>JBAIAC010000008.1:53795000-63795000 GCA_037349315.1 Chelydra serpentina
ATTAGACGAAGGTTTCTAACCATCAGAGGAGTGAAGTTCTGGAACAGCCTTCCAAGGGGACCAGTGGGGGCAAAAGACATATCTGGCTTCAAGAGTAAGCTTTATAAGTTTATGGAGGGATGGTATGATGGGATAGCCTAATTTTGGCAATTAATTGATCTTTGACTATTAGCGGTAAATGTACCCAATGGCCTGTGATGGGATGTTAGATTGGGTGGGATCTGAGTTACTACAGAGAATTCTTTCCTGGATGTCTGGCTGGTGAGTCTTGCCCACATGCTCAGAGTTTAGCTGATTGCCATATTTGGGTTTGGGAAGGAATTTTCCTACAGGGAAGATTGGCAGAGGCCCTGGGGTTTTTTTGCCTTCCTCTGCAGCATGGGGCACAGGTCACTTGCTGGAGGATTCTCTGCACCTTGAAGTCTTTAAACCATGATTTGAGGACTTCAATAGCTCAGACATAGGTTAGGAGTTTATTACAGGAGTGGGTGGGTGAGATTCTGTGGCCTGCGTTGTGCAGGAGGTCAGACTAGATCATAATGGTTCCTTCTGACCTTAAAGTCTATGCCTCTATGACTCATGTCCCTCCACCTGACAGCCTGAAAGCTCCATGGTTAGACCCCACAGAACTAGCCTGCTCAGAGCAGGCCCAGAAAGTTCTACTAGGAGGCCATCCACCAGGACTAATTACCTGGCAAAGTAGAAACAGTTCTCTATCTGGTCTTCCCAGAAGGGTGTCTCGCCTACGCGATCATCACTGTCATTCATTCTGGAATACTTACTGCACTTAAAACAGCAAGGTCTAACCGTGGCATCTATTAGAGTCCACCTAGCAGCGATCTCAGCCTTTCACCCTTGGGTGAATGGCCAATCCGTTTTTTCGAATGACATCTAATAGAGTGACATCTAATCATTTCCTTAAGGGCCATGAGACGTTTTACCCCCATGTGAGGCAACCGGTCCCCCCAGGACCTCAACCTGATTTTATCAAACCTTCCTTGTTTGACCCCTGCTCTACTCGTCATGGAAGGTGACCTTCTTAGTGGCCATCATTTCAGCTTGAAGAGTTTCAGAGATCTGTGCCCTCACGTCAGAGCTGCCTTACATGGTGTTCTTTAAGGACAAAGTTCAGTTGCATCCTCACTCAGTTTTTCTTCCAGAGGTGGTTTCCCAGTTCCATAGCAATCAAGCTATCTTCCTACCAGACGTCTGTCCAAAGCTACATGCGAACAGGGAAGTACTGAGGCTCCACTCACTAGATGTTAGGCATGGTCTGGCTTTCTACACAGAAAGTACAAAACGGTTTCAAAAATCTACCCAATTGTTTGTGGCCATTGAACACAGGATGAAATGTCTGCCCTCTCAGCCCAGAGAATTTCATCATAGATCAAATCATGTATCCACACGTGTTACGACCTGGCAGGGGTTCCTACCATGCCTGTCCTAATGTCCCATTCCACAAGAGCACAAGCATCTCCAGCACTGTTTCTAGCACAGGTACCTATCCAGGACTTTTGTAGAGTGCAACCTGTTTGTCAGTGCACACATTTGCTTCTCATTACACCATCACTCAGCAGGCTGGAGACGATGTTGAATTTGGCCAAATTGTTGCAGTCAGCATGTCACTAAACTTTTGAATCCTCCACCTCTACAACTGCTTGGGAGTCACCTACAATGGAATGGACATGTGCAATCACTCAAAGAAGAAAAACAGTTACTAACCTTTCCGTAACTGTTGTTCTTCAAAATGTTTTGTGCATGTCTTTACCAAGACCTGCTCTCCTACCCCAATTTGGAGTTGAAGGAACTGAGGGGGCACAGGGTTGGCCAGGCCCTTTATACTGGTGCTATGAGCATGCAGCACCAGAGGGTGCCAGAGCTGACACAACAGGTACCACTGAGGGGAAAATTGCTGGTAGCTGTGCTTGGGTAGGCACACACCTACATCGGAATGGACATGTACAACACATCTCAAAGAACAACAGTTAGAGAAAGGGTAGTAATAGTTTTTTATTAATTGATGGATTTGTGAATTGTTTAACAAAAATAATTAAGGAGCTGGTGGGATTGATTTTTGAGGAAAAAGTAAAACTTAAATATATATAGCTTTACCAAATGATTATGGAACATGTAGTATAGTCCACAAACAACTCAGAGAGACTAATTGTTTGGGTGGTCCAAGGAGCTATAGCAAGGAACAATGCGATGAAAGTAAGTAATGTTAAAAACAGACTATTGGAATGCTCTTTAAAGGGAGGTGGTAGAAATCCCATTGCTTGACCCATTTTAAAAATAGACTGGACAAAGCTTTTGTGTATATACAAAAAACAATCCTGCGTTATGACTGCTATAGACAAAATAAACTAAATGGAGTTTTTCCTATCTGTCATTCCTTAGCTTCTATTAAATGCCTTTCCCAATGACTGGAATGATTTACATTGCAATTGACTACTTGACATCCTCCCATTTTCAGGGAGATTTGACCTTTGGTTATTATGTTTAGCAATACACTTAGTGAGTATTAAGTGAAATATATATTGTACAGTTGTGTATTATTCTGAACTGTGATGCTAAGGTTTTTGTATTATGTTTGCATTATCATGAAATATGTGGTGACCACTTGTTCAAAAGAATAATCAGCATCAAATGTACATACTGAAAAATAAAAAAAAGTTATAGTTCTCTTAGTAGTGTAAATATACATGCTGCTGTATAGTGTGATCAACTCCTTAACTATTATTTATTTTAGTATTTATTATGGAGGTTGCCAGAGATTTTGGGAATATAAAAATGGGAGTTTGGGGTAGATCTGGTGGCATGGAGTTGTCATTTAGCCACATCAGCTCCAAGATCGCAGGAGTAAGCCCAATTTCACAAAGTCCAACTTGGTGGATAATCTGTTCATTTCTGTATTTCATGTTATACTTTCAGACAGAAAATAACACGAATCAAATGTTTATCTTTTGAAAAATCATATATGTATTTGTTGGAAGTTACTTAAGATTTGATCTAATGTTCATCAAAGTCAGTGGAAAGACTCCTATTGACTTCAGTGAGCTTTGGATTAGGCCCTTACTCTTTGAATTTCTCTTTCCTGCAATGTTTTCATTCATGGCTTTGGTTCCACTTCAACTTACATTTAGAGGAGCTCTAACTTGTCTTAGGTCTTTGACAGCTAATAAAAAACACTTGATAAGAGTAGAATAAAAATGGATATAATAATTTTAATTTTATTTTAATAAAAATGCTTTTATTTTAATTGCAGCATAAGTACTTCTGTAATATTGTTTAATTGTCAGCTGCCTACTTTCTGAACAAAAAGATTCTAATTTTTAAAAATAAAAAACGTCCTTGATATTTACCAGACTTAGTTCAGATTTCTCTGAGTTTGTCATAAGTTTTTCTAATTATATTAAGTAGGTTAATAGAATCTCTTTCAGTTAAGTATTCTTCCTTTTAAATTACCCTTTTATTTTTTTCTAGGGCTTGTAAGTGATCAGCTCTGTGGTAAAGACCTGCCTACTTTTACTGATCTATGTTCTACTAAGGCCAGCTCAACAGTAATGCAGCATTTTCTCCTGGGAGGAGGAAGAAAGTCACAACTGATAAGCTTAGAGTAGGCATTTTTTTTCTTTCATTTGTACTAAGATCTTCTTTCTGATGCATTGCCCTTTGCTTCCTTCTGAAATGTATGATGCCAGAACTGTGAAGGCACAGCAGTTAACTACTTGCCCTCAATTTGAGACAAAATCAGTATTTGGACCCAAACTATTTTATGTTGCCAACATGACTTTATTCTTTTTTTTTCAATTGCTTTTTAATTATTATGAACTTTTTTGTCAGTACATGATTCTGCCTTTTAGCATGGGAGGAAGAAGAATGGTCTTGGAGTTAAGGAACTGGACTAGGACTCAGAACTGGTCTTACTTCCTGGTGCTGCCAAAGACTTCCTGTGTTACTTTGGACAAGTTGCTTAATGTCAGTGTGCCTCACTAAAATGGTGACAATAGAATTGCACTGTCTCACTGGTGTCATGAGGATAAATCAATAAATTATTGGTGTTCAGAGGCTATAGCAATGTGAGGTCAAAATGGTACCTACATACCATCAAAAGGTATGTCTACACTACGAGAATAGTTCGATTTATCTTAAACCGAACTGGTGAAACCGATTTTACAAAGTCAATCGTGCGAATCCACACAAAGGACATTAATTCGAGTTTGTGAGTCCACACTAACGGGGCAAGCATCGACATTGCAAGCAGTGCACTGTGGGTAGCTATCCCACAGTTCCCGCTGCCCATTGGAATTCTGGGTCTAACCCCCAGTGCCTTCTGGGGCCAAAAATGTGTCGAGGGTGGTTTTGGGAGCATGTCGTCATTCGACCCACACTTCCGCCCTCCCTACGTGAAAGCACTGGCGGGCAATTACATCGCACCCTTTTCTGGTGATTGACAGCGCGGACGTCACAGGACAGCGAGCATGGAGCCCTCCGCGATTATCGCTGCTGTTCTGTCCATTGTCAACACCTCGCGCCTTATCGTCCACCTTTTCCAGAGGCAGATGCTGAGAAATATGGTGAGGAGGCAACGGAAGCTCCGCGAGGACATGAACTCTGAGAGGGCCACAGACCTCTCACAAAGCACGGGACCCCGGCCCCTAGACATCATGGTGGCAATGGGTCACGTTGATCCTGTGGAATGGCGATTCTGGGCCAGGGAAACAAGCACTGACTGGTGGGATCGCATAGTGGTGCAGGTCTGGGATGAATCCCAGTGGCTGAGAAACTTTCGGATGCATAAGGGCACTTTCCTGGAACTTTGTGAGCTGCTGTCCCCTGCCCTGAAGCGCCAGGACACCCGGATGCGAGCTGCCCTGACTATCCAGAAGCGAGTGGCCATAGCCCTCTGGAAGCTTGCAACGCCAGACAGCTACCGGTCCGTCGCGAATCAATTTGGAGTGGGCAAGTCTACCGTGGAGGTTGCTGTGATGCAGGTAGACCATGCAATCGTTGACCTGCTGCTCTCAAAGGTAGTGACCCTTGGAGACGTGCAGGTGATCATAGATGGCTCTTCTGCTATGGGATTTCCAAACTGCGGCGGGGCTATTGATGGGACACACATCCCCATCCTTGGACCGGCCCACCAGGGCAGCCAGTACATTAACCGTAAGGTCTATTTTTCTATGGTGCTGCAAGCACTAGTGGACCATAAAGGACGTTTTACAAACATCAACGTCGGATGGCCGGGCAAGGTTCATGACACTCGTGTGTTCAGGAACTCTGGTCTGTTCAGATGGCTGCAGGAAGATATTTACTTCCCGGACCGCAAAATAAGTGTTGGGGATGTGGAGATGCCTGTAGTGATCCTTGGGGACCCAGCCTACCCGCTAATGCCCTGGATCATGAAGCCATACAGGGGCGCCCTGGACACTGAAAAGGAGCTCTTCAACTACCGGCTGAGCAAGTGCAGGATGGTGGTGGAGTGTGCCTTTGGCCGTCTCAAAGGGAAATGGCGAAGCTTACTTACTCGCTCTGACCTCAGCCAAACAAATATCCCCATTGTGATTGCAGCTTGCTGTGTGCTCCACAATCTCTGCGAGAGCAAGGGGGAGACGTTTATGGTGGGGTGGGAGGTTGAGGCCAATTGCCTGGCTGCTAATTATGCACAGCCGGACACCAGGGCGATTAGAAGATCCCAGCGGGATGCGCTGCGCATCCGGGAAGCTTTGAAAGCTAGCTTCCAGAGCGAGCCGGGTAACCAGTGACTGTTTCGCTTGTTAAAACTGAAGCTGAACCAGCCCCCGTTTCTTTACCCAGTTACCGTTGTCTATCCTCTCCAATTACCAGCACCCTTTCCCCCCCCCCATCATTCCCCGCTTTAAAAGTATAATAAAGGAAACATTGTTTATTAAAACCGTCTTCTTTATTAATGATTTCTCGGTAAAGGGTTGAAACTGGGACGAATACCGCGGTTGGGGAGCGGGTGGAGTGATGGAAAGGACGCTTCCCAACTCGGGGAATGACAGGCTCCTGCTCCCTGAGCAGTCTGCAGTGGTGGACTGCTTGTTTCAACGGAGCCTGCAACCCCTCCTGTTCGCAACTCTGTGAGGGGGGGGTCTGTGTGACTTCTTGGCCGGGGATTGCGGCCACTGATCCCCTGCTGCATGGATCTGTCATGCAGGCTATTGCCTGCCGCCAACGATCTGCAGCCACCCTCCACCACCAGAAAGTGACAGCCCCCCCCCCATAGAGAACAGGAAAACCCCCTCCCAGAATGGCAAGTGTGCCTAGTGAATGCAGTGTGAGTGTGACTTTCTGTTGAACCTTTTCCCGTCTCCACCCTGCTGTCGGCGCCTATCGTCTCAAATCACAAACCACCTCTCCCCTCCCCCAAAATCGAACAGCCCTTTGAAAGATAATCAAGGAAACAGCAATTTTCAGAACACAATTTTTTATTAAGGAGAGCAAAATTTTAAGATGAAACTTGGATGGGGGCTGGGGTGGGGTGCGTTTGGAGGGAAGTAAAGGTCCCATCTAAATTTTTGGAAAGGAGAGCCTTCTGCTACTGGAGCAGTCCGCAGGGGTGGAGTGATTTTTTCCGCGACCCCTGCCTCCCCTCGTTCTACTGACTTTGGGTGAGGGGGGAATTGGACTTTGTGGCGGGGGAGGGCGGTTAGAAATAACATACAGAGGTGCCCTTTTCTCCTGCCTCCGTTCCTGCAAAACGTCAACAAGGCGGCGGAGCGTATCTGTTTGCTCCCTCATTAGTCCAAGCAGCGTTTGTGTCATCTGCTGGTCTTCCACCCGCCACCTGTCCTCGCGAGCTTCAGCCCTCTGCTCCCGTTCGCTGACTGCTCGCTCGGACCTTGAGACGTCCTCTCTCCGCTGTGCCGCCTCATTTCGGGAACAGACCATCAGTTCCGAAAACATGTCGTCCCGGGTTTTTTTTTGCGCCGCCTGATCTGCGCAAGCCTCTGGGAGGGAGATCCATGGGTAGGGAGGGAGACACTCGCAACTGTGGGATGGGAGAAAGGGAGTGAATTCCTCAGAAAGATACATTTTCCCGAACAATGCCTATACTCTTTCCCTGTGAAGAAGACCATGCACACTATCTATCACATGTGCACTCAGTACAAGGTCGAATATTATGTCTTTGTATTAAGTGCCAGGGGTCCTGGTGTTCAGATCACACAAGCGGAGCTGGACACTGGAAAACGGCTCTCAGGAGACCATGGTAAGCCGTTGCCTTTGGACTGCTGTGACCTAACTTCACAGCAGTGCTCTACTCCCCTGTTTCAAGCACAGTTCCTAGCGGTGGCCAGTTCCTGATGCCGGCAAAACCGCTCGGCTACAACAGCTCGCCTACCCGTTTACTCCCCCACCCCCTCCGCGGGGCCGGTACCGGGAACTCTCCCTGCCCGCGACCCGCTGTGTTTTAATGGCTCGCCTACCCTCCCCACCCCCTCCGCGTGGCCGGTCCAGGGAACTCTTCCTGCCTGCGCACCGCAAAGTTTCAGCGGTTAGCCTCACAGCTACCACCCCCCCGCATGTCTGCAAACCGCCGGTTGTCGTTCTTTAAAGGAAAAATCAAGAAGTCACTATACTAACAAAACCACCCATTCAAACCAGGGCACCATGACTGATATCACTCTGATGAGGATTTCGAAGACAGACAAAGACCGCATGCTGCGTGAATGCCAGCAAACCCCGGGGCCGTATGCTGCCATGCTATATGCAAGGCAATGATACCGGAGTACCTGCAGCTTGCATGGCGCGGAAAAGTATCCTACCATGGAGGAGATAGTAAGGCCGCTCTCCCTGGGAACCTGATGCAAAAGCTTTCACTGTACCTACAGGAGAGCTTCGCGGAGATCTCCGATGGGGATTTCTCCTCTATCCCCATACATATTGACAGACTTTTCGAGTAGTTGCCTTGGAAAAGATTGAAAACTGAAGCGCCTATTGGAAAGTAAGCAATAAAAACACATTGATAACAAACCAATGCCTATTCTATTCAAAATTAATGTTTAAAACACCGACCTGACGATCCTTCCCCTGGGTCCTGGTCCGGGCTGCTGCTTTGGGAGGGTTCGTAGGGGATCTCGGTGAGGGTGATGAACAGATCCTGGCTGTCGGGGAAATCAGCGGTGAAAGCGCTGTCGACTGCTTCGTCCTCCTCCTCTCCTTCCTCTTCTTCACCGTCCGCGAAAATTTCCGACGACGTGGCCGTAGATAAGACCCCCGTCGTCAGAGTCCACGGACACTGGTGGTGTAGTGATGGCAGCACCACCGAGCATAGCATGCAGTGCCTCGTAAAAACGGCATGTGTGTGGCTCCAATCCGGAGCGTCCGTTGGACTCTTTGGTTTTTTGGTATGCCTGTCGCAGCTCCTTGATTTTCACGCGGCACTGCATAGCATCCCGGACGTATCCTCTCTCCGCCATTGCCTTGGAAATCTTCTTATAAATTTTCACATTCCATCTTTTGGATCGCAGCTCCGAAAGCATGGACTCATCGCCCCACACAGCGATCAGGTCCAAGACTTCCCGATCAGTCCAAGCTGGTGCTCTCTTCCTAGTCTGCGATGTCATGGTCACCACGGCTGCAGAGGTCTGCATCGTTGCCAGGGCTGCAGAGCTCTGCATCGTTGCTAGTGCTGCAGAGCTCGCCACGATGTCCAAACAGGAAATGAGATTCAAACTGGCCAGACAGGAAAAGGAATTCAAATTTTCCCGGGGCTTTTCCTGAGTGGCTGGTCAGAGCATCCGAGCTCGGATTGCTGTCCAGAGCGTCCACTGAGTGGTGCACTGTGGGATAGCTCCAGGAGCTATTAGCGTCGAATTCCGTCCACAGTAACACAAATTTGACATGGCCATGTCGAATTTAGCGCTACTCCCCTCGTCGGGGAGGAGTACAGAAATCCAATTAAAGAGCCATTTATGTCGAAATAAATAGCTTTGTAATGTGGACGGGTGCAGGGTTAAATTGAGTTAACGCTGCTAAATTCTACATAAAGTCCTAGTGTAGACCAGGCCAAAGTGTCTTCGTTCATTCCATCTATGCTTGGTCCTGAGGGAGGGCCTTGAGCAGGGAGGGCCTTGAGCAGAGGCGCCACATGAAGAAAAGGGGGCATGGAGGGTCATGTGCCCCCACTCTCCCAGAGTTGCTACTTGGCTTGTACTGAGCATGCTCTCACAGACTAAGCATGCTCAGTAACATCGGCTGAAGTGGCTGCCCTCATTCCATTCCCCTCATCTCCCACTATCAGCAGGTACGGGTGGTCTCTGGCCTTAAGCATTATCCAGTCACACTGGGGGAACACAGTTTTTTCACTCCTGAGCCCTTTTCCACCTACATTGTCATGGTGGCAGTTTTAGCTGCATAGATGGTTTTGAACAGCCTTTTCCAGTCTCAATGCTAGTGTAATTTCATTTGGTGGGTAGTCACAAATGCATGTGCAGTGACCATCTGTCTTCCTGTGCTGCCCACAGCATGGCCAATGATTAGCCCAACATGGCTAGTGATCACCGGTCCAGGGAACTGAAAGCTTAAGGTTGTTCCCTATGGCCCAGCATAGCAACTCGCCTGCCTTTAATCACTCAAGTTTTAAAATCTGGTTTATAGAAACAATGAACCAGGTAAGGTTAATAATAAGGGGTTTTAAGAGGGATATTTTGAACTAACTCGAAGCTGATCTTGATGGATTATCATTACTATCAAACATTTCAAGACTGCAACAAACCTAAATGGTTATCATTACTTTATTGTCATAGCTTTTCTCCCAAAATAACTAATGTATCTTTAAAAATGGACTTTGACATCAAAGATACATGTTGAGTTTGGTAATCTGTCTTTTTCATTGTCATGTTACAGTTTATTTCTTTAAAGATATTATCTTGCACGTTTATCGCTTTATCTATGTAGGGTTCCAAGCCACCCTGTGTACTGGCAGAAGGGGACCAGACACTGAGAATTCCATAAAGTGATATCTTCAAAGAAGAAAAATTAAAGGCAACTCATTTTTCCTTCTCTAAAGATACGAGTTACACGGTTCCTCATTCTTGGCTTTTGGCGGCGGCTGTAAAGAGATACAGAAGCTGAATAATGAAAGTAAAGATTTCAACACTCTAGAGATAGTGGCATTCGTGCAGCCTCCAGGGGGAAAGAATGCCTCTGTCCTGGTGTGGCCTGCTGCTATTGCTGCCCTTAGAGGAAGGAGCTGGCTGTGCAGCTCTGACATTGGCCCAGAAGTAACTTGTAATCATGTTTTAATTGTGTACTATAAACTGTTTTCTTCAGGTTTCTCCCTCCTTTGCTCAGAGGGTAACTGTTGGAGTCTGGTCCTGGACACCCTGTTCTCCTCATATGCCTTGGTCAGTGCCCTAACTAACAATGCATTTGTGGGCTCAAAGCTTCTAGCGGATCAGTAGGGAGCTGGCAGTGCTCTGGGGAGGCCAAAGGAAGGCTCCAAGGGTGGCCCCTCCTCCAACCCTGGAGGGTATGTCTACACTGAAAGTAGATCCCCATGGCTGGAACGTGCCATCTGACTTGGGCTCACGGAGCTTGGACTGACAACCTTGCAGGGTCCTAGAGTTGCGGGGCTCCAGCTGTCAGCCCCTCCTGACCAGCCCGGGGCAGGTGGGCTTGGGCTATTAGCCCCACAGCAGTGGGGGGTTGGGCTGTCAAAGACAGCAACAGGCGATGTAAGCAACACAGTTTATGCATCCACCTAACTACCTCGACCTAAGTGTTATGCCTTTCGTGGAGGTATTAGGTCAGTGTAATAGGTGACTTACATTGGCGGGAGCAACATTATAATGAAGATGCTTACAGAGTTAGGTCGACATAAGATGCCTTACATTGACCTAACTGTGTAGTGTAGACCAGGCCTCAGGTTGGCTCCCTGTGCTACTGATAGTTGGCATATTCCCCTAAACTGAGAGCTCTATGCCACCATCCAGAAGCAGCTATCATCTCTGGATGCTGGTATGTCATTGATGCTGACATGTCTGTGTTATCTTGACTAATGGTGGTGAGAAAAGGAAAGTTCGGCAGCAATATCCATGGGTGCTGGTTCTTGAAAGGAGGTATGTGGTGCCTGTCATCTGTTTTGTGTCCCTCAGTTCAATAGTCTTGTGCCTGTGCCATTAGTGCAGTGATGTGGCTGGAATTAGGGGCCTTGATGCATCAGTCTTGGCTGTTTAGGACAGGACAGCAGATTTTAAGAAGCCATATATACCACATGTGTTTGCCAAGAAGTATGTTGCAGATAGTGCCAGGAATGAATATAGAGGTGAATTGTGACTTGAGAAAGCACCTCAAACTTCAGAGCATTTTTCCATTCCCCTCTGTGCCCAGTATATGAGGGTCTAAGCATAGGGAGACACTGGTAGCCTCCTGCCACTATCACCCTAGTATAGGGAAAGTTTGGGACTCTCTTGCATGTATCACTTCTGCAAAGTGCATCAATGTTTCCTCAGTGCATTGGAGCACACTTCAGACAAAGGGAGGAGAGGAAGGATGGTCCAATGGTTGGAACATAGGCTTGGGAATTCAGTTCCCAGCTCTGCCATAAATTTCCTCTGTGACCGTGGTCATATCACTTAGTCTCTATGTCACAATTCCCCCACTGTAAAATGCGGATAATAGCACTTCCCTTCCTCACAGGGGTGTTGCGAGGATTAATACATTAGAAACTCTAAGGTGCTCAGATACAATGGTGATGGCCAGTTAAGGAGCGAAGATAGCTAGATAGGGTTTGGTGCATAGCAGTGCTCCCATGGCAACACTGAAGTGATGGTCCCTATTGTATTCCACTGAGGGTTTACACATATGTGCCATGTGTCTGGAGCCAGAGAATTTGAAAGTAGGAGTGTCCATTGGGCCGCACATGCGCTCTTACTTCGCCTCACAGTTTTGTCTGAGGCAATAAAGGTCTGGGTGCACCAACAGCATCTCCAGTCCCTTCTCATCACTGCATACTCTGTGAGAGCTGCTAGTATTCTCTCCTCTCCGGTGCACTTTAAAAAAAATGTTTTAGAATTGTATATAGTTCATTTTCTTCTACTGTTTTATTATTTTTTACATAAGTAAGTAGTAGTTTTAGAAAGACTGGGACTTCGGGGGAATCTGTTTACTGGTTTCCCCTGACCCCCACCTCACCCCAACACGCCTACACTGGTACTGGATTATGCCAAAGATGTCAGGATTCAAGATCTGCACCTCCTGCCTGTGTTTGTTCTCAGTAAGCAACAAGCACCAACGCTGCCTCTACTGCTTGGGAGAAGGCCACATTTCAGTCCACTGCCAGTCCTTCCCTAGCCATACCTGAGATGGCTAGGCTCTCCGACTCAAGAAGTGCCTCATGGAAGTCGCGATGAGGCCTCAGTCAGAAATAGACTGGGGAAACACCACTGTACATTGGCCTGAGAAAGTGAAGAGTGTGCCTCCTGCTACAGAAATTGAGTCTGGCTCCGTCAGTACCACTGCTACGAACCCCGTGCCACAGCCTACTTGGTAGGCGAAGAAGCATGCACATAAGCATGACAGTAAGTCTTCCTCCAGACCTTCCACAAGTTCTGGGCCACAGAGATGCAGCGTGTTCCAAGGCGCACAAGCATGACAAGAAATCACACAGACTGCTGGATCTGCCGGTACCGAGCCCTGAGCCCCGCATGCCCTCAATGTCAGCCTCCCTTATGACAAGCGATCTGCTAGTTCCAGGACAGTCCTTTGCTCCGGCACCGACTCTGGCTACAGAATGAGTGCCATTAATGCCAGGACAACTGGAGAAAGCACCAGAGCCACATGAGCAGTTCACCCTAAGGGAACTGAGATCTCCACGCCTTCCTCTGCCATCCACACCTAGGGAGGTCCAATCTCATAGAGGACTTGTCACAGGCAGGCTGCGCTTCAACTCATCCTCCTGTGGTTTACATGCTTCTGCCGGTTTCAACAGTACCACCATTGGACCCAGGATCTGAGCTTTTGTCATCAGAGGAGTCCAATGCAGCACAAGGGCTGCGTGTTCCCTACCGCTGGTACGAGTACCCAAAAGGACCACCATTGGCATGGCAGTACCCTCCTCTCCAGCAGCAGGGAAGTCACTAGTTGCCTTCTCCATGGGGCCATCCACAATATCTGCCAGATTGGTCTTGCTGGCCCTATTGGGGATCCTGGCCCTAGTACCACCCTCGGAAACCACCCGTACAGTGAGGGAGTTTTCACCCCTGTCCCCACTTAGGGCACCCTCGAGCAGGCACTCTGAACCGGTTATTGAGGACAAACCTCTCAGTCCAATTCCATCGATATCGCCGGAGCAAAAGCATTTCCCATCATCCTCTCCACATGCTGCAGTAACATCAGCCTCCTTTTTGCCTCCAGATGACTTTCGGAACTTCCAAGAACTCCTGCAAAAGTTGGCAGGTGAGCTTCATATTCCACTACAGGAGGTACAAGACAAGAAGCATAAGCTCCTGAACATGCTTCATTCCTCACTACTGAGCAGTGTTGCTCTAATAGTCGATGCCATTCTCCAACCTGCTCTACCAGTTTGGCATACCCTGGCCACTTGTGCGCTTTCCCCAAAGGGGCAGAGAAGAGATACTATGTACAAGCTAAGGGGTCGGAGTTTCTTTTCTTACAGCCTCCACTCAATTTCCTGGTGGTGTGAGCAGCAACGGAACGGTCCAGACAGCAACACCCACGCTCCACCCCAACAGTATAGAACATTTCACCTTTAGGCAACCCTTCAAATGTAGCCCAGACAGGTAGTGACTGAAAGATGTTTACAGTTCTAAGGCTGCTCAGTGACCTACTGTGAGCGAAATAAGATAAGTCTCAATCCAATTTGCAGAGCTCAGGGGCTAGATTCAGTGCATTACCCTAATGAAGCTCTGCTGGGGTAGCCATACCCTCTTTGCCCCAGGTCTGGGGGATGATATGCAGCAGGAATCTAAACTGATCCTGTGATTGACTGGTGGAGCTGTCCCTTGAAGTCTGTAATCCATTGGTGTCTCGTAGTTGCTCTAACTTGAAACACTGGGCTTGGTCTGGCCTCTAGGCTCAGAAGAGCATTAAAGTGTCAAAGCTTTGGTCTAGTTCATTTGGGAATCTAGCTTCAGGTGTCTACTTCACAAAATTGCCACTGCAGCTAATGCTAATTAGCAGTCATGGCAGAGAGATAAAGGGGCAAATGGGGAGCAAACGTAACCTTTCACTTAGGTCTTGCCCTACGCTACAGAACCTTGGATGGTAGAGCTGTACTGGCAGACTCCCTCCTGTGGAGATGCAGCATATGCCAAGAAAAGGAATTAGTCTGGGGATGTTTTAAGGCCTGTGTTATACAGGAAGTCAGATTAGCTGGGATGGTCCCTTCTGGCCTTAGAATCTATGAAGGAGCTCTTCTGCCGGCATAGTAACACCACCTCCGTGAATGGCACTAGGGCTGACAGCCTGCATTGCAGGAACTACACCAGCATCCCCTTGTAGTGTAGACACAGCCTATGATGACAGACAGTACTTTTCTGTGGGTGTAGATACCACCTGCCTAAACAAAGATGGCTACATTGCCAGAGGTCCTCCTCTGTCACCATGCTAGAAGCTGAGGGTTGAGTTGGTATTGCTAGGCTGTGTTTTTTTCACATCCCTGGCTGACATAGTTATGTTGACCTAGTTCTAAGCATAGACCAAGCCTAGCTATACCTACAGAAGCACTTGTTTGTTGGTATAGTTGGACTTACACTGCCGGTTCTGCTGGCACCGCTATGTCAGCTAGGAGGGGTGATCTTTTTTCCACACTCCTAACCGACAGAGCTGTGCTGCCAAAACTTTGTAGTATAGATCAGGGGTAAGGGCTGCCTGCACACAGACGTTGCACCAGTTTACCTATAGGTGTGATGTTAAACCAGTGTTGCTCTGTAAGCAGACACTTACAGCATTTTAGCTCGCACCTGCAAAACAAGATGAACTGCTGTCAGCCAGGTTTAATTTGCTGTTAGTGTCCACACATAAAATTAGACCTGTTTTAACATCACACCAATGCAGCTTGTGTGTGTAAGCCAGGCCTAAAGCTAGTTCTTTCAGTGTCAAGGTGGAGGAACAATGACAAGGTGGTGGTATTCTCACAGCCCTGGCTGGACCTGCATTAGAAACAAATGGAACATTTCCTTCTCACCCATCTTACAAAAATAGATCAAATTGAACAATGTGTGCACATGTGCAACAGGCTTTTGAGGACCCTTTTGTGTAGCATTACAACTAAGGAGTTTTGTTAATTTTCCTCATTAAAACTAAATCTCCTTCGAGTGATGGCCCGTTTGTGTTCCATACCTGGGGTACACATGCGCTCCATGTATCTGAGTCCGGAAGTGTTTCTTAGCAGTGGCCGTTGACCCACACATGGGTAATGCATCCCTCATGCTCGCAGCTAAGGGTATAATAGGTCGTGTGGGTCAATGCTGTTCCTGTTCTCGCCTAGTGGCCTGAGGCTTTGTTCCTTCGCACTCTTCGTTTTCGCTAAGAAAGTGACAACTGTCCCTTTGTTCTAGATAGTTGTACATTGCAGGTTTAGAGTAGATGGTTTAGGTAGTGAAGTTCTTTCCCTGTTTGGGGACCATTTCCTCTTCCTTCCCCCTCCCCTCCCGGACTATGTCCTGGATTCCAGGTTTTAACAGCTGTGTCCTGCCTGCGCTCATTCTCTGTGAGCGACGAGCACCAGAGGTGCCTGTAATGCCTCACAGGGGCGCCGACTTCGTGGGTGCTCCGGTGCTGGAGCACCCACGGAGAAAAATTGGTGGGTGCTCCGCACCCACCGGCAACTCCCCGCCCGCCCCGGACCCGCGGCAAACTTACCGGGCACCGGGAGATGTTGCAGGGCCCCGCCCCCAACGCTGGGCAACGTTGCGTCGGCGTCGGGGCCCCGCAACGTCGCCCGGCGTCAGGGGCGGGGCCCCGCAACGTCCCCCCGGCGTCGGGGGCGGGGCCCGGTGTCAGGCGGGGCCCCGCCCCCGATGCCGGGTGACAGCACCCACGGGCGGGGCCGGTAGTCAGCCCCTGTGATGCCTCAGCGAGGCACATATCGCGGCTCACTGCTCCATTTGTAAGTCCTTCCTGCCCCAAACCTGGGAAGCTCAGGAGCTCAGCCTCCATACATAAGTGATGGAACTAAGAATGTGGGGGATGCTGCCGCATACAGGTCTTGAAGTGGTTTTCATTATATACAGGGTTTACAGTTTGGTTCAATGGCCCAGAGCACGCCCACTATGCAAATTGTTCCAGCACCTCTTGCTCCATAAGTTCCTATTAGAGGAAGCTATGCGACCTCCTGCACACTCAGTTCTGGGACCATTGGACCCCCATGTACAGTGGCCATCATCAGTGGTGAGCGCCCCTCCAAGCACCACGCATGCCCCGGCTCCAGCTGTACAGAAGATGAAGAAACACACTCATGGCATAAGAGCAGATCCCCTCAGTGGACCGTCCCAAGCACAGCATTTTGGGACAGGTTGGATGACATGTCGTACGTGAATCTGGCTGGACCAGTGCCCAAGCTTCCCTGGGTGGAGGGAAAAGCTTGGAGCAAACAGGATCAGCAAATGATACCCATCTGTCTGGAGCACTCACTAGCATACGCACCGCCCATCTCACTGCTCCACCCCCCACCCATGCCTCCTGGACAAGCTGACCCTGTGGACACTGCTGGGGCCCTCTGGCATCTCCATGGGCACACCAAAGACTCCTGACTGCTCAGAGCCTCTCATCAGCAGCGGAGCTGCTACTCCCATACTGCTATCTCCTCTCCTCTCAGAACCCTTGCTCACCCAAGATGTCCCCACTCCAGAAGACAAACTTCTTCTGCTGTTGCCAGCTAGGCCCCTTCCAGCACTGCCCCATGGCCCTCCCATACTGACAGTTCTCTCATTGCCAGAACTATATTCGGAATCGGAGGAAGTTTTTGAGCCAGAACCATCGTTCTCCCTGATGTCACACCCCAGTTTGGACTTGTGCCCCTGTCCGCCTTATCCATCGGTGTACGATCCAGCAGAGAGGGTCTGGTACCATTACTCATGGGTCCCACCGCATCCATGGGTCCCTTCCCCTTGTCTGAACTGGGTAGCCTGGGACCTTTACCATCAATGCCATGCATCCTATCGCGCCTCCCCAGCTTCTCCAGCCTCTGAGGAAGAGGCAGATAGTGAACTGGTACCACTGACTCCACCGGCCCCTATGGCCTCTTTCTCTGTGCCAGAGGAGGCACTTATTCCCTTCTCGCTTTCTCTACCGGACAATCACAGGCAACATCAGGACTTGCTCCAGAAGGTAGCAGCAGACCTGGGGATTCCCTTGGAGGAGGTTCAGGACCAGCACCCTCAGCTTTTGGACATTCTCCAATCTCAGGGACCCTACCTGTTAATGAAAAGACGGTTACTCACCGTAGTAACTGTTGTTCTTCGAGATGTGTGGCTCATATCTATTCCAATTAGGTGTGCGCGCGCGGCGTGCACGATCGTCAGAAGATTTTTACCCTAGCAACACTCGGTGGGCCGGCTGGCGCCCCCTGGAGTGGCACCGTTACGGTGCCTGATATACACCCCAGCCGGCCCAGCGCCCTCTCAGTTCCTTCTTGCCGGCTATTCCGACAGTGGGGATGGAGGGCAGGTTTGGAATAGATATGAGCAACACATCTCGAAGAACAACAGTTACTACGGTGAGTAACAGTCTTTTCTTCGAGTGCTTGCTCATATGTATTCCAATTAGGTGACTCCCAAGCCATTCCTAGGAGGTGGGGTCGGATTGTGAGACTGCGGAGTGTAGGACCGCCGAACCAAAAGCGGCGTCCTCCCTAGAATGTTGTACTATGGCATAATGAGAGGCAAAGGTGTGCACCGATGACCAAGTCGCTGCCCTACAAATCTCTTGAATTGGTATGTGTGCCAAGAAGGCGGAGGACGAGGCCTGAGCTCGGGTGGAGTGGGCAGTAGGGTGCATGGTGGGGACACCTGCCAAGTCATAACATGTCCGGATGCATGACGTGATCCATGACGAGATGCGTTGGGAAGAGACCGGGAGACCTCTCATCCGGTCCGCCACGGCGACGAACAGCTGAGGTGTTCTCCGAAAGGGCTTCGTTCGCTCGATGTAGAAGGCGAGGGCCCTACGGACGTCCAAGGAATGGAGTTGCTGCTCCTTCCTAGAGACATGGGGCTTTGGATAGAAGACCGGTAGAAAAATGTCTTGGTTAATATGGAAGGCCGACACTACCTTGGGCAGGAAGGCCGGGTGTGGTCGCAGCTGTACCTTGTCCTTGTGGAACACCGTGTAAGGGGGTTCCGAAGTAAGCGCTCTGAGCTCAGAGACGCGCCTCGCCGAGGTAATGGCTACGAGGAAGGCCGTTTTCCAGGAGAGGTACAGCAGCGAGCAAGTGGCCATAGGCTCGAATGGGGCCCCCATGAGCCTGGTGATGACGAGGTTGAGGTCCCAGGTGGGGACCGGGCGGCGCACCAATGGGTGTAGCCGTTCCAACCCCCCGAGGAACCTGCTAACCATGGGGTTGGAAAAGATCGAAAGCCCCCCGTCACCAGGGTGAAAGGCCGAGATCGCCGCGAGGTGGACTTTTAGCGACGAGAGGGCCAGACCCTGCTCCTTTCGAGAGAAGAGGTAGTCTAGAATGGTGTGTATTGGCACCTGCAAGGGGTTAAGACCCCGAGGGCCGCACCAAAGGGAAAACCGTTTCCACTTAGCTGAGTAGGTGGATCTGGTGGAAGGCTTCCTACTGCTCAGCAGAACCTGTTGGACCGGGCTGGAACAACGTAGCTCAGACGGGTTCAGCCATGCAGCAGCCACGCTGTGAGATGAAGAGAGTGCAGGTCGGGATGATGGAGCCTGCCGTGCTGCTGCGTAATCAGGTCCGGCCACAATGGAAGCGTGATCGGGGCGGACACCGAGAGCTCCAGGAGAGTGGTGTACCAGTGCTGCCTGGGCCACGCCGGAGCGATCAGGATTAATCGGGCCTTGTCCCTGCGCAACTTGAGCAGGACTCTGTGGACCAGTGGAACTGGCGGGAAGGCATAGGACAGGTGGTCCGTCCAAGGATGGAGAAAAGCGTCTGTCAGGGAGCCTGGGGAACGACCCTGGAGTGAGCAGAACACGTGGCATTTCCGGTTCTTGCGAGTCGTGAATAGATCTATGTGGGGAAATCCCCACTTCCGGAAGACAGAGTGGATGACATCCGGCCGAATGGACCACTCGTGAGTCTGGAAGGACCTGCTCAGCCGGTCCGCCAAGGTGTTCTGGACCCCTGGGAGAAAAGAGGCTACCAGGTGAATGGAGTGGGCTATGCAAAAAGTCCCAGAGATGAATTGCTTCTCGGCAGAGGGGGAGGGAGCGTGCCCATCCCTGTCTGTTGATGTAATGCATGGCCGTCGTGTTGTCTGTAAGGATGGTGACACAGCGGCCCTGTAAATGTTGAGCGAAGGCTTGGCAGGCAAGACGTACCGCTCGCAGTTCTCTGACATTGATGTGCAGAGTCAGCTCCTGCTCTGACCAAAGGCCCTGTGTTTGGAGGTTCTGTAAATGAGCTCCCCAGCCGAGGGATGAAGCATCCGTGGTTAAGGCTAGGGATGGCTGAGGTGGATGAAATGGAACACCTGACATCACCGTCCTGGGGTCCAGCCACCAGTTGAGGGAGGCTAGGACCTGTGCTGGGACCGTCAGAATTATGTCCAGGCTGTCCCTGCGCGGCCGGTATGCTGAGGCGAGCCATGCCTGGAGGGGCCGGAGGCACAGCCTGGTGTGAGCTGTCACGAAGGTGCAGGATGCCATATGACCAAGGAGGCTGAGGCAACAGCGGGCCGTTGACGTTGGGAAGGCCTGAAGGCTGCGTATGGTAGTTGTAAGAGTCAGAAAGCGAGCCTCTGGAAGAAAAGCCCGGGCGAGAGTGGAGTCCAGTACTGCCCCTATAAAGTCTAACCTCTGTGTTGGCACCAAAGTGGACTTTTCTACGTTCAGGAGGAGGCCGAGCCGCCTGAACATGCCCATGGCCGTGCGAATATGAGACTGGACTTGGCTGCTGGAGTTGCCGCGGATAAGCCAGTCGTCGAGGTAGGGGAACACCTGAACTCTTTGACGCCGGACGGCGGCTGCTACCACTGCCATACACTTCGTAAAAACCCTCGGTGCCGTCGAGAGGCCGAAGGGCAGGACCGTAAACTGGAAGTGTCTCTGGCCCACCACGAAGCGGAGGAAGCGCCGGTGAGGTGGGTAGATTGCAATATGGAAATACGCGTCCTTCATGTCGAGGGCGGCGTACCAGTCTCCCTGATCCATAGAGGGGATAATAGTGCCCAGGGAGAGCATACGGAACTTCAACTTTACCATACATTTGTTGAGTCCCCGCAAGTCCAGAATAGGACGTAGCCCCCCCCCTTCGCCTTGGGGATTAGGAAATAACGGGAGTAGAACCCCTTGCCCCTGAGCTCCCTCGGAACCTCCTCTACCGCTCCTGCGGAGAGCTCTTGTACCTCCTGAATGAGGAGTTGCTCGTGAGAAGGGTCCCTGAAGAGGGACAGGGAGGGAGGATGGGATGGAGGTGGGGAGACAAACTGCAAATGGTATCCCTTTTGCACCGTGCGTATGACCCAGCGGTCCGTGGTGATTTCTGACCACGCCGGGGAGAAAAGGGAAAGGCGGTCCAGGAACAGGGGGACAGGATCGATTAAAACTGGTACTCCAGCCTCGAGCGTCCCTTCAAAAATTTTGTTTGGGCCCCAACGATGGTTTGTGGGGGCCCTGTCGCTGGCCGGTCTGTCGACCGGGTTGTTGTCTCCTGCCCCCTCGACCACGCGGCCTCCTGTAGAAGTCCTGTCGTGGTGCAGGTGGGAAGTAGGGACGTTGTCCGAAGGGCCGGAAGGGTCTGCGCTGCGTCGCTGGGGTATGCATCCCCAGCGTGTGGATGATGGTTCGACCATCTTTGAGGGTCTGCAGCTTTGGGTCAGTTTTCTCAGAGAACAGACCCTGACCTTCAAACGGTAGGTCCTGGATCGTGTGCTGGACCTCTGCGGGGAGGGTGGAGGATTGTAGCCAGGAGATACGCCGCATGGCGACTCCCGAGGCGATAGTTCTGGCGGCCGAGTCGGCGATGTCGAGAGAGGCTCGCAGCGACGTCCTGGCCAGCTTCTTGCCCTCCTCGACAAAAGCTTTGTACTCCTGCCTGGACTCCGGAGGCATAAGTTCTTTAAATTTCTCCATGGAGACCCAGGTGTTATAGCCGTAGCGGCTCAGGAGTGCCTGCTGGTTTGCAGCCCGGAGCTGTAGGCCCCCCCGAGTAAATCTTTCTCCCAAATAAGTCTAGACGCTTGGCGTCCTTAGACTTTGGGGCGGGGGCCTGTTGGCCATTCCTCTCCCTCTCGTTGACCGATTGAACCACCAGTGAGCACGGAGGGGGGTGAGTGTAGAGATACTGGAAATCTCTTGGAGGAGCCATATACTTCCTCTCTACACCCCTGGCAGTGGGGGGTATCGAGGCTGGGGACTGCCAGATAGATGTGGCGTTGGCCAGTATCGTGCGGACGAATGGCAGGGCTACCCTGGTGGGGGCGTCAGTTGTCAAAATGTCCACCACCGGGTCCTCCAGTTCTGGAACCTCCTCTATCTGCAGATCCATGTTAAGGGCCAATCTGCGAAGCAGGTGTTGATGGTCCCGGAGATCGATAGGAGGCGGGCCGGAAGATGATGCTCCTGCCACTGCCTCGTCAGGGGAGGAGGAGGATGACAGACCTTGAGCGAGCGGGTCCTCAGGGGGGCCGCTGAGGGGTCCAGGGTTGGGGCCTCCAAGTCTGGGGCCGCGACCGATTCCGAGATGTCTGGTGGAGGCCGGGATATCGTAGCCTCCGGTGCTCTACGCTCGGATTGAGCCGAGAGGGAGGCTCTAGATGGGACCCCTTGGGCCTGATGGTACGCCATCGGGGTCCAGAAGGCCCATTGTCCCTGGTCGTGGGACGGGTCCTGTCCGGCATCTCGCAGGTGGCCCTGCTCACCCACCGTGCGATCCTCCACGTACAGGTCGCTACCAGCTCTAGAAGAGTGGGAGACGGAGCGAGAAGGCCAAGGTGGTGCAGAGTAGCCATGGAGGGTGGTCTGCGTGGTCATGGTATGTCGCGGTGCCGGAGATCAGTACCGGGAACTCGATCGGTACCGGGATCTGGAACAGTACCGGCGGTGACTGCGGTACCGGGATCCAGACCTGGATCGGGAACGCCTCGGCAAACAATAATGATGCCGATCGTTCGGAGATCTACGTGGTGACCGGCCACGGGACCGGGATCGGTACCGGGAGTCGACATACCGCCGCCTGGAGGGGGACCTGGAGCGGTACCGCGAGTACGACCGGTGCCGGGATGGTGACCGGCGCCGGGACTGCGAGCGGTACTGAGGAGACGCTGACTGCTGCTGGCTGGTCTCAGCATGCGGCACCGGGTGGAACATGGCCGGTTTGCCGCGGGAAGCGACGATCCGCAACGGCGGTACCGAGGATGGAGTCGGTGCCGGATCGGTCATCGCAATCAGGTCCCGTGCCGCCGAAAAGGTGTCCGGAGTGGACGGCAGCGGAAGCTCTACCATGGTGCGGGCCGGGGAGCTGGCGGTTACCGAGCTCAACGTGCCTTGTGGGGCCGGAGTCGTCGGTACCGGAGCCTGAGAAGGCTGTCCTGCACTCAACGGCCTCTGGGGTGCCGGAGTTGGCAGGGCCGGCGCCGGTATCGGTGGCGGCGCCAGACTCGACGGCCTCTGCGGGGCCAGAGTAGGTGGCACAGGAATCTGAGCCACTGGCACCGAGCTCAACGGTCCTTGCGGTACCGGAGTCAACGGTGCTGGCGTCATACCAGGCCTGGCGTGGTCTGGAACGGGCTGCGTGAGCAGCGGCGCCGTAGTCGGTGCTGGTGCGGTGCCCGACTTCTTTGCTCTCGGGGACAGAGAGCGCCGCCTCTGCGAAGTCCCAGCCTGAGGCGTACGGTGCCTGGGCTCTTTCCCAGAGCTCGGGCGTTGCGGTGCCGCAGATGAGGAGGCTGCCGGGGTCGGTACCGGGTTCCGGTGCGGGGCCGACATCAGGCTAAGCGAGGCCTCCAGGAGGAGCTGCTTCAAACGAAAGTCCCACTCCTTCTTGGTCCGCGGCTTAAACGCCTTACAAATACAGCACTTGTCCGGAAGGTGGGACTCCCCGAGGCACTTCAAACAGGAGGTGTGGGGATCTCCTGCCGAGCAAGGCTTGAATCCTGGAGAGCCAGGCATTGGCCCGGTACCGGGGGGGGAGACAGGGGAGAAGCCCCTTATCTCCCGCTACTATTTACACTAACTACACAACGAACTATGAATAACTATTAACAACTAATTAAGAAGTACTTAGCACTCATTTATCTTGTAGATAGTTTAAGTATGCTAGGGATGTGGAGGTCAGCGAGCTGCTCTCCACAGTTCCAACGACCGTCACGGGCGGTAAGAAGGAACTGAGAGGGCGCTGGGCCGGCTGGGGTATATATCAGGCACCGTAACGGCGCCACTCCAGGGGGCGCCAGCCGGCCCACCGAGTGTTGCTAGGGTAAAAATCTTCCAACGATCGTGCACGCCGCGCGCACACACCTAATTGGAATACATATGAGCAAGCACTCGAAGAAGAAGCCATCTTCCAATCAGTGCAGGTGGTGTGGCACACCCCTGCCCCCTGTGCCCCTACACCTAAGCTCTCTTGTCATCCACATGGCAGAAGAGCAGGCATGCCAGCACCTGCAGAAGTCAACCCCTCCAGATCGGGCAGCATAGCACATGGATGAAGCCATCCTCCACTGCTGGGGAGGAAAGTATATTCCTTGGTGGCATTACGGTTCTGGATTGTGAACTATCAGGCTAGTATAATTTTAATAATTACAGTAGGCTAGCAGAGTTCCGGGACAAGCTGCCACCAACAGCAGCAATTTCAGGCGCTGGTAGATGAGAGGTGCTTGGTGGCCAAGATGGGCATCCAGGCAGCTGTGGATTTGGCTGACACATGGTCTCGCTCTCTGGTGACCAGGGTTGTCATGCGCTGGGACTCGTGGCTCCAGTCCAGCTTCCCCAGGGAGGTCCAAAATACACTCAAGGACCTCCCCTTTGATGAGAACAAGATGTTCCATGACAACACAGACAAATCCCTTCACTCATTGAAGGACTCCAGGGCCACGTTATGGGCCCTTGTTATATACAACCCTCCACCATGTGATGCAGACAAGAGAGGCAGCAGTTCCGTCCATGCCCGTATGCTCCCTACCCAGAATCAGGAAGTGGCCCCGCGTACATGGCACTGTTCTTAGTGCCCACAATTCTCTGCTTCTGCCACAACCCCCTCCTCAACCGCCTACCACCGGCAGCCAAAACCTGTTTTGACATGCCGGTTGGGACCTGCAAACTTCCCCTGATGCCACCTACAGTGTCCCATGTCATCTTTGGGGGCCGTCTTGCCTATTCACACCCAATTGGGGCAAGATCACCGCAGACAGTTCGGTACTGGAGATCATCCACCATGGATACTCCATAGAATTTCTCTCATTCTCCCTGCATCAGCATCCCCGCACCAAGAACACTCTGTGAGTCTTCATTAAAGTCTTTGCTATGGTAGCAGCACAAATGAGCCACCACAGCTACTTGGTATACCTCTACCTAGACGACTGACTCCTTGTTGTGCTATCCCCACAGGAACTCAACTCTGCCATCCTTGCCCTTTGCGCTCTCCTGGAGTCTATAGGTATTTATGTCAATAAGGAAAAATCTATGTTGATACCTCAAGAGACGATCCATTTTATTGGAGCATGGCTCAACTCCATCGTGGCATGCGCTATTCTTCAGGTGAACCAATTCACAACATTGGCAACCACTATCCTGGACTTGTGTCACAGGCTATGGCCCACAGTCTGCCATTCTCTCTCTCCTTGGACATGTAGCAACCTGCGCCTCTGTGGCACTGCATATATTTGTGCACATGCGTTGCCTTCACCTTTGACTCTCTTCCATCTATGGACCATGTGGAGGCCACGGTTATTGGTTGAACAGTGCTGGCCTCCCTCAGATGGAGGACAGATCCTTCCACGGTTGTGATCAGCACTCCCTTCTTCCCTCCCACCCCACAGGCCACCATTAAAATGGAGGCCTCCCTCATGAGCCCATCTAGATCGTCACACGGCCTGGGTGTCTGGATACCCCGGGAACCGAGGCTGCATATAAACATGCTAGAACTGCGGGCAGTCTGTTTCACATGCCAGGCAATTTTTCCTCTCAGCCGGTCCCACCATCTTCAATTGCTCTCTGACAGCACTGCAGCAGTTGTGTACATCAACAAGCATGGTAGCGCCAAGTCACCTTCCCTCTGCTCTGAGTCTGTCTGCCTTTGGAAAAAATGGTTACTAACCTTCCGTAACTGTTGTTCTTCAAGATATGGGGGGCCATATATTGGGGGGAGGGATAGCTCAGTGGTTTGAGCATTGGCCTGCTAAACCCAGGATTGTGAGTTCAATCCTTGAGGGGGCCATTTAGGGATCTGGGGCAAAACTCTGTCAGGGGACAGTACTTAGTCCTGCTAGTGAAGGCAGGGGACTGGACTCAATGACCTTTCAAGGAGATAGGCATATCTCCATTAATAAATAAATAAAGATGTGTTGCTCATGTCCATTCAATGCTAGGTGTGTGCGTGCTGGCAACAGTGCACGCAGTGCGCACACACCTAGCATGGAATGCACATGAGCACGCACGCGAAGACCTGGTGCATCAAGCACCATGTGACGCTTTGAGCTATGTACCTCCCCCGCACCCAGAATTCCCTACCATGACCCTCCACCTCAACCATGAGTGAGAGTTAAACGATGCCACACTTCGGTACCTCTTCAACAAATGGGCACCCTGTGGTGGCACCACTTCACCACTCCCAAGAAAGGACAGTTACCTGTTCCGTAATGCATTCTTCAAGATGTGTTGTTCAGGTCTATTCCACAGTAGGTGTGTGTGCTCACCACGTGCATCGGTGCCAGAAGTTTTTCCCTTAGCAGTATCCGTAGGGGGGAGCGTCGCTGTGACCCCTGGAGTGGCGCCGCTATAGCACGCTATATAGGGGGCTGCGCGCTCCCCCCACTCTCAGTTCCTTCTTGCTGGACCAACTCCGACAGAGGAGAAGGAGGGCAGGATGTGGAATAGACCTGAGCAACACATCTCGAAGAACGCCAGTTACGGAACAGGTAACTGTCTCTTCTTCAAGTGATTGCTCATGTCTATTCCACAGTAGGTGATTCCAAGCAATATGTCATGGAGGTGGTTAGGAGTTCACACCCTGTCTGGCTGGAGCACAGCTCTACCGAAGCCAGCATCATCCCTAGTATGGGAGACGATCGCGTAATGCGAGGTGAACGTGTGAAACGAGGACCAGGTAGCGGCCCTACAGATGTCCTGGATAGGGACATGGGCTACAAAGGCAGCCGATGAGGCTTCCGCTTTGGTCGAGTGCACCCTCACGATAGGCGGTGAGGGGACTTTCGCTAACTCGTAGCATGTGTATGCATGCATGAAGTGATCCACCAGGAAAGCCTCTGGGTAGAGATTGGCTGACCCCTTATATGCTCGGCTGATGCAAAAAAGAGTTGCGGGGACCTACGGAACGGCTTAGTCCAATCCAAGTAGAAAGCCAGCGCCCTGCGCATGTCCAACGTATGGAGGCGGTGCTCCTCGCCCGAGACATGCGGCTTTGGGCAGAGGACAGGGAGGAAAATATCCTGGTTCATGTGAAAAGCGGAGACCACTTTAGGAAGGAAAGCTGGGTGTGGTCGGAGCTGGACCTTGTCCTTGTAGAAGACCGTAAAGGGGGGGTCTGAGGTCAAGGCCCTGAGCTCCAACACCCATCGGGCTGATGTAATGGCCATGAGAAACGCTACCTTCCAAGAGAGGTGAGACCAAGAGCATGTGGCCAGGGGCCTGAACGGGGGCCCCGTGAGGCGGGATAACACCAAGTTCAAATCCCACTGAGGAACAGGGGTCCTGGCATACGGGAAGGACCGGTCTAGTCCCTTGAGGAAGCGCCCAGTCATGGCATGCGAGAAGACCGAGCGGCCCTGTACCGGCAGATGGAAGGCCGATATAGCCACCAGGTGCACCCTGACGGAGGAGGGAGCTAAACCTTGTGTTCTAAGGTGGAGGAGATATACGAGGATAACCTGGAGCGGGACGCCCCTCGGGGAGGTACCCCGCTCGCCCGCCCACCTAGAGAACCTGGCCCACTCTGCCAGGTAGGCCTGGCGAGTGGAAGGTTTCCTACTTTCCAGGAGGATGCTCCTGACTCCTTCCGAACACACAGTCTCCTCCACGTCTAACTACTGAGCAGCCACGCTGTCAAGTGAAGGGAGGCTAGGTTGGGGTGAAGGAGACGGCCCCGGTCTTGGGACAAGAGACCCAGTCGAAGCGGCAGCGGATGCGGAGGGGCTGCCAGTAACCCTAGGAGGGTCCCGTACCAGTGCTGTCTTGCCCAAGCTGGGGCGATCAGGAGGATGTGGGCCTTGTCCCTCTTTACCTTTTCCAGGACCTTGTCTATGAGGGGAAAAGGAGGGAACGCATAGAGGAGCTGGCCCGACCATTACAGGAGGAAGGCATCCGAGAGTGCATCCTTCCCCAGCCCCCTCCTGGAGCAGAACCAGTGGCAACATCGGTTCTGTCGGGTCGCAAACAGGTCTACTTGGAGAGTGCCCCAGGCTCGGAAGAGCTGACCTGTGACCTCCGAGTGGAGTGACCATTCGTGTTGGGAGGAGAAGACCCTGCTCAGGCGATCGGCCTGGGAGTTGTTGACGCCTGGCAGGTGGAAAGCCCTGAGGGAGATGTCGTGGGCTATACAGAACTCCCATAGGCTGAGGGCTTCCTGGCAGAGAGCCGAGGACCTCGTCCCCCCCGCCTGTTGATGTAGAACATCGCGGCCGTGTTGTCCGTAAGGACCCTGATTGTCCTGCCGCTCAGCCGCGAGCTGAACGCCACACAGGCCAAGCGGACTGCCCTGAGCTCCTTGACATTTATGTGTAGGGATAGCTCTGCAGCCGGCCATAGTCCCTGGGTTTGGGAATTCCCTATGTGGGCTCCCCAGCCCAAGTCCGACGCCAGGTCTAGCGACGGAGGCGGTTCCCGGAAGGGGATCCCTTGCAACACATTGGTCGGGATGGTCCACCACTGAAGGGAGGTTAGCACCCGACCGGGTACGTTGAGGACCTTGTCCAGACCATCCCGAGCCTGGGAGAATTCTGAGGCCAGCCAGAGCTGGAGAGGCCTCATTCGAAGCCTGGCGTGGCGTACCACGTATGTGCATGCCGCCATGTGGCCCAGGAGCTGTAGGCAGGTCCTGGCCGTGGTCACGGGGAACTCCGTGACCGTGGCTATGAGCCCTTTGAGGGTCTGGAATCTGCCCGGGGGAAGAGAGGCCCTGGCCTTGGAAGCGTCCAGTAGAGCACTTATGAACTCTATGCGCTGGACCGGGACTAACGTTGACTTGGTCTCGTTACCAGAAAGCCCAAGTTGGCACAGGTAGCCAAGAGCAGCTCCAGGTGGTTCTGCACCTGCGACCTCGAATTGCCCTTGAGCAGCCAGTCGTCGAGGTATGGGAATAGTTGGACCCCTCAGCATCTGAGAGAGGCCGCCACAACCGCCATACACTTTGTGAATACCTGAGGTGCGGTGGACAGGCCAAAGGGGAGGACCGTAAACTGGTAGTGGTCCTGCCCAATCAGGAAGCGAAGGAAGCGCCTGTGTCCTTCGAATATGTGGATGTGGAAGTATGCGTCCTGGAGGTCCAGGGCCGCATACCAGTCGCCCGGGTCCAAGGCGGGTATAATCTTTACCAGGGAAACCATGCGGAATCGGCATTTGACCATGAACCGACTGAGACCGCGCAAGTCTAATATAGGCCTGAGGCCCCCTTTTGCTTTCGGGATAAGGAAGTAACGGGAGTAGAACCCTTTTCCTTGGAATTCCCTTGGGACTCCCTCTATGGCTCCGAGACTGAGGAGCCGGCCCACCTCTTGCTGCAGCAGGGGTAGATGTGACGGGTCTACCGTGCCGTACCCAGGAGGGGGGTGGGAGATCGGGGGTGACACGAACTGGAGCGTGTAGCCCCGGGCAATGGTACTCAGGACCCACTGGTCCAAAGTTATATGGGACCATTGCAAAACGAATGGACGCAAGCGGTTGCTGAAAGCCAACTTTATTTGTCGGAGGGTTCTTTCGGGGTTCACCCGGGTACCCTCCTGCCCCCAGTCAAAACCGTCTCTTGCCCTGCTGCTTGCCCCTGGAGGGCCCAGGCTGCGGGGCAGAGTAGGACTGCCGCTGAGGTCGCCTCTTTTGGGATCTGGACCTCTTGTAGGCTGTCTCGTAGCGTGGTTGGGGCGCCTGGGCGGGAGCCTGCGGCTTAGGCTTTTCCTTAGCCGGCGGGACGTAGAGCCCAAGCGACTGCAGGGTGGTACAGGAGTCCTTCATGCCATGAAGTCTCCCGTCTGTTTGCTCCGCGAACAGGTCCTTGCCGTCGAACAGGAGATCCTGCATCACGGATTGCGCCTCCGAGGACAGCCCCGACAGGAGGAGCCACGACACCCTGCGCATGGACACCGCCGAGGCGATGGATCGCGCCGCCGTGTCCGTCGCATCTGACGTCGCCTGCAGAGCAGTCTTTGCAGCGGCAGCCCCCTCCTCCGGCAGCACCTTGAACTCTTTCCGGTCGTGGTCTGGAAGGAAGGGCTCGAATTTTTGTAGGGACCCCCACAGGTTAAAGTCGTAGCGACTGAGGAGGGCCTGGTGATTTGCCACCCTGAGCTGGAAACTCGAGGACGAATAAAACTTCCTTCCAAATGAGTCCAGCCTTTTTGAGTCCTTATTCTTAGGAGTAGGACCTGGTTGACCCTGACGCTCCCTGTGGTTTACGGATTCCATGACCAAGGAGTTGGGCGCCGGGTGGGTGTACAAAAATTTGTGTCCTTTCGTAGGTACAAAATACTTGCGCTCCGCCTTTTTGGATATGGGCGCAAGTGAGGCCGGTGTGTGCCAAAGGGCTTTCGTAATATTGGCAACCCCTTCGTGTAGCGAGAGCGCCACTCTGCCTGGTACCGAAGACGAAAGGACATTGAAGAGCGAGTCTGAAGGCCCTTCCATCTCCTCAGCTTGGAGCTGGAGGTTTGAGGTGACTTGCTTTAATAGCTCCTGATGGGCCCTGAAGTCGTCCTGCGGTGCGGAGGGTGGTGGAGCCGCGAGCTTGTCCTCCGGTACGGGAGAGGATACCGGTACGGAGCTTTGTGCATCTGCTGGCACCGCGGGCTCGACGCCTTGCTCGGAGTCTGCATTTGGTGCCAAGGACCCTTGGTCCGCAGATCGATCTCTTGGAGCCCTAGATATAGTGGCCAAGGGAGCCTCGGATGCCCCTGCAACCGATCGAGTATCCGGCTGGGCTTGTCCCGGGGGCTAAGGGGTCCACTGGTACCACTGTCCCTGCCATGGAGCCTCTTGCCATTGACCTTGCTGCGGCACCGGCGGCACCAGCTGGTCAGGTTGGAACACGGTGGCCCTTGTGTGGCTCACTGCTGGCGTGAACATCGTCCGGTCGGTGCCATGGGAGCGGTAAGATCTACGGCGCCGACGATGACGTCTACCTCGGGACCGGGACTCCGACGACGAGGAGCGGTACCGTCTCGAGCTACTGCTCCTTGAGACGCTGCGACGCCTATGTCCGCGACGGTGCGGAATCGGCGACCTCTTACGGGAGTCATGGGTCTGGTACCTCGAGGAACGGGAGCTGGAGCGGGAGCATCGGCGGCCATGATGGGAAAGGCTGCGGTAGCTCCGACTCAACCGGGAGCATCTATGGCTCCGGTGCCTGCCGTGTCGCGACTCCCTGCTCTGTCTGGAGCGGTGCCCGGAGCTCTGATCCGACGGCACCTTGCCCAAGAGCCTCACCAGCAGTGACGGTGGAGGCTGTGGGCTACGGTCGGACATGGGCGCTGAGGGGTGAGCGGCCCCTTGACCGGGACCTGCGCCTGGTTGGAGTCGACGGCCTGGAGCCCAATGGCGGCTTGCCTCTGGAGCGGACTCCTGGTGCTGGGACTGCCAGTACTTGGAGCGTCAGCAAGTCCTTGGCTGCCTGGAAGGCCTCCGGCGTCGACGGCATTCGGGCGTCCAGAGAGGCCTGCGTCGACGAAACCGGGCTGCTCCGCTCGGCGTGAGTCGGAGCGCTGGGGCCCGGGGCAGAATTAGGGCTGCCCGACGCGGGTCTAGCCTCTCCCTTATCCTTGTCTCGATGATGATGCAAAGATGGTGCCTTCCTCTGCTTACGCAACGATGAGCGGTGCCGGCCACTCGAAGGCGCCGGGGGATCGCTGCGCACCGAGCAGAAGGTACCGGGTGCCAATTCCGCTCGGCACACCGGGGTAGGAGCCAACGCAGACTCCACGAGGAGGGCCCGGAGTCGAATGTCTCTGTCCTTTTTAGTTCTTGGCTTAAAGGACCTGCAGATTTTGCAGCGTACACTGACGTGGGACTCACCCAGGCAGTGGAGATAATCCGAGTGCGAGTCGCTTCTGGGCATAGAACGCCTGCAGGACTCGCACGATTTGAAGCCCGGGGCATGCCCCAGCCCGGACACTAACTATTCTAAACTAACTTACGACTAACTAAAGATACCACTAACGATGAACACGTAGAGTTCTAGGAAAAAAGGCTGCAGCAATGAAGCTGGAGCAGAAGTTCCGACGTACCTACACTGGTGGCAAGGAACTGAGTGTGGGGGGAGCGCACAGTCCCCTATATAGCGCGCTATAGTGGTGCTGCTCCAGGGGTCGCAGCGGCGCTCCCCCCTATGGATACTGCTAAGGGAAAAACTTCTGGCACCGATGCACATGGTGAGCATGCACACCTACTGTGGAATAGACCTGAGCACTCACTCGAAGAAGAACTGAAAGCTGCCCCTTTATTGTTTCAGGAGAGGCATAGCAGAGGACGCACAGGGCAACATTTTCCTTTTCCCCTGGATGAGTGACGTCTGCTTTACCTTTTCCCTCCCCCCACAAGCATTACACAAGATCCACTGGGATCAAGCCACGGTGGTACTCATAGCTCCACTCTGGCCCCCTCAATTCTGGTTCATGGACCTCCTCAGCCTCTCCACCTGCACACTGCTCCTCATCTGAACACTGCCAGATCTCACACAAGATCAGGGCGAGATCCAGCCTCCCAATCTGGGCCCTTTTCACCCACGGCCTGGTATTTGGATGGGGCTCAAGGGTAGATGGCGTGCTCCACCCAGTGCGACATATCCTTAACCAGAGCAGGAGCGCATTCACCAGGGCCTGCTACCATGATAAATGGGGAGCCCATGGCATGAAGCATATTCACCATCATCACCTACTGAGTACGATATCTGTACCTATCTCCTCTACTACCTTCTCAAATCGTTGGGCCTTTCCCTCAGTTCGCTATGGGTCTACTTGGCAGTGTTCAGTGCCTTTCTCCCCTCTGTGGATGGCACCTGTGTGTGTTTACACACACTACCACCATCCATTTCATGAAGGGTTTACTCAATGCCTTCCTCCCCATTGAGAAGCCCACACACCTGTAGGACCTTAATCTCCTTCTCTTTCATGCTATGAGCCACTGGCAATGTGCTCCCTCTCCCACCTCTCCAGGAAGGTGATATTCTTGGTAGTCAGTGAACTGGCAGCCATGATGACAGACATCCCCCGCCCCCCCCACACCATTGTATTCCACAAAGGACAAAGTGTCATTGCCACTACACCCTAAAAGTAGTTTCTGCTAAATCAGTGCATCTACCTCGCTGTTTTCTGCCCCAAACCACATCTCTCATGCAAACAGGGTCCTGCACTCCCTCGCTGTCTGCTGTGCACTGGCATTCTACCTCCACAGGACTCGCCCCTTTTGCACATTGGAGAAACTATTTGTTCATTGCCGACCAATCCGAGGGCTGAGCCCTTTCCCCCCACTGAATCTCCAAATGAGTCTCCAGGTACATCCTCGAATGCTACACACAATTCAACATATCCCCCCCCCCCCCGGATGGAGTCTCAGTGCGCTCTACAGTGCACTCTATGCCTGCCTCACGGATGTCTCGTGGCAAGACTCGGACATGCAGCAACCTGGTGCTCGTCTACATGTTCATGACCCCCTAGGCCATCGCACAAGTCGCAGTTATGGACACTGCTGTGGGCCAAACTGTACTGCAGACCTCACTTCCGATCACATCCTCCCACTAACCCTTGCTTGCTAATCCCTCGCATGTGGAATACACATATGGACCATCATTTGACAACGACGAGGGGGTTACTTACCAGTAACTGGAGGTTCTTCAAAATGCATGGTCCCTATTTGTATTCCAATACCCACCCTCCATCCCCTTTACTGCAGCCAGGACTGCACAGAAGGAAGAGGACACTAGAGAGGCATCGCCCTGTCTGACCTATTACACCCTCTGCTGTGAGCACAAAGGGCTGCACTACACATGTGAGGGTCAACAGACACTGCTAAGAAACCCTTCTGGACTCAGGTGTATGGCAGACATGCGCACCGCCCATAGAATACAAATAAGGACCACAGGTCTCGAAATACCTCGTTACAGATAAGTAACCTCTTCAGCCCATGTATTTGTTCCCCCTGAACCTTGACATAGTTTACACCATTCTGGGTGGTTCTCCACCCCTTATTACCAGGAGTCAGATGCGTAATGCTAGGGTGAAACAAACTTTCTCTGTTTCTCCTATTTGTGTATATATTTGCTTATACAGAAAGGGTTTTGTACAGCCAACTGTAATAACGAGGCACCTTATTACTGCACTGACATATACATAGCTAATAAAGATGCATGCATAAAATGAGCAAGTATAAGACTAGAGCTGAGGCTGACTGAAAAAATTGGCCTTACACTATTCAGGGACAATCTTGAAAAAAATATTTATGTTCTTATGGAGAAACAAGACAACATTGCCTTCAGAGCACATAAGGTTTTCTCTGCTAACACAAATCCTTTGCATAAATCTCCAGAGTTTTGTGACATTAACCCCGAGTCTAAGAGGCAAGAAAACACTTCAGGGGCTGCTGAGTTGTAATAAAGGCTATAGTGCCAGACCAGAATCCCTTGGATTAGGAGTAAAGCAGCTTCTGGGGCAGGTTTAAGGAATGCTTTCATCCCTTAAATCTGTAAAGATGCCACTCTGCCCTTGACGGGGGAGCCAAGTTGGATACCTGTTTCAGGAGAGCAGTTGACCAGCCTTCAAGTACTTGGCGTTCCTCTATGGGGTTGTTCCTGTTGGTCCATCTCAAACATGGGCTCCGTAAAGGTGGTTCTCGATAAGGGAAAAGCGTTTACTCACCTGTAATTGGAGTTTGCTCAAGTATGTTGCTTCTGCAGAGAGACACTCATCCAGGCTTCTTTCCTACTTTTTTAAAGGCCTTAGCTGGTATTTCAGCAGCAGAAAGGAACTAAAGGTGGCTGTGGTAAGGGTCTATCACTGCACTGAACAGTTGGATTCCCAAGAGAGGATGCATGACCCTGCTGCTTGCTGCATTACACAAGAAAGTTAGACTGATTTAACTAAGGGCTTGCCTACACTTGAGATGCTACAGTAGCATAGTTGTTCCGCTGTAGCACTTCATTGTAGACACTACCACCAGCAACAGGAAGGGTTTTCCTAGCAGTGTAGGTAATCCACCTTCTCGAGAGTGCAATGGAAGAATTCTTGTTGACCTAGCACTGTCTACGTTGGGGGTTGGATTATCTTAATGGCAGATTTCAGGTGGTGTGGATTTTTCACACCCCCGAGCAAAATAGTTATGCCAACTTAATTTTATAGTGTAGACAAGGCTCACAGATGCAATTAGAAACCAAGCTTATTACTGAAATGAGTGACCACAGAGCCATTTGCTTCATTTAACTAGATTTTAACGGTGTGATTTGAAACCAATGAAATCTTCTGAGTAGGCACTTTAGTTTCAATACCATAGTTAACTTATTTCTACTCAATGTTTTCACAGGGTTTGCCTTGGGTAAAACAGACTCACATTAAACCAGTGCAACTTTGTGCAGACAATACCCTTCTCTTAATTTTCTTGGAACTACAGCTGGAGAACCTAAGCTAGATATTATTTAGAGCTTCACTGGCATTGGGGAGGAATAATGGTTATAATTAAGGCACAAAACTAGGAATTAAAAGTCAGTTTATTTCCAGCTTTGCTACAGACTTTCTTGTGTGCTCTTGGGCTAGTTAACTATATTTAATCTGTACAACAGCTTCCTGTAAAAACAGACTACTGAGGTTAAATTCATTAGCTTAAATAGAAGACTAAGGGTTTTTTTCTTTTACAGGAGTGCCAATAAGAGAAGCAGCCCCAATGGACAACAGTGACAGTAGCATACTACCTAGGAGTGGATATTTCTACTAGTTACCTCAGCGTTATTCATCCTGGATCCCCTATTTTCCAGCTAGAACATCTTGAATGGGCCCCCCTTTTCCTAACATTACAGCTCCAATGTGACTCACTGCATTTACAACAGTCGCCTGTCAAAGTCTAATGGACTGTAACTTCATATCCTGGAGCAGTAGCTTACACAGCCCTTGTGGCATGTTTTCTGCTAGAATTAGTGGCTCTCAACCTGTGGTCAATGGAGTCCTTCAGGACAAGCCACAGAATAAAGCCTGAATATGAAACAACTGAGGGCTTAAGGTTCCTTCAACAGTAAAGCCTTGGTCACATAGTCAAGGCAACTTCATGCCCTCCTACAGTGCCTTTGTTTGAAACTACCTCACCCTGCTAAACTGCCCTACCAAGGCCACTTTTATACTAGAATAAGTATTTTTAACAATTACTAAAGTAGTAAAGTGAAACCTGCCCTTGCTAAAGTAAATGTAAAAACTCCCGAATCAAGATTTCACCTCATATACAGACAAGGCAGGTTTGTAGTTTTAATAGGTCAAGTGGCCCTTGCTGGCCACCTACCAGACTGCTGAGGGGAAATCAAGCCTCTGGTTCCCTAAGGGAGTCCACCCACTGCCTCAATCTTGGGGGTCATAGGCACATAACTCAGAGTGCAGACAGTAGCGTAGCCAGGTCTTGAGCACAGGGGGAGCAGCGGCGCTAAAAAAAGGTGCCTCCCCCTCCCCCTGTACTCACCCTGCGACGCTTTAAAGGTCTGCTGCGGAGCCCCGGCCCTTGCCTAAGGCGCCAAGATTTGGGGGGTGGCGGGCACCTGCCCGCTGCCTCCCCGCTCAGCAGTTGAGCTGCCGTGCGGGGAGACAAGGGACGGCTTGCTGCCACTGCCTCCCCCCTCAGCGGCTGAGCTGGGAGACAAGGGGCATCTTCCAGCTGCTGCCCCTTGTCTCCCCACTCAGCGGCTGAGCAGGGAGCCGGCGGGCAGCCACAGCGAGCCCCCCACCTCAGTGCCTGAGCGGGGAGCCGCCTCGCTGCCCCCCGAGCCGCTCCCCGCTCAGGCTCCGGGAGGGGGGGCGGGGGCGGTGCTTTAAAAGACCCGTGGCTCCCCGCAGCGGCAGGAGCCGCAGGCCTTTTAAAGCGCCACCCTAGTGAGGCTCCGGCAGCGCCTTATCGCCACTTTTCCTCATAGGGGGAGTGGCCGCTCCCCCTGCTACGCTACTGGGTGCAGACCTGCAGCCTAACACTCCCTTGGAAGAGCTGGAACCTACTGTCCAGCTGTCTGAACTCTGGGCACAAAGACCCTTTAGACTCCTTTGTACTTAAACATACCCTTTCCCAGAATTTCATCTGAAAGGTGTGAAACCTTCTGGTTATCATTAGACTCTGGGCAAAAATGTGTTACATAAGCATTATAAAGCACAATTAAGTACAGAAAACAACCATCCTAACTGGAGAGAGTTGGGGATTACAGAGAAGGCAAATACAGCAGAATAATTTCCATTTAGTTTTATATGCCTACAAAACAGCAATTCATTTCAGAACTCTCCTGTGACAGACTGTGGTGGGAGATTTAGCCATTTAAATTAAACCTTCTGAGCCAGTATAGTTTAAGACCAAAGACACATTACTTGAAGTTTAGTCAAAAGAATTTATTAGAAAATATTATGCACTACATAAAACTATGTTTAGAATATTATTTCAGTAGACAGCACTCCAGCCTTAAACACCACAGCATAGACTTTGCCCAGCCACTGTGCTCCTGAAGATACATCTTTAGGATGAGACATTCAAGCAGCATGCACAGTGAAACCATTTGAAGGAGTCGGGGAAACCTATGATTTGCCTAAATTCACAAAATGTATAACAATTTAATACATTTTCTCTAGGCAATTTAGATAAGATGAATTTGTCTTCTCAACCTTCTCGGCATCAATTGGGCCAAGAGCTCCTGCTGCCACTTTGTATTTTGCATTAGTGCATGTTGGGAAATCCCAACAACTAGGGGTTAACACAGAATTTCAATAAATATCAACAGGAACACAGCTTTAATACTAGTCTTTTAACAAAAAGATGTTCACAAAGTTAAAGCACATGCCTTCTCATGCAGTCATATTGAAGTAGACCTTGCTAATTTTTCTGGAAAAATATAGGATAGTCTATGTATTAAGGCAATGCATTTTTAATTTAAACATCCATTTTAATGGACTGCATATTTTCTGATAAATTCTTAAATATTTCAGTTGTAAAAAATAAGGTTTACTGATCACATTCTAATCTATCAGGTATTCTTCATTAGGATTTGAAATACAGTGGAGCATCACTATAATAATCACTGCCCCAATTATAATGTGGCAGTAAGTGGCATCTTGTCTTCCAGACAGCTGTGGAAACAAAGATTAGCAAAAATCCTGCCTACCCGCCCTCAACATGTTGAAAGCAACCATCCCTCCAGCCCTTCACCTCCTACTTCCCTTCAAAAGGGCAACTATCTATTTCCTAAAAGGAGCATTATAGTGAGGCTCAACTGTATAGAGTAAAAAGATACAAAAATCATTAAACTCCAAAAATTCATCAGAGGAGGAAAATGCAATAAAAATAAGTACGCATGGCGTGATTAACCAGGATAGACATAGCAATTTGCTACAAGATTTGTCAAAAAGTGCTAACCAATTTTAGCTTAAAATAGATTGAGAGTTCATACAAATTGCTACAACTGTCTAAAACTGAATCACTTTTGAAAGATCTAAAACATGGCTTGACCGTAGAAAATGTATTATACCATCAGTCTCCAATTTACATAAGATTTTGATTTAGGCACACAAAAATAAATATAGCAAGTCAAAGGCTTCAGTAAGTCTGCAGAAAGTTATAATTAAAACCAAGTGATCAACTGTTTTGTGACAGCATTTACTTATATACGTCTAGATCCCTTATTTTATCCCTCGTCTCATGAAAAGGAATGGACAAGCATTTGAAAGTCCCCTATCAAAGACAGCTATGTGGATGGTAACACCGCCACAAGGTAAAACAAACTATATTACACCACATTGCAGGGACTAAGTATCAGCATGGCACATTCACACTTTTGAGGCCTTTTGGCTCACAAACAACAGTATCAGCGGAGTGCAGTACTGTGGGACTTGCACTGCATTTGTTAGTGATGCCCTTCAAAAGGAGAAGGAAAGCAAGGTCCCGTCTACCACTCCTAGTCACTGTCCCGATTAAAGTTAAAAGGAGCCGAATGGGTGCTTTTTCCATAGAGCTGGTAAAAATCTCAAGGTTCTGGCAAAATGCCCTCTCAGTGGAAAGCAGGTTCTACTCAACACAGCAAGCATCCCTGCAACACACTTAATGGCTCCCACATTTGCCTTTAGAATGACTGGACTATCTGTACCTACATCTTTATTGCAAAGTGTTCTGGGAAATATGAAAGCTACCATATGTGACATCATTTTGTATGATACCTAGGATATCTTTGTGCAGTTTTAGTGACAAGTTCGGTGGTCTATGCTGTATTCCCTTGCAAACTATAGTTTATGTTAATAAAATACCTCACAACTCAAATTGGCACGACTGGCAACCTGTAGTCATTAGAGACCCTAGTAAGACTTAATACAGAAATCCCTCTTGTTCACTATAGTTGAAGAGCTATACAAAACCAGTGTTTATATTCCTGAATATCCAACCCTACAGAGTGATAATTTCCTAGGTCCTTTTACCAGATGAGGGAAGAATTAGATATGTACTGTGGTTGCTTGAACCATACCTCTTGGAACTGAAGCCTTCAATTAGAATTAAGCGGATTCGTCCCAACATCTTAAAACAAAAGTCACAAAACAAAAACAAGCAGCATAACCTTTATTTGGTGTTACAATAGATGTACAGCGCCCATGATATTGGACACTGAATTTTACTGTTTATGATTAATTTTTTTTTAATCTAAACAGTTCTTCTGTTCAGACATAGCCATGTGCTTTTTTTTAAATATACACACACTGACCCCTGCAATCAATCTGTCCAGTTAACACTAGAAATATTTGTCAGGGGAATACATTATCTTTATTATAATTAGGGGAAAATCAAAGAGAAAAATCTTTAATATCTTTAACCTGACTGATTACATGTACTGTACATACCTGTTCCAAAACCAATGTACTTTGAAGTTTCTAATTTTATGCACTTCATTATTCAAGTCAAAATGCTGTACATCTGCTAGTATCCACACAATCGTACATTCCTAATAAAAATGCACCCTCCTTTACACCTTTTACTTTCTTTTAAACATCTTTTTTTGAAAAGGGATAAAGAAGTTGCAGTTAGATCTATATTTATTTAGAACAAAACATATACATTGAAAAATAATTTTATCAAAACCAGATTCCAATCAATCATGTATAATTTTCAGTTAATGGTTCATGTTGAAATTGCACTTTGCAGATTAATCTTGATCATGTTTTCAATTCTTTCATTTTACTCTCTCTTTCTTTCAGCAGAGACTGCTTCCTCTGGATTTTTCTTCCGTGAATGTTTGTATTTGTCTACATATGCTTTCACTAGATTTGCCACTTTTGCAGAATTGACTTCTCCACTCTTGCTATGACAGACCTACAACAGGAAATAAATATCACACACACACACACCACTGTCAATTCTTCACAGCTGTCAGTGAAGAGTTACTCACAGATAAATAATGCTTACTTTCACCAAGATGGGCAAAACTTAAAGAAATCAGGAAGGCTGTTTTATTAATTTAATAAGGCAAGATCTACCACTCTCCACTGTTACCATTTTTTGTCTCTGTAATGAACAAATGTACCTAATGATGCAAGGTGCTGAGCACCCTCAACTCATTACCTTTTTTTTATATTGCCGGGGGAGAGGGGGAGGGAGGAAGAGGAAAGCAATTAAAATATTAATGTATGCATATTTTTAGACTATTAAAAAGTCATTCCTGAATACAACTTACTTTATCTACTGCTTTCCGCACAATTTCTTTATATTCCTCCTTGGTAATATCTTTATTCTGGTAGAAAGGTTTAATAGCCAGTTTTACCTCTTGTGCTGCTTTTTCTTGAATTAATAATTTCTGTCAAAAGAAAAATACCCGATTTTTAGGTAAGTGTGTGCAATTTTTTTTTAACATGAAAAGATTTCAAGTTAATTCTAACAATCAAAGTAAGAAAGGCTGAAAGTCTCTCTTTGCAGACTGAAAGTCTCTCTTAAATTAAGTCTGTCAGAAACAGGGCCAAAGTTCTGCCCTAATATTTGAACATACAACCACCTTCCACAGATGACATTGAGAACCACACATACTAATCTGGTGCAGAATGTGGCCCCACTAATTAATTACACTTTCAAGTATTTTAAAGTACTTACAGAAGTGCAGCTCTAAAAGTATTAATCTTTTGTTAGATAAAAAATTAAGTTAATTTGCTAGTTTCTTGTAGTTATAGTTTCCATGGAAGTTTAAGGATGACAGCAATAAGTATCCCATACATAAAAAAGGAGATCGACACATTTGCCCTCTAATTTTTAATACTGTAGAATTATATATATTGCTCTCAACTCTGAACTTGCCTGGTCTTTCTTCGAGCTATCTGCGCTGGCTTCCACCGTAACACTTACTTTGCCTTCTGCAAATTTTACAGCAGCATTAGAGGTTTTCATGTGACTTGATGATGTTGCATTACCAGAACTTGGTCCCTGAACTGTTCCCACATTTCCCAGGACTGCTGTTGGAGCAGGCAAGAGTGGTGCACTCATGTTATTACTTACATGAGGAACACTAGGAATACCCTGTTTTAAAAAGTTACCGGCAGTTAATACATTATTCTTCAGATATTCAATAACTGTTACTTTCTAGAACTCTCAGCAAGTGTAGTAAATGCACGAATACCACAGGTACTTGGGTTTAGAAGCTAATTTCTACATCAGCTGTTGCTATAGCAGCCAGCCACTTTTATATGAAGATTAACACACACAAGAACAAAAACAGTTAATGAAAGCCTGAACAAAATAAATGCACCTTACATCATGTCATTAAAGTTGCTAGACCTTGGCTCTGGTGGACTTCTACCTACTGGGAAAGAATTCCCAAGAATGGTGCTGCAAATGGAAATGGACGTGTTCAAATTGAGGTTCTGAAGGCAGGTACTTCCCAGACACTTTTACCTCTCATGGCAGTGTACAGGAATGTGTCTGTTCGGTAAATCAGTTCCTAGACCCTTCACACCTTTAAAAATCACCAGCAGCATCTTAAAATGCATACACTAAAAGGAAAGCTTATGCAAGTGCTTTAGCTCAGGTGACAGAATGTTTGTTCATATGTTTCTTAGAAGGTTTGCTTCTGTGTTTCACAAGAGATGGAGCTTCTCATGAACTTTAAGGGTAGCCATAGCTAGCGCTCAGTCAAGACTAGAAGAGATCAGGTGACCACTGAAGTCTACACCTGAGGAAAAGCCATTTCCCGTACATTCCAAGATATCAGCAAAAGGCACAATGGACCATTGCTGCTACCTTGGAATCAAGGAATAACAATGGTGCCAACAGCTCCTATTGGTGCAAATGCTGCCTCTTGCTTGCTGCTCCAAACACTCCTCCCTACAAGCATCACTTCTATATTATGCAGGTTGAGTCACAGATTTATCCAGATTGGGCAGTAGTGAAACTACAATTTGAGTTCAAATGAAAAAGGAGATAGAGAGCTGGATGTCAACATTACACTGATAACAATCCAGTTAAAACAATCCTTAACCTTCCTTAGCTGTTTCCAGTTTTTCCTTCCTATTCAGTGTTTATAAGAATGTTGCTATAAGAATGTTGCAGGACTCACACAAGGACAAGTAACTGTGTGACACTACCCTCAAAGACCTCTCTAAAGAAGGAGCAAATCTATTAGAGAGGTATTCCCAAAAGATCCTTCAGGCAACTCAGGGCATGTCTACGCTACAGCGCAGACACTTCCTACATTGACAGAAGGGGGTTTTCCATCAACGTATTTAATCCATTTCTCCAAAAGGCAATAGCTAGGTTGATGGAAGAATTCAGTCACTCTTGTTGTATCTATACTGGGGGTTAGATCAACCTAACTATGGTGATTGGGGTGCAACATTTTCACAACCCTGAGCCACATAGCTAGGTTGATCTAATTTAAATGTAGACCAGGCCTCAGTCTCTCATAGTCAATGGCATTACGAAGTGCTAACAGATTCAGGACTCAGCACGGACACCATTCCATAAAGATAGAAAGGGGCAGCACATCAGTAGAGTCTCAGTTCCATATCGTACTTTGGAGCAATACATTTTACTAAATACGTTGTCTTTACAGTCACATTTATTGAGTCACTGGACAATTCCGTTAGCGAAGGGTTCACAGAAAAACACTTCAGCGCTCTCATGCTTCTGGGATTAGAATATTGAATTTGTCATTGTAAAAAATCTAGTTTTAATTATTTCAGATAGCAGCCCTAAACCAAATAGACAATCAGCCTGCATTTTAGTTATAATAGTATTTTACCATTATGTTTGCAAAACATTTGAAATGTGTCATATTCATTCATATAAGTCAATATTTCCTATGGTTATTCCCCTTTGTTTCTGTGATGTTGAGGTTGTGAATATTAATGACTGACAGCAATGGAAAAGGAACATCTCCTAGAATAGTTTCCCAACCTAGGATGCAGAGGGAAGGATGCCAGATTAGTTTGGGGTCACAGGCCAAGTATCAGCATAGATGAGAAAATCTGCAGGACCCCAGATCTGCTTCCACACCCTGCAAATGTGCTGCTGTGTGCTCAGGTAATGTGTTAGATAACCTCTTGAAAGCCACCCATTTTTCCTCAGCATTCCTGTGTGGCTCCTAATGTAATGACTGGCTGTGGGAGAAGCTCACATATACAGAGCTGATAGCTAAGGCAACAGCCCACAGCTCACCAGCCCAAACTTCACTTCTCTGGAGCGCCACAGGAACTACCAACCTTGTGAGGCACAAAGAGATGCCCCACTCTATCTCCAGCAGAACTGAGACTTCGGATGACTAGAGAAATGGGGTAGGGACTGTAGGAGCAAAGGGGAGGGACAGAGACTATACAAAATAGGTAAAAGAGCCAAAATAAAATAAGTAAAAATGATTAGAAGGAAAAAAGGATGAATACATGGAAAAAAAGGCAAGTGGAAAAGAAAAACAGACAAGCAACGGCATAAGGAAATGGTGCAAGGGGACATTGTAGGGGTGACCCTGTGCTGATCCATCCCAAGAGAGGGCTCCAACAAAAAGGTTGGGAACTACTGATTTAGAGGATTGTTAAATGAGACGACAAAAGCTTCCTCATAATACAAAATATATAAGCTTTCCCAGAGCATAAAACCACCACTCTGCTCAAATGGGAAAAATATTCATAATAATTTAGTATCTAATTTCAAAAAACGACTAGAATTGAAATCTCTTTTGTACACACACAATTTGATAGTGGACAAACTATGAGAAAACTATGCAACATACTTGGTTGACATCTCTGGGTGCTACTGAACTACAAATAAACAGTAAAAATTGTGTATTCTAGCTAACGTTTTTAAGTGATGTTTCAGAGCCAATCCATTTCCCCATAAATACTTCACTATCACCTTTTTTCAGGGGGAGGAAGAACTGTTATTATATATTTGACAAGGTTTATAGTATTTTAATACAAGATACACTTGATAGAAGTAACACTGCTTAACTATGTTTTATGGCTATATTGATTAGACCTGGATTTCTGAAAAACATACCTGCAATTGTTTTCCATCTGGTTGTGAAGCAATGTAGCTGACTTGCTGAGATGGTGGGGGAGGAGGTGGAGGTGGTGGTAATCCCTGAGACACATTGGTAGGAGCAGCTACCTGTATGAGAGGTACTCCTGTATGGAGATGCAAGGGCAGCGGAGGATGAATGTTAAATGGATTGTGTTGGATGTTCATAATAGGAGCATGAACACCCACTGGATATGGGAAGATACCCATAGGCTGGTGTTGTGCGTTCACTTGTGGCATTACATTCATTTGTTGCGGCATCATATTTATTGGTAGTTGAGAGCCATCACCTGGTTGGTTTGTTTGGTCTTTGAGGTTTGGATCTATTAAAAACAACAGAATATTTAAAGTACAAAATACATATTTCTATACAGAACAGAAACCCCCAAGAAACACCAATTTAGAGGTTTAAGGAGTCAAAGTTGAGGTTGCTCTGAGAACCTTTGCTTTGAATTCCCCCCAACTACTCATTTATACCACAGCCTAAAATTCGTTTCAGTAAAATGTAATAGAATTTTCAGCCAAAGTGCAGGAATGCAACACACATCACCCAACTCGTCGTTACTGAAACATAAGCATACATTTTCTCACGTATGCAATTCTGGGCATCTGATTTGCACAACCATGCTATAATTATTTCTAATAACTGTTCCGTAGTATAAGGATATTTACACTCTGATTGGCTAAGAGTGCTGATTATCCAGACTTCAGGGATATTAACTGTATAGGATGGTGATATGCTCCCTTACTCACAACGTTTACACTTCGTGCCAGAAATAAAGAAGTGTTTATCTCAACTTTACTTCCTCCCTTCAACAGAAGGCAATAAATAAATACATTTTAAAAAAATTAAATGTACATGTAAGTAGTAAAACCCCAAAAGCAAAGAAGCTGGGACTGTGAAACCACTGAACTATTTAAAAATCTACTGGCTCACTTTCTTTCTTTGTACATGACTGAAATCAGTGGGAACTGTGTCAAGATTTGACCTTTCCTCTTATACCTCACCCTCCCCACACGTGGCTTCTTTTCTATAGGCCAACATGGCTCTGTCTTACTGAGTTTATAATGCAAGAATTTATTCCTTTACCTCCAAATTCAGTTTTCAACAACAACAATAATACATTGGGCTATTTTGAAAAGAATGTTATGGACATGTAGGAAATAGGGATTAGGAATAGAGATGGAGGAAGAAAAAATGGGCGAAGAAACAGGGACGAGAGCAAAGGTAGGAATTTTTTGTAAGTTTTATGTAACATCCCATTTGTGTTCCGTAGTTTTAATTTTTCATAACAATTTCAGAGTATTAATAACTTGAGGGAGCTTTTCACTAATTCAGAATTAACCTCATCCTGAGCTAAAAACTCCTCAGCCTTCTACTTCATAGCCCAGAATATTTTTAACAACTTAACAGGAAACACTCAAAATGATATTACAGTCCCACTGGGTGGGGATGTTCACTGTAACAAATATGGAAAAGAGTAACACTTATATAAAATGTTTTATTTACTCCTAGTTCTCTGAATGCCCTTTGATATTATTGCAGTTATGTATATCTGAAAAAAATACTCTTCTGAACAAACGAGGACTTCTTTTTCTGTTTGCTCTTGTAATTAAATAATAACCCTATGTTTATTGCAACAGTCTGTGCATAGTGATAATTGTGATGTCAAAAACTAAAGGATCAAGATAGGGGTAAACAAGGATTTTTCTCCCTTGAGGTCAGTCAAGAGCCATCTGCTAATTAGTAAGAGCATAAGACATTTTTGGATTTATAAATACTTTATAACACGAAAGCCAGTTTCACACTAAAAATGCTGACTGCTACATTATAGTTAGTGCCATCAAGTTAATAGCGACAAAGGGTCCTGTGGCACCTTATAGACTAACAGAGGTATTGGAGCATATGCTTTCGTGGGTGAATACCCACTTCGTCGGATGCATGATCAAACACATGATCAAATCTGTAACTTGTATATGTTTTCCTTGGTAACTATTAAGTCTTCCTTAAGGAAATCACCCTTTTAAAAAAGGCAATAAGTAGTTCATTATGTTTCTCTCCTGTTCACTCTGTACCTACGATACCACAGTGTGTGTAAACTCTCTAAAATGAGCAAAACATATACATGGATTTTTTCCCCTTTTTCCTAAGGAACATATTTGGTTGGTTGCACTGTAGTCCTGAAGACTCAAAAGCCAGTTCTTAATTTCCTGAACATCCAGCCCAAGAGTGTTTGTAGCGTACAGACTGGGGTGGAGGAAAAAAGGTCTCCCTTCTTAATAGGCTTTTCCAATTTTGTTTGTTGTGCGATTACTAGTTAGCCTTTGCTGCACAAAATAGTAAAGTGAAAGTGTCAAATTCCCATAGTATTTGTAGTATTCTTAAAAAAAAATAAAAATGGAAATTTTCACCATCAAATACTATGAAAAATCAGATAAAAAAAAGAATACCTTGCTCAGATGTCTCATCTTCTTGCCTCATCCATCCAGACTGCGGACTTGAGGAATTTCTCCCTCTTCTTGAATAATAGTTCTGTACATCTGCAGGTAAAGTCTTTCTTACAGCCCAACTAGATGCAGATGTCCACCCAGACCTATCAGCAGGCGTATCAAAAGAAAAATCTTGTTCATTCTTCCGCCTGTATGGCTGATGTTCTGGGAACCTTGCAGTCTCATTGCCAGAACTATTTGAGTTTCCTGAGAGGGGTTTTCTATTTTGCCAGTGGTTTTCATTCTGGTCTCCATACATGAAACCGCCTCTGCCACGGCCACCTCTGTTACGGCCGCCTCTGCCGCGATTTGAAATCCAACCTGAACCAAAGTTTTTATTCCAAGAATGTCCTGAATTATCATGTCTATTTTCTTCCCATTGTGGATCTTTAAATTTGTCTCTCTCTCTGCTCCTAGTTTCGGGAACAGAATTTATCCTTTCCATTACCCAGTCTGGACAATCATTCTTATGCTTTTCAGAAGAACATTGCTCATCAGTACTTTTGTCTGTATTGTCTTTTTCTTTGTGCATATTTTCATTCTGTTTCTCCTGTTCACTTCTTTTGTATCTATCATTTCCTCTGGGACTTCTCCAGCTGTCATTTGTCCATCTCTCTTTCCACCGAGGAGAGTGACCATCTCTCTCATTCCTAATGAATGAAGGACCCTTACTTCTTGTTCTTGATCTGGATCTTGACCTAGATCGTGACCGGGATCTTGACCATCTCCTATTTCTTCTCTCTCTGTCATGATCTCTCCTTTGTCCATCTCTATCACTATCCCGGTCTTTGCTTTGAGACCTAGATTTTTGCCTTGGAGAGGAATCTTTAACTCTTGACCAAGAAGGAGATCTTCTGCCTTCCCTTTCAGTCTCCCTTTTAGGAGACCGAGATGGCGTTTTCCTGCCCCCTCTGACAATCTCTCTTTTTGGAGACCGAGAAGGAGATCGCCTGCCCTCCCTGGCAGTTTCCCTTTCGGGTGACCGAGACCTCCCACCCTCCCTGACGGTCTCCCTTTTGGGAGATGGTGACTGAGATTTCCCACCCTCTCTCCTGGAAGGAGACCAAGTTGTTGATGGAGAGTGAAATCTAGACCTTCTAGTTCGAGTCTTTTTGTCTTTTTTAAATTCTGTTGAGCATTCCGTTTCTTGAGAAGAAGTTTCATCTTTTTTGTCAGAAAGAGCTGAGCGTGATGCACAGTTTTTGGAATCTTGCTGCAATGAGCTTGCCTCCTCTTGTTTTATACTATCAACCGGTGGTGGCTGTTCAATTTGAGATTCAGTCTGGTCACTGCAAAATGAGTCACATTCCATTGGTATCATTTCATTGTTATCCTCATTAAAATGTTTATTAGATTGTTCAACGTTCACCTTGAGTAACTCTGTAGTTCTGGCCTCTTCACATACAGGTATGGCCTCCTCTTCTAAAGACTGGTCCAATTTGTTAATGTCTAGAGAAATATTATTTATTAATACAGCTGTTTCAGTATCTTGAACAGTTTTTATGTTCTCAATATTTGCAGTGTTACAATTTGCTGACTGTTCTTTGTCCTCAGAATCATCAATTTCTATGGATTCTGGATGCTTAGTCAATTCATTTCTGGGGCTATCTAAAGACGGATCTACTTTTGCCACAAATTCTGGATACTCAGGCAATTCATCTTGGGGACTATCTAAGGTCTGATCTACTTTTGTAGGTGTTACTGAATCCTCAAGAAATTGATCTCTGTGACTATCCACTTCTTGTTCTATTTGTTCAAGAATATTTTCACAGACATCTTTACTTTCAAAATCTGTAACATTAACATCTTTTATTTCACATTTTTGAGTCTCTAAGGTTAACACAGGAGGTTCTTGGATATAAGAACCTGAATCTGAATTTTCTAGGGTATCCTGTTCTTTGTCACAGTCTCTTGCAAGATCCTCACTCTCTACATGTTCACTGCAACTTTCCAAGCCATTAGCAGATTCTGTTTCTGCATTATTTTTGTACATAAGGCAAGAGTTGCTACTTTCAATATCCGAGAGGTGGTCTTTATCTAATATTGGAGGTGCATCAGACTCAGCAACTTCGTCATCTTCCACTGAATCACTGGATGATTTTTCAGAACGCAGAGAACTTCTAAGTTTCTTTTTAACCAAATGTACCTGCTGTTTAACTCCTCTTTTAGACTTTCGTTTGGAAAGTGGTTTTTCTGATTCTGCAGAAGGAACATTTATAGTTGAGTTATTGTCACTGGGGGCATCACATCCAGAATTACTTGATCTTGGTGAGCTGCGAGATTGACTTATAGTCTCAGTTTTTCTGTTCCGTGCAGATCTTCTAGGAGTAGTATTTGCAGTCTTCTTTCTTGTTCCTCTAGTACCAGATGTGCCAGAGGCTTGTTTTTTCTCCTCTCCTTCCTGTGTACATGCAACAGCATATCTCTTTCCTGAAGGATCTAATATAAAAAAGTATACATTAAAATTTAGTAAATATATTAATTAAATGTAATGTGAATCCAAACATTGTATTTTAAGTTTAATGAAGAACAGATATTGATGTGTAGCACAATATACATTTTGGTATAAGACACCACCAGGGCTAAAGTCTAGCATTTTGTCCAATTTATACTGTTTCTTCAAAAGAACAGAAATAGACTAAAAAAATTAACATGTTGGAGATATATTAGCAAGGCTCCCTAATAGCAATTACATTCAAAAACAAACAGGCAACCATGTTTCACCATAGTGAAACTCACTATTGCCATTTGAAGAGTTAGAATGAATGCCATTTAAAAAAAGTTACTGTTCACCACCTGTAGTGGCTAATTTACAGCAGAATTTGCCAGTTCAAGCATAAGACTTATTGCAGCTCCAGAGTGCTAACATTCAATGCTGCTGCAAGATGCATTTTTTAAATGGGAATCAATGCAACTGTCAATTACCACATGAAAAGTGGTTAATTAACAAGTGTAAATAATAGCATAACTTCTAATAACATCTTAAATTAACAGTTTATAAATAAGACTCTAATTTCACTTTGCCATGGAGCACCCAAACTCTGTTGCAAGGCTCCCTGACTTCTGCAGCACTACAGTGACTAAAAGTGGACAACAAATTTTGCAGCAGCTTCTGGCAAATTTAAAAATGAAGTAATAGGAAAAATATTATAAGCAGCAGCACAGTATCCTTTTTGTTGGTATAATACTATATTCCACTTACTCTGCATTGCCCATAATTCTGAATTTTCAATGTGCCACATATTTTTGTACTGGAACTGCCTAAAAGTTGTCATAACAAAGTGGGAGGTTTTGGTTGCTGGAAAAGGGACAGTTGGAACTTCTAACACCCAGGAAAGCATGTGGGGTGGTTGGCATATTTGCTTTTTTTTGCTAAAATGATCAGCAGTGAAACCGTTAACAATATAGATGTTTAAATCGGGTTTACATTTCAAAATTTAATGGAAGTAAAGGTACTTCAGTTCTTAAAATTAGTGTTTCAGGCTGTATGCGCAGACCCAAGATAACAGTACCAGTTCATGTTTAAATTTATGCTTTTAAGGTTCTCTTTTCAACCACAAGAGCTAGAAATGTAAAGGAAATTGATTCTGCATTAGATTCTATGGTTACACAAGTACAGAATACATGGCGCCACGCTTATAAATTCACAATTCCAAGTCTTAATATAACAGGTTACTGAACCCTTCTGCTTTCCATGCTTTTACAAGCGAAAACATTTTTAAGTTAACAGAATCTGAATTAACCAAGATGGGAATCCATGAAACAAAATGTATGCAATAGTGCAAAACCCATCCAGTTGGCAAAGTATAATATATGGAGATATGCCTATCTCATAGAACTGGAAGGACCTTGAAAGGTCATCAAGTCCAGTCCCCTGCCTTCACTAGCAGTACCAAGTACTGTCCCTGACAGATTTTTTTGCCCCCGATCCCTAAATGGTCCCCTCAAGGATTGAGCTCACAACCCTGGGTTTAGCAGGCCAATGCTCAAACCACTGAGCTATCCCCTGATAAAAAGACTACACAGAGTGTTGCTTACTCTGTAGGTGTATACAATCTGACAACATATTGTAAAGGTATGTCTCAAAATATTAATAGAATCATAAATTATAAAGCCAGAAGGAACCATTGCAATCATCTAGTCTGACCTCCATATCATAAGCCACAGGTATAGCTGTAGGTATCGGTTTCCCATACTTCAAACCTGTGAGATTTCTAAAATTTTCCCATTCCACACTGGGATGAACCGAAGACTTTTCAAAAAATGTAAATCAAGAAAGCAGAGAGCGAGTGCATGAGTGAGTGCAGAATAGCAAAGAGCCCAGTAGTAAGAGGCTTCACCTGGGAGGTAGGATACCCTGGTTCAACTCTCTGCTCTTCCTGATTCAGATAAGAGACCTGAATGCAGGTCTCCCACATTTCAGGTGAGTGTCCTAACCACCTGACTATTGGATATTCTCTCCCCTGAAATTCCATCCTGGAAATGAGAACCCCTTCCATAGGAAAAGTTTTGGTTTCCACAAATTGGCAATTTCTAACCAATAAACTATTAAAAAGAATTCCTGACAGCTCCACCATAAAAATGCCCTGAATTATTTTCAGTTTGAACTAGAGCATCTCTTTTAGAAAAAAATCTGATTTAAAATATTTCCAGTGACAGAGAATTTGCCACAAGTGACAAGTAGTACTACTATAAGGAATATGTATTTAAGATGAAGAGGAAACCAAATGGATATTAAATGGAGGTCCCAAACTCTCAGAAGAAATGCCAGGAGACTAAAGCTATTTGAAATGGTATCACCAAGCAAGCAGTCCCTGATACCCTGCCAAAGTGACAGCATATTGGCCAACTAGCATGTACTTACCTCTAGGTAGCTGCCTAAAAAAATACGAAGCGGAAGGCGTGCCTAATCAGATCTTCAAACCTGATATAGCCATGGCAAAATGAGTCACAAATCCCTCCAAGCCAAAGGTGTAGCCACCACATAAGTTTCAGCATATTGTACTACTTGCTTATGTCCACAGACTTGCTTACAGCTTATGTCCACAGATTCAACATAAAACCGGCCATACTGGGTCATACCAATGGTCCACCCAACCCAATATCCTGTCTTCCGACAGTGGCTAATGCTGAATACTTCAGAGGGAAAGAACAGAACAGAGCAATTATTGAGTGGTCCATCCCCTGTTGTCACTCCCAGCATCTGGCAGTCAGAGGCTCAGGGACATCCAGAGCATGAGGTTGTGCCCCTGACCATCTTGGCTAATAGCCAATGGTGGACCTATCCTCCATGAACGTATTGAATTCTTTTTTGAGGCAAGTTATAGTTTTGACCTTCACAACATCCCCTGGCAACGAGAGCCACAGGTTCTGCCTTGTGTGAAGAAGTACTTCCTTATGTTTGTTTTAAGCCTATTGCCTATTAATTTCACTGGGTGACCCATGGTTCTTGTATTACGTGGAGGAGGTAAATAACACTTCCTTATTCACTTCCTTGACATATCCCCTTTAGTCATCTCCTTTCACAGCTGAACAGTCCCAGTCTTTTTAATCTCTTCTCATATGGAAGCTGCTCCATACCTCTCGGGCTACAATTTTTGAGAAGTCGTCTGCTTCAGAGATAAAATGTGCTATTTAGTATGTATTTTGATGTGCTGAATTCAAATATGACAATAAAAACAACTGATTGGCTATTGTTTCTAAGATATTTAAGTTTTTACATTTTATGTCTATGTATATTGTGTAGATAGTAGAGTTTTAATCATAAATTGTAAACCTAGGTCTTTTCATGTGTTTATGGTTGCTTTACATGATACTATTTCACCTGTTTATGTAACACTTTAAAAATCAGCAAAGGGGTTATATAAATAAAATGTATTATGAAACAAAAGGCAAAAAACTATTATGTACATAGTTTAGTCCTATTCAGTGTCTACTCAGCGCTTCTTGGCTTGTCTCTTGTATTCATTAAATGGAGCATCTCTTGTCACTGTCCAGCAATAGTCTGCAAGCATTGATGGGCTCCATTTGCCCTGATAGCGTTTCTCTATTGTTGCAATGTCCTGGTGAAATCACTCGCCGTGCTCGTCACTCACTGCTCCGCAGTTCGGTGGGAAACAATTTAGATGAGAGTGCAAAAAAAATGTATCTTTAGTGACATGTTGCAAGCAAGGCTTTTGTATGCCTTCAGGAGGTTTTCCACCAACAACCTGTAGTTGTCTGCCTTCTTGTTTCCGAGAAAATGTATTGCCACTAACTGGAAGGCTTTCCATGCCTTTTTTTCCTTGCCACGCAGTGCATGGTCAAATGCATCATCTCGAAGAAGTTCACGAATCTCAGGACCAACAAAGACACCTTCCTTCATCGTAGCTTCACTTAACCTTGGAAATTTTCCACGGAGGTACTTGAAAGCTGCTTGTGCTTTGTCAATGACCTTGACAAAGTTCTTCATCAGACCCAGCTTGATGTGTAAGGGTGGTAACAAAATCTTCCTTGATTCAACAAGTGGTGGATGCTGAACACTTTTCCTCCCAGGCTCCAATGACTGTCGGAGTGGCCAATCTTTCTTGATGTAGTGGGAATCTCTTGCACGACTATCCCATTCGCAGAGAAAACAGCAGTACTTTGTGTATCCAGTCTGCAGACCAAGCAAGAGAGCAACAACCTTCAAATCGCCACAAAGCTGCCACTGATGTTGGTCATAGTTTATGCACCTCAAAAGTTGTTTCATGTTGTCATAGGTTTCCTTCATATGGACTGCATGACCAACTGGAATTGATGGCAAAACATTGCCATTATGCAGTAAAACTGCTTTAAGACTCGTCTTCGATGAATCAATGAACAGTCTCCACTCATCTGGATCGTGAACGATGTTGAGGGCTGCCATCACACCATCGATGTTGTTGCAGGCTACAAGATCACCTTCCATTAAGAAGAATGGGACAAGATCCTTTTGACGGTCACGGAACATGGAAACCCTAACATCACCTGCCAGGAGATTCCACTGCTGTAGTCTGGAGCCCAAAAGCTCTGCCTTACTCTTGGGTAGTTCCAAATCCCTGACAAGGTCATTCAGTTCACCTTGTGTTATGAGGTGTGCTTCAGAGGAGGAGGATGGGAGAAAATGTGGGTCCTGTGACATTGATGGTTCAGGACCAGAAGTTTCATCCTCTTCCTCGTCTGACTCAAGTGAGAATGATTCTGGTGCATCAGGAACCGGCAGTCCTTCTCCGTGGGGTACTGGGCGTATAGCTGATGGAATGTTTGGATAATGCACAGTCCACTTTTTCTTCTTTGACACACCTTTCCCAACTGGAGGCACCATGCAGAAGTAACAATTGCTGGTATGATCTGTTGGCTCTCTCCAAATCATTGGCACTGCAAAAGGCATAGATTTCCTTTTCCTGTTCAACCACTGGCGAAGATTAGTTGCACAAGTGTTGCAGCATATGTGTGGGGCTCACCTCTTGTCCTGATCTCCAATTTTGCAGCCAAAATAAAGGTGATAGGCTTTCTTAACCATAGTGGTTAGACTGCGCTTTTGTGATGCAAAAGTCACTTCACCACAAACATAGCAGAAGTTATCTGCACTGTTCACACAAGTACGAGGCATCTCTGCTCACTTTGGCTAAACAGAAATGTGTCCCTTTGCAAAATCAAACACTGACAAATAAGAGAGCATGACACTGTATGATTTCTAGAGCTGATATAGGGCAATTTGTTCAGCAGAGTGATGTAAGCTTCGTTATGATTGCATCATCCATGACTTCTAGAAATAACATGATGCAATTCATATCATGGATGACGCAATACCAGCTTCAGATTGCATCATTCATTGCTTTGCCTAAAAAGCAAGTACTGTCCAAACCCAGTCATAGATTTATTCACAGATCCAGTCAAAGATGTATTTTAGTCATTTCTGGTTTAAATTGAGATCCCTCCCCTTTATAACTCACTTATCCTCCGCCATTCCTAAGTCAAGGGTCGTATATACTGACCCAATAGCATGTCTTGAAAACTAGAGCCAATCAACAATTTTAAGCATCATTTTCGTTCTCAGTGACCCAGAATTAGTAAAGTTTGACTACATTTATTTCAGAAGCATTTTGGCTGTAGAGCAGTGTAATTTTTGGTGCCCTTCTCTGTACTTTTTCCAATTTTAATGCATCTTTTTTGAGATGGGGTGACCACATCTGGATGCAGTATTCAATGTGTGGGCGTACCATGGATTTATATAGTGGCATTATTATATTTACTGTCTTATTATCTATTCCTTTCCTAATGGTTCCTAACACTGTTAGCTTTTTTGACTGCTGCTGCACACTGAGTGAATGTTTTCAGAGAACTATTTATGATGAGTCCAAAATCTTTCTTCAGTGGTAACAGCTAATTTAGATCCCATCATCTTGTATGCAGATAATATGTTTTCTAATGTGCATTACTTTGCATTTATCAACACTGCTATTTTGTTTCCGAGTTATCCAGTTAGGTGAGATCCCTTCAGAATAAGTTTTGGATTTAACTATATTGAGTCATTTTGTATTATCTGCAGACTTTGCCTGCTCACTGTTTGCCCTTTTTCCTGATCATTTATGAATATGTTGAACAGTACACATCCCAATACAGATCCTTTGGGGACACGGCTATTGACTTCTCTCCACTGTGAAAACTGACCCCCCCGCTCCCCCCCACACACACGCTTTGTCTCCTATCTTTTAACCTGTTACTGATCCATGAGAGGACATTTCCTCTTATCCCATGATTGCTTACTTTGCTTACGCGCCTTTGGTGAGGGACCTTGTCAAAGGCTTTCTGAAAGACCAAGTACCCTTTATACACTGGATCATCCTTGTCCACATGTTCGTTGACCCCACTCAAAGAATTCTAATAGATTGATGAGGCATGATTTCCCTTTACAAAAGCCATGTTGACTCTTCACCAACTTATTATGTTCATCCAAGTGTCTGACAATTCTGTTCTTTACGATAGTTTCAACGAATTTGCCTAGTACTGAAATTAGGCTTACCGGCCTGTAATTGGTAGGATCGCCTCTGGAGCCTTTTTAAAGCTATCCTCCAATCATCTGGTACAGAGGCTTGTTTAAATAATAAGTTACATACCAGTTAGTAGTTCTTGAGTTCCTTCAGAACTCCTGGGTGAATACCATCTGATCTTGGTGATTTATTACTGTTTAATTTATAAATCTGTTCGAAAACCTCCTCTATCAACACTTATTGTGGGACAGCTCATCAGATCTGTCACTTACAAAAAAATGTAGGAATTTCCCTCACACTCTCTGCAATGAAGGCCCATGCAAGAATTTATTTAGCTTCTCTGCAATGGTCTTGTCATCTTCCTCAAGTGCTCTCTTAGCAGCTTGACAGTCCAGGGGCTCCACTGATTGTTTGGCAAGATTAAAAAAAAATGTTGCTGTTAGTTTTTGGCTCTTGCTATTTGCTCTTCGAATTCTTTATTTAGCCTGCCTAACTATACTTTTATGCTTGCCTTGCCAGAGATATGCTCCTTTCTATTTTTCTCATTAGGATTTGACTTCCAATTTAAAGGATACCTTTTTGTCTATAATGGCCTCTTTTCACCACTGTTTAGCCATGGTGGCATTTTTTGGTCTTTTTTTTTTTTTTTTTTAATTTGGGGTATAAATTTAATTTGAGCTTTTATTATGGTGTTTTAAAAACGTTTCTATGCAGGTTATAGGCATTTTACTCTTGAGACTGTTCCTTTTAATTTCTGTTTAACTAGCTTCCTCATTTTTGTCTAGATCCCCTTTTAAGTTAAATGCTACTGTGGTGGGCTTCTTTGGGATTTCCCCACCCCCAAGGATTGTTTAATTCAATTACATTATGGTCACTATCACTGAGTGCTTCAATTATATTCACATCCTGGACCAGATCCTATGCGCTTTTAGTTCTTGTGCTGTAGATTCACGGAATGGTTTAGTTATTTTAAATTATTTAGTTTTCATCATAGTTACAGTCACTTCCCACAATTTAACCTTTTGGTGCCTGGGGTAAAAGTTTTTAGTTTGGTATTAAGTGTTTAGCTGTGGTACCTAACCTCTGATTGGGTGGCCCACATTGTAGGGTACAATCAAATGAAAAAGAGGCCCATTCAGTTGCATCACATGAAGGCAGACAACGAAATATTGACAAATTTTATAAGTGCTTGCATACAGATGCTAGAGGTCTAAATACTAATATGGGTGAACCTGAGTGTCTGATGTTAAATGAGGATATTGATAAAATAGGTATCATAGAAACTGGGTGGAATGATGGTGATCAATGGGTCATGGTAATGCCAGGGTATAAAAGTGAAAGAGTTATACATCAAATTGTCACGTGCCTGCTTCGCCTGGTCAACCTGCAATCTAGACAAGCGTTGAAGCTCTACATTTCACCTATAGTGGCTTAAATCCCCCCAAAAAACTTACTGTTAAAATTGTTTAATTTGTGTGTGGTAGGAAAGCTTCAATCTCCATGTCAGAGGTGAGTGTTAGAAGACTTCCTGTTATAAGGCAATGACACATCAAATCTCCTCAAAGCAAGACAAAAACGACACTGTATGCATAACATCAACATGGAGAAGTCCATACTCTAAAACGTTGCTGACATGGAGCTAAAGATTTCCAAGGAGACATTTACTCAGCGGCGGGAACAGACTAAGATCGTACTCTAGAAAAGGTTTGCTGGTATAGCTATCGTGGCAAACCCTCCTAACCCATATGCATTTTCTACCAGCTAAAACGTGCTTTTGCAAGTATCATTTATAAAATAAGCTATACTGGCAAAAGCATTTTTTCTATGGTATGACTGATTCTACACTAGGGCTGCTTTTTGCCTATATAAAAATGTTGTAAAAAACTCACATCCATAACAGGTATTATTATAGTACCCAAAGTTTATAGTGTAGACCAGACCTATGAAAGTCTTCAAGCAGAGCTCACATCCTGAATAGTGAAAACCTGGATTAGGTCCTACAATGTTTTCTTTACGTCTTGTCTTGCTGGATTTCCATTAGGCTATTAAAATGTGTTAGCTAAGAACACCTTTAAATTCTAGGGCTTATGTATATAAAATGCCCATCTCATGGGTGTCCATTCAAGCACCCTTTTCAAGTCACCGAAGAAGTCCTTTTGACTTTCATATACCAATGAGTAACAAGAAACAAGACAACTTCACATTTCAAAACACAATTATTCTTTAAAAGATAAAGTGAAATACTTGTAAATACAAAACTGAACTCTAATAAAGAGAATAAATAAATAGGCATGATATAAAAAAAAACAACCAGATTTTTTTGTTGTTGTTTTAAAATGGTGTGAAAATCATTTCCTCTTATTTTCCTGGCAAGACCTGAACTCAGTGTTTTGTGCTTCTTCCAGCAGGCAATGCGAAGATTTTAGTTCCTTATCTTGCATTAGGTATATGCAGTGTCAACAACACTTGAAGAATTGCTAGCGTTATCAACCTTAATTAGACCCAATATGAATAACAATTTGGGACCTGTTTAAATAAAATAAATGTTCAATATTGTATTTTATTAGCTTTTCAAATAAAAAATGTGTACACTTCTACTTTTGGTGCAGTCTAACAGAGAAGCCCTGTCACTTCAGGGGAGAAGTCTAGCACTCCCACATTCCATTGCAGTGGATTCCCATCAACCTAACTCCATGTTTTAAAAAAGAGCAGCTGGAATAATGTGCTTTCTTACCCCACATCTCAATCACTGTAGGGCAGTCCCTAAGCATCTTGAGAAGAGCCCATTTCTTAATTGCTGACCCCACCTTCAATTAAGAGGATCAAGTTCCTAAGTCAAATATCTGCAACCACAAAATAGGACCAGCCTCAGAGAGAGAAAGTGTATGAAAGTCAACAAATATTTCAAGTTATATTGAAATTTACTCCCCTCCCCCAATTTTAAAAGTAGAATCAATAACAAAGCTTTTACATTTCTCTCGAATTTCTCTCTCTGCTCCTGGCTCCAATTTCTGCCTGAGTTTAATTTAAAGCATATTAAGGGCTTGGCTGTAGGGGGAAATTGACCAACACAGCTATAGCAGAATAACTATAGCACTGTAGCTATTCTGGTATAACTCCCAGGTGCGGACAAACCTTGAGGCCTTGGCTACACTCACGAGTTACAGCGCAATAAAACCGCCCACAGCGCTGTACCTCGCTGACCGTCTACACTTGCAAGGCACGTACAGCGCTGTGTCTCCTCAGGTACAGCGCTGCTGGTACTCCACCTCCCCGAGAGGAATAACGTTTGTTGTGCTGCCGCTGGTGCGCTGCGGCTCCAGTGTGGCCACCCAATGCGCTCTTATTGGTCTCCAGAAGTATTCGGAAGTATCCCACAATGCCTGTTCTAGCCACTCTGGTCATCAGTTCGAACTCTACTGCCCAGCACTTAGCTCTGAGGCAATACTGCTTAAAAAGGTTTTGATGATAGTTTCGTTGTCTCTGAAAGCTCTGCTCCCCACATCTCAGAGCTGTGCAGATTGGGGGGAGGAGGAGGAGGATCTCCATTCTAACCGGGTTTGAGGGCAGGAGGGACTAGAGCAGGGACTAGATGGCAGTATGCTCCTTCCCTGATGTCCCACCTTCAAATTCCTACTGGCTCTTAAAGATCAGACAATTCTGCCAGTTTTTCCTCCCTCACCTTTTGGTGAAGGGCTGTGCCCCACCAATTAAATACTAATCCAGACCACTCCTCTTGCTCCTGTCCAAGATTGTTTCCTTCACAACATTTAATAGAGCACTGACAGTCTAGGTTGTTAAACAATATATAACATATCAGCAAAGCTGCTATCCATCCTTTCAACAAGTTTGATAAGGTTACAAGATTAAATAAATATAAGATTCATATAATTTTGATATGCAGAATTATATAAGAAAATTTCATATAGAAAACATTTTGCTCTTCACTAAATGAAGAAAACAAGCGTTTTATGTAACTGACTAATTATTTGGAAGCTGGCACAACAGTTTACCTCCTAAATTTTAACCTTGAAAATATCTGGGTTTGAAGCTTACTAACTGCACTGCATTTTATTACAATTTTTCTTTAGAACTGAACACTTCATCTAATTTAGAGAATCATAGTGGGACAACAGTTTATATAAACTATAAATAAAACTTACAAAAAAAAAAGTTTACCAAAATTTTCCAAAGGCGTGGTATGTGTTGGAAAAACAGTCCCTGGCATTACGCTGGAAGCAAGAAGAATGGTTTCCGCTTCAGCTTCACAAAACATGAAGGGATTTCTGTAATATTAAAAAACATTGAAGCAATGAAAAAGGTACGATGGTTTATGAAGAACTTTAGAAAAATAAGATGCAACCATGTCATTTAATGTACTAAGCATGTAATATGTTTCACCATGCTGACAAATGGAACATTATACCTGGGACTGCCTCATAGCTAATGATACCGAGAGTCAAAGCTGACAGTGAGTAGGCTTTCTTTCCCAGAAAGATGTATTCTTCAGAAGTCCTTATTCATTGACAAAGCCAAAATAACTAACTCCCTACAATCCTTTAGATGAAATCAGACATAACCAACAACCTGAAGCAAGGTTTCAGTAGAAAAATCCAGAGTCCTGCTGTAGGCCCTCACAGTCAGTTCAATAATAATCTCCCCTCCATTGGCTAAGCAGAAGAAATACTACTAAGAGAACCTTTCTCCTGTTGGAGAACAGTGAAGGGATGAGAGATTCCTTCTCCCTCAGACACAACAGTTCTGGAAAAACAGTAGGGGGAGAGAAGAGTTGTTATTTTTTCCAGAAATGTTTCTTTTACGGATGCAGGTAAGAACCAGGGGTTTCCACCACAGAGATAAGGGATCCAGTGTGCCATATCATGTTATATGGAGAATAAGTTGGTTTGCTGCTGTCAGGGGAAGTTAACAAATACTGGTAAATTCACAATCACGGAGAACATATGGACAGAACAAGGTGGGTTTTGCTTGGGGAGGGCAGAGTTGTTGGAGGGTGGGGTATCAAAACCCAGAACACACCATCCAGTGATATATCTTTTTAAACTTCTGTATCACTCTGAAATTAGAACCTAAACACCTCATATCAGCAAAGGAAAACTATTCTAAAAATAGAAAGGGAAGTGGTGACAACATCAAGGTTCTTATTATGTCTATTAGGAAATGATAAAGTTACAGAACTGCCTAGAAATCTAGAGGGGAAGAAAAGTGGGTAAAGTTACTGGTGACTGGGGAAAGGGGTGTGGCTAGCCGACAGAGCCAACTGTCATCGGGTGCTGAAGACTAGGTGAATTTATGAACTTTAACAGAACTAAGATGATTAGACACTAGAAACTTCTGGAAAGTAAACAGGATATCTGGCAACCTGGTTCTACATCAGGTCTGCACAACATGAGCCCCGGGGGCCGCATGCGGCCCGCGTGGGCTCACTGTGCGGCCCGCGGGGGGGTGGGGAGGGTGAGTAGGTGGGCTCACTGTGCGGCCCAAAATCTGGGACTGTGTCCGTTGGTCCTTTTTGCTGCTTGTCTCTGGTGCTGCAAAGAGGGTGTTCCCAAAGGAAGGTGCTTGCTTCTAACCCCCCGAGGCCGTCAGTATGTCTGCTCTTCTCTAGTCAGCCCACTTGACAAGTTTGATTGTCTTTGGTCTGGTTCCCATCCCCTCTCCAAGGGTTGCAGCTGTCTGAAGGTGCCTGTCTTCCACGCCTTCCTCATTCCCCCCTCATTCATTCAACAGGGCAATTGAATACAAAGTGGGGGGAAGATCTTATTCTACTTCTAGCAAGAAGACATTTTTCTTTTACCTTAATTATACTAACTTAGGGGACCGCTATAACGTATTAGCGAGGTTCAATACAGTCATATAAAAGTTATACAAAAATGCATAATGCAGAGATTTATCTACAACTGCATTGACTGATGGTTGTGTGCACTAATATAGTGACCCCTGGGGGGGTAAAGAGGTGTGTGATGGTGGGGCCGAGCGGGGATGGCGGGTCCTATTTTACTGCTGTGATCTGGTCACCCTATGCGTGCTGTTTCTTTCCCCCTCTATAGGCTTCCACACCCCAGCGCTGGGGAAGGAGGGGTTGTTTCTGTGAAGCGGGCAGCGCTGGGGGGGGGGGGGGGGGGTGTTCCGCGGGGCCAGGGGGTTTCGGCCCTCAGCTGTTTTCTTTGGAGTAATATGGCCCTCGCCGCTTTATGAGTTGTGCAGGCCTGTTCTACATAAAAGCTGGCTAGCTCACCTTATTTTTTTTGCTTCACAGTGTTGATTTCACTAGATCATTTTTAGTTTTACCTGTAGTATATGTGAAATCTACTGATTAACACTGAAAGTAAAGATTAGTATCTAATGATTACTAAACACCTATGTATAAATTTCTCATTCAATATACCTAGAGCTGAAGTAAGTGGTAGGAAATAATTCACTGAATGAACTGAAGTAATTAAAACAATTTTTCTACACTAAAACAAACACTGTCAGAATGAGAAGTAGTAAAACAACGAATTCATGCTCATTTCATATGGGTTTTTTTGGATTCTTCAACATCAAGCATGACTTTGAATGAAACTTTCTAATGAAATTGAAAAGCAGAACAAAGGTGAGTTTGATGATTCTGTAAAATACATTTTTGATACTATCATGATTCTCAGCACATAAAGTAAACATTTAAATTATAATGGTTAAGTTAAATGTTGTTCCAAGACTTCCAGCAGGTTTACAACATAAGATTTATCAGGAGCCGTCTTTTCTCTTTAAAAACAAAAAAGGCAAATATCAATCAATGACTAAGACATTTCAACAAACGACAGGCTTACATTCAACTTGACAAAAAAGTTGCAATCTTGTGATAAGCAAACAAAATGGCCTTCTACATAGAAAATAAATAATTTAAAGAAATGATTGAAATATTTTGCCCTGAGTTTATTCATCCAGACAGAATAACTCTTAAGTATAGCACTGGAAGTTGCAAGAGAAAAAATACAGGAAAAAAAGAAAAATTATAATAATCAACACTGACATTAATGCAAGGTATTGAGTCAGTCCTTGTGTTTGATTAACAGTTATACACATCTGTTGAGGGATTTCATTTTATTCTTAATTATGTTGATTATGTTTAAATTGAAAACAGCAGAAAAGTGTGTCCAAACTGTTGATTATGTATGTCATCTAAGCACACAGAAAGAAGCTTAAGAAATCTCTCCCATTTGCTCAGAAAACAAAAAAATGAAAGATGAGAAAACTCCTCAGATGCACTTATTTTGAAAATTTATGATGAATGTGTGTTCATCACTGTCTCGTTGATAAAGTAGTAACACTTACCACACTCCTAAAACACATCTGAAGTCCAAAAATAAGACTTCTGCAACAACTATCACCCTATTTGGCTGTTTGGAAATGAAAGACTGATGCTCCATCTTCCCATCTGCAATCACATTCAGTTGAGCTCTCAGGAAAATTGTATCTCTACCTTTGCATTGAACTACCAAGGGCGTGTGAAAATTCAATCAAAGTCCTTTATTGCTCAATGCAAAAAACCCAGCATGCTCAGAAGAATCTACAGAAAGACACTAAACTTACAAATGCAAGTGAAGGAAATTTTGGAGGTATTTGACAGATGAGCTGATGGCATTATTGGCACAGTCTCAGTGAAATCTGGCTTGATCTAATTAAGAAATGGAATCACACCATAACAAAACTGAGGAACGATTCAAAGCATCTATGGAACATTTCCATTATACAACCAGTATAACTGATCTCAAATTTAAATGTCATAGGCTGAAACTATGAAAAAGAAGGAGAAACTGAAGTAGAATGTGTTTCGTGTTTCATTTGCTAAAACCGTCAAGGTCCATTCATCCCCCCATTTTTTTAATACACCATTGGGCGAAAAATGTGGATTTTTTTCCTCCCCAGGTTGAAGAAAGTCACAACCAACCACGGGAGAGGATAAGACTAACTGGTTTAAAGTTGAGGTTTAAAAGTCTTGAGATTTAGTAGTCTGTGTTTAAATCAGAAGAATATTTGTAAAATAGATAACATGCACATATTGAACAACAAACACTGAATCATGCAAAGTAGAATTAGACCCACATGTATGAAAAATGGCACATGTAGGCTCACAGATCAGTACACAGCGAGGTTATCACAGCGATGCACATGAAAAGCAAGTACCAGAATGTACAATAAAAAGTCTCAATTTACATAAAAGTAGCAAGTAACAAGCTGTGAAAAAGTAGAAAATTATGATCTGAAAGCAGATTTTAGTTTTCTCTTTATGGTATTATATCTAAAAAACAATTGAATAATGTGATTTCAAACTTGAGTTTCCATTTAAACTTTTATCCACTTAAAACTATTGAACACTTTGGATAGGAAACATTTCTTTACCTTTGAACTCTAGCTAACACAGAGGATGACGACAATTCCAGTTCTCGTCTCTTCTGTCTGATCACTGTATGGATTTCTGTAAGTTCTGTACTGAAAGATAAATTTCAGAACTTTTTTAAAATGTTTGCATTATGCCAGTCTTGGATATTATGCATGTCAGTAATTGATACAAGCAAATTTATTAGAACTCAATTATTCTTAAATTAGTTTAAAATATTTCTAAACAATTAAAGTTTCAAGATTTTTTTCATGCCCACTCACCTGAACATGCAACTGAGTAAGAATGTCCCAGAGCTACATGTTAAGTTATGATACTAAGGAAAGATGGGAATTACTAAGGTGACAGCAGAATACAATATCTGACAGTTTTTGACCGGGTCATAAATAGAGACACAGATTAGGTTTGGGAAGTCATGTGTTGGATTACATCTCATAAGGTCATGAAGGAATTGAGTATGGGACTTTAAATTCATAAACTCCTCAAGAGTGGCGTTTCAGCATTCATCAATCCTCTAGAAGTCTCCCAAATATACAGCCTGAAGAAAAGGTCTGTGATGAGGGTTAAAGAGTGAAGAAACTTGGTTACCCTGACATTTAGCATTGGTAGTGTATATGGGACAAGTGAGGAGGTACTGCATTTCTTAAGTTATACAGTACTAAATATGATATATAATTTCTCCCGTTTTGTTATCCAACTAGTGTTCAGTGTTTTCATTATTTTTCCTCTTTCTTTAGACATTTTGTATGCATCACGAGTTCCCAAAATTTCCCTTATCATGACCACCCACCCGAACAATCTCAAAATATTTGTGACCTCCTTATTTATTGACTTAAAAGTACTGGGCTATTTTGCAAAAGCTGGTTCAGGGAGATGGAGAAGTACCCCTCTCTGTGCCAAGTAAGATCAACAGAAGATTCTCTGTTGCATGAGCAACCTAATTTTTTATTTAAAACTCTGCCCTTGCTCTGAATAGTGTGTTCTCATTATTCTGAGAGTCAACTAATAACAGTCTTATCTAATTCAGCAAAGCAATCAAGCACGTGCTTAAAGTTAAGCATGTGATTAAATCCTATTCAAGCCAGTGAGACTTAAGCATGTACTCACATGCTTTGGTGAATAGGGATGGATTGCTGAACTGAGGTCTTCATTTCCAATATCAGATTTTAAAGGAAAAATGCAGGCTTTTGTTTAGCAACGAGTGTAAGAAAATTACATGTATTTCGGGGTAATAAAATATAAATGAAAGTATCACTTAATTATAATTACTGCATCTACAATGCTAAAACTTAAATGGTAATTTGGGTAAAGCGTTAGCCAATACTCACCAGTCATTTCTATAGCTGGAGAAGGATTCTCCAGTGGAAGGAGATCTATTGCAGAAATGATTTCTGAAGCACTCATTGGAGCAGGTCTGTCTTCTGGGCTACAAAATAAAATTGTAAATGAAAGAGAGCCAATACTAAATCTTCCGCATCTTTAGCACTTAATACATGACTGTCCATACACTTTAAATTACACTGGTAAGATTTCCTTCAGATTTATATTACAGAGGCTTTCTAGTTAAAAATGTATTGAGATGTGTAGTTAATGCAGGACTAAAACTTTTATACTCAAATGTTTGAATTTAATCTCCAAGTTTTATACATACACTCTTCATTGATTTTCGTAGTCAGATTTTCTCTACTTTGGTACAGGAAACATTTAAAAATTAGACTCTCTTGAATTTTTTCCAGTTTCATGGTTTTTCCTAACTCCTCTAGCTAATGAGCCACATAACCAACGAACATCTAAACCCACACACAGACACAAGAGTTCAGAAAGATGACCGGTTTCAAACTTTGTGGGTTTAAGAAAGCTTAAGTTATATATCATCACATTCATCATCTTTGCTAGAAAAAGTCAATGCACGTATCAAATTCAGCTACTTCCTTCGTCCAATGTTGTCAGCCTGCCTGGAGTTACCAGATCTACCTAGCACAGAGACCCTAAAGAGGCAGTTGGGCAGCAAAGAGGACTGTAGGTAGGTAGGGACAGATGGGGTCTGTGGGGCATACAGAATTGTGCACATCTGCCACGGGGCAGGGGAGAAGAGGCTTTATAAAGGGGTAGGAGAAGAAGCAGCTTTCAGAGCGGTATAGGACCCCCAGAAACCAGGCAACAGCACCATGGACAGGAGCGTACAAGGAAGGAAGCAGAGAGGGGAGTGGGTTTTGCAAGGGATGGTGGGGAGAATAGGTGTCTATGTTCCTGAGAAGAAGTGTTTTTATGTTTGGGGAGAACAGGACACGGGGGGTGAGTTAAGGATGAGACTTTTCAGAGAAGCCTAGAGTTGGGGAGAGCCCCAAGTCTGTGTGCACTCAGTGATTGTGCCTCAGCTCACTGCATTTCCAACAAAAAGACACTAAATTCTTCTGAATCGCTTCTGAATGCAAAACTAACTCCAACCTCACGTTTCTCCATGGATAACCACCACTTATGCTTATTAATTGCTCATATCACCACAGAAAATGTTACGCTGTTGTTGAGGATCAGGTTTTGTATTAGAGTACAATCTAGAGGAATGTTGTCCATTCATTGTGTTGCTGAATAAGTTAGATGTGTCAAGAACCATCTTGTGGAGGTGCAGAGTCTGTCAGCGATTGCATAACGTCATGTGTGGTGTTACAGCATGTTCAATAAGGTTGCCCAAATTGGAGATGTCATGGCTCTTTAGTGATTGTGATGATGAGTTCTGCACATAAGCAGCCTGAACTTAAATTCTATGAAGTTTTTGGATGGTGGGATAACTAAATCCACTAAGGTCCTTGGGTACATACTTTGTTTTCCTATTGCCTATCACATTTTTGATGCTAGATAATAAATATCACCAGGAGGTAAAAAATTTAAATTTATCATAACTATAGTAGTTTGCTTTTGCAACTGTGAAGTTTTTTGGGTTTTTTTAAATTCAGGGAGACAAGATACAAATCAGCAATTGATTGCAGAGTTCATAGGTAAGTTCATGCTACAGTACATGAACATAATGTATATTATACTAGCAAATATTTCTCACAACTTAAGTAAAAATGAACCATAAAAGTTTATCCACAGTTGCTTACAAGGAAGAGTTTCAGTAATAACAGCAACAGGAAGCAGATTTCAGAGTTCTTATTCCTATGAATAATCCAACAATGCAGGAGTCTCAACAGCTCAGTATTGCTGTTTATAAAATGCACACCAGATTAAAAATGGAATAATCAATAGGGCTGTCAAGCAATTAAAAAATTAATTGTGCTGTTAATTATTAATAGAATATCATTTATTTAAATATTTTTGATGTTTTCAAATATATTGATTTCAATTACAACACATAGTACAAAATGTACCTAGCTCACTTAATATTTACTTTTGGACTACAAATATTTGCACTGTAAAAAAGAAAAAGTACTGCATATACTCGTTCATTAGCCCATTTGTTTATAAGCTGACCCCCGCTCTTTGATGCTTCATTTTTTATACCAAAAATATTCGGCTTATGAACGAGTATATATGGTATTTCAATTCACCTCATACAAGTACTGTAGTGCAATGTCTATCATGAAAATTGAACTTACAAATGTAGAATGATATAAAAAAATGTACTCAAAAATAAAATAATGTAAAGCTTTAGAGCCTACCAGTCCACTCAGTCCTACTTCTTGTGCAGCCACTCAAACAAGTTTGTTTACATTTGCAGAGATAATGCTGCCCACTTCTTGTTTACAATGTCATCTGAAAGTGAGAACAAGCATTTGCATGGCACTGTTGTAGCCCGTGTCGCAAGATATTTACGTGCCAGATACGCTAAACATTCATATGTCCCTTCATGCTTCGACCACCATTCCATTACAGTGCAAAGTAACTTTATCAAGGCACTAAAGAAATCTCTCTAATTGCAGTGAAATTAAATCTCTAATATTTTCATGAGTCTCTTTTTAATATAACCTATGAAATGACTTGTAAGAGAACGTATGAATTTATATAGGCTGATATTTTCAAACTAGGCTGGGGATTTAACACATCTTCCATAAGAAATAATATAAAGCGAGCACTGTACACTTTGTATTCTGTGTTGTAATTGAAATCAATATATTTAAAAATGTAGAAAAACATCCACAAATATTTATAATAAATTTCAATTGGTATTCTCTTATTGTTTAACAGTATGATTAAAAGTGCGATTAATGTTTTAATCAAGATTAAATTTTTTTGAGTTAATCGCACGAGTTAACTGCAATTAATTAACAGCCCTAATGATTAATATTCTCCTCTTGCCTGGACCAAAGAGTAAAGATTTCATGTTTCAAACCTTCTGAAAACTACAAAGTGACGCTGTTGTTCACTGAAGGACAATGCAAAAAAAATTTCCTGAAGTTTAATGTATAACCACTGAAGATGACATTTTTTCCATGTCTATTTGGTGTTCATTATTAGATCTGTGCGAACAGGAGGATATGTGTTTGACACAAAACTAAATGTTTTGTTTCAATTTCAAGTATTTAATTTTTTTTTAATAATAGGAAAATTCAAAAACCAGTCACTTCCTTGTATAGGAACTGCAGTTCTTTGAAATACGTGGTCCATACCTGCATTTCACTGTGGTTACACTCGATAAGACTGGAAGATTTTTGTTAGCAGTATCTGTTGGTCTGTGACTATGCTCCTCATCTCCTTGTGCTCTGAACTGAGAGTAGAAGGGGCGGTGTGGATTGGCTGCCTCTCCTCTACTGCACATCATGAGTCAAGAATCTGAAGCAGAGGGGAAGGAGGGCAGGTAGTGGAATACAGACATGGACCACACATCTCAAAGAACTCCAGTTACCATACAAGGTAAGAACCTCTTTCTTCAACTCCCTTTGTGTATTCCACTATGGGTGACTGAGACAGTACTCACTGAGGAGGAAGGTGTGACGACCTATGCAGTGTTGATGACTGAAGGACTGTCAAACCAAAGGATGGATTTGCTGTGGAAACCTGCACTAGGACAATGTCTTTTGAAGGTATAGATAGAAACCCTAGTTTCAATAGCTTACCATCTTTTCACTCTTTCCATATAGTTAAATATCCTTGAAAACTAGCTATATTTAAAGTAAATAGGTGCTGTAAGTAAACAACAAATAATTTTGTTGTGGATAATTCTGAGCTCTGTATCTCTTCCACTGATATTAATGGGAGTCTTTTTTCCTTGATTTCTGCTGCAGAAAGACTGGGTACCTGTATGTGGCATATTGCCTTCTATTAAAAGGTTTCAGGTTCAATGATCAAGATTATTCCAAAAATGGCACAACAAACAGCACTGGGACTGGACACCCAGAATATTCATCCATCCCAGAACCAGATTAAGGGGCTGATCCAACATCAAAGGCCTTTTACACGACTTCAGATGCTTCTAAGTGGATGAATAACTTTGTATCTGCTTGGGAATGAGACCCCAACAAACAGATCAAAAGACCTGGCTTGCGGGGGCTATCACAGGAAGAGAAAGCCTGGAACTACTTTTGGGCTCCAAGAGGTAAAGGCCCAACACAAGAAACAGTGATCCAGAAAACAAATATCCTCAAGGCCCACCAGACACCAGATATGTGGATTTTACACCAGGAAAACTGGGGCCATGAAACCTAAACTATGCATGATACAGAAACGTACAACTATTTAAAAATGTAACTGTCTAAAAACAGCTAGCAGCAAACAAAGAACTCTTAGGCAAAACCCAAGAAAAACTCTGGGCACAGAGTGAAGATCTCTATGACCACAGCTAGCTATGAAAAGGAAGAAACTGGCTGGAAACTTCATGGCTTCTTGTAACCTTGGCTCTGAACCTTTGGTGTAACATTAAATTATACAAACAAAGCAAAAGAACTGGAAAATACTAATTGGTTATCTTCAGATAATCCCATAAAAATTGAGTTTTTCTTGCCTTTTTTTTTTTTTTTTTTTTTACAAAGTAACTACAGATATGCAGTATTTTAGATAAAACAGACAAGTTAACTTTCAAAATAATTTACAGCGTAAAATTTTTTTGACACGTTCACTTCCTAGGTAGTTTCAACCAAGATATTTCCTCCAGTTATCTGAACAAACCTTGTTTATCTTCACAGATGCAATTTTCTTATTTCTTTCATCATCTGAAATACCACCTGTACAAAAATTAAGATGACACACTTTGGTCTCAATTTTAACACATTTTGCTCTTTTTTTTTTAATTATACATTTAAGAGCATCAATGCAACAGCAACATTATATGCACTGTCAAGTGAAACTCTCTCCAAATACTTTTTTTTACTGTTAAAGGCAAGAGCCAAGAAGTAATTTATAGAGAATAACCAATAAAAACTGTTGGGAATTGCTTTGAGAGGAAATTTCTACTAGTGCATATAAGAATGGAAAATGAAATATTGAGTAGTCCATTAATGTATATAAATCATAACATAAATATGCAATCTCAGAGAAAGAGAGAGACTGACCAAACTATGTTTATGTTGCGACATACTTTTCCACAAAGAATTTCTCAGCAGTCAATTGGAGAAATGCTTATAGAAACAAATGTATGCATTCCAGATTACCAAATTATTGAGTTTTTATTTAGAAACTAAATAGATTATTAAAGCAATTCTTAAACTTGTCCATGGACCAATTGCTTGTAGACCAGAGATCGAGCTAGTCAAAGTAATAGCTCTCCTTATTTCCAACCACTAAACTACCTTAACAGACAGTGCAAAATACAACACCACTTTCCTAATACGACTGTAAAAATAAAATAAAATAAAATAAATACTTAGCAATTTCTATACCTGCCACCAGGATGATATGCAATAATGAATGGGAGGAGAGAGACAACGATCCATGACACAATATTTCTTCTATTTAGTTACGGCCTACACTATGAAAGAGTTTGTGAACTCATGGATTATTGAAAAAAGTGACAATAGTGTCAAGATACAAGGCTGATTTCACAAACTGTCCATGCATATAATTTCCATTAATTGTACTGGGAGTTCTGAGGTTTTGAAGAGCCACAAAAATGATTCAAAGGCTGGAGAAAATTCCTTACAATGAGAGGCTTACAGAGAGGGCCGGCTCCAGGCTGGTGCTTGGGGTGGCAGGTGAGAATGGGGCAGCAGTCCGAGTCCCGCGGCGGCAATTCGGCGGCGGGAAGAGTGGACCTGCCGCCGAATTGCCGCCGCGGGACTCGGACTGCTGCCCCATTCTCGCCTGCCGCGGTGGCAATGGGGCGGCAGGTCCGCCGCTCTCCCCTTGCCGCCACGGACTGGGACTGCCTGCGTCATGCAGGCAGACGTAGCGGGGCCCCGCCCCCGACGCAATCAGACGTAGCGGGGCCCCGCCCCCGACGCAATCAGACGTAGCGGGGCCCCGTCCCCGACGCAATCAGACGTAGCGGGGCCCCGCTACATCTGCCTGCATCAGGGGCGGGGCTGCCGCCTCTGCTTGGAGCGGCAAAATTGTTAGAGCCGCCCCTGCTTACAGAGCTCAATGTGTTTACTTTATCAAAAAGAAAATTGAGAGGTGACTTGATCAGTGTATAAGTACTTCCATGGTGAGAAAATACCAGGTACTAAAGGGCTCTTCAATCTAGTGGAGAAAGGCGTAACAAGCACCAATGCTGGAAGTGGAAGCCAGACAAATTCGAACAGGAAATAAGGCACACATTTTTAACAGTGAGCATGATTAAACACTGGAGCAAACTGCCAAGGGAAGTAGTGGATTCTACAACTCTTGATGTCTTCTAATCAAGACTGGATGCCTTTCTGGAAGGTATGTTTTTAATTAAACACGTCACTGGGCTCAGTAGAAGATAACTGGATGAAATGTAATGGCCTGTGATATACAGGAGGTCACAGCAGATGATTTAAGGGCCCCTTCTGCTTGAAGTTCTATGAAGGTCCATAAAGCCTGCATTTCACCACCAGATAAAAAGAATGTTTTCCAATCACTTCACGAGAAAATCTAAGGGTATGTCTACACTGCAATAAAAGACCCATGGCACAGCTGCAGCTGGCCCGGGTCAGCTGACTTGGGCCTGTGGGACTACAAACTGCAGGTTAGATGCCTGGGTTTGAGCTGGATCCTGGGCTCTGAGACCTCCCCGCTTCAGGGACTCAGAGCCCGGACTCCAGCCTAAGCCTGAACATCTGACCTGCAGTTTGTAGCCCCACAGCCCAAGGCCCATGAGCCTGAGTCAATTAAGCTGGGCTCTGAGACTCAGTGCTAAGGTTTATTTTTTTTGCAATGTAGATGTACTGTAACAGATCAACTTCAATATCCCAAGCCAACTTTAAGTGTTACTATTTATAGCAATTAATAAAATATATCAACAAAGAAAATGTCATCTTGCAATTTTGTCTCTACATTATAGCAGATTAAAATGGCTACTGTCAAGTAAAGGAAACTTTTTTTAAATAACTGCTGTAGCACCTTAGAGTAATAATTTTTAAAAATCACTTCAATACTGTTTACTTTCTAAGCTATCTGATAATGGCCTTTTTTGAAGCAGGCTAGAGTTTACAAGATTTGGCTGAATTTTGTGAACTATAAAGCTCTTAAAAAGAGCGATGCTGGTACTATTAACTAGAGAAAGGCTCTCTGAAAATGTCCCCCCAAAACACTGCTAAAGCAACTCAATTCTGAACTACTATATCCTAGCTGTGGGCGTCCTGTTAGCAGACACTGCCAATGTGTTGAATTCTGATAAACTATGCAGTGGTTCCATGAGGCAGAACACCCCTGGTAGGCTGAAACCAAATTCATTTCACTTGTGATATACGCCAGTTTCATTATGATTAAAAAGAAAGTTTTCATATTAACTTACATGGTATAGTGTATATATAGTTCTACCATAAGCAGAAGAGTTCCCTTTACATCCAAATTCTGAGCAATAGAAAGATGGGTTCCATTTGTAAACGTAAATGATACAAGATTGATAGAATCTTAAAAGAATTATGAAAACTAAGGTAAGAAAATAATCCTAGAATATGGAGATGAAATCCATGTGGCTCTAACAGTAACAACGAGAGGAAGAAAAATATCAACTTACTGTAGTTCTTCACATCTTTACAGAGTTTTTCTATTAATGGTCCTTTGTCAGCACGTGCATCCCTTCTGTAATATTAATGAAGAGTTATTTGCAATAGCACCTATGGGTACTACTGCACTAGACACACATCGCCACTGCCCTAAAGAGCTTTAAAACCTTGGTAAGTTTAAAGCACTTGGATTGCTAAGGATCAGACTGCAGGATCAGAGCCAAGATTTGCAACTTCACATGACCTGCAACGCAAAATTTTGCATTAACTGGCCCTGTTTCAAGCAATTAGTTTTATAATTGCAGAGAATCAAAACTTTCACTATATTATCAATTCCCAGATCAATTTGAGAACCATTGAGAAACAATGTAATGGGTATACAGACTATTTTATTTGTTACCATTTTTCAAAGAGCACCAAGTGAAGATCTTGCATGTTTTTAATTTTCAGCAAAACCTTTGCAGTTCATCTTTTAATAGTTTTAGAAATTTACAATTTAAAAAGGGATTTTAAAATTTTATTCGGGAAAATACAACACTGGTTTACAAATAAAGTAGTTTACTTTAAGAATCCAGTATACAGCTCTTGGTGAATCTGCTTACTATATTTTGGCACATAAAACTTTAATTTTTAAATCTGCATTCTTGCATGTAGGAGAAACAGCTGCTAATTGCTCTCTCAGCTACTGTAAGTCCTGAAATCACAACTCAGTTGAAATCAGAAGCAACAAAGTTAGCAAAGTATTATTGTGGCTCCTTCACTGTTTTATTCATAGATTAATTTATAGTCAGTTTATTTTACTGTTGAATAAGCTCATTTAGACATGGAAGTAAGAACCATAAACAGAGTTAAGTAAAGCGCCACATCACCAAACTAGTGCTTATGTCAATGGTGTAGAGGCTCTAAAATATACCAAAGATGTAATAGGACACTAGCATCCCTTCCTCCATATGGATCAATAAAAGGCAATTACTTTTTTTTAAAGCAATGCCATATGCACCAGTTTTAACCATGATCTGGTTTCTTTCAATGTATAAACAGACAACTTATGCTCATCTGACTATATTGCCAGAGAACCCATTAGCAAAGTAATGGAGGAGAAGTGCTTTCACTTTGGTGGCAATGTCTAAAGTTAATATTTTCAAAGCAGTGTAGGTGATTTAGCCATACATCCCCTCCATTAAAATGAATGGAAGATGTGTTAAATCCCCAGCCTAGTTTGAAAATATCAGCCTATATAAATTCATACGCTCTCTTACAAGTCATTTCATAGGTTATATTAAAAAGAGACTCATGAAAATATTAGAGATTTAATTTCACTGCAATTAGAGAGATTTCTTTAGTGCCTTGATAAAGTTACTTAGAAAAGGCATACATACATGCAGTTAGTTGCCTTTTGAAGGACCTCCCAGCCCAGGTTTAAATGGTTAACAGCAAATGGCGACTCTTAACCCTTTATCCAATATTTACTACAATCAAGCTGACACGGCATCAGTGTCAAATTTATGTACCACTTACGGGAGAATGGGCTATTTTGCACTCCATGTCTAAACTTATTAATATTGGAAAAGATGCTCAAAATGGTCTCCAATGTGTAAATTTCACAGCCATATTTATATTTGGGATTCACATATTACCACATTTTACAGTCAGAGCCCCACCAACCTCATAAAGACTTTTGTATTCATGTGGTAATATTTTTCCTTATTGCAGCAGCAGTTTTCTTTTTCTCTCTTCTCCCTTAGTTGAATCTTCTCCTGAACCTGCAATTAAAAAAATGAAGTCAGTCTTGGAACTAGAGCGCACAGCATAATGCGTAAAAAATATTATTTGAAAACTAATGCATGAGGACTTATTTATTCCTGAATCTTACAAGATCCACCAGGGAAGTATGAAACTTCCTTAAGAGATAGCTATTTAGATCCCAAAATGTACAGGTCCTGTCGGGTATTTTTACAAATCTCAATTTGATATATAAGAATCATAGAATCTATGGGTTCGAAGGAACCTCAGGAGGTCATCTAGTCCAACCCCCTGCTCAAAGCAGGACTAACCCCAACTAGATCATCCCAGCCAGGGCTTTGTCAAGCCTGACCTTAAAAACCTCTCAGGAAGGAGATTCCACCACCTCCCTAGGTAACCCATTCCAGTGCTTCACCACCCTACTAGTGAAAAAGTTTTTCCTAATATCCAACCTAAACCTCCCCCTCTGCAACTTGAGACCATTACTCCTTCTTCTGTCATCTTCTACCACTGAGAACAGTCTAGATCCATCCTCTTTGGAACCCCCTTTCAGGTGGTTGAAAGCAGCTATCAAATCCCCCCTCATTCTTCTCTTCTGCAGGCTAAACAATCCCAGTTCCCTCAGCCTCTCCTCATAAGTCATGTGCTCCAGCCCCCTAATCATTTTTGTTGCTCTCCGCTGGACTCTTTCCAATTTATCCACATCCTTCTTGTAGTGTGGGGCCCAAAACTGGACACAGTACTCCAGATGAGGCCTCACCAGTGCCGAATAGAGGGGAATAATCACGTCCCTCGATCTGCTGGAAATGCCCCTACTTATACAACCCAAAATGCCTTCTTGGCAACAAGGGCACGCTGTTGACTCATATTCAGCTTTTCGTCCACTGTAACCCCTAGGTCCTTTTCTGCAGAACCGCTGCCCAGCCATTCGGTCCCTAGTCTATAGCAGTGCATGGGATTCTTCCGTCCTAAGTGCAGGACTCTGCACTTGTCCTTGGTGAACCTCATCATATTTCTTTTGGCCCAATCCTCTAATTTGTCTAGGTCCCTCTGTATCCTATCCCTACCCTCCAGCGTATCAACCACTCCTCCCAGTTTAGTGTCATCTGCAAACTTGCTAAGGGTGCAGTCCACACCATCCTCCAGATCGTTGATGTAAGGACTTACTGGCCTTGTCAATCATGCATTTAAAGTCTGCAAGATCAAAGTGGTTACATAATCTGTCAAGATTCAGATTTTCATAGCAAGTAATTCCATTATTAGCCATCTGACTTTTTTTTTTTTTCTTAAAAAGCAGTATTATGCACTACTTCCCTATCGAAATAGTTACTGTTACTATGGTTCTTCGAGATGTGATGCAGACACGTAATACACACCCAGCACCACAGAGCCAGAGATTTTGCCTTGCGGTACCCGTAGAGGGGTGGTGCATACACTTCATGGCTGTAGAACCTCCCCATGGTTATATGAGGCAACGATGCCCCAAGAGCCCTCAGTTCCTTTGCACCAAACCCCCATATAAGGGGACTCCAATGCAGAGACAATGGAGGTTAGGTAGTGGAATACATGTCTACATAACATCTCGTAGAACCAGTTACAGTAAGTAACCATTTCTTCTTCTTTGAGTAGATGTGGATTCCACTTAGGTGACTTGCAAGCAGTATCCCTTCCAGGAGGTGGGACTATGAGTCTATTGAAATAGGGATTGTAGAATCGTCCTTCCTAAGTTTGTCCCCACTCTGGAAGATGTGGCAATAGCATAACGGTCTGTAAATTATGTATGGAAAACCACATTACTGCCCTGCAAATGTCCAATATGGAACTGTCACTGAGGAATTCTACTGACATTGCTTACACTCTCATCGAATGAGCTTGTATCTGCTGAGGAGGCGCAGCCGAAGTTATCTCATATGCCACCTTGATTCATGCAATGAGGCTATGAGGATAAGCTTCGTGTGATCCGCCTTGAGCTTGATTGGGGGAAAGGCATACAGGAGAGTCAATTGTCAACTGTTGTGGAAAGCATCTGAGAGGGAGCCCGGACAGAGCCCCCGCCCCGCCCCGAGAGCGGAACGTCTGACATTTTCTGTTTTCCCTTGTGGCAAACAAGTTGACCACGGGAATGCCGCATGCTGCAAAGACAACCTGGAGAACACTAGTCTTCAGGGACCACACGTGACTCAGGGAAAAATACCTGCTAAGGTGGTCGTGAGATGATTTTGAACCCAGGGTAAGTGGACAGCTATCAGAGTAATGTCCTCAATGCAAAATTGCCACAGATTGATTGTCTCTAGGCCAGGGGTCTCAAAGTCCCAGCCCACAGGCCATCTGCAGCCCGAGAACCTCCCCACTGAGGCCCCTGGAGGAGAGATGCATGCAGCCACACTGCACCCCGCAGCTCCCATTGGCTGGGGGAGAGGCACAGAGGCAGCATCTTTAGTTGCCGGGCAGAGTCAGCCATGGAGGCAAAGTCACTTTTTTCCACAATGAATATAAACAAGTCAAAATACCTAACACAACTATCTGATGCACACCTTGCTGCAATCCTGAAGGTTTCAACTGCTCAGCCACTGACGTCAAACATCAACAAACTGACAGAACTGAAGCATTGGCGGGTGTCTGGCAAACACTAAAAACTCTCTGCCAGGTGAAGAATTGTATAACGTTGTATGACAGTTTTATTATAAGAAATTTGGAAAAAAAACCAACAATATAAACGTCTTCTTTTCGGAACACCATCTTCAGTGACATTATTGGCCCGCTGGGAGGACTGGCACTGGCCCTAAGGTAAATTGAGTTTGAGACCCCTGCTCTAGACAGAGCGACCTGGAATGTGCTTCCCCGGCTTGTTCACACAGTACATCACAATGGTATTGTCAGTGAGCATGTGAACCACTGAGTGTCTTATACAGTACCTGAAGGCACAGTATGCATTGTGGATGGCCTGAAGCTCCAGCAGGCTGATATGGAGCAAGGCCTCCCGCTTCAACCACAATGCCTGTACCTTCAGCAAGTCCAGGTGTGCCCCCCAACCTAGCAGGGAAGCGCTGGTAACCACTTACTTGGTTGGTGAAGGCTGGGTGCAAGGAACTCCTGGGCAAACACTCTGTGGGCACATCCACCACTGTAAGGAGTCTAGTTCTAGTGGAGAGACACAAACTAGTCTGTCCAGCAAACAAAGGTGGGGGTGGTAGACCATCTTGAGCCACATTTGAAGGGAGCAGAGGCGCAGCCTCGCTAACTGAACCACCTGCATTCAAGCGGACATGTGCCTCCACAGGCTCAGAGACACCCGGAGTGTCATGGAAGATCGAGATTGCAGACTGAGGCAGACCCATCAAATTGTCTGAAAGCAGTCAGTCAGTAGGAATGATCTTGTGGAATCTAAGGACCCCAATGAGCTTGATTTTTTGAGTGGGAGCCAAAGCTGACTTTCCGGCATTTAGAACGAGGTTCAAACAGTTGAGTAAGCGCAATGTGGTACTGATGTGAGTGAGAACTTCCTCTCTGGATCTGCCCCTCAGTAACCAGTTGTTGAGGTACAGGAAGATATGGATTCCCTGAGATATATAGTAACCACACCATGCACTTGGTGAAGACTCAGGGAGTGGAAGAGAGGTTGAACAGCAGGACTGTGTGTTGAAAATGGTGTTCTACAATGAAGCAAAGGATTTTCCTGTGGCTCAGCAGAATTGCTACACAGAAGTTGTTTGCTAGAAGCTGAGAATGGGCGACAGGGAATGGATCACTTGATTACCTGTTCTGTTCATTCCCTCTGGGGCACCTAGCATTGGCCACTGTCAGAAGACAGGATACTGGGCTAGATGGACCTTTGGTCTGATCCAGTATGGCCGTTCTTATGAAGTAGGGGTCCTGGAGGTCCAAGCAGTGAACCAATCGTTCTGAGATAACACAGGGAGGACAGCCAAAAGAGTGACCATTTGGAACCAAATATATCTGATATGTTTGCTGAGGCTGAAAAGGTCAAGGATGGGTCTCACCCTCCTTTGGATTTGGGTATCAGGACCTCAGTGTTCCAGTGGAATTTCCTCCACCACTCCCAACACCAACAGAAAGCTGACCTGCTTGATGAACAGGATCTCATGAGAGTGGTCCCTGAAAAGGGACAGAAAAGGAGGGTGAGGAGGAGGTTTGGAGACGAATTAGATGGCATAAACTGATCTGCCAGTGTCCAGGACCCAGATGTTGGAAGTAAGCCAGCCCCATGCGCTATAAAAAGGGAAGGGAGGATGAGGAGGCAGGAGCAACGACTAGAACAGTACTCTGGACCAAGTAGTCAAAAGGGCGCTTAGACACCACCGAGAGAGGGTGTGCAGGCTGGCTGAAGCTTGAGCCCAACCACTTTCTCTTTTGGGATCTATCCCTCTTAGGTTAGTTCCGCTGCTTCAGGGGAAAGGGGTGCACAAAGGTACACGATGCGTGATTCTGCTGATGCTGAGCACCGTAGTGGTGCCTCTGCTCTGGCAGGGTGTACATCCCCACGATCTCAGGGTAGCCCTAGAGTCTTTGAAGGAGTCAAGCGTGTCATTGGTCTTGTCTGCAAACAGGGGTTCAGCGGTTGAAAGGCAAGTCCTCAATCAGGTGCAATGCTGGCATTTAGCAGCCAGGAAGTCCTCCTCATAGTGACCGCAGAGGCCATCACTCTGGCCGAAGTGTCAAGGGTGGACTGCAGAGATGTTCTGGCCATCAAGCAGCCTTTCTTGACAAAAGCCCGAAACTACTCCCATGAGGCCATGGGCAGCTGGTCCACAAACATGACTATAAGTGCCCAACTAATGAAGTCATATTTGCACAGCAACACTTGTTGCTTAGCGATTCGCATCCGTAGGGATGGGGATGTGTATACTTTCCTGCCCCAAAAGTCCAATCGCTTAGAGTCTCTGTCCTTGGGGTGGACTTCAATCTGCCCTGCTTTCATCGGTTCGAGGAGTGTGTCATTGATTGGGAGGGCAACTCTCCCAGGGACAGATAGCTGCAAAATGACCACCAATTTGTGGGTGTTCTCATGCAGAAACTCCGCTTGGATGCCCGAGGATGAAGCCACAAGGCACAAAGGTCTTGATACATCTTAAAGTCTCTGTTATTGAAGGGAAGGATGAACTCAGTACTATAGCCTCTTAATTGAGCCAAGACTGGATTTTGTCTCAGGGATGATGCACCCAGACAAGAGGGCTCTGGAGGCTCCATGGGGAGGAAAACGGCTGATTTCTGAACCCACAGCTGATCTAAAGCCACCACTACAGATTTGGCAGGTGATTTCGTCTTTGAACGAGATGAACAGTGGAACCTGCAGGAACGAGGGGCATCCCACTCATTCCAAGGGGGCCACAGATATGGATAGGGCACGGTGGCCAGTAAGCGCCTGGCCAGGGAGCGCTTGCCAATGCTAGGGACCATAACAGTCCATCAGCGGTCCTCAGTGTTCATTAGATGATGCAGAGCAGGAGGATGACAACCTTGACTTGGCTGTGGAAGAGTCCTGGGATTCCAGCAACTCGGGGTGGAGCTAGACCAGAGGGAGCAAGGAAGTGATCCGATTCATCCATTGTCCAGAATGAGGCAGGAAGCAGTGCATCAGATGGAGACGATACTGTTGGTACTGAACATACTAGTGCCGAACGCGGAGTTGTAAACAGTGGCACCAAAGCACCCAACTATACCAACACTGAGGGTGGTGAAAGCTGCCAGGGAAGCACGTGAGGCAGTGCTGAGGAGGTTCCCCCTACTAATGCTGATACTAACTCTACCCCCACTACTGGAAGGAGAGTGCTAGAATGCATAGGCGCCGACTTTAGTCGGCGCCGGTGGGTGCTCGCACCCCCGGCCCCACCCCCATTCTACCCCTTCCCCCAATTCCCCGCCCCGCCTCCTTCCCCGGGCGCGCTGCATTTCCCCCCTCCCCCCCCAGGCTTGCAAGCCTGGGAGGGAGGGAGGAGAAGCAGCCGAGCACCCACTGGCAGCTCCCCGTCAGCCCCCCCCGCGCCGAGCTAATCTCCACCTCCCGAGGCAGTGCCGCAGCCAAGCCGCTTTTCCTGAGCTCACAGGCTTGCTGTGCTCCAGCTGATCGGCGGCGGCTAGCCTGGGGGGGGGGGGGGGGGAAGCGCAGTGGCGGTGCCTCGGGGGAGGGGTATGGAGAGGAAGTCTGTGAGCTCAGGAAAAGTGGCTTGGCTGTGGCGGCGCCTCGGGAGGCGGAGGTTACCTGGGTGCTGGGGGGGGGAGGGGGGCGCAGGCGGGGAGCTGCCAGTGGGTGCTCTGCACTCACCAATTTTCCCCCACGGAGTCGGCACCTATGCTGGGATGAACTGCTGACAGTGGCTTGCTCCACTGGAGGGGCTATAGGTGGTGCAGCTCTGGGAAAATCCTGATCTTGAACCAATGGTGAAGTTGGGACCGAAAGGCACATGATGTCATCAGTATATCAGGCAGCCGCAGACATGGACACAGTCAGTACCAGCATCCCCCTCATTGGTACGAGACTCAACAGAGGCTGGAACCAGAGTCAACGGTACAGGGTTTCTCACCTTCCCTCTTGATACTGTAGCGGGGTCAAAGCTACCGTGTCATCCTGACCACCAGCACCCGCTCCGTGCCAGCCCACGCTCTTCCTGGGGGAGGCAAGAAAGTCACCTAAGACCTGGAGCGGTCTGGATTGATCTGGTGACCTTTTCCTTGGCACAATTGACAGGGAACAGCTCCTCCACTTCTTTGGAGAGGCGCTACTCCCGAACATGAAGCAGACACACTCTCAGAGCCTGAGGGTGACTATCAGCTGGATGAGAGCATTGGTACCAGATCAAGCCACATGACCTGTTCAAGCAGGTGCTGCTTGAGAATGTTCCTGCAGATAAAACAGTGCTCTTTGAGGTGGGCCTTGCCAAGACAAAGCATACAAGGTGTCTGGGAATCGTTATTAGGGATTGCTCTTCCATACGAAGGACAGTGTTTAAACCCCAATGAGGGTATCACCAGGGGAAAAAAACCCTAGAACTAACCAACACTAAACTACTAACACCAATTATATACAATAAAAATCTAGACTGATTGCAACGTTGTGAGGTTATAACCACACAGATCTCCAACTCCAGACACAGGCAGTAAGAAAGAACTGGGGAGACAAGGGGGGACGGGGGGAAGAAGTGGTCAGGGCAGCACCGCCTCATATAACCAGGGAAGGGGCCACAGCCTCTCTGGGTACTGCTAGGCAAAATCTTCAGCTTCAGTACGCCAGGCGTGTACACAAGTGGAATACACGTCTGCATCTACTTGAAGAAAGACTAATTAGCAAATATGAGGTCTCTAGTTTAAGCTATTTTTGCAGTACAAAAATTGAATACTTTCCAAATTAGAACAGTCACTCAACCCCACCACAGTTCCATCTCTTAAAGATCTTGCCTGATTATCTCAATCATTCCAACAAAGATTCTCCTTTAGTTAGAGACAACATGAGAGATTTCCAATAAAGAGAAGCTTTGAGAAAATATGTGAAAATGGGAAGGAGCACTGTTTCCATTACAAGACCAACTTTCAACTAAGTTAGTCTTAATCAAGGAGTTTCTACCATGGCCCCACAACAAGTTTCTGAATTTTGTTACACAGCTCCGAGGGCAGAAGGAAAAGCGCCTTTCACCCGGCTGCGGCAGCTCCGGGGGGGCGGAAGGAAAAGTGCCTTTCACCCAGCTGCGGCAGCTCCGGGGGGGGCGGAAGGAAAAGTGCCTTCCACAGGCTGCGGCAGCTCCGGGATGGAAGGAAAAGCGCCTTTTACCCAGCTGCAGCAGCTCCGGGACGGAAGGAAAAGCGCCTTTTACCCAGCTGCAGCAGCTCCGGGGCCGGGGGAGAGGTGAGTTTTGATGCTAATTTTGCTTGGTTTGATGCTAATTTCATTTTAACACGGTCCCCGCTATAACGCTGTACTTGGCATGGATCCCAAATCCCGCGTTCTAGCGAGGGTCCGGTGTACCATATATCACTCATATAGTTAGGCCACTGGTGTGCTGATACCACAGCCTATCATGCTGACCAATATTTTCTCATGGTTTCTTTGTATTCCCTCCCATCTGTTGACATCCATCTGTTGTCACGTGTCTTGTACTTAGCTTGTAAAATCTTTAGGACAGAGACCCTCTTTTTGTTGGGTTTGCACAGACCCCAGTGCAATGGGGTCCCAGTCCATGACTGGGGTTCCTGAGCACTACGGTAATACAATAAATAATTCTCCTATTGTAATACTCAAACTACCCATATATCAGGAACACTAAACAATTAGACCATAATGCTTCACACAAAATTTTGATTGTGGCCTCATGCAAAAATCTTACTCATAACTGTCTGCTAGATGAACATCCAAAATTTTTGCTGTTTTAACAGCCGTATTTTGCTGCCGTTTGCCTGTTAATACAATTATTTTGAACATTCATAGATAAGACCAGAAGGAGTCATTGTGATATAGTCTGACCTCCTGCCTAACACAGGTCTCAGAACTTATTTAAACTATAGCATCTCTTTTAGAAAAAAATCACCTCTTAATTTAAAGATCACCAGTGATGGAGAATCCACTACAACCCTTGGTAAGTTGTTCCAATGGTTAATTACCCTTGCTCTTTAAAAAACCCACACCTTATTTCCAGTCTGACTATGTCTAGCATCAACTTCCAGCTATTGGCTGCTAGACTGAATGAATATGTTTCCCATATAAACTGTGATCAAGTCACCCCTTAACCTTCTCTTTGTGACACTAGAAGCTACATTTATCTTCTCCTACAACCAATACAAAACCCTCATCCTCAAAAACTTAGTTTATCTTGCATGAGCCACTTCCTTGAGTCTTCAGAAGAGAAAACAGAAATAAAGTGAGATTGAAAAGTAGTTTTCTATTGATGGGACGCAGGCTACTGGCTATAGGTCAATGATAACAGAATCAAAGACAACCTGCATTGCCAGGAGGCACAAGAAAAAGCTGACAGAAATTTTCACCTGGTGATTAGTGCCTCAATCTGATCTTCCAATGAACTGCAAAAAACCTACCTCACTGTTGCTGAAGAATGCTGAAGCCAGCTTGCTTTGCTGTGTTAGCCACAAGAAGTATATTACATAAGAATTGCACTGGGCACATTTACTTGCTTCCAGGTGCAATTCACGATGTTAATATTGATCTATGAACACTTTATATTTTTTTTCTAGCTATCTGAAAAACTACTGCTCTCTGAAAAACTGCCCCTCTCTGTGTGGGCTCCACCACGACAGCTGTATACAGCTGAGCCTTTCACAGTTAGTCAAACTTAAACATCTGGTTGGGGCAAAGCTTCTGGATACTGAAAGTTAATTTCAATTTTTACTGGTGACTGTATTGAACAGCAAAACCTGTACATACAAGCAGCACTTTTTCTGAGAAAGGATAATTTACATGCAAATTTATGCAAGGTTAGCTTATAAAGATGCTTACGTATTTTCTTTTTAAGTGAAGATAAAATGCAAGTAAAATGCATATTTTGGGGGATACAAGGAGGGTTTCAAAGGATCCATACGAGATCCAAACACAAGTAGACCATTGTGACTCTATATCACTGTAAAAGTTTGCTAAGAAAAAAAACAAAAAACTTTTTGATTAAAAACAACTTAAATGTTATCAAATATTCAATATAGTTCAATATAGGTAAAAATGCAGTGTATTTAATTAGTGAGTCTTAGCCAATACTAGTAATTTATGAACAACAGGCTTCAGCATGGCCCACAAGTTCCTACAATTGAAATGTATTTGAAAAAGAACTTTGGACTTACCTTTATATGGTATTTTAATGCACCAAGCTGATATACTGCTTGAAAAGGTTTGCGATCAATCGGACATGAAGCCATAATCTGAAAGAAGATTTTTCATCTATTATGATTTCAGTAAATTAGAAAAAAAGCTCAATTTTCTAGACTTTTAATTCATTTAGTTCTCCCGGGTTCTTAGCAGAAATCTCTCACCCTCTACTAGCTGCTCAGCTATTGATAGCCTCTCACTAGAAAAAGAAAAATAATCCAGCCATAGAGGAATGGATCCAATAAAAATGGGAAGTTATGGAAAAATTAACATACTAATTACGTACCCAGAAAAATAGAGGGCAAATGGATACTTGGATATTTGGTTATATTTTATTCAGTTCACCTGTAAAATAATCCAGCACACTTGTTCAATTTTTTTAAAAATAAAAATAATATTTGATAAACATGCCTATTCTGTTCAATGCGCAGAGATTTCACTCAATTTAATAAGATCACTAGAAACATGTCTTAGATGTAAGGAGGCTCACTCTGTAATATGGTAACACTTTGTTAAAGAAAGATCTGATGACTATATTCTTAAATGTGTGTCTAAACAAAAGCTCACTGACACACTAATTATTGTATGCAGTGTAGTTGTAGCCATGTTGATCCCAGAATATTGGAGAGACAAGGCGAGAAAGGTAATATATTTTATTGGATCAACTTCTGTTGGATAAGCTTTCGAGCCACACCTGAAGAAGAGCATTGTGTGGCTCGAAAGCTGTGTCTCTCTCACCAATAGAAGTTGGATAAAAAAAGATACTACCTCACCTACCTTGTTCCTCTAATACAGATTATTATTTTGTTTCTGATATTTACATGGCAAGGATATGTAAACATGTTAAGACTCCCTAAACAAAGTACAAAGAAAGTGCAAAAAAAAACCCAAATGAAAGTAATTTGCTGGAAAAATGTAATGTTACAACTTGTTCATATTAATTGATTTGCATTTATTACCCTAGTAAGATTTAACCAACCATCATAAAAGCTGTCATGTACAAACTCATAATTTCATCCAATCATTGAACTTTTCTAGAAGGACAAAACTATGAAACAGAATGTACCAAAATACCTAGTTCAGAAGGTACTCTCCAGAAATAACATTACATGAAGTTAGCTGCAGCTATTCTTTTCTTCACAGATGTGGGGTATCAAGGACACTGAATACAAAAATACTGTTTCTCAATCTTTTTGTAAAAAGTTTATCAACTTCAACTCAGGATCAGTACCTTGCTTAATATCACAACACAGATATATTTAGAGTGAAAACAAAGATAAGTTTATTAGCAATGATTCAAGAGATAGTGAGCAAGGATAATGGAAAGAAAAGGTTATACTTAAAACAAAAATCATAACATTTTCTAGAGACTAAACTTAACTATTAGGTTAACCCGTCTAATGAAGTCAACCTCACTCACAGCCTTTTGAAGCGTCTTCAAATCAAAACTGGCCGTGATCCCATTTTCATGAGTGTAAATGCACTGCACTTTTACTTCCTAGCTGCAGGGTGACGGGATGTCTTTTTTGTTCTCAAAATATGCTCCAGTGAACCTTTAACGGGTATCAAGATAAGGTTCTCTTCCCCCGTTGTATTTCTATACCTGTTTGTTCCTTTCTGAAATTCTTACAATCCTTCATCTGCATTTAGCTTTGATGGGTGATGGGAGACCAATTGTGAATGAGATAAAACTTAATTTACATTTTAACAGAGACAGGTAAATAAACATTTTGTCTGATAGGATACCTGCTTCTCCATACAGAACATATTTTCAGCAGACATACATAACTCCTTACACAGCATCTGTACATACATTTCACAACAATGACAATGACCAGTGTGACCCTGGCTTTCATTTAAGCCCACGTACAATTTTCTCTGGTGAACCAGAATGTACCTACCAGAATCAGAATATTCTTGTAACCCCCTTGCCAGCTGGCATTCAGGGTTTCTTGGGTCATAGCATATATACAAAAAGTTCACAGAATTCAATTTTTCTATAATGTGCGACCATGGATAACAACAGTTTATGTTCATATAGTGCCTTTCATACCAAAGGGATCCCACAGCTCTTTACAAACACTGTACATGAGTCACTTTGCCCACTACTAAAGGATAGCCCTCGCTGCAGTGGAACTCATCAGCTTTTTTATGGTACATAACATCTTTATGACAATTTAGGATAGGAAATGAAGTTCATAACTAACTGAAATGTAATGTAATTAACTAACTGTAATGCTGTTCTCTTGCTGTAGAAAGGAAATGGTTCCTACCACTCCTAGGCATTAGTCTCCCTTTGCCCCCGTCTAACTGGATTTGGCCTCTCACAGACCCCTGCCACTCTCCTCCTTCTGACTTATTCTTTTACCTTACAGCCTTCCTTGTATCACCCCTACACCCTCCACATGATAAAACTATCCTCTCTGTGCCTTTCCATGGATTAAACCCTGATGGGAGATTGGGTTACTTGCCAAAGTGCTGAAGCAACAATGCGAAAGTGCTCAGTCGCCAAACGGAAGAACCTATGCAACAGAACAGAGGATTCTTTAAGATGTTCAGAGACTAGCTTTCTATTTATGCTCCTGATCCAGTGGTGGCTGAAGAGCCCTGGTGTCACCAAAATAAAACTTAAATAATGGAGGACAAGACCTGACTAGAAGACACAGGGGCATGCAAAATAGATACTAAAGCAGAGTAGGTGCTGAACAGGAACAATAATTGAAGAGATGCATCTTCTGTGGGGAACCTCTTGCTGACCTCTGTCAGGAAGAAATGAATAAAAATGTTCCAGGGTGGTAGTTAAGTTCCATAGTGAGATAAGACTGTCAGATATGAGGATGAATTTTGGTGGGTACCACCTGACTCTTGCTAGACAGCTAAGATCCAGGAGTAAGAATCCTACAAGACAGCCTCATAAAAGTAGAATTTCAAGGTGAGCAACATTCTCTATTGCTGTGTACTAGTCTTTTCTCTCCTAGGACAGTACTTTACCCCCCACACAATCAGAGCAGAGACTGGAAAGAAATCAAGTGTCAGAGGGGTGTTAGTCTGGATCTGTAGAAGCGACAAAGAGTCCTGTGGCACCTTATAGACTAACAGATGTATTGGAGCATAAGCTTTCGTGGGTGAATACCCACTTCATCGGATTTCTTGGGCAGAAATCAGGAGACCTTTTAAAAAAAATAATAGAAGAGCTTAACTGTAAAATGCCATTTGTCATTGTTTATATACTAGTGTTTTTAAGTTGGTTCCTCTGTAATAAATAAAAATCTGACAGTAGTTCAAGTCATATTGAGCAACTCTTTTTATCCTTAGTTGTTTTTATAGAATGTATTGAAAATAGGCTCCATTTTGGAAGGTGGGGGAAAGAGGAGTCTTTCAGATTAGAATTTTCAGGTCACTGCTTAGTTTTTTCCCCCCACCCTATGGATGTAGCTTTGCCTTTAAAATAAACCAAAAACCTTCAGGAACTTCTATATGGTGGTATAAAACTAGTTATTGTACATTTCAAAGAAGATACAATAACGTATTACAATAATGTAGTATCTTCTGTATTCTGAATTAGGTGATTTCTCATAACTCATAAGTTAAAGTAATTGATAGTTATTTGTAAATGAATGATCAAGGTAGGCAAACACATATTAAACGACTCCTTCACCCAAATACAAAAAAACCCCTAAAACGAACAGTAAATATTTAATACTAATTAATTAGGAAAAGTAGTGACCAAACTATATGACATTAACATATTGCTAGTGGCCACATGTTTAAAATATACTTCTATAAAACCACTTGTAATTTTCCCCAGCAATGGCATTTTGGTATCTCCCCACCACACTTTACAAAGAAATTTAAAATTATGTTTATATAATTACATGGGCTGAAGGGATCCAGCCCTTCATAAAGGAACCTTCATAAAGTTATTTATTTGAGGTCCCCACCCCCCAGCACTTATCTTTAGCCATGATGGAAAAAGCAGACAGGTCCCCTAGGCAACTAACAAAACTTACATAGCATACAAGCAAACTGAAAAGGTACATCTTTATCTATCTTAGATAATTAGACTGCAAGCTGTTTAGGGCAGAAATCACCTTTTATTTTGCTTTTGTATAGTGCCTAGTACAATGGAGGTCTCAATCCTAATCAGGCCTTGTAGAGGATACCTATATACAGTAGAGGAAGGCAATGACAATAAGAAAAGCTATTACAGAGGGGAACAAAAGGGCGGAGATCTTATTTTCTAAGCATATGATTAGTGATCTAGTAAAGCATGCATTTAAACCAAAACTCTCATTTACTCTAGCAAGGAGGATTGTAGAGAAGAAAACTCTAATAGATCTGTATTGTACTGAATGAAATAAACTTAATACTAACTCAAAAGGACAGTATTTTTTGAAGAAAACAATGTTATTTTTGCACTAGGAACCCAAGACAGCAATACACAAAACAAATGATCCACTCCTTTTACCTACTTTCAGCTGAAGCTAGGTTTGACAACCTTGGAACGTTTTGCTACAGTGGATTCAGTTCTTGAATAAGTGTATGCTAGACACAGAACAGAATTAAAAACCATGGAAAAGAAAGTTAAGGACAGAAGAAAGTTTTCCACTTACTTTAGACAAGCAAACAGAACCTAAAAAATAATTACTGGTTACAGAACAGAGAAATTGTGGTTATGATTTTAATATTTATCAGAGGGGTAGCCGTGTTAGTCTGGATCTGCAGAAGCGACAAAGGGTCCTGTGGCACCTTATAGACTAACAGAGGTATTGAAGCATATCCACTGCTTGCATCCGAAGAAGTGGGTATTGACCCACGAAAGCTTATGCTTCAATACCTCTGTTAGTCTATAAGGTGCCACAGGACCCTTTGTCGATTTTAATATTACACGTCAATTCTTAATATGATCACAATGAAGGATCTGGAGAAAAACATTTCTTAATAAATTCCTGGAGAGCAGCATCAAAATAGAGAGTTAGAAAATGGAAGCCCCATTGTGCTAGGTACTGTACACATACCTATGAAGACAATGTCCCTGCCCAGAAAGGCTTACAATATAAGATAAGGGAAGTATAAATAATTAGTGGGATGGGATTCAAACAAACAATTTTTATATAATTAGCAATCACAAATATAAAGTGGAGATTATCCCCACCTACTCCTCAAAATAGCCATAATTAACGGACTAATTTCTTATAGGCATCACAAGAGGTGGGAGGTCTTGAGAAAGAGAATGTAATGTATCGGACTATTTGAATAGTGGAGAAAGCTACTTAACACTATTTATAAACAGATTATTTAAATAATTTTGCAAATTTGAATCCAATTAGAACACATACTCATAGATTTAGGTAAATGGTCAAAGTGATCAGTGACTACTTTACTTGATGAGCTAATCAGTTATTTTTCCCATTTAAGATTTCAGACACACAGAACACATTACATCTTTGTTCTGAAACTTACTTCAGCCCATTTAAGAATACAGGTCATGCAGAAGAAGTGCCTGCAGTTTTCAGGAAAACCAACCTCCTGTCCTAAAAGGCAGTTTAGACAGATCGGGCACCTGTCAGCTTCATCATATAACACAGCAGTAGGACAGGAACAGCTTTCTTCATTCTCTTCACCTGTTATTAACATTGACACTTTCAATTATTGTTCATTTCTGGAACTACATTAGATCTGAATACAACAGTTTGTGTTAAAAATAAGTGCGCTAACTCTTAGCTGTACATATTAGTATCTTCCGGATTCCTCAAGTTTAATATCTTGTATTTTTTGTACAAGGTAACAACTCATCTAGTTGTAGTAAAGAGAAGAATGGCAAGTCAATTATCAATGTTTCAGTTGTTTAGTCAAGCTGTTGACCAAAATAGTGATGTTAACAAAGGAAGTTTAACTTGACTGGAAAAAACCTGAAGAGCCTGGCAACCACATAATCCTTACTAGTATTCTCCATTCAAAGGAATGGAAGTTAGCTCTACATTTGTTTTTAAAAATATCAACACAGGGATGATAGGCTAAATTATTGAACTAATCTAGCCCTATGTTATTTGGAATCAATGCACAATGTAAAAAGTTCCCTTTTGTCTAAGCCCCCTCTCATATGCTTGTGTTGTCTGGGCATAATGGGATGAGTTAAGCATGTCTTAGTTCTAATACCTTGTAAATCAACAAAAACATCTATCCTTAGTTTTAGCTTTTTGTAGTTTCATTCCAATTAAAATTATTTTTTCACGACTTCCTCCTGACCTAATAAAAGATCTACTGTCCATGCTAAATGCAGCAACGTTCTTAATTTTGTTAAATCAAAACTTATTTTCAAATCAAACTAAACTGAATTCAACCCATAGTTCATGATAGTCAGTAAGAACTAGTTTCATGACACGTCAACTTTAAAGTTTTCACACAGTATATTAATTCCTTTACTCAAAACAGTGTTTTCATGTTTTCCCACTCACCCATAACTCAAATACAAATGAAAAGACGTGACTCAACTTTACGAAAACTACATTGCTATTAAGTTGCAAACACTACTAACCTAGGGCTGGGCCAATGTCTGCCTGCAACGAACTGAGAGGTCTGTTTCTGTTTCTAGAACTGTGATCAGGTTGAACATGTTGCTGTAAAGGATTTAGGGACCTTCCCAGGCAGAAGAAAAAAACCTAAATTTTGCTAACCAGTTGAAGTTTACAGATTAAATTCTACAACCTATAATCTACTAATTCAGAGAAAGATAAAATACAAAATCTAAGCACACTGCTTGAACCTGACTCCTGACAATAAAGCATTTGTATGTTTTCCCTAAAATTTTAATTTCACGTAATTCCAAACATTGTCACTTTATTATAGGACGCCATGCACAAGTTACATATACATATACACACACACGCACGCACGCACAAACTACCTTCCATGTCTTCATGTTTTTGATCCTCAATATCTGGAATACATTTTTTTTTGTTCTTCATCTCTACTTGGGAAATACAACCTGAAAAACATTGAACAATTTAGTTTCACTTAATATGTGTTTACATTCCAATTAAAGAAATTAACCACTATCAACTTTACAAAAGAATTTCCAGTGCTCGCCACTGTTTTATTATATAAAGGCATTTGCCAGGGAGAGAGCAGAATATGGACCACTGAATATGCACATTTGTGTAGCCTGTTTTGATCCCAATGTCTCACTGGACCAGCTCAAGTAGATGGCTATAGAAATAGTTTAGCCACCGTAAAATGTATAAAGAATATCTTTTAATATCAAAACTATATTAATACAACTTTACATCTGATATTTTATAGGCGAACTACAAAACAACTTTTAATAAAATATCCCCCAAACTTTTGTAAGATTCTAAAAGGAAAGAATTACCATACTTTTTATTAATAAAAATGTGTCCTTCCTTGAAAGTTTCCTTGATAAGTTGGCCCCCTTAGTTCCCATAAGTGGGCTTCTCCATCTCTAGCAAAACTGTAGCAATTATGCTCTGCCATTCCCACCTCAGCAGTCGGGGGCAGGGGAGGGAGGGAACAGCAGGATTTGGAAATCACTTAGATGTATATGGAGGAGCGAGAAGAGATGAAGATGATGCTCCAAGCCTGAAGAATAGAAATAGTAGCATGACTACAGTGAGAATTAAGAGGAGACTTAGGAGGAAGATGTTTTAGCCATGCTGAGTTGAAAGTGTTGTCTTGACATCCAGAAAGAAATGTGAATGAGGCAGCTGAAATACGAGATTCGAGACACGTCACAAGTGCAGGTATAGATTTAAGAGTCACCAACATACAGGACACAGTTGACACAATCACCCAGAGGTAAAGGTGTTAACTGAAAAAAAGGAAGGACCAGAGAAGTCCCTGGGACCTACGGACGTTCACTCAGACTGCACTGATGTGCTACCATGCAAGAAGCAAACAGGTTTGAAGGACGGCCTGTCAACTGAATCAAGAACTAGACCTATCCCAGGTCTTCTTAGCTGATGATGGAAAATAGGTGCGTCTTCCTTTTTCTCTCAGTGAAGGGTATCTTTGTTTAGGTCACAAGGTGATGCCTTGGAAAAGTAACACCTGCTGTGAGTCTCTAAAAATTGTGTAGCTGAATCGCCCTGTCTTCTTGCTGCATCTTAGACTCCTAAGTCTTAGAGGAAGAGGAGGGTAAAACCCCAGTAAACAGCCAAGTTTCCAGGAGAAAGGCAAAAGTTGGAGACATTTTATAGTTTAAAACTTGTTTACAATACCCGGGAATGGATTCAATTCATGTCCCATGTGCTTGTTGCCAGGGCCAGTTACGAGACAGATTTACTGATGTAAATAGGTATGAAGCCTGCTTGCCTGGAAAGCACGTAGATACAACTGACTAATTCTGGTACCACAGAGGGGAAACACTCTTGCAGCTGAGGTAGATAGAGGCTATAACAGGGAATGAGTGTGGGAGAGGAGGTGACTTAACCTCAGTCTATGGACAGAATATGTCTACACTTCAATTAAAAACCCACGGCTGGCATGTGCCAGTGTCCTAGAGCCCAGGCTGCAGCCCAAGCTCAGAAGTGTACACTGCAATTAAACAGCCCCGCCATGGGTGTCTAACTGCAGCATAGACATACCCTTTACAAGCCATAGCTCACTTTACAAGAAGCTGCAGCTGCTCTAAGGCCACTGGCTGTAACATGGTAACCTTTCCCTCTCTGAACGCTTCACCACTATCCTTGCTGCTTACTACAAGATTTGATGTTTATGTGCACTTGGATTCCCATTTGCAGCAGTCCCCTTCAAACAGCTAGTAGCTCTTTGTTGGGACTCCCACTGCTTCCCAGCTACTCCCACATGCTGTTTTACCAATCTTGTGGTGAGAACAGGAAGGTGAGCAGCATTGCTGCTAGTGGTTTTGTGTAGTGCCATTTAATTGGCTACTTAAGACCACTAAGGGCGTGCCTACACAGGGATATTGACTGGAATAGCTACTGTGGAATAAACTATTCCAGAACAGCTAGTCTGGAATAGCTCTCTATGGCCTGGTCCACACTGGGGGATGGGGGGGGGGGGAGGAATCGATCTAAGATACGCAACTTCAGCTACGTGAATAGCGTAGCTGAAGTCGAAGTAGCTTAGATCGAATTACAAAGTACTTACCTCGGGTCCACACGGCGCAGGCAGGCTCCCCCTTCGACTCCGCTTACTCCTCGCACCGAGCTGTTGTTCCGGAGTCAATGGGGAGTGCTTCTGGGATCGATTTATCGCGTCTACATGAGACGCAATAAATCGATCCCAGAACATCAATCGCCCTACCCGCCGAATCGGGCGGGTAGTGTGGATGTACCCTATGTGGACACACTTATTCCAGTGTAAGAGTTTCCATATAGTGACCTATTCTGGAATAGCTACTGTGCTTTAAATTCACACCCTATCTTATTCCAGAGCAACTTCCTCATGTAGACAAGCCCTAGCTCACTGAATGTCCAGAGTGTGCTTAAAGAGGAACCTCAGGAGTAGAATTCAAGATAGTAAAGCTATTACGGGAGTAACTTCTGGTTCTCTGACTCTCAGAAGAGCACACAGGGAGAGTATTGAGAGGGGCTTTCGGGATCTAGTACCAGCAGTGAATAACACCTTTGCTGCTTTCCATTTGCTGTCAGGACAGAAAGATCATGTGTGAGAACAGGTGTCTCTAATGACATTTCTCCTTTGTATTTAATGTTGTGTTTTTAAATCAAGATTTGTGATAGTTACCATTTCCTTTAGCTCCAGATAAATATGGACTGTTTACTCTACCAGAATGCATAATGTTTCAAACCAAAGGTTTGAAACAGCCTTTCTATTCTAAACCCCTAATTTAATTCCCTTTGTGAAGGTATCTGATGTTGCTCACTCTGGAAGTGAAACCCGACATCTGCAATTTTGATTTTTTAGGACTTCAAGTAGCTGTGTTAAAATAGAGCACTTGTTATATTTTTAAACATTGTACTTTTCCCTTTTTGAAATGTACAAGTCTAATCAACACCTCTGACGCTCTCCTTTAAACACACAATAAACCATAAAATTCAAAGTTATATGGTTCCCACAGCAACTGTACCCAGCCAGCTGTTCACACCGCTCTCATATGGTGCTAAATTTTCATCTCCTTGTATGTAAATGACTGCCTACGAAGGAGGACTGCAGAAAGGGATCTGGGGGTCATAGTGGATCACAAGCTAAATAGGGAGTGAGCAGTGTGACGTTATTGCAAAAAAGGCAAACATCATTCTGGGGTGTATTTGCAGGAGTGCTGTAAGCAAGACACGAGAAGTAATTTTTCCACTTTACTCCGCGCTGATTAGGGCTCAACTGGAGTATTGTGTCCAGTTCTGGATGCCACATTTCAGGAAAGAGGTTTGTTTAGTCTGGAAAAGACTGAGAGAGGATATCTTCTCAGCATATGTGCAACGTGCCTCGGGGTGACACATGACCAGGATTCATCACTGAATTTGGTCCGCTGGTTGGACCATTAGCTTCCCCGGCTCGGGCTGGGTATTGATAGGTAGTGTGACGTGAATACTGACCCTTGCCCTACACCATTTTCAAGTACATAAAAAGTTGTTACAAGGAGGAGAAAGAAAAATTGTTCCCCTTAACCTCTGAGGATAGGACAAGAAGCAATGGGCTTAAATTGCAGCAAGGGAGGTTTAGGTTAGACATTAGGTAAAACTTCCTAGCTGTCAGAGGAGGTAAGCACTGGAATAAATTGCCTACGGAGGTTGTGGAATCTCCATCATTGGAGATTTTAAAGAGCAGGTTAGACAAACACCTGTCAGGGATGGTCTTGAACTAGATAATACTTAGTCCTGCCATGAGTGCAGGAGACTGGACTAGATGACCTCTCGAGGTCCCTTCCAGTCCTATGATTTCTATGATCACTGTATAGCAGATGGATACATGTATAGGACAGGAAGTGCAAAATACTGTAATCATCTGCAAGGGGAGTTTGAGATATGCATAAGGTAGTTACCAGAATGCATAAGGTAGTTACAAGAATTCGGGTAGGTGGGGCTCGTCAGCCTTGGAAGGCAGCCCACCTAGGAGAAGGAAAACTCTGATTTAAAACCTCCGCTGCCTTGTGGCAATACCCACTCATGGAAAAGGCTAAGGGAGTCAACCCTGAAACCAAATCCGGTGTCGGAGTCCCGATGGCGGTCTGACATTGTCCTCAACGTCATTCCGGCAACTCCTGCGATGCCACTGGTGCCAAGTTGTATCGACATTGTCTTTCCCTTGGATCCATCAGTTGCGTGGAGAGGGGGGTTCTGCTGCATGGGCAACAGCTGTTCCTCCATATCACCCTGCCCTGGCTTGCGCCCTGGGGAGGACACTCCAGCTATTCCCCATGGGCGCATATCCATCGTCTCTCGAGACTAACGGACGCCAACAACAGTTACCAGAATGGCAATTCAAACAACAGCACTAGGGTTAATGCCCCATCTCTCAAAAAGTGTCTTGAGATCTTTAATGACAAAAGTGGTACTTAAAAGCAGGATGGATAAAAATCCATGCTCTTTAAAAAAAAATTTTTTTTAAATCAGATTTTTTGTTATAAAATGCTTTTTGAGGAATAAACCTATTAAGATACATTGTAGCTCAAAGATATCTCATCATGGAATAGGGATTATAAATTCAAATTCTATAATATGAGACAATATATTCATTTAATGTTTAAGAAAAGTTTTGTAAATGAGTTCCAATAGTTCATGGGTTAGGGACCCAATCTTATGGAGTTCCAGGGGCTTCTGTACAAATTATTTAGGTTAACCTTTCTATCTATCCAATGGGACTAAGTGCTCAGTCTAGAAGATACCATCAGAGCTGCTTAGTTTTGAAGTTCTCAAACTGTGGATTTGTGTCTCCAGAAATAACAACATGCTTGTTAACAGCAAAAATGTTTTAAAATAAACATATAAATAAATATATAGAGGTGAGAAATAACAGATCTCAATCCTATTGTCCCTCTGCAAATTTGTGTACACAGAGTCAATCCCTTACCTCTCTATAAAAGTGCAAAGTTTCAGAAAGTTTAATGAATAGAAGATTGTTGGGGACGGAATAGATCCGGACAAGGAGAAGAAGTCTGGAGATAAATGTGAGAAGGGAGGAACAGGCAGTAGAAACAAAAGTGAAACTGTTTGAGCAGCATACTCCAGAAATCTTGAGGTCTTTCTGAGAGTAGCCTTCATTGATTTGAGATCTACCATACGATTCTCTCACTAGAAGGGAAAACCTATAATGGCAACAGGCTGTAAGAGAGACCCAGTTTAGGAATAAGAACCATTCAAGAACTATATGTTTTTTGATGACGTTTTAAAGAAAGTCACACCAGTGAACTGGTGGAAGTCACTTAAGCACTGTTCAGAGGGTAGGTCTACACTTACCCGTCGCGTCGGATCGATGCTCTGGGTTCGATTTATCGCGTCTTGTCTAGACGCGATAAATCGAACCAGGAAGTGCTCCCCCGTCTACGCTGGTAATCCAGCTCGACGAACGGAGTAGGCGGAGTCGACGGGGGAGCCTGCGCGCCGCGTGTGGACCCTGGGTAAGTACGTTTTCATTCAAACTAAGATAGTTCGACTTCAGCTATGTTATTCACGTAGCTGAAGTTGCGTATCTTAGTTCGAATTGGGGGGTTAGTGTAGACCAGCCCAGAGACTGTTGAAGTGGTAATCTCACTTTTAACAGCAGTAGCTTCTGCCAGTGTTGAAAGAATATTTTCTTCCTTTGGACTAATTAATTCCAAACTGAGAAATAGTTTCAGACCTGAAAAAGCAGGAAAGCTTGTTTTTCTTTTCCAGATTATGAACAAACAGGAAAATGAAGGTGAAGACGACTGAGTTAGCTGCAGAAGCCAATATTTTAAGTTTCTCATGTTGACCTAGCTGACACAGTCGATTTAATTTGTTTTTGTACGATTTAATTTGTTTTTGTAAAAATATTTCATTTAACTATTTTAATTAAAAAACACAAAAACAAACATAATTTTAAAAAACTTGAATGTTTAACTAAATTAAAACATTCACATGCTTGTTTTATTAAAATATTATGTTTGCTGTCAAAGAAAAAATCTAGAATACATAACATTTTTGTTTTAGTTAAATAAAACAATTTAAACGTCTGTCTGGTGATTTCTCCTCCTAATATAGCATGGCAAGAAAATCTTCCAAATATTAATGATTAACCTGTTGAAATGGAGATAGTTCACCTCCCAATTACTTCATAAATATCTTCTTCAATTACCTTTGGTAAATTAAATAACCAAACAATCATTCATTTTCCAATATAGTTGTAAAACTAATCTGAAAAGTTTTCAAAATTAATCACTTTAAAAATGTATAGTGTGTACCTTCTAAAAATGAAAACTACATCTATCTCTGAGTTGTGAAGAATATGTATTAAGGTTATAACAACCAACAGGAATGCACTTTTATGTAGAAATCCATGATTAAATCGAGTCTTCCTGACTAAATCAAATCCACCCTGCTTAAAAGTGGTAATAGCATAAATCAAATCCACCCTGCTTAAAAGTGGTAATAGCATAAACTCCAGAGAAGCAGCCAAGTTTAGGTTGACAGGAAACCCACCGTCAACTTTCAAGCCTCCAAACATGAGTTGCAGTAGCGTTAATCTCCAAGGTCCTCAATTTTGGCAGCCGACCCATAAATTCATGGTTTACTGTGATTGAAAGCATGCATTTTTTACCAGTGCTTCCTCTGTCTGATTTATTCTTATGAACAAGTATTCTATAGTGTTTTGAGCAGAAACCTTGTCAATGTCAATACATTGCCTAATGTAAAGAAGCATGGACATCATGGAACTGGAGAGTTGGACATAACTTAAACCCAACAAATCTACTACATAGTCTCAGTTCCCAAACGATAACCTAACTTTATTTTTAAAAAACACCTCTTGTTTTGGAGATCTCCTAGCAGAAGGAAAAAAAAAAAAGTACTGAGTGTTATTCTAAAAAAACTGAACATTTTGATGGAGAGAAGCCACAGGATTACAGCTGATTCCAACAAGGTTGATAAATTTCTAATCTTATTTCCCCTCACAAACTGACCAACATTTTCAACAACAAAGCAACACAAGAGCTGTTCATTGAAAATATGAATAAAAAGTTATTTCATGAAGGAACTTTGAAAGGCTATTTTTCCCACCTAGTTTTAAAAGGGTATTACAAGGAACAGAGTAGTAACACAGTTAAAGATTTTTAAGGGAACTTACGTTACGTTAGCATCCAAGGAGTCTGGAATGTGTTCAACAGCTGAGTTTTGATAAACTGTGGAAAACAAAGAATTTTAAAAGCAAATTAAGACTTTTGGAGGGGGGGAAGGGTGAAAGGACGATTAGAAGATGATGTACTTCTCTTCCCCAAAACCAAATATCTTCCATGAAAGTAAACCTTAAGAATATTTCATTTATCACAGCTCACTTTATTGCAGTTGTATACCACATCAGTTTTTAAGTTAGAGAAAATTTGCATTCAAAATGGAGAACAATATTCATCTGTCCAGTTTCCTCGGTTTCTTAAAAAACTTTTCTGATTTTGCATGCAAATTGTGAATGTCCAGTAAGGTTCTGAGAAATTTTCTATTTGAGTTTTAATTATATCAAATTTTATTGACTGCCTTGTGCATGACACTGCACAATGTATATGCAGCTACAGTCATCCAGGTGTTGACATGGAATATTCAAAAAGGAAATGAGTGTTTGCAAAGAGTAGCAGCAAAGATGACACCACGTAAGTAATTTCAAAACCAACAGAAATCTATTCTAATTTATATTTCCTTTACAAGATAAACATACAAAATACCTAGTTTAAGAATAGTAGCAACATTATAATTGAGAAGAATGCTTTTTTAGGTGCTTATGAACTTTCTGTAGAAGTTACCTTTTGGCATGTAATTTTTTGTTTAATCTCAGTCTAGAGATGAATTGTGGGAACAGTTTGATGAAGTTAGCAATTTTTCACATAAATGAGCATGAATGTTTTCCACCAATTTTTATTTTAGCTTTGAAACAGCTGTTTATAAATTTCAAATTTAGGGATTTAGGCTGGATTTCAAAAAGAGAATTCCACTCTATCTTAATGCAAGACAAATTTCTCACATGTGTCAATAAGTTCTATTTGAAAATAAGGTACCCAGATATAGTTCCAGATACTTCACTTTTATCATGAGGAATAAAGCCCCAAAGATACATACATCCAAACATATCAACACCAACCCACATATATTCCCTAAGAAATAAAACGCAATTGTGGCTACTTCTAAGCATGATCTTATACATCTGAAAATATTCACTAGCATAACCATTTACATTTATTTTTGAAATAGCTAAATGGTAAAACTATGTAAATGTGTTATGGTTTAGATAAATGAGTAAGGACAAATTAGAACATCCATAAGTTAGTTACATTATACATCTATTAAAGCATTAAACACTACACAGCACAATACACATTACTGAATAGGAAGAAGGGATCATAGTTTGAGTTGTTGAAAGAGTTACACATTTGAATATCCTAAACTATTAAAATTAAAATCTTTACCATAAAGTTGCAGTGGTGTAGAAATCAGATAAAATGAAGGGAAAAAAACTGGAGGTGCCTTGGATGCAGTCAAGGCTCATACATCTACACTCAAAAGATTGTACCTGTTTTTGATGAGTATAACTAGGTGTGACCAACAATAAACTAATGAAATCTTTAACCATGTAGTTCATTTATATAAGTGGGAGATCATGACTGAAGAGAAACACCTCCCCCGGATGCTCCAACTTGCTCTAAGGGCTTTCCTACATACAGAATTGCATCAGTTTAACTTAAGGTGTGATTTTAAACCAATTTAAACCGGTGCAAAAGGGTCTATGAACAATCAGTTTAAAACAGGATAAATTTGGTATAGCATAAATTGATTAGGAAGAGGTTTAAGTGAAATTGAAATAAGCCTCTTTTAAACCAAAGTAAAAGGGGGTTTTGCACTGGTTTAAGTAAAACATCTTTATAGAGTATTGGCAATGCCTATGTTGACACCATATTTTTCCACTAGTTCAGTTTTGTTTTTATAAATCTTTTGTGCCTCTGCTACAAAAAAGGACTATAAAAATGGAACCATCTTCCTTGACAGTTCTGCTCCTAATGTGTGCTTATAGTCATATCTGGTTGATTAACTAAAATTACACATATATACTTTTTTACTCCTATTAAACTGGAACAGAGTCAATACACTAAAAAGCAATCTAGGTTTATTCTGGTTCCTGAATCAAACAGAATCCACCACATTCAAAATGTAGGGGCTGAGTTCTGCTATTACATCTGTGCTACCAAGCGGAACACACTGAGTTACATATATGTAACTGATGGTGAATTTGGCCTGAGTTATTACTGATATCAGCAAAAGCTAAAGATTTTCAGATTCCATGTTTAGGTTTCAAAGTTGTCAAATGGGAAAGCTATCCTTTTACTGGTAGGCTGACAAAATGTGATATGGAAGTCATTGACACAAACATGGAACCCATTTAGCCGCTCAGTCACTTTTCAAGATTAACGAAACTATATAATTTTGAGTCTCTAGAATAGGAAAATTTGTAACTATTCACCTACAAATAAGCATACTTCTGTAAAGATGTATTCAGACTAGGACAACAACCAGTCAGCTACAGCGATAAAAGCAACATTCCACGAGATTTCCTTCCAAACAGCAGAGGTAGGGCAGACTAGTGAGAATCTTGCAAGAGATTATTTTCAGATAAATTAAGAGGTAAAAGACCCCCTTTCCTAAAGAGATAATCTGTGTAGGATTCCCATTCTTAAGTAGTTTGTGGGCTGTCTCAAAAAAAAACCCAAAACAAACAAACAAAAAAGCCACCCCGCTAACTATAGCATGTGCAAAACAAACCATTGACAAGGATGATGCCAACACTTGAAGAATTTAGGAACACAGGAACTGCCAGACTGGATCAGACCCAAAAGTCCATCCAAGCCAGTATTCTGTCTCCAACAGTGGCCAGAACCACATGCTTCAGAGGAACACGTAAGAACCCTGCAGTAGGTAGATATGGGATAATATAGGTCTCATAGTTAGAGACTGGCTTAAACTCTGAGACCGTTCTTATGTTCTTGATATTTATCAATTACATTTTTACCGCTACTGCTGGACTTCAGAAATTTTCATATTTTTTGGTCAATATAATCAAGCATCCTCAATGAAAATTTCCTGCTTAAAAGCAAAGTTTTAGGCATTTATGGAATTTTAACATTTAACTTTTTTTTCCAAGCTGTTTGGTTGGTATGTTGTTAGAGATAAGGATTTAAATAGATGTAGATAATCCTTATCATTTATTAAACTATTTTCCCTACAAAACTGGGTTTAAAATAAATTACATCATCTAAAAAGTGGTACAGACTTGCAGGAGGAGGAATCTTTCATATACAATCTAATTTTCTTGAAAGCAATAAATTCACTCAGTGAACAAGAGCGACCTTTTTTTTGGTTTTTTTAAACCATTTTGTTTTGGGTCCATCTTAGACATAAGGGATTATGAACATCCATCTGCAATGTTTACAACTTCGGAGTCATCTGCCAGTACCACCAGCAGTGCAGCAACTAAACATACATCAGACAGTTAACTACCTTTTAAAAAAATTATTAATTATTATTATTATTAAATAGACAACCTTTATCGTTCAGTAAAACCATGGAGGAGTTCAAAATCAGCAAACTCCAGCAAGACTCCACAGATGAGAAGATCACTCAGTTCATTTATGCAACCAATTCTCCCTTTTACTTTTTCAGAGCAAACATTTAATTTACACAGTGTAATCATAAGGACCAGGTTACACTCCACTGGGCAGAGCAGACATTGCTGGATACAGTGTATAAGAAGGAACTTGAACAGTGTGTAAAAACATTGACGGGAAATTCATTAAGCTGAATCTCGATGATTGGAGCAATGTCTACAGTGATCCAGTAATACATGCTTATGTAACAACAGAAGCTACGGTTGTCTAGCTCACATAAATAGCTGATACATTAGATGCCCATACAGCAGAATACTTAAAAGTACCAGTAAAATGCTATAACAAACTGAACAAAAAATTCAACTGTCAAGTGTGCAACTTCCTCACAGACAATACTGCAAATGTAGCAGACAAGAAGAAAAAAATCTTTAATAAAATAATGAAGGGAACCTGAAACTCCTAACATATGGGTGTAGAGCTCATTTTATGCATATTTTAGCTAAAAACTTAAGTGCAACTCCAGGAATAAAGGAAAATAAATGGAACCTTGCCAACCGCCTGAAAGGACGGTATTGTGATCTCACTGTAGAAGAGCAAGGGACAGCGCACTGAATGTAAGAGCTACAGGCTGATCACCTTGCTGTCCATTCCAGGGAAGGTGTTTGCGCATGTTCTGCTGGCACGCAAAATACTTCTGTAACAGCCATTTTGTTTCAGCTTCACTGAGGAGAGCGGGAGGATCCAAACTAATTCTTCCCCAAGACGTATGAAGGAATTTAATGGTTGACTGTTTTGACCTATTTATTAAGAACTGGACTATTCTGATGACTATTTGTGAAGAAAAAGGTGACACAATACCTGGAACTATCACAAAGTAGTCAACATCAGACTAAAGAGAAATGTAGAAGACATTCTGAATATACTGAAATCTCTTTCCATAGCCTTGAACAAATTGCAGAAAGATTGCTGCTGTACTGCTGATGCTGTTGAAATTTGGGAAGAACTTCAAGAGACACTGACGAAAGAAATATCCAACAAAAAAATTTAATTGCAGGCAGTAGAGAAGCAGATAGATCAAGTACTTACTCTACCTCATTTTCTTGCCAATAGTCTCAACTCAAAGTTCCAGGGTAGTTGCCTAACTGCTGAAGAAGATGCTGCTATTACAGGAGCATTTAATAATAATCATATATCAATCAAGCCAACCACAATAGATTTCAGAGCTGGAGGTGAACCATTCAAGCAAGACATGTTTGCTTGCTATATTTTAAAGAAAGTCACACCACTGAAGTGGTGGAACTAACTAACTATGCATCTGGAACCAGAAATTGTTGAAGCTTTAAATCAGTGTTTGACAGTAGTAGCCTCTTCTGCAGGCACAGAACGAATTAGTCCAAATGAAGAAAATATTCTATCAAAGTTAAGAAATCTATTGGGAGTTGAAAAAGCAGGAAAACTTGTCTCTCTCTTCCAGTGTATGAATAAAAATGAGAGGCGGGAGGAAGAGAGACAAGATACTCTAGTTTTAAAAGTGTAAAGGGCTTAGAAGACTCTCTTATTTTCAAGGAACTTAGGCACATAGGAACCCAAGTTCCAGTCACTTTCACATAGGCATATTTGAACATTTTCCCAGGCTAACCTGCAATAATCAATTTATTTAACTGATTACAGTTAAACCCTCTATTTAATAAATCATTAAATTGTAAATGTGAAACATGTTTTGATAAGATAAGATTATGTATCCAAAACATCTAAGGTTGTTTTGTTTAATAAAAATAAATGTTATATGCTCGTTTGTGTGTTTAATTAAATTTCAGCTACCATCCTAATGCAGTTTGCCACAGATCATGAGCAAAAAGTTAATTATCTAGCAAATGAGCAATATCATTCACCATTTTCCAATGTACTAATAATGTACAATTAATAAAAATCTGAAAATATTAAACCATATAATTGCTTAAATAAATGAATACTCAGTGCGCCCTTCTAGACAGAAAAAAGATGTACCAAATCTAGTGTAAAAGCAGTATTTATCTGTAAATCACATTTTAATGGTTATACGAGAATGCATCTTACTGTAAAAAAACCTGAAGTACAAATGGAAACACTGATTTAAAATCGAGGCTTTCCACTTGGTGATTTAAATCAATCCATCCTGCCCTGAAAGAGAATACCATGCCTCCAACAGACCATTCCAACTGATGGTTTTATAGGGACTTTACATGATCTTTTCCTAGATGTTTCCTTCACTACATATCCTCATGGGTCACCACTGTTTGTGGATTAGGAGTGACAAATGAAGCAGGCAAAAGAAACAGACCCAGTGGCAGAAGTTTTGTGCCAAAGCTGATAAACTGCTTTGAAAACTTTTCAAATTTGTATGCAGTGGCTGGAAAAAAGGCAAAGATAAAGGATTTGTCCTGGGTGCAAGCCAGACTGATTAACACAGGCTGTCTCTTTTCAGGAGCTGGTTCAAGATGGTCCCACAGGAAATAAATTTATTTTGTAGTTAAAACTGCTCCGTTTCAGGTAAAGCTTTCTACTTCTGTGGTGGCAGAGCAATGTGTAGAGAGACAAATACCAAGACTTTGATGTTTCAGTTTTTGTCTGCATTGCTATCTAAGTAGGAGAACTTTATTCCACAGCATGTACTTTGGATCCATGTCCTTCCATGCTGAAGGTGGCTCTGGGAGTACTTGGTCCGTCATAAATAAAATATACAGTGGAGATTGATGACTATCAGACCAATGTCAATATAGTTGAAGTCTTCCTTTCTAGGATAACATTGATGAGACAGTTCAATACTGATGCCTCTTACTTCCTGGGCCAGTATGTTCAGTCCTGGGTATTATTTTTGAGGGAGGATCACATTTAAATAGCATGTTTATAGTCAGAAAATAGTAGTAGCATTGGAGAAATAACTCCACAGAGACTGAAATTTAAGTGTTCATGTTCTCCAGATAACAAATGAGTATTAGTTGTCCGTCTCAATATTCGATCTATCAGTGTTTATTAATACAGTTGATATTGTAACACTTAATTGCCTGTAGACGCTAGTGTAAGGAGGACTGCAGCCACTTGAGGGCAATTCTACTTCTTAGATATTCCAGTGGATAGTACTGAGAAAATGTTCTTCTGCCCTGAGTTCCATGCATGTGTATGGGGGATCATGGGAGATTTTTAAAATAGGAGACATGGGTTGCAGTGTTACAAAAACAAAATACACTGCCTTCACCTCCTTGCTGAGAGGGCTAAATAAGCATGAATTGGGATACCACACAGACATATGCACTGGTGGATCCATGTTCCAAGCTGTGGGTCAAACTTTCAACTTGTTTAAAGTATACATGCGTGCAATCAGACTAGGGAAAAAATCCTATGTTGAAGACCAAAACCCCCAATCTGTACAAATGAAAAGGATACAACAATTGGCCAGGTAAAAAGCAAGTCTTCTAACCTTCTGGAAAAAGTAGTAATTTTATCTGTTTATCAAAGTATTTTTGAGGGGTTATTCACTGAGAGGTTTAGAATCATAGAAATGGAAGGGACCTCGAGAGGTCATCTAGTCCAGTCTCTTGCACTCATGACAGGACTAAGTATTATCTAGTTCTAGACCATCCCTGACAGGTGTTTGTCTAACCTGCTCTTTAAAATCTCCAATGATGGAGATTCCACAACCTCCCTAGGCAATTTATTCCAGTGCTTAACTACCCTGACAGTTAGAAAGTTTTTCCTAATGTCCAACTTAAACCTCCCTTGCTGCAATTTAAGCCCATTTCTTCTTGTCCTATCCTCAGAGGTTAAGAACGATTTTCCTCCGTCCTCAACTTTTTATGTACTTGAAAACTGTTATGTCCCCTCTGTCTTATCTTTCCCAGACTAACCAAACCCAATTTTTTCAATCTTCCCTCATAGATCATGTTTTCTAGACCTTTAATCATTTTTGTTGCTCTTCTCTGGACTGTCTCCAATTTGTCCATGTCTTTCCTGAAATGTGGTGCCCAGAACTGGACACAGTACTCCAGCTGAGGCCTAATCAGCATGGAGTAGAGCAGAAGAATTACTTCTTGCGTCTTGCTTACAATACTTCTGCTAATACATCCCAGAATGATGTTCACTTTTTTTGCAACCGTGTTACACTGTTGACTCATATTTAGCTTGTGGTCCACTATGACTACCCAGAGCCCTTTCTGCAGTACTCCTTCCTAGGCAGTCATTTCCCATTTTGTGTGTGTGCGCAACTGACTGTTTCTTCCTTAGTGGAGTACTTTGCATTTGTCCTTATTGAATTTCATCCTATTTATTTCAGATAATTTCTCCAGTTTGTCCAGATCATTTTGAATTATAATTCTATTCTCCAAAGCACTTGCAACCCCTCCCAGCTTGGTATCCTCCACAAACTTTATAAGTGTACTTTCTATGCCAGGTGTTCTCAACCTTTTTCTTTCTGACCCCTCCTCCCCCGCCCCCACATGCTTTTAAAATTCCACAGCCCACCCATGCTACAACAACTGTTTTTCTGCATATAAAAGCCAGGGCCAGCATTAGGGGATAGCAAGCAGGGCAAGTGCCTGGGGCCCCATACCACAGGGGGCCTAGCAAAGCTAAGTTGCTCAGGCTTTAGCTCCAGGTGGTGGGGCTTGGGGCAGCGGGGCTTCAGCATTCTGCCCTGGACCCCAGTGAGTCTAATGCTGGTCCTGCTTGGTGGACCCCCTGAAACCTGCTCGTGGTGCCGCAAGGGGCCTCCGACCGCTGGTTGAGAACTTTTTTCAGAGTAGCAGCCGTGTTAGTCTGTGTCAGCAAAAAGAACAGGAGTACTTGTGCACCTTAGAGACTAACAAAAATGTGTTAGTCTCTAAGGTGCCACAAGTACTCCTGTTCTTTTTGGTTGAGAACTGCTGCTCTATGCCATTATCTAAATCATTGATGAAGATATAGAACAGAACTGGACCCAGAATTGATCCCTGGGGACCCCACTCATTATGCCCTTCCAGAACGACGGTGAACCACTGATAACTACTCTCTGGGAATGGTTTTCCAAACAGTTATGCACCCACCTTATAGTAGCTCCATCTAGGAAGATTTTAAGGGAGATTACTTCTGGCTGCTAACCTTAAGCAATGTTTTTATTATAAGCTCTCTTAGTGACTGTAAGTATGTGTATTTTATCATGTAAAATATACCAGTTCACACCATGAAAATTAGCCTGCACTTAAATAACGGGTACATCAACTAACCAGTATGTCCAATATGCCTGATACTAAAAATGGACCAATTTCCCAAGTAACATGAACGTAATTAATCCTATACACTTCCCAAAGCACAGACCAACTAAATGAACAGTACTAGTGAAGGAATTCCAAAAACAAGTTCCAAAAACAAAAGAAATCAGGCAAAACTGCCATAAATAATCAGAAGAAACATCAATAAGCCTCGATAAACAGTACAACAGCTCCATAGCTCCATTTGCTGGTAATGAAAAGTAATCGATCACTGAATTTACTATAGGCCACTGAAAATACAGATAGTGGAAATTCTTTTAAGGTATCTCCCATGATCTCTTCTATGCTTAATGGTGTCTGTAGTGTTCTGTAAAAAAATATATGCATTGTTAAATACAAACTTTTTTTTGTTTTGTCTTTATGGTTGTGAATAAGTTTCCACATGTGAACCAATTCAGTGCTGTCTTCCCAAGTCTGCAAGAAAGGCCTTGTGTACACTTAAAGGTTATGTCAACATGGCTACATGGACCAGGGGTGTGAAAAAACACACCTCATAGCCCTGTAGTTATGCTGAACTAACACCCAGTGTGGACGCAACTATGTTGATGGAAGAATGCAACAACTGACCTAGCTACTGTTGCTTGGGTATGTAGTATTCCTACACCAATGGAAAAAATCCTTTCATCAACATGGGCTGAGTCTACATTATGCGGTTATGCCAGCATAGCTACAGGAGCCTAGCTAGACCAGTCTAGTCCTCATAGCGTAGAACAGGGATCTCAAACACACAGCCAGCAGAGCGCTTCCCTGCGGCCCGCCGGGCTCCCCGTGCCCCCCTCGAGTTACTTTCTGAAGTTCCGCCGCCAGAACAGCTGTCTGGCGGCTTCGCGGTTTCTGGGAGGGAGGGGAGAGGAGCAGGAAGCCACGTGCTCAGGGGAGGAGGCGGAGAAGGGGTGGGGCCTAATGGAAGGGGTGGAGTGGGGGCAGGGACAGGGGCAGCGAGGGGGCGGGGGCAGTGATGCGATGCGGCCCTCGGGCCAATGCACTAGTCCTCATGCGGCCCTCGTGGTAATTTGAGTTTGAGACCCCTGGTGTAGACACAGCCAAAGTCAGAAACATTAGTTCTCAGAGTTTTAAACTGACTCTTCCATCTTAATGAGTTATCCACTTAACAATGATTATTTCAGAGTTCATCTTCACCAGCGGTTCTCAACCTGTGGCCAGCTTATGGCCCAAGCAACACACAGATGTGGCCTATGTGACATCCTCAGGGCTATTCAGATAGTATGTATATTGTGTGGATGTGACCCACATAACTAAGGCTACAATTTAGTCATGGGTATTTTTAGTAAAAGTCATGGACAGGTCACGGGCAATAAACAAAAATTCATGGCCAGTGACCTGTCCATGAGTTTTACTAAAAATACCCTTGACTAAATCTGGGGTGGGAGGGGAAGGAGGAAAGAGGCCTGAGGGGAGGAGAGAGTGTGCTGCTGGGGTGGGGGGGTGCAGCCACCCGGACACCGAGGCTGCTTAAGTCACAGCCCGGCTGCTCCGGCCATTCGCCGACCACTGACCAGGGCCGCCCAGAATCTGTGACACGCAGATGCTTCCTTACCAATTACACTAATACTACAGAAGATTAATAAACACAAAACGAGTTACCTTACTTTTCACTATTTACTTTCTGTATTTCGCTCTTCTTGGATATTTAGTTTCATAGCATTTGTAGTACAAACACTGCAGATTTTAAAATCTATGAAAATTACTCTCAATTTTGAATAAGCATAAAGTACTACTGTAACTTTTATTAATATTAGGGAATGTGAAATATATGTACATTTAAACCTGGGGCCTCTTCTGCCCAACAACATTCTTTTAATGGATATCAAGCAGAAAAAAATAAAATATAGGACACTGGTTTACCACCAATACATTCCCTCCAAAACTCAAGTAGAAAGTCTCACTGATTTAAGAGTCAAATTTTCCTTTCACTACCAGTTTTACCCCAGTGTAACCCCAATGACAAATTACTCCTGATTTACTCCAGCATAAAGGCAATCAGACCTGGACTAAATCCCAAATCCCTCCCTTTAACTTTACTGCAACTTTCAGGTGTTAATCTAATTCTTGGTGCCTGAATGCAATGTGCTGATATGGTGATGCCAATACACAACGCTTGTATCCGGACATTTTATTACAAAAGTGGTCTAGATAAGATTTGGACCGACCCGAACGGGAGCAACATTTAGCTCAGTGCACGGGACTGCTGTACACATGCGATTTTAACAAAGCTTGGCCCCGGCCTATCTCGATTTCGTGCAGTCGGGATTTGTTTGGGTGGTTTGTTTGTGTGTAACAAAAGCTTTCCCCGGATGCTGGCGGAGCGGGGACGACGACGAGGAGCAGCAGCGCTCGGGAGGCAGCTCAGAGGACGGCGCTGGCCCGAGGACTCGGGAGCCCAGTTACTCCAGACGCTGGTCCCCTTTGTTTTCCCTCTTGCCCCGGGGAGACGCGCAGCCAGCCGGGTAAGGGCCCAAGCAGCGTAGCGCGCCCGAGCCCAGCGCCTGCAGGGCAACGGCCTGTCACGCTGGGGCTTAAACCCTTGATCCGATCGGCTCGTGTCAATCTCCCCGCGCCGGGGGGCGGGCGCAGCGGGCTGGGCACCAAACCCCGCCCGCTGCCCCGGCGAGGGGGAAGTAGAGAGACCGCAACTCCCCAGTGGGCTCCGAGTTGAGGGGAAGGCCCCGCGGCGCCGGGCTGCCGCGGCAGCCTCCGACGCGGGACTGGGTAGCGGCCCGCAGCCCCGCCGGGAGCAGCCGGCTCAAACTACTTTCACTCGTAACATGGGAGCTCCCGAGAGTGGCCCCCGCCCGCCTGCCCGCGGCCCCGCTCCGGGGACCAGCGTCCCAGGAAACGAGACACCGCCCCGGCGCTCCCCAAGGAGGAGCCCTAAGAGTCCCCCAGCCCCTCCTCGGGCTGCCGCCCCCTGGGCGTACCTGGCGCCAAGTATCGCAGGCTCCGGCCGTAGAGGCCCCGTGTCCCCACAGGGCTCGGTCACTGCTGCGCTGCCAGCTTCCCCAACATGGAGGCTCCTTGCGCCGCTTCCGGGAGCCGCGGCGGTCGCTTCTCCGCGGCTGAGGCCCGGAATGTGTCCCCGGCCTAAAGGCTCCGCGAGGGGAGGGGCGGGCTCCGAGCGCGCTGCGCCACGGCCGCCTGCTCCGCTCGATCCTCAGCAGCTCCCCGGCCACATGTCAGTGCGCGGCGGCGACTGCGCAGCACCCACGGAAGCCGCGCGGCGGCGCTGCCTAACCGCCTTTTGCGACAGAGGAACAGCGTGGCGGCGGGCGGCGCAACCTGACAACGAGACGCCTCCAACCCGGCCTGTGCGCGCCGCCTGCAAGGGCATTCTGGGAAAGGTCCTCCGGGCTCCGGAGGGCGGGGGAGGAGGATCAGTCGCTGCTGCGATAGGAAGGCGCGGGCAGAGGAGCGAGGCCAATGGGCTGGGCTCGGGCTGACATTGTCTTTGCCGGGCGCGAGCCGCTGCGCTCGGTACCGAGCGGCGGGGGCCCGCAGGGGCCGCACTTGCGCGGTTGGCAGCAGTGGCGGGAGGCTCGTGCTCGCCTCGTGCGGCGTGTGGTTGTGGTGTTTGGCCGGTTCCGGGCTCGGGGCCCTTGAGAGATTTGACAAAGCAGGGCGGGCAGGGCGCAGGTTTACCCAGGTTCCTGGTTCCCAAGGTCAGAGGGGAGACGCCTGATGATCTGCTCCAGGGGTTCTCAGACTTCATTGTGCTGCGATCCCCTTGTGACAACAACAAATACTACATGCCCCAGGCAGCGGGACAGAAACCTGAGCCTCACTGCCCCATGTGGGGGCACCAAAGCCCAAGGGCTTCAGCCTGGAGCTTGAGCCCCACCACCCAGGGTGGTGTGGCACGTGCGTTGGCCCCAGCAAGTCTAACACCAACCATGGCAACCAAATTAAAACACGGTTGTGACCCATTTTGCAGTCCCAAACCACAAATTCAGAACCATTGATCTACTCTGACCTCCTGTTATTAAAACACAGGCTTTAGAACGTCCTCCAACTAATTCCTAGAGCAGAGCTTTTAGAAAAACATCGCTTGATTTGAAAATTGTGAGTGATGGCGCATCCACCTAAATTGTTCCAATGGTTAATTACTCACAGTTTTAAAAACATATGCCTTATTTCCAGTCTGAATTTGTCTAGTTTTAACTTCCAGCCATTGGAAAAATCATGGAACAGGTCCTCAAGGAATCAATTTTGAACCACTTAAAGGAGGGGAAAGTGATCAGGAACAGTCAGCATGGATTCACCAAGGGCAAGTCATGCCTGACTAACCTAATTGCCTTCTATGATGAGATAACTGGCTCTGTGGATGAGGGGAAAGCAGTGGATGTGCTATTTCTTGACTTTAGCAAAGCTTTTGATACAGTCTCGCACAGCGTTCTTGCCAGCAAGTTAAAGAAGTATGGGCTGGATGAATGGACGGTAAGGTGGATAGAAAACTGGCTGGATGGTCGTGCTCAACGGGTAGTGATCAATGGCTCCATGTCTAGTTGGCAGCCGGTATCAAGTGGAGTGCCCCAAGGGTCGGTGCTGGGGCCGGTTTTGTTCAATATCTTCATCAACGACCTGGAGGATGGTGTGGACTGCACCCTTAGCAAGTTTGCAGATGACACTAAACTGGGAGGAGTGGTTGATACGCTGGAGGGTAGGGATAGGATACAGAGGGACCTAGACAAATTAGAGGATTGGGCCAAAAGAAATCTGATGAGGTTCAACAAGGACAAGTGCAGAGTCCTGCACTTAGGACGGAAGAACCCCATGCACTGCTACAGACTAGGGACCGAATGGCTGGGCAGCAGTTCTGCAGAAAAGGACCTAGGGGTTACAGTGGACGAAAAGCTGAATATGAGTCAACAGTGTGCCCTTGTTGCCAAGAAGGCTAACGGCATTTTGGGCTGTATAAGTAGGGGCATTTCCAGCAGATCGAGGGATGTGATTATTCCCCTCTATTCGGCACTGGTGAGGCCTCATTTGGAGTACTGTGTCCAGTTTTGGGCCCCACACTACAAGAAGGATGTGGATAAATTGGAAAGAGTCCAACGGAGGGCAACAAAAATGATTAGGGGGCTGGAGCACATGACTTATGAGGAGAGGCTGAGGGAACTGAGATTGTTTAGCCTGCAGAAGAGAAGAGTGAGGGGGGATTTGATAGCTGCTTTCAACTACCTAAAAGGGGGTTCCAAAGAGGATGGATCTAGACTGTTCTCAGTGGTAGAAGATGACAGAACAAGGAGTAATGGTCTCAAGTTGCAGAGGGGGAGGTTTAGGTTGGATATTAGGAAAAACTTTTTCACTAGTAGGGTGGTGAAGCACTGGAATGGGTTACCTAGGGAGGTGGTGGAATCTCCTTCCTTAGAGGTTTTTAAGATCAGGCTTGACAAAGCCCTGGCTGGGATGATCTAGTTGGGGTTGGTCCTGCTTTGAGCAGGGGGTTGGACTAGATGACCTCCTGAGGTCCCTTCCAACCCTGAGATTCTATGATTCTATGATTCTATGATTGTGTTGTACTTGTGTATGCTAGAGTGAAGAGTCAATTACTAAATATTTCTTCCCCATGCAGATACTTATAGACTGTAAGCATGTCATCCTTAACTTTCTATTTGTTAAACTAAAGAGATTGATCTCTTTGAATCTATCACTATAAGGCATATTTTCTAATCCTTTAATCATTCTTGTGGCTCTTCTCTGAACCCTCTCAAATTTATCAATGTCCTTCTTAAATTGTGGACACCAGAACTGGATGCAGTATTCCAGTAATGGTTGCACCAGTGCCAAATACAGATTTAAAATAACCACTCTACTCCTACTTGAGATTCCCCTTTTTATGCATCTCCAGATCACATTCGCTCTTTTGGCCACAGCGTCACACTGAGAGCTCATGTTCAGCTGATTATCTACTACGAGGCCCAAATCTTTTTCAGCGTCACTGCTTCCCAGAACAGAGTCCCCCATCCTGTAAGTATGGCCCACATTCTTTGTTCCTATATGTATACAAGTACATGTAGCTGTATTAAAATTTATTATTTGCATGCATCCAGTTTACCAAGTGATCCAGATCACTCTGAATCTGAAACCTGTCCTTTTAATTATTTACCACTCCTCCAATTTTTGTGTCACCTGCAAACTATATCAATGAACATTTTATGTTTTCTTCCAGGTCACCAATAAAAATGTTAAATAGCATAGGGCCAAGAACCAACCCCTGCAGGACTTCGCTGGAAACACGCTTGATGGCGATTCCCTTTTTACAGTTACATTTTGAGACCTATCAGCCAGTTTTTAATCCATTTAATGCGTGCCATGTTTATTTTATGTCATCTAGTTTTTTAATCAAAATGTCGTGTAGTACCAAGTCAAATGGCTTACAGAAGTCTAAGTATATTATGTCCACACTACTACCTTTAATAGCCAAACTTGTAATCCCATCAAAATAAAATATCAAGTTAGTTTGACAGGATCTATTTTCTATAAACCCATGTTGATTTGCATTAATTACATTACCCTCCTTTACGTTATTAAATTTTATTCAGTCTCTGTGTGATTCCTATCCTCACAGTTTGCATAGCATAAGAATTTGCTGCAGATATAGGGACAAAGTCACATCCAGCATTTTGGGCTTTGCAGAATTGGCCCCTAATACTCTAAGAAAGTCACAAATTCTTAGTTATGTGTGCCCAACAGATTACCTCATTGTAACATTATTATATTATTTGTTGGCAATGAACACTTTCAGGTTCAGCTTTGGCTTGTGTCTACATTTTAGACAAAAATGGGAACTTGCTCTATATAATATTTTGTTTATAGCTATAGATATAAAGATCTGAGACCTGATTTCTGCAGGCATTTGTGTCAGCATAGCTTTTTAGACGGTTTTGAAGACCTAAAAGTTGTTTTCAAACATGCATGAGTAACCAAATAAATACAGTAACTCCTTGCTTAAGGTTGTAGTTATGTTCCTGAAAAATGTGACTTTAAGCAAAACGGTGTTAAGCGAATCCAATTTCCCCATAAGAATTAATGTAAATAGAGGGAGTTAGGTTCCAGGGAAATTTTTTCACCAGACAAAAAAACTATATATATACACACACAGTATACGTTTTAAGCAAACAGTTTAATACTTTACACAGTGATGATGATTGTGAAGCTTGGTTGAGGTGGTGAAGTTAGAGGGTGGGATATTTCCCAGGGAATGCCTTACTGCTAAATGATGAACTAGCTTTTGGCTGAGCCCTCAAGGGTTAACACGTTGTTAATGTAGCCTCACACTCTACAAGGCAGCAGGAATGGAGGGAGGGGAGACAGCATGGCAGGCAGAGACAGGGATACACACCCTGTGTGTGGGTGAGAGAGAGAGAGATGTGCATTGCCCCTTTAAGTATGCTGACTCCACTCTTAAGTACATTGTCTTTTTAAGTCCATCAGGAAGTTGAGACAGCAGCTGCTGCCCCAAGCTCTCTTTGTCTCTCTCCATCCATGTCCCCACCCTTCTCTATATAGAGAAGGGGTAAGCCGTGCAGGAGCAGGGGGGAGGGGGACACCCTGACCTTAGCCCCCTTCTTCTCCCTCCCCCCCTGCACAGCAAGCAGGAGGCTCCCGGGAGCAGCTCCAAGGCAGAGGGCAGGAGCAGCACATGGCAGTGGGGGGAGGGACAGCTGAACTGCTGGCAATTTATAGCCTGCTGGTCAGCTGCTGCACAGGGAACTTAGGGGAGTGGGGAACTGATAGGGGGGCTGCCGGTCCACCCTGGTTCCAAGCCCCCACCAGCTAGCTGCAACGGGCTGCTCTTCATGAAAGCAGGTGAACAAAGCAGGCGGCTGCCAAATGACATTATAAGGGAGCATTGCACAACTTTAAAAGAGCATGTTCCCTAATTGATCAGCAACATAACAACAAAACAACGTTAACTGGGACGACTTTAAGTGAGAAGTTATTGTAGTCCTAGATTGTGTACTTTATATTCCAACACATTTTGCACCACACTAATCAAATTATTTTAGAGTTACATCATTTTCCATAAGCTCCTCCTTTCATAAGTCCTTTGGTTGATTAAGAGATCATGGTATTTTATTTTTGTGCAGCATATCTTTGCTTGTATATTTCATTATTTTAATCACTCAAAATTACTAATATATGTGTTTGATGAACAAAAGTAAGTAGAGTTGCTAAGTCTGAGTCAACAGATATTCAAATGAGGAGGAATGCAAGCATTGTGCTGTTTAGGGGCAGGCTAAAACCTACATACAAGAATTTTGGTTAAAACCTGTGCAAAATATATTCCAAGACTAGAACCACCTCAATGAACTGGTTTCTTCAGTTCTTGAAAATATTTTGATATGTGCTAATGGCTATGTTTAAAATGTTTAGTTGTAAGTTGACAGTTTTCCTCTGCTTTGTCTTAGTGCTCTGTAAAAGCCCTCTCCAATCTACCTAATCTTTTTTTGTCTTATGTACAAAAAGGGACTTTTTTTCCCAGCGGAGACACTTCATTTTTATTTTTTCCTTGTGACTTATAAAAACACACTAGAAGATGCTCAGCTGCTAGTTTGGGTACCTTGACATTGTTTAAAACAACAGTACAATGAGGAAAAAAGCTGGGAAAGTATCAGCAAAACTCCAACTCCAATAGAACTGAATGGATAGGACCTTCTCCACTAAAATTAGATCCCTTATAAATAGTTGCTTCCCTCTGTTTCCAACCTCTTCACTGCCCTGGTGAAAAGATGGGCTTTTTCTGGTCTCTAAAATTGCTTGTGTGTGTAGTACAGATATTAACAAGCCAAGGGAAAAATGTTGAGAGGAGTAAGGAAAACAAAGAGCTATATTAAATATATACAGAGCAGCATCTAAAAGTACTGTCAGCAGCAATTCATGCTATAAGCTAAGTTGTGTCCAGGAATCAGATCTTAGTTACATTATTAGTAAAACAAGAAAAGAATTATATTTTCTGTCTGGGGAGCCAACAAATACTTAAGTGTAATCTACTATTTCTCTCTTCTTCTGGAACACGGTCATTCATATTATTATCTCTTGATTCTCCCTCCACACATAGCATGACAATTTTTCTCTAGCTGGGAGGATGAAAGGTTGGCCTCCATTCTGGTGTCTCTCTTTAGTGCTGCAGATGAATCCAGCCTTACCCCTTTCCTGACTCCACTGGTCACAGGCAACACAAGCACGCCCCTCTAGGCCTCTGCAGGCTCTGCTGTCTCTCTACAGGCGCACTCCAACCCCTGAGTCCTCCAAGCATCCCTCTGGAGTGTCTGGCTGAACACTGAACACTCCCAAAGGAACAACACACCCCAGCTTACCAGTTACATCACAGATCACTGCTCTGCTTAACTTACAGCCCTCAGATATGATTGCTCTCTATAAATATATCAGAGGGATAAATACCAGAGAGGGAGAGGAATTATTTAAGCTCAGTACCAATCTGGACACAAGAACAAATGGATGTAAACTGGCTATCAGGAAGTTTAGACTTGAAATTAGATGAAGATTTCTAACCATCAGAGGAGTGAAGTTCTGGAACAGTCTTCCATGGGGAGTAATGGGGGCAAAAGACATATCTGGTTTCAAGACTAAGTTTGATAAGTTTAAGGAAGGGATGGTGTGATGGGATAGCCTAATTTTGGCAATTCATTGATCTTTGACTATTAGTGGTAAATATGCCCAATGGCCTGTGTTGGAATGTTAGATGGGGTGGGATCTGAGTTACTGCAGAGAATTCTTTTCTGGATGATAGATGCGGGATTAGGGGGACAAATCTTCTCACCTTCGGCCAGGTGAACACCCTCAGCTGGCCCCGCCCTCTGCTGGGACCCAGGAGCAGCAATATTTGAATTTTTAGGCGTCCCTAGAATGCTGGTGCCTCTAGACTCGTGCCTACTGTGGCTAATGGGAGATCCGACCCTGCATAACATGATTGTTTCTGGGTGTCAGGAAGGAACCTTTTCATTCTGTCTACCATAGAAAGGCACAGTTGTCAAGGTCCTTGCCTTATAACCCTTTTTAACCTTTGAAGCATCAGCCTATTGGTCTGAAATAGAACTGTCACGTCAGAAACAATAGCCGGCTTCATTCCAGCCTTTACATGAAAATTTTGGGTTGCACAACTGACATAATTGAGCACTCAACTGTCCAGTTTGCACCTGCAAATAATTTGTTTCAAAGTCCCTTTTCTTTCCCAAATAGGAAAAGTATAGGTATAACACCATTTGTTTTGGCCTACTCTGTCCATAAGCACAGGTTTCCCAAATGGCAAGTAAAAAGGTTAGCTTTAAAATTAACTTAGGCTGTCACGCAGTGAGGCACCCTTATTTAACCGTTCAGTCAGGGTTAATATCAGCTGCATTTTTATACATCACAGTCTACTTCTGACTGTTGTTTAAGAGGACAAATGTACAATTTAGCTACTCTGCAGCCCCATGATTGTTGATTTCAAAAAGGCCATGTGGGAATTTGCTTCAGTAGTAGGCTATTACCTCAAATTCAAAACCTCTCTCTTTGTCTATCTTAGGCACCCATCACTCTATTATCTAAAAGCTAAAGAGACTTCACAGCTATAACTGAGACAAGGTTACGGTCTACGAGACCTTTTTTACTGATGATAATGCCTGAGAGGGAATGAATCCCGCTTGACTGTCAGTTTCTTGGGTGAGTTTGCAGGAGATGGCAGTTGTAAAAAGCAATGTTTTGCCTTGCGAGCTGAATAAATTTGATGTGGGGTAATTGAAAAACAGTAAGGCTGAAGCAAACCCCAAAATACTCTTTTACGGTGTTACTTTTCAGAGGAAATACAACTGCATTTTAATGGACAATGTTTGAATGAGCAATCAGGTCAGCAATAGGGTTGCCAACCCTCCTGGTTTGGCCGGGAGTCTCCCGAAATCAGGCTCAATTCCCGGAGGCTATTTAAGCCAATTTGGGAGATTTTTAGGCTGCTAAAAGTCCAGTGGGACTAAGGCAGGCTCCTTGCCTGCCCTGGCTCCGTGCCACTCCTGGAAGCGCCCAGCATGTCCGGCAGTGGCTACTAAGCGGAGGTGCGGCCAGGGAGTCTCTGCACGCTGCCTCTGCCCCGAGCACCGACTCTGCAGCGCCCAGTAGCCGGCAACTGGGAGCTGCGGGGGCAGTGCCTGCAGGGAGGGGCAGCATACAGAGCCGGCTGGCTTCCCCGGAGACTGAGCAGCTGCGGGACATGCTTCTGCTTCCGGGAGCCACCTGAGATAAGCGCTGCCTGGCTGGAGCCTGCACCCCAAACCCCTCGCACAGCCCCTGGCCCAGCCCACTCCCAGAGCCCACACCCCAACCTCCTGCCCTAGCCCTGAGCCCCCTCCTGCACCCAAACTCCCTCCCAGAGCCTGCACCCCCTCCTGCACCCGAACCCCTTGCCCCAGCCCAGTGAACATGAGTGTGGGTGGGGAAGAGCGAGCGATGGAGGGAGGGGGGCTGGAGTGAGCAGGGGCGGGGTCTCAGAGAAGGGGGGGCAAAGGTGTTTGTGTGATTGGACCGTTCACAACCCTAGTCAGAGAAGAGAAATTTCAGGTTCATAACATCTAGATTTCCTGGAACTACAATATCAATTCCTGGCAATCCTTCATGTATTCAAAGTAGACAAGCTGTGTGGCAGGCTCTTAGATAAGACCATCAAAAATGAGACTTCCTCTGCTCTTTGTGAGTAGCAAAGATCTCTTTATATAATGTTTTCATATGATCAGGGGGCTTATGTAGTGGCCTTGGACAACATTTCTTTTTTTTCCTAATCAGGCTAGTTAGAGGCTGCATTTCAGTTGTGCTGAATGAATATAGTTCTGACTCCTTCGGGATGAAAGGCACTATAGAAATTAAAGATGTTATTAATAACAAGGTTGAATATCATGGAGAAGAAAGGGTTTCCTGTCTTTAGAGCACAGGGGAAACAGGATGTGAGATAATTGGCCATAATTTATTTTATATAACCATGTTGTCTCCTCAGGAAGAAATGGGATGGGTGTCACCCCTTCATGGAGACACCATTCTCCAGTTATTTCCACAGGAGTTCCCATTAGCACTTTAGTGCTATCCTAGCACTAAGCAATGAGATATTACATTCAAGTACACTAAAATTACAAGTACAAAAGGGGAAATGCTTGGAGCTTTTAACACTGATGGCCAGAATGGGCATAGTATGCAAATACTGAATACAAAAGCACTGGTTTCCTAAGTAGAACTACTCTGCACTCTTTTTTCCCCATTTTCATATATTTATCCATTTTATATTTATTTACATTTATAAATATGTCCCTCAGTGAGGCCCAACCTTTGATGCCTCAATTTCATGCTCCATTGAAAATGTTTTTTGTATCCAATCACAACTTATGCCTGTTGTTGCAGATTCAGCTGACTGATTTAGTGAACTCTGGATTGAAATGAAACATTAGTTCATTAACGTTCCTCTTGGTGGCACCAAAGAAAAGCAGTGCTTGAATAATAGAATAATAGCAAACTGTGCCATTAGCAGAACCTGGACATGGTAGGAAAAATTGTGTTTCCTCCTGGTGTATGGAAGTGAAAAATAATTTACATTTTTCACCCGTGACCCCAATGAAAATACAGTTTAAAAAATGGCATGCCAGTGTTTAAATGGCTGGTCCCTACAACAGTTCATTTAAAAAAATCATAGAATCATAGAAGATTAGGGTTGGAAGAGACCTCAGAAGGTAATCTAATCTAACCCCCTGATCAAAGCAGGACCAACCCCAACTAAATCATCCCAGCCAGGCAGGGCCGGTGCAAGGAAGTTTCGCGCCCTAGGCGAAACTTCCTTGCACCAGCCTTGCGCCCCCCCTGCAATGCCGACCCCCCTCTGTAATGCCGCCCCCCCGCCAGCTCCTGCGCCCACGGGAGCTCAGCCCCCCCTCCCCCCCCCACAATGCCGCCCCCCCCAGCCAGCTCCTCCTCCTGTGAGCACTCGGCACCCCCACCACCACCCGCGGGCCACTGGAACTGAGCGGGGAGCCCAGGGAAAGGGGGCGGCTCGCCGCGGCTGCCCCCCGGTTCCCCGCTCCGGCGCTGAGTGGGGGGGGAAGCGGGGAGGCTTGCAGCGGCTGCCCCATGGCTCCCCGCTCAGCGGCTGAGCAGGGAGCCGAGAGGCAGCCGCCCACCGCCCCCCAAATCTTGGTGCCCTAGGCGACTGCCTAGTGGGCGCACCGGCCCTGCAGCCGGAGCTTTGTCAAGGCAGATCTTAAAAACCTCTAAGGATGGAGATTCTACCACCTCCCCAGGAAACCCATTCCAGTGCTTCACCACCCTTCTCGTGAAATAGTTTTTCCTAATATTCAACCTAGACCTCCCCCACTGCAACTTGAGACCATTGCTCCTTGTTCTGTCATCTGCCACCACTGAGAACAGCCGAGCTCCATCCTCTTTGGAACCCCCCTTCAGGTAGTTGAAGGCTATCAAATCCCCCCTCGCTCTTCTCTTCTGCAGACTAAATAAGCCTGGTTCCCTCAGCCTCTCCTCATAAGTCATGTTCCCCAACCCCCTAATCATTTTCGTTGATCTCCGCTGGACTCTCTCCAGTTTGTCCACATCCTTTCTGTAGTGGGGGGCCCAAAACTGGACACAATACTCCAGATGTGGCCTCACAGTGCTGAATAGTGGGGAATAATCACTTCCCTCGATCTGCTGGCAGTGCTTCTACTAATGCAGCCCAATATGCCTTTAACCTTCTTGTCAACAAGGGCACACTGTTGACTTGTATCCAGCTTCTCGTCCACTGTAATCCCCAGGTCCTTTTCTGCAGAACTGCCGCTTAGCCAGTCGGCCCCCAGCCTGTAGCGGTGCATGGGATTCTTCCATCCTAAGTGCAGGACTCTGCAATTGTTCTTGTTGAACCTCATCAGATTTCTTTCGGCCCAATCCTCCAATTTGTCTAGGTCACTCTGGACCCTATCCCTACCCTACAGCATATCTACCTCTCCCCCTAGATTAGTGTCATCTGAAAACTTGCTGAGGGTGCAATCCATCCCACCACACAGATCATTAATGAAGATGTTGAACAAAACTGGCCCCAGGACCGACCCTTTGGGCACTCCACTTGATAGCGGCTGCCAACTAGACATCGAGCTGTTGATCACTACCCGTTGAGCCCGACGAAGAAGTTGTGTTGTTTTTGACTTAGAAATACACCCGTTTCAATCTGGGCACTACTTGATCAGTGGTAGATAGGTAGATTTCCACTTACTGATCTATTTTAAAGTAATTCAATTGGATAAAGCAGTTATTCTATAGCCTATGTCTCTATTACAGATATGGTAGAGATAATAAATTAGGTATGTCCAGAGGTTATAGTGGAAACGATGGCGTCCTGTGCAATTAATCCTTTATGAGGCCAGTTGGATTATAATAGTAGGTAAGACGTTGACTACAAACAATTTTGTGTGTGTGTGACAGGAGTTGCATCAGCCTGAGCCCCTGACTTTCACCGCTGTTTTGATCCTTGTGGGATGTAACTGCTATAAAAATTAGAATGCAGCAGCCTCCTATATGAATATACTTTTAAAATGGAAATATTCCTTGATTATCAAGCATACGTCTCTTTTGGAAAGTGATGGACCAAAACATAACAGCTTACAGCAGTTTTATGGCATTTTGAACTATTAGTGTAGAATATTGTAATACTGTACTGTAATTTAATAATATATCTTTCTTTTGAATCAATATTGGTTTGTTACCTGAGCGTCTAAAACAGCAGTTCTCAAACTTTGGGTCGGGGCCCCAAAGTGAGTCACTACTCCATTTTAATTGGGTCACCAGGGCTGGCTTAGACTTGCTAGGGCCCAGGGCTGAAGCCTGAGCCCACCATGCAGGGCCAAAGCCCTGGGCTGCTGGGCAGCAGGCTTCAGGTTACAGGCCCCCTGCCTGGGGCTGAAGCCCATGGGCTTGGGCCCCCCATCTGGGGTGCAGGGACTCGGGCTTTGGCTTTGGCCCCCCGCACCCGGGGTGATGGGACGCAAGCGGGCTCAGGCTTAGGTCCCCCTCTTGGGGTCGTGTAGTAATTTTGTTGTCAGGAGGGGTTGCGGTGCAATGAAGTTTGAGAACCCGTGGTCTGAAAGCTGATGTGCAGTGCATTTTTTAAAATTAGGTTTGTGCTCCTTTTTGTTTCTTTATGATTTATAAAGTAGGCCAGAATGGTTTTTCTTCTTTTTTTCCCCAGAATTTTATTTCCTTAAAAATATTGGGAATGTAAAATTTGGCCTTCCCTGGTTTTGCTCCAGGAATGCCTCTCACACCTTATTTGAAGGGCTGGGAAGGCTGGATCTTTACAAAGACATCTTTTTTCCAAAACATTATTTAGTCATTGTAGTTAAATGGTATTAACAAAAAATGAAGTTTTGAGCAGTCCAACTGAAAATCCCTCCCCATCTCCACTGATCAACATTCACTCTCTCGATTCTTTTGAAATCATCTCATGAGTTTTCCACTTACTAGAACCCTTGTCTACACTATACTTTTTTCTCAAATTTTCTTGCTGTTGCAATTCCACTACCAGCTGTGAAACTTTACTTCTAAGTCCATCAGTTAGAAATAGCAGGAGCTGGAGTGCATATAGGAGTCACTGGCATTTTAACTATCTTATCATGTACAGCTGTTCTGAACCAGGTTGCTTACCACTTCAAAAGTTTCTTTCCTACTGATAACAGTTCCTTTCAATTAATTAGCCTTTTACAGTTGATATGGTTACTTCCACCTTTTCATGTTTCTCTGACTGTATAAATATCCTCTCACTGAGTGTTCCATTCCATGCATCCGACGAAGCGGACTGTAGTCCACGAAAGCTTATGCTGAAATAAATGTGTTAGTCTCTAAGGTGCCACAGGTATTCCTTTCTTATTTTCTTTTTGCTGACACAGACTAACACGACTGCTACACTGAAACCTGTCGTTACACAACTTGGTAGTTAAGACGTCAGGAGTGGGTTCACTTTCACTGTTGATAGCACCGGTGGAGCTGCAGAAGTGGTAACAACTGTGAGAGATTCTACTGGAGTATTTCTCTATTTTTGTAGCTTGTTTGTGTATTTGACAGGCTTATTTTTATCTAGTCAGTTTGACTGTTTTCGCTGTACAGTCAGTTTCTTCTGTTGTTTTTGTGAATCTTCAACCCAAAAGAGTGGAAAAATATAGTTTTAAAAGAAAACCCAAACAACAGGAAAATGTGATTGCTGATGTACAGCCACTATCTGGGGGACTCTCAAGGGGAGGTGTAGTGCCTGAAAGTACTTTTAACTTATATTTCTTTAAATTAATTAGATTTCAAGTTAAGTAGGCCACTTTAGATAAATATATAACAATAATTTCAGCACATATAGGGCCAAATCCCAATTACAATGGGCAAAACTCCTAATGATTGGAGCGGAGCCAAAAGTTGGCCATAACATTAGATAAAAAATTGTTAAGGTCACACATCAACATGTTTGCATAAGAGCTCATGTGAGTTACATCAAAGCAAAAGACAATTTTTCCCTTTTGTAGACAGTTTCTTCTATATTGTATTGTACTTTTATATTCAAATACAAGTTTAGATTGATGATGAACTTTGGATATCAACAAATTTACTGAAGCAAAACTGGGTTGCATTATTATAGTTCCTTGGCAATAATCCCTAAGCAACCACACAATAATAGCTTTAGAGTCAACAGTGAGGTTGTTAGCTAACAGTCCAATGCAAAGTGAAGTGCTGTTAGCAATCTAACAGACTCATTTTCGTAGCAGTAATGGCAGATTTACATGAGGGCATCACTGACACAAACATTCATCAGTGATTTATATAATCAATAGTGTGTTTTTAGTGGCTAATAATCAGTCTCCTCTTTAACAAGAACTAAATATCCACTCCATTAAATTAAAAGTGTAATCCATTTAATATACTTTAAGAATTACAATACATTGTCTGTGTATTTGTCTGGTTAGAAAATAATTGTTGGCACAGACCCAAAAATGTCATTTCAACATGCCTCCTAAATTCATAAAAATACATTTGTCTCCTTGTTTGTATTTGTGTTGGCTTTATGGAGAGTGCAGGTGGGTAAAAGGATTGGAAATGAAACATGGTATTCATCCTGAATGTGGGCCCAGTCCTAAAAAGACTTGTGCATGTGCTTAACTTTATACACCATGAGTTACAATGAAGCCACTGGGACTACTTGCAGTGCATGACAATGAAGCATGGAAATAATTGTTTCCCGTATCGGGACCTATATTTGTGGGACTCAAGGCTTTTCTTGATTGTTTTGTTTTATTTTGTTCTCTCATAGGTAAATAATAATAAAAATCCCGTTCAAGTGGATTATCAAGAATACTTTCCAACAGAGGCTCATAATTTTTCATTGTTTGAATTTCACCAGTACTGCTGAAAATTATTAATACTATTTGATTTATTTAGATTTAAAATAATAAAAAGGACATCTATCCAATGTTCTAGGTGCCCTGTCACATTAATTAATTAATTATACAATACAGTGAAATCCCAGTGACATTAAAATAATCATTCCAGCGGGAACTCAGCCAGCCATAAGCCGACAGAAACTCTTTTCCCACCCTTTCATCGGTTTGGGAAGTATATTCTCAGCTCTCTCCAAAAATCACATCAAACAAATGTATTATGCAGCAGCCAGGGATTCAGCAGCTAATGCAGCATCACCAAATTCAGGCTATTTCTGACCCGGGGGAGCAACACTTTGTAGTGAGGGGATCCAGCTCAGTCTCCCCTGCTGACTGCAGCTGTGGCAGTATGACACAGGGTGAGAGGCAGTCCCTTAGGTAGGCCAGTGCCAGGTCATTTAGAGCTTTATAGATCATAACCAACACCTTAAACTCTACCTGGAGACCAGTGAGCAGCCAGTGCAGATCCAGGAGCACTAGGGTTATATGCTCCCAGAAGCTGTCCTGCTCACAGTTGTGGATTATCCAATGGATGAACAAGACCCATGTGCAGAGGGCCCAGCCAATTGGGGGGCGGGGGGCCTGGAAAAATGGGTGCCCTGTCCCCAGCAGAAATCTGACATAGGCTTTAGGCATAGGGTTGCCAGGCTTCCAGTTTTCGACTGGAATGTCCAGTCAAAAAGGGACCCTGACAAGCGACAGCTTCAGTCAGCACCACTGCCCTAGCTCTGCGTGGCTCCTGGAAGCGGTCGGCATGTCCAGCTCCTAGGAGCAGGGGCAGCCACAAGCTCCATGCTCTGCCCCTGCCCTGAGTGCCAGCGCTGGCTTCACAGCTCCCATTGGCAGGGAACTGCAGCCAATGGGAGCTGCGGGGGCAGCACCTGCAGATGGGGGCAGAACGCAGAGCCACCTGGCCACACCTCTGCATAGGAGCCACCCAGAGGGACATGTTGGCTGCTTCTGGGAACTGCCTGAGGTAAGCACTGCCTCACCGGAGCCTGCATCCTCAACCCCGCTCCTGCACCCCAAACCCCTCATCCCCAGACACACCCCGGAGCCTGCACCCCCAGCTGGAGCCCTCACCCCCCCCCCCCGCATCCCAACACCCTGACCCAACCTGGAGACCCCTCCCGCACCCTGGAGCCCACATCCTCAGCCAGAGCCCTCATCCCCAACCCTCTGCTCCAGCCCAGTGAAAGTGAATGAGGGTGGGGGAGAGTGAGCGACGGAGGGAGCAGGGATGGAATGAGTGGGGGGAGGGTATCAGAGAAGGGTTGGGGCAAGGGTGTTTGGTTTTGTGCAATTAGAAAGTTGGCAACCCTATGATGGAAGGCCCTGAGCACCAACCCTGGTCCCCAGCAGAAGCGCCGAGCGGCCGGGGAAGCCCCAGCACCCGGACCCCCACTGCAGGTCCTGGACTGGAGGTGCTCCCACTCCACATTGCGGCCTCAGGGCTGGGGGCCACAACCAGGGGACAGAGCTTCTCTCGTCTTAGGGCTGCAGTCGGGGGTGGAATGGGGTGGGGCTACGGGGGTAGAGGCAGAATAGGGTGGGGCCATGGTTGTGGCTTCAGGCATAAGGGGTGGGGAGGGGCCCCCCACTTACTCAGGACCCCAGGAAACCTTAATCTGCCTCTGCCTGCTCAATAAGTGAGCTGCTGCATTCTGCACCACCTTCACCAGTCTCTAAATGGTTGTAAGGCATAGCCCCATGGAGAGCACATTGCAACAGTCTAATCTTGAGATAGCAAAAGCATGGATAATAGTGGCAAGGTCCACATCCCAAAGGAAAGTCTGCAACTTCCAAGCCAGATGCAAACGGTAAAAAGCTGACTAAGTCACTGTAATATGATTGTCGACCAGCATCTGGGGCTCTAAAATCACCTGTGAGTCATGAATCCAAATAACAAATGGTGGACATACTCCCTCAATCAAAGGGACTGATATAACCTCCACCATCTCCTCTGATTGCTCCCCCCATTCCTACCATCCTCAGTCTTGTCTGGGTTGAACTTCAGCCAGCTCGCTCTCATCCATACCCCAGTCTTAACTAGACATTGGCTCAGGCACTGAACTAAGTTGGATGAGATGGAGACATACAACTGGTTGTCATCAGCATACTCTAAACATTGCACCCCATGCCTCCTTACTAACCCTCCTAACAGCCCCATATGCACATTAAAAAGGCAGGGTGATAGAATGGCTATGACATCATTTGTTTACAGAATTAGAGTAAGCAATAAAGGGAAAAGAAAATAATAGGTGCGTCTCTCTATAAAGTCCACATCTGTAGGCTGGAGATAGGGTGACCAGACGTCCCGATAAAATCGGGACTGTCACGATTTTTAGCTCTTTGTCCCGTGTCCCGACTGATGCTTCAGCAACTTCACTCCTGCCGGGTTTTTTTTTGTTTTTTTTTCTTCCCCCATGTGTCCCGATATTTTGTTGGTTTCATCTGGTGGTCACCCTAGTTGGAGATATGGTAGATAATATAAGTGTCTCACCCATAAATTATTAAGTAGAAAATATGAAGTTGTAATAAAATATAAAGCTGTGTTTCTGTGGAGTGAACATATATAGTCATTATTAATCACAGGCACTGATTTTTGTTTTTGCCCATTCATCCTGGTCTCCATTTTGAGAAAGTGCTATTGAAATGCTTTTCCAAGGAGCTATGGGGTTTGATACCTTTTCCCACAATTCCCTTGGACTCTTCGTAAATTAAAACTGGTAGAAATATGCAAAATAATTTTAGCAAAAATGTACATTTTTAATCTACATTTTTAATTTTCAAAAAATGTCAACTGCTTGTTGACTGAAAAACAGCAATTATTTTCATGACATCCAATCTTTATTTAAAAATTGTCAGCAATGGAGAATCCACCACGACTTTTGGTAAATTGTTCCAATAGTTAAATAGGGAAAAGATTCAGCAGGTTATAAGTGATTAAAAAGAGGGGGTTAAAAGGTGACTTATGTCACCTTAACCATTGGTGGTTGCTATTGCTCCAACTAGAACAAAACATAATGAACAATCTTAATTTTCTGGCTTGGCAGACACTTTAATGGCATATTTCAGTACAGAAAAATTATTGCAACTGATTTAGGAAAGCCTAAATATAAGACAATCATAAAAATCTTCCTATAATAATTATATAAATAAAGAATATGATTAAACTGCACTACTGTGCGTTTTTATCTAAAGTGATTGCTAAATAACTCTTCTGTAACATCATTCATTTTCATTATGATAAAACTGGCTAAAACAGGTGTGAATTAGCAGTATTAGATGAAGGACTGGTAAACTCTTATGACTCAATGTTTTCATCCAGGTGAACTGATTAAAAAATCCGACAGATTATAGAGGAATTTTAACTGTTTGTTTTACCAATATTTCCTACAAGTAGAATGCATACGCCTCCTTACTCAGACAAGCTTCCCATTGATTTTAGGGCTCCAAGAGTCAGTCCTGTATGAATTACTTTTGAAAGCCACAGTTCAGCAGTATTATATGTAACCAGTAGATGGCAGCACATCATTCTTTGATACAATAGGGATAGGCATTTTTTAATCAGATGTGCAGTATTTTGATAAATTGATAAATTGACCCCTTATGGCCCAACTCTGCATTAAAATCAATGTGTTTGCACAGGGTGTAAATCACTACAGAACCTGGCAATTTTTAATTGCTATTGCTAATATTTTTTCTAAATTACAATAACATTTAATATATAATAACAGAAAAATAATACTTTTTCTTCTTAAAATTACTGTGGAACTATGAAACTGTTGTCTACTACCCATATTGTAGCTTCATTCCGTTTCTGGAAGGCAGACTCATGGCACATTACCATTTTTGCACCATTTTGATTGGTAACTGTTCTTTGCTTTTGAATCAGTTGCATGTTGATTTTAAATAGCTTATAAAATTACTTTACATGGTGCCATGTCTAAATAGACATAAGTGAGTTTGTAACTGGATGTTGGCAATTAAAGTTTCTTCCATTACAGAATAATTCCAGCCTCTTAAAATATTTACATAAGAAGAACCTATATGTTACAGGCATGAGGACTATAGGAAACCTGAAGATAGCCAGGTAAACATAAATTCAATAGGAGTGCTTTTAATTCCCTATAAGATTTGGGTGATGCTGCACTCATAATCTTGCAAGATTGAGCCCACTATGACCCTACATATTTAACATAAGTATCATAAATTAGGATGTGCATATTTTCCAGCAATTGTAAAACAGCTGGTGGAATTTATGGCATGTGACTAACAGTCTGTTATAGTTCTACATCCTCTGAAACACAAAAGCATAATTAACGTCCCACCCACAAGTGTCAGTTACTTCGGACTATCTATGGCCATAATAAAGACAAGTTAAGAGCCTCAGTTTACTTCAACAGTGGCTTGTTTGCAATGGGAGGTCACTGAATTTCTGGTCTTTGAGGAAGGTGCCATGTTACTATGCCAGATATATAGTTTTGCTGTTGCAGAAGGAAAAAGGAGTAGACTACAAACAGAATTTAAGAGACATTATCAAAATATATACCAAAAAACAAAACAAAAAACCTTGGGCCAGATCCTCAGCTGGTACAAATCAGCCTAGCACCACTGAAGTCAAATGAACTATGTCAATTTACCCCCTCTGAGGATCTGGCCTTATTTGTTTAAAAAAAAATAGATCTATTTCCTATACTTGTACAGTTTAATAATACTTTATATTATTAAAACAGAAATATTTTTTAATCTAATACTCTTTAAATAATGTATGCTCTTTACTTATTTTATCAATTTCAATCAGTTTAGACCAAGAAACTAGATTGCTAACAGTTTGCTAGATTACCAGATTGCTTCAGTTTCACTATCTGAATCTCTTGTAGAAACACAATACTGTTCCACTGTATATCTGCACTGGAACATTTAAAGAAGAATTATAAGATTAAAAAAACTAACGCTGTTTGAATTCTTCTACCTACTGTTATTATAAATAGCACCAAAGGTTTCTATCACTGAAAGAGATCATAGAAAAAAGTAATCTCTCTATTTTTAACCTGTTTATTTTATGCATTTGACAATCCTTTGGGTATAATCAGTTTCACTGTTTTTCCTGTATAATCAGTTCTTGATCTTGCAAACATTTAAGTGCGTGCGTAACTTTACTCATGTAAATAGTCTCATTAACGTCACACTCTTAAAAACAAAAACACTTTAAAATAATCTCATATTTTCACTGAAAATTAAAAACATTAAGAAATACACGAAGAGTGGACTGATACTGTCTAGACATCTGATAGCCGAAGCGAAATGTGTCAGTCAAATTCCTAGTGGATAGGTTTCCACATTGCTGTTCACAATAAGGGGAATGTTTTTTTGGTGCTTCCTAAGAAGCCAGAAAAACTGAGTAGACAGGGACAATGAACTCGCCAAGATTTAATTCCTCCAGGCCAAGGGTGAGGCACATTGCCAGGGCAGATGGAGGAAGCTGATATTGCTCTCCTCATACCATGTGTTTTGTGTAGACAGGTAGTTTTTAAAATCTTCAGTTCTGTCAATCCATGACGTTTTAAAAACCACTGAAATTAACCATAAAATGGACTTTCTCCAAAAATACAACTGGAAAGAACTGATATATCACTGCGTAGAACTGATCACCTCTTCATTTAAATGCCTCATGAAAACTCGCTTCAGCAGAGTGCACAAATGTTAACTCATTCAACTTAAATGGGGGTACTCATCCGGCATGAAAAACCAACAGCAAAAAAAATCTTAGACTTAATTCTGGATCTTCCATTATGTCTAATTTGTGTTGTCTGTTCATTCACACTGTATACATATTACTCCTGAGGGCATTCTGCACCAAAACATTAAAAATTATGCGCACAATATTTTAAAATTCTGCAAAATTCTGCCAATTTTATTTGTCAGATAAATGTGGAGGCTCCAGCATGGCATTGGGGAACACAGACCACTGGCTGCACAGAGGTGACAGATCACTGTGCAGCTTCCCACCCCCACTCAAGACATGGACTCAGCTGTGAGGCTCAAGGACCGGGCCCTGCTCCTCGGTGCCAGGTGCACCAGGTGTGGGCGGGCAGGCAGGCTCAGCAAGGCAGGATCCAAGTGTGGAAGGGCTTAGTGGGGGAGGGGGTTGCCAGGTGTGGGTTGAGAGGGTTCTGTGTGGGGCAATCTTGGTGCAGGCAAGCTCAGTGGGGGATCTGGGTGTGTGGGGATTTTGGATGCACAGGGGCTTTTTGGGGGTTCTGGGTGCAAAGGGGGTCCAGGTGAAGATGGGTGGGGCTCAGTGGGGAGGTCTGGGTTGGGGGGGATAGCGCTCAGCAGGTGGGTCTTGGTATGGGGCATTAAGCAGGGGGTCCAGATGCTTGGGGACTGTGGCTCAGTGAGGTGATGATCCAGGTGCAGCTTGTTGGGGCTCAGTGGGGGCGGGGGATCCAGGTGCAGGTGGCTCATCGGGGTGGTCCAGGTGCAGGCACAGTGTGATTGGGGTCGTCGGGAGGAGGGGCAAGTTCTGGGTTTGGGGGGAGTGAGGCTCGGTGGAAGGGTTTGGGTATGAGAGGGTCTGGATGCACAGGGGTTGGGCAGATGGGGAAGCAGCTCCCTGTACAGTGATCCCTCCCCCTGCAGCTGAAGAGCAATGGGTGCAGGAAGCACAGGAGGGGGGGGAGTTTGCAGAACTTCCTACAGACAGGGGAGAAATCTGGGGGTGGGTCTGACCCGGCCGTGGATGCCGTGCAGGGGAAGAGGAAGTCCTGTCCTCCCCAGCCCATCTGAGACAAGCAGCTGAGCCCAGCACAGGGTAGGAACCACAAGCCAGGTCTTCTCAGTCCCACCTCCTGCCCCACAGTGATTTACCTCTCTGCTGACTGCCCTGGACACCTGAAACATACTGCTGGGGAGGGGCTCATGACCATTCTTATGGCTTCCCTTTGCTTCCCAGTCAGAAAGTCATTTTTCTGCGGGGAAGCAAAGAAATCTGTGGGGGGACATAGATTCTGCGCATGTGCAGTGGTGCAGAATTCACTCAGGAGTAACCTACGTGTATATGTGTGTAAAAACACACACACAGAGCCTTTATTGAGTTATTGCAAAAGGCCACACTGAATTTTTAAAACAACATAACTACTTCTTGAAGGAGTTCTGTTGGAAATACTGGTAACTAACTGCACATAAATTTGCATTTTAGGGTCTATACCTCATTTTATCCTTATTATTATTATTTAATTTGTAATTCAGCAGAACCTGGAGTCCTCATATGAGATTAGGGCCTCATTGTGTAAATTCCTGTACATAGACAGCGTAACAAACAGTCCCTGCATCAAAGATCTTACAATCGCAGCAGACACTGTATGTAGACAAACGAAGAATTATTATTGTCATTTGAAACAGGTACAGCTTGAATGACTTGCCCAAGGGAACAGAGAGAGTAACTGAAATGAGCTCTCCAAAGTCCATGTTCAGTGACTTAACCAGAAGACTAACTTTCCTCTCAGCCTTTTCCCCGTTTTTTAACTTGCTTTACTACTGCATGTAAATCATTCCTATTTCTTAATATTAGAGGACTAGTATATGCAGCTGGAGAACCATATCTCACTACAGGTGAAGCTGATGAAAATAATTCCAAAGAAAACACTGGACAATTAAAATATATTCACAGCTGTCTGGAAGTGTTGTGCCAAAAAAATGAAGGGGTAGGAAGGTCATTGTCTTAGTGAGCTGTCAAGTAATCCTGAGGTCAGGGAATGGCAAATGTATATTCTGAAGTTGGAGGATAGAAGGGATGGGTCAATACAAAATTAAAATGAGTCTACATTTTGTTCACAAATGATTGTGCTGCCCTACTTACATAACCTGCTTAATCCTATCTGTCAGTGGTGTAAATCACATCCAATAGTCCAGAGTTTATCCTGATGATCAAGATGAAAAGGAAATCCCATTAGAGACCAGTGGTGGAAGTGATACATAGCAGAAAGTAGAGAAAATTAAAACTAAAAAGCTCTGGTTCAATTGGGTGTTTTCAATTGTATAGGGTATTATTTCTCAGAGCAAAACTAAGGATAATGGGTCTTTACACTAATGGAGGGAAGTGGGGAGAACTGAAATACAGAGGTTTGTGCATGTGCAGGAAGACTGGTTTTATGAGACAGGCTCTGTCACAAGCTTCCTGTGTGACCTCAGAGCCAGATTTTCAAAAGTGCTCAGCTCCTGTTTAGGCACCAAAAATAAGTGGCTAGAATTTCCAACGAGCCCGCTATGTTGGACACTGAGGCCTCTCAAAAATCTGTCTGTAAATGTCCAATTGGGCTTTGCTGGATGTTGAGCTCCTTGGATAAGCTAGCCCTTATTTAGGTGTTTAAACAGGAGCTGAGCTCTTCTGAAAATCACTCTGTCATTGGTTCTGAGCACTGCAAAATCTGGCCTGAGTGACTTCACTCCAAATTCAGTGGGTGCAGCTGTGGGGTCTTTCTGTGCTTTTGACTCTTCTGTAAAATGGGGATAGTAATATTCTACTCTTCTGTAAAATGAGGATAGTAATATTCACATCTCAGGGATGTGGAGAGGCTTCATTCATCAACTGTCGTGTGGGGCAGGCAGTTAAAAGGAGGAGGCCAAGCTCAGTTTGGGGCTGAAAGCCTGGTTTTAGCCAAGAACTGAAGATAGCTTGCTACTTGGACAAGCCTTCCAGGGGATGGGGTGACTGAGCCCAGGAAGACTGACTAAAGGGACTAGCTGCACAAAGACAAGCCCTGAGTAAAAGAGCAGGGTCCTGCCAAAGACTGTTCAAATGACCCTGTTTTGAGTTAAACATTTTCCTTTATTTTTGGATTTTAATACCTCAGAAGGGGTGGGTCTCAAGTGTGCACTTGACCCATAAGAGGTGGCAACTAACTGTCAAAGACACCTCAACCAGGGAAGTATTGCCCTCTTGGGCCAGAAGGGGGCACCATAGAGTCAGACCCTGTCACAGGGACATAAAGCCATCTTCCCTTACCCCTTCTTCCACCAAGTACCGTTCTTTGCCAATGACCTGTATCAAGCACAGCTCCGACAGAGCCAAGGAATGGACCCATTGTTCCAGTTGGAATGGCGAAAATGCCCTCCGGATGCTTGCAACCCAAGCTCTTCTTACCAGCATTGATTAGACACTGTTTTTCAGCAACAGCAAAATGAGTGCAGTTAGGAAGGCCACATGAAATCAATTACTGTTTAATTGTTCATTGTACATTGCTATGCGATAGTCAGGAAATAATTTAAAATCCTACACTACCCTGCCACTTTTAGCTGCTTTTTTAAGGTGTGCTTTTTGACTCCATGTCAATTGCTACTGTAAATATACAACTATTTATAAACTAGCTCACAACAGGCCATATGGGGTCCCCATTTTGACTAAAAATGCACAGAAGGAGCTGAACAAATTCTGCAAAAGAGAGACGTAGTAAATTGATATGTCCCATACCATCTGCTGCCATGAGAAACGGATGTTATAACAAACTGCAGGAGGCCTGGCTAAAAAACCCATTGTAAAGAGCCAAACCCCATTGTGCTATATGGAGATCTTTTGCCAATCTTCTGCATGGTACCAATTTTCTATTGTATTTTTCTGAGGCAATATACCAAGTAGAGCACATTGGCCAGCTTATAGGGCTTTTAAAGCTGGATTTTTAACAACTAGCAATGATTTTCTCTTTGTATTACCATTCAGTGAACACTCCAGTATTTGACTCCAGGTGCTCTGATCTTGCTAGACTTATGAATCATTCTTTCAAAAAACAAAATAATTAAAAAAGGGTGGCCAGACTAAAGTTGAAATGCCACTGACACCATTCCTCTTGTAGAACAAGTAAAACAGTGAGAAACTGCTGCAGAACTTGTTCTTGTTAGTTAAAGTATTTTCTGTATTTGCCCCAAACCTGTAACAACTTTGCTTGAGCAGATATTTGATTGGTACTTATGTTCATTCTCGGTAGAGAAGAGAAGTTATTAAATAACCGTTTAATATCAATTGCAAGTACATGTATAATGCAGTTGGCTTATTCATTAATAGGAACATGACACATAACATATTTTGCTTGGGTTTCAGATGTCTTACACTAATCCTTCAAAGGTACAAAGGAAATGACTGAAAAATTCCCTTTAAATGCCTAGTTTTAGTGTGACAAAGTCTACATTGGGGATTAGATTGGTTTAACTATGTTGCTCCGAGGTGTGGATTTTTCACACCCCATGTGAAGTAGCTGGGTCAACATAACTTTTTAGTGTAGACAAGGCCTTAGTTATTGCTACTGATTTTATGTGGAAGGTGCTCAGATAGTACAGCGATAGGCAGAAGTATAAAACCCTAAGACAGATAGATAGCAGCTCGTTACTAAAAACAAAAGCGCAACTCATCAAAGGGTCCATATTTTAATATAAGTAGCTTTATGACCTACCTTCAGTCTTTACTCCAGCTAATATTAGGGTTATCTCTACTAGATCTGTTTTCTCTTTGGCCTACTTTTGTGCAGACTATGAGAGATGCTACATGTGTTATTCAGACAGAGCTCACTTGTAAACCTTCATTACTGGAAAAGACAATGTTTTTCCATTTATCATTAGAAGCTTACAGTGTAAAGTAACACATAAGTGTCTAAAGTGTGCAGATGTGAAATTATATGTAAGGAGGAAATATTGTTTGTGTGACCTGATTTTATCAGAGCCAGGTATAGACCTACATTATCTAGCATGGATATTTGACTGCAACTCCCCCTGTGAATCTGTGTGGCTCGGTTTAGTGCAAAAACTCTGGCGCCTTTGACAAAAGCCCCATGGTGATGTTTGAATTTCCCTTTCATCTCAGGAAGGACAGCTAATTTGTGTCAGGGGTTAGGTGTACAACAAGCGTGGAAGAGAAAGTCACATGGAGGGTTTTGTTGTTGTTTTTGCCTGACAGATCAAAGAGAAGAAAGAAGAAGAAGTGACAACAAAAATAGCATTTAGAAGCATGGGATACGCTTGAGATAATGTTAACTAAAGACCATAAAAACCTATGAGGCCCAATCTTGTAATTCCCATGCACTTCAGTGAGCGTTTTGCCTAACTGGGTACAGCATAGGTAGCTATATTCAAACCATCCCTTCACATTTCTATCAATACTGATCTGGAGAACTTTATGCTCAGCCATTTCCTGGCCTCTCTTCTGAGTCTGCCAGAATGACTGTCAGTTATAAGGGAGTTTTTGTATTGCGGACACATAAAATTAAACTAAGGTCACAAGCCTTTTTCACACCACCCCCTAAATAGCCATCACTAACTACTTGTTACTACTTACCTGGGCTTGACTTTAATTTTATTTTCCTCCAGTTTGAGCTTTGGTGGAAAATAGACAAACAACCCAGAACTACTGTGGAAGTTTTTTCTTTGCTATTACCACAAAGCAGCAGTTTTTTCCCTTATGTTTTCCATACTAGAGTAACTTCCTCTTCATTGCTTTTTATGTCTCTGCTTGCTTGTTGATTCTCCATATCTGTTGCAAAGGCAGCTTAGTTAATTTTTCATTTCTTTCAAAGGCTTGCTCCAGTGAAGTACCAATTCTCTAGTAATGATAAAATGGAGCAAGAGTTGAAAGCTTCTAGATATTGCCTTCAAAATAATTCACAAAGGAAATCCTGAGTAGGTTTGCTGTTTCATTTCAAACACATAGGCCAGATCCTCAGGTAGTATGAATAAAGTTATTAAATAGAACTATGCCAATTTGCACCAGCTGAGGATCTGGCCCTTCAGCTTTTCCATAGATCGGTGTTACCATTCCTGCGTTAGAAAGTTTGGGGCACTGCATAGTGCTTTCCCTCCAATGCTTTTAGGGCTTGGAGGGTTTGGGGGACTGCTAACTGGTACTAGCATTTTACCTCTGATTCACTAGTTTATCTCTGGTGCAGGCCAGTAAGGACTGAAAGTTCTAACCAGTTGATGGCTGTGTAGTGTCCTATGTGAAATAAGTTTGTTGCCCCAATCCAAGTCATTACTGGATAATTTTCCACACTTAAAAAAATCCAACACCCCATCTGGCACCCTCGTTAGCTGTGGTTTAGTCCATGTGTCTTCAAAATGCAGCATATTTTTATACAAACACATGCTTAGCTAATCTGGTTTACAGTTACAGGGCTAGATTCATGGAAAATGTATACTGATTTCTGCAGGACATAGAAGGCCCCCAAGACAGAAAATTTGCTAGGGGGAGGTTTCAGTGGCACAAAGCCACTGAAATCTTCTTTGCACCTGGGAGCGATAGAGGGTGGGTGCAGGCCCCCAAAACAGGATTCTGACCAGGAAGGGTGGCTGGGGAGTGCGGTGGTTCAGTGTCTCTGTGCATGGAGCTCTGAGGAGAGTCACAACTGCTGCCCTCAGAGGGATCTCCAAGGAGGGGTGGTGGCGGAATCACTGCATGGCCCTCCTCTGGGTAAATGCCCTTGTGCTGTAAGGAGCCTCACTGGCACTGGGTGGTGTAATGTTCACCTCTCTGTGGCTGCTTCAGTGAATATTGTTGGATTGCACTGACCACAGTGTATTCACAGCTGTCAGGAAAGCATAAAGAAAAACATTATGGCCAAAGCTGTTTTCTAGTCCTGTTTGGAACGATTTTGTTTACTAGAGCTGAACTATTTCATAAAATATCTATAGCCAAGATTCTTCCCTTCTCAGATAACTGTCCTGAGTCTAGCTGGTATCCAGATTCCCTGAAGGGAAGTGCAGGTTATTTCTAACCCTGGCAAACAGGGCTGTCTCTGTGTTCCGTACAGAGAGCATTGAACCAACACACGGGTGTGTACCTATTTGAAGAGGTTTAATGTTTTGCATAGGATGATTAAAGAATCTACAGAATAGAGTCTTCCTGTTCTACACAGATCCAACATTTGTCTGGTTCATTTTGGTTCCACACAACTAGTACTGTAGCTTTGTTGCCCAGCTGGGTTTGGCCATCCCTTTCGACGTCTCCTTAGTTGTGCAGAGTTCATGCTCAGTGTGGTTGAGAAGAGGTGAGACGGAGAGATGGCTCTAAGCTTCCTTTTGGTTCGCTGGTTCTGCAGCTGGCCAACAGCTGAAACAGCCCCCGCTGTAACTTAGCCTGAGCTAAAACAGAAAATTAGGTCGTCTTAACTATGTCAGTCAGAGGTGTGAAAAATTCACACTCCTGAGTGGCTTAGTTAAACCAATTGAAATCTTCAGTGTCGATTTTTGCATCAACCTAGCTACCGCTTCTTGGGGAGGTAGATTATTATCTATGCTGACAGGAGAACCCCTTCTGTCGGTGTGTCTACACTGAAGTGGTACAGCAGTGCAGCTGCCCGCTGTAGCATTTGAAATGCAGATATACTCTTAGAATAGGCAAAGTTAAGATGGAGCACTGTACAAAAGGAAGGTGGGGGAGGGATAGCTCAGTGGTTTGAGCATTGGCCTGCTAAACCCAGGGTTGTGAGTTCAATCCTTGAGGGGGCCATTTAGGGATCTGGGGCAAAAATTGGGGATTGGTCCTGCTTTGAGCAGGGGGTTGGACTAGATGACCTTCTAAGGTCCCTTCCAACCCTGATATTCTATGATTCTAAGGTGGACAGGTGGCATAGATTCCCTCTATGTCAGCTTTATGCTGCCCAAGGATTCCTCTACATCAGGGATATGCTTAACTGTCCCTGCAAGGCAGCTTTCAAGTTGTTTTGTGCTGCTTGACGATGAGAATCCATTCCTGTCTATAAAAAACAGATTTTTAAAATGTTACTCTAGGTTCTTGGCTACCATATGAATGTGATAGCTCTGTTCTCTGAGTAATAGCAATGCTGCGGTGAAACCAAAAACTAAACCAAAAACTAAAACAGACCCAATTGCTAAAGATTTTCCAGGAACAAAGTTTGATTGTTATAGTAACCAGAAGACTGTAATAAAGCAAATAATGTTTGCTTCTCAGTGTCCCTATTCCTGGGCTTTGTTGCATCAACAGTGATGATTGTAGATTCTGATTAAAATAATCTGCCTATGTGAGGTGAGGAATTGACCCTTTTCTGTTCATACCGGAAGGATGCCAGTTAACTCTCCACTGGAGTCAAAATTTAACAAAGATGGGTTAGGCCTGAATGTTCCTGTGCTTGTTGCTCAACAAGATTGTTTATCAATTTACATCAGGGCCACACTGCCTTTTGAAAGTGCTGCTGGAAGGCCGCCAGGAGAAATAAAAAGAAACTGCTTCTATGGTCTAAATGCCACTGAATACAAGACTGATAGGCTGATGCTTGCTTTCCTTTTATTTTATGATGATCTAATTGCAAGAGATATATAATTCCTTCTTATGACAGTGAAGCCATTTCCTCAGCATCTGGTACTTTTCTGATTATCTATACACAGTATTGGAGAATTACTAGGAGCATCAGCTTTTGTGAAAAATACTACTGGGAACCACTGCATACATCGATCTATAGAAGACTTGGTGCTCTGCAAAAGCCAGCTCCATCAGTGAACATATAATTTTCTTACATCACAGTAAATTACAAGCTTTGGTTATGGTTTCAAAAAATGTGTTCTACAAATGTCCTGACATCGGGATTCTGCTGCTTTTACTGTGGTCCATGTGCAAGTCATTAATCTGATCTGACATTGTAAAAATCTCTGCATCCTCTTTATACGTTTCTTTGTTATTGTAACACTTTGCGGCATTTTGGCTGCTGACTGCATCACACTCCTTTCTAATCGCCTTAGATAAAACAACAACTTGGTGCTATTTAACATGGTTGGCTCTCTCAAACAGTGTTATAGATGCCCTATTCTTCCCATTTCTGTGGTAAATTGAACAGCCAGGAACACAACTGGGAATTTTAGAGAGTTAATATTGGAGACAGGCAAAACATACGGCCAACAGACTCTTTGCTCTTGACCTGGTTTGAAATCTTGGTAGCACAGAACTCTGTTCCTACTGAGAAATGGAGGTTTCCTACATGTAGTCATTCTACTAATTATTCATGGAAAATAAGGGCTATAGACATACATACAAAAGGCCTCCATGGAGTTACTCTGTGACATCAGTGTAACTGAGAGCAGCATTTGGTTGTGCAAACAGTTGTACTTAAGTTTTTCTTCAGCTACCATTGTATCAGACATAACCAGAATGGTGAGAGTGAGCTAAGGATCCCTTAGATGAGCATACACAAAATACACTTCCATTCATTTACTATTACCAAACTTGCATGTGCTGTTTAAATAGCATCAGTTGCATATGTTGATATTCCCAGTATGCTGTATAGGAATAATGCGGTTAGTGGTTATTCTAACCAGCCCTCATCCCCACTTCTCAGGGGAGGTGCTCAGCAAGGGTCATGAGACTACTGATTTTCATTGGGAGGGGGCGCACATGACCCCCAAGACAGTAATGTATTGACACCATATAGAGGTATTGGATTTTGTCAGCCACTGCCTTTGGTAGCTTTATGTGTCCTCCTTGCTAACACTGAACCAAAGTGAGATTTGTTTCTATAGAAACAAGGGGAAATGCTGAGAGAGAGTGTCAGAGGCCCACAAAGGCTATTGCAATCTTTCCTTTGGTTCTTTTACTAACATCTCAATATGGGAAGAATAACTGCTACCAACCCTGGTGAACAGAGTATTTTAAATCTGGCTTCTATTAGCACAAATCCTGTGGCCCAAGTGAGGATTGCAGAAGGCTCCACCTGTAGCACAAATTGGGCTGTTCCACTGCCTGGGGATGGAGAGAAGGGCAGGTTGTAGAGCTCTATAAGAAATCCACATCCTGTGTGTCATGGTGCTGTGATTGGAGGGGCTTGGAGTGGAGATGTCTATTCTGATGATCCTGGCACAACCTTCCCTCTCCTCTCCCACTGGAAGAGGGCTGGGAGACAGCAGCTACAATGACTAGGGCAGCCTGATGACTTGTGTGTGTCCACACGCCCGCCTCCGGCCACTATCAAATCCGCCTGCTCAAAGCCAATTTAACAGGGGAGAGGGCTGAGTCTAGGGTGGCCAGACAGCAACTGTGAAAAATCGGGACGGTGGTAAGGGGTAATAGGAGCCTATATAAGAAAAAGACCCAAAAATCGGGACTGTCCCTATAAAACCGCGACATCTGGTCACTCTGGCTGAGTCCATCATGTTTAGTGCAGACAAGCAGAGTTACAAAGTAGCCAGAGGAATTCTATTTAATTAGAGATTTACTTACAAAGAAGCTGTGAACGTCTGAAGAACCAGCAGCTGCAGATGTGGGGATGTATTCTCCCCCAGGTACATCTGAACAATCCCATTGACTTTATGGGGTTAAACGTGTGACTTCAGTGGGGCTGAACAGAAGGCAACAATTTAATTCATGGTCTTCACACCTTTCTATACAACTCACAGGCTTGTAAAATATTTAATGAGCTAGGAAAACAGGCCAAGATTTTCAAAAGCAGCCAGTGACTTTGGCTACCTCAGTGTTTGGGTGGATAACTCAAAACACCCATAGGGATCTGATTTTCAGAGGCTCTTTCTGAAAATCGAGTCTCACTGAGTGTTTCAAGTCAGGAACCCAGGCACTAAGGCAGCCCAAATCACTGGTCACTTCTGAAAACCTTGGCCAAAGCTTGTACATAATACTGAAAAAATAAATTACAACTTTAGAGCTTGGTTCTGCATTCCTTGCACAAGCAAAACTTCCATTGACTGTAAGGCACCAGAGAAAAAAATGCAAACTTACTGGACTGGACCATTTGGAAGCTTCCCCCAATAATCAGTGCATGCAGAGAGCTGTTCACAGAAAATATGGCATGTCCAGGGTATGGGTCTTCAGAGATTATATATGAAGCTATTTACTTGGGGTCTTATCCAGATGCAGCTACCAATTCCTTGAATGGTTAAAAATAAATTGCTCCTGCTGCTATGATGCGAGTGGAGTGTTCACACAGTTCCATTCTGGCTTGGAATTTACTTGAAGGTGCTCCTCTCGAACTGTATTAAAACCCATTTGAGCTTGAGTTCTATCTGCTCACACCTTCCACACTACAGCTTAGTTGAGCTCTCATGCTAGCTTCTTGCCTGGCAGTACTTTCTGTCACCCCTTTGGAATGCTGTCTCACAGGTGATGATTTGCTTGATGGCCATTTCTATGGTGCGGCAAACTATAAAGTTGTTTTCTGTTGGGGGTGGGGCGGGGAGGGAAGGGAGGCCTCATTAATTTTGCTGCAGTTCAGTGTCAGTTCCTGCAGCAAAACTGACAAGCTTGTGGGAGATTTTATCTGAAGATTTTGCTGTTTCTGTGGTATTTGTAAGAGGCACCCATAAAATGCACAATTGGCTGCAGTATTCCTAAGAGCTTGTAAACATTCTACCCGTGTGTTATATAGGGAATACAGAATGGTGTGCTATAAAGGTTTTTTCAGCATGAATTTGATCTGGATGCCTTATTCATCAGTGGCAAAACCACTAATGAGTTATATAGGTCATGACCAATGAGTCCCAGTGGACCCTTCATGCCAGAACACACCATTGGGACTATTCTCTTTATCCCTCCACCAATAAAGCTAGTACCAAGCCTTAGTACCATGGCCACAATTTTCTAAAGGTTTAGTGGGTGCATGTAGCAAGCCATGCTGGCAAAATGGCAGCTTTGGGATACATTTTCAAAAAGGGTCTGTTAGCTGAACACAAGTCCCCTGCATGTGAGAGAGGAGATCAAATGGATAGGGGCAAGTGTAGCCTGGAGCACCCAAGCTGGATTTTCAGAAGGGCACAGAACCTATCCACACACCTGACTAGGTGTTGCCCTAGTCATGCCAGGGCCATGACTAACTCACCAGGCTGAAGTTAACGTGGACTAGCAAGTCACTGTCTGAGATGGATGATGGATGTTAGGGGAACACACTCCTAAATGAAGAGTCAAGAGAGAGTTGGAGATAGACAGACAGGTAGAGTTAGCACTTTCCTACTGGGTTTGGGATACAGGGTTGAGCAGAAAAAAGTGGCAGGGCATAATCCAGGAGTGAGGGGGTTCTTGGGGCTATATAATCTAGGAATATTCTGTTTCTGCAGTATGAGTTTATTTTCTAATGAAGTGAAGATGTCGTGTGAGGTCATGGTTGTGGAAGAAGAGGTGGTCTTTCTGGTAGCTAGGGCCAATAGCCTGCGAGTCTTGGAAAATCAGTGTAGTTCTGAAGTGCACTTTGATCAATAAGGAACCAATTCAAGCCCGTAAAGCTGCCTTGCTCAGTGGACTGGATTGCACAGTGGCCTTCCTCAGGAGCAGCTCTTACTCCTTCCCATTCCCATTTATTTCTTTGCCATATTATCTAAATCTAACTCAAGCAACACCTTTTTCTGAGCATTCTGGTAACCCCCTATTTTTTAAGCAATAAATTCTGATGAGAATACCTTGGCAAAGCCAAGGACCATTAAACCAATAAGAAGACTGCTGTTCCTAGCCAAAGCTACGGCATTTACAAATGTAATATAAACGGCTTTAGTAGAACTTTATTTTCTCTAAATTGAAACAGAAAGACATGGTGTTTGATTTTAATACTTGTGAAGAATGCCAGACTAAAAGCTTCTATTTAACAATTCTGTAAACCATGATACACACCCTTCAGGGGCCTCTGCTTTTGCCACAAAGCCCTCTAGCACAAATCCCATGGTCCAAGTGGAGACTGCTGGTAGCTTTGAATTATACAGCACAATTGATGCTGCTCCACTGCATGGTAATGGGGGAGAGGACAGGTTATAGGACAACAAGGAGTCAAAATCCTGTGTCATGGAGCCGTGTTTGGAAGTCCTTATCACTCATCCTTATTGCTCCCAACCCCCAGCACCTCTTACAAGCTCTCTTGCAGTGGTCTTAACATATGCTACAGCCTGAGGAGCAAGAGGGAATATGTTCCTGCCCTGTTCTTTCCAAATGAGGAAAGAAAGGGGGTGGGAGAGAGATGGAGAGAAAATGTCTGCTCTGTTTAAGTTTTCAGTTTCACCAATTCACACTCTCCTACCCAGTAATGTATGGAGCAGAGATGGTCATTCAGAATGCCCTCTGAAAGTGGAAATGGTGCATGCATGTTGCATGGAGCCCTGCTCCATGAGGGCTCCGTGGGCTACTGTGCATGGAGAGGGCTTGGAGGCAGGGCAGAGGCTGGTCAAGGATCTTTTTGATGCATGGCTCCTCTGGTCCTTTCCCCTCCCTCCTGAGGTGGATGGGTGGGTGCTAGGAAAAGATTCCTTTTTATTTTAAACTCTCTCTCCCCCCCCTCCCCCCTCCCCCCCACATAGTTCCCTTTCATTCAGTTGTTATTCCGGGAGAAGATTTTAACCTGAGGGTGGGATTGTAACCACCAATTCATTCCACAAGCACTGTTCACCATGACCAGAGCTATAGTTATACTAGTGACTTAAAGGTGAAAAAGGAATTTTTTCCAAAGCACCTAGGTGTCATTGCAAGTCAGTTGGATTCAGTTGACTTTGAAAATGTTATCCAATCCCACTTATCAATTCCCTGAGAGTCTAGTACAACTGGGTACCCAGGGCTGCAAGCCTTGAGTTCAATGGGATTACTTGTATAAGTACGACTCAACATGAGTACAAGTTGCTAGCTCATGCTGTTTAACAGATTGTAACAAACACATATTTGTCCCTTGAAAGAATGAACGTAACATTCTCATTATTTTAGATCACATTTTTAATGTTTAAAAACTATACTGGTAACAGATTATAGAACTTATTACTTTTTTATTTATTTACACACAAATTGGGAAACAGTGTAATCTATTTGCTTATGTTTAATATGAACAGCACAAAGTATAGTGACGTTAGCAGGAGCAAAATATCACCCATGAGTCATGACTCATTTGAACACCCCTTTGGAAATTACCTGGCATCAAGTGTACATCACACTGTAGTGTTTGTACTGCAGCTGGGTGAACCTTAACTTACATAGGGACTCTACAAAATGGATTTAGTATAAACAATCTAAAGTTCAAGTCTTATGGAAAAATACCTTTTACAGTCTGTATCTTGGCTGAAACACTGTAAACATGCAGCAGTTTGAAAAGCTCTGTAAAAGCGACTAATACATTTTCCTTCAAATTTGTGCTCATGTTTAAAACAAATGTTACTTCAAGACTTGTCCTTTTCCTAGGCTACAAAGCAAGCTTGGAAAATAAATATTTATGTTTAGACCCGTTTCTCAACTTCTATTTTTCATAAATACTGAATACTATATTGTGCAGTGTTAACATGGTATGGAATATGCTCGATCACTTTGTCTCTAGTACCTGTTTCTAAAGCATGATTATTTCAGTGGGTGAAATTCACCTGGTGCAGCAACCTTCATAAGGCCTGTTCAAAATATTAGTTCCACTTGATCCCTACCAACAACCTAGGAGGTGACTAGGCATTGTGTGGGCCCTTTGCACGGGGAGGAATTTCACCCATCGTTAGCATAGTTTGAATAATTTGCTATTGAGACAATATGAATACAGGCATAAGATTTAAATTCTAGCAAATTCATTGGACTATATTGAAAAATGCAGCCATTTTCTTGCTACATTCATCAATATAATTATAGTTGTAGGTTTAAAGTTTACTTGAGGCAACAATGATAAAGGATAGAGGGGAGGGGATGTACATTTTGCTAAGTGAGAAGCTAAAGTATTCATGTTTCTGTTCAAATTTGGATACAAACACCTATTTTTGTTAATACGCAGCGACTAACACATTATTTCATAGGGGATAAACAATAGCAAAAATATACAGCATCCTATTTATTTACAATATATATACATAAAAATTAAACATTTAATACAATACCACACAACTGCATAGATTCTTCTTTAGAAACAAACATGTGCACATTATGTGAATGTTCAGACCATTTCAGTCCTGTACTTATTAATTTGCTACCATTTTCACAGTTTGTAACAGAAAGCCTTACATTTTGATACAAATAAAATATTCTTTGTATATATTATAGGAAAAAGGTTTTCCAGATGCAAAGTGCTCTTGGGAACTTTTGTGTGAGCTTCTTGGTAGCAGGAAATAAGAGCCATTTATTGGTATTGTTGATGGAATAGAATACATACTGTTGTGGGTTGGTCCTAAGGATCCCAGTGATAGGATTGTGGAACTGGATTGGGGGTCATTCAAAATCGGAAGGTTTTTTGCCAAGATGCTCTTTAGTCTTAATATAAGATTAAAGCAATTAGCCTTTGCTGATTTAGGATGGGCTACAGATTCTATTATATATAATTAATTATTTGTACAGCACCATAAATATGTATGGTGCTTTGTGTCGTGAGGCAGACGGGACGTACAGACAAAATCCATGCTGTCCCCAAACATGTTTTCAAAGTTTCATTTAGATGTGTGACCGGTCAAAATAGAACACACACGTATCCTTATTAAGCTCAGAAAATCAAACCTTCTGGAGTGGATGGATATCCTGAAGGGTATGAATTACCCTTCTGCAAGGGGCCAGTACAAGGGCTGTGCACCACTGAGATCCCACTTACATCCTCAAATGGGGGCTTATGTGGCACATAGGTCTTGTGCAGGCTCATCTGTACACTTCATCCCAAAACAGTGTTACTTCCAAGATTCTAGGTCCAAAATTATAATGTATTTTATTTATTTATGTTTATAAACGGGCAGGGGGAGAGAAGGGAGATAGAATCTTCATTTCTCTCCACAGATCACTGTAAATGAAATCAAGATCAAAAGCAAAGTATTTTATGGGCCAGATCTGCAGCTGGTGTCAGTCAACATAACACTAGCTCATGATCTAATCCTAAAACCTTATTAGGAACTCCTGCTTGGAACTACTCCCTCCTTCTTCTTCCACTTTCCAATAACTGTTACAGAATAGTTTAACTAGTTTCATATCCAGTCTATGAATTTGCAGTGTCCACAATAGTGACAAGCTCTCTAGAAAAGGAAAGCATGCTGCCATCTACTAAGTAGATACAGTACTCTGGATCCTACTAATTTAACAAAGGAACTCCTATAGCATTTTACAGTGCTCTTAAAAGCCTAGCTAAAATGTGGGACTCATACTTTTGTTAGCTACAAGTTCACTATTCCAAACAAACTGAATAACAGCAGTACATTTTACAGATAACCTCATACAGTGATGCTGACAGTTACAGCAGGGTCTATTGCATTCTGTTAAGAATGTATAAACCTGATGAGAAAATAAAAAAGCATATTATTTCACAGTCTGTACCACAGACATCAACATACATATTATTCCTTTGCATAAATATCTATATATACGATGCCAGTAAATCAGTCTGAGTCAAATCCCCACCCCGTGTACAGGGCCAGCACACAGCCTGTTTAAGGACTGAGCCGTCTTACACCCTTTCAGGACAAAAATGATGATGGTCCTATGCCTAGGGGAAATTGCACTCAGTGCATAAATCCTGCTAATTCATTTTATTTTATCCAATAAGACTGCAGTATGCAAATTGAGGAAGGGGACAAAGTGGGTAAGGAAGAAGTAAAGAGGAAGAGTGCCCAACTCCTATTGAATACCAATGGAAGTTGGGCACCTAACTCATTTGTGCCTTTGAAAGTCCCCCTCAATATCTCTTCTGTCACAGTCCCATCAACTCAGTAATCTGTACTGTCAGTAGTAGAAGAGGGAAGGAAAAGGGAATGGGAAGGAGGAGGACAACCTCAGAGTACTTGTGGGATAACAGTCACCTATGAATTTTCCCAGGTTAAAGTTAGTCTTTTAGGGTATGTCTACACTATAAACCTAAGTCGATCTATATTAGGTTGACTTAATTACTTAATTAATGCGGTGGTGTATGTTCACATTACCCTCTTTGGGTTGGTGGTGCACGTTCTCACCAGGAGCATTTCCGCCAACCTAATGGGGCAGTGTGGGGAGCTGAGAGCTGGTCCCAGCAGGTTGTCCCCCTCTTTACTCCCCAGTCCTCGCTGGGAGCGGGACAAAGCTGTTTGAGGCTTTTTGCCCCCCCATTCCCCACAGGGAGCTGGGGGAAGCTGCCCAGGGCTTCTCACCATTGGGGAGCAGGGTCCAGCTGTCTGAGCTTCTTGCCCCTCCCCCGCTGGCAGCTGGCACAGGACCGCTCGGGCTTTTCACCCTTACTCCCAGCTGGGAGCAGGGTCCAGCTGCCCAGCTCTCCAGGAGAGCAAGACTCCTGTTGTGAAATTGACAAGAAAGTTGATGTAAGAGATGCAGTTTCTACACAGACACTAACTACACTGACATAAGCCTTACGCCTCTCGTGGAGCTGAGTTATTATGTCGGCACAGTAGGGCACTTACATCGGCGGGAAAGGCTGTAGTGTAGACACTGACATAATTAGGTCGACATAAGTTGCCTTATGTTGACCTAACTGTGTAGCGTAGACCAGCCCATAGGGCTAGAACCTTACAGGTCTTGAGCACCTCCTGCAAGTTGCTAAGTGACCTCAACTCCCAGTGACTTCAAGCGATGTAAGGACAGGGCAATAGGAGTGAAAGCAATTCAGCAGCTCACAGGAAATTCACTATCTTGAAGTATCATGTCTGTAAAAAGAAAAAGCTGTAGTGACACATAATATCCATAGATATGATTGCTAACCCTAGTCTCTTTTTCCTTATAGTGTGAGTGTAAAATGAATCCGCAACTGAAAATGAAAGAGTCATCACAAATTGGCAGGTACACTTGAACTTATGAAGGGCATCATTCAACCCCTGAATGTGCACCTGAACTCCTTTTAGCCATTAGTTCCATTGCTAGTGTAACCCTTCTGCAAGGTGGAGCCAGCAGCAACATGGGCCGGGTTCAGTATCTAGAGGTTCCTTTTCAATAAGAGGCAATACTTCCCCTCTCGCAAGCAGAGTCTGAGTGTAGTAAAAATGTATTAAAAGGAGGGAAGTAACTCAGAATTTGGGAAAACACCGCAACTAGGGTTCATAAACACAAACCATGAGCAAAAGACCCACCCCCAAGTAAATTGGGCAGTGTCCTTTTCCCCTCAGGTTCTTAAGTCCAGCAACCCAAGTCCCTTTAACGTGCCTGTCCCTTCTCTATACCCCACTCACAGTTGCTGTCCTTGGCCAGTGCAGCCCCAGAGTCCAGAGGTTCATCTGCAGAGTTCACCTCCCACGCTGTGTGGAAGTGTTTGTGTGGGGTGGGGGGGTGAGGAGGCACCTTACACGCTCATCACCCCAACGGCCGATTGCCGTGCCTCTCTGCAGGGCTCTGCTCTGGCCCGCTCCACCAGCCTCCCTGCTAGCCGCTTATCTCCACCAGCCTCCCTGCTGGCCACTCGCCAAGATGTCTCTCAGTGATTTCACCTGTTAGCGGGGGAGCCTCACTGCTGGTGCACACTGGGCAGTCTCTTGCAATAGAGATACTGTCCCAAAGTAGGTCTAATACTTAGACCTAGGTATCAGTGACTTCAGCTCTGCAGCATGTAACAAGACTCTCAATTGAATCTAAATTAGCTCTTTTATTATACCATGAAGAGAGGAAGGGTCAAACAGTGTCTTGGACTCTTAAACAGGGCCCACTCTCTCTCAAGTCATGGAGCTTTGGAACCCATGTCCCCTGCCTAACAAGTGCCGTTGAGGGGGAGTCCCTCCATTGGGGTATGCCAGGTACAGTTGTGCTGCTCTCGGTTCACACAACAAGAATAACAACCCTTTTTATTACTCCTGTCCCAATAACAAGGAGAGAGGGGATCCAACACCAACCACAAGTGATCATTTGGGCAAGCAATCCCATCATGCTGAGCACCTAGGCAGGGTGGGTGTATCCATGCAAACGAGATCAGCTTCTAAAGTCTTTTTCCACAGCTCACCACTAGATGTCAGGGGAGAGCTCATTCAGACTCTGCTTACACTAGGAACCTAGCACACGTTTGACAGCAGAATTCACTCTCTCTAATTCACACATCAAGAACAATACAACATGAACAAATATGTGTCCCTCGCAATACATTATTACTAAAAATTATTCGATATGTGGTGATCTTTATCATCACATACCGAATCATTTTTAAGTATGCTTAGTACCTGAATCTCTAACCTGAGCCATTCTCGAAACTGGCAATATGCCACAACATAAATGCAAAGTTAGAGTGGCTCTGCAAATAATTTATAGTTATTTTTGTGTGATCCTGAAGAAGCAGAAATAGATTTTTTAAATATAAAAAAGTGTTCTATTTGAAGAGATGTTAACAAATAAAAATCTGGCTTGATTCCAACTAAGAATCCAGTTTTGCATAAGGGCCTGTTCCCACTGGAGTCAAAACTCACACTGACTTCAATCAGAGGAGGGCTGACCCTAAAAGAGTAAGTTAACTTCTTTACAAGATCAGCCTTAGGTATATGCAAAACTATCTTAGGATGGAAAAGACATTAAGTATGACTAAAGGTGGTGGTTTTTGATATAACTGGAATTTTTCATTTTTTTTTAAAGTGTAGATGTATTTAGTAAATATTGGTCTATATGGAAGAAAATGCATATTTCTGAATCTTTCCTTTCACACAGAAATCAGCTCTGCCTTCTCCTGGTTGGTTTCAAATGTTCACTGCTCTATACCAAGTCTGTTTCTGGTCAGTTTCAAGGGTTAGTGGTATTTGATATTCCTCTTGGTCGGAGCTCACTCATAGTTGAGTATGTGTCTCTACATGGTGGTTTGATGTGCTATCAGCTCAACCATTTGGGCTGGCTGCTCTAATTACTTTTTTTTTTTTTTTTTTTTTTTACAAAGCACCAAGTGTAGGACATACTCTTATCTAACACCAGCTGATGTTTTCATGGTGCCTTGCATATAAACATTCCAGAATGCTACACTTACTAAATGAGGGGGAATGGTTTACAAAATAGTAATGAAAATCCAAATCAAATGTATGCAATTTAAGAGTAGAGTTTTGGTTAAAAAAGAGATGGTGAGAGCTGAACATCATTTGTGAAAACTATTCTAGAATCTGGATTTGTGAAACAAAACAAAACCAAACCAAATACATTGCTTGCTCCAATGGACTAAATATTATGGTTTGGAAGTTTTAAGACTAGTACTAGAACAATCCAATTCATGGCCAGAAGAGTAAAAATTAATTATGATTGGAACCAAGTGGCAAGGCCATGTAAAGCCTTGCAGACAATCAAAACAACCTTAACACTGATTTGATAACTCACTGGAATTGGAGAAACTGACATTGTTGTTGGGAAAATGGGCATTTTCTGCAAGAAAATACATCTATATCAGTATTTCATTATTTGGATTTGATTTGAGTAAACTCATAACGGATGGGATAGATACACAGATTGGTGGTGATTCTGGTGAATAGCAAACAGGGATGTATCCTTTTCAGCATGATGTTGACTTCAGTTGCCTTCCGCATTGTCTCCTGAGTGCACCCAGTCATAGATGACCAAAGGAATGCTTACTAGGGAAAACAATATTCCCAATGCCAAGAAAAGAGAAGCCTGAAAGAAAAAAGGAAAGGAGTCTTTCAACTAAGGTAACTTTTTTCCTTACAGAGACTTACAAATTGATAATGCATTTCAAAATTACAAATTAAAGCAAAGCTCTGAATTCCTTGTTAAACACTGAGAATGACATTTTCCTCTATCCTCAGTTCACAACTTCTGCCTTAAGTGCCGCATTTCAGTGACTCTATCTGAAGAGGGCTGAATGGGTTCTCCTTTGGTACCCATCAGCTCTGCTCTTTAACTAGCCAAAGGGCTCATAGCAGAATGAAGTAAAGCACATGCACTGGGTCATCCCATGAAGGTTTACTTGCACAGCATTTCAGCCATTGTCATCTTATGGAGCTGATGAATTAACCCATATATGTAACCTAAGATTCTTGCATGCCAGTGCAGAGAAATAACTATGAAATCACGAGCCTGGCCCAAATGAAGTTCTTGATTATGGAGGAATCAAATAAAATTCATCCAAATCACTACTGTAATATGAACAAAACCAAAGGCATGATAACAGAAGGGCTGGTTCTGGTAGGGCATTGAGTGCACTCAGAAAACCAGAGGGACTATTCAGAATCTTACATGACTCTATTCACAGCTGGGAAATTAGCAGGATCTTTGACCTTTACCAAGGAAGTTTTTTATTCTAATCTCAGTATGGGAAGGATTGTGACATCTTCTGGACTGCAAACCTCCCTTGACATCCAGTAAAAACTTGTAAGACCCTGCTGAGATCAAGTTGTCACAGTCCTGTACGCTCACAAACGGTGAAGAGCTGGCTCCTTTTGCAGGGGGCGCCCAACATTTGACTGTGATCCCTTAAAACAAATGTGAAGCGCTGTAAACATGACACACTGCCGGCTCTTTCAGGTAATGTGTTGCAGAGGAAAATAAGTTGTGGCTATGGTGGCAGCTCCTCTGCTGCCAAACTTCAAGGGACTCAGAACCTTACTAGGGATTACTATTTTTTAAACTGAGATACTTCCGGAAGGCCCCCAATTAGTTTTGAGGCCCCAATCAGATCAAGGCCTTAGTGTGCTAGGTGCTGTACAAACACGTAAGAAGGTAAGGGTCCCTGCACCAAAGGGCTTACAATCTAATTTAAGACAAAACACTGCACAGGAGTGTGACAGAGGGAGGGAGGACAAGGGTAACAGCAATAGGTTCACATATGTTCAGACAACCAGATTAGATCTGTTCTCAACCTAATACATTTTAATGAGTAACAGGCAAAGCACTAAATTGATCTACAGAAAAACATACCCAAATCCTCTGAGTAAATTTTTCTGTATCCTGATGTGTGATTTTTAAATACAGCGATGAAGGAAGAATGAAAATCAACATATTGGCAGAAGTTACTCCTGTAACATTCAAATAAATATGTTAGTTATTGTGGAATTTCACATCTGCCAACAACAGCTATTTGTTATTAATATAAAACCAGAATACTGTACCTACAACTCCAAAAATATCCTTCATTGAGGGGATAAAAATTACTAACAGGTTGATGAAAACCAGGAGGACAAGAGTAACCACAACATGATGGCATAAGTCATATTTTGTTTTTTTAGCCAGCTCAAATAAAGAAGAACGCACCTGTAGGAAAAGGAAGAGTTCTCTGTTAGGAGGAGCATACAACGTTCAAGCCCATATACAAATTTTTATTGATTCTGTGCATGACAATGACATTTGCATAGATGCCCCAGTGATTCTGGAGGACTCAAATGTACTGCCTTTGGACTAAGCCTTACATTTAATTCAAAACCTGAGAACTGGATTTCTATGTGTCTGTATGAGTATATTTTCCCCCAGATTATATTTCTTGACAGAAGTGGGGGGAGTATGTTAACATGTACATTTTAGTTCAAAATTAACTGCTGTTCTGCTAGGGTGAAAGCTCATGTAATCATCTTTGTGTGTGGAATTAAACAGCGATGGGAAGGAATATAATTCACCTACATCCAACTCTGCAACACAACCACTCTGTGCCGACCATTCCAGCCTACACAGTAGGTTGGAATAATGTCACCCATGTGGGTGGGGAGGTATTGAATCCACTGGATCCGCATAATTGCGGATTCAGTGACTCCTCCCACAGCTTGCCCACAATGCCCCTTTCTGTGTCAGATTCTTCAAATGTTGTACAGAGCTCCTTGATCCCTGCAACACACAGGGGAAGTGGAGGCTGCCCTCATGGTCAGTCCATCCCACCCTCTCATGAAGAGCCCTAGTACAACAGGGTTACTGAAAGGGATTTCTGTGGTACCTCTGTTCTTGGATGAATTTCATTCTTGATTCTGCCCCTACTGAGATCAATAGGGTAGGATAATGTTCTTATGTATTTTCATTTTAAATTGACTTAACACCTTCCAGTTCCAAGAGATTAATTTATTTTAATTGTATGATAGTTTCTTATTCTGCCATCCAGAACTCCCAATGAAGCCAATGGGAGTTTAATATGTGGAAAGACTGACTGCAGGATCACGTACTCTCTGTAGTTTATCACCGATTCAGAAACCAGGCCACATACACAAGCCAGCTTTGCTTTGGGAGAGTGCACCTACTACAGATCTTAGCAGTTTCCAAATTGCAAGGAGCCTTATACTTACAGTGAAAAACAGCACTGGCACTGTGAGTATGACTGCAAAAATGACAGCCACACGCACTGTCAGGATGAGGATGTCATGTCTACTCTGGTAGTTGTGAAGCAGATCTGAGTGCACATTGTCTGCAGGGAAGACAATAACGTAAGCGTTCCAGCAAATAAGCAATTAATTTATAGAAACCGTCACTTAACAATGGCCTTCTTGAACAATGAGTGATGTATCAGCAAACAAAAGGGCAGGGAATGAAACATTCTTGAGTTAAAATATGTTTTAAACCGTACTCTAGTGATTCCATTTTTCAAGATTAACTCTTTGGGGCCCTGTTTCAGGAAAGCATCCCTAGTCAAGAAAGCACAAGGTTAACTCTAAGCTGAAGTCCATTGCAGGAAGACTACAGGAAGGCAAAGCATAGCTACTGGGGATTTTCTGGCAGCTTAAACTTATATAAAAATAACCACATACACTGTTCCTGCTGAATTTATACTAAATTATTAGGTTGCACTAAATAAGTCCAAATAGCAAATAGAGTGCTAAGAGAAAACAGAACATCTTTTCTTGAAGAACAACCCCCATTTTAGGTCAACCCTTTCCCCATGCAGCATGAAGTTTCTCCAACCACACAAACTGCCATCCAACTACTTCTGGTGGCTACCCCCACACCCTCATTTTCCCCCTTGAACCTACCCTCCTCCCTCAGCAACACTCACAGCCCCTGCACCTCAATGATAACCTCCTGGAGGAATTGATCCATTCTAAATGCTGCTGATATGGGTCACTGGGAGCGCCACGTGCTGGTGTACTGACAATATTTTAACAAGACCTCCCACAAAAGCGTCTCCCTTAACCAGTGAGAAATGCTGTGTACACATGCTGGCAGACAGGAAGAACATAGAATTCATTTGTTTCCGCACCTTTAAAAAATTCTCATAATTGTAACCAAGGGAAGCAAATGCACTGGGCACAAAAAAAGTATATTAATCTGCCCTTTTCTAGACGTGTTCAGACTTTGTTTCTGAAAGGTGTCCTGAGAAAACTGATAGCGCAGAACAGTGGTCAGGCTGTGTAATCTGAAGTGGGGAGGCAGGAGGATAAAGACCTTGCAGGCAGCTCATTGGGGATATATAATTTTAAAATACCTGCCATTTGGTGCAATCTGGTCTATTCCTAAAGGCAAAAAATCTTGCTCATCAGAAAGATTTGATCCTAAAGGATAAACCCTCTCTGGCAAGAATCACTTATCAATATACAGAAAAAGACTGAAATCATCCCAAACTTCCCTTCGGTTTGAGGGTGCAATTTTAAAAGGGGGCTGGCATAGCCCCTTCTCGTACCTGGCTTATACCACATGAGGTGCATTCTGCCATTACAAGCCCAGGTTGCTGCGTCTGTACCTCTGGTCTCCCACTCAGCATGACAGCGAAATACCATACAGCCCAAGCAAGTGACCTTTAGCAACACGTAATTTTTTGTAACTGTACTCCTGTAGTGTACATATGGCGACACCCTGAGCAAATAGACAAGTGGTGTTGGTTTAAAAAAAGAGAAGGCCAAAATAAAAATGCTATTCTGGTCTATGAAAGGATGGTGGAAAGGGCTACAGAAAAAAAATTTCATTTATAAAAGGCATGTTCCTGTCAGTCTCAAATGATGAGAAAAGTAATGCTGCCCTTCCATGCCCCGATTCTGCAACTGATATTGTGCAGGCAAACATCGGGGATGGGGACTCTTGCAGATGCAGCATTATCCACACACTATTAATATTCAGGCACATGGTAAAGTAGGAAAGAATTGGGTTTCCTTTCCTCACAGATTCATGCAATTTGTAGGATTAGATTTGCCGCCTGTGTGGACTTGTCTCCAGGGTTCCTGCTTCAGGTCGCCCCCTGGACCCAGTCCCAGCACTCACCCAGATATCTGTTCTGTGGTGTCTGGGAGTTTTGGCGCATTAGTCTGGTCTTAAGAGGCTCAGATCCTTCAGCTGAGCCCCAGATAGTCCAACCCTTCCAGGATTTGTCAATAAACCCAAATGAAGTAACCACAAATGAAAATCCCACATGTGGGGGTCAGAGTCCTCTTCCCTCTTCATCTTCTGTAAAGCAGTGGGCCCCAAACAGGATTATAGGTTAGCGTCAAAGATTAGTCCCATCATAAGTGGATCCACAACAGGTCCTCCCTTCCTTTGAGGAGGTAGTAATCAGCTAAGGAGTTCTAGCCTTTAGCCAGAACTTGGTCTAGTAGCTAAAGACTGGAGATTTGCTCTCCTGATTGGTCTGCCCCACAACTCAGCCGCATTTTTCTCTTTTAAGCTCCTCCCTCCAATTCTGATATCTCCTACAGGTGTAGCAAAGCACAGCCAACTGAGTCCAAAGTAGCTCATTAACCCTGTACTATTTGTAATATTGGGACCGGCAGGTATAGCCCCTCCCATAACTAAAAGGCCCGCCCCCCTCAATTAAGCAGAGTAACCACTAAGCCCAAGCCACAATTGATTTCTGGGGACAACAAATGAAAAAAAAAGAAACAGCAGCAGGAGTGAGGTCAAAGGTTGGAAATCAGGGATCTGGAGCATGACAGTGTCTAGAGTGTCAGTGGACACTGCTCAGAGGAACTCTGCCTGGAGGCATGATCATATGAGGAATCAGAAATAGGCCCCACAGTTACAGAGCATGATCCCGTCCAGCTTCTTCCTCCTGTTATAATGGATGGAAATCTTGGGTCAGCACCAGGAGGAGATTAACAAGGAGGCCTCAAGGCTTTCTGGGGCCAGAGATGAGGTGTGCCACGACCAGGAAATGTGAGGAAAAGTGCAGCCAGAATCTCAGTAAGAGGTTCTGGAGGAACCGAAAGAAGGACTGCAAGTGTGCGAGGCTCATTAACTCTGTGTTGTGAGAGTGGGGTTTGTAAACCCCATCACAGGACTCCAAACTCCTCCTACATGAGGTGGGAATTTCAAAGAAATTCCAGGAAATGAATCTTGGGGAGTTTCTTAGCCTCCTCAAACTTCTTGGGGAATCAGATCCTCGGCTGGTGTAAATCTGCCTGGCTCTTTTGAAGTCAATATGATATACTGATTTATATCAGCTGAAGACCTGGCCCATTGTGGCTATTTCTTCAGGACCATACAACTGGATCATTTATTTTAATATTTTGTTTGTAGTTTTCTATGAAAACTTACTGGCTAGCAGCCGCCCAACTGTTGGATGAGAATGGCCATCAGTGTTGGCAACTGCAGCCTTCATCAGTTTTCTTGGCAAAATCCACTAAACAGAAATGGTGAATTCAAATTATCTTAATTTCTGCAAATTGGAGGCTTCATATCCACCATGACAGCCTCATGGTAGAAAGTAATATCTTTTTTGTAAGTTGTTAGACAGATGAACTTTTGGTGACCTATGACAGAAATGTCAAATTTGCTTCCCCCGCCCATCAATATCCCATTATGCATTGGTTCCCAACCTTTCCAGACTACTGTACCCCTTTCAGGAGTCTGATTTGTCTTGTGTACCCCAAGTTTCACCTCACTTAAAAACTACTTGTTTACAAAATCAGACATAAAAATACAAGAGTGTCACAACACACTATTACTGACAAATTGCTTACTTTCTCATTTTACTATATAATTATAAAATAAATTGATTAGAATATAAATATTGTACTTCTATTTCAGTGTACCTGAAGCCTCAGTGCTGCTGCCCGGGGCCGAAACATAGAATGTAGCTTCCTGGGGCCTCCTGTGGCATGGGGCTCCGGGCAATGGCCATGCTTGCCATCCCCTAATGCCAGCTCTGCACTTGTGACCCTCCTGAAACCATCCCACAAAGCCCTTGGGGGTTGCAACCCCCAGGTAAAGAAACACTGAAGTAGGCGAATATCTAGGTGAGTTGACATACCCCTGGAAGACCTTTGTGTATCCCCAGGGGTACGCGTACCCTTGGTTGAGAACCACTGCCATAATGAATGACTGTAACAAACATGAAGGCAGCAGCTCGACAGGGCACTTGAAATCTAATAAGAAAGACTGATGACCTTTTGGTGCCCCTGATGGAAAACTCACAGATCAAATCTGTGATCTCCTTTTGATTGACGTAGTGGCCTGTAATGAACAAATGTACCAAATTTCAAGATTCAAACTGCTTTAGAACATTAGCTCTCAATCATCCTGCCAGTGAAAGGGTCTGTGTGTTCTCTGAATTTTATTTATTCTGCATGTTCCTTTTAATAAGGAAAAAATAAGATTTGCTTATTTTTTGTATTTTTAAAGTGAATTAGTGTTTATGAAAGGAGGCGGGTTGAAAATCTTGGACACTGAAGTATTCAGAATTGCAAAAGCATTTCAAGCAGCAGCATTCCAAGCTTACCTAAACTGCATCACCAATGTATTTAACCTGAATGGGTAGGGACCAGCTCTGTCTAACAGATGGAGCACAGTCTCCACACCCATTGCCTCTGTGCCCGAGAATGGCAATAAGGCTGCCAATTGCTGTGGTGATGATTTTGACACCTATTCACTAGGCGCTATCCTGAGATCACAAGCTCATTTCACACAGGCAATTGAACAGCCAATCAGATATCACCTAATTACTTTAAAAAGAACGAGGAGTGCTTGTGGCACCTTAGAGACTAACAAATTTATTTGGGCATAAGCTTTCATGAGCTAGAACCCACTTCATCAGATGCATAGAGTGGAACATACAGTAGGAATATATATATATAAAAACATGAAAAGGTGGAGATGGTTGCCATACCAACTTTAAGTGGCTAATCAATTAAGGTGAGCTATTATCAGGAGAAAAAAAGCTTTTGTAGTGATAATCAGGATGGACTATTTCAAACCGTTGACAAGAAGGTGTGAGTAACAGTAGGGGGAAAATTAGCATGGGGAAATAGTTTTAGTTTGTGTAATGACCTATCCACTCCCAGTCTTTATTCAAGCCTAATTTAATGGTATCCAGTTTGCAAATTAATTCCAGTTTAGCAATTTCTCGTTAGAGTCTGTTTTTGAAGTTTTTGTTGTTGCAGAATTGCCACTTTTAAGTCTGTCACTGAGTGACCAGAAAGATTGAAGTGTTCTCCTACTGGTTTTTGAATGTTATGATTCCTGGTGTCAGATTTGTGTCCATTTATTCTTTTGCGTAGAGACTGTCCGGTTTGGCCAATGTACATGGCAGAGGGGCATTGCTGGCACACGATGGCATATATCACATTGGTAGATGTGCAGGTGAACGAGCTCCTGATGGTGTGGGTGATGTGATTAGGTCCTATGATGGTGTCCCTTGAACAGATATGTGGACAGAGTTGGCACCGGGCTTTGTTGCAAGGATAGGTTCCTGGGTTAGTGTTTTTGTTGTATGGTGTGTGGTTGCTGGTGAGTATTTGCTTCAGGTTGGGGGGCTGTCTGTAAGCGAGGACTGGTCTGTCTCCCAAGATCAGTGAGAGTGAGGGATCGTCCTTCAGGATAGATTGTAGATCTTTGATGATGCGCTGGAGAGGTTTTAGTTGGGGGCTGAAGGTGATGGCTAGTGGCGTTCTGTTACTTTCTTTGTTGGGCCTGTCCTGTAATAGGTGACTTCTGGGTACTCTTCTGGCTCTGTCAATCTGTTTCTTCACTTCAGTAGGTGGGTATTGTAGTTTTAAGAATGCTTGATAGAGATCTTGTAGGTGTTTGTCTCTGTCTGAGGGATTGGAGCAAACGCAGTTGTATCTTAGAGCTTGGCTGTAAACAATGGATCGTGTGGTGTGTCCTGGATGGAAGCTGGAGGCATGTAGGTAAGTATAGTGGTCAGTAGGTTTCCGGTAGAGGGTGGTGTTTATGTGACCATCACTTATTAGCACTGTAGTGTCCAGGAAGTGCATCGCTTGTGTGGATTGGTCCAGGCTGAGGTTGATGGTGGGATGGAAATTGTTGAAATCATGTGGAATTCCTCAAGGGCTTCTTTTCCATGGGTCCAGATGATGAAGATGTTATCAATGTAGTGCGAATAGAGTAGGGGCATTAGAGGACGAGAGGTAAGGAAGCGTTGTTCTAAGTCAGCCATAAAAATGGTGGTATACTGTGGGGCCATGCGAGTACCCATAGCAGTGCTGCTGACTTGAAGGTATATATCAGGGGTCGGCAACCTTTCAGAAGTGGTGTGCCGAGTCTTCATTTATTCACTCTAATTTAAGGTTTTGCGTGCCAGTAATACATTTTAACGTTTTTCTCTTTCAATAAGTCTATAATGTATAACTAAACTATTGTTGTATATGAAGTAAATAAGGTTTTTAAAATGTTTAAGAAGCTTCATTTAAAATTAAATTAAAATGCAGAACCCCCTGACCGGTGGCCAGGCAGTGTGAGTGCCACTGAAAATCAGTTTGCGTGCCGCCTCTGGCACATGTGCCATAGGTTGCCTACCCCTGGTATATATTGTCCCCAAATGTGAAATAGTTGTGGGTGAGGACAAAGTCACAAAGTTCAGCCACCAGGTTTGCCATGACAACATCTAGGATACTGTTCCTAGCGGCCTGTAGTCCGTCTTTGTGTGGAATGTTGGTGTAGAGGGCTTCTACATCCATAGTGGCCAGGATGGTGTTTTCTGGAAGATCACCGATGGATTGTAGTTTCCCCAGGAAGTCAGTGGTGTCTCGAAGATATCTGGGAGTGCTGGTAGCGTAGGGCCTGAGAAGAGAGTCTACATAGCCAGACAATCCTGCTGTTAGGGTGCCAATGCCTGAGATGATGGGGCGTCCAGGATTTCCAGGTTTATGGATCTTGGGTAGCAGATAGAATACTCCTGGTCGGGGTTCTAGGGGTGTGTCTGTGCAGATTTCTCTAAGGTTCCACAAGTACTCCTCGTTCTTTTTGCGGCTACCACTCTGAAACCTAATTACTTTCCGTCATTACTGATGAGTTGAATTGAAACTAGTAACACAGAGTTGAAAGTTCTGATATGACACTGCTAAGCTCCAGTTACCCAAAATAAAACTAGTTTACATTAAACTTGTGCCTTTGTTCCTTACGCTTTCATTTTTGAAGTTAAATTAGCAAATGCTGCACATAGCTACTATCTGTAGCCACTCAGAGCACCGGTAAAGAAGAGATTTGTATCTTTATGGAAAAGTTTAGGGAAATCGTTTTGAAAATTTTAGTAAGGTAAGTGAGTGGGATTCTCCTTTTTCAGTGGGTAAATGTTATTGATTTCACCTGGATTCTTTCTGACCGATACGTTAGATCAGCAAAAGCTGCTTACTTACCATAGAAAGTTAAATAGCCAAAAATGGCAGTCATTAAGTACATAACGAACATGGCAAAAAATGAGATATTTGAAACCATTTGCATTCTCTTCTGTGTGCGACTGGAAAAAGAAGAAAACATAATAAATGGCTGCATTTTGTTTGAATAACTGTTGTAGAAACGTATAAACTTTTGAACAAACAAAATTAACTAGCATCGGAGAGACTTCAGAATGTGTCTTCTTCATTTAAATCAGTGATCCCCAAAAGCTGTACTGAAGGAAGAGAATGATTGGCGGACTAAGTCTCCCAAAATCCATTGCTAGCCTCCCAGTTTTGCTAGGGTTTTAAGTCAAGAGAACATAATGACCATTCTGTGAATATTGCCCTCCACAAATCCCAATGGGTGGCTATGGCCCTAGCAGTAGCCTCTGTAGCAGAGAAAGGGTCAGCTTGGAACTGCTTCTGTGTGCAAATTAAAGGACCAGTAAAACAACAGAATATTAACATCCTAAATGTTTGCAAAAAATGGTCTGTGTCCTCTGGTAAGGAGAACTGCTGTAGTTTAAAAAAAAAAATTGGTTAAACATAAACATTTCGTTTTTGACACTTATTTTGAAATGCTTAAACCTGGGTGCCTAACGTTAGGCTCTTAATCCATATTTTGATACCAAAATAGAAACACCTAGATTTCTAGAAGAGCTGAGCACCCAAAAATCCCACTGAAGTCAATGGAAGCTGAAAGTGCCCAACAGCTCCCAGTTAGACACCTTATTAAGTGGCCAGTATTTCAACAAACAGCAGATCCTTTGACAAGGATGGGAACTGCAGCAGGCTGAGCACTGCTGAAATTCCAGTAACTTCTTTTAGGTACTTAAATAGGTGCTGAAGTCTTTTGGCCTTGAAGCCCTAATGCAAAGACATTAATATGGAGTAAAGAGAGAAAATGGCACAGTCATTTAGGAGCAGATTTTGCTTCATGACAAAATTGTTTTCATCTAAGGTATAAAAATATCAGCCCTGATTCTCCACTGGATCTGAGCTGTGCTGGAGGGAGCAGCTGCAAAGAGCCAGTTGCAGCTCCCCAATCATTGGCTGCTCAGCCTTGATGGATGTTAGAGCAGCAGGGGGCCTACTGTAACTTGCACCTGTGCAAATCAGGTCACCACACCTACTGCCTGCTCATGCCCCTTTGCTCCCCTTATGCCAGGGAAGGAGGTACAGTGGCTGGTGTGGGAGGCTCATCTTCTTCATCTTTCTTACACAAAGAAAAGTTATCGGTGTCAGTCACATCGTTTAACTATACTTGATGTGGTTTAAAAACACATTGGGGTGAAAGCCTGTACATAAAAAGCATAACTTGTTACTGTCACAGGCTTTTTGCTACATTGGAATCAATGGCATTAGCTGAAGTACAAGACTTTATCTTGTAAACTATAATAATTTGCACTGCTTGGCTCTCCAAAATAGCTGTGTCATTCTAAAGAAAACCCCTGGGATGTGTGGCAAATTGCCGGCACTACTATGATGGGTCCCGCACTTTCTCTTCTTGTGGGGCCGTTTCAGGGTGCCATTTCTTGCCCCTGAACTGGGGTAACAGCTATCCTACTAGTATCCCAGGGAAGGGGAGTGGAGAGGGAGGGACCCGGGCCTGCCCTCTACTCCGGGTCCCAGCCCAGGGGCCCTATGATAGCAAGTGAACCACTTGTACCAGTGATTCTTTCCCCTGGGCTACTTCCCTCTCCTGACCTTCAGCTTGTGGGGCTTCCTGCCTTTCCTCTGCACAAGCCAGGTGTCCCTTTACCTAGGATCTTGGTCTTCTTAGCCTGCCGCAGCACTTCTCAAGACTCTCCTCCGCTTTCCTCCAAACTGCTGTTTGTTCCACCACCAATCCACTCTGCTTCACTCCTCCAAACTGCTCTCTGCTCCACCACCAAACCACTCTGATTCAACTCCTCCTCACTCTGCTCCAACTCCTCCTCACTCTGCTCCAACTCCTCCTCTGGCTGATTGAAGCAGGGGGATTTTATCAGGTGACTGGCTTCAGGTGCTTTTAATTAATCTACAGGGAATAAGGCTTCTCCTCATCCTAGATCACTCTCCTGCTGCCTTCTGGTCATGCTGTATCACAGATGTCATGTTACCCCATAGGGAATCCAGATTTACCTAGCTTCAAGCAGTGCTCCTTTGTTTTCTGATTTTATTAAACTACCTTTCCTTTGAATTACGAGAGTGATGTGGAGCAACTCTGCACTAGCATTTTACACTCTAAACAGTCCATTTTAAACAATCAAACAATAAAAACATCTTACTCTTTAAGTTCGCTGTAAATTGGAAGGACCGATGGGTGGCACACAAACGCAAATGCAAGGGTGGGCAAAGCATAAACAGTCTGTTTGAACATAATTGAAAAAAAGACAGTTAGGAAAAATGCATATTTAGAAATCATCAGTGTTTCTACTACCTCATCTCCCTACTTTCTGAACTCTTCAACTGAACATTGAGAGTCCTTGCACGGAAGGCAGAGCGCCTGTCAAAAACATCAGGAACAATAACTTTTCAATGTGAGGACACAATCTATGTATTTTTCTTGCAAATATTTCTGACTCAATTCAGAGACAGCAGTCGTATAGCTGCTGCTACCACCAGGTTTGTTCCCTTGAATAAGACACTTTCACATTCTCTACTATTGCTGCCAAACACACTCTTGTGTGAGAGGGGCAAATGTTTGATCTTTACATGCCATGAGGAGGAAAATTATTTCAGTGCCATAGAATGGATGCTCAGAGGAGTCTGACAGTGATAGATAAGAGCTTGATTGTGATATTTAGTCTTAGCCCATAGTAAGGAACAGTGCAGAGGGTCATTGTTCCAGAAGGAGTACTGGGACACATTCTGTTTTAGGGAGGCACATGCCTGCTGGAGTACCCAGGCATTACAACCTCTGTGTATTGACTGATAGTGCAGTTCATTCCCTCTTTGAAGCTGGCCAGATCTGCTGCCTGGCGCAGAGAGGCAGAGCCTCAACTCCTTAAAGTCCAATGGAACCTGCCCCTTACACAAGCTAAGGGAGAAGGTTCATTATGTCCTCCCCATCACAGCGCATCTGTGAAAGTGCCACAGAGACTCTGGATCTAAATGATGTGTCTCATTGACTAGGACTATGGAGTGTGATATCAAATTATCTGAATTAAAAATAAATATCATAGAAAAAAACATACCTTGGAATTACAGGTAACATACTTTGATTGACACAGATCTTCATGTGCTGAGCTAACATTTGATATGATAGGTGAGGTTGCATTTGGCTCCAGTACTGGGCAGGAAAGTTGAAATTTCTTGTAAATAACCTGGAATAAAGTGCCACATGGTAAACTGTAAAAACTATTATTAAAATAAAAATGAATACCGAAGACACTATAGGGGCAACTCTAATCCAACCAAAACAGCAAGCAGAACTTACCACTATGAGGAAAAAAAACATGCAACCAAGAGAAAATCCACTAGTATATCCAAGATACCCTAAAAAAAATACAAAAGAAATCTAATCAATAACTCATTTAATGGTCACATTCGTTTGTGCTTTTGTTCTTTTTATAGCTTGTTACTTTATAACATAGTTAAAGTTATTACACATTATACACATGACGTGCACCATGAACTTCAGGAAAGTATAAAAGTGCCTCTCATTTTTCTGTAATCTGTCATTTCACAAGGTTGCTACATTTCAGACATATTAAAACTCTGTTCTGATATGTTTGACTCTCGTTTAATATTCCTCTCCTGCCTCGTTGCAGATCATCTACATGGTAGTTTGACTAACTGCACTCTTGAGAATGACTTTCACAATGGACGTAAACTTGATAATAGGAAAATACTCTCATAACATGCCACAAATCATGAAGTGCTTAAATGTTAAAAGTTACTATGGATTAGATTTTCCAAGGAATTTCGATTTTTATTTCAAGGGCAGTTAGGTGCCTAACCTCCTTAGGTGCTTTCGGAAATTCCAATAGGTGCCTATCAGCAACTTTAGGCACCTAAATACCTTTGAAATTCTGGCCATATAGGGTGAGAGGCGCCTAGTGGAATATAAGTAATATCCATATCCATATACACATATTACCTAGACAGAACTAGTCAAAAATTTTCAATGAGAATTGTTATTGAAATTTTGAATTTTGACGGAAAAAACATTTTTTGACAATTCTTTTGCAATTAAAAAAATGACTGGTTCTATGTAATATTAATTTATCTAATGGAATAAACACCCAGATGGTCATAATATCTGTAATTAGTTGCCACAAGCAAATGGAAGAGCTAACGAACACATTATTTTGAATCAATTTAGTTATACTGTGCTCATTTGTCATATTACTAGCTTTTAATTTAGCCTGGCTTGTTCCAGGATGCCTAATACATAGCTTATTCCTGTGCTAAGGCCACTTTATTCATGACTGAGCACTGTCCTCTCCATTATATCTGAGTGGCCAATATAACCTAAAGGGGAGGAAGGATAGCTCAGTGGTTTGAGCATTGGCCTGCTAAACCCAGGGTTGTGAGTTCAATTCTTGAGGGGGCCATTTAGGGATCTGGGGCAAAAATTGGGGATTGGTCCTGCTTTGAGCAGGGGGTTGGACTAGATGACCTTCTAAGGTCCCTTCCAACCCTGATAGTCTATGATTCTATGATTCAAAATCTGGGTACACCCACTTTATTCTAATTATATTTGCACTCTTACCTAAGTTCTTAAGAAGACACAAGGGGAGGATTATAGTAAATGTCACGGCTACAACAAGAATTCGCCCATCCACATACCATGCCCTGTAAAACATTTCAAAGATACTGTGAAATCTCCTTAAAGCACTATCACTGTTTTTTAACATTGGATCAGACATCCAGAATTACAGCATTTTCTCTGGCTTCCATATGTTGTAAACTCAAATACAGGCAAAAACTATGACAATTTTGGAACTTGCTAGGGCACTGGTTACATGTGGTAGTAAATAGAATATTTTATCAGTAATTGCTTAAAAAGTGGCACTCTTTGGAATGACCCACAACATGTTTTCATAGTCAGAGGGCAAAATGTTGCCCTTACTGGTAGGAGTAGTGGCATGGGTGAAGGGATGGAGCAATACCAGTTGGCATTAGATAGAAGCTATCCTGCCAGCACAGGAAAAGACAGATCAAGTGGTCAGACATATAGTACATAGCATATGCTGCAGACAGCAGAATACCCGCTTAATCTGCTGAGGGCCTGGCCACATGCCCTAAATGACAGACAATGCTACTGAGGGCTGGGATGCACTGGCCACCCCAGTCACTTGACCCCTTCCCATAGGCTGTGGTTAGACTCCTCTCCTGGTGGTCTGCAGGAAAAGGGGAGAAATGCAGGATTGTTCTCTACAACATATTTTAAAGTGCTCTGTCCAGTCTTGTACGAAACATCTCCAGGATGGTGTTTCCACCTTTTAGCTAAGTTTCAAGACATCATATAACCTGATGTAACAAACAAGACATGTACCAATGTAAAGAAATACCCCTCTTTTTGTTTTGTTTAAGGCAACGGTAGATGCCATCAAGCAGTAACAAGTGGCAGAAATCTATCCTAGGTATTCCACTCCTGTCATGTTTTAGTATTGGGGCACTTTGCACTATGGCAGAGGTGGCCAAACTGTGGCTCGTGAGCCACATACAGCTCTTTTACAGTTTAAGTGCAGCCCGCTGAGCTCCCCACCCCACTCCATTCTCCACCTACCAGACGGGGGTGTGAGTGGAAGAGCTCGGGACTTCTGCCTTGCGGTGGGGTGGTGGGGTAGGGACTTCACCCCAATGGGGAAGGGGGTTTCAGGGCTTCAGCCTCATGGGGTGCACCTGCCAGGGCTTGGGGCTTCAGCAGGAGCAAGGCTGAAGCCCCAAGCCCCGTCATGTGCCTCCCATGGGGCTGAAGCCCCAAACCCCAGCAGGTGAGCCCCTAGCCCTCGAACTTCTGAAGATTGTCATATGTGGCTCGGAGGAGTAAGTTTGGCCTCCCCTGCACTATGGGGAGTTCTTTACAGATTGAATCCTACAAGGTACTCAGAACTCCTGGAGGTGCTGAGTGCCTTCAATGCCCTTTGGTTTCCATAGATGTTGAAGGTGTTTAATAGCCCCAGGTATTGCTCAGCATATTGTGGGATCAGACCATAAGATAAGAATGTTGTAAAAATCATTCTTCTGAAGGAAAATCTGGACAGTAATCACTAAAGGCTCATTTATTTGTCTTTTCTCTTCCCCTCCCACGCTTTACAATCCCATTAGGGACCCTGCTGTGAAGATCTGACACTAGCATAAGGAACAGCCAATAATTAGTGCTTGTATAAACCCATGCTCTAGCTTATCTACATGAAGTTTAGACTCTGAAGTCAAGTAAGCAAAATAGTATTAAACTTACGAAAATGCTTCTTCTTTTCCCATAAGAAACTTTATGGCAGAGGGCAGCTCATTTTTTACTATGAAGAGATAGCTCAGCATTGCTGGGGAAAAATGAGATCATTTTAGAAAGTGGACATGATATTTTGTGGAATGAGCACATAGAAGGATACTGGACCTGTTCTCATGCCAACCCTAAGTAAATACAAGCTGATCTAAGGCAAAGAAGTTTAATTGATTCTAAATTACTGATCCAAGTTGGGTTTTCCCTGATATGTCATTTCAACAGACTACACAGAGAATACTAGTTTGAACTGCACAACAGAACACGAGGGCCCCCAAAACATCACTGGGAGAATGAGAAATCTGAGTGGCCGACAGGCATAAATATATGTGCATTCCTTTGTTTGCTCTTGTCTTTTATACTCCCTTTACCTCCAATATTCTGGAGAGAAGTGGATCCAAAAACAATCATTTTTCCTGGGGTGCCAAAGACCTGCTCGCCAAGCTTTTCATACACCATGCAGCCTGCGTAAACCAATTGGAGGAGAAATCAGAAATCAGGGGTGACAAGCAACTGTCAAGTCAAAACATTTTTCTTCCCTTTTCACACAAATATGGGTCTCTATTGTAACTCACAAGAGTCGAGCAAGCTTATTTGGAAATATCCGCCTCACGTTTTGAAATGTCAGGAGTGGCTACCAATCACTTTTTGAAAGTTGGAACTCACAATGAGACTATTATATCCCTTTAATGTAAGTGTCAACCTACAGTCCTCATGACATTTACAAACCTGGCATCCTGACAGCTTACATTTGCTCCCTCGGTAGGAATAATATAAGATTTAATGGAAGATAATAATCAACATAGCAGAGATCTGCAAGCCAAGGCTCTGGCAGACAAGCTAGAGAGACACAACACAGCAATGCTGTAATTTTATACAGTTTGACTAACTGACATAGATTAATGCAGAGAGGCCAGACTGTTCATTTAAATTATTATTTTTATTTCCTCGTGATAATATATTAATTTATGAGTTCTCATTCTCCTATACTTCCTGTGAAAGAAGGAAAGTATGAGAACTATAATTAAATATTCTTTGTTTAAAATCTGTCAAATTCAACTAGTAGCTAGACCCTCTATTAATTACAAGATGTCCCAGATGAATTTAGCAATTTCCCCCCCCAGTTGTGGCTTGGGCTGACAGAAAAGGTATAGCATTAAGAACACAAGAGGATATGCAATGAGAATGAAAGATAAATATTTCAGGTGTTACACTGCACAAATTATCCAAAAGAGGTGTCTCTCAGTTTGGGTTCCTCACATTTTCTCCTGGTTGACATTTTCTCTTTAAAACTCACATGAACAAGAAGCAAAATTCAGTCTGAGTTTTAATGCAATGTTATCCCTAGCAGCCTAAAGCCCAGGACCCAAACTTTTAGTGTTTCAAGGACACAAGTGTGTGTGCATCTGCATGCCTAATTTGAATATGCAATTGCTGCCATTGTATACACAGTCATGATAATTGTGTACACAAATTAGGTGTTCAAATGTGGAAGCATTCTCATGCATGGGTAATTTTGAAAGTTTGGACTAAAAGATTATAACCTCAGGACATTATTCTTAGCCTATGGAACAGTGAGGGGTTTAACATTACAATGGCACCCTTTTATATATGTATTTAGAGTTATATATTGTGAGATCCTCAGGGCAGGGTGTGGCTTCTTCCCTATATGGAAAGTACCTATTATTATACCATAGGTACTATTGGGAACAACATCAACTCTATTTTAGCGATGTCATCTTATCCCAGATAAGCTTCACTATACAGAGTTTCATTATAACTGGAATTGCAATCTGCAGATTGTAATGCAATAAAACAGTTTGAGTCTTTTCTTCTACTTCACTAAATGGAGTTTCACTGTATCAGAATTCACTGTGAATTGGTTTGACTATATCTTTTCTCTATAGCAATGGGCCAGATTCTGGTCTCAGTATAAATCTAGAGTAACTCTGGTGGCTTCTGGCCCAGTTTCTCTTTTCTTTTTCAAACTGATGAGAAAAAAACCCAGGCATCATGCTTTATTTTGAACATCTTTCACCTCTTGTCCTTTTCCCTCCTACTAAATTGATACATTATCGTCTCAAATTACCTGTTTCCTTTGAACATATCAACAGGAGATTTATTGAATAAATAGACAGAAATGTCACTGAAGTCAATAGAAACCTACGAGAGAGTGAAAAATAAAATGTATTATAATAAAATAATTCTTTGGTGTTGCAATTTTGTACATATTGGGACAGATTCTCATTTACACTAAGCCACCTTCATAGTTTTCTGGCAGTGCAAGGGGCCCTAAAGTAAGTATAAATATAACTGACACATGCTTTATGGCTTCTTTACATTGCTATAGTGAAAAAAGGGGACCTAGTATAAATGAGGCTCTGGCCCATTAAGTCTTATATTGAAGACCTGCAGGGATCAACTTATGGTGTTCAAAGTTTATAGCCTATTAATTAGTAACCCCTCCCACTTTTAATCTAAACCAAAATAAAAATCTCCTACCATCTAAGCAAGAAGATCTAGTTAGAGCAGCTGTGAGCCCTATGCTCCCGACTACTTAGTCTAATGATCTTTCTAAAATCTGAGGCACATAATTTTATCTAAGCGTTTATCTAACGACATGAGGGCCACATCCTAATGTTCTTTCCCAAGCCAAGTTCCAGTGGATATTAATGGTATCTCCTGATATTGTTGTGCCTGACTCTGACAGTAGCAATGTCCCAAGTAGCCCTGCTAGCCTACTGTACAGGATGCAGAGTGATCTCCCCCAATCTGTGCACCATTCCAGCTCTGCTTTGGAGCAGAAGGAGATGTGGTTCTTTGCCATTCCTGTTGGCACTAGCCTCACACTGTATGCTCCCCAGATTGGTGGTCTCTGAGCTACAGATGTTGAGCAGGAGAGACAGCAGAGACGCACCTCCTCTGAGGTACTGCATGGCACTGGCAACTCCAGTCCCTGGCCTTGCACTGAGAGAAGCAGAGGCAGAAGGGTTAGCTGCATCCTGCATTATGGTTGGTGCTTCCTGCGATGGGGCATCCATCATTTGGCCCCTGCACTGTAATCACTGGTTTGCAGAAAAAATTGGGAATTAAAACGGGAATGAATGCTTAGTCGATATTTGCAAAAGGCTTAGCAGTACGCTTGATAACAAGGCAGTACCATGGGCCAAGTGCACAACACTACCTTTGCTCAATGATCCATTTCCTGTAAACCAGGGCACAATTGTGTGTTCCTTTTCTCTGTGTACAGTTACCCGGGCTGATTGACAACACATTTTCATATGTGTAAGGGGTATTAAAACAATCTGTTGGCACTTCTATCATGACAAAATGTCTTAGGACACCATGTAAACAAATTTAAAATTAAACAGAAAACAAGCTGCTACAATAGATGGGCTGTTTAAAATGACAAAAACAAGTCTTTACACTGAAAGAAACATGCAGGAATGACAGTTCGAGAACAATGTTTTCTTCCTTAGACTAGATGTATTTGGGGGCCACATTATGGCTGCTCTTGCCATGATTGCATGGCCTGGGGGGCGGGGTAGAGTGGGAAAGGGCACAAAAAGCCCCATTCTTCTCAGTGTAACTTTACAGAACATGCCACAATGATGCAGACAGCATTACTTGATCTTAAGGGGGCATCGAACAACAGCTGACAATGGCACTGCACTTCCCAAAGGAACTTGTCCACCTTGCCTGCACTGTACACTGTAATGCCCGGAGGGCAGTGCTGGGAGAGCCCACACTGAACCTTTTCATAGGGTGGAGTAAGTGCTGCTGCTGAGCATGCTCCCACCAGAGACATCATGCATGTTTTTGCACTATGTGGGTATAATGTCTCCAGCCATTATTGCTTGGCTGTTGAAGCTCGTCACTTGGCTAGTCATTGCTTGGCTGTTGAAACAAGCCGTAACTGAGCCCTTAACATTAAACTCCTAATTTGCTGACACCAACCAAAGGGCGTTTTCACGGAGGTAAAAATAACAGCTGCAAGCCAGCCAGGTGCTGTTCTGATCTGTTTCCTTACCTCCCCTTGGGAGTCTCAAGTTGCTATGAGAAACTTGTCCTTTTTCAATAAAGTCATATGAAAAGCCTGTTTGTGTGAGGGCTGTGATTTAGACAGACTAGTGCCAGTACCATCCCATAGAATGGAATGAAAATGTTAGTTCCCCTTGCTCTTTGCAAACTCAAAACATAAGCAGCGAAGCTTTGGCAACTCTGTAGTATCAAAATTATTCTCATGCTTCACATTTTGTCCAGTTTAAAAAAGTGCTGGCAACCACATAAGAAATCCGGGCAAAATTCTCATCCCCAGTCCAAGCCAAGTGTATAGCTATATGCAAAGGACCGAAGCAGGGCGGGGGGAACAGAATCCTACCTCCCACACTGGGAAGCTATGCTGTCTGTCCACAGCTGCTTCCCTCACTCATCAGCTGTAGCAACTACTGTGGCCCATTGCACTGCAGAGGCCTGGGCTTTGTGACCAGTGAATCTGTGAAGTTGGTGGATTAACAGGCTACATATCTGCCACTCCTCAGCTCCACCACACAAACCCCCTTGGCTTTGCACTGGGGATCAGGACACAGCAGAGCGTGGCTCAACCAGTGCCGAAGTCTGCAGAATCCTCCTCCTGAGATCTCTCTGTGGCCTGGCTCATGTGCAGCCTTCCAAACATTCTGCAGCCATGAGGATTTCTCCCCTATTGCTGATATGGAAGAGTCTTTCTATGGCATAGCTCATAGTTATTAGCCATATTAGACTATAAGCGCCTATGGGCTCTCATCTTATTTCACACCTGTAAAGCATCATACCTACCTATGGCGTTAAGTTACACAAATAATACATAACAATAGTGTTTTTGTTGTTTTGTTTATTTTGAATTCAGTATGCAAAGACTATATGATCCTGATTCTGACCTCAGTTGTGCGGGGGGGGGCAAATCAGGTTTGATTCCATTGGAGTCAGTGGAGTCATGCTGGTGGAAAAGCAGGCCCTCACTTACTTAATTAGCTTTTTAACATACAGGTTTCCTTTTCCATCTTTGCTTTTTACTTTTAGATCACCGTGCACGGTTCTCTTCGGTAACCAAAGTCTACCCAGATCAAAGCAGGCTTAGAAACATTTCAGATGTGTGTAATTTACAAGTAATGAATACAGCAAGGCCCTCTGTTCAAAATACAAAAATAATAATACTTGGTCTCTGTCTTTAATTATTTGTAAAGCAACGTGTGATAAAGATAGTAGTCTATATTTGTTGAAAAGATTCATTTGATCAAGTTGTGAGGAAAAAAATGTATTCTTGATCGATTGGATTTAACTCTCTGCATTGCAGGACATAGGAACATTTTAAACCGCGCTCTTTATTTGCCACAGAGCTCCAGAGGTCACATTAGGGTTTTGTATCTCAAAGACTGGTTTGATGGCTCATTCCCTGCTAACTTGCCTCTCACTCTCTAACTTGTCACTAACTACTTCATCTTTGGTCTTAATGGCTTTGTCTACGACATTGCTAACATGACCGAAAACCATTACAAAGCTAACAAAAGCATAGCTATTAAAATAAATATCTGCTATTAAATCTGCACAGTTAATTAAGTAGAGAATAATTCTGTTCTTTATAATACAAAAAATGTACTCAGCATTCACCCTAGCTAAATACTTTGTACAACATGCGTAACTCCACAGATCTACCCAGTATTTGATTCACGACAAGAGATAGTCTAACTACTATCAAAGATTATTTTAAGCTTCTCTAGGGTTCAGTATCATGTATGTGATCTACATCTGATAAAACTGCTTTTATCTCGTTTAGAGAAACGTAAGCATTCAGGAGATACACATCTCTCAGCTGCCCCTGGAAACAGAATGCTTTACAGAATGTGGTGTTAGCTTCTTGTTAGTACGAATGAGTTCAACAGCATTATGTGTGTTGATGAGAGGAGCAGAGAAGGCTGTGAGAGTTTACAAAGAACCAAAGTTTGAGTGGAATCAGAATGTAATTAGACTAATGCTTTGGACTGTTCAAGGATTTTAACCCAGTTACTGTGACACAGATAGTTCCCATCTACACTGTAACTTTTAAAGCGTAACTGGACCAGGAGCTGATTCCTGATTTGGTTACAGTTGTAGGGTAGACAGGACCCTGAACTCTCCAAAGCAAGTCAATTCCCAGAGTGGAATTCAGAATGATATTCTCTTTCCAATGGGTTTCAGATTACCCGGCAATCTTATACTGCACACACACAAGACAGATATTTGCAAATTGAATATAAAAATGTGAAGCACTTCTATCATTTTAATTAGAAATCACTGATGTAGCAATAGCTCTGTCCACTTCCATTTTTAGTTTGACATATAAGCTAGTGAGTTTATTTTTAATGAAATGTTTGTCAGTGCTGCAGTAGCAAAGCAGTTCAAAACATCCTGAACTGATTTGTATCTTTTCATATTTTAAGTTTCAGATCTGTCTCTTGGTACCATGTGCTAGATCTCAGAGAGGAAAATCGAGGATATAAATCTCATGTGCCTCCTACCCATCATTTCCCCCCACCCCCACCCCCAGCCGTGCACAAAAAAGTATTAGAGCTTGTACACACTAGCAGTTACTTCAGCATAACTTAAGTCACTCAGGGGTATGGAAAAGCCATCCCCCTGGAGTGATCTAAGTTATACCAACCTAAGAGCTGGTGTGGACAGCGCTATATCAATGGCAGAAGCTCTCCCACCGACATAGTTACCAGAGTTCGGAGAGGGGGAGTAATTATGCCAATGAGAGAGCTCTCTCCTGTCAGCATAGACCAGTGGTTTTCAAACTCTTTTTCTGGCGACCCAGTTGAAGAAAATTGTTGATGCCTGTGACCCAATGGAGCTGGGGATGAGGGGTTTGAGGTGTGGGAGGGGGCTCAGGGCTGGGGCAGAGGCTTGGAGTGAGGGGGTGAGGGCTGCAGAGTGGGGCTGGGAATGAGGGGTTCAGGGTGTGGGAGGGGGCTCTGGGCTGGGGGTTGAGGTGCAGGAGGGGGGTCAGGGCTCTGGGCTGGGGGGTGCAGGTTCTGGGGTGGGACTGTGGATGAGGGGTTTGGGGTGCAGGGGGGGCTCAGGGTTTGGGGGGGCTCAGGGCTGGGGCAGGGGATTGGGACACAGGCTTACCTCCGGCAGCTCCTGGTCAGCGGAGCAGCCGGAGTGCAGAGGCAGGCTTCCTCACTGTCCTGGTACTGCGCTGCGCCCTGGAAGCGGCCAGCAGCAGGTCTGGCTCCTAGGCCAAGGCATGCAAGTGGCTCCGTGCGGCTCTTGCCCGCAGACACCGCCCCACCTCCAGCTGCCATTGGTCGCTCAGCTCTGAAGTCAGTGCTACCTCCAGCAGCAGTGCAGAAGTAAAGGTAGCAGTATTGCAAACCCCCTACAATAACATTGCAACACCCCTCCCCTCCAAAACTCCTTTTTGGGTCAGGACCCCTATAATAACAACACTGTGAAATTTCAGGTTTAAATAGCTGAAATCATGAAATTTACTATTTTAAAAATCCTATGACCGTGAAATTGACCAAAATGGCCCGTGAATTTGGTAGGGCCCTACTTATAGACGATGTCATGTGTAAATCCCTATACACGCCAGGCAGTTTTGAGAGAGATACAATTTGTCTTAGTGCTGCTCCCCCCTGGGTGGAGCGGCTCTACACTGCCTCCAACAAGTTGTGCAAACTGCAGCGCCTAGCCCATTCTTTGTAAGTTACCATTATTATATTACATAGAGTGCTTATGCTGAAAGATTTTAATTTGCTTTGCTTTTCAGAAGTAGTTTCACACTATGTAATCACTAAAGTAATAGGTGTTTGGATTTGTGATTTGCTCCCAGTGAAGGCACTGGCAAAACTCTCATTGATTCTTGGAGAACAGGACGAGTCCTTAACCACTGACACATTTAGCTGCTCACATATTAAAAATACCTAAATGTAGCCTGCTATTTGTGTCTTAATAGAAAACTACCCTTCTGGGCATCTTACCCAGGGAATGGATAGAGAAAAGGAGTGAGATTCTGGACCTGGACACAGAACACCCAAAGATTCACCCAAAGGTGTGTGATTCTTTAAATTTTGTTTTTTAGGGCTCTGGGAGAAGTAGGATAGCAAATTAGTGATTAAAATATAAATTGGGTAGTCTATTCTCTTGTTTATAAACTAACATTTCTCAGACCATTTCTTGTCCAAAAATGCTCTTTTTAATACTTATGCAGCTTGGAGACTCCAAGTGAAATCCTGGCCTCATTGAAGCCAATGGCTAAGCTTGTATTGAATTCAATGGGTCCAAGATTACACCTCATGTCTTTTTTACTAATCATTGTGATACATTCATATCTGAAACCCATGACCAAAATGATCAAACTTGGATATTTAAGTCCATGTTTAGTTACCTAAATCACTGGTCTGGGCATTAGCTGCTGCTACTGAAGCCAGCACCTCTGAAATCCAAGCTACTTATGTATGCAGCCTACTTCATTTAGTAAAACTGCCCACTGTGTTTTGAATGGTCTATAAACAACCACATTCTCTCTAAATGCAAACATTTAAAAATCAAAATGAAAGCGTACCCAGTCCTGCTATTCACTGCGTGGATACTTACACAAAAAGGATGATTCCTGTGTTGGCTAATGCAAAGGCAAGGCCTAAAATTCCACTACCCATAATGGCGTTGCTGAGATTAAAGACAGACATTCGCAATGAGGTTGTTCCTGGAATCTGAACGTAGGAAAAATGGACATATAAATAGTTTAGAGTTCATTGTACAATGCACATATACTGTGAATTCCAAGTTTCATGTTATAGGAAATAAAAGTAATTACTGCTACAGCAATGATACAGTAGAAAAATACAAAGCAAGATTTGAAAGAGAATAAATCCTCGTGAACCTTTTCACATGGACATTCCAATTACTGCCTTATGGAAGGGATAAATGCACTTATAAAACAAAAATGGTGTGGGCAATATATATTGCTTTAAACATTTTCAGTATTTTTAAAAATGCCTTCCATTAACCATAGGACCCGATTTTCAGAGGTGCTGAGAACATGTAGCTCCCCCTGGCTTAGCTGGAGTTGTAACCTCTGAAGAGCAGATCTAAGGGTTGTATAGTTCACAATCGACATTATATTGAGAGAGAAAGAGAAACTTACATATTCATCACATTTCTTTTTTTCCAAGTGACTGTTTGTGAGACTTCTTCGGCTTTCCCGATCCGAAATAAACTTGCTGAAAAGAAGTCAGAGAATACATTTTCTATCATGAGGACATATAGAATATGAATATACACTTTAATGCTATAAACACAGCATGATTTGATTCCTGCAAAAGGGGGTCAAACTTAGCTATTTAAAGGGTTATAATGAGCCTGATGATGTTTCGTTTACTCTTGTGTAAATCAGGAGTCAGTGGAGTTACACCAGTGTGAGAACAGAGCCAGACCTAACAAATATAGAAAGCTATTCCTGGATCTTTAGTAAAAGAGAAGTACTGCTTCTGTAGACAGGATGGTAATTAATCTGCATGCACATTAACAGAATGTATTAGTCCAGATCCTCTGGAATGGTGTGCCTGCTGGTAGATCTTAGCCATAAAGACAACAAATCCAGCCATGGGAGTCTCATCCCACTGTAGGGGATCTTCTAGTGTTGTATAGCTGCCCAGTTTCTCTGCTCCTGGTGTAAGGGGTACAGCTGAAGGAAATGAGCATGACTGGGATGTTCCTATGCCCTGTAGATCCTAGGCTGCCATTCAGGAGCCAATTGCAGCTGGAGTTAAATTGTGGGATTGGCCTTGAATTCAGCCAGCCCAGGGTGTGGGAGAGCACATCCGCCTGCTGAGCTGCACTGGATGCTCCATGGGTGTAGCCAAGAATCTGGGCTTTAGTATTTCCATCAAAGTCATCTTCTAGGGCACTGGCAAAGCCAATGATTTAGCTCATTGTCCTGTAAAGTTCAGTTTAGCTTAGGAAAGCACTAACAGAAGAGCTGCTCTTTAGAGTGATATAGCTCTCTTCCTCCATACTCTTCACACGTGCTGTTTTGCTTTGTCATCACAATGTGCACATTATAAATCTATTGTCACTAGGACAACAAAAGCATCCTGCTATTTTTCTCTCTGTCCCCTGCCTTTGTGCTTCACCATCTTGGAGTTACATTTCTTGCATTTATTTTCTCGCACTTTGCTGAAATCTTTTAGATTGTGTAACCCTTGGCCTGGTTGTTTAGTTTTTGCAGTGTCCCTGATCTCCTTGTTAACTTACACATGGATCTCTGGGCCCTAGCTACTGCATCAACCATTATGCACATTTAATTCATAACCAGGTCTTGCTACCCCTTTCCAAAGATCCCTTTTGCTTTAGATAATTTTAGCTGATTCTTTTAACAAACACCAAACCAAACCAAAACCACTCTGGATGGCTTTACTTAAAAAATATCATCCCCAACAGTTCCCTACAATTTTAAGGCATTCGATAAGCTAATATCCTCAGGTCAGGGACACACAGTTCTAATTTAACTGTAAATATGTAATAAACTCTGAATCAAACCATGTATTATATTAATACATCAAAAAGTATTGTGGGCTATCTTTAGGGCTTTATCTTTTTTGAGGCTCACTTTTGGGGGTTTATTTTTAACAATTTTTGAGTTCTATGTAGATGTCCAAAAATCCAGGTTTTGGGGGCTCTCTTTTTAATACTGTAATGAGAAGCTTTTTCAGGTACTTCCCAAAGGATCTATTTTCTGTATAAAAATGAATTACGCTAGATTAACCTTTGCATCCTTGTTATTGAACCTCTTGTTTAGCATTCAGTGTTTGTTTCCTGGTGCATTTTAACATAGCACTGTTTCAAGCAGCACTACATTAGAGCACACTAGGGAACTTTTAGCGCACACCAGCAGAGTACACAAACCAATTAATGTGTGCTTTAGAAATTACACCCCACGGTTTGTATTACTGTTCCATGTAGACAGGCCCTTAAATACAAGCCAGGGAGCAGGACATTGCCTATATAAACAAACTGCACAAGGGGTGAAATCAGCAAGAATTGAGTAACCGTTTCTGGGGGTTTTCTGGTATCTATTGGATAAACACTGATTTCCTTTACTTATTCATTTTATTTATTTTTTTAGTATCGGGGGTGGAGGGGTGAGTTAATCAGTGTTTATTGGTTAAAATCTTAAATCAGAAGCCTTAGGTATATTATACCTCTGCCCCTTTCAATGGAAAGTTCTATTAAACTTCTCACTACCCTGGCTATGACCTTTTTACTGGCAATATAGGATGAGAATGTGGTGTTGTTTTAACTATGGGCCATATTCAGATGTCTGTATATCCACTGACTTCAGTGGTGTTAAATGGAGGATGCATTTAGTCTACTAACTTTACGGTTCTCTTTAAGAATGATTTTCTGTGCTCCGTCTGTGGTTTCTGAAGGATACACCTCTGAAGTCTTTAAACCATGATTTGAGGACTTCAATAGCTGAGACATAGGTGAGAGGATTATTCCAGAAGTGGGTGGGTGAGATTCTGTGGCCTGCATTGTGCAGGAGGTCAGACTAGAAGATCATAATGGTCCCTTCTGACCTTAAAGTCTATGAGTCCATGAGATGGAAAATATCTTGAAAAGTCTTAGACATCATCTCTCCTGTATAATTCTCTTTTAAGTTTACCCCTTAAGCCCAGACAAATGTACACACATATATTGCTGTTAAAATATACTTAATCCCATTGCTAGTTTTACAGATTTGACTCACTTCTATCAGATTGGTCTGACTTTGCTTATCTACATCTGAATCAACTATTTCATTTCTCATACATTTTAAAAATTATTCATTTCAGAAAGTTACAGAAAACAGTTGCAGTGTCAATGTCAAGAGTCCTGAGATCTGTTGGGGGTAGACAGCAGATTCCCCTTCCAATTACATACGAGGTGCAAATCAGCCACCCTCTTTCTGAGGAAGAACTCACATTTTATTGCTCACTATGCAGATTTTTTTATTCATATAAAATAGAATTTGGCCCTTGGCTTCTAGTGAGTTGGAACTTGTATACTTTTGATGTATTTTTTAAGCCACATTGCTGAATGTAGGCTGTTGAATGGGAAGAGTTTACATGGCACTCAGGTGCTCTCACTGAAAAACCCTGCATGTGGTGTAATAAGGAGCACAGAGAGGAGCTTTGTTTCCTCTGGATGTGTTGCTAGGAATGTATGAGGGTTTTGCTTGCTTCTGCCAGTTAGAGATTCTGCCTTTTTCCAGACTTAGAGCTAAGGCAGAGACAATATTTCCTACAATATCATCTTTTTCCTCCCCCTCTGCTCAACCCTAGCCATTTAGTCCATTTAATAATTATAGAAATAAAAATCCTGTAGTTTATAGGATTATCATAATCCTTTATATTAAGACTCCATTAAAATAGTTTATAAAGGGTTAATAAATGAGTAAGAAATGTTTTAAGACTGTTACAGACCTGAGTAGTATGCATTATAGATGGTTATAGGCACATCTCTAGACGATATTACAGATAGTTATAAGCAGAACTGCTGGGTGGGAATTTTCCATATAAGAGTGGGGTTTTTTTAATGGAAAATGCAGTTCCCACAAAACTGAAATCCTCCACAAGCAAATTTCAGTTTTATCAAATTTTTGCAAATTTTAATTGAGAAAAATCAAAATTAATTATTTTGTTTTAGGTCTGTTGGACCACAATAGAAATATTTTTGGTTTGGTGAATTGGCTCAAAATGTTTTGTTTAGTGTCAGTACTACAATAACTTCATTTTTCTCCTGTGCCACATTGCCTCAAGGGAGTTGAAGTACAGGCCCCAATTCTTCCTCATGGGCTGGGCTCCTGGCCTGGCCTACATCTCCCATGATGCAACACAGACTCCTCTAGGACTCTGACCAAACTGTTTGTACATCATGGGATCACATGACAGTAGGTGCATCATGGGAGTAGTAGTCAGGCCAGGGAGCCTGAACCTTAGGGCAGAATGAGGGCATCAAGCTTCCGAACTACAACTACAATGAGGCAATGTGGCACCATCAGAAAATGTAGTTTAATGTTGAACTGACTTGAAATGAAGCACTTTGGGTCAGTTCAACAAACTGATTTGAAATTTTTCAGAATATTTCATTCTGTGAAAAAATTTGGTAGTTCAATTTTTTGTCCCAATTTGGAATGAAAAGAAATGTTGAAATACTGGAATTTCCCACTGGATGATAATTCCCATTTGTCCTCAATGCTAACTATAAGCCATAGTTATAAGCAACTGACCTTTTGGATTTTATAACAATTGAGTATTCATTTCTTAAGACATCTATTAGTCTTTTATTAACCCTTTATAACTGGAAACTTTATAAATAGAACCATAACATAAAGTGTGATAATTAGCTCCCACAGAGAGTGGAGACCATAATTAGCTTCCACAGAGAGTGCAAAGTGCTACACAAACACATAGTAAGACAGTCCATGTCCTTAATGCCTTTGTGACTTGTTAACCTGTTTGGAATTCTTTGTTTCAAGCAGTTTGTTCGTTGTCAAAAGACACCATTGATTCCTGTATATTCCTGCTCCTTTTTCATTCTTCATTTTAACACTTAGTGCATCACAACTGCACATGAACAGATTTTATAAAAAACTTTCCTATATATTTACAAAAGAATCTGTCAACTTAAAAATAATCAGTTCATACTGGTAGTAGGTCCATATTTATGTATGGCTCACAAAGAAGGTCTTAACCTATTTTTTCTCTCTCTATTTATCACTGTGCTAAAGCTTAGGCTCCATCCATTTTGGGGCTCAAACCAAGTTTAAAGGGACTGCATTTAAACATGGTCTTCATATAGAGTTTTAAAACCAGCTTAGATGTTGGCCATTTGGTAAAAGTGATGTTCCTTTAACTGAATTAGTGCTTGCCTACATGGTTCAGCAGTGTGGATTACAGGGGTGTGATTTCTAAAGTGCACTAATGTGTTGCCATGAATTGGTCCATGTAGACCCTGCTGGTGTGCACTAAAGGTTCTCTAGTGTATTTTAGTGTAGGGGAACCTTTAGTGTCCACCAGCAAGGTTTACGAGGGCCAATTAATGAGCAACATGTTAGTGCATATTGCCTCACCATGTAGACAAGCCCTTAGCTAACCTGGTTTTAAAGCCCACTTAAACAAAATGGCTGACTCAACTGTGTTAAACCAATTAGTCAGAAGTGTTTTTAGACAGTGCCTTAATTGCTTGATAAGGGTTTCTAGTTTATACAAAGGTGACAAATCCTGTATCATGCTACATCCTCCTAAATTGATGTCCAGCATAGACACTGATAAAGATCTTAAATGTGAGTAGAGACAAGAATGCATAAGACTCTTTGTGCTGGCTCCCACTACAAAACAACTATGTTTGAGCACAACTTTCACAGTCTTGTTAGCTGGCCTGCAGATGACCATGGTTTATTGGTTGGCATAGACCAGGACAAACTGCATTTAGCATTGTGTCAGCTAACCCAACTAGCTAACTGAGGGTTTAATCACAGTTAATGATAAGAGGCAAAACACAACTTTTTCTTGTCTACACTGCCCGAGCTATGTTCAGCATCGTGCCAGCTAACACACTGGCTAGCAATCGTGTTCAGACACAGTAATGTGCTGTAATATAGACCACATGCATGGTTAATGGAGCACCAATAAGGGGATGCCTGGAAGTGGGGATAGTTGGCAGTGATGAATATTTCTGTACAGACCTTTCACTAGGAAACTCAGGGCTTGTCTACACATGGAGTTGTTCCTGATTAACTTCTGGTGTGTTACGCTAAACAAATACTTGGCACTCTTATTTCAGAATAAGAATGTCCTCACATGGAGTTAATGAGAACCAGGAACAACTTAATTTGTAGACAAGCTCTCAGTGTCATAATGCAGGTGGTTAGTTTCAAGTTCAAACACAGAATAAACCCATCCAAGTTTTATATGAGATTTTATTTTTAGGCTTACAAACCTTTAGTTGAAACCCAAAGCAATGTCTGGCTGTGTCTGGAGAATTTTTCAAGTGGAATTTTGTGATTTTGTTTTGGTTTAAAAACAGATACTAGTGTCAGTTGCCTCCCAGGCAGATCTTTCCTGCAAAATCCTTGCAAACCTTGCTTTGTGTTGAACCCTCATGAAAACATATGCCCTGCAAAGAGCTGTAACTAACTCAGGCTTAATGTGAAATGTAGGGTGCAAAACCAACAAGCCAAAACAACCGGAAAAAAAAATTGTGGAAAATGATAGGTCTGATCCAAAGCTTGTTAAAGCCAATGGGAAAACACTCACTGACTTCCGTGGCATTAGAGATTCACTTAGCCCTAGGTCACATGTGAGATGGCACCAAAGGTGGCACCTGATATAGCCATCCACCTGCTAGTATACAGAAGAAATGCTTGAGTCATAATGGTGATTGGAAGGGGCAAAGAGAAGGGGAATGACTCATCTATAAAGAAGCATGAAAACAGCATTGCTGAATGGAATGCTATCTACATGTTATTTATATAAAAAGAAACTAATAAACCACCTTTATAGGTTGGGGCCCAATCCTGCATCCACTGAAGTCAGAGGGCGTTTTGCCACTGACTCCAGCAGGAGCAGGTTGGGGTTGTAGTGTCAATGTGGTAGGCCGACATTTGTTAAGGGTGGAACTCTTGGAAACTCATGCTCTTAGAAGAGGTGAGGGATGCAAGCACTGTGGAAATACAGCGATACACTATAGCATCCATCTTCCGTTAGGGCCCTCTCTGGATAGCTGCCCACGAATGCATCCCCTGGCTGAGCTTACAGCCATGCAGCTCCATGCATCTGAAGAAGTGGGTTTTTTACCCACAAAAGCTTATGCCCAAATAAATGTGTTAGTCTTTAAGGTGCCACTGGACTCCTCGTTGTTTTTGTGGATACTGAGTAACATGGCTACTCCTCTGAGCCATGGCTCAATAATTTTTCATTTTGGAACCCTCCCCCACACCCGGAGAGCTGATTTCTGGAATGCTTCAATCTACTATGAGAGACAGGAGAAGGCTGAGAAAAGTAGGGGAAATCTTTTCTGTTCTTAATTACATTTGTTTTTGTTAATTTGCCCCCACTCCCAACCAACTCTTCTTTTCCCCCCCTCAGACATCCTGCACCATTCAAACTCCTCCTTCCCACCTCTCTCCCCACCCTGCCCTTCCAGCTGCAGCATATGCTTTGATGGTCAATGTCAGGTCTCACTACTTACTGCTGTGTAAAACATGCATAAGATTCTCTCCACAGAGACTTCCCCCACCATTGGGAGAGGAGTTTGCACTCCACTGTGGAACAGCTGTGGGCCCAAGAACCCCAGGGGATAAGTGGGAGGCCAGGGACTTCTGTGTGGAGACTCTGGGTCACTGGTATCTCGCATGACTGCACCTGCAGAAGTCACACTGACAGAGCTCTCACAGCTGGCAGCTGCTGCCCCAAGGACTTCCCCTTAAAGGGGTATCTCCGCTGTCGTGGTGGGTGGCACAGAAACATAACACACCCAGGACTGCGTTGTCTTTCCAGCCTGAGCTTCACAGGAAGGGCTGACTGACAGTGTGCATCCCCCAGTAGCCTGCCCACTCTTCCCCCAGCCTGATCCCTCCTCCTGCATTGATCTCAGTACTGGGAAGGATTTTGGCAAGGTATGAGGAAAGAAAAAACTATTCCACAAAGGCAGCTGACACCCTTTTCACACCGGGGTCAATCTCCTCCCTATGCAGTACAATCAGTCTCTAAGTGCCCATTCCTGCAAACATTTGCTACCTATTGTCTGTCAGTAGGGTGGGAGAATAAGGCTGTTTTTGGTCCAGATCCTGTAAGCAGATCCATGAACGTGGACACCTGTACTCCAGCAAAGTCCCATTACAGTCAACAGGACTGTATGTGGGCACAGGGGTCCACACTAACATAGTTACTTGGCAAATTTGGGAACCTTAAACAGCTACTTTTCTTTCTCTCACCTCACCTTTGTTCTGCAAAATTTGAATGAAGTTTCAGAGGAAGAGGGTAGTAACTTCTTGTTTCTAGCTCAAAAAATCCACAGAAACAGCCAGCCACTCTCAGTACAACAGCAGATCCTTACCATAAAAATGGAAGCTATTCAGAACCTAAAAATTTAACTCTTTACCTTGCAATAAACTTGGAAGGGTTTATTATGATGGAAATAATAGTGTTCTATTTTATGAAATTAACAAAAAGTTTATACAAATATAAATGCTATAATAATTTTTACGTAATCATGTAATAATTGTATTTTACTTTAATTGCTGTGCAGAGAATTTTTTTTTACATTTAAATTTGAACCTTAATTATAAATCTGTCACTTTTTCTAAAAGTGCATTTTCTATAAGGTTTTTGCTATTGCAAACTTAGGAGCAAAGGTTTGATATACATTCTCATTTGTGGAGACTTTTAAACATAGACAGGAAGATATGATCTACATTTCTTGTTAACAGCATGAGTTATACATTCACAGAAGCCTAAAGAACATTTTTGCGGCCATTGTGGTTACATACATCAGATTGTGGAACAACCTTTATTGAAAATCCTGTATCTTTGCCCAAAATGTTTCTGTCGGTCTAATGTTATTATTTTATTTTTTGTATTGTATATGCAGATATTTTGAAATGTTAGCATTTTGCTACTCTATATTTTGCTACTCAAAATTCAAAATGATGAATAAATTGCTACTCTGTTTGCTTTATCTGCTGTTGCAGCCTATACCCAACAGATGTCACATATGAAATTCAAATTACATTTTCAAATGGAGCATGACTCGGTAATGAATAATTCAAGAGATATACTGAAAATCAGAATGCTGTTTTTAAACAGTGTGTTTCACAGGATAGACAGCATCAGTGGAAAAATACTCACCTATTTATCTGGCCATTTTCTACCTCTGGAAAATCATTTGAATCATTGCTGATGTTATCATCCTCAGGGACAGTCATATTCTGCAACTCAGTTAATTCTAATCCACTTTTGAAAGGCATCCTGATCTAGGAAGTATAAGTATCCAAATAATAGTGTAGATTTTGTAGGTAGACAGTAGCCACAACGTGAGCTCGACAAACCTAAAATGCAGTAAGAAAAACAAGATGAATGCAGTATTCTAATAAGATTACAGTGAAATCAATATAAAAGAATGCCTTTATCAAGCATCCTCATGTCTGAAGGGACCAACCCAGATTATATCCCAAATGTATTGTACAGGTGGAGTAAAAGGCTCCTCCAGCTTAATTAGAAGAACATTTCCATTGCTTAATTTGTGCCAGGGCTCAGCCTAACCACCTCTAGGCTTGGCAGTTCACAGCCCCAGCACCTCTGGGCTTGCCACATCAGTTATGAAAGTAAAATTTTTTGCTTGAGCCCCAGCACCTGATCGCTTGAGCCCTGACACTTCTTTCATTACAAATTAAGCACTGAACACCTCTGTTTAAGTAAATTGTTTTGTCAATTCCTTGAGTAGCTGCTTACGACAGGTTTGGCTGGGTTTACATTTATAAAATAGTGAACAAATTAGTAACACACAACTTCAAAAAATAGGTTTACAACCTAGCAGTCAAGGAAAAAATTCTTAGTGTGTTAATTTGAGCCCCAGCTAGTTGTCATGCCTTTGTGTTTTTCTCATGTTGTCTCTCTCCTGCTTTTAATATACATATAAAATGTCCCATTCAATATAATTTTCATTATTAGTGTCCACGTTAATACCAAATTAAGGCAACACAGGGATATCATCATTGCAGTTTTCTTTTCATGAAATAGCTTCATTCCAGTTATTTGAGTACGCTGCTATCTGGAGATAAAGATTCAGACCACAAAACACTCCTCTGATTGAGAAATCGAATCCCTACATTCATGGACAGTCTGAAGAGAGAATAATGTGTGTCTTGTATCCAGCAATTGTTAAGTTATCAACTGTGAGAAATAAATCAGTCTCTCCACTGGGAGAAGATGCAGCACCCGAGGCAACTAAAAATAACACCTGTGTGGAATTGGTCTAATCCACTACAATAAAATACATTTCCTCATCAGAAATGTGGATAATTTGAAAGGCCGTACTTTCGCCTCTATGATTACAATCCATCACCCCAGGACCATATGTATTTGAGAATCAAATCTGGAACTCAACTGCCCCACAATTCCAACAAGCCTTTGAAGATGAAGTGTCATTAAGGAACACTTCCTGTAAATGGCTGATGTGTGGTGCAATTTCTCTAAATAACCCCAGCTCTGTAAGCAATTTTTCTGTAATGAGAGGTTTCCAAAACTTTAGGGGAGAGTTTAGGGTTACTGACCATACTGGACTAACCTCAGAATATTGCGGCGGGGGGGGGGGGGGGGGAGAGAGTGTCCAACTATGACTGCCTCCTATCTATATCAAATAAACAGTATAGAATCCAAGGCTACTGCTTACCCCACATCCTCATTGCATTTGAAAGCACGTAGCAGAGGTTGGCAGTTTCACTTTAAATAATCTCTTAAAATCTCTTCAAAGGTATTGTGACGGGGTCCGCTTACCCCGCACTAGCCCAGACAGGGTTCAACCCATGGGATTGACAGCAGAAGTCCAACCCCCCTGGCAAGACTGGGCATGCTCCAAGTGTTCGAGGTGTATAAAGGGAGGGAGCCCAGCTCATTCAGGGGAGGAGACCTCAGGGGAAGGACCTGCCTGGGGAGCTCCTGCAGAGGGCCACTCACAGCCACTGATGGAACCAGGAACTGAAGCCTTGCACGGCCTGCCTGGATCCCCACGAGTGGAGAAGCCCGTGACGACGACCGGCCCTGCCGACCACAGAGGACCTAACCCCTCGTGGGGTACCCCAACACGGACTCTGCTAGGGGGTGACCCAGGGAGGGCGGCGGAATGGTACCGCCCACCGCGATGAAACTCAGCGTGTTTCGGCCGGACCCTCCCCGCTGAGTCAGTGGCGAGTTACCATGCTATTGTTCTGGCCGCTAGGCCACACTGCCCTGCATCAAAGGGGGGTGTTATAGATTCCGGCCGCTAGGCCGCACTGCCCTGCACCCAAGGGTGATGCTAGAGACTCTGGCCACTAGGCCACGCTACCCTGCACCCAAGGGTGGTGTTATAGACTCCGGCCAATAGGCCACACTGTCCTGCATCAAAGGGGGGTGTTATAGACTCCGGCCGCTAGGCCGCGCTGTCCTGCACCTAAGGGTGGTGCTAGAGACTCCGGCCACTAGGCCACGCTACCCTGCAACAAAGGGTGGTGTTTCAGACTCCGGCCGCTAGGCCACGCTGCCTGACACTGAGGGGTAGCACCAGAGACTGCGACTGGTAGGCCGTGCTGCCCTGACCCTAGGGGCGTGGACCATCACAGGTATAATAAAATCTTATATTGAGTTTCACATGTGTCGTTAGATAATTTTCTTACCCCTGGGGTTTTGAAAATCCACCTTTTGAATTTTCAAGAGCAAAGTTTAAGATTAAAAAAACCAAGGAATCCCCCTAATTCAAACAAACTTCCTTGAAAAAGAGCACTTGAAAAAGTAAACAGGCCCATCTGAAGTGGCCTTTGCTAATTCTAAAGAAAGACCCATTTATCCCATGACATACAATGACAGAGTAAAAACAATTTAAACATGAATTAGGGCAGTTAATACATACAGTGCGATCTACCTACAAAAATTCCTGATAAAAAGACTAAAGCCAAAAGTTTCAAAAATGGGTGCCTAAAGTTAGGCTCCTAAATGCATCCACACACAAAAGTTGTACTTCTTTAATTATTCTGCTATACCAACACAATAGTTAAAGCAGTACAAACCCCTCAGTGTGGACCTAAAGTTATATCAGTACAAGCTACTTTAATGCTGGTATAGCTATTCCCATACAGAAAGAAGAATAAGCTACACCAGTATGAAAAGGTTTTTATAACTGCCTCCTTGCTAGGGGCTGTATTGGTAAAACTATCTCAGTTTAAAAAAAAAATCACACTTCTAAAAATACTGTTAGAAAGAAAGCACCTCAACTCCAGCTGAGTTTTTTTTTTAGGCCTGTCTACACAGGGAAATATACCAACATAATTATATCTCTGTAGTTACACAGGTATAACTCACCCTGTGGACACTCTTATAATTATACTTGTATCTATTGGAGGTACAGGGGAGTCGCATCTTACGCGGGGGTTAGGTTCTAAAGTCAGCGCGTAAGGCGAAAATCGCGTATAGTCAAACTCTCATTGAGTGGAATGGCGGGCGGAATCGCCCGCACTACAGGTACAGTATTTAAATTATTTTTCTCTTTTGTTTTTGTCGAGCGTGTATAGTTGAATTCGCGTAAATTAAATGTGCGTATGATGCGACTCTACTGTACTTATATTGCCCCTGCCACCACAGTATCTGAGTACCTCACACTCCTTAATGGATTTAACCTCAAAGCACCCCTTTGAGGCAGTACTATTATTCCCATTTTACAGATAAGGAACTGAGGTACAGAGAGGCTAAGTGACTTGCCTGTGGTCACCCATGAAGTTGGGGGGTGGAGGAGGGAATTGAACCAGCATCTCGCTAAGCGTGGTGCACTTACCACTGAACCATCCTTCCTCTATTATAAATATGCCAATACATTTCCATGTGTGTGAGAAAATTGCATCAGTCACAGCCTAAAGTGTGAATTTAAAGTGATTTACTTAAGCCCATACAACCATGTGTGGACCCCTTTATTTTGGTTTAAACCAGGCTCTTTTTTTTTTTCCAGTTTAGCTGAAGTAGATTGGAAATAGGTTTATGCTAAAATGAAATTGACCACTCCTAAAAGGAGTTATTATTATTCATTGTTTGTATTATCGTAGGAACCCCAATAATGGATCAGGGCCACACTGTGTTAGGAGCTGTACAAAAACAGAACAAAAAGAGTGTCCCTGACCAAAAGAACTTACAAGCTAAGGCCTTGTCTACACTTACAAGTTTTTGCGCAGTAAAGCAGCTTTCTGCGTTGTAACTCATGAGATGTACACACTGCCAAGCCACTTAGTGCGTAGAAACTGTGCAGTTGCAGCGCTGTAACAAAACCACCCCGACAAGTGGCATACAGCTTTCTGCGCCAGGGTTACAGCGCTGCGGTGCCAGTGTAGACAACCTGGTCGATTACAGCGCTGCGATAGGCCTCTGGGAGGTGTCCCACAATGCCTGTTCTCGCCTCTCTGGTCATCGGTTTGAACTCTACTGCACTGCCCTGCCCGGAGGTGACCAACCATCATCCCCACCCCTTAAATTCCTTGGGAATTTTGAAAGTCCCCTTCCTGTTTGCTCGGTGACGCATGCAGTGGTCTCAGTGCATCTTCCAGGTGACCATGCCTGCTCCACACACCAGGCAATCCCCCGCTTGGAGCAATGCCGAGCTGCTGGACCTCATCAGCATTTGGGGAGCGGAGGCTGTCCAGTCCCAGCTGTGCTCCAGCAGTTCATGAGAATCATCATATGATACCTACAGACAGATTGCACGATGCATGACAGAAAGGGGCCATGACCAGGACACACTGCAGTGCAGGGTCAAAGTGAAGGAACTGCAGAACGCTGACCACAAGGCGCAGAAGGCAAACTGCCGTCCGGTGCTGAGCCCACGAGCTGCCGGTTCTACAAAGAGCTGGATCCAATACTTGATGGCGACCCCACCTCCATTGCGAAGGCCCCTCTGGATATTTCGGTGGCTCGTGTGCCAGTCAAGAGTGAACCAAGCCAGGAGATGGAAATCTTGGATGAGGATGTGGAGGGCGACCCAGAGGCAGAGGACAACTTGGAGGCCAGAGATGCATGCAGCCAGGAGCTCTTCTCTACCCTGGAGGAGACTAGCCAGTCACAGCTGTTGGAGCTTGGCGGAGCGCAAACAGGAGAGGAGGCCCCTGGTAAGTGGCTTTGATTTTGGGAATCGCTGAAGCAAGTTGTTGGGGGCAGAAGGGTTGCAGAAAGCAGGCTTGTGTCTGCATGATGCACCATGTACCATCATATGCCTAGTCTGAGCGGCGGAGCAGGGTGTTGATTGACTCCCTCACTTCATGGGAATCTGCCGCAGAGATCTCCACGAAACTCTCATGGAGATACTGGGCAATCCACTGCCACAGGTTCTTTGGCAGAGCTGCTTTGTTTCTTGCCCCATTAAGGGTAACTTTCCCGCGCCACTCTGCCGCCACTGGGGGTGGGAGTGGGAGGGACCCATTGCTGCACACAGGCGAGCCGCATAAGGGCCAGGGCGGAAACTGCAGTCTTGGAGAAGATCCTCCCTTGATTCCCTGCTCACCCTCAGCAGTGAGATATCTTCCATAATGAACACAGCCTGTGAAAATGTGGGGACAATAATGATTATAAGGCGCCCACTACAGTGCTGGCTCTCCCCAAGAGCCATGTGCCCAGTGTACAGTACGATCCTGGAACACTGATTTCCCCATCCCTGCGGTTACTCTTCATTTTGGGGGTCTTGTGGCTCATGTGTGCTTGACTGGGGTCAGTCAGTGACAGGTATGTGAATAGTGGCTGTGTTTTAAATCACTGAATCAGTGCTCTGTGTGTTGCAAACAATACTGCTTCTGTAAAATGTTGTATTTTGGCTTCACAGATATGACCTTCGGAGCCCAGCCTCCCTCATTGTTATAATCTGCTAAACGGCTGTGCAGAATTAGAAAGCGGCCACGAAGAAATAAAGAGGACTTTCTGCGTGAGGTCATGATGCGCTCCGTGGCCGAAAAACAAGAATTTAAGGAGCAAAAAAAACAGCAAGAAGACAGACGGAAAGGAAAGCCCGGTGCACCAGAACGAAGCCACAGAGCGGCTCTTAAACGAAGCCACAGAGCGGCTCTTGGGGTTATGGAGCGCCAAGAAGACATGCTCCAGGCGCTACTAGGACTGCAAAACGAGTAGCTCAGCACCCGCCTTCCCCTGCAGCCACTGTCACAAAACTCTTTCCCATTCGCCCCACACACACTGCCAACACACTCTTATCAACCTCCTGGCTCCAGTCTGTACCCGCTGCATTCCACTCCTCCCCCGTCACAGTCCAGCCCTGCGGACTCCCAGTACCCACTGCATTCAACACCCCTCCCTCTGCTGAAGTACAGTACCTGCTGCACTGTACTCCAAAGGAGAAGGTTGGATATGATAAGTGGACATACACAAATCTTTAACCATACCGGGATCCCACCTCCCCCATCCCCCTTAGTGCTGGTGTGTTTTTCTGTCTCTCTCCTCTGGTTGTTGTTTTTTAAGAAAAGAATTGTTTTGGTTTGAAAGCAATCTTTATTCTATTAATTGAAAGCAAACAGAGCCCTGCAAAGCAACAGGCAATTTTCTTAAACCTTCATAGTGCATCGTCTGCCCCAATCACAATAATCTCCTAGCATTAGAAGCACTGCACTCCCGAGCATAGCAACAAATATTAGTGGCTCTCAGCTTCAAATTTCTACCTCAAGGCATCCCTGATCCTTATGGCCCCATGCTGCGCCCCTCTAATAGTCCTGGTCTCTGACTGTTCAAATTCAGCCTCCAGGCGCTGAGCCACAGAGGTCCAGCCCTGAGTGAAGCTTTCACCCTTCCCTTCACAAATGTTATGGACCATACAGCACACGGCTATAAGCATAGGAATATTGTCATCGGCCAGGTCCAGCCTCCCATATAGGCAGCATCAGCGGGCCTTTAAACATCCAAAAGCACACTCAACAGTCATTCTGCACTTACTCAGCCTTTTGTTGAATCACTCCTTGCTGCTGTTAAGGTGCACCGTGAATGGCTTCATAAGCCACGGAATTAAGGGGTAGGCAGGGTCTCCCAGGATCACAATGGGCATTTTGACTTCCCCTATAGTGATCTTCTAGTCCAAGAAGAAAGTTCCTGCTTGCAGCTTCCTGAACAGGCCAGTGTTCCAAAAGATGTGTGCATCTTGCACTTTTCCTGACCAGTCTGTGTGAATGTCTGTGAAACGCCTACAGTGATCTACAAGCACCTGGAGAACCATAGAGAATCATAGAATCTCAAGGTTAGAAGGGACCTCAGAAGATCATCTAGTCCAACCCCCTGCTCAAAGCAGGACCAATCCCCAATTTTTGCCCCAGATCCCCAAGTGGCCCCCTCAAGGATTGAACTCACAACCCTGGGTTTAGCAGGCCAATGCTCAAACCACTGAGCTATCCCTCCCCACTGAGAAATATCCCTTCTGATTAATGTACTTGGTGGCTAGGTGGTCTGGTGCCAGAATTGGAATATGTGTGCCATCTATCGCCCCTCTGCAGTTAGGGAAGCCCATTTGTGCAAAGCCATCGACAATGTCACGCACGTTGCCCAGCGTCACGGTCTTTTGGAGCAGGATGCAATTAATGGCCCTGCACACTTCCGTCAACACGAGTCCAACGGTCGACTTTCTCACTCTGAACCGGTTAGCGACCGATCGGTAGCAGTCTGGAGTAGCCAGCTTCCACAGTGCAATCACCACGCGCTTCTCCAACGGCAGGGCAGTTCTCATTCTCGTGTCATTGTGCCATAGGGCTGGGGCGAGCTCATCACACAGTCCCATGAATGTGGCTTTCCTCATCCGAAAGTTCTCCAGCCACTGCTCATCATCCCAGATGTGCATGACGATGTGATCCCACCACTCAGTGCTTGTTTCCTGAGCCCAAAAGCAGCGATCCAGTGTGGTCAGCACCTCCGTGAATGCCACAAGCAATCTTGTGTCATAGATACTACGCGTGGCGAGATCAGTGTCAAACTCCTCTTGCCTTTGTAGTTTAAGAAATAACTCCCTGCCACTTATGATGTGTTAGTGAGAGCGAGCAGCATATTGGTCAACGGTGCAGAATCCATTTCTGCATACCGAAGAGGCAGAGTGCGCAGTACACAAACCTTTGAAAGATGGCGCCAAATGCGGACGGAAGCTCAGGGTTTGCTGGGATGCGAAGCAATGCATCACGGGGTATTGGGACAGGATCCAGGATGCCCCGTGACCCCCTCCACCTTCCCACAACTCTTAGTGGCAGAAGAGGAAGAGATGCTCTGTGGGATAGCTGCCCAGCATGCACCGCTCCGAATACCGCTGCAAGTGCCACAAGAGTGAACACGCTATTGCGCAGGCAGCTGACAGTGTGACCACACAACAGCGGTTTCCCTTCAGCGCTTTCTGAGCGGCACTGTAACTGCCGGCGCTGTAACTCTGCCAGTGTAGACATACCCTAAGGATAAAATAAGAGGCAACAGATGCAGATAGACGGGGAAGTACAAGGGACCAATGAGTCAATACTGGTAAGCATGATAGACATTGGTCTCAGCACAACAGCAGCCTAACCATTGTGAGCTTTGGTAGGCATCATGGCAAAGAAGAATGTTTAAGTAGGGATTTGAAGGAGAACAGTGAAGTGCTTTATCGAGATGTTTGTGGGTGGAGCAGCATGGGAGAAAGCACAAAGATGCTTTTTCGAAAATTTGACAAGTGGACAATGGAGGTTGACATCCTTATTCCATGGGTCTACTGGAGGAAGGCGTCAACCTATTGATCCTGAATGAGAGATGACAGGTAGGGTAGGGATAGGCCATGAAGGTCTTGAAAGTGACGCGCGCCCACACAAAGGTTTGCCCCAGTTTGACTAAACCAATTTAAAAACTGATTTAAATTAAATTGGTGCAACATTCTCATGCAGACATGACCTTAAAGCCCGTTCTGGAAATACTTGTTAACAAGCACAGACCACAGTATCCTGAGTAGTCCCATTGAAGCATTTGCAGAATTGCCTTTAAATGCTAACTTTATAAAGCACAGGCAATGTAATAATCCCAACTAGGTGATGACATTAACACTTCACTGAGGTGAACAGCATGCTGAGGAGCAGAATTCACAGATCACTGAGGTAAAGCTCACACCTCTTGCTTCTGCTAGTGTTGAGCTAAAGAGCTGCAAGTCGGGACTAACAGGGAGAGGTGGATTGATTGATTTGTGAAGGTTCTCTTGGTAATGAAAAAGCTGAGAACCTTTTAAAAATGCATGTTTAGATTGTATGGAAAATTAATTTAACAATATAGGGGAAATTCTGGCCCCAATGAAATCAATTGACTTCAGAAGGGTCAGAATTTCACCCAGAGACCCTAATCCTGCAACACTCTGTTTATGTGTATATACTTGCACCTCACAGCACTCCCCAGGGGTGCAGGGTCCACCCCATGCTGTAACTTGCAGGATTGGGGCCATAATGCTTACAAGACCACAGTATCTCATCAAGAAGTTCATTCTTAAGTATATAAAAATTCACATTAACATCAACAAAATAACTCGACAGAAATAGAGTCATTCATTCCAACTCAGACAAGGGGGTATTTCTTTCATCAGAACAAACAAATACATTAATTTTTAATCATGAGTTATGAGGCACTATGGTCTCTAAAGGAGACCTGGATTCTTGGCCTGACTGCCATTAACTCATTGTGAGTCTTTGGGCAAGTGACAACTATCTAATCCTTAGTATCTCTATCTGTAAAATTAGGATAATACTAACACTTATTCAGCTTTTAAAATGCTTTGCGATCCACTGTTGAAAGATGCTATCTAATGGCAAAGTATTATTATTCTCCCAAACTCCAGAACTTCCTTGTTTAATAGCCAAGGAAACGTAAGACTAGTCTACACTTAAAATTTTTGTTGGTGGTATAGCAATACCAGTACAGTTATATTAGCAAAATCTTCCTAAGGTAGACTTGGCTTATATCAGCAAAAAAGTGTTTTTGCTGGTATATCTTATACTGGTTTGGAGAGTGAAATACTGGCAAAAATACTTTTATGCTGGTATAACTGCATCCACACTAGGACTTTTGCTAGCATACAAATATCCAAAATTCATATAGCTAATCAACATTACTAAACTGGCATGAATGTCTCGTGTAGACCTGACCTTTTTCTTAACTCTCACTCAAAGTTTCAAGGAAGCAATATAGCTATGAACAATAATCCGACTGGTAACTAAACAATTCCAATTCCAGCCATTACCTATGTTCCCACTCCATGCCTAACCTCCAAAAAAGTAAAGCAATGTTCTAATTGGTGCTAATTAAACCCACCTATAAAAAGAAAATTAGCTCAAGAAATAAGATTTCTTCCCTTCACATGGCACTCTTCCACTCTGCTGGATAAAACAATCCTCTATGGTGTAATTGCCCTTGAGAGGAAGTGTGAAAGGATTGGGTCCACTGGAGAAGGAGCATCAAAAGTATGTGTTTAGTAGCTAATCTAGATCCTCAGTCCAGAAGAACAAGCAGAGAGCACTCTCGTATCTTGAAGTCTCTATGTGATTGGACTGGAAGCTTGCCTTTGTCTTTATACATCCCATGACATATCCTGAAAAACCTATGACAGATAATTTGCTTACGCTTTGCTGCTCACAGAAGAACACCATTGCCTTGAAAATTATAGAAAAGGATTATAATTTGTCAGATTTTAAAAGCAGGATTGACAGATGAGTGGATATGCCCTTCTTTTTCTCAAGGATATTGAGAACCTCACAGACTGTCAAAACCTGTCAGGCAAAGAATCCAAAACATTTTCTTTACTGTCTTTTGAAAAGTCAATAATTCTAACAGAATCCCTGCAACTCCAGTTTTCTGGATTGTCTAAATATCCTAACACTAGAGATGGATTTAACTCATCTGAAAAGTCTGGGTATTTGGAAAAACAAAACCCGATGTAAACAGTCCCATTGTATTTCACTACCAAATGGAAGCATGAACCAGCTCTGGTGGTACTTCTAAATTATGTATTTCAGAAAATACCTCTCCTGAAAGTGGCACTTCTGGCAATAATGTCACCACAGCAAAAGGTAAAAGTGATTGCTTGATGCTGTGGCATCATTCACTGAAATACTCCGTTAGCTGACAGTTCTTCCCCAAATGCCATAATTCAAAATGGTGATCTCAGAGCCGACCGCCTCAGAAGCAGGCGAGGTATGTGAGAGATACCTGGGTGCAGCTGAGTGGCTTGTGTGCTTTCACCTCTGGACAGGACTTTCTTCACAGTCACATGGTCTTGCATAGATTCATTGTGGAGTTCCCAGTAGTCAAATTGTCCTTTGGTGTTGTGGTAGGATGTTAAACCTCTAAGATACAATTAGTAGTTTTAACTACAGAACTCAAGATAATTTGCTTGAAAGCTGAAATTTGATTCACTTTTCTGTTCATAGACATGGTTGGTAATCTTGTGAAGAATTCCTCTGTGAAGTTTATTAAAGCTATCAGAATCCAGAGCTTGAGTTTCACACAAATTGCTTTCTGTACAAAAAGACTGAGATGTGATATGTGTTTTTCTTTTGCCCATACCTTTGGGTGTTCTTTGAAAGGAACAGCAATATGACCAGTAAGAGTCCAAGAATATAAATAATGAAACAATGAGTTTGAAATTGTGTGTATGGAGGACATGATAACGAAGTTTGGAAAGAGATGCTATAATGAGGAACAGAGGTATAGACTATTCTTTGCCTGTGGCACATAATCATCTAGTCTCCCATGGACTTTAATACCTTGGTCTAATTTCAGTTGTTGGGTTTAGTGTGGGGGTGCTGGTGGTGTAGGTAGCTTGTGATATACAGGTCAGACTAGGTGATCTGGTGGTCCTTTCTGGGCCTAAACTCTATGACTAGTGCAGTGGTTCTCAACCTTTGCCATATTGTGACCTTGTGTTACAACAGGAAAAACTTTCAGGTTTCCCTGTTCCATAATTTTTGGGATGCCTCCTTCTCATCCAGCAATAAAGAAAAGGAGGATGGTCATGAGTCCTTGAAGTCTGGTTGCAACCTTCCCGCACCAAACTGAGAAACCATGGTCTGCAGATTTGAGCACAGGACTGTAACTAAAAAATCACCAAGTTCTATTTCTGACTCTCTCACTGACTTATGGCTTGGCCTTAGGCAACTCACTTAAAGATAAAGCAAAAAAGGGAAAATAGGTTTAAGTACAGATTAGTGCTGAGCCCTCAGCAATCAAGCTATAAGGAGCATTCAGCACAGAAATTCATTTTAACTTTTTTCTCATTATTGTTTCCTGTGAAATCCTCTTAATATTTCCTATTTTGCTGAAGAGATCTCAGAATGCAACCTCACAAATCTCTAAAATCTAATTTCAAACCATGGATTCCATAATAATTGTGAAATTACAGAATGATAAATTGTAGGATACCACCAATAAAACATGAAGTAAGTACCAAGAGGATTCACAAAGGGGAAAAAGTTATTTAAAACTTAATTTGCTGCTAAATGTGCTGACAGACTCTTTAGTAAGGCTATGTCTGCACAGAAATCTGTTCTTCATTCAATTTTTTGTTTTCTTTTTGTAGTACACCTGTAATTTCTTTCCATCAGTTTCCTCATCTATAATATAGGAAAAATATTTTTTACGTGCTGATCTCAGAGATGTTGTGAGGGTTAATTGGAAAATGCCTGTAAGGCATTTTGAAAATGAAAAGATAATTACAAAGATCAGCTGTTCAAACTTTAGTTCTTCATTTAAAGGAGAATATTTAAATCTTTCCACACCACAGAGGGTTCGACTAGCTGACTCAACAGTAGGGTTGTCAACTTTCTAATCGCACAAAACCAAACACCCTTGCCCTGCCCTGAGGCCCTGCCCCTTCTCTGAGGCCCCACCCCTGCTCACTCCATCCCCCCTCCCGCCATCACTCGCTCTCCCCCACTCTCACTCACTTTCACTGGGCTGGGGCAGGGGTGCAGGAGGAGGTGAGGGCTCAAACTGGGGGTGCAGGCTCTGGAGTGGAGCCAGAAACGAGCTCCACTCCAGAAAAGTGCTCTGGGCTGGGGAGTTTGGAGTATGGAAGGGAGCTCTGGGCTGGGGTAGGGGGTTGGGGTGCAGACTCCAGCTGGGGGTGTGGGTCTTGGGGTGGGGAGTTTGGGGTGCTGGAAGGGGCTCAGGGCTGGGGCAAGAGGTTAGGGTGGAACACGTGGTGCGGGCTCTGGGAGGAAGTTTGGGTGCAGGAAGGGGCTCAGGGCTGGGGCAGGGAGTTGGGGTGCAGGACGGGGTTTAGAGTGAGGGCTCCAGCCAGGAGGTACTTATCTCAGGAGGCTCCCGGAAATGGCCAGCATGTCCATCTCCAAGGTGGAGGGGCCAAGGGGCTCTGTGCACTGCCTGCGCATGTAGGCTCCACCCCCTGCATCTCCAATTGGCTATGGTTCCTGGCCAATGGGAGCTGTGGAGCCAGCACTGGCGCTCAGGGTGGGGGCAGTGTGTGGAGCCCCCGTGGCCACCTCTGCACCTAGGAGACGAACGTGCCTGCCACTTCCGGGAGCCACATGGAGCCAGGGCAAGCAGGGAGCTTGCCTTAGCCCCACTGACCAGACTTTTAGCAGCCTGGTCAGCAGTGCTGACTGGAGACACCGGGGGCCCTTTTTGACCTGGTGTACCGGTTGAAAACCAGATGACACTTCTTCCCAGATTGTTTTGAAATTGGTAAAAGTTTGGGTTTAGTACAATGTTCTTTTTACAAAAACATTTGTTTAATTAAAAAACACTTCTGAGTTGAAAGGATTAATTAAGGGTGTCTCTCATTCTGACTAGTGCTTTAACTTCAGAACAATGATAGGTTCATTTTATGTTGCCTTTCAAGTAATACTACCCGTCACAAAAAATGAATGAAGCACCATAAAGCAGCAGTCACTATAATTTGAAATATAGGTTAGTAGAAATGCCTAAGAGCAATATGAGCACAGTGGGAAATTGAATAATCTAATGACATCTGGCAGGTTCATACTGTATGACAATCACGCTAGCTGCTGCCAACGATGGGTTTTATTTCAGCTGTCCTTCTAATATCAGATAAACAAAGCACAGGTTTTTACATATACCACCTCTCTTTTTTCATGAAGGTGATAAATTATAATTACAGTTTGCTTTAATTTACAACCTCAACTTTAAAAACAAATGGAACAAAAACCTTTGGTCTAGAGGAAACCAATTATGTGATAAGAGAAACTAGGTCAACAAAACACCCCAAAACATAACAACTAAGCTTCTCCCTTTTAATGGTGATAAAGACAAAAGCAAAGGTGCTAGATTTATTTACATATAGCGGGCCCAGCCTACATTCCTTGCCTTCACAAAACTCTCACTGAAACTAATAAGACTATTGGGCATTTTTTAAATGAAGGATTAGACAAAGAGCCAGTAATTGTGGGTTTTGATTTATGCATATGAGTGTGTTTCAGGTATACCAGACACACACACATTCACATCATATTTTTAGTTTCTTTCCCAGATGATTGATACTCATTCACCCCCCTCCCCCCAAATTTAATTTTAAAATGCTACTGCTGCAATCTACTAGCAGGATTATTAATCACTGCCATCTTTAAAAATAAACACAAAGTCTGGTTTATTGTTAAAGCAGCATCCCTACCAGGGCATTGTACACTACTGCAATGGCTGTAACCAAAAGATAAAATCAACCCCTCCCCTCCCAATATTTCATTCAACATGAACATCAAGCAGAATTAAAATGCAAATACATTCCAACTGTCCCTGTGCAGGCAGGGAAGTCTCTGCATTTCAGGAGAATACTCTGATTATATTTCTGCTCCAAAATCTCCCCTAGCCCAATGAATTTCAATAAGAATTAAGAGATCTATCCCTATTTTACTACCACAACGTAAATGTTGGCGGGACGCGGGAGTGATAGAAACTGAAATCAGAACGCAAATTACAGATTAAAGCGGGGTGGGGGTGCGGGCAAGGGCCATTTGGGGGGGGGCGCCTTTGTGCAGTGACAGTGGGGGGCGAAGAATGTCACTCCCCAAAGGGCCCCTCCCCCGGGCTGCATCTCTTCTCACCATTGTTCTTCTTTTCATTTAAAAGCTACAGCCCGACCCGCGGGCGGGAACTGAAAGGAAACGGAGTGAGCGGGAACTGTGCCCGCCAGTTCAGATATCGTGGGGAGAGCACAGCCAAGGGGACGGCAAGCGTGCCCCTGTTTACTCCCTGCCTGCCGCCAGCCCCGCCATGGGCCGCAGCAAACCCCAGCCCCGCCACCCCGGTGAGGCAGACCCGGGACCACCCCGCTTGGCTCTGTCCACACGGGCTCCCCTCGGCTGCGGCTCCATCCGCGGCTCCCCCACCACAGGGCAGCAGGGCACCACTGAGTCCCAGCCATCCCCAGTCTCAGACCGACCCGTGGACCAGATTCACGCTGGAAGGAGACTGGGGGGCCCACCCCGACCCGCCGCGCAGTGCGCGCAGCAGACACGCGTCTCACCTCCCCAGCTAGGATGGGCTTCGCCTTCAAGGTGTCCCCGCCGCCCTGCCTCGCCTGCCGCCCCGCCGGTGTCCTTCGTGGAAGGCGCTGGCCGCCTCGGGCGCTGCCGCTTGCGGAGAAGCCCCCGTGGGTTGTGTCCCGCTTGGGAGGTCGAATGAAAGCGGCGCCTTTTGCTCGCAGCGAGGCGGGCAAGGGGAGCGAGCGGGAGATGCTTAGACGCGACCTTCAGCTGCAGCGTGGACCAGAGAAAGCAGCTTTCCCCTCCTTTTCCTCTTCCTTCCGTGTGCAGTAGGGCTGCTGAGCAGCTTGCATCAGAGCTACCAGCCACGCACCACCAAGTAACCCACGCACGCGGCCGAGCGGCGTGTGTCTGTAGACAATAACATCGTATTAAAAACGCGGCCCCTCTGGAGTCCCGCCGGCTTTAGACAGGAGCGACGGCACCGGCTCCACTCCCCCTTTGCGCGCACGTCACTGCGGCTCAGAGGCCGCTACCGCCGCCTCCTGCGAGGTGCTGCGGCCCGAGCCAAGAGCATCTCCCGGCTCCTGCCCCAGAGCCCCGGCTGTGTGCTGTCTGAACGGAGGGGCCGCCTTTGTGTCTGTGCGCTCCCAGACCCCGGGCGGTGTTTTGCAGCCAGCAGCCGCAGGTCTTACAGGCAGCGACAGCCACCCGCCAGCCCCACCCCTCCAGGGGGGAATGATGACACAGGTGGAAGAAACTGCATTGTGGGATGATGATGGTGATGGGAGGAACAGCGGGGCCTTGGAGCGAATTCAGGCTGCCTTTGTCTACCGCTGCAAGGAGTGAGGATATGGGCTGGATCTGTGCTTGTAGGGCTTCACCCACAGGTGAGCTCTGCGGCTCTTAGACCAGATATGTAGCCCACTGTCCTCGTTACAATAGCACCTAGTCATGTTCTGAAAAACAGACAAACCCTTTGTCTGGTTTCCACATCCTGGATTTAATAATTGTAGCCCTTCCTGCTCCACTATAGAATTGATCCCACTGTACACCAGGCATGATACACAGAGATAAAGAAAATCTCCATGATTCCATCAGTGTTTTTATTGTCTTCTACAAAATAAGAGAATGCATTGAATAATAAACTGTAATACTGTTCATATCCAAATGTTCATACTAATTTCTAATACAGAGAAGTGGGAGAGAATTTAATCTGTGTACAGTAACTCCTCATTTAACCTTGTAGTTATGTTCCTGAAAAATGCGACTTTAAGCAAAACGATGTTAAACTAATCCAATTTCCCCATAAGAATTAATGTATATAAGGGAGTTAGGTTCCAGGGAGCGCACGCACACGCGCACACACACACACACACACTGTAAGTTTTAAACAAACAATTGAATACTGGTACACAGCCATGATGATAGTGAGGCTTGGTTGAGGTGGAGGAGTCAGAGGGTGAGAATTTCCCTGGGAATGCCTTACTAAATGAACTAGCACTCCACTGAGTCCTCAAGGGTTAACTCTCACACTCTACAAGCCAGCAGAAAAGGAGGGAGGGCAGACAGAGACAGATGTGTTTCAGAGATAGAGATGTGCATTTCCAATTAGGTATCAAGAGTGGGGTCAGAAGTACACTGCCTTGTTAATTAGATCAGCAAGATCAGCAAGCCCAAGCAGCTGCAGTTTCTGCCTAAGGCAGCAGCTCCCTCCCTCGTGTATCCTCCCTGCTCTATGGAAGATGGGGTAAGCAAGGTGCAGGGGGACATTAGCCCCCCTCTTCTTCCCCTCTCCCCCACACAGCAAGCAGGCAGGAGTCTCGGGGAGCAGCACATGGCAGTAGGGGAAGGGACAGCTGAACTGCCATTGATAGCCTGCAAATGAGTTAGAAGGGAGCATTTCACAACTGTAAACGAGCATGTTCCCTAATTGATCAGCAACGTAAGAACGAAACAACGTTAACCAGGACGACTTTAAGTGAGGAGTTACTGTATGGTTTCATTGACCTAGCTCTTCAGTAAATACTAACTGCAAAGTAACATCTTAAGTGAAAGCTATTCTTCCCTGTGTGTTTTATGCTTTCTTTGCTTTTCTTGAATTTTTGGTGCTGTGACAGTTTTGTTTCAGGGGGAACCCCTTGCTGCAAGAAGAAACTAATTTATATAAAGGTTAGTTTCAAGTCCCCAAAATAGCTACAGAAAATTCAACATGTGCTGAAACTAATTCCCCAACTCATTATACCAAATGACATACTAAAAGTTTCCATTTTCTTGAAATTCTAACACATTTAGGAGAAATAATGTGTACATTAAATATACAGCTGGCATGACATACTTTGATACTTCACAGATCCTCTCTGTAAACTATTGTATCAGCTCATTTCAATAGTTTCTCAGCCTGAAAAATACTTAAGGAATAAAGCAGAAGTAACATTTCATCACCATTAACAAATTTAAACCCAGATCCTATATTCACTACAACGATGCATAACTTTAAGCATGTAGTTCCATTGATTTCAGTGAGACCACTCACAGGCTGGAAGTTAAGCTTATGTGTAAGAGTGTTCATGTGTAACCCATTCACATTACAGGTCCATCTCTACTGCCTGCTGTGCTGTTCCACAGAGGATCTGAGTTATTACAGCTACAGAGGCTTTGGCTCTTTACCTCAGGCTGTAGCACCTCATGCTTTTAGTTCTGGAGGTCCCCAGTTTAACCCTGTGTGTATCAGCTAAGATGGTGGCTGTCAAACTTGCAGGACTATGGCTTTAAAATAATAATATTTTGTAAGCATGTAACATTTTTTTGTAAATGGGGCCCAAACCACTTTATATAAATTAAAAACAGACAGAAGTTCTTTACTGCTCCTAGAAAGAGACAGTAAACAGCAGCTCATTAATGTAATTGTGGTTTGAAAAGCATTCTTATTTCAATCACAGCAATGTGTTGGTTATTATTAAAAGTAAAGCAGGCTTATTAATCAAAAAGGCATAGATTTAAGTGAAATCTTAAGCTGCATCTGAAGAAGTGGGTATTCACCCACGAAAGCCTATGCTCCAATACGTCTGTTAGTCTATAAGGTGCCACAGGACTCTTTGTCGCTTCTACAGATCCAGACTAACACGGCTACCCCTCTGATAGATTTAAGTGATACCAAGTATAAGGAATAAAGACAGAAAGGGTTACAAGCAAACAAAAGTAAAAATACATTTCTAATACTAAAACTTAATTTCAGCCAGTTATAATCTTTGACTAAGCAGGTTTTTCAATTATTGTCAGTTCCCAGAGACTTCAACCCTCTTGTTTGAAGGATCCAAGTAATGTTCTGTGATTTCAAGAGCTCTGGCCTTTTTAGTTCCCCCAGTGATGGATACCAAAATGGCCTTTTCTCTCTCCTTCTGTCTTCCCATAATTCATTGACTCTGCTTCAAGAGGCAGGAAGTCTTCCTGAGGGTGCAGTCTTCATCCCCCACCGAGACAGTTAACTTCCCCACTTGTTAGTTTGATGGCGTTGATTACCTTTTATGTAAATATACCTTCCTTGTTCTCTGGCTGATGACCGGGTGTGACGGTGCTGCCCATAGGAGCCCACTGAGGTCACTCAATCAGGGTGAACTGCAAACAGAACGGGGCAAACAAACCCCAAACGCTGGTGGATATTCCAATACTTAGATTTACCAAGCCAGCACAAAACAGCTTCTGTAGTACCTCACTGGTTACTAAGAAGTCCAAACAACGCAGTTCCCTTAAAGTGCCCAGCCTCCAGCCTCCATCTAGACACACCTGCCAGATATGATGATGATTACTGAAAATCTTAATTCATCATATAAAAGAAAAGGTTCTTCCAATCCCAAAGGATCAGCCCCAGACCCAGGTCAAATAATAACTTAGATCTTACCCTAAATACACGCTTCCAGTCAATTCTTATTAACTAAACTAAAATTTATTAAAAAAGAAAAAAGAGAGAGAGTGTTGGTTAAAAGATCAATATACATACAGACTTGAATTCAATTCCTGGGGTGCAGATACATAGCGGAGATGAGCTTGTAGTTGCTAAAAGTCCTTTTAGAAATAGTCCATAGGTTATAGTCCAATGTCCATATTCAGGGTGACTCCAGTCAGTGACTGGGATCTCAATCCTTATGGCTCAGGGTTTTCCCTTCTTGAAACCCAAAGAAGATCTGAGATGAAGAAGGATCGTGACCCAGGGTCTTTATACATTTCCAGCAGCCTTTTGGTCTGAGAAAACAATAGGCTTAACTGTCAGTAGCGTAGCTGGGGGGGAGCAAGAGGAGCGGCCGCTCCCCCTGAGCACATTTTCCAAAAGTGGCGCCCACCAGGGGTCCCGCCGCTGTCCTCTCCAAGAGACCGCTGCTGGCCTGGGTTCTTTCATCCAGGCTGGCAGCGGGCTGAGAGAGACCCCGGCTGGCAGAAGCCCGCGGGGGGAATCCTAGAGCGGCGGCTGGCTGAGCCGCTGCTCAGCCCGTCCCGCTCTGGGATTCCCCCCGCGGCCTCCTGCCAGCCGGGGTCTCTCAGCCCGCTGCTGGCCTGGGTTCTTTCACCCAGGCTGGGAGCAGGCTGAGAGTCGGGGTGGTGCCTTTTCTTATCTGTTCGCTCCCCCTGGTGTTAGAACCTGGCTACGCCACTGTTAACTGTCCTTCTTCCAAACACCATGGCAATTAGCACAGGATGATATATCCATTACACAGTTCAGACACAGGTTATCACAATCTTCAAAGAGACATAAACAATAATACTATTTCACTCAAATATCTTCCTAAATGTTAATATTCCTTTTTTTGATCTTTGAATCAAAGCTATAGCCATAGACAAGACTTGTTTACTTACATCACAAGACCTGAGCAAACATCTACTCTTCTATCTCTAACAATGCAGGCTTGCATTTCAAAGCACTATTCATTTACATAGCTTCCTAACCAGTCTTTAAAGTTCGGCCATGGGTCTGGTCAGTCTGTGAGTTCATTAACTCTTTCTGGCCCTGTCACCTTTCAATGAGATATTATATTATACTCATAGCATCACACCGGGCTGGTCAGACAAGTAAATACACATTCCTTTGTCTAGGACAGACTGGCCTTATGTATTGCTTGCCAAACACATTTTAGAAACATATTTTTAGCACATATTTATAACTCTTTGTATACACCCTGTATATACACCACACAATGATTTTCTGGCCCAGCGTGTTACCAGTTTGTATATGATACCTTACATCAGTGGTTCCCAACCTTTTCTATACCACAGCACACCTTGATACCTTTAATTATTTTGAGGAACACCACCAAATTGTCTCCAAATGAACTTGCCCTCTTATAACCTCGGTTTAAACTGTTTACTGCTCTTGCCATTCACTGTGACAAGTATTTTCAGTCAACTCAGATATTCACATGCACACCAACAAGATGCCAAATTTTATTACATGATGAACAACAAATAATACAAAAATTGTACTAATCAAGAAACATAAACTAACGATATTATTATATATCAAGACATCATATTACCTTTTAATCTTTGAGGCACTTCTTTTTTGTATGGCTTTAGAAGTGAGCAACGTCAAATGCCAAACTCCAAGTCTGAGATCCAAGCCTAGCACTGAATCTGAGAGGGGAAGTTTTTCAATTTCATTGACTTTGTGTGCACCTAACGTTACCCTCACGATTTCTATGCATGCTGGTAAAATTAATGTTTGTAAGATTGTAGGTGGCTTTTTTGCCTTTGCTACCGGCTCAGCGACCTTGCAGCTTGCTTCCGGTGCTTTGTCAGAAACAGTTGCACAGTCTATCGTCAGTCAGACTTGCTTTTCATTCTGATCCCTCAAATGCTTTAAAAAAATTATGTCCTTCTTGGCAAGGGGTGAATGTTTGCTTGTAAAGTGTCATTTTAACTTGGCACCATGGCATGGTTTGAGAGTTTCTCCCCACACATGGGACATTGTGGAAGAGGGCAAGATGGTTCCCCTGTAGATGAATATCCATATTGCAGATAGCTCTCACAGAAGTATCGGTTCACCACTTTCACTTTCTTAATTTTATGTTCAACTTCACCACTACAAGTTCATGTGGAACTGCCAAACATTTTTTTTCTTCAAATATTTGTCAATTTTTGGGTCATAAATTTGAAATTCACTGCTGTAACTTTTCAGATTTGTAAGATTTGAAAAACACACTGACAACCACATGACTCCCATAACATTAAGTTCGTTTGAGTGTAGTGTAATGTTGCGTCTTTCACAGGCCACTTTTAATTTTGTCTCATGAATATTCATGAGCCAATCCAGAAGGAAGCTGGTAGGGTTAAAATCAAAACAACCATGGTGGCTAACGTTAGATCGTGATCTATCTTTTGTGCTAGAATTAACATTTTCAACAGTGGAAACTAACATTAAAGCTAAATATAAGAACTCTGGACAAAGGCATGCTCAGTGGAGAAAGTGTCACATACTTGAGAATAATATTTTGGGATAACAAGCAATTAATAATTAATCATTTTCTCATTCCCAAAATAGTCTTTCCAAGCGTGTATAACTTTCTCCACTGCATTTAAATGCAATATAATTAATTATAATGTCATTCCAGGTCTGGCTCGTTCCGGCTTTTATCCCAAGTCAAATGTAAATATAAGACTTAGAGTTGAATTCTATGTCTTTTTTATGTGCATCATCATCAAAGGCTCATTGCAGCACATTGCATTAATCAGGGCACGTCATCTTTGTTTACTTTTTATCCTTCTTAGCATTGCTTTGGGGAATGGAATGTGACACATGCATAATATTTGAAAGGGGCCTCATCCCGGAGAACAAAAGTACAGAACGCAGTCTGGCTCTGACACTACTTAAAATACAAGGGAAATATTAGTTCTCACATGTAGTTTTAAAACAAATTACGTGGCACACCGCTTGGGAAACACTGCCTTACATGACGTCCTTTAGATACAGATTATTACAACAGTGTGTTAGGTGTAGAGAGTATGTCAGGCCTGACAAGTTGTTGAAACCGAGTATTGAACCACCAGTAGCCCTCTTTATCACAACTACTCTCATGGGTAATGTATGTGGCTCCATTGAAATCTCATGATGAGGGGCCAGGTTCCAAGTCATGGGCAGAACTCCTGACTCAGTCCTGTGCTAAAAGTACCAGACCATGGTCCATGCCAAAAGCAGAGAAGAAAATATTTTTAATTTATTCTTTTATTTAATTAGACTTTAATCCATATTTCTTTTAAAATGTGAATTGAAAAGAACTTCAAGGAAGTAAGAAATCTACTCAACAAAAACACAAATTACACAGTGTGCACGATCCGATCCAGCTGATATTGTGAAGAATAAGAATGCTTTACTTCATTTCTATAAATGGAAACAGACATATTAGGTTAGGTATCAGGTTACTGTTTTATATCATTGTGCTACCAAACATGCAAGTTATGTAGAGAAGGCACTTATAATTTTTTTAAAAATGAGTCTTACATTTTCAGAGCTATTCTTAGGGCTGGTCCACACTGGGGGGGGGGGGGGGGGGATGTCGATCTAAGATACGCAACTTCAGCTACATGAATAACGTAGCTGAAGTCGAATATCTTAGATCGATTTCAAAAGGTTCTTACCCCAGTCCACACAGCAGCAGCAGGCAGGCTCCCCCGTCGACAGGGCTTCCTCCGCTCGCGGAGCTGGAGTTCCGGTGTCGACGGGGAGCGGCTCTGGGATCGATTTATCGCGTCTAAATGAGACACGCTAAATCGATCCCAGAACATCGATAGCTACCCGCCAAATAGGGTGGGTAGTGTAGATGTAGCCTTAGACTCAAGGTGATTAATTTTTATAAAGTTTGGTAAAATTCTGAATCATGTCTTAACACAGCTGGGCAAAAATAATAATACTTTTTTACCAATTAAGAGATGTTTCATATTAATTTTTGGGACAAGGCTAACACGTTTTACCCTAGGAGAACAACTTCTTTATAAAACCTCACCTCACCTTTCCACAGACTCAGTTCCTTTCATAAGTTCAAGAAAACTGGGTTAAAAATGTCAGAATTCTTCCCATTAACCTTTAAACAACATAATCACGTATGGAGTTCCAGATACACATATCCACATGCAAGCCTAGATATACATAGTATGCTTGTTTGAATGCCTGATCTCATATCATGCCTTAAATGAGGCCTCAGGGTCTCCACTCTATTCTTATTCTACTTAGGGTGGTCAGGTGCCCAGTTTTTGACCGGAAAGTCCGGTCAAAAAGGGGACTTGACAGTGCCCAGTTATATCTACTGACTGGACACCCAAAGTCTGGTTACTGTGGGTTTGGGAGGCAGGGAGGCACTGGGTCATGACCCGCACCAGCCCCTACTCAGCTGGGGCTGCCTTCTACCTGCATCGGGTGGCTGTAGATCCCAGCCCTGGCTCCGCAGGCGAGTCCCTCCTGACCCGGGAGGGGGAGAAGGAGGAGGAGGGAAAAAGCAGCGAGTGACTGGGGGAGAGGGGAAGAGGAGCGGATCGGGCAGGGCCTTGGGAGTAGGGGTGGGACCTCGGAGGAAGAGGCATGATAGAGGCGGGGCCTCGGGGGAAGAGGTAGGGCAGGGAGGTTCCAGCACTCCTGCTGGAATGTCTGGTTTTTAAATATTACCAACTTGTTAACCCTAATCCTACTTGATCTCTCTCATGCTTTTAACATTGTTAATCATATTCTTCTTGATATTGTGTTAACCTTGTCTTTTGTGACCAAATCTTCTCCTGGTTTTCCTACGCTTTGCTCATTCCTTCAGGTTTTCTTTCAATAAATCCGCTTCTCTCCTACTTCCTCTTTGGCCCCACTCTTCTCTCTGTCTATATTCCTTTCCTGTATGATCTCGTCCTCAAGCATGGCTTCATTATACTTATGATTCACAAATCTACCTCTCTACTGTAATCCTGTTTCCCTCCCTCCAATTCTATATCTAGGTCTGTCGTTCTCTGACACCTCCTCTTGAATTTCAACCATCCATCAGTTTAAATTTACCAAACTGAAACTGAACTTCTCATCTTTCCTCTGAAACATTCCCTACTCACTGTTCTTTGTCACTAATGACAACACTCCCATCTTTCTTGTTATTGAAGCCCATAATCTGAGGGTCATCTTTAGATCTGCCCTATTTATATTTTATAAATGTGAGAAACTTAGCATCCAAATTAATTTCAGAGTTACACCCTGAAATATAATTGTTTCCCTCACAGCTCCTAAAAATTTATTTTAAAACTGGCTCTCAAAAATTTACATATCTGTCTATCTTATCTATCTAAAACTATACATGTATAGTATAAAAACTATACTTTGAAAAATGAAAACATACTTTATAATTCTTTTGTTGGCTATGTTATCGCAATACATTGCCCTATTATGTAAGTCACTCTCATCTACTGGGTGTTTTGAGTACCGCTATGCCTTCTGCAAATAGGTGTTATGAACTAATGAAGACCATTTTACTTTAAAAAAAAAAGAATTTTACTGAGTGGCAAAAACAGTGCAGAAAAACAATGCAAAAAACCATCAGGCAACGTAATACAAATTTTAAACATAAATTAACGGAATGGGACTTTCAAATTGTAAAGGCAGCAAACATTTCTGTTCATTTCAGTGCACATATATAGTCTGTTTTGGCTACATATATACAACTTTCAGAGTAGTAGCCGTGTTAGTCTGTATCAGCAAAAACAATGAGGAGTCCTTGTGGCACCTTAGAGACACAAATTTATTTGGGCATAAGCTTTCGTGGGTTAAAACCCACTTCATCAGATGCATGGAGTGGAAAATACAGAGGCAGGCATAAATTCACAGCACATGAAAAGATGGTAGTTGCCTTACCAAGTGGGGGATCAGTGCTAACGAGCCAATTCAATTAAGGTGGAAGTGGATTATTCTCTGCAGTTGACAAGAAGGGGTGAATACCAAGGGAGGGGAAATCACTTTTGTAGTGCTAATGAGCCCAATGCAATCAAGGTGGCCCATTTCAAACAGTTGAAAGAAAGTGTGAGTATCAGCAGAGGGAAATTAGTTTTTGTAGTGACCCATCCACTCCCAGTCTTTATTCAGACCTAATTTGATGGTGTCCAGTTTGCAAATTAATTCCAGTTCTGCAGTTTCTCGTTGGAGTCTGTTTTTGAAGTTTTTTTGTTGAAGAATTGCCACTTTTAAGTCTGTTATTGAGTGTCTATGGAGATTGAAGTATTCTCCTACTGGTTTTTGAATGTAATAATTCTTGATGTCAGATTTGTGTCCATTTATTCTTTTGCATAGAGACTGTCCGGTTTGGCCAATGTACACAGCAGAGGGGCATTGCTGGCACATGATGGCATATATCACATTTGTAGATGTGCTGGTGAACGAACCCCTGATGGTGTGGCTGATGTGGTTAGGTCCTATGATGGTGTCCCTTGAATAGATATGCGGACAGAGTTGGGAATAGGCCACATCCACCTTAATTGAATTGGCTTGTGGCACTGACCCCCAACTTGGTAAGGCAACTCCCATCTTTTCATGTGCTGTGTATTTATACCTGCCTACTGTATTTTCCACTCCATGCATCTGATGAAGTGGGTTTTAGCCCACGAAAGTTTATGCCCAAATAAATTTTTTAGTCTCTAAGGTGCCACAAGGACTCCTTGTTTTTACATATACAGCTGTGGCTCTCCCAGGTCACTGCATGAGAAGCTGTAGTATTCTGTGGTGACCCGTCGCAAGGAATGGTAGGGGTATTGATGTGTAGCCCTTGGTGCCACATAGAATATTGGGGGCTGTAGGGAGCTGCTACCATGGAATTCTCTAAGGAGAGCAAAGGGTGGGAAGTCTGGGATTTTTGGACCTGTAGGGCAGCCAGGGTCTGAAACATTTGCGTTTGCTGCCTGAGAAGACGCATTACGTCATCTTGCATCTCCCTCTCCTTTTCCTGGGCCTTTCTCCTGTCTGATCTTTCCCTCTCCATGCTGTCTGCTATGTTGGCACTTCAGGCCCTATGTTTGCAGTCTGATGCAGCACAGGCTTGTAGGATTTCAGTGAACATGTCCTCCCTATTCCATTTCTTTCTCCTCCTCAGCAGGGTTAGACATTCTGCAGGTATGGAGAGGAACCCTTCAAGGCTGTAACAGCAGCAGCTGCTGGTAAAAACAGACAGATGTATCATTGGATTTACAGTCACAACAGAAAGATGCACAACACAAGGTGATTTTCTCCTCCCCCTCCTTGCTGTTCACAGTAAGGGTCTTTGTCGTAGGCTCTTCCAAGGTATCCATGGTGGTTTGCAGGGTGCTGGTGGGATGCAACTTGTTGTAAAAGTGGCAGGTCTGCCTGGCTCAGTTCCTTCACTTTTACGTAGCACTACTGCTGATCCCTGTTGTATCCCTTTGCTTGAGTCCCCATGCAATCTTTTCGTAGATGTCCGTGTTTCTATGCCTTGTCTGTAGTTGTGTTTGCACAGCCACTTCTCCTCACAGGCCCAGGAGATCGAATACCTCCCACTTAATCCAGGCAGGAACATTGTTAGTGCATGGAGCACAGTTGCCAACTTTCACATGGTAAATAAGCACCCTGACTTTCACAATAAGCCAAAAATCAAGATAATCCCATTTCAAAACAATCCCCAAACAAGCCAATCCCTAAGAACCCCAACACTCTATGTGACTAGATCATCCCTGGCATGCAGTCTGGGACTGTGATGGGCCCACTGTGCATCCCCGACTCTCCTCCCCCCTTGCCCCTGCTTGCCCCCCCTTGCCAGGAGCCAATCAAAAAAAAGAAGCAACAAGCTACAAGCCAAAACCTAGCCAACAAGCAACTCACAAGCCAGTTAAACCAAAAACAAGCCCAATTTCTGTGTTTTTTCGCAGGTCTGGCATGTCTGGTGTAGAGCTGGCATGGTCGGTTGAGTAGTTGCACACAAGGTAAAGTTGCTAGGTGTGCTCACCAAGGCAGGCAATCAGAAAAACATTTCAAAAATGGGGGTGGGGGTGGGGTTTAAAGGAGGGAAGTCTTCTGATCTCCATGACCCCTGAGCAGAGGAGTTTATAAGTGTGACCAGAACAGTCACTGTTGCAAGGAATGGGGCATTGTAGGACAGCAGCTAGATGACTATTAGGGTCGACACAGGTTGCACAGTGTCTACACTTTCAGTGTGTCGACCTGAGTAGGTCAACTATAGCTTCCCGCTGTTCGGGGAGGTGATTTTACAGCATCACTGTGACAGGGTGCTTACATCAGCGGGAGACAAATTTTAGCATAGACACATGCACGAATAGGTCTCATTTGAAGAAGGAGTTGTGGAGATATATGTCCATTTTTCAAAAGACATTTTTCAAAAAAGTTTCTAGGGTTGTTGTTGTAGTTGTCGGTTGTTTTTTAAAGCAGAGCTAGACATCAAATTATTGATGTGATATGGGTCAAAATGGTCTCATTCTGTCAAGTTTTACCCACTAAATCTTTGGGAGATCCAAATGAGAATAGTATTTAACAACATACTCACTTCTTTGCTTGTGTATATGTGCCATCTGGAAGAATTACAGTGCACATGCACCAATAAAGTAAAATAATTAGAGAGTTTCTATGCAGCCACTTTATGATTGCCTGGGTAGTTCAAGGGAATGTACCAACACCATTACCCTTGGTGAACACCTTGCCACTGATGTTTCTAGTCTGAATCTTTGTGCAATAGGTACCTATGCAATAAAGATTTAATAACTCATGTTGCTTACAGAAAGGTGTGTCTGTTATAATATAACATGTTTTATTTTGTGGGTAGGTTTACTGTGAACACAGCAGATTAGTCAGCAGGTGGTCTAGCCAACAATTTTGTTATTTTGGGTGCAGAGGAATCAGAGAATAGGACTTTGTGTGTGTTGGAGGAAAAGGGACTTGAAGAATGTTTACAGCTGTGGAGGATACAGGAAATGAGAACAGGTGGTAGGCAAGCCTTGCATTTGTTGTTTGAGAAAATTGTATTTTACTAGCCCCTGCAGAAATGGGATGGGTAAAAGAGGGGGAAATAGAGTGGCTAATTCCTGATTTTGGGGCAGATGAATGTGATGTTTCCAAAGGTGCCCTGGATGGAGATTTGGAACTGACGGTACAGGTACCTTGACCACTGATGGAAAAGGAATGTGTGTGCCCAGTGTTGCCAATGTGTGGATTTTGAGCGATTCCTGGATCATGAGGTTGCAGAAGTTTGGAGGAGAGCAAGGAATACATCATGGCAGGGGGATTCTGACTACAGGCTGATTTGGGTACAGAGAGGTGGCTTGTGTTGACATCATGCTTTGCCCACTCTGCAGCATTTAAGTGGTGACTTAAAAGGTTGTGATCTACCGAATATTGTGGTGATTCACTTTGATGGAAATGATCTGGGCCTTATTCATGGTGTGCACCTCATACAATGTCTGAGAGCAGATTCGGACCACATCAGAGATTTGTGTCCAAGAGCTGCCATAGTTTTCTCTGAGTTGTCTGCGCATCTGCATAATTGCTAAAGCAACAATATGAATATAATCACTGATCGGTCCATCAGCCCTCACAGAGAGAGCGTCAGTCACAACACAGCAGATGCGTTGTTCTAGCCAGTCCTCCAACTACCCACTGGCCAAGCTGTCAGTAGCACCGGACATGCGATTGACATAGCGCACAGCAGCCTAGAACTCCTGAGCGATCCGCCAACCGCAGCCTCCCAAGCAGCTGGGATTACAGGCACGCGGCACCACACCAGGCCATGAATATAATATTATTTGTTAAATTCACCTGCAATCATCTCTCTCTCATTCTTCACTTTCCCCTGCCACTCTGTGGTTTTCTTCTCCTCTTCAGACATCAGAGCCAGTGCCTCTTCCAGCTCCTTACTCACTGGCTATTCTGTGGAAAGAGCAGAAGGAGAAGCTGGCTGCAGAACAGAGACATTGTATGATTTGGAGGAGAATTTTCACAGGGACAGCAAAAGACACATCGCTGACACCAGGGCTACTCCCCTGCCAAATTTTAAAACCCTGTTCCAAAGCATGGAGGTGCTAAGGTTTCTCAGTGAAACAGGTGTAAGAAGTTTTTTTAATGTAGGCAAACAAAGTATTTTTTCGCTAACTTAGTTCAGCCATTTCCAAGCACAATTTTAGCTGAAACTTTAGGGGAAAAAGTCAGCCTGAGGCAGAAATCTGGCATGGAAAATGTAATCCTGAACAGTAAAAGTTATGCAGTTTTAAGGAACTGAAAATAGAGCAATCAAATGGAAGCCATGGATAACTTTAACTATACCTATGTCATCTATAATAATGAGAAAAGCATCAAGCATGTAACAGGTTTAATCTTTCTAATAGCTGTAAATCTTAAACGCACAAGTAGTACGCATGGCTGGATCATACACATTTCACTCTAGAAAATGTTATGTAAAATGTACATATATTTAACCAGTATCACCAGAGGTGATAATAAAAACAAATAAACAAACAGAATACCCCCACCCTCCACCCTACTCTTACTAAACCTTCTACAGGGAAGATGTAATTGCCATAAATAATTTTAAAGGACTGGAAGTCAGATATTTCCAACATTATGTAATTATTACAATCCAAGTAATTTTTTTATGCTGAGTATATAGTTGCTCTCAGTTGTACAGCTGATTGTATTGCCTACATGTGCGTATGTAGCTTGTACAGACGTACGAGTTCCACCCTACTTGTTTGCTTTTCATTTTTCCTGGAAGCAGGAATACGTGTTGCCAAAGTTTAATACAGTATTTCCATATCTGTTTACTTTTCTCCTTGATGTACAGCTGTTGTTAAACAGGAACTAATGCTTGTCAGTAATTGGGTAGCTTGTTACAAATACATTAATTAATTGTTGCTACTCCCTCTAACAAATTCATGTGATTCACTGCATCATATTTCAGAATTAGGTAATTAGTTATCTGGAAAAGCAGCAGCAATCTCATTTTACACACAGTGCAATAGAAAGAGAACCTGAAGAGAATCCTGCTAAAGACCTGGTTTTACAGTCCTTTCACAAGCAAAAATGCCTGTATCACGACTCTCAAGACTGCCCTTAAACAGAGAGTTTCTTCACATCTCTTCATCCTCCACCCCTTGGAACTTCCTTGATTTTTCTTAACCCAGTGTTCTTTTCTTTGCTAAGGGCTAGATTGTACCTTTAGGCATAGTCCTGAGCAAGGGTGAAGCATAAACTACACCACCACAAAAGTAGGCATAATTTCCTCCTTGTTTTTTCTTGCTTCAGGGCACCTCATACAATATATGAGAGCAGATCTGGACGACATAAGAGATTTGGGTCCAAGAGCTGAAATAGTTTCTCTGATTTGTCTGCATGTCTGAATAATTGTGCTGTCCAGTGTGTTAGGCAGGCAGAGCCAAGGTTCCATCCACAACCAGGGCCGGGACCAGGCACCAGCTTTCCAAGCTGGTGCTTGGGGCGGCATCAAGAATGGGGCAGCAGTCCGAGTCCCGCAGCGGCAATTTGGCAGCAGGTCCGCTCTTCCCGCCTCTGAATTGCCGCTGCGGGACTCGGACTGCCGCCCGATTCTCGCCTGCTGCGGTGGCAATGGGGCGGCAGGTCTGCCGCCCTTCCCTTGCCGCCGTGGACCGGGACTGCCTGCGTCGGGGGCGGAGTCCCGCCCCCGACGCAGGCAGACATAGCGGGGCCCCGCCCCCAGCGCAGGCAGGCATCTGGGGCAGGACCCCGCTATATCTGCCTGTGTCGGGGGTGGGGCCGCCGTGAGAGCCGCCCCTGTCCACAACATCTCATCTACCTGCTTGGGAGTGGAATTTGTACAGCACACACTTTGCCCTGTGGGCCCAGACCAAGATCTAGTGAGCTCACACAGGATTGTAAGTGGGGGCTCTTAATCTCTCTTGGACTCCACATTTGCAAAGAAGTGTAAGTTACAATCTAGCCTAAATGTTGTCTGTGGGAGAGTAAATTCAAATTTTTATATATATTTGCTTTGACTGAGCTATCTAATCAATAGATCTAGATAATACTTAATATTAGACAATGCCGTGAGTGCAGGGGACTGGACTAGAAGACCTCTCGAGGTCCCTTCCAGTCCTACACTTCCATGATTCTATGATCTATATATGCATTGATTTATATATAGAGAGAAATCAATGCATTCCTGAATATTTGTTACTTAATTTGAATATGCTGTGTATGATGTTTAATACTTTCACTAACTTTGTGTCTTAGAGCACTATCCTAATTTTGGCATTCCTAATCTCAAAATTATGATGTTACTAACAAAACTGGATCCAGAACACTGAATTTACTGGGCAATATAAGATTTCAATAATATGCATTTTGCAGGTACACTGTTTTGCATCACAGTACATCAATTATAAAGAAATTCATTCTTGGGATTAAACTATTATTTGTTTTCTCTTATACCAGGGACACAGAGTGGATTTAATAACTCCCATTAGCACAAAGTTAATTATATTTATACTTGAGCATCAATATTTTTTGTCACTTAGGAATAGCAAATCTTGCCCTATCCATTGAGATGATTTGAGTCCATATGGTATACAGAATGCCAATTAATACTGTGTGACACAATTCATGCTGGTACATTGGATTTAGGAGATGTCAACACACTTTAAGCACATACCGAATATGACATATTTTTGATGGCATATTCCAGTTTTTCATCCTATATGATGTAAAAACAAATGATGTGAGAAAAAAATATCCTTGTTCTGAAGTTCACTAAGGCAAGTTGCTAAATAAAACCATTGTTTCTCAAAGGGACGCTGCAGACTTCAGAATGGCCTTTTCTGCAAGCATGGGACTCTATACTATACTGCAATTTTGAGGCAGTCCTGTTCAGGAGTTGTGGAAAGATGGCAGTTTTCGGAGCTTTTTCCCCTTCAAAATGAACAGTCTGTTAGTATACAGGGGAGTTTTTGATATCAGTTTTGGTGTACATTCAATGCAACATGCATTCAGTTTTCCTTTTCCCAAGAGATAATTACATACTTTTTCAGGCAAATGCTTTCATTTTTAATAGTGATGTGTTATTTCAATAATACTTCTGTGATATGGAATTGCAATAGCTATCAAATATGTTTTGCTTCCAGATCTTTCTTCAAAGCCCAGAGTTAAGGAGACTAGCAACCAAAGTCCTGATGATCCCAATCTAGCCCCAGTTCCACCCACTAATCCTAGTCATAAATCTAAATATGATTACTGCATGTGTAGAGAGTTTGCATATGTCAAATTCATCTGAGAATCAAGTTCTGACAGGAAATGAAAAACAAGAAAATAACCCTGAAGTGGACTCTAATAAGACTAAAATTTGAATTTTTGATCTCTTTTCATTTGATCCTCTTTAATGCTTGATACTGCATGTCAAGACAGCGTCTCCTATGTAGAACAGAAAGTTAGCTGACAAAAAATTATAGTAAAAGGTTATGTAATATTTTAATCATATAGGAATGAAAAATAAACCTAAATTTAGTGATTATTTTTTCATACTCATACTACCTAATATTATTATACAGGAATTATTAAAATCTGTTCTGAGGTATGAATAGAAATACCCTAGTTGGCCACTGACTGTGAAGCCAAGCAGTAAGTAAGCACTGCAAGAAGCACTGTAAACATTATTACATCATATGATTCCATCTCACACATAGCACGTGTTGAGTTATTCTTTATCAAATTATCCAGCTCCCCAGATCACTGTTGTCTGCATTCATGAAAGATATGGATTGTTAGTCCTGGAGACTGAGGTTAAGATAGATTGTAAACAATTTGGGGCAGGGACTCTCTGTGTTCTGTATTTGTACAGCACCTCGCCTAATGGTATCCTCATCCATATCTTGGGCTCTTAGGCACTATGATAATACAAATAAATCATAATAATCATAGTCTTACAGTCTTCCTGACACTATCCTGCCATTAAGGCTCATCCCCGTTCTGAACGCTCAGCCTCTAAGAGTGAGAAAATGTTTCTATAAATATATTCATTTTGGTAATCTCAGAAGCAAATGTTCACTGTTAAAGACCATTTTGTGAAAAATTCTTTTACTAGCATAGCTGGTGTAATGTCTGGTAATATTTATAAGAGCCATTAAAAACGGAAAAGGCAGCTTGTTCTGAGACGTTAGGTCACCCAGTCCCTGTTAAATGCATTCTAGTGATTTAACATGGTTGGCCTGATTTGGCCAGTTGGAAGTTAGGTATTCTGCATGGATTAGCAGTTCTTTTAACCATGTTGTGATACAACACACACACACTCACACTCAGTAATCATCCAGACATAATTCTGTAATAGTGGTAGGCAGGAATAGTAGCCATGAAGTAGTGACACACTACATTCTTTGAGGAAGGGTTCTCCCCCACCCTCACTTTCCCCTGTGGAGTTCTAGCTAGCTGAGTTCTTGCTAGACACTGGAGGCAGCACTTGGACCCTTGTTTTATAAAACTTTAACATACATTCCTTTCATATGTGTGTATAAGATGACTTGCATAGAAAATGATCCCTAATTTAGGCCCCAATCCAGCAAACACTTAAACACATGCATTGAAGTCAAAGGACTGCTCATCTGCTTAAAGTTAAGCATGTGCTTACATGCTTTGCTAATTTGGGGCCTTAGAGCCCAAACCTGATGCAGTTGAAGTCGATGTGAATTTTGCCATTAACTTCAAAGGGAGCAGGTTCAAAGCACTGGTGACCCTCATATAAACTGAACTCCCCAAAACTTACAATGACAGATGGTACAGACCCTTTGGGGCTCTCTCATGGTCCTCATAACCCTATTACAGCTTTGATAATAAAAAGAGATCTCATCAACACAGATACTGAGACAGGAGAGCTGTGGGAGAACCTTGGACAGAAGGAGTTCCTCACGTAGCTCAGGGGAGTTGAGAAAAAAAAAGACTGATCCCTTTGGAGCCCGATTCACTTGAGAAGTTTATAAAGCCCTGATCCAAATCCCACTGAATTTGTTGGAGTCTTCAAATTGACTTCAGTGGGCTTTGGCTCAGGTCCAAAAAGAGGGGAGCCTTTAGGGGAGGAGGGACCTTCTATGCATTTCACCAGGAAGTTAAAGGAATCTTCTTGGGAAACATGATGAGGAAGCCCTATTCAGTTGGTGGTTATTTGCTTGTGTATACACTGTGTTGATTTAAATGGCCAGCCCAGAGGCAGGTTGTAATTATTGGGGCTGCTCAATAATGGAAAACACCAAACCCCTAAAGTGCCAGTAGCATTCCAGGTGTACCTCGACTTGGAGGCAAGCACTGTATGTGCTTCAGCAGCTAGGTCTTGTAAGAGCTAGTCCTGCTGGGTCTCAATAACAACTCAGACTCCTGGCTACTTGAAAGGGTATTTTGCGGGGGCTGGCAGAAAAGGGAAAGGTTGCAAATACCTTAGGTATGGAGGCTTAGAATCATAGAATCTCAGGGTTGGAAGGGACCTCAGGAGGTCATCTAGTCCAACCCCCTGCTCAAAGCAGGACCAACCCCAACTAAATCATCCCAGCCAGGGCTTTGTCAAGCCTGGCCTTAAAAACCTCTAAGGAAGGAGATTCCACCACCTCCCTAGGTAACCCATTCCAGTGCTTCACCACCCTACTAGTGAAAAAGTTTTTCCTAATATCCAACCTAAACCTCCCCCTCTGCAACTTGAGACCATTACTCCTTGTTCTGTCATCTTCTACCACTGAGAACAGTCTAGATCCATCCTCTTTGGAACCCCCTTTCAGGTAGTTGAAAGCAGCTATCAAATCCCCCCCTCACTCTTCTCTTCTGCAGGCTAAACAATCCCGGTTCCCTCAGCCTCTCCTCATAAGTCATGTGCTCCAGCCCCCTAATCATTTTTGTTGCCCTCCTCTGGACTCTTTCCAATTTATCCACATCCTTCTTGTAGTATGGGACCCAAAACTGGACACAGTACTCCAAATGAGGCCTCACCAGCACCAAATAGAGGGGAATGATCACGTCCCTCGATCTGCTGGAAATGCCCCTACTTATACAGCCCAAAATGCCGTTAGCCTTCTTGGCAACAAGGGCACACTGGTGACTTATATTCAGCTTTTTGTCCACTGTAACCCCTAGGTCCTTTTCTGCAGAACCGCTGCCCAGCCATTCGGTCACTAGTCTATAGCAGTGTATGGGATTCTTCCGTCCTAAGTGCAGGACTCTGCACTTGTCCTTGGTGAACCTCAGATTTCTTTTGGCCCAATCCTCTAATTTGTCTAGGTCCCTCTGTATCCTATCCCTACCCTCCAGCGTATCAACCACTCCTCCCAGTTTAGTGTCATCTGCAAACTTGCTAAGGGTGCAGTCCACACCATCCTCCAGATCGTTGATGAAGATATTGAACAAAACCGGCCCCAGCACCGACCCTTGGGGCACTCCACTTGATATCGGCTGCCAACTAGACATGGAGCCATTGATCACTACCTGTTGAGCACGACCATCCTGCCAGTTTTCTATCCACCTTACCGTCCATTCATCCAGCCCATACTTCTTTAACTTGCTGGCAAGAACACTGTGGGAGACTGTATCAAAAGCTTTGCTAAAGTGAAGAAATAGCACATCCACTGCTTTCCCCTCATCCACAGAGCCAGTTATCTCATCATAGAAGGCAATTAGAGTAGTCAGGCATGACTTGCCCTTGGTGAATCCATGCTGACTGTTCCTGATCACTTTCCCCTCCTTTAAGTGGTTCAGAATTGATACCTTGAGGACCTGTTCCATGATTTTTCCAAGGACTGAGGTGAGACTGACTGGCCTGTAGTTCCCCGGATCTTCCTTCTTCCCTTTTTTAAAGATTGGAAAAAAGCTAATGTAGTGCCAGTCATCCGGGACCTCCCCCGATTGCCATGATTTGTCAAAGATAATGGCCAATGGCTCTGCAATCACATCGGCCAACTCCTTTAGCACCCTCAGATGCAGTGCATCCAGCCCCATGGACTTGTGCTCGTCCAGCTTTTCTAAATAGTCCCGAACTACTTCTTTCTCCACAGAGGGCTGGTCACCTCCTCCCCATACCGTGCTGCAGAGTGCAGCCGCCTGGGAGCTGACCTTGTCTGTGAAGACAGAGGCAAAAAAAGCATTGAGTACACTAGCTTTCTCCACATCCTCTGTCACTAGGTTCCCTCCCTCATTCAGCAAGGGGCCCACACTTTCCTGGAATTTCTTCTTGTTGCCAACATACCTGAAGAAACCCTTCTTGTTACTCCTAACATCTCCGGCTAGCTGCAACTCCAAGTGTGATTTGGCCTTCCTAATTTCACTCCTGCATGCCTGAACAATATTTTTATACTCCTCCCTAGTCATTTGTCCAATCTTCCACTTCTCGTAAGCTGCTTTTTTGTGTTTAAGATGAGCAAGGATTTCACTGTTAAGCCAAGCTGGTTGCCTGCCATATTTACTTTTCTTTCTACACATCAGGATGGTTTGTTCCTGCAACCTCAATAAGGATTCTTTAAAATACAGCCAGCTTTCCTCGACTGCTTTCCCCCCCTCATGTTATTCTCCCAGGGGACCTTGCCCATCAGTTCCCTGAGGGAGTCGAAGTCTGCTTTTCTGAAGTCCAGGGTCTCTGTTCTACTGCTCTCCTTTCTTCCTTGTGTCAGGATCCTGAACTCGACCATCTCATGGTCACTGCCTCCCAGGTTCCCATCCACTATTGCTTCCTCTACTATTTCTTCCCTGTTTGTGAGCAGCAGGTCAAGAAGAGCTTTTCCCTTAGTTGGTTCCTCCAGCACTTGCACCGGGAAATTGTCCCCTACATTTTCCAAAAACTTCCTGGATTGTCTGTGCACCGCTGTATTGCTCTCCCAGCAGATATCGGGGTGATTAAAGTCACCCATGAGAACCAGGGCCTGTGATCTAGTAACTTCTGTTAGTTGCTGGAAGAAAGCCTTGTCCACCTCATCCCCCTGGTCTGGTGGTCTGTAGCAGACTCCCACCACGACATTACCCTTGTTGCTCCCACTTCTAAATTTAATCCAGAGACTCTCAGGTTTTTCTGCAGTTTCATACTGGAGCTCTGAGCAGTCATACTGCTCTCTTACATACAATGCAACTCCCCCACCTTTTCTGCCCTGCCTATCCTTCCTGAACAGTTTATATCCATCCATGACAGTACTCCAATCATGTGAGTTATCCCACCAAGTCTCTGTTATTCCAATTACATCATAATTCCTTGACTGTGCCAGGACTTCCAGTTCTCCCTGCTTGTTCCCCAGGCTTCTTGCATTTGTGTATAGGCATTTAAGATAACTCACCGATCGTCCTGCTGTCCCAGTATGGGGCAGGAGGCCTCCCCTCTTGCACTCACCTACTTGTGCTTCCTCCCGGTATCCCACTTACCTCGGGGCTTTGGTCTCCTTCCCCCGGTGAATCTAGTTTAAAGCCCTCCTCACTAGGTTAGCCAGACTGCTTCCAAAGATGCTCTTCCCTCTCTTCGTCAGGTGGAGCCCGTCTCTGCCTAGCACTCCTTCTTGGAACACCATCCCATGGTCAAAGAATCCAAACCCTTCTCTCCGACACCATCTGCGTAGCCATTCGTTGACTTCCACGATTCGACAGTCTCTAAACAGCTTAAAACAGTTCTAGTTCAAGTGAGCAATAGTGGTATATGTTAGAGTCCCAGAGGCATTCCAGTTGAGAGTCAGGCCTAGTGCCTGGGGTAACCTCTTAAGCCCAATTTCTATTCAAGCAAATAGAAGCTTGCAGTTTTCCAGGTCAGGTTGAGTTACTATCTCTCATTGGGGCCCCTCTGTACTGGTTCTCTCCCCAACTGCTACTTCTCTCCCAAAAGTCCCACACAGACCTGCACTCAGCTGTAATATCAGTCAGTCACAGCCTGTTTCATACATGGCTCTGCATATGGTTCATGGAGAATCTTTGCTGCCTCCAGATTCCCTGGAGCTCCTGGCTAGGCATGCCAGCTTCCCTGCTGCTCCTAGCTAGCTATGCACTTGCTGCATCCCAAAGCATGGTGACTTGCTGGTTCAGGACCTCTCTCATCTCATTACCTATCCAGGAGAAGGGGAAGTACATTGGAGAGGCTGATTGGAGTTGTAGTGCCCAGTTTAGCAGATCCATCACCAGAGCATTTGAGAGTGAATTCCTTTGGTCTTGTGTTATCTACAACTAAGTGAAGTCGCTCTTGAGCAATGTCTTCACTGCAGAGACTGCACTGGACTCTTACTTGGGTGTTGCCCCAACTCCTCTCCTGTCCACACACAAAAACCACTCAAAGTGGAACTTTGAACCACAGTTGCCAACTTTCACACCGTAAATAAGCACCCGACTTTCACAATAAGCCAGTTGATTGTGATGAAAAAAATCTAAGCAAATGTGGGCACATGGTGTCATATTAGCTATCCTCCATTGAGAATATTGCAATTAGCTATCCTCCAGTCATTTGGTACAGAAGCTGATTAAATGATAGGTTACAGATGACAGTTAGTAGTCCTGCAATTTCACCTTTGAGTTCCTTCAGAACTCTTGGGTGAATACCATCAGGTCCTGGAGACTTATTACTGTTTAGAGGAGGTTTTGGAACAAATTGATAAACTAAAGACACCTCAATTTGGGACGGTTCCTCAGATCTGTCACCCAAAAAGAATGGCTCAGGTTTGGGAATCTCCCTCACATCCTCAACAGTTCTTCGACACACATCTCGAAGAACTACAATTACTGCACAGGGTGAGTAACCTCTCTTTCTTCTTCAAGTAGTGTCGCTTTGGGTGCTCCACTTCAGGTGAGAAGGGAGCTTCAGAACAGAGACTAGTAGAGAAGTCAGAGCTGCACTGCCCACTGCCATGTTAGATCTACAGGCACGGACCACGGCACAGTGTTTGGAGAAGGTATGTACTGAAGACGCATAGCAGTCATCTAGATTTCAGGTACTGGAAAGTCCTTCAGTAAGGTCACAGATATTGACTGCAATCTAGTAGAGTGGGGCCTTGCCTACACTACAAATTTAGGTTGACACATGCCGTGTTAGGTCGAGTTAATAATGTATGTCTACACTACTGAGTCCCTTCCGCTGACCTAAAGGGCTTGTAAAGTCGACTTCTGTATTCCAGCTCCACGAGAGGCATAGCGTTTCAGTCGACATCCAAACATAGACATGGGGATAGTGTAGACACCGCTGTGTAATTTGAATGAATTGGCCTCTAGGAGGTGTCCCACAGTGCTCAGCCGTGACCGCTCTGGAGAGCACTTTCAACGTCACTGCACTTCAGCCAGATACACAGGAAACAGCCGCACCCCCGTTAAAGCCCCAGGAATGTTTGAATTTTAATTTCCTGTTTGATCTGCATGGAGAGCTCGTCAGCATAGCTGACAATGGATGCTCAAGGCTGCAAATGCGCTCCAGCATGGAGCGCACAGGAGGTAGTGGATCTTATTGCTGTGTGGAGAGAAGAGTCTGTGCAGGCAGAGCTCCGAACCAGCAGAAGAAATGTTGACATGTATGCCAAGATCGTGTGGGGAATGGGGAAGAAGGGCTACACCAGGGAGACACAGTATTGCCATGTGGGGAAGAAAAAAAAAAAAAAAAAAGGCGTTTCGGCAAGATTACCAGAAGATAAGGAAGGCGAACAGTTGCTCTGGTTCTGAGCCACAGACATGCTGCTTTTTGAGGAGCAGCGTGCGATTCTAGGTGGCAAATTCACCACGAGCCCAAAATGATCCGTGGATAACTCCCAGGAGCCCCAGGCGACCTCAGGCAACAACGAGGAGGACATTGTTCATGATGAAGAGGGAGGAGGAGGAGGAGGAGAATGCGTGGCAGGCAAGTGGAAAATCCATTTTCCCTGACAGCCAAGAACTTTTTAAAAACTCTGGAGCCCATCCCCTCACAGGACCAATTGTCGGCGGAGTGTGGTGCCGGGGAAGGCACCTCTGGTGAGTACACATTTTCAATCAGACTGTAGGGGTTACAAGCTATTATTGAATCTGAATTAAAAAATTGGGATAGAAGTTATCAGCGGCCACTCCAGCTACACAGAAGGTGCTCTCTGGAAAAGACTGTTTATGTGCCTGGTGATGGCCTGGGAATCCTCCCTTGAGATTTCTAGGAAGCTTTCTTGGAGGTACTCTGCAATCCTTTACAGAAGCTTTCTGAGAAGGGCTGCCTTATTTCTTCCACCATGGGAGAACACTTTCCCATGCCACTCCAGTGTTAACTCTCCTGGCATCATTGTGGCACACAGCATTGCAGCATAAGGACCAGGTCTGTACCCAGACGCTTGCAGCATCTGCTCCCTTTCTGCCTCTGTCACCCTCAGGAGAGTGATATCGCATATGGTCACCTAGGGGAAACGGGAAGGTTTTAAATGCTAGCCCTTAAACTGCAAGCAATTTGATATGTAATTCGTCCCTGTTTGGTGAATTCTGGTCACACAACCACACTTTCCTGAGGGTGCCCTGGTTGTGCTTGGATGGGATCACTGCGTATTGCAGGGGTGGGGGGCGCGACGCTTCCTGTTCGTCTCCCTTCCACCCCACCCTGGTGCCGCTTTTGTAATCAAACTATTTGTGGGTCTTTAAGCTAGTGCCTGTCCTCAAGCACCATCCAGGTTGCTATAGGAAAGGGGGTTGTGCTGAGGTTTCAACCAGTGATCCCAAGGAGGTCTTAACAAAAGCTGCAGCACAAGACCTCTCGCCTAGGCCTTGTGGCCTGACTCACCATGGCTGTAGCAGCAAACCGTTGTGGCTTGCAGGGAAGTGCATTGAGGGGGTGTTTCTTTTATAAAAAGATTTAACCTTGCACCAGAAACAATGAATGCACTGTCAATGCTACCCTTGTACTTTGTATTCTTTGCAGCTGAAACCTTGTCCGTAGGCGCATCCTCCATGCCGGGACAGAGACTTTCCCAAATTAGAAGGTGGAAAAAGAAGACTCGGGAGGACATGTTCAATGAGTTAACGTGTGCCTCCGAGACTGACAAGATGGAGCACAGTGCATGGAGGATTACACTGTTGGAGAGCCTGCACAAGGACTGTGAGGACAGAAGAGCATGCAGGGAACACGAGCATGACACGCAGGACAAGATGGTACAGATTATGAGGGAGCAAACAGACATGTTGAGACATCTGGTTGAGGTTCAAGAAAGGCAGCTGGATGCTAGAGTCCCTCTGCAGCCTATGCTGAACCTGCTGCCATTGTTGCCAAGTTCCACATCCTCGTCTCTCAGACGTCCTAGGATGTGGGGGCGGAAAGTCCGGTATCCCTTGCACTCAACTCCAGGGAAGGGTGCAAGGACCGGAAAGCATCCATTCCCACACCACAGTGCAATTGTAAGCAAGCTGTCCTTGTTCTTCCCCTCCCGCAGTGTTATCAGCCCTTTTGCCCCAGGCTATCATACTTTTCTTTGCAGTTTCTCACTGTTTGTGAGCATAATAAAAATCCATGGATTGAGGAGAAAAGGCTCCTTATTCATTCAGCACACTGTGGTTAGCGGGGGTGTAATTTACAGAGGAGTACATGCAATGAAGGAGACAGCTAGGTAAGGAACGACACACATAAATGTCACATTACTGTGGGTCATTGATTAAACTAGTTTTCAAAGCCTCACAGAGACACAGTGCCCCTCTTGTTGCCCTGGTGTCTGGCTGCTCAAAATTGGCTGCCAGGCAATCTGCCTCCACCCCCCACACCACCGGAAACTTTTCTCCCTTTGTTTCATGGATATTATGGAGCACACAGCACATAGCAACAACAATGGGGATATTGCTTTCATTGAGGTCTAACCTCAGAAGCAAACTACGCCAGTGAGCTTTTAAACGTCCAAAGGCACATTCCACCACCATTCTGCACTTGCGCAGCCTATGGTTGAACCACTCCTTAATGCTGTCCAGGCTGCCTCTGTATGGCTTCATGAGCCATGGGAGCAAGGGGTAGGCTGGGTCTCCCAGGATCACAATTGGCATTTCAACATCACCAAGGGTTATTTTGCAGTCTGGAAAGAAAGTTCCTGCTTGCAGCTTTCTGAAGAGACCAGAATTCCTAAAGATGCACGTGTCATGCACCTTTCCTGACCATCCCACATTGATGTAGGTGAAAATGCCCCCTGTGATCCACCAGCGCTTGCCACACCATTGAGAAGTAACCCCTTTCGATTTATGTACTCTTTGGCAAGGTGGTCTAGTGAAAGATATGCATTCTGTCTATCGTTCCACTGCAGTTAGGGAATCCCATCGTGGCAAAACCATCCACTATGTCCTGCACATTGCCCAGAGTCACTACCCTTCTGAGCAGAAGTCTATTGATTGCCCTGTGAACTTGGATCACAAAATGGTAGATTTACCCACTCCAAATTGATTCCCCACTGACCGGTAGCAGTCTGGCATTGCAAGCTTTCACAGAGCTATCACCACTCACTTCTCAACTGTCAGGGCAGCTCTTTTGCCCCAGGCCCCCTGAATCCTCTGGGAAGCACTTCCCACACAGTCCTATAGAGCCTCAGCACAGAGCATGAGGAATTGTTTAGGGTGCATGTGTGAGCCGAATGGATGGTGCTAATGAAAATCTCTGATTGAAGGTGTTTGGGGCATATGCACACTTGGAGTGGAGCACTCACAGGGACATACATCTTGAAGAAATACATTTACGCACAAGGGTGAGTAATCTTTCCTTCTGCAATTTCCTATTTGAGTTCCTGCAGAACTCTTGGGTGAATACCATCTGGTCCTGGTGACTTATTACTGTTTGATTCTAAAACCTCTTCTATTGACACATCAGTGTGAGGCAGTACTTCGGAATGATCATCCAAAAAGAATAGCTCTAATGTGAGTATCTCCCACATCCTCTGCAGTGAAGGCTGATGCACAGAATTCATTTAGTTTCTCTGCAGTGGCATTACAGAGGCCTGAACGTTAATCTCTTATCTAGCAGCCTAAATTTGGCCTCCAAGACCTCTCTCCTACTTTTCTCCTATGTCTAGTACTTACATGTACCACCTACATATGCCAAGATCTTCGGCTCCTCCCCGACACTACCTATAAGGCTATCTAGATGAAATTTTAGTATCTCTCAGCTTGTATATATAAATATATACATTATCTCTAAAAAGCAATTTGATTACTCTAGGATGCACTGTGCAGCAAGGTATAATGAAAAGCCCACAGTATCCAATTAAAAGACTGCTTCACTTTATTGTACAAACTCATTCTCCATGGAAACAACATAGGAAAACCAGTCAGTACAGACACACTACATAGAGCTGGTTAGGTTTTCAAATTCCTGGTGATTAAGCCATTTGGGATGAGCCAAAAAAAAAAACCAACCCACCCCCCTCCAGGCCAATGCTTCCACTCACTGACAGCATTGTGTAAGTGTGTTTGTTCTAAATAGCCCTCTTTTCCTTCCTATCTGATTGCATCTAGGCAACTGTGTTCAGTAAATTGTTCAGTTTTAGGAAAGAAAGTGACTAAGTCAAGGTCAGATTCTGTTATGTCACTTTGTGACCCAGGTGATTAAGAATTTTTTAAAACAGTGTGAGCGGAAGGGGTAGGGAGTGTGTTTACACATTTGCTACTGCTATGACCCAGCAATAGCCCCTGAACACAGCCCATTAGGCTAATTATTCTTCCTTAGCAGGAGTGGCTTGAACAAGTGAGTCACATTACAGTGTACATTTGTATTGAAAAAGCTAAATATCCAAATATTCCAAAACCATACATATTGCCCCACACCCCCTTGTATGTGCACCTGTATTCTGGTAACGTGTTTGGTAGTTTCCAGACTTTGCACATTACTTCTGGGGGAATTCTGCACTAAAAATTAAAAATTCTGCAAAATGTGTCAAAACAACATTATATAATCATGCCAGTTTCAATTATTTTGGTAATTTATTTCAGAATGCCTATCAGCCAATACGTCTGTAACAATACAGACACACGAAAATTCCCCCAGGACTGGAGAGTTAAAGAAACCCCTACAACAACTCAGTTCCTGTTTCTCTGGCTACTCCCCCGCCAGAGCCCAGCCAGGGGGCCTAACACACCCCTCCTCCCCAGAGCTCAGCCATGCCCCTGGCCCAGACACTCACACCCTCTCCCCCCCACCCCCGAGCCCAGGTGCACCCCCCAGCCCAGACACTCACAGACCCTACCCTCCTAGAGCCCAGGGATCCAGAGGGAGAAACAGCCTGATGCTGGGTCCTGGGCTTGCAAGGAGTTTCCTGCACACCGCCTCCTTCCTTCAGGGCATGCTGGGAACTGCAGCTGCTGGGAACCCTTCAGTTTCCTCCCCCTGCCTCCGGCCTTGCATTCTATTTGCAAGCTGGGCTCTGCCAGGTCTAACAGCCCTGAGTGGTGGCCAACATCTCTGCAGCCAATTTTTGGGCGGGGCGGGGGAGAAGAGAAGGAAATTCTGCGCACACAACATTAATTTCTGCAAAATTCTGCATTGCGCAGTGGCATAGAATTACCCCAGGAGTAGCACGTTTCATACCAATCTGCCTTGTATGCTTCATTGGACATTTTCTGTAACAATTGGGGATTTTTACTTCAGAATGTCTTCTCTTGTTACCAACTGTTGGTACTAAAGCATTCTGCTATCTTGTGTCTTCCCCTGTTCACTGCTAGGCTAAGTTTATGTTCTGTACTAACTCTTACCTATGGTGGAATCAATGCTTCAGGGTATTGACCACCACCCTCAGAGCCTCTGCACTTCCTCTGAAAGTCAGTGGGTGTGGTGGGTCTTCAGTACCTCTCAGGCTTTGTCTACACAGTAAAGTTTTACCAGTTATACCAGTATAGTTATACAGATATACAAGCATAACTCCCTATTTGGGCACTCATTTTAATGGGTCTTTTTTTTCTCTCCCAGTTTAGCTTAAACTCCTTCCTAAGCAATATAAATTAACCTGAAAAAATATCCTATTTTATTGGAATAAGAATGTCTAACATGGGTTCTACCAATTTAACTTTATTGGTTTAAATTTTCACCTTAAAGTTATATTGAAAAAACTTTCCCGTGTTTTTCTGACAAAATTTGTCCCTTTGTCAATTCCTTGGCTAAGTATTTAGTGCCTACTTCACATTTAGTTTTTGACTACCACATAGAGACAAAAAGGATATTTAGTCTATTATTTGCCATCTTGGACCTCAAAGAAAGCACACAGTTCAATAACATAAATGTACCTATTTGGATACCATGCTCATCAGCATAATATCAAATATTCATTACCCGAATTTAGGGCCAGATAATATCTTATTAAAAACAAACAAACCCCAACAATGTACTTTACCCTGTCAAAAGTTTTATCTGGATTTGGAAATAGTAAGATTATTCCTAGTTTTGTTTCATTCTATTAAGTAGATACTCTTGAAGGTTAGTCTTCAAATGAGTTGATTCCTGCAGGCATTAAATACTGGGTATTTTTAGTCCACCTATTATATCAATACATCATATCCTATTGTTAGACTATGCAATAGTATCTTCCATCTATATTTCATAGGGAAATTGGGATAGTTATCTTTTTATTCTTTTTTAATTCAGGTAGCTTTTTATAATCCCTGTAAAGACTTGACAAATGGAAAACTCTACAGAGGAAATGGAAAATCTCTAAAAAGCAAGGGAGATACTTCTTCCAGAAAAAGAAAAAACAAAAAAAGGTTTGTAATAAATTTTGTAATACATTGCAAAAACTTGAAGAGCATGGTGGAAGAACCTGTGATTAATTGGCCTTGATATAAGCCTTGAAGAGGGAAATCTGGAAAGAACTTGTAGAAAAACTGCATAGAGGTTTATTCTCGTTAGACATGAAAGTCCCTCACAGTGGAGGGAAGCACAACTCAGGCATCACTGGCTAGAAGCCCAATTAGAACTCTAATATCCAAGTGTCTGAATGATAGAGAGAGGAATCTGGTCCTGTTGCTCAATCAACAGCATCAAAATCAGCACTACAGTTCTACAAAAGTTTAATTCTATCCAGACTGCAGCCAGAAAATACAAAGGAGAAGAAAATAATTTGTCAAGGTCAAAGAGTGTGATTCCCTATCAGACTGGTGTTGAAAGGGAGAACAAAATGCAAAGTCTGGTGGAAAATATACACTTAATTTGAATATTACAGATTCAAAAATAATAACCATCACAAGTCTCTCACGTACAATCAATACCGATCTTCACTGAAAGTCAGAGATGAGCAATGAACTAACTAAACAAATACAAGTTATGTCATGTTTAAAGATCTCCTCAGTGAACAGCTTGAAGAATGGAACCAAACGAGGGAAAAACTCTGTTAAAGGTGGTTGCTGGTGGTAAAATGCTACATCAAAATGCCAGGATCAAAATCTTTGGCAATGTTAAGTGTTTGACTCAGAAAGGGTTTTAAACAAAGTCTTATTTCAGACACAAGGGCCTAATTTTTAGTGCAAGTTTTATTTTCTTTGATAGCTTAAAAGAGCACACACACAATTTGGGACTGTGGTCATGGAAAGTATATTGGTGGGAGAGAAGGAGGTAGGTGCTTTCTTGCAGGATAATATATGCAAGGGTATGCTCTGCTCTGTAAAATTCTCTACAGGGTAGCAGACAGAATATCCACACAGAACTGACACATTAAAGATGAAAGGCCAGCTTGTGGAGTTAACTCACTGAACAGAGAGATGAGGAGGACCATGCTGCACTATGAGCCTGAGGAGGAATAATTCAGCAGAATTCCTCCCAAGACTCTAGGGGAAAGAGTGCTGGAGCAGAAGCTTTGCTACCCTCATAAAGGCCATAATGTGGGCTCCTATGCCCAGAGGCAGCTCTGCTCTCTACTTCAGAGAGATTGGGGGCCATAGGCTGGGTCTCCCCCTACTCCATTTCACCTCCTTCACAAGGACCCAAGCAGAATGGGAAGGCCCTTGCACCTTATCTTGTCAGCATACATGCATATAATCAGCCACAGCCTGGCCCCAAACCATGGTTACTATTCACTACAATCATAAATAATTTACTGGAGTATGTTCCTGGAATGGTCATGTTTTTAATCTGATTAAAAGAACATGAGTCCTATTTGCGTTCAGAAACATGAATATCAGTGTTGTAATATGGCTCATTTGTTCTCTTCAAAGAGACCAGATCCTAAAATACTCTTAAATTGGACAGATCTTTGAAGCTTGTTAACCCTCTAGCCTGGGCAATATGACCATTTAAATTAATGAAAATCTCCCTTTTATGGTACACCCTGTTAATAATGAACCTAGTGGGAATCACTAGAGGGTGAGAGAATAAATCTTAGTGTCAATTCCCAGACAAAAAAAACTTCATTAAACTGGAATTAAGGATGAGAAAGTACCATATCTTAAAAGATAAAAAGGGAGATCACTGTAGTTTTAAAGACCTAAACATGAGAAAGCCAGGACATTCTAATGAAAGTTAAATTCAAAACAAAACACAAAAAGAAAGGCAATGTTAGAAAGTATGAAATATCACTGTTATAGTATCTCAAACATCCTTACCTACCTCCGTCTCTACCTTATCCCACATCTAGCTGCACCAGCTTCAGGAGACAGTGTAGCCAACTTTAGAACACCAACTGAAATGTATTAAATATTTTTGGATGGTTTCTACATTTTCATTTGCCATCAGAGCAGCAGGGTTGAAGCATGGAGTTGAGGCAGGGGCAGAGTTATGTCCCCATTTAAGGGCCTGAAACTGTAAGTCACAATCACACACGTCCTCACACTAACAGCAGGAACCCCATCGACTTCCAGAGGCTGAACAAGGTTTTCAGGATATGGGATTAAGTCAGAGATGGGAGTAAAGAAATACGTTTATTTATTCTTAATGCAGTATAGAAATGGGCACACCGCTTTGCCCAACAGCTTAGGCAGGGCCGTCCTTAGCGTAGGGCACCCAAAAATTTGGGACACTCCTGGGTCTTTGTGTCCACCCCCTCGCCCCCCGGCCTCTTCTTATCCCTGTTCTGACTCTTCCTGCAGGCTCCCACCACAGCTGGCTGCTGCAGCCTGGTGAGTCTTCCTCCAGAGGGGATCTAGTACTTAAAAGTGAAAAAGCCTTCCAGCCTGCCAGACCTATTAGTACAACATTTAAATTGTTAAAGAGCCATTCAAGTGGTAACGAAGCCATTTAACAGGCATTTGCCAACCCTCAGGTATATACTGTCAGTTTCTGAATTTACTGACAAAAACAGTTGTGTATTATTTACTCAGAACATGTTAGTCTACAGGATCTTAGTTTAAAATTTGCTTTATAAATATTTCATGTGTGTGTTGCTGAAGATGATAAAAATCACATCTCTAAAAAATCCTGGATAGATTTTTGAAATGCACAATCTGAGTATTCATCTTTAGCCTTAAATGCTTGGATCTTCAGACATACCATTTTTAAATAAATCCTTCAAAAAGACCACCCTTCTCTAAAAGGTCCCCCACTCCCCAGGCAGCTTCCCCCTTACTCTCAGTTCCCCTGTGGGAAAGCAGATCTTCCTCCACTACCTCTCCCTGCCAAGCTGAAGCAGCATCCCCTCCCCCACAGCTCCCAGCTATTTGGTGTACCTGCTGTTTGTTTGCCTCTCCGCAGGGGAGGGCTCAGCAAGCAAACCCTAGCAGAAAACTGGAGAGCGGGGGTATGTGATCCTGCATGCCCCCCGTGTCATCTCTCTGCAAGGAAGGGATGGGATGGATGGGAGCAGGCTGCAGCACCCCTGTTTAGCATGGTGCTCACCTGTGCAGAGCTAAGGCCTTGGCTACACTTACGAGTTACAGTGCAATAAAACTGCTTGCAGCGCTGTAACTCACTAACTGGCTACACTTGCAAGGCACGTGCAGCGCTGTATCTCCTCAGATACAGCGCTGCATGTACTCCACCTCCCCGAGAGGAATAACAGCTGTTGCGAAGTGGGTGGAACGTTGGTCTTTCAGTGTAGCCGAGGAACAATGCAGTTACTGATCTCCGGAAGCTGCCTTTGTTTTGAAACGGCACTTCCGGGTTGGAGTTCAGAGCTCCGTTGTTGAGGTGCTTTACAAAAAACCAAACACAGCTACTGTTTGCAGGTGGGAGAGGGGGGGGGGGGGGAAGAGGGGAGGGGCTCCGTTAGGAATGCCGGCAGCAAAGTTGCCTTGGACAGAGACGGCGTTGGGGGGGGCGGGGGAGAACGGCGGTGGGGAGGGGGAAGGCTCCGTTTCCTCTCTTTTATCTGCTCTTTAAAAACAAACAAAGCCCCTGATGTTTGCTTTCAGTGATTGAGAGAGAGGCAGGGGATGTGGAGGTGTGGAAATAATGAGCTGACACTCTGTGGATATTCCAAAAACCCACTCTCTCTCCAAAAAAGCTCCCTGTCAAAGTCCCCCTCACCCCCCCCCCATTTGAAAAGCACGTTGCAGCTCTTGAATGCCCATAATGCACCGCTCCCAATACAGCTGCAAATGCCTCAAATGTAGCCACCTTACTGCGCTGGCAGCTGCCAGTGTGGACAGGCTGCAGCGCTTTCCCTACTCAGCTGTACGAACACAGGTTTAACTAACAGCGCTGTACATCTGCAAGTGTAGCCAAGGCCTAAGTGTGCGCTCCTGCAGGTGTACAGGCAGAAAAAGAAACCCTCCTCTTTTGCTGCTAGTTGCAGTTTCCGGCAAACAAACGCAACCTTCTTGGCTACTGCTCAGGCCTTGCTGCCCACTTGGTCCAGGGGTTGTGAATTTGGAGGGGTGGGGTTTTGTGGTCAGAAACACTCACAATTTACTCCCTCCTTAGTGCAGCAGGGTGGGACGTTAGTGCAGCAGGCCCACCCCCATCACAATCTAGATAGCAGGGAGGCTGCTCCAGTGCCCCAGCTGGGACACACACAGGCAAGCTACTGGCACATACATCCCTCCTCCTCCTCCACCCGCCCTTCCCCTCAACCACCCATCCCAGAGATCAGATTGGGAGCCTCTTCCAGCCCAGCCCCACTCCCCATGGCTTCTAACTCAGGGAGCCCTCTGTCCTGGGAGAGTGGGGAGCCCGGGGCACCCACCCCTGCTTCTCCCACCGGAGGAGTTACCTGACAGAGTGCCTAGTCAAGTTGCAGCTTGGGGCTGCTGCCCTCTCCAGCGATGCATGTCTCTCTCCCTGGCTGGCTGCCTCCATAAGCCCAGCTGGCTCTCAGTCAGCAGGTCAGGCCACGTGGGAGGTAGCAAACACACCCCCTTCAGTATGTCGCCCTGAGCAGTTGCCCTGTTCAAAGGCCGGCCCTGAGAAGGGTGCCTGCCCTCCTATGTTCTCATTAACCTCCCCGATGAGCCCAGGCAATATGGAGGATGAAGCTACCTGATTCAAATGCAGAGAGATGGGGAGAGTACCTTGGGACAAGGAGGTTGGGGGATGGGGAAAACTGGGACTGGAGACTGGCAGGGGGTGGAGGAAGATGGAAATGGACTAAGTTGGGATAAAGGGGGAGACTGGGACTAGTTGGGTAAGGAGACAAGGACTTGGAGCTCAGGGGACTGGAAGCAAGTAGGTGCAGTGGAAGATGGAGGGATGATCTTACTGGAATACTGTGTCCAGTTCTGGTGCTCACAATTCAAGGAGGATGTTGATAAATTGGAGAGATTTCAAAGAGCCACAGGGATGATTACATAATTAGAAAACATGTCTTATAGTGACAGACTCAAAGAGCTCAATCTATTTAGCTTAACAAAGGGAAAGCTAAGGGGTGACTTGATTACAATTATAAGTATCTACTGTGACAAAGTTCCTCCTCTGCCTTGGTGGGTCCCCCGCTTTTTGGTGGATTTGCTTACCTCAGACATTCATGACAGCCCTCAGTTTGGCCATTTCTGCTAGAGGCTCAAACCTGCCATTCACTCAGCTAACCTCATCACTGGCCAACATGTGGGAAATGGAGAACACTCTCCGCAGTCTCTGTTATCCCACCTAGTGAGTCGGGGACAGGCCAGATCCCTTTCCAAATTAGACCTTCCCTTCTAGTGTTGCTCACAGACCAGGTCAACTCCTTCTGTGTCCAATCAGGAGTTGGGCAAATACACTGGGTTCCAGCCCAGGGCCCTGTGGATAGCAGCTGTCCACAATGTCTCCTGTATCAGCTACGTGCCAGCTACAACTTCCTGGGCTACTTCCCCATGACCTTCCCCCAGCACCTTCTTTATTCTCACCACAGGATCTTCTTCCTGAAGCCTGATCACACTTGTACGCCTCAGTCCTTCAGCAGTACACCGTCTCACTCCCTGCTCCTTGCATGCTCTCCACTAACCGATGGGAGGTCCTTTTTAAACCAAGTGTCCTGATTAGTCTGCCTGCCATAACTGAGTCTAGTATGTCCTTAACTGGCTCCAGGTGTCTTAATTAGCTTGCCTGTCTTAATTGGTTCTAGCAGGTCCCTGATTGCTCTAGCGCAGCCCCTGCTCTGGTCACTCAGGGAACAGAAAACTATTTATCCAGTGGCCAGTATATTTGCCTTCTACCAGACACCTGTACCTCATGCATCTGGGCAGAATTCCTCTGGGCAGTGTCCACTGGCTCCCTTGACGCCTTTGAGGAGCAGTGGGCGCAGTCCAGGGTTCTCTGCTCAGTGTCCCCATCTGGTTCACTTCGTTTGACCCTTTGACCACACTCCCGTTCCTGTTTTTTCATTTTTTGTCCCCCGGAATCACTTGGTATCCAGGTCCTGTGGATCCCTCCCCTTAGGCTGGAGGGGGGGATCCTTTAGCAGTGGGTGGGCAAAGCCCGGATCCCAATAGGACCAGACACCTGTACCTCATGCATCTGGGCAGAGTTCCTCTGGGTGGCGTCCGCTGGCTCTCTCGATGCCTTCGAGGAGCAGTGGGCGCTGTCCGGGGTTCTCTGCTTGGTGTCCCCATCCGGTTTCCTTCATTGAGCCCTGTGACCTCACTCCCGTTCCTGTTATCTCCTTAGTTGTCCCCCAGAATTATTTGGTTTCCTGGACCTGTGGATCCTCCCCTTAGGCTTGGGGGGAGGTCCTTTAGCAGTGAGTGGGTTTCCACCCGCCCACTTTTCCAGATACCAACAGGACCAGACACCTGTACCCCACTGGTCTGGGTCTATCATACTATGTGAAGAACAAATATTTAATAAATAGGCTCTTCAGTCTAGCAGAGAAAGGTATAACATGATCCAATGGCTGTACAAATTCAGACTGGAAATACAGCTTAATTTTTTAATGGTGTGAGAGAGTAATTAACCATTGGAACAATTTTCCAAGGGTTGTGGTGGATTCTCCATCACTGACAATTTTCAAATCAAGATTGAATATTTTTCTAAAAGATCTAACATCCCATGAAGATCTCAGTGAGCGGGATACAGAGATCAATGGGGCACTAAGTGCACTTGAAGGCTGGTATACAGGGGTGTCCACTGAGTCCAGCTCTGAAACTGTTTTTTGTGCTTGCTTCATTATAAAGAGCCTGGATGTTTTCTATATCTGCTCTTGAAAGAAGTGCTGATCTTGCACTTGGTTGGTGTGTGGGCATCTCCCAACCAGTGGAATGCCTGTTGCTAACTGGGCTAGACTCCCGGCTGGAAAAGCAGCTTTTAAAGCTTGGGGATCCCAGCATAACCAGCGACAACTACCTCCATAGAAAAGCCCCTCAATGGGGAAAGGGTGTGGGGAGAAAAGATGGGGTCTTCAATAGACAAACCATCAAAAAAAAAAGGGGGGGGCATCAAACTAGTAAATTAAACAACTGACTAATTAGAAAGCTAAACTATAGGGTTGTTGAGAAGGAACTGAGAGTGGTTTGCCGGGGCAGCTTTATTTATCTTTGGTACAGGGGTATCTAGAGCGTACATATAGGCTGAATGGGCACTACTTCTGAAAATCTCCAACTTGTTCCCTCCAACCCGACTACTAAATGAAATTTTATAAATCAGATATTTTAAACATTAGACCAGATGAATATAGTTGAACACAATACCATGAGTATTTTTTGATCATCTCTGTCTAGGTTTGTATATCATGTCCATCATAGTGGCGTCTGAAAGCCTGTTCATAAGTCAAATGCTGCATAATTCTATTAGAGATTGCTTGTATTTGTTTTGCAGAAGTGTTCACAATGTCAAATAGCTAAAGAATTAAATGCCCTGTGTGCTGTACATTATTAACTCAAAAGCACTTCCTTCACCTCTTCATCCCCAAAGAAAACACAAAATTACTCAGGATTATCTATTTATTTTTAATTCAGTTAAAACAAACATACAATGTTTCATTGAAACCGTGTAACACTCTTTACCAACAATTGTAGCTGAATTGTTGACTTCTAACAATACAGTGGGTATATATATACACACTATATACAAAGATGTACTGTAGAACATCTGTAACAGATACATTAGACTGTAAAAAGTTGTTAGTCACTGCATTTGGGAAATTATAACATCCATGTTAAACTGTATGAAAAAAAATCTGTACCTGATCTGTACTTCTTTATGGACCCCAAAGACTCTTCTTTATTGCAACATATACATTTGTAATAAATAAAACCTGTCATGTTCATGTGTTCTTACATCTCGAGTGGTAACATACTATTTCAATTTTTGTAAGTGTAACATTTTTCTGTAAAGAAATGTTCCTGTGACAGGTTTCAGAGTAGCAGCCGTTGTAGTCTATAGCCGCAAAAAGAACAGGAGAGACTAACAAATTTATTTGAGCATAAGCTTTCGTGGGCTACAGCCCACTTCATCAAGATACATATACACATGCCATACCAACTCTAAGAGGCTAATTAATTAAGGAGAGTTAGCAGCAGCAGGAAGAAAAAAACTTTTGTAGTGATAATCAAGACAGCCCATTTCATACAGACAATTGACAAGGTGTGGGGATACTTAAGATTCAAATTCTGTAATGATCCAGCCATTCCCAGTCGCTATTTAAACCTAAATTAATGGTATCTAGTTTGCAAATTAATTCCAATTTGGCAGTTTCTCATTGGAGTCTGTTTTTGAAGCCTTGTTGTTGCAAAATTGCCACCTTTAAATCTGTTACTGAGTGACCAGAGAGGTAAGTGTTCACCTACTGGTTTTTAAATGTTATGATTCCTGATGTCAGATTTGTGTCCATTTATTCTTTTGTGTAGAGACTGCTCCGTTTGGCCAACGTACATGGCAGAGGGGTATTACTGGCACATGATGGCATATATCACATTGGTAGATGTGCAGGTGAACGAACCCCTTATGGCGTGGCTGATAATAGCTCTCCTTAATTAGCCTCTTAGAGTTGGTATGTATGTATATCTTATTATATGTTCCATTCTATGCATCCGATGAAGTGGGCTGTAGCCCATGAAAGCTTATGCTGAAATAAATTTGTTAGTCTCTAAGGTGCCACAAGTACTCCTGTTCTCTTTCCTTTGACAGTTGTTACACAGATGTACAACATGAACAACTCGTTGAAATGATGCAATAACCATTAATGACAGAAGACTATATACATATACCCAAAGTCCCAAACCTACATTATAGACAATATATTTACATTATATACACATACAATTTATGTACATAGTCTATCATAAATATTGAAAAATAGGTTTTAGTTTTAATGGATTAACGTTCTATAAATAACATTACAGTTATGACTGAAATATCATGGAAGACAGCAACGTAAAAACAAGGTGACAATACAGTGGTTTAATACTGAAGCTGCTCATTTCCATTGGTTTGTTGTTTAGGGACCTCTAAACTGACAGGTTTGCAACAGATTCATATATTAGAAAACTACCTAGCAAAGTGGTACTCAAGTTTAACAGCTGAAGAGCTACTTAGTCATCAAATGGAGCTTCAGAGAACAACTGACTCACAATGTAATGTCCAGACATTGATGCATTAATTTGCACGACTCAATAGCATGTATTGATACAACATAATGAGGTACTATCATGCAACATCTTCACCTTTAATGTCCCCCAATAAGTGATTGAAGGATCTCCCCCGCTGTTCTGGTTGCAGACAGGGAGGCTCATTTTTGCTCCCTTTGCTGCTGGAATGGGGATGTCTTCATCCTCTACACACTCTTAGAGGGAGAGGGGTGTGTGTGTGTGTGTGAGAAAAGTTGCCATATCACTGAAACATCTGTTCAGTCCTCCTCGCTATAGATCAGAAATAAATGAGCCTTTGATCTGAACCCCACTTCCTCTTCCTGAGTCCCATTAAGAGAAGCACTGCTTAGTTAAAAGTGCTAATTGAAAGTTGAGTACCACTGGACTAATCAAACAAGCAAGATGAGAGAACTCTCACTTTTCATTTATGTTTACTACAGATGTGGTGACTGATAGTTGTAGTCAAAAGTATGAATCAAAATATCAGATTTTTCATAGATTTTAAAAATGTGGAGAAAGACAGGCACCTGCCAAATAGTGATTGTTACCTAGAACCGATTCAGGCTTTCGAGACAAAAATCTTCAGTGCTGTTTACAAAACTGAATACATGCCATTATTTGTTCCCTCTGACTCAACTACTAAATTGAATTTTGTAAATCAGATTTTTAAAAACATTTTGCCAGACAAATATAGCTGAACAAAGTACCATGACTTTATTTTACTATCTTTATCTAGGTTCTTATACTGCACCCACCGATAAGGATATCTAAGAAAGAGCCTGTTGATAAGTCAAATGTGCTCTTATGTAGGTACCGTTTCTCTTCAACCGGGGATAGGAATAAACAGTAAACATGCAGTAGAAACAAAAATGGCTAATCACAACCATACAGCACTTGTTTTGGTAGCTTGCTAGTTAGGACAAACAAAATGTATCTATTTCTGAAGCAAACAAGTATAAGATGACCGCTCAGTCCATGAGGGTTTTTGTTTTGTTTAACCTACTATACAGTATCAACTGCATGAGGAATCCCAGTTGCCTATATGAAGAGAACTTGTACTGAGCACCAAATACTGGTGCAGTTTGTGTATTAGGCTTTTAGCATGGACAAAACAGGAAAAGAAATAATCAAGTAATTCAAAATCCAACAGTGGATGAGAAATTGACAAATACTGTACAGTTTGTAAAAACTGTACAATTAATAAACTATAGCAGGACCTCTTTTTTATGGTGCAGCAAATTCAAGAAAGACTGGCCAAAAAATCCAAACATAACTGACAATGGGCCATATGCTATCATTAAGCAGAACCCTCCATTAATCTCAAAAGAGAGTGTTGTAGATCAATGGCATATGATGACCCAGTGTGATTTGGTAGATAGCTGCAACTGAATCTGAATAACCAAACAACCATCCTGTTTTACCCAATTGCACTACTGAGAACCTCAAGAGGAGAAATCCCAAGATCTTTATGAGCTCTTCACTATACAAAAGTTTATTTTAAACATCACCTATTCTGATGGCCTGAAACTGTTAAAAGCATTAAAACTTGAGTCAGATATCATTGTTTTAAAAAATGGCAATTTCTAGTTGATTAGGCACAATGCCTTGGGATATCAATAATGACTTCTTTAATTAAATTTTGGAGTATCTGAGTGTCACTGAAAAAACTATTATTTCTATTCAGTTACGGAGTTTTGGCCTACTCAAATTGGTTGAAAGTCAGCATAAATTTGTTTAAAAAACAATATTTCTGATGGGCAAACAAACAAATGCTCCCCCTTCTAATTATGCTTCCATAGAATGGTAAATTGTATTAAATTCAGAACACAGATTAAATGTTTGTACAGGTTCTATGTCACTGGGATACATTTTTGTATTTAAAAACATTGTTTTCTTAAAGTCAAAATCATACTTTTGAGGTCCATAAGAATTTTTGGTACATAAAATAGTGTTTTTTCCTCTCTCTCTCATTGGATAGATCAACACTTTGCTGTAAATTAAGAGTTATTTTTCACATCAAATAGTTCCATTAGGCACATTCAAGTAAAATAATAAAATACCCAAGTAACAATGACGAAAGCCAAACATGGCTTGATAAAATTCTACAGAGAGTTGTGTCCATTCTCTGGAATGGAATAAAATTGTCACTTCCCCTCAGCCAGAGACTCAGGTGGTTTGATGTTAATATCCACTTTCATCATGCAGAATCGTTTCTTTTCAAGAGTTCACTTATTCTACAGTCAGAAGAACCAGCATCAAAGAATCTGCATTTTAAAGGAAGCAAAATTGCAAACCTAGGTAATTTTCTTTCTCAGTAGATATTTCAGTGAACACTGGAGTATTCGAGATTAAATCGTGTCAGTTAATGTCCGCCAGATGCATAATTATGGATCCAATCTATTATAATCAAGGTCATACTTCCAATCATCACAAACATACCACTCACTAGGAAGAGTATAGCCTGGAAAGAGAAAATATAAAATTAACTTCAGATATTTTATTTTCTTCTTCTTTAGCTACAAATGTATACCTGGCATAAACAGGTAAGTGCCTGTCCTGAGTTATTTAAGATTTAAATTAGTCAAAGAACACTAAGGAATGACTAATAAAGAACAAAGGTTACAGTAAATGACAATGAGAACCTTTGATTTTCACATGCTCTGGTTCCTTTTTAAAATGGATTAATACATTTATTTTTAATATAGCAGGCTACATCCTCAGCTGGTGTAAACTGGCGTAGCTCTATCGATTTCAATGGAGCTATGCCCGGCTTCACAAGCTGGGAATCTGAACCTGAATGTCTAAGATCAGAAGCCGCAACATCAAGCAAAAGGGCCCCAAGTGATCGGGGGGTGGGTGGGTGGGGGGGGGGGGGGGGGGGGAAAGAGTTCTGAAAGAGTAACTAAGAGAAGTAAGTTTTGAAGAAATATTTGATAGAGGCCAGTGAGGCTGCATAATATTATACAGCAGTTTCAGTACTGAATAGATATTTTGTTGAATACACTCCACTAAATTTATGAGGCACTTTTCCTATATTTATATTATTTGTTATGAAACAGACAAAATGTGCTCCATTTCTATTCACACTACTTTAATGTCAGTAATGGTGCAATTGCTGTATGTAATTAAAATGATTTTATTTCCACCACTATTGAATTTCCATTAACAATTTACAGTTTCATGATTAAATCCTGATTGTCGTCACCTCTGGAGTTGGTGGGGACAACTGGAGAGGTCCCGTGAGGAAGTATGTAGGAAATAACTTCCTGGTGGCTCTCTCTCCAGTTACAATTCCCTATGAAACTACTGCTTGTTAGAGTAATAGAAACTACTAGTTACTGCTAGTTCATCAATGAAGATCACAGAAATTCTGAAATCCTTAGATTATAAAGAAATAAACTAAAACCCTTGCTCTGAGCCAGTCAGTGATGAAAGCATGTTAATGAAAATACTCTTCTATACATACCCCAATCTTCTGCACTGATTTCAGAGGTTCTTTCTTCACTAGTTTGATATAGAAAGCAGAAGGAAGTATAAAGATCAGCATGGCAGCAGCAGAGGCACCTATATTTAAAAAAAAAAAAAAGTTTTCTGAAATAAGTATAGTGTTTCATTAGACTTTTGAAAACATTGTTCTGATTTTGAAAAACAAACAACAAAACCCTGAACAAATATACAAAAACTTACCAATGAAACCAAATATATCTCGAATGGAAGGGACAAAGATTACGAGAACATTGGTAAATGCCAAAACAAAAACTGTAATTAAACTGTGACGTAACCAACTGAACTCCTTGTCGGCACAAAACAGCTGTGTAATTGAAGTGCGGATCTGCAAAAAATAATGAGGACATTAGTATTAAATCACAAAAAGTCCTTAAAAGAGACACGGTCAACTTAATGCAAAAAAACAACTAGGATTAGTATAACAGTAAGACAGAGAGAGAAAAAGGTTCTCTGTTTTGCACTTGACTTTATGCATTTGACAGCTCTTTATGAAAAGAGGATTTCTAGTTCTTTCAATTTTTCTGATTCAGTTAAATGAGTAAAAAGCATACATGCAGAGTGGTTATAAAGAATAATTTTTTTAACTTTAAAAAGTTATTAGAAATTAGCAAACTGTATTTGCCTAATTAATTTAATACTATTAGTCCACAGCAGGAGAGGAAGGAAAGAAAGGTAGCTAATTACTCGCTAAGATGGATACACAGAATTAAAAAAACAAAAAACCCCAACAAAGATTACTTACTGGGAAGATAACTACAGGTACAGTAAGGGTTACAGCCATAAGTACAGCCAGACGCACAATAAGAATAATAACATCAGCACCCAGGATTGCAGAGTAAGTATGAAGCAATTCTGCTTCAACATTTCCTATAAAGAAAAAGGAATTAATTGAACTTTTAATAACACACTTCACAAGACTGCAGCAAGACATAACAGAATGGTAATATCCCTATGTACTACTTAAGAAATAGAACAGTCCAGTTCCTCCACAAATGTACAGTGAATTAAAAACTCAGTTGGACTTGAGCATATTGTCCTGTGAATTTGTGGAAGAGAAAGAGACATGGGGCCTAGCCCCAGTCATTTTACTTGCACATGTACTTCAGCTGGGCCAAATTCTGCTCTCTGCTACTCACAGACTTTGCATGAGAAAGGCAAATAGGTTTTCACCTTCTGATTATTAGACTATGGCAACATCATAGCAAATTCTTAGAGCCAAATTCTATTCTCAGTTGTACAAGTGTAGACTCCTTAAAGACAATGAAACTATAGAGCAGAACTTAGTCCTTTGACTTTATAGATGAAAACCATTACAGGGACAGTAGCAGAAAAGGAAAAATATAATAATGTGCAGTTATGTGAGGTTTGTGAAGAATATTACAAGGGCTAGTGAGAAATAAAACAAGCTCATTTCCCATCTTAAGCATACTAAGGCTCAGAATCATAATAAACTCACTTCTATGTCCTTACATAGTAACTTCAGTGTTGGACTCAAAATACTTTACAAATATAAATGAATTTTATAAGCTTTACAATCCCTGGAAATAGTATCTCCATTTTACTGAGGGATAAACTTAGGCAGACAGGTCAAGGATAACACAAAGTCTATCTCAAACAGCACCAAAACAGCCTGACTTCCAGTCCTGAACTTTAGCCACAAGACCACTGGTCCCCTTTGTGTGTGAATGTATAAAAAATAATTACTAAATGCTCATTTGCTTTACATCTTACAAGACAAGATTTGTTTTGAATTTCTGGAGACATGTTTCATTTAAAAGAAAATAGAAGAGGCAATAACTACCATAAAATGTCAGGTATCCAAAGAGAGCAGCCAATAGGTACATTATGAACATGGCAAAAAATGAAACATTGGACACACTCATCATTCTTCTACGGGTTCGGCTATTAAAGAAAAACAGAAATAAGTGTTAGCAGTGACAATATACTGCTTGTTTCTTTTTGAATAGTAAAGTTATATACAATCTATACATTTACCCTTTCAGTTCTTCATAAATAGGAAGAATAGCAGGATGGCAAACAAAAGAGAATGTTAGGATTGGTACGGCATAGACAGTCTGAAAAACATAAAACATGCTTTATAAATTTCTTGATAGATGTAGCAAATTTATCTTTATTGCACAGAATTCATCAGTAGGTTTCTACTTTCCATGGAAAGTAAAAATGTAAAGTCTAATTTGTCTCAATTTTTGGTTATAAAAGTCAAATATTCTGTAAGGTTATTACAACTCTCTTTTGTTCTTAAGGGCCCAATACTGAGAATCCTCAAGCCCTGTGGTAGCTGAATGCATTCTATCTCGCAAGAGGTGCTCAGCACCTTGCTGGATTGAATCTTTATGGCCTGATCTTGAAAATCTTTACTCACATGAGTATTCCTTTCTTGTGAAATTTTCCATCATTAGGAGTATTTGTGCGAGTAAAGGTTTGCAGGATTGGGCCTTTAGGGGCTGACCCAAAGCCCACTGAAGTCAACCGAGACTTTTCAACCATTGTAGTTACATGAGTGCAAAACCCATTTACTGGTGAGGTTTGCACCAGTGCAACTTAATCTGGTAAATTATTTGTTTTGCTGAATACAGATGGGATTACTCACATGTTCAACTTTAAACATGTGCTTAAGTGCTTTGCCTTACTATGAGAAGTGCCGACTGCCTCCCAGGAGAGGCTGGACACCCTCATCTCCTCTTGAACTTAATAAAAGTTAAGGAAGCCCCATTTTGCAGGAGGTGCACTGTGCCTTTCAGGATTGGGACATACATAATTAATGGCCCCCAAAATATTAGGTTTGGCAATTATGTAAGCAAAAATTACCATATTTCTATGTAATGTTTGTTCTTCCTCTATTTTTAATAGTGAGAATGTCATTTACATATGGTACCTTACCTGTGAGTTGAAGACAAAATATTTTGGCCTGCACATGTCATCACTACTCATGTTTTGTGCTGTTCCATGCAAAGGTGCAGTAGTTAGGTGGGCCAACGTGCCATTCAAAGTTGTGTTCATCATGTCATACTCCAATCCCAAAGGACAAGGGATTTGGAACTTCTTGCAAATTACCTAAAAATACCACCATACCACATTATTATTTTTAACTGAAACAATATGATAAAGCTCTTCAAAACCATATGAAATCTCACTTGAAATGCACTATTACAAGCACTGTAAATCAACAGAGAAATTATACTTACAACAATAAGGAAGAAGACCATACACATTAAGGAAAGGCCACTTGTATATCCTAAATAGCCTGTAATCAAGAAAGAGAAACATTTTAATTACAGCCTTGCTTTTTAAATTGTTTCCCCCCCACACTTATTTGTTAATTCACAAAATTTAGTAATTTACAAGTGTCTCATCACTTGTTTTCACTGCAGAGTTAGCTCAAGCTATAAACTCAAGTTTTGCCCCTCCTTCCACACCCAAAAAGTTCTAGCTCAAATTACGTGGTGCTTTAAACTTGAGCTAGCTGGCCTATTAAGAGGGAGCTGCTGTCACTGGAGTTAGTAATGCAGTTGGGGGATGCAGCAGTTCATCAGCAACAACTCAGCAACTGCTAATCCATTGACTCTGTGCTGCTAATCAAAATCACGCTGTTGTTGTTTCACAATGTGGTCACTCTTAGCCTATGCCTACACTAGTCACAGTACTGCAGCTGTTCTGCTGTAGTGCCATAGTGTAGACCAGTGGTTTGCAAACTTTTGTACTGGTGACCCCTTTCACACAGCAAGCCTCTGAGTGCAACCTCCCTTATAAATTAAAAAACCATTTAAAAAATATATTTAACACCATTATAAATGCTGGAGGCAAGGCAGGGTTTGGGGTGGAGGCTAACAGCTCACAACCCCCATGTAATAACCTTGTGACCCCCTGAGGGGTCAGGACCCCGTTTGAGAACCCCTGGTGTAGACACTTCTTACATCAATGGCAGGTGTTTGTCCACTGATGTAATTAATCCATATCTCCAGGAGGTGGTAACTAGGTCAATGGAAGAATTCTTCTGTCAATCTAGCTGTATCTACATTGGGGGTTAGGTTGACCTAACTATGGTGCTCAGGGCGCAAAATTTTTCACAGCCCTGAGCAACATGGCTAGCTCAATCTAATTTTTACACGTAGACCAGGCTTTACTCAAGTAAGTGGAGTAATTCAAGTGTGCTAACTGGTGCAGTGAAGACAAGCCCTCCGCCACTAGGGCTCTATGGGGGTATGATTTCTGAAGCACATGAATGTGCTGTGAATTAATTGGTCTGTGTACACCCTAACGGTGTGCACCAGAAGGATGCACATGGCCTAATTAATGCAGAGCATATTAGTACTCATTAGAAATCACACCCTATAAAGCACATTAGCCCACTGTGTAGATAAACCTATAGGAGATCCTCAGGGTTTATTCACCCAAAGGTTTATTCACTCAAAACAATCCATCATCTTCCATTTTCTTAAAAAAAAAAAAAAAAAAAAAACCCAAACACACACACACCTATATGGATCACTGAAGTGCAGCCACTTCTGCTAAGGAATTAGGCAGCAATACAACACAACAGTTTAGGATCCCAAACAACAACAACAAAAATCATTATTTCCAATTTAAACTGCAATTACTCAAAATGAAATTTGGCTAGGACACAAGGGATAACATCCCCACTCTTGGAAGAGTGTCATATGGTAACTAATGACCACAAGCGGTCAGGAGCTTAACTTAATAGATCTAATCCTGTTTCCAATGAATTCAATGGGAATTTTGATAGTCTTCAATGGGAGCAGAAATTGGTCCTGTATTTTATCTGAAAAATGCCACTTTCAGTTCCACAGTCCTCTACAACATAGGGTGGGTTATCGAGTCAAGCACCATGTGGGGGTATTCACTCCATATTGATTCAGAGAAAGTATTCCACCAACTGAATCATGAGCATCACTTTGCAGCATCTGTGCTTTCCTCAAATGTGCCTAGCATGTACATTGACTAGGCCAAATCCTGTGTAAACAGAGATCTGACAAGATCACAGTCAAAGGCAGTGAAACTGCAGACTTCCCATCCTGTCCTCACCAACTTTTTTTTCCTCTTACACTCTACAAACACTCTGAAGCCCTCATTTATTTCTTAAAAAGACATGCTGTTCTTCTCCTCAGGGACTGAGATCACTTGCACAGTTCTCCCAGCATCCACCTGGCAAGAGATCAGTAATGTGGAGGTAGCTCCCATATTTGGGCCTTCCACATGTTAACAGCCAATCAACCCTATGTTTCCACATTTACTTTAAATGAATAGTTGCTTACCTAAATTTTTCAGCAGTGACAAAGGAAGAATGAACACTATAGACACCAGCACAACCAAACAGTCACCATTAAGATACCATTCTCTGTAAGAAAGAAAGAAAAAGTTACATTTATATAAGTAATAATCAAAAGCATTTTACAACAATGATGCCTACCGGTTAGTCCTTACATATTTGTTTCTATAAACACGCTATTGTTTGTAAATAAAAGATAAAATATTCAGTGACAATACCAAGAATAAAACTATTTTGTGCTAAATGTCACAAAACAACGTATAAAGGGGCTATTGAAGATACTGCCATTTCAAGATGTATTTCAAATGTATTTTTTAACCCGATAAATGGGAGAAATAGGTTTAGATGCTGAAAATTCTAGCATTCGGATGTACTATTTGAACTGCGCTCTTAAGACTAGTATCCAAGTCACGAAGGATCATGACACCACGAGGAGGCAAGGGGAGGGAAGAGAGGAAGAACCTGCCTCCCAGATTTATATTGAGGCGATCCTCCCATTATCTCCCCATCTGCAATATCCCTTTCCCTCAGTGTCTTCTGATAGGATAGGCATATACATGGTCGTTGGGGGGAGGGAGGCAGAGACAGGAGATAGACAATGGGTTGGTCAGGTGAATAAAAAGGCTGGTGGAAATAAAAATGCATATTGCTCAAATTCACAAAGGTACTTATGTCCCTGAACCCTAATGGGAGGTAGCTGCCCAAGTACCTTTATGAATCTGGGCCTTTGTCTTTGTTGCTCCCCAGCCCCAAACCCTGAGGCTGCATTATCTTTCTCACCATGCCCCATTTGGGATGGAGATCACCCTTTAAGAGAGGCTTTGAAGGGCCAGGGGAAATCTCTGGTAATGTGGCTCTACTGTATGCTGCCAGGGAGCTGGGGGAAAGCCAGAGAGAGAGCTAAAGCTGCAGCAGAAGCACAAGGCCTCTGCATGTCTGGCCCTGGCCTTCTGCCTATCACCTGGGACACAGGGAAGATTTCATTCTGTTCCACAGGGGCAAATCTGGCCCATCACAATTGAAAAAAAAAATATGGAAGAATATCATCACAAGGGAAATTTCATAGAGATTTTCTTCCCCTGAATCCCTTCCCGTGTTTCTTTTTTCTTTCCATAGGCAAAAGTAATCAGTTATTTGTCAGGTGTATTGGGAGCATCTTCCTCTGAAACACTGGGGGACAAATTCAGTTCTCAGACCAGTGTAAAGCAGATGTAACTTCAGTGCAATGAAGTAACAGGGCAAAACTGGTCATAGGTATTCAACTGTGGCAAGACACTTGACTTCTAGTCAAATCCTATATTCCTAAAACAATTTATGTAATATAGTGTAGCCTTTATCCCACTGTTAATACTGGAATTAGTACTAGCTGATCCATAACAGGAGATATTTTTAAACCAGATGTAATAGTATTTGGATGAGCAAAGAAACCTTGTTGAGCAAATAATCTATCTTAAAGACTTTCCTGGTTTGAACATTAAGGGCTAAACTCTGAAAACTGGGGTAAATCAGAATGAATTTTAATAGTCACTCTGGATTCATACCAGTGCAAATGAGAGAAGAATTTGAACCCATTTCTTCAGCTACTTTATTTGGAACTTAAAAAAAAAAAAAAAAAAAAAGAACACTATACATTCTCAAATTAGTGTGATTTAGACATCTGTAAGATAAAGTTAATGTAGTGCAACTTGTCTTTTTTAAAAAGAAAATGTTTTGAGTAAAAAAAAAATCTGATATCAAAGGCCTTCAGCACTTCTCATCAGGATGCATATTATTGCTGGTGATATCCCATGTGAAGGAAATCATGAGTCTCAGTCATGAAGTTATGGAATTTCTGTGTGGATTAATGGATAATGTGGATGCACATTTTGGACGTAAGCTGCATATCTTAAATCACTACATGCACTAATCAATGAGCTGGTGTTTTTAATATTGCCATAGACTTACTGAATATTTGTCCTTAAGCAAATATTAACTAGAATCACTGTAGAAATGCAGCTTACTCATAGTAATAAAACTTTCAAACATTAACATTGTGGGAAACCATCTTATCAGTCTAAGCTTCCTAAATACATACTTAGAGATAAGTATGAGCCTATTTAACTTTCATTTCATTATTGAGCAATATGTTGACCTGAACATCCATTAGCACTTACCGGATATTTTTTACATATATGTATTCTATCATATATTATAGAAAACAGTTATTTTGCTAACATCTTTACCAGTAGAGGCTAGATCCACATCAAATGGACCACCCAAGGGGTAGAAAAAAAAAAAAGCTTACTGGAGCTTAACAACGCCCTATCTCGGATTAAGAAGCTACACTAAGATGTACCAAAGGAGGTCTTCATATAAAATGTATAGGCTGTCCATTTTTGTTTCTACCAATAGTTTCTCTGATGATGAGGAGTTCTATCACCTACCCTGTGTTCTCTTCGATGTTCATAAATGACTTGATGACCAATGGTAACTCATATTTCACTATGTAGAGGTAGCTTGACATAGCTGTAGGTGAAGAACATTATAAATCATTACAAATATAGATGATGGAACATGACATAAGAGTCACAAAATTTATTTCATAACTTTACTTGACACAAAACTAATAAAAACATATGTGAAAAAAAAGGTCTGAGAATGGAGAGGGAGTATTTACTATTTGACATTACAAACTACAGTACATATTTTTCAAAGCCCTCACCTCCAATGTTCTGCATTGTAATTGATCCAGAAGCTGCAATTTTTCCTGCCAAACCAAATGCCTTCATTCCTAGCTGTTCATATAATAGAGACCCTACAAACATACAAAATAAAATCAAATTGAAAAGGTGTATCTTACAAAGGAAAGATAATATTAAGTTAGTAATAACTATTTGCACAATAATTAAAATTACCATACCTCCTTCATTGGCAGTCTTTAGGAGAAGATGAACTGAATATAAAGAGAATATTGACACAACCACCAAGAGAATCCTAGGAGGGGGAGGAAAAAAAAGCCAAAACTTTTAGACAGCCTTAATTTATTTAGTTTAGCCATATTAATTAAGTGTTCTATTTGAATAGGAAGAATTTAAGATAGAACATAAGAACCAATAATCAAAACACAGTGAAACAATTAAGAAAAATAAGTGTAAGTTCCAATGCTAGCTGAGAAAGTCTGAATCAATCAGTGCTTGTTTATGAAAGGACACCATACTTAAATCCACATTGGAAGGTGCAGCTACTTATTTTCATTATTATTTTGTCAACAGGCCCAATTCTCATTTATACTAGATACTGCTGAAGTGGGACTAAATAATACTTAAAGTTGATGTAAGGCCCCTTTACACTATTACAGTGGTTTAGAGAGGTGTAAGTATAAATGAGAATCAGACCCAATTTATATTTTTGATTGATCCAATAAACACATTATTTTAACAAAAATTATCAAAGAACATTAATTTTGTACCACTATAACAGCTGTTTTTCTATTTTTACTTTTTCCTCACATTCTTAGGTAATTACATCACAGCTAGTTCATCTCTGAAACACTAGACTTGTGACTGATGTAATTTGTGACTAGGTGAGAAAATCTGCTAAAAGTCTGAAACAAATCACCTTACAGCTGTATGTGATGTTTTTGTGTAAAGCAAGATACAAAGACAGTTAATTGACTGGTAAAGTATGGACTGACTTAGAAAATGTTAAGAGCTCGTGACTCAGTACAGTTTATTTTAAAATTCATATACATTGAAATGATCTGAATGCAGGTCAGTTTTCTTTGCTCAACATTTACTGTTGTTTCACCTGTGCTTAAACAGACGGTTAATGGCTCCCAGAAGTTGTTTTATTTTCTTATAGTTTCTATTAGAACTACGTATCCTTTACTAAAATGCTTCTTATCACAACAAATACACCCTTCAACTGCAAAGAACAGTGCAGCTGCTGAAGAACACCACTGTCACAAAGCTATAGTATATCAAAAAACTGCCCCTTCCTACACCAATACAAACATTCTACTTTAAAAGAATAGTCCCCAGAGACTATAGCTGCTCAAAAATGTGAAGCTCAGTTTAATGAGTCCTCATTCCCAGTTTGTTCTTTTCATTTTCTATATGGGTTTTAGTGCTTGTCAAAGTAAAAGATGGAAGCTCATGTCCCTACATCAGGCATATTGTTGACAAGTAATACAAGAATCTCCACACAGCTCCATCAATGTACCACAGAATACACCACAAATCACATACAAATAGATTTTCATGATTGTGAAAGGTAATGTTTAAGTGGTGCACTGGTAACTGGACTTCTCCAATTCGTTCACCCATAGGGTGACCAGACAACAAGTGAAAAATCGGGACAGGGAGTGTGTGTGTGTGGGGGGGGGGGCGGGGGGGGGGGGGGGTGTGAATAGGAGCCTATATAAGAAAAAGACCCAAAAATCAGGACTGTCCCTATAAAAATCGGGACATCTGGTCACCCTAGTCACCAGCCAGAAACAGTACTGGAAAGAGTTTACAGATTATAGTGTTTGATACTACAGAAAACACTGAAATAGGTATCTTTTATCTATACTACCTCAGATTTAACTTAGAATGGCCACTTTATCAGGGTAACAAGGTAGTTTAGTCCTATGTTTCTCAAATGCGGCCACCAGGAGATTTTCTTGAAGCCACACCCTCCTGGGTGGTGAGGTGGGGGGGGGGGGTAGGGAGAGCACGAGTGGTAAAGCAACAAAGCAGGGTCCCCTTCCCCAGTGCTGCCAGCAGGGGTTTGGCCCTGTCCCCTGGAGCTGCAAATGCCAGAGGAGCAGGTAGCCGGGTAAGTTCCCCACCTTCTCATGGGGGGGTGGGGTGGATGACGGGGACTTGGGCTTCCAGCTTCAGCCCTGGACGGTGAGTGACATTGGGCTCTGTACCCCACCTACGGTGGGTGTTTGGGTGTGGCCCTGGGCTCACCACCCCTCCATTGCTCCGTGGAGGCCCCCACTGTGTCCTCCAGCTATGATCCCTGGCTGCAGGACTTTGGGCCCCCCCTGCGGCCCCCACCAATCACCCCTGTTCCCTACCACCTCCCCATCCAGAGCTTAATTTGTCCCCGAGCTTGCCAGTAAGTCTTCTGTGAAAAGTAGTATTTGTATGTTTATCACTTTTCACAGAAGCAGACTTACTAGCTAGCAAGTCAAAACAAAAACAAGTAACCAAAAGGCAAAACAACAAAAGACAGCATCAAAACACCTTATGTGTTTCTATTCTGTTTAGGTCCAGTAAAGAAGAGAGACAAAAATGTACATTTGTTTTTAGCAGACTCAATAATAAAACAAAAAAACCCACCAACACCCACCCCCTATATAAATAAATTACCATGATTTGCACGTATGTTTGCATATTTATTTGTTTTTCAAGTAATTTAGGAAAAAAATTTCAGAGCAGTCACCAGCAGGAGTTGGTGGCCATAATCTGAGGACACCAAAAAAATTACTTTAAGAACCCCTGGTTTAGTCTGTGTGCTCATTTAGTTCCTGGCTTCTATGCTGAAACTACCAACCACACACTATGAGAACACTTGTCCAGTAGGAGCTGAACACACACCACCAGCTCAGTTCATATAAGCCACCTAATAATTATGTTAAAAATGTAAAGTCACTACCAGCCTGGGCCAGATGTGAACCAATCAGCTAGACATTAAAAGCTTTTTAATAGTTATTAATCCTGTGAGTCATGCACTCTCAATAACATCTTAGCAACTGCAACCTGTGTTCTCCTGCATCTAGACTACTAATCATACTTAATTTTGTGATGTTATGTGAACTAGTGTAGCCTTATTTCAGTAGCAATACATTTGAATACAGAATCTAGAGATGAAAAAAATTAACAAATTAAACCACTGTGGCACCTATGATTGCTAAATTGCTAGCTACAAGTGTTTTTATAGCATAACGTGCTGAATTATTCAAATAACTGACTTTAAAACTTGCTTCCTCCCACCTATTTTACTTTTTTGTCTACAATAACTCCTAAGAGATAGCATACCATGTGTTATGCTGGTGACATCAGAACCACCTCAGAACCTCATTAGAACATGGAATTGGCATATAAAAGGGACCTCTTTGCTATTTTTTACTGTGTGGCACAGCTTTGTTAATTAAAAAAATATTAATAGTATGTATAAATAAAAGGGTATATAAATTATAAAAGTTCTTAGCAAATAAAATAAATGAATAAATAAATCATGCCATGCCTTAAACCTCCAATAATGGAGATTCCACAACCTTAACTACCTTACAATTAGGAAGCTTTTCCTAATGTCTAACCTAAATCTCCCTTGTTGCAATTTAAGCCCATTACTTCTTGTCCTATCCTCAGTGGATAAGGAGAATAATTTATCAATCTTTATGTACTTGGAAACAGTTATGTTCCCCCTCAGCCTTCTCTTCTCCAGACTCAACAAACACAATTTTTTCAGTCTTTCCCTCATAGGTCATGTTTTCTAGACCTTTAATCATCTTTGTTGCTCTTCTCTGGACTTTCAGGAAAGATGTGGACAAATTGGAGAAATGATGCTCATAACTGGACACAATACTTCAGTTGAGGCCTAATCAGTGTGGAGTAGATCAGAAGAATTACTTCTCATGTCTTGTTACAACACTTCTGCTAATACATCACAGAATGATGTTTGCTTTTTTTTGCAACAGTGTTATACTGTTCACTCACATTTAGCTTGTGATCCACTATGACCCCCAAATCCCTTTCTGCAGTACTCCTTCCTAGGCAGTCATTTCCCATTTTGTATATGTGCAACTGATTGAAAGTACTCCACTTACAAAAGGAACAATTTGTCCTTGTTGAATTTCACCCTATTTATTTCAGATCATTTCTCCAGTCTGTCAAGATCACTTTGACTTCTAAGCCTATCCTTTAAATCACTTGCATACCCTCCTAGCTTGGTATCGTCCACACAATTTATAAGTGTATTCTCCATTTCATTTGTTCAAATTATCCATGAAGCTATTGAACAGAACTGGACTCAGGACACATCTGTGTGGGACTCTACATGCCCTTCCAGCCTGATGGTGAATCACTGATAACTCCCTGAATACCATTTTCAAATAAGTTGGGCACCCACCTTGCAACAGGTTAATCTAGCCCAGTGGTCCCCAAACTTATTTGATTCCCCCACACGTGTCTGTAGTCATTTACACAAACACACACGTACATACATATACCGCCACTCAGCACAGCAGCAATGCAGATGTTAGGGTGGCATGGTATGACACTGACACTCTTACTTTTCCATTGCTGCTGGCAGCGACACTGCTTTGAGAGCTGGGCGCTTGGCCAGCAGCCACCGCTCTCTGGCTGCCCAGCTTGGAAGGCAGAGTGGTGGCTGCTGGCCGGGTGCCCAGCTCTGAAGGCAGCGCCGCCATCAGTAAGGTAAGGCACAGCACACCCAGCTAGCAGCTGCCCCCCTACCTCCCCTGAATACATTCCATGCCCCCTAGACTATATTTCTCTAGTTTGTTTCCGAGAAGGTCATGTGAGACCATATATGAAAGCTTAGTGAAAGTTGAGCTATATCACATTTATTACTTCTGCCTATCCACAAGGCTTGTAACTGTTTCAAAGAAAGACCTCAAGAAGAGCTCTGTGGGGCTCAAAAGCTTGTCTCTTTCACCAACAGAAAGTGGTCCAATAAAAGATATTACCTCACCTACCTTGTCTCTCCAATATCCTGGGACCAAACACAGCTACAACTACGCAGGATACCCCTAATATTGTCTATTAACAGATACATGGCAGAAGAGCCTTTTATTAAATTAACCAAAACATACTTACACAAAAAGAATAATTCCAGTGTTTGCCATGGCATAAGAAAGTCCAAGGATGCCACTACCCATAATAACATTGCTCAGATTAAACGCTGACATTCCAAAGGAAGTAGTACCTGGATGCTGTGTAAGGGAAGGAAAAGCTAATAATTAATAGAGAACCAGTGATTTATTCATGATTTAGATTTGAATTTAAATGAACATCTTCCACTTTTCAAGGTTAAATATCTGAAAGTAAAGCAATTGTTTAGTGTGCTAATTTTAAAACATCAGTAGTGCATACTTACATATTCAATGTCATACTTCTTCTTTCCAAGATTGGATTCAAGCAGGAAATTTTGATTTTCTGGATCCCTGTCTACACAAGATCTGTAAGAAAAATAAATAAATCCATATTTAATTGTTATAATGAACAAGTTTTACATTAATGGCCTTTAAGAGGTCAGTTGTTTCTGCTTTTTATTCTGTTTCAAAGGGAATTAGAAAACCGGCAAATTATCCAACAAAACTAACTACACAATCTGTCATCTGCAAAATAAATATAAAATTTTGTATATTCAACTTCCTATATTTGTAACAGATGTAAACATTAAAAACATTAAGATCTAGCAAGGCATTTTAAAAGAGTACTTTATTTCACATAATTTACTTCACACCTTTAAAGTACTGTACAAATATTATCAAATGGAAACAAAACTAAGAGCAATGCAAAAATCCCTCTGACCTCGTAGGTGCTTTGGTTGGATATGGATAATTGAACTCATTGCTGTTGGAGCTATAGCTACTGCTGTCTTCATCTCCAGAAATGTTAAACTTGCTCACTTCTGCTCTACTCATGATGGGAATTCAATTAGCTTTTCCCAGTATTAGATGAAGTAGGGAATATTTGGCCTGATGACTGCCCCTCGGTGGCAGTCTCCACTGAGCTCGCTCTTTTGTCCTTGGATGCTGGACTTGCCTTGCCTGTGAAGGTAAAGAGGAAACGTCAATACTGCAGTGGTCTATCTAGCAGGTCACGTGGAGAGCTGCTGCTCTGGGTCTGATTCATCGCCAGCCAAGCGAGTGGAAAAGTACCAGCCGAGGAGGGGCGGAGAGGAAAAGTACAAGATACTGACTACAACGGAGAACAAAGATAAATCTTCAACTACAACACCCAAGCACACGCCAGGAGATGTGGTCTGCATAGGAAAGGGTCTGCCAGTGTATATGTACGTTGCGCTTTCTGAGATATGCTCTTTCATGCACACACAAAAGCAAAATAATGAAATCAAAATCACACTCCAGCTGCTAGGAAGACATTTATATCTGAAGATCAAATCCACCCAATTTACATAACCTACATGGAGACCAATCATATTGCAAAGTAAAAACTCTAATATTCACATTAAGATTTATAACGAAGTACCCACATAGTACACATTAATGAAAAATATTTGTTATATTAACACCAAATATATTTATGTGCAAGGATATTTTAATCACACACACGTGTACTCTGTCTGAAAGAGAAGAGAAATACCTCCAGTCCACCCCTCCTATGCCAGAAAACTGATGCAACATCCATGTGCGATTGTCACATTCACTCATGATTAACCTTCTCTCAAGCATTTCCATACCGCTCCCTGCTTTCCACTCTCTTCCACCCCCCGCCCCGCCTTCCAGGGACATGGAATCCCTGCAGTTTAAATGGGGAAAAATGCAAATCAGTCACAAGACTGCACCAGCAGCGTGGGGGTTTTTTAACCTTGGAAGAAAGCAGCAGCTGTGGCGGGATTTTACGTGCGTCTGACCCACTCTCACACACAGAAAACCCCTCGCAGGAGGTTTTAATATCGTTCCAGAAACAGAATATTGACCTTAACTAAAGGCACCAATAACCCACTCGGCGTTTTGAAGCCCAGCCCCCTCACTCCCACAGCCACACGAGCAATACACACAGTACGTTACCTCGGCGAAGCTGAAAACCGGGGATTTGCCCTCTGAAATCCTCCGAATACCGACGAGATCTTTTTCTCAATTGGCAATTTTAAATATTCTTAAAAGAAAAAAACACCACAATCCTTAAAGTAGAAAAAATATAAATAAAAGTACCAAAATGTCGTTTAAAAGCCACCGGTACGCGAGGAAAAATGAAGGTTCCCTTTCTACTTAAAGCTGAAAAAGGAGCGGCATGTGGCTTTGGTAGGCAGTTTTGTTATCGCGGCCTGGCAGCCGGATATTGCTCTCGTACGATGTCGCTACAGGTCTGAAAAAATGTCTCTGCTGCCTCTGCTTTTTGAGAGTGGAATGCGGCGGGGAGGGGGGAGGCAAGGGCGAGGCACCTACATATACAGCAATGTGCCGCCTCTCCTTTGTATACCAACACAGCGCTGCCTAGCCACGCCCCGGCTCATTTCCTCTCTCGCCTTTTTCAGCTAGGTTTAGGATGCCAGTCAGACGCTGTTACTTAGCTCCCTCCTACATCGATGAAATACCACGAGAACATTATTTAGCACTGATGTAACACTGGAGACAATCCTGTGCTTAACTAAACCCCCCATCACCAAAGGAGATAATACCACTGCTTTGTATTCACCTATTTCAGAGGATCTCAAAGGGCCTGACAGCAATTTACGAAACCTCACAACACTGGAGTGAGATAACGCCCCCTTTTAGAGAGAAGGAGAGAGAGGTACAGAGGGGTTCCGTGAATGCATGCAATAACCATAATTGTTTCAAGGACACCAGCTTTCATTCGTTGCTAAAGCGTTTGCGGCTTCAACTTCCCCGTCTTCAAAATCCTACTTTCACAGGGGTGGGGTGAGGCTGTTTGTCAAGAACTCCTTGGTGTAAAGAAATTCTCACTTGCCAATTGCAGTTTACAGAAGATTTGATTTCGGTACCATTTAAATAGCTGTAGCTGAGACTCCCCCGTCCATCATTGTGAGTGATCCCCAGACTCTCACTGTTTCCAGTCATCCCTTCTTTAGTGTTTGTATCACGTTACAATGCTGCAAAGGTTACTGAGGTGAAAGCTGATCGGTCCCGTGGACCTACTGCTGTCATTTATTATTTGTAATGTCTGATGCGGTGCACGCACAATAGCACATACAAGTCCAGATGGCGGAGCGAGTTGAAAAGGAGCCCTTAGGCCTGCGTCACTGGAGGAGTTTCTCAGCCCTTCGCCTGGAGTTTCACACTTTTTAAGGGGGGGGCAGGAAGGGGGACACAATTCCCTTATCCTCAGCCAGTGTCTCACAATTTCCCCCCTAGTGATAGTTTGGGGGGGGGGGGGGGAAGGGTTGCTCTCTCTATGATTTAGGCGGGCTGTGGCGGGGTGAGGGTCAGTACTAGGCATTACCGCCTCTCCAGGGAGGGCTGGGCATGGGTTTCATTCTATGGCTCCTCTCCCCGCTCCGGGAAGTGTGTGGGGGGAGGGGGGTTCGCTATTTTTCACCCATGCGGGGATGTAGGCAAATGTTCCAGGGTATTTCACACGCTCCCCGCTTTTAGCGAGCGGCCGAGGGAGGGGAAGAGATTTGCGGGGAGTCTCTCCTCTCCCCTTCCCCCCCCCCAGTTGCGGCGCGGGGTGGGTGCCTTTGGGAGGGGGGAGCAGTCCGTTTAGTGAAACGCGCGCGCGCTCCTCCCGGGACCGCTCCCTCCCTCGCACTGCCCCAGCCGCAGCCCGCCCCGGAGCCCTTTAAATCCTTGCCGCCGGCGGCTGTGCGCGAAGGCCGCAGCTGGAGGGGGATGGGTGCGCGCATTTCGCGGCGCGGGTGGGCCTGTAGGGCGCGGGGTTTGTGTGCAGGCTGATGGAGGCTGTGGGCTCTCTGGGGAGGGGCGCACGGGGGCGTGCGGCGGAGGGTCGGGGGGAGCCGGGGGTGTAATGTGCTGGCTGGGGCTGGGCTCGCTTCGTGCGTCTGAGCTGTGCGGCCACTGCCCGGGCGGTGTTCGGCGCATTCTAGCCCTTCGCCCCCGCGTTGCAACGGGGACTCCCCCCTGGCGGCGCCACGCACAGCGGCCCAGCGCGCGCGGAACTCAGCGCACACGTGGCCCCGCGCGGGCCGGGATTGGGGGGGGGGGCGCGATCTGCTGCCCCCAGGGGTGCGCGGATTTAAGGCGCGGCCGCTAAATGCAGGGGCGCTGCTGCTCTTTAGTGGCCGCTCGCGCCGCACCGTGGCTGAGGGGCTCTCCCCGGCAGGGCGGCGCGAGCCGACCGTTAGCGTCCAGCCTGCACGGGCAGAGGCGCCGAAAGTTCTAGAGGGGGGGGTGACAGCGGAGGCGGCGGCAGCTGAAGAGGAGGAAGAGGGCGGGGCAAGGTTCTAAAAATTTTCCGTAACTGCAGCAACGGAGCTAAGGGGCGCTCGCTGGCTCCGCCTCCTCCCGGCTGTGACGCGTTTGTCAGGCCGGGCAGGAATCCCGGGCGGCCGTTCACGCGCTGCTCACGTGCCCGTGCTGCCAGGGCCGGGGCCCCCCTTTCCTCCTTTGTCCCTTCCATCGGTCTGAGCCAGGACAAGGGATGCACGGGCTGTGTGTACAGCCCCGCACATGGTGCCGCTGGCTGGGGGATGCCCCGGTGACCCAGTGCGGGGGCGAGGGGTGCGCAGCAGGTTGCCAGCAGGAACACGGAGATGGCCTGTTTGCATGTTGGCAAGGAACTGAAGGAAGGCACCAAGGCCGGGCACAAATGGTGGCTGAGGGGAGGCCAGGGGGCAATCTGCTGACACTCTTCTTGCAGGGTTTGGCGCTGCCCAAGGGCGCCAGGCCAGCTTGGCCACCACAGCCCTTTAAAACCACATGTGAGTTTGGTTGTTAAACGTGGCCCTCAGGCAAATGAGCCTGGGAAGTTTGGTGGCTTGGGAAAGAACTGCTAGGTGCCCAGCAAAGGGCTGATCAAGGCAAATGTGCCACCGGCAGGGTGGCCACTGACACCCCCCCGAATACAGGACATGGACATTCCGGTACTTCCAGGAACGATGTGATCCTGCCGGTGTGACCTTGCGCCTGTGACTTTGCCCCTCAGCGTGACTCTGCCACTTGTGATGTGACTGTGCCACTGCCAGCATGATCTGACCCCTGCTGGTGTGACCCCTGCCTCTGCCAGCATGATGGCACATGGGAGGTCATGCTAGTGAGGGGTGGAGCGATGTGCTCTTCAAAATGCTGTCCGCTGTGCGTAATACCAGTCAAAATCATGTTCCATCTAGTCTCCGTACCAGATAGAGGACAAACCATAGAAGAACTAGCTGAATGGCCTACCTACCCACAGGTGTTCACATGGGTTACCTGTCTGCATCCGAAAGTGTGATTTGTTCTTAGGTTTTCAATGTAAAATAAAATCTGTGATTTGATGTATTTTAAAGTTATGTGAAGGGTGCCTATAGCATGTGAGTAAGCATCCATTATTAATGCTTGTATAAATCCAGATAAATACATCATAAAAGCTACTTCGCAAAATCAGCAACCACCTGAAGACTCAAACCAAAGCAAATCCATGCTCCACAGCTCACTTTACTGGGAAACATAAAAAGCACAATAATAGAGGTAAACAATGTGTGTCCACTTTAATTTTGGAAAGAAAAATATATATTTTAAATTGGATCAATAAATGCATTATAATACCACTTTTGGGCCAAAACCATCCCTTCAGGCACTGGCACTCATACAAATAACTATTTTAAAAAAGATAGGCCAGGTTTCTTCATTTTGCTTGTTTCCTTCCCTTTTCTTCTCAGCCTTTTTATATTCCTTCTCCTTCCCCTTTCTTCAGACTTTTTTCCTCATCCTTAAGCCCTCCCTCATCTCTATACCTAAAATGTTCTTGTCCTGCCTCCTCTCCCTTCCACTTTGTTCCTTGTAGGTGGTCTTCAACCACTTCAGGCCTCCTTATAATACTTAGTACTTTGTGGATAGTTAAAAGGGAACAGAATTTTCTGTATGAAGTTTGTGTACCTACTATAGTTATCTATGTAATACATAAGACTGCTAAAAATGAAAGAAGTTAGTGACACATACTTTTCTGTATTTTTTGTGTGTATTGACAGCTTTGTGTACAGTTTCACTATTGCCTGTAGAGTCATTTTTCTTTGCTGAAAAGATCCTATAAACATCAGTGGAATGAACCCGTATGAATTTCAAAAAAAATTAAAAAATCCACAGAACATATTTAAAGGTTGCTCTGTGAGAAATTAGTTTTTAAAAACATAGTCAATATAAAAAAAATTCAAGTTCATTGTGTTTCTTTAAAGAAGGCCACAACAGAAGCCTCAGATGTCAGTGGTGAGATTGCAATCTCAAATGAACTCTGTAAATATATTTCATATTAATTCAGTGGTACCTAACAAGGCTACTATAGTTGAGGGTCATTCAACTTTGTACTTCTAAATTTCTGGTTTTAGTTTTATTTCTTGGCTGTAAAAAATAACCCTCTGCTATAACTTGGCCTGCAAGTTCTCAGCCTGGGAAAAATTCTTTTTACATTGAATTGGCTGTTTTTGTATTAGGTAGGAGAAGTATTTGGCAAGTGCAAAGCCCTTTCTGTAATGTACTAGAAAAAAAATCCTTGTTTTTAAAATATATATGATTTAGAAGGGTCTTCTTGATTCATACTGATTCTTCTAGATATATTTAAAAAAACACAGTATTTTAAATACAATTGTCTATTGCACAGATTCAGCACAATGACTTATTTTATAACTTTGTAACTGAACATTGCAAGTTATATGCATAGTAACTTTGTAAAAGTTACCTCTATCCACTTAGTTTTAAAATGTAACTTCATACATTTCCCAAAGGGCCTATAAATGAAATATATTGTGTCAAAGCAGTCTGTATAAGCAGCTCCATATATTAACTGTATCAGTGCATAGTAAGAGTAACATGAAAATCCTTTATACACACAATTCAGATCAGGTGAAATCCTACATACTGCTGAGGGGCTGTGGAAGGCAATAGAATAGAATCATAGAAATGTCAGACCCGAAAGGACCTTGAGAATTCCAGCCTATGAGGAGTAACAGCAGAGGGCTGGGAGGCAAAGAAGTCATGCAGGAGAACTATGTAATGCCTTGCATCTAATGGAGCCGAGCTACATAGTTGTCCGGGCTCCAATCCACAGTATCACAAAAGAAGGATGAGGTATGTGCCGGTGAACAAAGTATCTGGGTTTATGGGTCTTCAAACTATGTAGACCCACTGGTCTACCAAGATGTATATCTCATTAATGATCTGGAGGATGGTGTGGACTGCACCCTTAGCAAGTTTGCAGATGACACTAAACTGGGAGGAGTGGTTGATACGCTGGAGGGTAGGGATAGGATACAGAGGGACCTAGACAAATTAGAGGATTGGGCCAAATTAAATATGATGAGGTTCAACAAGGACAAGTGCAGAGTCCTGCACTGAGGACGGAAGAATCCCATGCACTGCTACAGACTAGGGACCGAATGGCTGGGCAGCAGTTCTGCAGAAAAGGACATAGGGGTTACAGTGCACAAAAAGCTGAATATGAGTCCACAGTGTGCCCTTGTTGCCAAGAAGGCTAATGGCATTTTGGGTTGTATAAGTAGGGGCATTTCCAGCAGATCAAGGGACATGATAATTCCCCTCTATTTGGCGCTGGTGAGGCCTCATTTGGAGTACTGTGTCCAGTTTTGGGCCCCACACTACAAGAAGGATGTGGATAAATTGGAAAGAGTCCAGCGGAGGGCAACAAAAATGATTAGGGGGCTGGAGCACATGACTTATGAGGAGAGGCTGAGAGAACCGGGATTGTTTAGCCTGAAGAAGAGAAGAATGAGGGGGGATTTGATAGCTGCTTTCAACTACCTGAAAGGGGGTTCCAAAGAGGATGGATCTAGACTGTTCTCAGTGGTAGAAGATGACAGAACAAGGAGTAATGGTTTCAAGTTGCAGAGGGGGAGGTTTAGGTTGGATATTAGGAAAAACTTTTTCACTAGTAGGGTGGTGAAGAACTGGAATGGGTTACCTAGGAAGGTGGTGGAATCTCCTTCCTTAGAGGTTTTTAAGGCCAGGCTTGACAAAGCCCTGGCTGGGATGATTTAGTTGGGGTTGGTCCTGCTTTGAGCAGGGGGTTGGACTAGATGACCTCCTGAGGTCCCTTTCAACCCTGAGATTCTGTGATTCTATGATATAGGGCTGAGGTTTGCATACTTTCTTTGCTGGAGTTTCATGCATTATTCTTACCTCATACAGACAGACTGTGGCATGCTATTATGGAATCTTACCCTGTAGTCCTTTCTGAGGTAAAACTCCCAATGAAGCCAACAGGAATTGTGAGTGTGCATGCTGCCTATATGACGGTGACTCACATATTAAAAGTATTGTTCAAAACCTTGTTTAATCCTGAAATATATATTCCTGGGTTTATCCTACCCTAGTTTTAGATTTCCAATATGATCACCACAAAATCATTGTGTTAAAAAACAACAACTTTTTAAACAACATTATATTTACTATATTAAAATTTAGACTTATACCAAAAATTGGTAGGAATCCTGAGCCTTGCTTTTTAAGCCATACAGTTGTGCCATTGTATCTGAGTTCACTCCGAACAGTGGATTCTGCATTTAATATATACAACAATACCCACCTACAAAAATGAGTCAGCCTTAAAAGGGCACTGCAAAATGCTATGAAAAAGATTTTCACTTTATGTTTTTCACTCTATAACATTCTCTTAAGAGGTTTAAAAATAGTATTTCTCTCCATTAATCTTGACCTTTTCCACTCAGCAAACATTGATTTTTCCTCTGTCTTGTGTGAAATTAACATCAGGTTTTTTTATTTTTTTGCTCTGTGATAATGCAGTACAATTTAGACAATAGTATTTGTTAGCTCAAGCTCCCTCCACTGTCTCAATCCTCTCCCCCTCTCCCCCATTTTTATTGTCTAGCTCCTTCATTGATCAGAGCTATAATTTTTGTTCTTGTAAATTTTGCTGGTGATGTAAAATCGATTTTAAGATAGATATTTAGAATCTCAAAGATGTTTGTCATACAGTTACTTCATTGTTTGTGTATAAACATAATTTATGATGTCAACAAAACCCTCAGTCCACTTCAGATATGAAAAAGGTCACCTACATTTTTGTGGGCCCCACAAAAATAGCATAAATGGAAGAATGGTTCAGAGGGCCAGTACTAGGCCACACAATGGTGTTATATTTACAAAGGAGAGAAACTATAGCAATTAGCAAGAGTCCCAACATACAAGTTCCACAAGGGTCAGTCTGAAGAACAATAATGGGAGCAGAGGAGGAGCCATGGGATGTGTATTACATTAATCCAATGGCCTGAATGCACCATAGCATCTTTGGCCAGGATACTGCACATCAGGGAAAGCCTTCATAACTTTTGTCAATAGAGGGTAGACAGGGTTATCCAGAATCATAGTGGAAGCAAAGACTCCGTTCATGTTCATATTATTTGGTGGGAACAATGTACCTGCCTGCCCACTCTTGAACAATCCTGAATTATTTTACAGGTGTATCTAATATATGTATCTTTGAATTTCTCCCAATGGTCTACCAAGGTCTGCATCATGAGGGAGTAATGGGCCAGATCCTCAAATGTATTTAGGTACCTAATTCCCATTGAAATTAATGGGAGTTAGGCATCTAAGTACCTTTGAGGACCCAGACCAACAGCCCTTTCTGTTGATATAAGCATTTGCTGCTTGGTGAGTGGTGGGGATGGAGTTAGGGCCCATAGGAGTTATCTATGGCTCTGGCACAATTTGGGAAACTTCAGCTGTTCAGAACCCGCAGTTATCTCAAGGATATTAGCCACCTTTAACACATATGCAGGCAGCACAGCAGTTATTGGCTTACAAAAAACTATTACCAGAGTGCCAATGGTGGACCTGCCAACCGTAATCTGGCTCCCAACAGACCTGTAACTTTCAGGGATGGCCAGTTTCCAGAGGACAATGGGCATATACTTCTGGAGTGGTATTGCCTTTCTAATCCTTGTGTTATGATATTCCAGAGCTAGGATGAGATCCTCACACAGTTCCAGAAATGTGGCCTTCCTCATCCTGAAGTTCTCGGTCCACTGCTGTCCATCCCAGGTCTCCATGGCACTCTGCCTTTAGGGGCTGGGTCTAGATCTGCCACTAAAAAGACTGCTCTTCATCCATCATGAGAGATGGCATCCACTAGCTCTACTAAAAATAGAAAAGCCTCTCCTGTAGCTCTGTCTGAAGCTGATGTGCTTCAGCTCATCATCACATCACAGCACTGTTGGGAGGGGATGGTGAATTGTGGAAGTCTGAGGTTTGGACCTTTCCTTCCATAATTTCTACTGGAAGAGGGGCAGACAGGTTCTTCCAAAACGTCCAATGCAATGAGCAGTTTGCAGCAGTGCTGGGAACCATGGGATGCATGCCCAGAAGTTACTGTGTCCAACACACTTGAGGGCAGTGACAGTGCAGATTTATGTGTGTGTGTGTGTGTGGCAGGGGTAACAGCAACCTCACTACATGTTAATGTGTGTTTTAAGTGTAGATGCTCTTTTATTAGCTTGCATCAGGATAAATTAATTGACATCGATTCAACTAATGTAAGTCTGTAGCACAGAGATACTCCAGGTGGGTCAGAGAGGCAGCACAAAAGCTGGAGAAATGGCTATATGGCTGCAATGCATTCCTGCTCTAGCCATAGGGTGTATGACTATTTGCATGAGAATTTCACCTCTTCAGCTCACCCACAACTCACGGTCCAGTTACTTGTTAAAAATAGAGGTATGTATCTTAAAGATAAATAGATATCTTCTGTTCTTACAACTGCATCTTCTTGAGCACATTTATTTTGTAAGAAATTATAAGAAATTAAGTTAGAATGCATTTTCACCAGGCTATAACAATGCTGAGTTAGGTGAAAGTTTGGTCCTAAATACATTAATAATATCTCTTTTACACAGAATTCACCTGCTTTTGATGGCTTAATTAGATTTTTAATTTCAATTTTTAAATTTTACTCTTTCCTATAATTCATTTAACTTTTTCTTTGAGAATTTCTTTGTGAACTCCCCTCTGTTCTCCATACAGTGGTGTTTCAAGGGTTTAAACCACTATAACCAAAACATTAATTGTCTATAATTAATTTAAAAACTATGATGGAAAACCTTTAATATATATGATATTTAAAAGCCTGTTTTTGCCACTCGTTTTTGACTACTAATAGGGACTATTCAAGTTATATGGTTAAGGGTTGCAAAGTCAGTCCCAATGAACAATAGAAAGGACATAGATTAGTATTTTAATAAGGTTCCAATTCTGCAAATATTTGTGCATGTGGTTAACTTAATACATGTGAGTAGTTCTATGTATGAAAAGTTACTGAGAGGCCTAAGTGTTTGTAGTATCAGGTCATATATGTATGATAGCCAGTCAACGACTGAACATAAAACTTCATTTTCATCAATAGTTGATCCATTTTAATATCAGGTCTATTTTTTTATTTTTTTAAGAATAAAGGTCTACACTAAGGTCCTACATACAATGATAGTAAATAGGCCTTTTCTTCCTTAATGAATGATTTGGTTTGTTTGTTATTTTCTCCCTTAATTCTTATGTATAAATGAACATACTTTAGCTCTCAGCGATGACATTTCCCCTGCAATATTTATGGCAACATAGTGGGGATTTTACATGACCAAGGACTGGTGGACTCCAAACCTGGGCATTTTAAGAGTTCTTTGGTGGATAAAACACATTTACATTTTTGTTTTAGTTTAGAAAATGTAAATTTGAAAATGCCAATTTTAATTTAAAACATTATGTGGAAATGCACTTACACACTTTGTATGTAGTGGGAAATGCCTTCTACCAAGTGAGTTTTCATATTCTTCAGCTGAGCAAAATGGACACAGTTTTCATTTAGTTATAACAGTTCTTGTGGACAGACTCCTGGCAGAAGTTAGGGATGGCTAGATGTTTCAGTTCATATTGTCTTCTATATACAATAAATAGTTTTAAATTAGACAAGAGTATGAAGCAAATTTATTTTTTATGGAATATATACTGATTCAGCACAATGGGAAGGATATTATTGTATTCATTTAAATATTGCAGAATCTCTAGTATCAGCAAGGATCGATTACCCGAACTACCCCTTCTTTTTGTGTGCCGTACTTTTACTGAATTTATCTGCAAATGCTGTGTCATGCATAGGTTGCATAACTGGTGCTCCACATTCTGACCCAGAATTGGTTGACTGCCTCTAGTCCATACTAGGAAGGCAATCTGCACTCCTTATTCAGGCAACCAGTGCATGACACAGCAGTTCTAGATACGTTTAGAAAAAGTAATGTACACAGAAGAACAGAAGTGTGTTTGTGTGAGCATATAAAGTAATCCAATCCTATCTACAGTAGATCATTAATTGTCATTAACAATTGTTCAATATTTAAATAAACATAATGTAATCATGTTCCTGTCATTGTGCTGAATTAGCAGTTTAACCATACAGTTATTCAGTGGGAGTTTTGCTGAATGTATATGGAATATCAGATCCCAGAAGACTGCATGTAACTCTTCTTTGTCTATGGTTTCTAAACAGAGTGGGACATACACACATAAGAAGAGTGCTTAAATCTCAGTCTATATGATCCATACGAGTTATAGTTTATGATACCAATCTACAATCTATATTTAGTAGTTTATGAGGCTACAAGATGCTGTGAACATTGCCATCTTTTTCACAGAATGTAACAGGTTTTATTATGCAACTGTAAACTCGTAAAAAGTATAATATGTTACACTTTGTTTAGGTGTCTGTTTTCTTCATGCAGTAGGTATGTGTAACTCTATCACTGAGAATCACATCCAGTTTATGATTGTTAAGGTTTTTACTCTAACTTCATTAGGATGAACAAGCATATTTTCATTTGGGATTTATCTTGCTCCCATTGAAGTCAGTGGGAAGTTTTGTCATTGACTTCAATGGGAACAGGATTGGGCCATTTGTGTTGTTAATGACTGTGAGAGTGTTTGGTACACAATTCCTGTGAGATTCTTGTTTGGATTTGTAATAGTCACGTTGTGAGTTCTAATGGCTGTTGATTCCCACACATTTTACCTAGTCAGCCAAAATGGGCATGGGGAGCACCTTGTTCCCAGTCTTACAAAGACTTACTCATGTATTTAATTGTACACATCTGAGTAGTCCTATAAACTTCAATGGGTTTCCTCACATGCATACTTTATGAGAGTACTAAAATTTCTGCAGACTAGAGCATTAGATGGGCCTCCAGATTAGGAAGGTATGGGCTTTTCTTCACCAGCAAATTAGGTAATGTTAAAACATGACCTTGAGGAGTTGTGTTAACTAACACCATGTTAAACACAATTCAGCAGTCAGTGTTCGGAGGAGCAACATGTTTAACATCAAAAATGTTTAACATGTGTTTGGAACCATAGAAGTAACCATGCCCAGTGGATGGAATGTTAAACGCAACTTGTCCTTGTCTACTCTGAGTGCAAAGTTATGTTTAACATCTTGTTAGTTTCAGAACTCCTCAAGGTCAAATTCTGATACAACCTATTTTTCTGAAGACAAGCCCCAAATGGAGAAATAGCACAGATTATTATTGGATGAATTAAGAATGGTAAAATAATTAAAGTGAAAATTATACTATAATACAAAGGAAATGAAATAAAACAACTTACAATAATACGTGAATGCATCAGATATGTGTATCATTCTGTTTTTTTCCTTTGCTTTTAAGATATTTATTTGTTTTAGTTCTGTTGGGGTTGTAGCCTACTAATGTAATCTGCTATGTGTAGGAATTGTTGAGTCCCTAGCTAGTATTGAAATTCAGAATGAATTTAGAATACTTCCAGGAGTACATGTTTTTTTAATCTCATGGAGGATATGGATGACGACTAACACAGTCGTAATAGTTAATAATTTGGACTAAAGTGTACAACTATCATTATTACTAACATGAACTATGCCAATAGTTTTAAAGTGGTGTACTATGAAAACTGAAACAACACTAACAATGTCACCCTTCCAACCATAGCTTTCAAGTCTCCACATTGTTCAGAGATAGGACAATTTTTGCTCTTCTCTGCTGTTCCATCAGACCTTTGCTTGGCTCCCCATTGTCTTCCTTGTGTTATGGCTGATGCCGGTGACCCTTAGTCCATAGACCAGACTGGCAGATTATAAAACCTCAATGACAAGTATAAATACTTTTTCTGCAGTGTTTAATCAGGTTCAAAATGTTGGGCTGCATCAATATTAGAACCGTACTTTAAAAAAAAGAGAATGAAGGCAGAGAAACAAGAAAACTGATAAAAAAGGGGATGTGGGATGAGAGAGTCAACAGAGGTCAGTTAATCATTTGCATTCACTTTCTTTCCAGATTGCAAAATAACCACTGATGATGTTGAAATGCCAGTACTGATCCTGGGAAACCCAGCCTACCCTTTGCTCCCATGGCTTATGAAGCTGTCACCGGTCACCTGCACAACAGTAAGGACCGGTTCAACAATAGGCTGAGCAAGTGCACTCCATAATATCTATGAGGCAAAGGAAGAGAAATTTCTGCAGGTTGGGCGTAGTGGTGGATAGCCTAGCAGCAATTAAGAGAGAGCCTGGTGGATACCAAGGCAATTAGAAGACCCCAGCAAGGAGCACTCTGGAAGACTTTGAAAACCCGTTTCACTAATGAGCCACAGTAATGTGTGCCACTTAGCTGCATTGTTCCTTTCATACCATCCCCTCCATTGCATCAGTTTCCCTGAACCTTCCCTTCCCCCTACCAAGCCTCCATGCTTGGAATAAATAAAGAGTATTTCAGTCTTAAAACCTTTACTTGTGTTGCACAAACATAAAGAAACTGAAAGAACAGGAAAATAATTTAACTTTGGACAAACGGCGTGATAAAATTGGAAGGGGAGGAACCAAGTCAACTTGTTTGTGTAAGCATAAAGACTTGCGCATCAAAGATCTTCGAATCACCGCCTTTCTTAGTACCCTTCCCGGGTGTTGAGTGGAAGGGATATTGCACCTCCCTCCCCCAGCCTCCTGGAATGTTTGGAGGGAGGGGGACTGGGAATAGGGCAATGTTTGCAAGCCCTTCTGCAGGGGCTGCACAGGGAATCTAGCCTCGAGCTGTTTTTCTTGAAGCTCAGCCAGGCACCTCAATGTGTCTGATTGGTCTTTCAGAATCCGTAGCATCTCATCCTGTGTGGCATGCTTAGGCACCTGGGATGCTCTCCTGCTCTCCATGTCTGTGTCCATTTTTTCAGACAGTGAAATCTTCCAGGCTCTGAGCTCCATGTTAGCTGTCCCAGATGCGTTCGTTATCTCCTTGAACATGTCATCATGCACTCTCCTTTTCCGTCTTCTAATCTGTGAAAGCCTCTCCACTGGTGTAGAGGATGTGCTGAAGGCCAAACTTTCCACTGTAAGGCATGCAAAGCACAAGGCAGTTATTGTCAGCGCATACCCTGGCTCTAGTACAAGGTTGCTATTTAAAAATCACTCCTCTTATTACACTCAAGTGCAAGCCAGCACTTAATCAGAATCCCTAGCTATTCAAGGAACCTGGTTTGCTGTTCCAGTGATGGTGAGTATGGGCAACGGGCGATGAGCCTTGTGCTGCAACTTGCGGGAAACTCACGTCGGGAGCATACGTGAGCAGGTGAGCAATGCCCCCTCCCCTTAGCAACATGGACAGTGCTTTGAGACTAGGAACCAACATTAAGTCTCCCAAATTGCGGTCTTTGTCCGAAGTGGCTTTGGGGAGAAGGAAGGGTTTGCAGCCATGAGAGAACACAGGAAGCCCACCCACCCACTTTCCTTAATGCTGCTGTCACCCCCTGGGCTTGCAGATTCTGAGTTCAATGCCGATCTCAGCCAACCAAACCATCCGCATGTTAGGGAAACCGTGGTTGAGGGACCTGGAAATCACCATGGGTGGCGGATCACATGCTCTATTGTTTGCGGTATGAGTACTTGTAATGAAAACTTCCACCATCTCTCCTATGTGATATCAGTCTCCTGAGGGTAACAGAGATGGCAAGGGAGCAGATGTTGCAAGGGTTTGGGTACAGAGTTGGTCCTTATGCTGTTATGCTGTGTGCCGCAATGATGCCAGCAGAGTTAATACTGAAGTGACGAGGGAAAGTGTCCTACCGAGGTGGAAGAAATAAGGCAGCCCTCCCCAGAAACCTCCTGCAAAGGATTGCAGAGTACCTCCATGAAAGCTTCCTAGAGATCTCCATGGAGGATTCCCAGGCCATCCCTGTGCACATAAAGAGTCTTTTCCAGGGGCACCCTCTGTGTAGCTGGAGAGGTCACTGGGAATCAGATATCCACTGCACCTCACTTTTTCTTCATATTAAATATAAAATATAAAAGCACGTTGCCCTACAGTTTGATTGGAATTGCATACTCACCAGAGGTGCCTTCCCTGGCATCACGCTCAGCCACCATACTGTCCTGCGACTAGCTGGACTGTTCTGGGGATCCCACACTTGCCTGTCTCTCATTCTCCTCATCCTCCTCTTCCTCGTCCAGAATGTCCTCCACGTTATTGCCTGAGGTGTCCCAAGACTCAGCGTCCTGGAAGGTATCCATGCTGCGTTTGGGAGTAGTGGTGGGGTTGCTGCTGAGAATTGCATGCAGCTCACTGTAGAAGCAGCATGTCTGTGGTACAGAACCAGAATGACTGTTCCCCTCCCTTGTCTTCTGGTATGCCTGCCAAAGTTCTTAGATTTTCATGCAGCACTGTTGTGTGGCCCTGGTGCAGCCCTTCTCCCCCATGCCCTGCACGATCTTTTTGTAGATGTCTATGTTTCTTCAGCTGGATCAGAGCTGTTCCTGCACAGACTTTTCTCCCCACAGACCAATAAGATCCACCAACTACTGTGTCCTCCAGGCTGGAGTGTGTTTGGGGTGTTGAGTTGCCATGATCAGCTGGGCTGGCGAGCTTTCCATGCTGATCAAACAGGAAATGGGAATTCAAAAGTTCCTGAAGCTTTAACAGGGGAGGGGCTGTTTCCTGTGTACCAGGCTGCTGTGCAGCAGAATTGAAAATGATCTCCAGAGTGGTCTCAGCGGAACATTGTGGGACACCTCCAGGAGGCCAATTCAGTCAACTTACACAATGATGCCTCTACACTGCCTCTCTGTCAACCCATCAACACTGAATTAAGTGCTATGCCTCTCATGGAGGTGGAGTAATTAAGTCAATGTTACAGGTGAGTTAGGTCGGGCAGAAGGGACCTGGTAGTAGTGTACATTATTAGGTCAACAGAAGGTGGCTTCCATCGAGCTAAGTTTGTACAGGTTGAACCTCTCTAATCTGGCACTCCCTGGTCCAGCAACATCTGTGGTCCGGCATAGGTGCTGACTCCGTGGGTGCTCTGGGGCTGGAGCAACCACGGGGAAAAATTAGTGGGTGTGGAGCATCCACCGATGCCAAGCTCCCCCCTCTACCCCAACCCCCCGCACCTCTTGCGCGCCGGTGGCCCCTCTTCCCTTACCAGGAGCTTACCAACTCCTCCTCTTCCCTCCCAGTGCTTCCTGAGTGCCACGAACAGCTGATTCACGGTGTTCAAGCTCCGGGAGGGAGGGGGAGGACCTGGGACTAGTGGCTGGGATCCTGGGTGAGGGGCCGGTGGCTGGGACCCCGGGTGGTAGTGGGGCCCCTGGACAGGGGGCCATGCTGGGTGCAAAGCCTGGGGGTGCTGCAGCACACCCCCGCATCCCTACTTCCCATTCCTATGGAAACCCGCTGGCACTCTGCATTGACCTCCCATGGTTCAGCAAATTCTCTGGTTTGACACCGGTCAGGTCCTGAGGGTGCCAGACTAGAAAGGTTCAACCTATAGTGTAGACCAGGCTTTAGATTATGATGATCTATTTTTGAATGTAGAATTGTAGTTAATCTGTAAGTGAGCATGTAAACCTAGCATTTATGTGACAGCCTTCCAGATTTTAAATATAGCTGATCTTCTTTCCCTCCATGTGTAAATCCAGAAGCTAAAAATATTGTAGAAGAGTAAGTCTTTACAGCAGTTTATAGATAGTAAAACATGCCAGTACATTTATTATATAGCATCTGGTCCTAAAATTTAACACTGTGATGTAAAATGTATCAAACTAACAAAAACCATGTTTCTATAAATTAAAAGGAACTATGGAAGACGTCTATTTATCAAGGTCCCATAAAATGAAATATCATACTGTATGAACTGATCTGTTTTCATGCTTCCATATAGTACATGGGCTTAATCCTTCAAAGTTTTATTCATTTGAGTAGTCCGATTGATCTCACTTTCTACTTGTGGTCCTTTTCTAGAAAATAGGTGTGCTAGCACAAAGTTCTGTGCTCATGCAGAATCACTTTGAAGTCAGTGGGATTCCTTGTGGGTGTTTGTTGTCAGGATTGGGACCTGTGTGATTAAGGACATACATGACTGGTGCCTATAGTTATAACTTTCTTCATGGATAATGTATAGAAGGTTTCCATTCTGAAAAGTGTACTACTTTCATGGAACCTTCAGAAGTACTTTCAACAGAAAGAATACAGGAGTACAGGGTGTAGAGAGAGAAGCAAGCAAAAAAGAGACCCTCAACCACTTCTGCAATTTATGCAAGGGTCATCTTTTTTGAAAGATTACCAGATATTAGTAATAGTAGTAAATGTGTTCAAATACTTTACCTCCTCCTGCCTATTTTTTGTACAGTTAACAGTCACATTTTTTTATTGTCTATACATTATCCATTTCTATTAAGCATATGAGCAGTTGGGCAAGGTAGCTTGACAACGTGCAGATTTAGGGAGTACTTCTTACACAATTTCGCTAATGTCTTACCTGTCTTATTGTTTAATAGCTGCAGTGATGGGGCCTTGACCTCTTTCTATAGCAGTCTATTCCACTATCCAATTGCTCAGCTAACACAGTGCTAAATTCTCTGCTGGCGAAACTCCATAGAAGTAACTCCTTTGAGTTGTGATAGCAAAACTTTTGGTCCATATAGTCTAAACTTTTCTTGCTCTAGATTTAGTGCACAAGGGCGCTCAGCTACATAGTTAAAAGGTCTCAGACAAATAATTTTAGACCAATGAATGTGTGTTCTGAACATGGAACTGTGCTTGATTGTCAAAAGTACTTCATCTTCAAAAGCTGTAACTAGCAAGAAGTGACTGAAGAAAATCCAACCATCTGCTCATATATATTTATGTAACCAACTGCACTATAAGGCATTTCCTGTGTGCCTTTTTATGGGAATCTGCAAAAATTTATAGAAGGCTGGTTTAGTCACGCTAGTTTTGCAAATATGGGCTATATTTTTGGTAAATACCTGATTTATTACAGTAACTTTATACATTTAACTTGGCCCAAACTAGAAAGGGTATTTGTAATTTCATTTATTAACAGAATAATATTTTTAAAAATATCAGTGTGATCTCTTAATAGTTTAAGTCCATATCTATCCATCTACACACATGCACAACATATATAGAAATAGAAAGATATGGACGTAAACTGTTTACACACACCGTATATACTCATATATACATACATTTACACATATACCGTGTGTGTGTGTGTGTATGTATATATATATATATATAAATAAAGAGTACAAATGGAGAGAGTACAAATGAGGTAGGAAAAGAGAGAGAATAGAGGATCAAGTGATATGGTATGGTATAAAAATTTTATTGGCATAAGCTCTCACTCATTGAGGCATTTATAAAAGTGGGCCCTGGTGAAGCCAGTGGGACTACTCACATCAGTATGTATTTCGTAGCATTGGACCCCTATATTACAGGCATCTTGGGGCAGGGATCATGTCTTTTAATTGGTCTGTAAAGCACCCAGCATAGTTTAGGCTCTGAATAAATAATAATGACCATGATTTGTGAAGCTGTAAGAGAGTTAGGCAGGATAGCCACAGTGAATGCTAATGGGCTGAGTGACCGCCAGATGGGGCGTGGACAGTGGTGAGCTAATTCCCCAGATGAGCCATGAAAAGGTGCTGCCAAGCGGTGGGGAGCACAGATGTCCTGATTTTATAGGAACAGTCCCAAATTTGGGGCTTTTTCTCATATAGGCTCCTATTATCTCCCACCCCCATCCCGATTTTTCACACTTGCTGTCTGATCACCCTAGGAGCACATGCCCATTATAGGAGAAAAGAAGGAAACATTTTTCTGTCACTTTATTTTTTATGGTTACAGCTTAAAGCTGCTTGGAGGTTTGGATGCCAGACGCATCCAGGCAAGAAATGGATTAATAAGCATAATGCAGGTGAGATGGTCAAAGGTGCAGGGCAAATGCAGTTTGTCAGATGGCTTTCCAATTTATCACGTGATTGTCATTATTGCATGTGTCATGGGTGTAATTTATATGACATATATATATATACACACACACACACAGACAGAATTTTTGGCTACATTCCAACATGGGTAAATACATTCTGTTTACCTAAATTCCTTCAATGGTTTGAGTTAGATATAGCTTCACTTTTTGTTCCTAACTGTTCTGTAGGGCTGCTGTTTGCTGATAAAGAGGTGGCTGAACTTGAGTGATGGATGAAGTGATTGCTATTTATAATTTATTCAGTTATTAAAGTTTGTACAAGACCCTAAAATTCATCTGAATGTAAGGCACTATATATATGTAAGATTATTGTCATATATTTTAGACATAAACATTGGCTAATCCAGAATTATGATGTTTGAAACAAACTATGCAGGACAAAGTGACATACTGAGCCAAATTCTCTGCTGGTGTAACTCTGCTGACTTCAGTGAAGGAAAGAATTTGGGCCACAATATTTGTGTTGTGTCTATTCTTTTCTGCCAGAAGTACAAAAAGCCAGATTCTGCTCTTGGATATGCATACATTGCTTTCATGACAGATGGACACTCCCATCCACACAAGACAAGAATTTGGCCCAAAGAATTCCTTGGCCTGAGGAATTCTTTTTTCCTACTAACATAGGTAATACCGTACCTTCTTAAAACAGCAAGTATGCTCAGTGTTCTTGAGTTATGTAGCATTTGGTGCATAGTAAAGGGGTGAGAGTCTAATTCAAAACTCAGATCTTATCTACTCAGACTGGCATAACTATCATGAAATAACGGTTCTGCTATAGCTATACTGATGTAACTGGTACTTCGGAATAAAAGTGACATGATTCTGGAATAATTACTCTGCTTTATTCCAGAATAAAGTCACTTTTATTCCAATAAAGTGTCCAAATGGGGGAGTTATATCGGCATAATATAGAGGAATAGTTATGCCACTAGAGCTGTGCCAGCCAATTTTCCCATGTAGACAAGCCCATAGACAAGTCCTTGACCTTAGTGTAAAACTGTTAGGAATTAGCGAGGAAATGAATATCTTGAAGGGATTACACACCGTCCGTGTTAATGTAACCTTTTGTTTCCCTTTCTCTCAGTAGCATTCACAGATACATCCACTGGTTCTCAGTTATCTGTTGTGTACCTCTTTTCAGTATTTTTTATACTTCCTAATTACTTCTATCACTGTTGCTGAAGAAATGTTTCTCTTTGTTACTTATTTTTAGGGTTAGAAGGATTTAGTTTAATTAGCTTTTTTCCCCAGATTATTTTTCAATGTGTGTTGTAGTTAGTATACCATTAAAGTAACAGAAAGATTCCCCTTATGGTATATTTTGTTTCTGGAGAGATCCAACATTTTATTGAATGTTAGCTCTCTTCAGTGGTGTTGCCTCAAGCTTTAAAAGGACAGAAAAATAAGATTAAACTACAAATTAGCTGTCACACCACAAAAAAACAAAATACAGTCAGATTTCAGTCAATTACAGTCAAAAGCTCTCTTGAGTGGGCCTTGAAGCTTTTAATGCCTAAAGGATTATTGAATTTGTTAAACCAATCAGTCTGACTGCAGAAATTCTGGAAACTGAAAAATCCTATTTCTGTTTAGGTTGAACTGACCTCTAAGCACTAGGAGACAGATTAACGTGGCAAGATGAACAAGGAAGAATCTTAAAATCCCGAGGAAGCATTCAGAGACTTTACTGCCTTTAGAGTTGAGCAGTATAAATGTCTATATTTCCAAACAATAAGGCTTGATTCTCAAATTTGGCCTCAGCAGGATGTGACGTTATTGACAGAATCTGTAACTGTATAGATCACTGTTGCAACCACTGTTATATATTTGCAGCAAAGATTGTACAAAGGTTGTCATGTGAGGTGTCTATGGGAAGGTTATGATTTTCTGGTTATAATTATGTTATCTGTATATGTGTATCATTTTTGTAGTTGAAGATATGAATATTGGCTCTATACTGTCTGTATTTCAATCTTATGCTATGCTTCTGGGTGACACCCTAGACAAATTGGTGTCAGCTCTGCCTAGCCTGCTTGATGGCCCATTAAGGACCATCAGCTATACAACTGACCCATTGAGAGAAGGCAGTCACACCTTGTGACTCAGCAAGGTATTCAGAAACCTGCCTATGGACAGAACTTTAAGGTTTTTCTATGCCATGTGTTGGATAGCGTGTCTTTGGGACAAAGAAAGCAGAGACCACATGGCAAGAGACTATAAAAGGCTGATGCATCTCCTCCATTTTGTCTTCAAAAGATATTGCATGAAATTTGCTGTATTTGTCACACTCATGTGGTCCAAGACTGAGAGGGATAATGTCATGGAGGCAGCAGTGCCCTCCTTCCAGAGGAGTTCCACCTGCTGCAGTCCTCACTGGTTGTATAAGTGGGTGTATAAAGCAGATGTAGGTAAACATGGTAAGAGTTGGATTTTAGTACTTGTATAATTTAAATTGTCACATGAAAGATTAAACTATTTTTAATTTCCACTTTACAATGAATTAGACATTTACGTGGATTGAATTCAATAAATAGTAGATCTGGTTGAGAAATTGTTTCCCCCCCATAAAATTAGTGTGGTGTATATTTTACATTTTTGTAAAACAAAACAAAAAACACACTACCAGCCCGCCCCAAAAATGTGAAAATCCTATCTTCAGTTTTCAAGGGGAGGAGCGGGGAGATGTGGTGTAGGTTTTTTAATGAAAAATCAAACATTTTTCATTAAAATTTCCATTAAGTTGAAAAGCCATTTTTATTGGAAAGAAATACTTAGATGGAAAACATTTCAACTGTCTTTAATAAGTAGGATCTTAAAAATATAACCCTTTATTTATGTATTATATAGGCCAATGTGGCTCAAACTATACTTCACTAGCAATTGGCCATGGAAATCAATAGAATAACTGATATTGAGAACTGCTAATGCATCTTCAGCAGGAGCTGGGATAGGATGATGAAAGATTTCACAGGAAATTATAGGAGAAAAAATAATATTTTTCAACACAAAAACTAATTTCCTAGCTATAAAAAAGTAGAGTTCCATAGGCAAGCTTGTCTACCATACATTGGTTGCATGACTAATCCAGCCTGATACAGGACTCTTATGCACTAAATAAAACAAGGCAAGATTTTTAATAAGATAAAAAGGAATTGTTCTAAAGACACGTCAGGACTATCCAAGTTTTGATATGTTTGCTCACCACCATAGCAGCTGAATGCCTCAATATAATCCAGAATCTAACTTCATTAACACATTTTATTGAGAAGAATATGGATAAATTAATATAAATTACGATAGGTTACAGTGTAGTAGCCATGTTAGTCTGTGTCAGCAAAAAGAAAATAAGAAAGAAAGAAATACTTGTGGCACCTTAGAGACTAACAAATTTATTTCAGCATAAGCTTTCGTGGGTTAGAACCCACTTCATCGGATGCATGGAATGAAACATACAGTAGACAGATATTTATACAGTCAGAGAAACATGATAAGGTGGAAGTGCGTGAACCAACCTTAAGAGGCTAATTAATTGAGAGGAACCATAACAGCAGGGGAAGAAAAACCTTTGAAGTGATAAACAAGATGGCCAATGTGGACAGTTGACACACAGGTGTGAATGAGGATCGTTAACTTAAGGGAAATAGATTCAATTAACGTAATAGCCAAGCCATTCCAAATCTCTATTTAATCCTAAATTGATGGAATCTAGTTTGCATATCAATTCGAGTTCAACAGCTTCTCGTTGTAGTCTGTTTTTGGGCTTAATTTGTTGCAAAATTACTACCCTCAAGTCTGTCACTGAGTGATTAGGGAGGTTGAAATGTTCTCCTACTGGTTTTTGAATGTTATGATTCCTGATGTCAGATTTATGTCCGTTTATTCTTTTGCGTAGATACTGTCCGGTTTGGCCAATGTACGTGGCAGAGGGGCATTGCTGGCACATGATGGCATATATCACATTGGTAGATGTGCAGGTGAATGATCCCCTGATAGCGTGGCTGATGTTATTAGGTCCTATGATGGTATCACTTGAATCGATATGTGGACAGAGTTGGCATTGGGCTTTGTTGCAAGGGTAGGTTCCTGGGTTAGTGTTTTTGTTGTATGGTGTGTGGTTGCTGGTGAGTATTTGCTTCAGGTTGGGGGGCTGTCTGTAAGCGAGGATTGGTCTGTCCCCCAAGATCTGTGAGAGTGAGGGATCATCTTTTAGGATAGGTTGTAGATCTTTGATGATGCGCTGGAGAGGTTTTAGTTGGGGGCTAAAGGTGACGGCTAGTGGCGTTCTGTTATTTTCTTTTTTGGGCCTGTCCTGTAGTAGGTGACTCCTGGGTACTCTTTTGGCTCTGTCAATCTGTTTTTTTACCTCAGCAGGTGGGTATTGTAGTTTTAAGAATGCTTGATAGAGATCTTGTAGGTGTTTGTCTCTGTCTGAGGGATTGGAGCAAATGCGGTTGTATCTTAGAGCTTGGCTGTAAACAATGGATCGTGTGGTGTGTCCTGGACGGAAGCTGGAAGCATGTAGGTAAGTATAGCGGTCAGTAGGTTTCCGGTATAGGGTGGTGTTTATGTGACCATCGCTTATTAGCACAGTAGTGTCTAGGAAATGGACCGCTTGTGTGGACTGGTCTAGGCTGAGGTTGATGGTGGGATGGAAATTGTTGAAATCACGGTGGAATTCCTCAAGGGCTTCTTTTCCATGGGTCCAAATGATGAAGATATCATCAATGTAGCGCAAGTAGAGTAGGGGTGTTAGGCGACGAGAGCTGAGGAAGCATTCTAAGTCAGCCATAAAAATGTTGGCATATTGTGGGGCCATGCGGGTACCCATAAATTATGATGTGTCTGCCAGGTAAGTTTGCCTATACGATGCAAGTAATCAAAAGGGCCTGATTCTCTTCTCATTTACACAAGTGTAACTCCATTGATGTCAATGGAGTCACTCTTGATTTACACCAGTCTAAGTGAAAGGAGAATCAAGTCTATAATATTTAACTACCATATGTTAGAAGAATGAATAGCTGACACTGTGATTAAAAGGTGTAAGTTTTTTGGGGGGGAATAAAGGTTTTCTTGCATTCCATGACCATCCCACATTTCCTGTTAAGTAATTTCAGGTTTGGATTAGGTGCAAGAAATACAGGATTAAGCCAAAAGAAAATAAATATACTTATGGAATCCATAGTTCAGGCAATAAAGTTACACATTAGAATATTTTTCTTGATATATATTTGATAAGAATAATGAGCTTGAAAAGTAGAAAATCTCAACATTTTATTATAGTTGAGTAAAATTTATTCTAAGGACTCTTATTATACAGCTATAATTGGAAGTTAGTATTTTGAATTTTAGAGAAAGTTGCTATAAAAAGGTGGAAAAGAGGAAACCATTTGATATATAAAGAAAATCTGAAAGGTTATTTTAAAAAATTTGACTTGTTCTTGACATTAGAAATTCAGGTACTGTCTGGGCTATGACACTTGGTGGGTTTGTCTTAATCAGGAAAATGTAACGCGTTTAGGTTGGGTTTAGCTAATACATGATATAACAAGACTAGCTAAAATTAAGCTAACGGCATTACCCCATATCTACACTAGGAAAAAGACTGAGTTTAGATCAGGTTTAGTTAGAACGTATTAGAAGTGCACAATACAATCTTTTACACCTCCCAGTGGTTGTCTCAAGATAGGGATAATAGAATTAACATTCCTGATGTTTCTCAGGTAAAAATAAGCAGATGGAAATAAAATAAATAAATAAATAAATCCACAGAGGCTTTTTAAAGTCCCAAAGAACACATGCCAATGTAAAGAAAAAAGATTCGTTGAAGGTTTCCTTTAAAATGAAAGGTGCATAGTGCAGTTTTGTTTCCTCATGGAATCAACATTTCTAAAAGCTTCTGTTAAAATAGATTTGAAGGAGGCTTTATTGTACAACAAACAATTTTTTCATGATCACAGTAGGCCCAATTCTGCAAGCCCTCCACTGCTGGAACTCCTATAGAAGTCAAATACCACTGCCAATAAAATGGCTCTGACTAGTGTCAAAAGAAAACATGTGCAATGGGGATCTGAAATATTATGTCATAGTAAGTTTACATTTTTCTGTTTATCTTTTGGGGAAAGTTCACTCTGGTATAGAGGGCCTGAAAGCCTCTATAAACTTCCAGCACATTGCTAGGACCAGTGCCAAAAATCTGAAATCCTCTCACTCCCACCCAAACTAGGATTCTCAACTGTTCAATACAACCCCCTCAGACCACTTGCCCAGAAAAATAACTGCTAAAAAAATATGGGCTTTACCATGTGACTAGAAGGTAAAATTATTTGGGCTCTGGCAGACCAAAGAGAGGACACAAGTTTCAGAGCTGAACCGTCACTAAAACAACCTATTAGCTTAAGTACTTCTGCTGATCTATGATGAGGGAGAGAGGTGGTCTCTGAGGTACCCAGCACTTAAAACCATTTAGGGATTTATAGGTTAAAACTAGGGCTGTCAAGCGATTAAAAAAACTAAACGCGATTAATTGCATGATTTAAAAAATTAATCGTGATAAACCGCACGATTAATCTCACTATTAAACAATAACAGAATACTATTTATTTAAATATTTTTGAATGTTTTCTACATTTACAAATATACTGATTTCAATTACAACACAGAATACAAAGTGTACAGTGCTCACTTTATATTTATTTTTGATTACAAGTATTTGCACTGTAAAAAACCAAAAGAAATAGTATTTTTCAATTCACCTAATACAAGTACTGTAGTGCAATCTCTTTATCATGAAAGTTGAACTTACAAATGTAGAATTATGTAAAAAAACCCACTGCATTAAAAAATAAAACAATGTAAAACTTTAGAGCCTACAAGTCCACTCAGTCCTACTTCTTGTTCAGCCAATCCCTCAGACAAACAAGTTTGGTTACATTTGTGGGAGATAATGCTGCCTGCTTCTTGTTTACAATGTCACTGAAAGTGAAAACAGGTGTTCCCATGGCACTGCTGTAGCCCATGTCGCAAGATATTTACCTGCCAGATGCGCTAAAGATTCATACGTCCCTTCATGCTTCAACCACCATTCCAAGGAACATGCGTCCATGTTGATGACAGGTTCTGCTCAATAACAATCCAAAACAGTGTGGACCAACGCATGTTCATTTTCATTATCTGAGTCAGATGCCACCAGCAGAAGGTTGATTTTATTTTTTGGTGGTTCAGGTGCTGTAGTTTCCGCATTGGAGTGTTGCTCTGTTAAGACTTCTGAAAGCATGCTCCCACCTTGTCTCTCTTAGATTTTGGAAGGCACTTCAGCTTCTTAAACCTTGGGTCGAATGCTGTAGCTATCTTTAGAAATCTCACATTGGTACCTTCTTTGCGTTTTGTTAAATCTGCAGTGAAAGTGTTCTTAAAATGAACAACATATGTTGGGTCATCATCTGAGATTGCTATAACATGAAATATAAGGGAGAATGCAGGTAAAACAGAGCAGGGGACGTACAATTCTCCCCCCATGGAGTTCAATTACAAATTTAATTAACGAGTATCATCAGCATGGAAGCATGTCCTCTGGAATGGTGGCCGAAGCATGAAGGGGCATATGAATGTTTAGCATGTCTGGCACGTAAATACCTTGCAATGCCGGCTACAAAAGTGCCATGCGAATACCTGTTCTCACTTTCTTGTGACATTGTAAATAAGAAGCGGTCAGCATTATCTTCTGTAAATGTAAATAAACTTGTTTGTCTTAGCCATTGGCTGAACAATAAGTAGGATTGAATGGACTTGTAGGCTCTGAAGTTTTACATTGTTTTGTTTTTGAGTGCAGTTATGTAATAAAAAAAAATCTATTTGTAAGTTGCACTTTCACGACAAAGAGATTGCACTACAGTACTTGTATGAGGTGAATTGAAAAATACTATTTCTTTTTTTGTCATTTTTACAGTACAAATATTTGTAATAAAAAATATACACTTTGATTTCAGTTACAACACAGGATACATTATCTATATGAAAATGTAGAAAAAACATCCAAAATATTTAATGCATTTCAATTGGTATTCTATTGTTTAACAGTGCTATTAAAACTGCAATTAATCACGAGCTACTGTACTATAAATAATAAATGTAGATCAATGGGCTTCAGAACTGTTGTAAAATGTTTTTGCAGTTAGGTTACTAATTAGTAACAAACTGAAATACTCCATAGAGATGCTTTGGAGAAAATATTACAAGTTCTAATAGACAACGATGCAATATTTAATAAACATGCATTGAAAAGGGGTAGGGGACCGACACAGTACTCAGCAGGATGAATGTAGCACAGAAAGTCTAAGGCAGGGGTAGTCAATAATTTTTTGTCCAGGTCAAAATTTCTTGGTCAAAGGTATAGTTAAGGTCCAGACTCCAGAGAAAATAATAATAAATCCTCCCCCACAACAATAATGTTAATAAGTAAATGAAAAGATTTCGCGGTCAGTTCACTATGTTTATCTCAATGACTGGCCTGTACAACAGGAAGCGATGAATATTTGTCAGAGCTGTAAGTTTAAGATAAATCTGTTTGGTTTAAGCCAGAACGGAAACTGCCTACCTCTGATGCAAGAAACAGAACATGGTGTCATAAACACGATGGTGCCACTATGTATACAGGGGAAATGATTCACAAATATGATATTTACACAGAAGTACAAAAAGTTCTTATAAAGCATGGAAATCAGGGGAGATTTAGTAATCCTGTTATATTTGCACAGCCAAAAGATCTGCTTTCCCTTCTGACAAAAATGACAAAGCATATATTAGATCATATCATACTAAAAATGATCTGTAAATAATCATGAGATCTAAGTAGCATGGCAATGGGTTCTTTTCATGTCAAGGCACCTATATATTTTTCTGACACTCACTGAAAAGTTTTCATAGCTTTAAGTGAGAAAGAAATTTATTAAAATGGGTCACATTTTGCTCTCTTTTATCCATAGTAACTCCTTTGATTATAAAAGCTGAAAAATAATGTAAGGCCACCTTTACAGTCTTGAAGGAGAAGACAACGCACAAAGGGCTCAATCCTGCAAAGTGCTGAGTTTTCTGGCTCTGAATCAGCAAAGCACTTACACACATGCTTAATTTTAAGCATGTGAATAATCATACAGAAGTCAATGGGAGTTAAGGGCATTCAGCAATTTGCAGTATCCGGTCCTTAGAAATATCCATTTTCCCTTTATTTTGAACACTTGCTTGTAGGTTCTCCTACAGGAAAGAAGCAACCTGTAGCAAGGCCCTTTAACTGTGGATACCAAGGAACTTACAATGTAAGCACTGTGTAGTATACTTTATACTTATGAAATCCACAACTTTGTCTGTAGATTTATTGTAACGTAGAAATGTTGTTAAACCAAGACATGTTCAGTCATGGGGGATGTAAGATGTGGCCTGTTTATCATGGTAAGGACATTGATTTGAAAGGAGAGATCATGAGGCACACATCACAAAGATCACATGTGAAGCTGGGTAACTACTTAAAACCCTGATTGCTTCTGCCTGCTTGTTGGACTGGTATTCTACGGATGATTAGAACTTCATGTAAGATCATAAAGAAGCAGGTTGGCCTTTACCATTACTATATAGTAAATAATCTGCTTTTACTTCCCAAGAATCACAATCCCTTGAGATTACATCATGTTTACACCAAGACTGAATTGGGCACCAAGAGTGGAATGCTCAAAAGGAATTAGGCTCCTAACTGCTATTTAGGCTCCTAACTTCCATGAAATCAATTCCACCTTAAATCATTAACTGTTTAAAGTATCTAGTCTAACTATGCCATAATGCTGTTCTCCCAATTCTCCATGTCTCATCCAATTTACAGTTCCTATTTCATCATAACTGCTTGTAGTCAAGGTCCCTTCTTCTCTATCCTAGAGGGAAAGCACGAACACACTACAGTGCCTACCTACAGTTATTTGTATGAGGAGGGTATACTTTCCATATGTTTTTACAGTTTCTGTCTTTACTCAGGGTTTGAGTATAACTTTAGGTCAGTGGCTCTCAACCTTTCCAGACTCCTGTACCCTTTTCAGGAGTCTGATTTGTCTTGCATACCCCCAAGTTTCACCTCACTTTTACTTGCTTATAAAATCAGACATAAAAATATAAGTGTCCCATCACACTATTACTGAAAAATTGCTTACTTTCTCATTTTGACCATATCATTATAAAATAAAACAATCGGAATATAAATATTGTACTTACATTTCAGTGTACAGTATATAGAGTAGTATAAGCAAGTCTTTGTCTGTACGAAATTTTAGTTTGTACTGACTTCACTCGTGCTTTTTATGTAGCCTGTTGTAAAACAAGGCAAATATCTAGATGAGTTGAAGACCTCTGCGTACCCCCAGGGATACGCGTACCCCTGGTTGAGAACCACTGCTTTAGGTGGTATATTAGGGTGCTCTTATTTGCCATGGCTTCTATTTGCTTTGTGTCTTGTATCAGATAGAACAAAGTTAAGAGTGAGTAAGAATTAATAATCATAGATTTTTCAAACCTCCAGAATGTAGACTAAGCAAGTACCACAGATATGCCCAAGATATAAAGTTTGGACCTGGTCCCACAGTTTTCCAAATTTAGGATTGTTGGATTTGTGGTTTGGGTTTGGACCCATTTACAACCTATATTCATCTTACTCATCTGAGTGTATTAGTATAGCACTTAGCACAATGGGGACCTAGTCCATCATTACGGCTCCTAGGTGCTACCATGAGACATAATAATGAGTCTCCCCTTGTACTTTAAAAGACAGGAAGTTGGGAATAGATTAACTATGGCTCTTTTTATTTCTTATAAATAGAACAAAAAGGGAAATTATGAGCCAAATCCTGCTCATTCTCACGAGTAGTTCTGTTGATATAAAAATTTCCATTTTGCTACATTTATAAGTCCATGAAATAAAAATATTCAGAGTTAATCTATTTGTAACTCCCTTTTCTTCACCTGGCATTTAAACCTATCAGTAATGGCCACCAGTGGGACCAGTGTATTTGTGTTTGGCACTTTTATTTATGTAAGCATAAAAATATGCTTTGGGATGGGGAAGCAAGATTTTAGTCTGCATTGTGGTAAAGCAGTTGCAGCATTGTACAGTGTGGAAAATCACTGGATCATATGCGCTACTGCAATTTTATGATACTAATAAAATGAGCAAATGAACCATTATCCTCTTCACGAGAGGCTCAGGAGAAGGTGCTGACATAAGAATGCACCTTGTATCTAAGCTTTTTTTTTTTTTTTTAAATGTGTGCTTCTGATAGGCACCAGTGTTGTTCAGAGCTCTCAGCTGGCTGTCTTGTCTGCTAATCTTCATAGGTCTCTTCCTTTGATCACTTTTTTTTTTTTGGAATCAGCATGCAGGTCCCTTGGGGCTGCTTGTTCCTGCAGTGAAACTGGGTTGTGGCTGGTAGAGGAATGGGGTCATACAAACTAAATCAACGAAGCTGGTTAGATTATTTTTGAGTCTACTTGGTGGGGTCTATTTTGCTGGACAATTTGACATTCCTTTAGATCTTCCTTTTTATCATTTCAGTTGATTATGGCTTCCAAACCTTACTTGGACAATCCTTACCTTATAAGGCAAAGCTTATCTGGATAATGCTCCTGGATTTTAAACTATCTGGGTCTGGGGAAGGCAACTGGGCTGAGACCAGTGGCTCTTGGGACATCTCTTTCCCTCTGGCCATATTATCCATGACTCACTGAAGATAACCTTTAGATAAAGTCTTAGTACTTTAATAGTTATCATAGAATCATAGAATATCAGGGTTGGAAGGGATCTTAGAAGGTCATCAAGTCCAACCCCCTGCTCAAAGCAGGACCAATCTCCAATTTTTGCCCCAGATCCCTATATGGCCCCCTCAAGGATTGAACTCACAACTTTGGGTTTAGCAGGCCAATGCTCAAACCACTAAGCTATCCCTTCCCCCCATTTATTGAATAGGGCAATACATCTTTTATAAAAAATAATCAAAAACACTGGAAAGTAAAATAAAATTATCTAGATCAATAATTGTAATGCTGAAGAGCAGAACTGGAAAGTGGGAGAATCTATCACAGGTATGTAGAGTCAAAGCTGAGAAACTGTGGTAAATGCAATGATGAAAGACAACACATTATATCCAATTGGAAATCCTTAGAAAATAATGTTGTAAGTAAAAACTGGATTCTGGGCTTCCGAGGTGGAATGTAAAGGGTTGGCCTTCATACAATGTTAAGAGAAGCTTTGGGTCTGAGCTCATATTAACTGAGATCATCCAAGTCGCTAACATTTTTACTAAACACTTTAAGCCTGAATTTGCAAAAGTGGTTAATGGATTTTGGATCAGTTTTTGGGTATCTAACTTCAGATCCCTTAAAAGGGCCAAATTTTAGAGAATGGGGGCTCAGCACTTTGTGAAAATCATGTTCCTTTAATGTATCTGAAGTTTGGCATTGCACAACGGAGGCACTTAAAATCACTAGGGAATTTAGAAAATCTTGGCCTTAGAAATTATGTTAATAAGAAATGTGTCTGAAGGCAGAGAGATAGGATGAGGTGTGTGACAGCTCACCATGATTATCTGCCTTAATAGCAGTACTTGGGCTCAGTCTTAGAGGTTCTCTTAATGTAGTATCGATCTATGGTCACATTGGAAACTGGATTAGTACAGGAAGTAGCCAAGAAAGCCAGTATTAAAACTATTTCAACCGACTTTAGTCGGTGCCGGTGGGTGCTCGCACCCCTCCTTTGCCTCGGCCCAACTCCACCCCCGCCCCTGCCCTCACCTCCTCCCCCGGGCGCTCCGCATTTCCCCTCCCGCCCCCAGGCTTGCAAGCCTGGGAGGGAGGAGGGAGAAGCAGAGCACCCACCGGCAGCTCCCCGCCGGCCTCACCGCCCAGCTCACCTCTGCCTCCTCCCCTGAGGCGCCGTTGCTTCGCTTCTCCCCACTCCCTCCCAGGCTTGCCGCGCGCCAAACTGCTGATTCCGGCAAGCCTGGGTGGGAGAAGGGGCGGGGGGGGGGGAGGGGGAAGCGAAGCAGCGGCGCCTCGGGGGAGGAGGCGGAGTGGAGGTGAGCTGGGCGGGGGGCTGGCGGGGGGCTGGCGGGGAGCTGCCGGTGGGTGCTCTGCACCCACCAATTTTCCCCCGTGGGTGCTCCACCCCCGGAGCACCCACGGAGTCGGTGCCTATGATTTCAACAGTCTCAGATAAAGAACAATATTTATTCAATATTAGAACTGAAGAAATAATTAACTGAGAATAATTTATGCAGTTTAGCCTCTTATTTCTCTTAATTATCTGTTCACTAGCAGCTTATGGTTTTCTCATATTTATTGGTTATTCAAAATTATTTGCTGGATAGTTTCTATGATGATTCTTGGTGCTGTTTTCCATAATCATTCCTGTCAGTAACCTCATTCACAGCATATTCATGGGAAGTGAACTCAAAAGGATTATGAACACAACCAAAGCTAATTGAAACGTCTATTCGAGTGAATATCCATGGAAGTTATTTTTGGAGAACGGACCCAGTTCTATTCAGCATGCAGCACTTTTGAGTCAGAGGGGTAAGATCACAAGAGATAGAAAGCTGGAAATAATCCACGGACATCCTGTTTTTATTAGCTGTGGGTTAAAATGTTCTGACAGATTTTAAACCTGCTGAAATACCATTGATTAGAAATTTTGATCCACACTCAGACAGTATTGGGAGCACATTCTAGGAGTGACTGTGAAACAAGAAGCAGACAGAAATGTAGTGAGTGAGCAGACAGTGAAAAATAGTGTCAGAAATGCAACAGAGAACAGGCTGAGTAAAAACAACTGTGGGAAAGAAGCAGAGAAAGGGGAGAGAAAAAAATCCTAATTTTAAAAAGTATATATCTTTAGGGATAGAGATTGTGCCAAGTCTTGATTATGGGGACTGTTCTTCTACCCTTAATGCATTACACATGACTGTCTTTAGTTAAAAAAAAAAGCTTTTTACATTTTTAATTGAATTATCCTTAGAGGAAATAAAACAAACCATGAGTTTAAATTACACAGCAGAAGAGCTGGCAGACTCAGAGTCCTTTCGCAACCCCCCAAAGTAGTTTAAAAATCCCACAATTCAGGCTCCCTAAGATTCATACATCTCTAGTGCCTGCTCCAAAGATGATTGAAGACAATGGAGAGATTCTTTTTTACTTTAATGGACTTTGTATCAGGCCCCTACTGCTCAGTGGGCCCGACTCTCCTCTCAGTTACGTAGATCCAAGGAATTACATTAGTGTAAAATTTATGTAAGTGAGAGGAGAATAAATACCAGTGTTTCTTACACAACTTTAGAAAAATAAAGATTGAGAATGTCGTAAAAGTACCCACACATGAATTATGCAGGATGCCAGTACAGTTAATGTTTATCCCACTGTTTTAAAACCCCCCATCATAAATTACTTACAGGTCCCAGCCCTTAATTAAATGCAAATGTAATAACCACCCCCCACTAAAGTTTTTAATTTACCCCATTCAGGACACTGTTCTTTCATTAATTTTGCTTTGTTAAAATGCTTTTTATTCCCTCCACAAACAGCCCCCCTCCCAAAGACCACACCTAAAGTCTTCAGTTCAAACATGCCACGATGTGTCATGAAATGAAAGAATGGGTTCAAAACCTGTGTGCTTAATTGCTGTTCTGTGGATCCTTCATGGCGGAAAGGGTGACTGCAGGTTTCCAAGGTTCTCTCCCAGGACCCAGTGTAGTGACCATTGTTGCAGATGGGAGTCTTTCCATTGACTGTAGTGGGCATTGGATCAGTCCCTCTGTCCCAGGTTCGCTCTACCTTTTGATGTAAGGTGGCTTCTAACGCATTAGAAGACTGAAAGGTGAGAAGAAGGATGGGCCAGGGGTTAGGGTGCTAACCTGGTACTTGGGAGACATCTATTCAGTCCCCTGCTTTGCCACAGACTTACTGTGTGATCTTAGGCTAGTCACTTAGGCCCAGATCTACGTAGGTGTTTAGGCTCCTAAATTCTATTGATTTCAATGGAATGACTTTGTGGATTTGGTCCTTAGTCTCTCTGTGCCTCAGTTCTCCATGGGTAGCACTTCCCTGCCAAAGGGGTGTTGTGCAGATAGAACATTAAAGATTATGAGGTGCTCAGATATGAAGGGAATAGGGTCCATATAAGTACCTAGGAGAGATAGGATCTTCAGTAGAAATTAATATGACTGCTCAGTAGCTTGTTGGCTGGCCATTATAATATTATTGATTATTTGTATCACAGCTGTGCCAAGAAAGATTGGACCCCCAGTACTCTAGGTGCTGTCCATACACACAATTTTTGTGCTGTCTTTTGCATCTAAATAGACCTGACAAGGACAGCATTATTATTATCATCCCTACTTAACGCATGCGGAACTGAGGCACAGAGAGATTCTGACTTGCCCAAACAGGGTCTCAGAGGGAGCCTTTGATGGAGCCAAAAGCAGAAACCCATTCTCCAGAGTCCTAATCCAGTGCCTTAACAAGACCATCCTTCCTTTCATTAGAGAGCGTTCACATATAAAATAGCCTTTTTGAGTAGTGGTGGAGGGAACAGTGTTCTCCTCCATCCACTGTCCCCCAGAGGGAACCCCTCTGCCACCTTCTCATAAACAAACCGGAAAGAGTAGTTGCTGGTTGGTGGAGTTGATGGGGATAATCTTGCCAGGACTCATTCTTAGTATTAATCTCACTGGCTTCCCTGTAAGTGCCCTCAAATCTCAATGCTCTCTTGTAAAACAATTGGCTACTCCATAGTAAGCATTTAACGAATACAAAGGACTGCTGTTTGGTGTTCAGCTGAAGAGAAAATAAATGGATTTCCTTATCACTATTTAGAGAAACCTGGATTAAAAAAATTAGCTAAAGTCTGAAGGTAAGTGGAGAATGTGTATTCATTTCAGAAGTACATTAATGATTAGAACATTAAGGGTGAAATTTACACTCGTATCAGTTAGAAAAATCAGATATAAGTTTGCCTGATTCTTGGTCAACTTCCCTCTCACCAGGGCTCATTCTGATCACTTCACATTTGCTGCTGACAAATATCTATTTTACACGTATGGGTTAAGCAGGAGAAAAATACTGTATTGTAGAAAATGCTTTATATGTATAAAATCTGATATACAGCTTAGTTGGCAAGTGAGAGATTTCCTGTCAGGTTTTCCTATTATGAAGCTAGGTCAAGACCTCGTGTGGCTAAATCTATGGGAGGGAGCTATAAGGAAAGAAATTTCCTTGAGGTTCTTCTTGAGGAGATTTCTTCATAATTGTTTTATGGGATGCAGTGGTTGTCCTTCCTGGCCCAGAATAGGCCAGAGGAGCCGCCTATTATCCTTGCAGATCACCAGGAATCTGTGCAGACACAGAGGGGACAAGATGGAGGCCAGAGACATTCATGCTTCTCTGCTGACTCTGACGCCCAACAATGCCCCCTCATTCCCCACTCAGTGTTTTTCCAGGTGGTGGCTGTCCCGGGGTCCCCCTTAAAGGGGGATCAATTTCACTGTGAGTTTATGCAGTGGGAAGGGCACAGAAAGTTAATACAATCTAGTTTTGTTGATTTTCCAGGGGAGTGGCTGGGGCTTATGGGAGAATTATATGTGTTCCCTTCACTGGCCTGCCTATCCCCTGTATGCTCCTTCCAATAAGAGTACCCTCCATGGAACCTAGGGCAAGCGGGGGAAAAAGATTGACATGGAGCCAGTTTACCCTAACTTCTGCACAAGGACAATGTAATCCATCCCAGGAAGGTCCTCTTTGTGTTATGCAAGGACATAGGGAGAAAGACACAAGGGAAGAAAGAAAAGAAGGGACCAGTTTGGGGAGGGAGCGAAGGAAAACTAAGAATGAAGGTGCATGAGAGTTTATCCCTGAATCCTGATTTTAAATCTCAGCAGAATGAGCCATTCAGAGTTTTTGGGTTGAATTTCCTTTATTTTATGTGAGGGGAAAAATGGTGGGAGGAGAATAGCTGTCACGATGCCTGTGCAGAAACAGCAGCCTTCTGGAATCATTCCATCTTTAGTTCTGCACAATTCTTACAAATATGTAGTAAAAAAAAGTAATAATAATGATAATAAATAATACAAAAAGTATGTCCTCGCAGGAATAGATTGTTAGAGCTAGAATAGCTGGAGGTGTTGCTCTTCAGGACAGAGGAAAGTGACCAAGGGAGTAAATATCACATGAAAGATTATCCTCAGTTGACATTTGATAGCACTGTATCTAACTGTAAAAATGTCAAAGCAAGATTTTTTTCTGTTGATATTTCTTCACTCAGTTCCAGTTAGGATGGATTCATCACAGGGGAATTTACGCCAGAGAGCAACAGATTCCCAGGAAATAGCTTTAAATGAAGAGTCAAGGGAGCATAATAATAACAATTTACACTTCATCTGAGGACGAGAAGCATATTTTCAAATATACTTCATGTCCAATAACACTCCTGAGGAGTGCAGAGGATTGGGCCAAAAGAAATCTGAGGAGGTTCAACAAGGATAAGTGCAGAGTTCTGCACTTAGGACCGAAGAATCCCATGCACTGCTACAGACTAGGGACTGAATGGCTAGGCAGCAGTTCTGCAGAAAAGGACTTTGGGGTTACAGTGGATGAGAAGCTGGCTATGAGTCAACAGTCTGCCCTTGTTCCTAAGTAGGCTAACAGCATTTTGGGTTGTATAAGTAGGAGCATTGCCAGCAGATCAAAGGACGTGATCATTCTCCTCTATTTGGCATTGGTGAGGCCTCATCTGGAGTACTGTGTCCAGTTTTGGGCCCCACACTACAAGAAGGATGTGGAAAAATTGGAAAGAGTCCAAAGGAGGGCAACAAAAATGATTAGGGGGCTGGAGCACATGATTTATGAGGAGAGGCTGAGGGAACTGGAATTATTTAGTCTGCAGAAGAGAAGATTGAGGCTGATTTGATAGCTGCTTTCAACTACCTGAAAGGGGGTTACAAAGAGGATGGATCTAGACCAGTGGTTCCCAAACTTTAACAACCTGTGAACCCCTTTCACTAAAATATCAAGTCTTGTGAACCCCCTCCTAAAAATGAATATTTCCAGGGATTTTCTCCTTTACCTGAGTATAAATTATAAAAGCAGTGACCTTGGAAATATAAAATTTATTTTTATTACATGCTTATTACACGCTATTTATTATTTATCATGACAGTATGTTTATTACATTATGAAAACAGCAACATTCTTCCAAGATCTCACTTTTGTAGCTTGTATTACTTTGAATAAGTCTGTTATAAGACAAGGCTCCTATGCTTCATCAAGGAGTATCAGATGTGAAACAGCATGAAGCACAGGCGCCGACTTCCTGTGGCGCCGGTGGGAGCTCACGCCCAGCGTCGGGGGCGGGGCCCCGCCCCCGATGCCAGGCCCCGCCCCCAACACTGGGCGACGTTGCGGGGCCCCGCCCCCGACGCTGGATGACGTTGTGGGGCCCCGCCCCCGACGCCGACGCAACGTCGCCCAGCGTCGGGGGCGGGGCCCCGCAACGTCTCCCGGTGCTAAGGTAAGATGGCGGTGGGCCCCGGGGTTGGCGGGGAGCTGGCTGCGGGTCCCGGGGCGGGCGGGGAGCTGCCGGTGGGTGCGGAGCACCCACCAATTTTTCCCCGTGGGTGCTCCAGCCCCGGAGCACCCACGAAGTCGGCGCCTATGGCATGAAGGTATTTAAGAAGCCAATGCAAAGAGTTCCTCCTACACAAGCATTCAGGTCTTGAGCAGTCCAGGCAAACAACCCACATTACAACAAAGCTTAAACTTGTTCATAATTTAATTTTAAAAACAAAAAAAAAATATCCACCTCCCTTTCCATTTCTTATTAGGAGTCTTGAAGTTTAAATCGCCTCAGTGTGATAGATATGATTGCTTTGATCTGCTTAGCTGTTGGAAGTCCAGGAGCTCCGAGCTGCTGGCCCCATGCTGCCCGGGGTTCTTAGGGACAGCTCTGTCCACCATTAGGGAATTTTCCCCCAAGAACCCCCTGTAACATTTTGTGAACCCCCAGGGGTTCATGAACCCCAGTTTGGGAACCACTGATCTAGACTGTTCTCAGTGGTAGAAGATGACAGAACAAGGAATAATGGTCTCAAGTTGCAGTGGGGGAGTTTTAGGTTGGATATTAGGAAAAACTTTTTCACTAAGAGGGTGGTGAAGCACTGGAATGAATTACCTAGGGTGACCAGATGTCCCGATTCTATAGGGACAGTCCCGATTTTTGGGTCTTTTTCTTATATAGGCTCCTATTACCCCCCACCCCGTCCCGATTTTTCACGCTTGCTGTCTGGTCACCCTAGGGTTACCTAGGGAGGTGGTGGAATCTCCTTCCTTAGCGGTTTTTAAGGTCAAACTTGACAAAGCCCTGGCTGGGATGATTTAGTTGGGGATTGGTCCTACTTTGAGCAGGTGGTTCGACTAGATGACCTCCTAAGGTCCCTTCCAACCCTGAGATTCTATGATTCCTTTGAGGAAGGTATTATACCTGTTTCACAGTGGGGAAAGGCCTGGTTTTTGGCCTGGTCCTGTGCTGGTGTGCCCATGCGTGCAGAACCAAAGGCATGAAAAGTTCTTGCACACAGTGAATGCACGAAGATAGTGCTGCCCATGCACTAGCCATTCCAAAGGGGGAAAGGGAGGGATAGGGAGTGGGAGGTGGTCATATCACTTTCCCTGTACTAACTTGCAGATCTGGCCAGCCACACAAGGAAGAGCATGTTACATCATTTTAAGGGGTGGCGTGGCAATGGCTGTATTCTCTTGCTGTATTTTGCTGGGGGAGAAAAAGAAGCTATTGTCCCCCTCTGAGGCAATGCTTTCTGGAGCTCACCCTGGGGTGGTGCATCTTGCCCAAAGTCACTTAGCAAAAGAGCAGCAGATTCAGGAATACAACAGTCCTGACTTGAAGTCTCCACTCTCACCTTTGGTAGCTCTGACATCCATTTTTCAAGAGGTCATTCACTCTGCTGAACCTTTAAATCTTCCTTAGGTTATGCCTAGGGCCCTACCAAATTCATGGCCATGAAAAATGCATCATGGACTGTGAAATCTGGTCTTTTGTGTGCTTTTTACCCTATATTATACAGATTTCATGGAGGAGACCAGCATTTCTCAAATTGGGGGTCCTGACCCAAAAGGGAACTGCAGGGGAGTCACAAGGTTATTTTAGAGGGGTCACGGTATTGCCACCCTTACCTCTGTGTTGACTTCAGAGCTCGGCGGCCGGAGAGCAGCGGCTGTTGCCTGTGCATCCAGCTCTGCAGGCAGCAGTACAGAAGTGAGGGTGGCAACACCATCCCATTTCATCCCTACTTCTGCGCTGCTGCTGGTAGCAGTGCTGCCTTCTGAGGTGGGCTCCTGGCCAGCAGCCACTGCTCTCCGGCCGCCCAGCTCTGAAGGCAGTGCCCCCTCCAGCAGCAGCACACAAGTAAGGGTAGCAGTACTGCAACCCCACCACACACAATAACCTTGTGACCCCCACAACTCCTTTTTGGGTCAGGACCAGTGGCGTAGCCAGGTTTAGAGCACAGGGGGAGCGGAGCTAAAAAAAGGTGCCGGGAGCAAAAAGCGTCGGGAGCAAAAAATGGCGCTGGGAGAAAAAAAATGCTCCGCTCTGGCTGCAGCGTAGGAGCAAAAGAGCACAAAAAAAGGCGCTGCTTCTGCTCAGTGGGGAAGCGGCCGCTCCCCCTGCTCCCCGCTTGCCTACGCTACTGGTCAGGACCCCTTCAATTACAACACTGTAAAATTTCAGATTTAAATAGCTGAAATCATGACATTTACTATTTTAAAAATCCTATGACCGTGAAATTGACCAAAATGGACCATGAATTTGGTAGGGACCTAGTTATGCCCCACAAGCAATCACACTCTACTATTGGAGCACACTTTTGTTTAACATTTAGTCAATATAGGATGCATTTTGGCACATCATATGTAGATATTTTGGCTTGTTTTGCTATTAGCGTTACCATTTTATAAACAGGTCGTCAGGCAAAAATGTAAAGCCACATCAAGCTAAACATCACATTTCTATCTTGATTTTTTAACTTACTAATATTAAAATTAATACCCTGTGTGGATTTTGTTATAGGACTTGAGCCTTAGATTGTAAAAGCACCAAAATAAATAAATAAATAAAAATGCAGAGAGACCGAGGGAAAGGTGAAATACCTGAAACTATTTACAGCTAATTTTTTTTTAAAAAGAGTGGATTTCAAGTTGATGGTGCTCCGATATGTAAAAGGAGAGTTGTCATCTCTCATGACAACTTCTAGGAAATTGAATTTATTGCATTTACATTTAGAAACTGCTATTTTGTTGTGCAGAAAATTTTCTGAACTTCAGTTATAGAGATCATTGGTCAGATTGATGTCAGTGAATTCTGGTCACAAATGCAATTTAAATGGTTTGAATGTAACTATGAGAAACATATTGTGGAATATATTTTTTCATTTTTGTTGTATTTAAAAATACCAGTTTGTTGTTATTTTCATAAAATAGCTTCATCAAAACAGTGTGTGAAACAGCTTTGAATCAGATAAGGGCATATGAGTTTTTCCGGAACAGTGGTAAGTTTATCAAACAATGATTATCTCCTTTTAATTTTGTGCCTCAATATTTATAACTTTCTTCTTGTTTAGCAGAGACAATGCTTTATAATGCTGTTTATTTTATTACTACAGCAGCATAAACAATGTTTCATTGGTAAGTGGAAACTTACAAGGATAATAATTCTGATGAAAGATTGTACATGAACTGTTCCTAGGTTAAAGCATTTAATATCATGCAAGAAGTCACATTGACACATAGTGTTTAAGGGTTTTGATTTACCTTTTTGTCTGACTGCACAGAGGAAGAGCAAAAGGAACAAGGCTTGTTTTCCTAATGTACCCTATTTGTGGGCAACAGGGCTGTGAATGAATATGCAGTAAAAAGAAACAAAGTCTGAAAGTTAATACCCCAGGCGCCAAACACGTCTGTGAAAGAGGAATGTAACCAGACATTCTATGTGCACTACGTTATTTCCTAATAGGCTTATTCTCTTCTACAGAGGGTCAGGTCATTATGATAAAACAGTTAAATACAATATGCTGCCTGTTTTAATGTATGTACATGATGGCATACTTTTGTCTCCGTATTGTGGAGTTAACACAGTGTACATTAGCTAATTAACACTACAGCTTGTAAAACAAAGAGGATTCAACATTTTCAACATTTCAAAAATGGCTGCATACAAATATATGTCTTCTATTATTACAAAACAATGTCTGTGCTTTGGGATGGCTCGCCAGTGCCTCCTGCTAGGTAGTCAGCACCAAGAACTGGAGCTGAGGAGGCTGGGCACCTGGCAGGAGGCACTCAGCCTCTTACAGAATCAGGCCCCTCCTGTGAAGTGCTTTGTCACATGCAGCACTTCATTTTTTCCATTTTTAAAATGCTCAGGAAAGTTACCCTAGAAACTGAAGTTCCTGCGTGAAATCCTGGCCCCTCTGAGGTCAGTGGCTGTTTTTCCACTGATTTCAGTGAATGTGTTTTTCCATGGTACAGGCACAGCAAGGGCAGAAGCAATGGATGTGCCCCACCACCACTCCAGCCCTGAGCAGGAGGGACCACCACCAGAGAGGAAAAAGTAGCCCTGTCTCCATCCCCATTCAGTCCTCATTCTCTGCTGAACAAGTGCACTCAGTAGTGCCAGCTGTGTTGACACTTTCTTGATGTGGGCAGCTGTCCAGTTGAGAACTGAACAGAGACCCCCAATTTATTCCATTTAAGCCATTGAACAGCTGAGAGATTGTAACAACTATTGGTCACTGCCAACCACAGCTGGATTCAGAGAGGAGGCCTGGAGATGGAAAGGCTCTCATGTATTACCAGGTTCTTGAGTCATCCAGCCTCCCTTAACAACTGCTTGTGAAACTTTCTCCTTTTAAATCAGTGCTCTTTATTTAGCTTTGGGATTAAGCTATTTATTTATATAAGCTGCACTCTGATACAAACCTCCAACTGGAGGGCTAAATCTGTGGTCCTTATTCAGTCAAAGCCCTTTTGGCTTCAGAGGGAACTTTGCTCAGCTAATGACTACAAGATTTGGACACAAAATCTGAAATTATGCAGGATTTAAATGACACGTAAAGTAAGTATTATACATTTTAGCCTCTTGTTATGCTGGGGATTGGCAAAACCTCATTGAAGCTGGATAAATGTAAGAAGCAGTACAGCCCCTTTATGGAATAGATAATTGAAACAATAGGAGCCTCTGCCCAAAACACAGGCCACATGCAAGGCTGGAATAGAAGGTGAGCTGTGTGGCCCAAGAGGATTCCCCAGGATTCTGATAATAAATACAGGGGCATAGGATTGATTGGATTGCAGCTGTGTGTCTGTCTGTGAGAGAGAAAAATACCACAGAAACAGAGAAGGCAGCAGAAAGGCAAGGGCAGCCAGACAAGGACTTGTAGCTAGAGCCCTGTGTGAATAAAAAATGTATATCCGCGGATATAAATTGGGGATACATGGAGCAGCTGGGCTCTGCCGGGAACTGCTGTGGCGAAAACAGCAGCATGTTGGGCCGGTACTCACAGGAGCCAGTGCCCCGTGCGGGCAGCTCCTCTGGCGTGGCTGTACCGCCCCCAACCCCGCCCATGGGGGCGGGCACCAGGCTCACTGGCAGTGTCCCTGGTCGTGCTAGTGTGTGCAAGTAGCTCGCACGCTCCTGGACAGGAGATACAGACCGCTGCGTGGAAGGGACTCCTGTAATAAAAACAAGTAGAAGAATAACTTTCTTTCCTTGTAGCAAACTAAACAATTCCATTCCTTGCAGTTCACACTTTCCCAACACTTTATGAAAGTTATCACTTCCTCCTTTCCCCTCAGTTATTCTTTTTAATCTTTTGACAATTTAGCCCTTTTAACTTTGCTGTTGCTCTTTTCTGAATTCCTTCCAGTTTGTTGATGTCTTTCTGATACTGAGGAGTCTAGAACCATTTGCAATGGCAAGTGGAGAAAGATCATCACCTCACCTGCCTGTGTCAGCAGCCCCAAATTGTAACCCTTTGGCTCATAAACATTTGGATGTCCACCTTCATCTCAGCCTTTTTTGATATATATTAGAGCTCTTTCCCCCTGAATATCTGGGTTTGGGATTATTATTCCCCAGATGTATTAGCTTTATTTTCCCAAGATGAATCTCATTCTGTTATTTCTTGCCCATATTTCTTATCTGTTGGTCATTGTGTTTTATTTTTCTGCTTTTGCAACACCTTCCAATTTAAGCCTTGATCCTGATCCTGCAACTGGCTTCTCATGAGTACAGCTGTCTACTGACTGGAGAAAATTGCAGGATCTGGGCTTTAGTGTCACCTCCAATACTCTGCTGGTCAGTATTAGTAAGGAGGCTAAATAAAACTAGGCCTTTTACGAGCCCTTAGACCATTTTTAAGGATACAATTCTGTCATGGACATTACAGATTTCATGACTTTCTGGGACGTCTGTGATTTCTTCTGGGGCAGGGCTGGAGCAGTGGCCCCAGGGCTGAAGCAGCAGCTGGAGTTGGGTCAGCCTGTGCAGTAGAAGCAGGACCAATGGTCCCGAGCTGCTGGAGCGTGGCTGGTGGTCAGCCCCAGGGCTGCAGAACAGCTGACTGGTGGCCAGCCATGGAGTAGCAGCCCCGGGGCCACCGGAGCAGTGGTTCCCTGGCCCTCCGGAGCAGCAGGCAGGGTTGGATCAGCACCCCTGGGGCTGGAGCAGCAGTGGTCAGTCTCTGCCACAGGAGCAGGGCTGGAGCAGCTGCAAGCCCCTGGCAGCACTCTGTTTGCCCCCCGCTGTGGGTATTGTTAGTAAAAGTCAGAGACAGGTCCTGGGCTCCAGTTAATTTTTGTTTTTTTCCTGTGACCTGCCCCTGACTTTTACTAAAAATACCCATGAGAGAATCTTTGGATTTGGAAACCTCCTCCCAATTTCATACAGCACTGTTTAGCAATACCCTCTACTGTTGGTCACTCAGGAAGTTTGCAGTGCAGGGGAGAGTGTTCAGACTGAAACCATGCCCACATATGTTACCCAAGAACAAAATTAAGAATTACTGTCCTAATTCATAGTTGTGTGGCCGTCACAGCACCGCCTTCCTTTCACAGAAGCAGAGGTCATGAAAGTACTAATGACAGTCATGGTTGCCACCCGTGACTCTGAGCCCTGCTCTTCTTGGATGGTGAAAGAGAGTAGAAACCCTCCTGGGCTCTGTACTAACAGGGATGTCAACACCCCCTTTGATCAAGGAGTCTGTGTCCCACCCGAACAATGAAACAGTTGATCAATTGAGAGAGGGTTGTGAGTACTGGAGGCAGACCGTACATTGGAGTTGCAGATGTATTATAGCATTTCCTCCCACGAGAGATAAGAATGACCACGAACCTCACCACTTTCAGGCTATGTCTACACTATGGACCTTACAGTGGCACAGCTGTACTGCTGTCGTTGCGCCACTGTAAGGTCTCCTGTGTAGCTGCTCTGTGCCCCCGTTAGCATATATAAACCACCTCTCCTGCTGACATAGCGCTGTTCATACTGGTGCTTTTGTCAGTGAAACCTGTGTCAGTCAGGGGGGTGTTTATTCACACCCCTGACTGACAAAATCTTTGCCGACAAAAGTGCTAGTGTAGACAATGCCTCAGAAATAAACATAAAACTCATTTCTTTGAGATAGCTTTCACACAGTGCAGTTTCTCTCACCATCCCACACAATAAATAAATCAAGCTATTTTGAAGGCTAGGGAGGAAGGAAGTGAGATGGCTATTGTTTACATTTTTAATATTTGGGGGGGGTGCACAGTTATGACAATGATGGGGATCATAAAGATACCTGGACAGACAGAAGTGTCCACAACAACCTGAGTTAATTGAATAGTTAGCTAACTTAATTAACACTTCCTAGAAATGTGAACTATTTTGAATGAATAACACAGTTTCTATAAATGAAACATCCCATTTCAGTTACTCTTATGCTATAAAAGTTAAACTATACTTCGTACAAATGAGCCTCAGTCCTGAGATTGAGCTCAATCCAACTCAATCTGGCTGAACTGTAAAGCGGGAGATAACTGTGATTATACACCAATTTTGTGTACAATCCCCTGACACGGTTCTCTGTGCAAGTTAGAGCAGTGTCAGGGCCATTCAAACTTGAGCCCAGAGACTATTACACTAGTCAGGAATCACTGGAGAGCAGCAAGGTTCTAACTGTCCATTCTCTCCCAAGCATGCTCCCTATACATGGAGGGGGAATCCTCAGTTTACTAAGTAGGGCAGTTTTATGGTACCCTTGCACTTCAGGAGTAGCACAAAGAGACCATACAGGGGCTGTGGTTCTCAACTGCAGAGCTGTTTCCTGATTGTGATAGATATTTTTCTACTGCCAGGAATGACAGGAACTGCCTAATGCAATTGACCAGCAATGCTGCAGTGAAAGAACTTTTAAAAAAAGCAATTACTTCCTCCTTTTGTAAACTGACTTCTCTTTAAGCACTAGGATTAATTCAGGCTACTGTAGCTGCATTTTACTGTTATGTTTACCCAAAAGTAAAATGAATTGTTCTCTCCAGTGTAATGATATGAATGCATTTAATCTCTCTGACAGAGAGAGGCAACTCTAGATTGAAATATTAGGTGGGGGCACTGTAAAACTACTTAGCTGCTAATATGTTAATTAGCAAAGAGCATGTTTTAAAGCATTCATCAGTCATCACCCAGCTGTGGCTGCTGAGCTGTTCAATTAAATACAAAGCCTTCCTTGGATTCCTACTGATGCAGTTTCAGAATCCCCTACAAGACCAAATGCTATAAAGTCTGGAACCCCCAACTGAAAGATGAAAGCTCTGTGTTGTTATGTGAACAGCTGGGTGTCCTCATGGACAGGGGAGGTGCCCTGATAGCAGGTACCCTGTGAATAGGGTGACCAGATGTCCTGATTTTATAGGGACAGTCCAGATATTTGGGGCTTTGTCTTCTATAGGAGCCTATTACCCCCTACCACCTGTCCTGATTTTTCACACTTGCTGTCTGGTCACCCTACTTGTGAAGGGACAGGTATCTGTCAGGCACATGGCAAAGAGGTGTCACTTTTTAAAATCAGGGACAAGTTTTGTCTCCATAGAACTCCTGGGAATGTGGAGGTATATTTCCACTGCTTGCATCCGAAGAAGTAGGTATTCACCCACGAAAGCTTATGCTTCAATACGTCTGTTAGTCTATAAGGTGCCACAGGACCCTTTGTCGCTTCTACAGATCCAGACTAACACGGCTACCCCTCTGATACTGGAGGTATATTGTTACTTATGTGATTGTGTGACTTTAGAACTTTTAAACTCTATTTTACATTTTTCATTCAATATTATACAACATAAAAAAAGTAGCCCTCTTTCAACACAAGGATGGAACACAACTTTATAAAGGTGTTACAAAACTACATACAGTGTTTAACCCTCTGACTGGCATTCAGAGAATGCCAAGAGCTAGTCATTTTCAATGTGCTCCAAGTCAAACACAGACAATGCACATGTGCAATAGTTCACACTGTGTGAATGAAAGCACAGCATGGTCCTTTATGCCCACAATTCATAAACTGTAGATATGTGCCCACAAATATCTTCCAGGATAGCCAAACTCAAGTGTTCAACAACCATGAGTCAGGACCTTGAAAATCATGAGATTTTAAAAAATAATAGATCTTGGGTGTGTTTTATTTGCCTTACAGATTCTGAGCCCATAGAATACATTGGAGTGAAGCTTTTCTCTGCAGCCATGAGGGTTAGAAACTGTTTTAAAATGAGCTTTTCACAGAATCACTAGACTCCAGAAGCTGTAGCTTTAAGAAAGATGCCAAATGTTATGAGACTTCCATTAAATTTATGAAAGTTAGCAACACTGAGGATTTTAGAATTCCCTTTTAGGCCACAGAGCTACACAAATGCATTAATTGTTAAAGGGCCAGAGCAGTGTGATCTGGCAAAGAAGTTTCTGAGTTCTATTGCTAGAGAAATGTCATTTGACTAGATGGGGGTAAGGAGACTGAAACCAGATAAGCTTCCTTCTAATAATTTCAAGAGAAGAAGTCAAGTCATGCAACCCTAGGACTGGATTGCATCAGCCTGCTGGAAGGGGGTGGAGCTCCCACTGAGACTAGATTGAGGAGAGAAACTGGGCAGTGACTTGTGTGTGTAAAAATAAATAACCAAACTTTCAGATACTTATCCATACTAGATCCAAGCTTTATAATCAATTGCTAATTTGAACTCCTGTCTTGAGAGGTGAAAAGCTAATGCACTTTCTCAAACCACCTGCTGTCTTAACACTTTAACGAGCAGTCACACTAATAGCAGTGGAATTCTGTTAAAAGGATTGGCCAGCCCCTTTAATATCTGACTCATTGCTACGTGCAGATTCATGAAACAGTGAGATGCCTGACCCAAACATGCATGGAAATGAAATCTCTATCGTGTCAGGACACAGATACTTCTCACTGGTGTTTAGTGCCAAGGTAGGTTATTCTGTTTAGAATTGGCTGTAATTAGTATTCCCACAAGATGTAACATTCTTTACCTGCAACAAAGTTGCATAATACTTTAGGAACATCCCCTCCTGACTAGGATTTGGATACAACCAAAGGGGAGCTTGGCCTCAGAGTATAATCCTTCCCAGAAGCTACACTGAGTCCAGTGTATGCTCAGACAGGACTTTGGGAGTATGCCGTCAAGTGTGGCCCTAGCATTTTGCTGGCCAGGGTAGAAGACGTTTTTGACTCCCCCACACCTGAGTTCAAAAACAAAATAAACCCCCAAACCAAACAAGTGGCACAGCAGTATTGCACCTCTGGAAGTTGGTGCCCAGGGCAACTTCCCTGCTCGCCTGCACCTAGAACTGGCCCTGTATTCATTACCGTATAGCTACCCAGGCAGTAAAGATATAATTAATAAAACTGATCGTTATATACCTAAATATCAAGTCCCTTCACTCGGAATCAGAGCGCTCCCAGTTACCTGGAATGTGAGAAGCGCCAAGACAGGTACAAAAGTCTTTCCTGCATTCAAAAATGTCAAAGAAATCCTTGCAATCAGAGCTGTATAGATGAATACTCCCTTATCTGAATAAATCAGGAGGAAAATATAGCGGCAGCAAGGGAAACTGGCTTCTGGAGAATCAACTTTGATTCATATTAGCTGAATAATCACTCCCAATAATAATTAGTAAAAAACAAATTCCATGGTTGTACTTCCTTAGGAATGCTTGACTCTTTGTTAATTATGTGGGAAAGTTGATACCACCTTAGTGTTCTGTACATTAATGAGCATCACACTTGCATATAACATAAACAAAAATGTTATAAAGTTAAATGTAAGATAGAGCTATTTGAAACATTTCCAGCAACTGTTTTTGACAAAAAAATGGGGTTTCAATTAAATGAAATTTATATGAAAAGTGTCTGTTTTCTGCAGAAAATTTAGTTTTTGCTGAAATATCTTAGTTTTTTTAGTTTTCAGTTGAAAATTTATATGGAGACGGGATACAAACGAGCTCTACCGTGAGATGAGAACAACCTTTCACCTAGAGCTGATTTGCAATGATCATGGTTATATAGGCGTAAGTTCAAAGAAATATGGAAAAGGAGTGGCTTAGTCAATGATTTATGAATGAAACACAAAAGGTGTTACAACAGAATCTTTATGTACAGTATTTAGTAATCAGAAAAGATCTGGCATTTATTTACTTGCTGTTATTATTCAGCTGTTTTCAATTATATATTTGTTACCTAGAATTGTGAGCTGAAAGTAAGATCCCACAAGAAGTGACACTTTTTTTTTTTTGGTAGCACTGGATATTACTCTGTACTTTTGCATTATCCTGCTAGAAGGATATCCTGGATTAAGATGTTAGGCAAACATTTAAAGTATGGATTTAATTTTTTTCTAACACAAAGGCTGCAACAGAAGTATGCAAACAATACAGGTGTATTTTAATTAAAGAATGGAAAAAGTAGCTGCATTTTACAGAAATGTTGTGATTTTATGCAACTGTGAAGACCTTGAGTTATAGAGCTGCTATGACCTAGAATTCAGCAGAATGGCATGTTTTGAAGGAAGCTGTAAAACAAAACTTGCTTTTGTGCAATTAGAAAGATGTGTTCTTTTCTTAATATTAGCAAATGAGCAGAGCTACCATGAGCCAGATATTAATAGTTACAACAGTATAAAACTGGAGTAGTGCAATGATCAATCAGTCCTGCAGACTGATGTATTTTGAAAAAAATCACATGCCCTCTTCAGAACACAAAGCTGTTCGGTAGCCTGGGGTGAGAGTAGATCTTTTGTTGTTGTCTGGTCTTATATTAGCACCACCCTCTTAATCACATTCATCCAGGAAATACCACACCTTGTTATTGGCATCACAGAGACTTAGTAGGAGAAATCTCATGACTGGAATATTGGAATACAGGGGTAATAGTCAGGAAGGACTGGCAGGAGAAAAAAAGGAGGAGGTGCTGCATTGTATATCAAGAACGTATACCCTTGTTCTGAGGTCCAGAATGAGGCAGAAAGGCAGACCAATTGAAAGTCTGTGTAAGGAAAAATAGAGGTGACTTCATGGTAGGGGTCTATTATAGACTGCCAAATCAGGTAGAAGAGGTGGATGAGGCATTTCTGGAACAAATAAGCCATATCCCAAAATATAAGACCTAGTAGTAATAGGGGACATTAATGATCCAGATATCTGTAGAAAAAAATAATACAGCAAAATACAAAATGCCCAATAAGTTCTTGAAACATGTTGGGGACATCTTCCTGTTCCAGAAGGTGGAGGAAGTAACTGGGCGCACAGCCATTTTAGATGCGATTGTGACCCACAGGGAGGAATTGGTAGCGAATCTGAAGGTAACAGGCAATTTGGATGAAAGTGATCATGAAATGAAAGATTTCATGAATCTCAGGAAAGGCAGGAGCATCAGAGAAAGGAGAAAAGACTTCAAAAAAGCAGACTTTAACAAGCCCAGAAAACTGGTAGGTAAGGTCCAATGTGAATAAAATCCAAGGGAAAAAGGAGTTTAGGAGAGCTGGCAGTTTCTCAAGGCAAAGGTAATATAGGCACAACTGCAAAATACCTGATGTGAAAGAAAGGTAGGAAAAATAATAAGAGGCCAATATGGCTGCATCAGTTGCTCTTTAATGACCTGAAAATCGAAAAGAAATACTACAAAAAGTGGAAACATGGTGAAATTGCTAAGAAGTACAAAAGAATAGCATAAGCATGTAGGGACAAGATTAGAAAGGCTAGGCACAAAATAAATTACACCTAGCGAGGGACATAAAAGGCAATAAAGTTTTTAAATACATTAGAAAAAAGAGAAAAACCAAAGGAAAGTCGAGGTCCTCTACTTAGCAGGGAAGGAGAGCTAATAATGGATGACATCTAGAATTGCTGTATGCCTCTTTTGCTTCAGTCTTCACTGCAAACTTCATGGTTACCAGATACTCAACACAATTAACATTAAGAACAAGGGCGAAGGAACACAAGCCAAAATAGGGAAAGAACAGGATTAAAAAATATTTTGATAAATTAGATGTGATTCAAGTCAGCAGGGCTTGATGGAATTCGTCCTAGGGTACTTAAAGAACTATCTGAAGAAATCTTGGAACAGTTAGCAATTATCTTCAACTTAAGTACTCATGGAGGGTGAGTACTTAAGGACTGGAGAGGGGGAAAACATAGTACCTATCCTTAAAAAGGGGAACAAAGAGGAACCGAGGAATTGTAGATCAGTGATCCTCACTTCAGTATGTGGAAAGATACTGGAACAAATTATTAAACAATCAGTTTGTAAGCACCTCGAGGATAATAGGCTTATAAGTAATAGCCAGCATGGAATTTTTAGCAACAAATCATGCCAAACCAACCTAATTTCCTTCCTTGACAGGGTTACTGGCCTAGTGGATAAGGGGAAGCAGTAGAAGTGATTTCTTGATTTTTAGTAAGGTTTTTGATACAGTCCCACGTGACATTCTCAGAAGCAAACTAGGGAAATGCAGTCTAGATGAAATTACTATAAGGTGGGTGAAAGAGCCTACTCAAAGAATAGTAATAAATGATTTGCTCTAAAACTGGGGTAGAAGGGTCTATGTAGTGGGGTCAGTGTTTAATTTGTAATCAAAGAGGTGCTGGGGCTCAAACAATTTTTTTTCTTTACTTTCATAAATGAAGCAGCAAGTCCAGAGGCGCTAGGGCTATGAACTGCCAAGCTTAGAGGTGCTGAGGCTCAGTCCTGGCACAAATTACCCACTGAGTGGGGTACCACAGAGTCACTCCTGGTTTTGGTACTATTCAGTATTTTCACGAATGACTTGGATATTGGAATGGCGAGTATGCTTCTAAAATTTGCAGATGACAATCTCGGAGGAGTTGCTAACCCTTTGGAGGACAAGATTAGAATTGAAAATGACCTTGACAAATTAGAGAATTGGTCTGAAATCAACAACATAAAATTCAGTAAAGATAAGTTCAAAGTACCTCCACTTAGGAAGGAAAAATCAAATATACCACTACAAAATGGGGAATAACTGGCTAGACAGTAGTACTGCTGAAAAGGATCTGGGGGTTATAGTAGATCACAAGCTGAACATGAGTCAACAATGTGATGCGGTTGCAAAAAAAGCTAATATTTTGAGGTATATTAAAAGGAGTGTTATATGTAAGACACAGGAGGTAAATGTCCCACTCTACTCGGCACTGGTGAGGCCTCAGCTAGAGTACTATATCCAATTCTGGGCACCACACTTTAGGAAAGATGTTGATAAACTGGAAAGAGAGTCCAGAGGAGAGCAACAAAAATAAAAGGTTTAGAAACTTGACCTATGAGGAAGTGTTAACAAAACTGGGCATGTTTAGTCTTTTCTTAAATACCATTCTCAGGGTCTCTTTGGGTCCCCCAAAGATTTAGTGGATGCCATGTACTACCTTGGGTAAAATTTGACAGATTTAGACCATTTTGACCTGCATCACATCAACAGTTTGATCTCTAGGTCTGTGCAACCCTCCTCTCCCCCTAGAAACTTTTTTGAAATGGCTAGCTCAAATGATAATCCCTAGCTCAAATGACCCCAAATTTGGATCACTAATCCTATCCTGCACCCGCCTCTGGCACACAAAATTTAAAAGGAATCCAAGTAAAACTGTCAATTTTAAGGGATTTAGAATTGACACTTGACCTTTAAACAGAAGTCATGACACAACCTTAACATATTGATGCAGCACTATAATAAACAGAGACCGCCCCTGCCCCAAAGACCTTGCAGTCTCAATACACTGGTGGATGTGTGCAGGGTTTTTGCATGGATTAAGGTGTATTGGCAGAGCTGTAGGGTGCAGGGGGCTTGGGTGCACTGGCAGAAGTGCAGGTGCAGGGTGTTGGGCTGCACTGGAAGAGCTGGGGCTGTAGGAGGCTGTGGTGCATTGGCTCTGTGCAATTAGTGTGTTATACAATTTTTAAAAAATAGACCATTGTGTTATTCTAGGAAAATAACTCCTGTTGCTTTTCACAGATATTCTCAAGGCAATTTGCAAAGGAGGCTAGTGATGTGATGGCTAGTGGCCAAACTGGGATTAGAACCCAAGTTTTCTGAGTCCCTATCAGGGCACAATTTACTAGGCCACACTGCCTTTATTAGTCAAGGTAGACATCTTAGGATCTGTTGATTCCCCCTGTGCATGTATTGTCTGATGGCAAACACACCCAATCACATTGCAGTTTCTTATGTAGAAAATGGTCAGGTAGCCAATGGGACTACTCCTATGCTTACATTTATGCATGTGTATGGGTATTTGTAGGCTTGGGGCCTTAGGGAGCAATGTGATTATCTAACTAAGGGTATGTCTACACTGCAGCCCAAGCTCTGGGACCCCCTGACCTCACAGGATCCTAAAGCCTGAACTCCAACCTGAGCCTGCATGTCTACATGGCAATTAAACAGCCCCTTAGCCTGAGCCACTTAGCCTGAGTTAGCTAGCTTGGGCCTGCTGTGGGTGTCCAGTTGCAATGTAGGCAAATCCTAAGGATCCAATATATGCAATTCTGGGACCAGAATCATGTGGCTTAGACCTCTTTAACCTTCTTTCCCCATTCCATCTTCACAAAAAGATGTCAATTAGACCATTTCTAAATAGAATAAGATACTCCAGGGATTGAGTTTGAGTTCTCTGCATTTCCCAGGTCCTGGAGGCAATTAACTTTTAGCTTTTTACCTCACAGCGTGCTTGCTGAGTGTGGCAACAACCGCTCACATACCTCTCCCAACAATTGCATACCTCTCACATATTCCTTACATAACTCCCAGGCTATGAAAATAGTGTTTAATTTTCACAGGCAATGAGATTGTTTTGTCTAAAATGTTCCATTAAATACACTGGACCAAATTCTACTCCCTGGGAACTGGAGTCAGAATGTAACTGAGAGAAGGGTGTGGCCTACCAACTTCTAACACATCTGGATTGTTTCTTCTTTGACTATTTTTTTTTTAAAGTGCTGTGTTTAAATGATAGGCACATGTCCATAAGCATGTGCATTGTTTTAGGTGCTTTTTTATAATAGGTCGATTGTCTTCTCCTAAATCCATTAATGTTTTATCTCTAATTTCTCAAGAGATGGGAGTCTGATCAAATAAGGGATATCTATCTATCAAATACGGTGTTGTGACAGGGTGTGCTAGCATAGATGCCGATTCCGTGGGTGCTCCAGGTCTGGAGCACCCACGGGGAAAAATTGGTGGGTACTCTACACCTACTGGCAGCTTCCCCGCTTCTCCTCCCAGCATTTGCCGCCGCAAAACAGCTGTTTCGTGGCATAACAAGCTGTGGGAGGAAGCGGGAAGGAGCGGGAATGCGGCGTGCTCAGGGGAGGAGGCGGGGCAGGGGCGGGGATTTGCGGAAGGAGTCCAATAGGGGTAGGGAGGGGGTGGAGTTGTGGCAGGGACTTTAGGGAAGAGGTTGGAATGGGAGCAGGGGTGGAGTCAGGGCGGGGGGTTACGAGCACCCACTGGGGTAAGGGGTTAGGGTGCGAGACGGGGTTTGGAATGTGGGCTCCGGCCAGGCAGCGCTTACCTCAGGCAGCTCCTGGTCCTTGGTGCAGCAGGGATAAGGCAGGCTCCCTGCCTGCTTTGGCTCCATGCAGCTCCTGGAATTAGCGGCATGTCTCCTCTCTGGCTCCTAAGCAGAGGGGCAGCCAGGAGGTTCTGCCTGTGCCCACAGGCACTGCCTCTGCAACTCCTATTGACTGTGGTTCCCAGCCAATGGGAGCTGTGGAGCCAGCGCTTGGGGCAGGGGCAGCACACGGAGCCCCCGTGGCCACCCCTGTGCCTAGGAGCCAGGTCCTGCTCCAGGCACCAGACCGCAAAGCACATGCCTGGGGTGGCCGTTTTTCTTTCTTTCTTGTTTCGGCAGTTTGGCGGTGGCCATTTTTTGTTGTTGCTTGGGGCGGCCGAAAAGCTGGAGCTGGCCCTGCTTGGAGCCAGACATTGGCTTCTCGGAGCTGTGTGGAGCCAGGTCAGGCAGGGAGCCTGACTTAGCCCCGCTGTGCCACCAACCAGACTTTAAGGAGGAGTCGATTGCCAAATTACATGCAAATATGGAGGCCAGTTTAGGGCCTCTCTTAAAATATGGCCCTTAATGTCCCAACAGCAGTTTTTAAATCTGACTACTATATTTTAATAATGACACTAGATTTCCCCTTAGAGCAAAGTGTGATACAGGGGGTGGGGCATATTGACTCAGTGTAATTACCGTAGTTTCCTCAATTTCTCCTTCTGCTGGAAACAACCTACAAGCCCCTCAAATATTGGCTAACCATCAGGTCAAAAGGGGCAATAATGTTTTATAGAGGGCATAAATGAAGAGGAGAGTGGGGGAAGTTCTTTCAAACCGTTTGATAGTGACATGAACTGAGAATAGCCCTTAAGAATGTTATTGGGACACTGATATTTATTTATAGGGAGCCTGCTGACAATGGGTCTAATCCAGCACCTGTTCAATTCACAGATTCATTTTCTCTATGATAGAAAGCTAATAATAGTTGTATTAATAATATTTTGCACTCCCATAGAAGTTTGCATTTTAAGATTTCAAGTGCTTGACAAAATTATCGAATTAAGTCTCCCAACAGCCCTGTGAGTACGTAAACGGTACTTAACCTTTTTGCCTCCGTTTCCCGAACTGCAAAATAACCTCGCCCAAGGTCAAAATGGAGATATATGGCAGAACCAGGAACAGAGTCATGTTAGCAAAATCTTGCTCAACATACTCACAAGAGTAGTCGGGGATTTGGCCTAGATTCTCATTTCTGTATTTTAACAAGGCCATATTTCCTTTTGTTGTTACCAAGAAAAAGGCAATATTATGTGAAAATGCTAGGACTCTTCTGTTATTATTTGTATTACAGTAGAATTTGGGTACACTAGTCAAGGATCAGGGCCTCATTATGCTCATTACTGGCTAGACATGTAACAAAGTATCCCAGAGAGCTCACACTCTGTTTTTATCTAATTTACCTGCATCATGGTCACATAATGTCCTAATTAAGACACAGTTTTATAATAATTTTTAAAGTAACGTTGTATTTTGGCTTTTGTGCTGCTGTTCCACTGTTATGGTATGTTTGTAAACCATTATTTGCAAAATTATATTGGATTAATTTACTTTAATCTTTCAGATTTGAAAGTTTACCATATAGTTAATCTCTTTCTCACTCTGGTTTTATATTTAGCAAAACTGGACAGATGGGTTTTGAATTAAGAGGCAAAATACAAGTTCTGGCCAGATCCTTAGCTGGTGTAAATTAGCGTAGTTTAATTGAAGCCAACAATGCTTTGCCAGTTTATACCAGCCGAGGATCGATGTATTGGGAGATAGCTTTCATAGACCTCACTTTTTGGTTTATAAATACTTGTGAAACAGATTCCCTAGAACACTAAGAGATTCCAGACTGTGTGATGTTTTTGACAAAGCAGGTGGTGACACCTGTCGTGAAAGTTGCCCAAGAATTTCTAATTTAAAGTACTTTTTTCAGTTGCTTATAATGTTTACAAACTTTCACATTTAGGGCTGAAGTTTTCCAGGACTGCTCTCTGCCCAAGTGTGATTTTTTTTTTTTTTTTTTTTGGTGTGTGTGTGTATGTGTGTGCGTGAAAGTTTGAACAAAAATGGTTCAAATACTTTGAGTGTCGAGACAAAGGGGGAAAGATTAGATTTTTTTGACCTTTTAAAAGATCTTCAGCTTTCTTTCTGAAAATAGCTTTAGGCCTTGCTTACACAAACTTTTAACCAATTTAATTAAACCAGTTTAGTTAAACTGGTGTGAAGGTATTTAATCCCACAGATTTTTAATGAGACTTGAGCTATTAAGAGCTTAAAGTCCAGAGATCCTCAAAGGTATTTAGGCTCCTAACTTCCATAAAATCTGGGCCTAAGTAATTTTTGAAAGTCCCATAGGTGGTTTTGAAAACTCTACCTTCAGTGTTTTAGGATGGAAGCTTGAAATCTGGTACGCAGAAAGTCTTTAGATTAGGCGTGACTTTCAGTGATTTAGTGATATCCATTTTGATTTGGTAGAGTTATAAGGATTCGAAATGCAGATTTTTTTGACTATAGGCTGATATTTTGTTAAACAAACATCTGAGTGTCCTGTTGACATAGTATATGACAGTGTGTGAAAGCTGAGATGATGCATCTCTGAAAGTGTGTGTGGACCCTCATACATACAATGTCTGAAGGAATAATTTGCCTTATTTTATATGACTTACTGATGTTCACACTCATTATGGCAGACTCCACAATGTGTGCAGGACGCATCTACATGGAAGGGGGTTGGGTTTTATTTAGATGGTTTTGAACATGTGTTTTGTTTATTTTAATGGTTAGGCCCTAGTACAAGAGGCGATCGGCAAAGTTTTAAGGAGGAGAGCAAGGTCCTTTGCATATAGGAAGAGTAAGTCATTCCCAGGTGTGGAGTTTGAACCAGGAGCCACAAAATCCCAAATGGAAGAAGACAAAGGGAGTATTAAGGAGGGAAGGCTGGAAAGAGTATAGGGCATGGAGGAGGAATATTATATCTGCCCTTCATTCCCTCAAAGCCATAAAATCTTAAAATAAATCATGGGACTGTACAGATGTGGAGAGAAAGGATACAAAACTGGAGTCTAGTCATTTAATAGTAGCACTCCAATGATTGTTATGACAGATGAGGTATAGCTTGTCCCAAAATAATGTACCCTGTTAATGGGCCAAATTCTTTGCTGATATAAATGGGAAAAACTTAATTGAAGTCAATAGAGCGGTGCCCATTTTCACTAGCAGAGAATTTGCCTACTGTATTCCATTTACTGTGCATAGCATTGTTAGCCCCTCCATCCTATGTCCAGTCAGACTGATCACAGTTAAGCTACTTGAGCTCATGGAGACACCAAGGTCACAGCTTATGGAGGCTCACAGGCAACAGGATTATCTGGAGTTACAGCCAAGGTTGTGTTTATATGCTGTTTGGGGTTATGTTTCAAATATGCTACTGGGCTCTTCTGTTTCAGAGGCAGCCAGATCTGCAATTAGAATTCAGGACTATTTTTGTAACCCATCTTGTAGATGTGCTCTTAGGAATATATCTCACATTTTAAAACAGGATGTTGTCAAAAGGTGCTTATAGCATGCAATACTTTGGGCAAAGCTAAGCCATTTATCTGAAAGCAGAGAAAGAACAGTTGTAAGACATGGATACATAATTGCTTTCCTAGCCAGTGGACAATAAATCCAGTCTGAGTCACTAGTTTTCTGGATGCCACTATTTCTTCCCTCCACCAACTCGTAGCAGAACAGCATCATTCTATTGAGCCCATCAGTGATCTGAGCATATCAGCAAGTGAAAATTTAATCATTGAAGAGATGCGAATTAAACTTGCATTGGGCATTCAGTCTTATCATCAAATATCCAGAATGCTGCATCACTTCACTTGCAAAAAATTAAACTCTGCTAGTTTTATAGTAAAAGAGCAGGGCCGGTGCAAGGCAGTTTGGCGCCCTAGGCGAAACTGCCCTGCACCGGCCCTGTGCCCCCACCCCCCAGCTATCGCCGCCCCCGCATGGCAAACCACCCTCCCCCCCGCCCGTGGCAGCCTCCACACACACTCGCGGGCTGCGGGGCGGGGGAGGAGAAGGGCTGGGCTCTGCTCCCCGCGGCGGGCTGGGCTCCCGGCCCCGCGGCGGGGGCTGGAATCTGCTCCCCGCCCCCCCCCCACGGCGGGCTCTGCTGGGTTCCTCGTGGCCGGGCGCTGGGCTTGGCTACCTGCCGGCCTGGCTCCCCACGCCCCACCGCAGCCTGCGGTGGGGGGGCTGGGCTCAGCTTCCCGCACCCCCACCCCCCACGGGCTGGGCTCCCGGCCCCGCGGCGGGGGCTGGAATCTGCTCCCCGCCCCCCCCCCACGGCGGGCTCTGCTGGGTTCCTCGTGGCCGGGCGCTGGGCTTGGCTACCTGCCGGCCCGGCTCCCCACGCCCCACCGTGGCCTGCGGTGAGGGGGCTGGGCTCAGCTTCCCGCACCCCCCCACGGGCTGGGCTCCCCACTGGGCCATGGCGGGCTCAGCTCCCGGCGCCGCTGGCTGGGCAGGGCGGGGGGCTGGACTCTGCTCCCCGCCCAAGGCGGGGGCGGGCTGGGCTCGGCTCCCCACCCCCGCGGAGGGCTTGGCTGGGTTGCCCACGGCGGGGGTGTGGGGCTCGGCTCCCCGAGGCTGGCAGTGGGGACGCTGGGCTCTGCTCCCTGCCGAGCCGTGGTGGGCTCGGCTCTGCCCCCCAAATGCTGGCGCCCTAGGCCTAGGGTCGCCTAGTAGGTGCGCCGGCCCTGTAAAAGAGAGAGGCATTTGTGCTAAAAGGAAACTGTACATTTTAACAAATGTATATGAAATTAATATTTCAGCAAACACGCAAAAGGTGTGACAGATGAAGCCTGTATTGATGATAAAGCCTTCATATACCACACCGTTTTGCATATCCACAACTTCGCTGATAGTTTATAGGTGCTCTGAAGAATGATCTGAAGTGAGATTGGAAATTTGAATGCTGATTATAAAACTGATTAAATAAACAATGGATTAAGTCTTCGAACACTTTTATAATAAGTAATAAAAATAGCGCAAATGATAGTTAGACAACTGAGCTGTTTTTAACAGTGGCTTTAAAACCTATCGTTCTCTAGACTTGTAGTAAGGTGTACTGTCTGAGAGCCACCACAACATATAATGCACCTAATCCTCTTCCTTAATTCATTCCTCTAATTTGTTCCAGGTACAAAATAAGTGTTTCTACATATGCATTTTTAAGCTTCAGAAGTTGATGGCATTATTATTTAATAGCTAGAGACAATAAAATCCAGCCTGTATCTTTTGTATTGTCTAGTTAACCTCTTGAATATTACATGACCCCTTACTCCAAAACTGGTTATTTCTCCATTTCTAAGAAACTTGAAGGAACAGTTTTCTGAACTAAAAGGACAAAGCATCTGTTTTCTTTTTTAGAATTGTTCATTCATTATATACAATCACATATCTTTGACTTTCTTGATTAGTTTAATGTTTCACTTATTGTAATTTTGTAGGAAATTAATTTTTCTTTGTTTACTATGATAATGAAAATAGACTACACCAGGGCTACACTAGGGGAGGGGGTCGATCTATGATACGCAGCTTCAGCTATGTGAATAACGTAGCTGAAGTCGGCGTATCGTAATCGACTTACCTGGCCATGAGGACGGCGGCGAGTCGATCGCTGCCGCTCCCCTGTCAACTCCGCTTCCACCTTTCGATGAGGTGGATTTCCGGAGCCGACGGGGAGCGCTTTCGGGGATCGATTAATCGCGTCTAAACGAGACGCGAAAAATCGATCCCCGAAAGATCGATTGCTACCCGCCGATCCGGCGGGTAGTGAAGACAAGCCCTTAAAAAAACTTAATTTTTTCAGACATAAGTTAATACTATAGCATTCAATTTAAACTTTAACATTTTAAACCAACTATAAATATTTGTAACATTTCCTCCAAGCTCCAGATCCAATTTTTCTTTGTCTACAAATCAGACTGACATCTAAGAATGGAACTGGTTAAATATTATAAAAATGTGGGGTCATTTTATTCATTCTTTGTGTGTACTCAGATGGCCACCAGTATTGGTGAAAACCTAAGTTCAAGCTCAGAAGTTTCACAAATTGTAACTCAAATAAATATTTCTCAGCAAATTCATAATGCAAGCACATTCTTCACAGTTTGTTCTCATTACTTGTTCATTATTTTTCTGGGTTGTTTTTTTAAGTTTCTCATCCAATCAGGGAGCAGAAACAATGCCATATGACTTAGGTGACTAATAACACTCGGAACAGTGAACAGTTAAAATGAATAGTTTGTTCACAAACCATAGTCTGATATTTGTTCTCTACTCTTTGGCGAATGTTTAATAATAAATGCATTCATAAAAATCAAGATCGGGTCATGACCATTTTGTAAATGAAGAAAAAAAATCTAAAATTGCAGTGAACATTTTTTGCAATGAATAATTTAACCAGGTTTATGTATGAATAAGAGGAGTTTTTCCTGTGATAGTCACTCTGTTTTAGGAGACTTGATATGACATCTCAATGAGTGCCCCTTTTTTTTCATCTGGAGCATTACCACCTCCATATTTCTTTTTTGATTACCTACTGTTGAGTGAAACACTGAAAAACCTCCATTCTGGATGAGAGAAAAGAGGATCCCGTATATACACTTCTACTCTTGTGAATTACTCAAAAAATGTTCCCCCATACACTGTCATGTACTTCAGTGGGAGCCATGCCCACTTATGGGAGGTCTAAATGTGGGTCACACAGTTCTTTCCCCTTTCCCTTGAAATCTAAATCAGTCTTATGTTACATGACAGTCCTGATCAGTTGTCTAAGACAGTGGTGCTGGAGCAATTTTTATAGTGGGGGTGCTGAAGGTGGAAACCATGTATTTGGGTTGCTATTACTACTTTATGCCAGGGGGTGCGGCAGCACCCCCAGCACTTCTAGTTCCACACCCATGGTCAGAGAGTCTGTCTTGATATGAAATAACGTTTCTCCCTTCCAACACAGAATAGCTATTTATTGCATATATTCCAGCTCCCTTTTCCCATGTGAATGCATTGCTTGTGAAAGATGGAGATCAACATTTTCTGTGAAGCATTGCAAGCTTCTCCATAATGCCCTCTCAGTGCATTTCAACACTGTTCTGGGCTGACTCCTTCTAGAGATAAGAAGATAGTTCAGTCTCCATGAGCAGTCCCTTCTAGTCTCTTCTGTAATCACATTACTGCTGTTGTCAGCAAACAGTGCAAATTATGCTAGTGGTGCCCCCCCCCCCCCCCACTTTATGTGCACAGGTGTCTGCAAGGAGTTGGACTGAGACCAACTGATTTGCCTGCCAATAGATGTCATCTGCTAGTGACTTTTTTGCTTGCTACCAGCTTGAGGCTATATGTAAACCAATGAACCAAAGATGAAATGACCTCTGTATACCATTAGCAGTCCCCCAGGGCCGTGCAGTCCCCTCTAGGTGTTTGGATTTAATTTCTCATGTAAATGGGTGGATATTTATGTAGGATGAGCAGTCCTTAATATTGTTTGTATTATGCATTTTAATTTTTGGGATAGGTGCCCAGAGCACAGGATCTGCACCTACTGAAATCATTGACAGTGTTTCTATATACAGTGGACCCTTCCTAGAATGCAATTAGGTGGAGGATCAACCCTCATACGGGTTTTTATAAATCTAAAGAAATAATAATCATACATATTCATTCTACTTCGTTAGCCTTCAGCATTGTCTAATACAACCAGGGGAAGGAAAACAAAGAACTGTTTCATATAGATATGGTTTGTATCAAGGATGTATCATAAATGGAAATAGTGTCTTCTTTCAGAGTATCAATAGTTTCTGGGACTCTTTGTTCCCAAACATTTACAGTCTGCAAAAGTTAACCAAACCACCCAAACGGGACAGTATCAACACACTGTACAATAACAGAAACTCTCTTTTTAATTACAAGTTTAAAATCTAAAGGAAAAGGGAAAAATGGTCTTTCCTGAAAATAAATATATTTCAAAATAAATCCACCTGTGCTGAACTGTGGGAAAACCTCTGTACTTACAATGAAGAAGGCATCTCTTCAGTCTTCAGTTGAAAAAAATCTTAAAAGTTTATTTTATGTGAAAATTGGATGCCTTTCTAACCCAGCTATTCTTACTGTTAAGCATGAAACTGAATATAAGACCAACAAAGTATCTGACTGAAAGGACATTATTTAAAAAATCCCTGGATAGTGCTGTGTTTACACAGTTAGCAAGACCAGCCAGTACGCCCCTTTAAAGAAAGGAAATTGGAAAATGACAGAATACGCCTGTGGAAAATTCTATCATTCAAAGTACGGATGTTTTGTCAAGGGCAGAATTGTTTCTTGAGGAGACTCTGGTGAATTTTTGACATTCTTGTATTATCTCACTCTGCTGAAGGAATGAAAACCATGCTCATTTGCCAATGTTCCTGCTGCAGCTGGATGCAGATTGTGGTTTTCTTCTTTTTGAATATATATAATGTTTAGTGAATGTAGGGCTCATTAAATATGCTGGATTGGCTGCCTTGGAGCATAACATCCTACAGGGAACAAGGATTGCACAGGCAGCCACATTTTGTTGTTTTGCCTTGCTGATTTACCTTTACTACAATGTATAGGGCGTCTAGCTCTAGGGATCAGGGCATAATTCAGGTTTGATTCCTGATTTTTTTCCCTGAAGCTGCCAACAAGGATGCCAGTTAGTGCCAGTTGTGATGGGAGACACAGCACAAGTAGCTGAATAAGAGCTGCCATCTATTTCACACACGCTGCCAAAAGGTAATAACTTACCTTTAATACAGCCAGTTACCTAGAAGCAAAAGCTCTGTGTCCCATCACTAATCCACTAAGCCCTCCTCCTCCTTCTCTGCGGCTTTCATAATTAACAATGTGTGAGATTGCAGGTAGAAACTAAGAACAGTTGTAGTTTACTGTAAGCTTATGCAATATTTGCCAGAACTCTGAAAAATATTAGACTTTCATTAATAGAAAACATGTACCTTTATTTGCTGTAAATGTTCAGATAGCCACTGATTACACAATAATGAAACTAAGTTTATGCTGCAAGATTGTTATTATCTGTTTATTGCATGATGGAAAATGAAGAATCTTATTTAGACTATACACGCTAGATTGTGAAATTGCATACATGCTAAGCACTCTTCTATAGTTGGGTTCCATCTTCTTACACGGAGTTACCCTTGACATATAGGAAACAATGCTTTAAATCTGATGTGTCACTTAGCTCCTTTTTAAAAGGGGAAATTTTATCTCCGGTTATACCAGGAAAAAAAAGTAGTTAGTGGGGAGAATGATGGAAAATACTCTGATCTAGATAGTAAGTCATCTCTTTCTAGAACCAGTATCAGGGCTGGCCCACAACATTTTGGCACCTGGGGCGGGGAGCTCAAATGATGCCCCCATATCCCCTCGCTTGGGGCCAAAACTTTGAAAGGTCTCAATTCTGCCTTCTTCCTGTTCTACTCCTCTCATGATACTGCTCTGCTACTACCCCACCCAGTAAAGAACTAACAACTTAAAATGCCTTGTTCAAAAATTTTAAGTAACGCTTAACTTTCAAACGCCTGAACAGCAAATGTAACTTTTCTTGTCTGCATAGTAAACACTGGCATTTTTATCTGTTTGATTATTCAAAGTGATGCTTTCCGTGCCTTCTTGGTTGCAAAGATTTGAACTGCTTCCTGAAGGTCCACAGTCTGAGCCAGCTCATGGTCTATTGAGATGGTTGCAAGGCTGACCAGCCTCTCCTGTGTCATTGTGGAGCGTAGATGTGTTTTTATTAACTTCTGTTTGGAGAAGCTGTGTTCTCACTGGCAACTGTTACAGGAAGTGTTAGAAGTATGTGCAGAGCAACAAAAGCATTTGGAAAGAGGGTGGTCATCTTATTTGTGCACATATATTCCAGAACAGCCTTTGGAGTTGATCCTGCTGAAATGTGTCTTGAAAGGGCTTCAGTTCATCACCTAAATCGGTTGCGTCAATATCGTGCATGTCATCATGTGTCAACACTGTCTCTAGTGCCCTGCATTGCTGGTGTAGGTCTTCTTCAGGTATATTGAGGAATTTTGAAATATCATACAACATCCCAAATATACTGCTGTGTTGCTTGAGCAAAAGACTGTATTGCACAATCTAGCAGCTCGTTAAATAATTCAACTTTGAATTGTTGTTTGGGGTCTCTTATGGGATTATCCCATGCCTCGTAATCAAAATGTCTTCTTTGGTGACTCTTGTATTCTTGAATGGGTGGGAAAATAGCTTCAGTGTGAAGTTCCTCTGCCAACTTCTGTGCACTCTTCAGAACATTTTGAAATCCCTCATCTGACCGGTAAGACTGTAGGCATGACTTTGCTTGTCCAGTTGTTCCATTGCTCCAGATATATCAAGGTCAACACCTTGGAGTCTCTTGCTTACAACATTTATTTCAAACAGTATGTCGTGCCACAACACTAAGCCACACAGAAATTTGAAGTTATGTATGTTTCTGGAGATTCCATTTCCCCCTGCCACTGTTCTCCCACAAACAAGTTCCTGTCAAAGAATTATCCTCCATAATGGCAACTATGGCATCATCTATCTTCCCAATTTGGTGTTTGATAGGCTTTATCACCTCCACTCAACTTTCCCATCATATGGCACTCAGTGGTTTCAGTGTCAGAGAGGATGTTCCCAGATGTTGCTTAAAAATTTGCCATCAATGAGTTGATGCAGAGAAAAATACATAGATGCTTTGAATTACATTAAAAAATTCAGCAGCCTCACTAGAAGCTGATGCTGCATCACTGACCATTCTATTCATGTTCAATGAATGAGAACTGCATGGAACAAAAAAAGCTTGAGGGTTTAACTCTCAGATCCGTGTCTGTATTCCTCTGTTCTTTCCTCTCATGTTGGCACCATTATCGTAGCCCTGACCTCTCATGTCAGCTATCACAATTCCCATTTCTTCCATCTTTTTAAGAAGCACATTTGTTATACCAGCTCCTGTCGTATCATCAATGTCAATAAATTCTAGAAAATGCTCTCTGACAGTCACCATTGCAGGGACATTTTCACTAGGTTCTGTTGTTACAAAACGCACCATTAAAGTCATTTGTTCCATATGGTTGATGTCAGGTGTACAGTCCAGAATAACAGACTAATATCTTGCTGACTTCAGATCTGCCACGATCTTCTGTTTTGACTTTTGTTGCCAGTAACTGTATGATCTCATTTTGAATTGTTTTTACAAGGTAGTGGTGTGTGTACATTTCTTGGGTAGTGACTCGTCTTAGATGCTCCTGGAGGACAGCATCAAACTCAGCCATCAGCTCCATAATTGTAAGGAAGCTTCCATTGTTTGGCACATACAGCTGATCTGAAGTGCCTCGCAGTGCTAGGTTTTGGGTGGCAAGCATTCTCACAATGGCAATGAGCCTTTTCAGAACATTTTGCCAGTAAAGAGATTCTGATGAAATCTTCTCTTGATGCTGATCATCTATGGTGGCCTTTAACTTTAGTCTCATCTGAAGCTCTTTCCACCTATGGAATGCTCTCTGGTGACTTGCTGCCTTCTCATGGCATGCCAGATTTCTAGCCTGATTTTTCCAGTCTTTTGTTCCTGTAGAACCCAATGTGGCTGGAACATTAGACTGGAAGAGTTTGCAACAAAAACAATATGCAGCATTCTGGGTTTTTGAGTACATAAGACATGGCCTCGCCACTTTGTCACCATTGGGGATTTCACACAAGTAATGTGTTGGATGGTAACTTCTATTTTCATTGTCTTTGGGGAACATTACGTTTTTCACTTGCTGTGGCCCATGCAGTACAAGGAAGTCTCTCAGGCTACTGCTCAAGTGGGTCCACAGTCCTGGATCATCTAGACTTAAGGAACTAAACTCAGCAGCAGCTGTTTCTTGCGCCTCCACCACACTCTTCTCTGATCTACACTTTTCTTCAGGAATGTGCATGGTTTCATCCATTTGAGATGGAGATATGGATGCTGCAGTAGGTGTCAGGACACCTGCACTCTGACTAACTGGAAGATCCGGCATCTCCTCACCACTCACATCCTCACTGGGGACGGAAGGCTCACCGTGAACATTTTGTGTCTATGTATCTCAGGAGAGCTCCTTCCTGCTTAGATAGAAAAGCTTCCTTTGCTTTTTTTCTTAATGCTGCCCCAGAGGGGTGTTTTCTTCTTTCACTCACGACTGTTGTTCTGTGCCAGGGGGGGGGAGGGGGCCGCGCCTCCCTCCCCCCCCCCCCACAGTCTGGTACCCGAGGCAGCCGCCTCATTTCGCCTCATGGTAAGACCAACCCTGACCAGTATAAGCAAAGAGATGGAAACAGTCCTCCTTTCTTTAGGCCAATGGTTTCAAACTTGAATGGCTAGATCCATATTTAGTCACCTAAATTTAAATGGTCACTTTTTCCAAGGTACTGAGTACCTGCAGCATCTACTGACTTAATGGAATTTATTGAACACTTAATGGGTGTTCAGTTCTTTGAAAACCAGGCCACTTGTATTTAGATGACTAAATTTTGCTCCTTGGTTCTTAGGTTACCCTTTGGAACCAAATACCCAGGTAAGTGGTGGATTCTCCATCTTTTGATGTCTTCAAATCAAGGCTGGATGCTTTTCTGGATGGTGTGCGTTAGTCACATCCAAGTTATTGAGTGTGACATTGCCCAGGGTACAATCTGGACTGCTGAACAGCTGTGTCCCCTCAATTCTCCAACTTGGGGTACCTTTTACACTGCTTTGCTGTGAGAACAACCACTCGTGGTCTACTCACACACAGCCTCCAGCATGTAAATTACTCTCATCCGTACTATATGATTTAAATGGCTAGCCACTCTTGAATTACACTTCAAAGCAACACCAGCAAATTCCCAGTCCCACACTTTCTCCCAGAAATGTGTGTCTTGTACATCCCAGCCCTCTCCTGGACAACACAAGCTCATATAAAGTCCATCATTTTATTAATAGAAAATGATATGCACCAATCCTCAAATAGAGTTTCCCAAACACTTCAATCCAAGCACACTGGTTTAGATAAAACAACTTTATTAATTACAGAAAGATAGATTTTAAGTGATTAAAAGCAATGAGGCATAAAAGGCAGAACTGATTACAAAGAAATAAAAGGTAAAATTCAACTAACACCTAATTTAACAAGCTAAGTGAATTAAGAGCAAAAGTCTCTCTCACCACATGTTATAGCAGCCTTCCTGGCTGAATTCCTTTCTGCCAGGATCCCGCCCCAATCCAATGATGCTTCCTTTGTCCTTCAAGTGTTGTCGATGCCATGAGTAGAGATGAATGGAGAGAGATCTTGGAGCATCTGTTTCCCATTCTTATACCCTTTTCCTCTTGAGAATCATCTCGAGCTCAGGTTTAGGAGACAAAGTCTGGGGGGCTGGAAACTTCCAGATGTTTCTTTGCCAAGATGTAAATTTCTCTCTCCCACTCTTCTTCCTGCCAAAGAATGGCCACTTAACAAAGTGATAGTCCATTTGCTTTTGCTGACACTGGCTGAGGTGTCCGTTTGCCTTTTGTCTCTGAGGAACTGGTTTATAGCTACTTCCCCAGATTTGGAATATGTGTTTGTGACGTCATACAGAAGAATCTTATAACTTTACATACGATGTTGCCATGCATATTTTACTAGGATAATCATAGAATATCAGGATTGGAAGGGACCTTAGGAGGTCATCTAGTCCAACCCCCTGCTCAAAGCAGGACCAATCCCCAATTTTTGCCCCAGATCCCTAAATGGACGCATCAAGGATTGAACTCAGAACCCTGGGTTTAGCAGGCCAATGTTCAAACCACTGAGCTATCCCTCCCCCGATAATAATGATCAGGATATCATGTGTTTTCAGATGATACCTTACAAGGTATATTTTTTGTACAAAATATTTCATAGTCTTGAAAAAGAAGCAGACATAGGGCTATAGACTGTCACACTAAGCTCATTACAGGGGTAACCAGGTGAAATTTAATGACCTGTGATGGACAGGTCAGACTAGATGATCTATTGGTCTGTCCAACCTTAAATTCTATGTGTCCCAGCAGAGGGGGATATAAGCGAGGAAGTATGATCTAGTGGTTATGGTGGTAGTTTAGGACTTGGAAGAGCTGAGTTAAATTTCCTGCTCCACCACAGATTTTGTGTGAGGCCTTGGGCAGGTCAGTCTCTCTGTACCCCAGTTCCCAATCTGTAAAATGGGGATAATAGCACTTTCCTAGCACACAGGGGTGTTGTGAGGATATACACCTTAAAGATTGTGAGGTGCTTTGGTATTGTGGTGGTAGGGGCCAGAGAAGTAGTTCAGATCAATAGAAGTATTCAATAGATAAAAATACTGTAGCAACAGATTGGAAAAAAAAGTTGTCTCTTTTGACTGAATTTTGTCTTTTAGTTGTCACTGATAAGTTTATTGAATTTTGAATCATCCTATGCACATTGGGCCAAATTCTGTGCTAAATTATGCTCCATGCAATCTTACTAGGCCAAATTCTGCTCTGTTACATTTTGTCAATTTTGAGTAAGATTGGGTTGATAATCAGGCCTTTAATTGGCTGTCGTAGACATCTACTGCCATGTCAATATCAATATTTATCAAAAGGTAATAGGAACACACACACATGCAAGAGTGTTTGTGAAAAGCTCAAATGTTCCCTAAACTTAGCAGTTACCCAGCCTAATTCTGCCCCTGTTCAGTACACAAGCATGCAGGCATAAGAACACATCATGGTATTAGTCATATACACACAACAAAGAAAAAGCTTCTCTACAGTTGAGAGCGTTCTTTTAAAGTTTTTCTTAATTCAATTGTGTCATTTTTACTTTGTAAAACAAAACAACAAACATGACTAATCTTACTAAATATTGCAATGAAAGTGCTGGCAGAACCTTAGCTATAATCTGTGAATGCAATACTGTCATTTTACAACAGTGGCGGTTCTTAATTAACTTCAAAGTACATTTAATTATTTTGTGAGTGTGAGTGTATCCCTTTCTTCCCACGGTACTATACTTAATCCGTACAACTCCTAGCATAACTACAGTAGTTTAACTCTCTATGTGATAGTTAAAAATATCCAAATGGTTTCACTCACACGTCTCCTACTTCGGATCTGCCTTGTGTAATCTCCTTTGTTTGGAAGGAGGGCTCAGGGATGTCTGTGGCAAAATCCTCCCTAGACAGCTCTCTGTGCATTTCAGGGGATGGAATCAGGGCATGCTGGGAGTAGAGTGGCTGAAGCAGGGGTGCTACACATCCCACTCTCCAGTCCCCTGGAAGATACCCCCAAAGGCTTAATACCACATTAGGCTTTACTAGGTGTTTTTTGTGCTCCCTTTCCCACACCTCCATAGGCTCTGCAGGCCTCTAAATTATATAATTACTCTGTTTTTAAAAGAAAATAATGTGTGGTTGAAAAGGCTGAATTTATCTTTCTTGTCTTATGTTCAGTATGAGACAAATTCTGACATAATAGGAAATTGACTGCATTCTGTGACAATGATGATTGGAAAGCATACAGCCAACTTGTAAAGTTTGCCTGGCATAGCAGGTCATGGAGTTAAATGCTGCAGCTGGGTTTTTGAAGGGGAAGGATTGTTCTGTGCTGCTTAAAATATTCATAGTTGAGATTTGAAAGCAGTTTGGGAAGCATTATCTTCCACAGTTAAAAACAAACTGTTGCCATCGACCTGTGATGGAGCAGAAGTATGCAAGGGGCTGTTCCTAGTAAAATGAACAACAAAGCTCCCCAAATGGAGCAGAACTGGGCACTCTTTCCCTTGTGGAAAGGCTTCAGCAGTGTTTTTTTTCTTTGTATTAACTATCGTCTCTTCCCGGTCCGTTTCTGAAATCCTTACTCAGGACATTGCCATTTTACCTCCTGAGATTTGTGTTACAATTAATAATCACTCATATTCTAGAGCATGGAAAATACTAGAAGCCAAATCGTGAATTGAAGCAGAAACATATGGGATTCTGTGGAACAAATTAATAGAAATACACTAATATAAATGGCTGTTACGCTTATATTCTGTATTTTTGTTTGCCTTAGTGGGCAGGTTCCTTGTCTATGTGCAAACAAAAGTATTGTTTAAAATACTATAACAGAAACCAATGGTAACACATTGTCCCTATATTTCCTGGATTCAAAACATAATGAAATCAAATGTGTCTGCCAGATATGCTATGTGACTGTGCAGTCATGCGTATAAGAAAATGCACATACAGGGTCTTGAATGACAAGACTCTGCCTGGTTCCTAATTTAGTCCTGATCCTACAAACAGTCCTTACACATATGAATGTTATCATTTGCATGTAAGCATTTGCACAATCAGGCTAAGTGTGTGGCCACACAAAGGGAAAGGGAGTATGGAAGAGGGGGGGATTGCAAGGACTGCCAAGTAGCAAGTCAAAAAGGGAGTCGGGGAGAGTAGGTTGGTGCTGTGTGTGTGAGACTAGGGGTATATCTTCACTGTAGAGTTAACCTGGACCCCTAACCTCCCGCCCATCCACACACAAAACCTTGTTACCTTAGTTCAGTGTTGCTTTCAGTCCAGGCTAGATGGCCTATTGTGGGGCTGGAGACCAAATCCTGAGTGAGGATTCCACTAGTAACCAACCACTTTTCACTAAGGACTAAGCTTAACCGCTCAAATGCTGATAGTCCTCCAGTGCGTTCACACAATTCCCCCTGTGTGCCCAAGATGGACAGGTTCTCTCACAATTCACTGGGAAAGAATTATAAAGTGGCTCAGTTTACTGCAACACAAAGTAGTATAGGGTGTGCCCCCAGAAGTCCTAGTAACACACCCAGGTGAGAGCACCATCAGTGGACACAGTAACTTGGGTATGACTGTGTACACTTAGTTAGACTAATCTGGGTGCTTGGTCCCAGGTGCCGATCACCTGACTTGACTCTGCAGTGAATATATACCCTATGCTGCACTCTTTAGAGCAAACTGCTCACCCAACACAACTGGAGTGCTCAAGAGGTATTGTATGTAATGCCTCCCAGGGCTCTTCCTGGTGTGGTTTGACTGCACTAAGCCACAGCTTGTTGCAAGGAGAACAGACACAACTTAACTCTAAGGTTTAAAATGCAGAATATCCTCAATTACTACTGAATTTACTTCTAACTATTGCCTGTGAAAACTCCCCGACTAAACTTTGAAATCTACATTCTCCAAAGATAATGTGAGGAGGCATGTGGTCCAGTGATAGGGCATTAAATTGGCAGTTAGATTATTAAGGTCCTAAAAGTTTTGCCACTGACCTTGCATGTGACAATTGGGCAAGCAGGTTTAATAGGCAGCAAGTTTAAAACAAACAAAAGGAAGTATTTTTTTCACATAACGCACAACCTATGGAACTCCTTACCAGAGGATATTGTGAAGGCCAAGACTGTAACAGGGTTAAAAAAAGAACTAGATAAGTTCATGGATGATAGGTCCATCAATGGCTATTAGCCAGGATGGGCAGGGATGGTGTCCCTAGCCTCTGTTTGCCAGAAGCTGGGAATGGATGACGGGATGGATCACTTGAGGATTACCTGTTCTGTTCATTCCCTCTGGGGTACCTGGCATTGGCCACTGTCGGAAGACAGGATACTGGGCTAGATGGACCTTTTGTCTGACCTAGTATGGCCGTTCTTCTGTTCTTAAGTCTCTTCACCTTTTTGTGACTTAATTTCCCCTTCTTTGCAACGTGCTTTGAGATCTTTGGATGAAAAGTGCTACAGAAGAGCTAAGTGTTGTTTATTCTTAGGGGCATGATTCTCCATTGTCTAGTACCTTGTGCAGCCATTTACACCTGTACAAAGCAGTTGTGAAATGCTGCCAAGCCAGAAAGGTAGCATTGTACCCCCACTTCACTTTCACTTTGAGCAATTGGAAATGACTACAAGAGTTACAAGGTCATGGAGAATCAGGTCCTTTATCTCTACTCTTCTTGCTTAATCTCTCATTGTGATTCTCAGCAGTAGCATTGCCTGTGTGTATGGCTCTTCAAAATATATATGCCCTCTTGTGATTTTTTGTCAATGGAAATAGTTTGAGAAATATATAGTACCTTGTAGCTTTATGCAGTATTGTAGCTGAGTTGGTCCCAGGATATTAGCGACACAAAGCAGATGAGTTAATATTTTTTATTGGACCAACTTCTGTTGGTGAAAAAGACAAGCTTTCAAACAGAGGTGACACATGGTGGGACACGTGGGGTGTCACGCGGGGTCATGTGCCCCCCCATATTTGCTGCTTGGCTTGTACTGAGCATGCTAACACAGACTGAGCATGCTCAGTAACATTGCCTTCACTCTGCCCCTGGCCCCCAGTATTGGAAGGCCCTGATCATCTCTTACCTTTCAAGCTTACACACAGATCTTCAGGTCTAGAAGAAGAGCTCTGTGTAAGCTTGAAAGCTTGGCTCTCTCACCAACAGAAGTCAGTCCAATAAAGTAATATTTCCTTACCCACCTTGTCTCTCTATTATCTTGTAGCTTTATGGACTCAGGGCCAGATTTAAAAAGTATTAGGCACCTAAACATGCAGATAGGTGTCTAGTGGGATTTTCAAAAGTGCCTAAGCAGGCTGGGTGCTTAACTCCCATTGAAGTGAACAGGACTTGTGTATCTACCTGCATCTTTAGGTGCCTTAATATCTTTGAACATCTGGCCTTCAGTCTCATTCTTTACCAAGGGGTTGAGAACAGCTGACTAGCTGTGCACATTGAGACTCTGTGACAGACCTCTTTTGTTGCTGCCCATGGGTGTGCCACCTTTCTTTCTGGAACCTGAACATTTTTCCAGCAACCTGCCAGTGGCTGCAGTTTCATTAGGCTGGATACTACATGTGTGGGAGTGTGTTTGTTTAACATCTATCTGTGCACAACGGTTATTGTTCAGTGCTACAGCTGGGGCTCTGAGATATGAATGTTTATTATCTAAGGTCTAAATGAATGCTAATTTCATGAAAGCGATACATTTGAGAGATGCTTTAAATCCGTTTTCTTTGTCCATATCTACAACCGTTTTTAGGAAAATAAATGTACAACTCTTACAAAAACATGGGAGGCTACAAGGTGTGCTTGTTAAATGATGCATCGGAGCAGGTGGGGGAGTTACAAGTTACACTCATCACTAAAGCTGTAGTCTTTCGAAGTGATAGCCATTTTCTCAAGTCAGACATTGTTCTTGTTACAGTGATTTCATGCAGCTTCTTTCACTGCTTATCATCTTTGCAGGATGAAAAACCACTTTCATAGAAATCACTGCTTTCAATCGAAAAGTAATTCCTTGCTTTTTGGGTGGATAAACCTGGTTCTTGTCAGGAGTAAAATGTACAAACCTGGTAATTTTTTTTGAATAATCAAGCTAACTGTGAGATTACAGATTTGGGTCATATGCTTCTCTGATTTATGCTAGAATAAATCAGGAGCAACAGCATGGATTGAAATAGATTTACTCTGGATTTATACAGGATGGAAGCCAGAGCAGAATTTGGTTCTGTGGTGTGCAATAGTTCATCAAAGGCCAAATTCTGCCATCAGACCCATACTAAGTAGTAACTTTTGCTCCATGGGCTACTTGCACAGTCAAGCTGCTACTCAATGGGAGTAAGCATAGTAGTATCTTGAAATAAATCAGCTTCACAGTTTTACTTCTGAGATAATAGTGTATCATGCTATCCATGGCATTAGCAGGACAACTTACCCTAATCGTGTTTCACAGGCCACAGAGTTCTCACTTTGGACATTTCCAAGTGCCAGGCTGATGTGACATATAACACAAAGTTGCATTTTACCTTGTGCTGACTGAAAAAGCATCACCAGTGCATATGTTGAACTTCCTTTTAGTATCAAAGGGGTAGCCGTGTTAGTCTGTCTCCACAGATTTATTTGAGCATAAGCTTTCGTGGGTAAAAAACCACTTCTTCAGTGCATCTGAAGCCACTAACAGCCACTAACAATACACCAGCCTCCAGTTGCTAATGCACATAGCCCCACCAGACCTTCCACGAAAGGCCATGATAGAATTTGGCCCAATATAAACTTCAACGGGACTTGGATCAGACCTATGTGAATATTCGCGTGAGACATACCAGACTTTCTACATGCTTTACAGTTTTGCCATTTAAAAAAACATCAAAAGCTTAATCTGTTATCTCTATCTGAAGATTAAAGCAAATAGGAGTGCCTTCAGGACTTCATGGATAGGTGTAATTTTTTTTGTTAAGTAGTAGTGACCTACTGTCTTGTGGGAAACCAGGTAGAAGAGTTTAAGGCTCAAGAACAAGTTGTGGGAGCATGGGGAAGTCAGTAATGCATCCTTTTGTATTTGTCTGGGCCAGAGATATGAAGGATGCTAGAAATGTTCACTCGCTGCATCAGAGAATGTTTGAACAGAAAATCTCCCTGGTTAGACACTATGGGTGGGATTTTCAAAAACTCTAAAACATTGGTCTCTTTCTACTCCCATTGACTTCTGGGGAGCAAAATTGTGCAACACCTGAAAGCTTTTGAAAATCCCACTGTATGATCTTGAGTCATGCTCTTCCGGATTCATTCATTGCTCCAGCAATGGAGCTGGTAGAATTTCTTAAACTGAAATATTTCTAGAAAAAGAGTAACTATCATGGAAGTACATGTTCATGCCACATTCCGATGTCGCACATTACGACTGTGTGTAAAGTAGTGTACAATATAAACAGCAGCTGGGCAATGTTCCCTCTAATTTTTGACAGGCCGTGTGCGCAAAAAAGTCTTCTATACAAATTGTTGTGCTTCTGTGCAAATTTTTGTGCGTGCAGTGTTTCGCCGTGTGAGCGGGGTTTAGAATCTGTATGCACGCGCACAGCTTAGAGGGAACAGTGCAGCTGGGTCTTTTATTCACTTGAGCACCTAGTCTTCGCCAGATTGCTGTTTGGTTGACCAATACATCTGATGAGAGAAACAGTAAAGGTGGGATTAGAACATCTCTCATGAAAACTAGTTTTCTATCAGTTTTAGGAATTTGTACAAATCCACTAAACCCTACTTGTATAGTTTTTGGTCACTCTATCCATCTGATTTAACTGGAGTGTTGATCTTGGTGGCTTACATAATATGTTTAACTATGTTTTAGGGGTTTGCAGTGTTGTTGTAGCCATGTTGGTCCCAGGATATTAGAGAGACAAGGTGGGTGATGCAAAGAAGAGCGTCTGTGACCCAAAGAAGAACGCTGTATAGCTTGAAAGCTTGTCTCTTTCACCAGCAGACGTTGGTCCAATAGAAGAGGTTACCTCACCTACCTTGGGTCTCTATGTATTAGGGGAGCACTTTCCATTTCTTATCTCTGTCAAAATATTCCAAGGCAGATGGCTTGGAAGCAAGTTGTTCTGCCCATTGATGTTACTGTTTCCTCTCCTCCATCCGTGTTATCAGACCACATCCTCTTAGTGTCAGCAATGGCACTGAAGTTCTTACAGTTCCTTTATGCAACCCTGATACTAAATCCCTGCTAAAAAGGAAATCTGGATGATGGACGCCTAAAAAATCCTTTGGGTATTTTACCCTGTTGTCTTTTCTAAGCAGATTCATGGATACAAATTACAACAATGTAGTTTTTCCAGAAGGCTTCCTCATGGGATTATAAATATTTTCCTTCCATTTCTCAAACCCTCTTCTCTGAAAGCAGAGGGTGTGTCTACACATGGATAAAAAACCCGCGGCTGGCCCAGGTCAACTGATTCTGGCTTCTGGGACTCAGGCTCTGGGCTGAAAAATCTCTGTGTAGACGTTTGGGCTCAGGCTGGCTCTGTCTACACTGCAATCATAGGGCATGAATACAGCCCATATATGCATACTCAAGCTAGTTTTAACCTAGCTAGCTCTGGTACTGGAGCAATGAAGCTGCTACAGCATGCGCTTCAGGGCAGGATGTAAAAGCCTGCCTGGAGCCCATGGGATTTACTTAGGTGGCTAGCCTGCACTGAAGCCCACACTTGGGACCATGAGTAGGTGGAGGGTCCTAGAGATCGGTCTCCAGCCCGAGCCCCGATGTCTACACAGCAATTTGTAGCCTGACAGCTCGAGCCCCAGCAAGCCCAAGTCAGCTGACCCAGGCCAGCAGTGGCCATGCCATGGGTCTTTTATCCCTATGTAGATGCACCCCTAGGACTGGTGTATGCTAGAAAACTTTGCTGCTTTAACTCTGCTGGTATAGGTAAAGCAGTACAATGCCCCAGCATGGATATAGTTATGTTGGTACAGCTGATTCCTGTTCAGGAACTGAAATAAATTATATCGGGATAAGGAATCCTTATACCAGTATAACTGCATTGACACCAGGGGTTTTACCAGTATAACTGTTTCAGCATCATACCCCTAACAGACATAGTTATGCCAGTAAAACTTTTAAGGGTAAATGAGACCCTGGAGCCGCAGCCTAGGGGATGGGACCTGTGGTGACTTTAAGCCTTGTGATGCTTGCGCCATCCTCCTGCTGAGTTGCTCCAGAGACTGAGAGGTCCTTATATAATTTAGCTCTGGGAGCCTGACTGTTATGACTGACTGGCTTGTAATGGGATCTTCAGAAGGGACACTCAGGCTGTTTTTATTTTGTTCCAGTACCTGCACTGGGTGAATTCTTCCCCTGCAGTAACCAGACCTTTTAGGGCCCCTTTACACCACTCTGGCCCTCTCATCCAGGATGTAGGTATCTGAGCAAGATTGAGGATCTCATCTGGTTTCTGCTTTCCTGGTGAAACTTTTTTGGCTTCTAGTAATTGCCAAACAGAAACCCAAACGAAACTTTTGACCACATTTCAGAGTCAATAACGCGTGTATGTCAACTTGTCTGAACACACCTGCTTTGTTTGGGTTTTTCTATGCCCTTGAAACCACGTTACGGCCTGAGAAACTGAATGATTTGCACAGAGAAGCTTTGAACTCTCCAGCTACATCTGCGTTTGGAAGTGATCACACCTTCTAAACTAAGGGCTGATGTTATGGGATTGTAATCTTCTTGTATCATGGTAAAACCCACAGGCGTGTGAAAAGAAGGAAGGAGGTGAAGTCCAAGAGGTTCATTTTGCAGAGTTTCCTTATAAAACTCTCCTCGATGCGATGGGGTTTATGGTTTGCAGAGAGAACTGGGTACTTTAAATCAGTGAGCCTCTTGGAGCTATTTTTGTTTACACTGCAATCACACCCACATGCAGGCTGATATGTAGATCATGTACCTGAGCTGGAGCAGTGAAGCCGCAGCAGCATGGGCTTCAGTGCAGGCTAGCCACCTGAGTAAATACCCAAGACTCCAGGTAGGTTTTTGCATCCTCCCTTGAAGCTTGTGCTGTCACAGCTCCACTTTGCAGTACCCGAACTAGCTAGATTAAAGCAAGCTTGGGTATGTGTGTATATAGGCTGCATTCACACCCCATGACTGCGGTGTATACATGGCCTAAAGCAGGCTTGCACAACTCGTAAAGCGGCGAGGGCCATATTACTGCAAAGAAAACAGCTGAGGGCCGAAACCCCCCCGACCCCACAGAAACACCCCGCCCCAGCACCGCCCATCCCGCGGAAACAACCCCTCCTTCCCCAGCGCTGGGGTGTGGAAGCCTGGCTCACCTGCCGCCCTGCCACTGCCCGCCCACTTGGCTCGTCATCCCCCACCCCGCCCAGCTCGCCTACTCACCCCCCCGCCGCCCGCTCACCTCCTCAGCCCCCCCGCTGCTGCCGGCTCGCCGGCTCCCCCCCACCGCCAGCTCACCTGCCTGCCCGCTTCTGGCCTCTTACCTTCTGCTGCTCCCCCTGCCGCTGGCTCACACTCACTCCCCAGCCTGCCACTAGCCCCTTCACCAGCCCACCCACCCGCTGGCCAGCCACCCCGCTGCTTGCCTACTCACCTCCCCGCGGGCTGCATGTGCCCCCCGGGCCGCATGTTGTGCAGGCCTGGCCTAAAGTATCCTCTTATCATCACTACCATAGTACCAGAGGGCCTCACAATCTTGGACATATTTATCCTCCAACACCCGTGTGAGGTAGAAAGCACTATTATCCTATATACTGTTGTTATTGCTAAATAATAGTTAATAAGATAATACTATATTATCAGCCTATTAAATCAATAGATTTAAAACCCATAGGCTTCTAATTTCAATTTATATTTCAATGGAAATACAGGCACAGATACTAAAGGAGCCAGAGAAACAGAAGTCAGAAGTGGTCTCCTTCATTCCCCTCTCATTTCCCTCACCCCCTTCACATTCCATGGTGTATTCTGATACTTCACATCCTGAGGAGGGGGCAGAGGCTGTTTCAGCAGCTAGTGTCCTTTAGGCAGGCTTGCTGACTGTCACCTGCGTCACATGCTGCTCAGTTCTTGAAAACTCAAGTGAGCTTAGCGTGTCTTGTAAAATTTGGATGCAAATTAAAATCCACAGGGACAAAGAAAGAGGATTCTGCCTTCCGTGCTTGCACCCACCACAAGGGACAAAAGAGTAAAACTCTTGGGAAAATAGAGGCTAAATTTAGTGATGACCGATCTGCCAGGAGGCTTTTTTGAAAGCTTTAAAACAGAGAGGATCTAATAAAGCTGGATGGAGAGAAATAGTTCTTTCTGTATGAGAAAAGCTTGAGACTGTTTGTTTGGTTTTAAGAGGAGGTGAAAAAGAAGGGGCATGATATATGAATCCAAAATAATGAACGGTAGAGGGAGAGCAAACTGGGTTCTCCTGTGTTCACTTTTTGCATAATACAAGAAGGAGGGGACATTGTAAAGAAAAGCAACAAATGTAATGATAAAAGGAAATACTTTGTACATAAAGCACAATCAATCTCTGGAACTCATTGGCATTGGGTACCATTGAGGCCAACAGCTTAGCAGGATTCAAAAAAGCATTAGACATCTATGTGGATAATAAGAACAGCCACAGTTCAATAGATACATATATAAATAAACCCTCATGTCAGGGCATCAGTCGACCGCTAACTGGGGGCGGGGGGTGGGGGTGGGGTTGGAAAAAGAGTCTGCTGTGGGCAAGTTACTTCATAATTGTCCATTATGTGGTTTTCTTACTCCTCCTTCTGAAGCAGCTGGTACTAACAAGTGTCCAAGACAGGAGACTGGACCAGGTGGGCCATTTTTCTGATATAGTTTGACTAATCCTATGTTAACGCTTGGCTAAATATGCACCTTAGAGCTAAACTGTGTCTTTTATGATTTTGGGAATGATGATGTGGTGCAATGTTCTAGCGAAGTCTCTGGAGAGCCCGGGGCTTGATTCTTTACTCCCTTGTAACTTTGGATATTGGCTGGGAGAGACTTCCATTCCACAGTCCACTGCAACAAAGGAAAGCCACTTGCTGATCTGCGACATAATGTTTAAAACAGGGATGGTGTCAGAGCTGTATTCTCCAAGACAGCCTGTCTGCATCATTTAGCACTCTAGAAACCAATGGTGTCCCTTTGCAGACTGCCATTGTAAGGAAGGCTGGGCAAAAGTTATGGACATTATAACCCAGATTATAATTCTATGATAGGTTAATTTGCTATTTTATCTGAACTTTATAGGCTTATTACATTCAGGCCCCTCTTGCTTTAGTTGCATGTTTGTGCTTATGAATCTTGGATGTTGTGTATTGTTTGCACAGATTTCTAGGTTTATAGAGCCGATCAAAATACAAACATGAGGAAACATTTCTTTTCCCCCCATGTGACTGTGATAAGAGAATTATTGCTCAGCAGCTACACCCCTTAAAATATGCACTGGGAATCATGTTGAACATCGGGGAGCAGAGTGGGACTACACTCACTCTTTTTTCTTTATATCTCTTTGAAAAACAATCAAGGGGATGCAATGCATGTATATCTTTAAAGTATTATGGTAGTGAATTTTAAGTGCACAAAAATTCAAAGCCATTGTAACTTGGCCATATATTTCTGCTTACAAGTGGTGGCTTTTATTAAATTTAATTACTTTTCCATGCTGTGGTTTTAAATCAAGAGCAACTTCAAAACAAAGGTGGTTTATATTAATATAACAGTTCTCCCCTGTGGCTTGCATAGTAAAGGTGTAGCTATTAAATGAAGGTGGTTTTTATTAAACAATATGTGAAGAGCAACTACTCCATGAGAACAGTTAGTTACTGAAGGTGGCTTCTAGAGAGATGCTTTTGGGATTAGATTTAGAAGAAATATCTGAGTCCATAATAAATGTGGTGGTGGTCATCCACTCCTTTCCAGTGTGATTTAAGGCATACATTTTGACAACAGGGATAGTAAAAGAAACTACATGAGTGGGTTGAATTACAATTGCTGTGGGAACCGTAATTTTTAATTTCCTGACTTCTGTGGGTCTGGATTCTGAGCCATAATGCTGCTTTGTGTTTGTTTTATTTTGCACTGATGTATCAAATATATGATATAACAATATAACAGACTAAAAAAGGGTCATGTGGCTTTGGTCGAGTAAAGTGAAAAACGATGCTCTTCTTCATAAGTATGGGCATATGGCATCAGTATAGCTTCTTCATGTGTAGTCAACTTGTTAAAACACTTCGGGCCAGCCCCTCAGCTAAATGGGTCTGGCTCCATTGGCTTCAGTGGCATGGGGCCAGTTTTCAGCAGCTGAGGCTCTGTCCCTTTAGAGGAGGTCTGGGATTGGTGAGCAAAGCAGAGTCTTGTTGAATCAGTTCCAACCAACTAAAATCCTATTTTTTAATCTGAAAGAACAGTTGGAATGACATGTTCATTGCTATCATGGTCTCTTTTTTTCCTTTACTCCAGCTCCTCATATCTGGCCTGCATGCACATCCTGTACGCACAGGGAATCAGAATGTAAAGAAGCACAGAGAGTTTTAGATGCGAGTGTATTTGTATGAAGTGTAGTTTAAAAATTAGACTAAGTAAATGATTTTCCTTTTAAATTATATGAAACTTGGTGATGACAACACAAAACAAGAAAAGCACAGGCTTCGTATGATGTAATTTAATATAGCTAGTTGTCATTTAAGAAATACAGATCTGATTGGTACATTTTTAGTGTTCTGACTTTAATTCACATAGCAGTAAAGTGTGAATGCACATATTGAATCTTGTCAGTGGCATTTGAAATGCTTTTCTGTTTTAAGTAACATGCTTTAAAAGTTCTGCTCCCTTAGTTCACATTGTTATTGTCTGCTCCAGTTCTTGACTTAGTAGCTTTTCTGATGTAGTCTGGGAATGAGTTCCTTTGGACTTGCACATTATCTTATTACAATATACACCACCGATTATTTATACTGGAGGTTAATGACATTAACTCAGAGGAATTCACTGGACATTGCATTTACAAGATCTTATAAAAATGCTGTTGTCAGTTATGGAAATTAAGAGTAAAATAGTGTTATTTCTTAAAATACTTAAGCTATATACCTTATTTATTTTTGATACATGATTAGTTCTAAATACTTTTATGTTAATTAATTCTGAATTATTTAGTTATTACATGAGAAAATACATCACTTAATAACTGAATCGGAATGCTGACTCCATCCAGCTAAATAAAGCATAATAAATAAATAAATTAAATAAATAAACTAAAATAGCACTAAGTGCTCTCCAGGGATCTGATGAGTGGTTAAGTAAAAATATCTATGTTTTAATATCCTTTCAACTTCCAATTGCCTTAATTTTTTTTTGTTTTTTAAAATAACATCTAGAGAAAGAAATAGAAATGGGGCCAGGATCTGAAATGACTAGCTAGACCTGCAGATCTGACTAATATGAAAACCAAAAAGAGACCAAGGCTTTAAGGACCAATTTTTCAAAAAATTAAAGCACACTTGATATTCCAGAGACATGGTGGGTGAGGTAATATCTTTTATTGGACCAACTTTTGTTAGTGAAAGAGACAAGCTTTTGAACTTATACATAGCGCTTCCTCCGGTCACATCGGTGTAAACTCAAAAGCTTGTCTCTTTCACCAACAGCGGTTGGTTCAGTAAAAGATATTCCCTCATCCACCTAGTCTTTTCCTAATATCCTGGGACCAACATGGCTGTGAACAACACTGTGTACAACAGTGAACAACACAGTGTACAACAACACTGTGAACAACAATTTGATATGCCAAACATTTTTAGATTAAAATACAAGCAGACAAAAAAAATCTCCCTACCCTCTTTCACCAAGAAATACTATTAAGGCAATGAGCTTAAACTGCAGCAAGGGAGGTTTAGGTTGGACATTAGGAAAAAGTACCTAACTGTCAGGGTGATTAAACACTGGAATAAACTGCCCAGGGAGGTTGTGGAATCTCCATCTCTGGAGATATTTAAGAGTAGGTTAGATAAATGTCTATCAGGGATGGTCTAGACAGTAATTGGTCCTGCCATGAGGGCAGGGGGCTGGACTCGATGACCTCTCGAGGTCCCTTCCAGCCCTAGAATCTATGAATCTATGAATAAGGCAATACAGAGCTTTTTTAGAGATCCTAAAGAAGCAAAAAACTAAATACTTCCCTCCCGGACAATGGAGTAGCAGTAGTGTCACTCTGTGGATACTACTGCTGCCTTGTGTCTGCAGTATTTATGTGGGTGCTGTGCTTCCTACACAGGGGAAATGGCTAGTGCATGTGCATATTTGTAAATCAACTGACCCTGCTCTATTCCCCCCTGTAGCCATGCCCATAATGTCCCCTTCTTCTGCAATCTTTCCTTTTCTGCAGGAATGTGTTCATTTTGGAGCCTATTAAATGATAGCATTTTTCTTCTGACACATCATACCATTTAAAAAATCATTTTTTCATACCACTTGTAGCATCCTGTATTACTTAAGGCCTCTAAACCAGAATGTAGATACTGTATAGTATAAAGTATGAATACTGCAGTTTTAGCAAAATGTCAAATACCCTAAAAAGGAAAGAGTTTTAGTTGGACGACATATAGTCAGTCAAAAACGGTGTCTCTGGAATCCCAAAAGATGATGCTGGAATCTGTGGCTATCACCGATTTTTGAAAACCATTTATAATGAAAATACGTGTCTGTTTCTGGAGTCTTAATTAGAGGTGTAAAAATACTCTAATAATTTCTTTAATTTAGGGAATCTGTCCCTACATGGCAATCTTTATAGGAAGCAGCTGTGTTGTGTGAGGCCTTCAGGCTGCTGCTTACATGTTTGAAAATGCCCACATTTTTGGCGTATTTTTCACTTTGTAATAGTTGGGGCCTTGAAGAAGAGAGACTATTGTTCCAGCTCTTCAGCTCTATTTTTGAATATTTCCTCATAAAAGTCTGGAATGAATTGGGAACAAGTAAAACAAATCTATTGTCTAGCCAGGAAAGCTGTAAATGGTTAACTCTCCATTGTGCTGTTGAAGACTAGTGTAGACAAGAAGAAGGATTCTGCCATTAAAAAAAGGGAGTGTCTGAATGCATTATATACACTGAAACTTAAAAACCCCCCAAGAATTGGAAAATTACTTATTCGTAGATATGAAACAAAAGCTGCCTGAGGCGACTCCACCTTTTGTTCTGGGAGAGTATTTAGTTAAAGCATGCTTGGCATAGAAACACCAACATCATATGATACAGCATGCCAAACATCCTTTAAACACTCCCCTCCCCCACCTGTGTACAAAGTGTACAGATAATGTGACTAATTATCCAGATGCAGCAACACAAAATTCACTAACGGCCTGGAGACCAATAAATGTCTTTGGTTGAATTTCAGTCGATAAGAAAAAGACGGGGGACTGCACTCCATAATATATTAACCCCCCAAATTGTAGTGAAGTAAATAAGTTATTTTCCCCTCCATTTCTTTCTGGATTGAATCTCTCCTGATGCTACTCACCACCAGAGCATCAACAGGTTCCCTCTAGAAGTGTGGCAAAACCATACCATCCTCTTTCCCCAGTGGACAGGACTCCTTTGTGTCTGTTCAACGATGGGGTCTTAGCAACTCTAGTGGGTTCCATCGAGGACTGGAGAAAGGCCACGTGTGAGTCTTAAAACTAGGTACTACTGGTGTAGTACAGAGAGATTCTCAGGAGGCCACTCCCTTCTGAAGCAATACTACGCTTTTATCCCAGAGTTGAGTAGAAGTTCATAGACCACTACAAAATCGATATAGCTGGCTGAAAATATTCAGATCTTTGACTAAATATTTTCATAGAAAAATACTCTTAAAAAAATCTGCTCTAAAAACCAATCCCATTCCCAGAGTCATTCACCAACATGATGACAGCAGGTTCTGTCTGGGATCAGGGGACTTGTACCATAAAACTAGGCCCCTTCCTTTACCCTCATAGCTCAGAAAGCACACTACTTTTATCACTCCTCAAAACAGCCCCATGGATATGAGCAAATTCTGTCCAGGAGTAGGGGTGTGCCTTAAAACAAGCATCTACCCCTCCCCCATGGTACAGATCTTGTTGATTTGGGAGAGTTTGGAGATGATTTTTGGAATTTTGTGGAATAAGTTTTGGGAGCATTATGTTGAACTTGTATCTCCAGTCAACCTAGGGTGACCAGATGTCCCGATTTTATAGGGACAGTCCCGATTTTTGAGTCTTTTTCTTATATAGGCTCCTATTACCCCGCACCCTCTGTCTTGATTTTTCACACTTGCTGTCTGGTTACCCTAAGTCAACCCCTCCCACCTGTCTGCAGTACCTTGCTAGATTGCCATTTCATTGCAACCTGGATTCCCAATGGAACACTAGTTCTGAGAAAGCTGAGTGGGTGGGTTGGTCAGGTGCTAATTTGTGGTTTGTACACTTCAGTGCAACACTGATGGCTAATCAGGTTATCATTACTCATGGAAGAGGCCCCCCGGCTTGTCTTGTGTTGCTGAGACCTGTATGGGTGATTCAACTGGCCTTTTATTGGCTAAATTCTCCCTAGTGGGGTTCTTGGTTCAACATCCTTGAAGATCTCCATACCCAGAACTCCTATGATTTGAAATACGTCTGGTTGGGCTTAAATTAAGAGTTTCATTGAGATGCTTTGCCATCTCACTAATAAGAAATGGAGTTTAGTGAGGCACACATATTCTCTGAATGTCAAATATACTCTACAACTTGCAAACACTAATCGAGTCAATCCAAATAATGCCAACATAGATAGTGCCTTAAAAAGATGACTTTATGCATTCAAAGCTATTGATTGGGTGAAATTATGCCATGATTTACAGCTCAGGTATTGATGTTAACACGGTTACACAAGGAAGTTGCAGCACCAGTTAAGTATTTACTATACCCCTTTCATGCAGTGGGGACTGCTAATACTTTTTGATTTTGTCAAAAGGCAATAACATCACCTGTGTCGAATGAGCAAGTTGGAGTTCTACTCTCTATTTCTTTTAAAGAGTCAAATGGGCCAGAATGAGAGAGAGAGAGAGAACACAACCCTGAGAATGACTGTATAGCCTGGTGAGTAGGGCACTCACTCAGAATGTGAGAGATCCAGTCCCCCTGCTCCAGTGACTCTAATTATTTGTTTACAGTCCAACTTCAATAGGAGAGACTGAGTGAGGCCCCTCCCGCCCAGGTGAGAGTAGACTTTAGCCTAATGGCTAAAACACTCATTCTGATTGGTGGCACATCCTAGGTTAGTACCCTAACCACTGGGCTAAATGTTATGAGGGAAATCCTCCTCCTCACCTGTCCCAGGCTGTTTTGTATGAACTCACCTGAGGAGCCTGATCCGGTAGGCTGCCTCTCAGCACACCTACAGATCAGGTCCCACACACAACTTAGGTGGCCAAAAGTCTATCTTCTCTTGGTTTGTGAATCTCTTGGGCTCAGGCAGGGAATACGTGCCTAGAGGGAGGCAGCAGTGCACGTGCTCAGGCAGAAACAGGCACATAGGCACAAAACCTGAGGCGCTGAGTGAGTTTAGGTGCCTACAGGATTCAACGGGAATTTTGTCCATTGCAGTGGAGCCTTAAAAAGGGACTTATGCACTTAACTCTTTTTAGGTCCATAGCTGTCAGTGTATTCCCCTCCTGCTTGCTGCTGTCTAAAGGTGCTCTTTATTCTTCTATAATTGCTTATGTCTTTAACTTGCAAACAGAAGGGGGGGCAAGAGTGCTGACTTTTGTGAATATTTTTATAGCAGCATTGGGAATGTTGGTGCAGTCCAGACAGCAGAGTGAGCAGTCTAGAAGAGTTATTGGGCAAGCAAATCAGTGTTGTGGCTTTCTACATGGGTTAGGTAGCTGACCATTTAAATTAGCTACCATAAGTTCTACAGCAGACACATCTTACTGAACTGAGCAATAAAACAATTAAAATGTGTAAAAGTCAGGTTGGGATAATAGCCTTTTTATTTATACACGTCTGTCTCCCTGTGATTAATGGCAAATGAACTATTAAATTTTCCTTAATCTTCATCCTGTTCTGCCTTTTTCTCCATATTCTCAGAAGACTTGTTCTAGGCATACATAGTCTATAGGGAGAAGTTGCTTTTCATTTTCAGTATTAGCTGAAGACCAAGATTTCAGGAGAGGTGACCACAGAACATTAAAAGCCCATTCACAATAAACACTTGAGGGTGGGCATTTGTGATGGTCCATGCACAGCAAGCCAGTTCAATGAATATACTTAGTGTTGGCCATCTGGCCATACCCTCTCCAGGGCTTTTTCATGTTGGGACAATCTGTAAGCATTTTTCTGCTCTGGTGCTGGGGCTACCAGCAATGGAACTTGTAGTGAAGATGGGAGACAGATGGTATTATCACTGTTGCTTAACTCTGATCTTAGGCACTCCTATGTCTGCGCTATTCAATAGAGTGATGAAAATGCCAGCAGCACCTTGTCTATACTACTGTCACCACCAGTGGAGATGCACTGTTGGTTGCAATTGTGAGAAATATTTTTAGGAATAATTCCATAGTGTAGGCAAGACTAAAGAGGGTTTTTTTGTTTGTTTCCTTTTAAGGCACTTGGAATTCTCTACCTCCAGAGATTCTGGCAGAATCCACTTTACTGAGATCAAGGAAACTATGGACAATCATTTAAGAGGCCAATGGTCTCTTAGCATGTAAGTGGGGATTACCTGTAATGATTCTTGCTGTTTATTGCAGTCCTGTATTGTGCAGACCACCTTTGAACATTGTTCAGTGACACAGTGCTTGGTGCTGGTGGCGCCTGGCTATGAGGCTTACCCAATACTACAACTGTGGGAAATTTTAGAGGAGAAATGGCTGGTGTATTTAACTTAAACTTGTGTATTTTTAATTTTCTGGAGTAATCGCATTTCTGTTGCTGCTTAGTTTGAATAGATTGTGACCTAAGTCTCTACAGTTTCCTTTCTGGTACCCCTTAAATGGTACCTCTTACCATTTACCCAACAGCCACCTCTTCACCAAACTGTAGTAGTGTAAATTCTCTAACCTCTCATCCTAGCTAAGCCCTTTCGTCAGCTGAGTATTTCTCTGGAAAACTGCCAGTTTTTTTCCAGTCTTTCCCCTTAGAGCAGCCTCATGGAAAAACTTAAATCTTGTTAGAAACCATTCTGCTGAAGTATCTTTTTTTTCTTAGGTTTCTTCACATCACTAAGGCCCATCTATGTGAAAACTGGATATTTGTATTTCAGGAACTTAGCTACTCCTGCTACTTACACTGGTCTTGATCAAAAGCTCACTGTTGTCAACTGGAGGCTTTTTACTGCCTTCAGTGGGCATTGAATTGGGCCCTTAAAGCAAGAGCCCTGTGTTTGTTAAAACATGATGCTCCTCACACCAGATCACTGTAGGAAAGTGCAGCACTAATAGCTAAAGAAAGTAAGGATAGTATATGTACCTGTTAATATTTGCCTTTGTCTATGTTCCTCTGTGGCTTGGGTTCTGGAAACTCTTATCCTGCGTATGCTTCAACTCTGGTTAATATTCTACTCTCAGTCCCAGTTATGGGATTATATTGCATGCCAAAGCATGACTTCAGTACAGGGACTTCCAGCTCTTGGGAGGCTGGGCTGTTTGCCTGACTGGTAAAGTTTTAGTTTTATATTTCCCTACTAAACCTTATTGATCACAGATTCTCTCCCCTCCCCCCCCACCCCCCGCCACTATGAACTGATAACTGCAAATGTCAACAGCACCACCCCCACCATCAACTATGTTAGTACAGTGATGTAATCCAGAAAATTTGGTAAAGTTCAAATCCCCAATTACATTTCAACTGAATTTGCTGGAAAATACCCATTGCCAATGGTTGCATTCCAAAATGCTTGCTTTGCACTGCAGTTACTGTAACTGTTCTCCAGGGTACAGCTTGAAACTGTTCTCCAGGGTACAGCTTCCAGGAAGAAAAACAGGAGAGGCCCAACAGAGCCAAATTCTGCCCACTGCTACACCCTTACAACCCCACTGATGTCATTAGATGGACAGTTAGTTTATTCTGAATTTACGGGCATTGCATGTGAAAAACAGGGGGCAGAAATTTAACCAAGTTTTCAGAGGAGGCGGAGTTCAAAATTCCAGACCCACTTTAAAAATTTGCCAAACAATTTCAGCTCCTTTTTAAATTTAAATGAAATGGTTTAATCTTTCAGTTTCCGAAAATCAGTCTCTTTGCTTCACTCATCTGTTCTGTTTTACTTCATCAAACCACTCATTCTTCTGTGTGTAATTAATTGTTTAACTACACCAGTTTGAGCCTAGACCTGAACTCTAAGGGCAAAATCCTACTCCTTGCTATTGGCCTGATCCAGCTCCCATTAAAGTCAATGGAAACAATGGATTAGAGGGAACAGGGAATATAAAAGCAAGCCAGAGCTCTCCATATCATTCAAATGAGTGTTAAAACACCATGCTGTGCACTGTAGAGGGCATGGTGTATGGTTCTAGGGGAGGTTTTCCAACCCCTATATCACGTGCGCTGCTGTTCATAGCAAGTGCCATCAGGGACACATACACACTGCTACTATTTTGAGCAGCAGCAAAGTGGTTTCCAGAGCATGTACCCTTAGTGTGTTTGTGGACACCCTGTCCTGGTTGTTAGAATTACTGCAACTGAGGCTGCACCGAGCAACATCTCTGCACTCTGAGTTGGCTGGCCAGGGCAGGGTTTGTCCCTAAATGTCTAGATGGGGTTAATCTGACTAGATTTTCTATCACATTTCAATAATGAGACTGTAGAGGCCCAAAAATCTGGTTTTTGTTTTATGACAGTAGTTAAATATTTGTGCTTGAATGAATTGCTTAGAAAGGGCAACCACAGCTAATCCATATTTCTGAAGTTGGACGTCATCCATAAGTTTAAAGATTCTTAACCTCACTTAGCTTTACACAACATATAATTTATAGAATTGGATCTGATAGCTTAGTTGATGGGCATTTAAAAATCTCTTTATTCACAATACCTCAAACCAGAACACAGTGTTATCTGCATTGTTTAGAATAGTCTGGGTAACAATGCCTCCAATGTGAATAGTTTGCCTTCAGAGTGCTGGGGAAATCATCTCAAAGGAATGCAGATACTGATTAACTCATCGTTTTGGATAGTAATGGTTAAAAGTAGTGGAAAAGTACATAATTGCTTGCAACCCTAAAACACCACAAAAATTACTATCCTGCAGAAAAAAATCCTGCCCTTAGGCTACTGCTAATGCAGCTTCAAAAATGGTCATAAAAACTTACAGGCCCAGACATAACAGCTGCTTGTCTATCTTTCCGATGACGATGAAAAAATTAAGGCCAGATCCTCAGCTGGTGTCAACTGGCATAGCTCTATTGGCTCCAATGAAGCTATTTGCTGAGTTACACCAGCTAAAGAGCTGACCCTGAGTATATTTAATTGTCAAGGCTATAGAATTTTGCAAGTCTGAGCTAATGGTTGCAGTTGGTGGACAAAGTATGGATGGAAAATGTACTTTTCCAGTGTTAAGTATCTGAATCTAGTGACTAAATGCTGACATCAATTTGTACATAATAAACAAAGAACAAGCACTTTTCACCCAGCTATTTTGCATGCGTTTGTTTATATAGCAATTAGTAGATTTCATGGTTGAGGATCAGGAAGGCAACAAGGTTCTGTGCAGGGAACAGCTGTCCTTATTAGATCATAGAGGGGAGAGTGACAGATTTTAGATCTCAGGAGAGTGCTATAAAGTTCCGTGACTTTTGTTCTTGGATAAGTGTTGGGGCTTGTCTACACATGGGAATTTACCAAAATACCTATTCTGGAATAATTATTTTGGGAAATTTCCAAGTATAGGCAAGACCTTAGGTAGGAAAAAGCCCTTCATTTCATTTTGGAACAGAAAAGGTTCTCACTTTGGAAGCCCTTGCTTGTATTCCATGACTTAACTAGTGCAGTGCTCGGTTACAAGAGCGCATAGCTGTCTCTTTTTATGAACCATGACTTCAGAAGGATGCCTAACCGATAACTCACAGCTTTGGGAAGCAGTGCTGTGGAGCTCTGTGATGACACAGCAGTGATGGGAGGAAGGATGGTCTTGTGGTTAAGACACCGGGCAGTGAGTCGAGTCCATGATTCTGTTTCTGGCTGTGCCCCCGGGCCTGCTGGGTGGCAGTGGGTTGGGGATGTAGCCGATCTGTGCTTCAGTCAGCTCTGCAGCTGGGCACATTTCTTTTGGCTGAAAAATGCAGGTTCACTTCAACGGAAATATTTCACGAATTTGTGTCATGACTTTTACATAAAAGCGGAAGAGCTTCTGAGAGACCCCGCCTCACAATAGCCAGTAGCCCAGTGGTTAGGGCAATCACTAAGGGAGAGCTGGGTTCAAGTCCCTGCTCTAGAATGGGGATTCAGACCTGGGTCTCCTAAATGAGTTCCCTGGCTATTGGGTGTAAGGCAGTTGGTACTGCTGCCCCCACAACCACCACCTTCCCCGCCTCAATTTTTGTGGACCTCGCTCTTAATTTTTTTCCCCTTTTATTAAAAATACCTGAAACTAAACATTTTCCTCAACCCAAAACTCTATTTTTCCTAGTTTTAAATTCACCAAAAATTCTAAAAAGTTTCAGTTGGGGTTGAACCAAATTGTTTTACCAGTTTTTCAGAACTGCCAGCAAGCCAAACTATTCGTTATTTGCCCAGCTCTAGTTAGCTCCGCCCTGCAATGGGGCTAATAATACTTCTTAGTTCTAGGGGTGCTGTGAGGCTAAATTCACTGATGTTTGTAAATTCTGTTGAGATCCTTACTCGGCAGGTACTTCGTAAGTGAATATAATTAACTTAACATGTTGTTAATGCAGAATTAAATATCCTTCAAATTTCTTCTCTCTCAAAAGTCTTCAAAGTTGCACACTGTGAGGAATGCCTGAAAGGGGCAAATCCTTACAAATAATAAAGTTCAGACAAACTAGCTATAGAAAAACACATACAAGAGTACCCCTGATTAGAACCGCGATTATGTCTGTCCTAAATGCTGACTGGGCTTTGTACTTTTTAGACTAAAACAAAGGGCAATAATGAGACTGTACACTGCCCTGAAGACAAATACAAAGAGAGCTTAAAGCCAAGGTACTATTTGTGGGTACTGGGACAGGCAGGTCTAGGCCTGCCCAAAACTAAAGACCTGTCCCCTGAACTAAGGTGTGCGTGTGTGCGTGGCTGCACATAGAGTTGGGTGTGTACAGTTACTCAGGGCCTGGCGCTACATAGCTGCCATTTGGACTGTTATGTTTTGTTCAGACTTGCTGACTTAACTGGTTCGTGGTTATTACATTTTTTGATTGGCCACTTACCTGTGTGTCTTACTTTGATTTTCTTGTGTTTTGGGATTGCTGTTCTGGGGTGCATCAGAGCATAAGGGGGCAACCACTAGGCCTAGGCCACCAGTGAGGACGTGGGACAACAAAGGAGAAAACAGGAATAGGAGTGAGTTCAAAGGTTAAAAATCAGGGAATCAGAGAACCCCCAACAGCACCTACTGCTTCTCAAAGGCGTCTACGAAGTCAGGGACGCTGCCCAGATAGGGTTGCCAACCCTCCAAGATTATCCTGGAGTCTCCAGGAATTAAAGATTAATCTCTAATTAAAGATAATGTCATGTGATGAAACCTTCAGGAATTCATCCAACCCACAGTTGGCAACCCTATGCCTATAGAGGTGATTGGATACGGGAGTAGAAATAGGCCCCACAGTAACAGAGTATCATCCCTCGTCCAGCTTCCTCCTCATAAAGCCAAAGTAGTGCGCAACTAAGAGGTACTGGATCCTCCCGGCACTCCGGATCCACACCCGAGGAGAGTCTGCTTTCCTATAGCAGGGAAGGAAGTAAGGAAATGTGTGGATTAGCATTTTGCACTGTTCTTTTTTAAAGGGATAGTGCTTCCAGAAGCTAGACAAAGGCCTGTGGTATCTACCTGATGAAGCCAGGTGACTCATGTAAGCAGAGGGCCATCAACACCCCAGCTGTACTTGGATATATGTAGAAGATCAATTCTTCTCTAATAGTAAGGACAAAATTACAGGCACAATAGTGTAGTTAGTTTGAACAGTCATTTGGTGGCAGCATAAACGAGAAAACACTATCAATGAGAATAATGCTGGGCTTTTACACAGAAACACATTGAACATGCCGCAAGAGCATAGTTTACTACAACACAGGATTGTTACTGTGCTAAAAATAAATATAATATTGCAAGGAAACTACATGAACTGAACCACTGCAATTTGTAGCTATGGCCCTGGAAATTCTCTTTCAGTGCTGTGTTTGTACTAGTTCCCCACTGTTGCCGTGAAAACTGCTAATTGTAGGCACAGCCTTATTGTATTCCCTCCACTCCACTAGCTTAGACAGCCCACATATCTGCTTTTCCCACAGCTCTGGACTTCTTCCACACTGCTCCCTAGGAATGGAACTTTTGCCCTGATCTGATCTGTAAGGCCTTTGCCCTCTCCTCCTGCAGATCCCCACAAAAATCCACCCCATTCATGACAAGAAATTGACCGCTTAATGCTGAATAGACTGCAGGGAAATCAGGTATAGTTAATGAGCATTTATTTAATAATTATAATAGACTCCCCCATGCCCTCAACCAATATATAGAGAATGTCTATAAAAATGGTCCCCATTTAGATTGTGTCCCTCTTCTCTTTTAGTATGTTGCTTGTCAGTTGTACTGTAAATTCTTAAGGGGCAGGGACTATTTTTCTGAGAGGTGGGGACATAGAATTTGAGTAAAACATCCTTTGGTCCCAAAGTGACATTTCTAATCTTTGTAATTGCAATTGAGATAGCATCTACAGTGGCTTTTTAAAGAAAATCTGTAGTTTTAACAACTATTTCAAAAAGTCCTGAGTTAAAGGCCCTGTTAAGCACATGGTGGTACTGTAATTTGTCTGTTTATCCTCTCTATCTTTGACATTTATTCTTTCTCTTAGCTGTCAGCACTTATGGATCTGAAGCAGGCCATGTGGATCTTCAAAGGACATTGAAATTGCATTGTAATAACCTGTATCTCTGGAATGAGACAGGTGGGGGCTGCTGATGGAACTGCATTCTGGTAAAATGATAAAAATAGAGGTGATTAATTACATTTTTCGTAATGGACAAGTGGCTAAGATACCATTTCAATGACAATTTCCATTCAGTAAGGGAAAACCTTTTAAATAATGTCACATTGTACCATGTCACCTAATTTCTTACAAATCCAATTTGCTTTTCCTATAGTCTATAGCTGGGGGATAGAGCCATAATAAACAGGCTATATATAAATCTATGGCTGAATTGGCTGGTATATTAATAATCACATACCTACACTTATTAGTTCTAAACCAGAAGACCAGTATAGGCACTATGCTGCAAACATTTATGCACATGCATAAACTTGACTCATGTGAGCAATCCTGTTGCGATCAATAGACCTGATTTTTCTTTGTCTCTAGTGCAGTCATTTACAGATGCTATTCCATACTATAGCGCTGCTATTCTGACTTGGTAGCATTTTACATCCTTTTTACACTCACTTTCCACAGCTCTAAATGATTGCACAATGGGTCAGGCAGTGGAGAACTGGGTCCAAAGGCATTAATCACATGTGTTAGGATTTGCGGCTCAAAGCAATAGTAACACAGGGACCTCTGTGAAACTAAACCCTTTAAAAGGGATAGTTGGATAAAACACCGTCAAAAGCATTGTGCTGTACAAAAACGTGGCACTTTTTTTTCTTGTTCCAAGTCTGACTCATCAGCTGGTGTGTGTATACATTGTACAAAGTTTGTATTTAACAGTACAGATTTCTACAACTGTACTTATGAAAAATGTCAAGGTTAGACCAGGTTGCTACTGTGCTTTCTCCAGTAATGGGCATAATAGCCTTGGAGCTGATCTGCCCCTGTAATCATTTGGCAGTAAAAGCCGACTGAGCCATGGTAGTATGAACTGTGATGCAAACCTCAAGATCTGTTTGCTGCTACTTGAACACTTGTCAGAAGACTTTCAAATTGCAACCAGTAATTTCCATTATGGCCATTGGAGCTGGTCAGAAATTGGGTTTTTCCATGGGAAAACTTTGACTTTTTGTTTTTGTTAAAAAAAACCACTTGGTAATTTTTGGATGAAAGCTGCTGAAAACCAAATTTACTTGGTTTTTGGTTTTCTGATGGAAATTGAAATTTCTTTGAAGATGAAAATGTTCATTTAGTCAAATAACCAATTTTCTGTCACAAAGAAAGTTAAATGGAAAATTTTCCACCAGCCCTAATCATTATTGTTTAAAGCCAAGAGTGTGACCTAATATTTTTGTGCGATTGGTCTGTACACTGACTCTACTACACCAGAGTAATGAACCTGATCTTTGGCACCCCTACTCCAAAAACTGGTTCCTCCCACACACTGTTGTATCGGGCTGTCCAAGGTAATGTTTCTGCGTGTGTTATGAATATCCACATGGATATCCACTTAGCCAACTTCTCAAACACTAGCTTCTCTGTTTATCTAATGGCGCCTCTGCTGATTTGAAGCAGGAAAGGCTCCAATGTCCAAACAATGAGCATATTCATTTTTTTGTGGTGCTGAGAGACGTAGCTGAACTGCTCACAGCTGTTGTCCTCTGTGTAAAATGCACAGGACTATATTCTCTTACCTAGTAATGGGAGCAGAGTCGAACCTAGTCGAGTCTGCAGACATGGGGTCATGTTGCCTCCACTGCGCTTCCTTCTTATCCTATAGAGGGCTCTCCCAGGGCATGCTGTAGGGTTCAGATTCTGTAAGTCAGGAAGGGGTAAGGCCAGGGGAATGTCTCCCCAAAGCCCCACAGGGATTCCTGACTAATCAAATGCTGATTTTTGTCAACATTATTTTATGTAATGACTCCCTCAGTAGTGTAAAATCCAAGTGAAGTTCCTGGGCGGAGACTTCATGGGAACAGATCCTGAGGGAACCGTGCTGCCATGGAGGGGTGTGTGGTGACCTGGGCATCTGTGCACATGGTCCTGAGCCTCCATCGGTGTCTTAAGCCTTGCCTCCACTACAGGGGAAATTCAGTCTAAGATACGCAATTTGAGTTACGTGAATAGCATAACTCAAATCGATGTAGCTTAGATCTGCTTACCATGGGGTCCACACTATGCGACGATGCTCTCCCATCGACTCCCCCTACTCTTCTCGATCCAGTGGAGTACAGGAGTCGAAGGGAGAGTGATCTGCGGTCGATTTAGTCTTCACTAGACGCACTAAATCGACCGCCGATGCATCGATCGCCGCCCTGGTAAGTGTAGACAAGCCCTTAAGATCACACAGCTCTAAGGACATCTGCTGCTTAAGAGGCTGGATGCTCTCTCTCTCTCTCTCTCTCTCTCTCTGCACCATTGTGGTGGTGGCAAATCTCCTCCCCTCAAAGAGGGCAGTTCAAGGGATTCTCCTTGAGGTCACCCTCATGGAGTTTCCAGTGCAACGGATCCCTTTCTGGGATTTCTCCTTGGAAAAGACCAGTATGGCCCAATGACAGGAGATCAGCCTCTACATTTGCAATCAGTGAAAATTGCCTGAAATTCTAGACAATCTAGGGAAGTACTTTTCAAGGATGAGTAGACAAAAAATGTCACGTTTTGGATCTTGGGGCACCAGCTAGTGGTGACAGTGGCTCTTTAAGATGGAGCAGGGCCAGTGTTCCTGTGCCTTCTCAGTACACTCCAGTTTGTCCAATTAATTTGGCTTAAAAGACAGCACCTGGGCCCTATGTGAGGAGACCAGTGAGAGAAAGAGAGCGAGCTGGTGAATCAGGGCCTTGCCCAGACAGAAGGGCGGGAGATGAGAGTTGCCAGAGATTGTATGTTTGGGACCTCAGACAAGGCTGAAGGCAGGAAAGCAGCCAGAGGGGTTTGCTGGCTGGTTTTCCCCAAGCTAGAGAACTCGAGTCAAGGGCGGAAAGTAGGAGGAGCAGCAAAGAAACTTACTTGTTGTCATCTCCAGGGCCAGAAAGCTGGACCCTGAGGAACCATGGGAGGACCAGGGAGAGTGAAGGATGCTTCCCTGGTAAGGATGCTCCCAGCCGTGAGACTGTGGCTGTTCTCACTGGGAAGAGGTAGGATTGTTCTCCAGTTAGAACGGTTGGGGTGTCTGTCCCAGGCCTGAAGAGGACTGACAGAATCTGGGCATGGATGACAGTGACGTGGTCAAAGGGTGTGGGACATTGTGAGACAAAAATCTCAAGTGCTCCTAGTGACTGTTTGCACTGGAGGTGATGAATGGCTTTTATGTTGGGATTGTGGTGGATTATTTTGCATAAGGTGTCTAATAATAAACAAACCAGCCCTGAGGAGGGGTATTATTGAGGCAAGAAAGCTTGTGTGAAGTTACTGGGACTGAGGGAAGGAAACTGAGGCAGGGCACACCTGTCATACTGTGGCTTGTTGGTGATACAGAACATATTCTGACAATGGGGTTTCCCAACCATAAATCTATCCACCATGAGTCAGAACAGCAAATGTCCAACATTTTGCTCCAGAGCTGGCTTGGGACCAGGATCCCTAGGTAACACCTTCCTTTTCAGATGGGATACCTCTCCTTTATGCTTTCCCTCCTAGCCTGTTGTTGTCCAGGGTCATACAGAAGATCAATCCAGGGTCATTTTGATAGCCCCCACATGGCCCAGACAAACTTGGTTCCCACACCTGCAGCAGAGGTCAGCATGTTCACTGCACAAGTAGCCTTCCTTGGTGCCATCACATCTGCAAGATGTGTAGGAGAACACATCCTAAATTTCTACTTAAAGTACCCGCTTCATTCCATCTTAACCACCCCATCCAGCTTCCCTCATTCTTCCCTAAATTCCATAAGAACAGGCAAGAAGCGGCATTCTATACTTTGGATGTCAGAAGAGCACTAGACTTTTATTTCGACCAGACTAAACCATTCAGGAAGGCACCAAAACCATTTCTCTCTACTACGGAGAGATCTAAAGGAGACGCTGTATCTAAGTAGAGACTCTGTAAATGGATTTGTGAGTGCACACACCTCTGCTACTGTCGACATGCACTGCAACTCCCTACTGGGGGCTAGAATACATTCTACCAGGTCTCTCTCCACCTCAGTAACCTTCCTTAATAATGTACCTATTAAGGACATATGTAAAGCAGCCACTTGGGCATCAGACCACACATTCATTCAGCACTATATAATCGAGTAAGACTTGACATCCAACACTTTATTTGGCCTCATGATCCTATCATCGATCACAGATCCAACTCTGAAACCCATCCTTTCCACTGAGGGGCACTGTTCTACAATCACCTGAAGTGGAGCACCCACAAGGACATCACTTGAAGAAGAGAAGATTACTCACCTTGTGCAGTAACTGAGGTTTTTTGAGATGTCTCCCTATGGATGCTCCACTACCCACCCTCTTCCCCTTTACTTCAGAGCTCTCATGAGGATCTCTGTGATAGAGAAAGAACTGGGGGAGGTTCGTTGCACAGCACTAGTTAACTACCACTGCCGACATGACACGGCACTGCTGTTGAAATTATCCGACAAAAGGCTCAGCGGAGCACAATCACCTCAAGTGGACACCCACAAAAGACACATCTCGAAGAACTTCAGTTACACAGCACTCAGCACAGGGTGAGTAACCTTCTCATCTATGCCTGCTAGGGATTCCCCCACAACATGGTAACTCCCAGCAGGGGGGAGAGGGCCAGATTCCATCCCATTTGCACTACTTGCTTTGTGCAAAAGGAGCAAAGAGAAGAGAATCTGGCTAATAATCTCTCATATTGCACGCAATTTCTAGGCATTACACAGAGAAAAGAAGGCTATTGGCTGAGCTGCCTACAAAATTAGGAGATCTTCTCTTGCCACAATAAGAGCTATATGACTCTCCCAGGGACTTCTGAACATGTTTGAAACAATTGGAAGAAGATGGGTGGGGGATGGTCACACTAAGGGCTTGTCTACACTACCTGTCAGATCAGCGGGCAGCGATCGATCCAGTGGGGGTGGGGGAAGTTGATTTATCTAGTATAGATGTGATAAATTGACCGCTGAGTGCTCTCCCGTCGACTCCGGTACTCCACCAGAACAAGAAGCGCAAGCGAAGTCGACAGCAGAGCGTCAGCTGTCGACTTACCATAGTGAAGACACCGCGGTAAGTAGATCTAAGTATGTCGACTTCAGCTACGCTATTCACGTAGCTGAAATTGCGTCTCTTAGGGCTGGTCTACACCAACCCCCAAATTCGAACTAAGATACGCAACTTCAGCTACGTGAATAACGTAGCTGAAGTCGAACTATCTTAGTTCGAATGAAAAATCACTTACCCGGGGTCCACACATGGCGTGCAGGCTCCCCCGTCGACTCCGCCTACTCCGTTCGTCGAGCTGGATTACCAGCGTCGACGGCGGAGCACTTCCTGGTTCAATTTATCGCGTCTAGACAAGACGCGATAAATCAAACCCAGAACATTGATCCCGCGCCTCCGACCGGACGCGTAAGTATAGACGTACCCTTAGATCGACCCCGTGCAGTAGTGTAGACAAGCCCTAAGACTATTTATCTGGTGGATTCACTAGCTGAACAGCGAAGGTGAACATTTACAATTGCAAGTTAAGCGCTGACTGTATATCTTATTTTGGCTTCAGTTGCTATTGTATCAAGTGCACATTCCCTGCACCAATGACACTGCATACACCATCTGCTGAGGGAGCTGTACTCACAGCCCAGTGTCAGGAACAAAGTGTGCTGTACGGTGGTGAAGGATCTCTGAAACAACTTAGCTCCTGGAAATGTGTGTCTCAGATTACACTTCCTGTTATATCTTTATGTTGTGGTAACCTGTTACAGAAACCAAACCAGCACCTTCCAAGTTACATCCCCTTGAACAATTGTTTAATTTACTCATATTTCTGTAGATTTAATTAAAACACACCTAAGTTAAACTATTAAAGGAGCATTTTAAAATCCACATATACTGTACTTCATTTAAAAATTGTTTGTTCTGCAGAATTATGTGACTTTATAGAAAATGTCTCCTCCTTCTCTATTTTATTTTTTGTTAAATAATTGTATGCGTTAAATTTATTGCACATAAAACTGATTACACAACTGTGCTGATCATACTAATAGCACTGGCTTTGGGCAGAGAAGCACTTTGCAATCTCCCTCATATAGTTCTTCTAGTACAGACTAGTCCTGGGGTAAAATCCTGGCCCACTGAAGTCAGTAGCAAAACTCCCATTGACTTCAAGAAGAGGGGTGAAATCCTGACCCTGTTATATACCCTTGCTATATAATAACATGTCTACACTTAGGTTTCTGCTTTAACTATGTTATAGTTAAAGTAGAAAAGCCTTTCTCTAGCATAGACGCAGGTATACTGGTATAAAAGTGCTTATATTGATTCACAGATTCCACGGCCAGAAAGAACCACTTTGATAATCTAGCCACACAGGCCATAGAATGCCTCCAAAATAATTCCTAGAGCAGATCTTTTAGACAAAGATCCAATCTTGCTTTATAAATTGTCAGTGATGACCTTTGGTAAATTGTTCCAATGTTTAATTACCCTCACTGTTAAAAATTTACACCTTATTTCTGAACTGTCTAGCTTCAATTTACAGCCATTAGATCCTGTTATACCTTTCTCTGCTAGATTGAAGAGCTCATTATTAAATGTTTGTTCCCCATGTGTGTACTTATAGACTGTGATCAGGTCTCCCCTTAACCTACTCTTTGTTTAAATTAAACATATTGAGCACCTTGTGTCTATCACTAATCCTTTAATAATTCTTGTGGCTCTTCTCTGAACCTTCTCCAGTTTTTCAACATCCTTCTTGAATTGTAGACACCTGAACTGAATGCAGTATTCCAGCAGATGTTGCATCAGTGCCAAATACAGAAGTTAACTATCCTCTTTACTTCTACTTGAGGCCACAGGATCACTCTGGCAGCTCACGTTCAGCTGATTATCCACCATTACTCTTAAATATTTTTCAGAGTCACTGCTTCCCAGGATAGAGTCCCCCATTCCATAGGTATGGCCTACATTCTTTGTCCTATTTACATATAGACATGTTAAAACACACATTGTTTGCTTGTGCCCATCTTACCACGGAATCCAGGTCTATAGCTTATTGTGGTTTGGTATAATTGCCTCTGTACTAGGTTGTTCACTGGCATAACTATATCAGCAAAAAAATCACCTCCCTAACTGACATAGTTATGCCATTAAAGTTTTGTAAATGCAGCCCAGCACCAAGTCCTAGCCTCTTCTGGGGCACAGAGAGTCAACTGTGGGAAATTCTGTAATGATTTTTGGGGAGTGGACAAATGCTCACTAAAGACTAAGGAGGGGTTGAAACCACCAGACTTATTTATTTGTGACTTAATTATATTTGCATCTATTGTAGTTCTCCAACTGTGCATCAGTCCTTTGTACTATTTACCTAGCTAGTCAAGGCTAAAAGGTTCCTGTTAGCACACTTTTTTTTGATGCATTAAGAGGTAAACTGTATTATTATCGTAACAGCCAGGAGCCCTTAATCATAGACCAGAACCCCATTGTGGTAGGTGCTGTACAAACAGAAATAAAAAAGATGGTCCCTGCCCCAAAGAGCTGACTATAAGACAAGAGATAATGGGTAGATACAGACAGATGGGAGAATACAAGGAAACAAGTTGTCACATTAAGCCACAGCCCTGTGTTGGCTGTGGTGAGCCTCCCTTCTCCAGCAGGAACTCTGCAAGGAATTGTACCAACAGGATTGGGCAATGCTTACACTGCCTAGCTGCAAGGACTCCCGCTGCGCCTGGCAGTAGGCTGAGAGTGGAAGGAAATGGGGAGTAACTCCTTGCATTTTCTCTTGCCCTGGTGCAACAGCACAGAGAAAGACATAGGCTTGACCTATGTAATCATTTAATCAGACAGGCTATTTCTTTAATTTTGTAGAGAATTTTTAATCTGAGGATTAATCTCTTTATTTTTTCTGGATACACCATCAGAAATGGATTTCTAAAGACCAGCTCTTAAAATTATTTGCTTATACCCTGGAAATGTTGTTTCTGTCAAATTTCACAGGCTTGACTATGAATGTGAGTGGGCAATTGGGGAACCAGCACTATTGCCGGCATATTGAAACAGCATCAACAGCTTTAACGTAGAACCTCCTGTAGAAATGAAATGAGAGGGGTAAGAAGCAAGACTCTGTGTTGTCCAGTAGCATCAGTGATTTTCCCAGGATGACAACCCAGACTGACACTTTGCTATTCTTCAGGAGTTGCTGTTATGGCTGGCCAGTATCCTAGCAACAGCTGCAGAGATAGTATCAGCAACATCATGCCTTGATTAAATTGGGTTTGGATGAGACCATGCGAAGTCTATGAAAATGGGAGCCATAGCAGGGACGGTCAGTGGCCATTTATCTTCTCTCTGGTGATTCTGATGTGTTTTCATTGTTCTAGTCTGGTAGCCTCTGGCCATGGCTGAGCCGCTGAGTAGATAAGGCCGCACAGATTTAGCACATGTAAAAGAGCGACGCATTGTAATGACAGTTTTGTGTTTGTAGCTTGTGCTGTCATGCAGTGAAATTATACCTGCCCAGACAATATGGAGAGATACTCTGCTGTGAACTGATAGACAACTTTATTAAGTACTCGGGACACAGCCAGACATACTTGGCTCCTAGGTCAAGAGAGCACAGACAAGTTTAATTCTGTTTCATTTTTGTGATGATGGTAATGTAACCACAGTAAGAACAATAGACTTTAGTGTAATTGCAGCTTGTAATTGCCCAATGTCCAGCTGTTACACAGTAGCCCAGATGCTCCCCTCTTTTCCACAGAGCAGTTGGGCATGAAACATGCTGCAATGGGGTTTGAGGAAGTGGTGTGCAAAGGGGGGAGAGGGTGTGTTGCCTGGGCACTGCATAGCTGCCACCAATCCTTCTGCAGAAGAGCTGCTATGTGGCCAAAATGTGTGCAGCTGATGGCGGTGTGGGGAAAGAGAGGGAGCAGTTGCAAACCTTCCATTGACTTCAGGTATAGTTGAAGTGGTGACTTAATTCTTTTGTACCGAGTCTCATAATGTTCAGTTTCCTCCATCTTGAAGTCTGGGTTCCCAAGTCCGCTCCTGCAATATTGAGGAGGGCTTTAAACTAGGTTCGACGGGGACAGGTGAGCAAAGCCCACAGGTAAGTGGAGAACATGGGGACCTGGGAGATGGGTCGGAAATAGGAGGGGGCATGGGCTCTAATGACAAAAACATAGGTCAGGGCAAAACTGGGAGGCAAGATCAAATCAGTATCTTAGATACCTGTATACAAATGCGAGAAGTATGGGTGATAAGCAGGAAGAACTGGAAGTGCTAATAAATAAATTCAACTATGACATTGTTGGCATCACCGAAACTTGGTGGGATACTACACATGATTGGAATGTTGGTATGGATGGGTACAGCTTGCTCAGGAAGGACAGACAGGGGAAAAAGGGAGGAGGTGTTGCCTTATATATTAAAAATGTACACACTTGGACTGAGGTGGAGATGGACATAGGGGACGGAAGTGTTGAGAGTCTCTGGGTTAGGCTAAAAGGGGTAAAAAACAAGAGTGATGTCATGCTAGGAGTCTACTACAGGCCACCTAACCAGGTGGAAGAGGTGGATGAGGCTTTTTTTAAACAACTAACAAAATCATCCAAAGCCCAAGATTTGGTGGTGATGGGGGACTTCAACTATCCAGGTATATGTTGGGAAAATAACACAGCGGGGCACAGACTATCCAATAAGTTCTTGGACTGCATTGCAGACAACTTTTTATTTCAGAAGGTTAAGAAAGCTACTAGGGGGGGAATCTGTTCTAGATTTGATTTTAACAAATAGGGAGGAACTCGTTGAGAACTTGAAAGTAGAAGGCAGCTTGGGTGAAAGTGATCATGAAATCCTAGAGTTCACAATTCTAAGGAAGGGCAGAAGGGAGTACAGCAAAATCGAGACAATGGATTTCAGGAAAGCGGATTTTGGTAAGCTCAGAGAGCTGATAGGTAAGGTCCCATGAGAATCAAGACTGAGGGGAAAAACAACTGAGGAGAGCTGGCAGTATTTCAAAGGGACACTATTAAGGGCCCAAAAGCAAACTATTCCGCTGGGTAGGAAAGATAGAAAATGTGGCAAAAGACCATCTTGGCTTAACCACGAGATCTTGCAAGATCTAAAAAATAAAAAGGAGTCATATAAAAAATGGAAACTAGGACAAATTACAAAGGATGAATATAGGCAAACAACACGGGAATGCAGGGGCAAGATTAGAAAGGCAAAGGCACAAAATGAGCTCAAACTAGCTACAGGAATAAAGGGAAACAAGAAAACTTTTTATCAATACATTAGAAGCAAGAGGAAGACCAAGGACAGGGTAGGCCCACTACTCAGTGAGGAGGGAGAAACAGTAACAGGAAACTTGGAAATGGCAGAGATGCTTAATGACTTCTTTGTTTCGGTCTTCACCGAGAAGTCTGAGGGAATGCCTAACATAGTGAATGCAAATGGGAAGGGGGAAGGTTTAGAAGATAAAATAAAAAAAGAACAAGTTAAAAATCACTTAGATAAGTTACATGCCTGCAAGTCACCAGGACCTGATGAAATGCATCCTAGAATACTCAAGGAGCTAATAGAGGAGGTATCTGAGCCTCTAGCTATTATCTTTGGTAAATCATGGGAGACAGGAGAGATTCCAGAAGACTGGAAAAGGGCAAATATAGTGCCCATCTATAAAAAGGGAAATAAAAACAACCCAGGAAACTACAGACCAGTTAGTTTAACTTCTGTGCCAGGGAAAATAATGGAGCAAGTAATTAAGGAAATCATCTGCAAACACTTGGAAGGTGGTAAGGTGATAGGGAATAACCAGCATGGATTTGTAAAGAACAAATCATGTCAAACCAATCTGATAGCTTTCTTTGATAGGATAACAAGTCTTGTGGATAAGGGAGAAGCGGTGGATGTGGTATACCTAGTAAGGCATTTGATACGGTCTCGCAAGATATTCTTATCAATAAACTAGGGAAATACAACTTAGATGGGGCTACTATAAGGTGGGTGCGCAACTGGCTGGATAACCGTACTCAGAGAGTAGTTATTAATGGTTCCCAATCCTGCTGGAAAGGTATAACGAGTGGGGTTCTGCAAGGGTCTGTTTTGGGACTGGCTCTGTTCAATATCTTCATCAATGACTTGGATATTGGCATAGAAAGTACGCTTATTAAGTTTGCAGATGATACCTAACTGGGAGGGATTGCAACTGCTTTGGAGGATAGGGTCATAATTCAAAATGATCTGGACAAATTGGAGAAATGGTCAGAGGTAAACAGGATGAAGTTTAATAAGGACAAATGCAAAGTGCTCCACTTAGGTAGGAACAATCAGTTTCACACATACAGAATGGGAGGAGACTGTCTAGGAAGGAGTACGGCAGAAAGGGATCTAGGGGTTATAGTGGACCACAAGCTAAATATGAGTCAACAGTGTGACGCTGTTGCAAAAAAAGCAAACGTGATTCTGGGCTGCATTAACAGGTGTGTGGTGAACAAGACACGAGAAGTCATTCTTCCGCTCTACTCTGCACTGGTTAGGCCTCAACTGGAGTATTGTGTCCAGTTCTGGGCACCGCATTTCAAGAAAGATGTGGAGAAATTGGAGAGGGTCCAGAGAAGAGCAACAAGAATGATTAAGGGTCTAGAGAACATGACGTATGAAGGAAGGCTGAAGGAATTGGGTTTGTTTAGTTTGGAAAAGAGAAGACTGAGAGGGGACATGATAGCGGTCTTCAGGTATCTAAAAGGGTGTCATAAGGAGGAGGGAGAAAACTTGTTCATCTTAGCATCTGAGGATAGAACAAGAAGCAATGGGCTTAAACTGCAGCAAGGGAGGTTTAGGTTGGACATTAGGAAAAAGTTCCTAACTGTCAGGGTGGTTAAGCACTGGAATAAACTGCCCAGGGAGGTTGTGGAATCTCCATCTCTGGAGATATGTAAGAGTAGGTTAGATAAATGTCTATCAGGGATGGTCTAGACAGTAATTGGTCCTGCCATGAGCGCAGGGGGCTGGACTCGATGACCTCTCAAGGTCCCTTCCAGCCCTAGAATCTATGAATATGTTGTTGTTACTCATGATGAAAGCACCATGTTCTCCCACTGTGCAGCCACAGTTCAGAACAAGCGCTTTAATGGCCCCAATTCCCCACTGAAGTAAAACCGTGTAGCTTAGGATCTGGCCCTAACGTTTACAAAAATCTGCATTTTTCAGGTAAATGTTGTAACAGAAGGCACTTAGTGCCTGATCCAATGCCCATTAAACTTAGTGGAAAGGCTCCCACTACCTTCACTGGGCTTTGGATTACTCTAATGCATTGTTTTAAAGACATTGTCTTTTCTAATATTAAAATACCCAGTGAAAAGTGAAAAAATAAGGGGCAAGTGCACCCCCGTTGGTAGTGACTGAACTTTGTTACTATCTGGTATCTGTTTGGTGGCCTCAGTCCAGTTCCCATTGAGCAGATAGCTAAATGTCTATCAAAAAACAACACCACCACAACTGGTACTAATTGGCACAGCCGCTGCCAGTGTCTGGAAAGAGGTGCTGGGTTATACTGAGTTGTAGGGTTACCAGATAGCAACTGAAAAAATGGGACAGGGGATTGGGGCTAATAGGTGCCTATATAAGAAAAAGTCCCCAAAACAGCACTGTCCCTTTAAAAACAGGACATCTGGTCACCCTACTGAGATGGAGATGAGCTACCCTTAGGGTGACCAGATGTCCCGATAAAATCGGGAATCCTGATTTTTCATCTTTTGTCCCGCGTCCCGACCGATGCTTGGTCGGGACGCCCTTTGTCCCAATTTCCGGTCTTCTTCCATTTTTTTTTTTGCTCAACAACTTCGGGCGGGAAGTCCCGATTTTCGGGTCTTCTCATCTGGTCACCCTAGCTACCCTCTGAAACCTAAAGACTGCAATGTCACATTTGAACCACATTAGTGGAGTGGAAACTTGTACTGCTACTTCCCAAGCTGTACCTGTTTAGTGAGTAAATAATAATACCTAGCTCATGTACAGTTCTTTCCATCAGTAGATCTCAAAACACTTTTTAGAAAGGAGACAGGCATTGTCACCATTTTACAGTTGGAGAAACTGAGGCATAGAGAGGTGGAGTGGCTGGTCCAATATCAGCCAAGATGGGATTAGAACCCAGGTCTTTAGTCAAGTGATTTATCCCCTAGGCAACATTTTTCTGGAGCACTTCATTTTCCCAGGCTGTCAAGCCAACCTATTGCACAAATGCTAAATTCACACACACAAATAAATTAAAACCTGTTTTAAAATGAAGAAAAAAAGCATAGTGAAAGATTTAAGACGATATGTGAGCTTTGAAACTATTGATTTAAATATGAAGCTGGCCTCATGTCATCCCATGCCCTAAACCAGTATACCTTTAAAGCTTCTATTGAGTTAAGGAAGTGTGATTTACATAAAGCAAACTAAAAGCACATGATGTTCTGTTTGCTATGTACTGCACCTTTAAAGCTGGCTGCTGGAGGGGTAACTGTGAAGCTACCACTATTGTGCCTGAGGTAAAATTTTACAGAGTGAGTCACTGTGCGTGCGGTTTCTCTGACACTTTGCATTTATTCTTTCTTCAGTCATTTTCCTGCATGTTGAGATAAATTACCCCAAAATGGAAAATCGAAAACACAGATACAACATAATTTGCTATTAGAGTTTGTGGAAAACAGTTCATGACCAAACATGATTGTAATGACTGTCAATGGCTATCGGTTTGGGGACAAGTTTAAAATTAAAAATAGGATTTCTCACGAGAGAGGATATTTTCCCATAGGTAGAATTAGTAAGATTTTTTTTCTTTCCATGGGTCCAGATTCTACCACCTTTCCCTATGATGGGTAACACCAGCAGAGACACGAATCAATGCATTCCATCTCAAAAACGGAGAGGCCAAACATGAACTCAACCGGCTTGGAATGAAATGTACTCATTCCATAAACCCTGTATACCTTGCTGTTACTCTTGACAGCACACTTTGCTTCAGCGCCCACATCTAGAAGGTGAGCATATGGAACAACAGTCTCAGCAAGCTGGGTGCATCCAAATAGGGTGCAGACTTGTCCACTCTGCAGTCAACACCACTAGCACTGTACTACTTTGCTAATTGGAGGTGGTCAGTGTTTTGGTACAGGATCTTAAAGAAGGATTGCTTATCAGTTAAATAATACTACTAACAATGTTAAGGGGAGATTTCAAAGGGCAGTTATGCGCCACTCTCCCATTGACTGACTTTCAGTGGGAATTGTATTCCTGTTTGAATCTTATGTAAAGATGTTTGCTAGAGACAGTGCAATGGACAAGATGTCCTGTCAACTATTAAAGCTAAAAAATTGTTCTTAGCGAAATCTGGGCAAAATAAGGAGTAACACAAAAGGCCAGGATATGTGTTCCCTCCCCACTCTGAACTCTGGGGTACAGATGTGGGGACCCGCATGAAAGACCCCCTAAGATTATTTCTACCAGCTTAGGTTAAAAACTTCTCTAAGGCACAAATCCTTTCCTTGTCCTTGGACGGTATGGCTGCCACCACCAAGTGATTTAGACAAAGATTCAGGAAAAGGACCACTTGGAGTTCCTATTTCCCCAAGATATCCTCCCAACCCCCTTCACCCGCTTTCCTGGGGAGGCTTGAGAATAATATCCTCACCAATTGGTACAATGTGGGCACAGACCAAACCCCTGGGTTTTTAGGACACTGAAAATCGATCAGGTTCTTAAAAGAAGAATTTTATTTAAAAAAAAGGTAAAAGAATCACACCTGCAAAATCAGGATGGAAGGCAACTTTACAGGGTAAATAAAAAGATTTAAAACACAGAGGATTCCCCTCTAGGCTTAGTTTCAAAGTTACAAAAAACAGGAATAAAACTTCGTCTTAGCATAGGGAAAATTCACAAGCTAAAACAAAAGATAACCTAATACATTTCCTTGCCTTTACTTACAATTTTTGTAACTAGATGCTTATTTCCAGTAGGGTTTTAGGAGATGGTTTTTCCTGCCGTGGTCCCTCTCTGTCCCAGAGAGAACAACAAAGAGAGCACAAACAAAACCTCCCCCCACAGATTTAAAAGTATCTTCTTTCCTTATTGGGTCTTTTGGTCAGGTGCCAACCAGGTTATTTGAGCTTCTTAACCCCTTACAGGTAAAGCAGGGATTTTAGGCTACCCTTAACTGTATGTTTATGACCATATTAAAAACCTATTGCAGTCCATCGTCACTGATTGCTTACACATTTAAAACAGGAATGCATGTAGAGGTTGTTTCAATGGAAGTGTCCTGTTTAACCAAATGATACAGAGCTCTGGTGTAGGAGAGAATCAGCCCCACTAAATCTATTGTCTTTGGAGTTTATTACTGTAACCTATTTATTTCTTACAATAAAACAGTAAAAGACCATGGCACTTTTTTCCCACTTAAGGCTTTGCCCTGTTGGAGCCAATGGATCATGCTTTAAAGTACCTTCTTACAGAAGCAGTTTATTATGTTGTTCTTCTGAATGGAATCTTCAGAAAGTGAGATCCAAAATTACACTAAGTTGCAAATGTTTAGTAACTTGAGAAGAACCAGAAGAATTTGAAAGTTAAGAATGTGTTCATTTCAGATAGTTCTGCTCATCTTGAATTATCCCAGTCTTTTGTAAACGGAAGTTCTGCTTGCTGTGTGTGGATACATTTTGTAAGAATAGGTGTTTGCTCAAAGTCCTTTAGCTAAAATTGCTCTACGCAACAGCAGGGAGATGAATGTGCTGGTTGGGTTCCATCTCCCTAGCTCCAGAAGTGGCTCCATTTTAGTGATACAGAAATAGATCTGTGAATATATTTCTACGCTAGTAGCAAAATCCTGCTTTCTACCCTCACAAGTAATCCCACTGCTAGGCCTGACCTAAATTCCTCGGTCAAAATGCCCCCAGACTATGGACTTGCAAATGTCTGTGGGACAGGATCCCCACTGGTGGGCATCCTAAGACTTGATGGAGCAGGGATCCCCTTCAGAGGACCGTGTATACCAACCCATTTTAAATTTTTGGACACTCCTTTAAAAAAAAAAAAACCCAAACAAAGAAATATGTTTGCCCTATATGACTCTTCGTCATTCATTACCATCCCCCTCAGTTTACACTGCCTGTCCAACTCTGCCAGCTTGTTTTGTTTTGCAATGGAAATATCCTATTGGATATAAACTGTTGATTTTTAAATTTTTATAATTTTCAGTAAAGATTGTGAAAGGAAAATAACCCTCCGGTACTTTGTAACGTGTCAGAATTCCATAAATATTCTCTGGCTGTGATCTGTTGGTGAAGTAAAAGAATCTTTCTCCGGATAGAAGTGGAATGATTGGGCTGCATGTTGTTTATGAAGTGTTGGTGATTGTTGTTATGTTGGCATAGGTTTACATATGTATGGGACTGTAGTGAGTGTTCACCATACACCTGCACTGAAAAGGTTAAGAAAGCTGAAAAAGGGCCAATTAGTGTGATAGGCCACACATGAGGGATTTAGGCTGGCAAAGCAACTCCTGATCAGAAGATGAAGCTCAGCTGAGCAGGTGTGGGCTGGGCTAGTTTAAAGCCAGGCAGCTGGCAACAGAAATTGGTGGCAGGGTGGAAGTCTGCAGCCATCCTCTATACATTAGGGTGGGAACCCTTGGGAGCCTGGCCCTGAGGGAAGGGTGTATGTGGAAGAGAGAAGGACGGAGGAGAAAGCCAATGGGTGCTGGAGTAGGAAGCAACTCCGGGAAGGAGCAACAAGTTTGGGGATGGAGCAGACCTTGTCTATGTATTGTAGGGTCCCTGGGCTGGAACCTGGAGTAGTAGGTGGGCCTAGATTCCCCTACCGGCCATTGATGGAGTGGCATTGCATGGACAATGGGTCTGGTGAGACTCTGTACATTGGAAGGGGAAACCACATAGTGACCTGGCTGGAGGGTTGAGTCACAAAGAGGAAGCTGCAACTCCTGGAGCGAAAGAAGGGCTGCATAGTGAGAGAGAGGACAATGGGTTGAGAGACTGCAAGGGGTGGTGTGGGACTTGGAAGAGAACTAAGCCCCAGAACCAGGTGTTGCCTTCAGTGTGCCTTGTGACAGGCATGCAGAGCTTGCAAGTCTGAATTATCAAGTATATTGTATAGCCAGTAAAATATGTTGCTGTTTGGAATGACTAATGTTGTGGTATAACTTATTAGTAGCAGACCCCTGGAACAGAAAATGGTATTTTAGAATTTCCTAGTAGCTTATCTTTGCATATATTTTTTGCATGGCAAAGTTAAGGCTAGCTAAGAGATGGAAGTGAAGTGGCATGGGAATAGACAAGGATTATGTGGCAGTGGGGATCAGAAAGGACCCCCTGGGCTAAGTGTTCATTGTTTTATAAAAGTATAGTAATTTGTAGTGTTATTTTTCCAGGGTCTGGTCTATTTCAAAACAGCTTTTGAAACACTGACCTTTAAACCTTCTTTGAGAATGAATGAACACACACACACACGCACACGACATACAGCAAACTCTGGGGTGGCAGATGGGCAATAACCAGCACATACCATAATGTACAGCAATTGGGGGATGGGGAAGTTTGACCAAAGACAACTTTTAAAATCTATTACTAAGTTCCCACTTCTCTTTTTTTCTGTAATCATCACGGGCTTAATCTTTCACCATTTAAATGACTTTGAGTCAGAACATCAGCTGGTATATATCAACATCACTCCATTGACTTCAATGGAGCCATGCCAATTTACCCCAAGCGAATATCTTTTTTGCTGTTGACATCCATCAGACTTGGGATGGGCCCCAAAAGGCTTCCTCTCAGTGCAACTTTGGAGTTAGGGATTCTTGTTGGAAACAATTTGTAAAATGATCTGTTGTGGATGAGATGGGAGCAGGGAGATTTGAAAAGGGTCGGGTGTGAGAGAGAGACTGTGATACAGGAATATTTTAAAAATTCTTTCACATGGAAAGAAACTGTCTATCTGTGGAATGTAGAAAGTCATGGGATCTTTATAGCTGTGGAATTTACAAAGTCCCGAGGGCTTAGTTAAGAAGTTACTAATTACCTAAAAGTATTGGGACAAACCTCAGCTACTGTAAATTGGCATAACTTCTTTGACATCAATGGAGATATGCCAATTAACACTGGCTGAGGAGCTGGCCCACTATTTTTGCTTACCAGACATAGTCTTTCACTTTTCCTTGTGGTTCCAACCCATGTCCCTAAATTGTCCATTCAGTATTGAGTGTGGAATATGTTTTGATCTCTTCTGAAAGCAAAGACCTGCAGAAGAGTGTTGACTGGTTCCTTGGGGAGAAAACCAATTAAAAAGGGAGTTTGCTGAATCTAGAAGGCTTTGCTGATACATTCATAACAGTAGGTGGATTAATCTTCCTTTTCCCCACCTCTTCAAACTCCTCCTCCTCAAAACATTATTTCAGTTTTTTTAAAACCACTGCTACTGGTAGATTTTTACATCACCTCCATGCATACCTGAATGGTTGTGCACTACTTGTGTCTGATCTGTCCTGACTGAAAACTAGACTGTAAGTTTGCTGAGGCAGGAACTTTGTGGACTTCTTCATTTTTGAATCATCAAACTTGCTGTAAGCAGTGCATGAATAATAACCTAGCCAAATTCCAGGTTGGTAACTTAAATGGAATGCTGACCCCTGAATGGAGATTGGTATCTCTTGTTATCTCTGTTTAGATGCACTAGCAGCTGTTAGGTCAGGTCTACATTTAAATGAGATCAACGTAGTTGTGTTGCTCAGGGCTTTGAAAAATGTTGCGCCCTGTGTGAGGTAGTTAGGTTGACCTCACCCCTTGTTATCAGAAGAACTAAAGAAAGGCCTGAGCCCCCAAATTAGGATCTGTCACCTATGGTCACAGTAGAAATTACACTAATCATTCTTAAAGGGGTAAACAAATTAGATTTATTAACAAGGCAGGATAATAAAAATAGAATAACTTGGTGCTTTAAAGAAGTAAAAGCAGGCTTGAAACCTAGACCCAACTAGAAACCAAATAGTCTCAAATAATATAAAAAAGTTTCAGCATTACTCAATCTGTCAAAAATGGCTGGAAACTGGATGGAGTCAGCTCACTCAGAAACCCTCCCTCCCTCTCTCTCCTTCTGTCTCAGGGAGCCAGGATCAGGAACTCGATGACCATGCCACAAGGGATCAGGAACTGCTCGTTCACCAGAACAGCTAAGCCTTCTCCAATGGAACAGATAGGTGATAGGTGTCTTCTCTTGATGATCATGCAAACGAGCACAGACTATCTCAGTGCTCCATCCTGCTGTTCTCCCTTTTCTCTAACCAACTGTCCTGCCAACTGCCCTGGAACCTTCTGGGCCAACATTCCTTTAAACTTATCAAATCAAAATAAGCATCTCAAAAAGAGCATCATACCAAGCAACATGCTAGTGTAGACGTGGCTAAGTCAATGGAAGAATTCCATCAACCTAGCTACTGCCTCTTGGAGAGGTAGATCAACTACACTGATGGAAAAACCCTTTCTGTCTATGTGGGAAGCATCTATACCACAGTGCTACAGCTGCAGTGCCATAGCTGTGCCACGGTAGTGTAAACATATCCTTAGCCTGTGTGTAGCTGAGATGGTAATTTAGTTCCAGGCATTCTGAAACTACTGAACTGGGAGCCTTTGAGGACTCTATATAAAGCCTGGTCTACACCTAAAACTTAGGTCTACCTAGCACCGTAGCTCAAAGCTGTGAAAAATTCACACCCCTGAGAGATGTAGTTAAGCTACCCTAAGCCGTGGTATAGACACCTTCCACTGACCCAGCTATTGTCTTTTATGGGAGTGGATTTACTGCAGTGACAGAAAAACTTCTTCCATTGCTGTAGCAAGTGTCAACATCACAGTGCTACGGCAGTGTAGCTGAACCATTGTGGCTGTAATGCTTGGACTGTAGTCTACATTTTATTAAATAACAAAAGCAAAATTGGGAGACTGCATTGAAGCTGTTTTTCTTCTGGGAGACAGTCTATTATGACTAATATACTTAAAAAGAGAGTTGTCTTACCACAGCAAATGTGTGAAACTATTCATTTTTGCTTTGCCATTGTGTGCTTGCAAAAACTGAAATTTAGTCAAAGGTGACCAAAGGGGGTGTCTCATTTTATTGTATTTGATTTTAAAAAGTCAATAATCTAAACGCAAAACAAATTAGATTTGTACATGAGGGCTCCCAGGAGAAAATGAAGAAAATCATTTTGAAAGAATTGTTACCTTTGAAACTGTACCACTTAATTTTTATTTCTTGCTGCCAAAAACCTAGCCTTCATATTTGTGGAGAACAGCATAAAATTAGAGGTAAAAAGGTGTTATGGAGCTAAAAATGTTCTTTGTATGTTAATGGAAATTCCAGAACACTTGTGCAGTTTGATGGTAATGCTTACTGGACAAGTGCTGTTACTGTAATGGCCTAGGATAACAAGGGCTTAATAGTTAGCCTTGCTGTAGTGAGACTTGCAGGAGCCAGTAACTTCCTAACTGTGTATGTCAAAGGGATAACTTTTTAGGTTTTGCTCCTAAATTTAGATCTTTAAGGAATCCCAGAAGTTCAGGAAGTGTGGAATGTTGTTGTTGGAGATGGCTGAGAGAGCCTTTGAGGTATGTGAGTTACTCCAACTTAACTGTCCTGAGATTCAGTGGGCCAAATACTAGAGGTGAGGTGAGGTGTAGTGGGGCGGGGGGAGGCGGGGTGGATGGATGTAAGTTGCATGTCACCCAGCCAGGAGTTAACTCAACAGCAGAGGAATCTAGGGGAGTCTAATTTGATTTAACATGCGTGTTGAGGGATGGGGGTTGCAGGAGAGGCATAAGTATGTATGTGTTACATCAGCTTAGGGTTTATCTAGACTCCCCTCTGAACTTGGCCCCCAGTCTCTTGATTTTGGCTGCACGTGGAAAAGGCATGTGGCTCCTCCTTGCTTCCCCACTGTTCTACATACCATTCCCCTTCCTCACTTGGACAGTGGCGTAGCCAGGTTTAGAGCACAGGGGGAGCGGAGGCGCTATAATAAGGCGCCTCCCCGCTCCCCCTGTACTCACCCGGTGGTGCTTTAAAGGGCCCGGGGCTCCAGCCGCTGCGGAGCCCCCGGGCCTTTTAAATCCCCTCCCGAGCCCGGCTCCGGCAGCGGGGCTGGGGAGCGCTCCCAGCAGCGGCAGGAGCCGCTGGCTCTTTAAAGCACCCCCCAAGCCCGGCTCCCGCAGCCTGGCTCGGGCGGCGCCTTAGCGCTGCTTCTCCTCACAGGGGGAGTGGCCGCTCCCCCTGCTCCCCCCCGGCTACGCTACTGCACTTGGAATGCTCCCCGAGGCTCTGTGCAGCTGTGGTGGTCTTTAGCCAGATGAATCTTCAAGAAACTCGCTCCCTAAAATCTTCTTACATCTTAAGTTTTGGAAATAAAATCCATACTGGTTGTGTTTGAATTCAGTAGGGCATTAAGGCCCAAATCCTATCCTATCTCCTCCTCCTCCATGGGCACAGTGAGCACCTGACACAGCCGAATTGCATCCTAGAGCACAGCCTTGCAAGGACTCCCACCTGGTCTGCACAGAGCAGTTGTTATGGCGGGGATGGGCAGGAGGATACAGTGTGACTAGAGCTGGTGGAAAACTTTTGACAAAGCTTTCTCCAGCCCTGTATTTAATGGGGATTCAGGGAGTGACTCACACTAGAATAGCCAATAGCAAGGTGGTTAGGGCTCACACCTGGGATGTGGGAAACCCATGTCCCTGTAGCAATAACTATCTAATGAAGCTGTTCTACTGTGACTAAACAAGGAGAGATTGAGGGAGCCCCACATCAGACTGTTCCCTCAGCCCACTGGCTAGAGAAATGTTCTGCAATGTGGGAGATACAGATTCAAATCCCTTTTCCACATCAGGCAGAGCAGGGACTCAAACTTGGGTCTCCTACGTCCCATGTGAGTGTCCAGTGAGTTCTAACCCACAGAAGCTTATGCTGAAATAAATTTGTTAGTCTCTAAGGTGCTACAAGTTTTTCTTTCTTATTTTCGTTTTGCTAACTACCAGGTTATTGGCCGTGTTGGGGTGGGTCTTTTAATCCCATTTTTGGTTACATTTTTCCAAAGGGTGGGTTTCATTCTGCGCTGGAATGAAAACAAATTTCAAAACCTAATTTTTTTTTTGCATAACAAAAAATTGTTGTTTTACACCCAGCCCTAGTCATGACATGGAACTTCTTGCCTTCCTGCCCTGTAGCAAGGGACGGGGAGCACCAGTAAGTAGATCAGGAATGTGCAAAACATATTGACCAAGCAAGCAACAGTTAAAATTTGTCAGCAATTTTTTGAATATCTTAAATCAAATGCAATTAATCGCCACTTCTGCACCCCCATGTTTTCAATATCACTGTTCCTGCTGCACTTCCTCACAGCCTTCTCTTCTCCACTACTGATTTTATTGGCTATCTATAGTCCATATATGGTGCTGTTTACAAGTAGCACTATCAGGAGCAGACCCTGTCGCCCTCTGTTTAATAACAAAGTAGAAATGGACTGTGCTCTAAAGTGAAGTGGTTAGAGCTGTTTATTTGAGAGAAATAATGTGTCAGACTTTCATAATAGAATTAGGAACTCAAAACTCAGCTCCTCTTCTCTGGGTAGTTCAGCACAGCTTGTGATTTCTCTACCAAACCTGGGCTGAGTTTAGGGCAAACCCCTTCTTCCCTGCTAGGTGACTGTGAGGGATTTGTGTTGCTCAGGTGGCTCTATTTCCAGTAGTGCCCACCATGTTGGCTCGGGCCATCCCAATCACAGATGAAAGCATGGACCTTGTCCCATGGAGTTGACAATCCTAAAAACTACTGAAATCCAAACCCAGGGTAACCAACTCACTTCACTGTTACCAAACCAAGTGATTTGCTGAACATCTGACAAATCAAAGCATCCACATTTTACAGTTTTCATAAAACACAAATGGGTTGCAGGATGGTCTGCCTTTTTAAGGGCCAGAGACCCACTAATAAGATGGAGCTGAGACAGGGACAGGTATTCCTTATAAAGAGCTGCAAGAGAGAGGGGACTAGAAGCCATGCAATCTGCAATGGAGGATGAACTCTCTTAGGGACACAGAGACTTAATTTTGTGGACTCTGAGATTGGGAGCTTTGAACCGGGGATTGGAAGTAAGGGCCTTATGAATTGTTATAGCTGCTCCTTCTCTGAGACCTTATTAAAAAGGAACATGGTTATTCTGTGAGTTTGTTTTTTAGCTTCCCCTTGCCCAGAGCCTCTGAAGCTAACGTATTGATGCCCCAATTAGGGGAATTAATGCAGGGCTCACCCGCAGGGCCGCACCTGGTGCAAGGTAGTATGTGGGGATGGCAGATGCCTTTTATAGTCACTTATTCCACCAAGAAGAAGGCAGTGATATTAATGCACATAAGCCAGTTTGTTAGTGTCCATATTCCTGCCATTTATCAATGTCTCATGTTGATTCAGTGTCCTCTAGTGGCAACTTCTTGTCACAGTCATGAATATATTTCCCAAAGTAATGGTAAATGTAGAGTAGTGCATTGGTCCCTTCTTTGCATATATCACAGGGGACCAATATATTATTGTATTGGATCAAATATGTTGGGGAGGTGACTAGGTTGAATGTGTGCATTATTGTGTGTGTATATTTAAATCATGCTTAAATGGCAACAGTTTATGGAATTTGATGCTTAAGGTTCTAAAGAAACTGCTGGAAGTTGTTAGGACCAAGATAGTCTCATACCTAAGCAAGCTAACCAAGATCTTTAAGAGTGGCTTGCCATGCACAGCCCCGGTATCTACCTTAGAGCAGCTGATTTTAGGTAAAATAACCTTTTCTTTAAAACCTCTAGATTGGAGAAACATTGGAATTCCAGTGGGGGTAAGGGCTGTGTATATTTCAATGGGAATGCCACCTATTAGGTTATATGCAGTGTTGATGTAGCTGTGTCAGTCCCAGGATATCAGAAATACAAGGTAGGTGAGGTAATAGCCCTTATTGGACAAACTTCTGTTGGTGAGAGAGACAAGGTTTCATGCTTATGCAGAGCTTTTCTACGTAAGTGCAAAAGCTTGTCTGTCTCACCAGCAGAAGTTGGTCCAATAAGAGATTCTCTCACCGACCTTGTTATCCATTAGGTTAGTCATTTACTCCCTCCTCTAGCTCCTTTCCCTTGCACTTGAATGAATAACAGCTTTTGCCTTTGAGATCTTTTCCTCCAAGTAGTAGTAATAAATTAGCATTTTACATCTTCAGTGTGCTATACAAATATTATTTACCTCACCAGGGAGCCCTGAAGACTAATTAAGGAAATATTATGACCCAGCTGCACTTGAATTACATCCCTTATTCTTACCTTCAAACTTGTTTCTTGCTCTCTTTTCCTGTTTCATTTACCCTCTTTCTTCTGAACTCTTCCTAATTTTATTGTTGGATGTTGCTTCCTGGGTTATGACATCAAATGACCTCATCGTGTTTGTCTGAACTCTGGCTAAGCTCACTTCTAGCAGTGATAGGTAGGCATGCTATACTATCTTGGGCTGCAGCACAGAGCCAGTGCGACAAAGCAACTGTATTACGGTAGGCAGCTTGGAAGAAAATGTGTTTTTAGCTGCTATAACCAAAAGCTTCCAATTTAAAAAAAGAATATTTCATGATACTACTGATAAGGCAGCAGAATGATTTAATTTGGCAAATAAAAAGAGAACATGTTTCTCCTTGAAGTTCTTCATTTCAGTGGCTTCAAATAAAGACCCAAACTGTTTCCCTGTGCTGTAAAACTTCTGTATCAGACTTCTGGTGTTAGTCAGGAAGAGACAGCAGACCATGACCTAGAATTCTCTTAAAGGTTAAGGAGAATGTCAAAAGACAAATAATGTGCCGTTTATCCTTCCCCAATAAATAATGATCTGTTACCATCAGCATTAAAAATAGCAATTGCAGCTGTCTAGCCTACACAGATGGACACATCTTCTAAACATTTGTGTCAGCAACTTTCATGTGGGATTTAATCCAAGCCTATATTATATTTGATTCTAATAGACTGGCTGGCTCCTACAGGTGCTACATACTGATGTATATGTCAGCCTTTGTATCCTTAGATCTTTTGATGCATCTTTTTAACGTAAGAGGGAATGTACTGGGCCAGATCTTCAGCTGATGTATGTTGGCCTAGCTCTAAAGTCAATGGATATATGCCAGTTTGCATCAGTTGAGGATCTAATAAACTCCATAAACTGTCCTATGCAAAATGTTCAAGCATCATAGGGCTACAATATAAATTATGTCTATTCTGGGCAGGAGAGATTCATAGTCTCCTTAGATTTTTTCCTTCAGTCAGGGTTCATGTTTTGTTGTTGTTTTTAAGGAGAGCCAGTCCTGAGGCCATGATGAAGACCATTACCATACTAGACATACCGATATAGCAGTAAGAACTCCCTTGTGCTGCAAAAGAAGCTGTCTGTTACAAGTTACATTATCTAGAAAATTATCAGTGTCCAAAAGAAGTTCTGTTGTGACAGTTTTACTCTTGTCAGAGCTGAGATTGTGGGATGATGTTCAGCTCTTCAGCAGCCTCGGTGCAGGCAGTGAGGAAGTACCATGTCCCTGAGACAACAGCAACTCAGTTTTCCTAAGGGAGGCTCACAAGTGATGGACCTAGAGGGTGGGGTGGATCAGTCCTTGTGTTATGGCATGCATAAGTGGAGTAGGACAAGTATGAGCTGAACTGAGCTCTGAATGTCTCTTTAAGCCTGGTTGTCTTGGACCAAGAGAGACAATCTGCTAAGGAAAGGGTGTCGGAAACTATGATGGGGATGGTCAGGTCTGGTGGTTGGACCCAGGAAGTTAGAACTGGAATCAAATGTCCAGAGCAGGGTTGGAGCAAGGCCAGAATGAAAGCAAGACTGGAGCAGGATTAGGAACAGGGCTAGAGCAAGGGCAAGGCTGGAGCAGGCAAAGGCTTGGCAAGTCTGTTGCCACCATCAGGCAGGAGAGGGTTCTAAGACCTAAAGTGATGTGGAGCAGACTGAACTGCTCTTTCTCCTGCGAGGCCTACGTACCTTCCCTGAGAGTCACCTCTCCCACCGAGAGAATCACACAGACAGACAAACAAAAACTTTCTCCCCCCTCAGATTTGAAAGTATCTTTTTTTCTTATCGGTTCTAATGGTCAAGTGTTAGCCTGGCTACCTTTTTTTAATCCTTTACTGGTAAGAGGATTTTATAGTACTGTCTCAGAGCCTTTTAATCCCTTCATATTTATAACAGGGGCCCTGATCTTGATTGGGACCTCTAGGTAGGCACTACAGAAATACAGTCTTCCCAAGCCTTTATTATTTGTTTTAGAGTAGCACCTAGAGGGGAGATGAAAAATATTAGGACTATTTTTAGAGCAGTGACATGGCAGAGGAATGTGAAATATTGATAGGCACAGAGAGGTTCAGTCACTTGTATTTACCCTTTTCCATATTACAGAATGCCTCTTGGCATGTCTTCTGTTGTATGCTGCATTACCCAGTCGATGGCAATGTTGAAGAGTATTGCAGACATGATACACCCCTGAGGTACTCCTGTTTTGACTTAAAAACTGAGCTCACTGTGATCAACACTGCATGTAACGTTGAAATAGAAGCTTTTGATGACGTTGATTATACAGAAAGGAATTCCATATGCCCGCAGAATGCGCCAGAGGCTGGTCTTGTGAATGCTCTCAAAAGACTTCTCAAAGTCTATGAAACTTATGTAGAGTTGCCGTTGCCATTCTAAGGGCTGGTCTACACTAACCCCATAATTCGAACTAAGATACGCAACTTCAGATACGTGAATAACGTAGCTGAAGTCGAACTATCTTAGTTCGAATGAAAAAGCACTTACCCGGGGTCCACACGCGGTGCGCAGGCTCCCCCGTCGACTCCGCCTACTCCGTTCGTCGAACTGGATTACCAGCGTCGACGGCGGAGCACTTCCTGGTTTGATTTATCGCGTCTAGACAAGACGCGATAAATCAAACCCGGAAGATCGATCCCGCGCCTCCGACAGGACACGTGAGTATAGACCTACCCTAAGTAGTGTTCTATTACGTTCCGTAGAGTGAAAATCTGGTCTGTGCATCCACGCCCTTTCCGAAAACCAGGTCTTTTCTGAGAACACTATCAACTGCCTCTGATATATGCTGGACTGTGATCTTACACAATACTTTGCTTGGCACAAATAAAAGTGTGATACCATGCCAGTTATTACAATCACTGAGTTCCTTTCTTTGGTACCTTCACTATAACTCCATTGGTCCACTCATCTGGCACTTTTTCCCTTTCCCAGACGGATGTAAATAGAGGGACCAGGATAGATGCTGCTAATTTAGGATTTACCTTGAACAATTCTGCATTCAAGTTATCCTCGCCAGGAGCTTTCCCATTTTCTAAGTATTTGATGGCTTGAATGATCTCTTCCTTAGTTGGAGTGTCTGTGTTGATATCAAGATCTTCTGGCTCCTGGATGTTTGCTTCCTCTTTAGGTGGCTTCCTGTTCAGCAATTCTTTGAAATGCTCTGTCCAGCGCATTTCTTGTTCTTTTTTGGTTGTTAGTAGGTGTCCTTGTTTGTTCCTGATGAGAAGACCTGGACTTTGCAGATGATGTCGCTCTCCTATCACATACCTAACACCATATACAAGAAAAAACAACTCAACACATTCAGCCAGCAAATTGGACTGAAAATCAATCGCAATAAGACAGATATCATGACCTTTAATATTGCCTCACCATCACCAGTACGGATAGAGGATTGTGTTCTCACCCACATAGAAACATTCACATACTTGGGCAGCACCATCAGCCAGGACAGTGGAAAAGCCAGGACATCTGGAACAAAATCAATAAAGCCAGGATCACCTTCAGGAGCTTAAATACAGTCTGGAAATAATCAAAATACAACATCAAAACCAAACTCAAGATTTATCAGAGCTGCGTACTTTCAACACTACTTTATAGTGCAGAATTCTGGGGAATGAGAAAGTATGACATGTCCAAAATGTCTTCATTCCATACAACCTGCCTCAGAAAAATCTTCCATATCTTTTGGCCCAGAACAATCTCAAACCAAGATCTATTGACACAGTGCAGCCAAGAGGATCTGTGCACCGTCATTGCCAGGACGCGTTGGAGATGGATCAGTCACATGCTTCAGATGGAAACTGATTTCATCACCAGAGTAGCAATAAGATGGACACCTGAAGGCAAGTGAAAATGAGGCCACCCGAAAACAACATGGCGAAGAGCTATGGAAGCCGATCTGAAAAACCTGGGGCACAGCTGGGGACCCATTGAAAGACTTGCCAGAAACAGACAGGAATAGAGGAGCTTCGTCACTGCCCTAAACGCCAGAGGAGTAATAGGAACAGGATGATGATGATGATGATGATATTACAAAAACAAGGGGACATTCACTAAGATTAAAAAAAAAAACAGTGATACCACTGGTCTACAATTTTTTGAGAAGTCGTCTGCTTCAGAGATAAAATGTGCTATTTAGTATGTATTTTGATGTGCTGAATTCAAATGACAATAAAAACAACTGGCTACTGTTTCTAAGATATTTAAGTTTTTACATTTTATGTCTATGTATATTGTGTAGATAGTAGAGTTTTAATCATAAATTGTAAACCTAGGTCTTTTCATGTGTTTATGGTTGCTTTACATGATACTATTTCACCTGTCCTGTTTATGTAACACTTTAAAAATCAGCAAAGGGGCTATATAAATAAAATTTATTATGAAACAAAAAGCAAAAAACTATTATGTACATAGTTTAGTCCTATTCAGTGTCTACTCGGCGCTTCCTGGCTTGTCTCTTGTATTCATTAAATGGAGCATCTCTTGTCACTGTCCAGCAATAGTCTGCAAGCATTGATGTGCTCCATTTGCCCTGATAGCGTTTCTCCATTGTTGCAATGTCCTGGTGAAATCGCTCGCCGTGCTCGTCGCTCACTGCTCCGCAGTTCTGTGGAAAAAAATCTAGATGAGAGTGCAAAAAATGTTTCTTTAGTGACATGTTGCAAGCAAGGCTTTTGTATGCCTTGAGGAGGTTTTCCACCAACAACCTGTAGTTGTCTGCCTTCTTGTTTCCGAGAAAATGTATTGCCACTAACTGGAAGGCTTTCCATGCCTTTTTTCCCTTGCCACGCAGTGCATGGTCAAATGCATCATCTTGAAGAAGTTCATGAATCTGAGGACCAACAAAGACACCTTCCTTTATCTTAGCTTCATTTAACCTTGGAAATTTTCCACGGAGGTACTTGAAAGCTGCTTGTGTTTTGTTGTCAATGGCCTTGACAAAGTTCTTCATCAGACCCAGCTTGATGTGTAAGGGTGGTAACAAAATCTTCCTTGATTCAACAAGTGGTGGATGCTGAACACTTTTCCTCCCAGGCTCCAATGACTGTCGGAGTGGCCAATCTTTCTTGATGTAGTGGGAATCTCTTGCACGACTATCCCATTCGCAGAGAAAACAGCAGTACTTTGTGTATCCAGTCTGCAGACCAAGCAAGAGAGCAACAACCTTCAAATCGCCACAAAGCTGCCACTGATGTTGGTCATAGTTTATGCACCTCAAAAGTTGTTTCATGTTGTCATAGGTTTCCTTCATATGGACTGCATGACCAACTGGAATTGATGGCAAAACATTGCCATTATGCAGTAAAACAGCTTTAAGACTCATCTTCGATGAATCAATGGACAGTCTCCACTCATCTGAATCGTGAACGATGTTGAGGGCTGCCATCACACCATCGATGTTGCAGGCTACAAGATCACCTTCCATGAAGAAGAATGGGACAAGATCATTTTGACGGTCATGGAACATGGAAGCCCTAACATCACCTACCAGGAGATTCCACTGCTGTAGTCTGGAGCCCAAAAGCTCTGCCTTACTCTTGGGTAGTTCCAAATCCCTGACAAGGTCATTCAGTTCACCTTGTGTTATGAGGTGTGGTTCAGAGGAGGAGGATGGGAGAAAATGTGGGTCCTGTGACATTGATGGTTCAGGACCAGAAGTTTCATCCTCTTCCTCGTCTGACTCAAGTGAGAATGATTCTGGTGCATCAGGAACTGGCAGTCTTTCTCCGTGGGGTACTGGGCGTATAGCAGATGGAATGTTTGGATAATGCACAGTCCACTTTTTCTTCTTTGACACACTGTAGCAGGGTGCTGCTGCAAAGCACCTAATTAGCCCCTGCTCAGCCAGCTCCAATCAAGGGGAATAGATTGGGGCTGGTGGGACAGGCCTGATGCCTGGCCTGGGGATTGGCTCCACCTGCGGGCCTGGCAAGCCAGCATAAAGGGAGCAGCCAGGGGAAAGATCAGGGCTGCTGACTGAGGGCTGGCTGCTTGGGGAAGAGGGAACAAACCCTGTAAAGCCTTGTATATAGAACTCAATGTTGGTGGTGGGCGAAGGTGTATAAATAAAACCACGGGTGCAGCACAACAGGAAGCCTCCCTGCGCTTTATTGGGCCACCCCGCAGTGGCCTGCCGGAAGAAGGGGCAGACAAACCTGTTACACACACCTTTCCCAGCTGGAGGCACCATGCAGAAGTAACAATTGCTGGTATGATCTGTTGGCTCTCTCCAAATCATTGGCACTGCAAAAGGCATAGATTTTCTTTTCCTGTTCAACCACTGGCGAAGATTTGTTGCACAAGTGTTGCAGCATATGTGTGGGGCCCACCTCTTGTCCTGATCTCCAGTTTTGCAGCCAAAATAAAGGTGATAGGCTTTCTTAACCATAGTGGTTAGACTCCGCTTTTGTGATGCAAAAGTCACTTCACCACAAACATAGCAGAAGTTATCTGCACTGTTCACACAAGTACGAGGCATCTCTGCTCACTTTGGCTAAACAGAAATGTGTCCCTTTGCAAAATCAAACACTGACAAATAAGAGAGCACGACACTGTATGATTTCTAGAGCTGATATAGGGCAATTTGTTCAGTAGAGTGATGTAAGCTTCGTTATGATTGCATCATCCATGACTTCTAGGAATAACATGATGCAATTCATATCATGGATGACGCAATACCAGCTTCAGATTGCATCGTTCATTGTTTTGCCTAAAAAGCAAGTACAGTCCAAACCCAGTCATAGATTTATTCATAGATCCAGTCAAAGATGTATTTTAGTCATTTCTGGTTTAAATTGAGATCCCTTCCCTTTATAACTCACTTATCCTCCGCCATTCCCAAGTCAAGGGTCGTATATACTGACCCAATAGCATGTCTTGAAAACTAGAGCCAATCAACAATTTTAAGCATCATTTTCATTCTCAGTGACCCAGAATTAGTAAAGTTTGACTACATTTATTTCAGAAGCATTTTGGCTGTAGAGCAGTGTACTAAAAAGTGTGTTTTTTACATATCACATAATTAGCTCATGGAACTCACTGCCTCAAGATATTATGGGGACAAAGAGCTTAGTAGGAAAAAAAGAACTTAGACTTTCTATATAGAGAATAAAAACATCATTCACAATTAAAATACTAATTATAAAACTTGTATTGGCTCTCATACTTCATGAAAAAAAACAGCCGCCCTGAAGCTAGGGACTAGTGTTCCATAACATAGCATAGTTGTCCATTATGGAAGTATTACACATTCATCTGAAACATCTAGTATTGGATAAACATGCTTAAAGACTGGCCAGTGGTCTGATCTGGTATGATTCATAAATTTCATGGGACAGATGGGACCATTGTAATCATTTAGTCTGACCTCTTGCATAATGCAAGTCGTAGAATTTCATGCAGTAATTCCAGCATCATGCTTGATAACTTGTGACTGGCTAGAGCATAATTTGTAAAAAGACATCTAGTCTTGATTTAAACACCTTTGAGTGATGGAGACTCTATAATAAATAAATAATATTCCATCCCTTGTTACGCTGTTCCAATGACTAATTCTTATGTTCTCTCCTGATGTTTTCCTCCTTTGCAAAGAACCCCTTATTTCATTAAGGTTGCAGGAATGCAAACCAATCTTTTTTTCACTTTTTTTAAACAGTGTATCATGCATTGCAATTCAAATTGGCAATTGAAGTTTATAACTATGTAGTTGGAAAATGTAAGGTATGTAGTAACTTTTCTCTTGGATACATTGTTTGGACCAAGCTCTGTCCTTGGATGCACATGCATAGCTCCCTCTGAAATCAATGAGAGCCCTGTGCAGGCAGCCAAGGGGCCTGGGTGTGTGTGTTAATTCTTCAAGGATTACTTCCCAAACAAATTGTTCCCTATCAAAAGATCTTTCTAAGGTAACACAGCTTTACTGCCAAAGAAGACTTAATTTCACATGAAGTATTTTGCTTGGCATACTCTGCACAATTTATAAATGGCATGTGCAGTATTCTGTGCACTTGATAGAAAACTGGAAATCTACTTTTGCAGTGATGTGACTTATTGATCAATCAGCAGTGTGAACACGCTGAAGATCAGCACTCTTTATACAAGTGACAAAGAGTCCTGTGGCACCTTATAGACTAACGGACGTATTGGAGCATAAGCTTTCGTGGGTGAATACCCACTTCTTCAGATGCATGCAGTGGAAATGTCCAGGGGCAGGTATAATATTGGCTATACCTCTGCATGCATCCGAAGAAGTGGGTATTCACCCACGAAAGTTTATGCTCCAATACGTCTGTTAGTCTATAAGGTGCCACAGGACTCGTTGTCACTTCTACAGATCCAGACAAACACGGCTACCCCTCTGATACTTGACTCTTTATACAGTGGTTCTTGGTGGACATAAGCCATCGCTAATATGTGACTTTGTATTTTCAGTCTGTTTAGACCCCTTTGTGTAAAGGGATCTAATGATCAAAGTGTAGGATGTGCAAAATGGAACAGGCTGCTCAGCTTTCACATAACTATTTGAGCACTGGACAGCCATGGCCTGATCATATGAAAAAAAAAATCTTTAAAATGAGATTACTACCCACATATGTGTGCAATGACCGAAACTGTCGTGACAACTTCACAGGCCAGATTCTGGCCTGCCCCACTCATGAGGCAGCCCAGGAAAGGGCTAGGGATGGAAAGTTGGCCTTAAACCACTGTCTTGCCTCCTGAATCAAAGGAAGGTGCCAGTCTCAGAACAGTGACTTATCCTGGCTTTCAACAGCCCTGCTGTAGACTGCTCTAAGCATAACCCATCCTGCCTTCAACATGGTCCCTTTCACTTCTAGCCACACCCTTATCCTTTAGCTATGGGAGTGGTGTAGAGCACTTAAATAGGCTCTGTGCCAGCTGGGAAGGCCCCTTGCATCTCTGGTATCTTCCAGAGCCACCATTGCAAGCTATCCACTACAGTAATGAAACAGTATAAAGGGTATGGGTCATAATAGAGAACCAGAGCTCACATGTTCATCTTTGCTCTACTAGTGATGTCTAATCAGAGTCCTGAGTAGAGACACCCACAGTACATAGAATCTAAGAGAACAATACGCCTAAAGGGTTCCTTGTTTTGTCTAAAGATGCACCTTATTGCATGTGACCTTCAGTACCCTCCAGTAATAACCCTTCCAAAACAGGCAACTTCATGACTATCTTCTTCTGAGCCAGACCAAATGCTAGACTGGTGAAATGGGCTAGTCTCCTTCCAAGCACTTGGGGAGAACTATTTGTCTATTTTGTATAAATTCAGTTTTGTCTTGAGGGAGCTGTTTTTGAGTTGCCAGATGTTTTTGAGTCTTCCAAATGCAGCATTTACCTTCACGATTCTTCTTTCCTTGGAACTAGTACCATCTTGGCTGATGGTACTTCCAAGATACGTAAAATTGTCCACCTTCTCTAGGTTCTCTTCTTCAATTTTGATTTCTGTCCTATAGTCCCCATTAACATGACTTTATATTTCTTTGCATTGTATCTCAAACCTATCTTCTCCATTACTTCTTTTACTTGGTTTGTGCATTTTTGTAGTCCGTTTGCATCTTTATTGATAAGAGTGATGTCATCAGCAAAGTCTAGATCAAATAGCCTTGAATTGTTCCATTTCAGGCCACATGTATCACTGTCGTGTTGTTTTAATCCATAGTCAGTGACTAGCATAAACAAAAAAGGAGACAGGGACGCACCCCTGCCTTACACCTGTCTTGATGCTGAATGGCTTACTCAATCCATTTTAATGCAGCATTTTGAGTTGGCAAAGAATGCTTTCATAATGTTAATTAATTTTGTTGGAATTCCATATTGTTCCACAATTTTCCATATTGTTTCTCTGGTTACACTATCAAATACCTTTTGAAAGGCATGAAAAACATCTCCCTCAAGACAAAACGTAACGTGTACAAAGCAATTGTTATCGCCATCACAATGTAAAGCAGTGAGACATGGCAACTTACCAAGAAAGATACGCAAAAGCTGGATGCATTTCATCACAAATGTCTGAGAAGAATATTGGGAATAACATATAGAGATAGGAAGATGAATGAAGAAGTCAGAAAAATTACTGGACAGGGCACCCTCTCACAAATAATCTGCAAAAGAAGACATCACTGGCTGGGACATGTGCTGACAATGGAAAAGGAACGCTTACCAAATACTGCCCTTGAATGGAAGCTAGAAAATGCAAGAAGAGAGGAAGACCATGAATAACATGGAAACGAACAGTTCTGAACAACATCAAGCACCTCAACATGAAATGGGAAGATTTGGAGAGAAGAGCAGTTGACAGGCAAGTATGGCAAATGTGGATAGCCCAATGTGCAGCAAAGCATGGGATGGACTAAGTTCTAAGGTAATTTTGTCTATTACAATATATGATACAAGGGTTGCCAATAAAAATAAAATTTCCTTGCACCGTACTTATTAAATTTAACCACAATATTTCCTATAATTAAAACAGGGTGTACTGTAGTGTGAAGCCATATACCACAGAGATGATGTTGTGAGTGGTTGCTGGTTTCTTCTTTAGCCGTGACTGCTTATACTCTGAGTGTTGCATGGTGCTGGATTGCAGACTCTTTCCCCATTCTGTAAATGCCCATTTAAGCATGATGGGTGCTATAGTTTATACCCAGAAATGAGATCTATAGCTAAAACGAATGGGATACAAAAGCCTTTAAAATTAATGTATTATGTTGGTACAGTTCCTAGCAAAATGGGGCCCAACCTGGCAAGAACCTTTAGTTGCTAATACAGTATCAGTTTAATGTATTATTTAACATTTATAAACAGCAGAGAGATTCACTTTCTTTTGTGAATTGTTCAAAACAGGTAACTCCAGCCACACTGTGGGAATCTTGTGCTATTTCATCAGGAATAAGGTCCCTTTCTATGTGGCCATGGAGATAAAAATCTCAAGCCTTCACTCTTCTAGGAAGATAATGTTCAGAAGGACTGCTTTGTTTCACCCCAGGGGTAGCTGCATTTCAGTGGTAGGTGAATGATCCTTCCTGATATACTCCATTTGAAGAACACTCTAGGATGCTTCAGGGTGAAAGGCTCTATATAAAATATCTGTAAATACTGAGCCAGACCATCTGATTTGCTTTCACATGTGGAATGGTTCCAAGCTGGGCATGGAAGTGAGGAGTCCTGGCTTTGTTACAGCACATCTTCACCCACCCCTTCTGATTGTGCAGAACCCCTTCAGAGGGCAGGAGAGGGTTTCGTCAAGGTCAGGAGAGACAAAGCTGGGAAGAGAGCCTCCCACATGAGGTCATTCCCCTCAGGATTGAGGGAATTGTTCAGTAGTATCCCTGTTACCATAATCTTTCACTTGTAGTCCTTCCATATAGTGAAATCCCCGCTAACTAGGAGGAGGGTTTGGGGCAACTCCCAGCAGGGATTGCCTGGCTACCCTGAAAGGGACACTGTACCAATGTAAGTATACACATCTCTGGACTTCCATGATTTTGGAGGAAGGGAATTAACTGAAACTGAGTTACAGCCCTCAATTTTCCATCCCCTCCTTAGGCTTCTTCTGTATAGGTGATGATTTAGCTACTTGTTGGTAAGTTTGAAAAAGTTAACCAGTCATTTTCTTGAAGATATTTCCAACAAATTTTATTTCATTAAGGTCATACGGAACAAACAATTTAAAAACAGTTTGAGAAAAGCTATACTATTTCCACACAAAATACTGTAAACTAAAATTCTTCGAGTGGCTAGCCTTCACATTTAGACAACTTCTAACAAGATCTTGCTAATTTGTCTGGACTAGAGTTTATAGAGCAGACAAATAACGAATGTAATAAACATTGACACTAACTAAACACTGGGGGGAATGAGGAGTACTTGTGGCACCTTACAGACTAACACATTTATTTGGGCATAAGCTTTCGTGGGCTAAAGCCCACTTCATCAGATGCATAGAGTGGAACATACAATAGGAAGATTTTTTTATATACACACACACACACACACACACACACACACACACACACACCCCCCATGAAAAGATGGGGGTTGCCATACCAACTCTAAGGGTACATTTATACTACCCACCGATTTGGTGGGTAGTAATCGATCTATTGGGGATCGATTTATCACGTCTCATCTAGACGCGATAAATCGATCCCAGAAGCGCTCCCCGTCGACTCCGGAACTCCAGCACGGTGAGAGGTGGAAGCGGAGTCGATGGGGGAGCGAGCCTGCGCCTGGACCCGAAGTAAGTAAAATTACTTCGATCTAGGATAAGTCGACTTCAGCTACGCTATTCTCATAGCTGAAGTTGCGTATCCTAGATCGATTTCTCCCCCACCCCCCAGTGTAGACCAGCCCTAAGAGACTAATCAGTTAAGGTGAGCTATTATCAGTAGGAGAAAAAAAAACTTTTGTAGTGATAATCAGGATGGCCCATTACAAACAGTTGACAAGAAGGTGTGAGTAACTAGCATGGGGAAATAGATTTCAGTTTGTGTAATAACCCAGCCACTCCCAGTCTTTATTCAAGCCTAATTTAATGGTATCCAGTTTGCAAATTAATTCCAGTTCCGCAGTTTCTCGTTGGAGTCTGTTTTTGAAGGTTTTTGGAACAAGAGCTTTAAAACTTTACAATTCACCTGTTAAAACAACAAACAAACTATAATAACTACAACCCCAGCAAAACTAGTCAAGATCTCAACATTTTAGGTATGTATGCAGCATTGTAGCAGTGTCAGTCCCAGGATATTAGAGAGACAAAGTGGGTGAGGTAATATCTTTTGTAGGACCAACTTCTGTTGGTGAGAGAGACAAGCTTTCGAGCTACACAGAGCTCTTCTTCAGCTCTGGGAAACTTAGGCCAGGTCTACATGACAAACTTACTTTGGTATAACTGCTCCGCTCAGGGGTGTGAAAAATCCACACCCCTGAGCAACCTCGTTATACCGACAATAACCCCCTGTGTAGACAGCACTATGTCATCAGGAGAGCTTCTCCCACCGACATAGCTGCCTCCTCTCATGGGAGGTGGAGTAATAACCCGACAGGCTCTAAGCCTCTCCCATAGGCTTAGAGCCTCTTCACCAGACGTGTAACAGCGGTGCAGCTGCGCCGATGTAAATTTGTAGTGGTAGATCTGCCTGCTGAATAAATTTCCCAGACGTGAAGAGCTGTGTGTAAGCTTGAAAGTTTGTGTCTGTCACCAACAGACATTAGTCTAATCAAAGATATTACTTCACCCATCTTCCCTCTAACATTTTATGGATATTTCCAGAGTACCAGAGCCTTCCAGTAGAGGGGAGTATTGTTTCAGCTGATTGGGCTTTGAAAGGTTTTACTAGAGAATTAGGCAAATATACAAAGAGATGATCAATACCATATAAAAATAAACAAGAAGACTTAAAGAAATAACATAGGTCCTGATTCTGCAGCTGTGTGTGCTGGACCTTATGCACACAAGTAGATAATGAAATTAAGCATGTGCATAACTATTTGACAGATCAGGGCCCAAATCTTTTTACTGTTCAAAGTTAAAATTAAACCAATTTGCCTGAATAAAAGTACAGCAATGGAAGTTGAGAGTTCAGTTTAAAATGTTGTATGCCACTTAAGTGCTCACTTAAGTGCTCACTGGAATGACAGCCAATTTCCTGGGCTTCCATTTATTCCTTTACTGTTGCTAAAATGTATTCTGTTCAAACTTCCTCTTAATTGATGAGAGACAAATAAAGAATAATGTCAGGTCACAGAGCCATTATGTCCTGGTTCACCGATGGCCTTAGTGGTGTGTTTGGTCACTTCAGCGTTCCTGCCAATGGACAGGGATGTTATGGAAAGACTCTCTTTCATTTCTGAAACCTGCAAAATGGTTAAAATGGTTAGTTTTGAGCTGAGTCCCTTAGCAATTCAAGGAGCTACAGTTTTGTCAGTGAAGGCAAAGTCAGGATTTTAATAGACTTGGATGTAATTGTTCCATGCTTCACTCTCTTTCGTGCTACTCATCACAGCAGAAGTTTAAAACAATACAACACAGAATTTCAACCTTCGGGCCAACAGGGGCCACATAGTTCTGTATCTGAGGTCGCCCATCTATAAGGCTCTTAGAACAGATTATTTTCTTTGCATCTCAATCAAACAACTGGAAACCGTTCAACAGTAGCAAGTCTGAATGCTGCTCGTGACAAATGGGTGCTTCCTCTTTCTCCACCACAGACATTAAATTTAGCTCAGTCAATGGTGGTCTTGACTTCTGTCAATTCTAAAGAGTTAGAAGAGACACAGTAGGTTAGGGAGGGAGGATGGGGTGTAGCGACTCACCTCTAAATTTTCATTAAAATCTGACTTTTCCTTCTACATTTCACTCTGGGGCAGGGGTGGCAGGTTTGTATAATTTTTGGTGGTGCCCAGAATGGGTCCAAGTCCTGCCTCCCACCCCACCTGCCTTGTAAGCCGATTATTTATTTATTTATATATAATATATATTTTAAAATAATGTACAAATGTGAGGGCTCTGGGGTTGGGCTGGTGATGAGGGGTTTGGGGTTTAGGAGGGGCTCACGCAGAGGGTTGGGGTGCAGGGGTGAGGGCTGCGGGGTAGGGCTGGGGATGAGCGGTTCATGATGCAGGAGGGAGCTCAGGGCAGGGGCAGAGGGTTGGGGTGTGGGAGGGTGAGGACTCTGGCTGGGGGTGCAGGCTCTGGGGTGGGGCCAGGGATGAGGCGTTTGGGGTGCAGGCAGGATCCCCCCAGCTGCACACTCACCACGCACCACTGTCACTGCACGTGCTCCTAGGGCCTCTCTCAGGTCCAGGAAGCCCCCTCCCCTCCCCTATGGTTGAGGCCGGCAGGGGTGGGGGGGCTGCCATCACATGTGCGCCTCCTCCCCTGCTGCTGCTGCCCCTTACTGTAGCCTCAGTGGGGGTGGGGGATGGTGCTGTCCCTTGTCCAGCGAGGGGCAGGAGTGGTGATTGTGGGCAGGGGGGCCCCCTGTGCTGGTGAAGGGTCTCGCTTGAAAAGGGAAGGGTCCATTCCTCCGAGGCGGAAGGCCAGGGTCAGCCTGCCTGGCACTAGTAGTTGGGGGGGCACTAGGACTCTGCGGCAGCAGTTGATGTCAGAAGTCGGCAGAGTGGAGCACAGCGCAGAGCTGCAGGGGGCAGCAAGTGGCATGCGGGTGTGGCAGGCAGGGCCAGGGGAGAGACCCAGCCCTGAACATTGGTGGAGCCAGGTCCCCGTGCCCTGAATATTGCTGGAGTATGGGCACCATGGGCCCACATAACTCGCCGCCCCTGCTCTGGGGAAATTACAGTTTGTGTCAACTTTGGAGGCCCCTTGTTCCATGCTTTGTTTAAAGCCCACAGTTAGACCCTAGTACCAAAACATTCTACCCCTGGTTGTATAATAAAACATCCTAAACACAGGATCTGGTCAAATCTCCTGCTTGCTGGAGTGCCTCTATCCTTGCACTCACTGCTATGTCTTTGCTAGCCGTGTGTGTGTATTGACATCCAGTACAGTACTATATATGATTGTCTAATCAGTGGGTATTGATCTCTTCCAGAGTGGTATCTCCTCCCCTTCCAGCCATCTCTCCCCTCTGATGGCTGGAAGTTGGGAGTTGGTTGATGTGATTGCAGAGTGTAGCAGAGCACTGACTCACTGGCACGGTGCCTCCTGCTGGTCAGTCCAGGAATTAGCTTATTCAGGTCCAGAGCGCCCTTCTCTGGCCAGTTTCTCCCTGCCCCTCTGCAGTCCCTTTATCTCCACCACGTATGGGCCCCACCTCCCTCTCAGACCACGGTGCCCCTTACCTTTGGGTGCTGCCCCTAACCCAGTGGATATGATATACCTTGACTTTAGCAAAGCTTTTGATACGGTCTCCCACAGTATTCTTGCCAGCAAGTTAAAGAAGTATGGATTGGATGAATGGACTATAAGGTGGATAGAAAGCTGGCTAGATCGTTGGGCTCAACGGGTAGTGATCAATGGCTCAATGTCTAGTTGGCAGGTGGTATCAAACAGAGTGCCCCGGGGCCAGTTTTGTTCAACATCTTCATTAATGATCTGGATGATGGGATGGATTGCACCCTCAGCAAGTTCGTGGATGTCACTAAGCTGGAGGGAGAGGTAGATACCATGGAGGATAAGGATAGGGTCCAGAGTGACCTAGACAAATTGGAAGATCTAGGTTGGATATTAGGAAAAACTATTTCACACAGAGGGTGGTGAAGCACTGGAATGGGTTACCTAGGGAAGTGGTAGAATTTCCATCCTTAGAGGTTTCTAAGACCCGACTTGACAAAGCTTTGGCTGGGATGATTTAATTGGGGTTGGTCCTGCCTTGAGCAGGGGGTTGGACTATATGATCTCCTGAGATCTCTTCCAACTCTAATCTTCTATGATCTAGTTGGACTCAAGGTAGGTTCCCCCCAAAATGGGAAGGGTAGTGTAGTTACAACTCCCTGACACTTATTTAGGACCTGTGTGTTACACAATTGCCTTCATTCTCCAGCAGATATGATAGGTACGTACAGCAGGTCTCTTAAAAACAAACAAGTTGCATCTGGCTATGGGGCCACCTATTGAGATATTGTGGGGGATGACTTTTTTCATTAAAAGGAGGACAGCATGTATCATCTACCAAGACTAGGACCATTTGGTCTTTCCTTTTAGACTAGGAGACATACAAATTCAGCTTCTATGTCAATCTACTTACTCTTTCCTTCAGCCTCACTGTGGGAGATCTTCCCTCCTTTTCCTCCTTCAGGGCAAAAGGTGCAATTTGACTCCCTGTTGAGTCTTGGATGCTCCCCAATTTGAGAACTAAAATATTAGGGGGCTAAAGACCTATCCATTTTGTCTGGCTCTTCCAAGGAATTACTATTTGCCTACTTATCTGATTACACAGAAAATTCTAAGTGATGCAAATTCAAGTACAATCATGTCTATTTCTCCTTTGAAATAAATCCGTTGGGCTGTGTTCTAGCCATCAGGAACGGAACAGGCTCCATTCCATCGCAAGTACATTTTGTGAAACATTCAGAGGACAAATTCACAGACAGCTGATTACCATGACCTGCTCTGCTCATCATCAGATCAGCACCTGTGCTGGAGATTCTTAAACCCTCTACATGTCAACAAGACTTACAATAAACTAGCAGTGCTAGCTTTGATCATACAGCAAACATGCCCTAATGATTACTTCAAAATATCAAACTAGGGAAATAGATTTTGGCTCCTCTTGTGCCCCCACATAGGGCACAAAGGGATGCAAGGTAGGGGCACTGAGAACTTGCCTTACACTGGCTATTTGACTCTCACAGTTAGGCAGAATATCTTTCTCCCTCTCCCCATGAATGGGGCTGCATAGCTGTGCTGGGATACCAGGGCAGGAATGATGCAGTAGGTATAGGGCTGGCACACGTTACACATAGGAGCAGGGAAGAACGGGAGTCTGCTTCCCAAGCTGCTCCTGGGTTGGCCTAATGACACATTACTCCATACACAGGGCTTTTGGCAAAGCCACAACTTGTCCTTAGTTAGAGACGGAAAAACCTATTGGATCAAACCTATGTCCCTGCAAATGCAACTGATTATCCCGGAGAGAGAACATAAGTGTCAGATATCAAGACTGACAGTACATTTGATTTTACTCAAAAGAGCAAGGTGACAGCGCTACAGCTTTTCAAACAATAAATCTGGATTTTGATACATTTTTGGTTTAATTTCCAAATTTCATCTCATCTTGGCTAGTTTGGCAAACCCGCCTAGTATTGGCTGTATCAGATATAATGTTGTTGTTGTGAATTATTCTTTGATGCATTATACATCAATGTATTTATGGCCTCTCACTCATATCATGAGGATTCTTGATGTGTGTGCCAATGAGTTTGATGGACAGCTGCAGAAAAGAGATCAAAAGTGGGCTGGAAGGTGGCATGATGTTATGTAACAATGTGAACTGTACATTCATTTCCATACCCAGCTTTAGTCAAGCAGTTTGAAAGGGACACTTAAAGGGACAGAAGTACATGTGGTGGCTCTCAAAAGAAATTTCTTGCTAGCTCCTTTGTATCGGAAATGAGGATTCGATGTCATATCCTGCAGGAACTCTCAAGCTTGTCACTAAAGCTGTTTGACTAACTGATTTTTTGTTTGTCAGTTCCAAAAAATTCAGGGGGGAAGGGAGAAGAGATGTTGGTTCAGGGCAAACTGAAACTTTTCAGCAAATCAAAAATATTGGAGAAGTCATGTGTCTGGTCAAATGAAACATTTCATCTCAATTTTAGGTGTTTTAAGTCTTTTGTTTAATAAAAGCAAGGAAATGAAGGACTACATTCAGAAAACACACAAAGGTGGTGGGCACCCTTTGCCCAATAGCCCAGTGGCTGGGCCTTCATCTGGGATGTGAAAGATCTGGTTTTGAAGTCCTGTTCTGGAGCACGGACTTGAACGCAGGTCTGCACACTTCCACATAATTGTCTTAACCACCAGTCTATATTGGTGGGGGAAGGGTGGTGTAGCGAAACGAGACTCACCGAAGCAGCACCTCTTGCTGGTTGTCCTGGGAATTAGCTGTTCACCAGCCTTGGAGCGCCCTCTGCTGGCTGATGTCTCACTTGCCGCTGGCACCTATGTCCCTCCCGGACCCCGGTGCCACTTTACCTTGGGGTGCTGCTCCCTGGCAGTGCCCCTTTATCTCAGGGTTCTGCCCCCAGCAGTAACCCACAATCTGGATCTCCCCTCCCAGGGGAACCCCCAACCCTCTATCCCCATCTCGCCTCAGTGGCTACTGCCAGTCAGCATCTAACCCCTGTTCACTGGGGCAGACAGCAGTCTGTAAATCACTCATCACTGGCAAGGGGGGTTTGGACCAGCTGCCGCTGCCTAAGCCCAGGCTGCACCTCTGCAACCCCAGCTCCTCTTGCCTTTCCCCAGCACTGCTCTATCCCGGTACCCTGAGCTCCCAGGCAGCCAGGTCCTTCTTTCTCCAGAGCAAGAGAAAGACTGACTCAGCGGCTGGTTCACAGTCCTTTTATAGGGCCAGCTGTCTCCTAATTGGGACAGTCATAGAATGCATACTATCGATCAAGGAGCATGTGCATTTCCAAACAAATAGTGATAACTCTAGTGAATACATCTCCACATCAGCATTCCCAAGTGGAGACAGGTTCCCCTCACTCTGTATGCCTCCTTGTGCCTGGGAGTTAGCTCTCACTCCATCTGGCACACCTTTCTGTTAGTTGGTCACATTGTAGCCCCTTCCTTTATATCTCAGGGTTCTCCCTCTTCATGATTTAGCCCTCTGGCCAGGTCACTTTATAGTCCTTTCCTTCCAGAGTAACAAAGTCCCCCACCAGACAAGCTGTCTGGACACTGTCCCAGATGGCCTTTGCTTCCACATATTCAGGTCCTGTGGCACGTCCCAGTGGCTGGCAGGGGAACCTGGGCCCACCCACAACTCCAGGTTCCAGCTCATGGACCCTATGACTAGTAACCTGGGTCTGAGCAGACCTTGTTGCTGTTTCCCTGAGCTCCTTCCTTCCCCACCTCTCTATCTGCTTACCAATCTCTGGAGTTGCCCTCAGAACTTCCTCTACTCCCCATGGCTATTTTATCTCTCTAAGCCTCTTGAAAAATGCCCCAGTCCTGGGAAGGACCCCAGGGCGTATTCTCCCTCTGGATCACCTCCTTGCCCCTGTCCTTTCCCTCGAGTGAGTGACTACAAACCTTATTTCTGCAGATTTTTCCTGGTTTATAATCCTATCCCAGCTTCTCCTCCAGCTGGTCTTCATCTACAGTTAGCCTTTATCAAGCCCTGGCTTCCCACCAGGTGCATCATATACAGTTAATTGGTCCCTTGTGGCCCATGTTAACCCACTCATAGCTTGTGTGGGGTGGGTAGAATTCTTGTGAACAAACAATTGCACTTTTGCAAACATTTATAAAGCAAAGAAAAGGCATCTTGAATACCACTGGAGCACATTTTTGGTGGGTTTTTTTGAACAAATGTTTAAATACTTTCAGTATTTGCCCAGCTTTACTCATTCTAAACTCTAAGCCGTCTAGCTGAAAGAGGACTGTTATTAAATAATGGGTATAAAGAATTTTCAGATCTTGTCTGTAAACTAAGGGTCAGATTGTAGAATCCTTACTCATGTTGGTGAGTATTTAGTCCTGCAAGTAATCCCATTGATTTAACTGGGATTATTCATGTGAGTAACTATTCACCAGCACAAGTTCAACAGTGTAGCCCTACGTATTAATAGTTCTAATAAAGCAAATATACAAAAGAACATGTTACTCATTTGCATTTTTCTTATGGAAGCAGAGGTAAATATGGCCTTTTGAATAGTGTGGTTTTTTGGAGCCCTCCATTATAGACATGCTTTGAAATGCTGATTGTGCTATGTGGTAAATGGCTTGGACCTGCAATTAGAATGTTAGGTAATAGCCACGGGCTTTCACAGGCCAGGAGGAGCTGAGACAGAATAGTTTCCATTTCCATTACTTAGATGAAAGCTGGCTTGTTACTAGATATTCTTATTGTACCACAGCACACACAACCTGAAAAGCAAAACAATTGGAAGTCTTGGTTCCCACATATTTAATTCGAAACTACAGACTTTTGTATGAACTTAAAAATGTCCCCCAAATCGCTGAATATATTTTAAAAATGTCCTCCCTATTTCATAATCCTGTAGTGTCTTATTTACTGAACTGATTTGCAGAAAATGATTTTAAGCCTTTGGGAGTGGAGGGACAAGTAATTACACGTCTCAGCTCACAGAAAGAGGAAGCCATTGTTTCTAGATTTTAACTTACAATGAAATGAAGTGAAATGTATCTCCCAGTAACCAAAAGATGGTAACACATCACCATGATAAGAGTGGAAATATACAACAGAAATAGGAGTGGGAATGTTCAGACATGCTGGCAATGAGGCTGTGCTATTGAGCTCTTCTTGTAGGAATAGTGCCAGAGTGCTTGAAAAAGGAAATTTATAAAATGCCATTTTGAAGGCATTATGAATATTTCGCTTTAGTCACACATCACTTTTCATTTTTTGTTTTTGTTGGGTGATACATGTTTACAAGCAGTTTTAGGGACTAATTTGTAAAGCAGTGAATATATGACTAGCTGAAACTTTAATGGAGGTCTTCATTAAACTATGCTAATTAATCATGTTGTAACGAAACCTGAAACCAGGGTAAACTTCATTACAAAACTGAAAGTCAGGCCAATTTTACCAAATAGTTCCTTGAGTTTCACAAACTTTATGGTGAACCAGAGCTGAGTTTAGAATGAACCTGTGCGATTTATAGTTTCATGTTCAGCTTCATTTGGTTTTTACTCCAAACCAGGCAAAACTTGGCAGTTTCACTTGGCACTAGTTTGAGATGACAAAATTAATTCCATGTGTGGATTCATGTTGCCTGAGGAGAGAATATTAGCACCCCTTTTGGGCCCTTCTAATGATAGGGTTCAATGTCTAGTGTCATTTTACACTCGCTGTTGAATTAATTGTTTTCATTATTCATAAATTCTTAGAATGAAAACTGAAAGTAAAGATGAATATTCTGCATGGGTGCAAACGATCCAATTTCATTAGCCCATCTGTTATAGGAGACTTTTCTTTTCTTGTTTTAATTATTTGTTTTTTCCACAATTGAAGAAAATTGTCAAGAAACCACAAACTCTATTAAACTGTTCTTACTATTGTAAAATCAATTATCTGCTATGCACATAATTGGTGGGTCCTCCTCTGAGGATGTAGGAAGCTGGTATTGCATCAGAAATGAGATGCTAAATGAAGGCTTTTATATACATGATTGGATTTCAGTGTTTTAGTAAGCAGGTTATTAGCTTGTCACTGTTTATTATTTGTCACAGAAAGATATATGTCTAGCTGTTTTTATTAATCAGTGGCTCAGGACTTCATGGTTGTCACTACGCTGCACACCTTGGATGCTCAAACGTTATGGTGATAGTGTAGAGTTAACCCAGATCTTGCTGGTTTAAAGTCCAAGCCCCTAATACTTGAGTTAAAGGACATGCTTACATAACTGTTAATTGTATGTTCTGTGCCCTGTACTATTAACTAGTTCTGATTCCATCCAAGAGAGTAGCAGTACTACTAATGAGAGAATTACAATACTATTTTTAACAGGATCATAAGAATGGCCATATTGGATCAGATGAAAGGTCCATCTAGCCCAGTATCCTGTCTTCCGACAGTGGTCAATGTCAGGTTCCCCAGAGGGAATGAACAGAATGGGTAATCATCAAGTGATCCATGCCCTGTTGCCCATTCCCAGCTTCTGGCAAACAGAGTCTAGGGACACTATTCCTGCCCATCCCGGCTAATAACCATTGATGAACCTATACTCCATGAATGTATCTAGTTCTTTTTTTGAACCATGTTATAGTCTTGGCTTTCACAACATCGTCTGGCAAAGAGTTCCACAGGTTGACTGTACATTGTGTGAAGAAATACTTCCTTTTGTTTGTTTTAAACCTGCTACCTATTAATTTCATTTTTGTGACCCCTAGTTTCTGTGTTAGGAGGAGGTGTAAATAACACTTCCTTATTTACTTTCTCCACAGCAGTCATGATTTTATAGTCCTCTATCATATCCCCCCTTAGATGTCTTTTTTCCAAGCTGAAAAGTTCCAATCTTATTAATCTCTCCTTATACGGAAGCTGTTCCATACCCCTAATAATTTTTGTTGCCCTTTTCTGAACCTTTTCCAATTCCAAATATCTTTTTTGAGATGGGGTACCAGATCTGGACACAGTAGTCAAGACATGGGTGTACCATGGATGTATACAGAGGCAATATGATAGTTTCTGTCTTATTATCCATCCCTTTCTTAATGATTCCCAACATTCTGTTAGCTTTGTTGACTCCTGCTGCACATTGAGTGGATGTTTTCAGAGAACTATCCACAATGTCTCAAAGATCTCTTTCTTGAGTGGTAACAGCTAATCTAGACCCCATCATTTTATATGTATAGTTGGGATTATGTTTTGCAATGTGCATCACTTTGCATTTATCAACATTGAATTTCATCTGCCATTTTGTTGCCCAGTTACCCAGTTTTGTGAGATCCCTTTGTAGCTCTTCGCAGTCTGCTTTGGACTTAACTATCTTGAGTACTTTTGTATCGTCTGCAAATTTTGCCACCTCACTGTTTACCCCTTTTTCCAGATCATTTCTCTATATGTTGAATATGACTGATCCCAGTACAGAACCCTGGGGAACATCACTATTTATCTCCCTCCATTCTGAAAACTGTCTATTCCTACCATTTCTTTCCTATCTTTTAACCAGTTACTGATCTGTGAGAGGATCGTATCCCATGAGAGTGTACTTTGTTTAAGAGCTTTTGGTGAGGGACCTTGTCAAAGGCTTTCTGAAAATTGAAGTACACTATATCCACAGGATCCCCCTTGTCCACATGCTTGTTGATCCCCTCAAAGAATTCTAGTAGATTGGTGAGGCATGATTTCCCTTTACAAAAACCATGTTGACTCTTCCCCAGCAAATTATGTTCATCTATGTGTCTAACAATCCTGTTCTTTTCTCTTAGTTTCAACCAGCTTGCCTGGTACTGAAGTTAGGCTTACTGGCCTGTAATTGCTGGGATCATCTCGAGAGCCCTTTCAAAAAATTGGAGTCACATTAGCTATCCTCCAGTTATTTGGTACAGAAGCTGATTTAAATGATAGGTTGCAAACCACAGTTAGTATTCTGCAATTTCACATTTGAGTTCCCTCAGAACTCTTGGGTGATATTTCAAAGCAGTCACACCTGAGTCTGATTATGTTACATCCCCATCCCAATGTGGCCCTGCAGCCCTCTTCCCATTCAGCCCTTGGCTCAGTGCTGTCACCCCACTAGCTACTGAGCCCGTGATCCAGTCTGTCCCTCCCAGCCCTTCTGAACAACAGACTGTGACCCTCCAGAAGCCCCATGTGCCCCACTCTGTGTGTCCTAACCTGGCTCCGCAGGTAAGGTCCTGTGATGAATGCAGCTGGCTGCTGGCTGTTCTGGTGCCACAGCAGCCTCTGGCGGGTGAAAGGCGGAACTACAGCACTTCTTGGGCAGAATGTATTTTCTGCGGGGGAAAAATTCTGTGCCAGACATTCATTCTGCACCTGCGCAGTGGTGCAGAATTCCCCCAGGAGCTTAAGGGCAAAAGGGAACCTAAATCATCTACTCTGACTTCCTGCATATCACAGGCTATTATATTTCACCCAGTTACCCCTGTACTGAGCTTAAAAACTTGTGTTTGGCTAATCCATATCATCCAGAAAGGCATCCAGTCTTGATTTGAAGACATCAAAGGATGAAGAATCTACCACTTACCTTGATAGTTTTTCAGTGGTTAATGACTTACTGTTAGAAATGTGTACCTTATTTCTTATTTGAAATTGTCTGGCTTCAGCTTCCAGCCATTGGTTCTTGTTATGCCATTTCTCTGCTAGAGAGTCCTTTATTTTGATTTATGCCTCTCTAGTCCATGCAGAGCATAGACCCTTCACCATTGGCTTCCATCTTTTACAGTCTCTTGCTGCAGTCTTAGCTTCTTCCCATGCCATTTTGATGGTTTTCAATTCTGCTTCTATTGTGCATTTCCATGTTGTACCTCACTGCCTCTTGCCCCAGGGGTTCCAGTCCAAAGCCTGTCTTGTATTGTTTGGGTCCTTCCTCCAGGTATATTCTAACCATCTCCATTTTTGTTCAATAATGTCCTGTTTCACTCTCCTCCAGAGTTCTTTGTTGTTTGTTTTTTCTGGCTATCTGATATTGCGGAATTGTCTAAGGCAGCTGTTTATGTCTTATACCAATAAAATAAAAACCATCAGGATCTTATTAAAGGGGATAAGACAAAATGTCACATTTATTGTGAATACAAAAAGAATCATAGTAAGCAGTCAGTTATAGCTATAACATTTCATTCAGTTTCACATTCATTCACACACACACAGGTTCTTCATAGATGTCATAGTTACCAGCCTAGAAGTTGCTCATGCCAAGTTACTGGCCAGGTAACCTGGGCATGAGGGAGGAGCTGAGTCCTTGTCAGATTCATCTGATGCTCCTGGACGGTGGTCGCAGAACCAGACTCAAAGTCCTCAGTATTTAGAGGCCATTCTTATAGGGATTTATTCCTATGTCAGTCTATGGGAATTGCTTCATCATGCTGCTGCTGAATCAATCAGCAGATGGCACATTCCTGATGGCTCCGTGCTGTCAGATATTATCTTGTTTTTCCCATCCTTTTGAGATGGTCAGGTGGATCCCAGTTTACCCTCTGGGGGTTGTCTGGTCATTCCCACTTGATTCCGCCTTCAGCCGATGGTCACTGAATTCCTAGGCTGGCACCTCCTTGCTCATTCATTCATGTACACCAAGCATTCATCAGCAGACATACTGTCTTCAACACTTTCGGGGTGTGTACTAATTTATTTGAGACTCCCTGCTCTTTAATTAAAGGGGGGGGGGTTCTTTCTATGCTGTTTCTAGGTACAAAGCATGCATAAAGAACAAAGTCAAATAACTTGTTTGCAAATTTCTCATAGCAATACAGTATCTTTCTGAGAACAGATACAATCAATGGTTTACACATACAGTAGCTTGTAAGTTTAACAAGGGATCCAAGAGATCTTTTACTTGGTAATGCTATGAGGTTTAAATTGTGGGGGACAAATTATGGGGAGTTACTTTCACTTGGGGAATCACTTTCAGTACCTTCTTTAATATCCGTACATATGAAAATGTGGAGTTTCCTGACATCTTAATAAATCTCTAGGTTTCAGCACCATATAGTAAGACCGATTTTTACAATGGTGTTAAATAGTCAAAGTTTCATTTGAAGGGCAAAATTTCTGTTTCTCCAGATTGGCTTTAGAGTTATGGAGGCACGCTTGGCTTTTGCTGTTCTGACTTTAATGTCTTTGTCTGTTCCACCTGTCATACTTACAATGCTGCCAAAATATGTGAAATATCAGACCATTTCTATGTCAGCCCCAGAAAGTGTTATTGGTGGTGTCCTCCAAGTAATTGGAGATATGAATGCTAAAGTAGGGACACACTGGCAGGGAAGTAATTATGGGGAAACAAGGCACAGTGAAATGTTTGCTGATTTTTGTGGAACGAACTACTTGGTCATTGGGGGAACTATCTTCCATCACCATACTATTCATAAGATAACTTGGAGGTCACCAGATCACAGAAGAGGGTACCAAATTGATCACACTACAATTCAGCACAAATGGAGAAGAACTTTAGATGTACATAGCAGGAATGAGGCATATGTGGGAACAGACCACATACTAGTGGTAGCTAAATTGAGAATAAGAATAAGAACAGAAAAAACAGAAAAGAAATCTGAACCACAGAGATGCCCCTGTTATAACATCTGGAAGCTAAAACCGATGACAATGCAACAAAAGTCCAGAATTGCTCTAGCAAATAGATACTAGGTGCTTGAAGATGATGGAACATTAGAAGGCAAATGGAAACAGGTAAAGGAAATTTGTGAAGTGGTGAGATTTAGGAAGAAACACTACAACAAACGATGATCTGAGAATACATGGCAGAAAGTAGAGATGCAAAATTAACTGAAACTAAATCAAGCAAAAACACAGATAAAGCAACTCCAGGAGGAATATACTGTAAAGAACAAAGAAGCCAAACAGAGTGCTAGGAAAGGCAATAAGATTTAGTTGACAAAATGGCAATAGATGCACAAACTGAGGCAGCACAAAATGACATGAAGACACTGTACAACATTATTAGACAGTTGTCAGGGGAAAAAACCAATATCAACCAACCAGTTCAAGACAACGAGGGCAACTTAATAAGGAAGACATCCAAAAAATTAAATAGATGGAGGCAGTATTTTAGTCAACTACTGAATGGTGAGCTAGTAGCCAATCCAATAGACAGAGGAAAAAAATCTGGATGTGAAAATAGGTCCTATCATCAGAGTACAAATAGAAAGGACAGTCAATTGGTTAAAAAATGGAAAGGCACCAGGTTTGGATAGCATCCCAATGGAGATTCTTAAGGCAGACTTGAAGAACACAGTAGACATTCTGATAGGCCTTTAGCAAAATATATGAGAAGAAGGAAAAATACCAAATGAGTAGAAAAAGGTCATAATGAAGCTGACAAATGAAGGAGAACTCAGTCAGTGCAAAAACTGGATGGGCATTCAATTGCTGTATATCCCAAGTAAGGTAAAATAAATAAATAAAATAAAGAAAGCAGTAGATTCAAGGTTCCAACAAGAACAGGCAAGGTTCAGACAGGAGAAATCATGTACAGATCAAAGAGTAATACTACATATAAGCATAAAACTGTTGATTGAATAGCAGTCACTACTTTACATGAATTTTATAGATTTTTCAAAAAGCCTTTGATACAGTGGATACAACAGTTTTAAGGAAGTTGCTACACCACTGTGGAATCTCTCAGAAATTTGTGAACATCATTCAGAGCTTCTATGAAAATGACATGCTAAGTAATACATAACAGTGAACTGACTAAGCCATTCGAGGCTACTATTGGCATCAGGATGTCATATGTCACCCATGATCTTTTTACTGGTAATGGATTGGGTGATGAGAGAGACTACCACAGCACAACCAAGGATCATACAATGGACTTTCACACAAGTTAGAAGACCTTAACTTTACAGATGACATCAACTTGCTATACTCCTAGAGATGTGCAAGCCAAAACAAATGTTCTCCAGGCGTAGGCATAATTAGTAGGGTTGAAAATCAACACAGAGAAAACTAGAACCATGAGATTCATTGCACAGAGCCCTTTACTACCCAGTATTTTCTCCCCATGATGGCACATGTACACTGTAATCCAATCACCTCTCAATCTTCTATTTGCTAAACTAAACAGCTTGAGCTCTTTAAGTCTCTCTCAGAGAGAGAGAGGCATATTCTCCAGACCTTGAATAATTTTGTGGTTCTTTTCACGCTCTCTAATTTTTCAACATCCTTTAAAAAATGTATGCAGTATTTGTCTCACCAATGGGTGAGTCACTGTTCTCCAGGATTCAGTCCCTTATTCTGTATTCCTGCATTCCTTCTTCCTAGATGTCTGACTTGGTAGTTGGCTGTATTAAAACACATATTGTTTGAATGAGCCTTTAAAAAGGTGGCCTGCCCAGGGGAGCCTGGGGCTAAGCCAAGCTTGATTACAAGATGATTCACCACCTAAGAGGGATTCCAATAGAAAAGGCTGCAGGAAGTTTCAGGGAAAGGGGTTGTTGAGAGAGGAGCTGAGACTGCCAGAGGCAGGAAGCTGAGGAAGCTTTAGTGGCAGAAGGAGCAGCTATGGGGAGTAAGTTTGGCTCCTATAGAACCCTACCCAGCTAAAGCCCGTGAGTTAAAGAAGTGAAGATAAAGTGAAAAACTCTGTACGTGTGGACTGTTGAGTTCTGTTTTTGTGACAAACTGTTGCCAGCCTGAGGAAAACTGGTGGAATTAAAGGATTGAATTTAGAAGGAGCCTGAGAGTTGTTGAAGAAGACCAGATGAAGGGGAGAAAGAGGCAGGATGGCCACAGAGGAAACCTTAGTCATGAGGGGGCATGCAGGAGGCAGTAAATGGCCACCATGCTATAGGGCCCATTTATCAAGCAATCAGGTTCACTCTGTATGACTGCCCTGTCCTGCTCATTATTTACCACTCTGCCAATTTTTGTGACCCACAATTTTATCAGCAATGATTTTATATTTATTTCTAGATCACTGATTAAATTATTGAATAGCACTGGGCCTAGTATTGATCCCTGTGGAACCCCACTAGCAGTACTGTCATTTGATGATGATTCCCCATTGACAACTACTTCTTGAGATCTGTCAGTTAGCTAGTTCTTAGTTCAATATCAGCAGAGCATCTGTTACATGTATAGTGCTAATTTTTAATCAGAATGTTGTGCTGTACTAAGTCAAATGACTTACAGATGTCAAAGTACATTACATCTATGCAGTTACCTTTATGAACCAAATTAGTAATCTCATCAAATAATTAAATCAGGTATGTTATACAAGACCTATTTTCCAAAAAACTCCATTGACTGGCATTAATTATATTTCTGTCCTTTCATTCTTTATCAATTGAATCCTAGATCAGCTTTTCCAATATTTTGCTGGGAATTGATGTCAGGCTGACCTGCCTCTAGTTACCTGGGTCATTCTGCTTGCCCTTTTAGAACATTAGCACTCTTGCCGTCTTCTAGAATGTCCTCATTATTCCAAGATTTATTGAAACTTAGCACCTTAAGAAAGATCAGGAATGGTGTGGGTCCGCTGCTCCAAAGGCATAACATGCACATCACAGGAAGTGATAGTACCACTCTATTTGACACTGGTTAGGCCTCAGCTGGAGTACTGTGTCCAATTTTGGTCACCATGGTGTATAGAAAGGATAGAGAGGAACTGGACAGGATTCAGAGGCGAGCAACATAGATGAGCAAAGGGATGGAATGCAAGTCATATGAGCAAAGACTGAAGGGCCTGGGTATGTTTAGTTTGGAAAGGAGATGATTAAGGGTGAGCATGATAGTGGTCTTCAAATACTTGAAAGGCTGCCATAAAAAAGTTGGAGAAAAATTGTTCTCTCTTGTCACACAGGCAGGACAAGAGGCAATGGGTTCAAACTACTTCATAGCCAATTTAGATTAAATCAAAGGAAAACTTCCTAAATGTGAGAACAGTAGGACAATGGAACAAACTGCTTAAGGAAGTCGTGAAGCTCCTTCACTGGACATTCGGAAAAAGAGGCTGGGTAGCCATCTGTCTTGGGTGGTTTAGACACAACAAATCCTTGACAGGGGGGTTAGACTAGATGACCCTTGACATCCCTTCTAACCCTATAGTTCTATGATTCTATCTGTAAGACAGAGATCTCCTCAGTCAGCTCTTTTAGGACTCTTTGGTGCAAGAAATCTGGGTCTGCTGATTTTTAAAATGTTTATCCGTAGTAGACGTTATTTAACAACCTCCTTGGTTATTAAAGGACTGGAGTACTTCATCATCTTCATATGCTATGAGTACATCATCCTGCTTCCTTCCAAATACGGAACAGAAATATTTATTGAACACTTCTGCCTTTTCTGCATCAGTATTAACATTTTTGCCATCTCCATCTACTAATGGGCCTATACCATTGCTAAGATTTCTTTGGTTTCTAATATACTTGAACTCCTCATTGTCCTTAGTCCTGCCAGATATGGATTTTTCCTTGATGACTTTAGCTTCCATTATCAATATTCTGCATTTCAGAACTTATTTCTAAAGTAAGACACTTTCTTTGCCCCAAGAAATTTACATCATAAGAAGCACCAAGCCAGGCCAGAACTTCAGGTGAGGGAGAGTTTGTGGTCACTGGCGAGGAGAACAAGCTGGAAAAAATTTCTGCATGAAGTCTGAGGGAGGAATTTGAAAGAGGATAATGCCAGAAGACTTGAAAGGGAGAGGATTTTTCATATGGCTTTAATCATACTTGTTTTCCTTTCATTGAATTGAACTCAATATTTGCCTTAGGTAAGTAGAAGATCACAGTGGGCTACTTATTTTTCTTGTGTGTATAACTATTTATGGCCCAAATCCATGGGTACTCTACATGCCAGCAAGAGGCCCAAAAAGCTGTGAGTAGTTTGCAGTTGTGTATAGTACCAGCAGCAGAGATGTGGAGCTCTGTGGAGGATTAGGGGTGATCTAAAGATGAGGAGAATGGATGTTTGCACTAGGTGAGTCCACTGTGGGTTTTTTGTTTTTTATTTTATTTTTTTGAGACGCAGACTGGTGTCAAGATGAAACCTTTATTACAAACAGGAAATATGTATAGAAATGAGGTAACACAACTTTCTACTGTTCTGTGTAGCTACACCCTCCAACTGCCCTGTCCTGGGCTTCTTTTTTCCCCTGCTTCAAGCAGGAAGTGTCACAGGAAACCAAAGAGTGCATAAAGAGTATACAGGAAATGTGGCATCTCCATGCTTCCTGGAGGACTTACTCTATAGCATATCTTTTCTATTTAAGATCCCTTTACTGAATTAAAACACTATTAAATTAAAATAACAGCAAACATTAACAAATCGAATAACTGAATTACCAGCCCTCCAGTTTGCTTTAACACAATTGTAGATGTGTCTCCATCAGTCTCTTAGGGCATTCCCAAACTGCTTTATTGCAAACCCCCATGAGAAAAGTCCTTGTCTGTGACAGACTCTTCAGTCTCATGGTCAATAACAGGTTCAGTTTATGAATTGTTTTTTGCCTTGTAAGTCTGCTTTCATTTCACTTGTCTTGGCCAAGTTGTCAGGTGTCTAGAGCAGAGGATTTTGATTTCTTTGTAAGATTTTTGCCTTTGTCTGTGATAACCTAGTATGAGCAAAGTGATTCTTCTTTGATCACTGTAGCTTTGATGGACCAGTTCCCATCTTGCCAAATTCTCAGTCTGCTTTTAAGTGCAAAAGAAGTCTTGCTCCTTTCTTATTATGTAAGCAGGGTCTGAATGAATTCTTCCCTTATAGCTAGCTGGGAGGTGGAGAGACTTTAGGTGTGTTCATGTAAATACAGTTTGCTCCTGCTCTGCTTAGAGTGGTGTTTTGCTCAAAGTAATCAACTTTGGCTGGTGTTGGGTTACAAATCACTTTAGTACTGAATGCAGGGGTAGTGAAATGCTGTTAGCAATGTTGTAATTATTGTATGAATAAAGGGGAGCAGAACGGTGCTTAATCTGTCCCAAATGAGCCTGAGCTCCAGGCTTCCCCCCCTGCCCCCGCCATGGCTACTGCTCGGGCTCAGAGCTTCTCCCTGCCCCTCCTGGCACCTGCTTGGGCTTGGGGCTTCAGCCCCAGCAGCTCCTGCCGGGGCTCAGGGCTTCCACCCCATTGCTCCTGCTAGGGCTGGGGCACTCATTTTTCAAATTGTCCAGGGCCACTGCACATGGGCCCCATGCGTTAATCCACCGCTGGCCCTATCAGCTAGGAGCCCCCAGTTGGGGCGCTCCCAGCAGCACTGGGGAGATTGGACCCACCTCCACCTCTGGGAGCCTCCTCCAACTGCAGGAAACTCCTGAAGGCAGCACAGAAGTGAGTATGGCAATCCTGCAACCCGCCTACAACAGCTTTGAGACCCCCCCCCCCCCGCCACAATCCCCTTTTTAGATTAGAACCCTCATGGATACAACACCCTGAAATTTCAGATGTAAACATCGGAAATAATGAAACTGACCCATTTTAAGACCCAGTGGCTGTGAAATCGACCAAAGTGAACCCTGTGAATTTGGTAGGGCCCTATATATAATGGAAAGGTTCTTATATTCTATTAGCCTTTCCCCTTCATTCGGTGTTCTCACCCTGTTCCTCAAACTTTCATTATTTCTGCAAAGCTTTGCTCGCTGCCCCCACCACCATCTGCACGGAATGCATTGTGTACCTCTAGAGCTTCTGTTCCCACCATTGTTAGGAGCAGAGCAATCTTTTGCTCATCCCCCAATTTATTTGCCCCAGCATCGTTCATATACAGCTTAAATCGGAGAACTTACTCTACAGCGCACACTGCAGCACAACTATAGGAAGTTGGGGAAGCAGTGATCTGTGTCTGCTATTCCTTGCTAGCACTGTGTTAAAAGGCTGGCTACATAAACATTTTGCATGGTTGAGTCTGAAGATTTGGTGCTTCTGTCCCAACAACCATTTGTATGGAGAAACATATTTTGGACTATGTTCTTCCTCAGACAAACATGCATGGTCAAAAAGAAAAGGCTAGCAGCAAATTACATTTTAAAACTCCATCTCTAACTTCAAAGTTTTTAAACAGAACATTACCATCTGCTATCCACTCCAAATATCTACTGTATTTAAGACATCTCAGTAAATATCCTGGATGACTCGACCATCGAACACACAACGCATGTCATTTTCATGCATATAGCCACACAACCTCTTCTAGGTGCTAACTTCTCTTTGCAGTTTAGAAACTGCACAGATCTATGAACAGATGCAAAAGTGGGGACTGTGAAGAAGCTATTTTATGAAGGTGGCACTTTTTGCTGCCTTTTTGGTTTGTAATATGTGGAGATATAAATCTCCCGACAGAGGGCTGAATTTTTAAAGTTTTAGTGATGCCCCAATGTGCAAATCCTTCTGAGCACCAGAATTTGTAATGCATGCTGGGAAATACTGCAGGTATGGAAGCAAGCCTGGCTGATTTCTATCCACTAGAGTAATCTTTATTTAATATGAACAATGCATTAACTTTTAAAAACTGATATTTAAGCCTTGATTCTCTGAATTTAGATGATCTGTAAGCTTCATTCTATTAAAAAAGAAGCAATATCACCCAATGTTATTAATCACATGAAATCATCTGTCTATTTGAATAAGTTCAGCATTCCTGATTCCATCTGGATAATCAAAGTCTGACTTTTATTTTTGAGCTCCGTGAGCACTTAAGAGAGATGGATAAATAAAGCATGTGCAAGAAGCAAAATCAGCAGTCAGAGCAATTTCCCTGAGGTGGCTCAGTGGTGAAGATAGACAACATCTATAGCTGAGTGACACATACCCCAGCTTGATATTAATGTATAATGACACAGTGATCCACTAGGCAAGGCAGTAATATTCTCTGTGGGGAATGCAAAGGAAGGAAAGGGCAGTAGGAGCCAGAGTGCTGCAAACAGGAGTAGAAGGCAGAATTTTTCCAAAGCCTGATATCAAAGAAGAAGAATAGAGGCTTTTAGTGTGAGTAGGGTATTTTAATTATTATTTATTATTGGATAACAGCTTGAGCTGGTAATTCAAGGAAAAAATTATTTAGTTTGTCTCCATATGTTCCACAAGGGGACAAGTCACGGTAGGCAGCATCGTTATGCTACTGCAATGGATGTTCAGTCACACAATCCATTGGGTTAACTAGGCAGAGAAAGTAAATAAATGATCAACCTTGTACGTGCATCCCAAAGGCCAATAAAGTCATAAATATTTTTGTATACTATTAGAGGCAAAAAGATTAGTTTAAACATATGCCCAAGATTTTAAAAAATGATTAGTGATTTGGGGTGCCCAACGTGAGACACCTGAAAGAAGCCTCGTTTTCAGAAAGTGTTGAGCTCCCCAAAACCAGGCCCCTCTAAGGAGTCTCAATTGGGTACCCAAAATCATTAGTCAAAATCACTAGTCTTTTTTGAAAAGCATGGCCTATGACTTTGATAAAATAATACTGTACACTTCTTTGGATGCAAGGCACCATATATCTCAAAGCACTTACCAACAGTTGCTAAGTATTATCCTTATTTTACATATGGAGGAAACTGATAAATAGAGAAGTTAAATGACTTTCCCACGGTCACCTGGCAGCACAGTGGAAGAATTAGGAATAGAACCCAAGTTTCCTGACTTTCAAGCTGCTGCTCTAACCACTACACAGTGCAGCTTCTAGCTTTTGCTCCTTGCCTCATTTAGAAAAAAACAAACCAGAGCTTACCAACTTAAAAAACAATCAGCAGTCTTTTTGAAAAGTTAATTTATTATGCATCAGTATACATTTTTGTAATAAAAATCCTCCCAACGCCTAAATATTACACAAAATGAACAATAAAATTCAACTTCAGCCATCTCCAAGAGGTGCTAAATAAATTAGTATATCCCGCAATATGTGTGGCAGCTAACTCTGCATATAGTGGGAAATATGCTGTAGTTTTAATGTTTGACATTTTATAATGAATCTGAAAACTATTTCTGAACACAGTTATGGCAGGTTCAAGTTAACCACTCATTTTTCATGTGAAAGCAAATACTGTCATGCAGTGGAAAGGCGGTAGATTGCACTATTTCCCTATAGTTTTTCTGGTTGTATCTTTACTGCAGTTCTATTTTAGGAGAGTTAGATTAAATAATTATTAAATATCTGAATGCATTTCCAAGTCCTAGATTAGCAGCCCCTCCAAAACCAAAACACAATTACAATTCAATGCTGCAGTCCTTCCACATGCATAATTTTGACTGATGTCAATGGGAATTTTGTTTGTGTGAAAGGATTACAGCATCAGACACTGATGTTAAAGATATGTTCTGCATCAGTGCAATGCACTGCCTTGTTTGTATTAATCTCCTTAAAGATCCTAACCAAAATAATATTGCCGTTTTTCTTAATAATGAATACATACATAGAAATGTGCTCCAGGATACCAAGGTTACAGTACTTCTATATAAGAATAAAATAGTACACAGAAAGATATAACTCAATTGGGACCATTTCTTTGAGACAATAGCTCTGTGTGTGTACACAGACACAGTCAACTCTATATCAAACTAAATAGGTTAGTCAGACAAACCATAATTCTGCATTGCTTTACTAATACATGGCTGAATACGCCATAGTTTTTAATTTTCAAATTTAAACAATTGGCTGAATTGTACCTTAATTTGTGTAATCCCACTGAAATCAGTGGGCCTGATTCTCCACTCAGTCACATTTTGTGTAGATCTAACCTGATTCCACTGACTTTTGATTTGCACCGGTGAGAATGGAGAGAGCGTGTGGTCTAAATTAGGTCAGAACTTACCCCACACGTCATAAAGTAAACAGCCAGAGCCCCCAGGGTAGTGAGTGCTAACTAACCACCCAGGTAATATATAACTTCTCTTTGTTTTGCTCAACTGCCTAGAATGATAAACTTGCTCTTGAATTAATACCTTTTCCTTTGTATTGAATTATATAGCTTAATTGTATATGTTGACTTAATGCTAATGCATACAGATACAAGCTAAAATATATTAACAGTAGGAACTACCTAGTTTTGTAATCTAGGGCAAAAATACATAATTGTATAGCATATATTGACAATTCTTAGGAGAAGAGGAGCCTGTATTCTTGCAATTTTTTTATAAGCTGATATTGTAGTAAACATCCGAGTGTCTTGTTACACAGGTAACAGCTTGGGCTTTCACAGCTATTTGTCAAGCAATGATACATAAAAATGAACTTTTTACAGACCCAACAACCCAATCTGTTTTCTTCAAAATAGTATAAAGTTTGTGGCTATAAAAACAAAGAACTACACATATAAAAAATCAAAAATAATGTACCATACATTAACATTCTGATAGGTAGAGGAAAAGAATATATACATAAATATATATATATATATAGTAAATCACAGTTTCCTGCACTGAACACATCAAATAAAAATGTATCAAACAATACTGGGTGGTGTGCTTTCACATGCCTTGTGGTCTCCTTAAATCTCTGAGTTATAATGGAAGACGAGTTTATAGACATAATACAACTTGTTCAGTGACCTAAGTTCACACATGTTTACAAGAATTTAAAAAAAACCCAAAAAACCCCACACCAGAACCACCTGCTGCTCCCAGCACAGATATATATATATATCTAATAACTGAACAATAGTTATGTAGAAGTCTTATTTAAATACAGGCCCCAGCCCTGCAACTGGATCCATGCAGGTGGAACCCTGCCTCATAGGGCAGTCACATCCGAGCAGGAGTCCGTTCACTCAGATCTGATAGTAGGACTGGGGCCCATGTTGGCATGTTTTCTTGCTTTATTTTGAATGAGGGTTTAACAGCTGTAACACACCTGATGACTGACAATACAGGTAACAACAAATTTAACATTCAGCTTTGTTGACTGGTTGGTCAAAGTTGTCATCTTCCTGACTTGAAAGATCAATGATACTTAGATTTCAGACCAGCTAGATAGCTCCTGCCCTTTCTCTTACATCCTGCCCTGCTTTTAAGCCATGTCCATGTATTTCAGTTATAAAAAGGCACTAGCTGATTTTTGGACACTGCATTGTTTCCCAATACTTTAGGAACTGTAGTTATCAAAATAATGGGGGGGGGGGCAAATCGATTTTTGAAGACTATGTGCACAGTTACCCTTATTGTGCTTTTGGAAAAAAATTCACAACACACATTTTATTATAACCCGGCTAGAAATGTTCAGCACAGGTTTTTAATGTATAAATAACTATCCCTTGTAAGAAGTATGATTTAGTATTCCAGAGGGTTCTAGTGGGATTACTAGTCAAAGTCTTTGGGATCTTGCAATTATTAGCTGGGAATAACGCTCCCATCTAGGTGTCAAGAGTCTTTTGGAGCATGGTATCCAAGCATTTCCTGTCTGAGACATACTTTCACTGCTGCACAGGTTAGTGATGTTTGGAACTTGAAGAGTGATAAATCCAGTCCAGTGCAATTAGAGTCATGCTTCCGAGCATAAAGATTATGCCAACTATGAGAAATATCAGAGCCTGCAATTGGGGAAAAACCATATTAATATTGAAAATACGTTAGGTCACAGAATAATTCTACTGGAATCACATTCTATATCTGTCACCTACTAGGGGCCTGAACCTATGAAGTTCTACTTGCATGAGCAATCTTTGATAGTTCCTCAGTGAAGCTATTTGGGTGAAAGTTACACCTGTGCAGAGGGCCAGCATGAAGCCAGTTCACAATTTAAGTGCCTCTGCACAGGGGTGAATGTCACCATATGTGAGCAAGGTTTTGCCGAATGGGCCCTAAACAACCACATGCTAGTATTTACTTGCTTCATTAATATGAACACTAATATGATTTATGTATCTTCTGGTTTTGTTTTTCCTTTAAAAATGGCCACACATGTTCTGATAGCAAGAACAGCTTCTAGTATTAAGCCCTTATGCCTTGATTCAGGAAAGCACTTGTGAATGTGTTTCAGTCCATCCCTATTCAGGACAGCAGTTAAGTACATGCTTAAATTTAATTATGTGGTTAAGTCCCAGTGACTTCAATGGAACTTACATTCTTAAATTCTGAATTGGGACCTTTAATGAGCACGATCTTAGGACATTCCAACTCCTGCCACAAAAATTAACATTGTATTCAATCTAGGTGCCGGATGATAAAATTTGAATGTTTCAGACACAAAGGGAAACACCTATGAATAGATGCAACTTCGCTCCAAAAATGTGCAAAAATGTATCTTGCGTAGTAATGTAGTTATTGAAAAGTTTATTCTTTTTATCGCTTTAATATGTATAAATGAAACTTTTTCCATTTTAAATATTTCAAATAATTATATTTATGCATATATTTGATCAAAATCTTTCCTGATTAATTTTCAGTCTATACTTTCCCAAAAGATATTTGTTTAAAGAAATTATAGATGTTAGAGTTCAGGAAAAGAAGACATTAATATCACTGGCTAAAGCCTAGCATGATATAGATGCATGCTGTGGATATATGATATGCCTCCTGTATGTTTACTAACCTACCACAATCAGGACCTTTAACACCTCTATTAATCAGTGTTACAATATCCCTGTTAACCCTGATGTGCAATCTCCCTCCTCATCCATTGCTGACTACTTCTGTGAGAGACAGCCACTTGTTCTAAAGTATGTGGCAGTTGTGTGTTATGTCTAGATGTTAACTAGAGACTGCTTTGAAATGAATAAATGCCTTTTACATGTGGTTTAAAACAAATGTTAATTTAGCCACACATTGCCATTTAGCCCATCAGAAAATGATTGTCCATTTAATGTTTCTCAAACAGGTGCCTGTACCAGTTTACAAAGGTAACTTCCACTATGCCATGAATAGACAGATGCAGCTTTAACACAAGAAGCATTAGTACAGGGTTCCATTTACTGTCCTACCAATCCTCCTTATGGAGGCTGCTTCTTCACTAACCATGTTGCAGGTATTTGCATTGCAATGTGGGTAGCATTGTGGGCTACACGTTGCCTTCAGCCTGTGCATTAGACTCTCAAAAATATGAATAGAAGCACTATGCCCAGATTGGGAGCAATACGTGAGCCCTTTATTTTTAAAATAATACAGGGTATGCAAACACGGCAAAAAAAAAAAAGTGTTCTTAACTCAGGTTAAAATAGCAGTGATTACAAGACAACTTGGCTTTTAACTCAGATTTGCAGCTCAAGGTAAAGAGAAGCCTGGAGTTGCTAACCTGAGTTAAAAGCCAAATTGCCATGTCTTCACTGCCATTTTAACGCAAGTTAAGACAACATCTTTTTTTTTTTTTCCAGTGTAGGCATACCCTAAGGGTGAAATCTCAGCTCAATTGAAGTCAATGGGAATTTTGCCAATGACTTCGATAGGGCTAGGATTTAATATTTTGTTAATATATTTTGTACATTCTCCTGAGCTGTTTTCTCTTTATCCTGCACTGGTCAGCATCCCCAGTAGTGACTCCTCATGGACATCTGCTTAGCAATGTGCACAAAAAGATCTCTGTTCTGGTGGCTGTGGCTAGCTACAAGAGCTTGCTGCACCAATGCTTCTCTCCAGATGGCAAACAGATCTAGGGTCTCAGTTCAGCACAGTTCCAAGTGGCTGTTTGAGACATGTGGTAGGGCTTCTGGAGTAATATCGCAGCAATGCTGATGTACTCCCATCCAGCATCAAGTGGGCAAATGGGATGGGGGGGAAGAGGACATCCGATGAACTTGACACCAGAGCAGGTGGGGGCACACAGGTAAACAGACAGGTCAGTAATGGCTGCCTACAAAGCAGTGTGGGATAGCAGCATTGCATGCACATGAACAATGGACTGAACTAATTTGATTTGCATTGAACTCAGTTCACTTTGAAGGAGAACTCCACAGTTTGCAATAAATGTGGATTTAGTGTGTTATAATTTTATAGTTTTGACGGATAATAATTTATTAAGCATTATTTGATATTTGTCCATTTAAATTTTCACAGTTGTGGGAAATTATGAGGGAATCACACAATGGCAGGGTGTCAAACAATAGTTACTTAATGATGGTAGACGCTGAGATTCAAAAAGTTAAAGCTTTATAACCATTAAAACACAAATTGTCAAAATATACAGAGCAAATATCCTTAAATCAAATGATAATAAGTTCTTAAGTGACATTTTCTGACTTTGACTATCTGTACATTTCAGTTATTATTGATGGAGATTTTTTGTATATTGGTTTGTGTGTGTGTATGGTGAAATTGATGCTTACTGGCATTTACCAATTAAGAATCTAATCCTTCCAAGCCTAGCTACAATGAAGTGTGTCTTGTGTACACAAGCATTTTCAAACCAGATTAATTTTTCTTAATCTGGTTTAGCCCCACTGTGTAGACAAGCCTGGCATTTCTCAAGAGCACTAATGTCCTGAACACAACTAGTCAAGGACCATAGGATTCCACTGCTCTTTTGAGGGACTTTAGAACCATCTACTGGTCAGCTCCGTCCCTTGTGTAAGAGCCAATGTTGCAGCTCATAATATAGGGCAGGGATTGGCAACGTTTGGCCTGCGGCCCGCCAGGGTAAGCCCCCTGGCGGGCCGGGATGGTTTGTTTACCTGCCACGTCTGCAGGTTCGGCTGATTGCAGCTCCAACTGGCCGCGGTTCACCGCTCCAGGCCAATGAGGGCTGCGGGAAGCGGTGCAGGCCGAGAGATGTGCTGTCTGCCGCTTCCCGCAGCCCCCATTGGCCTGGAGCAGCGAACCACAGCCAGTGGGAGCTGCGATTGGCGGAACCTGCAGACGCGGCAGGTAAACAAACTGGCCCAGCCCACCAAGGTGCTTACCCTGGCGGGCCGCATGCCAAATGTTGCCAATCCCTGATATAGGGCAAAATCCCACAGACCTTATACAGGTTATTAATTCTAATGAAGCCAATTTGGACTCTGTAACACGGTACTGGCCAGGGGTTCCTGAGTCAGGCCCCTGTTAGCCCAGCTCCAATTAAGGGGTATTGGGGCTGGCTGAGTATGCCACGCCTAATGGCTTGAGGAGAAGCACTTGCAGGCCTTATTAGCCAGGAGGCTATATAAAGCTGGCAAGAAGGAGGGGGGGGGGGGAGAAGAGACAGGAAAGGGAGGAGCCTGTGGCTGTAGAGCCCTGCTGGCTGGGGAAGCTAGCAGTCCCCTAGGGAGCTAGTTTGAACAGACTGTATATAGACGGTGGTGGGAACTGACACTGCAAATAAAAGGGCACTGGTGCTTGCACTCTCAAGCGGTCTCCGGCTGATTTGTGACAGGGCCAGCAAAGGCTTCGTTACAGGCTCATATTTGTAACAACCAATGTGAAACAACAGCTAATTGTAACCAAATAAAAAACAACAACCTCCTCCTGTAATTCCCCCTACTTTACTCACCCCAATCTTCTGGGGTGACCTCAAGGGTTCTTTCTTGACAAGCCGTAGATAGAAGGCAGCAGGAAGAATGAAAATCAACATTGTGGCAGCCGATGCACCTGGAACAGAAACCTTAATTGAGTGCTGGTTAATACGTAAATATGTACAGCATTTTACAGAAAAGAAAGTATACCTGGAGTGCTAGCTATAGGCTCAACTATAGTTCAGATTGTGCAAGGGTTTTCATTGTAACACCAAGTTTTCAGTATCAGAGGGGTAGCCGTGTTAGTCTGGATCTGTAGAAGCGACAAAGAGTCCTGTGGCACCTTATAGACTAACAGACATATTGGAGCATAAGCTTTCGTGGGTGAATACCCACTTCTTCAGATGCGTGCAGTGGAAATGCATTACATTACATTTCCACTGCATGCATCTGAAGAAGTGGGTATTCACCCACGAAAGCTTATGCTCCAATATGTCTGTTAGTCTATAAGGTGCCACAGGACTCTTTGTCATTTCTACCAAGTTTTCAGTTAGTCATAACTTTTTTACATTTTTACCTTTCAGACTGAAAAAAGTACCCCCTTTGGGAGCAAAGGATAGGGTATAGCAGTCGTGTTATTTCTTTGGGAGGCATCATCCACTTTTTTCCTATAATTATCTGACTTCAAAAATGAGCTGCATATCAGAGAGAAGCCAGTCACTTTGAACTGTCATGTTTTCCTCCTTTGTTTTTTAGAACAACTAAAAGGCACTCTCTTTATCCTAATAAATTATCAACAATATAGCAGTTTTGTGGTATTTCCCTTAGTCTACATATTTCTGCCTTTGAAAATTACAAAAAGTCATAATCCTTTAAAAAGGTTACAGTAAATTGTGGGTTTGTGCTATGAATTCCATCTGATAGTTCAATTCAGATTATTTCAGTGAGTAACAGTTCCCAAACTCTGGACAGGAAAGCTGTTCTTTTAATCACTGGCAAGGTTCTATCCACTGTGGTTTAACTTACTATACAATTATTCATATTTATTTTCATTGCATAGTAAGATTCTTTCAGAGTATAAAGTTTTCTAACCAATAATATAATAAAAAAGAGTCTACAAACTGTATTGGCAATTCTACTGAGTGACACAGAACTTTGTTGCAGACCAGGAGTGGATAAAAAACATAAAAAATGAAAAGGAGACCAGTACTATAAATGCAAGGGAAACTTCCTCTAGGAGTATTTGGATCTCCTGACTCCTCAACCAACACTTTCAAACTGACAGAAAACAAGTGTGTGTGTGTGTGTGTGTTGGGGGATTAGGAGGAGAAATCTTTTTGCTGATTCTTGTTTATAATCCAAATTTGGAAATTCAATACATCTTGACTGGTTCTATAGATGGAGTTGCTTAACTCTCAAAATTTGAAATGAAACTTGTTGACATTTTTTGTTCTCTGTGACTTACTCAGGCTGCCAACTAAAGTCTGGTACCATTTAGCTTGGATGAGTCATTTTCGGTCTCTTTTTTTTTTTTTTCTTTTAACCCTTCAAGTGCAAAATCAGGAATAAGTGCACTGAGGCTACTGCATTGTAAATGAGACAAAATTCACTTCCAATATATGAATGTAAGGCATTCTGCTTTGATACAGATTAACATCATAAATTGAAAAATATTCATGAAACCTACCAATGAATCCAAAGATGTCTTTAATAGCAGGCACAAAAATTACAAGTGTGTTAGTAAATGCAAGAATTATTGCTGCGATCAGGAAATGCCTTATCCAACCGAATGGCCTTTTGGGAAACAACAGTGCGGTGACTGATGAGCGGATCTATAACAGGAAAAATAAAAGCAGAAGTTAGTGGATTTTGCAACTCATTGTTCCTTTAAGACCTGTGCTAGTTTTCCAGTGAGAAATTTTAAACAAAGAAATATATTTTAATTCATTTTCTTCCCTTAATGCAATCTCTTTTACCACCCAGATGTAGTTTTGAGGCTTGGGTTCACAGTTTATTGCAGAAGCTCAAATATTTACAGTGTAGTGAGAGACAAGTAAATAGGGTGTAAAAATCAGGGAGAAAAAAAATCACTTCCACTAAATGGTGCTGGTATTAGGAAAACACGAAGAACCCCATAACAAATACTAATTAGCAGAGGAAAAATTTATGTATGTATGAAATATAATCAGATGAGTTATTTTAGACCTGAATCTGATTCCACTGCAGTCTGTGGGAGCTTTACCACTTACTTCAGTGGTAGCAAGATCAAGCTGTAATTTATTTCCATTTTAAAATAGATAAAATAAGGAACAGATATGATTATAATCAAAATTTCATTTTTAAGATGTATAGAGAGCGGATTCTCTTTGCTCATTGTGATTTTCATCAGAGATTTGAACATAGTTTCTTTGCTTTTGTACAAGCAGAGATAAGTAGGTAAAAGGTCAACAGCAAATCCATTTGGCAACAGCAGATAGTGTTACACTGCAATATTGCAAAGCAGTAAAGAGATCCTCAGGCTGGAAGTAGAACACTATATGTTCATATACTTTTAAAAAACACATGCTCCAAATCATTCCCATCTTTTAAAATAATAGCTGATTCTGAATTAGTTGGGTAATTCAATAGGAGTATGAATTTCTGTCAAACTTGGAGTCTTTACATTTAAAAAAATATTGAGAGATCTGCATTTTAGAGTTCCAGGTCTAAGTGTTGTGAAGAGATAATGTGTTTAAAATAATAGATTTTGAATTTAATATTGAACAGCTTTAAAAATTCTAGGCCAGGCCCTCATGCTGATTTATACCAGCTAAAGTGCTAGTCTCTTTCTCTCTACACAGTTATGTGATGTTTCCAGTATATTATACCTGGTATGTGGTTTCACTTGAAATTAAACCCGTATTTAAGTTTCATTGATGATTAATGCCATACAAAGGTAAATTTAAAAACTCTGATATGTGAAGTATAATTTTTTGTAAAAGAATAAAAATGCTGAATATTTCAAATAATTAAAGTTACAAATATTCTCAAAATTAAAAATGTAGAGAAAAACTAATTGTTGGTGTAAATTTCATGATTCATTCTTCAATGCTCATCTGAAGCAATACTTCAATAATGCTGAACTGGCTAGGCTGATTGGCCGTATAGAATCACTCAGTACACTGGCTTTAGAATATCTGACACTGCTTGCTAAAACTTTATTTGATATTTAAGTGGAATGTTATTAGAATAATTACATACAAGGCCAAAGTGTGGAATAAAAAATCTGGCAGATGTGGATTTTTTTTATGTGGTAATCAAAACAGTGTTGCCTTTTAGCCTATTTTCAACTGCAAAATGATCACCATGGTTAATAGTCTAACTGTGAAAACAATAGTGATATTTACACCACCGCTTCAGGACTCAATCCAAGCCAGCTGAGCTGATCACTTTGTGTGTGTTTTATACTGGGGTTACACCGTAAGCTCTCAAAGATATTTTTGCCAATTAATCGAGTTAACTTGAGCAATTAACTAAAAAAAAATTAACTTGATTCAAAAAATTAATCGTGATTAATCAGTTTTAATCGCACTGTTAAACAATAATAGAATACTAATTTCAGTTTATTATAAATATTTTTGGATTTTTTCTACATTTTCAAATATACTGATTTCAATTACAACACAGAATACAAAGTGTACAGTGCTCACTTTATAGTGTTATTTTTTTATTATGAATATTTGTCCCAAGAAGGTGCTCAGGATCACTAACACGCCAGCCTAATTTTTCTAATCTTGTTAAATACAGTACACAGGAGCCCACAGATATACTTGACAATAATAATTTGGCTTTGATATGCTTCAGTTTTTAAATGTTCAGTACTCCAAGTTACCCAAAAGTGCAGCTGTTTCTCTCAGGTGAAATATAAATGAGAAAACAGAAAATGTCATAAAATCCCAGGGCTTAGTTGTCTTAAATGTTAAAGTATGACAAAATTAACGTAAAAATAGGTAATTACAGTCCATGTGTATAGGCTGCTCAGATTTAATCTTCAGAAACTGTATTTACTTACAGGGAAAAGGACTATGGGCACAGTCAAGGTGACAGCCACAAGCACTGCCAGGCGAACCAGCAGAAGAGGGGTGTCGAAGGTGTACACTTTGGTGTATGTATGAAGTAATTCATCTTCAACTTCTCCTACAAAAGAAAATGAAAACAGGCTAAGCTCATTCAGGCACAATCTATACTTTCAAAACTAAGATTTTATAACGTAGCAAGATGAAAGAGGACGTGTCTCTGCAGTTGTGGTCAGACACACGCTACTGATTAGACACACAAAAAGCAGTTTTCCTCAACATCAGTCCCTCTGTGGTAGAAATGTTGGTGGTAATAACATTCAGCATTTATATAATGCCTCTCATCCAAGGATCTCAAATTACTTTACAAAATGTGCTATATAAGCCTCAAATGGGGAAAGTGAGGCACAGAGCGGCAAACTGACTTCCCCAAAGTATGTAGAACCCCTGGCTTTCAGTCTGGCACCCTAGCCACTGGACTAAACTGCTTCTCTAAAAGGGACAGTGAACACTTGTGTTTTTAAAATATTCCACATGCAGTAATTATGTGCAGCACTAACTGTTCTGTGCCATTTGCTTCCATGTAATAATGGAGGAACTAATAAAGTAAAAAGCAGTGCAAGTTTAAGCTGAGTGCAGCAGCAGCAGTAACATATGGTCTACTATGTCTATAGACTAAGTTATACCAGGTAGTCCCTCCCTATGGCCTTTTATACACTAGGATGTATTGCACGTGTTTTCAGGAACGGTGTAGCAGTGGTGTAAGAGCTAGAGACAGAAGTGCTCCATTGTACTGTGAAAACCTGCTGAGCGTTAAGAGTATCGCCAGCTTGGCTTCCTTTGGCCACGTGAAAAGTGTGACATCTACAGCATCTTGTTCACTGAATGCAGTCAGTCATGACACACACAGCTGTTCATTCTCACCAGCAGGTACCGATAACCTCTAAAACAAGAGAGAAACTTCTACAGCAGGGGTCGGCAACCTTTCAGACGTGGTGTGCTGAGTCTTCATTTATTCACTCTAATTTAAGGTTTCGCGTGCCAGTAATACATTTTAACCTTTTTAGAAGGTCTCTTTCTATAAGTCTTTAATATATAACTAAACTATTGTTGTATGTAAAGTAAATAGGGTTTTAAAAATGTTTAAGAAGCTTCACTTAAAATTAAATTAAAATGGAAAGCCCCCCAGACCGGTGGCCAGGACCCAGGTAGTATGAGTGCCACTGAAAATCAGCTCGCGTGCTGCCTTTGGCACCCGTGCCATAGGTTGCCTACCCCTGTTCTACAGAGAATATAGCTTTGACTCACTGACTCACCGTAGAAGGTAAGATAACCAAAGAGAGCAGCAAGCAGATACATGATCAGCATTCCAGCAATGGAGATGTTTGAAACATTCTGCATTCTCTTTCGTGACCGGCTGGGTAGGAAGGGAAGAATAACAGTGTAAATAGTTTATAAAGTCTATATTTGTACATTCTAGTGAACTATATTTGTATATACCTTCTAGTGAACAAGCTGTATTCTGCTAACATTGTCACTAGTTAGTGAATTCAAAGCAACTAAACCTAAATCAATGTTATAACAAACTCAAGTGAGTTTTAAAGCCCTTTGTTTCAAACTCCAGTGTCAGACAGTACAGAACAGCTCAGAACGATTTGTATACATTAAGGTTTTATATTGCTAACCTGATAGTGTTACAATTTAAATGTATTATAACTATTTACATATTTTTATAACATCAACTTCAGGCTGAGGTTTTTTTAAATAAAAATGTAGGTGCTAAAATCTAAAAGCATTGGTCCTAACTCTAGGCCCCAAGCCTACCATCCGATTTGCATGAATGCACACTTATATCAATGAGAGCTTTACTGAGAATCAGGGACCGACAGAAGAATAGGTAAGGTCAATTCTTCTTTAAAATATACGTTGGTTAAATATTTTTACATGAAAGTCCTGAATTAGGATTGGCTGGAAATGGGCATTAAGCATCTGTAAATTTACTTCCTCAGAGCTCAAAAATGCTAAGATACGGAGTAATGTAAACTGGCTAGCGTGTATGGGTGCGATAAATTACTGCACCTGATTGGCTGTAATATAAATTTGGAAGAAATAATTACTGACAAATTAAAATTCAAGCAGACTGCATAAGAAAATCTTTGCTACATGACACAGTCCTTATTCCTGCAGCAAGATCCTGCAGGGAAGATCTTTGCACCCACCCAGAGTCAATGGGACTTCGGGAGATGTAAAGGTGAGCACTGACAGATACAGGTAAGGGACTGGAGCCTCACTCATCAAAATATTTTTGGTGTTGTGCAACACTTGAATTCATGACCATAATAGAAATGTTTCTAAATATTTCTGGTAATTGATATTTAATAAAATTTCACTTCATTTCAAGGAATACCAAGATTTATTGTCTCTTAAGATAAATACTGACCAAGGTAAACCTCAGGTCAGTAATCCTGATGTATGTTTTATCATCAATATCTGCTTATTATGGAATGCAACAAACCATTAGTGGGAGAATTTGTACATCTTTCATTAAAGCTGGACACCTAAAAAGTGATCTGATAATTGCTACCGGGTTAACTATGGAAGTGTGTGACAATTGTTTTTAAAAGTAAAGTTAAGAGCCTTACTCTTTAAGTTCACTGTATATTGGTAGCACCTCAGGGTGGCATACGAATGCAAATGCCAGGATGGGTATTGTATAGGCAGTCTGAAAAACAAAGGTGTTTAATATGAGTATTCGCTACTGAATCATCTGAATTTATCGTGTTTGGCAGCAGTTTAGGTGTGGAGTTAATGGCTATAGACAGATTCTGTGGAATCTCTCTTACCTGTGAGTTAAACACAAAATATTTGGGTTGGCACATGTCATCACTATCACTGTGGGCTTCATATTCCACTCCACTTGCGTGTAGGGTGTCTTTTGCCTCCTCAAAACCTGTGGTGTGCCCAGGTGTATTGTCCATCATGAAATTCACTTTAGAATTAACAGACTCATTTGGTAACATCACTAAGTGCATTGGAACTGAGTTGTTGTTGTAGGTCCAGTTTCCAAGGCTATTTTCCAGGACAGGGAGAGGACAAGGTATTTGGGATTTCTTGTAGATTACCTACAATAAGAATAGAAAATGTCAGCACAAGTCTATAGCTTTGAAAAGGTGGCTTCTATTTACATCCTTGACTGAAAACATTAGTGGCGGAACATTTAATGTTTTAAGGTAGCAAATTGTGATTACTGCCCCTGCTTTGGAATTGAGCATTGGAATTCCCTGCTTAGGAATTGAGCATATCCTATTAGTTTTGTTACTCTGCCTCCACCTTGCTTTTTGATTAATCTCCCTGTTATGTTTTGCTTTTTAGATTGTAAGCTCTTTGGGATAGTGACTGTCATGTACAGTGCCTAGCACTTTAGGGTCTTGACCAGGCTAGCCTCTAAACGCTAGTAATAATAAATAAGTACAGATAAAACATCTAAAATGTCTTAATTATTTAAAATTCTGTATTTCCCACTTTTGGTTATAGCTAGTGATATATTTCATATAGTCACATACCACAGTGAGAAAGAAAACCATGCAGGTAAGTGAAAATCCACTCGTATAACCAAGGTAACCTTCAAAGAAAGAATAAAAAAAACATGCAGTTAAACCACACATAAATTCAGATGACTAATCAAGATAAGAAACAAAATAATATATTTTAAGTAAGGAAATAGTTTTACCTAAATTTTTTAGAAGGGAAAGTGGAAGAATAATTCCAACTGACACAAATATAACGAGGTAGTTACCATTCAGGTACCATTCTCTAAAGAGGGAAAAAACAAATCAAACCAGTATTAATCATTTCTGCCAAGGTTAACTAGAATATTTTCATTGAAGTCATAGGTCGTGCAAAACAAACATACCCAGAATTCTCTTCAAGATGCAGAAATGCTCGGATTACTTCAGGAAGTTCATATTTAATAATAAAGAGGTAGCTTGACATTGCTGAAAAAACAAATATATCAGCTAAGTAAAGTAGAATAATATGGTTCCAATGCAGGGTCATTACTATAAGCATTCTTTAAAAAAATAAGAGAAATCATAGAATATCAGGGTTGGAAGGGACCTTAGGAGGTCATCTAGTCCAACCCCCTGCTCAAAGCAGGATCAATCCCCAATTTTTGCCCCAGATTCCTAAATGGCCCCCTCAAGGATTGAATTTACAACCCTTGGCTTAGTAGGCCAATGCTCAAACCACTGAGCTATCCCTCCCCCAAATGACAAACTATATATTATTTTGAAAATGCAAATATATACATTGATTTTAGTCAAACTTGCTTAACTATATGAACATGTAGATGAAATGAACTACAGAGTCCAGTTTTCAGAATTGTGTATCTAAGTTATGGTACCTAGACAGTTCTGTATTTTGGTGCTCAAATCACCGTTTACGTACCATAATTGGCAGTGTGAATAAAAGACAGTAATTTGACAGTGCTCCCTATTAATAAGGTAAGAGCCATATTCTGAACGAAAAGTAGCTTTCAGCCTTAGAATATGATATAGTTATTATTGAATTAACAGTGCACTCGAGTTGTTATGCATTTTTACCCCGTCTCTTGGCTTTGCTATTGTAAATCCTGCTGCTCTGATGGACTATTTTCCTCAGAACTCTCCATCCATTACTCATAATAAACTTGGCTGCCTCAACTTCTGACCCCTCTTCCCAAACTGTTAACCTACTTAACCTTTGTTTTCCCTGTGTTATATTCCTCTCTCATCAACTAAGTATAATTCCTTGTCTAGTTAAACTGTATTTGATATCTGGGCTTCAGTAAGGAAGGACAGAAGCGGAGACACGCATGTTTGTTATGCACTCAGAGACGGGGTCTTTGAAAAGCCATAGTAGCCAATCAGAAGAGAAGGACTGATTGTGCAATTCTCTCTATTGTGAATGGCTACTATTTTAGTATAGTTATTATGAAATTGCTATACTATTGACAAGTTTATTTTGCTCTCGGTGGCTGATTGTGATTGGCAGCCAGATTATAGAGATTTCCAAACAGTACCAATCCTGCAACTTTTACTCACGTGGGAAATAACTTGGTATTGTTATGCATGTAATGGGATGTCTCATGTGAGTAAAGTCTACTTGTGTGAATGATGGTTGCAGGATCAAGCGCTTAGGGAGTGGGAGCTGAGGGTGCTCAACATCTCACAGAATCAGGCCCAAAATAAAATGTGGTGGCAAGAGATAACTGAGCTGGAAAATCAGTTGCTGAACACCTTTCTCCTATTTTTTTTTCTGTTCCTGTGAAAAGTAATGTGTCTGCCTTTTTTTGCTATGCACATACACTCCATTGTGCTCAGTCCATGATGGCATCCACATAAGCCTGAGGATATGTTCTACCAAGGGAGACCAGTGTTTATTTTCATTATGGAGAAAAATATTAAGCTTTAAAATATTTGTTTATAAGAACATTTTGCCCTTACCACCAATATTCTGCATTGTAATAGAAAGAAAAGCACCATATTTTCCAGGCCATCCAAATGCCTTTTCACCTAGTTTTTCATATATTAGGGAGCCTAGATACAAAAAGAAAACATGGTGGGCTGTAAAAATGCACATTGTTAAACACCTTTAAAGGAGAAATATGTGCATGCAACATGAACATTTAATTAACCACAGTGTCCTCATACCTCCTTCTTTTGAGGTCTTCAGTAAAAGGTGAACTGAATAGAGTGATAATATTGCTATACTGAACAGTAGGATTCTGTAAGGAATAACAGAAATTAGAATCTTGAAGCTGACAATAGAGATACTAAATTGACTTAACAGAACATATATTGAGTTGCTCTCCAACAGTTTTACATGTACATTGTCCCAAAACCAGTTTGAGTACTGGAGTCATTGGCCATAAGGCTGAGGTAAGCTTAGGCTTGAATTTATTTATACGTCCTCTGGCAACCTGAACATGCCTGTTACACCATCTTAGCTTGCCTCTAGAGACTTACTTAGGGCTAGTCTACACTTACCCGCTGCGTCGGAGGCGTCGGATCGATCTTCTGGGTTTGATTTATCGCGTCTTGTCTAGACGCGATAAATCGAACCAGGAAGTGCTCCCCCGTCGACGCCGGTAATCCTGCTCCACGAACGGAGCAGGCGGAGTCAACGGGGGAGCCTGTGCGCCGCCGTGTGGACCAGCAGTGAGTACTTTGAAGTTCGAAATAAGATACTTCGACTTCAGCTACGTTATTCACGTAGCTGAAGTCGCGTATCTTAGTTTGAACTTGGGGGGGTAGTGTGGACCAGCCCTTAGACTCACGGAGGCTCCGATTCTGTATTGTCCTGCAAAGGCAGATTCCTGCACCCACACAGAGCTCCAGTGAAGTCAATTGGACTCCGCATAAGCGGACCTTCCAGGATCCAGGGCCTTAGACTCCCAGCCATTTACCGACATGTAACTTAACCCTTTCTCATTGCCCAGCACATCTGAAAAACCATAAAAACTTCAATGGGAGCTGTTGGCTACCCCCTATGTATGAAAATCAGAGCATCTGGCTGCCTATGGACCGTGGAGCCTGAGCTTAGGAGCTCATATTTGACACTATAGATATATATAGAGATCTCACGTAATGATCAGGGATAGCAAAGAGCACTATATGACACTGGAAATCTTGCTTTCTGAAAGCATACAGCACTAGCTTCTAACCCTGTCTGGCAGGCTGAGAGATACTGATTCTTGAATTCATATAATTCTGACTACCCTCAAGCTTCCTCCACATACTATTTCAATTCTACATGATTTCAATGGCTGGTATTTTGAGAACTACTGATGCAAGAAACTAATGCTGTATGTGACTTTTTCAGGGCAAATATCTACCAGCAAATATCTCCAATGGCTGGTGATGGGACACTAGATTGGGAGGGCTCTGAGTTACTACAGAGAATTCCTTTCCATGTATCTGCCCGGTGGGTCTAACCCACATGCTCAGGGTCTACTGATCGTCATATTTGGGGTCTGGAAGGAATTTCCCCCTGGGTCTGATTGGAAGAGATCTTGGGGTTTTTCATCTTCATTTGCAGCATGGGTCACAGGTCACTTGTAGGTTTACACTAGTGTAAATGGTGGATTCTCTTGAAATGATCATTTGAGAACTTCAGTAACTCAGCCAAGATTATGGGTCTATTACAGGAGTGGGTGGGTGAGGTTCTGTAGCCTGCAATGTGCAGGAGTAGAGTGACCAGACAGCAAGTCTGAAAAATCAGGACGGGGGGTGGGGTGGGTAATAGGAGCCTATATTAAAAAAAAGACCCAAAAATCAGGACTGCCCTTATAAAGTCAGGACATCTGGTCACCCTATGCAAGAGGTCAGACTAGATGATCATGAATGGTCCCTTCTGGCCTTAGAGTCTGAGTCATTATATTCTGGGCAGCATACCGCTCACCACTTTGCCTTCAGCCTGTGAAAAGCTCCTATAATGAATGCATGACTGAGTTGTACATATTTTGGGGGAGATATTCGGGGGTGCTCTATCTAGCCTACTCCCCTATTAATCAGAAGATTTGTGTGAAAAATCCACACAGGAGTTAATGCTAATCATTGCAGCATTAAGGTACCAATCCATGGCCTTTTACCCCATGCAGAAAGGTACGTAAGGAACAGAACGATAGCAAGGCTCCTGAATTAGCTATAGTACAAGAGGAAAGTGGGACTGGGGTCAGTGTAATGGTGCTGGTCCACCATGCAGATCTTTAGGATCCGTGTAGAGCTGTGGAATTTCAAGGCCACATCCCCTGTCCCCTCCATGCAGCTGCAAACCATTCCCCCATGTGGGGAGAATGCAGGGGAGGGCGTTACAGGGTTAAACTTTCCGAATGTTAGGAACCTTTCTCCTCTCCTGTGGAAAATCTCACTGAAAGGGAGCATTCGGGCCATCTCTGAACAATACATTAGTGGCAGTAAATATAACCTGAATTAGGATTAGTACAGTAGTTTTCATTTTGCAAATGGAATTTTTCAATCCTTTTGAAAGCTAAAGTCACAATCTATAAGTACAGGATCATGTATAGCAAGTATATGCCTGACACTGAGGTAATGATATCCTCCACAAACTTGTCTGCTTTTAAATGAGACTCTCCCCCACAAGAAGGGAGAATGTTCTCATTCCCAAAGTATGAAACTATGATAGGACAGAAAGTGAGCTGCCGGGTGGAGAAAGGGGTTTATGTTTGTTTTTTATTAGATGGCACTATTTAAACATTATCCCAGTCTAAGGGTGACAATTTTTATTTCTGCCAAAGCTAACATGACTAGGCTCATGATAGTGTTTATGTTAAATTTAAGATTCGTTCACCATAGTTTTGAATGTGCGGAACCCTAACAGGATTTAGAAGACGTAGTAGAATTTTTTTTAGCCAGGGCTAATATACAGTGGAATAGAGATACTTCATAGCCAGGTTGGTTTTTAAGGAAGAAGAGTTTTTGAACTCTAAAGAGTTTTTTAAAAAGCTTTTCAAAGTTTCTTGGCTCTAGAGCACTCCCTTTTATAACCAGTTTCCATATCTGTGGGAGCAAATACTCCCACTGAGACATTTAACTACCTGATTTGCAGGTGCTGTCAGGTAGTTAGCTGTCAAAGTGGTAGCATCTGCACTCATAATTAATTTCAGGCAAAAACTCTGCATCCAAAAATAGGAGATGCCATTCTCTCTTGGGACCTAAGTATACAGTTTCAGAGCCTGCTGCAGAGTTTTTGTTACGCAACTTCTAAATATCAAGAGGAATCACATAGAAAAAACTCTGCAAGCTGATCTGAAGGTTTACTTTTTTTCAGTAACGTAAAGCAATCACCCACACTGCATTCTAGGCTTTCTTTAGAAAGGCTAGAAGAACTAAACAAAGGAGGATTAACATTAAGGCCCACATAAACAACCAGATTATAAAACTAAAGCCACTTACTAAAGTGGGACAACTTTTAAATGTTCTCTCTCAACCTGATAGGGGTAGCCAGGGATGTCTGCACATAGATGTCTGTTGGTGTCTATCAAAGCATATGCTGTTCATACCGTATGTCAGCGATATGCCATTTCTGTCTTCAGTGGTACAGACAGACTTTAGAGAGAGTGGCTGACATTAAATATTGGTAAATCCGTAGCCATATTTGCATTCAGCCCCCATTTTCTTTTTCAGGGCTAGAGTTATATGGGCACAAAGTATTCTTCCTCCGTCTCTACAAAGTTACAATTATAAACATATAAATAAATATATACTTTACTGCTTGCGTGGAATTGCCTGTACTGAAATAGTGGGAATGCTGCTGTTATTTTAGGAGAAAGAAGTACACTGTCCTTCCAATTTGGTTTTTGACTGGACAGTATAAATTCCCAGCAGTGAATCTAATACAAAACACAGCTGAAATTAGGGTGGTTTATCATCATTAGACAGTCTTGCAATGCTGTTAAAATGTTTTCATTACTGGAGACCTTAAAAATCTCTTTATCTGTAAAATGTGGTTCTTCACTTAAGCATTTTTCTCTAATCACAGAAACACTGGTGATAGCTCGCTAATTATATTCACCCCACTTTTCTGAGCCACTTTTTGAATACTTACACAAAAAGTATAATTCCTGTGTTGGCCATGGCATATGACAGCCCTAAGATGCCACTCCCCATGATAGCATTGCTCAGGTTAAATGTTGACATTCCAAAGGAAGTAGTTCCTGGATGCTATTGAAAACAACAAAAATGGTAGTTAAGTTGTGCCTTAATGAGTGCATTGTAAAACTGTGCTTTTCCAAGTTGCCGGCTTTCCCTTTCTCTGTTCTGTTGAATACTATGGATGTTGTCTTACCACACTGCCTGATCCTACCAACATTTTTTACTACAGAACTAATACTTACCATTTATTACTTGTATTACCAGAGTGCCTAGGAGCCCGAGCTATCTCAGAGGGCTTACAATGTAAGTATAGTACTATTCTGAGAACTCCCTTCACTTCAAGTACTGTCATGGTAGTATGTGTTTGCAGCATCAACACCATAGCTTTTCTTTTGTCCAAATGGGGTGTAGAGTTATGTCCATACTAACAATCGATCAAAATGAAACTGCCAGCAAGGACTACAGTTACCCAGCATCACTAAGAACCGTAAATATCATCATTTTTGGTCATAACAGGCTTGAATAAAGAAAAACACCAATATATAAAAATGGAAAAAACTAGCTCTTTGGACTGTATTCTCATTTACACCAGTGGAATAATGGTTCACTATGCAGTGAATGACTTGGAATTGTTATTAAATATTTATACTATAGTAGGGTTCAGGTTCATTTATAGACCACAAACCCACATGAAGGAACCCACATGAAGAAACAATCCTGCCCCCAAAAGTTTACAATATAAGGTCCTGATCCTGTAAAAACTTAGGCCTAGATTCACAAAAGTATTTAGGTGGCTAACTTCCAGGTTTAGGCACCTAAGTCTGGGTTTAGCCACCTAAACCCCAGTTTTAGGCTCCACTGTGATTCACAAAGCTCCCACTGAATTCCCTTGGCACCCATGTTGCTCCAGTAAAAGTTCCTGAATCACCACGTGTTTCTGTCTTTGGGCATTTGCACTGCTGCCTCCCTCTAGCTGTCTAGTGCCTGTCTCCCAGAATGAGTCACAAAGCAGGGAAAGTTAAGCAGCATTTGGCTGGATAAGTCATGTTCAGGGATTGATCTGGATCAGACCCCTCAAGTGAGTTCACACAAACAGCTGGGATTTCCCTCTCATAGCGTTTAGACCAGTAATTAGGGAATTCCTAGGATCTCCTAGGATGTGGGAGACTCCAGAGGGGGAGAAGGGATTTGCCACCTCTCAGGTGAGTGCTCTAACCACTGGGCTATCAGATACGCTGATGTAGGGCTCCCTCAGTCTCTCCTGTTGAAGCTGTTCCACTCTGAATAAATGATTAGAGTCAGTGGAGCAGGGGACTGGATCCAGGTCTCTCACATCATGGGTGAGTGCTCTGACCACCAGGCCACAGAATCATTCTCACTCTCTCTCTCTCTCTCTCTCTCTCTCTCTCTCTGCTCTACCTCCACCCCAATGACTCTTTAATTTTGGATCCACTTTGGAATAAGTTCAACAGGAGAGACTGAGGGTGTCCCACGTCAGAATATCCCATAGCCCGATGAGGGTGCTCCCGCCTTCACCCTCCAGCTTCTTACAAAAACAGCATAGGCGCCTGACTCCAAAGAAGGTTCCTTAGCTCTGAAACACTAGCAGAGAGGGGTCTCCCTGCAGTCTGGATTTAGGCACCTATCTGGTGAGAGAGGCGGACTTAGCACACACCTTTCTGATCTGCATCTCTCATTGGCTAGCTTAGATAGCTCCCTGTCTAGCATGCTGGCTTTTGTGAATCGCAGTCTAAGAGTCTAACTCAGGCTTTCTGGATTGCAGTGTGTTCTTGTGGTTTTCTAGATGCCTAAAATATAGGATTGGCGGGTAGTGATCAAACTATTGGGGATCAATTTATCGCATCGAGTGTAGACGCGATCCCCGATCACTCTGCCGTCAACTCCTGTACTCCACTGCAGCGAGAGGTGGCAGCGGAGTCGACCCCGCGCCATGAGGACGTGAGGTAAGTCGACTTATTCTCATAGCTGAAGTTGCGTATCTTAGGTCGATCTCCCCCTACCCACCCTCAGTGTAGACCAGGGCTTAGACACATTCTTAACTTTGAACATGGGAGAAGTCCTTTAGAGTCCAGTGGGACTACTTGTGTGTAAAGCTAAGCATGTATATGCTTGCATGATTGGGGCCTAAGACTGGTGTAAATAAGATCACATCTGGCCCCACTATTTTAAACTGATCACATTAAAGTCTGACTGTAAACTGAAACGTGACCAAACCTGGAACTGCTGGGTGTATGTTTATTTGCTCCGTTTACAGGTTGCAAGATTTCTTTCTAATTACCTGAAAGCTTGAACCTGCGATTTAAAATTCAAGCTTCTCTACTATTAGCGGTAATAGATATTCTGTGGGCCAAACATTACCCTCAGTAACCACCTGTGTAAGTCAATTGAAAGCTAATAGTTGTAAGTGGAACTTCTGGGAGAATGGGCTGGCACAGAGTTATTGAGGGCAGCATTTCGTCAAAGGAACCTTTACTAGCGGGGCTGACAGGGAAGAAAGAAAGACCCCAGCTTAATTATCAGATGCTAAAGTGAGTTTGCAGGGCTGGTAGTTGGAAAAAAAATGCCTGTTTACATGTAAACAGAGCATATTTTATCTAGAAATCACTGAGACACAATCCATGTAGAACCTTGTGATGCCATGTTTATATTCAGAGTAGAGCCATGACTTAATACTTTAAATGATCCAGGCAGTCAAATCGTAACCACTCTACTAAGGCAGGAATAAACAGAATATGCTGGTAAGATTCTTTGGTGAGCTTTGCAGTAACGTTGTTTACATTTGCAAAGAGATGCATGTAGATTGACCCTACTTTCTAATATTCCTGTTTCTATTACTTAAAAACTAATAATAAACTTACATATTCCTCCTGATAGTCTGCCAATTTCTTTTTGCCCAGAAATCCATTTGGAAGGAACTTCTGATTTTCTGCATCATCGTTAGCAAATTGACTGAACACAAAGAAATAGCAAAATAAGAAAACAATAAATAAAGTTTATTACATACAAGAGTCTAAGGGTCAATTCACTGGAATCAATGGAAAGACTCCCACTGCATCAGTCAGGCCCTGTATTCAAAACTCCTTACTCAGTTTTATTCAGTGTTTCCTCTTGCAAAACTCCCACAGATGTCAATGGGAGTTTTACTGAAGGAAGCACTGCGTTAAAACTGAATGAGACACTCAGGATTGGGCCTACGAACTTTGTTTAGTTTTAAGTCTAAACCACACATGGCAGATTTGTAGCTTTGAATGCACCTCCCAACTTCTGTCAACAGTGCTGCCTTCCTTAGCCGCATTTTCCTTTCCAGTATCACACATCCTGTTCATTTTATTTACATTCTTGCAGGCTACCCCTTACCCTTTACCTCAGAAGTCCTGTATACCAAGTATTCACCTCTCCATTTCTAACCTCTCCTCAAAACACATTTCTGTGAACCCTATCACTGTTAACCCTGCCCCGGAAGAGTTGCTATTATTTACTGATATAAAACAAAACCACTTCCCACCGACAAATAGGCCTACTGAACCACAATGTGATAATTCCGGCTACTGGTCACTCAGTGCTTTATGTACCATATCTGAACTCTTATATATTATTTGTCTTTAGACCTCGATCCTGTACTCAGATCTGCTATCATGGAACCCCTAGAGCATTCTGGAGGTGCAGGGATCAACACTAGCAGATTTAATTGCAGGACCAGGGTCTTAAAATGGAAGATATTGATATGAACCTAATTGGAACTACAGGATCCAAACATACCTGGGGAATATTTGAGTTGACTTTCCAGGTAAACCTTATCTTTACAGAGGATCAATGTGAAATCCTAGATCTCCCCTATTTGCCAAAGTTTGGATCCAGACCTGAACTTTAGCTCGTGGCTGTGTTTAGGGGCACTGAAGAAATATATTATTTTAAGAGTTAAATTGAAAGATGACACACATGGCTCCAGAAAAGAGCAATAGCCAGGATTTTCAAATATGGGTTCCCAAAGTTATGCTCCTAACTCCATATTTAGGCACTTAATGAAGTGGCCTGATTTTCATTGTTGCTCAAAACCCTCCTATTCCTATTGATTTTTACTGAAGTTTTGCCTCAGTAAAGCAGGACTTAAAATTGTGATGTTTCTTAACACTCAATATTAACTTTAGCTCAGAGAATCATTGGATTTCTATTTGATTTCTTGGTCTTAACGGAGACATTCTCCAGAAACTTTTCTATTAATAAGGAGTAAAGTAAAAGACGAAATAAACTGCTTCTCTGTATAAAACTTTCACATTGAAATTGCGTGTTTAATAGGTCATTGCTTTGTATTGAAATTTGTTTTAAAACATGTAGTCTTCAAACTAAGAGACCTCTGATCATGTAAATTGCAAACAAACAATTCTGAGTGAAAACAATGTGCTAAAACTTAGTCATTATATGTATCTAGGTGTCAAAGTACCCTGTAATTACCTTTAAAAAGACACAGATATTATAAGAACTGAGTGTTTATGATATTGGACAGCTTGTGTTCAGAGTCATGAACTGGACAGTCAATGCTGGCAAATCTCAGCACAGATTTTACCAATGCATCTCACTATTGACCTGGAATATCTCAGCTATTCTACCCACAACGATAATCATGTCAAAGAGTGCAGTGATTTTGTGATTTGGGGAATAGCTACTAAACAATCAGACTAGTTTTAATTTGTGACCTAATCTGAATTTAATTTCAGGATGCCATAAGTGAAAGCCTGGTGTATCTGTTCGTCTTTGATTACCTCTTGTTAGTCTGAACATAAAGCCCTTTTCATTTAGGTACATACCTGCTAATAGTAGCCTTTTCTGGATCTATTATATCAGTGTAGCTGTCTTCAATGCTTTCTCCGCTATTGCTCTCCTCATCAAGTTTGATGTTGACATTTTGCAGTTCCATACGATCCATTTGAGCGGTCAGCGCTTTCTAGCTTCTACAGTGTAAACAATACTGTACCTTCTGCTTACAGGTTCTCTCCACCATGTGTTAACTTTCAGAACACTCTGTTCTGCAAACAGATCACAAAATAACTCATTAGAATTTTCCTCAAATTAGATAAATGAGTATGATTCACTCTGTTTGTGTTTGTTCTTTGTAATAACATTAAGAGAGGCAACTGCTGCAGATTGGGAAAATTCTGGATAAATACAAGCACAATACTCTTTTTTTATACAGCATCTTTCTACTCGGACTTTCTCAAAATGTAAGACAGACCTACACAATAGATTTCCAACCTCTCCTAGAATAATAATAAAACACAGGTATATATAATCTATCTTTAAATAACGATCACTGTAAACAGATTTAACATAAAATCTGTCAACAATTACTTTGTTAAATTCTTTCTTTTTTAATTGATACCCTGGATAATCATTAAAATGCACCCTTAACCTGAGATTAAATACATGAGGGTTGGGTTGTTAAGGAAATGCTATATTTAAACTTTATTGACCATTGTATGAAGGTTATTCTTCTGAAGGAAACACTTGGCGTCTTGAAACATATATTGCTAGATAAGTATGGCTACGTGTTAAAAATAATCAAGCTGCTGCTGGCTGCACTATGCATTTCACCCTATCATATCTCAGTTTAATTCTTGTCCATCAAAACCTTTAGATAGTTTATATAATTTAAAACTATCTCTCAAACAGAATTATTTCATATTTAAACAGTTTAATATGTCTTTACTCTCACAAGAGAGGGTCTGGATAAATAATCATCTTTTTATATGGCCCAATATAAACCATATATTTTATAATATATATATAGTATGATGATTTGTCTTTGACATTAACATTAATTTATCCTTACAATCTCAGTTTACAGATACACTTTTACATTTGTTTACTCATTCCCGTGTTTAATAATAAGCCACTAATATTATGCAGTTATACAGCATTTTTTTCTTCCGAAAGTACTTTACCAAAATGACTTAATAATAGTATCCCCATTTCACAGATGGGGAAACAAAGGCATAGAGGGAGGAAGTGACTTGCCACAAGTCATATAGCTGGTTATTGAACTATGGACCCCTGACTCTTTCTTTATCCTTCTGTCTCCCAGTATAACACATTAAAAGAATCCATGCATTTCCTGAGTTGTGTACCAGAAAATAAATACTGTATTCTTAATGCTATAAATGCCTAGAAAAATTGCAGAATAAAAATTAGTATTAAAAAACCCAACACAAGCAAAATTCTATTTTCGCTTTACTCTAGCCCTAAGCCTTCAATAACTTATTAAAAATTCTCCAGTTTTTGCATTCATGGATGTTTAGTTCCTCCCTTAATTACCAAACCTTCACTAGTCTATATAGCCATTAATATTCCATTCCTAACATCTGCAGTCTCAAACTTATTTTTAGCAGCGCAACATTAAAGTGTGTGTGTAAAATGTAAATGTAAACTTTAAACACCAACACTGGAGGCTAAAATTGACCTTGTGTCAAAAACTACAATAAATTACCTTACTCTAGTAACATTTATTTTTATCTAATAATTGAAAAGCAAAAGAATATCAAAGTGTTTTTGCCAATTTCCTACCAGAGATAGCTGCTCTGTTTATTCCTTTCTGCTGCCACTCCAGCACTTAGACTGAGACCGATTACTGAATCTGGCATTAGGTCAGAGATAGCTAGGCAGGCTTACATTCCAAGGGTCTGATTTTGCCCACTGAGGACATGAATAACTCCAGCTGAAGTAAAGAAAAGAACTGGGTCCTTGCTGAGACAATGGTAAACTCATTCCTAACAGTACCTCTAAAACCAAACTTTTTTGCGTTCCAAGAAGCAGATTCATATAGTATCCAGATGCTTATTTTAAATCTATATCTAAGAAAATCAGACAAATAAATCAGGCAATCGAACACACAGCCTGCTAGTGATGAAAATTTTTTGTTGTGAATGCTAACAAATGCTCACTTTATAAATATTCTTCTAATTGTATCTGCCCTGCTATACTGACATTTTTAGTGTTGAGGAACAAAGAGAACAGTGTAGCAGAAACATTATCATGGATTAATTTACACAGAGATTAGGCTAAGAGAGGAATTCTGTACTGCACAGTTTGTACTATATTTGGAAAGGAAAAAAGAATATGACAGAAAAATATGCATTAGGGTGTAGGTACTATTTTAAAGGCTGATCCTTCAAACACTTACTTAAGTGAGTCATTTTACTTATTGCCTCAAAGGACTATAAAATTACTCATGTGTGGAACTGTTTTCAGGATCAGGCACTTGGTACTGAATCATCATCAATTTTAGGTCCCAATCCTGTAAACACTTACTAATGAGTGTAGTGCTTATTACCGCAAGTAGTTCCCTTGATCTTCATCAGTGTTTGGAGGATTGGGCCCTTAATTTGTTGAAAACCTTCTCTCCAGGTCACTAGTTTTGCAAACTCGTGCACACACACGAGTAACTTTGGGCATGTGAGTAGTTCCAGATTCCACTGGAATACACACATGTCCAAAGCTACTCTCATGCATAAGGGCTTGCAGGATCAGGGTCTAACTCAGGCCTGCACAACTCGTAAAGTGGCGAGGGCCATATTACTCCAAAGAAAACCGCTGAGGGCCAACCCCCCCCCCCCCCCCCCCGGCCCCACGGAAACACCTCCCCACAGCGCCGCCCGCCCCATGGAAACAACCTCTCCTTCCCCAGCGCTGGGGTGTGGAAGCTTATAGAGGGGGAAAGAAACAGCACGCATAGGGTGACCAGATCACAGCAGTAAAATAGGACTCGCCGGCTCCCCCCACTGCCAGCTCACCTGCCTGCCCGCTGCTGGCCTCTTACCTTCTGCCGCTGCCCCCACCACCTGCTGCTGGCTCACCCTCACTCCCCAGCCTGCCACTGGCCTCTTCACCAGCCTGCCCTCCCGCCGGCCGGCCAGCTGGCTGTTGTCTTGCCTACTCACCTCCCCGCAGGCCGCACAGTGAGCCCATGCGGGCCGCATTCGGCCCCTGGGCCGCACGTTATGCAGGCCTGGTCTAACTGAAGACTAGCACATTTCTGCACCTCAATTCCATGAGCATTTATTTTGAAAAATGTTAATCGGTCACTCTGTCAGGATAATGTTCCTTACTCTGAACACTTCTCATACCTAATGAAATCTTAAATTGTAGTTTGCAGTACTGTTGTAGCTGTGTTGGTCCCAGAATAGGAGCGAGACAAGGGGGGTGAGGTAATATCTTTTATTGGACCAACTTCTGTTGACGGAAGAGACAAGCTTTAGAGCTGTACAGAGCTGAAGAAGAGTTTTGTGTAGCTCGACAACTTGTCTCTTTCCCCAACAGAAGTTGGTCTAATAAAAGATATGACCTCATTCACTTTTGTCTCTGAAATTGTATACATTTTTATTTAATAAAGAAGACTACTAATTAATATGTGTATATATATATTGTTCATATTTTGCTACCATGTATTTTGCAAATTACAGACAATTTTTACAGTCCAATCTTTAGGTCCCAGTCCTGCAAATATGTATATGTAACTTTACTCGTATGAGAAATTTTGCTGAAATCACTCGGACTACTCATGTAAGTAAACTTGGGCACTTGCATAAGTATTTGCAGAATCAGGGTCTATGTTATTTATTCACATAATTGGAATGTCAGTTTTTTTCAGAAATGTATAAATATCTCCAAGGCATGTTTTATGCAAGGCAATGAATGCATTGAAATGTTAGTTAATCTTACCCAAATCTGTATGGAATCAGTTATTTATTGTGCAAACTTCTGAAATATGATCACCTCAGACAAGTAACTCCAGGCAAACCTATTTTTAACTTGTATCTAGGGTGGAAAAAAATCCTGCATGTTCAAAATCTCTGATGCACTTCACTTTCAAAATAATCTATTCACGTAAAATACACTGTTCACATAAAATCCCAATCTTCCAATAGTTGGCTTATATATCAAAGATGTATACAGATTTCACATGTTCAGCTGCCAGCCATCGCTGTGTATTGCTATTGCTACCCTAAGAAGTACAAGCTACAATGTTTGGAAAAACATCTTTTCCCCACAAAGCACTTCTAAAGGCACAACATAAAAAAGGGAAGAACTGCACGGCAATATTATACACCAGCTTCTTTTTCTATTTTAGGCCACTACTATTTTTTCCCTTAGGTATATGTGTCAGAAAAGTCTACTAGCTGAACTAGGTTTCTTAAATCCAGCTATAACATGCCTAGGCTTTTACTGCTTCTTGTGGAACAAGGCGGCAGACTGAAACAAAAGGATGATTTTTTTCTTTTAAGATATAACATTAAAATGAAAATATTGGATGCACAAAGCATTACCCCTTTAAAGCAATATTTCTCTCAAAACCTAGGGTCAGGTTCATCTGCTTTGCTTTAGAATAGAACATAATTTTTTAAAAGGTACTCAGAAAATGTGTTCAAATAACTGCTTTTTAATATGTAATGAAACAATTAACAAAAACATGAACTTGTTTTTCCATTTTATTTCATAGCCATTTTGATTTACTTTCTGCGCTGCATCTAGGATTCTGAATAAGTTGAGGTTTATCAATTAGGTTTATCTGTGACCTTGCCTTATTTGCCTAACAGTTGCATTTTCAAGCATTTTGCAATGGCTGGTATTTTTATGTCCTATCACTGTATATGAATCAGTAGATTTTCCTGACTCTTAAGTCTCAATGACAATGCATTTAAAGAATTAATGTTGTTTCTAAAGCAATTTGAAGACGAAAAGTGCCATAACTGCTACCTTAAAGTAAATACACCATTAAAATGAACAATTTATTTTCATATTCATTTACTTACTTGAATGTTAGCCAGGTAAACCAAAAGTCTTGATAAAAATTCTCAGTAGTTAACCAGAGGCCCTAAAAGAACACAAGCATATAATTCCTAATTATCTGGTCAATTTTAGAAACCTCTTGCTGTTTCATTTCTTTCTTAGATTTTGATTTTCTGTCCAAAAAAGGGGACTGAATTTCATGCCTGATGTAAAAACAAATACACCTGCTAATGCCAATTACAACTACAGTATAGCAAATCTTAACTGCCAGTTCTTCACACTTCATTTAAATTTACAAATGAATTACATTTGCACAAAGTTATTTCTCAGATTCTTCAGTTTAAAATGTGTTAAGTGGAAGAAGTATACAATAAAACGAATAGACATTGTAAAGGTACATTTTTAGGTTTACCTCCACATCAAACACGTAATCTTGCTTGCTTGCTTGTTTTCTAAGCAAGTAATATCTTAACTTGCACCTGTAATAGAAAGTTGGCTCATATGAGACCTTGTGCAGCTGGACAATCATTTAAAGACAAATGGGAGTGTATTGGATGAACCAATCAGTAACAACGATACCCCAACACCTCCCTTTGTCAAACTTGCGTCAGCTCTTTAAAAAAAAAAAAAAAGGTAAATCAATTTACTGGTGCAAACATCGGTCATCAGAGGTATTTGCTCTCTGAGCTTGGCGTTATAACAAAACGCATATCTGCAGAAAGTTTTACCTAGACTTGTGTCATAGTCAGGATGATGTAGATTAGCTTGCTATCTTAGTTTGCTAATCTCGATGTTCAAGGAAGAGATACAATATTTGTAAATTAATTTTTCATCAGCATCAAAGTTATAGTAACACAATTAGTTATGAAAGTGAGTGACAGTATGGTTTAGGACCTTTAGCCAGGACTTCTGTGTTCTCATTCCCAGTCTACCACTGAATTAGGTCCAGATCCTTAACTGAGTTCTACCTAGGCAGGATTGGGTGTGGTGTTTGACATATTGTTTGGCCTGTGTTTGTGGTAGTTTCCCCATCTGGAAAATGGTGACAATTTATTGTAATTATTTACCTCATGGGGCTGTTGCAAGGATTCATTCTAATATATGTAATGCACTATATACGGGAAATGTTAAATATTATTTATTTATTTGAAACATGTACTTGGGGAGAAGATACATTTCATTATATCAATTACATAGTTTAGGATTTGTGCTCCTTTATCTAATTGAATAATAATTAGAATAATTCTTAATAAACTATATGAGCATAGTGATCAAAACACTGATTGCATGTTAGAGAAGATGCAAGTTAGGATGGTGTTTCATTATTTTAATTTTATGCAAAGGATTACACTCACTCGATTAAAATTGACTTTGTAAATACACACACACACACACACACACACACACACACACATGCAATCAGTCATTTTTTAATGGGGGAGAGCTGTCATACAAATAAAAAACATTACTGAAAACCTGTCCAAAAAAGCTTGTGTCATTTAAAAATTTAAATAGGCCCCAGTGAACTTAAACATCACAATTCTGCCCCAAAATGTTGTAACTGCTATTGTTACAAGTAAACCCTAATATTACTGTAACTGAAAGAGATTAGAGGAAAAAAGTATTGATTTTCAGTTTGTTTACTTTGTAAACTGGGTGTAGTCAGTTTCACCATTTCCCCCTATTGTTTGTATGGTGTTTTGTGCAGCAACAGGGGAGAGAAAAACATTTCTTTAAATAAATGAAAATGTGATTGCAAACCACAAAAACTGGCAGGGGAATTCAGTGATAAATGTAGTATCAACTCAGGAGCAGCTGTAAAAATTACTTGTAATTATATTTTGACCTAACCGAAAAAAATATATATCAAGATTAGCTTTCATTTATTTTTTAAATGCCAAGAACATGAGTTCTACCATTTAATAATCTGCCATGACCTTCTATTTACAAGCAAGTGAGGAGGACTCAAAAGAGCGACTTTCTTTTCTTTCTCCCACAACCATAGTGATGCTAGCCTGCCCTTATTAATGGGTGCATTACCATTGGATGGAGCCCCTAGGACAACATCTGGTCACTAAACTTCAGGACCAACTTCCTGACCTACCTCTGAAAAGATGAGACAAGGTGGGTGAGGTAATACTCTTTATTGGACCAACTTTTGTTGGTGGGAGAGACAAGCTTTCGAGCTTACACAAAGCTCTTCTTCAGGTTTGTTTCTCTAATATCCTGGGACCAACACAGCTACAACAACACTGCATACAACCCTGAAAAGATGTCCTGTCAAGGAAAGCTAGTCTGGTGGTCCTGCAGGGCCGGTGCAAGGATATTTTGCACCCTAGGTGAAACGTCCACCTTGCGCCCCCCCCCCCCCCACACCTATCCACTCCCTCCCTCTTCCTGCCCCCTGACTTCCCCCCACAAAACCCTCCCACCGCCCCCTGGGACTCCACCCCTATCTAAACCTCTCTTCTTGTCCCCAACTGCCCCCCTAGGACTCCATTCCCTACCTGTCCCCTGACTGCCCCGACCCCTCTCCACACCCCCACCCCCTGACAGACCCCCAGGACTCCCATGCCTATCCAACACCTCCTGTCTCCTGACTGCCCCCCCAGAACCCCCGACCCATCTAACTCCCCTGCTCCCTGTCCTTTGACTGTTCCAACCCCTCTCCACACCCCTGACAGGCCCCCCCCAGAACGCCCGACCAATCTAACCTCCCCCTCCCTGTCCCCTGACTGTCCCGACCCCTCTCCACACCCCCACCCCCTGGCAGGCCCCCCACCCAGAACCCTCGACCCATCCAACCCCCCTGCTCCCTGTCCCTTGACTGCCCCCTCCAGAGACCCCCTGCCCCTTCTCCAACCGCCCAGCACACTACCTCAGATACGCTGCCGGCCGCGCTCCCGCGCGGATCACACAACCTGAGCCCGGCCCCTGCCGCTCTGGGCTGCAGGGGAGGGGAGAAAAAGGGGAGGGGGGAAGCTCTAGAGTTGCCGGAGGACCCGATGGAGTGGCCAGCCAGCGATCTGGGCTGTGGGGGGCGCGGCAGCTCCCTGCTAGCGGCGCTGCCGCCTTTGCAGGGCTGCTGCCCCCCGCGCACACCGCACCTGCTCCTCCATAGCTGGGGCTCACCACCGCCGCAAGTGCGATGCTCCGGCTCTCGGTGCCTCCGGAAGGCGGCTCCTCCGTGCCGCGCCAGGCAGCCACGCCGGCTGCCTGGGAAGCCCTGGTGCAGCAGGGGCTGCTCGGTGCCCCGGGCAGGGCACCGCTTTTTGGCGCCCCCCAAATCTTGGCACCCTAGACAACTGCCTAGTTGACCTAGTGGATGCACCGGCCCTGTGGTCCTGGCATCAACAGTCCAAATATCCATTACAGATCTTATCTGTTCAGGAAGTTTGAAGTGGGCCCTCAAACATAAAAAGGCTAGAAGATGGAGGCATCAACCCAACTATCTTCTGTACTTGCCAGGTTTTGTATGTGGAAGAGCTCTGTTTCTCTGGCTGAGAACCGAGTTAGTACTAGTGGTGGTAGACAGTGCTAGTTGGTAAGCCTTAATACTTGACAGCATGTACAGTCTTCAGTTGGGTGAAGGATCAGGTGGGTCCTCTCAGCTGATATTAGCAGTACTTGAAATGAGGAATGGCTTGCAAGTGCAAACAAAATGCCTCCCACATATTCACAACTACCAGGACTTTCAGTTTATGTAGGCCAAACCTCATCAAAGGACCTCACAACAAAACCTAACAGCCATTTTTAATAAGATAAGAATTTGTGCTATCATTTGAATGAGCCATTGGCCAATCAAAACTTGCTTTGATGACAGATGGTGCTATATAATATTGATGGGATAAACCACTTTGAAGTTTGTGGCGGTCCTAATGATGCAGGAGATATTTTCACCAAAACACACAACAGTTTTTCCTTGTTTCCAGAGCTTTTCATTTTGTTAAATGTTTAACTATTATTTCATTAGCATTTTCACAGGACAATCCACTCTCACCTGTAATTTCATTTTCTTTTAAAATTCCATTACTGTATGCCCATTTTGGGCCAATGTTGCACTTCTGACTCACATGAGTAGTCCCATTGCTAAACAGCACTGCTTGTGTGTGCAAGGCAAGCAGCATTTGACTCAGAATGAAAATGAGTCATTAGTTACTTTAAGTAAGGTACCATTTTGATAAAGACTTGAGCCCCAGGTCTGTGGTTCTTTGTACTAGCAGTATTCCCACTGAAGTCATAGGAGGTTTCACTGGACAACAGAATTGGGCCACCACTTTCTAACAACTGTCATCATACAAATGACCAAAATAAAACTTTAAAGAAAAAGCAAATTTTAATTTTGCATAATAATTGATCCTGTTCATTAGTGCACTATAAGCCCATCTGAATATTAGTACAGATGTCATAAAAGGATCTCTCTCACACCCCCCCCCAATCCACATTTAAAAAGGATTAGAATACATTATCTCTAGAGATTGTTTCAGTCCTAGATAAATCCCATTCTATACTTTATGTCAAGCAATATACAAAGAAAGGGCCAAATCATGTATTCCTTATGGAGGAATTCAATAGTCCATTGATTTCAGTGGGAGTTTTGCCTGAGAAAGAATCACAGGACACAACAGGTCTTCTGATCTTGGTCTATATAGTTATGTACATAATGACCCACACAGTGAGAGGGAAATATACATTTTTTTAAATGAACCCCTGTTAATACTTACAATTTTGCTGAACAAAATCAAGAATACTTGACAAGCTTCACTAGCTTTTCTGTAGCAGAATGACCTTCAAATATTTGGAGGGAAGCAACAACATTGCATTTCTCACATTGAAAAAGTGAGAGACTTTGGTGGAACTCAGAGTCTACTGTAGAATATTAGTCTGTTCATCTCCAAGTTTACACCAGTCCCTTTATAACAGGTCTCACAAAGCAAATGTTAAAAGAAGAAATATCCAAGAACATTCCAAAATTCATTGAGGAATGTCTGCAACAGATAATACAAAACTTGGGTGATTCACCTTTACTTAAGAAAGCTGGTTCCTCATATTCAGCACTAATTTCTGAATTGTGCTATTATAGTTATATTTCATATATATTAATGCGTTTGCCAATAGACCTTTGGCACTTAGCTTTCCATTTTAAGTGGGGATATAGATGGCCTACAATATTTGTTTATGACATTACAATGTCTCTGCATTGTAATGAGCCATGATGTCACCAATTATAAGGATTTATTGTTGCCAGATTCTTCAAGCAGAAGTTAAAAGCAGATAGTGGGGACATACATTAATAAATGCAAAATATTTAAAAGAATATTCAGAAAATAAATTGTGACTGAATGCAAAACATGTTCTTGTCTGAATGCTTCCAGTAACGGACATAAACGTACTCTCTAGGCTTTCACCGCAGGGCTTCTTCTTGTTCCATCCCCATAAATAATATAGACTACTTCAGTGAAGCCAATTTTTCAGATAACGTGTTATAAAAATATATTCTTTTCGCAACACACTCAAGAACATCCTACATTGTTAGGATGATTATTATTGGCTCGGATCCTGTACTGAGAACTGCACAGATGCAGGGGGTCCACCCAAGGGATTCTCATTGCAAGCTTCTGGCTATTATTGGTATTCTATAAGTGCCCATGATGTGCTGGGTGCTTTACAAAGAAGAAAGAAAGCAGTCCCTGTTCTACAAAAACCAGACATAGCTGTAAGGTATGGGAACAATCAACAAGTAGCATAGCTGGGTGGTAATTGGCCATAGCCCAATATTTCTGTTATTATTTTATTTGCAAAGGTATGTAAATAAAATAATTATAGAAATACTGGGATATGATGGGTAGGGAACCCCAAATTACCCTACAGCCATGACATGATAGTTACTTGCAGATATTACAGGCCTTTTACATCTGTCTACTTTGAATTGATGCTCTAGCTCCCTATTCACCAAATCACTTCACACTACACCATGTATTTGTTCCAGAGAGCTCCCTTTTGTGGTAACAAGAGAACAAACACCTACATTTTCCTTTAACCCCTTTCCCAAACTCATGCAATAGTTATGGCTGAAAGCTAACTTGAAGTAATGATTTCAGCAGTTGAAGGGAAAGGACTATTAGATGAATGAATTTTTTTGTAATGACATTTTGGGCTAAACGGTGGCTTTTAATCAGTATCCTTGGTAGTGAGTGGTGTACAGGCCCAGTAACTCAGCAGGAGCATTTTGGGGCATTGTGTCTCATGCAAGTGTAATGCTGACAGACCCTGATCGTCAGTGGGCAGGATTGAACCTGGGACCTCTGGAGCTTAGTGTATGAGCCTCTACTACATGAGCTAAAAGCTAACTGGCTGTTAGCTAAGGCTGTAGAGCAGACTCATTAATTGCTTTCTCTCTCTCTAAATCAGGCCTGCACAACTCGTAAAGCAACGAGGGCCATATTACTCCAAAGAAAACAGCTGAGGGCCGAAACCCCCAGCCCCACGGAAACACCTGCCCGCCCCGCAGAAACAACCCCTACTTCCCCACTGCTGGGGTGTGGAAGCCTGTAGAGGGGCAAAGAAACAGCGCGCATAGGGTGACCAGATCACAGCAGTAAAATAGGACCCGTCTCCTCTCCGCTCTGCCCCACCATCACACCTCTTCACCCCCTGCTCGCCTCCTCAGCGCCCCGCCACTGCCGGCTCACCTGCCGCCGCCCACCCACTCGGCTCATCATCCCCCACCCCGCCCGGCTCGCCTCCTCAGTCCCCCCGCCGCCGGCTCGCCTCCTCAGTCCCCCCCCCGCCAGCTCACCTGCCTGCCCGCTACTGGCCTCTTACCTTCTGCTGCTGCCCCCTCCCCCTGCCGCTGGCTCACTCCCACTCCCCAGCCTGCCACTGGCCTCTTCACCAGCCCGCCCACCTGGCCATTGGCTTGCCCCACTCCGCCGCTTGCCTACTCACCCACCATGGGTCGCATGTTGTGCAGGCCTGCTCTAATTGGTCTCGATGCCACTAGTGGGGACAGAACACCACATCCACAAGGTGTGTGGATTACATACTTTCCCTAGCTGAGGAAGTGCGTCTGAGCTTCAGAGATTTCCCAGTTGAAATCCCCAGCGAGCCAACTCTTGTAACGCCGACAGACCCTGGCTGTCAGTGGGTGGGATCGAACCTGGGATCTCTGGAGCTTAGTGCATGAGCCTCTACCACATGAGCTAGAAGTAAGCTGGCTGTTAGCTAAGGCTGTAGAGCAGACTCATTAATTGCTTTCTCTCTTTCTAAATCAGAGGTGGGCAAACTATGGCCCGGGGGCCACATCCAGCCCTTCAGATATCTTAATCCTGCCCTTGAGTTCTCGCCGGGGAGCGGGGCTTGGCCCTGCTTTGCGCGTGCTGTGGCTCCGCACAGGCTCCTGGAAGCAGCAGCATGTCCCCTCTCCGGCTCCTACGCATAGGGGCAGCCAGGGGGTTCCGCACAATGCCCCCGCCCCAAGCACCACCTCCGCAGCTCCCATTGGCCAGGAACCTCATTTCTGGCCCCACCCCAGAGCCCTCATCCCCTCCTGTACCCCAAGCCCCAATTTTGTGAGCATTAATGGCCTGACATACAATTTCCATACCCAGATGTGGCCCTTGGGCCAAAAAGTTAGCCCACCCCTGCTCTAAATGGAGTCGGTGCCACTAGAGAGGACAGAACACCACACCCAGAAGGTGTGTGCGTTACACAAGCCCTGTGTCTTTGGGAGCAGAAGGGGGAATTGCTGCTATGCCTTTCAAAAGGGTGCAGATTGCATTCCTGTCCATGTGGGAAAATGTCTGCTGGCTGGTAGAGAAGTGACAAGATCATAGCTGAATATTTTCTCTTCCGTCATAGACTCACCAGACTTTAATGTCATAAGGGGCCATCATAATCATCTAGTCTGACCTCCTGCACATTGGAGTCCACAGAACCTCACCCACCCAATTTATAAGGGCTAATTTTGCGGCAGACTATTACCCTGAGCAGTGCTTGTGCCTCTCTGAATGCAAGGATTGCAGTTATGCCTGCATGTCATCCTCTATCCCATGTATGTGCAGGTTAGCCACAAACTGGCCTTTTCTGTTTCAGTTTTTCAATCCTACCATGAATCAGATAATTTTTTGCAGCTTACTAAAACAGATAACTATTAGTCTGAGCATTCTTCTTCTTGAAGACACTGATCTACCTTTTCTATTTAGGAGAATAATGACACTTTCAAATAAACCAGATAAAATGAGGCAAGATCTACATCAGTCAATGGAAACAATCTGAATTCCTTGTCATTAGCAAACTCTGCAGTAGATTAATGCCACTGTTTATACTGACTTAGCACTTTGAAAGTGTACTATATTGTAGCACTTAAGATACAGACATACATTATAATTATTACAACATAAGAATGGCCGTACTGGGGCAAGACCAATGGTCCATCTAACCCAGTATCCTGTCTTCCGACAGCAGCCAATGCCAGATGCTTCAAAGGGAATGAACAGAACAGGGCGATTACTGAGGGCTGGTCTACACTAACCCCCCAATTCGAACTAAGATACGCAACTTCAGCTACGTGAATAACGTAGCTGAAGTCGAACTATCTTAGTTTGAATGAAAACGTACTTCCCTGGGGTCCACACGCGGTGCGCAGGCTCCCCCGTCGACTCCGCCTACTCCATTCGTCGAGCTGGATTACCAGCGTCGACGGGGGAGCACTTCCTGGTTCGATTTATCGCGTCTAGACAAGATGCGATAAATCGAACCCAGAACATCGATCCGACGCCTCCGATCCAGCCGGTAAGTGTAGACCTACCCTGAGTGATCCATCCCCCTGTCCTCTGGCAGTCGGAGGCTTAGGGACACCCAGAGTATGGGATTGCATCCCTGACCGTCTTGGCCAATAGCCACTGATGGACCTATCCTCCATGAACGTATCTAATTCTTTCTTGAACCCTGTTATAGTTTTGGCCTTCACAGCATCCTCTGGCAACTAGTTCCATAGGCTGGGTGTGGCTTGTGTGAAGAAGCACTTTCTTTTGTTTTAAACCTGCTAACTATTGATTTTGAGTGCCCCCTATTTCTTGTGTTATATGAATGGGTAAATAATGCTTCCTTATTCACTTTCTCCACAACATTCATGAATTTATAGACCTCTATCATATCCCCCTTGCCTCCCTCTGTTGTTTCTTTTTAGATGAATGGCCCCCAGGCTTTTTAATCTCTCCTCATATAGAAGCTGTTCCATACCCCTAATTATTTTCATTGCCCTTCTCTGTCCCTTTTCTAATTTTAATATATCTTTTTTGAGACAGGATGACCAGAACTTCAGGCAATATTCAAGGTGTGGGCATATCATAGATTTATATAGTGGCATTATGATATTTACTGTCTTATTGTCTATCCCTTTTCTAATGATTCCAAACATTTTGTTAATTTTTATTACTGCTGCACAGTGAGTGGATGTTTTCAGAGAACTATCCATGATGACTCCAAAATCTTTCTTGAATTGTAGGCAACAGCTAATATAGACCCATTCATTTTGTATATATAGTTGGGATTATGTCTTCCAATGTGCATTACTTTGCATTTATCAACATTGAATTTCATCTGCCATTTTGTTGCCCAGTCACCCAGTTTGGTGAGATTCCTTTGTAACCCTTTGCAGTCTGCTTTGGACTTACTATCTTGAGCAATTTTGTATCATCTGCAAATTTTGCCACCTCACTGTTTACCCCTTTTTCCAGATCATTTACGAATATGTTGAACAGCACTGGTTCCGGTACAGACTCTTGGGGGAGACCACTATTTACATCTCTCCATTCTGAAAACTGACCATTTATTACTACCCTTCTCCCACCCACCCCCCCATCTTTTAACCAGTTACTGATGCATGAGAGGATCTTATTCCATGACTCCTTACTTTGCTCAAGAGCCTTTGGTGAGGGACCTTGTCAAAGGCTTTCTGAAAGTCCAAGTACACTGTATCTACTGGATCACCCTTGTCCACGTTCGTTGAACCTCTCAAAAATTTGAATAGATTGGTGAGGCATGATTTCCCTTTACAAAAGCTGTGTTGACTCTTTCCCAACAAATCACGTTCACCTGTGTATCTGATAATTCTGTTCCCCACTTAAAATGGAAAGCTGTATGTCCCCACTAATGTATGTCCCCACTATATGCTTTTAACTTCTGCTTGAAGAATCTAGCAACAATAAATCCTTATAATTGGTGACATCATGGCTCATTACAATGCAGAGACATTGTAATGTCATAAACAAATATTGTAGGCCATCTATATCCCCACTTAAAATGGAAAGCTAAGTGCCAAAGGTCTATTGGCAAACGCATTAATATATATGAAATATAACTATAATAGCACAATTCAGAAATTAGTGCTGAATATGAGGAACCAGCTTTCTTAAGTAAAGGTGAATCACCCAAGTTTTGTATTATCTGTTGTAGATAACAACAGAAACTATCGTTTCAATCAATTTGCCTGGTACTGAAGTTAGGCTTACCGGCCTGTAATTGCCAGGATCACCTTTGGAGACTTTTTTAAAAATTGGAGTTACATTAGCTATTCTCCAGTTATCTGGTACACAGGCTGATTGAAGTGATAGGTTACATACCACAGTCAGTAGTTCTGCAATTTCATATTTGAGTTCCTTCAGAACTCTTGGATGAATTCAATCTAGTCCAGGTGACATATTAACTGTTTAATTTATCAATTTGTTCCAAAAACTCCTATAGCAACAACGTATTGTGGGACTGTTCCTCAGATTTGTCACCTAAAAAGAATATCTCAGCTGTGGGACATTATGGTTTTTTTAAAAGTTTCCATGAGGCTTGTAGGCATTTCATTCCTGTGACTGTTCCTTTTAATTTCTATTTAACTAGCTTCTTCGTTTTTGTCTAGTTCTCCTTTTTGAAGTTAAATGTTACAGTGGAGGGCTTCTTACCCCCAAGAAGGATGATCTATTTAATTACATATGGTCACTACTACTGAGTGATTCAGCTATATTCACTTCTTGGACCAGATCCTGTGCTTCACTTAGGACTTAATCAGGAATTGCCTCTTCCCTTGTGGGTTCCAGGAGTAGCTGCTTTTGGATGCAGTCATTAATGTTTTATCTCTGCATCGTGTCCTGAGATGACATGTACCCAGTCAATATAGGGATAGCTGACTGGGTACATAGACAATGATAGTGCTTCAGCTCTGTAGCAGGCACAAGGACTTAGAAGCTTACAATCTAAAATAAAGACAAGGGGGGAAAAAAAGAAAAAGAATGGCCTGGAAGGATTGTGACAACTTACAAGGTTTCCTTGTTTACTTAAATTAATAATTAGAGAGATGAAAGTGGGGCTTGATTCTCATTTACAGTACAACTGCTTTACACTGTTTTGGCAGTTCAAAGGGGCCTTAGTGCAAAAGAGATTCAGGCTCTTGGTCTTTATACTCTGGAAAAGATAGTCCAGTGGTTAGGGCACTAACAGAGGACTTTGGGAGACCTAGGTTAAATTCCTTGATTAGCTACAGACTTCTAGTGTGACCTTGGGCAAGTCACTTAGTCTCTCTGTGTTTCAGTTCCCCATCTGTAAAATGGGGATAATCCTACCTCACAGGGATGTTTTGAGGATAAATACATTAAAATTGTGAGGTGCTCAGATACTATGGCAATGGGGGCCATATATGTCCTGAAGATAGATTAGTTATTAATTAACAGAAATAATGATAAAATTTAAAGTCTTGTAAAAAGACAATGGGGGAAAAAAACTACCCCAGAAAATATAGTCTAATGTGAAAATATTCTATTATGTTTCTTGTTTAAACTTTTAAAATGTCAGCTCTGGAAAGAGTATTTTTTCCTGTCAGTTCCATATATTTGTATTATCCAACAACCTCTAACCCCCATGGTTAGTTGCTTTATGTAATGCTTCATCAGCTTTTACAGCAATAACAGAGAGCCATATGGCTTATAACAAAATATTATTCATATTATTGTTATTGCTCATTATTATTATTGTCATAGGAGACTATGCCTGGATGTGCATTTTTTCCCTTTTAAAGAGTAATCTGGCTCAGCTCTTTAGACTCTAAATCATATTTAGTATACTAACATGTGTTTTTGGTATTCCTTTTCTTAAACTGTGAAAACATGTTTTTGCTCTGATCAAACTGCACGTACTGTGAGGTTTGCCATTCCTGATCAAACTATTGATCCACCAACTTCAGTCACCTACTTCAACACTGGCCAATGTCTGATGTTTTAGAAGACAGCAATCTTGCTCTCAAGATTTAGTTGTTCCCCTAATTCTGGGAGGCTTGACATGGGGGCAAGTTGCTTCCTGACTCCTAGACCTAAAACATCAAATTTTATTCCACTGTGTTTCTCCGTTTCTTCTATACTACAGGGCCTTAAAACTCTTTGAGGCAGGGACTCTCATGTAACAACAAAGTAATAAAAATCCTATTTTAATACATTACAAGTACACTGCACTTATACAGAACCTTTGATCAAAAGGTCTCAAAACACTTAATTAAACCTGTACTCTATTTCTATTTCCTGTACTCTATTTCTGTTTCCCGCTAAGTGAGTGGTTCTCAACCTATTTACCACTGTGGGCCACGTATGTGGCCCACAATGTGTTATATTGGCCAATACTACCTCTATGGCCCTGAGGATGTCACATGGGCTGCAGCTCTGTGCTGATTGGGCCACAAGCGCTAAACCAACAACCTGAATGTAGAACTTCTGCCGTTTTTTCTTAACACAAGAAATTTCATAGAAATAAGCACACTGTGGAAACCCAGTCTCAAATGATCAGTTCTTAAAACTGTTGCATCCCATTTTATCTCAAAGAACTTTAGTAAAAGGATGCTAAACCATCTATAAAATTATGCAGTATTTGGTAAAGGATAGGATTTTACTATACAGTACACATGCCCACAAATTACTCTGGTACAAAATGACTACAAAACGTTTGTCTGGCTTTGTAGTAAAGTGATTAACTATTTATTGATGTTGTCACAGACACAAAAGGTTTCATAGATCATAGATTACAAGGCAAGGAGGGACCATTGTGAGCCTGACTTCCTGTACAGCACAGGCCATAGAACTTTCCCAAAATAATTCCTAGAGTAGATCTTTTAGAAAAAACATCTAATCTTGATTTTAAAATTGACAGTGATGGAGAATCTACCTTCTAAATTGTTGCAGTGGTTAATTACTCTCAATTTATGCCTTATTTCCAGGCTAAGTTTGTCTAGCTTCAACTTCAACTTGCAGAAGTGGTTGACTTATTGCACATGTGGTTAATATACTGAGTCAAATGATTTAAGTTTTTAAAACATTACTGTATTTGCATTGGATATTGGATTCTCAGCCCCATCTGAGCTCTGCTTGGATACAGTGGAGTGTCAGCCAGAAGCAGCTCTAACTTACACCCCGGACATAAGTTTCCCTCAGTGATCTTACCCCAGGAGGCTAGAAGTAGGCAGCACAGCAGCTGGCTCTATTAGCTTCTCCGGCTTTGCACTACTGGGGAACTTCCCAGCACTGGGGGAATTCTCTGCTGGCTATTTATGACCAGTTTGAGTCCACTTTCCACCAGCTGAGCAATACAGTACAACGTGGATTTAGTGACTGGAGGATCTAGCTCATTATATCTGGATTAGGTAAATAGGATCAAACCAATTTTCAAATGTCTTTGTGTCTGAGATAGAGAAAATGCTAATGTAAGTGTCTAAACCGATCAATGTATTGCTAAAGTGCACTTAATTCATAACATATTTTATCTTATACATGATTATATTCAAAATTATGTAGCAGTAATTCCTAATGAAAAATGATCCAGCCAAACTGTTCTTTTAAATCAAACAGTTGTCTCAACCTGTTTTAACATTAAAATCACTTGTCTCATAAAAGTTTTAAAGTTCCAGGAAATTATATTAAGAATAACGATCAGTATCACAGCATTATATAAAACAACAACATCAATTCGTTCAATAAAATTCTTCAACTTAACTGCACTATTTTGGCACAGTGACTGAGATGATTGCTTTTCTAATTAATTAAAGACAGGTTCATTTAAGCAATTACATTCTTTGTCCACATCAAGCAAATTTTTAATTAGTGAGCCCCTACTGCTATCAAAAGGCCTTCATTATTTGTTTTTCATTCTCTCTCTAATCCTAAAATAACAAAGTCCCTGCTCACCAGAACTCTTGAGAGAAAGTTGATTTTGGAATTTTGTTAATGCTGTGACTTCCTGGAGATGTGCAAATCTTTTCTTATCCAAAAAGTAACATCACTAGGTATTAGGGAATAATCTAAACTAGACCAGTAATGTTTTAGCTTTTCTATCTATATTATTTTTCTCTTCAATGACCTCTCTAGTCTCTTGCAATCTAGGAATAACTTTGGTAGTGTACACAGACTAGTAGGCCTTTTTAAAAAGCTGTCAGATAGGCAGTGATGAGGGAGCACATATTTATTCTGATGTTGGGGCTATCACCTCAAAAGGTATTTTCTTTTGCTTTATCAAATGTTTCTGTTCAATTCTTGTGCTTTGTCATAGCTTTAAAAATTACAGTTTTGTTTGCATGTCAAGCCGTAGTTCTTTTAGTAACAAAACCCAGGGTGGTTATTGCCACTGACACTTGTGACAGTGTCTTTAGCTTGTGGCTTTCATCCACTGGGTGTTGGGAGGGCAATTTACATGGGGATTTTGGTTTGGCATGGATGCTCTGTCTAGTAAGTGGAATTTCCAGTCAGACCACATATTTTCCCTTCCATTTATCCCACTAACAATGCTAAAGGCAAGGCAAGGCAAAGTGATCCTTTATCGCAAAATGCTCCAGAGAAGCCTAAAGAATTTTTGATTGCCTAACTATCGGGCTTCTTTCAAGGTGAGAGATGTCATCAGTTAAGGTCTAATCATACCTCATACCTAATCATACCAATTTGACTGCCAGATGCTGGGACTGGATGACGGGACGGATAACTTGATAGTTTCCCTGTTTTGTTCATTCCCTTTGAAGCATCTGGCATTGGCCACTCTTGAAAGACAGGATATTGGGATAGATGGACCATTGGTCTGACCCAGTATGGCCATTCTTATGTTCCTATGTTCTTAACATAGACCGGCCACTTAAAAACTGGGACAAATAAAGACACATTTCACTGAGATGTGGAGCACTCTACTGCAAATCACGAAGTGTACTGTATGCTAAAGATATTTCAGTTTGAAAGGCCTTTCTGGACAAAAAGGTTAGAAAAATACTCTCAAACACAGAAAAGAAATACAGATCCTAATGGTCTGAATTTTTAATCTGTCTGAAAGTGATTTGTTTTTTTTTTTTTAATCATACTGGTAGAAATGGCACCTAATAAGAAAAGCTGTTAGTATCTTTTTGTCAGTATTAATAAATACAAGTTCATGACTTTTAATACGCAGTTAGTGTATATTTTTATCAAATCCCATTAGTAATCATAGTTCCTGAGTCAACTGGCTGTGTCAACATTCTAGAGAACACAGAAGTACATCACACCAAACATTAGGGCCTCAATCTTGCAAACAGTCGTGCATCTGAGTGACTTCACACAGGCGAGAAGTAGTTCTACTGAGTGTTTAATAACTGAATAAACCTCAGTATTTTTGTTTAATAACTGTCATTTCATCTGACTGTGCAAAATGTCCTCATTAATTTAAAATGCCTATTTTCTTACATCCAGCTATAATTTATTCAATATAATATAAATGTTATAACATCTTCAATTTGAGCATATTAAAGTACAGTTTAAATGTAAAATCAGGAAGCCAACAATTTCAGCAGTAAATGAACTCTCACTTTTTTGCAGCACATGCTTTTACGTTATGTTTTCATTATAATATTGTGTCATTTTGTAAAAATGTTGATTAGCAATTTCGCAAATCTGAAAAACACAATTCACAGGTTACGACCATGACCCTTGAAAAAATGTGAGAGAACAACCTCATTACGAGATATACCTTGCAATAGATATTTGTTTAACTTGAACTCTGCAAGTGCAGTTGCCCAGTGCAACTGTACATATTTGCTCCTGAATCCTTTCTGAAAGGCACTATTTAAACATGTTGATGCACTACATTGAGATTTTTTTTTGTATCCATTCCAGCAGGGTTGACAAAACAAGAAGACTTGGAAGATAAATCTGTTTTTTTATTGCAAGAAGCACTACAAGGTAAGTGAACTACGTTATATATTCCTATTTAAATAAAACATGGAAGGCATGCAAGCTGTTGTGGAGGTGCATGGTATGGTTGTATTGCTCAGTCAGATTTCTATTTTCAATTGTATTAATGTATTTGGACTCTAGTTGTCAATCTTTGGTTTAATGGCAATGAGTTTGTTACCGTAGGTTCACTGATGTGTTAGGAGGGAAGGAGAAATTGGTGTGTAAGGAGAATTTTGTGGTTCCCTCAATCCAACCCATGCCCAGAACCCAGGAAGTATTTCTTGTGTCTGATCCCCTGTGGCTTGGGTTTAGGTGAGACTGCAAACAGGTGTCTACAATGACATGGAATTTTATGATGTAGGCACTTGGACTAGCCATCAAATCGTTTCACATAAGTACTGAACAGCCACCAGGTGGTAATAGTGACTTTCAGTCATTACCATTCTGGGCTAGGTTCAATGCAGTGACCTAGAGGTGAAAGTTTCTGTGTCCTGAACTAGTCACACTTTACATTCCCTTCTGAGCTCTGTTTTAGCCATTCTCCAGCCAATGTCAGGATGGGAACTTTTCAATCTGCCAATAGTATCCTTAATTAGCTGGAAAAGTTAATTCTAAACAACTCAAAGCACTCCTCATCTCCTTAGGATAAATTCATGCCTTCTGCAGCAATTCCAGCTCTGAAAGCAGGAAACCATGAAAGTCAGTGTTAATGCTAATAGAACATAGCACCTATGATGTGCTTTCACAGGAGCTGTAGCATTAGTCTTCTTTTTCTTAACTCTCTTTGTTTGCTAGACAAAGACATAACTACAAGCTAATATCCAGATCCTACAAGTCCTTAGTCATGCAAGTAGCATTTATGCATATGAGTAGCTCCACTGACTTCAGTGAGACTCCATAAGAAAAGAGGGCGTGGCCCCAGTTCAATGCTACTAAATGCCCCAACAACAAAACACTGCACACCTGAAATGTTTTCAAATATAAACTAAAAACAGAAAATGATCTAGCACTGGAGAGAAAAGGCATTTCTGTGTCTCTCTATTGACAATCAAGTACTAATTCTTTCATTATCTCCTTTGCTTTGTATCAGTAGCGCAGCCAGGTCCGGAGTGCAGGGGGAGCAGCCCTATAAAAAGGCGCCTCCCCCTGCACAGGCGCCAGCTTCCGGTGGCGCTGGTGAGGGCTGACGCCGGGCCCCGCCCCCGACGCCGGGTGACGTGGCGGGGCCCCGCCCCCGATGCAGATGCAACGTCACCCAGCGTCGGGGGCGGGTCCCCGCAACGTCTCCCAGAAGCGGCGCTTAAAAAGAAGTGGCGCCTTTTTTTAGTGCTGCTAAAATAAGGCGCCGCTTCTGCTCAAGGGGGAGCGGCCGCTCCCCCTGCTCCCCCCCAGGCTACGCTACTGCTTTGTATCTCGGTGCCTGCATCAATGTAATTAGGCTGTAAACTGCAAAGTAAAACCATGAGCCCAATCCTGAATTTCTTATTCAGGCTACACTGCTATTTTGCCTGAAGATCGCATGATTGGGCCCTAATATTTACTCTCTTTCTTAAATCACAATAAATGTAAAGTCCTGCAGTGCAGAGCAGTTTTGCTTCTTGCTATTGTTACAGTAGTCAGATGATCACACATGAATTTGTTTTAAAAGCGGTATGAAAGATTACCTTAGACTAGGGAAGCTATATAGTGGGCTTATGAAATAAAGATTCATTTCCCAACTGTGAAAAATCACAATGTAGACATTCAGGGTTGGGCTGGAGCCTGTGCTCTGGGACCCTGCAAGGGTGGAGGTGCTCACTGTGCGGCCCGCGGGGGGGGGGGGGGCGGGCGTGGTGGTGAGTAGGTGGGCTCACTGTGCGGCCCACGGAGTGGGGGGGATCAAGGGTGAGTAAGCAAGCGGCGGGGTGGGGCAAGCCAACATCCGGCTGGCCGGCCGACGGGTGGGCGGGCTGGTGAAGAGGCCAGTGGCAGGCTGGGGAGTGAGGGTGAGCCAGCAGCAGGGGGTGGGATCGAGCAGGGAGGGGACGGGTCCTATTTTACTGCTGTGATCTGGTCACCCTATGTGCGCTGTTTCTTTCCCCCTCTACAGGCTTCCACACCCCAGCACTGGGGAAGGAGGGGTCGTTTCCGCGGGGTGGGCAGCGCTGGGGGGGAGGGTGGGGTGTTTCCGCGGGGCCGGGGGGTTTCGGCCCTCAGCTGTTTTCTTTGGAGTAATATGGCCCTCGCCGCTTTACGAGTTGTGCAGGCCTGGGCTAGAGCCTAAATGTCTACGCAGTGACTTTTAGTCTCATGAGCTAGAGTCACCTGACCTGGGCCAGTCGTGGCTGTGCTGTGGGTCTTTTATCCCTGTGTAGATATACCTTTACTTTCAGTAGAATTTTCTATCTCTTGTTAGCTTATCACATGACTCCTCTCCTCCTCTTTAATTCACTTTACATTCATTGCAGAAATACGCAACTTTTATTTTGTCCTTTAAAAAAATTATAAAAAGAAAAAGAAAAAGCAGAAAGCATGAAGTACAGTAAGACTGAAAGTGTTCTGTAACTTAGCACCAGTCCAAGGTTCAGGACTTGCTATTTATTACCGCTGGTAGAAAAACATTTCTTTCCTTTTTTTCCCATCAATATTTTGAAAACCTTGCATCATTTCTACTCTTTGTTAAGAGAGTAACAAGAAACAAGACTATTAGTGATAGTTTTAAGAAAGAGCATCATCGTTGGAACCATCAAGACTAAAAGCAAATTTTGGACACTACAGATTGCAAAGCTTTTCAATGGAATATGATGTATACCTTTCCAATCCTTATATATAAAATATGTATAATGATACTTACTTCCTACTTCACAGGGGTGTTGTGAGTATTACCTAATGCCTGTACGGGATTTTGATCGTGAAAAGTGCTATATAAGAGCTTTCTTGCTTTCCAAAGCTGATTACTCTCTTGCTTTCCAAACTTCACCCCCTTTCTCTCTGATGTGATTTTAGTATCTGATACCTCATAAGCAGCTAAAGTTAGAGTCTAATGTTTTACTCTACTTGAAAGTTGGTCTTCCAGACATTAAGGATCAAATGATGCCCCTTCCACACTGAACAATAACTTACTCAAGGGGTTATCCATTCAATAGCAAATTACTCCAAGTGATTCCATTGGTTTCAATGCGAGTAGGGTTATTTTAATTTGGTCCTAAAGGAATAAATCACTGGTTTCTGGATATAGTTGTTCTCGAGAGCAACTAAAATCATGTCAAAATTGAGGTGGAAAAAATCCAAAATGATCAACAGAATGACATCATTTTTAATGTTTGATATATCACAACCTGTCAGGGTAAAAACACTTTCATAAACAAATGCTCCTAGGAACCATACATTTTCCAAGAACTGGAGCACAGCTCAGAAAGAAAAATATTTGATTCCATAGAGAAAGATATAGTTCCATAAGGCATGGAAGTTGCTTGTTTAACCAGAAAAATTGAGTAAATGCTACAGGCTATATCTTCATATCTTGAACATCTGCACATGGAACACAAACCAGTTAGGAAATCATTGTGGCCCAGCAAGATCGAAAGAGAATCTTCTTCTTCCAGCTAATGGAAGGTAGCAGGTGTGGCTGTGGAATGGCTTTCAAGATCTACATTCTACAGCTCTATTGATGTAATAAAGGAGCAGGTATTTCTAGAACCAATTTATAACGTATCTATAAAAAAAATAGAGAAAAATAACTGCAACTCTTCCAAAGTAACAGCCATATTTATGGAATGCCAAGTTTTTCACAAAATGAAGAGCAAGGATATTTGTAGTTAAGACACAGGGTTAAACTCAGTCCATTGTTCCTCAAAAATGTAATATATGCCCATGACATCAGACATTGCAAAATACAGGTACTGCTAGGCAAATTATGGGTTGAATTTCAGCTATAAAGATGATCTGCAATGCATATTTTTAAAAAGTAGTTAACTGTAAAGATCTATCTGCTGAATGCTCCAAATAGCAAAGGTAGGCGAGGCATTCAGCAGTTAAGTGAATTTAAAATTAAAATTTTTTATGTTTTAGATGCCATGAAGTTTGGCTGAAAGATGGAGCTAGCCTAGAGAGGATCAGGTAAATGGTTACTTTCCCCAGTAAATGCCACCACTTTGCAAAGTCTTATTATTTTAATTGGTGCATAGAAACATACATTTTTTAAAATGGCAAAATCACCGCATCAGCTAAAACGAACAGTGCTTACCTCACTTCCCTCCCTGCCCATGTACAGGTGAGCTCTTTGATCCAGTAGGGGAATAAATTGTTGTATTGTAGAAGAGTGCATGCTGGGAAAAATCACATTTAAAGCTGTAACTCTGGGAATGGTAAAGCACATACAAAACCCAACAGACTTGGTAAGTTTTGTTTGTCTATTAAATGAATGACCCTCTGACCTTTGCTGTTAGAATTCGGCACATAGGAATGAGAGAACCTAGATAATTGTGTTGAGTGATTGTTCTTCCTCCCTGCAGGTTCTCACATGTGCAGTCTCACAAGGTTGCATTCTTGCTAAACCCCTGTTGAATGTACTTGTACCAAGTCAGTGGTGTACCTGCTGTCTTGTGCCTAATGAGGTAGAGAAATGCATCAGTGTAAAGTAGCTAAAACTAAAGCTAGGTAATATGAAAACAATGTTTGTTGGGGGGAAAGCATTAAACAGAGTGGGTGAAGGCTGCACCTCTTTGAGGTGTGTGTCCACTCTTTGGCAATATGGTCTGCAGCCAATGAGTCACTCAGTTGTACATACAGCCAGACTCCCTGACAGAGGCCGTGACTTGTTTTTGTATGTTCTGTAGGGCTGCCAGAGAGATCCATGCCTTTGTCACTTCAAAGGGAATGAACTCTATTTGGGGCTGCTCTTAAGGAAAAGAGGGAGGCTTCAGCTGTTGCAATATGTAACCCCTTGCCTCCTAAAGCAGAGGTGGTGGGGTTGTTGTGAGCACATTGCCCTGATGTTTCATGCTCTGTGCTTCTGTCTGCCTGTTTCTGAGTACTTGCTATCTTTAAAGACTTCAGTGTTCTAGAGTCCACTTACCTGAGGGATTATTTATGCCCTGTCAGTGATCAAGACTTGCTGGGTTGCCCTTGCTGATGCTACTTAGGATTTCCCTCTCTAGAACTGCCAAAATAGTCAGTTGAAGACCTTTGCATAATGGTACTCAGTCTGTCTGACAGTTGGCCAGACCCCATCTCCTCATATGGCAACCTTTAGAGCAGAGTGCATAGCATGTTTATTTACACACATCTTTGATTAACCATTCCGGAATGTCTGAAGGTTATGGGCAAAATCCTGGTCCGACTAAAGTAAATTGCAAAACTCCCATTGATTTCAATTCCAGGATTTCATGCTATTAATTCAGACCAATTTTCTTGAATGGAGACTTTTTTATTTGGTTCAAAGTTGTTACAGAACTCAGATGCTAAGGCCACAGAGCTGCACAATTATTATATATGAGTGAGAGAAGGAGAGAGACAAATTGTCCTGTTTTAGAATGACCTTGTTGAATGTTACTGACTATACAAATAACCCTAAAATTGACTCCTGATGAAAATATAAATATAGAGACTGTTAGGGGAAAAAAGGCTAATTACCCATACCTTCAGTGTGATGTCCTTTTTGAAGAGTGTACTGTCTGCTGGGTAAAAATCGCTGTTTGTTGATGGATCAATGGCACCACAACACATAGACTCCATTCTTTTCTATATTTTATACTTATTTATTTATTTAGGAAGTATATTCTGTTATTTCTGTATGGCTGCAGCTCTTGGTCCCTGAATGCTGAATTCTCAGAAACTACACTGCATTTGAAAACAGTATGAAAGAATCCCATGGCCATAAAGCATGGAGCTGCAGGGTCTAGATGTGGGGGGATGTGGATGCACAAAGCCTCGTTGGGGGGTTCCAGGTGCTGGGGCAGGTGAAAGTGGTTGGGGCTCAGCGGAGGGGTCTGGGTGTGGGGGAGTGGGGGTTTGGTGGGGTGAGGTCTGGGTGAAGCTAATTGGGGGTAAGTGGCATGGGGATTTGGATGTGGGGGCTTAGGATGGTGCAGGGGGCAGGGCTTATCAGAGTCGGGGTTTGAGTGCAGGGAGCTCAGTGGGGGGTGATCTGGGTGCAGGAGTGGGGTCTGGAGGCCTGAGTGCAGGGGGCTCCAGATGCAGGGGTTGAGGTTCAATGGGGTGTGGTTTGGGTATGGAGGGCTAGGGGGCTTCTGGGTGCATGGGGTGAGGCTTGGTGGGGGTGTCTGAGTATGGGAGGTCCAGACGCATGGAGGTAGGGCAGATGGGAGAGCAGCTCCCCGTACAGTGACCCCTCCCCCTGCAGCTGAGGAGCGATGGGGGCAGAAAGCAGGGAAGGATGCTGAATTTCCTACAGCTGGGAGAGGTTTCTGGGGGTGGGTTTGACGCAGCTCCAGCCAATCCTTGCAGGGGAAGAGGAAGTCCCATCCTCTCCTGCCTTCAGCCCAGCCGGGACTAGCAGCTGATCCTGGCCCAGGGTAGGAGCCACTGGCTGGAGTGTCCCCAGCCCTGCATTGATGTACCTCTCCGCTGGCTGATCCGGGTGCCTGAAACGATGTATCTGGTGTGTGACTGCTCTTGCAGCTTCCCTTTGCTTCCCTGTAAGAAAGTCATTTTTCTGCGGGGAAGCAAAGAAATCTGTGGGGGACATGAATTCTGCGCATGTACGGTGGCACAAAATTCCCCCAGGAGTAACATTCTATTTAATAGTGTTCTCTCTGTCACCTTTCTACAGCCCAATGATATTTAACCTTGTAGCATGGGACATCCATTACATCAAATGGTGTTCCAGAGACTGATCAAATAATGGAGGAGTGATGTCCTGATATTATAACATCTCAAAACAAACATTGCAATGCCAGGATATCACAAAAATTTTTTTGGAGGCTCTCAACAATTCCATTTTTCACAATGGGCCTTAATTTATACCTTAAGCAAACCTAACTTCTATATGTGGCATATGGCATAAGACAGGGCTGAATCTGATGCCTTATTTCCTCTCTCTTTTTGGCTGTGGCACTGAATAGCCAGAAAAATAGCTTTTCCCCTTCTTTGCCAGTTGATGATGTGCAGACAGGTTGGAGGTTTTTATTTATATCTCCCTCCCCCTTTCTCCTGGCTGCTGGGAAGGATGTGTTTGCTCAGCCTCACATGTTCAGGCAGGAGAAACACTCTGGTCCTGAGAACTCCATTCACTGTAACTGATAGGAGCAGGAATAGTTCCAGTCAAACTTATGGACTCCACAAGTGCTACACGTTAGCTCATATGCAAGTCCCAGTATTACACATACAAGAATAAGGTGTAATTAGGTCTTACAAAAAGAGCTGGTGGAAAATAGCAGGTGAGAGATTTTCCATGGAAAATGTTGACTTTTAATCAAAAAACCCAAAAACCTGAAAGGAAGATTTTAAGTTGAAAATCAATTGTTGTGGCTTTTTGGTGGTTTTTATTATTATTAATTATTATTATTATTATTATTTATTATATTTTTATTTTTTGTTGTCGCAGTTTCTGGGTCAAAATTTCTGATTGTCCAATGGCGGATTCTTTTTTTGAGGAAAAGACACTTCCTGCAATAATTTTCAGTTAGTTGAAAACCTGATTTTCTGTCATAAAAAAAAAAGTTGATGGAAAAATTTCAATCAGCTCTACTTACAAACTAATGTGTGAACACTGATAGAGACATACCAAACACAATGTGAGATCTCACCAAGTGCAAAGGGTAGGCCCTCTCAGAAAGTTATTTACCTTTTTCCAGAGCTAAAGATTAGAAAAATAAATAGATTTATAAAAGATTTACTCTTATCAATGCCCTGCTGTATTATATGTTATCCTGGAATACAGATCAAATAATTGTTCTAAAACAATGGACTGTCATGTCTGTAAGTTAAATTCTGGTGCCATTTAGCTAAACTGAGTCATTATGTAGTTAAAGGACTGATTCTCATTTACACAAATGTCCCTTTAGCTTCTCTGGCAGTACAAAGAGGCTGTAAATTGAATATTATGTAATTTACACCCATTTGAGGGGCTTCTTATGCTGCCAGGGCAGTGTAAAGGGGCCTTAGTGTAAATGAAAACTGAGCCTCAAATAATACATTTTTTCCTAAATACAAAACATTATAATCAACATCTTGTGTTAATAGCCTACACATTTCAGTAAACAAAAAAAAGAAAAGAAGCCATTTTGGAGTGAGAGGATTTCAAAAAGTAGGATTGACACAATACACTTCTAATCCTTTTTAGCAAACAAAAAATCTCTCACTAATATTTCTTCACTTTATGTGTACACATACATCCATATTATACATATAAAACACATGCATTTAAAAAAAGGAAGAAATCTGTTGGTTTGGTTTTGAAAAGCCTTCTTTTTTCTCCTTAGACCTTTTAGGCCAAGTTTCAGCATGAAAACAAGTATTGATGAGAAAAATGCTGACATTGCCTTACTAATAGCAGCATTAACAGAGATTGTTACAATGTCTATTTACTCTGGTACAGTATTAAATAAGATATGTGAACTCACCATAGCAACCCCTGCATCACATAGCAGATATGCTGCTTCTAAGATACAGTGGAACCTTTCTGAAGAAATACATTCAGACAAACATCTATCAATTTCAAATTGTGTTTTTAAAATATATTGCTATAAAGTACAACACAACACAACTTGTTGCTATTTAATTTATCTGTTTGTTCTTGCACCTTTGCTTTTGATTGACGGTGCTTCATCTTTATTGTCAGGAAAAAAGTAGACTTGGATATCTACCCAATATCCTCTGAGGTAAAAACTGCTGCAAATAAATTATTTAGCATCTCAGAAATGTCATATCCTTAATGGCTTCCTTTTCTCCCTGACAGTCCAGAAGACGCACTATTTCTCTTGCAATCTTCCTCCTTCTGGATATCCTGAGATTCTGCAAAGACTTACATATGTGAGAAGTCCCATTGACGGCCATGAGGGAAAATGACTTCAGTGGAACTTCTCTTAGGAGTAAAGTTAAGCACGTTATGTTTTTCTGGAACTGAGGCTATCAAAATGTATGGTTTACTTTTAAGTCTTTGGCTATGTCTACACTACAGACCTTAGAGCGACATAGCTGTATCACTACAGCTGTGCTGCCGTAAGGTCTCCCATGTAGTTGCTCTTTGCTGGCGGGAGAGAGCTCTCCTGCCGGCAGAATTAAACCACCCCCAACAAGCAGCGTTAGCTGTATCGGCAGGAGAGCCTCTCCTGCTGACATAGCACTGTTCACACCAGCACTTTTGTCGGTGAAACTTATGTTAGTCAGGGTTGTGTTTTTTCACACCCCTAACCAACAAAAGTTTTGCTGACAAAAGTGCTAGTGTAGACAAAGCCTTTGACTACTTGCTGTTCATTTCCCCTCTCACTGCTACTAATTTTCATCATGCATTTTACCTGCCATATCGTATGCTCCTTTTAATTGTCTTGATTGGACTGGCTTTCCATTTTTGCATAAATGAAAAATCTCTTGTACCTTGCCCTTTAACCAGGCAGTTGTTTTCTTCCTTTTTGTTTAGGGCTGTGCATACTTTCTCTCAATCTGCTAGGCTTAAGTAGCTTCCAAGGTGAAACTAATTTCCTCACTTTCATCTATGAGGTCCAAACCTTATCGTACCATAGGCACAATCTTATATCTCAACAAATTCAAAATCCTTGGCAAACTGCTCGTTCATAGACATGAAATCATTCATGCTGCTGCTTTCCATTTATGCCTAATGATTATTCTTGATCATGTTCCTGTTTTGGCTAAACTGGTACCCAAGCCTCATCCAACCAAACTACATCCTTGCTGCGAAGCCATCAACATACCTTCAGCCCAAATAGCTCCATGGAGGAATTTTCTGTAGGATTGAGAAGGAAGCCCTCAGTTTGTTTTGGTCCAACCATAGCAGTGGGGTCCAAACATGACAGTCCAATAATAGTCTGATCTTTCCTGGGAAATGGGTAGCCCTACATGCTCTCACATGGCTAGGTAAGGCTGCCAAAGTAAATGCTGACACTGCATATTGGTACATACCTTCCACTTTGAACCTTCTTGCACTGATTACCTGAGCAATTATTTGAATTGCCATTGGCAATTGCATTTTTTTACATCTCTGCTGTATTTAAAGAAGGGTGAAAGATTATACTGGTCAGTCTTCTTCAAAATACTAGTTCTACATTTAGCTGTGTAAAGGATATGCTGCTCATAGACTCATAGACTTTAAGGTCAGAAGGGACCATGATCATCTAGTCTGACCTCCTGCACAATGCAGGCCACAGAATATCACCCACCCACACCTGCAATAATCCTCTCACCTATGTCTCAGCTATTGAAGTCCTCAAATCATGGTTTAAAGACTCCAAGGTGCAGAGAATCCTCCAGCAAGTGACCCGTGCCCCATGCTGCAGAGGAAGGCGAAAAACCTCTATGGCCTCTGCCAATCTACCTGGAGGAAAATTCCTTCCCGACCCCAAATATGGCGATCAGCTGAACCCTGAGCATGTGGGCAAGAGTCACCAACCAGACACCCAGGAAACAATTCTCTGTTGTAACTTCTAACATCTCACTGGGGTTCACTGAAGTAGGACTGCCAGTTTACTTTCTATAGAAATATAGAGCAACAAGGGTGATGTCGTGGTGGGCATCTGCTATAGATCACCAGACCAGGAGGATGAGGTAGACAAGGCTTTCTTTGGACAACTAACAGAAGTTTCCAGATCACAGGCCCTGGTTCTCATGGGGGAGGTCAATCACCCTGACATCTGCTGGGAGAGCAATACAGAAGTGTACAGACAATCCAGGAAGTTTTTGGAGAGTGTTGCGGACAACTTCCTGGTGCAAGTGCTGAAGGAACCAACTAGGGGCCGTGCTCCTCTTGACCTGCTGCTCACAAACAGGGAAGAATTGGTAGGGGAAGTAGAAGTGGGTGGCAACCTGGGCAGCAGTGACCATGAGATGGTTGAGTTCAGGATCCTGACAAAAGGAAGAAAGGAGAGCAGCAGAATATGGACCCTGGACTTCAGAAAAGCAGACTTTGACTCCCTCAGGGAACTGATGGGCAGGATCCCCTGGGAGGCTAATATGAGGGGGAAAGGAGTCCAGGAGAGCTGGCTGTATTTTAAAGAAGCCTTATTGAGGGCACAGGAACAAATCATCCTGATGTGCAGACAGAATAGCAAATATGGCAGGCGAAAAGTTTGGCTTAACAGAGAAATCTTCAGTGAGCTTAAACACTAAAAGGAAGCTTACAAGAAGTGGAAACTTGGACAGATGACAAGGGAGGAGTATAAAAATATTGCTCAAGCATGCAGCGATGTAATCAGGAAGGCCAAAGCACAATTGAAGTTGCAGGTAGCAAGGGATGTGAAGGGTAACAAGGATTTCTACAGGTATGTTAACAAGAAGGTCAGAGAAAGTGTGGGACCCTTACTGAATGGGGGAGGCAACCTAGTGACAGACGATGTGGAAAAAGCTGAAATACTCAATGCTTTTTTTGCTTCTGTCTTCACAAACAAGGTCAGCTCCCAGACTGCTGCACTGGGCAGCACGGTATGGGAAGGAGGTCAGCAGTCCTCAGTGGCGAAAGAACAGGTTAAGGACTATTTAGAAAAGCTGGACATGCACAAGTCCATGGGTATGGATCTAATGCATCCAAGGGTGCTGAGGGAGTTGGCTGATGTGATTGCAGAGCCATTGGCCGTGAAAACTCGTGGTGATAGGGGGAGGTCCTGGACGATTGGAAAAAGGCAAATATAGTGCCCATCTTTAAAAAAGGGAAGAAGGAGAATCCGGGAAACTACAGACCGGTCAGCCTCACCTCAGTCCCTGGAAAAATCATGGAGCAGGTCCTCAAGGAATCCATTTTGAAGCACTTGGAGGAGAGGAAGGTGATCAGGAACAGTCAGCATGGATTCACCAAGGGCAAGTCATGCCTGACCAACCTGATTGCCTTCTATGATGTGATAACTGGCTCTGTGGATATGGGGAAAGGAGTGAATAGATGTGATATATCTTGACTTTAGCAAAGCTTTTGATAAATCTCCCACCGTATTCTTGCCAACAAGTTAAAAAAGTATGGATTGGATGAATAGACTATAAGGTGGATAGAAAGCTGGCTAGATCATTGGGCTCAACGGGCAGTGATCAACGGCTCAGTGGCAGCCAGTATCAAGCGGAGTGCTCCAGGGGTCTGTCCTGGGGCCAGTTTTGTTCAACATCTTCATTAATGATTTGGATGATGGGATGGATTGCACCCTCAGCATGTTTGCAGATGACACTAAGCTGGGGGGAGAGGTAGATACGCTAGAGGATAGAGAGGGTCCAGAGTGACCTAGACAAATTGGAGGATTGGGCCAAAATAAATTTGATGAGGTTCAACAAGGACAAGTGCAGAGTCCTGCTCTTAGGATGGAAGAATCCCATGCACCACTACAGGCTGGGGACCAACTGGCTAAGAGGCAGTTCTGCAGAAAAGGACTGGGGATTACAGTGGAAGAGAAACTAGATATGAGTCAACAGTGTGCCATTGTTGGCAAGAAGCCTAATGGTATTTTGTGCTGCGTTAGTAGGAGGATTGCCAGCAGAACGAGGGAAGTGATTATTCCCTTCTATTCGGCACTGGTGAGGCCATATCTGGAATACTGCGTCCAGTTTTGGGCCCCCACTACAGAAAGGATGTAGACAAATTGGAAAGCGTCCAGCGGAGGGCAACAAAAAGTATTAGGGGGCTGGGGCACATGACTTATGAGGAGAGGCTGAGGGAACTGGGCTTATTTAGTCTGCAGAGAGAAGAGTGAGGGGGGATTTGATAGCAGCCTTCAACTACGTGAAGGGGTTTCAAAGAGGATGGAGCTAGGCTGTTCTCAGTGGTGGCAGATGACAGAACAAGAAGCAATGGTTTGACGTTGCAGTGGGGGAGGTCTAGGTTGGATATTAGGAAAAACTATTTCACTAGGAGGGTGGTGAAGCACTGGAATGTGTTACCTAGGGAGGTGGTGGAATCTCCATCCATAGAGATTTTTAAGGCCTGGCTTGACAAAATCCTGGCTGGGATGATTTAGTTGGGGTTGGTCCTTCTTTGAGCAGGGGTTGGACTAGATGACCTCCTGAGGTCTCTTCCAACCCTAATATTCTATGTTTTCTAAATATGAACAAATATCCTTTGCAGAATTACCACAAACCAATCAAATCTTAGCATCCCCATTATGTGTCAGCCACAGAATCACATCCCTGCTAGAGCTCTAAAATATCATCTAGCATAATCATCACTATTAATTATTAGTTAAGCTCCAGCAGTAAGTGCAGTGGTCCATACGGAACATCAACAATAATACTTGATAATAGTTTTGCACTTCAGTAGTGCCTTTCATGCAAGACTCTTACAATGCTTTTACAGAAATGAATTTATTAAGCCACTCAATATACCTACCATGTGAAGCTGGTAGTTTTATAACTTATTTTACAGATGCGTATGCTAAATGCTCCTCAAGGACATTGAGGAGTTAGGTGAACTGGCCATGGTCAAAGACAGAGACAGTGATGGAGACCAATGAAATAGATCCTCTATGCTCAAGAGCAAAATAAACCCTGACTTCTAATTTAAGGAGATGTTCTAACTACAACAAAGGTGGTACCTCTGCCCATTCAGTTAGCAATAGCAGACCAATAATTTATATCTGCCTCTGGACATTTTCACTGCTTGCATCCGAAGAAGTGGGTATTGACCCACGAAAGCTTATGCTTCAATACCTCTGTTAGTTTATAAGGTGCCACAGGACCCTTTGTCGCTTCTGCAGACCAATAATGAGATCCATCTATATGATTAGAGTGACACATCCCCTACAATAAGCCAGTGGTGTGAGATGGTAGCCATTAAATCTTGAGCCAGCCCAGAAGAGCTATTGTACACAAAAATGTTAAAGTAATCTAGAACAATAAGCATGGGCAACCCGTGTCACAGATGGATGGGAACTCTGATGAGGAAGAGTTTGCACTATCAGTATTCTCATCTTAAACCTATCTCCCAACTCCCAAAACAGAATATGTTACATGAAGAATGTAATCCCCTAAAATTTAAAAACTAAATAAAGATAAAAATAGATACATAATGGAGTGAATTAATGACACGTTCTTCAGTACAACAAGTACAGAAACAAAGAGTTTCACCTGGTAAAAAATATTCAGGCGTCTTCAATATTTGAAATTTCTCTTAAATGTTTGTTTCTAGCAAATATCCAACATATTTACATTGCTGAAGTGTTCCAGGCTGACCCACTTAATTTTAATATTCCAAATGTGCTGTAATTACTACATAAAATAAATATCTTTCTCATGTGTGAATAGAGAAAAATCCTGTGATATATTACAGAAACAGTTACATCAGCAAAAATATAAATTTAAAATTATGGGCATATTTCTGTTCTCTCCTGAGAAGAAACATAAAAATCAGGCAGCTTTGCATCAAAGCTACAGAAATGCCTACAAACACAATAAAACTGCATACAAATAAATAAATATGACAAACTGTATTCTTGTAGGTAAAACAAATGTTCAGAGAGCTGTGTAATAATGATAATAATTAACAAACTGATCCCTATTACCCTGCAATTTCTGGTAATCCTCAAAGGCTGTGAATATACTTAGATGAAACAGAATCTTCCTCATTAGACTTGATAGGTAGATTTGTTTGAAATAGACTCAGCCAAAATAAATTACTGCTTAGGAACTCTGCCTTTGTTAGTGCTGAGGGAAGTAAAATAACAGTCACAATAATAAAAAATGTTCTCAGTTGCCTCTATCCTTAGAAACCCTATTATTATTGAGATGTAAATGTTAACTGAGACTGTTTAAGCTCAAAATGACACTGTTGTCAAATGGCTGAAATATTAGTTTGTATGCAGGGTCTGTACATACATCTTCTCTTTCATTGTCACAGAAAGGAGATGGAGTTTCTCCTCCAGTGCATAAAGCCAAATTCTGCTTATCTCCATATAAATTCATAAACAGTTAAATCTTATTTTCATCTTATTGATGTTGTAATTTGTCCTTTGATAAATATTTGTTACTGACTCTACAATTATCATGAATTTTTTAACATGCAAGGACAAAACGAAATTCTAGTCAAGGAAATATGTTTTTTCTTTTTTAAAAAATGCTTCTTTTTCAAGTTTGCTCCAGTGCAAGAGTTCTTCTTTAACACCAAATTCAATGTTAATATTTTCTGACCAAGGCCTCGATCCTGCAAAGACTTGTGCACATGTGAATAGTCCCACTGACCTCAGTGTAACTAATTAAATGATATATTAGGACTCATGCATAAGTCTTTACAGGAGTGAAGCTAAACTATGTCCATGAGGAACTTGAATAATACTAGTATCTTTCCCAAAAGCACAATCAAATTGCCTTATGGGTTGTTTAACACACTGATTCACTTAGGGCCCAATTCTGCCACCCTTGAATAGTCTCATAGACTTGAAACCTATTCAGTACATAACTACCTTAAATCATTTAATAATGATTTAATAATGGGTTTTCATCTAATGGGTTTTCATCTAATTGATTTTAAAATAGGTTTAGCTGAACCGATTTTAAAACCAATATTTACAGGCCATAAAGGCCTGTCGAAACTACAAAAGGTTAACATGCCCAAACATGATCGTGGAAAGTTGAATCAATTAACATGATGCTGACCAGTAAAGACCAATCAGGCCAGGGCCACTCATATTCAGCATTCTGTCAGCTAATCAGGATTAAACTCCAGTACGAATATGTTCCCTGCACCAGCATTTTGGGGCAAGGATCATGTAAGTCTTAACTGATTATTCAGCACAATAGGGCCTAATCTAGATTGGGGCCTCTGTAGTACAAATAACAATGCTAATGACCTAACTAGTAGTAGTATATATACACACACTGTAGATGAATTAATGTTACTATGGAAACATTAACTTTTCATGCTCTAACCTTTCAATTGTACCCTCCTCCTCAATAGTGAATGAACAAGTTTTTTCTTTCTTCTCTAAGTGACTACAGTCACACCATTCACAGGTTGGTGGTATTCCACTTATTTTTAAAGCAATACCAATTAATGGTCACCTGCATTCTGCAGTACACCTTACTCCCAATTTTCTGAAACCCTATTATCCAAACCTCTACATTATCCAAATCCTTTTCTTGTCCCCCAGCATGGATTCATATAATGTAGAGGTTCGGATAATAGAGCAGAGACTCCCAGCCACTCTGCTGCTGAATGGCTCCTTCAGCAGAGTCCTGGCTCCCTAAACTGCTGCAGGCACAAGGTGCAGGGAAGGCTGAGACCCTGGTGGAGCAGAGAGCAAAGTCCTGGCTGAGGGTCTCTGCTCTACCTTGCCAGGACTGCAGCCTCCCTCTGCACTTACAATAATCGAGAGGGCAGGAGCGCTGCGAAGGTGGTCTCTGCAGCCCTGCTGTCAGATGAGTGAGAGGGGCCATGACAGCAGAGCTGCCATGCGTGTCCCTGAGCTGCCACTCCTGCCTTCTTAATTATCTGAATAGCTGAATAAAATCCATGTCCCCGCCCCATGCTATTTGGATAGTTTGGAGTATACTGTATATATCACATCACCCTAAAATGCCCTGTCACGTCTCATGAGGACTTTTATAATTCCAGAATCACGGGGTCCAGGGAGCGCTTATCAATACACGACAGAGTTGTCAGAATGTTCAGCCAAGTAAGCTGAGTTTTGGTGACTGAGGCACAGATTCAATGTCCTAGCAATTTAAACAGAGAAAGAAAAGGATTGACCTTCAGTTTCTCCTTTATCATCAGTGACACCTTTCTTCCCCAAAGAATTTTACAAACTATATACAGAAATCACTTGATTAAGAAGCATGGTCTAGCTAGTACATGCATCTCAATTATCACCCGTTTCAGTTCCACTGCTATCTTCCTTCCTACAAATTTGGTGTTTTCTCACTTTTCTTGTTGAACATTATTTGCTTTTGAAATAATCGTGACAGTGAAGCTAGACTAAAGGAAGGAATCCTACAGCATTTTAAGTTTCTTGCACAAATAAGTCTATGTCCCTCACTTTGGGCCTTTGTCACATGTTGCATCCCACATTTTGTCCCACGCCATAACATGGGCTGAGCATGAACTATTCCTGCATTATAATCCCAATTTGCTGTTCAACATTGGCTAAATCAGATAAATGCCCGGTGTCTCAATTGCTTCAGGTGTAAAATGGAGATTAAAACCCCTCCTCACAGCACTGTTGTGAGGACTAGTTAACTAGTTTGGATGCTGCTTTGGAGACATAAAATGCAAAATATTTTATTATATGCTGTGTAGTTGTAGCCGTGTTGGTCCCAGGATATTAGAGAGACTTTAGAGATTAGGGTGAGGTAATATCTTTGATTGGAAGAACTTCTGTTGGTGAGAGCGAGCCGCTTTCAAGCTTACACAGAGTTCTTCTTCAGGTCTGGGAAAAGTACTCAGAGCGCCACAGCTAAATCCAAGGTGGAACAGATAGTTTAGCATAAGTAGTTTGCACAATTGTAAGGCAGGGATTCTCAACCTTTTTCTTTGAGCGCCCCTCCCCCCCCATTCTATAAAAATCCCATGGCCCACCTGTGCCACAAGAACTGTTTTTCAGGAGATTAAAAGCCAGGACTGGCATTGGGAAGTAGCAAGCAGACCAGGTGCCCAGAGACCCACATCACAGGGGCGCCCGTGAAGCTAAATTGGGGCAAGGGTAGGGTGACCAGATGTCCCGATTGTATTGGGACAGTCCCGATTTTTGGGTCTTTTTCTTATATAGGCTCCTATTACCCCCCACCCGTCCCGATTTTTCACATTTGCTGTCTGGTCACCCTAGGCAGGGGGGCTTGGGATTCGGCTTTCTGCCCTGCGCCCCAGTGAGTCTTAATGCTGGCCCTACTCTCTGGTTTATTTTGGTGGACCCCTGAAACTTGCTTGCACTCGCCACCCAAAGGGCCTTGGTCCCCTGGTTGAGAACCGCTGTTGTAAGGGACCATTCAAGGTAGTGGCCCATGAACACCCCTGCAAGTCATTAAGCCAAAAAAGGTTAGTTGGTTACAGTGTTGTAATAAGCCATAAATCCCGTCTCTCAAGTATTTTACTGGCAGGGTAAAACACAAAAGTACAGGGATGGGGCTGAAGGGTCTTTGCCACTGGAAACTGCAAGGGGACCAAACTGTCCAGTGCAATTATTCAGCCTGAGCTGTGGGCAGAGCACCACGCTCGACCCCCCCTTCACTGGATGAAACGCCAGCGATTGTGTAAAAGGGTCACAAGTGCTTGGAGCCGCAAAGGCCCCTCTCCTCATGGTGTGGCCTGGAGCCTCCCCTCTCCACTGACCCCCTCCCCCTGCCGGGGCTGTCCCTGGACTCTCCCGGGCTAGGCCTGCCCTGCAAGAAGCGCTCCAAAAAGGCCAACAGCGGCTCCCGCCTACCCCCCTGTCTCTGCCGAGCTCCCAGCAGGCTGCGCCCAGAGCAGACAATGGAAAACTCCCCACCCGCCCCCTAGAGCTGCCGCCCCTCCCCGCCCCCTAGAGCTGCCGCAGAGCGGGGCGGCGCGCAGGCGCGGAACGGCGAGCCCCGGCGCTGGCCCCGGGAAGCAGGGCGGGTGCCCCGGCTCCCGTTACCGCCCCTGCCCAGCTGCCGCGGGCCCCCGCTGGATCGGGGACAGGTGGCGCTGGCTGCCAGTGAGGCCCGCGCCCGAACCAGCCCAGCGGCCAGGACACCCGGCGGCGGCTGCTGCTTGCACGGAGCTCGCCACCGAAGCCCGTGGGTGGGGCAGCAGTGCACCGAGACCCCGGCGGCGGGGTGCGTGGAACAGCCGCCCCGCCCGGCGCCCCCAATCTACAGACAGGAACTGCCCCCTGCATCCATTGCCCCCCCCGGCACGGCAGCGCCGCTCGTTGCGCTGCGCTTGCGGCTGCGAGGGGAGCGCGGCGCCCCCAGGGCACACGCCACGGGACTAGCAAGGCGGCTAGTGCCACGCGCCATCAAAGCAGGGCCAGGATCCTGCGAGGCCAGAGCCGCTGCCCCTGGCTCCAGCCGGGGAGCTGCTCAGCGTGAACACACCTGGTCACAAGCGTCACCGAGAGCTCGGACAGGCGGGGTCCCTCCCTCCCAGGCACGGGCACAGCAGCTGCTCTGGGGGTAGGGGGACGGGTCTGGTTTCAACGCTGAACGTGGCAGGAGGTTTCTCTTCTATTCCAGGCTGCATACACATGAAAACTTCCCCATCCCTTCCTTCCTATCTAGCAACTCGTATTCCCCGCCCCCCGCAGCACAGTCTCCTTCCTCCCCTGCCCCCTCTCTCTCGGGCACGCTGAATTACTGCCCTTCCCCAAGTTCACTAACCCTTTGTAACACACACTCTAGCACAGTCCCGGCACAGGGCCACTCTCTCCCCCCCAAATCCGATCCTGTGCAACCCTTTCCCAGGGGAAGCCTCTGCCACCCTTTCTGTGGGGTGCAACCCGCACCCTATTCCCGTACTGCACTGTGCAACCCTTCCCCCCACACTCCCCGTCTCCCCATGCCACTTTTCAAACTACACACTTGATACATTCTGCCACCCTTCCTAGCAAACCCTCTCCGCCAGCCTTCATCCGCTGCACGACGCCCTCCGTGCATTCTGCGGCCCTTCCCCGCAGACCCCTGAATAACTCCCCCCCCCCCCCCGCCACACTAGTAGAGTGCTTTCTATGTGCACACAACGACAAAGAAGCACAATGAAACCACGAGTAAGACACAACTCGCGGGGTTTCGTTTGCAATTCCAAGAACCGGGCTCACTGTTCCAGTGCAAACGCCCACACACACGATAAAAGCCGTCCCCAGTCATCCTCGGTAGTTTGTGCCGTGCTGCATGCCCACAGTTAATACGGTCATTACACTTCAATCCTCTCAAAGCGGGCTCATTTGAAATGGTGAAAGCCAACATGTTAAAAACAGCCGCTCTGCCAAGCGTAAACGTCGGTTGTACTGACACAAGGATGTGAGGGTATGTTACACCCTGCTTAGTAAGAGATACCTGTAGATCCATATGTATAAAAAATAGCTACATTCGTATTTAACAAGCTTTCTCGGTCTTTAGAAATCGCGTAGAATTGTATTCAAAGAGCTAGAATTACCCACCTTGCTTTTGGCAAATTCTTTTAGGCTGAAGCACATGTGAAAATGGCATGACCCTACGAGGAGTGTTAGAAAGTGTGGATTGAGACCCTCTCTTTCTTTTCTTTTCTTTCCTGCTTTCTAAAGAGTGGAAATTTCCATCATGTGATAGGGGGCAGCATCCCCAGCCTGCTGCCTCGCATTTCATCCGGACCCCTCCCTTTCAGAAAAACCACCAATGGTAGTAAGCTAGCAACCTGAGATGTAAACAAAAAGCATCCTCCCAGGTGGACGTGTTCAGCTGTTCTGCGTGTGAAAGAGACAAGAGGGAGCGTGGCTTTAGAGAAAAGTAGCACAATTATTTTCTAAACAATAGAATTGACTCTATCCCAAGTGATTTTATTCTATTATAATTTAATATATAGTTTTTAGGAAGTTGTGTTTTAATGTATGTTTTTTACATAATGCACTGTGTTGTTTGCACATATTCAGGGGGTACAAAAGAAAGCACCTAATGATGTTGAGTAGGGTATATTTAACCTCATTTTCAATACTCATCATAATTGTTTGTCCAGTAGAAGTTGGAACAGAAATGTGTAAGATGCAAAGCCTGAGTTGCACTCTCTCCATATCCAATGGCTATATTATTTATCATAGATGTTTAAAAGAATCCTTTAAAACTGATCCCGTGAACAGATTTTTGACCATTCCTTTGTTGAGTCATAATGCCATTAAACTTACCTGTTTTTGAAGGAAAACTACTAGTTGCTAAATAACCCAGAGAGAGTTGTGTTTGCTTGAATTTGGTCCCCTTTGTTTTTTGATATTCCTGTGACAGCACAGTTTGGTATATAGCATATTTTAGCTGTGGGCAGAATAACAAATTGTTTAATATAGGACCACAACTCATTGATCTACATATTCTCTCTTGGAGTGTGGTGATCTTATTAATATGAAGTATATTAAGTATTTACATATTAATATAATATAACTACCATTTTGCCATTTCAGATGAGCTCACCATGCCCTTAGACAGTTTGCCACTGCCATTCTTTGAGCCGGTGCCTTTGTTTTGATTTTCCCTTGCATGCTAGTTGGCCTCAGTGTAAATTAAACAGGTTGTTACAGTGCACGGCCCCAATATGAGGACACCAGGGCCTTTCCCACTCTTGAAGACAATGTATTGCTAGGAAGGACCCCCTGAAATTATTGAAACAGAAATAATTTTTATAAATCTAACGTACTTTTCAAGGTTTATATTGTTATGTTAAACTTTTCATTCTGTTTAAACAATGGAACTGATTAGTCAGTTTCACATTTGTTCTAGTAAGTTTCATCAGGGCCCGCCCTAAACCAAATGGTGCCCCAGGTGAGGAGCATCTTTGGTGCCTGCCCCCCTCCAGCACTTTCCTTACATGTCCATTCCTTATCTTCAGGAAAATCTGCTTCAGGGCATCTTTTATTTTCTACGGGAGGGAAGGGAGACAGGCAGTATGAGGGAGAGCAAAAGTCTATGTTCTGCAGTCTTAGAAAGTCATCAAACATTATGTGTTAAGCATGGCGAAAAAAGTAACTATTTGTTTTATATTGTTGCGTAGATAGGGGTTACATAGATATCTCTGGTATCTCATTAAATATGTCCTTTATTAGTCTTAAAACACAAGTACACTTTCACAATTACACAATAAAACAAGGTTCACAATATCACAGCTGAGCTCTCACTTCGTTCTTATATCTCACTGACTGACTGGTGATGCCCCACCCCTTATATATCCGCAAGGACATGGTTGATAACATTCTAGGAGGATCAAAGAAAGTCTGGAAGGTTCCACAAGATTCTACAAAGGTCCAGAATATTCTAAGAGATTAGTGATAAATAATTCCACATATGGAATATCTGAAACATTTTACTTCAAACATTCTATTTTCCCTTTTGTCACTAACAACCAAAACAGCACTCTGACCCCGGCGCCCTCCAAGCCCAGCACTCCAGGCTGTCACTTGGATCATCTGCCCCTAAATCCAGCCCTGAGTTTCACTTTGGTTGTTCTATATGAACAGCAGAGCAGGCTCTTGTGCCTGAATTCGGACAACACAGAGGGATAGATAAATCCAAAATCCATGACATAGCTTGCCCTTTTTTTGCTATAAAGTCAACTAAGTATTTCTTTCAACACTAAGTGTTTTTAAAAGTAGCCCCCCACATCCTACCTCAAAAAGTTAAACCTAAATAATGAGCTGTTAAGATCCGGTATGACAACTCAGTATGCATTGTTGTAGGTATTAATTGAATAGTTCCAGTCCTTGAAAAGTCACATCCCTTTGCCTTAATATCCTCTCTCCTCACAACAATATATTTCCTCTCTCCTTTTCCTCCACCTGCATTACCATGATGGAAACAATCTATTCCACAGATCATTTCATCTAACATCATAAGTTATTCTTTTATAGTTTTATGCATATTTTTTCTCAAAAACTCAATTCCAATTTACTTTCTGAAAAAGAATTCACCACCTTAGGATTCAACTTTTTCAAGGGAAATTCTTCAGGTAACTATAACATGTTGTCTAAATACTTTGGAATGGTGTACCTCTAGGTAGATTAAAATTAAATTTCAGACACTATGTTTAACTTTTTCACCATAACTGTGATAGCTACCAGCCATTTTAGATTTTTGGTATACATGACAGATTTGTCTTTATTTTAATTCATACACCCACAAAAGTAATCATTGTTACTGTATTTTTTATATTTCTTTTGATTGCAAAATATTAAGAGAGTGAGCTCTCTTTCCTACGGTAGGTATTTCTAAGATTCCTAAGCACTGATGATGCATATATTATATGAGCCTCAAAGTGAGGTATATTATTTTTATTTAATATTCATGTTGAGGTAGCTAATGGCCAACCAGATTGGGACCCCATGATGCTAGGTGTTGCACAAACACAGAAAATGGCAGACCCTGCACCAACCAGCTTCTCGAGATAGCCAGACAATTTCCAAATGGTAATCCAATGTAAAGTTAGTTAATTAAAATTTGGTTACTTAAGGTACTGGAAGCATTTTAAGTAATTTGTTTTCATTCTTACCATTTTCCTCACTACTAAATTAACCTTTCTATATATCATCAGTACAATAATTACAATATATTTTTCAATAGAGTAATAACATCGCACAGTTCAGTTACATCCATAACCCTTATTGAAATGAAATATTTTCTTGGCTGAACCAAATAATAAAACTTTTATAACTCAAAATAAATTATATAAAGCATTGCTTCTCATCGAGAAAGTGATTATAAAATGGCATTGCAGGGTTCCATAGTTATTTTCTTTCAGTGACTTACTTATGAACCTTTTCTCAGTTTACAAATAAAAACACAGTTTTCCTGACTGCAAGCCCTGAAAACTCACCCTGGGATCTGAAAGTCAAGCTGTTTTCTTTGTGGCTCATGCCAAAACAGACTCCAGCTGACTGAGTTGCTCTGCAGTATTAACAAGAATGAAAAGCAATAACACATATTTTTGTCACTAAAATGAGTAGATGTAACTCTCAATACACAAAGTGAACAAATTCTCTGCGAAGAGTAGGATAAGAAGTTTGTAGTCAGTTTGTAGCGAAGAGCTGTGCTTTAAAGCAAGTTCTGGTGCTGTTATGTTACAGAGGAGCTTCTTAAACAAGACACTAATACTCATCAGTGAGGTACATAACTATGCATTTTACTCACCCCTTTTGCATTATTTGAGTATTGACATAGCACTAACTAAACTCACATCCTTCTGTCCTAGCATCTTGAGATGGATTCTTTGGAAGGCAGTCTCTCCACTGTTTTTTCCAAAGTCCTGGTCTGGAATAAGAAGATCTGTCATAAGAACAGCCATACTGGGTCAGACCAATGGTCCATCTAGCCCAGTATCCTGTTCTGACAATGGCGAATGCCAGGTTCTTCAGAGAGAATGAACAGAACCGGTACTCATCATGTGATCCATCCCCTGTCGCCCATTCCCAACTTCTGGCAAACAGAGGCCAGGGACACTTCAGAGCATGCTTTTCCATCCCTGCCCATCCTGGCTAATAGCCATTGGTGGACTATCCTCCATGAACTTATCTATCTCTTTTTTTCAACCCTGTTATAGTCTTGGCCTTCACAACATTCTCTGGCAAAGAATTCCACAGGTTAACTATGCGTCGTGTAAAGAAGTACTTCTTTTTGTTTGCTTTAAACATGCTGCCTATTAATTTCATTTGGTGATCCCTAGTTCCTATGTTATGAGAAGGAGTAAATAATGGTTCCTTATTTACTTTCTCCACATCAGTCATGATTTTATAGACCTCTATCATATCCCTCCTTAGTCGTCTCTTTTCCAGGCTGAAAAGTCCCGGTCTTATTAATCTCTCCTCATATGGGAGCTGTTCCAAACCCCTAATTATTTTTGTTGCCCTTTCTGTACCTTTTCCAATTCCAATGTATCTTTTTTGAGATGGGGTGACCACATCTCCACACAGTATTCAAAGTGTGGACATGGATTTATATATACGCAATATGATATTTTCTGCCTTATTATCTATCCTTTTCCTAATGATTCCCAACATTCTGTTAGCTTTTTTGACTGCCGCTGCACATTGAGTGGATGTTTTCAGAGAACTATCCTCACTAACTCCAAGATCTTTCTTGAGTGGTAACAGCTGATTTAGACCCCATCATTTTATACGTATAGTAGGGATTATGTTTTCCAATGTGCATTACTTTGCATTTATCAACATTGAATTTCATCTGCCATTTTGTTGCCCAGTCATCCAGTTTTGTGAGATCATTTGTAATTCTTTGCAGTCTGCTTTGGACTTAACTAGCTTGAGTAATTTTGTATCATCATCAGATTTTGCCACCTCACTGTTTACCCCTTTTTCCAGATCATTTAGGAATATGTTGAACAGTACTATTCCCAATACAGACCCTTGGGGGAGACCACTATTTCACATTCTGAAAACTGACCATTTATTCCTACCCTTTGTTTCCTATCTTTTAACCAGTTACCGATCCCTGAGAGGACCTTCCCTCTTATCCCATGACAGATTACTTTGCTTAAGAGCCTTTGGTGAGGGACCTTGTCAAAGGCTTTCTGAAAATCAGAGTACACTATATCTACTCTTGTCCTCATTCTTTTTGACTCCCTCAAAGAATTCTAGTAAATTGGCGAGGCATGATTTCCCATTACAAAAACCATGCCCAGTACTTCATGCATAATATTTAGAATTGTATATTCCCTCCCATACTTTCCCCCTTCTAATTACGCTTGTCTGTTCCATCCAAAATTTCCAAATTCACCCAGGTGGATAATAGCTCATTTACATTAATTTCAGACACTATAAATATTTCTAGACAACACATTTTCTGGAAGGTTTATGTATACATATATCAGTGCATGCACACACATATATATGTATGTATAATCCCATTTCTGACATATTCTAATTAGTAATTATGGGTTCTTTATTGCACGCTGCTGAAAGAAATGCAGAGAGCCAAAGCTATGGCACTGAGAAATAAAGCTGTTTTTTCAAATGACTCCATGTGATGCCTGTTGCAGGAGTGAGGGCTATGTTTTTGCTCAGGAGACGGATTTCCACGTAGTCCACAGAAATATGCACAGTACAGAGATAGGACATTAAGAACAATGCAGCAAATGCAAATAATGTGTTATGGCCATTTTTAGCATTTTTCGTTTTTCCGACTGCCAGCCAAGAATGGTGGTTCACCTGAATGTGCTTAAGAGCAGCATTCACAGGATAAGCAGTACGCCCAAATACATTTGTTAGTCTCTAAGGTGCCACAAAGACTCCTCGTTGTATTCACAGGACAGTGAGAGCAGGTGCAGATGAGGGCTGGCCACTGGCAGATGCAGCCTCCCAGTGTTTTGGGGGTAGGGGGAAATGAAATGAGCCCTCCCTTTCGAAACAGTTACCTATGAGGGGAGGTCCAAATCGAGCCTACCCCACCCTCACTCAGCAGTGATGGCTCCTTCCTTAGGAGTGGGCCCAGCTCCTGCTCTGAGCATTGTGACCTGGGTTACAGTGCCATTCAGGTTTGGCTCCGTGGCCCCTCAGCGAGACAGAATATCTTCAATGTCTTGCAACTTTGGTATTTGAGGAATGGTGAATAATTTTCTTCCATGTGGTATAATCTACCCATAAAGAAAATAACTAAAGTCTGGAAGCAAATCCTGGAGTTTTTTTTACCTTTCCTAATATTATACACTCCATTGTAAGAGAGAGAGATTGAGTCAAGGACTGTGTTCCCTGCCATTTACAATCCCCTCTGTTTCCGCCTCTCCTGTCTGTAATTTGATACCAGTACAGTGACCACTCCAGGAAAGGCAGTATTAGAAATCCTGTTCAGTATTGTCAACCTCTTTGATTGTGATGCTGCTGCTGGAAGTAAGCAGGGAGACAAGTCAATGTGATCCTGGTGGAACAGTAGCAAGTACTAGCTGACAAGTGGAAATGCTTGTACTCCACTGAGAGGATCTTTGGACTATATGCACCGCAGTGCTTTTGTGTTGGACACCATATAGTGGCAGTGTTTGTTATGGAGGGTTGAGGTACTAATCCCGAGTTTCTAGTAGCATCCCTACAGGGGTAAACTTAAGCTTGGTTTAAGTTAAAGTAACATACACCTTTTTCTGTCTCCTCCACATGTGGGCTACATTTGCTTAGATTCCATTAGGCACTGGTGGAGTAAGTTTAAAGACATTTAAGTAAATATAATGGAGTTTAAGTTAACATTTTGGGGCCTGACTTTCCATCTTGCACATCTCTCTGAATTTGGCCCAATGTGTGCATATATTAAACACTTTGACCTACCCATACATACTTTGTAAAGACAAGTAAGATAATTTTAAAAAAAGAATATTAAAATAAGCTCTGAGTGAACCAGCAGGATTTATGCACAATGTATTTTAAAGGAAAAAAGTCACTCTTATTTTAAGATATTTTAGCTTTGGGTGGTGTTGTGGGGCCCTTTAGTGGCATCTAATTTTTCTTTTTCTTTTTCTTAAAATATTTTCACTGAATAATTATTTCTTAAAAACTAAAGTTGAGATTTCATTTTAATAATCACAGCAATGTGAATTTACACTTGCCTCTGTCTGGAGGCTAAACAGTTTCACTTAGATAATGTTTGCACACTGGAAAATGTATCCATGGCATAGAATTCCTCTCTAGTGCAAAAAACAACCATCCAGAACCAAAGTTAATTTATTATTAGTGGCTGAAACTAAATGCACAAAAGTGAAGAAATTCAGAGTTAAGGCATCAGCTTTTTTTCTGTAACTCAACATGCTCTATTTATGTATTGCAGCATCTGCTGTCGGTTATGTAAGCTCTGTTGCAAGAACTTGCGGTATGTGGTGAGTAAAGGACAGAGATCATGTTTAACTCTGAATTTTCTGGGTTTTAAGGATTCAAATTTAGACATTTCCCACCTCTACTCATTGTAATACAATTTAATTTGATTTATTATTAATTATTATTATTATTATTATCAGTGGCAGTAATAATACTGAAGTAGTGCCTACAGATTCCAGTCCCATTGTACAAACATAAGTAAAAGATGTTCCCTGTACGAAAGAGTCTACCATTTAAGTAGGGTTAAAAAGAAACCTATAGATAGGTTAGCAATCAATGGACTTAATCCTGTTCACTATATTCAGATGAGTAGTCAACTGAACTACTCATAAGAGTAAAGTGAGCATGGTTTTGTCCAATGTTACTTATTAGTAGCTTATTAAGTAGTAAATAACAAGTTACACCATTATGTGATGAACTCCTCCTTTAACAATTATACCAAGAAGACAAAACAGGGACTCAGTATCTATCTATGAGCCAGGATTTGTTTAACCTGAAGCAACTTGCAGAAGGTTAACACAGAAATTTTTTTATCAGTAATATCTGGCAGCATTTAGTATCAGAGAACAGAAAGGCTAACACTGCTGAATTACCGTAATTGATTAGGTCAACATTTTTAAAGTTTGTACTGACAAGTTGTACTTACAAAAACACTGAATTCTGCACTTGAGTCAAGTGTTTTGTAAACAACCTGTACATTCATCCTTTGAACTATGTAGACATTTTGCTGAGGAAAATCTAGTATATAATCATTTAATTAAAGAAGGTATCCAAATGCATACATAAAGGGGAAGACTTAATGGTGCATGAGCAGCCTTAATTCGACCATTTTCTAACTTTTCAGTGCTTGACTTTGTTATCTTAACATTTTATAAAACATCACCACACTTTACACACAAACTATAATATCTATGCATCGTGGTAGGGTGGATAGTATACATTGTTCCTCACTATTTTAATGTACATATTTAGGGTTGGTAGAATTCAAATTTTATTTTTTATAATGTTGACATGTAATGGTAGAAAAAGTAGGATAATATCTTCTAATACTTTAGAAGTAGCATATAATCACATAAATAAAGGCTATCTTAATACATATGAACAAGGGATCTGAGCAAAGGTTACGCACACAACATTAACTTTGACATTTCCTCTCTTCTGAATTTTTATTTGTATTTGCAGCTATCACACACCCGTAACTTATTGCATGGAATTTCCTATGTTTTGTTTTAAACATATTTTGGGGAAAATCAACAGAAGAATCTTGAGACTTTAGGAACTTGCTGCTGTACTAATTTTCAGGAATAATGAATTGTTTTCACTCTCTTCATGCTAAAAACAGCCAAATTGTTTTTGCTTAAACTTTGCACAGTATTTCACCTTCAGTCAAAGCATGGAAATTTTCAGCCTGAATGAGGAAAATTTCATAAAGTTACCAGCTGTGAGGTAATATACCAACATGAATGTTGAAACAATAGATCTTTTACATATGAGGTTCCTGTTGTTCCATGATTTATGATCCATCACTGTTGTATGTGCAAATCAAAAACTTCTTATATTTTTTCCCTGAGAGTCTACCAGCCTCATTTCCTCCCTTCTCTGTCTCTCTTTCTCTTCCCTTCCTTTGATTCCCTCTGTTTCTCTGTAAGACAATGATATGAAATGAATGAGAAGGGAGAGTGAGTCAAGGGAGAGGGAATGAACGAATAAAGAAGTAGATGAAATGAAGGAGGGTACAGAGTGAAAAAGGAATAGCCTGAATGTGGAAGAGACTGAATTTACAGGTTTTAAACTTGAACTCAGGCAGACATGCATTCTGCACACAGGACATATACAGAAGAAACATTTATTATATGCACATTTATTAGTTATAAAATATAAATATATGATGACTATTAAAGTATAAACCAGGAGGATAAAATCTATCATATAATTTATATAAACTAATAGTTATAGTCTGATTAATTTAAATTCTTATGTCAGTGTTTACTTAAATACTAAGAGTAGAATAATGAATCTTTAATGGTGGGTGAGTAATTCTATGTCAGAATAATTCAAGGTTTAGACACAGTGGTTCTGTTTATCTAACAATGAAGCTGATTTTGGCATCCATTCAGCTTTTTAAATACAAAGTTCTAATGCAAAGCATTTGAAGCATACCATTGTTAGGAAAGATGTTAAAAACAACCCATATATGATGGGGACTTTCCCCCCTCAAAATGACCAGAACTTGTTTTTATAGTCAGAGTTCACTTTTGGTCTGTGAACTAAAAGAACCAAATGATGAGCCAAACAAAACCAATAGACATGCAATAACCCTAATAGTCTTCTGAGAATGAAAGGGTGAGACACTGAGTGACTCTTTCTTCAGGAATGCTTTTTTAAATATTCAGAAATGCTATTTCTGAAAGGAATATACAGTTTAACACATCACAGGAAATTGAATCATTGTTCTACTTTAAATGCAGGAGTCCCAGAGTGTAGAATGAAGTATGTTTATTCATTAATTTATTTCAGGTTCAGTATATAAAACATAAAGGATTGCCTATCTCAGACTCTAGTCAATCTGGGAAGTAATTAAAAATGTAATTCAAAGACACATATATAGTAGCAGCAAAACAACAACTTTCTCTGCACAAAAGAAGTCAGACCACAAAACTGGAAATCCTCCACCTCAGATCCTACAAAACTCCAATTCTCTCCCCCTCAAATAGAATAATAGAAATGTAGGGCTGAAAGGGACCTTGAGAGGTTGTCTAGTCCAGCCCCTGCACTGAGGCAGGACCAAGTATTCCTAGGCCATCTCTAATAGGTTTTTGTCTAACCTGTTCTTAAAACCTTCCAGTGACAGGGATTCCACAACCTCCCTAGGTAACCTGTTCCAGTGCTTAACTATAGTTAGAAAGTTTTTCCTAATATCTAACCTAATTCTCCCTTGCTAAAGATTAAGCCAATTACTTCTTGTCCTTCCTTTCACATTTCATAATACAAGGACAAAATCTGTGTGAAAGTCTTCACAAAGATTATGTCTTGTATTTCAATCCGTTTTGTTAGCTGGTATTCAGTTCATTATTTGATATTAGAAATCTGCTATGCATTACTGATCATCCAATTCATATGTTATTTTTTCTGTTTCTTGATTAGATGATCTAATGTTTATAAACTTCTATCCAAAATTATTTTTTTCATTATAAATCTGATTTTATTTCTTGATATTGGTTATGGATCCAAAATTTATTGATTCTTAACATTTCTATAAACAAAATTTTAGTCATAATTTTTTGCAAACAGGAAACTAAGCTAAGCGAAAATTATTATTATTACTACAAATAATACCAGTCCAGTATAAATCCAGTTGCTAGTTCACTGAACTTTTCAGATACACACTTTTATACTATTCCATTAGCCTTCTTTGTTGCACTTTCCCTAGGATGACATGAAACATTATACTAGAGCAGCATGATAAAGCTACAATATGCTGGTTTCTAGATATTCATAGATAATTTTAGCTCACAGTGACTGTTACTTCATTCCTTAGTTGAGGGATGTGGGAGGTTTGTCCCTGTCACAGGCTGGCTGCTAACATTTTAAAGCAAGCTAGGCTCCGCCTTAAGAACATAAGAACGGCCATACTGTGTCAGATCATAGGTCCATCTAGCACAGTAGGAAATCCTGTCTTCCAACAGTGGCCAAAGCCAGGTGCCCCAGAGGGAATGAATAGAACAGGTAATCATCAAGTGATCCATTCCCTGTCACTCATTTTCCTCACTAGGATTTAACTTCCACTTTTTAAAAGATGCCTTTTTGCCTCTCACTGCTTCTTTTACTTTGTTGTTTAGCAACGGTGGCACTTAACTGGGACCTGACAGCTATCCCCCCACTATGATGGAGACTTACTTATAATGACTGACCCAGCTGCTGGGAAACTGAGAGATGACTATTTACTCATATTAGGGAGGAGATCCTGGAAAGAAGAATAAGGGGAGCTTCCTCTCTAGGAAGGGCCTGGGGAAGTCAGGCTTGAAGGCCCACAGGGAGCAGGGTAGGTGTAGAGATAGTGTCTGCAAAGAGCAAGGAAATCCTGTAGGGAAGCTGCCAGAATCCTGTGGGGAGGGGAGCCAGTGGGGGAAAGCCTGCTGTGAGGAAGCCACATGAGAGAAGCTCTACAGGGGCCAGGAAGCAGTGAACTTCAGGAGCCTGAGGGGGCAGAAGAATTTTTAGTTTGGGTATTTATTTGGGTTTATAGTGGGACTTTTAGTTACCCTGGAAAGGGGCTGTAATTAAAAGTTGAGCTGGCCAGAGGGCCAGGCCATAGGAGACCCAGAGGCAGACAGGCCAAAATGCGGGGCTAAGGCAGTGGTCAAAAGATAGTGCAAGGAAAAAATTGCCTGTAATGCTGTGACTTGATGTACGGGGGCACTTTGGTCGTAAGAAAAACTGATAAGTCGTACACAGCAGACCCCTAAAGGAGTGTCTCCCAGAGGATCTACTAGAAGTAATAGTAGCATTCATACTACCACGGGGTTCACAGTGCAAAGAATGAACCTGATCAACCTGCATAAATTAGGCCTTACTCCTGCAAGTGCTGAGCACTCTAGCCCAGTTCAGCAAACCATTTAATCATGTGCTTAACTTCAACAGGATTACTGAATTATTTACTCACATACTTTGCTTTAAACATGTGCTGAAGTCACAGGGCTGGATTAACCTTTTGTGGGCTCGGCACCAAACATATTTGTGGACCCCCATGGAGGCAATGAAGCATGGCGAGGGGAGGTCAGTCCCCAGAGCGAGGGGCCGGTCAGAGGCAATGGGGCATGGCATGGCAGGGACGGCCCTGTTCTGCCCAATGCAAGGGCACTATTTACCAACTGGCAGTTGCCAGATGCACAGTAGCCTGCCTGGCCCTGTGCTGCCAGCATGTCCCTTCCCCTGGGGGGTGGGCCTATGCTGTGCCACACAGCCCCCCCGACCAACTGCCCTCCCCCGACTCCCTATGGCCAGAGGCGCCCCCGACCCACTATTCGCAGCACCCCCCAGCCCCACCCACAAATACAGCGCCCTGCACAACACCACCACTGCGCACAGTCCTACCACAACTGCCCAGCGCCCCCCACACAGAACCCCCACTCCCTAGTGCCCGAACACACACAGATCTTCCCCAGTGTGGAGGGCTCAACCAAGCCCTCCACACTGCTCCCCCCGCCCACACACCTGGCTGAGACTGGCCAGGCTTCTGCACCAGTCCCAGATGGCTCAGCTCCGGGGAGACAGGTGGGGCCCCACAGGTGGTGGGAAGCAGAGCCCAGAGCTGGAGGTGCACTGGGATCCGGCCAGGGGGCTGAGAGGAGAAAGGGGTGGTGCCAGGGGCTGGAGAGGAGCCTTCAGCGAGCCGACGGGCAGGCGAGAGGAGCAAGTGGTGGGTGGGGGGAGCCAGCGGGGTCTCGGGGCGCAGTGCAAGCAGAGCAGGCCGGAGCCTCTTCTGAGCATGGACCCAGCTCCATGGGGCTACTGGAGCCATTGTAAACCTGGCACTGGCTGAAGTATCCTACTGGATTGAGCACTCAAAACTTTGCAGGAGTGAGCCCTCCCCTCAGTGTGGATTCAGTCCATAGTAGCTTATGTTTTGCCTTGTAGATTTGGAAGGGAGAGGAACATGGTGAAGAAGTAGCATGTCCCCACCATTATCCTTGCTGTGGGTGTCTCTTTTATGAAGCATGCATTGCTTGAAAGGAGACTGTTCTCCTGTCTCTGCTTACACTGGTGTCATGGCTTGTTAAATTCTGTGGTATATGGAAGGGTAGCCTGATCCTCTGTCACAATTTTTACAAATTATAGGATATATCCTCAACTGGTGTAAATTGGGGTAGCTCCACTGACGTCCGTGATGCTGTGCTGATTTATACCAGTGGGGATCTGGCCCAAAGGGCCTGCCTTTGCAAGCACTGACTACTGGGTTTAATCCCACAGAAGTCATAAAATATGCAGCAGTGATACATGTTTTATATGTCTACGACATCAAAGTTGCACTTTCCCACAAGTGACTAATTTATATGCAGGTGACAATTCAGAACATCCTTTACAATACTGACAGTCGGGGCCCAAATCTTATGATCTATTCTTTATAACAAGCACAAAACCTGGTATTAAATGTTTGCAAGAAAGGGCTCTAACAATAAAAAGAACACACAAAAGCAGTAAGTAATTATTTGAAGTATCTAATGTCTTAGTCCAGTAGATTAGCTGTGATTACATTTTGAACCAAGAAAAATTTAATTATTAAATGTATATTTTGTTGAGGTTTAAAAATACCCTTAAACATATGTACCTATTAAAGATCTGCTAACTCTCCCCAAACATTGTGGGCCCAATTTATGAGTAGTTTAAAAGATGTTATAAACAATTAGATGCATTTAAGTTACAATTAAGTCTGTTAGCGGGAGGTGTGTAAATGAGGTGACCAAAATATAAATGCTGTAAAAATTCAAAGTGGTGGCTGTCTAAAATCCACCTGTGCCAAAATGTTCTAAAATAGGGGTCTAAGTAAGTCATATTTAGGCATCAAATGAATAGCCTTAACTTCAGAAATGCAGGATACCGAACAGTTCCTATTCATGTCAGTAGGTGCTTGGGACTTTTGAAAATCAGACCACCTATTTAGTTACCTGAACATGGATTTGAGAGTCTAGCTTTAGATTCCTGTTTCTTAAAAATCTTATCCCTAGGTGCTAGAGATGCAGGATAGGGGGTGCAGGAAACAAATGGGGAGCAGTAAATGTCAATGTCCTTGGCTACACAAAGGGTTGTGGCATTTAGTCAGATTTTAGACACTTAGAGCCATTTAAATCTTTCTTGGATCGTGATATGTAACCAAATGAGCTGTTAAATGCTAAATATAATCTTAGTAATCAAATGGTGTTCAATTTGCAGTCTCTAGACCTATTTAACTAAATGTTAATCAGGAATTTTCTTAAATGTGTCAAGAAACAAAATAGGGTTAAGCCCAACCTCTGAAGCTAATAGTCTTCAAGAGTACAGCTGGTTGGTAAATTAGGAAAGAAAATGCAAACATTTTTGTGTTTGTTTGAAACTTCACTTTCATCAACATTTTCTGGCCAGCTCTGTCCAAATGACATAGAGATGATCATAGTTACTCATCTGTCTCCTTCAGGTAGCATCTACTCATTCCTACTTTCTAACAGCACTTAGTCATGATCTAAACAGAAAAAACATTTAAAACATTCTTTTTCTGTCTTAAAGTTACTTTTGCTCTCTTAAAGACTCTTTTTTTATATTTTCCTGAAAGACTTGCTCTCTAGGTGAAGCTATCTTTGACTATGCTTTATGAGTGCCTCATTTCTTTAGCTAGTAATGCCTCACAATACAATACAAATACAACAGTACCTTTTTGCAGCCTGAATAAATTTAAACTTTCCTAACATTTATTGGGTCTGTTTTTAGAACATCTATATATGTTTGACAGAGAACCAGCTATTCACTGAGTGTATGCAGCCCTCTGGCTTGGGGAGTTTACAGAGCTTTCTTTGTTAATTTCAATGATACATTTTTTCAGATTTTGTACACCATAAGTCATGTAGAGAATGACTTCCTCTCACACAGTGTAACTGTAAAAGTTAATATTAGTCTACTCTTTTGTGCTTGTAATTTAAAGTGAGCACAGATACAGTAGAGCATTTCCACATACAGTCAGTCTCAAAATATTGTGATTGATAAAGTGGTATGGTAGCAAATCCAATTATCCTAAAATGGATTATTTATATATATATATAGACTGTGCTGAAACAGATTCTGTGATGAAAAGCTAGTCAGAAGGTACTGCAGTGTGTGTAAAATGATTTGTTGCATACCTAGAGAGGTGGATCTAGCTATTGATTAAAGCAATATTATTCTTAGTCATGGATTTTACGTGCTTTCTCCCTTTGTCTTGCAAGAGGAGAACCAAGTTACTGGCATCTCAGACCTTCCAAAAATAACAACTATTCTCACAATTTCTGAGAGAGCTTCAAGGTAGTAGCAATATATGTACATGTACAGTACTCACTTTATATTTATTTTTTATTACAAGTAGTTGCACCGTAAAAAAACAAAAGAAATAGTATTTTTCAATTCACCTAATACAAGTACTGTAGAGCAATCTCTTTATCATGAATGTTGAACTTACAAATATAGAATTATGTAGGTGAAATTTTATACCCATTCAAAGATGATGTACATTCTGCAACTTCTGCATCTGACCACCTTCTCCTACCAAACTCCTACTGAAACTTTGCTGTTAGCTGCTACCTGTTCACTAAGTTTCAAAACAAACAAACAAACAAATATTCCCTTTTTATGGCACAGACATTCCTGACATTCAAATGTTATCAGGATTAATATGTGGCCTTTGTGAAAAAGTTATGTGCATGCCATGCAGAGGAACCAGTGCTGCTTGACTAAACTAAGTTGGCATAGGCAAGTGTGATTTGTCAAAGAAGACAGATGTTCTTCACTAATGAATGAGTGTGAGCAATGCAGTGTGGGTAGAAACAAACTGCAAACTGCCAAGCAGTAGGAGCACTCCCAAGAATACATCTAAGCTGTTCCTATTACATGGCATGACTCAGTTCTTTCTAAGTATTGGTGGGCCAATCTTCTCACTTTTCACTGTTTTTTAAATGTATACAAACAAAAAATATATAGCATTAGATGTGACAGTATATTAAACTTATTAGCCATGCAAAGCATTCACAGAGCAGGACTCAAGGTCCTCTTTAGTTTTTGCTTAGGCCCTAGCCACATGTATCTTACCATTATTTCTGGGGCACCAGATATGCCGAGTATCCTGTCTTTATCTGTCTGTGCTAGTATTTACATGAGTCTCATTTCTTTTTATGCTGACTTTCCTTCAAAAAATCACTAGAACAATTTATAGATTATAGGCCATAGTAAATTATTGGAGAATAGGCTTAGTGTGACTAATGTGAAGTATCTTTATGTCAGTGGAATCAGAGGGTCTTGCAATTCTTCCAAGGACATGACAGAATTACATAGGTGGAGAGGGGAGGAGAGGAGAGAGAGATTTGTTGCAAAGGTGCAAGCAAGTAACTTTTTCATAACTGAAGTGAGGGGGAGGAGGGCATGCTCCACATGATCACACATTGCACAATTCAGCAACAGGATGTGACAGTTATAGGTTGAGCCATATTCTGCCCATGTAAATAAATGAATAACCACTGTCAACCTGTCTTATTCAGTGGCTTAATACAGCTGTTAGTCTCTCAAAAATCAATTCTCTTTTACAAATATGGTAAAATACTCTCCTACCTGTTTTTGTCTCTCACGTTTAATGTCACTCCAATCCAAATCATGTTTCCCAATATTTAAAATTGAGAGCCCAAATCAAGGTAAGACAGTCAGTTACAATGCACTTAACTATCAAGACCCAATATGATGTATGACATTCTATCAATAAATATATCAGGTATTTTGTTAAATATTGAGGAATGGAACAGCAAACAAAAAATGGAGATAGTTAAGCAGTGCACATATCATGGACTAGTTTATTGCATTTAAAAACCGCTTTGATAATCATCTGTTGAAAATAAGTTTAATAATTGGGTGTAATTATATATTCAAAGCTAAAGTTCCCAAGTGGTGGATGGGGGAAGGAGAGCCCAGATAATCTGATGTTGGGCCAGATTTTTAAAGGCATTTAGGCCTGACATCAATGGAAGTTAGGCTTCTAGGCACTTTTGAAAATTCCACTAAGTGCTTATCTGCCTTTCTGGGTGCATAGATACCTTTACCAATATATAACTAAAGACACAGAGCTGGCAAACTGAAAATATTAGAAAAGAGGCTTCATTTTAATACCTCATGTCCAATGGATTTCAGTTTTTGTTAAAATGCGATGTGTATGACAGTGCTCCAACTGGGTGTTAGAAGTGGGAATGCCACAGCCACATTCCGTCCTCACTGCTGCTATTTAGAAAAAAGGTGATGACCTGGGGGTGGGGGGTGGGGAAACCATCCCTTTTCCCCTCTATTACAAGCACTGATGAATGCCATGTTTTAGGAATCAGTGAGATTCTGACATATTTTTATGGCCTCTGAGATCAGTTGTCAAAGTACCATCAGTGGCTTGAAATTGCACTTCTTGGAGGATATGGTATTGTGTATGTTTCTTAGCATTAAAGCAGCCACTTTTTCTCCTGGGCAAAGAGTAGGTTGGTCAGAATCCTGGTTTGCAAGGTTTGTTCTGGTCTAGAGGAATAGTCGTGGTACTCCAACTGGTTTTACTTAAATCAGCCTCAGTAAATCTGAAGACTGCCCACCTGTTTTCTCCATTAGCTTTGCAGTGTCTGCCTCCTGCAGCTGCCGCCTCAGTTTCTCCCCATTCCTTTGCTGGCTAATCAGCTGGGGAGCAGAAGCCACTTCTGTTTTCAGTGACAGCAGAAAGGCACAAAGACAGCATCTGCTGAAGGAATGCAATGCAACAGCACTGGGAGGAAGATTTTTAGACCTGTGTGTGGGCTTTGGCAGGGAGGGAAGAGACATGGAGAGTGTGTCCAGTAGCCATGGAGTGGGCTAAAAGGAAACAGGAAAATATGGAGCTGGGGAGATTGAGAGGAAGAGGGTTCCTGCAGGGATGCTGGGCAGGGAAGAAGGTGAGAGACCTTGAGGCGAGGATTAGATCTGGTCAAAGAAAAGAGCAAATAATTGAAAATGCAGAAGTGGGACAGAGGATACTACCAGAAGTGTCAGAGCAAGAAATATGTATAAAGTTGCCTATGCATCCTTCATTTATCTCCCTTATGCATATGCATTATGATAGCCTTCACATGATTACATACTATTTTTCCAGAGGCCCCTTGTCTCATTCAATGTGGATGAATCGGGTGCAGTGGAAGAGGCTGTTGTCGGTCTGTAGGACCCTTGCCTCATTTGTTGCAGAAGTTGGGAGGTGTTAGGAACAAGGCAGGGGAATTTCAGGAAGTGGCAGGATGGTCTCATGGTTAAGGCAGTTGAATGCTATCTTTGAGAATTGGATTCTATCCCTCTGGCCTTGCCCCGTCACAATATATACTGGACTCATGGATATTTTATCTGCTTTAAGATAAGGATGCCTATTGAGAGTTAGGTATGTATTAGCCAAGGATAGAGAGGGTATCCTGTGACCCCTGGTATCAATAATAAAAATATAAAGTACAAAGGATTTAATGAATTTTCCAACATCTCATTTGACATATTTAATAAAGTCTCAATAGCAGAGCTGAGAGAACCATCCCACTTCTAGTTTAAAGAGCACTTCATTAACTTTTAGGTCTTGTTTGTAGAGCTGGTTGAAAAATTTCAACCAGAACCACTCATTTGCACGCAAATGGCAAGCCGTCCATTTACAAACAACACATTTTTGAAGATTCCCTTTAGTTAGTCTTATATAGCATATCTCCTTATATAGATGTTATGCAGGGACACAGATTTACGGTAGTTCTAATAAAACAGTAAACTGCAATCTAAAGAAAGATTGCATTTAGGAAATGAATGGGTTTCTTTTGTTCTGTTCACCCAGAATCTCAAAACCCTGCAACTAATGATATGTTTGCAAATGGTGAATGACTTTGTGATGTTACTAACCTTTACTTAGACAGAAACCCATCTTCTTAAATAGAGAATTTTGATTAAAATGTGATAGATACATGTCAAGGAAATAGTTCCTTTGTGATTGCAAATTTAATGTCCCTTGATTATGACAAGCTGGCTGGTTATTTCCAAATCTCAAACATTCACTTTTTAAGTAAGGGTATTAACAAGGTTGTGCTGACACAACATTAACTTTGCCATATGTCAAACCCTAAGATTTTCCTGTTCTTTATCAACCTGGCTTTGAGCCTAGGTATGGCATGAGGCTTGAGCTAGTCTTCCATGATGATGATGTCCCTCCAGGAATAGACAGAAGTCAAGTGGTCATCTTGATTCTCTTAGATCTATCGGGCAATGTTTGATAACCTTTAATTATCAGGTTTTTGTTAACTCTCCTGTGGACCCTGGAGGGGGTAGGCAACATTGCATAAGAGGCTCTGCTCTTTCTTCTGAGAGAAATCCTGAGGGCAGGTCTGAGTGGACAAATCTCTTTTGTGGAGTTCCACAGCGTTCTAGTCTTTGTCTTCCATTTAAAAACAATGTGAGACCACTGGAGGAAATGAAATGATTTGGGCTGCAATGATATCAGCATGCAAATGACAAACAGCAAAGCTCTGTCTCCTTTTCTGTTAAACCCAGATGATTATTTTGCTTTCCAGTGTCTGGTTGAGGCAAGATCTTGGCTGAGAATGAGTGGGCAGAAGTCCACTCCACACAAGAGAGAGAGGAAGCATATAGAGGATACAGTATCTTCTAAGTGGTTTCCATCTGCTTTGTCATCCTCCATTGCTTCTAGATTCCTGGATATCATTAGTGTCTCAAACTTATTTTTTCATTTGTTAGCGGTTTGCAGCAGTTTCTCTCTGGTGCAGACCTCACCGTGGTTCTGCATCCCTTTGAAAACTCTGGACAACTGTTCTATGTTCTATATGTTGCTACCCCTGAAATCACTTGGAAAAAAATGTTGCTGGAGAATATGACTTCCCTCTGAATTGGTATTATTAGCCAAAGGAGGCAGAATACACCAACTGTTCAAAGACTACATTAGCTCACTCTGGATTTCTGAGGACAATGCAATGTGTTGACACTGATTATAGAGTCTAAATTCCTTGAGTCCTGCTCTCACCGTACATGTAATTGCCAACATGGCAGTAGAGGACAGCTGATGTGCTTTTGCTATCAGTTTCTAGATCTGAAGTTAGGATTTCTAGATCTGGAGGCAGGATATTTGTAATGGAGGGCTCTTGACTATAAAATCTGATTTCCCCTCTGATCTACCAGAGCTTGCTGATCTTCAGAACATAGTGTTAAGGCCCAATGCATCTCTCAGGCTTTGGCCTGAGAGTGGTTGAGTTTTGGAAAGTATGTGTTGCAATGGTTAGAGAAATACATTTTTGGTGTTTATACTTGAAAGAGAGCAAGCCACCACTGAGGATGAGAGAGAACCCAAGTGGAGAGCTAGTCATTTGTTAATACAGAAGGGTGTCCTAATTTAAAAACCGTTCACTAGATATTATATGAAATAAAGAGGGAGAAGTTAGCCATGGGTGCACAGCCTGTGGAGTGTTTTCCTCCTGCTCTTTATATTACAAAAAGTAAAGATCTGGGCATTCTTAATTCAAAGGAGTATTTTTTAAAACTGTTCTTTGTAACCTCTGGATCCAGGAGAAGCTAGCAATACTTGAGGGGGAACACCATCTTCCAGGGCCGGCTCCAGGCACCAGCCAACCAAGCGTGTGCTTGGGGCGGCACCTGGAGGGAGGCGGTGCTGAGGGTTTTTTTTTTTAATGAATTTTTTTTTATTAAAAAAACCAAACAAACACTCTTCCCAGCGCCCTGGCCGGGGCAGCGAGGGGCGGCCGTGCCACGCTCCCCACCGGGGCAGCGGGGACACGGGCGAGCCGCTCTCCCCGCCGGTGCCCCGGCTGGGGCAGCAAGGGGCGGCCGTGCTGCACTCCCCGCCAGCACCCCAGCCGGGGCAGCGGGGAGCAGCCGTGCTGTGCTCCCCGCCAGCGCCCTGGCCGGGGGAGAGGGGGGCGGCAGGCTGGGGAGCGGGGCGGCTGGCGGCTTTTTTGCCTGGGGCGGCAAAAAAGCCAGAGCTGGCCCTGCCATCTTCAATCCAATGAGTGGAATCTGGAGTGCTGCTGATTTGTAGCCTCACATAGCATCACCTGGTAGCAAGACTGAAGCTTCCTATTTTTTTGGTTGGTTTGTGCTAAATCTTGTTTGACATCTTTGTTTTGTCACAGCTGACTGGTGTTGGTAGGCTGTTCCATTCTCCTGGCCAGAGAAACTTAAGGTGGTGACTTTTTTTTTTCTAGTTAAAAAATAAAACAACCCAAATCCTGTCCCCCCTTCCCCAAAAAAGCACATACACAAAGGAGTGTGGTTTGGGTAGCAGGGACAGTGAAATAATGGTGGAAAATAGCTTGCGGAAGTGGAGTGGGGTTGATTGTCTGGAACCAAAAGGAGTCTGAGACAAAGGCCAATATAGCTGCTAATTCCTTCCAGCTAAGCAAGTTCCTTCAGGCTAGGGCATAGTTCTCAGTTCAGGATGGAGCTGTCTAACTCTGCTATGTCTATGAAAGGGGTAATAAACAACTGTCTGAATGGATGTTACACTGACTTTTATAATCAGAACTAGTCAACATTTTACAAGGTTTAAAAAACAGCCAACCAGATACTTTTGGTACATAATAGACTAGCTATATTTCTGTCCTTTCTCCCTTCATCGGTTACTAGAGTGTATGTTGACTCATAATACCTAAGTAGCAGCTGTAGTAAGACAATGCCATTCAACAGGTTGTTGTTTTTACATTTTGTGCAGCTCTCAGACTTTGGTGGGTGCTTTAATAAACCGAAAAACAAATAAACAAGGAAAGATAGAGCAGCTGTCCTTTAGACATGGTGCCGCAATGCCACTTAGCCATTTAATATGACAAATAGTGTTATCAAAAAAGAATCACCTCTCAGTTGCTCCACTCCGGAGCAGTCCTGGCAGGGATAATTTGCTGAACACATGAGCTGTGGCATGATTCAAGGAATCTTGCCAGTCACCACAGAGAGCAACTTTGGGTGCACATGTATATCATGTTCATGGGGTATGTGTGTTTCCCGTTTCCGTAAGTAGCATTAACTATGCTGGAAGTCCAGAGGGATATACCGGTCCCATCCACTATGCACAGCACTGATGGATAATATGCTTTTCCACAGAACTGGTGGATAATTTATTAGTTGCTTGTTTCTGACCACCTCCCCATGGTACTGATGAAGTCCTCCAGACATGAGAGGCAGCAGGTTGGCTTATGCCACATATAGTTCCCTGAGAAGACCCTTTGCTTAGAGCAGTGATGACTCTGACTGGGACTGAGAGGGTTGCCATCTCCAGGTCCCCACTCAGCTCATCACATAGGTGTGCCTGATGGCTTCTGGGTTACTGCTTGATTACCTATGCATCTTTTTAAGGCAGGTCCTTCTTGGCTCATAGATCCTGTTTGGAGGGTGTGGATGCCATCTCTGTATCTGAGCCAAAGTAAATCTTGTTTTCCTTCTCCTTTCCTTCACTTGCCACATCATACCTCTCCCCTAGCGTGGAAGAGTGTTGTGCTGCAGCCAGTGGGTGGTGAAGCCCATAGCCTATATGTGCCCTTACTCAGAACCTCCAGATTCTGACCCTTATCTTGGCCCCCTGCACTTCCCCTGCTGCCCTCTGGCTCTGTCCCATCTCTTAAGCCCCTTATATACTGGTTGCTCACTATGGCGCTAATCAGCAGTTTGAGTGCCTGTTTCAGACCACTAGCTCTCATCCAAGTTTCAGTTTTTTAAATATGTTTCCATTTTGGGAAAGCATAGGGAGTTTGATTTGTAGTGAAAAGAAACAAAAAGGTTCCTCACGTTGCACAGACCTCACTGAGATGGGTATGGTATAAGAATCTAGATAGGTAAAACCACTAAAATGGGAGTAGCATTTAAAAGCTGTGCTGAATAGTATTTTTTATTCAGTCTGTAAGAGTATCCGTTTTGAGTGAGCACTTCATCATAGTTTAAATGTAGATGGTTTGGAAATATTGAAATGTGTCAAACTTCTTGTGCACCTTTCAAGTTCTGGGTTAGTGCTGACATCTGCTGTTTACTATTGCTACATACATCAGACAAAGCAGGGAATAGCTGCTACTTGCTTTTCTTTCACTCAGTGGTGTTTCCTAACTATGAAAAGAGTATACTTTAGTGTCCTACAAGGCAAAATTAGTTGAGAAATATCTTTCGCTAGATAGAGTAGGTCTTAAGATGGTCAATAAAGATGTCCAAGAAGCACTACTTCTTTTGCCCATCAAACATGAAGACATTAAATGAAAAGAAGAAAGCATCTCTGAGGAAATTCAGCAAAAACAGATATTTACATTTTAAAAAGTAGTTGTTTTTAAATTAATCTAGTGCTTGTGAAAGGGGCAATATGGCGAGGGGGCATGGCAGGGCAACCTGCCCTGATGGATGGGGAGAAAGCCACAACTGCCTCTTGGTGGGCAGAACCGGAATACCACTGGAAGTAAAGGGGTGGGACAGGAACCAAAACTATAAAAGGCCAGCCCTCTAGCCCAGTTGGGGCAGAGCTGCCAGAGGAGCAGGACGTCTCCCACCCCTGGCCGCTTGCCGTTTACCCGAGCGAGACCGACGACAAACCCAGAACCTAGGTACCCCCAGACTGGGAGTGTAGGAAGGAGCCCAGGGAAGCCAAATATGGTTTGGCTGTGTGACTGATTGGAAGCCTGCCAGTGCGTTGCGGTTGGATTTCCCCGCTGACTGATTGGTGGACCACTCCGCCACTGTTAGGGCCCTGGGCTGGGACGCAGTGGAGCGGGAGGGCCTGTAACCCCCTACCCCCTGCCACTCCACCATCAGGGGTGGCAGCCTCCCCACTTTGTGGTCAGGAGGCCTGCTTTGGTCTGGCCCCCACCTGAACTAGGACATTGGATGGTTTGCTGACTCTCCCACCAGAAACCTAATCTCCCCTAGACTGCACTGTTGCTCTGCTTGACAGCAGGCCAGAGCTCCATACGTGAAATGATTGCTGCCCTGCCCTGATTAAGGGGCCCTTAATCTGCCTAGTCTATCTGCCTGGGCCGGGCAGATAGACTCGTTGCAGCTCTCCCAGACCACTAGCCAGAGCCATTAACTGTGTGTCACCCCGCCCTGATTGAGGGCTCTGGGCCTATAGACTTATCACTACTCGGCCTAACTGCAGGCCTGACAATAACTGAGCTGATTTTCCCCTGAACTGAAGCATTCCGGAAGTGTCATAGTGAGGGGGCACGGCCTCCCACCCTGACAGACAGGGAGAAAGCTGTGACTGCCTTACATGTGGTGGAGAATACTGGCACAGTCACACCCTGAGACAGAGGGGGGATTGCCTTGGTGCTTAGACAGCAATCTGCCCTACCACCACTATGGAACTTGAGCAACTGAGGAAGTGGTGGGCCTAAATCCAACAGCAGCAGCAACAGCAGCAGGCCGCTCAACTCCGGCAACTGCAGCAACTACTTCAACAGCTGGGGGTCCATCAGTAGCAGCTGCTCAGGGTGTTGGGAGCCCAGCAATAGGACCAGCAGAGGCAATGTTTTCAACAACTGGCCGCCCTGCTACCCCACTCTCCTGGCCCAGGAGGAGCGCCTGCAACCCGTTTTTGATTACTTTTGAAAGAGTTGCCTCGGCAGCTGGGTGGGCCCCGAAACAATGGGCCACGCTCTTGGCCCTGTACCCGGAGGTCACCCAGGCCGCCTATTGGGGGCCTTCCTAATGAGGAGGCCCGCAACTATAGAGCGGTCAAGACCGCCGTTTTGGATGATCTGGACATTACCCCCAAAACCTTTCAACATAGGTTTCGGGGGAAGGCCTATCTGCCAGGGGCACAACCTCGCATCATGGCCCAGGAGTTTAAGGACGCCTGCTGGTGATGGTCCCAACCAGAATGGCACACAGCCACTGAACTCGCTGAGCAGGTGGTAGCTGAACAGTTTGTACACAACCTCCCGTCCCGAGGGAGGGCGTGGGTCCTGCGGCACCAGCCCACCACCCTGAAGGTGGCCGTCGGCCTCATCAAAGACTTTTTAGCTGCACAGGCCCTGGTGGTGCCAGGGCCCGTGGCCCCCAGGCAGACTCCCCTCCCAACCGCAGGGAAGCCTCCCGGGCCTCCGACTGCCTCCCGCCTGGCCCCAGGCCGTGAAGACATCCGACGAGACGGGGAGCCCACCTTGTTCTAACCTGAAGCCCCATGGTGCACTGGCCAACCACAACCAGGAACGAAGGACCCCACCTAGAGAACCTATGGAGGATCCTCAGAACCCTGAGGTCTGAAGAGACCCCACCAAGATAGGGCACTGTTTTAGTTGTGGTCGCTTTAGGCACCTCCAGTGGCAGTGCCCAGCCATGGACTGCTCCTTTGGTGAAGTCTTTGTTGGGGATACTCGTGCTCACTGGCACCCCAATCCCAAGGTGACTGTCCCTGCCGGCCTGGAGGAAAGACAGATAGTGCCTTAGTGGACTCAGGCTGCGGCCAGACTATGGTGTGGAGGTGCCTTGTCCCAGACAATGACCTGAGCCGTGGCCCAATATGACTTCGCTGCATACACAAGGATGTGAAGTCGTATCCAAGTGCTCCACTATCCCTCGCTATTGATGGGATAACCCAGCTGATGACTGTGGAGCTCACCCCAAACCTCCCATAACCCATCATACTCAAGCATTACTGGCCAGAATTCAGCCAGGTCTTACACACTGCGACCCTTCGGACTTCTCCGGAGCAGCTGGCCTTCGAGGGGGGGGGGGGGGGCCCTTTGAGGATGACGAAGAAGGGAGTCTCCCCGGGACCCTCCAGTCCCGCCAGAAGAAGGGCTTATCAACCCTCCAGATGATACCCTGAGTGGGCCCGAAGACCAAGAAACCCCCGTATGGGTGGAGGGGGACTTCAGCTGAGACCAGAGAGCAGACTCCACTTTGAGTAGGGCCTATGACCAATTGGCCTCTTTCAATGAGGTCGCTACAGATCCAGGGCGCACTGCTCAGTGGCCGCACTTTGAACTCAACGGGGAACGCCTCTACCGGGTTTCTCAGGACCATTGCACCCATGAGACCTGATCCCAGCTGGTTGTACCCCATTGCCACCGGCGGGCAATGTAGAGGATGGCCCATGACGTCCCTGCCACTGGACATTTGGGCCAAGAGATGACCCTAGCTCGAATACTGACCTGGTTCTTCTGGCTGGGGGTACATCAGGACATTAAGAACTTTTGCGCATCCTGCCCCAATTGCCAGTGGGCAGTGCCCACGGGAACCCTGAAAGCCCCCCTGGTGCCCTTGCCAGTGGCGGGGACCCCCTTCGAAAGGGTCACCATGGACTTGCTAGGACCTTTCGCAAAGAGTGCGGCGGGCTATCGCTACATCCTGGTAGTCATGGACTACACTACCCGCTTCCCTGAGGCCGTCCTCTTGTGGTCCGCCACAGTGCACAGCATCGCAGCCGAACTTCTAAAAATATTTGCTTGGGTAGACCTGCCTAGTGAGATCCTAACCAACCAGGCAACCTATTTCACCTTCTGGCTGCTCCGTGTAGTTTGTAGCATTCTGGGTATCTAGAACTGCGAACCTTGATTTACCAATCTCAGACCAACGGCCTCGTCGAGTTGTTCAATCGGACCCTCAAGGGGATGCTCCGCAGGTTTCCCCCATAGGAGTTGCGCCATTGGGACAGGCTACTATCACCTTTGCTACTTGCCATTTGGGAGGTACCACAAGCCTCCACTAAGTTCTCCCCCCTTGAACTGCTCTACGGGCACCAGCCACGGGGATTGTTAGACGTGATGTGGAAGACGTGGGAGCAGACCCCATCCCCGACCCAGGGACTCTTTCAATACGTCCTGTGACTGCATGAGAATCCTGACATGAGAGGGTAACCTAGCGAAGGAAAACCTGCAGGTGGCACAGGGAACCCAAGCCCGAACCTGAAATCGAGGGGCTCAAATATGGACCTTTGAACCTGGGAACCGGGTCATTGTGTTGCTCCCCTCTGAGGAGTCCAAATTGTTAGCCCGGGGCCCTCAATCAAGGCAGGGCAGCAATCCATTCAGGTAAGTGGTCTGGCCTGCTGTCAGGCAGTGCAACAGTGCAGTCTAGGGGAGATTAGCTCTCTGGTGGGTGAGTCAGCAAACCATCTGGTGCCTTAGTTCAGGCGGGGGCCAGACCAATGCAGGCCTCCTGACCACAAAGTGGGTAGGCTGCCACCCCGATAGTGGGGTGGCAGAGGGTAGGGAAACGCAGAACCTCCCACTCCACTGCGTCCAGGTCTCTGGCACGGGAGCAGCCTCCGTCAAGTCCAGGATCCAGCAGCAGGGCAGAGACGTCCTGCTCCTCTGGCAGCTTTGCCCCAACTGAGCTAAAGGGCTGGCCTTTTATAGTTCCTGTTCCTGCCCCACCCCTCTGTTTCCGGCGGGGTGGCTGCGGGTATCCCAGTTCTGCCCATCAGGGAGCAGTCACGGCTCTCCCCATCCAGCAGGGCAGGAGACCATGCCTCTTTGCTACAGTCCCCCGCTCAAGTCCAGCCCCCACTCTCCGGGGCTGGTATGGTCCCCCTCACCGGACCGTGAGAGACCATCCACATTCACGTTCTCCCTACCTGCCCTATGTTGCATGGTGAGTGCAAACGGTTGAAGGGTGAGGTACCACCTCATTAGTCTCGCGTTAGTGTCTTTCATGTTCTGGCACCACTTGAGGGGGGCATAATTCATGACCACAATGAAGGAGTCCCTCAGGAGGTAGTATCAAAGGGCCTCCACAGCCCATTTAACAGCCAGGACTGATTGCTGAACTGAACTGATTTAACAGACCCAGGAATGCAACTATTCGATGATCAAGAAGGATCAATGATAGAGCTATGAACTGCCCGTGTGAGTGATCATGAATAGTCATTGGTCCATGGAAAGAATAAAAATGTCTCTACAGTTTGGTGGTTAGGTCTCACCTAGAATATGGGAAACCCAAGTTCAAATCCTTGTCCAAAGGTTAGTTAATTATACAAAGAAGAACAGCTTCAGCAGAGAGACTGAGAGTGACTTGCATCAGAATATCCCAAATCTCTGTGGTTAGAGCACTCTCCTGCAATGTGGGTTACCCAAGTTCAAATCCCTTTTCCACATCCCAGGGGTGGGGAGTGAATCTTGGTTTTCCACATTCTAGGTGAGTACCCCTAGCCACTGGGTTAAAAGTTACAAGGAGGCTGCCATCACCTGCTGCTCTTGTTTTGTGAATGTAGCCCATTCCAAATGTCCAAAAACATGTTTTGGATCAAACATGTTTTATTTGACCTGAAATAGATATTTTTGATTTGCTGCAACTTTTTGCAGTTTTTGCATTTGGAATTCAATGAATGGGACAAGCACTTTCCTGAGTCAGGGCCATAATACTTTTCAATGTCTTCTTTTCCTGTTCCATACTGCTTTGTGTGTGCACCACTGCATGAGCAGAGGTAGTTTGGGGATTTGCCAACGTACACTCTACTGACCTAGCCATGTGCATTCTTGAATCCTTAGCTTGTGCATGTGTATGTGTGCACACACATGTGAGAACATGATACAAAATAGGCATGTAGTCCTGGAGTGAAAATCAGGACTTGAATTTTGGGATTGTGCCATCCCAGCAGTCTTGGTTTTCTCTGCTCTTGTGAGAAAACAGGTTCCAGAATCAGAATCTCTGAATGAACAAGAAAGGAGCAGAACATGAGAACTGTGGATACTATAATGTGAGTATTGCACCTGAGAAGGCCCTGCAAGATCTTCATTAAAAGATAGTCACTGCTGGGAGGGACTCTGTCATAAATGAAGGGAAGGGGGAGAGGGTCTGATGCAGTGCTATAAAATCCTCTTACCAGTAAAGGGTTAAGAAATACAGGTAGCCAGACTGACACCTGACCTGGCTGGCATCTGACCAATAAGGGGACAAGATACTTTCAAATCTTAGGAGGGGGGAAGGGTTTTTGTGTGTGTCTTTGTCTGAGTCAGAGTGATCTTGGAAGACAGAAGGAACCTGCAGAAAATCAAACCTCCCTTTTCTGAAGTAAGTTTAGATAGCATAGCGAATAGATTTCTGTTTAATTTTGGCTTGGTGTATTCCCTGTGTTAGAAGGGGCAAGGTGGGGGTGGTTATTCATGGTTTTCTGTAACTTTAAGGTTTTGTCCAGAGGGGGAAATCTCTCTGAGTTTGGAAATATAGTGCCCTGTAAAATAGTTACCATCCTGATTTTACAGAGATGATTTTACCTTCTTTATTTTTAATAAAATCCTTCTTTTAAGAAGCTGACTGTTTTCTATGGTGTTAAAACCCAGGGGGTGGGTTTTTAGATCACTGTGTAACCAATTGGTTGGGAGATTGTTCTCAAGCTTCCCCAGGAAAGGGGGTGTACGGCTTGAGGGGGTATTTTGGGGGGGAGGGAAGTTCAAGTGATTCCTTTCCTGGATTCCTGTTAGATACTTGATGGTGGCAGCGAAAGAAGCATTTCTCAGGGTGCAGGGAATTTTGTACCTTGGGGGATTTAACCTAAGTTGGTAAAAATAAGCTTAGGGGCTCTGAATGCAGGTCCCCACGTCTTTACCCTAGAGTTTAGAGTGGGGAGGGAACCCTGACAGACTCGAAATTTACTTCAGCTAATACCCAGTCAAATATTTTTAAATCTATGTATCCTGCACTATTTAAAAGAAAAAGATCCTTCACACCCATATTAGAAATGAAACTGAAGCTTTCACATGCCGAGGCAATATCACACAGAAGAGGTGGTGTGATAAGACGTAAAGGTGCTCCAGCATGTGAAAGGCAAGAACCCAGTAACTCCAGGGCCAGCCCACAACATTTTGGCACCTGAGGCGGGGAGCTCAAATGATGTCCCCATGCCCCCTCACTTGGGCCAAAACTTTGAAAGGTCTCAATTCTGCCTCCTTCCTGTTCTACTCTTCTCATGGTACTGCTCTGCTACCTACCCCAATAGAGGAGAACTAACAACTTAAAATGCCTTGTTCAAAAATTTTAAGTAACACTTAACTTTCAAACGCCTGAACAGCAAATGTAACTTTTCTTCTTTGCATAGTAAACACTGGCATTTTTATCTGTTTGAATAATCAAAGTGGTGCTTTCCGTGCCTTCTTGGTTGCAAAGATTCGAACTGCTTCCTGAAGGTCCAGTCTGGGCCAACTCATGCTCTATTGAGATGGTTGCAAGGCCGACCAGCCTCTCTATTGTGAAGCGTAGATGTGTTTTTATTAATTTCAGCTTGGAGAAGCTGTGTTCTCCACTGGCAGTTGTTACAGGAAGTGTTAGAAGTATGCGCAGAGCAACAAAAACATTTGGAAAGAGGGTACTCATTTTATTTGTGCACATATACTCCAGAACAGCCTTTGGATTTGATCCTGCTGAAATGTATCTTGAAAGGGCTTTCAGTTCATCACCTAAATCACTCGCATCAATATCGCGCATGTCATCATGTGTCAACACTGTCTCTAGTGCCCTGCATTGCTGGTGTAGGTCTTCTTCAGGAATAGTGAGGAATTTTGGAATATCATACAACATCCCAAATATACTGCTGTGTTCCTTGAGTGGCATGAAATGTTCTTCAACTGACTGTATTGCACAATCTAGCACCTGGTTAAAGAATACAACTTTGAATTGTTTTTGGGGTCTCTTATGGGATTATCCCGTGCCTCATAATCAAAATGTCTTCTTCTTCGGTGACTCTTGTATTCTTGAATGGGTGGGAAAATAGCTTCAGTGTGAAGTTCCTCTGTCAACGTCTGTGCACTCTTCAGAACGTTTTGAAATCCTCATCTGACCGATAAAACTGTAGGTATGACTTTGCTTTGTCCGGTTGTTGTTCCATTGCTCCAGATATATCAAGGTCAACACCTTGGAGTCTCTTGCTTACAACATTTATTTCAAACAGTATGTCATGCCACAACACTAAGCCACACAGAAATTTGAAGTTATCTATGTTTCTGGTGATTCCATTTCCCCCTGCCACTGTTCTCCCACGAACAGTTCCTGTCATAGCATTATCCTCCATAATGGCAACTATGGCATCATCTATCTTCCCAATTTGGTGTTTGATAGGCATTATCGCCTCCACTCGACTTTCCCATCGTGTGGCACTCAGTGGTTTCAGTGTCAGAGAGGATGTTCCCAGATGTTGCTTCAAAATTTGCCATCAATGAGTTGATGCAGAGAAAAATACATAGATGCTTTGAATTACATTAACAAATTCAGCAGACTCACTAGAAGCTGATGCTGCATCACTGACCACCAAGTTCAATGAATGAGAACTGCATGGGACAAAAAAAGCTTGAGGGTTTAACTCTTGGATCTGTGTCTGCACTCCTCTGGTCTTTCCTCTCATGTTGGCACCATTATCGTAGCCCTGACCTCTCACAATTCCCGTATCTTCCAGCTTTTTTAAGAAGCACATTTGTCATACCAGCTGTTGTAGTATCATCAATGTCAGTACATTCTAGAAAATGCTCTCTGACAGTCACCATTGCAGGGACATTTTCACTAGGTTCTGTTGTTGTTACAAAATGCACCTTTAAAGTCATTTGTTCCGTATGGCTGATGTCAGGTGTGCAGTCCAGAATAATAGAGTAATATCTTGCTAACTTCAGATCTGCCACAATCTTCTGTTTGACTTTTGTTGCCAGTAACTGAATGATCTCATTTTGAATTGTTTTTCCAAGGTAGTGGTGTGTGTACATTTCTTGGGTGGTGACTCTTCTTAGATGCTCCTGGAATACAGCATCAAACTCAGCCATCAGCTCCACAATTTTAAGGAAGTTTCCATTGTTTGGCACATACAGTTGATCTGAAGTGCCACGCAGTGCTAGGTTTTGGGTAGCAAGCATTCTCACAATGGCAATGAGCCTTTTCAGAACATTTTGCCAGTAAAAAGACTCTGATGCAATCTTCTCTTGATGCTGATCATCTGTGGTGACCTTTAACCTTAGTCTCATCTCAAGCTCTTTCCACCTATGGAATGCTCCCTGATGATTTGCTGCCTTCTCATAGCATGCCAGATTTCTAGCCAGATTTTTCCAGTCCTTTGTTCCTGTAGAACCCAATGTGGGTGGAACATTAGACTGGAAGAGTTTGCAACAAAAACAGTATGCAGCATTCTGGGTTTTTGAGTACATAAGCCATGGCCTCTCCACTTTGTCACACCAGTAATGTGTTGGATGGAAACTTCTATTTTCATTGTCTTTGGGGAACATGAAGTTTTTCACTTGCTGTGGTACATGAAGAACAAAGAAGTTCTTCAGGCTACTGCTTAAGTGGATCCACAATCCTGGATCATCTAGACTTAAGGAACTAAACTCAGCAGCAGCTGTTTCTTGTGCCTCCACCACACTCTTCTCTGATCTACACTTTTCTTTAGGAATGTTCATGGTTACATCCATTTGAGATGGAGATATGGATGTTGTAGTAACTGCCAGGTCACCTGCACTCTAACTGGAAGATCAGGCATCTCCTCGCCACTCACATCCTCACTGGGGATGGAAGGCTCACCGTGAACATTTGTGTCTATGTATCTCAGGAGAGCTCCTTCTTGCTTAGATAGAAAAGCTTCCTTTGCTTTCTTTCTTTTTCTGAATGCTGCCCCAAAGGGGCATTTTCTTCTTTCACTCATGACTGCTGTCCTGTGCCAGTTATAGTGGCTTTCAGCACTCAATTGAAGGGGACAAATAAGCAGGCTGTTAGCAGGGCCTGAGTGAGGGAAGATATCAGTGTCTTAAAGACCTAACTGTCTCCTACTACTTCAGTTGACTGCCTGTTCTCCTCAAGTGGGTTCAGGGAAGCAGCAGGAAACAGGAAGCTCCCTGAGAAGCTGGTGTTAATCAGTCCAGGCTCCTGGGGGTGCTAGAGAGGTACATAAGAGGCTCCTCCTCCTCCTCTCTCTCCCTGCAGCTGCTGCTACTTTCTGTTATTCCCTCTCACCTTTTCTCCTGCCTGTCTGTTATGTCTCTTGTGCCCTCTTTCCTCCAGCAAAGCACTCCACCATCTCTGTGCATCTAGAGCAGCGAGAATACATATGCACCAGCAGCAGACACAATTTTCTACACTCTGGGTCCTAGTGCCGTCCCCCACCCCCCAGACACACACAGCTGCCTTAGTTCGCCTCATGGTAAGGCAGCCCTGAGTAACTCATCACATGGCTGATCTAGGTCAAGTTAGCTGGGGAAGCCAGTGCAAAAGGTGGCGTGGCTGTCCTAGGTGAATGCTATATATCTGTATCCTGTATTATCTGGCTGAAGTTGGAAAGGTAGTTTAAGTTGATTTCTTCTGGGTTTGAGTTTGTGCTTTTAGAACTAAAGTTAGCCCTGAAGAATGGGACATGAAGAGACCTGTAGTTCACTTTGTTTTGCCTTCTGTGGCTAGGGAACCTGCGTATTGGCTTCCATGTAGTCTCTCGAGTAGGAAGGTCCTGGGTCAGTTAAGGCTTTCAGAATCAATGCCTTAGTGCCTGCAGACCAAAAAGCAACTAAGGTAGATACTGGAGCACTTTTAATCACTTCAGTGTTTCTTAATGGCTGGTAGGGTTGTTTGGTTTCTTAACTGTAACATTCATGGATAAAGCCCATAGTGTTACAATCCATCTTGACTGTAGGATGGTATCTACCAGGAGCAGCCCAGAGAACAAACTGTGAATTGGTCACCGTTCTTCTCTTCTCCCTATGCTCTGAGCAGGGGGTGAATTACTTCACTCCCTTTTAGGGAGAAGCTTACTTCGTGGTGTGCACTGAGCCAACCACCCTAGCTGGGGAAGAGGGGGAGGAAGAGGTAAGGTTCATCCCATTCTCTGCCCGCTTCAGACCCACTTGCTTGTAGAGGAGAGCATTGGGTGAGCAGTCCCTGCTCTCCTCATGAACTGCTAGAGTCCCAGTCTGAGCAGGCCCCTCACTCTCTGAGCCATTGAGTAAGGGCTCTGACCATCAGGACGTTGGTTTTTCTTGTATTTCTCTTATTTTACCAATTTTAACATCAAGTTAGGAACGATTTGTGTCTGGGAATTATAATAGCGCTAAATTTACCCATCTGCCTTCCCTGCAGAGGTAGGGTGAGAGATTCACATCCTCCTATGCTTTCCACTTAAAGAATAAAGGTTCTAGAGGCAGCACCCACCCCATGCCCACGCAGAGGTGAATGCATCTCTTACTAGCAGTGGCTGAATAGAGAGTGTAGCTCAGTGATAGAGCACTGGACTAGGACTCAGGAGATTAGGGGGCTAATCCAGGCTCTACCATTGACCTGCTCTGTGATCCTGGTCAAGTCACTTTGCCTCTGTTTCTCTCCTACCTTTGGTCTTTTGTCTATTTGGATTGTAAGCTCTTTAGGACAAGACTGTCTCTTGCTGTGTGTTTGCACCCTGCCTAACACAATGTGTTCCTGACCTCATTTGGTGCTACTGTAACAAATGATGGTAGAGGATAGCTTCCATAGAAATGTTATATGGGTGTTACCTCCAGTGATGCTGTGGAATCAGGGATGCAGGAATGGGCTTCCATTCTATTCCATTGTAATAAGACACCTGAGAACATGAATTACAGGTCACTTTCTGTTTCATGTTTGCTCTGCTTTAGTGCTGGGTAGTGGCTTTTAGAACCTATTCTGAATAAATCAAACAAAAGGCACAGGACCGGAGAGCTACATACAGTGTTTTCTGCCTCTGGTTAGCACACTAACTGCATACAGTAGATAATGATTTACAGACATGCAATATACAAGAAACCTATTATGTAAGTTGCCTAGAGTCATGGCATTTTAAAAAGGGACTCTACAAATATTGTATCAATATAAGAGACAGAATATGCTTAAGATGGTACTGTGGTTTGATAGTAATCATTTGGCGATAGTTTGTATCGGACATAATATTCATAATGGCTGTTGTGTGCTTTCATGCTATGCTACATTTATGGAATTTTCCATTGAGCTTTAAATATGCAGGTCACATATGCAGTTAGATTTCCAGCAGTGGTAGTATAGGTAAAAGCACTGCAAATGTATGCCATAATTGTGCTCTATTTAGCGAGAGCAGCAACTCGTGCATTTTCACAGCAGTCATCTCAGATGTGTTATACATTCTATTTTATACGTGCCAATCCATTAGCACAAATAAAACATAGTGGGTTGTTTTTCAAAATGCTGTGTTGCTATGAGGAATAAACATAGTGATATACCTTGCTTTAATTACAAGAACAATGTTGACTAGCTAATACAGTCCCTTCTTTTAATCTAAGATAAAGAACCTGTGGAAGATAAATGCTTATTTCAAAGGAGGTCTGAAGCACCAGGAATTGGAGCCATCTGTAAAATAGTTGTAAAAACATATAATGGATTGCTAAACACTGTAAGAATTTAAAAATTTCAACAGATACACTATTTCTACTATAGATGTTATCATAGACATGAACCTATTTCTTTTGTAATAAAGCGATTAAGCCCAGGATGGTTTACAAATTATTATAGTAATGCTGATTTATCAACATTTTAAAAAGACAATTACAAATCAAAGGGAATAAGAAAATATTAAGTTTATTTTGAAACTCTTTAAAGTAAAAGATATATTAAAGTATTCCATTAAATAATTAAGTCATTAAGTCTTTAAGCAAAAAAATGTATGTATTAAGATCACAACTAGCACCTGTATAAATTCAGACAAAAGCTGAAAAATATTTGTCAATTTAAAATTATTTTAGCTTTTTATAAAGAGTGAGCAAGAAGAAATGTTCATCTATAGTATTAGAAATTTTGAGACATACAAATTAAACAGTATCAGGTACTCATGAAAAGTAGGTCAGCACAATCAATCATATTGAGTTACAAAACTTGTGACACTTTAATAACATTTTGTATCTTTACTTACTTACAAACAAGCTCCGTCTTGCATGGCAGATATATTAATTGCTATTAAGATTTATTATTATAATTGCAAAATCTGTCAACAAAGAAAAGGTTAGTGATCAATCTGCTCACTAAGGTGCCCAATTTGTGAGGAGGGAAAATGTATTACATTCAGATTTCAAATTTAGGGGACAGGTGGTAAAAATACAATGGCCTTGTTCCTTCCCTGTGCTATTAGCTTTCTGGCTGCTTTGTGCCATCTTAATTTGTCCTCTCAAGATTCACATTGTATATGATTAATTTTTGAACAGTGTTACAATTGAATTCCATCCCACTTGAAAAATGCCCCTCCTGGGCCCCTTGGAGTGGGTGTAGCCTGGAAACGAGGCCATAAGTGGAGCATATCCATAATCTCTAGTTGCTGGATCAGTTTCTCGGAGCCATGGAAAACCAAATATAACGTAGGGCAGGCTCAGTGCTTCTTTCAGTAGCGCCAGAGCCCTGGCCCAGCATGTGAACAGGCCAGGATGGGGATTTTTGCAAAGGTGCTATAGATACTCTCTGAGCTTCTCCTGCCTCTGAGTGAGGCAGGAGAAGGATGTTGCTTGGGCTCATTTTGCCTCTTTGGCCCATACGCCCAATGAAGCCTGTGTTTACATGGAGTTCTTTCCTTCCATGCATGTATTTGGTTGCTATGACTTAGCCCAGAGAAAGCATGCCGGAAAATAATGTGATATATATCAAAGTGGACATAGATTTCTTATTAGAAAACATCCCCAGAGACTGGTGGTGTGTGTATCTTTCTGTTTTTGACATCCATGCTATTGAAGTAACAGGAGGATTAGGAGAAGATATTTCTGTTGTGGGATACCTACTTAAGGTATTATTTTAATTTAAAGAAAAGGAGAGGCAAGAGAAACTGCACAGCGAAGGAGTTAGTGCACTTAATGTCCTGGCTTGAAGATAACAAGATCCATAAGGCAAGTATAGCAACTTACTCTGATCTCAGGACAAAGAACTGATAGTAAGAGACAGGGGAAAACTACAAAAATGCATTTTAATATAACCAGTTATTGTTATGTCTGGATCTGAGTAAGAAACTTTGAGAAACCGATATGAGCCATTACTAGGATATCTTTGTGGTTAAAGTTGTTTGGTATCCTGCCCAACTTCTGAAGGGAAACAATTTTTGGAGTGTGTGTGTGTGGGGGGGTGGGAGACTGCTGTACAGGACATGAAGCTTTCACACAGACACACCCAGGTTATGATGCACAATATCCTCCAGATATATCTAAGAAGCCCACAAAGCAAATATCAACTTTTATACCCATTTTATTGACCCAAGTTATCAGAAGAACAATTACAGGAAATTAACATCAGTCAAAAAAGACATATTAGAGCAGTGGTTCTCAAACTTTTGTACTGGAGACCCCTTTCACGTAAAAGCCTCTCAGTGCGACCTCCCTTATAAATTAAAAACACTTTTTAAAATATTTAACCCCATTATAAATGCTGCAAAACGGGGTTTGGGATGGAGGCTGATGGCTTGCGTCCCCCCATGTAATAACCTTGTGACCCCCTGAAGGGTCCCTACCCCCAGTTTGAGAACCCCTGTATTAGACGGTGTCCATACAATAAAAGCATTCCCCAGGCCCCGATGGCTTTCCCACAGAGTTCTTTACAAAGCCATTGGCTCAAAGGGCCACATTTATATCTGAGTTAAGTCTAGTGAAATCAATGGATGAATATGGGCTATAAAATTGCTGCTTTTTCATGCATGTTTATTGCATCTTTAAAAAGAATTCTATTTAAGACTCACAGATATAGAAAAATACATACATTTTATAAAGATAAGCTCATTTAACGTAAGCAAGGCACTGTTACAGTTAAAAGCGTCAATAAATAATACCAATGTGGCTCTATCATTTAAAGGAAGGCTGGGCTCTGGATTACTGCTCCAGTTACATTATATCATTTTGCAACACTGACAGAAGTGGGACAGAGGGAGAAATACAGAAAAATTCTGTTTCTGGACAAAATTGCGAATATATATGAATTCACCAAGACTGGGATTGGTTTATGAATTATGGGTATACAGCAGGCAATGTTTGAAAAATCATTCAACCTGACCATTCACTAAAGCGCATAACATTATATCATTAGAGGATGAGAAAGCAGTTGATTGAATCAAGCAAAACTTTTTAAGATCTTTCCAATATGGTCATGGAGTGGGAATTTCTGTTTAATTCAGGGCACCAGTGCAGCTCCTAGAACCTCTCTCATAGCTGACCGAGGCAAAAGCAGCCATTTCAAGGGAGGCCTGGGGAACAGATAGGGCATCTCCATTTGGTCCCTTTGCCATGTTATCCTTGGCACAAATCATTAAGATCAGAGGTGAAAGTAAGCCGGTACGCCCCGGTACAGTGTACCGGCAAGAGCTGGTGTCCCGTACTGGGGCGGATCGACTTCCCCAGGTGCAATTTAAAGGGCCCGGGGTGGTAGCGGCGGCCAGAGCTCCGTCCCCGGAGCCCTGCTGCTGGAGCCCTGGGGAAGCGGCAGTGGGGCTCCAGCAGCTATTTAAAGGGCCCAGGGCTCGGCTGCCGCTACCGCCCCAGGTCCTTTAAACTGCTGTCGGAGCCCCTGGCTGCCGCTGCTACCCTGGCGGCGGGGGGGAGGGAGAGGAGGAGGAGGCAGTTACCGGTACAGGGCAGGCCGGGGCTAGCTCTGACCCCTAGCCCCGCCCCTTCTGCCCGAGGCCCCGCCCTTTCCGGGGACCAGAGCCGGCCCCAGCCCAGCCTCGTACTGGTAAGTCCCCACACTTACTTTCACCCTGATTAAGATCAATCCTAAAATAAAAGGAATTTAAGTTGATCAATCTAAATATTCTCTGTGTGTGCAGGCCACCTGATTAGTCATCTGACAGACCCTGAAATAGCCTATTCTGAAGTAATACACTTTGGATCTGCATGGCTCAATTTTAGGCTTCAAAGTAAATCAGTACTCTCTCCCTCAACCCCTCATCCAAAATCTTGATCTCCAAAGAAACTAGATTAAAGGAGATCACCTTCCAAAATTACACAGATGCTGGATTCAGATACCTAGGAATCCAGTTTACTTTACAAATTTGACCAACTTTATGAATTAACTTTCATAGTTTTACTAAAACAAATCTTGATGGATTGGAAAGATTAGTCTAATCTTATTATCAACTGGCTTAGCAGGATTAATGTTATAAAAATGGTCACTCTGCCAAGATTTTTACCTTAACTTTATTTTCTGCCAAGTAAAATGCAAAGTACTCCTTTACAAAACTTATCCAGATAGGTAATGAATTAATTTAGTGAAACAAAAGACCGGAGGAAAGAGGTTTACTATGCTGAACTCCAAAGAGGTGGGTGGACTTACGTACCTGAGATATTAAGCGTTACTGCTGAGTAGGATTTATTGGATCCCTGCATTAATGCTGTAATAAATTCCAGATCCACACAATTAAAATCTCAGATCCACAGGAAAAAAAGCAACAAAATGACACAGATCTATATAAAATAGAGATTCTTTATCCTGACATGTCCTTTTGACCGGAGTTGCCTTGGCCACATATGGTGACTAATCCATGTGCTCACAAATTGATCAGAGTTGTGAAAATGACTGGTATTCATTCGCAACTGGTATTCTAGTTTCTAGGACCCCCTTTTACACCTACAGGTTTGCTATCAAACATAGTAATCTGAAGAGATGTTTTCAGATCACAAAAAAGATGGTTTTATTATCGTGTGAACACAGAATCCTCAATTCTATTTATCTTAAATAATTGTTATAAATAAATACATAGCGTATGGACAAAGATTTACAGATAACTTGTACAGTCACTTGTTGTGGGGTTATACATCAGTGTACCATAGTATATAAGGAAACACTATTGATAAAACTGGTATGCAGACTTTACACCAGGAGTTCTCAATCAGGGGTCCAAGGCCCCACGGGGGGCTGCGAGCAGATTTCAAGGGGTCCGCCATGTAGCGCTGGCATTACACTCACTGGGGCCTAGGGCAGAAAGCTGAAGCTCTGCCATCTGGGGCTGAAGCCAAAGCCTGAGCTTCACTGGGCCCCTTGTGGTGTGGTGTGTAGGGCAGTTGCCCGGCTTGCTACCTCCTAATGCAGGCCCTGGCTTTGATGTGCAGAAAACCAGTTGTTGTGGCACACGTGGGCTGTGATATTTTTATAGCATGTTGGGGAGGTGGGGGAGGGGCTCAGCATGAAAAAGGTTGAGAACCCCTGCTTTACACTATTAACAACAAAAAGTTAATGATACTGTTTTCAGGCTGCTGGAGATGTATCTGTGTTCATCTGGTGGACTTGGCCTTACATTAAAAAAAATTGAAAAAAGTCCATATTTATTAAAAGACTTGTCTTTGCTTTTTAGCCATCTGTTCTCTTGCTTGCTACGACAGACTGGACAAACTTTATGGACTTACGATAAATTTTACTGAATTAAGTTAAATCTTTTTGAATTAGGTTTAGTAACTTTGGGGACCGTTGTATTAAAAAAGCAATTGTGTATGTGTTATTGTGGAATCGTATGTACCTTTTCCAGTAGGGATGGGGAATACTAATGTAATTCCTCGTCATCTGTCCTTTGACACCACCCCCTGGAGAGGTGCGCATATACTAGTTCAAACTGGAGTCTCCAGGGACCAACAGACAAAGAAAGGATTTTTGGATAAATAGCCTGGTTTTAAATTGGCTCATGGGCAACTTCCTGATCCAGCAAACGGACAGGACTCCTGGTTCATGGAGGACCCCAATCCTTAGGGAAGGATTGGAAGGACTGGGCCTCCTGAGGCCCCATACTGTGCGCTTGTTCTAAGCTGAAACTGTGACTAACTTGTGACCACAAGGTAACCCTTTAGGTGGGAGGGTTGAAGGACTGCTCCTGTTGAATCCATGTTAGGGTTGAGGTGATTTCTGGTAAGCTTACTAGCATGTATATAGATGCTTCTATTTTTAATGTTTTCTCTGTACAGCTTTTTGCCATAAGAATAAAATAGCCTGGCATAAAAAGGGCTGTGTGGTATCTATAACCATGGACAGTCACTATGTTAACCCTCTCTTAAGAGAAAATAAGCAGGTGTGAATGGGCAGCCTGTCTGTGTTGGGCGTAAGGCAGGGAACTGCATCCTGGAAATACCCATGGCAGAAGGGAGTGAGACATGGGTCTCCACCGAAGAAAGGCAATGGCTGGGGAACTGGAAGCTTGAGAGTGGGTGCCCTGGCTGGACCACTGAAGGAAAACACAGGTTCAATTGCCCTGAATTGTGATACTGGGATTTTTCCTTTTTATCCAGCTGATGGGATCAGTGGAATCAGCTCTTTGTCTTAGGGGAAAAAATCATTGCCGGAACCTGGAAAAAAGAAAGAAAGAAAGAAGCCGGTGAGTGAAACCAAATGAGTTTGTAGCTTCTACAGGGCCAGTCCTTCCAACCCTCTGGGTGTGGAGCTTCTGTTAACAACAGTGAGGGAGTTGTATTTGCAAAGAGTTTGCAGGATCAGGATTATTCCTTGTGCATAAGTCAACTTTGATGTGAGAAGGAAAACAGCTGAGTCTGGTTATTTAGATGCCTTTCTTCACACTCATGAAGAGAGAATATATAAATGCAGACCATCCAGAGGAGTATTTAAAAGTGTCACTTTGGATCAGACCCTAAGATATACAAGAAATGGGCTCATGCTGGTGGATCTGGACCACTTGGTGGGGATGAGGATGCTTTGGTGGATAAAAGGAAGCACTGGACTGGGACTCAGGGCTTGTCTATGCACAGTTTTCGGGCTGCTGTAATTATATCAGTATAAACTTACAGGAATCAGCTCTACCACTAAGCACCTCTATAACTGTTTTTAGTCATGTCCTGAACTAGGAGTTGAAGCTTTGTAGCAATATCTGTTTCTAAACTGATATAGTATGAAAACTGATTAGTCCTGAGGAGACCTTGGTTCTAATCCTGACTCAGCCACAGTCTTCCTGTGTGAGCTGGGACAAATCACTGAATCTATTCTATGGGCAGGTCTACACTACAAATTTACAACGGTGCAGCTGCACCGATGTAACTGCACCTCTGTAGCGCTTCTGGTGAAGACGCTCTAAGCCAAAGGGAGAGAGCTGTCCTGTCGGCTTAATAACTCCACCTCCGTGAGAGGTGGTAGCTATGTTGGCAGGAGAAGCTCTCTCGCCACATAGCGTTGTCTATGATGGCACTTAGGTCAGTATAACTACGTTGCTCAGGGATGTGGATTATTCACACTCCTGAGCAACATACGTTATAGTAAAATAATTGTATAGTATAGACCAGGGCTCAGCCTCAGTTCCCCATTTGTCTAATGAGCATAATACCTCCCTACCTCACAGATACGTTGTGAAGATAATCCATTAATGACTGTGAGGCGCTCAGATGCTATGGTGATAAGGGCCTCATAAGTACCTAGATTAATATGTTTCAGAATCGAGGGGGTGCATTTTAGGTCCATTTAAAAAAAATCATTTTGTTTTACAGAGTTAATAGGTAGAGATCACATTCTGGTAACAGATTGCTCAACTGGTATTTCAGTTATTTTCTTTGCCCAGGGGTGTTTACAAAGAGAGTACTCTAGACTTTAGTAATAACATAAAACCAATAGCTATTATATGACATGACCAGTCTTTAGAGATTCTCCTTTCATTCTAAATGCATTGAAGTAGCACTTTTTTTTATGGACATTTAGTGTGTGTGCTTTGCTTTTCCTATAAAATAAATGGCAAAAATGAACATAACTTTTTTCTTTCCTGTTGATCTCACACATTGTTTTTCATTATTGATTAGAATTTTAGATGGTTCACAGACTGTAATGCTCCATGTAACTAAGCTTGGGGAAGGAAATTATAACCCAAATGGTCTCAATATTTAATCCAAATACTTGAAATTATAATAAAAAAATAATTGTTGCAAAAATAGAATATAGCAGGACTGAACAAACTGGAAGTTCTGCCTCCTGTCTGGATTATCACTAAAACTGGGATTTGACTTACATCTGTGTTGATGCTAAAAATTGACTGTTCTCTTCCAGCAGATCTTGTAGGTCCCTTGATATGGATGCAGTGGTGGTGTAGCCGTATGGGTCCCAGAATATTAGGCTTTGTCTACACTGCCAAGTTGTTGACAAAACTTTTGTCTTTCACGGGTGCTTGAAAAATCCCACACCAAAAGACAAAAGTTTTGCCGTGGCAAGTGGCACTGTGAACATGGCTTTGTTGGCAGGAGCGCTGTCCTGCCGACAAACTGAATCCCGTTCGGGGGGTGGAAGTATTTTGTCGGCAAAAGTGATGACAAAATGCCGACAAAGTGTTTACACACGCCGACTTTTAGCGACAAGGCTGCATTGACACAGCTCTGTCACTAAAAGCTGCGTAGTGTAGACAAGCCCTTAGAAAGACAATATGGGTGAGGTCATATCTTTTATTGGACCAACTTCGTTGGAGAGAGAAACAAGCTTTCAAGCCATACAGAGACCTCTTCAGGTCTGGGAAAGGTATTAAGAGTGTCACAGCTAAATACAAGATCGAACAGAAAGTTTAGCATAATAATTAACCCGTTCTCTAAGGGACCATTCAAGGTGAAGTGGCCCATTAGCACCCCTGTAAGTCATAGGAAAAGATGAAGGTTAGTGGGTTACACAGGTTGTTGTAATAAGCCATAAATCTAAGATATGTCTACACTATGGCTTATGTTGGCATAACATATGTTGCTCAGAAGTGTGAATAAACAGTCCCCCCCTGAGCAACATATATTGTACCGACATAAGTGCTGGTGTGGACAGTGCTATGTTGGCGGGAGAGCTTCTCCCACCGACACAGCTACCATCTCTCATGGAGGTGGTTTTATTATGCCAATGGGAGAGCTCTCTCCAATCGGCATAGAGCAGGGGTTCTCAAACTGGGGGTCAGGATCCCTCAGGGGGTCGTGAGGTTATTATATGGGGGTCACGAGCTGTCAATCTCCAACCCAAACTCCACTTTGCCTTCAGCATTTATAATGATGTTAAATATATTAAAGTGTTTTTAATTCATAAGGGGGTGGGGGGTCACACTCATAGGCTTGCTATGTGAAAGGGGTCACCAGTACAAAAGTTTGAGAATCACTGTCACTGTTCACCAGATGCTCTGCAGCAGAGCAGCTGCACTGATGCAGCTGTGCCATTGCAGTGCTGTATGTGTAGCCAAGCCCCTAGTGTCTTTATTAAGACCATGCTTTTTAGTGTGTAGCAAAGTTATGCATTTAAGCTCCCAGGCTTGTCTTTTGAAAGTGTTGTGCAGGTTTCCTTTGAGGATGAGGCCTGAGAGGTCAGATATAGAGTGATCACTTTGTGAAAAGAGTTCACCCACAGGTGATACGGTGTTTTTGTCTTTTATCATTTTCCTGTGTAAGTTCATTCAAGGGTGTAGTGATTGTCTGGTTTCACCACATAGTTGTTATTGGGGCCTTTAGTGCACTTGGTATGGAGCTATTCTGCTTGAGGTCTTTAGAATCAGTCCAAACGGATCCGGTATCACTGAATGGGAAATCATTAACAAATACAACCTTGAAATGTGCTAAACACAGCAATTTCTAATGCACAAGCACAAAAGTTGCCAGCTATAGCCATTTGTAATCTTAATTCTTCTGATTCCCTTTTCTTCAAATCTGACTGGGTACTTTAAGTTTGAGGTGTACAAAAGCCAAAGACTTGCTTCTGGTCCTATTGGAATCAATGGGCGCATGACCAAAACTCAAGTTTCTGCCTTCAAGCTTTGTCAGGTTATCTGAGCACAAATATTCTAATTGGAAAATAAGCACTGTGTGTGTCCATTCTACACATACTCAAGAATAACTCAACTGATTTTGTTTCTAAAAATATAAAATCATCTCTAGGCTGAACCAAGCAAGAAAGATTTCAACCCCAAATAATTTTTTAGAAGATTATGAGAACTGAGAAAGAGGATTGGAATAAAAGTTGGAATTCAACTTTAACGATAGCTACTGGCACCCCTCTTATTAAAATACAATTATTTCATAAAGTAATTGTAACAGAAAATAGAGAAATGTAACTAAAATTAAGGCAATGTAGAGTTGCTAGTTTATTCTAAGGAGAAGCTTAGCTTTTGTTTTACAGTGAAAAATGAAGTCCTGTACTAGCAACATTGCAAGTCACTGCTTCTAATGGAAAACCTTAGCCTCCCACCATAAACTTTCCATTTTCAAATAGAGATCTGGTCAGCATATCACGTGGGGTATGCTTGTTAACACAGTGAAATATACACTTCTAGCTATGGTAAATGCTAAATTTGCTGTAATTACCTTCAGATGCATGACCTTCAAAGTGATTTTAGAAGGATGTCTGTATGGGCCAAAGTGTGTTAGTACCACAGACAAATTTTGTTCATTGTTGCAGATTTTCTTTTCTTTTTTCTACCGCCTAAGTCTATGAAAGGGATTTCAGTGGTAATACTCAAGATTACTGCCTATGGGAAAATGACATTTGGGACCTTACTACACACTACAAAAAACTTTGTCATTTGGCATTATAAATTTTGCTTGGATTCTTGGAAATCCTGCAGAGTTTAGTAGAAGAGAGTATGTATTGTATTTTGATTTCTCTAAAGCTGTAGTAAACTCTTACATGGAAAATATGATTGCTTTGAATAAGTCTTAAAGAGGTGTCTCTTTGCTACAAGCTTCTGAAGCAGGCTTTGGGGGTCTGCAGCCAACTATTTCACCAACACGTTAATAAGATCTGGGAAAGGCCACGGTGGCACTTACACTTTGATTTTAAATATGCTCCCTTAAAGAAATTGAACAATCCCTTTCCCTTTTGACTTTTGTTAAAGAATAGTGGATATTTAGAGAGAAGCTATTCAGTGGTTGAATATCTGCAAAGAAAACAGATTTCTATTAATGCTAGATTTATAGTGAACTTTTAATTGCTTCACCAGGGTTATATTGCTGCTTAAATTATATAATATGAAAAAATCTAACTTGTATAGTATATATAGCCAAACTTTCAGTTTGATAATAACTTCATTGTCAGACATTGTTATCAGAGAGCAACAATGGACACCACAGGTAATTGTTTTAACTCAGGAGCTAAACCATTTGTGCCCATAGCACTGCTGTTAGCCAAATGTAGAATAGCTCTCCAAAGTCCCTGATTGAATCCTTGATCCTCAGTGAGATGAAGGCAGCGGCAGTGGAAGAAATTATGTATCATATGGAGAAAAACATCAGATATATAAGATGGGGATTCAATTTACTGAATAGATAATGTCAGTCAAAACACCCACCTTGTTGCATGTTGATATATATCCATGGCTGGTCAGTGCAGTCATTATACTAAACTATATATCACAACTAAAACACTGGCTTTAATCACAGGATACCATATACACTGCTTAGCTACATTTAAATGAGGCTCTATTCTGAAAAGTGACAATAAATTTAGCATTGTGCACTTGCATAGATATTGATGCTCAATGAATCCTGAATCAAATGTGCTCAGTTTATTTGGTTTTCACAACCACCAGTCCTGTAAACTTATCCAAGGCTAGGGTGACCAGATGTCCCGATTTTATAGGGACAGTCCTGATTTTTGGGTCTTTTCCTTATATAGGGTCCTATTACCCCCCACCCCCTGTCCCGATTTTTCACATTTGCAGTATGATCACCCTATCGAAGGCTCTCAGAATCAAGCGGGGTTTATTCCATCTCATGCATCATCCTTATTGATGCTTGACTGATTGGAACTGAGGGCAACATTGTCAGCCTTGGTACCTAAAAGTTAGGCACTTAAATCTATATTTAGATATCTAAATAAAAGGGATCTGTTTTTGAGAGGTACTGAACATCTGAAGTTATTTTTTTAAAAAGTGTGACAACACAAGTGACAGTATCATTCCACTCTGAAAAACTACTGTACAAATGTCAAGTTCATACTCATTTGCAGTATTATTGGAGCCGTGTTGGTCCCAGAATCTGAGAGAGACAAGGCAGGTGAAGGAATATCTTTTACTGGACCAACTTCTGTTGGTGGAAGGTACAAGCTTTCAAGCTACACAGAGCTCTTCTTAAACTCTGGGGAAGGAAGCAGAGTGTCTGAGTTAAATACAAATTCTGGCTGAGCAGAAGGGGAAACATGTTGGAGATAGTCACTCAACAGATCTGCTTCTTGGGGTTCAGAGTTCCATCTACTTATTTAGGGACAAAATAAGATTTTAGTCTTAGCCCTGAACAGTCAACAAAGTGAAGAGTGTTGGATTTTATTTGATCTCATGTATCATCAGCTGATATTTTTATTAAGGCCAAAATGTTCAAAGTTGGGTACCTAAAGTTAGGTACGTAAATCCACCTCTGAGTAAGAAAGTGACATTTTTACATAGTAATTTTTCGTATTTGTTTTGTTGTGAATCATTATGGACCTGATCCAAATCTCAGTGATGTTAATGGGCTTTGGATCAGGCCCATTACATTTGCTTTTTTCCTACAATTTACCTCTGTGTATACAAATGTATGTATCTTTGTATAACATGCAAGGCATGTTTGATGGGTTGGATCCCTTGGGAAGTCACCTGATGTGCTGAGATACCACTGAGTCTACCTGTTCTGCCAGCATGGGCCCTCTTTAACCTGCCTTGCTGAGCCAGGCTCTTAAAACCTCCTCTAACACACACACACAGGCAGGGCCACATCCAGCTGCAGATCAGCTCTGGGAAGACTTAGCTTAAGGGACTTGCTTCAGCACTGAGATGTCCACCTCCCTTGGAGTACAGACCAAAAGATATATTATATTCACCACTTCCCTCAATGTGAAAGAGGATATGCACAATTTATCGCCTCCCCCGCCCCCAGTTAGAAATCACCTAAACGGGTTGTATTACAAACCAGAAATAAATTTATTAACTATAACAGGTGTATTTTAAGTAGTTAAGGAGGTAGCAGACAGAACAAAGCAGATTACCAAAAAACAAAACAGCATGCAAACGACGTTTAATACACTAAAGAAACTAGTTATATGCAAGTTCTCACCCTAAATGTGGTTCAAAAAATCTTTTTCACAGGCCACATGCCCTTCCAGCCTGGGTTCAGTTCTTTCCCCCCAGTTCAGTCTTAGTTGTTTACAGCAGTCATCTTGGGTGAGGTAGCAGGGGAGAATTGATGACCAGGATTACTTCACTCCCCACCCTTAAATAGGATTTGCATAAGGTGGGAGTCCTTTGTTTCCTAGTTTGACCCCACCCTTCCCTTACAGTGGAAAGTTACAAGAAGTCCCAGGTAATGTTTTAGTATCAGGTGACCAGACCACCTGACTCTGTGTGGCCCCTGTAGCCATTCTTCCCAGGCTGACCCACACGTTCACAGGCAGACTAAGCTCTTTTACAGCCCATTGTCTCTTGCTGATGGGGCACTGTCTGGCTTTTCAATTGTAGTCCCAGAAGTGTAAGCAGTGAGAGTGACCAAAAGCAGCAAAAATGAAATACAGATACACAGGTCAATATTCCTAACTTCAGATACAAAAATGATACTTTCATATAAATAGGATAATCACATTCAGTAAATCATAACTTTTTCAATGATATCTCACATGAGTCATCTTGCATAAGGAATATCTCAGTTATGTCACATTCATATCATAAGCATATTTTCATAAAGCATATGGAATGGCACATCACAGCTTGTATTTGTATTTATCTTTGTAAGTTACCTCTGTATTAATGGCTATATAGTTATCATTGCACTGTAACCAATTAATGTAATTTATTACTAAAAAGCCAATTAATACAATATAAAAATAAAGATGTGGAAAAGTGATCATAAATAATGTTTTACCTAAATGCCTCCATTCTTTCAGTTTCCATGAAATGAACAAAAACTATCCTTTAAAACAGTAGCTCTTCAAAGAGCTCTTCAGCTATTCCTCGATGCGAGGATGATGTCTGCCAAGGGGGTTCATTGGTGAGTTTTTAAGTGGCCGAGGAGCCCAATTCTTGCCTTGCAGATTTTCCCACAGAAGTGACAGGTGTAATCTTGGAGGAGACATAGTTATTGACTGGAGTGTTGTGCCCTTTCTTTCCTCCTTTGTCGCTTCTCTGTCTCATGAGCACATCTGTTCTCCTCAAAGTGAGCTGTGGCTTGGTGTCTCGTGTGGTGCTACTGTGTTCTGTTCCATGCCAAGTCCTCCCAGTTTGTTGGGTTGAGGCTTCCCTTTTTAATATGTACTTTCAGTACGTCTTTGAAATGCTTCCACTGCCCTCCGCGAGCCCTTCTTCCCTGACTTAACTGAGAGAAGAGTACTTGCTTCGGGAGGCAAGTGTCAGGCATACGTACACAGTGGCCAGCTCAGTGGAGATGGTATTTCATGACTTGCGCTTCTATACGGCTGATGTTGGCTGCAGAGAGAATGCTGAGGTTAGTGCGTCGTCTTCCCAGCTGATCCTGAATCCTCCTGCTGGAACCACTCCAGCTGGTTGAGATGTTATCTGTAGGTTACCCTGGTCCCATAGAGAAGGGTGGGGATGACAAATGCCTTTTAAACCAATATTTTGGTACCTGTTTGTAGATCCCTATCATTGAAGATTCATTTGAGTAGTCTTCCAAAAGATATGCTGGCACAGTGGATCCTGTATTCAATTTGTGTGTCACTGCTGGCTGTTTGGGAGAGGTGGCTGCCAAAGTACAGAAAATTGTCCACATTTTCCAGGGGTTCTCCGCTGATGGTGATTTGTGGAGTATGAAGAGTAGTTTGTGCAGGTGGGATGGCCTGAAGCCACACTGTGATTCTGGGAGGACTTCCTTGGCGAGGTGGAGGAGGTGGTTTAATAGGATCTGAGCAATAATCTTCCCTGCAATGGAGAGGAGAGCAATACCTCTGTAGTTCCTGCACAAAGATTTGTCCCCTTTTTTATGAATATTGTAACAACATTGGCATTCTTAAAGTCAGGTGGAATTTCTTCACAGGTCCAGATTTTGTCGAGGAGTTGGCAAAGTTTGTGCTGGAGCATTGTTCCATCAGCTGGGATGCTGGCTGGGCTTGGTGCCTTGTGATTTTTTGCCTGAGTGATGCCATGCCAGACTTCCTCAGAAGATGGGGGATCAGCAAGTTGTTCCATTGTTGAGCATTGTGGAATAAACTTAAAAGAGCTATCCAACCGCTGTATAACAGCTTAGGTTGTCCAACTGGGACAGGCATCATTTCCATTGACCCACACAATGGTGTCCATGAGCTCTAAAATTATCTTAGCACCAATAAAACATTTGTGACAGGATTTTGGGGCTTTTTGGAAGGAAATCCCCTCTTCTCAAACGCAATAAAAATATGTTGGGTTATTCAGAGGTTCTTCTATGCTTTTCAGAATGTGGGCCTTATCTCATTGGAGAGAGTCTCATGAAACACTTCCCTGCCCAATCAGAATTGGGCAGACCATCTCTTCTCCAGTTTATGATCAGATAGCTTTCCTGCAGCACCTAGAATAATTGCTTATATGGAAAAGTAAAGTATTGTTCTTTGTCTTCTAAAGATATTTAGTACCCAGAAACAAATTAAGTTGCCCATGGACCATCCACAAGTGCTTTGCTAGTCCATGAATTGCAGTTTGCAACATCTAGGTTATAACATATCACGTGGTAACATGCAGTGGGATAACATAATTTGTCAAAGTGTTTTTTGAATTTGTTGACGTATTTGTCATGTACTGTGGGTCTCCTAAACAGAGAGCAACAGATTGATAGTGTTTTCAGGGTCCTATCCAGACCAGCAAAAGTGGGGAAGGAGTGGGGTTGGTGGAAGGATTCCACTCTCTCTACTGTAACTTGAAAGCACTATTACCGTTATTAGTGTAGTGGGACAAAACAGAAAATTTCCTCATTCGCTCTACTGCCAAATGGGGGCTGACAGCCCATCCACACCTAGAAGATTCTCTGCTTGAACTGGGGCTGAGTGGGCCTCCTTACTAGCTTTATCGATATAGAAGATTGGGGTGTGGGAGTACAGGCAGCCTGCTGTCCTAAGAAGGAGCAGCAGGGAGGAGACAGCCACTATGCCAAGATGCCCCAAAAAAATCAAAGGTAAGACCATGGGGAGTGGGTTGCAGGGAGGAGTGTTTAGCAGAAGAGAAATCATCATCTCCTTGCCTGGGAACAAGGAAGGAGCAAAAGGGATTTTTACTATTACACCAAAGTCAGTGCTGCAGGGGTGAACCTGTTTGTTTTTTTCTTTTGGTTTTTTTCCCCACAAAATTGTTCTGGTCTCACCTCTTTGACATGGCTGAATTTGTTTTGCGGATCATAAACACTTTAGAAAAATACTTTGAGAGGGGTAGAGAATCTCAGACTTCATCCGGTGGACAGGTCCTGTATTTGACCCTTTGATGATTTCTATTTTTCTCTATATACAGGAAAGACATAATTGTATAAGCTCACATTTTGCAGCGCTCTCCCTTGTCCAAAATGCCTGTGTCCCTCCCACTATTATTTTACAAAAGTTTCAGGTATCATCCTAAAATGTGATATGTGACTTCTAGCAAAAACCATATGTGCTTAAAAACAAACTTTTCTGTGATTAATTGGGTTTATAACAATTTTTAGGTTATGTGGTACATACAGAATTTTTTTTGTCTCTTATGTAACTGCCTGCTACAGCATGATTAGTATTTTTTTCTTAAAAGCCTCCTAAATACATGTGGGCTTGGGACCTGCAGTGCAGTGGGCAAGAAGCAGACTTTGCTTATCTTTTAATTTCCTTTGGAGAGGCTGTCACTCTCCTGGCAGTCTGCTTTTGAAGCCCTCAGGTCCCTGAACAAACCTGAGCAGTGAGATAAAGAAAGAATGACTCTGCTACCAGCCTCACACAGTGAGATTTTATTGGTTTACCCAGTGGGAGGTTTCTCTTTGCCTCCCTTTGTAACATATTGGCCTGCAGACCATGTTGAAGAGTCTTAGTTCGAGTGGCAGCTGTGGTGCATTGTGGGACACACACAGCAAGATGGGATCTGCTAATTTCTTTACTCCACTGTAGCATGTGGTCACCAGTGGACAGGCACAGCATGGGCTATTTAAATTTAGTAGGTTGACAGATGATCAATTTTATATCCGATCGATAATGAGTTTTGAAGACCATAAAAACTCCACTCTGGGCATTAAAAAAAAAGTGTGTTGCTTCAGAAAAGCATTTTCTTGTTAAACAATCAAAATCTCCCCTTGAGCGGCCTTGGTTTCAAAGGGAGCTGCCAGTTGCCAGCGTGACAGCTACTCTGATCTAAACTGAAAACTCCTGATGGTGTTAGGCACATTTGGGTCCTAAACTCATCCAGGTTTCACTCTAATTTAAAATACTTAACAACCAAAATCAAAATGTAGCTTGGAAAGATCATTGTTCTACCCCCACCCACCCACCCACCCACACATGATTGGATTCTGGCACGCCAATATGAATTGTGTTATGTGGCTGAAGAAAAGGTAGGGCAGAAGACAAGTTTTGCTCCCAGTTATGCATCCACAAATCTTATTGACTTAAATGGGAGATGCACTGATGTAACTGAGAGCTAATTTGATTCTAAAGTTTTAAAAATAGTACAATAAATTTGTGCTTTTTTTTTCATTTAAAAGCAACTTACTATTAAAAACATTTTCAAATTTCTTTATTTACTGAGGCTCCAGGGTTGCTCTAGTTTATACTGGTTGCTTAGGACCCTAAGGGGCCAGTCTGGCAGCTGGGGATTAGTAGGCGGTATGGATGCCCTGGCCACCCCACCCTTTCTTTTTAGCCATACCCTATGCACAAGTGACTGCCATTGGGGGTGGCAAAAGAGTCACCATGGAAGCTTTGCACTTCCCAAGGATTACCCCCTATGCAGGCTAAATTCTTAAATGGTTAGTTCAACTGGTTTTAGAGCTTCTTTGCTTTGCACTACTAGAACGTGTACTCTGTTTTGGATCTGGTGATGGAGAATATCTCGTGAGAAGGGCTAATCTCATAATATTTACTTCATTTCAGGCAAAAATCTCAAGAGAATAGTTTGTGAGCATTTGGCACTATCAAATGCAAACCCTGACGTTGGCTCTCTAAATGACTGTTTAAAATCCATTATTCTAGCAATGATTTTTTAAAAAACGCATCAATATCGTGTTGGCCCGCCGCCTTATAAAACAAACACAAATGTCATGGCTGTGAATTGCATGGTGTGGGCAACTTTGTTGGCCTTTGGAATCCACACAAAGTGCTGCCTTTTTAAGGGCCCCGTCCTGGGAGGGAAGGGCATTCAGCGCTTCACAGGATCAGGCCCTAAATTAAATAATGGAAGAACCTGTTAAAAAAACACTAAGGTGGGATAATGAATGTATTTCAGACCATTACTGAACAACTCTGGATGTAAGTTAATGTGGGGCCTTAAATAGCCGGACAGTGCTTGTGCACTCGCCCTTAGGCCCACAGCCTCAAAGGTATTTAGGAGCCTAACTCCCCCTGCTTTCAATGGCAGCTAAGTCCATATGAAGATCTATGCCTCAGCTACTGTGGTAATATTGCTCTGCTGCAATGCCAGCAGCAATGCGCACTAGTTATATTGTCATGCTGCGTGATGCATTTTTAGAGATATTTTCGTAAAGCTGAATGACTGTATAATCAGCTAATGCTGCTGCATAATTTAGTGCCGCTCTGGCACCTGCCTTAGCCACAACATTTAAATCTAAAGTGCCTCATAGTACAAGCAGCCTCGAGCGAATCGTGAGATGATACAATCGGTATTTTTTTACTCCCGAATGGATACATATTTATGGAATAATAATGTCACAAAATATGTCTACTGAGAATTAGGAACTGACCAGATGGATCCCATTCTCTAAAGGCTCTCTTTCTAATATTCAGTGCTTGCAGTGCACGATGATTCAAGAATAAAGAATCCTTAATTTTTCAGTCTGTTGGTTCTGAAAGGTATTGCTGGGATTCTTGGCAATCCTACCAGGGACTGGTAGAAGACAGCAGATATTGCATGTCATTTTTTTAAAGCCTACAGTAAACTCTTCCACATGACCGAGCTTACAAAATGTGAATGCTAGGAGGGAGCCCTGGGGAGGTTGCCGCTCTAGTTTGTGAGATAACAGGCCAAGTTTATTCTATTGAGTCAGCAACTGACTGTTTCATTTGGGGGGGAGGGGGGGGAGAGGAGGAAGGCAACAATAACATTGTTCAAACCTGTAGCACATCAGTCAAATTAATAAGTATGGCCCCTGATAATACTGCAGCTCACCAAAGGTCACTGAAAACATAATGAAGTTACCATTTAGGGAAAAAAATTCACTAGCCTGTGGCGCACAAGCTGATGTCCACCAACTCAGAGGAATTTATAATTAGCCTAGTAATTTGCTCTAGGAATATGAAGGGACAACGTTTAAACAATATTTTTTCATTAATTTAAGCCTATGCCTAACTCATATTGTGTCACTTTCCACTCCTCCATTTTATATTTGTATATCTATTGATCATGACACAATAGTAATTTCTGTCCCATCATATATGACATGCTAGAACTCACTGGGCCTGTAGATACTCTATCTCTGGGCTGGCAGGTAAATGGTTAACCATTTTTCTGTGGGAAGGGCCACAGCTATTCACCTTTGCTGCCCAAGCCCTCAGCAAGGGGCAGATAGAGCTGTGGACAAGGGCAGACCCTTCTTCTGTTCTATATAAGAGCATGGATGCTGAAAGATGGAGTTATGTTCATGGATTCAGGGAAACCTAAAGCCAGCCTTGAGTCTTTTGTTTAATTTCTTTGATAACTGGGCTGAACGAGCCCTTTGAATCCCCCTAACCACCAGGGACTGAAGCTGGGAAGTAGGCTGGAGGTCCTGACTTGTTTGTTTTAATCTTGGGCTCAGGTAAACCATGCTCTGTTGGTCTCTTAAAAGGGTAACACAACACTCCTTTTAGGACACATCTTTAGTGATTAACTGGCAATAAAACCAATTATTTTTGTCCTGTGGGTCTCTGACCCAGTGTGCTTGCTGCTGTCTACTCCTCCCATACATGCCCCATGTGTCAATACCAAATTCACGCCTGGTGTAATTATCATCCGGAATTATACCAGGGCCCAGTGTGCTGTATTCAAGGTATCATATACATTGATATAACAGCAACTGCAATTAATATTTCCTTTTAATCTGCTGTTTTCACACACTCACCATCATCACCTTGAGAGAAATGGGCATGTAGGTAGTTCTAGTGCTCATGAAAGTGAAAAAGTGAATCTACTGGCTGACTGAAGCCACACATAAATGATAAGCTCTGTGCAAATCAAGTTACTCTTCTCAGTCCTAGCTTGAGTGAAAGTGGTCATGCTGCAAAATAACAGTTGAGATGCTGTGTCCAAATGGGCACTGAACTCATTTGTGTGTGGTGCTAAGACTTCTGGGGGCACATCTCATAGTTCTTTGGAAAGTAGTAAGCTGAGCCACTCTATGGATTATTTCCCAGTAATTGTGAGAGAACTTGTCTGTCCTTTCTGGGCACACAAGGGGAGTTGTGGGAAGGCATTGGAGAACTAGTGGTACTCAAGTGGCACTAGCCTCCAGCCACACTGTGGAACACGTGTATTAGTAGCTGACAAGCTCAGTTCACTTGAGTGTTAGACTATACTGCCTCTCAAGCTGGCCAACTCAAGCTTAAAGCACTGAATGCACTTGAGTTGAGGGTTTTTGTTTATGGATATGACTCAAGATAGGGGTAGCACTTGAATTATTGCTCAAGTAAACTTTGAGAGTAAGAGAGAAGGTGTCCTGCATAAATGAAGCAGGGATTGGAGTGTCAAAGAGTGATGATTAAAAGACCAAAGTTAACTGCTGAGTGAGGTTTATTTAAAAAAACCCAACAAATTAGTGAGGGGAAATAGAAAATGTAAGAAAGGGTCATAATAATAAGGGGAAACTAGATATGGCATTACTAACAGCTCTCTTGTGCTGTTTTTGTTAATATTGGTGTTTTATATAAAATTCATATGACTGGCTAGCTTTTTTATTCAAAGATACACAAATGGTGCTACTGGAATAGATCAATTAGTCCTGTGTCTTTTCGCACAGAGTGGCTGAAATAAAGTAGGATGTTTCAGAGAAAAGGTAAAAACTAACACTGCAACTAATTCTACCTAAAAACTACTGCTTTCCTAGCACAGCTAAGTCTGTGATTAGAAATCACAGTTCCTTGGACTGTCAAAGGCACAGACATAAAATTTACTGAACTAAAACAAAAGTTAGTAGAAAAGCTTTGATTCTCTCTCTCTCTCTCTTTTTTTTATCAAATTGTGTCAAACAGCGATACCCTTAGGGCCTGATTCTGCTTTATGGCTGCAATTCACACACTGTGTGCAGGGTGAGCAGAATGTGGCAATAATATCAGATATGCAAAAAAAATGTAAATGAGCAGATGTGCAGAAAAATTCTTGGGCAGAAATCTTCTTTTCAGGCACTTGGACATACCATATGTGAACCCTACATAAGAACATTGTATCCTTGGCTCACTGACTGCAAGCAAGATCAACCTGCAGCCGAGCAGCTTTAAAAAATGCTCGCAGCTGCAGTCAATTGGGAGCCTGTGAAGGCAGCCATGCTGCAAAGGAAGCAAACCCAGACTCTGTGACCGCCTCCTGCTGATATTTAAAATCAGTGTGGATGGGAGATACAGTGATGACACAGGGCGCCCTATGCAGGCCACACATCTGCCACTGCAGGGATGCTATGCCAGATCCGAAGCTGAACAGGAAAGTGAGGTTGATTACACAGATTGAAGTAGAACCTGGCAGCAGGGCCATTAGGGTGCAGTTTAAACAGATGCAGTTGGTCAAGTTTGACAGTCTTGACTTGTCTAAAAATGACCAGCTGGTAAGGACTGTTTCCAGAGGAATGGACCATCCTCTTCCCTCCAACCCAACCTGGCTTAGCTCTACTAGCTGCCAGGCTGTGAGGGACAGAGCCATGGCTCCACATACTCTCCATTCCTCCCCTGCTTACTTTCCACTATGTTACACCTACCTGGGTATCAAGCCCTGCACTCACCTCACCTCAAGGGCTGAAATTCTGGGCAGCCTCACAATGGTAAGAAGGATCCTTACTTCCTCTTTATCCCTCCCTCTTGGCACACATACACTTATATAATGCAGCCAGATAGAGGCTACCCCCAGTATAACGCTTGCTGTGACTCTCAGCTGTATACTTTATTTGGCCCATCTTGGCTTTCTGCTTTAAAGGTTGTCTGCACTGCAATAAAAAACCCACAGCACTGAGTCTCAGGGCTAGTCTACACTTACCCGCAGCGTCGGAGGCGTCGGATCGATCTTCTGGGTTCGATTTATCGCGTCTTGTCTAGACGCGATAAATCGAACCAGGAAGTGCTCCCCCGTCGACGCCGGTAATCCTGCTCTGCGAACGGAGCAGGCGGAGTCGACGGGGGAGCCTGCGCGCCGCCGTGTGGACCAGGGGTGAGTACTTTTAAGTTCGAAATAAGATACTTCGACTTCAGCTACGTTATTCATGTAGCTGAAGTTGCGTATCTTACTTCAAACTTGTGGGCTAGTGTAGACCAGCCCTCAGAGTCCAGGTCAATTGACTTGCATTGGCGGGGCTCGGGCTGTGGGGCTTAAAATTGCAGTGTAGATGTTTGGGCTTGGGCTGGAGTCTGGGCTTTGAGACCTCACACCATTGCAGGGCCTCAGAGCTCTGCAGCCCAAGCCTGAATGGTTACACTTCAGTTTTTAGCCTGGCTGCCTGAGCCCTGCAAGCCTGAGTCAGCTGACCTGGGCCAGCTACAGCTGAGCCCTGAGTCTTTGTTGCAGTGTAGATGTACCCTAAGTGACGCGTGTCTCCTCTTTGTCTTCGCAATAATTTCTTAGCGCCAAAAGCCACAGTACACTTTCATATCATCATCTTTAATCATTAACTGTTATCTCCTAAACTAATACTTCTGACATTTGTCAGTCTATTTATATAGCAGACTGTCCCTGAATTTTAAAGAGTCATTTAAATCAAACAATTTGGGAAGGGTTGCAAAAGACATCCAACTGCCCTGTTCTTAAATAAAATAAAAGTGCTGGCACAATACTGTTTTATCTAGCAAGATTTTTAAAAATAATAATAATATATTAACAGACGATGATAACTATTTAAAATATAGAACTTCAAGTGCACACAGAAACTTGTATCCAAATCTTATTCCTTAATTGTATGATTAACTAGGTGCATTGAAGTGATGAGTGCTCCATCTGAAAGCAGTTAAGTGATCAACTGAAATCTTAAATTGTGTTATATTAGGATAAAGTGTCAGAATGGCAAAAGACTGGCTGGACAATTTTATCTATGTTTGTAACTCTTACTAAGTTCATTGTTGTGCCTTTTTTAGTTTTTATTTGTATGTTAGATCTGATAAACCCAGTGCAGTTCTTGTCAAGATGATTACTATACTGCTCCCATGTTTAAAAGCTACTACTTCTCCTTCAGCCTCAGGCTATTTACACCAATATAACTAAGGTATGATAATTTCTTGATCAGCAGTTCTTGAACTGTGGAATGTGAGTTGGTTTAAAAGTACAGCACTAGAATGAGAATGCATAACTACCCTCATTCAAATTACAAACGGTGGGTGTGACAGGATCCCCAGGGTACAACTTGGAACTGTGGGACTGCTGGGCCTCCTTAATTCTCCAGCCTGGGCTATCTTACACAATGCTATGCCAGTGACAAGCAGCAAAACCCCTCCAGGCGCTGTGATCTCTCAGCCATCAGCATGTGGAGCCGCGCACCCAGCTAAATTGCATGAATACTCCCTGAGCCACTCAATCTTACAGAGAGGCACCAGCCAATAACACCAGCCCCTAGTCTTGCACCCCAGAAATATACTGTCTTACACTGCTCAAGACTTCCTTGGACAGTGCAAGCTCATTAATTATTTCATCACTCCAACAAAAGGCAGTGCTGAGCTGAGAGTCCCCCAAACATTTCAATCAAAAGCACACTGTTTTAGGTAAAATATAAAACAGATTTATTAACTACCGAAAGATAGATTTTAAGTGATTATAACTAGCAGGCGTAGAGATCAAAGTTGGTTACACAAGAAATAAGAATAAATAAACAGTTCAAATTCTACAGACTAAGCAAGATTAAAATCAAGCAGTCTCTCACCCTAATAGATGTTACCGGCAGCTCAGAGTTCTCAGTGCATAGGCTGGATCCTTCCCAGCCTGGGGCCAATCTCCCCAGTTCAAAGTCTTTGTCTTCCAGATGATTTTCCAGGTGTTGAGATGGGAGAGGAGAGAGAGAGGCAAATGATGATGTCACTGTCCCTCTTTTATACTTTCTTCCAGCTGCTGGAAAGATCCTTGCTGTGACGTGGGGGTCAGGCAGGCCCTTTGCATATGTGCCCTCTCTAAGGAGCCTCTGGGAGAGTGGATTCTTCTTGATAGGCCATCAATGCCTGTCTGGCCAGTGATGGTTGCTCCTTTGTCCCTATTGAAAGGCCAGCTGTGGGTATCTCCTAAGTTTACAATATATTTAAGTAACACATACAGCAATACTTCATAACTTCACATACAATGATAGTACATACAATCCAACAGGATATTAATGTTCAATAGATCAAGACTTTTAAAATGATACCTCACAAAACAGGCATTGTACAAAACATATCATAATCCTATCACAGTGGTGAATAAGGGGTGGGGGGGTTCCAGGGTACTACTCTGAGGTACAGCATGTCACAGTGGGGCTCCAAGCACCTTTGAGTTTTAGATATGGAACACTAAATCTTAGCAGCCAAGAACCACAGCTCTGGAGAAAAGTAAAATTCCTGTAATAATTAAAAGGGATTTCCCTCTCCCCCCTCCCTGCAATCCAATGAAATTTCCACCCACCAAATTGCAGCATTTTGGGTAAAAGTTCAAGTAAAATTTGTGAGGAATCTGAGAAGAAGAAGTTGCTTTGTGGGTGGGACTGAAGTGGACACGGGGCAGGATTTACTTTGGTGTTTGGGCCAGCATTGGCAACCCTGCTCCATGTGCACCACTTTAGGTTTGAGGCCATGAACCCAAAAAAGATGGACATGTTGTTCAGCAGCTCATATAATCCCACTCCATCCTCCCACTCCTGATTAAATTCAGTTTTTGATTTTGGGAAACTGCACAGTGTGTCAAGTATCAGAGGGGTAACACTTAGCCTAAGCTTTCGATATTTTTAACATATCTTTATAGCCATATGAACGCCTACAGAAAATAACAAACCAACATCTTATCCTTACTACAGATACTACAAAACAATGGCTTGCAGTGTTTATGTACTAGGCAGCATCCTGAGCAATAATGTTTGTTTAAATGGTACTTTCAATCTGCAAAGTGTCTTGCAGCATTCGAATCATAGAATATTAGGGTTGGAAAAGATCTCAGGAGGTCATCTAGTCCAATCCCCTGCTCAAAGCAGGACCAACACCAACTAAATCATCGCAGCCAGGGCTTTGTCAAGCCAGGCCTTAAAAACTTCTAAGGATGGAGATTCCACCACCTCCGTAGGTAACCCATTCCAGTGCTTCACCACTCTCCTAGTGAAATAGTGTTTCCTAATATCCAACCTAGACCTCCCCCACTGCAACTTGAGACCATTGCTCCTTGTTCTGTCATCTGCCACTAGTGGGAACAGCCTAGCTCCATCCTCTTTGGAACCCCTTCAGGTAGTTGAAGGCTGCTATCAAATCCCCCCTCACTCTCCTCTTCTGCAGACTAAATAAGTCTAGTTCCCTCAGCCTCTCCTCGTAAATCAGGTGCCCCCTCCCCTAATCATTTTCATTGCCCTCTGCTGGACTCTCTCCAATTTGTCCACATCCCTTCTGTAGGGGGTGGGGGGGACCAAAACTGGATGCAATACTCCAGGTGTGGCCTCACCAGTGCCGAATAGAGGGGAATAATCACTTCCCTCGATCTGCTGGCAATGCTCCTACTAATACAGCACAATATGCCACTGGCCTTCTTGGGACAAGGGCACACTGCTGACTCATATCCAGCTTCTTGTCTACTGTAATCCCCAGATCCTTTTCTGCAGAACTGCTGTTTAGCCAGTCGGTCCCCAGCCTGTAGCGATGCATGGGATTCTTCCTTCCTAAGTGCAGGACTCTGCACTTGTCCTTGTTGAACCTCATCAGATTTCTTTTGGCCTAATCCTCCAATTTGTCTAGGTCACTCTGGTATCCCTACGCTCCAGCATATCTACTTCTCCCCCCAGTTTAGTGTCATCTGCGAACTTGCAATTAATCCCATCATCCAGATCATTAATAAAGATGTTGAACAAAACTGGCCCTAGGACTGACATTAAGCCTCACAGCCCCCCTGTGAAACAAGTAATTTAGCTTTCTTTTGCAAATAGGGGAAATGGAAAAGGGAGTTAAGTGATTTGTCGAAGGCCATGGAGAGAATCCACGTCTATGAGAATTAGAATAAAAGGGTTCCTTGCTTCTAGTCCCGAGCTGAGAGCACTCTTCTGTGCCTCTGTCTATGTATAGACAAGCATAAAAGTACTGATTGCCTGAGGTGGTAGAGAAGGGAATAAACAAACATGTTCAGCAGTGGAGTCCTAGCTGCATGTGATTTATTTTTATTAGTATTATTTGTATTATATTAATACCTAGAAGCCTCAACCATGACTGGGGCCCATTGTGATAGGCAATGTACAATCACATAGTGCGACACTGCCTGCTTCAAAGAATTTACAATATAAAGGGAAATTATCAATGGTACAAAGAGGGGATAGGCATGTATCTTCCCTTACAATATCATTCCAAATGGGCTAGACAAAGAATGGGAGAAAGGAAATGTCATTATCTTCAGGAGACTGAGGTCCAGAGAGATTTAGGGTATGTTCACACTGCAATTGGAGGTGGGATTGCAAGGCAACTCATGTAGAGATACCTGCACTTGCTTTAATCTACCTAGCACAACTAAAAATAGCAGTAAAGACAAGGTGTATAAACCCACTCAGAATCCTTGGTACATACTCACATTGTTAGCCCAGACCGTCTTGCCATGCCTTCACTGCTATTTTTAAACATGATAGATTAAAGCTAGCATGGATATGCCAACCTGAGCTGTAATACACCTCCATTTGCAGAGTGGACATACCTTCTGTGGCTTGTCCAAGGTCGCCCACCAAGCTTGTGGCACAGCCACATCAGTTATGATGGTATTACAGAACTGGGCAATAGGCAGATGCCATGCTTGCCAAGCATGTGTTGGAGGAACCTTTCATTTTTCCATCTGTACAATAACTATTCATGTCACACATACTATCATCCTGTAGCCCTTCGTTGCAGTTCCCTTGCCTCAATTTCTGTATAGTGACAACTCGTGTGCAGATGTATTGCTACTGCTTTGCCACAACTGCTATTTGTGAGACACAGGTTGCATTAGTGCATGTGTAATCCCTTTCTTTTTTTCGTGTTTTCTGGTGGTCAGCCAAAAACCGTATTGGTGTAATTACAGCTGCTGTTTCTACTTGCTCCGAGTTGATATGGAAGGTGGCAGTATAGAAGCTTGGTGTCAGTGTAGAGCAGTGGTGGGCAATCTGCGGCTTGCATGTGGCTCATCAGGGTAAGGTGATTGCCGGCCGCGAGACATTTTGCGGATGTTGACTGACCGCAGGCACAGCCCCCCCGCAGCTCCCAGTGGAATGGGAGCTGTGGGAAGCAGCAGCCAGCATGCCCCTGCGGGCTCTTGGGTGGGGCCAAGATGAAGGGTTTGGAGTGCAGGGGGGGGGCTCTGGGCTTGGGGTGAGGAGTTTGGAGTGTGAGAGGGGGCTCCGGGCAGGGTCAGGGGGCTGGGGTTCGAGAGGGGGTGAGGCTCCAGCTGGGGGTGCAGACTCTGGGATGGGGCCGGGGATGAGGGATTTGGGGTGCAGGAGGAGGCTCTGGGCTGGGGCCGAGGGGTTCGGAGTACAGGAGGGAGCTCAGGGCTGGGGTGGGGGTTGGGTGTGTGAGGAGATGAGGAGTGCGGGCTCCAGGAGGTGCTTACCTCAGGCGGCTCCCAGGAAGCAGCTCGCATGTCCCTCCGGCCCCTAGGTGGAGGTGCGGCCATGGGTGCTCCACACACTGCCTCCGCCCCGAGTGCTGCTCCCACAGCTCCCATTGCCCTCGGCTCCCAGCCAATGGGAGCAGCGGACCCAGTGCTTGGGGCAGGGGCAGTGCGCGGAGTCCCCATGGCTGCCCCTACGCCTAGGAGCCGGAGGGACATGCCAGCTAGTTCCTGGGGGCCACACAGAGCTGGGTAGGGAGCCCGCCAACCGCGCTGTGACCAACCAGACTTTTAATGGTCAGGTCAGCAGTGCTGACTAGAGCCACCAGGGTCCCTTTTCGACTGGGTGTTCTGGTCAAAAACCGAATACTGGGTAACCCTACATGGCTTCATTGTTATTGTTTTTCAAGCTAGTTAGATCAAAGCTAGTTCAGGAATGTCTACATGTGCTGCAATCACACCTCTGAATGCAGTGTAGGCAGCCAGTTGAGAATTCCTCCAGCAGAGGGGAATCCTCAGATGGTTTAACAAAATTTAAGCAACAAAGATTTTGTTTTTGTGCAAAGGTCATTCATTTTAATAAACAGAGAGGTGGGGGAAAGGAGGAGGAGGAATGTCTCAGACACAGACAAATGCATACCAAATGATAAAATGGAATGTTTCCAAGTTTTCCATGAGGTACCAGGAAGTGTTAAATGTTTCCAAAAACTTCCGTTTAAAGGATTTCTTATTTTCTGGGATTGAAAAATGTAGAGGGTGATTTGAGGTCAGTTATAAAATAAAGAGTCAGTTATATGGTAAAAGGTGCAAGGCCTTGAGGAGTTATGCCAGACACTAGCGTTGTCACAGTGTGCTTATCTAATGACAAAATACTTGATAGAGTAAAGCAAAAAAGATGGAGAGATAAGGTACATCTGCTGTAACAGAGAAAAGAGAGAGAGGCTACCAAAGACAGAAGACTATGTACTTTAAACATTTTGTTGGAGGTTTCTGGAAGCCAGAAAATTCTGAAGGCCTACACAAACTAAATGATCTCTTCTACAAATATATGTATCTAGTGCCAGTGTTTACTCACAGTTAATCCTCACTCAGGTACCAAATTTATGTCTTGTTTAGATTCTCATTCATTCAGGATTTTTTCTAGGTTTCAGGGGAGCTAATTGCTCCAATAATGAAGGGATTTTTAACATGAACAATTAGATATACTCACAGACACTGTACCTAATTCTCTGCTGGTGCAAATGGCATTAGAATAAATGGGACTTTCCAAGAGTCTTAAACTGAAAAAGCAGCTGTTCAGGTTCCATTTATCCAAGCCACCACCAGCCAGCAAGTTTCTAGAACAGAATAGTAGCTAATTCCTTCTGCCAAAGCAAAGCTTCATGGCCAAATACAGAGAATAAAACACCACATTCATATTGCTCTTCATAAGAAATATTTCTCAGTGCTTTATGACATGTAGAGTAGGTAAATCAACAGAAGGAGACTGAGCAAATACAAATCAAAAGCAGCATGTTCATCTATTATTTTAAAAACATTAGTGTGAGCCAGTTTTTGTTGACAATAGTCAGTAAATTTCACAAGTGATCAGTATCTTGAGAAAATGTCTGGCCCCGGGAGACTAAACATATGATAAATAGATTTTAAGGTCAGAAGGGACCATTTTGATAATTTAATCTGACTTTCTGTATAACACAGGCCATAGAATGGAGAAGTTAGTGTAACTGTTTCTCTTCCAAAGCTCATGAGGGATGTGGGAGGAGAAGATAGAGTTAAACAAACCAGAAAGGTCAGAAGAATTGCCCAATCCTTGGAGTGTTTCAGGAGCATAATCTTCATTACCATACTGCTATCTCCATTGGCAGGGCTGTATGGGGAAGAGTGCACAATGCCTGCCCACAGACATTTAGGGTGAGATTTTTCAAAAGCTCCTAAGGAATTTAGGAGCTCCTAAAACCCTTAGGCATTTTTGAAAGTCTCCCTGCCTAGAAAATAAATTAATTCTGACTTTTCTGTGGTTTTTTTTCTTGAAGAAATATGTTGGAAATTAGTTTTATATATTAACACAAACTCACTTTTAAATTAGTCTCATTTAAAAAAATTAACATATAAATAACATGAAAGGCTAAGTGTTAAATGTCTTTTACATGTCCAGGTCCAAGCTTTATGATTAATGAGCATTATTAAGGTTGATTGTCATGTGGGACATGGATTCTGTGACTTCCTGTGTCTTTCAGAGATGCCTGTGACTTTTTTCTATTGTCCTTTTGTAGTAGTTGAACAGAGAGGTGAAAAGCATGTGAAAGTCCTGCTACACAAGACAGCTCAGAAATTTTAGAAGGAAAAAAAATCAGTCAGGTCACAAATCCATGTCTGTTTCCAAATTTGACACGACAAGCTTGTGATGTTCCACAGTGTTTTCCATGACATAGCAACAGTCCTAATCATGGCTTTCTTAGTATTTATTTTATATACTGTCCAAAAATGGGGACAAAACCAGTAGATTCGTTTACATTTACCCCCTCATAGTGGTTTTGGTTTTTTTCCTGTTTCAGAGGTCCATGAACTTGACAGTTTTAAGAGTGCCACCTATTGAATTGCCAGCATCACTCCCTGCAGTTCCTGCATTGTCCTTTGTATTGACATATGAACCAACCGAGCCTCACTGCTTTCGTTGTGAGATCTGATGACATTCGAGCAGCGGTTTTCAACCTGTGGTCCACTGACCCCTTGGGATCCACAAACTATGTCTAAGTTTTCCAAAGGGGTCCGCACCTCCATTTGAAATGAAAAAAGGTTGAAAACCACTGCATTATAGCCTGAGATGACATATCTACACTACAACTAGTTCATTCCTGGGAAGAGCATCATCAGCTCTTTTTCACATTGGTGAGAAGTTACTCAGACAAGAAGTCCCACTGATTTTATACTCCTAAAAACCAGTGTTAGCAAGGGGTTGATAATCTGGACCTCTGGGAAGATAAATTCAGGATTTCTGTCTGTATCTCAAAATGTCTTTGCTTCAGTTTTGCCCTCACTGTTACTTTAACATAAAGTTTGGTGCTTTATTGTAATTGTGTATGGGTGAATCTCTTGAAGTCTGAAGGTTTGTGGATATCGTGAGCTATTTTTGGTGCTTGAAAAACCAGTCTGAATTTCTAATTTTTTTCTGTATAATTTAAACCTACGTGCTTTTTTCACTCATGTTTCAATTCAATTCTATTGGGTAGTTCAAAAATCTATAGAAAGATTTTCTATTAAACCCTCTAGGATTTTAAAGTGCCTCTTAAGTATAGTGCAAATGTTTGAATCTGAGCAAGTTTCAATCCCACAATATTCAAATGAGTTCAAAATTAGGAAAAACTAGTTAGCTCATTTTTAATTATGGCCTCAATCCTGCAATTTGATTTGCATGGAGTGACACATGAGCTCAGTTTCAGTATTGGAGCCTTAATTATCAGCATTGCTAGCTTCTACTGGAAATTCTACAATAGTGTCTAGACAAGGAGCATTCATAAATTATTTGTCTATATCAGTGTCATCTTTAAAATGAAACTGTCCCACATGGTTAGCTACTAGAAATGGGAGGTCTCCATCAGGTTCTGGTTCAAATGTAAGTTTTGCTGACTGACAAACTTATTGAAAAACCATATTGGGAACAAAAATATATATAAATAAAAGTAGTAAAACTATTTTTAAAAATTATAGTAATTGGAGAGAAGTAGGAAGACTGCAGTAGAATATAAAATAGTGCCCAATAACTTGATCATATGTAAGATGACTGAATCAATAAAAATTACTTTAAAAAGATGTATAAATGAAGATTGAATATAGAAAATACTGCCATGTTGACAACATGCAACAGTTCAGAGCTGCAGCCACACACTGCCAACAACAGGATATTTCCACAGGTTTTTTAAGGCAAGGTCTGTTATTTCTCTATTAGTTTTTTTATGTTGACTCCATATTTTTCTGGGTCTGCAGGGAGGGCATGGCATGTCTCTGCAGCTCTGATCTGATGTAGCAAGATATGAGGCTCCCTTTCCTGTTGGAATTGTCACCAAGCCCTTGGGTATCACACAACAGCCCAGTTTATATTAATAGAATATTTGAAATATTTTCAGGTATTTTTTAAAAAGCCTCATGTTTTCCTTGTTTAACTTCTGATTACATTATTTATTTTTCTATCGTAATCAAAGGCAATAGTAAAAATAGCTAGTTTTCCTTTAACATTATAGGGGAAAATATGTTTGGCTAGCTGATGAAAGTGGCTATTGCATTGTGTCTGGTCAGTTTGCTGTTTTCTTTGGCCCTATAGTCCCACTGTAGCCTTAAGGATTTACCTATTGTGTAAGGGATTTTATTTGTATTTTTGGAGTCGTGTTTGTTGTCCATGTTTGTGCTGCCAAGCCTGCTTAGGAATGTATTTTTTTTCTCTTGTATGACGTCTTGTCCCAAGCATTCTGCAAAACATTTATTTGCTGTGTGCTAGTCACCAAATAAGACTTTTATTTGATTAACTGGGAGGGCCTTTTTAATACCAGGGTTTCCACAAATGCTCACCACTATCCAGTCCTTGTCTTTCATGAGTAAGATGCATACTACAATTGCTCACTGCTCTGCTCTTCTACTCAGGGTTGTCACATGTTTATCACACTTAAGGTGTTTTATGTAACAAGATGAACCCACAAAACCTCTCTTGACCCCAGTAAATCTAGGGTCTTGTCTATAGTAAAGAAACATTAGCAGACATAAAATGGTAGGTAGAGCTCATGAGACGATGGAACTGTCTACCTCTCTCCTTCACTGCAATTTCCCTTTCCCCACCCACTCACCACCCCTGCCTCCGCCATTCATTTCTCACCCCTCCCTGCACCTCCACAACACAAGCAGCAGACATCAAGGCCATTCCCAGCACTCCTGCTTTGGTTTTCCCATAATTCCCAAATCTGTACATCTCCCTTTGCTCCTCATTGTTGCTGTATGGGCAAGGGAGGGACGGGGGCGGGAAGGGGCAAGGTTAAAAAATTCCAAGATTAGATAAGTCATTGCTGTTAAAAGTCCAGCTGATATCATTCATTTGGATACACAAGAATTGCCCTTTGGCTTTGAATTATGTAACAGAGAATTCACAGAAACGAGTAATGCATGCTGCCGGATTCTAGAGCAACACCTCTATCTTCCAAATTTTCAGGAAGTTGTACAACAGTTACTATCACAATCAATAACTGGTTATGCCCATACATTCTATTCCACAACATATTCCTGAAATATCATTGGTATTTATTACTACCATTCTGCTAGTACCCACAATGGGCTAGATGTTGTTCAAACATATATAAAGGTACAGTCCCTGTTCCAAACAGTTTACAACCTAATTAGGGGTTTACCGTAATCAGCCTGCTAGGAATGCACAAAGACATTTTCTGTCTTTAAAAGTTCCAAGGGCTATTTTTTTTAGTTAATGGAAAATGCCAGCATTGTATATGCTCAGGTTTCTGCATCTGAAACTGCTAATTTATGTCTCTGTGCACACTGCATGATTTAGTGCACCATGCATGCATTGTTACAAATTCCATGCTTTTTAAACAAATCCTTTGCTGTCTTAAGCATCCATTTTGACAGTAAATGCTGCTAAGATGAAGATCTCTGTCGATAGCTGAGAACTTTACTTGGAGTTTCAAGTCTGATGCAGCTTTTAGAGGGCAGATATGACACTGCAGATTAGCCAGATCAAATGTCTGTAACTTGGAAATGATCACCAATGCTCACTGAACATGTGACGGGATCTAGTGCATCAGGTTAGCTTGACACATTAATTTCTACTTTAGGGCCACTTTATGATATCCTTATTCACACTGAGGAGTACTTTTATCCTCAAATAATCTCAATGAAATAACTAGGACTACTCTAGGAGTAAAGTATTACTCAATTAGTGTCAGAGGTATGCTGCAGGAGAAAAGAAGTCGCTGTCAGATAGGTCTGTATTTAGGTTTAAGCAAAGAGTAAGTTTCCCTGATGATAAAAGATGTGTATGTGTCGGGGGTATTTTTAAAGGGCTCAGGAGATCAGGGTCATTTAAAAAGGGTGGTTGGCAACTTCTTCCCTCCTCACTGATTTTGGCATTAGATTTAGGTAAAGTTAGGCCCGAAATTTAGATTTTTGTATACACAAAGCTATACAAGTTAAAAGACCAAAGTATTTGTTACTATAAATTATTGTGGGCCCCACCCTCTAAAAAAAGTGTTTGTTTGGACTTAAAACACTCCCTTGGAATGTTTGCAACCAAAGCAAGGAGCATAATGGAAAACTGTATTTACAAACGTAATAAAACATGATTCACAAGAGCTGGGAAGTTCCAGAACTTTATTTGCTGCTCCCAGTCACATGGTCCGATCAGAGTTTGGACGGTTAATAACAGTCACAGATCAAGTATCCAGTGATTCTAATGGCTATTGTTACAAACGTGTTCCTCAAGTCTAAGTCTTTAATCAGTCTGGCTATGTTTGTACCCTTTTATTTTTGTTATGTTGAATCAGTATGAAAGATGATTTTGAGACAACAGGGTTTTTTTTTTAAAAAAAAGCAAGTAGTTTAAAAATCAGTGGGTAGCACAAGTGGTCTATTACAGCAGTTTCATAGTTGTCCAGCAAGGGTAGGTCACTGCTGCCCATAGTTAAAAAACTGGAATTTATTTATTATTTGGTTCCATTCTATTGAAATAAATGGCCGATGATGCAGTTATGTACCTGACGTAGCCATGTATGTGGTTAAGTCTCTTAGAACCCTGAACTTAAGATTCTAATGTCATGTTGCACTGTAACAAAATATTGATAAGCACACACATGCATTTCTTCAGACACACTACAGATGAATACATATCAGAATTTCTTTCATTCTCCTTCAGCAAGACATCTTCTAGAATCCACAGTCACTCAGTATTTTACCAGATGAATGAATAAGCCCAGTTCTGCAGAACACAAGACATTTATCACTGTTAGCATCTGAATAATTCTATTGAATTAAGTATGTTGTTGGAATAGGCTAAAGTGCTCAGCATCTTGAAGGATAGAGCCTAAAGCCTGCAAGTGATATACAGTCATAGATTTGAAGGCCAGAAGGAACCACCATATCATCTGCTTTGACTTCCTGTGTATCACAGGTCACCTATACCACACAGCACCTGCACACTAAACCCAACAATTGAAATTAGACCAAAGTATTGCAGCCCACAGGAAACTAGACTGTTATTGTGAGATTGCACTCCATATGACTTTATGAAAATATGCTAATAAGTGTGAATATACTGTAACTGGGATATGCTTCCTGCAAAAGGTCTCTTGTAAGGTATCATTACAAAGCTTATAAGCTACTGAGAGTGGTCATCCTATTTGTATAAATGTATCACTCTTGTATCTGAAACTAGAAATATGAAATATAACTCTGAGGTCCTATTGTAAATATGCAAAGTGTGGCCTATTAATGGTGGTTTGGAATCTTGATGGCTCCCATCAACTAGGACAATTGACTGTAGATGGCTCTGTTTACTTGCAAGCCTTCCTGTGAGTCAGGCTGGGAAGAATGAAGGCTTGGGGTCTCACAGGACATGTGACCATGTCACCTGGTACTGGAATCCATCTTAAACCTGGGGCTTTTCTATTTAGAAGGAGGGGTGGGGACCCAAAGAGACAAAAGATTCCTGCCTTGTGCCAAAGATATACAAGGGGGTGTACCAGACCAAAGTGGGCTGCAGTCATGAGAAATCTCCTAGCTACCACCTGAGCTGGAACAAAGACTGTACCAGGGGAAAGGATTGGGCCCAGACTAGGAAGGCGTCCAGTCTGTGAAAGAAGCTTATTGAAACATCTCTGAGGGTGAGATTTTATCTGTATTCAGCTTCTTACTGTATGAGGCTTAAACTTGCGTGTTTTATTTTATTTTGCTTGCTAATTTACTTTGTTCTGTCTGTTATTACTTGGAACCACTTAAATCAGGGCCGGCTTCAGGCACCAGCAAAACAAGCTGGTGCTTGGGGCGGCACATTTCTAGGGGCAGCATTCTGGCACCGGCCATGCCGCCCCTACAAATGTGCCCCGGCTGGCCGCCCCAGCTTACCTCCGCTCTGTGCCGGCGCAGCTGCCGCCGGCTTCTCCCCGAGCGCCACTTCTCCCCCTTCCTCCCAGGTTTAAGAGCCTGGGAGGGAGGGGGAGAAGAGAACTCGAGCGGCCGCGCTGTGCGTCTCCCCCTCTCACCCAGGCATGCCCTGGCGCTCTGGCCGGGGAGAGCGGGGGCCGCGGGCATGCCGCGCTCGCTCCCCGCTGGCTGGGGAGAGCGGGGGCAGGGCTCGCTCCCCGCCGGCCGGGGAGAGTGGGGGCCATGGGCATGCCACACTCGCTCCGGCCGGCCGGGGAGAGCGGGGGCCATGGGCATTCTGTGCTCGCTCCCTGCCAGCTGGGGAAAGTGGGGGCAGCTGGCATGCCGCCCATGCTCCCAGTAGGGGTGGGGGGGGGTGTTTCAGCGGGCGTTGGGTTTTTTTGTTTTTGTTTGGGGGGGCAGCATTTAGGGTTTTGGTTTTTTTGCTTAGGGCGGCAAAAACGTTAGAGCCGCCCCTGACTTAAATCCTCCTTTTTGTATTTAATAAAATCACTTTTTACTTATTAATTAACCCAGAGTATGTATTAATACCTGGCCGGGGTGGGAGAGAGTCAGCTGTGCATATCTATCTGTGTTATAGAGGGCAAACAATTTATGAGTTTTCCCTGTGTAAGCTTTATACAGAGTAAAACAGATTTATTTGGGGTTTGGACCCCATTGGGAGCTTGGTATTTGAGTGCTGGAGACAGGAGCACTTTTTAATCTGTTTTCAGTTAAGCCTTCAGCTTGTGGGGGACGTGGTTCAGACTTGGATCTGTGTTTGCAGCAGGCAAGCATGTCTGGCTCAAACAAGGCAAAGTACTGAAGTCCCAAGCTGGCAGGGAAAAGGGCTCAGAGGTAGTTCCAGCACATCAGGTGGCAGTTCCCAAAGGGGTCTCTGTGACCCAACCTGTCACAGTTATATGCCACAGGGAGAGAGTATGAGGGACCACAGTGCACCATTGCCCAAGGTCCCAGCAATGGCAGGGAAATGAACATACCCAGATAATCCTGGCAAGCAACCTGCACACACTTGCTGCAGAGAAAGGTGAAAACACCCCAAGGCCACTGCCAATCTGACCTGAGGGAAAATTCCTTCCCAACCCCACGTATGGTGATCAGTTTGAACCTGAGCATGTGAGCAAGAATCAGCCAGCCAAGCACCTGAGAGACAGAATGCTCGGTGCCACCTCACAGCATGGACCCAGCCCTTCCAATGTCCCATCTCCAGCCTTGGCCGTCTATGATGCTTCAGAGGAAGGAGCCAAAACACACACACAGAATAGATGGGCAGGGGAATCCCTGCCTTACCTATGCAGGTGGTTGGCTGAATCTGCAAAGCATGAACTTTTAGGAATATAAGACATAAGCCAGAACTGGTGAATAAATTTTTTAAGACCAGATCCTCAGCTAGTGTAAATCAGCCCAGCTCCATTGAAATCAATGCAGCTATATCTATTTACCCCAGTTGAGTATCTGAACCTTACAGTTTACATTATGTTTATGTGAGAGATTTAGTTTTTATACCTAGTCATAATAAATACAGTTTGAGTGCATTTTGTTATGTGCTCTATTTTAACGTGGGATCAGTTACAGTGCTATGAATGAACTACTCACATTTAAGTCTCATAGCTTCTCTAGTCACCAGAAACCCTCAATATATACCATTAATAATATACCATTATTATTACTTATTCACTCTCTCGTTTCACATATGGACATATAAATACAGTTTAGACCAGGGGTCTCAAATTCAGATGACCACGAGGGCCGCATGAGGACTAGTGCATTGGCCTGAGAGCCACATCACTGATCCCGCCCCCTTGCTGCCCCTTGCCCTGCCCCTTCTCCACCTCCTCCCCTGAGCGCGCGGCTCCCCGCTCCCCCCCCCTCCCAGAAACCGTGAAGCTCTTCCCATGCGGCCTGCGGAGCTCTTCCCTGCTGCCTGCTGGGCTCCTCGTGCTCCCACCCCCTTTTAAAAAATAAATAAATGTTTTTTAATTTTTTTTAAAAAAATGTTTATACCCCCCAGGCAGTTCCCGCTGCCAGAACAACTGTCTGGTGGCGGGAACTGTATGGGGGTTAATAAAAAAATATTTAAAAAAAAAAGGGGGGGGGGGGCACGGGGAGCCCCGCGAGCCACAGGGAAGAGCTCCGCGGGCCGCGTGTTTGAGATCCCTGGTTTAGACAGAGAGACATTACTTTGCTGGGAGAATCTAGTTGATGTGGACACAATGGCAAAATGAGACAGACACATGCATGGAATGAAGTGGCAGGCTGCAGCTTTTATTAAACTTTTAACACAAGGGAGGGGCGCTACCCGCCCATCACCCATACTCTGCTATACCAGAGATTTAATTGGTTCCAGTGGGGGGTTACAGGGCTCCTTACCATATAACCTGTAAATGGTGCCAGAGTTACAGGGGTCCTTTCCATATAATCCATAATACGGGGTAGGGTCTCCTCAGCCTATCACCCAGAACTCAGTTCTCTCTGAGGGGGACAGAGAGTGCAGCAGGGTGAGGAACCTTGGCCCACGAGGGCCACAAAGTCTTACCTCGACCCACAAAGACCACAAGGTCTGACCCTATCACATGAGCCAAGACCTATCACCAAAATCCCAGGTTTTTCACCCCTGGGAACCATTCACTTTGTTCTCTTAACCCCACTGGAAACCGGCTGCAAGTTGTGACAAGTAAGCAACACCATCCCAGTACTGCAGTTAGATACCATATGAGTTCCTGCTTAACCCTCTGTGACTTGCAGGTGCTGTGAGGAAGGCAAAAAACGCCCTGGTCCTCTGCAATTTGGCCCATGGGAGAAAAAATTCCTTCCTAACCAACTAAACAGATGATCAGCTAGACTCACAGCCTCTGTCAGGCTGGGTTCCCATTCCTAGTTCGGGTTGGTAGGGTGGACTGCTAGAAAAGAGCTGAAAGAGGTCCCTGTGCTGGGCTAAATGCTGGGAGCTGGGCAATGCTCTCTAATCAGCTCCCCTCTCCCCCAGCTGGCCAGTGGGTGCCAGAGACTCCCATAGGAAGAGCTACAGATTGTCCTTTGGCAAGTGCCTCATTCCCTTGCTACTGGGACTGTCCCTCTTTCACTAGTGGCCCCATCAATTTTCCCACCTGCTGATGTGGGTGGGTGACATTTCTACAAATTGAGGTCATGTTGTGAAGCCACAGGGCTAGATTCCGACACTTTTCTTCAGGCTGAATAGCATCTTGCTATACAACTAGTTCCACTGAAGTCAGTGGGACCATTTGTGGAGTAAGTTGCTGTCCATTGTGAGGAGTGAAATCATAATCTGTCCCAGGACAAGCAATTAGATTGATTGTATTGTGAGATGTGGAAGAGGGAAACCCCTGCTGTACCCAGTATGTGAAAATACAATACAAAATTCCAAGGTGGATTTCAATATTGAAACCCAGACATTTGTATAAACTTTCAAGATATCCCTGAGATAACAGTAGCAATGTCCTGTCCTAATGAGTATTTATAACAAACACCACTTTTGTACACCATACATTCATTAACCTTTAGGTGAAAGCTCTCTCCCTCTAGGTGACTTTGTGATGGTTGCATATAATTAAGAAGTAGGAGGGATCCTGTGGTTTACTGTTGAAGGCTGATTGACTCTCGTTCTAAAGGACAGTGAGCCTGTAATGCAAAATTTTTGGTGAGCAATAGGAATGCAAATATCTGTGTAATTGCCACATGCATAGTATGGTTTAATTGATGAGGTTATGGAGTGGGTAGAAGAGAGAACTCCTGTGGATGTTTCTGAACTCACTGCATCTGTGACTTGTTTCTATCACGGATAATAACATGACTAAGCTACACATGGCAATGTTTTGCTTGCACAGCTGACACTTCTAATTTCAGGGTATAAAGACAGGGAGAAGGAATGTGATGTCATTGGAATAAATAAAAACATTTGCAGGAATCAGTATTTTATTTTTATGTATCATTTTTAAAGTAACACAAATTGATTCAGTATTTTACAAACAGAACAGGCTCCATTCTTACATGCTGAGAGACAAAACGTGACAAGAAGAGACAAAGGGAAACTGTTTAAGTCAAGGAAGGTACACAGAAATGATCAGTGAAGAAAAAAGGTAAGCAGGGCTTTGAGGAGAAATTAGTTTTCAAGGAGAGAATTGAAAGAGGGCATTTATGTCTATTGAAGTCCTTAAGGACTCAACAACACCTCTAAAAATCTGGTCATTGGTGTTTTTGCTTCTGGAGACTGTTCAAGCATTAGGGTCAAGTTCAGCATGTAACCAAGTGTATGAGTAGGAGATGAAGGGAACAGTGTGGAAAGAGAATTGAGAGGAGAGTAGGAGGAAGTCACAATAGAGATAAAGACAGGGTCTTGAGGTAGAGTGAAGAGAGAGGTGGTAAAGCCATGGAGAAAAAATCTACTGTAAACAGAGCAAGTGTTGAACAAGGTATGGATGAGACTCTATCAGTGGGGAAAGAGTAGATTTCAACATTATTTTAAGAGAATTTAAGAGTAGGTTAGATAAATGTCTATCAGGGATGGTCTAGACAGTAATTGGTCCTGCCATGAGGGCAGGGGGCTGGACTCGATGACCTCTCGAGGTCCCTTCCAACCCTAGAATCTATGAATCTATGAATCTATTATTTTACAGGAAGAAAAGACCAGGCTTGGCACAAGCTTGGATTCAGCAGGGGAAAAAGTGAGGAGTTGAAAATTATGTATAGTTTGCAGTCCTAACATATTAGTGAGATAATCAGGTTGTTAATCAGAATATAGAAGGAAGGAGGAAGAGAGATGAGAAGCATTATTCCTGTCCCTTCTCAAGTCATCTAATAAAGATGTTAACAACACTTACCTCAGCTGTGAAAAGGCAGCACTAAGAGGCCCACCGTTAATTAATTTCTGACCCAAATTTGGACTGCTTTAAAATGGACCGAATGTAGTGAAGATTTTCTTCCACATTCTCAATAGTTTAAGTGTAGTAGCCGTGTTAGTCTGTGTCAGCAAAATGAAAATAAGAAAGAAAAACTTGTAGCACCTTAGAGACTAACAAATTTATTTCAGCATAAGCTTTCGTGGGTTAGTACCCACTTCATCGGATGCGTGGAATGAAATTATTCTTCAGACAGATATATATACAGTCGGGGCCTCTCCTTTTGTCCCTCCAGACCCACGAACATGATACAGTTCTGCGGTGACCTAGAATCCTACTTTCGTCGTCTCCGACTCAAAGAATTTTTCCAACAGACCTCTATACAACATACTAAGCCACAGAATCCTTCCTACCAAAACTACAAAAAGAAGGATTCTGCGTGGACTCCTCCTGAAGGTCGAAACAACAAATTGGACTTCTACATAGACTGCTTCCGTCACCGTGCTCGAGCTGAAATTGTAGAAAAGCAAAATCACTTGCCCCATAACCTCAGCCGTGCAGAACATAATGCCATCAACAGCCTCAGGGACAACCCTAACATCATAATCAAAAAGGCTGACAAAGGAGGAGCTGTCGTCATCATGAATAAGTTGGAATATGAACAAGAAGCTGTCAGGCAGCTCTGTAACTCCACATTCTACAGGCCTTTATCCTCTGACCCTACTGAGGAGTACCAAAAGAAACTGCACCATCTGCTCCAGAAACTCCCTGGAAAAGCACAAGAACAAATTTGTACTGACACGTGCCTAGAACCCCGACCAGGGACATTCTATCTGCTACCCAAGATCCATAAACCTGGTAATCCTGGACGCCCCATCATCTCAGGCATTGGCACCCTAACAGCAGGATTGTCTGGCTATGTAGACTCTCTCCTGAGGCCCTATGCTACCAGCACTCCCAGCTATCTTCGCGACACCACTGACTTCCTGAGGAAACTACAATCCATCGGTGATCTTCCAGACAACACCATCCTGGCCACTATGGATGTAGAAGCCCTCTACACTAACATTCCACACAATGATGGACTACAAGCTGTCAGGAACAGTATCCCTGATACTACCACGGCTAACCTGGTAGCCGAACTTTGTGATTTTGTCCTCACCCACAACTATTTCACATTTGGGGACAATATTTACCTTCAAGTCAGTGGCACTGCTATGGGTACCCGTATGGCCCCACAGTATGCCAACATTTTTATGGCTGACTTAGAACAACGCTTCCTCAGCTCTCGTCGCCTAACACCCCTACTCTACTTGCGCTACATTGATGATATCTTCATCATTTGGACCCATGGAAAAGAAGCCCTTGAGGAATTCCACCATGATTTCAACAATTTCCATCCCACCATCAACCTCAGCCTAGACCAGTCCACACAAGCGGTCCATTTCCTAGACACCACTGTGCTAATAAGTGATGGTCACATTAACACCACCCTATACCGGAAACCTACTGACCGCTATACTTACCTACATGCTTCCAGCTTCCATCCTGGACACACCACACGATCCATTGTTTACAGCCAAGCTCTAAGATACAACCGCATTTGCTCCAATCCCTCAGACAGAGACAAACACCTACAAGATCTCTATCAAGCATTCTTACAACTACAATACCCACCTGCTGAAGTGAAAAAACAGATCGACAGGGCCAAAAGAGTACCCAGGAGTCACCTACTACAAGATAGGCCCAAAAAAGAAAATAACAGAACACCACTAGCCGTCACCTTTAGCCCCCAACTAAAACCTCTCCAGCGCATCATCAAAGATCTACAACCTATCCTAAAAGATGATCCCTCACTCTCACAGATCTTGGGCGACAGACCAATCCTTGCTTACAGACAGCCCCCCAACCTGAAGCAATTACTCACCAGCAACCACACACCATACAACAAAAACACCAACCCAGGAACCTATCCTTGCAACAAAGCCCGATGCCAACTCTGTCAACATATCGATTCAAGTGATACCATCACAGGGCCTAATCACATCCGCCACGCCATCAGGGGCTCATTCACCTGCACATCTACCAATGTGATATATGCCATCATGTGCCAGCAATGCCCCTCTGCCATGTACATTGGCCAAACCGGACAGTCTCTACGCAAAAGAATAAATGGACATAAATCTGACATCAGGAATCATAACATTCAAAAACCAGTAGGTGAACACTTCAACCTCCCTGATCACTCAATGACAGATTTGAGGATAGCAGTGTTGCGACAGATTAACTCCAAAAGCAGACTTCAAAGAGAAACTATTGAACTCGAATTGATATGCAAACTAGATTGCGTTGCCTCCGGATTAAATCGTGATTTGGAATGGCTCGGCCATTATGTTAATTGAATCTATTTCCCTTAAGTTAACGATCCTCATTCACACCTGTGTGACCATCTTGTTTATCACTTCAAAAGCTTTTTCTTCCCCTGCTGTCATGTTTCCTCTCAACTAATTAGCCTCTTAAGATTGGTCTATACACCTGGACCATCATGTTTCTCTGACTGTATATATATCTGTCTGAAGAATAATTTCATTCCACGCATCCGATGAAGTGGGTACTAACCCACGAAAGCTTATGCTGAAATAAATTTGTTAGTCTCTAAGGTGCTACAAGTTTTTCTTTCTTATTTTCATTCTCAATAGCAGTTTTTTTAATCCATCACTCTGAGGGCAAGATAGTAATTTTGATTCTTCTTTGTGTACTTGCTCATGTTGATTCCATTCTAGGTGTGTGCATATGCAGAGTTGTCAGAGACTTTAGCCTTAGCAGAATCCGTAGAGCTGGCGGTGGTTCCCCCTTGAGTGTCGCACTCATGTATCCGTATATCAGGCGCTGCCGGCCCTACGCCCTCGCAGTTCCTTCTTATCACCTGTGGTGGTTGGTTGGAGCACCTCTTTCCCTTGCTTTGCAAGTGGTCAGCATTTTTTCCCCTACTCTTTGAACCTTGTGTTCCAGCTGTAAATAGTTTGTTTAATAGTAGATTAGTTAGTAAGTAGTGTTACCCTCAGATTTTAGACGCTACTTATGTTACCTACAGCTTTTGTCTACATTTTAACTAAAGGATAAACAAGGTTGTGGCCCGCTCTAAAGGAATTACCAAAGTTTACTAGGGGGCTTGTCTCTGACCCGCAGAGGGCTCCCCAGAGCAAGCTAGTCTTGCTAACCCCAAAGGGCACAGATACAGCCTTCCACTCAAAGATGGACACACAAGCAGTAATTCTTTGAAAGCAGAAATAGTTTATTGAAGGAATTAGGTCTTTACAGAAAAAGAAGAAATGAGTAAAGCATGATAAAATGTCACGGAATTACATTTTAAAATGAAGCGGCGCAACAAATGAAAGACACAGGCTATATACCATACATGACATATGACAGTGTGGTCATTCCCTTAATACTAGCATTTAACATCCAATAAGCACTGGCCAAGCGACTACCAGATGGGTCAGGGAAGATCTCACTCAAACCACTGGCATCCAGTTTTATTTACAGGCGAAACCCACACATGCCTTAATAATCAATGAAGAATTACACTTACTTCTGTTATTCTTAAGTGCCACTGAACTGTCAAAGGTCCTTCTGTTCTGTCTAAAAATGGAGATGTTGTCAGGGACGTTGTCTTCCCCCAGGAAGCTGTCAGAGCTGCTTCTGGCGGGCGACTGAGGCAACAGTGGTTGCCCTCCAGCGTCAGTTACAGAGCTGCTGCTAACGAAGACTGTTGGTTTGGTTGCTATAGCAGCCATTGTCAGGGCAACCTCAGGATTCTCCTGCTGCTGCTACTGCTGCTTGAGGCTCCTTGCAGGCAGTGGCTCTTCAGAACCTGAAAGCAACCCCCACCCAGAGCCTTACAAGACTCCACCCAAAACCTGGCTAAAACCCTTTTCTTTCCAGGTAGATGTTCTTCAGATAGCTTCTTTTCTTCAGAGGAGTCTCGCAGCTTCTGTTCTTCTTAAGGATCCCAAACCCACTACAAGTTCAACGTGCTGGCTGTCGGCAGGGATCTACGAAGAGAAGGGACACTGGGTTCAGTCACTGCCACCCTTCCTCCTCCTGTTCTTCTGCTCAACCTGGCCTGGCACCACGGGGTCCAGGAGCAGGTGTTTTGAGAGTGTGCCCGAGAGCAACACCCCAATCACCTCCCCGGATCCACCCCATCATTTGCCCTGGTCGAGAGTCACCTCAGACCGTTGGGTGCTAGAAATTGTGTTGCTGGGCTACACCCTTCCATTTTCAGCCACCTCCCCTCTTCCCGGTCCTCTTCAGGGACCCGTCTCATGAGCAACTCCTCGTTCAGAAGGTAAACAACCTCCTACAACTGGGGGTGGTGGAGAAGGTCCGTCTGGAAATGAGGGGGAAAGGTTTCTACTCCCACTATTTCCTGATTCCATACTGAATGGGGGAGGCAACATAGTGACAGATGATGTGGAAAAAGCTGAAGTACTCAATGCTTTTTTTACCTCGGTCTTCACAGACAAGGTCAGCTCCCAGACTGCTGCACTGGGCAACACAGTATGGGGAGGAAGTGAGCAACCTTCAGTGGTGAAAGAACAGGTTAAGGACTATTTTGAAAATTTGGACATGCACAAGTCCATGGGTCCAGATCTAATGCATCCAAGGGTGCTGAGGGAGTTGGCTGATGTGATTGCAGAGCCATTGGCAATTATCTTTGAAAATTCGTGGCAATCGGGGGAGGTCCCGGACGACTGGAAAAAGACAAATAAAGGCCCATATTTTAAAAAGGGAAGAATGAGAACCCTTCTAGAACTAGACTGGTCAGCTTCACTCTAGTCCCTGGCAAAATCATGGAGCAGGTCCTCAAGGAATCCATTTTGAAGCACTTGGAGGAGAGGAAGGTGATCAGGAACAGTCAACATGGATTCACCAAGGGCAAGTCATGCCTGACCAACCTGATTGCCTTCTATGATGAGATTGTGACAGTGTCCCCATAAAACTTTATGGGGAGATGCTTATAACTATATATGTGTAACGTTTTATGCTACATGTGCCATGCAGCATATCTCTGTGAAAGTTATGACCTACTGAATTTATTCCTCCTGTTTGTAGGCATGTATCATTGTTGTGGTTGTAGTTATGAACATTGGTTTTATATTTGCTGGTTTTATGCATAGCTTTTGTAAGAACATGGGACCAGGTCCAGAGGAAGGAATGTGCAAGTTGAGTACAAGTACTTAACAGACAAAAGAAGGTGCAGACCCCAATCCACATCGGGGCCCCAGTCAAGGATGCAACTGGTTAGACTGGTTAGGGCACATGGACAGGTGACTTGCCCATGTGATCCCAAAACTCCAGGGCTACTGGATCCTACGCAGGGAGAGGAAGAAAGGCTATAAAAGCCCTTGCAAGACCCTTCCATTTTGGCTTCAGCTGGCTAAAGGGAGAGGCTCTCCACCCCCCCAAGCACATTCCTGAGGGGAACTGAACAAAGGACAAAGACACCAGGGGGTGCGGCTACTGGACCTAGGCTAATTCTACAGCCTGTAAAAAGGAAAATATCCGAATCTGGTGAGGCTTTTATCTGTGTTAACTTTGAATAGACGTAGACGTGCGTGTTTTATTTTATTTTACTAAGTAACTTGCTTTGTTCTGTCTGTCACCAATTGAACTCACTTACATCCTATTTTTTGTACTTATTAAAATCACTTTTTACTTATTAAGTTTCCTTGAGTACGAGTTAGTGCAAAGGGAGAGCAAACAGGTGTGCATACTTTCTATCTTTGCAATAGAAAGCGAACGATTTATGAGTTTACCCTGTATAAGCTTTATACAGGGTAAAACGGATTTATTAAGGGTTTGAACCTCCTTGGAGTTGAGCAGCTGGGTGTCAAAGGCAAGAGCGCTTCCAGGGGCCTTACAGTGGTGAGTGGACTTGGTTCGGACCTGGGTCTGTGTTTGCAGCAGATCAGTGGAATCTGGCTCAAAACAGACAGGATTCGGGAGTCCCAAGCTGGAAAAGGCTTGGAAGCAGGGGCAGAAGTAGCCTTGGCACACCAGGTGGCAGCACCAGGCTACTTCTGCCCCTGCTTCCAAGCCTTTTCCAGCTTGGGACTCCCGAATCCTGTCTGTTTTGAGCCAGATTCCACTGATCTGCTGCAAACACAGACCCAGGTCCGAACCAAGTCCACTCACCACTGTAAGGCCCCTGGAAGCGCTCTTGCCTTTGACACCCAGCTGCTCAACTCCAAGGAGGTTCAAACCCTTAATAAATCCGTTTTACCCTGTATAAAGCTTATACAGGGTAAACTCATAAATCGTTCGCTTTCTATTGCAAAGATAGAAAGTATGCACACCTGTTTGCTCTCTCTTTGCACTAACTCGTACTCAAGGAAACTTAATAAGTAAAAAGTGATTTTAATAAGTACAAAAAATAGGATGTAAGTGAGTTCAGTTGGTGACAGACAGAACAAAGCAAGTTACTTAGTAAAATAAAATAAAACACGCACGTCTACGTCTATTCAAAGTTAACACAGATAAAAGCCTCACCAGATTCGGATATTTTCCTTTTTACAGGCTGTAGAATTAGCCTAGGTCCAGTAGCCGCACCCCCTGGTGTCTTTGTCCTTTGTTCAGTTCCCCTCAGGAATGTGCTTGGGGGGGTGGAGAGCCTCTCCCTTTAGCCAGCTGAAGCCAAAATGGAAGGGTCTTGCAAGGGCTTTTATAGCCTTTCTTCCTCTCCCTGCGTAGGATCCAGTAGCCCTGGAGTTTTGGGATCACATGGGCAAGTCACCTGTCCATGTGCCCTAACCAGTCTAACCAGTTGCATCCTTGACTGGGGCCCCGATGTGGATTGGGGTCTGCACCTTCTTTTGTCTGTTAAGTACTTGTACTCAACTTGCACATTCCTTCCTCTGGACCTGGTCCCATGTTCTTACAAAAGCTATGCATAAAACCAGCAAATATAAAACCAATGTTCATAACTACAACCACAACAATGATACATGCCTACAAACAGGAGGAATAAATTCAGTAGGTCATAACTTTCACAGAGATATGCTGCATGGCACATGTAGCATAAAACGTTACACATATATAGTTATAAGCATCTCCCCATAAAGTTTTATGGGGACACTGTCACAGAGATAACTGGCTCTGTGGATATAGGCAAAGCAGAGGATGCGATATATCTTGACTAACAAAGTTTTTGATACCGTCTCCCACAGTATTCTTGCCAGCAAGTTAAAAAAGTATGGATTGGCATCTAAAATCTTAGGGTAACCAATTGGTGTCCTGGATCGGTGGGCTAAATGCTATTTGATAGAGCTCCATGCCAAATCTGTGGCTAACAAATTTGGCATCCTGGTAATGGTGGGCTCAAGGTGCTGTTTTAAACCCTGAAGCTTGAAAGCCTTATTTCAAGGTCAGGGAGCATATAGCACCCCGGTATCAAGTGGAGTGCCCCAGGGGTTGATCCTCGGGCTGGTTTTGTTCAACATCTTTATTAATGATTTGGATGATGGGATGGATTGCACCCTCAGCAAGTTCGCAGATGACACTAAGATGGGGGGAGAAGTAGATACGCCGGAGGATAGGGATAGAGTCCAGAGTGACCTAGACAAATTGGAGGATTAGGCCAAAAGAAATCTGATGCGGTTCAACAAGGACAAGTGCAGAGTCCTGCACTTAGGAAGGAAGAATCCCATGCACCGCTACAGGCTAGGGACCGACTGGCTAATGTGACGGGGCAAGGCCAGAGGGCTATAGGAAAGTGGTAAGGAACCAGTATATTAGCCCCAGGCTAAACAAATCCCTGATACCTTATGGCAGTTGCTCCAGGTTAATCAAGACACCTGGGGCCAATTAAGAACTTTCCAGAAGGCAGGGAGGTTAATTGAGACACCTGAAGCCAATCGGGCTGGCTGAAACTAGTTAAAAGCCGCCCAGTGAGTCAGTGAGGGGCGCATGTCAGGAGCTGTGGAAGGAGGTTGCGTGTGAGGAGCTGGGAGCAAGATGCACTAGGAGCTGAGAGTAAGAGGGCGTACTGCTGGAAGATCCTGTGGTGAGGATAAAGAAGGTGTTGGGAGGAGTCCATGGGGAAGTAGCCCAGGGAGTTGTAGCTGTCGTGCAGTTGTTCCAGGAGGCACTCTAAACAGCTGCAATCCACAGGGCCCTGGGCTGGAACCCGGAGTAGAGGGCGGGCCCGGGTTCCCCCCAAAACTCGCAACTCCTGATCAGACACAGGAGGAGTTAACTTGGACTGTGGATTCTACTAGAGGGGAAGATCTCTGAGGCAAGCAGAATCCGCCAATAAGCGCATGACCCACTGAGGTAGAGGAGGAACTTTGTCACACTAAGCAGCAGTTCTGCAGAAAAGGATCTGGGGATTACAGTGGATGAGAAGCTGGATATGAGTCAGCAGTGTGCCCTTGTTGCCAAAAAGGCCAACGGCATATTGGACTGTATTAGTAGGAGCATTGCCAGCAGATTGAGGGAAGTGATTATTCCCCTCTATTTGGCACTGGTGAGGCCACACCTGGAGTATTGCATCCAGTTTTGGTCCCCCCACTACAGAAGGGATGTGTAGAAATTGGAGAGAGTCCAGTGGAGGGCATGAAAATGATTAGGGGGCTGGGGCACATGATTCATGAGGATGAAGCTAGGTTGTACTCAGTGGTGGCAGATGATAGAGCAAGAAGCAATGGTCTCAAGCTGCAGTGTGGGAGGTCTGTGTTGGATATTAGGAAACACTATTTCACTAGGAGGGTGGTGAAGCACTGGAATGGGTTACCTAGGGAGCTGGTGGAATCTCCACCCTTAGAGGATTTTAAGGCCCGTCTTGACAAAGCCCTGGCTGGGATGATTTAGTTGGTGTTCGTCCTGCTTTGAGAAGGGGATTGGACTAGGTGACCTCCTGAGGTCTCTTCTAACCCTAATATTCTATGATTCTTTGATTCAAACGAGGGCCTACCATCCATTCTGGACGTGCGACGATTCAACAAGTACCTCAAGAAGCTGAAGTTTCGCATGGTATCCCTGGCCTCCATCATTCCCTCCCTGGATCCGGGAGACTGGTATACCGGTCTTGACTTGAAAGATCCTTATTTCTGTAAGCAGAGTGAGGACGGTCTCTACCCTGACATCTGGTGGTGAGCTGTGGAAAAGGACTTCAGGGGCTGATCTCATTTGCATGGGCACTCCCACCCTGCCTAGCATGATGGGATTGCTTGCCCAAATGGTCACTTTGGCTGCTGTGGGATCCCTAGTCTCTTTGTTATTGGGGCAGAATGAATAAAATGTTGTTATCCTGGTTACGTGAATCAAGGACAGTAGAACTGTACTTGGCATTTATGATGGAGGGACTTGCCTTCAACTAAGTAGGACTCGCTAGGCAAGGGACATGGGTTCCAAAACCCAACGAATTGAGAGAGGTTAGGGATATATATTTGTACATGGCAGTGAGGGCCCCTAAACACCACTTTGATCCTGCTGCTCTCTACTGTGTAATAGAGCTAATTTTAACTCTATTAGGAGTCTTGTTACATGCTGCAGAGCTGAAATCACTGATACCCAGGTCTAAGTGTTAGACCTTGTAGCAGGGTGGAACCCTGCTCCTGCCCGGAGGGGCTGGAAATAGCCCTGGGAGAGGGCTGATTGGCAAGGAAGCCACAGGTGTGGCTTGTTAATCAGGGCCCAGCTGGCCCTTATAAGAGGGCAGTGGGCCTGGAGCAGACAGACACTCTCTCTCTGCCTTTAGGGAGAGAAGGGCTTGGCTGCAGGGACCTGACCAGGTACCTAGGGTGGAGCAGGGCTGGGGAAGGCCAGAGGAGCTGGGGAGCTCTGGCTAGGAAAGCCCCAGGCTGCGGCCTAGGGTTAGGCCCACTAGGTACTGGGGTTGCGGGGGCGACCCACAGGTAGGCTGAGGCAGCAGGTCCAAACCCCCTTTGCCTGTGATGAGTGGCTTACACTGCAGTCTGCCCCAGGGCGCGGGGGCTAGCTGGTGACTGGCAGTAGCCTACGACTGAGGCGAGGTGGGGATAGTGGGTTGGGGGTTCCCCTGGGGAGGGGAGACCCAGATATAGGGGTACTGCCAGGGGGCAGCACCCCAGTTAAAAGGGCACCGGGTCCTGGGAGGGACACGGGGCCAAAGTCGACAGGCGGATCACTGGCCTGCAGAGGGCGCTCCAGGGCTGGACGAGCTAATTCCCAGGACAACCAGCAGGAGGCGCCGCAGGGGTGAGTCCGACCCTGCTACAAGTGGTGGAGAATGCGGGCATAGACGGTCCGCCCTTGATACAAGGGGCAGGGCAAAGGACTGTGGACTATTGCCCGAAGTGGAGCGTCGAGAAACGGAAGGTGGAGAAATGAAGGACTATTATTGGAGAGCCTGTGTGGCCCGTCTCGCCAAGCAGCAAGCAAGGCTGCTACAGCTGTTGCAGGGGAGGGCACAAGGACCTCGGTGTCGGCCAGGCACTTTGGGCTGGAGGCCAGTGCCAAGGCCTAGAGACTGTTTTGCCTGCGGGCGACCGGGACACTTCAAGAGGGATTGTCCCTACTGGGAGGGGGCAAGAAGGCCCTGCCCAGAAAAGGCACCCCCTGTGAAGTCAACAGGGGGGCCACGAACTTGTTGGGCCTGTGGGGAACCAGGGCACATGAAGAGGGAGTGCCCTCGGGGGACTCGCAGGGCCCAGGCTAGCCCTGAGGTGGTCAGGGGAAGTAACTGGCTATGCTTCCTGTGCCACAAAGGGGGCCAGAGCAAGAGGTCTTGCCCTCAGAGAAGGAGGGGGAGGCCAGAGGATCGGGCCGGGTCCGAGACTGCCCCGAAGGAGGGGGTGGTGACGACCAGGGCCCTCAAGAAGGGATTGCCTGGGGCAGAGAGGTCCCAGATAAAGCGGGGAACCAACACTAGAGCCAGGAGGGCTACAGTGGGAACCCAAACCGAGGGGGGAACCCACGTAGGACTGGAGAGGTCTACGGTGGGAACCTCGACCCTTGAAGAGGGAAGCAGGTGGCTCCAAACAATGGAGGGCCTGCGGCATGAGAGGGATTCCTTGCGTGCCCAGCTGAGAGGGATGCTGGGGCGCTAGGGGTCCTCTCCTTACCCCCCCCCCCCGGTGGAGGGGATCTTGAGGTGGGGGGTGTGTAGCAGGGTGGAACCCTGCTCCTGCCCGGAGGGGCTGGAAATAGCCCTGGGAGAGGGCTGATTGGCAAGGAAGCCACAGGTGTGGCTTGTTAATCAGGGCCCAGCTGGCCCTTATAAGAGGGCAGTGGGCCTGGAGCAGACAGACACTCTCTCTCTGCCTTTAGGGAGAGAAGGGCTTGGCTGCAGGGACCTGACCAGGTACCTAGGGTGGAGCAGGGCTGGGGAAGGCCAGAGGAGCTGGGGAGCTCTGGCTAGGAAAGCCCCAGGCTGCGGCCTAGGGTTAGGCCCACTAGGTACTGGGGTTGCGGGGGCGACCCACAGGTAGGCTGAGGCAGCAGGTCCAAACCCCCTTTGCCTGTGATGAGTGGCTTACACTGCAGTCTGCCCCAGGGCGCGGGGGCTAGCTGGTGACTGGCAGTAGCCTACGACTGAGGCGAGGTGGGGATAGTGGGTTGGGGGTTCCCCTGGGGAGGGGAGACCCAGATATAGGGGTACTGCCAGGGGGCAGCACCCCAGTTAAAAGGGCACCGGGTCCTGGGAGGGACACGGGGCCAAAGTCGACAGGCGGATCACTGGCCTGCAGAGGGCGCTCCAGGGCTGGACGAGCTAATTCCCAGGACAACCAGCAGGAGGCGCCGCAGGGGTGAGTCCGGCCCTGTTACAGACCTACTTTGGGCTAGTGGGGTACCAGCACTGAGGCTCTCCTACTACTAGCTGAAATAACTAAAGAGCTGAAGTTACTCAGAGCTGAAATCACTGAGAGCTGTGTTAAGTAGGGGGGTGCCTGAAGATATATTGGTGAGCAGCTAGCAGGATGGCTGGTGGAGAGGAGCGGCTTGTGGTGAAGAGTGCAGCAGAATCCCATGGAGAGGCGTGGCCATCAGCCGTTGACACGAGCAGCGGAGCATGTAAGGTACCTCCATACCTCCCCCCTTTCCGCCCAGACTGGAAGGTAAACTCTGCAGATGAACTTCTGAACTTGGGGGCGGGGGGGGGGGGGGGGCTGCACTGACCAAGGACAGAAACTGTGGGAGGGGTGACTTTCGTTTGCTGGACCCAAGAACCACCTGGGGCTGCACTGACCAGGGACGGAAACTGTGGGAGGGGTGATTTTGGGGTTGCTGGATTTAAGAACCAAAGGGAAAGGACACAGCCCAATCTGCTTGGGGGTGAGTCTTCTGGTTCATGGTTTGTGTTTATGAACCCTTGTTGTGGTGTTTTCCCAGTTTAATGCTGAGTTGTTTACCTCATGTTATTAAAGATTTTTGCTACACGGAGATTTCGTGCTTGCGAGAAGGGAAGTATTGCCTCTTCGAAGCGCCCAGGGGTGTGTGTGTAATTTTCCCATGTCACTGGGAGGGGGCTTCAGCCAGTTTTGCTCGAGCCCGGTATTGTTGAGAGGGAACCCCTATGTACTGAACCCTGCCCTTGCTGCTATCAACTCAGCGTGGCAGAAGGGTTACATTTCAATATCTGTCTTCCAAGGACACAGATGATTCCTCCATTTTATGGTGGTCCAGTGCCATTTCTAGTTCACATCACTCCCCTTTGGCCAGGGCCGGCACCAGCTTTCCAAGCTGGTGCTTGGGGCGGCATCGAGAATGGGGTGGCAGTCTGAGTCCCGCGGCGGCAATTTGGTGGCAAGTCCACCGATGTTCCCGCCACGGCGGCAATTCGGCGGCAGGTCTCCCACTCTTCCCGCTGCCGAATTGCCACCATGGGACTCAGACTGCCGTTCTATTCTCGCCTGCAGTGGCGGCAATTCAGCAGCGATTGCTTGGGGCGGCAAAATAGTTAGAGCCACCCCTGCCTTTGGCCTCTCCTCAGCCCCACGGGTCTTTACAAAATGCATGGGCCCAGTAGTTGCTTGCTTGAGGCATCGGGAGGTCCAGGTCTATCCTTATCTCGACAATTGGCTCATTAAGGGAAGATCGTGGAATCAAGTGCAGAGCAGCCTCCATCTGCTGCAGTCCACATGCTGTGACCTGGGCCTGTTAGTAAATTAAAATAAATCGACCCTTGTACCAGTGCAATGGATAGAGTTTATCAAAGGAATTTCATGCATTTCTTCCAGAGAACTGTTTCAAAGTCATGTTGGAGGTAATCTCCTGTGTTAGGGGCCATCTGCTTACCACTGCCCGCACTTGTCTAAGGCTGGTAGACCACATGTCTGCCTGTACTTATGTGTCATGCCCAGCTCTTCCTCCAGCCACTGCAGGTGTGGTTGGTGATAGTCTACATCCCCAACAGGCACGACTTCAACCTGGTAGTTCAGGTGCTGGACCACATCCGGGAATCATTGGTGTGGTAGACAGACCCCACATCGGTGTTTCAGGGAGTCCTCTTGATGGTCCCAGCCCCTTTGCTAGCTCTGGTGTCCAACGCCTCTGACCTATGCTGGGGAGCCCACCTGGGAGAGTTCAGTACACAGGGCTGCTGGTTGGGGTCCTACTGCTCCTTCCACATAAATGTCATGGAGCTCAGGGCGGTTAACCTGGCCTGCCAGGCTATTTGGTCCCAGTTACAAGGCCCAGTGGTTGAAGTCCTGATGGACAATACCGCCATGATGTTTTATATCAACAAGCAGGGCGGAGCCAGATTGTCAGCCCTCTTCTAGGAAGCCCTCAAGCTATGGGACTTTTGTGTGAAGCATGCCATTCATCTCATGGCAGCGCACCTCCCCGGAACCAGAAACATATTGGCAGATTGCCTCAGAAGAACCTTCTTGTCTCGCCACCAGTGGTCTTGTGGTCCACCAGATCTTCCAAAAGTGAGGGTCTCCCCAAGTGGAAGGGTAGCATAAAATCCCTCCTGAGCAGCTGTGCTGAATCCTTACCTGTAAGGAGTTAAGAAGCTCAAATAACCTGGTTGGCACCTGACCAAGAACCAATAAGGAAAGATCCTTTCAAATCTGGGAGGCGGGGAGGTTTTGTTTGTGCTCTCTTTGTTGTTCCCTCTCTGGACGGAGAGAGAGACCAGGCAGGAAAAACATCTCCTGAAAATATACCTGAAATGAGTATCTGGGGAGTTTACAAAAATTTTAAGTAAGGGCAAGGAAATGTGTTAGATTATCTTTTGTTTTAGCTTGTGAATTTTCCCTATGCTAAGAGGTAATTTCATTCCTGTTTTGCAACTGGAAAGCAGAATCAGAGGGGAATCCCCTGTGTTTTAAATCTTTTTATTTAACTTGTAAAGTTACCTTCCATCCTGATTTTGCAGGTGTGATTCTCTTACTCTTTTTTTTAATAAATAAAATTAATCTTTTAAGAACCTGATTGATTTTCAGTGTCCTAAAAACCAAGGGGTTTGGTCTGTGCTCAGAGTGTAACCAATTTGTTAGTATATTATTCTCAAGCCTCCCCAGGAAAGGGGGTGAAGGGGTTTCGGGGAGGAAAATATTTTGGGGAAATAGGGACTCCAAGTGACCCTTTTCCTGAATTTTTGTCTAAATCACTTGATGGTGGCAGCAATACCATCCAAGGACAAGGAAAGGATTTGTGCCTTGGGGAAGTTTTAACCTAAGCTGGTAGAAATAAGCTTAGGGGGTCTTTCATGCGGTTCCCCACATCTGTACCCCAAAGTTCAGAGTGGTGAGGGAACCCTGACAGACTTGTTAGTGACTCACCAGAACAGGAAGTGCCACCTGTTCTGCTCATTTGGGGGGATCGATAGGGGCGCCTTTTTGGACATCTTTCTGCTTCCTTGGTCAGGGGCTCTGATGTGCCATTGGTTCCCAAAGTCCTCGTGAAGATCACTCAGGAAAAGGCCAAGATTATCCTGATAGCTCAAACTAATATCCTAAGTCTCTCAACACATCAGCCCTTCCTCTGGATTCTTCAAACTCCTTTCTCAGCAGTGGTGCAGGTAGCCTCCCAATTCAATGGGTGTAGTGTACTAAACTGCAAAGGGACTGACTGACGACTATCTGCAGCAGCACTCTCCACCCAGGCACCGCAACCCTAGTCCTGACCTGGTTAAGAGGGGAGGCCCCAAGGTGTGTGTATGTGTGGGGAGGGGCTGGAGAGTGAGTCTGCCCGGCGCTTATCCCATAGCTGTGGCTCCTGTCAGATGGGGCTGGGCCCAACTTCCTGCTCTGGGCATTGTGCACCAGCTTGCAACGCCTGAAGCTGGGCCCATTCCAATAGGACAGGAGCTGCCACTGCAGGGTGAGTTCATGATTTCTGTTGGTGCAACTGAACCCATGGACCCCCATTAAAGCCACCCCTGTTTCTCAGCTACTCTGGAGTCTTCTCCCCAGCTCCAGTGTATGAGCACTGGCCCCTGAAACTGAGTCTCCCCGAGGTATCTGTTTTCCTGCACACTCTGGCTCAGGTTCCTTCACAGGAGTCCTTCTGCTTCATGTGCTTCCTCCCTTCAGATTGAACTCTCTCCCTTCTATGAGGCCCAGGTGTCCATTAAGTTATCACCTGATGCCTCAATTCCAGGCCCTCTGGATGAGAAGGAACTAATTAATTACTGCACAGGCACAGTAGATATAACTAATTGGTTGTTAACGCTTTCTATCCCGTGATTAGGTTTTCACCCCATCACGTGGCCCCAGTCCCACAGAGACATAACAAAAAGATGGTCCCTGCCATGAAGGGTTTACAGTCTCAGTATAAATCTTTACAGTTACAACCTCTGCTTTTCACTGTCTCTATGGAATTCTTTGCCCAAGCAATATGGCACGAGTTACAGAAGTTATGGTATAACACACAAAATGGTATAACACAATATGTTCATAATACTATGTTTTAAAATGCAACTAATCCTATTTCAAATCTGTTAATGGATCTTTGCAACTGTCTTGGAAAATATCTGGGCTTAAATGGAATTTGCAGAAAAGGGGGAGCATTAGCAATCTCCTTCCCTCAAACTAATTTCAGTGTTTTAAAAGAGAAGTGTTCCTACGCAAAGCAATGAAAGACTGTGGAGTTCAGATCACTGACTCTTTCATTTAAATTAGAGCTCTCATCTTGCTATACTGATTAAAGAGCTTGGTCACTGCAGGTCATATCTTTCATGGTACCATGAATAACCATGTTTAAAAATGAATATTTAGTCTAGTCTTATTTATCTGTTTTTGATCCTTCCGGATCCTTTTTTAATCATATTAAACATGTAATTAAATGTACTTGAGCTAATAGCTGCACCCAAATCAGTGAAGACTGCTTCTGGCAGATAAAAGAAAATGGAAGATTAGCCATGCCCCAACTTTTTATTACTATTTTCTAGCTTCATAAACAAAAACTCTCTTTGATTTCTATTGTTTTAACTTTCAACAAAAGTGGACTGAAATGGAGATATGTGGTCCCTAATTTTACTTTAAATATATGGGGCCAGATTTTCAAAAGAGCCGAGACTTTTGGATGCTGAGTTCTTGAAAATAAGGGTAGTCAAAAAACCTCTCTAGATAGCTGCTTGCTTCATACCACAAGGACACCCATCTATATGTTCCCTGTAACTTTCTGTTCTGTTTCTCCAGAGAGAGGTTCCTAGTAGGTGAGTATCTGATAACAATTGTCAGATTGAAAGCCTTCTGGTTCTCTTTGCCCTCTTGGTCACAAATTACTAGTTGGATTCTTTGGTTTCAACTTCCTCTAGTGTTCTCTTACCATCGATCCTTCTCCTTGTGGTGCCTGAAGCAGGGATTTCTGAATCTGGATGCCCAGAAAGTCTTCAGTTTCTTGGATGCTTCACAGTGTTGATATTATGCTTTCAGACCATACACCTTCTTCTCCAGTATGGCCACCAACTTGCACTTTATACACCAGAAAACTCTTGTGTCTTCTGGCAGAAAGGAAAACATAGCACATTCAAGACAGGCTGCAGCAGTGGTTCCCTCATCATCCCAATCCACTCCCTGATGCAGAGTCATATCTAAGGAGAAAGAACACTCCATCTCCAAACTTCCTCTGAAACTGTCCTGTTTGCCCCTCCGTTTACCTGGCAACTGACTCATATGCTAAACCTTGCTGCTTAGCTCCACCCCTTTGCTGACATAGAGACATTAGTCTCTGAGTTCAAACAGGGGGTCTTATCATACAGCCAAGGGTTTGAGCCACGTTCTCCTCACAGAGACACGAACAAACGGAACATTCAACAGTGTTCTGGAAGTAAATACAAAATCATGACTGATAAAATTTGCAGCTGACCCAAATATTGGTGAAGTAGTTAGTAAATAAAGATGTCAGGACAGTTATACTGAGCAATCTATATCATATGGTAACATGGGCCCTTTCAAACCAAATGCATTTTAATATAGCCAAATGCAAATTTATACATCTAGGAATGAGGAAGGCCATACCTACAGAATAGGGGACTGTATACTGGAAGTAGGGTGACCAGATGTCCCAATTTTATAGAGACAGTCCCGATATTCAGGGCTTTTTCTTATATAGGCACCTATTACCCCTCACCCTGTCCTGATTTTTCACACTGGCTATGGTCATCCTGCCTGGAAAGTAGTGACTTTGATAAGGATTTAAGGGTCATAGTGGACAAGCAGCTCAGTGTTGAGCTCCCAGTGTGATCCTGGGGCAAAAATGGCTAATGTGATCCTTGGATGCATAAACAGGGGAATAGGAGTAGGGAAGTGGTTTTTCTCTGTATACAGCAGTAGTGAGACCAATGCTGGAATACTGCACACATACAATTCTGGTGTCCACCCTTTTAAAAGGATGTTAATAAATTGGAGAGAGTGCAGAAGAGACCCACAAAAATGATTCAAAGGCTGGAGGAAATGCCTTACAGGAAGAGCCTCTTAGGGTACGTCTGCACTACCTGCCGATTCGGCGGGTAGCAATCGATCTTTTGGGGATCGATTTATCGTGTCTAATCTAGACGCGATAAATCAATCCCAGAACGCACTCCTGTCGACTCCGGTAATCCACCCTGACGCAAGGAGGAAGTGGAGTCGACGGGGTAGCGGCAGTCTTCGACTTTGCAGCGTCCTCACGGCGAGGTAAGTCGAGCGAAGCACGTCGACTTCAGCTACGTTATTCACGTAGCTGAAGTTGTGTACCTTACATCGACCCCCCCCCGTAGTGTAGACCAGCCCTCAAAGAGCTCAGTTTGTTTAGCTTATGAAAAAGAAGACTGAGAAATGACTTGATTACAGTGGGTAAGTACCTTCATGGGAAGGAAATACCGGGTACTAATGGACTCTTTCATCTCGAAGAGAAAAGCATAATAAGAACTAATGGCTGGAAGCTGAAGCCAAACAAATTCAAATTAGAAATAAGGCACACATTTTAAACAGTGACAATGATTTAACCACTGGAATAAACTACCAGGGGAAGAGGGGGATTCTCAATTTCTTGATGTTTTCAGATGAAGACTGGATATCTTTCTGGACGTTATGTCTTAGCCAACACAAGTTATGCTCATAGACTCATAGACTATAAGGTCAGAAGGGACCATTATGATCATCTAGTCTGACCTCCTGCACAATGCAGGCCACAGAATCTCACCCACCCACTGCTGGAATAATCCTCTCACCTATGTCTCAGCTATTGAAGTCCTCAAATCATGGTTTAAAGACTTCAAGATGCAGAGAATCCTCCAGTAAGTGACCCGTGCCCCATGCTGCAGAGGAAGGCAAAAAACCTCCAGGGCCTCTGCCAATCTACCCTGGAGGAAAATTCCTTCCCGACCCCAAATATGGCGATCAGCTGAACCCTGAGCATGTGGGCAAGACTCACCAGCCAGACACCCAGGAAAAAGTTCTCTGTAGTAACTTCTAACATCCCATCATTGACCATTGGTCCTATTTACCACTGATGGCAAACACAAGTTATTGGGCTCAATACAGGGGAACTGGGTGAAATGAATGACCCGTATTATACAGGAGGCCTGACTAGATGATCTAATGGTCCCTTCTGTCCTTAAACTCTATGAATCTATGAAATGTCAAACCAGAACCAGCTGGGTGGAGCTGGTTGAAATTGTAAAAGGTTTTTTTAAATAGCCCTTTAATTGACAGCATCAAAGTGATTGAAATGTTTCATATACTGAAAAATTGGAATTGCTGCTTGTTGCAGCTTCCTGTGGTTTTTGAATTCAGTGAGACATGAATGCAGCTGTGTCATCATGAATGGTATGGGAATTTCTCTCATACACATGGTTTATTTATAGACTTGGCAGAATTCATTTTTAAAAATAATTTTGATGGAAAATATCATAATTTATTTTAAGCATTGTTTAAAAATGTACATCTATTTCAATGTTCAAAGTTGTACAACATTATGAGTTTTAATCATTTAAAAAAATGTTTATCGGTTGACATTTTCACAGTGGTGGGAAATTATAGGAGGGGGGGGGGAATCAGACAATAAATATTTAATGACACTGAGATTCAAAAAGTTAAAGTTTTATAACTGTTAAAACACAAATTGTCAACATCATCTCACATGCCAAAATAAACAAAGTAAATATCCTTAAATCAAACTCTAATAAGCTCTTAAGCAGCATTTTTCTTACTTTGACTATCTGTAAATTTTTGGGAATATTTTTTGTCAGTTTGTGTGAGTATGATGAAATCGACATTTGCAGGTGAAACAATCTAAGCCTTCCAAGCCCATTTATTTAGGACAGACAGTAATACCAGAGTCCCTTGTACTAATCTAGAGTCACCCATAAGCATTCTGGATGAGAGGTGCCTTTCAAAAAATGTAGTACGCACGTGATAGTGAAATTGATGCTCTACTGCCACAGAAAAGCCAACAGGGATCCAGCGCCTCCAGTGCAATGGAGCTGGTTTGGGATGCACATCCTGCACAAAATGTGCCTGTGTAATTGACCCAACGTGTGTCAGCCCAGTGCAAAAGGGTCCTCTAGTGGCATAGGGCCAGTATAGGGGTTCTGATGCCATTCCCTTTCCCAGCTGCTTATTGTAGCATGGAACAGGATGTGTGGTCAGAGAAAGGGGGGGCAGTGCCAGGATATTTCTGTGCCATGCTGATGCTCTACTGCATTTTTGACTCCCTGGGGCAGTTTGCAACCCTCAGACTGATGAAAGGGACTGGCCCAGCACAGAGAAGGCACCAGCATTGGAGGAGTACAATGGTGAAATTTAAGCCATCTTTGCACATGCACCCCCGACCTGCACTCTGTGGACGAGGCACCAACCACAAATGCCCAAAGGCACTAGACATATAGGTGGAATGGATTAGAGAAAACTGTGACTAGATGAGCCCAGTGGCAAGTGCATATGGTCCAAAAGTTCTACAGACTGATGCTCACAGAATCATCTACTAGTTAGTTCTCCTTCAATTTGAAATGCTTCAAAGATCAGGAACTGGAGAGCAGAACCTTGTATTTATTCACACCCATATGTCATGCATCAAATGACAATTTTTCAGTATATGAAACATTTCAATCACTTTGATGCTGTCAATTAAAGGGCTATTTAAAAAAACCTTTTACAATTTCAACCAGCTCCACCCAGCTGGTTCTGGTTTGACATTTCATAGATTCATGCATCATTCATGCATCAAATGCATGACATATTAAAAATGCCTCTAAAGAAAATGAGGATAGAGATACACACACAAAGATGACAAAGAGTCTTGTAGCACCTTATAGACTAACAGATATATTGGAGCATAAGCTTTCGTGGGCGAAGATGACCTGATCATTGTAGGTTATTGTACCTTGTGTTAGTACAGTACCTGTCACAAGGGAGGTCCCTCCCTCTATTCGGGCTTCCAGGTGCTACTGCAATGCAAGTAAATAATAATGTTCAAGAGCACAGAAGAAATTTACCATTTTGTATTTAAAATAATTACATAGGGACAAGTGATTGGTGAACCCCAAGGGGGTTGATTTAATATGGATAAGCACCCAAAACTGTGGTATATATTCATGGCCTGATTCTCCACTGGTGACAGCAGCATTTTGCTCCCACTTTGCCCGAGTGTAAAGGACTATACAAGGTGTAAGGCAATGGAGAATCCTGCCTTTAGAGTTTATCTGAATTTGTTGGATTAAGAAATTGGACTATGCAAGATCTTTTAGACTAAAGTTTACCAAACCCTTTCAAACTTCAAAATTCAACTGCAGTTTTACTGTACAATAGAAAGAGAACCCCAGTAAATGAAAATGGATTTTGTTTTAAGGGACATTGTTAGATTGTATACAATGTAATGTACTTGGACTCAGAAGAATTAGCCTTGTGTAATATATTAATAGTTTATGAAAAGGCCTTGTTTGGAAAGGAAAAGCTTGAACTGGATTCAAGGTTTCTCTTTGTTAAAGAGCTCAGTGAATAGTGGATTGGGTAGGAAAATGTAGATATTTACAAAACAAACAGTCTCAAAGAAGAAGTGACATAGAGATTTATTATAGCAAGAATGTCCATATGGACAAGTGACCTGTGACTATAGACTGGCAACTACACATAAGAGGCCTCTAACACTATGAATCCGGCACCTACTTTTAAGAGGCCTCTGATGCCATGAGTCTTAGGATGTGTCTAAACTGCAATCACAGGGTGTGACTGCCGCTTGTACAGATAAACCCAAACTAGCTTTAATCTAGCTTGTTTCGGATTCAGAGTAGGGAAGACATGGCAGCATGTGTTTCAGCATGGGATAACCCTGTGAGTGGTTACCCCGGGTTCTGAGCAGGCTTGTAGGACTCGCACTGAAACCCATGTTGCCATGCCGTCACTGCTTTGGTACCCAAGCTAGATAGACTAAAGCTAGCTCCGGTATGTCTGCTCAATTTGCAGTTATACCCCATGCTTGCAGTATAGACGTACCCGCTGTAGAAACGTTGCTGTCATTCTTTCCATCCCTCATATTACTCACAAGGTGCTTCTTCACTTTTATCTCATTTCATGCATCCACCTTCTCTACTAGTGTAGGTGAAGCGCAGTACTGCACATCATGCCTTGTAGTTTGTTAACAATGATTATGATACTGAAAATTACTTCGTACCAGTGTGAACAACAGTATAATAAGCCTTGGTGCCCCTTAGCCATGACCTGGTCTCTCAGTAGTGCTGGTTGCAAAAAGGGAAAATTATTTCATGAATATTTTCTATGTTGTTTTCATTTTTCAGGCTTCCATTTTCAGACATTCTTTCTGCAATGTTTTAGTGATTTAAAAAAAAATCAAAATCATGATTTTGAATTGCTTCTTGAGAACTAAGGCTGGTCACATCTTTTTCCTTGCAGAAAATTTCACCAAAAATGAAGGGCAAAAATCATTTGTATCAAAAATGTCAATGGAAAATGTCTCTTCATTGAAAAAACAAAAGTGAGCCAGAAACTCTCCATGGAAATTGCCATTGCACCGAAAACCCAATTTTCTGTTAAAAAAGGGTTTTGACAGAAACTATACAACCAGCTTTACTGCAAACCATTTTTTACCCCCCAGCAAACAAACACTAGAGAGAACAACTTTGATTAAAGAATGTTCTGGGAAATCTTTTTTGCTAAAAGTATTTTGTTTGTAACAGCCATTTTTAGATGAATATTTTTCATGTGAAAAATGTTGCACAGTTCTGTCTCTGAGTGAATAACAAAATCATGTCCTGACTAGAGCAGAGCCAGTTGGTTCAGATAAAATAAGAACCAATCCAAATCTTCATCTATCTCTAGTCTAATCAAACCTAAACTGCCCCAGGTATCCTTATTATAGCAAGGGCTCCGTAGAAAAAGTAATACAATTTCTTGCTGTATTACTTTCTTTTTCTGAGGAAATTGTCTCCTTTTTTTGCCCCAATCCCGTCTCACAAATTATCCCAGTCCATGCTTCCTGCTTCCATGAGGAATTTGGACCCATAGACTGTGCCCCTCACCTTCCTGACAAGTTCAAGAAACAGAAACTTCTAATAGTTTTAGTCTAACATTCTAATGGTCTATTTTTAGATCCCGTGTCTGTTGTCATTCTTTGAGTAAAGCAGAAGCTGGTGTCAGTATATAGCTGGTTTCTTGGGGCAAGGTTCAAAAGTTGTTAAAATCTACAAAAATACAGTACATTTTTGGGGAAAAAACAAGTGACATATCCTCCTAGTTCTTCTAGATAAGAACAAACCAAGGGCCCAATCTTGCAGCTAGTTGCATGTGGGCAGAGCCATTGAATACTGTAAGTGCAGAGCTCCATGGAATTCACTGGGGTTCACCAGGGTTCAAGGGGCCACCTGCAGGCATCATATCGCAAGACTGGAGCTTAAGGCCCTGATCCCACAATCAGAACCAGGTGGATGAACCCTTGTGTGATGTTGCACCCCATCATGCTTTATAGAAATATGTTTATGAGTGTAAATATGACATAACTGGAATATGTTTTATGCTAGATATGTCATGTAACATATCTTTGCAAAGGCTATGATCTACTGAATATATTCATCCTATTTGTATGCATGTATCATTTTTATATATGAAGTTATGAGCATTGGCTCTATGCTTGTATTTAAAGTGTTTGCTGTAAGAAGCACATAAGGCAGATTTGGTCAACATACTGTGAAGGGGTTATTCAAGTAATTGGGTGTGCTTAACTAGCAATGGACTTTGGGATACACCAATCCACATCTGAGCTTTCCTGGGAATATTCAAACTAACTTGTAAACAATGGCATCAGTCTGCAAAAAGCTGAATCATTCATAGACATGTGACTTGTCCAGATGGCTACAGACTCCATCTTGTTGCTGTGATTTTGCCCAGGAGAACAAAGGGGTTTCTGCCCACAAGAGAGAGAATATAAAAGGCCCTGGGAACCCCTCCATTTTGTCTTCAGATGTCTCAAAAGACAGCCTCTCCACCCCAAAGATATGCCCGAAAGAAACTGGAACAAAGGACAGTAACTACAGGGGTGTGAGTGATTGCTGGACCCAGACTAGGAAGGAGTCTAGCCTGTGAAAGAAGCTTATTGGAACATCTCTGAGGGTGAGATTTACCTGCATTTAGTGTCCTACTGTATTAGGCTTAGACTTGCACGTTTTTGTTTTCTTTTGCTTGATAATTTATTTTGCTCTGTCTGTTATGTGGTAAATAACAGTGGTAAATAGGACCAGTGGTCAATGATGGGATGTTAGAAGTTACTACAGAGAACTTTTTCCTGGGTGTCTGGCTGGTGAGTCTTGCCCACATGCTCAGGGTTCAGCTGATCGCCATATTTGGGGTCGGGAAGGAATTTTCCTCCAGGGTAGATTGGCAGAGGCCCTGGAGGTTTTTCGCCTTCCTCTGCAGCATGGGGCATGGGCCACTTACTGGAGGATTCTCTGCATCTTGAAGTCTTTAAACCATGATTTGAGGACTTCAATAGCTGAGAAATAGGGGAGAGAATTATTCCAGGAGTGGGTGGGTGAGATTCTGTGGCCTGCATTATGCAGGAGGTCAGACAAGATGATCATAATGGTCCCTTCTGACCTTATAGTCTATGAGTCTATGAGTTATTACTTCGAACCGCTTAAATCCTACTTTTTTATACTTAATAATAATAAAATCACTTTTTGCTTATTAATTGACCCAGAATTAGTAATTAATTCCTGGGGGAGCAAACAGCATATCTGTCTATCAGTGTTATAGAGGGCAAACAATTTATAAGTTTACCCTGTATAAGCTTCATATAGAGTAAAACAGATTTATTTGGGGTTTGGATCCCACTGGAAATGGGGTGTCTGAGTGCTAGAGAGAGGAACACTTCTTAAGCTGTTTTCAGTTAAGTCTGCAGCTTGTGGGGGACGTGGTTCAGATCTGGGTCTGTGTTTGTAGCAGGCTAGCATGTCTGGCTCAACAAGCCAGGGTACTGAAGTCCCAAACTGGCAGGGAAAACGGGCTGAGATGTAGTCTCAGCACATCAGGTGGCAGGGAATCTCTGTGACCCAACCTGTCACACCTTGTACCCAGTAGTATAGCCGGGCGGGGGGCAGGGGGAGCGGCCACTCCCCCTGTGAGCAGAAGCGGCGCCTTAAAAAGGAAGCGGTGCCTTTTTTTTTTTTTTTTTTTTTTAAAGGCACCAATTGTACCGGCAGAGCTAAAAAAATGTGCCGCTTCTTTTTAAGGCGCCGCTTCTTGCACTCACCCAGCGGCGCTCCGGGTCTTCGGCGGCGGGTACCACCGAAGACCCAGAGCGAATGAGGACCCACTGCCGAAGTGCCGCTGAAGACCCAAAGCGCCACCGGAGGCACCACCAGGTGAGTACAGGGGGAGCCTGGGGAGGCACCTTTTTATAGCGCCGCTCCCCCTGTGCTCCTGACCTGCCTACGCTACTGCTTGTACCAGTATAGAGTTTCAGTGAATTCAATAATGGACCCTCAAAAGAGAAAAATAGAGAACATTTGGAAAACCATCACAGGTATTTGGGGGAGGTCAGTAATAATTTGTCTCTGGAGACGTTTAACAGTTCACTTGAAGAAGTACTAGCAATCAATGAGAAACCTTTCCACTGGCAGCAAAAGGTTTTTAACAAGGCTTTCAAAGCAATCTACCCCAACAATACAGGTCAGCACAGGTGGATTTACTGTCTGAAGCTGGTCCAGCTTGGCAAGGGTTAGTCCACTTTTTTAAAGAATAATTTTATTTTGTCTTCTGTAGTGTCATCTGATTGTGACTGGATTTTTAAGATTAATGAACCAGACAGCGATGCTGTCGTTTAATTAAGGCTATAAAGTTTTTGTGCTCTCTGATGTGACTCAAGAAACTACAACCTATAGGAAAAAGTTCTGGTTCTTTCAATCAGGAATAAAACATATCAATGGAGAATTTAGAGTTTTATACTCTTCTCACTATTGGATTAAGCGGAGTAATCGAGGTTTATGTTGTGATCCCTATGAAGGCGCAGACTTTCTGAGGGAGAAACTGGCTAAACACTTTAGTTATTTTTCTGAGTTTAAAACAATATCAGGCAGGGCTGATGAGAAAAGATACTTAGAGACACCTCCTAAATCTAGATTAAATCTAGAATAAAATCACAATAAATTGGGACAAAGGGAAAGATGCCTGTGCATAGTTCTGTCCTATTTCATTTTACTAACATCTGATTCATCTACTAAATTGCTGCGGGAAGTGGCGGCCAGCACATGCCTCTGCCCGCGCCACTTCCCACAGCCCCCATTGGCCTGGAACAGCGAACCGCAGCCAGTGGGCGCTGCAATCGGCCGAACCTGCTGATCCTGCAGGTAAACAAACCATCCTGGCCCACCAGTGGATTTCCCAGACGGGCCACGTGCCAAAGGTTGCCGATACCTGCCATAGATAAATGGCCTAAGTCAGTGGCTTTCAACCTGTGGTCCGCAGCCTATATTTCTAAAGGGGTCTGCACCTTTATTCAAAAATGTTTAGGGGTCTGCAAATGAAAAAAGGTTGAAAACCACTGGCCTAAATCCTCTAGTCTAGGCTGATGTGGCAGTGCCTGTCTTAAAAGAGTGAGTACCCCAAAGCATTGTGTATGGTAATGAGAGGGGCATTGGAAGGCTGTCTAAGAAGTGGCTTTGGGTTACAATTGCCATGGAAAGAGAGAAACCACTCTCCAAAGAGACCATAGGAAAGGTAATACTTGATTGCGGCAGGCAGAATCCATGTGGCACCTCAACAAATCCATGTGTGATCTTACCCATTTCTGATACGCCTTGTAAAGCTACAGATGCAACTCTGAGTGTTCTAGGCCCAAATGCAAGTTTGTATGAGTAACTATTCCCGGGGGAATGTTTTGAGGTACAGTATTCATCCAGCTTGCCCTGCAGTCCCTGGAGGTGAACTGACAGAGCTAAGTCATTCCCTTACGGAGGGCTGGCTTTTGGTTACCTGCAGCCAGTCCAAGCCTCTGTCCAATCCAGGCACAACCCAGCTTGTCACCCTTTCGTTGGATGTGGCTGATTGGCTAGAGATTATTATGGTGGTGGCGGTTGTTTCTATTACAATAGTACCTGAGATCCCAATGAAGGATCAGGACCCTATTGTGTTTGGCACTGGTCAGATAAATAACAAAGAAGACTGTTCCTGCCCCAGAGAGCTTACAGTCTAGGTATCAGACAGGACACAACTAGTGGACAAAGCAGACAGAGTCCGGGAAGATGAGATAACAAGGAGTGCCAGAATAAGGCTTTGTGAGATGCCCTATGGCCCTTTACCCAGGGCCCCACCATTGCACCCTGTGCCAATGCCCCTGCTTCGAGTGGTGCTGGCAGAGGGCTTCCTCTTGTGCCCAAGAAGCAGGAGAAGCAGTATGGGTTCCTCTTCTCTGTACGGATACCACTACCCACACCCAATTTTTACTCCAGCAGCAGGAATGTATCTGAGTGAGAGGGCTGGGTCCACTGCATTTTCCTTCTCCTTCTCCTGCCATTCAGAGTCCTCCGCAAGGGTGTGTTTGTCAGAGGCCCCCAGAAAGGTGGAGTTGGAATTGATATCCCATGAAGATGAGTGGGGTAGGTCATACCTCTTTGAGATTTCGGTTCAGGCTGTCTGCAGACTCAGGCATCCTCTAGAATATTGGTTATACTTGGTCTAAGCCTTTTTCTGCACCCATGAAAATTACTTTTTTTTAAAGTGAAAAAGCTTATCTCCCGATGTACTTGCTTACTTCAGGGACTGAGGTCCCAGACATAGGCCTTAATTTGGCCCCAGGAACAAAATGAACAGAATTTAGCAGAAAAATTGACGTCTTGGCTCAGAACTTGCCCAACTGATGACATAGTTAAATAATGATTGTCAGGCTGGTATCAGATTGCTTATTAGTGGGAAGTAATCAAGTTCACAGATTCCCATGATGTGTCAATGAGGAGAAGGAGTAATTCTTTCTGGAAGGGTTTTGGAGTGGTCTGTAAATCGGTCCACAATATTATTCTAGTACCTACCAAAACGTTCTTTTAGGGGACCATTATCTATTCTGTTTTCTATAAAATGTTGATGAAAATTCTGCTTGGATTGTAGATGCCGCCCATGATCATGTGCACTGTATTTGTGGATGTCTCAACTAATACAATGGTACCAACTATTTACATACTTGAACAGGGTATTTCTAATTATATGAGCCACCACAGCGCCACTATTTGCATGAAGGAAAGTTTGGGAAGCCCATTTAGCACATTCTTACTTTGCTTCTTGGGAGCAAGGAAAGTTTATGGGAATATAATAGTAAATAATTGGCTGTTTGTTTGTTTTTTAAAGATGTTGAAGAACTTGGGATCTTTTTATTGGTCTGTTCAGGCTTCCTGCATTCCAGGAAGTAGCTGTGTTTGGACATTAAATGTTAGTGGTTTGTCTTTTGATCACATCAAACCCTATTGCCCTAGGAAGGTGTACACAGATAGTCATTTCCCTCTCTCTCTGCCCTATATTTATACTACTTTGAGATGCCAGGGATTTGATGGAGGAAAGTGGATATAGTTTTCAATCCAGTCTGGTTCTGTGATGTTCTCTCATTTGAAGAGAAGGTAACATCACATGTAAGGGGAAGAGAGAATAAGGACAGTAACTTAACCTTCAAGTTTCAGGAGTTGAAAAGCAAATGTAGGAAGATGGCTCCAGAGAGAGGAGAAGAAAATACAATAACTGTTGTGTTACAGGAAAAAATGATGACATTAGGTCAAAGAGTGAAGCAGTTAAAAAACAATGGTGACATTAAAATAAAAATCCTTTTGCTACTGTAAACCCATTTTGTCAAAGACATTTATGTTCACAACTAAAGGAACTTAATGCATTACAAAAATCCTTTCTCCTCCTTGAAGAATGAAGCAGCCTCACTCAGTGTTTTTCTGATTGGCAGAAGGCGTAGGAGAGTATATATTACCAGCGCTTGCTAGTGGCTGAAGGCAAAAGTTATAGTTTATGCAGAACTAAACTAATGTAAAATACAACTGTAACCATTTTTGCAATGGATAGCATGAAAATCAGCAGGAGTTACAGTAGCAGTACAAGTCTTATCCTCGAATGAATGAATGAATGAAAAAAAATAATGATAATTTATAATAATATTTGAATTACCATAGCACCTTTGAACCCCAATCACTGACTAGGACTCCATTGTGCCATAAACACAGAACAAAAAAACAGCCTCTGTCCCAAAGAGCTTACAGTCTAACTATGGATTAAACTCTTCTTCTTTTACTGATCCAAGTCAGGGCCGGCTCCAGGCACCAGCCAACCAAGCATATGCTTAGGGCGGCACCTTCTAAGGGGCGGCCAATCTTGGGGCGGCAGGACGGTACTGTGTTGTTGTTTTTTAACTTCAGTGGGGCGGCGCTGGGGGGGGGGGGTGTTGTTTTTTTGTTTTTGTTTCGGTGGGGCAGCGCTCAGGGTGGTTTTTTCGGCAGGGTGGTGCTTGGTGTTTTTTTTGGTTTTTTTCGGCTGGGCGGTGCTGGGGCGGGGGGGTTGTTTCGGCGGGGCGGCGCTGGGGGTGTGTATGTTTTTTGTTTTTGTTTCGGCGGGGCGGCAGTGGGGGTGGTGGGTTTTTTTGTTTCAGCGAGGCGGCGCTCGGGGGGAGGGGTGGGTTTATTTCAGCGGGGCAGGGTGACGCTTGGGGGGGATTTGTTTCGGCGGTGCGGTGCTGGAGGAGGGCGTTGTTTTTGTTTCAGTGAGGCGGCGCTCGGTTGTTGTTTTTTTGCCTGGGGGGGGGGGGCAGCGCTCCTTTTTTGGGGGTTTTTTTGCTTGGGGCAGCATAAAAGTTAGAGCCGTCCCTGATCCAAGTGTTGCCATAGTCTCCTAATTTTTATAGCACTGTAACAGTACCTTTGAGTTCAGTTGTTGGCTGACCCTTTTAGAGGTTAATAATGTTTGTACTGCTGGCCAATTGACCTGACTGCCCCAGAATCAGGCTACACAGAACTAAAACTACAGAGCTCAATATCTTGTGGTGAGCCACAAGATGGCAAGGCAAGGACACTCACACTGAAGACAAAGTAAAGCCTTAGATATCTTTATTCAAATAATGGACAAGGCCAGAAAAGCTCCAAGCCTCATCAAAAGATAAGAGGAATACAGTACTGAGGCTCTCTGTGGTTTCATTCTTTGCATAAGCTCTTAGATCTGCATACTCATACCCTTCCTTGAGGACCTGGTAAGAAGCGACAAAGTACCTGCCCAGTCTCTGGCATACCAGTGATTCCAATGGCTCAAGTTCCTCAATGAGTTGAAGGGTCAGATGGTAGAAAGTGCACAGCAAACGATGGAGAACTGCAAAAAAGCCTCCTTCACATGGTGTGTGTCCTATTATAGGGCCTGAGCTACTGTCCAACCCACCATGCCCAAATCTAGTTGCCTCACTCACATAATGTTGAGATGTACTTATTCTATAGGTTAACGTATTGATATGTCTAAATGCCATCTTAGCTCTTTGTCATTCCTGTCACTTCTTGCTTACACAGAATTGGGGCTATTACTTCCATGTTCCTTGCAGTAGCATTTACTGGTAAATTCTAACTCTTACCAATTGAGCAAACTATCCTTAGTTCCTAAAATCTAAAGGTAACCGTTAAACCATTTATCTATGCCAAAGGTTACAGACCCACTTAATCACACTTATGCAAACTTATGCTAACTTGCTTAAGCTAAAAGTTTTACAGTGTACAGGCCTGTAGTTTCTTTGCATTACAGCTGAATATAATGAAGGCAGAATATAATAAAGGCAAGGCAGTAAATATAATTAAGGCAAGCTAGCCCGATGGGCTACACAGTTGATTTACAGACATGAGTAAGATTAGCCCACAATAGGAAGTAATTATAAAAGAAAGGGGAAACAATAACAGAGTAATATTTAACTAAAACATTATGTAGCATAGTTTCTTCCCTCAAAGCCCCTTCCTCTTCCTTTGCCATCACTGTCATAATAGTATGGTTGAGGTCCTGATCAAGATCAAGACCCCATTGTGCTATGCCCTATTTAGAAAAAGAATAAGAGTGATTCCCTGACCCAAAGAAATTACAGTGTAAATAGAGGGGGGAAAAGACAAAGGTTGGGAGAAAGGAAAGAATATCCCCTTTTTACTGATGGGAGGGTTGAAGCAAAGAACCTCCTCAAGATCCAGTGCCCTAATCACAAGACTATCCTTCCTGGGTTTGCTTGGATAAGAAGGTGTGATTGGGTCCATTGTTGTTCTAGTTAGGCAAACATTTGTTTCCCTTTACTCACAGTATCCACATTTAGAATTTTGAAATAATAATAATTAATGATTATTAATACTAATTAATTATCATTAAAATAATTTAAAATGACAAATAATTCCTCATTTTTGGATCAATGACAGAGGGTAGAATTTTTTTAAAAGGTGGTGGGAAATTATGAAAATGTCTCCCTCTTTCCTCCCAATCAGGTTTAATCTGCACATTTTGTTACCTTGCTGTATCTTACTACTTCATCGTAGTGCTTTAGATGGTACCTGCTTATCCAAGTTTATTATGCTAAATTACAATGTACAGTATTATGTTACAGTTACCCACAATGAACTCAACCAGATTAACCAGAAAAACATTATTTCAATGAGCAAATAAACTTGACAACCTTTCACAGATTTTTGTGTATTTGTCCAGATAATCTCTTCACTGGATTTTCATTAATTTTCGTATATTCATCCAACTAATCTCAGTTTAAATCTCTTATATTGCAGTTGTAGTACTATGTTCTCTATAGGCTTCAATACCTATATAGAAGTCTCTTTCTTGGAAGATGTAAGGAAACACACTGACAAAAAACAAACAACTCTCCTATAAAACATGTTACACTGTGCTTTGAACAATGGATCACATCAGCACTTAAGCCATCACTGTCTCACAATATTGCTTTTGTGAATAGTTGTTACATTTGCATTCTTCATTCATTATACAAAGGAAGATTGACTAAAAAGCCTGCTAAATGGTTTGGAATTATTCCAGTCTGTGAGGGCATTCTTTGCACATTTCTAACTAGCATAGTACGGAGTAGTACTGAACCAAAGGAAAGCAGTACTAGAGTTTATGCAAGGACATGGAATTTTCCACTGATGAAGAAGAATTCAAAATCCTGCAGGGAAATACTGTGGTAGTAGGAGACCATACAAATAACTTCCTGGTGTGCTGAGTAACATTTAAGTAGAGGTTAATGTGAATTGCAGTTACCAGAAAAATTCAGGCTGTCCTAGCTTTTGAAGCTATTATAATCTCATTGTTTTAACCCAACTTCAGCTCACTTAATGCCGTATGATTTTTTTAGTGGTAGCACTCATAATATGTAATGTACTTTCCAAACATACAAGAAGACACAGCCCCTGTATGCTGTTTCAATGATCTAACATTTTGTTAAAAATCCTAAATAGGGAGGAAAAAAAACTCTGATCCATAATTTTAGTCATTTGTTTGTGAGCATTTTTGTTGCAGTCCACAACTGTGAAGTAGGTATTGTGTTTTTTAAAAGCCTTGAAACCCTATCCTATTATAAAGGAAGCCCCAGAAAAATGTTGTTATTGTGGGATTCTCAAACTTCATTGCATCATGATCCCCTTCTGACAACAAAGATTACTACACGACTCCAGGAGAGGGGACCGAAGCCTGAGTCAATCCAAGCCTCACAGCCCTGGATGGGGTGTGCGGGGGGGACAAAGACAAAGCACAAGGGCTTCAGTCCCACACAGGGGGCCTGTAACCTGAGACCTTCCACCCCAGGCTGAAGCCCTTGGGCTTTGGCCCCAAGCAGTGGGGCTCAGGCTTCAGCTTCAGCCCCAGACCCCAGCAAGTCTAACACCAGCTCTGGCGACCCCATTAAAATGGGGTGGTAACCCACTTTGGTGTCCCAACCCACAGTTTGAGAACTGCTGAACTAGAGCAATCAGAAACCTGAAGAAAAGCTCTGTGTGGCTTGAAAGCTTGTCTCTCTCACCAACAGAAGGTGATCTAAGAAAAGATCATCCACCATGTCTCTCTAATATCCTGGGACCAACAGAGCTACAACTACACTGCATGAAACTGATAGACATTCTAACCACCTTCCATTCAGGTTAAACTGAGGGAACAAGTAAATATCCCTTTGTTTAGTGAGTCAAGGTGGGAGAGGTAATATCTTTTACTGGACCAACTTCTGTTGGTGAGAGAGACAAGGTTTTGAGCCCCACACACAGCTCTTCTTTAGGTCTGGGAAACTAACTCAAAGTGTCACTGCTAAATACAAGGCTTGGACAGATTGTTTAGCAAACTTTGTACTAAGCAGTGAGACTTTGAGTTAGAGCTTAGCTACACCTGCAAGTTAGAGCACATTAAATCAGCCCTGGGTGCCCTAACTCCTGAGGTGTCCACACCGGCAAGGCACGTAGAGCACCTGGACTCTGCAGCTGGAGCGCTCCTGGTAATCTACCTCCATGAGAAGCATAGGGCTTGCTGCGCCCCGGCTGAAACGCACAGGTGTCAGTGTGGACGACGTGGTGCATTACTGCATTGTGATTGGCCTCTGGAAACGTCCCATAAACCCCTGAAGTCAAGTGGCCACTCTTGTTATTGTTTTGAACTCGGCTGCAGGCATGCGGATATCCCCTTTCAAACCTCCATTTCTGACAGCCGGCATGCTTATCTGCTCCGGGACAAAGCAACCATTACTGAGGAATGCTGCTGCTGTGAGTGTGTGTGAGAGAGAGGTGGGGGTGGGGGAGGAGGGAGGTCTGCTGCTGTCTGAACTTACAAGACCGCATGCTGACACACTCTCTGCCCCCCAAAACACACTGTCTCTCACCCCACATACACACAACACACTCCCTGTCACATTCCACACACACACACACATTTGAAAAGCATGCTGCAGCCACTTTGCACACTGGGATGGCTACCGCAATGCACTGCTCTTTGTGGCGTTGCAAGAGCTGCTAATGTGGCCATGCCAGTGCGCTTGCAGCTGACAGTGTAAACACACGGCAGCGTTTTCCCTGCTGCGGTCTCTGAAGGCTGGTTTAATTCCCAGCGCTCTACATCTGCAAGTGTAGCCAAGCCCTTAGTTTCCCAGACTTGAAGAAGAGTGCTGTGTAAGCTCAAAAGCTTGTCTCTCTCACCACAGCAGCTGGTCCAATAAAAGATATTATCTCGCCCTCCTTGTCTCTCTAATATCCTGTGATCTACATGGCTACAACAACACCTTTGTTTACTGACAGCTGAAACAATGGAAACAACCACCCAAGGTCTGGGCAGAGGCTGGGCCATGCAGGCTAAGTGGTTTCACTGGGGACTGATAACAAAAGCAAGGGCTGGGGATTAATTGGTGGAGCTGTATGTGAGCTAGAAAGTGAGGAGACAGCCAGAGAAGCACTGGTAGTGTGGTTCACAGAGAAAGCCAAGAGAGAGCATTTTGGGCAGAGTGCTGTCTGGAAAGGCTTAAAATTGTGAGCAAGAAAACTGCCTCCTAACATTTGATCCTGCTGTATTCAGGAGAACAGGACTTTGCACACATTCTTTGTAACTAAGTAGGATTGCACTCATGAAATATTTGACTCTATCATTATTTTCTCCTCCTAACAGAAACAACTCAGAAGATCCCAAATATTGGCCAACCACTTGGGCCAAAAAGGGTAACAACATTTAACCTTTTGTGCTATTGTGAATCAAAATATACTTTTTTAACCTTATAAACTAGGCTATAAGAAGAGTAGGAGAATTATACTACATCCACTGAGGACAGAATGAAAATAGAAATACTATTCAAAGGGAATAACTTGAATAGAAGTCAGGGCCACCTGGTTGGGGGGAGAGGGCAGAAGTGAGAGCCCACTTGAGAGGGCTCCCAAGTCCCTGGAGCAATATGATTATTAGAGTAAACATGTCTGCTGCACACAGCCCAAATATACATTTCATAAGCTGCAGAAGCACGGTGGGCCACATGGGCCATGGCCCAAATGCTTTTTGGCCTGGTCAGGTTATAATGTGACTTAGCATGTGGAATCCCAGTGCCACTCAAGCGATGATCATGATGGCAGGGCCAAATTTTAGTGAGTGGCAGTGCGACCAAACACATCATGGTGTCACACCACCACTAAAGTTAGTGTTTGCAGCGTGCTATGTGCCAGATTCTCACCTGCCAGCTGCAAAAACCAGAGCGGATCCTGTCAGCACTGGGGGCTGGCTTCGAAGCTGGTTAGACTTGTCACCCCAGGGTGAGGCTTGCTAGCAGGGAGGTAGGGTAAGGTAAGGAGCAGGGTGGGAGAGGCAGGGGTTCTTGGGAGGGGACAGTAAGGGGGGGTCCCTTGAGGGCTAAGGTTCCTGGGAGGGGTGGGGCGTAAAGGTTCATGGGTTAGGGGGTGTTAGGCAGCTGGTGGGATGAGGTGCAGCCGAGAGGGGAAGAGGAATGACAGGTAGGGAGTGGGGGTGGTATGATTGGGGAGGGCACCATGCCCCCCTCCACTTTATATGATGCTCTGCAACCACTGCATATATATGAATTCAAAAGACAATGAAATGGGGAAAATGCTTATAATAGTATGATGGACTCCATGTGTGAGAGGGAGGGCCTTTCTGAGTAGCCTGTGTGTCAGACTGTTACAGTTCTTGAATAGCATGAACCTTTATTAATTAATGAGCTCTGCAAGGTGCTCCAGCTTAAATAAACTCGTATTGAGTTGTATTAAGGTGGGCTACAGTCCTAAATATAAATCATTCCTACACAGGGAATAAGATTAACGGTTGCTGCATTTCAGCAGAAATAAGCACAGGTACAAAATGATTTGTCTCCCTGACCAGTCCATCAGCAAACTTGTTCAGTTCCAGTCATTGCATAATATCTCACAGACACGGTGGGGTGCAAGAACCGAAGCAGTGAAACTATTAGCAAAAAGAGTGAGGGAAATTCTACAAGCTTTTGGTGAAATTAAAGAAAGAACTTGACTTGTCTGGGACTTTATGCAATCAAATGGACTGTTTGTCTGAATGGTTAAAATCATGGGTGGCGGGTATAATAGGCCAGGGGAGGCTCAGCCTCCCCTAGTGCAGCCGTTGCCGCCAGACCCCAGTTGCGAGTTTGGCAGGGGAAAGTTTTGCTTTTTATTATGCCCCTTGCAGGTTCCAGGGCGGCTGAGGAGATGGTATGTGCTACTCAGCTTCCTGGGTTCATTAGTAATCTCCCTAGGCTCCTGGCCGATAAAATCACTTATAAATGAAACAGAGTGCCTTTGAGAATCTTGGCCTTTGATTCTTCTTGTGTCAAAACTTGTAGAAGCTGGCCTGGGGCTTAACAAAATTTTAAGAAGAAAAGAATCAGAAAGAGGAAAATATTCCCTGATGAAGACAGGACCACCATGTATGACCATGAAAACCAAGAAACCAAGTTCAGGGTTGATGTTTTTTATGTTTCTCTAGACACACTTATATATGAAATTACAAGAAGAGTCAGGACACAACTGACTTCATCCACAAACTCCGCAGCATTAACAACCTCCCTCAAAACACCACTCTGCCCACCATGGACGTCATCTCCCAATACAACAACATGCCGCAAAATGATAGCATAGTGCCCTCCTCAGTATTTACAACCTAATGAACAACCCTCAGATATCCACCCCAAACACATCACCAGACTCATTCATTTCATGCTCACCCATAACAATTTTACATTCAATAACCAACACTTTGTCCAAATCTTGGGAACAGGATTTTGTTGAAGAAACTCGCCTTTTAAACAAGCTGAGGGACACACTAATTGGAAAAGTGACTTCAGTTAAGTTGTTAAGCAAGACTTATGAAAAGAGACTGCAGAATATTTTCCCACAGACCTGCATCACTGTAAGGATTTTCATTTTGATACCTATTGTAGTTTCCGAAAGAGAGTGCTTCTTTAGCAAGTTAGCCCTGATAAAAACAAAAAAGAAAAACCTGTCTCCAATCTGCCATGGCCCAAAAACATGTATCATCCTTATTGATGCTGTCAACAGGGCATGATCTTGCAAGGCAACTAAATTATGACAGTGTCATAAAAGTGTTTACTTAAAAAAAAAGCAAGAAAGATAAACATGATGTGATTTGTCTCTTGTGATAATAAATCAGCTTTAAAGTTTTCAATAGTATTCTTAAACTCTTTTGTCTCTATGGTAATTGTTTTGGAAAGGTGGGTGAGCCTCAGTTTCAGATTTTGCCCCGGGCCCCCCAAAACCTCTGTACGGCCCTGATGGGAGTTGAAGATTCTTGGGGCTTTGCAGGATTTGCTCACAGAGGGAAAATAAGAGTTAAAACTCAGCTTAATTATTATCACTGTTACATTGTGTGTATGCATTACAGTAGCACAAAGAGGCCATGATCAGGATTGTTCAGAGTACCTCACAAACAGAAGCAGAAATGTTCCCTGCCCCATAAAGCATATTTACACTCAATGGATTCTGGGTCAGTGTCAGACTAGCAGTTCCTTAAATGGAAATATTGGAGATCTTTTGCCTTCTTTCTCATGTATCTGACTCTTATCATCCTATGGCGTGATCTGTTAAGGCATAATACTGTAATTGCATCAGATCTCAGAAGCTAAGTAGTACTGTGATGAGGGACTACCAAGGAAGAACCCAGGGTTCTACAAGAAGCTTTATTAGTGATTCAATAGGTGACTCTCTTCTCTGAGTCAATACAGAATCAATACCCCAACATGATAATGAGGTCAATATGCCATTGGATGAATATCAAGGTCCTGAGTACTTGACATTAAAGGTGCCATGGTTTCTCAGTGATATAAATTTTTGACTTGAGTAACAACATTCTGCCTACCTAATTTCTCATGCATTTGAAATGGGATCTGAACAATTCTTCACTTTCTGTGATTAATCTGTTGTTTAGTGGTTTGGTGTGCTGCAAAGCAGCTGCTGTTCCCCCTCAAACTAATAACAATTCTAGCTCTAGTTTTGGCTTAATTTCAGTGATGAGTGAAATGATGTCTGCGCATATGTAAAGTCTGTAAAGCATTTAATTTTGCTTTAATAACCAGAGATACTAGTTAAAGATGATCTACCTGTAGTTGCTGTAAAAAACAACTATTGTCTGGCCATGCTGGAAGGAGAGGAGACACTAGATGTAATTTTCTTAGGCTGCAACTTTATTCTTAAATACCAGGGAGTACCTGGCAGATAAGTGTATAATGCAGGTAATTCCATAATTATTTAAATCTATATCTGGGGGGCTTCTGTCAGCCATCCCCCTTACCCATCCTGTTCCCCAGCCAACCCATTACTGGGACCTCACCCTCTTCCCCCCAGGGGGGGCTATAAAGGAGGGGGGATTGTCTCCCTGCTATACCAGTCACAGGAGCCCCAACTCCCACCCCCCACGTTTCTGCTTCTTTAAAGAATACTTCTTTTAAATCCTTTACCAATCCATTTTATTTGATCCCTGTATCCCTTCCCTAGGGAGTACCTGCACTGGACATCTGCCCCATGTTTACATAATGAGTTGCACCATCATAGCCTAACTCCCATTTTATGTTAGCCCCAACTAAGCCCCCCGAACCTGCTGTGGGGAAGGCAAAACCCACCCACTTCTCCTTGGCTAACCTGGCGGTGAGGAAAAAATTCCTTCCCAGCCCCCACCAAACAGGAACAACTAGTATTTCATATGCCTGATGAAAGATCTCATGATAAGTGCATGATGTGTATAACCACTATTAGTGCACCATCTAGTGGTATAGTAAATGCTCTGGTACAGTTTTTGCATGAAGTCTCATTATAACAGAAAAGCACTTCACAAATGCATGGCACACAGATGTTAGTTAATTCTTGTACTATTGATGCTAACAATCTATTAACAAATATACTCTTAAAATACTCCCAGTGATCATTCATTAATATAAATTCTTATGTTCTGATCTTGCAGTTGGTTTTCTGTGAGCAGATTCTGTGTTGGGGCTGACTTGGGAGCATCACTCAAACACAGGGATGCCTGTGTGGATCCAACTGTCTGAAGTCTTAAGTGTTATTTCATACAGTATTACAATGTCATCTTGTGAGCGGAACAGGTGTGAGAACAGAACAAATCAATACTTTTATACTGGATAATGTGTCTTGGCTGTTAGGTAGCTTATAAATCATATATCATTTCAAAAGTGAAAGCATACCTAATTCACCTATTGAAATTGAACATTAATCTTGGAAATAAAAACTACTGTAGCTTCTTCCTAGCTAATATAGCAATGAGCATGAACTGTGCTAAATTCAGAGATGAGTGTAAATTAGAATAAATTACACCTTTTTCTGCCCTCCCTCCCACCAAACAATGTATATGTTAAACTAATTTTGACTCCTAAACATTTATAGGGTCACACACAATTACCAGTATATAAGTTACCCACCACCTCTGAGTTTTGCTGAGAATGTGTTAGTAGGTTGTTGGTACACTCTTTATGTGTGGTCAAGCACTAAGCAAAGACAAACTGCTTCTTCAGCTCAAAGGTCACTAATAACCTATTAATACCTATGCTGAGGAGGCTATTGGTATTAGAGAATAGCTATTTAATTTTAAAAATCCTTTCTAAAACCAATATGTGAAGAGGGGTGGTTATGCAGAAGGATGTTTCCACTTTGAAAAATAGTTCATAATGAAACGCTAAGGGAAGATAGTAAGGGAAAGGTTATAAACATTTTTTTCTGTTGTTTTGAATGTCTGCTTTGTTTTAAACATTTTTCTTTTTCTTTAGTTTTTCTAGACTATTCATATTTCTTGCTTCTCTTATTTCTTACGAGCCCAGACTGTTGTAAGTCATAGTTCAATTAGAAGCATCCTGGCCATTGCTCAAGTACTGCAGAGCACCATGCCTGGGCTGTCAGGGGATGTGGTAATTGCTTGCTAAAACACTGACTGGAGACACACTACAGGCACTTTGCAGCTCAGCAGTTGTGCTCTGCACCTCCAAGGAAGCAGCTGGTCGCCTCATAACTGAACTATTGCTGAAAGGTCTGAAACAGGAGCTGCCTGAAAGGTCCCAAATCAATTTCAATAAGATTAAAAAGTCAGTGGATCCAGCTTACATCTGCTAGTTTGGCTCTGGCACCCACAGAGCACCATCCTCTGGGGGACAAGGATTGAAGGGGGGGGAGGAAAGTTCCTGCTTGGGGTACAGTTGCACCTAAAGCCTAAGATTTTTGTTTAGTATACATTTGAAAATAAGAGAATAGTTAAAAACCATATTATCTTTCCCCTTTTAACTCCCATACCCATCACTCCATGAAGCATAACAGGAGTATGGAATATTATTATTCTAACAATTTTGGTCCCAGCTGTTTGTTGTTGGGAGTTGACACATACTGCTTTTACATCAACATCAAAGCCCAGTCTAGCCAGATAATCAGGAGGGAAGCCATAAACAGCCAGTCTGGACCCCCTACTGATTTAAAACTTGCATCTTTGGTCCTCTTAGCAAAATAAGGGCTGAGGAACATTGGGGAATTCTGACTGGCTGATCATTAATTACTCTTAAAAGGAGGACCAGCGTCTTTCACTCTCCCACCGAATAAAAACCATAGCTGGGGTGTGTAAAATATGTGGGGCAAAGCTCCACATGCAAAGAAAAATTGGTGAATTGTCTTATCTGATTGTACAAAAATGGTAAAACCTTTGCTTTTGGCTGATACAGTTTTGAATTTTCTCAACCCTGACAAAGAGGAGTAAGGAGCAATGTACTAGTTAACACAAAGGAAGCAATGGAGGGGAGGGGCGGGAAGGGAAGGGGAAGCGAAGCGAAGCTGGACACTATGGGATACGATCTCTTCACCCTGACACTGTATTGCCAACTCTGGGGACTTTATCGCAAGTGATGGAATTTCAAAGGGTTTTGGAGCCCATCTTGTGATTATGGGAGAAGCTCCAGCCTCCTTGCAAAGTTCAGCCCTGCTGGAAGCCAGCAGAGTCTCTCCCCTGAGGAAAGAGTCTGGAACCCAGTGTGGCACCATTCCCTGCTCCCACTCTTCACTGAGAAATACAGCCAGGTTGGTACCTCTGCTCCTCCTGCCTCTAGCAGCCAGCTAGGAAGAGGTAGAGGGGAGTAAAGAGCCCCTGAGCTGCCTCCCAGCAGGCCTATGAGGGGGTATATGAAGAACCCTAGGAGGAGAAGTGGTGAGGCTAGGGGTGTTGAACTGAATGAGGCTGGTCTGATGGGAATGGGAATTGGGGGCTGAACTGATGGCGTGGGAGCCAAACTGAGGGGGCTGGGGCTGTACTGATGGGGGACAGGATTTATTGCTGGTTGGGGGATAGGCAGATGTGGAGTGTGAAAGCTCCCAGTAAATTTGGGCGAGTGGGCAACACTAATTGTCATACACACAAATGGCTGGGGGAAGTTCAAAAATAAAAAGGCAGACCAAAAACAAACAATATAGTCTTTTTAAAAATGGGGGAGTCAGGCTGATTTTTGATTTCTTGAGGAAGTCAGACTCATGATCTTTGCTGTCTTGAGGTTGGCAGTACTACTGACATGAAGCATCTTATCCACTTAACAATGATCACTCACATTGGGGAGAGCTGTGAGAGGGAGGAGCTGAAATGGCCATTTGAGGGGAAAAGGGTAATAAAGTAATTATGATAGGGTTAACTGGGTTAATCAGAGTATTATGGGATTGAGACATGCTCTACCCCCACCCCCTTACTTCCTATTTAGTCAGTGGCCTCTCCCACCCCAACACAAGAAACATGTGGGTTTTTTTGCAGTGAGTGGTCCTTTAAAAAAAAAAGTCCTGAGAATTTATGGGGACAAATCTTCAGTGCAGTGGCAAACACAAACCTTATAAATGAGTGTTCATATATTTTGCATGCTTGAAAAAAATAGTTGAGATTCCCCTCCCCAAACATACTGAGTTTGAAAGGGTGGATCAGACAGAGGGCGGGGGCTGACACTCCAAATGACCATTGACAACTGCAGAACTGTGATTACAAGTGTCAGCAGAGTCTGAATGAGCTCTAGCCTGACATCTAGCGGTGAGCTGTGAAAAAAGACTTCAGGAGCTGATCTTGTTTGCATGGACACACGCACCTTGCCTGTGTGCTCAGCATGATGGGATTGCTTGCCCAAATGATCACTTGTGGCTGGTGTTGGATCCCCAGTCTCCTTGTTATTGGGGCAGGAGTAATAAAGGGTTGTTATCCTTGTTGTGTGAACCAAGGGCAGCAGAACTGTACCTGCCATACCCCAATGGAGGGACTCACCCTCAACTCAACGGCACTCATTAGGCAGGGAACATGGGTTCCAAAGCCCAATGAACTGAGAAAGGGTGGGTAAAGGCACTTGTACCTGGTGGCATGGACCCCTGTTTAATGGTTCTAGACACTATTTGACCCTTCCCCTCTCCATGTAGGCTGACCAGATAGCAAGTGTCAAAAATCGGGACAGGAGGTGGGGGGTAATAGGTGCCTATGTGAGAAAAAGACCCCAAAATCAGGACTGTCCCTGTAAAATTGGGACATCTGGTCATCCTATCTCCATGTTATAATAAAAGAGCGAATTTAGATTCAATTGAGAGTCTTGTTACATGCTGCAGAGCTGAAATCACTGATACCCAGGTCTAAGTATTAGACCTACTTTGGGGCAATGCCTCTATTGCAAGAGACTGCGCAGGGGGCACCAGCAGTGAGGCTGACCTGCTAACAGCTGAAATCACTGAGAGCTGTGTTAAGTGGGGGCCCTGAAGACATCTTGGCAAGTGGCTGGCAGGGAGGCTGGCAGACAGGTGTGGCAAGTGGCCACCAGGAAGGCTGGTGGAGAGGTGTGGCCAGCAGGGCGGCTGGTGGCGAGGGCCAGAGCACAGCCCCACAGAGGCGTGGCAATCAGCTGTTGGGGCGATGAGCGAGTGCCCGAGCAGTAGAGCATGTAAGGTGCCTCCTTACCCTCCCTTTCCACACAGGGTAGGAGGTGAACTCTGCGATGAATCTCTGAACTCTGGAGCTGCACTGGCCAAGGACAGCGACTGTGAGTGGGGTGCAGAGAAGGGACGGGCACGTTAAAGGGACTTTTGGGTTGCTGGACTTAAGAACCTGAGGGGAAAAGGACACTGCCCAACTTATTTGCGGGGGTGAGTCTTTTGCTCATGGTTTATGTTTATGAATCCTAGTTGTGGTGTTTCCCCAAATTAATGCTGAGTTACGTCCCTCCTTAGGCTTTTATTAAAAGTTTTTGCTACACTCAGACTCTGTGCTTGCGGGAGGGGAAGTATTGCCTCTTAGAGGCGCCCAGCAGGGTTTTGTAATTGTCCCGGGTCACTGGGTAGGGGCTTGAGCCAGTTTTGTGTTGTATTGTTGAAAAAGAACCGCTAGATCCTGAACCCAGCCCTTGTTGCTGCTGGCTGCACCTGGCAGAAGGGTTACACAAGGAATAGAGGGCTGAATTCATTCTCCCATCTGATGCAGGGCCAGAAAGGATGTGGTTTGTGCATCCCCGATTGTGGGCTTGTAGGGGACCAGTTACATTCTCAGAGCAGGATACACCAGCCGCAAGGACTTTCCTAACCTGAGGCATTATTGCAATGGTTCCTGTAGGCCTTGCTGCAGTTGAAGAATAGCCAGGGCTCAGGAATGTTCCACTATGGCCCTTCTTGTCCCCGGTGCACCCTAGAACACTTGCAGTTCTGGTACCAGGGCTCTCCCCCTTGTGTATGTTCCATTGGCTCATAATGGCTACAGCATAGGAGTGAATTCCTCCCAGGATAAGTGGGGAAAACAAGGCTTGGGGAAATGAGAATCTCTTCCTACAGCACTGACATGGAACCTACAAAAAATATCTTAATTTAACAGGCAGCACCAAGTGACAGGGCAAACAAATTATGCTAGAAGCGGTAGCAGATGCAGCAAGTAAACTTCTGGTAAAGAGAGCAATCAGAGAAGCAGGTGTAAAGGAGAAATGGCTGCTCATGCCATGTCTGTCCTAGGCATATTGCTCTTTTCCAGCAAACAAGAGGCAGTAAATTCTTCTGTCTGTGCAAATCTAGAAGGTCCCAATTCAGCAAGGTTTTTAAGCATGTACCTAACTTTAAGCTGTGACTAGACTGCTGGTGCACTGATACAACAGCTGATCACAACAGTGACTCATATTGTCTTGTTACTCTCTCATGGTCTGTATGTATTCATCTATTGTGTCCTATTTTATGCTTAGATTGCAGACTGCAATTCTTAGATTGGGGCAGGACCATCTTTTGGTTCTGGGTTGTACAGTGCCTAGCACAATGGGGTCCTGTTCCATGATTGAGGCATATGGCAATACCAGTAATAACAATAGTTCCACTGATTCAGTGAGGCTGGTCACATGTTTAATTGCTGTGCTGAACTGCATCAGAAAAGAGAATGGAATGTTACCTACCAATAACTGGAAGTGTCAGAATATATTGTCCATACACTTACTCTACTCCGCTTCTTTCGAATTTATTGAAGTTTCAAGCAGCTGGAGAAAAACACCTCCCAGGCCTCTTAGAAGTTCAATTTATCATGCTGGGATCTATGCACTGAGTTGGTCATGCCTCCATGGTATACTGCTTTTAAAATGTTTCTGGGACTTGTGAAGCATAACACATAATTCCTCCAGAGTGCAATGAAAAGACAATGATTGAAATCCTGACCCTATTGACTTCACTGGGGTCAGGGAGTCATCCAGTACATTGGGAGGAATGTGTCACTGCTAATTAATGTTGACTGAGTAATAATAATAAAAACAAACATACATGAAACAAAAAAACAATCTATGGAAATGTTAGCAAATTCAAAGTGTTTTCATTATGGTTCACTTCTTCATTTTCTCTTTTTTTTCATAAGCAAAAATGATTTTTTCAAAATGAAAAACTTTCAAAAATGAATGTTTTAATTTTTGAAAATGTTATTATCATGTGACTCAGCTGACCAGTCAAAGCTGGCAGTGCAAAAACCAAAACAAAGGAAAAACATGTGAAGAACAACCAATTGGCCTTTTAAAAATAAATTCTGTCAAACTTCAAATAATGGAAAAAAACCCTAAAATTGAAATGCTTTTGTCCCAAATTCTTTCTTTTTATTGTGTTAAAAAAGGTTGAAATTTCAGTGAAACCTTTCATTTGAAATTTCTGACCAGGTTTACTATGTACATTTCCTTTTCCTTGAATCTGCTCTCTAGGGATCTGTGTATTCTCTTTAGTTTTCTTTTTCTAGCATTTTTTGTAGTTCCGGTTATGAATTATTTATTTTAAATCCAGGGTGCTGCATTGTCATTGCTGAATCACAGATATCCCATAGATCAGATTATTTGCCCAATGCATAAATGATTATTTATCCTTGGAAGGAATACGGTATCTATCTGGATGATGAGGTTTCTAGAAAAGCTGTTCATGCCACTGTTCCTGACAAATACACAAACAAATGAGTCATCCAATCCATATATCAGATGCAACTCTCTAGTAGTTGTATTCATGCAATAAGTGAGTCTCTAAGCAAAATGCTCCCAGCAATTATCTGAACCAGGAATGATAGCAATGGTTCAGTGAACAGAAAACAGTAAGACATGAGTGGCTATACCTATTAACAACCATGTGTCCTGAGGGCAAAGAGGCATGTGACAACTTGAAGGGTAGCACAAAGGGTTATATTTACTATATTAAATACTGGTTTGTTGATTTGTCAACTGAATGAATCTGAATGGGCTGGAATATCTCACATCCTTCTACAGTTAGAGGCAAACTTTAAAAAAAAATCTAATCACAAAGGATTTCTGTTTTAATTGAACAGCAGCTGGGGGTTACAGAATTAAGTTGAGAAAAAATCAACTAATTTTGTTTTCATTCTTCTTTGGAGACTAGTAATGGATGAAATCACTTTGCAAGAGGTATATCTGCATGCCAAATACCATAATGAAAAGTTGAATCTTACATGTACTGTAGCTATGTGACCTTAAGATAAAAGAATTCTCTTTCTAATATAGTTTAATCAGTCACCGACTATTTGATCATAGTTGAAACGGTGGGAGATTTATCAAATTGGGCAGGTATTTCAGTTTGGCACTTCTGTGTTTAGGCTCTTGCTTTAACTGTGCCACAGAATGATTCCTTTCATGCCACCGATAATGGCAAATGGACAATATGCGTCTGTTCTGCAGGATCTTTCTGAGCCACTTGAACAAGCAGTAAATGAGTTGGATAAATCAAACCCCAAAATTGTGAGTTTGGTTGAGCAAATCACCTTTCACCAGCTCACGTTGCCCTATTGCCCAAATCCTGTTCACATCTGTAGCCCCCTGATGCAGCAGTCCTGGAAGCTGGCTGGAGCACAGTGCTAGGAACTCATGCAAGGGAGGTCTGTACTTTATATGGCTATAGCTATAGACCATATCCCTGAAGTGGTTCTCTGCTCAGTATCTCTTCAGAGGAGGGATAGAGAAGATGCCATTATGCAGCTTTTCTGTATCTCAAGGCTGAATGGGGAGAGGATAAGAAGGGGCAGAGACTACTTCAGTCCTTAGACCTGGGGAGGGGGATGGCACAGGCTGCTGTTCCTCCTCCTCTTTCCCACTAATGCCCAGTTGATGAGCTGCTCAGGCTGGCTGTAGGAGCAGGATTTGGAGCTCAGGGAACTTATCCCAGGAGTGCAGGTAGGAAGAAAATTTGGTTTGTTTATCCACAATGCTGGTCTGGAAAAGCCCTGTACCCCCATCCAGGGAACAGAGGGCTCCCCAGTGCAGGCTCCCCCGTGTTGCCCATAGTTAGATTTGTCAGCCCTAGCTTTAAGGATTTTTCTCATAGCTTTAAGACAAAGGCATTCTGTTCATTTTGCTGTAGCTGGCTTTCTCACGATGCCCGTTATGACCCCTCTTGTGAGAGGGAGGGGGGATCACGTATTTATGTGTCACTAGGCTGTAGCCAGATTTGGAATCGTAATCACTGCATCACAGACATCAGAGATGGGAAAAACCCATTACATTGTTTATTTCATAGCCCTGAATGCTCCCTACAATGTATGACCTATATCAGTGTTTTATTTTGTTTAGTGCTTTGCCCCAGGGGCTGGCGTTCCTATCAGTTCCCACGAGAGACTGTTTTACGGTCAAAAATATTTCATTATCAGGACGTTTTTCCAGATATTCTGCCAAACTAACATTTAGTTTTCCTTTCCTAATTTAATCATATTATCCTTCATGATCAAACCCTAAATCACCCTGCAAGGCTGAGAGGCAAGTTCTGAGTCAAGGAAAACAAAAAAAAGGAAAAATTGAATATATTTGTTAATGCTTGAAAGGAGCTAATGGGTAATTAAGGTCCTGGTCCTCCAAAGACTTAAGCACATGTGTAATTTTAGGAGGATTTAGGGAGCCAACTACCATTTTAGGCCTATAAATTCAAAATTTTGCTCAGTTGCTACCTAACCCTATAAGCATATAAATTTCTGCTGGTGGGCATGCGCAAAGCACCTCAGTTCTGACTCCCAGCACCTCACTCATGTCTAAGCCCCAGTTACTGACACTAAGTCTTTCCAGCCTATCTTGCCAGCAAGGCCTAATCTGGTAGGTATTCACAAAGAACAGCCACCAGACAGGACCCTGCACAAAACAATGGTAATGGGATGGCTTTTATACCCTTCATGAACAGGGAACTCTCCTAGGATGTTAGAAATCTATGTTCAAATTCCCCCTTGGACTAATTCTAAGCAGGGATTTGAACCCAGGTCCCCTCCCCCTCGGGTGAGTTCCCTGACCTATGGCATTGTTTGTGGTGAATTGTTCTCATTTTCTCCTGTTGAAGTGGTTCCAATTTGTATGAAATACTGAAATAGTCATGGGGCCAGTGAGAGAGCGAGAATGACTCTACAGCTCAGTAGTTAGGGCACCCACCCGGGAGACCCAGGATCCAGTCTCCCTGCTCCAGTGAATACTTAAGTAGTTGTACAAAGTTGATCAGCTTCAACAGGAGAGACTGAGAAACCTTCTTCTACCCTAAAATCCCCTATAGCCCAGTGGTTGGGGCACTCACGTGGGATGTAGGAGAGCAATTTCTTTAGTAAATGACCACTGGGTGACACTTTGAATGATAAAAACAAACTTTATTTAAAAGAAAAATGATTAGTTAAGCAAACAGGCATGCAGTTACCACTTACATAATACTACAATTATACTTAAACCTAGAAGCTAACGGTACCCCTTTAATATTAATTGGCGTTCTCCCCAATTTTAACAAAACTACTCTTTTTATGGTCAGTAGTAGTTTTAATGTTAATTAAGATGCTAATTACCATTTCCACCACCTCATTGATGGTTCTTTATATTAACGCATTATTTAAATTAACATCAGCACCCATGTCCTTCTAATACTATCCCTATAAATAGCATTTTAATAAAACATTCACAATTCTTAAAAATGTCCTTTAAAAACCTTTCTAAAACCAGCTATAACCAAAATATAGCTACAGCATAACCTAGGGTCATGTCTTTGTTAAGTTCAATTTTCCCATCTTACTGTCTCCAGCTTATCTCTAACTTTTCCTACATTAGGAACCTCCATTTCCCATACACCTTTACACTTAGGCCAAAACCTCATTTCTGCTTAACGTAGGCTGCAATGCCTAAAGTTAGGCACTGCAACACCGAAAGTGCCCTTTGTGGATGTAGCCCTGGGACTAATGAGAGCAAAGATAAGCTCCTAAAGAAACGGCTTCAAATGCTTTTCTATATTTGTCTATCAGAAAACGTCTGATTACTGAAATAAACAAATATTGCATGTATTGTTGTGCCTAGTCTTTAATTTAGAGTTGCACAGCTTAGTATTTTCCCAAAAAATTAGTTCCAATACTGCGTATGCTCCATCTGTTTCAAAAGATGCGTAATGAATTATAATACCCTCCCATCTGTACTGATATTTTTAGCCACACATTCAGGCTTCTAATCTCTCAGCTTCAGTCTGTATTCTTGGCACAAGACAGAGAACTTGTAGTATGTTATTTTAAAATGTACGTATTACAGACACCCATTTGAAATCCTGGTCTATAGCTTTCTTCCTATCTCCACAAACCTGGTTTACAGTTAGTGCATCTGCAACAAGCCATTTGTCGACTTCTCTTAAATAAAATCTTGCAAGGTTTTTGTAAGCCACCTGAGAGGCTTGTTCTTGGATCTCCTGAAGGAAATGACCAAGCTTACTCTGAGGAATACATTTGAAGAAAACATGGAAATTTGAGCTGAAAAATCATTGAGAACATATGCTTGTAAGTGTTCTCGGACAAAGAGTCAGCTCTTTCCTTTTTTACCTCACAATGAATATGACTTGGTTATGAGGGTTGAGTGACAAGCCTCAGGCTTAGAGCAACTGACAGATAATTAGAGAGAAAAATCCACAAAACTGGGCTCTTGTGTTTTTTCTAACAGTAATGCAGAGTAAGAGGATGATAAACTCCATTATGTAAATAAGCACATGCTGTGAATAAAGATAGATTTTTAATGAGGGCAGAAAGTGTAGCCCTGGTAGAGTGTGAGGAGTGGACTTTAGACCTGGATTCAGCCAGGTCCTTAATTGCTTATATAGCCCCCATCACTTCAAATGAGAATATTTACAAGCTTATAGTTATATCGTAACTTAATATATGTGCTGTAAGAGAGGGAGGATGGTCCAGTGGTTAGGACACCCACTGGGACATGGAGACACAAGTTCAATTCCATGCTGTGCTAACGATATTCTGTGTGACCCTGGGTAAGTCACTGAATGCGCAAAAAGAATTAGGTGCCTGAATCTTAGTTTTGGGATTACTGTGATTCACAAAACTCCTGCTGAAACCTTGTAGGCAACTTACTCAGCACCTATGTTTTCTCAGCAAAAGTTCTCTAGGCACCTATGTTTCTGCCTCTGCCTCTGGGCATTCACACTGCTGCCTCCTTGTGGGCACCCTGGATACCTATTTCCTGCCTAAATCCCAGAGCTATTCACAAACCAGGGGAAGATAGTCAGTCATTCAGACATCTAACTTGCCCACTGGATTGGGCCCCTCAGGCAAATTCACACAAAACAGCCCGGAGAGTTGCAAAGGAGGAGGTCTTCACTCATAACTTTTAGGCCAGTGGTTAGGGCACTCAAGTGGGATGTGGGCACTCTCCTGATGGGGAGAAGGGAGTTGAACAGGGATCTGCCATCTCTAAGGTGCACGCCATGACCATTGGGCTGTGGGGTATTCTGAAGGGCTGGATCCTCAGCCTCCTTTGGTGCTTTTTTGACACTGCATTCATTTACAGGGACCATAAAACTAACCTAACTAGCCCAGTGTAGGGCAAATCCCAGGGTGACATAGGGCTTATCTACACTATGACACCACAGCTACGCTGCTGTAACCCCACAGCATAGATGTACCCTGCAGCGATGGAAGGGTTTTTTTCATCACTGTAAGAGCTTCACCTCCCCGAGAAACCATAGCTAGGTTGACAGAAGTTTTCCATTGACGTAGCTGCATCTACACCACAGGTTAGGTCAGCCTAAATACAGCGCTCAGGGGTGTGGATTTTTCATACCCATGAGCAACATAGTTATGTCAATCTACATTTTTTAGAGTAGACTAAGCCATAGTCCCTGTACATCACCTCCCTCCTGAATCCCAGGGTGAAGGAATATCACTGAGGAAAAGGGGCCACAGTATCACTGCAATCTTCAGCTGCTGTAATGGTCTCTTGAGCCCCACAGACCACTGCGTGCAATACATAACAGCCCTGAGGCAGCTCTAAGTGGTGCCCTAGGCAGAAATAGCCCCAAAACCTGGGGCAGAAAGGCAGAAAGGTGTCTTAGGTATACCTTTGCCCCTCACCCCTTCTACAGTCCTTCCCTGAGGACAGCTCAGCTGGAGTGGAGAATCCGGTCCCACATGCCTTAGTTCAAGTAATTCTTTCTTTCAGACAGCAATCTTAATGAGAAAACCCCCGTGCTGTAATATTAAATCCATTTATATTTGCATTTTCTCAATTACTACATTCTAGGAGAATATTGTTAGTGTCACCTATCCCTAATATGTAAAAAAGTGATTGGTCAATACAATTGTACACACGTTTTATTTAAGTTTTAGTGACAATACATAGAGCAGCATGGGGGACTAATGACAGCAATCAATACCAATTAAAATAAGTGTCATTTTCTACAGGGTTCTCGCATCTGTTTGGACTCCAATGGAAATCTAAACCGAACTGAAACATGATGTGGGAAAAGCATACTGTAAGGAGTCTGAATGGACCACAGTTAGGTGAAATATACAACATTTTACATTCCTCTTGCATTGATAGGGGAAGAAATGAATCTGTGGGATATCTTGGGAAATGCTGAGTTAGTTGACATTTTAACCTGCGCAAGTTATTTTCTTTTTAAATCACCCATTCAATGACAATGTTTTTGGTCACTGCCTGTAGCAGTGTATTGTTTATAACATTCATTTAAGGATGTCATCTGGAGCCCACTTTGTGTAAAATTATTTCCTTTTGCTTGAGATCTTACACCATACTGTTTTGTATTTTTTCCTGAGTCCCTATGTTCCTTGTTATCTTCATTGCCGATTTCACGAAGAGATGCTGTGATAATCGCTCTAATTGGAAACCTCCACATGCTGTCAATTATTGTTATTTTTCAAAAGTTAATGACTGTACAGTGATATTTAAAACCAAGGTTATTAAAATGATAAAGTGGAGGAAAGAGAAAACTTATTTTAGAAAATATTCTACACAAAAAATATACTAATTGGGCATGGTTTTGCATAATGTCCATCATGAGAGCTTAGGGCCTGATAGAAAACGCACAGAATGGCAATGGAAAGTCCTATTTATTTCAGCAATATGTTCTTCCAAAACATCCAGTTCTGGCCACTGTCATAGACAGGTTATCTGACTGGATGAATCATTGGTCTGATTCCCTATGACATTTCCTATGGTCATAAAAGCTAAAACATTGATATTCTACCATGCTGACCACATAGCCATTTCAAGTATGCTGCTTTCTGGTAGTTACAGAACATGAGCATATCCAAAAGACTCTCCTGAAAACCTTTGCTCAATGTGCAACTGCCATCAAAACAGTAAACAAAATGCTATGGTATATGAAGATTGGGATGGAAAATAACACCAAAAACATTATCCTTACCTTGAATAAAACTGGCCACCTAACAAAACTGGCCATCTAACCTCCAAATGAGTATAGGTGATTATAGAAGGTGTCTAGAGATGGACAACATAAATAATTAGAGGCATGGAAAGACTTCTGCATGAGGGGATACTGAAACAATTGAGACTTTAGGGAAAAGACAAAAAAAAGAAGACTTGATCCAGATATTGAAAATAATGAATGACAAAGAGAAAGTAAACTGGACTCTCCAGTTTACTCTATTTCATAATACAAGAAGGGGATTTCTACTGAAACACAACAATTTAAAATGGACACAGTGAAATGCCTTTTATGCCCTGCATAATTGAATGGTAGAACTAATTGCCACAAGATATAATTGGCACTGGAGCTTAGCAGGATTTTTTAAAAAAGGATTAGATATTGATAATGAAAACAGCTAAAAGTACATTAGACAAAATGAAATAAATATGGGATATAAACACTCATGCTTCAGGATTAAACCAATCATTCATTGATCTGGGGTAAGAAGAAACTACCTTTATGGACAGATTTTTCCATAACTGTCTACTACTGGATTTCATGCACTTTCCTGCGAAGCACTGTGAACGTGAGGGGAATGATATTGGATGGGACAGACCCACTGGTCTCATTCAGTAAGTAAGCTTGACCCCAACAAAGCAAGGTACTTGAGCATGTGTCTACAGATATCACAGGCATTTACATAGCCCCATTACCATTGTACCTAAGCGCCTCCTAATATTTAATGTGTTTATCCTCGTAATACCCCTATGAAGTAGGGAAGTGCCCATTTTATATATGGGCAACTGAGGCACAGAGAGAGACTAAGGCCTGAATGCACAAAAGGAGGCAGGTGTTGTAATGCTCAGGATCATAATGCGTAACTTGTAGGCGCCTGGGAAAATCACTGCAGCCCTTTATCTTTAATAGCAATTTAATCTTTATTATTTAAGCATAGGCAACAATAGGGGTGGAATAGATGGTAATGAGTTATCAGGAAAAGGAGTACTTCAAAAACTCCTAGGGAAAAAAATGGGTAAACTAGGTTTTAAAGAGAAAATAAGTAACAGTTCATTCATTAAAGAGAGAGAGAGCTTCCTTTGCTGCTGACTCATACTTTGTGTAGTCATTTACACTTCTGTGAAGTTTGCACTCTTTTTGAACTGTGTGTGTATAAAATGCAGCCAAATCAGAATGCATATTACACTACAAAGTTTTGCAGGCATAGCTATTTTGGTTAGGAGTGTGAAAAAAACCACAGCCGGTAGCTGACATAACATGCTGACAAATGCAACTGTACCAACATAAATGTGCTTCTGTCAGCGTAGCAGTGGTAAAGTCATTTGGGGCAGTGGTAAAGTCATGCTGAAAGAAGAACTTCCATCTGCTTACTCTGCATCTCCACTAATGGGAGCTCTGCCTACCTGGTTATATCAGCCAAGGCTCTGTAGTGTAGACATCCTTTTGTATGTTGCATATCTTTGCATGGGAGTAAAAGACTTGCACAAAGTGTAAGGAAGTGGAGAATGAGGTGCATAATCTCGAAGGTTTTGGCCTCTCAAGATTCCTTTACAATGGTTATTAGATCATAGTCACTCTGCTATGTGTCAATGTAAGCCACTTCACTGTGTCCACACACAGCACTCCCTCTAATTGTCATTGTACCGGTGCATTATGGGTCTCCTGAAGTACCTATCCTACAGTTCCTGGTATATGTGATAAAGCAGGGATTAGTGAAAGCTGCAGCCCATATTTAGAGAAGTGCTTTAGCAAAATGTGAGCTCTATATTTGCATTTTTAATGTATTATGTAGCATGTATTGTGGTTTTTTTATATCTCCCCTGAAACAAGGCATCAATATTAAAATAAAATATCCCTTGTAGCCTTTTTTATTGAACTTGAATTTTGTAATTTTGTATTAAACTACCATGGGTTCAGCTCCTGTTGCTATAGTTACAACCTCAACAGAGTGAAAATCACCTTTGGTGCTTTTCTCAAGTTTGGAGACTCCAGGAACACCTGAAGACCAAGGATCGTGACCACAGACACAATCACAAGTACAAAGTCTTATCTGTACCACAAGTTTTATTACAGCAATAAGTAAAGTTACAATTACCCATGCATATAGAAATCCTACAAAAACCTATGTAATAATGAAGACTGTGATCATACTCACATCCTCAAAGATATTTACGGTCCAATGGCCCTCTCAATAGACAATCATCGACAGAGGGATGGTTCCTGCTGGGGTTTTCTGTGAGGTCGTTCCTTAAGATCTTCCCACTTTTACCCTACCAGGAAACCTCTTTTATATTGTTGTTCTGTCCACACGTAACACCTTATGCATATGCATGAGGGTTTTAACCCTCTTTTCCTTATCATTGCTTGTTTCTTAGTTCCTCTTATTGTCATTAGCATCTATGCACAACATGTACCCTGTGGTCAAGACAGGACATTCCACGATGTTACAATCAGGTGTCTCATGGATCTTAGACATACATTGCGGTTTATTGTAATCTAGTTTTCTGTAATATCACCTATTGGCACATCTTTTACAGTAATCTTGGAACCTTACTGGCACAGGGTTATTCCTAGGTCACCCACTCATGTCAAGCATTCTTCAGCCTATTGCCTACTATGACTAAGCTAAAATATTACAGGCCTTAGCCTGTAGGCCTTGCATTCCAGTCATGCTTTACTTACACACCTAATATACATTAATCCCTCCTATATACTTATCAGTCTTATACTTCTATAATCCTACAATTTAAATCTATTTAGTATACATTGATTGTATATGAAATAGCATATGAATTGACCATAACACCAAATAACACAATGATAAATAGATGATAAAATGAACTAATTGGCTGCATCCTGATTTCTTTTAAAGTAAGAAATCCTCCAGATTGCCTACATTGCATCTTTAATTTTATGCTGGTCACTTGTTTCATACATTGTTGCCCATAGCTTTTGGAGTGTCTTATATCAGTTGGTGTTTTTTCTTAAAGCCCCAGCTCCTGGAATCATGTGATTAAAATGAGAGGTGTGATTCTCACATAAATAAAGGTAAGTTCCTAGCCCTTAGGGTGTAGAAAAAAGTTTGAAAAATGACCCAAGTGCTGTCTAAAGGCTCAGAAGCCAGAAGACAAATAAAAAGAACCCAAAATGTAACTCTTTTAAAATATCTTATTATTTTTAAACACATCTCATGTTTTTGGGGAGGAAGCTGACTCATGATATTTGCATGTTTGGGGTTGGCAATACTGAAACTAATTTGAATGAGAGCAGTTAGGCCAACATTGAACATTTTGTAAAGCCCCACTCCAAGTGTTTTGCAAGCCAGAGTCATAAATGTCCAAAGTCGCTAGTGTAAAACTCTACTGATGTGGAGTTACTCAGGATTTACACTGTTGTAACTGAGATTTAAATCTGGCTTTTGGTGTCTAGGAAAACATTGGTGGGACACAAGTTGCTGCTTACACCCTCTGGAAGTTGCGGTGGGTGGAAGAAGAATGCGGGAAAACAGGCTACTGTGATGGTGCAATTGCAGTAATGGCCAGGGAGCAGCTGTGTTCCCACTCTGTGGTTTGGTGTGGGTGGGATAGAAGCAGGGCCGGTGCAAGGAATTTTTGTGCCCTAGGCGAAACTTCCTTGCACCAGCCCTGTGCTGCCCCCCCCAATGCCGCCCCCCCAGCCAGCTCCCCCGCCCGCGGGAGCTCAGCCCCCCTCCCCACGGCCGCGGGAACTGAGCGGGGAGCCGGGGGGCGGCTCCCCGGGGCTGCCCCGGGCTCGCCGCTCAGACGCTGAGGTGGCTCCCCACTCAGGCACTGAGGGGGGCGCAGCAAGGCGGGGGGCTTGCCGCGGCTGCCCCTGGCTCCCCGCTCAGGCGCTGAGTGGGGAGACAAGGGGCAGCCACGGCAAAGCCGCCCCTTGTCCCTCCACTCAGCAGCTCAGCGGGGAGACACGGGGCAGCCGCAGCAAGCCGCCCCTTGTCCCTCCGCTCAGTAGCTGAGCGGGGAGACAAGGAGCAGCCATGGCGAGCTGCTCAGCTGCTGAGCGGGGAGGCAGCGAGCAGCTGCCTGCCGCCCCCCAAATCTTGGTGCCCTAGGCAACCGCCTAGGGTCGCCTAGTGGGCGCGCTGGCCCTGGATAGAAGTCTCTTGGAGGCCTTTATAGAGTTTTGTGGATGTTATAATTTTCCTTTCTCTCTTATGTTTTGCTATGTAATTTCACCCCTACCAAACCACTAGAGGGACCTAAAGTCCATCTCAAGTAACTTAGCTTCTTGGCTATTTGATTTTCAAAAGTCCTTTTGTAAAACTGTTCATGTTTTTCAGAATTCCAGCACGTTTAGGGTTTGATCCTTCTCAGTGCAGGTGGTGAGCAGGCTGGATAAAAGCATGGTGAGGCGGACAGGGAGTACAGGGGAACATGAGCACGAATAGATGAAAATGCAATGAAGCTACCATATGACTCCTGGCTACTAGCTGGGAGTAAGGCCTAAGAAGGAATGTGTAACTGAGGGTATGTCTACAGTCAGACATACGTGGCTGGCCCGCACCCAGCTACTCTGTCTCGCGGAGCCTGGGCTAAGGGGATGTTTAACTGTGGCGTAGACATTTGGGCTTGGGCTGCGTGGGGACCCTCCCACTTTGCAGGGTTGTAGAGCCCGGGCTCCAGCCCAAGCCTGAATGTCTACACTTTAATGAAACAGCTTCTTAGCCTGAGCCCCATGAGCCTGAGTCAGCTGGCCTGGGCCATCCCTGGGTGTCTATTTGCAATGTAGACATACCCTAAAAGCCTAATTAATATGGTGAGGATTATGCTTAGCCCGTGACTCCTCACCTACATGAGATTTCCACCCATGTCCCTCCTCTCTTTATCATGTACACTTGCATGTGAGAGAGTCAGTGTGCAGGAGACTTGGGGTTTGGTACTGCTTCCTCTGAAGGATTTTGTTCAGGACTTAACCTTGTGTAGTCTTTATTTTCAGTTGTCCAGGAGTGAAACAAGCTTGCAAACCCCGCAGCTTAGAATGAAAAATGGGCAGGACCAAGGGTTTCATAAATATAAAATAGCTCGGTTTATAAGTGTACCTTTTTCCTTGTGACATTGGGCATGGTAGATGGCCAGGTTTCTTTTCCTAACCCCTGGACTGTAGATTGCTGAGCTCTGATTTCAGTTAGAAGAAATATATTTATATATGTGGAGGTGGTACCCATCTGATAAATTACTGAACATGGTGCTAAAAGTATTTATCCTGCTCCTTTGATACCTTGCCTTCATTTTGCCCACCACCCCATCTCTCTGGCATTTATTCTAATGCTCAAGACCCTTGAGCAGCTTCAGCCATTTTAAACATAAAATCTATCAGTCAGAGAACTGTTTCCTTCTTTTCCCCTCAAATTCCCCTCCCCGACCAATTTAAAATATGCCTGAATTCCCAGACAGATGATGTGTAGTCCTGGCTCAGTGACAGATTCTATATACATTAAAATGTCATGAGTTTAATGTTCAGTCTTTTAGGTCGTTCAGAGCTAGAAGCGAGTGCTGGATCCCATCAGAAAGTAGAGAATCCCAGTGGGACCTAATACTCACTCCTGCCCCTGGAAGGGCCTGACATAGTGGGCTTTGAAACTGAGACATTTTAAGTCTGTTTTTAGAGGATTTTTATGGCTTTCTCCAAGGCCTGTATCGTTTGACTGTTGGTAGCTAAAACAGACAGGCAGATGGATAAAAAAATAGTCCCAGTAATAAAACTTAAAAATCCCCAGATGTTCCTAATATCGTTTCTGTGCCATATATGGCATGTACAGAATACATACTAGTGTGATATAGAGGTTTTATTGGCACTTGTTTGGAATTACTTGTATGATATTCATGGTTTTGACACACAGGACTAATGTTTGGATGTCTAAACTTACCACCATTATTAAGTATCAGCGGGGTAGCCGTGTTAGTCTGGATCTGTAGAAACGACAAGGGGTCCACTGCTTGCATCCGAAGAAGTGGGTATTCACCCACAAAAGCTTATGCTCCAATACCTCTGTTAGTCTATAAGGTGCTACCGGACCCTTTGTCGCTTCACCATTATTAACTTTCTCATGTTTTATTTTATGATTATTTGTATTACCAAAGTGCCTCGAAGCCCTAGTCATGGACCAGGACCCCATTGTGCTAGCTGCTGTACAAATACAGGACAAAAAGAGTCTCTGCCTGAAAAAAACCTAAGTGTATTCCATCTCTCTCACACACACACGCACATTATGCATGTTTACATTGCCCTGCATTTTGAAGGGCTTAAGCCGGCTTTAAGTAGTGCATTGGCTTTGTGCTGGCTGTCTGAGAGTGAATTTTGTTTTTCCAGAATGAATTAGTCATGAGGATAAGAAATAATGCTGAGAACAAGGGAATGACTGCGAGGTGAGTTACTAGAATAGTGATAATGAATGAAAGCTAACGAATGTATTTCTGTGGCAAAGCTTTGCTTTATACACAATATTTGCGCTATTGCTTTTATTAGCAATGATATGCAAGACACTAATCAGTATTTTCAGATCTTGGTATAATACAGCTCAAGGTTTAACTGTCCCGCAAGGTCTGATGTACAACATCACTATATGGTCATATAATTTTCTGGGGTTGGTTGGTTGGTTGGCTTGTTTGTAAGGAGTCACATTCTATATGCTGAGTGTGGAGGCAGGAGGATTTGAAGGAGAACAAGAGTAAGAAGCCAACAGTTGCTAAATGAAATAGGGGAATTGGCAAAGCTTGCAGAGGGAGGCAACTGTCCTGAGTACATCCTAAGCCCCTCCAGAGCAGAGCGACTGTCTGAGAAGAGCTTAAGTAGCTCCATGGACAGGTTGCGTCCTCAGCTGTGGAGCTTTTAAGAGGCACAGGAACTGGTTACCTTCCTGCACTTCTACCTTAGGACCTCTACAGAGGGAGTAACTATGTAACTTTGGGTATGTCTATGCTATGGAGAGTATCCTGGTGTAGCTGCGCTGGCATAACCCTGTACGGTAGACACAGCCTACACTGATTGAAGGGGTTTTTCCACCGGTGTAGGAACATCACCTCCCCGAACGATAGTAGCTGCATTGATGGAACCATTTTTCCATTGACACGGGAGTTACATCTACACAGGATGTTATGTTGGCATAGCTACATCTTTCTTTTATGACACTCTTTTATCCATACTTATGCTGTGTGATATGCAAGACTAAGAAAATTGCTGGCTGCAATTTTGTTGCAGAAACAACAACTTTAACACACATCACAACTTTTTATGCTTGCTGCAAATCTGACTGGTTGTGACCCCGTGCACCAGGTCACAATGCCTCTGTGACGGGCACCCTGCGTGTCCAGCTGCAGCGCCCCCGTTGGCCCAGTGCACGGTTGGTACACCCTGTCACACAGTCATCAGGATTCCCCGTTAAGCAATTGATTTTGGTCAAGTGGGTCCCAGCCCCCTGACGGGGTCACTTAGACAAATAGTCCTTGGGTCCGTGGGCGGGCAAAACAAACAAACAGTCTGGGGTCCTGCAGTCTACTGGCTGGGCTAGTCAGTAGCACTTGGGGAATCAGCCCCCTGGGAAGAGCAAAGCCGCAATTAGCCCCTGGGCAGGGCAAACAGGGCCATCTTCAGGCACCAGCAAAGAAAGCACGTGCTTGGGGCGGCACATCTGAAGGGGTGGCATTCCAGCCATTCCTGGGGTGGCACATTTCAAGGGCTGCTTTTTTTTTTTTTTTTGCTTCGGAAGCTCCAGCCGTCTTTTTATTTTTTTTTTGCTTCAGCGGTTTGGTGCTTGGGGCGGCAAAAAAGCTAGAGCTGTCCCTGAGGGCAAAGCAGACAGTCTAGAGCCCTGTAGCCTCCTGGCTGGGGAAAGCAAACAGTCTGGATCCCTGCAGCCTCTCTACAGTACCATGCTGCCTCTTCTGGCTGGCGGTGATCCGGTGTTCCATCAGTCTCTGTAGTCAGCGAGTTATCCACAGTGTAGTCCAGGTCCATGGGCCCTGCTGTTTGGAGTGTCATTGGTACCTCTGGAGGAGCCCCCAGGACATGCCCTTCCTCCTCTGCAGCCAGCCCTGACTGAGCTGGGCTGGGCTGCCTCCTTTTGTCTGCCTTCTCCACTTGGAGTATGTGCAGCAGGGGAAAGGAGGCGTGGCCTCCTGGACACACAATGACTGGTCCACCCCCATCTGCCCAGTGCGAGGTTGGTACACCCTGTCGCAGCCACTCACTCAGATTTGGCCTGGCCACCTAGTGGAAGGGTGGCTGGGCCATATTTGAGTGCATGGCATTGGACCAGGTGCACGGGGTCACAATTCCTCTCAAATTTGGCCCGGCTGGCCCTCTGTCATGCCTGCATTCCAGAGCCAAAGGGGACTGCAACTTTAACAAACCGTGACTGCAATTTTCGAACCAAAATATCACAACTGTTTTCCAGCCTTAGTGATATGAATTATACAATTGTCAGTTAGTTTTACTGATGAGATTGTGCCTGTGCTATTGTTTCAGATTGTTTGGCACCCACATCCATTAACTTCTTCCTTTTAACATCAGATAAGTAAAAGAGGTTAGTGAATAAAGGACTTTGTGTGCAGGTGGGGGGAGGGGACAATAACATGCAAGGCAGTAAGGTTAGAGAGAGAGCTACAGACAGGCTTGGATACAGGCCCTAGTTAGGTGGCAGCATTGCACATCACGATGAAAGAGAAAATGCGTTCAGCCCCAGGCTAGGTAATATGGAGGGCGAAAGGCACATACATAAATTCTGTGTGATACTCGCCTGCAAGCAAATCTATGGTAAGGAGATTTGTTTTTTCGTTGCTTCATTGACTTTGGATATTGTGTAAAGCAAAGGCTGAGCACCCAACAATCACTAGCTCATTTAGTTGCTGCACAGTATAAATGTTTCTGTCATATCTGAGGAACAAAAATGCAGACATGTACAATCAGCAGCCAGCCTGTTAAGGAAAACAAGCTAACCCACTTTTCTGTATTCTTTGCAGTCCTTGGGCTTGAATCCCCCTTCTTGTGGCAGGGGTGCAAACAATATTGCTCAATGTCAGCCAGGAAGGGTTCACCCGGGGCAGGGAGGGAGAGATTCACCGCCAGTGGGGAGAAGGCAGTGTTTGATCATTTGTTCTCCCTGAAGTTTTACACTAGGGATGGTAGTTTGATTTGTGGCCTGGGATTCTAGAGTTCTATCTGTAGAGGCTACCCAGGGAATGCTCTGAAGCTGCATCCCCTCCCCAGGTATCTGGATCAAACCCCTCCTCTTCAGCCTTTGCAGGCTTGTTGACAGAGCTGATAGAAAAACAGGACACATTTCAACCAGTTCTAATTGCACTAGTTGGTCAAAGGCCATTTGGGGGAGCGGGGATTGTGAGCACCTCATGAACCCCTCCCTGGGCAGACTTTCTGCCACCAGTGGACCTAAATAAAGGCACAGGCCCTTTATACATAATCTAGATCCAATATTTTATATTTATCTTTTTTTTTTTAAATCTCCTTCATTACATTTTTCACTGCCTTGTTTATTGACCGTGTATTGGGTTTTTATTGTTAATCTCCAGACCACATAGACAGCCATTGGGAATTACCACTGAACACAAACAGTTGGCCTGTCTTACATGGCAGAATGCTACCAGATTTTGGCTCCTATCTTCACAACAGAACTTGGTCTTTACCCATGTTGTTACATGGTAGAGAAGGGAGGAAAACTGGTTGGTTGAGTTGTTTCCACTCTTGGCAGACAGAATGGATGGACATCCATGTGGTGTTATTTCTATGGATTGCACTACAGAAACAGCAGACGGAGCAGTAGCCTTACAAGGAGGGTAAATAGATTTTCCTTCTGCTCTGATCCTACAAGATGCCAGGTACCTCTCAAGGTGTTCAATGCCACCTGGTTAATCTGAGCAACCTTCATTCCTCTTGGGCATTATACTGCTTCTGTTGATGTCAACCACATCATGGTATAGCTGCTGTTTTCCACTGATGCCCACTTAACTTAACAGCTGGGTGGTTTGGCCTGAAAGCCAAGGGAAATAAGGGACTTAATGGGAAACAAGGGCCATCAAGATAGCTTTTAATAAGATAACATGATGTGTGTATAGCAGGGGAGTCTCCTTCTTCACTTAATAGGACTGTTGACCCAGTAATCTGGGACTTCTGTCTCATAAATATGGAGGAAAGGGAGGACCCAGGAAATTTGGTGGGATTTCCCTAACAAGAAGTGGAGGATGAAGGGGGAAGTGAAGGTGTGTGCTGGGATCTTCAAATATATAGCTTTCTTTCTTCCTCAGTTTTGGAGGCTGGAGTTAGAGTAGCTGCTCCAAGCAGACCACTGGCTTGCAACCAGATACTTGTTTAGCAGAGATGATAAAAGTTGAAGACGAGGAGATACTGAAAAGGCTGGAACCTGAGAGGAGAGACGATAACCTTATACAAAATCATGAATGGGATGGAGAAGAGCGCTCATGTTTAATCTCTATAAAACAAGAACAAAGGAACTTGCTGTGAAAGGAAATACTTTTAAAACTGATAAAGGAAAATACTTTGTTACACAGCACATCATTAATGTATGGAACTCATTGCTATAAAGTATCATTGGCAGCTTTTTTGCTGGGGCAACTGATTGAATTTTGAACTAGCTGGTGGTAAAGTTGTGAAATAAAATCAGTGCTCAACTGTGCATAAACACTACAGAATATTAAAACCTACATATATTTTTATCTCTTACTGTGCCTTTATTAACAAAGGTAAATAGTTTTTGCCTGCAGTGAAATATAAAGTAGATCAATGAAGGATTCTGTCCCATAAACCTAGCCCTTGCAACTGTGAGACTCAAGAAAAATAAATTGTTTCCATTCTACTCTAACTTCAGGCCTGATGCTCAGAAATATATTTCCAAACACTGGATTACTCAACAAACAATAATAGACATATAGTATAAACTTAGTCTAGCCTCCTTTTTTCTGTGTTGGAAGTGGATTCTATTATGCTTCTATTTTTTAAAGTTTTGTTTGCATAAATATATATATTTTTACTACGATTTTTAAATAAAATTTCTGAGTGGAAAAAAAAGGTGGTTGTTACGCTACAGAAGCATTCACAAGGTTACAGGAAGCCTTAAAAACAAGGAAAGGAATACAGGACACCTAAGAACATTGCTCATTGCCTGTGATGTTTATATCCGTTGTCACACTGACATTCACTGTGTTTATTCTAAAGTGTCTGGGCAAGGTACATTGGAGACAGTCTGCCATCGATTTTATTTCTATTGCACTGTACTGACAGCAAAGTCGTTTGTCTTTAAGGGTCTTATTCAGTAAAAATATGTCCAGTTACGATGGTATGCAAGGCAGATGTCTCTTTTATTGAAGCTGCCTTTTATACATAAATAACTTGGCTCTCCATCCAGTGCAATGAAATTAAAATAAGTGTCCAATTGACTTGTGAGTTTTTCCCAGCTGTGAGTGGGAGCTGGATGTTTTCTTGTTAAATCTGGAGCATGAAGATAAATGGCTTTTCTACCAGTGCAGTGGAATGGAATGAAATCAGTGGCAGTCAGTGCACATTGTGCTTCTTCCCCGATATTAGGACATCTTTAGATATTGCTCTTCAGAAGGTTAACGTGTACCAATATTTGTGCAAGTGCAACTGCACACACAATTATCACGAGTGCATGTGCAAAAATGGTGTCACTGCGGAACTGTATACTTGTTGGTGAAAATGGGATCAGATTCAGCTTAGCTTCCTTCCATCCTTATATGCATTGAGTTTATATACAGTCAGAAAAGACTCACCAAATGCAAAATTCTCTGCTAAAGAAAGGAAACAAACAAACAAGTGCTTTCCTTCAGGTCCATCCCCAAAGAAGCTGATGAACTGAAATTTTGGAACAGTGTCCTTCCACACAGACTAGATAAATATGTAACTATTCTGTACTTATATGATCATTCTTTTGAGTGACTCTCAATAAATTAAAACCAGAACAATAACATCCTTTCTACTTTTTCCTTCCCAGCCTATAAGAGGGCTGATTAGTCTGATTAGTTTATAGAAGGCATTTTTGTTGCTTATGTTTATAGCTATGTGATTTAATAATTTAATAATTTTTTGTTGTATACTTAATTCCATCTACCTAAAAAGAAAAATCATGTATCTTATTGTATTATTATTCATTTAGGACTTATCTATCAGACAGCGTGGGTAAACATGAAAGTCACCTGAAAACCCTACCTGAGTTGCATTAAGCAGGATTAAATAGATGTCTATCTGTTCAAAAAGCATAGGGTGCTTCCACAGACATTTTTTCTCCGTTAATATTTACAATAAAATAAACACAGAAGATGCATAGTAATTTCCCTGTTCTAACTTTCTATTAAGAATTATCTTAAATCCCACTGAAAGAGAAAAAGGACTGGATATTTTGTAAAGTGAAGTATTCCCAAAGCAACTTGTTAAAAACTTGCTCAGATGTGCTCAAAGAATAGCACATATACATACTTCCCCTCTCTCTATAGAATTTTAGTTAAATTTTTTAAGCTTGCTGCTCCAGTCTGATTCTGCAGCTAGACTGTTTGGGCCAAATTGTGCCATGACTGAGCCATTCAACTCATTAGTCAGTTTGTCAGAATTCTCCATTTTCAACGGTGTGACCCCACTGACTCCAATAAGAGTTGTGCTGGTGTGAGTAAGAAGAGAAATTGGCATAATGGGGTGTGAACCAGAGCAGGATTCATGTTTTGGGCCAAATTATGGATGGCCATGGGTAGCTGCAGGTCAGGGCCAGAGAAAACCTTTCCTTTTCCCATCTCATTATGTACAAAGGCAAACATAATCCTCCAGCCCCTTTACTGGTCTGCCCAAGCTCCTGTGCAGACCCTCATATCTGTAGGGCAGCAAACACTGTCATAGAGGTGGCTGAGCTTGCTTTCAGAGGATCCCTTTTGCATGAAGAGCATGGGGGCATGATTGTGACCATGGTTGTTCATAATGCTTTCAACGCAAATCAGGCCTATTCTCCGCCATTGTAGAGAACTGCAATCCTCCACCAGTGGAAAACTGCTCTAAAGCTGGCTTACTTGGGCCCTGGAGGATCTTCGGATGGCTCACATAGGTAGTGTAGCCAGCAGAATTCTATTCTCTGCTATATAGGCTTGTATACTGTACTCGTCACTGTAATATCTGAGCATCTTCCAGTAGGGCATGAACCAATGTGACTAACATCTGTCATATGTTTTGTTCTCTCATCCTCTCCCTAGGGAGAGAAGTATGCACAGTGGAGTATCTTGTTCTGGTAGGCTTGCTTGTTTGTTTTTTAAGTATACATATTGCCATGTATTTGTTAGAGAAGGCAAGGTCAAAGAAATGTGTTTTCACTTGGAACGGAACGTAGTGAACGTTGCAAAGATGCTTAGTTGTTGGAGAGTTAATTCCATGGTCTCAGATCTGCCCACAGGAAGTTCTGTCTCCCACACAGATGAAATGTACTCATTCTGTAGAGCGTTCCGTTGTGCCAGAGAAGAGTAGTTGTCAATCATCCCAGAGCTTTAGGCAGTCTTTTAGATATCTGGGCCCAGGCCATCGAACTGAGGAGAGGTCATTGTCCCATAGGACAGTCTCCTAGCCAACTGGAGATGTTAAAAGGTGTTACTTGTGGATGCTGCTATGTGAGAGGCTAGTGTCAGCAGGGAAACCAAGAGCACACCTAGACTATGGACTGAACTGATGAATTGTGGGCATGCATCTTCAGCCAAAGGAGACTGCACCACAGATGCAAACTCTTCAGGGTGATTTCCCCTGCATATCAGCATCAACTCTGTCTTGCTCAGATTCAGCTTCCACCAGCTGTTCTCCATCCATGAGCTGATTTTGCCCAAGCACTGGGTCATCTTGGTAGTAGTAGGGAAATCATATAATGATGATGAATAGGTATATCATCTGCATATTGCTGTCACTTGCTGATCAGTTCACCAGCTAGCTGCACATAGATGCTGAATAGGAGCAGTCAGATAATTGATCTTCTTGGACTCCCAAGTGAGAGGTCTAGAGGGTCACTACTCATTGTGTGTGACTCTCCATGAAGAACTCAAACCATTTTACTCTGAACTTGTGCCACCTGTCTCAGGCAAGACAGCAGAATATCATGGACAACAGCACTGGATGCTTCAGAGAGATCCAGAAGGATGAAAATGGATGTCTGCCCTCTGTCCATTGATTGGAGGAGACCATTCATCAGTGCCATTGAAGTGATTTCAACTCCATGTCTGGTCTGAATCCAGATTGTGCTGGGTGTAGAATATTAGTTTAAATGAGATGAGCTTGTAGTTGGCCTTTGGCTAGCTTCTCTTTGAGCTTGCTCAGGAATGGGAGGTTTGACACTGGGTGGTAGTTGGCTAGAACTGATATAACCAGGGTTGATTTCTTAAGTGTTGGTTGGATAATTGCATGGTTGAAGGAGGAAGGGAAGATTCCCTCTCTGAATTAGGTGTTAGATATTTCAGTTAGGAGTGGCAATAATTGTTAATTACTGTCTTGCACCAGCTATGAAGGGCATTGGTCAGATTCATGTCTTGGCTTGAAATTAATTTAACGTCTCCAGAACGTCTTGATGAATGATAATACTGAGCTCTGTGAATACAGGTGGACTGTTTGTTGGTGGGTGCAGGTGGAACAGATCCCGGTAGTTTGGGAAGCTATCCCCCATATGTGTATACTTTCCAGCAAAGTAGAATGATAGCTTTTCACTGTGCTTGGTGCTCAGCTCTGATGCCTACTGCAGGCACTCAGGATTTGCCATCTTAGAAAATTCCATAGAGTGGGAATTGGCAGCTTCAGTTGAGAGTGATTCATAGATTTCAAGGCCAGAAGGGACCACTGTGATCACCTCGTCTGACCTTCTGTATAACATGGGCCATAGAACTTCCCCAAAATAATTCCTAGAGCATCTCTTTTAGGAAGGTTCTCTTAGCTTGTAATAGGGAGCATAGACTTGAAGGAATTTATGTTTCATCCTGTCTGTATCAGCCTTTGTTTTCTACCACTGGTGTTTAAGTTTCCACCACACACTCTCCATCCAGTGCAGGTCAGAAAAGAAAGGAGATCTTTGTGGTGATGGGGAGGAAGGAGCCGTTTGGGGGCTAATGTGTCAATGATCAAGGCTAGTGTACAAGAATAGTCATTCTCCAGGTGCTCAATCCCTCGTCCAGTGGGTGGAGTGCTGTTTTCCTTTATCTGGCTTTGGAATTTGTTGGTTTCCAGGAGTCTTTGTGGTCAAATCAGGATAATTGGTCCGCCTTGTTCCCTGGAGAGCTGGAAGGTCTCTGACCACTGCCTTAATGAGGTGATGGTCAGGACAAGTCAGTGGCTGGGTTGATGTCCTCTATCTTGATATCTAGGCTGAAGATCGGGTTCACAATGTGACTTGTTGGGTGGGTTGGTCTAGAGGTGACCTGAGAGAGTCCTCAGGAGGCAAGTGAGGAGATGAGTTTATGGGTTTTTGTATCTGTGGCCTGGTTGATGTGCATGTTGAACTCTCAGAGGACAAGTAGCCTAGGGTATTTCACCACCGTTGCCGAGAAGTATCAATGAGCTTTTGTATGAATCTGTTTGTCTGTGGCGATCTGTAAATGAGCATAAAATCTGTTAGCTTTGTCTCTGGTTTCTATGGTCAGAGGAGTGAATTTAAATGGAGTTGTCTTATGTAGGTCACCTCTCTTAGATTTTTTATATTTGTAGAGAAGGTGAATGCAGCACTACCTGCCCTCTTGTCCTGTCTGCATGAATGATGTACTGAGTACACAGAAAGTGGGATGCTATGGACTAGCACAGGGTTTGTGGTGTCATCCAGCCAGGTCTCGGAGATGCAGGCTATATTGGGTGCTGCTATGTTGCTGATGAGATTGTGTATTGTTTGTTTATGGCAGATCTTGTGTTGAACAGCATCAACTTTAGTTCATGTTGCTTTGAGTTGTTGGCTTCTGGTCTTTGCGTATGTGTGTATAAGTATTAGGAATCTGGTTTCTTATGTCTGTTTTCCTGTTTCCTTGGACAGTTCCTCCCAACCTGAACTGTGACAGGTGATGTAGTGGATTGTGCCATGGGATGATTTGTGGGGAGGCACAGTTGTCTGGTTCACCGGATACCATGCGAAACATAGGTCAGTAGGAGCTGTCACTTGGTATGCTGGAGCTGTAACTTGCTTGAGTCCTGGGAATGGGTGGAGTTGGAGCAGTCAGTTCCTGGGGTGGTGGTGTATGTCCTGGAAGCACGATGGTATAACAGCAATGGAAATAATAATAAGCATAGTGACAGTCGTACGAGATAGCGTTAAGCCCAGCAGAAAGAGGAAGTGGAAATGGCATCATAGAATCATAGAATATCAGGGTTGGAAGGGACCTTAGGAGGTCATCTAGTCCAACCCCCTGCTCAAAGCAGGACCAATCCCCAATTTTTGCCCCAGATCCCTAAATGGCCCCCTCAAGGATTGAACTCACAACCCTGGGTTTAGCAGGTCCTCCTTACTTCAAGACAGCCTTGAAGTAAGCTGTCTGTGTTGTCATGATGCTCCTGTTGCTCTGACCTGCTTTGGAAGAGAGGTGAAGAGTAGAGGGGAAGAGAAATAGAACGTAGCAGTTAGGAACATGTTAGTTAGAGCTGCAACATGGCCTCCTGACCGACAAGGTGGTGGCAAAGGCTGGGGGAGCAGGGCTGGGGGAGCAGGGCGGGGGTGGAGGGCGCCTTCCTCAAAAGAGCAGAGTTCTCTGACAGCCTCGTTCCAGGTGGTGTCTCCTGTGCTGAGAAGGGGCTAGGAGAGTAGTCACGGCCTCTCTTTCATCGCTTGGGGAAAGCTGGTCCCCGCTGCTGCTATATCCTGCTGTGGGAAGGGAGGAGAGAGACAGTGCAGCTGGGACATCCCTGCACTCCTGCAATCCCCAGTAGCCCCTTTGTGCCATTGGCCACTGGGGCACATTAGGGCACCCTTTAGGGACTTGTGGGACTGGCCCGAATACAGCAACCTCAGGATTGGGGGGAGCGCAAAGGTGGCTTAGAGCCCCATCTGCCTGCCCCCTCCATCAAGTGCTCTGAACTCTCTTCAGCTAGAGCTGTGAATGTGGCTCATTATGCCCCGAATAATCAGAATGTTTAAGATATCTAGGCTAAGTCTCTGTTTCAGTTAGTCATTTATCACAGGCTAATGAACACTGAAAAGAGAACCTGTTTGGCTTCATGGATCATGCATAATTTATAATTAAATACAGCAATTTATGTTTAAATAACATTAAGGGGCTGACTTCAGCTGACAGAAAACCAGAACATGCAGAGTTCAGGCTAAGCCTCCATCCCTAAAGTACCATGTTAAAATAATAATCAGATTTTAAAAGGTACAGTGGTGAGCACTAACAACAAAGCAAACAGCCTTAGCTTTAAATTTCCCTGAAATCATGAATTTGTGAGACCTGGAAAAATATTTAGGTAGGTATTTCATTTGTATCATTTATTATTTATACTTTGCTGAGAAGTGTACTGGGCATTTTGCAGAACAAATGAAGAGCAATGGATCCCTGCTCCTAAGAATTTACAATCTAGGGCCTGATCCTGCAAATACTTACGTGAGTACTCTCAGTGGTAGAGTTAAGCATGTGTGTAAGTGTTTGCAGGATCAGGGCCTACTTTAGGCGTGACACAATGAGTGAGCATCGCTAATAGTGCAGGATGGGGTGAGTGAGCATCGCTAATAGTGCAGGATGGGGTGAAGAATGACAAGGTGTTACCACAATAAGAGTGTGAGGTTACTCAGTTGATGTATTTGCATCTCTTGATGATTCCATCAAGGGAATATTTATTGTTTTAAATCAGGTACTAAAGTGGCCAATTTTTTTTTTAAAGTAACTCCTCCTTGTAGGCAACATGGATATAGGCAATCCAGGGCCCGAGGCATACCATGACACTGGGCCCCCTTGTCTCCACCCCATGGCCCCGTCTTCCACTTGGCATGGAAGTGGCAGGTGGGCCCTCTTCTTTCCCAGGAGAGGTGTCAGGGGCCATCATCCCCTCTGAAGCAGCAGCAGTCCTCTCTCTCTGCCACCCAGAGACACAAAGGAGTGACAGCAAAGGCCCTCTTTGTCCTTCTGACCACCCCACCCAACTTACGCTAACTGTCATGGTGTAACTGCATGAGTAGGGGGACCTGGCCCATTGCATTCTTCTCCTCCTGTCTCATAGTCCTGTGTTGGGGTGGTGTTGGTAGGGCTCCACAGAACAGCGGGGTCTTACAATTAACACCCACTGAAAGTCATGGTGCAGCTCACACTCCTCAGCTTTTGCTTCAGGCTCTCTGCAGACTCAGTCAGACATCTCTGTGTCAGTTACACTCAGGGCACATTGTCAGGTTTTTCTTTATAACCATAAGGACCAGAAACTTCTTAATAATAAACCTAAATGTTTAGATTCTCATGTAGTCTTATGGACTTCAGGAGTTTTGGCCTTAATCATTGGGACTATAATGCCAATGCTTTAATCTAACATTGCATGGACAGGTTTTATTATTTGAAAGAGGAAATCTAATGATATAGCACATTGACCACACTGGGCTCTAGGGAGTTTTACTGTTGGTAAATATGTACATTATTTAGGCAATTTAATTTAAATGGATATTTATTTACTGCTAGTGACTTAAGGGCCTGAAATTGTTACTCCATCACTGGGGTGTACATATTTAGATATATACTAGAAACATATATTTTCTAAAGAAGTCATATCCATCTCAGTACAGGCACACATGATGTATGCTGTTGTGAGATGGGAAAAAAGGATTCTTAAGACGTACCACCCCAGATTATGACTGCAACAACTCTTGTTATGAGCAATATAGTTAAACATGATCTCTGAAAACTGCTACTGGAAGTTGGACTCTTGAAAGATCAGGGCTGTTTGCAATAAGCCTTACCCAAACTGTCATACGAGATAAAAATACGACTTGCACTTACCATTGTAGGAACCATTTTTCTCTTTGGTGCATGCACATTAGTCGCTGCAGTTACACATCTCACCCACCTTGCTAGGTTGGCAGCAAGGAGTCTGAGTGGCATGAGTGCCCCTATTCTGGCTCTGTGATACAGGGTGATTGTCCAGTGGTAAGAGAACTTTAATGCTAGAGTACGTGGGTGATGCAATGCAAAGTGCAAATGACTTTGTATGACCTTCTTTGGGGGAAATGTGAGTGTTATATTAAGGGTCAGTATTTTTGGAGTCTAGAAGATAATAGTTTGGAAAAGAAATCCTTATAACTAAGTGTATATGATGAGATCCTCAAAAGAAAATCACTGTTAGGCTTCTTACTATAGAATGCTATGGTCTGAACTCTAACATACCAGATGGTCCGATTTGTAGTCTGATCAGCATGCAAAAAGACAGGAAGCCTCTGTTTTTGAAGCCTGTATTTTAGGATGATGAAACACATCCCTGGACCTGATAGATTCTATCAAGGTTACTTCATGGCCCACTTTGCTTCTTTAAGAAATGGGTTAGCTGTTGTAGGCCAATGCTAAGGTAGGAATGACTCAAACAGGACTGCTCAGATTTGAAAAAACTGCTGAAAACAATGAAGCAACCCTTTGACCAATGATGTTGTATTATATGTGCTGGTATCAATAGGAGACTGAGTATACTATTAAGGCAACTGACAACATCTTAGTGCTTTGAAGAGTGCTTTGATTGCATTCTAGGGCAAGATGAAATTTAGTAACCGTGGCCCTATCTACATAAGGAAATTTTCACTGGTGTGATTACATCAATGTGCTTACACTTGTGCAAAATCCTAATGCACAGTGAGATTTGAGTTGGTAATTTATCAGTTTAAGCCACATCAATGTAAACTGCCCTTTACATCAGTGTAGTGCGTATGTATGTACATTAAGCGTTTGCAGTTTGTGTCTACATTAATATAGACACAAGTATGTGAATAACATTTCTAATATAACTACAGGATCCAAATAACTGATACCACTTACGGACTCTTTTCAGTGATCCTACAGTGAGACACCTAACAGTGACTAGTGGAAATTAATTAGAAAAAGAACATGGCTGATCTAGAGGTTAAGGTATTTTAAAGAAAACCATAACATGTTCCGATGTCTCTTGTTTTTAGTTGAATTGCAAATATATGTCTGACTTGCTATGAACATGTTATGGTGTTCAAAGATTATTACTAGAGATGGTATAATGGCAGACAAGCTTCTGGATCCTAGCCAAAGCAGGAGTGATTGTTTGAAAGCCAATATATTGTAGATAAAAATATTCAGCTAGCTTACTGGCCCCATTGGTTGAACATCACGAGAAGATATGAGTTTGAGAGCTATTCATAGATATTGTTTCAAAACTTCCAGGATGCACAGTTCCTAGGAGGGAATAGTCTCAATAGCTTAAAAATAGAAATGTGCTCATTGTAAATATATTAGTAGGAAAAGGATTTGTTAAAGGCTCATTTTGGTGATCCCTTTCATTGTTGGATCCTTTTGCTTTAATATATGGGCTCTCAACCTGGGACTCGCAAACAGGTCCATGGGCGCTGTGATCACACTTCCTTCCTAGTGTCTTTGAAAGGGAAGAAAAAATTCTTAAGCAGATGGGATGTCTTTTGCGCTTAATGAAGAGAGGGGAATATCTGGAGCCTCAGGGATAGAGAAGGATTGATGGCTTGGGGACAAAAGCAACATCTGTGATCATGTTCCTTTCAAATATCAACATTTAGATCTAGCTTCATGCCTCTAACTCAGAAGTAAAAACATATTTGTGAAATATATTTAAATTTAAAAAGGAAGGCCAGGAAAGCAGGGTTCTTCTAAAGGAACAAAAATAAAACAATTCAGAATGATAGCATTTTAGATTCCCTTCGCTCAGATGGAGCAAATAGCTAGAGGAGGGGCCACACAATGCTGAAGCAGGCTCATATACACACAGCAGAAAAGATATATTCATTACTCCATACGTGAATGAATTTTAGTGATATTTGAAGTGTACCTTTTCTCTGAACAGTGACAGAAAAAAATTACATCAAGGGATTTATTGTCTTTCAATGACTTCTCTGTCAAATTGCTCAGATTAGTTGTTTTTCTAATGGGAGGATCTGACTGTCAAGCTGGGTTATTTTTTTGTGCATAGACACCACTAATAAAATTCTTCCTTTGGAATTCTGCTGTTTCAGCCAGAAAACACTCCTGCACTCGTGCCTATAACTGTGTTGGCTGTGCAGGGCTAGCAGGAGTAAAAAGGTACAACTTATTTTTTACAGTAAAGTAAGCAGATATGACAGAATTGCTTAATATTGAGTGGAATGTGCACAAGGATCAGATCAGCTGAGTAAGAAATTGCTATTTTTATACAGTCACTTAACTGAACAAAGCCACATTTAATAATTAACATATAAATATTAAAACACTGCAAGTGAATATATGAGTCATGAAAAATAAAGGTAATTTAGAGTAGCATGTGAATATAATACGTAAACAAGAGGAAAGATGAAAACTTTGCTCAGGGTAGGTTCACTTTGTACGCTGTTTATGAGATACATATTTTAAAAGACTAATAAAGTTGATTTTTTAAAAAAAGAGTTCCAGATCTCAAGAGTCACAAAGCTGGAATTTTTCAGAGGGGTTATATTTCATCTGTAAAATTCAGTCTGAGCTGAAAATAATAATATGTTGTTCAAGACAAAGGCAGCATTTCATAAACCATTTAATCTCTCCTACTTTCATAAATTCACATAATTTTTCCTTTACTTTTTAAAAATAACATAACCCAGACCCTGCTCTGAAAGCCACAATGTGATCTCTGAAAACGGCAGTAAATTAGCCAGTTGAATACCTGACTGCATCTTTGCAATTAACTTTTGATGCCTTGGGATTCTTCCAAAAAATAGTTCTAGATTCACATGTTCTCCACATTTGCAGTGATAGGTCTTCAGAAGGAGGCATATTTTTGCTAAAAGCTCCTAGGCTGGATTCTGATCTCAACTCAACTAGCATAAATCCAGACTAATGCTATTGACTTTGTGGATTGCCACGGGCACGCAGGGGCGAAAGAAAATGCAGGCCTGTTATTTACTAGGCTGCACGTGGCAATAGACTATATTGGTAAGAGATGCAAGGAGAGTATGGTTCACAATGCAAACTGCAGACACGCACACACACGACTAAAATTAATCAATTTAAAGTTTTATTGGGGATAATTACAAGGGGTAAGGGAGCAGCGTTAGATTAGCTAATAGAGTTAATGAAACTTAAAACACACAATGACTAAAATATCTACTAACAATATTTATAAACAAAGATGCAGCATTTAGTAATAACTGATACTCACAAATACAAACCAACGCATAACGACCGGCAAACGTAGAAACTCTGTTTGAAACACGTGAGCTGAGAGAGAGGCTTCGAGGTGATCAGGCTCGGTTACGGGTGTACACAGGATACACAGGTTTCGTTTTTCTTTTTCCTCTTCCTGCCTGCACATGGCAGGCAGGCCCATAAAGTACCAACTATGACATCATAGAAGTGTCATAGGGGACAGGGCCCAAAACCTGTTTGTGTTCGTTTCTGATTGGCACAAGCAAAGTTAACACCAAGTAAGGGAGCAGGTGCCTCAAAGTCTGGCTTCGCCCCCAAAAGGTGAGGAAATGCATATTGCTTTAGAATGCGTGCAACACTGAATGACAAAAGAAGAGGCCAGGGCAATACCGGTATGGGCAAGTTTTACAGGAAGCAGACAGGAACTCATCTCAACAGACTTCAGTAGAGATATGCTAAATTTACACCAGTGCAGCTGAGACCAAAATCTGGCCTGAAATTCTTAGCAGAATATTTGTATCATCACAGACAGCTGGATCCTTGTTTTGTGGCGCTGCAGGGAGGAAAAATAGTTAAAGGGGGGAGGACTGAAGTTTGAAATAGCAGCTCAAAATCAGTAGAATTTTAGAAAACTTAAAAATATTTTCAAAACAAGGATTTGAAATGTTTAAAATCTCCATAAAATACAAAGACTTAAATGCATTTGCCTATGTTCTATCACATGTATACAGATTAATATGAATGTATGGATAATAGCAACAGCACCATACCAAAGCATGTTGTCCCTCCTCGGGTTGAGTATATATGAACTCTTGGCCCTTGTTCCCAGCTCCCATCCATAGCCAGGCTTCTGAAGTCCCCTTCCTTCTATACTGTCATGTTTCCTGATGTCATCTGATTAAACTGCAAGGAGACTTTTGATTGTATGTAATGTGACATTTTAAATTTATACTTTCTACAAAACAGTTGACACACCATGTTTCACTTGGTTTACTTTGTTCTTTCTCCTGGATTCCTTACTCAGTTTTAACTCTTATAGAATCATAGACATTAGAGATGAGGGAGAGACCCATTAGGTCATCTAGTTTCTAATCCACTTCCCTGCAGTTTCAGGCCTATTCCCTTCAGAACATTTGCTATTGTTTTGTCCAGACTAGTTTTAATTGTTGTTAGTAATGTCTAGTTTTAAGTAGAGCTGGTCAAAATTTTTTCCCCAGTGGAACAGTTTTCTGGTGGAAAAGGCAATTTCATCAAAATCTAAACATTTTGTGGAAAGGTGTCCATTTCAAACCAGAGACAGTTTCAACTTTCTTGTTTTTTTAATGTCAAATGTTTTGTTTTAAACATAATTTTCATTATTTTTGTTTCAACCTTCATATTACATATCCATTTAAATATGTGTGCATCTATATCTATATCTATCAATATTATATAGTCAATATTTTATATTATATTATAATATTTCAACATTATTGAAACACAATGATTCAGAATTATTGAAATGAAACATTTTGATGTTTCCAAATTGAAATTATTTTGGAATTTCTGTTTCATGGCAGATTTCAACATTTTGACTTTTCATTCTAATTCAGAATGGAAACAGACTTTGAAATGTCAGATTTTCTCATGGAATGGAAATTCTGTTTGACCAGTGTTAGTTTCAAGTGTCCCATGTCTTCCATTGGGAGACTAGTCTGCAATCTCATAGACATCACTGTCAACATTTTTCCTGATATTCAAGGTGGTCCAGGTTCTCAGCAATTTTGTAGTAATTCATTGTAACTCCTCCCTACAATATTACTTTTCCCACAATATATTTATTAAGACCTTTCCCATTTCCCTTAATCTACTTGGTTAGCATTGACTCATCTTAATTGCTGGAAAGTAGTCTTTTCCCTCTTATTTGAAAATGTTAATGACTCAATTTAAGGCATGTAAAGTGCATCCAGATACTACAGTGATGGCTACCATTATAATTCTGTGTAATAAATAAATTAATGCAATGAGACATATTCCAATGTAAGCTGCATAGAGGTGTCAGCCAGTATAATTGGATTCACTGCAGTTACTTTGGATTTACATCAGGGTAATAGATCGGGATCTGGACCAACATTTTGGAACATTGTATTGTTTCATTTTCTTGGTTTTTTCCACTGTGCCTTAATGTTTTCCCTGAACACACTGCCTGATTCTTCAGATACCCTCTCTCTCTTTTTTTGGCTTCCTCCCCATTTTGTATTTCCACAGCAGGTTTTTATTTCTTTACCCTGAGATCTTTGAACAGTCCCTCAAGAGGCTTCACTGGCTGATTTTTGTTCTTTCTTTTTTCAGAGTTTGTGCCAGGCACTTTGTTCAAATCCATCTTGGGAATGAAAACACCCCAGACTTTTCTAGAAATCCTAATAATGCTGATTCTCTACATAACATCACCTCCTCTACAGATTGATAGAGCTATAGATATATGCACATGCATCTTCATAGCTATCCCTACCTTTTGGGCTTCTCAGGTGAGTTTCTGTCTGTGTTTTAGATGGTAAGCTCTAGGGACAAGGAGCGAGGGGAATGTCTCCATAGAAACTGCATTCAAAGAATCTCCTCTGTGTGGGAGGATGGGATCAGCTGCCTTCATGACTTCTCCCTTCTTCCTTTGGCCCTGTGCAGAATGTTGTGGATCCTGAGTTTCTATGCATAGGCTAGAACTATGGGCTTTTGCTGTCACACACATCCATACAAACAGAGCTCAGACAAGAGGGCCAGAGCTGGGGCAAGGGAGGGACAAGATCCCTCCTCCTCAGAGATATCAGTAGTAAATGACCCCCAAAATTAACACAGCCTGAGACTATATTAAACTTTATATGGATTCCCCTCCCTGCTGGGAAACCCATCCTTGAAGGTGGATTCCGGAGAACTCGCTGTCAGTGTTTGTCTGTGTGAAGGTATGCTGAGAGGTCTGGCTTTGTGCAGACAGTTATGTGTTTCTGAGGGGACCTGGGGGAATGAGATAGGTTGGACTAGGCCCAAAGGTCCCCTGCTGGAGGCCTCAGGATTCTGCCACATGTATCCCAGGAAAGGAGCAGTGGAGAGGTCCTCCAAAGCTGTCTAGAGTGGTGGTGAGGAAACAACCAATCAGAGGTGCTGCTGGAATGGCCAATCAGAGGCCAGGAGGGCCATATAAAAGGAACGCTAGACTAGATAAATAGTTTGTTGCTGCTTGGAACTGGAGAAGGAATGACTGTGTACCTGGAAGAGCAGTGGGACCAAAGACAACTGGCAAGGACTGTGGGACTGCTGGCAAGGACTGTGGGAGCAAGAAGTTCCTGGCTGGCTGCTAGGACTGAGTAGGGACTGAGCCCAGGGAGGGACGTAGGAAGATAGTGTCTGCAGGGAGGAAGTCCTGGGGATATGGCCCCATACCAAGTCTGGGACTACTTAAAGACTGACCTGGGGAGAGCTACAGTGGCACCACCAGAGGGCTACTGAGATAGGTCTCTGGTGGATGGCATACCCTGGAAGGGGTCTGTTCCAATTCACATGCGGAGAGTGTGTGTGACTGGTCGGAGGGCTGAGTCGCTGGAAAAACTGCTTGAGAACCGTGGAAAGGGGTCACCAGAACTGAAAGAATGCAGACACACCTAACCAGAGGGGCACTTGTGAGAGTGGGTGGTGACCCCATTACAGAGGGGCAAATCACTTCTGGGGGTGGGAGTTGGTGGAAAACTGTTGCCTATTCCATGTAGAGGGTAAGAGCAAACGGAGACCAAAGTTCCCTCTAATTTTTGACAGGCTGTGTGCGCAAAAAATTTCTTCTGTGTAAATTTTTGAAGCAGAGTTCAAATTTGTGCGCACCACCACCCCTGCTGGGTCAGGGGGGGTAGCACGGAGCCCTCGCGTGTAGGGTGACCAGACAGCAAGTGTGAAAAATCGGGACATGGGGTGGGGGGTAATAGGAGCCTATATAAGAAAAAGACCCCAAAATCAGAACTGTCCCTATAAAATCAGGACATCTGGTCACCCTACTCGTGCGCCGCCGCGCCCCCCCCCCAAGTGGGACACGGGCACGGAGCCCTCGTGTGCTGCTGCCCCCCCCCCAAGTGGGACAGGGGCACGGAGCCCTTGCGCGCCGCTGCCGCCCCACCCCAAGCGGGACATGAAGCCCTCATACGCCACCGCCCCCCCCACCCCAAGCGGTCTGCTTGCCGGTTCCTCCGTGTTCATAGCAACAAGAGTTCTGTGAGACTGGTCCCTTCCCTCCTGCCAGCATGGCTGTCCTAGGCTGGCCAGTGTGCGCGCGGCGTTTCACCGTGTGCGTGGGATTTAGAATCTCTGTGCGCACAGGCGCACAGCTTAGAGGGAACAGTGACTGAGACCCTCATTGAAACTACTTAAGGAAACCTGCAGAAGTCTTCTCTTCTCTCTCCTGAGGAGTTTTATGTAGGAGGGGCCAGTTCCCCCTCTTGCCTTTATTAGTGTCTTGTACAGCCCTGCGCAGCATGTGATCAGCACTCGAAACACAATAATGCTTAACTTGCATTGATTATCTTTTCCGCCCCCCTTTCCTTCTCTACATTTCTTCTCTATTCTTGGTCTATTCCTCCCCTCCGTTCTTTACCTATATTTATGGCATTCTCTTGCTCCCTTCTTCACAGGCTGACTGCATCCTGATCATCAGGCTCCCTTCCTGAGCCCATCAGCTGTGCAGTGGGGAATGAAAACAATGTTTTCTGACTGCTGAACAAATGCAAACTAATTGACTGCACCTGAGCTGGCCAGCAAAGAGAGGCTGTGCAGCTACCTGCCAGCTTGTATCATGAGCTCAGGTGGGTGGCCTGCAGGAGCAGAGAAGAGGGGCCAGGCAGGTGGCTGTCTACAATATGTTCCCCTGCTGTACAAAGATTTGGGCCATAGGAACTGAAAAAAATGTGAAGGGGCTTTAATGTTTTGCTTTAACTGTTTTGGTAGGGAGTAGCTTAAAAACCTTAGCACTAGTCACCAGTTACTTACATTTATTCATATGGTACAATATAAAATAGGCAGATTTGGGCCAATTTAGGAAGTGTAAGTTGCAATTGACCCCCGGAAAGAATAAATTATTCACTTGAGACTCTTTAGATATGTGGCAAATATGAAGCTGTCAGTTTACATTAATTTTTACACATCTCCCAGCTAAATTAGGGATCCAAATGCAAAAGCCTAGCATGAACCATGGATTTGGGACTCCATGGGGAACATAATCAATTAATCTGTGGTGGGTTATTAATGATCTTCTCCTTTTGTAGTTCCTTCAGAATCACATGTTGGAGAAAATGAAATGGAAATGATATTTTGTAAATGTGAGAGACAGTTGTAAGTTTTTGTGAAATGTTGCTCAGTGAACTGGAAAACCTATCACAGGATGGCTTTTCTGGAGGAAAGATGCTAAAGTTTATACATGGAAGTTATTTGCAGCAACCTGGGTTACTTAGGGAGGGCTGGATTCGGCTCTCAGCTGCACCGGTTTGTATCTGGAATAACTGCATTCACTTCCCCGATGCACCTGAGGGCTCAATATTTAGATAATTACCTACAGGATGTTATTGCTTCTTGTAGAGCATTAGCAGTTTTGGGGACCTTGAAAGTCCATATCGTGTTGGAGGTGGAATCAGTGATGCAGAGTCAAGGTATTTGCCAAGGTAACTTATTTACAAAAGTCTTTGCATAGCAGAGGCTACCAGCTGCACACAGACAGCAGCTCCCTTTTGTGGAAACTTTCAACTAAGTCATCTGTCCCAAGAAGGAGCTCCTCTGGGTCTCTTGGAATCTAACTTACAACACCTGTGTGAGGCAGAGCAGTGCTATGGCCTCTGTTTTACAGAAGGGCCACTGAAGCACAGAGAGGCTCTGGCTTTGTTTACACTAGCACTTTTGTCAGCAAAACTTTTGTCGGTCAGGGGTGTGAAAAAACACACCCCAGACTGACATAAGTTGCACCTACCAAAGCGTCGGTGTAGACAGCACTGTCAGTGGGAGATGGCATAGAACAGGTACACAGGAGACCTTAAAGCGGCGCAGCTGCAGCGGTACAGCTGTGCCGCTGTAAGGTCCGAAGTGTAGACATAGCCTTAGTGACTTGTACAAGGTCACAAAGTCTGTCTTCCGCTTTCAATTTCCTGCTTTGCCTATCTTCCAAGTCACAGGGGAGCTCCCAGTCACTGGCCTATCCTTTCCCTCAGTGCTTAAAAACACAGTTCCCCCTTCTTGCCCTTCGGTGCTTCAGCTTTATATCAGGAAACACCTTAGACCAGAGCTGCTCACCTAGTGTAATGTGGTCTCCAGAGGTGACTTGACTATTTACTCTCACTTTTGTGCAGCTGTTCTCCAGCACAAAGAAATCTCAGAAAGGAAATCCACTGAGTTTCTCAGAGAGCATTGCAAATCAGCATGTGCCCATGTCACGTATGAAAGACTCATACTATTACATGTAGAGCAGGCAGCTAACTCCCTACTGACCATGTACACCCATGTGTCTCTCTTTGTATTCTAGCAATTGTATGAAACAAATTGTGGTTTTAAGGGTCCAATTCTTCTAAGTGCCCTCAGTCCCTATTGACAAACTGTGCAGCAGATACTCTGGTTTGATGGGAATATAAATAGTGTTGGAAGCTAAAAATCTCCACTCCTTCTTCAATTGCACTCATAACTACACATTAAGATTTGCATGTCAAAGGGGGAAAACAATGTAATTGCTCTTGCAGTTTGCAGAGATCCAGAGTGACACTTACCTAATAGGCTCTCAAAAGGATACAGTCTGAATCCTGGGGCCTAATTCTCCTCTCACACCAGTAGTGTAACTCTATAGGCTGTAATGGTTGCTTCTGACTTATGCTGCTGTAAGTGAGAGGAGAATCCTCTCACTTACAGCATATCCTAAATATCTACTAGCATAATGTGATATTTTTGCTCTTGTACAACATGTTAGAGACTTCGGTTTTTAAATGAAATGTGGCAATTAGCCCATAATACACTTTAACTACTTTAATTTAGGAAAACATAATTAAGCTGCAGAGATAGTGAACTGTCAAATATGTCCATTGGCACAAGCATATTCAGAACTGTTATGGTGCAGATGCTAGTTCGTTTATTATTAATGTCAACATTAGCAGACATTTACTCTTAAGTCCTGGAAGAGAGGAGTATTGCTATAACGTTTCTCTTTGGGCAAGGGTTTTTATGCTGTGGCCGTGGCAAGGGATCTCAGTTGGGGGCCGATTGTGTAAGGACTGGATAAACACATAACAAGACAGGCCCTGCTCCAAAAGAACTTACAACTAGAATAGACAAGACAAAGCGTGGGAAGGGAAAGTGATTTGTACAAAGTCACACAGCAGGCCAGTGTCAGAGTTGTGGCATTTTTCTTAAACTCTTGGTGAAAGTAATAGTTGAAGTGTGTGTGTGCTTGCATGTTCAACTAGAGATGCTTTTAAATGAGCCTGATTTCAGAGGGAGGGGTGCTCAGCACTTTCTGAATCATTCTTATTGCATTCAATAGGCCTACTCATGTAAGTAGCTGTTCACCAGTGGAAGTAATGAGCTTGCAGTTCAGCCCAAAGCATAGATGGCATATAACCTCCCCAAACTTTGGACAGCTGTGGGGGAGGGAGGGTGGTAGATTACAGCATGGGCCCCAGCCAATTTGGGGCCCCTGGAAAAATCTCCCCCCAGCCATGGCCCCTGATCTGGAGAAGCTCTTGCTCCCTGCCACGGCCCTGGGGCTGCTGAGCGGGCACAGCTTTTCTGGTCTCGGGGCTGCAGGGAGGGGAGGGCAGAAAGGAGTGAGCAAGCAGTGAGCCTTGGAGGGAAGGGGCAGAATGGGGTGGGGCTGTGGGTGGAACAGGGGCTGGGCCATGGTCGGGGAGGGGCTGAGAGCAGTGAGCGGGGCGTTGTCTTGGCTGGAAGAGGTGGGGCAGGGGGCTAGCCTCCCGAAGAGGAAGCTTCACCTGCCACCCATGGCCCAAAGTGATCCAGTTTTGCTGCTATACTCTGATATCTAATATAGAGGGATTAAGTGCATAACCCGAGCCCTGAATAATTATGCAGACCGAAGTGGGGCTCTGGTGGGAGCATAAATCAATTTAAATAAAATGCTGGGGAAAAAAGTTTACTTGCTGATATCAGTTTTGCCCAAAGGAGCCAGGCATGCCCCTTTTCGCTTTAGGGCCAGATTCTGCCACAGTGAATAGTACCTTACACTGTGAGTAGTGCTCAATAGAATTTACAGAGCAAGGAACTACTTGGTGTGAGCAAGAGTGGCAGAATTTGATCGTCAGGTTAATTAGTGGGCTAAGAACTCCAAATGGGAGAAAGGATAAATGTAGAATGCATTCCCATGTTTGCCTTTTTTTTTTGACCAGATGTTAATTGCAAACTGTATGATGGGATGATTATGTGACTTAGTGAGGGTTACGTTGTTTATATTCCTTTACTACACCACATCTGTTTTGAATGTGTTAAACATGGAAGCAAATGTAGCAAACCGTGGTGGCTTTTTACTTTTGCTGCCCCCACCCCCCCAAAAAAAATCAATCCAAGCAACACAGGTTATAACGAAGGAAATTTTCCAAGACTGCATACTGATATGGGATAGCTACATGGCCAATATGCAAAATTACTGACATCCCAGAGGTGGCTTTGCCGCATTCAAGAAGTCAAAATTTTATAAAACCCACTGTTGTGTGCACAGACAAAATATTCAGCCTAGCTCCATAGGGCCTGATTCTGAGTAGCAGTAACTCAGATGAATAATCCCAGATTACTCAGTGTGGCAAAGGCTTTTAGAATTGTCTAATATTTTCATACAGCAATGGAAGCGAGGCAGTTTACTATGGAGCATTTGCAAATCATGATGCCCATAGACATTTTCCTAAAGTATTAGGATTTTTATATCTTTCCATTAGATGTAAGCAACGTACACCAGGCTGCCTTAATTAATGCCCAAACACCACTGTGACATTTATCACTGGCCTGAGTGAGCAGTGCAGAGGTGTGCTGCCCATAAAGAGCTCTAATCTCTCCCCAGGTGGTCTGGTGCCCACAGGGACTGAGTAGGCTACAGCATTTTAGTACTCACAGACCAGTAGAGAGATGGGGCCATGACCTAGACCTGTATCCTCTTCTTGTCCCCTTTGGGGAACCGAAATGTGGCTGGTCCTACTTGGGACAGGCAGGGTAGGAGGAGAGCTCTCTGTGCTCTCCATGTGCACCCCTATCTGCTCCAGGATTCATTTGCTGCTTGCACTATACATTATCATATGCTAGTCCGATACAGCAAGTCCTCTTCATGCCAAGAGTGGAATATAAATACATTTTAAGGAATCATCTTCTCTTATTATTATTCTCCCTGTTAATGTCTCTGTAATTGGGCATTTAATTCCATTAACCGCCTTTCTTGTACAAGATCTTGTTTGTTGCATTGCCTTTTATGGTGCCTGTGATGCCATGATATTAGAACATAAAATACATTCAAGACCAGATTAAATACCCATGGGGGTGGGATTAGGGACCCCGATTCCACCCCTGGTGTGGCTCTGTCTCATTTTGGCTTGGATTGGGGAAGAGAATAGGGGGCCCATTACTACTTCCTCCACCTGAGCTAGGGGGCGGGGAGCAGGTGGAGTGAAGGCAGGGCTCCATGTCCCCCAACACACCGGCCTGTAGAGCTGTACTGGTATGAGGAGGGAAGTAATTGGCACTTAGCAAAGGGCAATAGAAAATTACTTCTCCTGGGAGGAGCAGGAAAGGAATTTAACTCTGAGGGTATGTCTCCACTGCAATTAGAGCCCCGCAGCTGACCTGTGCCAACTGTCGGGCTCACGAGGCTTGGGCTAAGAGGCTGTTTAACTGCAGTGTGGACATTTGGGCTTGGGCTGGAGCCTTGGCTCTAGGCTCCTGCAAGGTGGGAGGGTCCCAGAGTTGGGCTACAGCCTGAGCCTGACCTTCTACACTGCAGTTAAACAGCCCCTTATCCTGAGCCCCGTGAGCCTGAGTCCGTTGGCACAGATCAACTATAGGTGCCTGATTGTAGTGGGGACATATCCTGAGTCACAGTTTCTCTTTCTGGGCACCACAACATACAGTCTAACCCTAAAGATTGTCCAACAGGCATAGAGATGAGGCAGAAAGGAGATACAGAAGTGAGGCTTGGATAGATAGGGAGGATGACTCCGGCTATGTCCATATTTTCATGCAGTCTTTAGTTAAACAATAACCTCACAGGACAGATGGGGGCACTCTGAGGTTTTCTTACTCTTTTGGCTGTAGCAGGCTATTGGCAGAAAACAATGCCTTATCAAGCTTCCCTTCAGTAGATTACTGTTAATAATACACCAGTGTTACTCCATGGACCAGTGAGCACTGACAGTGCTTTCTCAACAACGAGAAGCTTAAAACATCATTGCCAAAATCAGCATAGTTTGTGACAGCCCAGAAGTGTGAGCCGCCCCTGATTCTCAGCTGATCAGCTGCATGGTTCTGTGGCTACATGGCACTGACCTAGATCCTATGGGTTCTTGTATGGCTGTTTTTTGAGAGCCATTCGGCATGCACGTTACAGTGAGCGGCATATGAGTATTGAGAGGATGAGTTTTTAAAATGCATTTGGAATGGGTTAAAAACAAAATGTAAATATATGCAAAATAATATTGTCATCATAATTAAGCACCGGTGAATTCTTCTTATGCCAGCATTTTCAGAGTGAGCTAAAGCAAGTGTCCTTCCAGAGGTGCTTGAAGAGACAGTTTTCATATAGTTGTTAGCTGGTTACCTGTAAAACAATTTATTTAACAAGGTCTTCATGGCACGTCACGTATCTCTACATTTCTGTGCTATAAATGTATCAATAACAAGCATCTATTTGGAAAGACCCTAAAATAATATTTTGCACATGTTTCGTGCCTTCCATCCCAGGAGGTCAAAGCACTATATAAATGTTGATTAGTAAAGCTTCACAACTCTGTTCAGAGTTGAGTATTAATCTAGCATTGCTCAAGGTCATGCAGCATGTCAGCAGCAGAGGCTCAGAGCATTCAAGCTCTTTTTAAAGGATTATATAAGCACGGTCAAACTCACTTGCAGAGCTGGAGGAAAGCTGAATGCTTTTGACTACAAGTGAAAGGTATGACTTACTCTGACGTAAGGCAAAGCATCAGCATACTCAGATTTTGTGGCATAGGTGTCATAGAATATCAGGGTTGGAAGGGACCTTTGAAGGTCATCTAGTCCAACCCCCTGCTCAAAGCAGGACCAATCAGCAATTTTTGCCCCAGATCCCCAAATGGCCCCCTCAAGGATTGAACTCACAACCCTGGGTTTAGCAGGCCAATGCTCAAACCACTGAGCTATCCCTCCCCCCTGTCGCATAGCTCTGTACTCCAGCTCTGTTGACAAGTGGAACTCTGTCACATGGGTTTGTTTTGATAGCCAGAGGTAATGTGTTCTTTATGGTTTTTGGTAAAATCTGTCATGTTCAGACTAGGAGCACCTATAGGACCTAGAATGATTGTCTTGTCTCCTTTTTATTAAATTCCTAATAACTGAAAATCGTTTCCAGAGGTGCACATGCAGTTCCATGTCCCTTCCCCTCTTTTACTGGGTTAAAAACCCAGAAATCCAACACTCCGATCTTTTTACAATTTTAATACAATATTAATGAATGAAAATTAGACATGTATGTACTGTAGTACACTTTTAATAGGGGAATACAAATTTTCGAGAGGAAAATATGACAATAGTCCTTTCAGGCAGAAAGAAAGTATCTACCTGAGGTTTTGTAAGAGATGGGGAAAAAAATCCCTGAACTCTCCTAATGCAGAGATGAGATTTTTGAAATGGACTCTGTAGAAAATTATTTAGTTTTTGTAGGGGTGGGGCTGGTGATATTCCCATGGAAATCCACTTGAGCCTACACTTCATTTCAATTGATCTGTTGACTCCTACAAGGGAGATTATGGATTAATATTCGCATGATTTTCCTATTGTGAGCAAAGCTGCCTGGCTGCACTGCATGATGACAATTAAATGCCACGAATACAGAGTTCCTCCTTTTTGCCAATGGTAAACTGACTTCTTATTTCCAGGCTGGGTGATTCCTGCAAGCATTATTGAGACAGTAAATCTTTTTGTCCACAATTGAAAAACGTGAAGGCTATATTGAGATTTAATATATATTTTCAGAAACCTATGTTCCAGCTAGGGGCCCAGGAACTAATTGTTATTCTTTCATCTGGCCCCTGTACTTTATTTTCTCACCTTTATCACCTGGCTAGTATCTTCCCTCTGGCAACAAGGAACTGCCACATTTATAACACACTGTACTTTAATCAGTTGTATGGCTAGCATAGGAGGTGTCTTGTCATGTACCTCCCTGTGTGGCACTAGTGTGATTGCTCTGGAATACTGTGCCGAGTTCTGGTGTCCACAACTGAAGAAGGATGTTGATAAATTGGAGCAGGTTCAGAGAAGAGCCATGAGAATGATTAAAGGATTGGAAAACATGCCTTGTAGTGATACTCAAGGAGCTCAAGCTATTTGTTAAGCTAAAGAGAAGGTTAAGGGATGATTTGTAAGTACCTACATGGGGAACAAAATTTTGAAAATGGACTCTTCAGTCTAGCGGACAAAGGTATAACAAGATCCACTGGTTGAAGGTTGAAGCTGGACAAATTCAGACTGGAAATAAGATGCACATTTTTAACAGTGAGGGTAATTAACCATTGGAACAATTTACCATGGACTGTGGTAGATTCTCCATTACTGGCCATTTCAAAATCAAAACTGGACGTTCTTCTAAAAGAGATGCTCTAGTTGAACCAGAAATTAATTCAGGGAAGTCCTATGGCCTGTGTTATGCAGGGGGTAAATTAGATGGTCACAGTGGTCCCTTATGGCCTGTTAAACTCATCTATGAAGCTGTCCTTTGTAGACTAACACCTCTGTGAAGATAAGCAACCGCCACCCGCTCTGAGCCTCAGGTTCATACTTCCTTCAGAACCTGGTCGTCTCGATTGTTTTGCTATTTAAAAGAATAAAAAGGAGGGGAAAACAGCTTGCATAATTAATTGTATCTGGCACAATAATGCAGTACATATATGCTGGGTAAATAATAGTCATTAATACAGACTGTGATTCTCATGTATAAGCATAATGCTGATTTCAGCAAGCTGAATAAAAACCCTGGTAATGGCCAATAATTTAACAGATCATGCACACTGTAGCATGGTATTGCACAGGCCTAATTCACTATTACTGTACAGTACATACTTATGAGAGACATTTGCTTATATGTTTTGTGGTACATGTAAATAACGCAGTAATTACAGGATAGACTTTAACTATACATAAGAAACCAAAGAGATAATTCTTAAAGGTGAGGAGGAATTTTTCAAAACCCTCCAACTACTGTTTTGTTCTGTTTATTATGAAACAGTTATAAAACATCAGCTAGCTGGTGCAGGCCAAAATGAACAAGACTATTCAATAATAGTAACAATACCTTGCCTTTACATCGTGCTTTTCATCTGTAGATCTCAAAGCACTTTTTCAAAGGGGGTAAGCGTCATCTCCATTTTACAGATGGGGAAATTGGTTATTCCTTTGTTTGCAGTGCACAATAGTAACCCCAACAATCAGCTAACGCCTGCTATAAAACTCATAGGGGAATAAATGACCATTTAGAAAATTCTATACACCGGTAAAATTTCTCAAGCCGGGTACCATTTCCAGACTTGAGCCATGATTGTCTGCAAGGTTGTCACGGTGATAAAAATGTCACGGCTACTGTGATTTTTCTGTTTGCGCGTGACTTTTCTTTGTCTGTGATTTTAATAGACTCACCCTGCAGGGGCAGCTCCTGTTCCAGCTCCCTGTTCTTGGCAGTGCAACCTGTTGCAGGGGGTCACAGTGCTGCTCAGGTTCGGCCCAGCTGCTCCTCTGTCACAATGGGAGACAGAGATTGGGTAGCTGGGCCAAATTTGAGTGAGTGGTGTTGAGACCTGGTGGATGGAGAGGCAGCACCACTTACTCAAATTGGGCCCAGCCATGCCCCTCAGTGGTGCTGTGACCTCATGTGCCAGGTTGCAATGCCCAGAGTAGGGAGCCAGGCCAAGCCTTATGAGATGGGAGCTGCCTCAACCTGTGGGATGAGTGTGGGCCACACTCGCTCTCCAGCTCCTCTGTCCTTCACACATGGGACCTCCCAACTCCCAGGGGCAGAACCTAACCCCTGTGCATAGGTGCTGGAACTAGTGGTGCTGGGGGTGCTGCTGCACCTCCTGGCTTGAAGTGGTTTCCATTATATACAGGGTTTACAGTTTGGTTCAATGGCTCTCAGTACCCCCACTATACAAATTGTTTCAGCGCCTCCGCCACTTTAAACGGTGCTCCTGTGATTGTCCACCATTTCCTCTTAAACCTATGACTTTTATTAAATGTACTGTGACTGCTGTGTGACTTTTGATTTAAAAAAAATGGCATAACAAATCTGCATGGTTAAGGTCATGGTCTTAGGCATGGTCAAGGATTATGATAGGTCCTCTGGGTTTAGGGGAGAAAACTGTTATTTTCCAGTCAGCAGTAGCTTCGTCTTAGGGAGGGTATGTGCTGTTTTCTCAACTGATTTGAAGTAGGTCAAACTGAAAGCTCAAGCCCTCTGGAGAATTGTAATTAAGTATGAATATTAAGGGACAAGACTGTTTTCTAAAATCATTCAATCAGATCTTCCATAGATACTTCTTTGGCTTCCTTTTTTCTGCGGGGAGGATATTATTTTGGGAAGCGTAAATGTCACAATGGCAACCACAGAATTAAAAAAAACGCATTGTGGAGCAACACTATACTACAGTAAGCCAAGCAAATCAGCTTATGTTTGTAGAACATATAGACTGTAGATAGGAGTCAATGAAACATGAACATTTCACTTAAATAGTACAAAGTCTTTTACCTATGATGAAAATAAACCCGGGGGGGGGGGGGAATAAAGAGCATGTTCACCTAAAAGCTCCAGTTAAATCAAATATCTCTCCTCAACTAGAGCACACCCGAAAAGGGGGGGAAATGGAAGGTTTTCTTTCCGGAAGTCTGTTAAGCAAAACAAATATTTAGGCTGCAATTTCAAGTACTGCCTTCTCATCTTCAGAAATGTTAGTTTAATGAAAATGGGACCAGAAGGGATTTCAGGCAATAATTAAAATACGCTCATTCACACTTTTAAAAAAACCCACAAAGAGCAGATTTTTTGTTTTTTCCATATTGGGAATGAATGGCTATTACAACGTTATTACAGTGGTCACACTTCCCTTTGGAAAAGTTCTACTGGTTTGAGATCTAGGATCATATCCTCTACCTGGGTATATTGGCATAGCTCCATTGATAATAGCTCAGCGGAGAAGCTGACCTGTATTCCCTATACTATTTTTAAAATGTGGGTGAGGGGATCCAGCAGAATTGATGATAGCTCCCAAATCAGTAGAAACTTAACTGTACCCACTGTACATGTGTTTCTAAACACTTGAACTTGTATTCAAGTTATTATAGATGTCAGTGAAACTACATGAATTTACACTAACTGAAGTTATAGTCCCAAGTCTACCTGTGTCTTTGAAAAAACACCTAGTTCAATAGGACCCAGATCTTGCTTGGGGGATTTGAATACTATAGTAGTATTAATAACAATAAGGTCATCATCATATGTGGAAATACAATCCCCATTGGCTAAAATATGAAAAACCTTAATTCTGACATTAAAACTAAGGAGGGAAGTAGCATTGCATTCCCTTTCCACCAAGGATTAGGGACCTATATGGTAAATAATCACAGGCTGAAAGAGTATTTGTTCTGAGATGTTCAGTATAAAAAGAAAAAAAAAAAGCAGCTGGCTTTGAGAGATTCTACTGTCAATACAGAAGGAAGAGCACAAAGGTCTGCTATAAGTCAGGCCTTACTGCAAACACTTTAGCGCAAGTGTAAAATGGCTAATTGAGCTGCTCCAGGCAACAGTAGAGTTTATTTTACTGTGTGGTATATTATTACCTGCACCTTGATTATCAGAGAAAGTGCTAAAACATTTCAGCCTCTGTGAAAAGAGGTTTTGTTTGACGAAAGCTACAGGGTTGATAGTTGAAGGCTCTGTTCTGCATTAGGGACACAAATCCCGAGTTTGGTGAAAACTAGTCCCAATTGTGAACAATGCCGGTGAAGGTTATTTTATTCATTTATTGTTGTTGAGGATTTAATCTTTTGTCTGTTCTCATTTATCTGCTAGCGATTTATCTGTTCCCATTCATCTTCTAGGAAAACTGTAAAGGTCTGGTATTAACCAACTCTTATGGATGCAGACCGCAGTGATTATTTCATCTTAACTTAAACTTTTTTCTAAAATCACTTCTTAATTTAAACTGTGCAGATGAGCCCTGAGATGCAGTGTGTTCCAGAAGACAATCTAGCAGCTCCCATCAATCATTTCAGTAGAGAACTAGGGCTAGACTGTGTTATTTAGGCCTTGTCTAGACTAGGAACAAAGGTGCTTTTTTTCATCCAATCAAGTTACTGAATCAAGCTAGTTTAACTTAACTGAAAACTCCACTTATCACCACTGTAGACAATCACCGACTTCAGTGGAATTACTCCAGATTGGAACTAGTGTGCGAACACTAGTGAAAGTGTGTGTGTATGCACATGTGCACACTTGCATAGAGACAGCAGCAAGGAGGGGGAACAGGGAAGGTTGAGGGAAATGACTCTGAAACCAAAATAAGTGTCCACCTGGGGGTTTGTACCAGTTTAAGTAAAAAGGTGCAAATTTGTGTGTCTCAGTCAGCAACCAACTTTCTGGTGCTGCAAAGATGTCTGGTACCAACCTCGCTGCATGCAATCAAACTGAATTTATAAGTCTTATCCACTAAAAGGTGAAGACTAACAGGAAGATTAAATGGGAAAATATTTATTTCCTGTCAATGTAAATTACAAAGAAATACAAAAAATAAGTTTGTACAGAAAAAAAGTATATATCACACCCATGAAAATATAATACAGGAATTTACAGTTATAATAATAATTTGTTTAAATTAGAGCTATTAAATAATGACAGGAAAATATAATCTTCTTGCTTACAATATAAGACCTTTCCAGAAACTTCAGGATGCTATTTAATTTCACATTTCCAGAAACAAATCTTTGAAGTGTTTATATTCCATTTTTGTGATGGACCATTTTTATACCTTCATGTCAGTCCCACCTTCCAAAGGTATTTATGTTAGGAATGTGGAAGGGAAAAAAAATCAGTCAGCCAGATCTTACAAATGAACTGATACTTGTACATGAACATAGAAGACAGAATCCCTTTAGCTATATGTATTTTAAAATGATCCAAACATTTTTCACCAGAAAGGTGAAAAAAATTGGATGTGGTCTAAACTGTTCAACTATAAATGAAGTATATGTTCTGCCTGCTTAGAAAGTGACATCTACTAATGCTGGCTCTTACCCCTTACAGAAGCTTGGAAAATATCAGCTGTTTTAAAATTTAAGACAGTAATTAGTTACCCCATCCTGTTCTTTTACATACATCTGGCAATAACATAACTTTCTACCATCAGTAAGGCCAATTTTTACACAGGAAATACTTAGGGCCAACCCAGATCTCTCCCAGCCAACTGGCAAAGAGCCAGCTACAATTGCAGCCACTCCACTTCACTGAGGTGTACGAAAAGAGTGTAGAGGGGACTAGTGGTTTTAGCTATCCACATAGGCACATGCATTCTACACCCTCATCAGGGGCAGTGGAGCAGTCATGCTTCCTCTCTGCATCCTCCAACATACTGGTGGGTGCCTTATGTCTGTACTGGCCACAGTGCAAAATTGCAGCTATGCAACAATTTAGCCCTAAGATGGTTTTCATCTAAGAAGAGCCATAGTGAATTACAGTACAGTGATGCAATCATTAAAAGAATCCATACTCAGGTGGCAATTGCTAAATAGGTATCACAGAAGTGTTTCCCTGTTCTACTGGCCTCTAATTAGAATGTGCATGACTGGGGTTAAGGGGAGGGATGTTTGCCTTGTTTTCATCGTCCTGCTCAGTAAGTGTCAGAAAATATGAAACTGTGGTTTTTTCTCCCCACTTTGGATGTTTGTTTCTGTTTTGGGAGGCTGGAGGAAGGCTAAGTCCTAAGATGATTGGTGGTGGATGTAGCATCAGAACCTAAAAAGACTAAGGTTCTGATTCAGTAAAGCACATAAACACATTCTTAACATTCAGCTTGGCTGGTTTAGGGACTTTTTTAACAACTGGGCTGTGACTAGGTATGGGGTAGGAAATAACTAGATGTACCTATTGTTAGTTATATGCTCAAGGTTTGATTAGACCAAGCCTTGTTAAGATGTTCAAACTGTAGGGGCTGTGGGGTGAAAGGAGGGCATAAACAAGCCTTTTTCACAATGCTTGTACCTAGGGTGACCAGACAGCAAGTGTGAAAAATTGGGACGGGAGTGGGAGGTAATAGGAGCCTATATAAGACAAAGACCCCAAAATCAGGACTGTCCCTATAAAATCGGGACATCTGGTCACCCTACTTGTACCCTGGCCACAGGGAGGGCAATAGGAGTCTAATGCTGTTGCTGCTGCTAGGCTCCCAGAGGCAATGCTAGACTCATTTGGGGTCATGTGGCCTGTGTGGGAGTGGCTCATGCCATACTCTTTCAAAAGGTGGTGCACAGGCTGGAGACTTTGTGGCAGTGGGATATCCACTGCGCATCAAAGGGTTAATTTAGCTCTTTAATTGTGGTTGGCGATATTAATACAATATTAGGAAAAGAGAGACTGAGGCTAATGGACAATTCAGTCATGGATTCAACTGGGCAACTCTGAAACTTATTGATCACTTGATCAGGGGTGTTGGAGTTAGTGTGGTATAATCCTAACTCCTCAATCTTGGCATTTTGCTATCTCCAGAGATTCTGTGTTGGGACATACTTGTATACACAAGAGGACAGAGTTTCCTTGGTTATCAAGAGGGTCATACTCCACTGCATGTTGGGTCCCCTCAGATGCAGGGTGGCTCATTGTGTTAAGTGAGCATTAGAACGATATAGATAGCTCACGCTCTGTGCTAGGCAGGCTGGGTTTGCAGGTGTGGTGCTATTGCTGTAGTGTAAGTATTAAAGTAAATCGAAGTGATAGGATTTCTTTAAAAATGTTCTTCCTATTAAAGCTGCAACCACTTAACTAACTCCAAGGTTGTGAGATGGGGAAATAATAGGCCTTACCCAGAGTGTTAATATTGCTACATTGTTAGGAAAGATTCTTAATCCCAGTTTCTTAGATGTATAATCGCACATCTGAGCATTTTAAAGCAGGGACTAATATATGAACAGTTAACATTTACAACAAACATCTGATGTTAGAATTACATTCGCTCTCTGTTACAGCAGGTTGACAGTTTGGATCTGACTCTGCAAATTCTTATGCCCCGCAGTGGGATACAAGCCTTCCAGGAGTAAGGGTGAAGTCAGTTTCCCCTTTACTAAAACATGGCTTTAAACTACATGTAGTTAATTCAGCATATTGTATAAGTGCAAGTATTGTGTTATGAACAGGCAAGTGAGCGCACACAGTCAAACATTGCTTTAGATATTCTGCTATTTGGATGGACAGTGGTAGCAATTCGTTTTGCTTTTCAATCTATTTTGGATTTGACTCGATTAGCACTTTTATAAAAATTCAAATGCACTCCCATGCTAGTAACATAAAGGTACAATTTGTTTGTGCAACACCATATCCAATCAGTACAGCCTTTTCTAGCAATACTTGGTTAACAAAAATAGGCCAAATACATACAAATCAGATACTCGTTACCTCTGGCTTTCCCCTTCTGTCTTACCATTTTGTATTCAATCCTCTGTTTCAGTCACTTTGCTCCTTCTTGTACAGTACAGAATATATCCATGCACATATGGCACATCATGGGGAAATCATGTGGCTTATTTCAATCTTCTTTCTAATCAAAAAATCCTCAAGCAAGAGACAGCTTCTTAAAGGGTACATCTTCCTCTCATAAAGGTCAATGACAAATCTACCATTGACTTCAGTGGAAACAAGATTGGTCCCGTAATTATTTACTAACAAATACTATATGTAGGGCTACTGATTTTGTTTTAAAGTATATAGTTAAAGTATTATAAAATACAGATATATGTATGGAAAGGATGCTAAAAGCCTTGTATCTTAGATATGAGCAGTTGTTTAATATATGTTGTTCAAAGTAAAAAACAAGATCTTTTACACCTACATCCCCATTATTCAGCCTCTACAAAAGAATTTAAATAATCATGTCTCTGATTTTGGTTTCACGTGTTCAAGGAAGCAAACGTTCTAATGATTCCAAACATCTTTCCAATTCCTCCTCTTTTCCTCCTCCATTGTGTATATCACAGCAACACTGTTTCATGGTTTAATTTGTTTTCTAGATCGGTAGCTGTCAAACAACTAGATACATCCTGATTCTTTTTCATAGCAAATTAGTTCTTATATTTTTGGCTATCTTGGCCAAAATTCAGTCTAGTGTAAACAGGTGCCATTCCACTGAAACCACAAAAGTAGTAAATAATTATTAAAATTAGAGTCAATGGAACAAAGTTCAACCACTTACATTTTGATGTATTAATTTTGATAATTCTCTCCCATGTAGAGTACTCTTTGAAGATACAATGGGCAAGGGTCTGTCAACCTTACATTGTATAGTACCTTAACTCTGAAGAGACCTGTTGATTTCAATGAGACTCCTCAGAGTTAGGTACTACTCAGGGCGAGTAAGGGTGGCAAAGTCTAGCCCAATGAAAATGTAAGTAAACTAGAAAAGAATGAAAATAGTTAAAGCCCCGTGTATGTTTTTATAATATTATTTTAAGGACTACAATACAGTGTGCTACCTAGTAATTAACTCTAAATTGTTTTGGGAAACAAGCTGTATGAAAGACAAGAGGTTCAAAATAAGAGCCTTCTCCTGTGAGCTGCTGACTAACGCTGTGTCTACACTGCCATGCCAGAATATGACTGCAGCTCATGTAGACATAACCAAACTAGCTTTAATCTAGCTAACTCAGGTATCAGAGCCGTGACTCTGGGTAATTACTGAAGCGCACGTGGAAAGCTAGCTCAGATATGTCTACACAAGCTACAGTTATGCAGTGTAGACGTGCCCAGTGAGAGGAGGGTATATTGCCCCTCACAGGATTGGACCCAAATGTTATAGTTGATTCTCTAATGCCAATCTTTAAAAGCAAATTCCATGAGAACACTAACATTTTGTGCCTTTGAAAGGACAAAGCAAAAAGCAACCCAAAACTGGGGGAAAAAAGGGGGGGGGGAACCTTCTGCTAAACAATGGGCCCAGTCTTGCTCTCATTGATGTCAATGGAAATTTTGTTACTGATCTCAAAGGGCGCTGAACTGCTTGAATAAAGAGTGCAGGATCCCAAACATGCAATACATGATTGGACAAATCTGTTCATTTTACTTTCATGAGCAATCCCAGATGAAATTATGAGAAAAGTGAGGAGGATTTCTACCCTCCCCATTTAGTTAAATGTTTCATATGGTAAGAGGTAAACAGATTTTCTGTGCATGGCCATAAACATTTACTACACAAAATGATTAAGATAACATACACACACTCTGGAATATTCTGTCTTGTGTAACTTCATTTATTCCTTTACAAACTGAATGCTTAGAGGATGGAAAGAGGTTTGATAAGGGCTGTTTCCTTGCAGACACTGACTGCAGTTCTGTTCCCTGATATTCAAATTTACACCCAGCTCTATATATTTAAGATACTGATTCTTATAAGCACACAGATTGAAAAGGCAGTATCATCTACAGCAAACACATTCTCCCCACAACTGATATCTAGAAAACACATAGCAAAGTGTCCCCCACCTTCACGTTAACACTTTGGGTATGTCTTCACTGCAAAGTTAACTCGGATGATGCCCGCCCAGGTCTGAGCCGCCAGGTTAGCCTAGCCCAGGTGTGAGCAGCCACCCTCCAAAGCTATACCTGAGTTACTGGGTACATCTACACTGCAGTGAGGTAGTGAGTCTCAGAGCCCAGGTCAACTGACTTGGGCTTGCGGGGCTCAGGCTGAGACTAAAAATAGCAGTGTAGACCTTCCAGCTGGGGCTGGGAGCCTGGGTTCTGAGACCCAGTGAGAGGGGAGGGCCGTAGGGCCCAGGCTGCAGCTTGAGTGGGAGCATCTACACGGTGTGTACACTGTTATTTTTAGCCCCGTAGCACAAGCCCGAGTCAGCTGACCAGGTCTCTGAGACTCACTGCCGCAGTGGGGTTTTTTCTGCAGTGTAGGCATACCCTCTGTTTCCTCACTGGTGCTGCACTCACCTGTACGTGTCACTAGGATGGCCGTGGGCATATCCCATGTGTGCTGCAGTAACAGGGCCAGCTCTAGCTTTTTTGCTGCCCCAAGCACCAAGCTGCCGAAGCAACAACAACAACACAAAAAGGACTTTTGAAATGTGCTGCCCCAGGAATGGCTGGAATGCCGTCCCTTCAGATGTGCCGCCCCAAGCACGTGCTTCCTTTGCTGGTGCCTGGAGCTGGCCCTGTGCAGTAAGCTGATCTGCTTTATGATTCTTTCCCAGTGAATTGTGGGAGAACTTGTCTGTCCTTCTGCGCATCGAGGGGAATTGTAGGAAGTCATGAATAGACTACCAGCACTCTGGTGGGGATTTAGCCTGAGTCCTCATTGCAAAGTGGGTGGGTTACTAGCCTCAGTGAAAGCAGCACTTGGCCTTGAGCCTACAGCCCCAGACAAGCCAGCTAGCCTGGGCTCATGGCACCACTAAACTCAGGTGAGAGGTTTTTATGTGTTGATAGGAGAGGTATTGGGGCAACACTCAGGTAAGAGCCTGAGTTAATTCTGCAGTGAAGATATACCCTTTGATGCTAACCTGTGTGCTGTTGGTTGCATGTTATCCCAATCATAGAAAGAGTAGGTGGACCTGTTCTCGAAGACTACTGACAATGCATTTTTGCCACATTTTATTAATTTTTTCCAGATGGTTGCTACAGGCAGGGGTTGTGTTGAGAGATTTAACTGCACAATAGAAATGCAGAAAGCAAACTAAGATGATGGCATGAAAGGTGTATCTGAGAACACCGAGTTGACAGAATCAGAGTCAGATTTTGCTCGGGTCGTTTTCAAGATGCTCTCTGCTATGACAGTTTCTTTGGGAAACAGTCTCACTTTCCCATTCTGCCCCTGTTTTGGCTCGTTCACAGGCTCAAGGAACACCACTCTCTTACCACTGCTGGATTTCTTCTCATCAGCTGGAGGATCCTGAGATGGAGTGGAGTTTAGGATGGATGAATGGGCACTGCTTTGGGGCAGCTTCCTTTTTCTTCTTCTTGTCTTACACTGACAAGGACATGGGGTCAGATAGAGATAAAGCAGTACCAAAATAATACTGGCTACACAGGCAGCAAGGGTGGTGAAAGCAGTGTTAAATGCTTCATGAGCATGGGATCTGTTCACTGTGAAATTGCTTACATTAATTCTAACCTCTATGGTTTCATTTAACAGTCTTCTTTTATTTATTGCAATGCATGAATACAGCCCAGAATCCTCCAGCTGGGGATCTATTATCTCTAGACTCCCATTGTGAAACACCTTAAAAGTGTCAGTGTCCTTATCTGGCTCCAATAATCTATTGTCTGGGCTAACCCAGATGAAATATGTGCCTGCATCACTAATTTTACTGTCACAGTGTACAATCAGCCTTTCTCCAATTTGGGCCTCATGAATAAACCCAAAGGCATGGAATGACACATTGATGGTGCTTTCGGAGCAATTCAGAAAGTTGTCGTGCAATAAAGGCAGTTTATTGGAACCTTTGGGATCAGATCGTAATACACAGGCATACTCATTTTTGAAATCCATGACTGAGTTGAAGTGTCTATGATACCAATAAATTAGCATGGAGTATAGAGTACAGTCACAGTAAAATGGGTTACCATGAAGATAAATTCCACTGAGTTGTTTGGCCGGCACTAAACTTATGCGTTGAATGGGTACTGACTGGATGTGGTTATAGGAAATGTCCAATAATACAAGTTCTGTAAGTTTGTGTTTTCCAATATACAAGTCCAGTGGGAAGTGTGACAGTGAGTTACAACATAAGTACAGCTTCTGCAATTTGTATAATCCTCCAAAGGCAGCAGAATCAATCTGTGTTATCTGATTGTTGTAAAGCAAGAGAACTTCCAATACTCTCAGCTCTTGAAATAAAGGGCTTCCCAGTGTCTTCAGGTTGTTGGATGACAAGTCTAGGTACTTTAAATTTGGAGTTGTGGAAAAGCTTCCAGTGATAATACTGCTAATGCTATTATGATTGATTATTAAAGTGTTCAGTTTGTCAAAAAACACTGGGACCCATTCAGGTTCCAAAAATGCAATTCTGTTATAACTCAGATCCAGTCTTTTTATGAATTTGAAGAGAGTTCCTGGCACCCTAGAGAGGTTCTTATTGGTGCAGCTTACAATGTCACTAGCACAGATGCAGGCTGTAGGACACAAGCCAGAGGCACTGCCACATACACTTATTGTAAAGACCAAAAGGCATAGCAGTCCTTTGCAGTTCAGTTTAAGAACACCAAGTCGAGTAGAAATTGTCTGGCAGCTTAAAGACATTATGGCTATCTCTTAGCCGTCTCCCAGTTCGCCTTGCCACAGATTATACATGTAGTTAGCCTTGCACTAATCACTGTTAAAAGAGGAATACAGAAGTACAGAATGTTAACACAAAATGTTCACAGTCCATTTGGTTTCCTATGCAGACCTTCTGCACAAATGCAGCATTTTTAGTGACTCAATCCCTTCCATCTCACGTTTAGTTTTCAAATCCATTATTTCCTAAGCCATGAGTTGTCAACTTTTTTTGGCATCCGTTAGATTTTGAACCCACCTGCAAATTCTCATATTACAGACCTATCATTTTTTGCTCTCCCTTCAAAAAATACAACCTGTTCTCAGCCTCCTAGCTCAGTACGTGCAATTTCTGACAGCTGAGAGAGAATATTGTAAGAAATGGCAAGGCAAGTATGCAATTTCTGAAGGATTTCAGTCATCCATGTTCCCAGTCCTGGTCCAGGGATGCAGCTTCTGATGCAAGAAAAAGAAATGGCTTGCTCCACACCAGTACTCGTCTCTTCTCTAGTGGGGAGCAGTTTTTGATGGGTGTTTCTTCCCAATCAGGAAATGTTACCCACTTCCAAACCAATAATTTTCTAATCCACTATTTAGCTTTAAATGTCAAGAGAATTCCATTTGTTGTTGTTTTAATAAGTTACTGCACACAGTGCCGGGAGCAACACTTGTAGTTAAGACTGCCCAATACTTTTCATTATAAGAACCTGTTTTCAGTTTGCCACACTAACCGTTCAGGTTGAAATGTTCAATGTGAGGTATCTGCCTCAGGCTGCATTTTTTTTGAAAGTCTCAGCTAAAATGGTTCAGCTGTTTCTCAGAATTTGGTTAGGGGGAAAATAAGATGTTTTGCTCATGTTAAAAAAAACTGACTACTATTTTATTGAGATGTTCTAGTGCCTCCATGCTTTGGAGCAGAAACTTGAAATTTAGCAGGGAGGTCACCCTACTGCCAGGGATGTGCCTTATGTCATCTCCATGAAAACACACCCAAATTTGGCCAAATTGTAACCCCTGAAAAAAAATCTCAATTTGCACATGCTCAGTAGAGACGTGTAGAGGTTAGCAGCTAAATTATTCCAAGATTACACCTGCATTGAGCATACTGCTTCCTCTCACAGCTGGGAACTGGACTGTCTGTACACTGTCCCCACAGAGCGACTCAATCTCTGGCTGCAGGATCTGAGCAACTGCTGCTGCCGGCCACAAGAACTGAGAGCAGGGAGACTGTCCCTCCTGCGCTCTCTGTGCTCCCCCTTCTGGCACTCCGGCAGCATGGAGGCAAATGCGGAAGCTGCCTGACTTGCAGGCTGAGGGATAAGGGAAGGGGGGAGATGAGGGGAAAAAAGATGCCGAGCATGGGGATAGAAGCTCCGGGGGAAGAGGGATAGGAACCTGATGGGGTGGGAGGGTTAGAAACAGGAGGGGCAGAAGATGAAAGGGAATAATAGGAATGGGGAAAGGGATAAGGTTTGGAGCAGAGAGAGGAGCCATGGCGGGGAGGGAGAAAGAGGTTAGGAGTGGGAGGAAACATGGGCAGGAGCAGGGGACACAAGGCAAGAGCCGAGGAAGGGGGGGAGAAGAAGACAAGGGGGAGGGAGGGCAAGAACCATGGAGGGGCAGTGTAAGTGGGGAACATGGGCTGGAGCTGAGGAGGGGGGAGACAAGGGGCAACAGCAGGAGCCAGGGGTGAGAATGGGAACAGAGTCAGAAGTAAGGCTGGGGAGATGGGCTGCAGCCAGGGGAGGTAGCAGTAGGGAAAGGACAGGGGTAGGAGATATAGAGGAGGGAATAGGAGTGAGGGCGGGGGGTGAGGGAGAGACTTTGGAGGACAAGGGCAGAGGGTCTGTAACCACCAGAGCACAATCCCCTACAGAACTTGAGACTCGGAAATAATGGGTTCAATTCCAACATTCTTTTGCTGTCTGGCAAATTGCTGTGAAACTGTGTGTGTGTGTGTGTGTGTGTGTGTGTCCGTCCGTCCTCTGTTCCCCTGTGTGTGTCCTCCGTTTCCCCATGGCAGGTACACACAGAAGATAACAACCTTCTACTGCTACCGTTTACTCTTTTAGCTCAAGTGGTAAAGATCTCTGCTGTGTATCTAAAGATCCCAGCCCTGCTGGTGACCCATGTGGGGAGGGGTGTCAGTAGTTCTACAGGATACAAATTTGTTTCTATTTTAAAGTTTAGTTTTACATGTGTAAAACCTTAGAAAATTACACCCCCAAAAATCTATGTTAAAAGAACATTAAGGTTGCAAAGTCAAGCCCTTAAAAGCTAGGAAGTGCCAGAAGTAACGTTGCCTGTGCAATCTTAATTTAGCCACTTTGTGCATATGCATTATGACAGTGTTTAATTACATGATCACATACTACCTTTTTTTCACAAGACCCCTACCTCATTCATTACACGAGATGGAGTGAGTGAATCAGGATTGTGCTGCGAAGGAGGCTGTAGTCTGCAGGAGCCCTGCCTCCTTTGTTGCAGAAGTTGGCAGGTGTGTAGTGAATGAGGCATGGCAGGAAGAGAAAGGATGGCCTCATTGTTAAGGCAGTTAAATGTTGTCCTGGAAAATTAGATTCTATCCTTCTCTCTGCCACAGAGTACCTATGATGCCAGGCAAGTTATGTAAACCAAAATTTATACAGGTGGCCACTGTGTGTTCCTCTTTTTCTGGATACCAAGGTGGGGTCTGATTTGCAGGAGTGCTGAGCACTCAGAACTGCACTGAGGTCAATGGGAGCTCTGCTCTAGACATATAAACTACTACATAATACAGAGTACTCTGAAAAACCAGGCCTCATGTTTCTCAAACGGGACATCCAACATCAGTGGACACTTTTGACATTACCTCAGTCCCCTATATGTAAAATGGAGATGATAATACAACCCGTACTTCAGAGGGGTGTTGTGAAGATAAATTCACCAGTCTTAGTAAAGAACTATGATACCATAACCAGAGCACCATACAAAAGCCCATGAGGAAATAAATTATTTTGTATTCAGTACAGGGTTTGGATGGTTGTGGAGTAAATAATGCATGAGGCCCCACATTGAATAATGAGGATAAAAAGAAATATTCAGCAGCTGCTCATTCAGTGAGCACCATCCATAATGTGCATCTTTGGAGTCAGGGATGCCATAGAAAAATAGTATGTGATCATGTAATTAAAGACTGTAAGGCTGCAATGGATTGCATTTCCTAACTTTTGAGTGGTTGGTTTTGCAACCTTTGCAGTCTTAACACTCTTTTCACATAGTGGAGTTTTTTAGTGTAATACCATTGGAGAATACCACTTTTAAAAATAATTCCAATTTGGAATATAACTGGAATCTTTGAGATATTCTAAACTGGATGCAATTTATTCTGTTTGGGAAGGGTGAATAAGATACATAGGCTTCTATGTATGCTTCCATCCCTATCCACTATTTCACCAGGCAATTTAAATTTCAGTGCTAAGATATTTTATAAGGGATATTGCTACGTGGGAAATATTATTAGCTAATATTTGTCATTGACAAGAGAATATTTTGGTAATGTACACATAACTGCTTCACAATAAAGTTGGATATGTAATTTAGTAGGAAACCTTTAACAAGATATGATTTATGGTAAAAATGTAGAATGCATGTGGAGTTGCATTAGAGGATAATCAATATATGGTCTTAATATTTTGTGTTTACATTTTGAGTGTATTGATTTAAAATTATAGTATTTATAGAGATAAGGTGGCTGTGTCATGATGAAATACACATTTCTGTACACTTGATAGGAATGATGGGCCAGATCCTCAGGTGGCACGAACAGCCCCTTTGATTTCAATGGAGCTATTTACAGCGGCTGGGGATCTGGCTCAGCCTTAGATTTTTGGTCTGGTTTTTAGAGGTAATGGGTGCTCAGCACCTCTGAAGATCAGGCTATGTAAGGCTAAGATGTCCTTAACTAGATAATGGCACAAACCTTGACGCCACTTTATCTCCTCATATGAATGTTTCCATGTCTTCTTCTCTGCTTCCTCCCACGCCTAGAAAAATCTCTCAAATTCTGCACACCACCATTTAAAATTAGACGTAAATGTCTGTTCACTAAAAAGTGTACACAAAGTGAGCTGCCATATATCTCAAACGTCACCTCACCTCATCTGTATTCTCCCTCCTTGAAACATGATTGTCTAGACAAATATTTAGGCAGCTGGCATGCTATGGCTGCTGCTTTAAATGTTGGCCAGAATGGTTGAATTGTCTCCATATGCTCCCCATCTGTTTGCTGCATTCACCTGTTGTCTCGTTTTATACTCTGACTGTAACCTCTTCAGGGCAGGTACTGTCTTTGTTATGTATTTGTACAGTGCCCCATACAGTAGGGCTTAGATCTATGACTGGGGTCCCAAGGTGCTAACCACAGTACAAGTAATAATAATAAATCCTAGATTGAAAAATCTAGGTAGGGGGATTGTGTCTACCTAGCTGTTGTGTGAAGAGCTGAGCGCATCTTTGGGCATGGTACAAACAATAATATTGCTCTTTCCCTTGCTTGTAAGTGCTTGTGTTTTGTCAGTGATGGGATGAGGAACCATGTTAGAACTTCATCATTTTAACTGGCCAGGAAACCAAGTTTTCTAATGGTTTTTTTTCCTTCTTTTTTTTTTTTAAGCTGGTATAAATAAATGAAGATTGAGGGTAAAATTTTCAAAAGCACCTAAGTAACTTCCGAGGAAAGTCCTATTTTTCAAAATCAATTTTAAAATCAGTAGGCTGTAAAGTCACTTAGGTGCTTTTGAAGATTTGTATATCTAGTCTTTTAAATATTAAGTAAATTTGATTACAAGCTCTTTGGGGCAGGTACTGCATCTTCCTATGTATTTGTACAGCACCTAGCACAATGGGGCTCTAATTATGACTGGAATGTGCAGCATTACTATAATTCTAAATAAATAATTTACACACAGAAAAATGACATGCAAGGACCATTATTATGGTTGCAGAGTTAAGCACTCAAAAGTTAGAAAATGCCAGAATTCAAGTTGCCTGTCCCAGTCCCAGTCTTTCCTCGCCTCCTGCTCCCAGTTCTATTCTTCTTGCCCTCCATTCCCAGTTCCACCCCCTTATCCCCAGTCTCCTTGCCCAGCCCAGCCCAGTTCCACCCCTCCTGGCTCCTCACCCTATCTGTCTCTCTCTCCCACCCCACCACTGGCCTCCAATCATCCCCTGTCCCTCACCCATGTTCCCTTTCCTTACTGGCTCCCAGTCTCCCTCCCCTGGCACCTCATCTGAGTGTGACTCCCAACCTAATCCCACCTGTACCAGTATTTAAGTATAATAATATCTGAAATGAAATGCTGCTAGGAAGGCTAAAGTATTAACATTAGGATCTTCCTTATATTCCTTTTTGGATTAAATTTAACAAGCCTTTTCTCACACACAAGATATAATGATTTGACTATTGAAAACAGACAAGTGTTATTTTAAAATAAGCCTACTTATATGAAGTACAAATATTATTTTAAATCCTAACTTTAGGGATCCTGCATGTGCATAGTGTTGGAGCCATCAATTAGGAATAGTCCATTTAGATGAACAAAAATATTTAAGACCCAGTTTTTGCAAAGGTTCCACACTGGTCCTCTTGAGGAATCAAGCCCCAAATGTTTTGACTAATCTTAGAAAATTGATCATTCTTTATGGAGGGGCTCCAGCCCTGTGTAATGTCACATACACTTGCATTCATGGGGGATATTGGTCCTGGGGAAACTTCTGCCAGGAGCCTCATAGCTCCCTTTTCTCCAGTTCCATGATTCTGCTCTGCCTTTGATGGAGCACTGCACGTAACTTTTTGTTTCTTTCTTTCTTTCAAAGGGATTGTTAGGATTTTTTTTTTTTAAAACAAGACTGTTTTGGAATGTTTAACCTTTCGGGGTGGGACAGACACTAACTGACTCAGATCTGCAGTGAGCAGCTGCACTCAGCAGCTCTGATAGAGCAAAGATGGATTATCCAGGCATCATGTGCACCTGGGCAAGTGACATGATGGGGCGATGAGGGGAGATTGTTACTGAGCTACAGAATGGCTGATGCCTACTGGTCTACATGCTTAAACTGGATTGAGCTGCACTTGCAGGACCCACTGGGGTGGTAAAAATAGCTTTACATCACCTTTGCATCAAGCTGATCCTGGGGTCAGTTTGGTGACTGGTTCGGGTCCTAGCACATCTTCAAGCCGGCACCTAGCTGCAATGACCCTCAAGATGTGGTGGCAGAGAGTCAGCTGTAGCAATAGACACTAAGCAGACTTAAACTTTGTCTTACTGCTAAAAAACCAAGAAGCTTGGGTAACTAACATGCGTGAGCTATCCCACTGTGTGACAACGGAGACAAAGCACTTTAGTTCTACCTCAAGGTAGCTGGCGAGGTGAGCACTAGTTTACCGCACAGCAAAACTAAAGTGCCTTGTCTCCACTGTGTTTTTACAGAGGGATAGCTCATGCATTAGTTACTCCATGGTACGAATGCCGTTTTAGTGAAGACAAGGCTTTAGTGTGGCTGAAGATCTGACCCATCAAGACAGCCACCTCATAGACCTCAATAGAGGTAGACTAGAGATGAATTTGGCCCAATAGTTTTACCCAGAGTGCAGCCTCATGCATAGCAACAGATCACAAAGGGACTAAGTAAAGCCATCTTTTCTCCATCTGTATGCATACTGCTCGGGGTGTCATTTAAGACTGAGAGTTTCCCCAAGACATGTTTTTTCAACTAAAGGATAGCTCATTTGGTTTACATGAGCTAGCTGCCTGAGAGATGGGTGGGGGTGCCAGAGAGCCTGGATTGGGTTAGATACAGAAACACCAGCAATATCATGCATAGGAAGTCCATCTCTGCAGCTCTTCTCAGTTTATATGGGTGCAAAAAATGCTGATACCCCAGGCTGCCTGTAGTACAGACCCTGCTACTATGGCCTTAATTGCCAAGCAGATCAGCAGATTAATGGAAACATGCCTTTCCCCATCGTAAACTGCAGCCCACTAGTAGTGTCAGATTTCGATCAGTCTCCAAGTAGTGACATTTTCTGCAAAATATAGCCCAGTTTAGGATTCTCAGTGTCTCCACAGGCTTTTCTGATCATTTAAACTAAACTTTAGGGTAAATGTTCACTTATTATTCAAACATCTGTTTTTAACAAGCCTTTTTTAAACTGCAGAGCTCTTTTATGTGGTGTCTCTTTAACATCCTCCTACAGCTAAACTTTACTATGTAACCAAGCTCTAAAATTTCTCTGGGGAAGGGGCAGTATCAGGACTGAGAGACTGGGAGGGGTGATTTGAACTGACAGGATCTCCTGCTCTGTAACAGGCTCAGCTCACAATATGAAAAATGCATAGATTACTGGTTCTCAAAATAGCACTGTTTAATTTCCGTGTTAGCTGTCACTTCTGTTACTTAAAGGTCAAAGCATAGCTAAATATTTATTTTATGAGGGATTTTAAATCATTTACTGTAGAGGGGTTTAGGTGGAAAATGGTTACCCCCATGCACATACTCAAAGTTTTAAAATTAACATCTCTTATGAAACTAACAAATTCCCCATGACATATAAAGAGGTGGCGGCTTTAAACCTCACTGAAGAGTTAGGGGGTGATTACCACAGTTTAGGAAGATCCTTAATGTTGAACTTTTTCACTCCCGGGGGGAACCCCCTCTTTCTCCTCGTCTATCTTTTGTCCTCCCTTAGGGAAGACTATTTATTTTTTTCACTGTGCAGTGAGGCTCAAATCTACCAGCCTAAGGTGTCTCTCCCCTCCTTTCCCTTCATCTCTACCTTATTTTGTATCCCCTCTCTTCCCCGAGCGGAAATGGGGAAACCAAACTGTTTATGGTCCCCCTATAGTCCTGGTGCCCACTTTGCCCCCCATATGTGTTCTCTGCTCCTTCCCCTATTTTTGTTCCTCTTCTCCATCCCCCTCTCCTCATTTTTGCGTCCCTGTCCCTTCCTCTGCGATTCTTTTCTCTCCTTTCTCTCTACCCGTCCCCCCATCCCCACCACTGTTGGCTCCTCTGCCCCCCTCCATTCATAGTCCTCGCTTTGCTCGGGGCAAGGATCCTGCTGGCAGGGAAGGGCAGCGCCTTCCTTGTTATCGGGCGGGCTCACGGCTCCGGGGCTGCCTGCTAACTCCAGCCATGCCCAGCAGGAGCAATGCACCCGGATCGACGGGTTTTGCCGTCGCCTTCGTGCCTCTACCCGCAGAACCCGCCCGGGGCACGGCCAGAGCCCGAAAGTTCCCATTTACCCACCCTGCCACCAAGGGCATCTGGAGAGGTCCGCCAGAGGCTGCCCTTGGCAGGGCAGGAGTCGGATTACCTGGGGTTCCCGGCAGCCGCCGGGGAAGGAGCAGCAGCCGCTCGTTCATCGCAGGGGCAGGGGGCAGGGCGGAGCCGGAGGCGTGGGGAGCGCTGGCCCTTGCCCTGCGGCGGCGTCCACTCCCGCATGCTCTTTGCCCCGAGCCTGCTCCAACTTTGAGACCGGGCGCAGCCGGGCGCTCTGGCCGCCCAGCGAGTCCGTCTTCGCTTCGCAGCGGGCGCCCGCCTTCATCTGCACCGCAGGGACGAGCAAATGCGGAGCCAGCCGCCGCCTCCGCCCCCCCGGCAGCGGGATTGGTTAGAGCAGCGGGGGGAGGGGGCTGCTCCACCGCGGGAGGGGGACGGGGAGAGGGACGGGGGGTGCCCGCGGTAGCCGCGAGGCTGTGGCTGAAGTGGCAGCGAGGAGTTGAGCGCTGCTGCGGTGATGGGGGTTTTTATTCTCCTTTCCCCGCCTCCCTCATCCCGGGCCCGATCCTGTGCCCGATCCCACTGAAGTCAGTAGCACAGCTGCGAATCGGGCCCTTGGTTTCCCCTGGAGGAGCGGCAGCTCCTCCTCCTTTGAGCAGCGAGGGTGGCTGGGACATAGCGGGGCGGGGGGCAGGCATCAGGGAGGGACCCGGAGTAACCGGGGCTCCCGGCAGGGATTTCACAGGGGAGAGCCGGGGACGTTTCCAGTCCTGAGCGAAGTTGCACGTGAGCGGATGAATGCACGTGTCTGTCAAGCGCGCGGAGCCCAGCCAGCCTGGGGTGGCTCGTGGGCACATGGGTGGGCTTGCAACAGGAGTGCCGAGACGAGCGCCCCATTAAGGGTGGGTTGGGGAGGGAATGAACGGGGCAGTTTACACACGGACAGCGGCCCGATCCTGCAGCCAGTGGCTCCCCTGAATGAACCAGTCCCGACATTGCAGCATCGCGCTAGCAACACGCGCGGAGGGAGGCGTCGCAGGCAGCTCGTCCCTCTCCTGCTGTCTCGCTAGATACAGATACGCCGCGACCTGGGTCCTCTCCTTCCCTGGCTACACGTGGTCAAGACGGTAAATCCCCGAGGCAGCCCGAGCTCCGCTGCTGCTAGCGGGAAGATGGGGAGCGGGGGCCGGGCGCGCTTCTCTCTCTCTTGCTAAGGCAGCGGCTTTCAGTACACAAAGCACAAGGAGGCAACACGAAAAGGGCAGCTGCCTCTGCCTGCCTTAATGCTGCAGCCGCATCTTGTTGGCCGGGGTTGATCTGCTCGCCAGCCACTCTCAGCCTGCCCCTGTGCACAGGCTTCCCCAGACTCTGGGGCTAACTTCACTGAAGCCGCAGCAGTAGCTGAACAAGGCAGCTAGGGGGTGATCAGAGAGCAAGTGTGAAAAAGCAGGAGAGCGGGGGAGGGGTTAATGGGGGACTAATAGGTGCTATATAAAACAAAGCCCCTAACAACCGGGACAGTCACAATAAAATGGGGACATCTGGTCACCCTAAAGCAGTGGTTTTCAAACTTCTCAGGCTGCTTACCCCTTTCCAAATAATGTAGTCTACAGCATACCCCCATCTGAGACAGGCAAAGGTGACATGGGAGGGAGGGGGAAGGCTCATGGGATCACCTGCCACTCCCAGGTTTCTGCCTTCTGTTTAGCAACAGTTTCTCAAGGTTTGCAAATTGTGGGGCACGCCCCCCTATAGGGCATGGTGGAAGGTTAGGGGGGAGGCAGTGGTGATGCCAGGTGGCTCAGGCTTGCCCCCTGCAGCGGGCCTCGGTGAGGGAGGGTCCGGAGGGAGTGCCATCTCCAGCCCTTGACTCACCCCAGCAGGCCACCTGGCCTGTCTGGGTTGGAGGAGGGCCACAACCAAAATGAAACTCAAAGGCTGGCCCATGCTGCCTGGCATCACCGCTCACCCTCCCAAACTTTCCTCCATGTTCCCCTAAGGGGGTGCGCTCCACATTTTGAAAACCTCTGTATCAAATAAAATGCATTGTCTGCCATTCCAGGATTTTTCTTGCGTACCCCTGACCAGGGCTCAAGCGGTACGTGTACCCCCGTTTGAAAACCACTGTCCTAAAGGCAGCACTGCTGAGTCATCCCCCAAAGCTGTGGCCTCCTTAGAAACAGGTGACAAATCTGAAGAACTGTCCCAGATTGAGGTGTCAATACAGGAGATTTTGGAACAAATTGATAAATTAAACAGTAATAAATCACCAGGACCAGATGGTATTTACCCAAGAGTTTTGAAGGAACTCAGATATGAAATTGCAGAACTACTGTCTGTGGTATGGAACCCATCACTTAAATCAGCCTCTGTACCAGATGACTGGTAGCATAGGCACCGACTCCGTGGCTGCTCCGGGGCTGGAGCACCCACGGGGAAAAATTGGTGGTTGCTCTGCACCCACCGGCAGCCACCCGCCATCCCTGGGCCTGCGCCTAGCTTACCGGAGCACCGGGCAATGTTGCGGGGCCCTGCCCCCGACGCCGGGCGATGTGGCGTCGGGGGCGGGGCCCGGCATCAGGGGCGGGGCCCTACGACATCACCCAGCGTCAGGGGTGGGGCCCCGCGACGTCACCCGGCGTCAGGGGCGGGGCCCCGCCCCTGACGCCGGATGTCAGCCCCCACCGGCGCCACCAGAAGTCGGCGCCTGTGACTGGTAGCTGGCTAATGTGATGCTGACTTTTTTTAAAAAAGGCTCCACAGGTGATCCTGCAATTACAGGCTCAAAGTCTATATCTTCAGTTCCAGGCAAATTGTTTGAAACTACAGTAAACAACATACTTTTCCGACACACAGATGACCATGATTTGTTGGCTTTTGTCAACATGGCTTTTGTAAAGGGAAGTCATGCCTCGCCAATCTATTAGAATTCTTTGTTGGTGTCAACAGATAAGTGGACAAGAGTGATCCAGTGGCTATCGTGTACTTGGACTCTCAGAAAGCCTTTGATAAGGTCCCTCATCAAAGGCTCTTGAACAAAGTAAGCAGTCATGGATCAGAAACTGATTAAAAGATAGGAAATAAAAGGTAGGACTAAATGGTGATTTTTCACAACAGAGAGAGGTAAATAGTGGGGTCCCTCAAGGATCTGTACTGGGACCAGTTCTGTTCAACGTATTCATAAATGATCTGGAAAAAGGGGTAAACGGTGCGGTGGCAAAGTTTGCAGGTGATTCAAAATTACTCAAGGTCGTTAAGTCCAAAGCAGACTGCTAAGAGTCACAAAGGGATCTCACAAAACTAGATGACTGGAGAAGATAGCGGCAGATGAAATTCAATGTTGATAAATGCAAAGTAATGCACATTGGAAAACATTATCCCAGCCATACATACAAAATGACAGGGTCTAAATTAGCTGTTACCACTCAAAAAAGAGATGTTGGAGTCATCGTGGATAGTTCTCTGAAAACATCTGCTCAATATGCAGCAGCTGTCAAAAAAGCTAAGAGAATGTTCGGAACCATTAGGAAAGGGATAGATAAGATAGAAAATATCATAATGCCACATAAATCCATGGCATGCCCACATCTGAATACTGTGTGTAGTTCTGGTTGTCCCATCTCAAAAAAGATATGTTGGAATTGGAAAAAGTACAGAGAAGCGCAACAAAAATGATTAGGGCTATGGAATAGCTGCCATATGAGGATAGATTAAAAAGACTGGGACTGTTCAATTTAGAAAAGAAATGGCTATGGGCATAGGCGCAGACTTCCCTTCTGCCCAGCGGGTACTCAACCCTCCCTCCCCTGCCCCTGACCCCGCCTCTTCCCACCCCTGCTTCGCCTTTGCCCCACTCTCATTCCACCTCTTCCCCAAAGTCTACACATTTTTTTGTCCCACATCCTTTTGCTTAGAGGATGTGTGACAAAAAGAGGAAGGCAATTTCATCCTTCCAGTAACTCAACTGGAGCCTAAATTACACCAGAGATGAATCTGGCCCACCGTGTGAAAACAATGCTCAGCTGTGAACATGCTTTTCTGCTTCTTAAATCCCTGGCTTTCATGAGGACCCACCACCATGGGTGTATAAACAGGGAGAGGCAGATTTTATTTAAATGCTGTAAATACCCAATAGAGCTGACAGTATATGTCAAAATGGAGAAATATGTACCAAGATTGTGCCTTGGTAGACAGAACTGCAGGGTATTAATAATGTAAAATAGATTTAAAAGGCATTGTGTGTGGATTTATTAAACAATTCTCCAGTTAATTAAATGATCACAATCAAGAAAGGCTTCACGGTAAACAGGGTTTTTTAATGAACAAAAGACTCTATCAAATGATACAAAGGGTTATCTAAAATTTATTTCCATGTACTCAGAATGCCTGGAACAGGCGATCTTGGAAAAGTAGCTTAAAATAGGAAAGCACTATCGGGGAGAGAAGAGGCAAATTCTCCAGCTATAGTTTATACTCTTTAGAAAATTCTTTCAACAGTTTCCAGCGTATTTTAATATTGTTCAGTAATATTTATCACTGAATTTCCATCATCATTTAAAGAACTCTAAATTTAGAGACTGAAACAAAGCAGTGGCTAGTTTAGCAAATAACAGAGATTGTGAATTTATTGTCAACCTGGCTTACAGTTTATAAAATAATTCTCGACTAGCAGGCTTGTGTATGAAAGCTACTGTAAATCAAACTTTTCTTCCAAGGGCACCTAGCTGAACTGCTTTTTTATGTAATGGTTTATGGCTGGATATAATGTTTCAAGGAACACTGCCATCCTAAAATCCATATGTTACAAACAAACAAATGTCTTTACCTGTATTGTGGGTGGTATTTCTATTGATATCAATGAGCTCTGGAGCAGGCCAAGATCAGTGAAGTGAAATATTATAAAAATCCAGTTTCCAGGTCGTCTTTCATGGGCTTTGTTTTCTTTTTGTATTTCTCTCAACTTGGATAATGAATCAATGAAATAAAATGAATCTCCAGGTTTTTAGTTCTGCAGTGTTTGGGTTACAAACATTGTAGGGGGATGTGGGCTTATTTAAAGAGAACTGTCTTCATTGGATTTTTTTTTAAACTGAAAAAAAATTTCTATTTGCCTTAGAGTTAATAAAATCTTAGGCGAAATTTAATTTGACCATATCACTGATATAACTATAGGAAAATATTAACTTTCTTTAAATAAAATAATAATACCCTCCCCTCTTTCCCCCCAGAACTGAAGAACTTGTCCTTAAATTCCTCGTGAAGGCAAAACTCCTATTCGTGTCAATGAGAATTCTGGCAGTATATAAATTGCTGGATTGGCCTATCATTAGTATAGACTGGTATCTTATGTAGCAGTAACATATTTGCATGTATTTTTTCTGCATTTCCTTAAAAATGATCAGATCTGTTCACAATTTTATTAATGTTTGTGCGGGGCTTTGAAAATACTATATAAATGCAAAATGATATTATTGTTTGTAGCTGCTTCCCTGTTTATTCCCCAAATCTGGCGTGTTGATACCGAGATACCTATTTTCGGGTCTGCAGGATCCAGGCCAAAGCTGAGAATCTAAAAATTAAGGAGATCTAAATATTTTCCCCTCTCATTGTGCTAAATAGCATTGACTTTTTTGATTTGAGACTTTAGGGCCCAAACCTGCAAGTTGAATAGGACCTTCCAGAAATCACTGGGATCTGGGCTTAGTTGCTAAGCTCACAGATTTGGGCCATTTGACTATAAGTAGAAATATGACATGTCATGGAGAAATCATGACCCAGGGATGTATCAAACTGTCTGACAACTATTTAGACACTAATGAATTCTCAGTTGTTGGTTTCTTGTTTAATTTTGACAAGCTAGCCTATGACATGATGCAGCTTAATGATTGTGCTGTTGCATAACATGAAGCTTCATCTGACACTTGATGTCATATTAAATCATAAGAAGGTTTTTAACGAGAATGCTTTTGGGTTTGAGCAATTGCAGTGAAGAAGGGTAATTGTCTTTCTTTTATTAAACGTTACTGTTGTTGTGAAAAACAGCCCTTTCCTTTCCTGATTGCTGATCAGATATGGACACAAACAGTGTGAAGCTGACAGTCCATTAATTAGGACATGGCTGTATCCTGTTGCAAATCTAGACAAACACCTCACCAACAGAGATTTTTATTGCAGGGAATTATTGCTGGTTGTCTCCATCTTCCAAAAACATCAGGATCCTGCCTCTACCTTCTTGCCTGTATACTAAACGATCCATTAGACTCAAAGCAGTGATGAAACTGTTCTTCTTTTTGTGGTACGGTACAATGTCAAACACATTGTCAGTGCTAAGAAATTAACAATAATAATTTCCCCCATAAACTTAAAAAAAATCCCCTTCTAATGTGTTTTAATAAATACATTTTGGTAAAATAATTTTATAATTGTCATGTATTTTACCATTGAAAGTCCTACAAATATTTTTTAATGTTAATGTTAGCAAACGTTAAATTTGCCCCCATTGTAAAATAGTCCGTAATACTTATTACGGAATATACAAAAATGTCTCTTTCAGCACTTAGCAAGCAATTTTCAAGCAGCACATTGAAAATAATGTAGCAGCATAAGAAAACCATACATGTCTGTAAGATGCTTAGCTTGTAAGGGCAGTTACTGGTCAAAATTAATCCTCGGTGTAACTGCATTGCCTTTGCTGGAGTTATCACCAGGGATGAACTTGGCCCATTTTGTTTTAGATGTATTTTTAAGCTTTAATTTGCCCTTTTGAAAAAAGAATATAAGAAAAACACTTTCCAGGGACTTTCTTTGTGGGAATGGAACTGTGTTTTTTAATGTCAAGCATGGTCAATGGATGAACAGCAAATGTAATGATCTTGTGGTTTCATCATTTATACCCCCATGCAACTCTAATGAGATCAGTGAAGGTCGCAGCAAGGAGTGGAGTTTGGTTCACGTGTAATTTAGCCCTATATTTTGGTCCCTCTTTCTGTTGCAGTCACAGAATAGGTGAAAGCCCCCTCAAGACTGCTCTAAGTTACAGTAGCTGTAGCTCCAAACCTGCCTCATCTCACTCTTAGCCCAGGGCTACACTACGGAGGGGGGTCGATCTACGATACGCAGATTCAGCTACGTGAATAGCGTAGCTGAAATCGGCGTATCGTAATCGGCTTACCTGACCATGAAGACGGTGGCGCGTCGATCACTGCAGCTCCCCCGTCGACTCCGCTTGCGTCGCTCGATGACGTGGTTTTCCGGAGCCGACGGGGAGCGCGATCGGGGATCGATTAAGCGCGTCTTAATGAGACGCGAAAAATCGATCCCCGATAGATCGATTGCTACCCGCCGATCCGGCGGGTAGTGAAGACAAGCCCTTATACTAGGGTAGGAGGGAAGTAGGTGTTGCAAACCTATGCGGGACTCAGTTGCACTAGTTTAAGGTCCCTTGGAGCATCTATAGCAATGCAAAGGGAAGAGCAAAGGATCCCCTGGCTCTAGCCTCATCTTTTGAAAATGTGGTTCTAACCACTGTCTGACACAGGATGCTGGGCTAGATGGACTATAGGTCTGAACCAATGTGGGCAATTTCTATGTTCCTATTCAGACTAAACTGCCATGATTTTAAATGAAGAAGTTTGTACTAAAGGAGTAAGTTACGGACACAGGATAAATACGTTTTCCTAATCTACTATATTATAATAAGGCTGTGGTCGCTCCATTGTTAAGGATGGAATTTGATTTCCAATACATAAGAACATAAGAATGGCCATACTGGATCAGAACAAAGGTCTATCTAGCCCAGTATCCTGTCTTCTGACAGTGGCCAAGTGGTCTGCAACTGGCAGATAATTTTTGGAGCACCTTTGAGCTGATGTGCGTAAGTGGTTTTGAATTATAAAACCAGGCGAAGAAGTTATTAATATTTTCAGAATTTTCTACCTTTTTATTTAAAAAATGTCTTATCCTAGACTCTTCAAATTTAATTGGAAAAAAATCAGCAAGATTTAGTACAAGGGATTAATTTTAAAACAATATTTAACAAGTATATTTTGCAAATTTATTCACTTGCAAATTAGAAACATCGGAGTGGTCTGTAGGACTCTAGCAATCGCAAAAAGGATGCCTGCTGGATTTATATGCTTAAAAAGTGTTTTTTCCAGACTCCATCAGTCCTCCATCAGCTCCATCGCACATTCACATGGAGTGTTAAAATGAAGAGAACCTGAAGTGTTTGGAAGGAAAGAGTCCATAATTAAGGCATCCCCAAAACCTCAAATTCTGCCCCTCAAAGCCGTGTCCTAAAGGGAATAAAATTAGAAAACCTGAGCATAATGTGCTGAGGACCTGAAAACAGGTGGAAGATTTCTTGTACCTTCTCCGTCATTTGTGCATCCTCACAGCCATGCAGCACTGGGCACAATTGAGACTAAACTGGTGCACAGAGAGGGTTTGTTTACACAGGGTAATGCACACTACAGAGGTGTGATTTGTAAAGCACACTAATGAGGTGCACACTAGTTGGTCCATGTAGACCCTACTGGTGCACACTAAAGGTTCCCTAGTGCACTTTAATGTAGTACTATTTCACTACGCTAAAGCTCACTAGGGAATCTTTAGAGTGCACCAGCAGGGTCTACAGAGACCATTTAATATGCAGCACATTAGTGTGCTTTAGAAATCACACCCTGTAGACAAGCCCATAGTTTAACCAGCATTGGTAGATTGGGTCACATGGGAGGCTAATGCAATGAATTGATTCACAGATATGAAGACAGTGCAGATTTATATAGGGAAGTATGAATGAAGTTAAAAAAACATCATGGGTAATTCCACTAACTGAAACTTTGAACTCTGAACTGTTTAGTTCAAGATGCTTTAAAAATCCCATTGCAGGGGTGGAATCCCCGATTCATTTAGATAAACTCATCCATCTGTTGTTATCACTGTTTTGGGGTCTCTGATCTTATTTTATTTATTTATGCATGTATCTATTTTCCTTCTTGGATTATATTTATTTCTGGCCTTAAGACTTTTCATATCTGTCACACATTTAAAATACAAAATTTGAGAAGCCTAGGGGCATGATGGTATCTAATTTACCATTTGATTTTTGCCGGATACTCAAAATTCTCCACCACTAACTTCAGGAAGTAACAGGAAGGATGAGATTTATAAAATAGCCATGAATGTCAGATCTACCATTGGCTGTTTGTATAAATTTTTTTATCTCTATGCACTGCAGAATTCAAGGAAACTTTAAAAATCATCTTAATGATATATTGTTTTATTGGAATATATTAACAAATTGAATATTTTTAAAAGACAAAAATACATTTCAGTGAAAATAAAATGCTATCTCAACCTGCTGATAAGAGAGAGGGAGAGTCTTCCTCAGCATGTCACCTGTGGAACTAGAATTGCTTTTTTCAGACAAGATGCTTTTATTACTTGCTCAACTCCCTGTTCCCTCAGCAATGACCATGTTTTTCTGGCAGACATCTAACTGCTTCTCTTTTTAAGAAGCTAGAAAAACAACACACGGGGAGGTAAAGTGCTGTGTTATAACCAATCAGGTCTGTCTTTCCATTGCTCTAAACTCATTTTCTCTTGGCCATTGAGAGCAGCTGCTTTTAATGAATACAAATAGGCCAATAAAATCCACATGCGTATTATTAGAAGGGTTCCTACCATCTACATTATGTGAATGAGATTAGCAGTCTGAAGTCCAAGTATCTTCCTTTGGGGTTTAAATATAGCTCACTTTTTTTCTCTAGGACTATAATAATAAGCTTTTGTTGTTAATTTATGTTGGTAATTAATTAATCTTCTCTGTTTTTGACCACCCAGACCCTTCTGTTCTTGAGCATTCCTCAACAACTAACTTTTCATTGCCCAATTGTCTCTTAGCTGCTTGATTTGAGTGCAGAAGAGAGAAGAGCTGGACCTAGGGCAGGTTGATGTGGGGAGTGGAATAATGAGAATCAAAATAGTATATCATGTAATTAAAGACTGTTTCATAATGCACATATACAAGGGGGGTGAAGTAAGGATCCACAGGCAACTGTAAACCTAGTATTTCCTAACTTTTGAGTGCTTGACTTTGCAACCTTAACAGAGTTCTTTTAACAAAACTTTTGTGTGTGTGATAGAAACATAATGTAATAAAAATGGGCATTTTTTTCCTGAAGAAATGTCTAGGCATTGTTTTGCATCAAGTGTCACAGACATTGGGCCCCAACCCTACCTGTGGGCAGAGTGCTTCACCAGACTGGACATTGACTTCAGTGGCACTCCATATAAGCATGGTACAGGATTGGGGCTATGTTCCCTACCCCCAAGGCCTTCTGTTTTCACATAACCACCTATGTGCTCTCTGTCTTCTTGTTTGATTTAATCATGAGGGGGCGAGAATACTAATTTCTGCTACCAGAATTAAAGATTATATTCAGGGCTAGTCTACACTAGAAGCGCTACATTGACGCAGTTCCATCGGTGCAGCTGTACCGCTGTAGCGCGTCTGGTAAAGATGCTGTATGGGAGAGAGCATCTCCCACCAACATAGAGTTGTCCAGACCAGCGCTTAAGCTGGTGTAATTTATGTCGCTCAGGGGGAGTGGTTTATTCAGACCCTTGAGTGACATAAGTTATACTGATATAAGTGGTAGTGTGCACCAGCCCCCTCAGTGTTCACTAGTCTAGTTCGTGTGTCACCACAGTGTTGTCACTGAGCTCCTGCTCTCTATTAGCCTCCCATGCAGACCTGGCATTTAACTTGGCAACGCTCAAGATTCTTGGTGAAATTAGTTCAGCAGTGTATCATCACATCCGCCCAAGCACATCACAGAAAATGCAAAATGTCAAAAATCATAAATATTAAAAAAACCACGCATAACTGCAGCTTTAGCCATACCCACATTGTACAAATGAATGTACAGCATTTGAAAATCAAGCCCAGAGCAATATTTTGATTAGTAGTATTTTGTTGTTTTGAGATTATATGACAAAACCTACTGTATGTGCCCTCTAGATAAACAAGGACAGCTATATCTGTCTTTCATCTGAAAATAATTAAAATGTACAATGTAGACCGTATTTCTGTCAGCACTGCTTTTGATTATGGCTCTATACCATCTGGTGAGTGGGATTAGCAGCACTAAGTAATTTGTCATAGATTGTGCAAATTATCATCTTTAGTTTTGTGTTTGTTATTTTTATGTTTACAAATAGATCAACATGGAGTAGTGTCTGCATGGACCAAAAACAACAACAAAGCATGCTAAGATCCTCTTTGAAAAAATTAAAAGTGATGAATATTGTTCACTGTGTGTGGGCTTAATTAAAACAACATTTCCCCTTAACTCTTTGTTTTTTATTTAAGTGGGAAAAGTCTAATCTGGACCCTGTTCAGTATAATTAATACTGTAGTTCAGTTTATTAAAAGTTTCAGATACAAGACCCCCTTCTGCAATGAATTTTGAATCAGTGCCTTAATGGGTCTGTATGGATTCAGAGGTCCTCCTTCACAGCACTCATTGTTGGATTGGGGACATAGCCCTAGGCGGAGGTGCTCACTCATTCCACATTGTTTAGCTACATTGAATGATTATGTGTAACATTTAATTCCATATCTAATTTTCATAAGTAGCTTCATAAACATTCATAGCCCAAGAAACCACTGGCTCTTCTGCCATCCTGTCTGCAGAATCCTGACTGGCAGGACTTTTCTGAATAGTGAAATGATTGATCTCACTAGACTGCCTTCATTCAGCCTTAATATCCAACACTATGCCACTTGCGTTAGCTCTTAATTTAATCTTCAGAAAGATCATGCAAATCCAGGACAGACTCACCAGAATGAGGAAACAAGATGAAGTAAGGAGAGAGGATCATACCTCCTCTTTGACAGAGTTTGGCCCAGTAATGAAAATGGAAACCCTAGGTCAGTGATAGAGCCAGGAATAGAAACTCGATTTCCAGTCCAGTCCAGTCCTGCTGTATCTACAAGGCAACACTGCCTCTATTTCACATTCCCCTTTTTCTGGGCCAATGAAATGACCTCAAGTAATTTTAAAATTGTTAAAAGATGGGAACCCCAGCAAGTCAAGGCCTGAATATAGCTTGAGTAAGAATGACACACCCCTTGTGACTTGGTTTGGTTTGCAGTGGTGTCTCTCTTGTGGAGTATGAAATGGGGACTTAGCTCAGTGTTTTAAACCAGTGGTTCTCAACTAGGGTACACGTACCCCTGGGTGTAGGCAGAAGTCTTCCAGGGGGTACATCAACTCATCTAGATATTTGCCTAGTGGCACTAGCAAAGTCAATAGAAACTAAAATTTCATACATGAGTTGTTTATACTGCTCTATATACTATATACTGAAATGTAATTACAATATTTATATTCCAATTGATTTATTTTATAATTATATGATAGAAATGAGAAAGTAAGCAATTTTCAGTACTAGTGCGCTGTGACGCTTGTATTTTTATGTCTGGTTTTGTAAACAAGTAGTTTTTAAGTGAGGTGAAACTTCGGGATGCGCAAGACATATCAGACTCCTGAAAGGGGTACAGTAGTCTGGAAAGGCTGAGAGCCATTGTTTTAAACCAGACCAGTGGGGCTTCTCTTTAATGCAAGGGAAATGAGTTTTTGAGATGGTGCTTACCTTCCTTTTTCAATATCCAGTAACTAGCTATTAATGTGTCATTAGTTTCCCAACCCTAAAACAACTTTCCTGATAGGAAATATTAATCGCCCTATTTTAAACTTCCAAGAATATAGATATGCACATAAGGCTGATCAAATGCCCCAGGAAGTAAATGAAAAACATCTTACTGACTTTAAGGGACTGAACAAGAGACAGGAGCAATTTTACAACATTCCCTTAACCACTTCTTCACTTCATAGATTTTAAGGCTTGAAGGTGCCATTAGATCAACTACTCTGACCTCCTGTATAGCACAAGCCATAGTGTATACACAGTAACTTGTATATGTTCCAGAAAGGCATCCAGTCTTGATCTGGAAACGTCAAGAGACGGAGAATCCACCACTTTCCTTGGTAGCTTGTTCCAATGATTAATCAGTTTTACTGTTACAAATGTGTGCCTTATTTCTAAATTGAATATGTCTGGCTTTAACTTCCAGCTCTTGGTTCTTATTATCTTTGTAAAGTAAACCTCAAAGATGAACCTTCAGTAGCGTGGAATATGGAGAAAGTATAAAGAACCCAAACATGAGATCTGAACTTATTCTGTGCAGAAGGCACATTTTTTTCCTGTCAAAAACAATCAAAAAAGGTCATGCTCCATCAGTTAGTCATTCCCATATGTGGTTGTTATTGAGCTATCTCTAGCTGGGAATTTAGTGTCTAGTTCTCGTGTTATCAGTTAGAAAGAACTCTTTTTTGGAGTACATAATAATAAGAAAGCTATTACTCCTTTTTGTGCTATCTCTGATTAGATTTCTTTAAAAATATAAGCCGGTTACAGATTGTTTTTGAAAAACCCAAGCATTCAGGCATGGAGAATACTTTTGATTCTGTAATTATGTATATTTCTTAATATGTCTAATATGCATGTAATTTGATTCAAGTTTACTGCACACCAGATAACACTAGATTGCTTTCTTTCAGAAAGAATTGTAATCCAGGGATTTTCTGCTTACATTATTTGTGTAATTAGAAAAAGGCCATGGCTGATGTCACTGTATTAATCTCCAACAAATTGGAGCATTTGATCACCTGCTGACATTGAAGCCCAAAAGATTCTAGGGCACATTTTAGTTAATCCATTATTTAAAGCATGATTAATTTGCCTTTTTACAAAATTCTCCCCCTAGTTGTACAATGGAAGTCAATGGTTGATTGTTTTCAGCTACTTATTAAAATTGGGCCTATCCTGATGACACTTTGTGAGGAAAATCATGGCAAAATATAGATGGAACTATTGCAGCCACAGTAGTTAACATCAAACTAAAGAGAAATTTAGATGATACACTGAAGATACTGAAACTGATTTCCAAATCTTTGAAAAAAATACAGAAAGATAGCTACTCTATTGCTAATGCTCTTGAAATCTGGAAAGAACTTTAGGAAACACTGCAGAAAGAAATGCCCAGCCACAAAATTAAGCTGCAGGCAGTGAAGAACCAGATGGATCAAGCACTCATTCTGCCTCCTTTTCTTGGAAATATTCTCAACACAAAGTACCAGGGTAACTGTCTAACTGCAGAAAAGGAAGATGCTGTTATGACATGGGCATCTAAGTATCCATTAATCATACAAACGATAATAAATTTCAGGGCTGGAGATAAACCATTCAAGCAGTACTTGTTTGCAGCCAAAGTTTTAAAGAAGGTCAAAACACTGAACTGGTGGAAGTAATTGACTAAGCACCTGAAGCCAGAGTTCGTTGAAGTGCTAAACCAGATTTTGACAGTAGCCTTTTCCACAGGCGCAGAGAGAATACTTTCTGCATTTGGACTAGTTCATTCAAAGCTGAGAAACCAAATGGGAGCTGAAAAATCAGGAAATCTTGTTTTCCTCTTCCAATCTATGAACAACAATCAAGTGGGACAAGATGAGATCTATTAGTTCTAAAACCTTGAAGGACATGGTGGCTAGAAACAATCACTTCAATTCGCTAGCTACAGATAATACATCTTTTGTTTAAAAGATCAGTTAGTTTTACATGCAAAACATGTTGTGATAAACTCCCCCCCCCCCCACACACACACATGTATCCAGCACATTTAAGGTAGTTTTATTTAACTAATAAAAACAATTTTTAAATTCTGGTTTTGTGAATTTTTAATTTAATTCCAATTGCAAAACAAGATTAAAACTAATTATTTAAATCAAAGTTTTTCTAACTACTGATTTAAATCATGATTAAATCTTGATTTAATTGGCAATTTAAATCATTTTGTTTTAAATCAATCACGCTTATTACCATGCAGATAAAAAAATGGACATTATCTGCGATGAAAGGTTTACCTGAGACAATGAATCTCACTTTTTTTATGATGTGAGTATAGATTTAGGCTTCTTTTTTACAAATGTTAAATGTAATCCATCAAACCACCTATTGCCATTAAAACATTTATTTTACATATAAAATGATATAATAGAAATGTCTGGAAACAGTATGTTAAATTCCATTTGCAGTTTTCTACTTCCACCAGTTCAGTGTTTTGACCTTCTTTAAAACTTTGGCTGCAAACAAGTACTGCTTGAATGGTTTATCTGCAGCCCTGAAATTTATTATCGTTGGTATGATTAATGGATACTTAGATGCCCATGTCATAACAGCATCTTCCTTTTCTGCAGTTAGACAGTTACCCTGGTACTTTGTGTTGAGAATATTTCCAAGAAAAGGAGGCAGAATGAGTGCTTGATCCATCTGGTTCTTCACTGCCTGCAGCTTAATTTTGTGGCTGGGCATTTCTTTCTGCAGTGTTTCCTAAAGTTCTTTCCAGATTTCAAGAGCATTAGCAATAGAGTAGCTATCTTTCTGTATTTTTTTCAAAGATTTGGAAATCAGTTTCAGTATCTTCAGTGTATCATCTACATTTCTCTTTAGTTTGATGTTAACTACTGTGGCTGCAATAGTTCCATCTATATTTTGCCATGATTTTCCTCACAAAGTGTCATCAGGATAGGCCCAATTTTAATAAGTAGCTGAAAACAATCAACCATTGACTTCCATTGTACAACTAGGGGGAGAATTAGTTCTGATCCTCCTTTGTTCTTCAGTGAAACAGAACCCAAGTGATTATCACAGGAGTATTTTACAATTTCAACAACAATTTCCCTTATTCTTGGAGTACCCATGTCTTTGGCTAAAAGATGCATCAAATGAGGATCTATGCATTATAAGTTACAGGCTCACTTCATTATCCTCTTTTAGATTTATTCCATCTTTGCTATATTTGTAGCACTGTCTGTGACAAAGCTACACACAACACTGATTTTTTGTTCACAATTTCTAATAACTTTTACTGCTACTTCATTCAAGCTTTATTATGCTGTGTGGGTATTATGCTGTTTCTGTAAGGTAGACAACTCCATTTTATGTTCTCACATAAACACGTTTGATGCTTCAAAAGGGCTAATTTTACAAAGCTGAAAACAATTATGAGCAAATCAGCTGGGAGGAAGAATTTCATCAAAAAATGTGAATGATAATTGGGCATTGTGTAAGAACATTTTACTAGATGCCCCAAAAGCCACAATTGAGGAAGAAGGCTCTATTGGTTAAAAAAATAAACTGAATTAGAGGGAAAGTGATGGAAGCTATAAAAAAATATTAAAAATGGAATAAAGGGGAAGTTGATAGTAATGAATATGAATCAGAAGCTAGAAATTATCGAAAATTGATAAGGGAAGCAAACAGACGAGGAGAAATCTATGACCAGCAGAGTAAAAAACAATAAGGATTTTAAAAAGTATATTAGAAACAAAAATAATACTGCACAGGTCCATTACTAGATGGAAATGATAGAATTATCAATAATAATGCAGAAAAGGCAGAATAAATATTGTTCTATATCTGGGAAAAAAGATCATGTAGTCATATCATATGTTAAGACTCTTTCTATTCCACAAGTATTTCAGGAGGATGTAAACAGCACAGCTACTAAAACTAGACATTTATACATCAGCATCCAAGAGTTTTAAAAGAGTTGGCTGAGGAGCTCACTGACCATTAAAGTTGCTTTTAAATCAGTATTGGAATACCAGGGAAGTTCCAGAAGACTGGAGGAAAGCTAATGTGCCAATATTTAAAAATGGGTAAATGGGATAACCTGTGTAATTATGGGCTTGCCAGCCTGATATCAATCCTGGGCAAAATAATGGAGTGGCTGATATGGGACTTGTCTAATAAAGAATTAAAGGAGGGTAATATAATTATTGCCAGTCAACATGCGTTTATGGATAATAGATCCTGTCAAACTAACTTGATATAATTTTTTTAATGAGATTACAAGTTCGGATACTTAGACTTCCGTAAAGCATTTGACTTGGTACCATATGACATTTTGATTAAAAAAAACTAGAAAGATATAAAATTAACATGGCACAAATTAAATAGATTAAAACCTGGCTAATTGGTAGGTCTCAAAATGTAATTGTAAATGGGTGTGTTTCTAGTGGGTCCCACAGAGATTGGTTCTTGGTCCTATGCTATTTAACATTTTTTAATCAATGATCTGGAAAAAAACAAAATCATCACTAATAAAGTTTGCCGATGACACAAAAATTGGGGGAGTGGTAAATAACGAAGAGGACAGGTTGCTGATACAGAGCAATCTGGATCATTTGGTAAACAGTAGCAAGCAAACAATCTGCATTTTAATATGGTTAAATGTAAATGTATTAATCTAGGAACAAAGAATGCAGGCCACACATTCAGGATGGGAGACTCTATACTGGGAAGCAGTGACTCTGAAAAAGATTTGGGGGTCAGACTGAACATTGTCTCCCAGTGCAATTCTATGGCCAAAGGGGCTAATGAAATCCTTGGATGCATGAACAGGAGAATGTTAAGTAGGAGCAGAGAGGTCATTTTACCCCTGTATTTGGTACTGGTGCGACACTGCTGGAATATTGTGTCCAGTTCCGGTATTCACAGTTCAAGAAGGATGATGCTATATTGGAGAGGGTTCAGAAAAGAGCTATGAGAATGATTAAAGGATTGGAATGGATTATAGTGATGGACTCACGGAGCTCAATCTGTTTAGTTTAACAAAGAGAAGGCTAAGAGGTGACTTGAGTACAGTCTATAAGTATTGCATGGGAAACAGATATTTAATAATGGGCTGTTCAATCTAGCAGAGAAAGGTATAACATGATCTAACGGATGGAAGTTGAAGCTAGACAAATTCGTACTGGAAATAGGGCATACATTTTTAACAGTGAGAGTAATTAACCATTCGGACAATTTACCAAGGGTGGTGGTGGATTGCTCTGACAATTTTTGAATCAAGATTTGATATTTTTCTAAAAGATCTGTTCTAGGAATTATTTTGGGAGATGTTCTGTGGCATGTTATACAGGAGGTCAGACTAGTTGATCACAATGGTCCCTTCTGGCTTTGGAATCTATGAATCTATGAATATTTACTGTATTTGTGTACATTGCTCATCTCTCAAGATTCAGATTATTGCTTTTCCCTTCAAGGTATTCCACATACTGTTCTATTTCCTTCTCATATACAGTATCCAGCAACCTTCTACTAATGTCTGCTCTGCTTCATGGAATGTAACTTGAATGCTTTCACCTTGTCGATGAAATGTTTGCTTTGAACAAGCCAAAAGGGAGAGTTCATTACATACACGAACAGAGCAATCTTTCCATCTATGGAATGTGGTTGGAATTTGCTGAACTTGATTACAAAATTATCCATGCTCTCTTTGGATGATGACTGCTTTCTGGGATACAAGTAGCTTACTGTCAGACACATGTTTACAATGCTGCTGGCGGTATCAACAGATCATTCTGAAGTTGTAGATGATGGACATTCATAATCTCTGATGTCTAAATTAGACTCTGAAACAAAATGGAACAAACAAGTCAAACAAGTCTCACCCAGTACTATTCAGTGCACTACTTTAAAAAAATGAAACTGTCTATGAAAGACCTCCCCTCTTGCAGTTAATTTTAACACCGTTTAAAAATGATTGATATAAGTTATTCTTTAGGTCCAGCCTTATAGGGAAAATATTTAATAAATCATCAGGTTTCTATACTTCTAGTTTAACCCTTATCTTTATCAAAATGCCAAACAGATGAAAAACAACAAACAAAAAAACCTCTCAAACGTTTTAATTTTAAAATCCTGAAATGACTGACAATACTTTACTTTTCATCTAGAATTTGCTTTCGATTATAATGAAAAATAAAATATTATTTTGGAAATCAGGGAGCACTTAAAAGTATAATTAATGAATACTTCCGAATATAATATGCCAATCAGATTTTAAACACTGAAGCTTTTCGAAATTCATAATCTTCCCCCAAAATAGAAGTTTATGACGGGCAGTTAATTTCATGGCAATTATATACATTTTCATTTACTAATATATTTCATAAAAAGACATGGCAGGCCTTCCATAAACATTCTTTAAAACAAAAATAAATTAAGTCATTGGTTGATCCAGATTGTTATGATATGTTCATATCATTATCTAAGTCTTTGCAAACTTCTAATGAGCAGTTTTCATAATGTTTTATTCTGACCTGGTTTTACATCTCTTTTTTCATGGTTTGCATTTGGCACGTATTCCTTTTTTACCTGTGAATATATTCCTAAATAGGGTCTTTTTAAATGATCTGCAGCCATGGCAAATCTACACTAGAGAGACTACTCTGAAGAATGCTAGGAAACTGTAATGAATAGAAAGAAAAGATTAAGCTAAAAGTATTTCTGCTAAACTGAAACAAAACATAATTAAGATAAAAGCTTTTGTGCATAATAGAAACTGAAAGCTCTGCTACTTGAAAAAATGTAAATACCAGCATTTTATTGTAAAGATTGGAGATTATATAGATACTGACAATGCAGTACATGACATTGTACTATATAAAGCTTAAGTGGACCTCAAAAGATAAAGCTGTCCCCGCCCCATTTTTAACATAATTGAAAAAGCAAATCCTTTAACTCATAAAAATGTGAGAGTGGCTCATTGATGTAGCATTATTTATTTATTTAAATTATTTGAATAGATTATAGTATGTTTAGGCCCTCGTATAGGTTGTCAGAATTTAAAATTTAATTTTAAAGAGGTTTATTGTTAAAAAGAAAAATATATTTAATTTAAATAAAAAGATCTGATTTAAAATAAAAAATCAGATTTAAATTTAAAAAATGATTTTATGCACCCTGATTGTAACAGATGGTGGATAACATTTGAAAATGTGCCTAAGTGACTTAGGAACCTAATTCTCATTGTAAATCAATGTGATTTAGCTTCCAAGTCACTTGGGTGCTTTTGAAAAATGTATCTAGTATCTTTTGATTGTAAGACTTTTGGGGCAGGAAATGTATTCTTTGTTTTATATTCAGCATATACGACTGTAAAGCACTATGTACATTTCTGGAACTATAAGAACCTATTTCTGCTTAAAAGGGATTTCTGTACAGAGAAGGCATATAAAATGAATGATGAACCTTAATTTTTTTTTCCAGATCATGGGTGTATCATTCATACATCATGTGCACCCAAAATGAAATTGCACAGTGTGTGTGAAAGAGGGCATATGGGCTCTGTAAAGACAGGCTTCCTGTCCTGCAATACCTTGATCTGGGCAACAAGGCATGCTGGGAAAGAGAACCTATCAGATAAGACTCTTAGCTAAGTGATCGATAGCCAAGAAGCACAGCTCCAGACGGAACAAAACTGAGACAGAGGTTGAACCTGATGCTGAACCAGAACTGTATGACAGTGTGGTTTGGTCACTCTACTGGGTGTTCCTTGAGACTTCTTTTTTAAATCAGTGCATTTGTAATTGTTTGAAAAATACAGACACTGAGGGAATGGAGTGAGAATTTATAACAGCATCTTGAGTGACTTTAATTATGTCAAAACACTGACCAGTTCAGCATTATCTGTCAGGGAGGAGGATTACTTACATTACATACAAAATATCTTTGAGCATGGAAGATGAAGTATTCTCACAGTTTGAGTACTTATTTCTTTGAATTAGAAGTAACTGAACTTTATGGCATTTAGATTTTTAAAAGTGGAAGTACCATCATTAATTCATACTAGTTTTCTGAGTGAGAATGTCTCTTTAAGAAAGTCATGCTTGGGAGTCAGCGCTGCCTAGTCTGGCACAGTACAGTGCAACAGAGACTCTGGGAGAGAGCGGTCAGACTTTGCAGATAGTCTAGGTCTTGCTTCTAATAAATAACCGTCTCTCTCTGCTTTCGTTGTCTGAGTCTCCGTGATAAGAACCCATATATATGACAGGGGGGAGGGATAGCTCAGTGGTTTGAGCATTGGCCTGCTAAACCCAGGGTTGTAAGTTCAATCCTTGAGGGGGCCAGTTAGGGATCTGGGGCAAAAAAAATCTGTCAGGGGACAGTACTTGGTCCTGCTAGTGAAGGCAGGGGACTGGACTTGATGACCTTTCAAGGTCGTTCCAGTTCTAGGAGATTGGCATATCTCCATTTAAAAAAAATTAAAAAGTAAAAAAAAAACATGGTATCAGTGGTGGGGTGAAAAGGACAAACAGGAAATGGAGCAGTTCTGAGCCCCAACCCAAAGCTCAAACTTTCCATCCATGCAGCAAAGAAATTAAGAGTTTCAAGCAGCCGTTCATCCTCTGCATGTTGACAAGTAGAGCCGATAAAAAAGGTAGATATTTTCCTTAATAGGGCCAGAAGCACTAGATGTATATAATAGTCTAGAGTTAAGCCAGGAAGAGGAGGATAGTTATGAGACAGTGCAGGAAAATTTTGAGGAGTATTGCACTTCCAGAAAGAATGAGACTTTTGAAAGATATACATTTCATATGAGAGCTTAAAAAGAGAGAGAAACTTGAAGAATTTGTGACTGATCTCAGACTCCTGAGACAATCAAGTAATTATAGAGAGCTCTCAGATTCCTTAATTAGAGACCAGATTGTTATGGAGATCAGAGACATAAAGCTCAGAAAGAGACTGCTGGAAGATCCAGACTAGAATTTAGAAGAGGCAATCAGAATCAGATTATTCAGGCTAAAAGGACGCGGTTGGATGGAAAACAATACACGGAGGCAGTGGACAGGATGACAGCTCCTCTAAGCTACAGAAAATTGAGGAAGTGAAACAGGTTTGAGAAATCTAAAGACAAATCTGGAAAAAAAATCAGAATGAGCTTGTAGAAGGCAGCTGTGGTGTAGTGGCAGACCTGGGCCAATATCTTGTTTTTGGAAAACTCTTCAACAACAGCAAAAAGCTTGATTGCTTTGCAAGAGCTTGCAAACAGGAACATCATGTGTACAAACAGAAACAAAGCGTGCACACCCTGTACCGAGAAAAGAGCAGCAAAGGCACCTGTGAAGAATTCTTCATAGGAACTATACAGTACATGATGAAACAGTATCACCATGTGGCTGTACTATTACTTTAGAAACAAATGGAAACTTTGTGACTTTTAAATTGGACACTGGTGCACAAGCAAAGGTGATGCCCGAATCTATTATACAGGCCTTTAAGCCAAGCACAGTGAAAAGACAAAACAAAACAGGGAAAGCTCAGAGCTTACAGTGGGGAGCTGATTCAAGTAAAGGGACAATATGGAAAGGATAATGTTTGTAACTGTGCAAGGGAAAAGACTACCACTACTAGGGTTGAAAACATGTCAGACCCTGGGCCTTATACAGAGAGTGTACTCTTTAGAGGGGCAGGTTATCACATACATTCCACATGTCTTCAAGGGGATTGGAACTGTCAACAGAGTACAAGATAGAGTTGACTGAGCCCAATAGTCCCACAATACATGCCCCTAGTAGTGTACCTCTTGTCCTTAGGCAGAAACTCAAAGAGGAATTGGACAATTTAGTTGCGCTAGCATGATAGAAAAAGTAGAAGAACTGACAGAGTGGTTCCATTTTTTAGTAATTGTTGAAAAGAAAGGTGGAACCCTTCGTCTGTGTCTAGACCCAAAGCAACTTAAGTATGTAAAAAGGGAACATTTTCCTATATCTACAAGGGAAGACATCTTTGGAGAAATGGCTGATGCCAAATATTTCTCCACACGAGATGCATCAGTTGTATTTTGGCAGTTTCCCTTAGAAAAAAGTAGCACACATTTGTGCACTTTTAACACAGCCTTTGGGAGATACAGCTTTTTGCAGACTACCTTTGGGGTGATGTTCTCCATCTGAAGTGTTCCATAGAAAAGTACCACAAATATTTGATGGTACTGAAGGTACCAAAGCACATATGGATGATGTTTTGATATGAGTACATATGCTAGAAGGAGGAACGTGACCGGAGGCTCCAAAGTGCTCTAGAAAGGGCTTGTTGAGCAGGGTTAAAGCTAAAACAGCAAAAATGTAAATTTAGAGTCAGTGAAATAACATATCCGGGAGCAAGACTGACAGAACATTACCAATACGCTGGCTCCGACAAAGACAGGGTACAAAAATTCCTAGGAATGGTAAATATTGTAGGGAAAATTATACCTAATGTGGCCAATAAAACCAGCAGCATGAGAGCATTCCTGTGTAAAATGATCAATGGACATGGGATGCCAATCATCAAAAGGAGTTTGAAAACATGATAAAATGAATAAAGGAGGCTCCAGTCCTTAGAGATGATGACAGAAACCACCAGACAATGTGGTGTACAGATGCCTTCAAAGAAGGCATTGCAACAGCACTCAAACAATGTGCTCAAACAGAAAAAGGAGGCCTTCACCCTGTTTCATGGATGTAAAAAGTTTCATGTTTTTATTTATGGGAAACCAGTAATAACTGACCACAAGCCTCTAGTGGCTATTGGGGAGAAAAAAAAACAAGTTAAGCAGACGTTCCCCTGCCAGGATACCAAGATTATTCTTTTAGTTACAGTTATATGATTTACAAATGGTATACAAGCCTGGAAAGACCTTGTGCTGGCAGACACACTTTACAGAGCTTTTGATAGAACTGTAGAGGAACAACATCCACACTTGGATATTGTGCATGTAAACCTCATAAGGAAAACATGACCAGTGTCTGACAAAATGTGGACTGTAACTGCCAAAGCCACAGCTGAGGATGAGACATTGCAAAGTGTCATCAAAGCTATGTGCACATGGTGGCCTAAACATTATATACCCAGTCCTTACTATCAGTTTAAAGGAGAACTTTCTGTACTGGATGGGATTGTGTTCAAGGGCACAAGACTAATTGTTCCAGAAAGATATGCTAAATAGATACACTAAATACATGGACATTTTGAGAATGGAAAAATGTAACAGGAATGCTAGAGATGTTTTATATTGGCCTCAAATGAATGTGTAGATAGAAACAATAAGAGCTTATGAAACATGCCAGAAATACATATCCAGTCAAGTATGAGAGCTCAGGATGACTTCAGCTCCGTGGTATAAAGTGGGCATAGATTTGTTCACATACACTGGAAAAAACTGTGTGTTGGTTTTGGATTATTTATTGCACGTCCCAGAAATAACCTTGCTAGAAGAGACTACTGCAGAGCATGTAATTATGCAGATGAAGTCAATTTTTGCTAGACATGGTATGCCAGGAGTGGTAATGTCAGATAACGGACCACAATCTGATGGATATACGTTCAGACAATTTGTTAACAAGTACTGTATGGGTTTAAGCACATTACATCTAGTCCTAGATATCCACAGTCTAATGGTGTAATGGAAAATGGTGTAAAAAATAATCAAAAGTCTGCTTAAAAAAAAGCAGAGGAGACTAACTTGGACCCTTACTTAGCATTGCTGAATTATAGGGCTCCCTCCTTAAAGCATAGGTTGTCACCAGCAGAAGTTTTGTTCAACAGCAAACTGAAAACTAAAATGCCTAATTTTGTAGATACAGATAAAAATGATCCGACTATGTATAAGAAAACTGACAAAGATAAAGTTTATTATGACAGAGGGACATGAGAACTGGAGCATTTGCAGCAACATGATCATGTATGTATATATGATGGAAAAACCCAGAAGTCAGCGGTCTCTCAAGAAGTGGGTCCTAGGTCCTACGAGGTTGTCACCCCTGAGGAACAGACATGCAGACCGAACAGGAGACACTCCCCGTAATACCTCAGGATGAAGGGAAGATAGCAAGGAAGGCAGAGTCCAAGTCTTCAGTGATGGAACCAGAAAGTGGCATGGAGGAATCCATAGAACAGACCGCAGCAGTGAGCATGGTGGCACTGAGCACCACACTGCAGTAGGGTGACCGGATGTCCCAATTTTATAGGGACAGTCCCGATATTTGGGGCTTTTTCTTATATAGAGGCCTATTACCCTCACCCCCATCCCGATTTTTCACACTTGCTATCTGGTCACCCTACACTGCAGAGACTGAAGGGATGACACGCAGATCCATGAGACTGCTCCAGGCCCCTCAAAGACTAATAGAAAATTGTTAGTGAGCAATTAGATTTCTTTATTTGTATACACACAGTTGGATATTATGTTTATTTGGAAAGGGGAGCTGTGGGGATACTTCTGTAAGAGAGCAAGTCCTGGCAGTCAGCTCTGCCTAGTCTGGCCCAGCACAAGGAGGTTCATTGCGACCCAGGGTATGTCTACACTGGACTTAAAAACCTGTGGCTGGGCCATGCCAACTGACTCTGGGGTTGTTTAATTGCCGTGTAGACTTCCAGGCTCAAGTTCTGGGACCCTCCCACCTCACATGGACTTGGACAGAGAGAGGTCAGACTTTGCAGGTGGTCTAGGTCTTGCTTCTAATAAATAACCATCTCCCTCTGCTTTATCTAAGTGCCCTTCATAAGAACCCATGAATTCTGCACTCTGCAATTCTCAAAGCACATATATAACACAACTCTGCTTTAGGATCCCTGCACTTCAAGCTGGGCAGATGTGTGGAGGACTAGGGAAGGAGAAATCTTCCCTGGGGGCTGTGGAGCAGATGCAAATCTGCTCCACAGAGGCTGTTCCAGGCAGATGTCCTGTCTGGCAGATACACACTCCACCCCTCATGCACACTGCTCTACAGTGAGCTTCTGTGGAGCAGGGCTCTGCATTATGACAGTGGGGGACCTCACTATATCTCCCCTTTGTACACACATCCCACTGCCAAGGGGTTCTCTGTAGCTGCGCAAGCAGAGGTGGATGGAATTTTTACCCTAGGAGCAGTTCCCAGTTGAGAGCACACTTACAGAGCCATGGGGAGAAGTAAAGCTACCCCCAACGACTACACTGCTTCAAAACAAAACAAACAAACAAAACCAGCACAAAGGGTAAAGAATGGAAATTCAAATCTTGTTTTACTATGGGGCGGAAACTATTTTTCTCGTTTTCTCTGAATTAAGTTGGTGGTGAGAAAAAATCTGGTAAATGGGTGGCCAACAAAATTATACTACAACATGCTTAAGCTATATTGTTAGGAGAAACTGGAATTTTGGGTTGTTTTTTTTACACACGATCAGGAGATGCCCTTTTACCGGTAGATGTATGCTTCCACTTTTAGTGGAACATACAGAGAACAAATCTCTCAAAACAGTTCAGTGCCCTAAACTTCAGGAAGAAGACAGAGAATATTTAGAGAAGCTATCTAATTACAGGAGCACTGCAGAAGCTGTTAAGGTTGAAAAGGCAGGTAAATTAAAAGATAATGAAGGTCTGTTCAACTTAAAATTAATAGTTTCCTTAGATAAAACACACATCTTCACCCATGAGCTTGGCAGCTTAGTTACATTTGTAATCTTTCCTAGGTAAATTACAATCAAGACTTATGTGAGCTGATATCGTTCTGTTTTTAATACTTAATATAGCTACAGTCAGGAACAGGAATTCTGCAGTTTCTTCCCTGCAACTAAATCTTTTGAGGTCAAATCTCCTCTTAATTATATCCTGAGGCACTGCCTTCATTGCCTTTCACTTCGATGGATGTGCACCGGTATAAATGAGGCAGGAGTTTGGTTCATTTGACTTTGCAGTGTTGTACCATATAAATGTGTGGCAGAAGGTCTCAGATGGTAGCATTTTCTGAACAGAATTAATAGCGCTGGTTGAAAAATTTCAAATTTTGAAAATTTGACAAAAAAGGAGAATATTTTTGTGATTTTTTTCTATTTTCTGACCAGCTCTATGATTCTATGCAAGATGAATCTAGATAATGAAAAATCTCACAGAAGGGGTCAGAAGGAGAAAAACTTCATGAGTTACACCTCACTGAGTATCTCCAGAAACATTCTGATCAGAAAGATTGGTGAAGGGTTGGGGATGCTACAGAATTTTGAGGCTGTGCCTCACCCAACCCTGTAGATCTCCATTCATGAGGGCAGCTTCACCTTCCATATGGATAGAAGAGCCATCCTTTAGGAACTGCGTTTGTTCATCAGCACTCCTCTGTGCAGCATGGCTCCAGCTGGAGCTGCACTTCCATTGGCCAGGGGCTTGTTCACGTATGAAAGTTATTCTGTAATAAGGTGGGGTGTGAATTTAAAGAGGAACAGTGATTCCTGAATAACATGTGTGGACACTGTTGTTCTGGAATAAGTGTCCACATGTGGAGCTATTCAAGAATAACTCGAGATATAGACAAAGCCTAGTTCTCTTTATGGGTGCTCAGTAGCAGCCAGACAGGAGACCCTGTCAGAGGTATTACAGTTCAGAGATGTATTGGCTCCCATTTGAAGTTCAATGTAGAACTATGGGGCTCTGCAAGGGATGGTGCTATATACATAGTGTGGCACATCCTCTGTCCTCCCCTCCTTGGTTTCAGTGTTCCAAGTATGGTGAGAAGAGGTAGAACTACCCTAGCTTTCACAAAGAAAGGTGTGAATTCAGTGAGCAGATGGGATTTTCCCTGCAATGTGGGAGAAGCTGGCACTTGGTGTCTTCTGCAAATTCAAACATAGTTTCTGTGCAGCTCATGTCCACAAGATTTCTTCTGTACACATTCCTGGTTACGGTCTCCTTCTGGGTGATACGAGAGTGTAGTGTTCTAGTTTAGAAATGCCTCAGAAACTGAAATGGGAGGATTATGAATGGAAGTTTGTGCTTTAATTACAGCAGACTTAATTCCCTATGAGTCACCTTTTTTGTTTGCTTGTACCGTGGTAGTGTCTAGAAGTCAAGGCTCCATTGTGGTAGGCACTGTACAAACATGACAAAGAGCCAGTCCCTGCCCCAAAGAGCATGCAGTCTAAAGACTACATTGTGTCCTGTAAAGGTTTGTGGCAAGGGTGTTGGCACATCTCAAGCCTGTGAATGCTGGGTCGGCTTTTCTTTGGGGCAATAACTAGTTTGAAGATGTGGTTAGATGCTTCATGGGCATCTGTAGTCTTTTAGATATGGCTACTGTTCTAGAGGTTAAAATGGTTTGTGTTTAAAACCAAACAAAGAAAGGTCCATCGGAAACTGCATAGCCACTGCAGAGCAATAATTTAGATTGAAGAAAGTGATTGTTGTGCGGTTTTATAGATGCTTCTTTTGTGACATGTCTAACATACACTTGGGTGCTGCATAAATCTAAAAAATTAAAATTGTTGACACTTAATATATTTGACAGTATTTTTGGTCTGTCCAAGTCAAATGATCCTATCAAAAATGTATCATACGATAAGTAACACTGGTGAAGGCATCGATTTCCACTGTCTTAAAATAAACCAAAAGGAACTGCTTAGAAGCGCAGTATGTTAGTGGTCATTTAACTTGTATGGTGCAATACATAATGTTTTTGTGAAATACAAACTAGCTCTAACCTACATTTCAATTTCTGAGATGACTTTTGACTAGTTTGAAGAATGTCTACAATTTAAATCTATACGTGCAGATGAAAGATGAAACTAGAATGAAAGGATTTAGGGTCAAATTATGTAGGTATAACCCCTAATGTATAAGAAAAGAATTATCATAAAGCTTGATCTAGCAAATGACCTGTGTGCAGAAGTCCCATTGACTTAAATATGAGTTTCATGTCTAGGGTGCCTATAAGATCCTGTGTTTTTCCATAGAAAGAGTATTCATTATAATAGAAGCCTAATTCTATTTCTATTGAAGTCAATGACAAAGCACTTAATGTGGTACTTTGCAAGTCTATAGAAATGGATTAGGTTATAAAAATCTGAAAATATAGCTTTATATTTAATAGAAAATTTAATATTGGGCTTGGAGCAGGTAAGGGTCTGCTGCTCTTACTCTTGTTGATTAGTACCTGACTCAGGAAGCAGTCTCATCAAAGTCTTATGAGAAGGGAATAGTACATCTAACATTGCAAATCTAACATCTAACATTGCAAAGACTATTCTGACGCTCTCCTTTAGTGCAAAAGCCTATGGAGGTCAGACAGCTGGGGCAGGAAATTACCAGGACACAATCCCAACATCTGCACAGGCAACAATGTCTTCCAATCTTAGGAAAGTATGTAGTGCCCATTGCCATAGTATCTGAGTGACTCACAACCAAAGTGACATAATGTAGTTATCCTCACAGTCGCCCTTTGAAGTAGGGCAGTACTAATATCCCCAGTTAGAATCATAGAATTGTAGGGCTGGAAGGGACTTTGAGAAGTCATCAAGTCCAGTCCTCTGCACTGAAGTAGGACCAAGTAAACCTAGACCATCCCTGACAGATGTTTGTCCAGCCAGTTCTTAAAACCCCCCAATGATGGGGATTCTACAACCTCTCTGGGAAGCCTATTCCAGAGCTTAACTACCCTTCTAGTTAGAAAGTTTTTCCTGATATCTAACATAAACCTCCCTTGCTGCAGATTAAGGCCATTACTTCTTGTCCTACCTTCAGTGGACAAGGAGAACAATTGATCCCCATCCTCTTTATAACATGGGGAACACAGGCATAGAGAGAATAAGAGATTTATCCAAGGGTTCGCAAGTCTGCGGTAGAGTAGGGAACTGGAGCCAGGTCTCTTGAGTCTTACATTAGCACCTTAACCAAAGCCATACCCCAAGGAATCATGTGATTATATTTCAGTCAGGCAGTTGGCAAGCAGTGTAATTTCCCAGGCTGAACTGGACCCAGATGCAACTATTAGACCAAGAAACCACTGTCTGATAAAAAACAACTAACATACTGTACATTTGGTGGGAAAATGCAATTTCACAGTAAGAACCCCAAAAAATAACTGATACCAATTGAAACCTGTGGTAGGAAATGGCAAGTGGGAGGCAGTGTAGCCTAGTGGATAGGGCACCATATTGGTACTCAAGACCTTGGTTCAGTTTTTGGATCCATTTCTGTGTGATCTTGGGCCAGCCACCTCACCTCCCTGTGCATCAGTTTTCCCATCTGTAAAACAGGGATGATGATACTGACCTTTGTAAAGTGCTTTGAGATGTACAGCTGAAAAGTACTACGTAAGAGATAGGTATTATTACTGAGGGGATACAGCTGTTCAGGACATAGATCTTACTGGGGTAGAGCAGAACTTCATATGTGCAATACAGGGAGGCAATATAGGAGTAGAGCATGTGTTTGTGTGGAAAATTTCCATGAAAAACTGATGAAATTGAAAAAAAGTTATTTTGTCAACACTTTTGGTAGAAAATATTAACTTTTTATTGAAACATCAAAACGTTTTTCAGCAGTTGTTGGACCAAACATTAAAAAAAAGAAAAAAATCAATATTCAGTTTTTGGTTTTCAGATATAACATTTGAATTTTTCATTAGAAAACAAATGCTTTCCATGAACATTTTGTTTCACCCAAAAAAGTTTTGATGGAAAACTGTCAACCAGCCCCACATAGGAGATTTTAAAGTACAGAGATATTTTTCAAGAGTGAGGACACTGTGGAAAGACAGTAATAACTAAAAGTAGATCTGGTGGCTGAGTTGGGGTGGTCATCATGGAGCAAAACTCCAGTGGCATTGTGTGACCCAGTCTGGGATTAAACTAAACCTGCAGAGGAGGGATTGCATTGAATCAGGAGATATTGATACAGTCTGGATGAGCAGTAGGGTGACTATAAATAAATTATTATGCAAATTAGGAAACTTCATAGATCTAAAACCATTGAATTGGTTGATGGAAGCCACTATCCACAACTGAGGATATTCTGTGAGAACTTTTCTCAGCCAGAAAAAAACCCCTAAAATTTGAAAAAAAATGTCAGTTTCCAAAAACTGTTGTTTAGTTTAATTTCTTTTGTTTCTAGTTTTTTTGTTGAAAAAAAAACGAGAATATTTTCACCCAAACAAAATAAAACTTAAAAAAACCCCACAAAACAATTCATTTTCGTTGAAAAGCCACTTTCATCAAATGTTTTGACCACCCCCGTCCAACTCCCAAAACAATGTGACCAGCTCTTCCTTTCAGGCGAATGAACATAAACCCAGTGTGACAGGGCATATAAACTCTGCACTAGAACTGAAGGGGTTAAAAAGCAACTCTGGGCCCAGTTGATCCCACCCAGCCACACCTACAGAGCATGCTCCAGATGGAGGTGGAGCTTTAAAGGAAGGAAGACAGCTCAGAAGGGGGCTGACAAGGGAGAAGGACCTGCCCTGGAAGCACCTTCAGAGGGGTGCTGCAGAACTTTCTCTTGGAGAAGAGATGACCTGCTGGGCCCAGACAGGCTGAAGGTACAGTTAGTAACTTTTTCTATTACATTTTCGTAACAGACTGCAAAACCTGGACAGTAGAGTGTGTGGTAGGAAGCGACCCACGGAGGGCAGCCTTAAAGTGCTCTTGGGTGCTGGATCTTTGTTAACTCTTAAAGGACCCTGGGCCAGAGCCGAATGGAGTGAGAAAGCCTGGGCTCCCCAACCAATCCCCCTTCACATTAAGGAGGGCCTAACCCCCTAATCACAGGTGACACTTCAAGGAGCACCAGCCATCATACCCAGCCCCAGAAGTGTTTCAGAGAAAATTCACTCAGACATTGTCTCACAAGTGCCTGCCACAAATGCTCCATTCAGCATGTCAGCACCACTAGTAATCACCCTTAACAGTAGCTGATCTCCTTCTGGTAGCACTGGAGAAGTCCACTGTATGTCACCTGGCATCATTTGAATTGTTTGGGAAATGAAACCAAGAGTGAAAGTAGTGAAGAAACTATTCTAATCGGATGTACCCTCAGAAGTGGTTTCTGTTTTCAACAATCCTGACAGAAAACGAATACACATGACAAAAACATAACAAAACAAAGCATACTGCATTGATGCAGTCCCGGAGTAGTCTAAAGTAAGACAAAAACCCTGCTGCCATGAGAGACCAGCTACAGCCAGAACTAGTGGGAAACTGCAAAATGTAGATGGCCAGCAATCAGAGGAAGGAAATACCTGATTGCAACCAGTGGCTAAAGATCTATCAGCTCCAGAAGAGACCACTCTAGGGTAGACTCAGCCTTTAGAAGGCCATGGGAAAGGGTGGATGGAGTTGTGAGCAGTGCAGTAATCATATGAGCCGAGCATTCAGGAGGGACAGAAGCTGGGAAGTTTTCCAAAAGCTGGGAGTGAGCGACGGGATGAATCACTTGAGGATTACCTGTTCTGTTCATTCCCTCTGAAGCACCTGGCACTGGTCACTGTCAGAAGACAGGATATTGTGCTAGATGGACCTTTGGTCTGACCCAGGGTGACTGTTCTTATGACAGTGGTGTCATGAAATGATAGGTATCTGTGAGACCAAAAAGTCATCTATGAGCCAGTGGGGAAGAATGGAACCATGCAGTATGAGTCCATTGAGATACCAAGCATGCCAGAGATCACAGAGAAGGAAAACAATCCTGATATGACCTTGCATTGTTGGAAGATTGATGAGAAAGATGGGCCACAGAGGCAGTAATAGTGTCACCCTGGCCTGGTTGCCTGCTAAGGAAACCATACTTCCTTTAGGACTACTCAAGTCAAAGGCCTTGGCTACACTCACGAGTTACAGCGCAATAAAACTGCCGGCAGCGCTGTAACTCACTAACTGGCTACACTCGCAAGGCACGTGCAGCGCTGCATCTCCTCAGGTACAGCGCTGCATGTACTCCACCTCCCCGAGAGGAATAACGTTTGTTGCGCTGCTGCTGGTGCGCTGCGGCTACAGTGTGGCCACCCAATGCGCTGTTATTGGCCTCCAGAAGTATTCGGAAGTATCCCACAACACCTGTTCTAGCCACTCTGGTCATCAATTAGCACTCTACTGCCCTGGCCTCAGGTGACCAACCGCCACTCTGACCCTTTAAATTCCTTTGGAATTTTAAATATCCCCTTCCTGTTTGCTCAGCCAGGCGTGGTGTGCTCTGAGCGCATCTTTCCAGGTAACCATGCCTCCACATGCGAGACGAGCCCCAGTATGGAGCAATGGCGAGCTGCTGGACCTCATCGCTGTTTGGGGGGAGGAAGCTGTCCAGTCCCAGCTGCGATCCAGCCGGAGGAATTTCGATACTTTCGGCCAGATATCAAGGGCCATGATTGAAAGGGGCCATGACCGGGACGCAATGCAGTGCAGGATAAAAGTAAAGGAGCTGCGGAGTGCGTACCGCAAAGCCCGCGAGGCAAACAAGCGCTCGGGTGCTCCCCCCAAAACGTGCCGATTCTACAAAGAGCTGGATGCAATACTTGGGGTTGACCCCACTACTGTTCCGAGCACCACCGTGGACACGGGAGAGCGGGATGAGAAGGAGGAGGAGGAGGGAGAGGAGGAGGAGGAGGGGGTTGAAGAAAACAGAAGCGAGGGTGCTGTGGCTGGGGGAGACACCCCTGACTCCCTGGGTGCATGCAGCCAGGAGCTCTTCTCGAGCCAGGAGGAAGGGAGCCAGTCGCAGCAGCCGGTACGCGCTGGGAGAGAAAGAGAACAGGTTCGCGGTAAGCAGCTTTTATTTTCGGGAAGGAGTTTTTTCGGTGTGGGGTCCTTGGGCGAGGAGGGTTTGGGCTGCATGCATGCCTAGATGCGGAAGAGTGCATTGATGTGGTCTATCACATCGGAGAAATCGGCCACTGTAATCTCTTCGAAAGTCTCAGCCAGGACGTGGGCAATGTGCTTGCGCAGGTTCATTGGGAGAGCCGCCGTGGTCCTTGTCCCATTCAGGGTAACGTGTCTGCGCCACTGTGCCGCGAGGGGCGGGGGGACCATTGCTGCACACAGGCAAGCTGCATATGGGCCAGGGCGGAAGCCGCATTGCAGTAGAAGACCCTCCCTTGCTTCCCCGGACACCCTCAGCAGCGAGATATCTTCCAGGACGAACTCCTGTGGAAAATGTGGGGATAGTGTTCAGTGTAGGTTCCCCCTGCAGCTGTTGGCTCTCCCCAAGGCACAGAAACCCGTCAGACAGTACATCCGTGAAACAATCAGTCCCCCTTTACCCTGTGTTTACTCACCATTTTGGGGCTCCCGTGGGTTCTGTGCGCTCTGTTTGGGACGGGAAAATTGTGTTGTTTTGGAGACTGTGTATGCCCTCCTTAAGTGTGGGGGAATCATTGCTCTGTCTGGCATAAAACAATGATGCCTCTGTTAAATGTTGCATTTTGCCTTCCAGATGCAACCTTGAGATCTCCGCCATCCTTCTTACCACCGGCTGAGAGACTACAGAGGCTCAGGAAGAGGCCCAGAAGAACGAAAGAAGACATGCTGCAGGAAGTTATGAAACAGTCTCTTAAAGAGAATCAAAAGGCTCGGGAGTGGAGGGAGAGTGAAAGCAGGCTCCGCCAGGAAAACGCAGTGCAGCGGCAGCAAAGCATGCAGCTCCGGCACGAAAGCACAAAGGAACTGATTAGCATCATGGTGCACCAAGTGGACTCTATCCAGGCGCTCGTCGCCATGCAGGCGGAGCAGTACTGCCCCCCCCCTGCAGCCAGTGTCCCAAAACACTTGTGCCCTCATGTCACCACCTGCCCACTTCACCCAACATACAGGTTCTTATCGCCCACACCAGATGCCCCCAACACCTGTAGCTTCACCAGACAGCCCTGGAAACTATGACCCTTACCCACTGCACTCAACTCCCATCCCGAATTATAGACATCCTGAGGTCCAGCAGTCACTGCACAGCACTCCAGACAGGAAGCCCGAGTATGAAAGCAGGACATACCATACCCTGTGATTGAACCCTTCCCCACACCACCCACCACCCCCTTGCCCTTTCTGTCTCACAAGCAGTTGTGTTTCTTTTTAATACATGTATTTTCTCTGTAATAAGCGGATTCTTTAGATGTGCAAACAGTCTTTATTATTGCATAAGGAAAAAAGATACTGTAGCGGGGTGGAACCCCGCTCCTGCCCTGAGGGGTTGGAAAGAGCCATGGGAGAGGGCTGAGGCTCAGAAGCTGGGCTGATGAGCAAAGCAGCCACAGCTGGGAGCTGGCCCTTATAAGAGGGCAGTGGGCCTGGAGCAAAAAGACACACACTCTCTCTGCCTTTAGAGAGGGAAGGGCTTGGCTGCAGGGACCTGACCAGGTACCTAGGGTGGAGCAGGGCTGGGGAAGGCCAGAAAACCCCAGGCTGCGGCCTAGTGTTAGGCCCACTAGGTACAGAGGTTGCAGGGGGTAACCCACGGGTAGGCCGAGGCAGCAGGTCCAAACGCCCTTTGCCTGTGATGAGTGGCTTATACTGCAGTCTGCTCCAGGGCGCGGGGGCTAGCTGGTGACTGGCAGTAGCCTACACTGAGGTGAGGTGGGGATAGTGGGTTGGGGGTTCCCTAGGGAGGGGAGACCCTAGAAGACAGACCCAGATCTAGGGGTACTGCCAAGGGGCAGCACCCCAGTTAAAAGGGCACCGGGTCCTGGGAGGGACACGGGGCCAGAGTGGACAGGCGGATCACTGGCCTGCAGAGGGCGCTCCAGAGGCTGGTGAGCTAATTCCCAGGAGAAACCAGCAGGAGGCGCCGCAGGGGTGAGTCCGACCCCCTTACAGATACCTTAGCCCAGGAAAGAAACAGGCAACGCAAGTGAGCTGAGGAAACACAAATCAGCTTAGCAAAGACAGATAACTGATAACATTGGAACCACTTCACTTCAGGGTCGTGCAGGGCAGCACACATTACTGGTGGTTGTCAGCCTCAAATTTCTCCCTCAAGGCATCCCTAATCCTTGCAGCCCCACGCTGGGCCCCTGTAATAGCCCTGCTCTCTGGCTGTGCAAATTCAGCCTCCAGGTGTTGAACCTCTGAGGTCCACGCCTGAGTGAACATTTCACCCTTGCCTTCACAAATATTATGGAGGGTACAGCACGCGGATATAACCGCGGGGATGCTGTGTTCAGCCAAGTCCAGCTTCCCATATAGAGATCGCCAGCGGCCCTTCAAACGGCCAAAAACACACTCCACAGTCATTCTGCACCGGCTCAGCCTGTAGTTGAACCGTTCCTTGCTGGTGTCAAGGCTCCCTGTGTAGGGTTTCATGAGCCATGGCATTAAAGGGTACGCGGGGTCTCCAAGGATCACAGTGGGCATTTCAATTTCCCCTACCGTGATCTTCCGGTCTGGGAAAAAAGTCCCGGACTGCATCTTCCGAAAGATGCGTGCATCATGCACCTTTCCGGGCCAGCCTGCGTTGATGTCAATTAAACGCCCACGGTGATCCACAAGCGCCTGGAGAACCGTGGAGAAATACCCCTTCCGATTAATGTACTCGGATGCTAGGTGGGGTGGTGCCAGAAAAGGAATATGCGTCCCATCTATAGCCCCTCTGCAGTTAGGGAAACCCATTTGTTCAAAGCCAGCCACAATGTCCTGCACGTTACCCGGAGTCACGGTTCTTCTGAGCAGGATGCAATTAATGGCTTTGCAAACTTGCATCAGCATGATCCCAACGGTCAATTTTCCCACTCCAAACTGGTTCGCTACTGATCGATAGCAGTCCGGAGTTGCGAGCTTCCAGATTGCAATAGCCACCCGCTTCTCCACCGTCAGGGCAGCTCTCAATCTCGTGTCCTTGCGCCGCAGGGCGGGGGGCGAGCTCCTCACACAGTCCCATGAAAGTAGCTTTTCTCATCCGAAAGTTCTGCACCCACTGCTCGTCATCCCAGACTTGCATGACAATGTGATCCCACCACTCTGTGCTGGTTTCCTGAGCCCAAAAGCGGCGTTCCACGGTGCATAGCATGTCCGTGAATGCCACAAGCAAGTTAGTGTCATACGCGTTTTGCGTGACAATTTCATTGTCATCGTCATCGTCGGACTCCTCGCTGTCACTGTGGATCTTAAGGAACAGCTCGACTGCCAAACGTGACGTGCTGGCGAGACTCGTCAGTATTTTGCTCACCAGGTCGGGATCCATTTTGCCACTGACCGAAACGGAGCACAGATCGCGCTACAAAGAAACCGTTGAAAGATGGCGCAAATTGTGGCCGGAAACACAGGGATTGCTGGGATGCGAAGCGACGCATCACGGGGCGTTGGGACAGGACCCAGAATGCACCATACCTCACGCCCCCTTCCCACAACCCACGGCGCCAGAATTGGAAGAGGTGTTCTGTGGGATACCTGCCCATAATGCACCTCTCCCAAAACCGCTGCAAGTGCCGCAAATGTAGCCACGTCAGTGCTAGTTACTGCGCTGGCGGCTGCCAGTGTGGACAGGCTGCAGCGCTTTCCCTACTCAGCTGTACGAACAGCGCTGTACATCTGCAAGTGTAGCCAAGGCCTAAGTTAAAGACATGACCGATAATGCTATGTGCTAGTGACCTCTGCCCTTCCAGTGGGTAAGGTTGAGTTGTACATGCACTGACTGTTTGATATGTCTGTAAAATAAGAAATAGCACAAGAGGAACTGCAGAAAGAGGATCAGAATTCAAGAGGGAAATATTTAATGTGGGATTAGAGCAGGGGTGGGCAAACTATGGCCCGCAGGCCACATCCGGCCTGTGGGCCTGTCCTGCCTGGCCCCTGAGCTCCTGGCTGGGGAGGCTAGGCCCTCCCCCCTTCTCTGCTGTTCCCCCTCCACCGGAGCCATGCCACTGCATGGGCAGCACTCTGGGGGGAAGGGGCTGTGCGCTCTGACCGGGCCACACGGCTGCCAGACATGCTGCTCTGAGTGGCGTGGTAAGGGGGCTGGGGCCGGGGGGGCTGGGTAAGGGGCAGAGGGTCCCGGGAAGCAGTCAGGGGACAGGGAATGGAGGGGGGTGGTTGGATAAGCGTGGGAGTCCTGGGGAGTCTGTCAGGGGGCGGGGGTGTGGATAGGGGTCGGGGCAGTCAGGGGACAGGGAGCAGAGGGGCTGGATAGGGTGTGGGAGGGGGTTGGATGGGTTGGGGATTCTGCGGGAGGCAGTTGGGGGATGGGAAGTGGGAGGGGGCGGATAGGGGGCAGGGGCCAGGCTGTTTGGGGAGGCACAGCCTTCCCTACCCGGCCCTCCATACAGTTTTGCAACCCCGATGTGTCCCTTGGGCCAAAAGGTTTGCCCACCTCTGGATTAGAGGCTGAGGTATATAGGCCAGGGGTTTGCTTTGGGGAGGGGCCTGGGGGAAAAAAGAGCTGAGCCTGAACACATAATACTGGTCATACAGTGGGTTTGAGTCTCTTATTCATGTTGACTAGTTCGTTCATTCCATGAGTAGTACCAGTGGGTCCAGTATTACATGCTCAGGCTCAGTTGGCTCTCCCCATGCCCATGTATGAGTCAAGTTGGCAGAATCTGGCTTGGTATGTTTAATAAAGCATCATTTTGTACAACTCTGCCTGCTTGTTTTATTGCTTATTAACAGTGAAGTATTCACATCAAGAAGCAACTTTCATCTCTGATTTGTTTTATTCAATTACCGTAAACCAGCAGCAGTAAGAACAAATAATGGGATGAGGGATTCCCTTGTCAGACTTGAGCTTCTCCAAACATTCTGTGAGCAACTGATTATGCCCACACTCCCATCTGCATTTTTAAACATTCTTATGTCTTGTTCATTAGTATTGTTTATTTCCCAAGCGATGAACAATTAGTGGGTATAATTAACTTGTGACAATCTTCCTGCTTCTTATCACAGTTCCAACAAAGCATCCAAGTTTATGCTTGAATAGATTTTTGAAACTCCTGCAACTGACAGGCAAACAGTTTGGACAGGATGCAGGTTGTTAGTGCTAACAGGAAGGATTCATATTACTGTAACTACCACAGCATGTTAATCCACTTCCATCTGGCTAGCGGCAGGCTGGGTTGAGGGATTATATCCCTAATATTTATTCTGTTCTTAAAAAATAAAGTTAGGGGACAATATAAGAAGTCCAGTCACAGATAAGAAACTTTTCTTTCTTATTAGCTAACAAGGTCCCAGCCATCTTTAATGGACCTTTTTTTTTCTTTTCACACGGGCAAAACACCTCAGTGTGACTGTACTGGCTGACTCCTATCATGTACGAAGTGCAATATTTAGGGCAACTTGTTCTTTTTCAAATGCCTGCACTGCAGCTAAGGTAACTGCTTTAGATTGCAAGTTACTCAGGACTGAGACTGTGTCTTCTTCTGTGTCATGTACAGCACCAATCACATTTTTGGCACTTAACAAATAGAAGAGAACAATAACTCAATTTCCTTTTTTACATATCTGAAAGGAGAACATTGTTGTTGACATGTATTGAATTGTTTTGATACAATCACTGATGTCATTTTACCTGCATAATGTCATTCTCTTCTTTTAAACTAGAGCAGAAATGTTACTGATATTTTAGCAGGGCAGATAACGTACCTCTATCATACAGTAAACATCTGCCATGTTGAAAGTTCCCTTTAAAGCCCATAGAAATATCTGACAATCTGCCTTATGCTGTATTCTGCACCACATTGCCTTTCACTTTCATATATATCATCATTCATGCTGATCAGTAGGCTCATTGTCTATTTCACTATAAATACTTTCATCTTTCAACCTCTCTAATTAAAAAGTCACTCTCAAACACCTTCAGGGAGAAATATCTTGATCTTCATGAATAAAAAGACTGAGTAAGAAAACAGTTTGGCCATGTTCAATATAAAAACTGCCATGTTAGAAAAGGGTTAGTCATTTGGATTGCCAAAATAAATAAAACACTGATTTCTATCTTGGATTTTTTTCCTGGGGAGTTTTGTAACCAGCATCAGTGAGAGTGGGCTCATGCTGCAGACTGCTTAGTTCGATCATATAAGAATTTTGGCACCAAATGCATTTTTCAGTTAAATGGGTGACAATTGGGAGTAACTCCAATAAAGTAAAAATTTAATTAAAATAGATTCATGCTGTTATATAATGTGGGGCCCCACTTTGTAGGATATTGAGTAAGGCGAGCTGGATTTGGCTCAGCAAAAATGCTCTGGACTGACACTAACCAAGTACATGATTTGTGTCTCTGTCCCCGTTGAATGAAATGAGAACCACATACATTATGATTTATATGACATTCAAAATATTCATAGAATCTAAAGCCAGAAGGGACAGTTATCATCTAGTCTGACCTCCTGTATACCACAGGCCATAGAACTTCTCCAAAACAATCCCAAGAGTGTATCTTTTATAAAAACATCCCTTGCTTTAAGAATATATATATATGAGCGCTACACAACAACTTAGTATCAGAGGGGTAGCCATGTTAGTCTGGATTTGTAGAAGTGACAAAGGGTCCTGTGGCACCTTATAGACTAACAGAGGTATTGGAGCATAAGCTTTCGTGGGTGAATACCCATTTCATGGGATGCAAGCAGTGGACTCCACTGTTTCCGGACTTGAGACCTGGGGTCTGATTTGCAGAAAGTTTTAGCACTCAGAGCTGCAACTGAAGTCAATGGGAGCTGTGCATTGAATATGTAAAGTGCTACATAATGTGGCACAGTGGACTCCACTGCTTGCATCCGAAGAAGTGGGTATTCACCCACGAAAGCTTATGCTCCAATACCTCTGTTAGTCTATAAGGTGCCACAGGACCCTTTGTCACTACAACAACTTAGTATTATTGGGCCAGATTCTGCTGGTATTTCTCACACAGACAGTCCCATTGATGTCACTGGGACAGCTTAACTGCCAGAACCAGATCCTGCCATAAGAAGTGCCATTGATTTCAGTGGGACAACTGCTGGAGTAAGATGCTGCTCATCATGAGTAAGGGCATCAAAATCTGACCCTAAGTGAATAAGTGAGCAAGGTTTGGCCAGTTCTCCTGGACAATGGTGGCAGCCCAGCTTTGACAGGTGTGAATCACTATAATTATTTTTAAAATGCAGTGATTTTACAGAGTACAATACAGATCTCACACTGGTGGTGGCACCTATAGCGACACAACAGCTTCAGCTGGCCAGAAAAGTGTAGGTGATGATGGCAGGGCACAGGGGTAGTGAGGAGAGAAATGGGTACTGGGAGCAGGGATAGGAGAGAGACAGAGTTGGGAACTAAGCTGGATGTTAGGGGGTTGGTGGAGGAGACATTTTGAGTCTGTTCCCAAAGGGACAGGATGAGGTAACGGGCGCTTCAGAGTTATCAGTTAAACGTACTTGAGTGATAAAAATACCATGAGCTCCTGGAACCTTGTCTGCATGAGCAAAATTGGTGGGAATTTTTGTTTGTGAAAGCCTCCAGTGTAGACCCAACCTAAGAGAACATTGTTAGCCAGGCAAATAGTCGACGCAACTACTCTAGGCCAATATGTATTATGGTGTTGTGGCAGCTCTGCTGTAGTTAAGGCTGCATTACAGAACTCGGCTTTCCATGTTTTTTATTACTTAAGAGGTCCTATACCCCAAGACCCATACTGAGTGCACAGAGCCTCCATCTAATCATCCTCTTCTGAGAGCTGAGACATCACAGTCCAGTTTCCCCTTCCCTGTTATCAGTACTGATCCCTCAGACTCCACCTGTAGCTTAAACACATCCTCTCCCAGAACTCCAGTTGTGTGGGGGTTCTGGGTCCACAGGTTAATGCTTCAAGGGGACGTGGTAGTTGTAACACACAACAAATACAGACTGTGCACAGGATTCTAAACCACCGTTGCTCTTAATCAAAGGAGAAATACACAGATCTATACAAAAATAATGAACCCTACATACATTTCTCGGTCTCAGTTTCCTCACCACTCTAGAGCATGCTTTGGTCTGGGGTCAGAGTCCTCTACTGCAGTGCCTGGCTTGTCTTTTCAATCATGGAGCCTCTCTTTCTCCAGGTCAGCTTCTTTGGCCTTGATTGGTCCTGCAACTAAACCAAACTCCCTTGCTATGAAAGTGTGCCCATCTCTTCCCCTTTCCTGCCCAAAACTTGCCGTGTGACTCTGTGAGTCCCACCACCAAGAGCTGGTTCCTTTGGCCTGCTGCTGATAATCGTTCACTATACAAACCCCAGCACCCTACAGGCAAGCTGGAGGATGTGGCTTCTCCCAGCACCTATTGAGTGGTCAGAGTGTAGTCATTGACTACTCTCTGTTGAACCTGCTCTGGGAGAGACATGCATATAGCCTTGTCAGCAAGGGTGGATACACTAGACATAGAAGCATTCCACGGCACAACAATTTTCATAAGAGCAACTTCACAATATCAGACAGAATTCCTGCATTGTGCACATTACACAAATCACCACACCTTCAACTGTCAAATTTCTGTTCCTTATGTAGGGAACTTATATTTTTGTAAGTGTGGTTCTTTTATTTAATTTAAACATCTTCACTCTGCATTAGCAGCACAATTTCTAAACTGTTTTGATATGGTCACGTGAACAATCTGTACTAGTTGTAAATGTCTGGTTCATTTGTTGCCTTCAAACAGAAGCCCTAGCAAGGTCTCAGAAGTCTGACTTCTTTTTGTTGTTGAATCAGTCAGTCAGTTCCTTAAATATTGCTCTTTCTCTTATTAAAATAAACACAGCTGAGAAAACAATTTTGAATGAAGGAAGATAAATCTTGCTAGTTTTCTTGCATCCAAAGCAAATATTTGAGTGCTACAGTTTAATATTTCTCAGGTTATATGAGATTTTTAATTAGAGTAGTCTCTCTGAGGCCAGAAAGTTTCATTAGACTTGTTTGAGCTTCCTGGGTAATATAATTTCATTTCATATCAAATGTAATAACACGTGTTGGTAAAATAATTATGATAAGGTCATAACAACAATTACATTGTGCTTACAGGCAGTCTTAAGAATAATACATTAGAAACAGTAGGTTGCTCAGCTGGCTTAGGTGATATTTCTATCCAAGACTATTTTGACATGCAGGTAATGGTTTTGGAATGCATTTCATATCTGTAACTACTTGCACTATTGGAGTCGATCCACTGAGATCAGAAGGCCATGTAGCCTATAGATATAGACATTTGCTAGGTAAGGCATAGGTATAAGTTAAGGCAGTAATGCAGTGAGCCTACAGACCTCAAGGCCTGTAAGATACTAGCTTAACTAGGTTAATTAAGGCATGATGCTCCCAAGCCTTAGCATAAGTAGCTAACTAAGAGTAACCCTAGATCATAACTAAACTGCTGATAGATAACCACAAGATGCTAATTTATATCAGCTTGGGGTATTTTTAATTTAGGGATATCAGCGGATATCTGACCACAAGCATGCCATGGCAACTAATTGACATATATGCTAATAAGCTTGAGGGAAAAGGATTAATAACCTATGGGAGAAAGGTACCCCAACATTAGTGGGGGAAGAACTACAAGTAAGGTAAATGGGTTGAACCCCCAACTGAATATGCGTTAGGCGTAGTAGTATCAGTATAACACATGATAAAAGCTGTATCCTGGCCTGTGTGCCTGAGAAGATGCCAGGATGACGACCAGTGGTGATGGTGATGATGATGAGAAAGGAGATGATGATGAGGAAGAGAGGAAGATCATGACTAACATTTTAGGTTGTTTTTCAAGGGATGGTGTGAGTATATGGGTAATTTTAATAATACTGGGCCTCATCTTGGGACAAGAACCTATGAAATCTCAAAGTGTTAACGGGGAGTTCTTAAACAATCAATATAATTCATATACAATCAATAGATCAGGCAACAGCCAGGTGTCTCAACTGCCAGTGTTTCATAGGTCCATTCCATGGGCTCAGTCTTACAGGTATTGATTACTCTGGTCTTAATCTAGAAAAGCATTTAACTCACATTTAACTTGAAGCCTGTGAGTAATGATTGGTTTTCAATACGAATTGAGCATTGCTTTGAAAACCCTAGCTTTAGGATCATTGGTTCAGTAGTAATTGCTAAACAGTGCTTCATTTCACCCGAGGCAATTGCATCTAACCAGTTATGCCTTTCAGTATGAACTGGGCATTGAACTCCCCTAGATACCGTTGAACATCCTGGCCTACTGTAACCTTTTGTGATTACCTGAGGGCTGGTCTACACTAGCCCCAAAATTCAAAATAAGATACGCGACTTCAGCTACGTGAATAACGTAGCTGAAGTCTAAGTATCTTATTTCGAACTTAAAAGTACTCACCCCTGGTCCACACCGCGGCACGCAGGCTCCCCCGTCGACTCTGCCTGCTCCGTTCGCAGAGCAGGATTACCGGCGTCGACGGGGGAGCACTTCCTGGTTCGATTTATCGCGTCTAGACAAGACGCAATAAATCGAACCCAGAACATCGATCCGACACCTCCGACGCGACGGGTAAGTGTGTACCTACCCAAAGAAAATGGCAGCTTAAAGACCTGATTCTGCTTGATCCAACTGCCACTACAGTCGGTGGGACGCCTAGTCTCTTCAATGAGATTTGGATCAGGGCCTTGTGTAGACCTTCGTGTGTGAAGTCTAGTTAACTTTAATGCCCGAGTCCTGTATCAGGACCCTCTTCACGTGGGTGCCAGGGCTCATGCTAACAGATACTGATGTAGGATTGAAACTTTAGATTATCAAACTGAGTGAATTTGGGGGTCGAGAAGGAATTTCCCCCCAAATCAGATTGGCAGAGACTCCGGGGTTTTTTTGCCTTCCTCTGCAGCATGGAGCATGGGTCACTTGCAGATTTAAAGTAGTGTAAATGGTGGAGTCTCTATAACTTGAAGTCTTTAAATCATGATTTGAGGACTTTAGTAACTCAGTCAGAGGTTACAGGAATGGGTGGGTGAGGTTCTGTGGCCTGCAATGTTCAGGTCAGAATCGATGATCATGATGGTCCCTTCTGACCTTAAAGTCTAGGAGTCTTTAAAAAGCCCCCTGCTTATTTTTCAACCATGAACATGTAGAAATGTAGATGAGTAACTAAAATATTATTTTATCTTCTTGATTTACAGGAAGAATTCTGATGCCAAAATATTTAATGCTTTAGTTGCAAAAAACAGATCTCTCTTAATGAAACCGCCCTTTCAGGTTTTCCACTGCTGCTCCCAGCTCTTCATCCTCCATGCTGCAGCGAACCTTGATTGCTTAATTGCAAATTGCCACAGTTGTTAAAATTACTATTGGGCAAAAATGATTTTCTGAGTTAGAGAGAAATATGAACAAAACAAACCCATTTCAGAAATTAAGGGCAGTTATTCAGAGGCAGTTGCTACAGCAACATCAGTTGCTCACAAAAAGACAACTGATAAATAAAAAGTACAGTACTTGGTGTTGTTTTTTGGGGGGGATCTCAGCTCTGTTACAATTCCTTTCTTCCATTTAGCTTGAGCGTTTCCCCTCTGACACCCTGTATCTCAAAGTAGCACCCTGTAACCCCCATATTCACCATTGATATGTGGGTGTGTATTTCATACGGCGCATGCCTTGCAAGGTATCATATGAAAGTTCATGATCTGCTGAAACTCAGTATTCTGTCAAAATATGTGTATCGTCATTGTATATGGAATTATGATATTCTGCTATATGGTTGATATTGAAATATGTTGTATGTCTGGGAGACGTCCACGGCTAGCTCTCTAGTGGCAACAAAGGAGGTGACCCACACCCAAACGGGCGTTAAGCAACCATCATGAGCTATTGAGCAGCAGGGGAATTGTAAACAAGAGATTTACAATTCTGTAAGAGACAGTTGCGCAAGCACCACACAATGAGGATTGCTTAACTTTGTGACTCAGCAAGGCCCACCAGGACATGTCTGGGCCAGTATCTTTCTTGGGACATGAATTGAGAGTATTAAATAAGGGACAGTGGCATCATGAGATCACCTCTCTTCTCCCCCACCTATGCTGGAGGCAACAAGAACACTGGGAAGACAAAGACTTGAACTGAGGAGACTGGTCCCAGGCTGAGAAGGAAATTCAGCCTGTGTATTAAGAAGTGTAACCTACCTGCAACATCCAGTGGGGTGAGAAAAGCTGTTTGATTCAAATCTTGCTTAGTCTGAAAGTTTAGGTTTTATAATGCGTTTACTTTTTATTTCCATAGGTAACTATCTCTGACCTACCACATAATCACTTAAAATCTTTCTGTAGTTAATACATTTATTTTAATGTTTTATCCTTACCAGTGAGTTTGTCTCAAGTGCTTGGGGAATCAGCTGAGATTACAAAGGCTGGTGCATGTCTACTATCCTTTGATGAAGTGGTGAACTAATGAATGAGCTTGCATTGTTCAAGAGAAGGTCTTGAGCCGTGTAAGAGTGTACATTTCTGGGATGCAAGGCTGGGGGCTGGGAGGGCTTTGCTGCTGTCTCTCCCTGTATAGTTCAGGAGTGGCCTGGAGAGCATTCATGCAACTGAGGTGGGTGTATCTCTGCATGCTGGTGGCCAAGTGATCACAGCACCTGGAGGGGTTTGCTGCTCATCACTAGCAGAGCATTGTGAGAGACAGCCCAGGCTGGAGAGTTAAGGGGGCACAGTGGTCTTACAGGTCCAATCCGTATCCCCAGGGATCCCATCACACCCCCACAGTAGTGGAGTCCTCTGTTGTAGAGATAGTTCTACTACCTTTATGCTTCACAACTTGCACTTCCCACTCCCTTTCCCCCAGTACACAGAGACACATTTTTGCTAGCCTGTGAAAAGCAAGTGCATATCAATTACCTTTCACTTGATTAGTTTATGTACCACAAAATGCTCCAGTTTCTTCTCACTCTCTGGATAAGCAACTTCCTTATTGTTTGTACTGTTTTATATAAAAAAAAAAAGATTGGAAAACAGTGTAAAGGAAACTGTATCCACTGGGATGTTTCTAAAGGTAATCCTAAACAGTGTGTAGATATTAGTGCTAAAGGTGCATCTTACATTCTGGAGTCTCAAAGCTCTCATCTGGGAAACATGGGTATATTTGTACCTTTGTGTAGCATGGGTATTTCATTTAAGATGCCAAAATGACTTTGCAGGTTTATGGAATCCCAAATAAATACAGATTGTCCCAATTTTGCATATGTTCTTGAATGCTAAAACCCTATTAAATTTGTAAAATAGTTCTTGTGCAGAATGTGGCATGCACTGTCCAGCACACATGATGGTGTGGTATCAAATTATATAAACATTTGGTAGAGATGATTCATATAACACACTTGTGAGCAACACGACCATCCCAAACTCATGCCAAGAAATTCTTTATATCGGTGGCTCCTGAACTGTGGTCCATGGTCCACCAGTGATCTGCAGAGCACTTCCTAGTGGCTTGTGGAGAGGGGGTGGGCACATGGGGCTTCTCTTTGTTTCCATCTGTTAAGTCTCATTAGAAGAAGTTTTAAATACTGTACATTCAGTACTTTCCTAGCATTAGTTTTGCAAGTAAGCAATTGCTATAGTTGCCACAGGGATGTTATTCAATCGCCATTAGGAGGCGAGATGGACACTGCAGTTATGAACAGACATTTTTTCTATTAAGCTATGGTCCACACTATGAAAAAGCTTGTGAAAAGCTCTGCTTTATCCCACCATGAAATAGTGTACACTTATAGTGTGAAATCTAGGCCCCACTGAAGTCAATGGGGCAAGGCTTTCACCCTGCTTAGTCAATTTACATCTGAGCTGGCTGCTGTAAATCAGCAATTCCACCAAAAGCAACACAGCATAACTCATTTTTTAAATGAATCAATGATTGATCACTGTGCCATTTTAAAATGTAATTTTAGTCAAATTAAATTTCCAGATATCTCAACTTATTTATTAAATACAATAAAAAACTGGGCAAACAGATCCACACTTGGGTCTTGTCCTGTATGAAAGCTAATCCCACAGAACCCAAGAGCCAGTAATTTAATCAATCAAATGTCTTTTTGGTGAAGAAACTGGTTGTAAGTATTCAATCCTTGGTGTAAGTATCATCATTTTCATCATGGTTTGCCTTCCATAAACTGAGTAAGGTACATATTTCCATCACTACAAATCATGTTTAATCACATATAAACATGGGGAATAAATGAGCATCATCCAAATCCATACTGGGTGTAATTTTTAAATATCAATATCAAAACCTGTGTCTTCTAGCTAAATTGATGAGATCTTGTCATTTTGCCTGGCATATTTTGATGTAACACAAAATCTTTTTATCCCATTAATAGTGTAGCTTGACACATAACTACATCTGTTTAAAAGTTCCATCCAATGATTCTCAAATATTTTTGTCTTTGTAATTTTTAACAAGACATTATTTGCCTCTCCAGACATGACGCCTTGAATTCCACAACATTAAGTGGCTTATCAGAAGCTTGATAGGCAAAGAAAATAAAGAGCTGTTATTGTCTCTATGTTGCCCTGGTAATACTGGTCTAGCCCCTGCTCTTCTGGCACAAAACAGGAGGAATGCTGGTTTAACAGGATACATGGGTACTTCTCTTGTGCAAGGAAATGCCTGAATGGCATACAGCCAATGCAGCAACTCTGTGCCAGCCATCCTCTTGGCTTCCAGCACAGAGGCCATTCCTGGGGGAAAAGTGGATGTGACTCTGCAGTTTAGCTGTTTCTAGCTGCCAGAACATCTCTTGGGGTCATGGTAAATTGACATAAGTTAGAGCAACTTTTGATCTGCTCTAATTTATGGCAGGGATCAGACTGGTGCCTGGTTAGCTCCACTAATCAGGGGCTACAAAAGGTGACTTAAAGGTGACTTAATTGTGATTACGTCAGCTTTGCTGACAGCACTACCCTAGAGCAGTTCTTGTTCTCCCTCTGATCAAGGATATGAATGATCTGGCTCCTGTGCAGGGGCCAAATGTGCCTTCTCTTCTTCCTAATTGCCTTCCGATACACTGTTAGACACAAAATGATGCAACGAGTGCAGTGGATACGGCATATTTGGATTTCACTACGCTATTTACTATAGTTCTATATAATAAAGCTAATGGGGAATTAAATCATAGAAAAATATAACTCACAGAAGTGAATCTTAGTCCTTGTCGGCTGTGATTGTCATAGAGATAAAATCACAGTGTTAACACTTATGTTACTTCTGCAGAGATTTGTAAAATTTTTACTGTTTTAAACCCTTCCGTGGTGCTTGCAGTCTCAAGATGGTCTTGTAATTTTTTTAAATCAGTTGTTGATTGGTATTGAGCACTTTGAACCTTGCAACTGTTGAGTGTTACATGATTAACTGTTCCTTGAGTATTAAAACACGTCCTTGTTTGTAGGCATATTACTAAAATGTTTATGAAATGGAATTTAGTTGTTACTGTTGCAAACTTAGACACATTATAAAGTAACTTGGAATATGTCTATTAGAAAACCTTATGTTCTAGCATTGTTAATACAATGTACAACGCTGTGAATTTTAAAGCATATTTTTCTGCAGTACACAAAATTACCATTAACTGATTTATGCTATTAATCTAATTTTATGAGAGAAATACACATAATCTGATCCATTCTTTATTTTGGACAGTTTCAAATTATGTAACATGGGGCAGTTTCTTTTCTATGGTTTCTTTTGTATTTCAGTAAATGAAATAAAGTTATTTCTCCTGGGCTTTATAATCAAATAAACTATGAGTCTCAAATAGAAAATTATCAGATGTACACAGCACACTGCTCTATCTCTAGAATTATTATGTAATGGTACCCAGATGATTCTGCTTGTTATTTTCTACTAGTAAACTTTGATATGTATGCAGTTCCACTGCAATTACTTGGGATATTTATTAACTCTATGGAAAGATAAAAATGTCTACTAAACCATGGCTCCCCAACATGCTTATGATACCTCCAGTGTAATGCTTACATTCACATTCGTTCTGTTTTCATGGAAGACTATGAGTAGTGTCTAAAAAATAACATTTCTGGCAGCTGTTCTGTGTGCAAAAAACCCCCCACTTCTATTCACAGAGAGTGGAGCTCATTTTTATATATTTTAAAAGGAACTATTTGTAATATCTCTGTATCAATGAAAATGTTGTACATTGAATGTAGAATAATATTTCAGTACTCCTAGATGAGAAAGCGATGTTAAAGGATCAATAGATAACTATAAAATATACTTTAAGAATAATCTTTTATAGTTGTGATGGGTTGGATCACAGAAACCCCCTTGGGGTTGCCAACTGATGTGCCAAGACTACTTCAATCCCTGCTTTCCCTGCCAGCTTGGGACTCGAGAGCCCTGCCTGGCTGTGCCAGACACGCTTGCCGGCCACAAACACAGACCCAGGGCTGAACCACGTCCCACAAACTGCAAGCTTAACTGAAAGCAGCTTAAGAAGTGTTCCTGTCTTTAATACTCAGATGCCCAACTCCCAATGGGGTCCAAACCCCAAATAAATCCGTTTTACCCTATAGAAAGCTTATACAGGGTAAACTCATAAATTGTTCACCCTTTATAACACTGATAGAGAGATATGCACAGCTGTTAGCCCCTCCCCCCAGGTATTAATACATACTCTGGGTTAAATAATAAGTAAAAAGTGATTTTATTAAATACAGAAAGTAGGATTTAAGTGGTTCCAAGTAGTAACAGACAGAACAAAGTTAATTACCAAGCAAAATAAAATAAAACACCTAAGTCTATGTCTAATACAGTAAGAAAACTGATAACAGATAAAACCTCACCCTCAGAGGTGTTCCAGTAAGCTTCCTTTTACAGACTAGTCTCCTTCTAGTCTGGGTTCAGCAATCACTCACACACCCTGTGGCTACTGTCCTTTGTTCCAGTTTCTTTCAGGTATCCTTTGGGGGTGGCGAGGCTATCTCTTGAGCCAGCTGAAGACAAAATGGAGGGGTCTCCCAGGGGTTTAAATAGACTTTCTCTTGTGGATGGACACCTCTCCCTCCCCCTGTGTAGAATCCAACTACAAAATGGAGTTTTGGAGTCACATGGGCAAGTTACGTGTCCATGCATGACTGAGTTCCTTACCAGCCAAGTCACATTCCTGGGAAAGCTCAGATGTGGATTGGCGTCTCCACGTTCATTGTTGGCTTAAGGGCTTCTTGATTGGGCACTTACTGAGAATAGTCTTTTCTTAGGAAGCTGACCAACTGCTTCACTAAAACCTACTTACAATCAAGGAAGTATACAGCCAATATTCATAACTTCAAGTACAAAAATGATATATGCATACAAATAGGAAGAATGTAGATCATAACCTTTATGGAGACATGTTACATGGCATGTGTAGCATAAAACATATTCCAGTTATGTCATATATACATTCATAAGCATATTCCCATAAAGAATTATGGGGTGCAATGTCACAATAGTGTTTAACAATTTTTAAAATACAGTGTTGTTTGGTAAACAACCCTGATCTTGCCTTCATTGAAATCAATGGTACAATTCCCACTGACTTAAATAGAAGCAGAATCAAGTCTCAGGTTTGTACATAGCATATCCAGAGAGAAAAAGAGAGGTGGAGTTTTGAGTTATTATTTCAACTGTAACCAGCATATGTGAACTACAGTGGCTGTCTGTAGAGGCTAGTATGTGTTCCTTTTGGATGCTGAATTAACTCTTTTCAAATGTGAATGCTATATCACCCACTCCAGATATTCTTGCTCTATACTAGAGCTGGTGGGAAAATTTTCATCTAGCCAAAGAGGCCACATGAGGCCAAAGCACTAGATAGCTCAGTTTAGGTACTGCCCTGAGTTGGGGCTGTTTTTGAGATACTGGATGTAGCAGGGTGATCACCCCGCTCCGGCCTGAAGGGGTTAAAAACAGCCCTGCTGAGGGCTGCAGCTGGGGAAAGCAGCTATCAGGGCTGATTGGGGGAAGGAGCCACAGCCATGGCCAGCCCAATCAGGGCCCAGCTGGCCCTATAAAAGAGCTGCAGGCTCAGCAGGTAAAAGACAGTCTTTTTCTGAATGCAGAGGGAAGCACCTGGCTGCTGAGGCACTAAACAGGGACCTGAGGTGGGGCAGCACTGGGGGAAGGCAAGAGGAGCTGGGGAGCTCCCGCCTGGAAACCCCGCAGGGCCTAAGCAGGTTCTGGGGCTGCGAAGGGACAGCCCAGGGCTAGGTAAAGGCAGCAGGTCCAAACCTCCCTTGCCTATGATGACTGGCTATTACAAACTGCAGTCTGCCCCAGGGAGCGGGGGCTTGATGATGACTGGCAGTAGGCCATAGGCTGAAGCATGGTGGGGATAGTGGGTTGGGGGTTCCCTGGGGTGGGGAGACCGGGGTCTGGGAAAAGGGGCACTGGGGTCTGGGAGGGACATGGGGGGCCAACAGCGAGTGGGACAGTGATCAGCAGAGGGTGCTCTGGGCTGGAAACTGCTAATTCCCTGGATAACCAGCAGGAGGCACCTCTGGGTGAGTCTGGCACCTTTACACTGGACCATAGGTGACCTCAGGGAGGGATTGTGCACAATCCTTTCCTGAGCAGCATGCTGTGCAAAAGGAGTGCACAGGAGGGGCATTCGCTGTTGCAGCATGGGGAAAGCAGACCTGCCCTTCCCTCTTCTCTGCCCCATTTGGGATGTTTGTGCCCAGTGGGGACACAAAGAGGGAGCAGACTCTGAACTTCCCTACTACAACAACTGAGATTGCCCCTTGTGTATCCATGCAAGGTTCAGAGACAATCTGATCTATAATTCTTATAGGCTCAAAGGAAATCCCTTCCCTTAAGTAATGTTATCCTAGATTACAGGATCCAGGTATATGGAAGTCACCCTATGTCTAAAAATTAAAAATCTCTAGTGGTCACCATGCATTCAGCATCTGGCCAGTCAGGCTGAATGATTTAGGGCTTACTAGAGTCACCAGGGTTAACATTAATACTCTATTTTATTTTCTTGGGCATTTTTTCTGCCTACATTTTCCATGCTTCTTAAAAAAAAAATCAAGTAATTGGTATAAGGCATAAGGATAAATTTAAAAAGCTAAGATAATGAATTGCTTGGTATTTCATTAAACTGGGTTACATTAAATCCACATGTTAATGAAATGAAACTGTTTTAAACTTGCTATGAATGCTAGGTAGTTTTCAAGTATAGTGTTAAAATCAAATTTGAGTAGGAAATTGACTGCTACAGAGCTATTGATGCTTAAATATCAAAATGAAGGTGTGCTGCTTTTTCCTGCAACACATGTTTCACTTCTGAAGCTGTTACAGAATGCTCAGGACCTGATTATTTCTCCCTGGACAGAGCAATATATTGTCATGTGAATGTTTTTGCTTATGCAAAAAAATTAGATTGACAGGACTAGGGTCTGAAATCATTTGTTTATAGATGGACAAGTAGAGAGTGGGCATTGGCTGTTCAAGCTTCCCATGCTGTAGGCCTCAACCAAGTTGTAGAAAGACCATTTCTAGGGGAGAGAGGTTAGTTCAGCCTCCATGCCCATTCAGTCTTTGCTCTCTGCTGAAAGTGCCAACCAAAGGGTTGATACCAACTGTCCCAGTAGCTTTTGAGATATGGACATCTTTCCATTGGTAAATGTACTTAGGCTAGAGTCTCTAGATGGCGAAATGTTCTGGTCTAGAACAGACCTGGGCTATCCAAGAGAAGTGTTCTGTTACCATTACTCTCAACCATTCAACCCCACTGCAGTGTATACAGTACGTATTTTGGAAGATGAAAATCCTGCCTCAAAAAAGTGATTTCGTAAGAATGATAGCCATGTACTTTACACATTTTGTTTTGCATTTTCACAGTTTATCATGCTGAATTTCAAAACATCCAACTACGTTCCTCTGTGCAGGGTCTGTCACTGACTATAGACAGACACTTTGAAACTGTTTGTTTGAAACTAAATATTTATGCTGTTTTATAACGGATAGGAAGATATTTAAACAATATAATCATTCTAAAAATGCTTAGACATTCAATAAATTTAGAAGGCAGAAATAATTAATGTTGCTTTAAAGTTAGAACCATGTCAGCTGGTTAGTCTCTGATCATGTGCTCGAACTAACGCATCTAAAAGCAACAAAGAATGTTAACAATCTTGTCACCATGATCTTTTTTTCAAACGTAAATTTAGGGCTTGTGAAAGATGCTGGACTGTTGGAGCTGTTGCAGCAGTGCAAACGTTTACACAAACCACTGCAAACTCATTTACATTTGCCCTGAAAAAAGACCACCTTTTTGGTGAAAGGGCAATATGTTTTCTGTGACCAATCTTTGTTGAGACTATTATGGATGCCAATCGTGAGGTTTATTTTTGTGATGTGGAAACCTGGTTTCTAGGAACTTGACTGTGGCCACCAACTCTTATCATGAGATGGCTTCTGATTATCCTTTTTAACATCAAATTCATAGTAAAATTAATAGTAGTTATGATCTATTTTGTTTTAAAATGGAGTTTGTTAGCAGCGTGAAAGCCAGCTGAGATCCTTTGTGTTTAGTCAATCAATCATTTACATTTATATTGGCACCCATCAAAGAAATCATCCTACAGTGCTTTGAAAAACAGTTACAAGCACACAAAATGAAGTGGAAATGTGATTTAAATAACTCAACAGATCTAATTCAGCATAGCAAAGAATTTTAAAGGTAATGGGCATAACAATGAATTGGTTTTGAGACTTGAACTATACCCAGCATATCAGAAGGGATTCAATGTACACTAAAGAATATGAGGAAATAATTGCCTAACCTGGAAGCTTTATACATAAACAGACAAAAACAAATACAAATTTTAAGATAAAGCCAATGATGTTTAAAAAACAATGGGGAAATGTAGGAAACTGGATATAACTGGAATTGCTGAGTACTGCAAAAGTGGCAATTAATAGCTAAAAGTAGTTGGGAGACCAGGTAACAAGCATTTCATTATTCAATTTGAAGACTAAAAGGAAGAAACAAAATGCCAGTGTTCTACAAAGACAACTACTTCAACATCTACTCCTCAGATGGCAATATCAAGTCTCAACGATTGGCTTGATCTTTCTTCCATTGAAAGCAAGGTCCAAAATCCGTTAACAACAATAGGAGGAGAAATAGGATGAAGGTAACTGATATTGTGATGACTCCGCTGAGCAGCAAATTCCCTATCTTTTTTCCTCTCCTCAAGGAGCAACTGGGAATCACAGGTCAGTAGGAAGGAAGCTCATTTGGGAGGAATCCAGCAAAAGCAGACAGTGTGGGGGCTGGGACAGGGAGACTGGGTGCCGAATAGGAGGATAGCAAGCTGTGACAGACAGGGTTCCAGCAACATCAGGATACAGGGTGAGCAGCCTATAAACAAGGGCCATGAGGTAACCATTATAACTGGATGGCATAGCAGGAGCCAGCAAACAGAGCTGGAAACAGGGAAGTTTGTGTGGAGATCTGTAGGAGAAGAAGGGAGGCAAGCCCTTGTTCCTTAGGGGCAGTGAATGAGTTCTTGAGAGTGTTTGCTTGCTGCCTGTGTGTGTGTGTGTGGTTTGTTTTTTTAGTTTGCAGGAGCTGGTAGGGGACAGTGTGCTGTTAGAGAAGCAGAGCCTTTGATCACAGCAGAGCCCTGATTAGGGAGTGGGGCTTCCCTGATAAGAGGGCCTATGGAGGCAGCTAAGCAGCCAGCCGGCAGCACAAGAGCCAGCAAACTTCTGGGCACAGGGGAATTTGAATGGGAGTTTGGAAGGGAAGTTTGGGGGAAGGAGTGTGTGCTGTTTTTGTTTCGTGGTGTTTTTTCTTTTTCCTTCTTGACAGGAGCTTAGGCGGGAAGGCTGTGACTGCCATTGAGGCAGTGGTGGTAATGACTCCGGGAATAGAAGAGACAATGAAGATGACTGGATGTGGAAGATGTGGCATGTACTTTATCCTGGAGCAGGTACCAGGTAAGTGCTTCATTTGTATGAAGTGCTGCCTGCTAGAGGTGATGGAAGAAAAGATCTGAAGTTTGGAGATGCAGGTAGAAACTATAGTCGAGTTTTGAAGGGGATTTAAGTAGATGATGGAGGGAAGGAGAGAGGGGGCTGAAGGGGAAACTCAGGACTCACAGATGCAAGCTGGACTGGAGAATTGAGGGTCAGTGGATGAGCATGTGACTATGTGAACCAGGCAGAGGGGGAGAAAATAGCTAGTAAAGGAGAAATAGAGTTCAGGAACAGGTTTGCTGAGTTGGAGAATGAAGGGGTGCAACAGGCACTAAAAGTGGGAGAGCAAGGAAGAAAAGAAGAGAGGCTAGTCCTACAAGAAGAGGGGAAAGTCAATGAGGATAGCCAGAGTTTGAAGCTACAGGATGACAGTGGAAGATTGCAAGTGGGAACAAAAGCCAAGAGGACTTGTAGCCAGAAAACAGAAGGGGGAAGGCTGGAGAATCTCACCAACACCAGGAAGAGGCATGTCTACTTGACTAGAGACTCCCTACTGAGAACGGACAGGCCTGTCACCAGAGATGATCCTGAGAACAGAAGATGTGTTCTGTCTGCCAGGAACTACGATATGGCATGTGGCTGAAGAGGATTCATGAGGCTGAAGAGGATTCTAATGGGAGCAGGAAAGAATCCACTGATTATCCTTCAGTGAGAATGAATGATACTGGGAATCATGATTCAGTGGGAATGAATGATACTGCTAGATTCTCATTGGAACGCATCAAGAGACTATGCCAGGCTGGGGAAGCCACTTAAGGAAATGGAGGATCAGGTGATCTTCAATGGGATTCTACCTGTTCCTGGAGGAGGAGAGCAAAGGCAAAACAAGATGATGATGATGATGACCAACAGATGGCTCAGGCAGTGGTGCTATAAGGAGGGAATTGGGATGTTTGACCAGTGGGAGGCATTCACAGAAAGAGGACTGTTCTTATGGGATGGATTCCACCTTAATAGGGAAGGAAATAGACTTCTGGGGATGGAGGTTGGCACAACTGAATAAAAGAGCTTTAAGCTAGGAATTCATGGGAGACAGTTGAGAGGTGCCCATGTAATCTCCACGCCTGATTCTAACGTTGAGCAGGATGAAAATCAAGTAAGAGAGGATACAGCAATGGAGAAAGAAGCAACAAGAAATGGAAGATGGGAAGGATCAGCAAGGAAAGCTACCTTTTGGAGGTCAGGTTTCAGAGTGGTAGCCATGTTAGTCTGTATCAGTAACAACAACGAGTCCTAGCACATTTATTTGCTCATAAGCTTTTGATGCATGGAGTGAAAAATACAGTAAGGGGGGTGTGTGGTGTGTATGTGTGTATACTCATAATATTATATGAAAAGATGGGAGTTGCCTTACCAAGTGGAGGGTCAGTGCTAATGAGGCCAATTCAATTAAGGTGGAAGTGGCTTATTCTCAACAGTTGATTACTTTTGTAGTGCTAGCGAGGCTAATGCAATCAAGGTGGATGTCAGCCATTTCCAACAGTTGACAAGAAGGTGTGAGTATCAGCAGATTCAAAATTACTTTTTGTAGTGACCCATCCACTCCCAGTATTTATTCAGGCCTAACTGATTGAATTGCTATTGATTTGCAAACTGGACACCATCAAATTAGGCCTGAATAAATTAGGCCTGACCTCAATTGTACACAAGGTCTTGGAACAAATTTTGAAAGAGAAAGTAGTGGTAGAGGTAAACTGTAATTGGGATAAAACACAAGTGATTTTACAAGTGGTAGATCATGCCAGACCAACTTGATCTGTTGCTTTGAGGAGATGATTTCTTAGAGAAAGGAAATGCAGTAGATCTAACCTACGTGGATTTAAGTAAGGCATTTAATAGCTTCACATGGGAAATTATTAGTTAAATTGGAGAAGATGGGGGTTAATATGAGAATTGAAAGGTGGATAAGGAGTTTAAGGGGAAACTACAGTGAATCAAACTGAAAAGTGAACTATCAGGCTGGTTACTAGTGAAGTTTCTCAGGGATCAGACTTGGGACCAATATTTAACATTTTAATTCACGACCTTGGCACAAAAAGTGGGAGCGTGCTAAAAATGTGCAGATGACACAAAGTTAGGAGGTATTGCCAATATGGAGGAGGACCAGATTATCATACAAGATCTGGAGGATCTTGAAAACTGTTGTAATAGAAATGGGATGAAATTTAATATTGCAAAGTGCATGGTCATGCACTTAGCAAAATTCTTGTTTGTCCCTATAAACTGGGTACATACCAGTTGGAAGAAGTAGAGGTGGAGAAAGACCTGTCTGTATTGGTTTATCACAGGATGATGGAGTTGCCAATGTGATGCAACTGTAAAAAAGGCTAATGCAATCCTAGGATGGCATCAGGTGAGGTACTTCCAGTAGAGACAGGGAAGTGTTGCCATTACACAAAGCACTGGTGAGACCTCCATCTGTAATACTGTGTGCAATGCTGGTCTCCCATGTTTAAGAAAGATGGATTCAAACTGGAACAGGTATAGAGAAGGACTAGCAGGATGGTCAGTGGAATGGGAAACCTACTTTCCGAGAGGAGACTCAAGGAGTTTGGCTTGTTTAGCCAAACTAAGGCTGAGGGGGAATATGATTGCTCTCTATAAATACATCCAAGATAAATACCAGAGAAGGAGAGAAGTTATTTAAGTTCCAATGTTGACAGTAGAACAAGTGGATATAAACTGGCCTTTAATAACTTTAGGTTTGAAATTAGACAAAGGTTTTTAACCATCAGAGTGGTGAAGTGCTGGAATAGCCTTCCAAGGGGATCAATGGGGGCAAAAAACCAAGACTTAGCTTGATAAATTTATGCATGATGAGATTACCTACAATGGCATATGGCCCATTTGACTACCAGTAGGAAGAATACCCAATGGCCAGAGATGGGCCACTAGATGGGGAGAGCTCTGAGTTACTACAGAGAATTCTTTCCCAGGTGTCCGGCTGGTGGGTCTTGCCCATACACTCAGGATTCAACTGATTGCCATATTTGGGGTCGGGAAGGAATTTTCCCGCAAGTTAGATTGACAGACTGGGGTTTTTTTGCTTTCCTCTGCAGCATGGGGCCTGGGTCACTTGCTAGTTTAAAGAAGTGTAAATGATGGATGCGCTATAACTTGACATCTTTAAATCATGATTTGAGGACTTCAGTAACTCAGCCAAAGATTATGGGCTTATTATAGGAGGGGGTGATTGAGGTTCTGTGGCCTGTGAGGTGCAGAGAGTCAGACTTGATGTCATCATAGTGGTCCCTTTTGGCCTTAACAGCTATAAGTTTATCAGACATAAAGAAACTGCACTGGGACCCCAACAAGATCACGCACAATGGGACTGAGCACTGCCCATGGAGCCTATGGACCAATATTCATTTGCCTTTAAGAGTTGGGTGGATTAACAGGGGCAGCCTGACTTCCAGGCTATTGAAGAGTCATAAAGCATGGTTACATTTCTAGATTTGGTTGAAAAAGTAGGAGAGGGGAAGTGATGAAACAGATGCAAATTTTGCAGGGTTTGCAACAGATCCATTTTTCTTAGTATAAATGTTTATCCAAAATGGATTTTGGATAAATTATTCATAATTTAAAGAAAAATCATGCAAGTCAACAGTCTTCCATGAAATTTGTTTTAGAAAAAGGACCTTTGAAAAATTAGATTACAAAATTTGACCTGCTGTACTTGGACCATTGTACCAAAGTGACCCTGGGGAGATGCTTTAAAAACTAGAGTGTTTTGTTTGATTGACTAAAGAACTGTGCCTAGGGTATAGTTACCATTTCTTTCTGCCAGCCTTAGTAAATCTCTTCCTTCTAGTTAGGCAGCTGAGTGCTTACGGTGACACCAGCAGACACTACAGCCTAGAGGGTTGAGGAGTTGAAGTACTGACAGTGCCTGCTTTGGTAGTAGATTCATTACAATGTGATTTTTTTATTGTAAAAAAAAATTGTACATAAAATTGTACCTTAGAGATGGGAACTAATATACCATTTGGCCATCAAAGAGAAATATAAGAGAAGGGAGCCTCCATCAGATGTCAAGGTTAAATCAAAATTGTTTTTCAGCACTGAGGGTTTTTTAAAGCAGATTTGTGTGACTGAATCCTGGAAGTATCAGTCAGTTAGATCAGTGGTTCTCAACCAGGGGTAGGTCTACCCGTGGTGGGGTGGCACGTGTGGTCTTCCAGGGGGTACATCAACTCATCTAGATATTTGCCTAGTTTTACAACAGGTTACATAAAAAGCACTAGCAAAGTCAGTAGAAACTAAAATTTCATACAGACATAATTGATTTATTTTATAATTACATGATAAAATGAGAAAGTAAGCAATTTGTAATAGTGTGCTGTGACACTTTTGTATTTTTCTGTCTGATTTTGTAAGCAAGTAGTTTTTAAGTGAGGTGAAATTTGGGGTACGCTAGACAAATCAGACTCCTGAAAGGGATACAGTAGTCTGGAAAGACTGAGAGCAGATCCACCATTGTCATTTTCCCCTCCCATACTCGGCCTGTAGGAGTGTCATTGTACCCAGCTTTCTGAATTGTTCTCTTTATTTTATGTTTTGCTGTTAAGCGTTTTGTGATAATTGGGGGGTGTGGGCTGTTTCTTTGAGCTAAACCCTGAGCGTAAAAAGGGCTTTAAGTCAATCGTACACTATTGTGATTACTCATTAGAAGGAATCTGTAAAACAACTATTTTTGCAAATGTGACCTTTTAAAGTTTTATTCACATGCTTGTCTGTCTACTTGAGATCAGTGATTCTTTCAGTAGAATGGGGAAGTATCACTTCTGTTTTTGTGTCTGCATAAGGTCTGATTCTGATCACTGCACATTTGATTTACTTCTGTGAGAACTGTGGGTTCTCAGCACCTTTCAGGTTTAGGCCATTGTGTTTAATTTCCATACATCTTTATAGATAAGTATAGTATCTAGAAGAGATGAGTAGGTGTATGTTTAAAGAAAAGTACGTATAATGTGAGTAGTTCTGAACAAAGTATCTAGAGGATTATTTATTTTCAACTTTGTGCATAGCAAGGAACAGAGACAAATGGACAAGGATCTCTCTCTGCATTGTTTTGAAAATTGTCTTTCAACTTGTTTCACTCATCTGCAGATTAACAGCATATTTCTGAAGTAGTTTATGAAATGAACAACTTCACAAAACATGGTGTAATGAGTCTTAATTGCAATGAATTAAACGACTAGCAAAGGGAAATGTATCTACTTTTTAACACATTTGTTATTAATAGCATATGACATTTTGGGTATCTAGATTACTTAATGTCAGTTTAGGTGGTGATTAGATGGTTTGAAATAATTACTTGAAAATTTACAGAAGGCTGATCCTGCTCTCCGTGAAATCAGCAAAACTTTCAATGAGTTAAATTGGAGAAAGAGTCTGGACTCTAATTTATGCTTATGTAGTGGCATTCGTGACCCACAGAAAACATTGTTGTGCTTTCTATTAAAATGAACAATAATAAATCAGACCAGGAAAATCTTATGTTTCACTATTTTAACTTGCTAATTTTCAAAGGAAAAAATGGGCACCTTTTTAGATTACTCTGTTTAAACAGAAAAATGGTTAACACTTAGGCTGTAAGATCTTTGAGGCAGGGACCACCTTTTCCTGTTGCATGTAAAGAGACAACCATCCTGGGGTCCTAATAATTGACTGGGGGCTTCAAGGTACTGCCACAATGCAAATTATAAATAGTAAACAGAAAAAGTTTATCTTTGAATCTGTCTGGATCCGATTCAAGATTGGATGAATCATTTATAGATATTCAGAGGAATAATTCTGAACTCCAGTGACCACTCTCCCATGTTCCCAGTCTCCACTAACGTGTTTAATTGCTGCTAAAAATAGCAGTGATCTGCCATTATAGCAAGATGTGTAGAAACATTTTAATTGCACAACAATGTAAACACAGTTGTTTAAAGACTGAACACAATATTATGATTACTTAATGTGTAGTCCTCAATTAAGACCAGGATCCTACTGTGCTAGGTCCCGTCCAAACCTGTGAAGAGCTTATGCCTGAAGAAGCTAAGTGACATATGAAACATGGGGGAAGAATGATGAAGATTGAGATATAATATGGCAAACTCCTCTGCTTCAAGTGACTGGGATCAGTGCCACAGAAACCACCAGTTGCCAGAGAACTTCATAGCTCTTCTTTAAAAAGAGGCCTCATTTCTTGAACCTTCAGAGAATTCTGGGTTCTACAAGAGAACTCTTCCAGACTCCAGAAACTAACTCCAAGAGAACTTTTGAAGATGCCTCCGCCATCTCTCTGGTGGTGAGACTGAATGGAATAACCCTTGTCAAAGGACTTACGTTAAGTAATTAACTGTCTTTCATAACAGAAAAACAGCTGTGCTTTGAAGGATGAGCAGATGACCCCCAAACCTCTGATTCTATTCAGTTAGTCATGTGCCCCAGATCCATGTACAGAGGAAACCCTCCACACATGCAAGGAGGCTCTGCCATTTCCTTAATGCCTTCTTTCCCAGGGCCACAATGCCATCCACCTCCATAGTGGGTAAGAAGACTTGATGGGGCTGGGCTGGTGGTGATTGAAACAGCCCCAGCTGACCAGGGGAGGACACATGCTGGGGGATGCAGAGTCTCTAGCCCCCTCATTGGCTAGCTAGGGAAGGAAGGTAGCTGATTGGTCCCTTGCCCTTCCCTTTCATTAATTTAAAACTTTAGCCTGGACTAAGTGGAGCCTCTTTTTGTGCTGTTCCAGCAGCCCCACCCTGTCCTGGTAGCCTCAGAGCTGTGTTTTGCAGATGCTGCCGGTCTGACTGATTGCCTGTTTTGAGGATTTGGGAGGAATACTTTCTTTCCATAGGGGCCAAATTGGAAGAGAGCTGGGAAGGTTTTTTTGCCTTCCTTGCCACATCCTGGAGGAGAAGTTAAGTTAAACAGGATTTAATAATTCGTGATAGTACTTGCTAAGGATATTTGTTGCAACTTGTAGCCGGTTTCCAGTGTGACTAGAAGGAACAGTTCCTAGAAGTAAAAGACCTGAGATTTTTCTCATAGACCTTGTGTACATGGGATAAGGGAAGGCTTGATGGCCTTTGCAAGGCTAAGATTCCTCCTCTTAATATCTCTCATGGGGACGGGTGGTAGGACTCATACCAAGCTGAGTCCTAGGGTAGGCTGAAAAGAAGCTTCCCCGCGTTAAAGGTTAAATTGTAGAAGCCCTATAACCCCTGCACTGGAACCACATAAAATGCCTCATAGGTGAGACTATGGGTGACAGGGCTGGTAGAACCCCTCCCCTGTGTTAAGTTTGGTAAAGTTGAGGCTTCCCACCTGAAATCCATCTGTTTGTCTGCCTTTGCTGCCCTGTCTACACCAAAGGGGCCCATCTGCTGTGCTGGGATACTGTGTGGAGTGAGGGGTTTGGAAGGGGATTTAGTGGAAGAGTGGATGGGCTGGCATATATTGGCCCTTGCATTTACCCCTAATGGGCTGATCCAAATTAGTAAGGGCTTCTGAAGGGCACTATAGAAGCAACTCAAATTATCAGTTCTATTAGATCAACTGGGTCTGAGTAGGGTGGCAGATTTTGCTCCTTAGGTTTTGCTGGTGTTTGCCTAAACTAGAATCAAACCTGCCCCTACCTATTAGTAAAAACTCAGACTCATTTGCTTTGTAGTAACACTTCATATTTTGGTCTGCCAGTCTTTGATCCTTTACACTATTTAGTAACTTCAAAGAAAAAAATGCATGGCATTTCTTGCTTTCGTCACCATTTCCTGCCATCCATTCCACTGTGTTGTACATGTTGGAATTTTAAATAAAGAGAATTTAAAAATCTCTTAAGTTTGCAGAATATCTAGCACAGCAAGGTCTTGATACTCTTTGGGACTGCTACCTATTATTGTAATATGAACAATAATTTTAGCAAAACATGGTTTCTGAACCATAACTTCAGCTTTTTGATGGCTTGGATGTCTGGGGCTTGAAACGTCAATCCTTTTTTTGCAGCTGATTCCAAATGAATATATAGATTTATAATATTTTAAAGTAAACCATTTGTTATTGCTGTCTGAAAATACATCTGTTATATTCAAGCTCAGGGATTCAGCCCGTGGTGAACAATACAGTGCTTTCAGCAATGCGTTGTTACTATTGTACAAGAGGCATATTCTGAAGAGATAAGCTGTGGCTGTGTTACCATGGCAGTAATCATTCGACCAATGCTGCTTTTTTTGAAAGCTTTCTAATCTTTTTTTCCGCTAACCCATTAATACCTAAACAAGCAGGAATCTTTTCAAAATGTCCAACTTTAAAATTATCATATTGGCTTTTTTCTTTCCAACCACAAACTAAAATAAAACTTAATAGCTTTTTTTGTCTTGTATAGAACTGAACCTGATGTTTATAGACACACAATTTGCTAGTCCTACAAGAACCAGACCTTGTCATTCTTCAAAGTGGCCTCTGGTCAACAATAGGGATGGGAGGGAAAGCAACCTACTGTAGAGATACAAATAATACAAAAGGTTTTTCTTTTGAGGTACAACATGTACTGAAGAATAGATCTTGCCACAGGAGCACTTGCTTAAATCACAGCAGTTCCCACCTTTCCCAGTTGGGTGTTGGCCTGTCAGTGGTGTTCTCCTAATTGTAAATGCAAAAGTTGTTTTACATACAAAGAATGATTGAGATGATGATGATGCTGTAGTCACTTTTCACTTTGCCAGGCTTTTAAAGCATATTTTCAACTAGATCGCACATTATTGGACAATGTGCTTGCCCTGGGGAAAATGTGCCCCAGAATAATTTATGGCGGGTCCTGCTCTCACAAAATACAAGGAACATGCTGTCCTCTGTGGAGGAATGTGATGTTTTCACTGACATACAATTGGAATAAGGCTGAACATGGTTCGCTTCAGTGGCCGTGTGATTGGACCCCTAGCCTTCAGTTCTGCAATGGCTTTGCACTTGCTTTTGGATGTATTGATTATTGATAAAACAATAAGGACCCAGTTTTGTGTCACTCCTGCACAATGATTAGTATTACTCCACACTAAGGGCCTGATCAGCACCAATTGAAGCTAACAGGAGTTTTTCCGTTGACTTCCGTGACTGCTGAATCAGGTCAATAGTTCCATTGATTTTAAATGTGTTAGATTCTAGCTAACCCTTCTCATGTGGGTGTAGAGCCAGTGGAAAGATTGCAGGCCCTATACTCAGTTAATGGGGCTGCCCACGGGCAGAGAGGTCCACTTGCGCGGATCCAATTGCAGGATCAGGGCCTAAATAGGAATGGACAATCTAAAGCTAAGTAGACTCAGCTGTATATTTCAAATACTTCCAGCACTCTTCCACCACTAAAGTGGTGTAAAGTGGTAGAACACCATAAATAAGAGAGAGGGTAATTATAAGGCTAATTGCCTGCTGTCAGCTTACCACAATAGTGCTGAAGGGCAAAAAAAAGACTGACCACTGCCATAAGCTTGAAAAGCACACTTGTGCTTTATTGTGAGTGCTGCAAATTACCCAGATCTTAGCTTGTGTTGCCAGAAAGAAAAGTACATTGTTTCCTGCTGCATTTGTTATTCAATCAGATGCACTTATTTACACTTTGTTATAACACAAGAGCAAGGGGACTGCCACTTATTTAAATTAAAAAATGATTACAAAGGAAATGTTATATATTTCCTCTTTATTTTAGACAAGGCGGGTATCACTGCCTATTAAGGTTGCCTGACACTTCCCATTATAGGACACTGTTTTCAGTTGTTTATAACTTCGCTGACCTTTAAAACTTGGGGTGAAATTTTCTAAGTCAGGTTCCACAGGGACCTGTAATTAAAGAGTGTGTCGTGCAGATGCACCAAGGTGGAGAATTAAGGTTACACAAACGCAATACTGGCATTTCTTGACTTTGACTTTGCAAGTGTAGTGTTCTTTTAATGTAGCTTTTTTGTGCTGGATATTTTTTACCTCGCATGAATAAATCTACCAATGAAGTTTTGGAGTTAAAATTACATTACTCATCAAACTCTAGATTGTGCTGTGGTCCTACATTACTCTTCAGTAAGAACCACCATTCCTGTGTGTGTGTGTGCACCATTTTGTGTACGTACACACACACACACACACACACACACACACACACACACACACACACACACACACCCTCCACCCCCCTCCCTCCGATCCTCTCTACGCTGCTCCTGAGAAAGTGGGTGGGAAGAGGGCAAGAACTAGGCAGAGCCCTTCTTCTCAAGCCATCAAGCAGAACTGGCTGAGGGGAAGTGACAAAGTATTCTGCATTTTGTAAAGGGCTGGTGCAACAACCTCTCTTCGTCCATTCCTGCAGAGACAGGGAGCTCCAGAGGAGTTTTATCTGGATGGCTCCGAACCACAGTTGTTCCCTAGCGGTTGTCCTGAGCAGTGCTGCCCGATACACATTGTACTTTAGGTTCAGCCCTGTCTCTCTTTACCAGATTCTGATAGCCTTGTTTATTAACCTCACTAAGACTATGAGAGTGAGATGCTTCTAAGCGGGAGTGAGGTGACAGAACCTAGCCCTAAGAAAATACGGTTTATATTTATTGTATTTTTCTGGGGGCAAACCCAATGTGCTAGACACTGCCCAGCAGAAGTCATTCACATTCTGACTTCAAAAGTTCCTGTTGCCTTTGTAGATTGCAATCATAATACACAGTGTATGTCCCTGTGTATTAAACTGCTGAATGGACTTTTCAATAGAGATTATATATGAAAATATAAATTATACTCTCAACCTTAACACCGGTAAATGGCTTTGACATTTATTATATTTTTTTCTTCAGCTTTTGTACACCATTACTCCAGGAGCAAAATTATGAATTGAGGGGAAAACGTCTGATTAAAACCTTGTCTTTATACAACTTACGTTTTCAGCCAAATTTGACCTACCTTCAAAGCCACAAATATTTGTCAATTCATATGTATAACAGGGTTTCCCCCCCCCCCCAAATATTACAGCATTGCTTTAGGGGCTGATCCAGCACTCACTGAGGTCAATGGCAAATATTCCGAGCAAGACTGGCTGCCTTTCTAAAATATGTTTGTCAGCCACAAGTTATTGGGCGAAATACAGGAGTGTCTGTGTGAAATTCAATGGCCTGTTATATAGGAGGTCAGACTCCATCTAATGCTTCCCCCTGGCCTTAAATTCTAGGAAATGATTGAGCAGTTTGGGTGAAATCCTGGTCCTTTTGCAGTTGCTGGAAGCTTTGGCATTGTTTTTAAATGGGAACAGGGCTTCACTTCTAATGCATAAGGAACTGAAAAGGAAACTGGCTTAAAAGCAAGACTGACTAGACACTTTTTTCTTTGTTCAGACTGAGAGAAAAGCAAAATGAAAACCTGCAGTATAAATAAGGAACAGGAAAAAAGGAGACTATTAAAATTATGGTCAGTGTAATAGTCTAAATTGGTGTTGGAAGGGGCTTGCCACTTTACATTGTGAAAGCAGATGGTTGATTTGCCTTCCCTAGGACAAGGAAGTAGAAATTGCACTTCTGTGATCCAACTCTGTGGTTCATCACCCCCTGGAGGAGGGCAGGTGACATTTCAGGGTTCTGCTAATGCAAATAGCTTTAAAATCTGGTCTAGTCTCCATAGGAGCCACAGAGGCTTCCTGGGGGATATGGTGACTCTGTGTCTCCTACCCACCTCGTTCACAGTCCCTTAGCCAGCTTGTGTGAGGCGGTGCTGTCTCTTGCAGAGAGTTTTGTTTTTCCTGATTTCATTGCCTTCCAGTTTGTTTCCAGGGGAAGAATAAGATGTGGGTTTTATAGCTTATAGAATACTTGATGTTATAGCTCCTGGGTAAGGTGGCTGACCTCAACGGCCGTGCCCACTGAAGTACTCAAGATAACAGTCCCCCTTTTAACAGAGGGTGAGGTTGGAGGCAGGGTATTTTCAGTTAAATCTACTTGAATCTGGAGTTAGCTTATTCCCTTGGTCCACTAGAGCCTGTATTTGTTGACCTTCAGATCATGCTGCAAAGCATATATCTTCTCTTCCAAGCTTCTCCTGGAATAAGGGCTGAGTGGATGGTATTGGATGTTGAGAAAATCTCTTGGTTTGGACACTGGACACTGCTCCTAAAAATGTTGTTTACTTCTGTTCATGTGCCCAGAGCAGTAAATAGACACATTAAATAACACTTTTTAAAATAAACATGAGTAATTGGGGGGTGGGGGAGGGAGGGAGGGAAGAAGAGAGGAAGGCAAATCCAGAAGTGTATTGAATGGGATGTTCCCAGTGTGAGTGAGACAGACAGTTGATAGAGCTAATGGGCCTGATTCTCTGCTGTGCCCAGCTCTTAAGTGCAGGTTCTCTGATTCTCTGCCTACCTCTGATGCATGTTAGCTTGGGGGCTGCTCTAACCTACACCAACTCACAGTGGTCCCCAGAAATCCATTCATCAGCTAGAGATGGCTGGAATGCCCTAGTCCAAGTCAAACCCTGTTTAACCAAAGGTTTTAGCTGGCATCTCAAATTAAGGGAGTTATATTGTATGTCCTCTCTGATGGACCGCAACCTTGTGGTGGTGGAGAGGCTTGCGTGGACTAAAGACCCTCAGAGCTATATCGCCCGGAGCTTTTATACTTCTGGTAGGGACCCCCTTGGCGAGCAGGTCTGAGGCAAGGCTCCTGACTAATCGTGGTCCAAACTTCAAAAGATCCCAATGGTGGATCAGGCGCATATAGAGGACCTTCTAGTACTCTATGGCTGTGAAGGTGGATAAAGGCTGCAGCAGGAGGGAGGCCCCTCATTGTCTTGGATCTCCTTGCCACTGGGTCAGGGTTTTCTTCCTGTCAAGTTTTGTGTGGTGACTGCCTGTACACCTGTAGCCATGGACGAGTGGCAGGGAAGACAGGAGCAGTGATCTCTGGGAGTCTTTAGTCATAAATCTTCACTCAGGCGGCAGCTGTGCAATTTTGGCAGCAGCGGCTTTGACTGAGCAGGCCTTTTCAGGATCCCTTCTGCTCACCCCAAATCGGCAGGGGGCTAGAAAAGGTGCCTCAAACATAGTCTGTCTCACACTCTTCTGACTGGATGGCCGTATCCAGTGGGATCACTAATCCTCCACAGCCAAAACAATAGATATGACAATTAATTTCGTCACCTGAAATGTCCGCACCCTTATGGACTCTCAGCACAGTGAATGCCCAGAAAGAAGAACTGCCATACTTGCCACAGAACTGGTGAGACTCAATATTGTCATTGCAGCTCTTAATGACACCCACCAGGCCAATGAAGGCCAATTAAAAGAGGATGGAGGTGGCTACACCTTCTTTTGGAAATGAAAGCCACCTGAAGAGAGAGACATTCACGGGATTGGCTTTGCCATCAAAAATAAGATTGCCAGTCAGCTTTTGGAGCTTCCTGTGGGGATCAACAAGCATTTCATAACTCTTTTTGGCTCAAGCTTAGTAGCAACCAATATGCCACGCTCATCAGTGCATACACCCCAACACTTGATGATGAGGAAGACAATAGGGAGCAGTTTTATAAAACTCTTGATGCAGTGCTCACAACCACACCTAAGGCAGACAAACTCAGCCTCCTGGGATATTTCAATGCCCGAGTCATATGGGATTCCCAACTTTGGAGAGGCACAATAGGCAAAAAAGGGATGGGAAATGTAAACCCCAATGGTATTTTTCTCCTCAGGAAATGTGTGGAGCATGACCTGCTCATCACAAATACTATCTTCCGGCAGAGTAACAAATTTAAGACCACCTGGAAATATTCTCAGTCCAAACAGTGGCACCTCCTTGACTATGTTATAGTCAGAGCCCAAGGCTATACCAACGTCCATATAACATGAGTTAGGAGAGGTACTGATCACTGTTTGAACAGACCATCAATTAGTAAGATCAGTCATGTACCTGCAGCTTGCTCCACCACGCCGCAAACATCCAAAGACTAAACGAAAGCGTTACAACATCAAAGCACTTCAAGACCAAGCCAGCTGCGAGATGTTCCAGCAACATCTATCCTAGAAACTCTCTGACCTGCCTGACAACATCATTGACATTCAGGATCACTGGGATCAACTTAAAAACAACATTCACAATGCATGTGCTGGAACCATAGGATATTCCACTCATTGGCACCAAGACTGGTTTGATGAAAACAATGAGGAAATCCTAGAATTAATTCAACAGGAAATTGACAAAAAATCACAAGGCACCAGGCCCCGATGGCATCCCAGCTGAGGTTTTTAAAGCTTATGGAACAATGCTCCAGAACAAACTTTGCCAATTCCTCGACAAAATCTGGACCTGTGAAGAAATTCCACCTGACTTTAAGAACGCCAACATTGTTACAATATTCAAGAAAGGGGACAAATCTTTGTGTGGGAACTACAGAGGTATTACTCTCCTCTCCATTGCAGGTAAGATTCTTGCTCAGATCCTACTAAACCGCCTCCTCCCCCTTGCCAAGGAACTCCTCCCTGAATCACAGTGTGGCTTCAGGCCATCCTGAGGCACAACTGACATGATCTTCATGGCATGACAGATTCAGGAGAAGTGCAGAGAGCAACACCAGGAACTGTTTATGGCATTCATCGACCTAACAAAGGCCTTTGACTCTATCTACTGTGATGCCCTATGGAAGGTGCTGTGTAGGTTGGCTGTCCACAGAAATTCATTTCCATCGTCAGACAGCTCCATGATGGGATGACTGCCACCATTTTGTGCAACGGCTCAGAGCCTGAACTATTCACCATTCACACCGGTATCAAGCAGGGCTGTGTCATTGCTCCAACACTCTTCTCCATTTACCTATCTGTGATTCTGATTCAAGACCGCATTCCTGACGGAATCGGGATTGAGTATCCTATATTGATGGCCAACTCCTCAATCTTTGACTTCTCCAAATAAAATCTAAGATCACGAGAATTTGCATCACTGACCTTCAGTATGCAGATGACTCTGTCATTCTTGCGCACACACGCAGACTGACTTGCAAAGCACCCTAAACCTTTTTGCAGATGCCTATCACAGCCTGGGTCTCTCACTCAACATTGGGAAAACCAAGGTACTCTGCCAGCACTCACCTGCACAAACTACTCTTCATACTCCACAAATCACCATCAGCGGAGAACCCCTGGAAAACGTGGACCATTTTCCGTACCGTGGCAGCTACTTCTCCCAAACAGCCAGCATTGACACAGAAATTGAATACAGGATCTGCTGTGCCAGCACATCTTTTGGAAGACTATTCAAACAAGTCTTCAATGATAAGGATCTACAAACAGGTAACAAGATCTTGGTTTAAAAGGCAGTTGTCATCCCCATCCTTCTCTATGGGTGTGAGACCTAGGTAACCTACAGATAACATCTCAAGCGACTGGAGTGGTTCTAGCAGTGCTACCTCAGGAGGATTCTCAGGATCAGCTGAGAAGACCGACATACTAACATCAGCGTTCTCTCTGCAGCCAGCATCAGCAGTATAGATGACCTCCTAAGGTCCCTTCCAACCCTGATAGTCTATGATTCTATAGAAGCACAAGTATGGGACAAGTCATGAAATACCAACTCCACTGGACTGGCCACTGTGTACATATGCCTGACACTTGCCTCCCAAAACAAGTACTCTTCTCTCAGTTAAGTCAGGGAAGAAGGGCTTGCGGAGGGCAGCGGAAGTGTTTCAAAGGCGTACTGAAAATACATCTTAAAAAAGGAGGTATCAACCCAACAAACTGGGAGGACTTGGCATGGAACCGAACATAGTGGTGCCACATCATACACCAAGCCACAGCTCACTTAGAGGAGAATAGACATACTAATAAGACAGAGAAGCGATAAAGGAGGAAAGAAAGGGCACAACACTCCAGTCAACAACTATGTCTCCTCCAAGGTGGGAGGGATAGCTCAGTGGTTTGAGCATTGGCCTGCTAAACCCAGGGTTGTGAGTTCAATCCTTGAGGAGGCCATTTAGGGATCTGGGGCAAAAATTGGGGATTGGTCCTGCTTTGAGCAGGGGGTTGGACTAGATGACCTCCTAAGGTCCCTTCCAACTCTGATATTCTAGGATTCTATGATAAGATTACACTTGTCACTTCTGTGGGAAAATCTGCAGGGCAAGAATTGGGTTCCCCAGCCACTTAAAAACTCATCAATGAACCCCCTTGGCAGACATCATCCTCGCATTGAGGGATAGCCAAAGAAGAAGAAGATTGTATGTAGTGTGAGCACAGATGGGAAAGTGTTGACTTCTAGGAATAAATGGAATAAGAGAGATTAGTGATGTGGCAAAACTACTGTTCTTGTGTAATCTATGCTCAATATTAGTAATTAGAACTCTTTTACTGTTACCCACAAGCTCAGTGAAAATATAAATATATATATATATATATATATATATATATATGGTGGAGCAGGAGATCAATGAGATGGTGGATGGAAACAGGGAAGAACTTTCTGAAATGATATAGCAATGTGGTTTTTTTTCCAAAAAATTAAAGTGCTTACAATATTTCAAGGGGGAAATGGGTTCAGTTCCTTCCAGGGGCTATATTACCAGTGCCACTTCTTTTTTTAAAGGCTGCTAATCATTTAGGGAACATAGTGGTTTTCAAGGGACCAGAATGGAAAAGTGATGGATTTCCAGTCCCGTGGAGGAGATCCAGCAATCTATGCCAGAGAGGTGTTTCTGCTACTGAGCACCCCTCTACATATTGCTGAATGGAGGGGTTTGGTTAGCTATGAAGACAGACAAGGCAGACTTGTACTGCCATTGAACCTGAAGAAACATCTGGAGTTTGTTACTCCAGAAATTGGCTGAAATATGCTTCCAGGTCTGGGAGGCAATTTGATTGGAAATTGCTGTTCCAAGCTAGCATCTGGAGTTTCCATGGAAGGGGAGAAGAGAGCCACTAATACCACTATCACATGCCAGGTAAGCATTGTTACCACCTGCCCTGCAACCTTGGGTGCCTCACAATGCTTTGCTCTTGTAGTTCCCAATCGGTGCCTGCTCACAAACAGCATGGAGGTCACACCCTGAGTGTCTATGCATAGCTACAGCCCTGGTCCAGCATCTCTGACCCCAGTAGCTTGTTGGCAAACACCAGCCACACTCTATCTTCCAACAGCCTTGGTTACTACTTGCCAGGTGACTCCAACACACTCCCAGTCTCAATTTTCCCCCCAAAATTGTATTCTGCACCGTTCAGCCCTCTCCTGGGCAGGGCTGCTGGAACAATTTTTATAGTGAACCATTGAACCAAACTGTAAACCCTGTATACAATGGAAACCACTTCAGGCCACAGTGTGATGCAGTACCTACTGCACCCCTAGTTCCAGCACTTATACCCCTGGGAAGTTTAGATGTTATAGGTCCATTGCCCTGATAGGGGTCAATATCCAACAGTTTACTACGTTAACCAGAGTTATCAAACAGCTCAGTTTAAACGCCACACTGAATTAGTGTTGATTAAAAAATAAAACAAGCTTATTTAACTACAAAGAGAGATTTTAAGTGAGTACAATATATTAAAATCAGAAATGATTACAAGAGAGATAAAGATAAAACACTTTCTAGGCTGTCTCCTTTATCTTCTTAGGTGAAAGAGAGAGATAGGGAGAGAGTGAAAGAGAGACATCCTAGGCTGTTTTTGCCCCTCACTTTTATAGTTCAGTCATCCTTAGAAATGCATTTTCCTGAGGGTTACTCCTAGACAAAGTTCCTTCCAGCGGGGAGGATGGAGATATGGAATCTCCTGGTCAAAGAGGTTCCATGTTGTTGCTTGCTAAAATGCAGATCGATCTGTTCCTGCCCCCCTTCATTGCCAAAGAATGGCAACGTTGGTGACACGTGGCTAGAGGTCTTTGTCTTTAAGAAACAAATTTACCTCCTCCCCAGACTTGTCTGGTAAACACATTTCAGTCATAATTTCAACTTTATATATAATGTAGCTGCACACATTTCACCATGATATTATTGACCGGAGAATTATTAGTTTGCAACTACTACCCCACAAGGCATATTTTGTACAAAGATGATTACAGTAGTTTATAGGGTGTGAATACAGGGTGCATTTGGTCACAGCAATCCACCCTCTCAATGCCCCCTGGCATTGCCAGAAAATCACACCCCTATGTCTGGCTAACAGCAGTGAAAGGGACAGAGAAAGAGACACCCCAACTTCATTTCGTTCCTTGATGTTTCCGATCAGCAGCACATGCCACTTGTTTCTCCACAGCAAAAGGACACCACATTATGTTTGTGCAACCACTGGAGTGAGTGGGGCATGTGCAGGGAGGGGGGGAGCAGCAGCATCCCCCCCCCCCCGTAATCATCAGGGGCACAGAACTTCTCTGGCCCTGGGGCCATGGAGGCAGGGAAAATCAAGCTCCTGCTTGGGCTGAGGCCGGGGCTGGAGCAGGGTGGAGGGAGGGAAAATTGAGCTCCTCCCAGGGCTGGGTGGGCAGGGGGGAAAGTGAGCTCCTCCCAGGGCTGGGTGAGGAGGGGGCAGCAAGCTCCGTATGGAGAGAGGCCAGACCCCAGACACAGGGATGGTAAAAAAAATAATTTTCAAGGGAGAAAGAACTTCAAAGATGTCCCTCTGACAACCAAAGGGTTCCCTTTCCTTTCCCGTACCTAACCAGCCCTCCATCTCAACTCCCAACACTTCTGCGCAGCTCCAACTTGTGAGGGGATAGTAAGACCAGGGGCAGGGTCGGGGAGGAAACCGCACAGACACCATCTTCCAAGAAGGACAGCTGTCAATAACTCTTACAACCAACTATACATTTTCTACACCTATCCCATTTCCCATCTGGGAACTAAACCCACCCTCCCCCTTCCTCCAGACCATGTGGCCCCTGAACCTTCTCTGCCTGCATGCTGGCCAAGAAATGCACAGGCACAAAGGCACAATAATTGTCCCTTAACAATCTGTTTTCTTGTTTCTGCTAAATGTATAATAGTGGGTCATGGAAATCAATAAAATTGGTTTAGATCCATGTCTTGTTCAGGGACCATTTCAGGGTGGAGTGGAGTGGGTCCTAGGCTTAAAATCAGGAATGTGTTACCAGAGTAAGAGGGGATGGTGGCAGGTTGATTGAGGTTACCAGCCTTGGGTTCTGGAGCTGCAGCTGTGTCCAACTTGGGTTTGTCCATGGAGGCTCAGCTGGGTCCTCTGGGTAGAGATGCAAAATGACATGCTCCGTGTCCTCTGGGTCTTGGGCATCATCCTGCTGCCTTGTCACCCTGGCCCTCATCGGCAACCCATCAGGCTGGCTGAGTTGAGGAGGCGGTCATGAGCCACCTCAGGCTCTGTACTGGGAACCCTTGACAGCACCCTGGTCAACTCACTGGAGAAGGGGCGTATATGACAATCCTCCCCCCCTCCCCAGAGAGACTGTTGGAGTCTTTTACCTTCCTGTAGAGGAGCCTCATGTGCGTCATGCGTTCCTGGCACTAGGCTGGAATCTGCTGGGTGCCCTTCGGCTCCAGCCTCCATGAAATTTCCTGGTGCGGGTGTATGTTCCTGCCACTCCAGACAAAGTCGTGGAGGTCAGTGTACTCTGACCACACATTGATCAGCACCAGGGTATGGTCTGCGGCCAGGCAGCTGCTCTGAGAACAGGATCCATGTTCACCTGTATTCATCAAAAGAATGCAGCAGAAAGCTATTCTGATGACAGCAGGGGCCAGGATAAGGGTAAGGCAGGAAAGGGCTCACTGCATTGTGGGAATGGGGGACTATTGAAACTTGGGGCCTCATACATGCTCCTTGCCCCCATCCACACTGCACACTAGAACATATCCAGGGCCGTGCAACAGCCCGACATGTACTTACCCACACTCCTCAGGCATGCTAGCTTTTACTTGCCCTCTGCTTACCTGGAGACATGTGCACCATAGGGGGTGATGGCACAACCACAGGCATGGCCACATCTACTGCCACTAGTGCAGGCGCAGCCTTAGCGCGAGAAAGGGATGTAGAAAAGATTTTCAAAGTGAAGCATTGCATGCAATCCAAGCAATCACTGGAAAAATAACTTTCAATTATTTGTTACGTTAATTCCTTTATCAAAGGTAGCAGCCACGCAAGTTTTCAAATAATTGTTTGCTGAAATAAATGCGTTCATAAATGCAGGGCTTGGTTATCAGTTTCTGGAATGCTAATGCTGTTTTGCTCAGTAAATGTTCAACTAATAAAGACAATGCTTTTCCTTGGTGTAAAGCTTTTGGAATAGCTATATCAGAAATAGATATGTTCATATCCAGTTAAAATTATTCAGCTTTTTATATCTATCTCTATATAGATGATGATGTATGTAAGCAAGGTCTGAATGAGCTCTCCTCTGACATCTAGTGATGTGCTGGGGAAAAAGACTTCAGGAGCGGACCATGTTTGCATAGACATGCCTACTCTGCCTTGGTGTGCAGCAGATGGAGCTGCTTTGCCAAAATGATCATTTTTTCCCGATTTTGGGTTACAAATCACTCCAGTATGTGAATGCAGGGGTAATGAAATGTTGTGATCCTTATTGTACAAGTAAAGGGCTACAGAACTGTGCTTAGCATGCCCTGATTGAGGGAGGTCATCCTAACCTGAACTTCACTTGCTAAGCAGGGCATGGGGATGCTATATTCCAATAAAGATGAGAATGGAGAGGATAGGTAGTTTTACGTGGTGGGCTGGAGTCTGCCAAAAAATGTCCTGGATCTTGTTTGACCTGTCATTTTCTAGAGTTTAATGACAAAACTGATTAGCTTTGGTAGAGTTCTTGTTCCTGGTTGGTGATTCCTAGAACTTACATCAGGGTAGGTCTAAGAACTAAGCTATTGACCTTTTGTGGGGACAGTGAATATGGAGACTGCACTGGATGTAAGGTTCCCCACTATCTGCTGAAATTGCTGAGAGCTGGGTTAAGTGGTGGAACCTTAAAAGATGGCATGGGAACAGTAAGCAGTGGTGGCAGAGAGACAGTGGCCAGAGGCGGTGGCCGAGAGCAGCAGAGACATTGCTTGATACTCCCCCCACCGATGGGTGGTGAACCCTGTGAATGCACCTCTGTACTCTGGGTCTTCACTAACCAATAACATCCAACTGTGAGTGGGGTTCACTGGAGGGAGAGGGGAGTGATGTGTTAAAGGGACATTCATTCGTCGGACTTTTCCACCGCAAGTGGGAAATTGAGGCAAAGAACCCTGCCCAAAGCATATGGGGCCAGGTTTGCTTATGGTCACATGCTTTGAATGCGGTTGTAGTGTTTTCGCAAATTAATGGTGGGTTCCCTTTCCCTTCTAATAAAAATTCTCTTTTGTTACACACAGCCTCGGTGCTTGCAAGTGGGGACATCCTGGGATGGTGTTACATTTTCCTGGATTACTGGGTGGGGCTTGGGCCAGGTCTGTCTTGTATTGTTGAACCCAGCCCTTGTTGCTGCTGACTCCATCTGGCAGAAGGTTTACATGTAGAATAAAGATTCGTAGCGGTGTAAATATTTTACCAGCACTTGGATCATGCTGCATATGTAGTAGTAACAGGGACGGCAGGTGTGCATGGGGGGGATGGAATTATGGCATGAACGGGCCAGTCCTGTCTTCCTTTTATACTCAAGCCTCCCTTTGACTTCAGAGAGATCCTGGGGTATGCAAGGAATACAGAATCTGATCCCGTGGATGAAATTCACCAAAGCACAAGGGCTGGCCTATGAAGGACTTTGGGAGGATAGGTGGAGTAGGTGCATGGGGAGGAGTCTCTCTTTGACTTGTGTCACAAAGAGAGATCTCTGCACTGGCTCTGAGTAGCTTTGCCTGGAGGCCTCCATTGGGGAGCCTGTAGATTAGGTGCAAAGGGACCGTGGCCTCTGTTTCCAGCTCAGTTGTGGTCATTCTGCCTGCCTGCAAGGTGTGTATAGGTGATTTTACTGACTCACATTCCCCATCTTAGCTCCCCTCACGCAGCTCTGAGTACTTGGGCTTCATGCAGAGGGGTGAATTTCACACTGAGTGCATCATCTAAAATCCTTAATTCTTTCACAGCTAGCAGAAATGAGATTGTTTGTTTGTTTTTCACAAAAACAAGTTTGTAGTTTGGTAGTCTCCCTATTTCTTTAATTACGCAGTGCTTTCACAGGATAAATATTTCATTATGCAGGCCAGTGCTCAGCGATGCTATAAACAGATAATACTGGATGGGGTAGGGAGCCACTCTCAGGAATGAGTCTTGCTCTGGAATACTTTACATGTTTTTTGGCAATTTTGTAGCACTTAATGTCATTACACATTATATGATATAGTGCATCTGTATTGTAAGTGGAATTTACTGTTTGTTGATTCCTTACACTCTGAAGACACATTTCCGTTTCACATTTTTTTTAATGCCCTCCGGTGTCAGGATTTGCTTAGTGACTCCGGTCACACATCTGGAATAACTGAGCAGATCTAATCAACCTTAGCATTCTAGCTTTCTAATAATAGAATCCAGGCTCAAAGTGAAAGAGTTCTTTCTCTTTACAGTCTTTCACTTGCTCACTACATTTTATTTCCCTGTAATAGTAAAGGGTTTGTTTCACAGAAGCTGCTCTGAGAACTAGGGGAAAAATTAATTAATTTCTCTGATACAACAGCTGTTCCAGGAAAAAGCAAACAGCCGTGGGAATCAGCAAGGACAAGACAGCAGAGGAGTGCAGCTGTTGAGTAAGTATTCGGAGGAGGGAAATGATGTATGGCATAGTCAGGGTTGGCAGAAAACCTGGAAAAAGGAACTCTGAAAGAAATAATAAGACCAAATCCAAACATATGAAATTTCGTTAAAGCTAAACACATGGAAATTAGCAATGAAGATAAAATGTATAAATGTATCCTTTTGAAGTAGTAAAGATGGCCCAAACATTCTCAGAACTTGAGGGGTTTTGGATCCAGTACACTTGAATCAATAAGTGGGGTTTTCCAGTCCTGGGAAGACGTGACTCCTAGTGCACAACCCTATTCTATTACTCTGGGACAATTACTTAATACATCACAGCTCACCCATCCCTGCTACTCTGATAACCACTGTGTTTTGGGACAGATTCTCATGCCAGTGCTCAGACTGAGTAGCTGCACTGGGCAGCTACATGAGAGTTGGGGCTCTCGCACAACAGACTGTCATGCTGGTTTGCAGTCTTTAGGGGCACCACAATGGAAATAATTAATACTACTACTAATAATACACAGCTTATGAAGTAACCCTCACTGTTGAGGATAATTCCCCATAATTTCCACCCAATGTCTTCGGTGGTTGTGCTGTGTTAAGTGCAGTCAATGTATTAATCATGTAGATTTCTTTTCACATTTCACATTTTCACCATTCAGCACTGGATTTTCTTCTAATTCCTATTTGTCTGTTGCAAGATTAAATTTTAATGTAGGAGAATGACAGTTTAATAAACTCTAAATAATTGAACTTTGCTTGAATTGCAAGAGAAAACTCTTAAAACACAGAAATAATTTGGCTACCTTTAGTGCCCATCTATTTGTTTTCTTTCTCTAATTTAAATACGATCACAAAAGATTTAGCATGTTTATATGATTATAGCAATGCAGTTAGCAGGAAATGAACATTTGACTTGTCTAGTATAAATTTGCATTATGTTAGTAGGTAAGATACAAGATGCTTCTTAAACTAATTAACAATATTTCCTCTTTGCAATTAAAACAGTATATAAGTTATTAGTGGCGTTTAAACAATTTAAAACTGCTGTTTCATAAAGCTCGCTGGAAAACTGTTATTTGGGTAATATCATTACTTTATATAGCTGAGGATCAGTACAGGAAATCATTCTGAAATTGACTAATAATCGATTAATGGAATAGAATATTATGAATTTATTTGGCTGTGAAGGGGGGAAAAGTTAGTCATTTAGAAATCATTTCTTATAACATTATTAAAAGTTCATTTCCTTAGAAACATGGATATCTAAGCAAATATTCCAGGCATTTATTATAATAGTTACAGATATGAAGGGATGCCTAAATCCTACCCTTATATGTAGAAAATATCCTCTTTGACTTTGGTCATTCTTGGCAATATATGCACACACACTCTTGTTTATTATAACTTCTTGACCCAGGCATATTTTAAAAAAATATTTATTTATAATGCGTATGAAACACAAAAGGGTAACAACTCTGGAAACTAAAACTGTCTACTTAGAGAGCAGTATTATACACTCGCCTTTTAACTCAACCTTGACACTGATAGGCCCTGACTGTTCATGCTGAAAAGTGATTTAATTTCTCCACTAGCCTCTGGTGATTCTCCCTGTATAGCCACCAAACTGACAAAAACACTTTAGTTAATTTTGTGTGTGTGGTTAGAATCCTTTACTCCATGTCTGGATTGCTTACAATAGCCTCAATTTAAAACAACAGCAACACTGAAGTGAAAAATGTATTAACCTCAGGCAAAAAACATCCTGTCCCAATATACAGTAGGAGCTTGCTCTTGGGAAATTCTGAGTGGCTTTTGAGAGATGCTAAGCTCCTCAACTCCCATTGAAATCAGTTGCACAGCAAAGGACCTAGGCCAGCATGTGTATCCTTTGTTTCATTGACCCCAAGTGGAAGATCTGATAGCTTTTCAAATATCAATTAGCCATTGTTCATGAATATTAAATACAGAGTACACTAAATCCTCCACTAAAACATCTGAATGGAGCCTTCAGATCATTATCCTAATTATTCTTAGTAATCTTCTTCACCAAAGTGCTGTACATTAAGGGCCGGAATGTGGCTGGTGCACATAAGAGAGAAGATGGCACAAAGAGCTCTCTCCTGCCCATTCACAGAAGCCAGCCATAATAGGGCTCTCTGAGATCAAATACTAGGCAAATATAGTGCCGCCACTAGATTTAGCAGGGAAAAATGGGGAAACATGGAGCCATGAATGTGGCTGTGGCCCTTGTTGACTCAGGAGGTGTGTTTGTAGCCCTAATTTATTGACCCCCCCACATTAGTGGGTACTGTACCTCAATTTTAAATGGGAAACCCTGAAGCATAGGGCTGGGTACAGTTATTAAAGCAAGGGGGAGCAGAGGAATGTCCCTCTCTCTTCTGTGCTAAAAGCAGATGGACATCCTCTGTGTTCTCCCTGGCTTGAATAACCAGTGCTCCCACCGGTGGTGTAAGTATGGCAGTCCGGTGCGGTATGCTGTACCAGTAAGATCTCTAGAGCTGGTATGCAATACTGGAAAAATTGCATACTGGCTATAGATACCTTACTGGAAAGACACAGGAGGAGCAAAACATTGGGCAGCCTGGTGGCCCCATGCTAGCAGCTCCTCCGTCGCAGCCCCACCGCCCTCAGCCCCACCCCCAGCCCTTCCACACAGCTGCGTCTTCTGTCTGGGGTCTGTACAGCAGCCCTGCCAGAAGATAGGGCTGGGTGCACCTGGCATGGGACCACCAGACGGCCCCACATTCTGCTCCTTTTGCCGCTGTAGTTCCGGAGAGCCCTGCATTTCAGAAGTCTCCAGCGCAGTGGGAGGAGGACAGAGTCCCCACCCCAGGTAACATGGGATGGATCATGGGGAGGGGGCAGGGAGAGTGCAGGGGCCCTGGGCTGGGGACGGGGTGGGGAGGAGTCATGTGAAGGATCACATGGGGAGGTCACGTGCCTCCCCTTTTTGTCCCTCCCAGGAGTGCAGCATACCCGTAAGAAATGAATTCTCTTTGCACCACTGGCTCCCACACAGCTTCTCTTCATTGGCTGGTGCAAGTCTGGTGAGTGCTCCCCCTCCCATTTCAATCTACTTTACCCAGTGGATAAGTGACTTACCCAAAGCCACAGAGAGAGTCAGTATCTCAGCTGAGATTAAAATTCAGGATTTAAATGACGGGATCCAATTGACATACTCAGAACATGCTGCTTTCTATGGCTTTTTAAAGACATTCAAATGCATAATGATCTGATTCGAGAGGATATAGAGCTGGGTTCCCAAGCCCTCAGAACAGGGTATATATGCTTCCTTGGCACATTCAATGCACATTATTCTTTGTAAGAGTTACCATAAAAATGGACTGTATAGGAGCATTTTCATCTAAGCAATAAGGCTTCTAACTGAAAGCCCAGTGCGTGAGAATGTTACTCTCAATAAAATCAATTCACCAGCTCATTGTCTTTTATAAAAATCATCATAATGATGATCTGTTCACTGGATGGAGGAACCATGCTGAGGACCATTATTTTTCTTATCGGGTGCCTTATGCTATTAAACTGTTTGTTCGACCCATCCATCTCGCAGTGTAATGGGACTAAGGCTAACATTCCATAAGTATTTAGTTTAATTTCCGTATAATTTTTCTATTTCATTTTGTATTCTGCTACTCTAAGTGCATTAGGTGCCCTGAGGGAACAGTTTTTTATGGGGTTCCTTATTCAGATTTCTGGGCAATAAAACCACTCAGGTTTCTTTAGCACTGTTCTTGGATAAAGTATTCATGAGAAACTGTATAATAACAATGGAAATTTTCTCAGTCAACAAATGAGGAAATGGTCAGCAATGGATCCTCCTGAATCTATGCTAAAAGTAGCATAAATACGAGTGTAGACAACAGGAAAAATGTTTCTAGGACTGTAACAGGGCCTGCTTGTGTTAGGTGCTGAGTATCCGCAAATTGTCATTGGCTTCAGTTGGTGTAAGCTCTTTCTGGACCTTTTTCAGCCCACAGACAGCAGTAGAACCGAATCTCAGTTTTCTGTAATATCCCTAATGATGGAACCATCCTGTCAACACCAGTTATTAAGCCACTGAAATAGTGAAAATAGCTTTACCATTTAAACTAATTCTGAGCTGACATATATCCCCCTGCAATCTCCATGAATTCAAATTTCATTTGAATCCTAGTGAAGCTAATTCACTTGCATGGGGCGTAAGTCAATATAGAATCTGGCTCACGTTGGTTTTGGTTATGTTGGGCTTTCATCTGTACTGATTTTCCGTGGCTATTTTAAAGGTGATCTTCAAATGCTTTTTTTAATGTGCAAGTCTGAAAGGTTTTTATTCTCTCCCTCCCCCTTTCATTATTTTATATTTTCTTTCACCCTTTGGAGTATTGAGAATGTCAACACTGGTTTTGCTATAGTACTAGTTGGGTTTCTCATATGTAAATTGGTTCCTCTTTAATGCCTTAGGGTATGTGTACATTGCAAAGAAAAACCCACAGCACTGAGTCTCAAAGCTTGGAACAACTGACTTGGCTCATGAGGCTGGAGCTCTCGGGCTAAAAATAGCAGCATAGAGATTTGGACATGGGCGAGAGCCCAGGCTCTGAAACCTTATGAGGGGGGAGGGTCTCAGAGCCCAGCTTCCGGCCTGACTGGGAAAGTATACGCTGCTCTTTTAAGCTCCGCTAGCCCGGGTCAAGTGACCTGGGCCCTGAGACTCAGAGCCAGGGGCTTTTCTGTGCAGTGTAGACATTCCCTTAATTGAAGAAGTCCTTTCCTCCAAGCGTCTGAGGCATTAGATTTTTAACCAAACCAAACAAGAAGCAACGTTTTAAACATTCTGACTAAAAATCCATTTCCCTCAGCTCAGCTTTTCAGTCTCTTATCTCTTCTGATAACGTAGCGACGCTAGTCGTTGGTTCATCCATACATTTCCAGAGCAGACAAGACCTGAATTTTGAATGTTTTTAAACCTCCTCAAAAGACCCTCCACCCCAAACAACTCCCACCCTTTGGCGCAATCCTGAAAGTTATTTTGTTTTGAATGCTTTAAACATCATAAAGAAGTAAGAAAGGATTTGAATCTGTTTTTCTTCTTTGTAAGTCTCCTTTAAAGCTGTATCTAACCTGGCCAAACAAGACACATCATTCACCTCTCATGGCTCATTGGTGAAGCTCCACTGATGACAACAGCATTGGAAGCTGTTGTGAAGACAGTGCTCAGGTAGAGTTTGACAACACATGGGTAAGAAACCCTCTGCCCATTTGCTGCTGCCACTGATGGGATACTTTGGGGAGCATTATGCCCATTAGACAAGATCTAATATTCCTGATTCCCTGTGTACAACATACTGACATGGAAAGGAAACTTATTAAAGTTATCTGTATAAAATACCCTGGGATTAGACAGGGAGCCAACTGTTGAGTAGAAGGGCCATAGGGGTAACAAGAAAAGATTTTCCAGTCTACTGTACATCTGTGGCTGAATAAGTCTTTGCAACACCCATTCACCTATTTTCCAGGCCAATGGAAAGGATGCAAATTTAGATTGCCACCTCTCATAGGAAAGACCATGAGAGAGACCTGAAAAGAAGAAAACTCTACCATTTTCCTCCCACTGAGTTCCTCCAAATCTCCAGAGGGGCCGAATAATGTTCTTGTTCCAGTACGATGCAGTATATATCATTTTTCATGTATATCCTAGTTCCTTTGTTCCTGAATTATGCAGGCCAGGAAGCAGCAGGAGTGGGAGGACAGCTAAAATTAATGGCTTGGAGTCAGTAGTCATCACTAAGTGATGGTAAAATTATCATATTTGCTGCAGTGAACTTAAACATTGAGGGTCAAATCCTACCCTGTCCAGCAGATTCCAGTGGGTGGGCCAGAGGGATTGCTGGTGAGGAATAGACAAGCAGCAGCATGCAGTCAGTTTGTGTACTAGCCTTGTAATTTGAGAACATGTGCTAAACATGTCAGAATCTGGACACGCATCCATACCACCTCTGTTTGTGGCAGCAATTCATAGACCATTCCAAGAGCATCCTGCATACTGTGTGCATTCTTCTTTGCTATACAGAGTTTTGGTTGTGTGAGGAGCAGGATGATAAGCCCTCAGTGTCAGCAAATGTTATGCAGTATCTAGATACAGTAGTCTAAATAATGACTTTTATGTATTTGCAATCTGTCTGATCTTTACAACTTCTTAATTTAAAAAACCCTAAGTACTTGGCACTTTAACAAGTACACAGAACCTACCAGCTGAAGTGGATTTATTATGAAAACTATACATTAATATAGAGAAGGACTGATCCTGTATTTTTGTGATGTTTTTTGTAATAGCTGTCAAATCAGTGGAAGAACACAACAACAGATACATGGAAAAAAAAGAAACCTCAACTCATTTCCAAGACAAGCCCAGGCTAGCTAAATATCTATATATAAAGGCCCTGGTTTCTGTTTGCCTAGAAGGATACACATTATTAAAAAGTTATGATTTGCTCCTTTATGTGGAGCAAAGCAAATGGAAGCAAAGAAACTACTGTGGCAGTAGGAAGGCTCAATTTGCATTGGATATTTTCATATAATTTCCCGCTGTTATTAGCATTTGTTCAAATCCTCAGGTGGTAGTGTGTAGACAGGGCAATGGGTGTCCACTGGTCATTTAAGTCTAACCCTGTTCAAAGCAGAGGTCTATGTGACATGGTTGTTACAACATCAGCAGCTGCTATCGCCTTGTCTATGTTGGCACTCCAATTGTTACTGAACTGTTGACAGTAGGAAATTTTTTGAAAATTCTACACCTTGGCTACAAAAGAAACATTTTCCCAAGTCCCATTTTCAAAACCTTAGGCTCCTCCTCAGGGCTAGGTTTCCAAAGGCATATAGGTATGTAGTGGGATCTTCAAAACTGCCTAAGCAGGTTAATTACCTGAAATCAATAGAAGTTAGGCACCTAGTGTAGTTGAACACTTTTCACGCCATCTTTAGATGCCAAAATACCTTTGAAAATCTGGCCGTAAATCACTTTTGAAAATAGGACTTAGATTCCGAAATTACTCAGGCCCTTTTGAAAATTTCACTAAGACCTAAAAGAAAACTAAAAAGATTTTTTCCAATTATTTAAACACCAGCACTTTCTGTAATTGTGCTACTTTTGCCATTGTTGTTCCATTTTGTTACTTTGTAACTTTGTTCACAAATGGACAAATAAGTTTTGTTGCTTTTCTATTATTTAATACTCCCATTCAAAGAACTATACCGCAGTATTTATGTAAACATATTGTCATGAAAAAGACACTATCCTTATGAATCTTTCTGGGAATTCCGAATGTGGCAGTCTCATGGCAAGAATTCCTTTGTTCAAGGTTTTCAGAAAGAGAAGGAGGAGAAGAAGGGGTGGGGAAAGAAACATTCAAATATGCGTCTGATCCCAAAATCCATTGAAGTCAATGGAAAGATTCCCATTGACTTTAATGGTCTTTTGATCAGCGCCTTGCGAGTCCCCAAAGTCCCTAGACCCAGGCTATTTCTCAATATTGTAAGTGTTAGCCTTAATACCCATATGGTTTCACTTTATCCTGCAACTTCTTTTCCCCCTTCATGTGCATTCTATTTAGTGCCAGACTTCACCCACTTGACTCTTATATTCAAACACTCAGCTATATAAGAACTAGGTATTGTTACCCAGTGTCCAACTTCAAACATATGAGTAGTCCCACCGAGGTCAATGGGATTATTCACATGCTTAAAGTTAGGCATGTGCTTATGTACCCTGCTGAAGAAGGATCATAGTGACTAATTTTAATTTTAACACTATTTTCCGAGGCTTAAAATTAATTGAGAGCTCAACTCCCCACTTTTCTCCTTGACTTGGGTAAGCAATACTTTCACACAGCTCCTGTCTTCCTTGGCTGAGAACTTCCCGCTCCTGCTTCCATCTGCTTTAACCAATGTACTTATCATATATTTTTATAATTAGAGATGGGCCTGAGCTATGAAATTTGGCTTAGGATCTGAACTCCACCAGTCAGTTTCTTGGGCACCCACAGAAGAACTCAAGTTGATTCTGGGAAGAAAGGTCATAAAGATCATGGAGGGAATAGTTGTCTAATAGGTCTATCCCTCTGATGGCTAGAGAAGAGAAGAGGAAGTAAGATGTGCTGACTAGAAGAAGTTTGTGAACTGAAAGTCATTTGTAGTGCTGAGTAAATACTTGATTTTTTTGGGCGACCAAATGAAAAAAATAAAAATAAATAAATAAATAAAAATTGGTTCATTTTGAAAGAAAACTTAATTTTTCTGTTTTTTCTCGATGAAACAAAAGAATGAAAAAACTTTGCTCAGATCGCATGACACATTTTGACTCAATTTGGATCAATATTTCTAAACAAAAAGTTGATTTAAAACAAAACGTCATTTTAATATTTTCAAAATGTTTGTTTTCAGGGTTGTGGTTTGGTTTTGTTGAATTCAATTCAAATATTCTGTGGCCTCCAAAATGTATTTTTTTTGGACAAATTTACTATTTGCTGAAAATATTTCATTAAGGTCTAGTCATTTGGCCTTTTCATATTCTTCGGACCCAATAACCTTTTTTGATGTCATTCTGTTTGCCACCTCTAAGGGCTGGTCTACACTGGGGGTGGGGGTGGGGATTGATCTAGGATACGTAACTTCAGCTACGAGAATAGCGTAGCTGAACTCAACGTTTCCTAGCTCGAAAGTGAAAGTACTTACATTGGGTCCACGCGGTGCAGGCTCGCTCCCCCGTCGACTGCGCTTCCTCCTCTCGCCAAGCAGGACTTCCGGAGTCGACGGGGAGTGCTTCTGGGATCGATTTATCGTGTCTAGATGAGACGCGATAAATCGATCCCCGATAGATCGATTACTACCCGCCGATTTGGCGGGTAGTATAGACGTACCCTTAGAGACTGTGCTTACAGGAATTTCTTTACTTGGCCAGAAATGCTGACTGTATGACTAATGACAGCCCTTGCCTTCTTGAGGTGATGTTTCCGGAACTGTCACCGTTTTTGGAGGTGGTGGGCATTTTTTGTGCCAGACATAGGTGATAGTTGGTAAATTAATACCCATACATTGCCAATTGCACCTTTAGAGTCTGATGGTGGGATTCTCAAAAGCACCCATTGGCCTCAGTGAAGAGTTAAGCCAATCCTGAGTGCTTCTGAAAATCCTAACCCTAATTTTTAAAAGGATATTGCTTAGCAGGGTAAAACATGAAAATAGTAGTAATCTGCAGAAAATGAGAGGTAGTCACTTCCATATATGACTATTTTATAACAATAGTTACTATTTGTTTTTCCATCAGATTTAGATTAATTCTTCAGTTCAAATATAAGACATGATCAAAAGTCCACTAGGCTCATAACGAACAAGCATTGTGTGTTATTGGGAGTGGGCAATGTTTAAGAATATAGTCCACAGGATCTTCCAAACACTTAAATTACTATGCTGCATTTGTTATGTCTAAAGGATGGAAACCCAATAAAACAAATAATTATTTTTCCCTTTGTTGCGAAATATGGATTTTTATCTCCAACCATTACTAAATGTTGCAACTTATGTTGTTATAAATGAGTCAAAAGAATATAATAGACGCATTGTGTTGAAAATATATGGTTCTAAATAACTTGTCTTGCTTAGCATGTACTACTAAAGATTCAAAGCATGTTGTAATTGTCAGTATTAGTCTCACACAAGATCAATATCTGAGGCCTGGTCCACACTAGGGGAGGGGGTCGATCTAAGATACGCAACTTCAGCTACGAGAATAGCGTAGCTGAAGTCGACGTATCTTAGATCGAATTAAAATTACTTACTTCAGGTCCACACGGTGCAGGCTCGCTCCCTCGTTGACTCCACTTGCTCCTCGCGCCGAGCTGGAGTTCCGGAGTCGACGGGGAGCACTTCTGGGATCGATTTATCGCGTCTACATGAGACGTGATAAATCGATCCCAGAAGATCGATCTCTACCCGCCGAATCGGGCGGGTAGTGTAGACGTACCCTGAGTCTAACACAATGAGAGAATTACACAGCAGTTCCTAGCATAGCATATATTTGTCCACTTTGCAAGGAAAGAAATCCTTCAAGGGATCTTTCATTTTTTAAAAATGGTGTAATTAGAAATCCTATTTCAAGGAAGCTAACTGCCAAAATTCACTTTCCATATTTTGTTTTAATTTTTAATGTTAAACTATACACTAGGAAATGGATACCTTTTACTATTATATACAAGTCACACAAAAAATGAAAAAAATACTGTACAGAATAGGATAACCCAACTCTTGCTTTCATCAACTGTATGTCAGTCAGATAAGTTGCTATTGAATGTCAGTGTTCACTTGACTGGAAAGTAAACCCAGTGCCAAAACAGTATAATGAAAAATTAAAAATTAATCTCAGTACAAAGCATTATGATTTAGAAACCTGAATTAAGATGAAACACTCATTTAACTTTAGCCAGAATAGAACAGTAGGAAGCAGTAGGAAGTTACACACATTTGAAAGTTTACTATATATTAGCACACAACTGTGAATAAGCTTACAGATAACACCAAGCATCACATTTACTGGACTAGATATGACAATTCTTACGCATTGTTTAGAGCTTCTAAAACTGGATAATTACTAAACTCTCCCCTAGCAACGATGTCAATTAAACAGATACTGCTGTAAAAAAACAAAAACAAATCAAGGTCTTGGCTAAGAGCCCAATCTAGTAGGTCCTTACTTGAGCAACATTCTTGTTTAAGCCAATGGCAGTGTTGCCTGAAAAAGACTATAGAATGGGTTCCCATAGCAAAATAGTAGGGTTCTGCTCTGTCATCTTAGCCTGTTGGTGTTAAAACCCCCTACAGTTCCTAAGACTGGATCGGAGCTGTGACTGCCCAGCCTCCTCTCCCCACAGACCCAACAGACCCAGCAACTCTAGTGTACTCCACACTGGAAGAGGTAGGGTGGGGCATCGGGGAGAGGCGGAGCAGGGGTGGGAAGAAGCAAAGTGAGGGTGGGGCCTTGGGGAAAAGGGTAGAGTGGGGACAGGGCCTTGGGGCAGAACGTGGGCGGAGCACCCACCCGGAAAGAAGAAAGTCAGCGCCTCTGATTGTGGATGCAAATTTCTGCACACAGTTACTTGTGTCTGCTAATTGTGGAAGCAAAGTGAGACAGTTTTAAGTTCCTGTCTCTTATTATTTACACTATGGTAGCATCTAGATCCTTCAAGTAGGAGTGGGACTGCATTTTGCTAAGCCCACTATCAATACAAGCTCTGATCGTGCAAACATGTTACATACATGAGTCAGTTTCATGTAGATTATTGAAATCAGTGAGATTACTTGCATGCTTAATATTATGCATGAGCATAAGTGTTTGCAGAGTCTAGGTCCTAGAGTAGGACAATCCCTACATGAAGAGCTCAGTCTAAGGCCTGGTCTACACTACAGAAGTAGGTCAATGTAAGGTAGGTTATGTCAACATAACTCTGTAAGCGTCTACATTCAGGGCCATCCCTACCCATATGCAAAGTACGCAGCTGCGTAGGGCACCAGGAAAGGTGCCCTGCACAGCTGTGTGCTGCTCCAGCCCCTGCTCCGCCTCTTCCCCATAGCCCTTACCCCTGCTCCACCCCATCCCCGCCTCTTTCCACCCCTGCTCCACCCCAGCCCCACTCCCCTGGGGATGCAGCAGGGTTGGGCCTGCACTCACCGGTGGCAGGAAGTGCAGTGACCCAGACCCAGCCATGCCACTGATGAGTGCTGAGGGGTGGTTCCTCCCTGTCCCCAAAGCCAGCCGGGCCAGCCCCGTCCCCCCACATGGAGGCCTGGGGCCCCACACTGCGGGGGACCCCGGAATAACTAGGGATGGCCCTGTCTACACTAAAATGTAGCTTCCACTGATGTAACCTACCCACTACACTAACTTAAGAACTCCAGCTCCACGAGAGCATAGTGCTTAGGACAATGTAGTTAGGTCATTGTAGTGTCAATGTAGCCCAGTGGTTCTCAACCAATTTATCATTGGGGGGTGCCCAGAGACCCCCATAAACTCACCCAGAGACCCCTCCACAGAGTGGGGCCAGGGAGCAAAGCCTGGGGCATGGGGCATGAGGATGGGCGGGGCCTGGCAGCAGCCCCAACCCTGGACCCAGCCGCCCTGACGCCGCCCCTGGACCCTGATCCTGAGGGGCCAGCTGGCTGGCAGCCCCGGACTCCAGACCTCCGACCTTGTGGGGCTGGAGCGGCAGCCCCAACCCCAGACTCCAACCCTATGGGTATAACAAACAGAAAGAAGGAGCAGGGAAGGAGGAAAAGAGAAATAGCAATAAAATCATCTGTTAATATAGGCCAGCCATGTGCACAATTCAATGATTTCCAGTCTTTTAAAAAACCTTTTAAAATTTCAATTGAATATAATGTAAGATGAATGAGAACATTTATTCATTACAGGATTGCATATATTTTCTCTCCTTCTGTTCATTCAGAGAATGCGCTGCCCTGGAGTCAGTTTGTAGATACAATTAAAAAATCATAGTAATCAATCAATATAAGGTGTGCACAATACCATTTCTAGTGAAATAATAGTGGTGTTATCCATGATACAATTAAGGTTGCCAGGATTTCCATTCTGAAAACCTCTCTGGAATTTATTTGTACTAATTCTTTTGATATTGCATTAGTAATTTAGTGCAAATTGTCCATCAAATGACTTATTTATTTTGTGTATATTATTCGGGTTTACATATATTATATCAGCCAGACGTCTAGCTGCATAGAGCAAAAAAATTAAAAGTATATACAAAAATATAATGGGATCCATTTAAAAAAACCTATCTGCAGCCCAAACTAACACTCTCTGTCCTTACCCACTCAGTACTCTCTCCCAGGGAAAAGCCTTGGAAAATACATGGGCTTTGCAGACTGCCTGAAGGTCAACAAATCCAGACTCCGTTGGACCGATAGATTTGTCCAGCTTCAACTTCCAGCCATTGGATTGTGTCATACTTTTTTCAGCTAGATTGGAGAGCCCATTAAATATTTGTTCCCCATGTAGATCCAAATAGCCTGTAATCAAGTCACCACATAACCTTCTCATTGTTAAGCTAAATATAGTCTATCACTGTAATCTTTCTAATCTTTTAATCATTCTTGTGGCTTTTCTCTGAACCCTCTCCACATTGTCAACATCCTTCTTGAATTGTGGACACCAGGACTGGACACAGCATTCCAGCAGTGGTTGCACTGGTGCCAAATACAGAGGTAAAATAGCCTCTCTACTCTTACTCAAGATTCCCCTGTTTATGCATCCATGGACTGCATTAACTCTTTTGGCCACAGCATCACACTGGGAACTCATGTTCAGCTGATTATCCACCATTACCTCAAACTCTTCGGAGTCACTGCTTCCTGTGAGTATGACCTACATTCTTTGTCCTAGTTATATACATTTACATTTGGCCATATTAAAACACATAGTATGTGTTTGTGCCAATTTTACCAAGTGATCCAGATTGGTCTGAATCAGTGTCCTGTCCTCTTCAATGTTTACCACTCCCCCAATTTGTGTGTCATCTACAAACTTTATCAGTGATTATTTTATGTTTTCTTCTAGATCATTGTTAAAAATATTAAATAGCATAGGTCCAAGATCTGATCTGTGGAAACACACCCACTTGATGATAATTCCCCACTTACATTTTGAGACCTTCAATTACAATTTTGAGACCTATCAGTTAGCCAGTTTTTAATCCATTTAATGTGTCATGTAAATTTTATATTGTTTTAGTTTTTTAATCAAAATGTCATGTGGTACCCACTCAAATGGCTAACAGAAGTCTAAGTATATTATATCAGCACTATTACCTTTATTAACCAAATTAGTAACCTCATCAAACAGAGATCAAGTTCGTTTTACAGGATCTATTTTCCACAAACCTATGTTGATTTGCATTAATTGCATCACCTTCCTTTAATTCTTTATTAATCAAGTCCTGTATCCGTTGCTCCATTTTCTTGCCTAGGATCGATGTCAGGCTGACAGGCCCATAATTACCTGTGTCATCCCATTTACCCTTTTTTAAAAATTGAGACAACATGAGCTTTTGTCCCGTCTTCTGGAACTTCCGCAGTGCTCCAAGGCTTATTGAAAATCAGCATTAATAGTCAAACAAGCTCCTCAGCCAGCTCTTTTAAAACTCTTGTATGCACATTATCCAGACCTACTAATTTAGAAATGTCTCACTTTATTAGCTTCTGTTTAACATTCTCCAGAGACACCAGTGAAATAGAAAAAGTGGTATCATCACCAGATGATGAGACAATATCATCTGTTTTTCCCCAAATACAGAACAAAAATATTTATTTTACATTTCTGACTTTTCTGCATTATTATTAATTCTGCCATTTCCATCTAGTAATGAACCAACACCATGACCAGGATTCTTTTTGTAATATATTTAAAAAAAAATCCTTTTTGCCTTAATGCTGCTGGCCATAGATTTCTCCTAGTGATTCTTTGCTTCCCTTATCAATTTACTACAATCCTTAACTTCTGCTATATATTCATTACTATCAACCTCCCCTTTCTTCCATTTGTTATACATTTTAAAATTTGTGTTTTATAGCTGCCTTCATTTCCCCTCTAAACTAGATCAGTTTTTTTTTAACCAGTACAGCCTTCTTCCTTGGTTGTGGGATTGTGGCTTTTGGGGCATCTAGTAAAGTGTTCTTAAATGATTCCCCATTATCATAGGGAGTAGTTAATTCTTAAGATGAGGACCCTTTACTGAAAATGGCCTGCAACCAGACACAGGCCTCTTAAATAGACAATATTTTAATGACTGACTCTAGCAGCCAAGGAGTAAATGACTCCAGTTTGTGGCTTGTAACTGGAGGTCCCTGAGCATTATCAGAACCTCACTGTGGCCCTTGATTCAGGAAGGTAATTAGGCATATGCCTAATTTTAAGCATGTGAGTAGTCCCACTGACTAATAGAACAGTTCAGATGCTTAAAGTTAGGCATGTGGTTAGGTGCCTTGTTGAATCAGGGCCTGTTTAATGAACTCCTCATTTGTCTCCTCAAGAAATGGTTCTGCTATGGTGGTAACAAAATCATCTGGTCAAAAACCAAGTGGCTTGAAATAGACTGAACATTCCGTATAATATCAATTGTCTGCTTCTACAAATGAGTGGAGACAATGGGATTAGTTCTGCTGAGTGGGACTTTGCCGATTCTATGGTGGAGACGGAGAAACCTTTCTTTGCTTCCAGTACAACTATAGCATAGGACTTCAAAAACTGTTCATAACTAGGGTGACCAGATGTCCTGATTTTATAGGGACAGTCCCGATTTTGGGGTCTTTTCCTTATATAGGCTCCTATTATCCCCCACCCCCTGTCCCGATTTTTCACATTTGCTGTCTGGTCACCCTATTCATAACACAATCAGTTAAAAACAGGCAGAAATGTCTGCTCTGACTTCTCCCTTCCTGCTTCATCTGTTACAGATCATCTGTATGCTCCAGTGAGCTGGGAGGAGAAATGGGAGAAGTGGGGTTCTAATAGCTACTGTACTGATGATCACGGACAACAGAATTATACATATTATTCTACTGGTCCCCTGACTGGACAGATTCTTTCTCAGAACTATGTGAAATCTAACAAGTCCTATTATACTTTTAGTGTGGACTTATTTTTCCTTTTCAACAAAAATAGAAATCCATTTGCCATTTTTTTCTCATGGAAAACTCTCCCTTTCCTTCCTGGGTTACTCGGGAGCAGGCAGCTTTCACCTGTGTGTCCAGGTGCCTGATGTTGTTGACAGTAAAGGAGATCCTGAGTATCTCAGCTGTGATGTTGGCTAAGTGGGAATCCTCTATCCACTGCTCTGCTGCAGTCCTTTTACTTAGAAAGGAAATTAATCTTGGCAGTGCCTACGCCTGGCTGGGCCCTGACCACACTCACTGGCCTGTGTTGGGAGCCTCCAAGAGTAAACCTGAGCTAATCTATGCAATAGGTCTAACTCAAAAGAGCCAATTATAAACAGTATACACCCAATATACACTTAGGGTAGGTCTATACTTACGCGTCCCGTCGGAGGCGCGCGATCGATGTTCTGGGTTCGATTTATCGCGTCTTGTCAAGACGCGATAAATCGAACCAGGAAGTGCTCCGTCGTCGATGCTGGTACTCCAGCTCGACGAACGGAGTAGGCGGAGTCGACGGGGGAGCCTGCGCGCCGCGTGTGGATCCCGGGTAAGTGCTTTTTCATTCGAACTAAGGTACTTCGACTTCAGCTACGTTATTCACGTAGCTGAAGTTGCGTACCTTAGTTCGATAGGGGGGGGTAGTGTAGACCTAGCCTTAGATTAGAGTGACCACACCTTTACTTAACAAGTTAGAAAAACATGACGTAGCAGACTGAGATTAGTTAAAATGTCACAGCCATTTTAAATCAGCACGGGGCACTCCAATAAAACAATACAAATAGTTTACAGTAGTAAACGAAGCTTAACCAATTTACATTTACACTGGCCCCATTTATCCTTCCCCTGAGTGTGCACTCCTCTGAGTGTCAGAGCTCTGAGTCCTGAGCTTGAAGCTGGGGACAGGACTCTGTCGGTCCAGTAAAACACTCCAGCCAAGGCAACAGGCAGCAGAGCAACTCTGACATTCCTAGCTGCACAACCGCTTTGAAGATGGGAGTTGTTTTAACCAAAGGTCAGTAACCTTGGGTCCTGGTTAGTCCATAAGACCACTTCATCTCATAGACATGGAAACCCCTTAAAGTCTCTTCGCTGTCCCCCTTGCTGCAAGCACTTTCCCAACCAAAGGTGGTGGTTACGCACACTGCCTTCACTGCAGGCCTGCCTCAGTCACAGCCTCTGCCCTGGCTCCAGTATTCACCGGCTCTACTGGTAATCAGGCTCTGCACTGTCAGTGTAAAAATGTAACTGATCAATTTTTCCAAGGTACTGAATACCTACAACTCCCATTAAGTCAAAGAGAGCGGGGCAAGTTTAGCTCCTCTAAATCAAGCCTTACGGCTTCCTTGGTGCTCTTGAAAGTGACCTTGAGAATATTTTAAAAATAGGTTGTGCCCTTTATTTGCTTCTTTATGATATATGTAGTGTATTGAAAACTGTGTTAAAATGATAAGCTATCATTTAACATTCTATGGGGTTTCCTGGTCCTGCTTGTAGGCTAAGGGGCTCCGAGGGACACATATGATCTGGGTCCTCAGCGGTCAATCTCTAAAAGAGCCAGTCTGGAGCAAGGTGAGTTGAGCTGTGCCTCTTTGCCTTAGGTACCAGCCTCCTATGTCTCTCTTCATTTGGCTGTATGTTAGATTTCTGGATTCTAAGAAATATATTGTTAGCGGCATTCTTTCAGGAAGAGTTTTCTTTCTAACTCTGTGTGTGTGTGTGTGTGCCAGGAACACAACAATGTACAAAGAATGACTAATATGTTGTTTTTACTGCTTGAGTTTTTACTTTTAGGAATATCCAGTCTGGTCATGTTTGATTTGCTGGAGAACCCTTTGTAGATTTTAGATGTGGACAGGGAGCTTTGTTCCCCCTTAGCTAAAGAGGCAGAAGTGTGGAATCATTAATAAAATGGGTCCTTCCTTCTAAGTGTGGGTTAGACATTGAAATTATATTGATGACAAAAAAAAACAAAAAAACAAAACATTTCTAGTAGTCCTATTGGAAACTGAACTGAACTGAAAGGGGAATGCATTTTTCGTTCTTGGAGATCTCAAAAGTTTCACTATGTCTCAAGTCAACATTGTCTTCCAGAACTGAAAAGACCTGAATTTGTAATGTAAAAAATAAATAAATTTAAATTCTTGTTGTTATTGGCAGTCCTTTTAGCCTTTCTTACCTCCTATTTCATGCAGTATTAACAAAGTGTATAAATCCATTATTTCCTCTTTAGAGATTACCCTTAATTCTCCCTGTTGTGGCAGGGAATGCGACCACATTGTACTCCAAGAAGATATTTCAGGCTGTTTCAGTAGACCTGTATTAAGGTTGTCATGGCAATCTCTACCAATGATTTCCTTGCTTTTGTTGACCCCCTATTCTAATCTAACACTATTTTAAAATGAAATATGCCAGAAATCATGGAAGGCTAAACTTAATGGAACATTACTGAAGCCTTAGGTCTATTAATTCCGAATGCTGCTATTGACCTAGCCCAGGCTAAGTGCTTAAAATCAGCAGTTTCAGTGTAGCTAGTGTAATTACCCTAACAGTTGCTCACTTGTATGCAAAGTGCAGTTCAGGGTCCAAAATGGTCCATAAAATATTGCCCAAAGGCACCCGCTCCTGTTCACTAGATTTTAGATACAGAAGTTTGGCCTTGCACAGACTAAAAGGACTGCACCCTGTCTGCTATTCTTCTCTACTGGCTTTATTAATGACTTGTTTTTCATTTTATTTTCACTGCTGAAGCAATGTATGCAAAGTAGCAGTTGCCTTGAGGACTCTGGAAGTTCCCCATGCAGTCTTGAGTGTCATAGAGTCCATTCCCCTTACCCTTGGAATTTATTGGCAATCTTTCCCTTTAACTGTATATTTGGCTTGTGTTAATGTGGTACCTCTTTCGCTGCTGATGTATTTACTGGGCCTGATTTTTCACTTTCATTTAGTCCCCTTTACACACCTCTAGCTGTGCAAGAGACCTTAAAGGGGGCCCTAAAGTGGTGTAAAGTAGCTCTAGCATAAATGAGAAAAAAGATCTACTGTTGTTGCCGAAGAGAGAACTCTATCATACAACTATAGCCAAATAAAGGAATGTGAAATAACACAAATGAATGGATAGCGTCTCAAATAAAAGTTGGTTCCCTTCTCAAAGCTGTACTGCAGTCTAGAGGTATTGCTGCTTTATGGCTTTTAAAACGATAATGCTACCACATTTTTTCCTTGTTCTGAAATACCATTTTAATTTACTTTCTTTCGTAGTTGCGGTGGTTTGTGAGCAGGCTGACATTCTTGTGGGCAGTGACTGATGTAATGTATAATTCATGATAAAAACTTTATATATAAAAGTTGGCTTTCTCAGAGTGCTACACCTTTTCGGGGGGCATTTTCATTCTGCCGTTTGTTTCAATTTCACCTAAAAAAACTGTTTTGTATTTTTGCCTGCTGCAGAGCGCGATAGACTCCATGCATAGAATTGTCCATCAGTCATTTCACTGATTAGGTGGACAGTCACTTGCTGATTTGAAAGGGATCCAAGCAATATTTTTTTGTGGGGACAGAGATTGTAGCAGAAATGGCTCCTATGTTAGATGACAGATGGGAAGTGTTCAGAGAAAAAGCAAATCATTTAAATTTTAGAACCCGTCTTTGCAGTTTGCATTTTTCATTCAGTTAATTGGTAACGGGAACCACAGTTGTCCTCCAGAAGTGGGAACATCATTTTCTTTTCTATGATGTTTAGGTTCTAGCATACATATCTCTCTTCAGTAAACAGATGAGTTATTCTCCTCTTTTATTCTTTCATAGAGTGAATTTCACTAGTAGAGAAAAAGCTATCTGCAGCACACTTTAATTTTTAATGAACTTCAGGGGAACTTATATCTGAAGTTTTCTTATATTTCTTAGCATTTCCTCTGAGGTAACTTTATAAATCGGTGAACTCTGTGCTATTCAAAACACCCCTCTGCTAAAAATATATATATAAATAATATGCAACTCAGACAGGAGGTCTATGTTTTATACACCTGTTTCTCCAGCTGTCTTCCCATGTTATATGGAATTTAAATTTTTTCTGTTTCCTGCTCAACAATACTTCTTATGGAATGAGGCTGACAGCTCATTAGATGTCTATCTGGGATTGTGATGAGATAAGAATGTGTATTAATGATAAATCCCAGTGAGCTCTACTCCATTTCCCCTGCTTAGGAACTGCAGAATGATCTTTTTTTGCAGAAATAAAATGTGTATGTGCAGATTGGAGGGGAATGAATACAGGTCTGCCTACCTTTAGTTTCTCAGAAAGAATGTACATTTTTAAGTCCCTTGAATCTATCAATTTTGAATGAAACATGAAGTTATAATTACCAGTAAATTGGAACTGCTGTTTCACTTGCAATATATAACTTTCAAAGTTTTAATGAGAAGATGGATGAGTTGTGCATAGAGCTAATTGCCTGAAATTTCAGAGTAAAGCAAGTTGAGGCCTGTAAGAACATTTTACTAATTTCCTATTTTAAGTCAAAGAACATGGCCAGATTCTCATTTACAGTATGGCCTTTTGCACTATTCTGTAATGCAGTTTGCACCCTCATGGAAGCACATTTACACTACCAGAGCAGGAGCCTTAGCCCTGCTCCACACTCAAAACTTAGACTAAGCAAGCTATATCACTCCGGGGTATGAAAAATTCACACCTCTGAGCCTTGTAGTTAAACTGACCTAATCACTGGTGCAGACATAGCTAAATTGATGGAAGAATTCTTCTTTCAACCTAGCTATTGCTGCCAGCCTGCTTGGGGAGGTGGATTACCTGTATTGACGAAAGGGGTTTTTCCATAGATTTAGGAAGCATCTACTCTAAGGGCCTTCAGCAGCATAGCTGCTTCATTCTTGACAATAAGACCCACAGTGTCTTTTCCAGAATGCAAACCTTATCTACTCTAATTTTCTCTCAGAGCCTGCAATAATATCATTTAATCACAATCTGCTGCACTTTTGTACACTAACATATGGATATAATTTAAACACGTGGTGTTTTTTTTCTTGATGCACTTTACACATAACCCAGTCACACTTCCCATGTCTTGAAAGGAAAATAGTTTTATTGATACTATTAAATGGTATTTATATGTGTAAGATAGAAAATTTCACCCCAGGATTATACCTGGTCTATTCTAGTGTGATCCTTCCACAAATTCTGAATAACTTTACCAAACCATGTCAGAGTTTCTAAGGCCTTGTCTATGAGGGGCAATTTAACCTATATAGTTATACTGGCATAACCCCAAGTGTGGACACTCTTAGGGTACATCCACACTACCCGCCCGATTCGGCAGGTAGCGATTGATGTTCTGGGATCGATTTATTGCGTCTCATGTAGATGCGATAAATCGATCCCAGAAGCGCTCCCCGTCAACTCCGGAACTCCAGCTCGGCGTGAGGAGTAAGCGGAGTCGACGGGGGAGCCTGCCTGCGCCGCATGGACCCGAGGTAAGTAGTTTGTAATTCGATCTAAGATACTTCAACTTCAGCTACGCTATTCACGTAGCTGAAGTTGCGTATCTTAGATCGATCCCGCCCCCTAGTGTGGACCAGCCCTTAAACAACTTTCCAAGCAAAGAAGCTAAGCAACAAAAAGGCATTATTTTACCAGAATAAGAGTGGCCACACAGGAAGTTAGAGCCCTATAACTATATCCATTTACAAACACATTTAAGGTTATATAAAAACTCTTTCCTGTATAGACAAGACCTAATACACCCAGTGACGGGTTCTCCCCAGGGTTCCACCTGGAACTGGGGTACCACTGAGCCCTCTGACTCACCAACCTGGGCTCCCTCTAACCCACTCCCGGTCCTACACTTCCACCAGCATTTACACAGGTAGGAGCACACCCAGCCGCAGTTACGTGCAGGCTCTCTGACCAGTCACTGCATGAACCAAGACTAGAGAGGCTATAGCCAAAATAACCACCAGCTTCCAAGCCTAGGACCCCAGAGCTGTCCTGTCATGCCCTGCTCAAAACCCCAAGCAGTATGAATTTATTATCCAGTTTGACTCCCCCTCAATGTGGAGAGGAAATGCAACAGCCTTTCCCCCTTGACCTAAGATTCCCAAGCATGTCACTCCAAATTTACTGGTTTAGATTAAAGCATAAAATAAGTTTATTAACTACAAAAATATAGATTTTAAGTGATTATAAGTGATATCAAACAGATAAAAGCAGGTTACCTAATAAATAAATAAAAACGCAAAGTAAGCGTAACATATTAGAAAACTGGGACTTGAATTAACAATTTTTCACCCTAGCTGATGATAGGCATGCAGATTCTCAAGGCACAAGCTGCAGTTGCTTTGCAGCTTGGGATCCCCAGATTTTCATACACAGGCTAGAAATCCCTTTAGCCTGGCTCCAGCATTTTCCCCAGTTCAGTTTTTGGTTCCTTAGGTGTTTCCAGGGGTACTCGTTTGTGGGGAGTGAAGAACAACCGATGATGTCACTCCCTGCCTTATGTAGCTTGAATATATGGCGGGAACCCCTTTGTTTTAACCTTGGTTCCTAGACCAGTTTGTGTTTTCCAGAGTAAGCCCATTTGAAATAGAGATCCATAGTCAATATTTCTAACTTCAGATACAGAAATGATACTTGCATACAAATAGGATAATCATATTCAGCAAATCATAACTTTTCCAATGACACCTTACGTGAGCCATCTAGTACAAAATGCAACATAATTATGCTATAATCATTACATAGTAATATCACTATGAAGAATATGGGGTGCACTGTTATACAACCTTCTAGAGAATAATCAATGACTTAATAACAGCAAGATTCTTTAAAATGATTGAAGTAGTTAGAGTGCTCCTTATCCTTCTGGACTGGTTAGCACATCTTAAAGCTTAGTACTGAACTCAGTATTAACTCCTCTTAAAGCTCAGTGAAGTGGGAGAACATAACCTTAACCCTTTTGGAATGAAGTGAAAAAAGACTGTACGCAGTAGAGCTGGTTTGGGGAAAATGGAGAAAAAAATTGTGAAATTTTGTCAATTATCCTGTCTGTATATTAAATTCAAAACCAGAAACTTTTCAGATTTTAAAACTTGAAATTTGAAAAATTTTGATCAGCTCTATAGTTGGATGATGAATGGAGGAAATTTTTTTAAAAATTGCTTAAGTTTCCCATTTATATATTTACATATTAAATTTCATCAACTTCAAAAACTGAAAAATTCCAACCAGCTTTGGCTCTGATTTCATTTAGAGATGGTCACAGTTTTTGTTGAGAGACACTCAGAGGAAGTCACTTTCCCATTACCTGGCAATAAATTCCATCCAATGTGGTCATCTTGTATTCTACTTAATGACCTATCAAACCTCAGACAGATGGGCGATTCCTATGCACCCTACATACAAATTGGACACAGAGGAGGAATATATTTAATTTGTCCATAAAGGTAAAGCCCATCACCACTATGTAACTATAATAGTATACCATGTTCCACTGATCCTTAGCTCTGGGCCCAGGTTTGGGACCAAAATGTAAAGGATCCACCTAAACAGAACTCAGTGGCTAGTTTGACTTCTTGTACCCTTCCCGACTCCTGAAAACACACACACACATGAACCTACTTGTACCAGAATTTGTTCCAATCATAACCAAATGTCTGACAGATTGTTAGTACTTGAATGGCTGGGTGGACACCAGCATTACATAATCTCTATTAGCAGCTGTGCAGATAATCTTATTGTACTGGTTTGCCAAATCCGCACACTGCAAAATATACTTGGGGTAAATGAATGTAATCTGTTTATCTAGCGTGGTAGGTCTTCCCCTTAAGGGGCTTCCAGGGAAAAGATAGAGCTTGAGTAGAGGGGCCTGTGTTGTTGGATTAACCTGGGTTCAAACCCTGTGCACATTCTGTGATATCTGTAGTTTTTCCTGTTGTGGTGGTAAGTCATAGATCTTATGTAGTTGATTTAAAGAGGCACTGCCGCTCCTGTGTTGCAGAGGCTGATGCAGTCCTGAAGGAGAGGGAACTTGTCAGTGCTGCAGTAAAAGGCATGCAGGAACACACAGCCACACTGGGATAGCAGCTTTTCATGGTTTTAAACTCTTAAATAGAATTAAGCAGTAAATACGAGGATTCTGACCTGAACGTTACCAGAGCTGAGCAAGTGCAAAACATGCTGATTGTGGGACCACAAACTTGGCATGACCCAAGTTACACATCACTTGTGTTCTTTGGGTATGTCTATACTGCAATTAAAAGCCCACAGCTGGCCTGTGCTAGTGGACTTGGGTTCGCAGGGCTCAGGCTGTGGAGCAGTTTAATGACAGTGGAGACTTCCAGGCTTGGGCTGGAGCCCAGAGTCTAGGACCCATCATAGTAGGAGGGTCCCAGAGCTCGGGCTGCAGCTTGAGGTCGAGCCTGGACATCTACGTTGCAATTAAACAGCCCTGCAGCCTGAGCCCTATGAGCCTGAGTCAGCTGGCATGGGCCGGGAGTGTCTAATTGCAATGTAAACATACCCTTTGTGACTATTCAGTGGGGAGAGCCAATTTTGTGCAACCTAGTGGTGTGTTGCAGAGGTTGCTCAGAAAAAAATCATCTATGTTGTCAGCAAAATGGTGGCATCCACCGAGTGACACCTCTTCAGCTTTCCATCATTAGCCCAGACCCTTTAGGGTCCCTCTCTCCCAACTATGAAGGCATCCTCCCGAGTTACTGCACCTCTGTGGAGGATAAATTCTGACACTAATTGGTAGAGCACTTCTAAGAGTTGGGTGAAATCAGTGTTGGAGTGTCTCTGGTCACATTCTCTTTCACTTCAGTGAGTCCAGAGCTGTGCTAGCCGGAAAGAAATGCAGCTTTTGTTTTTCTCCTTGAATTCAGCCGGTACCACTCCTGTCCACAAGACTGCAAGACATTTTTGGCAAATGGGTCCCATGCCATATTAGCATGAGTCATTTGAGAATTTGACCCTTAGTGAATACATATGTTTTAGTACGTGGGTAGGTGGGGCTCGTCAGCCTTGGAAGGCAGCCCACCTAAGAGAAGGAAAACTCTGATTTAAAACCTCCGCTGCCTTGTGGCAATACCCACTCATGGGAAAGGCTAAGGGAGTCAACCCTGAAACCAAATCCAGTGTCGGCGTCCCGATGGCGGTCTGACATTGTCCTCAACGTCATTCCGGCAACTCCTGCAATGCCACTGGTGCCAAGTTGTATCGACATTGTCTTTCCCTTGGATCCATCAGTTGCGTGGAGAGGGGGGATCTGCTGCATGGGCAACAGCTGTTCCTCCATATCACCCTGCCCTGGCTTGCGCCCTGGAGAGGACACTCCAGTTAAACATTCCCCATGGGCGCATATCCATCGTCTCTCGAGACTAACGGACGCCAACAACAACAACAGTACGTGGGATAAAAATAGATTAGGAACATTCTCTTGAAGCTGACAATGCTTTTTTTTCTCCTTCCTCCACCTTATAGTATCACTCAGTTCATTACGGTCAGAAACAAGTTCAAAACACCCAGCTGCTTATTTTTATTTATTATTATTTAACTGTTATTTACATTGCAGAAAAAGCTTCCATTTGATTCATATATATCTGAGCAGTTTGGAAACAACAACATTGATCCCTTATACGGAAATTAGCCATTTTTATATGACCCTCTTCTGGGAAGATTTATATTTGTTGGTTGCTACTGGAGTCATTTTTACACAGAACGATCTCTCTTTTTTTGCTTCCCAATGTCTTGTTTTTCTTACTAAATTTTTCTGTTTAAATTAAACAAGGAAGATTGATGATGACCTATTTTTGTGCGTATGTGGGGGAGGAAAAAGAGGAATAAATTGTGGCTATAAGAGACAGCTGGAAAGTATAAGGGCAATTTGCCTGGATTTTCACTCCTGTTGATGCCGAGGGCAAAAAAAAAAAAATATTTGGACCAATAACTTCTTATATTTGATTACAGAAATCTTTCAATGCATACATTAGATTTTGCTGCATAAATCTCGATTTACCTAATCTATCCACATACCAGGAGTCTGGCATATAAAACTTCAAATCTATTTCTGTATCAGGCAACTTCAATTGTGCATAAAAATGCTCCAGGGAGAGATTGCATCTTGGCTGCCATAGCTATCTTTGGTTTTTGAATCACGCATTTGACAATATCTATACTGGATATGTTTTTGTCTTCCGCATATTCCTATGCATTTTAATGGTGTCGAGGGGTGGGTTAGTCTGTATGTGTATACACATACATTTACAGTATATTTAAATGTTTCAGAAAACCTGTATCTTGAGAAATAACAATCTTTTAGTAAAGCATATTACAATTATAGTCATAATACATAGTCTATTACCTTTATTCTGCTGTTTCTTGCACCTGCACATGTACATTGTTAAACACTGAAGTATGAAGTAAGACAAACTTTATGTTGCAATAAGGCTATTTCATTTGCATAATGTGGATTATAATGAACTAAATATATTTAATATTTGCAGTAAGATGGGGTATGGTGCTTGTTATTAACTTGAAGCTACTGATTTGATTGTAGGGTTTTTTTTTTTTTTGCCCCAGTTCCATTGTTTACTGTGATGCACATGGATTGTCAATTTTTAGATGACATAAATATCAACTGGACCTCGGTAAGGCAAAGAATGACTAAACTGTAAGTTGTATTATTCACCCTCTCTGCTCTCAAATCCAGGCTTCCTTTCAAGGCAGTTTTTATCCTTTATCCTCTGCCAGGTTTTTTGTTTTGTTTTTGTCGTGAGATTCATTAATGCAAAAAGTAAGTGGATGATGCCAGTATAAAAGCTACTTGACTATCCAAAGTGAAATCACATAATGGTAAAAATGCTTTAAATTCATGGAATTATCTTAATTATCTCAGAGTAGTCTTTGCTATTACTGCTTCCCAATAAACTGTAAGTAAAGAACTGTATATATGTCTAGAAAATCATATTTGAAGACTTTCATATATCTTTTTAACATAGACACTTTGGGGGCTATTGTCCCCTTAAATTGCATGTGCAACTTTCTCACTGACACTAATGAGACACCAATATCAATTTATCCAAAAGGATCAGAAAGGAAGTACCAAGGAGATAGACTACTCATGAGATGCCACAGGGAAGACTCAACAGGCAACTTCAGGCAATTAGCTCTATGCACAACTCATCCATTTTCTCCTAAAAACTTTGGAAGTTACATATTGCACAACTCATCCAACAGCACACAGCTGGGGACAACTGATGATTTTCTCACCAAACCCACTGAGGGTAAATCTTTCAGAAAGGAAAGGACTCCAAATAGATGTGGATGTAAACAGAGTAGAAGGGCAGATCCTTGGGCCATACAAATTATTTTTATGGCTTGCTGATGCTGACTACCTACCATACACGTATACTAAACTAACTAGGAATTATCACAGTTAATAAATCAAGGTTGTAATTGAAGTCAAGCCAATAAATCGATGGATTTACAATGATACTGAATTAAATCACCAAGTAGTCAGCACATCAAATTAATACAGTCAATAATCAAAGCATGAGGTTAATATAGTACCTGATTGATTCTTACAAATAGTAACCACGGGAATTTAAGGAGGTAGCTGTCCAGTTAGTTCTAACTCCTAATTACAGCTCCTTGCCCAGAGCAAGAAAATCCATTGCACTGGTTGAATATTTTAGAACCAAAACCAAACTAATTTATTTGTCAGCCTTTGAAGCAAATTGAGACTCCTCCCAGAAGTTACTGTATGTGTAGTGGCTATCCTGTTTGCTTCCCTATCAGCCTCATACAGTAGTAATCTGCAACTGTTACTTTATCTTATAGAATACAGCTTGGTCTTGCTGATGCTTTCCCCTAACCCCGGGAGACAATCAAATTATTTTAAAAGTGAGACTTACATACGGTGTAAGTTTAAGGAATTATTATTAGTGGTGCCATTCACAACGTGAAGTTTGACTGATGCTCATATGCATGTGCTAGTGTTCAAACACACACAGTCACACATTCATTGTGAGAGGAAAATGATGATGAGAGACATCTCCCTCTTTCCAAATAAAAGAGAAAAAATACTTAAGGTAAAAAGAGGTTCAAACTCTTCAGCTTGCATGGTCTTTGGTCTCACGTGTCAACAGGCAGGACTACAGTGAAGGGGACCAGGCAATAGTGTCACTGGTTGGTACTTCACACTGGTGGGGTCTTCCAAGCACTTAGCTTGCTCAGACTGGTGTGGCTCATGGTAATCAGTCTCCTCTTTCTGTAGGACCAGCCTTGGCTAGTAGGGGGATCAGCCTTGCTTGGTATCAGAGAGCCCCCAGAAGAACACACAGTCTTCTCCATTCACTTTGACCTTTAATGTTGCACTTTTTGCTTGCTCCACCCTTTAGCACTTTCCAGGTGGTCTTAAAAGCAAATCAGGGACGTCACATATCTCAGACTCCAAGAACATGTTCCAATCCTTGTTGAGCTGGGCAAGATTGACCAATGGTCCGTTTGGAAAGTCCACATTACACTAACAGTTCTTTTACACAATATCCATTGTTATAATCTCAGGCAACGTGTACTCCAATAATAGCAAAGTGTGGTACAAACAGGAGACAATTTTGGGGAAGCTTCCCCAGCCTCCCCTTTCAGGGTAATGGCGGAGGGCACAAGTTAGCATTTGGTATCTGGTATAAGGCATTGACACATTTATGAGTATAACTAACGAACCAATCAACAGTCTTTGTCATTCACCCACACTCATACAGCTTCATACACAATCTTAGCATTAGAAATATAGAGGCCTTTTGGCAACTGTCATGCGACCCTTTCACCAGACAAAGAATTGGGGAATTAACTGATGTGACTTTGAGTGCATGAAGGGTCATGCCTTACTCCTACCAACTTTTAATCTAGAGCAGTGTTTCCCAAACTTTGGACGCTACTTGTTCAGGGAAAGCCCCTGGCGTGCCAGGCCGGTTTGTTTACCTGCCCTGTCCACAGGTTCGGCCGACCCTCACTCCCACTGGCCGCGGTTTGCCGCACCAGGCCAATGGGGGCTGCAGGAAGGGCGGCCAACAGATCCCTTGTCCCGTGCCACTTCCTGCAGCCCCCATTGGCCGGGTACAGTGATCCACGGCCAGTGGGAGCTATGATCGGCCGAACCTGTGGACGGGGCAGGTAAACAAACCGGCCCGGCCCGCCAGAGGCTTTCCCTGAACAGGCGATGTTCCAAGTTTGGGAAACACTGATCTAGAGGAAGAGAGCTGCTTTAAATCTTCTCAATATACATTAGATCTTCTCAATAACCTCTTAAACTTTAATTTTCTTTATTTTATGCCAAGCCAAAATTCTCATTTCGGCTATTTCTCTTACACCCTGCTTAGAGATGGGTGGATAAAAATTGCTGACTTAAAAAAATCAGATTTTTATTTTAAAGTAAATATAGATTTATTTCTAAGAAATAAACAATTAAAAAGTAAAATTGAAACTATAGCAACCTATGTTGAGGCCTACATTTACTATAGTTGATTAATTTCTCAAATTAAATAAATAAAATATTAGACAATACATGTTTGTTCCCAAAGTTTTACAGAAAGCCAACTCATTGGCTAAGCACTTGGAACCAGCATTTATTGAAGTGCTAAATTAGCTTGTGATAGCAGTAATCTCTTATGCAAGTACAGAGAGAATATTTTCTTCATTTCAGTTTATTCAACTAGTTCATTCAATGACTAGCTCATTCAGAGTTAAGAAAACAATTGGGAGTTGAAGAAGCAGAAAAGCTTGTCTTCTTTCAATCAATGAATAAAAGCTAGATGTGTGGATGAGATCTACTAGTTCTAAAATCCTGAAGGACATGGTGACCAGAAACAATCAGTTCAGTTAATTAACTACAGATAATACTTCCTTTGTTTAATAAATCAGTTATAAATGTAAAACACATTGTGATAAACTTTTTTATGTATCATGCACATTTAAGGTAGTGTTATTTGCCTTTATTAAAAGAACAATTTTAAATGCAGTTTTTGTGCATTTTTAATTGAATTCAAATTTTCATCCAAATAAAGCTTAACACAAGTCACAAGTAAAAATATTAATCATGTAGTAAGTAAGAAACATATCATTCCCTGCTTTCCAACATAATAAAAATGTAAAAGTTAGGAATCTAAATAAATGTAAGTTAAACTATATAATTGCTTAATTCTATGTAGATATAGTGTATCCACCCAGTTAGCAAAAAGAAGCATCACATTTAGTGTAAAGGCTATAGAGAGCTGAAAATCAACATATTTTAATGGTTAGCAATCAGTGAGCATCAACCTTTCTTTAAGAAAATGACTAAAAAGTACAAATGCAAAACAAGGGTAACATCAATTATTTAAATCAAGGCTTTCTGCCTGTTGATTTAAATCATGATTATAATCAGTGATTTAAATCACATTGATTTGAACGATCCACCCCGTTTTTGGGGTTATGTGTGACATATATGTCGATTTCCTGCAATAGCCTTGGAAAACCTTATTGAATTAAGTTGAAATAGCTTTGGAGTCCATTGTATTAAATGCAGAGTTATGTACTATTGCGGAATTGTATGTAATTTCGCTGGGGGAAATATGATCAGTATAAATCCTGGGAAGTGTTAAGAGTTTACAAGGACTATTTGAAACAATGTGTCCGGCAAGAATGACAGAGTCAAATGGGTTTCCCAAGAAATCTGTAGGGGGAGGTGCATGCAAATGCACCCCTGGTTGTGCAAAACTCCCAGCCTTTTGAAGCTATGCTCTGAAAAGAGAACCACTGTCTGCTGATTGCCTTTTACACGAGGACAAGATCAAAGGCTCAAGCTGTATAAAGGAAAGAATGACCTATTTGTGGTGGTTCTTGTTCTGGACAAAAAAAACAAACAAAAAAAGTGATTATGAACCTGTAACCACAGAAAAACTCCTGTGTAGAATCTGAGGAACTGACTCCTACCAGAGCTCTTTTTGGAGTTGGGGGGTGAGCTATGGTAAGCTTATTAGCATATGTGTAGGGTCTTTTACTGTTTTTTCTGTAATGCTTTTCACCTCAAGAATAAATGTGCTTGCTTAGAAAGACCTATGTGCTGACTTAGAACTACAGGCAATTATGCTGGTTATAGCCTCTGAGAGAAAGCAATGTGCAGATGCTGGCTATTTAGGCCATCTGGCTTGCTGGGGACAGCACAGTGTAAGCAGGGAACTGTGCAGCCAAGAAAAACCCTGGTTAGGAGGGAGAGAGACATGGGTCTTCACTGAAAAGAGGTGACTGCTGGGAAACCAGGTACCTAAAAGTGGGTGCCCTTGGTGGATGATAGAGGGGGAATACATGTGCAGTTGCTCTTAATTGTGACAGTATGATCTATGGGAAATGGGGTGTGTGTGTGTGAATTAATTAAATATTTAAGTGGGACCAATGGAATGAATCACTACCAGAAAAAACTTGGATGCTTTCTGGCTGAACTGTTAATAACAGACACACAACCTCTGTTTATAGGATGGCCATTGATTCAGCTGCCTTTCTTTTTGTGTTACAAAACTACCATAGACATGTCAGCACCAAAACTCGGAGCTGGTTTTGACTGACACCAGACTAGTGATTAGGCCATATCATTTTTAATGACAGGCTGACACATCTTGCGAAGTGATCTATTAGCAGAGTATTTGTGGTGGGGTTAAAATGCATAGACATATAACAGGAAGAGAGAAACAGTCTGAGAATTAGAACAAAGTGCTTTTCTCTGCAATTCTGAAAGTGGTGTGCCAACAGCTATGATTTAGCATCTGCATGTTCCTTTACCAATTAGTATCCCTGTTCAAGAGTGTACAAACTTATTAGTAAACTGGACCAGCATGCATATGCATGTGCCTGTGTCTGGAATTCAAATTGTCATGTACTTTCCGAAGCTGTGATAATATAGGTCTGAATCTCAGGTCCATTCTGGACCCTTGTGCCTTCAGATTAGGTGCAAAAGGAGCCAGAAAGTCAGCTGACTTGCCTATCCTTTGTTTGCTTCACATCTGTTTAAAGATGGCGGCTTGACTTTCAGCTGAAGAGTCTGATGTAATGGATGGAGAGCTATGAAGGAGCTCATTGTGACTCCCCGATTCTCAGCCATTTGTCCGGGACATAAACTGAAATGGCAGTGGTGCAGCTTTAATTTATGCCACAAGCATAAGGTCTTTCATAGATCTTATGCCAGTTAGGAGTTGGGTGTAGTGGAGCCTTCATTCCTCCCCCAAATGCACCTTGCCTCTCTTCACACTGGGCAGTGGAGTACTGGCTCAGGAGATGGTGGAGCTGGGACAAGAGGCAGCAGATCCACCTCCGCCAGCTTTATGCCAGTAGCGATGTCCCTTATACAGTAAGTTCTCCAGGGGCAATTTCTATCCACCCAAGTTTTATCGTAAGTAGCACAAAAGGGACTGGAGAATCTGGTGCAAAGGAAACCCGACAATCTTGCTTGGAGTATGTACTCCTATGAATGTCTGAAGATCTTCAAATGTGAGGGGACCCATTCCTCTATGGGTGGGGTAGGTATCAAGATATCAAAATTTATTGAGTGGTGAACTGGCATCTTTGTAGATTTCCTTGAAGGAGTCTGGGTCTAAACAAAACATCACTCACTACCTTCAGTAAATCTTTTTCTGGTGATGTTACTTCCATTGCAGTGGTGCTATATTCTAGAAATGGCACATCTGGACATAATGGTTGTATAGTGGCAGTTACTAAGATACCTGTAGGTAGATCAGGGTGCTGAGTGAAATTTAGCCAGCCATTTCTAAATTGTGATAATGATATAACACTTCTTCATGGAAATGGGGCAAACTGAAAATATCCACTGAACAGGGGTACTAACAAAAGATAGTATGTATTACTACCCAACCCTTCCTACTCTTGATTTCTGCTGGTAAAAATTGCATATTTTAGAATATGCCTTTTTGTTATTTTTATCTGTTTAGCATTTGGTATTCCTTATACCAATACCTCTGTTAGTCTATAAGGTGCCACAGGACCCTTTGTCGCTTCTACAGATCCAGACTAACACGGCTACCCCTCTGATACTTGGTATTCCTTATATGCACCATACTTTATTAGCATTATTATTGCCTTTTGCAGATTAGTGAGTAAAGGCCACTGTTTTGCTCCAGGCTATTAAATATTGCTTTCTGCATCATCAGTCATGGTAATCCTTAGTGATGATAACAGTGCTTTGGAGTATTTTTGTGACTAGAATTTTTAAGATGTACTTGGTAGGTTCTAATTTTAGAAAAGTGAAAGTGATGATCATGGTTTGATTTGTCTTCATTACAGGTGTACCCTGCAATTTAGATCTTGTCAGTGTTGCAAATTAAAATTGTCCTGTGCTATTTAGCTTGGTTAAATGACATTAATGTCATTGCTTATGCACTACCTGTCACATGGACTTGAGTGCTAATCTGAGGCTCATCAGTGTTGAGCTATCTTTGGTGACAGCTACTGTAAATGTACTCTGGGGAGACTGCTTTAAGAAACTGGAAGCTCTTTGAGGTAAATATTTTGTGGTGCTTCATGCCAATGCATGCTGAGTTATTCAGGATTATATTTAAAGCTCACTATTTGCACAGTTTGTGGGTTGCCACATTGCAGCCTGCAAATAATTCACTTTCAAGAAAGCTTTGTTTGTTTTACCAAAATCATACATTTAACAGAGATCCAACCTTCAGTGCACAAGTCCCAAACATTTGATAGCAGAGATTGTTAATGTTTCCCTATGGGAAGACCAGCTTCACTCATGCAAGTGGTTATCAGGCCCCTATATCCAAGAAGCTATCTCTTGCTCACCCACTTATTGCTATATCTCCTCTTTTGAGGAGGCTTATTGAGAAGGCTGTAGTGAGCAGCACTCGGTGAATAGCTGATTTTTCTGTTTCTTTGGCAGTTCTGAAAAATTGTAAAAAAAAAAAAGCCAGTCCTTGCGTACAGACATCCCCCCAACCTGAAGCAAATACTCACCAGCAACTGCACACCACACAACAAAAACACTAACCCAGGAACCAATCCCTGAAAGAAACCCCGTTGCCAACTCTGTCCGCATATCTATTCCAGGGACACCATCATAGGACCTAACCACATGAGCCACACCATCAGGGGCTCGTTCACCTGCACATCGACCAATGTGATATATGCCATCATGTGCCAGCAATGGCCTCTGCCGTGTACATTGGTCAAACCAGGCAGTCTCTACGCAAAAGAATAAATGGACACAAATCTGACATCAAGAATTATGACATTCAAAAACCAGTAGGAGAACACTTCAATCTCTCTGGTCACTCAATAACAGACTTAAAATTGGCAATTCTTCAACAAAAAAACTTCAAAAACAGACTTTTAACAAGAAACTGCAGAACTGGAATTAATTTGCAAACTGGACACCATCAAATTAGGCCTGGAAAAAGACTAGGAGTGGATGGGTCACTACAAAATGTAATTTTCCCTCTGCTGATACTCACACCTTCTTGTCAACTGTTGGAAATGGCCGACATCCACACCATCCTCCAGATCGTTAATGAAGATATTGAACAAAAACGGCCCCAGCACCGACCCTTGGGGCACTCCACTTGATACCGGCTGCCAACTAGACATGGAACCATTGATCACTACCCGTTGAGCGCGACCATCTAGCCAGTTTTCTATCTACCTTACAGTCCATTCATCCAGCCCATACTTCTTTAACTTAATGGCAAGAATACTGTGGGAGACTGTATCAAAAGCTTTGCTAAAGTCAAGAAATAGCACATCCACTGCTTTCACCTCATCCACAGAGCCAGTTATCTCATCATAGAAGGCAATTAGGTTAGTCAGGCATGACTTGCCCTTGGTGAATTCATGCTGACTGTTCCTGATCACTTTTCTCTCCTTTAAGTGGTTCAGAATTGATTCCTTGAGGACCTGTTCCATGATTTTTCCAGGGACTGAGGTGAGACTGACTGACCTGTAGTTCCCCAGATCTTCCTTCTTCCCTTTTTTAAAGATGGGCATTACATTAGCTTTTTTCCAGTCATCCGGGACCTCCCCCGATTGCCATGATTTTTCAAAGATAATGGCTCCGCAATCACATTGGCCAACTCCTTTAGCACCCTCGGATGCAGTGCATCCGGCCCCATGGACTTGAGCTCATCCAGCTTTTCTAAATAGTCCCGAACTACTTCTTTCTCCACAGAGGGCTGGTCACCTCCTCCCCATACCATGCTGCGGAGTGCAGCCGTCTGGGAGCTGACCTTGTCTGTGAAGACAGAGGCAAAAAAAGCATTGAGTACACTAGCTTTCTCCACATCCTCTGTCACTAGGTTCCCTCCCTCATTCAGCAAGGGGCCCACACTTTCCTCGACTTTCTCCTTGTTGCTAACATACCTGAAGAAACCCTTCTTGTTACTCCTGACATCTCCGGCTAGCTGCAACTTCAAGCGTGATTTGGCCTTCCTAATTTCACTCTTGCATGCCTGAGCAATATTTTTATACTCCTCCCTGGTCATTTGTTCAATCTTCCACTTCTTGTAAGCTGCTTTTTTGTGTTTAAGACGAGCAAGGATTTCACTGTTAAGCCAAGCTGGTCGCTTGCCATATTTACTTTTCTTTCTACACATCGGGATAGTTTGTTCCTGCAACCTCAATAAAGATATTTTAAAATACAGCCAGCTTTCCTCGAATCCTTTCCCCATCATGTTATTCTCCCAGGGGACCTTGCCCATCAGTTCCCTGAGGGAGTCGAAGTCTGCTTTTCTGAAGTCCAGGGTCTGTATTCTACTGCTCTCCTTTCTTCCTTGTGTCAGGATCCTGAACTCGACAATCTCATGGTCACTGCCTCCCAGGTTTCCATTCACTATTGCTTCCTCTACTATTTCTTCCCTGTTTGTGAGCAGCAAGTCAAGAAGAGCTTTTCCCCTAGTTGGTTCCTCCAGCACTTGCACCAGGAAATTGTCCCCTACACTTTCCAAAAACTTCCTGGGTTGTCTGTGCACTGCTGTATTACTCTCCCAGCAGATATTGGGGTGATTAAAGTCACCCATGAGAACCAGGGCCTGTGATCTAGTAACTTCTGTTAGTTGCTGGAAAAAAGCCTCGTCCACCTCATCCCCCTGGTCTGGTGGTCTGTAGCAGACTCCCACCATGACATTACCTTTGTTGCTCACATTTCTAAATTTAATCCAGAGACTCTCAGGTTTTTCTGCATTTTCATACTGGAGCTCTGAGCTGTCATACTGCTCTCTTCCATACAACGCAACTCCCCCACCTTTTCTGCCCTGCCTATCCATCCTGGACAGTTTATATCCATCCATGACAGTACTCCAATCATGTGAGTTATCCCACCAAGTCTCTGTTATTCCAATTACATCATAATTCCTTGACTGTGCCAGGACTTCCAGTTCTCCCTGCTTGTTTCCCAGGCTTCTTGCATTTGTGTATAGGCACTTAAGATAACTCACTGATTGTCCTGCTGTCCCAGTATGGGGCAGGAGCCTTCCCCTCTTGCACTCACCTTGTGCTTCTTCCCGGTATTCCACTTCCCCACTTACCTCGGGGCTTTGGTCTCCTTCCCCCGGTGAACCTAGTTTAAAGCCCTCCTCACTAGGTTAGCCAGCCTGCTTGCAAAGATGCTTTTCCCTCTCTTCATCAGGTGGAGCCCGTCTCTGCCTAGCACTCCTTCTTGGAACACCATCCCATGGTCAAAGAATCCAAACCCTTCTCTCTGACACCATCTGCGTAGCCATTCGTTGACTTTCACGATTTGACGGTCTCTACCACGGCCTTTTCCTGCCACAGGGAGGATAGACGAGAACACCACTTGCGCCTCAAACTCCTTTATCCTTCTTCCCAGAGCCACATAGTCTGCAGTGATATGCTCAAGGTCATTCTTGGCAGTATTATTGGTGCCCACGTGGAGAAGAAGGAAGGAGTAGCGATCTGAGGGCTTGATGAATCTCGGCAGTCTCTCCGTCACATCATGAATTCTAGCCCCTGGCAAGCAGCACACCTCTTGGTTTTCCTGGTCAGGGTGGCAGATAGATGACTCAGTCCCCCTGAGGAGGGAGTCCCCGACCACCACCACCCGCCTCCTTCTCTTGGGAGTGGTGGTCGTGGAACCCCCATCCCTAGGATGGTGCATCTCATGCTTTCCAATCGGTGGAGTCTCCTTCTGCTCTCTTCCCTCAGATGTATCATCCACTCCACTCTCTGCACTAGAGGAGGAGGAGGAACACTGCCTCTATATAACTTTTAGCCCAGTGTTTAGGGCACTTTCCTAGGACGTGGGAAACCTGGGTTCTGCCTTACATGGAAAATGGATTTGAACTTGGGTTTCCTTCCTTTTAGGTGAGTGCCCTAATCACTGGGCAATGGGGTATTCTGAGGTGGGTGGGTCTCTCTCTCTCTCTCTCCTGTTGAACTTCTTCCACTGTGTATAAATACTTCAGTAGTCATTGGGCCAGGGAAAGCATGTAAAGACTCTATGGCCTGGTGGCTAAGATACTTGTGTGGGAGGCTCAAGGTCATGTCTTGTCTTTACATCAGGCAGAAGGGAGAATTTGAACCTCAGTCTCCCACAGCTTTGGTGAATGCCTTAAGTGTTGGGCTAAAAGTTATTAGGGGACGGCCTCCTCTGGCCATTTTGTGAATCTAGCCCCAATATTTTTTTTCTGGCCAAAACTATTTGTGTCAAATTCACAAATAGTTTGGGGTGACCTAAACTGTGAATGAATTATTCTCTGAAAAATTTCACTCAGCTCTAGTAGTGAGGCTACTTTGGTGTCATCTGGACTATTCATATTGCTTGGATGCCTTTTAGTCAGGTTTTAGACAGTTTTAGGGTGTTGCATAGAAACAGTGGCGATCTTGTTGGCTAAAATCTTTCCTGAGCATTGGACAATGGAATTTGCCATGAGGCTTGATGTAATTAGCCATGATGTTTTGTTAACTATTACCAGTCTTGTGCTCGTTACCATAGTATTTGAGCACCTGGTGTAGTGACTGGATGGGGTAGGTGAAATTCTTTTGAATGAGGGTGGGGGTCTCCATTCTTTCCTTTCTGAGAGAACCAGTAGAGAGGTTTTGGCAGTTGCTCATCTGGCCCAAGTAATGTTCTGGATTCCAAAAGGCTCTGTTTTGACACCTCTTCTGCTCAACATTTATGTGAGGTCCTTAGGGCAGATTGAGAAGCATTTTGGAGATGTGGTATCATCAATATATGGAAGATAAACAGGATAAAATTCTAAGGGTAAACAGTTCCAAACCACCTAAGTGATTGAAATGAGTGACAGAAAAATGCCTACATGATTGGAAGTCCATGGGACTTAGGCTCCTTAGTTACTTAGCCATTTTTGAACGTTTTACCTCCTCTCATTCTCATCTGACCCAGATGGTACAGTTGATATGTTTTTCAGTGTCTAGCCAAGATATGGGCATGTGGAGCAGGCAGTTGGCCGAGGTACAAGTCAGAGGGGTAGCAAGTGATACAATTACATTGGGGAAGCATTTGGAGTCTATGGCAGGAGATGTTCCCTTTATTGAGAGATTTTAACTACACGTTGCCTAAGAAATGCAGTTTGGTGGTGATCTTAAACTCTACTGTTGATGGAGTTCCAGAGGATGCCAGTGGCCAAGAATATCTCTGTTCATCTGTGTGTGGTGAAATGTTTGACCTTTTTTTTAGATCCAGACCAAACCACCATCATCCATGTTTTTATAACTTCCAGAGTGCAGGGCCGGTGCAAGGAAGTTTCGCGCCCTAGGCGAAACTTCCTTGCACCAGCCCTGTGCCCCCCTCCCAATGCTGCCCCCCCCAGCCAGCTCCCCCGCCCGTGGGAGCTCAGCCTCCCCCCCCGGCCCGTGGGTGCTCAGCTCCCCCCCCGCGGGAGCTGAGCGGGGAGCCGGGGGGCGGCTTGCGGCGGCTGCCCCCCGGCTCGCCAATCAGGCGCTGAGCGGGGGAACAGGAGGGCAGCTCGCCACGGCTGCCCCCGGCTCCCCACTCAGCCACTGAGCGGGGAGAGAAGGGGCAGCCGCGGCAAGCAGCCCCTTGTCTCTCTGCTCAGCAGCTCAGTGGGGAGACAAGGGGCAGCCGCGGCAAGCCGCCCCTTGTCTCTCTGCTCAGCAGCTCAGCCACTGAGTGGGGAGGCAGTGGGGAGGCAGCGGGCAGCCACCCGCTGCCCCCCAAACCTTGGCGCCCTAGGAGACCGCCTAGGGTCGCCTAGTGGGCGCGCCGGCCCTGCCAGAGTGTATTTTTACAATGTGCTCTACGTGGAATTGCACTTAAAGATCAGCCGAAAGCTGTAGCTGATTCAGAACGTGACTGCTTGTTTAGTTCAGTGTTAGTCAAAGGGAACATATGATACTTCTTTTCCACAACTGCTCTGACATCCTTTTTACTTCAGGAAGCAATTCAAGGTATTGACTTGGGTCAAAAAGTCCTGTTTAGCCTGCGTCCGGGCAATTACTTCACTCCCCCTAGTCAACAGTGGCAGTTCACATCAATTGAGGTGCAAAAGAGACTTAATCATGAGTTTTCAGAAGTTTAAAAGGGTCTAAAATTATATCTGATTAAATATTGTGTCCGAAGACTTGTTGATAGGGTGCATGTTTATAAATCTAAAAATACGGTGCAATACGTACCCAGTTTTACTCTCAGATGTATGTGTACCCGGCTCATGGGCTTCAATGGCAGCCCCTCATCCATCCAAAGGTGGAATTTAGCTAACAAGAGTGCCAAACATGCAACTTCAGTTCAGGAGGTGGGTCTAGATTTATAAAATTAAATACTCAAAACTATCCCTGCTGTATGTGGGAGAGGTAAATCCACTCTCCAGTGCCCAGCATGAGTGCCTTGGCTGGTCTCTGGAGAGGTACTTGAGAAAAACAAGGAATCATCCTTCCCTGTCCGAGGTTGGGGAGCCTTTGCAGAGCTACTCTTTGGCTGGTACGGTAGCACTCAGGTTGCAGAAGCCTCCACTATCCAAATGTGTCATGTCCATTCACAGAGGGAGGCTGATGAGTTTAGCAATGGATCTTCCAGCTCCACCCCTGAACCTCAAAGTGAACGCTGCTCCTAATCACCTGACCTACTTGTTATTTTTCACTATTTATCACCTGACCTACTAGTGATATTTCCCTAGTTCCAATATCAGGAGACACTCCTGGCTCTGTGAAGGCAAAGGAAGGATTCACCACTCAGTGAGTAGTGGGGTACAGAGATTTTGTGAGAGGTGATGGAGGAGGAATCTTGTAGGCAACAGCTGGATCATCAACCCAGTGAAAATTGAGGTTGTACTAATCAGAGTTAGTCCAGAAAGAAGAGCTATGTGGCTTGAGTTCCCAGGATGAGGAGCAAAAGGAGATGATATGGACTGAAAGACTGGAGGATTCCACAGATTTTATATTATTGGACAAAGATTTCTTTTTTGTAATGAATTACACTACAGGGGTGTTGGTGGTTGTTCTTGTTGCTTTTTCTTTCCCCTTCTCACTTTCATTTCCACAATTCAGTGACCAATAAACAATATCTTGTGCACTTCTAATTTATGTGGTAAAAGAATCCAAAATAAAATCCTGTAATTTTAATTCTGTAATACAAAGCTTAGTATTTTCCAATTAGTTTAGTTTAGCTGCTTCAATAAATCTAGACAAAAAGGTGTCTAGATTTACCAAAAAAAAAAGGTGTCTAACAGCTCCATGATTCTTCAAGATGGCTTGTGATTTGAAAATATCATCTGGATAGTCACCAGGGTAATTTAGCATGTTTTCATTCCAGGATACTGGGAGACAAATGTAACACTATAAAATGAAATTAATTCTCTTTATTTCTGCTTCAGGAAAAAAAAGGTATATAACAATGACATTACAAAACCGGAAATTCTTGCAACACCCAATGAAAGAAACAAATAGAGAATAGTGGTTGTTGGTTATGAGGTGCATAAAAAAACCCCTAGATGTCACCTTGGATTTATTTTGACTTAACTGTTAGATTTATACTCAACTCTTACTAAAATTGTTTAAAATCGACTAACAGCATAACATTTTAAAAAAATAATGTGATCATGCCCTTTGTCCTGTGGTTGCATGTGCTTTGTACCACCACAGGAAAGACCTTTTCTAGGTCAAGTCTCATGTGCACCAGAAACCCAATCCAGCTCCCGCTGAAGTTAATGAAAAGACTCCCATTGGGAATTGGACCAGGCCCCAGGACAGCAAAGTGTGAACTGTGCAGTTAGTGTGCTTATCCCAGGGTGGGTGGGGAAGGAGGGAGTGCCTCATTAGCTTTGCAGCAGTCTTTCTGGCCCAACTGCTGGTCTACAAAAGGAATCTCAGTCATCCTTTGCTATTGTAGAGAAAAAAAATGGGTGCTTCCCCTAGAAGGCCACTTTAAAAAATAAACACCCCCCACACACAACTTATGCCAGCAATGAATTTGGCCTTCTGACTCCATTTTAGTAAGAATGATAGGGCCTGATTCATCACTGCATTACTCTGCTTTTACATTGGAGTCAATTGAGTTACACTGGCATAAAACATGAGTAACTCAATAGTGAATAAACTCATTAAGTCTATAATATCAACCTGCTTATATAAAGATAGACCATTTGAAATGAGAACATATACATCCTACATGTATTCTTTCCCCCTCCACAATGAATAGACCCAGAAAAAGGGGGTTCTATTTATGATAATTTAAACTTAATCATATACACACTTTAAGGTTGTACCATTTCTTTTCTCTGATACATAGAGCCTACAACCATACTCAAAAATCTAGAAAATAACTTTCATGAACTAGCCTCTCACAAGACTATTGGCTCACCAAGAATGACCGGAAGCACATTTCCAGACCATACCAAAGCAAGTATTTGTTTGTGGAAAGATCACTACCCAGCATAAAACAAATATAACACAGCTGGTTCTTCTAGCTGTAGTCATCATACTGACTGTAAGCAGATTACGGTAATTATAATGGATATTGCAGGAACTTGCCTTCTAATTAAAATGGAAATGAAATTTACAGAGCAAATATGCAACAAACCATGCTTTTTGCCGTAGTTAAAAAATAAAATAAAAACCTCATGGTGCTGCCATATGTTACTTAAGTGCCAACAGTATGCTCAGGAAGACAAGATTCCTTTCCTTTGTGAATTCTAAAGGGACAGATCAAACAATGTAAAATGGTTTTGAGGAAAGGAGGGGAGGTTCTCACAGTACAGATTATTTTTTTTATTGGCGGTGTGCAGTATTTCTGAGTTAGATTAATTTAAATGAGTTGTCTTATAAGAAGAAATATATTTTTAAAGAGAGATTTGAATGGCAGATTCCTTTCACACACAGCGTGAGAAGGAATTCCACCATGGGAGAAAGCATGACAAGTGGAAGAAGGGTACAGTGGGAGCAGGAGGAATTGGGGTGGGAATAGGACCAATATAAGGGATAGGAAGAAATCAGGGCAAAGCTGCAAGCAAGGGCAAGCCATTAGATGCCATATTAAAGTGTGCTTGTAACTGACTTCTGCAGAGTTGAGAATCTTGTTACAAATCAATGCCAAATATTATTCTATCAAACATGTGGCTAAACTAGGCTTTGTAATTCCAAGAGTATTTTTAGATTCTCACAGCCTGTACTTGGCAGTGCAGGGAGTAAGCCACCCCTTTTCTCCCATGCTCAGATTGTGACTGGAGTCTTGGATGACAAGAGCAGGGGTACTTACTCATTGGAAGATGGACAGAGGCTCTGGGGAAACCTGGCTCTGTTCTCGCTACTTGCTGTCCAGAATAACCAGCCAGATGTGTTTCATTTGCTGAGAGGGAAATTGACTGCAGGTTAAGCTGTTCCAGTGGAGCTTGATTAAATGCTGTGAACTGCTCTGTCCATGTGGCTGAAGCAGTCACTGCAGAAGAACATAAACATGCACATTCCATTAATAACACCAGGGCTTTTGCTGTTAAATCCCTCACTACCTCTTTATTTGACCATTGAACTAGATCATCCCTTCTGTGGAAAAACCTGCAGTGTGTCATATGCACAGCTCCTCGTGGCTGGGCACTCCTCAGGCTTTTGTATTTGGGTTCCATGTGCTTTACCAGAGGCCAAACACTGCCTCTGGCTGGGGTCTCTAGGCATACTCTTGGGATGTAGATCCTGCCTATCTAGCACCTGTTTCTGAGAGGTGAGATCCCACACTCCAAATGTCTTAACCCTGGAACTAATGCTGACCCCTCAGACTCTCCCCCCACCTCACCCCCGTAGCTTAAGCATACTCCCTTCCAGAACTGCAGCCACGTGGGTGCTCTGAGTTTACAGTTTGACTGTTCATGGACATGCGACAGTGAAATCAAACAGACACATAGACAGACTTCATAGAGTATTCCAAACCAAATTGCTCTTTACTTAGGTAGCATAAGAAATACACAGACTTAGGCAAAATAATAACCACATTCTCCCTCAGCAGAATCCTCTGAGGAGTTCAGGAATTCCCTCTCCTGCACATGGCTTGTGAATTATGGACTTTCTCTCTTACTGTGATGTCTATAGTTAGTGTCCTTCTACGCTCCTATCCAAGCCTCCCCTTCTCACTCTGAGTCCCTTGAGTTTACATGTCCCACCAACAACTCCTGGTTTCTTTGTTCTGCTGCAGGAGATTTTTCTATCCCTTGCAGAGAAACTTATTTGAGTTGGTTTCCATAGGCTTCAGCCAACCCATTGTCCCAATGTGCTGCCACCTGAGTAGACAACCATTAAAGTCCTAATGACCCACCATTTCACCTAGTGTGGGAGGGAGGTGCTGCAGCCCTGATAGCAGATGGCTGACTCGACTTCCACACTGAGGCATTCCATGCCCCAACAAATTCATAATAACTTCATAACATCAACCAGAATTCATAAGTTCTACATAAAGAGATTCCTCAAATTGTCACATCGGCAGATGGGAAATAATAATAATAATCATCATCATCATAATAATACCTAGTGTAACAGACCCTGTCAGGTTCCCCTTTGAGAGGATTCAAGCCTTTGGATCCCCGGGGGTCTTAAGCTTCCCGGGTCTCAGCAGGCTGCAGTTCTGTTTCCTCTCTAGTTCTGTTGGCTACCTCTTCATGGAAATGGAGCCACCCAGGACCAGCACTGACCCCGAGATACTCTAGTAGCTTAAACACACCCGTCCCATAACTCCAGCCAAGATAGGAACCTTCTAGGTTACAATGTAACTCTCTCAGGAGGGATGTGGCAGTTGTGAAGCACATAACGCACAGAGACAGAGACACTTTACACTGATTCTAACACCATTATTTATTGATACTTATTTATATAAAGCGTAAGAGAGTGTGGCTCATGCAAAATAACAAACCCTACATGCTTTTCTCTGCCTCAGTTTCCTCATGTCTCCAGTGTATTGTTTGGGCTGTGGCTAGGCTATCTGTGACTATCTAGGTAACTTTTGGGCCAGTGCAATTTTTGTGTGCTGAAAATGTGGAGTCTCCACACCCAGATCCCATAACCTTCCTTCCTCCTTCTTCCCATAATCTCCTGGGTGTCACTCTCCCGGTCGTTCTCTTGAGAAGCTGTATTTAAAACCCTGGTTTGTCATCTGTCCTCTTTTGCCTCTTTCCACTTCGCCCCGTCCCTTCAGTAAGAAGCAGAAGACATCTAAAAAGTGACAAGTTTTTTAAGTGCTTATATATCAATGCTAGAATTTTAAATAATAAGATGAGTGAACTAGAGTTCCTCATATTTTATGAGATATTGATATAATAGGCATCACAGAAACTTGGTGGAATGAGGATAATTAATGGGATGCAGTAATACCAGGGTACAAAATATATCTGAAGGACAGAACAGGTCGTGCTGGTGAGGGAGTGGCACTATATGTGAAAGAAAGCATAGAATCAAAAGTAAAAATCTTAAATGAACCAAACTGTACCATAGAATCTCTATGGATAGTAATTTCATGCTTGAATAATAAGAATATAGCAGTAGGGATATATTACCAAACATCCGACCAGGATGGTGATAGTGATTATAAAATGCTCAGAGAGATTAGAGAGCCTATTAAAATTAATAACTCAATAATAATGGTGGATTTTAACTATCCCCATATTGATGGGTATATGCCACCTCAGGATGGGATACAGAGGGCTGGTCTACACTAGCCCCGAAATTCGAACTAAGATACGCGACTTCAGCTACGTGAATAACGTAGCTGAAGTTGAACTATCTTAGTTCGAATGAAAAAGCACTTACCCGGGGTCCACACGCGGTGCGCAGGCTCCCCCGTCGACTCCGCCTACTCCGTTCGTCGAGCTGGATTACCAGCGTCGACGGCGGAGCACTTCCTGGTTCAATTTATCGCGTCTAGACAAGATGCGATAAATCGAACCCAGAACATCGATCCCGTGCCTCCGACCGGACGCATAAGTATAGACCTACCCAGAGATAAAGTTTCTTGACACCTTAAATGACTGCTTCTTGGAGCAGCTAGTCCTGGAACCCACAAGAGGAAAGGCAATTCTTGATTTAGTCCTAAGTGGAGAACGGGATCTGGTCCAAGAGGTGAATATAGCTGGATTGCTTGGTATAGTGACCATAGTATAGGGTGACCAGACAGCAAATGTGAAAAATCGGGACGGGGTGGGGGGGTAATAGGAGCCTATATAGGAAAAAGACCCAAAAATCGGGACTGTCCCTATAAAATCGGGACATCTGGTCACCCTACCATAGTATAATTAAATTTAACATCCCTGTGGCAGGGAAAACACCACAGCAGCCCAACACTGTAACATTTAATTTCAGAAAGGGGAACTACACAAAAATTAGGAGGTTAGTTGAACAGAAATTAAAAGGTACAGCACCAAAAGTGAAATCCCTGCAAACTGCATGGAAACTTTTTAAAGACGCCATAATAGAGGCTCAATTTAAATATATACCCCATATTTAAAAACATAGTAACAGAACCAAAAAAGTGCCACTGTGGCTAAGCAACAAAGTAAAAGAAGCGGTGAGAGGCGAAAAGGCATCGTTTAAAAAGTGGAAGGTAAATCCTAGTGAGGAAAATAGAAAGGAGCTTACACTCTGGCAAGTGAAATGTAAAAATATAATTAGGAAGGCCAAAAAAGAATCTGAAGAACAGCTAGCCAAAGACTCAAACTGTAATAGCAAAAAATGTTTTAAGTACATCAGAAGCCAGAAGCCTGCTAAACAACCAGAGGGGCCACTGGACGATTGAGATGCTAAAGGAGCACTCAAGCATGATAAGGCCATTGCAGAGAAACTAAAGGAATTCTTTGTATCAGTCTTCATGGCTGAGGATGTGAGGGAGATTCCCAAACCTGAGCCATTCTTTTTAGGTGAGAAATCTGGGGAACTATCCCAGATTGATGTGTCATTAGAGGAGGTTTTGGAACAAATTGATAAACTAAACAGTAATAAATCACCAGGACCAGATGGTATTTACCCAAGAGTTCTGAAGGAACTCAAATGTGAAATTGCAGAACTGCTAACTGTAGTCTGTAACCTACCATTTAAATCAGCTTCTGTACTAAATGACTGGAGGATAGCTAATGTGACATCAGTTTTTAAAAAGGGCTCCAGAGGTGATCCCGGCAATTACAGGCCGGGCAAACTGGTTGAAACTATAGTAAAGAACAAAATTGTCAGACACATAGATGAACATAATTTGTTGCCGAAGAGTCAACATCATTTTTGTAAAGGGAAATCATGCCTCACTAATCTACTAGAATTCTTTGAGGGAGTCAACAAGCATGGGGACAAGGGGGATCCAGTGGATATAGTGTACTTAGATTTTCAGAAAGCCTTTGACAACGTCCCTCACCAAAGGCTCTTTAGCAAAGTAAGCTGTCATGGGATAAGAGGGAAGGTTCTCTCATGGATTGCTAACTGGCTAAAAAATAGGAAACAAAGGGTAGGACTAAGGGTCAGTTTTCAGAATGGAGAGAGGTAAATAGTGGTGTCCCCCAGGATTCTGTACTGGGACCAGTCCTATTCAACATATTCATAAATGACCTGGAAAAATGGGTAAACAGTGAGGTGGCAAAATTTGCAGATGATACAAAACTATTCAAGACAGTTAAGTCCCAGGCAGACTGTGAAGAGCTACAGAAGGATTTCTCAAAACTGGGTAACTGGGCAACAAAATGGCAGATGAAATTCAGTGTTGATAAATGCAAAGTAATGCACATTGGAAAACATAATCCCAACTATACATATAAAATGATGGGGTCTAAATTAGCTTTTACCATTCAAGAACGAGATCTTGGAGTCATTGTGGATAGTTCTTTGAAAACATCCACTCAGTGTTCAGTGGCAGTCAACAAAGCTAATAGAATGTTGGGAATCATTAAAAAAGGGATAGATAATAAGACAGAAAATATCATATTGCCTCTATATAAATCCATGGTACACCCACATGTTGAATACTACATGCAGATGTGGTTGCCCCATCTTTAAAAAGTTATATTAGAACTGGAAAAGATTCAGAAAAGAGCAACAAAAATGATTAGGAGTATGGAACGACTTCCATATAAGGAGATATTAATAAGGCTGGGACTTTTCAGCTTGGAAAAGAAAATAGAGGACTAACGGGGGATATGATTGAGATCTATAAAATCATAATTGGGTGTGGAGAAATTAAATAAGGAAGTGTTATTTACTCCTCATAACACAAGAACTAGGTGTCACCAAATGAAATTAAGAGGCAGCAGGTTTAAAACAAACAGAAGGAAGTATTTCTCCACACAACGCACAGTCAACTTGTGGAACTCTTTGCCAGAGAACGTTCTGAAGGCCAAGACTATAACAGGGTTCAAAAAAGAACTAGATAAATTCGTGGAGAATAGGACCATCAATGGCTATTAGCCAGGATGGGCAGGGATGGCGTCCAGAAGCTGGGAATGAGCGGCAGGGAATGGATTACCTGTTCTGTTCATTCCCTCTGGGACACCTGGCATTAGCCACTGTTGGAAGGCAGGATACTGGGCTAGATGGACCTTTGGTCTGACCCAATATGGCCGTTCTTATGTTCTTACCTTCTCCCTGCTGAGCAAACCTACTTACCACCTCTGTTGTCCATTCAAAGCACCATTGTTAACATTAAGTATTCCCCATTGTCTCTGGTCACAGTTTGGGAAAGAAGTAATTTCAGGCTGGTAGTCTATGGTGGATACACATACAGAGGGTTCCCATGATACAGAAATTTGATGATACAACTTCATAATATTAACCAGAATTCACAAGTTGTACAAACAGAACTCCATCTTCCTACCTTGCTTTTATATAGCGCTTCCTATCAGCAGATCTCCAACTTCTTATCATTATCACTCATCTTATAGATGAGGAAATGGATGCCCAGGGAGGGAAATGACTTGCCTGAGGTCATCCAGCAGGCCAGTGTCAGCCAGGAATAGAACCCAGGTCCCCTGAGTCCCAGTCCAGTGCTCTATCTGCCAAAATATACTTTGAGCTTAGTTTAGGATTTTAAATGCAGCGTCCACATTTCATCATCACTCAATGAGTCAGTGATGGAAGCTTGTGCAAAGAATAAGGGATGAAGCATGCAATACCCATTTAGGCCAGGGTTCTGCTGGAAACACTAGCTTAGCTATGTGAATCTCCATCAAGGACAACCGTGCTGTCCTCGCTCTGTTCACTTCCCAGGCCCCTCTCCATTGGCATCACAACTAATTCATATCCTGTATTGTTATCAGCTCCAGTACTGCAGCTGCAAGTTCTTACCAGTATTTGGAAGGGATCAATATTATAGGTAGATCAAAAAGAACAAGGAGTACTTGTGGCACCTTAGAGACTAACAAATTTATTTGGGCATAAGTTTTCGTGGGCTAGAACCCACTTCATGAGATGCATACAGTGGAACATACAGTAGTACCTCAGTTAACTGTTGTATTGTACTTCTTCTCCTGTGCTGGAGCGGTTTGTGCCCTTAGAATGTAAGCCCTTTGAAAGCAGGAAACCTGTTATTCGTTTGGCACTGCTGTCTTAGTGAGCAGCATCATGTAGGCTTACAGTGCTTCATAAATAATAAACTCTTTGTAAAAGTCCTCTCCTTTCATTTCAGTGAGTAGCAATATAGCCAAGCTGAGCAGGGTCATCTGAATGATTAATCCCTTCCAAATGACTGCATGTGTGGAGATATTGAAACGATAAACCTTGTTTTACAGCATCAGTAAGGCTTTAGATAGAATGGTGTTTATTTCTGAATGGGATGACTGGAAAGAGAGAAAGGAAAGACAGACAGTTTTATTTTGCCATATTTTCCTTTTCAGTATCATTTTGCTAAATTCTGGATGCTTTGCTCTTTAGTCTTGTGTCTTAAGGGCAGCTGTCTTTACTCACAATTAATCAAGAAGGGTTTTTTGTACACACACCAGTGTTTAGAGGGAAAAGGAGCATGTTTCTATTGTGTGAATGTTTCTTTTCAATGTTATTCTTTTACATAGTTTTGATAATTTTGCTCTTATTCTGGAATCCTAAAGGAAGCTCTGTTTGCTCACAGATTAATCAAGGCAGCTTCTTTCTGTGCCACTGAATTAATCAATGTTTTGGAAATCCTCTTTTAATCCTTACTAGACAATATCTGGGGCATTCTGCTTCTGTTGGCCTGGTGTCAGTGATAATGCTAAAAGTGCCTTCATTTCATAGGCCCTTGATTTCTCATTGCTTGTTTAACTGATCATAAAATAATTTACAAATACGTAAAATGACCGTATATGGAAGATACACTGACAGTCTAAAAACCAGACTTGAACTCCATGCCACTTGCCCATCGAAATACGAGACCTTTCTTTTATAATTAAAAGCCAAAACTTTAGAATTTCTGGGAAGTTACAGGAACTACAGAATTCATTCCTTGAAGCTAGGTCAACATGTTTTGTAGATGGCTTATAGCTAAGCTAAAGACTTACTGTAAGTTATATTTGAAAAATATGTTATTACTTGAATTTTTATCATTATTATAATTTACCCATGAACATCTTTACAAGACAATTAATTAGGCTTTATATATCACAAACATTTCATATATTGTTACTCATTAAACCATCTTGTATTTATTTAATTGTTTTTGTTCAAGATCTATTTGCAGAATGGTCAGTCAAATACTTAATATTCAATTATTTCTTCTGAGATCTGTTTTTTTAATCTATTTAATTAATGAGCCTTCACACTTTTCTCAGCCTAGCAGACCCAATGACATTTCTTTTTAACGTAGGGTGACCAGATGTCCCGATTTTATAGGGACAGTCCTGATATTTGGGGCTTTTTCTTTAATAGGCTCCTATTACCCCCACCCTCTGTCCCGATTTTTCACACTTGCTGTCTGGTCACCCTAAATTAATGTGCCTCCCATGGTTGCAAACCAACATGGAAAGGCATACTTCCTTGGGACCATATAATAATCTCTCCTTCAACTACTACTTGGAAACAATGACCATTCACTTTTATATGAAAATATTTTTTCACCTGTAAAATCTTACAACTAACAAAAACTTCTTTAAAATGTGTTGTTCCCAATGTCAGTCCTGATCCTTAAAATGAATGCCAAATTAAATATGTTAGTTGTAATTACCTAATCAAAACCAAGATATTTTTGTCATCTCAGTATGGTTCCTACTTACAATAATAAATTATAAGTTATTCAAAAAAGTCCTAAATTATTTTTAATCTAGAATCAGAAATGTGCTATTTTTCTAATTCTTGCCTACTTCAGTCCTACCTATATAAAGGACCTCGTTAAAGGGCAGTGTTACTTCTTACTTACTTCTAATGTGTTGGTTTCCAGAAGCACATAAGAAACGTCACATGTTGCATGTAGCAAGTTAGTAATGTGCATTATTTTATGAGTTATCACCTGTTTGGATGTCTTTCTCTAAAGCACTGAGTCAGATATCTGACTTTGTGGACTACTGGCATGACCTATTATGACATACAGGTTCCTTCCTATGCCTAAATACATAGGAACGTGATAACATGATACTTATTTATTGACAGTAGTACAATGTGTTCCTTTGGTCAATCTTTGGAAGCAGTCTGTGGCCAGTATGAGGGTTGAGTAGAGGATATAATATTATGGGTGTGAAGGAAGAGAATAAATCATTCACATGAATATTGTCCTTTTAATCCAAAATCCCCAAAAGGCTTGGCACCTTTATAAAGTATCTAAGGGCTGGTCTAGACTAGCCCCAAAGTTCGAAGTAAGATACGCGACTTCAGCTACGTAAATAACGTAGCTGAAGTCAAAGTATCTTATTTTGAACTTCAAAGTACTCACCCCTGGTCCACACCGTGGCGCGCAGGCTCCCCCGTTGACTCTGCCTGCTCCGTTCGTGGAGCAGGATTACCAGCGTCGACGGGGGAGCACTTCCTGGTTCGATTTATCGTGTCTAGACAAGACGCGATAAATCGAACCCAGAAGATCGATCCGACGCGTCCGACAGAGCTGGTAAGTGTAGACTAGCCCTAAGACTCTTCAGGAATCAGACCCTCAGATGGTGTAAATTGGTGTACCTCCATAGGCATTCTGGCCCTCGTGACTGTAATGCAACCACCTGTCGAAGAGCAAGGACAACCATTAAACAACATAAACCACAGTATTGTGGTTCTATATTAATCATGCACAGAAAGTGAAAACTATTATTGTATAGTACCAAAGGCATGCTAGACACTTTTACATACAGGGATGAAAACATTGTTTTGGACCTTTTTATTATTTTTTATATATTATTATTATAATTTACACCTGTGCAAATGGAGTATGCACAGTGGCTTTAAGATATTACTATTATGGTCTGGTAGCATTTTGCACCCACTGGTGTAAATTAATCGGGCTACAGAAGGTGCAAGGTAATGGAGAATCAGGTCCAAGTACCCTTTCCTGGAGGGTTTACGTTCCAAAATGACAGCATATAGATAAATGTTGCTGCAGGAAATACATTGAAAGCAAGTGGCGGATTAATGAAGCTAAGAAAGCATTCTGGTTAGTTCCATGATTTCTTTCTCCTTCGCTTTCTTGATATTATTGTCTCAACACTGTTTGGAGGGAATTAGGAGACATCTCTGCATCAGCAGCAATCTTCTTACAAGGCAAAGTCTGGGATCCAGTTTTCAAGACTAGATCGTTATTTAGAATCATAGAATAGTAGGACTGGAAGGGACCTCGAGAGGTCATCTAGTCCAGTCTTCTGCATTCATGGCAGGACTGAGTATTATCTAGATCATCCGTGACAGGTGTGTGTCTACCCTGCTCTTAAAAATCTCCAGTGATGAAGATTTCACAACCTCCCTAGACAATTTATTCCAGTGCTTATGAGAGTTAGGAAGTTTTTCCTAATGTCCACCCTAAATTGCCTATTGCTTCTTGTCTTATCTTCAGAGGTTAAGGAGAAATTTTTTTCTCCCTCCTCCTTGTAACAGCCTTTTATGTACTTGAAAACTGTTATCATGTCCCCTTTCAGTCTTCTCTTCTCCAGACTAAACAAACCCAATTTTTTCAATCTTCCCTCATAGGTTATGTCTTCTAGACCTTTAATCATTTTTGTTGTTCTTGGACTTGCTCACATCTTTCCTGAAATGTGGTGCCCAGAACTGTACATAATACTTCAGTTGAGGCCTAATCAGCATGGAGTAGAGAGAAAGAATAACTTCTTGTGTCTTGCTTACAACACTGCTGCTAATACATTCCAGAATGATGTGGGTTTTTTTTTTCAACAGTGTTACATTGTTAACTCATATTTAGCTTATGATCCACTATGACCCTCAAATCCCTTTCTGCAGTACTCCTTCCTAGGCAGTCATTTCCCATTTTGTATGTGTGCAACTGATTGTTCCTTCCTAAATAGAGTACTTTGCATTTGTTCTTATTGAATTTCATCCAATTTACTTCAGACTATTTCTCCAGTTTCTCCCCATCATTTTGAATTTTAATTCTGTCCTCAAAAGCACTTGCTACCCCTCCTAACTTACTATCGTCCGCAAACTTTACAAATGTATTCTCTATGCCATTATCTAAATCATTGAAGAAGATATTGAACAGAACCAGACCCAGAACTGATCCCTGAGAGACCCCACTTGATATGCCCTTCCAGCTTGTCTGTAAACCACTGATAACTACTCTCTGGGAATGGTGTTCCAACCAGTTATGCACCCACTTTATAGTAGCTCCATCTAGGTTGTATTTCCCTAGTTTATTTATGAGAAGGTCATGTGAGATGGTATTAAAAGGCTTACTGAAGTCAAGATATACCACATCTACTGCTTCCCCCTATCCACAAGGCTTGTTACCTTGTGAAAGAAAGCTATTTGGTTGGTTTGACACTATTTGTTCTTGATAAATCCATGCTGACTGTTACTTATCTTATTATCTTCTAGGTGTTTGCAAATTGATTGCTTAATTATTTGCTCCATTATCTTTCTGGGTACTGAAATTAAGCTGACTGGTCTGTAATTCCCCAGGTTGTGCTTATTTCCCATCTCTCCTTCTCTCTTATACCTCTCTATTCCATGCAGAACATAGGGCCTTCACTACTCCTTCCATCTTGGCCAATCTCCTGGTGCAGTCTTAATTTCTTCCCATGTCATTTTGATAACTTTAAGTTTTGCTTCTATTTTGCATTTCCCTGTTATCTTCGGTCTACCTTGTTGTTTCTTCCCCTGCGGGTTTCAGTCCAATGCCTGTCTTGTTATGTTATTAGGATCTTTCCTCCATGTATGTCCTAGCCATCTCCATTTTCATTCTGTGATTTCCTGTACTATGGTTTTTTATTTCATCCTCCTCCAAAGTTCGTCATTTGTGCTTTTTTTTTCTGGCCAACTGATATTGTTTTTTTTTTTAAGGCAGCTGCTTATGAAAAATTGGAGTTTAGATAGTAAAGTCTCCATGTTTCAGCACCATGCAATAAGACTGACTTTAAATAATCATTACTACTAGGCAGCAATTATCTGATTCTGGCCGTTCTTCCCCCATGAAAATTACAACAGCATTCTGAAAAGCCCAGTGTTATTTCCCAATTGTCGGGTTAGGTAAAACAGATCACTTACAGAAAATATTATGATGAGCAAACTTTCTAACACTTTTGGATTTTTCTGCCCCTCTCTTGAATCTGGCACACTGGCTAAACTCCTTGTTTCCCACATTCTACAGTCAAATACAAAAAATACTTAACTTTAATGATTTTGAAATGAATTGCAAAACAGATTTACTCCTAGCTGAAAGAGACTTTAATTTTTCATCTGTACAAACACTGAGAAGCGACAAAGGGTCCTGTGGCACCTTATAGACTAACAGAGGTATTGAAGCATAAGCTTTCGTGGGTGAATACCCACTTCTTCGGATGCAAGCAGTGGAAATGTCCAGAGGCAGATATAAATGTGCAGGGAAGATTCAGGCTAGAGATAACAAGGTAAGCTTAATCAGGGAGGGTGAGGCCCTCTTCTAGCAGTTGAGGTGTGAACCCCAAGGGAGGAGAAACTGCTTTTGTAGTTGGCTAGCCATTCATAGTCTTTGTTTAGTCCTGAGCTGATGGTGTCAAATTTGCAAATGAACTGAAGCTCTACAGTTTCTCTTTGGAGTCTGGTCCTGAAGTTTTTTTTGCTGCAGGATGGCTACCTTTAGGTCTGCAATTGTGTGTCCAGGGAGGTTGAAGTGTTCTCCTACAGGCTTTTGTATATTGCCATTCCTTATATCTGATTTGTGTCCATTTATCCTTTTGCGTAAGGACTGTCCAGTTTGACCGATGTACATAGCAGAGGGGCATTGCTGGCATATTATGGCATATATTACATTGGTGGATGTGCAGGTGAATGAACCGGTGATGGTGTGCCTGATCTGGTTAGGTCCTGTGATGGTGTTCCTGGTGTAGATATGTGGGCAAAGTTGGCATCGAGGTTTGTTGCATGGATTAGTTCCTGAGTTAGAGTTATTATGGTGCGGTGTGTAGTTGCTGGTGAGAATATGCTTCAGGTTGGAGGGTTGTCTGTGGGCGAGGACTGGCCTGCCTCCCAAGGCCTGTGAAAGTGAGGGATCGTTGTTCAGGATGGGTTGTAGATCACTGATGATCCGTTGGAGAGGTTTTAGCTGAGGACTGTAAGTGATGGCCAGAGGAGTTCTGCTGGTTTCTTTCTTCGGTTTGTCTTGCAGCAGGAGGCTTCTGGGTACATGTCTGGCCCTGTTGATCTGTTTTCTTATTTCCTCATGTGGGTAGCGTAGTTTTGAGAATGCTTGGTGAAGATCTTGTAGGTGTTGGTCTCTGTCAGAGGGGTTGGAGCAAATACGGTTGTACCTCAGTGCTTGGCTGTAGACAATGGATCGTGTGGTGTGTCCGGGATGGAAGCTGGAGGCATGTAGGTAGGCATAGCGGTCAGTGGGTTTTCGGTATAGGGTGGTGTTAATGTGACCATCGCTTATTTGCACCATGGTGTCTAGGAAGTGGACTTCCCGTGTAGACTGGTCCAGGCTGAGGTTGATGGTGGGGTGGAAGCTGTTGAAATCATGGTGGAATTCTTCCAGATTTTCTTTCCCATGGGTCCAGATGATGAAGATGTCATCAATGTAGCGTAGATAGAGAAGGGGCGTGAGTGGACGAGAACTGAGCAAGCGTTGTTCCAGGTCAGCCATAAAAATGTTGGCATATTGTGGGGTCATGTGGGTGCCCATAGCGGTTCCACTGGTCTGGAGGTATATATTGTCACCAAATTTGAAATAATTGTGCGTGAGGATAAAATCACAGAGTTCAGCAACCAGTTGTGCTGTGGCATCATCAGGGATACTGTTCCTGACAGCTTGTATTCCATCTGTGTGTGGGATGTTTGTGTAGAGAGCCTCTACATCCATGGTGGCTAGGATGGTGTGTTCTGGAAGATTACCAATGCATTGTAGTTTTCTCAGGAAATCAGTGGTGTCACGGAGATAGCTGGGAATGCTGGTGGCATAGGGTCTGAGTAGAGAGTCCACATATCCGGACAGTTCTTCAGTGAGAGTGCCAATGCCCGAGATGATGGGGCATCCAGGATTTCCAGGTTTGTGGATCTTGGGTAGTAGGTAGAATAACCCCGGTCGGGGCTCTAAAGGTATGTTGATTTGTTCCTGTGTTAGTGTAGGGAATGTCCTCAGTAGATGGTGCAGTTTCTTAGTGTATTCCTCAGTGGGATCTGAGGAGAGTGGCCTGTAGAATTTGGTATTGGAGAGTTGTCTGGCAGCCTCCTTTTGGTAGTCAGACCTGTTAATGATGACAACAGCAACTCCCTTATCAGCCTCTTTGATTATAATGTCAGGGTTGTTTCTGAGGCTTTGGATGGCATTGCGTTCTGCACGACTTAGGTTATGAGGCAGGTGGCGTTGTTTTTCCACAATTTCTGCCTGTGCACGTCGGCAGAAGCATTCTATGTATAGGTCCAGACTGTCATTTCGACCCTCAGGAGGAGTCCATGTGGAGTTCTTCTTCTTGTGCTGTTGGTGGGAGGGTATCTGTGTATCTGTGCAATGTTCAGTGTTATCTTGAAAGTATTCTTTGAGTCGGAGACGGCGAAAGTAGGCTTCCAGGTCACCGCAGAACTGAATCATGTTGGTGGGGGTGGTGGGGCAAAAAGAAAGTCCCCGAGATAGGACAGACTCTTCTGCCGGGCTGAGTGTGTGGCTGGATAGATTGACGATATTGCTGGGTGAATTGGGGGTACCACTGTTGTGGCCCCATGTGGCAGGTAGGATTTTAGACAGCTTACAGTCCTTTTTCCTTTGTAGAGAGGTGAAGTGTTTAATGTAGATCTCCTGTCTTATTTTAGTAAAGTCCGTTTGTGTGGAAGATTGGTTATTTATGAAAGTTTCCAGGTTGGAGAGCTCTTTTTTGATGTTTTCCTGTTTGCCGTATAGGATGCTGATCAGGTGGTTCCTCAGTTTCTTTGATAGTGTATGGCATAATCTCTCACTGTGGTCTGTGCAGTATGTAGATAGCAATGGATTTTTCACCTTCAGTCCATTTGGTATGATGTCCATCCGTTTGCATTTGGAGAGAAAGATGATATCTGTCTGTACTTGTGCAAGTTTCTTCATGAGGTTGATGGATTTCAACTCCATAGGGCTAAATGCAGTGCCTTGCATGGTCTCAAGTATCAGAGGGGTAGCCGTGTTAGTCTGGATCTGTAGAAGCGACAAAGGATCCTGTGGCACCTTATAGACTAACAGAGGTATTGAAGCATAAGCTTTCGTGGGTGAATACCTCAGTGAAAACACTGAGAAGTGAGTCTGATATTTGTAAAAATGCAAGTGCCTGGGATCTGTTTAACATTATTTACAAATACTTTCGATCCAAAGAAAAGCAGTTAGCTATTTACAAATTGCTAGACCAATAACAATTACAACAAAAAAAGTCACCCACATAAAAATAAACTTTAAAATCAAAGGCTAATAAACCAAAAAAGTACCCCAAACTCAGTTAAAATCATTAAAAAAAACCCTATTTGGCATTAAAAGAAAAATAAATATCCAGGGCTGGACTGGCCCTTTGAAATTTTCCCTGAATAAGGGGTATTGCATCAATGCGCTGCGCCAGGAACAGAGCAGGGACAAAGCTGTGACTGTGCTACGAGCTATGACTCAAACTGTGCTCCATGGGGAAAGTAATTGCCACCAACCTCTTCCTGCATTGGCTGGTCAACACTATCCACTCCCCACCCCGGCTCACCCACTCCCTGCAGCAGCTGTTCTCCCTCCTGCATTGGGATCTGGGATCTGGGTAGCCCACGCAGGAAAATAAGGAGGTGTCTTATGCCCCCTTACTCACCTACATGGGTGTAAGACAACCTCATGATTGAGCCCTCAGTGAATTGGCAATTAAGTAGGTGAAAATACTTTTTCAGGCTGACATAAAGGAGATCAACTGGAGGTTTGCTTGCGTCATGAGTGCAGGACTGCAGGACAAATTTTCAAAAGCAAGAACTTAAATTATGTCCAGAAAATTTGCCTATACCTATACAAGCAGTTGTAGATGCATACAAATTGGATCATTCTATATCTAACTATCAGTTTAGACCTGTTTTGCTATCAGATACACATGGCTCGTTTGTCATTAATGGAAATTTTGTGGGCATATCTGAGGTTTAGTATTGGACCGGAACATGTATAAGGATTCATACTGGTAAGACCTCTTAGCCTATAATGCACGTGGAGTATTGGATAAAGGGCCAGGTTTTCAATAGTCGACTTTCCTTTTTGTGGCCACTGATTGTGGACACAGATATCTGCAGGCATAAATTTTGCTCCAACTACTGTCACTTTATTTGATAGCACAATCTGGTAGCTACTTGTCCAAATGACCTAAATTATGGGTGCAAAAAAAAAGGAGGTCCAGTGAGGGACATACTGAACATTTGTTCCAAAGTGTCTGAAAGATATTTTGGAGCTTTAATTGAATCTTGGTTGGACTGATCACATGGTGCCAATGCCTTCTCCTTATTTTCAGCTACTAAATTGCACCAAAGGCAGTTTTCCATGTAAACAATTGCAGCAGTTGCTGCAGAGGTGGGTGCTACGTGATTGTAAATTGGAGAGGTGGTCTCTGAGATAATCTTAGGGATCCCCTATGAAAAAGTCTGAGAACTTCTGTTTTAGAGCCTTGTTTTTATTAGGATGGCAGAAGGTCCAGAGAGTAGAAGGCCAATCTTGGTCTTTATTTTAAAAAGTCATCTCTGAGTGTTTTCTGAAACTGCCTTTCAATTTCAGCTTCCTGGCAGAAATCACACCCCCAGCTGATGCTTTAGGATGGTGGAGCTCTCTGTTGGAACAACAGTAGCAGTCCAAAATAGCAAAGTCTGCTTTTACGTGCTACTGATTTACAATAGAGGGCACATCTGATGCCTCTCAGCTCTCCCACACTGCCAACTGTTCTAGTCTATGAAGTCTCAGGAGGACTGAGATTGTACCCAGACCTGCACCTTGTGTTTAACACTTCATACCCCCACCCCTCACCATCAATGGAGGTGACACCAGCACAGCCCTTCTGCAGACATCTGGACAGACAGGGCTCCCCCTGCAGCATCAGCTGTTTCCTCAACCCCCAACTGTCACTGCGAGTGAAGGGAGAGAATCCCTGCCTTCCTAGAAGTGGTTTTTCAGGCTTTGCAAAGGGCGGGCGGATTTAGTTCCGAGAGAGGAATGACATTTTCTATAAAACATTGTAGCAAAGGAGTGGCTTACATGGAAGCTAAAAGTACAAGATGTAAATCCTCCCAGTGCTGATCTGCTTTCACATATGTGCACATTTGCATGTGGTCAGATTCACCAGATAAAGATTATCCACTAGAAAAAAACTGTAATCTGTTTTCAGCTAAAATATTTGTTTAACATAAATACTACTATTATATAAATGTAAAAACAAAAATGACATCAGTAAAGAGTGATTCACTCTAAACAGGTCGTAGAAGGAAGATTCCACCCTTTCCAGAGAGCAGCACACACAAACATTAGATAAATCAGAAAATCCCACACAGATATTACACTCTACCTCCCATGTCAGTAAATATTGCAATTTTTTGCATTTGAGGATAAAGGTGGTCAATTTACAATGCCGTCATCCATTATGATGCACAATAGAGTGTCCTCATCTTAAGAAAAAAATATTCATACATTCAAGCCTATATTTATGTGCCATTAATATGGAACATCTTATATACATCATAGATGGACTTATTTTACAGACTAAGAGCATTAAAATGTCAAAGGGAGTCAGTATGAATTTGTGGTGTAGCTCATCTGAAGAAGGGTCATCAGGTGCCCAGATACCACCACAGTGATGAATGCAGTATAAATACATAGATTAAATAGATGAGGACTAAAAAAAATACTGTTGCTCTCAGAGATGGCATTAATATTTTCAGTGCCACAAGCTGCTAAATATAACAGGCAGGATGGGTAATAGTGCCTTCCATTCTGGTCCAAGTACAACAGGTACAGATTAGGTCAGACTACTAGCTGCCAATGAAGTGCTATGGGGCGTTGTGACCTGTATTCACACCCTACACACTATTGTAATACTCTTTGCCTTGTGAGGTATCATTTGAAAACTAATAACTCACTGGTCAGTAACATCATGATGAAATGTGTATAGCAACATTACATGCCAAGTTATTAACATAATCTGAAATCATGACAGAAATGTGGTTAACAGACAAGTCTGGGGAGGGAATAAAGATGTCTCTCAAAGACAAAGGACAAACTGATGCCTCTAGCCAGATGTCATTCAAGTTGATTGGCAATCCCTGGTCAAGTGGCCATTCTTTGGCAATGGAGCGGGCAGGAAGAGATTGATCTGCATTTTAGCAAGCAACAATATGGAACCTCTTTCACCACGAGACTTCATGTCTTCATCCTCACTCTGGAAATGAACTTTATCTAGGAAAATGCATTTCAAAGGGTGACTGGAGTATAAAAGTGAGGGGAAAAACACCCCAGGTATTCTGTCTTTCTCTGTCTGTCTGTCTCTTTCTCTCTCACCTAAGAAGACAAAGGAACCAGCCTTTGGGAGGGGTTCTGACATGAGAATTTGGTCAGCCCTGTTGCTAGGACATGTGGTAAGGATTTTTACCTTGAACCAAGTTGAGTTTGTTAAGTTTTCGTTACTAGAAAGCATTTTATCTTTATTTCTCTTGTAACCACTTCTGATTTTAATACCTTGTACTTGTACTCACTTAAAATTACTGTGTTTGTAGTTAAATAAATGTGTTCTGTTCTTTAATCAAAACTAATCCTGTGTTGTGTTTAAACTGAACTGTTTGGGTAATTCCAGTTAAAAAGCAAACTGTTGAGTATTGACCCTCTTAGAAGGACAACGGACTTCCAATATCTGAACTGGCTAGGAGAGGGCGGAACACATGCTTTTGGGAAAATTCACGACTGGGAGTGTGTTGGGGTCACCCTGTAAGTGGTAACCAATGCTGGTGGAATACAGTGTGACTGGAGGTAGCTGGCTAGCTGCAGCTATACACAGACACTCAGGGTGTGACCTGCATGCTGTTTGGCTGTTTGTGAGGGGACCTGGTTGGGAACTATAGCAGCAAAACATTGTGAGACACCCAAGGTTGCAGGATAGATGGTGACACAACCCCTCACTAGTCTGGCTTGCACCCTGGATGGTGATAAGTGTTAAATAGCTTGTACTTAAGGCCAGCCTTGTTTGTGCATGTGGATGCTAAATGTCTGTATTCAGCAGTATGGATGTTCTACTGTGGCATAAACAATTTAAGTTCTTAATGTAAGTCATCACAGTCTCTCCAGTGTGTTATGAAATTTACAAGACTCCAATTCCTAGCTACAAAACAAAACTAATTATTACCTCTAGTCTAGAACACCACTTCAACTTCCATGGAATGCAAGTTCATAACACAATATACTTTAAAAATAATGGGCCAGATCTCTGGCCTCAGTGATTTACTCAGCATAGAACCTGAATGGGCACGAAACTTCCTTGCACCGGCCCTGACCCCCCCACAAAGAATGCAACCACATTGAGGTGGTGGGGACATGGAGTAAGTTGCACAGAGCCAGTTCTACCACCTTTACACTATCCATGGATATCCCTACACCAGGGGAATCCGCAGGGCCGGACCACAACAATTTGGCACCTGAGGCAGGGAGCTCAAATGATGCCCCCATTCTCCCTCGCTTGGGCCAAAACTTTGAAAGGTCTCAATTCTGCCTCCTTCCTGTTCTACTTCTCTCATGGTACTGCTCTGTTACCTACCCCAATAAAGGAGAACTAACAACTTAAAATGCCTTGTTCAAAAATTTTAAGTAACACTTAACTTTCAAACGCCTGAACACCAAATGTAACTTTTCTTGTCTGCATAGTAAACACTGGCATTATTATCTGTTTGAATAATCAAAGTGGTGCTTTCCGTACCTTCTTGGTTGCAAAGATTTGACCTGCTTCCTGAAGTCCACAGTCTGAGCCAGTTCATGCTCTACTGAGATGGTTGCAAGGCCGACCAGCCTCTCCTGGTGTGTAGATGTGTTTTTATTAACTTAAGCTTGGAGAAGCAGTGTCCTCCACTGGCAACTGTTACAGGAAGTGTTAGAAGTATGCGCAGAGCAACAAAAGCATTCAGAAAGAGGGTGGTCATCTTACTTGTGCACATATATTCCAGAACAGCCTTTGGAGTTGATCCTGCTGAAATGTATCTTCAAAGGGCTTTCAGTTCATCACCTAAATCATTCGGAACAATATTGTGCATGTCATCATGTGTCAACACTGTCTCTAGTGCCCTCCATTGCTGGTGTGGGTTCTTCAGTATAGTGAGGAGTTTTGGAATATCATACAACATCCCAAATATACTGCTGTGTTCCTTGAGCTGTATGAAACGTTCTTCAACTGACTGTATTGCACAATCTAGCACCTGGTTAAAGAATTCAACTTTGAATTGTTTTTGGGGTCTCTTATGGGATTATCCCGTGCCTCGTAATCAAAATGTCTTCTTATTCGGTGACTCCTGTATTCTTGAATGGATGGGAAAATAGCTTCAGTGTGAAATTCCTCTGCCAACTTCTGTGCACTCTTCAGAATGTTTTGAAATCCCTCATCTGACCGGTAAGACTGTAGGTATGACTTTGCTTTGTCCAGTTGTTCCATTGCTCCAGATATATCAAGGTCAACACCTTGGAGTCTCTTGCTTACAACATTTATTTCAAACAGTATGTCATGCCACAACACTAAGCCACACAGAAATTTGAAGTTATGTATGTTTCTGGAGATTCCATTTCCCTCTGCCACTGTTCTCCCATGAACAGTTTCTGTCATAGCATTATCCTCCATAATGGCAACTATGGCATCATCTATCGTCCCAATTTGGTGTTTGATAGGCTTTCTCGCCTCCATTCGACTTTTCCATCGTGTGGCACTCAGTGGTTTCAGTTTCAGAGAGGATGTTCCCAGATGTTGCTTCAAAATTTGCCATCGATGAGTTGATGCAGAGAAAAATACATAGATGCTTTGTATTACATTAAAAAATTCAGCAGCCTCAATAGAAGCTGATGCTGCATCACTGACCACCAAGTTCAATGAATGAGAACTGCATGGGACAAAAAAAGCTTGAAGGCTTAACTCTCAGATCCATGTCTGCACTTCTCTGTTCTTTCCTCCCATGTTGGCACCATTATCGTAGCCCTGACCTCTCATGTCAGCTATTGCAATTCCTGTATCTTCCAGCTGTTTAAGAAGCACATTTGTCATACCAGCTCCTGTAGTATCAGCAATGTCAATAAATTCTAGAAAATGCTTTCTGACAGTCACCATTGCAGGGACATTTTCACTAGGTTCTGTTGTTGTTACAAAATGCACTATTAAAGTCATTTGTTCCGTATGGCTGTCGTCAGGTGTGCAGTCCAGAATAACAGAGCAATATCTTGCTGACTTCAGATCTGCCACAATCTTCTGTTTGACTTTTGTTGCCAGTAGCTGTATGAACTCATTTTGAATTGTTTTTCCAAGGTAGTGGTGTGTGTACATTTCTTGGGTGGTGACTCTTCTTAGATGCTCCTGGAGTACAGCATCAAACTCAGCCATCAGCTCCACAATTTTAAGGAAGTTTCCATTGGTTGGCACATACAGCTAATCTGAAGTGCCTCACAGTGCTAGGTTTTGGGTAACAAGCATTCTCACAATGGCAATGAGCCTTTTCAGAACATTTTGCCAGTAAAGAGACTCTGATGCAATCTTCTCTTGATCCTGATCATCTGTGGTGACCTTTAACCTTAGTCTCATCTCAAGTTCTTTCCACCTATGGAATGCTCTCTGGTGATTTGCTGCCTTTTCATGGCATGTCAGCTTTCTAGCCAGATTTTTCCAGTCCTTTGTTCCTGTAGAGCCTAATGTGGCTGGAACATTAGACTGGAAGAGTTTGCAACAAAAACAGTATGCAGCATTCTGGGTTTTTGAGTACATAAGCCATGGCCTCTCCACTTTGCTACCAGGGGGATTTCACGCCAATAATGTATTGGATGTAAACTTCTATTTTCATTGCCTTTGGGGAACATGAAGTTTTTCATTTGCTGTGGCCCATGCAGTACAAGTCCCTCAAGCTACTGCTCAAGTGGGTCCACAGTTCTGAATCATCTAGACTTAAGGAACTAAACTCAGTAGCAGCTGTTTCTTGTGCCTCCACCACACTCTTCTCTGATCTGCACTTTTGTTTAGGAATGTGCATGGTTACATCCATTTGAGATGGAGATATGGATGCTGCAGTAGCTGTCAGGTCACCTGCACTCTGACTAACTGGAAGATCAGTGATTAATTTGAACAATTCTATTGTCAAGATGCAAAATGAACAATGGTATTGTCAATGTTAGGCCTCAAACTTCCGGAAGCTTCAAAAGGCAAACGCTGCAGAATCATATTAAAACTTGTGGTTAGGCTATATTGAAACTTAAGTAAACTTATGTGATCAGGATGTGCTGCAATCAGATACCAGTTTTGTGTGTTGGCTCATAATCGAGACACCGAGACACCTGTGCATAGCCAATCAAATTAAATTAACCGTGCAAGCCACACAAATCCCCTAAACCACACTCCCAAATAATTGGCTAATTGGAGATAAGCCAAAACGTTTATACACCCTAATTGGTTGGCATGTTTTAAAACCCGGCCGACAGACAAGATAAAAAGAACAAGGACTCAGGTGTGTGTGTGTGTGTTTCAGTCATAAGGGGCCTTCTCTTTGATCAGGTATCCTGACCCACACCCCCTGAACGGAAGGGACGTGCACTTCTCAAATGTCTGTGCCTGGCCTGGGTAGAAAGAGGCCAACTGAAGGGTAATGTATTCTCAGACAAATGCAGGGTAAGGTTATGAAGTAAAGAAGTCTGGTTGCCTGGGCTGAATTGACCTTAAGTCTGTATCAATACAATAGTGTTAAGAATAGTAGCTATAGGATTAAGAATAGTAAATTAGAAATCAGCGAATAATAAATTTTACATGTAATTGTGCTTGTCTGCAATATAACCTGACGTTTATATTAATCATTATTCAGTGCTGGTCATTAGTTTTCCTTTTCTTATTTTGTCTGTGTTGCCTTTTTGCCAGAAGTCATTAAAAGCCTTTTTTGAGGAATAATCAGTAGTTTTTTTATTTTTTGTGATATTAATACTCTAAAATCACACAGACACTACTCAACCTCATTACATCTGTGTTGGATGGTGGGAAATACCGATCACTTGGGGAACCACTGGGCCCTTATGTGTGTCCTCTTCTTCCTTTATCTCCACACTCCTCACCACTCATATCCTCACTGGGGCCGGAAGGCTCATTGTGAAGATTTGTGTCTATGTATCTCAGGAGAGCTCCTTCCTGCTTAGATAGAAAAGCTTCCTTTGCTTTCTTTCTTTTTCTGAATGCTGCCCGAGAGGGGCATTTTCTTCTTTCACTCATGACTGCTGTTCTGTGCCAGCTATAGTGGCTCTCAACACTCAATTGAAGGGGACAAATAAGCAGGCTGTTAGCAGGGCCTGAGTGAGGGAAAATATCAGTGTCTTAAGGGCCTAACTGTCTCCTACTACTTCAGTTGACTGCCTGTTCTCCTCAAGTGGGTTCAGGGAAGCAGCAGGAAACAGGAAGCTCCCTGAGAAGCTGGTGTTAATCAGTTCAGGCTCCTGGGGGTGCTAGAGCGGTACATAAGAGGCTCCTCCTCCTCTCTCTCCTGGAGAGCTCCGGCTGCTTTCTGTTATTCCCTCTCACCTTTTCTCCTGCCTGCCTGTTATGTCTCTTGTGCCCTCCTTCCTCCAGCTTAGCACTCCACCATATCTGTGAATCTAGAGCAGCGAGAGTACATATGCACCAGCAGCAGACACAGTTTTCTACACTCTGGGTCCTAGTGGTGCCCCCCCACAGTCTGGCACCTGAGGCGGCCGCCTCAGTTCGCCTCATGGTAAGGCCAGCCCTGGGGATCCCTAGGTGGCTATTGAGCCAGCTTTCTATCCCCTTTGAAGGGGCACAAAAGGAGTAGGGTTTCAGGATGTGGCCCAGAATCAGTAGCACTGTAAAACGCTAAGAGTGCATAGATACGATCACCTATTCATATTTTTAAGGTAGTAATTACTCTTTTTATTTCATACCCTAAAATATTGTAGCTGGAATGTCTCTTCTTTGGAAATTTTTTATAGTTAGAGATCAATGGCCAGATTTTGTGAAGTACTCAGCACCCAGCAGCTCCCATTGTTCACAATAGCATGTGTGTGTCCTGAAAACGTGACCGGTCTGGTTAGAACATTACAAATTTTCCACTGCCCCTTAACATCAGTATTCATCAGTTGATATGTGCATGTGTCAATGGGATGATTTAGGTTTTGTTCTTGTGCTATTTATTTCTTGCTAACGTGTAGTTATATTTTTAAGGTATGTTGATTTTTTCTTTTCGTTGGCTTTGGGTATGAGATGAGTGTTTTAATCAATCATTTTTATTGTTACTGCTCTGGTGCTTTCCTCATTTTTCTTGCTGTGGAAACAAATGTTTCATTAACATTCTTTGATGTTTTGCCCCTAAGTATCTTCTGTTCCTTTAATAACTAAAAAAACCCTTCTTTGCCAGTCTACTGAATGCCATAGAGATGGGTCCAAGCCACTAAATTCAGATGAGATTTTAAACACCTTACACAAAGTTTGGAATGTTAATGTTCTGGGTTTTACATTAGCCTGACTTTAAACTAGGGCTGTCGATTAATCGCAGTTAACTCATGTGATTAATTTAAAAAAATTAATCATGATTTAAAAAATTAATCACGATTAATCACACTGTTAAACAATAGAATACCAATTGAAATTTATTAAATGTTTGTGGACGTTTTTCTACATTTTCAAATATATTGATTTCTATTACAACACAGAATACAAAGTGTACAGTGCTCACTTTATATTATTATTTTGTATTACAGATATTTGCACTCTGAAAATGATAAACAAAAGAAATAGTATTTTTCACTTCACCTCATACAAGTATGGTAGTGCAATCTCTTTATCATGAAAGTGTAATTTACAAATGTAGATTTTTTTTTGTTATATAACTTCACTCAAAAACAAAACAATGTAAAACTTTAGAGCCTACAAGTCCACTCAGTCCTACTTCTTGTTCAGCCAATCACTAAGACAAACAAGTTTGTTTACATTTATGGGAGATACTGCTGCCTGCTTCTTATTTACAATGTCACCTGAAAGTGAGAACAGGCATTCGCATGGCACTTTTGTAGCCAGCGTTGCAAGTTATTTTCGTGCCAGATATGCTAAACATTCGTATGCCCCTTCATGCTTTAGCCACCATTCCAGAGAACATGCTTCCATGCTGATGATGCTCATTGAAAAAATAATGCATTAATTAAATTTGTGACGGAGGTCCTTGGGGGAGAATTGTATATCTCCTGTTGTGTTTTACCCGCATTCTGCCATATATTTCATGTTATAGTAGTCTCGGATGATAACCCAGCACATGTTCATTTTAAAAATACTTTCACAGCAGATTTGACAAAATGCAAAGAAGGTACCAATGTGAGATTTCTAAAAATAGCTACAGCACTCGAACCAAGCTTTAAGAATCTGAAGTGCTGTCCAAAACCTGAGATGGACAAGATGTGGAGCATGCTTTCAGAAGTCTTAAAAGAGCAACACTCCGATGCGGAAACTACAGAACCTGAACCACCAAAAAAGAAAATCAACCTTCTGGTAGCATCTGACTCAGACGATGAAAATGAACATGCGTCAGTCTGCACTGCTTTGAATTGTTATCGAGCAGAAGGTGTCATCAGCATGGATGCATGCCCTCTGGAATGGTGGTAGAAGCATGAAGAGACATATGAATCTTTAGTGCATCTGGCATGTAAATATCTTGCGACACCAGCTACAACAGTGCCATGTGAACGCCCGTTCTCACTTTCAGGTGACATTGTAAACAAGAAGCAGGCAGCATTATCTTCTGCAAATTGTAACCAAACTTGTTTGTCTGAGCGATTGGCTGAACAAGAAGTAGGACTGAGTGGACTTGCAGGCTCTAAAGTTTTACATTGTTTTATTTTTGAATGCAGTTATTTTTTTTACATAATTCTACATTTGTAAGTTCAACTTTCACGATAAAGAGATTGCACTACATTATTTGTATTAGGTGAATTGAAAAATACTATTTATTTTGTGTTTTACGGTGCAAATATTTGTAAGAAAAATAAATACAAAGTGAGCACTGTACACTTTGTATTCTGTGTTGTAATTGAAATTAATAGATTTGAAAATGTAGAAAACATCCAAAAATATTTAAATAAATGGTGTTCTATTATTGTTTAACAGTGTGATTAATCATGATTAATTTTTTAATTGCTTGACAGCCCTACTATAAACACAGGAACAGTGTTCACATTTTGCATCCAGGTTCTGATTTCCCACATCCTCCATTCCAGATCCATTGCTAGGATGTGATGAAGAGGAATGCAGTGTGGTACCATAAGGAAAAACTAACATCTTATAAACCAACTTGCTAAATACCACTGTTCCCAGGTTGTTACAATAATTACTTCAGTGACATTACAATTACAAGTAGGATAAAAGCAAGGTCTTAATAGAGCTTTTAGCCTTCATTTCTGTGGCATTTCTTATACTTCATGGCCAAGGAAAGTTCCCCTTTTAGCATTTTTCTACACATCTTATAAAAATAATCTTGTATTTAAGGGAAATTAATGTATGACTACTGCAATTTCTGAACCATTACTGTAATATACAGCATTATATTGTTACAAAGGTTATTATCAAGGTCCCATGTTCACCATGGCAAGGGACCTTGGATTCTGTGATACTCCATTAAGTGAATAATACTGTCAGAACAGCATTCCATGTGTTAGTTAATTTAATAGTAAATTAACTGTGTTGTATTTCTACATTTCCAATGTGCTACAAAATTTGGTATTGAAAATGGGTAAGTGCAGCATAGAAGGTGTTAGGGGATGCAGGAGATTTTGTTAGCTGTGTAGGGGGCATGTGACTTTTGGCACCTGAGAAAGTGCATATGGCAGTGTGGAATTGTGGGATAAACATGTTATCAGGATGGTCATGCTACAATGATCAACAATTAAATAGATAACAATGTTAACGTTTACATTATCATAATTTGGCTTTGATGGAAACACCCCATTGAGACCAAGGAGGCAGTTTTCATTTCTCAGAGCTATTGTTTTACGCTGATGGCAGGCAGCACTGCATCAGTTTGGATGTTTGGCAAAACCGGAAGGGCTAGCAATGCAACTTCTAAAAATAAAGGCTTTGAATATGTTGTGGCAACATGTCAATTCTCTGGTAAATTCTGCACCTTTAAAACCAGAGAGTCCACAAAGCCATAGGAATAATGGGCCACATCACACTTTCCTCTCGTAAAGCCGGTATGAGAGGTACAGATGGCCCAGGAGAATCTGGGAGGAGAAGCTCAGAGTTCCTGATTTAGTCCTTGTCTACATGACAGTGTTGTACCATTGGTCTGGAAACTGACTTAATAGACTTACCATAAAATGTCTGGTATTGATTTAGCTGTCCACATAAGGGCAATTTAATTAAATCACTACAACCTTCTTGTTTAGATAAAGCCTAAGGCTCCTTTAAGGGAGGAATCTGAGGGATAGAAGAGGAAGAAGTAGGGGCACCAAACCCCCTGTGCTTGGACTACACATTATTTCTTGGCATCCCCCTGCCACTGCAGGTACCCCATCACAGGAAATGTAGTGCCTTTAGTTTGCTCCCTGCACTGTGCCCCCTCCCCAAGGAAACAGGAGCAAGCATGGAGCAGGACATAACACACCACTGATTTAATGGATCTGCAATGTATAAGGAAGTCAAGAAAGAAAGACAGAGTGTGGCAATGTGTGGCTTCAATAAAAAAAACTCAAATATACAGAAAACAGCATTTTGGAAGGCTCTGGGGAATGGTTCCCAGCAACTGGAATGGAAAGCTTGTGCTGCATTCCTCACCAAGATGTGAATTTGTATAAGAGGTGCTTTAACATACATGCATATCTAGATGGACAGAAGAGCAGGGGCTCATGATGCAGTGATAAAAAATATCGCTTGCACTACAGGAAAGCAGGTCAGGCATACAAACCCTTGAGGTTTCATTCATGGCAATATTTGGTCAACATGTACATCAGCGATCAGCAGTCAGAGTAAGAGCCCTGCTATTCATTTACAACCCGCTCCACTGTTCAACTAATTGCTGCCCTCCACATCAAGCCTAAGAAGCTTTTTTAATATCCTATAATATTGGGAGATGAGACAGAGAAATAGGCAAAGCCATTTTTAAACTTTTGTTTCCCCCCAAGGATTTTTGTTCAGCACAAGACAAATTCTTCCCAGATCACTCAGCAGACTTCTCATTCCTCTTTCTTACTGCAGGTGGAACATTTGCCAGCAGCATTTTGCACTATATCTGTCATTTCCCATACAGCAGGGCATTTGGGAGGACCCTGGGTAAAGTGCATGACAATAGTGGAGGAGAGAGGTTATAAAAATCATAAAATAGATCCCTTGCTGACTGCTAATCCATGTAGAGACAAATCTGGGCTTATCTCTTTAGCTGATAAAATGCACTTTTAAAATTGGGGCCTGAAAGTGCATCTCAAAGAAGCAAAGAGAATGTAAATTAAATCCCGGATTTCATCTGCCTGTCTATTTTTGACATGTTTTAAAACACATGCTGAAAACGAACGTTCCGAGTTGGGAGGTGGTTTGAGGGACTGATGCTAGGATTGGTGGCAAGATGTTTATTGAACTGCCAGTACTGAACATGCTGTTTACATTTGTTTTGGGACCTGTGGTTTTGATATTTAATAAAGAGCCAAAATATTCCAAATTTTGAGTAAATTCTCCCAGTAATGAGTAATAAATTGGGTAATGATAAATAAAAGCAATGGCCAACTACAAAGCCTTTAGGCACCCCATCTGGTACATAATGAAAGAGATTGATAGCCTTCATTAAGTGTGTGATACTGGCACAATGTAGGAAAAGAACCAAGCCAAACAAAGGTGCTCTCACATATCCAAAAAGAAAGTAGGGAGCAAAAGGAGAGAACTTAATTAAAACAGCAGCAAAGGGAAATCTTACGTAAATCTTGATGTTTTCATTATTAGCCATATTGGTCACTATAGACTGGCACTAGTCAGAGGATGGCAATTCCATTTTGTGACAACTTTAGAGGTTTCATTCCACAATGGAATGAAAAACAAAATCTTTTGAACATTTTTGCAAAATGGAATTGGATCAAAATGTCTATTCTCAGCTCAAAAAGGCCAGATTTTTCTATTTTTCTCTCTCTTTCTCATCAGAAGTGACCAGACAGCCCTGAATCTCCCATCAAAAATGTAGTCAAAATTGACATGTCTCTGAGAAACATTTCAGATTCAAGAGATCAGCATATTCTGATGAAAATATATTTAGTCAAAAATTTTCTGACCAACTCTACTATATGGATATTTTTCCTCATCTGGACTGAAATGTAAGAGAGGGTGGTTTACCTAATTCAAACTTTAGGAATCAGAGCTGATGAGCTATTCTGTTGATTCATCCTGACAGCTAAATCCTGTAGGTCTCAGCTCTAAGTCAGCTGTATAAAAGTCTAAGGGTATAGCTACATGCAGCAGCACAGCTGTGGCACTGAAGCTGCATCATTGTAGTGGTGCAGTGTAGACACTTCCTACATTGATGGAAGGGGTTTTTCCATCAGTGTAGATAATCCACCTCTCCAAGAGGCAGTAGCTAGGTCAATGGGAGAATTCTTTTGTCAACCTAGCTGCATCTACAAGGGGGTTAGGTCAACCTTACTACATCACACAGGGCATGACATTTTTTGCAGCCCTGAGCAATGTAGTTAGGTCGACTTATGTTTTTGGTGTAGACCAGGCCTGCGAGCTTCTTTGAGGTAAAAGACGAGTAGGAGGTGGTACAGGAGATCCCTCAGAAGGAAACTGTAGGAACAGCCAGCTCACAGACTGGAGATTAGTTCAAGGTTTATGTTTACAAGTACAGTCCGGCCTCAGAGTCTTGTGACATAAACTAAGAATAATGGCGACCACATGAAGTTTGAACTATGGCCCATTGTGTGTGTGCTGTGTTGAGAGGGGGGTTGTTATATCTGCAAAGGCACGTATGGTGCTTTTTTTCAACTGCTTGAGAATTTTGGAGGGAAACTCAATGAGGAGTTGAATTTTTCGTAAGAGTTAACTGTTAAGTTTAAGAATGGTTATTTGCTTGTTTTTAAAAAAAAAAAATGAAAGAAGCATAAGAGCGTTTGTTAAATGATCACACCACAAGATTTAGGACTTGATCCGGCAGCCATTTTAGTTATTGATAGCATTGCCATTGATACTGATGGGAGCAGTAGCTGGCCCTTGATTTCAATGGGAGTTAGGCTCCTAAATACCTTTCAGGATCTGGGCCCTCAGTGAATTATTAAAATGAAATGACAACGCAAAAATATCGATAGACTTAGTTGAAACCAGTAATTCAGAAGTCTGGATAGTATGAAAAGCACTTCATGTATTTTGCTTGATCTAGTGATTTTTAATTAAGTTTTTGTGCATTTTCTAATGAAGGAAATCTGCTAAATTTCCATGTTGAAAAATATTATATTTTTTTATGCTTCATCAAATGTATTGCCATGGATTAACCTAGATATCTACTGAGATGTTAAATAAAGTTGATGGCACAGAAGACTGAGGCTATTTAAATAAGAAATTTGTCAGCCCCTATAAATACATACCATGTTGCACTTATCAGAAGAGATTTTCCAAAGGGTGTTTCCAGACCTCCTGATGCTCCAAGTGTTGCTTTGAATATGGGTTCTGCTGCTGATCTGACACTTGTTGGCCTTCCACATCATTTGCTGCTATTCCTGTCTTAGACTCTAAGGAAATTACAGGGACAAACAGACTTCTCTGAGCCCAGGTGAATTTTCAGCCTCTGTAAATAGAACTGCATCCACAGAAAGTCACTTCATATTACTAAGGATAAGGGTACATAGACCGAAGATATATGTGGGACTATAGGGATGTGGCTTGCATTATAAAACAAAGAGATAAAGGGAAGAGACTGGCACTTTTTGACAATTGAAGAAATGGTATTCTCTGCTATTACAGTGAACCCCTTTGTACCACTTAAGCCCCGTGTTGCCCCTCTATGGTGGGGGAAGGGAGTATGAACAGAGTGAGCACGCAGCAGGACCTCTGAACTACCATGACAGTGGAACTCTGCACCATCCCTAAATAGGCCAAATGGAAGGGGACTTTGAGGGCATGTCATGTTTGTACCGATGGAAAGGCTACTGGGTCAACACTACACAGATCTAGTACTCTAAAAATCCATGGAAGGGGGCTGGGCAGAAGGTAGATTCTATTCTGTCTTTTGCCACCATTACCATAGTATATTACTACATCACGATCTCCTAAAGCATTTATCCTGAAAACACCACTGTGCGGTAGGGAAGTATTACTAGCCCCATTTTACTGTTGAGCAATAGAGATTAATGACTTGCCCAAGGTCACACAGGAAGTCTGTGGTAGAGCAAGGATTTGAACTTCAGTCCACAGACTTCCAGAGCAGGACCCTAACCACTGACAGTTCTCACTCTCTCTCCACTCCCTCAAAACCTGAGCAGAATTCCTTGCCTGCTTGGGCTTAGCATGGAGAGACATGGAGGGTGAATTTCATCCTCCATTATTAAAGCTGCTGTATAAAATGTAGTTATTTTCAAATAATATCAGTGTGAGATACTTTATATTTGCAATTAAGCATTGTATATAGAACAACTGAAAACTATATGAAATTCCTTCCATAGATGTTTTAGTGAGAAATGCCTTTGTAGGTTGTGAAAATGGCTAAGTATGTAAATTGCTTGGTTTCTGATCTCTCATATGTTTCCTGTGCTAAATGTATACAATCAAGGAGGCTATTGGAAGCCCACTGAAGTCAATGGACAGACTTCCACTGGATCAGGCCCAAAGCATCATGCAAACAAACATATTATTACAGCTATAGAGCTCTATAGTGCTTTACAGAAATTAAAAAAGGGGCCCAGCCCCAAAGAACGTACAGTTCAAATAGCATGAGCAGAAAAGGAGGGCATAATAGAAAAGAGTGGGTTACAACAAATAGGTTCATAGCTTCTAAGGGCATCGGGGACCATTATGACCATCTAGTCTGCCATCCTGTATGGCACAGGCCATAGAATCTCCCCAAAATAATTCCTGAATATTTTTTTAGAAAAACATACAATTGTTATTTAAAAATACTCAGTGATGGATAATCTATCACGACCTTGGGTAAATTGTTCCAATAGTCAATTACTCTCACAGTTAAAAATGTATGACTTATTTCCAGTCTGAATTTGCCTCCCTTCAACTTCCATCCATTGAATGGTGTTATGCTTTTCTCTGCTAGATTGAAGAGCTTGTTATTAAATATTTGTTCCCTGTGTCAATACTTAGAAAATCAACCCTTCACCTTCTCTTTGTTAAGCTAAATAAATTGAGCTCCTTGAGTGATTGATTTCTTTTGTAAAGTTGAGAATGCAATTTTGTAAATTGTGGGTTTTGTTTTAATTTCCATTTTATATTGTTATGCTGGAAGGTGTTAATGGCTACCACCAAGTGGGTCTTTGATAGCAAGATCAAATGGAATGGAAGGAGCAATTAATTTCCCCTTTATGTAGCGATAGCTAAAAGCAATAGGAGCCTACTATCCAAGGCATTGGGCTGTATAAGACCTGAGCAGGACTAAGCTGTGTGGTCTGAGGGGGTCTCCCTAGGACTGGTTGCAAATGCAGGGGCTAGGGGATTATTTGGCAAACTGTGTGTGTGAGAGAGACAGAAACCCAGCAGACAAGGAAAGAAACAATCATGAGTGTGTTCCGGAGAGAGAGGTTCTCTGAATATTGAGTCTGTCTCATTCCTGCAGCTAGTGTCCTTCTGCTTTCTACAATGGTTGGTGAGAGACGCTTCCTGTTATAACTTCCAGTCCTCTTTGATCACCCAACAAAGTCTCTCTCCAGGTGATCCATTGCTTGGTTACCAGCCATCCTGGGCAGACTAGTTCTCTTGGTTTGGCCACTTCGTTAGCATATCTATTGTATTGCCCAGACAGACCTATTCAAATGTCAGTGAGTTTTGATAGTCCACTTAGGCAGCCCAGACATGGTTAAGTGACACACATACTAGTTCAGCCTGCTCATCACCATAGTATCCGGGAACTTCACAGTTGTTAATGGATTTTATTCTTTACAGCATCTCTCTGAGGTAAGGAAGTGTTACACACACCCCACTGCCCCTTTACAGATCAAGAACTGAGGTACAAGAAAATTCCCGTAAGGAAAAGTTGAAAAGAACTTTGAAAAGAGAGTTCAAGGATCATCGACACTTCGAACGCACTTGCGGCCCCGGGTTCCTCCCGGGGCTACACCTGTCTGAGCTGAGACCTCAGATCAGATGTGGCGACCTGCTGAATTTAAGCATATTAGTCAGCGGAGGAAAAGAAACTTACCAAGAAAATTAAGTGACTTGCCCGAGGTCACATAGAAAATCTCTAGCTGAACTGTAAACTGAACCCAAGTCTTTGAATGCCAGTCCAGTGCCTTATCTACTAGACCAACCTTCCAACCCCAATTGGAATGGATCGGTCCTAATGGAAGTGGGAACTAAACTTCAGCTCTGATGCAACAACACTGAGGTCAGGAAAAAATAATTCCCCTGGTAAAACAGAGCTATAATTACTTCGTGAGCCAAAATTGTGAGGATGAGACTATCTATTTTGCATGTGTAATTTCATATTTTGCACATGCAATTTTGGAGCAAATTTTTGGAAATTTAATCCTAGAGATTTTGTATTGGCATCTACAGTGAACCAGCCATAAAATGTGTTGAAAAAGCACTGTAACACATGTATTCATAAATAACACAACTCTTGTGCTTTGTATTTATAGTTATAATGTCACATTTAGGAACAGCTTTCTTCTGAAGCTTTCTGTACACACAATAATATAGTTCAGGATTTACTCTGACTTTGTTCAGTGTCCTCCTGTCCTTTTCAAAAGTGTAACAATTAGAGCCTTACATTTAAGTGGCACTTTACAGACTGCACCAATAGGTTTACAATCTGTGGGCCTAATTTTTGAAGTTAGTGGAAGTTTTCCAAGTGATGAGACGACATAGTGGAGCCCTACCCAATGGAATAATTTAATTCACCAATGAATTGTAGCCAACTCTAAGGTGAAACATGAGAGTTGATGGTATTAATCTGAATAATAATGACTAATGATATTGTTTGGTTTTCATGATTACTGTGATGGCTCAGTTTCTGGTTGGAAGGGCTCATTTGTGGAACCCTTACTCAGACTGGTGAGCATTGACGCACAAGATTAGACCTATTGACCTCCATGGGAATAAAGGATTTCAGGATCAGGGACCACTTGTGTGGTTAAATGCTCCCCAATATGAAGAAGGGTTCTACATGTAGGTCCTAAAAAAATGGATTTATTTTCAAAAAGTATTTTGGAAAACAAGGACCAGTGTGTAAATCTGGAGTAACTCCACTGCTGTCAAAAGAATTAGGATGAACCCATGGCTGTGTTGAAGTCAATGGAGAAACTCCAATTGACATCAAGAGGTCGGGATTTCATCCTTACATTGTTAACACTCAGTTCAGAATCTGGCCCATTTTATACTATTCTATCTGGCAAAAAAAATCAGCCTTTCAATGATTTGAGACTCTTGACATTATATTTGAGGGTCTTCTTTGAGGGTTAAAATCAGGATTAAATTCAATGACATGGAGAGTCAAGCATAGGCGCCGACTTCGTGGGTGCTCCGGGGCTGGAGCACCCACGGGGAAAAATTGGTGGGTGCTCTGCACCCACTGGCAGCTCCCCGCCATCCCCGGGACCCGCGGCCAGCTCCCCGCCAACCCCGGGGCCCGCTGCCATCTTACCTTAGCACCGGGAGACGTTGCGGGGCCCCGCCCCCAAGGCTGGGCGACGTTGCGTCGGCGTCGGGGGTGGGGGCCCGCAACGTCACCCGGCAGCAGGGGCGGGGCCCGGCATCGGGGGCGGGGCCCGCTGGGCGTGAGCTCCCACCGGCGCCACAGAAAGTCGGTGCCTGTGGAGTCAAGCTTTGTGTGATTAAGGGATTGATTCTGCAAGGAGTGGAGCAGTTCTTTGGAAGTGCTCAGCAGTCAGCTCTTAAGGAGAGCAATGGGAGTTGAGGGTTCTGAGATGCTCAGAAATTCATAGTACTGACCCCTAAGTGAGCACCTTTCTATTCAATTGAGGGTAAATGTTAGCTTCTAAAATTACCTGCACTTCTGTATCTATATGTGCTCTGACATTATACAGCCTTTCAGCTTGGCTGATTAGCAGATATCTAATCAGTTCTTCACGGGAAAAAAATCTCCAGAAAGCTTTTAGGGCAAGAAGGAATACCTGCATTTTCAAAAGTGCTCAGGAAACTATTTTTCCCTATCTTTTGCAGAAAAGTGTTCAGCTGCTCTACATTTCTGAGGTTATGGCATTTCAGGATGGCCAGTAATTAATATTTAAATACATTTCCTATGTTGCCATTGCCAAGTGTGCAAGAAATTCTTACAAATTAAATTTCTACTATTGTTGTCTTTTTATATAAAAAACATGGCCTAACATAGTACCTAGCACAATAAGGTCCTGGTCCATGCCTGGGGTATGTAGGTGCTAACACAATGCAAACAATAAATAACTATAAGAATTGGATTAAGTATTACGTTTTTTTAAGTGATATCTGTCTGCTGTGATAGGGTACTAGAGATTTTAATTAAGCATAATAAAATCTCTTCCTTGCTCTTTTTGTCTACCACTTTTAACATTTCCTTGAAAACGTATGGCTGACTTGCTGTCCTCTGTCAGCCCAAAGCCTCTTTCAATACTATTGCTCATAATTTTTTAACTGAATATCTTGGTTTTAGATCAGTTCCTTCCCCATCTCCACCCCCCATGTATTAGCTTTCACTTTTCCATGTCACTTTTCCAGAAGTACCTCTTGCTACAATATGCCTATGCTTTTTGTCAAAGCTCTAGTCTACATTATCACACCAACTTCCCCTTGCTTCTTTGAATTCATTGGGACTAGCCATATGAGTAAGTACTTTTCATGGTGAGTGATGATTTCCCAATTGAGCTCTCATGAAATTCATTAAAAAAACGAACGAGATTAGAAACAATAGCAGAAGACAACCATGGAATTCGACATGGAAAAGTGAAAGCTAATACATGGGGGGTGGAGACGGGGAAGGAACTGATCTAAAACCAAGATATTCAGTTAAAAAATTATGAGCAATAGTATTGAAAGAGGCTTTGGGCTGACAGAGGACAGCAAGTCAGCCATACGTTTTCAAGGTGAGATGACTACAAAGAAGGCCAACGCAGTTTTGGGCTGTATGCACAGCAGCATCACATCACAGAAGAGGAAGATAATAGCTTTTATAGTTTATAAAGGGATCTCATGAATCTACACCTATAATACTGCATTCAGTTTGGTGCACTGCATTTGGATAGAATATTTCTGAAGTCACTTGTGGAACTTACGGTAATATTTCATCATATGTTAAAACTTAATGGACAGTAGTTATTCAGTCACATCACAACAGTATGATGAAACCAAAAGTTATAATTAGTAATCAAAGAATAGCAACTTATCCATATTTATTATTTTCTTTTGCATAGGACTGTCAATTAGATATTCAAGAATTACCTAAAATAATCAATGCAATATTTAAATTAAATTTTGCAGGAAGAAGTGTACACAGACAGTAATAGGAATCAAAAATTCAGCGTAACAATGAAAACTATAAACAGTTCAGCCTACTACAATAAATAAAGCTTCTAAAAGAAAAGATATTAAGCAATTTTGAGCAGGCTAATTGTATTTATTTAGCTGTCATGTTGAGAGATTACCTCTCTAGATTGTAAAGTAAAAGTAGTGTTGGAAACAGTAGATTGATATAAGGGAAAAATAAATAAAATGAAAACAAGAAGTGCAGATTAGTCAGATAATAAATAAGTAGCATGCCAGCATTCTAGCCAGCTTCCCAATAATCAAATACTGAACAAAGAACTTGCTACCATTATGCCTCTGGAGCTGGAGAATAAAGCTCTGAGGACAGCTTTAATTTTTGGAGGAAAGTTGGTTATTTAGTTTTTGAGTTCTATTCAGTTAATAGCTGGCACCAAAAATTCTGGTTCAGTGTCTTGTGATTTTTCTGGCCTCTTTAGCTTTAAAATTACAGCCTGCAAAAAGTCAAATATTTGTACCTAGTGAGCATTTGGTGGGGGTCTCTGGGATTATATTTTTAGGGGTCTGTTAATTAAGACAAAATATTAGGACTTTACATGGAATCATAGAAATATAGGGCTGGAAGGGACTTGAAGAGATCCTCTGGTCCATCTCCCAACATGAAACACGTTTAAGTATACCTAAACCATCATAACTTGGTTTATATGGCCATGTGCTAAGGAGACCATGTGCTAAGGAGACCATGGATTATCAGGATCTTCTATGAAGCGGTAGCTGGTGGTTTGTTACAGACCAGGAGCACTGTCAAACCGTTCATAGTGTTCAGGAGCACTCTTGAGCTGGTTGAACAGCTTCATCCATGAAGACCAGGATCTGTGGGCCACGCTGTTTGAAGTGGCTCATGGCAGTAAGTGCCAGCGTCAGGGCAGACTGTCGAAAGGCAGGGCAGAGACCCCACACTGGTGGTATGTTCTAGAGTTAGATTTCACCGAGCCAGTAGCAAATGTGAATTCATAAGGCACTATGACAGTCTTTCCATGGAGTCACAGACAGTCCGCTGGGGCATTCCTGTCTACCTTGACACCCAGGCAAGCTGGACTAAGTGATAAATGGTCACTTACACGAAAGATCACAAAATATTCAAGTTACTCCTGTACCCAAGAGACCAGTCACTTACCCCAGGTCAATTTGTACCTTAGATCTCACACTAAAGACAATGCTTGTAGCTAATCCTATAGTAAACTAACTAAGGATTTATTAACTGGGAAATGAGAACAGAAATGAGAACAGACATTTACAGGTTAAAGAAGGCAACATATATACACATATGAGTTACAGTCAGTCATGGATTAATGCATGGGTCCTTCGGGCCTGTGCCTAGGGGCCCTGGCCAATTTGAGGCCCCCCCAAGAGTGCCAGAAATGTGGCCTCACCTCCTGCTCCTCCTCTCCCCCCGGGACCCTGCCCCCTGGCCAGGCCAGAAGCTGGAGCCAGGCCAGAGTTGCCCAGGGAGCTTGGGTCTCCCTCCCACTTTTTAACAAAAGAAACCTGTCTCAGGGTGGGTGAGAGCAGGGAAGTGCTGCATCATCAGCGCCAGCCTCTGCTCAGCTGGGGCTGGCAGGCTCCATGTGTGGTTGCAGCTCCCAGCCCTAGCTCTGCAGGTGGCAGATAAGTCCCGTTCCATGCAGAATAGGGTTGCCAGGTGTCCGGTTTTTGACCGGAATGGTCAGTTGAAAAGGGACCCTGGTGGCTCTGATCAGCACCACTGACTGGGCTGTTAAAAGTCCGTACGGTGGTGCAGCAGGGCTAAGGCAGGCTCCCTGCCTGCCGTGGCTCTGCGCAGTTCCCGGAAGCAGCAGCATGTCCCACCTCTGGCTCCTACATGTAGGGGCAGCCAAGGGGCTCCACGCACTGCCCCTGCCCCAAGTACCGGCTTTGCAGCTCCCATTGACTGGGAGCCACGGCCAATGGGAGTTGCGGGGGCAGTGCCTGCAGACGAGGGAGTGCACAGAGCCACCTGGCCATGCCTCTACATAGGAGCCGGAGTGGGACATGCAGCTGCTTCCGGGAGCTGCTTGAGGTAAGCGCCGCCTGGAGCCTGCACCACTGCCCCCCTCCTGTGCCCCAACCCCCTGCCCCAGCCCTGATCCCCCTCCCATCCTCTGAACCCTTCAGTACCAGCCCAGAGCACCCTCCTGCACCCCAAACCCATCATCCAGAGCCCATACCCACTCTCACACCTGAACGTCTTGCTTCAGCCCAGAGCCCCCTACCATACTCCAAAACCCTTGGTTCCACCCCCCATCCTGGAGCCCACTCCACAAACCCCTCATCTCTGGCCCCACCCCAGAGCCCGCACCCCCTCTCACATCCCAATCCACTGTGTCATGCACCCTGAACTCCTCATTTCTGACCCCAGCCTGGAGCCCGCACCTCCAGCCGAAGCCCTCATCCCCTCCCGCACCCCAGCCCCCCCGAGCCAGCCCAGCGAGTGAGTGAGGGTGGGGAGAGTGAGTGACAGAGGGAGGGGGGATGGAGTGAAGGGGGCATTAGAAAAGAGGCGGGGCAGGGCCTTGGAAGAGGGGCAGGGCAGGGGTGGGGCAAGGGTATTCATTTTTGTGTGAGTAGAAAGTTGGCAACCCTAATGCAGAAGGAAAAAAATTCAGGGGGGGAAGGGGAGGTAGCACTGTCAGGAGATGGGGAGGGGCCGGATGTAGTTTTGGGGGGGCTTGCCCACCTAAACAGGCAAGGTTTGGGGGGTGCACAGGAGGGTCACATGCCACAGCCATGCCTTATTTATGTGAACTCTGAGCTGCTCTGCTTGGCCTGGGGGAGAGGGGAGAATGGGGGAAGGGAGGTGAGGTGGGGTGGGGGTGGGGGTAAGAGGTAATGGGGATGGGATAGGGCAGAGGGAAATTTGGGGGAGAATGGGGGAAGGGAGGTGGGGTGGAGGAAAGAGGAAGAGGGTGGGATACGGTAGGGGGAAGAGAAGGGGAGTGAGGGGAGGAGAATGGGGGAAGGGGTGAGGTGGAAGGAAGGGGTGGGGATGGGAGTGGGGATGGGGGTAGGGAAAGAGGCAGTGAGGAAGGAGGATGGGATAGGGAAGGTGGAAGAAAAGAAGGGGGTTGGGAGGGGATGGGGCAGGGGGCAGAGGACAGTGGGGAGAGGAAGGAGGATGGAGTGGGGAAAGGCATTGTGCATCTGAATTGGCTGCTGAATTGCCCTCAGAGCTGTCTAAATTACACCAGGGAGTCAGTGCTATCCTTGGAGCATCCCAGAATTGAGAGAGCAAAAAGTGTCTTAAAGCCACTGTAGCCACCTCCTTGCTCTCGGCTGTGAGTTCTGTGCTGTGCCTCTAAAAGATGCAGAACCCTCAGACAGTAAACCCACCTTATGAGCAACAGTCTCAGCTTCCACAAAGAGGTGCACCAAAGCAGCAAAACAGCATTTCCTCCATTCAGTTAAATCATATTTATAAGACTAACAATCCCCAGTAATCTGAGTCTTCTTGCAAGTGGCAATACAAATTGCCCCCTCAGAAATTAAACAACAAACACTCTCAGGGTTGTCGGCCATGGATTTTGAACAGAGTTTCTGATACAAGTTTACAAAGCCTGGGGACAGAAGGGTTTGAATCCCTGGGGCAAAACTTCCAGAAGCTATAACTGGTATTCCCAAACACTCTACATTGTACTTTAGAAAAATACCCCTTTACTGAATAGGTTGCTGTGGTAGGAGTCAGGAACACCTGACTCAGTGACTGACTCTTTGTGGGGCCTTTGACAAGTCAATAACACCCAAATTTTCAAAAGTAATCACTTAATTTTGGGTGACTTGATGTTTGCGTACTCACCATTAGACACCTAGGACCTGATTTTCAGAAGTGCTGAGCATTCACAACTCCAGCTGGAGTCAGGATTCCCAGCACCTCTAAATGTCAGGCTCTGGGTGTCTCAAGTTGAGCACCCAAAATTAGAGGCCACTTCTGAAAATGTAGACCTTCACCACTGACTGATTTCCCCACCAGTAAAGCAGGGATATTAATTCTCACCCTTCCACCGGAGTGTTGTGGTGATTAGTTAGTTAACGTGTGGAAAGCACTTTAAAAATAGAAAGTGTTGCTTAAGTGCTAAGCATTGCAGCACTGGTATTGAAAAGATGATTGTCATACAGCAGTTACTTTTGTCATTCTGTTGGTATAAATTGCTCAGTAATCTACAATAAGGTACAATTATGACACAGACTTACCTGTTATTTCCTACAATGGGCCTCATTTACCACCCCAGGTCCTCCCAGTAATTGTGATAGCTTCCTACACTGATAATAGGGGCTACCTTGGAGCCACATTCACCATGGAATGGCAAATGTTGAATTTTTCATGCCACCCACTGTACTTAGTTACATGGTACTTATAGAGTTACTTCATTTTCGCTTTAACAGGGAACATCTACAGTAACTACTCAGTTTTTGCATTCCAGAAAGTGGTTTTTTTAGGGCTATTTCAAATTAAAACACTCCTAAATCATCTATCCCTGTGTGAAGCTCAATTTTTATTTCCTTCGAACTAACAAAACAGAAACTTTCATTATTTTTCTTTAAGTACACCCTTAAAAAGGCAAGCAGCTTGAAATCTCTGTTGTAGTACTGAATCACGTTGCAGGCAAATGATCAAGCATCTAGTTTTTCTCCCGATGAAGAAAGCCTTGTTGTAACAATCCGATTTTACTGCGGAAATGTAATTAGAGACTTACCATTCATTGTGCGGCTTTGAAAGCTGTCATTACTTGTGTATTTACAAGTTATAAATAAGTTACAAAAATCAGATGGAAAAGAGAGTATGGTAAATGTATTTCCTGTTCATTATTAGCATTCAAGAAGAAAAGTTGATGGTAACATGAACTCCAGGGATATCGTGACATGCAATTGGAGCTTCTTGTTCACAAGCACAGAGTTAAACAGACAAGGATTTTTGTCCTACAGCACATTGGTAGGAACATTGATATTTTAGTCTTATTATGGTCCCTTGAACTTCCATTAGAATCAACTAGGTAGGTATATTTCACATGGTCCATTTCTTGTGAGTGTAGGGGGTTGCTATGGTTCATTTATCAGTGTTTTGAATGTTTAGAACAAGAAAGATCTCGAATCTGATCTGTTACACCAGTACTGTAGTCAGGGCCGTCCATAGTGGGTTGCGGGGCCTGGGGCAGAAGTGACAGATTTGTCCCTTCCAGGACTGACTGCACTGGTCAATCGCACTGGCCTGCGGCGCCTCCCAAAGCATGGGGCCGGAGCATTCGCCCTGATTCCCCCTACCCAAGGGATGGCTCTGACTGTAATATTGTAATTCAGTTGACTTCAGTGGAGTTGCTCCTTTTTTATATCAATGTAACTCAGAGCAGAATCAGCACCTAGATTCTAAACCAATCTATCTTTTAATATCCTAAATATTGGGGATATATAGCGCCAATGCTCAATATAGTCCATCACAAGGTTAAAACAGCATGCTGCTGGTCGGATGAAAGATGATGATATTAACATGATTGAATCAGGGCAGTAGGGTTCATGGGTTTATGGATTCCATTCCTGAAATAGACAACAAGTGAAAATGATATAGTCTCCCTAAAGGATGATGGCTGACATAGGCACCGACAGGGCTGGAGCACCCATGGAAAAAAATTAGCGGGTGCTGAGCACCCACTGGCAGCCAAGCTCTCCTACCTCCCCCCCAGCCACCTCCTGCCTGTTGGAGGCGCTAATCAACTCCTCCCACTCCCTCCCAGTGCCTCCCACCAGCCATGGATCAGCTGTTTGGTGACGTGTAGGAAGTGCTGGGGGGGAGGAACGGGGATGGGGAGTGCTCATGAGAGGGGCCGGAAATGGACGGGAAGAGGCAGGGAAGAGGTGGGGCAGGAGAGGGAAGAGGAGAGGCGGGGACAGAATGAGGTGGGAAGGGAGTGGGAATGGGGCAGGAAGGGTAGGAGTGGGGGAAGGGCCTGGGGCCGAGCAGGGGTTGCGCACCCCCGGGGAAAGTTGGAAGCTGGCACCTGTGATAGCTGAAATCATGTGACACCACCCAGCTGGGCAAATTTGTTAATTTCTACTCAGGAGAGGCTCATGGTTAATCTAGCTAGTTTGGAGTAAGGGTCACCGATTGACAGAGCTGTGAGAACTAGCCTGTACTGTTAGTTCTTTGCTTTTGTGAGCACTAACGTACATCCAAAGTATTAGACTGAAAATACCATCATTGCTCAGTCCTAAGTAAACTTCTGCTTTAGAGATCACGTCTCATTTCTCTTCATAGATGTCCTTCAGTTATTTATTGCAAGGAGAGAAAAACTCCTATAAAAGCTGTTCTGGAGTTGGTGTTGTGATATTAATTTTATAAGCTTCTCCTTCATCATAAAATGAATAGGGACAATGCAAGGACTCAAGAAGAAGAGCCAATATGACAACTCAAGTGCAGTATACTAGTAAGGGGTTACTTCAGCTGAGCTTGACAGTGAGTCTTGGTCATGCATCTAGAAATCATCAGTAAAGTAAGGAGAATGAAATTCCACTAGCATGTCAATATGCACATGGGTATTGCTTCTCACCAACTAGGGTTCGCCATAAAACAATAATGCCATTTAATTTTAAAAAATGAGGTTTTGGCATTTGTTTTGTTCTGCAGTGAAACTGAGACCTTTCCAAACACATTCATGGAAAAAATGACACAGCTCCGCCACAGAATAGCCAATGGCTTAGTGGTTATAGCCTTTTCCAGAGTTACAGGAGATCCAAGTTCAAGTCCCTGCTCTGCCTGATTTAGAGAAATGACTTGAACCTCAGTCTCCCAGGTGATTGCCCTGACCACTGGATTGTTGGCTATTCAGGGTAGATGTGTTGGATACCTAAGAAAGATATATGGCACTTGTAAGACAAAGTTCACAGAAAATATATTGTCATTCAGAGCTAATGTGTGGAGCTGACCATTACAAATTGTAGCCATTATTGCCCAGAGTTTATAAAATGATATATTAAGTGCCTTTACAGCAAATCAATATCTGGCCCATAATTACTGTGTTAGCAGAGCAGATGTTTTGCAATCACGCTTCCAACAGCCAAAAGCACATTTACTTTTTTGGAATGGAATTTCCAAACTGCACAAATATGTTCATGTCTGTTTGGGGCAAAATTGTTTGCCATCCCATCAATCTGAAATAAGTTCGATGTGTTTTTGTAATGTAAAGCTGGTCATTATCGTTTCCAGTGCTGTTGACTGACAAGGTGTGACAGTTTGTTGTGATTAAGAGATGTCATTTGAAAGGAAAGCAAGGCTGGAAAACATTCCAAATAAGCACTAGAAATGTGAAAAAGACTATCAGTAACTGCAAAGAACTATCAAAGAACAGAATCTAACCTTTTTCTTCTAGATTCTAGTAATTCCAAGGGCATATAACTGGGTATGTCTACACTGGCAGAGTTACATCACTGGCAGTTACAGCGTCGCTCAGAGAGCGCTGAAGGGAAACCACTGTTGTGTGTTCACACTGTCAGCTGCCTGCGCAATAGCATATTCACACTTGCGACACTTGCAGTGGTATTCAGAGCAGTGCATTCTGGGCAGCTATCCCAGAGAGCATCTCTTCCTCTTCTGCCGCTAAGAGTTGTGGAAAGACAGAGGGGGTGGTGGGACATCCTGGGTCCTGTCCCAATGACCCGTGATGCATTGCTTCGCATCCCAGCAAACCCTGTGTTTCCGTCTACATTTAGCGCCATCTTTCAATGGGTTGTGTACTGCATGCTCTGCCTCTTCGGTCTGCAGGAATGGATCCAGAACTGCTGACCAGTATGCTGCTCGCTCTCACTAACATGTCATGAGTGGCAGTGGAGTTATTCCTTAAACTAAAAAGGCAAGAGGAGTGTGACCTTGATCTCGTCACACGTAGTAGCTATGACACGAGATTGCTTGTGGCATTCACGGAGGTGCTGACCACAGTGGAACGCTGCTTTTGGGCTCAGGAAACAAGCACTGAGTGGTGTGATCACATCATCATGCACGTCTGGGATGACGAGCAGGGGCTACAGAACTTTCCGATGAGGAAAGCCACATTCATGGGACTGTGTGATGAGCTCGACCCAGCCCTGCGGCACAAGGACACAAGAATGAGAGCTGCTCTGTCATTGGAGAAGTGCATGGCGATTGCACCCTGGAAACTGGCTACTCCAGACTGCTACCGATCGGTCGCTAACCAGTTCAGAGTGGGAAATTCGACTGTTGGACTCATGTTGACGTAAATGTGCAGGGCCATTAATTGCATCCTGCTCTGAAAGACCATGACTCTGGGCAACATGCGTGATATTGTGGATGGCTTTGCACAAATGGGCTTCCCTAACTGAAGAGGGGCGATAGATGGCACACATATTCCAATTCTGGCACCAGACCATCTAGCCACCGAGCATATTAATTGGATGGGGTATTTCTCTATGGTTCTCCAGGCGCTTGTGGATCACCATGGGCGTTTCAAGGACGTGAATGCAGGCTGGTCCAGAAAGGTGCATGATGCCTGTTCAGGAAGCCGCAAGCAAGGACTTTCTTCCCAGACTAGAAGATCACCGTAAGGGAAATCAAAATGCCTATTGTGATCCTGAGAGACCCCATCTACTCCTTAATGCCATGGCTTATGAAGCCATACATGGGGCATCTTGACAGCTGCAAGGAGAGGTTCAACAGGCTGAGCAAGTGCAGAATGACTGTTGAGTGTGCTTTTGGCCGTTTAAAGGCCCACTGGCACTGTCTATATGGGAGGTTGTGTCACACCCCAATGGTCCCCTCCCTCAAGTCCCCTGGGAAGGCAGATCAGCACTATATATTGCTAACGCTGCTGCAAGCTTCACAAAGCATTTTGGGGAGGGTCAAAGGTGTGCAAGTGGAGAGTGGAAGTTTCCTTTACAGGGTATGAGAGGCCAAGTGGGGAGGAAAGAAGAAGAGAGCAGAGAACGGGTTAATTCAACATTTCAGCTAGCTCAGTTCAAAGATAAGATGCTGACTCCAGCCAGCTCAAGGTCGCAGCTTCCAGACAACGTTTGGCTGCGAGCCGAGAAAGACGGGAGCTTGAAAGTTGCACAAGCAACTGTGAAAAAGAAAATCCAACGGTACAGACCGACCTGCACCTACAAGACAGCAAGGCCAGCAAAGAAGAAAACAAAGCCCAGGGTTGCAGAATCTGAAAACAGAGATGAGACGACAAGAGGGGGAGCCGAGCCAGGCGTCCCTGAAGCTGGGAGGTTTTGGGAAAGGGAAAGAGACTACAGAAAAGCGGTTTGGACTGGCACAAAAAGCACCAGAAGCAGAAGTTCCGGAGCGAAACACCTGCCCCCCCCCCCCAAGGAGCCCAGGATTTAAAACCCCCCTGAGAGCTGGAGCAACTTGGAGATCACAGCGGATTCTCGGACGACCTGGGCCCAGGACAGCACTCCCGTCCACCCTTCCCCGCCCCTCTTCTTCTCACGTTATACCTGGACTTGGCCAGCTTTGGGGCGTGTGTGTGAGTATGAAAGTGGGTCAGGGTTTGTTAGGGCATTAACCCTTTCTTCCTTCCTCTGAGTGACATGGAAGCATTTTTCAGCACTCTCCACTGTTACTTGATCATTTTATCATTAAAGCTTTAAAATTCAGTCACATAGCCCTGGTCTACACTACGAGTTTAGGTCGAATTTATTAGCGTTATTTCGATTGATCCGTGCACCCGTCCTCACAACGAAGCCCTTACCATCGACTTCTAGGGCTCTTAAAATCGATCTCGCCACTCCACCCCCAACGAGAGAATTAGCGCTTAAAGCGATATTGCCGAATCGATGTAGGCTAGTGAGGACGCAATTCGACAGTATCGGCCTCCTAAATCTATCCCACGGTGCAACAGCTGACCGCTCTAGACAGCGATCTGAGCTCCAATGCTCCTCCCAGGTAGACAGGAAAAGCCCCGCGAACTTTTGAATTTCATTTCCTGTTTGGCCAGCGTGGTGAGCTGCAGGTGAGTGCAGATCTCATCAGCAGAGGTGACCATGATGGAGTCCCAGAACCGAAGACGAGCTCCAGCATGGACCGAGCGTGAGGTACTCGATCTGATCGCTGTTTGGGGAGACGAAACCGTGCTAGCAGAGCTAGGGTCCAAAAGAAGAAACGCCAAGACATACGCCAAAGTCTCCAAGGGCATGCAGGACAGAGGCTACAACAGGGACGCGCAACAGTGCCGCGTGAAAATTAAGGAGCTCAGGCAAGCCTACCAAAAAACCAGAGATGCAAACAACCGCTCTGGGTCAGAGCCCCAGACATGCCGCTTCTATGATGAGCTGCATGCCATTCTAGGAGGTGCAGCCAGCACAGACCCTCCCATGTGGTTTGACTCCGTATGTGGATCATCAGAACCCACAGAGGACCCTGATGATGATAATGATGCTGAAAACAGCACACAGACCCAGCAAGGAAGCGGAGAAGCCCTTTTCCCCGACAGCCAGGAACTCTTTCTCACCCTGGAGCCAGTACCCTACGAACCCTCCCAAGGCGTGCTCGATGCAGGAGAAGGGACCTCTGGTGAGTGTACCTCTGTTTAATTAATAAATGTTTTATAAGCAAGCGTGTTTAATGATTAATTCGTGGTCAGTACAGCCACAGCTACTCGAAAAGTCTGTTAACATGTTCGGGGATGGAGCAGAAATCCTCCGGGGACATCTCCAGGAAGATCTCCTGGATGTGCTCCCAAAGCCTGTGCATGAGGTTTCTGGGGAGGGCAGCCTTATCCTGTGCTCCGTGGTAACACACTCTACCACGCCAGGCAAGCAGCACGTAGTCTGGAATCAGTGCTTTGCAAAGCATGGCGGCGTACGGTCCCGGTTTTTGCTGGCATTCAAGCAACATCCTTTCTTTATCTGTGTGTGTTATCCTCAGAAGAGTGATATCATTCATGGGAACCTGGTTGAAATAGGGGAATTTTAGTACGGTGGGAATCCAGAAGGGCTCCGTCCCTGCTGGGCTGTTTACCTGTGGCTGAACGGAAATCTTCCCCGCTGGGACCCACGCGGTGGGGGGAGGGGGCATAGCGAACATTTTGCTTTGTTGTGTGTGTGTGTGTGGGGGGTGATTAGGTTCTCCCTGCATGTTAACCCGAAAACCGCCGCCCCACCTAACTTTTCAATTGCTAACCTATTTGTTTTAAATTGCCAGCCCACGGGATGTTTGTTATGGGAAATGAGGGGGTTGCTGTTTGAAAACATTCCCGCCTGTTGTGAAGCTTAAAGAAGCCTATAGAGTGTCTTACCATGGCTGTCTGCAAGCCGAATTCTGTTGCCCGCCGGACCTGCTTGTGTGATCTCTCACAGCAAACCGGCAGACCCTCAATATAAGAGGCCCAGTGCAACCTTGGACAAAATGCACATGTGATATGTAATGTTTTGTTCAAACAAAATGTGTCTTTTACATTTGTCTCCCGTTTGCTTCCTCCCACAGCTACAAATGTTTCAACGCCACCCCTTTCATCACCATCCCAGAGGCTAGCGAAGATAAGAAGTAAAAAGAAAAGGAGTCGAGACGATATGTTCTCAGAACTCATGGAATCCTCCCACTCTGAGGCTGCCCAGCAGAATGCATGGAGGCAGACACTGTCTGAATCCAGGAAGGCAGAATTTGATCGCGCGGACAAGTGGCGTGCTGAGGACAATGACTGGCGGGCTGAAGAGAGACAGCGGCGGGATGAAGAGAGTAGGTGGCGTCAGCGTGCAGAGAGAAGGCAGGATGCAATTCTGAGGCTACTGGAGGATCAAACGGAAATCCTCCGGCTTCTGGCTGAGGACAGGCGTAGGGTTCAGGAAAGGCCGCCTGAGCCCAGACCGCCGCTACAGCCCCTGTGTAACCAACAGCCCTCCTTCCCGAGTCCCATAACCTCATCCCCGAGACGCCCAAGAACGCGTTTGGGTGGCCTCCGTGCTCCCAGCCACTCAAGCCAAGAGAACAGTCCAAGCAAGAAAGGGCTGGCATTCAATAAGTTTTAAAGTGCTGTGTGTCCTTGTCCTTCCCTCATCCCCTCCTCCACCACCCATCCTGGTGCTTCCCTTCCTCCACCACCTATCCCGGGAGACTGTGTCAGTTACCACCATAGTCCCCCCTCTGTGTTTTACAAATTAATAAAGAATGCATGATTTTTAAACAAGAATTACTTTATTTCCTCTGCAAGCGGTGATCGAGGGGGGGAGGGCAGGGCGGTTTGGGTAAAGGGAAGTAGAGCGAATGAAGGGGCGGGGCTTTTCATTACTGGGGAAAAACAGAACTTTCACACAGCATCCTGCCCATTCATGAAACTTGTTTTCAAAGCTTCCCTGATGCGCAACGCACCCTGCTGTACTCTTGTAATAGCCCTGGTGTCTGGCTGCGCATAACCAGCGGCCAGGCGATTTGCCTCCACCTCCCACCCTGCCATAAACGTCTCCCCCTTACTCTCACAGATATTGTGGAGCGCACAGCAAGCAGTAATAATAATGGGAATATTGTTTTCGCTGAGATCTAACCTAGTTAATAAACTTCTCCAGCGAGCTTTTAAACGGCCAAATGCACACTCCACCACCATTCTGCACTTGCTCAGCCTATAGTTGAAAAGGTCCTGACTACTGTCCAGGCTACCTGTGTATGGCTTCATGAGCCATGGCATTAAGGGGTAGGCTGGGTCCCCAAGGATAACTATGGGCATCTCAACATCCCCAACGGTTATTTTCTGGTCTGGGAAGAAAGTCCCTTTTTGCAGCAGCTGAAACAGACCAGAGTTCCTGAAGATGCGAGCGTCATGTACCTTTCCCGGCCATCCCACGTTGATGTTGGTGAAACGCCCCTTGTGATCCACCAGTGCTTGCAGCACTATTGAAAAGTAACCCTTTCGGTTTATGTACTCGCTGGCTTGGTGGTCCGGTGCCAAGATAGGGATATGGGTTCCGTCTATCGCCCCTCCACAGTTCGGGAAGCCCATTGCTGCAAAGCCATCCAGTATGAGCTGCACATTTCCCAGACTCACAACCCTTGGTACAAGCAGCTTGGTGATCGCCCTGGCTACTTGCATGACAACAGCCCCCACTGTAGATTTTCCCACTCCGAATTGATTCGCGACTGACCGGTAGCTGTCTGGCGTTGCAAGCTTCCACAGGGCTATTGCCAGTCGCTTCTCTACTGTGAGGGCGGCTCTCATCTTGGTGTTCTGGCGCTTCAGGGCAGGGGAAAGCAACTCACAAAGTTCCATGAAAGTGCCCTTACGCATGCGAAAGTTTCGCAGCCACTGGGAATCATCCCAGACCTGCAGCACTATGTGGTCCCACCAGTCTGTGCTTGTTTCCCGGGCCCAGAATCGGCGTTCCACTGTATCAACGAGCCCCATTACCACCATGATGTCCACCTTGCGGGGGGGCCTTTTGAGGTCTGTCTCCATGTCCTCATCACTCTCCTCAGGCTGATGCTGTCTCGTCCTCGCCTCCTGTTGCTCTAGCAGCTCCCGGTTCTCGGTCTCCATATACTCCTGGACAATGCGCGTGGTGTTCATAACGGCCATAACAGTTGCGGTGATCTGATCGTGCTCCATGCTTCCCCCGGTACGCTGTTTGCAGGACAGCAGAGTGGGAGCAGAAGCGGCGGGTGGATAACAATGGTGGCAGCAATATGGCGCCCGCACGAAAAAAGGCGCGAAAGGATTTTTCGCTCCCCCCTCAGGTGCTTTCACGGAGGGAGGGGGGAGCAAGGGTTAGGCTCATTTCCTTCTAGCTGCAGATAGTACAATATGCCGTGAGCAGGGGTTAGGCGCCTTTCCTTCCAGCTGCAGATGGTACAATAAGCTCTACTGACCCCCTCAAGGATTGAACTCGCAACCCCGGGTTTAGCGGGTCAACGCTCATACCGCTGAGCTATCCCTCTGCCCGTGTTCCAGGCAGTGCTGAATCTCCCTTAAAGAAAACGTAAAAAAGCGCCCCCGGCCAGCCACACCAAAGGCCGCCGGCCAGGAGCACTGTAATGTCAAGCATATTGTACGATCTGCAGCTAGAAGGCAAGGAGCTTCTCCTGTATGGTCCCGCGACCACAACCATTTATGGCATAGTGCACGATCTGCAGCTAGAAGGCAAGGAGCTTATGCTGTGCAGTCCCGCGACTACCAGCCTCAGGCGGAATGGCCCCCTCAAGGATTGAACTCGCAACCCCGGGTTTAGCGGGCCAATGCTCAGAACGCTGAGCTATCCCTCTGCCCGTATTATACCGTGACTGAATCTCCAGTAGACCTAATGTGAAGGCGTACGCTGGAGATGTATGGTAATTGTGAGCTGAGCAGCCTTCTGTAGCCTTCTGTAGCAAACATGGAAAGCACGCAGACAAGGCGCGAAAAAGATTGCTTTCAAGGAGGGAGGGAGGGACGTTTGATGGCCTGATGACATGTACCCAGAACCACCAGCGACATTTTTTTCTGCCCCATCAGGCTTTGGGATCGCAACCCAGAATTCCAATGGGCGGCGGAGACTGCGGGAACTGTGGGATAGCTACCCGCAATGCAATGCTTCGAAGGTCGATTCTAATCTCGCAACTGTGGACACAGACAATCGACCTCATGGTCTTAACGCTCTTTAGTGGGGACACACACAATCGATTCCATTAATTCGGGTTTTAATATATCGACTTCTGTAATTTCGACCTAGTTCTGTAGTGTAGACGTACCCATAATAGTGTGGTGTGCATTCCTGCATCTCCTCCCACCGCCATGGTCCTGCGATCCCAGACTGATCACCTGAGGTCTTAGGCAGATTGGTAACTGAAATCTGTCACAGTTGGACCGGGTTGATGACAATATTCCTATGCTTATAGCTGCGTGCTCTACACTCCATAATATTTCGGAAGGGAAGGGTGAAAGCTTCACTCAGGGCTGGACCGCTGAGGCTTAGCACCTGGAGGCTAAATTTGAACAGCCAGAGACCAGGGCTATTAGAGGGGTGCAGTGTGGGGCCATAAGGATCAGGGATGCCTTGAGGCAGCAATTTGAAGCTGAAAGCCACTAAAATTTGTTGCTATGCTCAGGAGTGCAGTGCTTGTAATGCTAGGACATGATTGTGATTGCAGAAGATGCACTATGGAGGTGTAAGAAAATTGCCTGTTGCTTTGTTTGCTTTCAATTAATGGAATAAAGATTGCTTTCAAACCAAAACAATTATTTTATTAAAAAACAACAACTGGAGGAGAGAGACAAACAAAAAACCACATCAGCACTGTGGGGGGTGGGGAAAGGGAGGGTCCCAGGAGGAGGTGGGGTCCCGGGACGGTTAAAGATTTGTGTATGTCCAGGTATCATATGCAACCTCCCCATTGGAGTACAGTGCAACGGGTACTGTACTTCAGCAGGGCTAAACTGCAGAGGGACGGGTGTTGAGTGCAGTGGGTATTGGGAGTCCACAGGGTTTGACTGTGACAGGGAAGTAGTGGAATGCAGCAGGTACAGACTGGAGCCAGGTGGTTGATAAGAGTGTGTTGGCGGTGTCTGGGGGACGCATGGGAAAGAGTTTTTGCAACAGTAGCTACAGGGGAGGGTGGGCGCAGAGCTGCTCGGTTTACAGTGCTAGTAGCGTCTAGAGTGTGTCCGCTTGACACTCCATAACGTTTAAGAGCTGCTCTGTGGCTTCGTTCTGGTGTGCCGCATTCTCCTTTCAGTCCCTCTTCTCGCTGTCCCACCACTCCTTCAATTCTTGTTTTTCGGCCACGGCGCGCATCATGACATCACGCAGAAAGTCCTCTTCAGTTCTTCATGGCTGTTTCCTAATTCTGCGCAGTTGTTCAGCCGACGATAACATTGAGAGAGGCTGGGCTCCCAAGGTCATATCTGTGAAGCCAAAATACAACATTTTACAGAAGCAGTATTGTTTGCAACACACAGACCACTGATTCAGTGATTTAAAACATACCCATTATTCACATACCTGTCACTAACTGACTGACCCCAGGCAAGCACATGACCCACAAGCCCCCCAAAATGGTGAGTAACCGCAGGGGCAGGGGAAATCAGTGTTCCAGGACCGTACCATATACTGGCACATGACTCTTCAGGAGGGGGGGCTGATAATCATTCCTGTCCCCACATTTTCCACAACCTGTGTTCATTATGGAAGAGATCTCGCTGCTGAGGGTGAGCAGGGAATCAATGGAGGGTCTTCTCCAAGACTGCAGCTTCCACTCTGGCCGTTATGCGGCTTGCCTGTGTGCAGCAATGCCCTCCGCCACCCCCAGTGATGGCAGAGTGGCATGGGAAAGTTATACTTTATGGGGCAAGAAACAAAGCAGCTCCGCCAAAGAGCCTGCGGCAGTGGATTGCCCAGTATCTCCATGAGAGTTTCGTAGAGATCTCCGAGGCACATTCCTGTGAAGCGAGGAGTCAATCAAGACCCTGTTCTGCCGCTCAGACTAGGCATGTGGTGGTACATGCATCGTACAGACACAAGCCTCCTTTCTGCAACCCTCCTGCCCTCAACAACTCGTTTCAGCGATTCCCAAAATCAAAGTGACTTACCAGGGGCCTCCTCTCCTGTTTGCACTTCGCCAAGATCCGACAGCTGTGACTGACTAGCCTCCTCTGGGGTAGAGAAGTGCTCTGGGCTGAATGCATCTCTGACCTCCGAGTTGTCCTCTGTCTCTGAGTCCCCCTCCCCCTCCACATCCTCATCCAAGATTTCCTCCTCCTGGCTCAGTCCAGTCTCAACTGGCACATGAGCCACCAAAGCATCCACAGTGGCCTTCGCAGTGGACGTGTGGTTGCCACCAAGTATCGTGTCCAGCTCTTTGTAAAACTGGCAGCTCATGGGCACAGCACTGGAGCGGCGGTTTGCCTCCTGCGCGTTGTGGTAGGCGTTCTGCAGCTCCTTCACTTTGACTCTGCCCTGAAGTGTGTGCCGGTCATGGTCCCTTTCTGTTATGCATCGTGAAATCTGTCTGTAGGTATCATAATTCCTATGGCTGGAGTGCAGCTAGGACTCTCTCTCCAAATGCTGATGTGGTCCAGGAGCTCAGCATTGCTCCAAGCGGGGGATTGCTTGGTGCATGGAGCAGGCATGGTCACCTGGAAAGATGCACTGAGACTACTGCACGCATCACCGAGCAAATAGGAAGGGGACTTTCAAAATTCCCAAGGAATTTAAGGGGTGGGGATGACAGTTGGTCACCTGAGGGCACGGCAGTAGAGTTCAAACCGATGACCAGAGAATCGAGAACAGGCATTGTGGGACACTTCCTGGAGGCCAATCACAGCACTGTAATCAACCGGGGTGTCTACACTTGCACCGCGGCATTGTAGCCCTGATGCAGAAAGCTGTACACCTCTCATCGGGGTGGTTTTTTACAGTGCTGCAACTATGCAGTTTCTACACCTCGGGAGTTACACCGCAGAAAGCTGCTTTACTGTGCAGAAACTTGCCAGTGTAGACAAGGCCACTGTTTGCATTCTGAAAGAGACTGCGGTTTTAGGGTTTGATCATGTAAAGGTGCTCAGCACCTCCTGCCATATCATAGAATCATAGAATCTCAGGGTTGGAAGGGACCTCAGGAGGTCATCTAGTCCAACCCCCTGCTCAAAGCAGGACCAACCCCAACTAACTCATCCCAGCCAGGGCTTTGTCAAGCCTGACCTTAAAAACCTCTAAGGAAGGAGATTCCACCACCTCCCTAGGTAACCCATTCCAGTTCTTCACCACCCTACTAGTAAAAAAGTTTTTCCTAATATCCAACCTAAACCTCCCCCTCTGCAATTTGAGACCATTACTCCTTGTTCTGTCATCTTCTACCAGTGAGAACAGTCTAGATCCATCCTGTTTGGAACCCCCTTTCAGGTAGTTGAAAGCAGCTATCAAATCCCCCCTCATTCTTCTCTTCTGCAGGCTAAACAATCCCAGTTCCCTCAGCCTCTCCTCATAAGTCATGTGCTCCAGCCCCCTAATCATTTTTGTTGCCCGCCGCTGGACTCTTTCCAATTTATCCACATCCTTTTTGTAGTGTGGGGCCCAAAACTGGCCACAGTACTCCAAATGAGGCCTCACCAGTGCCGAATAGAGGGGAATGATCACGTCCCTCGATCTGCTGGAAATGCCACTACTTATACAACCCAAAAAGCCATTAGCCTTCTTGGCAACAAGGGCACACTGTTGACTCATATTCAGCTTTTCGTCCGCCGTAACCTCTAGGTCCTTTTCTGCAGAACTGCTACCCAGCCATTCGGTCCCTAGTCTGTAGCAGTGCACAGACCTTGTTGAACCTCATCATATTTCTTTTGGCCCTATCCTCTAATTTGTCTAGGTCCCTCTGTATCCTATCCCTAACCTCCAGCGTATCAACCACTCCTCCCAGTTTAGTGTCATCTGCAAACTTGCTAAGGGTGCAGTCCACACCATCCTCCAGATCGTTAATGAAGATATTGAACAAAACCGGCCCCAGCACCGACCTTTGGGGACTCCACTTGATTCCGGCTGCCAACTAGACATGGAACCATTGATCACTACCCGTTGAGCCCGACCATCTAGCCAGTTTTCTATCCACCTTACCATCCATTCATCCAGCCCATACTTCTTTAACTTGCTGGCAAGAATACTGTGGGAGACTGTATCAAAAGCTTTGCTAAAGTCAAGAAATAGCACATCCACTGCTTTCCCCTCATCCACAGAGCCAGTTATCTCATCATAGAAGGCAATTAGAGTAGTCAGGCATGACTTGCCCTTGGTGAATCCATGCTGACTGTTCCTGATCACTTTCCCCTCCTTTAAGTGGTTCAGAATTGATTCCTTGAGGACCTGTTCCATGATTTTTCCAGGGACTGAGGTGAGAATGACTGGCCTGTAGTTCCCCGGATCTTCCTTCTTCCCTTTTTTAAAGATGGGCACTACATTAGCTTTTTTCCAGTCATCCGGAACCTCCCCCGATTGCCATGATTTGTCAAAGATAATGGCCAATGGCTCTGCAATCACATCGGCCAACTCCTTTAGCACCCTCGGATACAGTGCATCCGGCCCCATGGACTTGTGCTCATTCAGCTGTTCTAAATAGTCCCGAACTATTTCTTTCTCCACAGAGGGCTGGTCACCTCCTCCCCATACCGTGCTGCGGAGTGCAGCCGTCTGGGAACTGACCTTGTCTGTGAAGACAGAGGCAAAAAAAGCATTGAGTACACTAGCTTTCTCCACATCCTCTGTCACTAGGTTCCCTCCCTCATTCAGCAAGGGGCCCACACGTTCCTTGACTTTCTTCTTGTTGCTAACATACCTGAAGAAACCCTTCTTGTTACTCCTAACATCTCCGGCTAGCTGCAACTCCAAGTGTGATTTGGCCTTCCTAATTTCACTCCTGCGTGCCTGAGCAATATTTTTATACTCCTCCCTGGTCATTTGTCCAATCTTCCACTTCTTGTAAGCTGCTTTTTTGTGTTTAAGATGAGCAAGGATTTCACTGTTAAGCCAAGCTGGTCGCCTGCCATATTTACTTTTCTTTCTACACATCGGGATAGTTTGTTCCTGCAACCTCAATAAGGATTCTTTAAAATACAGCCAGCTTTCCTCGACTCCTTTCCCCGTCATGTTATTCTCCCAGGGGACCTTGCCCATCAGTTCCCTGAGGGAGTCGAAGTCTGCTTTTCTGAAGTCCAGGGTCTGTATTCTACTGCTCTCCTTTCTTCCTTGTGTCAGGATCCTGAACTCGACCATCTCATGGTCACTGCCTCCCAGGTTCCCATCCACTATTGCTTCCTCTACTATTTCTTCCCTGTTTGTGAGCAGCAAGTCAAGAAGAGCTTTTCTCCTAGTTGGTTCCTCCAGCACTTGCACCAGGAAATTGTCCCCTACACTTTCCAAAAACTTCCTGGATTGTCTGTGCACCGCTGTATTGCTCTCCCAGCAGATATCGGGTGATAGGCCTTTCTGTACTGAGAGTGGGTTTCATGGGCAGTTGGGGAGTGTTATTTTCAATTTTCCTTGCAAACATATTAAAAGGAAAATATCAAGGAGATCCCATTCGTATCGTTCTTGGTGCCGTAACTACAGTGATTACAAATCCCAATGCCTTCTGTGTTCTGTAAACTGTATTATAGAATGACATTAGGAAATCCTGTGTTCTGAGTGGTAAATACCTTGTGATACCTTAGAAGCGACAAAGGGTCCTGTTTGGTTTAAGTGTAGTAGCCGTGTTAGTCTGTGTCAGCAAAATGAAAATAAGAAAGAAAAACTTGTAGCACCTTAGAGACTAACAAATTTATTTCAGCATAAGCTTTCGTGGGTTAGTACCCACTTCATCAGACGCATGGAATGAAATTATATTTCAGACATATTTATACAGTCAGAGAAACATGATGGTCCAGGTGTATAGACCAATCTTAAGAGGCTAATTAGTTGAGAGGAAACATGACAGCAGGGGAAGAAAAAGCTTTTGAAGTGACAAACAAGATGGTTACACAGGTGTGAATGAGGATCGTTAACTTAAGGGAAATAGATTCAATTAACATAATGGCCGAGCCATTCCAAATCACGATTTAATCCGGAGGCAACGCAATCTAGTTTGCATATCAATTCGAGTGGTCCTGTGGCACCTTATAGACTAACAGAGGTATTGAAGCATAAGCTTTCGTGGGTGAATATCTGCCTCTGGACATTTCCACTGCTTGCATCCGAAGAAGTGGGTATTCACCCACGAAAGCTTATGCTTCAATACCTCTGTTAGTCTATAAGGTGCCACAGGACCCTTTGTCGCTTCTACAGATCCAGACTAACACGGCTACGCCTCTGATACTTGTGATACCTTGACACCATGAGTCAGGACCACATTGCTTTGCAAAACCATGCCACAATTAACTCAATAAAGCTCCACTCGCTAGGTGTGATGCTTCTCTTGGGGTATCCAGAACTGTGAGCCGCTGTGTTACTGCTCTCAGCCTCAGCAAGTGAGCGCTTTACTGCTGCTAAGCTATGTGTCAGCCCTGTGACACACCAACTTGTCTGCCTTGCCAGCAAACTCTACAGGACTCTGCTAGTCCAAACCTTGCCTTGCAGGAACCCCAACTCCCCGGTCCCCCATAGATGTCATTCTGCAATGTCCAGTTCCTCTCACTGGACACTCACAGAAATTATTGAGTTCACTGCCTCCAAAGAGACAGTATGCACATCACCCTGTTAATTTAGCACTCTCCAGTTTAATACACAGCACTGAGATGGTTTTGTAATAAACCAAGAATAAGTTCATTAACAAAGAACAGAGATTTAAATGATACTAAGCAAGCATAAAAGAGACAGGTATGGTTACAGGTAAAAGAGAACAAAACACGCTTTCTAGTGACTAAAACTTAATTTCAGCAAGTTACAATCTTTGTTTAAGCAGCTTTCTTTCCTCTAGTCAGTTTCTTGCCTCCTAGGACACTTTTCATGAACTCAAAGGGTGCTTCTCCCCTTTGTCCCCTAAGTGATGGATGTCTCGAAAGTCTCTTTACCCCTCTTATATTACCCCAAAGACCATTGTCTCTGTTTCAAGAGCCAGGAAGGCTGCCTGGGGGTGCAGACTCCATCCCCCACCGTGATCATTAAGCAGTCATCTCCCCCATTTGCTAGCTTGATGGATGTGTTTACCTTATATGTAAATGCTTTTCATTGTCCTCTGTGATCAAGCTGGTCAGACAAGTAAATACACATTCCTTTGTCTAGGGCCAGTCAGGCTTTATACATTGCCTGCCAAACACATTTTAAGAACATATTTCCAGCAGACACTTAGAACTCTTTGTACACACCCCGTACATGAATCATGCAATATTTTCAGGACCAGCATGTTACCATTTTGGATACTTTACACGGCATCTTTTAGATACAGATTCTAACAACAGTGTGTTGGGGCAATGAGTAAGTCTGGCTGAAGCGAATTATGGTATGTTGTGCCCTCTGCCAGTTGGCACTGAAGGACTCTGAGAGTCATGATAGAATATTCTAATGACACGCTTTATTTATTATCGAATATTTTAATTGCATTTTTATTAATAGTATTTTAAGTAATGCAGTTTTAATAACTTTTTTTGGTCACCTTCCTGTTTATCCAGCTTAAATCTTATTACCAGGCCCTCACAATGCTTATATCTTTTCAGTTGCTTCTTCCTGAATGCTGGGGAAAATTAAAGTTTTTGCTCCTCCATCTTCAAAGCTCTCCATGGGATTGATCCTAGGATCACGTTGCTTGCTGTATGTGGTCCTTACCTCCAATGACAGCTATGTTCCACTGGAACAATGGAACTGTCCATCTTGCATGAGACTTGTGGGTGCAGGTGACAGGTCTTTGACAACAACTGCTCCATGATTCTGTAACTCACTTCTGGAAGAAAGGTTGTGAACCTTTGAGCTTCTAGAACAGGGGTCGGCAACCTTTTAGAAGTGGTGTGCCGAGTCTTAATTTATTCACTATAATTTAAGGCTTCGCGTGCCAGTGGTACATTTTAACCTCTGGGGTTCCCGCTGCCAGCTCCTGACAGCCGGGGTCTCAGCACACTGCCAGCCTGGGTTTCCCTTCACCCGGGCCAGCAGTGGTTGCTGAGTGGGGCCAGCGGCGGGACCCCGGTTGGCAAGCGGTCAGCAGCTGGAATCCCAGAGCTCATCCCTCCCCCGCTCTGGGGTTCCAGCAACCGGCTCCTGCCACCCGGGGTCTCAGCCCACTTCCAGCCTGGGTTCCTTCACCCAGGCAGGCAGCAGGCTCTTGGTGGGGCCAGCAGCAGGAAGCCTGCTGGCAGGAGCCCGTGGGGGAATTCTAGAGTGGCGGCCTCGCTGCTCTGGGATTCCCCCGTGGGCTCCTGCCTGCCGGGGTCTCAGTCCGCTGCCAGCCTGGGTTCCTTCACCCAGGCTGGCAGCAGGCTCTTGGTGGGGACAGCGGCAGGACAGCGGCAGGAGCCAGCGGCAGGAGTCCGCAGTGGGGTGGGGGGCTGAACCGCCGCTGCGTGCTGTCAACAACTGGATCGCATGCCACCTTTGGCACGCATGCCAGAAGTTGCCGACCCCTGTTCTAGAACAAAATGCAAAGCCACTTCTTCAACTGTGCTTCCTCACAATAAAACAAAAAATTCACCAAAAAAAAAAGGAGGCAGGGGAAGAAAAATATGGTCCCTAAAGTCAGAGGAGAGAGATTTTTGTGGTGCCCTACATAATTTTGAGGCTTAGACCGATGGGCTTCAGTGACTCTTTGACAACTCAGTGACTCTTTGACAACCACTTGCCCACGGCAGGCCCTAGTAACTTATCTGTCTGTTGAATCTGAGCTTGTAAAATTCACTGTTACACTTGAATATTGGATGGATTATCATTTCCTTCTGGACTATTTATTCAACCCGAAATATACTATTCTGTATACATCTGAGGCATGGTACCAGAAGTGAGGGACAATAACTATTTTCTGCAGTTAAGGGAAGAAATTGTTTAAAACTAAAGATGGAAATATTGAAGGTAAATATAGGAAATACATTTTTGAAAGAACATGAAATTAGGCTTTGGAACAAACTGTCTAGTCAGGGGTCAATAGCTGAATATTTCTTCGCTAAGGATTTCCAAAAATAGGTTAGAATCTTAGTGAGATAAGGGTAGAGGATGATCCAAGTAAATGCACCATGTTGGATCATTTCAAACCTAACTTCTCAGTTACAAAATGTATTATTTATTTAAGATACTTCGTGGAAATATTGAAACTTGTAATAAGAATATGAGTGCTACACTAATCTGATGGTTATGGATCCAATCCTTCAGTCCTCCGTCAATGGGAGTGTGGCAGGGTGCTGCTGGAGAAGCCCTTAATCAGCTGCTGCCACTCCAGCCCCAATTAGGGAGAATGGATTGGGGCTGGTGAACCACCCTATGTTTGCCTGGTAACTGACCACACCTGCCAGCCTCATTAGCAGGAGCTATAGGGCCAGGAGGAAGTGAGAGAAAGTGGGATGGAGACCAAGAGCGGGAGGTCAGGCTCAGAGGGAACAGGAGCCTCCTAGTCTGTTGCTGGCCAGGCCTGTGGTAGGCCAAGCAGTTTTAAAGACTGTATATAATTGGAAACTGGTGGTGGGAAACTGATCACGAATAAAGAACATGGGTGTTGCACCAGACTGAAGTGTCCCTGATTCACGGAGGAGAAGGGCCGAGGGGCTGAATCCGGGGGGTGGGGGAGGGCACAGTGTAAACCTTGTTACAGGGAGGTATGCCTTAGTAAGGACTAAGGAATGTAGGATAGTGCCCTATATTAATTTAGTGACTAACCAATACTATGAAATCATGTTTATATTATGGCCAGTAAAGCTCTATGTACATCTTTGGTGTTGTATAAATAATAAACAGCCTCAGTCATGTAATTTTGAGTCCTTTCTCTGAACCCATAAATCAAATATAATCAGAGCTATCATGTTTCCCACTCTTACGCATATTAGTACGGGGGTTATTTCTTGGAATACTGTCAGCTGGATAGTCAAGTTGTCATCATGCAATATAATCTTTTATCTGAAAAGACACACAAGAGATTGGACATTTAATTTGGACTCACTCAGATTATTCAGTTCCAATTAGATTTTGTGTGGCAGCTGTTGGATTTTTGTTCGGCTTTATTCAGTATCAGCATGACTTCCTCATGGTTTATTGTGATGTCGATGAGCCTTCCCACTTCTCCAGTTAAGGTGACAACCAAAGAACCATGTCAGCTGCTTATATTAACACAGTGAATAAGAACAGACATTACTGGAAATACTTACTAGTCTCTCATGGTGGGCAGGGCTTTTACTCTAAGGAAGTTTACTGTGAGATTACAATGCTTGTAATTTGAAACAAAAAATATCTTCCATCTATTTCTCTTACTGGATATAGTCTACATGGCCCAGTTTCTTCCTTTCACTTCCTTTGGGGGTAATTATAGGGAAAAGAATGATGGGGGGGGGGAGGAAGCAGGGAAAAAATAGCATCCTACCAGTCAAATAACTATTCCTCTCTCTTTTCCCCCTCCAGTACAAAGCTAATGACACTCTCCATACATCTAACCGCTCCACACACAAGTATTATTTCCCTGTCAGCATCTTTGTTATCATTTTCAAGGTTTCCTCAGTGGCTTTTTTTGCTTGTCTTATTCCTCTTAAACTGTATTGTCATTGTTTTCCATCACTCTACAGAGCCAGGTCATCAGGTACAGCTGAGGCGAGGGGCATAAGTGGTTTTGTGTCTCCCCCCTACTAAGCCCTACCCCCCAAAAAAATCCTGGGAGTAGAAAACTGATTTGATCACCTCACAAGTAAGAGCACAGCTTCAGAATCCCATCCCCCACCCATGTCACAGGGTGAGGAGGGGTGGTTTGGAACCAACGCCGCCAGCTTTATATCACTCAGGATTTGCCTGTGTCAGAGGAATCCTCAGTCGGTTGTTTAGTCCGGTCCTCCAGCTCCTTTGTGTCATCACAGGCTAATTGCAAATTCTCCAGCGCAAAAGGGGTTTGAACAGGTTTGGACTGAAATTTGGCCTGAATTCAAATGTTCACAATTTCCCACTCCCTGTCATTTGTTCAGTTCTAATCTCTTGTTTCTTAACATGTTCATTCTTTATTGTGTCTATTCTCATGCTGAAGCCATCTGGACAATTCCTAAATATGTCTGCTGTGTTTGCACCTTGTCCCATGTATACATGGGTAACAGCTATTCAAGGCAATAGAAAAAAATTATTTTGGGGTTTTGTTTTCATTTTTGCTTACTGGTTTGTGTGCCTCTCAGGAGACTAATTGTGTTTTCCAGCTGGTGGTTAGACTCTAGAATACACTTAACTAGTTAGCAAATTCCCCCATCCATTGGCTGGTTTGGCTGAGTGCACATTCTGCACCTTACCACAACTGAGATGTGAATCAGGATCCTTGTTACATACATTCAGCCACTTTACCAGCTCTGTCAAGGAGAGCCTGATTACCCAGTGGGAGCTATGATAAGCTTGTCTCTGTTGGAAATCACTTTCATTGCTGTTGCAAACAGAAGATGTCTGAGCTGTAATATCAAGGTTTAGCACATATGAATAATTTACTATGAGTATGATTTTAGTGTGAGAGCCAGCCTCACTTTTCAAACGCCTTCTGTGAAGGAGCTTCATGTTCTGTCAGATTTTCTACGTATGTAGAGAAGTATTTTGGAATGTAAAAGTCTTTTGATTTGAGACTTACATCGCTATTTAACATGAAGAAACTATCAGAATTTGATAAATGCATGTCAAGCAGAGATGCCAGATGGGCCTGATTCTCATTTACTCAAAGGCTTCTTTATGTGTGTACATGTAATTTGCTCCCAATGTAACCCTCTACATGTTGTCCAAGTGGTGTAAAATGGCCTTGGCATAAATGAGATTCATGCCTGCTGTTTCTTGTGAAAAAATTGAGATCTCCTAGAATGTTTGTGTTCATCATCATATAGACAGAGTGAATGTTCAGCTATTGGCACATGGGGCACCACTATGTTCCACCGTGTGGTGCTATTTGCAGAGATTACTTCTGTGCTAGAATAGCTACTTTGTCTGTTTAACCAAGTGATCTCTTTGGATGTCTGCATGATAAATGAGCATTTAACTAGGTGGATTAGGCAACATGTTTACCCATTCCAACTCCGGTCTTTATTTAAAAACATTTTAAATTTTGTAAAGCATCGAGTTACCCCTTAAGGGTTAATTGTCAAATCCCAAAGCCAAACAACACTAATTACCTGTGTATGGCAAAAAGGTCTGTCAGTTTTGCAACTTTGAATTAAAGAGTCGAGTGGATTTTTGGTGGCATTATTTAAAACAAAAAAAAACCAATTGGTCCTTAGAACCTTACATATTTACACACACAGATAGACACATACACATTTTCTTTTCCTTAACATCCCTTCTACACTGCTCTGCTTTTACATAGCTGTACATAGATTACATTCCTTTTATACATTTGAGGCAGTTAAATTCCAATAGAACCCCCTTATGTTCTTTTAGCAAATTTGACTAAATTGTCCATAGTCAAATGATTTCAATCAGATCGTCTCTTTGCCTGGATTATTTACAGACATTCCTTTGGAAAAGGGCCAATTTTTCCTTCAGAATAGCTGCAAAGAAACCAAGAATTCTTTTTCTCTTTAACATTTTCACAACATTTAACTGCTCAGTTCCCTGGCAGGCAGATACATGAGACACGGCTGCCCATACAGCTGGTAAAGAACTGGATTGCCCTTCAATTTGGAGCCATCAAAACATTTTGTTTCAATAGTGTTGAGATGTTTAATTTTGACTTATATATTACATACATAATGCTAATATTAATATTTTAGATAGCATAAAAGTCACAACAAATTAATCAAAATGAAAAAGTCAAAACAGAATGTTGCATAAATATTGACTTTTCCATAGAAAATTTCATTAAAATCATCATGTTCCTATAAAAGTTTTGATTTTAACAAAGCTACATTTTTTAATGGAAAATTGTTCTACTGACATTTTTTTTCACCAGCTGTAATTGCCACTAATGCAGACTATGTGTGTCCTGACTCCACTGTCAATCATCAAGGAGGTGGTCAATCTGAAGGCACATTCCCTAGATTGTTTCCTGGCTTTGCTAAGGTCAGGCACGTCAGCCTGAAGCACCCAGTGTCTCAGGCTTTGTCTCTCAGCCTTCTTCTCCAGATCTCCATGGAACAAGAGAAGGAGGAAATGCCCAAACCATAAGTGTTCCTTTCAGTTGTCCATAGTTTGGTCTGTGAATTCAGTGTGTTCCAAGCTCCTCCTTCTCCATGCCTATACAGAGAAGATGCAGATTGCTAGCAATGGTAAGTGATCTACACCCAACCTGGGTGACCTTGCTACACTTTTGCATACTAGGACCCCTAGACTTGATTCACAGGTCCAGAATCACATGCCAAGGACTAGGAACACTATAGAGACAGTGCACTTGCTACAGGAAATGAGGGAAATAATGGTATCACTACAGCAAACCTTGTGACTGAGTTGGTTGTAGCACTGATGAGATGAGTAGCAGTCCTGTGAAAACTTCCTTGGTTAATTGTTGACTTGTGGAGCCTTGGGTAGGGAAAGGATGAAAAACAGGGAGACAAATCAAATGATGCTTTTCAATGACTAACAAAGGCAGTAATGAAAATAAGCAAGGAAATGACCAGTTAGAGTTCCTAAAATAAGTGGACTCTTCATCTGTACAGCTCCGGACTCCTGCTCTGAGAGGTGTGACATGTCAGGTACTTGCAGCTGATACTATCATTAGTGTTCAGGTGCTCAGCTTTCCTCACTTCTGGCTTTCTGATGTGCTCATATTTTAACAGTGCAAAAAGTCACAGAATGCTCTTTAGCTTTGAAATTTTTTATGCAGTTTTATAGGAGTTTCTTTAATAACTCATGGCTCTTTCTTATGCCCTCCCATTGATAAGATTCATATCCTGCCACTGCTGAACTATTATATTTAAACAATAGCTCACATGGAGTTAAATTCATGGTGTATTTCAGAAGAAAAGACAATAAAAGATGAATGGCTGATAGTAGTCAATAAAAATTAAAAATATTAAGTAAATAACTCTTACATATTGAATATGTGATTTTTTTAAAGTTTTTTTGCTGGAGATTTACCATGTAAGAGTTAGGTTAGCAATGTGCTTGTTATTCAATGATAAAATAGCCATTTGTCAAGTATGCAGACAGTTGAGACCACAGCAAACTATTAACCTAAGGGCATGTCTACACAGAGCAGCAATACGCACTATGCGGGTGTGATTTCTAAAGCACACTAATGTGTTGTGCACTAATTGGTCCATGTAAACCCTGCTGGTGTGCATGAAAATATTTAGTGTGCATGTGTAGTGTCTACATGGACCAATTAGTGTGCAACGAGTACCAGAGCTCTTTATGTGTGCCTAAATATGTCTATAATGTATAGTATATAAAGGAATAAATCATTACAATTTAGGAAAACGGGATATGAATGAAAATGACTGAACTGATAGAGAATACTAGACTGACAGCTGTAGCAACAATAGGCAATAGTCAGAGATTACAGCAAAATGCCGTCTGGAGTATTGCATGTCTAGAACTCTGAATTTTAAGGTGCTTAACTGGCAGCAGCTAGTATCTTCTAGGGCAGGACCCACATTTCCCATTTCAGAGCCACATGCCTTACACCACAGAAGCTCTGTTTCTCTCTCTCTCTTGATAACAGCAGAGAGATTCTTTATCTCCAAGAGTATCCCAAGGTGCCCAGTACTAATTTCCACCTCCATAAATCACCAGTTCCAATTTCACATTATTTTAATTAAAAGCAAGTTTATCAGAGAAAAATAGGGAGAGTGTCAGGAAAGAAACACCCCCCTCCCCAAAAAAACCCAATTAAAGTATTGTTAAATGAGCCCAATTATTTTTATTACAATCTATTATGTAAACAGCAGTTATTACATTTTAGAGAATTAATTTGCTTCCTGTAACCAACCCCGCAATAGAAAACTGGGGGTCTTTCAGTCCGTATCCTGTACTGGTTAGGCTGTACCCAGTTTCAGCAAGCCTCTTACTCTAAATTGTGTGAGGGGCTAAACTGGGAAAGACCAAAACTGGGGGACATCCTGGTGGTGTAGAGTGCTTAGATGTATCTTAAACATGGGAGTTTTCCATTCACTTCAATGGGCTCTGGCTCAAGTCTCAAAACTAGTGCTTTATGCCACCGATGGCCAGCCCAAGGTTGTTGGGGAGTAGTTCTTGTATATGCTTCATCTTTCCCTCTTGCAGGTTAGCAGCTAGTGGTGAACCAGACTCAGGGCTTGAGCACTGCCAGCTACAGCCTTTTATAATTTTTAACGCTGTTCATATCATTGTTAGGAAATAGATCTTCACTGGGCCTAGTTCTTATACATATTTAAAGTATGATTAAGACTATAAGTTTCAGGTGGATTCTGGGTCTCTTCATTGGCTTGCAAAGAAAGTTCAGAGAAAAAAAGTGCTGTAAGCAGTGACTAGTTTAATATACATCCAACTTTTAATATAAAAATACTTCATTTTAACAAAGCACAAAATGAAATATTGAACAAGATAAAGTAATAAATGTGGCTTTGTATATTAGAGATAGACAGATAAACTCAAACAGAGACAACTCAGCACCATTTTTCTGGGGTCTTTATCAAATCTTTTGCTACAAGACATTTTGTACAGAATACTAGCTTACTGTATTTTATTTAGAAGTAGATCTGCATTTTTATTCTGGCCACAAAATAGCTGAAGCAGCATTAACTTCAGTTGAACCTATTCTAAAACTCTGCCTATACTCAGAATAACCCTTTGAATATATTACATTAATTTCCTGACATTTTGACGCTTGAAAGCTTCTGGTGATATTCACTGCTTAGCAAAACAAATAATACATCCTACAGGGATTTAAAGAAGAAATTCATTTTAGTTTCATGTAGTTGCTGAAGTAAAATTAAATAACTATTTCCAAATCCCAGGACCCTTCAGAGCTTTTATTTAATTTCCTCCTCCTCGAAGTAACTCCTTCCTTTCAAATATCCAATATTACAATTTATCTAACACTCATCTCTCATACAGCTGGTTAAATCTGAAAGGTTTTAGGTTTCCTTGTAATATGAAAAAACATTCACCTTCTGTTTGGTTTATTAGAATTTTATTATTGTTTTCAATCATTTAAAACACTGATGGCACCCAATTCTATTGTGAGAACCAATCCAGTTTGTGAGCCTAATTCTGTTTTCACAGAAGTCAAGAGCAAAATTCCCATTGACTTTAGCAGGGACAGGATCAAGCCCAGTGTGTTGGCTTTACCTTCCAACATTTACAATCTTAAAATGGTAATAATGATCATTTAAAAAAAATCTCATGTGGTGGGATTTTCTAGGTAGTTTTTTTCTGCCCCATAAGTACTCTCCCTTCTCCTCCTTTTGCATTGGCTGCTTTCATGTAGTCATTGCACTTTTTTAAAAGTATCCCTGTCTAGCACATCTCATGAGGAGGCAGGGAGGCACTTCTTATGTAATCTTTTATCAGCAGATTTTTCATTAATTTTGACTAATTATGCTGGTCTCTTTAAAAAGATTGTACACATCTGTCTGCTTTTTCTTGTGACCTTTTGACCTTAAACAATATATTCTAGATTTTAAAAAAATCCTAAATTAGGGTGATGGATGAGAAGTATTTAATGATAGCCAAAATCAGTGATTATTATAATAAGCAACAGAGCAGGTCAACATTTTTTGTTGAAATTTGTTTTGATGAAAAATGGCTTTTCCATTTTGGTTGAAGTTTTCCAACTTCTCAACAAAATCTGACTTCTCAGATATATTTTGGAGGGTTTTCAAAAATGGAATATTTTTACCAAAATGTAAAAGATTTTTTTAAATTTCAACATTTTTGCAGGAAACTTCAAATTAAATGCATTTAAAAAAAATTCCATAGACATTTGGGATTTTTCTATTAGTCTCAAAAAGCAACACAATACGTATGATCTGTTAAAATTCAGTTAATACTGGTGAGTTTTGTCTGAAATAACCATAATCCTTCCACAAGAAACCTGACACCTTTCTAGTTTAGGAAACTTCTCTTAAATAGCAGGGATCTTCCCAGATCTTTCTTCTCCTCACACATTTCGTACTTTAAAACCCTGTAATCACACTGTGATTCCCGACTATGAGTGCCAAGCAGCAAGGCAGAGACCTCAATCTGGTTGTATGTTCTATAATTATAGATTTCACCAACCCAGTAATAAGTGTGAACACCTAAAGCAGTATAACATTCTTACTATGGATCACTGGGCATTCCAAGTAACTTGCCATCCAGGCAAGCTGGACTTAGTGATAGTTGGTTGCTAGATACCAAAGATCACAAAATATTCAGCTTCCTCCCAGTCCCAAGAGACCAGTCACTTGCCCTAGCTCAATTTGTACCCTAGATCTTACACCAAAGACAACACTTGTAATCAATCCTATGGTAAACTAACTAAAGATTTATTAACTAGGAAAAATTAAAGAGTTATTACAAGGTTAAAGCAGGCAAATATCTATACACACATGAGTTACAGTCTATGCTTTTAAAAGGTGACAGAGTTGTAATAATCTGTCAACTCTGAATGTCTTTTAGGGCTAACCTGGGGATCTCTGCTTCTGTTTCATAGCTCCAGCCATATGAGAGTCCAAACAGCAAAACAGAGATGAATAATTTTCTTGTCAGCTGTTTTGATTTCCTTCTTCCAGAATTCAAGCTGAGGGGATGAGCCCCTTTGCACATTGCCTCTTCATGGGTGTAAAGGGGCAATTAACAAAGTCTTTGTATTGTGATGTACCACAATGGCTCATTTGGTTTTGATAGGCCTCCGTGATGATTAGAAGATAGGGGTGTTGGAACAATTTTTATAGTGGGGGTGCTGAGAGCCCTTGAACAAAACTGTAAACCCTGTATATAATGGAAACCACTTCAAGCATTCCCCTTTTTTACTAAGAATTTCACTATGTTTGTTATGTTGCTTTTTTTAGGATCCCTCTTCCAACCTAAACTGTTGTTTTATAAGCTGGAGAAATATATCACTCTCTGGCGCTAGTCACGTTATATATATTTAGATAAAACTGATTTAATTTGTAGCAACACTCCTAGTATTGATCCAATATAATGTTATAAAGGTACTAAAGAAAATAAGAATGGCCATACTGTATCAGTACAGTTGTCCATCTAGCCCAGTGTTCTATCTTCTGACAGTTGCCTGGGCCAAACGCTTCAGAGGGAATGAACAGAACAGGGCAATTATCAAGTGATCCACCCCTGTCATACAGTCCCAGCTTCTGGCAATCAGAGGTTTATGGACACCAGAGAATATGGTTACATCTCTGACTGCCTTGGCTAAAAGCCATTGATGGACCTATTCTCCATGAATTTATCTAATTCTGTTTGAACCCAGTTATACTTTACAACATCCTCTGGCAACACGTTCCACATATTGACTGTGACTTGTGTGAAGGAGTACTTCCTTATTTTTGTTTTAAACCTGCTCACTATTAATTTCATTGGATGAAATGTGGTTCTTGTGTTATGTAAAAGACAAATAACACTTCCCTATCCATTCTAGCCACACTTTTCATGATTTTATAGACCTGTATCATATCCCCCCTTAATTGTCTCTTTTCTAAACTGGAGAATTGTAGTCTTTTTAATCTCTCCTCATGTGGAAGCTGTTTCATACTCCTAATCATTTTTGTTTTCTTTCTCTGTACCTTTTCCAATTCCAATATATCTTTTTTGAGATGGGGTGAACAGAACTGAAAACAATATTCAAGCCAACCATGGATTTATATAATGGCATTATGATATTTTCTGTCTTATTATCTATCCCTTTCCTATTAGCTTCTAAAATTCTGTTAGCTTTTTTGACTGCCGCTGCACACTAAGCAGATGTTTTCAGAGAACTACCCACAGTGATTCAAAGATCTCTTTCTTGAGTGGTAATAGCTAATTTAGACCCCATCATTTTGTATGTATAGTTGGGATTATTTTTTTCCAATGTGCATTACTTTGCATTTACCAACATCGAATTTCATCTGCCACTTTCTTGCCCAGTCACCAAGTTTTGTGAGAACAAGAAGCCGGCAGCATTATCTCCTGCAAATGTAAGCAGACTTTTTTATCTGAGCTATTGGCTGAACAAGAAGTAGGACTGAGTGAATTTATTGGCGCGAAAATTATACATTGTTTTAAATTTGAGTGCAGTTATTTTTTGTACATACGTCTACATTTGTAAGTTCAACTTTCATGATAATGAGATTGCACTACATTATTTGTATTAGGTGAATTGAAAAATACTATTTCTTTTGTTTTTTACTGTGCAAATATTTGTAATAAAAATAATATAAAGTGAGCACTGTACACTTTGTATTCTGTGTGGTAAATGAAATCAATATATTTGAAAATGTAGCTAACACCCAAAAATATTTAAATAAATGGTATTCTATTATTCTTTAACAGTGCGATTAATCGCAATTAATTTTTTTAATCATGCGATTAATTGCTATTAATTTTTTAAATATCTTGATAGCCCTACTTCGCTCTTATCCCATGGCTGCTTACTTTGCTTACCAGCCTTTGGCTGATTCACACGTGTCCACAGGCTTGTTGACACCCTTGAAGAATTCTTATAGATTGGGGAGGCATGATTTCCTGTTACAAAAGCTGTGTTGACTCTTCCCAAATTATTATGTTCATCTATGTGTCTGATAATTCTGTTCTTTACTATAGTTTCAGTCAATTTGCCTGGTTCTAAAGTTAAGCTTACTGGCTTGTAATTGCCAAGATCGACTCCTGAGCCTTTTTAAAAAGTGATGTTACATTAGCTGTCCTCGGGTCATCTGGTACAGGGGGTGATTTAAGTGATAGGTTACATACCTCAGTTGATATTTCGACAATTTCATACCTGAGTTTGTTCAGAACTATTGGGTAAATACGATCTGGTCCTGCTGACTGATTACTGTTTACTTTATCAATTTGTTCCAATACCTCCTGTATCAGCACCTCAATCTCGTACAGTACCTTTTGTCACCGAACAAGATTGGCTCAGGTGTTGGAATTTCCCTCACATCCTCTCCAGTGAAGACCAATGCAAAGAATTAATTTAGCTTCTCTGCAATGACCTGTGTTCCTTGAGTGGTCCTTTAGCACCTTGATCATCCAATGGCCCCACAGATTGTTTGGCAGGCTTCATGCTTCTGATGTATTTTAAAAAATTACTGTTAGTTTTTAATGTCTTTTTCTGGTTGGTCTTCAAATTCTTTTTTGCCTGCCTAATTATACTTTTACACTTGACTTGCCAGAGTTTGCTCCTTTCTATTTTCTCAATAGGATTTGATTGTCAATTTTTAAAGGATGCCATTTTGTCTTTTACTTGGCTGTTCAGTCATGGTCCTCTTACTGTTTTTTTTTATTTGGGGTATACATATAGTACGAGCTTCTGTTATGTTTTTAAATAGTTTCCATGCAGCTTGAGGCATTTCACACTTGTGACTGATCCTTTTAACTACCATTTAACTAGCTCTCATTTTTGTGTAGTTCCCCTTTTTGAAGTTTAATGCTACTGTGGTGGGTTTCTTTGGTATCTCCCCCCAGCAAGATTGTAAAATTGAATTACATTATGGTTGCTATTACTGAGCGGTTCAGCTGTATTCACCTTTTGGACCAGATCCTGTGCTCCACTTAGGACTAAATCAAGAATTGCCTCTCCCCTTGTGGGTTCCAGGAGTAGCTCCTCCAAGAAGCAGTCATTAATGGTGTGTAGAAATTTTATCTTGCATCCTGTCCTGAGGTGACATGTACCCAGTCAATATGGGGATAGTTGAAATCCCCCCATTATTATTGAGTTTTCTAGTTTTGTAGCCTCTTTAATTTCCCTGAGCATTTCACAATTATCACCATCCTGATCGGGTGATCGACAGCAGTATATTGCTACTGATATACTCTTATTATTCAAGCATGGAATTTCTATCCATAGAGATTCCATGATATAGTTTGGTTCATTTAAAACTTTTACTATATTTGACTCTATAATTTCTTTCACTTATAGTGCATTCCCCAACCAGAGAGACCTAGTCTGTCATTCCTGTATATTTTGTACCCTGATACTGCCATGTCCCATTGATTATTATGGTTCCACCAAGATTCTGTGATGCCTTTTATATCAATATCCTCATTTAACACCAGACACTGAAGTTTACCCATCTTAGTATTTAGACTTGTAGCAATTGTATCCAAGCACTTATAAAATTTGTCAATATTTAGTTGTCTGCCTTTATGTGAAGTAATTGAATGGGACTCTTTTTGGTATGACTGTTTCTTTTCAGTTCCTACCTGCACTTAATCAACTTCTATCCTCTCCTTTTTACTAGGATATAGAGTATCCCCTTTAATAAATCCTCTGCTAAGGGATGTCTCTGTCCACATGGGTGCTCCTTCGGCTCCACACCTGTCAGCTTTTCCTCAGCCCTTATTTTTAAAATCTCCTCTATGATCTTTTTAATTTTACATGCCAGCATTCTGATTCCGTTCTGGTTTAGGTGGAACCCATTCTTCCTGTATAACCTCCTCCTTTCATAAAAGGGCCCCCAGATCCTAATAAATCTAAATCTCTCTTCCAAAAACCATCAGATCAATGCATTGAGACCCTGCAGTCCTGCTTGTCTAACTGGCCCCATCTTTGGAACTGGAAGCATATCAGAGAATGCTACAAGTGAGGCCCTGAACTTTAATCTCTTACCTAGCAGCCTTAATTTGACCTCCACGACCTCTTTCCTGCCTTTCCCTACATCATTGGTACCTTCATGTACCATAACCACCAGCTCCTTCCCAGCACTGCACATAAATCTATCTAGATGTCTTCAGAGATCCAAAACCTTGGTACCCAGCAGGCAATTCACCCTGTGGTTGTCTCAGTCATAACAAACCCAACTATCTATATTTCTAATAATCGAAGCCCTCATTACAATTACCTGCCTTTTCCTAATAACTGCAGTCCCCTCCCCTGGATAGGTAGCCCCCAGTGCAAGAAGGTACCATGACATCATTTGGATGGAGGATCCCAACTATGGGATCATTTCTGTCTGCTCCAACTTGATGTTCTCCTTCCCTGAGACTTTCATCCTCCTCAACAGCACAGAGGCTGTCAGTTTGGGGATAGGACTGCTTTACTGTGTCCCTCTACTATATTAGTATAATTTAGTTCTATCATAAGCTAAACCACTACTCCTTTTAAATTAGTATAACTGTGTCCACACTAGGGGCCTTGCAAAGATTTAACTATCTCTGTTTCTGTAGTTAAATGAGTACACAAACTGTGTTCCTTCATGCTGACAGAAATTAAGAGTAACTCCATTAAAGTCCATCGTTTAAGGAAAAGGTCTGAAATGTAAAACTCTGCAAATAGAATATGGGAATTTATTGTGCACTTCACACAAAGCTTTCAGGCCCAGAAACCATAAGGTAATGAAAAGCTAATACAAACTTAAAAGATTTATGGCTTAGCCCTTATTTGGAAGACACCACATTTCTGACAATTATTTAGGCAAATCCCTGCTCATTCTTTATTGGATATGTCCTTAAAGTAAGGATAATGTTGTCCCACTAAAACCAGAAGAAGTTATGTATGTTTTCAAATTTCATTATATATTAGGAGTTATCATAAGAACCAAGGAACTTAAGGTTTTTTTTCCCAAGTACTAGTAAAAATCCCACTACGATTATACACAAGCAAATTTCAAACTGCCTATATAATGCCCCTTTCTTATTTTTAGGATCAGTGTTGCTTAAAATATTTATTAATGAACTGGAAAATGTGGTGAACAATAATGAGGCAGAATTTTCAGATGAACAAAATTATTTAGGCCCTGTACCTATGAATACACGTAAGATATTTTAAACCTGTGTTTCATCCCAGATACTAGATACTAGATGTTAGTCTCTAAGGTGCCACAAGTATTTCTTTCTTTCTTATTTTCTTTATCCCAGATACTGAGTGTCGTCTGCAGTATCAGTGTGTTAGGTTAGTCAAGAGTAGAGAAGGCAGAGGGACTTAACAAAGCTAAGTGAATGGGTAGTATGAGAGCGGATAAAATTCATTGATGACAAATGCAAGGAATCCACATTGCAAGGAATGCACATTGCGAGGAATAACTTTGAATACCTCTTGCACTGATAGGGAAAGTTGCATTTTAAAAATACACCATGTGACGGAGTAGAGAGCGAGATGGATCTGACCTGAGAGGCTGGCTGCATTGGGAAAGGCTGCATCGGGAATGCGAGACTTTACCTGAGGCTGTAACATGAGCCAGGACGGGGGTGGGGAGGTGACACCTTTGGCTGGGAGAATGGACAGGCGAGAGGAGGGGCCCCGGGGGAGGGGAAGAGCCGGCTGGAGGTTTGGCTGGTTGGTTTTGAGTTTGGAGCTGGGTGGTGAAACGCAGGGAGCCCCAGAGCTGGGGTCTAAGCTCCCTGCCCCCCAGAAGGCCCCAGCTGAGGGGTCCTGGTCATACTTACAAGCTCTGTTTGGACTCTTTCCTGACCACCCTAATAAACCTTCTGTTCTACTGGCTGGATGAGAGTCACATTGAATCCCGGGAAGAGGGGTGCAGGACCTGACTCCCCCACACTCCATGACACACCAATAGAAAGTTATTTAGATTTTAGTGTCAAACACCTGAAAGTTAGGAAATGCCAGATTTACAGTAGCCTGTGCAACCTTCTTTCTGCTCCCTTGTGCATATGCATTATGATACATGACTTAATTTTACAATATTACATAATATTTTTTTCCAAAGTACCTCTGACTCATTCAGTGCTCGGGCTGGACACAAAAATTAAGGTCACACACACAACTGTAAATCTTGCATTTCCTGTGTGGGTGGGCCGTGCCAGGGAGAGGTGCACCAGGGATGGGGATCGGTGCGCCATCAGCGCTGGTTTGCCCCTCAACTGAAAGTGGGGTCGCGCAGTCACCGGCAACATGTCTCGCCTCTGCGGGGAGGACGGCACCATGAGGTATATAAGGTCCTTGGCTGCCTTGAATGCCTCCGGTGTCGAGGGGAGCTGGAGGTGATCACTTTGACGTTCTGGGGACCATTGTGGGTTCGGACTCAACTGAACCCCAGCCAGGGCAGGAGTCAACGAGACTCTAGAGGGCTGGAGGGATGAGGTGGCCTGGCTTGAGATGTTTGTCAATGCCACTGGTCCCTTGGACTTTAGAGGGGAGAGCGACCCCTCTCCAGCCTTTTCTTCTTTTGTGGCACTGGAGACTAAGAGCAGTGCCACACTGAAGAGGGCTTTTTATGGGCAGAGCCATGGCAGTGCCAAGAGACCTTAGGGTCCCTGTTTAGTGCCGGCTCGTGCACCGTCAGCGCCGGAGCACTGCAGACAGATGAGGAAGTGCTCGGCGCGGGTTCTGCGGACCTTGGCTCAGAATGTGGCCGGAGTGCCACTTCCATCAGCAGGATCTTAAGTCTTTGCTACCGGTCCTTAAGGGTCTTAGGGCTGGTCTACACTAACCTCCCAATTCGAACTAAGATACGCAACTTCAGCTACGTGAATAACGTAGCTGAAGTCGAACTATCTTAGTTCGAATGAAAAGGTACTTACCCGGGGTCCACACGCGGCGTGCAGGCTCCCCCGTCGACTCCGCCTACTCCGTTTGTGGAGCAGGATTACAAGCGTCGACGGGGGAGCACTTCCTGGTTCGATTTATTGCGTCTAGACAAGACGCGATAAATCGAACCCAGAAGATCGATTGGACTCCTCCGACGGGACGTGTAAGTATAGACGTACCCTTAGGGTGAAAACCCTTGCAGATCCTGCACTTGACCTTTTCGTGGCTCTCCCTGAGGCACCGCAGACAAGAAGAGTGTGGGTCGCTCTTGGGCATAAACTAGCCACAGTCCTTGCAGAGTTTGAACCCTGGGAACCCAGGCATACCCCAGAGTTGGGGAAGTCATTGTCGGGGGCGGGGGGAGAACCCCCTAAGAGACACAACTACAAGAACTAACTACTATTTTAACTAACTATTTACACTATTTTACAATTAAAACTGAAGATGACACTGCCAAAAGCGCTTGCAAGCAAGAGTGAGTGATGTTTCAGCTAGCCCTCTCCAGCGGTAAGAAGGAACTGAAGATATGGCACCTTTCCTTCTGCCCTTAAATCTTTGAACTGATGACAAGTTATTCCATAATTGTCCATTATGGGGTTCTTGCTACTCCTTTTTATGGATCTTGAGCAGGCCAAGGTGAGAGACAAGATACGGGACTAGATGGACAAGTGGTCAATGGTGATTTCGATATTCTTTTGTTCTAGTTTCAAAATCATTTGGCTTTAATAAGACACATTAGCATGGGTCGATTACACAGGAAAAGAAAATATAAGATCAGGTCTGAATATTGTAACCCAAGCCTTTATTATAGTAAATCACATAAATCTGCTATGAAAGTTTAATCGGTGCAGACTGTCATGCTGTTGGCTAGTTTCAGAGCTTCTTACCCAATTGCACAGGCCATTATAGTTCAGTAGAAGATTAGCAATTTGCATGCATATACTGTAATTATCCCCAGACTTACAATTGTCTTTTATCTAGAGATGTGAATGCTGAAGCATTCCTCCTCATGAAGCAGGCTTTTCTGTTTTTCTTTTAGAAAAAATTTCTCAACCCTTTCAAGCCCAAAGAGAGCTTCCAAAAGAGAAATCCCACAGAACCAGATTTAAGCATTTAGGCCTAAAATCTTCCATCAGATTCACAGGAAGAGCTCATATAAGCAGTTTCAAATTAAATGTTATTCTGGCTGCAACACATCAGTGTTAATCTCTGAAAGTGCCCCATACATAGAATCATAGAACTAGAAGGGACCTCAAGAAGTCATCTAGTCCAGTCCCCTGAACTCAAGGCAGGACTAAGTATTATCTAGACCATCTGTGACGGTCTACGCCCCTAGGGTCAGGGCAGCATGGCCTAGCGGCCAGAGTCTATGGAGCAGCCCTGAGGTGCAGGGCAGCGTGGCCTAGAGACTAGAGTCTATGAAGCAGCCCTCAAGTACAGGGCAGCGTGGCCTAGTGGCCGGAGTCTACGGAGCAGCCCTTAGGTACAGGGCAGCATGGCCTAACAGTCTATGGGAGTGGGGCACCCACCAAGGGGTGTGGTGGCCCTGGTAGGGGGGCCTGGGCCTACCCGACTCCAGTGGGCCCCGACCCAGGGCCATAACAGTGGCATAGCAACTTATCACTGACTCAACATGGGGGTTCTACTGAAACACGCTGAGCTTTCCCCGGGTGAGAGATATCACTCCGTCACCCTCCCTGGGTCACTTCTTACCAGTGTCTGTGTTGGGGTCTCCCATGAGATGATGGGTTCTCTGTGGTCAGCTGGGCCGGTCGCCTACGGTGGCTCCTCCAGTCACCGGGGTTCAGGCGGGCTCAGGGAGGTTCTGATTCCTGGTGCAGTCAGGGGTTGTGGCTGGCCCTCCGCAGGAGTTTCCCAGACAGGTCTTTCCCCTGCAGCCTCCAGCCCAAAATGAGCTAGGCTTCCTCCCTTTATACTGCTAGAGCATTTGGAGCATGCCCAGTCCCGCCAGGGAGGCAGGACTTCTTCTATCACTAATATGATCTTAACCTTGTCTGGGTTAGTGCGGGGTAAGCAGACCCTGTCACACCATCCCTGACAGGTGTTTGTCCAACTTGCTTTTAAAAATTCCTAATGATGAAGATTCCACCACCTCCCTAGGCAATTTATTCCAGTGCTTAACCACTCTGATAGAAAGTTTTTCCTAATGTCCAACCTAAACCCCAATTTAAGCCCATCTTGTCCTATCCTCAGAGGTTAAGAAGAACAATTTTTCTCCTTCCTCCTTGTAACAACCTTTTACGTACTTGAAAACTGTTATCATGCCCCCTCTCAGTCTTCTTTTTTCCAGACTAAACAAACTCATTTTTTGCAATCTTCCCTCATAGGTCATGCTTTTTAGACCTTTCATCATTTTTGTTGCTCTTCTCTGGACTTTCTCCAATTTGTCCAAATCTTTCCTGAAATGTGGCGCCCAGAACTGGGCACAGTACTGCAGTTAAGGCCTAATCAGCGCAGAGTAGAGCGGAAGAATTACTTCCTGTGTCTTGCTTACAGTACTCCTGCTAATACATCCCAGAATGATGTTTGCTTTTTTTGCTACAGTATTAGCAAAATTGTTGCTCATATTTAGCTTGTTTTGTCATATTGTTGCTCATATTTAGCTGTTGACTCATATTTAGCTTGTGATAAACATAAAATACTGTTGAGAACATGAAATAGTTTTTTCAACTGGGTCTAAGCCAACACTACAAACTGGAAATAGACAAACTGATCCCCAAAAGAGGGCATTTTGCCATAGAAAAGGAAAAGTCACACCAAAGCACTTACTCCAATTCTTCTGTCTTCGTGCTATCTTAGGTTAAAGTTATTTAGAGAGGAAAAGCTATTGATTTGACACCTTTTGCAGACTTCTGGGATGAGCCAAATGGATACACTTTTCTGTTTACTGTTTTTTGAATGCCAGGTATTGTACCTGGCCCTGTGCAAATAGAAAGAAGGCTACAAGAACCTTCTGTCCTCTTGCATTCCTGTTTAAGGGCCAGGAAATGCTTTCTCATACTATCTCTTGAGGCACAAATCACAAGGCAGGAACACAAAGAAAGAAGACAAGGCCATGGCTCTGTCTCACTCTGCATCAGTCCATGGGATCCCTTAGAATAGCAGTGGGAAAGATGCCCATGCACACCAAAGAGCTGGGAGAAGGAATTTGCTTTCTGAGGCACATTTTGTGCACATGCATGCAAACACACAGACACTCTGCACTAGGGCCTGCCAAAATTTAAAAAAATATATTTTTGTCAAAAATGGCCTGATTAAAACAAGAAATCTGCAAAACGTTGACTTTTTTAAAAAAACAACAACCTTTTTGTGACTTTTTTATTGAAATGTTTATCAAAATTATTGTCTGGTCTCTTCAAGATAATTAGCGAAAAATTTTGTTTACCAAACCCAAGGTTTCTTGGTATACCACTTCCTGAAAGTCCATTTTCTCTAAACAAATACATCTGCGGGGGGCGGCGGGGGGGAAGGGGAGTCAATTAAAGAATTTCATGAAAAAAATAGGAAAATGAAAACTGAGTCCATTTCAAATCCCATGATGTGGAAACAACTTTAACATTTTTTCGGTATATTTCAGTATATTTTGTTTTAATTTTTTGATCAGCTCTACTGTGCTCTACCCCTTACTTAGGGCCATGTGCGCCATGGAGAAGAGAGTGCAAGAGGATACACATAATATTTTCAGTATATGAGACCAGGCCCGCCAAGAGCAATTCCAGGCCCCAGGGCAGAACAGTCCGTGTGGACACGGTCCGCCTGACATTTGGGCGGTGCTGCGCCTGCACTGGCTGGTGCCCAGCGAGCTGCAGGCTGTGCTGTCCCTCATGCTCTTCCGGCACGGCCAGAGCGTCTACATGTCCACCCAATAGTGTTGCCAATTGTCTAATCGCATAAACCCAAAGACCCTTGCCCGCCCTTTCCCTGAGACCACACCCCTGTCCCACCCCTTCTCTGAGGCCCTGCCCCCTGGTCACTCCATCCCCCCCTCCCTCCGTCACTCGCTCTCCCTCACCCTCACTCACTTTCCCCAAGTTGGGGAAGGCAGTTGGGGTGTAGGAGTGTAGGGTGTAGGGGGTGCAGGGTGCAGGCTCTGGGAGGGAGTACAGGTGCAGGAGCAGGTGAGGGCTCTGGGAGGGAATCCAGGTGCAGGAGGGGGTGAGGGCTCTGGGAGGGAGTACGGGTGCAGGAGGGGGTGCAGGCTCTGGGAGGGAGTACGGGTGCAGGAGGGGGTACAGGCTCTGGGAGGGAGTACAGGTGCAGGAGGGGGTGCAGGCTCTGGGAGGGAGTACGGGTGCAGGAGGGGGTACAGGCTCTGGGAGGGAGTACGGGTGCAGGAGGGGGTGAGGGCTCTGGGAGGGAGTACAGGTGCAGGAGGGGGGTGCAGGCTCTGGGAGGGAGTACGGGTGCAGGAGGGGGTACAGGCTCTGGGAGGGAGTATGAGTGCAGGAGGGGGTGCAGGCTCTGGGAGGGAGTACAGGTGCAGGAGGGGGGTGCAGGCTCTGGGAGGGAGTACAGGTGCAGGAGGGGGTGCAGGCTCTGGGAGGGAGTACAGGTGCAGGAGGGGGTGAGGGCTCTGGGAGGGAATACAGGTGCAGGAGGGGGTGCAGGCTCTGGGAGGGAGTATGGGTGCAGGAGGGGGTACAGGCTCTGGGAGGGAGTACGGGTGCAGGAGGGGGTACAGGCTCTGGGAGGGAGTACGGGTGCAGGAGGGGGTGCAGGCTCTGGGAGGGAGTACAGGTGCAGGAGGGGGTACAGGCTCTGGGAGGGAGTACAGGTGCAGGAGGGGGGTGCAGGCTCTGGGAGGGAGTACAGGTGCAGGAGGGGGTGCAGGCTCTGGGAGGGAGTACGGGTGCAGGAGGGGGTGCAGGCTCTGGGAGGGAGTATGGGTGCAGGAGGGGGTGAGGGCTCTGGGAGGGAGTACAGGTGCAGGAGGGGGTGCAGGCTCTGGGAGGGAGTACGGGTGCAGGAGGGGGTGCAGGCTCTGGGAGGGAGTACGGGTGCAGGAGGGGGTGCAGGCTCTGGGAGGGAGTATGTGCAGGCTCTGGGAGGGAGTATGAGTGCAGGAGGGGGTGAGAGCTCTGGGAGGGAGTACAGGTGCAGGAGGGGGTGCAGGCTCTGGGAGGGAGTACAGGTGCAGGAGGGGGTGCAGGCTCTGGGAGGGAGTATGGGTGCAGGAGGGGGTGCAGGCTCTGGGAGGGAGTACGGGTGCAGGAGGGGGTGCAGGCTCTGGGAGGGAGTACGGGTGCAGGAGGGGGTGCAGGCTCTGGGAGGGAGTATGGGTGCAGGAGGGGGTGCAGGCTCTGGGAGGGAGTACGGGTGCAGGAGGGGGTGCAGGCTCTGGGAGGGAGTATGTGCAGGCTCTGGGAGGGAGTATGAGTGCAGGAGGGGGTGAGAGCTCTGGGAGGGAGTACAGGTGCAGGAGGGGGTGCAGGCTCTGGGAGGGAGTACAGATGCAGGAGGGCGTACAGGCTCTGGGAGGGAGTACAAGTGCAGGAGGGGGTGCAGGCTCTGGGAGGGAGTACAGGTGCAGGAGGGGGTGAGGGCTCTGGGAGGGAATACAGGTGCAGGAGGGGGTGCAGGCTCTGGGAGGGAGTATGGGTGCAGGAGGGGGTACAGGCTCTGGGAGGGAGTACGGGTGCAGGAGGGGGTACAGGCTCTGGGAGGGAGTACAGGTGCAGGAGGGGGTGCAGGCTCTGGGAGGGAGTACAGGTGCAGGAGGGGGTACAGGCTCTGGGAGGGAGTACAGGTGCAGGAGGGGGGTGCAGGCTCTGGGAGGGAGTACAGGTGCAGGAGGGGGTGCAGGCTCTGGGAGGGAGTACGGGTGCAGGAGGGGGTGCAGGCTCTGGGAGGGAGTATGGGTGCAGGAGGGGGTGAGGGCTCTGGGAGGGAGTACAGGTGCAGGAGGGGGTGCAGGCTCTGGGAGGGAGTACGGGTGCAGGAGGGGGTGCAGGCTCTGGGAGGGAGTATGGGTGCAGGAGGGGGTGCAGGCTCTGGGAGGGAGTACGGGTGCAGGAGGGGGTGCAGGCTCTGGGAGGGAGTATGTGCAGGCTCTGGGAGGGAGTACGGGTGCAGGAGGGGGTACAGGCTCTGGGAGGGAGTATGGGTGCAGGAGGGGGTGCAGGCTCTGGGAGGGAGTACAGGTGCAGGAGGGGGGTGCAGGCTCTGGGAGGGAGTACAGGTGCAGGAGGGGGGTGCAGGCTCTGGGAGGGAGTACAGGTGCAGGAGGGGGTGCTGGCTCTGGGAGGGAGTACAGGTGCAGGAGGGGGTGCAGGCTCTGGGAGGGAGTACAGGTGCAGGAGGGGGGTGCAGGCTCTGGGAGGGAGTACAGGTGCAGGAGGGGGTGAGGGCTCTGGGAGGGAGTACAGGTGCAGGAGGGGGTGCAGGCTCTGGGAGGGAGTACGGGTGCAGGAGGGGGTGAGGGCTCTGGGAGGGAGTATGGGTGCAGGAGGGGGTGCAGGCTCTGGGAGGGAGTATGGGTGCAGGAGGGGGTGCAGGCTCTGGGAGGGAGTACGGGTGCAGGAGGGGGTGCAGGCTCTGGGAGGGAGTATGTGCAGGCTCTGGGAGGGAGTACGGGTGCAGGAGGGGGTACAGGCTCTGGGAGGGAGTATGGGTGCAGGAGGGGGTGCAGGCTCTGGGAGGGAGTATGGGTGCAGGAGGGGGTGCAGGCTCTGGGAGGGAGTACAGGTGCAGGAGGGGGTGCAGGCTCTGGGAGGGAGTACAGGTGCAGGAGGGGGGTGCAGGCTCTGGGAGGGAGTACAGGTGCAGGAGGGGGTACAGGCTCTGGGAGGGAGTACAGGTGCAGGAGGGGGGTGCAGGCTCTGGGAGGGAGTACAGGTGCAGGAGGGGGGTGCAGGCTCTGGGAGGGAGTACAGGTGCAGGAGGGGGTGCAGGCTCTGGGAGGGAGTACGGGTGCAGGAGGGGGTGCAGGCTCTGGGAGGGAGTACGGGTGCAGGAGGGGGTGGAGGCTCTTGGAGGGTGTTTGAGTGCAGGAGTGAGTGAGGGGTGTGGGCTCTGGGAGGGATTTTGGGCACAGGATGCAGGCTCTAGGCTGGGGCAGAGGGTTGGGGTGCAGGAGGGGGTCAGGGGATCGGTGCTTACCTCGGGCGGCTCCCAAAAGCGACTGGCAGTGGCTCCTAGGTGGGGGGCTCAGCAGGGCTCCATGCACCGCTGCCCACAGGCACTGCCCCTGCAGCTCCCATTGGCCACAATTCCCAGCCAATGGGTGCTGCAGAGTCGGTGCTCAGGGTGGGGGCACCGCGTGGAGACCCCTCTCCCCAGGGGCCGCAGGGACATCAGCCTCTTCTAGGAGTGGCATGGAGCCATGGAGCGAGGGCTCAGGAAGCCTGCCTTAGCCCTGCTGTGCTGACAGCGGCCTGGGGCCCCCAAGCCCTTTTAAATTGCCTGGGCCCCTGGGCAATTGCCCCCTTTGTCCCCCCCCTAATTGTCAGTGGTCCTGTATGAGACAGAGCCATGGGCTGGTGCATTGAGTGGAACATGTTAGTGCATAAATAAGCATGTCATGCATACTTTGATTTACAGCAGTGTAAGTGAGAGGAGAATCAGGGCCATTATTTTTCTTTTTTCTGAGTAATGTCCCTTCTAATGTGAGGATTCTCTCTGCTTGTCAGTTAGGTGCTGTGCTGGTGTGTGTGGAGGGGTGGGGGTGAGGATTTTATACAGTGAGAGAGACATTCTGGGTTATTTTCTTTCCTCATGGAGATATTGTATTTTTTCTTTGTTGTTGTCCTTAATCTAACATACCTAGAATGGCTCACATGCTTAAATTTAGGAACCTGTTTAAGGAACTTTGCCAAATCAGGATCTTATTATTTACTATAGATCTATTCATGTTAACAATGAAGGTTTAGTCTAAATGTAAATCTACATTTGTATCTCACTACACATGGCTTTTTTTCTTGCAAAGATGAAGAAAAATATATGTGCACCAAAATCCTAACCAGTGTAGAGTTATATGAAAATTCTTATTGAATTTTTAAGGTATTTTTTTAAAATCAGACTGTAGGGTTCAAACTTTCAAAAGGCAAGAGCCAGACTCTTGACTGTACAGACAGCTTCTGCAATGATGCATATAAAAAACGAATCCTTCACATGCACAATTATTCCATTTGAATTCAAGTGCAGTTGCAGGTCAGCTTTTGCATGTGCAGTTTTTGTGCAAGCTTAGGGCCTCTCTTGACAGGGTATATCTCTAATTGGTAATCTATGAATAAGCAGCCTTAAAGGTTGTGAATCCTGCTACACACCTTGTACTATCGCTTTCCCATTTCTTATTACTGCGATGCTTCAAAACAAAGGAAGATGTCAATGGTAAGAATGTGCATCCAACAGTGGACACCAAGGGTCCTATTTGGGCCCACACTGACTGTTCTCTCCATAAATGTTGTAGGACTGTCAGCTCCTAAACAGGAAATGATTGCTGATATTTATGCAAAACACCAGTGCTATGTTCTCTGCCTAGAGGAGATACACTCAGGATTACAGGACAAATGACCCAGGACATTAGGAATGATGTTGGCTGTGGAGAGACCACACAATCAATTTGGAAGCACTGTATTGTTAAGCCAGGTATCAGGATTGCATCCATCTAAAAAACGGAAGAGAATAATATCTAGCTTCTCACTGCTGAGCAGGATAAGATTGCCATAATGTCCATCTGGAAGCCACCAGAGATACTATTCAATTTCGTCGACCCGCCTGTATGACAATGGAGAGTACCACACATTAACTGGTGATTTCAACAGCCATAACAGTCAAGGGGGCTATACAGAGAGCAAAGGTGATAGAAACCTGGCAGTTGCTCATCAGCTGAGCTTGCAGATCCCTAGTTCTTTTAACAGTGGCCAGTGGAAGCATGCGTATAACCCTGACCTAAGCTTTGTTAGTTTGAATGGGGATTGATTAGAGTAGAGTAGAGAATGACTCTGTATCCTGGGTACTTTGGCTCCCACCAGTCAAGCACCTTCCACCCAGTGCAGATCAACCCCAGACTATATGGTGTTGCCTTAACCAACTCTGCACTGGAGTTGGTTGGTCTGAAGATGTGATGTTCAATTGGGCCTACATCACTGTCCCAATACCCAGGACTGTGGCAGAGAGCCTGAAAATATGAACAGGTTTCAGAGTAGTAGCCATGTTAGTCTGTGTCAGCAAAAAGAAAATAAGAAAAGGAATACTTGTGGCACCTTAGAGACTAACAAATTTATTTCAGGATAAGCTTTGTGGACTATACAGCTTATGCTGAAATAAATTTGTTAGTCTCTAAGGTGCCACAAGTATTCCTTTTCTTATTTTCTTTTTGCTGAAAATATGAAACATCTCCCGTGATGCTAGCAGCTTGTGCACAAATGCTCTTCCAGTGACCTGGCAGAGTGCAATGACTGGGCAATTGCATGTTCACGGATGTGGCCGGAAGCAGTATGAGGACATGACCCCAAGGCCTCATTTAAGGAATGGGGGATAAGTAGGAAGGAACAATAGGAACGTACCTGAGGAATTCTAAGCCCAATACTATTCACTGCAGCTTTTGTTGCAACACTTGATAGGATACAGGTATCTGATAAATGTCAGCACTAGCCTTAGCCTTGAATTACCGCATTGCTGTCCATAGTGAGAAGAACATATTCATTTAATAACTGGCAACAAGACAATAATAAGGGCATCTGCATTTTCCATCTTGCAAATATGCAAATGTACAGCTTTGTTGTTATTCCCAAACACATACTGACATAAAATACAGAGTTATGATAAATTAGACTCTCCTTCTTGAGATAATGGAAGTGCTCTAGACCACAAACCTCTTTTTCAGTACCATTGTTATGACATGATTGATCAGAAAGTTATAAAACTTCCTGGTAAGCGTACTGTATATGTATGGACATCATCCTTTACACACAGAAAAAAGGCCAGTGCTTGCAACTGTCACTCATGCTAGTAATTTTCACTCACCCACAGTCTTGTTTAAGTAAATAGAACTACTTATATGAGTGAGGTTGATAGATTAAGCTTTAGATTGACAGGCATCACTGCCTAGCATGTGGTATTCAGAAATTTCAGTGTAAACCATAGTGAAACTATTATTGTGGACCAAACTGCTACAGCAGGATGGTCTTCTCCAAAGCTTTAGTGTTATATGTTTCTGCTGGAGCTAGTATCAGAAATAAACGTCCTAATGATGCGTTAATATATTGTAGTCCAACAACTTGTGGTTGAGGTAGAGAATATCTTTAAGAAACACATTCAATCTTCATTTAAAGACTCTGAGTGATGAAGAATTTACCACTGTTGTAATAATTGGACTCTAAAGGGGTTCCCTCACTGCAGGTGCACCTCCTTGTGGCTGGGTCTGGGAATTAGCTCTGACCCTGACTGGTGCCCCCTTCTGTCAGTTGCTTATGCTGTGGGCCCCGTCCCCCTCTCTCTGTGACTCTGGGTGCTCCCCCTTCATGACTCAGCCTCCCATCGGTTCACTATATAATTCCCTCCCTTCCAGGGTAACAAAGTCCCACCAAAGAAGCTGGCTGATGTTACCTCAGATGGTCTTCTGTTCCACCTCTAGTTCCTGTGCCATTTCCCAGTGGCCGGCAGGGGGATCTGGGGCCCACCTGTTACTCTGGGTTCCAGCCTAAGGACCCTAAGACTAGCAATTTGGGTCTGCTCAATCTCAGAATCCTGTTGCTGTTTTCTGGGCTCCTTCCTACCCCACCTCTCTATCACCTTACCTGTAAGTTTATATTGGAGCTTTTTCTGCTCCTAATGGCTAATTGACCTCTGGCCTCTTTTAAGTCTTTTAAGTCCTCTTAAGTCTTTTAAGTCTCCCCAGTCCAGGCAGCACCATAGGGTGTATTTTTCCCCTGGCTCTCCTCATTGTCCTTGACCAACTCCCTTTCCCTGTAAAGAGTGACTACAAACCATGTCCCTGCAGCCCTTTCCTTCTCGCACTTCCTGGCTCTATACTCCCAGCCCAGCTCCTTCCCCAGTTGAGCTTCATCAGCCATTAGGCCTTATCAATCCCCGTGTCAAGCTGTCTGGAGTTGCCCATGACCATGAGTGCCAACCTCAGGGCAGACTGTAACAAACCAGGTCACCCAAGCTGGTTGTGTGTTCTACAATTAGATTTCAACAACCAAGTATCAAGTGTGAACTCCTCAAGCTCTATAACAGCCTTCACATGGAGTCTCCAGTCTATGTTGTCACCCAGGCAAGCCATCCTTTGTGACGGATGATCCCTGGGATGGGGTGTACTCCCCACACTGGCCCTGAGAGGGTAAATTGGGTGAAAGAGCAAGCTTGGCAAGCTTTGCAACTTGTCACAGCAGCACAGTGTGAGAGGGAGCCCAGGCTGGTGGGTCAGGGCGGCTCAGTGGTACCTCAGTTCCAGGTGTCATCCTGGGGGGAACCCATCACACTGATATCTGTTTTAACAATACTAACACACAGGTGAGCCAGACTGATTTCCAGCTATGCATTTGTCAGTGCTCAATGGAATCTAGGGGCCTTGTTATGAGCTGGCACCTGGTCTGTCAGCATCACACACTGGTTCCCCTCCAGGTGCACAATCAAAGTTTAATTAGTCCTTCCTGACGCACATTAACCCACTCAGTGCTTGTGTGGGGTGACAACCCATCATATGGGCTTACAAATTTATTGTGAGCTCAAATGTGAGAAGTGAGTAAAATTAATAAAATGTCACAATAACCTATAAGAATAAATGTTGATGGGAAAGGGTTCAAAAGGGAGACAGAAAGACTTGGTTAATTCAAACAAAAAGAACTACAGATATAATTTAAGGACTGTGATAAGATCAGGCCTGGTAAACAAGCGAAGTGTGGGTCCAGAAATCAGTGTGTCAAACCAAAATTGGTGTGTCAAAAGTTAGGCCTAATTATTGGACAAAATAATGAGAGGATAGCCTATTCTATCCAGCACTCCCTTTTTGGGGTCTTTAACATAACACCATTAGGCTTTCATTGTCCTGATCCTGAGAGATGTCCTGACCAGACTGGGCTAGAAACAGGGACTCAGATGACTTTGCCACCTTGCCCTGGTTATGGCTAAATCCCAAACGCCCTCTGGGATGTGACACTGTGGTTCATGCTCTTGCCTCTTCCTTTCCCCCATATTTCCTTTTCCTTCACCATCTTATTCCTTCTCTTTCCTATCCCTCTCCTTGTTTCCTTCTGGCTAATAAGAGTCTGGCTCAGCTGGCCAAGACTGTATATTTTGCAGCACTGTTGTAAGCCTGTGACAAGAAAGAGGCAGCTAAAAGCAATGCCCTAAATAGCCCAAATGCAAGTTTGTCAGGTCTGGGAGTGACTGATAAAACTGTGTGCCATGGCCGTGTTTTTCCAGCAGTGAGGTTACAAATGAAAGTTCACATCTTTCTGTATTTTCTATCTTTCCTGTTCTTTTCTCTCCTTTTTTGTGTGTGCTTGTCTTGTTTTGGTTTCTAGGAAATGGGACCAAACTTTAACAATAACAGCTCCAGCCCATCTCAACTCATTTTCTTTTCCCCCAAAAGGAAGGCTATTACTATCTTTAATGCCACCTAAAAGACTGTCAAACAAGACTTTTTTCCTTATAAAATCTCTCTACAATTTAAGGAGAAAGGAGAATAAAGGATATTATTAAAATGAAAGCCTTACTTAATATTTTATATTTCAAGTGCTCTAATTTTTTCCCCTTCTTTTCTGTATCTTTACTACAAGGTTAAAAAGATGTTTCATGGTGTTTGCCATGGTACTGAAGAGGCTGAGACTTCTGTACTTTGGAGTCCTTACCCTTGTTAATGTTGTACAATTATGGAGTCATGTTAACACCTTTGGGTCTCTGGGTCCATTTATTACAACACAGTTAATACAATACCACATGCCTTTGTAAGCTGTACCAGTGGTTGCTTCCCACCACTTATTTCCACTTTGAATTTTGCTGATTTTAACTTCCAGCTATTGAACCTTGTTATACTTTTGTCTGCCAGATTAAAGAACCCTCTAATATCAGATAACTTTTCCCTTTTTAGAGAATTATAGACTATGATCAAGTCACCTCTTTGATAAACTAAATAGATTAACTAGCAAAAACTGCATTAACATAGAGTTGAGGTTGCCAAGGGGCAGGGGAGTAATATCTCATCCCCCTTTCAGAATGTCAAGGTAATCAAAACTCAAACTTGCGAAAACCAGGAAATACAGAATTAAGGTACACGTGGAAGCAACCGTAATACTGCTCCCCCGGAGGTGACAACAGCCACTGGGAATTATCTGCATGCCCTCCAGCTGCATTCATTGGATTGAATGGATTGATTGCATTAGCTGTATTGAATAGTGAATGAATTAGCTCTAGCAGCTTGGAAGAGCTGTGATTGTGATGTGAGGCAATCTGAGGGGCTGTGGCCCTTTTGGGGGTGTATACGAGCCCCTCTCCCTGACCTCTCTTTGTGTGATCAAAGGAAAGAGATGCACGTGTGCCTTGAGAGATTCAGTATCCCTTATTTCAGTGCTGCATTGTGCAGGTTGTATCACTAGCCGGACAGAGGGGTTTTCTTGCCCTCAGGATTGTCAGCAGTTAGGTGGGAGATGAGTGTGGTCTGTGAGTTTAATGGAGTATAGTGAAAGTATACTATTAGATAACATCATGTGCATAGGAATGAAGGGTTTGTAAAACGGGCTGAAGAGGTTGTAAAATCTAGATGATGTGGTGTTCTTGCTGTGCTGTAGGCAAAGTGCAAAGCAGGTGCAGGTAGTTCCTGTTCAATACATGCAAAGGCAGAATGTATGTTTTGTGGGTGTGTTGGGGCATTGCTCGAAAAGAGCAGAGTCTTCTAGGTTGCATTAGGATGACCAGATGTCCCGGTTTTATAGGGACAGTCCCGATATTTTGGGCTTTTTTAATATGGGCCCCCTCCATCCCCATCCCGAATTTTCACACTTGCTGTCTGGTCACCCTAGGTTGCATGGGCGTGTAGCTGAACTTGGTGTTTCACTGTTTTCAGAATTTTGCTCACCATGACATTCTATAGAAGGGCATGAGATACCACTGGACAACTGTAACTCTGCATTAAAGTTTTTTGGCATTGGATTTCCTAGGGTTTTTTTTTTAACAGAAAGAGAAATGGTGTTGGTAGGAGTCAGTGGTCATTTAGGCAATTGTAATTATCATGTAGATGTGCAGCTCAGATGCTACTGTGGCCAGGTAATGGAAACATCATTATCCCCCCTATAGAAATGGGTAAACTGAGGAATAGAGAGGTCAAGTGACTTGGTCAAAGTCATCCCACAGACCAGATCTGGGACTAGATCCCAGGTTTTCTAAGTCCCAGTCCACTGTTCACTCTACTAGACCACATAGTTGTTATGTGATACCTAAGTGATCCTGCTGTACACTTTTTTTACAATGGAATTGGGATAATCCTGTTTTAAAATGTTTGGAATGTGTAGTTTCTAGGAGGGCTGGTGAGAGAAATCTCAGACATGGGCTATGTCCCAAGAACTTTACAGTTTTCTTACCTGGTGTTCATAGGAACTTTAAAAATGTGAGATAAGACCGATGACTGTCAAGCTCCTTTCCCCTGCAATTGCCGGAAGTATAGAGCCCTCTTACCAGGTCACCCTTCCCTACCCATCCCATTAAGCTATTAGCATTTCAGAAGGTGTGCACAAAAATAGTTGGTAGAACCTTTGAATGTAATAAAATATTGGGCTTTTTGGGGAGGGGAAGTGTTGTATCTTGGGAAATCCTTGGTCAAATGACCCCACATTTGGCTCACTAAACGCCCAAGTGCCCCCACGAGGCAAACCAAATTTCAAGGCAATCTGAGTAATCGTACAGATTTTACATCACTTAAGAGACAAATTTTAAACAGCAAGCTTGTCTAGACCTTAAAAAGAGTGGACCTGGCAATCCGTAATAACCAGTGTCAAAAGGGGGACTTTTTAGGAAGGACAGAGGATGGAGGGAAGGAGCTTTACAGCATAGGAGACTCAGAGAAATGTGAGATGGCCCATTAATCTCAATGAGATATTCTCAGCTAAATGGGAACATCCCTTGGAGAGGAATACAGCTTGACACAATAGCTCTGAGATATGTGAACTGCTCCATTCATGGCAGTGGGTGTTCCCATCTCCTCTCTCCACTGCTGGAGAACCTGTGATATGCATCAAGTATGCCTGTTCTGAGCTCCCCACCTGTGTCAAGCATGCTCTTAATAGTTCTGTTCTCAGTTTCACTTCTCCAGATGGTGGCTCTTATGGGGGTGGGAGGCAGAAAAAGGGGAAAGAACAAGTCTCCCAGAACCTAGTTCACATGAGGAGGGGTCACATCCCTGTACATAGGTGAGGCCTCCCAGATCCTGGTACATGGGAGGGGAATGTGAGGCTGACAGGTGCCCCTGTTCCTATTCTCCCCCAGTCCCAGTGTCACTCACCCTGCCCTCCTTCCAGTGTCCCATCCCCTCCCAGCCTCCACTCCTCCCCATCATTTGATCTGACCCACCCATCACCATTTATACCCCTTCCCATAATTGTCTTTCCCCTTGCTGCACCCCAGGCCTCTCTCCACCTATTCCCACCTACTCTTCCACCAGCTAATTACTCTTCCTTTCCAGCAAGCACTTGCATGTGCAATTTATTTTCATTTCAAAAATAGTTTCAGTGACTTCTGAATAGTCTACTGTACTCAGATTATATACGTCCCACACCCCCAAAAATGCCCAAAACTTTTGACTGAAGCAGCTTGTAGCCACATGTCTCCTTGTTTTTCTTTCCAATGTCTACCTAAGACTGGGTACAGGTGAAGGTTTGATGGCTGGAACAGGCACACTTGAGCTCTTCAGGTCCTGTAATGTATAGTTACCTTCTTTCTCTGTGCATGTGCAGTGTAATCTATTCGGCACGTGCCCCTTAAGATGGCTTGGTGCACACCTAACTGGAGAACCAGACTCTTTGGATAATGAAGTCATCCTTTGATTTCGCCCAGAGCGCTAGTGGGTGGCCTGCACTTTGTTGGGGTAACTCGTGAGCATTTGAGACCCAGGCGTGATGATCTCAGTTCTGGATGATCTCTGTCTGTGTGCTCTGCTGTAATAGAGCTTCTTTAGTCTCTCACTGTAAGGCAGTGGTGGCCGTGTTCCCGGCCAATGGGAGCTGCGAAAGGTGGTGTGGGCCTGGCTGGGAATGGCGAACCGTGGCCACTGGGAGCTGCGGGCGGCTGTGAAAATGTAAACAAACGGTTTGGCGGCCCATCAGCAGATTACCCTGACGGGCCGTGTGCGGCCCACGGGCTGCAGGTTGCCCACCACTGCTGTCAGGCATGTTTTACAGGCTGACTTTTTGTTTGTTTGTTACAAAGGCAGAAAGTCTCATCTTGTGTAGTTAAAGTAATGAAAGATGGAACAAATACACGCACTGCATACTTTCTGCCTAGAGACCCTTGTTAGGAAAACAACAGTATGCTCCCCTCTAGCTTCCCCGCCCCCATTGTTCATCCTCCTCCCCCCCGGGACAAATACATCCATATTCTTGAGTTGCTCACCACATTTATTTCAATTGAACTTTCAATGTTAGTACGCAGGGCTCTTATGTGAAACCACTTGCATAATTAATGTTCAGGCATCACAATCAAATGGAAGAAAAATAAAGAAATAGCTCACAAAACAAACCTATATGCAACTTTCTGTAGTGCTGCCAAGAAGGGTGAATTCAGAGAGAAACTCTGAGGCAGACAGAAGATCAAGCAGTGCTCTGAAAGACCTATTCTACATGGGGGCAAAAATATTGTGCTCGTTAGCTACACTTGCTGCTCTAGACTGAGAATGCTCAAATGCTCTTAAGCTACAACATGCTGATTCTTCCTCCATAGACCATAATAGGGTTGTTGAGCCACAAACCATTTCATTATCTTTAAACTCCAGTTCCTTGGAATGAAGCTCTGCGGAGGATGATGTCACAATTGTCTGTCAAAGATTCATATTCTAAATTAGTATTAGCTACAAGGTATGTATGATTCAACAGATTCTTTTTGCTAGAGTATATTGTCAAAGTTGGACATTCCATGCTTGGTTTATCTCTAACTGGAAGATTAAGGGATAATAATCACCAGTCTGAGAGAAGTTATAAAACATCCACTTTTTTATCAGCATTTTTATTTTAAAACCAGAGCAAAAATGGAGTTTGAAAACTTATTAGGGGTGACCTAGTCTGACTGTGTCTCCAAATTTAGAAAACAGACCTCACTCCTACAATCTCTGGACCAATGAAAATGTAACATTCAATTGTGTAATATTATTTATGAAGTTGTGTGGAATAAAATTAAAAGGAAGACTCTCTCTGTGAAAGATCTCCACATCTTTATTAATGTCATTTACAATAAGAATGATTTTAGCTAACCCAAATGTAACACCATGCTGTTAGATGCTGGTAAATGTCATCAGTTGCAAGTAGGCATATAAGTTCATTGAGAAGATTTATATAAAAAAAGTTGTAGAAATTACATTGCTTGACAAAGAAATTTAATATATCCTGCCTCTAGGTGATGTAGAGATCTTATCAGTCTTGCCTTATTTCCATGTTTTTTTATTGCTTCAGGCAACACTTCTTGCCCTGAGATTTCCCAAAATAATTGGAATTCAGCCTAGAAATAGAGAATAATCATCTAGATGTTGGGAAAAAGTAGTCTTTTGGTACTTAAAATGTTTTATTTTGTGTAGTTGTATACAGTACCTGTAAGGAATGAAGTAACTTCAATATATAGCTCAGTAAATACTCACAGTGCTTCAGAAAATTATTGAAAGATTAATTCAAATGGACTTTAATGTGGGCCCTGTCACCTGGGCTGAAAAATGACTAAAGGAACATAAATAAAGGATAATATAAACAGCAATATTTTGAGGTGGGGGAGATGTCTCATAGGGTGCTGCAGAGACTACGGTTGGACTGGTTTTATTTAAATGCTTTATCCATGATCTGGAAGAGGTAGTGAACCACAAGTCAATTACTCTGTAGATTATACCAAATGTAGATGGGTTGTAATAACAGTGATGGTTAGCTAGTGACAGTCAGGGTACCCAGGACTTGGATTCATGTTGTTACAAGCTACCTCTAGCAAGAGGTAGCCTTGCCCATAGTCCCTAACACCAACAACTTGTTGTTAACTCAAGTGCTCTCTTCTGGTCTATGTCAGCCTTGTCTTTGTCTAGAAGGTTAACAATAGGTGAACCCCAGTCCCTGAGTCCATATAAATCCATGGTATACCCACATCTCAAATACTGCATGCAGATGTGGTCGCCCCATCTCAAAAGAGATATACTAGTATTGGAAAAGTTTCAGAAAAGGGCAACAAAAATGATTAGAGGTATGGAACAGCTTCCTTATGAGGCGAGATTAATAAGACTGGGAGTTTTCAGCTCGGAAAGAGTGACTAAGCGGGGATATGATTGAGGTCTATCAAATCATGACTGGTGTAGAGAAAGTAAATAAGGAAGTGTTATTTACTCCTTCTCATAACACAAGAACTAGGGATCACCAAATGAAATTAATAGGCAGCAGGTTTAAAACAAAGAAAAGGAAGTATTTTTTCACACAGCACTGAGTCAGTCTGTGGAATTCATTGCCAGAGGATGTTGAGAAGGCCAAGACTATAACAGGGTTCAAAAAAGAACCAGATAAGTTCATGGAGGATAGGTCCATCAATGGCTATGTAGCGAAGTGATGACTCACCGGTGCAGCGCCTCCTGCTGGTCGTCTCGGAAATTAGCTCTCCAGCATACAGAGCACCCTCTGCTGGCTGGTGTCTCACCTGCCACTGGCCCCGTGTCCCTCCCAGATCCCAGTGCCCTTTACCTCTGGGTTCTGCCCCAGCAGTAACCCACAGTCTGGGTCTCCCCTCCCAGGGGAACCCCCAACCCTCTAAACCCACCTTGCCTCAGTGGCTACTGCCAGTCATCATCTAGCCCCCACTCACTGGGGCAGACTGCAGTCTGTAAAGGTCACTCATCATTGACAAGGGGTTAGGACCAGCTGCCTCTGCCTATTTCCAGGCTGTATCTCTGCAACCCTAATACCTTTATAGGCCTTCACCAAGGCCTACAGCCTGGGGGTTTACCAGGCTGGAGCTCCCCAGCTCCCTTGCCCTATTCCCCAGCTCTGCTCTGCTCTGCTCCAGGTACCTTGCTCCTAGGCAGTTAGCCCTTCCCACTCCAGGGCTAGAGTGAGACTCCTTTAGCTCCTGGCCCCCACCCTCCTATCAGGGCCTGCTGGGCCCTGATTGGGCATGACCCCAGCTGTGGCTGCTTCCCCAATCAGCCTAGCTTGGCTGCTTTTAACCCCTGATCTCCAGGAGTGGGGCAGCCACCCCACTACAGGCTATTAGCCAGGATGGGCAGGGATGGTGTCCCTAGCCTCTGTTTGCGAGAAGCTGGGAATGGGTGACACGGGGTGAATCACTTGATGATTACTTGTTCTGTTCATTCCCTCTGGGCACCTATGACTGGCACTGTCAGAAGACAGTATGCTGGTCTGACCCAGTATGGACGTTCTTATGTTATGTTCTTACGTCCCTGTGAAGCATTCCCCTGTGCTATCCAGCCCCGGTCATTGGTTACACTCAGAAATCCTGGATCCTCTGTTCCCAAAGGAGCAATTCACCCCAATTTAATAATTTTACCTGAAATCAGTGTTCCTGTGTAACACACAGCACTTGCAATAAAAAAGAGGGTTCATTTCAGAAAGAATAGAGATTCAACTAGAGACAAGAGAGAATGATGGAAAGAAATGGTAACGATGCTAAATAAATCATAAAACATGAACTAGGATCTACACTTATTAATAGTTACCTTTCCTATCTAATAAAGTAGGTTCCCGCCCTCAAAGTTCAATCTGTTGCAGAGCTGGCTGGCTTTACAAAAAACAGAATCCAAGCTTTCTTGAAAACACCCCCACTCTACAAGACGTTTCCTCAGTGAATGGACACAGGTGGTCTCTCCCCACCCTATGTTATACTGAAACAGTCTTTTGTCTTTATTCAAAGACAGTATGATCCCTTGTCTGTTGTAATGTTCCTTTTTTATCTCTAAATGGTTTTGGTTGTTTGCAGTTGTCTCTGATGGTTTTCCACTGATAGCATGGGATGGAGCAAGGCAAGACAATTGAGCCTTATTTTAGATCACTAGCTAACCAGGATAGGGTGACAATTGCCACCTGCTCAAATGGGCCATCACCAAGACATATTACTTCCTAGTGACTTATACTCTAAGACCGTAAAGCATACTTTCAGCATAGTTATATTATTGCTTAATTATTACCCATACAAAACCCTTGCAGTGTTTATGAATCTTGACAAGTTACAAGCTTTCTGCAAGACGTGTTTGGTGTGGTGAGGTTGTCAGGTCTGAAATAAGAACTGTTTGCAAAGAACTGGGGACCCTTTGTCACAGTAACCAGTGAGGATTGTGCAATGCCCAAAGGGAATTCATTTCCAGAAGATATCAGTGAGGCCAAAGGTTCAGTAGGATTCCAGAAAAGACGGAAGATGTATGTGGATAATGAGAACATCCATAATTACATGAAGCAGGATTGGGAGAAAAAGTATAAAAGGGATAGAATAAACTGTCAAACTTCAGCCATGAGTCAGCCACTAACTTACAGATTTTAGGAAGCAATTGCCTCTATGTGGCAGTTTGGGGGTGTATCTGTGTCAAATTGTAAGAATTCTATTTTTTGTGTTGTGTTTGTAACTGTAAATTTCATTGTGGATCAGACATCCCTTTTGTAGCAGGGCTTGACACCTAGTGGACAGTTTATGTCTGAGAAAATGGTAGAACCATCAAGAGCCATAGACAATGAATGACTCTTCCTTACTGGAACAGCAGGTCCATTGACTTTGAATGGGTCTCTACACAGATACTGATGGGGGCTACAGCCTGGACCTTCCTTCAGTGAAGGACACAGGGAAACAGTGGACAGAGTCAGCTTTAAAAGGGGTACTTCTCTAAGCAAGGAAGGCCAACCAATGTCAGAAGAAAGATAGTCAGGCCAAGAAGGCCAGAAGAGCTGACTGGCCTCAGGACTCAGACCAAACCCAGTACTCACAGAGGTGGTAAAATCAGACCAGTGGGGTTGCATTCAAGAATTCAATGTTTTCCATAAATCTGTAACTCTCTTATGTTTTTTTTAAGAGTGAAGTGTTTGTGAATAAGCAATACCTTTGCTAAACCTGTGCTTACTATTTTACTGCCATGTTATCCCTGAAGGGTGCTACTAGGAAACCAAGCAAATGTACTCTGGGGGGAAAGTGCCTTAGCACATGGGGGCTCAGAAGGGCCAAGACACTGGTTCCAGGTTCTAAGGAGACAGGCTGCTGAGTCCCACTGACCAAGTAGGGAGTGATCATATCCAACATGGCCATTCCTATGCACGTAAATTGGTTTAAAATATGGGCAGGAAATAACAAAACAAGATAAAAATGCGAACTGATACATAAAAAAACAAATATTTAACAAGAGGGAATCACATAAATAAGCATCACAGTGTGGCCTTGATCATTTAAACTTAAAGGTCCATAATTCGGTTTTCAGAAATAGAGTCATGAATCCCAGGGTATATAAATCACACTGAAGAGCACTTCAGTTCTCCAAAACTTCAATTATGCAAATATATTCAAAGTCCGTCAGACATTCTGACATTCAGACAGACAGGGTTACATTGTATTGCCAAACAGTGAATGCCTATGAGAAAAACAAAAACATATAGAACCACAGAAGGGAGAACAGCACTTTTTATAAGGACAATGTAATGTTAATGGGAGCTCAGCCACTGCTAGATGTAAAGTTTAGCGTTAAACTTACTGGGTCAGATCCTCAACTGGTGGAAATAGGCGTATCTTTATTGAAATCAATGGAGTGGCTTCCATTTACAGTAGCTGATGATTGGCCCACTTTTGGATATTTTCCTTCACTTCTAATGTTTTCAGAATAAAGAATACACTGCATGAACCCAATACCCTGTGTGAATATGATAAAATCATTTATCATAAGCTAATTGCAAGCTTTTAGTGCTATTTCAGTCTTAGAATACTTAATGTGGTAGTTTCTAACCTGTGGCACAGAAGGTAAGGAATAATGCTACTTAATAAAAACACCTCAAGGCCATAACACCACTCCAGTGACAAGTTATATTCAGGTATTAGTAAACGTAAGATAGCTCCCAAGTGGGGACTGTGAATATGATGTGCTAGTGGCATGTGCCACACTGGCTCAGCTGGCAGCATGTCAGGACTTGGCGCCTGGATTTGATCGCCATATTCAATTCTGTAGGTGAGATTTCTAATTACAATCTGTTTTGACAGGCAAATTGCCATTGGCAGTATTTACGAGCAATTTTCCTCTGACTTCAGAAATGCTATAATTTGGGGCAATTATTTTTAGGGAGGTGCATTTTCCAGTCTCCCAGTATATAACATAATATAATATATGCAATTATTAGAAGCTTGAGAAAGAATTCCTCTCTCTGCTATCCATGCTGCATTGCTGGTACCAAAACACCTGCAGTGTTCAAATGGTAAGAAACAAATGTAGTTTGGTCCAATGGGTGTATAACAGACTGATTCAGCCTTGCAACTTAATTAATACTGAGATAGGCATAAGACGTACACAATTTAATTAACTCACAGAGTTCTATGAAACACAGGATTCCTAATTATTTTTTGTTTTAGTGAAAATATTGAAACATATTGCTGCCAGTACAGGCGTGTTGTGTTCATTTATTTTGTACAGCTGAAATCTCAAGAACAGGAACATGGCTATTTACCAAAGTGAAAAGCTCAGATTGCTAACTGTAGGCCTAGTTTTATGGAAGGCAATGGGAAAACTCCCATTGATTTCAATGAGTATACATAAGAACAGCCATACTGGGTCAGATCAATGGTCCATCTAGCCCAGTATCCTGTCTTCTGACAGTGGCCAATAATGCTATTTCAGTCATAGTATATTACATAAGCATAGAAGAGCCCAGTGTGTATATCCTAATTTAGTTTGGGTTTGATTTTCTGTGTGATCCTTCATCTTTTCTTTCAATTTCCCAATTTTTAAGGTTCAAAAATATACCATTAAAATAGAGATTAAATTGAGGCACAAGTGATATGATTCTGCTTTATTGGGAAATGGGATTCAGGGGGCATCTATAGAAGGTCCACACCCCTTTATACTGAAGAATATACCTATGATGGGGTTTCCTGGCCCACCCTGACCCCCCGCATGGAGGATGGATTTGGGTGAAAACCAGAGGAAGGATCTACTGGCACACAAATCAATAGAACATTCCCTTGTGTAGGGGATAGTCATAAATATACACAGAGCAGGTGTACTGAATTGCCTTACCTGTAAGGGGTTAATCAGTTCAATTAACCTAGTTGGCACCTGACCAGAAGGACCAATGGGGAAAAAAGATACTTTCAAATCTGGGGTGGGGGAAGTTTTGTATGTGCTCTCTTTGTTTGTTCCCTCTCTGGATGGAGAGAGAGTCCAGGCAGGAAAAACGTCTCCTGGAAACATACCTGAAATGAGCTTTTAATATTACAAAAATTGTAAGTAAGGCAAGGAAATGCGTTAGATTATCTTTTGTTTTAGCTTGTGAATTTTCCCTATGCTAAGAGGTAATTTCATTCCTCTTTTGTAACTTGGAAGCACAGTCAGAGGGAAATCCTCTGTGTTTTAAATCTTTTTATTTACCCTGTAAGTTACCTTCCATCCTGATTTTGCAGGTGTGATTCTTTTACATTTTTTTTTAAATAAAATTCTTTTTTTAAGAACCTGACTGATTTTCAAAGTGTCCTAAAAACCCAGGGGTTTGGTCTGTGCTCACATTGTAACCAATTGGTTAGTATATTATTCTCAAGCCTCCCCAGGAAAGGGGGTGAAGGGACTTGGGGGAATATTTTGGGGAAATAAGGACACCAAGTGGCCCTTTTTCCTGAATTTTTGTCTAAATCACTTGGTGGTGGCAGCAATACTGTCCAAGGACAAGGAAAGGATTTGTGCCTTGGGGAAGTTTTAACCTGAGCTGGTAGAAATAAGCTTAGGGGGTCTTTCATGCAGTTCCCCACATCTGTACCCCAGAGTTCACAGTGGGGAGGGAACCCTGACAGGGATGATGTGGCTCAATCACTAGAGTGTAATGGCCTAAGATTGCTGCAGTGGCCATAGAGTACAACTTGCAGGGAGGATTGCATTTATTTGTGTTGTGAATGGGGCACGGTTTGTCTGTGTGTTTGTTATAATAGGGTTTGAAATTAACATATTCAGTTAAAATTATGAATATTTTTGTTTACTTCCTTTCTAGCATCATCTTTAAGCACAATTTTGAGAATAGGGACTGTTAGTCCATGTCTAGTGAAAAACCAGAAGAGTGAGCACAGAAGGACATAGATGTTTCTAATGCAGAACCTCCAAATGTCCATCTTGTATTTATTTCTCAGCGAACAGTGCTGACATACTTTTTTTTTTACTGAACTAGCTACACGCTCCCCACCAGATTGTCACTAATTTGTCGCACACATCTTTTAACATGTATATGTGCCTCTCAGGAGGGTCAGTGAAGAGATGCAGGAAATGGTGCCTTCAGTTTACTCTTGACACCCGGCTTTCTGTCACCACCTTGCTTTTCCCAATTTGTGTACTGATGCGAATTATTCTCTCACTGGCAAGATTCAGGCCTGGCTGAGGGCTAGCCGGTTGAAGCCTAACCCAGGTAAAAATACGATATTACTGGGAAGGTGTCTGCAACAACCAGAAGAAATGGTGAAGATTGTATCAGACTCTTTGATTGTGGAAACGCAGCTGAAGTTATTACTCAGATTTGCAATCAGGGGTTAGTTTTAGTTTCTTGGCCTCTCCAGGATTCTCAGGTCTCAGCTGTGTCCAAGAATGTTTCTTTTAAATCTGTGCTTGGTGAATAGGGTTCAATGTGTTGTCTTGGAAGTGGCCATTGCTTCAGTTATCCATTCTCTTGTCACTTGAGATTAAAATAAAGTTTTGTGTTCTGCATGGGGCAGACCACTCAGAAAATTAAACAAATGCAAAATGTAGCTACCTCCTTAGTTCTTCAGACCGAGAGCACTTTACATTGGCATTATGAAGTCTTCATTGGCTTCCAAATAGTTTCTAGGTGAAATTTAAGATGTAGTTTTTTAGATATAAACCTCAAGGTGGTTTGGGAACTGGCCAGCTTTCTCTCAGTGTGATACCATGGCAGCTAACACCCGTCCATTTTAAACTGGTGGCCATGTAAACAGAATATTTCTATGAAAGTCAAGTTCTGAAATTCACTTTGGTCTGATAGAATTCAGATTTGTCGATCTTAAGGGCACATCATATGGCTTATCTATTTTCTCAGGCCAAGGTCTATCACATCCCAGGCAAGTGTCCTGACCATCAAGCTATAGAGAGAGTCTGTCTCTTTCTCTGATCCAGTGCATATTTCATTATTTATACAAAGTGGAACAGCTCATACAGAAGAGACTGACTCTTTCTGTAGCCCCAGTGGTTAGGGTACTCATGTGAGAGACTCAGGTTTATGTGCCTCCTCTGAATCCAACAGATCAGAGAATTGAACCTGGGTCTCCCACATGAATGACCTAAACCCCCACACCCACGTCTTTTCATGAAAAATTTTGAAAGGTCTCTGTTTAGTTCCATATTGGAATGAAAACAATTTGCAGAATCTCAAAATTTTTCATGAAATGGGAATGTTGCTTTCTGACTAGCCCTACTCCTAAGTGACTTTGGTACTTTTGAAATTTTTTTCACTAAGTCCATATTTAGTCCCCTGTGTAAGTAACCTGATTTTGAAAAGTGCCAAGCATTCAGCTGCTTCCATTAACTTCAAGGAGTAGCTGAGATAAGGATGCTGTGATTAGAACCTCTTATTCTAGACCTGATGCTTAGAGCTCTCTGCCTATCTCCTCTGATTTCTGTCTGACTCGCTAGCACTTCTGGCAACCATACTAAAGTATCAGGTACAGTACATCTGGGAAAAACCTACCTCATTTTAAGGGTCTTTTTCAATTTTCTCTGAACATTCTTTACTTCAGTTATTCTCTCAAAGAACTATGAGACAAATCCTCCTCCTCCCCTTCAGCTTCACTAAAGAAAATAGGCTATTTTCTTTATGAGCCTCTTCTTTTAGTTCCTCCACTTCCTTCAGCTGATTCTCCATTGCTTTGAACCTATGGGAGCCACTGACTGCTGTGCAGAGTGGGTATATGATGCTACAATTCTTATTTGATAGTGCTTTAACAGCCGCTGTGCACTCTCTTTGCACTTGTCTAACAGACTGCACAAGGTTCAAGGCAATGGAGAATCAGACTGACTATTTTGTTTGTTTCAGAGTAGTAGCCGTGTTAGTCTGTATCAGCAAAAACAACGAGGAGTACTTGTGGCACCTTAGAGACAAACAAATTTGGCCACGAAAGCTTATGCCCAAATACATTTGTTAGTTTCTACAGTGCCACAAGTACTCCTCATTATTTTGTTTGTGTGGGTCCTTCTCCTGTGTGCTTTGGTAGAACAGCTATTGTCAATGAGATAATTGTAGCATCCACAGCACTGCCAGTTCTTTGATAATCCTGTTGGCTATTGACTGCTGCACTTTCAATTTTTTGTGCATAAAAGTTCAACTACTTTTAAATTACCTGATTGCTCAACATTTATCAAGTCTTCCTGAATAACCAGTCAAGCGACACATCTCATATCAAACTGACATGAAAACTCAGTGAATGACAATATACTACAGTTCAAATGTGTGAAAATGACTTTGTTCACTAAGTAAAGTCACCAAGAGATATAAGAGTGTGAAGATAAAAGCCACATCATTCCATTAAGTTCAGTGGAAACCTCCTGAGTGTTGTGCTCTCACCCCATAGGGTGTGTCCCATTTCAGCACCTTACACAGTACAGAAAAATAAAGAATAGTCATGAAGATGGTGAAAGTGTCACATATCGTTGCCTGGAGTACTAAAATATTAACCATGCCTGAAAAGGGGTATGTCTTAGTGTACTAATAATTGATTGTGTGGAGAGATGATTGCGAAATATTGTTAATGAAAGGGGAAAAAAGCACGCTATCAAAGTCTGATTTAGCTTGTGAGTTTTCTGTTATTATCCCTTTCTTATTTTGTTTTAAATTCTTTTGTCTGTCTCCCATTCCATGAGACATTATCTTCACTTGTAGAAAATAAATGAATTGTTCCAGTAGCTTCTATAGCAGAAGGTAGAGGCAGTTTATTTAAATTTAGTGAATTGTCATTCCGCTGCTTCTTTGTTCAGCTACAGATGTAAATGCAATTTGGCTTCCATCCAGGGAGATATAAGTACTTTTTGTTATGTAATCTTTCAACACTCTAAAAATCAAATTTTAGTTTAATAACCGCTGATAAGTATTCAATAGCATTTCTGTGACTTATCTAAGATCTTTATTGATTTTAGTGATGGGTCATTCTCAAACTACTGTACTTTGATGTGGGCACTGTGAAGAACAAACTCCATTTTGGAGAGATAGGAGTTAAAGATATGTGAGAAATGATCATGGCTTATCTGAAAAGCTATCTCTAATTGCATGTTCTCCAGATAAATGAAAGTTCTAGGGAATTATGGTACAAAGAAAAATAAAGGTCATGCAACAAGTGAAACTGTCACATACCATTGCCTGCAGTACTAAAATATTAACCATGCCTGTCAGGGGTACTTCTGTTGTCTGCTAATAAATCATTGTGATGAGTGAATGTGGTGAAATATTGCTGTAAAAAAGAAAGGTCCCAATTTTTGAAGCATGATGTTGCTCTCTTTCAATCTAATTTTTTTACCCCTTTCCTATTTTGTCTTCAAAGTCTTTTATCAAGGACACTTTTCTATTATTACTTAGGATGGAAATTAATTACTCTGGTAGCTTCAGTGGTAGAAGTTAGAGATAATTTTTTTTATTGAATAAAATTGCCAATCTGTTGAGTCCTGGTTCAGTTACAGATGTTAATGGCAATCTGGCTTCCATCATTGGCAATGTAAATATTATTTTATGCACTGTTCCTCAAAGCACTGAAGATCAACTCACCATCTAGAATTCTTCATTTACTAATTTGATTTTTTTTCCCTTTTGCTGCTAAGATCGTTTCATTGTTAGGTCATTTCCTTCCTGAGCCAAAATTGATGATGATTAGACACAGATATTACAGAGAAAAGACAGTTTTATGAGAAAATAGATTAAGAGCAGGGATGGATGATATACTATGTCACATAACCACTGTAATATGCATCTGCTCAAAATCATTTTACATGTGTAGAAATAGTTTTGAAAAATGATATTTTGGAGAAGGCCCCATGACTGGAATTGCTGGGGGATGCTCTGCTGGGAGAGAGTGAGTTGCTTGGGATTCTTTTAGGGTTTTTTATAGCACCCATTATTGACTGTAGGATCCAAGCAATAATGCCTTTTGCTTGTCTGTATCTGGTCTTCTCGTCACCCTTTTTTCTTTCCATTTAGGAATTCATACATTATTGCTTATACTTTCATGTATATTCCTGACTCCATAGAATTGTTAACTTTATGTAGCTATCTATGCATCTAAACTGAAATGTCTTAGAGTAATTCCTGGTGTTTATATACCCACAACCCTTCTAAGTGGAGGCATCATGTTTGAAAGAACCACTTGATTTCCAGCTGAACTCAGAGAAGGGTCACTCCATCCCACACAGACAAACCCTAGTCCTGTAGAGAGATAAAACAGCCTATGAGTACATCTACATAGCAGATGAAGATATGATTGTATCATGGGTAGGCATACCTGTGCTAGCTTAATCTAGCTAGCACAGGTAACAGTGGTAGTGAAGACATAGTGGCAAGGATTTCAGGATCGGCTAGCCACCCCAGTACAAGCCCTCCAGTGACCCTGGGTATGTATTTGGGTTGCTAGCAGATGCAGACGTTCATAGAATCATAGGACTGGAAGGGACCTCATGAGCTCATCTAGTCCAGTCCCCTGCACTCATGGCAGGACTCAGTATTAGACCATCCCTGACAGGTTTGTGTCTAACCTGGTCTTAAAAATCTCCAATGATGAAGATGCCACAACCTCTCTGGGCAATTTATTACAGTGCTTAACTGCCCTGACAGTTAGGAAGTTTTTCCTAATGTCCAACCTAAACTGCCCATGCTGCAATTTAAGCCCCTTGCTTCTTCTCCTATCCTCAGAGGTTAAGGAGAACAATTGTTCTCCCTCCTCCTTGTAACAACCTTTCATGTGTAGTAGGAAGAGAGCCTGAGATATAAGCCCTTGTATCAGAGGCCTGGTATGAGGCAGGACCTGCTCACAGACTCTGGCAAGAATAGGGCTCATATTGCAGAAATACACATTCCTACGAAGTGCTTGTCACAGAGTACTCATGCAAACACACCCCGATATCAAGGATGGTACAAAAACATTCCCTAAGGATAACCGAAACACACTGACCGCTTCTAAAAGATAAGCTCAGGATGATAGTACATAACTTGTTTATATCGGGGTATAAAGTTGTATCTCAGAGGGAGTATCTTTGGCCAACCTAGGGGGGCAGTGAAATGTCCTGCCACTGACTGAGCTGTGTCCATTGTCATGGGCATACATGTCTTAGTATCCTCATAGAGTCTGCCAGGTGCTATTACTGTGCTTCATCGACAATAAACCTGGCCAGGTGCCTTCCTACCTTGACGGATCTTGTGGTCATTGGATAGTTCGCTCAAGGTCTGCTGTGCCAACTGTCTGCGCAGAGTTGGGACAGCACACAGGCAGTGCCAGCCCAGAACATTTTCGCACCTGAAGTGGGGAGCTCAAATGACACCCCCATGTCCCTTTGCTTGGGCCAAAACTTTGAAGGTCTCAATTCTGCCTTCTTCCTGTTCTACTCCTCTCATGGTACTGCTGTGCTACCTACCCCAATAAAGGAGAACTAACAACTTAAAATGCCTTGTTCAAAAATTTTAAGTAACACTTAACTTTGAAACGCCTGAACACCAAATGTAACTTTTCTTGTCTGCATAGTAAACACTGGCATTATTATCTGTTTGAATAATCAAAATGATGCTTTCCATGCCTTCTTGGTTGCAAAGATTTGAACTGCTTCCTGAAGGTCCACAGTCTGGACCAGCTCATGCTCTCTTGAGATGGTTGCAAGGCCAACCAGTCTGTCCTGTGTCATTGTGGAGCGTATATGTGTTTTTTATTAACTTCAGCTTGGAGAAGCTGCGTTCTCAACTGTCAACTGTTACAGGAAGTGTTATAAGTATGCGCAGAGCAACAAAAGCATTTGGAAAGAGGGTGGTCATCTTATTTGTGCACATATATTCCAGAACAGCCTTTGGAGTTTGAGCCTGCTGAAATGTATCTTGAAAGGGCTTTCAGTTCATCACTCAATTCTTGAAAGGGCTTTCACTCACATCAATATTGTGCATGTCATCATGTGTCAACATTGTCTCTAGTGCTCTGCATTGCTGGTGCAGGTCTTCTTCAGGTATAGTGAGGAGTTTTGGAATATCATACAACACCCCAAACATACTGCTGTGTTCCTTGAACTGCATGAAACGGTCTTCAACTGACTGTATTGTACAATCTAGCACCTGGTTAAAGAATTCAACTTTGAATTGTTGTTTGGGGTCTCTTATGGGATTATCCCGTGCCTCGTAATCAAAATGACTTCTTCAGATATATCAAGGTCAACACCTTGGAGTCTCTTGCGTACAACATTTATTTCAAACAGTATGTCATGCCACAACACTAAGCCACATAGAAATGTGAAATTATGTACGTTTCTGGTGATTCCATTTCCCTCTGCCACTGTTCTCCCACGAACAGTTCCTGTCATTATCCTCCATAATGGCAACTATGGCATCATCTATCTTCCCAATTTGGTGTTTGATAGGCTTTATCACGTCCACTCGACTTTCCCATCATGTGGCACTCAGTGGTTTCAGTGTCAGAGAGGATGTTCCCAGATGTTGCTTCAAAATTTGCCATCGATGAGCTGATGCAGAGAAAATTACATAGATGCTTTGAATTACATTAAAAAATTCAGCAACCTCACTAGAAGCTGATGCTGCATCACTGACCACCAAGTTCAATGAATGAGAACTGCATGGAACAAAAAAAGCTCGAGGGTTTAACTCTCGGATCCGTGTCTGCACTCCTCTGTTCTTTCCTCTCATGTTGGCACCATTATCGTAGCTCTGACCTCTCATTTCAGCTATCGCAATTCCCGTATTTTCCAGCTTTTTAAGAAGCACATTTGTCATACCAGCTCCTGTAGTATCAGCAATGTCAATACATTCTAGAAAATGCTCTCTGACAGTCACCATTGCAGGGACATTTTCACTAGGTTCTGTTGTTGTTACAAAACGCACCATTAAAGTCATTTGTTCCATATGGCTGATGTCAGGTGTGCAGTCCAGAATAACAGAGTAATATCTTGCTGACTTCAGATCTGCCGCAATCTTCTGTTTGACTTTTGTTGCCAGTAACAGTATGATCTCATTTTGAATTGTTTTTCCAAGGTAGTGGTGTGTGTACATTTCCTGGGTGGTGACTCTTCTTAGATGCTTCTGGAGTACAGCATCAAACTCAGCCATCAGCTCCACAGTTTTAAGGAAGTTTCCATTGGTTGGCACATACATCTGATCTGATGTGCCTCATAGTGCTAGGTTTTGGGTAGCAAGCATTCTCACAATGGCAATGAGCCTTTTTTGCCAGTAAAGAGACTCTAATGTAATTTTCTTTTGATGCTGATCATCTATGGTGGCCTTTAACCTTAGTCTCATCTCAAGCTCTTTCCACCTATGGAATGCTCTCCGGTGATTTGCTGCCTTCCCCTGGCATGCCAGATTTCTAGCCAGATGTTTCCAGTCCTTTGTTCCTGTAGAACCCAATGTGGCTGGAGCTTTAGCCTGGAAGAGTTTGCAACAAAAACAGTATGCAGCATTCTGGGTTTTTGAGTACATAAGCCATGGCCTCTCCACTTTGTCCCCATTGGGGATTTCACGCCAGTAATGTGTTGGATGGAAACTTCTATTTTAATTGTCTTTGGGGAACATGAAGTTTTTCACTTGCTGTGGCCCATGCAGTACAAGGAAGTCCCTCAGGCTACTGCTCAAGTGGGTCCACAGTCCTGGATCATCTAGACTTAAGGAACTAAACTCAGCAGCAGCTGTTTCTTGCGCCTCCACCACACTCTTCTCTGATCTACACTTTTCTTCAGGAATGTGCATGGTTACATCCATTTGAGATGGAGATATGGATGCTGCAGTAGCTGCCAGGTCACCTGCACTCTGACTAACTAGATGATTAGGCTCTCCTCACCACTCACATCCTCACTAGGGCTGGAAGGCTCACCGTGAACATTTGTGTCTATGTATCTCAGGAGAGCTCCTTCCTGCTTAGATAGAAAAGCTTCCATTGCTTTCTTTCTTTTTCTGAATGCTGCCCCAGAGGGGTGTTTTCTTCTTTCACTCATGACTGCTGTCCTGTGCCAGCTATAGTGGCTCTCAACACTCAATTGAAGGGGACAAATAAGCAGGCTGGTAGCAGGGCCTGCATGAGAGAAGATATCAGCATCTTAAGGGCCTAACTGTCTCCTATTACTTCAGTTGACTGCCTGTTCTCCTCAAGTGGGTTCAGGGAATCAGCAGGAAACACGAAGCTCCCTGAGAAGCTGCTGTTAATCAGTCCAGGTTCCTGGAGGTGCTAGAGAGGTACATAAGAGGCTCCTCCTCCTCTCTCTCCTGGAGAGCTCCGGCTGCTTTCTGTTATTCCCTCTCACCTTTTCTCCTGCCTGTCTGTTATGTCTCTTGTGCCCTCCTTCCTCCAGCACAGCACTCCCCCATCTCCATGCATCTAGAGCAGCGAGAATACATATGCACCAGCAGCAGACACAATTTTCTACACTCTGGGTCCTAGTGCCCCCCCCCAGTCTGGCACCTTAGGCGGCCGCCTCAGTTCGCCTCATGGTAAGGCCAGCCCTGTACACAGGGAAAACACACAGACAGCCAAACATCTGACCACACCACAGCATGTACTTGAAAAGTGTTATGATGTCGCCTCTCAGTTGTCTCTTCTCCAGACTAAAGAGCCTAAACAAACCCAATTTTTTCAATCTCCCCTCATAGGCCATGTTTTCTAGACTTTTAATCATTTTTGTTGCTCTTCTTTGGACTTTTTCCAGTTTATCCACATCTTTCCTGAAATGTGGCATCCAGAACTGAATATAATACTCCCACTGAGGGCTAATCAGCATGGTGTAGAGTGGAAGAATTACTTCTCACTTCTTGCTTACAACACTTCTGCTAATACATCCCAGAATTATGTTTGCTTTTTTTTGCAATAGCGTTACACTGTTGACTCTTATTTAGCTTATGATCCACTCTGAACCTCAGATCCCTTTCTGCAGTACACCTTGTATGGGTGCATCTGATTGTTCCTTCCTAAGTGGAGTACTTTGCATTTGTTCTTATTGAATTTCATCTGATTTACTTCAGACCATTTCTCCAGTTTGTCCAGATCATTTAGAATTTTAATCCTATCCTCCAAATCACTTGCAACCCCTCCCAGTTTGGTATCATCTGCAAACTTTATAAGTGTACTCTCTATGCCATTATCTAAATAATTGATGAAGATATTGGACAGAACTGGACCCAAAATGATCACTGTGGAACCCCACTCAATATGCCCTTCTAGTTTGACTGTGAATTACACTCTGGGAACTGTTTTCCAACCAGTTATGCACTCACCTTATAGCAGTTCCATCTAGGTTGTATTTCCCTAGTTTGTTTATGAGACTGTCATGCACGACAGTATCAAAAACCTTACTAAAGTCAAGATATACCCCATCTACCACTTCCCCCCTATCCACAAGACTTGTTACCCTGTCAAAAAAAGCTATTAGATTGGTTTAACACTATTTGTTTTAACACTATTTGTTCTTGACAAATCCATGCTGTTTGACAAATCCATCCATCTATTACTTACCACCTTATTATCTTCTAGGTGTTTACAAATTGATTGCTTAGGGTAGGTCTACACTGCCCACCCGATTCGGCGGGTAGAGATCGATCTTCTGTGATCGATTTATCGTGTCTCATCTGGACACGATAAATCAATCCCAGAAGCGCTCCCCGTCGACTCCGGAACTCCTGCTCGGCGAGAGGAGGAAGCGCTGTCGACGGGGGAGCCTGCCTGCGCCGCGTGGACCCGCAGTAAGTAAGATTTATTTCGATCTAGGAAATGTCGACTTTAGCTACGCTATTCTCGTAGCTGAAGTTGCGTATCCTAGATCGATCCCCCGCCCCAGTGTAGACCAGCCCTTAATTATTTTCTCCATTATCTATCTGGGAACTGAAGTTAAGCTAATTGGTCTGTAATTCCCCAGGTTGTCCTTATTTCCCTTTTTATAGATGGGCACTATATTTGCTCTGGAATCTGTCTCCCATTTTTCATGACTTTTCAAAGATAATCACTAATGGCTCAGATATCTCCTCAATCAGTCCTTGAGTATTCTAGGATGCATTTCATCAGGCCCTGGTGACTTGAAGACATTTAACTTGTCTAAGTAATTTTTAACTTGTTCTTTCCCTATTTTAGCTTATGATCTTACCTCATTTTCACTGGCATTCACTATACTAGACGTCCAATCTCTACTAATTTTTTTGGTGAAACCTGTAACAAAAAAGTCATTTAGCACTTCTGCCATTTCCACATTTTTAGTTATTCCCCCTGCCCTCATTGAGTAATGGGCCTACTCTGTCCGTGCCACCACATAGATTAAAGCTAGTGCGCATATGCCTACCTCCGCTAAAATCACACCTTCATTTAATGTATAGATGTACCTTGTCTGTTGACCTAGGTTATTGGAGTGGGAGCTACTGAAGGAATAATGTGAGTAAGGGTGGCAGAACGTGGTCCTCTGGCTTTATGGAGGTGAAATTATTTTCACGCAGTGTTCATGTTACACTGCCTTCTCCCATTAATTTTAATTAGTGAGCCCCAAAGAAGAACAGCTTCTTAATTGCCTCCAGAGTTACCCTGCTAAAAATTAAAGGGTACTTTAGGCAGAAGAGAAGAAATAAAGAATTTTAAAAGGGCTACCACCAGGCATTCAGATTTTTTTTATTTTGGGGGGATAGACTGCTGTTTGTGATAACCAAGATGAATGCCATCATACCATTAATTTCCTTACCACATTAGTCCTTTTTCATTGGGTAAATAGTAACTTTTCCCCTTCTGTTCCCTCCAGAGAAAATGGCTTCATTGCTTTTTCTCATGCCTTTAGTATTATCAGCACAATTCTGGGAACAGGGGTTGTTAAATTGTGTTCCTTCTTCAGGCTGGTAAACTGACTCCTCTGTACTGGAACCAAAATGCTTAAAGATCATAAAAAATAGCCATCATTTTACCTTAAAATGTTTTAATATGTATATTTATTCACTGAAGGACATTCCCTGCTAGATCATGGTTGTGGTGTGGGTTAGATTTTATTACTTTGCAGTATCCTTTATCAGTGGAAAATATCTGAATACAGAATTTCAAATCTATGTTATAATCCTCTCAGACATGGAATGTAGAATTAAAATGCTGCCAGATTCTTTGACAGAAGCACTGCCATGAGCCTCTCCAATATTCAACTTTGATTTTATATACCATAATAATGTCTTATTTAATAAAGCACCCTACACCTTGAAGGATCCTACTATTTATATATTTAGCAACTGATAAACAAAATATACTCAGGGATTTCATTATCTGCTACTGAAATACAGCCACCTCTCTGTGAAACCCTCTGAGACCATGAAAACTGTTTTTTTTTAAACAGAAGAGAGTGAAAGTAGTACCAAAAAAAGAAGTGATTCTAGAGAGCTTTCTCTTATGATTTTGAGTCTTACATAATTGTTGTGTGAGGTGTTTTGTGTCTGTGTTTTTTTTGCAAGGGTCACAGTGAATATGTTGTTAAGAAGAGCTTGCAGCAAGAAAGATAAACCAAAGCTGTATATCTGCCTACTAATGGTCAGACACCAGAGTGGACTTAATAAGTCACCATAGTGACTCCCCTGCTGGTTAGACATGGTGGATCTGTGCCTTCAACCAAACAGTGATATAATTTTGCAAGCAGATCCAGCCCCTATCTCCTTAACTGCTGAGGTCCTCCTGGCAGTGGAACTAGCATGGATCTGCTGCACAAAGATGGGCAATTGATTTCATGGAGCTGTGAATGCCCTGTAGAATCTCCCTCCATGCCAGGGAGCATGTAAGGAGCATTTCAGGGGCATGTTGGGGAAAGGCAGAGGATCCACGTGTGCACAATTTTTCTGGTACTCCTCATCCCCAGTGGTAGGTGGCTACCTCAGGCTTTAAAGTGAAGTGATGTCCCTGGAGCAGTCATTATACACTTTGGGAGGAAGAAGACTTCTCTCATCACTCATGTGAACATACCAGCAAGCAGACTATCTACTCAGCCTGGGTGCTGGGAGGAGGATTTTCCAATTATTGTTTGTCCACTAGCTGGCAAACATATACCCAACAGCCAAATCCATAGAGAAGTAAGGATTGAAGAGGAAAGAGTACCCAGGGCCAGATTAAGTCAATCCAGTACACTGGCCACACCATGTCATGGAGTCCCCCACATCATGGCCCCATCCCTGCACCATGACTTCACCACCTACTTGTAATGGCAGTGATGGGGAGGACCCCCTCCACCAGGTTGGAGAAGCAGGACAATGACATAGGGCTCCCATTTCTGCCCCCTCCAGATGTTGTAGCAGCTTGAGTTGCAACTCATAAGCAGCCAATCCAATCACTCTGTGTGGCTAGTCAAACCACTCTGTGGAACTCTAATCACTGTCATTGATCGGTCCATCAGCCCTCACAGAGAGAGCACTGATCACAACACATCAGATGTGTTGTTCTAGCCAGTCCTCCAACTACCCGCTGGCCAAGCTGTCAGTAGCACCGGACACCCGATTGACATAGTGCACAGGAGCCTAGAACTCCTGAGCGATCTGCCAACCACAGCCTCCCAAGCAACTGGGATTACAGGCACGCGCCACCACACCGGGCGGAACTCTAGTATTGCTTTGAAATGTGGTTGCTCTCACTATGTCCATGCTGCATTTTAGAACCTGCAGCAATGAACCTCAGGGCCCAGGTCTACAGACTCAGGCTCTTGGGGGCTTGCGCTACAGTGCTAAAAACAGCAGTGTTGATTGACACTGTGGTTCAGGCTCTGAAGCCCACGTAACATCTACACTGCTATTTTTAGCACCATAGCATGACCCTGAGTCCGTAGACCTGGGCTCTGAGATTCACTGCTGCAGGTTTTAAAACACTATGTAGACATACCCACTTGAACTAGCCTCTCTGAAATGCAGTAACTCAAGTGTACTAACTTGAGCTAACTGTTGCAGAAAAGCCCACAGTCCACTTCTGGGGGTCGGGGATGAGGGGATGTTGGTGGAATCTCCAAGGAGACTTGGAGATTACATCTAAATTAGTTGCATGGGGAGTTTTTCCTCCCAGAGCTATTGTTTCAGGCAGAAGTCACTACTGTGTTTTCAAGCTTTTTTCTTCAGCCATGAAAGATAAGGATTGCTTTATTTTTAGAAATGAAAGTTGAGTGTAGCAAATAGGAATTGCGTAGTTTCTCTTTAAATAGTTTGTGAGCCCTCTAGTCATTTTCGCTATGTTCTATGTTTAGAAACGGGCCAGAGCACCAATCTGTATCCATGGCTAGGCCTTGCATGTTGTGTATAGTTAGCTAACATAGTTATTTGGACTCCATTGTATCTGCGTCGTTCCTTAATATTACATTTGTTCTGGAAAGAGCAAAAACCAACAATGCTGAGATTCTGATGTAATCGCTGGACTCCGAGAGCAAAAGCTGTAGGCATTTGACCTTGTTCCTATGTCTTAATCCAGCCCTGGTATGGAAGCAGCATCTGTGCAGATCAGTAAAATGGTAAGGAAACTAGAAATCATTCTGTGCTGTCAGCTCATGTCTTTCAGACTGTATTTCTTTTAGGTCAAGGACTTTGACTTCCCTTATGTTTGAACAGAGCCTGGCATATTTTGAATGCTATCATGATATCATCTTTCTGCCACATCCCCTTTTCCATCAGCCATATTCCACACACCAGCAGCTATACACAATTCTTATGAACCTTCCATAGAGGAAGATCATCCAGTGGCTGGAATTGCTAGGCTTAGCTCTGCATTGCACCTCTTGTAGCAATGAAAAGCAGCTGGAACATAGTCCATGTTCAAGGCCTCTGTTATACTGCTTATCTTTGATAACACTTATTGAACTCCAACAAATAAACACTCAAGAGAAAGGACATGTTTGTTAAAGATTCAACATCCTTCCATCAGTAGCGTAGCCAGGTCTTGAGCACAGGGGGAGCGGCGCTTTAAAAAGGCACCTCCCCGCTCCCCTTGTACTCACCCGGCGGCGCTTCAAAGGGCCCGGGGCTCCAGCCACTGAGGAGCCCCGGGCCCTTTAAAGCGCCGCTGCCAGAGCTCCAGCAGTGGGGCTGGGGGGTGCGCTTTAAAAGGCCTGTGGCTCCCCACAGCGGCAGGAGCCACAGGCCTTTTAAAGCGTCCCCCCAGCCCGGCTCCGGCAGCGGGGCTGGTGGGGGGCTCTTTTTAAAAGGCCCGTGGCTCCCTGCAGCGGCAGGAGCCGCAGGCCTTTTAAAGCGCCGCCCCAGCGAGGCTCGGGCAGTGCCTTAGCACCGCTTTTCCTCACAGGGGGAGCGGCCGCTCCCCCTGCTCCCCCCCTGGCTATGCTACTGCCTCCCATACATCTTTGATGTGCAAAAAAGTCCAGTTGTATATTTGAGACTTCCAACAAGCTTTGGAGAAAATTCAAGCCTAGAATTGACATTCAGGATATTTTTAAAGTAAAGGAAAAACCCATCAAGCCTTTACTCTTTGAAATAAAGCAAAAAATGAACAAACCCTGTTTTAAAATTTTTATTTGCGGTTCACCTTTGATTTCAGGCTATTGCAAAAAGTTACTAATTAGTGGATCCTGTGCATTCGCACAGCTATACATTTATTAGGGCTCTCTGACTAATTCACCAGACAAATTTGCTTCTTCTACTATTGAAACACATAATAATTTTCTTGATTTTGTTTTTCTTCTTTAAAATTATTCAATGAATGCTTTTGTGATTTTTTTTAATTATTATTTTATTTTATTTTTGTGGCTTGATTGTGATCTGTTCTTGGAGTATTTGATGTGTCAGCTGGGTTGGTTGGTTAGAATTGATCAGCTAAGCCAGATGATATATCGGTTCTCTGATTGGATGTACTCATGTGACATTGAAAAGTCCATTTTGCAAATACTTGTGCATGTGACTTTGAAATCTGTTTTCCATTAACTCTTGTGCACTACAACTTGATCACATAAATATTTACACAAAGTTTAGGCAGGTTTGGAGTGAGATTGCCAAAGCAAACTCATTTAAAAATGTGAGCAAATATTTGCAGAAACATTTTTGCTGTATTCACTCAAGTCTAAATAATTATAGAGAAAATTGAGCAATTTTGAAGACCTCCTCTGTGAAAAGAGACTTGCAAAATGCCTTCATTTATTCTGCTTTGCCAGAACTATCTCTTTATTGTGTCTCCGTGAAATAATGTGCTCACATCTGTATGTGCCTCGCTGAGGGAAAATGGAATAAACTTTCCTTTACTATACTCAACTTCAGCCAAGTCTAAGAGAATGACATGCCACATGTTATTCATAGGAGAGGAAAGAAAGTCATTAATATTGAGTCCCTGTCAGTGGGCTACTTAAGTTAGTACTACAAATGTCTCTTCATTCTCACTTTGGAACCAAGCTAACAAACTTTTATTGGCAGTAAATGTTAGGCTGAGGAACACTACTTCACGGTCACTATCCAGAGGATGATTTTAAATGGGGCAGTGACATGAAGAAGACTTTCCTGATTTTGAACAGTGGTCCAAAGAAATAGTCTAGCCTGACCTATTTAACAATTTGCTGGGGTGCAACAGATTTCACAGACCAAAATACTGATAGTTTGATTTGTTTCTTTGTTACCAGTTTTTCATCTGTGCAGAACTTGTAGAAGGATATGTCAAAGTGAGTTGGTCACCGAAGGCTTGAAAAATGGGAAATCAGAGTGGTGATCAAGTACTTCCCTAAGAAAAGCTTGATCCCCAAAGGAAATCCATGTGGACATGGTGGCAACATGGTGGATGATGTCCCTTCATATGCCACAATAAAAAACTGGGCTGCTGAATTTAAGCAAGGAGAATCAGCACTGAGTATGAGCCATGGCCAGGAAGCCCCAGAAAGGGCACACTAGAAAAAGTTGAGGCAGTTCACAAGATGGCGATGAATGACAGAAGATCAATAGAAGATCAGGCACATACAGATGTGAGATTTGGGGGACGTGCTGGCCGCCGCATCCCGCAGTTCCCATTGGCTGGGAACGGTGAACTGCGACCACTGGGAGCTGCGGGGGGCTGTGCCTGCGGATGGTCAATGTCAGCAAAATGTCTCGTGGCCCGCAATCAGATTACCCTGGTGGGCCGCATGCAGCCCGCGGGCCGCAGGTTAACCACCACTGCTCTAACCACTGGGCTATTAGTTATAAGGGGGGCACCATCATCACTATTACTACTTTTGTTTTTTTCAAGAAAGGGCTTAGGTAACTAACTCCAGGAGAGGGTCCATGGCTGTGACTCCAGAGTAGAGGGAGGTGCCTGGAGTCACAGCTTGTCTAGGTGAACAGTTAGTGGGCAGCAAGCTGGGGTGCAGATCTGCTCTGTAGTAGCCTGCTGTCACAGTCTATGTGGAGCCTGCTGCCCTGCACTAAGAGTTCCCTTGTGTGCTTTCATCGACTCCTGTTTCAAAGTGGAGCAGCAGGGTCCACACAGACAGTTAGTGCGCAGCAGACTAGTGGAAGGTAGAGTTACCCCCCAGCTCGCCACACACTAACTCTTCCTCTAGACTTGCTCTTAGGCACATAAATCCCTTTAGGTGGTAAGGCATAGGCCCAATCCCTGTCCTTGGCATTTGCTATTGGCTAGTTTAGGTGGTTCCCCACTCAACTTTCTGGCTTTTGTAGATCCCATTCTTAGGTGCCTAACTCTCCCAGGGAGTTGTGTAGGGAGCCTGGGCACCTAACTTAGGGCTGTGGATTCCACTAACTGACAGGATACCTAGAGGTTAGGCATTGCAATGCTAAATCTAAGTCCCCTTTGTAGATTTAGCCCTTCCATCTCTTTGTAGTTCAGTTCCCCACCTGTAAACCAGTGCTAATAATACTTCCCTGTTTCGGAGGGGTTATGTGAGGATAAATTAATGAATGCTTGTGAGGTGATTAGATACTCCGGTGATTGGGGAAGGTGTCAGAGAAATACCAAGATAGGTAAAGTACACAAGCCATGTCTTCTGCACAGATGCTGTAAATATTTAGAAACAATTGCTTTGCTGAACATCGTCTCTGACTATCATCCCACCACTGCTGCACATGGACATAACCTGACAGAGAGCATTTCTACAGTGTAGCAGCATAGTCTACTGTGTTTCTCTTTCTAGCAGTCTGGCGATATATTGTTGGGAAATTTTTGTTCTTACTGGCTGATGTTATGACAGAAACCACTTGAACACTACTGGGTGTGCCCTGGGTGTGTAAGAAGGGCAGAAGTTGCAAGGAGCCTCCTCTCACTTGTGCCTCTTTGTGGGTGCTGGTCACAATTTGTTCCCTGTGGTGCAAAAACTCCATCAGGGTGTAGGCAGTAGTGACATTGGCCTACTCAAGGTGACCTGGAATGGTGGGTCTGGAGAGTCCACCCTGTGCAGATGGGAAGACACACTGTATCCTTGCAAATAATTAAATAGTGGCTGTGCTCTCTGGAGCTCTGCCGGCCATTGCGGCTGTGTCAGGGACAAGGCTGCTATGAGCTCCCACTGGAGAAGTGCCCCTTTTACCCACAAATAGATAACTAAGAAAAGTAGATGGCGCTTGGGGAACATGAGGAGTTGGTGTTACCACATGAAATGACATAAGGCGCTAGCACACTTAAAATAAAACAGGCTTCAATTGCATACCTGCAAGAAATGTGTTTGACAGAATGGGAGCAACTGAATTATATAAAAAAAGGATTGGTAGGAGAGTTTCATTTTTTATCTTGTAATGGGGAAAGGGGAGTGGCACTATTAACTAAGAAAAAGTTACTTTTTCAAATTAAAGCGCATCAGGCAGATCTGCTTTTGTGAAAGTGATACTATATTTAGAATTAATATCTTCTCTGATTTTATATCTCATCTATCTATATTTAGACATATAAACTGTGCATCTCCCAATCTCATGTTCTAACCCTGCATGCCCCATGTAAATGGGGGAAAAGTCTGTGTGAGTTAACTTGCCTTGTTCATATTTGCAATTATACTAGAGCTATTGGCAATTGTCCAAGGGGACATCTGAGTAAAAGTGAGACCAAGAACAAAAATTATTACCATATATGGTTGGCCTACTTCTGTTTGCTACAGGTCCAGTCATGCTAATTTGCGGAGGTTATACATTTAAATGAATAACTTGGGCACTTTTCCAGGTTGTTGTGTATACTGTGTTTTTTAACAGGGCAGACAGTTGGCTACATATGTTTTGCATCCATATCAGAAGTGGTGTTCCCTTTTTGAATGTGCTGAAGGATCTATTCATTATATTGGTTCAAAGTATGATGCCCACAAAGAACTCCTGAAATTTTTATTACCAGAAATAATTGGATAGCATTACCAATATTTAGTGGCCTATTTGAAATTGAACTAGGACAGCAAGGGAGTAACTATTGCTATGTTATCATTGATATTGTGGTATTATAAATGTCATACATTGTGAAGGAGCTTTGATGCCATTTCCCATCCCTGACCCCTGTGCTTGTGCTGAACACTCCTAGTGGATGGAGAAGACATCACAGAGCTGGAGGTGATGTTGCCTCTAGCAGGTGTAGCTCCCTTTGTTTTTTTCTGGCTACATTCCTGTATATTTGGGGGGAAGAACATGCCTGTACAGCAGCTGTTCCCTGGCCCTTCCATGTCCCTTCTTAACTTGTGGATCCCAGATTTGTAAATCCCAAGTGTTCAAAAATCTTGATTCAGACCCCCACCCGAACCCCTCCCAAAAAAAACACGGGACTGTGTTAAAAATCATGAAATTAAAAAAAAAATCACAATGCTTTTCACCTGTCTTTTGATTTTATTTCACTTTTAGGGGCAAGCCACCTGCCTGTTATATATGAGTGTGATCATTTTGGATTTAAAATGCAGCCTTAGATACACACACTAAAATAGAGGTCTCCCTGTTTGCTGCTTGGTGGGGACTCCTCTTACACAGGGGTGCTCCTGCATATGGTAAAATGCAGGATTGGAGCCCAAGTTTACCTGATGTTATTCATATCTGCCATTTTTAAGCAAACCTTGGTGCAAGAGCAAAGAATGAAGCAAATGAGTGGCTTTTCTAATGTCAGGGTACTTATCTTTCTCTTTTTTGTTAATCAGTAGTGATATGCTTCTCTCCAGCCTTTTGGTACCTCCCCAGGTAACCATGTTTTTTTCAAATTTAATTGATAGTGGTTTGTGTAGCTATTTCCCTTAATAGTCTAGGATGCATGCAGGGGATGCTCCAAACCCCACTGAAGTCAATGGGAGAAAAAATGGTACAAAGAAAGCTCAGCCCATGGAAGATTCCCTTGGTGAATCTCTACTACCTAATAAATGTCATTTGAATACGATTACAGTGATGAATGTTCAGAGCATAACAGAAAGAAAGGCAGATGGGATAATCTGGGTTTATGAGCAGCAATATTCTATCAAATAAAATTAGAATGTGGATTGACCATTGGAAAATTAATCAGCACTCTGATTGTTGAGGAAAGATTGGTGGATCATATTTTCATGTGAACATGTGATTGTTTTCATTTCTAGTCTAAACTGAAGTCATTTGGAGGAATAATGTGGGTTCAGATTTATTTATTGATTTAGGCTTCAATACAGCAAAGCACTTATCCACTTTAAGCACATGCTTAAATCCATTCTGCTTCATCAAATAACTTAAGTACCTGCCCAACTCAATGAGATTTCAATATGTACTTAAAATTAAACACATGCTTAGTTTCTCTGCTGTATATGGGAAGACTTCAGCATATGCTTAAGTTAAGCATACACTTCAGTGCTTCACTAAATCATGGCCTTAAAGATGATGTATGTCCCTGGGCAGGGAAGGGTTTCTTACACCAGATTTCTGTTTTTCCCTGCAAGGAGTTGTTAATGAATTGTCCATTATGAATAATGAATAATTACAATGGTAGGCAGATAACTTTATTCTTTTACAGATAGATAAGACTGACTGTGTAGGCTGGTATAAGTATAACTGGCAGATAGGTGAATTAATAGACTGATATTAAGATTTTACCTTTGTTTTTTTCCTCTACCCAGGCATTCAAAAGAATGTGTTTGATAGCTTCTCATTCCTGTTATCTTCTCCTATTCCTATTTGGAGTGTTTGACACATGCTCTTCCTTCCCAATGAATAGCAATTTCAAAGGTAAATTTTCTCTCTGGCTTTCTAGTCCAAATTTTTGTGACATATCAGAAAATAAGAACATTATTTCATAGCTGTATTTCATACAAATGGAAAAATTCTCTGCAAGGAGGGGCTCAGATACCAACTTTATCTCCATAAAAACATTTCTTACTAACCAATACTTGTTTACACTGTCAGAATGATGTAATAAAGCTCAAATAAATAGGAGAGACTTTTTGTTAGTAGTGTAACTATAGGGATTTTTCTGACTCTACTTAACAGTAATTAAAGAGTATTGAACCTCTTCTGTACTGTAGTATGAACTTAATACAGTTAGTAAGACAGTAGATGCATACTTTTGACTAGTGAAAAAAAAGGAGCAAAACTCCACTGTAAGTTTAGAAAAAACTCTATGGCATGGCCAACATTTTATACTTAGGTTATAGTGAGAACATTTTAAATTAAGTTGTTCATATCTAATGAACAATATATTATGTTATGTGCAATTGCATTTCAGCTGGATATGCAGCATCTTTGAAGTGGATGTAGAATTTTCATAACACAGAGAATTTGGAAGAACAGCAGTCTGTGAAGGCATTATTGATTCCTATGGCAACTGCTCTCATTTCAGCTACAAGAGTGCAAGAGAAACTTCAGCACCATGGACAATGCTATTCAAGCTGATTGCTGCTCTCTGCCCACACAAGAGGGGTTTATTAACCTTGATGGGCTGCCATGCACAAACCATAAGATATGATCGGTGCCTGCTGGCAAATGGATAATGTTAAAATGAAACAGCATGAAAAAAATATACATTTATATTTTAGTTCACAAAACCAGCTGATTAATACCGTTTTCAATATGCTATAAAGTGTTCTATCCTATTTACAATATTAGTGTGATTACTAGGATTGTTTTTGATTTACAGAATCTGCTAATGAAGCATGAGCTACTTTTTAGACAGGAAGAAGGCAAGTTCCCTGCTTCAGTTCCACTAAGGCATACTTTTGTTTTGTACAAATATATATTTATAGCATTCAAAACAAGACATGAGGTGTGAAGATTTAAAGTCTTAAGGGTTAGATTTTTGCCTGGCTTTTATGTAGTTGCAAATGAAGCTGGGGTGTACAAAAGTACACCCATCTACCTGGAATACTTTGTTCTTACGGAAGCTTTTTAAAAACAAAAACAAAACCTTTATGGGTCTGGTGCAGGCCAGTAGCTTGATTAAACTTATAATATAAGCAGGACAGGTTATAAATGTGGGCATATGGACAATCCATGGACTATTTTGAAGAGAAAAGAAGCATTACCAGGGTTAAAGCAATTTAATCAAATAAGGCTTATGGGGGCTAGGACCACCACCAACTCTACATGTAGAGTTTGCTGAAAAGAAATGGCTAGGCCAGACTTCAGTTTCTGAAGCTCAGACAGCAGTTCTATTAAATATCAGTTGGTTACAACAACATTCTGGATACGTGCACTGCATATGTGCACATTGTATGCAACAATCCTCCTCTAGTATATACTGACATAGCTCCATTGACTTCAAGTAGAAACTCTAGAGCTACATCAGTTTATACCAGCTGCGTATCTGGGCATTGTATACATCACAATAAGTAGCTTTTAAAAGCTGGAATGTGATTTAAATATTGGAATAATAATAACGGTCTGAGTCCACTGTGGGGAAAAATTTGTATTCACATTGCCTGTGAATTATTGATGAGTATCTGAAAGAATGATTTACTGTGCTCTTTGATAATCAAGACAACTAGAAAACTCCAGTCCACACACACACACACACACACAGTTTAGTACTGCAGTGCTTTTGTTTCTCTCCAACTGTGCACTTTTGACAGGGCCATTATTTAAATATGTGATTGGGCCAATGTCGGGACTTTCCTCCCTCTCTAGAGCCATAAATCTAAATATGCACTTCAGGTAATTTTTCCCATTGCTGGGCAGGGATTTCTATGTGTGAAATCAGTTCTGAAGAGATGGGGGCAGGAAACCTGGTCTGGCTCAAAGACACTTAGGAAATAATAATAGGAATAGTGTGTTAGCAAGACAAAGAATATAATGAGGGCAAAGTTAGGAGAATGTGGTGAGAACAAGGAAGGGATAAAAAATAGTTAGCAGTTTTGTAGTATTTTACATCCTAGAGTATAGGCTACTGTATATGTTGGTCTATAATGGATAACCACATATAATGTCAGAAATGGAAGAACAATTACAACCACTAGAGAAAAGCACAGAACCTATGCAATGAATTTCTGGCTGTTGCATGTTGTTTGTAAACAAATTGTCCATTCTGGAAAGTTTTAATGAAATTTCTGTCATCACCAGGAGCAATTCACAAAGTGACAGTGGTAAATTTTTCATCGCTTTACAAACACTAGACTGCCTGCCTGTGATATATTATGAAAGGCACTGAGTACTATTGTGGCAGATTTATGCCATCCTAATATTACCAAAGTCTGACCGAAAAAGGGCATTTCTTACCTGGAGTGGAGAGAAGACTAAATGGGCTTTGTTCTCTATGCCACTGACCTTATTAATTTGTAGCTGTATTTAATGCCTGAGTGCAAATATATACATACACACACCCCTTTAGATAGAGGAGTACTGTACAAAGTGACTGCCTAGAATAATACAAGTGAGGGTAAGGGTTAGGGTGCCCAGAAAGCAAGAGTGAAAAATCTGGAGAGAGGGTAGGGGGTAATAGGTGCCTACATAAGACAAAGCCCCAAATATTGGGACTGTCCCTATAAAATCAAGACATCGGTTTTGTTTCTCATGATTTTGCACCCCTAATAAGCCTGAATTTGCATTATTCACTATTTTGATGAAATGCCTGGTTTTACATATGATAACTTGGGAAAGTGCAAATGTTGCCATGCTTTTGATGTGAAAACTAGCTTTGCTCAGTAACTGGGGACATTTACTTAAAAATGGGTCCATTATTGTTAAAAATATTTGCTGACTTTTGAAAATTTTCTGGGAAAAAGGGAATGTTCTCAAAGTCAGCACAGGAAATGAAACTATGAATTTCAACTGGTTTTGCATTCTGAATATTTCATGCATGCTCATTCTTAAACAAAACATGAAAACACGCAGTGAAAAGAAAGGAGCTGCTCTTCATCTAATAAACACAGTGTCAGGTCTCATTTAATTTAAGGAATCCGAAACAAGGCAGCCTAGTTTTAATGTCTAGTACTCTTAAAGTGTACTCCACACTCCTCCTAATAGTGGCCAAGGATAAAGTAGGTAGAGAGAGATACTCAGAACTCATTAGCTAACCCCTTTCACAGAGAATTCTGCCAACCTTGGTCCTACCACATCCTAATTCATTGGCAGGAGTCATAGGGCCTGATCCAAAGAGCACTGAAGTCAATGGAAAGACTCCTACTGATTTTAGTGGGCTTTGGATCAGGCCCTAGTGAAAGATTTTCAAAATAGTTTCCTGAAGCAGTTGCAGGTTTTCCTTGCTGTTGTTGTTGTTTTCTGACAGCCCAGTACAGCAGATCTTCCTGGCTATTAATTACTCCCACAGTATTCTTTACCTTATACTCATTTGTCTTCATAGCGATTTTATGCAAATGATGGAATGGAACAAAATTCTGCATCTAATTACTGTCCTAACCCTTGCACATAGATGTGCACTCTTTCAAACCTTCTTCATAGGGCAGCATGTTCCAAAATAGCGTTGCTGCCTACAATGAAGGGCTCAGTTCTGGAAGGGGCTACGCCCTTCCTATGAGGTTCCAGTTGCCCTCAACTCCTATTGCATTCAATTGATTTCCACTGACTTCTGTTGCTTCAAAAGAATTCCTTCAATTACATGAATTAACTTTATTAGTGAAACTGATATTTTAATTTGGTTACATACATTTAAATTCTAGAGCATCTCCTTTTTGATATAGAATAGCTTAATTTCTTTTTACTGTACCAAACTAAACAAAGAGAGATTATGAGACTCAGGTGTGTGCTGAACATCCTATGGAAAGTAAATATATACTTTGCATAACATTGCTTAGCACACATTTGAGTCTCAGTTATCCCTCTTCAGTTAATTTGGTTTAGTAAAGAGACGTAAAGTTATCCTCTACCACACCTTTCCTATGTGTATGTGTGTGAGTGTGTGTGTATCGTGCATACACACACAGTGTGATATAGGATAGCTTTAAACACAAACACACACACACACCACTCCAGCTCTGCAGCTGGACCTAAATTATATTCAGAGTTTTGGTTCCAGGTATTAAAAGCATAGGCACCAACTTCTTCTGGTGCTGGTGGGTGCTCGTGTCTCCCCACCCCAGCCCGCCCTGACTCCACCCCTTCCCCACCCTCATTCCAATCCCTTCCCAAAAGTCCCCGCCCCAACTCCGTCCCCTCCCTGCCCCATTGGACTCCTTCCCCAAATCCCCACCCTGGCCCTGCTTCTTCCCCACCTCCTCTCCTGAGCACACCACATTCCTGCTCCTCCTCACTCCCTCCCACAGCTTGTTACACCACGAAACAACTGTTTCACGGCAGCAAGCACTGGGAGGAGAAGCGGGGATGGGGCGTTCAGGGGAGGAGGCGGAGGTGGACGTGAGCTGGGGCGGAGAGCTGCCAGTAGGTGCAGCGCACCCACCAATTTTTCCCCATGGGTGCTCCAGCCCCGGAGAACCCACGGAGTCGGTGCCTATGATTAAAAGCCCATCTCTGTGTCTGAGTGAGATTAAATGAGGTATTCAGTAATTAAATGGCTCTTGGAGCGATATGCTGCTCTTTATCAGCTGCTTACACTAGAAACATTATTGTTCTTTCCTAGAAAAGCCAATATAAGCACATTCAAAAGCAGGCTTCCCGTGTACAAAGACATAATAAATCTGCACCGAAGTGCTCTTATATGCTAGAGTTGCTTAGAAACAAATGGACATGATTCATTGTCAGTGCATACAGTAATTTTCAACACACACGTCAGAGCTCTATAAAAGAACTTTGGCCAACTTTGAAGACGAAATCACTACCAACCTGTTCTTGTTCAGGAACTAATAATATGCTATCTCTGTTTCTTGAATACTTTACAATCCATTTATTTTTAATATGTGCTTTTTCCAGGGAACTTCTGCCTCTCAAATTATGCTGTTTGCAGAGTATAGCCGTTTTTCTCCTTTATACGCCAAAGGCTGTTTCAATCTTCAGTCAGAGCTACCTAAGGAAATTTGAACAATAAAAGTGTTGAGTTGTGGGGGAGTGAAGACAAGTGATGAGGTCACTCATCACCTTATATAGTCTTTCCTTATGGCGGGAAAGTTAAGTTCCCAATCCAGTTTGTGGAAAAATACAGGTACCAAAATGGAGTTCAGTGTCATGTGGTCTGGTCACATGCCTTTGCTTGCCTTGCTGAGTCATAGCAGCCATTACTCATAGCCTGTCTGAAATGTTCACAAGAAGGCTAAGCTCTTCCATGGTCCATTGTCTTTGTTGATGAGCCATTAGCACTGTCTACTTTCTTCACTGTTGTACCTGAAAGGCTAGTTTTGGGTGTTACCCAGAATAAGCACATTTGAAATACAGATACATACATACAAACAGGATAATCATATTCAGACAATTATAACTTTTCCATATACACCTCACAAGACATATCTTGTACAAGATGCAGCATAATTATGTCATAATCATATCATAATAATATCACTATGATGAATATGGGGTGCAGTGTCACACTTGGATTATTATGTAATTAAATTGATTAATAATATTTCTGTAGCTCCCCCCAAATCCATAACATTTTAGATTTCTGTTCTATCTTTCTTTAAAGAAAAAAAACTTTCTTCATTTGTTGCAGTCCCTGTAATCTTGGCATTCTTTGTGAAGATTGCAGAGTGATAGTCTGGATGTAACTAAATGTTAAATGCTTTGGTTTCTCTGGGAACTTTTGTAGCCAATGGTGTCATCTGGCAGCTAAAAGAACACCTTATTGGCATTTTGTCTAGTTAAAAAGTGTTCTCCTGCTGGGATGAGACAGTAACATGTTGGCAGCCAACAGTATGAGCTATCGGCAAACAAATAAAATGGATAAACAAAAAGTCAGCAGTTTCATTCATTCATATTTTAATTGATACCAACGCACATGTTCTTATCTTCTCATAAACTCACATCTGCTGCCTACCCTTTTAAATTGTACAAAAGAACTTGTTTATTATTCCCTCAGATTTGCAGCTTCACACTTATTTGCTGGAAACAAAAATAACATCTTAAAGTGATGTTGTTCTGTAGAAATCACAAAATGGGAGCAAATCTTAGTTAATCAGTTTAGCTATGATGCTCAGGAGTATGAAAAATCCACCCCACCCCACCTCGAGTGGTGTTGTTAAGCCAACCTAAGTCCCTTTGTAGACAGTACTAAATTGATGAAAGAATTCTTCCATCACCCTAGCTACTGCTTTTCAGGGAGGTGGATTAGTAGTGTCTACACTGAAGTGCTATAGTGGCACAGCCGTGCTGCTGAAGCATTTTAAGTGTAGACTACTGTGATGGGTTCCCCCTGGGGTGCCACCTGGAACTGGGGTAACACTGAGCCCACCTGACTCACCAACCTGGGCTCCCTTTACACTGTACTGCTGTGACAGGCCCACAACGCCCCCCCCCCCCAGCACACATACAGGTAGGGACAAACCCAGCTGCAGCTACACAGATGCTGAGATCAGCTGTGCATGGGAAGGCTCAGCTAAGGCACCTCCCAGGTCCTAAGGCACTCACCCCCTTCGGTGTGTGTCAGGGTTCCCTCCCCACTCTAAACTCTAGGGTAAAGACATGGGGACCCGCATTAAGAGCCCCTAAGCTTATTTTTACCAGCTTAGGTTAAAACCCCCAAGGTACAAAATTCCCTGCACCCTGAGAAATGCTTCTTTCGCTGCCACCATCAAGTGTCTAACAGGAATCCAGGAAAGGAATCACTTGAACTTCCCTCCCCCCCCAAAATACCCTCTCAAGCCGTACACCCCCTTTCCTGGGAAGCTTGAGAACAATCTCCCAACCAATTGGTTACACGGTGATCTAAAAACCCACCCCCTGGGTTTTAAAACCATAGAAAACAGTCCGCTTCTTAAAAGAAGGATTTTATTAAAAATAAAGAAGAAAAGGTTACTCACCTTAGTAACCAGTGTTCTTCGAGATGTGTTGCTCATAACTATTCCAGTTAGGTGTGTGCGCGCGTGCATGCACGGACGTCGGAAACTTTTACCCTAGCAGCTACCCGTCGGGCCGGCTGGGGAGCCCCCTGGAGTGGCGCCGAAATGGCGCTCTATATAGTATCCTGCCGGCCCGACCCCCCTCCAGTTCCTTCTTGCCGGCTACTCCGACAGTGGGGAAGGTGGGGGGGGGGGGATGGAATAGATATGAGCAACACATCTCGAAGAACACCGGTTACTAAGGTGAGTAACCCTTTCTTCTTCTTCGAGTGGTTGCTCATATCTATTCCAGTTAGGTGATTCCCAAGCCTTACCTTGGAGGCGGGTTCGGAGTTACAGGAAAACAGCTTGTAGGATAGCCCTACCGAAGGCCGCGTCATTACGGGAATGACGGTTGATGGTGTAGTGCGATGTAAAAGTGTGCACCGAAGCCCAGGTTGCGGCCCTGCAGATTTCCTGAAGGGGAATGTTGGCCAGGAAAGCCGCCGAGGAAGCTTGCGCTCTCGTACAGTGGGCTGTGACTGCTGGCGTCGGCACCCTCGCCAGGTCGTAGCAGGCACGGATGCAGGCTGTAATCCATGATGATATGCGCTGCGAAGAGACCGGAGCGCCTTTCGAGTGTTCCGCGAGAGCGACGAACAGCTGGGATGTCTTACGGAACGGCCTTGTGCGTTCTATGTAGAAGGCGAGTGCTCTTCTGACATCCAATGAATGTAGCCGTTGCTCTTTGGAGTTGGCATGCGGCTTAGGGAAGAAGACAGGTAGAAAAATGTCTTGTGACATGTGGAAGGGCGAGACCACTTTTGGGAGGAAGGACGGATGGGGTCGAAGCTGGACCTTGTCCTTATGGAAGATGGTATACGGAGGGTCACATAGGAGAGCCTTTAGCTCGGATACCCTTCTGGCTGATGTGATAGCCACTAGAAAGGCAACCTTCCACGATAGATAGAGGAGGGAGCAGGAGGCCATTGGCTCAAAAGGAGGGCCTGTAAATTGAGAGAGGACGAGATTGAGGTCCCATGCTGGAACAGGTGGCTTTATTGAAGGATGAATCTTTTCCAGGCCCTTGAGGAAACGACGCACCATGGGGTGCGCGAATATTGAGTGGCCCTCTGTCCCTGGATGAAAAGCCAAGATGGCAGCAAGGTGGACCTTCAGGGATCCAAGTGCAAGGTGGTTGTCCTTGAGATGTAACACGTAATCCAGAATAGACGGCACGGAGGCAAGGTGTGGAGATATGTGCTGTTGGGCGCACCAGAGAGAGAACCTCTTCCACTTTGCCTCGTACGTGAATCTTGTAGAGGGTTTACGGCTCTCAAGGAGCACTCGTCTAACTGGATCCGAGCAAGCCATCTCCGACCGGTTCAACCATGAAGTCTCCACGCTGTCAGATGCAACGAGTGGAGGTCTGGATGGAGAAGACGACCGTGATCTTGGGAGATGAGATCGTGGCTGATTGGGAGAGGAATGGGGGGCTGTATCGACAGGTCCAGCAGGGTCGGGTACCAGCACTGTCGTGCCCAGGCAGGGGCTACCAGAATGACGTCCGCCTTGTCCCTGCGAATCTTGAGGATGACCTTGTGGATTAGCGGGAAAGGCGGGAACACGTAGAGGAGATGACGTGACCACGAGATCGTGAAAGCGTCCGCAAGGGAGCCCGAGCCATGTCCTCTGAAGGATCAGAAACTCAGGCACTTCCTGTTGGTTCGAGAGGCAAACAGGTCAAGCTGGGGAAAGCCCCAGGTGCGGAAGATTGAATGGATCACGTCTGGGCGTATGGACCATTCGTGGACCAGGAAGCGTCTGCTCAACTGGTCTGCCAGGACATTCTGGACTCCAGGGAGGTAAGACGCCTGGAGAGAGACGGAGTGGGCCAAGCAGAGGTCCCACAGTAGAAGGGCTTCGTGGCACAGCGGTGATGATAGAGCCCCGCCCTGCTTGTTCAGGTAGTACATGGCTGTTGTATTGTCCGTGAGAACCTCGACGCAGCGGCCCTGTAGGTGTGCCAGGAAAGCTTGGCATGCTAGACGAATCGCCCTGAGCTCCTTGATATTGATGTGGAGGTCGAGCTCGTGCTGTAGCCACATGCCCTGCATTGTTAATTGCCCGAGATGTGCGCCCCAACCCAGCGCCGATGCATCTGTCACTAGAGTTAGCGTGGGGAGGAGAGGCTGAAACGGGACTCCTTCGCGTAACGTCAGTTGGTCTAGCCACCACAACAGGGAGTTCAACGTGTGAGGCGGAATTGTGACGACCATGTCCAAGTTGTCTCGGTTGGGTCGATAGACAGAAGCCAGCCACGCTTGCAGTGGGTGAAGTCGTAAGCGGGCATGTTGGACCACGTACGTGCAGGACGCCATGTGACCCAACAACTGAAGACATTGCCTTGTGGTCGTGGTTGGAAACCGACGGAGTGAAGTAATCAAGCCCACGATGGCGAGGCGACGAGCCTCTGGGAGGAACGCCCGAGCTCTGGTTGCGTCAAGGACCGCTCCGATGAACTGGATGGACTGAGTCAGTTCCAGCACTGACTTGCTGGTGTTTAGGATGATACCAAGATAAGAGAAGGTGTCCATGATCATTTGTACGTGCGTTTGCACCTGTTGACGGGACTGGCCTCGGACTAGCCAGTCGTCGAGGTATGGGAACACGTGAACGTGGTGGCAGCGAAGAAACGCGGCTACTACTGCCATGCATTTCGTAAAGACACGGGGAGCCGTACACAGGCCGAAAGGGAGCGCTGTGAACTGGTAGTGTGTCTTGCAGACGATGAACCGGAGGAAGCGTCTGTGAGCCGGTGTAATGGAGATATGGAAATATGCATCTTTCATATCAAGGGCAGCATACCAGTCCCCGGGGTCCAGGGAGGGAATGATGGTGGCCAGGGAGACCATGCGGAACTTCAGGTTGACGATGTATTTGTTGAGGTTCCTCAGGTCCAGAATGGGTCGTAGACCCCCCTTGGCCTTGGGGACAAGGAAGTAGCGGGAGTAGAAACCCTTTCCCCATAATTCGTGAGGCACCTCCTCCACAGCTCCGAGTTCGAGGAGCGCTTGTACCTCTTGATAGAGAAGTTGCTCGTGAGAAGGGTCCCTGAAGAGGGATGGAGAGGGGGGGTGGGAAGGAGGGGTAGAGTGGAAGTGGATAGAATATCCCGCCTCTACCGTCCGAAGGACCCACCGGTCTGATGTAATATGGGACCAGGCATGGTAGAATCGGGACAGACGATGCAGAAAAGGTAGAGAGGCAGGACTGCGTGGGAAAGGTAGGCCGTCCTCAAAAGTCCCATCAAAATGGACGCTTAGCGCCCTGCGATGGCTTCTGTTGGCCTCTGTTTTGCCCCTGGGGAGGGCGGGGCGTCGGGAGAAGTCCTGACGTGGTCAAGGAGGGAAGGAGCGCTGTTGGAATGGCTGGGGTTTGAATGGCTTCCTGAGCGTCGCCACGGTGTGCATCCCCAAGGACTTAATGGTGTTTCTTGTGTCCTTGAGGTTATGCAGCCGTGAGTCAGTCAGATCGGCAAACAGACCCTTGCCATCAAAGGGGAGGACCTGGATGGTGTTCTGGACCTCCGCTGGCAAACCTGATGACTGCAGCCATGCGCTCCTTCGCATAGAAATGCCCGTTGCCAGCGTCCGGGCTGCCGCATCAGCCGAGTCCAGGGCACCTTGTAGGGAGGTACGGGCCACCAACTTGCCTTCGTCAGCCATGGCTTTAAGTTCCGTTTTGGACTCGGGTGTAAGTTGGTCCTCAAACTTCATTACGGCTGACCAGGTGTTGTGGGCATACCTACTAAGGATCGCTAGTTGGTTGGCGATCCTTAGGGAAAGTCCTGCGGTGGAATATACCTTTCTCCCAAAGAGGTCAAGGCGCTTGGAGTCTTTGGATTTGGGAGCTGGACCTTGTTGCCCGTGCCTCTCCTTGGCGTTAACAGCGTCCACCATGAGGGAACAAGGAGCAGGATGGGTGAAGAGATACTCAAACCCCTTGTTCGGAACAAAGTATTTTCTCTCTACCTCTCTAGGTGTTGGGGGGATAGAGGAAGGGGTTTGCCAGAGTGCCGTAGCATTGCCGCGGATGGTTTTATTCATCGGCAAAGCAACTCTGGAGGGACCCTCTGGCTTCAGAATTTCATCCACCATAGGGTCGTCCTTCTCCACCTCCTCTATGGACAGGTTCATGCTAAGAGCCACCCTCCGGAGTAGCTCTTGCAGGACCTTAAAATCCATAGGTGGAGGCGCGGATGATGATGTTCCCGCCACGGCTTCATCGGGTGAGGAGGAGGAGGTTGTGAGAGGGAGGGGAGGTTCAGGTAAGTCATCCCGCTCAAGGGTGGGTTGCTGCTGAGGCGGGGAAGGAGCCGCCCTTTGCCCCGAGGTTGTGTCGCCGGGTGCAGCCTCCTCTACAGGTGGGCGGGTGATGGGCGCCACTGGAGGGTGGGTACGCACCACCGGGTAGGGAGGCAGAGGTGCACCTTGGGCCTCATGGTATGCCCAAGGTGTCCAGAATGGCCACTGGGGCTGCCAGGCAGCTGGCAGGTCTCGCACTGGGGCCAGTGGAGTTGCCTCGGGTGTCTTTGAAGGCCCGGCCGAACTGGTAGACGATGGTTCACGGGACGGCCAAGGAGGGGCGGTGCGTGATGTTGGGTGGTCCCTGGAAGGTTTAAAGCATGCAGAGTGTAAATCATGCGACCTTGATCGGGACCGTGGAGACTCGCGGTGCCTTGGTGGAGATCGGCGCCGCGGGGAGGTGTCCCTGCATGGAGTGTCCCAGTGCGGAGTGTCCCGGCGCCGTGGGGACGCGTCTCGGCGCGGAGTGTCCCGGTGCCGTGGGGACGCGTCTCGGCACGGAGAGTCCCGGTGCCGTGGGGACGCGTCTCGGCGCGGAGAGTCCCGGTGCCGTGGGGACGCGTCTCGGCGCGGAGAGTCCCGGTGCCGTGGGGACGCGTCTCGGCGCGGAGAGTCCCGGTGCCGTGGGGACGCGTCTCGGCGCGGAGAGTCCCGGTGCCGTGGGGACGCGTCTCGGCGCGGAGAGTCCCGGTGCCGTGAGGATGAGTCTCGGCGCGGGGTGTCCCGGTGGCATGGGGACAAGTCTCGGCGCGGGGTGTCCCGGTGGCGTGGGGACGCATCTCGACGCGGCGAATCTCGGTACCGTGGTGAGAACCCGTGCTGTCGTTCGGGCTGGCGACGAGGAGAGTCCCGGCGCCGTGGAGAGTCCTGGTGCCGTGGAGAGTCAGACCGGCGCGGCAGGTCTTGACGCCGAGATGGGGGCTCACGTTGTGGTGAGGCTCGGCGTCGAGGCGATTCTTGGCGCCTGGATGGGCTCCGGCGTGTAGTCTCCGCCGAGGGTCGAGCCCGAGGTGGAGAGCGGTGTCGGGAAGGCGTCGCGCTCATCCTAGACACCGAGCGGGACCATGATCTGGCAGACGAGGAAGACCTCGAGCGTGAGCGGCTCCGAGGTTCCGGGCTGCGAGACCCGCGCCGCGAGTCCGACCGGCGTCGTGAGTCGGACCGATACACCATACGGTGCCGGGACTCCGAACGGCGCCGGGACTCAGACCGGCGTGTAGGAGGCTGTAGCTGAGCTGACGGTCCGAGGAGCGTCGGCTTGCCTCTGGAGATAACCGGGGGCCGTGCCTGGATTGCTGCTGGCACGGGAGACGCCGTCATCTCGATTAAGCCCCTCGCAGCCTCGAAGGTGTCCGGCGTCGAGGGTGCGATCACGACAACTGGGCATGGGGGTGTCTGCGGGCGCGGGCTGACGCTCCTATGCTCCGGGACAGTGGGGCCGGGTGATGTCCGGTGCCTTGCGTCTGGAAGGAGAAAAGGAGCAGTGCCAGGGACGGCCCCGGGTTCCCGACAGCGCCCGGCCCCGAGGCGGGCGGGAGTCCTTCCGCGGTGCCGCAGCCGGCACCGATGGAGGCGCGCTGCGCACCGAGACACTAGAGCCCGCACCTTGAGAGGGGCAGAGTGCCGCCTCCATCAGCAACTGTCTTAGGCAGATCTCTCTGTTCTTCCTGGTGCGGGGCTTGAAGGACTTACACAGCTTGCATTTGTCCGCTGTGTGAGACTCACCCAGACACCGAAGACAGGAGTCGTGGGGGTCCCCGGTGGGCATGGGCCTGTTAGAGGATCCACACAACTTGAATCCCTGCAAAGGCATGCCCTATGCCCGGAGGGCTCGGGAGGAGCCCGGTAACAGTAGAAAACTACTACTAATAGCTACAACTAAACTACACTAATTACTATAACAATGAGAACTATTTACACTAAATACAATGAGAACAAACGGATAGCTAGGGAGTAGTGGAGCACTTGCGAACAAGAGAACCACTGTTCCAGTGACCGTCACGGGCAGTAAGAAGGAACTGGAGGGGGGTCGGGCTGGCAGGGTACTATATAGAGCGCCATTTCGGCGCCACTCCAGGGGGCTCCCCAGCCGGCCCGACGGGTAGCTGCTAGGGTAAAAGTTTCCGACGTCCATGCACGCGTGCGCGCACACACACCTAACTGGAATAGATATGAGCAACCACTCGAAGAAGAAGGTAAAATTATCTCTGTAAAATCAGGATGGTAACTATTTTACAGGGCACTCACTTTCCAAACTCAGAGAGATTCCCCCCTCTGGACAAAACCTTAAAGTTACAGAAAAACAGGAATAACCCTTCCCTCTCCCACAGGGAATGTATCACCAAGCAAAATAAACAGAAATCTACTCGCAGTGCTGACTACACTTACTTTAGAAAAGTGAGGTTTGGTGAGGAGACTGGTTTTCTGTAGGTTCTTTCTGTCTTCCAAGATCACTCTGACTCAGACAAAGCCACACACAAAGCTTTCCCCCTCCCAAGATTTGAAAGTATCTTGTCCCCCCATTGGTCAGATGCCAGCCAGGTCAGGTGTCAGTCTGGCTACCTGCATTTCTTAACCCTTTACTGGTAAGAGGATTTTATAGCACTGCATGAGATCCTCTCCCCCTTCCCTTTATATTTATGACAGTGTGTAAACCCAAAATTATATCATCATGAATTGCACAGGGAACTGTACAGCGTAAGCTCATGAAATTCACCCCCTCCCTCAATATGGAGAAAGATATGCAACAGTTTTTGCCTCCAGTTATGATTTCCACACACTGGTTTTAGACAAAACAAAAATAAGTTTATTAATTACAAGAGATAGATGTTAAGTGATTATAAGGAATAGCAAACAGATCAAAGCAGATTACCTTGCAAATAAACATAAACACAATCTAAGCATAAAATATTAAGGAGATTGGATATGAGTAGCAAATTCTCACCCTAATTGTTGTTTTAGGCAGTTTGCAGAGATTCTTGAGGGCAAGCTGCACTTGCTAGCAGTTTAAAACCCCAGGTATTCCTTTCACAGGCTAGAAATCCCTCTAGCCTGGGTTCAGCCCTTCTCCCCTAGTCCAGTTTTTGTTCCTCAGGTGTTTTGAGAAATCTTCTTGGATGGGGAGTCAGTGAAGAACCATGATGATGTCATTCCCCTGCCTTAAATAGCTTTTGCATATGGCAGGAACCCTTTGTCTCCCCTCTTAGTTCCCATGCCCATCAGTGGAAAAACACTGGTATTCCAAGATGGAGTCAAGTACCAGGTGACTTGGTCACATGTCCTGGTAGGGTCACAGCAGCCATAACTCTGAGGCTGTTTGTAGCATCCTCAGGAAGTCTCCCTGGTGGGAGATCATCATCTTCTAAGACCTATTGTTTTCCCTAATGGCCCTTCCCAGCCAGCCATCTAGATTGATTGCATTCTGCCTAGTGGGTATTCCCCAGATGTAAATACATTTGTAATAGATGCATAGACAATATTCCCAACTTCAGAAACCAAAATGATACATGCATACAAATAAGATAATCATATTCAGTTAATCATAACCTTTCCAATGATATCTTACATGATCTATCTTGCATAAAATTCATCCGAGTTATGCCATAATGATATCATAATAATATTACTATGAAGATTATGGGGTGTAATGCCACAACTACTACGTAGGTTATCACAAAGATTCCTTGATACCGCAGTACTTAGCGTGTTTCCATATTTTAAAACATTTCCATAGAAATAAACATATCAGAGTTTATTTTCTACAAAGAGTATACCTACTGAGTACCTACTACTAATGACTATCAACCTTAGTGTTTCATTGCAACTTGAACCTAAGTTTCAATTAAAATATATAGACGTGTCCATACTGCCAATGATTTTTGTTAAGTGTGATTATTCTGATTTATCGTATGTCCTAACTTCCTTTAGGCCAGATTATGTCATCCTTACTCATGCTGGGTAGCACCTTACTCCATGAGTAAGTCCAAGAATCTATTAATTTCAGTGGGGAGGGAAGTACTACCCAACATGAGTAAACATGGTAGAATCTGGCCCCTTATTAGCAAATAATCTCCTATGATAAATATCACCAGTTTTTACATGTGTGACATTGTCAGTGTTCTATTCTTGAGACCTTGGGCCACATACTTATCAGGAACTTACACTGATTTACACCAGCTGAGGATCTGGTCCTTTATGTCTATAATTTTACTTCTAAACTCTGGTGTGACTAAAAAATGGAAGGCCAATTCTGCCACCCTTACCTATATTGAGTATTCCCTTTAATACAGGAGTGTTCCAGTGATTATATATATGATTATAGTTCAGAGAATCAGGCCCCAGACTTTTAGTTATCCAGATTTTGCAAGTAAAATAAAATTCTTGACTTTTTCAGTTTACAATAGACAACAAACTTCAAGCACAGAAAACTGATAAAGTCATCCACATTGAAATGAGTGATATGACACTGACCGGACTGCTCCCATTGTAAGGTTATACTTTGTGCTCCGGGTAAAGAGTGATCTCTTGGTAATGTTCCCAAATGTGTTTTAATGTCATACAGTTTCAAACACTTTGTTAAAGCACACTAGAGAACCTTTAGTGCACACAAGTGGGATTTATACAGGCTACTTAATGGACACATCAGTGCACTTTAGAAATCACACCACCACAGTCTGTGTTACTGCTCCGCATAGCTAGATACAAGTAGTCATTTCTGGTGTTCATTAAATAAAAAACTATTTCTTAAAATTTGTGGGTGTTTTATTGGTATTTATTGATTAAAACAAACAATCAGAAGTCCTATATTACTCTACATGAATAATAGTGGCAGAACTGGGCCTTGAAATAATCAGTGAGTATGAATATATCATATAAAGTACAATATTCCTAACAATGGGAGGACTCTGTGGGGGCAAGAAATCACATATTTATGCATAATCCAGCCCCAAACTGCCTCAGTGGCTGTGGAGCCATTTACAATTCCCTTTGGCTCCACAGCCATGGAAGCTGTGTTCAGAAAGTCTTGTATATGGATCCATGCCCTTCCTCTCTCCATGGACAGAGTGTGGGGGCCTGAGTCGCCTTCCACTTTTACCAGTAGAAATCAGGTGTAATTCTACTGAAGTCAATGGAATTACACTAGTGGGAAATCAGAATCTAGCCAATCCCTTGGTTTCAGCCACTTCAGAACTGGAGATGTCAGTCTGGCACACGAGATGGGAAGAACACCCCAGTCTGCCTGATGATTAATTCCCATAAGATGGCAAGTGCAGGGCAGAGAAAAGTGTTGAACTTCATTTAAGTGAAACTGAGGAAAGGCTAAATTTTGGGGCATAAGATTTCCACATTCCCATCAGGTAGGGTGATGGAATCCTCCAAGAACAGTTGCCGTATGAATGCAAATACCCATCAGGATATGACTCAAGGAGCTTTCACATATAATCAAAGCATAGACAGTAAACTGACACACAGTAAAGCTCAGTGATAGTCTGTCACTTTATAGGCAACCAATGGAAAGAACACAAAGTGCGCATAGCACACTCAGTTTCCTAGACCACTGAAAAGGGCATACAGCTGCATTCTGAACAAGCTGCTGAAAAAATAGAGGAGTCGTATGACAAGAGGGCACTATACAATGCAAAACACAGAGTGGCCTAGGATAATAAATTGTTATCTTCCTGAGAAAAATACAGGGTTTAGGGCCAATACATGTGAGTGACACACAAGACACACTAGGAATTCCGTAAGTGTACAAGAAGATATATATTCAACCACACTGCACATTTCATAAGTCTGTGTGTTATGCAGAACTGAATAACAAGGAGGCAATTCAATAGAGTGTGAGGGTCACCTGAATTCCCTTTATCATAATCCATAGCCTGTGAATTGTGAGGTTAACAGTCTCTATCTAACCTTTTAGAAGAGACAGCTTGGATAGGTTCCTCCTGTTAAAATGCAGACATTTGCACTTAGGTCAGGGATAGATCGGAGCTGTTTCCTCAAGCCCTAATTAACTGTCAAATAAGTGGCCTAATAAATACATAGTAATTTGATCTTTGATCTTTAAATAAACATTTCCTCATTAGTGGTAGCTTGTTTGCTATCTATATCTACTAGCTATGTTTGATAAGCTTGATTATGTAGTGTTCAGATGTGGTAGAGGAAAATAACACAGACCAATATTGTTAAGACGTTTATTTTACCTGTGTCACTTTCCCGGATCTATAGAATAGTGTATTACATTATATGTTGTAAGTATATACATATATTACAGCAATGATATTAACATAATGAATTATAACCGTTGTCAATACTCTCTGCAGAGTCTTAGTTTTATGCTATAGCAAAGAAGAAACACCAAGGGATGACTTTGGGCAAGGTCTCCAGTTCCTGGTCTGACACATTTTGCCACCCTTGTGATGTAAAAGGGTCACAAACCTCACCTCATAGGGCAGTCAGGGATACCTGTAGTAAAGGGGAATCTGTGCCTTCTGTAGAGCTATCATAGCTGGCTGTAAGCCACTCCCTACAATGGAGGGTCACCAAATGCAATTAATAGGCAGCAGGTTTAAAACAAACAAAGGGAAATATTTCTTCATACAATGCACAGTGAACCTGCGGAACTCTTTCCCAGAAGATGTTGTGAAGGCCAAGACTATAGAAGGGTTCAAAAAAGAGCTAGATAAAGTCATAGAGGATAGGTCCATCAATGGCTCTTAACCAGAATGGGAAAGGATGGTGACAGCAGATAGATCACATGATGATTACTTGTTCTGTTTATTCCCTCTGAAGCACCTGGCATTGGCCACTGTCAGAAGACAGGATACTTGGCTAGATGGACCTTTCATCTGACCCAGAATGGCAGTTCTTATGTTAGGAATGGGAAGGAATGTATCTTGGTCATGTTGGGAATGAAGCTGGAAATGACGCATTTCAGCAGTCCTCAGACAGAAGATTGGCCACTTGGGGATTTTTGCAACTGGCATAGGTTTGGAGCAGCCTTGAGGCAGCTCTAATTCATAGCAGTCATCTTTCCCGCTCCTTACTTTGCATCTAGGTCAGCCAGATACAAGGAACTGGCCCATTAAAAGCTTATCGGCACCATACATTATTTATTCCTTGCTCATAACTGCTGTGTTTGAATCTAAGACAAAAAACTTTTTTTTTCAAAAAAGAATGTGGATATCCATAAATCTAGTGCATCAGTACTGTGGAGATGTTTTTATTTACCTCCTGTTACCTATTAAAATTCAGTGCCAAACAGGCTGTAATATCAGCATCCTCTTTTTATGAACTAAACATAGAGGATACAGTTGATGAATGATCCTCATTTGCCACAAACATAAAATTTAAACACTGGAAAAAAAGGAGACAGATTTCACAGACACTTCTGGTTGTGAGCATGTAGCTTGTGCTTTTAATGGGAATCTGGGGGAAACCTGAAACAATTTGTTACGTTTTCAGGCATAGAAAGCATTTGATTTATGTTTCTGGAGAGTGCTGCTCACAGGAGTCACTCACTGGTGCAACAAGTCTAACAGACCCTAAGTGCTTGTAAATGACATGCTGAGGGGCTAAAGGAGAGCAATGTAGAAGGAAAGCAATTAACAAGAGGGTGTGAGGTGGGCATAAGTCAAAGCAGCATCCTCCACTTTCATTCTGAATTCCTCTTAGTCCCTTAGGATTGAAGTTACAGTAACTGAAATCGCTTACACTCATCTCCCTACCAACCCTGCAAAATACCTGCTGCTTTCCTTTCCCACAGAGCACCATCTATGCTCACCATGCTGGGATACAGAGGCAGAAAGGCACATCACCAGATGGTGGATGGGGAAGTCCATCTTGGGGAAACCCAGAAAGGTTGCACTGAATATTGCAGAATAAGGTGCCTGGAACCAACAGTATGAGAAGGAAAACTCTGATTTTAAATCCAAGCAGTTTAAGCTCATTAGCCTTGGAAGGCAAACAGAATAGGATGGAACCACTGATACCTGTTCCAGGCCAACAGGCTATGACATGGCATTCTCATTAGCTGGAAATGTCCCTTTACTCCAGACAGTGAAATGGATAAATGAAGCATAGAGATAGGATTGCTATAGCTGTGGACAAGAGAACAGTCATTCACAAAAAGGTTAAGTTGCATGGAAACACAATCCGGCCAATGATGCAAGCAGTAAAAAAGGCTACCAGTGAAATGACAGCAAATGTCAATGAAGTGCTTGAAGTATGAAAGGACCTTTTTGATAAAGTGCAGAAACCTTGCAGTTCATCCAGATGCAAGCACTCTACACATACTAGATGAACAAAGCAGCTTGCAAGGCAGAATGGATATAAACACTGAACCACCATCAGAAGAATAGAAAGAACAGTGAAGCAGCTAAAAATGAGAGAACTGCAGGACCAGCAATGTAACAGATGAGCTGCTAAAAGCTGTCAGGACAAGTGCTATCAAAATTCTAAGGTATGGGAGTAAGAGGAGGTACCAGATGACTGGCTAAAGCAACAGTTGTACCAATCTTGAAAGATTAAGTTTATACCCCTTCAATTATTCAGATCAGCAGATTGTCAGTACTAGGAAAAATAGTAATTGTCAACACAATAAGGCAAGTTTAGAGAAAGTAGTAGGTGAGGAACGGTGTGGCTTCAGACCAGACCGAAGTTGTATTGATCAGATATTCACACTTTGACAGTTGACGGTAGGTTTACTTACTTCAGCAATAGGTAGTGGGGAGGGGCTCCATTCACTAAATTAATAGGAACATTCTGAGGCCTGATTCACCCCTGCATTTCGGTGGGTTAGTGGGTCTCAAACTTTTCTACACTCTATCCCCATATTATAACAGAAAAGAGGAATGGGAACATTCCCCCCAGACCCGTTTCATCTAGCCATAATGAAAGAGGGAGTGGTTATGACCTTCTGAAACCCGTTCACAACCCCCTGGGGATTGTAACCCCAGATTGAGAACATGTAATGTTGTATTGGTATAACTCCATTGCACTCAGTTGATTTACACCAGCATAAAACTAGAATAGTGAAGTTTAAATCAGACCTTAAAAGTTTACCATTCTTTTTAGGTCCCCCAAAGTTGTAAATTGCTAGTCTCAAGTATGCTCACCTATTCTATGGTGTCCTCAGCACTGATGCCAATGTACCCATACACACAGATTATAGAGCTCCTACAGTCTGATAACATCCCATAATGTAGTCATTGTATGTCATTCAAGCATTATCTAATGCTATAATACTATCAAATAGTGAAGTAATGCTTTCTTGGAACGTGATATAGTAAAGACATCAGAATATGGTAGCACTTAGTGTCTCAAAATTCAAAGGTACAATAAATTGCTGGACAAAATATGTCCTTCCAGTGGGCATCCAAATACTGATATTTGGAGATAACCCCATTGGTATTAGTCACTTTTCTGTTTTGTGTAAATCTGTCATAGATTTAAAATAGTAGGTATTTTGCCTTTAAAATTAGAAAAGGAGGGAATTTCCTTCTTTGTAGGGCATGAAGGAACTAGAAGAGGGAAACAGAAAGCTAGGCGTCATCATGGGAGGTGTTTGGGGTTGTAATCATGAAGAAAAGAGTCCCTTTATGCTGTGGGATGTTTCTCATTCATTAAAATGGGATTGGGCTGTTCTGGGTTTTAGGAAATGCTATTGTGAGTAGAGTGGGGCAGGAACCAGTATTCTCATCCAAGAAAACTGTCACTATTTTGAAATTTTTCTATCCTGAATATGGACAAAATGTCAAAATCTCAAATATTTTCACAAACCAAAAAAAACTCCCCAAAGTTTTCTGTTTGGATCAGTCAAAATGTTTCATTTTGATTTCAACCTTTTTTTTTTTCACACTACAATTAAGTTAAATTTCAAGGAGAAAAGTTTCAAGTTGAAAAATTTATTTTGTGATTTAGAAAATGTCAGAACAAAATGTTTCAATAATTCTGAATCTCTTTTCAAAAAATGTTGACTTGAAAAATGTAAGAAAATAAATCCTTTCCTGCTAAAAGTTTGTTTTGACAAATTAGCACTTTCCAATAGCAAAATATTTGGATAAAAATTCTTGACTGGTTCCAATTGTGAGCCTAACTAAGCACAATACTTTACAGAAACATATACTTGAATTGTACCATCCAGTGTGCTTTAATATGAATAGTATTTGGTTTTAAGGTGATTTTGTAATAACAAAGGGCTTGTCCAGAAGCCTCATAGGAATGAATGCAAGCAGAGAAGAGAACAATAACACTGTGGGAACATATGAAGGTCTCTACTTCAAATGATACCTAGAGTTCTTCCATAGACATGGTTTATTTAGGCAGTGTTGATACACAATATCATTTAATGTGTATCCTAATATCCCAGCAGATCCAACAGTTTTCCCAAGTGGCTTCTGTAAGCAGGAAATTCCATGTATACATATTCCAGCAACCACCAAGAAATCATTACAATTCCAATATCTGCCTTCACCATCTAAGTATATAACGCTAACATAACATTGACAAAATGATGATCCAATCTATCTTGCCTCTTATCATCCGTTTTTGGCTGTTGAATTCATAAATTAATAAATACTTTATGCTTTTGTTTCTGGGTGGTACATTCACAGTACAATATCTTTGGTGTACACAATGAATTACAGACATATTTGGGTAAAGGCTCATATTTCCCTTGTTGTTGCTTTTATGTATGTTCTTATCCAGTACCCAATCCCATCATTTCTGAGACTCTTCCAGTAAAGAATGTAAAATAAGAAAAAAAAATACTAGTTGGACTCTATGTGTGAGCATCGTTTTCACATTCTTCTACCCTCTCTCTCCCCGGTGCAAAGGCTAAAGAAGGGAATTTTGCTTTTGATCCTGAAGATGTGAAGGTCTGTGGTCACTCTTACATCCTTCAAAGAGTCAAGACTCATAGAAGTGCAGTACTGGAAGGGACCTCAATAGATCTAGTCCAGTTCCCTAGTCTTGAGCCGATTGCTGAGAAAACTCCATCCCCTGCTCTCATGAATTTGCTTGTCCATTTCATCATTCCTGTGGAATGTAATTGACAAGGGAGGTTGTGGCCCCTGACTCTCTTGGATAGCTGTTCCCATGCCATAGCTGATCTTAACAATGAGGACAAATATCTTGAAATTAATCCAGTGTACTATGGGAAACCAAGGTAGAGAGTGGAGCAGCGGGGTACACTTATCTCAGCTATTGATGTTGCTTGGGAGGAGAGCTGCCGTGTTTTGGACCAGTTGGAGGTTTATGAAAGTCAGTCCACTTATTCTCAGCTGTACTCACATGCAATAATCCAGCTAAATGCTGGAGCTCTCAGATTAAAAATTTGCCAGATTGGCAGACATAAAACCTAGCCCATTATGCAGGCAAAAAATGATTTTCTCAAAAGGTAAAAGGCCATTCATGATTAATACCCTACAAAATGAGCTATTGAGAAACTGTCATAGTAAAAAGTAATCTGCATCTTTTTATCAACTACTGTTGTAAGGGGAGAGGCTGTGTTTAATGATGTGGAAAGTAGTTCTTAGCATCTCAGCATCACTGCCTCGCCTGTCAAAACAACTATTCATTCCCAGGGCTTAAGGTGGACGATATAGAGCTCTTTCACAAAAATGCTTTCTAGACTGGTCAAGGCTGTCAGGGAATTTATGGAACTCACATGATAGCTTCAGAAGATAGAATATTATGGATTTGAACTGCTTGGAGCCCAAATATGGAGTGTGGCAGAGCTCCAACCTTGTCCCCGTGGGTCCCACGCTTCTAAGCGATTTATGCTAGCCTCAAAGGCTCACTGCAACCCTCCACATAGCCAGCCCTTCTCTCTCTAGGGCCAGGGTTACAGTCCACTGAGCCCTTTTCATCCTAAGCCAGCCAGGAGGTTGGTGAGAGAACTCCCACAGTCTCTGTTGTCCCTATGGGCTTATTGCAGAACAGTTTAGCCTCCTGTTCTGCCAGAGGCCTGTCTTCCCCTTGTAGTGATGGGTTGGGGGGAACCCAGGCCCACCCTCTACTCCGGGTTCCAGCCCAGGCCCGCCCTCTACTCCGGGTTCCAGCCCAGGGACCCTAATGGTAGCAGCTGTTGGCAGCCGACCTTTCACTGCCAGAGCTGCTACATTTCCCTGGGCCACTTCCCCACAGCTCTCCTGCTTCTCCCTTACCTTAGGGCTTCCTTACCAATGGCTTGAGGGTGTCTTCATTGCCCAACCCTTCAGCAGCACTTGCTCTCCCCAGCCTGACTGGAGCCCTTTTATAGTATCAGAAAGGCCTTAATTGATTAGAGTCAGGTGTTCACATCACCTTAATGGCCTCACCTGACTCTTTGCAGGTTAATTGGAGTGAGGTGTTCTCATTAGCTCTGGTCAGTCAGGGAACAGAAAACTGTTAACCCAATGGCCAGTAGATCGGCCTTCTACTATTCTGTTGTCCCCAACCACAGGAGGATTTAGATTTCTTCTATCCTTATATAAAAATCAACCATTGCACAAATAAATTATACAATAAAGTTAGCGAGGAATATCTATTCTCTGAGTGTTTTTGTGAAACAGCAGTTTTTATTTCAAACACAGTTCTAGACTAATTCCGACCATTTGGCTATGATTGCAGTGTACTCATCTTTCATCTTTGATGCTGTAATTGTCCTGTGGTACTCTTCATGATCCTGGGAGTGAAAAGATGATAATGGATAAAACCCCTTTCAAAACTCAGTAGCCTACACCTGCTGCGCTGGATCCTGCTCCCATGGAAATCAATGGCAAAACTTAAAATGACTTCAGTGAAACAGGATCACACCTACTGTATTTAATAGATTTGAAAATAAGAATTAAAGAAAAAAATCACATGCAAAGTAGGCCTTTCACTATGGGATTGACTTTTTACAAAAAGGTTGTTGAAAACTCAGAAGCTGATGAATGGGAGAGTTTAAGAATGAAATGTAATCTGAATTCTATGATAAAATAGCATCCTCACCAATTTAGTTTCTTCACAAATATATACTGTTGGCCGGATCCTCAGCTGGTGATAATCTGCATAGCCCCATTGACTTGAAAGTGGCTGCACTGGTTGACGCCAGCTCAGGACCAGCCCTTAGTCTTTAACTAGCAATGACAAAGCTTAACTCAACAACAAATATTTATTATATTGCAATAAATTCTATACCATGGTGACTGGGAGAGTGAAGAGTTAACAGAGAGCTAGGTGGATTTGTGATTAATGGCATGTTTGATGTATGCAGAACAAGAGGAGTTATATAAGCTATTGGAGTAGGCGATAATGTCCCTAAGCAGCAGGCTTTACAAGGTCCTGTAGACCCACTACTTTCAGAGTAAGTGCTGCAGGCACATTCCATCGCACCCAAGGGTGTCAAGTTTAGAAAAATGTGTGTAGAGGGGAGAAGTTTGTACTTTTCTCAGGCCAGCTAGCATGATGTTCCTGCTAAACCTTCCTGACTAGCAGCACATTTTGTTCTTAGTACATATACGATAAAAAATTAAAACAATTTGTGAACCCTACTACCTAGATTCTTTCTTTCTTTCTCTCATAAAACAGGAAATTTTATTTACAAATTTACTTGTAATCACCTTTTAGACAAAAGTATGTCAAATTACTGGAGCTTCCGGTGTGCTTGATTATGTAAAATAACATGATGTACAAAATATGAGATGATGAGAAACATGAATGAATATGACAACTTTGAACAGATGTGATTTTCAAGGGGAACAAGACATAATTCAAGTGTAATTCTGATGTGTCAGACTGAAAATAGTGAATAAAGAATGAGGAGTACTTGTGGCACCATAGAGACTAACAAATTTGTTTGTGCATAAGCTTTCGTGAGCTAGAACCCACTTCATCCAGGTGTATAGCGTGGAACATACAGTAGGAATATATATATATATATTATATATATATATATACAGAGAATATGAAAAGGTGGAGATGGTTGCCATACCAACTTTAAGTGAAGGTATATATTGTCCATTTGGGGACAATATATACCTTCAAATCAGCGGAACTGCTATGGGTACCAGCATGGCTCCACAGTATGCCAACATTTTTATGGCTGACTTAGAACAACGCTTCCTTAGCTCTCAACCCTAGTGCCCCTACTCTACTTGTGCTACATTGATGACATCTTCATCATCCGGACCCATGGAAAAGAAGCCCTTGAGGAATTCCACCATGATTTCAACAATTTCCATCCCACCATCAGCCTCAGCCTGGACCAATCCACACAAATGATCCACTTCCTGGACACTACAGTGCTAATAAGCGATGGTCACATAAACACCACCCTATGCTGGAAACCTACTGACCACTATACTTACCCACATGCCTCCAGCTTCCATCCAGGACACACTACACGATCCATTGTCTACAGCCAAGCTCTAAGATACAACCGCATTTGCTCCAATCCCTCAGACAGAGACAAACACCTACAAGATCTCTATCAAGCATTCTTAAAACTACAATTCCCACCTGCTGAAGTGAAGAAACAGATTGACAGAGCCAGAAGAGTACCCAGAAGTCACCTACTACAGGACAGGCCCAACAAAGAAAGTAAAAGAACGCCACTAGCCGTCATCTTCAGCCCCCAACTAAAACCTCTCCAGCGCATCATCAAAGATCTACAACCTATCCTGAAGGACGACCCCTCACTCTCACAGATCTTGGGAGACAGACCAGTCCTCGCTTACAGACAGCCCCCCAACCTGAAGCAAATACTCACCAGCAACCACACACAACACAACAATAACACTAACCCAGGAACCTATCCTTGCAACGAAGCCAAGTGCCAACTCTGTCCACATATCTATTCCAGGGACACCATCCTAGGACCTAATCACATCAGCCATGCCATCAGGGGCTTGTTCACCTGCACATCTACCAATGTGATATAGGCCATCATGTGCCAGCAATGCCCCTCTGCCATGTACATTGGCCAAATCGGACAGTCTCTATGCAAAAGAATAAATGGACACAAATCTGACATCAGGAATCATAACATTAAAAAAACCAATAGGAGAACACTTCAATCTTTCTGGTCACTCAGTAACAGACTTAAAAGTGGCAATTCTGCAACAAAAAAACCTTCAAAAACAGACTTCAACGAGAAATTGCTGAACTGGAATTAATTTGAAAACTGGATGCCATTAAATTAGGCTTGAATAAAGACTGGGAGTGGATGGGTTATTACACAAACAAACTATTTCCCCATGTTCATTTTTCCCCACTGTTACTCACACCTTCTTGTCAACTGTTTGAAATAGGCCATCCTGATTATCACTACAAAAGTTTTTTTTCTCCTGATAATAGCTCACCTTAATGATTAGCCACTTAAAGTTGGTATGGCTACCATCTCCACCTTTTCATTCTCTCTCTCTCTCTCTCTCTGTATATATATATCTTCCTACTGTATGTTCCACTCTATACATCTGATGAAGTGCGTTCTAGCCCATGAAAGCTTATGCCCAAATAAATTTGTTAGTCTCTAAGGTGCCACAAGTACTCCTCATTCTTTTTGCGGATACAGACTAACACGGCTACTACTCTGAAACCTGTCAAAATGAATAGTCTGTGGGCTCACAAATTGTAAGAGATACTATTTTCATGTTATTACTTTCTTAGTTGTTCAAGTCTTCTGGGATATTTTACCATATTTGTATTTTCTATTGCTAACAAATAACTGAAATACTAGTAAAGTAGAAAGCATTATTTTATTCTTTAGCATAATACACAAATTAAGTATTGCACACTTAAGAACATATTAGATATAAAATATGGGACATCATAGAATAGAATAATAGAAGTGCAGGTCTAGAAGGGATCTTGAGAGGTTATCTAGTCCAGTCCCCTGCACTCGAGGCATGTTTTAGAAAGACTGAGGTAATGATAAGTTTTACTCTATTCTTTTCTTCCATGATAGATTTCTAAATTGTTTTGAAATTACCTTTATTTAAACTAGATACTGCCTTGTGAGTAATTCCAATAATTTCCTTTTTTCAGTTCTATAGCCTGATAAGTGCTTGTTAAGCCTCCATTACAAAACTGTGACCTGATTTTAGGTTTCTTTAATACATTAAAAATAAATACCAGTTTGGGTTGGATTCAAGTTCATTGAAACTGGTGGGCTTCACCACCGCCCTTCATTTGGGATAAATGTAAGAAACAGCTAAGCGCCTTTATAAAGACAGATAGCTGAAGCAACAGTAGCTTCCACCCAAAACACAGGCACATGTGTGGAGAGGTTTCGCTGGATGTTTTTTGGTGAAGGTTTGTGTGTCTGTGACAGTGAGGCCAAAAGACCAGAGACGCAGAGTGAAGGCTGCAAGGTAACACTCAACACAGCCACAGAAGCACTGATAGCTTATCCTTGAGAAAAAGCTAAGAGAGCTTTTGGGCAGAGTGTTAGCTAAAAAGTGGCTTGGAGCTATGAGCAAAGAAACTTTCTCCTGCTGCATTCAGGAGACAAGACATTGCTGCAATCTTGTTTATTTAGGAAGAATGTACAAAGATACCTTGCTCCATTATCAATTTCATCTTCTAACTGAAACAACTCACTAGACCCTGAATTTTGGCTAGCTGCTCAGATCAGGACTTAAAATACATTAATTAAAGATAAATACCTTAAAACTGAGATGTGCCCAGATACTATGGTAATGGGTCGGAGTGGGGACGTGATTAGGAATACCTCAGATAGATAGAAATTGAAATTCAGGAAAGGGCTGCTAGCAGAGTTGCTAAGAACAACACATCATTCAGTGAACCTGTATTGAGATTCCAGTGATATGTCTCTGATTTATATTTTGAGGGGGAAACAAGTGAAAATCAGAGATCAAACTAAAACCAACTGAACCACAGCTGTTTTCAGATGAGTTTTGCTTTGAGGTGTGTGATTCAGTTCAACATGAAACTCAAAGCAAAATTCAAAGGTAGCAAAAGCTCACCAACTGAAACGGCTAAATCTCAAACTGCACTAAGGCACAGGGCAAATTCCGGCATATCATATTCAGAAATATAGTCCTGCTGACTTCAGTGGGGTGAAGCATTCAATGGGATTAATTGTATGAGGAACTCAAGCACTATTCAGCCCATTCAGGCTATTTTTTTCAAAATGAAAGAGTCATTCTTCTCTCTGTGTTTGGGACCAAAATAACCAGTGAGAGCTTTAATCATATCTAACCAAATATGACTCCACTCACATAATGTACGGTGGATAAGAGATTCACAGATAGAATACACTGCTTAAGAAAAGTGCTTTGATTTTTAAAAAACACTTCTTGCTTCATTACTGTAGTTTTAGCAGATACACTACATCAGGGAAGAAAACCTTTAACCTTTTCAAATTTTAATTACATTTGATTTCTTATGGGAACAGGAAAAAATATGAACCGGACTGTCATTTATAAGAACATTTCAGCCTTTTATCTGTAAGAATGGTGACCACATTTTTTCTCACAAATAAAATTGCAAAAAGCTATAATGGGAGGGGGAAATCCGTGAACCTGAAATGGATTTTTTTTGAGTAGTTGTAAAGGGCTAGATTCACAAAATGGATGCAGGAGGAGCAGCCTTTCACATTCAGTTTCCTCCTCTGGCTGATGTGGAGACAGGAGGTGAACTTGGGTCTCCCACACTGGAAGAAAATGTCTTAGCTCCTGGGCTAGGGGATATTTGGGGTGGGGAAGGGACTCTCTCAGCCCCATTGAAGCCTTTCCACTTTGTTACAATAATGAAGTAGTCATTCCTAGTGGCTAATCATAGTCATTCATAATGAGAACGATTAGTTTTTGGGCCAGGGAAAGGGAGCGAAAATGATTCTACAGTGTGGCGGTTATGATGCTCACTTAGGAAACACAAGTTCCTTCAAATCATTATTTAATGTCTTACTTGTTTAGTAATGCAGCCTGCAAGAAGCAGATTATATCTGTAATCTGGGATAATTCCTAGTTTATGGGTGCAATTGGAGATAAATATTATCTAGAACATGCTAATGCTTTGAGACCTGACTACCTGACACACCACCGTCTAGATTGAAGCTGAAGGAGCCTACCTCCTAAGTAGAGGACACCATCTCCCTATCAAGCTGCACTCTTTACTGGCTTCTTATTATCCATATCTGATTTATTTCAAGATGCTAGTCTGATTGAAGCTATTCTATGGATCTCATGTGATTACCGCACAGTGACGTCCATGTAAAAAAACAAATGTTTTTTGAAATCTCTAGAAAAAAATGACCCCAGTGAACTAGGTTCTGTGTGTTTCATAACCACACAAGTGCTTGGGTAATGTGTATGTTTCTGGTGTTCAAGAGCTAATCATAGCAATTTATGTCGGTCATAGAAAGCTGTCGGGGTGGATTCCAAACGCCCCCTGTCCACCCACTCATCATGTGAGTTTACTGTTTGCTGTACACAAGAGTACAAAATAAATGGGAATTAAGTTGGCATTTTAATGACTCTGGCATCTTTAACAATTTGAAAGAACAGCGGAATCACTCATTTCCTACACATATTCTGTATACATCAAACAGAGAGGTTCCTGAGAGTTTGTGAATATGGCCACTTGCTTGTTCCTTGTTTTTTGTGTGATTGAATGAAGTGTTCTAGGGTAAGTCCCTCAAGGGTATTGTTTAGGACATGTCATTCATTGTTGAGTTAAAATATGGGAAGCTGTAAAATTATAGGAGGGCGAAGATTCTATACCCGCAATATTAATCATCCACTAAGGGACCTGGTGATAAGCCCAAGAATGTGAACGGCTACGATTGACTTACAAGAGCAAATCTTGAGGTAATGGCATTTGGTTAGCAATGGCAACTGAAATACTTTTAAGGGTGAAGACTGTTCTTGATGGGAATTAATTGTTGGTACATCAGAAAAGAAGGGTGGATCAGAAAATGGAAGCATAGTTAGAGTGAAGTGACCACTATCAGCAGCACAGTTGGTTCTAGGGAGTCGTACATAATAAAGAGAGATCACTCTGCTATCAATGCAATACTGTAGTATATTTGGTTTGTATACTGCTCAGCATAAGAGTTGAAATGCAAGACATTATACCTATTTCAACTAACTCCATCAGTATTCAGGGAATGAGGCATTCTGGTCAAGATCAATTCTTTCTCAATAGGCCTTGAATAAAAACCCCAGTCTGAATATCACTGCAGTTTGGCCAAGGAAATTATGAATATATTTTTTCACTTCTGTGAATAGTTGTACCTTTCTTTGCTTTTTGGAGTTGTCTTTCCCTTCTCCAATTAGTTTAATTAGCTCTTGCAAACTTAAGTAAAATGGGCTTGTAGAGCACTGCCAAGAGCACCACCACTCAATTTAGATAGTTAAACAACATAACTGTTTTATGAGGAAACGATTTTTTACTTAGCTGAGCCTTGTAAAGAATAAATAGGTTTATTTGCCCAATAGAGGGTTTAAGCGAAAAATTTCAAGTCAGAAATGGAGTAAAATAAACTCATTGGAAATTATAATATCTTTGCATCTCTGTGTATTTTAGGTATTACAAATATATAAGAAAATATATCAAGAAATAAAGACTACTTAAATTAGAAAAGATATGCATATTGGCAATTCAGATGGACTGGGAGATACCACACTAGAAAGCCTGACTTCATTTATTATGGGCATCTTGGCAATGGAAGAGATCATGGCACAAAAGATACATGAATAAGAGAGGAAGCATAGTCCAACAGATAAGACACTAGCTTGAAAGTCAGGAAAGGAGACTGCCACTGCTTAAATATACCTGAATTAACATATTAGCAGGACCTCAAATAGAGGTTTGAAAAGGTCTTTAAAACCAAAAATTGCTGGCTGTGGGAGAATAACAGAGTTTCCACTTCCTAGCCACAGACCCTCAGATAGTTCAGTTTTGTCATGTTAAAGGTTTCTAGGGCAGGCCAGGTGTTTGAACATGCAAGTAGCCCATTGAGCAAACCTCTGGCACCTTCTGAAGCTTTCATGGCTTGCATGCATGTTGTCTATGTTACAATTCAGACTTCTATTTTTCAGGGTTAATGTTTAGCAATTCATGAGTTCTAAGTAGGTGTCAAAAAAAATCAGTGGTTTTCAGATCTCTTTCTGTAGATACATTAGTACTGTTTCAAACAGCACTATGTTAGAGTACTATAGGGAGTCTTTAGTATAGGCCAGCAGGGTTTACCCAGACCCATTAGGTCTAGGTCTGCACTACAGACCCATGTGGGTATAACTGTGTCACTCGGGGTATGAAAAATCCACACCCCTGAGCAGCTAGTTATACGGACCTAACACCCTGTATAGACAGCCCTATGTCAATGGGAGAGCTTTCTCATTGACATAGCTGCCGCCTCTCAGGGAGGTGGATTAATGACACTCAAGCTCTCCCGCTGGCACAGTGGCACAGCTGCGGCTCTGTACATGTAGACAAGCCCCAATATATGCTTTAGAAATCACACCCCCATAGTCCACATTACTACTCCATGTAGACAAGCCTTAGATACAAACCAGAGACAAGGTGCGTTGCCTAAACAAACAAACTACACTGGGAAAGGTAAGAAATCAATATGAATTGAGTAACCATTTCTGGTGTTTATTCAATAATTTTTTTTTTTAGTCAGGGGTGTTTTATTAGTTAAAACCTAAAATCAGAAGCCCTCGTTGTACTTTATTGAGCCCTGTGAGATTACAGATGACATCCAGAAGCAGTTAATGCTCAGTGTAAGAATGTATGTCTATCAAAGAATGATGACTAATGGAGAAAAGTACAACCTTGTGGACAGCTTATAAATTAAAAACCGCTAATATTAGACTAATATATTTTGCTTACAGAGGAGTGACATATATATTGCAAATTGAGGAGGAAACATCCTTGCATTGAGAGACATTTTCTTGTGGGAAAATGAGCTGCATATTAATAGCAAAAGAGCATAATTGCATATAACATTTTCCACTGGAAAAGCTTTTCAATGAGCAGCAACACTTCAAGACAAGTCATTTGCACAAAACTCCCACTAGCAGTAGCATTTCATTATAATCAATAAGTCAAACATTTATTTAGCACCACTACTGCTGACAATTAGTCTTTTGTCTTTTTCACATCTGCTGCTCATAGTGAGATACATATAATCAACACATTTATCCAGATAGTGATTTATTTCCTGGTGCTTTCTAGGTTCATTTTGCAGTCTTCATTCATGGAAAATAAATACATTAATTGTTTCATTGTTAAGTGACCTTGATAACTAGTCTGTTATAAAAACTAAATTAAAAGCACATTTACATTTATCTTAAAATAATCATCAGGAATTCATTATGAGGCCTGATTTTAAATTCTCTTAACCACAAATAAAAGCAAAACTGAAGCCAGACTTGCATGAATAAAGCACCTCATGTTTTGATTTTCGGCCAAATTCTGTCACCTCCATTCATATTAAGCAGAACATTCCCATTGATTTCAGTGAATAAGAGTAACAGAATTACACAGCACTTTATCAGCAGCACTTTGCAGAATATCCCAGTCCTTGGTTATATCATGCTATCAAGAATAACCTTTTAAAAATATTCCCCTGCCCTTTGTATGATCTATCCAGAAACATTTTTTGTTCTTGCCCAATCCGCACCATACACAAATCAATAGCTTATGATATGTAAATGTCAAACATGACTGACCTTTTCATATCAACCCAGTAGTGACCATCTGTCATGATCAATAGGTAAGTGGATTTCTTGACAGGTAAGTATTTTTTTTTAATTCATGGAACTAAACTGAAAACAATTTTCCTTGCAAAAGCAATAGATAGCATGTAATAAGTGGCTACTGTTCACTGGTTGCCAACAGTTGAAACTATGATCTAAAATAGGAAATACAATAGGAAGAACAAAGCAGTCATATTGTGTATATATATATGCAAAAATAAATAAATAAATACCGTCCTAATAAATTAATAGCTAGTGCTCTAAATGTTGTGATGATAGCAATGAAGTTCCCAGAAGCAGCACTTTTCAGTTACTTTAAGTTTTTTGATCATATTAAGTAGGATGGGCAAATTGATCCATGTAAAATAACTCACACAGACTACTTTTGAGGTTAAACGGTTGGCTACATAAGTTATTTAATTAATTTTTATATTCCTCTGCATTCCATGGTTTTGCCCATGACTGAAAGTGCTGAAATACTGCTAAAGAGGTTGTTATTGCATTAATTCTGGTGCAACCAGAAGCAGAATGAACTGGGAATACCTCAGGAAAGCATGACCTCATGAGAGCTATCCCAGTTTCACAGACTCACAGGTACAGATAAGAATCCAAACCAAATCTGAATCTTTGGGTACGTCTACACTACCTGCCGGATCCGCGGGCAGTGATCGATCTATCGGGGATCGATTTATCGCGTCTAGTGTAGACGCGATAAATCAATCCCCGAACGTGCTCCCCGTTGACTCCTGTACTCCACCTCGGTGAGAGGCGGAAGCGAAGTCGACGGGGGAGCGGCAGCGGTCGACTCTCGATACCGTGTGAATGGCCAGGTAAGTTGACCTAAGATACGCCGACTTCAGCTACGCTATTCGAGTAGCTGAGGTTGCATATCTTAGGTCAAACCCTCCCCCCTCCAGTATACATCAGGCCTTTGGGGTTTGTGCATCACTAGGACCAAGGCATCTTATTTGCAGATAACTACATTTAAAGCATATTATTTGGTATCCAAATACTACCATAAACTACAACATAAAGGTCTGGTCTGCACTAGGTATTCACATCGGTATAGCTACATCTTTGAGGGGTGTGAAAAATCCACACCTCTGAGAGACGTAGCTGTACCTTAAATCCCCGGAATAGACAGCACTAGGTAGATAGAAAAATTCTACTGTTGACCTACCCTACTGCTTCTTGGGGAGATGGATTATCTATGGCAACAAAGAGACTCTCTTCCATCAACATAGGTAGTGTCTACACTGAAGTGCGACAGCAGGGCGACTGCTCCGGTGCAACTGCACTGCTGTAGCATTTTATGTGTAGACATATCCAATGTTATATACATTGCTTGAGTCACAATACCAGTGATTAAAATTAGCAAAAGCAGATCTGGAAGAGTACATAGCAGTTGTGATTCATGGTGGAAGGAACCTTCTGAAGTTTCCTCATCATATTTCCCACACACACAGAGTTTATCACACCTCCTCCGTGGTCCTTCTGCAAAAAGGTAGCCTGCAGATTAAAGGTTATGGATTATTTAAAAAATCGTGTAAGTATCATGAACTCTTTAGGTTAATGTTTTTGTTTATAGACAGATTTGTTAGTTTGGCACAATGGTACCAGGAGCACTGAAACCTCGTGTAGGCATTCTCTATTAGAGGGGCCTCTGAATTTAATTGAGGGTGTTCTGGTCAGGAAGATCTTCAGTGCTGCAATCCAGCCTTGAATACTGCTACAGCCTTGGGAAAGAAAGACTTCTGCTCCCAAGAGTGAGGGGATTCTGGGTTTGGATGAAGAGGCAGCATGCATTGGGCTGAGACTGTTACCTGTCTCCTGGTCAGGGGAGGGAAGATTGCTTTTTGGAGTCCTGTCCAATCCAGGAGCTGCTACTAAGCTGCTGCTAGCAAACCAGAAGCTGCTGAGAAACTTGTTATTTGACCAAGCAGGGAGTCACAGAGGCTATTTCTGGGCTTCACTGAAACCAGGGCAGAGACTGTTGCTATGACCAATGGTGCCGGAACCAGGGGGACCAGGAAGCCATGCTCCCCCCCACTTTTTAACCTGGACATAGTTGGGGGGGGGAAGAGGACAGCATTGCCCCCAAAACTGCAAGCCTCAGGCAGGCACAGCACCACTATCAGCTCCCCTGTTGCAAAGCGCAGCCCCTGCCAGCGCTGATCTGCACTTGCCCAAGGCTTGCAGTCTGGGGGGGCTAATGCTGCCCCCTACTTCCCAAACTATGCTCATGTTAAAAGGTCAGGGGCATGGTCCCCTGCCCTCCCCGGTTCCAGCACTGGTGTTCCCCCGCACACTTCTACAAAGGTTCTGGCCTCCTTGGCTGGGACCGGAACTGACGGAGGGTGGCATGCAGTGAAGTCTGTGTGAGTACGCACAATTTTGTTAGGGAGAGTACCTGCAGGGGATAGTGAAGAGACTTTAAGGATTCTCCTTCAGTCTAAGAAGATAAGTGATCTCATTATCCAACCAGGATTCAGAGACAGAGTTACTGACCTCTGATTATAACACCTCCCATCTTCAGCATGGTTGTGCAGCTTGCGGAGATCCCAAGTTAGAATCACTCTGCCCCTTGTTGCCTTGTTGCTGCCTCTGCTGGCCTGTGTTACTGGACCAATTGAGTGCTGTCGCCGGCTTCAAGATCTTCAAGTTATAAGAGAAGCACGTGCTCAGGGATAGAATAACTGGTGGCAGTATAAAAGTCTTATTTACCACTATAAACTGCATTTATTAATTGATTTATTGAAGTGCCCCCTGCTGACTTACAGTGGTTGTGACATTTTCATTATTCTCATTTCTTTCTAATTTGTTAAGTAAAGATGTGTTAATTTTAGTCTAACAGTGTATTCAGGGCTGGCCCTAGACCAAATGGCACCCCACATGAGAAGTGTCTTTGGCGCCCCCCCTTTCCTTTTGTTAAACTTTTGAATACCTTATTTTTATTGCATTTGTAGCCCATTTCACGACTTTGATCCACAATTTGCATGCATGATTTAACCGTGTCATATAATACGATAAATTTGCATGCTAGGATCTGTAAATCTGTGAGCCCTGGGGCTCCCCAAGCCTGGCACCCCACGTGATCACCTGGGTTGTCTGCCCCGAGTGTATTGTCTGTACAGGGTTTATAAGTGGTACTTCTGAGTTAGAACCATTACATCGATCAGCTTGGGTTGATTCCTGGAGACTCCCATAGCACACCAGTGTTTATGTGCGCAAGGCTCAGCCAGGTAGAGGCATTGCTAAGATTAAGAACATAAGAATGGCCGTACTGGGTCAGACCAAAGGTCCATCCAGCCCAGTATCCTGTCCACCGACAGTGGCCAATGCCAGGTGCCCCGGAGTGAGTGAACCTAACAGGTAATGATCAAGTGATCTCTCTCCTGCCATCCATCACCCCCCTCTGACAAATAGACACTAAGGACACCATTCCTTACCCATCATGGTTAATAGCCATTAATGGACTTCATCTCCATGAATTTATCCAGTTCTCTTTTAAACCCTGTTATAGTCCTAGCCTTCACAGCCTCCTCAGGCAAGGAGTTCCACAGGTTGACTGTGCGCTGTGTGAAGAAGAACTTCCGTTTATTTGTTTTAAACCCACTGCCCATTAATTTCATTGGGTGGCCCCTAGTTCTTCTATTATGGGAACAAGTAAATAACTTTTGCTTATTCACTTCCTCCACACCACTCATAATTTTATATACCTCTATCATATCCCCCCTTAGTCTCCTCTTTTCCAAGTTGAAAAGTCCTAGCCTCTTTAATCTCTCCTCATATGGGACCCATTCCAAACCCCTAATCATTTTAGTTGCCCTTCTCTGAACCTTTTCTAATGCCAGTATATCCTTTTTGAGATGAGGAGACCACATTTGTATGCAGTATTCAAGATGTGGGCGCACCATGGATTTGTATAAGGGCAATAAGATATTCTCCATCTTATTCTCTATCCCTTTTTTAATGATTCCTAACATCCTGTTTGCTTTTTTGACTGCTGCTGCACACTGCATAGACATCTTCAGAAAACTATCCATGATGACTCCAAGATCTTTTTCCTGATTAGTTGTAGCTAAATTAGCCCCCATCATATTGTATGTATAGTTGGGGTTATTTTTTCCAGTGTGCATTACTTTACATTTATCCACATTAAATTTCATTTGCCATTTTGTTGCCCAATCATTTAGTTTTGTGAGATCTTTTTGAAGTTCTTCACATTCTGCTTTGGTCATAACTATCTTGAGCAGTTTAGTATCATCTGCAAACTTTGCCACCTCACTGTTTACCCCTTCTTCCAAATCATTTTATGAATAAGTTGAGTAGGATTGGTCCTAGGACTGACCCTTGGGGAACACCACTAGTTACCCCTCTCCGTTCTGAAAATTTACCATTTATTCCTACCCTTTCTTCCCTGTCTTTTAACCAGTTCTCAGTCCATGAAAGGATCTTCCCTCTTATCCCATGGCAACTTAATTTACATAAGAGCCTTTGGTGAGGGACCTTGTCAAAGGCTTTCTGGAAATCTAAGTACACTATGTCCACTGGATCTCCCTTGTCCACATGTTTGTTGACCCCTTCAAAGAACTCTAATAGATTAGTGAGACATGACTTCTCTTTACAGAAACCATGTTGACTTTTGCCCAACAATTTATGTTCTTCTATGTGCCTGACAATTTTATTCTTTACTGTTGTTTCAACTAATTTGCCCAGTATGGATGTTAGACTTACAGGTCTGTAATTTCCGGGATCACCTCTAGAGCCCTTTTTAAATATTGGTGTTACATTAGCTATCTTCCAGTCATTGGGTACAGAAGCCGATTTAAAGGACAGGTTACACACCCTAGTTAATAGTTCCGCAATTTCACATCTGAGTTCTTTCAGAACTCTTGAGTGAATGCCATCTGGTTCCGGTGACTTGTTACAGTTAAGCTTATCAATTAGTTTCAAAACCTCCTCTAGTGACACTTCAATTTGTGACAATTCCTCAGATTTGTCACCTACAAAAGACGGCTCAGGTTTAGGAATCTCCCTAACGTCTTCAGCTGTGAAGACCGAAGCAAAGAATTCATTTAGTTTCTCCGCAATGACTTTATCATCTTTAAGTGCTCCTTTTGTATCTCTATCGTCCAGGGGCCCCGCTGGTTGTTTAGCAGGCTTCCTGCTTCTGACGTATTTAAAAAACATTTCATTATTACCTTTTGAGTTTTTGGCTAGCTGTTCTTCAAACTCCATTTTGGCTTTTCTTATTACATTTTTACACTTAATTTGGCAGTGTTTATGCTCCTCTCTAGTTACCTCACTAGGAATTGACTTCCACTTTTTAAAAGATGCCTTTTTATCTCTCACTTAATGTCCTTATAAGTAAAAGGACTGCAGCAGAGGGGTCAATAGAGCTTTCCCACCTATCCAACATCACTACTGGGATACTCAGGATCTCATTTACTGTTAACAACTTCAGATGCCCAGCACACAGGTGAGTGTTGCCTGCTCCCAACTAACTGGGGATGGAAAGGGGGGTTACAACAGTCAAGAGTAAATGCTCGACTGTAGTCAGGAAAGGAATTTCCTAGCAAGGGCATTCCACTAATCTCTCCTCACATGGCTGACTTCCCATCTGTTCCCCTTACTGCACTGCTTTCTGACCTAGAAATTCTGTTTCCTGACTGTCCCTCAGCCTTTTCTCTTTCTCCTGTTGTGTCTCTCTCCTAATCCCCAGTTCTGACTCACCACTATTTAAGGTTCTCTTTTTGTAGCTCTGCTTTACCACAGCATTGATACTTGAGGTTTTGTGAATGGAGTCAAAAGATGCCAAATCTATGCCCTTTCTGAGGTCAGTATTGTACCACACCTGCCCCTCTTACTCCATGGTAAAACCCACACAGAAGAGGGTCAGGGAGAAATAAATCTCCACAAATATCCCCATTGTTGTGTCCCCCTCACGTTATTCCATTGAGGAGGTAAAGTTTGCACTATCATGGAGAAAGCCTTGGAGTCTGCCTCCTAAACTAGATCTCTGGGGATCAATAATAGGCCTAAACCAACTGCATCGAGGCTTAGGTACTTTTGCACTAATTTTAACCCCTGGTGACTCTCCTCCCACTAAGTCCCTGGCAGTGCGGCTCCGAAGGAGGGGGTTTTACCAATGACTGTCTCTTGGTTGCTGCTGCCACATGGGCCTGTGATTGATGGAGGAGCTTTGCAGCAAATTTAATGCAGCCTCTTGCTCTATCTCCATGAACTGGAGGAGAGATGGTGTGTCTCCATCCCCATTCCATCTCACCTGCTCCTCAATCTGTCCCCACCTCATCCCACATACTGTCTACTACTCAAGGACTGTTACCATTTGATGGCCCTTTGGTGGACAGTGCAAAATGAATTTGTATTCTCTCCAGTTCCTAGTAGACCATAACACATAGGTGACTACCACATTAGCACTACATGGCATGCCCTTGTCAGCAGTCTCAGCAATAGAGCTGGTTAGAAAATGGAGAAAATAAAGTGACATATTTTTTGAAAATTTTCATCAAAATTTTCTTACCAGCTCAACTCAGCAGGGAGCCAAGGACTCATGGAACATAAAAATGGAATAGTCCAATCATCCCTATAGATTTGGTCCTATAGGCTAAGAAAGAGTAGTGCCGGCAAATCTGCTCTGGTCTTGCCCACTCTGAATAAAGAGAGGACTCCAGGGCTGCCAATTCAGCACGTTGCATGAGCACTATATTCCCTATTTGTAAAGAATAAAACATTACCAAATGAAAAAAAGTCATTGTGCCCCTTTTAAATTAGGTAAGATCTACAGTTGAAGCGTGAACTTAACAAGGGAATTTCAAAAACCCAGACTACAAAGGCAAAGATATTATAAACTATAACATTCCTTTTCCTGTACACGCACCCCAAGACCAAATGCTCTGCTCTCTCCAACTTAAGAGGATAGGATGGCACTTAGAGTATTAGCAGATAAAGCTACAGCTCCTCCAATGCCCACTGAAATCAGAGGAAGCATTTCCATTAACTTCAGTTGGCTTTGGATTGAGCTCTGAGAAACCATTCCAATTGGTGTTTTAAATGTCAAAAGAAAACCCAAACCTAAGATTTACATTCTTAGCATACTTCTTTCAGTAACACTTTATTCCATTCATATCATGTTTTACCTAAAAAGTGTTCCTTTAGGACCATTTAGCCTTTAACTGCTGGTTTTGACAACATGGTGAAGAAGTAGTAGACTAGTTAATGTTTCTCAAAATTACTGACATTTTAAAGAAACACTTCATTATTTAGTCATTTATATTTTTGTAGGGCAGTACTGACAATTCTAATTCTCTAAGACTGAAAACCCTCTTTCCATAGTTCAGATTCCGTGTTATCACTTAAAATGCTTTGAGAAGAATGTGGTAGGAATTATAGATAGCTTTCTAATGCAGCGATTCATTTCAACAAGTGAAAATTTCCATCTACTCGGGTTTTCATATCGTTGAGCTGAAACAAAATGATAGTGAATACTGAACTCTACAGCCAGGATTGTACAGCAAGAGGAAAAACAAGTCACCCCACTATTTTAGTTGGCTAGACTTCTGAATCTTACCCATGTTTACAAAGCATTCAGCTGCTTATATAAAACCTACATAGACTTTGCAGATAGTCCACAAAAACGCAAGCGCAGCAAACAGGGTGACCATATTTCCTAAAGTGAAAATGGGACGGCTCGGGGCTAGCCTAAGCCGCCCTCCCCGCCTGCAGGGCTCGTAAGAGATGATCACTCCCACACACACACTGCCCAAGGCTGGGGCTGACCCCCAAAACCCTGTGCTGCCCCTAATTGGGAATGACCCTCCCACCCCCGAGCTCCACACAGCTCATGTCTGGGGCTGGGCACCCGAGCCCCATGCCGTCCATGGCTGGGGCTGATCCCCACTGACATAGGCACCGACTTCGTGGGTGCTCCGGGGCTGGAGCACCCACGGGGAAAACTTGGTAGGTGCTGAGCACCCACCGGCGGCTCCCCGCTGCCCCCCAACATGCGCCCAACTCACCTTCCAGGTGGCGCCTCCTGCTCAAAAGCCGCAGGTTTTTTTAGCTCAGCCGCCCCTCAGCTGTGCGGCGGGCAGCGGAGGGGCCGTGGGGGGAAGCGTCAGAGGGACGTGCAGCGCAGGGCCGGCATCTTGGAAGGGGCGGTGCTTGAGGTTTGTTTGTTTGTTTTACTTCGGCGGCAGCGCGAGGCTCAGGAGAGGGCAGGGGGGTTATTTCAGCGGGGCGGCGCGAGGCTCGGGGAGGGGAGGAGGGTTATTTCAGCGGGGTGGCGCGAGGCTCAGGAGAGGGCAGGGGGGTTATTTCAGCGGGGCGGCGCGAGGCTTGGGGAGGGGAGGGGGGTTATTTCAGTGGGAGCTTGCATTTTTGTGGACTATTTTCAGCTGAACCCTGAGCATGTGGGCAAGACTCACCAGCCAGACACCCAGGAAAAAGTTCTCTGTAGTAACTTCTAACATCCCATCACCGGCCATTGGGCCTATTTACCAAAGGTCAATTAATTGCCAAGCTCATGTTATCCTATCAAACCATCCCCTCCATAAACTTATCTAGCAGCCAGATAGGTCTTTTGCCCCCACTGCTTCCCTTGGAAGGCTGTTCCAGAACTTCACTCCTCCAATGGTTAGAAACCTTTGTCTAATTTGTGTCGCCTCAGTGACTTATGTAGAGCTAAACAGATTTTCACCAGCTGAAAAATCTAGCCCAGTATTTTTGTGAGAGATTCCTGCTATAAATACACTTTAAAATAGAACAACAAAAAAACCCCACGCTATGGTGCTATGAGGTGCTATGAGGAGGCGTTGTTAGGAGAATGATTCCACTTTAAAAGCTAATAAATATTGCATGAGACAAAGTTGAAGAGGAAGGTGTACATGTATTGATTTCCATACAGTCTCAAGACTTACATATGAAAATTAAGTGAATCCACTGGCCTCCGTGTGCAGACAAGTAACTTGTAAATTAGCAACACTTCAGGCACGTGTGTACAGTCTAAATTAAAAGTTCAAAAAAGTATAATGAGTTCGGTATATAATTCATACTGAATACAGTTCATAAATTGTAATCTGGGGCATGCCATTATTAAAGCTAGTTGGAGAACTTAAAAAAATAATAATGAGGAATAATGTCCACAGTGGAGACATCTTAAGCTAATATGCACGATGTGCAGTTATTTAGGTAATGACAGCTTATTAGGGAAAAGCTGGCATTCTCTTCATTACATCTCCACTTCCAAAAGTGTTAAGAGTTTCATTTAACACTGACACAAGGAAATCAAAACAAATCAGAGCGCAACAAAACAAAACAAGGAGATGAGGATTTCTGTGGTCGGAAAGTGTCAGAATTGTGAGTGCAGGCAAATCTTTCAGAGTCGGTATGTACAGTAGGCATAAAAAACGGAACTAGATTTCCAACAGTCATTGGGGAAAAAAGTAAATCAAACGTTTGAGCTCATTTTGTAAGGTAAAGTAAGAACATTTCATTTCAACTTTATCATTATGTCTACTTTTAATATTTTAAATTATTGTGATAATCTTATCATCTTGAAACACCCCAGAAGGGAAGACATAGCATTATAGCCTCTTTGCCTTGTTCTCCTCCTTGGACAGACCCCTTCTGCGTTACTCAAAGTGCAAACTACAAGTAAAAGAATAAACTCTTCCACCCTTTCTTAGCTCAGCCCCCACCAGGCTCTCTACCCCTCCCAGGCTCTGCAGAGCTTTTTCCAGGACTCCTTTCCAAGTTACTGATCTCCATGACTTATTTCCTGCAGTCTTGTCCCTGGCTCAGTTTATTTGCATTGTTTTGTTAAATATTTGAGAGAGTACATTTTTGTAACTTAAAATCAGTTTGAAAGAGAAACAATCCTTTAGTGATCTTGTTTTGCTGCTTTCTTGTATGAATAATTCTTCAAGAGATATTAGTTGTGTTGATTAATGTAATTATCCCTTCAAGTCTTTTTTTTTTAATTTACTAAATTAGTTTATTGTGTCCTTCCATTTGAAGCACAATTTCTACCTGTTTTACCTGTACTAAAATATTGGCACAAATTGAAGTTCTTTATTGTGGGTGGAAACCAGGCAGTTTAAAGTTCTCTAACCAGAGTGGACATTTAAGATATGGATTTACTTGAAAACCATAAAGTTTAAGAGCCTGATTCTGATCTCACATACACCAATACAAATCAGAAGAAACAGAAGTAAAGTTTATTTAGATTAACTTCTTGAAGCAAGGACTGCCTTGTATTCTATATTTATAGTGCCTCGTCCAATGTCTTGATGTAGGCTGTTAGGTGCTATTGTCATATAAATAATACATTATAGTTACATGTAAACAGAATAAATATAAACACATTAAAATAATAAATGTAAAACCAGAATAAAAGATCAGAACACGGCATGTTTCTTTCTAAGTAAATTCTGTCAGTTATCTGAGTTTCCTGATATGCTGTATATTTTCAGCTCCCCCTACATTTATTTTAATGGAAATTCTTTCTCTGTTTGCTCCAGTGGTAGAAATTCTGGTTGAGAATTTTTAACTGGTTTCAGATGGTCAACTAGGTTTTAGATGGTTTCTGGGACTCCTGGTCTTACAAGAGACATCAAACAAAGAGACTAATGAAGAAGTCCTGGCCCCACTGAGATCAATGACAAACTCCCATTGACACCAATGGGGCCAGGATTTCACCCCAAGATTATAACGGAGACTACCAAAATATCCACTGGCATCTGTCTGAGCTGTGGAATATGCTTTCAGAAGTCTTAAAAGAGCAACACTCCAATGCGGAAACTACAGAACCTGAACCACCAAAAAAGAAAATCAACCTTTTGCTGGTGGCATCTGACTCAGATGATGAAAATGAACATGCGTCAGTCTGCACTGCTTTGGATTGTTATTGAGCAGAACCCGTCATCAGCATAGATGCATGTCCTCTGGAATGGTGGTTGAAGCATGAAGGGACATATGAATCTTTAGCACATCTGGCATGTAAATATCTTGCGACACTGGCTACAACAGTGCCAAGCGAACCCCTGTTCTCACTTTCAGGTAACATTGTGAACAAGAAGAGGGCAACATTATCTCCTACAAATGTAAACAAACTTGTTTGTCTGAGTGATTAACTAAACAAGAAATAGGACTGAGTAGACTTGTAGGCTCTAAAGTTTTACATTGTTTTATTTTTGAATGCAGTTATTTTTTGTTCATAATTCTACATTTCCAAGTTCAACTTTCATGACAAAGATCTTGCACTACAGTACTTGTATGAGATGAATTGAAAAATACTATTACTTTTGTTTCTTTTTTACAGTGCAAATATTTGTAAATAAAATAATATAAAGTGAGCACTGTACACTTTGTATTCTATATTATAATTGAAATTAATATATTTGAAAATGTGGAAAACATCCAAAATATTTAAATAAATGGCATTCTATTAATGTGTAACAGTGAGATTAACCACGCGATTAATTGCGATTAATTTTTTAATCACTTGACTAACCTAATGATTTTCTTTTGTGTTGTAATGACTTGTTTCCACCACTCTCTAATTTCTAGAAATATCTTTGTTCTTACAATAAAACAAAATAAGGTTTATTAAAGTAAGTGCTCACAAGTGCTGTGTGGCTGATAAGAGCTGTTGTATATGGTAAAACTGGCAAATTTGGGTACATCACACCTTTGGGCGCAGAGGATCTGGAAATTCTGTGAATAGCTAGTGTCAGGGGCGGGATATCACAGGAGTATGATTCAAAGGGATATGGGGATTGGAGTGCTCCTATTGTTAACCTGCAAGGCAAAGTTAGGGCTGGCAGAGCCCAGAAGAGAGTACTTGAAGGGGTGGCGGTGTTAAGGAGCTGACAGCCAGCTACCACAAGAAAGACTCCCTCTTGTTACAGGCTGCGGCTAACAAGGTGACTCACAGTCCTGGGTACCCTGACAACCATTAGACTAATGGCCCATTTTCATGGATGAGAAACAGCTGCTTGTGGCAAGTTTTTGTGGTTACCAAGTAACTGAGAGTGAGGGACGTTCCATGTCTTTGTCAAAAATAACTTCCTGACATAGGCGCCAACTCCAGGGGTGCTCCGGGGCTAGAGCACCCATGGGGAAAAATTGGTGGGTGCAGAGCATGCCGAGCACCCACCAGCAGCTCCCCGCCAACCCCCCCCAGCTAACCTCCGCTTCCGCGTTCCGCCTCCGGAGGCGCCGCCCCGCCAAGCCGCTTTTCTTAGCTCACAGGCTCGCCGCCCATCAGCTGTTTGGCGGGCGGCAAGCCTGGGGGGCGTGGGGGCGGGGGAAAGCGCAGCGGCGGCACCTCGGGGGAGGGGTATGGGGAGGAGGCAGAGGGCCTATTTAAATTAAATAACACTTTGATCGTTCTACAGAGTTTTTACTTCTGTGTTATCACTTCTATAGGTAGTTTTGGAAAACCCACATGGTGAGTGAGCTCACTAATAAAAGCTATTACAGCTCACAAGCACAATTAACTTACACTGATGAATAAATTAAAAGTAGGGAGAGAAATTAGAGCTGCAGTAACAACAAATTAACTGGAGAAGGACAGGCCACAAGAGCAAAGCAATGAGAAAGAAGTGTTTAATTATGCTGGAGACTTCCTAATGATATTCTCTCCCAACCTGCCCAATGAAAAGCAAATGCCATCTGGCGTGTGGTGCAGCTGCATCCGCAGAGCCACAACACACATACAAATGTGCATATTAAGCACACAGGTGTTTCAGTTTGCGTTTGCCAAGTAGCCAGTAGAAGGCAGATTATTTCAAATCACCCATAGAGAGAAGGGCGTGAGGGGATTTCCCTAACTCCCAGAGTCACTTAGATTTGCTGCCCTGCTTCATCAGCACGGTACTACAAGAATATGATACAGTACAATTTTTGCCTAAGACTACAGGTCTCCATGTACACTACTAGTTGCAAGTTCTTTAATTCTTCTCTGCCAGATAATATAGTCATTCAAGAATCCATTTAGTGAATGACAATAAAGACACATAAGGCCTTGCTGCAAGCATGTAAAAACATTATGTGATCTATACTTAAAGACTATCATAATATATATGCACAAGGGGGGCAAATTAAGGTTGCACAGGCAGCCGTTGGCATTTCCTAATTTTTGAATGCTTGAGTTTGCAACCTTACTGTTCTTTTTATATTTTTTGTGTTCAATTGTATATTAAGATTAAGCTCAGGAAGGCACAGAGCAAATTCTATCTACTCTGCTGTTGTGATACATACATTTTCTGAGCAACCTACTCAGTTTCAGTTGGGAAAAACCTTCCTATCCACTCACTTCCAAAACTTCTTAACAAAATGTGGCTTGCTGCTAGGCTGTCAGAGTAAGCAGAGAAATCAAGCTTCTAATTTTTTGGAATTAAACTGAAGGGAAGAAAAAAAACCATAGGAAGGAAACATAGGGCTTGGATTGAAATAAATGAAGGACAAAAGGATTTCTTTCCCATCAGAAATAAATTAGTGAAAACAAACTCCTCGCGCTCTCTCTCTCTCTGCCAGCATTTCTCTGTCCTCCTAAATTGCCTCCAATATGAAGCTTATGAAAATAAGTTTTTAAAAAGGCAAATATATTTTATATCCCTCTCCTCACAAAATGTAAAGTATACGTTTGTGAATAGTCACATTATCAGCCCAGTTCTGTAACCGGGAGACAAATATAAACAACAAGTAACAGCATGACCACTGAGTAAATTATGCAATGAGATGACTCCATTGGCATTAGTCAGACTCCTAGCATGTTTCTTTTCTCTCCTCCCAAGCTCAGTTCTCTTGTACTTCCCACACTAATGTAATGCCCTCCAGATAAGCCCACTCAAATTCCCCTCATGGCCATTTTCCCTAATAGCTATTTTGCTCAGAGGGAAGGGAGAGTGTTAACCTTTTCCTGCCAGCCACTGAAGATAGTCAATATGTGCCATCACACTGTGGCAAGGGGAAATACTTCTGAATTAACCCTGATCCATTAAGGTGATAACTTTTGTGTGTGGCAATAATGACTCCATTCCTACCACTGCATTTCAATTTCACACCGCTCCTGTCAATTTATATTTCAGGCAACGGTGGCAAGAGAGAACAGTGTCGTTAGAGATACATGACAGAAATATCCCATCAATTCAATGTTGAAAAACTGATTTGGAAAAGGATTTGAGGATGTTTCTCTTTTCAAATGTTAGAAGGTACAAGCTAGATCCACAAAGGGGGTTTAGAAATCAGAATTTCAGTGCCTAATGTTAGTCATCCTGCTGTCCAATGGAAGCCATGGCCCCGAGTTAGGTGCCCAGGGTCCCTGCACAATGCATGGGAAGAGTAAGGCACCTAAGAATGGGATCCACAAAAGCCAGCACACTAGGGGGTGAGCCACCTTGGCTGGCCAATAGGAAATGCCAAGAAGATGGGTGGGGCCTAAGGCCAACCCTTTAAAGGGGCTTAGGCACCTATGGCCAGGACAGAGGGAGGCACATCTCTCTGCTTTGCAGTCACAGCCTTCAACCTTCTCCTGGAGTTAGGCACCTAAGCCTTTCTCACAAACTTTCCCTTATAACTTTTAACCCACTGGTTAAAGCACTTACCTGGGATGTGGGAGATCTTTCCTGCCTGATGTGGGTTCAAATTGTTGCTCCACATGTCTGGAGAATGCCCTAACCTCTGGAGTATAGGATACTGTATTGTGGGGATCTCTCAATCTCTCCAGTAGAAGACTGGACCTGAACTTGAGTCTCCCATATCCCTTGTGAGTGCCCTAACCACTGGTCTATAGAATCATTCTAACTCTCACTAGCCCAATGATAGTATTTTGTACAGGGCTCCAAATCTATTAGATTGTCTCTGAGCACACCTGCTGGATTGAGTTCCACAGGTGATATAGGTGAGGGCATGCTCAGTTTAAGGATCCTACTGGGGCTTAGGTTTGAGTCAGGTGCCCAAGCACCATGACTGAGCCATCCATGCTCAAGCGCAGTGGTAGATTTTTAAGGGCTTAAGGGACTTAACTGGCAGAAATGTAGGCACTTAGGGAGTTTAGGCACCTACAGGGTTAGGTGGCAGCTGAGTGGGTGTTTTGAGGATCTAAATTTTGGATTTAGGTGCCTAAAATGACAGGTGTCTTAATTGCTTTGTGATTCTAGCCCTATAGGCCTATGAAGGGGACCTAGCTCATTGTCTGAATGCCTTAATATAGAACATTGCGGCATGTCTCCTCAGCAACAAAGACTACCATGGGAACATCAAACCTGTCCTCACAAAGGATACTGAGTCAAATTCAAGGTCTCAGCCCTTCAAGGTGCTCAATGGCCTTGGCTGAGGATACCTAAAAGATCACCTAAAGCTCTGGGATGAAGACTATGGTTGACAGCTTCCACCATCCGTCACAATGGAAGTCAGGGCAGGGATTTCTCAAGGCTATTGTTTCAGGCTGATGGCAGACAGCACTGCATCAGTTGGAATGTTTGGAAAAACCAGGAGGGCTAGCAATGCAACTTTTAAAAATAAAGGCTTTGAGTATGTTGTGGCAACAAGTCAATTCTCTGGCAAATTCTGCATCTGTAAAAATCACAGAGTCCATAAAGCCATAGGAATAATGGGCTACATCACACTTTCCTCTGGTAAAGCGTGTATGAGAGGTACAGATGGCCCAGGAGAATCTGGGAGGAGAAACTCAGAGTTCCTGAGTTAGATCTTGTCTACATGACAGCGTTGTACCATTGGTCTGGAAGTATTTATTCACACAATACACAGTCAACCTGTGGAACTCTTTGCCAGAGGATGTAGTGAAGGCCAAGACTATAACAGAGTTCAAAATAGAACGAGATAAATTCATGGAGGTCCATCAATGGCTACTAGCCAGGATGGGCAGGAATGGTGTCCCTAGCTTCTGTCTGTCAGAAGTTGGGAATGGGTGACAAAGAATGGATCACTTGATAATTACCCTATTCATTCCCTCTGGGGCACCTGGCATTGGCCACTGTCAGAAGACAGGATACTGAGCTAAATGGACCTTTGGTCTGACCCAGTATGGCCGTTCTTATGTTCTAAGTTACTATCATAAGGGTAAAGCCTGCCTGTGCAGGAGACGGAGCTTTTTTGAGGCCAGTCCCAGAGTATGGAACAAACTCCTGCAGGGCCATCTTAAACCACACCACCTTCCACTCGCAAAGTTCAAGGTGCACTTCTTTGACCTTGCCTTCTCTAACAAACACATAGCAGCATGTACATTTTTTAAAAAGTCAAAAAATAAATCCCACCAAACAAAGCCCTACATTGCACACACAATTCTCCCCCTGGGGAGAAGATACCAGAAAGAACAAACTACATGTGATTGATATTCATCATATGATTTAATGCACTACTGTGAGGATGGTGGTACAAAAAACAAAATACAATTCTCTGAAGGGAGCAGGACAAAGATGCCAAAGCAAGGAGCTGAATGTGCCTGAAGTTTGGAATGTCAAACCTTTGCTTCTCAATGTTCTGTAGATTTATAAAGATGGATATTTGGAAGTTCAGCTAGGGAAGCAGCTAAATGACAAAATAAATTTAATAATCTTTCCTTTCTTCCATTTTTTTAAAATATGAAGTTCTGTTTATTTTCCATTGCTTTCATTAGGGCTAAGTTTTCTAGCCACTCAACTTAGAACTCATATGGAAATCAGTGGGGTCTCATATATGGAGCATAGTCAGGGCTTTAGTTGACTGACAGGTATCACTCTCCGCCCCCTCCTCCCCATCTGCTTCCTGTCACATCATCTATACTATTCTTATACCTTGTTGGTCCCCATTGTCTAATTTCGCTATGCTTTTTTGCCTCTTTCCACCCTTCATTGCTCTTCTCACTCCCACCTGATTCAACCATTTGGAGATGGACAATGAACAATGTGTTCCACTAAGCTTATGGTAATGCAGTGTTGCTAGCTCAAGATTTTATCATGAGTCTCCATGCTCTTGGAGTCAAGGGATTACATGAGAATCTCAGCTATCATTTTTTAAAAAGTACATTTGTAACTCATATGGTTGCAGAGAAAAGTTCCAAAACAGCCTGAATGCTAAAGGCTAAAAAAAAAACCCAGAAGAACAATAAAAAGAAAATATCTATATATTTTCATATTTTGAGGACTGACATGAATTTTTAACGCTTGGGGTTGGTAATACTGATTATCAGTTCTGATGCTTCAGATAATTGTGAATACCAGTAATTGAAGAACATTTTATTTAAGGTTATCAATCCAGAGATAATGAGGAAATCAGAGTAGATTGAAATAGTTGTGGCAGGAAAGTGACCTTCATGAGACAAAAGCAAATGTCACACACAGTCAGGCCATACATTGCCTACCATTTTTAATTTGAATAATGTGCTAAATAACAATAATCACTGGGGTCTGATCTCTGTCATGTAACAGGGTATTAAATTTTGTAATTGGCCCCAAGTCAAGTGATGTTGGTCAGGAGAAAAAGTTTAGTTGTCTTCTGCCACCACTTGTGTGTAGCACCCATATCACAGCCTCACCTGCTCTTTAACTGAGGGGAGGAGGAGCAGGAATCCATAGCAAAGATACATATCTCACTTACTTTCCCAGGACAGCTCTCTTAAGATAGTGTTATGAGACTCTAGAAGAAGAAAAAAATCCTTCTCAGATCAATTGATCTTCAAGCAGAGTTCCTTGATAGTTCCTGATGTTTTGGGGGGAAACACTCAGTTTTTGCACAGTTCAGAGCCAGGGCTGGCTCCAGGCACCAGCGTTCCAAGCAAGAGATTGGGGCAGCAGTCTGGAAGGGGTGGCAGTCCGTGTGCTGTTAGGGCAGCAAGCGTCTCCCGAGCAATGGCAATTCGGCGGCTACTGTTCTCTTTAGCCGCCCACGGCGGCAGCAATTCAGCGGCCGCTCACATCTTCAGCCGGGGTGGCAGCGGCAATTCGGCGGCTTCCTCTTCAGCCGGGACGGCTGCTCTCGTCTTCTGCTTGGGACTGCAGAAACGGTAGAGCTAGCCCTGGTTAGAGCTGATGCGTGGAATTTCCTACATTGAATTCTTACACTGTGTGACATAGTTTTTATATTTAAGCAACTTTGCTATGCTATCACAACTTCCCATTTGTATTGTTGAAAGAAATTTTACGCTTTGTGGATAAATGTAAATATACTGTTCGAAAGGCAAAGGGTAACTCCCATTAAAGGCTAGACCTTTTGTGCTTTTCTTTAAAACGTCACACGGCTTTTCAGTGATCTTTTAAAACAGTAATATCGTAAAACCTACTTTGCTCTTTTATAAATAAGCTAATTATAAGTACTGAAACAAGAGCGTAGCCATTGAAAAGAAACACAGCATAGCTGCACCTTGCAGATAAAGTAACAAACAAAGAAAAGGAAACCATTACTTTTCAGGACAATGACTACTCCACATGGGGCAGATTTTCAAACACACTAAAGGCAGTTAGGTGCCCATTTCCTCTTGAAAGTCTGTGGGAGCTGTCCTTAGTGTCTTTCACAATCTCCCCCCAGATATCTATGAGCTCACGGACACCCAGTGTCATAGTGTCTTTATATGAATCAGTAGGTGGCGCTGTGGCAGGAAGGACTGAAGGTTTCTACGATGCTGGGAAGTGGGACATGTGGGGATAGATCCTTAAAGAGTCCCAACTGTTTATCCTGACAGAATCTAATAACAGCAGCAGAAGCAGTGCACATAGGAATCCCTAACACCTCCGTCTCAATGCACTGCCAACTTGTCAAGGGCATGCACCTGAAACAGAAGGTCATATCTCAAGGTTGGGTAAAGGGAGGTGCCTTACTTACCTCATACATCATTCTCTGGGCCACATCAGCCCTGTTGTCCAAACCTGGGGTATACAACCAGCTGCACCTCTTAGCAAATCCACCCCAAGGTGAACAGTGTGTGTGAAAAACAGTCCAAGCAAAAAAAAGAAAGATAGTTTCACAGCCTGAAAGGGGCCAGGCTGAGCCCCCCTCCCTCATGCAAAGGAGAGGAATCGTCTTTCAGACTCCCCAGGAACTCTCAGCTCCCACCTTTCTGCAGCTAAAGGCCAAGACTTAGTCCGGGGAGTTTCAAGAAAATAAACAAACCAGCCCATTTTTTTCTCAGGTGGTTCTCTCAAGCCATTCTTCTGGACATTCTAGCTGTGCTTGTTTCAGAGTACCAGCTCAGCCAACTGGCCTGAGCTCCTCCCTTTTAAGGGCCTGCCCCAGATGTGACAAGCTACATAGGTGCAGTGGGTTGGGACTGATTGTGACCATAAGAGTTCTTCAACACCTTCTTGTGGCTTCTGTGGGTGGTGGTTGTTTGCCCTCACAGGTGCCAACTTTCCAAAGTGCTGGGGGTGCTCGACCACCGGCTCTGCCCCAGGCCCCGACCCCACTCCACCCTTTACCCCAAGGCCCCAATCCTGCCCCGCCTCTTCACGGCCCCGCTCCACCCCCACCCCACCTCTTCCTGCCCAGTTCTGCCCCCTCCCCCAAGCATGCCACATCCTTGCTCCTCCCCCCTCCCTTTCAGCCTCCTGCATGCCACGAAACAGCTGATTGCTGTGGGCAGGCGGCGTGGGGAGGGACAGATGGCGCTAATCTGGGGGGCCTGCCAGCGTGCGGGAGGCACCAGGGCAGAAGCTGATAGGGAGGCTGCCGATGGGTGCTCAGCACCCACCATTTTTTCCTGTGGATGCTCCAGCCCCGGACTCCATATTCGTTGTGTCTCACTGATTCCCATGCTAACCGTGCTTCATTTGTAAGTAGTATGTGTTATATGTCCTGCTTCTTCTTCCTATGTTTGCCCTACCCCAGGGAGGAAAAGGATAGTCTTATGGTTAAAGGCACTGAACTGCAACTCAGGGGGATTTAGGTTGAATAGCTGGATTTACCACAGCTTTTCCATTAGAATCAGTTGAAAATTTTCACACATTTGGTCAAAAATGGCATTTTTAATAATAAAAATTCAAACTTATCAAACTTTTTAAAATTTTCATTTTTGCAAAATTTTCAGTGAAATTTTTATCACTATTTACATTTTTATCAGTGTTGTTTTCAAAATTTATTTCAATTAACAGAAAACGTCTAATGATTTTTTAACGTAACTGAGTAAAAATTTGATAAAATGGTGATTAAAAATATTGCAAAAACAAACAAAAAAACCTAAAAAAACAAACAAAAAAAGATTTCTAACCCTGTGGAATGGAAACAACTTCAAAATTTCAAAGATTTTACAAAATTATTTCCCTATTTTTCAACCCCTTTACTTCATGTGTTATACTTTGGACATGAGGTGCCTCAGTTCCTCACCCCCTAAAAATGGAGATAATAATACTTCATTTATCTGTGCTGTCTATTAAGATTAAAAGCTCCTTGAGGAAGATACTTACTTTATGTCTGAACGGACTCTAGTACTCTGGGGCTTCAGTCTCAGCTGGGGTCACTTGGTGTTACTGGAATGCAAATTAGAAATAATAATAGTATGAGGGGTTACGATGGCTGAGCATCCATATTGTAGCGATTTCAAGATGCACTATATGGTGGCATTATGAAAGAAGTAAGCAAGCAATCACTCCAAGATTAAAGTGGGTTTTTTTTTTCATTCAGTCCAGCGGTCATATTTGGGGAGAATGGAAGGGGGAAAGAAGTGGTATTCTTTCAAGCTCTGTCCACCAAGTAAGGCCCACTTACATGAGACACCATTCACAGTAGAATGTGCAGGTGTTCAAAATAGTTCATGCATGGTTTCTGGGCAACTTGTGCTTGGCTTCCTCATCAGTGAGGCCTGTGTAACATGAACTTGGCTCCCATTGGAAGGTGTTCAGATTTCCTGGTAGGTTTGTTGGGCTTCACTCCTTCTTAACGGAGGGTAGAAAAAATGGCTCCATAGCCTTGTTCCACTCACTGTTGGTGTCAAAATGAGCCGTCACTCGCAGTAGCTTGTATATCTTCATACTCCTTACTTTCACAGCTCGAAGCGTGTGTTAACAACATTGACTTTTAAAGTGTTATCATTGGCATCTGCGTTAGCATCCAGTGAAATGGATGGGGCAGATCACCCTCTTAGGGATACTCTTTCAGGTTCTGCAAATGCAGGCAGACATCTCTGCATCAGTTAGCCTTTAAAACCTGACACAACTGTATCTCAGCAACTATAACAACTAGAGCCTTTTTAGGAATTAAATTTTAGATTCTGAAGGACATGAAGGCAGCACTGAAAGAAGTGGGGTCACACAGTACAATCACATACCTGCTCAGTCAAAGCATTCATTCAACAAACTCACAAAGTAATAGCTCCATTGTTTTGTTCTCCTGACACCCTCCTTATACATCCTCTACTGTTCTCAGTTTTGTAATAGTATTTTGACTCACTCACTCCTGCTTTATTCAATTAGCAGTAGATACTATGATCAAGTTCTGCTATTCTTCATAACTGACCCCCCAAATCGGTGCCCACGTATGCTTCCAAAGCAGAGCTAAGCTGGTGCATGTGTATTCTGATCCCTTAGCACTCTCCACCTCACTAGGAATACAAATAATGGGTTGGGAAGAATAGCTGCAATTTTCAAGCCAGGCTACATACATAGGCCAGGGACTCCAGGCATCAGCTTTCCAAGCTGGTGCTTGGGGCAGCATCGAGAATGGGGTGGCAGTCTGTGTTCTGCGGCGGCAATTCAGCGGCAGGTCCATTCTTCCCGCTGCCAAATTGCTGCCGCAGGACTCGGACTGCCGCCCCATTCTCGCCTGCTGTGGCGGCAATTCGGCGGCAGGTCCGCCACTCTTCCCTTGCCGCCGCGGGACTCGGACTGCCTGTGTTGGGGGCCCCACAACGTCTGTCTGTGTCGGGGGTGGGGCCACGGTGACTGCTTGGGGCGGCGAAATGGTTAGAGCCGCTCCTGACATGGACAAATGTGCAGATCCTCTGTACCAGTCTTCTGTAGCTCCTTTCGTGAGGGCTTGTGCATCAGGTTTTGTATGGCTTAAGTCAGGTCATTAAAGAGAGTATACAAACTACCCTTTTATACTTTAAATTGGAGATGGATCTGAGCCAAACCCAAGGATCTCTTCCCCTTAACTTTAGTGTATTGGAATTCTGGATTCAAATGTTTGCAATCTGAGCCTTTAAACATTTTGACTTTATACTCTGAGTACTTTAAACTTTTTCACTTTATATTCTGTTGTGTGGAATATTTGTTTAGAATTTGAAAAGAAGGGTAGTCTAATTGTTAAAGCTAAGATGTGGATGTTTCACTGTCTTATTGTATGACCTTGAGCAAGTCACTAGGGCCCCATCCTGTAAGCTATTCCATGTTGGCAGACCCTGTTGCTTGTTTGGACTCCATGTGGAAACAGGGCCATGAGTGTCTGTAGGAATTTGCCAAAGGTTGACAGTTTCAAAGCAGTGCAGGGGGCTTTAGTCACCTCCTCCTCCCCCACTCCTCACACACATAGCTTGCATTAATTTTAAAGATCTCGGGGTGTCATTTTAATGGAAGATGTGTGTGGCCAAAGTCCGTGCACTGCTTTGCAAACATCAACTTATACCTCTTTGCTTTACCAATTTAGATTCTGCATAAAACCCTCATGAAGCTGAATTAGTATTTATAAATCACTGAGATTTTCGGTTAAAAGGTGCTATTGAACTGCAAATTATCAATACTCCCCCCACCCAAATTTCCCAACCTATTAAGCAACTTTTCCATCTAGAAGAAGACATGGATTTGGAGAAAATCTCAAATAAACGTCACATCAGGTTTTAAAGGAATTCATTATAGACCTTCCATTGAGATTAGAATGACTATAAAGTGTAGAAGAAATGGAAAGTCTGTAACAGAGCTTTCCCTTAGCAAGTGAGACTGTTTTCCCATTGCAGCTAAATTAATCCAATACTATATAGTGGATTTTTTAAATCGTTTCAAAGCTATGAACCAGAGATAATCAATGTAATTTTCACATGGCCTGAAATTCACTCACCAAATATGAAGAAAAATAGAAGTGGAGCGACAGAAGCCCACGTGAGTTTGTTTTAAATATGAGGCAATCAAAAAATTTAAAGTGGAATTTAACTGATTCTTACTTTGCTAATGAGCAAACTCAATAATTTTAGTAAAAATAGTGGCCTTACCTCACCTCTGAGCAAAAATTTTATAGCATAATGTTGTGAAGTTAGATGGCTAAGTACCTGTACAACATAGACGGCAATACATTTACTAGTGAACAAATAAATGGAGGTTACTTGTAACTTGAGCACTTCGAGATAGACTCTGCATACTCACCCTCATGGAATTGGCACCAATCTTTCCTACCTGTTGTTTGGAGACAGGCTGGTTCAATTTGCCAGCAACTGGAAGCTGATAGCATCAGATAAACGGATTCTTGAAATTATAGACAAGGGGTATTCAATCGAATTTGAGACCTTACCCTGTTCAAATACCTCCCCACCTTCCCTAATCAGTGGCCCCTCCCAGGAGAGAGTTTTGATATCAGAGGTTCAATCTTTAGTCCTGCCATATCCATTGAGCAGGTTCTCAGAGATTTGTGGAGTCTGCAGTTTTATTCAAGATACTTCTTTGGACAAAAGATGGTGGGTTTTCATCCTATCTTTGATCTAAAGAAGCTAAACACTTTTATGTGACGGTTCTAGTTTGAAATGTTGATCCTAGCTTCCATTATATCCTCCCTTTCTACCATGGATCCAAAATAGGTGGCAATACATTTATTAGTTAATAAAGGTCCGGTGGATAGAACCCGGCCTGAGACTCAGAAGATGTCTATTGCCCTCTCTGCCACTGAACTGCTGTATGACCTCGGCAAGTCAGTTTGTCTGTTTACTCTCCTGCTCTTACCTATTTAGACTTTAAACTCTTTAGGGCAGGGACTGTCTCATACTATGTGTCTGAACAATGCTTAGGACAACTGGGCCCTAATGTAATACAAATAAGAAAGAGCATTTCTGGCATGCAGTCTGATGTATTTGTGTGTGTTTGTTCATTTAGGCCCTGATCAGAGCCATGTGAGCAGGCTGCGTTTGGCTCCGTTTGCAAGACGGGCCCTTATTTGACCATTTACTGGAAATATAATTACAGAGTGAGGAATCCAGCCCAAATATTGGTAAATTGACAATCACCCAACTATGGCAAATGAGTGATGTGTAATGGGATGTGTAATGAGACTTCCAGACATTAGTACAAATCGGTGAGGCTTTGCCATAGTTGGGTGATTGTCAATGTACCAGTATTTGGGCCGGATTCCTCACTCTGTAATAGCAACTTCAGCAGCGTTTCATTGGTATAAGCAGTAGGGAATCAGCTTCACTTTTTAATCTAATCCAGATAAACACCATTAACTAAACTACTGGGGTAGGTGGCAAGAGAAGGCCTGAAAACTGAAGATGGCTGGAAAGGAATCATGGCTTGATGCTACTGTTTGGAAAGGAATAGATATCCATCCACTAGGGAATTTGGCAGCCACCTTAACAGCAGGCAAGAAAGAAAATCCGCCAGCAGATAGGTTTGTTTGCTTCTGTTTCTAAATCAAGCTGCTTGAGGAAAATAAAGATAGCTATAAACTGGAGCCTTAAAGGCAGAGTCCTTGAAAGCTGCTTTTAGAAAACATAAAAGCCTTGAGAAAATACTTTTAGAAAGACAAAGAAGATACTTCAAATTACACTTTTAGAGGCTCAGTTCCACAGTATTGATTAAAGTAGAGGGAATACGTTGGAAAAGAAAAGATGTTTTGAACTTGACAGAAGGTAGAAAGGGCACAGTGGGAGAGAGAAAATCAAAGGAGGGGACCAGCGCAAGGTGACAGAAATGACAGTAGAGATCTGGTGCAAATGACTGCATGAGAAATATTGTGAGGAAGCAAGGGAGAATAATAAAGAAAAGGAGAAAAAAGAGAGCACTTCACTACTGCAATCAAGTTGAAAGAAATGATTGGAGGTGAGAAAAAAAGTATAATTACATTTATCCCTGAATTCTAAGACCTTCGTTTCCATAGGCCTAAGCAGCACCTAAGTACTAGACATAAGGCCAAATTCATCCCTGGTGCAACTCCATCGTCTTCAGCAGAATGACACCTGCTTACATTGAGGTTGAATTTGTCCTGCAGTATCAAACATCAACTCTTGGAGAAGAGGAGTCAGAGTGGGTTCTCCATCTCTTGGATCATCAACAGCGAAAAATGATTCTGCAGGTCAAATTTTGCTCTCAGAGGCATTTGTGCAAACCTTGGAACTGAAAGATATTGAGGTTAGGAAGGCATTACTGAAGGCATAATCTAAAGACAGTGGAGTTGCATAGGTGTAGAGGGGGGCATAATTTGGCCTGCAGAATTTCTAAACTTGGTGATGAACTAAGTTATACAGAATCCAGCTTGACTGTCAGATCTCAGGGAAGGAGGGGAGGTTAGGGGAGGGGAGTGGAGGGTAGGGGAGGAAGAAGTAGGACATATAACACATACTACTTACAAATGGAGCAAGGTTAGCATGGGATCAGTGAGACAATGTATATGGAGCCCCACAATGCCCTTCTAATAGAGGCCCTTCCTAGGACAGAAAGGCACTTTAAAAGACGGTTACTCACCGTAGTAACTGTTGTTCTTCGAGATGTGTTGCTCATATCTATTCCAATTAGGTGTGCGCGCGCGGCGTGCACGATCGTCGGAAGATTTTTACCCTAGCAACACTCGGTGGGCCGGCTGGCGCCCCCTGGAGTGGCACCGTTACGGTGCCTGATATATACCCCAGCCGGCCCAGCGCCCTCTCAGTTCCTTCTTGCCGGCTATTCCGACAGTGGGGATGGAGGGCGGGTTTGGAATAGATATGAGCAACACATCTCGAAGAACAACAGTTACTACAGTGAGTAACTGTCTTTTCTTCTTCGAGTGCTTGCTCATATGTATTCCAATTAGGTGACTCCCAAGCCATTCCTAGGAGGTGGGGTCGGATTGTGAGACTGCGGAGTGTAGGACCGCCGAACCAAAAGCGGCGTCCTCCCTAGAATGTTGTACTATGGCATAATGGGAGGCGAAGGTGTGCACCGATGACAAAGTCACTGCCCTACAAATCTCTTGAATTGGTATGTGTGCCAAGAAGGCGGAGGACGAGGCCTGAGCTCGGGTGGAGTGGGCGGTAGGGTGCATGGTGGGGACACCTGCCAAGTCATAACATGTCCGGATGCATGACGTGATCCATGACGAGATGCGTTGGGAAGAGACCAGGAGACCTTTCATCCGGTCCGCCACGGCGACGAACAGCTGAGTCGTTCTCCGAAAGGGCTTCGTTCGCTCGATGTAGAAGGCGAGGGCCCTACGGACGTCCAAGGAATGGAGTTGCTGCTCCTTCCTAGAGACATGGGGCTTTGGACAGAAGACCGGTAGAAAAATGTCTTGGTTAATATGGAAGGCCGACACTACCTTGGGCAGGAAGGCCGGGTGTGGTCGCAGCTGTACCTTGTCCTTGTGGAACACCGTGTAAGGGGGTTCCGAAGTTAGCGCTCTGAGCTCAGAGACGCGCCTCGCTGAGGTAATGGCTACGAGGAAGGCCGTTTTCCAGGAGAGGTACAGCAGCGAGCAAGTGGCCATAGGCTCGAATGGGGCCCCCATGAGCCTGGTGATGACGAGGTTGAGGTCCCAGGTGGGGACCGGGCGGCGCACCAATGGGTGTAGCCGTTCCAACCCCCTGAGGAACCTGCTAACCATGGGGATGGAAAAGATCGAAAGCCCCCCATCACCAGGGTGAAAGGCCGAGATTGCCGTGAGGTGGACTTTTAGCGACGAGAGGGCCAGACCCTGCTCCTTTAGAGAGAGGAGGTAGTCTAGAATGGTGTGTATCGGCACCTGCAAGGGGTTAAGACCCCAAGGGCCGCACCAAAGGGAAAACCGTTTCCACTTAGCTGAGTAGGTGGATCTGGTGGAAGGCTTCCTACTGCTCAGCAGAACCTGTTGGACCGGGCTGGAACAACGTAGCTCAGACGGGTTCAGCCATGCAGCAGCCACGCTGTGAGATGAAGAGAGTGCAGGTCGGGATGATGGAGCCTGCCGTGCTGCTGCGTAATCAGGTCCGGCCACAATGGTAGAGTGATTGGGGCGGCCACGGAGAGCTCCAGGAGAGTGGTGTACCAGTGCTGCCTGGGCCACGCCGGAGCGATCAGGATTAATCGGGCCTTGTCCCTGCGCAACTTGAGCAGGACTCTGTGGACCAGTGGAACTGGTGGGAAGGCATAGGACAGGTGGTCCGTCCAAGGATGGAGAAAAGCGTCTGTCGGGGAGCCTGGGGAACGACCTTGGAGTGAGCAGAACACGTGGCATTTCCGGTTCTCGCGAGTCGTGAATAGATCTATGTGGGGAAATCCCCACTTCCGGAAGACAGAGTGGATGACGTCCGGCCGAATGGACCACTCGTGAGTCTGGAAGGACCTGCTCAGTTGGTCCGCCAAGGTGTTCTGGACCCCTGGGAGAAAAGAGGCTACGAGGTGAATGGAGTGGGCTATGCAAAAGTCCCAGAGATGAATCGCTTCTCGGCAGAGGGGGAGGGAGCGTGCCCCTCCCTGTCTGTTGATGTAATGCATGGCCGTCGTGTTGTCTGTAAGGATGGTGACACAGCGGCCCTGTAAATGTTGAGCGAAGGCTTGGCAGGCAAGATGTACCGCTCGCAGTTCTCTGACATTGATGTGCAGAGTCAGCTCCTGCTCTGACCACAGGCCCTGCGTTTGGAGGTTCTGTAAATGAGCTCCCCAGCCGAGGGATGAAGCATCCGTGGTTAAGGCTAGGGATGGCTGAGGTGGATGAAATGGAACACCTGACATCACCTTCCTGGGGTCCAGCCACCAGTTGAGGGAGGCTAGGACCTGTGCTGGGACCGTCAGAATTATGTCCAGGCTGTCCCTGCGCGGCCGGTATGCTGAGGCGAGCCATGCCTGGAGGGGCCGGAGGCGCAGCCTGGCGTGAGCTGTCATGAAGGTGCAGGATGCCATATGACCAAGGAGGCTGAGGCAACACCGGGCCGTTGAGGTTGGGAAGGCCTGAAGGCTGCGTATGGTAGTTGTAAGAGTCAGAAAACGAGCCTCTGGAAGAAATGCCTGGGCGAGAGTGGAGTCCAGTACTGCCCCTATAAAGTCTAACCTCTGTGTTGGCACCAAAGTGGACTTTTCTACGTTCAGGAGGAGGCCGAGCCGCCTGAACATGCCCATGGCCGTGCGAATATGAGACTGGACTTGGTTGCTGGAGTTGCCGCAGATAAGCCAGTCGTCGAGGTAGGGGAACACCTGAACTCTTTGACGCCGGAGGGCGGCTGCTACCACTGCCATACACTTCGTAAAAACCCTCGGTGCCGTCGAGAGGCCGAAGGGCAGGACCGTAAACTGGAAGTGTCTCTGGCCCACCACGAAGCGGAGGAAGCGCCTGTGAGGTGGGTAGATTGCAATATGGAAATACGCGTCCTTCATGTCGAGGGCGGCGTACCAGTCTCCCTGATCCATAGAGGGGATAATAGTGCCCAGGGAGAGCATACGGAACTTCAACTTTACCATAAATTTGTTGAGTCTCCGCAAGTCCAGAATAGGACGTAGCCCCCACTTCGCCTTGGGGATTAGGAAATAACGGGAGTAGAACCCCTTGCCCCTGAGCTCCCTCGGAACCTCCTCTACCGCTCCTGCGGAGAGGAGCTCTTGTACCTCCTGAATGAGGAGTTGCTCGTGAGAAGGGTCCCTGAAGAGGGACAGAGAGGGAGGATGGGATGGAGGTGGGGAGACAAACTGCAAATGGTATCCCTTTTGCACCGTGCGTATGACCCAGCGGTCCGTGGTGATTTCTGACCACGCCGGGGAGAAAAGGGAAAGGCGGTCCAGGAACAGGGGGACAGGATCGATTAAAACTGGTACTCCGGCCTCGAGCGTCCCTTCAAAAATTTTGTTTGGGCCCCGACGATGGTTTGTGGGGGCCCTGTCGCTGGCTGGTCTGTCGACCGGGTTGTTGTCTCCTGCCCCCTCGACCACGCGGCCTCCTGTAGAAGTCCTGTCGTGGTGCAGGTGGGAAGTAGGGACGTTGTCCGAAGGGCCGGAAGGGTCTGCGCTGCGTCGCTGGGGTATGCATCCCCAGCGTGCGGATGATGGTTCGACCATCTTTGAGGGTCTGCAGCTTTGGGTCAGTTTTCTCAGAGAACAGACCCTGACCTTGAAACGGTAGGTCCTGGATCGTGTGCTGGACCTCCGCGGGGAGGGTGGAGGATTGTAGCCAGGAGATACGCCGCATGGCGACTCCCGAGGCGATAGTTCTGGCGGCCAAGTCAGCGATGTCGAGAGAGGCTCGCAGCGACGTCCTGGCCAGCTTCTTGCCCTCCTCGACAAAAGCTTTGTACTCCTGCCTGGACTCCGGAGGCATAAGTTCTTTAAATTTCTCCATGGAGACCCAGGTGTTATAGCCGTAGCGGCTCAGGAGTGCCTGCTGGTTCGCAGCCTGGAGCTGTAGGCCACCCCCTGAGTAAATCTTTCTCCCAAATAAGTCTAGGCGCTTGGCATCCTTAGACTTTGGGGTGGGGGCCTGTTGGCCATTCCTCTCCCTCTCATTGACCGATTGAACCACCAGTGAGCACGGAGGGGGGTGAGTGTAGAGATACTGGAAATCTCTTGGAGGTGCCATATACTTCCTCTCTACACCCCTGGCAGTGGGGGATATCGAGGCTGGGGACTGCCAGATAGATGTGGCGTTGGCCAGTATCGTGCGGACGAATGGCAGGGCTACCCTGGTTGGGGCGTCAGTTGCCAAAATGTCCACCACCGGGTCCTCCAGTTCTGGAACCTCCTCTATCTGCAGATCCATGTTAAGGGCCAATCTGCGAAGCAGGTCTTGATGGTCCCGGAGATCGATAGGAGGCGGGCCGGAAGATGATGCTCCTGCCATACCTCGTCAGGGGAGGAGGAGGATGACAGACCTTGAGCGAGCGGGTCCTCAGGGGGGGCCGCTGAGGGGTCCAGGGTTGGGGCCTCCAAGTCTGGGGCCGCGACCGATTCCGAGACGTCTGGTGGAGGCCGGGATACCGTAGCCTCTGGTGCTCTACGCTTGGATTGAGCCGAGAGGGAGGCTCTAGATGGGACCCCTTGGGCCTGATGGTACGCCATCGGGGTCCAGAAGGCCCATTGTCCCTGGTCGTGGGACGGGTCCTGTCCGGCATCTCGCAGGTGGCCCTGCTCACCCACCGTGCGATCCTCCACGTACAGGTCGCTACCGGCTCTAGAAGAGTGGGAGACGGAGCGAGAAGGCCAAGGTGGTGCAGAGTAGCCATGGAGGGTGGTCTGCGTGGCCATGGTATGTCGCGGTGCCGGAGATCAGTACCGGGAACTCGATCGGTACCGGGATCTGGAACGGTACCGGCGGTGACTGCGGTACCGGGATCCAGACCTGGATCGGGAACGCCTCGGCGAACGATAATGATGCCGATCGTCCGGAGATCTACGTGGTGACCGGCCACGGGACCGGGATCGGTACCGGGAGTCGACATACCGCCGTCTGGAGGGGGACCTGGAGCGGTACCACGAGTACGACCGGTGCCGGGATGGTGACCGGCGCCGGGACTGCGAGCGGTACCGAGGAGACGCTGACTGCTGCTGGCTGGTCTCAGCATGCGGCACCGGGTGGAACATGGCTGGTTTGCCGCGGGAAGTGACGATCCGCAACGGCGGTACCAAGGATGGAGTCGGTGCCGGATCGGTCATCGCAATCAGGTCCCGTGCCGCCGAAAAGGTGTCCGGAGTGGACGGCAGCGGAAGCTCTACCACGGTGCGGGCCGGGGAGCTGGCGGTTACGGAGCTCAACGTGCCTTGTGGGGCCGGAGTCGTCGGTACCGGAGCCTGAGAAGGCTGTCCTGCACTCAACGGCCTCTGGGGTGCTGGAGTTGGCAGGGCCGGCGCCGGTATCGGTGGCGGCGCCGGACTCGACGGCCTCTGCGGGGCCGGAGTAGGTGGCACCGGGATCTGAGCCACTGGCACCGAGCTCAACGGTCCTTGCGGTACCGGAGTCAACTGTGCTGGTGCCATACCAGGCCTGGCGTGGTCTGGAACGGGCTGCGTGAGCAGCGGCGCCGTAGTCAGTGCTGGTGCGGTGCCCGACTTCTTCGCTCTCGGGGACAGAGAGCGACGCCTCTGCGAAGTCCCAGCCTGAGGCGTACGGTGCCTGGGCTCTTTCCCGGAGCTCGGGCGTTGCAGTGCCGCAGATGACGAGGCCGCCGGGGTCGGTACCGGGTTCCGGTGCGGGGCCGACATCGGGCTAAGCGAGGCCTCCAGGAGGAGCTGCTTCAAACGAAAGCCCCGCTCCTTCTTGGTCCGCGGCTTAAACGCCTTACAAATACGGCACTTGTCCGGAAGGTGGGACTTCCCGAGGCACTTCAAACAGGAGGTGTGGGGATCTCCTGTGGGCATCGGCTTCTGGCAGGCCGAGCAAAGCTTGAATCCCGGAGAGCCAGGCATTGGCCCGGTACTGGGAGGGAGACAGGGGACAAGCCCCTTATCTCCCGCTACTATTTACACTAACTACACAACGAACTATGAATAACTATTAACAACTAATTAAGAAGTACTTAAACTATCTACAAGATAAACGAGTGCTAAGTATGCTAGGGATGTGGAGGTCAGCGAGCTGCTCTCCACAGTTCCAACGACCGTCACGGGCGGTAAGAAGGAACTGAGAGGGCGCTGGGCCAGCTGGGGTATATATCAGGCACCGTAACGGCGCCACTCCAGGGGGCGCCAGCCGGCCCACCGAGTGTTGCTAGGGTAAAAATCTTCCGACGATCGTGCACGCCGCGTGGGCACACCTAATTGGAATACATATGAGCAAGCACTCGAAGAAGAATGATATTTACTAAAGGGAAAAAAATAATTTAGTAGGCTAGCTCCTCTGGTGTGGTTGAAGGTGTTCTGTGCCACCCTGCTGGGGCATTCTGGCCATAAAACTAGCAGATCAACCCAACATAAGGAGGAGATTCTGGTGGAGCAGAAGTGGAACAGAAGCTCCTGTGCAGCACCCAGGGCTGGCTCCAGGCACCAGCTTGCCAAGCTGGTGCTTGGGGCGGTAGGTGAGAAGGGGGTGGCAGTCCGAGTCCCGCGGCGGCAATTCGGCGGCAGGTCCGCTCTTCCCGCCGCCGAATTGCCACCGCGGGACTCGGACTGCCGCCCCAGTCTCGCCTGCTGCGGCGGCAAAGGGGCGGCAGGTCCGCCGCTGTCCCCTTGCCGCTCCGGAATGGGACTGCCTGCGTCGGGGGCGGGGACGCAGGCAGACGTGGCGGGGCCCCGCCCCCGACGTAGGCAGACGTGGCGGGGCCCCGCCCCCGACGCAGGCAGACGTGGCGGGGCCCCGCTACGTCTGCCTGCATCGGGGGTGGGGCGCCGCCACCCCTGCTTGGGGTGGCAGAATTGTAAGAGCCGCCCCTGGCAGCACCACTTCGCTGTTGCCAGCATGTTTGAATGGAAGAAATGGGTATAGGTGGAATATCCCTACAATGCACCAAGTTCTGCTATTTTAGACTCTTAGGGACATTACTGGCAGTGTAAATTAGAGCTGCATTCAAGTTACTCTATCTTATGACTGGGGACCATTCTGCATAGAGCAGCCCCAGGATCATGGTCATGCAAAAATGATCTTTATAAGAACATAAGAAAGGCCATACTAGGTCAGAACAATGGTCCATCTAACCTAGTATCCTTTTTTCTGACAATGGCTGGTGCCAGATGCTTCAGAGGGAGTGAACAGAACAGGGCAATTATGAATGATCCATCCCTCTGTCATCCAGCTTCTGGCACTCAAGAGGGTTAGGGACACCCAGAGTATGGATGGAGCAGCATCCTTGACCATCTTGGCTAATAGCCATTGGTGGACCTATCCACCATGAACTTATCTAATTCTTTTTGAACCCAGTTATACTTTTGGCCTTCATAACATCTGCTGGTAACAGGGTGACTGTGTGTTGTGTGAAGTATTTCCTTTTGATTGTTTTAAAACTGCTGCCTATTAATGTCATCAGGTGACCGCTAGTTCCTGTGTTATGTGAAGGGGAAAATACCACTTCCCTATTCACTTTCTCCACACCATTCATGATTTTATAGACTTCTATCATATCCCCTCTAATCCTTTTTTTTCTAAATTGAACAGTCCCAGTCTTTTTAATCGCTCCTCCTATGGAAGCTGTTCCATTAATCTTTTTTTGTTGCCCTTTTCCAATTCAAATATATTTTTTCGAGTTGGGGTGACCAGAACTGCATGCAGTATTCCAAGTGTGGGCCATGGAACACTGAGAGGATGTTTTCAGTGAACAATCCACAATGACTCCAAGATCTCTTTCTATTTCTCTTTTCATTTGGTAACAGCTAATTCAGACTCCATCATTTTGTATGTATAGTTGGAATTATTTTTTTCCAATGTGCTATACTTTTCATTTCTCAACATTGACTTTAATCTGCCATTTTGTTAACTAGTCATCCACTTTAGTGAGAACCTCTGTAACTCTTCATAATCAGCTTTGCCAGCTAACTCTTTGGAGTAATTTTGTATTGTCTGTAAATTTTGCTTCCTCACTATTCAGCCCCTTTTCCAGATCATTTAGACTTTATTGAACAATACACATCATAGTACAGATCCTTGGGAAACCCCATTACGCACCTCTCTGCATTGTGCCACCTCTCACCCCACCAACTATCCCAATTTACTATTCTGTCATGGTGAAGGATATGGTCCATTGTTTCAAATTTAAAATTCATACTTAATGCAAATGAAGTCATTACTGTTTGGTGAATTTTACTGCAGTACCAGGAGGTATAACAAGTTTTCCCACAGTACATCAAGTTCTTAATTGGGAGGGTTGGTGGGAAGAGAGAGAGAGAGAGAGAGGGGCTGTAATTTAGAAGAAGGAAAAATACTGCCATCTCCTGGAAGAAGCTAAGCCTGCAGCATTTTGAATTATTACTCTGCCTATAGCAGTGGCTCAGCCTTTCCAGACTACTTCCCTTTCAGGAGTCTGAATGGTTTGTCTTGTGTTACCCCCAAGTTTCACCTCACTTAAAAACTACTTGCTTACAAAATCAGACATAAAAATACACAAGTGTCACAGCACACTATTACTGAAAAATTGCATACTTTCTTATTTTTACCATATCATTATAAATTAAATCAATTGGAAAATAAATATTGTACTTACATTTCAGTGTACAGTATATACAGCAGTATAAACAAATCATTGTCTGAATGAAATTTTAGTTTATACTGACTTCACTCGTGCTTTTTATGTAGCCTGTTGTAAAACTAGACAAATATCTAGATGAATTGATTTACGCCCTGGAAGACCGCTGCGCACATCCAGGGGCTTGTGTACCCTGGTTGAGAACCACTGGCCTATAGTTTATATCCCAATAATTTGTGTTAGAAGAATACCCTCTACTCTTCCTTGCTTTTAGAAAGTAAGCAATAAAGATATAATGGTGCTGAAATGAAAAGAAACAGTAAAGTCATTTGGTGATGCACTTTTCCTCTATAACCACAGTTACAGACAGGCTGAAATTTAACCAGACAAGTAGTCATGTTTGTTTCATTTGGATATGCATCTGCTAACAGAGTTTTGTCCAAATCCTATCTAATTCGATCTGAGCCACAGAAAGTAAACCCCCTTCAAATTGCTAAATACTAGATTCACTCAATTGTCTACCAACTATAAGGGCACTGAGACAACACAGAATCTATGGTGGAGAATCAACCTTTATTAGCATCTACCACAGTTATGGTGAAAGGCTTAAAAAATGCTATTGCAAATGATCGGGTGGAGATTGTGATTTCTAATACTGGTGCCCTATCCTCTCTGTCCTTCAAGACTTGCGGGGCATCGGTGAACAACATGACTGGAATGAGGGAGAGGGTGTTTGGAAGCCAAACTACCACCACATTAACACTATCTCTGCTGTAGAGCTGTTCCTTAAAGTCCACTTCCAGAACAGGAGCTGTCTAAGAAAAGAAAAAAAGTGTCTACTGCAACCCAGCTTGATTGAGGTTGACACAGTTAATAACAGCAGTGGTGCATCATTCAGAAAAGTGCGTTGTTGCCCTGGATTTGAGGGGTGTGCTCAAGCTACTTGCAAGCATATTATGTGCATTCAGCCATCCTGAAGTAATGAAATAAAATACCAGATAGTTAAGGGTTAATTTGGAGACATGACCTTGTTTCTGAAAGCATATTTAGCTGGCAGTTTCTGCTAATCAGAATGGGAGGAGGGGACGGGCAAGTAAACAACTCAGACTGAAAACCTTGGTGGTTGGAAAACCTTGAGTCTAGATGCCTTTGATATTAAAGGTTTATTGAAAGTTAGAAAAGTGAGGACATAGTAGGGAGGATTATGACCTATGTATTTTGTAGCAGTTAGTATAAAAGATTAGCTACAGTATACTTTGGAGCAGTCCTCAGAAGCCAACTTAAGAGACGTTTTTCCTGACACCCTTTCTCCCCAGTGGGTGAGCAACTGGCCACCGCAAACCTGCTGTTAATTATTCAATACCATTCCAGATGTTAGGTAAATATCTGGGATGTTCTAAACCTATTGCTTATGTTTGTGTGTGCCTGAATCTAATAAACTGCAATTTTAGATAGGGCACGCTTACTTGCATGAATCTTATAAGACAGAAGTGCTGTGTTCCTATTGATTTATTCCTAACACCTCCTGGAGTGAAATAGTTAAGCTGTCCCTGTTGGGAGTTCTGAAAACCCCGGGTTATAGATTTTGGCTAGCCTAGCCAGGAGCCTGTGTAGAAGAAGGTAACAATTGATGCAATGTTGCAATAGGTGAAGAGGGCAGTGGAACAGGGTAGCAACCTGTAATTCTCCACTCTGTAGTCTGAGAGTTGATTTATGGTCACATTCCGTTGTTGATTCACGGGTTTAGGCTGAAAAGAAGGGTTGAGTAAAAAGATATATCAGAAGGACAGGGAGCACCTGGAGAGAAAGAAAAGCTAGAAGTAGATTTGGATACGAATTTGGCAGATTTCATGCAGGTGCATGATAATGTTTTTTGGAAGCCTGGAAGCTTTACCAATCACAGAACGTTCCTGCAGCTCTGTAAGCGTATGGTAATGATGGTCGCTGATAAAGGCGTTAAAGGCAGCAACAGAGAAAGTTGAGAAAGACAAGAAATATCCAGACTGAGGGCAGCTCAGATAGTGGCGCGGCAGAAGCAGGAGTGTGACAATGAAAGAGAGAGAATAACAGGCTGGAGCAGGAAGTGTCTGGATTGAAACAACAGAAAACAGAGCGTGAATCTGTTGTTACAGTCTGACCAAAGGAATCCCAGGATAAGAGCCAGGCAGATCTCAGGAAATGTAAGAGTCAAAGTTGTGTGCTCAGGCCCAGGTGGGGAGAGCAGAAGGGAATAGTGGCTACAATTCGTGGGAGTCGTAGCCTTAGAAGTGGGGGCAAGTCAGATGAGGATGTCAACTCAGATCCTCATTCTGATGATGAGAGATTTGATCCTCACGAGCTTCCTTTTCCCTTGGACTCTTCTGGGCAGTCCCTGTATGGTCCCTTGCTTGAAATACTGGAAGAGCTGCTGGTGCCCATAGCCCCCATTGTAAACAAGATTGTTCCCCAGAGGGGTAGCCCAGGAGGGGAAGAATGGGTAGAAGTCAGGCTCTTCACCCCTAACCAGGCTAGAGCTGCAGGAAACTGGTTGGGCCCATTAACCCAGAGCACAGCCTTGGAATGGCTGGCAAAGATAGCTGGCAACCCCGTTCTCACTCCTGCGGATGTGGCAGCAACTCCCACTCTCCTCTCGGAGCCAGTATAGGGGTCTAGGTTCCCAGATGCTTTGGCCTGCAGAGCCCTACTTCTAGCTTTGTTGTTGCTGTCTGTACTTTCCTAGGCTTAGGTTTTCCTTTCTCCCTACGTCATTCTTTTCTCACTGCCCGTCTCCGCTCCTTCTTCCCCTTTCTCTGCTTTTCTTGTCTTCACCTTTTCTCCCCCTCTCTTCCCCTGCCCTCCACTTTTTCTCTTTCTCTGTGTCCCCCCTCGACCCCGCTGTCTTTCCCCCCTCCCCTCCTCCACTGAAAGTATTTACTGTTTTTGAAGATATGGTTGCCAGGCAATTCTGATAAGGGCCTGGAAAGCAGTTTTGAGAAAGGCAGTAAATTAGCAAAAGAAGGATTGGGCCCAAAGATCAAAAAGTTTCTATCTGCATGAAGCAATCTTGTTTAAAGCCATGACCCCTCCTAAATAACATTTTAAAGGAGGGCAAAAACGAAAAAGGGAAAGTGAATGAAAACAGGCCCTTCACGGGTCGAGTCAAAGCTCTTGATCCCTGGTGGGTGGAAATTTGGAGACAGCTTTTAAGACTTGTCCACCCTAGAATTTTTGTTAAGGCTGGCTGAGCACACAGGGAAAATCCTGAGTGCACCACTACCACTGCCAGTTACCTCCCTATAGGAATCCTGAGCGCCCCCAACTTCCCCAGCGGTGGCATATTTGGATACTGATGGGTGGGGGAGATTCATGGTTTATGTGGAGTTGGAAGGAGGGGCATTCAGACAGAATTTGTTGTTAGGTACAGGTGCCGCTTACTCCTTGATGAGTATTCAGAACACAGGGGCTGACTTCCGGCCCCGCCCGTGGGTGCTGTCACCTGGCGTTGGGGGCGGGGCCCCGCCCGATGCCGGGCCCCGCCCCCGACGCCGGGTGACGTTGCGGGGCCTCACCCCCGAGGCCGACGCAACGTTGCCCAGCGTCGGGGGCGGGGCCCCGCAACATCTCCCGGTGCCCGGTAAGTTTGCCGCGGGTCCGGGGCGGGCGGGGAGTTGCTGGTGGGTAAGGAGCACCCACCAATTTTTCTCCGTGGGTGCTCCAGCACTGGAGCACCCACGGAGTCGGCGCCTATGATTCAGAATAAGAACCTGTTTGGCCCTCTGGCCAAAACAAATGAAACAAAGAGTGTTGTTCCCTTTTGCAGAAATATTTTGTATTAGGTGTGGAAGAGGAGAAATAAACAGAAATTTGGCTTAATTAATTTGGGAGGAGAGGAAATGTTGGGAATTGATGTTTTAAGAGAATTAAGAGTGTTAGCTGATTTTGCTAACAGGGTTCTATGGGAAATGCCTCTTGGCATAGTAGAGATTTTGGCAAGCTACCTGACAGCAGCCCTTAAGGCATCTGTAGAATTGGAGTGGCCCATGTGTACTCCAGAAATTTTGGCAATTGCAGAGAAACACTGGGAGGTGTGGGCCAAGAATAAAATAGAATTGAGGTAAAATTGAGGCAGAAATCCTAGTTACAGGCCCGGTTAAGGCTGATTCCCCACTCTGGCACTTTGAGTGCAGAAGGTGGGGGCCCGCAAGGATTTTAAAAATGAACACTAGACACTCCAGGCTTGTATTAAACTTCCAAGGTTACAGCTTTTTTGTTTGTTTTGTTTTGTTACCTTGGCTGGGTAGATGCTGCCACCACCCAAGTGCAAAAACCCCTTTGAGAACCCAGGAAGGCGCACTTGGGAATTTCTTCCTGTGGGGTACCCTCAAGCCCTTTCACCCCCTCTCCAGGGAAGAGCTGAGAAAGAAAAACAAAGGTAATCAGATGTTGTCACCAGCTAATTAAGCAACATGTGCACAAACCTTTTAGGACACAAAAATTTAATTTTGTTTTTTAAAAAGCTAAATTTTATTAAAACAAAAAGAAAGAAAATACATTTGAAAACTTAGGCTATTGCTGGATTTTAAAAAGAACCACTTATAAGGATTAAGCATTAAAGTAACTTTTTTGAGGTTCAGCTTAAAGGTTACAAACAAAACAAAAGCATTTGGGGTTAGCACAGAGGAATTCACAAGCCATAAAGAAATGAAAGAAATAACGTAATCGCATTTTCCTAGCCATTTCCTGATTTACTTACATATTTGGGGTTTTAAATGAGTCATTTTTAGGTATGATTTGATGATTTTTCATACCCGGCCCAAGCCTTTTACAGTATAGTTCTACCCTGTTCCTTCTCCCGAGAACAACACTGAAAGACAAAGGGGAACTTTTCCCCCAATTTTTAAAAGCTTTAGCCTTCCCATTGGCTTTTTTGGTTAGGTGCCCACTCCCTTCCTTTTACCTATGCAGGGAGACTTTTTAACCCTTTACAGGTAAAGCAAATAGAGAACAACTACTAAGAGGGATCTCATAGCTAACTGGATGGCTGGGTGTTCATAAAAGGGAGTTACTCCCCCACCTTCATTTATTACAGGCCCTGATCCCCCACCCCAGAAGCAGTATGAGTATCCAAAGGAGGCAGAAGCCAGCCTGAAACAAACAATTGATGGGCTTTTAAGCCAAGGGGTTTTAGTCAAGACCCAATAATGCTGCTCTCTGGCCAGTCCTGAAAAGTGATAGCAAGACCTGGAAGCTGGTAGTTAATTTTCACCCCCTTGATTGGGTGATATCACTGATGGCCCCCATAGTGGCTAAGTAGCAGGAGGTGATGGCTTCCATTGGGGGGGGGGGGGAGTGAGCGGGGGGCACAGTGGTTTTCAGTTTTGGATTTGGCTAATGCTTTCTTTGCTATCCCTTTACATCGGGACAGCTATTACAAATTTTCCTTACCTTTCAAGGGAAGCAATTGTGTTTTGCCAGGGTCCACTCATAGTCAAGATGTGGGATGGGATTGGATGCATGAAAGAGATTGTGATTTTTTATGTGGATAACATCCTGATTTGTATTTAGACCAGAGAAGAGATAGGATGTTACAAAAGATTCAGAAAACTGGGTTTAAAAGTAAGCCCAAAGAAAGCTCAGTTGTGTTCCCAGTAGGTAAATTATTTTGGAGTGATTTGGGGACAGAAAGGGCTTTCTCCTGATCAACAGAGTGGTGCTGATTCCTAAATTACCAGCTCCCACAGATGTTACAGCTCTTAGATTCTTTCTGAGAATGGTTAATTTCTCCCAAGGATTTTTAAAGATGGCAGCTCTACTGCATGAATTGTTAAAGAAGGGGGTGGAACTGGGGCCCTCTGCAGCAGTAAGCCATGATCAAGTTAAAGCAGGCCTTAGTTTAGGCTCCAGCTTTAGTACCCCAGGTGCGACCATCATTTGTGCTACTTGGGGTGACCAGATGTCCCGATTTTATAGGGACAGTCCCAATATTTGGGACTGTGTCTTATATAGGTGCCTATTACCCCCACCTCCGTCCCGATTTTTCACCCTTGCTATCTGGTCACCCTAGTGCTACTACTTGCAACTACAGAAAGGAGATTGGGAGCGGTGCTAAATCAGAACCATGGAACAGGCCTCTGTCCTGTGGTTTAAGCCTCCAAAACTATAAGTGAAACAGAGAGGGCGTTTACTCCCTGTGAAAAAGGAGGTTTTGGCAGTAGTTTGGGTTTTGCAGCATTGGGAATATTTGGTGGGATTGTGCCCTGTGTTATTGAAAACTGCCCACTCCTCAGTGAAATATGTGCTTACTGGCAAGACTAATAATGGTCATGTCTTCAGCCCCAGCAAGCCCTAATCAAATTAGAGCTGATGAGTTTGCTGAGCCCCAAGCGGGTGCTCAAAGCACAGTTAAATGTTAAAGAGCCACTCCCAGGGGAAGAGGGGAAGGGGAAAGAGGGACTTAGGCCCAAATAGCCTAAGTACAGGTTAAGAAGTTAGTTAAATGTTTATGTTTAAATGTATACCTCCCGCTATATAGGGAGGGCAGAAGTTTTGTTTTGCTTTGTTTTAGAATATTAATTATGTGGATGCTGGAAGACCTTGGAGATGATGCATTCCTGTGTGTTGTTTTGGCTGGCATTTGGATTGCAGGCCTACTCCTCTGATGGTGTGAATCCAGAACTTGGTGTGCCCGCAGCGTGGGAAAACTTCCTGTGGATGACAGTGCCGTGCAAAGTGAATGACGCAGTGGAAATTTATGTCGCCCTGGTGACCAGAAGTCTCGAGCAGTGCTGTCAGTGCCTCCTGGAAGTGGTCAGATGTCAATGGAACAGAAGTGATCCCACCCATGACTCATCTCACTGCCATAATGAAGGGCTATCGGCTTTGTTGGACAGAAAAAAAAGCAATCCTGCTTTGGGACTGTAATTAGTGATAAATTTTAGTTCTTTTTCCACCTGTAAACCCCTTTGTGTTCATTTATGAATTGATATCCCCAGCTGGACAGCATCAGGGGAAGAGTCAATTCATTTTAGGCTGAAACACTCCCTTTTATACCCAAACATTGGGCAGAAAAGTTTTGTGGAGGAGGCAAGATTACAGATAAGGACACCAGAAGGGGGAATGGGAGGCTCTTTTGCCTTGCACTTAGGAGGCCCTAGGTCCACAGGAAATTTATGAGGGATAAAGGATGTATGAATAATAGGATGGTTAAATGGTATTTTGGTAAAATGGTTAAAAGGTATAAAAGTGTGAATTCTGTAACCTCCTATAATTGATTTGATTGGAGCATATGTGGTTCAAATCAATGGGAAGAAGCATGCAGAGATGAAGGTAAAGAGTAAGGTGCTAGATTCGGAGGAAGATCAATCGGTTGCAAAGCCAGTGGTTCTATAGACCACGGGTACTCCCTGAAGATATGTACATGAAGTCTGGTCCTTAATAAGGCAAAGTCAGGAGTGAAACCGGAGAGTGCCGGCGAGAAGATTTTTGCTGGGTCTCGGTCAAGAGTCTAATGTTGGACCTTTAAAAGTAACTCACTGAACTCGTATGTGTGTGTACAGGCCTTAATATTAAAAATATATGGACTTTAAGGAGGAGAATGTTGCGCTGTATTTGAGGGGTGTGTATACCCCAGAATGTGATCAAGGTAACTGCAAGCATATTAAATGCATTCAGCTACCCTAAAATAATTAAATAGAACACCATATAGTTAAGGGTTAATTTAGAGACAGGCTTTCAGAAGCAAGGTCATATCCAGCTGGCAGTTTTCTGCTAATCAGAATGGGAGGAGGTGACAGACAAGAAAAAAACAGACTGAAAATCTTGGTGGTTGGAAAACCTTGAGTCTAGACATCTTTGATATTAAGTTTATTGAAAGTTAGAAAAGTGATATGACCTATGTGTTTTGTAGAAGTTAGTTATAAAAGATTAGCTAATAGAGAGTATTTTGGAGCAGTCCTCAGAAGCCAACTTGAAAGACGTTTTTCCTGACACCCTCTCTCCCGAGTGGGTGAACAACTGGCCACTGCAAACCTGCTGTTAATTACTCAATACCGTTCCGAGATATTTACCTAACATCTGGATGTTCTAAATCTATTGCTTATGGGTACTTACATCTAGTAAACTGCAGTTTTAGATACGATTCATGCAAGTAAGCATGCTCTATCAGATGGAACACAGCATGACTATCCCAGGGCTAATTAAATAACCTTTATCCAGCCCCAAATTATCTTCATGGTTGCTGATTTATGGAAGGTGCAGAGGCTTCTTGCAATTTCAGCAGGGTACTTCACCTTTAGGAGTGGCCACATAGTGGTCTGAATATGGGATTGAAGTCTTCCCAGGCTGACTGACGTCATTCAGTCAGGGATGAAATTTTAATGATGTCACATAGCTCAGAAATTGAACTAAGCCATAAAGAAGATATGAGGGAGAACCTATACCTCTAGTTAAGAGCCAGCAAGGCAACCTTCTGGCAAAGGGCTAGGGTTTTTTCCTCCTCACGGTGAAGTGGGTCACCTTGTGTCTAGAATAGCTAAGCCTGCTACAAAGACACAATACCCACACTTGTTGACTGTAAAGAGGTGTTCTCCGAGACCAAAACCCCACTGGCCCAAATCTGTGAGGTTAGAACATCTTAGATATTTTCGCCCCATTAAAGTTCCCAGAGGAAAGAAAGATATATGGAGATAGGAGTGAAAAATACATGTGTAAATACTTCACCACAACACCAAATCCAGATGTTACCTGCTAGTCTCTCTCTAGTGCATTATACTACATAATGATACATTGTCCAGCATTTCTTACATAGAATACAGCAATATTATTTCCCACAAGGCTTGTCTACAGGGGGAAAATGGCCTGGAATAGATATTCCACAATAGCTCCTCATATGGACCCTCTTATTCTGCCCTAAGAATGTCTTTGTGCAGTTTAACTTAATCCATTTTAGTGACAAATAAGAGTATCCACATGGGGAGTTGAGGAATAACAATTGTGTTTTAAATTCACACTCTTGCTTATTTCACAATAGACAAGCTCACAATGTAACATGGTGCATTTCTTTCACAAAATGAAAAACACATTTGCCGAAGCTGGACCAACCACGGCAACAGGTCTCCTTGTAAAGTTAAAGGGTTGTACAGCTACGGTACATCATAAAGATATTGGTGTGATAGGTTCTAGTTAATGCTTTTGATCTATTGCTATAACCTGAATATCTAGTAGGTAGCAAGAATGAAGCAAAAATTAAACACACCACAAACAAGCAAGGAAAATGCCACATCTCAGCTATATCCATCTTGTTCTACTTAGGTTTTATTGGTTTGTTAGCTGTTCTGGATTTTTACAAAAAAGTAATATAAAACAACATAGATTGAAAAATCAAGCACTCAAAAGTTAGAAATTGCCAGAATTAAGTTTTCCTGTACAACCTGAATGTGGCCCTCTTGTGTGCAGGCATTAGGATCAAGGGTGGGATTTTCAAAAGCATCTAAGTGACTGAAGAGCACAAGTCCCATTGAAAGTATGTGGCAAATAAGACCTGGGGCCACCCACCGAACAAGTATAAAAAGAAATACTGCATAGCTACCAGCTTGTCAAGGGGATGGATTGATAGGACTGTTAAAGAACTGTGCTCTCTGTGTGGTGCAATATACATTCATATTTTTATATATTTTCATTCAGCCACAGGTGCAATTCAGGGTCTTAGTGACTATTTTAAAAATCTTACATTGTCTGGAACCTAGTTATTTAAGAGAGATTCCTTTTGTACTACTGCAATGGTTGAGGTTCACTGGGGCATCTCAGCTGTCAGTGCCTAGAACTCAGCTCTAGGGCAATCTCAGCTAAAGAAATTTGGAATGTATTGTCCATAAAACCCCAAGTTTGCTGAGCATCAGATGAAGTTTTCATATTGTCCTGCATGGCATCTATTTAAAGTTAAGTAACAATTTAGCTTATCTGAGAAATGTAAGTTCATTAAGTCGTACATTTTATGTTAAAATAAATTATACCAGCCGATTTTAATATTTTGAATTAAACACAGTTAAGTTTATTTCCCCAAAATAAAATTCATGCTGATCTTTTAATAATCAAGTTACCAAATCATTCATACCAAAACCCACGTTTATAAATAAACAACTTTATTTCTGAATAACTGTCAGTCTACAGCCTTAATCCTGCAACTCAATCTACTCAAGCAGACTCTTAAGCCTGGGGAGAGTCCCTGGGGAGAGTCCTCCTGGAGCCACAGGGCTTTGAAATAATGGGAACAACTGCAGAATTGGGGCATAGGCCATTATCCTTTCTAGGCACTTGCCATTTGGTTTTGTAAGGATTTCATTACCTATATAAATGCAACTTTAAGGATGCAACTCTTCCACTGACTCAGAGAAGAGGTGCAGAATCAGACTAGTTTACATATATAAATATGTAACATCAGTAATCTCATTAATACTGAACACCATATTTCTTCTTCAGCTCTTCAACAGAATTATCCTCCAATCCTGACTGGTTCATGTGACTGAACAATACATGTACAGCTGTAAGAGAGGATAAAAATTAACATGACTTTCCATGTTTAGACTTTAAGGCACACTATTTTTTAAGTGTGTGATTTTAAGGTTACAGACAAACTGTTATAGAACAGAAATATGTCCTATCTTAAAACTGTCAATATATTTAATATGTCATTTGGATTCGACAGAAAAAGAAATCTCAATAGTAATTAGTTAAAACTCAACATTCCGTCTATAAGAAACTGAAAACAAAACAAACCAAAAATCCACAAATGGCAACAGCCACCATTTTTGTTTTGGTGATTTAAACAACGAATAAAGGTCCTTTTACAGCAAGTAGTTAGCCAAAAACCCCACAATTCCTCAAACAGGTGCATATTCCTAATGACAAAAACAGAAAAACCAACAAGACATAAGCTATTAAAAACAGAAGGTAAAAAATTTGTGCCAGATGTCAGACAAAATTGGCATAAAAATAAAGTTTATTCAAATGTATAAGCTGTAATGAAGAAAAATATACTGAAGTAAAAAAGTAGAAAAAACTAATAGTTTCAAAACATGAAAATGTCTTTTACAAGGAAACTATTGTCCAAGAGGCTCATATTTGTTTATTATAATGAAAGAGTGGTAGCTGTAGTGAAGCTCAGCTATATGCAGTAATTTCCAAATTTATTTTGTAAAATGTCCATTTATCAGCAATAGATGTCGTAAGGCATCAAACAGCTTATGTGCACAAAACTGGTGGTCTCAGTCCAGGTCTGAAGACAAATGTTCAAATGACAAACACACACCTCAATGGGCTGTATGAAAGGAGGGTCAAGGCACAAAGAGTAAAACTCCTGTGAACTAACTGTGGTGGTCCTTCAAGAACAATTCTGACGCATACTGGCAGAACAATTTAGAGAATCATGCATTGTCTCTGCTTAAATGTGTTCTGTGGCTAAACAGAAGATTTCAATCTCTAGGACTGAGAAATCTAGCACCAATTAAACATAAAATCAACTGAAAAAATAGATGTCAGAAAACAATTACAAAGTATGACTAATGTTCAAAAGATGCTAAGAGGGATCCAACAGAATCTGATTCATGTAGCAAGTGTGAAAACAACCAATATTAAAAACAAATACATTTACTAACAAGAGTATTAGGACAAGATTCTCAAGGTGGGTTACAGCCCTTTGAACAACTCAAGTGGTGCAGAGGGATCATAATGTAGCTGCAAATGCCCAGCAGAGATGTCCCAAAAGTACAGGAACTCTGTTGGAATGGGTGTGTTTCACAGGCCCTGCGTCACACATCCCACAGCAGAACCTAGAGGGACTAAAATGGTGGGGGAACAGAGGTGCATCAGGGGCACGGAGGAGCTCTATCATGGCAATTATCCATTGGCAGGTTATATTATATTAGTGACTCTTTTCCAACGGCACCAGTTAAAACTGCCACAAAGCAGCTCTAAGTTGCATCAGAGCTGGGGCCAGCTATGCAAATCAGGGAGCTGTTTCAGAACCATCAACCTTCTCCTGTGCTAAGACAGAATCAAGTCTTTAGTGCCTTAATATTACAGTGATGGGTAAAATGCAAAGGTGGCAGCACTTAGTACTGCAATTAGAACCCGAGTTTGACTCTACAACATTCTGAACATTTTCTTCCCAAATTTGATTTAGTGAGAATCAGGTATGACATCATGCATTTTTGTACTATATTGTGCTCAATTACAATTGCAGCTACTAGGGTTTGTACACAACATTGCTATTGAAAAAGGTAGTTATAACCAGCATGTCTTTTCTGGCTGTTAGTTTGAGTTTTAAGGAGATCCTAAAAACGGAGTCTCTGAGCAGCACATTTAAAATAGCTGATTTGATCAAGTATTCATGTGTCATGTAAAATCACCTAGATGGAATTTCAAGTAATCTATACAAAATCATTTACATTTCCAAGACATTCCAAATGTTGTTTTAAAATATATACTTTAGAAATTATTTTGGGGAAGTTCCATGGCCTGTGTTATACCGGAGGTCAGACTAGATGATCACAGTGGTTCCTTCCGGGCTTAAAAATTTATGAAGAATAAATTGTTTCAGGGAGGGTCCTTCATGCCCTGCACAGTACCCCAAGGATTTGTCCCCATTTCTTCCTTTATTTTCCCCCACTTACAAAAGCCCTATATAAACTGATCTCCCAGCCAAGGATAGGATTTGCCTGGAACCTGTCAGCTCCACAACTGCTCAGGCAAGAATGGTCACTACACAGTGGTGGAAAATTTCCCTTCTCAGAATGGTTGAGTTCACTGCTTTTAGACTGATCCACATTTCTCCCCCTCAACCACTCAAAAAAGAATCAAACTGAAAACCCTTTTAGAAACACGTAGTTAAGGCAGCCTCTGAAGTGTAAATAAATAAGATTTCATATGTCTATTTGCATTATTGGTTGTAAACTGAATTCATACTGAAGTATCTGACTGAAAATAGACCTATACCAAGATCCAAGTTGGGGGGGGGGGGGGGGGGGGAAATGATTTGGCATTACTTTGTACTTACTTTTTTTCTCCAAGTCTGACATAAACATCACTGCCATATCAAATCTTTTTAATTCAGATAGCCTCTGGAGAATTTCAAGGATGAGCAATGGTTTCTCTTTCCTAAAATAGCAGATTATTAAATATATATGAAAATAACTACCTCTGATTAGAAAGATCCAATAGCTACAAGCAGGATTATGGAATTCAGGAAATTCAAGCTACAGGAACAAATGAACTCAAAACAAACAAACAGTCTGTATGCAAATATTTTTAGTACTAGAGAACAAAGATTAAAAAAAATACAGAAAGGAGGAGGAAAGTTGACAAGGCGTAAACATTAAGTCATGCACTATTTATTGCTATTCTAAATATCAAATCATACTTTTCAATGCCCAAAAGGTTGGTGCTTGTGTTGTGTGTTTCTTTTTTAACCTTTCCATAACCACAGCACCTTTCTGAGTTGTTATTCTTGGATCATGATAATGAAGAGAAAAATCAAATTCCTTGTTTTCAACCAAAAATGGAAGCAACAGATAATATCACTTAACACCATCTCTGGCTTTTCTAAGGAAACACATGCTCATACAAACTATGTCAAGTAAACTGCCTTAGTACGAAGAAATCCATTTGATTTTCCACTTTAGACATCTACAGATCATGATCTATTGATTAGTGTATGCAAATCCAGAGGGTTTCAGGAGGAAAATAAGGAGAGATTTTAATGGGAACCTAGTAATTTGATTGTGAGAACATACATAGTGATCAGAATGCATGGTTGCTGTCATTTTCAGCAGTAGGGAAAAATCTCGTAATTTTATTTTTTTTTTGGACAATGAGAGCATATGTGACCACCTGCCTTCCTCTTTCACTACCAATGACTACAAATTATCTTTTTGAATTAGCCCTCACATTCCCCTCCTTTTAATAACTAGTTTTAACTTTCTGCTCTCATCAAATTCACTCTCTAGCAGCCATGCACATAGTAACACTGAATGAAGGACATGCCTCTTCAGGTGTGGTGATTCACCCTCATGATTTGTTGTTGTTTGGACAATACTTGGTACGGTCTATACCCTGGCCCCTTTAATTTTCACTTGCTACTCTGGATAATAAAAAAACATAACGTATTCTTAGAGCTCGGATTAATTCAGAGGAGTGACACATTGTTCATGAGCAGAATGAACTTTTTAGCCTCAAGTAATGAAGCACTGAAATATCTTAGGGCTGGTCCACACTGGGGGTGGGGGTGGGGTGTGTGTGGAATCAATCTAAGATACACAACTTCAGCTACGTGAATAACGTAACTGAAGTCGAATATCTTAGATCGATTTCAAAAGTACTTACCGCTGGTCCACACCGCAGCAGGCAGGCTCCCCCATCGACTCCGCTTACTCCTCGCGCAGAGCTGGAGTTCCGGAGTCGATGGGGAGCGGCTCTGGGATTGATTTGTCGCGTCTAGATGAGACGCGATAAATCGATCCCAGAACATCGATCGCTACCCGCCGAATTGGGCAGGTAGTGTGGCTGTAGCCTAAGAAATAACTGCCAAGTGCTTTTTTTTTTTTTTTTTTTAATATTAAGACTTCTATTCCCATACACATGCTTGCTACTTTTAAGTGTTCTGTTACAGAATACAAGCATATAATTAAAGGGGAAAAAAATTAAAACCAAGACACTGAAGGCATCATAATGAAGATAGCATAAAATAATGGAATTTCTTAGTTGTTTGCTCTTCTTTGAGCTATATTTTGTTGTTTTAAAAATGAATTCTGTGCTCATGGAATGTGCTCTCTTTCCAATAGAAACAAATCACTTCACATGTGCCACCAAGTAGTCAATCAGCAGCCAGTAATGACACAATCTGAATTTAAACCAATGACAATGAAAAAGGCTTTTTATTTCATTACCAATGCTCTCCTAGCTAATCCTTCTGAAATACTCTTCTGGACTAAAAATTAATTTCTTGAGGATAACTACATCCTGATAAGCCAGTGTTATATACTATAGACAATTTGTTCGGTAAACCAAACAGAAAAAGCCTGTTGGCAGCAAGCAATATAAAACCCTAGGATAATTAGTGAGGAAATGAACTTACTCAATGTAAAAGTCTTGCAGAATTTTCAAAACCTGGTTAAATACATCTGGATCTAAGGATTTTTGGAACAGCTTAGGATAAAGCGAAGGCTCTATTTGCTTTGGAAGAATAAAAAAAAAAAAAGTTATTTACAGACAAAGTATTATTCAATTGTGAAAACTGAAACTAATAATTTTAAAGTATCAGAGGGGTAACCGTGTTAGTTTGGATCTGTAAAAGCGGCAAAGAGTTCTGTGGCACCTTATAGGCTAACAGACGTATTGGAGCATAAGCTTCCGTGGGTGAATACCCACTTCCTCGGATGCAATACGTCTGTTAGTCTATAAGGTGCCACAGAACTCTTTTCCGCTTTTAATAATTTAAAGTTCTCCTAGCAGGATCCATTCCCGTCCACATATATTTATAATGCCTACCAACATCCTGGGCACTCCTGGAAATAAGTTTTAAAAAGCTACAAGAATAGGTTTTGGCCTATTATGCATATGGCCTTCTACATTCTGTTGAAAAGATAGCTGTAGTTACAAGGAAATATATTTTTCTTCTTAGAGCTACTTATTTTATTTTATTTACTTGTACCTTTTTGCAAGTGATTGTTAAAGGTTTTTAAGAAATGTAGATTAACCCTTGGTAACAAGGGAGGAACTAAAAATTACTTTTTTCCTTCAAAAATATTGAATTAAAATATACATTAAAGTAGTTTGAGGCACTTTAAAATATCTATACAGCCTATACAGGGATAAGAATGCTGGTATTCTTCAGTGCTACAGCTCCAATCCAGTAAAACACATGTGAGTAACTGGAGTTCAATGTGGCTACCAAGATGTGTGTTTACATAATTTGAGCCTAAATTAGAAGGAAGGGATAAAAAAAAATGAGGGCACCATTCATAGACTTATACTGTAAATGTCAAATAAAACAAAATCAAGCACAGAATGAAAATTATTTTCACATGGAGTCAAAACTCCTTGGTATCATGGGAAAGGGGTTTAAATGAAAATAAAGATACTGCCATTTGTGCGCTGCTAAATCATTCTAGACACTAAATTTCCCAATCCACCAACATAAAAGGGCACTATTTTCTTTAAGTCACAGAATACTACTACTCTTACCTTTAGGTACATGTACATCTTATCTGGGCAGCCTTTCAATTTTCTGAAATCAGATTCAAGCTGGAATGAATTTGCAGGGATTGCAGGGACATCAGATGTAGACGCAGGAAGTAATGTTTTTTCTTTTTCTAGATGATTTTTCAGACTGGATGATTGAGGTATAGCTGATGGCATATCTTTCATATTGGTAGGAGGTCTAAAAATGTTTAATTATACATTTTAAAATAAAAATTCTGGCCATTTCATAAAGGAGTCTTAGTTGGAGCTATTGGGTGTCGTCTCTTTTGCAAATCTGAGCCTTAATAAATATCCTCACTTTCAAGGTTTTAGTAATATTTTGTATAAAAAGCAATTATTTTCTTCAGACAAAAATATTCCTAAGTTTTGAAATAAAAGCAAACATATTTAAATGGAGCTAATTAAATGTTTGTTAAAATATGATTTTACTGGTCAATGTAAATGATTTTCCAGTCCTGTAAAAAAGTATATGCTACATATTTACTATATTTCCAGAAATAGCTGTTTTTAGAGCACAAAACACTTCTACCATTCACTATATATAAGCATTACAGAAATTCTTCCCCCCACAGCTGCAAGAATAAGAAAATAAGTTTTCTTTGCAATTTCATAATGCAAAACAATAAGCGTGTCAAATGTGAAAACATTTTCAACACTGATTACAGTGCAGCCATTTGTTCTCCTATAATTTATTTGTCATTTCAATCAGTATATTTTTAGAGGTTAGAACATGGCTGTAAAAATGTACTTTTGCCCTACAAACTGAATCCATTCAGCTGTTCAGGGGAGGAAAAAAAACTTTTTCTCCAGACCGTTTTCCAGTTACTAAAAACATGTTAAAAAGGCGACCAATACCATATTAATATTCTCTGACATTTCAAAGAGCCTGGGAAATTGGCTTAAACTGCCAACCAAGGATTTCCAACACCTGAGTGTTGGGCACTATCTCCACTGGTTCTATATCACCCAGCGCAGCACACACCTAATTTAGGAGTCATCCCAGGGATGAGTCCAGCCAATGTAATGACCATCACAGGCTCACTGGCCTTTTAAGGGGAGTTGGGCTCAGCCTAGTTGAGACAAGCCAGCTACCCTCTCCTTCCAGCTGATCCTGATCAGCTAGGGAGCAGATGGTCCTGTTTAATTATTAGTCCAAACTGGGAAGGGGTTATGGGATGACCTCAAAGGGTTGCAAGAGCTTGGTTGGGGAAGGTGGGCTGATTCCTCTAGTAGGCTCTGGAGAAGTGTAGCTCCCAGACTGCCAGCCTGATGGACTGAGGGTTTCAGGAAGGAGACTGGCTCCTATGACTGACCCTGGAAGCAGGGAGGCTCCCAGAGGGGAAACGTCCTGAGAGTCAGGGCTCCGTGGAGAGTAGGAAAGATCTGAGAGCTTAGGTTCTCCACCATTCTTGGCCTGTTTATGTTGCACTTGGGATTACTGTTTAAATTCATTACCAGTACCTTGCCGGGTGGGGCTGATGGAGACTACTCCCTGGGAGAAAACTGAGGCATGGTAAATAGTGCCATGGTGGGCCACAAGGGGGTGCTGTGGAGTCTGACCCTGCCATAGGCTCCTTGGGTGCTCTTACCAGTCAACATAATTTAGAGCAGACATGAGGCTCCTGGCTACCTCCACATTTGGAGAAGAAGTGATGGTAAAATGCTTTAATATCATCTTTGTTGCCTCCCCTCCCCAGGTGTGCAGAGCAGACCTCTAGCACTCCTGAGAATCTTGCCCTAAAATTCCCAACTGACCTTCTATAATTGAGGTAAGATGTAGAGCATAGGAAATGTAGCATATTTTATACATCAAGATTACATAACTTCCCTCAGATATTTGGAATACCTGAGCAAAACAATCTAAGTTAACAATCTGTCCACCTGTATCTAAAAGGCTCATATTTGTTTCAGAAGTCTCTATCCCTCTCACAAATAGATTCTGTGAACCTGTGTTTCTAAAGTAAATATTCAAACAGGTGTATACAGCTACAAGACTATTTAATAAAAACAATACAGTAGTTACGTTTTCAAATTTCAATTACGACTACATTTAAGCAAGGTTTTTGGTGCAATATTCAAAGTATGTAATAATTTGAGAAGGATTACATACCCAGCCACGTTTCCTTATCAAATCCAAGAACACCAAAGAGTTTATTATACTCACTGGAAGGATGGTATATCACCGATTTCTTCTATTTTCAACTGTTTTGCTCTAGGAGTATCAGATGTGGTTAAGAGGTCATCTTGACTTAGATTCTTTGTTGTTTCTACACTTGCAGAATTAATCCAATTACTGACTAGAGTAGTAGTGTTAGGCACATCAATATTCTGCATCTCATCATCAACTTCTTCAATGAATATTCTTCTCAAAGGTTTCTAAATAGAACAAACACCTAAGGTTAGTGGGATACTCTACTTTATTCTTTGTAGAGATTACAAATAAAATATTGTTTACAATGGACTAGAACCCCAGAGCCACCATGGTAGTGTGTGCTGGTGTAGAGTGCAGATACTTTACAATAAAAATATACAGAGTGTTTACATATTTATTAAAATTTGTGACTTCAAAACTCATCATAAAATGAAAAATATTCTCTCTCATTTGGCCTTCTTTTTCCTACCATTTTACTTTGTTCGTCTGTATCATGGGGCATCCTCACCTCAAAGCCATTCCATTTCTATATTTTGTTTTTCCAGACAACTAAAAAAAACAAACAAACCACACTTCTTCTGAGGGGCCCTTTAATCTTTTAATTTAGGATCTATGATATTTGGCCAGTCCACTAGTCAATCAAATTTTCTATCCTGACTTCAAAAGACAGAGGTAGGAATGAGATTCGACTAGCTTTATTTTGCATAAATAACTACAAATGCGTCTGTGGTCACAAAATTTAAAATCCAGCCATACTATTTGACTAAATGACATCCTGAAACAGTGAATTCCATAGTTTGTCTACCCATTGTTATTAAAATAATTTGTTTCATTTGTTCTAGTTTTGCTAATAATTACTTTGATCCCTGCCTGATCTTCAACAATTGCAGACATCATATTACAGGCCCTCCACAGGACCTCAGGGTCTTTTAGCAGCCACTCAAATGAAGGGTGAATTCCATCCACTGAATGTAATCTTTTGGGAGTAGAGTGTGTTATGAATATTTGCAAGGCTATATACAATTATTAGTAATGTGACTCTGAAGTTCAAACAGCCAATTAATCTGTTAAAGGGAAGAACAGAAGAATGCAAAAGATTCTGGGGCAGATTCTCTGTCATGACTGAGATCTGCTTAGCACAGTGAAGAGGCCATCAGGGAACCAGTTATGACTTTCCAGCCCCCAGCTCCGGGCCAGCCCTGCCTTAGGTTAGAACAGTGTGAGCTGCTCTAACAGCTATGCTAGCTAGCAACAATCTCCAAAGAACAGTCCTCCATCTTGGGATAGGCAGACTGCAATCCATTATGGACACAACCCAACCCATCAGGAGGGGCATTGGGTCTCCACTGGGGAGATACAGGTGGTTTCTGTTCTCTTTGTACTGCAAAATCAGTGAAAAGGGAGCAGAGTAGGACAGTACATTTGTAAGTGTCAGTAAATGTCTAACCTTAATAGAACCATGAAGGACAAATTAATCTATATTTAGTATCTCCAGTTAGTGCAGCTTTTAAGCTGAAAATTACCATGTCAATAATGCTACAGCTGATATAACCATTATAGAGGATATATTCTATTACATTTGTATTATACAATATCTATTAATTGGATGTAATTAATCCAATGCTTATTTTTAAAATGTAAAGTAAAGGACATTATTTTCTACCTAACTTTAGTCTGTTACCAATTTTGGTTTATATTACAATTAATGGAATCAAGAAACAAAACTGTTTGGAAGTTAATTAAATTAAGAAATGTATTTGTTAAACATTTGTGTGCTTTGCACTGTACAAAACACAATAAATACTTTTGTGTCCCAGGAAATGTACCTTATATTTATAAGAAACAGGAAAGAATTAAAATGTATGAATAGTGCAAGTCTAATGCATGCAGAAATCTGTATCTGCAAACTGCATTTATTATCTTAATATATATTTAAATAAGGCATTTTTACACTAAAAGCGTGCATGCCAAATTTCAGTTTACATTTTCAACACAACTGGTAAGAAAGGAGTTAAATGTTGAATTCCACTATTTCTCCATGCCCCTCTATATTTTCAAAATGTTTTCCCCCCCTTCTCCCCCACTTACAGTTGACCTTAGATGTAAGGGTTTATCAATGGGCTGCACCAGGTTTGGTATTTCTGTTTCTTCTGCGGATGATTCAGGACATTCCTGGTAAGTCCACAGCCCTTTCTCAGCTAATTCCTTAAAGATAATTGTTCAGATAATTAAAATTATGGTTAGTTATGAAATTCATTAAATGTATACATATAAACCAAGCACAGAAATATTCTGTTCATAAACTGCAACATATAGTCACAAACATACATACATTCTGTATTTTGGTTAATTCATTTATTGCTTGTTTATTGCCAGGTTCCAACTTCAAAACTGTTTCAAAATCTAAATGAATAAAAAATATGAGAAAAAATGTATAAGTTTCAAGTTGACGTATTTCCGGTCTCTCTTTTATTAAACTATCTATCTGTTTTTCCCAAAGATAACTGCCTCCAAAATAATTAGTTTACAAGTAAATTAGGGCTGTCAGACGATTAAAAAAATTAATCACGATTAATCGCACTGTTAAACAATAGATCACCATTTATTTAAATATTTTTGGATGTTTTCTACATTTTTGAATATATTGATTTCAATTACAACAGAATACAAAGTGTACAGTGCTCACTTTATACTTATTATAAATATTTGCACTGTAAAAGTCAAAAGAAATAGTATTTTTCAATTCACCTAATACAAGTACTGTAGTGCAATCTCTTTATCACGCAAGCTGAACTTACAAATGTAGATTATGTACAAAAAAATAACTGCATTCAAAAATAAAACATAAAACTTTAGAGCCTACAAGTCCACGGAGTCCTACTTCAGCCAATCGCTCAGACAAACAAGTTTGGTTACAATTTGCAGGAAATAATGCTGACTGCTTGTTTAAAATGACAAAGGGTCCTGTGGCACCTTAGGACCCTTTGTCGCTTCTACAGATCCAGACTAACACGGCTACCCCTCTGATACTTGTTTAAAATGTCACCTGAAAGTGAGAACAGGTGTTCGCATGGCACTGTTGCAGCCGGCGTCACAAGATATTTACGTGCCAAATGCGCTAAAGATTCATTATGTCCCTTCATGCTGCAACCACCATTCCAGAGGGCATGTGTCCATGCTGATGACAGGTTCAGCTCGATAACGAACCAAAGCAGAGGACCGATACATGTTCATTTTCATCATCCGAGTCAGATGCCACCAGCAGAAGGTTGATTTTCTTTTTTGGTGGTTCGGGTTCTCTAGTTTCTGCATCTGAGTGTTGCTCTTATAAGACTTCTGAAAGCATGCTCCACACTTCATCCCTTTCAGATTGCAGATGGCACTTCAGAATCTTAAACCTTGGGTCGAGTGCTGTAGCTATTTTTAGAAATCTCATTGGGACCTTCTTTGCGTTTTGTCAAATCTACTATTAAAATGTTTTTAACACAACATGTGGTGGGTCATCATCCGAGACTGCTATAACATGAAATATAGGACAGAATGCAGGTAAAACAGAACAGGAGACATACAATTCTCCCCCAAGGAGTTCTGTCACAAATTTAATTAACACATTTTTTTTTTTAACGAGTGTCATCAGCATGGAAGCATGTCCTCTGGAATGGTAGCCGAAGCATGAAGGGGCATACAAATGTTTAGCATATCTGGCATGTAAATAACTTGCAATGCCGGCTACAAAAGTGCCATGCGAACACCTGTTCTCACTTCCAGGTATAAGAAGTGGGCAGCATTATCTCCCATGAATGTAAACAAACTTGATTCTCTAAGGTCACTGGGGGGGGTCGGGGAATCGATCTAAGATACGCAACTTCAGCTACGTGAATAACGTAGCTGAAGTCGAATATCTTAGATAGATTTCAAAAGGTTCTTACCCCGGTCCACACCGCAGCAGGCAGGCTCCCCCGTCGACAGCGCTTTAGCCGCTCGCGGAGCTAGAGTTCCGGTGTCGACGGGGAGCGGCTCTGGGATCGATTTATCGCGTCTAGATGAGACGCGATAAATCGATCCCAGAACATCGATAGTTACCCGCCGAATAGGGTGGGTAGTGTAGACGTAGCCTTAGCGAATGGCTGAACAAGAAGGAGGACTGAGTGGACTTGGAGGCTCTAAAGTTTTATGCTGTTTTGATTTTGAGTGCAATTATGTAACAAAAAAATATCTATATTTGTAAGTTACACTTTCATGATAAAGTGATTGCACTACAGTACTTGTATGAGGTGAATTGAAAAAACTATTTATCATTTTTACAGTGCAAATATTTGTAATAAAAAAATAAAGAGAGCCCTGTACACTTTGTATTCTGTGTTGTAATAGAAATGAATACATTTGAAAAAGTAGAAAAACATCAAAAAATATTTAACAGTTGGTATTCTATTGTTTAACAGTGCGATTAATCGCGATTAACTTTTAGTTAATCGCATGAGTTAACTGTGATTAATAAAACAGCCCTAAAATAAATTAAAAATATAAAAATTTACTCCTTTTAAATTAGAAAAATTTAAAGCTAGACTATTTCCTAGTAGCTAATAATATGTAATAAGAAATTTTTTATAACTAGGTGGGAAGATGTTTTATGTTAAAATAAGACTTATTATGAAAGCACCAGTCACAGTTCCATATTTAAGACTGATTGGCAAGTTACACTTAAACAGGAACTACAAATGCATAATTAGGGCACCCAAACAGCCATAACACTGTCCTGTAGTGATACCACAAGGTGGCAGGACTGAGGGGAAAAAAATTAATGTGTCTTTTAAAAAAAATATTTTTTACCTAAAAATGGAACTATAAACACTAAAATGCTTTAATTATAATTATGTGGCTATTGCATGGAGTCAGTACAGAGAGTTAAGGTTGTTTAGGTGCCTTAACTGTGCATTTCCATACCTTTAACATGTTTGGATTTCTTTTAAATTTAATCTTAACTCTGAATTTCCTAGTTTTATCATGTATGTTTCTCGAACAGTTACACTATTCCTGTGATGTATTTTCCCCCAAATTACTATTCTCAAACTAGACTCCATCTTAATGTAGTTTTTGGCCAGAGATAATACTAAAAACACATGCTGAAGCCTGAAAATTAGGTTGGTTTAATGACCACTATGGTATCAGTCTTTATCTCTCCACTCTCCCAATATTCATGTCCCATGCTGTTGAGCACTAATTCTTGCAGGAATCCAAACCTAGAACCCTCTACAACACTCTTAAATAATACATTCCATTGCAATCTTTAGAGAGATAAAATTATCTGTTTAAATGAATAAAGGGTGGTAGGTGAAACTAATCTTCAATTTGGCCTACCAACACAAAAAATTAGAGATTTGACATTCATGGTACCAAATAAGTGGTCTTCCTAGAAGTCATGCCCCAATATATTGGAAATGCCAATAAATTGGTTTAATTGTTTATTGGGTGTTTAAAGAATCAGGACTAAATAAATCTACAAAACATTTATTTGTATTCAAAGTCTCACCTTGCATAGCTTCTTTTAGCTTTCCTAGTGCTGCTTTGGCAGTCCCTCTTCTGGCAAAAGCTTTAGAATAGGAAACATCTAGTAGTACAGCTTGTGTGCAGTCTGCTTCTGCCTCTTCATATCTCAGCAGAAAATAAATTTTAAAAGATTATTATACTAATCATGTAATGAAAACACAGTTTCTATATAAAAAAACAAAAAAGATTATCCAAGGTATAAACATTTGGACCAAAGGCTTAATATCCAGATGCCTAAAATTAAGTCCTTACATTGATATTTAGACACAAATAGAAGTGGCCTAGTTTTCAGAAGTGTTGAGCATCCCAGCTCCCATTAAGTCAATGGGAGGCTCAGGAGCTCAGTACACCTTTGATATTTAATCACTTAATAAAAAAGAGGCCTGACTTTCAATCTAAGGGTTTAACTTTAGGCACCTAGGTTTGAAAATTTTAGCCTTAGTTTTTGTTACATTCAGTGACATATCACAGTTCTAAATTGCCAGCTTTTATCACAGTCTGTCTACAGTATTCGTTTATTTCTAGACTTTTTTTTTAAATAAACTACAGAGTTTTTAGAAAGCAATATTTTTCCAAATAAGCGTAATCTAGCAGATTTATTAAAATTTTCTATATTATATACTTTAATATATTGGTTCTGCACCTGAATTTTGTGACAGCCACACAAAAGAATACATACTACATGGAAAGAGCCTTTACAAATGGTAGAAACATTTGTCTCATTTGATTGTAAAATTCAATTCCAGAGTCAAGTATGCATGTCTATTGTTACTGGGACTTTTTGGTTTACTCAAGCAACAACAACAAAACCCCCACTAGCTTTCTACGTCCATTACTGAAAAGAGTTCGTATAGTTAAAAAATATTTGTTTTTATAGACTGCTTATAACCACCATTCCTTCAGAAGTTTCCATTTCTTTAGCAAAATTAGCTCTCTTTCATCCTATATGAGACATCTAGCAATTTTCTATCTTTTTGTCATACATAAACAGCCTTGATCCAGGTCCTTTGAAAAGGCGAGTATAGTTGCACAGAACTTTAAAAGTAGGAAAAATGGGACTGGTCAAATTGTGAGAAAATGATTCAAGTTTCAACGTGGTTTCAACCTAAACCTATTTTTCTCTCTTTCAAAATGTTTTCATTAAAAATTAATCATAAGATGACATATGCATATATCAAAGGAGACATTGAAAAGAACAAATGAACATTTGTTTGAATATATTTTATACTGAATTCTAAGAGTGTAGAATGAATGGCAGTAATGGTTTGAATTTAAATGAAACTGATGTATCATTTCTTTCCCTCCAATTTACAAAGAATAGAGAAGCACACATTCAACACCACTTACTTTTGAATCTTTAGATAGGCCATAGCTCTGTTAGCTGGCAGAAGTGCATTGGTGCCATCTGCTGCTATACCACGTGTATAACATTCAATTGCTGCTTCGTATTTTCCCTCTTTGAAATATCCATTTCCCTGATATATTTGGATGTAAAAATTGTATATTAAGGAAGTTCTGACAAACATTAGATATACTGGTGAGTATTTAAAAAAATACTAACAAGGTGAGTCACATTAATAGGTGATACACTTTAAAATTTGCTAGAAATGAGAAGTACCTTACTACATTAAATGGGAGACATTTTGTAGCCAGATGTCTACTCAGTTTTCATATTTAGAAATACCACACTGGAAAAGCTGTCAAACATGGATTAACTTTTTAACCTTACCACTACTCAAATATTCTTCACAAAATTAATTTCTCACAACAGGCCAGCACCATGGGGTGAGATGATTATATTTAATAGAATACATATATATGTGTGTGTGTGTGTGTGTACATAGATATAGATATATACATAGATATAGATATACACACTGTGATACAGCATGACCAGAAGGCAGCAGGAGAGTGATCTAGGATTAGGAGAAGCCTTATTCCCTGTAGATTAATTAAAAGGACCTGAAACCAATTAGAGCACCTGAAGCCAGTCACCTGATAAAATCCCCCTGCTTCAATCAGCCAGAGGAGGAGCTGGAGCAGAGTGAGGAGTTGGAACAGAGTGGTTTGGTGGTGGAGTAGAGAGCAGTTTGGAGGAGCTGAATCAGAGTGGTTTGGTGGTGGAGCAGAGAACAGTTTGGAGGAGTGAAGCAGAGTGGATTGGTGGTGGAACAAAGAGCAGTTCGGAGGAAAGCGGAAGAGAGTTTTGAGAAGTGCTGCAGCGGGCTAAGAAAACCAAGATCCTAGGTAAAGGGACACCTGGCTTGTGCAGAGGGACTGCAGGAAGCCCCACAAGCTGAAGGTCAGGAGAGGGAAGTAGCCCAGGGGAAAGAATCACTGGTACAAGTGGTTCACCTGCTATCATAGGGCCCCTGGGCTGGGACCCGGAGTAGAGGGCGGGCCCGGGTCCCTCCTTCTCCACTCCCCTTCCCTGGGATACTAGTAGGATAGCTGTTACCCCAGTTCAGGGGCAAGAAATGGCACCCTGAAACCCCCCCACAAGAACAGAAAGTGCGGGACCCATCATAGTAGTGCCGGCAATTTGCCACAACACACACATAAGAATGCGATAAAAAGACCAAATGTCAATTGTTGATTAAATTTAATCACTAACTCTATATGAAAAGTAAATTGATGCAGCTTAATTTAGAAAATGTGAGACTAAAATACTGATGAAAAATAAGTGTAGTAGTGATATTATAAGCTGCAGAATTTAAAAAAAAAGTTTTACATTACTACATTTCATATAGAAAGTTCTTTTTTAAAAAGTATAAACTTTTTTTTTTTTTTTAAACGTGTCTGATGGGAGATTCCACTGATTCAGCCATATTAAAAAAAGGACTTAATCATTTCTCAGATAAGGGTGCTGGTGTGCAATTTATTCGTCAGATCCCTGCTCTTTGGAAAAAGACTAGAATATAATACTTCAGGAAGAAACAAAATCTAGAATCACAAATAATGCATGTGGCAAAACATTCTATTGCATTACGGTAGAAATCTATATCTACGATGCATTTTTTTTTCCAGATAGTTATAAGACTTCAGCTATAGAAAAGCTTACGGAGTTACTTCAAGATAATATGGCTCCATATGACCCAACTGTAACCTATAGTACCACCTGTTGCAGAATAAGTGAGAAGGAAGGAAACGTATAAGCACAGAGGAAAAACAAAAGCAGACAGATTTCGGCATAAGGAATCCTTAAAAATAGTCTATGACTTAGCTGTAAGAAAAGCCAAGAGATCAGATCCTCTCTCTCTATGCAGGCCCTCTAACTCATCTTCTTCAGATCACAAAATGCTTTGTCAATGCACAATTTCTCCCTCTGACTATAGAAGTCTGTATCTCTAGTTATTATGGCTATTCTGAAAAAAATATGCCTGGCCCCACTACTGCTTTGAAAAATGATGAAAAAAAGACTTTTTTTTTTTAAAAAGGCTCCTAATTATTTTATTCAGGGACAATCCTCCTTCCACCCCACAATAAACCTGGAAGAAAAACCTAGAAGAAAAGAAAGTTAAGAGCCTCATTTCTGCTTATGACTCCAGCACCACAAGAAAGGCAGCATTTGCTGCAAGAGATAGAAGACAGGCAATTACTGCCTCTGTTTTTCTCCAACTCTGCCTTCTTGCTGGGAAGGAGAGGATAGTACAGTGGATAAGGGATTCACTGTGGAGGTTTTTTCTAGATGGCTCCAAAGACCACATTCTCTATTTTCCTTCTTGGAGACCCTGAAAATGGTAGCAAGGAGGCAGTGTGATAATATTGACATCATCTTTAGTACTTTACAACCCAGCAAACAAAAAAGCTAAGTTCTATTCCAGGGCCAAATCCGAAGCTGCCGCCAAGTCTATGTACTTAATCACTCCAAAAATCGCCTGAATAAACACTTTTCCCTTGTATTTATTGATTTCATCCTCACAACTCCCCTATAAGTTAGGGAAGCATTAACTCCATTTTACAGATAATTTTACTGTGACTCAGTTCCCTACGTGACTTGTCCAAAGGCATTCTGTGGCAGAGCCAGGGATTGAACCTAGCTCTCCTACATCTTACTCCAGTTCCTCAATCTCAAGATCAAAACTTCAAAGGTTCTCACATGCTGTTTTTCTCCAACTCTTCCATCTTCACCATTGACCCTATCTATTATCGTCTGATCCCCACTCTTACTTCCTCCTCTATCATTCTCCTCAATCTCTCTTTCCTCAGGTTCCTTCCCCTCACAAGCATAAGTCTGCTATGGTCTCCCTCATCCTAAAAAACTCACTCTTGACCCCAACGTCTCTTTCCATTTACCATTAGCCCTCAGCTTCTAAACTCATTGCTTAAAGTTCCTCTCTTTCAATTCCATCCTAGTTCTCTCTCCAATCTTCTTCCAGAAACTTTGATAATTGTATAAAGAACTCATAACAGTAGTTGCAGGACCTCTACTCTATCTTCATCCTCCTTGACCACTTGGCTGTTTTTTTAACAGCTGATCAAATCCTGCTTCATGAAAGTGTTATTCCTTGCCCTCCTTTAGCATCTCCTGTGGTGGAAACACTTAATTCCTCCTGCTACAAAGACCCACTCTTCGACGATTTCTCTTCTTCCTCTGAATTCTCGGTCTCTGGATTATTTTAAGCACTCATATAATTTCACCTATGCTATTTAGTAACAAGTGTGTACATCTACACTTCTGTCTCCATCCACTCTTGCCACTCAGTCCATCTCTTTGACATCTCTTCACAGAGGTCTCCTGTCAACTTAAACTCAACCTGAGCAAAATGAAACTTATCTCCCCTCTAAACCCTCTCCACTCTGTCGCTGTTGACATGACCACTATCCTGAGAGTTATGTAGGCCCAGAACCGTGGCACCATCTTGAACTCTGCCCTCTCAGGTCATGTCCAAATTTTCTTCCTCCCATACTATTTCCAAGATCTGGCTTTTTCTTGTTCTCCACACTACTAGAACACTCTTCTTGTCCCTTGTCACCTATCTTCTCTACTACCATCTTCTCCTTGCTAAGCTTCCCAGCATCCAATGTGGCCACTCCATTTGAAATGATGCTCTAAAATCATTCTCCTGGTCCATTCCAATTATGTCACCCTTCCCTTTTTGACTCACTCTCTCATCCTGGAATAAGGCAATCCAGGGCCCATCTACATGGAGAACCCCCTATTCATTCCCATCCTATGCTATAGTTCTGCCCTCATGCCACCCAAAACTCCTGCTTGTGGTCAGAGGGGCCTTCTACACAAGAAGCCCCTGCCACTACTACCTTTGTAGATCCTCGTTCCTGTGTTCAGGCAGGATGGGCTCTGTCCTGAATGAATGAAGAGTCAGCCCCTTCCAACACCAGTCTAGCACATGATGGGCCTACAAAGCCCTCAGCTATTCACAGAGTCCCGTGGTGAAGGTGATGCCCCTCAAAGCAGCAGGTTTCAGTATTAACAACCCTGTAAGATGAATGGGTAAATTCACAGCTCTTGGAACTATCATTTCAGACTGCAGACAAACTCAAGCAGACATCACTGCATCAGCAACACTCTGTTTACATTCATAAGGCTCTCTTAATAACCCTGACGGCTAGAAGCAGGTTGGTTTTTTTTTTTAAGTCAAGGCTACAATTCAGACATCATCATGGGACTCCAGGAGCCACGTCCACAGTGCATATGCCCTAATCCAGCCCTGTCTCCATTAACCCCTTCTTCAAGCATCATCAGATTAAAGCTTCTTGTCCTCACATTTAATGCCCCTCAGATTTCCATCCCTTGTTATTTATCTGCTCTTGTATATTATTGCATCACCCACTGCCCCTTCCTTAATAACCTAATTATTAACTCCTCCAACACCTTCTTCCAAATCATACCTTCATGCGTGGAGGATCTTCCCCAAACTAGTCCAGAAAACTACTACTCTGTCCTCCAAATCCCACATCAAGACCCAGTTAGCGTGTACTGTCAAAAAGAAAATGCAAACTTATAATAAATAGCTAGGTAGGTGGCCCCTACGGATTATTTGTATCTTATTTTATTTCTTGTTTATTTCAACTGTCAATCACAATCAACTAACTGGACACCACATGTTCCTGTCCGGGTTACCCACAACCTCCCTCATTTCCTGTTTGTTGCAACCACTTTGTCTCATCTCATCTTAGGCACGAATTTGCAATGGGGACTCCACTTGGGCACACTGGGGTCAACCTATGTGTAATACATTGCAGAATCAGGTTCTTAGATTGTAAGGTTTTTGGAGCAGGAATACACTTTTACTATGTATTAGTATATTGCTTCACATAATGCTTAATGGCATCTATCCCATTTGGGGGTCTTCTGGTGCTACTTTAATACAAAAGCCAGACAGTGGGCATAACAAACAATGGGCACTAACCAGATAAAATCCCACCTCACACCCTTAATACACACTTCGTACAGATGAACAAAGGAATGAAGTACAAAGTTTAAAAAAAAGATACTATGTACTTTTGTTGTTCATACTGGCGCAGTAAAATTACAGTATACTATTAAGTAAATGTTTTGTTCATTTTCCCCTCATGGGAAAAGGTTATGTGATTTACCAAATCTTTCTCTGCAATAGCCCTCTGCTTGAGCTGTTGCTCTTCTATTTGCTTCTTTTCTTCTTCTGTTAATTCAAGCTCCTTTCCAACTTCTTCAGCTTTGTTTTGTTGTGAATTTTCTTTTGACGTTAGAGCCTGGGATAGATAGCATCAGCAATATTATTCAACTCATTTTCTCTCTCTCTCACACACACTCATCTTGTCTATATGGTGGCTTTGTCCACACCATGCAGGAGTGCAAATTCTAATGTGCACTAACATGTCACTCACTAAGGGTATGTCTATACTTACCAGTCGCGTCGGAGGCGCGGGATCGATGTTCTGGGTTCGATTTATCGCGTCTTGTCAAGACGCGATAAATCAAACCAGGAAGTGCTCCCTCGTCGACGCTGGTAATCCAGCTCGACGAGTGGAGTAGGCGGAGTCGACGGGGGAGCCTGCGCGCCGCGTCTGGACCACAGGTAAGTTCGAACTAAGGTACTTCGACTTCAGCTACGTTATTAACGTGTGGACTAAGGCACCATGTCGACAAGTCTACACACACACACACAGAATTTTCTTCAGCTGGAATATATCACAATTTGTAGTCTAATCAAAACTATCTTGAAAAGCATTTTATTTATTTTTAAGGAAGCTACTTTGTTATACTTGGATGCATACAATTTCTCACCGTTAGAAATAAAAACATTTAAAGAGACTAGCTCTTTAAAAGGGACTAGAGCTCTTCATTGTGTTGAAGTGTCTACATACCACATGCCTCCAGCACAGGGTCTTTGTGAAGCACAACTTTGATTTTTGTTAAAATATTTAGCAGAGGGCAGTAAAATTCTGATTCTGATGTTCCAGTTTCTGAAGCATGCTTGTAGCTTATTCCCAGCACTGTCTGTACATCATCAGCTCCAGCTGGCAAATCATTTTAGAGTTCATTACAATGTTTAAAGAGCAAAGATTGATTTTAAAAGTAACTTTTCCAAATGCTTCCAACGTAACAGGTGTATATTTTTGGACTCTGAGAAACTTGTATTTACCACAGCTCATTGTAATCAACATTCTCTTTCAGTACACTGCTTGCGTGGTGGACCTATCATAGATTTTAATCCACATAGATTTTTGATCTCTTGCTATACTTACACCCACTCACACTTCCCAATTTGTATCAACTACAAAAATTGGTCTGAGGCATAAGTAGAGTGCACTCAAGCATACGGTCAGCCAGAATTACTCTGTAGCTAACAGAACACTTAAAGTTCTTCCACTTATATAGAGAGCTACTATGTGACTCGTGCAGTACTGATCACAAACATTAAAAAAACAAAAAAAACCACAAAAAAAAACCACAGATGGGAGGATGAAAAACGTTTGAGAAATCAAACACAAGTTAGAAATATGACATGGTCAGAATATTGGTATCCACTGTTTTTTTCACCAAGATTTATATGGGTTAGTCCACTGTAGGCCAATGAGCTACTATTTCATTGATCAATGCTTATTAATTTGCAAGAAGTAGACTAAAAACTTCCTTAAAATCCCGGGGGGAAATATGCCATGTACTAAAAGCATAAATATACAATTGAAGGGTGTTTTGGCATCATGAATCAAGTTAAATATATAAAAGTGTTCATTAGACTGTTAGCAATGATGAAACTCTCTTACCTGATCGATTTTCTGGAGTTCATTTTTTGCTTCATAGTTATCTGGATCCAGTTCTAAAACCTTTTCATAATCTAAACAGTAGACAGAAGGACATCAAAATTCCATACTTTTATATAACAATGTTACAGGTGAGAAATTAGAAACAGAGTATTTAACTATTACAAAAATGTGAACTAAGTGTTTTTATCAAGTCATTTTGTGGTACTACAAAAAAAAAAAAAAAAAACTGGCTAGCTGGCTTAAGATGTCACACAGAGTTTACTATTCTAAGACATTTAATTCCAGTTATTTCATATACTACTTGTAGCTTCTCTTATTTAGACTTACTATCCCTTTTCAACTTGCCAGATAAACTCGATCTGGCATCCCGTTTGATTTCTTCTTGAAAATGGAAATCAAGAATCCTTTATCAACAGAGATAAAAACAAAACAAAAAACCTACAAAAAGAAGCTTTAGTGTAGTAAGTGTAAAATAGTTTGCATGTACAATAAGGATGGCTTAAAAAAAACCCACTAACCTTCTTTGGCCCCCTCAAGATTTTGCAAAGCAAAGCGAGCAGCTCCTCTCCTGGAATAAGCCTTTGTATAATTCTTATTTAGTGCAAGTGCTAAATTGCAGTCAGATTCGGCAACAGAAAACCTATAACAATACTGCGAATTAGTTATTTTGAATACATGTAGATTAAAGAGAAACAAAAGTATGGCTCCAGATTAAGCTAACAGGATTTACCCAAAGTATGATAGAACATTAGAGTTCATTTTGGGGAGATTCAGTGACATTAACCCTCTAGATAAAGATGGTGCGTAGAAGCAGTATTCAGCATTAGTTGTTGACATGAACTCTGACAATTTTAGGTGCACTCTTCCTCAAATTATTTTCAGCACTATTCTGATGGTAATCCCCTTTGGCAGTAAGGCAAAAAACAAACAGCTTGCTCTCTCTGCCACAGGGCCACCTGGGACTTTTCCTGACATCCGAAGGAGGCTAGAGCAATACCTGCCGCCCAAATTGAATTCCCAATAATGGGCCTGGGTCATGCCCAGAAATGAGGTTTTGATCTCAGTTGAGGTACTTGATAAAGGAAGCAGTAAGGGCTTATTTACATGAACACTTAGTTCACAACAAGCTGGGGTGTAAATCAACCCCAGACTAAACTGTTGTGTACTAGGTGTCCATGCGGACACTGCTGCTGCGCACTGAAAGCTGCCTAGTGAGCTTTAACCTAGCCCGCTTTGCAATGGGAGCAGACTGAAGTGCGCTAGGGAACTTTGTGTGTATGCTGCCACATACTAGAAATTCCCAAACAGGGTAGATTAAAGCACACTAGGAAACTTCTAATGTGCAGCAGCAGGTTCCACATGACACTCAGTGTGTAGCAAGCTTGCTGCAATCTAAGTGTTTGTGTAGATGATCCCTAAGAAACAAATATTTTTTCCTTTTCTTTGTTACGATGAACTCCAATATAATAGGTGTGCAGGGTCTCTAGACACCACAGTGCCTCAGCAATAGGGAGAAAAGCAATCTCCCTCTGCCAAAAATGGGAAGTCTTGGAAGCACTGTGAAAATTTGGGGCTATATTAGAGGGCAAAAAAAGTGTCTTCACTCAAATACTCTACAACAGGGAGGTTGGGACTTCCAGTCTAAAGCTGTGGAGGCAGATTGAAACTGGTAACTTCAGAAAGAGAGACACTTTCCATCCTGGTAAGCAGGCTGAAAATGCACATAAACAGACCTGTGGATCTTAGCATGACTAACAATATATTTATGCTACAATTCAAAGCAAAATTAGTATTCCAAAGAAAAAAAATAAACAAGTCTTACTTTTTCATTCTAAAGAAAGCAGATGCTCTGTTTGTGGGGAGGACTGGATTGTACGGATCAGCATTCATCCCCTTTGTGTAACAGTTTATTGCTTCATCATACTTTCCTTGTTGAAAGTACATATTGCCCTGTTTTTTTGTAAAAAAAAAAACAACCAGCATCTTCTTGTCAATTTGTCACAGTACAGTCTTTTGCTAAATAAACATTTTGTACTCTTAATGAATTCTTAATCCTTAGTTCACTCTTAATTTTGTGGTGCAAAGAACATGCATTTTATACTTTGGGTTAAACATTACAGTTTAAAGTCCCCAAGTATTGCTATCATTAGTTTGTTACTTATAAAACATTCCTAAATGTTTCTCACTTTCCTACAGTCAATAATTTTTATTATCCCAGTAATAAAAATGGTTTACTTTGTCATACACTATTGTATCAAGGTTGCCCAGTCAGCATGGATTCACCAAGGGCAAGTCATGCCTGACTAACCTAATTGCCTTCTATGATGAGATAACTGGCTCTGTGGATGAGGGGAAAGCAGTGGATGTGCTATTTCTTGACTTTAGCAAAGCTTTTGATACAGTCTCCCACAGTGTTCTTGCCAGCAAGTTAAAGAAGTATGGGCTGGATGAATGGACGGTAAGGTGGATACAAAACTGGCTGGATGGTCGTGCTCAACGGGTAGTGATCAATGGCTCCATGTCTAGTTGGCAGCCGGTATCAAGTGGAGTGCCCCAAGGGTCGGTGCTGGGGCCGGTTTTGTTCAATATCTTCATCAACGACCTGAAGGATGGTGTGGACTGCACCCTTAGCAAGTTTGCAGATGACACTAAACTGGGAGGAGTGGTTGATACGCTGGAGGGTAGGGACAGGATACAAAGGGACCTAGACAAATTAGAGGATTGGGCCAAAAGAAATCTGATGAGGTTCAACAAGGACAAGTGCAGAGTCCTGCACTTAGGACGGAAGAATCCCACGCACTGCTACAGACTAGGGACCGAATGGCTGGGCAGCAGTTCTGCAGAAAAGGACCTAGGGGTTACAGTGGACGAAAAGCTGAATATGAGTCAACAGTGTGCCCTTGTTGCCAAGAAGGCTAACGGCATTTTGGGCTGTATAAGTAGGGGCATTTCCAGCAGATCGAGGGACGTGATTATTCCCCTCTATTCGGCACTGGTGAGGTCTCATTTGGAGTACTGTGTCCAGTTTTGGGCCCCACACTACAAGAAGGATGTGGATAAATTGGAAAGAGTCCAACGGAGGGCAACAAAAATGATTAGGGGGCTGGAGCACATGACTTGTGAGGAGAGGCTGAGGGAACTGGGATTGTTTAGCCTGCAGAAGAGAAGAGTGAGGGGGGATTTGATAGCTGCTTTCAACTACCTAAAAGGGGGTCCCAAAGAGGATGGATCTAGACTGTTCTCAGTGGTAGAAGATGACAGAACAAGGAGTAATGGTCTCAAGTTGCAGAGGGGGAGGTTTAGGTTGGATATTAGGAAAAACTTTTTCACTAGTAGGGTGGTGAAGCACTGGAATGGGTTACCTAGGGAGGTGGTGGAATCTCCTTCCTTAGAGGTTTTTAAGGTCAGGCTTGACAAAGCCCTGGCTGGGATGATCTAGTTGGGGTTGGTCCTGCTTTGAGCAGGGGGTTGGACTAGATGGCCTCCTGAGGTCCCTTCGAACCCTGAGATTCTATGATTCTATCCAGCTTGTTAAAAGACTCAACTTAATACAGACCACTGCTGCTTGAATTCCCATAATTATTAAAATATCTTCATAGGTTACCAATGAAAATCCAACCACAGTATTTTAGCTTTCCAAGAAGATTTATGATATCATGCCATAGTACCTTTTGCATTTTCCTTTTATATTACAAGTTATTCTGAGGCCAGAATATTGGCTTTTCCAAGTATAATTTGGAGATATTTGGGGAAGAGATGGGGAAAAAAAGAACTTATTGTTTTGGAATGGTTTCCATGGTTATGGAAGCAGCTTTCTATTTACATTCAGAAAAGTCAGTCTGGGTTAGATTTTAAAGCAACATTTAAGACACAATTGACACCACTTTGAATTGAGACGCACCATGAGAGCGGTGTATATTTTCTACATTAATCTGTTTTCTGCCAATAATACTCCAATAATAATTTACATAGCATCTTAAAACAGAATCTGCTACAAAAATAATAGTACAGGAAAGAAGCCAATGTAAAATCTTGTAAGGAATATTTGTCCAGTCTATCAAGCTGCACTGTCCTAATCTATAATGGAAGAACAAAGTGTCCCACAAATAAAAACAGTGATCATAAGGTTAACTTATAAGTGAGAGAGACTAAGATAATACAGGACATTGTACAAGAGAAATTCAGAAGTAATGGAAACCCTTATTTTTTCAGATGGTTGGATCTAGGACAGTTGTGGGAACACAATCTCTAGGAAGGAGGATGACATACGCGTCACACTTTTTTACTCCTAACAGCCTGGTGTCGCCTCACAAGATTACCAATTCTGCAAGCTACAGAATGAGCCCAATGATCAGCTGCTGTATGAGGCAACAAACTCATACAGGTAAGCTGGAAGCTCAGAATGGAGAGACAGTGAATCAAAACATTTTACTTCATAAAAGAAATGGAAAGGTCAAGAGACTGACAACAGGATGTGAAGACTTTCAAGTCCAGCCAAGGTTGAGAGTGACAAAGAGTTAGTACCATCTGAGTTCTGTGCAGTCATATACAGTGAGTTTGTGTTTCCACCTCAAATCCGGATAAACAGATAGTCAAATGAAAAAAAAAATCCCATCAGAATTGGCACCCTTCTTTGAAGTTAAAAGAAAGACCAAGAATGAGACCTATGGACAAAGATTGAACTACTCTCTCACGCCTAGATTTAGCTACTTTAAGTCTAGGATGAGGAATGCTGGCAAGGTGGTGGAGGAAGGGAAAACAATAGTATTTCCAGGGCAGTGCTATATTTAAGTTAGAGAGGTTCAGTCTCAACAACCTAGCCCCTTTAACAAGCAGAAAGTTGACTTAAATGCTGTGCAAAGATCAGGAGGGAATCTTCTCACTCAGAAGAATATAATGAATCGTGGGCCTTTGGCAAAATGAAGACATCATACATTCTACCTGAAATTGGAGGGGAGAGAGAAAAGAATGGTTACTTAACCTACAGTAACTGTGGTTCTTTGAGATGTGTTGTCCACCCAGATTCTGTTTCTGGTGTGCATGTGTCCCATGCATGCGAGATTAGATCCTTTCAGCCGCATCCATTGGGGCCACATCTGTGCCTTAGATACCTTTGTGATGTTCCCACCCACCCATAATGGGCTCAATGATCCCTCAGAGGAAACCTGCTATTGCTTGTTGGCTTTTTTGGAAGTAGGTACCATTGGTGCTGGGGTCTGCCACAAGATCTTAGCTGTTCTAAAAGCCTTCATTAATGGGCATGGTAAGGTTCCTTGAAGGCATGAAAGAGTGAAGGATACCTAGTAATTTGTGTGGCTTTTCCTATACTACCTCTACCGGAATGTCTAACATATCTGCTGCGTGCCTTAAAAGCTCTCAAAAGGTCCTGAAATCATCTGTCTAGCTAGGAGTAGAAGTGACTGCCTCATCTGGTGAAGAGAAGGAATTGCTGTTGAGAATAAGTGTTCTTCCATCTCCAGCTGCTATTCTTCATAGTCATGGTCTTGTTGTTGCAGACTGAGAGACTGTACTAACTGACCTTGCTGAGTAAATCTATGGTGTCTAGTAGGAGAGAGAGATACAACTACAGAGCAGGAGAAGAGTGAGGGTAAGGACAGCACAAGGTGTCCTGGAATGACACAGGAGTGGAGGCCATGGGGATGAAGCCACAAAGAACGTTCTCCTCAAGTTTCCTGATGTCTGTGCCTATAATGGCACTCTCTGGAATCTATCTGACCAGTAAGGTTTATATAAGGAAGAGTGAGGTGTATGTGGAGATATCTTCCTGCTATGCTCTGAAGGGCAGGAAGAAAATGAATAGCTCCCCCATTAAAGGAAGCATAGCTTGTCAGGAGTTCTAGGGTCATAGAATATCAGGGTTGGAAGGGACCTTAGGAGGTCATCTAGTCCAACCCTCTGCTCAAAGCAGGACCAATCCCCATTTTTTGCCCCAGATCCCTAAATGGCCCCCTCAAGGATTGAACTCACAACCCTGGGTTTAGCAGGCCAATGCTCAAACCACTGAGCTATTCCTCCTCCCACAACCAAGTGACGGATTTAACAGGTGAGTTCATCACTACCATGGCCACATCAGAAGTCAGCACTGAGGCAGAAGCACCTCTGCTAAATGATACAGATAGCAGGGGTGACTCCAGTAGCCTGGTGACCATAAGACGACTGGGTACCTAAAAAGTCAGTGCCGGAAACATCTGCACTGTGGAGGTGAAGTCTGAGTCATGGGCACTGAGGCTCAAGTGTGGCTGTTCCAATGGCACTACTGAGGGAAGTGAAGACTATGGTTTCAGATGGTGCCATGAGTTGCGGGTGACCAACCGTGCCAAGGCATCAGAGGGACCCAGTCTGGGTTACCAACTGCCTTTTGGCTAAGGGGCATCAGATCTTGAGTCATGGTAGGTCTTTTGTCTGTCTTTATTGGGCACCAGGGTGGGTGACTATGTTTATGCTTGACCCTGGAGTGGCGCTGCTTCCAACCGCTTTCAGACAATGACTGGGTAGAGGAGTTATTGTCTGTCCTGCCAGACTTGGTAGTCTTAGATTAAGAAAGTGCCTAGGAGCTTAGTGTAGAGCCACAGCTCAGCAGGGTGCTCATTCAAATAGACTGAGGAAGCAGGACTTTTTAGCCTCGGGCTCTGAAGAGGCTCTCCTTAGTGCTCTAAAGATAGAGCTTAAGATGGGCCTCAGTGGCTTTGTGCGTCCTCTTGGAAAAGGAACAGACTGAACACTTATCAGGATTCTGTCCTTCACCAAGGCAGAAGAAACACCAAGATTGCCCATCATTAAACAATACAGCAGCCTCTCAAGGAGGACAAATTTTAAATCCCAGGGATTTAGTTTTAGCCATATCAATTAAGTACCAGGTAAACTCCAAATCTAATCTAAATTTTTTTTTAGCCAAATGGTGTAACAAAGTAACTATTAACTAACTACACTAAAACAATGCTAATTATCTTGACAACTAACAGGTCAATGCCTAGATTATGTGGACACGGCAAGAGTTCTCTCTTGCTGTCAGAAGCAGTAAGAAAGAAGGGAGGGATAACTGGGCCCATTGTGCCCTTTATGTCCTTTCTGGGGGCAAGGGAGTTTGAGTGTGGAGAGGGTGGTACAGTTCAAGTGTATGTAGGGCATGGGCATGGTCCCAATGGACACTGCTGTCTAAAAGAATCTGTTATTGGGCACATGCTCACCAGAATTGGAATCCATGTGGACAATGACTTGAAGAAGCAGCCAATGTTCAAATGTCTGGGTCACTTTTTTTTTTTAAAAGGGTCATTTAACGCTGCAATAACCTTTTCTTTCTCAGCAAGAGCTTTTTCTGCATCTATATGAATTCCATCTTCTTCAGAGTCCGATTCTGGAGATAAGGAATCATGGGTACTATCTTCTTTGTCAAGTTCTTCAAGTATTTTGTCCTAAAAACACAAAATAAATTCATGTATATAATGTTCATTATAATCCACGACTCTATACAAATTATAACTAGATTTTTAAAAATATATCTGTCAATTATTACAAATACTACTGGCAGTACTTTGTTGTCTTGATTTAACTAAGGTTGCGATCTTGTTTAGCCATGGGGGTTCACTTGTGCAGATCTCTATACAGCATTGAGGCCTAAGAATGTGACTTAAAATTTTGTAAGCTGATTTTGAAATATTGACAAAAGGTAATAAACCAACTCCCTGACAACAACACACTAAAAAATAATTAAGAACCCAAAAAGAAAAATTTAGTTTTATAAAATGCTCATTATTATTACAGATATGTAAACACTGATAATGGTGCTAGGGATGGTGCTTATTAACAGCCGTACATGCAATATAAAATTGCATACATTTGAAAATATACACCATAAATGTTTGAAATACAAAATTATTTTCTGTGACTAGAACATAGCCATACACCATGAAGTTCACAAAAAAACCTGAACTACCTGAATGTCCATTCTGCATCAGGCATTTTAGATTCCTATTCAGGTTTCTCTACTCAAGTAAGCATTTAAGCACGTGCTTTAGTGCAGTGGTTCTCAAACTTTTGTACTGGTGACCCCTTTCACATAGCAAGCGTCTGAGTGTGACCCTCTCCTTATAAATTAAAAATCACTTCTTTATATATTTAACACCATTATAAATGCTGGCGGCAAAGCGGGGGTTAGGGTGGAGGCTGACAGCTCGCGACCCCACCTGTAATAACCTCACAACCTCCTGAGAGGTCCTGACCCCCGGTTTGAGAACCGCTGCTTTAGTGCTTTCCTGAATTCAGGCCTTAATGAATTGTACCGCTTTTCGCAGCAGGGATTGCAATGTATGTTTGGAGACCATTCAATTTGTAATCCGTAATCCAAACCACAACATTTGACATTGACAGTGGTATAAATTTTTCATGATCATTTTAAAATTTGTAAGTGGCACAATAAGTCATAATTAAAGGAAAAGCTTTCACATGCCGTTTTGATTATAAAATCGTGATTTGTTTCACAGTATTTCAGTGTATTCACTGCACTTAGTTTTAGTGAATCTCAGTTTACACTTTTGTACTTGGAAACATTTATTAATATACAAACAAGATGTCTCTTTGCACTTACCATGTCTCATTTAGTAAATGTACAGCCATGCTAAACCCACCACACAGCAAAGAAAAAGTTCACTCTTACAGGGAAATATTTGTCATCCCAAAAACCCACCCCATGCCCAATGCTTATTCAAACATTTTAATCGCCGATAACATGCTAAACCTCACATAGATTCTACCCTTTTCTGAAATGTCAATAAAAGTGGGATAAGCTTAGTATCTTAATACTTATCCTACTGAGTATTTTAGTTTTCAGATCAGATTAAAGTTTTAAAAGACTTTAAATACTGGACTCCCATCAGAAGAAAGTTAATCCGTTATTTTTAAAACATAGCATATATCTGCCTCAAAGCTACAGAAACATTAAAAATTGTAATCAGAGTTTTTGTTTTTTTTAAAATAGCCATCCTCAAACCTCCAGCTTCTGTAAGCTGTTACCTACTTGGGTAAACCTAACTGTATAGCATTAGTCAGACAAATCCAATAAGAAACCTGAGACTAAAATTCATAAGAGGCATCCTATTGTTATCCTGAAGGTTTCCATTCCTTTTAAACACCATCTGCTTTCACTTCAGGAACCTAGTTAACTGACACTACACTAGTAAGACTTCAGCTCCAAAACTTTCACAGGTTAAATTTGTTTGATTGCAAATAATTAACAAAATTATTACAGGTTTAAGTGTAGTAGCCGTGTTAGTCTGTGTCAGCAAAATGAAAATAAGAAAGAAAAACTTGTAGCACCTTAGAGACTAACAAATTTATTTCAGCATAAGCTTTCGTGGGTTAGTACCCACTTCATCGGATGCATGGAATGAAATTATATTTCAGACAGATATTTATACAGTCAGAGAAACATGATGGTCCAGGTGTATAGACCAATAGACTAATTAGTTGAGACCAAACATGTCATGTTTCCTCTCAACTAATTAGCCTCTTAAGATTGGTCTATACACCTGGACCATCATGTTTCTCTGACTGTATAAATAGCTGTCTGAAATATAATTTCATTCCATGCATCCGATGAAGTGGGTACTAACCCACGAAAGCTTATGCTGAAATAAATTTGTTAGTCTCTAAGGTGCTACAAGTTTTTCTTTCTTATTTTCAAAATTATTACACAACAGCTTAATTCAATACACTTCTTGCATTGGTCTGGATGCTTACAATGTCAATAGCAGCAGAAGCAGCATGAACTCAGGGTTTGGCAGGTACTTTAAGAAACTATTCTCTGACTATTTTGTTTTAAAAACATGTTCATCACAAATCTTATTCACACATAATAGTAATAAACTGAGATGCCAAAAATGTTTTAAAATATGTATACCACCTTTAACCAATACCTCCATAAAAAGTTACAATAGAAATGCTAAATATTTACCTCATATGCTTTTCTACTCTGAACTACTTCTTGCAGAATTATTTTACATTAAAAAAAACAAAACACTATTTTAAAAACATTTTTTCTTAAAGCCAAAAATTTATGAGCCTGAGCAGGGAGTAATTACTATGGAATAATTCACACCTAATGTATTTAAAATAAATTATAGTATCCTATTTCACATCTTTTTCAAGGATTAAAATGTAAGCTGTTTGGGGCAGGGAGCATTATTTTCTGTTTTTACAATATCTAGTGCAACTGGTAACCAACCTAGCAGGCCTCTAGGCACTAATGCAATATAATATTAAGCAATAGTATCAATTAGACATGACACATGATATAAGTATACCATATTACTGGAATAACGTACCACATCAAGCTTTCCCCATGCTTCATAGTCATAAGATTTTATCTTGTTTTTTTTATTTTCCTCGGTAGTTTTCTTAGAAGGTACTTTAGCTTTGCTCTTCTTTTTCCTATATGCCTCATTTCGAATTGGTGGCAAATTCTAGGTAGAACAAGAGTTATTTCAGTGTAGTTTTAACTTAATAACTTAACAGAGAAATAGTTATGAGATTTTGTTTCCAGGTGAGCTAGGATAACATTTACAGTAAAACAAAGGATGATTGAAAACTGCATGTCTTAAAGATGAAGGCAAATGTAAGGCGGTACAGCTTTTGTTACTATCAACACATGACTGGTTCTCTCTTTTAAGAGAGTCTGTAAACTTTAATACGCAAAGTATTTTGGAAAATGAAAATCCTTGTAAATAAATGTAAATGAAAATGTGTAAGACCTTACAGTGTCACAATTCTGAGGTAAAATAGGTTCAAGTTTAGTTTTAGATTAGGTTTCCCTAAATCCAAAACATTTTGAAGAGAACTGTTTGTCACCCAGCTTTGCAGCCCACTCAGATGTTTATGCTTATGCTGCTCCACAAGCTGACAAAGATTTTCCTTATGGATAATATAAATCTAATAGGAAGTGTTAAAATGTCAAATATACAAATGTCAATATCAAAAATACAAACATTAAGATGTTTACCATGGTTGAACCTCTTTGTGACTATGTAAAACAAGATTCAGTTCATTTTTGGATTTGAATTTCACACATAAATAGATGTATAATATTTCAGATAAAAAGTAAATAGGGGCAAAAAAACCTCAACCCTGTAATATGCATGTTTGACTGGGAAATGTGCTGATTCTGTAAGTCTCCCTGTGTTTTTCCTCTGAAGCATAAAACATTTTAAAAGCCAGTGGCACATTTCATATGAATATTAAATTATCCATTTGAGCGCAGAGGGTGAAACTCTGTCCTCACTGACTGACATCAATGGGAGTTATGTCATTTATTTCAATGGATCCAGGATTCCACACAAAGTTACTCTGCATAGAAAGAAACCATATACCTCCACATATTGTAGTGGCTGTTAAATTCTTTTACAGTTTTATACTGAAGCATCAGTTTACTTGCAGAGGGCCAAATCCTATTTGCCTTACTTATGCAGGGAGCCTTTTGATATCAACAGGACTTCTCAGAAGAGTACATCAAAGAGGATTTCATCATCATCATGTTCCTATTATGCCTCTGGTGTTTAGGGTAGTGACAAAGCTCCTCTACTCCTGTCTGTTTCTGGCAAGTCTTTCAATGGTTCCCCAGCTTTGCCCCAGGTTTTTCAGGTCGGCTTCTGCCTCCTGGATATTTGCTTCCTCTTTAGGTGGCTCCCTGTTCAGCAATCCTTCAAAATGCTCTATCCAGCGCATTTCTTGTTCTTTTTCGGTTGTGAGTAGGTGTCCTTGTTTGTTCCTGATGAAAGTGTTCGTTGGTGTCTGCAGTTTACCACTGATAAGCCGTGTCATTTTGTAGATGGTTCCTTGTTCACCACGAGCAGCTGCATCCTTTGGCTTGTGTTACTAGATTATCAATATAATGCCATTTGTCTGTTCTCACAAGGCGTCTGACCTCCCGGTGTGCCTTGCTATATTTCTCAGGGTATTTGTCCTTTAGCTTCTGGGATTTTGTATCAAACTTTTTTCTTCAAGGCTCATCTGGTTTCTATGGCATTTCATGCGCTGGGTGAAATCCACTCCTTCCTTCTCTTATGCCTGTAGCCTAGACAGGCTTCACTGCTCTGTTTATAAATTGCTGTAACTTTGTCCCACTTCTTGTTGATCTCCCCATCTGCATTTCCTTCCTCTTCATCAAGGTCTGCAAGTGCTTGAAACCTGTTATTTAACTGCAGAACAAAGGCTTTCTGTATTTCAAGGGACTTTAGCTTGTCAATATCATAACATCTATGTCCCTTGTTTGGTGGACACACACTTCTTAGTTTTAGCTTGATGGAGGCTGTCACAAGGTAGTAGTCGCTGCCAATAACTGCACCCCTTCTCACTTTCACATCTGTCAGTGAGCGTCGCCATTTGCCATTGATCATGGTATGGTCAATCTGGTTCTTATCTCTGCCATTTGGGGAACGCCATGTCAGCTTGTGAATTTCACGATGTTCAAATAGGGTTCTGCCGATGACTAGGTCATTCATATTACAGAAATCAACAAGCCTTTCTGCGTTTTCATTCATGGTGCCACACCCATGTCTTCCCATTGCTCTGTCGTTGTTTGTATTGTGCTTACCGACCTTGGCATTCAGGTCTCCCATGATGATAGTTAAGTCGTGGCATGGTACTCTCTCTAACGCCACCTGTAGTGTAAGGTAGAATTTGGCCCAGCATAAATAAATACTTTAAACATACAACAGGGTAGCATTGCATGTACTTTGATCATACATGTTGCTTGTAAAAAATATATATATATATAAAAAATAAGGGTTTTAGGAGATACTGATTCTTAGTCTTTATGAAATATACTTGAGGAGCAGTAGTAATGTGTCCCTAGACCATTAAAATGAGAATCACTTTGGATCTGTGAAAAGAAAAACAAAACTAAATGATAAATTATTAAACAAATACCACCACTTTTTATTAATAGCTGTGTTAATATTGAGACTGGACTCTTGAATTTACCTCTTCTGGGGCACCACTCTGTTTTCTCAATTCAGAATCCATCTGCTTAATATCTTTTTCCCAGCTTTCTAATTCTCTCACAAAATCATGCAGCTCTTCAGTATTTTGCTTCATTTGCAGTTGTAGCTCTAGTGCTTTATTTGGTGAAGTCATTGTTACCTGTTGAACTTGGGGAAAAATAGGTTTTTGATGAGAATCAAAAGCAATTATTGAAGAAAACTAGTTTCTGTAAAATGAGGGGGGAAAAAATCATGTCTGAACTCGACTGAATTACTTTGCATGTATGTATGATTGAATCTTCCCACCAGTATGAGCAAAGACATTGTAAGAAAAAGTAAGGAGATGAAAAGAGAATAAGCTATTAAAACGAAGGAAAGTTATAACTTTTCTGACATACTGAAACATTTCAAAAGAAAGAAACAAGTCATGTTTTACATTATTGTGGATAAGATGTATCACCTCTTTAAGGAGCAAGTCAAAGAGGTATCCAGAAGGTGACAACTATGTGATCTTGTATTAAAGGAACTGTGCCTTCAATAATTTTTCAAAACGTCGTAGTCAGACAATCTTGTGTGAAAAAACAAGGCAATTGGCTTTTTAAAGTTAACATTTAACAAAAAATCTGCAACTATAAAATGTACTCATTCTATAGATCAGAGGTGGGCGAACTACAGCTCGGGGGCCACATACGGCCCTTCAGACGTTTTAATCCGTCCCTCGAACTTCCGCTGGGAAGCGGGGTGTGGGGCTGCTCCAGCGCTCCAGCCAGGGAGCGGGATCAGGGGCTTGCCCTGCTCTGTGCATGCTGTGGCTCCGTGCTGCTCCTGGAAGCTGCTGCATGTCCCCCCTCTGGCTCCTACATGTAGTGGCAGCCAGGGGGCTACGCACGCTGCCCCCGCCCCAAGCGCCTCCCCCACAGCTCCCATTCACTGGGAACCAAGGCCAATGGGAACTACAGGGCCAGCACCTGCAGATGGGGCAGCGTGCAGAGCCACACATCCGTATAGGAGCCAGAGGGGGGACATGCCAGTGCTTCCAGGAGCAGCTTGAGGTAAGCGCTGCCTGGAGCCTGCACCCAACCCCCTCCCACGCCCCAATCCCCTCGCCTCAGCCCTGATCCCCCTCCCGCCCGCCAAATCCGGGGGAGGAAGCTGAGCTCATACCGGGGGTGACACAACAGGCCTAGCCAGGAGAGCTTAGGGCAGTTGAGAGGGCCCAGAATCCCCCTTGCATCCTCAGTACCCAGGAAAAATGAGAGGAGCCCCAAGTACCTAGTTTGTCCTGATGTGGCCTCCACAGACACTCCATGCCACCCCAGCAGCAGCTTCCTTTCCCTTCAATTATCAGCTGAAGCCACAGCACCGACCAGTGCGTCGTCTGCCTTCACAGCTGAACCCCTTCCAGTGGCACAGGGGGGAGAGGCCGGGGACTACTTTACCCACCCCCGCAACAGGGCCTGCAGCCCCTGCCTCCCCTGCAACCTAAATGTGCCCCCCGCCCCAGTCTGGCTGGCCGCCCCCTGCAAAGCCCCAGGACTGGCAGTTTGCCGTCCTACTTCCCTGCACTGCCAGGAGTTTCTTGGCCTAGCAAGTGGTATCTTTCCGCCAGGGTCGTCACCCCTGGGTCTGTGCAAGTATTTCTCCTCAGGGACAGTTTTTTACAAAATAAGGGGTGTACAGGACCCTCCTCGCTGCTGGGGGGAAGGCCCTGCTGGTCTAGAGCGTTAATATTGATCCAGCCCCTTTAAGGGGGGGGCTTGCCTCCCACTGATCTCTTGTGATGACCACCCCTTCCTGGTACCATAGTCCCAAAATGGCATCTTTGCTGCAGAAGAACCTGTTCGAGATCTGCACTCAGGCCCTGCCCCCCAGCAAGGCCTTCTACTAGCTGATCAGAAGGAGGTGGGTGAATGAGGGAGGGTTAACGGTAAGACTAATACTTATTGGTTTACCATTTAACAGTTTCATATTTTACATCCCTAGTTCCAGAGGGACTTTCAAGACAGCAAACTCACCAATATTGCTAAGAACCTGATATATGGACTTTGAAGTCTTATGTATGTATCTGACTACTTGGACCATTTAGGAACTCTCTTCTTGTTCTTTTCTAATAAACCTTTAGTTTTAGATACTAAAAGATTACCTGGCAATGTGGTATTTTGGGTGTATTGGCCTGGTAATGTGGCTGGCCCTTTGGGGTTCAGAAGAATATTTTGTATAGTGAGCAGAGTTTTTAAACAACGCCTCACCTTACTGGAATGCAATAAAGGGAGCTGTGTGATTTCTTTTTTCAGCTTCTTGATAACCAGTGTGGGGAATGAGAACAGTTTGGTTGGTGAGTTTAACGTCAGTGTTAACCACCAGTTTTGAGAGCATCTGCTCTCCTTTTCGCAGCCTGCCCTGACTTTGGCATTTTGAGTGAGGACTACCGTAGGCACCCCGGGTCACATGAAGCATCCTCAATCTCCCCTGGGTAGCTGCTCAGCTTTGGATAAATACTTAATAATCATTGGAGTAGGGAGGCTGGACCTGAGGTCTCCTGGGGTGCCCTAACCACAAGTTTACAGAGTCAGTCCATTTTCTCTGTGGCCCAATGGCTATTTAAGCATTGATTCGAAGTGGAGCCGCTTCAATAGAGAAGACTAAGCCCTCATCTGATTACTTCAAGAGATGGGTTCCTGGCTATAGATCACTAGCAGAGACAGGTGCCTCGTCACGGCCCAAGCTGAGGCACCTACCACCCCTGTGAGAGCAACTAAGCTTAGGGCTGGTCCACACAAGGGGGCGGGATCAATCTAAGGTACGCAACTTCAGCTATGTGAATAGCGTAGCTGAAGTCGAAGTATCTTAGATCAAATTACAAAGTACTTACCTCGGGTCCACGCGGCACAGGCAGGCTCCCCCATCGACTCCGCTTACGCCTCGCGCCGAGCTGGAGCTCCAGAGTCAACGGGGAACGCTTCTGGGATCAATTTATCGTGTCTACATGAGACGTGATAAATCGATCCCAGAACATTGATCGCTACCCACCGAATCAGGCGGGTAGTGTGGATGTACCCTTAGAACACACACCCCACTGGCTATTTTAGGCAAGCTTCGTCTTCCTAGCATGCTGGCTGTGTAGCTCAGTGGCTCTCAACCTTTTCCAAACAACCGTACCCCCTTCAGGAGTCTGATTTGTCTTGCGTAACCCAAGCTTCAACTCACTTAAAAACTACTTGCTTACAAAATCAGACAGAAAAATACAAAATTGTCACAGCACACTATTATTGAAAAATTGCCCACTTTCTCATTTTTATCATACAATTATAAACTAAATCAACTAGAATATAGATATTATACTTACATTACGGTGTATAGCATAGAGCAGTATAAACAAGGCATTTACTACTTTGCTAGGGCTTTTTACGTAGCCTCTTGTAAAACGAGACAAATCTCTAGGTGAGCTGATGTAACCCCGTGGAAGATCTCTGCGTCCCCCCAGAGGTACATGTGCCCCTGGCTGAGAACCACTGGTGTAGATCAGTCTGGGGTGCCTAACGCTCCGATGCATCGTAGCGGCGTCTGGGCACCTGGCTCAGGCTCAGTGGATCCCGGGGCTGTCCTAGGATGCTCGGCCTTGCAACGCCTACGCGCCTTTGTTGACCCCGGGCCTTGCTCTCTCCCTGCCTCAGTTCCCCATCCACAGACCGGGCCAGCAGCGCTGCTCACCGCACACTGGCGCCCCGAGGGGCCCAGAGGCTGCCCTGATGGGGGCGGGAAAAGGGCCAGGGCCCCTGGCGCCTCACGTGCCTCCGCCGGGGGGGGGAAAGCAAACGTGGCTGCTCGGGCTCACCCCCTGACAGGCGCCCCCGGTAAGGAGACCAGGGACCCAGCCGCCCCACCCCCGGACAGGTTGAAACCGCCGCCCCGCGCTCTCCAGACCCCACCTTGCGCCGGGAACCGCCTCCTCCTGCCGCCGCGAGCGCCGCAAACCGCCGCCGGCCCTTCCCAGAGTGCACCGCGGCTGGGGCTGGAAATAGCGTCACCCGCACTTCTCGCGCCGGCGGCCCCTCGCAGCCCCGCTCCGCGACCACTCACCGCAGGCGGCCGTTACCGCTGGTGTCATGGCTGACAGCGCCGCCCCTCGGCTCGCAGCACGTGGTGCGCTGCCGACCCTGTGATTGGCGGGCCGGTGCCGGCGTTGACCTTTGCCCGGGAGCCGCTGCTGCCCGGGAGCGCCCGGGGAACCGAGCCCATGGATCGGAGCGAGCCGCGGCCGCCGCCGCAGGAGGTGGCCGAGGGGGAGGATTTCGGTTACCGGCTCTTCCCGGAGCGGCCCAGCCAGGCCAAGCCGCAGCGCAGCTTCCTGTCCACCAGCCTTTTCACCTTCAACCACAAGTGCCAGGTGATGCTGAGGATCGCCCTGGACACAAGTAGGCACCGAGGGCAGCGCCCGGGCCCTGTGGACGCGGCGGGGTCGGCTCCGGGTGCGGTGTTTTGAGGGGCCGCAGAGCTTCTCCTCCAGGGGCCGGGGGTAGCGTTAAAACCGGTGTCATCTGGTGTCCTTTGCTCCCCGTGGCAGCTACTGATATAAAGCTGCCACCGGACCTACTCTGCCTCTGGGCCAGGGGAAGCGGACAGGGGGCAGTTGCTGATCTGTAAGGTGGTGGTTGTTCTTGTTTGCTGACTTGTCCTAATTTGCTAAAACTTGACAGTGGTGTGGGATGGAAGCAAAGTCTTCAGCTTCCCAACCGCCCCTGCCTGGTGTTTGTACATATGTATCCATTACTTCTTAATAGAGTGAGGTCATTTAAACATCATTTATTTTGCAGCTCCATTTACTGTGCTAACAAAACATAGCCAGTGCAATACTAGAAACACAGATGTCATTGCTAAAACTACTAGCATGAGTATTTGTCATTAATATATAAATTAAATATCACAGTGACAGGCATCTCCACAATCACAAAGGTAAATGATGAAGTGCTAAGACAGGGGTGGGCAAACTTTTGGGTATGGAAATTGTATGGCGGGCCATGAATGCTCACAAAATGGGGGTTGGGGTGCAGGAGTGGGTCACGGCTCTGGCTGGGAGTGTGGACTCTGTAGTGGGGCCAGAAATTAGGAGTTCAGGGTGTAGGAGGGTGCTCCAGGCTGGGACCGAGGGGTTCGGAGGGCGGATGGGGTATTAGGGCTGGGGCTGGGACACAGGGCAGGGTGAGGGCTCTAGCTGGGGGTGCAGGCTTTGGAGTGGGGCTGAGGATGACGGGTTTGGGGTGCTGTGGGCTGGGATCGAGTGGTTCAGAGGGCGGGAGGGGGATCAGGGCAGGGGCTTGAGACACAGGAGGGGTTCAAGGGTGCAGGCTCTGGGCGGTGCTTATCTCAAGCAGCTCCCGGAAGCAGCAGCATGTGCCCCCTCCGGCTCCTACCCAGAGGCGCAGCCAGGCCTCGGGGTGCTGCATGGGGGGGGGGGGGGCGCTCACCTCCGGTAGCTCCCCATTCCTGCTGTTCCTGGCAGAGGCGAGGCCAGGCAGCTCAGCAAGCAGGCATGTGCCACACTGCCTCTGTCTGCAGGTGCTGCCCCTGGCAGCTCCCATTGGCTTCAGTTCCCGGCCAATGGGCTGGGAGCCACGGAGTCAGCACTGGGGGGACGGAGGCAGCGTGCCTGCAGAGCCGCCTGGCCGCGCCTCCATCAGCAACAGCAGGGACGGGGAGCTGCTTGTGGGGGGCCACCGGAGGTGAGTGCCCCCCAATCCAGCACCCTGCACCCCAACACCTTGCCCCAAACTCCCTCCCAGAGCGTGCCCCACAGCCCCTCCCTTGCTCCAGCCCCCTGCCGACCCCCACCAATCGCACTATAAATTTGCAGTGCAGATCAGAAATGTCGGTTTATAGAGCGAGCTTGCTGGTTTGTGAAGTGCTGGATAAAAGAGCTTTTACTGTATTGATTTTGGTAGTGCAGTGGGCGGAGATGGTGGGGACACACACACATTTGAAGCTTTTGGCATCTGTGAAGATGTAGGAATTGGTTTAATTGTGAGTAACTGGAATTTCTGTTAAAGTGATCACCTCTAGAAAGCCTCTTCATTGTTCTTGGGTTTTTGTCTTGCTATGTAACTTTCCTTGTTCATCTTCCATATCTGCACTAATTCTTGTTAAGTAAATTAGGAAAATAACCTTCCAGAAGTGGCTGCTATGTTTTTTTTACCTAGGTGGCCCTTTTCTATCGATTGAAGGCATATACTAACTCTATACTTAGTCTCCGTTATTATACACTGAGGCTGGCTGTACACTCCAAGTGCTACATCACTGTAGTGTAGACACTTACTACAGTATCGGAAAGGGACTTTTCTCATCATCGTAGTAAATCCACCTCTCTGAGGCCACAGCTAGGTCGACCATAGTTTTAGGTTGGGGTCTGGCCTGACATTACGCTAAGTTCTGTACAGGACTCAGAAGTAGTGGCCTCTACACAAGCATTTGCTATTTAAATAATGTCTGTGTGCCCTGCAGTGAATTGAGCATTGTATGGTTTTGAATGTCATTTTTCATTAATCTGAAGTGGGACAATTGTAATTGACTTCTCATCCAGTGCTTTTCCAAAGAAAGTCACAATGCACTTAGTTTAAGATGCAGTGTCATTTCATCGCCATATAATTATTAATTGCATAAATCTCACTTTGTAATTATCTTTTATGTAATAAATAACTGAACTTTACTTGCTGTACAAATTTTGTGTAGAGAAATTGATTGCAGCACTGTTTTTCTAGGTCCGTATGCTCAACTTCTTCTTGATGCTATGAAGCAGTCTGGCTGGTAGGTCAACCTCTGACTTGTGTGTTCTATATTGACTTCAATAGTGAATGGATTTTCCTTAGCAATCTTATTTAAAACTTGCCTCTAACTTCATACTACTTGACCTTTCAGCACTGTTTATAAAGATCGGCACTTTGCCTGTGAAGACTGTGATGGGTGTGTCAGTGGAGGCTTTGATGCTGCAACGTCACAGGTGGGCATTGATTTTGACTTTTTTAATACCCTACAAAGTGAAAAAGAAGATTGCAAGAACATGTATTTATAATCAAAATCAGATTTTAAAATAATGTTGGAAGTTTGATTTAAATCCATAAAAGAAAGTCTACTTTAAAATCTGGTAGATCCATGCTTGTGCTTAGATACTGATGCTTCTTTGTAAAGTGCTTTGAGCTCTGTTAATGAAAAACACTATGTAAGAGTTATTATTTGGAGATAACACCACTAATATTGGTATATAGCAAGTTGAAGTCATGGTTAATGGAGAAAAATAGTGGGATCCTCAAAATCCTCAGTGATGCAGATGACCTGCCCGGGATTTTTGAAGGATTGTAGGATAAAAATAAAATGAAAGAATTCGGGTTAGCTTAAATTTGTTTAAGGAAATATATGCATTGTAAAGAAAGGCCCTGACTAGCAAGTAGAAAAAAGGCCTTGAAAAAAATGAGTTACAGGCCAGAAGGAATGAACTAAAGGGGGATGTCTGGTTCAAAGAATAACTAATCAAATGAAAGTTTCTGAAAAGAAGGCCTCCAATCGACAAGGGTGACTGCAGATGGTTTTAAATAAGAAAGAGAATCTGCCTTAAAATGAGCCAGCATGGCCCTAACAACCCCACATACCAGTGTTACCTAAAAATTAGGGCCTTTGTAAACCCAGATTCAAAGGAAAAAACATTGGTCAGCAAGAAGGAGGGGAAGAGATTGTAACTCTTATCTGGATTAAGACTGGAAATAAGGGTGCACTGTCTCAAGTTGTTTTTAGCTGATGTCAGTAACCGGCAATGACAGCTCTTGATTGTTAAAGGGTATAAAAAGTAAACTCTCAAAGGGTTCATTGCTAATACTTGCCTGACCATGTTGAAGCCAACCAATATGATGGAATACATCCAATACTCAAGGAGCTTACTGAGGCGATATCTGAGTCATTTGGAATCTCTTCCATCTTTTTTCTGAGGACTGGAAGGGGGCAAATATACAGTAGAACCTCAGAGTTACGAACACCTTGGGAATGGAGGTTGTTCGTAATTCTGAAATGTTTGTAACTTTGAGCAAAATGTTATGGTTGTTCTTTCAAAAGTTTACAACTGAACATTGACTTAATACAGTTTAGAAACTTTACCATGCAGAAGAAAAATGCTGCTTTTAACTATCTTAATTTAAATGAAACAAGCACAGAAAGTTTCTTTACCTTGTCAAATCTTTTTTTTAAATTTTCCCTTTTTTTTTTTTTTTGTAATTTACATTTAATACGGTACTGTACTATATTTGCTTTTTTTTTGTTTGTTAGTTTGGTTTTGGTTTTTTGGTCTCTGCTGCTGCCTGATTGCATACTTCCAGTTCCCAATGAGGTGTGTGGGTGACTGGTCAGTTTGTAACTCTGGTGTTCATAACTCTGAGATTCTACTGTAGTGCCAATCTATAAAAAGGAAAATAAGGACAACATGGGGAATTACCGACCAGTCGGCTTAAATTCAGTACTCAGAAAGATAATGGAGCAAATAATCAAGCAATCAAGCAAACACCTAAAAGATAATAAGTAACAGTCAGCATGGGTTTGTCAAGAACAAATCGTGTCAAACCAGCCTAATAGCTTTCTTAGACAGGGGGAGTAGTGGGGAAGCGGTAGAAGCATTACTTGACTTTAGTAATGCTTTTGGTACTGTCCTGCATGACCTCATAAACAAACTAGGGAAATACAACCTATATCGGGGTGGGCAAACTTTTTGGCTTGAGGGCCACATCTGGGTATGGAAATTGTATGGCGGGCCATGAATGCTCACGAAATTGGGGTTGGGGTGCAGGTGGGGGAGAGGGCTCTGGCTGGAAGTGCGGACTCTGGGTGTGGCCAGAAATTAGGAGTTCAGGATGCAGGAGGGGGCTCTAGGCTGGGGCAGAGGGTTGGGGCGCAGGGGGGGTGAGGGCTCTGGCTAGAGGTGCGGGCTCTGGGGTGGGGGTGGGGAATTTGGGGTGTAGGAGGGTGCTCCAGGCTGGGACCGAGGGGTTCGGAGGGCTGGGGCAGGGGGCTGGGACACGGGGGAGGTTAGGGCTCTGGCTGAGAGTATAGTCTCTGGGGTGGGGCCATAAATGAGTTCAGGGTGCAGGAGGGGGCTCCAGCTGGGGTGGGGGGGGTAAGGGCTCTGGCTGGGGGTGCAGGCTCTGGGGTGGGGCTGGGATGAGGAGTTTGGGGTGCAGGAGGCAGCTCCGGGCTAGACGGGAGGGGAATCAGGGCAGGGTCTTGAGGTGCGGGACGGGCTCAAGGGTGCAGGCTCCGGGCGGTGCTTATTTCAAGCAGCTCCTGGAAGCAGCGGCATGTCCCCTCTCCAGCTCTTACACGGAGGCGTGGCCAGGCGGCTCTGTGCGCTGCCCTGTCCTCAGGTGCCGCCCCTGCAACTCCCATTGGCTGCAGTTCCCGGCCAATGGGAGCTACAGAGATGATGCTTGAGGCAGGGGAAGGCTGCAGAGCACCCTGGCTGCCCCTAAATTTAGGAGTCAGAGAGGGGACATGCCACTGCTTCCGGGAGCTGCAGCAAGCACGCACGGTGCAGCTCCCAACCCCGCTCCCCGCCTGGAGCACGGGAGCGCAGCAAGCCCCAGACCCCGCTCCACCGCAGGAGCTCGAGGGCCAGATTCAATCGGCTGGTGGGCCAGACGTGGCCCGTGGGCTGTAGTTTGCTCACCCCGACCTAGATGGAGCTATTATAAGGTGGGTGCATAACTAGCTGGAAAACTGTTCCCAGAGAGTTATCAGTGGTTCGCAGTCAAGCTTGGAAGTGCATATCAAGTGCCGTCCCACAGGGATTGTTTCTGGTTCTGTTCAATATCTTCATAAATGATTTAGATAATGACAGAGAGAGTACACTTATAAAGTTTGCAGTAGTCCACTTAAGAAGGAACAATCAGTTGCACACATACAGAATGGGAAATGACTGCCTAGGAAGGAGTACTGCAGAAAGGTGGATTACAAGCTAAATATGAGTCAACAGTGTAACACTGTTGCAGAAGAAGAAAACATCATTCTAGGATTATTCAGCAAGAGTGTCGTAAGCAAGACACGAGAAGTAATTCTTCCAATCTATTCTGTGCTGATAAGGCCTCAACTGGAGTATTGTGTCCAGTTCTGGTGTCCCGTTTCAGGAAAGATGTGGACAAATTGGAGACAGTCCAGAGGAGCATAACAAAAATGATTAAAGGTCTAGAAAACATGACCTATGAATGAAGAATGAAAAAATTGTGTTTGTTTAGTCTGGAGAAGAGAAGTCTGAGGGAGGGATGTGATGTTTTCAATACAGAAAAGGTTGTCCTGTCAGGATAGTTAAGCACTGGAACAAATTGCCTAGGGAGGTTATGCAATCTCCATCATTGGAGATTTTTAAGGACAGGTTAGATGAATATCTGTCAGGAATGGTCTAGTTATTACTTAGTCCTGCTTTAAGTACAGGGGACTGGACTAGATAACCTACTGAGGTCTCTTCTAATCCTACGCATGTATGATTCAATGATTATGGGTCTAAGAACTCCTGGGTTTAGCCCATTTGTAAGTATCTTGATTAAATGCATGTAAAATGTTTTTTTTACTATGGGGATGTAGTAAAGGGCTTAATAGTTAGGCTTTTAGGCATGTTTAGAGCAATTGTATAAATACCATTTGACCTTTGAATTTAATAAAGGAATTATGGTTAAATTAGTGTAGTGATTGCCTGTATAAATAATTCCAACAGGATAGGGAGAAATTGAAAGTCAGTAATAGTGGTCAAAGCTAGTATACTCTTCAATGAAAATTCCTTTTAGCAGAAAGTTAAGACTTCCTATATTTTTGTTCTACAGATTGTCCTATGCCAGAACAATATTCATCAACAATCCCATATGAACCGAGTAGTTACACATGAACTGATTCATGCTTTTGATCACTGTCGTGCACATGTTGACTGGTTCAGCAATGTCAAACATTTAGCCTGTTCAGAGGTAAGTCAACGTGCTTGTTACACACAAGTAGGCTTCTTACTTGAGTCTAGAGTGTTACTTACTGGTGGTTATTGGAGGTTTCGGTGCTGAGCCAAACATTCTGTTGTATCCAAACATAATTCAGTATAACTCCCTTCTTCTTCATTTTTTTTTCTTTTCTTCTGTTGGTTCAATCTAGAGACCAGATTTGTTCAAAGTACAAGTTGAAATACTATGTTTTGGAGTTTAACAAACGAATGTAATACATAATACATATTTATCTGCTTCTGATACGTAATGAAGTGAACATTATCACTTTTCAATAGCTACAGAATAAAAACATGTAGGTGATGGTACAGTATTTATAAAGTTCCTTTTTCTACAAATATTGATATTTTGCATAATCTTCATAGTAGTATATTAGAGTTCAAAGTAAGGTTAATAACAAAAGTGACTCTTCCTGTAAAAATATTTACTTATTATTTCATTGACTGTAGCCTTAATAATCATAAACCTCTGTTCATGATACTCTAATCCTTTTCTGGAGAGGGTTATTACCAGATCATTATTGAGTGGCACATAGTTGTTTGTGTAGCATGGAGAATTTGATGGATTATCAAACGAAACTAAGCTACTTACACAGGTTACTAATAGTTCATTTTGGAATATGAACTAGAAGTATGTGAAGTATATTTCCATGTAAATGTCATCTTTGTCATTTTGATAAAGTAGAAAATTTCCTCACTGTAGCAAAAAAATTATTCTATGACAATAAAGATAATGTAAATATAGAGAGTTAAATGGTGTCTGGTCATTTTAGTTTAAAACTTTTAGGAATACTTTCCAAGAACTGTAAAGAATGATATCTGGCAGAAACTTACAGGTTTCATTGTAAAACTGCAGATTCAGTGATCTGCTCTAATGAGAGAAGTAATGTAATGAATTTGCTACAAAAAGGTCATATTTTATAAAGGTACATGAAATTGTATATCACGTTTGCATTTGTTTTACCTGGAGAAGATGCACTTTAAGTGGAAGTCAGCTGTGATTTCTGTAATTCTTCTTAGAAATGAATTTGGTTTAGTAGCCACATATACAATATAATTAAAGCCACTCTGGAGTTCAGAAATGTTATTATCTACCTACCTGCTTTTTGTCTCTAAGGGAGTTATAGTGTGCCAATCAGTGTCTACGTGCTAACATAAAAAATTAGAACATAAGATTTAACACACGATTGGGCTCATGCTTTTCTGGGAATTGCTTGCTTGTACTTTTTGGCCCGTTTTTTGTGTCCAATCAACTTTTGCCCTTTCAGTCTTTTTTAAATTCACCAGTACAAATACAAGCTTCCTCTTATGAAACAATGATTTTTTTTTTCTACACATGATTTCCATAATCTTTAAAAAAAAAAAAAAAAACTATTAGAGCAGCGTTTCCCATCCCAGAAGATAGGCTATCCCAGGGAAGCCCCAGACAAGTCTGGAGGAGGGAGAGAAATTGCAAGGCAGAGGAAGAGAACATCGAGGGGTAGAGAAACATGCATGACTCTGTACTTCTCTTAATGCAGCTGTGTTCCTTCTACTGTGGAAAATGCTGCATGTGGTTCTTTGAAAGCCACTTGCCTGCCTTCTTTGCTCTTACAGCAGCCCCGAATCCAGATGGTAACAGGAGCATCTCACAGGGTTTTCAAATTCAAGCAGTGGCTCACAGATCTAATTTTTTCTTCTCTACTCCCTGATCACTCATTTCAGCTGCAAGAGCATGTGTGTCTTGGCCCCCCAGAGTCACCAGTGGATATTCCCTCCAGAACAATATGTAGCCTTGTATAGAAATTGGGGGGTGGAGGAGGGTACTATGAAAAGAAAATTGCAAAAAAGTACAGCAGAGAGCAAAATCAGGGGAAAAGATGGTGGTCAATGAACCATGCCCTGGCATATCAGACACCAAGAGGGCAAAGAAGGGTTCAGTCTTCCCCAGTTCAGCACAATGAGGGAGAATCCACCAGAAAAATACTGGAAACTACTTAATTATATTAAGACTTGCTGTAATGCTCTGACTTTTCCATTTATTTTCTGTGGTCTTTTGTTTTCATGATAGATTCGAGCTGCTAATCTCAGTGGAGACTGCTCACTTATAAATGAAATGACCAGACTTAAATTTGGATTAAAACAGCACCATCAGGTAAAGACTGTGCCTTGTAGATAATGCTGATTTATGTTAAGGAACAGTACAGTATGGCTTTGGACTTTATTATCGTAGTTCATCAAGCATCAACTCCTATTAAATTCCTAGCCACAGTCTTACTACAGGAAAAAGAGTAGATGACTGGAAATCATTGTAAACTTTTGTATAATTTTATATTGCCTGCCTACCCATCCACCCATTCATATCTGAATTTCCCCTCCCACTCCCAAAAAACACATTTTCCCGTCCAGCTCCCTTGGCTTCAGTTTTCCTCTCTGCTTCTCCTAGCTTCCCCTTCCTCAAGTCATCCCTACATCTCTATTTGTTTGTCTAAGTTGCCTCCGTACCACTGCCCCACACTCCCCAACTCTCCCACCCACCTCCCTCCGCTCACCCCTGTATCTGAGGTGTGTTCGCTGTCATTCTTGTCAATTTCATGGTTCCATCTGGAACTGAAATTGACAAGAAAGCTGGAGTGAGTGGGGGGCTCTTGGTGGGGAGCCTGGCTGCCCGGAGGAGCCAGGAGCTGAGAGCCATGGGGCACGCTGGGCTCCTGGTGGGGAGCCGAGGAAGAGGGAGAGAAGAAACTGCTGCTGGATGGAAGCCTGATTGGTAGTGACTCCTCTTTGTCCCCCTGCTTGCAGGGAGGGGCATAGGCAGGCCGGGATGGAGCTGAGCTGGCTGCAGCCTCTCCTGCCTGGTCAGGATAGAGCAACTCCTTCTGGCAGTAGGCTCCAGTGAGACTCCTACTCTGTCCAGGAGCTAAATGGCAGCTGGCAGGAAGAGGAGAGCTGGCTGAATGCTGCTGCACAAAGCAGCAGCCTGACTGCTTTCTGTCCCTCCTGCTATCCTTACTCCTTCCCTTTCTAGCCAGCCAAAAGTTTGGGAGACAAATATATTGTTGATTCTCTCCATCCTACCTTGAAAGCTGCCAGAGACAGATTGTCCGTATAATTAAGCCTGGATTCTGTTGTCCCACTCTTTGCCTAGTCATTTACACCTGTGCAAAGTTATAGCATTCTCATTTGGTATCATTTTACATTCACTGGCCAGTGGTGTGGAATACTACTGTGTCTCTACTCCAGTCCCAGGAATGCCCTGAGCCATGGAGTCCTGACCACCCCGGGATTGTGCAAGAGGCTTCTTTGGGTCAGAGGCTGGGAACATACCAGGGATTTACTCCCTTCCCTCAGCTACCTTTGCATCTTCTCTGTCCATTTTCTACCAGCATTTGTTTTCTTCTATCATTCTAATTTGGGTAGGGATCATCTGGCCCTGAAAACAGAGTCCAGAGATGGAAGGGCTCTAAATGAAGGACAAAACTGAAAGGAGGAGAACCTTCAAGATCAGGATTTAACATATCTTTTAACACATTTTTTAAAGGGTTACATTTAAAAAAAAAAAATTCCCACAAGATTTTTGCATTGATAGAACCAATGCATTTTTAAAAAAAGCTACATTAGGGGCTTGTGGTTCTTCCAGCTCCAACTACTGCTTAATAAATTAATTACAGTGGGTGTCAGTAAGAACAGAACAAGAGTGACTAGGGTTGACCATAAGTGTCTTCTGAGTTGCTATGTATGGAAAGACTCAAAAGGATTAAAAAATAAACTAAAGCCAGTTCAGAATATAAATTTAGTATAGAATCAGACATGCAGCCCCTTACTCAGGAAAGGCTCCGCTAGCCTTTAGTGGGACTCTTACTTAAGTACAGATTACAGGACTGAACTTGAATATATCTATTTCTGGGTGACCTAGAGTAGCAATTACTGACTGTGGCTTGGGGATCTTGTGTATCCTTTTCTTCTTTTTAGAGGAAAAGCCCAATAGGTAGCAGTTGCTGCAGAAAGGTAGGATCAAGGAAAGGAACCACATGAGTGGAGAGCGATGGCAGAGGAATCGATTCCTTTAGACCTTCTATTTTATGACAGTTGAAAAAGGCTAACAAACACATGGCTGTTCAACTTTGAGCAGATTGTCTCTTTTGTGAATGTCTAAGTTGTACACTTTTTTTTACATAAAGCCAGTTTTAAACTGCATTTGAATTATTGCTACTCAAAGAAAAATAGTATTTCTTCTAATTACTTGAAGATTTAGGTGCATAATGAAAATTAAATAGTTAATTTTAGATTGAAGAAAAATACATTTAAATGATCACAAGTTTGTTTTTAAGATCTGTCTATATGCAATGGAGTCAGTTTTCTGTGATACATAATTAACTAACCTTAATGTTGATGCATGTGCAATAGGAGCTAACATTTGGATAGATCTGTACAAAACAGTTTAACTTGTGACCTTAAATCCTCAAATCATAACTACAATTTTTTTCCCCCCCATCTCTCTCAGACCTGTGTACGAGACAGAGCCATTCGCTCCATTTTGGCCGTCAGAAAAGTTAGCAAAGAAACAGCAGAAAAAGCTGTTGATGGAGTTTTTGACTCCTGTTTCAATGATCATGAACCATTTGGAAGAGTCCCACACAATAAATCAGATGCCAAGAATGCTTACAGAAACTTTCAGAACCGGGATCGATATTATGCAAATTTGTAAAGGTGACTGTTAATCGTTAGCAGTGCTGTCTCACTGAAAACATAGCACATACCTGGTGCTAGTGGAGAGAGGAAATTCTGGCAAGTAAACTACGATTTTGTATGGAAAGTTTACACAAAAGCCAAGTTCCACTGATGAGTTAGAAATAATCTGAGTAAAGGAACAAAAGCTGTAAACCATGTATTTCCTCGCCTGTTTTTCCATGTTTCTTTTGACATATCAAATTTTTAATCCACACATTTCAATTCAGGTTTAAATCTGCTCAGTCCAATTAAGAAATAGTTTCAAAATGTCTTTTATCTGTACTGAATAAAGTGATTTAAGATGTTCAGTTTTTTACAAATTGTGTTGTGTAGATATGTCTGTATATGATACTGAAAATTGAGCATTCCTTTTTCAAAGTGGGTACCTAAAGTCAGGATCTTAAATCTACATATGAGCACTTAAGGCTAGGTCCATAAGGGGATTTAGGTACTTAACTGCTGCTTCAGGTGCCTAAGTCAAATATTTAGATCCTCAAAACCTCTGCTTAGCTGCTGCCAAACCCTCTAGGTGCCTAAATTTCCTAGGCACCTTAAATTTTGCTGTTAGGCAGCAGTGTCCATGCCCAAATTTTGACACTCAACACCTAAGCCCTGGCAGGATTCACAAATTAGGCATTCCCCTGCCTAACTCGCTGATGCACTGGTAGTGCTCAGAGGCCACCTTTGCCTACCAGATTGTGCTGCATACAAAACACAGCTGGTAGTGGTGGTATGATTCCATCAGGCAACAGGGCACCTAATTAGACATTGCAACACTGAGCCTAAGTCTCCTTTGTGAATCTTCCCTTTAGGGCTGGTCTACACGGTACATTAGTGTAGAACCAGCAAGCGTGTAAATTCTAGTGTGCACCAGCAAGTTGCACACGAACAGTCTGTCAGTGTGCTCTAGGTAAGTTTTAGTGCACGCAGCAGGGTCCAAACAGAGTCCTACTTGAAACATGACTGTGTCAACACGCAGCAGGGTCCACACGTGTCAGTTAGTGCACAACTTACTTGTGCATGCTGTAATTTACACCCTTAGACTCCTTTGAAGATCCAAGCCCTAAATAAATGCCTAGATTTTCAAATGAGCACAAAAGCTCCCACTGAAGTCAGGCAGAGCTTCTAGGCATTCAGTTTTTGAACATTTAACCATGTATTTAACTTAAGTTTAGGCACCTACTTCTAAAAATCTTAACCAGTCTGTTTTATGCTGTTAGTGGTTGTTTAAAAATAGTGACTTTCTTTTAAATTTTTTAAAGGACAATGAGATACGCTTTCATCTCAGGTGACTACTTACAAATACACAGTTTTGGCCCTTCTCCCGTGCAGGGTGCTCCATGCCGCGACTTGTGGGTCTCTTCTCAGATAGACTCCTACATCTGCCCATATTAAATTACTGAATCGCAACCTAAAGGTTGGTCCTACACTTAAAACTTCTTATGGCATAACTGTGTCAGTCAGGGGTGTGAAAACCCCCACGCCCCCTAGAGACATAGCTATGCCAGCAAACCACCAATGTAGACACTGCAATGCCAACAGAAGATTGTTTCTGTTGACTTAGCTAACGTTTGGGGAGAAGATTTTTCTGCACCAGCAGAAAAACTCCTCCTGTCACTGTATGCTGCTTCGGCACTAGGGGGCTCTGGTGGCATAGTTGTGCTGCCACAGGCTCTGCATTGTAGACATAGCTAAGCCTTAAGTTACAAACAGCATGATGTAAAGGGTGTCACAAAGCTAAGGTATAAAACAAATCTTAAGTAAACTGATTACCTGGATGCTTTTCTTAGGGTTATTTGAATTTCAATTGCTTAACGAAAGAAAAACTCAACCGTTTTTTATAGAGTTTTATTAACTATCCTTAACAACACCAAAGAATAGCATAGGATACAATGTAAAAGTAGTAAGGGACTATAATTTTGCTAACACTGGCTAGAAAATTGATTAATACAATAACCATCCAGGTTTTCAGAATCAACACAACCACAATGAAAACCAACAATGATACTCAATCACTGTCTTGGGAAGGTGACTTTGTTTAGATTTTGACGCAGTCCCTCAGAATAGGACCTCACTTTTGCCAATTGATTATCAACTGGGAGGTTACCACAGAAGAACCACCAACCAAAGTTAAAACAAGACAATTTGGTCAATTACTTGCACACCACTGCCCTACTCTCCCCAGGTCTCCTTCCCAACAGATCTATAGTAGTCATCTCTTAACCTGCTTCCACATAAATTATATTAGCCCCAGGATCTTATTAACACTCCTAACTAAAAACTCCTACTTTCATATGTGATGTCCTTTTACATTTGCATACACTTAGAACTTGAAAGCCAGTGTGAAATCATTAACTGAAGTTAGGCTTGGCTGAATTCATATTTAATTTTTTTTATAATTTTGATGAATAACATGCTTGTTGAGCATTTTTTATTTTTATCAATTTAAATCTTCACAGCTGTGGGACATTGGGTTAAATTTTTTTTCTATTTTTATTTAAATTTTCACAATTGCAGAAAATTGTGGGTGGTCATGCTTATTTAATGACGTTGATTTAAAAAATTAAAGCTTTGTAACGATGAAAACAAATGTCAATATCATATGTCAAAACATATGAAGTAAATAGTCTGAAATCAAACTAATAATTTCAAGCAGAATTTTCTTTCTTTGCTTTTCTGTAAATTTCAGTCATCAATAGAAATTGTCAGTTTGTGCAAGTATGATGAAATCAACATTTATTGATATTTACCAATACAATCTAATCTTTTTCAAACCTAACTATAATACACATGCAGACTATTTCACAATCCTAATAAGCAACAGTAACTTGTTCAATTTCAAAGCTATTTTACAATTTTGGTTGAAACCTGTTACAAAACAAGGACACATACTAAGGTTTTGTCTACATTACACAGCTTTTAGCAACATGGCTGTGTCACCACTGCCGTGCAGCTAAAAGTCGTGCAGTGTAGCTGCTGTTTCTCGGCTCTCCTGCCGACAAAAAACTTCTACCCCCAACAAGCGGCGTTTGTGTTGTCGGCAGGAGAGCGCTCTTGCCGACAACGCACTGTTCACACTGGCAGTTGTCGCGGCAAAACTTTTGTCTTTCAGGGTAACACCTCTGAAAGACAAAAGTTTTGTCGTTCAATTGCCAGTGTAGACAAAGCCTAACTCTGTGACAGTATTTTAAGCACATACACAAGCATGGGCATGCCCTTACTAATTAAGTACCCAGTTTCAGGAAGCAGTCAATTGAGTGATTTGGGTTGTCACCAAGAGAAAGTGTGTGTTACTTATCAACAGATCTTTGCTCAGCTGTCAGGTTTCAGCTTAGTCACTATTCAGAGCAGCAGCTGATGCTGCAAATACAGCTGGAGCAAAGGATGGACATGACTATAGTCTTGTCCTGATGTGCTAGCAGACAATCTGAATTCCTGGAAAATAAAAAACAGTTAAATATGCCTATGATAGCCAATGACATCGAGTATTTGGGTGGCCAGCTCAGTCTTCTCCCTTCCAGGTGTCTTCAGCTTTCAGGAAGTGATGCGTTGAACAAGCTGTTTTATCCCATTCCTGTTGGGTGGTCAAACTTGGCTCCTCTGATTGGAGTGCTGCTGTGGACCAATTAGGTGACCCATACTTCTGCCAAAGATCTGAAATATTCAATCAAAATGAGTGTTGTCCTCTCACCGTCTAATCAGGGAATGAGGCATCACCTTTGAGCTTTTGCAACTGGGGCTGAAAATTTTCCAGTCTCTTCATACAAAACATCTGATCATACCAGCTTGTGTAAGACAAGTTAGGCCATACCTGTTGGTACAACCATCTTGGGATAAACATTGAGCATGAGCTGGGTTGCTCTAGTCAGTAACTTACTTCTGCAATTCGCTTTCCATGGGCCACTCTGTGGTGCATCACTTGGCCAACATCGTAGGCTATGTTTGTTCAAGATGCAGTTTCTCCATCCGCACTCTAGTAGCTGCTGAAATGTGAAGTTTAAAGTTCATATAATTTATAAAATCCCAATGTATTCTTTGATGCTCTTTAAACTTGTCTTAAACAGTCCATTGTACAATGCAAAGTCACTTCAAGAACTGCTGTTCTCCAGCAGGCTGGAACAGAGGTGTAAATCTTCCATTTCTGTGCTCCTTGTTTTAATAATTCTAGGAACCTTTTTATGCATAGCTGAGCTGGATCTCTACATTATTGATCAAACATTTTTGATTATTCCACTCTCATTGTGTCCTTATAAGATGCTATTTGGTTTCAGTCCTTTTTATTTATTGCTTTTTTCAGCACATGTGTATTTCACCAACTTGATAGCATAAACATGCTTGATTGCAAATATTAGCCTTGCTTCTTCATTTTATCACTAAACTAAACGAACTCAATATGAATGCAGCCTGCTTCTTTCCTTAACAGGATTGCCCTTAAAAGATAAACTCTGTCATTAAAGTTTGTAATATTTTGGCCCAAGCTGTATCACTTGTAGCCAACTTCCATTTTAAAACATGTAACTTTTATTTAATCACAATAGTTGATTCAATCTGGTTCCCTATTCCCCTCTCCCCACTATTTTATCTGGCAATATAATATCTTAATATTTGATAGCTATATTCTAATTCATTTTTTCACATGGGGGAAAAATGTCTCTTTAGCTGTGTCAACAGTACACTTGTGAAAGGCTGCTGAAACTATGAGTTTCCTTAGGCTATTTGGAAAGTGAAGAAACTTTGCCATTAAGAGTTGGTTTTTTATTCTCTGAGCTCTTTGTCCTGTCTTTTCTAAAAAACCTCGATGCCAGCATAGTTCTTAAGTAGTAATAACTCCCAATTTTGTGACCTTAACCATTAGAAGGGGTGGTTGTATTTACTCCTTTTGGGCCACTGGCCGATCTTGATCTGTTAGGAGTCCTGGTCTTCATCCTGGTTTCAAGTCCTGCGTGGGATAAGCTCAAACTACGTAAGGCCTCAATTCAGGAAAGCGTCAATGGGAGTCAAGCATATGTTTCATGTGGAGAGCTACTAATCTTATTTTCTTCCAGTAATTCTATCAGTGACTTGCTGTTGCATAGCCACAGGTTGCATAGTGGCTGAATATCCAGCAGAATAAAATGGTTCAAGAAAGGACATAATACCTATACTCCTATGGAGAAAATTACACATTGAATACTAAGCTTTCCTTCTTTGATGTAATCTAACTAGACCTTCTGCATTTTCTAAAATCCCCTGTGGATCACAGATGCCTTGGAACAGCATAATCTTCTGTGTTAATACTACCTTAACCTTTGCTTCTTTTTCAAATCCACATTTTAGTCAGTGTGATGTGTGATGCTGCATTTTTCATCATGCATATAACATGTATTAATTCCAGTAATTCCTCCCTTCATTTTACACCTTATTTAACATAGTTCTGTTGTGATAAGTTTATTTTAATATTGCACTTTGACAGCAACATACATTGTTTTGAGTGTCTACTGCTGTATTCTGACGGGGGGCTGGTATAGGAGAAGCTGTAGAACCTATTTAGAAATGCAGAAACAATGACAGACAGGTATGCAAACTGCTCATTGAATTTTATTTAGCATTTTTCGTGGCTGAACACTGTAAAGCATTAAGAGGTAAAGTATTCCAGAGATACAGCCGAAAGTGACACTTGAGAATAAAATAGTACAAAGTACAGGAAGGAACAATTATTAAAAATAATCAGTGAGAATTTACATAACTAGGTAATGTGATGCTAGCCTAAGCTACTGATAAATTCCTGTTACTCCAAATCAGACTCAAAATATAATGACAAAATATGGACTGCAAAGTCATTGAAAAGCAATCAGAAGACTGGGGCTTTTTGCTAGTCCCTGAAAAGACAAGGGACTGTAATTATACAAAACTTTGCACACTCTGTTTATCAATTCAAGCAATCATTTCATTGCTTTAGGTGCAATTTTAATCTGCATCATTTTTTCTCAGCAAAACACAGAGATGATTAAAAATACAGTAAAAAACTCATTGCAAATCTGAAATATTAAGCCAATCAACTAAACAGCAGAGGGAGCTGGAGTACCGCGGATCTGCACAGGCAGATGGAAGTAGAATGGCAAAGATGATATGTAGTTCATTGTGCAATTCCATTTTTATTTACATCTATTTTAATCAAATTTACATAACTCTAATGTTAAAATAGATGAGAAATTGAACACATTTCCCTTACATTGTTCAGCTCCTATATGGTACAAATGGAATATTTACTTTCCCTGAATCATGTGGAGGATGCAAATAGAATATATTTTGCCATTTGTAGCATTTTGGAGTGTGAATGTGTTTGAGGGGGCAGTGAAAGAAGATGGGGAACTGCTGGGGTAGGAATTGGCAGTACAAAACCCTCTGGTTACAAAGATCTTTTGCTGAGAATCATCAATCTATGAGTTCACGTCACATTTTACTTAATCCCTTATTCGTCATGACTAAAATGCAATTACATTATTCCTTTTTCCTCTCATTTTTGGATGATTCAGGATTTTGGGATAAAAAGTTTCAAGCATATATGGATTTTATTAGGACTAAAGTCTGTGTAAAAGCATATGAACCTCCTACATCTCTGTCCTGAGGAAACAGGCATTCTTCTTTTTGAGACACACCTGCACATGCTACTTCATTCATTCACTTGCTAGGTGAACAAACACAAAGAAAGGATGTCTTGAGAGAGTATTTGTTCAAATAGCCAAGAGTCTAAAGAATAATTTTGTGAGCAGTTTTGTATTGCTTTGTAAAGAAGAAGTGATAGCTCTGACATATAGCTTACTGACATTTCTCTTGCAAAAATGCAGTACTGGAGGGTTTCTTGTTATTCACTTCTCAGTTGCATGGGGACATGTCAAAGATACCATAAGAAGGTTGTCGGTGGAGGGGGTCCCCAAAATTATTTTGTAGAAGAGAGTGACTGCAAGTGTAAGTAACAAAACTCAATTACAAACAAAAAATACTAAAAATGATTTTTTTAAAAAATACACTTGTAGATTAATGGCAGTGTTTGTTCAAGGAGACTATGTTCCCCTCCCCGCCATCCTTTATTGCACTTTGGTAAATTACTTGAGGTTACTCAAGGTTAGAGGGCTTGATTATGTCTGCTCCTGTGAGAAGCACAATGGAAGCAGAACACCCATGGTGCCTTCCCACCTAATGAACCCAGGCAGAAACGAAGCACACATTGCCCTCCCCTGAGTGCAAGGATTGTTTCAAGCTAGTTGTTGCTGCTGGCACTAGCTTTCCCAGAGAGTGGTTGGGGATATCCCCTCCTGCACTGGCCAGCACAGCTGATTCTGTGCAAATGTTGATGGTGGGAAACACATAAGGCCATTAAATTGATTTTTGAAAAAGGGGGATGGAATAAGAGCTTGCTCTGTCCACCCCATGCATTGACCTGGTATTGCAGTGCCTCTGGGAATGATGCATCAAAAAAAAAAAAAGTTCCTGCTTGTGGGGGGGTGTTTTAGCTCCAAGCTCTCTCTATTTCTGTTGTGACTTGAATCCACATTACGTGCTCCTTTCTACCTGCCTCACGTGGTTGGATTTCTATTTTCTGAAGAATACCTACCTACTTGGCTGAAACTTCCTGGGCTTTGCCATTTAACCTTTTATGATGTTTAGTGATACACATGCCTTCTGTGAATCCGTCATGGCAAGCTTAAGTAGCCTCCATGCTCGGGCTAAGGATTTTAATTTTCCTCCCTTTGGACTTCAGGATCTTTTTGACTAGCTTCCTTTTTGTTTTTTTTTAAATAATCCCCCTTTCTGAAGTTTAGTGTCACGGTGCTAGTTTTTGATACGATTTCCTCCTTCAGCTCTGGATGTGTGAAATGTAAGTATATTGTGGTCATTCTTAGTGGCTCAACTACAGTTATTTCTAGGCAAACTCCTGTGCGTTACTTAGAACTAAGCAGAGAATAGCTTCTCTTCTACAATTAGCTGAGCCAGAAAGTAATTTAAAATGTCAAGAAATTGCTTCTCTAAACCTTGTCCCATTTTGACGTTTGACTAATTTAGATGTGAATAGAGAGATAAGGGGGTGAGGTAATATCTTTCACTGGACCAACTTCTGTTGATGAGAGAGACAAACCAATAAAAGATATTACCTCACCCACCTTGTCTCTGTAATATCCCAGGACCAACATGGCTACAACACCAACAGAAACATCAATTAGATGTGAATAGTCGAAATAAGCTGTAATTATTGTTTTGTTAGACTTCGCTAATGCTTTCCTCTGCCTCAACTTTGTGCACTCAATAGCCTTTCCTCATCAGGAGGCCGGTAGCATAATCCTTCTAGTATATTTGTATTCTTATGACTAGGGATGTGTACCCATATAGATTCTACTGTCTAGACCTCTCCACTCAGAAATATCTCATTAGACTGCATGGAATCTTTTAAACATAGTGCTACTTCCCCGCATCCAATTTGGCCTACCTCTATAGTTTACAAGCAGATTTTATAGCATCCTATTAATATGTCACTCCAGCATATTCCAGTAATATCTATTATGCAAAGTCCTATTTCATTGTCAGGCATTCTATTTTTGCTTTTACCATTCTCTCATTTGTATATAGCCATTTATAGGTTTATGTTTTGCTATGTGGCAATTTTTACTTTACTCTTTAGTCTGACACCCTCATACTTTTTCTGGAATGTACCTCATCCCTTATGTATTTGCTCTCCCTTTCCCCAGAAGGTCCCCTTGCTTAATATATGTAAATATCCTTTTTTTACACCATCTTCTCATCAGTGCATGAAGACTGAAGTTCCTACTGTCTAGCTGGCTCTGCACATGGAAAAAATCTCAGAGAAAGCTACCATAAAGGCCGTAGACCTAAGCCTTTAGCTAGTCATATAAATTTAACTTCCAGGTCCTCTCTATATCATTTATATTAATATGTACCATGATTATGGACTCCTCCCCAAAACTCACTAGAAAATTGTCTAAAAACATATTCAATCTTTGCAAATAACCCAATGGTTCTCACTTTTACAGCTAACTCAGCCATCAATATCTCCAATTACCAAATCTCCTATCATCACAGTTTTCTATATTTCACAACTGTAACCCCATCTTGTGCCGTGACCTGATTAATGGATGAGGACGGAGTACCCTCCTCTACCTCTGTTGGAGGGTTGATCATGGTTCTGCCATGAAAATTGACAAGACAGCCAACAGCACATGTAATGGACACTGTGTCTACACAGATATTGAGTTGCCCTAACTACACTGACATAAGCCTTACGCCTGTTGTGGAGGTGGAGTTAATATGTCAGTGTAGTAGGGCACTGATATCGGCGGGAGAAAGGCTGTAGTGTGGACACTGACATAATTAGGTCGATATAAGCTGCACAAAAGGTTATCTGGTGCATAAGTAGCCACACATTCTGCACTTTGTGCAGTAAATTGGGTATTCTCCACCAAATTAATCTGCTGACTTTCTATGTAGTGCAACACGTTTTTATCTGATTGATTGCCTATTAGGCTGTACTATATTTCCCTTAAAGTTAGAAGCTATGGTATCTAAGGGTAGGTCTACACTTACCCGTCACGTCAGAGGCGTCGGATCGATGTTCTGGGTTCGATTTATCGCGTCTTGTCTAGACGCGATAAATCGAACCAAGAAGTGCTCCCCTGTAGACACTGGTAATCCTGCTCCATGAACGGAGCAGGCAGAGTCGACGGGGGAGCCTGCGCGCCGCGGTGTGGACCAGGGGTGAGTACTTTTAAGTTCGAAATAAGATACTTCGACTTCAGCTATGTTATTCACGTAGCTGAAGTCGCGTATCTTACTTCGAATTCGGGGCTAGTGTAGACCAGCCCTTAGATGTTAATGTAATTTACCAATTTTTTTTACAAGCTATATTCAACTAATTAAGTTGCCTTCTCTCTCTTTCTCTTTGCCAAACTCCCACTCAGACCAAACTCCACTGTGGTCTCTGTCAGTGCCTCTCACTCTGACTGGAGCTCCCAGCTCTAGAGAGGTAGTTAAGCCACTGCTTTGAGGAGGAGTTAGACTTTAAGCCTTAAAAGATAAAAGACTTATTTTAGGACAATCTGTTATATTTCCATTGGTCATAGGCATGAGGCTTGAATTTGCAAGGTGTCAAGTACTCTGGCTGAGATCTTAACCACGTGCTTAAGTTTAAGCACCTCATTAGAATGACTTTCCAGTGCTTTGCTGGTTCGGAGCTGTGTAGGACTGAACCCTAAGTGCTTCAGTAGATAGCAGTCATTGCACTGAACTATTGAACTCTCTGTTCTTGTGATGAAGCATAAAAGTAACATCATTAAATATCCCATGATGCACTCTCTCAGAAGAGAGATGTTAATACTCCTGTCCTGGCTGAATTCTCACTTGAATAGTTAGTCTGCCTTCCTATATTCTCCCTGCATTTTGGAGGAGAAATTCATTTCCTGTCCTAAAGAGAGACAGAGTTTTGCTGTGCACTGTTAAATACTGATTCACAACAGAGGTTGCTGAATTTCAGTAGTGGATGAAAAGATCACTGCATAATTTGTTACATTTGTAAAGCACTTGGGATCCTTTGGCATGAAAGCTACTATATAAATGTAAGATCATCATCATTGTAACTTATCTACTTGGAAGGAGAAATAAAGCGACAGCCACTGCTCACTGCTCTCACAAATCTTAGCAACTTCCTCATCCTATTAAAGCCATAGGCTTTATTCATTCAGGTCACAAATTACTGAGCAGAAGAGGAAATAATAGGCTACTGATAGCAAATTGTGTTTTCCACATCATGACTATAAATAAGTTACCTAAGTCAACTTTTCTGAAGCCAATTTCAGTATAACAGTTTAAACCTAAACTCAGTGGAAGGAATAATGCAGGCATTATTAAGAATGGTTACCTTCTCATTGGGCTGATTACTGATTTATGCTTTGGGTATCTTAAAATAATGGACATTTCCCAAAGATCCATAGTTACAAAAATGATAGATATGTGAATTTTAGACTGTAGAATATATTCAGTAGAATGACAAGAGTTGGGCCAATAGTAAGAAAAGATATTTGCAGACATTTTGATGATTTCTAAACAGATTTTTGCTTTGACTTTATTCACATCCCCTTTTGTACTCTTTTTGCAAACAATATTTTATTCATATAGTTTGTGGAAAGTGAATTTCAGGCCGGTAACACTATGAAACAAGACACATTTTGGGTAGAAGCAGTGTTGGAAGGTTAGGTCATCCAATAAGGGAAGAAAAGCAATACAATGTGATTTAGATAACCAATCACACAGTTCAGATATTGAATCATAAATATCAAACAAACACTTACAGGAATATTTGCAGGGAACAGTTCATGAGCAACTCAGAGGCTGAAATTTGGTTTGCAAAATGCATTCCTTGAACAATTTCAAACAGCAAACATAATTCTTAAAAATTGTAATCTATTTGCCAAGTAAATCGTTTATCACTTATGAACAATTCACTGAACTAGGTTTAACATTACCTACCCTTTAACATACTGACTGTTCACCACTGAGGCTCACTGTTTGGCTTTGATTCTGCATTGAAACGCACACAGTCCACCGCAATGTCTGCTCCAAATTACACCAGCTCTGCAGTGGTCCCAGAAGATCAAAGATCTAGTGGAGCATCAGGAGGTCCACACCTCCTCTCCTGCCCTTGATGCCCCTCTCCCTGCTCCTGAAACATCCCCTACATGGAGAATAGTCAGTGGAATAGACATACTCAGATGGTGTTGTAGTCCCTGTATCAGGGATAATCCTTGCTTGCCCAGTTAGAGCAGGTTTTTAGGTGCTTGGTAGTGCAGGATCTAAGACCAAGAATCTGGCCCACTGTATCCTAAAACCAGACTGAATATCTTACACTCTTTGAAAAACACATTTGCTGTTACTTAGTATAGATTAAAATACAGATAAGACGTACTTGGGAGTCCATATTCCTTGTTCTTAAGATGTCTAAGTATTGGAAACATAATATTTTCCTTTTTTAAAATGTCCTAGCAGTCCAATGGTTAAATATTCACAATTGTTTAATTTCTCTCAACTACCGCATATTAGTAAAACCAAAGCATTTAGCATAAGAAGATCAGAATGTTAAAACCCCAAAGGACCTCAATGTATTAATGAAAAAATATACCAAATATTTGTATATTTTCTAAAATCTAAATTACACAGCAGGGCTGTGTCTAATTGAATGTCACAATATCAGTGAGTAATTGCGCTGTCTATGAAAGAAATTTGTTCCAAAGTCAAAATGTCACCTTGCTGTCAAATAATCCCATAGATTACCATAAACAGAGCTAGAGAAATTGTACTGTGACTGAAAAGATATGTGATGTGAATCCTAGTCATTATCCAAGACATGACTTCCATTGTAATTATCTGCCTATCACAATAGCTTCCTTCTGCCATCTCTTGCTTACCTGCTGCCACACATAAACTCATTAACATTTTTGTCAATGCAGTACCATTTGTACAGTTAACCTTTATGCAAAGTGGGGTCACTTCTTCATTATGATGGATTCTGTAATACCACAACATCTTGTATTGAGGATTAATATTTCTCTTTTCTTCATTTATGGCTAAATTAGAAATTAGTCTAACACCTGGGTTCCATTATACGTGTTTGCCTTGTCGTGTTGAGAATGAAATTTGATTTACAGGTATCTTTGCAGTTCTCTGTCTAAATAGGGATTCAATAAATGGCTACCATTGATAATTGGTTTTAAAAACAGATATACTAGTGTTCATTCTGAACAACATTTTTGTTTTACACTAAAAATCACTGAGATGGACAAGGGTCTATTTTTCACTTGAAGCTATCAGAGTTCAGGAAGTACATAAAACTTTCTCTAAATCCAGATTTCCTAATAAGAGTATGTTACAGTCACTTTTCTAAATGGTGCTAACGTTGAGATTGATTTGATATTGATATTTCAAATTGACAGTAGCAATCTCAGCTTTTTACTTCATCTTTATGGTCTACAGGCACAGTCTTTCATTCCATTTGTTGGACCATTGTTAACTATGAATTGTTTCAGCAATACCTATAGAACACTATCCATAAGTAGTTACTTGATCCTGATAAATTCACATTAGAATTATTACAGCATGACACTTTTAAGAGTGAATGTAAATTCATTTTTAAAATTCACCAGTATCAAGAATAATTAAGGTAGGATGGTGCTAGCAAGGGGATAGCTGTTACATTTCAAGTTTTGTGAAGATCTTTCAAGTTTGTTGCTGTTACTTTTAATAAAAACTATGATGTTTCATCTAGTAATTCAAATAAATATTATTCAGCATATTAATCCTATACTTTTCACAGTGCGGTACCCTGTGGAACTAACGACATATATGTTACTCATTCTAAATTTGTCAGCCTTCCCACTATGCAACAGGCTTCTTTCCAGCTGCTGATCTCTCCCTCTTCTTCCCTATAGGAGATCAGACCCTCTCCTTCCCCATAACCCTCCCACAATCCCACCGTACAACTGCTGCTATTCCCTGTTTCAGGTAGGTCTGCCTCTTTCTTTATTCCATGTCAGTTCCTTTCCTAAGCCCTGTGGGTCAGCTGGGAGCATCTGTGTCCACTTCTATTTGCTGATTTCTAGCCCCAATTGATGGGCTGTGAACTGGCAGCTGGGAGGCAGGTCACTTGGCGAATGCATATTGGAGACAAGGGAGGGCTCTTGGCAGCAAGGAGATGTGTTAGGTCAGGACATGCTTTACACACTGATCAGATGAGCTGTGGCGAAATCCAGGGCATGTAAATTTAGCCAGACATTAATTCAGCGAAGGATGCAGATTTTGATACATTGGACGGTGGTTTGAGACAATCATTATAGTACAAAATGGGAACAAACATTCATGGCTATGTGTAACATGGTTTATAGTTATAACTTTAGTTATATCCTAGGGTCCAAAATCTGGCCACAAGTCTACATAAGACCTATGGACAGAAGACAACTGAGAGTTGAGGTTTTCTGCCCCTATTCCTGCTGCTCACAAAACCTGGAGAGGCTATTCCTCAGATCCCCTTACACAGGAGCCAAGGATAGCATTACACAATGTAGTCTAGGTGTCTGAGGGTGTGCCTACACATCTGAAGACATATGCTCCTCACCCATCATCCAGGTTCCAGTTCATAAAAATATCTCCATTCACGACCGTGCTTTAACACATACTTAAACTGCACTGGAATGGGTTACCTAGGGAGGTGGTGGAATCTCCTTCCTTAGAGGTTTTTAAGGTCAGGCTTGACAAAGCCCTGGCTGGGATGATCTAGTTGGGGTTGGTCCTGCTTTGAGCAGGGGGTTGGACTAGATGACCTCCTGAGGTCCCTTCCAACCCTGAGATTCTATGATTCTATGATTCTATGAAACTCCATTGAAGCCCAGGGGATTTAGGCATGTGTTTTCCTGAACTGGAGCCTATCCCCATTGTACAGATTACTCATACTCCCAGTAGGAATTGTGTAGGATAGGCGAGTATGTCTTGAGTGCATGACCACTCCCAGTCAGAAAACAAATCACATAGTAACACTGTTCTCAAGTGTGACGAATGCACCCCTGTATTCACACCCTACTGTAATAATCTTTGTACAAAACATGGCTTGTGAGGCATCATTTGAAAACTAACAACTTGCTGGTCAATAATATCATTATGAAATGTGTATAGCAATATTATTAGTAGAGTTATGAACAGAAGCTGAAATCATGACTGAAGTGTGTTTACCGGACAAGTCTGGGTAGTGGGTAAACCTGTTTCTTTAAAACAAAGCACAAGTTGACACCACTTTGTCATCAAAGTTGACCGGCTATCACCTATCGAGTGCCCATTCATTTGCAAGAAAGGGATGCAGGAACAAACAAACTTGCATTGTAGCAAACAACAGCATGGAACCTTTTTCACTACCAGACTCTCTATCTCTGTCCTCACAGTGCACATGAACTTTATCTATTCTAGGGGTAACCCTCAGGAAAATGCAGTTTCAAAGGGCGACTGAACTATAAAAGTGAGGGGCAAAAACTCCTCAAGTTATCTCTTTCTATCCATCTCTCTTTCTTTCACATAACACCACAACAGAAACAGCCATTGGACTTTGGGAGCTGATCCTGGCTCAAAAATCTGGAAACATATGGTAAAGGACTTCACCATGAACCAAGTCTAGTTTCTTATGTTTTAGTACTAGGAAGCGTTTTATCTTTATTTCTCTTTTAACCATTTCCAACTTTCATACAATCATAGAATATCAGGGTTGAAGGGACCTTAGGAGGTCATCTAGTCCAACCCCCTGCTCAAAGCAGGGCCAATCCCCAATTTTTGCCCCAGATTCCTAAATGGCCCCCTCAAGGATTGAACTCACAACCCTGGGTTTAGCAGGCCAATGCTCAAACCACTGAGCTATCCCTCCCCCCCTTATATAATGCCTTATACTTGTATTAAAATTTATCTCCTTTTAGTTAAATAAACTTGTTTTATTCTTTAATCAAAACTAATCCAGTGTTTTGAACTGTGTGGGTAACTCCATTAAGGGTGGCTAACTGTTGTATGTTGATCCCCTTAGAGGGGCAGACTGTCCAGGAGAGGGCTGGGCAGTGCAGAACACACGTTTGGGAGGGGGAGGGGGGATTTGGGATTGGGAGTGTGTTGGGGTCACCCTGCAAGTGATAACCAAGGCTGATGGAAGCCAGAGTGTGATGGAGGTGTGGCTGGCAGGATGCAGCTATACACAGACTCTCAGTTTATGACCTGCATGCTGGAAAGCTGTTTGTAAGTGGCCCAGGTGGGAATTACAGCAGCAGAGCATTGTGAGGCACCCAAGTGTGCAGGGCAGGTGTGACAGTCCCTCTCTGGTCTGGATTGCACCTGGAATGTCATATCAAGTAATTTCAGTAGGGATACATAATTTGGCTCCAATCTCTGTATGTGAAATAAATGATTCAAGAAATGCAAGTTAAAATTTTCCATGTCTTATTAAACAAGAAACTTATTTTTCACATTTCTTACATAAGAAGGCTCTGACCTTGCAAGATGCTGAGTACTTCCAAGAATTGCTGAGCACCTCCACTCTGATTGGGGTTAGATGCAATGCATCTTGCAAGATCAGGCCTGAAAATGAATACATGCAGACCTTTTACAGTGCTTATTTCACAGTATAATAATCAAAAATAGTATTTGAAATCAAATGAAAAATAAATGTCTTAATCAGCTTTGCCATTACAAAAAAAGTTATTAAAACACAGTGTGAAACACTTATAACTATGACCTGGTCTACACTACAAAGTTAGGTTGACATAAGCAGCCTTGTGTAGACCTAGTTGTGCACGGGTCTACACTTAAATTTGTCTCCCACATATGTAAGCACCCTATTACAGCAATGCAGCAACCCCACCTCCGCCACCAGAGTTGAGACATGGTCAATGTACTTGGGTCAATGCAGCACAAATGTAGACACTGTGTTACTTATGTCAACCCTAACAGTCAGTAGCTGCTGTCCCACAATGCCTGAAACTGTCATCTCTTGTCACAATTGTGAACTCCACTGCCCATGGAAGGTTCCCTTCACTTTAAAGCCCCATGAAATTTTTTAATGCCTTTTCCTGATTGTGCAGCTTGCTGAGCAGACCTAGCAGATCTATATTGTTGTGTGCAACTGCCCAACTGATCATGCCGGCTACATGCTCCAGACATGCTCTGGCTTGGAATAGACAGGAGACATTGGATCTTGTGAGGCGAAAAGGCTGTGCAAGCACAGCTACGGACCAGCCGTAGAAATGACATTGATGAGCAGATTGCATGGGAGATGCAGGAGAAGCGGTACAACAAGGATCAGCAGCAGGGCCATGTGAAAGCCAAGGATCTGCAGCAGGTATATCAGAAGGCCAGGGAGGCCAACAGTTAATTCAGTGCTGAGCTGCAGACCTGCCACTTTTACAAATAGTTCTATGCTGTACTTGGTGGAGAGCCCATTACTTCACTGCAGACCACTATGGATACCTCCAAGGAGCCTACGTCACAAGCCCCTGGTGTGAACAGTGACGATGAGGAGAAAGGTATGCAACCGTAAGGTCCAGCTATGCCATGATCCAGGAGCTGTTTTAGACTCCACCGCAGTCCAGTTAGTCTTGGCAGTTGAGCACGGGTGAGCCTGATGCAGGGGAAGAAATCTTGGATAAGTGTGTAATTGTAGGACCCATTAAGATGATGTACTGATGGCACCCCCAACTCAACAGGACACAACTATTGACTTTCTATTAATTTATTCACAGTAGAAGAGATAAGAGGGTCACGTAGAGCAGGGGTCAGTTCTGGATCTGGTTCTGTTCAATATCTTCAGTGATTTAGATAATGGCATAGAGAGTACACTTATAAAGTTTGCAAATGATACCAAGCTGGGAGGGGTTGCAAGTGCTTTGGAGGGTAGGATTAAAATTCAAAATCTGGACAAACTGGAGAAATGGTCTGAAGTAAATTGGATGAAATCCAATAAAGACAAATACAAAGTACTCCATTTAGGAAGGAAAAATCAGTTGCACACATACAAAATGGGAAATGACTGCCTAGGAAGGAGTACTGCAGAAAGGGGTCTGGAGGTCATAGTGGATCACAAACTAAATATCAATGAACAGTGTAACACTATTGCTAAAAAAGCAAACATCATTCTGGGATGTATTAGCAAGAGTGTAAGCAAGACGCAAGAAGTAATTCTTCCGCTCTACTGCATGCTAATTAGGCCTCAACTGGAGTATTGTGTCCAGTTCTGGGCACCACATTCCAGGAAAGACATGGACAAATTGGAGACAGTCCAGAGAAGAGCAACAAAAATGATTAAAGGTCTAGAAAACATGACCTGTGAGGGAAGATAGAAAAAATGGGTTGGTTTAGTCTGGAGAAGAGAAGACCAAGAGGGGACATGATAATAGTTTTCAAGTGCATGAACGTTGTTACAAAGAAGAGGAAGGGAAAAAAATGTTTTCCTTATCCAGTGAGGATAGGACAAGAAGCAATAGGCTTAAATTGCAGCAAGATTGGACATTAGGAAAAACTTCCTAACTGTCAGGGTAGTTAAACACTGAAATAAATTGCTTAGGGAGGCTGTGGAATCTCCATCATTGGAGATTTTTAAGAGCAGGTTAGGGATGGTCTAGATAATACTTAGTCCTGCCATGAGTGCAGGGGACTCGAGGTCCCTTCCAGTCCTAAAATTCTATGATTCTATGTGCCTTTAATCCTCCTGAGAGATCTCAATGACACTTCCATGGACATACTCTGCAATCCTCTCCCAAAGGTTTCTAGGTATGGCAGCCTTATTTCTTCCTCTGTGGTAGGGAACTTTCCCACACCAGCTGTATTGGCAGCACGTCCAATAGGCTCCCCAAACAGCCCCTTCTGGCCCTGCCCACGCTCCTCCCCAAACCCCCCTCCTGAATGCCCTTCCACCTTGGCCCCAGCCCAGGCAGGCTGGTCCTCTTCAGTGCTGCTAGGGCAGCTGGGACTTGGGGTGGCTGGGGCCACCCAGCGCTGGGGGGAGGCTAGAGGCTGCCTGCCCTGTGCTTGTGGGGACTGGGAGCACTGGGGCTGGGGAGGCCACATGCCACTTGCCCCGCACTCGGGGTTAGGGGTGGGGAATATATCTCCATGTGGAGCTCTTTTAATAGCCCTTTTGTCTGGGAGTTCCAACTAAGCAGACAGCTGCTCCATCTCTACCCCGGTGACAACTTTCCCCCTTTGCTTCACAGATATTAGGCAGGACACAGCTGACAGCTATTACTATTGGGATGTTTTTTTCACTGAAATCAAATCTTGTGAGTAAAAAAATGCCAGTGTCCTTCTAATCTATTTAAAGTACATTCAATGGTCATGCTGCACCTGCTGACCCAGTAGTTGAATCCTTGGTGCTTGAGCCAGGGGAGCAAGGGATAGGTTGGGTCTCCCAGGATCCGTACTGACATTTCAACATTGCCAATGGTAATCTGCTGGTTGGGAAAGAAAGTTTCTGCTTATAGCTTTCTGAACAATCCTGTGTTCTTAAAGGTTAAAATATCATGCATCTTCCCTGACCAGCCAATATTGAGGTTGTAGAAGCGTCCCTGGTGATCCACTAACACTTGCATAATCCTAGAAAAGTAGCTCTTTCTGTTGATATATTCCATGGCAATGTGGTCTGGTGCCATAACGGGCATGGTTGTTATCTATTCCTCCACTATTGTTTGGGAACCCTATTGCTGCAAATCCATGCATGATGTCCTGCACATTTTCAAGAGTCACAGTTCTGCATAGCAGGAGATGATTAATAGCCCCCACACTGGATTTTCCAACTCCAACATGATTTCCCACTGACTGGAATCAACCCGGCACTGCAAATTTCCACAGTATAATCACCACTTGCATCTCCATTGTCAGTGCAGCTCTCATTCTGGTGTCCCAGGGCTGGGGTGAGCTTGGCACACAGATCCAGAAATGTGGCTGTGTGGATCAGAAATTTCTATAGCCACTGCTCATCATTCCAAACCTGCATTACTATGTGATCCCACCAATCAGTGCTTGTTTCTTGGGCCCCAGAAGTGGCACTCCACCATCTGCAGCTGCTCTGTGAACACCAACCACCACCTTCACTTGGCTCTTGCTATGTCCCACAGCAATCTATCCTCCAAGAAATCATGATGTTTCTTGCCGATTTGATCCATCTTATAGCTCTGCAAATATCGTGTGTTATTCTTGCAAAGCTTATAACAGTGCTTCTTGGGATTCCTTCCGAGACCCTTTTCCACTCAGCTTCCCAAGAACTCAGTTCAGATCCAGACTTCACCACTCAGGTATCTTTATTTGGCATACAGCAATGCTATGCTGAGCTGATCAGACTTGTAATGGGGTGTTCACCCCACACAAGGCCTGAAGGGGTAAATTAGGCCAATTAATCTTAGGCTGCACCTGGAAGAAACCCAAGGAGTGCTAGGGCCTAATAGCTGATGAACTCCTGCTGGGGAAGATCTGGGCAGATCTATAAAGAGAGGATCTATAAAGCTGGCAGGCTGTAAAGGGGAAAACTTGCATCCATACTCCCTGATACGAAGGAGAAGAGCAGGAAGCAGTCCAGGGAAGGAACACTAAGGGCTGGGAAAGTAAAAGCCCAGAGCTGCTGGATTGAGGGTCCCTGGACTGGAACCTGGTTTAGAGGGTGGGCCTGGGTTCTCGAATATGTCGCTGCTGGTATGACACACTAGGGATAGCCCATTTGGGGATTGCTGGATGCAGACTTTGAGGATATCCCAAAAGAGGGGAGAACTTTTATGTGAATTAGCTGGAGGCCTCATCCATGAAGAGGAAAGCTCAGCAGTTCCAGGAACATGAGAGGCCATGGAGTGAATGGAATGGTGGGTTGAGTCAGACCAGGTGACAGAGCTAATTCCCCAGATGAGTCACAGAGGCGCTGTTGATTGGTGAGTATAGCAAGCCCCATCACAGCACTCAACCATATCGGGGGGGATGCAGAGTACACTACAGCTCCAAAGCTATGCAGAAACCCTCCCCCTTTATATTTGTTACACATCTCATTGCCTTTACTATACATTGTATCACATATTTTTGTCTTGGCTTGGTTACTTTGAAGGAATCAATCCTTGCACTGCATGCTCCATCCATGCATTATCCAAATTTGACACTTTGTCATCTCTACATTCCTACTTTATTTTGTCCATTGTTTTCTTGTTCATAGTAAGTGGTTCCCTGGGTGTTCTCCCTCTTATCTTAGCAGGCTCAGACATTCTGTCTTGTTAGCCTACTGACCTATTTATCACAATCATCCTGTTTTCAGCGTGATCATTCATTTACCTAAATCCTAACCTCCAAAGAATGAAGCCTCCCTCCATGCGTTCAATTACTCATGTCAGGCCAGGTCTACCTACAGTGCTGAGCTGTGCAGGATCCATGCTTCTGTCAGAGATGCAAAGATGTGAAAAGCATGGGATATAGATGACATAAGATGGAGACAGTTGCACACCGGGGGCCCCTTGCTCCCAGTCAGCCCAGCGTGACACATTTCTCCCCTACCATGCTGTAACAGTGCGTGACTCATCCAGCAGCAATTCCTGCTTGTTGTCCAGGAATTAGCTCCTTTTACCAGCTCTGGAGCACCCTCTGTCGGCTGGTGTCTCACCCATCGCTGGCCCCCGTGTCCCTCCTGGACCCTGGTGCCCCTTTCCCTCAGGTGCTGTCCCCTGGCAGTACCCCCATCTCTGGGTCTCCCCTCCCAGGGGAACCCCAGATCCCCACCTCACCATATGGCTACTGCCAGTCCCCATTTAGCCCCCATTCACTGGGGCAGACTGCAGTGTAATAGCCATTCATCACAGACAAGGGGGGTTTGGACCTGCTGCCTCCGCCTACCCCTGGCCTGTACGCCTGCACCCTCATACCGATTTGGCCTTGCACAGGGCCTTCAGCCTGCGGAGTTGCCAGGCAGGAGCGCCCCAGCTCCTCTCACCTTGCCCCAGCCCTGATTCACTCTAGATACCCCAGATAGGCTCCCCAGCAGACAGGCCCATCTGTCTCAACCTCTAAAGGTTGGCCTGGCTCACATCCCTTTATAAGGGCCAGCTGTGGTCTGTTTGGGGCGTGGCCCCAGCTATGCCTGCTTCCCAAGCCTGGGAGTTGCTTGCCCCCCAGCCACAGCCCTCTCCTAGGCTGTTTTAAGCCTGTCTGGGCTGGAGCGGGTGACCACCCTGCTACACATGCATTGCCAAAACTTCCCAAAAGACAGGGTGCTGGATGGTGTTGGTTTACACACTGCGATACCTGTCCATGGTGCACTGCATTGTGTAATGACACAAGCACTCCTGGTGAGTACGTGCAGTATCAATAGCAGGAGCCAAGCATGCATGCATACAAGCAATATACTAACTGTGGTGGCTTTATGGCAGCATAACTTGCATTCGCCAAAGTTTGTAGTGTAGACATGGCCTATGAGGATAAAGGTTAAAACAAATAGCATACATTTAAAAAATGCACTACAGAGATGTGTAAAATATGTCAACATTTTGCATTTACTGTACTGTATTTTTTTAAAAAATCATGCCAGTGCTGCCTCATATATTCAGAGCCTAGCAAGTTGGAGTCAAAGAAGTCACCTATACAGCTGGTGCAGGTAATGGAATTCCCATCAGGCAAATTTAAAAACTCTGAAGTAATGTGATGAACACAACACTCCATCTGTTTGTACCCTACTGAGATAAACATTAAATTTGAATGCAGTCTAAAAATAGATATTGTATCTTTAGAGAAACAATTTATATTAAGTATCCTTAATTACATTTTCTTACTATATAATTATTTGGCAAATATATACTGTACACTGGTTGTGTGTGCTAGTGGGCATATATTTCTGAAAATTTTCAGGACTGGTCATGTTACCACTGAAGTCAATTGCAAAGCTTCCAATGACTTCCGTTATGCAGAATCAAGCTGTGTGTGTGTTAACATAAGTCTGAGACATATTTTATGACCAGACTTAGCCAAGTGTTTGTTACTGAAAAATGTCTCAGAAAAAGAGGACTATAAATCAGACTGAAATGGGGGGGAGGGAATTACCAGGAAAGGCATAAGAAAAATGCTTTGGATAACAGTGAAAGACTGTTATTTTTCTCTTAGGGCATATCTACATGGGAAGTTAGTGCTCAGCAAGCTAAAGGGTGAAATTACAATGCACTAACTACTCTGCACCAACTCCCCATGTGGACGCTCTTACCATGCACTCAAAGTGCTTTTGTGCACTTTAGCTTGCTACTTTAGAGTGTGCTAAGCATTATCACCTGAGGGCACATTGAGTGAGAGGTAAGTGTCCACAGTGGGACTTGGTGCATTGTAAATTCACACCCTAGCTTCCTGAACACTAACTTCCTGTGCAGACAAGCCCTTAGATACATGAGAGCAACTTCAATTGAAGTTAATGGGAGTTGTGTGAGAGTATCTTAAGGCTAGAAATGAGAAATTCTGCATCTGCTTTAATTCTGAGATACTGTTTTACAAAATAGGCAAGAGTACAATAGCCTGAGACAGGCGACTGAATGTAAGATTTTGCTTAGATATTGTTTAGTAATGCACTAACTTTCCTGAGTAACTTTCCTGCACCCCAGGAGCAGACCAGGGAATGAATAGTGACTCAGAGGGTCACTGTTCCTCCACCTTGTTCAGAGGGGAAATAGTTACATTATCCCTTTCCATACAGCAGTTGACTTCTCCTGTGTGCCCAGCCAGCTATGCTGGCTAGTGTGTAGGATGGGAGGAGCTAGTGTTCCTATCATTCCCTGCCCATTTGCTTGCAGGGGGAGGCATCAAGACTTATTCCCTTTACTTACCTGCACAGGCAAGTATGGACTGTGAAAATCTACCCCTACATAAGTCTCTTCTTCAACAATGAATGGTTAAATCATATTCTCTATTTATACTGACCTTTCTGCTAATCTGTTTGATTATACCTACTAAGGGCTTGACATGGTGTGTTTAAACTGATGTGTCAGAGAATTGCTTAAAGAAGTCACTCGTTAATTGTGGGTCATTTATCTGTTAGTAACTCACCTGGAATCCCATGGAGAGCAGATTGCTATTTACCCTGTTACAACACTGCTACTCAATTTGTTGTGCAATAGCTCAGTTAAAAAAAAATAGTAGTAGTCAGCTATGGTTCAGCAAAAACATGACCAGCATTTTTGTTGTTGTTTCAATCAATGTTTTGGAAGAATATGCCAGCTTACATGTTTTGCACCGTTATACCACCAATACCGCTGCTTAACTGGTTAAGATGCCTTCTATATAATTGAAGAAGGCGGCTAAAAGATTATACGTTAGTGAGTTATTATATGTGTGACGCATGGCTAGAAAGGGTTAAACAGCTTGCAGGCTGAATGACCCAAAGCCCACCTTTAAAGTCATGTTAGAAAGGTATGGGAATGATACTTAGGGCCATTCATGCTAAATAGGCTAGAACTTTGAAATGAAAACGTATATTGTTAGAAGCAATACTTGTATGTATCTTGGACTAGGTCTTCACTACTCACCGGATCAGAGGGTAGAGATCAATCTTTCGGGGATCGATTTATTGCGTCTCGTCTAGACGTAATAAATCGATTCCCGAAAGCGCTCCCCGTCGACTCCGGTACTCCAGCTTGCAAGAGGCGCAAGCGGAGTCGACGGGGGAGCGGCAGCGGTCAACTCGCTGGCGTGAGGACGGCCAGGTAAATCGATCTAAGATACGCTGACTTCAGCTATGCTATTCGCGTAGCTGAAGTTGCATATCTTAGATTGACCTCCAGCCCGCTAGTGTAGACCAAGGCTAAGATGCTACCTGTAAACAGACAGTTCCTGTCTGTCCCTACAGATATGTCTACACTACCCACTTTACAGCATGGCCATGGCAGCGCTGTGACATTGGCAGTGTACACATGCTTTGTTGCTGGGGGAGAGTTCTCCTGGCGATTAAAAAAAAAAAAAAGCCACCCTGAATGAAGGGTCATAGCTTTATCCCGGTGATAAAGCGCTGCCTATAAAGCTTTTGTCGCTCCTGGGGTGTGTTTTTTCACACCCCTGAATGACTAAAGTTTTAGTGCTGAAAGTGGCAGTGTAGACAAAGCCTATAACTTATTGATTCAGAGATCAAAAGGGAATATTAACATTTAGATAAATCTTTGACTTTATTTTACCCTTGTCTATATGTCTCTCTGAAGTTTCTAATATACTGCCTAATGGATAAATTGCCCTATGTTAATTTGTGTAACTAATTACTGGTGGTGGTTAGAAAGCAAAAGGTTACATCAAAAGCCTATTGTTTAACCAGGATTGTGTGGTCAAGTGGATGCTAGAACACTGTATAAAAAGTTTGAATCTTTTCTTTTATGTGATGAAATAAGATTTTCAGAAATCATCATATTTGACTTAAGTACCTGGATGGAAGCCTGAGGCTGGATCACTGTAAGGGAACTTTCTTTGGATTTCTGGGTAACCAGTGAGGTAATAAAGAAGCTGTTTTATGCTGGCTTGGTAAATCTAAGTATTGGAATATCCACCAGTTTTTTGGGGATTGTCTGCCCTATTTTTTGCAGTTCACCCTAACTGAGTGACCATAGCTGGCTCGCCACTAGGACCACAGCCCCAATATGATTGGGAGTAAACTGTGGTAACACTACTTTATTTGTATATTTTTAAAAATAAACTAGTGTAACAGCTGCTTACTTGGCTCAGTATCGGGAAGAAGCTGCTACCTGTTTCTTCAGGCTTGTAGAGTGACTTCGCCCTGGACAAATCTTCTGCTCCTGGGGTAAAACAAGAGCCCAGCTAAACAGTTTTACAGCCCTCCCTGACTTCAGCGATCCCTTCTCTTGGTTCTCCCTGGTTCAATCAATAGCCCTTTCTCCTCCAGGGTCTGCCTTGGTCTCCTGCTTGTTGATGCAGGGGTTGAAAGGTTGAACTTCCTTCTACCCTCTCCAGAAGCCTCGTCTTGAAGCTCCTAAACAAGAAGCAATACTAACAGTGGGTTGTCTGCCCCAGGGCTGTCCTTAAGATTTATGGGGCCCTATGCAGTATTATTGAACTGGTGCTCCTATGCCTGACAGCAGCCCAGGGGGAAAGGGAGGCAGGGGAGGGATGAGGCAGTAAAGGATACTGAGACACCTGGCCCGCCTCACTGTGGCGGAGAATCACCATTCCCCACAGAGACCCCCGTACACTGTCCCTCATGCAGAATGCGCGTCACCAGTGTGTTCCACTCTGTGAATACATCCCCTGCCGAAGGAGACTGCAGTGCACGCTGGGTGTGTGGGAGCCAACCCGCTCTTACCTGCTGTCATGGGCAGTGGGTGAAGCTGTGGCTGAAGGAGGTTAGCTCCCCAGGCCACCTCTTCTGCCTGTGACCCTACCCATACTCCACTCTTGCTCCACCCCAGGCCTCGCCCCACTCTGCCCAGGCCCAGCCCTCTCCCCACTGTCTCCCTCCTCTCTTCCCTCCGCAACCTCTGCTCACCCCCTTCCAGCCAAATCCAGGAACCCAAATGAAGCAAATGATATTTGAAAAAAAATTGTTCTGCAATTTTTCTAAAGAAAATGGGGCATGTTTTCCACTATATGCCAGATGGGTGAAGACTGGACATGCAGAAGGTATCTAATTAACAGCACTAAACTTGGGAATAAAAAATGTCAGTCACAGGTTTTTTGATATGCCCTGAAGTTTGTCAGAGATTTATTTTCAAAAACTTTGTAGCAAGGGAGAGTCAGCTGTCTTGCTGAATACAACATTAAATATTATCGAATACATAATGCAGCTCTTCTCTGTTTTACATTTTCTTAATCAGTATTTCTAAGATGATTTTATATTTGAAATATACTGTTAAGCCTTCATAAAGTAATAATTCCAGATAACTACATATTTAACTCACAGAAACAAAGACAATATTTTAAATTAATCAGTCATAGGGGTTTAGTGTGTTCATAACAATGTTCATTGCTTTTAGAAAAAGGGAACACTAATTTACTTTGTGTGATCTCCATAACAGACATTTTTATGAAATTTCACCAGCTTTCAAAAATATGTTCCCAAAGATTTTAGGCATAACAAAGGATTTTATATCTTACTAGGTACTGATTTTTCTGGAAGGTTCTCTTAAAACTAGTTCATCAGATAGTCAGAAGTAAAGAAAGGAAAACTTTGTCCAGCTATCTGGAAGGAAAAGGGTGTTGTTCTTTTAAGGGGTCTCTTCAATAGGAGGCGGGGAGTGGGGTTAAGGGAGAAAGGGATAGACAGAAAGGACAGGAAGACTTTGGAAGCAAGTTTCTTTTATTATAGTAATTAAAATGTGTATTTTAGATAAGGGTATTGTGCTATCAATGTTGTGCTAATAGGTCTGGCAGGCTGGAAGGCTTTTTCACTTTTAAGTTGCTAGTTCCCCACCCGTCCAGAGTAAGAGTTACCGAAGTGGGTACTAACCCACGAAAGCTTATGCTGAAATAAATTTGTTAGTCTCTAAGGTGCTACAAGTTTTTCTTTCTTCTTTTCGTTCAGGCTGCAGCAGTCAGCTGTGGAGGCCCGCAGAAAGGCTCAGAACAGGGATAGGAAGAGCTGAGAGGGTGGACACTAAGACCCAGTGGTGCCCCAAATTTTCAGGTGCCCTACGCAGCCACGTATTCTGCATATGTCCAAGGACAGCCCTGGACTGCCCAGTACTATGCTGTCCCTTTTCCTTCTCTTGTTGAACTCCTCCATGTCCTGCCTCCTTATAGCTTTCTCCTACAGACCCTCCTGGGCTGAGTGTTTCGCTTGTCCTGGTATCCTCAAGGATCTTAAGCAGCAAGAAGTTACTGTTCCCCAGATCTTCTTCCACTCTAAGGAAGAGGCTGTTTCTTAGCCCTGGTCTACACTGGGGGAGGGGGGGAGGATTGACCTAAGATACGTTGACTTCAGCTACGCTATTCTCGTAGCTGAAGTTGCGTATCTTAGGTCAACTTACCTCGGCGTCCTCATGGTACGGGGTCGACTGCCGCCGCTCTCCTGTTGACTCCGCTTTCCCCTCTTGCCCGGTGGAGTACAGGAGTCGACGGCAGAGCGATCGGGGATCAATTTATCATGTCTAGGTGTGATAAATCAATCCCTGATAGATCGATCACTACCCACCGATCCGGCGGGTAGTGTAGACGTACCCTTACATTCTGCTTCCATTAACATTTTGCATTTCAGCTGAGGCTACAGTTCCCAAGCATCTCTCAGGGAACTACGTCTCTCATATTCCATACAGAATTAGGATCAGGACTTGCTCGCCCTAGAGCAGGGGTGGCCAACCTGAGCCTGAGAAGGAGCCAGAATTTACCAATGTACATTGCCAAAGAGCCACAGTAATACATCAGCAGCCCACCACCAGCTCCCCCACCCTGCTCCCAGCGTCTCCCACCCGTCGGCAGCCTGGCCCATCAGCGCTTCCCCTCTCTCCCCGCACCTCCTGATCAGCTGTTTCGTGGCATGCTGGAGGCTCTGGGGGGAAGGGGAGGAGCGAGGACATGGCAGGCTCAGGGGAGGGGGCGGGAAGGGGTGGAGTGGGGGCAGGGCTTGTGGCAGAGCCAGGGTTTGAGCAGTGAGCATACCCCAGTACATTGGAAAGTTAGCATCTGTAGCTTCAGCTCCAGAGTCGATGCCTATACAAGGAGCTGCATATTAACTTCTGAAGAGCTGCATGTGGCTCCGGAGCCACAGGTTGGCCACCCCTGCACTAGAGCCTCGTGTTAAAGGGACAAAATACCCTGCAACACCTGCATACAGCATATATAGTTTGGTGTGTGTTTACAAAGTAAGTGCATATGAGAGAAATTCAAGCCCTCAGTTAGACCTGTGCAAATCTCATTAACTTTAATGGATGTTTCCCACATATACCAGAGGGGAGAATTTTGCCCATAATAAATAACTGTACATCACCTAAACCAATCCTCTTACTGGCAAACTGACTAAAGGTACAGCATATACCTTCCCAAACAAATTACTTGGAAAAGCAAACTCTGGTGGCAGCATTGTTTAAGGGATAAGTACCAGGAGAACTGGAGTTCATTCCTGGTTCCACTATTGCCCAGCACTGCAAAACCAGTCCAGTTAGCTTCTCTGCACCTCATTTTCTTTATTTTAAAAGAGAGCGAGAATAAGGTTACTTATCCAACCTATGGATGAAAAGTTCTACAAGTGTCCGTTAGTAATAGAAAGAAAATCTTATCTTAAAAACAGTGTCTCCCGCAATCCCTAAAAGCCATTTGCTAAAAGTTTTGAAAGAAACCTGACTTTTTGAACTCTTTGTTATGCTACTTTGAGACTTGGTTGCTTTAGCCTTATTGCTTTATATGGAGGATGTATATTTTCAGTGAAATGGGTATTGGGCTGATGTAACATGATATAATGTAGCAAAAGAATTCTAACATTCAGCTAAACAACGTATAAAGGAAAATGTATTGAAAATGCTTATGGGGGAAAAAGCTATTCCAAAGCTATTTAAAAATCCACTATTTGCATGAAGATTGCTCTACGGTGTATTCAGGTAATAACTGTGTAATTATTAGATAAGTGTACTTGCAGAGAACACATTTTTCTTTTATCAAGAATGAATAATTTTTTAAAAAAATATTAGGCATGGTTTAATAACCACCCTATAATTAGAGATAATTAAGTGTAATATTTTAATTGTGCAACATTACATCATAAAAACACAAAGAGCATATTTCATGAAGATGCAATGGTCCTTTTTATTTTCTTTCACAGTAACTGCTGTCCCGCTGGTGCCAAGCAATTTGCAGTGTAATTGAAGAACAAACTTAACAACCTGTGAGCAAATGAGTGTCAACATGGTTCTCCTTTCCTATAATGAATGAAAAGGAACAGGTTATGCTTAGTGAGTCCTAAAAAGTTCATTATTTAAATACTTACCAAGGCTCAGTCAGGGTTTATTACTGTTCTCATATGGACTACTCTACCCTAGGAAACAACAGTTTAACTTTAACACAAGGTAAAATCTGAAATTTGAATAGTGATGTGGCTACAGAACGCTTAAACTTGAAACCTCTGTGGAGATAAAATTCAAATATGAAGCATCTGCATCCAACAGAGAGCTGTCAGGCCATCTAGACATTAAGCAAAAATTTAAAAAATGTTCTAAGTGAAATGAAAGAGTATTCCTATTTTAAGCAGAATTAAATAGGAACATTCTGTGGGTCCTGAAATTGCCAATGCATAACGGTTGCAAAATTCAAGAGCAAAATAATTTGTTTTAAAGATTTACGGTAGTGCAATGGTTTAATTTACTGGTGTGTTTGCTATGTAGCTTTCTTCCTTGATTTACTGGAAAAAACATTTGTAAACACAAAAATAAAGTGTAACGTTAAGTGAAATCTCATAAATAACTTGAGCCACCTATATGCAATTAAAGCCTATGTAATCAAATCCTGGTTACAGAATGTCAGCTGTATAGCCAACTGCACATGTATTAATAGCAAATTATACTGACAAAAATTAGGTCATTAGAAAGCCAGGCTTACTTAATTAGGAATTTTATGAAGTATAAATGTTTCAACTGATTTAGTCTTTGTCAGCTGCAAATTTGTGGACAACTAGTTTTCTGTTAGTCTATAAGATGCCACAGGACTCTTTGTTGCTTCTAGTTTTTATATACTAGTTCAGGTTCCAAAAAATTAAAAGGGCAGAGCAAAACCAATTTTAAATAAACTTCAGCTCATACTCGCCAAACACACTGGTGAGTGGTGCTGTACAGAAGCCTGTACTTTAAGTTGTCCAAGGTAACGAATTTTCAGCCTAACATATAATTGTTTTGAAAGCCACCAAAAGTTGAAGACTGACTGGTACAAACTGGATTATTTAAGTTTAAAAGAACTGTGATAAGGGTCTTCAAGGCTCAGCGGTGTGCACAGGAATAAAAATTTGGCTGCTTTTGGAGGGGCACTTCCTGTGCCCCCCACGGCCAGAGGAGCTGACTCTCCCCCTCACCCCGTAGCTAGAGAAGCTGGCTCTCCCCAGGGGTGCCGACTCCATGGGTGCTCTGGTGCTGGAGCACCCACGGAGAAAAATTGGTGGGTGCTCTGCACCCACCGGCAACTCCCCGCCCACCCCGGACCCACGGCAAACTTACCGGGCACCGGGAGATGTTGCGGGGCCCCGCCCCCGACGCCGGGTGACAGCACCCACGGGCGGGGCTGGAAGTCAGCCCCTGTGCCCCACCCTCCTTTGGCTGGAGGAGCTGGCAGTCTCCCAGCAGCTGGAGGAGCTGGTTTTCCCCTCTGCAGTCCCAGGGCTGAAGGAGATGTCAACTTCCCCCCGGGGCCAAAGGAGCTCACTCTCTCATGGCAGCTGGAGGAGCAGGATCTCCCCTCATGGTCCCAGAGCCGGAGGAGCTCTGTCTTGGTCCCGGAGAAGTTCCGTGTCCCCACTAATTGGGGGGGTGGGGCATGTCCCTTCTTGACCCCACCCCTTGTGCACATCTCTGAAGGCTCCTATTAAAGTCCTGGGTTGGCATGAGAATGAGCTGGAATGTTCTAGAAATGGGGAGGGCTGCTACCCCTTTACCATGGCACCATTTGATAGTCATCCTGACCAGACTGGGCCACCACAAAGGAAGCAGATGACACCACTATCTTTAGTTGCTTGGGCTAAATCCTGAACACCTGGGTTGCAGGCCTTAGTTTTCTGCTGTTTTTCCCCCTCCTTCACATGTCAGTTGCCTGCTCCACCTTATTTCTCCTCTTTGCTTTCTTTTTGCCTTCTGTCTGAGAAGAGTCTGGCTTAGTCACCCTAAGAAGTAGCTAAAAGCAATGCCCTCCCCTGCAGCACCAGGGTATCTTATTTGACCCCCAAATAAGTTAGAGCAAACCTTTGAAATGCACCTCAAATGAAAGTCAGCACCAGCGACTGAAACTGTATTTTCTAACTTTGTGATTTGTTTTTCTCCACTTTTATGTAAGTTTGTTCTGTTTTGTCTTAAAGGAAACAGCTGGATTCAAAAACATCAAAAACACCTCAAGACTATTTAAACAAACTCTCTTTTTCTCCAAAAGGACAGTTGAGCATCTTATACAGTCAGTCCCTAGAAAAGATTCTCTAGCTACAGGGAAAGGAGATATGGAAATTTGCCAAAATGAAAGCCTTATTTGATGCTTTAAGTTTAAGTGCTTTAACTGTTTTATTCATTTTTTTCTGTGTCTTTAAGAAAAGGTTAAAATATTTTTAACGGTGTTTATTCCAGTGGAAGTAAGCCAGTTATAACTTGACAAGAAACCATGGACAATACTTTGCTGTTAAGCATTGTAACAATGTGGCCTAGCGAACAGAGCACTGAGACTCAGATTTGGGATGTATTCCCCCATTTACCACTAACAGACTTCCCCGCTCATTGCCTCAGTTTTCCCATCTGTAAAAGGGGGAAATTATACCTACCTCTTTGGAAAGTGCTTTGAGATCTACTGATGAGATGGACTACCTAAGAACTAGGTGTTATTGTTATCCCTTGTTGGATCCAAGATACCGAATATAACACCACAGTAGCAAATGGGACACCATGAGATTGAGGGAAATTACTCATGTGGATAGCTATCCACATATCAGGGACTTTCAGTTTCCCAATTTCAAAGTGGGCTGGGAAAAGGACAAAATACACAGTTATAATCAATCTGTTGTCCTATACATTGAATGGAAAAATGCTGTCTCTATGATAACTACAGATTAGCAGTACTTGAGTTGCAAAGATCAAGGGTGAAATCCTGGCCCCATTAAAGTCAATAATACGCTCAATGAGGAAGAGGTCACTGCATCAATTACACTCCATCTACATATTCGAGGTATCTCAATAACCATTGGAGCCAAAAAGTCACTTAAAAAAATAAAGTTTAGGTTCTGGAGAACAAGCAGGCAGCATGAAATAGGTGCTGATATGCCATGTTGGGGCCTTCCAGCCCAATCTGAGTCCTTCTGCTACAAACTAAGCACTAGTTGAATTAGTGCTTGTTTTGTAGCAGAAACCTGTACTTTTGGAGCAGAAACATCTTGAATTCTTTCCCCCGTATTACAGGAATATGGTAGAATTTATATCCTTTTGATCCCAAAACCAATCTCCTGTCCTATAAAATGGAATTTTGGACCCATACCCTAGTCTAAACCTACTCAAATACTTCCCACTTGGCCTCTCTCCAGTGTTACTTAGTTAATAACTATGCTGTGTATGTATGTGTTCATGGATTTGTTTCAATAGACCCAGTCCCAGTGGTCAGATGACCACCATAGTAACTGGCACCATCAAATCTCCTCAGGGAGTGCAAGAATGGAACAGGCCTGAAGACGGAACTGCCCTTTTGCCTTTAGGGTGCTCAAGGTCAGGGTAAAGTCATGCTGATAGGGCAGTTTAATAAGTAAGCTTGCACTGCCACTGTGCGCGCTATATTTCTTCTACAGCGACAGGACTTCAGCTTCCCTTACTTTCAATCCCATCTTTTCATGAATAGTAATATTTAGGTTTTTTTAAATGAAGTAAGATGACAGAATAACTATGTTTTGACTCCAGTATGATCAATCATGTGAAGTATAACATTAGGATTCCAGAGCCATGTTTTCAATTTTTTATTGTAAACTGAATGTATCAAGGCAGCCTTTCAACCATTTTTTAAAAATGTATGCATATTTTCCACATTTACAGATGTGCATAATTTTGCTATGCACTGTTTTTGGTAGCAAAAATGTTGTCCAGTGAATCATAATAGGCCAAATTTATTGGTATTTTAATTAAACTCAGTGGTTCTAGCATGAGAAAAATGAGCAGCATTTCCCCCCATGTCTTCTATACAAGAAGGCAACTCTTAATAATGCATTAATTGCCCAGTTCATGAGTTCTAGTTCCATCATTAACACCAGTTAAGACATTACTATACAGTAGCTCTTGATTTGTGATTTGAACCCTCAGCCATCTGCTTCCACAGTGAAAATGTGTTACCAGCTTAGCCATTTTGATCAGATGAATTTGAAATTGTTAGCATTTTCAGAACACTTTCAATCTATCTAATCAATGATTTGCAAAGGTGTTGTTTTTGCTGCAGTTTGTTCAATTTTAGGATCTGTTCCTGTCTCCACTGACTTCAATGAGAGCAAGATAGTATCTCTGGGCCAGTTTCTTTCCTGTGTTCTGGCATGTCCAAAAGGGTCCAGAAAGCCGCCAGATCCGATCACTTGAGACCAGTTCTATGGGGAAGCTCTCAGCTAGTGCAAGCTCCAGTGCCAACCCATTCCCCTCTAGCTCTGACATAAGGATCCTGTCAGGTGTAGCCAGAGTACCTTGGGCTTGGGTCAGTGTGGACTGCAACAGAGAATCAGGGAGCCATAACTGGCTTCCTGATAGCTTCCCCCTGTTAAGAACCTAGTTCCTGAATAGATCTCTGTTCAGGAGTGAATCAGATCTGTAAGTTTACGTTGTGACAGAAACACTCCAATACTGTATGTATGGATACATCAGCTGATAATCAATTTAAGAGTGGGTGTAATTTTTTTAATTATTTCATTTATTTGTTTATGGGGTAACTACATTGTGAATAGCTTATGATGTTTTGACAGTTTAATTCTGACAATTTGCAGTTCTGTACCTAGCCCTTTAACCAGCACAGCTCTGTTACGCTGCTTGATAATACTGAGGCAACCTACCTAGAGTGATTCATGTTTCAAAATTTGAATGTGTAAAATGAAAAAAAACCCAGTTACTATTAATCACACTTATCTATTACTTTTTGTCTTGACTGAAGTTTGTTACATTTACTATTGTAAAGTCTTTCCAAAACACATTAGTTAAATGGGGCTGAAAATCATGTATGCATATTTTATGGGGAAAAAATTATATATATCTGCAGTTTTACGCTATAAACGATGACTTCTCAGACTATTAAAATATTCTGCCCCATTTAAGATGAGCTACATAATAAAAGTGATGTGCAGTAATAATTTTACAATGCTTAATATAAAGCACTTTATTGCAAAATGCATTTTAAGAGGTTTTATGCATTATTCAGGCACTTTTGTTCCATTCTGCACAGGAAATACAGTAGGTAAGTGATATGCAGGTACAATCTAAAACTGAATTTTTTACAGAAAACTAGCTTCCTCCCAGAAAAAAAAAATCCTTGAAGATTTCTGTGCTTTGCTAGAATTAAAGAGTAGTGATGTGTCAAAGGCATTCAAGCTGCTGGGGACTGGAGGAATCAGGACAAAGTGACACAATGAGAAATACCGTGCCTACAATTTTGGCTAATACAGACTCTTAAATTGAGTTTAAGAGGAGAATAAAGGACTATTTATGTGTATTTAATATCCCCCATATTACCAATTCATGTCACTGAGAAGAGTTTGCCCTTGCTGGCACCAGAAAGAAGGTTTCTGATCTTCAACCAGCTACCTGTCAGCAGTGCCCTTTAACATGCAAACTAGCTAAGGGGTTTTGTATGCCTCCTCCTCCCCATCAAAGCATGAGGACCTGAAGATAGATCACACACACTCTGACTCCGTTGCTCCTAAGCCATTTCTAATGAAGAAGACAGAAAACTGAGTTAGACTCATAATCTGTGTATTAATGAAGGGTGAGGTATGAGTCAGTGTTTTGGAGTATTACAGCTAGGCTCTAATTTCAAAACCTTATCAAGCTGAAAACCTCAATCAGAGCTTGGAAAATCAACCCCAGGTCAGAACAAGGCAATTATCAACCTAAAGCGAAGACCAGCAATGTACAGAATGAATAAAATATATGGACGTATTGAAAGACTAGCGGAATTAAAAATTACCCTATCAATCAACTAATACTGGTTTCAGTTCCACACCAATACTTCAAGGATCTTGTTTCAAGGGACAGACTCCTCCTGTACTTTAGATCTCTTATTTTAATGTTTTTTGGTTTTAGTTTTACCTCTAATTACCTGTTTTTATTTGCTTAAGTATTTTGCCCAGTGCAGTAAGAAATTATAAACCTGCTGTTGCAGTCAATGGAAGTTGTGCAAATGCAGTTGTCCCTAAGGCCCCAATCCTGCAATGAGCTCTGTATGAGTGGACCAACTTTATTAGGGCTTTGTGTGGATCTCATTGCAGGATTGGGGCCATAGGGACAAAGTCTGCCAAGGTATGTATGTGCGTGGCTTCCATTGACTTAAACACTGGAATTGGAGCCCAAGTGTTTTTGCACAAAAGAGGGATGATTTATTTTATTCCCAATTTGATTAATACATTTTTTGTGGGGAGTAGCTCTTGCACAGCAAAAATTTTCTGTCGCAAAATATTCCCATATGTGTAGAAAGAAAAGTTTGTCATCTATACATATTGAAGGAACCCATTTAGGAGTTGTTAATCTGTAGTCAAAAGCTCAATTTTGAGTTTGGTATACAATGAATCCTCTTCATGCAGGTTGTTTTAAAAGCCATTTTCTATAGTGCTCAGCTCAGGTGAAATAGGCATTGTGGAGCTGTAAGAGCAATTTATTTGCTTTAAAACAATGTCTCTCATGTAATGTGAGCCACTAATGTGGACTTCTGGGCCAGTATGGAGTCTCCTTACGTCAGATGAGCTGTTGGGTAGAGTGTAAAACAAAAGGAAAGAATCTTGGGTGAAATCTTGGCAGTGTACCATTGACTTGAATGGGACAAGGATTTTACCTAGATGGCTCATTGGTTTGAGCCTGTAAGGCAGTTCTTATGTTCTTATCAAATGGAACATTTTAGAGACAGTTTAATATATCTATTTAATGTGCATTGGAGGTGGGGGGTAGACCACATCAGGGAAATGTGTCTCTTAGTTTGATGGGCATGGCATGCGTCACAAAAATGATTTGGCCACTAAGGATTCATCAGGTATTTTTAATGTCACCTATACAAATTCCCCCTCATGAGTCTTCCTTTGTATTAAATAGCATAGATGGGAACAAAGCCATAAATATTAAGATATTATTATTAGAAATTCCTCTTATCCCCCTCCACTTTTATAGATATTAAGAATGATTAAAATGCTTGGATTAGGAGAATAGAGTAGTGGAGGGGGAGCCCAGCCACTGGTGGAAATGAAGCAGGATGTGGTATGCAGCCCTTAGCAACATCATGCCTCAGATTGTGACTGCCTGCTGTGGGGGGAACCTACCTCGCCTGAGCACAAATTCTGTAGTGTCCCAGGGCTAGTTTCACCTTGAAAAGGGAAAAGCTGACTGCAGAGATGAGAGCATCTATGTAAGAGGTGCAGCAGCAATGATACTCCGAATGCCCAGGCAAGCATTGTGGCTTTCAGAGCTCCTAATGGAGCAGTGCAGAACCCACCATTCCCACTCCAGCTAATGCCTTCAAAGTTCAACAGAGACCTAAATACTTAAGGCCCTATTTTGACTTCCCTGAAGGGTACGCTGGGTGGTGTATATCAAGAGGGGGCAGCAAACCCACAGAGGAAGCAGCCATTATGCTGCAGCCTGGATTGCAATGGGAAGGGGGGTGGCACTCAGTGCCACCATTGATGCTGTGCATGTATGTCTCTGGCCCCTTGCATGCTCGCTAGTACTGGCAGCAGCATAGGGAGGTGACAGAGGAAGCTGTGATCCAGGAACTTCTTAGTATTAACCGACAAGGGGCATAGAGGGGGTGCATAGGGGTTACAGGAATCTTCAGTCTGGTACGGACATTCTAATTAATCAAAATGTCATCTGGGGTCTTAAATAAAAGCCAGTGTCACAGTGGTCATCAATGTCATTGTGAAATGTAGGCACAGATATTCTGTAAGGAGGTATGTATGTCTCTGTGTGTGTACACATACAAAATATATTCATAAAGTTAGTATATGGAGACTGGTCACCAGCAAAGGTAAAAAAAAAAAACAGATTTTCTGTCAGACACATGATGTTTACCCATCTATCTGTTTACATGTAAATTGAGTATTCTCATTAGCAATGGGCCTCCTGTCACCAGCTGAACTCAATGCAAATGAAGGATTGTAAGACCTTTGGAAGGAAGGAAAAAAACAGCAGGAGGGGAGAACCTTATATCGAGGTGCACTTCAAAGATTTTCTCTACTTATTTGGGGGTCAAATAATATACCCTGGCATCCATCAGCTAGGAAGTAAATGGACAGCAAATTTGCTGCATGAAAGTGGGATCTCAATCAGGCTCACCTGAAAATATTGGAGAGAATGTTGGACGAGAAACTTTTTTTAGACAGGTTTCAGAGTAGCAGCCATGTTAATCTGTCAGCAAAAAGAACAGGATTACTTGTGGCACCTTAGAGACTAACAAATTTATTTCAGCATAAGCTTTCGTGGGATACAGCCCACTTCATCACTTTAGACAGGAGGTTAATCGGTTAGTTAAGTTTAGTTTCTAGAAAGCATGTTATGGATTTGTTTTATATGTAACCACCATTTGTTTCCAATATTCTTACTGGCTATCACTTGAATCTCTGTTCTTTAATAATACACTTTTTCTTGTTTTCACTATAAATGTAACTCAGTGCTGTGTTGTTAAAGTGATGATCCCAAGTTGAATCTTACAAGCTGCTATGTACTGTTCCTTTGGGGACAGCAGGCCTAGAAATTTCATGAGTGTTCAGTGGATAAGGAGCTGGACACTGCAGGGAATGCCAAGTACATGGGGACTAGTATGTGCCCATCACTCCCTGTACACAGAGAGCAAGGCCCGGAGAGGAGGGCTGGAAGGTAGTGCTTGTGCTGCCCAAGGCTGTGGATTTCAGGGAGCAGACCCATAACAAGTTCAGAAAAGACTGCCTCATGCTAAGGGCAGGTGGCGGTGGAGGTACCTCACTCTCCAGAGATACCCAGAGTTGTGCCACAGAAACTCACTACACCCTTATGGTGGTGTAGAATTACCATTGCTCAGCAGATTTCCCCTGGTGTCCAAGGAGGCATAATGCCTTAAACAGGTGTTATTCCTCCCCTTAACACCATTCAGGTTCTTAAGATGATCTCCCATACACCCTTTTGCACTTCACTGGCTCTTAGAGCCATAATTTGGTCCTTAATATGCGAGGAAAGAACATTCAAAATGGAATTGGCATTTCCCTTAATATCAAGGATCTCTAATGCGTGATCAAGTGTCAGCAGGAAATATAATGGAAACTAATATATTAGTATGTGATAAGAATTTAAACTTGATTGGGATAAGGGACAGAATAAGGCAATGTTAATTTACAATGATTAAGGCTACATTTTAGTCATGCGTATTTTTAGTAAAAGTCAGGGACAGGTCATGGGCAGCAAACAAAAATTCACGGCCCATGATCTGTCCATGCCTTACTAAAAATACCAGTGAATAAAACTTGATGGGGGCTGCCCAGGGAGTTTGGGTGTGGCAGGGGATTGGGGCATGAGATGGGGCACTTTGAGCGGCACTTACCTGGGGGATGCCCTCAGCAGTTAGGCAGAGGTGTGGTCAGGCAGCTCTGTGTGCTGCCTCCACCTGCAGGCACCACCCCAACAGCTCCCATTGGCCATACACTTTCTGCTCATTCAGTCCTGGCCCTCTATCATTAGACTGCCAATTTAACAATCAATACCAATTATGGTGGTGGTTTTATGATGGGAATGCTTGTCCACTAGGAACTGGACTGAGACCAAATGCATATCATGTAGGCCTTCAAGAGCTAACAAGCTTTGCAGGAATCTTGAGTGTTCATTGAATTAAACCTGGGTTATTTGGTTTTAGATCTTTTGCTGAACTCAAATTAATTTGTCACAGATTTGGCTTTTCTTAATCAAGTTTTAAAATTCACTGGTTTAGAGTTGCCTTTTCATCATCTGCTGTAATTACTGCTTTTATTTTTGCCCAGATATGCTCATCTGAAGAGCACTATATATAAACTAGGATGGGATAACTCGCTGATTGATGAAGATCACCACAAATGATGCCATCTTAAGTCAGAAGCTAAATAAAAGTAGGGGGTTGCAGATGGAAATGGTGACTATACAATAAGAGTTTATTTGACAGGAAAAGGACCACATCCATCTGAGGCTATATCAGCCTGTAGACTTTTGACTACTTTTGCTATTTCTAGTCTACATAAATGACTTTAAGTCACTAAACCAGTTAAATGATTGGCTCGTGACACAATGATGGGAAGAATAATGGATGCACATCAAAGTGGCAAGAAAAATTTTAAGAGATTTGTATTAGCTTTGTAACTGGTCTGACATGAGGGAAATAAAATTTATTGTTGATAAACATTCAGCATTACTCACAAGGACAAAAATAATGAAAAAAACAAATTGACTAACACGAACTAGAAAGAGTGAAATTTTCAAAAGAGCACCCTAGAGAATGTAATGGTGGATTTCTCTGAACAATGTCTTCATAATCTAAAGTAATTAACTGAGGTAATAACAAATTGCATCTGCCCTTATGTTGTATCTGTGGTGTTTACGTTGGTCTATCTAACTTGCTCTCCAATTCCATATTTCACAGAATAGCATTAACTGAACTTTGCCCTAACCAAAAAAAAAGTATGTGGCATAGGCTCTACACAGAAGCAGATTATAGCAAAAATTATAGATGTACACTCTTCTATTAATACAAAACTGGGTCTTTCCCCTCTCTCCTAAACATATATTTGCTGGCTGAAAATTGGGCTGAATTGTACATATCTACAGCCGAAGTGTGGGTACATACTTGGGGCACCTAGCCCATACCACTGTTGCCCATGCTACATGGCTACTATTTTTAACATGCTAGTTCAGTGAGTGGTAGTTGCAGTATGTCTATGTGAGCTGGAAATTACACCTGTAGCTTATAATATAGATCTAGACAAACACACATGGCTTTTCAAATACAGCTTTTACATGCTATTCAGTTACACTGCCTTCCACTACTCAGGCCAGCACAGCTGTGTTCAGCACATTGTTTTTATTTGTTTTCAATTATTGCAAGAAATACTGAAATGGGTCTGGGTAGCTCTCCAAGTGGAAACCCGGGGGAAGAGCAGAGGGAAGTTAAAGAAAGGTTTGACTGTGATGTGGGTACAGCCCACTTGTGGCTCAAAGGAACATCCATGTGGTGGTTGGGTCATGAGCAAACATTTTAATTTTTTTGCCTTATATCTGTGAATTTAAACAATTCACTATAAATAGAACTGAGTGAATATAGAAAAATGTATTTGTGAATATTCTTGCAGAGGCTTGAGGTGAAATCCTGATTACATTAAAATCAGAGTCAAAACTCCCTTTGTCTTCAGTAATTCACAAACCAGTGGGGTCAGGATTTTACCCAAGCTCTGTGTCTGGTGGAAGAAGGATGGAGAATAAAAAGGAAACAAAATGTAAATGCTGCAATACTCAAACTGGAAATTGAGTCATATAAATATTAACATTTTAATAAAGTGTGAGAAATAAGGATATTTTCTTCCATTTTTTACATTGGTGACCTATTGTTTCACAAGTTCAGGCATTAAGCCAGGCTCAATGTTTTTTCTCACCCATTGTACCCTGGAATGAGAATAATTCAGTGATATCCCAAAATTCATTGAAGACAAATGCCTCCTCAAAAGACAGGTGAGATTTGATTTTTTTGTTTTGTTTTTTCAGATGGTTATAGTTTTGTATCATGCATAGAAAACCGAAAAAGGTGGTAGAAGATATGGCAAGTGTAAGGCTACATCTGAAGGCATGATGGCATAGTGATTTAAATTGCATGATTAATATTTATTTAAACTATCAGTTCTTAGAAGCTTCAAGTAATACCAATGCTAAAATAATCAGAATGATGCTTTAGTATATGCAGTAGAATAGATAGGAATGTATCTAGCTCTCTGAGTCTCTGCCAGACCCTGGTGAAGCATAGGCGCCGACTCCGTGGGTGCTCCGGGGCTGGAGCACCCACGGGGAAAAATTGGTGGGTGCTCAGCACCCACTGGCAGCTCCCCGCCAACCCCAGGGCCCGTGCGCAGCTCCCCGCCAGCCCCGGGACCCACGGCAAGCTCACCTCAGCACCGGGAGACGTTGCAGGGCCCCGCCCCGGACACTAGGCGACGTTGCGTCGGCATCAGGGGCGGGGCTCTGCAACGTCACCCGGCATCGGGGGTGGGGCCCCGCAACATCACCCAGCGTCGGGGGCAGGGCCCGGCATCAGCCCCCACCGGCACCACCGGAAGTTGGCGCCTGTATGGTGAAGGGCTTGTGGGGAGGCTATAGTGGGTTCATCTAGCTCTAAATCAGGACTGTCCATTTTGAGGCAGGTCATAGGAGGCACTGTGAGGCTTGGCTGGATGGGGAGAAGGTAGAGATTCCTTGCTCCTCCTCCAGGCCTAATAAGTCAGCCACAATCTGTCTGCAAAGCACGGGGGAACACATATGAATGGGTATGAACAGTGTGATATGTCTTGGTAGGACAGGAGCTGGTCATGGCCTATTCATACTGCAGCTATTTAAACCTACGGTAAGAGTAGGGCTGATCTGAAATCTTTCATCAGATGGATTTTCCAATGGAAAATTCTTTTCACAAAATTAAAAATTTCCATGGGAAAATCTTCAATTTGCTAGCAAACTTCAATTTTCCACCAGAAAATTGTTCCCATTTTCATGGCTTCTGTGATACAGCATGGCCAGAAGGCAGCAGGAGAGTGAGCTAGGAAACATATGTAAGCCACAGGATGAGGAGAAGCCTTATTCCCTGTAGAGGGAAGAAAGGTTACTATAGATTGGCGTCAGGTGCTTTTAATTAATTAGAGCACCTGAAGCCAGACACCTGATAAAATCCCCCTGCTTCAATCAGCCAGGGGAAGGAGTTGGAGCAGAGTGCAGTTTGAGGGAGTTGGAGCAGAGTGGTTTGGAGTTGGAGCAGAGAGCAGTTTGGAGGAAAGCAGAGGAGAGTTTGGAGAAGTGCTGTGGCGGGCTAAGAAGACCAAGACCCTAGGTAAAGGGACACCTGGCTTGTGCAGTGGGAAGGCAGGAAGCCCCACAAGCTGGAGAGGGAAGTAGCCCAGGGGAAAGTATCACTAGTACAAGTGGTTTACCTGCTATCCTAGGGCCCCTGGGCTGGGACCCAGAGTAGAGGGCGGGCCCGGGTCCCTCCCTCTCCATTCCCCTTCTCTGGGATACTAGTGGGACAGCTGATACCCCAGTTCAGGGGCAAGAAATGGCACCTTGAAACCCCCCACAAGAAGAGAAAGCGCGGGACCCATCATAGTAGTGCCGGCAATTTGCCACACTTCCTTGCTTCTTGGCAGCCTGCCTTGTGGTCTGCTGGGGAGCCCAGGTTCCTGAGCTTACAGCAGGGGTCTCAAACACGCAGGCCGCAAGCCCGCCAGGCTCCTCCCGTTCACCCCCACCCCCCCATTAAAAAATTTTTTTTTTTTACCCCCAGTCAGTTCCCGCCGCCAGACAACTGTTCTGGTGGAGGGAACTGCCTGGGGTTTTTAAAAAAAATTGGGGGGGGGGGGGGCGTGTGGAGCCCAGCCGGCCACAGGGAAGAGCTCCGCGGGCAGCATGGGAAGAGCTTTGTGGTTTCTGGGAGGGAGTGGGGAGGAGCGGGAAGCCGTGCGCACAAGGGAGGAGGCGGAGAAGGGGCGGGGCCTAATGCAAGAGGTGGAGTGGGGGCAGGGCCGGGGCCAGCAAGGGGGCGGGGTCAGTGATGCAGCCCTCGGGCCAATGCACTAGTCCTCATGCGGCCCTCATGGTAATTTTGAGTTTGAGACCCCTGGCTTACAGCTTCTTGGTGGCCTGGAAGCATTAGGATTGTTGGTTCTCCGGCTCTGAGCTCTTAAAGCTTCTTACCTGGTGGGCTGCCAGGAGCTTCAAAAATGTTTTGAAAAGGTTGTTTTGACTTATCTAAAATGAACATTATGAATTCCTGTTCTGTGGGAAGTTTGATTATTTTTTTTTGTTCTGTTTTGGAACATTTTTCTTTTTTTAAACTTTGGAATTTCTCATGGAACAGGAATTTCCAATAAGCTCTAAGCCAGAGCTGCTTCACAGCACCCAGGAGGCATGTCTGCTTCCACAATCCTTGAGGTGCTCCTTCCTCCTTACACAAAATAGTTTTCTTTCAAAGTTCACATTAACCCAAAGTATGATAACTACAATAGAACAGGACACATCACAATCCAGGGGTAATGTAGGGCTCTATTGAGCCAGAGGAGTGTAAATAAATATCACATTTGCTATATCCAGGAACTGTAAAATCTTCCATGAAAAGTCATTCCAATGAACCTCCGTTCTGACCTTCAACACCCTTGTTACTCCAATTTGGGCTTCTGAGAAAATAGTATAAATAGGAATGAGGTAAAGGCTACCAACAGTTATTTTTACTTGGGAGCAAAGGCAGGCTTGATCCTTAAAGGATGAAAGGCTAATATCTGGTACGTGTTCATTGTGCTATTTAATGACATGTCAAAAAGGTGTTAGTACATGTAGAGGGCACAGATGAATGGTGGAATAGTCAAGCTGGGAAAATAAACTTCTAAACTAATTTCTGGTAAGGTTTACCAAGCAGCTTATCATAAGTGTATTCTGTTATACAGGCATAAAAACATTTTTCCTCACAGATCTTTGCCTTCATTTGACAGATGTTAAAAAGGAATGAACTTTAGTAGGCAAACTGCCTTGTATTAATCTCCTTAATGTTGTATTATCCTCAAGAATTAGGAGTCTCAAACCAAAAAGCAAATAGGATATGCCAGTATAACATGAGTCAAATAGTATTGGTATGCAAACATCTTTTGTTAATGCATATTTATACCAAAATCAGATTACTTCCACTAAGAAAAAAATCAATGTTAGTGTCCAGGCTTAATTATCATGAAGTTTTATTTGTTTATGTAAGGCTTACTGATAGTCAGGAAGGACTCAAGTGGGTGATAGAGCAGACAAAATAGACCATTTATTGAGAAAAGCTTGATATTAATAATGGCTTGAGCCCAGGAGTAATAAGAGCAAATAGAAGAATTATTAGTGAACAAGTAATTAGGTGAGGAAAATAGCAGGGTGGTTGAAGAGTTATGCAAGCTCAAGGATAATGTTGGCACAAGAACAAATGGCTATAAACTGGACATGAACACATTCAGGCTGGAAATTAGAAGAATGTTTCTAAGGGCTGGTCTACACTAGCCCCGAAATTCGAAGTAAGATACGCGACTTCAGCTACGTGAATAAGGTAGCTGAAGTCGAAGTATCTTATTTCGAATTTAAAAGTACTCACCCCTGGTCCACACCGTGGTGCGCAGGCTCCCCCGTCGACTCTGCCTGCTCCGTTCGTGGAGCAGGATTACCAGCGTCGACGGGGGAGCACTTCCTGGTTCAATTTATCGCGTCTAGACAAGACACGATAAATCGAACCCAGAACATCGATCTGTCGCCTCCGACGCGACTGGTAAGTGTAGACCTACCCTAAGTGTCAGAGGGATGAGGTTCTGGAACAGCCTCCCAATAGGAGTTCATAGAATATCAGGGGCTGAAGGGACCTTAGGAGGTCATCTAGTCCAACCCCCTGCTCAAAGCAGGACCAATCCCCAATTTTTGCCCCAGATCCCTAAATGGCCCCCTCAAGGATTGAATTTACAACCCTGGGCTTAGTAGGCCAATGCTTGTGGGAGCAAACAACTTAACTAGTTTGAAGAGAGCTGGAAAAAGTTATGAGGGCAATTGTATGATGGGGTTGCTTGTGATGGTAGGGGGCGGGACAGTGCTCAACAACCCTGGGTCTCACTTCTGGTTTGACTTATGTTCCTATATCTCATGCTTCAGGGTTTCAGTCAGCCACTGGCAGCCATCAGGATTTCCCTTCTCAACCAATGTATTCTGGGAGGAGTTTTTTTAATCTCCTTCCTCTGAAGACCAAGGATGACCATGGCTGGAGATGGGATATCGGGTAGGGTGGGTCAGGTCTCTGAGGTGGCATCGAGCATTCTCTCTCTCTCAGGTGCTTGACTGGTTGATTTTTGCTCACATGCTCAGGGTCTAACTGATCACCACATGTGGGATCAGGAAGGAATTTTCTCTCAGGTAAGATTGGCAGAGACCTGGGGGGTTTTCGCCTTCCTCTGCAGCACATGGGTGAGTGTCACTTGCAAGGATTATAATTTATCTGCCACTGTGAGGGGTCTCAAGCACTGGTGCACCTCAGTCCCTCCTGTTCTCTGCTTGTGGCACATAACAGTCTAGTCTGCTGTGGGCTGTAATACTTTGGTCTCATTTCAGTTGTTGGGTTTAGCGTGTAGGTGCTGGTAGGTATTGGCCTGTGATAAAGGGAGGTCAAACTAAACAATCTAGGGGTTCCTTCTGACCTTAAACTCTGTGACTCTCTGACTAACAGAATTTCATTAGGGGGTTACTCAGCGTGGTGGATTAACACACTAGACCTTCACCTCTAGAAACCAGAATTGAGACCTTGTGCCCCACTCCTGCAACTTGCTCTGCATGACTAGATCCCTACACCTGCATGGATCCTCAGTGATTTCAAGGGGTGGGGGTGAGACTGCATAGGAGCAGAGGTCTGCCCACAGGGAAAAAGTAGCAGATCATGGTCCTAATGTAGTCCTAATCCTCTCACTCTATTTCATAGTGGCCATTTGTACACAAAAACTGTGATCCACAAAATTCCTGCTCAGCTGCCACCTAACCTGGCTTGCACCTAAACTCACTCATTGCCTAAGTTTCGGTTTCTGCACATGTGCACTGCTGCCTCACTCTAGGCACCCTCATGTCTATCTCCCACCTATGCCCCAGAGTAATTCACAAACCAGGGGAAATGTGCTCAGAGGCTGCCTAGTGCATCAGGTCCCTCAGGTGAGTTCACGCAAAACAGCAGGGGGTTGGGGAGAGAGTAACTGTTAGTCCAGCGGTTAGAGCACTTGGCTGAGATATAGGAGACCCCTCCCCTGTCCCCATTCAACTCCCCATTCTGCCAGAGGAGGAGAGAGGATTTGAATAGTGATTTAGTCCTTGTGCCCTAACCCCCGGGCTATGGAATATTCTGACAGGGTGAAGGGAAAGGGTTCCTCAATCTCTCCTATTGAAGTTGTTCCATTTTAATTATATAGTTGAATAATTAAATATTAATTGGGGCACAGAGTTAGAATGAGTCTATAGCCCAGTGGTGAGGGCTCTCACCTGCACTGTAGCAGATCTTGTTCAATTCCCTTCTCCTCATCAGGCAGGGAGGAGATTTGAACTGTCAGGGGAGTCTCCCACATCCTATCGGAGTATCCTCACCACTAGGCTAAAAGCTTTAAGTTAACAACACATTTCCCCCTATAGTTACCTTTTCCTGCCCTAACCTGTTTCAGTGGCAAAGTGGGAAAAAATGTACCAATGGGGTGGGGAGCACTAAAAAAAGGGGGGGAGAAAGATTGTAGGGGAGATGGAAAAAACAAATTTGTGAAAAATTTCAAAGTGAAAAACATTTCTTTCAAAGCCTACTGTCTTAAATTTTGAAATAATTTTGTCTTCTTTTTTAACAGCTCTGTAAATAGAGAGCTGAACTGTATTAACAGACTGAGGGAAATTTTCACACCACTTGTCTGCACTATTGTTAATTCTTGTTTGATTACTAGAGTTTTTTATAAAAATATACTTGTTTGGTAGCTCTAAGGCAGGTACACAATCCAACTTTTAAAAAAATGCAAAGAATATAAACTACTAATCCAATATGAACAGGACAGTCTGCCTGACCCCCTGAAGTATTTCCTGAAATTCAACAAACTTGGCCCCTGTAATGGAACAGATTTACATTTTTTATTAAAGTTAATGTGTAAATTTGATTTTAAACAAGTTGAGAAGGAAGGTACTGTACATCTGGGGTCGGGCTGGGGTTATGGGGGATTGTAAGTATCAGTTACAAGGTTCACGAGGTACAAACATATCACATAACCAGCATAGATCCAGATTGGGGTGTGGGAGTTTTTAAAGCGTCAGTGTACAAGTGGGTTTGGGTACGCAACCCATGGAATGTATTATGAGTCCAAGTCAGTATTGGTATAGACAATAAGTACATGTCCTAAACTGTCATACTGTTCAGCCTTAAAGGATCTTATGATGAACACACATCTGGGGTGTATAAGCAAGCTCTGTGACCAATGCATATCTGGAACAGAAGTACACAATAGGATAACAGAAACAGAAGGAAAACAACAAAGGTAATAGATTCTCATCAACATGCCACTCTTCAATGCCTCACAGAACTTTGGCTTTGACAAGCCTTCACAATGGGCAGACTGGAAGTAGTATTTTGCAAAATTTTGAATTGCAAACAAGCTTCACAAGAAAACTGGAAATATACAGGTATCATCTTTAATTTATGTTATGGGGATGCAGGCAGAGCAGATCTTTAAATCTTTTAACTTTACTGAAGACAGTCAAAGATGACTATGAAAGGGTTCTGGCTATGGTTGATGGATACTTTATACCTCTGATATGTGACTTATAAAAGAGCATGTTTTCACCAGACAATTCAAGAATGAGGGGAAAATGTTGAATGTTTTATATGAGCGCTACATACATTGGCTGAAAACTGATTAGGGGAATGCAAAACATGAAAATATCAGAGGCTAGTTATTGGGTTAACAGATACCAAAAAAATCAGCGTTGACACACATGGAACTTCAGGCAGTCCTAGGTTACTTTGGGGGTAGCTGGCACAAGTGTCTAAGGACACCAAGAGTGACAAAAGTCTACTTTTATGGTGCATGGACAGTTAAGTGAGTCAAATGGACTCTTGATTAAAGGCAATTACGTTGTAATTCCAAACAAAATAAGAGGAGAATTTCTAAACCTGATCCATGAAAGTTAACTAAATGCAGTGAACGGGCCAACCAGCCAGTTTAGTGGCCAGGCATCAGCAAGGACATAAACAATGAAGTATCTGCATGTGAACATTGCAGAACTAATAGACCAACACAACACAAAAAAACCTTTAATAACAAAACCTCTCCCAGGCAAGCGGAAGAGACTAGCTGCAGATTATGCAAATTCAGAGGACATCATTACCTGGTCATCCTGGATATTTTTCCAGTTATATAGAAATAATATACGTGTAAGACTTCATGTTGCAGTGTCATCAAGAAACTGAAGTGCATTTTTGGTCACTTTGGTATTCCAGAACAACTAGTGATGGACAACAGACCACAAGTCACTGCAGAAGAATTTATCATTCCCTATGAAATATGATTTTGATCATATTAATAGCAGCCCACATTACCTGCAAGTGATTAGAGAGATTGAAAGAGCTGTACAGACAGCCAAGAAAATCCTACAGCAGGAATATTCATTACTTGCTCTTCTGAGTTACAGATCAATAGCAGCTATTGGATATACTCCAGTAGAACTCCTGATGGGAAGACAACTCAACTACTGTTCTAACTTTGGAAAAGAAAACAGAGTGGCCACACATGATGAGAATAGCTAAATCAAATATAAAGGTTAAAGAGCTTATGAACACTTTACAACATACATCACTCAGAACTGCCAGGTCTAGAGCCTGGATACCATGTTCATATCAAATTGGATGGAGAAAAAGGATGGACAGCTCCAGCTGTTGTAGAGAGAGAATTCAAAGCCCAGCTGATATGTAATCGAGACTGACAGTGGAGAGTTCAACAGAAATTGAACTCTAGCCAGGGGCTAGGATTCATGATGTGACGGAGAGACTGCCGAGACTCATCAAGCCCTCAGATCGCTACCCCTTCCTGCTTCTCCACGTGGGCACCAATGATACTGCCAAGAATGACCTTGAGCGAATTACTGCAGACTACGTGGCTCTGGGAAGAAGGATAAAGGAGTTTGAGGCGCAAGTGGTGTTCTCGTCCATTCTCCCTGTGTCAGGAAAAGGCCGGGGTAGAGACCGTCGAATCGTGGAAGTCAACGAATGGCTACGCAGATGGTGTTGGAGAGAAGGGTTCGGATTCTTTGACCATGGGATGGTGTTCCAAGAAGAAGGAGTGCTAGGCAGAGATGGGCTCCACCTGACGAAGAGAGGGAAGAGCATCTTTGGAAGCAGGCTGGCTAACCTAGTGAGGAGGGCTTTAAACTAGGTTCACTGGGGGGAAGGAGACCAAAGCCCCGAGGTAAGTGGGGAAGTGGGATACCGGGAGGAAGCACAACTAGGTGAGTGCAAGAGGGGAGGGCTCCTGCCCCATACTGGGACAGCAGGACAATCGGTGAGTTATCTTAAATGCCTATACACAAATGCAAGAAGCCTGGGGAACAAGCAGGGAGAACTGGAAGTCCTGGCACAGTCAAGGAATTATGATGTAATTGGAATAACAGAGACTTGGAATAACACATGATTGGAGTACTGTCATGGATGGATATAAACTGTTCAGGAAGGATAGGCAGGGCAGAAAAGGTGGGGGAGATGCGTTGTATGTAAGAGAGCAGTATGACTGCTCAGAGCTCCAGTATGAAACTGCAGAAAAACCTGAGAGTCTCTGGATTAAATTTAGAAGTGTTAGCAACAAAGGTAATGTCGTGGTGGGAGTTTGCTACAGACCACCAGACCAGGGGGATGAGGTGGACGAGGCTTTCTTCCAGCAACTAACAGAAGTTACTAGATCACAGGCCCTGGTTCTCATGGGTGACTTTAATCACCCCGATATCTGCTGGGAGAGCAATACAGCGGTCCACAGACAATCCAGGAAGTTTCTGGAAAGTGTAGGGGACAATTTCCTGGTGCAATTGCTGGAGGAACCAACTAGGGGAAAAGCTCTTCTTGACCTGCTGCTCACAAACAGGGAAGAAATAGTAGAGGAAGCAATAGTGGATGGGAACCTGGGAGGCAGTGACCATGAGATGGTCGAGTTCAGGATCCTGACACAAGGAAGAAAGGAGAGCAGTAGAATACAGAGCCTGGACTTCAGAAAAGCAGACTTTGACTCCCTCAGGGAACTGATGGGCAAGGTCCCCTGGGAGAATAACATGAGGGGGAAAGGAGTCGAGGAAAGCTGGCTGTATTTTAAAGAATCCTTATTGAGGTTGCAGGAACAAACCATCCCGATGTGTAGAAAGAAAAGTAAATATGGCAGGCGACCAGCTTGGCTTAACAGTGAAATCCTTGCTCGTCTTAAACACAAAAAAGCAGCTTACAAGAAGTGGAAGATTGGACAAATGACCAGGGAGGAGTATAAAAAATATTGTTCAGGCATGCAGGAATGAAATTAGGAAGGCCAAATCACACTTGGAGTTGCAGCTAGCCGGAGATGTTAGGAGTAACAAGAAGGGTTTCTTCAGGTATGTTAGCAACAAGAAGAAAGTCAAGGAAAGTATGGGCCCCTTGCTGAATGAGGGAGGGAACCTAGTGACAGAGGATGTGGAGAAAGCTAGTGTACTCAATGTTTTTTTTGCCTCAGTCTTCACAGACAAGGTCAGCTCCCAGGCGGCTGCACTCCGCAGCACGGTATGGGGAGGAGGTGACCAGCCCTCTGTGGAGAAAGAAGCAGTTCGGGACTATTTAGAAAAGCTGGACGAACACAAGTCCATGGGGCTGGATGCACTGCATCCGAGGGTGCTAAAGGAGTTGGCTGATGTGATTGCAGAGCCATTGGCCATTATCTTTGACAAATCATGGCAATCGGGGGAGGTCCCGGATGACTGGAAAAAAGCTAATGTAGTGCCCATCTTTAAAAAAGGGAAGAAGGAAGATCTGGGGAACTACAGGCCAGTCAGTCTCACCTCAGTCCCTGGAAAAATCATGGAACAGGTCCTCAAGGAATCAATTCTGAACCACTTAAAGGAGAGGAAAGTGATCAGGAACAGTCAGCATGGATTCACCAAGGGCAAGTCATGCCTGACTAACCTAATTGCCTTCTATGATGAGATAACTGGCTCTGTGGATGAGGGGAAAGTAGTGGATGTGCTATTTCTTGACTTTAGCAAAGCTTTTGATACAGTCTCCCACAGTGTTCTTGCCAGCAAGTTAAAGAAGTATGGGCTGGATGAATGGACGGTAAGGTGGATAGAAAACTGGCTGGAAGGTCGTGCTCAACGGGTAGTGATCAATGGCTCCATGTCTAGTTGGCAGCCGGTATCAAGTGGAGTGCCCCAAGGGTCGGTGCTGGGGCCGGTTTTGTTCAATATCTTCATCAACGATCTGGAGGATGGTGTGGACTGCACCGTTAGCAAGTTTGCAGATGACACTAAACTGGGAGGAGTGGTTGATACGCTGGAGGGTAGGGACAGGATACAGAGGGACCTAGACAAATTAGAGGATTGGGCCAAAAGAAATCTGATGAGGTTCAACAAGGATAAGTGCAGAGTCCTGCACTTAGGACGGAAGAATCCCATGCACTGCTACAGACTAGGGACCGAATGGCTGGGCAGCAGTTCTGCAGAAAAGGACCTAGGGGTTACAGTGGATGAAAAGCTGAATATGAGTCAACAGTGTGCCCTTGTTGCCAAGAAGGCTAACGGCATTTTGGGCTGTATAAGTAGGGGCATTTCCAGCAGATCGAGGGACGTGATTATTCCCCTCTATTCGGCACTGGTGAGGCCTCATTTGGAGTACTGTGTCCAGTTTTGGGCCCCACACTACAAGAAGGATGTGGATAAATTGGAAAGAGTCCAACGGAGGGCAACAAAAATGATTAGGGGGCTGGAGCACATGACTTATGAGGAGAGGCTGAGGGAACTGGGATTGTTTAGCCTGCAGAAGAGAAGAGTGGGGGGGGATTTGATAGCTGCTTTCAACTACCTAAAAGGGGGTTCCAAAGAGGATGGATCTAGACTGTTCTCAGTGATAGAAGATGACAGAACAAGGAGTAATGGTCTCAAGTTGCAGAGGGGGCGGTTTAGGTTGGATATTAGGAAAAACTTTTTCACTAGTAGGGTGGTGAAGCACTGGAATGGGTTACCTAGGGAGGTGGTGGAATCTCCTTCCTTAGAGGTTTTTAAGATCAGGCTTGACAAAGCCCTGGCTGGGATGATCTAGTTGGGGTTGGTCCTGCTTTGAGCAGGGGGTTGGACTAAATGACCTCCTGAGGTCCCTTCCAACCCTGAGATTCTATGATTGTTCCTCAGAAAGAATCTCCGCAGACGGTAGATGCAGAAGTGTCGACTTAAGAATTCCAACTCAAGACAGACCACAGTCAGCCATTGCAACTAATGGACAGCCAGATGACCAAGTTGTTATACATTCAAGTAATGTAATTAGAAAATGTGATTTGGAGACTGATGTTCTGTACCTCGGGGGAACACCCAGCATCCCCATGTTCATCTTTATAATATGATTGTGTGGTATCTAATGCAAAGTTTGTCATGTTGGGTGTCTTTGGAAGGCTCATGATATACTGAGCATTGTTATAGTAATAAGTTATAGTAATGTTACAGGTTGTAATTTCATGTATATAGTTATGAGTTTGAGAATGTGTCCTCATGGCTTAAAGTAAGCCCAGGCAAAAACTCTCCAGAAGCAGAGGGGCAGTTCACACCTCATCAGGGCATGTATGGGACAAATCCAGCCCAGCCTTACAGGAACAAAGAACGCTAGCCTAGGCACCAAGAAAGGATCTGTTGGACTAGAGTGAGTCACTCCCCTTCCTTTGGTCATTTTGGGACTGTGATGAGGTAATTCTCACCTGACTCTGAAGGGGGGGGGCAAAGCCAAGAGGGAAGAGAGGACATGATAAAAGGGAGAGACTTTTGCCATGCTCTTCCTCTCTCTTCCATGTACATCTACAGACACCACCACCATCACCACGTGACTGAAGCGCTGATCAAAGGGAAGAGCCTGGCTGAAGGGCAACCAGCCAGCCTGTGATGAGAAGCATTTACGTTTGTAAGGACACTGGAAGTGTTAAAAGCAGGTTAGAGTGCATTTTGCTTTTATTTCATTTGACCAAATCCGACTTGTTATGCTTTGACTTAAAATCACTTAATCTTTGTAGTTAATAAATCTGTTTGTTTATTCTACCTGCAGCAGTCTGACACACTGGTTTAAAGTGTGTCAGACTCCTCTTGGGATAACAAGTCTGGTGCATATCAATTTCTTTGTTAAATTGACAAACTCATAAGCTGGCAGTGTACAGTGGGCATAACTGGGCACCGCAAGACAGAAGTTCTTAGTGTTGTGTCTGGGGCTGGAGATATTGGCTAGTGTCATTCGGTTGCACAATCCAAGGGCAGCTTACATGCCAGAGGCTATGCGTGAAAAGCCCAGGAGTGGGAGTCCTCACAGCAGAGCAGGGTAAGGCTGCCTCCCAGACTCAAGGATTGGAGTGAACTAGCAGATCACTGGTCCAGATAACACCAGAAGGAAGCATCACAGAGACATTTAACAAGCAACTTCAAAGACAGCCTGATATTACAAATGGAAGGAATGTAGAACTTAAAGGGGGAGATGTAATGGAATGCTAAACTATATCAGTGTCTTCTCTTCAGCAACGCTCCAAAACAGTGGTTAGAAGTAGCTGGGAGGGAGGAGAAAGTGCTTCTGGAGTGTCTAGGAGCTATCGAGTGGATTCAGCAACACCATATCCCAGAAGCTTTATATTTGAGAGAACAAAAATTGCTAAGTGAAACAGACTATCCCCTGCAGCAGCATGACAGGAGACAAATGATCAAAGCCCCATTAAAATTGGACCTATCCATTTTCTTATCTGTTTACAACATCTACAATGCTTAAAATAGGACCATAAGTATTGCCATACTGAAACAGATCATTGGTCCATGAGGTCACGTCTCCAACAGTTGTCAGTGAATTCTCCAAGAGTAATTCCTATATCCCCAGTAATGTACCTGTAGATCATGCAGGGCCAGGAGGGGTGGCGGGGAGAGGTATATTATGCTGACCCCAGCTGATGCTGCGTCTACAGCATAATATACTGTAGCCTTACTGCGTAGTCTATAGTCTGTAGTCTATACTGCGTCTACAGCATAATATACTGTGGTCTTGTTCTCACTGTCTGTATTAGTGGACACTATTCTTATGCACATAGTTAATGTTTTTTCTAAAAAAATAAAAACAGCTTTAATATTTTGTGACAGCAAGTTCCCTGAATTTTTATAAATCTTTGTAGGAAGTGTTATCTGTTTTAAATTTGCAATTAAAATGTGTTTTGGTCCCTAAAGCAAATTTTTTAAAGAAGAAAAATCAGGCTGCTTGACTTTGGGAGCCAGGCCAGCACCCCTCAAATTGGGTAAAGGCCACTGCTGCACACACACCAACTTCTTATGTTGCGGTGTCGTGTGTGCTGTTCAGATGTTGCTAAGGATCAGATAACATTCCGACTTCATCTCTTACACCGATGGGTACCTGTTATATGGGACTGGGACAGATTAATACCCAGTGCAGGTGTATGTTGCCCAACAGCTCCCAGGCAGAGCTTCAAAAACATCTCTGCAGCTTTTAAATAATACATTCTGCTCTTCACTAATTCCCAAAGAGGGCAGAAGGCCAAGAGCATTAATGCCTCAGCAGACAGACTATAGTTTGTATTAAATTAACTGTTTTTTTCCCCTAAGCAATGAGAAGAAGCAGCAAAGAAGGGAGGAGCATTGGGAAAGGAAATGAAAAGAGACCTGTTTGAAGGGATTTAACACCCCCAGGACTCTGACACTTGAAGAGTGGCAAGAGGCTGTGGTTACACATGAACAGTCAGAGTTGGTAAAAATAGATACAAGAGAGACAAAGCCACAGAATCTGTGTGATGCTGAAGCCCTTAATAAGTTTCTTGCTGCTGCTTGCTAACAAAAAACCCAAAAAACCCAATTAAGTCCCTTAGCGCTCCTAAAGAGCTTACGATCTGCTGATGCCTAACAAAGATATGGGATAAAAAGCTTACTATGTTATGTTTTCTATACTTCTATTGCAATGTTCTTTATCATATGAGATGTGTTGACCTGAAATTTTTGGGCTAGTTTATTACGCTCACCACTGATCTGATCAGAAGATATTTTAGGTTCTTGTCCCAATTCAGGCTACTTGGTTAGAGAACACAGAGTTCAATATCGTGAGAGGACTCCTGGGATTTGTAGCAAGGACACTTACACTGAGGACAATACCAAATTGATAAGATCTTTATTAATATGAACGAAAGAACAATAAACTCTGTGCTATTTAACACAGAGTTACAGAGTAGTAATACAATTCTATGACTGGTGGTAACATTTCTATTCAAAAAGACTATTTAAGCTAGCATACTCACACCCTTCCCTGAAGACCTGGTAGTAGGACACAGAGGACCAGCCTCGTCTTTGGCATGCCCGAGGAACTGATGGTCTAGGCTTCCCAAGTTAGTAGGGATTAGGTTAGACTAGAGCCTTGAGTAGAGAGGCTGTATTGCAAAGATGATCTGACAGCTCGACAGAAGATAAAGAAAAAGCAACCCCTCCTGAATGGTTGTTTGCCCTCTTATAGGGTCCTGGTACTGCCCACTGCTGGAATCTAGGCCCAACCTACCATGCCCAAATCTTATTTCCTTACCCACAAATCTTCGGGGGACACTTACTCTATAGGTTAACATATTATGACATATATTTATACATATTAATATCGATTATCTCATCCCTGAAACAGTTACCCTTGGCCTAACTCATGACTTCCATGTTCTGCGATGTGCCCTGCAGTTACCGGTCTGCTCCAGACCTAAGGTAAATAGATTCAGTTCTTTGTTCGGTTCCCCAAAGTTAAGAGGGACCACTGGTAGGCCATTTATCTATGCCAAAGGTTACAAACACTTGTACTGACTTGCTGTAGCTAATCATACAGGATACAGGCCTGTAGGTTACTTGTGTTACAGCCAATTATTCTGAATAACTCTTATGAATACCATAAACTGGAATTAAACATACCCCCCCCCAAAAAAATCCTATAATTCACTAATAGGATATGATAACAAAATAATATGAATTAGACCAATGAATAAAACACATTATGCAATATAGCAAGCTGGCCTTATGGGCTACAAATGCTAACTTTTGAACAGTATGTTTTACAGTCCATCTTCTGCTGCTTATTCCAACAATGAATCACAATCTTCTATTTGTGATGTTCTAGACATCACTGCACATGATGTTTCTACATGTATTTTTCTTGTTTTTCCATGTGATGTCATGTTCTTTACATAAACTCTTGTAGAGTAAGTGCTCTGACATTGAATTAGTTCCCCTGCACAGGTGCTTTGCTGAATAGGGATGGGGTTTTGCATCTGTTTTGCTGGGTCATGCCCTAATTCATTATGGCCAATCCTATGGAGCGATTCTTTGTGTTAAGCATAGTTCTGGCTGTACAAGCACAGCACCTTGTTCTAGCATCCAAACTGCTCTGAATTCCTCTAATGCCATTCATGAAATTTGAAAAATAGAGAAATCACTTAAACAAATAAATAGCATTGTGTTTTGTAAATTACAGTTCCAATTCAGTCTTATTGTATGCTTCTCATACTCCTTTGGTCATCCTTCAATAAGTATTTAATATGTGGTTTGTATTCCTGTGTGTTAAGGGCTTCCCTTGCATGTCTGGATACATATTTCTCCTCATTTGCTATGTCATTGGATGTTGGTCCTTCCTCATCCCACTCTTCCCCTAACACTACAGCCCTTTAACTACCTGCCTCAGCATCTCTTTCCCTCTTTTATTCCTTCCCCTCTCTTCCCTCTTTTATTCCTTTCCCTCTCGTCCTAGTTCTCCACTTCATCTGAAGGCATGGCCCCAGGAAAGCTAAATGGCAATAATATAATAGAAATAAAGTAAACATGGGCCCTTCCCCATGTTGAATAATCCAAAAAGAGTTCCACTGAAGTCCATGAAACCACTTGTGCAGTACACGGGTAAAGGTATCAACATCTGGCCCAAAACAAAAAAATATGAAAAAAAGGAGTGGACCTACCATGGTGTGTACCAGTGATCACCATGATTACTTTGCCTGTAGATTCTATCCTGTTCCGCTCTTCTTTATTTTTATGTTTTCGATTATGAGCTTTTTAAGGGCAGGGAATATGTCTTCCCATGTTTGTTGTAGTGCCTGGCACAATGGAGGCCAATTCTGATTGAAGCCTCTGGGTGCCACTCTATATTGGAAATACATAATAAAATTATTAAGGGGAAAAATAAAACTTGTGTGCAATTCACATTTAATGGGAGCCATTTACTCTTTACAATTGCATAACTTTCTTCAGAGAGGTCACATGAGGCTATGCTATAAATAGACAATTCCACAGTAACCTGCACTATCAAGGATATAATGAGGTCAAACTATAATAAAGGTATTATTTATATAGTGAGCTAAGCACTCACTGTCTAGTATTCTCCCACACTGTGTATTAATAAATTAGCAAACAGATGAGAGGAGTACTCCCAAGAAATAGGGCTGAGTAGTTAGCTTTCAGTGCTAGGCAACTGCAATTTATCCCTTTGTAATTAATGTTTGCCAATGATAATCTTCATTTGCTAATTTTATGCATGATATTAATTAAATGATTAGCATAAGCATCACATCCAGTTCACCTGTGGACACAGTCCAGGAGGAACAGAAATGTCACATGTCTCCTTGGTTTAGGTTTGTTAATGCATCCCAATTAGTCATAACCTCTAATAACCTTGAATGATTTTGTATTTAGACAAAGTTCACACTCTAATTAAGTTAGTGCTAATTTCTTCATGGGTAATACTGCAGTGTATCACAATTTAGTACTCTTGCTGTGAATAATCCTTTATCTTCTGCTCTCAGCTCTGTAGGTATGTGAGTATGTACACACCATTTTACCATATTAATTTACCATTAATTTTATTTGTATTGTAGTGGCATTTAAAGGATCCTTGTTCTAGATGCTGTTGAATATTTATGAAAGCAGATATATGAATGACCAAAGTTTTAGGATGAGGGGTGAAATCCTAGCACTGTTTAGAGGGGTATTAAATGTTTTCTTTGAATCTGATTAAGCGCTGTGCTCCCAGGACCAAGATCCCAGTGAATACAAAGAAGGCCTGCCAGTACCCTGTGCAGAAATTTTAAATTTGAAGTATTTTAGGTTTTCCTTTTATTAAAATGCACTTAAATCTGTATTTCTTAATGCTTTTGTTTTGCCCCCAGTTTTAATTTAAAAACCCAGGACTTCAAAATACTGGTGTTGCCTCCCTAGTTATCCAGGGCCTTGCAAGTTGGATTCCCAGTGGAAGAGAAATCAGTGACATGGGATCTGGCTGTATTCTAAAGGTATGTCTACATTTACTGCAGAGTACAACCACTGCATGTCCAGTTGGCATGGATATAAGTAGTAGTGTAGACAGTGTAGCATGACTTCACCATGGAGAGGAGAGTAGAATGCCCTACAAGCCTGAACGCTTAGGATATATACTCTGGCTCTCTACATGCCTAAGCAGTGCCTCCCATGCCTACACTGCTTATAGCAGTGTAGTGTCCTCCTTCCAGAACCTTTCACTGTGGCATGTAGCTACATGTGTAGTGATTGCATTCTACACACTGCCATAAGTGTAAATATATCTATATCTCATACACACACCGACCTGCCGGCAATACCTTTTTTCAAGAATCCCAGCCCAACGCCAGTGCTTGGTTCCCAGGGAGCAACTATTGCAAGAATTGACCCTAGCCAAACATGAAGAGAGCAAACTCCCCTGCTGCTCCCACAGTTCTCTCTCCCAGAACCTTGCATAACCAAAACTAGTTTTGGAGGATTAAGGTACACTGAACTAAAACCACTTTACCCCTAAATGAGAACATCCACATGGGTTTAACACGCTTTAACTTATGCACATTGTCTTCACACCTTTCCTTGATTTGCCCTGATTTTTACTGAGCGTCCCCATGTAAACATGTGCCTAGAATTCTGGAACTCAGCACGCTGGACAATTAATAGATTGGAGCTGTGATGTTAGCCATAATCTCCATACAATACAATCAAATCAGAGCATGTAAATATAGATAGTGTTAGTGTTTTTCATCTGGTTTTGCTTCTTTTTTTTTTAATTTCAGGAAAGGTACTTGTGGTTTCATGTTCCCATGCACTGCTGAGTACCTGTAAGTGGGGAAGAATCACCCACAAAGCTGACCAGGGAAATTCTATTTTAATTTCCTAGATCCAGAAGTGGAAGTACAGCTCTGGGTGGTGGCTCTAGCCCTTGTTTTATTTATTTTAGAGAAGGGCCCCTCGATATTTTGAAGTTGGCCTTTGTTGTTGCCATTGGCACCTAGCTGAAGGGTTACATAGGTCAAGGCCTGTGTGATCATAAAAAACTAACTCCCACTGAAGTCAGAGGAAAGACTTCCAGTCTCTTGGGGGAGTTGCATAAGGGCCCTACTGAGAAACCATAGCACAGTACAATAAAACCAAAGAGCTATAGATTTAAAATTGTTCTGTAACCTTAACTCAACATTTCCTTATTTTTGTTGAGGGGAAAAAAAAGAGGAGTCAGGCACCTTAAAGACTAACAGATTTATTTGGGCATAAGCATTCGTGGGTAAAAAAAACCCACTTCTTCACATGCAGGACTCCTCGTTTTTGGGGATACAGACTAACACAGCTAACCCTCTGATACTTATTTTTGTTGGTGTCTTTTTCAGCTTTTTTTTTTCTTCTTTCCATTTGGAGGGTGGGAGAAATGGAATTAGGGGGCAATGTTTGTATTCAGTTTCCAGAGGCGGGGAAAAAAAGAAATGTGTGCACTGTGTCAATACAAATTTTTGTAAAAGTAAAAAGAATCCTGCACCTATTTTAAATGTTTGAGGGTCGTACTTGAAATGGCATTTCCACTGTATGCTCCAGTTTTCAGTGTCTTAAAACTTTCCAGAACAAATGCATATATTTAAAGCTTCAAGAGAAGAAGCTCAACCTTCACTATAATAAAGATTAATGAATAAATGTATACTGGCAAAAAATAAATACAAACTCAGATTAAACGGTCAGTATATAGGAGGACATCTAAGTCAGTATACATCAAATAAAGGATTCTCTTTGTATGTGAATAATCCATTCCTACAAGAAACTGAATCAAGGACCTTTGCATCTGAAAACAGAAAGTGTACGAAGTATGCATTTTTTCTCAGTAGTCCTGAGTCTGGTGCACAAAAGATATAGTAAATGGAGTCTGTGGAACATAGGAAATTGATATAAAAATATCATCCTTATCGGAGTGAATTTGAAATGTTCTTACCATCATATAGGATTGCACATTCAAATAACAGGCCTAATTCTGCCACCACATCCATATCTGCAACTCCCATTAAAATACATATGTAACATCCATGAATAAAAGGAAGGCAGCATTTGCATCCAGCGAAGTGGGTATTCACCCACGAAAGCTTATGCTCCAATACGTCTGTTAGTCTATAAGGTGCCACAGGACTTTTTGTCGCTTCTACAGACCCAGACTAACATGGCTACCCCTCTGATATTTAATCTGGGGGTAGCTATAGTCTAGTTGATTACATTTAGGGCAAGGATTCAGTAGACCAGGCTTTTATTTCTGTGTATCACACCATAGCCTATAGCAGCAGTGACCAACTTCCCAACCGTAGCTGGCCAGGAGATTTTTCTCGTTGATATTAGATGTGGAACTTGCTTCCTTCAGCCATGCCTTTGTCACCTTGGGATTAGATTACTGGGGTGGTTTCTTAAATCAATCTGAAAACTGAAGCAGTTGCAGCCTGGGGTAATGCATTTGGTAATTTGGTATACTGATTATAATCAGTATCTCTAACTGGGAACACACCACTGGTCAATTGGCTGCCTGTTGGATTCTGGGTAGAATTTAATGTGTTGGATTTGCCTTAATAATCCCTAAATAGCCTAGAAAACGACTTCTTAAGAGACCACCTCTCTGTGTGATATTGCCACAGCTGAAGTCTGTAAATGGAGGCACTCAAGGATAAGGTCCCCTTGCTTTAAAAGAGAGTGAGGTTGCCAGTAAAGAATTGTTAATCAAGGGCCCTCAACTTTGGGATTTTCTCCTCCTGACCTTAGCCCAAAATAGCCAAAGCATATTGACTTTAGTGAATTCTGCACATATTAGGTTTTAAGGTGTAGATTTCATTGCCTCTGATCAGGCTGTCCTTGTCTTATTCTATGGACAAATCAAAGATATCAGTCTCCCTGGCTTTTTGTTCAAGACCTTTCAAAAAAATCACTCAACAATTCACAGTAGTAATTGATACCTATATTACTTGCCTTACTCACAAATATAAATTGCATTTACTTCAGTGGAACTAGCTCCATGAATTTGGTGAACCAGATTTAGCCTTTGATGTGATTTTTGGTTTAGCACAAATCCCAATTCATTAATACTACTGGCTTGGCAGTGAGATTTAAACATTTTTAAAGAACAAAAAATATACAAGAGTATCAGCCAACTCTATGGTACCAAGCAGAAGTAATCAGTAAATATTTCTGTTTGGTGTTTGGGGGGGAAAAAAACCCAGATAATATAGTCTCATCATATGGTGATGATAGAACTTTTTCCATTTCACTAATATTTCCGGAGGATGTTAAATAGAAGCTACTAAAATTGGATATTTTTAAAATCAGCAGATCCAGATGTCTTGCATCCAAGAGTTTTAACAGAGCTGGATGAGGAACATCCTGGACTGTTAATGTTAATTTTAAATAAGTCTTAGAGCACTGGGGAAGTTCCAGAAAACTGGATGGAAGCTAATGTGCCAATTTTTAAAAAGGGTAAACGGGATGACCGAGTTAATTATAGGCCTGTCAGTCTGACATTGATTTCAGGCAAGATAATGAAGTCGCTGATATGGGACTCAATTAATGAAAAATTAAAGTAGAATAAGGTAATTAATGCAAATCAACAAGGGTTTGTGGAAAATAGATCCTGTCTAACTTGATCTCTTTTTTTATGAGATTGTAAGTTTGGTTGACAAAGGTAATAGCATTGACATAATATACTTAGACTTATGTCAGGTGTTTGACTTGGTACCACACAACATTTTGATTAAAAAACTAGAAGGATATAAAATTAACATGGCACACATTAAATGGATTAAAGAATGGCTAATTGATAGGACTCAAAATGTAACCGCATATGGGGAATCAAAGCAGGTTTGCTTCCAGTGAGGCCCTGCAGGTTCTTAGCTGTGTTATTTAACATTTGTCAGTGACTTAGAAGAAAACAAAATCATCACTAGAAGTGCAGATGACAAAAAAATTGGGGCAGTGGTTAATAACGAAAGGCCAGGCGACTGATTCAAAGCAGTCTGGATTATTTGGTCACTTGGGTGCCAGCAAGCAATATGCATTTTAATATGGCTAACTGTATACATCTAGGAACAAAGAATGTAGGCCATACCTACAGTATGGGGACTCTTCTGGGAAGCAGTGACTTTGAAAAAAGGGATAATCAGCTGACCATGACCTCCCAATGTGACACTGTGGCCAAAAGAGCTAATGCGATCCTGGTACGCATAAACAGGAGAATCTCAAGTAGGAATAGAGAGGTTATTTTACCTCTGTATTTGGCACTGGTGTGTCCACTGATGGAATACTGCATCCAGTTCTGGTGTTGACAATTCAAAAGGGATGGTGATAAATTGGAGAGGGTTCAAAGAAGAACCACAAGAATGTTTAAAGGATTAGAAAACCTGCCTTATAGTGATTAAGCCCCTTGAGTCAATCTATTTAATTTATCAAAGAAAAGGCTAAGGGGTGACTTGATTACAATCCAGAAGTATCTACATGGGAAACAAATATTTAATAATGGGCTCTTCAGTCTAGCAGAGAAAGGTATAACACAACCCAATGGCTAGAAGTTGAAGCTAGACAAATTCAGACTGGAAATAAGGTGTACATTTTACAGTGAGGATAATTACCCACTGGAACAATTTACATGGTGAATTCTCCATCACTGACATTTTTAAAATCAAGATTGGCTGTTTTTCTAAAAGCCATGCTGCAGGAATTATTTTGGGGAAGTTCTATGGTCTGTGTTATACAGGAGGTCAGACTAGATGATCACAATGGTCCTTTCTGGCCTGGGAACCTATGAATCTATAAGCATGTTCACAGTTCTTTAGAAGATGACATTCATATGTATAACAAAACTGTTTAAGGATGCAAAAATCTGAGAGAGATTAATGAAGAGATTAACAAGAATACCCGGTGGAATGGCATTTGGTAGCATTCTCTCCATCAGGCGCAGAGAGTCAGTCATTCTAATGATAATTCTTGATTAGATCAGTAAATCTACCTCAGATTGAATTTTGTTTAGAACTCCAATACAGGATAAAAGTAAAATGAATTCATAATTCCTCTGGCAGCAGCTTTGACCTCTGAAAAGAATCCAGACACAATATATATTTTCCATCACAGAAGACTGGAAAGTGTGTTTAAATAATAGCAAAGGACTTCAGAGAAACATGCTTCTGCTCCAAGGCTTCAGGGTGGATAAATCTGAATCAGTGCAGACATACAGGAGTGACTTTTTTCTGAGTAAGTACTCAGCATTTTGACCAGGTTTCCCCTGGTGCTTTGGCATACTGCTGGCTTCTATGCATTGAGATTTTCTTGCAGCGCATTGAGGGATACTTACCGGAAGCAGCTAGAATTCTGGGACTTGGAATCAAAGTAGCAAATTCCAATGATTCCTCTCCTGGCATCCCCATGATTCATCTGTCTTTTGAGAGTCAGTGCCATTTTCATACTGCTGTCAGCAGCAAGGGTGGAACACAGCTTCACACTGCAGTCCAGACGCTAATACACAGAGGATGCTGTACACATATTTGAAGCCATGCACCTAGGTGGCTTTGGCTTTAGAAACCAGCCACTGTGCTGCTTAGTCAATTTCAGTAGAGAAAGAGGTGGAGGTAGAAGTTGAGCAGCTAATTGTGGAAGACGTTTTCCTGGAGAAGCTTCACTTGACTAAATAGCATTTCTTGTCTTGGGAAATTAGCACTGACAAGTGACAAAGGATATCGATGTGGTCCTGGGATGACCAGCAGCGGAGGCAGAATTTCCAGATGAGAAAGGACATTTTCCCAAATATCTGCACAGAACTCTACCCAACTCCACCACAGAACTCCACCACACTGTAATGAGAGCTCTCCCTAGCATAGAGGTGTATGTGGCCATCACCATCTGGAAGCTTGCCACCTCTGATTGCTACCAGTCAGTGGCTAACCAATTTAATGTTGGTAAATCAACCGTCAGAACTGTTGTCATGGATGTGTGCCCTGCTATGAAGTAAGTGCTGATTTATAATTTCACCTCCCTCCCAAAAATAAAGATTTGTGTTGACCAAAATATATTGTACAGCCATGTCAAATTTGTTAAAATGAGACTGAAAAAAATCAAAATGTTTTGTTTTAACTTTTTTAAAATGCACTCTTTTGGTTTTTTGTTCTGAAATTCATTTTCATTGAGAATTTTACTTCAAAGACATATTTTTAAAAACAAGTTAAAAAACCCGAAAACCAAAACATTTTGTTTGACATGAAACAATACTGCTATGTTTCCCACTCCCCCACCCCAATTTTTCAGTTCAGCCACCAAACTGAAAAGTCAGCTATTTGCACAGCTCTGTTATGTAGCTACACTGTTGTCACAACAACGAGTGCAGAAATGGAAAGACATAACCCAGATGATATTTCCAGACTTAAACAAAAAGCATTTTCTTTTAAGTCTGGAAATATCACAGGCCAAATCCTCCATTGAAGTCATTCGCATTATGCTGATTTAAATGAACTGAAGAGCTGGCCCATAGACTATTGTTAAAGGGATATCTATTTCTGGCTGACCAATTTAAGAAAAACAAATTATTTTTGAAGGGTTCTGTTGTGGCTTAGCCACAAACCCAGAACAAGGGGCAGCATGTTGTACTAACTCTGTAGCAGGCACAAGACAGATTGCGACTGACCATCATAATCTTTGTTCTGGTTCCCCCCACTTTATGGGGCAATTACCCGGCATCAGTTCTATTCCCGGGGCAACGTATATTAAGAACATAGGAATGACCATACTGGGTCGGACCATTTTTCTAATGGTCCATCTAGCCGAGTATCCTGTCTTCCAGCACTAGCCAGTGCCAGATGCTTTAGAGGGAATGAACAGAACAGGGCAATTTATTGAGTGATCCATCCCCTGTGATCCAGTCCCAGCTTCTGGCAGTCAGAGGTTTAGGGACACCCAGAGCATGGGATTCCATCCCTGACCATCTGGGATAATAGCCATTGTTAGACCTAATGCCCCAGCAAACTATGCTAGTTGATTCAATGGGGAGGGAGGGAGGGAGGTAGACCCACGGCTCTGTCCCACTTCCACTCCATTAGCTTACATGAAGGGGACCCAGCAGCCCTATGGAAATTATTCTGCTCCTGATTCTGCTACCTGCAGGTAGCCAGCACAAGGGAGTAAGGGCTACTTTACACCACCAGGAGAGCTGGGGAATAATCTGGAATGGATAATGCCCCATTAAAAAAAAACCCTTAAAAGTGACATGGGTTTTTCTGCTCCCCATGTTTTTAGGGTCTTTTCAGTGAGTCAGTTTCTTCCTTGCTAATTGATTATCCAGAAAAACAGGGTAAAACACAAATAGAGAATTTGTTATATAAACTTTTCAGATTTAGGCATGTATTACAAGTAACAGAAAGTACAATGTTTTCAGACACATGATTTTCAAGTGTGTGGTGTCTCTGAATATATTACCCTCCCCCCACCCGCAATTTGTGTAACTACCTAATTCATGCAGAAATGAAAATGCTACAATTCCTGCACCAGACACCCCCCTCTCCCAGTTCTGGCTCCAGTGGTGCGTGGGGAGGCAAGGGTCTGTAGCTCCTCCTTTTTAACAAAAGAAACCCAAGTGCAGAATTCATGTCCCCTTACCCCATATTTTTTTCTCCCTATAGAATCAGATTCTGCTGGGGAGGCACTGCAATTACACCTTTTTCCCACCAGGGGTGCTGTGACACCAAAAGAGGGCAGCTGACTCACCACCTGAGCAGTCAGCTGCAGAGAGGGAAGAGGCACTTTGATCTCGCGCCCCCCCACCCCCAGGTTTCAGCACCCTTGCCACCCACCTACAATGGTTCTGTGATGTGGACAGTTGTCTTCTTGGAAGTGGAATGAAACTACCAATTCACCTCAGAGGTGACCACCCAGCTATGAAATTGACAACTTTCATTCACTACCATCCAGAACAACCTAGAAGCAAAAAGGGTCTATTATCCTCATTGCTAATGCTTTGGGCTGTCCAGTCCCTCAACCATTTCATTCTCAATGCTGAGACTCAGTATAGCATTTCTGTATTGAACATGTCATAGTAGTTTGCTCCAAATTCAAAGGGAATCTTGTAGCCCTCAGGACCACTACAGTTTGACTGTAAATTATAGTCTGAAGTATAAAAGTTGATACACATTTTTCAGACCACAGGACTGAAGCCAAATCACTCAAATGTCCCTCATTACATGCAGTATACTTTTTTTCTGACTCACTGTTCTACTAATCTCCTAAAATTAGTGCCATAATTCATTCTTCCAGTCTTTCGAAACCACACATGTTTTTAAATAGTATGTTCTATCCATGGATGTTTTTATTTTAGATATTTTTGCAATGTCTTATTTCCTTCATTTGACCCTTATTTTCATAAGAATCCTACTTGGCTTTAATAGTTGAAAATAATAGTTGGATAATATGAACATAATTTAAATATTTTCAGTTGTCTTGAGGAATTTAAAAATAGTACTTTGATTAAGTCCTCATGAATTTAATTAAGTGTAGCAGCGTTTATTATTTTTCTGTTTTACTTTGCATTCTCATTTTAGTATGCATTATTTTTGTGATTACAAGGTAGTCTTCAATAAAAAAAATTCAGCTTGGACACTTAATTTCGATAATCATAAGTGCTAACATTCTGGAACAAATACTGCTCTTCCACTTAGGAAACAAAATGGAAAGAAGTCTACAGATAAGCAAAGTCCCTCATAGCCAAAATATGCAGCCAGCAACTGATTGGATTGTCTAGAGTGATATCCAAGTCCCTAAAGAGGAGACTTGCCTTCTTTCTACTCTTGTGTGGAGAAATTATTGTCTGAAGGCCCATGTCCTCATTAACCCCTTCCAATAGATGGCAGCCTACAATTATACTTCAGGTTTCCTTCTGTTTTCCTAAAAGCGCAGCAAGTTGATAGATTCAGCATAAAGCTGTAGCTCACCGTATAAATAAGTAGGCCCACTGCTGTGCACATCAGGATAACTCATGATACATGGAGGTAACACAACGAAAATCACAGTTTAGAAATCCAATTTATCTTGCTGTGAATAGAATTGCATCCACAACAGACAGCAATTAGTTTTGTTCCATAACACTGTTATAGAAATGTGACATTGAAAAACTATTTGCAAACTACTAGGCATTCACATAGCATAAACTCATAGAGTTTAGAGAAATGTTAATTCCAGTTGTGTGGGGAAAAAAAACTTTAAAAAAATCCTTTATAAAGTGCTGTCACAAAGTCAGAACACAATTGCTGAGGTAATGAAGCAAAAGCTTCCCTCACACTTTGGTTACTTATGCATTTTATTAAAGGTACAAAATGTTGTGGCTACATCTTTCTCAGAACTACTGGGATTCAACCACAGTCAAATTATGGATTAGTTATACTCTCCCTCTGTAGCATAACACTAATCCTTATAGCACATGGTTTGATTTACAGTTGGATGACCAGTATTATGTTGCCTGGCTATTGCTGCTGTTCTTCATTTTGCATTAATATTTGCTAGTAATCCTCTTGCAAATGTGATTCTGGAAGTTCATTTACCACTTATGCATAGTAAATATAGACCTGAATCCTGAAGGTGCTTAAGCACTTTCATAATATGAAGTGGGTGTGTAAGTAAGTGTTTGCAGGATTCTGTCAACAGCAACTAAACTTTTTGTGTAAAAGGCTTTTCCAAAAAGCATTGTAGTTTGTCACAGATTCCTCTCTTAGGGTATGTCTACACTACGATAGTAGTTCGATTTTACTTAAACCGATTTTTTGAAACCGATATTACAAAGTCGAACGTGTGTGTCCACACTAAGCACATTAATTTGGCGTTGTGAGTCCACAGTACCGGGGCAAGTGTCGACATTCCAAGTGGTGCACTGTGGGTAGCTATCCCACAGTTCCCGCAGTCCCCTCTGCCCATTTGAATTCTGGGTCGAGCTCCCAATGCCTGATGGGGCAAGAAATTTTTGGGTAACTGTCGTCATTCAACCCTCACTCCCCCCCTCCCTCCGTGAAAGCGGTGGCAGACAATCATTTTGCGCCCTTTTCCCTTGATTGACAGCGCGGACGCCATAGCACCGTGAGCATGGAGCCCAGTGAGATCATCGCAGCAGTTATGGCCGTTGTCAACACCTCGCGCCTTATCATGCACTTTATGCAGAGGCTGATCTTGAGAAATCAGGCGAGGAGGCTACGGCAGCGTGGTGATGACAGTGACGATGGACACAGACCTCTCTCAAAGCACGGGACCCCGCAAATTGGACATCCTGGTGGCAGTGGGGCATGTTGATACAGTGGAACGCTGATTCTGGGCCCGGGAAACAAGCACAGACTGGTGGGACCGCATAGTGCTGCAGATCTAGGATGAATCCCAGTGACTGCGAAACTTTCGCATGCGTAAGGGCACTTTCCTGGAACTTTGTGACTTGTTGTCCCCTGCCCTGAAGCGCTAGGACACCAGGATGAGAGCAGCCCTCAAAGTCCAGAAGCGAGTGGCGATAGCCCTCTGGAAGCTTGCTACACCTGACAGCTACCGGTCAGTCGTGAATCAATTTGGAGTGGGTGAATCTACCGTGGGTGTTGCTGTGATGCAAGTAGCCAATGCAATCGTTGAGCTGCTGCTATCAATGGTAGTGACCCTGGGAAATGTACAGGCGATAGTAGATGGCTTCGCTGCGATGGGATTCCCTAACTGTTGTGGGGCTATAGACGGAATGCACATCCCTATCCTGGGACTGGCCCACCAGGGCAGCCAGTACATTAACCGAAAGGGCTACTTTTCAATGGTGCTGCAAGCACTGGTGGATCATAAGGGATGTTTCACCAGCATCAGCGTTGGATGGCCGGGAAAGGTTCATGACGCTCGCGTTTTCAGGAACTCTGGTCTGTTTAGATGGCTGCAGGAAGGTATTTACTTCCCAGACCAGAAAATAACTGTTGGGGATGTGGAGAAGATGCCTATAGTGATCCTTGGGGACCCAGCCTACCCACTAATGCCCTGGCTCATGAAGCCGTACACAGGCGCCCTGGACAGTGATAAGGAACTCTTCAACTACAAGCTGAGCAAGTGCAGAATGGTGGTGGAGTGTGCTTTCGGACGTTTGAAAGGGCAATGGCGCAGCTTATTGACTCGTTCAGATCTCAGCGAAACCAATATACCCATTGTTATTGCAGCTTGCTGTGTGCTCCACAATCTCTTTGAGAGTAAGGGGGAGATGTTTATGGCGGGGTGGGAGGTTGAGGCAAATCGCCTGGCCGCTGATTACGCACAGCCAGACACCAGGGCGATTAGAAGAGCACTGCAGGACGCGCTGCGCATCAGGGAAGTTTTGAAAACTAGCTTCCAGACTGACCAGGGTAACTAGTGACTCTTACGTTTGTTTCTCCTTCAGGAGAACCTGCCCCCATTTGTTTACTCTGTTTATATTGCCTATCCTCTCCAATTACCAACCCCCTTCCCCCCCTTCAAGCACACCTTGCTTTGAAAAGAAAATAAAGGCAACATTGTTCAACAAAAATATTTTTTATTCAAGATTTATCAATAAAGGGAGGGAACTGGGATGGTGGGCAGTGTGGGGTGCGGGTGGAGGGAGGGAAAGGATGCTTCAAAACTTGGGGAATGACAGCCTTCTGCTGCTTGAGCAATCCGCCGGGGTGGACTGGTTGTTCGCACGGAGCCTCCCACCCCTCGTTTTTGGGACTCTGGGTGAGGGAGCTATGGGACTTGGGGGTGGGTAAGGGCGGTTATAGATGTGCTGCAGTGGCGCTCTGTCATCCTGCTTCTGTTCCTGCAGAACATCCACCAGACGCTGGAGTGTGTCCGTTTGCTCCCGCAGTAGCCCAAGCATCGCCTCAGTCATCCTCTGGTCTTCCATCCGCCACCTCTCATCTCGAGCGTCCCTCCTGTCCTCACGGGCGTCCCTCCTGTCCTCCCATTCACTGGCCGCTCGCTTGTACTGGGAAATTGTGTCCCTCCACTCATTCTGCTGGGCTACCTCTGTGCGTGAGCACTGCATTAGCTCAGAGAACATCTCGTCTCATGTGCGTTTCTTTTGCCGCCTTATCTGTGACAGCCTTTGGGAGGGAGATGCCGGAGGAAGCCTAGATACAGTTGCAGCTGTGGGATGAAAAAAAGGGAATGAATTCTTTAAAAAGATACATTTTATAGAACAATGAATATAGTTTTTCGCGGTGAACAAGACCATTCACAGTACCTAGCACATGTGCTTTCAGTACAAGGTTGCATTTTGCATCTTTATATTGAGTGACTGGGGCTTTGGTGTACAGATCACACAAGCAGGGCCGGGCAACGGAATTCGGCTAGCAGGCGGCCATGGTAAGCCGTAGACTTTCGGCTGCTGAAACCTTACCTTAACAGCAGCGCCCTCCTTTCCCGTTCCAAGGAGAGCTCCTAGAGTTGGCCAGTTACTGCTGCGCTGTATGGGTTAACGTGCAGCGACAGAAACCAAAGTAACCCCAGCCATCCCATTCTCTGGGATGGTCGCTTTAGCCTTCACCCCACCGCGTAGCTGTTCTCGGGGAAGATCCCTGCTAGCTGACCACTCACCACTCAGCATGAACGGTCCTCCTCCCCACCCCCACCGCGTGGCTGGTCTCGGGAAGATCCCTGCTAGCTGACCGCAAACTGCTCAGCATGAACGGTCCCCCTCCCCGCACCCACCACGTGGCTGGAAACTGCTGGGAGGATTTTTTAAAAGGCACAGGCAAACAGTCCCCATAATTAAATTCCCGTATTCCAACCAGGTCACCATGACTGATATCAGGATTATGAGGATTATGCAGACAGAGAAAGAATGGATGTTGTGTGAATGCCAGCAAACACCGGGGCCATATGCTGCCATGCTTTGTCAGGCAATGATACCAGAGTACCTGCTATTGGCCTGGCGCGGTAAAGTCTCCTACCATGGAGGACGCAATAAGGCTGCTCTCCCCAGAAACCTTCTGCAAATGCTTTCACAGTACCTCCAGGAGAGCTTCATGGAGATGTCCCAGGAGGATTTCTGCTCCATCCCCACACATGTTAACAGACTTTTCCAGTAGCTGTACTGGCCACGAATGCATCCAAAGTCCTCAGGTCAAATTAATCATTAAAAACCAATTGCTTTAATACCATGTCTATTCTATTCAAAAGATACTCACCTACTGTTCCTTCTCTGGATTCACGGTCCGGGATACCGCCTTGGGAGGGTTGGTAGGGGATCTCTGTCAGGGTGATGAAGAGATCCTGGCTTTTGGGTAAATCGGCGTGCAAAGCGCGGTCGACTACCTCGTCCTCATCATCTCCTTCATTATCTTCCCCATCCACAAAAACCTCAGAGGAAGCGACCGATGAGAATACCCCATCGTCGGAGTCCACGGACAGGGGTAGGGTAGTGGTGGCAGCCCCCCCTAGGATAGCATGCAGCGCGGCGCAGAAACGGCATGTCTGGGGCTGAGATCCGGAGCGTCCGTTGGACTCTTTGGTCTTCTGGTACGCTTGTCTCAGCTCCTTAATTTTCACTCAGCACTGCGTTGCATCCTCTGTCCGTCATGGCCTTGGAGATTTTTTCGTAGATTTTCACATTACGTCTTTTCGATCGTAGCTCTGATAGCACAGATTCATCTCCCCATACAGCTATCAGATCTAACACTTCCCGATCAGTCCATGCTGAAGCCCTCTTTCAATTTTGGGATTGCATGGTCACCTCTGCTGGAGAACTCTGCATCGTTACCAGTGCTGCTGAGCTCACCATGATGTCCAAACAGGAAATGAAATTCAAACTGGCCAAACAGGAAATGGAATTCAAATGTTCCCGGGTCTTTTCCTGTGTGGCTGGGCAGAGCATCCGAGCTCGGACTGCTGTCCAGAGAGGCGGGATACCTCCCGGAGCTATTAGCGTTGAATTCCGTCCACACTAACCCTAATTCGACATGGCCGTGTCGATTTTAGCGCTACTCCCCTCGTCGGGGAGGAGTACAAAAATCAATTTAAAGAGCCCTTTATGTCTAAATAAATGGCTTCGTTGTGTGGACGGGTGCAGGGTTAATTTGATTTAATGCTGCTAAATTCGACATAAACTCCTAGTGTAGACCAGGCCTTAGTCACCTCAAACCCCACATGCTATCCCTTATAGCAGCCAGAAACCTGCCAGGGATATTCTAGTGATCAGGGCATCTGGATGCTGGGAGAACAAAGGGGAGTATGGCTTTCCCTCTGAACATTCAGCATCTTTATCTTTTACCTGGGAAACTCACTGCTAAATGAGATGACATGAGTCAGGCTTCCTCTATTGGTTTAGTTTGAAATTACCTCACTTTTTGGGAGCAACCTCATTTCTACAGGAGGCATACTAATTAAACTCAAAGGTTTGATTCTTTTTTAACCGAGGGCTTGTCTACACAGGTATATTGACAGAAATGGCTATTGAGGAATAAGCTATTCTGCAATAACTTCCTGTGTGGACACTATTCCAGAATAAATAGGACTTCTATTCCAGAATAGAGAGTATCCACACAGAGAGCTATTCTGGAAAAGCTATTCCTGTCAATTCCTCTGGGAAGATAAGCCCTAACATCAGTTTCTCAGTATTGTTTAAAGGCAATACTATCACCAGTAACTAGCTCTTATATGGTGCTTTTCATCCATTGGCCTCAAAGCTCATTACAAAGGAGTATCAGTATCATTACCCCCATTTTACAGATGGAGAAATGGAGGCACGGGGAAGGCAGTGACTTGTCCCAGGTTAACTACCGAAGCAGTGGCAGAGCCAGGATTTGAACACTGGTCACCTGAGTTTATGTTCTCCCTCACTTGAGTGGAGATGGGTTTGCATGCTATATGCAGAGCCACTGTACCTTGGCCAGTCAGAGCTAATAACCTTGGCCAGTCAGAGCTAATAACCTGTATTAGAAAATGGAAGGGAAAGGTTTTTAGATACACAAAATTAGATTTTTTTTTAAATAAGCATATGCATCACAAAATCCATTCTAGAAACACAGACTTGGTAGATCGGACTAAATTTGGAACGTGCTCAAGAATCAACCGGCACCAAATTCATTACTACATCTAAGCTTTGCATTGTTCCTGTGATACAAAGTAGCCATAAACCAGGCTTAACAGGCTGGTTAAAGTGGGTTTACGACTGTTTTGCATCAGAGTGGTGGAAAGCAGCAGTTTACTGATAAGTCTAGCCCAAGGTCTTGTCAAAGCTGGCCAAAAAAAATAAAAAAGTGTGTGTGTGCGGGGGAGGGAGACCCGTAGTTCACCATAAATGCAGATACGACAGTAGCAATAGTGGAAGCTGTATGGTAGATTGGGCACAGGTATTTAACCATTGTCATTTTAATTCTGCTTGCAGATTAGCTGACATGAGGGTAAAAAAAAGTTAGCCTGCCTGAGCCTTGTCTAGACTGCAGTTTCCCTTAGAATTGCTCTAGTGGGCAACAGTGGAGAATTACAGGACCCATTTTTGCCAGTGTGGACACAGACCAAGATCTTGAAAGCAACAACATATTTCAACTGCTGACAAACTAACAGCAGGCTCATAAATTGAGTTTTCCAAGATTGCAAACTCCCTCTCTCTCTCTGTTACTCACCTCAAAGTAGGGTGACCAGACGTCCCGATTTTATAGGGACAGTCCCGATTTTTGGGTCTTTTTCTTATATAGGCTCCTATTACCCCCACTCCCCACCCCCTGTCCCGATTTTTCACATTTGCTGTCTGGTCACCCTACCTCAAAGATTATCTACAAATAAATCAATAGAGCCTTGTAAAACTATCAATTTCAGATGCAGTTTAAATCCATTGACTGATTTACACTGGTGTAAGCTCAGAATCAGGCCATACATGCTTTGTGCCTTTTGACTACACCAATATCAGTACAAAATGGGAGAGACCAGAGAATGCTATGAATAATCATAGTATTTAATTTCAATATCAGTGAGTACATCACATAATTACATCACTATGACCAGGTTCAAAGGGCAAATTGGTTGTGGATGCCACTAAGTAAGAAGAATAAGAATGACAGTGACATAATGATGGAAGAAAGAACTAAAGAGAAAATAAAATACTGGAAACAGACAGGGGAAATGTATGATGCAGTGTTGAAAGTGAGGCATCTCTGTGGTGCTGCAGTGCAGGTCTGGTTTAGAAGCAGAGCACTGGAGCTAGATAGGAGAGAGAAAGCAAATCTGATTAGAAACTCCAATTGTTTTTATTGTTTTCTTAAATGTGTTAACGCATGTGTGATATTCCAGGACACACTCCAGACCAGTGGGGGGGTTGCGTCACACTGCCCTGCAACCTTGGGAGCCTTACAATGCCTTGCTGTAGTAGTTCCCACCTGGGCTGCCTACAAGCAGCCTTCCAGCGTGGAAGCCACACCCTGAGTGTCTGGGTGTAACTACAGCCTGCCAGCTGCACTCTGGCTCTCACCAGCCTCAACACACCCCTTGTCCTCGATTTTCTCCCAGAAATGTATGTCCTGTACTGCCCAGCCCTCTCCTGGACAATACAAATATATTAAGTCCATTATTCTTTTAAGGGACTAAATGCCAATTTATTGCCATAAGTAGTTGCCCAGACACTTTAGTTTAAACAGACTGGAATAGATAAAACAGTAAAATAAGTTGATTAACTACAAAAAGATAGATTTTGAGGACAAATAATGAGGCATAAATCAAATGGTTACAAGAAAAATAAAGATAAAACACTTAGTAATATTAAGATACTATCTTAGTTGCAAAGCAAACTCTTTAACCATATGTGCCAGCAGATTACTGACCAAACTTTCAGGTCAGGGCTCCTCCCCCAGAGTCCAACAGCTCTTTCCTTTTGTGCAGAGAATGAGGTGGGCAGGGAGAAAGAGAGGAGTACCTAGGGGTGTGTTTGTCCCTCCTTTTTATACTTTCAGTCCCCCCCATGAAAAACATTTCCAGCTGAGCCCTGGAGACAAAAAGTCTATGTGGAAGGATATTCCCTGCTGTTTTTTGTTTCACCTGTTCAAACTTCCTTTGTTTTCCCTCACTGCCTGATGGCCCTGTATTGCTTAAATGCAAATCAAGGCAAGCACACATTCCTTCCTTTGTTTAGGACAGACTTGAGTTCTGTCAGGGCAAGGCTGTGGGTTTGGAACATGTGTTAAAATCATACTGGGGAATTTTATAACTTTACATATGGCGTAGCCACACATTTTACCAGGACAATACTGACCAGCCAATTATGAGTTTTCAAATGACACCTTACAAGGCATACTTTGTACAAAGATTATTACAGTAGTGTGTAGGGTGTGAATAGAGGGGTGTATTCCATCTCAGTATGTATATCTAATTACATTGTAGTTCAGGAGAAGGGCTAATCAATCTTGCCAGGAAAGATGTACAAGAGCCCAAATCCCTTGGTCTTTGTTCAATTTCATTACAGAAGAGGAAGTGGAGCTAAGTTAAGTCATTTTGTCATTTGGCTAATAGGATGGGTAGTACCGGACGCGGCCCAAATCGACGACTCCGTGCTCGCCCCCTGGCAAAACGTCAACGCCCTCAATACCTTCCTGATCCCCCGCACCTCCTTTGTCCTCAGGGGATCGGCCGTAGCCAAGGTGCCCCTGAACAAGGCTGATAGTACCATCAGGCAACTGGTGAGGAAATGGCTCTACCTTCCCCAGAGGGCCAGCACCGACATCATCTACATCTCCCACAGGCAGGGCGGTGTCAACATACCTCGGATGGGTGACCTGTGCGACGTGGCGGTGATCACCCACACTTTCCACCTCCTGATGTGCCTGGACCCAACGGTGAGGAGCATCGCAGAGGAAGCTGTACAGGACATGAGGAAATGCATTGCCAGGACCCCCTCCAAGCAGGTCGTCGCCACTTACCTCAGCAGCTCCCTGGAAGCTGAGTTCGGGAGCGGGGGGGGGGGGGGGGGGGGGAAGACTTGTCCTTTCTCTGGTCCCGCTCCCGCAACGCCTCAAGGCATTTAGAAAAGAGGATCGGCTGCCACTGGAAGTGGTGCAAGGAGTGCTGGGAATACTGGTGCCGCGCATAAAGATCCCGGACCACACCATTGTCACCCCGACCTCCAGAACGATGCTGGAAAGGACCCTGAAAGATGCCATCCGCTACCACTTTGCCGAGAACCTCAAGCAGAAGCCCGACCAGGGCAAGGTGTTTGAGGTGTCCAGCAAGTCGGATGCCAGCAACCACTTCCTCCCCGGGGGCAGCTTCACCAGGTTTACCGACTGGCGGGTCATCCACTTGGCCCGACTCAACTGCATTCCCCTCAATGGAGCAATCCCCATGGGAAAAGGGACAAGCGCTGCAGGAAGTACGGCTACACCAATGAGGCCCTGCCCCATGTCCTGTGTGGATGCAAACAGCACTCCGAAGCCTGGTGGCACCACCAGAACGCCATCCAGAACCGGCTGGTGAAAGCCATTCCGCTGTCCCGGGGGAAGATCACCATCGACTCCGCCATCCCCGGGACAGACAGCTGACTGCGACCCGACATCGTCGTGACTGATGCAGAAAAGAAGAAGGTCCTCATGGTAGACATCACGGTGTCATTTGAAAACAGGTCACCGGCTTTCCACGAGGCCCGAGCACAGAAGGCGTTGAAGTACACCCCGCTGGCCGGCACCCTGAGAGCCCAGGGCTATGAGGTCCAGATCCACGCCCTGGTCGTGGGAACCCTGGGCGCATGGAATCCCCACAACGAGCCGGTACTGAGAGTGTGCGGAGTCGGTCGACACTATGCCCGATTCATGAGACAGCTCATGGTGTCCGACGCCATCAGGTGGTCCAGAGACATCTACACAGAACACATCACGGGCCACCATCAGTACCAGGTCGAGTAATCGAGACCTCCGACCAGGGAATGACTTCCTCCCTTCCCTGACCAACCGAGGGATGCACCCCACCCATGTACTTATTCTCTACACCAATGCTGACTTGGACTCTTAATACATTCCATGGGTGGCGTACCTGAGCCCATTTCTCCACTGATGCTTGAAAATCTCCCACACCCCAATCTGGATCTATGCTGGTTATATGATATGTATGTACCTCATGAACCTTGTAACTGATACTTGCAATCCCCCATAACCCGAGCCTGACCCCAGATGTACAGTACGTTCCTTAACTTGTGTAAATTTGATTTTAAACATTAACTGTAATAAAATTTCAGCGAAGGAAACTGCTGCCTTCCCCAACTCACCTCCTTGAGGCAAGAGCAGGTTTAACGTCTGTAGAGACTGCTGGCAGAGGCTGCTATGGTGATACAATAATAAGTCACCCACTGACTACATTTCCTCCCCAATTAGTGCTGTCCACCATTTGAGTTGTCCACCATAACCTCTCTCCAATTGATTTTCTGTCACCAGGGGGATCTGTCATGGCCTGTGCTGCCTTCAGCCCTGTGACCAACATCACCTCTTGTTTACTCCTTGGTCTTTCATTTTCTCCCTGGTCCTCCCCTGCCATAGCTCAATAGCAACAGAACTCCCTGGAGTCAGACACCTTTGTCCATACCCGTTGGATCAAACTGTCAAGGGAAGTGTAGGTTCTAGAAGTTATTTTCCCCTCAGAACCTCTGTCACAATTCCCCCCAAGTGCCCTCTTGTGGCTGGGTGCAATAACTCTGGGGTTACTCTCTGTTGGCCCTCTCACACTACTTAAGGACTCCACCATACATTCTCTTGTGTCCAATATTACCCCTTATCTGGGGACTGTTTATTAACCCACATAGTGGGATAATGCCACAGTCCACTTATACCAGATACCATGCACATAGTCTATAAAAATCCCAAAACACGGTCCAATGACTCACCTCATACTTCAGTTCCAGCATCTTCTGCCACACCTGGGCTTCCTTTGGACACCTGTCACTTAAAGTGGTTAGTCATGCTGTGACCACTTTTTTTTTCTTACAAGGCTATCTTGTATCACAACAGTCACTCCAACCATTCCAGATGAAGTCCTTTCTAGCTTTATCCAGGCTTCCAAGCCTCTGCCTAGGAAGAGTCACCATGTTAGCCTTCCCAGTGGTCTTTTTGTCCACAGCAGCCCACACCAGTAGCATAGCCGGGGGGGGGGGGGGCAGGGGGAGCGGCTGCTCCCCCTGTGAGCAGAAGTGGCGGAAGCGGCGCCTTTTTTTAGCAGCACTCAAAAAAGGCGCTGCTTCTCTTTAAGCGCCGCTTCTTGCAGTCACCCGGCGGCGCTCCGGGTCTTCGGTGGCATTTCGGCGGCGGGTACCACCGAAGACCCAGAGTGAGTGAGGACCCGCCGCCGAAGTGCCGCCGATGACCCAGAGTGCCGCCGGGTGAGTACAGGGGGAGGCGCCTTTTTATAGCGCTGCTCCCCCTGCGCTCCGGACCTGGCTGCGCTACTGGCCCACACCCAGGCCTTCTTGTCTGGACGTTTCTCTCCAAGAACCTCCTCTCCCACATAGCTGTCTTCCTCTTATTTATTAGCACCGAATGCTGCCCCAGCCTCTTAATTAGGTTAATCTGGGACACACCTGTCACTTAAAGTGGTTAGTCATGCTGTGACCACTTTTTTTTTTTACAAGGCTATCTTTTATTTGGGAATATGTGGATAATTTCAAGCACATAAAAGTAATCTTAGAGAACCCAATGTAGTAAAAACAGAGAAAATGAAATGATAAAAGCAATGGTTTGCTTAACAAGCATAGTTTAGTTTAAGAAAAGTGTGAATCTAGATAAGGCATTTTGAGAGTAGTTACAGATGTTTTTTTAAAAAGCAGTAGCTTACATCTCCGGAAAACAATCCCCTCTGACCCCTCTCATCTGCTTATCAACTTCTCCTGTCCAGATAGCAAATGCTGTCCCTAATCCACTTACCAAGCCCCTGACTCTGGGTTAGTTTGCATGTCTAGATATGACTCCTCAATCCTTCTTTCCAAACAAGTCTCCGCCCACCCCCACCCCCATTGCTTTCTCTAGCAGATGGGCCACTGGGGATCCAAAATACCTTTAACAATGATTAATAGCAGTCTTTCAAAAGCTTGATGACCTAACTCAAATACTGCCTTTCATAGACCACCTAAGGATGGTTGTATCTAGTCTGGGTGAGATCTCTTGAAATATGATTTATGGGCAGGTCTCCAAAACCCTCTGTCACAGCCCTTAGGCTTATCTGTCCCAATTTTGAAGAAAATACCTAAAGAGAAATGTGTAGGATAAATTAATATAGGAAGCTGAAAATGATCTGACATTCATCCTTTTACCACTTACATTGTATGTGACCTCTATTTTGCGATTCATCACTTCTGATGTCATGAATTTGCAATACTGAAAGTGAGATAACACCAGCTTTGTGGTGCATTAGAAATAAATTTAGAGCAATGGAGAGGGAATATCCTTCATAATGAGGAACTGTTGAAAGATATGTCTCAGACACGGACAAATTTGCTGCAGTGAGGACCAGACAAAAGTTCCATGAAGGATTGATAGTCCTGCATTATGGTCTTTCATAGTCTGCACACCTATTCTTCATACATGTGCAAGGTGAAGGGGGAAAATCACTTGTCAAATACAAATTAAATTGGTACAGCTAATGGACCCAATATCATACCTCATTATTGTGTTCCAGTATGGGGTTGGTTCCTATTGTTTTATGTACAGTAAAGGCTTCTAAAATGGCAAAGCACAGTCTCATCCTGATCTGCGGTGATAGGAATTCCTCAGCTGAGATCGATCCATTTGGAACCTCCTGCCTCAGGCATCTCAGTTGCCCCCCTGGGGAACATCATCTGTAACATCCTCACTGATGGCAACTGTCAGTGATTGGCACATAACACTGTTGTCTCTAACACAGCTAAGCCTTGGCAGCCTGAAATGGGGTGTACTGTTCCCTGAAAGAGCTGAATTAGGCCAGGTGAGCCTAATAAGCTGCAAACGGGAGATTTAGGATGAGTGGAGAAGCAAGCTCACCTGTGGAGGAACAGGTGGGGCTTCTATAAAGCCAGGAGGCTGGCAACAGTGAGAAAGGGATGGGAACTCATGAGCAAGGATTTACTTAGTATGCGTAGAAGAGAGGGGTCTGACTAGGAAGGCTGATGAAGGATAAATTTAAAGCAGCATGGTAGGAAGTAGTCCAGGCAAGAGAGCAGTAGGGTTAGGGAAATCCCAGATCTTAGCTGCTTGCTATAGGACCCTGGACTGAAACCCAGAGTAGAGGGCAGGCCTGGATTTCCCTATCATCTACTGCAGAGTGGTTTTGCATGGGGCAGTGAATGAGAAGACTGCCTGAATCACTGAGGGAGTGACATAGTCAGGTCAGAGGGTGTGAGGACTGCCTGACACTGCTGGTGTAGAACGACTTTGACAGACTCCCCCAGAATGAGAAATCATGGTGTGACCTGGCTGGAGGGCCAAGTCATGAAGCAGCCATACTGAGACTCCATGAGTGGGAGGAGAGCTGCAGCAGTGAAAGGGGGGGGGGAAGGGGGTAATGAACTCTGTGGAGCTAATCCCCATATTCACCTGAAGGGGGCACCACCCATTGGCAAGTGGAGCACCCTGTGACACACCTATTGAAAGCATTAAAGATCATGATCAAGATCTTGAAGCAAATCCAAAAATAGGTGTGGAGACAGAGTGTGGAGCACTAGGATGATGGGCTTTTGTTGGTCTTTCCAGAAGGCAGGCTGCTGTGTGAAACCAGCTGAAGTTTTAGTAAGGCCTTTATGATTAATTCCAGAAGGTGTGTGCTACAGGATTCTAGAGATGACCAAAAACCTCACACATGGAAATATTTTGATCAGATTGTGGTCATATCATGAATATGTTGCTTGGAATGTTATAAAGCTGATTTATTTCTTTTTTAAAGAGTTTAATAATAAAGTTCCTTGAACATGATCTCTTTTTTGGTGGTGCCTTTTCTTCTCTCCTCTCTGGTCTTGTCCCTCTTCTTCCTTTTCAACCTCTGGGCAACCTCAGCACTCACATGACTTCAACCAGATTTATTCTGGTGTAGAATGTACCTCTACACTCCTCACTGGTCTCTTCATCCAGTCCAGCACCTCAGCTTCTATCTCCAACAACTCCTATTGGATGCCTCACCATCCACTTAAAACTTAACACTGCCAAAATGGAACTACGGATGTTTACTCGGAAAGCTTCTCCAATCTCTCACAGTTGGCAATTCTACTGCTCTCCCTGCCAACTGGCCTCATAACCAGAGATTTCAACTCCTCTACCTCCTCAGCTCACAAGTCTGTGCAATCTCAAGTCTTGCCACTTCTTCCTCCATAATGTTTCTAAAACCCAACCTTTTCACTTTACTCAGACAACTAGAGTTCACATCCAAACCTATACATCTCATTTATATTTATCTGGAATGGATTTAGTATTTCTTTAGAGTTATCAGTCTCTAAGGATCAAGTACAGATTGCTTTCATAAATTCCAGGTGTGAAAGACTGGGCAAAGAGCAAAGAGATTTTTGAGTAGGGCTGGTCACAAGTTATCCATCTAAACTGTTTTGTGATAGAATATTAGGCTTTTGACTAAGAACATTTTGAAAAGGGTCTGCTTTCCACAGAAAATTTCAACTTTTGGTTGATAAACTGAACAGCAAAAACTGAAAAACTTTGGCTGAAAACCATTAACTTTCAATTTGTAAATGCTTTGCAGAGCCTCATCAGAATGGCACTATGGATGACTCATGTCTCCATGCCCTTCTACGAGCCAGAGTCCCAAGGCAGACTACATCTCCTATAATGCACCCAGGCCAGGGACTCTAATAATATACCACATAATGGGGCCAGGGAGCCTGGTCCATAAAGGAGAATAAGGACATGATGCACCACATGTAAGGATCAGTGGGACTTCAACCCAGCCCATGGGGCTACCAGGCAACAAACATCCTCACATTGTCATCCTGCAGCAGCTGTAACCTGGACATTCCCTGATGGTCAGCCAGAGAGTAAATCAGGTTTTGGGGCAATACCTGCAGTGCTTTATGAATTAACACCATTTTGACTGGCCAGTCCTTCTGTCTCAAGTTCATCTACAACAATGCTGGCCATGTTCTTTTTACAAAAACTTCGGGTTCCATCCCTGTCTCCATCCAGCCATACCAATCACCTCTACATATCCCAGAACTGCTCACTGGGTCCAGCAGATCCACAAGGTCCAAAAGGAGCATAAAATATTTTGAAAATGCAAAGAGGGACTACAAGTGACATGCTGATGGTCAGCGTTGGGAAGGCCCAGTGTTTGCTGTGGGACAGAAGGTGTGGCTCTTAGCATAACACCTCCACATGGAACAGCCCAGTTGCAAACGGGATCTCCGGTACTTCAGCCCATATCCAATCAGCCAAGTGATCAACCTTGTGACCATTCAGCTCTGACTACTCATATCCTTCAGGGTACACCCAGTGTTTCATGTGTAGCTACTGAGTCCATACATTGACAACTCTTTTGCACATTGAACACCACCGCCTCCTCCCTTAGTACAGGTCCACGGTCATGATGAATATGTGGTCCATGAAATGTTAGACTTGAACATGAAACATGGCTCCACCTGATATCTCATTGACTGCAGAGGTTGTATGAAGGAGCAATCCTGGGAGCCAGCATCCCAGGTCCATGCACCTAATCTCATGGCAGCTTTTCATGTGGCCCATCCAGAAAAAAACCTGGCCTGGCAGTGTAAGAATTGGTGGCACTTGAACCTGGGCCTGCAGAACTACCAGGCAACCAACATCCCCACACTGCCACCCGGTGCCAGCTATAACCTGGATACTCCTTGTGACCCACAATCCATGGAGGTTGCATGCCATGAGAAGTTCCATCTTGAGCGATCTGACTGACAGTTGCCTTAGTGATCCCCGAGCCCATGGGGCATACAAAGAAGTGTCCAGGCAACAATGCTGATCCTTAGCTGGCTGCCATGACTGTCCTGCTTCTCTCTTTCTGAACTCCAAGTATTGACCTCAGCTCTGACTTGGATTCTGACTCCTGGTCAACCCCAGGATACCTAACATAGACCCCGATACCTGGATTGATCCTCAGCCTGACTCTGTTCCTGGTTTTGATCCTTGGTTTGACTCCTGACCCTGATACTGACTTTGACCCCTGGCTTCAGTTCTTGGCTCCCAAGCCCCTGTCATTAGATCTGCTTACCTTCAACCAGGATCCTGACACCACACTGGCATTTATGAATTGAAGGTTTTTGATTTTTTGCTGAGAACTCAAAATTTTCAGTGAATAAACAAAACAAAAAAAAATCCATCCCTCAAAAGACATTGCCTGACCAGCTCTACTTTTGGGATGTTGAAGATGAAGCCATATTTTACAACATCAGACCTTAAAAAAACAGGCTGTTCTCTCTTTACATATAAGATTGCACTGAGCACTCACATGTGATGCTATAAGTAAGAAATTATAATGTTTATATTACTAAAGATGTTCTAATCTATGGGCAAGAAACACAATAATTGGAATTAACTAACAGTCAGACCTTTCTGGAAAAGCCCAGCAGAATTTGATAATATTTCTTTAGGTTTTTTGACCCACTGGTCCATCCTGCCTGCTACGTTTTAGATAGCTGAGTCATTATTTGGAGGTATCCTCGAAAATTACTTTTTGTAGGGGGAATGTTGCAGCTACTGGTATGTACTTCCGTGCCACTTTCAATCAGTACTCTCTTTATTTTCATCTTAATGAATGTGGAGATGATATTTTAACTGGAATTACTATTATTTTTCTTGGTATATCTTCAACTGTTCTTCCTTGCTCCAGGCTGCACTTTGTGTACCAATGTCATTGATCCTTGCATTTCCTTCTTAGTTTCTATGGAAAGCCTATTGTGCCACCACAAATCCAGCTCCTCTCCTGTCTCCGTTTGCAGAGCTGACACAATAGCAGTCTTTCTCAACAGCATCTTTCATTTTTCAGCAAGAAGTCTTCCTAATTATACAGTGATTGAATCACTCTCAATATCAAAGTAGCAATACAGTTGCTTCTTCTGGTCTTTGCCCCTCAAAATTGGGGAGCCTCCTCATCAAGTCCACTTGAAAAAGATGCACTTGAAAATCTCCTTTAGAAGGATGTTTCTTCATCTTCTCTGATGTAACTATACCCTCACTTGCCCACAGCTGTATTTGTGGTAATAAAAAACTAAGTTTCATTATATTATGCCATGACCATATTACTAACTTTCATTCACCTCCTGAAAACACAGTACAACCAGAACAGTGAAAGCAACCTTGGTTGCCATTGTGTCTTCCTAACATTTGGTATTATAGCAGCCTTGTTACGGCAACTATAGTTAGGTCTGTCACCATTCCTATTCTATTTGAAACCTCATTTTTCAAGGGGTTTATAAGTCATCCATTGTGATAAACACCAGGCTGAATCTTTGTCTACAGGTTGTCAGATAAAATAGATGAAAATGTAGTGGCCAAAATATGCGTACTGTGTACATCCCAAGAGATGGCAAATAAAACCTCGAACAGATGAGAGCGAGTAGAATTATTTTAGCTATATAAAAAAATGCAGCATGTTAAAAACCTTCTGAAGCTCAAGTTAAACACTGGAATTATCGTGGTTTCTTTATGCCACTCCAGCAGCACAAAAAGGGGATGTAGAACTGGCTCAGCCAGGATCGCCCAGTGTAGGGATGATCCATGGAAACTGTACAGCTGCTATGACATACAACTTCTCAACCTGTGGAGTTGGTGGAAGGGCTATTAGGTTCTGAGTGGAACTCCTTTCTGCTGTGGAATATTGCAAGGTCTGTCAGTGCAACACCATCAGAACCAACCCAACAGGAAACTTTAGGGAGCCAGCAGGAAGTGCACAGACACAGGACCTTAGGCCAGAAGATCATGGCTTCAAGCAGGTTTCCCAAGATACTGTCAGCATGCCTAACCCTCACCATGCAAAAAAATTGTGAGTAGAATCTCATGGCGTTCCTTTCTCCTACAAGTATCATTCTGCAGGGTTTTCTGTACAGTGCATGATCTGGCCTAAGGTAATGCAACTCCTTGAAAAGATTACAAATATAAAGCCCACTGCAATTAAAGTCTAAGAGGACATGACAATATTTCAACTCCCATCTTACACAGTTTAACTGTCACTTGTCCTTCTCAAGTTAAGGAACAAATTCTACTATAATTTACAGTCTATGTAACCTCACTAATTTCAGTGAGGTTGCACAGCGTGTAAGCAGAGACAGAATTTATTCCCAGGAGTGAAGTCTCAAATGTTCCCACTTTAAGACACCTTTGAGAATAGGATTCCTCATCATGAGATTCCTCCTAAATCATCCAAACAAACAAGGAGATGAAGGATCAAATATTTTCCCTTTAATGATAGATAAAGGTTTGGCCCTTGATGGTTCCATTCATTTTGGAAAAGCAAACAACATTCAAATGCTTATATGAGAGCTATCTGAACCAACCAGGCAAACAAAACTGGAAATCTCATGAAAAGGAGATCTCTCCTATTATTTTGGCATTTTATCTTCCAGTGACCGCTAAACTAGGAAATAAGAAGAATATGGGGAAGGCAAGAAAGTAAAAATGTGGTCTAAGCTTTTTGGAAGCTCAATAACATTCTGATTCAGTGTTGAGGGAAGGGTTACATCAATTCTTATGAACACATTTACTCAATGCTTACTTCCTATTAAGCAATCACTATGCATATAAAAGAGAAATGTTACTGGCAGGATATATCTTCAGGAATACATTGGGGGGTGGAGGGAACAGTTTGTGACCCATTCTTCCACTCCGTCCATTCTGGACCCTGACTGCGCAAATTGTCAATTAAAATTGTGTCCTCAAGTGTGTTCCCCATAGAGCAGATGCCAAGGACTTATCCATTAGTGCAGCCACAAAGACTTCTAGCCCAGATAGCTTTTTCATAGGTTAGTTACTCCAGTTTCCATACTTCAAATGGAACAAGTGACAGTCAATTGTCTGGCCAGTGCTGGTAAATTCAGGGTATTAGTTCCAAGATCAATTGGATCCAGCCCTTGTACTATGGCATATTTTAATTCTCACATAGATTTCAACTCACCGCCTGTGATAAGTGGGAATTCTCTGTAATATTTTATAATCTTAGCTACTCAGTGTGGGGGAAAGGGTTACATCTGCTTTTGGAGCAGAACAGGAGACATGAGCTGTGTGTGTCACCTTGCTGTCTGGGGTTGAATTAAAGAATTGGTTGAAACTGACGCCTATCACCAGAGAATCTGAAAAGACAATGGAAACCCTCAAAAACTGAACAATCAACATTTAGCAGTGGGAAGCTCCAGCAGGCGAGGTATCTGAACTCACCAGGGTTCTGCCTGGAGACAAAGGACTGACTGAAAGGGAATAAGAGTTGGTTTTCAGAAGAGGCATGACAGCTTGCACCTGGGTCTTCGAAAAGGTTAGAGAGACAAAGCCTGAAATGGAATCCATAGCTGCTTGACTGGCTGATGGCACGGGCTTGACCAGATGGACTATGTCTTAATCTTTATTTCTTTATGTTAACCTATGGACTTTCTGATTCTGTATGCCAAGTGACTAATACATTTTTATCTTGTTTTGAAAAAGGCTGCCTGCTGTCACTGCAAATACTCACGGAGAGCATTGCAACCTGACAGGGTACAGTTCAAGCCTCCTGCAGGAGTCTAGCTTGTCTGGATTCACTGCAGGGAACCATGGGGAGAGGCATGGATCAGTTATGCCTGAAGACCCAGCCAGGTCTGGAGTCTTGGAGGTCATGGGCTTATCCCAGTTGGAAGTATGTGGGTCCTGGGGGCTCGGCCCACTAAAGGGGTCACTCCCAAGGGAATGGTTATATTCTGGTCATAGATCAGACCCTGTGGATCCAGGATACCCCCATTTTGCATAGGAATTACAGCCAATAGGGTAAGCAAGGTCACTTACTGTTCTCAAACCTTTCTAAATGCAAGCCTGAAAACTGAATTTCCGCCTTTGTTTTATAGTTTTTATTTTTGGCTATTTTAATTAAAGCTGGGTAAAGAATGTCAAAAATATTGGTGAATATGAGTAGTGTTTCTTTAAAACTCTATCACTAGGCCAAGCTGGGGAAGGAAATGGGGTATGTATGGAAGGCTCTAGGCAGAAGCTCTCCAAGGGGAAGAGGGGAAGGGGAGATACTTAAGGAGTCATCCTATTTTCCTTATTCAAATAAAAGTCTTCTTTACATTTTAGAAAAGAGAGACTTCCTGTCATTCTCTGCCATTGTCCCATGACAATGTACAACAAATATTCATCTTTTTAAATGAATTCACTTTGCCTATATTCACATTCCTGCCTGCGTTCACCTTCTGTAAACATTTACATTTAAGTAACTGAGTTTATTCGTACACATCCCTGCAAAGATGTGCAAATTTTAAAAAAATTTATGCACAAACATTTACACCAGCAGCTTTTGCACACTCATCCAAGGAGGGAACAGAAAAAAATAATCACATCGAAGCAATATACTTTGAAGAGAGACATGGTCCTTTGAAGTATGGCCATTAGGAGTATGGAAACTGGAGTAAGTGAACTGGGAAATAGCTCACTAGAGCTAGAAGTCCTTGTAAACTGTAGTAATGGATAAGTCCTTGAAATCTACTCTTGGAGGGATACACTTGAGGACACAACTTTAATTGACAGTTTGTGCAGACAGAGTCCATATCTTGATAATGAAATTCAATAAAGACAAGTGCATAATATTATGTCCAGTTTTGTGCACCACACTTTAGAGAAAGACGTGGACAAATTGGAGAGAGTCCAGAGGAGGGCAACAAAAGTAGTAAAAGGTCTAGAACAGTGGTTCTAAAAGCCAGTCCGCCGTTTGTTCAGGGAAAGCCCTGGGCGGGCCGGGCCGGTTTGTGTACCTGCCGCGTCCACAGGTTCGGCCAATCACTGCTCCCACTGGCTGCAGTTCGCCATTCCAGGCCAATGGGGGCTGCGGGAAGCAGCGCGGGCCGAGGGATGTGTTGGCTGCTCTTCCTGCAGCCCCCATTTTCTTGGAGCGGCGAACCTCGGTCAGTGGGAGCCGCGATCAGCTGAACCTGCAGACGCGGCAGGTACACAAACTGGTCTGGCCCGCCCGGGGCTTTCCCTGAACAAGCGGCAGACTGGCTTTGAGAACCACTGGTCCAGAAAACCTAATATGTGAGGAAAGGTTAACAAAATGGGCATGTTTAGTTGTCAGAAAAGAAGACTGAGTGGGGACTGATAAGTCTTCAAATATATTAAGGTAGGATGACCATCTGTCCCGTTTTTAAAGGGACAGCCCCATTTTGGGGGACTTTGGTCTAGGAGGTTTACTTGGTCTAGGAGGTTTACTTGGTTCTGTCTCAGCATGGGGCGCTGGACCAGACAAGTCAAGGTGCTTACCACCCATTTCTGTGATTCTACAGAACTATCCCAGAAAACAAGGAATCCATAGAGTTAAAAAAATCACCAAAATTGAATTATTTTCAACAATGAATAAAGTTAAGGAACTAATCTGCTCATAGGTTTTATGCAAGAAAAGTTTGCTAAATTAGTTGGGATATTGTTCATTGCAAATCTCTTTCTGTTTTGCTGGAGAATATCATGGAAAATAAAATTTGAATTAAACAATGTGAGCATTTCAAACAGAAAATTTAATCTAGGAGTTATGTCCATCTAATTGGGGAAAGGGGGACAGAAATATGCCATGTGAGCTGAGTCCAATCAAAACTGCTTGAATTTTGAACACTTTCAACAAAGTGTTCACAGCTGAGCCATGAACCAAGAATTATTGAGAGAAAGAATATATATAGTTTTGAATAACAAATTAACAAAAGTTGCAACCTGCTGCAGATAATTCATGAACAGAAAGAGCAGCAAAAATAATTCATTACACTTACTAAAAATGATTCATCCAATTCTAGCTGTCATGCAGGTTGTGGGATGCTTTAGTGTCAAACATTTAACATATCTATGTAAGTGAAAAACAATTCAACAGCATCACCAAAGACAAAACACTGATATGCTTAAACATTTTTTTGCAGTAAAAAAGGCAGAATACAATAATGGCCATTGATGGAGCAGCACAGATGGATGATTCTGGTAAAACCAATCATTATGGAAATAACTGAGCTGAGCTACAGAGACCAGACCATCTTCATGGGCAACCTCAAAGCAACCCAAAAGGACTGAGAATCCAGGAAGTGGATTATAAAAAGTCCCAGTATAATAATATTGATTGCAATAGTTTAATTCTATAGCAATATTTTAGTGCACATCATTTTTATTGTGTAGGCAGGAAAGCTTTCTTGGATGTGTTGCACAACAGAGGACGTTATTCGTGAATTTTGGTATATATTTTTTACTAGTAAAACAACCCCCTGAGGCTATAACTCATTTACAGCAAACAAATATGATCAAATTATTTCTTGAAAAGTTATATTGTATCCATTAATATTTATAAAAGAAATAACACATGCCCTGCATTTTTACTGTTCAGAGGGATGGAATGTTGATGACTGCAATAAAAGCACTTTAAGCCTAGACTGATCACAATAAAAAAATGGTGCATAATGCTTCATATAGATTTACTAAATGACATGACAGCTTGCTAAAGCATTAAAACTGAATTACCATTCCTCATTTCCTGAACCATCTTCAATATTACTTTGACATGTGTGAAGGCTGATGTACAGTCTGTATTCTGTACTGACATTGTATCATACATCATTTCCAGACAATTTGGAGTGTTTGTGCTGATTCTATTAAAGAGACTTTAATTCAAAGAATTCTGACTGTAATGACATATTATTGTTAGTTCTTTAAAGTGAAATCTGTGACTATATCTGAGAAGTGGATTTGGTGGAGTATAGTATCTTTCAAATTGCTTCTCTTAACCCAATATACTGTAGAAAGGAGCATTAATGCATTTAGAAAGATGCCAGCAGGCACATGTAGTTCTCATTGATTAGAAAAAACAGCATACTCCAGGAAGCACCTGTACCAAGTCAGGAAGATGCTAACTTTAATAATAGTATTATAGCGCTCCTCCATCCAGCATCACCTATACTATTAGTACACCATAGTGTGCCAGACAAAAGTGACTGTGCTTATTCTTGAAGGGAAACTGCATGTAAAAAGTAAAGACATTTTAAAGTTACTGAGATTTAAAAGCCCAAATTAATTTACAGAATGAATAGTCCAAGCAAGGCTGTAAGTGATTCATAAGTAATTAAAACCTACATAAAAGATGAGAACTTGGAAGCATAACTGATTCTTTATGGAAATGTTTTATTAATTGAAAGGCTAACCAAATTGTCAAACTGCATGAATATCTGTGTTAAGCCCAGAACAGGTGCTTAAGATGCTGCAAAGATGATTAAGGGCTGGCTTCCTCTGTTTCACCACAACAAGGTCAAATGTCTTGTCCTCACCTTCCAGTCCTGTCACAACTCTCTAAGGGTTATTTTACTGGCACATATTACTTTAGTTTGAGTACTCTGCACCACCCAACGTATCGGCTCATGTCTTGTTCCCTCTGCATTCAAATCAGGCAACTTCTCCACACTGCCTATGCACCAGCAGAGGAGTCATTAAAAGCACAGGAGAGACAAGTTCCCTGCTCTTAGTTTCAGTGCTCAGCCTCACCCCAGCCAAGGCAGCTGGGACCAGCAGTTACAGGGAAAGTCCTGAAGAACCCCCATAGCTCTGAACTGGAGCAGGCCCAGTTGCCCTATGAGGGGTAATGCATCCACAGTCTGATCACATGTAGGAGCAGTGAGGGAATGAAGCATGTTCATCAAGGATGGGATCTTTGGAGATTTTAGCTGCTAAAATTGATGAATTTGACAGAGGATGTGCACACTGTGCTTTTCAAAAGGCTTATAACCTGGCTAAATTTGGGCAGATTTTCTCAGAGATGGCAAGAGGCACATTCCTGAACCAAAGATTACCGCCCTGCCAAATTTCAAGTTGCTGCTCCAAAGAATGGAGATGCTAGAGTTGATTGCCAGAATGTAACACGGGTATTTTTTCTGAGCCTCAGTCTCAGGATTTTTTTTCCCCAAAATTTTCCAAATATATATTTAGCCTGAGGCAGATGTCTGGTACGTAAAATGTCAGCTCAAATGGTTGAAGTTTGGCAAAATAATCAGCATGTGAAAACAGGGTCTTATAATGGGAAGAATTGGGCAACCTTATTCAGTGCTGCTAGCCCCACCTATAATGAGCAAAAGAACAGGTCCTACTTATGGGATATCTATCTATCTGTAACCCTTCTGCCAGGCTGAGTTGATAGCAGCAAGGGCCGGGTTCAGTACATAGGGGTTCCCTCTCAACAATACAATGAAAAACCGGCTCGAGCCCCCACCCAGTGACCTGGGAAAATTACACACACACCCCTGGGTGCCTCAAAAAGGCAATACTTCCCCTCTCACAAGCACAGATTCTCAGTGTAGCAAAAATCTTTAATAGCATGAGGTATACAACTCAGCATTAAATTGGGAAAACACCACAACTAGGGTTCATAAACACAAACCATGAACCAGAAGACTCAGCCCCAAGCAGATTGGGCCGTGTCCTTTCCCTTTGGTTCTTAAGTCCAGCAACCCAATAGTCACCCCTCCCACAGTTTCTATCTCTGGTCAGTGCAGACCCCCAGAGTTCAGAAGTTCATCTGCAGAGTTTACCTCCCAGCCTGGGCGGAAAGGGGGGAGGTATAGGGGCACCTTACATGCTCCGCTGCTCGTGTCAACGGCCAATTACCACGCCTCTCTGTGGGGTTCTGCTGCGAGCCGCTCCTCCCCACTAGCCATCCTGCTAGCTGTTCACCAATATATCTTCAGCCTCCCCCCCATACTTAACACAGCTCTCAGTAATTTCAGCTGGTAGTAGGGGAGCCTCAGTGCTAGTGCACCACTAGCCCAAAGTAGATCAAATGCTAAGCCCTAGGTATTAATGATTTCAGCTCTGTAGTATGTAACAAGACTCCTAATGAAGTCAAAATTAGCTCTGTTATTACACAGTGCACAGAGAATCAGTCAAAGTGATGTTTCATGATCACACTGCCAGGTACAAATACCTATCCCCAGCCTCTCAATTCACTGGGTTTTGGAACCCATGCCCCTTGCCTAGCGAGTGCTACTTAGTTGAGGGCGAGTCCCTCCATCATAAAATGCCAAGTACAGTTCTACTGTCCTTGATTCACATAACCAGGATAACACTTTATTTGTCCTGCCCCAATAACAAAGAGACTGGGGATCCCACAGCATCCAAAGTGACCATTTGGGCAAGCAGTTCCATCTTGCTAGGCAGGGTGGGTGTGCCCATGCAAACGAGATCAGCTCCTGAATTCCTTTTCCACAGCTCACCACCAGATGTCAGGGTCGAGCCCATTCTGACTGCTTACTTTATCTATCTAATCTAATCTATCTATCATCAATATACATTGTGATTAATATATCCGTGTAGTATGTTATAGGTCATTGAGGCTTGGGATGAGTGACATGTGCTTGACATGAATACATGCATTGCAAGTTGGCAACTGAAGCAAGAACTTAAGGTCAAGAACTATTAGAACTATTTGTGCAAAAACAATCTTGTTATGTTCTGAGAAAATACAGAGAATCAGCAAAAAAGGAAACAACACCGGCTGAACAGATATAAAATTGTATAAGAATTGGAGGAAGAGGCATGCCTTGGCTCATGGCAGCCCACCCAGGATTGTCTCTTTGGAATTGTGTGGGTAGAAGGCCTAGTAAACAAAGTAATGTGACGGAATGGACTATAAATGGTTGCCTATGATTTCTGCAAATCAGAGTTGTTTATTGATCCAGAGCCCCATGTGGATATAGATATGGTTTTCGACGGCTGCCCGCATCTTATGATCTTATGATCAGAAGGAATCTTGACTGGCCAACGGGACCATTCTGACCTTTGGACTCTGGTATAGTATGTTTGGGATGTGAACGTGGAGTGAGTAACGTTTGTTTTGTAATCAGTAAAGAGCATTTAGAATATTATATACCAACACTATGTCTGGTATCTGCCTGCTCCCCATCCCGTAGGGAGACCACTATTACGGGTCTAACACTACCAGTAGTCTACTATACAATATTTAATGCTATTAATATCTAGGAGACTTAATCTATTTTTCTCCATTATAAATCTATACAGAAACAAAACTGCTTACAAATAACTTTAAACAGCAAGACCCTGAAGTGACAAGCTGCAAAGCTGTATGTCAAAATTATATGGGTGTTTAGATCCAGAAATTTGCTTCATGCTATTCTAGAGATTCGGTAGAGGCCAAAGGCAAAATTCAAATCAGGAATATTTGGAATCACTTAATTGGTTATGGCCCTACTGTAAAAAGAAAGAGGGACACATTCTGAGATATTACTACTCTTAATGACCTCGATGTTTGACCTGCAGTAATTAAAACCTTGAAAAACTATTTAGCAGATCAGGATTCTGATGCAAGACCCTGCAGGAAGTTTATATTGACTAATGGCAACAACAACAAACTAGTTAAAGTTACAACTTATGAAAGGCTTAACAGAAGCCCAGGTAGAAATTTAATTGCAAGTAGGTTGTGAGAAATACAGCAACTCCTCACTTAAAGTCATCCTGGTTAACGTTACGTTGCTGATCAATTAGGGAACATGCTCATTTAAAGTTGCGCAATGCTCCCTTATAACGTTGTTTGGCAGCTGCCTGCATTGTCCACTGCTTGCAGGAAGAGCAGCCCGTTGCAGCTAGCTGGTGGGGGCTTGGAACCAGGGTGGACTATCAGCCCTCCTATCAGCTCCCCTAAGTTCCCAGTGCAGCAGCTGCCCAGCAGGCTCTCAATTGCCGGCAGTTCAGCTGTCCCTCCCACCACTGCCATGTGCTGCTCCTGCCCTCTGCCTTGGAGTTGCTCCCAGGACCTCCTGCTTGCTGTGTGGGGCGGGGGGAAGAGGGGAGCTAATGTCAGGGTGTCCCGCTCTCCCCTGCTCCTGCCCCCCAGTTACCCCTTCTCCATATAGATCAGGGTGGGGACACGACTGGGCTCAGGACAGAGAGAGCTTGCTGGCCGCAGGTGCTTTCTCAACTTCCTGATCTACTTAAAAGGCAATGTACTTAGAGTGGTGTCAGCGTACTTAAAGGGGCAATGCACATCTCTCTCTCTCTCTCCCACACACAGGGTGTGTGTCTCTGTCTGCCATGCTGTCTCCCCTCCCTCCATTCGTGTTGCTTTGTAGAGTGTGAGGCTACATTAACAACAATGTATTAACCCTTGAGGGCTCAGCCAAATGCTAGTTCATCGTTTAGCACTAAGGCATTCCTTGGGAAATATCCCACCCTTTTCCACCACCGCAACCAGTCTTCACAATAATCATTGCTGTGGACAGTGTTAAATTGTTTGTTTAAAACTTATATTGTGTGTGTGTGTATATATATATATAAATACACACACACACACACAATATAAATATATATTAAAAATATATATATAATATAGTTTTTGTCCGGTGAAAAAAATTTCCTTGGAACCTAACCCCCCCTATTTACATTAATTCTTATGGGGAAATTGGATTCGCTTAACATCGTTTCACTTAAAGTTGCATTTTTCAGGAACATTACTACAACGTTAAGTGAGGAGTTACTGTAAAGCCATAATTACAGTGAAGATAATATATGAAGCATGTATTGTACATTCACTGAGCCATACCTACCTTTTGAAAAGGAGATCAAAAGACCACCCCTCAAAATGGATGAAAAAGAGGCTAGCTGGCTATGGCAATTTGCTTCTCTCAAGTTAAGAGTACCTGGACAGCAGATCAGAAAGTAGAGGATCCTTGCCTTGCTATCTGAATTGCTCCTCTTGGAAATATCAAGAAATATAGATCTCTCTCTTTCAGCCTGAACAAAAAACACTAGAAACAATTCTATTGAATGAGGACTGTAATTAAGTATTATATTACCTGGAACTGAACAAAAAGTTTCTGCCTATCCTTGCAACACCAGAGAATGACAAACTGTTGACAGAATTAGAGAATTTACATCTAAATCATGAGGGAAAAATAGACATCATATCTTCTTCTATTCAGGTGATGACCTGACTAGCATTCCTATAACTAGTTACTACTTGGAACATGTGCACCTCTTTCTAAAAGCATAAAATAACTGAAGAACTACAGTTCCTCAGTTTCATAATGGGCAATTGAGTCTAACTAATTTCTCCTCTGGGTAGAGAGAAACAACTTTGAATAGTGATTGTAATAATTTTGAGATTTTTGAACACGCTGGGTGAAATTAATGGTTTGAGCAAGGATTGAGTTGAAACTGAGTAAAGATCTCTGGATCTGGGGCAATATAAGACTAGATCATTTCTTTTAAATGTTACTGTAACCTATATGCTGTGTAAGTATAGGCCTCAGTTGGACCGGATAGGCACAGACCTGGGAAGGGCTGGTGAGAAGCTGGCACCACTGCAGATGGAGTACTCTGTGCATTGTACCTCACATTTTGAAAGAGCTTAATATTACTCAGATGGTATTCATAAATATGTTTATTTACACCATGTCACTTAAAAAGAGTAACATAAATAATGGCTTCTCTATTTTAATGTACTGGGTTGTGTTGCAGTTTTGTGCCGACAGAAATGAAGAGGCACTACAATGCAAAAAATCCACATCAGTTAAAGCATAAAGAGCCTTTGTTCTCATTTTATTTTAATGCGGGATGATTCAGAAATCTCTGCAAAGGTGATAATTTCCTATTAAATTCTATCTTAAAGGAGAAATGCTAATTTTTGATTTTTTCAGCATTATACAATTAAAACAGAAGTGTGGTGCTTTGGAGATTATACATTTTGGAGGCTATGGACAGATTATTGGAAAATCCTGCTTAAAAGGAAAGAAAGTAATTGCAATTTCATACAATGACAGAAGCAGCTTCACTAAGAGAGGGTGGAAGGGCTCTGTGTGAGCAATATCTGTATATAACAGTGACTGTGAGAGTAGCTCTGACCAGTAGATGACGGCACGGGGAACATGCATGAGCTTCATCTCCTCTTTCTTTATTTGCCACCTCCTCTAATCACCTGGCATATGAAGGATGACTCAGTACTCTGTATAGTGCTGACCACTGGGGACCTAATCCAAAATTAACTGGAGTCAACAAAGACTTCCATTGCACCCTAAATGTGCTCCTGAGTTCGCTTTACAACTATTGGCTGCACCCATCTTGGTGAGCATGCTCTGTTACATATTGCAGCTTCATTTACCTCCTTCTACTATAGACACAGCACTGAAAGAAAGAGAGTTGTTAGGAGAGACTGGGAAGCAGACCCATGCCCTGAGCGGTGTAGGAGAAACATTTAAACCCTGCAAAGTACAAAAATATGGAGCTGTTGTTGCTCATAGTAGAGAAGTCATTCAATAATAATTTGTAGAAACCTGGAGTGATTATATCATAGCTTGGTTCATAGAATCATAGAATATCAGGGTTGGAAGGGACCTTAGAAGCAGTGGCGTAGCCAGGTTCTAACACCAGGGGGAGCAAACACATAAAAAAAGGCACCACCCGACCGCTGGCCTCACCAAGAGTCCGCTGCTGGCTTGGGTGAAAGAACCCGACTGGCAGGAGCCCGTGCGGGGAATCCTAGAGCGGTGGCTGGCTGAGCTGCTCAGCCCGCCCTGCTCTAAGATCCTCCCCCCCGTGGGCTCCTACCAGCTGGGGTCTCAGCCCGCTACCAGCCTGGGTTCTTTCACCCAGGCCAGCAGTAGGCTCTTGGTGGGGCCAGCGGCAGGACTTTTGGAAAAGTGCCACTTTTGGAAAATGTGCTCAGGGGGAGTGGCCGCTCCCCCCCTAGCTACACTACTGCTTAGGAAATCATCTAGTCCAACCCCCTTCTCAAAGCAGGACCAATCCTCAATTTTTGCCCCAGATCCCTAAATGGCCCCCTCGAGGACTGAACTCACAACTCTGGGTTTAGTAGGCCAATGCTCAAACCACTGAGCTATCCCTCCCCGCCAAGTTCTCTGGCTTATTGGATAGAAGTAACACCAAACATCATGGAGAAGACACCTACCCCACCTTTTAAGCACAAGTTCCATGGGATATTCTACAACAGTCATGCTTGTTGAAAATACAGAATCTACAATATAGTGGCAGACAGTGATGTGTGATAGAAACAAAGATATGAGGCTCATTGGTACTACTACAAGTGACCCTAACACTACAGAGCAGGAAGACGTACCCAATACAGCTACATCAGGAAGTACAGAGAGATAAGTCATGATCCACCTCTCACACTCCCTTTGCAACATGTTGTATACGTAATGAAAGTAATACATTTGTAACTTTTCGATGTCTCTTTACACTGAAGGGGGAGAAGTTTGAGTGTACAGGAATTGGGTAGTGTCTCTTTAAATAATTTGTGAGCCCCTTAGTTGTGCTGTCTGTGTTCTGTTTAGAACCTTGCCAGAGCAGCAGTGTGTATATGTAGCTACGTCTTCCTTGTTGCATATAGTTTGTAAACATGGATATTTAGATTATACTATATCCATATGGTTCATTTATATTACACTGGTAGGGTAACGAGCAAAAGTCAACAGTTTCTAATACATACTTTAAATGTAAGTATTTTACTTAAATATTGCACCTATGAATAACAGTTTCATATCAACGTCTAATCAACAGTTCTGATATGTAACCAGGACATGCAGGGTCTCATAGGCTACCATTATTTTCAAGATCAAATATCCAACTGTGTGTTACATCTCATCCATCTTTAAGCTGCAGGGATTGAGACAGATGAAACACACTAATCACTCCAGGCAATTGTAACAAACAGCATCTTTTCTATTCTGACTGCTCATCTTAAATTCAGATCTCAGCTGGGTCTGTAAATGCTACCTGGGAATCATCCTAAAGCTTCCCAGCTGAAAAAATATCTCCTGTATCAATTAAAATCTTTTGGACAATGGAGGTAGCTTGACCTTTAAAATGACTGAAAAGACACTAAAAATAAGACTTATAAGAAGTGGAAACATTCATGCTAGGATGTTTACTATGTTTGGGAACTCTACAATTTAGACAGAGAATTAACAGCTACCATATGAGAAAACTTTGGAGTAAATCATCCTGTATGCAGAAAGGAACTTCATTTTGCTTTGACACCTCTTCTTTTGCTCAGAAATTATGATCTGAGCCCTAGGCTATCAAACATGAATGCACAAAATTATTCACAAAGGGTTTATAGTTCAAGTGGTAAATCCAGTCATTTGCAAAATGTTGACCCTAGTGAGTCAGCACAGGAAGCTTGATCTTTCAGTTTGATGAAAATGTAATTTTATGGATGTCAAGTCGAAGTTCAAAAGTGACATACAGTGTCATACAGATAAATAGTTTTGCCGACATCAATGCCATACTTCATAAGCACTTGTCTGGCCAATAGTAACTATCATGCTGATTAAGAAGACTTCTTGCTAATAAATGCACATTTTATCTCATTTTACATATCATGCATGTCTCCAGAATTAAATAATTAAGAAAGACCTATTTAAGAACTGCAATTAACACTTTAGGTCAATATTCTATTTTAACAGAATAAAGCTCTGTGGAGATAGACTGTAGGGTTTAAGCAATTTTTTGCATGCACGGCTTTCATTAGATTTAAGATAAATTACCATCAGTTAATTTGGGGGCCAGTGTCAGACAAACCAAAGTGGGAACACTTTGTAAAATAGTGGCATTAATTATACTCTAGTTGTCACAGAACTCAAAACTGAATTGCAGGGTTGGTTTGTTTTAAACTTCACCTTTACTATGTGTTTCCTTTGGTTTTGTTAGTGACAGTAATGTTATTTATATACATTTTTCTCTTCCCTGTCTCAGAATAAGTAGAAAAATGGCAAACTCAGTGTATAAAAAGTGATATATGGGATTCGGTAGCAAATTAAGAGCAGCTTTGGTCTAACTGTACAGTTCATCTTCTGCTTGTGGAGGAAAGAGTGACTTATGAGGTACCCATATCGGAGAAATTTGGTTTGCCATTTCTCTCCATCTATTCAGATGCAAGTAAAGTAAAGTTTATCTTCCTCTCAGTTTCACAGCTTTGCAGATGAGCGTTGTGCATGAAAGTCCAAGGTGAGAAGTGATGAGCAGGACAGAGTGCAGTAGAATCCAGGTTTACGTCTATTGGAGAGCCGCTGCACACCACCTATTCTTGCCTTGTAGCTATTATCATCTGCTGGTGGCAATGTTGCAGAACAGCATCCCAGAGTGAGGTGAGCCCCAAATAATGCCATAACTACAGCAAGGAAGAGATGGAGAGCATTAAGTATTGCAGCTTCTGCCTCAATCCCTAATCCTCTGGCCCACCCATTACGTTTCCCAAAATCCTGTTTTACAACCTGACTCCATCCTCACTTCCTGCCAGCCTCCTCTTCCTCTCCTTCCTCGCCAAAATAATATGTCAGGCTCCCTTTCTCCATGCCACTCTCTTCAAGTGCAGTGTGTGTGCCTGATCTCAGCTGTTTCATCTTTTGATCTGGGATGGCTAAGTCAGCAGGGAATGGTGAGCTAATTGTAGGCCTATCCAGCTGAACCGCATATACCTGTCAAAAGCAACCCAGGCTTTCAGATGCTTAAGGGGGCATAAATTAATTGAGTAAGATTATGAAACTAGACAATGGGTGCTTGTCCCTGAGGCTTTGTCCACTTTCTCTGTCTGTTTACATGTGGCCATCCTTTGCCAAGGACGGACTTTGTGTAAACTCTGCCTTCCAATGAAAATCCTGTCCATTCTTATTCCTTCCCTGCACCCAAACATGTGCACGCTCATCGGGATTTCCACACATATGTCATTTGGAACATGTGACCCTAAATATCTCTTCCTGCCCTGCATGGCACACATTGATTTCAATTCTGCTGTTAAAGCTCGCTCTCAGATCAAGTAACTTTTCTCCTATCATATTGAATCAACTTTTACATGCAAGCCAAATAATTTGGGCAGAAGATGTCCTGTAAATGCCAACAGGGTCTTTACTGATGGTCAGGAATCACATAGTGGGAAGCAAACACGATTCTCAAAAAAATTCCACTGCTCGAGCAAGAGTTTTGAAGCTTTGTTTTGTAACTTAATTCCAACTAGTGAAACAATGACGCTGTGTCTGCATCTCACTCTAAATTTCAGGCTGATCAGTGCCATCAGTCCTATCACACACATTGGTCAGTCTTGTGGTCACACCTTTAATGGCTCTTTCCAAGGATGTCTCAGAGTACTGCAAGCTATTCTGTCTTTTGAGGACATCTTCCCACCACACACGCTTCTACCCCCTCCTACTCTTTTGTGGTAATCTCACAATTGTACCAAGCATCTCTTGTGAGATTTTTGACTGTAGAGCTGGTTGGAAAACTTTTCAACCAAATGGTTTTTTGTTGGAAAATGACAATTTGTCACAACTGAAATTGTTTGCAGGAGCGTGCCAGATTCAATGAAACTTTCATTGAGAAAGGTTACTTAGGCTGGAATTTCTGATAACAAAACCCCAAGAGAGATGCTTTCAAATCCCAGAATAGACAGGTGGTTGGGGCACTCACCTGAGATGTGGGAAACCAGGATTCAAGTCCCTTTTCTGCCTGATTTTTGCTATTAGCTATCCCAGGACTTTGGGGTCTTTCTCAAACTCTCCTCTTGGAGCTGTTCCACTTTGTTTACATAATTAATATTCACTGGGCTAAAGACAGTAAGAGAGAATGACTCTAGCCCAGTGGTTAGGGTATGCATGTAGAGCTGGAAAAGCTAGGTTCAAGTCCCTGGCAAAACCATAGACTAGCCACATCCCAGGTGAGTACCCTAGCCACCTTGCTATTATAGGATTCGGCTCTCTTATGGTTTTTTCATCAGAAAACTTTGGAAGGTCTCAGTTTCATTCTGATACTAAAGGAGAAGAATTTCCAAACTCTCAAAAATGTTCACACATCAGGAAAACGATTTCCCACTCCTCTCTACTTGACTGTAACAATTTCTAAAGAAGTCACAGGAGATGCTTAGCAGCTTGTAGGATCAAGCCAACAACAAGGAGTTGAAATGTGCTGCCAGGTCTGCATGTCATGGTAGAGTTTGAAAGACTGATGTGGCTTGAGTATTTTTAATTCTCTAAATCCCATCTATCGAAAGTCCTGCACAAAATGCCTTCTGAAATTTCCCTCTCTCAGAGTACTCCAGAATATTTCATATTGTATTTGTTAGTATAAAGCACTGAGCTAGCCCATCTCCTGCTGAGCTCTGCTCTTTAAACTATTTTTTTAATGTAAGGTAACTGTCTTAACTAAATGCAAAGGGCTATGCTAGACAATTTCTACACCATGACCCCAAAATGTCAATATAAGTCAGGAAGAAGCTATTAGAAGTAGCACACACCCACTCAGTTGTGTGTAATTTTGGTAAGGTTTAAGATGAACACCTTTGTGATTCTAGGTCGATTTCAAGAGAAACAAATATAAAGCAAGGCTCTAAAGAAGTCTTAATACATCCAATTTGTTTCATATATTCAAAATGCAAATGCATGAAAGATTTAGCTCAGGGGTTTTTTTTGTTTGTTTTTTTAAGATTTTGCATAAAAAATCCTTTTATTATCACCTTCCAAAGATATTTTAGTGATAGGTCTCCATAAACTATTTTTCCACAATTGAATTTGCTAAAAGCATTTTCCTGCTTTTTAACAGGAACAGAACTCTAGTCTCCAGGGGGTTCATTAGTTAGGTGTTTCATAAGCTTTATCTCCCATGCTGTCTGCCAGTAGTGTGAAGCAACAACAGCAGAGGAAGTAGATTTGACCTTGTCTTTGTTGTTAATACTTACAATCTTATTAAAGGCTAATGACAGAGATGATCAGCGGACTCCTTATATCACCCAAAACTGATTCACCAACATAACATCCAATATTTACCTTGCCCAGAGCTACAAGTAATTGCAAACTTATTTTGTTAGGGCTCAAGCAAACATGGAGTAATGAATTTCTGTTAATTATTAGGCAGTGATGAAAAATGTGATTTGCCCACTCCCAGAGATATCTATATGCATTTCATCTCTCTGCACCAGGAAAGACTTCAATTGGTATGAATATATTCAGATGCTCCAAGAAAGCACTTCTAGTTGACACATATGAAGTAATTACCAGTATATCCAGGAAAATGATTAAAATGGTTTAAAAATAAGATTTCAGTTTGCCATAGTTATTTCTATGCAAATATGCTCTGTTTTTCAACTAACAGACATATCTTAATTACAAGCAGACTCAAAATTCTTTTGTTATTTTAAAATTTTAAATGTACACTATAACAATAATTACTCAAGCCTCAGAGGCAAAGGAAAGTCATCTTTCTCTTTGTTTGCAGTCTTTGTTTTTCCACCACTTTTGTTTTTTAAATAAAGAAGAATTGCACATTGTGCAACTGAATTGTATGTTTCCTGAACGAATGGTCAAACATTCCAGCCAACTTCCTTTATGCTGAATAGCCATTTTGCAATATGCAGAAAGAAATGGCAATCCTAGAAATACTTTTGTAATGTGTATCTACTGCCATATATTCTACGACAGATTCTAGCGTTTGTGAAAGGTGCTGGATTAAAAGCCTTGGAATTCCCTGGAGTTCAGTCCTTATACCCATTCAGTCTTACAGCTGGTCTCTCTGCTAAGACTATCATTGCCATTTCTCCCAGGCCATCAAACATATCCAAGCGGTCAAAAGGAAGCCACAAATTGCAAAGCTTCAGTGGAAAGGAAGATCCCTCAAAAAATGAGGCTACTAACAGCCACTTGCTTGTCTAGTGATTAACATTAGCGCTGGTAGTGATGAAGTGAAGAGAAGATCTATAGGAACTGGATGATCTCTGGGTAGGGCAAGAATGAAAAAAATGAGGGGCACTTGAAGATCTCTGGGGCAAGATCTTAATGGGGAGGTATATTTATGTAACCCTTCTGCCAGGTGGAGCCAGTGGCAACAAGGGCCGGGTTCAGTATCTAGCAGTTCCTTTTCAACGATTCAATACAAAACCGTCTCGAGCCCCCACCCAGTGACCTGGGACAATTACACACCACCCCCTGGACGCCTTGAAGAAGCAATACTTCCCCTCTTGCAAGCACAGAGTCTGAGTGTAGCAAAACCTTTTAATAAATCTCTATTCCAGCTCAGATGTGCCCCCTGGTGTGGTGTCCCTCACTAACTCCACCTTCCTCTTCAATCACAGCTGGCTGTTACAAGTTCATCCCTGTCTTGGTCTCCCACTGGGCAGATGAGTCAGCAATAAATTGAAGGGGAGAGCTGCTTGAAACTCCACTGGACACCTGCCCACCTGAACTCTCTCCTAGGCTCTGGTTCCAAATTGTGACTAGAGGCCAGCTCTGTCTAATGCACATTTTTAATGCTTCTATCACCACTTTGATATTTAGGAATCAAAGAGGAGCAGGGGATCCTCATATCTGCAGATTCAATCAACTGCCTCCTACTTCCAAAAACATGTTGTAGCCCACAATCCCAAGGTGTTTTGGGACCCATATGGACAGGACTACCTTCCCCCACATTACGTTTATGTGCTACCTTGCACATGATGTGGTTTGCCCAAATAACTCAGTCCATACCATCTTAGTGCACCACCAAAAGACAGAGGTAGGTGTTTCCTCAGGTACCTCACATATCAGCTAAATTGCTGTTTGCCAAAGAATCAGCAGCTGAAATCTCTACTCTGAAGCTCACCAGGACTAAAATAAAAACAAGACAAGCCAGCTACGATGTTTAACTGTCTACACAGCAGCTGGGAGGTATATTTCCCAGCTTGGAGAGAGATACACTGGCTAGCTCTGCTTGAGCTAGTGCACTAAAAATAGCAGTGTGGCCACTGTGGCAAGGGCAGTGACTCAGAAACCAGTATGTACCCACTGTGACATTTTGGGTGCAATCCAGACCAGTGAGAAGCTGTGTCACCCCAGCCCTGAAGCCTTGGGAGCCTCACAGTGCTCCCCTATTATGTCTCCCAACCTGGGCCCCTCACAAACAACATGCAGGTCACACCCGGAGTATAGCCACAGTTCTGGGTCCAGCAAGTCTGACTCCAGCAGCCTGTCAGCACACACCTGTTACACTCTGGCTTCCACCAGCCTTGGTAACGACATGCAGGGTGCTCCCAATATTCTCCCAGTCCTGGATTTCCCCCCCAAAATGTGTATTCTGTGCTAGACTGTCCAGCCCTCTCCTTGACAGTTCAGATAACAAAGGTCCATTGTCCCTGTAATGGAACTATATACAACAATCTGGCACCTTAAAAGGTATCACCCACACAGTTCACAACACTGGATTAATTTTGATTAAAGAACAAAAAAGTTTATTTAACTACAAAAAGATAGATTTTAAGTGAGTACAAATACTAAGCTATTCAAGTCAGAAATGGTTACTAGAAAAATAAAGATAAAACACTTCCTAGTACTAAACAAACTAGGCTTGGTTCAAGGGTAAAATCATTAAAAAAACAGCACACAGTTTGATTCCTAGTTGGAGCTACTTAAAAATATTCATCCGGTGTACAGCTTAGTACAGGACAGATTAAATTTAGGCAACCCATGGAAGACATTTTTATAAAGAGACTCTGTGATGGGGTGTGTACCTCATGCAAGCAATGCAAGAGTTAATGTGGACCTGATAGGCAAATTAACCCACCTGATCACAGCTGGAGGGTGGGCCTGCCTTGATTAAAGATGAGTCCCAGCTGGGGAAGGAGTGGGGTGGTTGATAATAAAGGCAGAATATCTTGAACAGAATGGGGCTGGTTGTCTGGCTAGAGACTGTGAACAGGTTGGTAGGGGGCTATCTGGTAACTAGAGACTGTGAGAACTGGGGCTTGGAACTCAGGGGTGGCTTGGGCTGGTGGCTAGCTGGCTGAGCAGAGCTAGAAATACAGGCTGAGAGGGAGAGGCTGGAAGTTATGTTGGAAAATGAGGTAAAAGAAGTAGGGGATGAAGGATAGCTTCAGATTAAGAAGAAGAAAAAAATTAGAGATTTTTGTATCTGAAGAAAAGGGAGCAGACAGGGATTGAAAAAAAGAGTAAGAAGGTTTGGCACCTTATAATTATCAAATCACTAGATGAAGATATGATATAGGAGATTTTAATCCCTTGAAAATAGTGGAAGAGATTTGGCGAAGCATTGGAGATATATTAAGAGCTAGAAGAATGCCAGGTGGAGATTTGAGTAGAATGTAAACATAAGGAACAGGCTGAGAGACTTCTTAAAACTACCATTTTAGGGAAATTAAAAGTACTGTAATTTGCCAGCTACCTACATTTGTGACAGAAGCAAGAGGTGTAATGTTGGATTCCAGTAGGCATGACTGAGGATGAAATTAAAAGGTGTACAGGTGAGGACCAAGAGCTGTTTGTTAAACAATTGATTAGCAGTCTTGGGGGAGAACACAAGCTATCAATAGCCACCAAACACTTAAAGGTGCAATGATATCCTATATAAACCCTATCGGTTAGCAACTCTTCTGGATTAAACCATATATTCTGTCCCCTTTGAGATATTATAAAATGTCAAAGCTTTGGGCATGTGGCCGCAGCCTGTAAGGGGAAAATGAGGAGTAGGTAAATGTGGAGAACACTTGAATGAGAACTGTATGGAAGGAAAAAACCTAAAATGCAGCAATTGTAGGAATAAGCACAGTACAACATACAAAGGATGCATGGTGGCATAATGAGCTAGAGAGACACAGAAAATTAAAAATTATCCATAAAATATGCTATGCAGAATCTACCAAAAGAGATTCAGAGCAAAAAGTGGAGAAGAAGGAAAAGGGCAGTGAGGGAAAAGAGCTACTGGTAGAACAACACACAGTTCAGGGCAGGAAAGATAACATAAGGTGAACAGATGAAGATGTACTGCTTGTAGACAAAGATAAATTTATAGCATTTATTATAGAAGTGATTAATTGCATTTTAAAGACAGGGAAGAAGACTGCAAGAATAAAAATTTAATCAAAAGCAGGAGAAAAATATTTACACATAGGTAATCTCTCCATAGACTGCAGCCATGCAATTTAAAATGAAGATAAGAATGTAGTTTAAACAACATGGTTCTAATGATTTTTTTACTGGAATGCACATAGTTTAATGACACATGGCAAGGAATTAAAGAACTTTTTTGAAATGGAAAACAAACTTGATGTGATATGTGTACAAGAAACCTGGTTGATAAGAAATCCTGGAAGTCTAAACTACATCATAAGTTATGATGTAATCAGATGTGACAGAAAAATAAGGAGGATGGGTGTGTATATTTATAAAAGATGCTCAGATCTTAAGTTTTAAGTACAACATTTCTGAGATTCCTATGCAAAATAATAACCACTTTGTAGGAATCTCTAATCTTTACAATCCATATTATAAAAACTAGACAATCTAGAATTGGATGAGCTAGTTCAGGATGTCAAGGACCCATACATTATTTGTGGAGCTCTTAATAGCCATAACGAATTATGGAGGAAGCAGGAAAACTGATTATAATGGCTAATACATGGAACAGTTCATGGAATATTTCATTCACTGGTATTACTAAATACTATTGGAGCACCTACTAGGTTTAATTTGGTGGATGGAACATTTTCATGTTTAGATCTGGGAATTGTAACAAGCAATATAGCAAATAAATACAGCTGGGAAATCTATAAAGAAGATGGAATGGGAAGTGATCACTTTCCTATGCTAATTACATATCAAGGTCAAGGTAATACTGAAGGAATCTGCACCTGGAGTCTTAGAAAAGCAAATTGGGGACTGTTCAAGAGTAAATGTGATGCATATCTAAGTACCAATTGTATAAGTGATAATTTAGAGGAATGTCATGATAACATAATAAGGGGAGTTGTAGCCATAGCAATCCTAGCTATGTGCAAGATATAGAACTGCTACAAACTCAGAAATCCAGTTCCCTGGTGGAATAAGGATTGTAAGGCAGCAATTAAAGAAGGAAATAAGGCATACAAACAAGCAATAGTACACTGAATAGCAAGAACTTAATGAAGTATAAAAAAATGTATAGTGGCACAAAGACTTATTAAAAAGGCAAAGAGAGAGTTGGAGAAAATATTGTGGGAAAATAAACAAAGATTCCAAGATTTCATATAAACAAGTTAAAAGAATGAATGGGATATGGAGTAAAATCAGATGTATACCTGGTCTTATAAGTATATGATAAAGTAGAAAGTTCTAATTTAGGAAAATGTCTACATTTCAGCAAATGAGTTCTAAAAAGTTAATAATGATAAAACTCAAAGTAAATTGAGTTTCATGAACAGAAAAAGTTTTCTGAAGAAATTTGTGAGCTCCTAAATGGCTGGGTAGAATATACTGGAACTCAAAAGAGCAATAGACAGAGGTAAGAATCAGTTCCAGGTAAAGATAGTACATGTAATGCAATGCTAAAGCACCTACCAGAAATTTGGTTGAGTTTTATTGAAATTATAAAATATATGGGGAAAAGGAATACTACTGGTGGAATGGAAACAAGTGGTGGTTATACCTGATGCGTAGAGAAGTATTGCCCATGTGGGGGCAAAATTATGGAATGAATGATGAGAGATTAGTCGCATACTGAAACTATAATCTGTGTACAAAGTGGTTTCAGGAAAGGAAAATGAACAGTTGATCATATTGTAAGATTAGAAACAAATACAAAAAAGCATGTGGAACAAAGTATGATAGCTGCATTTTTGAACATTGAAAAAGCATATGACATACTACGGAGGGAAAGTTTTCTGTGTAAGCTAGCCGCAACTGGAATAAGAGGAAGAATGCTGAGACTTCTTAAGTGACAGAATGATACAAGTAAGGATGAGGGTGACTTTGTCAAATATTTATACACTTACTAATGACAATCCACAAGGGAGTGCTATTAGCCCTACCTTTGTTTAACATTATGATTAAAGATCTCCCGGAGAGTTTACAGTAAGGAGTAGATATTACCCTATTTGTGTTCAACTATGCGCTATGTGGGCGAAACATAAAAGTCTTAAGGTAGCTGGGGAGAGAACCAATGGGGTGTTCAGGGAGATTTCAGAATGGGGCGATACTTGGGGAGTTAAGTTCTCACTTGCTAAAACAAAGGGAATGACCTTTACAAAAAGGAGTATCTTTATGCAGAAAAAAATGCCGGTAGTTCACAAATTTTACATTCTTAGGAGTTATGTTCAATAGCAAGCAAATTTGGAAGGGTCATATGGATAATATCAAGACTAAGTGTAAAGATAGGATGAAACTACTTTAAAGAATTTCTGGGAACAACTGGGGTTCAGATAAGAACACACTGATGATGCTGTGGGGACTAGTAAAACCAGTTATAGATTATAGGTGCTAATCCTTTAATTCAGCTTCTAAATCAACACTTAAAAAATTAGAGCTGCTCCAAGCACAAGCTCTGCAAATCACATTTGGTGTGAGTATTCTGACACCGTTGTGTGTTGCAGGTAGCAACCAGAGAAATGCCTATAAATTTACGGATGAAATTGTTAGATTTAACCTTTTGGGGTAAGGTTAATGGAAATAATGAGAAGAGTACTAAATGAATATACGAGAACTCCTGAGAATTATGGGCACCACAAACTCCCATATGCCAACACGGTTGGAAGAACTGGAAGAACTTAAAATCTTTAGTCATAGGAAATCAGACTATATCTGGACAATTGTTTCTCCAGTTGTAGATTTGTATTTGTATGATAAAACAAAGGGAAGAGCAGGATTGTCAAATCTGATGGATAAGATTTCTGAGTTTATACATGGCAAATTGGCTAAGCATAGCCAAATCTATACTGATGGCTCTAGAGATGGCAACATGGCTAGAATGGGAATCACCTTTTGTATCCCTGAATTTGGAATTAAGAGATCTATGAGACTATCCAATTTTGTAGCCATTATGATGGCCAAATTGATGGACATCCTGTTGGCACTGACCTGGATAAGAGATGTATGCCCAGATATAGCTGCTATCCTATCAGACTCTTTATTGGGTATAATGGCAATTAAAAAGGAAGCCTCAGAAAGCAGGAATGACTTAATCAATTAAATATTGTTCTTAATTACAGGGCTAGCATACTTAGGTATACAGATAATAAAATAAAAATAAAAATAAAAATTTGTAATAGTGTGCATTCCAGTGCATGTAGGGATACCAGGCAATGAAATGGCAGACAAAGCATGGGAAAATGCCTTAAAAATGAAAAGGCTGACAAAGATATCTCCGAGCAAACAGGACTCAACAGTTTGGTTAAGAGAGAATTTAAGGAATGACAAGAACTATTGACCAAATTGAAAAAGGATGAAGGTTCTATTAAATGAGGATTGAGGATAATGGTATACTTAAAAGCTATGATAGAAAAAGTAAAGCAACTATATTTAGAGTGCTAACAGGTCACTGTGACCTGAATGGTAATTTATATTTACTAAACAAGCACAGATACGGGTTGTCTGACACATGCAAAGTTAAAGAGCCAGTTGAGCATCTGCAGTGGCAATGCAGGGATAATTATACAGAAAAAGATTCTTTATGAAGAGCCGAGATGTCTCAAGTTGAAAAGGTGTGTGTGTGTGTGTGCGCACACGCACACGCACATACACGCACACACACAGTCTGAAAGGATTGGTGAGAGTACCGGGAAAGTGGGGTAGTATTTAAAAAAAAAAAAAGCATTACGTTGCTTTTTTTAAGGATACAGAACTGGGGGAGAGGATATAGATATTGTTTATGCAAGAACTGTGGTAGGGGGTTGGTCATAACCTCACATCCTGAGGCGGGGGGGAGAGAGAATGAATAAAAACACTCACTCATTCACTCTGCAGTGACTCTTTAGGATTAGAGAGTAGACAGCTTGGTAGGGTCAAGGAGGAAGCCCAGCAGAAGACTAAGCCCTGGGATCCTTTCAGGAATAGAAAAGTCTGGCAGAGGCAGAGACTCAGGGCAGCCACTGGGATGGAATTGGTGGTAAGCCCTGGTAATATGGCAGGATATGGACTTCTAGGGAAGACCGCTCTAGGAGGTGTTCAACTGAGGAGTAGAACATGATGAAAGGACAAGCCTCAGGAGGACAGAAGTGGCTTTAAGTTTGTGGTTTTGGTTTGGGATTTATTGGGGAGCCCTGTGAGTCCTGGCCTAGAGATAAAGCTGAACCTAGCGAGGCTGTGGGGAGAAGGCCTGAGAAAAGTGCATGATAGGAAGCTGCCCAAGGAAGTAGCGGGGCTGCTTGGATAGACAGATCTTGCTTACTCACTACAGGGTCCTTGGACTGGAACCAAGGGGAATGAGAAGCCTTGGCTCCCACTGAATAGCCACTGAATTGTGAAGCCTCCCGTAAAGAGAGAAAATCATTCAAAAGCCTTGAGCCAAGAGGGTGCAAAGACCATAGGGCTCCGAGTCAGGACCAAAAGCTTGTTGTAAGAATATTGAACTGTTAATGTGCAGGACACTCTTACCCTGGAAGCGGTGGAACTAAAGCCTGACCTGAGTGCTGAGTCACAAAAAGAGATGGATCATCGTGGGACTAGAGTGATCATCAAGCAGGGGATAACAGACAGAGTGGCTACACCTCGTCCAGTCATGAGGGAGGCACTGCAGCAGTGAGTCTACTCTGCTACACAAACTGGTAGTGAGATTTCAGAGTCCTAATGTTGAATGAGTTATGGAATCCCCAGATTGAACTAGCCTCCAAACTGATAAGCAGCCTGCAACTTCTCACCTCTCTTCCTTCTCTCCTCCCAATGTGCCTTTTAGGACTAGGACAGACTAGAACACTAGGCAATGCTCCTAATTCATCTCTGTTGCTGTCAGCAGAATAGGTTCGGAAATATACAAAAGACTATGGAACAAGATAAATATTGGCTGAAACCAAATGTGACTGACATTCAACAAAATATATATTCATCAATGCACTCATCCATACGATAGTGTTGCTGAGCATCGTCTGCACTCAGATTAGAGTTGTACAAAATAGGCACCTATTTGTTATTTTCTCTTAACAATTTAACTGCTGTTTGCAGAAATGTTTATAGTCAATGCTCCAAGGCACTCCACTCCCTGAGGAAGACAAGGCATGCCAACTTTGAACTATGAAATGAACCCATGAATAAAACACCCCCCCCCCATTTTAAAAAATGTAAACTGTTTTCTACAGTCACATAACCAAGAATAACTGAGCAGACAATGTTCAAACATGACAAAAATATCTATTTTGACTGAGGCATTCCATACTCATACATTTCAGTTACTGAGAGACTGAATAGAGGGGTTTACAATGGAATGGCCATCACAATGTTAACAGCAGCATCACTACTAGAATACTGTTGTGGCTATTTAACCCACGCCTGCTGAGTGTGGTGCCCTTTCATGGCACATAGACCATCTAGAGATTGAGTCTGCTACAGCTTTGGCTAAGAGGCACGTGGCTTTTAGTTCATGAAGTAGAGGCTCATGAATTTAATGCCAGAGGTCTCAAGTTCGAACCTGCTTGTTGTCGATTTATTGGGGAGCCCTGTGAGTCCTGGCCTAGAGATAAAACTGAACCTAGTGAGGCTGTGGGGAGAAGGCCTGAGAAAAGTGCTTACCAGTTGGGGTTCATCCAGGGTATAAACTGGGAAATCTCTGAAGTTTGTGATGTGCTTCCTCAGCTAGGAGAAATATGTAAACCAGGCCTGCTGGGTATGGTGCTTTGTCCCCCTCTAGTGGCACCTAGACCACCTAGAGATTAAGGAGTCTGCTACAAACAAAAGGCATATGGTTTTTAGCTCATGCATTTTGCTCCAGAGTTCCCAGGTTTCATCTTGCCCTCTGATGACCAGGGTCTGTTGGCTTTATAACTACATTAAGTACAGTATGGAAAAATAAGAAAAACTTTGCTCCTCATTATGAACAATTAATGTAGGTGCCTGTAGTTACATGTAACAAAGTGCCCATATTTTTATGTAGTGAAATAGCATAAATATAGCATACTGAATTTCCAGTAAGTTGAATTGCCTACTTCTATTTGTTTTATGGGACTCAGATAAAAATATGGTAAGCTCTACAGTACAAGTTACTACAATATCCTCTATGTACTTGGAACTAATTCTCTGTCGCTGTCTTGCTAGTACATTATATGACTCATAGAATTTATTTTCCAAAATTCAAATTAAGAACTGATCTCCTTCTCTAGACTGAACCAAAGAGCTTACACTTGTGATATTCATCTTCAGAGCTTTATGAAGCAGTAATTACACCAGAGTACTATGCACAGTAATCCACAAGTCAAGATTTGTTTATGCTATTAAAAATAGTATATTTTATACACTTCAATAAGACAGATAATTGCATGTGAGGAAAACAAATTATCTTAGCTATATACACAGAGAGAGAGAGAAGGAAAAAAAACCACACAGCCCAATATGTTGTCCTCCAATGCAAGGATATCATGGAAAGGGCTGTTGCATTTCTTGCAACTGAAATTGTATATATATTTCATTTTCTGTTTGGTTTATGGTCCTTTAATCACTGGGGTTTTTATATGTTGTTTCCACTACCTCAAGCTCACGTTTTACGCTCATGATTAAATAAAAACAACATTTAAAAATCTCAGTCAGAAGTGTTAAAAATATAAATTTTCTGAAGTAGTGGATGTGAATCATGTTAATGAGCTGACAACCAATTTATTGTTTTAAACCTTTGAGTAGAGCCCTATATCAACTAAGAGTATACATTACTGTGGAGAGGAACAACAAGAAAATTGTGCATCTGACACTTACAGATTTATTTAGTAACAGTTTAGGAAGAATTCTCAAACCACAAAATAGCTGTGGGTTAAAGGGATGGTATTCAAGCCTGCCTTCATAGGTGGTGTCCATAATGGAGGCTGGAGGAGGCTAAGCCTCACCAAACCTTGCACCGTTGGGGTGCGGGCAGTGGCGGATTCAGGGGCCCTGTAAAAATCTCCCCCTGCCACAGCCCTGGGGTTGGAGGAGCTGTTCTAGTCTCGGGGCCACAGCATGGAAAGGGTGTGGAAAGGAGCAAGTGGGGGTAAAAGGCAGTGTGGGGGCAGAATGGGGGCAGGGCTGTAGGGGAAGGGGTGGAATGGGGACAAGGACGTGGGCAGAACGGTTGGGGCCACAGGGGAAGGGGCAGAATGAGAGACGAGCTTCAGGTTCGGCGCTTCAGCCAGGGCAGAGAGCTCTGCCGCAGTCCTGGCTGAGAGCTTGACCCTGGCTGAGGCCAAGCTCTCAGCCCATCCCCTCTGTGGCCCTGACCAAGTTCTCAGCTCCCCCGCCCCCACCCCTGCCAGGGCCATGGGGGGAGGGAGGGCTGAGAGCAGTGAGGAGGGGCATGGCCACAACTGGAAGAGGTGGGGCCTCTGCCGGAAGAGGCAGAGCAGGGGACTAGCCTCCCCAAGGGGAAGCGTCACCCGCCTCTTCTAGCACTATCAAAGTGGAACCTCTGTTACCTTTTTCCCCCAAAATGATTTGATCCAAATGGATTCTGTTTTATCCATTCCATCATTTCTAATTTCTTTGCAGTCTACATCATCATCATCAATATATAACACCACTCCACCAATTTTACCTTTTATTTCTGTCTTTCATGAACAGCACATACCCTCCAATATCTTTATTCCAATCATGACTACTATTCTACCATGTTTCCGTTAGTCCAGTAATATCTGGTTTCACTTCCTGCCTCAGTAGTTTTAGTTCCTCCATTTTGTTACCTAGGATCCTTGCATTGGTGTACAGACATCTTAGTTTCTGCTTGGCTTTACTCAGATTCCTCATCCCATTAGATATAGTCAATCATTTTACTGCCAACATCACCTATTCAACTGTTATTGTCAGTGGCCTGGGCACTATCTTTCTGTTTAGTGTCCATTTTCTTATCCTCTGTTGTTCCTTTCTCCACTGCTGTATCCCCTTTTACTTGATTTTTCTCCCACTCAATATTGAAATCAGGCTGGAGATTATATGAGCATCTCCCCACAGTCTCTCCCAAATTCTTAGTTTAAAGTTATTTTAATCAGTTGTAGCCAGAAGTCTATTTCCCTCCCTACTCAGGTGGAGTACATCCCATGAGAACAGTCCTCTGTTATTGAATGGCTCCTAGTGGTCAAACATCCCAAAGCCCTTGTTATAGCTGAGCCATCTGCTGAGCCATCTGTTGATCATCACATTCTTCCCTCACCTTCCCTCTCCTTCTCCAGGAACAGGTTGAATCCCACTGAAAATAAAAGTGAGCCTCTATTTCTTTAAGCATCTTCCCCAGCCTGGCGTAGCTTTCCTTGCTGCATCCCAGTGAAAATTTAGCAGCATCGTTTGTTCCCACACGAAAGACAATCAGTGGATTCTTTCCTGCATCCATTAGGATCCTCTTCAGCCTTACATCCACATGCCGTATCTTAGCTCCCGACAGACAGCACACCCTTCTGTTCTCTGTATCTGCTCTATCTGTTCTTAATAGGGAGTCACCAGACACATAAACCTACCTCTTCCTGGTGCTGGTGCAATTCTCCAGCTTTCCCCTTTTGTTCTTTCTGGGCATAAGTCATCTTATCTTTTCTTCTCATTTGCAATCTTCCACAAGTCGTCCTCTATCTTCCCGGGGCTCCAAACTCAGGCTATCTTCATTGATCTTCCCCTCTTCTTGTAGGACTAGTCACTTTTTTCTTCTTCCTGGATCTTGCATCTTCTGCTATTGCCCGCTCTGCCATTTCATTTTCCAACCCAGAGAACCTGCTCCTCAGCTCTGTTTCTTCTTCACTAGCCAGTCTTTCCCTCTACCTTCTTCTGTAGTCACATGCTTCCACTGGCCACTTTCTTCATCCAGCAGTCTACCCTCACAGTTCTCTGGACCAGCATGCATCTTCAAGTCATGAGGTTTCCCTTCAGTCTCTTCTCTCCTTCCCTCCATCATCTGCTCAAATCCCCTTCAAAAAACACAACCATGATTTCTAGCTGCATCTCCAAATCTCGGATCTTTTCTTCCATCAGATCTATCAGGCAGTACTTCAAACAAATGAAGCACCTTTCAGGTGCCCTTTCTAGAATAATGTACGTTCCACAGCTTCCGTCCAGGCATCTTTATTGTCTCTTCCATTCCTCAGGTCACTGCCACTGCTGCCTCTGTAAGGGTTATAGCCTTCTCTCCTAAGCTTCTTTGAAGAAAGGAAAAAAACCAGACAAACAAAAAACCCCAAGCAGCCTCCGTAAAACACCACACACATCCTTCCACAAACTCCCCTGTGTTTAATTCTGTTTGCTTGCACCTGTGCTGCTGGCTAGCCAATTGGCTGCCTTTATAGGCCTGCTGAATAGGAAAGCCCCATCCCCTAATCTAGGTTCAGCTATGATCAAAGGCTCTGCTTCTACTCCTACCAAACTGTGCAAACTGAAACAAACCAGCAAGCGCGCGCACACACACTCTCAAAAACTCACTCACTGCCCCTGAGGAACAGGGGCTTGCCTCCCTTCTCCTCCAACAGATTTCCACTCAAACTCCCCTTTTTTCAGCTCTGATTGCTGGCTTTTTTGCCACTGCACCTCACAAACAGGACAAAAAATCAGAGATACAGCACAATAAAACTATGCAATGGATGGCAAATTGGGCAGGTAGCAATACCTGTGGACCTGCAGACAGACAATCTATTCTGGATATTTAGTAACCAACAATTAGTGTCAGATCTTTTTTCTTCTCTTACCATGTTTTCTAGTTTCGACGGGTTCCTTTTCTGCTTTCATATATATATTCACTAGGTTTTAGGCCCCTACAGTCTCTTCTCTCCCCTTTCCCCACAATTTGCTTTGTACAAAATCTTGGACTGTAGCTGAAAGGAGTCAGATGCCAATAACATTCTACCAGTTAGTAGGAACAGGGTTTCCTATAGTTTCACCTGCAGGTTCAGTATTCCTATATTAAAGACAAGTTATTAACAGATAATGGCCCACAATTCACAAGTGACTCATTTTGTTATATCAGTTCAAGTACATCATATCAAGCCTTCATTATGCACAGTTAAGTGAGTTAGCAGAGTTACAAATGGCAAAGTATTGGATTATAAATCCCCTAAGCGGGGTCAAGGGACCCATAATTTTCATTGCTAGAATACCACATTACATCTCATGATGCTTGATTATGCTCACCAGTTCCCAGACGTAGAGACAAAAACCTAAATGTCAACAGTTAACAAGCTTCTCATACAAAAGACAATCAACCTTGAAATAGCTACAAATGAACTATTTGGCAGGAAGCTAGAACAGAATAAAGTCTATGACAAGAATGCCAGTTACCCCTATTGCAAATGGAAGAGAGTGTTAGATTTCAAACACAAATTGTCTGGAAACCTGTAAAGATAACACAACTGTACCATCCTCAACAAGGTCCCATATAATAATCACCCCTGCGATTCAAAACATGGCCAAAGAGGGCACTGGCTCTCTTTGAGGACATCCAGAATAATTCCAACAGTGCTTCTGTGCTGACACAAGTAACACATCAGTCACCGAATGAAAAAGATGCAGGAACTGAAGACAGAGACTCAAGGTGGCAGGTCCACCATAGAAATTGAACAAGCCTCTGAAGAAAATACTGTTGAGAATATGTGACAGTCCTATTATCCGGAAAGTGATGAGATTCAGACATTGTTACTTGTAGTTGGCCAGTAAGACAGATTTCTTCTGGCAAGAGTTTGGGTCATCTTGTTAGAACCTACAGAGCTGGAACCTGGGAGGTTGTGGGCCTCTGATGCCTCTGCATCAACATGAAAAGCTTAGGCTAGGTTATCAAGGGAGGACCCTGTGAGACTGGGCTCAACAAGAAGTATCGTCCAGCAGGACCTGAGTGGCAGCCCTTCACAGCCCACTGATTGGCCCATACTAGTACTTAAACCAGGAAGCCACGAAGAGGAGTTGTCTGAGCAACAACACAGACTGCCTGCATATTGCAGACTAAGACCTCCTGGTACCTCACTCAGCCTGATTGCCGACTCCTACTCTGATCACTAGATCTGACTGTCCATGTCTCAGCTGTGACACATCTACCCTGACATCCATCCTCAGAATCTTCATTTGTGTTTTACTAACTGACTGTATTAGTTTGTGGCTGTTATTTTCAGATGTTGTATTTTATAGAGCTAAGTGGGAAACTGTTTTCCCATCCCAGGAAAATAGTCAAGATTTCAAAAAGATTCCCCATCCCAAATCAGGACCAAAAGTCAATCTCAAATATTTCCATGAACCAACAAAATGTTTTTTTTTCTTCAGGTCAATTGAAACATTTCACGTCAATATTGGCTATTTAAAAAAATAACTATAATATAGCTCAAATTTCAAAACAAAATATTTGTGAACTGGGAAAAGGGAATTTTTCATTTAAAAATGTCAAAATGGGATGTTCAGAATTTAGAAATTTTCCAACATTGTCAAGAAATTCATCAAAACTGACCCTTTTCTACAAATAGTTTTGGTTTTCCTGTCAAAAAAGGAGACTTTTGTCAAAACAGTTTGCTGAAAAATTCCCTACCCTCTCTAATATTTTAGTTGCAGTGGGTAATGATCCCTGTTATGTGACAGGGATATTAACCTTCTGAAACCTTGAGTCATGTCAGGTGACTGGGGCCAGGAAGCAGAATTCAGGCTCTCGCTGTAAGCCACACTCTTATTACAAAAACACCTACAGTAAGAGTGGCATTGTGCTCACCATATGAAATGTGGTGACAGAGTAAAATGGTGCTATTTGCATAACATTTGTGTCCCATCACAACTATGACACTTGCTATCTTTTCCAATTATTTGTGTAAGTACTATGTCTGACAGAGAAGGTCTAACCATTGAAGGATATGTCTGAGGAAATCAAATAATCAGAAGTCCATAATCTATACATCCTCTGACAGGTGGCTTTACAAGGCAGAATTCTTTCTTGAGCATGAAGACATTTTCTTGACTCACAAATGAAGCTTGAGAATTTCATACTGAAAGAAAAATAAGACTGCTGAATCATATCTGAACAATATTTTAGCAAATGTAGCACAGAAAGGTGGTGATTGGGGCTTAGCATCATGTTTACCTTTTAAATTAAATTTCCTAGTCAGTAGGGGAAAAACCCCTTATTTCTTGCTGCAACTTAAAATCAGTACTTCACATTCTATAACAAATTTAAGGCTAATGAAATGAGTTCTGATGGCTGCAATAGTATGAGCACCATATCGGTCATATCTGACCTTGAAGACAAATTTCATTAATGATTACAATGCTCTGTGAAAAGCTCTTGAGCCACCAACAGAATATATTTCTTGCAAGCAAATGAAAAATGGTCTTCAATCTACAACAAGGCTAAATATACACTGAGTATACAAGAGAATCAGTCAAAATATTAAATATGCCCATCCAAAGTTCACTAGGATCAGACAGGTTTCAGTGAATCTCACAAGGATAAACAAAAACTACCTGCCCTCTCCATCATACTTCCATTATCTTTTTTTAAAAAGAAAACTACTCAACCCAAGGGTTACATACACACAAACTTTTTAAAAAAGCAAATGGCTACTTCTAAAATACTTGCATGTCCATCTTCTCTGACTACAGAGATGCAGTAATTACACTTCCCCTTAGATTTGTTTCCTAAACTTTGAAAGTGGATCAATGTTGTTCTTATTTATTTGTTGACATTCTACAGACAAAGCACCAATCCATTATTTCTTTCAGCAATACAGCTTTTTTTATGGGCCTCATTCTGATCACATGCAGATAAAGTATTTGCATGCAAAAAGATACTGTTAGACATCCACTTTGAAATGTTGCACTTGCCAATACCAAAGTTAACATGCACATAGGGTAACTGCACACACTTTTGCACATGGAGTTGACATTCTGAAAATTTGGTCCTTTATGTAATTCACAATCTTTTATTTGCCATTCAGGTGGCTCCACTTCTCATGGGTTTTACTCTGTTGACTTTAATTATACTTTTGAGCCTGGCAAAGTCTGTTGTTTGGTTTTAAATTTAGCTTGCTCATGCAGCAGATTTCTCAGTTTTACCAGCTCTGCTTATTGCCTTTTAAGGCTTCACAGTTGGTCTGAAAGAAGAATAATGTAAGTGAAATGAATATTCTACAACACAAATACCTACTTCCATTTGGAAAATAATATATTTTCTGTGTACATGTCCTATTGTATGTTTCATAAAATCTAATATGCATATATTCAAAATGCATAAAAATGTTTTCAAGTATATAGTGAGTTTGAGTGTAGACAGGAGTGTAGACAGGACTAGCTAGGTACGAAGTTAATATCTGACAAAATTATAACTTTTCAAAGTATACATTTGAGCTTATTCAGTGATATAGTTACTTTGCATTTCTTATGTGCCAAACTAAAACCATGACTCTATTGGGAGGTCATCTGCACAGGTGGCCTCCACAACCAAGCTTCCTCAAAGCTCAAGATAGCTGAAAATCCAGGGCTTTACTTCAGGTCCACTTCTACCCAGAATTTGCATCTGAATTAGATGCATGTAGCTCCAATTTCATCTTTAAAGCTAATAATTAAAATGTAATTATACATATTGTATTAAGTACTACTTGCTTTTTAGAATTTAAGTTATATCTGGGACACAAGTTGTAAAAAGAAACTAAAGACTTACGCAGAATGTGTTGATAATTATAAACTGAGGTATATTTACCCTTGGTCATACTGTAAGGAAAGTGTCTCTTACTTTTAATTAAACATTAATAAGAGAACATAAGGGAAGTTTCTTTCGATTATAAGATTCCTGTTATATAGTTGTTCCCATTTATGGGAGAAAAGGCAAAGATGTTTTATCACTTCATAGAACTGCTACCTTATGTATGAGGCAGACATGACAGTACTCAGACTCTACTTCTATCTCTTAATCAGCTAGAAAAGTCACCGTCAATGAGAGGTCAGCTTGGAGTTAATATGAAAACTCATAAATAGGAGAACAAGTTTTTTTTTGCACAATTGATGGATTGTAGAATAACTTTCCTTTTAACATGTAGGCCATAGTGTTTTCAATGGTAGAATGAGAGTAAAACACCAGCAACTTCCACTTATTAAAATTACATGCTTTAAAATTTGGTGTCAGATGCAGGAAGCCAAGTTTATGGCTGGGTAGACTTTTTTTTAAAAAAAAATTAGGATAGTTTGTATGTAAAGGCATGGTTAATCCCGTAGCAGGAACTTGCTTAACTATGTTCACTGACCAGCTGCTACAAAATCAAAAACAGGCAACTGGTGGCCAAGATATGCACAGATGCCTAGATCCTGGAAAGCATCCCAGTTGTGCTCACAGTTCTGGAGGGGTGGGGCCATTGAGGCATTAAAGTCACCTTTACACACACACCCACACTCACTCTCTCTCTCGCTCTCCTTTCTCTCAAATACAACACTATTATGGTCGCTATTGTCACCCAAGGATTCTTTCACATGAAGGGAGGTGGGAATTTGGGTGCCAGATCTGCAGGCTCTGTGCTGGGAGCCAAGATGTGGCCCAGAGGACCTGCCTATACAATCTGCAAAGCAGAGGAGATTTATTTACACTTAGATTACACAAGTGTAAAATATTACCAGATCAGAATGGTAGCATTTTGCACCCACTTTATGCCAGTACAAGTGGTCACACCAACTGCAAGGCAGTAGTCAGTTAACCCCAGACTCAACTTGAGCGTGGGATGCGGTTTAAACAAAACAAAAAATAAGATTGTACAAGAGGCCAAATTCATCCATGTTGTTAATTGGATGTAACTCTAATGAAGTCAGTGGGAGCTACAGGTGCTCAGCGCCGAAGAGCCAGACCTCTTACTTGAGAGCTGACATTTATTTAGGCACCTGAGTTTGAAAGTTTGGGCCTGGGCACGTGAAACTCGGAACATTTCCTTATATGTAGAAGTAGTCTTCTCAGAGGGGAATAAACATTGAGACAAGACCAAGGGCCAAATCAGTCAAAGCCAGCCCTTTGTTTTTATAGTTATGGCTCAGGGCACTAAAGCCTCATGTGTAGACATTTTTATAAAGTGAATGTTAAAAGAGCTAGACAGGAAGGAGGAGGAACAAGATTAATTCATTATGGCATAAAATAATTTAACAATGTGCCATTTTAGCTGTAAGCAATAGGTTTTTATTCTATATTGTACTGAGGTCTTTTAAATTATGCAAAAAAGGATGACCAACTTGTTAGTTCCAGTACGTAAAAGCCATTTTTTAAAAAAAGCCTAAGATGTACGTAATAAATATCAGACAGAGTAGAAAAACCAACCAACCAACCTACAAAAACTGCAAAAATAAAGATGACATCACTTGCAGAGGCTGTGATGGTGGGGCATATCCACAGCGTTAATCAATAATTAGCAAGGGTTTGTTGTCTTCTTTCTTCAAAAGGAAACAGAGATCACAGCCATCGGGTTCACTAAAAGGCAAGTCCTCAGTCCAGTGCCCACCCTGCTAAGTATATTGGTCACACTTAAGTTCATTTTGTTTTTAAAAGTTCTATTGGTCTCAGTATATTTCCTGCACTCAACATAAAGAATGCCATTGCAGCTGGTAAAATAGTTCATTCAGTTTTGAGAGTGTGGAATAATTACCATGTCGCTGAGTTGGGTCCTGGGATAATGTGCAGTAATGAGAAGAAGGGGCACACAAATGTTGAGTGTCTAGCATGTAAATACCTTGCGATGCCTGTTCTCACTTTCAGGTGACATTGTAAACAAGAAGTGAGCAGCATTATTTTCCATAAATGTAAACAAACTTGTTTGAGCAATTGGGTGAACAAGAAGTAACACTGAGTGAACTTGTAGGCTCTAAAGTTTTACATTGTTTTATTTTTGAGCGCAGTTATGTAAAAAAAATAATTCTACACTTGTAAATTGCACTTTCATGATAAAGAGATTGCACTACAGTACTTATATGAGGTGAATTGAAAAATACTATTTCTTTTGGGTTTTTTTAGTGCAAATATTTGTAATCAAAATAATATAAAGTGAGCACTGGACAGTTTGTATTCTGTGTTGTAATTGAAATGAATATATTTGAAAATGTAGAAAACATCCCAAAATTATTTAAATAAGTGGTAGTCTATTATTGTTTGACAGTGCGATTAAAAACTGTGATCAATCATGGTTTTTTTAATCTCACAATTAATTGCGATTAACATTTTTAATCGTTTGGTGGCCCTAATAGATACCAATAAAAAGTCAAAAGGATTCAAGCTTAGAACAAATAAATAAATAAATACAAATACAAACACCTTTCAACCCTAACTTTATAGTCATTACAGTAATCAAATCTTAATAATCTGAGCTATGTTTCACTCAGAGGAAAACAAATGACTATCATGTGTAATGGGAATTCTACTATGTCCCAGTAATCTGTCTTGTATAAATTAAGTCCTGGGGGTAAAATAATCATTTTGCAGTACACATTTGTTTAAATTTTCTTTCACATAACAGGTTTCATTTTAAAAGTGGCTGATGCACTCTCAATTCTGAAATAAGGTACTGATTTATTGCCTTTGTCATTAATTGTTCCAAGTTGTACACTACACACAGCAGTTGCATCAAAGGAAAAACAAAATACTCTTAAACACTAACCCTAAAAGCTCTTAGCATTACTGTAGCATTAACCTCCACTGTTTTATCCCCAAACTCCCCTACCACCCATGCACAAACCACATATAAACCTAGGTAAGAGGTTTTTGAACCTGGACTGACTTACCTTGCTGGGGACATAAGTTAAAAGCTGGGTTCTACTTTGTCGGGTGGATGCAGGCTGAAACCCTGCTTATGAGTTCTGGTTTTCATAGATTCATAGATTCTAGGGCTGGAAGGGACCTCGAGAGGTCATCGAGTCCAGCCCCCTGCCCTCATGGCAGGACCAATTACTGTCTAGACCAGCCCTGATAGACATTTATCTAACCTACTCTTAAATATCTCCAGAGATGGAGATTCCACAACCTCCCTGGGCAGTTTATTCCAGTGTTTAACCACCCTGACAGTTAGGAACTTTTTCCTAATGTCCAACCTAAACCTCCCTTGCTGCAGTTTAAGCCCATTGCTTCTTGTTCTATCCTCAGATGCTAAGATGAACAAGTTTTCTCCCTCCTCCTTATGACACCCTTTTAGATACCTGAAGACCGCTATCATGTCCCCTCTCAGTCTTCTCTTTTCCAAACTAAACAAACCCAATTCCTTCAGCCTTCCTTCATAGGTCATGTTCTCTAGACCCTTAATCATTCTTGTTGCTCTTCTCTGGACCCTCTCCAATTTCTCCACATCTTTCTTGAAATGCGGTGCCCAGAACTGGACACAATACTCCAGTTGAGGCCTAACCAGTGCAGAGTAGAGCGGAAGAATGACTTCTCATGTCTTGCTCACCACACACCTGTTAATGCAGCCCAGAATCATGTTTGCTTTTTTTGCAACAGCATCACACTGTTGACTCATATTTAGCTTGTGGTCCACTATAACCCCTAGATCCCTTTCTGCCGTACTCCTTCCTAGACAGTCTCCTCCCATTCTGTATGTGTGAAACGGATTGTTCCTACCTAAGTGGAGCACTTTGCATTTGTCCTTATTAAACTTCATCCTGTTTACCTCTGACCATTTCTCCAATTTGTCCAGATCATTTTGAATTATGACCCTTGTAAATCTTTATGGGGAGATGCTTATAACTATATATGTGTAACTGGGATATGTTTTATGCTACATGTGCCATGTAACATATCTCTGTGAAAGTTATGACCTACTGAATTTATTCCTCCTGTTTGTAGGCATGTATCATTGTTGTGGTTGAAGTTATGAACATTGGTTTCATATTTGTTGGTTTTATGCATAGCTTTTGTAAGAACATGGGACCAGGTCCAGAGGAAGGAATGTGCAAGTTAAGTACAAGTACTTAACAGACAAAAGAAGGTGCAGACCCCAATCCACATCGGGGCCCCAGTCAAGGATGCAAGTGGTTAGACTGGTTAGGGCGCATGGACAGGTGACTTGCCCATGTGATCCCAAAACTCCAGGGCAACTGGATCCTACGCAGGGAGAGGAAGAAAGGCTATAAAAGCCCTTGCAAGACCCTTCCATTTTGTCTTCAGCTGGCTAAAGAGAGAGACTCTCCACGCCCACCACCCCCAGGACACACCCGAAAGAGACTGAACAAAGGACAAAGACATTAGGGGGGTGAGTGATTGCTGGACCCAGGCTAAGTGGAAGAGAGCCTGTTTACTGGACCTAGTGAGGTTTTTATATCTGTGTGAAGTTTGATTAGACATAGAACTGCGTGTTCTATTTTATTTTATTTAGTAATTCACTTTGTTCTGTCTGTCACTACTTGAAATCACTTAAATCCTATTTTCTGTACTTATTAAAATCACTTTTTACTTATTAAATTTCCTTGAGTACGAGTTGGTACCTGGGGAAAGCAAACAGTTGTGCATATCTTTCTATCTTTGAAATAGAAGGCGAACTATTTATGAGTTTACCCTGTATAAGCCTTATGCAGGGTAAAACGGATGTATTAAGGGTTTAGACCGCTTAGGGAGCTGGGCACCTGGGTGTCAAAGGTAAGAGCGCTTCCAGGAGCCTTACAGTTGTTAGTGGACTTGGTTCGGACCTGGGTGTGTGTTTGCAGCAGATCAGTGGAATCTGGCTCAAAACAGACAGGATTCGGGAGTCCCAAGCTGGAAAAGGCCTGGAGGCAGGGACAGAAGTAGCCTTGACACACCAGGTGGCAGCACCAAGCAGGTCTCTGTGATCCCAACCCGTCACAACCCTATCCTCCAAAGCAGTTGCAATCCCTCCCAGTTTGGTATCATCTGCAAACTTAATAAGCGTACTTTCTATGCCAATATCCAAGTCATTGATGAAGATATTGAACAGAGCCAGTCCCAAAACAGACCCTTGCGGAACCCCACTCATTATACCTTTCCAGCAGGATTGGGAACCATTTATAACTACTCTCTGAGTACGGTTATCCAGCCAGTTGCACACCCACCTTATAGTAGCCCCATCTAAGTTGTATTTCCCTAGTTTATTGATAAGAATATCATGTGAGACCGTATCAAATGCCTTACTAAAGTCTAGGTATACCACATCCACCGCTTCTCCCTTATCCACAAGACTCGTTATCCTATCAAAGAAAGCTATCAGATTGGTTTGACATGATTTGTTCTTTACAAATCCATGCTGGTTATTCCCTATCACCTTACCACCTTCCAAGTGTTTGCAGATGATTTCCTTAATTACTTGCTCCATTATTTTCCCTAGCACAGAAGTTAAACTAACTGGTCTGTAGTTCCCTGGGTTGTTTTTATTTCCCTTTTTATAGATGGGCACTATATTTGCCCTTTTCCAGTCTTCTGGAATCTCTCCTGTCTCCCATGATTTACCAAAGATAATAGCTAGAGGCTCAGATACCTCCTCTATTAGCTCCTTGAGTATTCTAGGATGCATTTCATCAGGTCCTGGTGACTTGCCGGCATCTAACTTATCTAAGTGATTTTTAACTTGTTCTTTTTTTATTTTATCTTCTAAACCTTCCCCCTTCCCATTTGCATTCACTATGTTAGGCATTCCCTCAGACTTCTCGGTGAAGACCGAAACAAAGAAGTCATTAAGCATCTCTGCCATTTCCAAGTTTCCTGTTACTGTTTCTCCCTCCTCACTGAGTAGTGGGCCTACCCTGTCCTTGGTCTTCCTCTTGCTTCTAATGTATTGATACAAAGTTTTCTTGTTTCCCTTTATTCCTGCAGCTAGTTTGAGCTCATTTTGTGCCTTTGCCTTTCTAATCTTGCCCCTGCATTCCCGTGTTGTTTGCCTATATTCATCCTTTTTAATTTGTCCTAGTTTCCATTTTTTATACGACTCCTTTTTATTTTTTAGATCTTGCAAGATCTCGTGGTTAAGCCAAGGTGGTCTTTTGCCACATTTTCTATCTTTCCTACCCAGCAGAATAGTTTGCTTTTGGGCCCTTAATAGTGTCCCTTTGAAATACTGCCAGCTCTCCTCAGTTGTTTTTCCCCTCAGTCTTGATTCCCATGGGACCTTACCTATCAGCTCTCTGAGCTTACCAAAATCCGCTTTCCTGAAATCCATTGTCTCTATTTTGCTGTACTCCCTTCTACCCTTCCTTAGAATTGTGAACTCTAGGATTTTATGATCACTTTCGCCCAAGCTGCCTTCTACTTTCAAGTTCTCAACGAGTTCCTCCCTATTTGTTAAAATCAAATCTAGAACAGCTTTCCCCCTAGTAGCTTTCTCAACCTTCTGAAATAAAAAGTTGTCTGCAATGCAGTCCAAGAACTTATTGGATAGTCTGTGCCCCGCCGTGTTATTTTCCCAACATATATCTGGATAGTTGAAGTCCCCCATCACCACCAAATCTTGGGCTTTGGATGATTTTGTTAGTTGTTTAAAAAAAGCTTCATCCACCTCTTCCACCTGGTTAGGTGGCCTGTAGTAGACTCCTAGCATGACATCACCCTTGTTTTGTACCCCTTTTAGCCTAACCCAGAGACTCTCAACACTTCCGTCCCCTATGTCCATCTCAACCTCAGTCCAAGTGTGTACATTTTTAATATATAAGGCAACACCTCCTCCCTTTTTCCCCTGTCTGTCCTTCCTGAGCAAGCTGTACCCATCCATACCAACATTCCAATCATGTGTATTATCCCACCAAGTTTCAGTGATGCCAACAATGTTATAGTTGAATTTATTTATTAGCACTTCCAGTTCTTCCTGCTTATTACCCATACTTCTCGCATTTGTATACAGGCATCTAAGATACTGATTTGATCTTGCCTCCCAGTTTTGCCCTGACCCTCCTATCTCTTTGTCATTAGAGCCCACGCCCCCTCCTATTTCCGACCCATCTCCCAGGTCCCCATGTTCTCCACTTACCTGTGGGCTTTGCTCACCTGTCCCCGTCGAACCTAGTTTAAAGCCCTCCTCACTGGTTCTGATGGTCCTCTGATGCCTTCCCATAATTCAGCAAGGGCTGTATTTTCCTACCCTTCTAACTGCTCCCTGCCTCTGCACTGGTAGTCACTTACCAGTTTATATACAGCTGGTTGGCATTTAAACCCCATGCAGTCTGCTTCATTACCACATAGCATTTGAACATCGCCTGTCTAAACAGGAATGCAATCCCAGCACACAGCTGGCTGGATGAAGGTGAAGCTCTAACATGAGATCAGCAAGGGCCATGATTTGAGAAGATGTTCTCATTCAGGTGCTTATTTCAGGTACAACACCAAGAGGTTATTGGAGGAGGGTGTAGGAGACTATACTTCTTTAGTGCACCCCGGGGCAAAAGGTAGGTTCTGCTCCTGTCTTACAGTTCAGGCCACACCCCTCTGTCTGTGCTGTTCAGGGTGTGTATCACCTTATGGGGGGTGGTGGTGGTGGTATTAAGCACCCCTGTGAGGCATGAAGATAGATGGGTCCACAAGAGAATTAAACAAGTATCAGTTCAGTCAGGGAAACAATAAAACCTGAAGACCATGTACCACAAGGCAAGAGATTTCAATGGAAAGTCTGGCAACTCACCATCAACCTGCCCTTCTGAGGAGAACTACAGAGAACTTTTTCCTGGGTGTCTGGCTGGTGAGTCTTGCTCACATGCTCAGGGTTCAGCCAATCGCCATATTTGGGGTCAGGAAGGAATTTTCCTCCAGGGTAGATTGGCAGAGGCCTCGAAGTTTTTCGCCTTCCTCTGCAGCATGGGGCACGGGTCACTTGCTAGAGGATTCTCTGCATCTTGAAGTCTTTAAACCATGATTTGAGGACTTCAATATCTGAGACATACGTGAGAGGATTATTGCAGGATTGGGTGGGTGAGATTCTGTGGCCTGCATTGTGCAGGAGGTCAGACTAGATGATCATAATGGTCTCTTCTGACCTTAAAGTCTATGAGTCTATGAGTTTGACAAGGTACTTGGCACTGCCCTAAGAACAGAGCTTATTGTCATCCTGTATGGGCTTTTGAGATCATACGAGAAGATTACTTGACCTGGGTCAAAGGGGCTGGGATTTCCTGAAGAGACACCAGAGGCAAAAGGGGACAGCCAGTATGCTCTCAGGCCTGCAGTCCCAGGACCTGTTTGGGCAACTGACTGGGGAGGAAGTAGCATCACATCAGGCTAGTAAGACACCGCCACCATCTTTCATATTGCTAAGGGGGATATGGCATTATAGGTGGGACAGGTCTGGTTTTTGACCAATCTAATTATTATTATAGGGATACTATATGCTTCGATGCAGGTTTTCCTTCAGCTGAGGGCAGAAGAAATATCATCTCACTAGCCCCCACTTCTTTCCTCTCACCCTAGGCATATGCCTTCAAGATGGATTCTAAATGTGTGGGGGGTGGGGGTGGGGAATTAAACATGCAGTACTGAGTTATTCTATAACCCATTGTTGTATGTGTGCAAAGCAGTATTAAAAACCTAGCAATGCCTGCAGATGCAGGAAGTGCACGGAACAAGCATACACACACACACACACCTACCTGTTGGTTTTTCCTCACACTGGCACTAGCATTAGTGTTGTCCGAGGTAGCCTAGATTTAAGTCCCTTTGTCTGATATGTGGTTATATGAAATCCAGAACACTTTAAAGTATTTTTGTACTGCTGGCCCACTGTCTGTTTGCCACAGGTGAACAGCAAGGAAGTTACAAAGGCACAGCTGTTGTAAACAGGCCTCTGCATCTTAGTTCAACATCCTGTTTGTTTGCCCAAGTTTTAGACCACTCCTGGCCAATGTCTGACAACTTTTCTTAGGAGAAACTCCAGACAGCCTGAAATTTCTCACACAGTAAACTTTCCTCACACACGACTATAGCTTATTGAGATCTCTCCCCAGTCAATTTGCTGACCTGTAGGCAGGTGACAGTGTCTCCTTGGCACAGGTAGAAGGCTTTCTACCAGAGGCCTGGAAAAGTTGTTCCTCCTTCCAATTTGAAATTTGCAGCAGATTTACATGCCACCACTGCCTTAATGTTAATACCATCTTTGTAAAAGGTCCATGATCTGTAGGCCCCAGCACACCCTCCTCCCTCTCCAAGGCCAAAACATGTTTGACATTTTGTAATAAAAGAAACATAAAATATTTACTGTTGTCTTGGTGGGCTGTTAACCTGCAAAGCAGCTGCTATTGAGTAGGGAAATATGGGGAGATAGAATAAAAGCATACCAAGGAGATAAAAATGGCAAGTTTGGCCTTGCTATGACATAGAACATTAAAAATTGGGGGCGGGGGGGAGGAGGGGGACAATTTCATTTTTCCCTGGACAAATATTTTTATTTGCTGTTTTTGCTGTTGGAGGGCCTTCTACTTTCGTTGGAACAAAGCACCTTCCCAGGTCTCTTGGGGAGAGGCTCCTCAACCAGCAGGGCAAAAGAAAAAATACCCCTCATGTATAACCTGTCACAGGACATACAAAGGGACTGCCTGTGGGTTGGCCTGGCTTCTGGGTAGACAGAGGGAAGAACAGATTGTGGCTGAGTAAATTGAGAACAACCAGTTGATGACGGAACAGGATCAGCAGCAGAAGGAACTATTTGAATAGCTGCTGAGCATGAGCCAGCAAACAGAAGATTCCAGCACTGTCACCTCCCCCTCTCCCTGCACAGGCTTCCCTGGAAGATCAGTTTCAACACTTCACACTAGCATAGCTCTTTACCAAAGACATGGAGTTCAAACCAAAGTTTTTAATGAAGTCAGATTAACAACAGATACATTGATGTATAGTACAGATGAATCACATAACTGCACATTAGCACAATTCCCTCTGCAAAACAAGGCTGTGGGCACACAGGGCAGCCCTATTTCCTATGTTTTCCTGGACCCAGCCACAGTTATCAGAGGTGCACAAGTGAGGCTTGTACTGGGCCTATAAACTGGCATTGTTGTCACCCCTGTTCTGGTGGAAGTTCTCTACCTTATCCTCGTATGTGTTGTGCAGTGCACAACACAGCCCAATAACACAAATGGCATTACACGCGCTGGCATCCAAACAGGTTTGTAGGCAGTGCTATCTTGCCTTTAATCTGCCAAATAATTACACCATCATCCTGCAACTGCTCAGGTGTGTAATTAAACCTTCTTCTGCTAAGTCTTCTCACATCTTGGTAGAGCTTCATGAACCAGGGCAGTACAAGGTAGGCTGGGTCCCCTAAAGTAGGTGAGAAGAGAGGGAGTAAAATCCCACGTTGTCCACATATGTAAATGCCAGCAATTCTGAATGCCTTGGTGTCATGCACCTTGCCAGTGCATCCCACATTGTGTTCATTTCAAGGGGCATGGGTAGCCTGGCCTAGGGATTAGCATCAGGCACAGGCTGAGGGACCAAGGCCAGGAGCCAGTTACCAAGAATCAGACCAGGCTGGAATGCCAGGAGATCAGAATCAAGAGACAAACACGAGGGCAGGACTTGAGAGTCAGTTACCGAGAGTCAGGTCAAGTCAAGATATCAGGAGGTCAGGATCCTAAGACAGGAACAGGGTAAATACCAGACCAGTGGTCCATGGCAGGGTGAAGCCAAGTAGTTCAGACATCTCCTGTTTCCTCCTCTGGATTAAATAGGAGCTGCAGCCAAATCAGGAGCCTTGGTGTCTCATAATCAGAGTGAAGTGACGGGGCTTGTTCCCCAGTTGGGCTTCATAGACCCCAGTCCTAGCTGCTGTCTGTGAGTTGGTGAGTAGAGTATTGGAATGTGGTGACACGCAGACCTGGATTTGATGTTCGGCAGACCTGGATTTGATGTTCATGAACTTTCCTCTATGGATGACCAAGGTGTGTGCGCCATCAATAGCCCCAGTGCAGTTTGGGATAAATTCCATTTTCATCATCTGCGGGTAAACCACAGCAGCAATTACTTCACAAACTTCCATTACCATAGCACCAATCATTGACTTGCTGGTTAGCCACTGGCCTGTAGCAGTCTGGGATAGCCAGCTTCTAGATGGCAATAACAATCTGCTTCCGGACTGGTAGGGCTTCACTCACATCTGCATGCCCTCGTCAGTAAAGGCAAGTTCCTTACACAGCCCTACAAAGGCAGCTTTTGTCATGCAGAAGTTCTGGAGCCGCATGACAAAGCCCCACCTTTCTGTGCATTCTGATATGTCTGCATGCAGTCTGTGTGATCTCCTCAGCAAACCATACCATCATTTTCTCCTGGGTGACAAGCTGTTGTCAAAATGCCTTCCACTAATTCTCATGCCCTGTATTCGGTGGCTGTTCCGCAAATGAGAGTTGCATTAATGCCAACAGCTGGAACAAGTCGTCATCCTGAGCTAGATCCATGCCCTGCTAATGGTTGGAACAGAGGCTGAAGTGCTTTAGTTTCCTGAGTTGGCGGACTAAGAACACTTCCACACAGGGGGGCTGGAAAGGACAGAGAAGTTCTTCCATAGCATACTGAGAAAATCCATAGAGCAACCCAGTTTAATGCAGCGCTAAGAATCCTAGGATATGACCCCAGAAATTCTAGTGTGTAACCCAGGTTACCTCTGTAGACACAACTACACCGGGTATGACTTGAGGGTCTCTTAGCAGTGTGGACACTCATACCTGGACTTGTCTAACCCAGGTTCCCATACCTGGATCCCTGGACCCAGGAAAACTCTGCAATGAAGACATACCCTCAGTATGGATGACTTATGACTGCTAACAATGGATGATAAATATGGAAGTTCTTCCAGGGTCTTCTGTTCTATCTAGTAATTAACAAACATGTATCAAACCTTTGTCTGGAAATACAACTTCAAATCAACCGCCAGGACTCAAACATAACTCTTCTGATCTCTCTGTGCTTGATACATGATCACTGCTGCTCTCCATGGGGAGGAAATGAAAAACCTTTCATTCCTAAAAAGCTCTGTGGAAACAGCTTCACAGGACATTAGAGAGTAGATTTCGCATCTGAGCCAAGAAATTGTATATCCATAACAAAGCAGGTCAGAGAGAGCCACAAAACCCATCGTTTTTCAGAACAAACTCAAGCATCTGTAAACAAAGTAAAAGACTTCAGGAAGTTTGCGATGAGGTGGAGAAAGATTGAGGAACCAGGAAAAGAGCAGAAGTGTAAGAGGGTAATAAAGAAAACTGACATTCTGAAAAGTTTGATTAGTGCATCTGACCCTACTCACTTTCCTGTGGATTGTATCCGTTTACATTTTTGGAAATAAAAAAAGTCGCTGTATATCAGATCATAAAATTTTATCTTGCTCAGTCACCTGAGAGTAACTGTTAAACTCTTCATCTTTATGACTGAGGCTTTTATACACAGCATAGGTAATATTGAAGAGCCAACACCTATATTTAACAGAACAAGATGAGATCTCTTATCTCTTATAAAGGTGCTGCCAAAAGTGGCATATTATAGTACTCAGTTGTCACATTACCCATGGGACTTGATTTCTCTGAATGCAAGCAAGCCAAGCAGTTTCTTTATTTTCAATGGTTATTTTAGTCATTTTTAAAATTGGATTCCCAAGGCTTTTCACTGTTTAGAATTTTGTTAGCTTACAAATATGCTTTAGTTAGCACGTTAGATGTTAGTTCAGAATCAATGGCTATTCTTTTTTGTTGTTGAGTTAACTGCTTAGAAACTGTTCAAGAAAAATATCATGAGCCCAATCCTGAGCTGGTGTGAACTGGCATACTTCTATTGACTACAATAGAGTTATGCAAATTTACAGCAGCTGAGGATCTGGTTCCATGTAATTTGTGTCTGTGTAATATATCCAAGTCAACAATTTAGAATGAAGCTCAGAGATTTAAAAATAGAATTTACCTTTCCCCTTTTATGCTCTTTACCTTTTGGTGTGGAGTCCACTTTACTCAATTTGGGAAGTAAACCTAGACCCTTTAGTTTAATTTTGTTGAAATCTGGTTCACATTTTGGTTCTCATGTATAATAATATTATGTTTGTGTTTCTAACTCTGCAAGAGAGTGTTTGGCCCTGGTCATGGTCTATGCTAGTGAAATATGGTCCTAAACCTGATGCACCTAGCCACAGAAGGAACTTCTCAGTGTAGAAGAATCTACTGGTGCAGTTTAGTAAACAATGGCTCCTATGCATATAGGACCAAGGGAAAGGGAGCATAGGTAATGGCTTTCCTAGGTCCTGTCAATTCCCCAGTGTTGCCATGACCCATAGGAGCCACTGGAATCCAGAACAATTAAAAGCAGTCTTCAGGCTCTCTCTAATTTATGACCATAGACCAGCATAGTACAGAACAGCCTCAGGATTGGAAAAAGGTGGGCAAGGGTGATCTAAAGTTCCACCCTGGAGTTTTGCTGTGTGCTGCTCTGCTGTAGCAGAGGAATGGGGCCTTTTGAATTTTAAAATGACCAGCCAACCAGCACCACCAAAAAAACCACACCCTCACCAAAACAAAACCTGTCACTGATTTTTTTGTTTGGCTCCTGAAAACATTTCTATTTAAGTATGTAAGTGCTAGTTTTGGGGGACACAAATGACTAACTAGTGTCCCTGTAAGAAAAAAAAAAAAAAGCATGAAATGCACCTAAATTCAGTCATACAATGCCATTAAGGCCAATGGGTTACAAGAATATGAGAACAGTATTTGCCCACAGCTGTCTACTACATTCTTTTTTGGCTATTTATGATCACTGACGTATGATTAAATTGAAAAGTATTTATGTAATCTAATCAAGCAATTGATTCTAACAAGACTATTTGAAGATAATATACTCTTTTCTCAGATAAGTAACTCCATATATATTCCATTCAGAGAATTTAGTAGTAGAGGTTCTCTATATTTCAGTCTACTATATAATCTTCTAAAGTAGACCAACATACTGCATTCTCCACAGTAGATTTTTACAAGCATCACACAGACCATCTTTATCTGCCCCCTCACTACCTTTTCTGGTGTGGGGATTGCAATATCCTACCTAAAATTGACATAGAATAGCTAATGAGTTACCTTTTCTTAAAAGGGCAGTTCTATATACCAACATAAAATTGGCTTACAAACATTTCTCCTATGAACATTTAAGTGATTACATTGATTAATATGGGTATATAAACGTATAGGATCACATACTGCCCTAAATCCAGGCACGCAAGTCCTAGTGGGATTAATGGGAATTTTACATACAGATCAAGGGTATATAAGGGCCCTAGGGTTAACCAATAGTTCAAATAGTGCCCCACACCCCTTTCCAGGCGCCAGCCCCCTGCCCCGAGCCCCCTCCCACACCCAAACTCCCTCCCAGAGCCCATATCCTGAACCCCTCATGGCCGTTCCTCCACCTAGGAGCAGCAGGGACATGTCGCCGCTTCTGGGGAGGCATGCGGAACCAGGTAGGGAGCCTGCCAACCCCATGCCAACCGGACTATAAACCAGACTTTCTATGAAAATTAGAAATGCTGGTATATAGAGATTTCCGGTTGGTACGGGGCCGGATAACACAGTTTTTACTGTAGTTCTCAAATAGAACAATTCTGAGAGTGTTACACAAGAGATTTGAGGCGGATTAAGGATAATATTAAAATGCTGTTAGGCTATAACAAGGATTTGCAGCGCTTTAAAATCCTGTCAATAAAGTGTCTTCTAGGGGTAACATTACACCACAATGAAAAATAACTTCATTACCAATCTATGTTGGACTTACTAGAATATGAAATGACTGATCAATCTCATTACGCTTTATCATAAAAATAATACTGGTACCACTGCTTTATAATTTTTTAAAGCAGCATCTCGAAACTGAACGATCGAGTATGAAATATATCATTACTGAACATAGCTTCAATAAATAGATGTTAAAAAACAGTCAACAAAAAACTGTGAAACAATTGTCACAGAACGCATTATGAAAGCAGATATAAAACTGAAAATATTAACTTGGTCAGGATATATTTATATAGAACATCTGTGTTAGACTTCACAAATTTAGTAAATTTAACAAATACAACGACTGCTATGTATTAATAAGGCAACTGAACTACACAGAGATTTTTTTTCACTGTAAAAGAGTGGAGGCAGATTGATATTCCTTGTAAAATGAAATATTATGCAGAAGTTAAAAGAACTGGACACATGCAACAAGTAAAAATAGAGTACATCAGTAGTAGTGAACATCTAAAAGACACAACTTTAATAAAAATAGGACTTGTAAAATTCCATAAAAATCTCATTTGAGTCACATCACACACTAGTCAGATAAATGAGTCCTGAGCCTTTATATCTATTTACAGTATGCTTTAAAATAGTCAGCTTTACATGTGGAACATGCTTATTAGACAAACAAGATTGCATTGGACTGGTAAATGGTTGTGGTCTATATAATGATAAATGGTCTATATAAGTATCATGGTCCAGATCTTCAGAGATACTTAGGCTCTGAAATACCTTTGAGGTTCTGGGCTTTAGTGCTTTACAAACATTACAAACTCATCTTCACAACGATAATACTAACGCTAAAGCCTGACATAAAAAAGAAACTTGCTGAATGGGAAAAAAGTGCATCTACATTAGCAGGAAAGGATTAAAACCCACTTAAGCATAGGGAAGTTGATTGAGCAGCATGATTGGGTGGAAATGAAAAAGGTGCTCAGTTTGTCTACTTTTGTTAACTGTAAGGGAGGCGGAAAAAACCCCAGCGTGGCAAGGAGTGGGATCAGAAGGGGAGGCAGGGAGTGAAGAATGGAATCAGAGTGAACTAAACTGAATCATTTGGCGTAAAAACCAAATAACAGCACTCAACAAAAACAAAATCAGCTAAATTAGTGTGGATAAAACTTTAAAGTACAATGGGAAATTTGGCCTCAAGTTTTCCACTAATTTAACTGAACCTACACATCAGCTAAGCTGCCTACAGAACTGCATGGATCTTTTGACAATCTCACTTTCCTAGAACACTTTGTGAAAGTCTAGTTTTCCTAAGGAAGGAGAAGCATAAAGTTCTCCCTGAAGCTCATATCCCATAAATGCTGACCATTACTTATTAGCACTGTTTGCTGTGGAAAGTGTTAGTCAAGTGAAGGATAGTGCTCAGGACATCTTTCCCATTTATGAAACATCTTACAGGGATAGGGGAAATCTTGGCTTCATGACAAAAGTCACAAACACTCAAACGTCTTGCTTAATTACAAGTCACACCCATTTAACTCATTGAAAGATTAATTGATGGCATGCATAACTATAATGCATAATTGGGATGAATTTGACACAGTGGGAGTTATACATGCATATCTGATGCTACAATGTAACCCCAAAAGGATGAAGCATACTTTCTTATTCTCAAGAGATTATTTAGGCTTATTTCCCTAGTCATATATCACACTTGATATCCCTAATAGCAGACTAGCAAAAATAGCTAGTCTAAAACATCCTGGGAAGCCTAAAACGGCAACAAATGAGAGCAAGAGGGAGAGATAGGGATAGGGAGAGAGCAGCAATAGATGCTTCCTTATGTGCCAGGGACAGAAATATACAAACTGCACACCTCCTACCTCAATCTCACAATTTAAAAATTGAGATTTGTCATGGGATGATTGTGATATCCTGTCCAGGGCACCCAGAATTGTGAGCCACTGTCACCCCCTCTACCTTAGCAAAAGTGCAAGCTTTGCTGAGGCTAAGATGTGTGTCAGTTTCCTGACACACCAGTCTGTCTGTCTTGCCAGCAAACTCTTCTAAACTCCACCAGTCTAAACTCTGTCATGCGGGTAACTGTGAACCCCAATTCCTAAGATCCCCAGAGACATCATCTTGTAGTGTCCAGTTCCTCTCTGTGGACACTCAGAAATTAAGTTTGCTGCCTCCAAAGAGGCAGTGTGTACATCAGCCTGTTAGGTTAGCTGAAGACTCTCACTGCACTTTAATACACAGAACTGAGATGGTTTTGTAATAAAACAAGAATAAGTTTATTAATAAAGAACAGAGATTTAAGTGATACTGAGCAAGAGAAAAAGACAAATATGGTTACAGACAAAACACACACTTTCTAGTGACTAAAACTTAATCTTAGCAAGGTAAAATCTTTGCCTAAGCAGTTTTCTTATATGAAGTTGCCAGCATCTCCAGCCCTCCAGGCCTGGGGCCCCAACATTCACGGAATCAAAGGGAACAGCACCCTAACTGATGGATAACTCCAGTGGCTTTTTGCTTCCCTTACATTTCCCAAAGTTCATTATCTCTGCTGCAAGAGCCAGGAAGGCTTCCTGGAGTGCAGATTCCATCCCCCGGCATGATTGCTAAATGGTCTTCTCCCTTGCTTGTTAGCTTGATGGCTTTGTTTGCCTTATTTGTAAATGTACTTTCATTGTCCTCTGCCTGTAATCAAGCCACTCAGACCAAGTAAATACACATTCTTTTGTCTGGGGCAGGATGGGTTTCTGCTCTGTCTCCCAAGCAAACATATTTCCAGCACACATCAATAAACTCTTTTTACACAAGCCATACATCCATCTCTCAATGATTTGCAGGACCAGGACATCACCACTTTACATAAGATACCCTCCAGGATCCCTTTTAGCTACAAATTATGACAACAGTGTGTCAGGGGTAATGAGTGTGTCAGGCCTGATATGAGTTACAGTATGATGGGCCCTCTGCCAGTTGGCACTGAGGAGCTCCCAGGTCACACCTCCCATCTTACAATGCTGTAGGAGGATCAGCCACTGGCTGGACCATACATACAACATGCAATAATATTAATCACCAGTGTACCACCAGCTGCCATAGAAGAACGTACTTGATACACTTTTATAGTATAATAATCTTGTATACAACTAGTTGCTTATTCTTTGGGATTCAGACTCCTTGTTCTCCCCTGGGGTGCCTGGATCCTGATTGTCACGAGGTTTAGATCTGGAGCCTTGAGTTAGTAAGTCCTACATGCTAACCAGCTACCACGGGCACAGAGTCCATGGAAGTGCAAGTGCTCTGTAGGCTCTGCTTCCTTCAGGTCAGACTATGAAGTAAGTAAGGCAGGGATGTGTATGCGGGGGAGGAAGGAGAGAGGGGAGAGTTGGGGAGTCATGTGACACCTGTGCCAAAATTGCAGACGTTCTGATTTTAGGATGAGGCAAATTTTGTGGCTGAAAATCCAGGCTGCACTCTAATTTAGCCTTATTTTGGGACTATAGAGAAAATGACATTTTTGCAAGGCTGCAGTAAGTTGGAATTAGACTTAAACCTGGTTTTATATTGATTGGGTTTGTGATGAATGCCTGATTTGCACTCTAATTCACTTCCACAAAGGTATTCAATATGCCTAGCATTCAAAAAACTAACCAACCAACCAACCAGGCAGTCTAGAATTTATTGGCTCAGTTACACCGGATGGAAAGAATAAGTGAGAAGATATACAGCAAAGTATTGAGATTCTCTCTAAAAGTAGAAGCTGAATGCACATTGCGCCAATCTCCTATTAGGCTACTTCACATACACTCTGAAAATGAATGGGGAAATCTTGTGTTAGGAGTTGCCTCCAGTACTGTGTTAAGGATTAGGAGGGAGTACCACCATGGTTCTGCTTGCAAAGGGAGCTTCCACATTGGCACCGCTGTTGGCTTTTTAATCCACCACAGCCAGACTTTCCACCCAGGTCCATCTGCATGAGGCAAGAGTGACCCAGGATATACCAAAGCACCCTAGGATAGGTTGTACTGTGCAAAGGGGAGCGCATAGATTCATAGATTCCAAGGCCAGAAGGGACCATTGTGATCATCTAGTCTGACTGCCTTTATAACACAGGCCATTGAACTACCCCCAAAATAATTCCTATATTTTAGAAAAAACATTCAGCCTTGATTTAAAAATGGTCAGTGATGGAGAACCCACTGTGACTGTTAGTAAACTATTGCAATGGATAATTACTCTCAGAATCAAAAATGTTCACCTTATTTCCAGTCTGAGTTTGTCTAGATTCAACATTAGATCATGTTATACCTTTCTCTCCTAGCTTGAAGATTAAATATTTGTAAATTCTTAAAGACAAATCAAATCATGCTTTAACCTTCTCTAGGTCAAGCTAAATAAGCCAACTGGAAAAGAATTGAATGCTAAAGTGGGACTAAACTGAAAAGAAGGAAATGGAGAGCTGTCAAGGTCATAGGACAGAAGCAGCACCAGTTGTAGGTAGGCTCACTGAGCCTGAGGTGCTACTGGAGATGTATTGCAGAAACAGGGCATCACAATCTGACATGGGACTGGAAAGGAAGAGTGGATCACATTTACAAAGGGGTTTAAAGTACCCAAGGAAGAATTGTTGGGGAATTGAAAGAGCAAGGTAACAAAATTGAAAGTTTGAGCATATTAGAAGCAGAAAGACATTTACGGCATTACAATTTTAATTTGTAATGCTATACTATTTTAAAACACCACATTTGTTAACATTCATATTGATAAACTGAAAAGCGGGTTAACAAGAATCAGAAGTCATTAATCTGTTAGGGAATTTACCAGAACTGTGCTGCATGAGTGTTATGACATTGCTACTCATAGAGGTGTCGCCTAGAAAGTATAACATCAATGAAAATAGTTCTCTTTTTTTTTTCTTTCACATGAAAAGGATCAAAATAAAATTAATGAAAAACAGTCTGTAAAAACAAAAAATATAATTATTTGGGGACAGATTTAACAGGTTTCAATCAAGGCTAACATTTTTAAACCTGGGATGCTTACAATTAGGTATCCATATGTGGATATATAAATTCCATGATTTTCAGAAGGAGTGACTGACATTAACAGGAATTTAAGGTATTTGCAGAGGTGAAAGTAAGCCGGTACGCCCCGGTACGGCTTCCCCAGGCGCAATTTTAAGGGCCTGGGGCTCCCAGCAGCAGCTGGAGCCCCCGGCCCTTTACATTGCTGCCAGAGCCCTACGGTAGTGGCGGCAGGGCTGGGGTGGCGATTTAAAGGGCCCGGGGCGGTAGCGGTAGCCGAACGCTGGGCCCTTTAAATCGTCTCCGGAGTCCCACCACCGCTTGCCCAGGGCTCGGCCGTCGCTACCGCCCCGGGCCCTTTAAACCACTGCCGGAGCCCCCGGCTGCCTCTGCTACCCTGGCGGGGTGGAGGGGGGTAGGAGGCACTTACCGGTACAGGGTGGGCCAGGGCTGGCTCTGACCCCCCAGCCCTGCCCCTTCCGCCCGAGGCCCAGCCACTTCCGGGGGCCAGAGCTGGCCCCAGCCCAGCCCCAAACCGGTAAGTCCCTAGACTTACTTTCACCCCTGGGTATTTGACATCACAGAAAGTGAGGCTAAACAGGCCTCAATCATGCAAATCTTTAGCTTTGCACATGTGAGTAATCCCACTAATTTGCCACATGGTTAAATTTAAAGCAGGTAAGTGTTTGCAAGGTCGGGGTATTATTTAGGTGCCTAAAATGAATTCCTTTTCCCCAGTTTTATGCACCCAGCTTTGAAGATTTTTGACTCTAAGTATGAGAAGTTTAAGAAATGATGTACCCCTAGATACTCAGCAGGGGTAATCTGCATAGTTTCACTGATTTACATCAGCTAGGGCTCTGGCCCCACTATTTTCATGCTGAGAATGTTTAAGGGCTTCCAGTTTTTTGAGGAAGAGGAACTGTTTTTAAAACATACAGTGAACTGATTGTTTCCTCTTTCATATCAATACTAGTTTCTATAGAAAGAGTAGAAGAATAAGTATCTTTTTTGGCGTGGAAAATAATAGTATTATGGCGCATCGTCTGTTGCCACAAAGTAGCAGATTAAACAAAAGTATGTGATGCAATATATCTATATTCCCCTCTTCACACCAAAAACTGTATGTTTGACTGTTTTCTTTCTATTTTAGAACCTTTGTCAGCAATCCTTTATTATAAAAATCCCATCTCTATTCCTTATAGAAGTTTTAAAGTCATTTCACAGCTGAGTGGAACCCTAAACAGAGCTATCTTAGTGTAATGAAGCAGAAAACGATTGCTCCTTAACAAGACTGGTATATGGTGACAAACAGCTCATAAAAATCCCATCTGCCACAAAATGCTTCTATTTTAGTTGCTTTCAAAGCTAAATGCTGTATTTCCTGTTTCTTTTCAGAAAGAACAGAGGAAATATCAAGCCTGAACTATCAAATTGTCCTCTGACAGGAAAAAGAACCACACTCATTTTATAATGCACTGATGCTAATCATTCCGAGCGTCACAAAGGTTCAGCATTGCTTGTGGACATATTTACAGCGCGTAGGCTTTTGTAAAGCTAAAAGAAAATACTATCAAGCCATACTACAGAGAAACATTTCTGATGATTTAAAAGCAAAGAACTACATGTAAAGTAATCTGTTGCAGATTTTGTTTTGTAACAATAACTCCCCCCGGTACAGAATGCAATCAGAGGGGAAATAATTATGCCATCTGTGGCTATACCAGTACTTACTCTGTTTTAAAGAATGAAAGGGCTGGATCCTGTAGTTCTGCTTTAGGCATAACTCCCACTGATTTAAATGCTTCAGTGCTTTTAATATTTATGGGAGTTTTGCCTGAGTAAAGATGGCAAGAGCTCCCTTTATTCCAAATTCTGGTAAATATTTGTTTAGTCCTTCTTGCATTTTTGGCAATATGCTGAGCAAATAATTGATTTTTTTTTTTTTGGTTTGGTGGCCAAACCAAAAAATCCAAAATAATTAGTTCATTTTGAATGGAAACTGATTTTTGTTTTGTTTTCTCCTCTTCAAATGACAGGCTGGAAAATTTTCATTCAAGTTGACATTTTATTTCAGAAATGCTGATTTGAAACAAAGTGTCAACAAAGTTTGTTTTCACATTTTTGAAATGTTTATTTTTCATGTTCTGAAAAACTATTCACTGAATTGGACTTGAATTTGCAAATAGTTTTGGGGGCCCAAAAATGCATTTCAGTGTGTGACGGGTTCCCCCCAGGGTGACACTTGGAACTGGGGTACCACTGAGCCCGCCTGACCTACCAGCCTGGGCTCCCTTTCACACTGTGGTGCTGTGATAAGTTGCCAAGCTCTCCAAGCTTGCTCTTTCACCAGCATACACACAGATAGGGACACACCCAGTTGCAGCTAAACATACAGATGCTGAAATCAGCTCTGCATGGGAAGGCTCAGTTAAGGAATTGCTCAGTACTCAAGTGCACACCCCCCTCCAGAGGGTAAACCCCAAATTGTACCGTTTTTCACTACACAGGGAACTGTACGGCGTAAGCTCATGAAATTCACCCCCTCCCTCAATGCGGAGAGAGATATGCAACAGCTTTCTGCCCCAAGTTATAACTCCCACACACTGGTTTTAAACAAAACCAAAACAAGTTTTTTAACTACAGAAGATAGATTTTAAGTGATTATAAGTGATAGCAAACAGATTAAAGCAGATTACCTTAGTAAATAAACAAAACCACAAACTGATCTTAACATACTAGATAGGTAGGATATGAATTAGCAAATTCTCACCCTGAGTGAAAAACAGGCTGGAAGATTCTTAAGGCAAAAGCTGCCTGGGCTTTCCCAGGTTTTCATACACAGGCTAAAAATCCCTCTAGCCTGGGACCATCACGTCCCACAGTTCAAGTGTGTTGTTGTAGAGAGAGTGAGGTCCCCCTCCATGATGTCATTTGCCCCTTTTTATATCTTCTTCACACATGCTGGAAAGCTCTTTTGGTGTGATCTGGGTCAAACGGTTCCCATTGTGTAATGCTATCTCTGAGAGATTTCTATTGTACACAGTTCCTGGGGTAATCCTTGTGCTTGTGTGCATTTCCTCAAAAAGCCATTATAATTGTTTGGCTTTTTTACTGTTGTACCTGAAAGGCTGCTTGTGGGTGTTTTCAACCTCACAAAATGTTTCAGTAACACATACATAGCCAAACTTCATAACTTCACATACGACGATAGCACATACAATCCAATGAGATATTCTGTCTAACAGATCAAGACTTTTAGAATGATACCTCACAAGGCATACTTTGTATAAAACATCATAATTACATGACAGTGATGAACAATGGGGTGCCAGGTTGTTACACAGTGAATTTACTATTCATCAAAAAAATATCCACCCAGCTCTAGCTGTAATGAATTACATACTACGTGTGTACATCACTCCCCAAACTATTGTATGCGTATTGTAGGTCCTGTGCTGCTAGAGGAAACCATTATTTAGGTTAGGTCTAGTACATGGCCTGTATCTTTGCACCCAGGTGAGCAGAGCTCATCCTCATGGTTGCAATGAAGTTCTTTGTGACCCTTGGGTCACATACTGACAACTGGGAAGTTCCTGGGAAGATATGGATTTTCCTTAAAAAATAAATAAAATAAAATCTTATTTTGCAGTCATAACTCTTAGTTATTTATCAGAAACATGGAAAACAAAAATAAATAAGATTTTGATTTCTGATTATTTGTTATACTTCATGTTCCATTCTCTGACAAATGCATTAAGCACTCTAAAGGTTTCAACAAAGAGCAATTGTTGTCTTAAAATCTATTATATTGAGTACTTGCTAATTATTTTAATGCTTTTTTCTTCTAGGGATGGTCACTCAAGATTTTATCTAGGGAGAAAATAGAGTTTTGGTGTAATAGCATCACCTTTTCCAAATGTCTGATTCAGAGGTAGATGCAGGTAGGCAGCTGGTGGTTCAGGGATCACTAAAAGATCATCAGTACTCAGCAGAACAGCCACGGGCACAACACTCAATGCAAAAAGCTGAATTCTAATTTTTCATTCAGCTCTTGACCTAAGAGATTCCTATAGTGGTAGCTGATGTGGCAGAGGAGGTGTGAAGCCTGGTGAGTCCTCAGTTACCATTAGTAAAGAGGCAAAAGTGAAGAGCAGATATTTCAGTTGTGGAAGACAAATGCAAAATGCTTGTAAGTTGCTAGTAGAATTAATACATGCCTTCACCTATCTAGAGAAGCTGCTGTAGGCAGGAAACTTTGGCATACAGCATTAGAAAAATTGAACTATCAGTTACATTCTTCTTTCCAGCTGTAATACCAATTTGAAAAGCCTACAGAGTTAGTCACTGATGTTTTCCAACTTGTTGAAGTGAGAAGCTTTCCACAAAAGGGGATGTAGTTTTTTTAGGCACATAGCAAAGTCATACCCCAAAGGCTTTTGTTTTGTTACATAACAGCTGTGCAATCAACATTATGGCAGAAACATAATTGAAGTTGCCTGGGGGTTGTTGAGTATGCTGTTCTAAGGCTGTTGGAAGCAGAAAATATCAATGGGGCACAGACTGATCTCCATTTACAACAGTTGTAAATTTGAGCAACTCCAATGGAGTTAAGCTAGATTTATACCAGTGTAACATGGCAGAATTGGGTTCTTGGCCTCCTGTGGTGGACATCTTGCCAATTCGGATCCTTTATCCCTTGAGTTAGGAGCTGGGAACTGTTGGCATATGCCCCTTAACTGGCACTGGGACATAGAGCAGATTCATGCCTTCCCAATTCAAAAGCTCCTAAATACAATGGAGCACAGGCCAAATAAAAGGAAATCTGCAAAGGGTGAGAAATAAAAGCTGCAAATAGTTTTCAGTGGAATAAGTTTTTTGAACACTGTAGTGGAACTGCGTCTAGATAATGGCAACATTGCCAGCAAGGAAGTACCACTCGTTCTGCTAACCAAAATAAATTGCACATGATTGAATTCACTTTGGTTTCTCTTTTTCCTCCAATTACAAAGACAGTTTGTAAACTCTGCACAACAACTTACATGAACCTGGACTGACTTTCAAGAGATCCTGAGGGGTGTACTGCATGTATCTGTATGGAAATCAGGGAGAATTCAGTAGTTCACATGGTGCTCTCATACCAGGACAGCTAAGCTTTCTATTGCAGTTCCATGCAAAGACTTAAAATCAGGATTGAGCTGGGTGCTGTACAAACACAGAGCAAGACACAGTCCCTACTCTAAGGCCAGGTCTACACTAGGACTTTGTCGAATTTAGCAGCGTTAACTCGATTTAACCCCTCACCCATCCACATTAGGAAGCAGTTTATTTCGACATAAAGGGCTCTTTGAATCGATTTCTGTACTCCACCCCGACGAGGGGAGTAGCGCCAAATTCGACATGGCCATGTCGAATTCGAGGTACTGTGGACGGAATTCGACGCTAATAGCTCCGGGAGCTATCCCACAGTGCACCACTCAGTGGACGCTCAGGACAGTAATCTGTACTCGGATGCTCTGACCTGCCACTCAGAGAAATCCCCGGGAAAATTTGAATCCCTTTTCCTGTCTGGCCATTTTGAATCCCATTTCCTCTTTGGACATCGTGGCGAGCTCAGCAGCACTGGCAACAATGCAGAGCTCTACAGCAGTGGTTTTCATGCCATCGCAGAATAGAAAGAGGGCTCCAGCATGGACTGATCGGGAAGTTTTGGATCTGATCGCTGTGTGGGGAGATGAATCAATCCTAGCCGAGCTCCGATCCAAAAGACGGAATGCCAAGATTTATGAGAAAATATCCCAGGCTATGACGGAGAGAGGATACAGCGGGATGCAACGCAGTGCTGCGTGAAAATCAAGGAGCTGCGGCAGGCGTACCAGAAGACCAAGGAGTCCAACGGACGCTCCGGGTCGCAGACACACACTTGCCGATTTTACGAGGCACTGCATGCCATGCTCGGTGGTGCTGCCACAACTACCCCACCAGTGTCCGTGGACTCCGACGACGGGGTCTTATCTACGGCCACGTCGTCGGAGGTTTTCGCGGACGGCGAAGAAGAGGAAGGAGGGGAGGAGGACGAGGCACTAGACAGCAGTCTCACTGCTGATTTCCCCGACAGCCAGGAACTATTCCTCACCCTGACTGAGCTGCCCTACGAACACTCCCAAGGCAGCATTCCTGACCAGGAATCAGGCGAAGGATCATCAGGTCAGTGTTTTAGACATTTATTTGCAATACAATAGGCATGGTGTGTTAGCACTGTGTAACTGTGGCTTAATTGGCCTTATGCGCTTCAGCTTGGAGTCGCTTTCCCGTACAACTATTCGAAAAGTCTGTCAATATGTATGGGGATAGAGGAGTAATCCCCATCTGAGAGCTCCGCGAAGCTCTCCTGGAGGTACAGTGAGAGCTTGTTTATCACGTTCACGGGAAGAGCGGCCTTATTGTCTCCTCCATGGTAGGATACTTTCCCGCGCCATGCAAGCTGCAGGTACTCTGGTATCATTGCCTTGCATAGCATGGCAGCATACGGCCCCGGGGTTTGCTGGCATTGACGCAGCATGCACTATTTCTCTGTCTCGGTAATCCTCATCAGAGTAATATCAGTCATGGGGTCCTGGTTTGAATGAGTGGTATAATTAGTATAGTAAATGCTACCTTTTCCCTTTAAAGAAAGACACCCAGCTGTTTCCGTTAACGCGTGGTGGTAGGGAGTTGGGAGCCAAACCATTCGTACTTAGCGGTGCGCGGGCAGGGAGAGTTCCCAGGACCGGCCACGTGAGCCGTTCAGACAGAGCGGTTCGCGGGCAATCTTGGTTCCCGGGAGCGACCACGCGGAGGGGGGGGAGGGTAGGCGAGACGTTCATGATGAGCAGTTCGCGGGCATTTTTGGTTCCCGGGAGCGACCACGCGGAGGGGGGGGGAGGGGAGGCGAGCCGTTCAAGCTGAGCGGTTCGCGGGCATTTTTGGTTCCCGGGAGCGACCACGCGGAGGGGGGGGAAGGGTAGGCGAGCCGTTCATGATGAGCGGTTCGCGGGCATTTTTGGTTCCCGGGAGCGACCACGTGGAGGGGGGGGAAGGGTAGGCGAGCCGTTCATGCTGAGCGGTTCACGGGCACTTTTGGTTCCCGGGAGCGACCACGCGGAGGGGGGGGAAGGGTAGGCGAGCCGTTCATACTGAGCGGTTCGCGGGCACTTTTGGTTCCCTGGAGCGGCCACGCGGGGTGGGGGGGGAAGGGTAGGCGAGCCGCTGTAGATGAGCGGTTTGGCCAGCAGCAGTTCCTGCCCGCCGCCAGGAACAGTGATTGAGACATGGGAGTAGAGCACTGCTGTGAAGCAATCTCTCAGCAGTCCAAACTCATCACCTTACCATGGTCTTCAGAGAGGTGATTTTCAGTGTTCGGTCAGGCTTCTGGGATCCGTATACCGGGACCCCAGACACTCAGCATTAAGTCCTAATATTTGACCTTGTAGTACGTGAACATGTGATAGGCACTGTGCTTGGTCCTATTCACGGTGAAAGAGTATGGGCATTGTTCTGGAAAAAGTATCTTTCTGAGGAATTCACTCCCTTTCCCTCGTCCCGCAGCTGCGAGTGTCTCCCGCCCTACCCGTGTTTCTCCCTCCCATGGGCTACTACAGATAAGGCGGCGCAAAAAGAGAACCCGGGACGACATGTTCTCGGAATTGATGATGTGGTCCCGAAGGGAGGCGGCACAGCGGAGAGAGGACGTCTCACGGTCCGAGCGAGCAGCCAGGGAACGAGAGCAGAGGGCTGAAGCGCGCGAGGACAGGTGGCAGCAGGAAGACCAGCAGGCGACCCAAACAATGCTGGGACTAATGAGGGAGCAAACCGACACGCTCCGGCTCCTGGTGGACGTTCTCCAGGACAGGAGACAGGAGGAAAGAGCCCCTCTATATGTTCTTTCCAACCGCCCACCCCCGCCACCAAGTCCAGTGGTTTACTCACCCAAAGTCACTAGGACGAGGGGAGGCAGGGTCCGTGGAAATATTCACTCCACCCCTGCAGACTGCTCCAGTAGCAGAAGGCTCTCATTCCCAAAACCTTAGATTGGTCCTTTCTCTCCCTCCAGCCGCACCCCTCAACACCTCCCTTCCCAGGTTCCATGTTAAAGAAATGCTCAATTTAATAAAAATGGTTTTTTGGTTCATTGATGTTTCCCTGACTGTCTTAAACAGAACCGTTTGTTTTTCGGGTTAGTGGGTAACGGGGTTTGTAAGTGCAGACGACTGGCGCACAACACAGGGTACAGACAGGGTAACGGATCAACTGAAAGGCACAGTAAAAATTGCATGCAGTAAGCACACTTGTCATTCTGGGTGTGGGTTTTCAGGTTCTCTACGGGGGGTTGGGGGTTGGGTGGTTCGCTGTCTGGTGGGGGAGGGTGACCGCTGATCTTTAGCGGCTGGCAATAGCCTGCATGATAGATCCATGCACCGGGGGATCCGTAGCCGATATTCACTGCGAAAAAGTCACAGAGACCCCACCACACACACATGCGAATAGGAGGGGTTAATGGCTCCCTTTAAACAAGCAGTCCAGCACTTAGGACTGCTCTGGGAGCAGGAGCATGTCATTCCCCAAGCTTTGAAGCGTACTTTCCCACACTCCACCCGCTCCCCAACAGCGGTATGCGTCCACGGTTAAAACCGTAACCGAGAAACCAGTACCGGAGATGGTCCAAATAAACAATGTTTCCTTTATTGTGCTTTTAAAGCGTTGAACGAAGGAGGGGGAAGGGGGTTGGTAATGGGAGAGGATGGGCAACGGAAACTGTGTAAAGAAACAGGGGAAGGTTCAGCATCTGTTTAAAGAAGTGTAACAGTCACTGGTTACCCTGGTCTGTCTGGAAGCGAGTTTTCAAAGCTTCCCGGATGCGCAGCACGTCCCGCTGTGATCTTCTAATCGCCCTGGTGTCCGGCTGAGCGTAATCTGCTGCCAGGCGATTTGCCTCAACCTCCCAGCCCACCATAAACGTCTCCCCCTTGCTCTCACAGAGATTGTGGAGCACACAGCACGCTGCAATCAGAATGGGGATATTGTTTTGGCCGAGGTCGGAGCGAGTCAGTAAGCTTCGCCATCTGCCTTTCAGATGGCCAAAGGCACACTCCACCACCATTCTGCACTTGCTCAGGTGGTAATTGAAGAGCTCCTTTTCAGTGTCCAGGGCTCCCGTGTATGGCTTCATGAGCCATGGCATTAGCGGGTAGGCAGGGTCCCCTAGGATCACTGTTGGCATCTCCACATCCCCAACAGTGATTTTGTGGTCCGGGAAATAAACCCCCTGTTGCAGCCGTCTAAACAGACCAGAGTTTTTGAAAACACGAGCATCATGAACCTTGCCTGGCCATCCAACATTGATGTTCGTAAAACGTCCTTTGTGGTCCACTAATGCTTGCAGCACCATAGAAAAATAGCCCTTTCGGTTAATGTACTGGCTGCCCTGGTGCTCCGGTCCCAGGATAGGGATGTGTGTCCCATCTATGGCCCCACCGCAGTTTGGGAATCCCATTGCAGCGAAGCCATCTATGATCACCTGCACGTCTCCAAGGGTCACTACCTTTGAGAGCAGCAGGTCAACGATTGCATGGGCTACCTGCATCACAGCAACCCCCATGGTAGACTTGCCCACTCCAAATTGGTTCGCTACTGACCGGTAGCTGTCAGGAGTAGCAAGCTTCCACAGGGCTATGGCCACTCGCTTCTGGATAGTCAGGGCTGCTCGCATCCGGGTGTCCTGGTGCTTCAGGGCAGGGGACAGCAAGTCACAAAGTTCCAGGAAAGTGCCCTTACGCATCCGAAAGTTCCGCAGCCACTGGGATTCATCCCAGACCTGCAGCACTATGCGGTCCCACCAGTCAGTGCTTGTTTCCCTTGCCCAGAATCGCCGTTTCACAGGATCAACGTGACCCATTGCCCGGTCTAGGGGCCGGGGTCCAGTGCTTTGTGAGAGGTCCATGCCCCTCTCAGAGTTCAAGCACTCCCGGAGCTTCCGTTGCCTCCTCTCCCGATTTCTCTGCATCTGAGTCTGGAAAAGGTGCGCGATAAGGCGCGAGGTGTTGGCAACGGACAGAACATCAGCGATAATCGTGGAGGGCTCCATGCTCGCTGTCCTGTGGTGTCCGAGCTATCAGTCACAGGAAAAGGGTGCGAATTCATTGCCCGCCGGCGCTTTCACGTAGGGACGGCGGGAGTGTGGGTCGAGTGACGAAATTTACGTATAACCACCCTTGACACATTTTCGGTCCCACAAGGCACTGGGGGCCACACCCAGAATTCCAGTGGGCAGCGGGGACTGCGGGAACTGTGGGATAGCTACCCACAGTGCATCGCTTGCAATGTCGACGCTTGCCCCCTTACTGTGGACTCAGAAATTCGAATTAAGATCCCTGATGTGGATTCGCACGATCGACCTTGCAATATCGGGTTCACAAGTTCGGTTTCACAAAAATCGAACTAGTCTCGTAGTGTAGACATACCCTTAGAGGCTTAAAATCTAAGAAGTGGTATAAATTCATAGAGAGATTAACTACTTTGATAGAGTTAGGTCCTTGGCTCTCACTATTCACCCTTTATGCTGTTGGAGCAATTCAAAGGGTACTTAGGGTGGATTTAAGTAGCCAGCAGAGGATTCCCTCAGTGCTAGGAAGTCAGTGGATGGTATGAAGCCAGCTTTATGCCTGCCATGCCCTCCACACTCCGTCTTGGAGCATAAGGGACAATGCCAGAACCCACAATGGTATGCTTTAATCACAGTCAACAGAGCAGTCCCTGGGTGACTAGTGCAAGTTAGAACAGTTCTTAAGACTACTTTAAATTACACCAAGGATCTATGTTGGGCCCCAGTCAGGCTGAGTATGGGGGAAGAGTTCAAAACTCAGCCCAAAAGGCAATGCTGTGCAATTTGAATGGCGTTTCCCCCTGAATTTGTATTAGTTATATAGAATAGTGTAAATAGCACACCAGGCACTTTATTGTCCTTACCAAATTTGTCTGTAATGTCCCTACACCAAAGATTTTACACCCTAACCAGTTTAAGCCTAAGTCACTTGAGCCCATAACTCAAAATGAACCTCAGCAGCTGTTCTAGCCACACAAACCAAAAACAGAAAGAGGCTTGCTTGGAACTCCTGCAAATCAAAATGACTGAGTTCTGCACAAACCTAATCTTTATTACTGGTTATTAGAGCTGGCTGGAAAATAGGAATTTTTCCCTGTGGACATTTTCATTGGAAAAATCCCCATTCAAACTTTTTCTGATGTAAAGTAGTGACTCCCTGCCCCCCAGGATTTTTTTTTTTAATTTATGAAGGGTGGACACATACTTTCCCCTCACTTTTACTGTTTTTCAAATGTGGCCAGTTGGATAACAACACTCTGTTTGCCAACTGGAAAGAAGTCAAAGTGTTACTTTTAAATTTATTATACAAAAAAGTTTTTCCCCTTCCCTCCACTTTTCTAGGAGAAACTAAAAAAAAGAGAAGGTGTCCATTTTCTCACCATTGCAAAACATATTTCAAGTTATCAGATTATTAAAAACAACATTTTTCACGAGACTGTCTTTGTTTTTGTATTTGTTTTGTAATCCCATTTTTCAACAAAAAAGCTTTTTTGTCCAAAAAAAAAAAAAAGAAAAGAAAAAAGAAAAAAGAAAAAAAGAAAAAAAAAGAAGCCTGCTCTATGGTGAGGATGTAAAAGCGTATTTGATTTTAAAGATGCCTCAAAACAGAACCCAAGCTGCCTGACTCCCAGCCCATTGCTTTACCCTGGGTTATGCTGCCTCACTATAAAGACACCATTGTACATTAATTGCTTGAGCCTTCATTACACGGGTACTGCTTTTTATGCTTGCTGAAGTCAATGGCAAAATTCTCACTGACTCATGGTTCAGGATCAGGGCTGCACTCCACATTGTAAGTCTGTATTTTCGTAGCGTTAACTGCCTCTGGCTGGCAATCATGATCAAGCAGTGTACATGCGCCCTGTTACACTGTAGTTGCGGAGTGGCAGAGAAACTGTACATGTAGAGTCACATGGGAGGTGTCTCCCATCCCTATGAAAATAAACTCCCTTTGTTGGGATGTCTGATCTTCCTTTATTTTCTAACCCCTAATTAATGATCAAGAAAAAAGAAATCAAAATTTATGGAAGTCACATTTGACAGCTATGCCCAACTCCTTCCTGAACAACTCATCCTCATTTTTTCTAGCCCTTCCCTTCTACTATATTCACAAATCCTATAAAAATTTAAAAGCTCTCTGATACAGCCCTGTAATCCCCTCTCTGTTGGTTGATACAAGGCAATCAGAATTTAACTTCCAGATGCTTCTGACCAAATTCTGATCTTGAAGGCATGAATGCTGTTCCAGTTGACTTCAGTGGGAGATTCACAAGTGCATCAAAAGGCAGAATAAGGCCCTTATCATTTTAAGATTCACAGTAATGCTCATTTTTAGTAATGGTCCCTCTCCATATTCCAAGCACTTTCAATTTTCCAGAAAACTTGAGCATAAACAGGATTTAAATCACTCAGTTGTAACTTTATTTAGCTGTTTTTATCAGAACAAAATAGGATTCAAAATAATTATGAGGTTTCTCACCAAACCAATGAATTCCAGGGAAATACAAGCAACAGAAGCTTACCCTTTTGCACCAGTGCCAATCAACAGCAATTCAGCATTAGCAGGATTAAAGCAGAGATTACTTCCAATCATGCAGAACTGAAGTTTAGTCGAGTAACTCAACAGCAAGTAGACTGTCATACTAATATTGGACATAACTGACAAATCTTAAATGTCATCCATAGGTTAGTAAAGAGCATGATATGGGCTTTTAGTTAATGACTCTAAGCACACGTGTGTGTATTTGTATGCACAGTTATGCTATAATGAAGTCTGGGACAGAGCTACAAGTGACTAAAATACCCAGGACATTAAAAAAGAAATTCAAAACCCAACCTTATCCCAAAAACATGTAATTAATGTCCCATAGGGTCAGAAAGTGTTCAGTTGTCCAGTCTGAGCAATATAGCCTTCATATCTTCAGAGATAATACAGAACCTAACAGATGCCCATATTCTAGTCTCAGGCAAGATTATCCAAATGCAGCAGAAAGAACACCAACATATCCTATTTCTGTAAACGGTACAGTTCTACTAGATGGAGACCCCACCTGGTGTCCACTTTTCCTCCCAATACCTAATGTCATAGCAGCTATGGACTAGCAGTGTAGATACTTGGAAGAGCTGTGATTGAGTATTTCCCCCCATCATCAGCCCCATGACCTCTTCGTGCAGAACAAAGCTTTTTTATGCACTGTTGTATTTAGTTCTAAGTCCCTGTTACCTGATTTAAAATCAATATTGGCCAAGATTCCTTGATTAGATTTAGGAGTACTCAGCACAGGAACAGGTGGTTGGGGCAAAAGTTGGGGCTGAGCATTAACCTGGTCCCCAACCTAAAAACTGAGGAGTCTGAAGGCTGCTCACCATTTTTTAAAAATATGTTCAGCTTCCTCGAGATGCTGTTCTGGCAGCCAGTGTTCAACAGGATGCAATAATGTCCTAGCCACCCCTCATTTTCTCCATCCACACCCCTTCTCTGTGGGCTGAATGGAGGATTGTATAGAGTGGTCACTGCTCCTGAAGCATTCCCTTGAAAAGTTGTCATCCACTGCCTAGAGCCATGGATTTATGGCTGCTTTATGCTGATGGACCAGTGCCAAAATGCTGCAGCATAGCCATGAATCTAGTTAATTTACACTTGTCAATAACAGATAAAACTCAGGAGTGTCTGAAATATTTGCTTCCAAATTTTCATGTTGTCAGTATCCTGACAAAGGCAGTGGGGACCAAAGGTCAAAGCAGGAACAAACCTGAGGCTGAGAGTAGCCGAGAAATTTGTAGTCAAGTTTCATGCTGGGGTTAATACCAAGGATCAGGGTCTGAGTTGGGTTTCAGAGTCTGGGTTTGGAGGTAAGATCCAAAACAAGCCAAGGTCAAAGACAGCAGTTCAAGACCAAAAAGCAAGACTGGTCATAGCAATTACAGGCGATCCCTTGTTACCTAGACACCTCCTAGAATGTTGGAACCCTTGAGGTAGTATTTTCCATAATCTGGGTCTACAGCAGATCATTGGCAGTGGAGTGGAAAGCAGTTATACCTGCTGCATGAATACCTGTGTGGTGGTGGTGGTTGCTACCTGGTTGCTTTACAGGCCTGTTAAAGACCTGCTTGGCCTTACATATGTATTTTAAAAATACTAAATGAGAAGCTGGAAGATAATTGGTCGAAGCACATTTAGATAATGAAGATTTCTTTAGTAGAGATATAATTAACATTTTAGATACCTATAGTATTTCTTGAAGAACAGAGATTCATTGAACTCCCATCTTATTACTGAGGAAATGTATACCATCTTTTCTTCTTTTACTGTGCTAAGTGGCTACTGATGAATGATATAAAACTACTGGCTCCCAAATCCATTGTATACTTAGTTTTTCTTAGATACTATAAAATGTTATACAGTAATTATAGATTAACATGTAAATATCAAGACTCATCATCCTGAGTCAAGAAAATCAGCACTCCCATTCACAATGCAGTAGTTAGTAATTAATCACACATTGCTATATTCATGCAGTAAATGGAGTTAATGAGAGAAACCTATTGCTTCATGAAATTTCATGCATGGCTTTAGTTTGCATGGGTCATTAATGTTCATAGTCAAACTGTCCTTTTATGTGTATTAATATTGTTCCTTAGGTTTATGCAAAAGAATAATTCATAAATAAGCCAGCAAAGAGGAAGAGAGCATAATTAAATTATAATAATTAACATGGATATTGGATTACTCTAGTGAATGAATCTGGCTAGCTGAGGTATTTATGTTTCAGGGCAGTTCAGATGCCCTGGATGCTGCACACACATATGTCATTCTTTCGTGGGTATAGTAGCTATTTTATTTTCTCTCATACCTAATGATTCTGTTCAGGGGGAATATGATGTTGCATGATGAGCCCCATCCCCCCTGTATGCACACATCCAGGTTTTTCATTGGGTAAAACACCTCTCAACTCTCATTGCTATGGAATGGGGAAGGAGAGTCCAGGGATGGAGTCAGCACCCAGGCGCAAAGGACTTGGTCAATCATAGCAGCAACAGGGATATGAGAGAGACCTTGGCAGGGTTCTCCGCCCTTTTAGAGTTAATGGTGGTGGCGAAGACATCCCCTCTGGGGACAAGCCTTTATCCAGAGGTACCAGAACTCAAGCATCTGCCACCTCATCCAATCATAGGGGCTGGGAGAGGAGAGGAAGGGCAAAGGCCTCCCTGGTTGAGTATCCAGGCCAAGCGGAAGAGCAGCAGGGCAGAACGCAAGAACCTGTGAACCCAAGTGATGTCAGCACACGGTTCCATGTAGACCGGGCCTTCTGAGAGCCAACGGACTCCAATTTCCTCTCCATTGCAGACACACTGCTGCCAGCCTTAGTTTCCCTCCCATCCACACTCTGCATCTTCAACCATCTCGCTTTTACCCATTGCTCCTCAGCATCACTCTTCTCCTTCTTCCCTTCTACTTCCTTGGCCCTATTAATTCCTTTTAATTAATTCCTTTTAATTCCTCCTGCCACTCCTTGTCATCCTCTCCTCTGCCACATAGTGAAAGAGGCAAGAACTAACAATCATGTACCAATCCTGACCTCGATCATTTACTAATGTTACATAGACTTCCTTCACATCTGTCTTTTAGATTTCAAGCTCTTCTGGCCAGGGATCATGTCTTGCTACATGTTAGGGAAGTGCCTAGAATACCAGGGTCTCAATTCTTGGCTGGAGCTTTCAGGTGCTGTCACAATATAAGCTAAGAATAAATAATAATAATAATTAATAATAAGAATAATAAATTAACTAGGTTGTACAAAGAATAGTGTTGGAACTTAAGTATTTGCAATATTCCCCTTTTTGTGGAATACTGGGTTGATGTATTCGATGAGATTTCCAGATATTTTCCTCATTTCAGTTCCACTAATATTTTTTGTTTTTTGTTGGCAATTTCACTTTCACAATTAAGACCAGATATTGACAGCAATGGAGATGAACCTCATCTCTTACCCATTACAAATAGATAAGAACTCATTGCATCGTTCAATTTGTACAATGCTTGGGAGTTGTTTAATCTTCAAACAAGACAGTGTCTATAGACAATTAATAATAAATCACTGTATTCCTAGGCTTGATAAAACATATTTCCTGGATGTTTTATCCCATGTCTACACTCGGCAAAACTTTTGTTGCTCAGGGGTGTGAAAAAACACCCCCTGAGCGACATATGTTTTGTCAGCGTGAGTGCTTGTGTGTAGAGTGCTATGTCAGCAGAAAAGGCTCTCCTGTTGCCATAGCTACTGCCACTGGTTGAGCTGGTTTTATGTTGGTGGGAGAGCTCTCTCCCATTGGCATAACATGGCTACACGAGCGCTCTAACAGTGGTATATCTGTATCGGTACAGCTGTGCAGCTGTAAGCTTGTAAGTGCAGACATGGCCTTAGTAAAGTTAACTATATAAATCATCTGTGCCTCCATTGATGGGGGACCACTATTTATTTAGTTGACGAGGTGTATCTGAGGGCACAGCTTGACCTTTAAAAATTTCAGCAACAATAACATGTTTCCCGGCGATTTAATAACTGACTAGATAATGATGACATTTCAGTTAAATTAGCATTGAAAAATGCTAATTTATAATAATAATTATTGGGGGGAGGACATAATTTGAGTGAGAATATTTTCTTGAATAACTCAGAGCAGAGGGAAAATAATCTAATACATTATTCACTATTAGATGCTATTATAACACAGTAAGACAGCTGATAAGGCACTTGCATGTCAAATTGCTTAACTGATTTGCTACAGTTTTTGTATGAAACATTTCTCTACCTGTAAATAATCTATGCAGGTTTGTAAAATAAATATTTGTCCAATATTTGTTCCAATTCAATGCAATGTGATCATGTAAATAAAAGAGCCACATCCTACCACAGTGTCTGCATGAATGAGGCAAAGATACGGGTGTCTTCAAGAGGTGCAAGACAGGGATGAAGAGATGGCAGAGAGGATGGTTAGCAACTCTACATTTCAGAGAGATATAATTAGATTTAAATCATTACCTTTAGATTCCAGCAATAAATCATTTTCAAATCTATCACTACGGTTTTTGTATTTTGGGGATTTATCCACAAGTAATAATCGAGACTAAGTTGCAATAAAACTAAAGTAATGTAAAGGGAAAAAATAAAAAAGAGGCAGATTGTGAACCAGCCTATTGCAACAGCACATGCAACTGAGGGGTAAAACCACTCCCGCACACCAAATGGCCATTGGCCATATTTGCATTCCCTGTATCTCAGATGGAATTTGAGGAGAAGGGAGGGACTGTGGACTCAGTATTCCCCACCAAGGGGAATGGGAAACACACAGTAAATGGGTAGTCAAAGCTCCAGTTTGCCCCATGCTCTGGCAAACTGGGGGGAGAGTAGTCTGCCCCTGACAAGCAGGTGACAAATTATTGCTTCCCTTTCCTGAAAAGTCAGTAGTCGGTCATAATTCCTCTTGAGGACTCATGCTGGGATGGTTTGGCACGGTACCACGGCTTATCCAGGGTACTGAACAAAGGCTCAAACTCATTTAAAGTCTTCAACTAAATGCGGTTTGTCATGTTGCATTGCTACAGGATGAAGTTTTAAAATTTGATTAAATGGTTCTAACAACAAGATGAATTTAGCTGTCCCTATCCAAGCCACTGCAGAAGTCAGTAGCAGTCAAGTGCTGGGTTATAACTGGGGGGAAAAAAAGATTTCTTGGGAATACATATGTCCATCATGCCTCAACAGTTAGATTCAAGTTTCATTAAATCAACCTTCTTCCTATACTCTAATCCCCATCTGGGAATATGTGCAGATTGTGGACTACTCTCCTTTCTCTTTCTCTATTTCCCATATATAGTTAAGCTTGGAAAGATTAGATTGGTAAATGTCAGTTTCACCACACACACACACAAACCAATGAAAAAATAGTTGTGTTGATACCTGAAATTTACAGATACACAAAGTAAGAAAAATGCTGCTAGAGAATTTAGAGTCAAAATTACTGTTATTGATTTAGGCTTGTTAAAAATGGACTAGTGAATGAATTAGTAAAAGCAGGTACTATTTGTTGATTTAAAGATACTTACTGGTATATTTTGACATGTGATGTTGACTATTTGTGTTTAAACTGTTTATAAAGCTTTAACTTTTTGAATTGCAACGTATCATTAAATACTTGTCTGACCTCCCCTTAATTTCCCCAACTGTGAACTTTTAAATTGATAAAAATCTAAAATAATTCTTAAATAGATATTATCCATTGAAATTATAAAAAAAAATAAAGTTTTAATTCTTCCAAGTCTATATATAGTGGAAGGAGAAACAATATCCTTTCCCCCCTTTATTATTGATTCTCACTCTAGAATGGTGATTGGTACTGGAGAAAATATGAATATAATAAATATTACATTTGGAACATCACATTCTAAAAATCTCTGTTTATGTTAATGATATTCTCTTGTATAAACTATATCTTGAACTTTCAACTCTCCATTCTCTCTTACTGATGAAGTTTTAGAATAACAACTCAAGGCAAACAATGAACTGATAGAAAACTGAAATTATACCCCTTTAACAAATGCTATGTACAATACAAGGCTGAGAGTCAGATCTTCAGTGGATGTATAAACGACATAGCTTTAATGGAGCTGTGCTGATTTACACCCTCTGAGTCTGGCACGGTTATGTTTCTCCTGTCAAGTACCTTTATATGGAAGCAAGGCTGAGCGGAAACAGCCTATCTTTATGGGTTGTCCTGCAAAATTCCTCAGTATACTGATTTTCAGTCTCTTGCACTATCAGTGAAGATTAAACGACTATTGCTCACCAAATTGATTTAACATGGTGCCAACTGCTATACTTCTGAAATGCTTTATACATTTACTTAAGGTGTTGACCAGTATTCTTTTAGATGAGACAAACCAGCTATCTTTGGCCTTAAGAAATTGTTCATGGAAATATCACTAGGGAAATAAATCTCCCAAACTTTTACTATTACCATCTTTCATTGTGTGCCAAGTTTTACTACGTCCAGATCAGGGTTGCTAACCATAACTCTCACATGCCTTCTAGAGCTCGCTGAAACACAAGGCCTTTTGGTTCACAAAAAGTTTGAAGTTCTCTAAATTTGGTTTTGGTCTGATTTGGCATGAAACCAATTTTTTAATTTTTTCTCATGAATTGGAAATTCCAGGGGGAAAAACGTGTTCTGGAAACATCAACAAATGGAGCTCCCTGGAACCAGCAGCTGATGACTGTGATTGACATTAGAGAGACAAGATAATATCTTTCATTAGACCAACTTCCAGAGACAAGCTTTCGAGCTACACAAAGCTCTCCTTCAAGTCTGGGAAAGATACTTTGAGTGTCATAGCTAAATGCAAGGTGGAACAGATTGTTTAGCATAGGCAGTGGCTCTGGAACAATTTATATAGTGGGGGAGCTGAAAACCATTGAACCAAACTGTAAACCCTGTATATCATGGAAACCACTTCAAGACAGAGGGTGCTGCCACACCCCCAGCACCCCTAGCTCCAGCATCCCTGAGCACAGGTAGTTAGAATATGTCCTAAGGGACCATTCAAGGTGGAGTGGCCCATCACCACAATAACATTGCATACAAGAGACTGACATTGTCAGTTTCACGACTGCATTAGCTGCCTCAGAGCCACGAACTCTGGAAACTTGGAGTGGATGCCCTGGGGTCTCCAGTAGCTCACCAGGAGAGCTGGCACAGAACCAGGTAGGTTTTCACTAGAATCCTGCCTGGCCGACAGGATTTGGTCAGGACCCTGGTCTGTGATTTGACAAACGCCTGGCTAGCTTTTGCAAGACATTTCGAGTTCGATGAACTGGCATTTTCCAATGAAACTGTTCAGTCAAAAAATCTCTGACTAGCCCTACTGCTTGCTACGTACTTCTAAGATTCACTTTTCAATAATTTGGTCAGAAAAGCTTTCATGCTAGCATCCATAGAAATGAGTCCTCAGAAGATTCAGGAGTGCACCAGTTTGATATTACCCACATATTCAAACTGGCAGGAGAAAAGATCACTAAGGGAAAATGACAACATCAGGCTCCTGTCATCAAGAAAAATGAGGACAGTATCAATTATGGCATTCTTTAAAACTCCACTGAAATCAACTGAGTTACACTGGTGTAAATGAGATCAGACTAATGATTTTCTAATGTTCTGTCTCCAGATGGTTTATCATATCTGAGGTTTTCTGCTTGGGGAGCCCGAAACACAAAGTAGGCATATGGAATGGTTTTAAAGCTAAATGGATTAATTTCAAATGCAAATCTTCCTTAAGATGCTTAACTGAAAAAGCCTCTGTACCTGTACCTTTTGGATGATTCTGTTTAGATGTCTGTCTCTTTGGGTGTTTCAAGGATGTAGCAACTTAAAGAACTGCATTTACACAATTCAGCCTACAATACTGTAACTATTACCACTTGTTAAATGTTGGCTGCATATTCTATAGGCACTTTCTGGCTCAATTATCATGTGAATTACCATGAAATAAAAACATTTTTGGAAGAGAGAAGTCCAGCACCGAATGTACTTTGAATCCTTTTTTCCTCCTCTTATGGCACATTAGAAAATACTTGAACATGTTTTAATTCTCATTAGCTTATTCAAAACCTAAAATAAAGCCTTTTAATTACACCAACAATTACAGCAAATTTGCATGCTTACAAGAATGACCTGCTAAGCCCTGTAACTGAAATAGTGTCAGACCGCAGGACAGCTTTGAAAAACAACATTCCAGTCATGTTGTGACTAAAGAAAGAGTGTGGTTGCAGGGGAGGGCAGGTCTGATACTGTCAGCGGTGTAGCGGGAGGTATGGAAATAGAAGAATGCGCTGTAGAATCAGCATTGAAAAGAGACACAGCATGAATCAGAAGCTTACACATCTCCTCGGAGACTGGTTTTGTGGATTTTTGACACTGTGCAGTGCTGCAGCTGTGCTTTACTATGGGTGAATTATACATCGGGCGGCAGGGAGGTGTAACGAGGAGGAGCAGGTTTCACAGCACTCCACCTGATTAAGCCCCTCACTGAGTGCCCTTTAGAACTTCTGATAAAGTTCTGCTTTGTTCCCTCCTTTTATACTATAAATTAGTTCCCGTTACTAGTACTTCCTGTGCATAATCATAAGAAAGGGGATGCAGGCCAGCTCCCCATTACATAGAGACCGAGCAGTGCGAGAATGCTAATACTGCCATGTATGGTATAATTTTTCACCCTGCCAGGAGTCTATAATTCACATTGACAAAGGCATGAAATCTTTCTGAAATGAACTAGAAGCCTATCTTTATCTGACATTCGTCCAAAGAACATCAGAACGTATACTGGTGCTGTAACACACCTAGACTGACAGGCAGCGGATCTCACCCATGCCCGTTTGTTTTGTTTTTTACTTCTTGACCATGCGTTGATAGTAAGAAAGGGTATAAAAGTTATTACAGTGTAAATGTGGAAGACTGCCTGTGGTTTAATTCTCAAGATGTGCCTGTGCTATCACTGATAAAAGCCTAAAATTCTTTTTTATGACCCATTGCTACTGCCCAGGGTGGCAGATTGGCCTTGCATGAAAAAAGTTAAATGTTTGAGCACTGTTAGAAATACGGAGTGGGCCTGGTGTCATTCTGCAGAAGCCCACAATTAAGTGACCCCACCCCCACCCCCCCCGCCCCCAAGGAAGAATTTGGCTTATTGAGTTTTTGTGCCCTTACTCTTGTAAGCCCTGTGCTTAAGGAAGCTGCAGAATATTATTGTTTTATCGCTACTAATGTCAGGGTCACTGTTCCCTCTAAGCTGTGCGCGTGTGCGCACGCACACCGATTCTAAATCCCACGCACATGGCAAAACACTGTGCACACAAAAATTTGCACAGAAGCACAACAATTTGCACATACGAAATTTTTTGTGCACACGGCCTGTCAAAAATTTGCACAGAAGAAATTTTTTGTGCACACAGCCTGTCAAAAATTAGAGGGAACATTGGTCAGGGTAAGTGATTTCCTTGAATGAGAGAGCCACAGTTCTGCAAGGAGCTCTGTACCCATAGAGACCACCACTGAAGTAAACATGGATCCGCCCAGACTTTAACCAGGGATGGATTAAGCTATAGAAGTTATAAACTCATGTTGAGATCCACAGTCACCAGTCACCAGAATCTCTGCTTTTTAAATTAAACAAAAAAGTTTCTAGTCTTCATTGTGGCAAAGAAAAGCATGCTCAGAGCAGTGACGTCTGTTAAGAGTCTGAAACAATGGGTCAGAGACCATGCATCCCAATGAGGTGTGATCTGGAGAGTGCAGTGTGTCCAGCCCACCCAATCAGATATAATTTATCTATTGGGGTAAGTATTGCCTCCCCTGTTGCTCTCAAGATTGCAGAAGGGGGGGCGGGGGAGGGACACTGTTCTGTTATCCCTTGGAAGGGAAAAGGGGGACCTCATGGCATAGCCCTCAGTTCTCTGGAAGGGGAAATCGCCTTCCCATCTAAATGGGAGATGGGACTGGGGTACTGTGGCAGGGCCTTGGGGGCGGTGGGGTGGGATTTCCAGGGATCTCAAGAAGGCCCCATGCCATGATGTGCCCCAGATTGTGCTTCTACTAAACTCAGGGATGGATTAAACCAATCAGACTCTTAAGTTTCCAATTTCATTATTTTCAGAATGTTGTGGCTGTACTTTTGAATTACAGGTATTGGTGAGATGCAGCCTTGCCATTTACAATGCCATCGTTAAGGGGATGTCCTCATCTCCATTGACACCCCCCTACAACAACAATAAATTCCCCTAGCTTATTGCATTGGTTGGTCTTTTTTTCTAAACAAGAGTGTTTGTGGAAAATTCACATTTGGAAATTAGCCACTTTCTTAAGTAAAAACCGATATCTTTCCATGAAAAGTTGTGGAAAGAGTTTTTCAACATTTCTTCTTACCATTTTCCAACAGCTACACAAAATAGCAGTAACTTAGATTTAATCTAAAACAAATTCTGCACCAAGGAGTGCCCATCTAAATGCTTTCTAGGTTTTAACAGCACCTGATGTCTTGGAATGCTCTCAATTTTGCTCTCTTTTGTAATAGAAATAATTCTGCTAAGTGTCACTTGTTCCCTTTTTTTCAGGCAAGGGGCATCATTTGTATGAAAGCAGGGTCTGTGCTTCTTAGAGTTCTGCTGCTCCTGCAGTTTGTACTCCATCTGGGAGCAGAGCCTGCCTTTTGTGTACATTATATGGTGTTCAGTGCTTACTTAGTGCTTTAGGTGCTTGTAAAAGATCTGCTTTTTCTGTGTCTGGTTCCACCTGGCTAAGCATAACAAGAGCTTCACAGTGCCCGCACTGAACCTCACAGACTCTCTGTCTGGGAAGCTCGGCCCTTGAAGCACAGTCCCCAATTCTACACACTGAAGCCAGTTGAAAGGATCCCAGTGGAAGAGTTTTCCACTGAATAATGCTGATTTCGCAAAAATCAAAATGTTCTGCCTGGCTGGCTTTCTGCCAGCCTTCTGGGCTCCCTGTCAGAGGAGCTGCCCTGGAATTTTTTGAAAAATAATTCCATTTTGGTTCTTCTATAGTTTACTATAAATTGTGACCCATATTTCTATTTGTCAGATCATTTCCTCATACAGCAACCAATCATGTTACAAGCAGAGGGATTATGACTTCCAGAGGTGAAACTGTAGCAGGAAAAGAATCATTTAAAACAGATTCTCTTTTTTCTTATGAGCACTCAAAGAAAAAAGAAAAAAAGCAAGACACAAATATATATTGCTCCTAATGGAGTTAATAGCAAGACTCTTATTGATTTCCATGGTGCAGAATGAGATCCTCTAACAAACCTTTAACCCTCTAAATAGTATTATGGAAAGCCAAAGGTTCCATGAATTGTCATGTTTTAAGGATCATGTTTGATACAGAAGCTCTGAGAATATTACTATTATTACCAAGTTCAGAATATCCAAGTTATGCGAATAATGTTACCCATTCAAATAGATTTCTCTTCTCATTGACAGAAATAGTACAGTGGAGTCGCATCATGCACGCATTTAACTTACACGAATTCAACTATGCGTGCTCGGCAAAAAAAAAACAAAAAAGAGAGAGAGAAAAACAATTTAAACACTGTACCTGTAGTGCAGGCGATTCCGCCCGCCATTCCACTCAATGAGAGTTTGACTATATGCGATTTTCGCCTTACGTGCTGACTTTAGAACCTAACCCCCACGTAACAGGTGACTCCCCTGTACAACCAGTAGAAAGTCTTTTTATTTTTAAAGTCAGAAAATTGCTTTTTTTAAAAAAACAAAAAAGATGGAGGATTCACATTTGGAATTTATCCAGATTCTTAAGTAAAAAACAAAATCTTTCCATAAAAAGTTGTGGAAAGAAAGAGGTTTTTCAAAATTTCTCATGTAAAATACTTACCATTTTCCAACCAGCTACACAAAATAGTAGTACCTTGGATTTCAGTCTAAAACAAACTCCACATCAATGAGTGCCCAGCTAACGCTCTGGACTGGAGGGCACTGGCAGACTGATCTTCTACAGAATTTTAGTTACACTGGCACTGAGCTGGCCCTGTACAGAGGAGTAAATTTCATCCACGAGTAAACAATTTGAAGTGCCCCCTCAACATTAAAATCAAAACAAAAAATTGACAGAGCAAGAGAGACTAAAAGTGTTATCTAATTCCGTGAAATATATACTTTTTACAGTTTTTAATTTTAGCTATATGTAGTGTTTCATTAACAAAAATGAACATTTAGCAGTCAAACTTGTATTGGCCGAATTCCCAGCATAGAAGTCTTGCATATAATATTGCAAAGGTTTCTGGAGATGTTGGAGCAGTAAATAGCTAAGGAGAAGATAGATCTGTCCAATGGACGGTAAGGTGGATACAAAACTGGCTGGATGGTCGTGCGCAACGGGTAGTGATCAATGGCTCCATGTCTAGTTGGCAGCCGGTATCAAGTGGAGTGCCCCCAGGGTCGGTGCTGGGGCCGGTTTTGTTCAATATCTTCACCAACGACCTGGAGGATGGTATGGACTGCACCCTTAGCAAGTTTGCAGATGACACTAAACTGGGAGGAGTGGTTGATACGCTGGAGGGTAGGGATAGGATACAGAGGGACCTAGACAAATTAGAGGATTGGGCCAAAAGAAATCTGATGAGGTTCAACAAGGACAAGTGCAGAGTCCTGCACTTAGGACGGAAGAATCCCATGCACTGCTACAGACTAGGGACCGAATGGCTAGGCAGCAGTTCTGCAGAAAAGGACCTAGAGGTTACAGTGGACGAAAAGCTGAATATGAGTCAACAGTGTGCCCTTGTTGCCAAGAAGGCTAACGGCATTTTGGGCTGTATAAGTAGGAGCATTTCCAGCAGATCGAGGGACGTGATTATTCCCCTCTATTCGGCACTGGTGAGGCCTCATTTGGAGTACTGTGTCCAGTTTTGGGCCCCACACTACAAAAAGGATGTGGATAAATTGGAAAGAGTCCAACGGAGGGCAACAAAAATGATTAGGGTGCTGGAGCACATGACTTATGAGGAGAGGCTGAGGGAACTGGGATTGTTTAGCCTGCAGAAGAGAAGAGTGAGGGGGGATTTGATAGCTGCTTTCAACTACCTAAAAGGGGGTTCCAAAGAGGATGGATCTAGACTGTTCTCAGTGGTAGAAGATGACAGAACAAGGAGTAATGGTCTCAAGTTGCAGAGGGGGCGGTTTAGGTTGGATATTAGGAAAAACTTTTTCACTAGTAGGGTGGTGAAGCACTGGAATGGGTTACCTAGGGAGGTGGTGGAATCTCCTTCCTTAGAGGTTTTTAAGGTCAGGCTTGACAAAGCCCTGGCTGGGATGATCTAGTTGGGGTTGGTCCTGCTTTGAGCAGGGGGTTGGACTAGATGACCTCCTGAGGTCCCTTCCAACCCTGAGATTCTATGATTGTAGTACTGTAATTTCAGTACAAATTAAAAGAAGGATCCTAATCCTACTTTCCTGTTTAAAAGCTGCTTTGGGTAGGTCTACACTGGAGCTGGCAGTGTGCTTTGCAACTCACATAGATGTACTTGGGCTAGCTTTAATCTATCGAGCTTTCTGAAAATAGCAGCCAGGATCATAGAATATCAGGGTTGGAAGGGACCTTAGGAGGTCATCTAGTCCAACCCCCTGCTCAAAGCAGGACCAATCCCCAGTTTTTGCCCCAGATCCCTAAATGGCCCCCTCAAGGATTGAACTCACAACCCTGGGTTTACAAGGCCAATGCTCAAACCACTGAGCTATCCCTCCCCCCAGCCTGGGCTACACAAGCCTGACTGACTGTCTTGGGTACATACTCACTTGTGCAGCCCGCACTGCAGTTTGTCCCACTGTGTCCCCACTACTATTTTTTGCAAACTAGCTAGACTAAAGCTAGTGCAGATACACCTAGAAGAGGGGCAAATTACACACCTAGCTGCATAGCTACACCCTCAGATGTTAGCTTCCAGGATGAATCTTTATAATAGCTCATCGATTCAAATAGCAAAAGGTAGAAATAAATACACAAGGAAAAATAATGTTTTTAATAAGGAGGCTACAAAAGGCGACATTTTAAGTAAATCACTCACAAATCAACACGAAAAACTATGTTTAACAGGGGATGCATGTTTTCAGAAAGGTTGGCTTTGGTTTCCTTATAACCTGATGGGTGCATCTTAAGGAGGTCTGACAATTTGGGTCCTTTGGTTGCTTGCCCAAAGGTTATCCTGCTTTTTTTTGTAAAAAACTTAGAACAATATCCTTTGGGATATTTAGATTGACCCTTTGTTTCAGATGGGGAGAACAAAACAATACAAAAACCAAACAAGAATAACCGCCTGCCTAGTTTTCTATCTCTGTTCTCTGCTAATCACAGAATATAAACAGGGCATAAGAAAAATCTGAATGAGCATTTCCCTTATTTGTTTTGCTAAATTTAAGCAAACAGAGAACACCTTGTCTAGGACAGCGCTCCCTAGTAATGTCTAGGCAACTAGTTGCAAAATACAAAAATAATTTTATATTTTAAGAAAACATTTATCATTAGAACCACTGCTATTTATTTTAATAGTGTCACAACATTGGCTAAATACCTGATAGTACAAATAAGCAGAATAGAATACCTGCCCTTTTAAGGCACATCTTTGGAATCCCATAGCTCCTTTGTGTGAAAGAAGGAGTACCTGCAGCTATATCCCCGTATGGGGTGCTGCACTCTTCTCCTGGCATGCCAATACTGCTGCATGTGCCAATGCAGAGCCATGGCCTGCATCTTCTTTCATTCCTTTCAACACCCTTTAGGGTGTTGTGCCTCAGTGGGAGTATGGTGGGAGCAGAGTCCACTTAGTTCTGTTAGCTCTTACCAGGCCACTGAGCAGAGCTTGTAAAACAATGTGATGGAAGGAATTTCTGTCAGAAAATGCAGTTTTCTCAAAATAAAAACATTTCTTGGGAAGTGCTGATTTTGACGAAATTTGATTGGAAAAGTCAGAAGAATTTGTTTGAACTTTCTCATTTTGATTAATTGATTTTTGACTTTATATTCTATGGTATTTACTATTCTAATACTTTATATTAAAAAGTTTCAACATTATTGAAACAAAACCTTTTTTTGTGTGTGGTCCCAATGGAAATTATTCAGAATTTGTTCTGCAGGAAATGTAGTTCTAATTATGTTGGAATTTCCTGTGGAATGGAAATTCCCTCTCCCCTCCCACCTCTGTGCTCATGATGTACCACTGGGGTTGGGGGAGAGGGTCCTCGTGCCCACTGTGTGCCTGACCTTAAACAGCTGCAAACTGATCCTTTTGATACAAAACAATAGGGTGGGGATGGGTGAGAATAACCAGTGGATACAACAACAAGATTATGCAGTTACTCAAAGGCATATGCCAACACAGACAGCTATATTAAATGGTATCTGTGTTCAAGAAAGATATCAAATTCTATAAACAATTCTGAGATGTTTAAATTGAATGTTAAAGCAACCAAGTGCTAGGAAGTGCCAGAATTAAAGCTGTCTGTGAAACGTTAATTCTGCCTGTGTCTGTAGAGACAAGGTGGGTGAGTGTGACACTCTGTACCTTGGGGGAACCCCCAGAACCCCTATGTTCATCCTTGTAAAATGATTGTGTGGTATCCAATGCAAAGTTTGTCATGCCGGGTGTCTTCAGAAGGCTCATGATGAACTGAGCATTGTTGTTACAGTAATGTTATAATAATGTTATAGGTTATAATTTCATGTATGTAGTTATGAGGCTGAAGTATCCTCATGGCTTAAAATAAGCCCAGGCAAGAACTCTCCAAGAGCAGAGAGGCAGTTCACACATCATCAGGGCAGGTATGGGACAAACCCAGCCCAGCCTCACAGGAACAAAGGACGCTGGTCTAGGCAGCAACAAAAGGATCTGTTGGACTCTCAAGTGAGTCACTCCCCCTTCCTTTTGCCAGTTTGGGACTGTGATGAGGTAATGCTCACCTGACTGAAGAGGGAGGGCAAACCCGAGAGGGAAGAAAGAACATGATAAAAGGGAGAGACGTTTGCCATGCTCTCCCTCTCTCTTCCACCTACATCTACAGACACCACACCAAGTGACTGAAGCACTGATTAACAGGGAGAGCCTGGCTGAAGAGCCCTCCTGTGGTGAGAAGCATCTAAGTTTGTAAGGACATTGAAAGTATTAAAATTAGCTTAGAATGCATTTTGCTTTTATTTCATTTGACCAAATTTGACCTGTTATGCTTTGACTTATAATCACTTAAAATTTGTCTTCGTAGTTAATACATTTGTTTGTTTATTCTACCTGAAGCAGTGCGTTTGGATTGAAGCATGTCAGAGACTCCCCTTCAAATAACAAACCTGGTACATATCAATTTATTTGTTAAACTGACGAACTCATATGAGCTTGCAGTGTCTAGCAGGCATAACTGGACATTGCAAGACAGAGGTTCCTAGGGTTATGTCTGGGACTGGAGATATTGGCTAGTGTCATTCAGTTGCAAGTAGCTGGGAGAAGCTTACATGCCAGAGGCTGTGCGTGAACAGCCCAGGAGTGGGGGTTCTCACAGCAGAGCAGGGTAAGGCTGGCTCCCAGAGTCAAGAATTGTAGTGACCTAGCAGATCACCAGTCCAGATAACACCGGGCGGGGAGGGGGTACATCACAGTGAGGCAATATCATTTATTGGACTAACTTCTGTTGGTGAAAGAGAGAAACTTTTGAGCTCCATAGAGCTCTTCTTTAGGTCCTAGTCTATTTCATCCTGAGAATTTGGTCCAATAAGAGAGATTACCTCACCCAACTTGTATCTCTCATATCCTGGGAGTAATACGGCTACAACACTGCAAATTAACTCTTTTGTCATGGCAAAAAATGTAAGTTTCATCATTTTAATTAGAAAAAGGAAAAGTCGTGGCAGACTATTTTAATAAATTAAGTGGCTCATCATAGGAAATTATGAGGAGTCCAATAAATATTCTTTGTTTTACAATAAATGAAAGAAATAAGTCATAGGTGAATCATGGAAGTCAATCTCTAGTAGTTGTAATGCATACACACAAATGAGTAGAGTTAAGGGTGGGTCATGGGTTAAGGTGCCAACCTTAACGTTGGCTTTCCTGACGTTTCAGCGCTTAGCCTCTGCAACATTATCTTAATCTAGAATTTTTTTTAAACTGAGTCATAGATATAGATTCCATGAAGGTACCCCACATAAATCAGTCACCGAGAAGTTAGACAAAAATTTTGCTTTGTAGAACAACAGCCAAAGCAACATTTGGGTATGTGGCCCACAATGTACTTCACCTTACTGAATATTGGCAATCAGCCCAGTGTGCATGTTCATCATATTAAATAAGGGGCTGGAGTTAGATATCTATGCAGAGCGTTCCTGTGTGCCAGGGCAGCTCAGAATGTTAAATATTGCTTCAGGAAAAATGTATTTACACACATGCTGACAGTTCATTTCCAGGTGGGAGCTTCTCGACCGCTCTGTACGCTGCGGCTCCAGTCTTCCCACTGTGAAATTTTAGACAGCTTGTCTTCAGAGTCCATGCCAGACCTATTAATATTTATACATTCCATACACATTCCAGTCAGAGCATATAAGTTGCAGATCTTTCTGATTTGGAAGCTATTAAGATTCATGACCCCTTTAGCTATTTACTCTGTGGTCTAGAAGGCTTTGCAATCAACTTACACTTGAAGAAGAAAGCACAAATCATTACTGTTCAAATATTGTCCTGTATGGTGTCTATTTGTAGTCCATCAAAGAGCAGTTAAGAGCTTTAATGCATTCATTTATCTCAGAGACACACGTTATTATGTGAGGCACTCTGTTCTTGGAAGAAGATAGAACAGAAATGTTACACAGAAAATTGCATTTAATTCTGGATTAATGACTCTTTAGTTGAAGCTCCATTTGTGATTAAGAAATAATATCTGATTAATTTTTCTGTTCTCACATGTGGATATTGATTGATATGCGGATACTCTGATGTCCTGTATAGTACACCATTGCAGAAAATCAACTGTCCATCTTCCGGGAAGCATAGGTCACTGTACCACCCATAGGACACAGATTCTTCGTCTCATTAGAATGCAGTGGCGACTGATAGCCATTGCACACTTCTTCCTCCACAGCAATCAGAAGGGAGATCCTCTCTAAGTTCACTTTAGGCTCTCCATTCTAAAGGGAGACTCCTTGCCCCTAGAGCCCCTTCTGAATGCAATTAACATAGAAAGCATTCAGTACCCTCAGGATCAGGACCTAAAGCAGTTATTGAAAGATATCAGGGAACTAAGTTCTGTCCTTTACAAGGCAATGAAGAAAAATAAAGGGATTAAAGCCAGGGGGAGCTTTTGGGTACTCAGCACATTTGAAAATCAGATGCCTAAATAAAAGAGCCTAATTTAGGCCCCTATTCTTGAAAATCTTTGCCTGGAAAGCTTTGTGTTGATCTGTCAGCTATTAGGGTACCTTTTACAATCGAATTGCACATTATGGTGAATGGAAGAAGGCACATCAGGGTGTACACTGATGCCCTACAATTGCACTAGAAGGTATGTGGTGTGTAGCTGGGTGACCTTTTCACATTCAGAGTCATCCCATTTATGAAGGGGGAAGACAATTTCTTTTTTGCCTTTGCCAAAAACTCCAGCTTTAATTTCCCAGCCTTTGGAACTCTGAAGTATGTTAATCCTTAGGGGGCCTAAAGTGAGGGATGGGAGCCAAGTTAACTCAGTGCTCAACTGTCTTCCTCTCTTTTGACTCCAGTCCATATTCCCTCCTCCCTTCTGTCTCCCCTCAGCTGTTTATAATGTTCCTTTCCTGCCTCAGCCCCAGAATCATCTTCTTCATCCAAGCAGGGAGAAGTTACCCTGTTCCCCGCTCAGTTTATCCCTGCTTTCAGCTGCCTTCTTCAGCAAAGGGCAGCTCTGAGCTCCATGACTGGAAGTCTGTTAGTCTAGGATCTCCGCACCATTCACTCCTCATTGCTTTCAGGCTGGAAGCCAGAGACAAGATGTAGAACTAATGGGAAGTGAGTCAGCAGGTAGATTGGTGGCTGCACACAGGAGTCCTTTAGTTGGGGCAGCTGGAAGCATTGTTAAATCATAACTCTAACCTCAAAATATTGTGGCATTGACTTAATTATGAGATTTAAAAATACATTGTTCTTTGTTATCTTTAAAGAGGAACCACCCTCCCGCAGTTCATAGATTCCAAAGGCAGAGGGAAGCTTTGTGACCACCTAGTCTGACCTCCTGTATAGTACAGGCCCTAGAACTTCCCCAACATAATTCCTACAGTGAGTCTTTTAGAAAAACATCCCTTTTGACTTAAAAATTGTCACAGAGAATCCACCACAACCCTTAATAAGTTGTTCCAATGTATCAGAGGGGTAGCCGTGTTAGTCTGTATCCACACATACAATGAGGACTCCGGTGACACCTTAAAGACTAACAGATTTATTTGGACATAAGCTTTCGTGGGTAAAAAAACCCCACTTCTTCAGATGCATGGAGTGAAAATTACAGTACAGGCATAGATATACTGGCACATGAAGAAAAGGGAGTTACCTTACAAGTGGAGAACCAGTGTTGACAAAGCCAATTCAGTCAGGGTGGATGTGGTCCACTCCCAATAATTGATGAGGAGGTGTCAATACCAAGAGAGGGAAAATTGCTTTTGTAGTGAGCCAGCCACTCCCAGTTCCTATTCAAGCCCAAATTAATGGTGTTAAGTTTGCAAATGAATTATAGCTCTGCAGTTTCTCTTTGAAGTCTGTTTTTGAAGTTTTTTTGTTGAAGGATGGCTACTTTTAAATTTGTTATTGAATGTCCAGGGAGATTGAAGTGTTCTCCTGCTGGCTTTTGTATGTTACCATTCCTGATGTCTGATTTGTGTCCATTGGCCAATGTACATGGCAGAGGGGCATTGTTGGCACATGATGAGATATATCACATTAGTAGATATGCAGGTGATGTGCAGCAACTATACACCACACCACAGAAACACTAACCCAGGAACCAGTCCCTGTAACAAACCCGTTGCCTACTCTGTCCCCAGATCTACTTTAGCGACACCTCTTTGTTTTTGTTGTTCCAATGGTTACTAACCCTCCACATCAAAAATGTATACCTGATTTCCAGTCTGAATTTGTGTAGCTTCAACTTGCAACCGTTGGATGATGTTATATCTTTCTCTGATAGACTTAAGAGTCCATTGTTAAATATTTGTTCCCCATGTAGATACTAACAGACTGCAATCAAGTCACCCCTTAACCGTCTCTTTGTTGAGCTAAATAGACCAAATCTCTTGACTTTATCCCTAAGAAATGTTTTCTAATCCTTTAATCATTCTCTTGGCTCTTCTTTGAACCCTCTAGGGTTCAAAGAAGTTTATTAACTTGAATTGTGGGCACCAGACTTGGACACAGTATTCCAGCAGTGGCTGCATCAGTGACAAATATGGAGGTCAAATAACCTCTCTACTCCTACTCAAGATTCTCCTGTTCATGCATCCAAACTCTTTTGATCACATGGGAGCCCATGTTCAGCTGATTATCCACCATGACCCCAAATCTCTCTCAGAATCACAGCTTCCCAGGATAGAGTCCTCCATCCTGTAAGTATGGCCTATGTTCTTTGTTCCTAGATATATACAGTTACCTTTAGTTGTATTAAAATGCATAGTGTGCTTGTGCCCAGTTTGCCAAGTCATCCAGATCACTCTGAATCTGTGACCTGTCTCCTTCAATAATTTACTATGCCCTATTTTTTGTGTCATTTATAAACTTAATTAGTGATGATTGTGTTTTCTTCCAATTCATAAATAAAAATATTAAATAGTTTAGGGCCAAGAACCAATCCCCTGCTAGAAACACATCCACTCAGGTTCAGAAAGCTATTTTAAATGCACAAACAAAAATGCAGGCCTCCCTGCTGGCTATGTAGAGTGGGACTCCACCGTTCTCAGATGGGGAAGTTGTCATTCTATCACTCCACCTCATTTATTCTCTCTTCCCAGGCTTCTTCAGTCTCCTGTCCCCCTCCAATTTTCTACATACTACTACCCCCACCCCCATTTTCCATTTCATTCCCCTCAGTCTTCACATTACATCTTTATGCATCCCATAGTCCTCTGTATCCCCACTACACCCCAATTTTTCTCATTGCCTCAGTTTTCAATCTAGTTTCCTAACCATAGAATGCAGAGGCTGGCCACTCTCACTGAGGCCAGTATGCCTTCAGTCTCACTGGGACCAATAACCATCTTCACTAAGGGCACACCTGCAAAGGCTGCATGGAAATGGGGCCATCTTGACTGAGGGCAGCCTGTAAAAACAGAAATGATGGCCATTATTTGAATAAGAGCAAAAGTTCATTATGAAATCTGCATGAGCTTTATTTTTAAAAAGTCACATACTGACAGTTGGTAATAGGATTTGTCTACATGAACATTTAGTTTGGGCACTCATGTGAATCTACTGTCTGTGTGGACCCTATTGACATGCATTAGCAATTTGTTAATGCATTTTATCTGGTCCTCTTTGAAATGGGACTAGATCAAAGAGGACTCCCCCTCTGCCTTCTCCCCTCCCCCCCCCAAAAAATGGTTCTGGTCAATTGAAACATTACTTTGATTTTGACCATTTTAAAAACCAAGTTTTTTAAAAAAAATTTCTAGTCAAGAAATTGGTTAAAAACAGCTCTTTCCCCATGAAAAGTTTCTGTTTTGATTAAAAACATTTTGTCGAAGGAGTCCCAACCAGATCTAGCTATTAAGCATATCTCAGGTCACAGCACAGCTCAAAACCAGTCCATACTTCACTCTGCGTACTGTATTCCACCTAAACCCCATGCCTTTAGAACAGGAATAGGGGCAGCAGCAGGAACAATGGGAACACATTTGTAAAAGAAACTAAACAATTTGAGTAAGTACTCACTAATGTCTAACTCTTGATTAAACTAATCAGCAGAATCATGCAGACATACTAGCCTTCAGCTAGGGTCTGCCGGTTTGGTGTGAGAGATCACACAAGCAGGGCCGGCGGGCAACAGAATTCAGCTTGCAGGCAGCCATGGTAAGCCACAGTCTATTGGCTTCTTTAACCTTCATAACATGTGGGAATGGTTTCAAACAGCAACCCCCTCATTTCCCATAACAAACAGCCGTTGGGTTGGCCGTTCGGTTCTGGGACTCCATCATGGTCTGCTGATAAGATCTGCACTCACCTGCAGCTCACCACGCTGGCCAAACAGGAAATGAAATTCAAAAGTTCGTGGGGCTTTTCCTGTCTACCTGGGCAGAGCATTCGAGCTCAGACTGCTTTCCAGAGCGGTCAAATGGTACACTGTGGGATAGATCCAGGAGGCCAATACCATCGAATTGCGTCCACACTAACCCTAATTCGACTCGGCAATATCGATTTTAGCGCTAATCCCCTCATTGGGGGTGGAGTGGAGAAATCGATGTTAAGAGCCCTAGAAGTCGATGTAAATGGCTTCGTCGTGTGGACAGGTGCACGGATCAATCGATATAACGTGAATAAATTCAACCTAAACTCGTAGTGTAGACCAGGGCTAAGAATCAGAATGCCATCATCACATTGTTTTTATTCTTCCATCACTTTAACTTCTAAAAAGTTTTGAGTTCATATGACAGTTATTTTAACCTGAAAAATTCCTCCTGACCTTGGTCTTGTCAAGGAAACTGTTCCTTTCTTTATTCCTTGTTTTCTAGTGCCTACATTCTGTTCTTCAAATATATTATTATTATATGCTATTTTACCTTGGTATTGAGAATAGAGATCTGTCAAGTGGCAGTTCTATCTGATGACTGTTCTTCAAACTAACCCAGAGGAACATATGTAAGTGTCAGTATTCCTAGCATGCCCAGTTGATTTTTAGGTATAACAGGTCATATTTAAAATAAAATAAAAAAATCTTACTGAACTCACCTCTCTGCAGTTGAGAATTTTTTTAAAAAACCTACCTGATGAATTTATTCTTCTGTAAGCATTACATAAGATTATTCTTAGGCTTCTTTTTACATTAATATCAAGTCAAGCATGTTCCCAAACAAAAGATCTTAATCTACAAGTGGAATAGACCTAATAAAGCAAAGATGCAGAGGTTGTCCAGTGAAATGAAAACAAAACTGAACAATTCCATCAAGAACACAACTTTTTCAATTATTTTTCCATTTATAAATATATTTATAGATTTTTTTTTCAAAACCTTTAGAAGATAAGTAGTGTCATTTACAATTCTATGCAATTAAAAGAAAAAAGCTGGAATTATTTCAACAAAGTCTTCACAGGAGAGAAAGCACAGCAATGGACGTACTAACAATTTCATAAAAGATATTTAACATGCCTCTGACTTCCACAATTAAAACTAATGAAAGCATTTCCCTTTTTCCACCAGCCTTCCTCACCTCTAGCATCAGGTAATGATTTACTTAGCACTAGTCATTTGTCAGACTATTTTAGGATGGCTGAAAGATTCTCTTCATTGAAGGAGCTATGGGCAATTTGTTAGTAACTGTTTTAGATTTTATTCTTTTATCATCCTGAAAGGACAGGGGTCAGAGACACAGGTGATTATTCTGGTGAGCATAGGTGCTTCCATGACTACTTTTGTGAATGGACCAAAAGCATGAAAGCGTTGTTCACTCCATTTAGTGTTCTCCTTTTTGAAATATGACAACTCCTCAGCGCAAGAAGTGTTGGGTTCTGGGAACAATTTACAGTCTCTGAGTTCATTAGGGTGCAGGTTTGCTGCATCTATGCCATGGGAGTAGAAGTTCTGGGAAGTATTTGGGCAGAGTGGACAGTCTAATTAGCAGTCATGGTTCTCTAGTGGGGTGCTGGCTATTTGAGGAGTGACAAGACGACTCAACTCCCCAGTAAACTGATTTAAAGTGAATTGTTGATAAAGAAATAAATAATGATACCTAGTTCTTATATAGAGCTTTTCATCAGCAGGTCTCCAAGTGCTTTACAAAGAAGGTAAGACTCCTCCTCCTCCCCAGCTTACAGATAGGAAAACTGAGGCACAGGGAGGTGAAGTGACTCACCGAAGGTCACCCAGCAGGACAGCAGCCAAACCAGGAATAGCATCCAGGACTCCCAAGACCCAGTCCAGTGCTCTATCCACTAGGCCACACTGACTGCCTAGGATGGACCAGGTGCTCAGGATAGGATGAGTTGGCACCCTGAACCATTTTGCCCCAATATAGAGACATGTTTCAGTAATATTGTCCTGCTGAACACCAACATTTTCATTAAAGAAAATGTGAGGAAAAGAGGCTTTTCATGAAAAATGTTGGGTTTTAAGCCCCAAACGTGATACAATATGGTACAATTTTCAAACTATTCTGTTTGTAATAGACTCTCTCATTCCTTTTTCTTAATTACTGACTCCCTATCAATAGGCTTAAGGAGAACATGACTACAAAATCCCAAGGTATTTCAATAAGAAAAAAATGTTTTTTAAGAGTGGGACTTTTTTAAGACGACTAAATAATTGACATCGAAAACTGAGCCCAAATGGTATAACATATAATCTAAGTCACAATAGACAGACAAGTTAGGATTTTCCTTTTGTTCAAATGAATAGGTAACAATCAAGGGAAAGTTATTGTGTAGTGACAATGAAGAGCTTTTGAATTCGAGATCTAGCTTTTCATTTGATCAAACAGCTTGTCCTCACAATATACTTTGTTAATCCCCAGGTTCTTCTGAATGAACTTTTCGAGCAACCAACCGAAATCATTAGACAGATAACAATCTGCCAGCCTTACTATTTGCAATGACATTTGCTTAAATACATAACGATAGAATGTTATAGTCAAAAAGTACAGTTGGGTCTGAAATGGCCAAAAGTCGATAATTAAATTAAATTAGAACTCCTGTTGCATATAGCCTGGATCTAGAGAGTGGGTAAACCTCTTTAGAAGAGACAGTGTCTCTTACACCTACCACATCAATCAGGATGTGAAAAAGGGAGAGAGAAGTATAGGAGGCATATAAATTATAGACTATTGTGTAAGTGCCGATATTTCAAATCTAGAAGAAACAACAGGATAAGGCAGACATTTAAGCCCTTTCAATCACATTGGGGGGCATGAATCACTGTTCATGTCATGCTCCCCATCGGTACCCGGCCTGGGAAGCTAATGATTCAACCAGGAGACCAAATTTGGTGATTAATCCTGGTCATGTGCCCCCCGAGGTGCATTGTGAATACACTAAGAAGAAGACAGTCACATTTAGTTCAAGTCTACATAATAGAGCCAGCGGACATCTCAGATACACACTCTCCGAGCAATGGCAATCAATTATCATACTTATCCTGCTTGCAACAGCAGATTTAAAAATAAATTAGTGTTACTGAGAGTCAATGCAAAGTTATACATGTGTATTCAGCCCTCTCAGTGGCACTCAGTACAAGGAAAATCTGAACTGCAGGTGGATTTTAATCATTTAAAGTGACTGTAAACAATGCCAGAAAAGAGGAACAGAATCTGTACATCATGAGTAAAATATTGTGCATACAAAAATCAAAAAGTTGGCAGCCAAATTTGTACGTTATTAATATATGCTTATCTTAAGTGAAAATCAGTTCAGAGGGATTATCTAGCTATTGTTAGTGTTTCTAGTGTTACTCACTAAGGTACCTAGACACCAGCATTTTATAAGGAATAGACTATATCAGTATTGAGCATAAGTGTGCAGAAACAGGATTAGTTTCTGTCAGTGCCTTGACTGTGCTGTACACAAAAATCATGGTCTTTCCTCTAAAGAGAGACAGGAATTAGATCATAATAAATTGTTATTGTAAAGAGAGCTCAATAAATACGAAGATTCACAACTATTTTCATTAAAAAATGTGGCAGATTTGCTCCACTGTTATCCCTAGGGTTACATTATTCACTGTGCACTAGCATTTGCACAACCAAGCGTTTGCAAAGCTGGCAAAATTCAAGGATTTGTGACAAATGATCATTTGCCTGAAAATTCAAACCGAATGTGTGATTTTTTTGCTGTTCTCCTGCAGAGTTGGTTGACAAAATTTCAAAGCTTTTTAGATAGAAAAGGTATAGGTTTTTCAAAAAACTTCCAATTTTTCAACCAGCTCTAACCTTCTGTTTAAATATCAACCTGTAAAAGAATAGGCTACTATGTGATTTAGGTGACCAGTCTCACCCTATGAATAAACCATCAAAGTGAGCAGTTCACAAACGGTCTATAGGCTGAAGTTTATTTACACTGTTAGATGAATGCTTAGACAATAAATGCATTATTAGACATCAGGATCAGTTTGTTACAATGGTGGACTTTGGTACAGGAGGAAGCAGTCTGAGTTATTTAGAGTTGATCTGTGCCTTTGGGAGAGAAGGAGCAGGGAGAAGCTGCTGTAGGGATGTTAAAGAGTTGTTCACTCCAGAGCTACAGTGAATTGATTTTAATCATACAATTTGAGGCTGCAGCTGGAGAATTGGACAGGAGGGGATTATTTCAGTTGCAGCCATAAACTCACCGAGACTCAGGCTGACAGCAACAGATGGGGGTCCCTCTGGTTTTGGAAAATTTTGTTGCCAAGAGGACAAAGAATCAGGAATTTGGGACCTGTAAACTTGTTTCTTTTAGAGTTTGCCTTTTAATAAAACAACCCTAGCATGATCACAATAAAAATTGGATAGTATTTGATGGATCAAATTCAGCACTGATCACATCCTAATCTGTCCACTCTGCATTGTTTGTGGACTAATTTTATTGTCTCTGTAGGCTTTTGTACTTCTTAAAATTGATTTTTAATGGGAAAAAACTCAAGTTTGTGTGCACTTATTGTAGGTGAGGAGTAAAATTTTCAAAAGCAGCAAATCCCATTTTGAAAAATGATTTAGGCACTTTGGAATCTAAATCCCATTGAAAGTTAATGGGATTAGGTACCCACATTACTTAGGTACACTTGACAATTTTATCCAGATTTTTTTGGGTTTATATCCATAAGTGTTCACAATTCAGTGGAATTAATAATACTTTAAAATGTTACTGTAGAACTGCATTATAAGATTTTCCTTCACAAAAGGTTAGGTATAATTTGTGATAAGATTCTTGTTAAAGTCTTAGAAAAGATTGATACATAAACTTACTGGGCAGGGACCATTTGTCTCTGTGTGGTATCTAGTACAATGGGGCTCTGGCATTCACACAGGGAATCAACTTAGAGTGAAACCAGAGTCAATTATTCTTGCTCAGAAACCCTCAGAACTCTTTGAAAAGTTGTGAGAAGCTTTTTTAAGACTAGACTAGTCTACCGCTCAATGGGCCATTCCCATGGGTTGTAGATTATCGCACAGCCTGGCCCACTATATGTAACCCTCATAGCTTGCTGGAATCTAAGATATTAAGTTATAAAAATATAGTATTTGTGCATTTGAAATTTTAGATCTACTAGGCAAGTAGATGGCATGACAAACCATTTATTACAGTTTTGGGAATGTCGTACTATAAAGCAGTATAGTAAGTAAGTTCACTCAGTGAATAAATAAAATTCCTCATTAGTGTCTCTTGATAAGTCATATGGTGTAAATATAGGGGTCACTCAAACAATCCGGCTTTAGTATAACACTACACAAGTTATTTTTGTCCATAAATTTTATCCTGCACAAAGCATACAAATATTATCTGATTCAGGCAAAAGAGATTTTAAAAATATAGGCCCAGAACCAAAGCTGGTGTAAATTGGTGTCGCTCCATTAAAGTAAATGGTACTATACCTGTTCACGCCAGCTGAAAACTCTGGTCCATCATCTTCAAGCACAGATTCAAGATGGTGGCAGGGTTATCAGGCAACATGGGATGCAGATTTGACTCAGAGCACTGAGGACCCTGGGCCACATTCAAAAATGCTGTGCAAGGTGGCACAAGTTAAATCCCCTTAGACTCCTGAACATTCAGTTACTGATTTTTAACAGAGTCTATGTTCATGTAGCTTCAAGGTTAGTGAGCCAGGAAAAAGAATAAGCCTGATCAGCTTCCTCCCTATTTTGCATGATGTTTTACACATTGTTCTGGTTCCTGAGAGCCAAAGCCATTGTTGCCCTGCACCTTCTGTACTGGTCACCCGGTGCAAAGAGTTTTTACACCAAGTCAGAATGGCAGCATTTTACTTCAATTTGCACTGGTGTACATGACTACAAAGTGTTGGGCAACAATGAATCAGGCCCATGATGTGTAAGTTACACTAAATTAGATTCTGTTACCCACCAGTAAAGTGGGTGCAAACAGATGTAGACAGTCAGTGTAAATCTCCCCATTTCCACCCACTGATCTCCTCCCCACAATGTCTGTCTGCAATACTATTAACATCAGCTTCCAGGCAACTTGTCTCCTCATCTCTATCTATTCCATTCTCCTTAAGGCTTCCTTTCTCTCTTTCTCTCACTTACGCTTCTATTCCTTTTTCATGCTACCAGCTAATCCTAGTACAGACTCTCTTTGCTTGGATGCAAGGCAACCCTGCTCTCCCAATACCTTTTCCACCCCTTTTAGCTAACTCTGTCATTTAAGAAAGACACATTAATCTTTAGATTTACAGGTCAAAGTACAGGTGCAGGAGATTTTAGTGTGCTTGCTGGGCATGGGAGATGAGCACAGAAGTTGGTATATTTATGCTAGGGGAAAGGTAGACTGATTTGGTTTCCTTTTTTAAAAAAAATCATTTAAGTGGCAAATGTTTACATAGGGTTTGATGTGAATCTGATGGGGAATGCAAGTCTGCAACCTGGTGGGTGTGATGCAGGGTGTGTTTTTTTAAAAATAAAACATAATTTGCTACTGGCAAAGCATAATTAAATACCATGGAAATTTACAGGGTGATTTTATTTAGGTTTTTTTGTCTGAAATGTTGAGTCTTAAGTTGCAAGAAATTCCATTGGATAATACAAAGTATTTAAGAGGAAGACCCCCTTGGGCTTCCCATTTTATACAAGAATAGAGACTTTATCTATCAGACCTATAATTTTTTGTAGTGCGCTACAGACCTGCTCTGAGACATGGTGTGCTTGCCACACTATTGACACTGTAAAATAAAAAATACCAAATCACAAAACCCTAAACCTTTTCACAGGAATGTTTCAGTTTCAACAACATATTAGTCAGGGGTAGGGTGTTTGTGTCCATCCATCCAGTACCTCAGTGGGGAGGGCACTTAACTGGGATGTAGGGGACACAGGTTCAAGTTCCTGCTCTGAATCAGCAGAGCGGGGACTTGAACCGGTGTCTCCCACATCTCAGCTAAGTGTCCTGAGCTATTTGGGTGGGGAGGACTGGGTTACACACTCACTTTTTTGGTGAATTTCAAAAGAAAGGTCTCATTTTGTACTGATGCAGAACAGGAACATAAGGATGGCCATACTGGCATAGGCCACTGGTAACTGTTGGCAATTTGGGGGGGGGGGTGTCACAATGGCATCCCCCTCCCACACCATGGTCAACTTTCTGGTGACTGCCCAGGCACCCTCGGGCAAAACCCTCTTGACTATGGTGCATCCCTGACCACAGAACCCAGGGTGGTCGCCCATGTTGCCCACTCTTAAGTCTGGCCCTACCAGGGTTGGCCTTAGGGGAAATGGTGCCCTGGCAGAACTTGTAATTTAGCGCCCTGGCCCCCACTGCCTCCCCCCAGACCCTCACCCCTTCCCATAGCCCCTGGTCTCTGTGGTCCCCCAATCTTTCCCTGGCCCTTGCTACCTCCCCGGGCTCCCCAATGAGCCTGGTACTAAAGTTAGATTTACAGGCCTATAACTGCCAGCATCACCTCTGGAGCCCTTTGTTAAAATCAGCATTGCATTAGCTGTCTTCTAGTCATCTGGTAGAGGCTGATTTAAGGGATAGTTTACATACCACAGTTAGTAGTTCTGCAATTTCATATTTGAGTTCCTTCAGAACTCTTGGATGAATACCATCTGGTCCTGGTGACTTATTACAGTTTAATTTATCAATTTGTTCCAAAACTGCCTTTGTTGACACCTTAATCTGGGATAGTTCTTCAGCTTTGTCACCTAAGAAGAATGGCTCACATGTGGGACTCTCCCTCACATCCTCTGCAGTGAAGACTGATGCAAAGAATTCATTTAGCTTCTCTGCAATTGCCTTCTCTTCTTTGAGTGTTCCTTAGCACCTTGATCATTCAGCGGCCCCACTGATTGTTTGGCAGGCTTCCTGCTTCTGATACATCAAAAAAATTAAGTATTAGTTTTTGTATCTTTTGCTAGTTGTTCTGCAAATTCATTTTTGGCCTGCCTGATTGTACTTTTACAATTGACTTGCCAGGGTTTATGCATCATTCTATTTTACTTGGTAAGATTTTACTTTCAATTTTTAAAGGCGGCCTTTTTACCTGTAATCACATCTTATACTCTGTTTAGCCATGGTGGCATTTTTTTGTGTGGTCCTTTTAGCCCAAACAAAAAGAAGTATCCAAATAATATGAGCCTCCTTATGGTGTTTTTAAAAAGTTTCCATAGAGTTTGAAGGTATTTCACTCTTGTGACTGTTCCTTTTAATTTCCTTTAAACTAGCCCCCTCATTTTTTGTCTAGCTCCCCTTTTTGAAGTTAAATTATACTGGGGTGCATTTCTTGGTACGCCCCCCCCCCCCCCAAGGATGTTAAATGTAATTACATTATGGTTGCTACTACCAAGAGGTTCAGCTATATTCACCTTTTGGTGATCCTGTGCATCATTTAGGACTAAATCAAGAATCGCCTCTCCCCTTACAGGTTCCAGGACTAGCTGCTTCGAGAAGCAGTCATAACGGTGTCTAGAAATTTTATCTCTGTATCCCATCCTGAGGTGACATGTTCCCAGTCAATATGGGGATAACTGAAATTCCCCATTATTATTGAGTTTTCTGTGTTTGTAGCCTCTGGGCATGTCCCAATCACCAGCACCATCCTGGTCAGATGGTTGGTAGTACTCATAGAATCATAGAATCATAGAATCTCAGGGTTGGAAGGGACCTCAGGAGGTCATCTAGTCCAACCCCCTGCTCAAAGCAGGACCAACCCCAACTAGATCATCCCAGCCAGGGCTTTGTCAAGCCTGACCTTAAAAACCTCTAAGGAAGGAGATTCCACCACCTCCCTAGGTAACCCATTCCAGTGCTTCACCACCCTACTAGTGAAAAAGTTTTTCCTAATATCCAACCTAAACCTCCCCCTCTGCAACTTGATATTGTATACTGTATATTTCTACTGCTATACTCATATTATCAAGCATGGAATTTCTATCCATAGAGGTTGTATGGTACAGTTCGGATCATTTAAGATTTTACTATATTTAACTCTATGATTTCTTTCATGTATAGTGCCACTCCCCCACTAGCAGGACTTACTCTGTCATTCCTATATATTTTGTACCCCGGTATTAGTGTAATTTGAAGGAAAATTTTTGAAGTCACAAGTTTTTGCGGGATGGGAACACCATTCCCCGACCAGCTCTACTTTCAAGTACATTCCTTGTCTTGTTCTCTTCCTCCCAGTGCATCATGATGTACAACACTATTGCTGCATGACAAAAGCCCATCATGATGGCCACCAAGAATCTGAACTTTAACTACTGGTATCAGATGCTTTATAGAAGCCTAAGAGAGAAGGGAAGATTTTGAGCCCAGCCATCAGACAGACTGAAGATTCCTTCAGTCCGATAATTAATTCAAATAAATTTGTTAGCAGGTATTAACATAATAGAAGAAATACATGAGAATACATTTGTTTTGCCTACCTTACATGGATTCTTCTTACACCTCTGGATATATTTATTCCGCTACATTGCATTAAAGGAACCTCCCATTATACAAATGAACAGATTTGATTTACTCTCCAAAATCAACTAACATAGAACACTGTCTGGCACTCTTCCTCTTTTTGTATTAGTCAAGCTTCAGTTAAGTACCATAATAGCTGAGGATCATTGCATAAGAACATAACATAAGAACATTGCAGAATATTTTCCAGCCATTTTGGTGGATTTTTTAAAATGAAATTAACCTGTATGTCAATGAAGAAAAACACAAGACTTGCACGGTCTTTTAAACTGAGTCATCCATAATGTTATTTCATCGTTTTTTCAAAGCACATTAGATGCCAGCTGCAAAATTTCCTTCTAAGAACTTGTTCATATGAATTGATAGAACAGTTACTTGCTGAGGCAACATGGCAATAATTAGCCTTTCTTGATCAAGAACACCGTTTACAAAAACAACCAATTTTCAGTTTATGCAAATTAAAAAACTTGCTGTCTTGATTTGACTGTTGTTCAAATTATTTTATTCAATGTACATATTTTATGCTGGTGAGAATAAAAAGTCAAATTGGTAGTTATACCAAGCACAAGACAGGATATTACAGTTACAGGTTTATAATATTTCTCCCTCCCCCAGTACCATCATCTTAAGGGAGAGAGAATGGACGTGACCCTCCTGACTTGCACTGTTGAAATACCTGTGACTTTAATGGATTTTTTGTTTACACCAGGGTTTATTGAGGATCAGGTCCTTGTAAAAGCCTTTAGTATGTTGGAATTATTCTTGCTAATCTTGGAACTGAGATACTTTAGCTATGGCACTGAATAAAGTAAAATTAAAAGACAATGCTTATGTTCACGAGACTACAGTAACTCCTCACTTAAAGTCATTCTGGTTAACGTTGTTTCGTTGCTGATCAATTAGGGAACATGCTCATTTAAAGTTGCGCGGTGCTCCCTTATAACATCGTTTGGCAGCCGCCTGCTTTGTCCACTGCTTGCAGGAAGAGCAGCTGGTTGGAGCTAACTGGTGGGGGCTTGGAATCAGGGTGGACCGGCAGTCCCCCTATCAGCTCCCCGCTCTCCCAAGTTCCCTGTGCAACAGCTACCCAGCAGGCTATCAGTTGCCAGCAGTTCAGCTGTCCCTCCCCCCGCTGCCATGTGCTGCTCCTGCCCTCTGCCTTGGAGCTGCTCCCGGGAGACTCCTGCTTGCTGTGCAGGGGTGTGTGAAGAGGGGGGCTGATGTCAGGGTGTCCCCCTCCCCCCTGCTCCTGCCCCCCACTTACCCCATCTCCATAGAGTGGGGGTGGGGGGACACGACAGGGCTTAGGAAGGAGGGAGCTTCCTGGCAGCAGCTGTTCTCTCAACTTGCTGATCTACTTAAAAAGGCAATGTACTTAGAGTGGGGTCAGCGTACATAATGGGGCAATGCACATCTCTCTCTTACACACACAGGGTGTGTGTCTCTGTTTGCCATGCTGTCTCCCCTCCCTCCATTTGTGCTGCCTTGTAGAGTGTGAGGCTACATTAACAACAATGTGTTAACCCTTGAGGGCTCAGCCGAGTGCTAGTTCTTCATTTAGCAGTAAGGCATTCCCTGGGAAATATCCCACCCTCTTCTACCCTCTAACTTCACCACCTCAACCAAGCTTCACAATCATCATTGCTGTGTACGGTATTAAATTGTTTGTTTAAACTTATACTATGTTGAGTTACTGTATAACACATTATTACGATTATTATTTCTGCAAGATTTGTGTTAAAGGACAATCCCACATAAAACCAACAGAATTTTTTCCACCTCCTGCCTGCAGCTCTTATCACATTACTCCCACCTGAGTCAGAATGGTGTAGCAGCCAGGATCACTACTAGCACTTAATGTTAGACATGAAAATTACTATTATACCAATAGTGTCTAAAGTAGTGTCTAGCTCTCTACCACCATCAATAGTTGCTGCTTCTAAAAGTACTGAGAAGTTTGATAGGAAAGTAGCAATGGTATAAATGGCCTAGGAAAAGAGTAAGAAAGTTAGAGGGAGGAGGGAAGTATGTATATAACATCATAATTTGATTTTCCTTTGCACACATTGTTCACACTTTAAGTAGGGCTCTCAATAGGCCAATTGTTTGAAGTTTGATTCAAGATACCCAAGTAGGACACATATTTAGCCAATAAGATGAACCCTGAATAATCTCTTACATTAGTACTTACCTCATTAAACTGCACTTTAGAAAACTAAGAAGTTGCAAATCCACAAAGATAATGGATTTTTGGATTAGCAGTTTACTTAAGCAGAGACCAATTAGGTTCTGCTTCAGTGCTGGTGACAGTTGTCGTGTGGGCAAGAATATGTTCCCAAGGACTAAGACGAGGGAACACATCACCTCTGCAAGCTCTGAGTAACGAGACAAAGTTATAATTGGGTGTGGTGGGGTGCACGAGCACTGCTACCCAATAGTCATTCTGCAAACATCAATCCGTAATAGCAGAGATTTGCAACTTCCTTCCTATACATGTATGCATGTATACAGTTCCTGAGTGTTTATCACCATCTTGATTCCTAATAAAAAAATCACAAGTTTAATAAATGGCACTGGGGTTCCTCATCGATGAGGATGGAAGAAGTTCCACTGAATGTATTACATAAAAAAAATGAAGATTGCAAAGTCAAGCACTCAAGTTAGGAAATGTTAGAATTAAGGTTGCACGGTCTCTCAGAGCCTTCCCCAGCAGCCAGCACACACAATCTCTGTCTGTCTGTTTCACACACACTTTCAGTTATGAAGAATAGTGGAGGGAACTACCATTAATCCTAGAATAATTTCATCAAGTTTAGCATCTGCACGAGACTTCAGTTTAGAGTATATGGAAATTGTAGAATCTGTGATTTCATTACTGAGATCACTGATGATCTGATCATGCTTTGACATAGGATACTAAATTTCTTATCAAATCAATTTTAACTCAAACTAATTAACTGATGTACTCATAAGTTAAATTCTATACTCAAAGTGCTGTAATTCTAGGGAGGCTGTATTGTATTCATCTGTAACAAAAGGGTTGAGTATCTCTGCTTTTAGGCTGAGATGATATTTGCACTTAGCTACGGAATCTCAAGTGACATTTCCATAATATCAACTCTGATTTGACTATTGCGGAGGGGGTGGCCAGGATCCAAACAGAGCGCTGCTCGACGCCCGGCCCATGCCTCTGAAAGCACAAAGGTAGGGTAGGCTTTGAGGGTGGGAAAGTGAGGTTTGCCCATTATCATTGCCATACCTTCCCTTACCAAAAATCAGTGCCCCTAAAAATACTGACATAGCTTTCAGAAATAGTGGTGCAGCTGTCAATAAGAGGATGATTAAGGGCCAAACCAGCTGATGTAAATTGATGCAGCTGCATTGGCTCTGGCCCTAGCACATTCCAACAGTGACTATTTACTGACAGAGTCGTTCTAACCCTGCTAATAAAGACACCTGCATTGGTGTTCCAAGCCCCCATATGAGTCACTGAATGTAAATATACTAGCGATTCATTTTACAGCGTGCTTAAGTGTTTTTGATGTAGTTAAATATTATTTGGTGTAATTTAATACAAGATAACTGAATATTTCAATATTTAGGCAAGCAACCTAAAGCTGACTAATCTATGTTAAATTGTAGCACATATGTTTTTTCATATAATCATAACAAATATAGTCTTTTAAAAGAGAATGGATTTTGCAGTGTAGCACGTTTGCTATAAAACAATAATTGGTGAAAGAAGAGAAAGTGATTTAATGGCTCTGGGGTTTACAGTTGTTGTATTATGTATGTAAACTTTTATTCCGGAAAAGAAGCGACACTGTTTTCATAGACCCTTAGTGTGTGAAAATAATCCCAGGTAGGTCATTGCACACTGACAAATGAGATCTGTTATGATTCCCTTTGGCAATGTGTTGCCCTGCCTCAAGTCAAGAAATGCAAGAGAATGTCTGCTGAGATGCCACGGGGATTAGAAGCAAAGCTCAAAAGCTTGTTCCAAAGTGGGTTGGGTACAGAGAGTGAGGTCATTTTGTATCTGTCTGAAAGGTTCTCCTGGAGGTGCGGGGGAGGGGGGAGGGAAGGCAGAGGAGGGAAAATGGGACATCCATCTTCACTTTGCACAAAAGTGAATTTTTCACAGAAGGCTTGCACGAGACCAATGCACCTCTGAAGTTCTTTAAGTAATGTCTAGGCCTTAAGCTTTTGAGCTTTGTCCCTGTGCACTAGGGAGAATTATTAACACTTTCAGTTTGTAGCAACTTACACAGAACTAGGAAGGAGGAACACAGGTTGCAGAAGGTACCAGGAAGGCAGCCTGTCTGCACATGGCTTGAATGCTAGCTGAAATTATAGCAGCTCTGTAAATAGTTCTAATAAAGAGCCAGTTTACTTTTAGAAACACGGTGTCTTCTTATGATATTACCCAAAATGTGGTACATGAAACAATTCAACATCACAAATAGTATTAAAAGTGATTAATGGTGTATGCAAAGGGGAAAGGGGGATGGTAGAGAGACCGCATTTTGGGGTCCATGTCAAGTTGAATTGGAAGCCAGGGTTAGTAAGTAAGGGGTAATGGAATTGCCTCTCCTCTGCTAAGAGAGAGAGATGTCCTGTTCAGTCTACTTTAACCCCACCTGGGAGTTCAAATATAATAGAAACAGGCTGCTGCTCTTCAGTGGACCAGGACAATTATATCTGAAAGAATTAGTGAAAAAGTAACCCACCAACAGAAGAATCATAGACATGTAGAGCAGGAGAGGACATTGAGCAGTTGTCCTCCCCAGAGTTTCTCATTGACCAGTTTGTGGACGGGCGCCAGTCCCCGAGATCTCCCTGTCACAGTTTAGGAAGGCAGCAAGCCTGTCCCCAGTATCAAAAAGATTGAGAAACACCGATCTACTTCATTCCCTGTGCTGAAACAGGACCAAGTTTACCTAGACAATCCCTGATAGGTTTATCTAGTCAGTTCTTAAAAACCTCCAGTAAAGGATTCCACAACTTTGCTAGGTAACCTGTCCCAAAGCTTAATTATCCTTCTAGTTGGAAAGTTTTCCCTAATACCTAACCTAAATCTCCCTTGCTGCAGAATAAGCAAATTACTTCTTTTCCCACTCTTGGTGGACATGGAAAACAATTGATCACAGTCTTCTTTATTACAACCCTTTACATATTTAAAGACTTATTATGGCCCCTCTCAACCTTCTCTTCTCTAGACTAAACATGACCAGTTTTTTCAACCTTTACCCACAGGTCATGTTTTCTAAACCTCTTATCATTTTTTTTCTATGATGGACTCTCTCCAGTTTGTTCATATCTTTATTTTAAAAGTGTTGTGCCCCAAACCACACAGTACTCCAACTGAGGCCCCACAGGGCCGAGTGGAATAATTACCTCCTGGTCTTACCTATGACACATCTTTTAATATTCTCCAGAATGGCATTTACCTTTTTTGCAACAGCATCACACTGTTGATTTATGGGATTTGTCATCCACTACATTCCCTAGATCCTTGCCAGCAGTACGACCACCTAGACAGATATTTCCCCACCTTATATTTGTGCATGGGATTTTTCCTTCCCAAATGCAGTCCTTTGCACTTGTCTTTATGAATTTCATCTTGTTGAGTTCAGACTAGGTCTCCAGTTAATTGGGATAATTTTGAATTCTAATTCTGTCCTCCAAAGTGCTTGAACTCCCCTTTCTCCCCATTCTTGGTGTAATCTTTGGGGCAGATTTTATAAGAATACTCTCCAATTCATTATCCAAATCATGAATTAAAATTTTGACGAGTACCAGACCTAGGACAGAACCCTGTAGGACCCCATTTGATACAGCCTTCCAATTTGACAGTGAAACATGGACAACTACTCTGAGTAAGGTCTTTCAACCAGTTGTGCACTCACCTTATAGTAATTTCATCTAGACCACATTTTCTGTGCTTATGAGAAGGTCATATGAGACTATGTCAAAAGCCTTACTGAAGTCCAGATAGGTCACTTCTACTGCTTCCCCCTATCCACCTAGACAGTTATCCTGTTAAAGAAGGATGTTAGGTTGGTTCAGCATGATTTATTCTTAACAAATATATATTGGCTATTACTTATCAACTTATCCTCTTGATTTGAACAAACTGAACATTTAATAGTTTGTTCCCATATATTTTTGGATATAAAAGTTAGGCTGACTGGTCTAGAAATCTTCAGATTCTCTCAGCCCCCAGACTTTTTTGAAGATAGGTACTGTCTCCCTTCTCCAGTCTTAGGGAACCTCACTAATCACCCATGAGTTCTTGGATAATCTCCAATGGTTCAGAGATTGCTTTAGGGAGTTTCAAAGAAAAAGAATGGTGATTAGTGTGCAGTGTTCATTGAGATTTCATGACAACAAAAAAGACCAAGTAAAATTAGTGACAGGAACCATCCATGCTTATTTCTATAGCACTGTAGGTGTACAAGGACTTTGCAGATAGGATTTCATTTCTAAAGAGTTTACAGTCTAGGTGGACTTCAAGAGAGAAGCTCATCCTGCAATGAAAGCAGCAGATCTAGAAAGTGTGAAGTATGCTAGTACTTCTATAGAGGCTGATAATAATTTGCACTTAGATAGTATATTTCATCCAAGGATCTCATACTATTAACTAATCAGTTCTCAACTCACAGGCAAAGAAAGTTTGGGCTATATAAGGACCCATTCACCCACCACTGAAATATAGTCATATCCAGGATGGAAACTGTTTAATAGCACTTGTCAATAGTACACCACATCAATTTTGGACCAGAATAAAAAACACCATAAACTGAAAATACAAAGGGAAATTCTATGTAGAAGAAATTACTCCAGTTGGAATTTGAGCTAACACCAGGCCAGAGAATTCCCTAGCACCTTTAATAACCAAAAAGGGTCAGGAACATAGTTTTGTGTCTCATCCTAAACAGAGTGTTCACAATAGCACACCAGCCCCTAACAACTTGCTGGGATATTTGTCCAATGTTGACTCAAATGGAAGAGTGCTTCCTGCTGATCATTGTTACTTTATCCAAAATCTGAAAAATTTGAGTTGCCATCCAAGTTTTGATTGGATGATTTAAGCAGTGGTTACTGCTGAAGAGTGGAATTCTGTCTGGAATTTGAGTGCAGCAAAACCAAAATACTGTTTGGAAAGAAATGAATCAAGAGGAAGCTATACAGGTTTGAAATATGCTAATTCACAGGAAAGTTACCTCTATTTTAGATACTAGATGAGCACTAACAGGTGTGAGGTTATCGGGGTGGTGTTGGGGAAGCATTGAGCTTGATTGATGACTTGTCAAGGCAAAATGTGAAAGGAAATTTCAGGAAGTACCCCGAATTCTGCAATCATTGGGCCCTAGGAAAAAGTCATAAGATCTTTCTAAAGATGCCCTCCACTTGCAAAGGTGGAGAGCAGACTCTGAGTTATTCTGGATTACTGTCTCTGGATCCAGAGATAGCACTAGAGGCCTCATTCATCTATGGATGGACACAAGATTGCCTTGTTTTCTATCAATGTCTATTAAGACCTAGCCATAATGATTTTGCCAGCTCCAGACTAGATTGTAACACTCTTAAGGAACTCATTCAAAGGTAAAGCTACAGCTTCCCTGATGAGCAAGTGAGAGTGTTGAATATATCACATTAGTGATTGGTCCTCTACAGTGATTCACAATCCACTACTGAATTCATTTGAGGGTATTAATTCCGGTTTACAAACCTCCTTAATTGGCAAGAACCTGGCTGTCTCATTGGCCACGTCTTGTTCTGTGCTCCAGAATAGCAATGCTATGACACACAGGTTGAAAGAGCCCTGGGGACATTTGGGCAACAGCTCTGTTAAGGGCTGCCACTGGTGAGCAATTCTTATCACCTTTAGGTCACACTGCAAGATTTGTTTCTTTTGAAAAGAATGCCTGAATAATTGATGTGGTGCCTGAATGCATTTGGAAACTAATCCTTATACAGTAGTAAGAAGGTGAGCAGAAACAGATTGGAAATTCCTCTCTGGGACATTTCAGCTAGTAGATGAAGCATTCATTACAGCAGTGGGTATGTTGGAAGTGTGTTAACAGTAGCAGAGGACAGATGGATGCTCTCTGTTATTGTAAGAGGCGTGTCTTAGTTGTTCATGTGTTATTGTAAGAGGCGTGTCTTAGTTGAAAGTATTTAAGGGCTGAGGTTGAGATTTTCAGAGCAGAGCAGGGGATTGAGCCACACATCTTCCATTAATTGCCAAAATACTCTGAATTACTCTGAAAATCTCACTCTTAGCTGGACCCCAACAGAGCAATTTTTCATCTTCAAGTCAACTACCATTTGCATTTCCAATTTTTTTGGGGGGAAATTGCACCTGCAAATTAAAAGGTCATTATTGAAATGTCATCATAAGTTGTTTCATTGTTGTTCATTTTGGCAGATGGAATGGGGAAGGGGTGAGAGTAAAGCACACTGACTGGGAACTGAGTGTTGCTACAGGAAAGAAAGTAGAAAGAAAAGCACATGGATGGGAAGAAGGAGCAGAAGAAAAAGGAAGATAGGTGAAGGAACAAACACAGGGGAGAAAAATATTGATGGTCCGGAAGGCAAGCATATTTTCCTTTGGAGTACTACTGAGTGAGACAAAGTACAGCACAAATGATAATTCTTCAAGTTAATGGTGCTCTGCCATTTAGACAACCTCAGGACTTAAGTGGTTTTTTACTGTAAAGGAAGCCATACAGTAAACTACCCTTGATGTTTTGTGCAAGCCTCCCACTGACAGAGAGAGATTGACAGTGGTCTGAGTGTACTATGTTGTCCTAAATGTATACCCTGACACACAGCCCATAGTTAAATAAGGAAGTCAGTGCCCTGCTACAGAGAGTGTGATGCCACTTCTGTAAATCATTAAAGTGCAGCAGCCCTCCTTTTGGGATAGGCATACCAGTTCTATTTGAGAGAAGTCTTATCTGTGACACATACATAGGAAGAGTCCTTTAAACAAATAGAGATTAAACAAGTCCTCAATTTGGTGAGAACCACAGAGATTCCAGGAGTGGCACAGTTGTACCAGCAGGCAATTTCCCTGTGTCTGGGGAATTCTCTGCTGGGCACTTGTGGCCAGATTTTGGCCCTTTTACCTCTCCTGAAGGCCGCATAGAGAGTACAATTTACTAGAAAATCTGCTTTTAAACCCCCCCCAGTTAATTCCAAACAGCATCTACTGTTCCCTGATATTCTCAAGCATTTTGCCAAGTGTAAACACTGCCATCTCTCCCATAGTTAGTCAAGCCCATTTCTTTCTAAAAATAAAATCAGAATTCCTTTTCTCCTACCCCTGAAAATGATTAAAGCTCTAAAAAACATGACATATGAGGGAAGATTGAAAAAAATGGGTTTGTTTACTCTGGAGAAGAGAAGACTGAGAGGGGACATGATAACAGTTTTCAAGTACATAAAAGGATGTTACAAGGAGGAGGGAGAAAATTGTTCTTCTTAACCTCTGAGGATAGGACAAAAAGCAATGGGCTTAAATTGCAGCAAGAGCAATTTAGGTTGGACATTAGGAAAAACTTCCTGACTGTCAGAGTGGTTAAGCACTGGAATAAATTGCCTAAGGAGGTTGTGGAATCTCCATCATTGGGGATTTTTAAGAGCAGGTTGGACAAACACCTGTCAGGGATGGTCTAGATAATACTTAGTCCTGCCTTGAGTGCAGGGGACTGGACTAGATGACCTCTCAAGGTCCCTTCCATTTCTATGATTCTATGATATTGGGCAACGTTTTTGCTGAATAGGAATAGTTCTTGTGTATGGAATAGAAATCACCATTTGTACAAATGAAGACACCAATACATGTATTTATGTTAATGTGGACTAAAGTCGGCTGGCACTGTTTTTATTCTGTAGAAAAACAATTACATGTTTCATTTTTGTCATGAAAACTCATACCTCTGTCATTCAAACTTTCCCTCTGCCCAGTTTGAAAAAGGACAGCATGACAAAAATCACAGTCAGAGTTTCAGGCCAGAAGGGACCACTAGATCTAGTCTGACCTCCTGCATATCACAGGAGACCAACATCATCCAGCCCGTACACATTAACCCCAACAACTGAAATGAGACCAAAGCATTACAACCCACAGGAGACTAGAATATTATGTGCCACAGACAAAATATGAGGGATTGGAAATGCTAATCCTAAATGGTCTGGTTTCATTTTGAAGCTTCACACTTTCATGTTTAACTAGTATTTCAAAATGATCCAAGCCCATCTAGTTTTCCCTATTACCACTACTTTTACAATACTGGGGTAACAGGCAAGAATTAAATTGGAAGCACAATAAGATTTGAACCTCTTAGTGGATGTTATTAGCTCTTGTTTAAAAACACTGTTTGCAATCGATCATTCTAATGCTTATGATCCATGACTGACATGGAAAAAACCACACCATCAGTTTCTTTTTGGACTTTGATGTTCCTAAAGGTTTTTGTCAAGAAGTGGAATCTAAGGGTATATCTGTACTGGAGCTGGAAGGAGTAAATTGCAATTTGAGAAGCCATGCCCATAGTAGCTGAAATGTAGCCACAGCAGTGTGAGTGATCTGACAGGCTAGCCACCTGAATACATACATAGGACCTCAGATGGGATCATACTTGGGGCAACTAACCCATTCCACTGTTTGGGCCACCATGACTTCACTTCCATTCTATACACATCTACTCAAGTTGAAGATCATGTCCAGTCTAGACAGACTTCTACCAGTCAATTCACAGTCAACGAGTGGCTATGTCTACACTTGACATGTCAGGTGAGATTTCCAGCTTAAGTAGACGTGTAGACATGATGGTCCAAGTGGTGGGACAGGCTAGTTGCCTCAACTCCAAGACTCTAGGTACATACTCAGGCAGCTAGCCCATCCTGCTGCTTGGGCCACCACATCTACACTTCTGTTCTGTGCACTTCTATTGACACTGGAAATTACACTTTCCATCTCTGGTGTAGACATAGCCACTGACTGAACACAGACTTCAGCCATTCACTTCAAGGACCTTATCACATACATACTGCAATCTGTTAGTCTTTTCTTTCTGTACATATTCAGTAACTGATTAAGGAGAACAGTAAAGTGAACAAAGTCTGGAGTGAAACCAGTAATAACTCTCATCTTTGGAATAACCTGTGTTTCAAATTTCTTATTATCAATCATAGTCAGTGATCAATTAGTTGATCAGTCTAGGCTTTTTTCTGAACAGACAGTTTTACTTTCTATAATGCTCTGATACTTAAAAAGACTCAAATTCTTCTAAATGTCCCTAAAAATTAATGGGCAAACACTTCACACATCAGCTTCTAGAAAAACCAGGCACAGAGCTCACATATTTGACTTGCCTTGACTGCCCAGAAACACATCTAAGGGTATAGCTACACTGCAAGTGCAAGCGTGATTGCAGCATGTGTAATTTGGCTCGCACTAGTACCAATAGCAGTGAAGCTGCAGCAGCATGGACTTCAGCATAGGCTAGCTGCCCAAGTACCCAGGGCGGGCTTCGATAGCCTGTGCTACCACAGCTTCACTGCTATTGGTACTAGTGCTTACTAGATTAAAGCTAGCTCGGGTTTACATGTGCTACAATCACACCTTCGACTGCAGTGTAGGCATACTCTCTGTAGCACCAGGACTGGGGCTGACCCTCACATTCAAGGAGCCAGAAACCACCCTGCCATGAACATATCTTTGGCAGAAGCAAGAATTTTGCTTTTTGTATCCTTCACAGCCAGTGGTGCACTAGCACCGGGAAACTGGTTTAAAAAAGCCATTGGAAATAGGCTGAGGTAAAATTAAATGAAATGGGTTTAATTTAAATTTAAATGAAAAGGTTTTAATTGGATCAGAAATTATGCTGGGCACTAAAAATAAATAGATAAACATGTAGACTTAGGGTTATCCTCAGAATTTGTCCCCCTTCTCCCTCCTGTTGTCTTCTGGACTGAGTCTTCATGATAAAGGGTGTCTTATTTGATATTTGTACATTGTTCAGCAGACAGGCCCTTCATAATGACTGGGAACAACTGTAATACAAATAATTAACAATGGATTCTATAATGAGGAGACCAAATAGAGACACAAAAAGAAAAGAGGCAAACAAGCAATAGCTGACTGCAGAATTGTGCATAATGCAGCTGAATGAGCCTTGACCGTAGTGAACCTGTATGAAATGTTCAGGAGACCACAATCCATGTAACATTCTCCTAGTCTGGTGTTCTGTTACTGAAAAGCCTGTTTTGTTTTGTAATACTTTGTTGATACTTGTCTGTATGGAGCCTAGCACTCAGGCTGGTAAGAAATTTTTCCAACAATGTTTTTCCCCAATTGGAAAATGGCAATTCGTCGGAAGCAATACATTTTGTGGAAGCAAGTCTACTTTGACTATAGTTTGTTTCAAATAAATTGGAAAAAAAAGTTGAAAAGGTTAAAATGGCCTTTTTGGAATGGAATGTTTTGATTTTCCATTTTGAAGCAGCTTTTTGTAATGTCTGTTATAATAAAAAATGTAAATTAAGACAAAAAATCAGAACAAAAAGCATTGACGGAGGAAATTGTTTGGGGGATTTATTTTTGTGGAAATATTCATTTATTGATTGTAGGGAATGTTGTAAGTTCAAAAAACAATGTGAAAAATCTGGTTTCCTTCCCCTCTCTCCCAGCTCTACCTAGCACAATGGTTTTCTGAGACAAGGAGGCCTCCGTGACTTGAAAATCCCTCCTTCTGGATTTTAGTGAGTAGCTAAACTGGCCTTCATTTCCCATGGGAAGGTAGTGGGCGGGGTAGGGAGGGAATCAAGGGGGCTGGTAATCTCAAATCTAAGGTAAGAGGTCTTTTAGGGAGCAAGCTGCCTTCCTACTTCGCTTATTAGTAGTGGATACCCAAAATATACAAAGAGTAGAAAAGGCGGGTTGTATGCAAGAGGGAAATTTAGTTCATTTTATATTGAAAAAAAATCAAGAAACTTATCAAGGGATTTTGAGTGTCTTTATTTTATTTCACTTTACAATTTTAGCTTGGAATGAACCCAAAAAGAAACCAAGGGGCTATGACTGTAAGCCCTAAATCTAGCCAGTGAGTAGATTCCATAGGGAGAGGAGGAAGAGAAGAAGAAACTACACATTAACAAGAGGACATTTTTTTGAACAGCTGTCCACCCAAAGGTGCCATTTCTTTTCACTTTCTACAACATACAAGCTAGTCTGCAGTATTCAATTAGAAAGTTATGGGTCAGATCTCAGCTGGTGCAAGATGTATAGTGCCACTGATTAATTGTAGACTGAAAAAAATCCATTAAGAATGCAAATACATAAAGATTCTAAAATTTAGAATAGACGCAAGTTTTTACAGACACGGCTTTTGTGAGATCATTCCTCAATTAAGAGTATCTTGAAATCCAATCATATTATTGGATCCTATAGAAATATAGGATCAGACAGTCCAAAGATACAGTTTAATAAACATTAAAGTAAAATCATATAAAAGATCAATAGAAGATTGAAATGCATATGAAATGTTTGGAGGTTCTAACTGAATTATTATGATATATTTTAAATCATAACCTATTGGGTTTCACAGAAATAAAAGTCATCTGATGCATTCTCTAGTGGCAAGGTTTGTAAGGAACACATTGCTTACTTATAATATGCTTCTGCAACTTAAATAGAGAATTTGCTATTACGAATTTTAAAAGGTTTCAGTGTTTATGCTGTAATCTTTCTTTTGAGAGACAAGTTAGGTGAGATAATATCTTTTACTAGATCAACTTCTGTTGGTGAATGAAACAAGCTTTTGAGCTACATGTGTACAGCTACCTCTCCAAAGCAAAGCATGTCTCTTTCACCAGCAGAAGTTGGTCCAATAAAAGATATTACCTCACCCACCTTCTCTCTCTAAAAAAAGGATTACAGCATAAACACGGAAACCTTTTTAAATTAGTGATAGCAAGTTCTCTATTTAAGTTGCAGAAGCAATATTATAAGTAAGCGTTGTAGTCTCTCTAATATCCTGGAACCAGCATGGACATATCACTGTAATCTTTCTTAGTCAGGAATTGATAATCTGATTTATTCTTTGGGGTCTTTAGTCTAAATGTTGGTCAAAATCTGAAAGAAAATTTCAGCTGTTTTTACTGTTTCCTAAGTAATAAAAAACTGTTTGTTTGGCTGCTTCTTTACAGTCCTAACACTTTAAAGAGGTTCTGCTGTTTAAACTGTAATTTCACAGTCAATTAATCTACAATATACTGAAGGCTAGTGTCTTTAGGTTCTTAAAAAATACAAGTCACTCTACAACCTGTTTTACATATTACAATGAAATATGTTAGAAGAGAGTGTAAAATGGATTGTAGAGGAGTTATTTACAGAACACAAAGCAATAGCTGACTGCAGAATTGTGCATAATGCAGCTGAATGAGCCTTGACCGTAGTGAACCTGTATGAAATGTTCAGGAGACCACAATCCATGTAACATTCTCCTAGTCTGGTGTTCTGTTACTGAAAAGCCTGTTTTGTTTTGTAATACTTTGTTGATACTTGTCTGTATGGAGCCTAGCACTCAGGCTGGTAAGAAATTTTTCCAACAATGTTTTTCCCCAATTGGAAAATGGCAATTCGTCGGAAGCAATACATTTTGTGGAAGCAAGTCTACTTTGACTATAGTTTGTTTCAAATAAATTGGAAAAAAAAGTTGAAAAGGTTAAAATGGCCTTTTTGGAATGGAATGTTTTGATTTTCCATTTTGAAGCAGCTTTTTGTAATGTCTGTTATAATAAAAAATGTAAATTAAGACAAAAAATCAGAACAAAAAGCATTGACGGAGGAAATTGTTTGGGGGATTTATTTTTGTGGAAATATTCATTTATTGATTGTAGGGAATGTTGTAAGTTCAAAAAACAATGTGAAAAATCTGGTTTCCTTCCCCTCTCTCCCAGCTCTACCTAGCACAATGGTTTTCTGAGACAAGGAGGCCTCCGTGACTTGAAAATCCCTCCTTCTGGATTTTAGTGAGTAGCTAAACTGGCCTTCATTTCCCATGGGAAGGTAGTGGGTGGGGTAGGGAGGGAATCAAGGGGGCTGGTAATCTCAAATCTAAGGTAAGAGGTCTTTTAGGGAGCAAGCTGCCTTCCTACTTCGCTTATTAGTAGTGGATACCCAAAATATACAAAGAGTAGAAAAGGCGGGTTGTATGCAAGAGGGAAATTTAGTTCATTTTATATTGAAAAAAAATCAAGAAACTTATCAAGGGATTTTGAGTGTCTTTATTTTATTTCACTTTACAATTTTAGCTTGGAATGAACCCAAAAAGAAACCAAGGGGCTATGACTGTAAGCCCTAAATCTAGCCAGTGAGTAGATTCCATAGGGAGAGGAGGAAGAGAAGAAGAAACTACACATTAACAAGAGGACATTTTTTTGAACAGCTGTCCACCCAAAGGTGCCATTTCTTTTCACTTTCTACAACATACAAGCTAGTCTGCAGTATTCAATTAGAAAGTTATGGGTCAGATCTCAGCTGGTGCAAGATGTATAGTGCCACTGATTAATTGTAGACTGAAAAAAATCCATTAAGAATGCAAATACATAAAGATTCTAAAATTTAGAATAGACGCAAGTTTTTACAGACACGGCTTTTGTGAGATCATTCCTCAATTAAGAGTATCTTGAAATCCAATCATATTATTGGATCCTATAGAAATATAGGATCAGACAGTCCAAAGATACAGTTTAATAAACATTAAAGTAAAATCATATAAAAGATCAATAGAAGATTGAAATGCATATGAAATGTTTGGAGGTTCTAACTGAATTATTATGATATATTTTAAATCATAACCTATTGGGTTTCACAGAAATAAAAGTCATCTGATGCATTCTCTAGTGGCAAGGTTTGTAAGGAACACATTGCTTACTTATAATATGCTTCTGCAACTTAAATAGAGAATTTGCTATTACGAATTTTAAAAGGTTTCAGTGTTTATGCTGTAATCTTTCTTTTGAGAGACAAGTTAGGTGAGATAATATCTTTTACTAGATCAACTTCTGTTGGTGAATGAAACAAGCTTTTGAGCTACATGTGTACAGCTACCTCTCCAAAGCAAAGCATGTCTCTTTCACCAGCAGAAGTTGGTCCAATAAAAGATATTACCTCACCCACCTTCTCTCTCTAAAAAAAGGATTACAGCATAAACACGGAAACCTTTTTAAATTAGTGATAGCAAGTTCTCTATTTAAGTTGCAGAAGCAATATTATAAGTAAGCGTTGTAGTCTCTCTAATATCCTGGAACCAGCATGGACATATCACTGTAATCTTTCTTAGTCAGGAATTGATAATCTGATTTATTCTTTGGGGTCTTTAGTCTAAATGTTGGTCAAAATCTGAAAGAAAATTTCAGCTGTTTTTACTGTTTCCTAAGTAATAAAAAACTGTTTGTTTGGCTGCTTCTTTACAGTCCTAACACTTTAAAGAGGTTCTGCTGTTTAAACTGTAATTTCACAGTCAATTAATCTACAATATACTGAAGGCTAGTGTCTTTAGGTTCTTAAAAAATACAAGTCACTCTACAACCTGTTTTACATATTACAATGAAATATGTTAGAAGAGAGTGTAAAATGGATTGTAGAGGAGTTATTTACAGAACACAAGTCTAGCAGGGACAACCTTACACTAGTCTAATCAATCTTTGTCCCAGGCCCAAGACAGCTGTGCAGCCCACACCTGGGGGCTGGAGTATAGCTATGAGAACATTGGTTTTTTGCACACGATTGGACTGCTCAAGTTTTGCTTTGATTTGGGGGTTTGAATGAACCAAACCTCAGCCATAACTGACCAATTTCTTCTATCACCCTTACCCCTTTCGCTCACACAGCCAGAACTATCTGCAGCCTTCTCCAGCCTCTCTCCTACATAAGTGGCTTGTGAGCTTGCTTCTCTTGCTCCATGGGTGAGCTGTCAGACCAAGATTTTCAGTCATTTTTGGTGCCCAACTTGTGACACCTTAGAGGGTCCAGATTTTCAGAACATGCTGAGCACCAGCCCTAAAAAACCCCACCCCTTTAAAAGGTGTCTGAATACCTGGATACCCAACACAAGTTGCTTAAGAAAAATCTTGGCTGTAGAGGAAGAGACCCTTTATGGAGCAGTCATTGTAAAATGCCATGCACTCATCTGGTCTGATTGGACAAGTGGAGGAGGAGTCTGTCCAGTTAGGGTATATCTACACAGCAACTAGACACCTGCTGCTGGCCCGTGCCTTTGAGGCTTTGAGGCTTGGGCTGGAGCCCAAGCTCCAGGACCCTCCCACACACAGGGTCCTAGAGCTCGGGCTCCAGCCTGATCCTGGAAGTCTACACAGCAATGGAACAGCCCCGCAGCCTGAGCCCCACAAACCCAAGTTGGCTGGCACAGGTCAGCTGCAGGTGTCTAGTTGCTGTGTAGACTTACCCTTACAATTTACCTTCAAGGATTAGACTACCTTTATATCCCACAATTTTGGTGGAAGTCTTATCAGGTTGCCTGTCCACAGCAAAGCAATTTGCTGGCTACTTCTGGTGTGCATTGCTGAGCAGCCAATCCCAGCATTCTGTAGGCCTAGATCTACAAGTAATTAGATGTAGTTACCATGGTATCCATGGCTAGCAGCTGCTATACCAAACAGAAGGACAGAGAAAATCTTGTGACTTTGCCAAGAACAGGCATTAAGACAACTGGATTTAAACAAGTTATATAAATCATTTACCTCAACTTGCTTCTGGAGAGAAGGCCAAGTGCTAAAGGCAGATGGGATTGGAATTGACAGAGTGTGGATGGGTGCACTGATCATATGAGTTTGTCCTCTTCTTAAATTATAACCCACCCCCCATAAAACTACTTTAACTATTAATTCTGACATCAAATTACAGAGAGTCTTCAGAATACAAGGACAGTACAAAACAGGAATATGTGTATAAGAGGGGAAGTTAGATATATTGGGGAAAGTATTAAAAAAAAGGAATTGCCAGTTAGGTTTCAAGTTAGTTTTTGTATTTAATTATGGCAGGTTATGTTTCAGTAGTATCCTTAAGGACGTTCTTTAAACTGAGAGAGGCCAGGGAATTTAAATTGTATTTATAATGGAAATGCTGACAGCCTCTTAACTATAATCACAACTGGCCCAGATATAATATTTTAATGTAAGCATGAGATCCTTGCTATGTTTATAGTGTAAATGGAATGATTGGAAATTTTCAAACACACTCAGGAACCATTAACTGTAACATCTCTACCAACCAGTAAAAGCAAAGGGGAAAAAAAGTATTTCAACGGTTTTCTGGCAATGTTAGAATTCTCTCCCTAAGTTTATGTCAATTAGGCAGGCAAAAGTTGCTGTAAAGGTTTATCAGGGAGATTGCTCTATTTGTGGAACATACTGTGCATATTTGTTTTCAGACAGTTTTGTAAATCTTGTCATGTTTAAAATTCCATTAAGGCTATAATTATGTGGAATTCACACATTAGTCTGGCATCTGTCTGGGCAAATTTATACATACAATATAGGCAGTCAAACACTGCATACACTGCAATGGGCTCTGTTACAATGGAAAGAAAGGAAGTTCTCCCACAAATGCTGATGAGAAATGGCATCATTGACAAAAGCTACAGGAAGATTCCCCAGAAGCAAGGATACCAGTAAAGTGTTTTAGCCTGAACAGGGCTTTTGTAAGCCAAACCACCCTTCAGAGATAGGCTGTTATAAAAGGGTTAGAGATTTGAACTAGTTGTGGACCCACTTAGACCAACACAAGGCTAACCCATCCCTAATATATAGGTAGGTACATCTGCCCATCATAAGTTACAATATGTGTGGTATTGTGATGGCAGGGATCATCAGGTGGTACTGTTACCATTGTTTTTTCTTAGCGTGTGAGCAAGTGTTCAGTCATAGCCAAAGATGCTGTGTTAGTTGCTATGCATGGTTTTGGGTAATAAATAATAGTTCTTTTACAGTGCTTTTCATAATTACATAGGTCTCAATGTGCTTTACAAAAGAGAGTCAGTATCGTTACCTCCATTTCACAGATAGGGAATCTGAGGCACACAGAGATGTTACTTGTCTAAGGCCACCCAGCAAGCCAATGGTTGAGACAGAAGTTGAGAGCAGCTGGAGAGCTCTCTTTGCCGTGGTCTCCAGTTAGACAGAGTTACTCCCAGAATGCTAGGCATTGATTTTGGACCAAGATTCCTTGAACAAGGGATAGCCAGAATGCTGTTTGACCCCTTCTATGCCAGTGTATACATTCAAATACAGTGTGGTATGTTTTGATTACACTTGCAAAGCCCTGGACCTCTGCTACTGCTCAGCAGAGGGTTGATACTGGCGTCAGAATGTGCAATTGTATATTAAACTGGAAGATAATTCTTCACAATTTCTTACGATGAGAATTATAATGATGTGTAATAACAGCTTTGGTCACCCACCTCCCTCCCAATAGGAATTTTTGAGAATCTCAACAACAGCAGGCTCAAACACCCACTTACAATAAGATGCACTATGTTGGAGTGTGTGGAAGAGACAACCGGGAATAATCTAGCCATCTTCCTTCTCCTCAGTGGAGAAACTATGGGCATGGATTGCAGCCTCTTCCTGGCTTGGGTAAGCATTGGTCCCACATAGCTCCCCCTCTGCTGGTGCAGGGAGAGCTCATCTTCTGTTTCAGTCTACTTTAACCACTGCCTATTCTGACGTCCTTGGATTGACCAGCTGACCAAGTCTCCCATCTTCAATCTTTGGTGGAAGAAGTAGACAAATCCTTCCCTCACTCCATTTCACAGCATTCCTAGGGCAGAAGGCCACCTACTCAGACCAATATGTCAATAGCAGGCAAAGGAAAACATTTGGTCCAATTCCTTTAGTAAAATTGATGGGGGCTGCATGACATCAGGGCAAATTATCAATCACCTTGCCTTTGCAGATGATATTGTATGGATAATGCCTATGTAGGAATACAACCAAGCAGCAGCAACTAGCAGCCAGAGAACAGCGATTAAAAATAAATGAACAAAAGACCAAACTAATGGTAACATAAAAAAAATTATCAAGAAACAGCTTAAACTAGTCATTAACAGTTTATACATTGAACAAGTAAACAGTTTCTGCTACTCTGGGTCTTACCATATGACAACCTCTAAGAAGGTGACATTGGCAAGTGGACAACTACTGCCAGCAGAATGTTTACATGCCTTACCATAGATGTTTGGAAACTTAAATCGATGTCCAGGATGGCTAAAATCAGATTACGTACATTACCTTACAGTTGCAAAACATGGGTATTGAGAAAGCATCTTGAGCAAAAGCTGCAAACAGATTAAATTAGGTGTCTGTGCCATTTCCTAGGTATGCTAAGGCTAGCTAGACTAAGGAATGAAGACATATGTAGAAGACTGAAAAGGCATGGTGTGACTACACTCAAAGGGCGCCAGATTACAATCGTTTGGCCATGTTGCTAAAAAGACTGTACCAATTGCCTAAAATTGTCCTCTGTGAAAGGGTACCTGGTGAGAAAGGCTGTGGATGTCCAAGGAGACAGTGGTATAACAGGGTTGTGATCCAGGGATCTCTTGATGCCAAATGACTCAGGCCACAGAAAGGATGCATAGGATTTTACAGGAATACCTTGGGTCAAGTGTATGCATAGTAATTCACCAAAAGGTGGCATGTATGGCCTCTACTGAGAGCCAGTAGCTTACTGGTCGACATAATTATTAAATATTTTCCATACATACATTTTGTAAGAAATTACGTATCTATACTGGAAATTATGTTCTTAAAGCATTGATATTAAAAGCAGGTCACCAGGAGGTGACAGGCCTTGGATAGATTCTGTTCTGGCAGGGGGTAGGAGGTGCTTATTTCTCTGTCTGGTCAAGCTTGTATTGTGCATTGTATGTATCACAATCCAGGCGTATTTGCACCACTGAGCCTGATGTTAATCAAGAGATTGTGAAATCCCAAGATAGGAGAGCTTCAGGGGAAAAACAGCAGAGGGGTATCCTGTTTACATGTAAAGACAATGGATTTTGAGGGTATAACTCAGGGTATTGAGGAGCCAAGGATGCTGAGGAGATGAACGCTCAGCATGTTCTGTCTTTTGAAATGAGAGTCACAGCCAACCTGGCTGGAAAATGCTGCAAAGACTGAGCAAAACTTGAGACAGGAAAGTATCTTGTTAATTATGTCTAGATGTTATAATGAACCTTATGATTTTGTTTTCATAGAATCATAGAACATCAGGGTTGGAAGGGACCTTAGGAGGTCATCTAGTCCAACCTGCTGCTCAAAGCAGGACTAATCCCCAATTTTTGCCCCAGATCCCTAAATGGCCCCCTCAATAATTGAACTCACAACCCTGGGTTTAGCAGGCCAATGCTCAAACCACTGAGCTATCTCTTCCCCCCAAAGTCTTTGCAGCATTTTCCAGCCAGGCTGGCTGTGACTCTCGTTTCAAAAGAGAACATGCTGACAGTTCATCTCCTCAGCGTCCTTGGCTCCTCAGTACCCCTGAGTTATACCCTCAAAATCCATTGTCTTTTTTTTTATATATATAACCATATTGTTTCCAACACTTCTACTTGCTTTCATTAGAATCTCTACCCTTTGTCAAATAAGCCTACACTTGTTTTCACTATAAACATATCTAAGTACTGAGTGTTAAGCTGGGCTGTGATCAAGGTGTAACTGGTCAGCTGGGGTGTACTGTTCCTTTGGGAGCAGCAAATCTGTGAATCTTGTGAGTGTCCAGTGGAACAGCTGGACACTCCAGGATGATGCTCAGAGTGCTTGTGGGACAGAGGGTGCCTATTGCTTACCTGCAGAAGGACAGGAGAACCTGGGTAGGCTAAGAGGGAAGTGCTTGTGTTGCTAAGAGGGGAGCTGACACCCAGCACTCACAGACAAGGCTTCCTCACACTAAGGGCAGGTGGTAGCACGGTGCCTCCTCACGCTAGGTAACTCTGGGGAGTGTCACAACAATATATAATCATCCAGACAACACTCAACCAGCAGAAATGGCAGCTCAAAACAGAAGTGAATGGAATCTGCTCATAATCTTGGCCCTGGATAAAGGAAAAAAGCAGAATGGAAAGCACCCACACGCCACACAATTACTCTGTCCAGTTGAACAACAAAAGGAGGAAGGACAAGGAAATAAAGGGATAGCTAAGGGCCACCTATCTGGCTCTCTGAAGAGGCTTCTTGCCAGAGGCAGAGGCTATGGCCTCTAGTGCAAGGAATGGCGAATACCACAAGAGGACTCACCTCTACATCTAAGTAAATAGTGGTAGGTAGGAGGGTGTGTAGGTACTTGGTGTGGAAGGGGTCCTTCATCATATTATTTTAATGGTTTTTAACTGGGATAGTGAGGATTCATAGGAAGGGAAAAGGGAGTCTTAGTCTATCTGAAAGTTTCCCCACTTTGTAGAGACACTTTTAGTAATGGTGTACAGTGCCCAGGTCTTCCTTTGTTACATGTATTAGTATTTATAGGGTGCAGATAATAATTAGCATACACACCTCCATCCAGAATAGATAGATAAAGATCTGAGAGTCAGATTCCAGTTGTTTTAGTGACTAGTATCAATCTTGAGCAATTAAAATGCTCAACCTCCCTAACTGGGATTAAATTGCCATAGTTGAAACACACATGTACACACCCCTTTTTAAAGTATGTAACACCTAGAGATAAACCCTAGATTCATGCCCTGGGAGGGCTCACCCTCTACTCTTCTGTATACCAACAACATCCCCTTTCTCGCTTTGGCTACTCCTTCCACATGTGCAGCTCTGGCCATCCTACTGTTGTCCTTTTCCCATTCCTGCAGCCTCCTCCCTGGTCTTCACTGTGAAACCAGCTCTTGCTTTCCCTCCAGCAGCTCTGCCCATTGATGTATTCGATACTTATGCATATGAATTACAAATTTGGGGACTTCTTTGGGGGCGGGGTTGGAATGCAGTGTTTTATGTAGACTTCTTTATAGTTGCTATTGACAGTGGATTTCATTTACAGAGAAAGTTATTTAATATTGTATGTTGAGTATTTGATATGGGATTTGTTCTTTTTAGTAAATGAGTTTTTTAAATATACAATAACGCTATGCAGTGTGTATTTAAGCTACACAAATTAGGGTTGCATATGAGGTAGTACTTACCACAATGTAAGTTACCCACTAGTGGTTCTTCTTAACATTTCTATTAACCATGAGAACTTTAGTTGAAAACTGTAATTGATCACCTGCTTGCCATAGACCTACAATTTGTGGAAAAGGGACATTGAATTAGTTTCCATACCAAATGCATAACTTGAGAAAAGAGCTTTGCTAACACCTCTGGAAATGTTCATGACCAATTTAAGTATCAGTACAATATACAAGGCAAAAAACATTAAAAACCTCCTCCAAAACATCTGTCTATCTATATAGATACAATGATGCAGACTTTCATCTGTGATGCAAAGTGAAATATCTAGTTGCTTCCATAAGTAAGTAGTCTTGCAGTCACTAAGCTACACCATAATTAGTAAAGCAGGAAGTTGGTATAATTCATAGATTTATTTCAAATATTAACACTAGTAATCTGGATTCAAATTCATCATTAAACATGTTAAAACTTTCACTCTCTTGACAGTTATTAGCCTTGACCAGCAAAGGATATGTCTGAATTTAAGAGCCAGAAAACTAATAACGTCTGAACTCATTTCCCTCCTTTTCTTACATAGCAGCCAGGTGTAGCTGGTATTTGTACATATTCTTTATGCAACTTCTTCAGTCTAAATATATCAGTAGCAGCTATCATATATAAGGATAAGATGGTTTAGTAGTTAGGGTGCTGGCCTGCAAGACCCAACATGCTAACTAAAAATAACTGTTGGGAGACCTAACAACAACTGTACTTCCCAGGGGTGTTGAGAATAACTACATTAAAGACTGCTAGGCTCTCACATAATGAATTAATGGGGTGTCAGACATATCTAAGATAAATGGTACACGTCTTCTATCTGGGCTTCATAAATCCCAACACCAAATAATCTTGGTTGGTCAGTGAAGGAGCACAAGGCTTTCCACAGAGGAAACACTCCCTTAATCCATGGACTTGAGTCCTGATAAGTCTTATGGAGCCTCAGACAAATCTGCAGCTATTACACCAGCTGCGACCACAGGTGAGGAATGCAAACAGCTCTTTAACACTATAGATAAAAACTTGCCTAGCAAATGTGCAATCCAGCATCCTGCTCTTTGTACACATGCAGAACTGGGAATGGGAGTTACACACACTTAGAAAGCAGAATACTGACAGCAAGATTCACTGACAGGACATGAGGAGAGTTTTGCTCTTAGTGCTTGTGCTGGCTCATCGGAAAGAGCAACACTTAGATCTGCAGAGTAGGCTCTGAATCCTATACGTATTGCTTTGATTTACATGCCCCCTACTCCCGCTGCTCTTGATTACAGTTCATATGCATGTAAAGGGAACAGAAATACCAAAATTAAGAACTGTCATGTGGATCCAAGCAGAAATGTGTCCGAAATAAATAGCAAAGAAAGCAAGACCACTTAATATTATGGCAATGCTGTGTCAGATCAGAGTTGTTTCTGTATCAAATTGCTATTTTTATTTATTTGTATTACAGACATACCTAGAGACCACAACCATGACTGAGGCCCCCATTGTGCTTGACACCATCCAGATAGCATATGACAGACCCTGCCCCAAGAGATTACAGTCTAAGCAGACAAGACAGAGGGTTGGGTAGGAAGGGATATAACATACAGACAGACAATGTGATGGTTTGCAAAAATAAACGCTAGTTCTGTGATTTCTTCATTCGTTTCTCATGTTTTGTTTGAGTGGGGTTTCGCTGAGAAGGATTTAGCTGAAAAGGGACAGGGAAAGAAAAGGGCAGGTTGACAGAAGCAAAGAAACTGTGGGAGGGGGATGGGAGGGCATCTGAATGAACAGCCGAGACTGTCTTAAAGCTGGCAGACTCCGATGACCTCGGTGTCCAAGAGTCTGTGCAGTAGCTCCCTATCTCTGTTCCTGCTGGCTCAGTTCTGGGTGACCACTGCCAATAGTTTTTGTGCCCAAGCTCATGTGGCTTAGGGGGAACCTCATGAGCCCTGTTGTGTCCAGAGAAGGACTCTCCCATCCTCCTCCATGCAGATGTAGAACTGTGTAACTCCCGCTAGGTTTTGGCTTTCTCTTTCCCACCCCGCTCCATAATGTAGCTGTACCTGCTGCACTGCTTGTCTTTGCTCCAGCCTGCTTGATCCAGCAAAATACTCATGCTGGCCGCAATCCAACAAGGGCACTTTAAATGAATGTTACGTTTAAGCACATCAATAGTAAGTCAAATGGGGAAAGTTAAGCACACAACATTCATCATATACTGATCATATCTGCTTATCGTTTTTTCAAACCTTTTCTCTGCATTTTTCTGCAGACTTTTGTCTTCAACTGCATTACATATTTCCTTTTTATAGCCTAAACCTTGTTCTAGCATGCAAACTGCTTTGCTCTTTGGACAACATTCTAGAGGAGAAACACTAAGTTATATTAATATTGGACTATGTCTTTTACATGTACACAAACATTTCAATACTGTACTTCATTACTAATGCCATCGCTCCTTTTTGGGGGGCACTGGTAATGTACAGGTGCTATCCAATTTCTGTTGGGTAGTTTGTTTTGTGCCTCCCAAGGGCTACAGGACATCAACCTTCTTTTTCTGGACAGTAACATAATTTTACTTATCCCACTAGAGGTCACTGTTGGTCTTTAAGTTATGAATCAGCGTTTGGAGAAACAGTTGTGCGTCATTGTTTTTAGCAAAGTTAAGAGAAATGTTAAAAAATGGTTTCTTTAGTACAAAAGAACATTTTCTCTGAGCAGCTACAGTTCTGTCACAATGCACATTCCAGGCTGAAACAATCAGAAATATTTCTATTTTATAGCAGCACCAAAATGTAATTTATTAGTGTGAAATATTGTCACTGTGCCATTTAGTATACTATAAGTGAAATCACATTAAGCACCGGTTCCTTTTGTGGCAAGAGGAGACTAATTTGTTCTATTTCTGGTCCAATTATTTATTTATTTTATTGATTTCCTCCCCTCCTCCCCCCGCCATCATTATGGAAAGATGGCTGCTTGAAGAGTCCATTAGTAAAACAGCATTAAAATCAATTAATAACTCCTTTGGATGTGCCATACTCTGTACCATAGTTTCTTGATAAAGGACTATGCACACCTATAGCTATAAAAATAAATAATTTCTGGTTGGTGAGCTGCAGGGGAATGTCATAAGAGTATGAGAAGATGCTGAAAAAACTGAGGACTGAGTTAGTTTACAAATTTGACAAATTATTAATATTAAGAATTATCACAGCAGAGAGCTTATTTATAAAAAATAAAACACAGATAATAAATCCTCGAAGGGACATATATCAGACTGCCTGGTTATTCTATTTTTGAACAAATCCAAATACCCCCATTATCCCTTTTCCAATACAATCTCCACAAAAATATCCAAAATTCTCAATTGGCTCAACAGTCTTGAAAGAGGATATTTAGTGTGACTGAGTTACACTATCGCAATTTCACACACACTAGATATTTTCTGTTTGTGTGTGTTATAACTACCTGTAGTTTCACTGGGCCATTTTTCAATACTACGTGTGGCCATATTTTGAGCAGCTGAAAAATGTTGCATCCAAACATTTAGCCTGTTTTCCTTAAGTACATTAATGTCAGTGTTGCTTGCAGCTTCCCATATTTGGGACAGCACCCCTTTAAGAAGGGTTATTAGTGCATGTCTTGTTTTACAAATGCTTTATCTTTATTTTATTTTATGGCCAAGATATGCTATTCTTCTCTTTACCAGCAGACTGAGATTTGCCTAACTTTACTGTAAGTTTATAATCAAGGATAGAAAGACGGTTGGACCAGTTTCCTTCTATCCAACACAATATCTTTCCCTATGGTGGAAGCCTCTGAATTTCCCCCATATTATTCTCGTAGGATGGAGTGTTGCCTTCCCTATAGAAGGGAGATCTCCCAACCCTTGAGTTTTGCAATGACCAAGGGATTTACAGAATGGACAGCCTCTTCAATCCAGATGCACTGTGCTTTCACCATGGCTCTAAGAGATGTTGGCAAATAGTGTTACCTCCATTTCCCAGGTGGGGTCATAGAGGTTAAATGGCTTATGACAGTCACTAGGAATGTGGTGGTAGAGCTGGAAATGGAACCCTGATAACTAACGTGACTGCTTGGTGTCACTAATCCGAAAGAAAACAAGAAGTATCCTTTGAGATACTGCTGCTGATTGATATACCCACAGCATGTTATTTGGACAAAGGGCCAGATCCTTAGTAGGAATATATCAGTCTAGCTCCAAAGTGAATGGCACTATACTGACTTATATCAGTTGAGGGTGCAGACCAGAAGGGTTTAAGGACAAGACTAAATGCAATTTGAAAACATATAGAAGACTCAATCCACGATAAAGGTTGTGACTGCTTTTTAAAAGTACCTTTATCACACACACACACACACACACACACACACACACACACACACACACACACACACTTATGTTATTCAGCTATTGACTATGAACAGATAAGATGGAATAATCAAAAACAAGTAAGAACAGCAAAGGAGTATGAAATATTAGAAGGGCACCATTCTGTGAATCAGACTCTGTGGCTATGGACAAAATGGTACCTCATTCTTGTCTGGTAATTTCCCTCAGTTAAACCATTGAAGCTGTAGTGAATCAGGAGGCCTGCAATAGTGCAAGGAGGATGTCTACCTCAGACAACTACCTAAGTTCTGAGTTACTGACTTTGCTTTCCAGCTATTAGATGTTATCCCCCAGGTCACTGGAGTATAGGCTTGACATTTTCCTTATGTTAAGAATAACTACATTCTTCTGTTACAGGAAGTATTTCATTTTAGGCTATCCTTTATTTTAGACTAAGATCAAGAGTACTACTTGAAAATGAAGGGCAAGAGATCACCTCCATTTGCAAAAGCTGCTATTTGGCAATGCTAATTTCTTAGTTCACAAGCGTTGTTTTTTTCAATTTCAAACTGATAAAGGATTTTTCTATGATAAAAAGGTTAAATTGGAGACAGAGCAACACTGCAAATATGATTGTAAACAAGAAGTCAGGATACAGGCCATTCAGAGATTATTAGAAAAGGAGTGATTTCAGCTGGAGCATGTAGCATTTGCCGGTCATGGATGGAAGAGTGGGAGGGGTTAATTTAATCAGTATTTAACCTCTAGCTAACCTTGTCCGAGTTCACATAGTGCACACATTACAGGCTGATTCCAAGTCCTTATTAAAGGATATATCTGATCGATGTGCTAACTGACTGTTTTATGATTAATAAGTTATCATTTTGGCCAATTTTTTGGTCTCAAATTCCTATATATTCATGGTGAAGTCTGGCGTGCAAACCAACATTTGCACATGTGAGTCAGCTAACTGAGCACCAGCTAGAGTTGTGAACTTTCCACCCGCACAAAACAGAACACCCTTGCCCCACCCCTGCCCCGCCCCTTCTCCGAGGTTCCTCCCCCCACTCACTCCATCCCCCCACCCCACTCTGTCACTTGCTCTCCCCGACCCTCACTACTGCATTCATTTTCACCAGCCTGGCTCAGGGGGTTGAGGTGCAGGAGTGTAACGATGCTGGTTCTGATGGGACCCAACTGAGAGTGCCAGTTCAGGACAAATTGCTTCAAACAGGGCCGTTACAGCCCAGGGCTGGGGGTTTTCCACCTCTAAGGCAAACCAAACCAGCCAAACAGAGAAGACTTTGGTTTTACCCCACTGGCTGACCACAAGTCATTCCAAGCAATTCCCTTAGACACTCCAGTTTCCCGTCTCACCACCAGTGCCACAGGTTATGGGAACAAATGGTCATGAAAACCAATGCCCCAGTAAAAGAAAAAGGTTCTTCCGATCCCAACGGACCGAACCCCAGAGCCAGGTCAAGAATTTTATGCAACTCAGATCTTACCCACAAATCACACTGTTGCCAATCCTTTAGAATCTAAAATCTAAAGGTTTATTCATAAAAGGAAAAAGGTATAGGTGAGAGCTAGAATTGGTTAAAAGGAATCAATTACATACAGTAATGGCAAAGTTCTTGGTTCAGGCTTGCAGCAGAGATGGAATAAACTGCAGTTCAAATCAAGTCTCTGGAGTACATCCACAGCTGGGATGGGTCATTCAGTCCTTTGTTCAGAGCTTCTATTTGTAGCGAAGTTTCTCCAGAGGTAAGAAGCAGGAAAGAAGACAAGATGGAGGAGTTGCAGCAGTCTTTTATAGTCTTTCATCATGTGGCCTCTCTTTCTTTGTTCCAAAGACAAGCATTGGGGCACATGGCAAGAAAACCCTTAGAGTTCGGTCCCTAGGCAGGCCCCTGCATACCTTGTTGAGTCACAAGGTGTGTCTGCCTTCTCTCAATGGGCCAATTGTATAGTCGATGGCCCTTAATGGGCCATCAAGCAGGTTACCAGATCTTGAGGCCAACTTGTCTGTGGTGTCACCCAGAAGCACAGCACAAGTTTGAAATACAGATAGTATAGAGCCAATATTCATAACTTCAACTACAAAACTGATACAGACATATAAATGGCATAATCATAACCAGCAAACCATAACCTGGTCTTAGACACCTCATTTGACCCCCTTTATATAAGATTTGGTGCCACTACGGGACCTTGGTTGCAACAATGATCTATACGGTCCCAGTTATTGTCAATAATGTCACAAGGAGGGAGTGAAGGCTCAAGCTGAGGATGCGGGCTCTAGGGTGGCACTGGGGATGAGGGGTTTGGGATGCAGGAGGGGGCTCTGGGCTGGGGGTGGGGCCGAGGGGCTTGGAATATGGGAGGGAGCTCCTGGCTAAGGCAGGAGGTTGGGGTGTGGGAGGGTGTATGGGCTCTGGGCTGGGGGTGTGGGTTCCGGTGTGGGGTCAGAAATGAGGGGTTCTGGGTGTGGGAGGAGGTTCCGGGCTGGGGTGCAGGGGGGCTGAGGGCTCCAGCTGTGGGTGCGTGCTCTAGGGTGGGGCTCGGGATGAGTGGTTTGGGGTGCAGGAGGGTGCTCTGGGCTGGGGCTAAGGGGTTCAGAAGGTGGGCAGGGAAGCTTTGAAAACTCGTGTCGATCAGGGGAGGTCCCGGACAGTTGGAAAAAGGTAAATTTAGTGCCCATCTTTAAAAAGGTTAGAAGGAGAATCTGGGGAACTACAGACCAGTCAGCCTCACCTCAGTCCCTGGAGAAATCATGGAGCAGGTCCTCAGGGAATCCATTTTGAACTACTTGGAGGAGAGGAAGGTGATCAGGAACAGTCAACATGGATTCACTAAGGGCAACTCATGCCTGACCAACCTGATAACTGACTCTGTAGATGAGGGGAAAGCGGTGGACATGATATATCTTGACTTTAGTAAAGCTTTTGATCCGGTCTCCCACAATATTCTTGCCAGCAAGTTAAAGAAATCTGGATTGGATGAATGGACTATAAGGTAGATAGAAATCTGGCTAGATTGTCGGGCTCAACAGGTAGTGATCAACTGCTCGATGTCTAGTTGGCAGCTGGTATCAAGTGGAGTGCCCCAGGGGTCAGTCCCACTGTTCCCTCTAAGCTATGCGCGTGTGCATAACAATTTGCACAGAAGAAATTTTTTGCACACACAGCCTGTCAAAAATTAGAGGGAACATTGGTCAGTCCTGGGGCCAGTTTTGTCCAATATCTTCATGAATGATCTGGGTGATGAGATGGATTGCACCCGTTAGTACCCAGTATTTTTGCCTGATGAAGGTACTTTGCACTGATAAAGTCACCCCTCAGTTTTCTTTTTGATAAACTAAACAGATGGAGCTCTTTAAGTCTTTTCCCCAGTCCTCACACCATTTTTGTTGCTCCATATCTGCATTAGGGTGTCACAGGCCACTTGGCACAGCAGAGGACCTCTCCCTCTGCTGGACAGACAGGAATGGCAGCAGATGGGCTCCCCGTATTTATCCCAACAACTAGGGTGTATATGTTTGGGTAGGAACCACTACACTTTTTGCCACACAAAGTCTTCCGCTGGGGTGGTGTCAGCCACCTTCCCGTGTTAGTGTTAATACCCTGCCCTGTGATGCATGATTCAGTTCACTCCTCTCAGAACCCTTGTTTCATGATGTCAGCTATCACTGCTGTGCTTACACTTGTGGTCAAATTTTCTAGCTTGTTTTTCCAACCGTTTGCACTAGAGACTAATTTTAAGTGAAAAATACAAAACCAATCTCTGCCCCCCACACTTAAATGTTGATATTATCACATGACTCCAAGGTCTGTAGCCCTAGTCACACACCTTTATTGCCTATGCACTAATCTTGGCCCTGATCCTGACTTGTTGTTTGTTTTGGTTTTGAAATAGTCCCAAAATACATATATCATAGCAATATTGATGATATCTCTACAATACCTAAGCAACAGTCTCTGCAGCATGTCCTGTTACATGGCATACCGCTCAGTAAAGTGAGAGGTCATATGCTGGTCTTTCAACTGTGGCCCATGCTACAAACACCAGCAGCTGTAATGCATTTTTACCTTTCTGACGTCAGATCACATATCCATGCTCTAGATTTCCTTCACTGCTTCCACTTCCATCTGGTCAGTATGTTAGTTTGGAAGATAGAGGCTACCATCCAAATATTTTTCCCCTTCCAGGGTCACACAGTCCAAATGAAATAAAGTGCAACATCCTATTCCCTCCCCAGGTCAGGTTTCTTCTTTGATACAGAGGAGAGAGAAATGGGGGTTCCTTCCCATTGCACAAAAGCCCTAGCCTGGGACCACAAAATAAGACCAGACTTCAAACCTACAACCATCTCATCCCAAGCAGTGTCCTTCTCCTGCTCCCACTGCAGTCCTAAATCTTCACCCACCTCATATCCTCCCTTCTTGATATCAATAGATATTTATTCTCACTTATTTAAACAATACCTTTGGTGCATGTCTCTCTAGGTCTGAAGCAATTTTATGCTCTCCAGGATTTCTACCTGTTCAGGACTCCTTTTTCTTGGCCCTTCACTAGACTTTCCAGTCTATTTTAATGACAAGCCTATCTGCTCTCATAGGCGCTGACTCCGTGGGTGCTCCGGGGCTGGAGCACCCACGATTAAAATTAGTGGATGCTCTGCACTCACCCGCAGCCAAGCTCCCTGCCCCGCCTCCCTGCCTCACCTCCTCAGCCTCCGCCTCCTCCCACACTTTTTTTAAAGTGGAAAAAGGAATGGAAGAAGCATGAGAGAAGGGGACAGAGAAACCACTCTGGCACTTTTGTACTTTTCCCCCCACTGTTTTTTTTTTCCCTTCAGTTTTTCATTTTTGAATTTTTTTACTATATTTCAAATTTTATTGTGAAAACTTTTTAGCATATTCCCCCTTTTCCTTCTCTCCCCCTCATTCCTCACCCCCCTTTTAAAAAGGAAAAAGGAGGAGGGGGAAAGGGGATAAAAAGAACAAAATCCACAACAATTTATTTCATTGAAAAATGGGGGGGGGATTGGAAAAGGGAGCTTTTTTTGTGAAATTTTCTGGTTCCAAAGAGAGGCTAATTTTTGGTTAAAAAAAGTTTTAGACAAAAAATTCTGCTTGCTCTAGTTCTGTGCATGCTTGGGGTCTGTTAACCACTCAGTTATTTAGCTTAATACATATTTCCAGAGGTACACAAAGCTGTTTTAACATTAGAATTTAGCTCTAAAGTGCAAAGCCTGAGAAAAATGTATAATCTAAATGTACAATGAATCTACCTCCTTCAGTGCAGTGTAAAGTGCACATGACATAGTGTTGAGTGTGTTTCTTTAAGCATGTGCTTGGTATTGCTACAGTAACTTCATTTTTTATTGAATACCAGAGTGAGTTACTGTGTAAAACCTGCATGATTTGTTGGCATTAAAGTTAAGGCTGCCTCTAGGCACTGCTAACTTATGCATGATCCTTTACTTAATTTCTGTGTTTTGTTTTAATTTGTAAACTGTCTCAGTTTGAGATGGAATACACATTTTTTATGCAAGTTGACTCCACTGGCATTAAGCAACCTCCCGAGTATATGGCATATATTATAATAGATGCTGGGGAACAGGATTTATTAAAATCTCAGCAATATGCTCTGCTTTTTTCATAAATGCACAAGAATTCCATTTAAATGAGGTTTTTAATTTTCTGTATCTTATACCCAAGCTGAGGTATCTGCTGATTTCACAGATAAAATTATCATTTCTATGATCACCAAATTTTAATTTTCTGCTTTTATTTCAGTTCAGCTACTCAGCTTTGTGAAACATCATCTGCAAACCCAGGAACTCATCTAGAGTCAGGTTTTTGTGAACAACAGAAAAAATTCATCTAGATGTATATGTTGGAACTTCTTTTAGTGCTACAAATCTTTTGGTGAAGATATGCATGAATCTTTAGATGATAGGCCGATTTTCTCCAGCGATCAAGCTCAGGAGAGCATGGGTATGTGTGGGGAGTAGGGTGACCAGATGTCCTGATTTTATAGGGACAGTCCCAATTTTTGGGTCTTTTTCTTAGGGTATGTCTATACTTACCCATCGCGTCGGAGGCGTGGGATCGATGTTCTGGGTTCGATTTATCGCGTCTTGTCAAGACGCGATAAATCAAACCAGGAAGTGCTCCGTCGTCGACGCTGGTAATCCAGCTCGACGAGTGGAGTAGGCGGAGTCGACGGGGGAGCCTGCGCGCCGCCTCTGGACCACAGGTAAGTTCGAACTAAGGTACTTCGACTTCAGCTACGTTATTAACGTAGCTGAAGTTGCGTATCTTAGGGCTTGTCTTCACTACCCGCCGGATCGGCGGGTAGCAATCGATCTATCGGGGATCGATTTTTCGCGTCTCGTTAAGACGCGATTAATCGATCCCCGATCACGCTCCCCGTCGGCTCCGGAAATCCACGTCATCGAGCGGTGGAAGCGGAGTTGACGGGGGAGCGGCAGCGATCGACTCGCCGCCGTCCTCATGGTCAGGTAAGCCGATTACGATACACCGACTTCAGCTACGTTATTCACGTAGCTGAAGCTGCGTATCGTAGATTGACCCCCCCCCCCTAGTGTAGCCCTGGGCTAAGTTCGATAGGGGGGGTTAGTGTAGACCTAGCCTTATATAGGCTCCTATTACCCCCACCCCATGTTCCGATTTTTTGACATTTGCTGTCTGGTCACCCTAGTGGGGAGGGAAACACCAGGGAGCCAGTTACAGCTTTTTGATTTTAAGAGCTGGTCTGGTCCAGTCCCACCCTTAACAAGGTTAGAAGAGTTATGGAGCTGCTCTAAGGGGATGCCTACCCTGCAAAAAAAAAAAAAGACCCATGGCATGGTGGTAAAAATAGTGGTGTAGACATTTGGACTTACGCTAGAGCCTGGGCTCTGAGACCCAGGCCCTAACTTACACCACTGGCACGGAGTCCTTACTGTCAGTAAAGATTGGTGTAGAAGAGAGGATCCTCGCTCCACCCATCTGTGCCCAATCACAGGAACAAGTGGCAGCAGACTGATATCAGCAGGGTTTTCCCTGACATGAAGGGAATTCCCTGCAGGCCATTTGCAGCCAGAATTCAACCTTTTACATGACTTGTGTGTTGCAAAGGGGAGAGATCGCATTTGAGAATCTAGCCCATGAGTTTTCAAATTTAATTTCTGATTTTATTGAGATTCGTTAAGAAGAGTCACATAGTGCAAGTCAAATGGTAGGTCTACTACAGTAAAACCAGAAGCAATAGCCCTGATTGTTAGGTATCACAGAAATAGTTTGAGTTTAGCTGAGCTTTGCAATTCCAGTATTTCAGAGCATATTCTTTCCCTAAATATCACACATTTTCTGAGTCATCATACAGAATCACTAGTTTTGTATGCAGTTAGGGAGACATATAGGAAATGGAAGGAGAAAGTGATGTTATTAGGAACTGAACTGCCCTTGTCAAAGACGGGAAAATAGTGTAATTTTAGCCTGCATGCGAGAATGTTAAGACTCACACTCACACAAACACAGCAGAGACCTATGTAATTTTCAGTCCTCGGTGACTCTGTAGCAGGCTGTTCAGCCGCTACACGAAGGACTAAATTTCCCAAAGGTGAGGAAAATTGACTTGGATCTAATTTAGACTGAAGAATATGAATGAAAATTGGGAGTTTTTTAGAAGAGTTTCTTAGATTGCATAATCATGGCTTTTTGGCAATCTATAAAAAGGGGACAACTTTGGCTAAAAGTAGAAACCATCAGAATTCCAACAGAAAGTGCCCTTTCCACAAAACTGAAATTTTCCATGGTAAAACTAAAATTTTCACACACACAAAAAAGATTTTTCTATCAGGAAAATTGAAGAGATGGATGAATACGCCTGCCAAAGGTATGTCATAGTGCACCTGGAATTTCCAGAGGAGGTTTCCGGGGTAAGAGAAGAGGGAGACACTGCTGCCTTAATATGCCCCAACCCTAAAGGAATGTCTGATGTGCCTGTGCTGATAGGGACCAATTCCAGTCTCTTCAAGGTGCTCACGGATTACTGCAGACAACTAGCTGGGGACCAATACCTAAACACCCTGATCATCCACACACTTTGTGCTGAAGCCTACAGAAAGATTGAGAGCACTAAAAAGGAGAAGTCTGAGCTACCAATGGGAGCACTGAGACACGACCCCCCTTAGTAGTGCCTGCAAGGATGGATCGAGAAGTGCTTGTCATGAGTACATGGATGAAAGGCAGTAAAGGGGCATTAGCAATGGTAGAGCAGCCAGCTGAAGGAGAGCTTCCTGAAGGAGTGCTGGTCCCCAGTGGAGTCATAACCCTACCTGCTGAACCCAGGAAAAGGCAATTATACTGATTTGTTAATGAAACAAGCAGTGATGTTGTTGTGAAGCAAGGTCAGAAGATAGTAGATCTCTTTGAGCCTGAAACCATTGTAAAACCCCAGTGTGAAACTGAAGTTCCAGCAATAGATCCTGCAAAGTTTGACTTTGGAGATTCGACATTGTCCAAGGAGTGGAAAGATCGCCTGAAGAAGAAACTTTGTGAAAGATCCAAGGTATTCTCATTGCATGAGTGGGACGTGGGATGTGCAAAAGGAGTAGAGCACAACATCAGACTACAAGACTCCCGACCCTTCAGGGAGAGATCTAGGAAGATTGCTCTCTCAGAGATGGAAGATGTGAAACATCATCTTTAGGGGCCAATTGCAAATGGCATTATTACAGAGTCCCGCACTTTGTATGCCTTATCCATTGTGCTGCTCCGTAAAAAGAAACAGAAAATCCAGATGTATATCAACTACTGCATCCTAAACAGCCATACAGTAGTTGACCAGTACACCGTGCCTCAAGTACAAGGTGCCTTAAACTGTTTGCTAGGAAGCCAGTGGTTCTCAGTATTAGATATTCAAAGTGGATACTACCAGATACCTCTGGGAGCAAAAGATAAGGAGAAGACAGCCTTCATCTGCCCATTAGGGTTTTATCAGTTCGAACGCATGCCACAAGGGATTTCTGGAGAACCTGCCACATTTCAATGTCTTATGGAGAAAGTTGTGGAAGACATGAATTTACTGCAAGTCTTAGTTTATGTGGATGATCTGATTGTATTTGGAAGAACCTTGGAAGAAAGACTTCTTAAAGGGCTTGACAGGTTCGAGGCCTATGGACTGAAGCTTTCCATTGATAAATGCCAGTTCTGCAGAACATCAGTGAAGTATGTGGGTCACATCGTGTCCCAAGAGGATGTGAGTACTGATCCAGATAAAATAGAAGCACTCACTATATGGCTACGCCCAAGTAATTACAGAGAGTTTAAGATCTTTCTCTGATTTAGTGGCTATTATAGCAGGTTTGTGAAGAATTATGCTACCATTGTAAAGACTCTGAATGATCTTACCGGGGATACCCATCCAGCAAGAACAAGTCTAAGACAAAGAGTAAGGGGAGGTCCCCAAAACCTCTTGAGAAGAGATACTATGGCTCCTTAGAGGTGACAAAAGAGGTGAAAGGGCTTTTTGAGAAATCATTAACTGCCTAACTTATGCTCCCGTCCTAGTCTCTACATACAAATGCCAGTTTGAAGGGTTTAGGAGCAGTCGGTAAACATAAACTTGTGGCCTTTGCCAGCCGAGGGCTGTCTGATAGTGAAACTCGCTACCCTATCCACAAGCTGGAGTTCTTGGCCTTGAAATGGACCATCACTGAGAAGTGTTGTGATTACTTGTATGTTGCTAGGTTTCAGGTGTGGACGGACAACCATCCGCTGACAACGTGTTAACAAGTGCTAAGCTGGATGCAACAGAAATGGGTGGCCACCTATGCTACCTAAGAGTTCAGCATTCAGTACCGATCATGGAGAAGCAATGTAGATGCAGATGCATTGTCCCAGGATCTGCAGCCACTGGAGATTGATGTGATTCTTATGGAGGGAGTGAGAGTTATTTGCAATGGGAGTTGTCAAGAGTCAGAGGCCCATGAGAGTCTTCATGGTTGTGTTATAGAAACTCTAGGTCTGCCCCCTAAAAGTGTGCCACCTGCCACAGTGAACTATAGTGTGTTGGACCAACCTCCGTTGGCCATGCTCAATACTGCTGACTGGCAAAAAGCCCAACTACGAGATACTGACATTCGTGACACACTCTGCAAAAATAGAGGGGCAAAACCCTGCTGCAATTATTCCATCGATCCCCAGGGTAGACTACTATTGAGGGAATGGAGCAAACTAAAACCGATACAGGGAGTGCTGCACCGGATCACAGTATATCCTTTACAAAATCTACGAACTCAACTAGTGCTACCATGAGAGTACAGAGCTCTGGTCATGAGGGCCCTGCATGATAACTTTGGACATTTGGGAATGGAGAGAACCCTTAAACTTATTTGTAGTAGATTCTACTGGCCCCGGATGGCTGAGGACATATGCAAGAAATGCGAGACGTGCTCAGTGTGTTCAAAGAAAAACTCTGCCCACTAGAGCAGCATATCTGAGGAATATCACCAACAGCAAACCTTTGGAGCTGGTATGCACTGATTTCTTGTCTTTAGAAGTAGACAGGAGAAATGTTGGGAACATTTTAGTAGTGACTGACCATTTTACATGGTATGCACAGGCATATCCCACACGTGACCAGAAGGCCACCACTGTTGCTCAAGTGTTGTGGGAGAAATATTTTTCAGTGTATGGATTCCCAGCACCAGGACTTTCAGAGTCACCTTCTGAAGGAGGTGCTAAGGCTGGCAGGAATTAAAAAAGTCCAGAACAACACCTTATCACCTGCAAGTTGACCGTCAGCCAGAGCTATGTAATCAGATATGCTGGGGACTTTATGTCCAGAACAAAAAGCAACCTGGAGCCAGCATGTTGTGTTTTTGGTGCATGCCTACAAAGCCAAGATTACCCACAGACCTGTGCTTCGGGGTATCAGAGGATGCAGAAAGCTAAGAGAGACATCAGCAGTATGTTTCCCAACTAAGAGAAAAACTGCAGGATGCTTATCGCTGGGCTATGGCTGCTGCCCACAAGAACTCAGATAGTAACAAGCACTGGTATGATGCTAGGGTGCATTCGTAGGAGCTCCAGCCAGGGGACAGAGTTCTGATGCAAAATTTGGGTGTTGCTAGCAAACACAAGATTGCTGACAGATGGAAGGCAATATCTCACCTGGTGGTGGAAAAGCTGGGAGATCTGCCAGTCTACAAGATTAAACCTGAGACGGGAGCAGGGCAAATAAATATGGTACATAGTAACCTACCACTACCTGTGGGGGAGTTGGTAGGTACAGAATGGACCATGACATAGGACCTGGGTGAAAAAAGGGTGCTGGACCAAATCCACCAACCAACACACACAGTGGGCCCTGTGAGGTAATCCACCATTATCTAGCACATCTGAGAGTGAGTCTGAAGAGCAGGATACTACCATGGAGTATCCTAAAATGGAGACTAGATTCCAGCCTCCATCAGCTGAACCCGGTGAGAGCGTCACTTCAGCTCTAAACCCCAGAGCAGAAGCATTTATACCTGTTGCTGGCACCCCTCCTCCCCCATCAATGATGAGACCAGCCTGGGACAATGAGCTTGTCCCACCAACCTTCCCAGACCTCCTGGGAAAAAAACAGGTCTGTGATGACACACCTAGGTTGGTGGACAGAGGGGACATAAAAGTGGAAGGTGTCCCTGGCACCCTGGACATTCCCTTACCAGATGCTGGGACCTGTGCCAGTAGTAGGGGTAAATTCAAAGGAACCCTCACCATCCCTAGCCCAAGAAGTAGTCCCCCCCTGCCATGCCCACTCTCAATAGGCACAACAGGGTTATAAGGCCAGTAAACAGGCTAACTTACAATGCACTTGGAATGGTTAGTGAAGAAGTGATACACTTAGCTCACAGGCTTGTGGCAGTCATAGTGGGTTTCCTCAGACCCCCTGAGGAGAACTCATGCAGTTGGTATAATCTGGAGTGTGATTTGCTGGGACTGAAAATTCTCAGCTCGGGGGGAGGATGTAAGCAGGGTCTGAACAAACTCTCCTCTGACAGCAAGTTGGGTTGGGGGAGAGACTTCAGGAGCAATCTGTATTTACATGAACACACCTACTCTGCCAAAAAAAATCCAGCAGATAGAGCTGTGTTGCTCAAAGTGACCAACTTTGGCTGTTGTTGGGTTACAAATCACTTTAGTGCTGAATGCAGGGGTAGTGAAATGTTGTTATCAATGTTATTGTCTTTATTGTATAAATAAAGGGAAGCAGAACTGTGCTTAACCTGTCCCAAATGAGGGGGTCACCCTCAACTGAAAGGAACTCATTAAGCCAGGGGCTCGAATGCCAGACCCCTGTGAAAGTGAGAGGGGTGGGGACAGGTGTCCCAGCAGGAGGTCCCTAGTCTGGTTTAACCCTGTTTCTCCCTTCTGTTCAAAGATAGAGCTAAATAGGAGCCTTTTGTTATTTCAAGTACTCAATAAGAGCTGAAATCACTTGTGGTGAGGCAGTGTTTCTGCCCAGCCTGCTGAGGGCTAAAAATAATTAAGAGACTGACCTACAGAGTTCACAGCAGAGAAGCAGGTGGCAGCAAAAGGTAACTGACGGGCAGCTGGTGAGCAGTCGGCCAGCGGAAGCGGCCAGCAAAAGTGACAAGCAGTCGGCTGGCAGGGCGGCCAGGTAGTGAGAAACCGTGGCTGGTGGGGTGGCCAGCCAGCACAAGTGCTCAGATGGTGGAGAAAGCAAGATGCCTTCTTTCCCGGGTGGGAGGTAAACTCACACAGATGTACCTCTGAACCTTGGGTCCTCACTGACCAAGAACAACCACTGTGAGTGGAGTGTGGTGAGGGAGCAGAGGAGGGTACAGTAAAGGAACTTTTGGTTATAGAACTCAGGAACATGAGGTGGAAGACACTTCCCCATGCACTCCGGGGTGGGTATCCTGCTCCTAGTTTTATGTTTATGAATCCTGCATGTGGCGTTTTCCCTAATTAATGTGGGGTGACTTCTCTCCTTTCATTAAAAGTTTCTTTTCTACACTCAGACTCTGCTTGTGAGAGGGGAAGTATTGCTTCTCAGAGGCACCCAGGGGTGGTGTGTAATTTTCCCAGGTTACTGGGTGGGAGCTCAAGCCAGTTCTGTGCTGTATTGTTGAAAAGGAAGCCTTGGATATTGAACCCAGCCCTGGTTATACCTAGGCTTTCCTCAGCACTAGCTTTGGGTATCCCTACACAGCAATTTAAAAACCACAGCTGGCCAGTGCCAGCTGACTTGGGCTTGGGCTAAGGGTCTGTTTAAATGTGGTGTAGACATTAAAGTTCAAGCTGGAGCCCAGGCTCTAGGACCCTGTGAGTTGGGAAGGTCCCAGAGCTTAGGCTGCAGCCAGAGCCTGAATGTCTACACTGCAAATTAAACAACTCCTTAGCTTGAGCCCTGGAACCCTGAGTCAGCTGGCATAGGCCACCTGCGGGTGTCTAATTGCAGTGTAGACAGACCTATATCACCCCACTGATCATTCACTAACATGTTCCGCCATTTGAAAACAAGTAACTGTTTTTTGCATGTGCTAGCTGAACCTCAGCCTTTCATGATCTTTCAGCTCTTCACAGAGTTGTACAATTCTTATGCAGTACATGAACTGCAAATACACAAAACAATTTCTTATCTTTAAGTACCTTTATCATAGCTTGAGGACTTAGGTATGTAACCTTACTTTTCCCATTATCCACTTGTACATGGATGCTTTAACCTTGGATTTTAATAATTTGCAAGTTACATGCTTTTAACTTCTGACATTGTACAATTAAGATCTAAATTTGGTATCTACTAGTTTAACACTGCAAATTTTTTACCTCCAATTTAATCATTAAATACCTATTAGCATGCATTATGCACTTAGCAGTGAAACTCAAATGTCTAATAATAGTTTAAAACAATATAATTATATTGCTTGTTTTTAAGTGTGTATATATAATGCCTCCCACAACTTAATTTTTTTTCTAAACTTGCATTCCACTCTTTACATCATAGATGGAGATCAACCGCCAACATCCTTGCATTATGATCTTTAGGTTTTGGTCATCATTTTGTCACTGAAAAAAATATAAATTTAATGCCATGTTTTCTTGTTGATATAGCATGCATGTAATTCCTATTAACAGAGGTTATATGAACACATCCACAAGAGAATTAATCTCTTTTTTGTTATTCAAGTCCATCTTCAGTCATTCTTCTGTGTTTAATCCTCTGCTTTTCCCTCCTCTCTCTCTCCTTGGTTTACAAATTAACTCTTTCCAGTAAAGAACATGTATGTAATTTTGCTGAGATAGGTATTAGTTTTTTTTAAAAAATGGCTATTACTCTGTTCAAGATGGCAGTGGAGAATTAGTTAAGCATTCTCTAAAACGTCAAGAACTATCTGGCATATTTCCACCACATGGACATAGTACACAAAGAAGTGGTTTCCATCATGCTCTGCAATAACAGTTCAATATTTTGATTTATCTCCCCATTTTGGAAAGTTCCCCCTTCTTTTGATACTATTCCTTTTCATTCTATAAAGCCAGAAAAGCTTTTCTGGAAACTCAATCTAAGCATGAGCCTAACCTCTTTGAAATTTACAAGGTGCTGCCACTCTGGATATTTACAGCTCTCACTAGAAAATATGTCTTTACAGAGCAGAAAGGAGAAGAGGAATATCTCAGTGTTTGCGTATATATATCTGTGTGTATATATGTACTTCTCTACTTCACAAGGGTGTGAGAATAAATATACAAGATAGAAAGATTGTGAAATATTTGGAGATCTACTAATTAACAGTGCTGTAAATGAGTTAGGTATTATTACTACTTTTACAATTCCAGAAAAAGAGAGAGAATGATTTTATCACTTAAATTTCAGACTTACTTCCTTTGACAATCCATCCATACTATGTAAATAGAATATCACTCATGCTAATTCAGCTCACCTGCAATTCAGAGAATTGTTCACACAAAACATGGGCCTGAACCAAAACCTCCAGAAGCAAACACCCCTAAGCTTTGGGGAAATGTAGATGCTTATTTGCACTACATAGCTGCACCCATTTTCTATGGTGGACCAAAAAAATTCTCTGGATCTGAATCCCCTGAGATTCAAGGGTTAAGATTCTGATCTGGGATTTAGAGCTCAGTTCATTTTTAATCACCACTGCACATTTGGCAGTGAAATGCTATCCAGTCACTGGTGGCCCAAGGTCCACATAAAAAAAATCTGTCAATATTTTTTCCCTTATGAAAACACGCCCTTATATAGTGAGGAAAAAAATCAGAAACTCATGATCCTTATGATGAAGAATCCTTTACTAAGGATTGCACTATGGGACCCCAGAGTAACAGTTTGGGCCTGAAAGTATCTTCATTTAAGACCCAATAGTAATTCTGTGCTGTTTGCTTTAAAAATCAGAAAGTGTTTAATCAATTTTGACTTTCTGAACTATTAAAAATTGTAATTGTCTCATCATCGAAAATCCCTCGGGGTTGAGGTTGATCTTTCACAGGTTTTATTTTTCCTCGATCCTTTGGTGACTGAGGAGTCTGATCCTTGAGCCACAGGCTCATTGGCAGATGTTGCAGGTGGTGTTGGAGACAGAGTTGGGCCACGATTGCTGCGTGACAGTTGTCTTTCCTTTCTTTTCTGGCATTTTTCTACGACAAGGGCAAGGCAATTTTCCTCAAAAGTAGATGTTCCCTCTCTGACAAGTCTTCACCAGTTATCCCTATCCTGGGCTGCTGTCTCCCAGTGTGTGGTATCAATGCTACCTCTCTTGATCTTTATCTTTAAAGTGTTTCTTTTGGCCTCCCCGTTTCCTTTCTCCTTTGGTGAGTTGGGCACACAACAGTTGTTTTGGTAAGCGTATATCAGGCATGCACACACAGTACCCACTCCACCTCAGCTGGTGCTGGATAATCAAGGCCTCAACACTGAAGATGTTGACCTCTGTGAAGATACTGACATTAGTGTGATGATCCTCCCACTTTATATTGAGGATCTTCTGAAGAAAGTGCTGGTGCTGGCGTTCCAGGTTTTTCAGGTGTTTCCTATATGTCACCCAAGTCTCACAGCCATAGAGGAGAGTTGGGATTACCACCACTTTATAACTAAAAGTCTAGTATGTGTTCTGATGTGATTGTTGAACACCTGGTGAGACAGTCTGCCAAAGGCAAGGCTGGCACAGTGGATTTTGTGCTAATTCTCAACATCTATGCCACAATTGCCTGCAAGAGTAGACTATAGGGCATATCAACACCAGCTTTACAGCATCTTCAGATAACTAATATGGGAGCAAGATGAAGATGCATATTCCTGGCATATTTCTTGCTCTCCTGTTTGATTATGTTGCAACAAATTTCCGTAAAGATTATACCAGTGAGATTTAGATTAATAGAATAAGAAAACATTGTTAAAATTAGTAGAGCAAGACTTTACGAATAAATATGAAAATATTACTTGTGATAATTTTAACAAAAATCACATTTAAGATGATTATTTTGTTTTAATTTTGGGATGACAAATAGATCCACAGCAAGTCCATGCTGATAACCCATTACTTTAATTAAAATTTCAAAAGAGGAGAGGAGACATTTGGGTTACTTGGCAGACTTTGAAAATAAAGCACTTTATTGCTTATATAAAGCAAATTAATCTCCACACATTGATATAGAAACATTTTTACATTCATTATGAGGCAAGATTGAAAACCCGAAGCATTAGATATGGACTAGTATATCAACAAGTTATGTAAGAAAAGTACAGTCCCTGACATCAAAAAAATTCAAAAATGATATTTAATACGGTTAGAAAAAAAATTATACAAAATTCCTGGAACAAGATAAATTATCATTTTCACCATTCAGTCAAACTGATTTTTATTATTCTTTCTTTCTTTCTTTCTTTCTTTCTTTCTTTCTTTCTTTTCTATTTAGGATCTGATCCTTTCCCGTTAAACTAAATGGCAAAATTCCTTCAATGTGAGCTGGACCAGATATTTGCAATTCAAGTTCTTCAGGGAAATGATCTTGGGACACCATGTGCCCTCCCACCTCCCATCACATGCCATGAAGGAGGTGGACCAGATCCTGAGAATAGGAGCAATGTAAAAAGGTAATCAGCTGCCCATCCTACCTATAAGAAAGAATTTTAACTTTTTCAGGAGATACAAAACTAATGAAACAGGGAATTTCCGGATGTGAAATTGAAGAGTATGTATTTTTGTACTTTCAGACTTTTTTAGTTAGATCATTCTAATTGAACATACAAGGTATAAAAAGGGTATGCCTATAATCTACTATTTTATTGCACAAGTAAGAAATGCATGAGTGGTAATTTCCTTTAGAACATAGTTTCCTTAACTCAGAACTTTAGAGGTGAAACAGAGATCATACATACAGAGGACACGAGAAACTGGCAGCTGACGCAGACCCAAATAAAATGGAGAGGGCCCAAATTAACAGGAAAATCACAAATTGGCATTTGATATTGGGATTTGCCAGTGCCAAATTCAAATCACATTCAAGTCAATGGGAAATTTGCCATTGACTTTACAGGGACCGGAGTACCTTGGTCAGATTGATCTAGTCTTTAGAGCGGGTAGGGGATTGGGTTTAAAGAGTATTTTTAGGGGGGAAAGGTATCCCTGAGGTTCATCCTCATCCTCTCAGTCTAACTTTGCTGGGGGTTCCCAACATTTTAAACCATCTATGGCAATACAAAAGGGGCACAAGAAAATTAATTAAGGCCGATATGGGAGTATTGACTATGTTCATAAAATCATTCCTAGAACTACTTTTCAAAAAATACAGGCTGAAACACGCTTACTAAAATGTGGGTTAAATGTTGATTGTCATTTCACATTTCCTCCTTTCCTCTGTGCTAAATTGCATCATGTCACAGACTAACATGACATAGTATGAAAGATTAAGCTTTGACTGGACATAACTCAGCCATATATCATACTGATATAATGTCACATCTTCCCCTCTCATCTCTCTCCTCCTGACCCACATGTATATTACCATTTTCCCTCCTACACCCATCTCTGACACAAGAGTGTCTCTTCTGCTCTTCTCTCCTAACCCCTTAATCTGATCTCTTAACCTATTAGCTTCCTGACTCCCTCATCTTCATCCTGAACCTTTCTTCTCTCTCATCTTTCTCCTTTTTTTTTGCCTTTTAATATTCCATTGCCTCACTAAATCCCTTCCTTGAGCCTGCTTGCCTTTTCAACTATTTTGTCTTCTTCCCTTGCTTCCAAAGTTCAACATGCTATCTACTTCAGTTGCACTGATTTCCTCTGCACAAAACTCTCTTCTTACACCTTTGCTGCCTGGTTTCTGTCCAGTCCACTCCTCTGAAACTAGCCTTAAAATAACTTTTTCTTAGCTAAGTTTCAAGGTCTCATTTCTCATCATTCTCAAGCTATTGACTGCTTTCAGCAGTCTATCACTCTCTCCTCCTTAGTCTTACATTGCACCATGGTTGTCTGGTTCACATGCTTCCTTTCCAACTGCTCCATCAGTATATTCTGCAGTAGCTCTACCTTCCTTCCATTCAGCATTGGTGTCTCTCTGGTCTCCTCTTGTATTCAGTTCACTTCTCTTCTCCATCTACATGTTATCCCTGACCATGGATGACCTCATTCAGTCACACATCTTCAATTACTTCCATACTGATGACGCAAAAACCCACCTCTTTGTGCCAACCTTTCTTCCATTCAATCTCACATCACTGACTAGCTCTCAGATGTACAATCCCAGTTGTCCCACTGTCAGCTGAAATTGACCATGGTGTAAAATGAATTTCTTTCCTGATGAGTACACTCCTCCTCCATTCTTCTTTGTGTATGCACACAAAGGCACGTGACTAGGATTCATCACCAAATTTGGATCATTAGCTTGAATGCTGATCCATGTCCCCCCTGCATCCTTCATTCTTCATCACCATCAGCAAATCCACCATCCTCTGTTTGCAGGTTCATGAATTCAGTATCATTTTCCACTCTTCTCTCTCCATGTCCCCTTTTCATCTCTATGCTCCATCTTTTTCTTTATTTCTTATGCCAAGAACCTTACACAAGTGCAGTCATCTCTCACTACAACTACAGCAAATTTCTTTCACCTTGCCCCTTCTGTCTATCCAAAATGTTACTGCAAAAATCATCTAGTTGCCCATTCCCTCTTTGACTTCTAGCAATAGCTACCTTTTGCTTTTGACATCAGACCTAAACTCCTTGTTCTTAGTTTCAATAATTTTTAAAAACTTGCTGCTGCACATCTTTCGGCCGCTATTATTTACTATTCCTGGCCATCTACCAAGCCGTATTTATTTCTCCCACTCTCATCTCTATGCCCTCTTCTATGAGTGTAGAACTCCATTCCTGAGCTGATCATCTATGCCTGCACCTACGTTGCCTTCAAATCAGTCCTTAAGATGTACTTGTTCTATAAACCATAGTCCTCGCAACAAATACGTTGAGAGGCATAGAGTCCTGTGTAAGCCTATAAACCTTAGTTCTTCCAACAAAGAGCCTACTCTATACAACAACACTCCTGTGAGCTAATTAAGCAGTTTACCCAATCTTTGTCTGTTTAGACTATAAACTCTTTGATGGCAGTGCACTGTTCTCCTCTTAGTGCTGTTTAACACTGATCACACTACCAGCATTCAGCAAATACAAATAGAGTAAAATGCAATATATAGACTGTATTTGCAGCCCACTAGATTTTCCCAGTATGTTCAATGACAAAAGAAAGAGCTATTGAATTTTTTTCCCTATTCATGTGCATACTGTGCAGCCTGATTATTTCTTTTATTAACAGAAAAAGTGGCAGGATATATTTTCCTGTGTGTTTGGCAAAAGATCAGCAGCTCTCAAGAGAGGTGTGTTGAAGTGAATAGTGAGATGTTCTAATAACACTGTACAGAAGAACAGAGCGGGAAAGAAAAATGCCTTAACACCAGTGATAGTGAATAAACTGAATATGCAAATTGGTAGAACTCCCCATCCTACCCAAATGCAGAGGTATGAAATTCCTTCCTGTTTTTCAGATTCCTCAGCTTTATTATCAAACACAGCATGCTGGTAGCCATGGGAACATAATTAAAGTTGTATCTAGTTTACAAGCTAGGAAAAGGACTTTTCAATCCCATAAGATGCTGCTCAAAGTATTTTATAGATTGTGTTCAATGTTGCCAACATATGTATTATAGTATGATTCACACAGATCTTTTAAACTAAAATTATAAGACTTTTTCATTGAACTTTTGCATAATCCTCTCAATGTAACTTTTAAAGGAAAGCTAATTCACCAAGAATCCAATATATTTTGCCACTTTTATTCCCTGGTAGTTTGTTTTATTTCATTTTTCTACTTATAGTCAATTACAAATCATCTCTTGCCTGTGTATATGCCTGTGTATATAAGAGGCAGGAAGCCAGTGGTGAAACTGAAATACAGGGTGTTATTGTGACACCAACAAACACTGGTCATTGGCAGGCAGGATTGAACCTGGGACTTCTGGAGCTTAGTACATGAGCCTCTACCGCATGAGCTAAAAGTCAACTGCCTGTTAGCTAAGGTTGTAGAGCAGACCCATTTTATCTCTCTCTTTAAGTGGTCTCGATGCCACTAGCTGGGACAGAACACCACACCCAGGTGTGTGGGTTACATCATGTTTCCTCAGTTGAAAGACTGTAGGTCCAGGCAAGGTTCTCGTCACATTTCCCTCCAAAACCGGTGCAAATTATTGCATAAATTCTCAAGCCCGATATAGTGGAATTACCTTCTGCACATTTATATGAACACAAGAGGAGGAACACAGGAAATTGGAAGGGGAAAGGGTGTACAGGGTCACAGGAAGTTCACAGTTAGTTTCAAACCATGCTTCCTCCTCACAAATTCCTAGCCCTGAAAGCCTGTGGTGAGGGGAGACAACAGAATGTGAATTTCATTGGTTTTGTGGAAGCCAGGAGGAGGATAAAAGAGTTGCATCCATCAATTCCTTTTCTGGCCACAGCATTCTGTATACACACATATATCCATAGCCCAAAGGCAGGATTTGTCCCCACGTCTGGTCCATCTCTAAGTAAGAACAATTTGGCTTAAAATAAATAACTAGGCTCTTTGTGTCATGAATGCTCAGTTTTAAACAACAGCTTTTTATTGACAATTTAGCTGACTCACCTCCTTCAGTCTCACCAGCTATCAAAATGAGAATAAGAACTAGCTGGAGTTTCTCTCTTCTTTGGCAACGATGCTGAGGGTGCATGAGTCAGGCCCCAGTACCCTCATTGATTAACCTTGTCACTTACAGGACTGTCACAGGACTTAATGTAATATACTATAATTTCCTCATGGCCTGCAGTAAATGGAAGTCACCTTTTTCAAGGGATGTGCTGACAGCTAGAAGTGCTGCTAAACATTGTATGATTACTCCATATTGTGTTATCTCATGACACTGCTGGAAAGCTAAGGTAGTTCACTACAGGGATTGATATACACTTTGGGAATTAGCTTTGTGATGCTGTTTTGCATCCTAGAGGGCAGGGCCACTGTGTAAAGGCAGGGGTGGAACACCTAAGTAATCCATAGGAGTACATAGTAGAGAAGAGGTGCATTTGGAGCCTGAAATGCTTCACCAACACTGGATCCTACTCTATACCCCTCTCATCCACTGCAAGAATGCTGCTGTGGCAGGCAGCTTCTTGAGAGCCATTCAAATTCCCTCTCTGCTCCTATGACAGTCCCTGGTTTGGGGAATAGCTCACACACATATGGGTTGCAGGCTCATGCAGCCATCCACCAAACCAAGCTTTGTGCCTCTGCTCTCACAAATCTTAGCTCCAAGAACACATTTTTCTCCATCACAGAGCCACCAAAAGGTCACCCTCAGCATGAGTGTAGCCCTGTGGTAAGTGAGAAATGGGAACCAGAAGGATCCAGGATAGAGCCAGCAACATGAATAAAACAAGAAAATAAAGGACAGAAACTAATGTACATAGAAAAATGATAATAAAAGAGAGATAGAAGAGGAGAGATTAGACAGAAGAGTTAGAAATATGGTGAATGTGTCAGGGCATGACATTAGGGGGCAGATTGTTTGGAAGACAGAGAACAACCACATCTGGAGGCTTCAACAAAAAGACTGGGAATCTACTGAATAGCAAACGTGTGGCATGAACAAGCAGCTCTCAGTGCTTCACAACAAAAGGAAAGATGGAAAAACATTGATACAGAAGTCTCCCCACCCCCAACTCTAAAGCATGCCAGGGAGGTTCAGATACTTATGAACAGGTGTATTCTGACTGGGTTACGCAGCTGCAAGAACACATAACGCTTGTAAAACTGAGTCATTTGCTTACCAAGCTAACCTATTTAGGTGGGAAGACTGGCCAGGTGTGCAAGCGTACTATATGTAGGAGCATGGAAGAGCTCACTTTCAGCTTTTCACAGCTGCCCCTGCCTCTCTCTTTCCCAGGGGATGATGAGACTCGTCTTGCTTACTTATACATAGTGTTCCTTAATATATGTGAAATACATTAGATCAAATGTCTGAAAAATGTTCTATTAAAACTGTTGCTGTTAGATTCTTTTTTTTTTTTCCAAACTCAACCTCTGAGACTTTCCTAACTACTTACCTGCATAACTGGACATGACAAATTACATTTAAAAACAGAAGGTGGGACTATAGGTATTTTAGGAAACTGAAAATAACTCTGAAAAACCAAATCTGCCTTCAGCATTGTAAAACTCTCTTCAAACTCAACCTTCTAATTCCTTCTGTGGAAAACATGCAAACTCCAGAACATTTGCTCTATTGTCTTTTCAAAGAGAAGTAACTAGTTCAGAAGAAAATTGATGATCCATTCTTCCGCTTTGATATTTTACATTATTATTTATTCTTTATACAGCAGTAGCATTTAGAGGTCTCAGCCCCTGAGCTGAGGCTGGCCAAGGAGGGCCGTCTCTTCCCGGCAGCCACAGCCCTGGAGCTGGGGAAAGTCACCTCATTCTCTGGCCGCTGCAGCCCTGCACATCCCAAATTTCCCCCACCCCCTTTTTTCACCCCACAGCCCCCTCCCACCTACCCCTTATTCCCCCCAACGCTACCACCTCACCTTACATGTGCGTCTTCTCCAGGGTTCAGGCACCTAATTAGTGGAGCCATGCCTGCATGGCTCCACTAATTAGGTGGGTGGCCCTTCATTCTCTCGTGTGTGGCCACCCAGGCACGCACCTTAGAGGGAACTATCCGCGGATCACCTGAATGGAGCTCGTGGACCACTGGTGGTCCACGGACCACAGTTTGAGAACCTCTGCACTAGGGAAAAGGGATTGTACTAGGCCTGAAGCCTTTGCTGTCCACTACTCAGAGGGCCATGATGTGGAGAGGGCTACCCCTAATGCAGCTGTGGAGTGGGATCTATCTTTAACCTGGTTATGGCCAGCCACAACCTGGCTCTATCTGTATGATACTTGCCTTGTGTTTAGAACTCCAGGAAAGAGCAGCACTAACTCTCTACCTATATACAGGCCTCTCTTCTGTGAGCTCTCTAACTTCAGTTTGGCATATGGCAAGACATTAAATATAGCTATTATGTACACAAACCATTACTGTCATTAAACAAAGGAATCAGTATTGAAAGATATTAACCACTGAGATTTTTCTGTAGCTCAATCACTAATTTCTTAAGTGATAATCTGACACAATGTAATATAAATAGCTAGGCTGTAATAAACAAGACTTCCTGCTTCACCTTATATCTTCTCAATATGGTGTCTTCTGGATATCTTACAGCAGTTATGGGTTTAGTTTTCAAAATAATGTTAAACACAAGAATCTCTCCCTCTTTTTGCAATAAAACTGACAACTCAAGAGTACTCAATTATTAAACCTCTGTTTTAAAATGCAAGAAATCCCCATCACTTCTGTAATTAATAGATATTCCTCTGACATTGCAGCATACTTTTGCCAGAGAGGTTGTCATTATACCGAACTATTGTAGCTTTCACTGCATAATTCAATAGGAATAGATGCAGGCAAGTTATTGACACCAATAATCATGTGCTGTTTGTAATGAGACAACGTACATTTTGACCCTACTGATAAATATACGGTGCAACGTGTAATATGTAAGGCTAAGATTAAGTCACGGAAGTCGCAGAAGTCATGGATTCCATGTCTTACAGCAACCTCCGTGACATTGGGGACCCCCACAGCTGACCAGCTGTTGCCAGCAGCAGGGGACCCTGCAGCAGCCCAGTGGCTGAGGGTGGCGGGACCCCCCACAACTGACCAGCCGCCACTGCCACCTGTGACCCCTGAGCTGTCCAGCCAGGGCCCCCGCAGCTCCCAGCCAGCAGTGACAGAGGGACTCTGGAGCTGCTCAACAGCAGCGGGCGGAGGGGCTCCCCGCAGCTCCCCAGCCACTGGCAGGGGCACACCCTGCAGCTGCTCAGCCACCGCGAGCAGCCAGCCCTCCACCCCCGCAGCTCCTCGTCACTGGCAGCAGTGGCAGAGGGACCCCAGAGCTGCTAAGTGGCCACAGGCGGGGGGTGGGGGAGACACAACTCCCAGCTGGCAGCAGCAAAGGAATCCTGGAGCTGCTCAATGGCTGGGGGCCCCCTGCAGCTCCCCAGCCTCTGCCACTGGCAGAGCCCCCACCCCACAGCTCCCAGCCCTGGGCCCCACCCAGATCTAGGCCCACAGGGCAGCAGGGGGACCCCTCCCAGCCACTGGGCAATGGGGTCCCTGCAGCTCCCTGCAGCTCCCTGCTGCTGCTGCGGGGGGGGAGGGGGGGCGGGGAGCAGGGTACTGGACTCTCCTCCCTCCTCATTTTGTCAGGGATGTTTTTAGCAAAAGTCAGGGACAGGTCACGACTTCCATGATCTTTTGTTTATTGCCCGTGATTTGTCCCTGACTTTTACTAAAAATATCCATGACAAAATCATAGCCTTAGTAATATGGATCATCCTTGCATTTTCTGAGCCTCTGCAAACCAACAAAACACACCACTGGTGAGATAAATACATAGCTAGTATTTGAAAGTGAACCCTGTGATCCTTATATTGTATATATTTAATCAACATATACTTATTAGCAATGGTAGGGGTGACTTTAGCAGGGGGTTTATGGAACCCACGGAAATCATGACATTAGGGGATGGGGAAAAAACCCCCACTTTGGGTGATGGTCTAGTGAAGGAAGAAGCTATGTTTGTTCCTTTGCACAAGAAATCATGTCTGGCTTCATAGCCTGGGCCCTGCGTCATGGCAGTGCTGCTCCCAGCCACGTGGCTGCATGGTGATGTCAGTGTTATATGTATAGCCATTATGGAAGCGAAAAGAGTAACATTTGCCAGAGGGGAAGGGAGGGAACAGGGCAACGCCCCAGTGTGTCCCAGTGTCCAGGCAGTAGGGATGGGGCACTTAGGGTGACCAGATGTCCCAATTTTATAGGGACAGTCCCAATTTGGGGGTCTTTTTCTTATATAGGCTTCTATTATCCCCCCACCCCCTGTCCCGATTTTTCACACTTGCTGTCTGGTCACCCTAGGGGCAGTGGGCTTGTGGCAGGGCTTCTTCCTGCTCTCAGCAGCTGGGCCTGGATGCTGAGCAGACCTGTTTCCTGCCCTGTATCCTGGGCTGGGTCTTTCTCAATGTTGTGAGTAACCAGGACTGGCCCCAGAGCAGCTGTGTGGAGCTGACTCAGACTCCTCTCACTGGACCAACAACCCCTGCCAGGGCTCTCATTATATCACGCTCTCTTTGTTTTCATTTTGTGTGTTGTGTCATACCATGCTTACACCACAGTCTAGTATAGTGCACCCACTGAACTGGGTCACAGGGCAATGCCAACACACTGATTCTGCAATATTAATTATTGAGTTTTGGGATGAAATTCACCCCCGTGCTCACAAGTTGCACTGTGCTGGGGTGAATTTCATGCTTAATATATTCTGTGGAACGGATCCTATATTCCATGACACAGACGGAAAAAAAAAATCACTGTTGACTTAAAGGGGAGTTCTGCTTGTAAGAGTATGGCAGCAGATCCTACATGTTTTAGTGTCACACTCACAGTAGCTTAATTATTTCTATTTAGTACAACAGTTGCATCTACTGTATTGATCTGTGTTATCCATACACCCACCGTATATTTTTGTCTCTAGGGGGAGATTGATTTGCAGTAGATTTCTCTTCTGTCACAAACATGTGTACTACAGATTTAAGCATGATATGGTCTCTAGTCCATTTATCCTTTACAGCATAGCCAGCATTAGATTCTAATGCAACTTGATCCTCCCACTTCTGCAACAACAGTATCTAAGTAAAGGGTAACTTTTAGTTAAGTGCACATTTCCCACCTTTCTTCTTTAAGACTATTAGACATGCTGTCTCATTAGCTCTGTCACTCAAAATGATGTAGTAGCCATTTTCATCACTGTCAGACTGCTGATGCAATGATGTACAAGGAGTTTATTGCACACATTGTCTTTACTGTTATTTTTGAGTTCACCATCAGTTAGAAATCTTGTTTTCTCATTTGCTCATGAATGTTCTTAGAGCCGGATCTTGGTATGTAGCAGTTGTGGATTTTTTTTCCTTATGAACACTTACTTTCTGCACCCTTTATTGGCAATATTCAGCAGGTGTGTCAGAGGGACTTTAGATAATATCTGAGAAATGCCTTAACAGTCACAAACACATTATTTTATTCAGCAACCAGACCTCTAACCACAGTCCTGTATTCTTAGTCTTGAAACACAACTCCCTCTTTTCATCTCAAGCCAGCTAGCTGAGCTATAGCTATCTTAGATTTGGTCATTCACCTTCACAGGGAGGTTTTTCCATTTACAGCATGTCTATATTTAGCCATTGATAGATGTCAGCTAGTTAACACATTTATGCAAAATTAAGGAAGATATTTGGGAGAAGATTGCAGGTAAATCCTCAGTTTGCAGTGAACATTTAATGGAAATGCTGTTTTGGGTAAGCTTCTCTCTTTGGCACCAGCAGAGTTAACATTTTAGCATCAATGCAGTGAGCTGATTGTAGGCTGAAGGGAGGATAAGGGAACTCTTTTAGCCTACACCTGCAACCATAATTCTCCATTCTTGACTATTTTCCTTTCAGTTTAATTAGTGCTGAATAGAAAAGTCCACCCAAGAGCGATATAAAATTTTTCAGATTTCATAGACACTGTAACAAGAATAATATTTGTTGTCAATAAAATAGACTGTACCTAACAGTGTCTGTATCCATTACCTCCTTCTCAGGATTCCAATGTACACTGCAATACTAAAAAATACTAAAAATAAAAACAATAGAAAATAAGACAACACAATAAATTTGCTCTTGGTTTCATCTGTTTTTCCCACCATTCTAGTTAAATTATGAACTTATTAAATGCATGTCACAGGTTAATTAATGAAGCTCAACAAGAGACATAGCCAAATTAGTTCTCCTTTTAATGGGATTTGGAAGCGCTATTGTTATGAATATTAAGGTTGCAGTGAATGTACTGAAATGTAAATATTTTTGATCATTTTACATTCTTGCTTCACACCACAATGCCACTGAATTTGAATTTACCCTTCTCATCTACATTGCCTCAGAAGTACAAAACTTAAAATGTCAGACAGTTACACAACATATGTTTGACACATGGTACATAACACATGGCATAAGTGCAGGATACACGCAGACATGACATGTATGCATGCTTCATACATGTCACAATACAATCTCAGATAACCCAAATTCCACAGCATAACAGTAATTGTCAGTGTGGCACAACTTCATTTCTACAGTCATGCAACTCAGATTCCATGACGAGTGTAAAACACAAGCGTTCCAGTGTATGAGTGATGAGTTTGTGGTGCACACGTGTACAGTCCACTTGCATGATGTACATAGAAATTACAGAGACTCAGGATGTTGTAGTTAGGGTGAATGCAAGACTGTATTTCCTGTTTATGACTCTTACCTCTTGCTATGATGCTCCCTAGTGGCTCTAAACATTCCCAACTAACATCAAAATGTATACGCAAAATAATTTGTCAAATCCATGTAAGTGTATAATCCATGTGATCATGTCTCCCTATAGTTGCTACCTGCTACTTCATCACAGATAAAGGAGCTTTCCTATGTAGCCCACAGAGCTAACTTAGCATTCTATGTAACAATAATTCAAGGAACCGACAGGCCTCCATCCTGAAGGGCATTAGCTTAAGCCAGTGGTCCCCAACGCGGTGCCCGTGGGCGCCATGGGCGCCCGCCCACCAACTAGTGCCCAGAAGGGGAAAGAAGCTGCTGCCCCGGCCTGCTGGGGACAGAGAACTCTGGGGCTGCGGGTGCCAGTGTTCTCTGTCCCCGGCAGGCTGGGGCAGCGCAGAGAGAAGCCGCAGCCCCGCGCCTGCAGGGGACAGAGATCACTGGTGCCCGCAGCCCGGCCTGCCGGGGACAGAGAACTCTGGGGCAGTGGGCGCCTGTGTTCTCTGTCCCCGGCAGGCGCGGGGCTGCGGCTTCTCTCCGCGCTGCCCCGGCCTGCCGGGGACAGAGAACACCGGCGCCCGCAGCCCCGGAGTTCTCTGTCCCTGGCAGGCTGGGCTGTGGGCGCCGGTGTTCTCTGTCCCCAGCAGGCCGGGGCAGCGCAGAGAGAAGCCAAGATTTGGGGGGCGGCAGGCAGCTGCCCGCTGCCTCCCCGCTCAGCGGCTGAGCTGCTGAGCGGGGAGACAAGGGGCGGCTTGCTGCTGCTGCCCGCTGCCTCCCCGCTGAGCTGGGAGACAAGGAGCGGCTCAGCGGGGCTGCTCCTTGTCTCCCCACTGAGCTGCTGAGCAGAGAGACAAGGGGCGGCTTGCTGCGGCTGGAGCCGCGGGCCTTTTAAAGCGCCCACCCCCCGCTCTGGCAGCGGGGCTGGGGGTGAGGGGACGCTTTAAAAGGCCCGTGGCTCCCCGCAGCGGCAGGCGCCGTGGGCCTTTTAAAGCGCCTCCCTAGCGAGGCTCTGGCAGCACCTTAACTCCACTTTTCCTCATAGGGGGAGTGGCCGCTCCCCCTGCTTCCCCCCCCCCCCCCCGGCTATGCTACTCTCTCTGTCCCCGGCAGGCACGGGGCCGTGGTTTCTCTCCGTGCTGCCGCACGGCCCTGCACCTGCCGGAGACAGAGAACTTCGGGGCTGTGGGCCCCGGTGATCTCTGTCCCCAGCAGACATGGGGCCGGGGCTTCTCTCTGTGCTGCCCCGTGCCTGCCGGGGACAGAGAACTCCGGGGCTGCAGGCGCAGGTGTTCTCTGTCCCCGGCAGGCGCTGGGACGCGGCTTCCCTCGGCGCTGTCCCATGGCCCCGCGCCTGCCAGAGACAGATAACTCCGGGGCTGCAGGCCCCAGTGTTCTCTGTCACCGGCAGGCATGGGGGCATGGCTTCCCTCGGCGCTGCCCCACAGCCCCGCGCCTGCGGAAGACAGACAACTCCGGGGCTGCAGGCGCCGGTGTTCTCTGTCCCCGGCAGGCGTGGGGCTGCGGCTTCCCTCTCCGCTGCCCAGAACTGCACCCCCCCACAAAAAAAGGTAAATAAAAAAGAGCAAATTCACATGGTAATGTGAAAGAATAATTGCCAAATAATTTAATTAATACCTTTTACCTGTAAAATTACCTTTATTATCTTATGGATTCATATATTATGTAATATTAAATATGATGGTTTTCATATTATTTAATGTAGAAATACAAAATAAGTCTTGAAAAATTGTTGGCGCCCGCCCCACTCTTCTGAAAACATGAATGTGCTCTTGGCTACAAAAAGGTTGGGGACCACTGGCTTAAGCAGTTAACATAAGGCTTTGAGGCCTATGAACTTTAGCATGCATAACTGGCCCAACAGTGCCCCTGAGTTTTGGAGAACTGGGAACATTGTGCTTAATTGGGTAGTCTGTACAAAGTGATAACAGGTAAGCCGCAGGAACACTGAACTGATACAAGGCTTGGATATTTTAGAATATAGAGATGTTAGGAGATTCTTGCCTTGGCAATGAATTGACTTATGTGACAATAGGTCAAGATCATTAACATACTAATGTATTTGATAAGGATCCCCCAACATTATTAGGGCGAGGAAATTAGATATGGATAAAGGAGGCTGGGTATTGGTATGAATATTAATGACAGCCCCTAGGCCCTATCATAGGCCAGACCACCATACAAGAGAGATCTGGACTGTCAGACTTGTTTGGCATGCCTGGGATGAGTCGGACCTTTGTCTTTCACCACCTGTTCTCCAAGAAAGGGTGTGAGTATATGTGAGGAATGATACAAGATATTACCTTATTATATTACTGCTATATTTTTATGTGGCATGGAGCATTTATGTCTTTATTAATTGTGCTAATAAAATTGCTTAAAGTTTTGTTTTTCCCTCAGTGAGAGCGTCTTCATTGTGCACATTGGGTTCCCAACCAGATCTTGAACTTTCTCACCTTGATTCTGTTGTGCCTGATTCTGGGACTAAAAACCCTATATTACCCATCTCTTTAATTAATAATTAATTGGAATTCAATACCTGCTAAAGAATTGGGCAACACCTTTAGCTCCAGTGGTACAGGCCTATGTTTTTGGTGCTCAGAGGTCTCTGTTCAATCCCCCCGTCTATGTGTGCAGCCATGGGTCATTCCATGTGTATCCAAAATTGCAAGAGACATCATTAGAAGCAAAATGTCCCAGATATTCAATACATAACTCATTTTATAGTATGTATAACTAGTGCTTAGAAGATGCATTCAGAAAACCTAAAACACACACTGAATCAGCATTTAACAAACATTTATCAGTAACATCAACACCAGCATCAACGTAGCCGGATGTTATTTTAACAAACTGTATCGATCAACCCAATGATTTGGTTGGGAAAATTAACAATCTGAGAAGTCAATGGACGGATACAAATTTACACCCCAAACCTGCCATGGACTCCATAAAGTCAGATGTTTGTGCCCACGCAGAGCCTGCAAGGAGCTCATTGCCGGAATGAAGCTCTTAACTCTCCAAACCAGCACATAATCCCCTCCAAAGTGAAATTAAAATAATCGAGAATTTAAAATAGGGGAGCATTTAATTCTTTGATTTCTTTAAATAATTTTTAAAAGGTTTGCCAGCATACAATCAAAAGTAATATTAAATTGTGCCAGCATACCAAATGATCAGCTCCAACTGTTACACTGAACTCCAGTTTTTGCTTTCTCACACTTGCTCTCTGGATTAATTTAATTCAAGTGACCTGTCTCTCTCTGATTTCCCACATAATCTAGATAACAAAGAAAAAGTAGGGGACAGCTTTTTGAGATATTTAACTAGGTAAGAGCTGCAAATTGTGTTTTGCAGTTTTTTAAAATGTCCTATTTCAATTCCCTGTTAATTTTTTTGGCAAAAGTAAGGCCTACTTATTCCGTAATTTTCTAGATAACATCTAACATGGAACCTTCTTGCTAGCAAGTAATGTATCAGATAGGCTATCAGAACAAAACAGCTGAAGTAGGGTTTAAATAACTTCTATATCTAAAGAGAGGAAGGAGTTTTTCTAGTGCAGCATATCAATAATTTGAACTCTCAGAATTCTGTGCCGTCGCACATAGAAGTGATGATGGCAAATCTGCCAATCGGAGCTTTGTAAAACAGCTTTCAGCTCTTCCCAGGGGTAACAGTCAAACTTATCACCATGGAGACTGATTTGAAAAAAATCTGCCATTTGACACTAAGGAATAAATCTGTGACCCAACCTAGGGCTCCCTGTCTTGAATCGAGATCCTCAGAAACATCATCATCAGATTGCTGAGCTACTGTGCTGGCTTTGTGTACACACTTTTCTCTGTTGAAATCATGCCTTGGCATTCATGCGAGCATGACTCAACAGCACTAGCAGTCACAGTAAGCCCTAAGTGGCCTTTGTAATCAACTTGAGGATTTGTATCTTTACCAAACACCAAGCATATTTCTTTGTTTTCTTTTCAGGAATCCTAGAGGGATTAATTTCCAAAAAACAAAGAAAGGATTTACTACTCTGGTGAGACTAAAGATCAGCTTCTTCTGAATGTGGTTCCCTTGGTAAATGCATTTCAAACACACATTTTTCTTTTTCAATCTATCTTGCTCCTTCATTTGATACAAAACTTATAATTTAGTCTCAGTCAAATCCCACCAAGATAGCTTTCAAAGGCCCTTTATGTCCTGAGGAGTGTGGCCTTTTTAAAGCACAAGTTACCCGGAACACAAAGAATTAAAATGAAGATACTGCTGGCAGCCCAAGATGTGCTCTGTGGTTGAAGAGGAGAAGAAAAATCTTACTTTCCAACTGCACTGTGCCACTCCTGACATTAATGTGCATTGCGTTCACAAAAGATCAAACAATTAAATAATAAATAAAACATCCTACCTACCTATTCTGTGTTGTAGTGCAATCAAATATTTGGGGGGCGGGGGGAAGGTTTACAGTCACTGTTGGACTGACCGGCTGAGTTGATGGTGGATTGAGAGCATGTGCTATATATCACGTTCCTTGTTTCTCTTAGCAAGATTGCATCTCAACAACTGCATTCAGTATGGATCTGGATCATATCGACTCAATTACAAAGTCACCTTAAAAACATTAACTCTGTACTGATCACCTCAGCGAGGTTGAAATATTTCAGACTGTTGACAAAAAAGTTCAATTTCATTACATTGTGATGTGGCAGTGCAGTAGGTGTCCTGGGTGTGTATTATCATTTGTACAGTCCCTAAAAATCATTACACTTTGCAGATTAGTCCAGTTAAGTGTCCAGAGCAAGCAGTTTTTAAATTAGTGGGATCTGCAAAGACATCTGATATTCCCGCATCCAATTATTTATTCTGAATAGTTTATTGGGATTCCATTCTGCCATGAATCATCTCATTTTCACAATTGTATTAGAGATACAGTAGTTAACCTAATGTAGCAGAGAAGTTCAATTTGAGCCTAGCTAATGAACTTCCAGACCAATTAATAGAACAGAGAAGATATTTTGTTTTCTCACAGATCGTAAACCCAAATCTCTGATTTTACTGATGTATTGTTTACTCCATCACACATTTAGCAATGCTGACATGTTCCTCGCAGTTTGAGTGTACGCTTCCTAACCAGAGTTAGCAGCTTTACACATTACAAACAAAACCTGACCTACCTGGAATTGAATGCTGTCATGAAAGATCACTCTGGCATTCATATATCATAGCCTGCCAGGGCTGAACCCCACTTACTCAGAAATGATCCCCAGTACTTTTCATGAAAAACTCCTGGTTTTAGCAGTTGGGTTATTTTATGTCTATAGAATATGGATTTTTGAGGGCATAAAAATGAATCCCCATAAGGAATAAAGAAGATTGAGGAGTTTTAAAGCCATATAGTAGTTAGAATCCAAAATAGAACAGGAGAGGACAGATTTATGTCCTTTATTTCCTCTCCACTGAACCTTCCACCCTCCCTCAAACAAAAATCTGCTTCCTTTTTACTATATGACTTTATACCTTTAAAAAAATGCCAAACAGGTACATGTGATCCTTTCCTTTTCTTGTTCCATGCAAATAAACTTGTATTAGTTTTTTTCATGTGTTTAGTTTTCATGTACGTAATTGTCTAACATTCTTGCATTATCAACCAACAAATGCCCTTTAATTGACATGAGTAAAATTTTCAAAAGTGCTTTTGAAAATTTGTGACTAAAATTTTTCTTCCCAGAGCACGCTCCAGGAAATTGGACGACAGCTCAAAGGCCTCTACATTAAACTGAGAAATCTGAACTGCTATGTTATTTCCAGAAAATAAGTCTGGAAAACTTTGGAAACCAACTATTTTCTACTTACTCTTTTCATAGTTGAAGAGAAAATTCTCACTTAAGAGTCTTGATTTCTTTGTGTCTCTGGACAAACACTTGTCCACCTTTTCTGTCATGGCTTATTATACCTCTGCTCCTTAAATGTTATTGATACTTTTTAAGAACTGTTACCAAATCTTGCCTGACATGCAGGGTCTCCCTTGACATTTTACTATCAGTACTCTCTTGAGAATGGAAGTGTAGTAAATTGCACTATGGGTTGAGACAGCCACTGGTGTTGTCCAGCATCTAATTGGTTCAAATTTGCAAAAGTGGCCATTCAACTGGGTGTCTCAAATTGAGTACCCATAAACTGAGGCACCCAAAAATTAGTGGACCTTTTTAAAAATTTGGGTCTTAACTTTTAAGAAGGGAACACTAGCAGAGTGACATCAATGGCAAACGTTCAGCCTTGAAAATGTAAAACCACCTTCAAAAGATCGGTCAGATATTAAAGGCATTTAGGTGCCTAAAGATGCAAATAAGCCCTAAATCCCTCTAAAAATCTGCCCCCTAAAAGCTTAAATCAGTGACACAGTAGATTTTTGGGTGCCAAAATCCAACTTCATAGAAACCATTAAATTAGTTCTGCTTTGATCCATTTTAGTTGGTCAATAATGTAGAATGAACTTGGGTTTCAGTACTGGACCTTTACCCCACAATTTGATTGCTCTAATCTGAAGCTTTCCTTTGGATCCTGAATATGTTTTGACCAGTAGGGCTTTGAACACTTAGCTGAGAAGAAACTAAACTAATAAAAATTATCCTACCGGGATTACTCAATCAACAACTTTAGACAAAACCAGTTTTCCCATTTGCAGACCTGAAAATGTACGTTAAATTGGTGAGGAAAAAACTTTCCACTTTGGAAAGTAGAGGACAGAAAAAGAATTGTTGAGAGTGATTTTAAACAACAAAATCCATACATCCAAAAGTATGGGCTTAGTTTGTTTAACAAAATGACCAAACAAGGTATGCCTGAAAAATAGCAATTGATGCCTGCTCACCCTTCAAACCCATATAAGTAACACATGTTTGACATTATTCCTAAAAATTCTGTTCCACGTATTGCTCTCATTTAAACTTGGGTAAATCTGAAGTAACACTATTATAGGGGCCTGATCTAATTGCCATTAACATCAGTGGGTGTCTTTTCATTGACTTCAATGGGTATTGATTCAGGACTTAAATGAAAAATTACTGTTTTGGGTAGGAGAGAAAAAGATCAAGACTAGATATCAGAGACTTTTAAAAACTACATACCATGGTCCATTGAGAATTATAGTTGCTATCTTATACATTATCTCCAATTTTTTCCCTCTAGAATGAATGTTTAGGGGCAGTGACCCTGGAAAATATTAAGTGATGCCATGTTTCAATAAAATTACTGAAAGACAATTAAAAACATTCCCAAACATGGTACCTGTTTTTTCTTTGTTTTTAAAAGTTTTCTGTAACCTTTTGTACTCTTCCTGATGTGGAAGGTTCTACACCAACCTACTGGGGCTAATAATACCGTAATACCAACCATTAGTCTATAATGCTGGCACAATGCATTTGTAGAAACCACATAATTAATCAACCCTTCAAAGAAGCTACCTGGCACTCTTCCAGGACAAGGAAAAGTTTCCTTAAAACAAACCTTTTTTTCACAATTTATGTATACTCAGATTAACAGCCTCTTTGGGAAATGAAGCGCAAAAGAATATGAACAGAATGCCCTGGTTCTTTCTATTGCCAACTGTGTGCAACATGTTTGTTTCCCCATATGCTGTGACTGCATCAGCAGAGTGGGCTTTCTAATCCCCAAGATTATTTGCTTTAAAGTGTCCACATTTTCCATTTATGTATTATTTATGAGACACTTTATACTATTCTCAGGTAGAGTGGCCAGATGTCCTGACATTATCGGGACCGTCCTGACATTAGGGGCTTTGTCTTATGTAGGCAACTATTACCACCCACACACACACACATACCCCTCCTGGCCCAATTTTTCACACTTGCTAACTGGTCACCCTAGGGTTGCCAGGCATTTGGTTTTTTACCGGAATGCCTGGTTGAAAAGGGACCCTGGCAGCTCTGGTCAGCACCGCTGACCAGGCCACTAAAAGTCTGGTCAGTGGCACAGTGGGGCTAAGGTAGACTCTCTGCCTTCCCTTGCTCTGCATGACTCCTGGGAAGCAGCCGGCATGTCCGGCTCCTAGGCACAGGGGGCGCCAGGGGCTGCACATGCTACCCCTGCCCAGTGCATCAGCTCCATAACTCCCATTGGCCAGGAACCACGGCCAATGGGATCTGCGGGGGTGGTGCCTGTGGGTGGGGGTAGTGCATGGAGCCTCCTGGCTGCACCTAGGTGTCAGACAGGCCGGCCACTGTCCAGGAGTAACCTGAGGTAAGCGCCGCCTGGAGTCTGCACCCCAAACCCCCTCCTGCATCCTCCTTGCCCCAGCCCTGAGTCCCTTCTTGGGGCCCAAACCCCGCACTCCCTCTCACACTCCAAGCCCCTACCACAGCCCTGAGCCCCCTCCTGCACCCAAACTCACTCCTGGAGCCTGCACCCTGTATCCCCTCTTGTACCCCAACCCCCTGCCCCAGCCCATAGCCCCCTCCTGCACTCTAAGCCCCTCACCCCAAGCCCCACACCAGAGCCCGCACCCCCAGCCGGAGCCCTCATGCTCCCACACCTTAACACCTTGTCCCAGGCCAGCGCCCCCTCCCACACTCTGAAACCCTCTGCCCCATCCCCCAGTCTGGAGTCCCCTTATCCCTGGCCCCACCCTAGAGCCTGCCCCCACAGCCAGAGCCCTCACCCTCTCCCGCACCCCAACCTTCTGCCCCCAGCCCGTGAAAACGAGCAAGTGAGCAAGGGTAGGGGAGAGTGAGCGACGGAGGAAGGGGGAATGGAGTGAGTGCAGGCGGGGCCTCAGATAAGGGATCAGGCAGGGGCGGGGCCTCGGGAAGAGGAAGGGCAGGGTGTTAAGTTTTCTGCAATCAGAAAGTTGGCAACCCTAGGTCACCCTGTTTTCGGGAGCTGGAGCAAGCCTCAAATTCAATGATTTATTCAATATCTTGCTAGGTATTAAGAGGAATAGCGCAGTTGTATAGTTCTTAGTTTAAAAGGTTTCTTTCATGTAATCTGCCCTAGGATATCTTGTTAATGTATAGAATGACATGTTTATTTGTAGGAGACGGAGTAAAAATGTATCCCAAAAATATTTTTTTTAAATTACTGTCAATCAGTGAAACTGCATGTTCACACAAAAAAGCTGCAGCTAAACTGGAAAAGTAAGTCCCATTGGAGCTAGTTAATTAGCAGAAAGATTTTACTACAGTACCTCAATGTGCAAAGCTTTTCAACTGAGTCTAAAGGAATGGGTCTCTTACTCAAAATGAGACTTGTCCTGAACATTACAAAGAACAGGCTGGGTTACAATGAAAATACGCAATAAAAATATTGATCATCAGCTCATGTAACTGCCATAGCTCCTTGAGGACCTGCCCCCAGCCATCTGGAATGAAAATGTCACCAATTCCTACAAAAGCAACACTATCACCCCTCTCGATTTCTGAGAAAGGGGAGAAAAGAAGTCAAGTTATTGATTCATATTTAACACATTATACAATTTGGATTTATTAACCACTGATTTCCTTAATTAATCCTGGTTCAAGTTAAATTTAAAAACCATTTTCTTAATGATAGAAATCTTTCCTGGTGGATTAGTTGTCAAAATGTACAATAGGAGATCTTCATGCAAAGAATTTAGTGGGTACATCCTAGAAATATATTCATAAGAGAAACAGGCTGTTAAGTTAGGTTTGTGGAGTGTTCTTTAGTTATTTTCCAGTGTAGACATATGCATAGAACAGTAAGGATTAAATGCTTCATTGGTAAATGTGTCATTGAAACTTACTTTCATCTTTACTTCAATTCAAGACACGAAGAAAGGGAAACATCACTTTTGGTTCACAGCAAGGCACTGCTGTCTCAGAAATAGTTAACTGCTTTTCAGGGGCCTGATCCAAAGCTCAATGAAATCAGTGGCAGAGACTCCCAGAAACTTCAATAAGTTTTAGATCAAGCCCTAGATGAATAGCATAAATACAACATAAAAACTCGTTTTAGATATTTGGTAAGCAACGGTCTGGAAAAATCAGAAGAAGCCATGTTATCTCGCACTCAGACCTGTCATTCAAATTGAGAGTTCTGTGCATGGGTAATGGCAGGACTGGGCCCTATTAAAAACATGACCTCCTTGCTTTTATAAACACAACTTTCTAGCTCAATTTAATAATCCCGCTGTTTACCACTAACTAAAAACACTCTCCAAAATCATAATGCATGTATGAGAGCAGGAATTAAAAACTGTGCAATGCTTCTAAAAGAACTAGCCTGTTTGTTGGAGTATGCTTCATAGCCTGTATGCTGGAGTGGTACTCTGTTAGCTGATTGCTAATCAAGCTGCATTTTTATTATGAATATTTATTTGTACTATGTACAGTGTACAGTGTATTATGACAGCTGATCTTAGAACCCCAATGTGTTAGGCATTATAAACACACATAGTAAAACAAATTCCCTGTCCAAAGAGATTCCAATCTATATAGACCAGACAAAGAAAGTATTATTATCCCCAATTTACAGATGGGGAGCTGAAACAGAGAACAGAGAAATTAAGTATCCTATGTATAGCTTATACAGGAAATCTGTGGCAAAGACATAAACTGAGTTTAGATCTCCAGAGTCCAAGATCAATGCTTTACCCACAAGACCATTCCCCGTTAGCATACTTCTATAGTCAAAAAACTCCATGTTGGTACAGATGACAAATATATTCAATGCCAGGAACATTGGAGTGAAAAAATTCCAAAGGGATACATATTTTAATGTGAGCTAATAAAATGAACAGAGAAATGGTCTGTCACGGAGAAATTGATTAGAAGGTGGGTATTTTTGTAAAATAGTGACAGCCTACATCGAAGATAGCAAATTGGTCAAACAGAACTAAAAAACAAACAAGATTCACATTTGTACGAATTCCCTTTTGCAGTTCCTTCCTCACACCGCCCTACTACCCCCACTGTATGGTCCATCAGATATATTGATTGGAGACCAATTCAGAGAAACAAACTTGTTTTCATACTATTGAAAGCAGCACAGATTCCCATTCTAAAGTTGATGGCTATTGAATAATTGAAACTGTAGACTTCCAATTAGTTAAGTCTGCAACTAGTGTGATAGTGTGACATACCCTGCTGCCAGTCTCTGCATTTGAACTAAAAATTACAGGCTTAAGGGGAGTGTAGAGGAGGGAGAAACATTTTTACTGCCTTAAAATAATAACTGTTTCTATTACTTATTAGATCCCATCTATTCTAATTAGTCTGTGTCCTGCATAAAAATTATAGTATGACAATTCATAAGTTAAGTGTTCTTTGTTTTGCCTAATTTAAAATAAAGGCTCAAGTGAGCATGTCAAATAGATATTAAACAACACAAAGAATGTTACAGTTTGCTTGGAGTGGACTGACACTTTACCATCAGCCCCTTTTTTTTCACATATGTTTCTAACTACAAATTTTCACTGAAATTTGTGTTCTTTGACGTGTTATATTTAAACAAAACCACAAAGATATGGGCATTTGGTTTTCTGTTTTTTCAATATCATTCTCCCTTCCTTTCCCCCTTCTCCTGAGGAAGAAAAGGAGGTGAAAAAAAGTTCAGTTTTCAGTTTATCAAAAGCTAAAGTATTACACGACATATTAAAAAAACTCGTTGAAATTTCCTGTGAAGCGTAATTGTCATTTCCCAACCATTTCCAGTTAGACTTGCTGAGATGGGGCAAAGGCTTCATAAGAGGTCATAAGCCCCGTAAGTTTCTCACTTTCAAAGAAAGAGACCACAAAATTCGTGGTACCTCATATAAGGCCCCTGCAAAACACTTGTCTTTGCAAAAGATTACTACTGAAAGTGGCAACAGAAAATTCAGAAGCAAGACTCTCCCAATATCTTTACATCACCCCCATTTGTGCCTGGAAAAAGAGTATCTATGGTACAGAAAGTTCATTCCACTTTCAGGGCAAGATTCTTCTGGCCTCCAAGCCAGCCTGCCTCTGAGTCTGGGTCGACAGACTCAGGCTCTTAGGGCTCATGCTAAAAATAGCTGTGCAGATGTTGTGGCACAGGCTCTGAAGCCTAAGTAGGGGTGTGCATTAACAGTGAACTGAAACAAAATGTTGTGTTTTAATTTTATTTGTTTTATAGCAACATGATACAAGAAAACAACAACACAACAGCTAAGCCATTCACTTGCTTCTGGTCTGATATACTAGGTTCTAGTGTCAACCACATCCACTCAGTGTAGTGGTCTAGCCCTCTCTAATTGTAGGTGGGAGTCTGCTACAACCTTGGGGAACAGTATTATAGTGCAGGCAATAGAGGCTCATGCTTTTAGAACCAGAAGTCTCACATTCAGTCTCCATTGCCAACAAGGTGGGGTTACAAGTAGTGGCCTACACAGAGACTTGAGACAGGTGAACTGCTTTCCCCAGCCAGGAGACGTATGTAGCCTACTCATTCTACTGCTTCATCCCTGGATGGATCATCCTCAATAGAGGCTGAGCCTGCAGCTTCTGACTGTAAAAGCATGAGCCTCTATTCCTTGAGCTAAAGGATTCAGCTCTTTTAACCAAGGTGGTAACAGGTTCATCTCATCAACCTCTATCCATGACCCAGCCACCATGAGAGGGGGACAGAGTGCTACATTCTGAGTGGGAGTGGTTACAGTAGCTTCCATGTAAATTCAATGGCCTAAGTATGAAAATAAGTTTAAAATTTTAAGGGGGACATAGGTGTTCAGCTTTATTGGCACTATGTTAATTTACACCAGCTGCACATCTGGCTCTATAATGGTAGAGCTGCCATTGCTTTAGCACTCATAGCATAGATCACCTGGATCGATCAGACTTCAGCTGTCATTAAGACTGCGCCGATCACAACACGTCTGCCATTCTTCTCGCACTCTTGCCTTTCTTCTCCACGTTCGTCCGAAACGTTTAACGATGTCATCTTCCCATCTTCTTGGAGGCCGACTGGGGGGTCTTTTCTGTTCTCGCGGGTACCACTCAGCAATGATTGCGGTCCACCTGTTATCCGTGAGCCGTGCTGTGTGGCCCGCCCATCGCATCTTGTTATGTCTGCTTTCCACGACAATAGCTTTCACACCGCTGCGTTCTCTGATGATTTCATTTGGTATACGATCCAGAAGGGAGATTCCCAACATAGCTCGTTCCATTGCCCTTTCAGCTACCAACAGCCGTTGCTCTTCTCTCTTCGTCAGTGCCCATGTTTCACTGCCATACAGCATGGCTGGCAGCACTGCTGAATTGAAAATATTTTTACGTGTAGTCTTGTCAATTTTTACGTGTGGTCTTGTCAACACATAGCATATATATCCAAAATAAAGTTGTAAGTGTAGTAACTGTAGTCCTAATCATGCTCTCTGACAATAAGACAATCTGGAAATAAATTTCTGCACAGTTTCAGTTACAGAGACTTGTAATTGTTCTTTCCTCCTGCACCTCTGGCTCTCTTGCAATGCATCCCAGCAGCACTATGCTATCAGGACTTTCAGGGCCAGCTCTTAGGAACATCCCCTCCTCAAAGGGGATCTTTTGCATAGAGATGAGGCTGTACAAATTCCACTTAGGTTGCTGTAATTTACACTGAGAGACTGGCCACGAAAACAGCAACCCCATTATCAAGGGAGAACAAAGGTGAACTTTGCACTGCCCTTCTACATTGTGCTGTGTGCAGTTTGGCCAGACCTCAGAATCAGTCCCATTATATTCATGCCATCCCATCAGAAATGATGTCACTGTAAGTCTAAAGTTAAGCAGTAGAACAAAGCGGACAAGGATCTTGGCCACAAATTGATTTCATGACCCTCAGGGAGAAAGAGATTGAGACATGTCAGCAGGGTACAAAGGGACCTCCAGGGAAAAGCCATTGGAGTTTATAGGAGGTGTCTGGCACTCTAGCTTATCTCCTGGCACATCACCCTGTGCAAATGCCATGGATGATAATAATGAAAGTGAACTCATTTATGAAGTGACTCTCTTGATCACAGCATGGATAGAATGTAAAATTTCATGTGAGTGACAATATTTTGAATATACAAGGAAAGTCACTTGTAATTACAGCTGGAAGGATTTGGAATATTCCACCAGGCAAGCAGGAGGAAGGAAATACTATTTCAAAGCCTGAAGCTGTTAATTAAACATAAAGCAATGCTGTAGTCAAAGGAGTTAAAGAAAGAAAGTTCTACTTTAAACTGTAATTAAAAACACTTTGCTTTCCACCTACTCACTAAATTCCATTCTGAGCTCCAACTCATAGAGCCTGTCACACAGGGTGCTCTCTTACTGCACTGGCACCTCCTAGTGGCCCATCTGGGGATTAATTTACCACATGGTCTGATGCCCCTTCCTATGGGTGCTCAGCCGGTTGTCTCACTCACTTGGTCGGTGGCCTCTCTCATGCTCCTATAGCTGCAGCACTTTCCTTTTCATATCTTAGTCCTCCAGTCACATCACCTGGAAATCCCCCCACCCCTATCTGGGATATTATCAAAGTTTCCTTACAAACTGTCTCCAGCAGTCCCAAAATAGGCTTCTCCTAACATGCCACTCCCACAGTAGCTTATAGGGGAACCTAGGTTCACCCTCCACACTGGATTCCAATCCAAGGACCTTCGACCCAGCATCTTAGGTCTTTATTCTTCCAGCCCTTACTGCTCCTTCCCACACAGTCTATTACAAGCTCCTACTCTTCTCCCCACATCCTTTTTTTTTGGCTGCCCCCTGGCTTTATAGAAGCCCCACCTGTTTCTGCTCTGGTGAGTTGCATTCCCAATTAAGCCTCATCACATCCTAGCTCCCCTCCAGGTGCAGCCTATGGCCAATTGGCTTCTCTTGAGTATACTAACCCCTCCAGGGCTAGTGTAGGGTGAATGCCCCACCAGAGGGCCAAATATAGCCCTGGTGAAGGCAAGTACAAATCAGTTGAAGGCAATGAAGAAACAGGGATGAGTTTGGTCCATGTGGTATTTAGTAGTTTAAAATGTGGCCATCATTTGTGTCCAATTGCCTGTTGTCAGTTCTATTTAGTCTTTATTCTAAGGCAGAAGATATTTTACACAAATATCCTTTCTCTTAGCCTTGCTAGCTGCAGAATCTCACCTTGATATCCATTGTAAGTTATGATCCCAAATCATTTTCACCTCCTTTTCTCCTCTTTCCTAACTTAGGTCACAGAAACGTAGAAATGAAAATCCAAAATCTTCCAATCATTTTGAAAGCTTACTGCTGTTCTTTCCCTGCCCTCAGTCATATCTGATTGCTCTGAAGTGATTAAGGTTTTAAGATCTGTGCTGCTCATCTCTGAGACAGTTACATAATGTAAAATGATCAAGGTGAGCCTAGTGGATGAAAACGTCCACTCTTTCGATGTACTATAGTCTCAAAGTGTATCTCTGCTAAACAGCTCTCTATGTACAATAGTTAATCACACAGTATGCTCTCAGTTTCATGCAGGGTCTTGAACTAGAACATCCAAGAGGTCTCTTCCTGCCCTATCTTATATATTTTTCCTCTTTAGATAAAGAAATCAAGTTTTCTCTTCACCATATGGGTAACATAAAAATTCAATACCATAACACACAAACTTGAGTTCAGAGAGGGCAACAAAGCAAAGAATTTTACCTCAGAAGCAAAGGAAAGGCTCAGCAACTAGGGTTGGGATTTTTCAAAAGTGCTTAAGTGACTTAGGAGTAGAAGTCCCATTGAGGTCTATGGAACTTTGTGCTCCTAAGTGACATAGGAGCTTTAAAAAAAACAACCCTCTAGATAAGTAGGAACATTAAGAATTAGGGAGGGAGAAAAAGAAGCATGGAATGAGAGGAGGCTCACAATACCATTAAGTCTAACAACCCAGGGGTAAAATCCTCACTTCACTGAAGTCAATGCAAGTTTTGCCATTGATTTAAATGGGCCCAGGATTTTACCCCAGGTGGCTAGATAGGAACTGTACTTAATAATATATAGTATTTTTTCTTCTTATATAGACAAAGTATTCCTTCAAATGGTCTGAATTACCATTTTGAACAGATTATGTCAGTATTTGTACATGGCACTAAGTCTTGGGATTTACAATAAGTGAAATGAGTTTATCTGAGAGCCTCTACACACATTTTCCCTTCCACTATGTTAAAAACTCTTCATAACCATCTTTTTAACCCGTGTAGCTCATCTGGAATTCTCACTGTCATTCTCCTCCTCTTGATGTTACCTATTTCTGTGAAGTCCTTTCTGTAGGCCTCTGCTCACAACTTGCTCAGTCTAGCATCCTTGGGGGTAACTGGAACACCCTAGTTCCATTGCACATTAAAACACTCAATATTTCAGAGGTGACATATTGCACTGAGTCAGGATGAAGTACAGACACAAGTGTTCTGAGTGCAGTTTTGAAGCTAGAGCTATGTCCAGAAGATTGGGTGTCTGTGAGAAAATGGGCAAAAAAAGGAATGGGAAACCCAAATAACACCTTAGAAGTGTGCTATTAAAGGTCCTCATCACTTAAAAGGGCCTTGAGTCTTTTCTCTAAAGTAAAGTATTCCGAGTTTCAAAATCTTAATTTCATTTTACTTCTCTAGTGTAAAATATTTAGAGAGGCACTTGCAGATAAGGTAAACTGAGCAAAGCAGGACACAGAAATAGACATTTCTTTCCCTCAAAAATACAATAATTTAAGAAAACTAAGATATATGTATAGTTTACTGTTATCTGAAAAATAATATCTTAAATTTAAACAACACCTTTCACTGCAAAAGACCCAAATGTGCTCTACAATCTACAAGCCATATACAAAACTATACCTAGGGATCATTTCAGTCAGTCATGGAAATATGGCTTCCATGGAGGTGAAACATAACTTATATTTAACAACTCTACACAACAGTTTAGGGATATAAGTGAAGATGAATACCATATCCAATTAAAACTACAGGGGGGATTCAGGTAAGTTAAAGAGAATGCAGTTACCCAAACTGGAACGTTGCCATTGCTTGGGGTTACAACTCTACATTTCAGTTTTACTTTTACCTCTCATCCGGGATGTGGCAACTCTAGTTGCACAGTGTAGTCATTTACACCTCTGCAAAGTGAGTGCAGTATCTTCCCACTAGCCCCTGAAGATCAGGGAACCACAAAGTTGCTATTAGCCACTTTCTGACCCCCATCAGCAGTGCCAAGCAAAGCTCAGTCACTTATGAGGATTGAGCTCAATGTGTTTATGTTGACTGTGTGGGCAGGTAAGATTTATGCTATCCTTTACATTTAATTTCCTTTCTTTTTAAGTGCTTGGGTTTTGTAGATTATGTGAAAAGTAAGTGCATGAATGTCACTTAACAGCCTTAACTCTTTTTGGGGAATAAATATAAGGATTGAGAGGGGAAATAGACGCAGACCGTAAAAATATGAACAAAGAAAGGACTGGAAGAATCAAAGTAAAAACATACAAGGGTTTTAAAGAAGAATGTTGTGTGAGAGCCTTAGAGAAGATGAAAAATGTACCCAGGATATTAAAAAAGGACAGCACATGCCTGAAGTGGATTTAACAAATATAGTGTATTGCTTTGAGAGTCAAGTTGCGGGTCTTCAGTGTAGTAGCACTGCCAGTATGGATGTGTGGGAATTAATGACCTTGTGGGAACAAGGAGTTGGATCTCTGCAGGAGGAAAATGCTGAGACTGAAATGGGAAATTAGAATCAGAGTAAGATAACAAATGACTCATTGTACCATTAAACGAGGCAGGTGTCTATATATAAACATATGAGGAACAGAAGATGCTATGGTATGTTTCTGGCTTTGGAGAAAATATAGGAAATCAGCTAATGGTCAATAATAAAAGGGGCTTCTGCTTCTTCACTGCCATCATTCGTTATTTTAACAGTATTATTTAACTCATGCTAGGTCAAGCATCATAGCTACATCATAATATCTGGTACTAGTCCAAGATAAAAAGAACTTTGGACAGGATTATGCTCTGGCCTTTACAGAAATACTATCTTCCTTTTGGGCCTCCTTGCTGGGTCCTGACACAACTGCATTTCCTGTGCTCCCTTTAGGGTGATAGGAAATGTATCCTGTACATTCCCCTAGCACTCTAGCATTGTAAGTCTCAGAGCTCCTCCTGGAGCAGGGCAGCTCTGTGTTGCTCCTAAACTGGGCCTAAACCTCACAGTGACAACAAATGGCCCTTTGATACCTAAAAACTAAGGTCACTACAGTAAGTACACTAACTATATTATAACAGTAGTTTAAAACCTTAGCATTAACACGTAGACCTAGGGCTGGTCTACACTAACCCCATAATTCGAACTAAGATACGCAACTTCAGCTACGTGAATAACGTAGCTGAAGTCGAACTATCTTAGTTCGAATGAAAAAGCACTTACCCGGGGTCCACACGCGGCGCGCAGGCTCCCCCATCGACTCCGCCTACTCCGTTCGTCGAGCTGGATTACCAGCGTCGACGGCGGAGCACTTCCTGGTTCGATTTATCGCGTCTAGACAAGACGCGATAAATCGAACCCAGAACATCGATCCCGCGCCTCAGACCGGACGCGTAAGTATAGACGTACCCTTAGATAAGTAATGTTCCCAAAGCTTGTCCCTTGCACCAACAGAAGTTGATTCAATAAAAGATGTTATTTCACTCACCTTGTCTCTCTAATATTCCCAAGGGTAATGTTTAACAAATTTCTTCTCTCAGTCTGTCATGTGCATAAACCTACTCATGTGCATAAGGGTTTGCAGGATCAGGTCCTGATTCACCAATCAATTTTTTTTCACTATTCAAGCATCTGCATAGATAATCAAATACCATTTGTCAAATAGATTATTCATGATTTATCTTCTGTATTCAGTGAATAATTTATTCAAGGACTTTTTTTTGTGATTTGACCAGCTCTGGCAGAAAGTATGGAAATTACCTGTTAAGGTATTTTACAGAAATATCTGTTATTGCAGCCCATATATTCACTTACCAATGGGCATGTAAAACTTTAGCTTACACACTCCTAAAACAATCTTACCTCTGAGCGGCAATGGCAAGACATCATCACAAACCATTTTAGTGTACACTGAATTGCCAATGATTTACTTTTCATAGTAAAGAATATACACATAAGTAGCAATGTAACTGACAAATAAGGGCTGTTACTGAACAGCTCAACACAAGCGTATATGTAGAGACAGTAACAGGAGAGACGCACTACCCATTCCCTCCCAACTCATTCTGTACTATGGGAAAAGGAGTTTATGTGCATTTGGCCCCTTTTCCAACATTCCTTGACAATATATATCTCCTGTGGAATACAAGTCCCAGAATCCCTCTGGTCTGGGGGGAAAACAAGAAGCAGGGCAGAGCTGGATCTAGAATCCACTCTAAAACACCACTCAATATGCCGTGTTACAGTGATATAATTTGTGTGAGTTCAAAGAATCCTATTACATATTCCAAATTGCTTTGTGTGAGTCTACAAAATGTTTAAAAACCTATTAAAAATAGAAATAATCCATATGTAGGGCTGGAAGGAATGTCAAGAGGTCATCTATTCCCACCCCACTACATTGAGGCAGGATCAAGTAATACCTAGACCTTCCCTGACAGGTGTTCCACAACCTTCCTAGGTAACCAGCTCCAGTACTTAACTATCTGTATAGTTACAAAGTTTTTCCTAATATCTAACCTGAGTTGCCCTTGTTACAGCTTAGGCTGATTATTTGTAGTCCTGCCTTCATGGAGAACAATTGATCACTGTCCTCTTTGTAGCAATCCTTAACATATTTGAAGACTTATCTGGTTCCCCCTCATTCTTCTTAAGCCTAAACACACCCAGTTATTTTAATCTTTCCTCATAGGTGAGGTTTTCTAAACCTTTTCTTGTTTTTGTTGTTCCCTTCCAGAGTGACTCCAATTTGTCAACATCTTTCCATATATATAGCCTTACAAGAGTGTTCCCTAACCTCACTTTTTTTTGAGCAAGTCTTGCCAATTCTCTCACTGATGTGCACTTCACATTAGATTTTTGAGACAGATGGTCACTTTTGAAATCTTTCTCCCATTGCTAACCAAATTTAAAATATCTTCAAAATTCTACGGATTCACAAGTGACAGGGACTGAATATATTAGACACAAAGAACAATCGATAGATTTATAGCTAATATAAAGCAAAATTGAAAGATGTTGATTTAACAAGGGAATATGAAGGTAAAACAAGGCACAACAAAGATGGTAATTATGAGCAGGCCATGAATTCATAAGAGTGATGAGCATTGTGGGAGAGAATTTTGTAAGTAGCTTGGGACATCTGTGGATATTTAGCCAGCCTCTTTCTCTGTGTTTCCTTCTTTCCTTTCAATGGCAGTTAAGTTTCTGATATTCAATATGTCAATGTCTCAAACATTAGGAGAATTTAGCAATTGTAAAGGCAAAATAGGCCTCTCTCATAGGCAGGTGAGCAAAACCATTATGTTTACGTCTTACATTGTCATCTCTTATGACTTCATTAACTCTCCTCTTCACAGGAAGGACTATAATTAATAGCTTATCTCCCTAATAATGCATGTGTTTGCAAAAGAAAAATGAAACTGATAAAATTTGAAAGTTGCTCAGTACTCACATAGCAAATGTGTTTCAAACTGGTAATTAAAAATCACATAAGAGAACACATATTAAAATAGAATGATGAATAAAATGATTACATTGGGGAAAAAATCTGATCCCAGAACATAAATTATTAGCACCACCAGCAAGAATAATAAGCATACATTGATTATTGTTTTAGTCAATAGCAAGATTTGTAGACTGTACAAGTAAACTTTGACTAGTAAGAAGCCAAAAAAAAAATCAATATGTTCTGTGTCTCTATAGGCAATACATCTTGAGATTAATGGGAAAAAATAAGTCAATATGTTTATTATACCATGTAATATCCTTTTTAAGGGGGAATGATATTTAAGTTAACCAAATATGTTTTACAAAGAAATAAGCTTTTTTCACACCATAAAATGGTGCTTCTACTTCCAAAAGTCTTCATTCCATGATGCTGCTTTATTAGGATCAATAATTTGTATAGTATGGGTAAGTATGGCCAAGGGAGGCTTTATTAAATCAAATACAGCTATAAAGCTTTAAAAACTGCCTATTTAAAAGACCAAATACTGTGGGGGGGAAATTGATCATGTAATTAAAGACTATATCACAATACATACATAGAAGGGTGAATGAAGGTTGCGCAGGCAGCTTTAGTTCTGGCATTTCCTAACTTTGGAGTGCTTAACTTTGTAACCTCAACATTTTTTCAATGTAGTTTTTTGGGATGTAATTTCCCAATTTTAGAAGAAAAACTGAAAAAAAAACCCTAGAAATTACATCATGTGGCCCCCCCAACCATACTAACCCCCCAACTTGGGTCATCAGCGAGGTCGGGAGGGACTTTGAGATGTGTAGTATCTTGTCAACTAGGGTGACCAGATGTCCTGATTTTATAGGGACAGTTCCGATTTTGGGGGCTTTTTCTTATATAGACGCCTGTTACCCCCCACCCCCTGTCCCAATTTTTCACACTTGCTATCTGGTCCCCTATTGCCAACTCTCATGAGTTGTTTCGAGTGACGTGATTTAGGCTGTGGCTGGAGGCAGTCACACAGTAACGCAAGAAGCTCCAGAACTATCACAAATTTCAGCCCTCTGACTAGTCGGCCCCAGTTGCCTGCCTCTTTGGGGCAGCATAACCAATCAGACTGTCTGAACGCAGAGATTTCTCTCTCTCACCTGCCAGATGCCATTCTCACAGGAGGGAGCTAATGAGCCCAGCAGACTAGGAAACTCCTCCCCTCCTGTGAACACTGGGGACAGGGCAGTGCCTATGCTCCTCCCCCACCCCACAGCACCCAGCCTGGAAAGGGACACAGAGGTGTAAAGAAACTCTAGGTGGAGTAGCAGCTCCAGGAAGGAGAAAGGAGACCTTTCTGCAGCCCTCACAGGCCTGGTAGAAGGGGGTGAACAACCCCAGGAGGAATAGAGGCTGCGAGGGCTGAACTGATGGAGTGGGATTTGAACTGATGGGGACAGAGCTAATGGGGTGGGAGAGTGAGCTGAACGGATGGGGTTGAGGTCTGGGTGGACTGAACTGATGGGAGACTGAAAGGGGGTTCCAAAGTGGCTGGATCTAGACTGTTCTCAGTGGTAGAAGATGACAGAACAAGGAGTAATGGTCTCAAGTTGCAGAGGGGGAGGTTTAGGTTGGATATTAGGAAAAACTTTTTCACTAGTAGGGTGGTGAAGAACTGGAATGGGTTACCTAGGGAGGTGGTGGAATCTTCTTCCTTAGAGGTTTTTAAGGTCAGGCTTGACAAAGCCCTGGCTGGGATGATTTAGTTGGGGTTGGTCCTGCTTTGAGCAGGGGGTTGGACTAGATGACCTCCTGAGGTCCCTTCCAACCCTGAGATTCTATGATTCTATGAACTGGGGGGTTGGAAATTGAGCTGATGGGGTAAAAGCTGGTTGGGGGCAGAATGAATTGCTGAGCAGAGGATGGTCAGATGTGGAGGTGAGACTTCCTTCGGCAGCAGTCAAAGTTACCTTACCCAATACATTTGGGGGAGTGGGCAACACTAATTGTCTCTCTCAGCCCAAGAGGAGCAGCAGAGGGAGCTAAAAAAAACTAATCAAAAGACAGACCAAACCCACCCCCACAATTTAGTCTTGTTTAAAAAAAGCTCATGATTTGTTGTCTCCCGAGGAGGTCCAATGTATGCTTTTTGCTCTCTTGAGGTTAGCAATGTTGAGCTGATTAACCGGTAGCAGCAGTAGGTTGCTATACTTTGTGAACCCAATACTCACTAGCAAAGTGTGTTTCTCTGTAACCATGATTCCTACTCTTTCAGTAATCTTACCTTGTAGAATTTTATTGCTGAAATCTTTTTTCTGTCTGAACCACTGGGATAATCATTATGTCTCATATAGGTTTGTGCAGCGCAAGTCTCATCTCTTATTTTTTATTTATATATAGAAGTTCTTTTATTCTCACTTCTAATTATCCTTTTTGCTTATCGATGAGAACAGAGGACTTCATTAGCCCTTAGTGTTTTATACCAAATAATTGGATTTAATACCCTCATCACGTCCTCCTGCATATAAAAAAATGTTTTAGTTTTACATCTTGTAAAATAAAACTTGTTTAATCAAAGTATCTTAGGGTCTGAGAAATCTCATGGCCAGCAATTAATAGTATGTGTGTGTGTGTGTTTTGTAGCTTGCTTTTTCTTTGCTCCCGTTTTCTTCATTGTTTTCCATTGCAGTAAAGTATTTCTTAATGTTTTCATAAAAGGTTTTAAGGGATAGCTATTACAGCATTCCTCTGAATTCTGTGTTTATTTGTTATACTCTGAATCATTCATATGAAATGACTGATCAACTGTTTTGACTTCTTCTCAATGAACTGCAGCACAGTTTGAATCTTAATTTAAATAGGCATCTGTATAAGTACCTTTTCTATGAACTACAAAAGATAATTCACCACAATCTTCCTTAAGAATATTTTACATCAAGAAATAGAAATATGCCATTATTATCTCTTTCTTAAGCAAGTCTATTGAACTGGTGTAGTTGTTAAGTGTAGAAGTTCTCCAGACTTGCATTTTATCATTTTCTGTAACTAGTAAAGTGTTATCTTCATATCATTACTGATTTTTTTCTATGTTGAGCATTCTGAGAGGTTTCATTTGTAGGGATATTAAAGAAGGTACTGAAAGTGATTCCCCAAGTGAAAGTAACTTCCCATAATTTGTCCCCCACAATTTAAACCTCATAGCATTACCAAGTAAAAGATCTCTTGGATCCCTTGTTAAACTTATAAGCTACTGTCTGTGTAAACCACTGATTGTATCTGTTCTCAGAAAGATACTGTATTGCTATGAGAAACTTGCAAACAGTTATTTGACTTTGTTCTTTATGCATGCTTTGTACCTAGAAACAGCATAGAAAGACCCCCACCCTCTTTGATTAAAGGGCAGGGAGTCTCAAATAAATTAGTACACACCCCGAAAGTGTTGAAGACAGTATGTCTGCTGATGAATGCTTGGTGTACATGAATGAATGAGCAGGGAGGTGCCAGCCTAGGAATTCAGTGACCATCGGCTGAAGGCGGCATCAAAGTGGGAACGACCAGACAACCCCCGGAGGGTAAACTGGGACCCACCCGATCATCTCAAAGGATGGGAAAAACAAGATAACATCTGACAGTGTGGAGCCACCAGGAATGCCATCAGAAATGTGCCCTCTGCTGATTGATTCAGCAACAGCATGATGAAGCAATTCCCATAGACTGACAGAGGAAATAATTCCTATAAGAATGGCCTCTAAATACTGAGGACTTTGAGTCTGGTTCTGCAACCAACCTCCAGGAGCATCAGATGAATCTGACAAGGACTCGGCTCCACCCTCATGCCCAGGTTACCTGGCCAGTAACTTGGCATGAGCAACTTCTAGGCTGGTTACTATGACATTTATGCAGAACCTGTGTGTGTGTGTGAATGAATGTGAAACTGAATGAAATGTTATAGCTATAACTGACTGCTTACTATGATTCTTTTTCTATTCACAATAAATGTGACATTTTGTCTTAGCCCCTTTAAAAAGATCCTGCTGGTTTTTATTTTATTGGTATAACACGTTCTGAGAGGTTTCATTGTCTGTCTATTAAAATGATAGCTTAAAAATGGTCATTGGTAAAAGCATCATTTTCCTAGTCATTATAGAACTGCACAAAGATCTATTGGTTACTGAGGAACATAAATCTATTGACAGACCACAATATTGCAGGTAGGGACTAAAGCAAAACCCCAGATCCCAGCCCTTTTAGGAGAGGTGGGTAAGAAAAGGGTTCTAAATATTAACTTGAATGGTTCCCATTTTTCAAATGGGCTGAACCAAACCTCACATTCAAATACACTCAAACTTTTGGGTGTTTGATAAATGAGGTCAAACTACATGACTTGTCCTATCTGTAATTATAAAAGGAAGCCAATTGAAGAACTGTAGATTATGACTGTTATGATTACTGGTTTATTAAAAGCACCAGATTCTTTAATATTGTAAGCTGATGGATAGTTATGAAATCCACTGGTCACCAAATGTCAGGCTGGACTTTCTGGAGGAGTTCCCAGCCACATTAGTTCTCAGTCTTGGCCTTTTGATGTGGCCACCCAGTTTGATTGATCAGATAGCCTTAACAATCCCCCTCCTATAGTCATTAATGTCAGTTAGCCAAATACAGTCCGCCATGTGTGACTTAATGATTTCTTATTCCCATTGCATTCATGGCTGAATATCTAAGAAACCTGGACACGTGTATGCGATATTATAATAACCACATTTTGTTATATAAATATGTACTTCTGGGAAACAGATTCATACTTGCAGTTCACAATAGCTCCTCAGTGTCGCAGACGATACATAAGAAGGTCATTGAGAATCTCTTAAAAGATACAAAGAGAGAGTGACGAATGGAAGTCCAGTGAAAATTGCACTTCCCTGCCCTTTTAATGCCTGCTGCACCCAGAGGGGCACATGTTTGGTGGGAGGACAAGGTATGTCCCCACTGCCATTCTTCCTTGGCGTTTCCACAAGAGTAGGAGAACTTTAGTTGCAGTAGGGATGTACTAAATCTGCACATCTTCCAGTCACCCAAGCCAAATAATCTCCCCTGGGAGCAACACACACTTTTGTGACTGAACTAGATCTCTGCAGGGCCTTGATGCAGGGGAAGCTTGGGCCACTATGTGCCTCTGCAACTTCCATCAAACAGGCATTCTGCCAGAAGCCAGTGTACACGAGAGCTGGAACTGGCACACAATGCTAGAACTCACTCACCCTCCTCCCTATATAGACACTGCAATCCCATACAAATGGGCAGGAGGAAATGACGCCAGATCATTCTTTCCTCTTCCCTAAGGAAAAGAACCCACATGGGGTTATCAAACTTTTTTCACAGACTACCACTGTGTATAAAATATTTTCTCTTCTTCTAGGGGAATGACATCAGCAATCAACAAAAACCTCTAGTAGCATCTTGAAAGATACCAGCTGAATGAAATTATAGCCTCCCTTTTGGGACCGCTCTTCTTAGGGACACAGTGACAGAGCAGACCCCCTCAACTTCTGTAATTTCAGTGTTTTGCCAAAGAGATCTAGTCCCAGCTGGCAGTTTTATCAGAATCACTGCCTTGACTTCTGGGACTTAAGATGACTCCTAGTCCTGGAATGCTATGGGACCAGCAAACCAGCTCTGTCACTGGCCAGCTACCTTTACTTCTCCAGTTCTCTTCATTTGAAAGGACACTGAACACTGGTGTCAGAACCTAGGCCAACACGTACTGACAATAGAAGGGAAAATCAGCCCTAATTAGAGCCAACCCCAAGAGCCCACTGACAAGATTGAAGAAATAGACCTGGACAAAAGCATGTTTCAGTGAGAGCTCATTTACCATTTAACTTTTCCCTTTTTCATCTTTACGTGTGCCTGTGCAGAACTGGCCATACACAAAAGCCAGTCTCCTACATTCAGACCAATTTTGACTTTGCCAATTCCTCCTTTAATGAAAGAAGGTTTTTATATTCAGCTCCATAATAGTCCACCAAATAAAGTGTACAATGAAAAGAGCAGTAATTGTGTATGTTGCTTGAACAAGAAACCAGATATAAAACAAATGGCTACACTAAGCTGTGGTTGGACAGAATCACAAGAAACATGCTGGAAGAATTGAAACATGATTTTTTATTATTTAAGATAAATTATCTAGCTTCTATTCAGCCAAATTTATAAAGTTAAAACCTCTCCCAAGTTCAGATGAATGCAAATAACATATCATGTAGAGATCATCTGTCATTACTGTCTGCTAGATGGATCGAAGAAACTGAGAATTTTTTTTATAAGAATACACCTAAAAGGCAAATAGATTATTAGCAAGACCCCAGCCACCTGTTACTAATTACTTTAGCTACAGGTTCTAAAGTAAACACAGATGCAGCAAAACTAATCACCAGAGAAAAAGAAAATATTCAACCAGAATGTATAAGAAACTACCTTACCCATTACACCTCCTTATACCACCCACCTGGAAGCCAAATAGTTTGAATGGAACAATTAATGAGGTCTTTTTAGACTAAAGGAAATTACTCATTAATGAGGTAAAGAATGAAGGTAGAGTTTCTATATAAAAAACCCTTATCCAAGAAGTAAAATGGCTGCATTTTGAACAACTTTATTAATATAATGTGCTAGTAAACAAACAAAACAGTTGAACCAGACCTACATAGGGAAAACTTTGTACTAACACCAAAATACAGTGAAAATAAAGTAATGCTGATTAAAGCCATTAAATATATTTTAACGTGAAAAATTGACCTTGTATATCACAGTTCATGGGAAGGGGGATTTTGCTCATGTAAGAGAAATCTCACCTAGTTTTATGCCAAATTTTACTTTTAAAATGATTTGTGCTGGCGTACAGTTCAGAAATATTTTCACCTTTTGTCATTAAAATTTTCACCAAGTGAAAAGCAGATGTATTGTCCTAACCTCTCAGTGAGGGGGCTGGGACTATTAGCAATACATAGACTTGTGATAATGTACTAGCTTGTAATCTGCATGCAACTCTGGGTCGTAACTCAGGAGCTATTCCAGAAGGAACATTGGTAAATACTGGATGTTGCTTTGTACTTCATAGCAACCTACACAGTACATACCAAGTCAGCATGAAAGGCAGAGGGGGAAAGATGGGTGTACTAGGATAGTCCAATGACCAGCTTTCCTTGTGGTCAGGCACTTGCCTTATCATTTTAGCTGACTTAGTCATCCCAGAAGAGGCCTTGGACACATCGTACACAGCAGGCCTCAATCCCTCCTGAGTGTTCCGCTCAGTCCCCTCAGGATTCTACTGCTACAGAAAAGCAGGGGGACAAGTTAAGGGACCCAGGCCCACCCACTCCACCAGTATCCCAACCCAGGGCCCTAGGTATTTGTCAAAGCATCCAGACCAGTTATAGATAAACCCATTCTTACACTTTTCCCTGGGTCATTTCCTACCAGACTATGGTGACCCATATTTCCCAAAAAGAAAATGGGACACCATATGGGGCTTGCCTGAGGCCCACTCCCCTGCTGTCTCAAGCTCCTCACATCCCTGACGTGGAGCTGGCCCAAGTTGCTAGCATGAGGGGGGCCCCCTGCCCTGCGCAGAGCTGGCCCGAGCCGCTCGCCTGAGGGGCCCCCCACGTGGTGCTGGATGGAGCTGTTCACCTGAGGGCTGCCCCCACATGGGGCTGGCTTTAAGACCCCCTCAAGCCACCTGGCATCACTGCTCGCCTGAACCCCAGTGTGCGGACCTGGCATTGCTTCTTGCTTCCCCCCACCCCAGATATTCCTCCATGCCCCACTAGGGAGGAACACCCCACTTTTTTGGCAAAACTGGGCATTTGTCCAATTTGGTCTTGCGAACCATGCCAGGGCTCAGTGTGGGGTCTGTAGACTCCGTCACAATGAACCATATAACAACAGCCATAGCAAGAGGAATCAGTGACCATGCAAGGGTAATTTAAAAGTAAATAGCAGTTGTGAATACTCCAAGCTCTCAATGATATGCCCTGGGAAATAAAAGAGCTACATAACTAGGGAGATGATATTTCAAATTATGAAGATCTGAAAACATTGTTGGTGAAATTCATTCTTGTGCATAATATCAGCACACAGGCTATGTACCAGATAAGTCCCACTAACTCCCTGTTTGGGAGTTATCTGGTGCAGCATAGAAGTGAATTTCATCTTGAATGATTTGGACTTTGGGAAGACACCCAAGACAGCCAGTGCATATCTTGATAGAGTAGATTTATTTCGTACATTGCTCTCTTTCTCTACAAGTGTTCAACCTCAGCTACCTGAGATATGAATCTACAATGTACTTCTTGTGGCTTTCCCCCCATTAATTTTAATGATGTGTGTGTATGGGGGAGGGGGAGTGAATCAGAAAAAAGTCATGAACAATGGACACTAAAGTTTGATGGCTATTGATGCATATCTTAAAAAAAATAAGTGCCCATTTTCCCAGTCTTAAAGGTGTAGATATAATGTTAAGCACAAAATAATATTTAAGATGAGTTAATAAATCTTTGCCCTTATCTAGATCCTTTCATCCATTGACCTCAAAGCACTTTACAGACTAAACAGGTGTAACTCTTCTGCCAGTTGGAGTCGGCAGCAACAAGGGCTGGGTTCAATATCTAGGGGTTCCTTTTCGACAATATAACACAGAACCAGCTCAAGCCCCACCCAGTAACCTGGGACAATTACACACCACCCCCAGGGTGCCTCTAAGAGGCAATACAGTAACTCCTCACTTAACGTTGTAGTTACATTCCTGAAAAATGCGACTCTAAGCAAAACGATGTTAAACTAATCCAGGCCTGCACAACATGTGGCCCGAGGGCCGCATGCGGCCCGCGTGGGCTCACTGTGCGGCCCATGGGGGGGGGGTGAGTAGGCAAGCAGCGGGGTGGGGCAAGCCAATGGCCGGCTGGTGGGTGGGCGGGCTTGTGAAGAGGCCAGTGGCAGGCTGGGGAGTGAGGGTGAGCCAGCGGCAGGGGGCAGGGGCAGGGGCAAAAGGTAAGAGGCTAGCAGCGGGCAGGCAGGTGAGCTGGCAGTGGGGGGAGCCGGCGAGCCGGCGGCGGGGGGTGAATAGGTGAGCAGGGCAGGGTGAGTGCTTCCACGGGGCCGGGGGGTTTCGGCCCTCAGCTGTTTTCTTTGGAGTAATATGGCCCTCACCGCTTTACGAGTTGTGCAGGCCTGAGCTAATCCAATTTCCCAATAAGAATGAATGTCAATAAGGGGGTTCGGTTCCAGGGAAAAAATTTTCACCAGACAAAAGACTATATATATTTTATATATATATATATATACATACACACACACACAGTGATGATGATTGTGAAGCTTGGTTGAGGTGGAGGAGTCAGAGGGTGGGAATTTCCCAGGGAATGCCTTACTGGTAAAAGAACTAGCAGTTGGCTGAGCCCTCAAGGGTTAACTCTCACACTCTACAAGCCAGCAGGAAAGGAGGGAGGGCAGACAGAGACAGATGTGTTTCAGAGATAGAGATGCGCATTTCCCCTTTAAGTATCAAAAGTGGGGTCAGAAGTACACTGCTTTGTCAATTAGATCAGCACGGCTGCAGCTCCCTCCATCGTGTGTGTTGCCTGCTCTATGGAAGATGAGGTAAAGCGAGGTGCAGGAGCAGGGCACCCTGACATTAGCCCCTCTCTTCTCCTCTTCCCCCCTCCCCCCCAGCAAGCAGGCAGGAGTCTCAAGGAGCAGCACATGGCAGTGTGGGAAGGGACAGCTGAACTGCCGGCAATTGATAGCCTGCAAACGACGTTAGAAGGGAGCATTGAACATCTGTAAACGAGCATGTTCCCTAATTGAGCAGCAACTTAACAATGAAACAACGTTAACCGGGACGACTTTAAATGAGGAGTTCCCGTAGTTCCTCCCTCGCAAGCACAGAGTCTGAGTATAAAAAAGACACTATTAATAAAAGGGGGGAAACAATCTGGCATTAATTTGCGAAAACACCACAAGCAGGATTCATAAACATAAAAACCATAAGCAAAACACCCACCTCAGAATATGTTGGGGTTTTGACTCAGGTTCTTAAGTCCAGCAACCAGAAGTTCCTTTAATGTGCCCCTCCCTTGAACTTCCACTGCATCACACTCACAGTTATTGTCCTTGGTCAGTGAAGACCCAGAGTTCAGAGGTGCATCTGCATGAGCTCACCTCCTACCCTGGCAGGGGAGCACCTTACTCACTCCACTGTCTGGGCACTCACTGCCCACCTGCCGGCCACTCACCACCTCTCGCTCCACTCACCTCTGCACCCCTGGGATGTCTTGAGGTCCTACCACTTAACACAGCTCTCAGTGATTTTGGCTGTTAGTGGGGGAGTCTCACTGCTAGTGCAGACTGGGCAGTCTCTTGCATCAGAGACTCTATCCCAAAGCAGGTCTAACACTTAAACCTGGTTATCAGTGATTTCAGGCCCTGACCTTGAGCTGGGATTCTGGGCTAGCACTGAAGCATTCCTCCTGTGTCCCAGTCTCATGCAGCATACCCCTCCGAGACAGTGTTTCCTGAGGCCTCCTCTAGGCTGTTATTGGTAGCTCAGTATGAGTGTGCTTTCCTTTGGCTGTCAGGCACAAGCCCCTCCAGCTGGCCTGATAGTCTCGGTCACACCTCAGAATTAATTAAACCAGAGCTCACAGCCTACATTAATAAACAGGGGCCTAAAACATTTAAAGAGTACAATTATTCCATATCTTAGATGTTGATTTTTCATGGTTTCCAAGCTCTGCAAATGGGGAAAGTGGAGTTGGGTGAGAGGACTTGGAGGAAAAACATAGGCCTCTTTCCTGCCTCTGGTATGCAGAAGGAAATGGAATGAAGAGCTTCTATAGCCTCAGAGCACAGAGCACATTTACTGCCACTACCTTAAAATTAGCTCATTTGATGACCTTACTCTTATGGACCGAGCAGCCAAATCTGTCACTAATACACAGAAGAATTTAGGCATACACTTGCGATTAGTGTGGATAGTAGTTAAGCATGAAAATCTCATGTTCACCTGTGAACAAACAGCCCAAATATTGATTTTACAAATATTGTTTTCAAAAAATGGTCTCGGTAGGAACTAGCCTGTTCTATTAGAAAAATATATCTAGTAGCACTAAAAGAGATCCCCACCTTGTTTATATTCATTTGTATTATGGAGAAGTATCACATGTCTTGGCTTTGGAACACTTAGCTACTGGCACATGAAAATAAAGAAAATATGGTGTTAGGAAAAATCCCCACAGCCAATCAAAGAATCAGAATTATAGAACAAACCCATTTAGAAAATGCACTAACACTGAAAATGCACTAACATTCTTTATCAGATTCATTTCAACTCACAGCAAGAAGCAGAAAATTCCATAGGCCACATAAGCCATTTTTCAGGTGTATGACAAGAGCTGAAGAGAATTATAGTTGTTCCCTGCAAGTTGATAGACTGTCTACTTAAATTTCAACAAAAGCAAAAGCTACAAAGGAAGGAAATTCATACAGCATCTCAGCCTCAGCTAAAGTGCATCCTATTATATATTTATGAAACAGGAACTAATGTGCTAGTGGAGCTTAGCAATGTACATGCAGAATATTGCAGTTCTGAGACTAAAGCGGAGTGTTGCAAGTTTATTTAGTTATGATATTCTAAAACATTTTTATTAATAAGATGCCAAACATGGACTCTTAAAATCATCTATTGTGATAGGTGGACAAAACTGTTTTTTGAATTCTGATCTGGGCGAAAATATGAGGTAACTTTAATAAGTCAATGGATTTACCTCAGTGTAAGTGGGATCAGAATCAGACACTCTATTACAGGAATAGGCAACTGGCAGCTCGAGGGCCACATTCAATCCACAAGATCATTTTAATAGGTTCACCACAGCCCAGCTTGGCGAAAGTGATCCAGTGGCACCAAGCCAGGAAGGGGGCAGTGTATTATGGGGGGATAGTCCCATCTGCGTGTGGACATCACACATCATGTCATACTGTGGAAAGAGCCATCGGGCCAGAGAGGGGAGCTGGGCTCAGCCCTGTGTGATAGAAGCTGCCACTGCAAGGTGAGCGTGTGGTGGGCTCACTCTCCAACGCCCCTTGTTGGTCTCCCATCCCCTGCGTGAAGTATCTGAGCCCTCTTCACGTGACACCCCCACCCAGGGAAAGGTTTAATGTGGGTTTTATGTCCCTCTACTACACTAACGTCTGGTTTGCACTGTTCCCTAAATTAGAAAAAGTATTTGTATTACAGTTGCACTTAGAGACCACCACTGGGATCAGGGTTCAGTTATGCTAAGTCCTGTACAAACACAAAACAAGAGCTGTCTCAAAGAGCTTAGTATCTAATTAGACAAGACAGAAAAAGGAAGTATTATTATTCTCATTTTGTAGATGGCAGAATTGAGGCACTGAAATTAAGTGACTTCCCCGAGGTCACACCGCAAATTTGTGGTAGAGCTGATTTGTACCCAGATCTTCCAAGTCGCCATCCACTGCTTAAACCACAAGACCATCCGTCTTCTCTAATGTTATGTCATTTGAAAAATTATTAACATCGCTTTTGCTATTTGTAATTTCCCTGATCTCTTTCCTCAAGTTCTATTTTCATTTGGGTGCACGAAAAAACATGCATGTCAAACATTTATGCCATGGAAACATATGGTACAGAAAGACAAGGGGTTTTGTTATTGTTGTTTCTTTTGGTTTGGTTTTGTTTGTTTTGCAGTGGAAAGCACATACAAAATAATTATTTTTCTGGGTTATATAGTTTTAGAACTCAAATAAATGCATTTGAATTGGAAAAAATGACTTTAAACTAAGCTTTTGAGAAACAGAGTGCCCATGCTAAATATCAGGAATGTCAAAAGAAGAAAAAATTAAGCAATTGCAACAGGTACAGATCTAAGGCAGAGAACTACATCAGGCTGCAGAATCTTAGATCAAATACTCCTGCTTTTCCTTTCACCCTTTGGGGTCGTTTCTCTGATAAATAATTCACAGACTGCAGTGCAAAGTAGTTTGCATACTGACAAGATTAAAAAGAATGCTTTGTCTGGGTTAAATTTACAATCTGAAACCTTCCTTTAAAATGTCAAGAAGGTAATTAATTTAAGATGGTTTGCCAAGCAGAATTGCAGACCTTGTCAGAATAATTTCGATTCTTAGGGGTGAAGGGGATGTTGCATTTATTTTTGTGGAATCTCTGGTTTGTTTTCTTCTTTTTCTCCTCTCCATTTATTACTTGTTTCACACAGCCTTGCTGAACTAAAAATTAGTACCGCAATTTTCTTTGTGAATTTTGTGAAGGTAAAGCAAACATAGGTTGCAAATTACCACTGAATCCTAGGGAATGGCGTACAAGTCAGACCTTTTGACTTGAACAGAAGAAGAGTATTTTCCATGGAGAGAGCTCTCTCCTGCCTGAACATTCAGACAAGCATTTTGAGTAGCAGCGGGAAATGCATAAATTCAACAGCATGAAGATTCACTTTTGGCATAGCAAAACATCCTGTCCCACATATGCACAGTAGTGTGCTTTCTTATGAATGAATGCCTAAATGCATGACAATCAGCAGGATTTTTACATCTGCTCTTCAAGCCGGATTTACTGGTGTAAAATTTTATTAGAAATTGTGTCACCTCAGCTAATCCCTGCAGGCAGTGTGAAAGAGATTAAACAACGCAGCACCACCATTTGGAGGCTTAATTTGGAGTTTGGATAGGAAGGGGGGTGGAAAAGGAAAGAAAAAGTTGCCAAAAAATAAAAAAGTATAATTACTTTTCCTTAGTTCATGTTGAACTTTCTCCTGAAAGTAGATTTTGACTTTGTATACCAATGGCTAAACCGAGTGTCATTCCAAGTGATGCTAATCAAGAAGAAATAATTTGATCTCTAATTTTCTTCAAGAGGGAGAGGTCACCCAGTGCTTGGCATAATTTAAATTGAGAGGAAAAAGTAAATCAAAAATTTATTAAATTCTAAATATAAATCCCAAGATGTATGTCTCAATTTTTATGCAAATCCAAATTTAAAAAGTGCTAAACTATTTGAAATGTTGTGGGTTACTTAGCAGTTCTCCAGGCTGAGTATTTTTGAACCCGGCAAATACTTAAGTATTCATGCTGCTACCAATCAAATAGTTATTTTTTCCTTTCAGATTTTTTTCCATTACCTGTTATATAGTGAATGCACTGCATCTATAAATTGCATGGAGCACTGCATCTATAAATACATGGGAAACATAAATCAGTTCAGAACAAATAGGTATTATCTTGATCCTATAATCAAAACTCAAATTTAACTAAAAGGTGTGAAATAAACCCCTCATGATCCCCAGTATTTCCACTGGTGGCAAAGGAAGTTGAGTTTATCTGGAATGCTGGTATTCTATCAGGTCTCAATTGATGGCTTGAAAAACTTTCCTCTTGAATCTTCCTGAAAGCTTACTGCAAGCCTAGTGGGGCTACACAGACTCAGAACCAATAAACTAATCAATAAACAATTACATACATACGGGTCAAATCGTTCTTACTTTATCACACATGAATAATCCTTATTCACACAACCTGGTCAATGAGACCACTTGCATGAGTAAGGATTTGCAAGAGAAGATCTTAACATCTTCCATGCAAACTTGTTATTTCATGTGATATTCGCTGTTCCTACCTTGAACCTCATTTCATCCTGCAATGTTCCATCTAGCTGTTAGCTTCCAAAGATGCAGTGGGCTAAATTTCCACTAAGCCAGACTGTAACCAAAACCAGCTTTATTCAAGTAGCTACTTGGAAAGTGCAGCCATTTCCCTCCTGGCCAGACACTGTCCATATGGGAAATGAAAGGATGGAGTTGAACTCAAAGCAGGAACATGATCTGTTGCCTAGAGGTTTTATTTGATTTCAGCAGACAGAAAACAAAACTATCAGGAGCAGTTTTGTTTTATTCACACTCATGTGATTCTCCTTAATCTGACTGTAAATTGAAATTGAAAGGTATGGTCTGAAAACTGCGGGGAGAAACATCATGGGCCTGATCTCAGCTGGTGTAAATCATCATTGCTTCATTACAATTAACAGAGCTATGCCAATTTCTCCCAAATTTTCAGTACACATTTAGACATGAGTACAAAGCACCATCCTACTTCTTTTCGCTGTCTGCTTCTTTTAACCCGCTGTCTGTTGAGATAGCTGGAGATGTTAGAAGTAACAAGAAGGGTTTCTTCAGGTATGTTAGCAACAAGAAGAAAGTCGAGGAAAGTGTGGGCCCCTTGCTGAATGAGGGAGGGAACCTAGTGACAGAGGATGTGGAGAAAGGTAGTATACTCAATGCTTTTTTTGCCTCTGTCTTCACAGACAAGGTCAGCTCCCAGACGGCTGCGCTCCCAGACGGCTGCACTCCGCAGCACAGTATGGGGAGGAGGTGACCAGCCCTCTGTGGAGAAAGAAGTAGTTCGGGACTATTTAGAAAAGCTGGACGAGCACAAGTCCATGGGGCTGGATGCACTGCATCCGAGGGTGCTAAAGGAGTTGGCCAATGTGATTGCAGAGCCATTGGCCATTATCTTTGAAAAATCATGGCAGTCGGGGGAGGTCCCGGATGACTGGAAAAACACTAATGTAGTGCCCATCTTTTAAAAAGGGAAGAAGGAAGATCCGGGGAACTACAGGCCAGTCAGTCTCACCTCAGCCTCCGGAAAAATCATGGAACAGGTCCTCAAGGAATCAATTCTGAACCACTTAAAGGAGAGGAAAGTGATCAGGAACAGTCAGCATGGATTCACCAAGGGCAAGTCATGCCTGACTAACCTAATTGCCTTCTATGATGAGATAACTGGCTCTGTGGATGAGGGGAAAGCAGTGGATGTGCTATTTCTTGACTTTAGCAAAGCTTTTGATACAGTCTCCCACAGTATTCTTGCCAGCAAGTTAAACAAGTATGGGCTGGATGAATGGACTGTAGGGTGGATAGAAAACTGGCTAGATGGTCAGGCTCAACGGGTAGTGATCAATGGCTCCATGTCTAGTTGGCAGCCGGTATCAAGTGGAGTGCCCCAAGGGTTGGTGCTGGGGCCGGTTTTGTTCAATATCTTCATTAACGACCTGGAGGATGGTGTGGACTGCAACCTTAGCAAGTTTGCAGATTACACTAAACTGGGAGGAGTGGTTGATATGCTGGAGGGTAGGGATAGGACACAGAGGGACCTAGACAAATTAGAGGATTGGGCCAAAAGAAATCTGATGAGGTTCAACAAGGACAAGTGCAGAGTCCTGCACTTAGGACGGAAGAATCCCATGCACTGCTACAGACTACGGACTGAATGGCTGGGCAGCAGTTCTGCAGAAAAGGACCTAGGGGTTATGGTGGAAGAAAAGCTGAATATGAGTCAACAGTGTGCCCTTGTTGCCAAGAAGGCTAACAGCATTTTGGGTTGTATAAGTAGGGGCATTACCAGCAGATCGAGGGACGTGATCATTCCCCTCTATTCGGCACTGGTGAGGCCTCATTTGGAGTACTGTGTCCAGTTTTGCACCCCACACTACAAGAAGGATGTGGATAAATTGGAAATAGTCCAGTGGAGGGCAACAAAAATGATTAGGGGGCTGGAGCACATGACGTACGAGAAGAGACTGAGGGAACTGGGATTGTTTAGCCTGCAGAAGAGAAGAATGAGGGGGGATTTGATAGCTGCTTTCAACTACCTGAAAGGGCGTTCCAAAGAGGATGGATCTAGACTGTTCTCAGTGGTAGAAGATGACAGAACAAGGAATAATGGTCTCAAGTTGCAGAGGGGGAGGTTTAGGTTGGATATTAGGAAAAACTTTTTCACTAGTAGGGTGGTGAAGAACTGGAATGAGTTACCTAGGGAGGTGGTGGAATCTCCTTCCTTAGAGGTTTTTAAGGTCAGGCTTGACAAAGCCCTGGCTGGGATGATTTAGTTGGGGTTGGTCCTGCTTTGAGCAGGGGGTTGGACTAGATGACCTCCTGAGGTCCCTTCCAACCCTGAGATTCTATGATTCTATGATTCTATGATAGCAAATCTCTGCTCCATGTTTCCTTTCTTATTTAACATATCAATGTTTGTGTGGAAAACAGATTATTTGTATGGTTTGCAACACTTTTTAAATCAGGCCTGCACATGCGGGCCACGTGGCTCACTGTGCGGCCCAAAATCTGGGACTGTGTCCGTTGGTCCTTTTTGCTGCTTGTCTCTGGGCTGGGGGTTGTCCCAATGCTGCAAAGAGGGTATTCCCAAAGGAAGGTGCTTGCTTCTAACCCCCGAGGCTGTCAGTATGTCTGCTCTTCTCTAGTCAGCCCACTTGACAAGTTTGATTGTCCTTGGTCTGGTTCCCATCCCCTCTCCAAGGGTTGCAGCTGTCTGGATGTGCCTGTCTTCCACGCCTTCCTCATTCACACCTCATTCATTCAACAGGGCAATTGAATACAAAGTGGGGGGAAGATCTTATTCTGCTTCTAGCAAAAAGACATTTTTCTTTTACCTTAATTATACTACCTTAGGGGCCCGCTATAACATATTACCAAGGTTCAATACAAAGACGTATAAAAGTTATACAAAAATGCATAACGCAGAGATTTATCTACAACTCCATTGATTGACTGTTGTGTGCAGTAATATAGTGACCCCTGGGCGGGGGGTGAAGAGGTGTGTGATGGTGGAGCCGAGCGGGGAGGGTCCTATTTTACTGATGTGATCTGGTCACCCTATGCGCGTTGTTTCTTTCCCCCTCTACAGGCTTCCACACCCCAATGCTGGGGAAGGAGGGGTTGTTTCCGCAGGGCGGGTGGCGCTGGGGGTTGGGGGTGTTTCCGTGGGGCCAGGGGGTTTCGGCCCTCAGCTGTTTTCTTTGGAGTAATATGGCCCTCGCCGCTTTACGAGTTGTGCAGGCCTGTTTTAAATGCATACTTTGTTTTCTGTATTCTTAAGGAATGAAATGTGGTTGTTAACTACTGTGAGAAAAGTATTTAAAGTATTTGAGTAGTCCCATATCAAATGTATATCTTAACTCCCTATAAGCACTCCCTATGAGCAGTGCATTATACCTTTAGGCCCAAATTCAGCAAAATATTTAGGCTCAGGCTTAACTTCAGTGGGACTACTCACATGTTTAAAGTTAGCCATATATGTAATTACCTTGCTAAATCAGGGTTTAAACTTCTGAATAGAATTACCACCATCCATAGTTCTTGTAGTTCTTATACCACAGTGTGAACCATTGATCATCTTCCAACATCAGAGTACCATTAATGAGAATTCTAAAAAAGGATGGACAGATATATATTCAATACAGTGGAATGAAAAAACTCAGTAGAGACAATATGAGTATCTAATTGTCCTTCCTCCACCATCAGCCATATTCAAAGGTATCCGTACGTTGGTTAAAATGATTTGGATCATCTTTTAATCTTTATCTCAATACCACAAGCATCCTAACTTAAGAAACTGCATATATAAGCCTTCAAAACAGACAAAGACATACAAGGAGTAAAGATTTTAAACTCATTTGCAAGACAAACATAACAAGAGCTTGCATTGTTTTAAAATTTATAATAGGTAAATGAAAGCAATCTCAGCCAAATTACAGATTTGAAAAGGAAACATTTTATTTGTGTGATGACCATCGTGACAGTTTAGACGCATCTATGAACAACTGATGGCAACCAGTCCAGAAGACAAATATACTTAGTGGAAATGTAAATTGTATATATTGGTCTATTAGTATGTCTTATGAATAGCATGAACATACATGGGATGTTACCCTGTAATTACTGTTTACAGAACATTTAGCATTCCTGTGTGAAAGCAACCAAATTATTTGCTGTGTCAAAACATCAAGAATAAAATAAAAACAGTTTGCCCCATGAGTGAAAAGGTAGATAGTGTGTGAATTTTAATAGGTTGTCAGTTATCCTGGGTAAAATATGAACAGGTGCTTTTATGACATCAATAAAAGCACGGCTCCTGAGAGGATCAGAGCCTAAGAAACTATGACAGACAATATGTGCATTAATACTATATTTTCTGCAAAAAAATGATGACTTTTTTTTACCTTAATGTGACTTTTCAAGCTACTTCAACCTATTATTTACAACCATTTTTCCAGTATTTTTGCTATGCTGCATAGCTTTCTTGGCTGTATAATTAATTTATTTACAATACACCCTTGACAAAAATACCTCATAAGGCACATATTTTTCACAATAAAATAAAACTATATTCAAAAGAAACCTTTCCAACTGGCTTTCATGATGCTGAATGGTTTGTAGTGAAGGTATGACTGCAGCAATATGCAGATATAAATCATTTATAAGTAAATGTTGTGCTTGTAAAAGGCAAAAAGTTGGCAGGCTTAGAAACTGAAGACTGTATTCTGTTTGGGCCAGTCTCAGCTGTGTCAAATTTACCATCAACGCGTCTGTGGAGACGACAGGGGTGAAAGTAACTTAAATGACTTACCGGTACTCTGGAGTCCTGAGGAGGGGTGAGGCCTCAACCGGAAGAGGTGTGGCCTCTACCAGAAGAGGTGGGGCCTTTAAATCAGGATTTAAAGGGCCCGGGGCTAGGGCTGTGGTAGCAGCAGCTGGGAGCCCCGGGCCCTTTAAATCATCCCCTGAGCTCGCAACTGCAGAGGCGGCTGGGAGCTGTGAGGTTCGGGGGTGATTTAAAGGGGGTGATTTAAAGGGCCCGGGGCTCTAGCTGCAGCTACCGCAGCAGAGCCGTGGGTATTTTAAATTGCCGACGAAGGCCCAGTAGTCCCGGCTGCTGCCCAAGCCCTGCTGCTGGAGCCCCGGGGGTTGTGGTGGTGGGGCTCCAGCAGCTATTTAAAGGGCCCGGGGCGGTAGAGGCAACGGGATCCCCAGGCCCTTTAAATAGCCGCTGGAGCCCCACCACCGTTACCCCGGGGCTCCAGCAGGCTCCAGGGGTTATTTAAAGGGCCCGGGGCTCCGGCCGCCGCTACCGCCCCAAGCCCTTTAAATCGTCCCAGAGCCCTACTGCCGAAGCCCTGGAGTAGTGGCGGCAGAGCTCCAGCGGCTATTTAAAGGGCCCGGGGCTCCGGCCGCCGCTACCGCCCCAAGCCCTTTAAATCGTCCCAGAGCCCTACTGCCGAAGCCCTGGAGTAGTGGCGGCAGAGCTCCAGCGGCTATTTAAAGGGCTCCGGGCAGTAGCAGCGGCCAGAGCCCCGGGCCCTTTAAATAGCCGCCGGAGCTGCTGCCATTACCCCAGGGCACCGGGGACGATTTAAAGGGCCCGGGGCGGTAGCGGCAGCCAGAGCCCCGGACCCTTTAAATCGTCCCCAGAGCCCTGCTGCTGGAGCCCTGCTACCACTGCTACCCCAGGGCTCCGGCAGCAGGGCTCTGGTGGCAATTTAAAGGGCCTGGGGCTCCAGCCGCTGCTGGGAGCCCCGGGCCCTTTAAATTGCTGCCTGGGGAAGCCGGTCCGCCCTGGTATGATGCACCGGCTCTTACCAGTATGTCGTACCAGAGCGTACCAGCTTACTTTCACCTCTGGGAGAAGACGGGGAAAAGGCATTAGTTCCCTTTCTACTCTTCCAATCCTGGGCAAACCAGGGGCCAAAATGACCCTGGCATAATTTATAGCAGTCTACAAGGCAATTGCAGAAGGGCCGATGGGAGTGGGAGGTATATTTGCTTCAGCTCCTGAGAGACACAGGAAAGGTTCAGAGTTGGAATGAGTAGAAAAACCTACTCCAAGCTACAGCATATTTATTGCTCCCTTGGGGCGCAGTCATGGCTTTGCCACAAGCCCACCGTAAGGGAAAGCAAAATATTGCCATGCTGCAGAGGCACCCAGGAGGACAATTTTTACTCCTCCCAGTCCTTGCCCTTTTCTAACCCCTCCTGCTCATGTGCATGAGGAGGATGTAGCGACTCGTCAGATGCTTCCTTTCCTACACTGTTAGCAGCAAGTGGTTAGCCAGCACAAAGGGCTCTTTAATCTATCAGACACAGGCATAACAATATCACATGGCTGGAAGCTGAACCTGGGTAAAGTCAGTGGAGTCATGCCAGCTGAGGATCTGGCTCTATTAATCTATGAATAAAACTTCCAGGTAATGAGATTTCTTAGGGCGTGGAACAGACACCCAAGAGAAGTGACAGAAAGTCCGTCACTTAGTAGATGTAAAGATACTACACAAATCATGAGAAAATAGATGGTAGGAACAACTGTACACTGACAGAGAGATGGACTGGATGAACCTGTAGATCTTTTCCATCTCTAAATTCTGAGGCAGGTTATGCTGATGGATTTTGTAATCTCCTTGAACCAAAATTATTTCATACATGGAGACTATAAATGTTGTAAGATAAGAAATATATAAACTCCAGGGAGACTTTATTGAGCTTTCAAATTCAGTGGGCACCAGTTTTGCCTATCATAATTATATAATGCCTTTGTGGTATTCTTCATGCTTCGTTCAGAGAACGTTATGGGAATAGCCCATACATAACCTCTCCTGCATCCCATGCAGTCACTTCTTGAGGCCATTTCCCAAGGGAGGAAGAGAATCCCATTCAGGAAGTGACTGGATGATTGTATGGTGCCCACAATGTGCCACAACCTTAACTTGAAGGGACGATGTGTGTGTCTGTACATGTTTAGGCAATACAGACCTCACCATGCTCATTTCTTCTCTTGAAATCACTGGAAGGACTTCCTTTGACTTCAGTGGGAGTTGGATCAGGTCCAGTGGTCCAAACTAGTGGCTCTTACTCAGGCAAAGTTCCCATTAAAGTCAATAGATAATTTTGCAGGATTGGGATTAGGTCTTCTATCCCTGGTCTCTCTACTGAGATTATTAAATGTGAGGGATTTAGTGCTATTATAGTGGTTTAAGTGATGCAGACAATTGCTGCCTATGAAGCAGACTGAAATTGCTAAATAGTGTCAAAGAGGCTACTGAACAACTGTCAGATGGTAATAATGGCTTTCTGTCACTTCCAACCCAGGCCAGAATTTGGAGGAAAAACACGTCTCATAAACACTAGGAAAAACAAATCTCAGGGTAAATATAGAAATCAAAATTGGTTTCTTGGTCATTCAAATTTGAAGGAAATCTACATTTTCCAAAGGTGTCTATTTGGTATCTTAATAGTAATAACTTCAGAGCTAAAGTATAAGAAACAGAGAAACTAACTGCAAACCAGCTCTTAGGTCTGTGAAGAACAAACCTATTTCATTTACTGTGGTGCTTTTGTGAAATATTCATAATTCATAGAAGGGACCATCAGAAAGCATTTCCCAGAATTGTCACAAAATTCTGTCATCTCCTGCAGTGATGAAAAAGTACGGTATTGAAAATATGATTAGGTGCATTGGAATCTAAGGAAAGTATCAGCGGCCGCTCCAGCTCTCTTCACGCCCGTGCAATGTAGCAGTTAGAGAGAAGGTAAATTCTGACAGCTCATTTCACAGAGTTTTTTCCCAAAGCAGGATATATTTTCACTACTAGGGATATCAAATTCTTGACCTTTGCTTCTTTTCTCCCTTTTCCCTTTGATTTAAAAGATTAGAAACACTGTAAAAAATACAATCTTCTCAAATGCCTTGACAAATACATTGGAAAAAAATCACATATAGAAGACTAAAAGCATTCTGCTTAGCACGTAAACAGACAATGCACTGAGATGGAGATTATTTGGAAACCTCTAGCCCCTCACAATTTCATCCCTTTAAGGGAGAGAGGACCTTTTTTGTGCAAAATTGTTCTCAGATTAACATCTTTTCTCATAGCTGTTTTATTATTACCATAACTGCATTAATATATACTGTTCTAATAGTCTAGCCAGGAAATTCCTTATATTATTTAAACAACAGCTGGTGACAACTGTCCACCCCCAAACCAGAATATTGCAGAATAAATAAAACTTTCTGATGATGCCTGTTCATTTCAATGTTAGTTGGACATTTTTGAGGGTCACAAGATAATGAAGTTTCATAATATCACTGTACATGGGTGCGTCATATCATTTCGCTTTGGCAATGGCACTAGACTGGATCCTTTTAAATGAGATTACAGCACAACATTCAGGATTCATTTAGCACTTGATTTCTAAGACCCTGATTGATAATAAAGTCAAATGACACTAAAATAAAATGACTAACTTAATTTCCTGTGTGTTTCCCTTTGTTTTTGTTGCTGGTAAGGATAGGTGAGTTTTAGGAAGCTTGAGATTTTGGTACCTTCTCAAACTGGTTTGAAGGGCTTGCAAATGTAGTTAACGTATTCAAAGCTTTTTATATTTTGGGAAGTCTATGGCCTGTGTTATACAGAATAAAAGATCACAGTGGTCCCTTCTGGCCTTAGCATCTATATTATTACACATTTTCCTCCATGTTTTACATTTGTGTTTCAATTAAAAAATATTTTATTCAACGAGATGCTGTCTCTTAAGGCTAGAAGAATGTCCCATTACAGTCCACTCACGCTCTCAGAGGAAGGCTGGCATTAATGATCACACTTGTAGATTTGTCTGTTACCCATCTTTTTTCTCTCTTTTATTGGTCATTATATTAAATGCATGTCAAATATATTTGCATGCAGTGGTTAAAGGAAGCCGAGGAAGAGGAGGAGTTGTGCTTCTCCAAACCAGGCAGAGGAGGGGGAGCTGTGCTGGCCCCTGCTCTCTCTCTCTGTTTGTATGTACATTGTGTTTCATTTTGTTAGAATTTTTCTCTCTCTTCTCTTCATTTTCTCTCTCTCTATTTGGTTTCTCCCTCTCTTGTGTCCCCCCCCCTTTGCCACCTATCATCATATTTTCACTGGACTTTTTCTCTCTTCTCCTTTCTTTGTTTTCTTGACCGTCTCTCCTGTGTTGAATGTGAACCCAACAGCATTTGAATCTCATTCGGGCTTTTCAATCTGCAATATTTGAGGGAGCTCAGACAAAGCTATATGGATGATCCAGGTAGTAGGGGCCTCATTCTGCAAGTCCTTTGCAGGCTGGATCCTCTGGAAGGGTGAGCATTGTCAGTGAAATCAGTGGAAGTTGTGGGTGCTCAGCTTCTTACAGGGTCAAACCACGAATACCCCCACCATCCCATAGCATTTTAAAGGTTACGCAAAATCCTTATACTACCTTTTCCCAGTATTCACTGTACTATTGCTGAATCCCCATTTTGGTGGCGGCTGAGTGATACAAGAAAGAAAGTCCTGTCTTTGTTTAGATGCCACTATGGCCTCCACTGCCACAAAAGTCTCCCTTCAAGTGAACCAGTGCAATTCTGCTGTGAAAGGTTGGCTGGATTTGGTGGTGCCTGTCCTAATTGTGTGGCAGGTGAGAATGGAGTGGGTCTGGGCCAACAAAGGGGAAGAACTAGAAGATTCACCATTTCATGGTTTATCCAGTCCTTCCTCTGCAGCAGGAACACAATGGAGCTAGAGAAAGTTCCTCAGGGGAGGGAGGGATAGCTCAGTGGTTTGAGCATTGGCCTGCTAAACCCAGGGTTGTGAGTTCAATCCTTGAGGGGGCCATTTGGGGATTTGGGGATTGGTCCTGCTTTGAGCAGGGGGTTGGACTAGATGACCTACTAAGGTCCCTTCCAACCTTGATATTCTATGATTCTATGATTGGTCTGAAGTAACTCCTACTGAACAGCTCCTTAGCCACTCCATGGCTTGTGGAGAAGAATTCCTTCCTTCCCCCTGATAGAAATACCTATTGCACAGCTCATTACTCAAGTGGGGTCCTTGGATTTAGCCCTTCAAGAGGAAACTCTAGGTGCCTTTTGTAGGATCTGATGAATTCCTGGACAGAATTCAGTGGCATCCACCTCCCCTGTCTATAGATTAAAATAACTGCCAAACCTTGACAAATAAGAATGAAAAGTCAGTGTATAAAAATGAGTTTTTGAAACAACTTTCACATCAAAACCAAATGCTTGTACCCTCCAGCAAGCATGTGGGAAGTGCTCCCGTGCTCTGCCTTGCATTCAAATTATTAGCAGTTTCTTCTTGTCATCTGCAAGGTGATTCCGTAAATTTTATCTCTGTAGTGTCTCAGTGAACTCTCATTTATTAAAAAATGTATTTCTTGAAGTTTCAAAAGACTTCGCATTTGTAAATGTTTGATTCAAAATGGTTATTCTCTCATTTCCAAAAGAGACACTCTCCACTGAAAGAAAATGAACAGCCAGCAGCAGGACTGGAGAAAGGGAGGAAATACTTTCTTCTTTCACAAATAAGGAGATCCTTTAAAAATGTTTACTTTCTTTCACTAAATACATGGACAAAAATCTGCTTAGCAGGAGCCTAGAAAATGTTACAGGGAAAACCACCAGCAGTGGTATTGCCCCGTAACTAAAGTCAACGTCAACATTCAGGACATTCTGCTGAGATATCTGCTGACTTTGAAGAGAAACCTGGACTCAAGAAAAGACAATCAAATAAGGAGAAAATGAAATAAATCTGAGCAGGTTTTACCCCTGTTCAAGAAAAATCATAGGTGGGAAAAAATGCTGGAAACTTCTCAAGGTTCACCTCATGAAGTCTCCTCCACATGTTCCCCTTCAGTAGTGATTCCTTATTTCACTCAGGGAGGATGTGATAGAGTCCAGAAGTCCAGACTGAGGGCTAGGATTATCAAGGAAATTAGGCAGTGGGTTTAGTGGAAAGGATACTAAACTGGTGGGCAGGTTCAGCCATTTGTGACTCTGGGCAAGTCACTTCACCTTACTGTGCCTGTGTTTCCCCATTGTTAGCACTTCAGAACAGGGCCTATCTCTTACTATGTGTTTTTACAGTGTCTAGTACAGTGAGGCCTCAATCTTGGCTGGGCCTCGATGCACTATCTCTACACAAATAATAACAACAGCAAGCTTCAGCCCCAAGACTACCCCAGTAGTCAAACAGGTACCTGGTTCATCCACACAGCTCACTAGGCCACCTTCCAAAGAGAAGCATGACTCCTGAGAGAGATGTGTAGCTGTAGGCTCTTCAAATGAGCCAAGGAAGTTGCAGAGGGCAGCTAATTCCTGTATATTTTTCTCACTGGGTACTGAGTGTAAAGTAGCCATTCTGCTGCCACCTCCTCAGACCCCTCAATCCTGTTTGACCCTTTGATTCCCAACCATGATGTATGCCTGGGAAGGGACAGTTGCAGTGTTGGGTGGGAAGAGCATGCCACAGAACTGCTACTTTTCCCTTCCATACCCTATGCTACACCTTCACCCACTGTGCTCCTTTGTGCCGACATAAATGGAGTATTGGGCCTACTAACAATAAGGAAAATGAAGATGATGAACTGAATACATTAAAAAAGTCTTGCCCCAATCTTAGATATTACATTACAAAAAATAAAATGTCCATCGTTAACAGTATAATATAGTTAAAATTTTGAATTAACATAAATTTACTAAACTTTGGCTTAAAAGGCCAAAATGTAGTACTGTATCATTGTCCTATTTATTCTCAGAGAATTTCCTGCCACCCAGAGATGCAATTATCATGGCTGAGAACTTGAATTTTCTCTGAGATATCCTGTCTTCATAATTCAAAAGCACTGGCTGCAGCAACTCAGAGTACACCAGCTTTAATGAGCTAGCATGCCAGCAGTTCTGAAAGAGACCTATTACTTGGAGAAAGAGACGCATAACTAACATACTGTTTGTGGTTTGCAAAACCCCAGAGAGTTGCTGTTATAAGGGCACAGACAATTACATAAAATCCAGCATGTGAGTTATAGTTTCACTTGTTACCCAGCTTTTCTGTCTGTTATTAGTCATCATATTGGCTGCATGTTAAATATTGCTACCCTTCATTCTCAAGCAGTAACATAACATTAAATAAATACTGGAAAGATCCACATGGCACAGCCATTTCCCAGCATTTTTGTGCTGCTCAGCAAGTAATTTCACCTGCTGAGGGAACTCAAGACAGCAACTATGCAATCTCATCTGGTTACTAAATCAGTGTAAACAAAGTTGTATTTAGACTGGACGAGGTGATGGTTTCATGTTCATAAAAGCAGGAATTTGCAGCTTATGGTCTTTAATAAGAATGTAATACTAAGACTAAGACTGGCACAACTCACAGAATTCTTGTCCACTGGTTCTGCATTTTCCTGGTTTTAAATGAGATAGTACTAAAGAGGGAGGGAAAACATTCATTGCCTGACAAATCTATAGGCAGATATAAAATATTGTCTTTTTATATGAAAATTTTACAGATGCCAGTACTATATATTGTTAGCTGGTCTTTGCATACATATCACTGAAATGAATAACCCCCGTTTTGATTTCAAATTGTGCTGCTCAAAACGTAAAGTCTTCAAGATGCTTTAGTCTTGCTATTCCCAATACGGGTCTGACAGTCATTTTGGATTTCTGCTCTGTTTTTTAATTATTTCTCTACACTCACACACAGAATCACACAAAGCAAGCTAACAGCAATCCTGCTGCAGTAGCATCCACACCCTCCTCTGAAACATACAGTAGGTGGCACTGTAGCACTTCAACACAATATACATGGTGTGCGTGTGCTCTTCTGGGCTTTGGTTGATGAAGGCAGAGAATAAAAGCAACAGCCACCGTGTAGGCTTGCCCTCCAGCCACCAATTTAACTAAGTTGGTAGCTGACTACTTTATTTTATAGTTGTGCTCCAAATGGATCTTTCTTGGACCTAGCAAAAGCACAATCTGTTTCAAAAAATGAGATTTTATTCACTGTGTGTGTTATTTCTCAGCACAGTTATGATTTTGGCTATACATGTTCCACAGTATAAACACTGAGCTAAGTGGAAAGAACTTTAAAGGGCAATCCACTCTGTAAAAGCATCTGGGTCCTTATGACCCAGTTGCAACACAAGCATTGTCCAGCACAATTAAAACACAGTTCCAAATCAAAGCATATGCAGGACCTGATTATGTTTTAACTATATCCTGGAACCTCACCAAAGTCTTGGATAGACAAAGATATTAGTACAGTTCAGGAATATGGTTAAAACATGGCTAAGGTGCTCACTGTACTCCACACACTCACAGTCAGAACTCATGTAGGAGAACTCGGATCCCTCTGATATCCTCCATGACAGGGCTCTAGCCTAGCATCTGGAAGGTAATACAGTCCCTGCGGCGTTGTGCATTGTTAAGCAGTGTCCAGTGCAAAGCTCTGTTTCAAACAGAATACCAAGGCCACTGACAATCATTTCAGCACGCATGTATGTGCACTCTCCCAGATGAAGGAATGTGGTAGGCTTCCCTAATGCACTCTGGGTCAGATCCTCAGCTGATGTGAATTCTCATTGCTCTGTTGAGCTCAAATGAACATCAAAATCCAGGGACCTATGGCAATTTACATCACTTGAGGGTCTGGACTTCTCAATCCAGGCTCTGGCCAGGGGTCAAGGAAATATTTTAACAAGTCTGTCCCTCTGTCATGTTAGTTAAGCAATGTTCTATTGTCATACACTGGGACTTCAGCTAGTTGCAGACAAAAGTGATCAGTTGCAAAGAAAAAGCAGATTTATTTTTTTTAAAAATTGGGCTCAATGATCTGCATTAAGGTAGTAGGGAAGAATAATTTCCTCCAATGCCAGAATTACAGGGTGAAATTCTATGGCCTGTGTTATGCAGGAGGTCAGACCAGTTGATCATAGTGTTCCTCTTTGGCCTAAATATCTATAAATCTGATGAAATTCTAGATCTGTAAATATAATTTACCTTTTACATGCATTAAAATGGTATTTGAAAACCTGGTTGAGCAAATCAAAATGTCTACTCCTAATGCTTCTACCATATAATGTTGGCTTTGTCACAAAATGAAAGTTGGCTACAGACTCCAAATAAGTGTTCCATGAACATACATCTGAGTGATGTTTTTCTTGTGCAAATGTTTAGAAAAAGAATGCAGAAGGGTACAAAATTGGCTAATCAACATTTGTTTTCTAATTTACATAGTGTTTGTGAATAGTTCACAATTCAACACCTGGGTTGAATAGTTATTTTTCCCCTCAGCTTACTTCCTCATCCACTCAGCTTTATACATAAGCAATAAAAACTAGACCTACAAATCAATATACACTACCTTTGCAAGTCAATATAAACTACCTTTTGCAAGCCTAAATCTAAGCAAGAAATGACAAAAACTTCAAAAAATAAATCGGTCCAAAACAGACAGGGGAATGGAGGGAAACAACTAAATGAAAGATGCCTTACTTCAGATACAAAAGCCCTAGAACAGAATACGCGGAAGGAAGTGTTCGTTTGTGTGCAGAGTCTATAGATGAGTATTTGCAGGTCCAGTGAAACTCTCCCATCTGAAGCACTGTCTCTTCTATAAGGGACCTGAAAACATAACAGGAGCCACAAGTTACAGAGCCAGTTTTAATCCCCTTCCATACTGTGTACAGTACACTAAACCCTGTTTGACATAGCACAGCAAGGAGATCTATAACAGAATGGCTTGCCCATGGGCTGGAGAGCCTTGGGTTAAGCCAGCCCTGATAATGGGATGAGCCACACCTGGGTTGAATCAGGTGAGCCCAGGATAAAAAGAGCAAGAAGCCCAGGAAACTGCAGCTATCTATGCATAGATAACTGTTCTCTGTGGGTTAGGAGTGGGACTATTGAGGTGGCAGAAAAAAAAGAATCAATAAAGTATTACGAGAGACCTCTTATTGGGGAAATGCATGGGGTTTCAAATTCTACATTGCCAAAACCAAAGGATTGATCTTTACAAAAAAGGAAAGTTACAAAGGAATGTAAATTCTATCTGTATGGAGAACAAAAAGCCCTGGACTATCAAACAAAGAAGAAGATTTTTTCACTTGTGCCCTAGAGTTGAGGATAATGGCGTACTTCAGGGCCTGAATAGGAAAAATGAAGTGATTTTGTTGAGAGTACTAACTGGCCATTGTGGCTTAAACAAAAATCTTTTTTGAATAAAGAGATGCAAATATAGACTATGTGCACTATGTAACATGGAAGAAACAACTGATCACCATTTATGGGTATGTCAGGGCTCTGATAAAGAGAGGAAAAAGCTTTCTGAGGGATTCAAATATCTTAAGGAAACAAAAGTCACATTATGGAGCACCCACGTTATGGAGCACCCACTGGCAGACAAGGTCTCCTCCCTTCCTGCCCATCGGCAGTCCCACCAATCAACTCAACTCCTACACTCCCTCCCAGCGCCGGCCATGGATCAGCTGTTCCATGGCATGCAGGAGGCACTGGGGATGGGGTGCGCTTGGGGGAGAGGGCGGAACTTGATGGGAAGAGGTGGGTGGGGGTGGAGTGAAGGCAGGAAGAAGTGTAGCAGGGGTGTGGCCTTGGAGGAATGGGTGGAGTGGGGGCAGGGCTTGGGGTGTAGGAAGGGCAGGAAGAGGCGGGGCAGGGGTGGGGGTTGGGGAAATGGGTGGAGTGGGGGCAGGGCTTAGGGCTGAGCGGGGGTTGAGCACCCCCAGGGAAAGTTGAAAGCTAGCACCTGTGATGTTATTTAGTAAAAATACTGGCAAAATGGGCTAGTATTACAAAGATCTATTACATTACCTGAAGGACACAGGGCAGACTGAGAGAATATAAACCAATAAGCATTGAAGAATTATAGACTATTCAGTTAAGCCTGCTTTGCCATTAAAGAATTAAAAAAATAGAAACAGCAGTTATGTCTAGAAACACTACGGGAAGGTCGTGAAAGAAAGGAAGCAAGTGGGAGAAAGCTCCCCAGGCTGGGAGACCAGGGAGAGACTGTAAAGGCTAGCTGGGATAAAGAATGTGTGTGTGTTTGGGATTAATTGAGAGAGAGACATTGAATTGGGTTTAGGGCCTAGAGGGCTGTATGCACTGGAGGATTCAATAAATTGAACCCCCACAGGGGACTGTTTGAACTATTGTTGAATTGAACGAGTCCTGAAATGGGCCCTGAAGAGAGAAAAAGCAGAGCAGGGCAGTGCTAAGGCACCCCCGGCCATGTGGCAGTGCTTTGGAGGCAGCCACCCCATTACAGGGACATTCCCCAAAAGAAGAGAACCTCCAGGTTGTCCCATTTCTTTGCTCATGGCTCCATCACGTTATTATTTTACAATGCTAGCAAATTACTAGGGACCTCACTGTATAAATCAAAAGACATCATCCCGCCCCAAAGAGTATGAATGTAATTGTAATTTGAGGCAATCTACATTTGATTTTACCATCTACATGATGTACAAGGCCATTTTCTGCTTCCTCACACTAACAGACTGGGCATACTTCATTAAATACAATCATATTCCCTTGAAATTCACCTGTCCCTGCAATGGATTTCCTGAACAGCTGGCTGAATAATCCCACCAAATAACAGTGAGTTCCTGCATTGAAGACTCTCTTTTGCTTCAAAAGTGCAGGAATTCTGTAAGGGGACAGGAGTGCATACACACAGAAGGCACTCTTGTCTCTTTAACACTCAGATCGCCTCCTCTCGCAAGCTGTTCAGAGCAGAAAGTGTGTCTTTGTAAATTTTTACGTATATACACATCACACACGTATTTATAGACAATGCATTATGGTGTTATCTCAAAGTTTTACCAGCATGAGTTTGGGATAGCTGCATTATTGACAAGTTGCAAAGCCATGAGAGGAGTATGCAGATCATCTTAACTGGCAGTAAAACCTGCCTTGCAGTCCACACCAATGTGTATTCCATATACACCATTTGGTTTGGGTGAAGGGCAAAGCATTTGACAAATGTTTGAGAAAGTTTTAAAAAATGTATTGGGATCTTTTTGTCTATTTGGGATCTTCACAGGCAAAGCCAGATGTTTTAGTTGCCATGAGTCCAAATATAAAAGATGCTATAAACCCTTTAAAATTACCTAAAATAGTTTTCTATCCATAAAGATGTCATGGACTTTAACATTAAATATCTGGGGACTTTTCACAGCTAGAAGCATGTGCTGTATTTCCTGATAGGACTATGCAAACTCCCCTTTCCAATGGAATAAAACTTCTATGTTTATTTACCCATGCAGGCCAGGGTAATTTGGGGAATGGAAATTTCACAGAGTGAACAAGGGAAATATCATCTGCCAAACTGCTTGGTTTTTCTTTGTTTGTTTTGTTTTGTTTTGTTTTAACCATCTGAAGTTGCTGAAAGGCATGGAATGCTATAAATCCTGTTGGAGCTAGATTAATGAGAAGAGTGCAGGTGAGGCAGACAGAGGGGCATGATAAAATGAATGTATCCTAATAATACTTAGCACATTCACTAATCCATAACACGTTTAGTCTGTTTATCTCAAAGTACTTTACAAAGAAAGGTAATTATTTCTAATTATTAGATGGGAAAACTGTGGGACAGAGGTGAAATAACTTGCTCAAGATCTCACAGCATGTTAGTGGCAGAGAAAAGAAATAGAAACCCAATTTTCTGACTCCCAATCCAATGCCTTATCCATAGCACCACATTACCATATGGGATGCAATCTCTACCAGATGTGTGTGTGTATGTGTGTGGGTGGCTGAGTGGGCGGGTGTACACACTATATATATAATATTACATAAAAAACAACATATAAGACATTATTAAGATAGTAAAATCAAGCACCCATAAATTAGGAAGTGCCAGAATTAAGGTTATCTGCACGTGTTTAATTTAGCCCCCTTGTGCATGTGTATTATGAGACAGTGTTTCAGTACATGACCACACGCCTTATTTAGTGCACTGGAGGAACAGTGCTCATTTAATGTGTGGCCCCATGCTCTATTTACTGTAGATTACTCACATCCTGCTCTGAACACAGAACACCCCAGTGAGATGAGGGTACTATTCTTCCCATTTTACAGATGGAGAACTGAGGCATAGAGAGATTAAGGTAAAAGGTAGCCCTTAATTTTGGGTGCCCAGTCTGAAACATCTAGGACTTGATTTTTCAGCATACGTAGCATTATATGGCGCTTTATATGGTCAAAGCACGGATCCCATAAACTTTAGTTGCAGCGGTGAGGGCTCAGTACTCCTTCAAATCAAACCCAGCATCTCAAGTCAGGCACTCAGAAAATGAGGAACACACAATAAGGGACAACCATGAAAAATGTGGTTTAAGTACCTTGTCTAGTATCACACAGGCACTCAGTAACAGATGCAGGGATAGAATGCAGTTTTATATGGCAGCATTCAACTGCCTTAACCATGAACTATCCTTTCTCTTTCTGCAGTCCCCTGCCTCCTACTCTCACACCTTCCAGCTTCTGCAACAAATGAAGCATGAGTCCTTCAGAAAACAGTCTCCTTGACAACACAGCCCTGCATGATCTCCAGAGCAGCTCCATCCTGTGCACTGAATGAGGGTTCCATTCCAGGCCCACAAAGGGAATGTATTTTTGTAGGCACAGATTCTTCTGCCTGTTTTCCCCAAGTTTGACCCCTTCGGTCTCACCCTCTTCAACCTGTCTCTGTCCGAGTCCTGTCTCTTCACCACTCCTGGCTCCGGGTCCCAGTTCCATTCTCCTCGTCTGGTGCAAATCTCCAGTCCTTAGGTTTCTCATCCCAGCCCCAGTCTCCTGGACCAGCCAGTCCCAGTTCCCCCTCCCCTACCAGCTTTTCATTTGATCTGTCTCGCTCCTTCCCTCTGGCTTCCAGTTGCCCATCTCCCACCTCCTCCCAGTCCCAGTCTCCCTTCCTGGGCTCCTCATCCAGTCTCAGTCCCAGGTCTCTCTCTGTACCCAGCTCTTTATCAGATGTGTCAGCTGTTCCCTCCCACCCACCTTCATTCCTCCTAAACTGCAAGTTCCGAGTAACAATTACTCCTTCCCCCTCGCCCCACCCTCAGCTCCTCTTCTGAGCTCAGCTCCCCCCCTCCACCCGGCTCCCAGTCACCCCCCAAACTCCCAGTCACAATTCACCTCACCTCACCTTCCTGCCAGCCTCCAGTACTAGTCACCCCCTACCCCTGGATCCTTTTTCAAATGTATTCTCCCTGCTCCCGCAAGCTCATTTCTTGTCTCCTCTGCATTTGAATCAGACAGCTTCCTCCTCCCTGCTGGCTGGCCCCAGCATGGGGGTCACTGAGAGCACAGGAAACACAGCTTCCCTGCTTCCTGTTCTGGTGCCTGGACCTGGTCCATAGCAGCCCAGAGCAGCAATTGCAGTGAAATTATACACACACACACACACACACACACACACACACATTCAACTCTCTGCCCCAAAGTTTGAGGGCACTAGAGATTTTGAAAAAAAAGGTAGCCAGAATTTTGTAATGTGGTCAAAAGAATATATTTTGTCCTACCCTCATTCTTGGAAAAGGCAGCCTGTGGCAAACATCCAACATGGAAAATTTCAGTCCGAATGGTTAAATTTGGCAAAGTTATAAGAAACTGAAAACAGGGTTTTCTAAGGGAGCTATCTGGTAACCTTAATAATAAGTGGTGCTACCAGCCCTGCCTATAATAGCTTTTATACAGCTTTTCTGCTACTGTGAAGTCCAATTTCTCAGTAATATCCAAGTTTTCCTGTGGTATCCAAGCAAGCTTTCCTGTGGTATAAAGCTCCCATTTCTATCTCCAAAATATTGTGAGACATCAGACCTTTAATGTTTCACTGCTCATTGAATAGTATTCAAGGACTGAAAATTGCCTGTCATGTGCCTCGCAAATGTGTAATTTTTTCTGGCGAAATTCCACATTTCAGGGGCAAAAGGGAAACGCTCCTCCAACAAAATATTTTATTTTTTAAGTGAAGTAGGTGAAATGATCAAAGGTGCACAAGGAAGACAGTTTATCAAAATAGCTCTGTAATTTACCATATAAAAATGCCTGCCATATTTGGGTGTGCATCTATGTATATTTTATATACATTATTGCCCCTATTCTCCGCTATGTCTGAGCTGTATTCTTATGTAGTGTCTGTAGGGAGCCTGCTGCAGCTCCCTGCCCAATCCGAGCAGGAGTTAAAGCAGGGCGGGTCCTACTTTAACTTATACTATTGGCAAAAGATTCTGTTTGTCAGTGAAGGATCAGGCCCAGTGGAGCTCAACTCTGTTACACCCCCCTTCCATTGCTAACGCACACTTCTGCCCACCCATCATGCTCCTACTTACCATTTATGCTGGAGTTGGGGAGAACGGCTAACGTAATATACAGGTAGGGTGTCTCTACTCCAGTAAAGATCCCATCCTACACAGGAGGAATCCACCACTGAGAACCTTTGAATGATTTAAGGCCAATTTGTACAATGCAAAGTGGCCTTAGCAGAATGGAGAATCTGTCTGTCTTTCTGTATCTGTCTGTCTACAAGCGCAAAATAAAGCTGAAACATTTACCTTTATATTCAGACACAAGTAAAACAACATAAACCAGAAATAAATAAGCTCCTTACCGATGTCCTTTGGCTTGTGCTATATTTTTGTGTGCTAAATCATCAGAGGAGCACAGCATTACATTGATGATATACTGCTAAAGAAAAAACTATGTCAATATGAATCTACACCAGCAAAGCAATATTTTTCAGTCTTCTTAATGTAGGGCTGTGCGTCAAAGTGACAATTGACAAATGTTCAATAAGAGGTCAAAAAACAACCATGCAGACGGATTTGTTTAGGGCTTATGTTATCTGTTTTTGATAAGTGAAACAATTGGCCTAAGTCATGTCACCTGAGGCTCTTCACGTCTGAGTGAAGAGCTGTCATAGAATTAAATAAGATTATAATGATTTTTTTTCTTTGTGCCCTTCCAGAAGAACTTGCTGCATAGTTTCAAAGACAAAACTCCAAAAGAAGACAGTTTGCCTGAAATAAAGGTTAACACTTTCTTCAGTTTACTTTTATCTGAACACATTAGCCTTTGTGTGATCCTGATTGTGTGTTGGCATTTTCACTTAGTCCATGGTGTATAATAGTGTATATTATCTAGGTGAGTAGAACACAGCTTCTTAAATACAATCGAGGATTACATGGTAAATATGAAATGATAGTTACTAGATTGAAACTCAGAGCTGTTCAATACTTACATCAAACAACTTGCATGTGCATGTAGACTAACTGCTTTAAGGAAAAAAAAATTCACTAAGAAATGATTTACAATATGATGTCTGGATAGGGCTTTGCCTAATTTTTCAACCCACATGAATGTTAAGAACAGGCCTTCAGCTTCTGAAGTTCACATTCATCTTGAGTCTATTGGCAAAACATCAGTTCCTCTCTGCTGCTTCACAAATGTTTCATTTACAAAGAATAAAGCTGAATGCAAAAAAGAGGGAGAATCCTCTTTGCATTAGCAATAGACTAGGTGATGAAGCAAGCAACAAAAGGCATTGTGGACAGCATAAAATGAGTTGGCAGCGATGAGTTACACAACCTTGACTTTGCCCATGACATTGCTTAATTGAGTATGACAGGGAACGAATGATTGCCCTTACATCAGAGGTAAAACAAGAAGCAGCAAAAATCAGACTGAAAGTAAATGCAAAGAAAACCAAGATTATGAAGGTAGGCAACTAGACAACAGATGCAAAGACATACATGGATGGAAAAGAAATCAAACAGAGTGGGGAGTGTGAAAACATTTGAAGGTGGCTGCAATAAAGATATTCATACACAATTAGGCAAAGCAAACACCACTTTTGGAAGAATGAGCAACATCTGGTCAAACAGGTCTCCACACCAAACTAACGGTCAGATTATACATGTGAGTGTACTAAGCACACTGCTGCTATACAGAGAAGAGACTTGGCCAATGACAGTGGCTAACAAAAAGAGATTGGAGGCTGGCCATCACAGATGGCTGAGGAAGATACTACACATTTCGTGGAAAGACGGAAAAAAAGTGAGAATAAAGGAGTTGACAGAGGTTAGAAAATGTCATCAAAGGAAGAAGGTTCAGATTGATGGGACATGTACACTGTATGGAAGATGGGAGACATGCTAAGCAAGCATTGAATTGGCTATCTGAGGAGGAAAGAGAAAACCAAGGCCAAGGAAGAACAGGCAGAAGACATTGACAGAGGAAATTGAATGCATTGGCATCACGTGGGAAGAAATACTACAACTAGCAAGCAATCATAATCAATAGGACTGCTCCATGTGTCAGCAGCATAGAAGGAACTAAAGTATGGATGCTGAAGGCAGGTTAAGTTGAACAAGTGGACTGTGCACTGCTCTGTCGATGTGGCTGCATTGCTTCCACACTAATTCCCCACATTCCCTGTTGTCCTGTTGATAACAGTCCCTCCAGGCTCTCCGATGCCAGTTCCACAGATCATAATACATCTTCCATATTTTGCAAACATTTAAATAAAAACATTAAAAACAAATGATTGGTGCCCCGGTCCCCACCATGTATCCCTTCAGCCAGAGGTTGCTAGCACGTAATCTAGTTGAAATTTTGTCTTCACCACAGACTCACCTGGTTACATTTGTCTTTGAGGATAGTTTGGGCAGTTGAACAGGTGACCACACCAGGAGTGACCTCTCTCTCCTTCCCTGTCTCAAAGTCTAGCAAACTGTCTCATTGTGGAATCTCCTACCTGCCTGTGGGGTTGGCTTCTGGGTTGTTCTTGGTCTCAGTTCTGTGATGACCTCTGTATCTCTATAGTAGGGGTGGGTAAACTTTTTGGCCTGAAGGTCACATCGGGGTCTGAAACTGAATGGAGGGCTGGGTAGGGAAGGCTGTGCCTCCCCAAACAGCCTGGCCCCTGCCCCCTATCCGCCCACTCCCACTTTCCGCCCCCTGACTTCCCCCCTCAGAACCCCTGACCCATCCAAGCCCCCCTGCTCCTTGTCCCCTGACCGCCCCCTCCCGGGATCCCATCCCCTATCCAACCCCCTCTGCTCCTGTCCCCTGACTGCCCCGACCCCTATCCACACCCCCACATCCTGACAGGTCCCCCTGAACTCCCACACCTATCCAACCGCCCCCTTCTCCCTGTCCCCTGACTGCCCCCTGGGACTCCCTACCCCTTATCCAACCCTCCACTCCCCGCCCCCTTACCATGCTGCTCAGAGCACCAGGACTGGCAGCTGTGCTGCCTGGCCGGAGCCAGCCACACCACCATGCGGTCTAGAGCACCAGGGCAGGCCGCTGGCTCTCTCAGCTGTGTTACCCAGCAGCAGCTCACAGCCCCGCCACCCAGAGCACTGGCAGCATGGTGAGCTGAGGCTGCAGGGGAGGAGGGACAGCAGGGGAAGGGCCGGGGGCTAGCTCCCTGTCCAGGAGCTCAAGTGCCAGGCAAGATGGTCCTGTGGGCCAGATGTGGCCAATGGGCCATAGTTTGCCCACCTCTGCTCTATAGGCTCTATCTGGGTGTTGTGTCTGCTGGCTTGTGAGTTCCTTCTGATCCTTTGAATCACTTGTCCCTTTTGCATAGTCACCACATATGACCTGGGTGTCATTGCACCCTCACAACTCCTTTCAGCTTCTTCTGGTGTCTGTCTATTGACTGGATCCACACAAGAGTACCTGTCTCCAGGGCCAGTAGGTCCTTGGCTGATCTGTCATACTCTAGTGCCTGTTTTATCTGACTGTTGGCCATCTCCTCTTGGCAACATCTTCATCCTTCTGGCTGAACAGGTCTCCACTCATTTATAGCAGGGTTTGGTCCTTCATCCCATCTATGCCTTTGCTGGACTGTTTTGGCACCCCTGTGATGGAATATTCCTGTATGCTAAAAATGCTAAGAAGGGGTCTGAACCCAAAGAAACAGCCTTGTGTAACAGTCTCATAGTGGTTTTCAGTGCTTATTCCACCTTACCATTACTCTGTGGGCATTCTGAAGAAGAGGTGTTGTGGTCAAACTCCCATTTGTGTGCAAATTCCTTGAATTCTTATGAGGTAAATTGGGGTTCCTTGTCAGTGAATACAGTTTTTTGCAAAGTGGGCCCTCAGTTTGCCAATCCCTGGCTTGCTTCTTGTACAAAGCAGGGCATGAACCTACAATGTGAGGAGTAGTCAACTGTAATCAAGTGTTGCTTTTCCTTGAAGGGAAATAACTTCAGTCCAACCTTTTCTTATTGTCAGATGGGCAGCTCATGTGGTAACAGAGTAGTGGTGGGCCACCGCTTCTGGCAGCTCCCATTGGCCGGGAACGGCAAACGATGGCTACTGGGAGCTGCAGGCGGCTATGCAAATGTAAACAAACTGTCTGGCGGCCTGCCAGCAGATTACCCCGATGGGCTGCATGCTGCCCGCGAGCCGCAGGTTGCCCACTACAGTAACAGAGTCTCTTTCTGCTGCCTTTTGTCACATAACTGGCAGGTGTCACACCCTTCTATCAAAGAGTGTAGTCGTGTATTGATTCCCAGCAGTAAATACATTCTTGAGCCAGTCTAAAACAGCTGTCAATGCCAAGGTGTGAGGCATGTATTTTTTGCATGACATCCTAATGTAATGAGGTGGAGACAACAGCTCTCTCTCCTCGAAATGTGATTTCATCCTGCACACTCAGCTCATCTTTAATTTAAAAAATTGTTTCTGCTCTTACCAGTGCTTGGCTTTTGTCTTCTGGGCACTCTACTAATATCGCTCTCTTGACTGCCTGGAGCTCAATGTCCTTTTCCAAAGCCTCTTAGATTTCCATCAGCTTTGCAGTTGAAACTGGGAGGCAATGCAGCGTGTTAATGGATTCTGTGTCTTGATTCCCTTCCCCCAACTTGCTGATGCTGGATATTTATGTCCTACTCAGGGTGTCAGCTAACACCAGGAATCATCCTTGACCAAATCTGATCTCTTCCAGGTGGTGCCAGAGGTGCAACAACGTGCGCTGCAATCTCTGTGATCTCTTTGGAGTGCTAAGAAGGGGCTTTGCCATGATTGTCTCTACGGGTTTGTGGTCTGATTGCATTATTACTGGGGGGGCATAAGTGTACCGATGGAATTGCTCCATTCCAAATGCCGCAGCCAGAAGCTCTTTTTCTATTTGGGCAAACCCCTGTTCAGTCTCTGACAGGACTCTACCAGCATAAGTAACTGGCAGCTCCTGCAAAAGAACTACACCCTATCCTTCGCCAATACATCACGCAGGAATATCAGTGGCTTGCATGGATACTAGTACTTCAAGCCAGAGACAACCACTATCATTTATTTCAGCATGTCAAATGATTGCTGCTGGTGAGCTACACAGTTCCACTCAACATCCTGCCTTGAGAACTGATGTATGTGTTCCGCTACTGCAGCCAGGCGTGGACAGAGCTCAGACAGAAAATGTATTATTCCTATGAAGCACTATACCCCTTTCATATCCACTGGAGCTGGCATGTCTCTGACTGCCTCGATTCTGCTTTCAGTCCCTCTGCTGTGAGCAAATGTCCAGTGTATGTCACCTCATGCTATTTGCATCGCATTTGTTCTAAGTTGAATTTTATGTTCTTGCCCCTGCATCACTGTAGAAAAGCTTATCGTTTACTGTCATGGTTTTGTTCACCTACAATGAGCATATCATCTGCAATTATTTTCACTCCAAGCCATCCTTACAACACTTGGGTGAGTCTTCTCTGGAACACCTCTGGTGCTCATTTTATGCCCATCAGCCATCTGTAGTGACCAAATAGTGTTGCAATCGTTGTCAATATGCTGGGACTCTTTATTCAGGTTTATGTGCCAAAACCCATTCTTCACATCACAGACTGCAAAGATTCTGGCTTTGGAAAGTTCTGGCAAGATGTCATCAGTTGTGGGCAGTGGATAGTGGCATCTTTTCAATGCCCGATTCAGTGGCTTTGGGTCTGTACAGATGCATAATTTGCCCAATGGCTTGTTTGCCACCATGATGCTTATCTAGGCTTCACTGGCCTCTATAGGTGCTATGATACCATCACTCTGCTTCTGGGGGGTGATAGTGTCTCTTGTTGCTATCCCTCCTAACAGCCTAAACTTGATATGCACTAGGACTCAAGCAGAGAGTCATGATGTCATCATCACTGATGGGTCATCGCCTTCTTGTACATGTCTGACAGAATCTTTCTGAGACATCCATTCTGCTCTATCACACACTACTGAAATGCTTCAATTTGCCACATACCTTGTAATGCTGTCTTAGTGCAGGGAACTTCTCCTTTACTTGCTTGTGCTGTCTCCCACCGTAAATGCATCTAAGGATAGCAAACCCTGACCACCTGTTCTCCTTTGCTGTTATCTCCCTGCATGTTCTTCTGGAAATGTTGTGCCTCCAAGGGTTTTCATCCTTTCTCTTCAGACTTCCACTGCATGCCCCATGTCTCAGCATGTGAGATCACCTTCCTGAAGCAGCCGCTCTCTCAGGTTGTGATCCCAAGTGCCACCAATTATCTTGTCCTGAATTAGGAAGTCTGTCAAGTCCCCAAAATTGCATGTAGCAGACAGTATGTGTAAGGCTGCAACATAGGGGTCCATTCCTTCCCCTTCTGGTTGGTCTTTGGTGTTCTAAAGTTTAGTGGCTGTGCACTGCTTTGAGGAGCAATAGGTCCCCAGGACTCCTAGGACTGCTGTGAATATTGAGGATGTGGTGAGCTGCAAAGTGCTGCAGACCCCTCTGCCTTATTCCCAGGGCCGGCGTGCCCACTAGGCGACCCTAGGTGGTTGCCTAGGGTGCTGGGAGCCGTGGGGCAGCTGGCTGTGGCTGCCTCCTGCCCTCCCGGCTCCGCGGCTGAGCCAGGGGGGCGGCTGGGAGCCAGGCGGGTGGCTGGCCGTGGCTGCCTGCCGCCCTCCTGGCTCCACGGCTGAGCCGGGAGCTGGGGGGGGCGCCGTGGGTGGGGGGAGCCGCCGTGGGGGTGGGGGACTGGTTGCTCGGGGGGGAGGGGCGCAGGGCTGGTGCAAGGAAGTTTCGCGCCTCATGGCCCTGCTTATTCCTCAATAAGACAAAATAATAGTTTCTTGCCTTTGTCATCCTGCATGACCAGGTCTGTGTACAGCTCAAACTCCTTCCACTGGGTGCATCACTGGACTTAGTTTGTGTCTGTAAAATCCTTCAAGCTGAGTTCCATGGTTCATACTGCTAGCTGCTGCAGTCGAGAGAAGTCACAGCTCCAGTGGTGCCGCCATGTTTCATTTCCAAAGAATGATGCTGCATGCTGGACAGGTTTTTAGTTATATTTTACTTCACCATAGGATTCCTGCCTTGTGGGTCATCTTTCTCTCTTAGGAAACCTTGCAGTTTAGGCAAAATAATGAATTTGGGCATTACAGTACATTCCAGGGTATAAAAAATGCAGGACATTAAAATATAAAATGTATTTTAAATTATAAGAATTTAAGTGGTGGTGAAAGAACTGTAAAAGGAGTGACACACATAACATTAAGACTGAGTGAGCAGAAAAGACTACATTCTGTTATCAAGAATTGTATGAACATGTATTATTAGTACCATATCTATGAACAAATCATTTAAAGGCTTTAGCATTTTGACCACAGAATGAAAATGCATTCTACAGCCGCATTGATTCCCTTCTGTCTCCCATGATAAATTATGTACTAAATAGTGTGGTCTGATGAACTGGGTACTGTGAGGTCTTCGTTCTTGGATGCAGATTTGTATCTGGAAGGTGGGAGCTCTGATTTGTAACTGGAGGGTGAAAAGGGAAAGAAATAGGATTTCCATATAGGAGGGTGAATGGGGTAAATTGAGTTATCTGTGTGAGAATAGAACAGTGGATGGTGAAAAGATTCTTCTTGACCATACAGGAAGAATAAAGAATTATATTTGTATTTACTTGACCATATGGTAGTTTGGATTGGCAAGGATCTAGATTCTTCTCTATAAAAACATTATAAGACGTGCTTAATACCACAGTGATGGGTGTTATGTGAGAAAATATATAGAAGGGCCAATTAAAGAATGGGAGTTGGAGGATTTCAAGAAATTTTGTCTCTATTTCTCACTGACATTTCCTAAACAATTCTAGTAGATAGACAGAGGTTAGTGTTTCTATCTAATAATAGTGAGCAAAGGGGTGTATGCTTTGTTGGCCATATGTGGTAGTTGAGTGAGTGGTAATTTGGGAGAGTTTCAGAGCATATGGGAAATATTTATGATTTGAGAGAGGTATAAGGGGATCTCTGATGCATTGGCTGACACAGGGTGATGGGTAGCTGGAAGTAGTGAAGGCTGTATTTGGAACGTGCCAGGTGATATTCAACACTTGTGCATTTAATAAGAGAATGGTAAATGTATTTAACTGTTTATCTTCCCTCCCTTAATTCCTCAGGTCCATACTTTTAGAAGTGCAGTGTTTATTTGTTTTAAACTGTAAATGTAATTAGCAGGGGAGAGGGGGGGAGGGATAGCTCAGTGGTTTGAGCATTGGCCTGCTAAACCCAGGGTTGTGAGTTCAATCCTTGAGGTGGCCATTTAGGGATCTGGGGCAAAAATGTGGGATTGGTCCTGCTTTGAGCAGGGGGTTGGACTAGATGACCTCCTAAGGTCCCTTCCAACCCTGATATTCTATGATTCTATAGCAGCAACATTAACTCAAAGTTTTCTTCTCTGTTAATGTGGAGTAAGACACAATTCTTACATTTCTGAGCCAGAAAATAGGGCACATACAATTCAATAAGCACTGGGCAGCACAGCATGGGGAGAAGGTGAACAGCCCTCTGTGGAGAAAGAAGTGGTTCAGGACTATTTAGAAAAGCTGGACGAGCACAAGTCCATGGGGCCAGATGCGCTGCATCCGAGGGTGCTAAAGGAGTTGGCAGATGTGATTGCAGAGCCATTGGCCATTATCTTTGACAAATCATGGCAATCGGGGGAGGTCCCAGATGACTGGAAAAAGGCTAATGTAGTGCCCATCTTTTAAAAAGGGAAGAAGGAGGATCTGGGGAACTACAGGCCACTCAGCCTCACCTCAGTTCTTGGAAAAATCATGGAGCAGGTCCTCAAGAATCAATTCTGAAGCACTTAGAGGAGAGGAAAGTGATCAGGAACAGTCAGCATGGATTCACCTAGAGCAAGTCATGCCTGACTAACCTAATTGCCTTCTATGACAAGATAACTGGCTCTGTGGATGAGGGGAAAGCAGTGGACATGTTATTCCTTGACTTTAGCAAAGCTTTTGATATGGTCTCCCACAGTATTCTTGCCAGCAAGTTAAAGAAGTATGGGCTGGATGAATGGACTATAAGGTGGATAGAAATCTGGCTAGATCATCAAGCTTAACGGGTAGTGATCAATGGCTCAATGTCTAGTTGGCAGCTTATATCAAGCGGAGTGCCCCAATGGTCAGTCCTGGGGCCGTTTTTTTTCAATATCTTCATTAACGATCTGGAGGATGGCGTGGACTGCACCCTCAGCAAGTTTGCAGATGACACTAAACTGGGAGGAATGGTAGATGTGCTGGAGGGTAGAGATAAGATACAGAGGAACCTAGACAAATTAGAGGATTGGGCCAAAAGAAATATGATAAGGTTCAACAAGGATAAGTGCAGAGTCCTGCACTTAGGATGGAAGAATTCCATGCACTGCTACAGACCAGGGACTGAATGGCTAGGCAGCAGTTCTGCAGAAAAGGACTTAGGGGTTACAGTGAACGAGAAGCTGGATATGAGTCAACAGTGTGCCCTTGTTGCCAAGAAGGCTAACGGCATTTTGGGCTGTATAAGTAGGGGCATTACCCTCTATTCTGCATTGGTGAGCCTCATCTGGAGTACTGTGTTCAGTTTTGGGCCCCACACTACAAGAAGGATGTGGGAAAATTGGAAATAGTCCAGCGGAGGGCAACAAAAATGATTAGGGGGCTGGAGCACATGACTTATGAGGAGAGGCTGAGGGAACTGGGATTGTTTAGTCTGCGGGCTGGTCCACACTAACCCCCCAGTTTGAACTAAGATACGCAACTTCAGCTACGTGAATAACGTAGCTGAAGTCAAAGTATCTTAGTTCCAACTACAAGGTAGTTACCGTGGGTCCACATGCAGCAGGCAGGCTCCCCCGCCGACTCCGTGTACTCCTCTCGCGGAGCAGGAGTACCAGTGTCGACGGCGAGCACTTCCGGGATTGAGACATGATAAATCGATCCCAGAAGATCGATTGCTTACTGCCGAACCCGGAGGTAAGTATAGACGTACCTTGCAGAAGAGACGAATGAGGGGGGATTTGATAGCTGCTTTCAACTACCTGAAAGGGGGTTCCAAAGAGGATGGATCTAGACTGTTCTCAGTGGAAGCAGATGACAGAACAAGGAGTCATGGTCTCAAGTTGCAGTGGGAGAGATCTATGTTGGATATTAGGAAAAACCTTTTCACTAGGAGGGTGGTGAAGCACTGGAATGGGTTACCTAGGGAGGTGTGGGATCTCCTTCCTTAGAGGTTTTTAAGGTCAGGCTTGACAAAGCCCTGGCTGGGATGATTTAGTTGGGGATTGGTCCTGCTTTGAGCTGGGGGTTGGACTAGATGACGTCCTTAGGTCCCTTCCAACACCGGTATTCTATGATTCTACTATTCTATGTCACCTCCTTCGCAGTAGGGTTATAGCGATGATTGGCTTTTTTTTTTTAATAGTAGCTCTTAAAAAGAAAGCCCTTTCTGTCCTTTTGCCCCAGATGGTGGTAACATAATTCACCCTCCGGTGGTATGAGCCTGGATAGGGAATGCAGAATAAAATGATGGAGAGTTTGTAACTATCCAAATTGAGCGGCACCTAATTGAAATCCTAACAGATGGGAAATAATTAAATCATTTATTATCACTTCACAATTAGTTAACTCACAGGTACGTCTCAGACAATAAAAAGGTTTTATCCATCCTTCTGCTAGGAATTTAAAGTTTTTATCTCCTCTAGATCTGTTACTTCAGCGTTCAGTTTAATCAGCAGTACGGTAGTCAAAACACTAGCAATCTTCTTGCTTATTAAAAATACTTATTGAGCAGAACTTCAATATTCTATATCCATAGAGTACTTATTTTGTAGGTATCATTCCTCAACAAGTTTACATAATCTATCTTAATTCAAAGTATTATCATAAAATGAAAGAACTTGGCTTTCTTAGGAGAAAATAGGTTGCCTTTTGGAATACTGGTGTAGGGCTTAATCTTGCTCTCAGTGAAGTCTGTCTGTTTACTTTAGAGTTTGTACTGCTGCCCATCCCAAGTGCCACCCACAGAAAGTACACAGGCAATAGTGAAGTTCCAAGTGGACTTTATGGACTCTCTTGCTCCTTTCTGTTTTGGATTTTTTAACAATCTAGGTGAAATCTTGACTCTATTGAAGTTGGCATTTTGCTGTTGACTTCATTTCAGCTTCTGCTAGGAGCAGGGTTCTTTGGTTGTTGATTTTTTGTTGGCAGTAGAAGGGGATGATTGATGTTGTGAATGTTGTTCTGGTTATGGCAAAAAACATTTATCAAAGAGAAAAGGATTTGCAGCATTCCTAAAGGTGGTCAGATTCTAAGATTTGTAATCGTCTGTGTTCATTCTACAGCTGGATCCCCATGAGTGTTGTGTCATTGTGGGCTTTTTGCCCTGCATTATCCCAAAGGAGTGCGACTTGGAAGTTAACAAACTGAATAATGGGAAACCATTCTTTCCAGAGAAAGCTGGATTCAGCTCTAAAAATTTAAACAGAGTCTTATAAGAGTGGTATGAAACATTTCACCAAAAATAAGGTTGACTTCAGTGAACTGTCTTCAACTGAGGATCTGCCCCTGATATTGAAGTGCTAATATTTTCATGTGAAAGAAAGAGGTATAAGAAGAATTTTCTAAAGCATGTGAAACAAATGCAACAAGTTCCTTATATTTTAGTCACCCAGTTGGTAAAAACAGCAAATATGTCAAGCATCTAATAATCCAATTAATATTTATATTGTGATGTCACACAAGAGCCCAAATCAAGATTGAGACCCAATTGTGCTAAGCACTGTGCAAGAATATTGGAAAGACACGATTGCAGTGCCAAAGAGCTTACTACTATTGCATGACAAAGGTCAACATTTTCAAAAGTAGTCACTGATTTCAAGTGCCAACTAGATAGACTCCAAGCTGGGCATCCCAAACTTGGGGCATTCAAAATCCTTGTTGCTTCTAAAAATGTGGGTATAAATGAATTTTGACTACAGTTCAAAATTCATTGTCCTCACATAGGTTTGCAAACTATGATCACAGGATTACAAATAGGTCTACTTGAAACCCACTTTCGAATTCAGCTGCTTGCAAACAGCTTTTTATGCAATTCAAGATGTTCCCTGGCACATTCCCTGGCACTAGACATTAATACAAGGGAAACTCTAAAGCCTGGGGGGAGGGAGGGGTAATATCCCATGTCTCATATTTGTATTACCCAAGAGAGCTGTTTTGCAGAATTCCAAACAACCTGAAGTAGATGGACCCCAAGTGAAGTAAATTATTTGGGCTCCCCCTCTGGTAATGTCTAACAAATTACTGGAAATTTCCCAGGTAGTTCTTAGCATGGCCAATTTATTAATCAGCATGAAGAGTTCCACTAGGGGAAAAAAACAAACAGAAATATCGCCGTTCACTACTGTCTGGAGCACTCCTGATAACAACAAAAATCCAAATCCAAATCCAAACCAGGGAGAAGCAAATTAAAAATGAACAAGCAAAAAAAAAAAAAAGACTGGAAATTATCAATATTGAAACCAAAGTGAACGAGAGCCAGGAAGGAATATTTTGCTATCCCAAAAATGTTTAACAGGGAGGGTGAAAAGCTATTTAATCCATGGGACAATGTTGGCACAAGAACAAGAACAAATGTATACAAACTGGAGATGAGCAAACCCAGGCTGGAAATTAGAAGAAGGGTTCTAACCATCAGAGGGGTGAGATTTTTGCAACAGCCTCCAAATAGGAATTTTGGGGGCAAACAACATAAATAGTTTTAAGAAAGACCTGGGAAAATTTATGAGTGTGATTGTATGACAGGGTCACTTCTGATCGTGGCTGGGCGGGGGAGAGTCTCAGCAGCCTTGGGGCTCATTTCCAGTTTACGTCTTCTGTTCCTGAAATCTCATGCTTGAGGTTTTAGGTGGCCTCCTGCAGGGGTCAGGAAAGGATTCTCCACTCCAATGTATTGTGGGGTGTGTGGGTGGGAGCAGGGCCGGTGCAAGGAAGTTTCACACCCTAGGCGAAACTTCCTTGCACCAGCCCTGCGCTCCCCCCAGCTAACGCCTCCCCCCGCAGCAGTCAGCTCCACTCCCCCACCCCCCGCACCTACCTCTCCCAGTGGCAAATCACCCCCCCACCCACGGCAGCCTCCCCACCCGCCCGCAGGCCATGGCGGGGGCGCTGGGCTCGGCTCCCTGCCCCCTCGCCCCCTGAGGGCCGCGGCGGGGGTGCTGGGCTCGGATCCCTTCTCCCATCCCCACGAGCCGCGGTGGGGGCTCTGGGCTTGGCTCCCCGCCCCCCACCCCTGCAGGCCGCAGTGGGGTCGCTGGGCTGGGCTGAGCCCATGGTGGGCTCGGCTCGGCTCCCTCCCCTCCTCCCCCCCCCCCGTGGGCCGCAGCGGGGGCCACGGTGGGTTCGGTTCCCCGCCAGCAGCAGCTCACCTTGGGCCAGCGGCAGGGGCAGCAGCTCCTCTCGGCGGTGTTTAGAATCGCTGCCGAGAGTCGCCGCCCCCCATATCCCGACGCCATAGGCGACTGCCTAGGGTCGCCTAATGGGAGTGCCAGCCCTGGGTGGAAGCTATCTCTTTCCTCTAAAGCATCAGAGACGGCCACAGGAGTGAGTCAGTGCTCTGAAGTGATACCAAACATTTTCTCTCTCGTGTACTAGGCCTGCTGGTTCTTGTTCACATGCTCTGGTTCTGACTGATGGCCATATGTGGGGTCAGGAAGGAATTTTCCCCCAGCTCAGATTGTCAATGACCTTGGTTTATTTTCACCTTCCTCTACAGCATGTGGGTATGGGTTACTTGCCAGGATTATCTGGGTATGTTTCATTTAATCATTTCCCTGACATTGCAGGGATTTTGGGTACTGGTGCACCTCAGTCCCTCCTATTCTCTGCCTGTGGCACATAAAAATCTAGTTTCCTGTGGGCTGTAATACTTTGGTCTCTTTTTGGTTGTTGGGTTTAGTGTGAGACTGCTGGGTGGTGTTGGTGACCTGTGATACACAGGAGGTCAGACTAGATGATCTAGTGGTCCCTTCTGGCCTTAAACTCGATGACTCTATAACATCCTGAACAAATAATAGGAAATATACATTCCAGCTACTTGTGATTTGGAGCTGCTGTTTTCCTAGGAGGATTTCAGGGAAAAAATCCAGCCCTTTAGTAGAATAACACCTGTTTCCTATGCAACAATGCTGCATGTGAGAGACAGCAGCGCCACATGTGTTCAGGTTCTCATTAAATCTCTGGCAAGCTTGAGAATCGCAATAGTTTCCTCCTGGATCCTGTCTATTGATTTCTTCTCGTGGTGCAACAGGGGCCCACTTAGTGTGAGCAGCTCAGAATAACTCAGATAGGCCTTTATTTCCCCTGCTAGTTGCAATCACTTGGCATAATTAAACAGAATTAACTCTTTTTTCTGGGAATAAAACCATACATGGACCCTGAAATGATACCTCTCCTCCTGGAGACGCCTTTACTTCAAATTAATTTGTTTTTTATACTGTGCTGGAATTTTAACAACAATGCTGATGTCTCATCCATCAAAGCATGAAGTGATGAGTGCTTTTCAAATGCAAACCATTTTTACCTTATTCAGCCATTGGTCTGGTTCCCCAAAGAATAAAGCTGCTTCTCAAGACCCCCAAAGGAAGCATGCTGTTTTATTTTCATTGCCATTTTTAACATGCTTTTTCTCTCAGTAGTTGGATAGGAACATTTCCTGAAAGTGTTGTATGAACCATCTCCCTAATAATTTGATGCAGAGGTTGTCAGCTGATAATAATTGTTCTGGGACAGATGGTTCAATTTCTATCTAACACAAAGAAAAACTGCAAGATATCCTTTGGTTTTCTGCCATTCAGTGTTCAAGTGCTGACCTGGCACTGTAAAGTGAAGCAGATTTACTACATGTACTAAATGGCAAATCTCCAGATCTCGGCCACTGTGATTTTGGGCTACAAATTTGGATCTCTCTGTATTTAAGTACTTTATAAAAGAGGGTCCATATTCTCCTGCAGAAGGACATGAGTAACTCCACTGAAGCCATAGCAAATTCTTATAACCCTTAATGAGGGCTGTGAATGTCTACCAGTTTTCACTAATGAAACTGTTTTAATTTTCTGCAAATGATACACAGCGAAAGAAGCATTTTCCTCCCTAGCCACTTAAAATATCAATGGGAATTTTTCATACAGATGTAGTTAGAATATCTACTAGAGATTTCTATTCTGAATCATATAATCTGTTTGCATTGTTTAAATGTTAATGATGTCCAACTTGGAAAGGTTGCAGATTCAATAACCACTAAGCCAGAAGACCCAAACCTTAAACTGCCATTGACTTCACTGAGGCTTGGATTTCATGCAATGGGAATTCTAGATCTACAAAGAATGTTGGATCAGGCTGTGACGGGTTGGAATCACAGAAACCCCCTTGGAGCTGCCACCTGGTGTGCCAAGACTACTCCTGCCCCTATTTTCCTGCCTTTTCCAGCTTGGGACTCCAGAATCCTGTCTGATTTGAGCCAGACCCACTAGCCTGCTGCAAACCCAGATCCAGGTCTGAACCACGTCCCCTAACAGCTGTAGGCCTGCCTGGAAGCAGCTTAGGAAGTGTTCTTGCCTTTGACACCCAGGTGCCCAACTCCCAATGGGGTTCAAACCCTGAATAAATCCGTTTTACCCTGTATAAAGCTTATACAGGGTAAACTCATAAATTGTTCGCCCTCTGTTTCACAGATAGAGGGATATGCACAGCTGTTTGCCCCTCTCCAGGTACTAACACATACTCCAGGTTAATTAATAAGTAAAAAAGATATTTTAATAAGTACAGAAAGTAGGATTTAAGTGGTTCCAAGTAGTAACAGACAGAACAAAGTGAATTACCAAGTAAAATAAAATAAAACACGCAAGTCTATGTCTAATCACACTGAATATAGATAAAAACCTCACCAGTTCCAGTAAACTTCCTTTTACAGGCTATGGTCCTCCTAGCCTGGGTCCAGCAATCACTCACACCCCCTGTGGTTATTGTCCTTTGTTCCAGTCTCTTTCAGGTGTGTCGTTGGGGGGGGGTGAAGAGGCTCTCTCTTTAGCCAGCTGAAGACAAGATGGAGGGGTCTCCCAGGAGTTTAAATAGACTTTCTCCTCTGGGTGGACACCCTTCCCTCTCCCTGTGTAGCATCCAGTCACAAAATGGAGTTTTGGGGTCACATGGGCAAGTCACATGTCCATGCACAACTCAGTTCCTTAGGAGCCAAGCCACATTCCTGGCCAAGCTCAGATGTGGATTGGTGTCTGCAATTTCTTTTGTCTGTTAAGTGTTTCTTGATTGGACACTTAACCTGCACATTCCTTTCTCCAGACATTGATCAAATGCTCTTACTAAGGCTATGTATAAAACCAGCAAATATACAACCAATATTCATAACTTCAACTACAAAAATGATACATGCATACAAACAGGAGGAATAGATTCAGTAGATCATAACTTTTACAGAGATATGTTACATGGCACATGTAGCATAAAACATATTCCAGTTATATCATATATACACTTATAAGCATCTCCCCATAAAGCCGTATGGGGTACACCGTCACACAGGCTTTTTGCTTTCTTTGAGCAACCAGAGAACAGTGTTTACAGAAGTTTCAAACTTAGTATTGTTTGAAGAGAATTCTTCATCTTGAGCCTGAAGTTACTAGTTAGGAAGATTCATCTTCTGAATCTGAGGCCTGGTGTACACTACACAGTTAGGTCAATGCAAGGCAGCTTATGTCAACCTAGCTGTGGAAGTGTCTTCACTTAAATTTGGCTCCCGACAATGTAAGTGCCCCACTACATTAACTTAATAACACCACTTCTCTGAGTAGTGTAGAGTCATGGTCAATGTAATTAGGTCACCAATGTAAATGGTGTAGACACTGCATTACTTATGTTGACTGTTACTGGCCTCTAGGAGCTGTACCACAATGGCCCCACAGTAGCCACTTTGGTCACAGTTGTGAACTCTACTGCCCAGGGGTCAGGTAGAGAGGAAGCCACCCTTTCCCTTTCAAGTGCCGTGAATTTTTTGAAATTCCTTTTCATGGTTGCCCAGCTTGGTGAGCGCACCTAGCAGCTCTCCATTGTTGAGAGTAACTGCCCAGCCGACCGTGCGAGCTACACACTCCAGATGGGCTCCTGCCTGGAGTACACAGGAGATATTGAATCTCCTGGGCTTGTGGGGAGAAGAGTCTGTGTATAGTAATGTGGACATCTATGAGCAGATTGCCCAAGGGATGCAGAAGAAGGGCTACAATGGGGACCAGCAGCAGTGAAAGCTAAGGAGCTGTGGCAGGCATACCAGAAGGCCAGGGAGGCCAACAATCAATCTGGGCCAGAACAGCAGACCTGCCTCTTTTATAAGGAACTGCATGCCATCCTCGGTGGATATTCCACCATCTCCCGCAAACTCTGCTGGCCCTGCCGTTTCAACAATTCCATGCTTGCCTTCCTACGTATCCCACAGACAACTCTATTTTGGGATTTCCTTATGGGATAGAGAGCACTGTATTATGGGAAGTTGACCCTATGCTCCCAGCCACCCCTGCATGGCTTGTTTTGGCTCCATCAGGCTTTGCAAAAACTTCCTAAAAGACCCAGGCCTGGCGCATTGCGCAGGGGGCTACCTACCCATAATACACTGCATTCTGCATCGATACAAGTATTCCTGGTGACGATATACACAGCTGACACAAGGAGCCAAGTGGGCACACTCACACAAACTATTTAATAACTGTGGTGGCTGTATGCAAATGTAACTTGAGCCGCCAAACAACCTATATTTAACTTGCTCCAAATAAAGGAGCTGCAATGCGACGTTCAGAAAAGGATCTCAGACTTGTTCCGATTTATTTTTGTTGATACCTGCGTTCGCATTTCTCCAGGCCATGATCTGTCAGATTTCATAGCATCTGGGTTTAGTAAGTATTTGGATGAAAAGAGCCCAAGTAAAACTCAATGGATAATATTTTTTTTAAAAGCTACTCAAGAAGTAGAGTTAGTGACCCAGTAAGTGGCACTTACTTTTCTTTCTGATTCTGAACTAACCCAAATCCCACTTTAGTTCTTTAGAGTTCTGTGATAGGTTTTGTCTTTTTCACATGATGCCAAAAACTAAGGCCCTGAATAACTGTGATCATTGAAAATCACATGTTATTTTTTCAAGTGTGATGTTAACCTCCAAATCCATGCAAAATTCCAGTCTGGATACTTATGCTGTATCAAAATGGTACAGAACATTCAACAGGGTATGATACCCTTCACTCTAAATTCTCGTAGTATTGTGGATGACTCATGGTTACATTTCCTTCCTGGATGCTCATTTCTGATGTATGAGGACGGCTCACTTTTCTTCTTCCTGTTATTTTTAATATTAAAAGATAAAACATCACTTTGAAGCTATTTTTACAGATCATAAAGGGTACAATTTTTTTGCTTTATAGTTCACTTCTAATCCTAGAGTTCCATTTTAATCTTAGAGTTTGCCATATTGAGGATCACATCAACATATTGATCCACAGACCAGGTGCTTTGTTCCCCCAATATGTTCATTCTCAACAACCAGTGTCTGTCATGTTGCCTCAGTGCCATTAAAAGTACTTCCCGTTAGAAGTACTGTAGCAACAAAATATCACATTCTGTTAAATGGATGGGAGAAAAACATCATGTAATTACATTCTTGTTTGAAGGTTTTTCACAGGGATGAAACGCAGCTCCTGCACGTAGAAAAGTTTCTCATCTTGGCAAAGCGCTATTTGCTAAAAGAAACATAGCTTGTCTATTGCCGATAGTGACACTTTGTTTACCCCAGACATCAAAGAACTTATCAATGAGCAGTTGAGAGGAGGAGCTTAAAGCTACATAAATATATATGATGAAAACATACACTGGCAGATGTTGGAGTGGTATATTATAACTTCATCAGTGTGAAAGCTTGACTTTACTGCTAATTGCCCAAAAGTTATGCTACATTCTGAGGCAGCCTCTACAGGGACTCAACAAGACTTCCACAACTTTAAGAAAGGAGAAGGGAGGGAATGCCAGATGCTGTGATGACTGGTGGAAGAAAATACTGATTATGAAAAAATCAGATATATTTGTTTTCCTTATTGTTAGGGGACAAATACTATATTATGGAAAACCAACAATGTATGTTGATGACCAGAAAAATATGTTTAGACAATGATGGTTTAATGCATATCCTTTTATTTTCTAGAAGATGTTTGAAAAGCTCAAGTGTTCCTTAGACCAAGTATATAAGAACATAAGAATGGCCATACTGGGTCAAACCAAATGTCCATCTAGCCCAGTATCCTGTCTTTTGACAGTGGCCAATGCCAGGTGCCCCAGAGGGAATGAACAGGTAATCATCAAGTGATCCATTCCCTGTCACGCATTCCCAGCTTCTGGCAAACAGAGGCTAGGGACACCATCCCTGCCCATCCTGGCTAATAGCCATTGATGGACCTATACTACACAAATGTATCTAGTTCTTTTTTGAACCTTGTTATAGTCTTGACCTTCACAACATCCTCTGGCAAAAAGTTCCATAGGTTGGCTGTGCATTGTGTGACGAAATTCTTCCTTTTGTTTGTTTTAAACCTGCTGCTCATTAATTTCATTTGGTGACCCCTAGTTCTTGTGATATGAGAAAGAGTAAATAACACTTCCTTATTTACTTTCTCCACACCAGTCACGCAGTTATACATAGATCAGGATCCCAGGATATATTTTGCCATTGAAAAGTATTTATGTGGTTTTTCCATTACAAAGTAGGAGAAAGATGTCTAGAAAAGGCCACGGGTGAGACCATTTTGTTGCCAAGCTTATAACTCAGCCTGTCAGACATTTAAACTATTAATACAGTGTTTATAAGTGAAGCAGTAGCCCTGCGTGATGTGATCTATTGGCTAAATAGGCACTGTGACATTTTGAAAAAGCCAAAAGAGGTAATTATGATGCTAAAAGCTTTTAGATTGGAAGCTGGAAGGCAATAATAAAACCAAAGAGAGGATGAATCATTAGAATTCTCCACTGTTTACCATCTAGAAAAAGTCCAAAGCTTTTATTGGAAAAATCCTAGGTTCAGGACTTTTTAAAAAATAGGATCAGTTCAGGGAAATTTGGATAATGGATTGTGACTGTATTGATAAGATGCAACAGAATTAGTGTAGACAATACAATGTTTCTCTGAGATAGCTTTTTTCAACCTTTCTGCATTTATTTATGGAGAAAAAGTTTCTATGGAGAAAAAGTCAAATAATTTACTTAACTTTTCATGATAGACCAAAGAAAATATATAAAAATCTGCAAAGAAGAGCATGAGTGGCACTTTTCTCAGATGTCAACCTCAGAGTAGCCCAACGCAGGAGGAGGAAACATTCAAATCATACCTGAGAATATAATGAAAATAAGAAAGAAAAACTTGTAGCACCTTAGAGACTAACAAATTTATTTCAGCATAAGCTTTCGTGGGTTAATACCCACTTCATCGGATGCATGGAATGAAACACACTGCAGACAGACATTTATACAGTCAGAGAAACATGATACGGTCCAGGTGTATAGACCAATCTTAAGAGGCTAATTAGTTGAGAGGAAACATGACAGCAGGGGAAGAAAAAGCTTTTGAAGTGATAAACAAGATGGTCACACAGGTGTGAATGAGGATCGTTAACTTAAGGGAAATAGATTCAATTAACATAATGGCCGAGCCATTCCAAATCTCGATTTAATCCGGAGGCAACGCAATCTAGTTTGCATATCAATTCAAGTTCAATAGTTTCTCTTTGAAGTCTGCTTTTGGAGTTAATCTGTTACCTGGACCGTATCATGTTTCTCTGACTGTATAAATGTCTGTCTGCAGTGTGTTTCATTCCATGCATCCGATGAAGTGGGTATTAACCCACGAAAGCTTATGCTGAAATAAATTTGTTAGTCTCTAAGGTGCTACAAGTTTTTCTTTCTTATTTTCGTTTTGCTGACACAGACTAACACGGCTACTACACTTAAACCTGAGAATATAATATCATCCAGGGAATACTGTGAGTTACAAATTAACATTATAATCTGATCACCCTGCTTCCTAGTAGGTTCCTCATTGTGAATATAGATAAGAATGGGAATATTTAAAGTTGATAAATGTCAATGCCCCTTAAGTCAGAAGGCAGGATCTTTCAATTCTAAGAGCCAAGACATCATGGCATCTCCTGCATTTTGATTTAATGGGAGATTTTATTTATGCAGGAGGGATTAAAAATTCAACCCCACAGTACGGTGGGCAAATTTTGATTTATCCATATTCTGTGTTAGTGTGTCTCTATTCTAAATTACATATTTCTATATAATAATGTTTTGTATTTTTTTCCACATAAAAATTGCTTTAAAAATGTATTGAGCTAGTGGCATTTTTCAAAACAATCAACATTTGGAAAAATTTATTTAATGAAAACTTTCAAGTATTTGTTATGACTATTTTTTTTCAATCAGCTCAACAGAGAAAGAAGAAAGAAAATAAATAATTTGGGGCTTATCCTAAGTGAACTGATTTGCTGAATCTTTTAAACTTTGTCCATTGCTAATTAGAAATGAAGGATTATGGCTTCAAATAAGCAATGGAAACAGACTGAAGTGTTCTACAAAAGCAGCCAAAGATCCCTGTTCTGAGCAACATACAAGAAGGAACACAGCTTTCAGGCAGATGAACCTCGTGATAGAAAGCAAAGGAAGAGCGAAATATGAAAAAAATGAACAGAATTATTTCTAAATAAAAATTATATTTAATATTGTCCTCTAGTTCAATTAATTTAAAAATGTCCTTACAGATTCCTCATTATGGCCCCAATGCAGTAAGACACTTAAGCATATGCCTAATTTTAAAGCCACCTCTACACTCCGAGCTAAGGGTGTGATTCCTAGCTTGCATACACATATTCGTGCTAGCTTAATAGCTAGCATGAGTATAAATGGAAGTGTAGCTGTTGTTAGTACTGTCAGATGCAGTCGTAGCATGGCTTAGACGTGCTGAGTGTAGTAAGGTGTGGCCCTGAAACATAAACCCTTGTATCAGAGGCCCAGTATGAGGCCTGAGCTAAAGTAATGGTCAAGACTTTGCTAACATAATCAAAGTTAAGCTGTGAGCCAAAGGCAGGCCCTGCCCACAGAAGTTGGCAAGGAAAGGGCTGATGTTCTAAAAGTACACAAACCTAAAAGGTATCAGAACACTTATACATTCCACACAGATAACAAGGAACAGGCTGACCCATCCTAAAGACAGGGGCAAAAGGGTAATATGATGGATAGAGTTGTTTTGTTCGAACCAACATGTACAAGGTGGGAGGCGGCACCTTACTGCGTAGAGGGGTTGTACCTTGTTACGTAGAAGGGCTGCACCTCAATATGTCAGGAGCAATGTGTAACTTGTTTGTACCTGTTTTATAAGAATGCAGCCCTGGGGCAGTCTCTTTGTTTGGCCTGGGGGGCAGTGGAAAGTCCCACCACTGACTGAGCCGGTCCATTGTCAGGGCGCATAAATTCGTAGTATTCCTGGTAGAGTCTATCAGGAGCTATTACTGTGCTTCGTTTGAACAATAAACCTGGCCGACGTGCCTTCGTACCTTACTAGAGTCTGCGGTCTTTGGGGGTTCTCTCGGGTCTGTTGTGTTAGCTATTTGCGCAGAGCTGGGCAGCACACAGAGGGAACACGCACGCAGCCGGCTGATATCAACATTGAACAGAGCAGAGCACCACACCGGTAGCCGTCTGACAACACTGAGTACAAACCTACCTGAATCCCATGGGTATATACTTGGTACAGCTAAACCATGCCACCACTGCCACTACCTGTGCTTCTGCAGCTACGTTATTATTTATACTAGTGCTAGATCTCATCATGCTAGCATGAATATGTGTATGCAAGCTGGGAATTACACCCCTAGCTCATGTGGACATAGCCTTGATGTGATTAAAATAATGCACATGCTAAAATACCTTGCTAATCTGGATCTATAAGAAAAAAAATTAGGGTCTGCTGAACAAAACTTTTTTATATCTAATTCCCCCCACTCCTTTTTTGAATGTGTTACCATACATGGTATGTACTAGACTGATGACGTTGGTGACCATTTTTTATTCTCAATTTGAGATGCCTAAAAAAGGCCTGATTTTCACAAAACACGCTCTCTTTGACCATCAGACCAATTTAAATTGTCTGAGATTGGGTACCCAAAACTAGATGCACCTAAAATCACTGCTCACTTTTGAAAATGTAGGCCGTAACTGTTTCAGTTAGAGGTGCTTCAAAGATAATTTAGGAGGAGCACTATAGAAAACCCTGTAAAGCAATCAATCAATCAAACAATAATTTTTCTCTTTTCCCTTAACGTTCCCTCTAGTCTAGCAGAATCCTCTCCCTGACAGTGGCCAATCCTGAATGCATCAGAAGAAAAAGTACCATATCCATAACTAACCCTGAGGAAATTTCTTCCTGAATCTCTCTGGTGCCTATGCCTGGCTAAGGACACAGCATGCTACCATGAATTAGAGTTGTGTGAAAACCGTCACCATGGTTTGAATGTGAGGCATCTCAGACTAACAGGGCCTCTACTGCTGGTAGTAAAGGACTAAGTTCCCCATTAACCTCTGATAAAGCTCAATCACCACTCGCTATCACTACTTTCAAAAGTTTGTGGAAACGTGATTTTATTTTATTGTATTTTTTGCACTGCTTCAAAATTTTCCATTTTTTAAATTTCATTCCACTTTCACACACGCTTTCCATGCCCCATGAAGCAGGTTGATGCTGGTATTACTATGTGCCTACAAATTTGCAAAAATCAAACAAACAAAACCCCAGAACCCACTTCCAAGTAACAAGCTGTAAAATTATAAATTGCACTCCCTCAAGGGAGGAAAAACATGTGAGGTTTTTTCTTTCTCCACAGTAAATTTAATAAAAATAAAAATCAATACATGACTTAGTTGTAAAAAATAAATTTGTTAGTTTTTCTCTAGCTTATTACACCATGGTACTGGCAGATTGCCAGAAATGCAAAAAATCTGTGTTGTACAGAAAGGCTGAGTCCTTAATCAATAGAACACAATATTTCCAGGCATCTCAGCATGATAAAAAAATCAGGCACTCCATTATTTTGTCCTAAGTCTGGCCTGCTGAAAGCATGATTAAAATATTCTTGAAGAATCATGATGCGCTGATTAGCAATTGTAGAATATTTCTGTAAATTGAATGTAAAAATCAGTGTTAAAATAATAAAAGCCTGACATCATAACCCACAAAAACAAGGAACTTCAGAACTAAGGGAAGAGTGATTGTCTGTCAAAAGAAAATCTTAACAAGTCCATTTTTGTTTGTCTGTGTTGCAGCACATATGGTTAGTTATGGTCTTTTAACTAGCTGTGGGAATATGCTGGCAAATAAATTTCTTATTCACTAAAGATCATGAGCTCGAAATATGTGCCTAGAAATGAGAATGTTATAAAATGCTACCCCTTTTTGAAAACTGCTCCATTAACTCCTTTGTTAACAGACTTCCTGCACATTTCTGCGCTATTGTTTGAATGTAATTCAAATCAGCAGAACTCCTGGATGCCACTAGTACATTCAACAGCATATCAGAGCTTTTATATTTGGTAGGGGTACGATTCTGAGTTGACCTGGTGAGCCAAACTGATGCCATGGAAAATTGTCCTAAGAGATGGACTTGACTGGAAACTCTGGAGCTGATGCTGTGGAATTTAGGATTCAGATCCAAATTTTGCAGTTCATGAGCACTGGCCAAATTTTTAAAAGAACTCAGCACCGCACAGTTCTCATTGTTCTTAATGAGACTTGGTAGTTACTTAGCACTGTTGAAAATCTGGCCATACATCGGTTAATATTACGTTGATCTCTAGATGGTCAATATTATTATGAGGGAACAGCACAAAAAGCAGCTGCAAGAATAACAGCAAAGTCAGATTGATAGTGGGATAGTTTCCTGGTGTCAAAAGAGGTGATAAAAGGAAAGAGGTAAAAGCTTATGAAAAAGGATTAAGTATATGAAAACCTGGAAAAATCATACCTGATATTGTGCATGGGACGAAATTAACACCATTTCAGACATGCAAGGCCTACTTTTAAGAGGATGCTACCACTAATTCATGCATCCTCATGTATCTAGTTCAGCATCTCAAGAAAGACAGCAGAGATTGGGTTGGGTTATGAATATTAGTTTGACAAAGACATATTGGGCTAGTGTTTTCATTAACATCTTTGATTCAAGTTGAGCACTTTTATGCAACATCTTCCCCAATACACTACTCCCCCCACACCTAAGAAAAAATAGTTTTATCTGCACCAATAACTGAAGACCAATAACTGAAGACTTATTATTCAAGCAAAATTCACATTGACCTCAATGAGGTTTTTTTTCCTTGATAAGGATTTAACTCTATAGTTTTATACTTTTCATAATGAACAAAATTATCACACAATTAGTGGTGGTTTAGAGTTAAAAATTATATTGAGCTAGATTTTTCTCCTGGACCAAATCTCTGGTTGGCACTGGAGAGAGCAAGATGTATTAGGGAGCTGGTTACTGCTCTTATTCTCACAACAAGCCTCAGCCCAGATGTGTGCTGGACTGCTCTAAATTGATCCAGTTGGATAGGGTCCTTAATGGATGGATTCTATATGAAGAACTACATGTAGTGTAGTTACCCCATGTCCCTTCCTATCCCGCCTGCCTTTTCCCTCACCTGCCATGTCCCCTTACATCTTGGGAGAAGTGTGGCAAAGGTGCAAGACCTGGCAGTAGCACAGACGTGAGGAATTCGCAGCAGGGGAATTTTCTGCTGGGCATTTGTGGCCGGATTATTACACTTGTGCCTGATCTGCATGATGCAAAGGGGTTGTAAATTATACATAAAATGTGTTACAACCCCTTTGCATCATGCAGATCAGGCACAATATATATAATATTCCCATGTCCATGAGGCAAGATCTCACCAGGGCAAACTGACACAGTCTTTTAGACAGATCATGCAGAGGAATAGGCAGGAGGGACTCTATGAAACTGTTTTTGAGGGCTGAATTTACTAGGAATTTGAAAAATCCACACACCTGAGGGATGTAGTGCAGACCTAACCCTCAGTGTAGACAGTGTTAGGTCGGCGGAAGAATTCTTCCTAGGTACTGCCTCTTGGGAATATGGATTATTCATGTTGAGGGGAGAACCCCTCCTGTTGAAGTAGATAGTGTCTATGTAACCCACACACCTCCTGGGTGTGGTGTTCTGTCCCATCTACTGGCACCGAGACCACTAAGGGTACGTCTATACTTACGCGTCCCGTCGGAGGAGTCCAATCGATCTTCTGGGTTCGATTTATCGCGTCTTGTCTAGACGCGATAAATCGAACCAGGAAGTGCTCCCCCGTCGACGCTTGTAATCCTGCTCCACGAACGGAGTAGGCGGAGTCGACGGGGGAGCCTGCGCGCCGCATGTGGACCCCGGGTAAGTACCTTTTCATTTGAACTAAGATAGTTCGACTTCAGCTACGTTATTCACGTAGCTGAAGTTGCGTATCTTAGTTCAAATTGGGGGGTTAGTGTAGACCAGCCCTTAGAGAGAGAGATAAAATGAGTCTGCTCTACAGCTTTAGCTAAGAGCCAGTTGGCTTTTAGCTCATGCAGTAGAGGCTCATGCACTAAGCTCCAGAGGGCCCCGGTTCGATCCTACCCGCTGGGGTCTGTCGGTGTTACATTTACACCAGTGGCGGGCAAGCTGTGGCCCATGGGCAGCAGCTTTCCCACCGCTGTCCTGCTGTAGTGGGTTACTCTGAAAGTCTCTAAAACAATTTCCAGTTCAATAAAGAACTAAAAGAACATGGACCCTTAGGATAGTAATTGAAAAAAGTGTGCAGCCCCAATGGGGACTTTTAACAGTACTCACTAAAGACTGGACTATGAAGTGGTCTCAGACCAATTGGTTCTCACAAGATCCAGACCCTCTTCCTCTCCTTGTGAAACTTTGCCCCTCTATCAGCAATTTTCATTGAGTCCAGTCCCCATTCTCAGTTACCATTTACTGGTTCAAAATGCACATTATTCTTTGTACGTGACCATCTTTGAAATTAATGTGCTTAATCTACAAAATCTGTCCATTGAATAATTTCTCAGCATCTACTGAATAAAATTCTGGTTTTTTTTAAACCTTTTTTTATGAAAAACTTTTTGGCAAAAAGAATTGGGAACAACCCTATTTCTTGTTATAGCTGTCAGGGAGATTTAAAAAAAATGAAAGCATTATGTTCATATTGCTGAAAAAAATGCTCATCCAATGGCAACAATCCATAAGGATCTATTTACATGATTGTCCTGCATGAATCATTGTGCAGACAGATACTACAGTTGTCAGAAGGCACTGAACTTTGGAACTTCAACAGCAAAAGGACAAGCTACTTGGATGCCTCTCATTCAGGACCCTAACCTGCAGGGCTGGCTCCAGCCTTTTGGCCACCCCCCCTCAAAAAAAAAGGCTGCCGCCGAACTGCCGAAGCAAAAAAAAAAAAAAAAAAAAACCCAGTCGAACTGCTGGGGGGAAAAAACGGACACCCTAGAATCCCCAGACTGCCGCCCCTTACAAGGCACCGCCCCAGGCATGTGCTTTGTCATCTGGTGCATGGAGCCGGCCCTGCTACCCTGCAAACCACTGGTGAGTAGAACTCCCAGTTTAAGCAAAAAGAGTTGTGTTGTGTGGTGCACACTTGCAGAATTAGGCCCTTAATTGTAATATCAAAATTTTTGTACTTGTGTTTAGGTTCCAAGTCTTGTTCAAGAGGATTCTGTTTCCTGAATCTAACATGGACAGTCATCTAAGCATTAGAACACATGTCTATGTATAAATAATTTGCACTAAAGTCCTACATATGTGTTACTTTCATTTTCTTTTGGTTTGTCTAAATAATTAATATGCTTCCTCACTACAATTATCTCTTATAAGCCATTTTATTTATTCATCAAATTCTTGCTACAACAAAATAAATTTCATTGCTTTTATAATTAAATTCCCTAAGTGCTACATTCTTTCTAAGGGCTGGTCTACACTGGGGCGGGGGATCGATCTAGGAAACGCAACTTCAGCTACGAGAATAGCGTAGCTGAAGTCAATGTTTCCTAGATCGAACTAAATTTACTTACTGCAGGTCCACGCGGCACAGGCAGGCTCCCCCATTGACAGCGCTTCCTCCTCTCGCCGAGCAGGAGTTCCACAGTCGACGGGGAGTGCTTCTGGGATCGATTTATCGCGTCCAGATGAAACACAATAAATCGATCGCAGAAGATCGATCTCTACCCGCAGAATCGGGCAGGTAGTGTGGACCTACCCTAAGGGCTGGTCTACACTAGCCCCGAAATTCGAAGTAAGATACGCGACTTCAGCTACGTGAATAAAGTAGCTGAAGTTGAAATATCTTATTTTGAACTTAAAAGTACTCACCCCTGGTCCACACCACGGCGCGCAGGCTCCCCCGTCGAGTCTGCCTGCTCCATTCGTGGAGCAGGATTATCAGCATCGATGGGGGAGCACTTCCTGGTTTGATTTATCGCGTCTAGACAAGACGCGATAAATCGAACCCAGAACATCGATCCGACACCACCGACGCGACGGGTAAGTGTAGACATACCCTAAGTTATTTCTTATGCTAATTCTTTCACAGCCTGAAATACTTTGCCTGAGCATGTTTTCTGTCATTGTTACTTTGGGGAGTTTTGGCTTAAAGTTTTAGATCATAGACTGAGCCAACTTGAAACAGTTTGGGCTCAAGTTCAGAAGGGAATGATGGGTCACACCAAAGTACAGCAGTCAAATGGTAAGGAAAATATTTTCCCACAAACTTATACATTCTTTATATCCAGTATTAAAGGTGTAAACCTGCTAATAACTCAAAATCATCCTTGTGAATAAATGAATAACCTAAATATACTGTAAATGAAGTTTGTTTTAAGTGTTTGTGTTTTGTTGTGTCAACAAAATAGATGTTGGGACCTGCAGTAAGTTGCTTTATAGAGGGTGACAGAAATGGCACCACTGATGCCTTGCTAAACAGTAAGAGCTCTGTCAGAGTTTGCCAGGGGTTTATCACAGAGATACAAGGGCTCAGAGGAAAAAAAGCACTATCTGGTGAGTACGATCTTTTACTGAGAAGGGAAATACTCTCCAGAGCTTGTGAGTCCAGCCAGAAAATTAAATTTGGTAAATAAAAAATCTCCATTATTTATTTATTTTGTTCTGAGTTCATCAAGTCCTCCTTTGTCCCTAAGTAGTCTCACTCTTGGACAATACAATGGAAGGAACCAGGTTGGCTGCCTTCCCACTTTGTTTCTGTCCGAAGCCTTCTGAGCTAATATTGGTAAAAAAATTCAGAGCTCCTCTAAGCAAACCCAAGGAGTTTCTTCCATCATTGCTATTTGTGCTACAGCAGTGCCTAAAGACCTGTCACAGAGTTGAGTTGCCCTTTGTGGGAATTGGGCTTAGGCCCATCTTTGCCTAATCAGATGTGAGGTGAGGGACAAGGTGATATCTTGAAGATCAGCTGATTTCATAAGAGCCAGCATATAGCTATGGGCTAGATCAACAAAGGGATTTAGGTGCCTAACTGACACTTTAGGTGCCTAACTCCAAAATTTGGAGCCTCAAACCCTCTGCTCAGATGCTACCTAACTTTGTATATACCTAAATTACTGCTGATTATATGCCCTAGGTGCCTAAAAACCTTCCAGTAAGCATGCAAACAGCTGCCTCAGTCTAGGTGCTTGGGTGCCTAGCTCAAAGCTAAGCCTCAATAGGACCCTCAAACTATGCAGAGCCCCACCTATCACACCTGTGGGGCCCAATCTGGTAGTTGTTCTCAGAAGCCACGTACCAGACCGGGGCCCCCACAAAACAAAACCAGAAGAGGAAGGTCTCTCTCAATCTCCCCTGTTGAAGCTGTTCCACTGTGTATTCAATTCAATAGGCATTTGAGCAGGGGGCTAGGACCTGGCTCTCCCACACTCCAAGTGAGTGCCCTAACCACTGGGCTATAGAGTCAATCTCTCTCTCTCTCTCTCTCTCTTATTTTTTAATTATTTAATACAAAGTGGAAGAACCTTAACAGGAGAGACTGAGACCCTAAACCCAGAATACTCCATGGTCTAGTAGATAGGGAAGTCTCGTGGGATACAGGAATCTCAAGTCATGTCTCCACATCACTCAGAAGAGGGAACTGAACCTGGGTTTCCCACATCCCAGGTGAGTGCTCTATCCACTGAACTAAAAGTTATAAGGGGGAGCACCAACTCTTTTTTGTTTGTTTTTTATTAGAAAGCACATAGGCACCTAATACCAGAAGATGGTTCACAGCAGAATCCTGTGTGCGTGATCTCAGCTGCTTAGCAGGGCCTCCTGTATGGTGATTACTTGGTGTAAATTGGACTCGAACACACCCACTACAAAAAGCAGGCAGAATCTAAAGAGATACAATGAGAGCATAATGCAGCCCTTAAGAAAATGTGACTCATAGTAACAAACCCCCAAAACAACAGACAGCACTAAGAAAAGTTTGTGGTGGTGAAGAATGGTAAACACCACAGACCCCCCCACCCATGGGGAATACAGCCATACAAGCCATGGGTCTGATCAGAAGACAGCATCCGAATTTTATAGCTGCAGTACAAGAAGCAAAAGGGAGAATCCCATGAACAATAGAGACCATTTAAAAAGCATATGGGGACGTTTCTAAAGGGTACGAGTGCCTTGAAGGAAAGCTGTCACTGGAAGTAGACCCCATAGTGGAAACTGTTTGCTTACCACAAAGAACAATTCCAGCTACACAATCCAGGATGCAAGGAACTTGAAAGTCTGAAAAGCAAGGATATCATAACACCTGTAGAAGCCAATACAGCTTGGGTAAGCAGCATGGTGGTGGTAAAGATGCCATCAGACAAATGACATATCTGCGTAGACCCAAAACTACTGAACCAGTCGTTGAAAAGCTGCCATGATCTACTGCCTACAATTGATGACATCTTGCCAGAACTTTCCAAATTCAGAATCTTTATGGTCTGTGATGTGAGGAACAGGTTTTGGCACATAAGCCAGTACCCATTTGGTCTCTTCAGATGGTTGCACGTGGTGATGGTCGTAAGCCCAGAGTTGACTCACTTAAGTGCTAGAAGGACTGCCTAGGGTGAAAATAATTGCAGATGCTGTTCTCATTGTAGGTGAAGGAAGCAATGATTCAGAAGCTGACTAAGACCATAACAGAATACATATCTGCTGTGATAAGAATATAAAATTAAACCCAGACAAAATGGGTCTCAAATAGCATAAGATATCATACATTGGGCATTTTCTCACAGCAGAGGGAATGAAAGCAAATCTCATCAAGCTCAAAATAGCCAGAGACATGCCAGTTCCAGTGGTGGTGAAAGGGATACAGTGCTTCATAGGAATGATAGTCTGTCCAAGTTCTGTCCACACCTGGCTGCAGTAGCGGAACCCATACGTCAGCTCACAAGGCAGGATGTTGAGTGGGACTGGGCAGGTCCCCAGCATCAAGCATTTGACCCACAGAAAAAAATGATACTGGATGCCCCTGGCCTGAAGTAGAACCAGTGATACATCAGGATGATGCATTGGACAAAGGATGGGGTATAACTCTTTTGCAGGAGCACCCAGTCGCTTATGCCAGCAGACCCCCGTCAAAGACTGAACAGGGGTTCGCTAAATAGAAAAAGAACTTCTTGCTTTGGACTAGTGTGATGCCATGAGTACACTTATGCCCATCCAGTAATAGTGCAATCAGACCACAACCCCCTAGAGACAATCATGGTAAAGTCCCTATTTAGTGCTCCAAAGAGATTGCAGCACCTGTTGATGTGCCCCTGGCACTACCAGGTAGAGATCAGATCTTGTCCAAGATGATTGATTACTGGTGTTAGCTGACATCCTGAGTAGATCATAAACATTCAGTATCAGCAAGTTGGGGGAAGGGGATCAAGACACAGAATCCATGAACAGTCTTCACTGCCTCCTAGTTTCAATAGCAAAGCTGCTGGAAATCAAAGTGGTTATAGAAAAGTATATTGAACTACAGGCAGTCAAGAGAGCAATGCTAGCAGGGTGGCCAGAAGACAAAAGCCAAGTACTGGTAAGAGCAGAACCTTATTTTCTAATGAAAGATGAGTTGAGTGTGCAGGATGGAGTCACATTTCAAAGACAGAGAGCTGTTGTCCCCACCTCATTGACAGCTGTTTTAGGCTCAAGAGCATGCTTACTGGCTGGGAATGAATGCTCAAATCCATTCCTTGATAGCGTGTCGCACCAGCCAGTCATGTTATAACCACCAGCAGAAAGACCTGCCAACCCAACCATGGGAAAATGTGGGAGTGGACTTATTTACCTTCAGTGAAAAATTGAACGCCTTGCCAGAAACAAGGAGCAAGTCAGTGACTGGCAAACTGAAGGCCCACTTTGTGAGATATAGCATTTCAGACACTGTATTAACTGACAATGGACCCCAGTTTGCCTCAGAAGAACTGAAGGAATTTGCAGGCAAAGGGAGTTTGACAACCACACCTCCTCCCCAGCATACCCACATAGTAATGGTAAGTTGGGATCAGCTGTGAAAACAGCTAAGAGACTGTTACACAAGACTATTCTGGTTCAGATCCTTAGTTAGCATTTTTGGCACATAGGAATACCCCATTACAGGAGTGCCAGAACAGTTCAGCATAGGTACTGATGGGACAAAGGACCAAAACCATGCTACTATCGAGGGGAGACCTATCGCAGCCAGAAGCATTGAGACACCACTGAAAGGAAATGGCCAGCTATCAGAGAAAGCAGGCACTAGAGTACAACAGGGAGGTGGTGGAATCTCCATCCTTAAAGGTTTTTAAGGCCCGGGATGACAAAGTCCTGGCTGGGATGATTTAGTTGGGGTTGGTCCTGCTTTGAGCAGAGGGTTGGATTAGATGACCTCCTGAGGTCCCTTCCAACCCTAATCTTCTATTATTCTATGAACAGGTTAGCGGAGGACCTACCGGCCCTGGAGACAGGCACTCTTGTGAGGACCCAGTCATTAGACAGCCACCAGAAGCAGTGGACTAAAGGAGTTATGAGGGGTGCAGTGACACATCATACAAGGTGATTACATAGGAGGGACAAGCAATCCAAAGGAAGAGGAGGCACTTACGAAGAACTTTCAAAGGTGCAGAGATCATCACAGAACAGAGACACAGAGAACCATCCACAGCCAACCCCAAGAGAGGGATGAGACTCCACAGAGAGATAATTTGCTAGACTCAGAAACAGGTGACACGGAGACAAAGATAGGTCACTCCCAGCTGATTCCCTGCTGCTGGAGTCTTTTCGCATGATAGGGAGGGGCTCCAGCAGTGGGGAGCTGGCAGATCCTTTCCTTGCTCTCTCCCCACAGCTGGAGTCTTTCCCTGCCTTGGGCCGTCCCACTGTTGCTAGTGTTTTCCCTGCATTGGGGAAAGGCTCCAGCAGTGGGAACTGATGGATCTTTCCCCTGCTGATTGCTCCCTGCCAGAGCCTTTCCCCACTGTTGGAGTTTTTTCCAGGAGGAAAGACTCCAGCAGTGGGAAGGCAGTGGGGCACTACACTGCTAGCAATAGGCAAGTAGAGAGCCATGTAGGATATGTACTTAGGTACATACCCCCATCCTTCAGGTATGTCTTTACACTATTTGTCTAAGCTATGCCTCACTGGCTATGCTGCTATTTATGCCTGTGCTAGGTGGGCTATACATGTATGGACACTACATGCTGCTGAAAGAAGTGTGCAGTGTAGACGTACCTATACACCCACACAGCTCCAGCATTCAGTGCCTTAGCCCCTGCATTTGCTATACCAGCCCCTGAGAAACCTCATCAGCACCCATGGCATAGCTTCTGCTCAGCCTTGCCAGGCAGGTCTGCTTTTTGGGTGGTGGCATCTATTGTTTTGGCTATAATTAGACGAAGGGGCATTTAACTGCTCCTTTATTTAGCCTGAATGGTGTGGTGTTCAATAATCACTGAGCCTGGGGAATCTGACAGAAGTCTGCTTTACTGATACAGCCTGTAATGAACCACGGCTGGTTTGCAGATGCAGTTCAGTGTTGAATGAAGATTAATTTTGATAATTCTCAGCTTTAAAGTCAAACATCTCACACAGCTGTGACTGAGTCCTGTGGGTGTTTTAAAATAGCTGAAATATTTCCATTTGGAAAATTGCTAAGGAAGATTCATAGTAGTTACAAAGACAGGGGTCTGGCAATGGGAGACTTTCTATTGAGCTTTGGATCAGACCCTTCTAACACCTTTCATCTGAGGATTTTAAAGTACTTTACAAAGATGAGAATATGATAATCCCCTTTTTAAAGATGGGGAAACTGCGAAATAGAAATTAAGTGATTTGCAACTGGTAAATTTCATGAGTTAATTCAGTTAAAACATAAACTTTAAAAGGGATTTAATCTAACTCCCAGCTCCTCTGAACATTTGTACAAGTCCTGCAAAAAAACATATTTTTGAACAGGCCTGTTGCATCTGGAAACCGAATGAAGGATGCATTCTGCTTTTAATCCAGATATGTTGCTCTTATTCCAGTATAAATAATAATGTTTATAGCAGTGCTATAAAATACGCAGTTTAAAAATGCAGGCTAAGAACTTACTGCTGGAAAAAACTATCTATAGATGTAGATTTGGGGCCAAATTCTGCTTTCATTTACAGTCATGCAAACAAAGTGATTTAAGGCGATTGGCTAATGTTAGCTGAGAGGAGGATTTGGTCTTTAGGGCTGGCAGCTATCTCTTATGGATTGGCATAGTAAACACACAAAATCTACAACACAATGCAATACTAAATTCAATATCTATCTCTATACCTAAGGATAAAGCTGATTTTGTCCAAGGTGAAGAATATTACACCTTGACAGCATAATATATCTCTTAGGCTCAGTCTAAAACATCTAGCTATTGTACTTTTCTCCAGGTAGCTCAGCAGTATTCTTATGCTTTGAGCAGGGGGTTGGACTAGATGACCTCCTGAGGTCCCTTCCAACCCTGAGATTCTATGATTCTATGGTTAAGTAACAGAGATTGTTTCGGTAAAGTAAATGTCCAACTTCTTCTTCTCTTACCCTGTATCACCATAAAATTATCTCTGTGATGAAGTTTTCAGGAGAAAGACAGAAGAGGAACAATAAGTTTGTAAATTCAACCCAGTCTACACTGTGTCAGGACATGGATAGATCTCCTGCTCCTAGGAAATTGCTGGGCCATATTCCTGAATTTTTTCTGCTGTGCTGGAGTCCACTGGAGGTTTTTTTGGTTGTTGTTGTTGTTGTTAAATACTGTAGCAGCTGTGGCTTTGGTGGGAACATATTTGAAAAGAATGCTTATAAACTAACAGAGTCAAAAACAATAAGAAGAACTTTCCAAACATTTTTCAGGAGCTGTGCTTTTTTGGATACCGTTCATTGTCAAGTTATGCTGTGTCATTTTGTGCTGAATCATTTAACATGTCGCTGTGCAAAAATGATGCAGCGCATCAGCAATTTGAAAGGAAATGATTGTTGGTACGTTGGTATGCCAACTGCCTACACACTTAGCCAATATAAAAAAATCACCCATAGTGATTAAAGAAGGTGATCCTCAGGAAAGTCAATTACACACTACTATTAGAAATGAACAGTTGGCAATCTGAAAGCATAATATTAAAAAGTTATTACCCTAATCTGGTCTGGAAAAAAGGACCATACTATAAAGTCAAACAAATGTGCCAAAACCTATTCAGATGAATTTAATTACAGTGCATGGTGCCTAGAGTCTCAAATTCAAGGGGAACCAAAAAGTTTAGCCATGATTTAGGACTATAACACTTCAGAGTAGAATGTTTCACTCTATCCACAACATCTACTGTGTAGCTCATTAGTGTGGCCTCTAAATGGGAGAAATCATTGTCATGTCCAAGAGTAACTAAAATAAAATAAAAATAAAAAGCAGCACTCACTGACTTGACCAATAATAAGGAATGCAGTATTTCATCAAATCACACCTTTTATAGGATATTCACTGGGAATATGCCTGAGTAAAAAACAGAGGGCTGATTCTCCCACCCTTACTCATGTTGAGTAGTGCCTTACTTTGTGAGTAATCTGATTTAAATCAAATAGTCCAACTGACATTTAGTTTAAAATCTGTTTTACGGGACGCATCAAAGGGCTAATCCTGTGCTCATTGAAATCAGTGGCAAAGCTCCCATTGGCTTTAATGGTGCAGGATCAGGCCCATAAGAACTAGCTGTAAGCCAAGCTAGACACGTGTTCAATGCCAGAGATATACTTCCCTCCCTGATACCACAGAAGTTTGTCTGGATCACGCGTCCATGCTGAATGTGACATAGAAGATGTAATATATTACATAACACTTGACGTAAAATATAGTCTTCTCAAAACAGACATCTCAGATTACAAAAAAGGCAAATTTTCCTACATTGTTCTAGTTCTAAGCAAGCTGATACTATTGCATTAGTCATGTGCCACCAGGTACAAATCTTCAGCACCCGACATTAAGTATAGAGATCTCTGCATATGCTACCAAATATGGCTTACAGTGCCATGCTGAAATCCAAGGCTCATCTCCTCAGGTATGCAAGAGCGCCACTTGGTGCAGCTGAAATTATAGGGGGCTAAAGTGGGAGGAACTCAGCAAAGCTAGCTTTCCCACCTAGGGCTGCCAGAACCACTTGGCCCGGGGCTAAGTTAAACCTGGCTCAGGAGTGCTAGCTTGTAAAGGCTCCCTCGGGTATGGTTCATTGGTGAGGATTGCTGGAGCTCAGTATAGTCTAGCGACAACTCTAGCCTCCCTGACGTGGCTGGGGGAGGCAAAAGGGCAGAAGGGGGGAAAGTCAGTGACACAAATTCCATAGCATGGGCTAGGGACTGGCCCAAGTTTGTTGTTATTTTGCAGCATTATATTTGGATTTCTAGGAATACAAACCTTTCGCAATTAATCACACAGGGTATGGCTACATTGCAGCTGGGAGCATGCCTCCCAAACTGGGTAGGCAGACACATGCTTGCTCCACGCAAGCTACTGCACTAAAAAGAGCAGCGTGGATGTTGTGGCATGAGCTAGTCACCTGACCATGGACCTAAGGGCGTGGGCTGGTTTATACTCGGGTGACTAACCTGTGCTGCAATATCCACAGTCGTAATTGTAGCACACTAGCTTGAATGGAGCTATCACATATCTGAGGGGCATACTCCCATCTGCTATAATATATATTCAAAGATATATTCAAAGAGCTAAATCCCAGGGTCCTTCCTCAGGATCTAATGTATAGACTAGCTAAAAAAGCTTATACTAGTAGTTTTCTTTATAATTGGATATCAGTGAATTAACTATCAGAATATGAAGAGTCTGAAATTATGTGTACACTTACGGTGGCACGTAGCGTACAGGCTGGAGTACTTGTCATTGTGGTGTGTGGCTACTCTGGCAGCAGGGAGACAACAGGGAAAGGCTCCAGTGGTGAAGAAAGGCTCCAGCAGCAGAAAGCTGCCACAGCTTTTCCCCACTGCTGGAGCCTTTTCCTGCTGATGGAGCCGTTCGCTGTGGTGAGAAAAGGCAGTGGGATGCTTCACTGCTAAAAAATAGGTGTGTAGATGTGGGAGGCACTGCTTGGGACTGTAGAGAACCATGTAGGGTATAGACCCTGGGGGTTCAGGCAAGGCACTCTACTCAACTAAGCTGCATCTCACCATCTACTCAACGTCTTACCGTCTACTGCTATTTATACTGGGCATGCAGTGTCTGAACTCTGTATGTTGCCCGAAGTGTAGAATAGACTGAGGATATGTCAATACTTAAAATGCTACAGTGGCCACTGTCAGAAGACAGGATGGACCTTTGGTCTGACCCAGTATGGCCATTCTTATGTTCCTGTGTTCTTATGCTGCACAGCTTGAGGAAGTGGATTCCCTATGCTAATGGGAGAACTCCTCCTACAAAAAAAAAACATTGAATGTCACCATCAGATCAACAACCCCACATAAACCACTAGCAATATACATATGAAGGTTGGAATTCTACTTTCAAGGGCATCTGCTGATACTATGAGAACTCCCCTGGTTTTTTTGTTCCTTTGAAAGAAAATAAATTCAACTAGTTGTTTGGATATTATTTTGTGGTTTCCTTTTATACCATGTCATAAATATGGAAAATAATTAAGACGGAATACCACACACACACCCTCCAAATTCCAAAAAATGCATTTTCTTATGCAAGAATTCCTGATGGGAAATCTTTTATTTTGTTTCACATTAGATAATAAAATATTTTTAAAGGTTTCTTTAAAAAAAAGGTCCATCAAAAGCAATCATTTTCCCTGACAACAGTAACACTAGAAAATCCATAGTGTAAAATAAAATATATATATCTCCCAAATCCTGTCAGCAGGACAAACCCCAAAGGCCCCATGATGAACAAGTTATGAAAACATTTTACACTTGCCTTTATATATTATTAGATGCAGAATGGAATCTAAAGTAATTTGCTTGGTGGCCTTTTCTTATAACTACTGTCAGTCATCGACAAGAGACATAAAAAAATTAGATGATGTCGACAGTCTGAGTTCACCTACAGATATCCTATTCTGAACAACCTGAAAAGGGCTCTTTCATTATTTCTTCTGTGTTTCATTTTTCTTAGTGTATTTTGCTTGTTGTGGCATGAAATATCTGCTTGGTAGAGGGACAAATGTGAGGCCAGACAGTTGTCCTTTGGGCGTGTCTAGCTTCAGTCTGTTATTAAATCTTTTAATAATTAAATACAAAAGGCAATAATAAAATAATATTTAGGGTATGCCTTAAGCTGATAAAAGAAGGGAAGTTCAGAAATAAAGATTCACACTCAGTCCTTAACTCACCTAATTTTCATAGAATCGTAGGACTGGAAGGGACCTCGAGAGGTCATCTAGTCCAGTCCCCTGCACTCCTGCCTGAGCCCCTATCCAAAGGTATAAAGGTCCCTGACCCTCCATAGCCAATGGTACTAGTGACCTGCGCTGAGCACTTTCAGTTCTCCTGTGAACTATATTGATCAGCAACAGCAATCATGATGCATGTGCCAAGAGCTGCTGCCTGGTCTCTGGAGCACACCTTGGGTGCTGATGAATGTGTGGCCAGAGTACGCCATCCTCCATGACTTTGCCTGCACCATCAGGAACATACCTGCACTGGAAGATTTCACGGAGGCTAGAGGAGGCGGGCATTCACTGGCTGGGATGATTTAGTCTGGCTGGGATGATTTAGTTGGGGTTGGTCCTGCTTTGAGCAGGGTGTTGGACTAGATGACCTCCTGAGGTCCCTTCCAACCCTGAGATTCTATGATTCTATGATTCTATGACTCCGTCCCAATGCTGAGAGTACATGAAGCATCTGAGGCTCTGTCACCAAAGGCTGATGGGCTCAGTCTCTCTGGGAGGGAACCTAGCACATGTCTCTGCTATGAGAAGCTGACCTGAGTGCGCTCCAGAGTTGAGCCTGAATTCAGTCATGACCCCCTTCCTTGATCCTGCCAGCCTCATCATATGGTAGGACACTGATGAGGTGTAGGGTGAGTAGGCAGCAGGGACCTCTGAGGAAGTCCCAGGGGAAACCCTGGGTGAATCAAAGGAAGAGGAGCATGTTACTCTGCACCTTTACCGAGCACACATGGCTGAGGAATCCCCCTCTGAGGAGGACCCTGACCAGCAGCAGGAACCGAAATCCAAGGCTGGTTAGTTACAATACACACTCACACTCCCTAGAAATACCCACTCTTTCTCTGTTTATATATGCTGAAGCCATCCCTGGCACCACACCACACCCCCCGTTCCACCCTGACATGGTCTCTGAGCGAGACATGGCTGTAAATCCATGATTTTATTGAAATCCCATGAACCACTGTAAAGCATTTAAAGGCAGCTATAACAGAGTATTAATAAGCAGTCACTGTGCCCCTGTGTCTGTGCATTTGTCAGCCAGCGCTCAGAACAACAATAGTTCCTGGGCCGCACTGACTGGAGGAAGAGGGATGGAGGGAGGGGAGTGGGTTCTGAAAGAGCCTGGGTGAGGAAAGAACAGTTTTATTATATTTATGTAGAAGCGACAAAGGGTCCTGTGGCACCTTATAGACTAACACAGGTATTGAAGCATAAGCTTTCGTGGGTGAATACCCACTTCTTCGGATGCAAGCCATCTGAAGAAGTGGGTATTCACCCACGAAAGCTTATGCTTCAATACCTCTGTTAGTCTATAAGGTGCCACAGGCCCCTTTGTCGCTTCTACAGATCCAGACTAACACGGCTACCCCTCTGATACATGATATTTATGGTTGTTCAAAGATCCCCAAATGGTCCCTATCCCCTGCTTCCTTCCTTAGTCCTGCTGTGAGTGCAGGGGACTGGACTAGATGACCCCTTGATGTCCCTTCTAGTCCTATGATTCTATGTAATCAAAGACTATTGAAATACATGTGCACAAGGAGGCAGAGTAAGGGTTTCAAAACATTACCTTTCCTGGCTTTTGAATGCCAACATTCTCTCAACTTGTATAGAATTTCCTGGCTTTGACAGCACAGTGGAGTTGTACCACCCCAGGGCTGGCTATTGTGCTTAGGGAATCATGAGCTGCCCAATGTGCCTAGGGAGTGTGCAGGCTGCAGCCTGATTTACAATGGTGCAGCCTGAGATTTCCACATTGCCCCGCACCTGGGCCATGTTGGCCAGTGCAGAACAGCGTGGGAGGGAATAGGACTATGTCTCTGCCTCCCCACATCCCTTCTGGGGCATTGTTCCCAGCATGGGAAACATGGAGGGGGCAATCCTTGTGATCTCCTTGTGATGAATAATGGACACACAATATTTCACGTTAGGCCAGAGTACTGATGTGTAGAACTGCTTGACTGGTAACTGGGAAATAGACCTGTCCTCTGGCTTGCTGGCGATACAGTAATTTGTTACCAAATGCAATTTTTTTTCAGAAAAAAAAGTGATACAGTTTGGATCTTGACACCTTATGAGGGCTTACAGGAATTACAGGTGAGCCGACATGTTATGACATGTTGACACAAGTGTCCAACAAAGCACATTTCTTGCAAAATTTAGAAGCTAGTCACATATGTGGTATTTTTTCTTGAACTATCCGTGAAGAGCTGATAAATATATAAGTATTTCTGCACACCTCTCCTGACATCCATTCCTCCCTGGGCTGAGCTTCTAATCCAGATCACTGACTTGGAGCTGCTATAAAATAATCACAATTTTGTGCAATTGTGCAGGCTGCAGTGGTGTTTAAGAATTGCTTAGTCTAGGTTTTAGATGTTTACTAGCATTTCTCAGATATTCAGGACAGCAGAATGCTACAAGTCACTTAATAGTTTTTAACATTGACTTTTCTTTCAATGCCAGTTGTCCTGAACTTTGTACATAACACACTTTTTTCTCCAGCAAGTTCAGGTTATTACAACATCTTTCAACACTCCCAAAAACTATTTGTGCCACTTGTAATTTCACCATCTGCAATGTGAAGGGTCCTCCAAATGAGAAATCAAAATGATGCATCATTAATAGCAAGTACCTGGCTTTTTGTTTTTTGGTAAAACCTCAGCTAAGGTTTCCCGCCATCACAAAATGTTTATATCCTCAGATCAGATATAAGCACCTAGCATCTTTCATTGACAGCAATATCAAGTAACACTTCACTTTCTAGATAATTAGGAATAATTAAAGACATTGCATTATTCCGAAGGCCATTTCTTCACTGTGCTGTATAACTCTCAGTGCCATTAACACAGCTGGTAAATGTATCTGAGGGTTTGTCTACATTTGAAACACTATAGCTGCACAGCTGCAGCGGCACCACTGTAGTGCTACAGTGTAGAGGCTATCTACTCCAACAGGAGGGGGTTCTCCAGTCATTGCAGGTAATCCGCCTCCCCAAGAGGTGATAGCTAGGTCAATGGAAGAATTCTTCCATTAACGCAGCGCTGTCTATACAGCGGTTAGGTCAGCTTAACTACATCGCTCAGGGATGTGGATTTTTCACACCCATGAGTGATACAGCTCGGCCGACCTAACTTTTTAGAGTAGACCAGGCCTAAGATATTTCCCTAAGTAATAAGAGAAATCTGAAATATAGCCAGCAGAAATGAAAGTTTTCAAAGCATTATTAAATATCTGAAATGCTATCCTAGGCAATATGTTTTTAGGAGCTACAGGCTCTTCAGAATTTTTCTACAGAAAGATCTGGAAACGAAAGGAGAAAAATCCAAAGAGATTTCTTGATTCTGCAGCTTTGTTAAAATAACCATCCAATAAAAACAATAATCAACCAACCAGAAAGGCTTCACAGGTTCAGTCTGGTTCACACATGCACCCAGAAGTTTGGATGCAATAGCTGAACTGTATCCAAATCATCTGGAGATTGCGGCTGAAAAACTAGGATGGAAAACATGAGAGAAATTTTTTTCTCATGAGATTCCAGAACTTCCTGCTTTTGCTCTCACACAGGATTTTGGCATTTCTACCCCTTGGAGCAAATGGACACGGAAATGCAGACACACACAAAGTTGAAATTAAGTAATAAATAAAAGTGATTGAATATTCTGGAACCTCATGAAGGTTTGGGTTCAGTTCAAGTTTTGAGGAAAGATTTGGATCAGTTTGTCTTCTATCTGAGCTGTTTTTTTCATCCCTGTCCTAAAAAAATGTGTGTAGTCTCAGGAGAACCATATAAAGATATTCTATCACCTCCCAGCTGCATGATGCAATACTCAAATTGATTTTGTTGTCATAAAATTATATTGCTAGTACAGATGCAAAGTCTTGTTCAATATCAGGTCTTTCTTGTCATTAGAGCCTTCCAAGTATCTCCCTCCCATTGAATATCTGTGTTGCAGATTAATTTTCCCCTGCATGTATTAGCTTGCAATTTTTCCAAGTCGAATTTCTTTTTATTACTTCATATTAATCCATATTGCTAACCTCATCCAGTCCCATTGTATCAGACCAAGAAGATGTCAGCAAATTGGAGTGGATTCAGAAAAAAAATCCACATATATTAAAGCAGTGGAAGGAGCGATTGTCAGACAGTTGGTTGAGAGCCCTGGGATAACAGCATCACCTAATGGTGATGCTCCAGGATATAAGTCCGAAGGCCTCTTTACCTAGTGGCAATCTCCCAGGGTAGTGTTGTCCCCTCGTGAGAGTCCAAAGGCCGCTCTGCCTAGCACGTACAGTTCAGGAGTACCATCGCCTGGTAGCAACAGTCCCAAGGCTGCTTCATCTAGTGGCTACAGTTCAGAGATAGTGTCACTTAGTGGCAAGAGTCCCAAAGCTGCTCCTTCTAGTGCCTACAGTTTGGGGGTAGCGTCACTTTCGGGTGAGAGTGGGGAGGGGAACTCAGGCCCACCCTACTCCACTGGGTTACAATCCAAGGCCCTTCAAAACAATGGACTCTGACACAGAGTTCAGGTCCCAATTCTCGCAAGCAAGTTCTATGGGCCACTTCCTACCCTTACTCCAGTCCCTCTGGCATTATCTCCACAGTTGGACGTGGGGTCCCTCTCTGCTTCGTCTCCAGAGGTTCCTCTGCTGGCAACAGTTAGTGGTCCCCTTCAGTTCCTGTGGTCGACTGGCTTCCTGCAGTATGGCAAGGAGGCTCGACCCCAAAACTTGGAGTCCCAGCGGCTTCCTGGTAGGAAGATGTTGCAGCCAACTGCTCCATGGGGAGCGAGGGCGTAGCCTCTTGGGCCCAGAGCAGTTTGTTAACCCTTGTCTCTCCAGTGCATGCTTGGTACACCCCGTCCCAGTGATCTATTAGGAAAAAGTATAAATATGTTTAGCTCATGTAAAAAACTAAGGGGTGTGACAATTACCTATATATTTTGCCAAGATGTAAACATCAAGAAAGGAGAATTGTTCAGAGTGGTCCAAAGAGGTGTGCCTGTCTTCACCAGGGATAATGAGATAATATTGAGAAAAGGGAAATTTGAGATGAGCATCAGGAAGAATTTCCTATCAGTAACATCTATTCTGCAGTAGAATTAACAAGATGACCTTGTCCACTTTTATTTGATTTGAGTCTGTCTTACTATATAATCTATCTATCCAGTCTCCATTCCTCTCAGTAATAATGAAAGGTTTAAGTGTAGTAGCCGTGTTAGTCTGTGTCAGCAAAATGAAAATAAGAAAGAAAAACTTGTAGCACCTTAGAGACTAACAAATTTATTTCAGCATAAGCTTTCGTGGGTTAATACCCGCTTCATCGGATGCATGGAATGAAACACTTCAGACAGACATTTATACAGTCAGAGAAACATGATGGTCCAGGTGTATAGACCAATCTTAAGAGGCTAATTAGTTGAGAGGAAACATGACAGCAGGGGAAGAAAAAGCTTTTGAAGTGATAAACAAGATGGTCGCACAGGTGTGAATGAGGATCGTTAACTTAAGGGAAATAGATTCAATTAACATAATGGCCGAGCCATTCCAAATCACGATTTAATCCGGAGGCAACGCAATCTAGTTTGCATATCAATTCGAGTTCAATAGTTTCTCTTTGAAGTCTGCTTTTGGAGTTAATCTGTCGCAACACTGCTATCCTCAAATCTGTCATTGAGTGATCAGGGAGGTTGAAGTGTTCACCTACTGGTTTTTGAATGTTATGATTCCTGATGTCAGATTTATGTCCATTTATTCTTTTGCGTAGAGACTGTCCGGTTTGGCCAATGTACATGGCAGAGGGGCATTGCTGGCACATGATGGCATATATCACATTGGTAGATGTGCAGGTGAATGAGCCCCTGATGGCGTGGCGGATGTGATTAGGCCCTGTGATGGTATCACTTGAATCGATATGTTGACAGAGTTGGCATCGGGCTTTGTTGCAAGGATAGGTTCCTGGGTTGGTGTTTTTGTTGTATGGTGTGTGGTTGCTGGTGAGTAATTGCTTCAGGTTGCGGGGCTGTCTGTAAGCAAGGATTGGTCTGTCGCCCAAGATCTGTGAGAGTGAGGGATCATCTTTTAGGATAGCTGCGCATCATCAAAGATCTACAACCTATCCTAAAAGATGATCCCTCACTCTCACAGATCTTGGGCGACAGACCAATCCTTGCTTACAGACAGCCCCCCAACCTGAAGCAATTACTCACCAGCAACCACACACCATACAACAAAAACACCAACCCAGGAACCTATCCTTGCAACAAAGCCCGATGCCAACTCTGTCAACATATCGATTCAAGTGATACCATCACAGGGCCTAATCACATCCGCCACGCCATCAGGGGCTCATTCACCTGCACATCTACCAATGTGATATATGCCATCATGTGCCAGCAATGCCCCTCTGCCATGTACATTGGCCAAACCGGACAGTCTCTACGCAAAAGAATAAATGGACATAAATCTGACATCAGGAATCATAACATTCAAAAACCAGTAGGTGAACACTTCAACCTCCCTGATCACTCAATGACAGATTTGAGGATAGCAGTGTTGCGACAGATTAACTCCAAAAGCAGACTTCAAAGAGAAACTATTGAACTCGAATTGATATGCAAACTAGATTGCGTTGCCTCCGGATTAAATCGTGATTTGGAATGGCTCGGCCATTATGTTAATTGAATCTATTTCCCTTAAGTTAACGATCCTCATTCACACCTGTGTGACCATCTTGTTTATCACTTCAAAAGCTTTTTCTTCCCCTGCTGTCATGTTTCCTCTCAACTAATTAGCCTCTTAAGATTGGTCTATACACCTGGACCATCATGTTTCTCTGACTGTATAAATGTCTGTCTGAAGTGTTTCATTCCATGCATCCGATGAAGCGGGTATTAACCCACGAAAGCTTATGCTGAAATAAATTTGTTAGTCTCTAAGGTGCTACAAGTTTTTCTTTCTTATTTTCATTCCTCTCAGTATTACTAATATGTCAAAACTGTAGAGGGTTTTCCATTGTTGAGCATAGTGTTAAAACTGGATAGATTGCTTAAAAAAAAAAAGAACCTGTTCACAATCTTTTTGCAAAATGGCAATCATTCTAACAGAATGGCTGGCCAGTAAATGATTCTGTTTGACTTTAAGTGCCCAGCTGATGCACTATTGGCAGGTAGAATTAATGGTTAAATTTTGACTTGGATGCCATCTTATGTAAGGGCAGTGCATAGTTGTCCTGCTCTTAATCTTTTGAATGTTTGAATGTTTGTCCTTGAAGGGTCATCTAGCCCAGTCCCCTGCCCTCATGGCAGGACTAAGCTTTTATTTACACAGGAACCCTGCCTTGTTCACTGACATTTTCCATGAAACTTGTTAACACTTTTGAATGTTTATGAATCTTTTTCCAAAATGGCAATCATTCTAAACAGGATGGCTGGCCAGAAAATGATTCTGTTTCATTTTAAGTGCCCAACTGATGCACTATTGGCAAGTAGAATTAATGGTTAAATTTTGACTTGGCTACCATCTTATGTAAGGGCAGTGCATAGTGGTCCTGCTCCAAGAGCAAACCAGAAATGAAACTGTAACTGACTAACACAGTCTGGTTCCTGGTTCCCCTTTGTTTTGGGTTCCACAAGTGGGGAGAGGATAGAACCAGGGGATGTCTGCAGTCTGTGATATCCGCTCTCCCCAACTCAGCAGTGGTTCTCAGCAGAAGCTAGAGCTCACTGCATCAATACTAATCTCAATGTAAGTTTTGGGGAGCCATGAATGGAATGACAACCTAAGGAGCCTGTGAGACGTGGATGCTGTTTGGAAACATCACATCTGCTCACATAGATGGCCCAGGTGAACATACATTTCCCAGGATCTACAGGGTGTTGTACCTCCTGCCAGTTCCACATAGGGAAGATTGGAGTGGGAGGATTTGATGTGGGAATAGATGGAAAATCCATGAGTCAAAGCTCAGAGTCTCCTGTTCCCTGTACTGCTTTAGTCCTCGCACCAGATGATTTGACCCAATAGTCTGATGTGTTCATCTGGAACCAGATGAACCAGTTACTGACAGCAACAAAACATCAGAAATCATATATATATATATATTATATAATTCTGTATTTGCCAAATAATTACTAAGCAAAAGGCATAGCTTTTAAAAGATCATTAAAATGAAAAATAAAACAGTATGATGCTTACAGCATTTGAGAGAAGATGGAGTACTTATTTAATACGCCTGAAAACATACAATAGGCTATATAAAATGCATAAAAAATTAAATCAAGTGGGTATATTAATCACTGACAACAGAATAAATGGACCCAAGAACTGAACATTTATTTAAATGACCTAAAGTAAAGAACACTGTGAAAAGTTTTTGTTGGGTTTTTTGCTTTAGCCAATAGAGTAGCCCAAAGAGTGGGCAGACATTGGAGAATAACAGTGCTTACATGGCCATTTTTTTTTTTTACTGTGATGGAGAAGTGGTGGAGTCTGACAGCAGGATGCTTAACTTCTTAAAAGGGTAATTGTAAATCCATTTTATTTTAGATGGCTAATCTGTTTTTATTGTGTCAGGATTGGCAGGTCAGGTAACAAAAATGTTTTGGATTGATCTCAATGTTTCATTTCAGTTTGAACTTTTTACAAATTTACTATTATAACATATAATATAAAACAACGCAAATTTTAAAACGGAAAGTCATTTACAAAATGAAAAATCAAAATGTTTCCTTCCAAATATGTCCAAGTGGGACATTTCAGCACTATTAAAGATTTTTTATAGCTTTTCTATTAAACAAAACTTCAGAAAAATTGACACCCTTTAACAAAGTTTTTTTTATTTTGACGGAACTGCATTTTCTAAAAGAAAATGGTTTGTCAACTTTTTTCCTAGTTATGGGCTAGATTGTGACAGAAAGGCACAGGTCTCCATTAAGGACACGGTGGAATGACACTCCACCACCCACCCATTAAGATTTTGTCTGAGGATCCAGGACATGGCCCCTTTTCAGTCCTCTGTTCACAGATGTAAAACTGTCATCCAAAGTGAAATTGGCAGAGGGAGTTGAGAAGCAGGAAAATGGAAGAGAAGAGTGAAAAAGACAGGACAATGAAGATCAGGGCACAAAAGAGCAGTATAAATCAAAAAGACACCATGCAAACAGACTAAACTATACATGAAATGTACTATGTAAGAAATAGTAGGTTTAAAATAAGATCTGAAAAGTAAATTTTAAAATAATTTGTAACTTCTTTGCTTCTAAATAATTAGAGTTTTTGAAAAAAAGTGTGGGGGTAAATAAATCTAGATCACAGCATTATTTATTATGCAGCAGCCTTTGAAAAATTTAAGACACTTTACAGTTGACCTTCCAGACTGCGCCTCAGATAATTCTTGTTCTAGTGTTAGTCTCAGTGTTTAGTGTCCTTATAAAATGTTAATTGTTTTATATTTTTCATGCATTTATTTATCATTCAGGAAGTTAAGACTATTTTTTAAAATATGTACACAAAGTAATTGATTAAGGATAAGATTTTTAAAAATTAGAGCCTAGAATTAGGTCCTACTTCCATATTTAAGTATCTCACTAAGTGGCCTGATTTTCTAAAGTGAAACCTCGTACTAATGCCTACAAACATTCAGTAGGAAACTGTTGGGTATTCAGCACTTTTGAAAAATCAGGCCATTTATTTAGGCACCTGAATACGGCTTGAGGAACCTAACTCTAGCTGCTGCTGCTGCTTTTTTTTTATCTTGGCATTAATCCCCGCCCCCACTTGCTCTATGGCAACCAGGTACTATGGAGATGAGGGTCATATTAGATAAATAGATAGATAGACTTAATCTGGCAAGCATTCTCTAGGAACAAAATTCATGCAAGGTCTGCAGGCTTTGGCTTAGAATCTTGGCAAAGCTTCATTTTTGGCTTTAAAGCTAAATGTCAGAAATACCTGTTGAAACCAGAAGCTTTAACTGTGAAACATGCAGAATTGCATTTATAGCAACACAAATAGCTCTTTTGAACAACTTTCCCAGCTCTACTAAAAATATGAGATCCATGTGGGAAGGATTTTGTACTTCAGAAGGATAGATTGGTAGCTGAAGCTAAATCTGTAAGCCCCAAGTTCAGATTTTGTCCTTCGACCCATTTTGGTAGGTCAGAGTCCCATATTTGGTACTTTTTTTTTATTTGAAAGATTAATACTGTTTCAAAACTAGGAAGCCAGTTCCTCTACCTTATATTGAGTCATCCTGATTCAGTATGGGGTCCTGTTGGAATTAGTGGAGGCATTTGAGGAGTTTGTTACTACTAACCAGTGTGACAGAATTGGGCCCTAACACAGCAGCCATAGAATGGTACCTTCTGACTGGAGAACTGTTTCAATCTTCAGGGCCAATTCAGCAGCAGTGTGAACAAACAGTGCTGTAAGTTACATGTTAGTAGTAGTGTAACTTTAAGTGAGCGTATATAGTAAGTGGGTGTCTTACATGTTGAGGGAACAAAAGAGAGAGGTAAGGACAAAAAACAATCACCACTCTTACAGGAGAGTGGAAGATAAAAGACTCAGGCTCAGCAACTGCCAGAAGCATCTGGAGGCAGAAGTGGATTAGCCAAGTCCACTTCTGCTCCATCATAGAACCATAACTCTGGGAGGACAAGACCCCAATAGTGCTTTCAGGTCATTGCTACCTTCAGAAAAGTGCACTGTCCTTTGGGTAGTTTTTGCAAGGCATGATGGGGCAGAAATGACTTGAGCAGTGGTTACTGACAGCAAGGGGGTAAACATTCCATAATGCAATGTTCTCCATCGCATAATGTAACCCCGTAATTTTTGCACCCATTTTCAATTTCCCACAAACCCCCCTGAGACTTGTTGCTATCCACCTTCTCTGATAGAAGCATGGAGCCAGCACAGCTCTGCACTATTGTCATGAGCATTGCAAGCACAGGACGCACTATCCTCTATTTGCAAAGCCAGAAGAACAACCATGGGGAACATGATGATTTCATGGCAGTCAGTTTGCTGTGAGAACAATTCAAGGTTGTTGGTGGCTTTCACAGAGCAGCTGCAGATGGTGGAATGCCACTTCTGCACCCAAGAAATGAGAATCACTGGTGGGATCACATCATAATACAGCTTTGCGATGATGAGCAGTGGCTGCAGGACTTTCAGCTGCACCAGGCCAAACACCAGGATCTGTGTACCCCTGCCCTCCAACACCGGGACCCTAAATTGAGAGCTTCACTGACAGTGAAGAAGTGAGTGGCAATCGCACTGTGGAAATGTGCAATGCTGGATTGCTACTGATCAGTGGGGAGTCATTTTGGAGAGGAAAAATCCACTGTGGGGGCCATTGTCATGTTCAGGGCCATTAATCATCTCCTGCTACATAGGACTGTGACTCTCAGCAATGTGAAGGACATCGTGGATAAATTTCCAGGAATGGTGATCCCAAATTGTGGTGGAGTAATAGCCAGCATGCCCATCCTCAATTTGGCCCCAGAGCACCTTGCCCCAGAGGACATCAACAAAAAGGGCTATTTTTCTATGGTTATGCAAGTGCTGGTGGATCACTGACATCAATGTTAACTGGTCAGGCAAGGTGCATAATGCTTACATCTTTAAGAACACAGTACTGTTAAAGAAGGCTACCAGCAGGGACCTTCTTGCTGACCGGCGTATTATCATTGGCAGTGTTGAAATGCTAATAGTGATCCTGAGGGACCTCCTTACTCCCCTGGCTCATGAAACCGTATGCTGGCCACCTCAACAGCAGCAAGGAAAGATTCAGCTACAGGCTCAGCTGATATAGAATGACAGTTGAATGTGCTTTTGATAGATTGAAAGGGAGCCGGCGTTGTTTACTCACCAGATTGGATCGCAGTGCAAAAAATAACCCAATGGCTATGGCTACCTGTTGGATCCTGCATAATATTTGTGCCAAGGGGGAAAAGTCGCCGCAAGGGTGGAGGTGGAGCGGCTGTCTGCTGAGTGTGAACAGCCACATACAAGCACTATCAGAGAAACTCAAGGAGCAGCGAGGCTTAGAAAGAGCACTTTAACAGCAAGCCACAGTAATGTGTTGTGGTGTACTGTGCTCAACCTGGGATGGCAGTTTGGGGGCCTGTTAGAAACTGCGTGGTGCTTGCTGCACATCTGTGCATATATCAATGACAGCAAACCTATGGGTTTGCTGTACATTTATGACTATTACAGTGTTTGGCATTGAGCCAATGGGTTATGAGTGTACAAGACCACTACTTTCACTGCCAGCAGGCATTATAAACCATATGTTGTAAACTAATAAAGATGAATAACTTTAGAAACAAAAGAGTTTTATTCACTTAAGAAAACAGCTGCAAAAAATAATCTGAATAATTGAAAAATACATTTCAACATTAAAAACATTTAGGAACCTTACTAAATAAATCAGAGGAAGGAAGATTGATGTTCATTGTAGCTACAGATACATCAACCATGGCTCTCACAGGTAAGTGTAGCTGACGCTGTGGTTATCCATGCTTTCCCCTAGTGTGGAGTGGTAGGGTAGGCATGCTGGCAGTGCAGCCATAAAGAATGCTGAGGGGCGTATAGAGAGGGACTATGCTGCAGTTCTCCACAAACTGCAATGGGATTGTTGAAAGTGGAGATCCACAAGAGTCTGCAGCATCTGCATTTGCTGTTGGAGAAGCCCCATTATGTCCTGGTGCATCTCCCTCTGCCTCTCCTTCGCTTTTCTCCTGTCCTCTCTTTCCTTCTCCATACAGATTGCAGTATCCACCCTCCAGGCCTTCTGTTCAATTTCGGATGCAGCACTGGCTTGCAGGATCTCAAAGAGGGAGTCCCCCTCAAGGCCACAATGACCTTGGCTAAAGATAAAACACAAAAAGACAAAGCACATTGTCAGCATAGTAGGAACAGAACGTAAAATTTAAAGTTCAGAACCTCCCTTCTCTTGCTCCTCTGAAGTGTTTAACAAGACATGCTTATTGACATTTTGCTTTGACGTGCTTGTGCCAGTGTCACTCTTAGCTCAAGCCCTGGTAGGTCTGACCCTTCCCAGGGGTGAGGGAAACAAAGAGGGAATTGCTCAGTTGCAGGATACCATGAGTACAGGGTGCTGGCACTGAATACCGGCACCATTTTCCACAGCTGGTGGCGGTTTTAGCTGATATCTCCCTCCTGAGATAACAAAAGCAGAGTGGGCATAGCTGTTGTTGGTGTCCTGAAGCTGCTCAGGCCTGTGTGTTGCTAGTTTGTTTACTGCAATTGTGCCTGCAGAAGTTATCACTGTCTGGTGTGGGAAAGCATTCTGTCGCAGAGGAAGAAATAAGGTTGCCATCCCTAAAATATCTTCAGGACAGGATTGTACTGTACCTGCATGGAAGTTTCATTGAGAATCTCTCCAGAGGATTCAAGGGATATCCCCCTTTGTACATTACAAACTGCTCCACATGCCCCCGCCCCACCTACCTCTAGAGGGGAATGAAAACAGATAGCAACTCTACATCTCTTGGCAGTACCACTTCTTCTAGCATGAGTAAATTAATGAAAAGTCAAAAGCTGTGTCCTGATAATTTTGGGGGACCATCCCTATTATTGACAATTAAACTACACACTTACCTGAGGTTCCTTCCCCAGCATCGGGCTCGCCCAGACTCGACTGGCAGAACTGGCTGGACTGGAAGGTCCTGGCTCACAGCACAGCTGGACCCCCCAGGTCACCTGTCCCAATTCTCCTCCTCCTCGCTGTTCACAACAAAGGCCTGTGACTCAGGTTCTTCGGAGGTATCCATGGTGTTGTGCATGGTGGTGGTGGTAACTCTGCCAAGTATGGCATGCAGCTTGTTGTAAAAGAGGCAGGTCTGTGGCTTGGCTCCGAATTGACAGTTGGCCTCCCAGGCCTTCTGATATGCTTTCTGTAGTTCCCTAGATTTCATGTGGCAATGCTGCTGGTCCCTGTTGTACCCCTTTTCTTTGCATCCCCTGTGCAATCTGCTCATAGATGTCAACATTTCTATGGCTGGTTCATAGCTGTGCCTTCTCCTCCTCACAGGCCCAGAAGATCCAATATCTCCTGTCTACTCCAGGCATATAGCCAAAATCATCAGCTGGACAGTTGTGCACAACAATGTAGAGCAGATAGTGGTGGGATCACCAAGCTGGACAACTAGGAAAAAGCATTTCAAAAATTTGCAGGGCTTTTAAAAGGGGGGAGGGAAGATTTCAGTCTATGTGACCCCTGGGCAGTGGCGTTCACAACTATGACCAGACCAGTCAGTGTCAAGCATTGTGGGACAGGTGCTGGAGGACTGTGTGGGTCGACACAAGTAACGCAGTGTGTACTCTCATACTGCATCAACCTTCATACATTGAACCTGGCTCAATGCTGCTTGGGGAGGTGGTGTTACTGTGTTGGCCTAATGGGGCACTTACATCTTAGGAGACAAATTTCAGTGTAGACACATTCACAACTAGGTCAACACAGGGTGGTTTACATGTACCTAACTTTGTAGTGGAGACCAGGCCTTAGTACTAGCACCAGCAGCTTCCAGGGACAACAGGGAAAACAAATGTGTCAGAAATCAATAATGGAAATGGAATGTGTGTGCTGTTCGTTAGGAGACTGACTTGAAAACGTGGTGTGAGACCTAGGGGACAAACTAGAAAAAGTTATGACATTACAGCAATAGTAACTACAATATATTGAAAAATATTGTCAAATATACCTATTAGACCCTAGGAAACTAATGTCATGTCCTCCCCAGGAGTAACTCCACTGATTTCAACTTGTGTCAGAGAGGCAACATGGTCCAGTGGTTAGGGTTCTAGCCTGGCACTTGGGTTTCCCAGCCTCATTTTGCTGCTCCACGAAAGACGTCAGGTGTGACCTTGGGAAAGTTGCTCAGACTCTGTGTGCCTCAGTTCCCCACTGTAACATGGGAATAATAGTAGTTCCCTACCTCACAGGGGTATTGTAAGGATAAATACATTAAAGATTGTGACATGCTCTCACAGGTCAGGATTTAGGGGCAGGTGACCCAGATGACCGTTGGGGGTACCAGGATCGGGGGGCACCAGGCTTGGGGTGCTGCTGTAAGGTATTCAAAAATTTAACAAATAGTGAGGCGGCGGCCAAGATGCTCCTCACCTGGGGTACCATTTGGTCTAGAGCCAGCCCTGTGCTCAAATACTTACAGTATTGGGGTGGAGGGAGGGGCAGGATACAAGTACCTAAGAGAGAGACATTTCATTTGAGTTCCAAGGGATGAATTTTGTCCCTAACATTTCTTGCAAATTCAAGCTGCAAATCCTATTCTATTTGCTCAAAGTACTGGCACTAAGCAGACTAAAAACTAGTGGGCACTGAACAGATGGATTGAATTAAGAGCAGGTTCAAAGCCAAGTTCAGTCATGTCTGTGAATTGTGAAAAGAAGTATTCATCTCAAATGGCTTTCCTATTTCTTTTTTCCACTCTCTTTCTTTCGTCCCTATTTTCTTTCTTGTTTTACAATAAAAATCAATATTTTTACTTAGCTACAAGACACTCTGTCTTGTTCTTAGGAAAGTAAAAACAAGAAGCTAATAATAACTGCATTTATTCAGAGAAAAATAGTGGTTTGGAACGTCTGGAAGAAAAAACACAAGTAAAGTTTATTTCCAAGCATGCTATAAATCAATAAAGAACCTGTATGTATATTGTGTATACACTAACCCAAAATAGCACCCATCATCTTCAACCTTTGTCACTTGGCTAATCCACAGTTGTGGGGTGCTATGGGAACAAGCTATTTCTCAACAGGTTGGGTGTCAATTGTGTTATATATGCCCAGGGTTCAAGACACTGCCTCATCTCCGGATCTGTTCTTCTGACTGGACCTCTCTCATTCATTAATGCATCTCATGAACTAAAAACCAGCAAGAAGAGGTGGATCACTTCATGGGCTCTGGTCAAGGGCCAGGGAGGGAGTAGGAAAGAGGTGGGTGGTGGTTGGGGAGGAAGTGTCAATTGGCCCTTGTGAAGTGGGCTTTTTTCCCCTTGGGAAGGCGGAAGAGTGTTACGGGTGTGAGAGGATTAGAGGGGTGAGGTATTCATTTTGTTGAGAGGAGACAGAAAGATCTGCACAGAGGACAGGACAAAGCATGGGTTGGGAATGTGAGGGAGGAAGAAGCAGCTAAGGAAAGCTATCTTGAGTTTTTGGGTGTTGGGTAGCAATTAGGGTGACACCTTCAAATCTAACAGCTTTATAACATGTTTCAAGCATGTGTATCATGTACACTTGAAAAAATATGTTCATAAAAATTTCTTTTAGTTCTTGAAAAAGAGCCCTCCCCGTTCTTGGTAAATCAGAGAGAAATTCAGTAGTGGACACTCACTGCAAGACAAGTGTCTCTTCTTCATTCTTTTTCAGACTGAAGGAATAATGAAATTTTACCCCTTTCCTTTCAAATGAAAAAGCTCTTACTTAAACAGGGAATCCAAGGGGGCGGGGAGAGAGTTTGACACACTGGTATTATGACATACTAATGTGGTTTCACATTGTATTGTGTAGTCATGGATTATGGGTGTTGGCAGGTTGTCATGTTACTCTCCTTGTGTCATGTTACTCTCCTTGTTACTCTCCTTGTGTCATGTTACTCTCCTTGTGTTGTTTGAAGATACAACAAAAAGACAAGAAAATCTTCACCAGCTTCTAAATCATGTGCATGCTGCTGTTGGTTGCCTGCAACTGTAACACAAACAACAAATTGTTCTTGTTTCTTTTAGACCTGAACTACTAGGGAGAAGGGAAAATTTCCAGTGCAAGTAGATGGGTCATGCATCGGAACACTGGTCACCCTCATTAAGCTAGCTATTGCTATGTGCAATGATTTTGAATTCATGCCGTGCTGGAAATGTCAGGCTTGAAATCATTTCCTTTGGTGCCCTGATGTACCTAAAGTGCCAGCTGTAGTTTTTGCCTTTTACTTTGAGACTATGGTTGCAAACCATGTTACAAGGAATAAGGTCAGAAACTATGAAACTGTGTTATGTGTTGGCAGACACAGGCTCCAACAGGAATACATTCTAATAACTCTGATGCTAGGCTGGAGTGATGACAAGCCAGATGGGGGTTTTATAATTGGGCTAGATTCAACTGGGTAGATATAGGAATTTTCATCAAAGTAGCCTGCACTGGAGAATTAATGTGACTCCTCCCTCCTCTGACATTTTCTTAACAGTGAGCAATGGTTCCAGGGTTATGAAGTAACTGCAAGATCTTAAAAGTCCACAAAGGTGTTATTTATGTAAACAGTGCTGTATTTTCAGTTATTATGGCTAGCCATTGCATAGTTAAAATCCAGTTTTGTACTTAAAGCAGGGATTTAGCCACTTTATGTTGAAGAATTCAGAGTATCCTTCCCAAAATTATAGCCCTTACTCTTTGGGCCCAGGATTAAATTTGATTATTAGTTTATAAGTTAAAATTAATTAAAATGTTGGTCTTGCAAGAAATGTATCACTGTTTCTTTCTCCTCCATGAACAATATATACACTTCAAACTTTCCTTACACTTCAAACTCTCTGAAATCCTAGGCATATATTTGTTTAGTGTTAATGTTCATTTCTCCTCTTCCGCATCCTCCTCCCCAGTTATTCTTCATAATTGAAAGGTTCTTCATCGAAAATTGATTAATAACTTTCGCAAGATGGCCAATCTCAAGAGTTCAAAAAAATCATGATTTAGACCTCAAAAAATCATGATATTGACTTAAACTAATTAGATTTTTTAAAAGAATAAAGTTGGGTTCTTTTTATTTGCCTTCTGGCTTTGGAACATTTAGGATTCACATTTTCAAGTTTTTCTCCACAATCATGAGGGCTTCCAAATGAAAACATTGCTTCTCAAGTACTCACCTTAAAAACATCCAATATCACATATGAGATTCACAATAAAATCACAAAAGTTGCTGCAGAACAGCTTTCTCTCAAAATGGCAGCTGTTTGCATTGTTTACATTGTTTTCAATGGGACTGAGTTCATAAATTGCACACAGTTAAGTGCTCATTTTGAGAAGATCTCCTATTATTTTCAAAAGGACCTAAAAAGATGCCTGCTTCCTTCCCTTTCATTTGAGTCAATGGGAAGCAGTGGTTATTTTGAAAGAGGCCATCTTAACTGAGTGCATGGCTCGTCTCAGTCCCATTGAGAACAATAGGGGATGGCAGCCATTTGAAAGAGGGCCAGTGTGTTTCTCTGAAGCAGGTAGTTATTCACAAGCTTCTGCTGAGAAATAAACTTTCAGTTATTAAAATAATGGCAGAAATTACTATGATTTCTAAATATTGCTTTTTAGAAGCTGTTCTTTGTACCAGATCTACTCAACAGGGAAGGCAGGAGGGGGAAAGTAGGTGAGGGGATTGTGTGTTAGGGAACGTGGGGTGCAGGAGGAAGGGGGTATTTGAAGGGCAAGTGATGGGAGGTAAGCAAAATATGTCCCAGTTGATTTGTGCTAACGTGGTGATACATTTTGATGGGCCAATATACTTTTGGCCACTTGCTTTCTGCTGGTTCAGAATGGCATAAAGCAGCCATGACATACCAGTGAATCTGGCATAAAAGATACATTCTTTCAAAAAATGCTTTAAGGTTGATACTTCATATCTTGAAGTCATTAGAAATATTACATGGCAATATGCTTTTTGGGGTTCTTGTTTGCTTCATGTATGCAAATTATACCTTACAAATAAGCACAAGGACATTTGCAGACAAAGTGCATTAGGATGGAGTTAAAATTGAGTGCACATTTGTAATTTAAGGTGAAGTACGTTACAAGGATATTGCAATTATCCCTAAATCAAGTGTTACAAACTCAGGAAATTCAGAGTTAAACAAATTCAAAATTACATGGTTAAAGTAAACACATGGTGCCTCCACAGGGCAGCCACTGATCACAGAAATGTAGGACTGGAAGGGACCTCGATGAGTCATCTAGTCCAGTCCCTTGCACTGAGGCACATCTAAATATTACCTAGACCATCCCTGACTGGTGTTTGTATAAACCATTTTTAAAAACCTCCAATGACAGAGATTCCATAACCTTACTAGGAGATTTGTTCTAGCGCTTAACTACCCGTAGAGTTAGGAAGTTTTACCTAATGTCTAACATAAATCTCTGTTTCTGCAAAAATTTGAGCCCATTACCTCTTGTCCCATCCTCAGTGGTTAAGGAGAACAATTTATCACACTTCTCTTTATAACAACCTTTTACATACTTGAAGACTGTTATGTCCCCCCTAGTCTTCTCTTCCCTAGACTAAACAAACCCACTTGTTTCAATCTTTCCTCATAGGTCATGTTTTCTAGACTCAATCATTGTTGTTGCTCTCCTGTGGATTTTCTCCAGTTTGTCTACATCTTTCCCAATGTATGGTGCCCAGAACTGGACACAATACTTCAGTTGAGACCTTATCGGCACTGAGTAGAGTGGAAGAATTACTTCTTGCTTATAATACTCGTGATAATACAATGATATTCACTTTTTTTGCAACAATATTATATTGTTGACTCATATTTCGTTTGGGACCCATTATAACCCCCAGAGCCTTTTCTGCGGTATTCCTTCCTAGGCAGTCATTTCCCATTTTTTTATTTGTGCAACTGATTATTCGTTCTTAAGTGTACTACTTTGCATTTGTCCTTATTGAATTGCATTCTACTTATTTCAGACCATATCTACAATTTATTAAGATCACTTTGAATTTTAATCCTGTTCTCCAAAGTGCTTGCAACCCCTCCCCGCTTGGTATTATTCATAAACTTTATAAATGTACTATCTATGCCATTATCTACATCATTTATGAAGCTGTTGAATAGAACTGGACCAAGGACAGATTCCTGTGTGACCCCAGTAGAGATGCCCTTTAATCTTGATTATGAACCTTTGATAACTACTCTTTGAGTGTGCTTTTCCACCTTATAGTAGGTTCATCTAAGCAATATTTGTCTAGTTTGTTTACAAGAAGGTCATGTGAGATGGTATCCAAAACCCTTTACTAAAGTCAAGATATGTCACATCTCCTGCTTCCCCCATATCACAAGACTTGCCCTGTCAAAGAAGGATATTAAGTTGGTTTGACATGATTTGTTCTTGACAAATCCATGTTGACTGTTACTTATTGTCTTCTAGGTGCTTACCCTATCTTTGGTCTTCCTCTTGCTTCTCATGTAATTAAATATATAATTTAATACTATTTCTACATTTGTTATAAGATTTGACCAAACATTCCTAATATTAGTACATTTCCAAATGATGCATGTGAAATTGCCACATTATTTCCATATAGTCAAATGTACCTCTTTGTGCAACAGACTACATTGAATAAGACTGCAGGAATCCAATACATTATTTTTGTATTGTTTTTCCTTGGATTATACAAACAAAGCTACACTATCTATTCCAAACACATCATACTGTTGGCCATACTTTCAAGCCCACTGTTGGCTGATAATGGCAAAAAATAAATTAACAGAGCTAGATAGACAGGACCTAATTACTATTAAAAACATCAAAAATGTTATTAAATAAACCACAGCAATGGAGCAAAAGTAGTTTCCTAATAGATTTGTAGATTTAAAAAAAAAAACCAAACAAAAACCCTACCAAAAATGTAACATGACACTTCACACGTAATTCTCCCCTTAGGGAAAGGGTGAGAGAAGGAATGAAGCACACATGTGACTATCCACACATTAGTCCCATAGCTTAATGCACTATTAAAGGTGCTTAGATACTACGGTAATGAGATGATATAAGAACCTATTTAGAATAGAATAGATCCAAGCTTCCATTATCAGGTCCTATTTTAGCCTCCTATAACTTTAGCTAGGAAATTTAGCTTGGCATCACTTATTTAACTGAACAATCTGATAACCCCATCTGATTCCATTTACTTACAAAATGGTATCTGTTTACCTGGAAAAAAGAGGACACAGAGTTCTCTTGCCTTCTTATTTAACTTTAGGTGGAAGAGTGACTTTCCCCTGAAAAGAGAGAACCTATACATCACAGTTACTCTACTCACTGCTTCATCCCTAGAAATATTGTTAATGGGGGAGTGGAAGGGATTGGTTTGACAATATGAATGTCCCTCATTGGTGGGAAGCAACCACACTACAGGATCAGCGCAGAGCAAATAGATTTCTTTCCCCTCATCAAAAAGTACTTCTTTTATATTATACATATATATATAAACACAAACACACACACACACACATACATACACAGAGTGCCTCAATCCTCTATTGAGTGAATTTTCCAACACAGTCTCATACTATCCTTAGAAAGTAAAGAGCAATCATTTTACAGTGCAATTATTACAGTTAATAAAAACACAATGAGAAAGTACAATGTGATAAATATTTTAAACTCACTGTATTTCCTGCAGGGTATTGAGCATTACATTATTTATAGGATATATGTTCTAGAGAAAACAAACGTCTAAATTACGGCTGGGAAAATCCCAAAGTCATTTAGTGTGCTGAGAGGTTTTCTTTTTACTTTATTGCTTGAAAATGTACTAAAGTTTCTTTCTTGAAACTCTTCTAATGAACACCTGCTTCCAAGATTTCACAAGATATATTTTAACTTTGGGGCTGCCAGACAATCTGAATAGGTGACTATCAACTTGTGGGTAAAATTCTACCTTACCTTGTTTGAGGGTAGCAATACAGCTGAGTCAGGATGCGTGTCTACACTGGGGAGAATTCTCCAGTAATTCTATCCAGCTTTAAAACTGGTCTCACTAAACCAGTCTTAAAACTAGTGGGAACCAAAGTCGAGATCAGCATTAGTGTAGGGACCAAGTCATGGGCCGTCTTGCCTAGTGCTCAGAATCCTGGACCAAAGCCAGAGCTGGAATGAATCAGCATTGTGCCACATACTAGGGCTGGAGTTGGGGTACCATTGGTTTGAGACTGGAGTCTAAGTCAGACAGCTGTGCCAATGGTCAAGCTGGAGTCAGGAATCAGGGAACAATGCCAGGGATCAAGCTGTAGTCAGAGTCAGATAACAGTATCAAGGGTCAAGCAGGAATCAGGGAACAATTCCAGGGTCAAGCCAGCACCAGGAATCAAGGTCCAGTAGAGCAGCAGCTCAGAAGTTCACTCAGTTGCTCAGACAATTCCTGTGCCTCCTTCTGGCTTAAGTAGTTTATCTGGGCCTATCAGTGGGGCTTTGTGGACAGAGCCTCTTGTGGGCCAGAGTTGCACCAGCCCCCTCGCCTGCTGGTTCCAGAGAGCTGTTGAGTGGTGGTTGTAGTCTGGGTACTGCCTGGGGAGTTGTGATCCCTCCCAATTAGGCAGCCAGAACTGTTCCTACAGAGCCAGTTACAGAAACAGACAGCAGAATTTAAGCCACTGTTGTTGGGTTTATTCATAAATAGATTAATAAAAATTAAAAAAACTTTAATATGCATATAATGCTACTTCCATCATCATCTCTCATTTCAGAGGCATGAGAATTGGGCAACTTACATGGCTCAGTCAAGTTTACAGGTCCTTTTCTCTCACACTTTGCTGACACCGGCCTCTTTTTTTAATCAAGCAACATTCCCTCATTGAGGACCACACTAAAACAAATTGTCTAACCAAAGGAACTACACTAAACTCTGAGTGCAATTTAACCCAAGAATTAGAATAAAGGAAAATTCCTGGCTCCCAAAGAAATATATTACAAGACGCATTCATAATAATGAAGATAACTCTACCTTCCTAAATTAAACAATCAACCAGTAAAGGTAAACAATCCAGGCAGAAAACCAAAACAGTTTGGTGCTGCTCGGCACAATAAGAAATCTCTGCTCAAGAGAGATGCAGAAATGCAAAAGTGCTACAGGAACAGTTTTGGAACAGCTTTCACTTGATTTCATTTATTTATTTGTTTATTTATGATTATAATGATTATTTTACAGAATCCTAAAGCATGGTAGTTGCTTTGCAGTACAAACGGGATGTGGTCTTTCAGTCTTAATCTAGTATCAAAATCACCCTCCACAATTTAATTAATTCAGTGTAAAACTATTACGTCAGTGGAATCCTGGCCTCTGTATTAGATTGTGTGGTAGATGCTTTTTGTTGTGTAGGCAAGCACCATGAAATGAAATGAAAACCTTCTATTCAGGAGCACCAGACACATTTCAAATTGTAATAGATCAGTTGTTATTTTCTTTGGGATATACAAAAAAATCGATATTTCTATTATTTGTATTTCAATAGAGCTGGTCTTAGAGACCCAGAGATCAGACCTCTGTTGCCCTAGGCACACTACCTATACATTGTCAGAGACAGGCCCCGACACAAAGAGTTTATAATCTAAACAGATAAATCAGACAAAGGGTCGGAGAGACTAAGTATCATTATCCGCATCTTGCAAATGAAGAAATTAACAGGTTAAGGGACTTTCCAACCAGTTCACACAGCAAGTCACAGCCACAGCTGTGGTCCTAACCAGTGACGGGTAGTGCATTCTCATTTGAATGTAAGCTCCTTGGGGCCAAGGCTGTGAGCCAGGTTCTGCAGCTGCGTTTTGGAGCCCACTGCACTGCATATGTGGCATGAAAGGGCTGTAATGTATCTGCATTGGTCAGATAGCAGAAAGGACTGTAATCCATCTGCCTAGATAATTATGTGGCCCTCGTTACTGTAGTAGCTGAGCAACTGAATCATTAATGGATATTATTCTTACTTCGCACACCAGGAATCTGTCACTCATCTGGAAACGAGTCCCCGTCTAGTATCCTAAAACATTCCCACCCCTCTAATCCAACTGCAAATGCCGACCAGAAAACAGGTGAACTCCCTGCTAGTGTATCTGCATCACAGCTGGGCCATGTCTCCATCTTCTCCTCTGTCAACACAGTAGGATTGTTGGAGAGGGGAAGGGGGCGCGTCAGAGTGCCATTTCACTAGGGCAATCCTTCAGTAGAGTAGGATTCATTAAAAACTCTGTTGGTGGCACTAGTTAGAGCTCTCCACAAGCAGCTCTCTGGCAAAGAAGCAGAGGCGCTGGCCCCATCAGCAAACCAGGACCAGCTCCCTGATTGCTCCTCTCCCAACCCCACCACTGCCCTGAGCAAATCTTTGGTGAAGAAGAGAATCAGTGTGTGTTCTGTATGGTTCTGAGCATGTTTCTGGGGGCTAATAAACCACTGAAGAGCTGGGCTCAAATGTAAATGAATGTGTCTGTCTCATTTATGCACATCACAGAATCACCATATAGCTCGGAACAATTTGTGGCCTACGCTAAAAAAATAAAGATGCCCAGGATCTATAAGGTGAACTGCAATAGAACAGAACATGCCTACACTGTTCCTAGTATCAGACAATGCCATATTTCTGAGTACTAAGGGCTAAATCCTCTTGCAACTGAAGTCAATGGGAGTTTTGCTCCTGACTTCAGAAGGAACAGTGTGTCCCTAAAGGCATTTGCAGATATGGAACAATAAAATAAAAGAACAAAACCACTAGCCCACTAAGGGCTAATAAGTAAGTGCCAAGCATCCAAAATAATTTTAAAAGAAGCCATTTTAGTTAAGCAGGACAAAACATTTGAAACTATGACAATATTATTTTTGATAGCTCTATAAATAAAAGCAGCATAGCCAATTGAACTCATTTGTTATTCAGAGAAAACGTTCGTCTGGGCTACCAAACGATAGAAGAGGTTTCAGTGACGCGGCAATAAAAAATAATCTCCCTAAGACCTCCTGAATCTGAGTTGTTTTTCCTTGGCATTTGTATTTAAACTCTTTTCAGTATGGGCATGAAATAAGCAGATACAAGTTCATCCAATACTATAATTTCTGATTCTACCACTGACAAGATATTTAAGCTGCTCCCTGTAGAGAAATAGGTTTGAGTACTCTGATTTTTAAGGAAATAAAACCTACTACTGTACAGTACCCATGCAGAATGTTTGCCAAGACATAGGAATCATTTCAAAGTTCTTAAATTAACCACCTTTTACTTTTTGTTATAATCACTCTATGTATATTGTATCTGCTATGTACCCATTTTCAAGTAGTTTTTATAGTCAATGGAGCAAAGTTGTTCTTCCTATAACTGTGACGTCTGTAGGATGGCTTTCCTTGGTAAGCTCTCTAATGGGACAAAACAACAACAAAAAAAGGCCATCTGCCTTCAACAGCCCTTCTGATGACAGTTCTGGTAAAGTATGTTGTTACCATTAGCAGCCAGCTGGCCACTTGCATCATTATATGTTACAAATGCTTCACAGCAAGACAGTGTAACATAAAATGACATTAAAAAAAATCACAGGATGCTCATACTCTCAAAAGCACCAATATAGAGTATCGTTGGCTGAGGTTCTCAAGCCAGCTTGTCCAGGTTCGTATTTGCTCATGAGTCTTCATAATCCTAAATTTGGAAAAATTTCCCCTTTTCCAAAATGTAATGGTTCATTTCATGCATAGAATGATTGTGATGAAGAAAAGAATGGTCTAGCACGACTTTACATTTTGGCTTAAAATACAAATCAAAGGACTATTTACTCTTAGATCCTAGCTCTCTGTTTCTGAGTTCTTGTCTCTTCGTGCATCTTAGTTCCCACTGTTTCCATGTCGCTGTTATAAAAAGAGGCAATATTGAATGAATAGATGTTAAGAACCCGTGCATAGCAAAGGAGAAGAGATCCTTAAAAAATAAGGGCTAAGGGACACTGTCTTAGTCCTCCTAGTTATTACAGACATAAAGCAAAGAAAAGGAAATATTGTATATAGGTATTTTTAGTTTTCCTAGTCATCTCTTTGGGACACTACTGGACAAAACTAATAGAAATAGCAAAGAAATCCGTGTCAAAATGTGATTTTTATATTAGTCTGAACATTGTCAGCTAAACAGGGAACAGTGAAGACCTAGGGATTTCCGTAGGAAAATTTCACGTATAGAAGGAAACCAAAGGAAGGTGTAAGCAAGAGAATAGAGTGGAGGGTGTTGATTTGGAAGAAAAAAATTCAGTAAATCTTTTGTTTACTTTTTGTTACCTTGCTAACATTGCATTTTAAATCCTAGGTTAGAGAAGGCCTTAGCTGCTAATGGTGCTTGCCACAGTTCAAATCCTTTGATAAGGGGAACATACCATCCACATTAAAACAGGCAACTGGGCATCCTGCACTAAAGAAACTACTATCAATCCTAGAGAAAACACATATGTCCCTTCCCTAAGCAAACTTATCAAGAATACAGCAAAACCCAGCCTCCAAAACCTCCTATAAGATGCAAGTTGCAGGTGGAAGTGAATATTTTTGTTCCGAGAGCTATCTGAACAACCAATAGCACTGAAGATTTTGGTCCAATTTAACAATCTGAGCACAAAAATCTGAGGAAAAAATCCCATTGACTTCAGCAGGACTACGATTTGGCTTGAACAAAATTCCCTTTAAAAACAACTGACTCGTAAATACAGCAATGAACTTTAAGAAAAGTAAAAACAGCCCCTCAAAAATAGGTTTTTTTTTCAAGGAAGTTGTGATGGAGCACAGGAAATTAACAGGTGAGTCTGCATTCTGATCACTCCAACACCAATTAGCTTGCCTCTCCCCTAACTGGAGAAATCAGATTGGGGTAATCAGCTAATTAGACTGGTGGTCTGGGTAAAGCCCTCAGCTTAAGACTGATAAAGAGGCAGGAAGTTCAAGGGACAGGGGAATAGAGCTGGCTGAACAAGCAGAGGGGATATTGTAAATAGTACAGTTGCATGGGACTGTGAAGGTATTGGTGGAGGGATCCCAAATAAATAGCATGGTGGATACACTACTAGCACAGTCCGAGACAATTTCTGTGGTGAAAAAGAGCAGGAGCGGAGTGCATCCCGCTACAGAGAGCTATGTGAAAAATGGTTTAAAATCCTTTTGGGAATGGGTGAAAGTGAAGTTTGGAAACAGACATTCCCTTAGAGCTATGAATCTGCTACACAAAGGGGAAAGGAAAAGGATGTTCAAGGATCTAAAGAGGATAATGCAACAATTAGTATCAAAATTATTAGAAAGAGTAATGAGAGTCTGTTTTGTTCCTGAAATAAGAAGTTCTGAATGGGAAGCAAAGAGAGATTTTTCTTAATAATCCAAATGATTTTTCTGAATTAAAAAGATGTTTAAATAGAACTGAAATGGGAGATGTATCCAGTACTCTGGCCTAGCTGCAGTCCTGTTTTGAATATGTGGCTAACCATCAGTTTCTGAGCAGTACCACTTTTGAACAGAGGGACACACACTGGTGGCTGACTACCAAACCAGTCAAACTACCCTTATGAGTGTCCGATGAATACCTGATTCATTAGTAAATACATTGATTGTGGTGGGTATATCAACTTGCTGTTCTTTCTGAACAGAAGCTATGTACCCTGAGGAGCAATATCACTTCATTAGTTATTACTATTATAATTATTATTAAACATTAATCTCATTCAATCTGCAGAGTAGTAGCAACATCACCATGGAGTAATCAATTGTACATGTCATCATCATTTATTTCTTTTCAGAAGCATCCTTCAGTGGCGTAGGTGCTTTTCAAACATAAAAAACCCACATGCCCTGTTTTACATTCAAACAATGTCTATGACTATCTCTGCAAGTAATGGCAGATGTAATGATGCTGGCTGCTCACTGAAAAATAGCTTGGCTAGGCAGAGATCTACTTTATTTTTATTTTTGTTTTGTTGTTTATACAGCGCTGTCATTGCTAGTGGACGTAGGAAGAAAAAAGTAAGAGATTAGAAACCTCAGATAATAAAGAAAATAAGAACACACCATGTCAAGGAAATATCCAATGATCCAGACTGCGCTTGGAAAATATCCCAAAATATATTTAAAGGGGCACAGAAAAATACTCTAGTGGGAGTCACAAAAGCCTTTCCAATAAAATAATTTTGGAAATACTATGATATTATGTCAGACTGTTTTACATTTTTATTGCTAGTATAATTTGTAAGGAATGCAGAGCTCTCCCTGGGATGCCCCCAAACAGCAAATTCCCTTGAGAAACATTCAGCATAAGATATTGGACATTACCTGATCACAAACCTGGACTCTCCGCCATGTATATTCACTGAGGCTCCATTGTAACTTTCTGACTGACCTTTTCAACTGAAAGTTCACCAGGCATCTGTGCTGGAAGCTGGCCTTTCGGGATTTCCTTTGCATGAAGCAGAAAGCAAATGTATGGTTGGTTTGCAATGCAGATGGAAGGTCGGTCCAAAAGAGCAGTGGAACTGTTATGGTTGCATGGAAGTGCTGGGACTATAATCATTTCTGGCCCTTGCCTGGGCTGCACAGGGTAGTGATGCGTAGCACAGAGGCTCCTTGTGCTAGGGTCAGGGACAATTTGGCCCAATCCCATGCTCACTATCTATCAAATTCTGTATTATGTTCACAACTGTAAATAACCATTTATTGTTTGTATTACAGTACTAGTGCCAAGAGGCCCCAATTGAAATAGGGGCCCCATTGTGCTAGATGTATACACATACATACACACAGCAAGAAACAGTCCCTGCCCCAAGGAGTTTATAATCATTACACAGGCAATCTAAGAATTTACAGCCAGTTTAGACACAATCTGAACAGTCCCACTTCTTGTCTATGGCTGAACCAGAGCTATAACTAGGCATTTTAGCACCTAGGGTGAGCAAGCATATTTGCATCCCCGCCCCCAGATTTTTTGGTTGTGTCCCCCCAAACCAGATAGCCTGGGTGGCCCACTAAGGTGAGTCAGGGGATGGAGATGGCGCTCCCTCACTGAACCCCACTGTGCGGGGCTAGCCCCACCAAGCCCCGCTGCCCCGAGCTGCCTGGCATCATCGGCCTGTGCCACCCCCGTGGCTTTGCCCCCTGGGCGGCTGCCCTGCTCACCCTGCCCTGGGAACGGCCCTGGCTTGAACCAGAAAAAGAACCCAGATCTCTGTCCTGAGGATCAGTGCAGCCCCTTAACTACAAGAATATCATTCTTCTCCATTTATCTCCATCACCTCTTATTTCTATTTTTGCATTTCTGATATTCCTCCTAAATACACATCTCAACTGATACTGAAATAGATTTTGCTCATCTGGTGGGTTTTCCCAAAAATCTCATGAGTATGGTATGGCTGAAAAAGTTCCTGATTCCCATTCTGCTCTCTCATTACACTTCATAGATTTTTAAGTTTCATAGGAAATCAAAGGCTGTGAACACATGAGTTGTAAGCAGGACTGTGTTTTTTATTCACAGCCATTATTATGATTATTATCACTATAGCACATCTTTCAGAAAGACATCACATTCTGATTTGAAGATATCAAATGATGGAGGACCCACCCCCATCTTTAGGTAAGTTGTTCCAATGGTTAATTATCCTCGTTGTTAAACATTTGTAGTCTGAATTTCTAGTCTGAATTTATCTAGTTTCTGCTTCCAGAACTGGATTTCATTATGGCTTCTGTCTGCTGGATTAAAGATACCACTACTATCAGAAAACTTTTCCCCATTTATGTACATATATATCAAGACCAACTCACCTTCTTTTGGATAATCTAAATAGATTGTCCTTCTTGAGTCTCACACTGTAGTAAGAAAGATTTTCTAGACTTTGAGTCATTCTCATGGCTTTTTCCCCAAACCCCTTTCAATTAGTCTGCAATCTTTTTGAAATGTGGACACTAGAACTGGGACACAGTATTCCAGTACTGGTCTTACTAATACCATATACAGAGGTAATACCACCTCCCCACTTCAATTTGATATTTCCCTATTTATTCATCCAGCATCACACTAAGGGCTGGTCCACACTGGGGCGGGGGATCGATCTAGGAAACGCAACTTCAGCTACGAGAATAGCATAGCTGAAGTCGACATTTCCTAGACCGAACTAAGCTTACTTACTGCGGGTCCACGTGGCGCAGGCAGGCTCCCCCGTCGACAGTGCTTCCTCCTCTCGGTGAGCAGGAGGTCCGCAGTCGATGGGGGAGTGCTTCTGGGATAGATTTATCGCGTCCAGATGAGACGCGATAAATCGATCCCAGAAGATCGATCTCTACCCGCCGAATCAGGTGGGTAGTGTGGACCTACCCTAAGAATTCATGTTCACATGGTTATCCACCAGGGTCACTAAGTCTTTCAGAGTCTTTGCTTTCTAGAATACAGTCCCCTATCCTGCCAGTGTGACCTAACTTGTTTGTTCCTTGTTGTATGACCTTGAATTTAACTGTACTAAAATGCATGTTTTTCACATGAAGTCAGATAATCAAGTGATCCAGATGACTGTAAAATCAACTTGTCCTTACCATTATTTACCACCCCACAATTTTTGTGGCATTTGCAAATTGTAGTAACAATGATGTTATATTTTCTTACAGATTGTTGATACAGATATTAAATAGCAGGGACTAAGAACATTTCCAAGTGGGACCGCATAAGTAAGATCACTATTGGATAATAATTCCTCATTTTACACTTACTTTTTGAGATCTATCAGTTAGCCAGTTTTTAATTCATTTAAATATATGCGACATCAATTTTGTATAGTGCTAGGTTTTTTTAATCAGAATGTTTGCAGTACGAAGCCAAATGACTTACAGAAATCTAAGTATATTATATCGACACAATTACCTTTGTCAATCAAACATGTATTCTTAAAAAAAAAAAAGGCTATAGTCTAGACACAAAAGGGAAGACAAAACACTACTCTGCCAACTATGTGACATACTCATGAGGGGAAATAATCATTTTTCGTTCCTATGACAACACATATCCCATTCTTATCCACAAACGTCCAAAAAGGTGCCCTTTGAATTAGCATAAATATTTACTTGCAAAATTGATTGACATATCCAAGGCGATAATAATGAGCATGACTAATGAGCATAACCCTGCTCACAACTCATGTGTTTGCAGCCTTTTGTTCCCTATGAAACTAAAAACCTTGAAAATAATGAATACAAGATATCACAAAAAACTCCAGAGTAGACCAGAATACACGTTTGTATCATCCAAGAAAATACACCTCTGCAATATCCATACTCAAAGTATGTGGAAAAAAACAACTTTAAAAAGCCACTTTCCTTATAACTAACTGTAGCTTGAACTGTGTTTTTGAGCAAATCTATGCTTTTTTGCCATTTTTACAGTGATATGTTTTGTAGACTAAGACACATGTACATTTTTCTTGCACTCATATTGTTTTATGCCATGTAATAGACCAGACTGACACACATTTCAGCTGACATTTTTAATTTCAATAAACCTTGGTGTTGACAACATGCAGCTAAAAAAGATTCTCATCACTAGCCGGTCAAAGTTCTGGATTGGGTGGTCACTAGCTGAAACATTCGGATGTGAAGCAACTTTAGCTTTGTTTTTTCTCCACTAGTCATTGATCCATCACAATCCTGGCACATCCATAATTAGTACAGCTTTCAAGAGAAGAAATAGATCACTTCACTATTAGGGCCACATACATTAAGGAAGAGTCACTGAAATGGATGCATTGTGTCAAAAGAATGCCCTTAGCTGGATATGTATACTTTATGACAGGATAAAAATAGAGTTAAGATTTTATTCTAATTGTGCTGAGTTTTTACATAGATGGAACAATTCTTTTTGAAAGACACACAAACTCTGCAAAGCATACTATAGGGTAAATATTACAGTACCACTACTGATAGAAAGCATTTCATATTCCCATTAGGAGTGGTTGATTTTTCTTACCAATAGGGAGGCAAATGTGATTCCAAATCACTCAAACGCCTTTTTCAGAACTAACTGAAATCAAGTTAATCCTTCCAACTAGATTAGCTGAACGTGAGAGAATATAGCACGGGAGGAGAAAAGGAGAGAAGGGCAAGATAGGGGAAAGCAGCCAATTGGAGAGTGGAAAAGATGAGAGGTGGAGAAGTAGTCATGAAAGAAAGTATGCTGAAGGAGAATAAATGGTGGGAAATCAAAGAGCCATGGGATCTTAGTGGGAACAATATGAAGGCCAGGAGGAGTGACAGAGACAGAAGGAAGCAATATTTTACAAGCATGGTTTTCCAAAAATAGCAGGTCATTTGGGAGCTGCTGGATGGTTTCCTGTGCATTCTGCACATTTTAAGTTATTTTTCTCTGTCTTTTTCTCTCACTTTCAAAGAAAATATTACCTACAATTCACCAGAATGGAAACATCCCCATCCTCACGTCTTTGGAAAACTCTGTGTCAAATTTCTTCATACGTTGACAACGATGAATCCATTCCAAGCCATACCTTATTCTATTCCGATTCCTACACCACATGTGTTACCATGACATTTGAGCACCTCCCATTCCTAGAAGCCATGTCAAGGAATTGTTAATGGCAAATACCGCTTTTATGTGACCACTTATGATAAATAGGTACAAATCCAGCTGGATGATCAGTGAGCACAGGAACTACCCTGAACAGGTTGACCACATTGGCATTTCTGACAAAAAAAGTATCTAGCTATTACATATTTACACGTGTGTTTATTTTGTTTTAAATAAGACCTAAACATGATGTCTATCCAAGCCTCTAACACACCATTAACTTCACAATTAAATCTCAGCAGCACAAAAATAATTATTTCAACGGGAACTCGTTTTTATTTTTATTTGAGAAGTTCACACTTCTTTCACTGGTACCTTGACTCTTTCTGCTATACTCTCCTTGAATTGCAATGTAAAATGAGCTCTCTATTATGCAACATAGCATAAATCAGTAATGGAATTATCACAGAGCATATAATGGGATACTGAACTGAGATACTTCAAGGAACATGCCCCGTGTCTGTCATGATGAGTGATCAAACAATGGCAAATTGAGGTCTCTCTCTCTCTCTCTCTCTCAATTCCCTCCCCCCCCCCACCCCCACAGTGGCTGAAATATTGGAAAAATAGTGAAATATCACCAGGGGAATTCTAGCTTTTGTAAGTACATTTCCTGATTATGTATTTAGATTATAATTCACTGAGAACACAAAGTTCTGCTTTATTGCTACATTTAACATTACCAGATAAAAGAACCTCAGTGGTAAATATCCCTGAGCCTGTTTGTGTGTCGCTTCAAGGAAGTGGAATGATTTGTCACAGTATGTGACGCTTCAGACAGATTTGACGGCTTTTATATCAATTTGCTAAATAATCTGATTAAATCCTTAATCTATATGCATTGTCATATTTAATGCATGCCGTGGTCAAAGCTGAATGCCACCTGAGAAAATTGTTATTAGGATTTGTGGTTCATTCTGGGTGGAAAATCTTGACGTGTAGTAGGTTATGCACTAATTAAATGAATAACCATTATTTCAAATGCCATAGCTAATGGACAATGATAATCAAATAATTTGATATGAGTGTATGTTGTTACAACTATGAAGAGCTAAAGACATCGTTTTTCTAGAATATGTCATTTTCAAGGCAATGAATTCCAGAGTGGAAATGAAAGTTTCACCAACAAAACAGATACTGCTACTATTACTACAAATAATAATAATTAATTAATAAAAAGAAATACCAAGGGGCAAATTCTGGTCTGACCTACACCCTGTGAGCCAGATCTACGTGCCCATTCCAGTGCCTTTTGTCAATGATGCAGTAAAAATGGATTAAGAAGCTGCCTTAACAGCAACAGGAGAATATCCAGAGATAGTAGAGTAGAGCTAGTCAGGGATTTTTTGACAAAAATGTTTTTTACTGGAAAACGCCAATTCATCAAAACCGAAACTGTTTGCCGGAAAGGGTCAGTCTTTATGAATTTCTCATTTAAACAAAAAATTAGAGGAAAAGTTTTGAAGTTGTCTAAATGTTCCAATTTGGAATTTTTGAAACAAAATATTCTGATTGTTTATTCAATTTGAATGACTATTTCAAAATTTAAACTAATGATTGTACACAATTTTAAAAACATTTTAAAGGGTACAAATTGAAATCAAGTGTCTCAAAATTATCTAAACAAAACATTTTGACTGACATGAATTTTTTTCTTTTTTGGTTCACAATTTTTATTTTTGTATTTTTTGAGATTTCAACTGTTTGTCCTGGTTCAGGATGGGAACACTTTCTGAAATCTCAAACATTTTCCTGGGATGGGAAAACTATTTTCGAGCCAGCTTTAACATAGAGCAAATTAGAGACAAGAAGGGTACTTCCACAGCAATTGCATTCCAGTGATCCCCATCAGCCTAATGGCCGCAGGGGACTGTTAAAAGCCAGCACAGTGCTGGTCACTATCAGAAACAGGATAGTGCAGCATGGTAATTCCTATATGACTATTAATTAGAGCAGCCATGAGGCTGCTCCAGCTTCTAGCAGTACTGGAACTTTTGTGGAATTTTTGAAACATTTGCGTCTTCCACCAGGAAAACTGTTCTCTGGGACCCAAAATATATTCTCCAATCCTGCAACTCAGCTCCGTTGAAGCCAATGATTATACTCAAAGACTTCCCATAAGTGTCCAATAAGCTCCAGGGGCAGTTACAGTATATGAAAATAATTGATCACATTCTGTCTTGAATTAAACCCTAAGCAACTCAACTGAAATTACAGGCCCAGGTTCTTAGCTGATGTCTAATCCACTAGATCACATTACAGCTCTTCCCCTCCTATTTGCATCCTTGTACCAGACAGAAAATTCCCCCAAATGCTTTAGGGAAACTCACTGTGCTCCTTTCTTAATTTAACACGAATAGAAGTGTACGATGGTTTTCAATTTGTGAGCCTCCGTTTATTCAATAAGGATAGTGACATAATACAAAGGTTCCCAGACAACAGTTATAAAACAAATTTAAAATGAAAACAATCCTGTGCACAGAACATCTGCACCTGTAATTGATGTTCTGGAGAATACAGCTTGAGGAAACAAACAGTATAATTGTTTTCCCAAGGAAAAGTGATAATAGCCCTTTTCTGAGATTGGTGAACGCAATAGAAACACTACACCTATTACACTTTGAATAGTAATAATAATATTTAACACTTTTCTGGTACAAAATCATTAACTCTTTTAACCCTTGCAACACCAGGATAAGTACACTGTACCCTCGCTAGAACGCGGAGTTCGGGAGCCATGCACGGTACCGCATTAATGCGGGGACCGCATTATAGCGGGGTGGGGGTGCGTTACCATGGATTCAATTTAAATAATTTATTTTGGGATCCATGGTCACCCCCACGCTAATTCTGAATTCGCGCTATGTTGACGCGCGTTCTAGCGGGGGTCTCCTGTATTATCATCCCCATTTTACAGTTGGTAAAATTGAGGCAGAGAGCATTGCTCCAGGCCTCAGAGTAAGAACCTGTCATAGCCTGGATTAGAACTTGTTCGCAGACTAGAGCTCTGAATCAATGTGCTATGCTGTGTCACATTAAGAAGAGAATGATAATCAGGGCCGGCTCCAGGCACCAGCGCAGGAAGCTCGTGCCTGGGGCGGCAAGCCGCGGGGGCGGCATGACGGCCGTTGCGAGGGCGGCAGTCAGGCCGCCTTCGGTGGCATTTCTGCAGGTGGTCTGCCAGTCCCACAGATTCGGCAGCAATTCGGCGGTGGGGACACCAACGGCACGGGACCGGCAGACCTCCTGCCGAAACGCCGCCAAATCCGCATCACCAGGGACCGCCCGCAGGCGCGCTACCGAAGGCTGCCTGACTGCTGTGCTTGGGGCGGCAAAAATCATAGAGCCACCCCTGATGATAATAAAATGCAAGTTCCACAGTTGATAAATCTTAGGCCTTAATATGTACTCTGTAGTTTGTCTGTGCTTTTTTCAATGGGAGATTTTTTACTTTATGTCCATTCTCACAAGAAATGGGAAATCAAAGAAAATTCAGCAGTATAATCTTCAATGTGCTTTGTTAACAATCCTGATTAATAGAGATTTATAATAATAATGTTAATATTTATTTCTTAAACTAGACGTTTTTTGGGGGGAGCAAAATTCTAGCTTAATTTTCTCCATTTCTGCTTTCACCAAGTTGCTGCTGTGCTTAGCTCTAATACTCATAGGGCTTATTCTGATGTGACCCTGTATCAGGTAACTGCCTCAAAGCAAATTGTAAGGGAAAGAAAACCTGAAACTTCCTGCAAAGAACCAATCTGTTAACGTCTTAAACAGCTGCTGTGCTGTACTGGGTGTACTTACGTGGCCCACATACAGCATGCACCATGTGGAAGATTTCCTGGACAAGAAAAGCCTCCCAAACACAAGACAAATGTAATGGATGCTGTGAGTCTTTCTTGAGTCTGAAAACAGCCTGGAACAATGACTCAGAGTGGTGCATTCCTCCTCAGTTGGGTGGTAACTAGAGCTCCTTAGAAATTTTCTGATGGAACATTTTTCTCCTGGAAAATGCTGATTCATGAAACCAAAATGTTCAATAAGAACATGTTGATGTTGATGGAACAAGGCAGATTTCTGACAGAAGCCTGCCTGCCTCCCTGCTAGCTCACCCACTTCCCTTGTTCCTCAGCAGCTCACCTGGCAGGTGATGAGGATCTGACCCCCAGGGCTTCTCAGCTCCTCGGCAACCTATCTGGAAGCCCTTGGACCCTCAGCTCTCAGGCTGATTACCAGGCAAGCTGCCTTAGAGTTCAGGCTCCCAGCCCTACAATGGCTTGTCTGCCAGCAAGCTAGGCCTGAAGTTTTTAGAAAAATTCCATTTCATTTTTTCCATAATGAAAGTTTTTGAAAAATGTTCCATTCTACTGCATTTCCAATTTTTTTTCCTGAACCAGAATGAGAAATTTTTTTTTTTTTTGGAAATGTGAAATTTCCCATGGGAAACCCTGACGTATAATGACAACACTGTAATAGATGCATTAACTTTACTGCTGGTTGGCAGATCAAATGGGTGAGGAGGTGGGAGTGAAGCCCACAGAGTTGGGACTTGAAGCAGCAAAGAAAATGCAGATGGATGAATACAGGAGACAAATAGGGAAGGGAGAGAGCAACAGAGAAAGGAGCATGTGGAAGGAAGAGAAACAAAGGGCAGAAATACTGATGATCCTAAAGGGCATATTTTTCTAGAGTTGATTGAATTTTTTCAATTTTTCAAAAATTTCATCATTTAAAAAAAATCTGTACATTTTGTTGAATTTTTCCCATTATATAGAGCTGGTAGAAATTTTTCTGTTTAAAAAAAAAACCCCATAAAAAACCTGAATAAACAGTCAAGATATTTGAAAAATATTCACTTTGCTTTTAAACTTGTTGATTCAATCAATACGCCTGAGGGCATTCTGTGCCAAAAATAATAATATTCTGCACCAAAACATTCTGCGCACAATATTTTAGAGTTCTGCAAAATCCTGCAAGTTTTATTTGTCAATAAATAAATGCAGAGGCTCCAGAATGGCAGTGGGGAGCACAGGCCACTGGCTGCATGAAGGTGGGTGATCACCCTGCAGCCTCCCAACCCTCACTCATGGGACACGGACTCAGTGGTGAGGCTGCACCCAACCCTGACACAGCACAGCACACCCTCGGGCCCTGCCCCTCTGCACCAGGTGTGGGGCGGGCAGGCTCAACCAAGCAGGATCCAAGTGTGAAGGGACTCAGTGTGGGGGGATCCAGGTGTGGGGTGAGCGGGTTCTGTGTGGGACAATCTGGGTGCAGGCAGATTCGGGGGAGGGGGGAGATCTGGATGTACAGAGGCTCACTGCGGGGTTCCAGGTTAAGGGGCAATGGGACTCTGCAGGGGCTTCCAGGTGAAGGTGGTTGGAGTTCAGCAGAGGAGTCTGGGTGTGGGGATCTCAATGGGGGAGTCTGGGTGCTGGTGGAGTGGGGCTTGGTGTGGTGGAGGGCTGGGTGCAGTTAGTTGGGGATCAGTGGTGTGGGTGTCTGGATGTGGGGGCTCAGGGTGGTGCAGGGGTGGGGCTCATCAGGGTGAGGGTTTGAGTGCAGGGAGCTCGGTGGAGGTGGTCTGGGATGCAGGGATGGGGGTCCGTAGTCAAGGGGTCTGGGTGCAGGGGGACTCCAGATGCAGGGGTTGAGGTTCAGTGGGGTGGGGTTCAGGTATGGAGTGCTAGGGGGATTCTGGGTGTATGGGGTGAGGCTTGGTGGGGGTGTCTGGGTATGGAAGTCCGGATGCATGAGGGTTGGGAGGATGGGGGAGCAGCTCCCCATACAGTGACCCCTCCCCTCGCAGTTCAGGAGTGATGGGGGCAGGAAGCAGGGGAGGATGCTGAGCTTCCTGCAGCTGGGGGAAGTTTCTCGGGATGGGTCTGACACAGCCCCAGCCACTCCTTGCAGGGGAAGAGGAAGTCCTGTCCTCTCTTGCCTCCAGCCTAGGCGGGACTAGTAGGTGAGCCCGCTCAGGGTAGGAACCACTGGCTGGGGTATCCCCAGCACCGCAGTTGCCTCTCTACCGGTTGTGCCAGGTGCCTGAAATGATGTACCTGTGCAGCTAGGGAGTGGTGTGTAACTGGTCTTGCAGCTTCCCTTTGCTTTCGTCAGAAAGTCATTTTTCTGCAGGGAAGCAAAGAAATCTGCAGGGGGACATGAATTCTGCACATGCGCAGTGGCCCAGAATTCCCCGAGGAGTAAATCAACTCCAATGACTTTATCAGGGTCATTTTGCAGCATGCAAAAATAACATACTGAATAAATAAAAAACTAAAAGTTTAGTTATGCACAAAGGCTATAACCTTAATTTGTTGTGCAAGCTGCATCTTGATATCTGTGGGAATTCTAATGTGGATTGAAGTTATTATAAAGTGTTTAATTTATACACTGACTTATAGGCCATAAATAAAAATGGAATTCTGTCCATTCAAAAGAATAAGTTGACACCTCTGACAAAGAAAAGCAGGTGCAGCCAGGCTGTTAAACATCTAAGTGACATTGTCTGTGCCTGCAAATTGCGAATACATGAAAGGAGGTCATATTGTACAAATCTGACCATGTGTAGTCTCTGGGCCAAAGTCTGAGCTCATTTATATCCTGTGGAATCCCTGGGCTGCCCACTGGCGTGAAACAGCTCAGAATCTGATCAGGAAAAAAGACACCCCTCCCACCCCCAACCCCCTGTGAATTGCTGGTTTCAGCCTCTTGTGATGTCATAAGCCTAGTTTTCCAGCTGTCTACAGAGTTCCAGAGAGAAAATAAGTATATGGAAAATAAATAAATAAATAAATAAATGTTTAGGCTTTCTTCAAACATCACAAAGGAGAAAGAAAAAAAAGGTACACCCCTATTTTTTCCTTTGCTGGTCAAGAAATTCTTTGTAATATTTTTATTCCATGTCTTTTGGTACATTCCAAGTTATTTTTACATTTGCAGTGCTCTGTGCACAACCAAGCATTGAATATCATGCAGTTATGGCATTATTCTGAACCAATAAATGAATTTGGCCAGTACATTTTATGATACTGGGAGCTCGCTCTCTCGTAGGCAGAAGTTTAAAAATGGGCCAGCCCCTCAGCCTGCATAAATGAATATGGCTTGAATGACTTCAAAGGAGCTGCAAACATTTACACCAGCTGAGGATCTGGCCCAGGGTTCTTAATATTTTTCTTTAAAAGCCTTTCAGAGAGAGTTTCTGTACTTCTCAAAGAATGTGACTCTGTTCCCTTGACTTGGCTTAATGTTACACACATGTTTTCTCACTTAAACTTTGCCTCACTTGGCTCTGTTTTTTTATGTAGCCTTTGAAACCATTTCTAATGGAAAAATGCAGCTGTTAGCAAGATTTCCTAAAATGTACATGGAACTAATTTTCCAGGCATTTCTCTCAAGGACTCTGATGTATCTAAAGAAGATATTATGCCAAAGGATTTTTAATGTAACCAAATGAAAAACAAAAGGACTGAGAGAAATCAGCCACTTGTAAGGCCAACATGAAGGGAAAATGGACTCCTAGCAGTTCACGTTTACATGTTTGCAATAAATTTATCATGTCTGAGATTCAGTCAGCAGCAAAATTATTTTGCATTAGATCAGTGATTTTTGCAGTCTGTGAATTTAAAGAACTAATCATGGACAAAAGTGCATATTAATGGGGAAGAACATTGTTTTCATATGCAGCCTCTCAGAGTTGTGGTTTTTTTATAGCCATAACATGATTAAAACTGTTGGACCCACAGTATATGAAATCACTAATGCGCAGTAGCCAATCATTATACATGTAGGGCTATAAAGATACAGGGCCAGGCCCTCAGCTGATATATATCGGCATAGCTCCAGAGAAGGCAAAGGATTTGGGCAGATTTATACCAGCTGATGGTGCCACTTCAGACACAGGTAAAGAGTTATTTTCTTCATTCTTCCTGTCACGCTCAAGTGATCCACGCAAGCCGACCCCTGCACTGACACAGAGTCTCATTGAAGTCAGGGGGCATTGGCCTGCACAGAGCAGAATTGGGGCCTGTTTTTATACATGGCCAGATTCTAATACCCTTACTCAGACTAAGTAACACCTTACTTCATAAGTAATCCCATGAATTTCAGTAAAACTATTCACGGACTAGCAGTGTCAGAATCTGGACCTTAATTAACAAGAGAGATGCCCCAATCCAGAATCTATAGGAGAAACAAAGGAATGTTCAAATTATCCCCTTCAAGGAGACAGTGTGATCTAATTAAGGCCCTGGACTGGGTTCAGGTTGAAAGAGCTTGGTTCTGTTCTTAACTCTGAGCTGCTTGCTGTGTCACCTGGGAAAGCCCCTTAAAGTGTCTAACACTGTCGATATTGTGCATAGTAATTTACATCTGTGAAAAGTAAATGCAAATGACTGTGAAAAGCTACCATAACCTAACAGTAGACTCTTACACTTACTTTGGACTAGGGTAAATGGCGACCCAAAATGCAAAGCCGTGGAGAAGCATACCCTCTGTGCCCCATTTTCCTTATCAGTATAAGTACTTATAAAGTACTTATATGGCTCCCATCACTGTAATAGCTGAGCACCTTACAACTTTAACATATTTATTCTCACATTGCCCCCGTGAGGTAGGTCAGTAGTATTATCTCCATTTCACAGAGGGTAAACTGGGGCACAGAAAGGCTAATTTACTTCCCTAGGGTCACACAGGAAGTCTGTGGTAGAGCAGGAAATAGAATCAGGGCTGGCTGGATTTCCAATGAGTGCCCTAATCACGGGGTTTTCTCTTTCTCTCTACTATGCCTATCTTGGGGATGCCATGATGGTTAATCAATTAGGGTGAGATCCTGATGCCATTTTGCAATGTCAAAACTCCCATTGACTTCTATGAAGGTTGGATTTATCCCTGTAGGAAAAACATATGGTCTGTTAGAAGCAGGAGTTACACCCATTTCCACCAGGGCAGGTTTTGGCTATAACAGTTTTTTAAGTCCTTTTAGATACTTGGATACCTAGATAGAGTAAAAATCCTGTATGGACAGATACTATAAGTGTGTATTTTTAATAATAAAACAGTACTGTTGGTAATAATGATGGTTATTTCCAGAAAAATATACAAATAAAATATACGCAAAATATATTTAACAGTAAACAATTAAAACAATTATAGTTACATAAATTAACAAATGAAGTAGACAGGAGCCAGATAATATTTACTGGAACATATTGTCATATGCTTATAATATTTTCCCTGTCTTATGCTATTAAATGTATTCTTTCCAAATGGCAAAAGTTGCATAATTCCGACAGTACAACACACAGTAATTAAAACTTGCAAGTCATTATGAAAATTCTAAGAATAAAATAAATGATATGTTTAAATTGCCATTACATATTTATATTTATATTTAGGGTACATAATTTGTACTAATTTTCTTCATGAAAATGATTGTAAAAGATGATAGTGATATACAGTATATGCACAAGGATAGATTAACACAGGATAGTGAGTTGTGTTAAAAATATTCTACCAAACATCAAATGTATCAAATGCCACTGAGTTGACCTGCATATTAAAAAGTTACAAGCTTTTGCAAAATACAGTTTATGAATATTTATTTTGAACATGTTTTAATATCCTTTAGCATAATATAAGTAAAAAGAAAAGCAGAATACAATGTTTCCTTGCTATGTTAGAAGTTACTGTAAACTAGAGTTGATTATACTATATGGATCATTTACAGAAATGGTTAGCAAAACAAAAATAAGAAAGAAAAACTTGTAGCACCTTAGAGACTAACAAATTTATTTCAGCACAAGCTTTCGTGGGTTAGAACCCCACTTCATCGGATGCATGGAATGAAACATACAGTAGACAGATATTTATACAGTCAGAGAAACATGATAAGATGGAGGTGCATAGACCAACCTTAAGAGGCTAATTAATTGAGAGGAACCATAACAGCAGGGGAAGAAAAACCAGGTTATTTATGGTGAGGCCAAGAGGAGTAATTTGGCAAAAAGCTGTATTTGCAGTGTGTGTTCTTCTTGGTACTGACTACAGAACCCTCATGTTTCTGTGCGGCTCTCATCTATTGGTGAACAGAAACTATGTTCTTTATTTAATTGTCCCAAAGAGATTTAGAATTATGGGGGTTTGATTTACCATTGTGCTGCTCACTTTTTATCCTGGTGTAATTTCATTGATTTTGATGAGTTATACTGGTGTAAATGCAGTAGCAGATCAGTTCTATGAAAACAAAGTATTCCCCCATCTATCCCTGATGAGTGAATCATAGACTTGTAGGAATGGAAGGAATCTCAGCAGGTCATCAAGTGCAGTCCCCTGCACTCGTGGCAGGACTAAGTATTACGTAGACCAGTGGTTCTCAACCTGTGGCCCGTGGGCCACTTTCGGCCCAATCAGCACACAGTTGCGGCCCATGTGACAGCCTCAGGGCTATAAAGCTAGTATATATGTTGTGTGGATGCGGCCCACATAACACATAGAGAGCTGCATATGGAGCCTGTGACGTTGCACTCCATATGCTTTATGAAACTATGCTTATAAAAGTGAATATGCTGTAACTGGAATATGCTTTATGCAGAAGGTCTCTCGTAAGGTATCATTACAAAGCTTATAATGTACTGTCAAGATGAGTGTCTCCATCCTATTTGTATGCATGTATCATCCTTGTTTCTGAAGCTAGAAATATGAAGTATAACTCTGAGGTCCTATTGTAACTATGCAAAGTGTGGGCCATTAATGGTGGTTTAGAATCCTGATGGCTCCCACTGACAAGGACAATTGGTTGTAGATGATTTATATACCTGCAAGCCTTCCTGCGAATGTGTGGGCCAGGCCATGGGTAATGAAGAATGAGGTCTTACAGTGACATGTGACCATGTCACATGATACTGGAATCCATCTTAAATCTGGTACTTTTCCATTTAGAAGGAGGGGTGGGGACCCAGAGAGACAAAAGATTCCCACTGGTGCCAAAGCTACAAAAGGGGGTGGAACAGAACAAAGGGGGTTACCAGTCATGAGAACCCCCCTGTTTTCCACCTAAGATGTCTGCTGAAACTAACAAGGACAGTACCAGGGGAAAGAATTGGGCCCAGACTAGGAAGGAGTCTAGTCTGTGAAAGAAGCTTATTGGAACATCTCTGAGGGTGAGATATTACCTGTATCAGTTTCTTAATGTATTAGGCTTAGACTTGCGTATTTTTGCTTTATTTTGCTTGGTGTCTTACTTTGTTCTGTCTGTTATTATTTGAAACCACTTAAATCCTACTTTTTATACTTAATAACATCACTTCTGTTTATTAATAAACCCAGAGTAAGTGATTAATACCTGGGGGAGCAAACAGCTGTGCATATCTCTCTATCAGTGTTATAGAGGATGGACAATTTATGAGTTTACCCTGAATAAGCTTTATACAGAGTAAAACAGATTTTTGAGGGGATTGGATCCCATTGGGAACTGGGTGTCTGGGTGCTGGAAATAGGTGACCTGCTGAGCAGTTTTTGGTTTAAGTCTGCAGCTTTTGGGACGTGGACCAGACCTGGGTCTGTGTTGCATCAGGCTAACGTGTCTGGCTCAACAAGGCAGGGTTCTGGAGTCCGAAGCTGGCAGGGAAAATGGGCTCAGAGGTAATCTCAGCACATCAGGTGACAGTCCCAAGGGGATCTCTGTGACCGAACCCATCACACGGCCCACAATGGTAAATAGGTTGAGAAGCACTGATATAGACCATCCCTGACAGGTGCTTATCTAACCTGCTTTGAAAAACCTCCAATGATGGAGATTCCACAACCTCCCTAGGCAATTTATTCCACTCCTTAACCACCCTGACAGGAAATTTTTTCTAATGTGCAATTTAAACGGCCCTTGCTGCAATTTAAGGCCATTGTTTCTGGTACTGTCTTCAGAGGTTAAGAAGAACAATTTTTCTCCCTCCTTCTTATAACAATCTTTTATGTACTTGAAAACTGTTATCACGTCCCATCTCAGTCTTCTCTTCTCCAGACTAAACAAACCCAATTTTTTCAATCTTCCCTCATAGGTCAAGTTTTATAGACCTTTAATCATTTTTGTTGTTCTTCTCTGGACTTGCTCCAATTTGTCCACATCTTTCCTGAAGTGTGGCACTCAGAACTGGACACAATGCTACAGTTGAGGCCTAATCAGTGCAGAGTAGAGCGGAAGAATTACTTATTTTGTCTTGCTTACAACAATCCTGCTAACACATCCCAGAATGATGTTTGCTTTTTTTACAGCAGCGTTACACTGATGACTTATATTTAGCTTGTGATCCACTATGATCCCCAGTATGTGATCCACTATGATCCCCCTTTTCTGCAGTACTCCTTCCTAGGTAGTCATTTCCCATTTTGTATGTATGCAACTGATTGTTCTTTCGTCAGTGGAGTACTTTGCATTTATTCTTATTGAATTTCATCTTGTTTACTTGAGACCGTTTCTCCAGTTTGTCCAGATCATTTTGACTTTTAATCCTATCCTCCAAAGCATTTGCAACCCCTCCCAGCTTGGTATCATCTGCAAAATTTATAAGTGTACTCTCTATACCATTATCTAAATCATTGATGAAGATATTGAACAGAACCGGACCAAGAACTGATCCCTGTGGGACCCCACTTGATATACCCTTCCAGCTTGACTGATAACTATTTTCTAGGACTGATTTTCCGATCAGTTATGCACCCACATTATAGTAGCTCCATCGAGGTTGTATTTCCTTAGTTTGTTTATGAGAAGGTCATACGAGACAGTATCAAAAAGTCAAGATATACCACATCTACCACTTCCCCCCGATCCACAGGGCTTGTTACCCTGTCAAAGAAAGCTATTCGGTTGATTTGAAATGATTTGTTCTTGACAAATCCATGCTGACTGTTACCTATCACCTTATTGTCTTCTGGGTGTCTGCAAATTGATTGCTTAATTATTTGCTCCATTATCTTTCCATGTACTGACATTAAGCCGACTGGTCTGTAACTCCCCGGGTTGTCCTTATTACCCTTTTTATAGATTGGCACAATATTTTTCCTTTTCCAGTCCTCTACAATCTCTCCCATCTTCCGTGGATAATTTTGCTTCTTAATCCCTCTCTCTCACTCTTTTTCCCCCCTAACTTAATCACAGAGGGCTGATGAGGAGCAATGCATTCATGATTGTGAGGCTTTCAGATACTGCAGTGATGGGGCCACATAAGTAGACAGAAGGTAGACAGATTTTGTCCTATCAGGAAGAATTAATATTGTATCTTTTATCTTCTGAGTCTAAATGTAATAACCATGCAAGTTGAAACTTTAGTTTACATACGTTAGTTAGCAAAACTCAAAGAATCTGTACTAGTGAACCCAGCAAAAAAAAAACAGTTGTCGACATTGGACCAAAACCTCTTCAACTTACCAATGTAGGCAAAAAGCAAAAGAGCAGCTATCACACTAATGGCAGCGATAATAAATAGAAGTGGGCCAAATAAAGCTTCCCCTGGAAAAACAAACATGGATGGGACAGAGGGGACAGAACTCTCCATGAGGCTCATTCCCCTCACACTGGTTGTCTTTTGGAGCCTTTGGCATAGGCAGAGTTGAACCCTGCCCCCACCCCCAACCTTATGGATCCTCACATTTACCTGTAGAAGCGACAAAGGGTCCTGTGGCACCTTATAGACTAACAGACGTATTGGAGCATAAGCTTTCGTGGGTGAATACCCACTTCTTCGGCTGCATCCGAAGAAGTGGGTATTCACCCACGAAAGCTTATGCTTCAATACCTCTGTTAGTCTATAAGGTGCCACAGGACCCTTTGTCGCTTCTACAGATCCAGACTAACACGGCTACCCCTCTGTTACATTTACCTGGAAGCAACTCTTAGCTCTGTGGATGCCGCAGGAATGTTGTCCCCCTCTCCCCCAGGTTAGGCTGCAGGTCTAGCTCACCACAGTAATAAAAGCAGCCGGATTGACTTCACAGCCCAGAAATAACTGAATTCAATTTACCACCCAGCAAAGAAATATCTGAATTCAATTCAAGACAAAAATGACGAGAGAGAAGAAAATCAGATGAAAGGCAGAATTTGTTTTTTAAAGAGAAACACTATTAGTAAAAAAAATAGAGAAAAGAACAGTAGAATTCTGTACTATTTGAGAAGCATTAATAACATCCTTGGTCATGTGCATGACACAAAATACAGTCTCTGATCTGAAGAACTTACAGCGCAAAAGAGACAGACACAGAATAGAAAGGATGCACTGGGAAGAGGAGGAACCAGCTAGGATTTTACTGCATTAAAGAGATTGAAGTCAACAGAGCTACTCCAATTTATACCAGTTGAGCCCTGTCTCTATATTAATGCTATTAATTTGGTGACTCTGCTTGTCAGTGTCATAGAAGATGCAAGTCTTTAAACAAAGATTTGAATGAAGACAGGAGTAGTGGCTTGATGGCCCAGAATACATTTTCACGTGTAGGAAGAGTGTCATCCACAGTTGCATTAGGGCAGGGGTCAGCAACCTTTGGCACACAGCCCATCAGGGTAATCCACTGGCGGGCCGCAAGACATTTTGTTTACGTTGACCGTCTGCAGGCACGGCCCCCCACAGCTCCCAGTGGCCACAGTTTGCCATTCCTGGCCACTGGGAGCTGCGAGGAGCGGGGGGAGGGAGGAGTGCCTGTGGACAGTCAACGGAACCAAAATGTCTCATGACCCACTAGCGGATTACCCTGATGGACCACGTGCGGAAGGTTGCCAACCCCTGCATTAGGGAGCATAAAACTATAGAAAGGCATCAAGCCTCAGTTATGACTGAGATGAGATGGGATGAGAAAAAAATTCCCTATTGAAAAATTGTCCATTATAGAGGTAGTAGGGGTTACCCCTTCCATCAGAAACATCCAGCCACAGTCAGAGACAGAATTCTCTCCTGGACTACAGGGACCACCATCTTGAGCCAGTATGGAAATTACTGTGCAGATGTTTTTTTAAAAAGATTGTCTTCTATTTCTTAAAAGAAAGTGAACTTAAAGAAGACAAGTGGAAAAGAGAGGTGGTGTTGATCCATTCCAAACACTTTACTGAAATGTTGGAATTAAAACACAGAAAACCTGGAACTAGATGACAGTATTATCATTTTTAAAAGTCGGATACACTCCTTTGACCTTAGTGAATGACATTCTCCAGCATTGTTTTTAAGCTGACATCTGCATTGTTTGGCTCAAGTAATATAATTCAATAACTTTATTTTTAAAAACTATTTTCAGATTATTTCCATTCTACTCCAGCCTATCACAATCCTCACCAGGCTTTTAAATAGACTATAAACATGTGCTACATGATACCAACCCTGTGGCCCAGGCCTCTAGACATAGGCATATCCACTGTAACAATAGAAGTTAACTCTCCCTGCATCGGAAATATCATTTACCAGTGGCATTTTTCCAGAGGCAGAATCTGCTATCTGTGTTTGCACCAAGTGGGTTTTGCTATTATCTACTAACCTCCACATGCAATGGTAATTCGGGGAATAAAATACTGCTCCAAAATAAATGCTCAAATGTCGCTGGCTTGGCACACATAGCTGCACATTCCCAGGGAGCAGGGCAGGGACCAAACTGTGACTCAATCCCTGCTTCTCCTGTGCGCCATGAGAGAGGTAAGCTGCACTAGCCTTTTTCCAGGCACAGTTTATTTCCCTCTTTGACCCAGCACAGCTGTGCCAGCCAGTACGTTGGGGATGTGCTCATGTGGCGTATTAAGGACTGTATTGGAATTGCAAGCTATCACTTTAAGAGCAAGAGCGTGGGTGGGTGCGTGGGTGGGAAGTTTCCTGGTCCTACTTCCAGGTTTGGGTGCTTTATACTGCAGGGAAGTGTGCAGTCAGAATCAGCCTGCAAAGAACCAACCTAGAACAAGGTGGGGTGAGTTGTGCTTCTCTGCCTTAGAATACCTTGCTTTGTCTCAATTACTGTTTTATTGTTCTGGATTCTAAGAAATAAAGTCATGTTATGTTGCAACCTTCCAGGAAGATTATTTGATGTTTTTTATCTAACTAGAGTGTGCGTGCCGCGAAAGGGCCTGCGCACCCCCAGCCCTGCACACCCTTTCATGCAGGAGGTGGAGTAGCAGTCTGCCATCGTCTGCCTTCCATCTGTAAAAGGTCGAACAATGCAGGCAGGCTGCATAGGGGACCTAGAGGATATCTTAAGCCACCTTAGCGCCGTGTAACACAGCCTGGCTCACAATTAAGCCCATGGGATCTGCACACATGCAAACATTGAAAACTCAACTCTGGCTTTTTTGTGGGTGTTTTCTGTATAAAGTTTTCCACTGTGCATTCCACAGCAATCGATGAGGACAGACACATGCATAGAATTAAGTGGCAGGATGCAACTTATATTAAACTTTAACACGGGGGTGGGGGCACTAGCTGCCTATCACCCATACTATACCTGGTATGTAATTGGGTCCTGTGCATGGGTTACAGAGCTCCTTACCATGTAATCTATAACGTGGGGTAGGCTCTCCTCAGTCTACCTCCAAAGACTCAGCTCTCTCAGACTCCTAACACCCTCCCCCACCCCCGTGAAGGGGACAGAGGGTGCAGCAGGGTGAGGACCTCAGTCCACGAAGACCATGAGGTCTGACCCTATCACATGAGCACAAGACCCATCACCAAAATCCTAGGTCTTTTGCCTCTGGGAACTGTTCATTTGATGCTCTGAGCCACACTGGAAACTGACCACAGGGGGCACCAGCAACTAGCTTGGTCACTCCTCACCCAACCACAATGGCAGGTATTGTGATACCAATCCGTGCCTGTATGTCCTATAGCTGTACATCAGCGCCTCCGTCTGACAGATGTACGCCATCTGTACTGAAAACTTCTGGCCCATTGTCATGGATGTCCCTGTGCTGTATCATTGAACCCCCCTTTTTCCAGGAATATCTTGGTGATTCCTTTATTTACTTTCTTACTAGTCTTGCCCACGTGGGCTGGGTCTGCAACCAGACGTTGCCTGTCAGCGAGTGCAGAAGTGATATGAGCTGAGCCCACTGCATGCATCTTCTGGATGGGAACAGCTTCAGCCCTGCAGCCCAGCTGAGATCCAGCAGCCATTCTGGTACCCTCTTGTGGGCCCAATGCACTATGGAGTGCCTACAAATCCAGATATTGCATATGCTCTGTGTAGCTTCTGAAACAAACAAGTGTATTGGGTTACTTATGTTTTGGCATTCCCTGCTATCTTTTCCTTGGTGCAGACATAAGTCGTGTCACATCTTAATTTCCAGGACCCAATTGCCTGCACCTGCTGTGGGCCAAAGACCAGAGCAGTCACCGACGTCATTGCTCCCAGCCTGAAAAAATGAGCACTACATTTTAAGCCCATGGGATCTGCAAACGCAAAGGTTTGAAAACTCAGGTCTTGTGGGCTTTTTTGGTGGGTGGTTGCTCTATAAAGTTTGCCATTGTGCATTCCACAGCACTTCTGCCCTCCAGCAGATCTAAGAAGAGAAACTTAGGCAAGGGATCTCTCCTTTTTCTTTTTCTTCCCTGGAATGAAAGTTGATTGGTGGGGAGGGTGAATATTTTATTCTATGTTTTAAATTTAAACTGAGTCATGGGTTAACCACATTTCTACGCGGGAGATTTGTTTTCACTGGATATATTTGATACCTTTGATAAGTGTCAGAGTTACAGTCTTAAGCAAATAGTTTCCAGTTTAACTATTTTTATGTTGTTGTTATGCTAAACTTAGTTTCAAGTTTTTAAGTCAATTTTGTTTGCTTAACATGTTCCTTTGAAAAGAAAAACTACAGTACGAATGCTGGGATATTTCCCCCCATCTCATTAAGTCTGATGGAAATGGATGCATTCACGTGCAGGTGGCCACAGAAAGTAACCAAATCCTGAAGTCTATTTTTAACGTGGGACAGAATGGTGTTCCTTCTGCTCCACACTTGCCAGGGCAGAGAGAGAACATATAATGGTGTGGCTACGATCCCTCTTCCCAGGTATGCCACACATGCTCAGCCATGAAAAACACATCCTTTGTTCAGAACACACAGCACAATGAAAGCATGTTTCTGCTATTTGGGCAACTATTGGAACTGGCTCAAAAATAGCGATAAGGAATATGGCGGTTTTGTTTGGTTCAAACATCCCCTAAAAAACTTTGGGCTTTTTATCCAAAGTTTCACTTGTAAACACATGGAAGTTCCACCAGAACTGCACAGCTCCCCAACTTCCCAGCAGTCCCGAGCCAGTCACTCTCCTTGCCCCTTCCTCTTTTATAGAAGCATAGACCACCTATTTTTATTCCGTCCTACTGCAGGATTGTTCCCTACCATCCGTACATTTAAAAGTGTTGTGCCCAGTTTAGTTTTAATTGTGCTAAGTGCTAAGTCTTCTGCCATCTCCACTGGGAGATTACTTTGCAATATATGTTTTTTCCTGCTAACTCAGCCTAAAGTGTTACCTTTCTTACTTTGATCCCATTCATTCTGTTTATACCCCTGTTAGTTATGTCAGTTCTTGTCTCTCATTGGTATTTCCACCTTGCAGATATTTGTAGCTTCTTATCAGATCCAAGTATTGCAGTTGTAATGAAGTAGCTCATAGCTGTTAGAGATGGAGGAATAATGGGGAAGAAATATTCCAAACAAATGCTATGTTCACACCTTGTTTCTAGTCACTTTTCATGAACATTCAGGTGAGCTAAGATGTGTTCAGATGAGTGGAAATGGAAATGCTTTTGGAGCTTATGGGCAAGACTCATTTCAGGTGGCTACAGATGCCATTTTAGCATTTGGTTTGCGGGATTAGTGGCGGAGGAGCATAAGCAGCAGTGCAGAAAGAGTCGGGGGGTGAGAAAGACATTGTGAAGGATGATCAATAAAAGGAGAAAGTGGAGTAGGAGGAGGGGAGATAGAGATGGGCCAATGACACTCATCTATGTGAGTTCACAAAGGTTGCAGAGACCAATCACCCTCCCTGGGCCTCTTCTGAGAAGGGCCAGCCTGCCAAGATGCCAAGGAAGATAAAGTGGGTACATAGGTGCTGCAGGCTCACTATCTACTCTCGCCACATTTTCTGTTTTACAGCGTGGGAGTTGGAAGATTGCATAAATCACAGCGCATGGTCACAATGATACGTGGCATTGTTACCATTGCATTTGCCCAGGCTTGCTGCGAGGGCCCTGGTTACATTCTAGTGCATGATGCTGGGCACACCGACATCAGTGAACTCCCTGCTCCCAATCAGCTTGCTAAATCTAGGAAACTGTCTTGCCAGTCCTGTGCAAATCTCTTCCGAGTCTCTGATGGAAGCTTGGCAGCTTCGGAGAGGAACCAGCAAAGGAGTTAGGAGAACAAAAAAGAGCCAGTCCCAGCACTCGGAAGAAGGAGAAGAATTGGCAGCCAGGAAAGGGGGACTGGTTGTGCCAGCAATCAAGACTTTGCTCTGCCTGCCAGTGCTCTCTCTCTAAACTCCAGTTGGCACTTTGTCCTCGGACTTTGCTTGCAGAAGCATTGCCTCACCCCATCACCTTGAGTGCAGAGCTGTGTCCAGGAGCCACAATCTAGCACTTAATTAATAGCACAGAACCCGAAAGGGCAAAAGAGAGTTGCTATTAGCTTAATTTCAAGTGTTATGCTTTTGCCTAAAGGAAAAGAGTAATATATTCAATAGAGAACCATAAGCTTAACTATTCTAGCAATTGGAAACATTTGAACAAATGCTGCATTTTAAAACTTGAAATAACATGTGTAATTGCACATTCACTTTGAATTCACCCTGCTCCTAAATATGGGAAGAAGGGGTTGGAGGGAGTTAACCAAAGGCTATTACTTCAATGTGAATCTGTCTGTCGAGGTTCTTATACTGAAACATCACCTATCAAGCAAAAGTTTGTTTTAGAATATTAAAAAAAGATCATTCTGAACAGTGCAATGGAAAACGGTTTCTTCATGAAATGTGCGGGCCAAAGCACCTGCATGATGAGCTGATTATTGCCCGAGCACTACTGGGAGAATTATGAGCCCTTTAAATACAGCTTTGCTCCAGGCCTTTAATTAACACACCGTTCTGGCTGAAAGTATAACTGAAAGCTAATTAAAGTTCAGATTTAAACTGAGATTACATTAAAAGCACTGAGCAATGCAATGTGTGTTGCCTTTGCAGGAACCTTAAGCAGTTGGTAAATGGGCAAAATGAACTACTTGCATTCTGTTCCCTTCGTGAACTAGTTCTTGCATCCTTACTACTGAATGCCGGTGAAAGAGGCCCATTCAGGCTTAGGGCCTAGCTGCACTATAAGTACAACTCTGTTTTTATAATGAGACAGTGGCAGGCTCATCTGACTTGCGACCTCAAACATGATTGAGTTGTGGCTGCACAGCTGATTTTTTGTGTGCATCTGTACATCGTTGGACAATTTGGGTAGCTACTCATTACTGATCAAATTTGGTTAAAAGTTGTGGCATAGACCAGACTTAGCTCAGTCAACTTCCCACTGCTATTACTATTGTTTATTATTATGTGTATCACTGTAGCACCTAGGAGCCCTAGTTATGGACCCAAACCCCCGTGCTGCACAAACACAGACAGCTAGTACTGCCCATTAGAAATACTAGACCCAGAAAACTCTTCTGCAGTTCCTAGTAACTAGGGGGACCAGAGCTGTGGCAGCATCTGCGTATGAGGATTACAAGCTTGAGTGGTAGCATGTGTGTTTAGATTTAAAGGATGGGATGAGTGCTTTGGGTGTTTCAGGGCTGGTGGGGAAGGAAGAAGAGGAAGAAGGCATGTCAGTTTGCATGTGCAAGCTTGAGTGACTGTTGTGAAGGGGAAATAGATCTGCAATATGTTGGTGGGATGGAGGAAGTGTGTACGCAGGAGACTAGTTTGCTGTCTGTCCCCAAGAGATAGTGGATCCACTAGTACGGTGCAGTGTCGTTTCTGGCAGAGAATGAACACAACTCAGTTGTATTGAGTACAAAGGGGACTGGGCACCTGTAGGTCTCTCTGGCTCTCTAGCTCATTAACTAAATCCTGCCTATGCTATCTAATGGAACCTCACAGAGCCCGTCTAAACCCTAGTCTGAACCAGGTAGTCACGGAAGGTGCTACTGATTACCGCACACATAGAAGAGAATCACATATCAAGTTTCCTCTTTCCCCTGCCCCAAAGCACAAGACAAGGAATGGCTGGTGGAGCATTGCTTGAGCAGGAGCATGTATCGCAACAAGGCTAGCTCTGTTTGTTGAACTCTTACCAGGGCCGGCTCTAACTATTTGGCCACCCCAAGCGGAAAAAAAAAACCCAAAAAACCCCACCCCAAGTGCCGCCCCACCGAAACAAAAAAAAACAACCCCCACCCCTCCTCCCATGGAACCCCCCCCCAAGTGTTGCACCACAACAATTCCCTCCCACCCGCCAGCGCCTCTCCCTGCTGGAGCGCCGGGGGAGGATGGCCAGCCTGGCCAGGCCCCGCTCTCCCGGCTGCGGCCGGAGCTCCACGGGGAGGGTGGCTAGCCCGGCCTGGGCCCCGCTCTCCCGGCCACATCTCCGCAGCCAGCCCGGCCCGGGCCCCGCTCTCACTGCCAGAGCGCTGGGGGCAGGGCGGCCAGCCTGGCCCCAGCCCGCTCTCCCAGTCGGCTGCAGCCCCTAGGGTGGCTCCACAGTATGTTTAAAAAAAAAAAAAAAAAACCTGAGCGCCGCCCCCCCCCCCCCAAGGTGCCGCCCCAAGCACATGCTTGGTAGGCTGGTGCCTGGAGCCGGCCCTGCTCTTTACAAACAAACTTATAATGCAGTTCTGCCACGATATAAATCAATGGCAAAATATCCACCGTCTTCAATGGGAAAAGGAAGCTCAAGAAATCTCACAATAACTGTTAGGGATAGAAAAAGAAAATTGCAAAACAAGACAGAGACATATGGTCCAAGTTCTACAAGGTGGCCTTAGATAGCAATATGAAATAACCTCCTTCAAAATACATGGGATATACTTTTCCAGTGGTAAAAAATGTAACCAGATCATTTCCCATGGTAACATGTACAGACTTAAGCACAAAATTTTTCCACGCATGGGATAGTTTTACTTCTAACTGAAAAAGTACCCCCTGGAATAAGTTCTTTATTTGCAGCAATATGCTTCCTGTAATAAATATCTTATGTGCTCACCAAGAGAAAGCATTTTCGTTACTTTATTTGCATTATTTGATCACTAGGTTTGTATATATTTATTTCTCCAAATCCCTTACACTGCTATATAAATCAATACAGTAATAATGGATACAGACACATTAAGGTGATATCACTCTCTATTACATGACCGCAACTCCCACTCCACCCCGACACACAAGCACACCTTTTAAATCTTCTTAGAAAAATCTGGAGCTAGCATGCAGTGGGGTAGCTTATCTTTCAAAACTATCATTTCCCAACACCTAAAGCTGGCTGGGGGATGACAATTCAATTTTGTGACAACTGTCAAGGTTTCAACATTTTTTTCATTCTCCACTGGAAGAAAAATAAAACCTTTCCAATGTTTTCATGACACAGAACTGAGTCAAAACAGCTGGTTTCAGATCAAAAAGGTCGGATTTTTTTATTCAGGTCTCTCTCTCTCTCCTCTCTGGTCAGAAGTGACCAGAGAGCCCAGGATCTCAGAAACCTTTCCATTGAAAACTTCGTCAAAATCGATACTTCTCCATAAAACATTTCAGGTTCAGTGAAACAGCACATTCTGATGACAATATATTTGATTGAAAGTATTCTGACCAGCTCTACAGACAACGCAAATGGGAAGAAAGGACATTTTTTGCTAATCATTCACCCAGAAGAAAGATCACCTTGTGGTTAAGGTCACAGTATGAGACTAAGGAGATCTGACGTTCAACTTCCAACCCTGCACCAGACTTCTTATGTGTCCTTAGGCCCTGATTTTTGAAAGGTACTTAGGTGTTGCTCTATTCAGTGTTGCCCACCCTAAGACTTTCAATGATCTTAGGCTTCTTGATCATTTAAATCACTTAGGCCTTGAAACCTTGAGGGAAGCAATGGCTAAATACCTTTAAACAGCTGTGCCTTAATCTGTCTGTGCCCGAGTTCCTGATCTGTGAAATGGGAATAATAATACCGGTCTCTTCTGCCTATTTAAACTTAAGCTCCTTGGGGCAAGGACCGTGTCTGACTATGTGTACACAAAGCCTAACACCACAAAGGGGCCATGATTCTATAATACAAGTAATATCCCTTCCTCTTTTTTTTTTTTTTTTTTTGCCCACCTTCCCCCTGCTCCATCAGTCATTCCCCCACAACACAGACACTTCTCAGACATGGAGGAGTGGATTTTGCACAGGACTGCAGCTCTCAAAGCCTTCATGTATTCGCACTGAATGGCATAGAAGCCCTATGAATCTGTTCTGGAAACATGGACATATTGGGAATGCATCTTTACCCAACCACCCTCTTTCAATCACATTATATTATTTATAACAGTATAACAGGGAAAATGCCAAGACATTATCTAATACACAGATGGTGCCGCGACAGCTTTTCATCTTAGTCTGGGAACCATTAAGATAGTTTGCTACATAAATAACACAGTGGATTAAATATTCGTCTTGTATCAGTACCATATGTTAATAACAAACTTCTTTATAATGTTTATTTAAATAACTTCAAAAAGGGATGTTCCAATAGATCAGTTGTACTGTAAATATTATTAAAAATACTTTAGAAACTTTATCAGAAGGGCCTTTTAATATATGGGAAACAACATTGGTAAGAAATGCTCTTCAAAAAGTACTGAAGAAAATATAAAGCTTGGACATACATAAACTTTGAATTTCTAAATAACTTTAGTAGGTATGTAAATTGATCAATCTCACTAAAGTTTATGCATTGAATTTCTCTCTAAGACAAATAACAATAAATGCCAGACTGTATTACTAGTCAGTGGTCTTCCATCATTAAATAAAAACCTTCTGTATTGCAGCGAGCTACAACTTGGCATTTACAAGTTTCTGTGTGATGAGTAGGGAAGACCATAAATACAGTTGATAGTGGAAGTTGCCCTGGCTGCAAATTAGACTAGTAAATCAAAAGTAAATATGCAACTATTTCTTTTGAGGAAAAACAGCAAAGAAGCACATTATTTTATGCAACTTAACGTTTCACAGAGACATGTGAAATTCAAATTCATTTCTTCTGGTTCTCCTGCGTGTTAGAAATATTTCCATGAGCATTAGTGATGATGGGTCATAGAGTCATTAAGCAACTCATTGCACATTTCTGAAACAAACATAAAACAGTCAGTTGTACATTTATGTTCATTATTTTCTTCCAGCTAGTTTTATGTATTAGCCTCGGTGGCTGGCCTTGAGTCATTTAGGACACTACTCTGTAGGAAAGAATCTGTGGCCTTCTACAACACAGAAAGATGTTGATTTTATGTCTGGATCCAGCAGGTTGGTTATCAGAAAACTTGGCTGTGACAGGGAAGTATCTTCAGGAATTTTTAAAATGAGCTAGATATAAATAGACTGATGTATCCTCAACCTATAAAGTTAATGCAGTGGACTTTTTGAGTGAATGTAAATCTCTTTGTAAGCCAGAAAAATGTAATGTGCTATGTCAAACACCCACCTACCAGTAGCTACATATTAGTTGACCCTTATGTCCAAACCTTTCCTTCTGCTCACACTCTTCAGAAAAGGGTCCTGGAGTTTGAGTCTTCTTGGGTCTGCTTCCCTTACAGCTTTCTTATTCAGTCTGAGTGCTTAGTCTGGTCCTTGTTGATGGGTACTTGTTCGATGACCTCTTACAGGCCATGTATTTGAGGTGGTTCAGTCCTCTTCCCCCTCTCCAGGGGTCAGTTCCTAGAGAGTGAGCTATTTCTGGCTGACAAAGCAAATAGTCTCTCATCCTAGAACTGAGCTCCAGGGATAGGTTTAGGGGCTGAGTGTCAGTCTGAGGAATTTAGCTCATTGGGCCCATTTCTCCACTTCAACCCAGTTTTGTACCAGTGTAATTCAGAGTCACCAATCCAGTGTACTGGTGAAATACAGTGCGTTACAGTGAAACTGGTGTAGCTGGTTGGAGGATCAGGCCTATTATATTCAGACCAAGTTTGAAAGATGATGTGAATACAGTTTGTACTCATATTTCTATCCAGAGCATTCAGCCATTCATGAGTGGGAGGGAAAAATTAATCTGTTTTTCTAATCATCTACATTTTATGGGCCTGACGCAGTATGTTCTGTGGACTTGGTCCGCCTCTGACTTTCAGTAGTGTCACTCAAAAGTCACTCCTTTGATGTCAATGAAGTTATATACTAGTGTAAAACCAGAGTAAATGAGAGGACAACTACACCCTACCTATTTTAGTTATGTACAAACAAACTATATTAAAAGAATGCTAATGCTGCAAAATCAAACTCTAGAAATTAGGAAATGCCAGGATTGGAATTGACCATACCCTCTTGATTTCCTCCACTTATGTGTACACCTTATGACATATTATGTGATCGTGTAATTAAAGACCATCTTTCTCACACGGGACCCCTCCTCATTCAGTGCACAGGGTAGCAGCAGATGTTATAGGGTAAAAAGAAATACTGAATACTACTCATTTAGAGTGCAGCTTCCGTCCTGTGCATTGAATGAAGCAGATGAAAAAAGGCCTTTTTATGCACTGCTGGTTTACTATATATCCCTAAACTAGTCCTTTAACTCTTGGACCTGGTTTATTGTTTGCTCTTTGTCAAAGTTCTTTTTAAATACATGATATATGTTCCTGATAGCACTGGTTTAGAGCAGGAAAAGCTAACACCTGAAGCACCTTGATTGCCCTAGAATCTCATTTGGCCTTTCGTCCACATCAGTGTTTGTTGTGTGAATATGATGCTACCCATAACGTTTCAGATCTTGTATGTATGGCTCCATGTCATTGATTGAGCTGCAGCTTTTGAGCATAATATTTGAGGTGGAACTTGGCAACATGAAACAGAGGGACTCGTGATTTCAGTAAGTCTGATGCTAGAAACATCATAGAGAGGAGTGATTTGCTTCCCATAGCCACTGTTTCATGCAGTTTAACTTGCCTTTCACTAGAAACTCATGCTGCTTCAAAAGACTGCCATATTGCACTTAAAACCTGATTGTGCAAACTCTTGCTCAAGTGAGTAAGCCCAAAGATTTAGTCCTCCCTGAACACAGTTCAGAGGGAAGCAAAACGGCCCAGAAAATCTGCCCAGCATCAGATGGTCCCTGGGCTACGTGGAAAAAACTGGCACAAGAAGTGGAACTGCAGGCTGCTCTGTAGGCGAACACTTTGAAAGCTAATGACCTCTAAGGTGACATTAACTTTCTCTATGTATAGTGACTCTCCATTGGTTTCCCATAGTGCAGCAGGGATCCATCTGCTAATGGCAGCATTGTTTTAGCTGCAAGGCCAACCACCACAAAAGTATCCACATGGCACTGGCTGAGATCAATAAAGGTTGGGGTCCAGGACTCCACAGAGTATGGGAAAGAATAGGCCGATTCTGAGATACTTTTGCAGCACTGGGATTTTGGTTCTAATTTGTTCGCCCCTCCCCTGTACTTTTGTACAGGGGAGCACATAGGCCATGACTGCAATGGGCTTACTCATTGGAGGGGTAGTTTGCAGGTTCAAGCTATTATTTTGCTGGCCCTCTCAGAAGTGCCATGAAGCATGCAGGAGGGAAGGAAGAGCAGAAAGGAGTACTCTCACAGTCCTCTGAGGCTTAGAAATGACATCACTCTGGCTTTCCATTACTTGATTCGGAAAATGGGACCAAGTATGTCTGAGTGCTTCATGAGACTGAAGCAAGTTCAAGTGCCTTGGGGAAGCCCACATTGGACATGGCCAACCCCTACAAAAGCAGAATTTATAATGAATACAACCCTGAAATATATTATTTTTAATATTTTCCCATTATATTGTTTGAAGTGGAGCCACTCAGTCTGCCTCACACAGCCTGCCAATTTTTAATCATGAAGTGAAATTTGAAATCTTCATTTTATTAGAACAAAAAACAAACACTGAAAACATGATTATTAATAAAAAATAATGTTTTAGTTACTTAACCTCAAAGAATGCCGTAAAGTCTTCAGCTCATAAATTTGGAAAGATGAAATGTATGTAACTTATTTGTTTTTGATTGTTTTGTTCAGTATGTAAGAAGTGGGTATTTGTAATAAAATCTTACAGAGATTAAAGACAGAGTATACAGACAAACATGCTATAACCACAAATACAATGGATCTATGTACTATCCATTCTATGTTAACCCATTGCTTGGAAATATTTAAAGATTATTTGATCTTCATTTGTTGCTCTTCATAAAACCTACAGGACAATATTTCCTCCTGATAAATTCCTAGTTATCCAGACATTTTTCAGTACCCCCTTTTCTTCCTGTCCTTTTAAAAATGACTCCTTTTCCAGTAATTGTTGATGTTTGGTAGCAGGCAAGGCAGTGACTGACCTCACTGCTTGATTTTGGCTTCACTATATATCTATATTCAAGGTTGAGACAAAAACCAAGTGAGCAAGAACTCAACTAATTTATCTTCAGGTCATAACAACATTAGAAGTTATATTTTTCCCCTCCTCTATCCACCACCCATATTTTTCATGAAAATAGTCTGCTCCAATAACTTGTCTTTTTGTTCAACTCCAATTGCTGAGTAAAATAGCTGAGTTGGTTTGCTCCACTGTCAAGCTTCCCAGCTTGCCAAATGTCTACTGGTGTGATGCCACTATCCACATTTCTTCAGTAGAGTGCTAAAAATCCTTGCAATTCCATGACAGGTTAGAACATTCATTGGGAAGGCCATGTGTTCAAACACAGAAATATTGTAATGAGTCTTATAAAACTTTGCAATTACCTGAAAACCATAATCTGTCCAATGACTGATAAGTATTTTCACCATGAATACTCAAAGGTCTGGCTTACTGTGTGAATTCTGCAGCACCATTACTTCAACATATTGCTCTTCATAACTGATTTCTTTACACAATTTCTTCCCAGCTTTCTGATCCTCTGCAAGAGAAAAACACTGAAAAGAAAAACAATGAACACAGGAAGTCTTTTACAGTTGGCATGGGAGAGGCAGAGCAGGAAGGGTTTATAAAAAGCTTATGAAACAGATTAACACGCTTTATGACAGAGGGTAATATGTTCAACAGCATCCAAGTGATTTAGGAGCTTAAATCCCATTGACTCAATTAGATTTAGGCTTCTAAGTGGCTAAGTCACTTCTGAAAATGGGAATCAGATAAAATGTTAGTGTGCCCAGATGATTTAGGAACTTAATTCCCATTCTCAAAATTACCTATGCACCTGAGCCCCTAAAACACTTAAAATAATATTTTACAAAGAGTCTAGGGGCTCATTTTTTTAAATCCCACTAGGCAGTCATCTTCATTCTTAGGTGCCTAAAAACCTTTAAAATCTGGTCCTAGTAGCTCAGGAACTTAGGGTACATTTTTCACAAGTATCTAAATTTCAAGTCATATGGGCATTTTAAAAATGTTACTCAAATGATTCCGGGAAGGTCAACTGCTCAAATAAAAGTGATATGCTGCAGCTATCCAGGGTATGGAACATTAAAGGCAACATGGACTTCAAAAGCACATTTAATGTATGCAGTTTCTTACAGATAATGCTGTATCATAATACTGAATTCTACCAAATTGCATGCATATATTACATGTAATAAACATACTTTTTCAAGGCTCTTTACACAATCCTCACATGGTTAGTGCCAGATTCATGGGCAACAAAGGATACATAATCTAAGATAGTGTGGGCTTTTAACTAGAAATGAAGCCAGTTTTGTAAATCAAAATTACTTTCCTGTCCATGAACTAAACTAAATACAGACCTGTCAGATTGTGAGTTTTGAGTAAAAAATTTGAAAAAAAGTAAATATGAGAATTTTTGTCCTCTTCTAATGTTGGATTTTTGGTTTGTTATATACTGTAGTGTTTCATTTTGGTTTGGTTTTTAGGGAGGGGGAAGGGATAGAGGTGATTTTTTGTTTTGTTTTTAAAAGGATTGATTCTCTCCTTTCCTTTCCAGATGTCACTTTGTAGACACATGTTCTGCCTTTCCTTTCCCTTCCCTTCTATTTCCCATTTTAAAAGAAAATAGAAATATATTTGTTCTAAATTAATAGAATGTTATGCTATGAGTTAGGTCTTACTTTCTGCCTCCTCTTAGCTTGTGAAAAACAACTCTTCAACAAAATGGTACCAATTACATTACAATAACATAAGAAGACATTTCATTCAGGAGATGAAACAATAGGCTTTCAAACGTATGCCTCGTATTGTGGGAAAACTCCAAAAATCAAATCTTTGTGGTCTCAAGTCTAAGGGCATGTCTACACTAGAACTTAAGTCAGCCTATGTTAGATTGACTTGCAACCACTTCAGAGGTTCATATGCACACTACCCTCCTTCTGTTGGTGGTGCACTGCCACTGACTTGAGAGGGACAGCGTAGGAGGCTGAAAACCCAGGATCTCAGCTAGGGCCAGCTCTAACTTTTTTGCTGCCACAAGCAAAAAAACAAACAAACCCGAGCGCCGCCCTGAGCGCTGCGCCCCCCAAAGCAAAAAAAAATTAAAAAATAAGCGCCACCCCGTTGAAACAACCCTCCCCCTCGAGTGCCGTCCCGCCAAAGTAAAAAAAAAACCTGAGCGCTGTTCTGCTGCCCCAAGATTGGCCGCCCCTTTGAAGGTGCCGCCCCAAGCAAGTGCTTGGTGAGCTGGTGCATGGCGCCGGCCCTGATCTCAGCTCCACATGCAGCTCCCTGCCACCGGGAGCCCAGCTGCAGCCCCAGGCTCTCAGCTTCCTGCTTCCCACTGCCAGAAGCTCCTGGTCGGGAACACTGTGTCTGGAGTCCAGGCTACTCCCGGACTCCCCACGGGACTCCCAGTACAGAGTCGGGAGCCCAGGGCACAGCCTGCTGGAAGCGGAGAGCAGGGAGCCAGGTGGGTGCAGCCCAGCTTGGAGCTGGGAGTGGGAGCCCAGGCAGCAGCTAGACTGGGGAAGCCGAGACCCGGGAGGCAGCCCAGCTTTTTTGTCAATTTCAATTGCCAAGAATGACCGCCAATAGCCAATATAAGTAACACAATGTCTACATGGACACTATGTTGCCCTAATGACATCGACATAAGCCTTATGCCTCTCATGGAGGTGGAGTTATGATGTTGGTGTAGTAGGGCACTTACATCAGTGGGAGCTAGGCTGTAGTGTGTACCCTGACATAATTAGGTTGACACAAGGCAGCTTATGTTGACCTAACTCTGTAGTGTAGATCAAGCATAAGAAAGTATGAATCCCACTCCAGATAACATCTTGGTATTTGACTGACATGGTTATACTCATATAAACAATCCATATGGCTTCTTGTTGCTCTCGCAATAAATTGTTGTCAGACCCTGGAAATCTTCTGATGTGCCCTCTCTGTCTTCATAGTAATCTGAAATCAGGTATTTCTGAATCAGCAAAGCTAATCTGCGTGCAAAACAAGTGAAAAAAATACTCTACTTGTAATCAGCAAGGTTTGAAGAAGCTTACAGCAGCATCTGTTCAAAAAGGTTAATAAGTTTCTTACTGATCACAGTTCCTTAAAAAATTACCTTACTTTATCCTGCTGGAATAGTTGGGGCCATTTTTAACCTTTCATCATCTGTAACACACTGAACTGTACTTTGTCAGAGTGAAATTCCCCAATGCAGAGAGGCTACAAGAGTCCTTATTCCCTAATGCACCATTTTATCCCAGTGGAGGATAATTTCGGCCATAAAGAAAACAGTACAGAAACTACAGAATCATAGCTGCAGTCCATTTCACTTGGAATAAGGAACGGTGGTAGATTCTCTCTGTGCTACTTAAACTTCTGTGGGAAGGGCTTAAGAGGTGCAGATGAACTTCTACTGGCCCTCTGCATAGTGGTGAATTTCACCATAGAGATGAGAACACTCTAAATACAGACATGTAGCTGCAGGCCATTTTATATGAACAAAAACTATGGTGTTTCAGATTCCCCTCTTCTATGTACTGCATAAAGAAAATCGGTGGAGCAATTAGTAAGTCTAAGGGCAATACAGCTTTGACTACCAAAGCCCTGATTCAGGAAAGTAATTAAGCATGTGTGACTGGGGTTCTGGGGGGCCATACTGCGATTGCTCAGTTAGAACAAACTGCAGAAAATGGGGAAGAAAATCCCCCAAACTGGTGGTTATTCCAGTACTTGGATTTACCAAGCTAGCAACCTAAACAGTTTCTACAATACCTTACTGGTTACACAGAAGCCAAAACACAGTTCCCTTAAGGCAACCCAGCATTGGGCTCCCTCCCAGACAGCCAAGTCAAATATGATGAAGATTATTGAAAATCTTGATCATCATATAACAGGTTCTACCAATCCTAAAGGATCGGACACATTACCCACCAAGCTAATGAATATTTCAGATTTTACCCAAATACATGCTTACAGACAAGCCTTTAGTATCTAATATTTAAAGGTTTATTTATAAAAAAAGACATGAGAGTTAAAACTGGTTAAAGGAATCAAATACATGCAATAATTGCAAAGTTTTCGGATCAGGCTTAAAGCAGTGATGGCATAAACTGCTAACTGGTTAAGACTCTGGTTGCTCCCAATTAATTGGAAGGTCCTCAGTCCTTTGGTTAGCATACTCCCATTAATATAAGTCCATAGTCCAGAAATCAGAACAGGAAAGAGGTCAAATGAAGATGTTTCCAGGGCCTGTTATAGCTTCTGCCACGTGGAAGGAAACTTATTGTCCCAAACAAAGCGCTTAGCATAGTTTGTGGGAAAGTACAGGCACACACAATACAGTGTCACATGGTCTAATCACATGCTTTGATGAGTCAGGGCAGCCATTACCCATACTCTAGCTAGAACGTCCTCAAGAAGGTCCATCAGGTGTGGATAGGCTTCTTCCATGATCCATTGTGAGTTAAGTGTTCTTTGATGGGCCATTCAACGTGAATAATCCTTTCACAATGTGCTGGCTTGTTACCTGTAAGTACCTTGTGGGTGTTACCACAGGAACAAACACATTTGAAATACAGGTATATAGTTAATAGTAATAACTTAAGATACAAAAATGATGCATGCATACAAACAGGATAATCATATTGAGAAAATCATAACTTGTCCATAGACACCTTATAAGACATACTTTGTACAAAATTTGTTGTGTTTAGATAACAGTGGTAGCAACAGTGATCTACATGGTCATATTTTAATCAGATAACATCACACATGTGTTTAAACTGCTTTGATATCAACAGGACTTAAGTGTTTTGCCAAATAGGAATGGGAATACTCCAATGTTTCAAGTTATGTCTTTTCTTAAATGCTTTGCTGAATGGTGGCCCGAATAGACAAATTTTTCAAAATATTTAGTCAGTGTCGTGTTTTGCCCCCAAACCAGCTCTTTTTAATATTGGGAAAATCCCTCAGTGAGAATAGCAACTCAAATATTGAAAGGAGACTAAAATAAAGGAACACGTAATGTGATTAGAGCTGAGTGAATCATTTGTAATTAAATATTTTATTTATTCACTGAATTTTGCATCTTTCTGTTAAGAGACTCCAGTTCTCAACATTATTAATTATTAAGAATGAAGTAATCCTCAGACTATGATTTATCCACAGCAGTTTGTTGCATGTAGTCAATTTTAAATATATAAATTGTTTTGACTGGATCCAGAACTCTTGAATTTGAGATGTGCATAAGAACATCCTTCTCTTCCATCCTTGAAGTATTGTTCCATGCAGTCGTTCAAGAAATACCTCTACTGCTCAAGCAAAAGCACTAAGTCCATTAGCTGAAGGAAGAAGTTGGCTAAAACAAAAAACAACATCACTTACATGGTCCATCCACTACAGGGGAACAAAGATCCATACCTGGGTAATATAGACTATATTATCATGGGCATCAATATAATATGTACTTTTGTCGTGCGGCAATAGGTATTGTAACACCACAGAATTTATACTAGTATAGCACTCAATAAAATTGTTCTGGTTTAACATAATTGGACCTAAATAAAGTCACAACTAATACTGCAGCCACATTTACGTCACCTCTTTTTATCACTACAGCACTAAGAAAAACAAGTCAGGATACATTTCTGCTATAAAAGTACATTCAGTCCTCATCAGAGGCTCCTACATAACATAGGCGCCAACTCCGTAGGTGCTTTGGGGCTCAAGCACTCACCAAAAATAAAATAGGGTGTGGGCAGGGCTGGATTAATCTTTTTGGGTCCTGGCGCTGGGAGCATAGCCCTGCCCCCTGCTCTACCCATGCTCCACCCTGAAAGCCCGCCTCACTTAGCCTCTTCCCACCAAGGCCCCGCCCACTGCTCTGGCCCAAGGCCCTGCCCCCATTCGGCCTCTCCCCCCCCCCCCCCCCGAGGGTCTGCCCACCACTCGCACGGGGTGGCAGAGAGGAGCGAGAAGGGAGCGGAGAGGAGTGGGTGGGGCCTCATGGGGAAGAGGCTGAGAAGGGGCAGGGGAATGGGGCCATGGTCCGGGTGCTGGGGCCCCTTTTGCCTGTGAGCCTGTCGCCACTGCTCCATTGTAAACCCTGTACAGAGCACCCACGAGTCTGGACAGTGTTGCTGACAGTTTCATCAAGAAAGCAACAGTAAGACATAATGTCTTTAAACTGAGACGTTAGTGAAGACAGCTTGTAGGGGAGTGCAATGATTTTAATATACTGTAATTCATGGTAAGGTCATTATGTAGTTCATTACTATTTTAATAATGATTACATTGTTAAGACACCAATGATAGACACATTCAATAACTAGAATATGAAAAAAGTGTACAAATACGCCGAAAATTGCCTCCCACCAAAACTGGCAGAGCCCAAACACACACACCTCTTCAAAAGTACCCACCGGCAAAAACAAAAGTCAGCGCTCATGTACAATAGTGTTACTATTCTTGTACTCTGAACAATATTTGTAGTGCCCAAGTCACTCTACTAGTCAAATAGGCTCTTGAGAACAATTCTGTTATGTTGGTGGAGTGCTCTGTGAAATTAACACATTGTGTTTGTCACAGTGCTGTTGTAATAGAAATCTGTTTTCTGGTGTTACCTGTGTAGACACAGTAAATCATTTCCCCTGGCTACAATTGCTTTTGTAAGAATGAAGCCAAGGGAAAACTTTAAGTTGTTATGGGGGTGACAACTGCTGGCAAAGATAAGTTATAGTGCAGTAAACAGAGCCAAAGAGCAAGTTTTGGATTGCTCCTACTAGTGATGGATATTCTGCTTTAAGTAACATTTAAGGAATCTCTGAAGAGCTGTAGCCTTTTACCTTTCCCCCCTTTTACTCGGTCCTCATTTGAAATCTCCTCTAAATTAAAACACACACATATGTGAGTGTGTGTGTGTGTGTGTGTGTTTTAATAGTGTATATATATACACACACACACACCCCACATAATTAGTATGCATGGTATATGCATCAGTAAATATATAATATAAAGCATGTGACACAGAGTAAATATTAGTTTTATGTATTTTCTTCTCTTTTCTCAGTTGAATATTTCCTAGTTTGCCTCTCACTCTCGGCTTCCTTCCCTCCAGGGCCAATTTAAAGTCCTAAACACATGTAGCGGATAGAAAAGATGGACTCATATCTTATTAATATTCATAATTTGTGTTACAATATCACTTAGAGGTTCTAAGACAACAAACATATCCGCATTATGGAGGAAACCGTACAATCACATATTAAGAGACAAATCCCTGCCTCTAAATAGCTTATAATAAACAGGCAAGATGGAAAGAGTGAAAGCAAAGGAAGATTATTTCGCCCATTTTACAGAAGGGAAATTTAAGTACAGAGAGTGTGTCAGATTTTCAACAATGCTGTGCACAAAGCACCGCTCACTGAGAATCCAGTCCAGAAAGTCCTTAGCAACAAGATCAGCCTTCTTGTCTTCTTTTTTTATCAATCCGGGATCACTTGCTCTGTTTAGACGTGCTATTTATTATAGGATTGTCCAAAACAATTAAACCTTGATTGTCTGAATCTCAATGATCCAAAACCCACTCTTTATCTGAAATAGGTTAATCTGCTCTGATGTGTATTAAATGCACTGAAACATCCATGAATTATCCAAACTCTCATTTATCTGAATTCATTGAAAATCCCCAGTTCCCCTCAGTTAATCATAGTTTAACTGTAGTTCAAAGACTGACCCAGGAATTTTATAACGAAATGTATGATGTGGGATCATATTTTTGTCTTACGATATTAGAAAAAGATAAAAGTCCCACTGTTATAGCGCTCTTGTTTTTTGCCATGCTGAGCTCCCAGATGAAAAACAATGGCTGCTGTTCAATCATCTCTCTCTGACTAGTTATTTCCAGATGCCACCCATCTTACCTTGCACTTGGCATAAAGAAGACAGAGAGTGAGCAAACAATTCACCCAGCAGGGAGTGAAAAGGACGATAAAAAGTCCTCTTAGAGGCTTCAACCTCTTGAAGCAATTTAGCTGTCTCTGTACAAACTGACTAAGCCATCACTTGGAGATTACATGACACAGATAAATTACCTCACATCACATGCACCCTGGATTTTTACCTGGGACAGTTTTTAAAAAAAATCAATCCTTTCTATCTAATTTCAGAAAATGGTACTGACCAACCTGAGCGCTGAAACTGTTGTAAAATCACAGGCAGGAAGTGAAGTGATCAGATAATGTTTAAAATTACATGCTGTGTCATTTAAATACTATTGACATAAAGGAAAACACATTACTTCATCACAAAAATCACAATTTGCCCAAACAGTGTGCTCTAGACTCTTCTATGAGCTTGCGGGGGGGGGGAGGGGGAGGGGAGGGGAAGCAAGTAAGTATAGATAAGACCACAGGAAAACCTTGGACACAAATACTATCCAAAATTTGGATCCAGATTCTGATCAGAATTCGACTGCTTTGACCCATCTCTAATTATTAACATTCTTTCATTTTTAGGCTTTTTAAAAATTATTTTTCTGATATGAGTTAGAAAATCTAGATACTGGTTTTGTTTATCACTCTGCCTTAATATCAACTTATTTTTAACTTCCCAATTTACTTTAATTAAACTCTTGTTATACTGACAAGTTTGGAGAACTGTTACTCTCCAGCGCATCATCAAGGATCTACAACCTATCCTGAAGGACTATCCCTCACTCTTACAGATCTTGGGGGACAGGCCAGTCCTCGCCTACAGACAGCCCCCCAACCTGAAGCAAATACTCACCAGCAATACACACCACACAACAGAAACACTAACCCAGGAACCAATCCCTGCAGCAAACCCTGCTGCCAACTCTGTCCACATATCTATTCAAGGGACACCATCATAGGACCTAACCACATCAGCCACATCATCAGGAGCTCGTTCACCTGCACATCTACCAATGTGATATATGCCATCATGTGCCAGCAATGCCCCTCTGCTGTGTACATTGGCCAGACCGGAGAGTCTCTATGCAAAAGAATAAATGGACACAAATCAGACATCAAGAATTGTAACATTCAAAAACAAAGTAGGAGAGCACTTCAATCTCCCGGACACTCAATAACAGACTTAAAGTGGCCATTCTTTAACAAAAATGCTTCAACGAGAAGCTGCAGAACTGTAATTAATTTGCAAACTTGACACCATCAAATTAGGCCTGAATAAAGACTGGGAGTGGCTGGATCACTACAAAAAGTAATTTTCCCTTTGCTGATATTCACCCCTTCTTGTTAATTGTTGGGAATAGGCCACTTCCACCTTGATTGAATTGGCCTTGTTAGCACTGACCCTCCCACACTTGGGGCAACTCCCATCTTTTCACGTGCTGTAATATATATACACCTGCCTACTGTATTTTTCACTCCATGCATCTGATGAAGTGGGTTTTAGACCACGAAAGCTTATGTCCAAATAAATTTGTTAGTCTCCAAGGTGCCACAAGGATTCGTCGTTGTTTTTGCTGTTACAAGGGAGTTTACCACCAACCCAGTTGTTATTTTTGTTTGTTTCACTTACTCACAGCTCTTGTTTTATCATACTTCCTGGGGCAGTTAACATTCATAGAATGTTTTGCTTTCTCTAGAACACTTTTGAGATTAAATATACCTGCTTAAAAATATCAAACATCCTCATAACACCCTCTTTTCAACCATTCTTTAACCAGGTTATGCCCAATTTTGCACCTATTAGTGTCAATTGCCACCAACATCAATGGAAGCAGGACTGAACCTATGGTAAGCTTATAATTTCCTCCAGAGAAAGACCAAATATGAATTCTGCTTCTCTGTGTCTTCCTTACGCTGTCAGACAACAGACTCTGGCAAAGTGAATCAGAGCTACTGTAAATGACCATTTTATTTCCTAATCTCATATGGCTCTAGCACATAGTTCCCCGTGTTTTTCAAAACATAGATCATTATTAGCATAACTATAGACCGAATGCCAGCATGCACAATATTAACATGTGGAAGAAAACAGTCCTCACTCCAAAAAGCATCTCATATTTTCTCTCCAAATGCCTGGTTCTGTAACACTTATACATCTGAGTAGTCCTTTGAAGTCAATGGAATCACTGGAGTGACCATAGGTAAATAAAAGTTGCAGAATCAGGCCCTAAGTAAGACAAACAGTACAGTTCTATTATGCATCAGATACCTGCTGGATCTTACGGTGATATAATTTAAGTACTCTTTTTTTTGGTGCTGTCTCAGAAGAAGTGTATTTCAACAGACTAGTTGCTTGCTATACTAGGAAAAAGAGGGAGTTAAAAGTATGAGGAGTGGCATGAAGGAAAACCAATACAGATGAGAGTGGTACAAGGATATAAAATGAGCATACAAGTGCCAACAGTGGAAGAGCAGACAATCAAAGCATATAGAATTGTGCTGGGCTTTGAGGTTTGTACAGCAACTCCTCACTTAAAGTCGTCCTGGTTAACGTTGTTTCATTATGTTGCTGATCAGTTAGGGAACATGCTCGTTTAAAGTTGTGCAATGCTTCCTTATAACGTTGTTTGGTAGCCACCTGCTTTGTCCACTGCTTGCAGGAAGAGCAGCTGGTTGGAGCTAACTGGTGGGGGCTTGGAATCAGGGTGGACCGGCAGCCCCCCTAGCAGCTCCCTGCTCCCCTAAGTTCCCTGTGCTGCAGCTGCCCAGCAGGCTACCAGTTGCTGACAGTTCAGTTGTCCCTCCCCCCACTGCCATGTGCTGCTCCTGCCCTCTGCCTTGGAGCTGCTCCCAGGAGCCTCCTGCTTACTGTGCAGGGAAGGGGGAAAGTGGGGGGGGGCTAATGTCAGGGTTTCCTCCTCCCCCCTACTCCTGCCCCCCATTTACTGTTTCTCCATATAGAGCAGGCGGGGGGAACATGACCAGGGCTCAGGATGGAAAGAGCTTGCTGGCCACAGCTGCTGTCTCAACTTCCTGATCTTTTTAAAGGCAATGTACTTAGAGTGGTGTCAGCGTACTTAAAGGGGCAATGCACATCTCTCTCTCTCTCCCCCACACAGGGTGTGTGTCTCTGTCGGCCATGCTGTCTCCCCTCCCTCCATTCGTGCTCCCCTCCCTCCACTCATGTAGCTCACAGAGTGAGGCTACATTAACAACATGTTAACCCTTGAGGGCTCAGCCGAATGCTAGTTCATCATTTAGCAGTAAGGCATTCCCTGGGAAATATCCCACCCTCTGACTCCACCACCTCAACCAATCTTCACACTCATCATTGCTGTGAACAGTGTTAAATTGTTTGTTTAAAACTTATACTGTGTTTTTATAGATAGATAGATAGATAGATATAGTTTTTTGTCTGGTGAAAAAATTTTCCCTAGAACCTAACCCCCACATTTACATTAATTCTTATGGGGAAATTGAATTAACTTAACATTGTTTCACTTAAAGTGTCATTTTTCAGGAACATAACTACACTGTTAAGCGAGGAGTTACTGTCTTAGAAGTCTAAACTTGATATAGAAGGCTAGAGGAATGCTGCAAAAAATGGAAAGTAGGAAGTAACAAGGTCAGAGGTGACAGAGAAAATGATTATTTTAGAAGAAAATTGTGGGTTCCGCAGGATGATACGGTAAGTCCTTTAGGAAGGAACTGGTGGCAATTGTCAAAGCAAGAGATGACCAAAAAGTGGACAAGGTTTTTTGTAGTGGGAACAGAGAAGGAAGGACAGAATTCAACTATGTCGCAAAAGAAGAACCAATAGGATTTGGTCACAGTCTGAATTCAACGGGACTACTAGCTTGAAAAAAGCCTCCTACTATGAATGTGAATTGCAGGATTGTGCCCATAATCATAGGGTTTACTCTCAAGATTACAGTGTATAAACTGATTCTCCAAATCAGTCTTGCATTTATGTGGTCATGTTTGTTTTGGAACAGCCATTTGCATACTGCATATCGCTGTCTTTAAGACCTCTCTGCAAATGTATTATTGATGGCTTCTCTGCAACATTATTGTAAATGAGTCTAATTCTTTGTTATACTGTGCATTTCTTTATCATAACAATTTCTAGTTCTGTGATTTATTCATGCTATAAATTATGTTGATGAGTAGCAAAGGACACTGAAATTTCCATCTTGAAATAATTGATTTCTTTTATTCCTTTAGGCATTTTATTCAGTCACATGATTGTGTTGTCTATTTATAGAGCTGATGTATTCAATACTAATGCTCTATGTGTAAAACTGTTACTTTTAAAATCTGTGCTAAATTAAATCATATTTCTTGTAGTTTTATTGCATGTAATTGGGGATAAGATGTGTTAGTGTCTTTTACACTCATAACTAATGATAAAAAGAAAACTGGTTAAATTTCTAATTTAGTATCCAATTTGGGGTTTGTTTTTGAGTGTAAATCCAATCTGTAACAGTTTGATATAGTTAATAAATGATGATCAGTTTGCTTTTACAACATGCTACTGTTATTAGCTCTACTGATAGTTTAGGCTTCCCTTTCCCTCAGATAAAAATCTGAAATATTTTGATATTATAATACGTTGATGTGTATTCAGTGAAATGTATTAATCTACTGTTGCAGTTGCACAAGCCACAAACATGCAGGGTGAACTCTAAAACATGAAAATACAGGTGAAAACTCCCATTGATTTCAATGGCTCCAGAATGTCACTCAGCGTCTTTTGAATACCTTTTTCAGAAGTATACAGATTAGATATAATCCAAACACGACCACCAGTCTATAACAATGTTAATAGGAGTCTTCTACCTACTCCCTAACTAAAAATAATGGTTATTAATAAATGCTAATACTTTACAAGCATGGCTTACATCTAAGGAAACTGAGAAACTCAAAGCTCTTTACAAACTTTGTTAATTACTTTTATACTAATCATTTACATCTAAACACTCAGGATCTTGTGAGTAAAACTCAACTAATCCTTCATACCACAATGAACTATGAATTGTATAGCATAATTTTTTTTTCTCATACTAAGCATCATATATACAGTATTCATCATCTCAAGTATCAGAGGGGTAGCCGTGTTAGTCTGGATCTGCAGAAGCGACAAAGGGTCCTGTGGCACCTTATAGACTAACAGAGGTATTGGAGCATAAGCTTTCGTGGGTGAATACCCACTTCATCGGATGCAAGCAGTGGAAATGTCCAGGGCAGGTATACCTGGACAGGTGGGAGGGGGGAAGGATAGCTCAGTGGCTTGAGCATTGGCCTGCTAAACGCAGGGTTGTGAGTTCAGTCCTTGAGGGGGCCATTTAGGGATCTGGGGCAAAAATCTGTCATCATCTGTTATTTCAAACTAAATATACTTTGAAATTTGTCTGTTCCTTGCAGGAATAGGGACTTATTTGAGATAAACAGTCAAAAACTCTGATTGCTCAGAAAGATTATATAAATAGACTTCTCTAAAAAGTCTGCTCGACTGAGATATGACTTATCTGAGAAGAAATGACAACTGAACAATTAGCTATGTTGCAAAAAGAATTATACATATTATTTCACATCAAAAGTTCAAATTGATATTTAATAAAAATCCCAGTATAAGCACTGGTCAGAAAATAGAGAAATCATCATTAAAGATTTGAAATGTTCATTTCTGCTTTTCATCAAATTTTCATTGTAAAAAAGTATCCCAACCAGATCTAGCCAATACATTTTGTTTAAAGATAATTAGAGATGAGCAAAATGGTTCAGTTAAAATAATAAACATATGAAGCCCTTATCTAAAAATATATTTAAAAGTCAGCTAGCTAGAACTTCATCCCCATATCCAAGTAAACCAGAAGACCACTATAATAATTTCTGTAGCACCAGAAGGTTAGTATACAAAACCAAACCATGATCTCTGCTCCAAAAATGTTACCATCTAATTTTAAGGAAAGATATGAAGAGAATTACAAACATCAGGGGGAACAGGTTGAGGAAGGCTAGTATTTATGGTAACAAGATCATTTTTTGTTCAATTATACTGTAGTTAGTTATAGCGCATGCACATCTCTGCCCAATGGTAAGTTAACTCCTTGCAGGCAACAAGGAATGTGTGTTTTTGCTTAGAAGTGAGCCCTTTAAGATAAGTGTTAAGCCATGAGTCACTCTCATAGTTAGTCTCAGTTCTTTGTGAACTTTTTCTTCCAAATGGCTGACCTGTATGAGTGGAGAACCAGTCCGAGGACAGGAACCATATTTCCTGAGGAAATGCCACATCAATAACGAGCTGCTGATTCGTTTGGGCTCTCTCGTAGGTGGGGAGAGACCAGAGGAAGAAGAAGGAGCAGATAAGTATTCAAACTTTTGAATACTTATCCAAGCCTCACTGGTCTGGAAGGAAGACTGGAAATAACTCAAAGAGGGTTTCTTAAAAGATTTCCAATACATATTGGTTTTGGCTGAGGGCAGTAATACAGCAAGCCTTTCTTGGGATATTTCAGTATTGCTATTTCCTGTCACAGACAAAACCAGAATCTTCAATCTTTTTCTTTTCTTCTTTTTCCTTGTCTTTTACTATTTTATTTTATATTTACCAAACGATTTTCAAGTTTCTGAAAAGTTCAGGCTTGGGTTCAGTTCAAGGTTAGGACAAAGGCTTGGTGCCATGCGTACTTGGTCAGAATAGATTCACCATATGCACTGGGTGGGCTGCAATTCTCGAGAACATTGCTGAACACTAATATTTCCAAAATTCCATGCAAAAACTTTGGTTCAATTTGGAAGTGGGAAGCTAAAGAATATTTGATTCCATAGTAGATTTTTCTCTCCTCTTTATTACTACTACTACAACACCACCACCACAGCAGCCAAATTCTGCACTCACGTGTGCACTCATAGCTCCCATTGAGGCATGGAACCCACACACATGCATCTGAGGGCAGAATGTGGACCCAACAACTGAATTTTTTAGTATAGCCACTTGAATTACAAAGCTCATTGACCACTGTGTACAATGGAACCTCTGACCGCATATAGCATAATGTAATTCTTGGTGCTGGTGTTGCAGCTGCTGAGCATTATCAGAACAGGAGAGAGAAAGAGAACAATGCCAAAGATCCTTATTTTTTCATTGCATGCTAACATTGGCACCAGTTTTTCCCTTCACCGGGAACTAATTATTATACTCACGGCCACACAGAACGTGCCTGGCAGCTGAGGAGCTCATAAACCAAAGCTCTTTAATCTACTTTGCTGGTAACATTTAGCTCGATGGTTATGATTGTGATGGTTCTGTTGCTGACTTGACTAGACTCTAACTGTCTCTGTTTACATGTAAAGGTTTGGCTGCCGTATCTAGTCTCTCTCTTACTGGAATGTTTCAAGGGCCCAAGTGAGGCATAAATAGTCTGACAAATTAGACAACTCAAAATCCATTTCTAACACCCTACACTTAAAAACTAATTATTTCAAATGAGTAAAAGTGAATGCACTTTTTGCTATTATTCAATATTAACAAAGTGCTAATATAAAGTTTATGGTTCCATAGTAAGGGTTCTATATTGTTTGCATGCTCTACAAGGCGTTAGGAAACGATTGACTGAAAAATGAAAGATTTTATTTTTGGCAAACGAAAAATTCTGAAGTTACACATGCACTGGATTCTGGTAGTACCTGCTGCTTCAGTGATTAACGATGACACAATGAGTCCATTCCAGTCTTAAGGAGTTACACCAGGTCTGAATTTCTCCCATTGTGTTTTATTTACTACTTTTACTATTTCCTTTGACGTAGTCACGTTCATAAAAGGGCTCTATCCTTTGCAGTAGCTGCTCCTTAAAAAATAAAATCAAATCTACACTACAAAACTACATCGTAGCTGCGCTGCTGTAGTGTATCTGGTGAAGACACACTATTCTGATGGGAGAGAGCTCTCTCGTCGGCACAATTGCTCCACCTCAGGAAGAAACAGATGCTATGTTGGTAGGAGAGCGTCTCTCGCCAACATAGTGGCCGTGTGGACAGTGTGAAACTTGCATTGCTAAGGAGGGAGGGGCTTTTTCACACACCCGAGTGACGTAAATTAAATCGACCTAAGCAGCAGCATAGACCTGCCCATCGATTCCTCCTGGGACCATTTGTTACAATAACTGTAATCATCCATTAGCTGAAGACAGTTCAGTTTTTATGGTCCTTTACTCAGGGGTGCTGAAACAATAGGTATAGTGGGGGTGCTGAGAGCCATTGAACCAAACTGTAAACCCTGTATATGATGGGAACCGCTTCAAGTTTATCAGCAAAAAAATGTGTTCTATAAAACATCCAATAAACACAATCACACACTCAAAGTGAGAGTCAAGTGAGGAAAGAGCCTATGGTTTGCATGACAAAGATCCGTAACTGGTGCACTTTGTGCTACCGTAAGAATGTGATTGACCAATGGAGGATGGATAGAGAACATACAGGGACTGATCGATAAGAAATGGGGAGACAAAAATATATTAGGGGCCTTGGCTTTTCCATTTCCATCCCCCTGATGGAGGTCTGGTGTTCCATGTGCCGACAGTGCCTCTGATCCTCTTTCCCCCTATCCCAACCCAGCCTTTGCTCCCTCTGGGTCAAATGTACTTCTTCACTTCTACAGTTGAGTCCTTGACATTGTTACTTCCACTTCGCTGAGTTTCTCTCCTTTTCCCTCCTGAATCATCAGCACTGGGGATGACCCCCTGAGATGCCCCAATGTCTCAGAACCTACTATCATGTGCATTAGGCAAATACATTGTATTTTCAGAGCTTAATTGAGAATAAGATGACAGACAAAAATAAGATTAGAATCTGCTCAGTGAATAGATTTCACAGGGCCCATCCCTATGACATCATTAATAGCATGGTGTATATTTTTCAAAAATACTGCTACATTTAAGGCAAATTGTAGAATTCTTTTCAGGAGTACTTGAGAGAGAAACAAGGAGCCAAACTATAGATCATTATGAGAAATATGCTTTCCTCCAACTTACACATTCCAGATTTTTTGGGCCCTTTGTTTTAATATCGGAGTCTTTGTCTCCACAATAGGTAATGGAGTGACTAATGACCGATCACTGATAGATATTGCAATGGCAATTCTCTCTCTCTTTCTCTCACTCACTCTTACACACACAGAGAGCCATTAGCCTGTGTAAGTAGGAACAGATCCACTGTATTTAACATTGATGTGTAAATGAAGCTATGCCAATTTACACAAGCTGAGGATTTGCCTTACAAACTTTAAAGGTACCTTTTTATGGCCTGGATCAAGTCTACCCTGCTTAATTTAGATTCAAACTGATTAAAATCATGACCACATGCAATAACCTGATGCAGGAGAAAGGTCATGTCACTTTTAATGGGAGACACAGGAGGATGCTATCTGCCTTGCAACCTGGTCTAGAATCTGAAGAAATGGATGGCCGAGAGATTTGTTACACTGGCAGTGAGAGATTGGAGAAAGATGAAAACCAAGCTAAACCCTTTATCTAAAACTAAATCTCTCTTCTGAACTCAACTGCCAGCAGCAATGAGATCATTTTATACCAAGTGTTTTTTTTACTCCTGCCACCACTATTTCTAAAATTTGGCATTTATGAATAGATTTAGCTGGTCAACTGTCTTAAATCCACATTTATTTATTTTTTAAAAAGTCATTTTGGCCAGTCCCCACTTGGGGGCAACAAACCACAGTGGAGGAATCTGGAAGTTTGTACCCTCACTGGCTGCCTTTCCTGTCATGACAACAGTAACAATAGTGGTTGAAGCAGCAAAGAATCCTGTGGCACCTTATAGACTAACATATGTATTGGAGCATAAGCTTTCGTGGGTGAATACCCACTTCTTCAGATGACATGCATCTGAAGAAGTGGGTATTCACCCACGAAAGCTTATGCTCCAATACGTCTGTTAGTCTATAAGGTGCCACAGAACTCTGTCGCTTTTACAGATCCAGACTAACACGGCTACCCCTCTGATACTTGAATAGTGGTTGAGTGCCAGTACAAGAGGTGACTATCAGATTGCAAATAGAGTTAGGGTAGGGAATAAAGGGTGAAGACCAGCCAAGTTAAGTTGATTGTTCAACCTAGTAAAAAACATCCTGGGAGAAATCCCATTCCCCAGTCAATCTTTTGGTATCTTTGCCTTCTCTAGTAAACAATAGTGTCATCAATGCAACAAAGGTGGTGCCCATGTATGTTGGCTCCCAATCTTGGAGTGAATTCATCACCATCCACAGTGCACACAGTGAATGAGAAAGCAAATAGAGCACTGTGAGGTGAACCATCTCATCTCCACCCCGTCAGCTGCACCTCCTTTGCCAAGGAGTACACAGACTCCATGATACTAGCTTCCTGGTTCTTGGTATGGTCATCTTCAGTCTCCTGACAAAGTGTTGATAACACATGTAGCTCACTGAATGCCTTGTTTCCCAGCATTCCAGTTTCTCATAAGAGGTAAATAATTCAGATGTCTCCAGAGACACAATTGTCGGCCCCAGCTTTATTGTATTACACTTTCAGCCTCTGGCTCTTTTCCTACCAGTAATCAATTTCCCACATCACCTCAGTATAGAAATGCCATGTTGCAACTATAGGCAAACTATGCCCCATCATTCTGGGTTCCTTCTAAAACTCTGACATGGAGGAATGAAAATGGTATTGAAAATGAATACATATAACCATCTGAATGTAGTGTTGTACATAACTCAAACCTACCTGGCTAAACTGCAGATATGGAACCAAATTTGGTTTCAATATATATTGCTTTTTTGGCTAAGAAAATGATGCACGAAAAAATTGGTTCCGAAAAGGAAATGTAGCTGCCAACTGTTGTTAATTACCCTTTTTCACCACTGATCATGTAGCAGATGCTTCTCTAACTGATTCACTTACACAGATACTTTATAATATTGCACACACATATTATTAAACTGCAGACCTCAACGAAAGCATCTGGGGAAAAAATTAGTTCTTTCTCCTCACAGGAAGTCTAAAGACTCATTTGTACAAGAAAGCATTTCACTACCTGCCACTTTTCTAAAACAATGAGAACTGCCATGGTTTGTAACCTAATTAGAATGATACTAGCACCTCAAAAGCAGTGTAAGCTTTCAGGTTGTCTGTCACGGAGACATCTTTCTTTGAAATAGCATCCAGGGACCAGAGCTCTTTTGAGACTGGTTTAAACAGTGTTTGGTATAGTGTGTAATCCCAGCTCTTCGTCCAATACACTTCAAAGGCACAGGGCTATGTCTTTGCCATGGCTTTTCCCACTACAATTAATGCCTCCTATATCCTAGATGAATCAATTGTTTATAACCAATAGGCTAATTTTATGCAAACTATTGCCAGTGTATTATAGGCCAATAGTGAAACTTTCCAAGGAGAACAATGTCTGCCCTGCTGTCTGCTAGGATGGAAGCTTCAAAGGAGAATAAATTCATGAGATTTATGCTCAAAAAGGGACATCTGCCAGCCGAAAATGTATAATCCCAGTACCCAATAATACATTAAATGGCTCTTGCTAATTCCTCAGAAATGTAGCTTAAATACCTGTGCCTGCAGCTTTTCCAAGGGATCCTACCAAACTACTTACTCAGATCAAAACTAAACGAAAAAAAGACCATAAAGGAAGTACAATCCAAAAGGTAGTTTGCTGAAACTCTGATGGTTGCAGCAGTACATATTATGTGCGTATCATCTACACAAAGCCTGGAAGAGATGCACAAAATAACATATTTTGGTAGGGTCTCGGGGGGTTGTTGTTTTGTTTTTTGTGTTTTGCTCTTTAGATACAATATTAGAGACAGAATGTACAGCCAGAAAACAGCAATACAATAAAAAGAGTAATATAGAGCATAATCAGAATTGCTTGCTCCAAAGCCAAACCAGTATCAAAATAGAGGAAAGGCCCAGTAAATAAAACAATCTTACTGAGTATGGGGCCATTAATATGAAATATTTTATATTATACAAAATAAAAATAAGCCAAACAAGTTTATATTTCAGTATCCAAATCTCATATCAAATATTTCAGCCAAGTTCTACCAAAAACTTATGGGGTAACTAACATTGTGGGGTAGAGTATGTTCCTGGGGACCTCTTGCTCCCCTCGCTTCATTTTACAATGCAACCTCCCCTCTCCACATCACCTCTACCTGCAGAGTCTGATGGCCGTGTCCCTGCCCCTAACAAAGATGTGCAGCTTTGGTTGGAGCTGAGGATGAGTGGGAAAGTGAAGAAGAAACCCAGCAGAGTGGTGGGTGAGCAGTTTTCCATGTTGACATGTAGTGGCCGCTGGTAGGTATCTTGATGTGTTAGTGAGGCTGCAGCTGACTGAGCCTCAGAGCTACACAGCAAGATGAAGAGACGGACACAACATACGTTATAGCAGGGGTGCCCAACTTATGGCCCCTGGGTCATTCAGGGCCCACCAGAGCATTTTATAAGGCCCGCAGTCTGCTTCAACCCAACATACTAATGACGGATTCATTAGTGCTTTGTCATGTTTACATCATTTTAGTTTGCATAAGTTTAGTTTGCATAGAACAACTTATCTAAATACATACAAAACAAGCTGAACTCAAAATATAAATCAATACAGGTGACTTTAAATCTTATTAAAATACATAGAAATCTGTTTGGCCCACACAAGGTTGTGCCTAGGTTTATGTGGCCCTTCTGTGTAATAAGGTTGGTCACCACTGCATTACAGCACTGAAGGCAGGTAGAGCATATAGCAGGACTTAACCAGCTAGCTGATATATAGGTTACAATGGATCAAATTCCCTTAAATGTCCTATCAAGTAAGTTAGTATACTTGTGATGGAGAGTACTCAGATGCAAAATTTCAGGTACAAAGGTCTCACACTTAAATATAGAAATTTCAGACTCCAGCATGGGATGGCAGAAAAAGCCTCCAAAATATAGAAAGGATTTTGCATCAAACCTGGAAAACCCACCCACTACAGACTGTGTGTTGCAAGTAGGAACAGCTGAGAGATTAATTTGGGCAAGGTGGAAACTGTACCTATTAACTGGGGAAGAGGGCCCACTGTACCTATAATAGCTACTAAAGATGGGGACATGGACACCCAAGCATTCCCGAAGAGACCAGCAATCTGACTACTTCCTGAAGACTGTTAGAGGGCTGGAGACAACAGAGTAGTATTCCTTCCTGGAAATGAAGTAAACTGAGGCTTGTAGAAGATTTTCGGGATGGCCTACTTAAGAAGTGGTTTCTTTCACCTGGTATCTCTGCCCCTGGTATCTTTTCCCCCATGCTCCCAAACTAGCACTTTATTAACGTGTCCTCTATCCAAGCAACCACTACTACTCTGCTTCTGCTCACAAAATACTCCCATCTAGAAGTGGCTGGGAAATTGAGGATTTTCCGCAGCAAATAATTTCTCCAATTATTTCCCCCAATTTTGTAAAAACATTTCTTGTTTTCATCGAAAACCTGAATAATTTAAACAAATTGACATTTTTATGGAACTTTCCATTCTGTCAAACAGCCATTTTCCATTGAAAAATGTTTTGATGGAAAGTTTTGCCCTAGCTTTATTCCCATCATTACAACGACTGCTCTTTCCTGCCTTTTTTGTTAGTGCCCCCTTTCCCTTTGAATGCACCCGGCCTCTTCTTAGCACCCGTGGCAGAAAGCACAGTAAACCAAAAGACAGAAGTTTGGTAAGTCCAGGAACCTCATCCAGAAGAGATAACACAAGCCAGACTCTTCTTTTTTTGATTCTAGGGATCATAATTGCTGTTGTGATAGAATAATCACATCCCTGAAAAAGCTCCCCATATCCCAGCCAGTTTTAGAAAATAAGTGCCAGGATTTATAAAAACAGGGCCAGACTGATCACCTGAAGGACACACCAACCTGATGAATCTGTGAAAGTCAGCAGCACACTGGCTGAGCATGTGCATGCCTCAAGTACCATTCCTTACCTCACCTGTCACTTTGGCCTTCTTATTTTCCCTCTTCCCATTCCCACCCTCCAAACTCAAATCCTCCCATTGAACATCCCATAGAAGCCCATTGTGTTACTCATTTGCCTAGCTTGGTTAGGTCCCTCAGAAATTCCTTGCATCCTCTCTGAATTTCACTAACCTAAATGAATCAGTAAGGAGGACAGTGTGGGCCTTTGTCTAGGGCACTGGACAGAAATCAGGAGGACTGGATATGTTTTCCAACTTTGCCCCAACTTGTGTGACCTTTTTGTGTGCATAAAGAAAGGACATCATTCTCTCAAGCTGCCACAGTCTGTCACCTTTTGTGAACTCTAAATTCACTAACATAAACAAATAAAAAGTTAGAACAAGGCTTTTCGTTAACTTTTCCCAATATGGATTTCACTTCAAGCTTTGTTCTATTAGATCAGCACTTGACACACACAAAAATTTAGAGTGATCGTTAAAGACTTTTAGGTTGAAACCATAAACAAACAGAAGTTAATCAATAATTCTAACATATACCATCTTTTTCTTTTATCAGCCAAGTGTGAAACACAGGCTCAGCCATTGAAGATGGGTTTAATTGAATCACAGTTGCTTAAGTGCTCTCAAGAGGTGATGAATTAAAAAGAGTTATGCGTAAAAGAATTAGGTATCCACAAGTTCGAAAAGCAATATAGCATGAGCTCAGTAATAAATTGGTTATTCAATAAAACCAAATTACTACCAATAAAAATTATCTGTGTACATTTTAAGAAAGAAGGAAGAATAAACAGAAGATTCTACCCTAGAGAGAAATTAATTCCACTTTCCTTGTCAAATTAACTGTAGGTTAACTATAGAGCCGGTCAAATTATTTCCTGGAGACAATTAGCCCACTGAATCTCACTTTTTTGCATGTTCAAGAATTGTCCACCAACAGACAAAATACTGGTCACACTGAAGATAATTTCAAAACCTCCATTGATTTTAGTTGGACCAAGATTTTACCCTAGGTGCCTGACACATAAATTAGAAATACAATGACCAAAGATAAAATCAGCAGCTAGAAAATAACCAACCAGTAATCAAGGTCAAACCCAAACTATACCCTCTTGACCCATGTCATTCTGCCCTCCTCCCCTTAAAAGCCTGTGTCAATAGCCAGGCCTTGCAGCACACACTACAGTCAGAGTATTTGAGACCAAGCTGTGTGAGTGAATGCCACATTGATGGCATCACATGGAAAATTTATGGTGCTAAGAAATCTCTCCCTCCTGCTCCATTGCTGACTGCAACTGTAAAGGTATCACACAGCAAGAGAGGCAAGGTGTCAGGTAGGCATATCCCAACCCTGCAGCTGAAGTCCTCCTCAGGCAGGATGTTCTCCATGTGGGACCATGAATCTGGTTCCACCTCTGGTTCCATTTAGAGCCCAGTGGTAGAAATCTAATCTGGAAAGGATAAAGGCATGGATGAAGCGAAAGAGGTTTGTGGCCAAGAAAAAGTGTTGACTTTACAACTAGAAAAAGTATAGCCTGGAGAGGGCCAGAAAAAATGAAATGGGGGATCAGGGAGAGAGAATGAGAATTTTCACAATTTTGATGTTTAATTTCTCATTTCATAGGTGACTACAAGACTGAAGCAGAGAGCACTGCCACGGCATAAGTTCCTCCACAAAATTGTTGTTGGATAGGTAAATAAAAAGGGGTGAAACCATGACCAAAAAATGTTTACAGCTATTCCCTCATCCCCTGCATATTTGTCCAGGTGTGGTCAATTAGCATATTTGTAACCTTTAAGGCAGGCCAAGATTTTATTGCAAGTACAGTAAATAACTCCTGAAACATCAGGACACCAGGTACATCTATTTCAGCAAATAAGGAGATATTTTGGCTGTTTTAAAAGAACGTTAAGAGACTAGACCCCCTTAAGATTTCACAGAAGGGAAACTAAGCCCTTTACAAGCATTCAGACCTTTTTCATTTTTAGCAGCAAAACAATGTTTTGTTTTTAATTCCCTCTTTTGCATTGTGCAACTCCCTCAAAATGTTACAGCTCAGTATTTCAGCCTTTCTATTGATAGGGAGCAATATTTTCTATATAAAAAGTGTTTGCCAATCTCTATATGGTATCCATATACAATATACACCTTATCTTACTTGTTTCTGTGGGTGGTAGTAGAAAGCCATAAGTTTCCAGCAGATCAACGTAATTATCCCATTCAAACTTACAAAACACTTACATAATGGAGCATTTTATAACAAACTGAGTTAATTTAAATTACACCTCTTTTGACTCTCCTCCCAAACTACATAGTAGAAAGAAATATATTATGCTTTTGGGGAGTTCTTGAAAAAGCATGCCTGTTTTCACATTTGCGTTGAAACAAATTTCTTTTTGCAGTTTTAGCCAGTTTGATAATGTAATAAGAGCTGTTTAAAACTCAGTATATAATACTAACATTCCTGTATGTATATATAATATTATGAAAGATCATTCTGTCCATCAAGTCTGAGGACAACTAAACAAGGCTAAGACTCAGTGGCAACTTCAAAATTTCTCTCTACAAATTTATATCATTGATTGTATTTTCAAACGTTTTGTCCTTGATCTACAAGTTTCTTTCTTTTTTTCTGTTAAAACAGTGTATAAGGTGTTGAAGACATTTTGTTGCAATATATTTAATCAATTTAGAGTGTGCCTATTGTGAAGAATCTAAGGGCAAGTGAAAAAAGTAACATACTAAAAATGTATAAGAAGTAACAAATATCCAGTCAGTTAATTCAAGGGCTAGCCTGACAGGACTCCAGCAAAACCAACTACTCTGTTTATAAAATCACAACTATTAGGAAGAAAACAGAAAAATAGGGTAGCTAATGCAAAAAATGATTTTAAAAAAAATAGGTCTGCTGGAATGTCATAAAGACAGCCAGAGATATTCACCATCATTGCTCTGTTCAAGAGCTCCACAACAGAGGATCCTTGACTAAGAATGACCTGCTATCATCTGGCCTTGATTTATATTTAGGACTGAGAACAGACCAACTGGATGTAGATAGAGGTACTTATACATGTATGAGTACTTGCGTAATGTCACGTGCTATTAAATATATATAATATTTAAGGCCAATAAGCCAAGGAATAACTCCCTGGAATAAGCCCCACTAACAAGAGTCATGGAAGAAAAGCTGAGGGACACCTCCCAATGTTTTGATGAACTCTGCAAAAGGATGTTGGAGGTGGAATGAGTAGGGGCCTCCTGGCACATGCAGCTATGAGGACGCATACTGAGGAATAGGGATGTTCTTGACCCAAAAGTATAATTGGGTTCAAAAAAGAATTAGCTACGGTTATGGAGGAGAGGTCCATCACAGAAAAATCATAAAAGAAACACCAGTGTATCACCTGTGTGCAAACACTTTTCACAAAGAGATCACTCTATACGTGACCTATCAGTCTTCATCCTGAAAGGAAACCTGCACTTCCAAAAACAAACCTGGGAACTTAAATTCAAAACTGTGAATGGCTTTTAGCCAAGATGGTCAGGGATGCACACCCTAACCTTGGAGCAACCCTAATCCTCTGACTGACAGAAGCTGGTAAGACAGGTGTGGACCACTCCAACTGCCCTGTTATGTACACTCCCCCTGAAGCTCAGAGACAAGATCCTGGTTAGATGGACCATTGGTCTGACTTAGTATGGCTGTTCTTAGAGGAGATAAGACTCAGTGAACACAAGGAGAAGATCTTATTGGGTAAACTAAATTTAACCATTTTTACTTTTACTTTTAATTTTTAAGATGATTTTTTAAAGAATGTTGGCAAACTAATTAAAGTTACCTAGAAGCCATCAAGAGGATTCAAGTTAATGTAATTAGACCTTTTTAAGAGTAGCTCAATCTTGAAGCCTGCTAAGGTTTAAGAACATTCCCTTAAATGAGGTAAATTGCCAGTTGTGTGCCTAACTTTAGGCACACCCATTTTTTGAAACATTGGCCGGAATTTTTTTGTCTGTAGCAGTGATAACCAGTATAACAGTAGACAGAAGAGGTTCAACTAACTCCCTTTTTACTCTCCCAATTAACAAATGAGCAGGGGCATTATACACACTTTAAAGCCAATCAATTTAAAATGAAGCCACAAATCAGTAGATATATTCAGGATTATAAATAAAATTAGCTTCAGTTCATGTATGAACAATGGAGGAAAAAAAGCAAGATGTTACATATGCATACCTAAGGTTGTAGAAAACGTATTACAAATATTTTCTAAAATAAAACCCTGATTTTACAAATATCAATCTTATGAACGACCAGGTACATGAACCCTTTTTCTGCCACCAAAGTCATCTTTCTGCTCCTGAATGTGACTTCAGTCCTTCAGCCAATATTCAAAAGAGTCTACACAGATTTGATGACACAGAAAAGATGCAGATCTCTTAAAGAAAAAAAATGCACAGCATATAGTTACCATTTATTAGGTACACTATCCCGGAATGATTAATAAATTAAACTTATCCACTGCAATTTTCGATATTCGATTTTATCAAGTCCTCAATTATCAATTAGTCAAAAAAACCAGAGTTTTACTGTATTTAAGAAATAGTATGTGATCATGCAATTAAAAACTAACATAATGCATGCACACCAAAGGGCAAAGCTAAGATTGAAAATTTAGTTGTAACTTAAACAGAAATGTTGGCTCAGCTATTTAGCCATATATTTCTTAAGTGACAATTGTAAGAAGGGATAGGGAGGAGTCTACATCAGAACCCCAGACCCAAACTTCCTGTCTGAGGACTGGGGAAGTCCCATTTAGATCCAAAGTGAACATACTTCTCTCCTTATAACATTCTGAACCACATCCTGGTGAGTCACACATACTCAGACTCAGGGGAAGTTTTCATTTGGTTCCAAACTTCACAGATAAAGTCAATTTCTAATTCCTGTATGATTGCTTAAAGTTACAGATAAGTGAGTGTGGCAGCCCATCTCCGATAACATGAAATACCCAAATCATTTACAATTCAAACTCCAACTCATTAGGCAGCAGGGAAAACAAAAGACTTTCAGAAATCATTTACTGCCTATTCTAGGTGCCACCCCACCCCCGGACAGAGATCCACATGGCTGGACCTTTACATCAGTACATAGGTGCAGTAAAGTTAATGGGGGTCCACCTTCACAGATCCAGCTGCAAGAACTGGCTTTATATTGAGACAAATGAGTCAACAAGAGAATTCCTATCATTAAACAATGTAAACCAATACAAATGTTGAGACAGCATTTTATTATCTATCATACCCCCTGCTATGCTGAAGCTCATTGCAGGTAACTGAAATGGCTATGCAATAGTTTCCCAATATGTTTCCAGGAAGTTTAGCAAGACTTAGCCTGGACCCGTTCATCTCTATAAACAAATATGGTATGCCTGCAGTTGCTTTGGTTTGCACAGCACATTCTCTCTCTCTCAAAAATTGCTGGCAAGATTATTTTATCAAGGCTTTTTTTTTTAAGTAAGTTTAAGTGGCTGAATTAAATCATGGAACCGGTCAACCAGCTAGGGAACTCTTTAGGAATAGCACACAAACTTTATTTATGACTTATTCTCCACCTGTGCTGACACGGCTGGGAATTTACAACTGTTCTGAAAATGTTACACACAGTACTTCAAAAATTCCACATTTTACTGAGCTGCATTATTATGGAACATTTGTCATGCAGCCAAATGCTATGTCATTCCTGTAATTGATTTACTGCAACATCTGTAAGAATGGTGGGGGAAGCAAGAGAAACCAATGTCCACTTTAGACTCTGCTGTTTTCGAATAGCATATGGCTGTGGAGGATTTACAAAGAATTGGAAATAAGCAACATGCTTAAAGATATAGATAAATGTTACACAAAAAAAAGTTATTACTTTTCAGAAGGGAGAGTAAATGTAACTTTGATGCATCTAGCACCTGGCCCTAGAAAAGCAGACTTTTTTTCCCTGAGGAAATTATGAAACGTAAACATTAAAGAAGCCCACATAGACTCAAAACTCCTCCTTTGTGAAAGGCCTCATTAAAAATAAATAAATAAATAAATAAGTAAGTCTCACCAGGTTTGTACAGTAGATTCTTTGTAATCTCTGAGAAATGTATCCACAAATCCATCTTTTCCATTTAGGAATGTTTTGTCAGAGGAGAGAGGCCCAAGACTGTTGGACAGAAGGTGAAGACTGCGGGACAGGGAGGAGAGATACCCTTCCAGGATCTACTCATTCACAGAAACTTGAGTCTCTTTCTCCCTGGAACGTAACTTTAATGTGAAGAAAATTGAGAGGGGGGGGCGGGGAGAGTAACCGACAGATGATGGTACTTGGGAATGCTCAATCAGATTGACATCATCCCAGCAGTTTAGTACAAAACAAAACACAAAAACGCAACTCAGGTAGATCAAGCTTTATAGAACTGATGTAGTTTCCTCAGCTGGCCAATTTGAAAGAGGACTGTGCAATATACCATTCTTACTTCAGTTCGGCTCTTAGGTAGAATGGTCCATTTTAAACACATTTCCTGCAAGGCTGGAACAACTATAGCCACTCTAGGTTTAATTTAAAAGTAAGATTATTCTATATGAAGTTTCTGGAGAATGTTCTGGGTTAGGGATAAAACTATACTTAAGGTACATTAGAACTAAGAAACCAAAACCAAAAAAACCCAGCGCATCACTTTAAAGGACCATAGATCAAGATATTATTTTAGCCTTGGGATTAATATTGTTTCTTGATTAGTCATATTTTCCATCATTGGCACCATTTTACTTTTCCACCTCCTGTGTGGTCATACTTATGTAAAATTAAACTCATTTTAAATGCTACTTTACAGTTTTTGTCTTTCTGCCAAGGCAGAATACACTAAATTTTCTCTGCTTACAGCAAATCCCTAGGAGACTGCTGGTGCTCTTGACACCTTTCATTCTTTAGCTTACATAGCCCTGATGTTGAGGGCTACATTTCCCTTTTTCTTGGGGAAGGTTAATGGAAAAAGCAGTTTACACCAATAAAAAACAGCATCAGGATATGGCAGAAGCCAGACTCTGGAACCTAGGGCTCTATTAACGATATTGGCATACAAGCACACAGGAGGTAGTTGTACAAGTGCACTTCATTTTGATTAAGCCAGCAAAGTAGCTAATTACAATGGAGAAAGAGAAACGAGGGTTGGCTTGTTTACAGGATTATTTTGACATTTAACCAAGTAGAAGTGGTGGTAATGATCCACAATTATTTATAAAACCATTAAACAAAATCTTAATGCCTCACCCTACGAAATAAAATTTATCTTTGTTACAAGGTACTGGCTGATAAACATTAATATCCATTGTGCTAGACAAAAATGTTGCCAGCAATGGAGCTAGTCGTGGACATAGGTAATACAGTTATTAAAATCTTCATGGCAAAAGGTAGTTGGTAAAGGTACTTCTGGCTATCTGGGATGCCAGCGGGAAGAGGTAGCTCTAACACTGAACTTCTAACAAAGACTGAATAAACCTCCTTCGACACAATCACTGACCACAAGCTAGTTGTCTCCTGCCACCAAATCAGCATCACTCCTGTCTTATCTAGACTGAGCCTCAGGCACCCATTCTCATCCAAGATCTGTTTTCAGCCATTACATTTTTCTTCATTCAGCGAAAAAGCGACAAATGCCTCATTTGCAGATTGATAGCAGTACAGCCTCAATGGTCTGTCACACACACTGGCCAGGATGAAGAGAGAACAAAATTTGGCAGGAATTTGTACAAGAAGATCCCTCGGGGCAGATGAGCAATTATCCCAAATCAACCTCTTATCTTGCAGAAAAGGGGAAAAACCAAACCAAACCACACAATCATCGCTATCTTCACTTCCTGGGGACCACAGGCAGGCCAACAAATAAGTCATGGTCAGATATTATCAACAGCTGCTGAAAAATCTAGAAGAATCAGCATGGACACCTGACCTCTGTCTGTCATTAAGCTATGGAGGCCACAAAAAATCTTTGTTCTATACCCAGTGCAAAAGCCATACCAATATAAAGGAAACCAGCTGAAATCAGTGGAAAATTAAAACTGCAGACAAGATTATAATTCTCAGGACTAGCGATTAGACATACATTATTTTGAAAGAAACTGAAACCCTGCCCTGAATAGCAGTGTTAACTTTCTCAAATGGCAATAGACTCAATCGCTGTCATTTGATTAGCTAGGAGAGGAAAGTTTTCCAAAGCTCCTCCAAACAAATCCAGAACCTAAGTGAGTAATAACAGCAGGCAGAATCTCAGAATGAACACTACATCTGCAGACACTGAATGCCCAGTTCAGTTACACCTCCAACATTAAAACCAACTATTAAAAACTGTATCTTGCAATTTACAAAAATGTCAGTATATCATGTGACGTTTCACTACACTACCGTAAGTATAGTCAACTTCCTAGACATTAAAACTCACGTGTCATTGGAAGAATAAAGACAAGGATTTTTATTCCCATGTCAGTGATATTTAAGTTACCAAGAAGAAGAAGAAGAAGAAGAAAAAAAAAAAAGACACCACAAATACTGATACCTGTATTTTTAGGATACCATTTGAAATCTCTTTACATCAGATGGGAAGCATTAAAATGTGGGCATGGACCCGATAATGAGTTCTATGTTATTGCAGGATTGGGGCATTCATATATTTTAACAGTTCAATTCATAAAAATATTTGAAGTAGTGGAGAAGGAAAGGAATATTGTCCTTTTCTCCATTTTATACATACAAAAAAACCAAAAACATACTTCCAAAGACTGTTTTTAATCACAGTCTTTTAACTTGGATTTTTAAACATAACGTTTTATTTTGTAATGAACAGCATTAAGAATGGTTTGTTTTTTTACTTTCTTTCCCTAGATATTTGGGAAATGATGTCTGGTTAGAGATCCAAGTTATGACATTTAGAGAAAAACTAGAGAAGGGAAAAAACTATTGACTTAGTGAGTGAATCTATTTTAAGATTTTAAGCATTATTGACTTTGTGCTTAACTCAGGAAAAATTAATATATTTTAAAATGCAGTTAATTATCATCAAATACCCATACCAATGTCTGTCACCACGTCGCCACATCTGGCTGCAATGAAGGCAAATTAACAATCAGATTCAGAAATCTGGCAATATGATAAACGAAAGCATGCAAAATCCATTCTCTGCATTCAGACCACCAGTGATTAAGGATGGATTAACTTCCTGTCTCTAATACTGGCGCCTAAATTAAAGGAGGGAAATTACTCTGCAATCTGCGTACCAGGTTTCTGGCTACAAACAACAAAAAGCCCTTAACTCAGCTACTTTAGGCAGGGAAACCTTTTGCTCCAGACGTATTCTCTGAAAACTGTCTATGATGTGCTGGTCTCACAGCTGCTTTCAATTTAGTTTAAAAGTAAGTTTGACAACTATATAAATTTGCACCTTCAAAGTGAGCAGATTTGAGAACCTAACTCCTGTAATAGTAAAACTTGAGGAGGCACATTGTTTTAATACATTGCTGACAAAGAGGATTCCCAGCTTTTTAAAATACTGCACATCGGTATCAAGGAAAACAAAAGGGAGAATTCTAATTTAGTCTTAATTACCATCAGATAGTAAGTGTCTTTCTTCGGTTTAGGGTGGCTAATAATATTGGGCTCCTCCATTTAAATTTAATCTAGCAAGAATTTAAATTTATAACAATTCCTCAATTTGAGTGAGGAATGAAGTACCACCCACATTTATCTATATGGAGAAGAGAGGAGGCAAAAATGGAAGAGCAGCAGAAGTTAAACCAAGGAAGAATTATCTTGTACATTGGTTTCCTTTTTATGCTGGGTGTGGAAGTGATTCGGGGAGCAGGCGAGAAAACATAGGGGAAAACACAGACTCCGACATGCACTAAATATTTGGGAAATATTTAATATTCAAGCCATTTATTTAGAGGAGAATGATACTACCAAGCAAATGTCTAGGGCCTGATTTTTTTTTTTTAATACTAAGTTGCTTTCTGTGTATTTGTGTGTCCACTGCATATCCACCACCAGATGTGTACATTCAAGTTATCTGTATGCACACAAGGCTAGACAGCTGATTAGACAGCCAGTCTTGTGTATGTGGGGGGGACAATTTGGGGAAGCTGTATGACCAGAACTACTTCTAAAGGCAGCGGATATCTAATATGGTGATTCTATATGCTCTACATTTTAGACAAACTGATGAGATATGGGCCAGAGGGTTATATACACAACATACACTTTCAATTTCTATCAACATACCTCCACCTTGCATTCCTCATACTCCACTGTCTCAAGACCACAAGGCAGCATATTTTATTAAAAGTGATGTGCAAATAAGATGCATGGTACCTGCAAACAGCATGGAACGTCCATTCATAAAAAGGTACAGATATTGGTACAAGTTTAGGATGCTTTAGTACTCATTTCAATAAAATGAAGTCTGACAGGAAATATACATAGTATTATTTACATCATTAATTTACAAGAGATACCATTTGCATAAAACAAAGCTATAAAATAATTAGAAATATAGTACTTCTCTAAGGAATGTATTTCCTGTATAAAATTTTATAACATTTTGGCAATTATGTTTTATCTGTATAAAAATGTATTCATTCTTTCTGATTTCATAGCTCCATTAAAAACATGGATTCTCCCCGTCCCTTTTAAATAAAGCTCCACATTGAGGTAGTATGTCAAAAATATTTCTTTGGTTCCATCAATCAATGGCCAGTCCAAAAGCAGCTATGTGTTCAGGTCACAAGACTGGAAAGAAGGAGTCCTAAAGTTTTCAAAGGCCTGTTTGTAAGTACAAATGCTGTTTTCCTCATGAGAAATCGTCCTGTCCTTTTCATCTTCCTCTGCCTCTGAGTCAAAGTCCAATGAGGCTTGAGGATCATTATTATTATGGAAGGTTTTGGGTTGACAACTTGCTGGCTGCTTACAGCTCGAAAGAGAGTCCAGTTGAGGCCTCCATAGAGACTTTCCAAATGTTCCTGCAAGATAGAAATTTGTAAGGAAAGAAATGCTGGTGTTAACAGCTCTATATCTTACCTTGGGCTGTACACGAGGATACAAGCCAAGGACAGACACAGCTCAAGTTCTCAGAAATAAAGCCAAATCTCATTTCAAAGTTGTATTATTATTCCCCACCCAAAAGAAAAAAAGCCCTCTATACTCATACGTACTCATTTAAAAAACTCTTAGATGAGTTGTTAAAAGTGTTTCCAAAGTAAATAACTTGGTTGATAGCCATTCAGAACAACCTACCCCCTTTAATTTCCTTTTTTATGTTTTCATGAATTTCCTCATTCTCAAACACAAAATACAAACAAAAACCTGCAAACAAGTCACAAAGACATTCTAATGCATAACCAAGAACAATCTCTTCAACATGCTTTTTGGATTAGTGTACTCTGAAAAGTGACTCAAACATTCACTCTGTTTAGCTAGGCTGATATTAAGATCTGTTTATAATTTTTTTTTAAACTGCACACCCTGCAATCTGAATGCCAGACAGTGTTCTTTCTGGCTTGTGTCACACATCAGTAACAAAGATCCTGCCAGTGAAATTCTGCCTTCATTTATATCCCATTTGCTCTCAGCTGGCTAGTACAGGAGTAACCCAAGTAGAATTTGGCATTCAACTGAATCTTCATTAAACAATTCTGTTGGTGCACTAGCCAGAAAATAATACATTTTCTCCAGTACCGCAGCCATGTCCGGAGCGCAGGGGGAGCGGCGCTATAAAAAGGCGCCTCCCCCTGTACTCACCCGGCGGCGCTCTGTGTCTTCGGCGGCACTTCGGCGGCTCACTCCGGGTCTTTGGTGGTACCCGCCGCCGAAATGTCACCGAAGAGCCGGAGCGCCGCCAGGTGAGTGTAAAAAGCGGCGCTTAAAAAGAAGCCGCTTTTAGTGCTGCTAAAAAAAGGCGCCGCTTCCGCCGCTTCTGCTCAAGGGGGAGCGGCCGCTCCCCCTGTTCCCTACCTGGCTACACTACTGATTTTCTCTTCTCCCTTTTCCATGTAGAGGGAGCACAGCTAACACCATTACACTGAAAGTCTTCACTTTTTTCACAGACAGAAAGTATAATTAGATATCACTGACACATGGCACAGATCTGTTGATTAAGGTACCACACTTACACATACCACCCCCCAAAAAGTGGCTGGCACACATTGATTTTGAAAAACTGGATGTTGTTAATAATTTGATTCTAAAATTGTTTATTGTGCTAGAAGATTCATACTTCTCTGGCAATGTATCCATTGACAAAATTGCCATAATCACAGGTTTAAAGGGAAACTGCATTTGGGGGGGGGGGGGGGGAATGACTTTATGGGGTTTCATATTCGCATCAATGTGCAGATCAGTTTTGTTTACCATAAAATGAAAGATGTTCTTCATAGCATCAACCTGGCTTCTGAAAAAAATCAATCTGTGAATCTTTTGGTTCATGCATCAACAATGAAGCTAATGCCAACTGTCTTCAGTGGGGTTGAACAGACATGATTGGGCAGAATTTGAAGGCAATGGTGCTGCAGAAGTGATTCTACAACTGGAAATTAGAAAGAAATCACCACACCTTCCACCTCCCCAAGATCAACTGTAAACCCTTCAGAGCAGTGATTGTCTCTCACTGTAGGTTTGTACAGTGCCTAGCACAATGGTGCTCCATTCTGGTTGAAGCCTCTAGATATAAATCTATATTATCACCAAGTACCAGAAGAAGGAGGATATCAGCTACCCCCCAGCCCTGAAGTTGCATTGACTCCTAGGTAGAGTTCTTTGCCATGAAATTGCTCCCCTTTAAGGCAGAGAGTGGCCAGCTGGTGAAACCCTATTTGCACGTTTCCCCCACAGCAGTAACGGTGGGGTGCCTCTGCCCAGATCTCCTGGGAACAGCAAGGTTTTATAGTCTGTACCTCTGCTTCTGCCAGGGGCAAACTACACCACCTTTACCCACAAAAGAGAGGGCTGGGAGGGGGAGTGAAAAAGTCAAAGAACTTGGACAGGAACATTCTTCACTCCTTCCTGTGGTTTTCCCTATAGGAGGGGACAATCTGGGCCTTACGCATTCTGTTGATGCATAAGCCAGGATATAATCCAGCCCCTTATCTCATAGCTGTGTTCGGCATTCAGATACCACAGTGCTGAAAGCAGCATAAACAAGAAATGTAGTGGGGTTCTAAGTTAAACCAATCTTACAAAAGAAAATGTAGGACATGAACCCTTTAGTCCCCCTTTATGAGTAAAATCTGTGAGCCCTAAAAGAGTTAAACCTTAAAACTCTTTTGTAGTTCATTAAAGCAATGATCTCCACAGCACGCTTAAAGCTCGCAGTGTTGTTTTTCTGTACTTAAATATATTCTAAAATTTGTGGAAATATGCAAACTGTATTTGGATAAAAGATAAAACCAACCAATACAAAGGTGCATGAACAAAGGAGAAGAATTTGCACAAGTGAACAGATTGAGAGTAAGATACTTTGTTAATCAATAAGCTACATGTTCAGTGGAACTGGTTGTTGATTCAAGACTTATGTTCTCTAGAAAGACCTACGGAATGGAACACCATAACCACTAGAGGAGGAGTCAGAAATGTAACATTCCAACAGGAAGAAGGGAAGGCGGGAAAGGAGAAGCTCCTAGTGACATTTGGCTTCAATAAATTATGCTGTGTAGGCCTTTAAAAACATATGGCAGGTTTGAAGTAGGGCTCTAATCAGTTGCATTTTACTGAAGAAGGGTCTATCTTAAGACATTCCCAAACTCAGGTCTTCTGGGAGGTAACTGAGTGCTGCTTGAGACAGATAGTGCGCTTTTTAGGACCATCTTGTATTACAGCTGTGAACTGTTCATGCATGATTGTGTTCTATTCCATGGGGGGGCATTACCTCAGCTACCAGAGGAGCTAAAAACAGTGGGGGGTGATTAAGGTGAGTCACTGAGACTAAACAACTCCAGAGATGTTCCACTCCCTGGGGTGGTTTGTATATACTAGTTCATGCTGGGTTTTCCCGAGGCTAGAAAACAAAGGAAGACCTTTTGATATAAAAGGATGAGCCTAAACTGACGTCTTTCTGGCTTCTTTCTGAAGAAGGAAATGGACAAAGGGAGGCCCCCATGGAAGGGCTGGAAAGACACTGGCCTACTCGGGCCCCATAAGACTGATGGGTGATTCCTGGTATGCTAAGTGTGTGTTTTAATCTGTTTACTGGGTTTTTTTGTTTCTGTAATGCTTTTATCATAAGAAAAAGAGTGCTTGCTTAGAAAGAGCTGTGTGATCGCTTGTAACCTTTGGCAATACACTTTTCTTAGCCGTTGGAAAGAAAGAAAAAGCACAGACACTAATCTTTAAGCAGACTGGCTTGCTGGGAATATCATAGTGTAAGACAGGGAGATGTGCAGCCTTAAAACTCCAGTCAGGAGGGAGACACACGTGGATCTTCACTCAAGAGAGGTGACAGCTGGGAGCAGAAAACCTTACCTGTGTGCCCTTGAGGAACCATGGAGGGGGAATACAGGTGCAGTTACCCAGAAACTGTGATGCTATCAACTAAGCAATACATGCAGAAGTTATTCCCCTTGTATAGTAAAATATATTTTATAATGTACTGAATCTTTTTTTTAAATCCATCAGAAAAATAATCAAGAAACTAAAGGCTTGTTCATAACTTCACCATATAGTCACACTGCTTTTTGTTTCTCCTTTGAGCCCCTCAAGTGTCGATGCACTGTCTATTCAGAGGCCTTGTCTGAGTATGAGGTGCCCTGCATGCTCCTGGCACTACACAAATAATGGAGGAAAAGAGGTAATTCTAAAGTTAGCGTTCACAAACTAAGGCCTTGCTTACACGGGAAAGTTTCATTAGTTAAATTGCCACAATTTTCAAACAGTATATATTTTATAAACTGTAGTATCCGACTGAACTCAGTGGCAATTGCATGTGCTCAGTTTCTCTGAAAAAAAGTTAGGCTACTTATGTGACCAGCTTTTAGTTACGTTTGCTTATATGATTGTTACATATTGTAAGAATCACTGAGTACAATCCTGAACTAGTGTTCTGACAAAAGGATAAACATGTTTTCTAGTACATGCAAGTCATAAGTGATATGTGTATACAAATGTTTGCAGCTTTCAGAAATGCAGTAGCTGAAACATACCCATGAAAGTGCTACTAGTGGTAATAGAGGATGGTTCCTGATTTCTGTTCAAATCAAAGATGTCTGAGTTTAGACTCAAGCTTTTCACTCCAATTCCTTCATTTGGCGTGTAAGTAGAGTTAAGCAATTTGTTACTTGTAGCCTGCATTCCAATGCTGCCAACATACTGGTCAAAGGGATCTTCTGGTGAATGTGATAATGTTCCAAGTGAATATGGATAGCGTTCCTTTTTCTTTAAGTAACTAGAGTCACATGGGTCCATGCACACTGTTCTTTGGTCAGGGCTGCAGCCTTAATAAAAAGGAGAAATCAGTATTACTAGGAATCTTATAAGGCAAGACTGAAACAGGACTAAAATATTTATTTGACTTACTTGTATGGTATGCTTCAAAAGCGTCAGAGCCATAAGCATTCCCTTTTAAGTACACAGTCCCTGAAGTCCCCAGATAGTGGCATAAGAATGGATCTGTAACAACCTCCACGTCTGTTTCACTGCCATTATCTAGATGACAAATGCCTTAAAAATAAAGACACGATGTATCAGCTAACAGACTCCTTTTGTTCCTAGTCTTCATCCTACACAGTTAGTTTTACTAGTGGAGTTTTGTTCTTCTGCAAATAAAGCAACTACAGCAATGAAACCCGCACTAGAATTGTAAGCACACTTTTCCTGGAGGGGCAGGAATTTGTAAGAGTTCAATTAAACAGCTTTATAAGGTTGCTACAGCCTAGCCCTAACCCTCTCCAGAATGGCAATGTCAAGATTTCTCAGTATGTCACCACTCTGTCGGCCTGCTTATCTTCTAGGAGTATAAATTAAATTCCAGGAAAGCCAGGATTTCATTTAAAAAAAAACAAAAAAACCCAATGAGTTAATTTGCAACAAAAGATTCTGCTCTGAATACTGAAGCCACGGTTCAAATAATGGCTACAAGTCATCAAGTGTTGCACAGTAGATTACTGCTCTAAAACACAATGATCATTTTAAGATGCTTTCACAAATTAAGGCCTTGCTTACATGGGAAAGTTTCATTGGTTAAATCATATAGTAAAACAATATAATGCCCCCTATGGACACTCCTATTCCTGTATAAAAGAGTGCTTTTGGGGATGAGGGGGAGGATAGCTTAAGTTATCTTCCCAAGAGACATAACTAAAAACAACAACAAAAAAGGTACTTTTACACTGGTAGAGTTCATGTGTAGACTCATCTTGTTTTGGTGTAAGTATAATCAGTTTAAATTCACCCGAAGTTATATTGAAGAAGCTTCCCTATGTAGACAAGGCCATATGTCAAGTGGATCAGCAAAACCAAGTTTCTGTTATCAGCGCAAGCATTTCTCATTCCTATATTGCAAAACAAAATCTTAGCTTCAAATATTATTTTAATGTGTTGAAGCAATCAGTAAGTCAGTCACAGGGCCTACATGGCAATCAACAAAGATGCTTCACTGGTGTCATTGTCTTCCTAACTTACGCAATAAATTGTAGTGTCTGATTTCTAGTAACTAAAATAGTGCCAAGTTTTATATTTAAAGTATTTACCATTACTATCTCTTTGCTGTAAAAAATATCCCCCCATTGAAGAAGTTATGAACTGATGATGACTTCCATTTTCTGATGACCCATACCCATCCTGCCTTTCAGCTAATGTTCCTTGGGATGACAGGTAACTTGGAATGTCAGCAGGCAAGTTTGTCTCATCTGTGATTTAAGGGGGAGGGGAGGGAGAAAAACATGCATAAAACCATCAGTATATTTTAGGTTTCTTTGAAATATTTTTAAAACCAGCCAGCAACATGTTGAAGGCAACAAATGATTCACCCTTCTGAATTTGAGTCAAAACACACAAACGTTTCTGGAAGAAAGTTATTGCAGAACAACCACAAACACACTTGATGACTCCTTTGCACTGCCAAGCTTCAGTTTACACACCTGTATTTGTGATGCTGCAATCTTCATTTCTTCTCCTTGTGTGGTATATGATGACCACCCACACAAGGGAAGTGCCCACCACACAGCAAACCACTGCTATGATCACTACACCGACTGTGGCCCATCCATCATCATCCAGTGATGGAGCAATGTTTTGAGGAGAATCACAGGTGGGAGTGGGAATTACATTTAGACGAATGTTGCCTCTCTCTGTTCCAAGTGTATTAGACATTTCACAAGTGTATTTCCCAGCATCTTCAACGTCTGTGTCCACAATAATCAGTAACTGGTTGCCTGCAGCGAAGAAGTGCCTTTCTGTTACCACCAACGGGCTGTCATCCTTAGTCCAGTTCAACCGAGGTGGAGGGCTACCACCAGCAATGCATTGCAAGACTGCAGTTTCACCTTTTGTTACTGTTCGGTCTAGCAAGGGCCGCAAAAATGAGGGTGTTTCTGAAAAAATAATTCTAAATTACCTTTACAAGAAAACGTAGGTGGTTCCAACCCTCACATCTACCCAATCCACAGGGGAAAAAAACATATGAGTTGGGGTAATATCAAATCACAGAATTTCTTGTGTTTTTCTAAATGTTAACCCTTAGGAAGATGGCATGTTTTAGACAAATGACCACACAGTTATACATCTGCTAAATACACATGCTCCTTGTAATCACCCCCAAATATTTAAGACAAGATATCTAGGGTGTTGCCAAGCACCATTCTAGAAGCGAATTTCTACACAAATACTGAGGTAGCTAACAGTTTTGGGAAATGATTCAACTAAATTGAAAGCATCATTAAGGCATAATTATACTTATAGTTGTTCTACTGGCGGGGGAGAAGGGGGGACATATTCCAGGAGTCTGAGCTAAAAAGATTGGCGTCAGCTCATTTACTGATCATAACTAGATGCTCACTAGCCCTACAAAGAAAAAAACCCTAGGAAATAAGTTACATATTAGCATAGTGTTCTCTAGAATATATTATTAGTGAAGATGCCAACTCTGAATTAAAAAAAAATCACTTCTTCCTTTTTTCTATTACTAAACTTTTCAGAAAAAATCCCAGCAACCTCCTCCTTTCTCTGGGTATACTAAATCATTTCTATTTTAAACTATGCATTTAAATGGTTGTGTATTACAAATATACATATGTATTTCTAACTAATGGCCATTGATTAACGAATGCTGGACTTCTAGAAATGCAAAACCACAGAACTCATCTGAAAGACATTTTTCAGCTAAACACGTGCCTCCAAAAGCGCTCACTAGTAGTGAATTGATACATTTCCCTATTAAGCCCTAGAACACATGTTATTAAGTAACATCCAAAAGTATGGCAAAACTTGTCACAACACTTCAATAGAAAAGACTTATAGCATTACATATTAACAGTTTCTCACCTAGTACTGTTAGTGTTGCATTAGCTGAAATGCTCCCAGCAGTGTTTTGAGCTGTACAGCTATAAACTCCAGTGTCCTCGATTTTTACATCAACAATAAAGAACACATCATCCTCGGGCATGACGTGCATACGTCTCTTGCGTGCTGCAGGAAAGTCTGTGCCACCATCCTTCTGCCAAGCAATCTGTGGTACTGGATGACCAACGGCCGCACATTCTAAGCGTGCTGTTGCCCCAGCACGAATGGTTAGGTCCATGGGCATCTTTGTAAATGAAGGCAGCACTAAAGCAAAAAACAAAACAAAAAGTTTAAGCAGATACATGTTATAAGTAGGTTTGTTTTCCAATTTTGGAGCAAATTATTTTTCCTCCTTTGCGCTGTATTTTCTCAATTTCAGCACACTCAACTCCAATAAGTGTAAAACTTATATCAGTTTCAACAGCAGAGATGTGCAAGGCTTTGCAGATAGGATCTGGTGCATGGAGGTCTGGAAAAAAAACCTCACAAGACCTAAACTTGTATCTAGAGAAGATGGTCTTATGTTTAAATCAGGAGATGTGGGTTTCATCCTCATTCAGGAAGCCTGTAGCAAAGTTGACCTCTGCCAAGTCACAGTCTGCAAACCTCAGTAGAGAAGGTGGTTGTTCTCTGTAAAAAAATGGACAGTAGTTCTTCCCTCTCCTATCCTTTCCTTAATCTATTTAGATTGCAAGATCTTCTGGATAGGGATTGTTTCTTAACTGTGTTTGTACAGCACCTCACACAATAGGGACAGATTCTGGTTGGGCCTTTTAGGTGCAACTTTAATAATAAACAGATCTTGGAAGCAGCATGCTTTCATGAGCTGAAATTAGGATATCAAGCATTTTCTAAAAATAATGCAGTGGGAAAAGAAAACTGTATACTGTATTTTGCTTTACAATTATTTCCTCTTCAAATGCACAGGTAAAAACAGGATGCTTACTGTTAACTGTAAGCTTGGCTTTGACAGAGTAGGATGAACCAAAGTGATTTGAAATAACACACTGGTATTTTCCTTCATTGCTGAATTCAACATTGCGTAGCCGAAGTATGGTGGTGTATTCCATCAGTTCACCGCCTTGTGCCCGGAGATGTGCATAATTCTCCATTTCAGCATCATGCAGTAATTCATTGTCCTTTTTCCATGCAAACGTCATAGGGGAGTCACTGCTGCTGGCTGCCGAGCATATGAAACTCAAATTGGAGCCTTTGATTGCTGACTGGGTTTCTGGTTGGACAGTGATCTGTGGTTTAGGAAAATCATCTGTAAAGATGGGAAAGAGGAACAAATTGTGACACTGAGGAAGGGAGGCAAATACATGGGATCCCACGACTCTTCTTAGAAAAAGATTTTGTAAGTCTTGTTTTATAGGTTTGAAAGAAGTGTCAGACAAGTATTTATAAAGCAGAGATACAGTGGTTTAGTTTTAGATTTCATTTATCTCCAGGCATTTAAAGATGTCATATTTATGAGTTTACTGTGCTAGGCCATCTCTTAGTGAAGAGAAAGAACATTTAAAGCAGACTATGTGCTGTTTATATATAAAGAGGAGATAACCACTGTTCCCTCTAAGCTGTGCGCGTCTGTGCGCGCACACACAGATCCTAAATCCTGCGCACACGGCGAAACACCATGCGCACAAAAATTTTCACACAACCACAACAATTTGCACAGAAGAAATTTTTTGCGCACATGGCCTGTCAAAAATTAGAGGGAACATTGCAGATAACTACAGTTTAACATCTGTAAAAGCTACTTCGATTGTCAGTCACGAAGCCAAGACTCCTTTTTTCTACATCTAAGGCTGCAATAAGTTTTTCTTCACTAAAACATGGTTCTTTCTGCCACGAGAGATTGTCAGGCACAATCCAGGGTTCTCCCCCAACCCACACACAGAAGTTGTGGTTCCAGTGATTTGCAGTCCTTTGCTCCAATTTTCAAATGCAGCAGTGCTGAAAATCTGCTAAGCATACTATACAAAGATCAAGTGTGGGTTTTTTTATGATGGGGGAGCACCTAACAATTGTATTTTGTGGGATTCCATGTTTATTGTCCTTCAATTATTTACAAGTAAAAACGCGCTTAATTTTACAAGTAAAAGTGTGTTCTACAGCCAATCCTGCAAATGCAACCTGGGATCTGAGAGTCTTGCTGGGTTATTTCTTTCTTGTGCATCATACCTATAATAAGTTCCACAAGCCAAATTATGTCCTTGGTGACATTCATGTCACCACACTGCCTTCAGTGGTTTTACATAGGTATAATTTACTGAAACATACTAAATGTTTATACTGATAATGTGAGAGGCGGAACAGGATCCAGCTCATTCTCTTGTGGCTGTGCTGTCTATGCTCTGCTAACAGACGTTAAAAGTATTAAAAACATTTGTTTGGGGGAGGAGAGGCACTAAAATAAGCAGATGTGATACAATATACAAAAGGAACTGATCTGTTGAGTAAGATTCTGCCATTTTCACATAGCCCATTTTCAGAGTAGAACCACATTTTAAAATAAAATCATGAAGGATATTTCTCATCCTCTTGTTCAAGTCATTAACTTCAGCACTTGACTTATAAGCAATGGAAAAGGAGACAGCTATTAAGCGTGTTGCATTTGGTTACAACATCACTATAGTAAGACTACTGTATAATTAAGCAGTTAATACAGGTCACTTCTGCACCTATTTTCAATTGCTAACAGTTTTCTCAAAAGTTAACTTTTGGCCTGAAATTATTCATGCTTTGTTTAATCTTGAAAGGCATAATTTTAGAAAGTGTGAAGTACATCAGTTTGGTCATTTTTGAACTACACTATTATGGACCACGCATCCCATGTGTCCATCCCATTACCAAATTTTAAATGCTTTTTCTCGGAGTTGTTTTCAAAATTCCAACCTGGCACTAAAGATTTTAAATTAACATACAAGGCATACATTATTCTGAAGTTAAAGAAAATAACTTATTGTGTAAGAAGCATTTCTCCAGATGCGCAATCATTCTATCTGAAATATACAAAAGGAGAAGAAAGAAGCACACCTTGATAGAATACTAAGCACTGCAGAAATGCACCTTCTCCCACTGAGACGTTAAATTAACAAATATATATATATATGAAAAGGTACAGAAAAGAGTAACCAAAATGATTAGGGCTCTGGAACAGCTTCCATATGAAGAGAGATTGAAGAGACTGGAACTGTTCAGTTTAGAGACAACTAAGGGGCAATATAATAGAGGTCTCATCATGAATGGTGTGGAGAATGTGAATAAGGAAGTGTTATTTACCCCTTCACATAACAAGAACCAGGGGTCACCCAATGAAATAAAGAGATTTAAACAAACATAAGGAAATATTTCTTCGCACAACACGCAGTCAACCTGTGGAACTCATTACCAGGGGATGTTCTGAAGGCCAAAAGTAAAACTGGGTTCAATAAAGAATTAAGTAAGTCCAATAATGGCCAGTGATGCAACCCTATGCTCTGGGTGTCCCTAAGATGCTGACTGCCAGAAACTGGGACTGGATGACAGAGGATGGATCACTCAATAATTGCCCCTGTTCTACTCATTCCCTCTGGGGCACCTGGAATTGGCCACTGTTGGAAGACAGGATACTAGGCTAGATGGACCTTTGGTTTAACCCATTATCATAGAATCATAGAATCATAGAATCTCAGGGTTGGAAGGGACCTCAGGAGGTCATCTAGTCCAACCCCCTGCTCAAAGCAGGACCAACCCCAACTAGATCATCCCAGCCAGGGCTTTGTCAAGCCTGACCTTAAAAACCTCCAAGGAAGGAGACTCCACCACCTCCCTAGGTAACCCATTCCAGTGCTTCACCACCCTACTAGTGAAAAAGTTTTTCCTAATATCCAACCTAAACCTCCCCCTCTGCAACTTGAGACCATTACTCCTTGTTCTGTCATCTTCTACCACTGAGAACAGTCTAGATCCATCCTCTTTGGAACCCCCTTTTAGGTAGTTGAAGGCAGCTATCAAATCCCCCCTCACTCTTCTCTTCTGCAGGCTAAACAATCTCAGTTCCCTCAGCCTCTCCTCATAAGTCATGTGCTCCAGCCCCCTAATCATTTTTGTTGCCCTCCGTTGGACTCTTTCCAATTTATCCACATCCTTCTTGTAGTGTGGGGCCCAAAACTGGACACAGTACTCCAAATGAGGCCTCACCAGTGCCAAATAGAGGGGAATAATCACGTCCCTCGATCTGCTGGAAATGCCCCTACTTATACAGCCCAAAATGCCGTTAGCCTTCTTGGCAACAAGGGCACACTGTTGACTCATATTCAGCTTTTCATCCACTGTAACCCCTAGGTCCTTTTCTGCAGAACTGCTGCCCAGCCATTCGGTCCCTAGTCTGTAGCAGTGCATGGGATTCTTCCGTCCTAAGTGCAGGACTCTGCACTTGTCCTTGTTGAACCTCATCAGATTTCTTTTGGCCCAATCCTCTAATTTGTCTAGGTCCCTCTGTATCCTATCCCTACCCTCCAGCGTATCAACCACTCCTCCCAGTTTAGTGTCATCTGCAAACTTGCTAAGGGTGCAGTCCACACCATCCTCCAGGTCGTTGATGAAGATATTGAACAAAACATTGAACATTATGCTCATTCTTATGTTATGTTCTTAATAGATAGTGCTATTTTCAGATGTAAAATTCCTCACTGGAATGATTTCCTATAAATAAGATATGCCCTTCATTAGCTGCCTATTCATTTGTTTTACTTTCTGTTCTGTCCACATCAGCTTTAGAAGTTTATACATTAGCTACTCAATTTAATATTGAAATATTAAAACACTTTTATAAGATGGTAATGTTAATAGTTGCTGTTAAAACAGCAGCAAGACCCTGACACCAAGCAAATTCTGTGCTCCTTTACACCTAGGCAATCCCACCAAGACCCATGAGGTTGTATAGGTATAAGGGTAGGATTAATAAAAATTAAGCAATGTTGAATTTGTTGTGGTTACAAACTTATAGGGAAGAAAAACAAAATTTCCATTTTACCTCTTTAAATCCAGGACCGTATAAAGGTTTTTGTAAACTTTAATTTTTCCTCTATTAATGGAAATTGCAAGCAAAAATCTACATGAATGCCAGATTAAGTACCAAATTTTTATCTTAAAACAGTCAAGAAATTAAGAATTAAGATTCCCACTTTGTACATTAGAACAGAGTCTTTCATTACATGATTAGACAACAGTGACAATATTTGACATGTAGTATTTAGCACCAATGAACAGTGCTTTTGTTGCAAACACGTATTAATAAAAAATGTTACGTGTTAAGCTATTGTATAATTTACATATGGAAAGATTATTATGAAGGGATACTTTCAACCCAAAGTTGACAGGAAACAAATAAAACCTATCCTGAAGTATTTGCAGTGCTACAAACCTGAAAACAAAACTGATTCTAATTAGTATTCACTGTCTAACTGGTGAGAAATGAAAAAGGTAAAAACGTAACTACAAAAAAGTGAGTTGGATTTTTATAAATGATTTTGATTTTATTAAAGTGAGGTGTTAGTAACGTAAACAAGAAATGTATATGCGGTCAAAATGATTTTTAAAGCTGAAAATATTGTTTTAAAGCCCACATAGATGAGGTCAAGGTTACCATGTGAACTATACTTCAGTACTTAACTTCAGTGCAATTAATCTCAGATTTAATAAAGCACTAATGCAATTTGCATATTTAATTAAATATACTGCATATATTAATAGACATGTCAGTTAAAGTACACCAAGATGCACCACATTTTTGAAATGATGCTTACCTAAACCGTATCCATATTTTAACTCTAGCAGCACATAAATTTACCACCACAAACCACTGATCTTTCCTTTGTACACAACACTCAAGTATGCAATGCATGAAATTAAGTCAGAAAAATGTTACTCCCCATCTGGAATAAAACCACAAGCTCTGAGTACCTGCAGATCAAAGTTTGTGGAGCAGAGGACAAAACATTAAAACAAAATAACCACCCCTTTCAGTCCAACTAGAGAAATCAAAACATGCCAGATAAACCAGTGTAAAATAAATTCACTAAGCAAAACCTATGAAGGTGAGGAGAAGCGGTTATGCTTACCACAGACAAACTCATCTGGGCTAACAGCAAAGATACTTCTGCCTTTTAGCAGCTGAGGATGGGCACAACTGGCATTCACAAAGCTCTGAAAGTTGTTTTCTGATACCCACTGTGGTAGCCATTTTAGCTGGCAGTCACACAAAAGACTTGATGTATTTAAGTGCCTAAGGAAAACAATAACATTCAATTTTTTCTGTATAAAGTGCAGATCCACCCAAACAGTACAAGTCAATAGTATTTTTGTAAAACAATTTTAAACACAAATGATTTATTATAAAATAAACTGATGTCACCCAGTATTCACATGACACCATTATTGGACTTCAGATCTATAAAGCAGACATTTTCATTCTTATTCACTTCTTTGAAAAGTCAAATTTGTGACTCTTTACAATTGCATGTCTCCATCTTGAGTCAGGACAAGGACAGTTATATAAAGGGGAAAGACAGTGATGTAAAGAGGGCACCTGAGAGAACACTCAGAAGAGAGGAGTTCCAAAAACTACATAATTCAAATACCCTCACAAGAGAAAAGCTTTCTGGGGGGAAAAAATGCTCAGCCCAACTACAAGCTGTATCCCAACTAGGGTGACCAGATGTCCCGATTTTATAGGGACAGTCCCGATTTTGGGGTCTTTTTCTTATATAGGCTCCTATTACCCCCCCACCCTCTGTCCTGATTTTTCACACTTGCCGTCTGGTCACCCTAATCCCAACTGAGGTCTGTTGTGGTGCAGCTATCTAAAGAACTGTACCAGGACTGATAAAAGAAGGAGCATAAGTAAGGTAACAGTGGTATTTATGTGAGTAGTGGGTACACACCAATCCCTTTGTTGTGATATGAACAGCAGAAATACTCATCCCTATGGCCTCAAGAACCCTGCTGCCAAGTTGAAGACCGAATGATCCACTTTGCAGTATCTTCTGATACTCTGCATTATGAGACCATCAGTAAAATTCTGCCCCTGGGAATTTTGCCCCTGACTTCATTAGGCCTGGATTTTCACCTCAGATTCCTGGCTTTCAACCAAGTCTCCTGCCCTCTCTGCCTAAGATGTTGCTGGTGATCTTCTACTGTGAAGTCTTAATGTTTGCTGGAGCTTGAGCACTCAGTTTTGCAAGCATTTGAACTGCAAAGACATCCAATTGCCAACAGTACATTACAAAATTTTGATTAATTTAATCTCAGACTCAAGGTCAGAAACAGCACTAAACTCACAGCTTCACATCAGTTCACATAGCTAGAACCCTAAATACTCAATGTATGTAATCTTTTCTCCACAGGATTAGCGCAAAAAGACAGATCTCAAAACAACTGGAGTGATGGAAATTACAGTTCATCTTGGAAAGGAACTAGGAAGATATCTGAAGGACCACAAATGCAGACTTAGTCCTCCACTGATAGTACTACCAAACCTAGGAGAATGGCCACATTCAAAAAGAAGAAATGGGAAGAAACCAAACTAATCATTTCAAAAGAACATTCTGTGAGTGAATATAGGACCAACTTAAACTTCCACTAAAAATCTGAACTCTTCCTACTTGGAAGAGTTAATTTGAGACCTCTCGCAAATCTGGAACAAAAAATAGCGAAAAATCAAACTTCTCCCTGAGGACTACTGATAAGTATTTGGATCTAGATACAGCTAATGATAAAAGTCTTAAAAGTTACCTTGTTGGAAGAAAGACAGTAATAATTTGTGTGTGTCCAGGGGGATAAATATATGTACTTGCAGTGAGTGAAACACGCCCCTTTATTAGTATAGAAATTCTGTGCTAACTACTTTCCAGAAGCAAAAAAGGAGGATGTTACCAGCTCTGAACATTCCCTTTTCAATCAAGTTTTTCCACACAAGTGATCTGTGCTCAAAACCTAGAAATGCCACATCAGGCAGAACTGGATCCAGAAGAAACAGGTCTTTTTTAATGGAAAATTGAAGAGTGGTCTTGTTGCTATTCTTAGGATGGAAGAAAACCATGGCCTTCTTGACCACCATGATGCCATGAACATCAGCCATACCCTCACTATGCTAACCTTCCCTAGGGTCCTTTGAATGGGTAAAATTGCTGGGAATGCATATTACGAGGAGACAATTTTGGGAAAGCACGTCCTATCATCTGCCCAGTTATTTGCCAGCCATGAGGGATACACACTTGAGAACTCTGGGGAGTGGGCAGGGGAAACATTAGAAAAATCTCTCTATAAACAGAGGGAATGTCCACATCCCTGAAGGGCTCAGAACTTCCCTGAGCACCATGTCCTTAAGCATCTTACTTCCCTTGGTAGATGCTACTATCTGAAGGTTGCTGACTGCTTTCTCTCCGATGTCTGAATACTGGGAAACGTTGTCAGGTATGGGGAAGGAAGAAGAGGCCAGCCTCTAAGCAGTTCTGAGCCTGACCCAGAATAACAATCTTGAGCCACAGTGGAACATACATTTGTTCCCCAGCAAAGGTTCAGGTAGTTTCTCCTCACAGAAAGAGCAGCTTCTCTTTTTGACTTATCCAGTTTTGTCATGTTGCACAATCTTGTTTCCAGAGACTAGACTGGGCAGGGCTGAGACAAGAAAAGTTAGAGAAGGAATGAGACAGGAGCACCAGAGACAAGAAATTAGCTGTGCCTCAAGGAAAGAAAACAAAGGTCTTTTCCGCTTCAGCAGGAGTTAGCTGTAACAGCTGCTGCACTGTTCAACAGAAAAAGAGCTTTTACAGCATTCCCTCTGAAAAGCCCTTTTATGGCTTTACTTTGCAACTGCTCCTATGCTGCTTCAGGACAGAGGGAGCCTATAATAAGAATCGGCAGATGGGTCTTTGCTAAAGAATTATGATATTGCATTTTACTGGTCCAGTAAGTGGTAGTTCAGTGATACCAGTACTCACTTTACAGTACATTAATAAGTCTCTCTTATCTCTTGTATTAGGGATCAACCAGTTTAAACTCAGGACTCTAGGTACCAAATGGAATAGAAAATGAACAGCTGCCACCTGACGCTACCTAGCTTATATGCAGCTACTACAGAGAAAAATCTATTGATGCATCATTTGTTACATGGCTTCAGAATTGTTGCAGTGAGAGGTTAATACTGAATCTGTCCATATCTTATATGGCTTACGTATTTTCTAATATGGAGATTTTGGGGGCAAGAACTTACAATTCTTCAAGCTTCTTCATTTGTGAAAATGCATTTCCTTGCACTGACATGATTGCATTGTTACTTAGATCTCTGGAGGGGGGGGGGGGGGAATCAGAAAAAAAACAAACAATTTTATTAGTTCAAATAAGGTTAAAATAAAGATTTAAGCTATACTTCTCTACATTATCAGTACAGAATGAAGCTATCAGCTCAGTAACCAAAAGAACAAAAGACAAGTTTCTATAGTATCTGATGTTCACTTAGAAATATAGCACTTGGAGCAGAATTCCTAGACAGAAAGTTCTTGTTAAGAAGTACCACACTACTGATCAACAAGGTAAATCTGCTTCATTCAGACAGACATGAGGTAAGCTTGGTAGTTTTATATTTGTTCTGGTTAATCTTGATATTTGCTTTGGTCACTGTTGGGTTAAATATGAATTTCAGCTACTTACAGGTGTTCAAGTGCATCCAAACCAGAAAATGCTTTCTTTGTAATGGACCTAATCCTGTTTCCTTGGAGTACCCTGGAAATATAAATACTTAATGCAAAACACATGCAGTAAAATGGGGGCATTTTTTGGAACTATGAAGAAAATCTTATACAATTGCTTTTTTAGGCACTTATTACTAAAATGTGACTAACATTCTCCATTCTGCCTTTCTTGCTGCAACAAAATACCTCATCTCTAAAATATACCCATTTATTCTGCTTCAGTAACTATGTAGATCATGGTATGATTTTCAAAGATGTTTAATGTGTACAGTTCAGCAACGTGGAATTTTGTTTTTTTAAATCTAAAAATGTAAGCATCTTTTCATTCCATAGCTGTATATTTGGAATGACATCTTTGCATTATAGCAGAGCCATTGCCACTAGATGCTGGATTACTTTATCAAAGACTTCCCTTAGGCACTGTGCTTTTGTAATCTTTGAAAACACACCTCCCTTCATTTTCTATTATGAACAATACTAATTCTGTGTGAAAGGTTTCTATGCAGCAACTGCATGAATCTCCATATTGATAACATTCAAGAAGGATCATATTCTTCAGATTTTGTTTGACTAAAGAGATGGTGCTTTGTTTTCTAGAAAAGGAGGCTTCAAAGAAGAGCAAAACAGTAAGGAAGGAAGTCACAAATTTAAGAGACTAATAAAATTCCCAAGGTTGGGCTCCCTCACAGTATATATTATCTGAGCTCAGGCCAATATAAATTTTTTTTAAGTAACTAAGAAAATCCAAAATCAGGTTAGTCATACTTACAGCATTCTAAGTTTGTCAAGCCCAGAGAATGCACCATTCATATCTTCAATAGTCCATGAGATTTCATTGTTCTTCAGATCCCTGGTTGAAGAGATCCGATCCGATCACAAAAGGAAAATTCCACAAAAAACCCCAAGGTATATATTTCTTAAGAAGTACATGGTATTTACAGCAATTTCTAGAATGGTCTGTGTAAGGAACATTGTGCAATATTATTATCCATTTTAAAAGAATGCTTGACCCAATTTGTTTCTTTTTCTAGTATGTCTGAAGTTCAAGGGCCTGACCTTTTTCACCACTACTTTAAAAGATGACAGGAATCAATTTATTTAAAAGAAATTCGAGGGCATCCAAATACCAGAAGGGAAAAAGGAAAGTGGGGATGGTAAGAAATGAGGGGGCCAACAGTTGTCATATCAAAATAAAACCATACCTAAGACAAAAGCCTTAAAGAATCAGTTAAATATGAAAACAGATAGATGTCAAAGGGAACAAGTTTCACACCCTTGGGCCACGACAGCAAAGGTGTGCAAGCAGATCTGTGAAAGAGGAGTGGTGTCTGATCAGAGAATCAGTAGGATAGGATTTTAGAAAAAACTCAGAACCATGTTACAGGAGAAGACTACACAGAAAGTCTGAATCCTAAAAGTAAAATTTTAATGTACACTTTCCCAGCCTTTGGAATAAGTTCAGCATACATATAGCCAAGCTCTAACTTACTGTTATAGCCATTGGAAATGTCAGTAATACACTGAGGCTGAACATCCTCCAGAGTACTACAATTTTAATTCATTCACACACTTCTCACCTCTCTCCCCATTCACAAATTTAGTAAAACAGCATTATTTCAAACAGTGCTCACTCACACAAATGCTTAAGGATGACTAAGCTGAATAACCCAAAGCCCTGATAATCATCAACTCCTAATCTTTAATGATCCTCTGAATATATCTATGTCTGGGCTTAGGCTTCTACCCTCATGACATCTACCAAGAGGGAAACTCTTATTTAATTAGGAGGAACCTATAATCATGGTGCCTGAGCTGTCAGTGCTAGGCTCACAGCAGTGCTGTCTTACCCTTTCTGCCACTCCCTCTTAGCTCCACTGGGATTTGCAAGAGTCTCTAGGGCATAGCAGGTTAATGCTTTAGACACAAATTATGACACTTAGCAGTTAGGGTATTCATCTCATTAGATTTAAAGGCAACTTTTTAAAAAGGTTAGACACAGGACAGAGGATGGTCAGATTGCATACTCAAGGGACACAGGAGTTGACAGAACAGCTCCTCACAAATCCTTCCCTTAAAAGGCATGAGGTTGTGGTGAGGGGACAAGGACTGGGAGCAATGTTGGCAGACAGGGCCGGTGCGGTCGCCTAGGGCGCCAAGATTCAGGGGACGGTGGGCGGCTGCCTCCCGGCTCCCCGCTCAGCGGGGAGGCAGCCGCGGTGAGCCGCCCCCCTGCCCAGTGCCTGAGCAGGGGGGCAGCCAAGATCAGCCGCCCCCCCTCCCCCGCTCAGGTGCCGGGGGGGGGCAGCTGCGGCAAGCCGCTCCCCCGGCTCCCCGCTCAGCTCCCGCGGCCCACGAGTGGTGGTGGAGAGAGGGAGGCTGAGCTCCCGCGGGCAGGGGAGCTGGCTGGGAAGGGGGTAGCGGGGGAGGCGGTGCAGGGCTGGTGCAAGGAAGTTTCGCCTAGAGCGCAAAAAACTTCCTTGCACCGGCCCTGTTGGCAGAGGGACAGTTTTGCTGCCCTCCACATTCCCCTACAAGTAGTGCCTGGAGCGGAATGTTTGTGGGGGCTATAAACTAGATGTGGGGAAGAAAGCAACACTGAGTCCCCTCCCCCCACTCCAGTCTCTGAGTGACAGCCAATTGCCAGGGCCACCCATGTGCCTATAGCTTGTTTGGGGTGCACGTGTACAGCAGGTGCCACAACGCCACTGCTGAGAGCCAGTATTTGTGCTCCCTGCCATGAGAATAGAAACAGCCATTTATTAGTTTCCTTTTCTCCCCTCAGAGATTCTTTTAAGAAGCTTCCTTATGAAATCACTATGGCAAATAGGAAGGTCTGGGGATGTATAAATTTGTACACAACCTGTACTGCAAGAAAAAACAGACACTACTACCCTGGATGAAATCTTACCAAAAAAAGAAACCATATTATTAAGGTCTAGGAAAGATTAGAACTACAAAGTTTGTTTTACACTTCCTTGGAAACAAAATAAAAGTAATTCAAGAAAAAGAAAAAAAAAAAAGGGTATATTTATGAACCACCCTAGGTTTCTGACCTTAAAATAAATTATGTCAACTTACAAAGTCTGTAAACTGGAAAGTCCCCGGAAGGCACAATCAGCAATGTAGTTTACTTTGTTGTTCCCAATATACAGTCCAACTAGTAGGCTTAAACCAACGAAGCTTGAATCATCCAATCTTGCTAAGTGATTAAATGTTAAATCTCTGCAAGTTCAAGATGGAAAAATGTGTTTGAATGGTTGAGTATTTACTACTCATTTCTCCCTACCACTTCATTTTTTAAACAAAAAAGCCTTAGTTGCAGCTATCACAAAGCTTCCTACACAATTTTTGGTTATTATACAGCTTGTGTATTATTTCCTGCTATTCACAAATGGATTTCTTTCATTTGAAAATTGCTGCGTCGAAGCCCTAGAACAACTGCTAGGAGAACTGAAGCGGTCATGGGTGGCTTCAAATTTTCACAACAAAATATGACTATCTGCACACCAAAAAAAAGCTGTTGTCACTTTGGAAACTTTGTTATGAAAAATTCACAGATCAGTGGTAAGCAGCTCATGCTTTGGCATGGACCCTGCTCTCAGAACTGGAATAGAATAAAAGCTACTCACAGCTCGCTGAGTTTCTGGCAAAATTCCCAGGCATCGGGGCTGATCCTGCTGATGGCGTTTTGGCTGAGATGGAGCTGCTGCAACATCAGCAAGCCATAAAGCCAGCCTTTGGTAATCTCTGTTAGGTTGTTATGGTCCAGCTGCCTACAAAATACACAGAGAAAAAAAATTAGGGTAAAAAAATAAATGAAGTGCATGCTTCAATACTGGATCAGAAATTGATTGTGAGATGTTACTGGCTAGATCCCTGGTTTTCATAGAATGAATATTAAAAAAAAAAAAAAAAAAAAAAAAAAGAGGCATGCAGAGTTGTGATAACTGCATTTACATATTATTAATGCTCACTACTTGTCACACCAAACCAAAATATTTTAATTTGAAAATATCTTCAAATTTGATCAAGCATGTCTATTTATTTTTAATTACACAAATTATGTCTCTTCTGAAAAGACTGAAAGTTTATACTTACAAGACTTCCATGTTGGTTAGTCCCCAGAAAGCTCCATCCATGAGTCTATTTATCCCATTTCGTTGCATTTTTAGTGATTTCAAAGCAGTAAGTCCTTGGAAAGTAAGCCCATCTATTTTTTTTATTTTGTTGCGATTCAGCTCCCTGCATCAATACATTTTACAGTTACAACAGAGTAAGTTTACCTGGATGCCTGTAACATTTCTTCATCATCAGACTTTAAACACCCACACTACACATAAAGCAAAGTAAACAAGATAAATGAAACTTTTTACTGTAACACAGAATAGTCCTAGCACAGTTAATCTTAATGTATTTCAACTATAGAGGGACATGTGTGTGTTATTACACTGATTTTTAAATGTAAAAGGTCCAAGCTGGTTTAGGAGATAATGAATCACCTTCTGAAGTTAAAAATAAATGTTAAGTTCTTGATGTTTAGTTAGCAGCAATTAGTGAGTAATCAGGGGTTTAAATAAAGAAGGATCCATATAAAGGGACCAAGATTAGTCCTCTGTTTTCTCCATAAGGACTACTGATCTGCCAAGCTGCCTCTCCCTCCCTAGGAGATTTCTGCTTCTACGCCCAAGGACACAAAACCATACACCTCCAAACTAGTTCACTTTTCAAATTTTTAGCTTTTCAGGAACTAAACCACCAATCCCGTAAACCTGCTCTATCACCCACTTCTGCATCTGGGATTAATGTACAGAAGCACTATTGGAACCACACTTAATAGTGGACGCTGGTGTTTCCCTGCTCCTCCTCTGCCTAGCTTTGCAAGTCAAGGTGGGTGTGATTATGAGATCACACACAGTCACATAATTCCTTTGCCTCTGCAGTGGTAAGTAAACACACTACCTAAGATAATAAATCCACCTGCGTAAGTATTGGCTTTCCATTCGTCTGAATTCCTGCACATCAGAACAGGCAAGAATGATAGTTTCAGATGGATCTAAAGATCGAGAAGAACACGGAGATCGTGAATACACCCTGAATTTTCAAGTCTACTCTCACTTCCATTGAGATCTGATTTAAACTGCTTTTCAATATCTGTGGATGGTATGCAACCACCTTCCTCAACAGTGTATCCTCTTGCCTAGCTGCCTTTATTATTTATTACATATACTTTTTCTTAAAAGCTAATCAAATTAAGTTTTGTCCCTTAAAGAGGCATTATCAATTTGAAATCCAGTCAATTAAGAGTTATTTTGGGTATCACACTACAACTCCTCAAACTCATGTAAATCCTCCGGTCAATTTTTGTGGTTTCAAAGTCACATTTGCATACTAAGAAAGACGTATAGGAGACCCACACAGCAGAGGAGCTCTCTCTATACTATACAGGAGAAACTCTCTAGACACAAAGTACTATCAAATGCACAGAGAAAACAAAAAAGCCTCTTCTCTAATTCCTTTCATTTATAATAGTTTTAGATATTACTTAAAAGGTAAAAAAAAAGTTCTGACAGAAGTGTATTATCAGTTAAGATGATGGTGTCTAACTTTAGGCTATCATTTTCTGAAAACAAATGATTTCCCTTCATCTGTTTTTGCCAGTGTAGACAAGTCCTTAGTTCACTTTGAATCTCCTCAGGTGTCTAATTACTGGAGCATTTTTGCTGCCCTTCTGTATTTGTCTTCATCAGGCAAACCCAATTTTAGCACAAAGACTATTCCCATCTCATCCATACGAGAGTATTTTCTTCACTATAAGGCTGCAGTTACTAGAAGCTGCAGTACAGTTCTCTGTGTCTGCCTGACTTAGCGTCTGGTTAAATTAAGGGCTAAAGTTCAAATACTGCCAGCGCTTTGCAAGACCTGAAAACAATCAGCCAACTGTAGGTTGCACTTACAGGTGCTGCAGATGGGACAGCTTAAACATCTTTTGAGGGATGGTTGAAATTTTGTTCCTGTTTAGTTTCAATACTTGAAGTGTGCTAGACAAACTGTCAAAGGCACCTGGCTCCATGGAGGTTATTCGATTACTGTTAATATACCTGTTGAGACAACACAGGAGATTAGATATACAATTATTTAATAGAATTTTAATACCAAGTAGTAGGATATAGTGATCATACAGTGCCTATCCCAGGATAAATAACACTTAAATTTAACAGATTAATTACTGATCTAACCACAGTCCTCACCAGTCAGGAATTGGAGGGCCAAGAGTTATGTTCCATTCTGTAAGAGTCTGCTGCTGTCAGAAAACAGTGAGTTAACAAGTATGTTATTAACATATGCCCCGTAACTACCCTGACTAAAAACAACTATGGATTAATTTAATTCTCAAATCAATGATACTGTAAAGATTCAAGAAATTAATAAAATTCCAAATGTAATTCAATATAATTAAACCCAATTGAAGATTTTTTTAACTTTATTTTGTAACATTTTTAGGCCTCAGCAAGAGATATTTTGTTAACCAGTTTAGTCTTAGTACTTTGACTTTTTATTTTCTATGAATTAAAAGCTCCATTGCAACAGTCTATCTGGCTATAGCAATGATCTATGACAGGGATCTATGACAGCTCCCACTGGCCGCAGTTCACCGCTTCAGGCCAATGGGGGCTGCGGGAAGCGGCGTGGGCCGAGGGATGTGCTGGCCGCCACTTCCCGCAGCCCCCGTTGGCCTGGAGTGGAGAACCGCGGCAAGTGGGAGTTGCAATCGGCCGAACCTGCGGATACGGCAGGTAAACAAACCGACCTGGCCCGCCCAGGGGCTTACCCTGGCAGGCCGCATGTCAAACGTTGCCAATCCCTGATCTATGATGTAAACAGGTAAAGATGGACTAAATATTTAAAGTTAGTATCGAGTTGAAAAAAATACCACCTTAGCACAGAGGCAGGACAGCTATGGTTTGCAATGACGACCAAGATAATTTGATGGCATATTCAACATTTTGAAAGCACTTTGGAAAAATTTAAAAATGAAGTTTTGCTTACAGATACTTGAGCTGCAAAGAAGGAAATGATGCAGTTTTCAACTCTGAAATATTATTGTTGCTCAGGTCCAAAGTTTCTAGAGACTGAAATGGTTTCAGATGTTCAGGCAAGATGCCCCCAATCTTGTTACTGGTCCTGCAATTTTAGGATATTAGTCAAAGATTCTGCCATTCTGGTGATAAACATCTGCAAACTATACATCAACCTGGCAAAAACTAGTTCTCCACTCTCCCTTAGAGAAATTAACTTTTCAGAGAAGAGATACTATTCAGCAAGTTCTCTTTAGTAAAATGATTAGCTACCATCATACAGCAAGTTACAATTCTGCATGTTCTGAAGAAACTTGTTTATCTGTATTTCCTTAATCATGCTGCCAGGACAGAAAAAGAATCTACTTGTATTACAATCTGATTACTGGGATTCATAGGTTTTAAGACCTACAGGAACCACTGTGATCATCCACCCTGGCCTCCAACGTGCAGGCTATAGAATTTCCATCCAGTTATTCCTGCATCACTTCCAAAAGGCTTGTGGTTGAACAAGAGCACATCTTTTTTAAAGCTATACAGTACTGACATTGAGCAATAGGACACTCAGCATTGCAGTGAAATCAGGTCAAGGCTTAACCAAGTCACACCACAATGTTGTTTTAAAAGAAGTGTTACAAGAATGTTCATCCACCCAAACGGCCATAAAGGACAAAGAGCTAGATTAGAAGACAGATTGATCACCGTGCACCACCACTGAGAGAGAGCAGCTATTTTGTAAGTGGAGTTGATATTTCAATTCATCTCAAGTAATTAAGAAAAACTAGTACATATTACATAACCCATATAGGAGTGTCTTGGATTGTGTGTGGGGTTATCACAACTAATGGTATTTCCTGTCTCCGTGCACACTACAACAGTAACTTTGCAACTGGTTAGAGACATTGGCGTCATAGCCTGTCACAAGAAACATAGTTTTTCTTTTATCATAACCATATTTCTGCATGTGCACCTTCCATTCTACCTAACCTTGTTTTTGTATTGGTTTATTTCAGGAAAATCTGAGCAACAATCCTATACCACTTCAGTGAGGGATAGCATGCCCAAGAAACACACAGAGATCAGAAGCAACTGTACACAGGACAAGACATTCTGGGATATCCACTGTACGGAGCTGGGGAGGTGAAGGGGAGAATGGAGCTGAGACGGTTATAGAAATGTAACCATCTGCCAGTGTCCACTCTTTTCTGGTTAGGTTCCAGTCTGCCTCAACCAGGTCTAACTGAAGTAGTTCCTATACCTAATTTTAACAGTGTTCAAAAATTGGGATATTTTTCCCACCATCTAGAGATTGCGTGCCAAGTGTCTTAAGTTAAGATATTAACAAGCAGAGAGGTGCTGAAAAGACATTCGCAATACTGGCCTTACATCAAGTGGTAGGCCACAGATTCTGGGGTGGTTGCTTATGCACATGAGACGGTGTTACTACTCATTACGACAGAAAAATCCAGACTCAAAAACTTAACGAGAAGTTATAGATTAATAGGCCCTCCCATTAAGAGTAAATGATCCCGCAGCCTCTCCAACACTGCTCTCCTTCTGTATCGTGTTTCATTCCTCAGGCTGTCTGGTAAAGGTACAGTGCTTTTTTTTTTTTTTTTAACCTCTTAGCTGGAAGTATTTATAATAAATGGTAACAAATTACTTTAATAAAAAACAACAACAACCACAACCATCATATGTCACTTTCACTGACCAAATAAGGCTATGATTTAGATAACAGGTCATAGGGCCTTTCGTTTATATATTAGTTTGTTTATAAGGTAATTACTAACTAGGTATTAAAACTGCCAATTACTTGAGTGATGAATAAAATTTTCCTTGCAGTAAAAGTGTGTTTCAGCAAAAGCCAGCAATTTCCTGAACTGCACGCCTCCTAAATTGCAGTGTGAAAGTGTTCAGTTATAGACATGGCTTACACAGTGCTGTCTTTGTGTCAGTATTGCTCATAAAACAGAAATTCCTTACAACTGGCAGGATAATAGCCCCTGTATCACAAAGTTCAGTCATTTCTAATAGAACTGAATAAAACCCAAATACTATCTTCAGATTACTGCCTTAACTAACTGGCCCATACTTGACATAGACCAGCATACAGAAAGTCCGTTTGTTTGCTTTTTGGGGTGGGGGTGAGGGGCATGGTAGTGGAGTCACATAAGGGGGAGAGAAAGTAAACTCATTTGTTCACGAAAATAGGGCTACACATCAGTGTTTTTATTACATGGTAATTAAGCCCCCACTGTGCATTATGTTGCCTCTTGACTGTTGAATATACTTTAAGATATAGTATCTACTGACTGCCCCCACTTCTTAATCCAACTCCCTCTTAAAACAAACAAACAAAACCCCACAGTGAATTAAAAACTACCTGAACAAATTACACCAAAGGAAGGGGGTTATAGCTAGAAAAAATGACCAAGATAACTTAGTCTGTAGCATAATAAAAGAAATGTTCTAAAGATTCTATTTTGAATGGTACCTCAAACCTGTCAGGTTATAGCTATAGATATATGGAGAGATTGAATGAGGATAAAATGTTGGAGAAATTGTGGTCAAAGAAGATTTTATGCATATATGGTAGACACATCCAGCCATTATTGTAATGCAGTTTGTAAACAACTATCACAAATTATTCGATATTTATTACCAAATGATCCTTTGGTAATCCCTCCTGGGGCTTCTTAGCGGGAACAATAATATAAAAGGAAATGAAGAATTAATCTTTCATCTGCTAATAGCTGCTAGGTGGATAGCTTCCCACTGGGGAAAAAAATAGTCCAACTCTAGAGCAATGGTTCCAAAAAAAATATGGGAGGCATTCTTTATGGAAAAATTGATATGCCAATTACATACCAAGGAAAACAGACAAAGGACTCAGGTATATTCACCTGCAAAAGAACTCCTGTACACCTGCCCACTTTTTTTTTTTTTAATATTGACATTTTATAGGCATGCCTGGTGTGTGAAATGTGTATGTAATCAGAGATTTCACTCAATTTAATTAAAAAAACACTAGAAATGACATGTAATGGGTAGTGTAAAGATGCTTATTCTGTAACACAGTAACACCTGTTAAGTAACACCTGTCCAAATGCTCTGGACATTTCCACTGCTTGCTTCCAAAGAAGTGGGTATTGACCCACGAAAGCTTATGCTTCAATACCTCTGTTAGTCTATAAGGTGCCACAGGACCCTTTGTCGCACCTGTTAAGTAGAGATCCAATGATTATACTACTGTATAATGTCTCACTGTTGTAATGATTACTGTATTGTCTCTGATATTTACCTGTTAAAACTTCTAAAATAAAGATATGGGATAGGGGAAAGAGACTGACTATCCAGTGCTGGAAGCCTACTGAACCATTCTAATTTGATTTTCTCTTTATAATCCTTGTAGCAAATTAAACAGTAAATTATATCAGACTCCTATCTTCCAAGTTATTTTTGATATTAGTCACAAAGAACATTTTTGAAAACACAAGCCTAGCTAACATCTCAGAGGAGAACCAAACAATATCCAGAGGTGAAAGTAAGTCGGTCTGGTACGGTGTACCGGCAAGAGCCAGTACGCCGTGCTGGACCAGACCAGCTTCCCCAGGCTGGCAATTTAAAGGGCCCGGGGCTCCCGGCTGCAGATGCAGGCACGGGCTCTTTAAATTGCCACGACAGCCCCGCAGCCAGAGCCCCTGCATAGCAGAGGTGGCTCAGGCAGTGATTTAAAGGGCCCTTTAATGCCGCCGCTACCCCAGGGGCTCTGGCAGCAATTTAAAAGGCCTGGGGATTTAAAGGCCCCTCCTCTTCTGGTTGAGGCCCCTCCTCTTCCGGTTGAGGGTCCCGCCCCCTGCGCAGGACTCCGGTGTACAGGTAAGTCCCTTAAATTACTTTCACCCCTGACAATATCCTATATCTTGACATAATGAAGTACTAATAAAAGTACAAGTTTGACATCTTTTGTGCAAAATATTAGTTCCCAGCAGTCCACTGCAAAGTGCCATGTTACTGTGCTTAGACAAAATAAGTTGTACACACACTGCCCTGGCTTCATTTTACAGCTCCTCAACAGAAGATCACAGTAACTAGAGTGTTTCTGGTAACAGCAGAACCAGAACATCAAGTTCCCACGTATGTATTCCTGAACCAATCAGATTCAAACTTATTTATGTAGAACGATGTACTGTAAACATAGTATGACTTCCCTATGCCACAGACTTTTCTTGTGGTGGCTGAAGAGGAGGCAAAGATGCCAGGGGCTGGCCTACCCGCAAACACTCCAAAATATCTAGCATTGATGTTTGAACTCATACCATTTGTTATTTAAGTGCACACACACAGGCTTGCACAAAAACAACAAAAGGTGAGAATTCAAACTAGATTTAGTTAGATCCATACAAGTTTGTGTGTAGACCAATGCTCAAAATATTAACATTAGTAACAGTTTAGAATGTGCCATGAATTAGTTTTAGATTAGGATTATTTAAAAAAAAAAAAAAAGAGCACATTTATCCTCTCAGCATTCATGACTTTTACTACATCACTAATGCCCATGAAGTTTATAGCAATCCAATCAATCATGAAGTCACGGGTCATCCCATACAAAACAGCAGCTACAGCATATTCAACATATTGACTTGTACAGTTTCCTTGCCTCTGGGGGAAATAAAAAAACCGAACAGCAACTTCCATATCTGTCTTGTAATGCCAGTAGAGAAAGTATTTAAAGGATATATTTTACAAATGTAGCTGGGAGTTGTTTCCCATGGCGGGTAGATAGACTTGTGCTAGCTCATCTTGAGCTAGTGTGCTAAAAATAGCACTGAGTATGTTGAGTCACTGGCAGCTAGAAGCCCAAGTCCAAGCCCACCTGACCCCATTTCCAAGCCTGGGCAGCTAGCCCGAGTCATCTCCCATGTTGCAATGTCCACAAGCTAGCTCACACTAAGCTAGTGTGAATCTGTCTACCTGCACTGGGAATCACACCTCCTAACTGCTGTGTGAACATATCCCAAATGTGTTGAAGGAAACCACTACTTTTTATACCAAAGACTGTATGTCTAAATACCTACTGATAAATATTTTCAACCTGAATGCCATATGTTAAAGAAACACCTGTGGAATTTTGAACTCTTATCTAGGCTATGGACTCCCACTGCATTTATGCAGGGAGACTGACATTTACTACAACAGGGAGAGAATTGGTGTCCTCTCTCTCACCCTTATGCTGAACTCTGTACAAAATCCCAATATGCAACATATTACTGTTTCCCCTTCCATCAGTAAAGTTCTTCCTAGAACCTGTTCTTGGTCCTTGTCTTTTGCTACACTCCTAGTCAAGCCTTACTTCATGATCCTATTGAAAAGTGTGGAAGGTGAGGAGAGGAGGCAGGCAGTGGGAGAAAAAGTGGTTAAAAAAAAATCTAGTCACATTCCACTTGGCACACAAATCTCCCCTCTTGGTTCCCCCAGCCGCTTCTCCTTTCCACCTTCATTGGTGCCTGCTCCTTTCATTTTGGCTGTTACACTGTTCCATGATTGGTTTCTTCTTCCAAGTCTCCTAGTGATGGCTCCCACTATGCTATGAGATCTGGGGCCCATGGTATGACAGGGATAATGGGAGGATAATAAAGAAAGGAAAATTTAAACTGGAAAAAAACCAGGACAATTTCTGTGCAATAAACTCCTAAGTTAAGTGACGGGAGCCTAGTATTTTGTGGCACATAGAACTGAACAAATTACTGCAGCATTTACTGTGTCAATCAATTCTCCAGTGGCCACAGGAGAGAAAGAGAGACAATGATCTATGACGTCTTTTCCACTGTTATGGGATCCAACATAATAAGCACGTTAGCTAGGATGTTTCTGCTAAAATTATCAGTAGTGTAATTAATAATTATGTCATTTAAACAGTCATGTTTCAAAGTTAACACCCTACTGCCATAAATGGGACTGTGCACCTTTCTCACAACTGTGCACTGAACTGCAGCCTGAGACATTTATAGTTGGAACATTCTCTTTTAAGGATATAAACATAATATTTTTAATGACTGAAGAGACACTCATCTCCCAGAGAAGCACATGCCAAAGCAGAGCCAGGACAGCATTCTGGCTCCCTTCAAGTCAGCTGATAAGTCTACAGGTCTGCTGTCTGGTTCATACACAGACACTTCACACTCCTTGAGCCACATTGCTACTTTCCTTGTGAGAAGCTCTTCCAACTTCACATTCTGTGATGTTCTTGACAGGCTTTCAGATCAGACTTCACAGCAGCCCTGGTTCTATGCCTATATTTGTGGTATCTAGGCACAAAAGTACAAAATTAACATTAAGTCCCCTCCTTTCTCATGCTAGTCTACTGAATGACCCTGGTTCCTTCCAAAGAAAGAAGGGGCAGAGAGGGTTGTATGCCATGTGAGTGGCCATGTGTTTCTGGAAGGGAGAGGTTTACTAATGCCCAAGCCAGGCATGGATGAGGGGAGGAAGGGAAAGGAGCTATGAAATGACACATACCAGAAAAAGTAGCAAAAGAAGAAAGGATGAGGGGAAAACAAAACAAACCCCCCATATTTTCACCCTATCAGAGAAAGCAATGCTTTACTACAATATTAACTTTTCCCTTGATAAACTACAATCTGGTGCCACCCTTTCCCCACTCCACTGAAGTTGCTTTTGTCAGTCACCACTGACTTAGCACTAAGTAGCAACAGCTCTTCATTTCCCCACACAGTAGATTGCTCCCTTTCACAAACTATCCTATCTCTGGGCTTCAGACAGTGTGCTTTCCTGGTTCTATGTCTACCTCGTCTCCACCTGCTCCTTTAGTGTGTCTTGGGGCTCCTTTTCTTCCCACTCCCTGTCACGATTGGTTAGTGCTGTATCTTCACTTCTCCTTTTAATGCCTTATTCCTGGGTGACCACATCTACCATCTCACCCCACCTTGCCCTGCTCCATTCGGGTTCATCTGACACTTCTTCCTAGATGCCCCACCATCAAGTAAAATTTAACACGGCAGCAAATGAATTCATCACCTTTCCTCCCTTTTTATCACCACTGAAATTAACATCCTCCCCATTCCTTACACCAGCAGCCTCATTCTAATTTTTATATTCACTTTGTTCTCCAACACTAACACTCACTAAATCCTGACAGTTTTTCCTCTATAATATCTCAGAAATCTATTTGATATTCTCTATTATCTTTGTTTTGGCTTTGTTTATTTTATACCTCAGCTACAACAAGTTGTCATCTTCCAGACACATCTTCCGTCTCCTGACATTCAATCTATCCAAATTGCTGCCATACAAAAATCCATCTTCCTTGTTTGCCACTCTGATCACGCCCAGTTCCTCTTCAAATCTTATTTCTTTCCCCTTGTTCGCCACATTGAATTTAAGTGATTGCAAAACCTAGCTTCTGTCTACCTCTTTGCTCACTGTTCATCACCACACTCATTCTTGGGATTTTCTCCAAGTCATGCCATGCCCGAAACCAAAGCTCTTCCAGACAGCCTACGTATCCTAATCCTCTGCTTTCAGCCGGCATTCTGGCTTTGAGACAATGCCATTATCTAGCAAATACAGGAGGCTTAAGACATCAATTTCTACAGAATTTAATATTTTATTTTAAGAAGTCATTTCTAGAACTCATACTTGTAAAGATAATATTTGGAATGTGAACTGATGCTGCTTCCATCCATGCCTTTACTAGTGCAAGATGGCAAAGAGCTGGGTGTGACGGGTTGGATCACAGAAACCCCCTTGGTGCTGCCAACTGATGTGCCAAGACTACTTCTGCCCCTGCTTTTCTGCCCTGGCAGCTTGGGACTTCAGTGCCCTGCCTGGTTTGAACCAGACCCGCTATCCTGCTGCAAACCCAGACCCAGGTCTGAACCACGTCCCCTAACAGCTGTAGGCTTAATTGAAAGCAACTTAAGAAGTGGGCCTGTCTTTAACACAGAGATGCCCAACTCCCAATGGGGTCCAAACCCCAAACAAATCCATTTTACCCTGTATAAAGTGTATACAGGGTAAACTCAAATTGTTCGCCCTCTATAACACTGATAGAGACATATGCACAGCTGTTTGCCGCCTCCCCCTCCAGGTATTAATATATTCTCTGGGTTAATTAACAAGTAAAATGTGATTTTAATAAATACAGAAAGTAGGATTTAAGTGGTTCCAAGTAGTAACAGACAGAACAAAGTGAATTACCAAGCAAAATAAAATAAAACACGCAAGTCTATGCCTAATACAGTAAGGAAACCGAATACAGATAAAAGCTCACCCTCAGAGGTGTTCCAGTAAGCTCCCTTTTACAGACTAGTCTCCTTCTAGTCTGGGTCCAGCAATCACTCACACCCCTAATGTTCCCTCTAATTTTTGACAGGCCGTGTGCGCACAAAATTTCTTCTATGCAACTTCTTGTGCTTCTGTGCAAATTTTTGTGCACGCGGTGTTTCGCCGTGTGCGCAGCGTTTAGGATCTGTGTGCGCGCACACACGCGCACAGCTTAGAGGGAACAGTGCACACCCCCTGTGGTTACTGTCTTTTGTTCCAGTTTCTTTCAGGTATCGTTGGAGGTGCAGAGGCTCTCTCTTGAGCCAGCTGAAGACAAAAATGGAGGGGTCTCCCAGAGGTTTAAACAGACTCTCTCTTGGGTGTGGATACCCCTCCTTCCCCCTGTGTAGAATCCCAGCTACAAGATGGAGTTTTGGAGTCACATGGGTAAGTTACAAGTCCACGCATGACTCAGTTTTTGCAGGCAGCAGCGATTGCCCCCATGCTATCGCGAATGTCTCCATGTAGACTTCTTATGTGGATTGGAGCCTTCCAAAATCCAATGTGTGTTAAGTGCTTCTTGATTGGGCACTTCACTTGCAAATTCCTTTCTAAAAGAAGTTGACCAAATGCCTTACTAAGGCTATTTAAAACCAAACAAGTCCATAGCCAAAATTAATAACTTCGAATACAACAATGACACATGCATACAAATAGGGTGAATATATTCAGCAGATCATAACTTTTACAGAGATATGTTACATGGCATATGTAGCACAAAACATATTCCAGTTATGTCATATATCCTTTCATAAGCATATTTCCAGAAAGCCTTATGGGGTACACCGTCACATTGGGTTCCTGCCAGTTTGTTGCCCTGGATCTCCCTAATATCTATCCCCTCCAGACAATCATCTTTAATGATTTTGTCCTCCTGATTTAGGCATTTAAGATTCCCTCATTAAGACATAGCCAAAGATGCATCAAATTACCACCCTGTTTCAAACATTGCCCCTACACATTACCCATTACACTAAATTTGAGCAAGTGTGGAGGTGGACAAACTATTTTGTATGTTTCCTTAAATTTGTGTAATTTAATTTGAGAATAAAATCTTTGAGCATAATGGCCATTGTCTAAAAACAAATATTTAACTCACATTTCCATCTCTATTTAAGAAATGGACGAGTAGTAGTAGAAGATCATCTTCCAAAATTTATCGGAGGTTACTAAGATTAGGCCTTGGCTACACTTGCAGATGTACAGCGCTGTGAGTTAAACCCGTCTTCGTACAGCTGAGTAGGGAAAGCGCTGCAGCCTGTCCACACTGGCAGCCGCCAGCGCAGTAACGAGCACTAACATGGCTACATTTGCGGCACTTGCAGCGGTTTTGGGAGAGGTGCATTATGGGCAGGTATCCCACAGAACACCTCTTCCAATTCTGGCGCCGTGGGTTGTGGGAAGGGGGCTTGGGGTATGGTGCATTCTGGGTCCTGTCCCAACGCCCCGTGATGCATCGCTTCGCATCCCAGCAATCCCTGTGTTTCCGGCCACAATTTGCACCATCTTTCAACGGTTTCTTTGTAGCGCGATCTGTGCTCCATTTCGGTCAGCGGGAAAATGGATCCCGACCTGTGAGCAAAATACTGACGAGTCTCGCCAGCACGTCACGTTTGGCAGTCGAGCTCTTCCTTAAGATCCACAGTGACAGCGAGGAGTCCGACGATGACGATGAAATTGTCACGCAAAACGCGTACGACACAAACTTGCTTGTGGCATTCACGGACATGCTATGCACCGTGGAATGCCGCTTTTGGGCTCGGAAAACCAGCACAGAGTGGTGGGATCACATTGTCATGCAAGTCTGGGATGGCGAGCAGTGGGTGCAGAACATTCGGATGAGAAAAGCTACTTTCATGGGACTGTGTGAGGAGCTCGCCCCCGCCCTGTGGCGCAAGGACACGAGATTGAGAGCTGCCCTGACGGTGGAGAAGCGGGTGGCTATTGCAATCTGGAAGCTTGCAACTCCGGACTGCTATAGATCAGTAGTGAACCAGTTTGGAGTGGGAAAGTCGACCGTTGGAATCGTGCTGATACAAGTTTGCAAGGCCATTAATCGCATCCTGCTCAGAAGAACCGTGACTCCAGGTAACGTGCAGGACATTGTGGCTGGCTTTGAACAAATGGGTTTCCCTAACTGCGGACGGGCGATAGATGGGATGCATATTCCTATTCTGGCACCACCCCACCTAGCATCCAAGTACATTAATCGGAAGGGGTATTTCTCCATGGTTCTCCAGGCGCTTGTGGATCACCGTGGGCGTTTCATTGACATCAACGCAGGCTGGCCCGGAAAGGTGCATGACGCACGCATCTTTCGGAACACTGCCCTGTTCCGGAAGATGCAGTCCGGGACTTTTTTCCCAGACTGGAAGATCACGGTAGGGGAAATTGAAATGCCCACTGTGATCCTTGGAGACCCCGCATACCCTTTAATGCCGTGGCTCATGAAACCCTACACAGGGAGCCTTGACACCAGCAAGGAACGGTTCAACTACAGGCTGAGCCGGTGCAGAATGACTGTGGAGTGTGCTTTTGGCCGTTTGAAGGGCTGCTGGCGATCTCTATATGGGAAGCTGGATTTGGCTGAACACAGCATCCCCGCGGTTATATCCGCGTGCTGTACCCTCCATAATATTTGTGAAGGGAAGGGTGAAATGTTCACTCAGGCGTGGACCACAGAGGTTCAACACCTGGAGGCTGAATTTGCACAGCCAGAGAGCAGGGCTATTACAGGGGCCCAGCATGGGGCTGCAAGGATTAGGGATGCCTTGAGGGAGAAATTTGAGGCTGAAAACCACCAGTAATGTGTGCTGCCCTGCACGACCCTGAAGTGAAGTGGTTCCAATGTTATCAGTAATCTGTCTTTGCTAAGCTGATTTGTGTTTGCTCAGCTCACTTGCGTTGCCTCTTTCTTTCCTGGGCTAAGGTATCTTTTTTCCTTATGCAATAGTAAAGACTGTTTGCACATCCAAAGAATCCGTTTATTACAGAGAAAATACATGTATTAAAAAGAAACACCACTGCTTGTGAGACAGAAAGGGCAAGGGAGTGGTGGGTGGTGTGGGGAAGGGTTCAATCACAGGGTATGGTATGTCCTGCTTTCATACTCGGGCTTCCTGTCTGGAGTGCTGTGCAGTGAGTGCGGCACTTCAGAATGTCTATAATTCGGGATGGGAGTTGAGTGCAGTGGGTAAGGGTCATAGTTTCCAGGGCTGTCTGGTGAAGCTACAGGTGTTGGGGGCATCAGGTGTGAGCGATAAGAACCTGGATGTTGGATGAAGTGGGCAGGTGGTGACAGGGGGCACAAGTGTTTTGGGACACTGGCTGCAGGGGGGTGCGGTACTGCTCCGCCTGCATGGCGACGAGCGCCTGGATAGAGTCCGCTTGGCGCGCCAAGATGCTAATCAGTTCCTTTGTGCTTTCCTGCCGGAGCTGCATGCTTTGCCGCCGCTGTGCTGCGTTTTCCTGGCGGAGCCTGCTTTCACTCTCCTTCCACTCCCGAGCCTTTTGATTCTCTTTAAGAGACTGTTTCATAACTTCCTGCAGCATGTCTTCTTTCATTCTTCTGGGCCTCTTCCTGAGCCTTTGGAGTCTCTCAGCCGGTGATAAGAAGGATGGCGGAGATCTCAAGGTTGTATCTGGAAGGCAAAATGCAACATTTAACAGAGGCATTATTGTTTTATGCCAGACAGAGCAATGATTCCCCCACACTTAAGGAGGGCGCACACAGTCTCCAAAACAGCACAATTTTCCCGTCCCAAACAGAGCGCACAGAACCCACGGGAGCCCCAAAATGGTGAGTAAGCACAGGGTAAAGGGGGACTGATTGTTTCACGGATGTACTGTCCGACAGGTTTCTGTGCCTTGGGGAGAGCCAACAGCTGCAGGGGGAACCTACACTGAACACTATCCCCACATTTTCCACAGGAGTTCGTCCTGGAAGATATCTCGCTGCTGAGGGTGTCCGGGGAAGCAAGGGAGGGTCTTCTACTGCAATGCAGCTTCCGCCCTGGCCCATATGCAGCTTGCCTGTGTGCAGCAATGGTCCCCCCGCCCCTCGCGGCACAGTGGTGCGGACACGTTACCCTGAATGGGACAAGGACCACGGCGGCTCTCCCAATAAACCTGCGCAAGCGCATTGCCCACGTCCTGGCTGAGACTTTTGAAGAGATTACAGTGGCCGATTTCTCCGATGTGATAGACCACATCAATGCGCTCTTCCGCATCTAGGCATGCATGCAGTCCAAACCCTCCTCGCCCAAGGACCCCACACCGAAAAAACTCCTTCCCGAAAATAAAAGCTGCTTACCGCGAACCTGTTCTTTTCTTTCTCTCCCAGCGCGTACTGGCTGCTGCGACTGGCTCCCTTCCTCCTGGCTCGAGAAGAGCTCCTGGCTGCATGCACCCAGGGAGTCAGGGGTGTCTCCCCCAGCCACAGCACCCTCGCTTCTGTTTTCTTCAACCCCCTCCTCCTCCTCTCCCTCCTCTTCCTCCCGCTCTCCCGTTTCCACGGTGGTGCTCGGAACAGTAGTGGGGTCACCCCCAAGTATTGCATCCAGCTCTTTGTAGAATCGGCAGGTTTTTGGGGGAGCACCCGAGCAGCTGTTTGCCTCGCGGGCTTTGCGGTACGCACTCTGCAGCTCCTTTACTTTTATCCTGCACTACATTGCGTCCCGGTCATGGCCCCTTTCAATCATGGCCCTTGATAACTGGCCGAAAGTATTGAAATTCCTCCGGCTGGATCGCAGCTGGGACTGGACAGCTTCCTCCCCCCCAAACAGCGATGAGGTCCAGCAGCTCGCCATTGCTCCATACTGGGGCTCGTCTCGCACGTGGAGGCATAGTTACCTGGAAAGATGCGCTGAGAGCACTCCACGCCTGGCTGAGCAAACAGGAAGGGCATATTTAAAATTCCAAGGGAATTTAAAGGGTCGGAGTGGCGGTTGGTCACCTGAGGCCAGGGCAGTAGAGTTCTAATTGATGACCAGAGTGGCTAGAACAGGCGTTGTGGGATACTTCCGAATACTTCTGGAGGCCAATAACAGCGCATTGGGTGGCCACACTGTAGCCGCAGCGCACCAGCAGCAGCGCAACAAACATTATTCCTCTCGGGGAGGTGGAGTACATGCAGCGCTGTACCTGAGGAGATGCAGCGCTGCACGTGCCTTGCGAGTGTAGACAGTTACTGAGTTACAGCGCTGCAGGCAGTTTTATTGCGCTGTAACTCGTGAGTGTAGCCAAGGCCTTAGAGACATAGTTCAGCAAAGCACTTAAGCACATGAGAAATCTCACTGAAATTAGTAGGACTACCCAGGCATTTAAAGTTAGGCATGTGCTTAAGTATGATGTATTTCTATGAATCAGGACCTGGATGAGACAATGCCAGTTCTAATATCTGAAGAACGTTGTTCAGGTATTCCATCTAGGCAATCAGTAACACAAATACCGTGAAATTATGTGAACTTTTGATTGTTGATTGCCATATGGTTTTTAACATGGAAGTAAGGATGAGACTAGCTAGCTAGCAAACCATCCAGTAATCCTCGAGAGAAGTAATTTTTCATTCTTCCTAGATGAATGGGGCCTGGCCTTTAAAAAATCATTTTAGCCGGAAGAATTAAACCAACTAACACAGATCAATTTATGCACTTTTAGCTATACATCAGGCATCTTGGTTAACCGATTTAAACAAAAAACTTCTTACAGATTAGAAACAGCTTTTCTTCTCCATTTTTAAGAGTTAAAAGGCTCGCTAGAGGGTAAGTACCTTTTTAGATTAGATGGCTAGTTTGGTAGCATCAAAGGCACGAGCACTCTAAAACCCCTATATGCAGAGTGAACTTTGTTATATTTTTGTCCACTGACATGCTTAAAATACAAAAGAATGTGGCAAAATTCAGATTGCCAAAACATAGTTAGGTCCTATATACTTCACATAGTGGGGCAATTGCTTTAACCATCTCAAGAAACAATCATGTTGTAATTGGTTCCCTTGTCATCTGAACGTGTAATCCAAAAAGGACTTGAGTACACTGCCCACTGATGAGACTTTGGTGATTGCCATTGGTTCTGACTTTAGCTATGAGGCAAGATAGCAGAAAAACATCTATCATGCATGAAGATCAACCTTGGCTTCTCCTAGGTCAAAGCTTAGTTTCCATACTGCTGGCAACTTATTTTTAAATTTCACAAAAGTGTCACTCACCAGGCCTGATAAAGACTGAAACATAAAGACGCCTTGAAAGTACACCGGCTGGATAAGCAATGAGAGAAAAACACATTTATAGAACTCATTATTTTGATCCATCACAGCTTTCTAGGATTTTTCTCTCTGAACATATATTTTTAAAGGTGAGCAACTGAGACAATATTTTTAAAAAATCATTATTGAGTGCTGCAAAATTTTTGATTGCAATCAAAATAGAATCATTTTACATTTTTCCAACGCAGCACTTTATTTTAGCTTGTAGGTTAATGTCACCATTACTAACAATTGCCCTATTAACACAATTAATAATTAGAAAAATTTTAGAGCAGCTGACAAGAAAGTACAACTTTCAACTTGATCTGGGCCAAGAAAGTTGGAATAGTTTTGTCAACCAACTATAAATATAAACCTTCCAACCAACAGTGATCACAGAGAGAGATATGACTAAAAATAATAACATGCACACAATAGTACAAATTAGCAAAAGTAATTTTCCCAAAAGTAAGTAATATGCATAAAAATAAAATGTTTGTATTTACATTCAATTTCAGTGCATTTGGTAAACTGATCTAAAGCTCTTATTTTAACAATACTATCTGGAATGCAAAGGATTTTGTTTTAATACTGAACATTGTCAAGCACATTGGTAATGAGGCAATCTGTGGATGCACAATCTTTCAACTCTGGGTCATGCATTCAAAGTAATTGCAGGCTGAAGGCTGTCTGATGACCTTCAGAAAAATGACCATGTGGTTTCAGTCTAGTGCCTAGTAAAAACAAGTGGCTACATCACAAGAACTTCCATCAATACTGACACCCTATTGGGCCATCACAAAGCTCAGAATTTAATGGCCATGGTATTTAATTGGTTGTACCTCCTCCTAAAGGTAGCCTTCCCAGAACATGGTTGCAGAATGTTTTTAATATACTAGTCTGAAATCTTTTGTTATATCCATAGGATAGGTTCAGCATGGACTGCATCAGCTATGCAATTTGTCAATCTCTCGAGTTATCAATATGGCACTTTTCACAAGTTCTATATTATTCCACTTGAACCAAGTATTTTCTCATTCCTGCCAATGCTATGGAGACACTAAAGACATAGAAAAGTCTACAAATTACTTCACATATTTTGTCAGAACTTTTAATTTTCCAGTCTAGCTTTAGCCAAACTTAAACTTTTGTTCAGTACGGGTCAGTGATTTACAATGATTGTTACAGGAATTTTCCCCTTCTGAACTCATCTGCTCTGAACAAAAACAAAACACAAACCAAACAAAAAATCTAAGCTTACTACTTAAAGAATTTCACTAAGATTTCAAACTTCATTTTAAGATATTCTAATTGGAGTCTTTCAAGCTACATACAATACATATCTCAATGTGTGTGGTTTCCTTATTGTGAGAGACGATAGCCCTTATACAATATATCAATGGCTTGTGAGTCCCTGAAAGACCCTTCACATTTTGGGTCTTAGCGTATAATTCTGATCTTGATGGGTTTTTTGGTTTTGGCTTGGTTTTTTTGGAAGCTCTAAGTCTATTTGTAAGTTTAGGTATAACAGGCTTAAGGCAAAAAAAATACCCCGATATCCCAAAAGAATAAAGGTCTTTCAGGGTCTCCAAAGCCACTGATAGCTGCCTTTCATTTTATGAGGTACTGAATGATGCCCTATGCTGGTGACATCACATGTGTACTACCATAGGCTGCATTTTATATGATCCCATAAATAAAGTAGACTCCAGTTTGGTCAATATTTTTGATATCTTCAAAGAAAACATAGGTGTCGAAAAAGTGCTTGCAATTTCACAGATGGCCCTCTTCCTTATGAGGGAATACTGAAACCAATGAAAGTTAATTTTTCAGACTATATTAATATATAAAGATAGAGGTCCCTAACCACTTGTGGCAATTAAATATCACATACTTTTTTCAAACACATGGAAATTATTATACCCTGGTGTTGAGGTCAAATTATATCCTACATGCCTAGAGTTTCCCTACTATATAGTGTCCATTGTGTTGGATATGGTATACTTCCCTTCCTTTCCTTAACTGCTTTACAATGTTGTTATGCACTGAAACAATCATATGTCACCCCAGAAGTAGCTTCTTAACTACATCTTAAGTAGTTTGTCATCCATTGGGATTAAAGTTATACCAACCTAAGTAATCATTATGAACCATAACGCTCTTCTAGAGCATGGAGCCATGCTATGAAGGACAGTGGCCAAGTGACTTTTTAAAAATTGATTACCTATACGTTTTTCCAGTTTTTAATTTCAAAGTTTCACACCACATTAGGTACAGAATTGAGAATTAAAAAGTAACGTTACAAAATCATGCAAGACTCCGGCTACATCATTACTGCAGAGTTAGCTCAAGTTATCGATGCTGATATTACTTCTCTCCAGTTAACGTACCTCAGTCACACAGAGAAAAAACACAAATTGCTGGCTGCACATCCTTACTGCAGTAAGCGGAGCTATTCTATGAATTATTTCCCAGTGAACTGTGGGAAAACGTATTTGCCTTTCTGGGCACAATGGGGGGGGGGCATGAAGGGGAATTGTGGGAAGACATTGGAGGACTAGAAGCACTTGAGTGTTACTAACCTGTGTCCACATAACAGAGTGGTTGTGTTAGCTGGCAAATTGTGTTCCCTTTAGTTTTAACCTGCACACCCACTCAGGCCAACCAATACAAGTTAAAAGCACCACCACTCATGTTAAGGGTTTTTATGTGTGGACAGAACTCAAGTTATCTACATCACTTGAGTTATTACTCAAGTAAATGTTGCAATGAAAACAAGCCCTAAAAGACATTTACCAGGTCCCTTCTCCCTCACTAAATAGACTGATAGACTACCAGGATTAATATGACACCACCAGTTTAGTCCACTTTAAAAATTAAATATATGGAGATATGCTTATCTCATAGAACTGGAAGGACCTTGAAAGGTCATCGAGTCCAGTCCCCTGTCTTCACTAGCAGGACCAAGTACTGTCCCCTGACAGATTTTTGTCCCAGATCCCTAAATGGCCCCCTCAAGGATTGAACTCACAACTCTGGGTTTAGCAGGCCAATGCTCAAACCAAGCCACGTAGAGCAAGAACCAGCAGAACAGTATTTAGGTGACTCAGAACAAAAACTTGCTTAAATTTTATTCAAAAATGTCCCTAACTGTTGGGGCACTTAGCATTCACTTCTAAGCTTGACAAAATAGCAAATAAGTGATCAACAGCCAGCAATAATTAAAATATAACTTGCTTTTTTCCCCAGAATTGCAAAATGTTGTAACATGAAACTATCACAAGTTTTAAAAACAGTCCTATGTTGCTTGCAAAGCCAGTTACAACTTTTTGAGGAATGCAAATAAGGAAACATCTAAAATATTTTAGTTCTAGGGATAGCTAAATGAGGTTATATTACTATGTATAGCCAGTGTAAATATTTGTGGTAATTTAGGCCTAGTCTACACTAGGACTTTATGTCGAATTTAGCAGCGTTAACTCGATTTAACCCTGCACCCATCCACATTACGAAGCTATTTATTTCGACATAAAGGGCTCTTTAATTTGATTTCTGTACTCCTCCCCGACGAGGGGAGTAGCGCTAAATTCGACATGGCCATGTCGAATTCGGGTTACTGTGGAGAGACTTCGACGCTAATAGCCCCGGGAGCTGTCCCACAGTGCACCACTCCGTAGACGCTCTGGACAGCAGTCTGAGCTCGGATGCTCTGACCAGCCACACAGGAAAAGCCCGTGAAAATTTGAATTCCTTTTCCTGTCTGGCCAGTTTGAATCTCATTTCCTGTTTGGACTTTGTGGCGAGCTCAGCAGCACTGGCAACGATGCAGAGCTCTCCAGCAGAGGTGACCATGCAATCGCAGAATAGAAAGAGGGCCCCAGCATGGACTGATCGGGAAGTCTTGGATCTGATCGCTTTGTGGGGCGATGAGTCCGTGCTTTCGGAGCTGCGATCGAAAAAACGGAATGCGAAGATCTACGAGAAGATCTCAAAAGCCATGATGGAGAGAGGATACAGCCGGGATGCAACGCAGTGCCGCGTGAAAATCAAGGAGCTGCGACAAACATACCAGAAGACCAAAGAGTCAAACGGACGCTCCGGAGCCCAGCCCCAGACATGCCGTTTCTACGAGGCACTGCATGAAATGCTCGGTGGTGCTGCCACCACTTGTCTGTTACAGCTGTCCCCCTGCTGCATTCCCTTTTCCTCTCTCCTTTCTGTTGGAACCGGGTGTGGCCACCCCTCCTGGCCATTGTGCTAACTAAAGTCATAGCCCTATTCATAGGAATGGCTTGTACAGACTGACTGGAGCCATTGCTCTGCCTAGGGAGGGGGCTTCTTGCTTCTTGGTTTGGTTCCTTTGTTCAGGCCCAGGCTCGGTGTAGGAGGCGCTGTCCAGGTATGCAAGACCTAAAGTGGCCACACAGCTGAGCATATGAGTCATACCTGTGGCTCAGAACATGCCCAGGCATGCCTATGCTTACCTGTAGTTTTCCCTGCCTTCTCTCCTCCCCTGTATCCAGAGAAGCCAATCAAAAGTACTGGTGGGAAACTGCCTAAGTTTGCCTTTAAAACCAGACATTTTCTGATCAGACCCCTGGAGAAGGTCCTTGCTCTGCCACCTGGTCTGATCAGCTAGGGGTATTTGGGGGTCCCTCTCCCCGCTCTCATTTGTTTTTGAGCGTACCCCCGTTTTAAACTCCCCTCCCACGAACAACGAATTTGTGCCTGGAGATCTCCTGATTATTGTAAGCGAATCGAGTCTTCTCTGCGTCCTCTGATGCTGAAACTGCTGCTGCTGCTGTCCTGGGGATTGGTAAAGAAAAACCTCTTGCACACTTCCCTTGTTTCAACTACTGGCTTTCTTTCCCCAGCAGGCAGACCCAAGCTAACTCCTTGGTCTGTATCTGTAATCTGCTTTTAGCTTCACAGCAGCGCTTTTGCTGCTAGAAATAAAACTGCTGCAGCAACCACTAGTTAAACACCCCGCCCCCCCCCCCCCTTGGAGCTGTATCCTGGGCACACACCACTCTGCCCTCTGGAACTACCCCTAGTATAAGGTGCACCATTAGTTTTAGTCTTTAGTCTAGATAAATTGTAATTTCATTTTGCATAGCTGTGGTTAAGTTAGCTTCTCTGTAAGTAAGTCGTTGCATTGTGTTCTGTTACTTGCTCACTTGTGTAATCTTGGTTAAGATAGATCATAGATAAGATTTTGCTGTGTTCTGTATAAACCCCTCAACCTCATTCCTCTCTCTCTCTCTCTCTCTTTTAATCCCTTCCACCACGTGTTCAACCCCCCCCCACCCCCCCATAGCTGCCAAACCTCAATTGTCTAGCATAAAAACCCCATTGGTTACCTTTTCCTCTCTAACACACCTCACATTTTACATTTACACCACTGTGACCCATTTTTACCTAAAGTTGTTGTTTATTTAACACATTTTACCCATAACTGTTAGTTGGTTATATGCTGCTGTGACACACCCTTTACACAGAAATTGTTAGCTACCTGTTACATTTATACTTCAGTGTTAATTGGTTACCAACTGTATTGTACCCCACTATTGAAACCCCCTATCCTGTTTACTAAAAGAAACCCCTCCCCAATTGTCTACCTTAACAAACCCCATACCCCTCACTATTGAATTTTTCCCTGTTTTTATATTTTCTGCACACCAGTGCAGTAATTGTCCCCCAAGATCCCCTACCTGCTGGCAGGGACACCACTAACCCACCAGTGTCCGTGGACTCCGACGATGGGGTCTTATCTATGGCCACGTCGTCAGAGGTTTTCGCGGACGGTGAAGATGAGGAAGGAGATGAGGAGGACGAGGCGGTCGACAGTGCTTTCACCACTGATTTCCCCGACAGCCAGGATCTCTTCATCACCCTGACTGAGATCCCGTACCAACCCTCCCAAGACGGTAACCCAGACCGTGAATCAGGGGAAGGATCAGCAGGTCAGTGTTTTAAATATTAATTTTGAATAGAATAGTCATGGTATGTTAGCAATGGGTTTTTATTGCTTAGTTTGCCCTAGGCGCTTTAGTTTTGAGTCGTTGCCATGGCAGCTACTCGAAAAGTCTGTCAATATGTCTGGGGATAGAGGAGAAATCCTCCTCGGAGATCTCCACGAAGCTCTCCTGGAGGTACTGTGAAAGCCTTTGCATCAGGTTCCCGGGTAGAGCGGCCTTATTGTCTCCTCCATAGTAGGAAACTTTTCCGCGTCAGGCTAGTAGCAGGTACTCTGGTATCATTGCCTTGCAAAGCATGGCGGCATACGGCCCCGGTGTTTGCTGGCATTCACGTAGCATACGGTCTTTCTCTGTCTCCGTAATCCTCATCAGAGTGATATCAGTCATGGTGCCCTGGTTTGAATTAGGGGTATTTTACTATGGGGACTGATTGCCTGTTCCTTTAAATAACTCTACCCGGCGGTTTCCAGCCACGCGGTGGGGGCGGGGAGGCGAACGGTTCATGCTGAGCGGTTCGCAGGCAGCAGGCAGGGATCTTTCCCGGGACCAGCCATGTGGTGGGGGCGGGGAGGAGAACCGTTCAAACTGAGCGGTTCGCAGGCAGCGATCTTTCCCGGGACGAGCCACACGGGGTGGGAGGGAAGGCGAACCGTTCACGCTGAGCGGTTCGCAGGCAGCGGGCAGGGACCTTTCCCGGGACCGGGGGCGCGGGGAGGCGAACAGTTCATGCTGAGCGGTAGGGATCTTTCCCGGGACCAGCCACGGGGAGGGGGGGGGGGGGGGGGGAAGGGAGGCAAACCGTTCATGCTGAGCGGTTCGCAGGCAGCAGACAGGGATCTTTCCCGGGACCAGCCACACGGTGGGGGGAGGGGAGGCGAACCGTTCATGCTGAGCGGTTCGCAGGCAGCAGACAGGGATCTTTCCCGGGACCAGCCACAGTGGTGGGGGGAGGGGAGGCGAACCGTTCATGCTGAGCAGTTCGTAGGCAGCGGGCAGGGATCTTTCCTGGGATCAGCCATGCGGGCGGGGGGGGGGGAGGCAAACCGTTCAGGGTGAGCGGTTCGTAGGCAGCGGGCAGGGATCTTTCCTGGGACCAGCCGCGCGGGGGGCGGGGAACCGTTCATGCTGACCGGTTTGCCGGCAGCAGGGACTGGCCACCGCTAGGAGCTGTGCTTGGAACATGGTAGTATGGCGCTGCTGTGAAGTAAGCTCTCAGCAGGCAAAAGTCTACGGCTTACCATGGTCTCCAGATAGCAGAATTCCGGTGTCCAGCCCCGCTTGTGTGATCTGTACACCAAGACCCCAGGCACTCAATATAAAGACAGAATATTCAACCTTGTACTGAGTGCACATGTGATAGGTAGTGTGCATGGTCTTGTTCCCAGGGAAAGAGTATAGTCATTGTTCGGGAAAATGTATCTTTGTGAGGAATTCACTCCCTTTCTCCCATCCCACAGCTGCGAGCGTCTCCCGCAGTACCCGTGCATCCCCCTCCCAGAGGCTGGCGCAGATCAGGCAGCGAAAGAAAAGGACACGGGACGAGATGTTCTCAGAACTTATGTCCTGTTCCCGAACCGAGGCGGCACAGCAGACCCAGTGGAGGGATAACATGTCTCAATACCAGCAATCATACAGCGAACGGGACGACAGGTGGTGGCAGGAAGACCAGCAGGCGACTCAAACGCTGCTTGGACTAATGAGGGAGCAAACGGACATGCTCTGGCACCTTGTAGATGTTCTGCAAGACCGGATGCAGGATGAAAGAGCCCCGCTCTATTTGATTTCTAACCGCCCTCCCCCGCCACAAAGTCCAATCCCCCCCTCACCCAAAGTCACGAGAATGAGGGGCGTCAGGGGCCGTGGAAATAATCACTCCACCCCTGCTGACTGCTCAAGTAGCAAAGGCTCTCATTCCCCAAGATTTGATGGATCCTTTCCTTCCCTCCAACCGCACCCAACCCTAGCCCCCGTCCAAGTTTCATCCCATAACTCTGCTGTTCTTAATATAAATTGCTGTTCTGTAAAGTACTGTTTCCTTGATTTCCTTTTAAAGGACGGTATGTTTGAATGGGGGGGGAAGAAGGTTGGTAATTGGAGACGATAGGCGCCTGTACCAGGGTACAGATAGGGGGACAGGTTCACCAGAACGTCACACTCACATTGCATTCACTAGGCACCATGGTTATTCTGGGAGGTGGTTTTCATGTTCTGTGTGGGGGGGCTCTGTGAGTTTCTGGTTGGGGAGGGCGGTTACAGATCTTTTGCAGCGGTCAGTAGCCCGCATGACAGAGCCACGCAGCAGGGGATCTGTAACCGCCATCCCCGGCCACAAAGTCACACAGGCCCCTCCTCACAGAGTTCCAAAAAGGAGGGGTGGCAGGCTCCATTGAAACAAGCAGTCCACCACTGCAGACTGCTCTAGGAGCAGGAGCCTGTCATTCCCCGAGTTTGGAAGCGTCCTTTCCATCACTCCATCCGCTCCCCAACCGCAGTATGCATCCCACTTTCAACCCTTTACCGAGAAATCCTTAATAAAGAAGACGGTTTTAATGAACAATGTTTCATTTATTTTATTTTTAAAGTAGTGTAGGAACAGGGGGAAGGGTTTTGGAAATTGGAGAGGATAAGCAACATTAACTGGGTAAAGAACCACAGGCAGGTTCAGGTTCTGCTTACACAAAGGTAATAGTCACAGGTTACCCTGCTGGCTCTGGAAGCTAGCTTTCAAAGCTTCCCGGATGCGCAGCACGTCCCACTGGGATCTTCTAATCGCCCGGGTGTCTGGCTGCGCGTAATCAGCAGACAAGCGATTTGCCTCAACCTCCCACCCCGCCATAAACGTCTCCCCCTTGCTCTCACAGAGATTGTGGAGCACACAGCAAGCTGCAATAACAATGGAGACATTGGTTTGGCTGAGATCAGAGTGAGTCAATAAGCTTCTCCATCTCCCCTTGAGACGGCCAAAAGCACATTCCACCACCATTCTGCACTTGCTCAGACAGTAGTTGAAGAGCTCCTTTTCAGTGTCCAGGGCGCCTGTGTAGGGCTTCATGAGCCAGGGCATTAGCGGGTAGGCTGGGTCCCCGAGGATCACTATAGGCATCTCCACATCCCCAACAGTTATTTTGTGGTCCGGGAAGTAAATACCTTCCTGCAGCCGTCAAAAAAGACCAGAGTTCCTGAAAACGCGAGCGTCATGAACCTTGCGCGGCCATCCAACGTTGATGTTGGTAAAACGTCCTTTATGGTCCACCAGTGCTTGAAGCACCATAGAAAAGTAGCCCTTTCGGTTAATGTACTGGCTGCCCTGGTGGTCCGGTCCCACGATAGGGATGTGAGTTCCATCAATAGCCCCACCGCAGTTTGGGAATCCCATTGCAGCGAAGCCATCTATGATCACCTGCACGTTTCCCAGGGTCACTACCTTTGAGAGCAGCAGGTCAACGATAGCATTGGCTACTTGCATCACAGCAACCCCCATGGTAGATTTGCCCACTCCAAATTGATTCGTGACTGACAGGTAGCTGTCAGGCGTAGCAAGCTTCCAGAGGGCTATGGCCATTCGCTTCTGGATAGTCAGGGCAGCTCGCATCCGGGTGTCCTGGCGCTTCAGGGCAGGGGACAGCAACTCACAAAGTTCCAGGAAAGTGCCCTTACGCATCCAAAAATTTCACAGCCACTGGGATTCATCCCAGACCTGCAGCACTATGCGGTCCCACCAGTCAGTGCTTGTTTCCCTTGCCCAGAATCGCCGTTCCACAGCATCAACATGACCCATTGCTACCATGATGTCCAGGGACCAGGGTCCCGTGGTTTGAGAGAGGTGTGTGCCCCTCTCAGAGTTAATGTCCTCATGGCGCTTCCATTGCCTCCTCGCCCAATTTATCAGCATCTGCCTCTGGAAAAGGTGGATGACAAGGCGCGAGATGTTGACAACGGACAGAACAGCAGCGATGATCGCAGAGGGCTCCATGCTCGCAGTCCTGTGGCGTCCACGCTGTCAATCACCAGAAAAGGGCGCAAACTGATTGCCCGCCGGCGCTTTCACAGAGGGAGGGTGGGAGGGAGGGTTGAAAGACGACATTTACCCAAAACCACCCTCGACACATTTTTTGCCCCAGCAGGCATTGGGGGCTTGACCCAGAATTCCAATGGGCAGCGGAGACTGCGGGAACTGTGGGATAGCTACCCACAGTGCACCGCTTGCAATGTCGATGCTTGCCCCGTTACTGTGGACTCACAAAGTTGAATTAATGTCCTTGGTGTGGATTCACACGTTCGACTTTGTAATATCGGTTTCACAAGTTCGGTTTAAGTAAAATCGAACTACTCTCGTAGTGTAGACATACCCTTAGTTGTTAAATCCAGTATACCCAAAAATGTTTACATTGTATTAACATTACATATTTAATAATTAAATTCTAGTGACTAACAGTAGGTGTTAGTTTTGGATTACCCAAATGTGCAGCAAACTAGGGACTGAATTGATGCAGAGCTCATTTTTTCTCCTGCAGAAAATAAATTATATTGTATATGTAATTTGAAGAGTCAGAAACAACCAAGAGTAGGTCAGAGAAGTCAGTTCCATATTTGATTTAAACCATGGTCATTTTTTTCAAAAAACAAATTAAACAGTTGGGTTAAAGGGGTGCTACTGCTGATAAAAGGTCCCCTCAGGGATTTCTCCAGGAACATCACAGTGTGCCAAGTAATGCCCTGTTATACTGCACAAGGGCATTTACTACACATTTTGAGTATATTCTTCAGCTGTTATGGGACTCCGTGTTAGTTAAGTCAAGTCTTACATTGCCTATCGAGCCCTTACAACCGTACGTGCCCTGCAGGTTAGGGAGCATCTGTTACCTATCAGGCTATGTCAGCAGAACTTATGTTGCTCAGGGGTGTGAATATTCCACCCTCTGAGCGACATAGGTTACACCAACATAAGCACTTGTGTGCACAGCGCTATATCAGTGGGAGAGCTTCTCCCACCGAGATAGCTCTCCTGTAAGCATAGAGCATCTTTTCCAGATGTGCTGCAGAGGCGCAACTGTATCAGTACAGCTGCGCCACTGCAGCACTGTACATATAGACACACCGTCTGTGGAATTCACTCTGTAGAATTTTAAGGCTCCAGAACTGTACTAACAGTTGCTAGGAAGGAGACTGCTTGGAAGAGAGATTCTGGGCCATTAGAGTCTGGCAAGGAAAGAAAAGCGTATCAGGGCACCCTTCGCAGCTTTCCTAAAAGACTTGTTGAACAAGATAGCTAGCTTTTGTGCACATCTTGTGAGAAATGTAATCAAATCAGAAGAATAACTCCCATTTAGGTAAATTCACATGCCCTTTTTTCTGCTATTGAGAGTCAGAACCAAGACTCAGGAACACAATAGTTGTTTGCATGGGGAAGATTTCACAATCTCCTTTTTCCATGAAAACTAAGATCCTACAGAGTTCATCAGAAGTTTGCTTCAAGCAGTCACTTTCTGAAAACCATCTCTAAAAAGGTACATCATATTGCTGTATCTTGTTCTTTCCACTGACTTATATACATCAAATTAGCTTCGTTTACTTTTTTTTTTTTAAACTACCAGCACTGCAAACTAAATTTAGGATCAGAAAAAAAGTCAATCGGTATTCGGTTTCTTTCTTTATCGCGAACAACAAAAATTCTGCCATTAGACTGATATATGCGTTAACGTGTGATGATGATATATTGCACATTCTTTTATAGAACTTCCAACCAGCTACAGCCATCCACTGCTGCAAAGAATATGTTCATTCCTCTGTTTATTTACATACTAGTTTATTTAATGAAGTTGTGACCTCTGTGCCATTAACAATCCCTAGCTTGTGAGGTGTCTTTGGGGGAAAACCCTTGGAGGCAAGAGATTTTTTTCCCCCTGAACCATGAAATACCATTCTCTAGCTTTCTGTTCTGACTACCCATTCCAACTGAACACTACATAATATGCTCTAAGAATTAGTCTTACACTGATAGTGGAATGCATTGGATGGCTTCATAGGTCTCTTCCATTTCTAATTCCAGTGATTCTTCACAGTGGTCATGAGGTATATGGTAAACATTAGTAACTTTAATTGGGCTCCACTGAGCATACTCAGGAGTTTCCTGACATCATACATAGGCATGGCATGGGCTTCAAAACAGAATGGCAACAAGCCAGCTCCCAAGCAATACCTTCAGTACATGGCAGATGAAACACTTTTAAGAAGTACTTTACCCCCAAAAAAATCCGAACACAGTGCACAAATCAAATCTAATAAAGATTTCTCCATGTTTGGCCAGCTGGGTAAACTAAACTAAGCTAGTGATCCATGGGTGTGGGACAAATATCCAGCAGCAGCTGGATTCATTCATTTTATCAAAAAATTCTTTTCACAGCTGCAGAAGGATAATTTTAGGTTCCTCTGAACTAGAGTTTAATTTCCATGGAAAGGGGTTGAGGATGCTTTAGGACAAATTCTCAACTTTGCATACATTTTGAAACAAGACAGGAAAGATTTCTAATGCTTTATTATGCAAAGGTTTCTAATCTAATGGTAAACAGACCCTTAAAAAGAATAACACTTAATACAGGTAGTTAAATGTATATTTGAGACTCAACACAATGATTAAACTATAGAATGTGTCACTCTAAAAACAAAAGTGTCAACATTAATGTAATATGAAAGTAGATAGTGTGTTTAAATTCAGTAGTTATTTGTCAGACACCATCTGCTTTTTCTTTCATTCTTTTCTGATTTTGATCTGTAGAAAAACCACATCAGTATCAAATGTCACCTAATTCTTATTCAAACAGAGCAGTGCAGACACAGCGGCTGCACCAGCTGACTTAGCTGACCTAGGATCAGAGTAAAAACAAACCCCTTATAAATCACCAGATGTAAGCAATTGAATAGTGATCAATTTAATTAATTGAACAGCTTCCCAAACTTTACTGTATTGTTTTAACTCTTCAGAGGCCTCTTCTGCAAGGCAGCTTGCAATCTGTATTAAGAGTAGGGCTAAATAATACTAGCTTTAACACTAAAAAATCCTGCTGGTAAACCCTATAGCTGAAAACCCTCGTTTTAGTATTTAAGTATTTGAAGTTTATGAAAAAAATAATTAAAATGTAGTTAGACATTACTATATTAAGTATCCTCATACACACACATTTTATGAAAGCTGATCAAAAGCCATGGACAGAAAAGAAAACATATATGTTATGCAAGTTTCCCATTAAAATGAAAATCAAATCATCTCTGTTTTGAGACCCTTCATTTTAACTTGATATCTGCTTTTCCTGAATGTACAAATTCTTCCTCTGATCACAGGTGATATACTTTTAGTAATATGATGGTTCATTATAAACATATTGCATGCAAACTAAATCAAACAAAAGTTTGTGTAACATCTGCAATAACGAAATAATTCTCTCTCTCACACACACACACACACACACACACACGACAGCTCAAACCAGTTGTAGTAAAGTTACTGGCACATGATTTATTCTGAATCCTAGTCTACATATCATATATGTGTCCTAAAATTAAGGGGTGAAATCTTTGTTCCACTGAAATCAATGGGAGTTTTGCCATGGACTTCAAAAGAGGGCAGAATTTCACCCAAAATACACAAACTTTTGTTTTGAAGGCCTGCATTATACAAGTTTTTGCATACTAGTTACTAGTGTTTGTACAGTGCCTAGCACAACAGAGTCCTGATTGTGGTTGGGGCCTGCAGGCACTACCACAATACAAATTAATACTAATACAGTCGGTCTGTATTTTAGGGAAGCATCCAAGGCTACTAGGATTAAGTTTAATTTTGCGTGTGTGTACATACACATATATATATTTTTAAACAACCTGATGCAACATCACCTAAGCAACGTCCCAGCCACAATCTGATAAACTTCCAATTTTTTTAACTTAAACATCAATGCAAATTTCCACTATTTTTCTCATCTTTACAGTTAGAAAGAGCGCCATCAAAATCTACTTACAAGGACAGAAGAGTAATATTTGCAGAGACTGGTCCCAGATTAGGTATGATCTCCAATTCATTGTTGTTCAGTTTTCTGTCAAGATCAAAAAAGAAAGTCTGTTGCAATATAAACAAGAAGTGCATACTCTATATTTTTTAAATTGCTGAATACTCCCTAAAATTCAAAGTTAATTATAAACTCACTTATTGCAGCACATCACTATAAAAGCACACACCTTTGTCTCTCAGACAGCCATCCTTTCAGAAAAAACACTATTTTTATACCCAAACACAAATCACTTACATTTCTCTAAGACTATGAAGGTGACTCAAGGAACTGGCCTTGATTGAAGATAATCTGTTGTGACTTAAGTCCCTATGAGATTACAAAAATAAATGACATGTCACTTTTGAAATATCAGGTATATTTTTACTAGCTCTCATAATACAGATTTAGACTGTACCTGCAATCTAATTAGTCACTAAATATATAAAAATCTACATTATCATTTTGCTATCAATAGAAACTCACTCAAGTATTGTTTTGTGAAAACAAAGAAGATGATTTTAAATGCTTTGACCACTGCTAATAACAGAAAAGAAAGGCCTTTTGTTTGTATATGATGTTTTGTGACTGAACAATCCCTTTTGTGTTTTAAAAAGACAATAGCACAAAAAAAGTCTTAAACTTCTATGGGAAACTTCATATATACACTGTCAAGGAAACCATGTCATACAAAAACAAAAGTGTAGGTAAAGTAACCCCTTGGCTACTATAAGAGAAATTCACAGATAGAGCTGCACTTAAGTCTTAAATTCTAACATAGGCTCAAAAGAATAGGATGTGTTAGGTTAAAAACTATAAATGAAACTAACAATCTAAAACAATGTGCAAAGCCTAGACACAACAGGCAAGGAAGCATGAAAATAGAATTGAGGTTTTCATTTGATTTGGAACCCTATTCTCATGTACACAAATTTAATACTGATCATATGTAGTATCAGCAGCTGTAAATGGACAAATAGGCCTGAAACCAACCTACATTTAAAAACCAGTCTATGTCCTACCCAGAACTTCAGCATAAGAACTTGCATTTAAGGAAACAACCTCGTGCCATAAAGTTCAGTTCTTTCCATGCCAGACTGAGAACCCCAGAGGGCTACATGTTAGCATGGTTTATTAATCAGAAAGTGCAGTTCTACATGTGTCCTCTTGGAGTGAGCAGTGTATGCTGTGTCCAGAGACAGCAAATGGACTAAGCACCTAAGGAGCTTCATCTTGAAGATGGGAAACCAGTTCAGTTTTAACATTTTCAAAAGCCTATAAATGTTAGCCTTGTTAGCATGACTGAGTTCTCCTGTAAATTAGGTTAGTCACACTTAAATTGGAAGATTAATTCTTTCACTGTTTAAAAATCCAGAGTAGCCATCCGTCAGACCCTAGATTTGAGAAAAATCCATTTATTTTACATTTAAAAACTGCACATATATAGTTTGACACCCTCACCCCTACATTTGCCAACAAATCGTGAAGTCTACTACAACAAAGAAATAGATTTAAAAGGTCATCTGAATTAAACTTTTTACTTTAAAAAAGAGAGTTAGTAAGGACTCCCCTCCACCACCTTAAATTTAATTCAGTATTTGGCTTTGGTCTGTCTGTAGGGATTATGAGAAGTATGCAAATAAACAGTCAAAATTCTATGAAGTCATGGCTGTTAGAGCCTAATATGTTACTGTTCATCATCATTAGACAAGAATTAGGAATCAGCAATTATTTCAACAAAGAGCTTTCAACATCACAGCTAAAAACCTGCATTTCTTCATTTCATCTAAAATCCCTGCAAAAGGTTTATTTAAAACATGCTTGCCTAAGGACCCACCAGACAGTAACAGACGTGAGTAGATTTGTTCTGCTAGAGTTATAACATGTAAAAAAAATTGGCAGAGTCTTTAAACTATAAAAATCCTGCAATTACAACCACTGCTGTGCATGATCACCACACTGGAGCCAGACACTTTCACTCATAGCTCAAGCTCACATCCATCTGGAGTCTATCAAGGCAACCGTGAGTGTAACAACTTAAATTTTGTTTCAGACAAAATTTGTGTTTTTAATGCTGCAGATACCCACAAATTTTGCATGTGGCATCTACTTTTTAAAATACATACATCCAGAAACTCCACACTGATTCACTTACTTTTATCTCCTCTTTGAAAACTGTTGTAACAACATCATCAGTCAATTCTGAGCCTTCTCTCTCAAACACACATACTTGTGTAATTTTTTTGTTTAACATTACATACAATAAAAATAAAAAGCATTTAATAAGGCCATAGTTTCAATGTTAATCTTTTTTTAGAACTGTTATGGGGAAGTTTGTTCCTTGCAGGTGAACTATAAGTGAAGACAGAACTTTTGAATGTGAATCAACTAGAGTTAGAAAATTAGCAATCGGAAAATGTATTTTAAGTGAAGTTTAAATCTATAGTTTCTTATGAGCCCTATGTATAAAAATTTAAGATACAGACTTTAAAAAAAACCCACAAAATCTAACTACCGCCCTCTAATTAAAACCCACTTATAAGAAAGTGAGATGCAAGTGGACTGTTTTTTTGTTTTTATTTCCACTTAGAAATAGGAATAGAAAACTCTAAATACTAAGGTTGCAAAATATTTTCCATTTTTGATTCTCCCTCCCAAATCTAACTCCTCAACACTAAAACCATATTAAACGGGAAAAGAAAATCTCTCCTATGGTTACTTTTACTACTGGAGTTCTAAGAGCCATGAAAGATATGATGGGAACTAAATTCAGAGACTTTACAGACACCAAATGTACATTTAAGAAATTCTTACTAGACAGTAGAAACTATATATTCCACTCTTCACTTAAAAATTTATACTGCAACAGAACAGTAATACTTATGCTGCAGTGTTTCAAGCCTTTTGACCCTGTCCTTTAAGAACCTGTTTTATGAAACATCTGAAAGAAAATTATTCATACTCAGTTACTTTTGCATTAACAATGTTTCATACTATGCTTCTTCATTGGAAAGCTGAACTGCAACTTTAAAGTGTTAATATTTATGTAATGAAAAACCAAAGGGAAGGCCTAATACCGAAGAGGTGGTAGCTCTCCATTTTCACACACTATATAAATACAATTTTTAGACCCTAACTTAATTTACAACACTTAGTTGCAATTATCATCTTCTTCCCTTAGAGAACTCAGAAACCTGAGCCTCAAGTGCAATTTTAAAATGCAAATCCAGCAACAGCTTCTTAATCAATCCCACTGGGGCCTTTAGAGCTGCTAATTCAGCAGAAATCAGGAAAGCTACAAAACAAAAAGCCAGGCTGTAGCTGTTTTAAGACACTGATCCAAAGTGACTCATAAATCAGCTTGCTATGTTAAAGTTTTAGTCTGGAAAATATTGAAAAACAGCTGTGAAAACCATAAGTAGCTTTTTTTCTGGCAATTCTGGTAAAGAACTAGAGGATTTATAAAATGTAAATACTAAAGATGCAGTACAAACACTAGCTGAAACCATCTTTTAGATGTTCCCTTCTGTCTCATTGACAGCTTTGGGCATTCCTAGGTGAACCTGGTAAGACAGTCTAAAATTCCAATGAGAATTTAAATATACCGAAAGCACTGGCGAGTATTTGCTTTCCCTCCCCCAATTCTGGCGCTGAAACATTAATTCTAACAAAGCAACATTCTTTCAATCTCAGAGCACATATGCTAGAAGTAAACTGAAATCTAACTTTAAGGACATTTATATACAAAGCCATTACAAATATTTATCAATTTTCAATGGACTTCCATTACATTATGTGAAGATGGCACTAAGGAAGATGATGCACTTTACTCTAAATCCCCAATAAAGCTGGTCAAAATCCCCTATTTACACTATATTTCATGAGGCTGCTTCTGTATCAATGGAGCAACTACAACTTTGACAGCACAGTAACAGAATACAAACACTCAACCTTCAAACAATGAAGCTCATTTTCTTAATTTCACTGTCTGTTGTCATAAGGCCTGCTGCAATCCAGCATTTTTTGCACACCCACAACATTCAGTTAATTTTGTGAGAACTTTGAATGAGACAGGACCGAGCCATCACTTCATAATACTAGATATTACTTTATATCAGTAGACTTTTTGGACACATTGGGGGACAGAGAGACAGAAGAGAAGAGGAAAACATTCAATGGGCTTAGTCTTGAAGTTCTAACTCAAGCAAGAACTCCCACCAAACCACAAGGAAGTTCTTGCCTTAGTAAGGTCTTGAGAATTGGGTCTAATGAATATTACCATATTTTCCAATGAGGCATGGCAGTTTTTCAATTAAAATTACTGCCTTTCAAGATTATATATGTCTTTTTTTCTATTTGTCAACAAAATACACAAAATCTGTTACTCCAAACTATTTACTTGCAAATCGTAACAATCATCACATTAACTCTAACTTTATTGGCTATCTGAAACTGAAAATCATCATCTTGCACCTTGAACAGTCAACATTCCAAATACCCTAAACAGGAGGAGGTAACAGACAATACCACATGTTTCTGCACTCTCTTAAGGGGAAGGGAAGGAAGAAAGAAACATGGGTACTTCTAAGGGTACTTCTAAGGTATTTGACACAAACAAAAGAAACATTTACACAAAAGCAGCCAAACCACATGGTTTGGTGACACCTACAAAGATGTACTCCTGTGAGTTTAAGACCAAATGACACAGCTGTCCAATGAGTGATCACAGCAGGATGTCTTACAACAGGCCCAGTATTTATTTATACAAATGGAACTTATTTTCTCTCACTTCTTTGAAGGAATGTGAACTTACATAAAAACAATTTACACTTCCAGTTGTGCTAACCAGAAAACCCTCTGTAATTTATTTTAGTGACTATCACTAAAATAATTGCAAAAGGCAACACATTTAAAATATATGTTGTGTTTACATAAATAACCAAAGATAACTTTTAGAAGTAAGTTCCAGTTAAAGGTTCTATGCTTTCCCCTTTAGTTTTAGTTTGTCATAATGTTAAATCTCAATGTTAAATTAACAGCACTAAGGTAAAGGAATGTTAATTTTCTGACATATTAACAAGTTTTGTCAAAAGATTTATTTTATCTTACTGAGATAACTCAAAAGAACCAGAAGGATCAACATTCAATAGGAAGCACAATGACTTGTTGAATATGTATATAATCGAAACGTCTTAACCATATCAACCAAAAGGAAATCTTAAATTTCTTTTCTCTCACAGATACTTTCCAATACTACTCATGGAAATATTCACTTCCCAAAGTCATGTTCAGTTCCATATGTTGTCAATACAGCAATCCATGTTTCATGAATAAAGAAGCATGACCTCCAGATGAGGCAATTGAACAGAATTAGTCAAAACTAATTGAAAGCCTTCCTGTTTACGTTAAAGTCTTTATCTCTATCTGTTTTTGAAATTTAATAGAAAATTAATAAGATAAATATAGAAGTGAAATGAATGAAAAAAAATTAAGAATCAATATAAAAAAGTTCCAGATTGTATAAATTTTTCTTCCTTTCAGGAAATTTCAATATCTTATGATTTGTTAAAAAATGTGTTACTAAAATTAAATATTCTAAATATAATATTTTAATATTTGTTACTAAGTAATCTTCCAGTTTGTCTTGCTAAATTAACTGATTTATTACGAAGACAGCTTATATTTCTTTAAACCACTAGAGAGAGAAAAAAAGATCAATAGGAAAGATGATATAAATCCCAGACTAGCTAATATGGCAACTTGACACTACCCACAAAAGATACATTTTTGTAAAGCATAGTGTAATTGTAAAAAATATTCATTGGATAACATCACCAGAATGCACTTTTTTTTCTGGTAATAGCAGTATGCAACTTTTCTGGGCCCAATTATTTTAAAAGCTCATCAGCCATCAGTTTTCTTAGAGATGGGTTTTTTGTTTGTTTTTAACTTGAAACAGACATTCAATCTTAGCATCTCTCTTCCTCCCCAGCCCTCCCTCCAATATAACCCCTCTAGATTTCAGTTCAGTATCAGTTTTATTTCATCCTATTGGCAAGATACCAGACTCTGCCCCAACTTGCGAAAGAAAAAATCACTTCCAATAGCTTCCAGGTCCCCGCATTATTCACCTCTATAAAAACTTTCCCCCCTTGAAGAACCTTGTAAGTGACAAGCGGCCCTTGCCCCCCTTCTCCTCCGGGCAATTTTGTGATCAGGACCATGCTCCCGAGTCCTGTCCCCCCAAGACAGGACTATTGCGTGGGAGGAGGCCGGCGGGGTGATGGATAAGGAAGGCAGAGGTCACATGTGCGGGTGAGACGCTCCCCTGGGTGACCCATGCCCCGGCTGAGCCGACGATGCCCTGATGGGCAGGGGCTGCAGAGGGGGGCGCTGGGGACGCCGCTCACTATGAGCGTGGAGGCAGCTCCCCTCCCCTGCAGCTGTAGGGCCAGACCCTCCAAATCCAGCCCAGCAACAAGTCTCCGAGGGGAACTCGGGGGCTGCTGCGCCGCCGCATCCTGCCGGAGCCCAGAGCGGTAACGGAGCGGGCTGGGACACCCCCACCCCGGCCATGCCTAGCCCCCTCCCCTTGCGCAGGAGCCGGGCTGGAGTCCCCCCTGCCGCCCCGCCGGATACTCACAGCTGCACCACCCCTTGCGGGAGCCGCTCGGGCACCCGGCTCAGCTTCAGGCGGCTGCAGTCCAGCAGGTCCCCGAAGCAGCGGCACGGAGCCGGGCACGAGGGGGAGCCGGGGCCGCCGGCGGCCGAGCTCCCCGCCAGGCGGCCGAGCAGCAGCAGCAAGCCCAGCGCGGCGGCTGGGGCAGCGCGGAGCGGGCAGCTCATGGCCGGGGCTCCCTGGGCCGCTGCCCCGCTCTCGCCCACGGCGCAACCGGCCGGCTCTCAGTGCGGGCGGCCGGTCCTGCTCATGCCCCGGGGCCGCCGGGAGAAGCAGACAGCGCCCAGCCCGCTGCAGTCACCGCCAGCCGCTCCGCAAACTTTCCGCCTCCTCCCCCTGAGCCCGGCCCGCCCCCCGGCCGGAACCCCCTCCCCCGGCCACGTGACAACAACAAGCCTGGAGAGGGGGGGCGAGCCCCACGAAGGGGCCCAGCAGCCAGAGAGTAAATCCGCGAGGGGGGAAGGGTACTGCCCATAGAGCCCCCGGGGGCGTAGCGGAGCTCCAGGCACTGTCAGAAACCGGCAAAGTCACCGACACTTGTGTGATTTCACCTGAAACCGCGACCATCCCCTCCCCCCTCGTGTTAAGAATCCGGGCAACCCCAACCTTGCCCCCCACACCAGCCCCGGGGAAATGCATTAGCACCCCTTGTTTTGGCTAGCACCGAGAGCCCCCCTGCCTAGATACCGAAAAGATAAAGGCTGTCCCATAATGCAGAGGAAGGGGATGATCAGGTAATGGGGCCAGATGCTTAGCCCCTGCTAAGACACCTCCAGGGGCTTACCTTACCCCTAGAGGATTTCCCCCAGCAAAGGAGAATCCCTGATACACCAACCCTTCAGTCCTCAGCAGAGGGGTCCTGGCATGGGAAGGAGCCTAAACAGGCATACTGCTGTGCTCCAGGGACCTCCAGATATTACCCCAACTGGCACAGTTAGAGCAACTCTGAGGTGGATCCAGCTTATGCCAGAGTCCAAACCATGTCTCAGTCAGTCCTATGGTCAGAGGACCTTAAAAGGTGGTGATAGGTCAGCTTTGTCCCATCCAGGTAGAGTGACCAGATAGCAAATGTGAAAAATCGGGACAGGGGGTGGGAGGTAATAGGAGCCTATATAAGAAAAAGACCCCAAAATCGGGACTGTCCCTATAAAATCAGGACATCTGGTCACCCTACATCCAGGTCCAGAGACAATGATCAGAGCTCCAAATTTCTTCTGCTTCATTCACTGTTCAGGTTGGATGGAACATGGGAATGAGACGGGCGATATTTTCCCCATCTCTTTCCCAAGACTGAGGTAGCCTATATAAGTCAATATTAATTATTGCTCAGAAGTCCCACATACCCTGATCCTACAATCACTGTTCCCTCTAAGCTGTGCGCGTGTGCACAGATCCTAAACCCTGCGCACACGGCAAAACACTGTGTGCACAAAAATTTGCACAGCAGCACAACAATTTGCATAGAAGAATTTTTTTGCGCACAGAGCCTGTCAAAAATTAGAGGGAACATTGCCTATGATGAAATCAGTTACACCACATTCCACTCCCTGGAAGCAGAGTGCCAAGCAACTCCAGGTTGGGGGCCTCATGTAAATTATATGCTTCATCTAGCACTCACCTGAGCAATAATATTCACCTGAATATAGAGTTGCCACCTCAGGAGCTGATTGCAGCTTTGCAGCTAGGAAACCAAGTGAGTCTTGTATGCTTGGTGGCTCCACTGCACAGCAGGGTAGGGCCAAGATTTGACTCATTGTCTTTATAGTTTTTGCCCCCACCTATCCTACAAAAAACAAGCAGGGAAACCATTTTTGGTCTCATTTGGAAAAATACTTTCTATTGGCATGTTTTTGATGTCATTGTGAATGGGGCATAAATGTGTTAAAATGGTGGTGAAAAATTCTTTTCTAATACCTAATACTACCAAAATCATCACAAATCATATAAGCTGAAAACATTTCAAATACAAATTACTCTCCAGACAGCTGTTTTGGAGTGTACCTGGTGTAATGGTAGCCAGCAGAGTCAGTGCAAAAAGGCTGACAGGACACCCAAGGCAAGATTTTTAACTCACCATTGGCCTAATTCTGCTCCCATTGATGTCAATGGTAAAATTTCCATTGACTTAATGGGGCCAGGATTTCACTGCACAGATGTATGACACTGGCATATTAAGATGTAAATACATCACACATGCCATGATTAATTATATAGTTTAATATGTGTCTCTTCTTCAAAGTAATCTAAATCTTGTTTAAAGAGGAAAATCTTTGTCTCTATTGCAGTGAATTATCAAATGCATGTATTAAAAAATAAAATTGAATATGAACAGTTCGGTAGCACACTTTACTACAATTCCCAGAATGAAAAGCAAGTGCCTCTTTGTTTGGAATATGGGAGCTTGTCTTATCTTGAGTGTTGGCAAGAGCAGTGACTCAGAGATAAGTAGTACGAGAAGTGTTAATCTGTCATTTTTAACATCCAAGAGGAAATAAAAAACCAAAACATTCTGTACGTATTTTATCATTAACCCTGAATGATATATTTTGTGTAAGTGTGAACTGTTAAAAAGGAAAAGAGATAGTTGAACTGAGAAATTAAAGCACAAAAAACAGCTTAAAATACTGCAGAGGGCAAGTGTTCTGTTTTATGTAACAATTGTACGGTGTCTTTTCTGGGTCATTAAGCATAAATTTAAAAAACATTATTTCAGTGCATAGTCTTAAGAAAACTTTATACAGTTGAAGTGTTAAATAATGCATGAAACATCTTTAATTTTCCTAATTTCTTTACCTTCGAATTTAATTATTCAGTTGGATTTTTTTTGTGGACTCTACTTTTTTTCTTAATGCTCAATAAAGCATTTTAAAATGTAGCATATTGTGTATTTTCTTGGCAGAGTTGTTGTAGCTATGTTTGTCTCTCTCATATTATGAATTGTAAAATAAAGTAATAATATCTAGCTTTTATATGGCACATTTCATCAGTGGATCTCAAAGCCCTTGCATTTATTAATACAGAGTCTGCTACTGCAAACCTTTGTGCACATAAGTAGTTCCTACTCTTCAGTTGTCCCCAGAGCCAGTTCACCAGTGCTGTCAAACTTGCAAGAGCCTGGGACTCCACCAATGGGGACACATGGGGTTCTCTCACCAGTGCTAGTTTCATGTTTACTCCTCAGACTACAGTGCTCTGCACATGAGTAAATAAAAGAGAGGTGGGTTCATGGTTCACTAGTCAGAGCTCTGATTGCAGTACATCTGAGTCTCCTCTTCCTGTCTAACAAGATACATCTATTCCCCCCAGATGAGATCCAGTTTCAGGTGCTACGATCCTCCCCAATCTGATACGGCACAGGAGTCTGGGGTAGGTTGGAGCAGGGGAAAGAAAGTTGCATAGTGACTCTTGGGTCTTGTAGCTGGGAAGTCAAATGACTTTGTACAGACCGTGATAATTTTATTTAAGTCTGAACAAGGGTTTGCAGGCATGGGTCCTTAATTTGTATCTCTTGAAAGGTCCATTAACTTTTAGGCAGACTAACATCTACAAAGTGTTTAACTACAATTTTATCGATAGAATTCATTAATTTAAATTAAGATACTGCTTTAACATAAACATCATTCTGAGATGAGAGTCTAAATCAGACAGATGTCAAATATTTCCTCTTCTTAATACTAAGCAATCTGGGAACATCCTCTGACACTGAAACCACTGAGTGCCACATGATGGGAAAGTCAAGTGGAGGCGATAAAGCCTATCAAACACCAAATTGGGAAGATAGATGATGCCATAGTTGCCATTATGGAGGCTATGACAGGAACTGTTCATCGGAGAACAGCAGCAGAGGGAAATGGAATCACCAGAAACATACATAACTTCAAATTTCTGTGTGGCTTAGTGTTGTGGCATGACATACTGTTTGAAATAAATGTTCTAAGCAAGAGACTCCAAGGTGTTGACCTTGATATATCTGGAGCAATGGAACAACTGGACAAAGCAAAATCATACCTATAGTCTTACCAGTCAGATGAGGGATTTCAAAACGTTCTGAAGAGTGCACAGAAGTTGGCAGAGGAACTTCACACTGAAGCTAGTTTTCCATCCATTCAAGAATACAAGAGTCGCCGAATAAGAAGACATTTTGATTACGAGGAATGGGATAATCCCATAAGAGACCTCAAACAACAATTCAAAGTTGAATTCTTTAACCAGGTGCTAGATTGTGCAATACAGTCAGTTGAAGAACGTTTCATGCAGCTCAAGGAACACAGCAGTATATTTGGGATGTTGTATGATATCCAAAACTCCTCACTATACCTGAAGAAGACCTACACCAGCAATGCAGGGCACTAGAGACAGTGTTGACACATGATGACATGTGCGATATTGATGCGAGTGATTTAGGTGATGAACTGAAAGCCCTTTCAAGATACATTTCAGCAGGATCAACTCCAAAGACTGTTCTGGAATATATGTGCACAAATAAGATGCTTTTTTCCAAATGCTTTTGTTGCTCTGTGCATACTTCTAACACTTCCTGTAACAGTTGCCAGTGAAGAACGCAGCTTCTCCAAGCTGAAGTTTTACACTCCACAATGACGCAGGAGAGGCTGGTCGGCCTTGCAACAATCTCAATAGAGCATGAGCTGGCCCAGACTGTGGACCTTCAGGAAGCAGTTCAATCTTTGCAACCAAGAAGGCACAGAAAACACCACTTTGATTATTCAAACAGATAAAAATTCCAGTGTTTACTATGCAGACAAGAAAAGTTACATTTGCTGTTCAGGCGTTTGAAAGTTAAGTGTTAATTAAAATTTTTGAGCAAGGTGTTTTAAGTTAGTTCTCCTTATTGGGGTAGGTAGCAGAGCAGTACCATGAGAGGAGTAGAACAGGAAGAAGGAAGAATTGAGACCTTTCAAAGTTTTGGCTCAAGCGAGGGGGCATGGGGACATCATTTGAGCTCCCTGCCTCAGGTGCCAAAATGTTGTGGGCCGGCCCTGTTAGGGATGGATTTTCCAAAGGGAGTAAACTGTATATCTTTAATATAACCATGCAAGGGAATCTTTGTAGTGAAATTCTCACAGCAGTTTCTTTGCAGAAAGCCCTTTCTGGTGGCTTTTAAAGCAGAAAGGACAATTTAGGGCTGGTTAGTAGAGCTGTTTGGGGTACAGGGCAGAGAACTCACACCCTGAAGAGTACTACACATAACGCTCCTTATTTGGAGTCTCCCTCACTCCTGGCTACTTAAGTTGTATGTAAAAAAACAACGAGGAATTCACACAGCCCTAGAGCTAAAGCAACTCCTTCTGTGGCCACAAGGGCACGAGGGAGAGAAAGAGGCCAGCAAAGTCCAGGTGCTTCTTCAGTTTAAAAACAAAAACATACATGTCTTCTTGTGGGTGGAGATGGAGATCTTTCACATACACAAAATAGCTTGCAGCAGACAGCTGAGACTGTTTGCCCCAGGCATCTCTCTGGAAACTAGAGACTCCCAGCAGAATGCCTTGTTGAACATAGAAGACCTCTCCCTCTCCTATTCCAGTCCCTCTTGGGGCCCTCAAGATTCCCATTTTATGGAATCTTACTGTGGAAAATAACTGGGATTAAAAGGGTAATTCTCCCCCCATCAACTGATACTAGTTTTAGTTTATAATAGCACTAAAACCTGATGACCATTACTGCAGTTCCTGTGAATACTCATTGCAATTTCACATTCCTTTGAGGGAAAACAATAAACGTTCTTAAATAATTTCCTAGTACTGTAATTGTGAATCTCTTTCTGGTGTAACATAAGTCCATGGTGAATGTCCCAAAGTGCATGTAGAAGTCTCCTTTTTGGTAGTAATTATACTTGACTTTATGTGCTCCAAGACACAAACCATGAAAACCAAATTATGCATAATTTGAGTACCTATTACTCATTGCAACCAGCAAAAAGCTGGAAAGCTTTGCCTTGAGCAGAAAATGTTCAGCTTTTATAGAATTCATCCAAATGCAGAGTATTTGCCTCCATTACAAATAAACTTGAATCCTAAGGCAATCCACATGTAGTAATGATTGTTAATGTCTTCAAGTCATGTCCTGCATGTGGCTAAGTGGGAAGTTAAGTGCATGAATGGAGGGTCAATTAAACAATCAACATTTACAATTGTGTAACTTCAAGGAAGAAAAAGGTTTCATTTTAGAAATCTTTAAAGAACACTCAAGTTGAAATCTAGTCAATTTAAATAAAAATACGTTAAAAGTAGGTTCAAGTAGGTGTGACCATAATACTGGTAATAAATAAATAATATGCCTACCCCTAACCCCACCAATTTCTTTGTTATGACTTTTTATTATTTTTATAAGTGTGTTGCTATGTGAAAGACCATAAAAACTGCAGGAGAAATAGATTGACTGACAGTGAGAACAGTAAAGCTGACTAGACAATGCTCATATCTCTTTCTCTAATCTCTTACAGTAACAGTAATCTTAAATGCTATTTGTAACAGTAGCAGGTAAAATTTTCACTGAAGTGAAATGTGAAATGTTCATAGAAGTGTGATTTTTTTCTAAGTTGAGAGTGTTCCTTAAACAGGTAGTTTTGTTGTCGAATGTCTACAATGGTAACAAATTCCATAAGGAATACTTATTAAATATATTGCAAAAAAAAAGTTCTAATGCCACATTTTCCACTTGTACCTGTTATAAATATATCACACATGTATATAATGTACACAAACAGTAAAACATACTGTATAGATAAGGATAGATATAGTCTGTATATACAAATTAGTGATGTTGTGTATTGATAATGCACTTCTGACTGTTTCACCTGTACGATAATCTATCTTCCTTGAGACTTATTCTACCATTTCAGACACCTGAGCTGCTTGAAACACAAGAAATATTTTATTTTATTTTATTAAAGTCAATCTGCCAGAAAAGTGTTTTCTACTTTTAACCCAAATTTTTCAAATTCTCCCCTAAAATCACACTACCTTAAACACCAGAAATGGAAATACTCAGTCCTAATTGAAAAACTTGCCAGAAGCAGACAGGAGTGGAGGGGCTTTGTCACTGCCCTAAATGCCAGTGGCGTAATAGGAACATGATGATGATGATGATCTATTCTATACCATTGCTGGGTTTGAGGTTCTGTATCTCACAATTCATCATGACTGTATGTGTGGGGATTCCCAGCTTTACAGTTGGAAAGCCACAATATTTGTCAATAACTTGGGAAGTCCAGGGAGACTGGATTTTGAAGAATTGACTTTCTGCTGCATAGTAAAGTTATTTTACATAATTTTTTAACCCTCTGAGACAGCTGGTCTGATCTCATAATGCTTGATTCTCCACTGTCTTGCACCTCTGCAAAGCATTTTACACCTATGCCCAGACCACAAGAGGACTTAGGCACTTAACCCCCACTTTAGGTGCCTAAGTCCAAAATTTAGGCACACTGAACTCCTCAACTCTGCCACCAGCTGCCACCTAACCCTGTAGATGCCTAAGCTCCCTTGGTATCTACATTTTCACTGTGAAAGCCCCTAGATGCCTACATGAGGCTCTAGATGAGCACTGATGCCTCAGGCCAGTTCCTAGATGCCTAAGTCCCAGTGTGATTCTCAAAGCAGGTGAAAAGAGGCATTCTCTTGGCTGTGAAGCCAAGTATGGTAGGCATACTCTGAGCATGCCCAGCTCCATACAAAACAACTGGCAGGGGAGTGCTCACTTATAATCTTTAGCCAGTGATTAAGGATATTCACGCAGAATGTGGGAGAAGCCAGTTCAATTCTCCCCTCTGCCTGATAAAAAGAAAGGATTTTAACATGAGTCTCCCACATTTCAGACGTGTGCACTCACCACTGAGCCATGGGATATTCTGATACATCAGGCCCCACCTCAGTCTCTTCTGTTAAAGCTGTTCCACTTTGTATACATGAAATCCGCGTTGGACCAGAGAGAGAATCAGAATGACTCTATAGTCAAGTCGGGGCCCATCTATACTCTGTGTTTGTATAGTGGCTAGCACAATGGGGCCTCATTCTTTGTTGGTTCCTAGGCAATATCATCATAAAAATCATAAATAATAAATTCATTTCCCCACAATATAAATACCTATATAATCCCATCAGTTATTAATTGCAACTATTAGCTGCAGTGCAGATAATAGCCAAATGGGAGTGAGATGTGATTAAAGAAGTCACTGTAAATGTGGCTAAGATAGTTCCACAGTATGATCCCCATTTTCCTGAAACAAGAGCTAGTGGCTAAAGAATGTTCAATGAGGTTTAGTCAGCATTTTGGCTCAGAGCCACAAAGGAACTTAGGCATCGCTCAGTGTCGCAGCACCTAACAGAAACAACACTGAGATACACAAAGCTGAGTGAAGCACCTAGGTTCACTATAAAATGAGTAAGGAGAGATAAACACCTAAGAATGGATTCCACAAAAGCCTGCATGTTAGGCAGGGAGCTGCCTAAACTACCCAGTGGGAGATGCTGACGAGAGGCTGGTGTCCTAACCATGCCCCTCTCACAGAGATAGACACCTTATTCTGGGCTACAGTGTGGTGCCTATCTCTGTTCAGCAATCCATGAACAGGAACTCATCTCTGGGAGTTAGGTGGCTTAGGCATCTAAGCTGTTTCTTGTGGGAAAGAGTCAGGCATCTGCCTCGCTCCACACAAAATGAGCAGAAGAGGTGTGACCCAAGAACCTCTTGATGCCAACAGGCAGAGGACACAGGCATAGGCGCCGACTTTTGTCGGCGCCGGTGGGTGCTCTCACCCCGCCCCCCCAATTCCGCCCCCACCCCTGCACTTTCCCCCGCCCCCTGCATGCCGCTGCTGATCAGCCAGAGCCGGAGGGAGGAGCCTGCCTGAGTGGTGAAAAAGCCGCTCAGCCTCTGGCTGCCACGGCGCCTACCTGGGGAAGCTGAGGAGGAGGTGAGCAGCCAGGCGTGGGGGCGGGGATGGTGGAGAGCTGCCGGTAGGTGCTCAGCACCCACCAATTTTCCCCTATGGGTGCTCCAGCCCCGGAGCACCCACAGAGTCGGTGCCTATGGACACTGGGGTACACAGGGATCCCATGAGTTCACCAAAAGGAGTCATGTAAGCTCTCTACTGAAAGCCTGGGTCACATTGGTCATCATAATCATTGTGAGATGAATGCGTGGAAAATATGTGAGGAGTTATGCATATATACAATAAATATGTTCTCTAGGTCTGTAGTTAAAAGCAGATCACACAAAAGTAATGTATCTTAAGACAAACTTCTCCAGACAGAGTGTGGGAGACATTTATCTCCATGGGGAGCCATTGTAATACAGTAGGCGTCTATTAGCATATTAAGTCAAATGCTAATGAAGAGCTGGCATAGACTTCAGAAGGAAATTAACAAGAAGAGATACATAGTGGGGTTGAAAGGGGACCCTATTTTTAGGTGAACATCAAAGGTCTGTTGTGATATATTTGGAGGTACAGAGAGACTCCATGGCATTCTTTTAATCTATGAAGGCAAGCTATGAGGAGGCTCAATTTTATGGGTTTTCAAGCAAACTGGCTGAAATGCTGGGGAAAGAACTTGGAGTAAGCTATCTGGTAGAACGCACAATATGATTTTGTTGTATATGTTACCATTTCCCCCCAATATTCTCACACTGGAATCTCTGGTCTTTGATAATAAAGTTATTCTTGTTTTCACTATGTGTGTGTGTTAAGTAAAGAGGTGATCCTGAGGTGAATGTTACAAGCTGGTGCTGGTGTGTACTGTTTCTTTGGGAAGAGCAGATCCAAGAGGTCTGAGAGAGTTCAGTGAAATAAGGGCTGAGCACTCCCGAGGAACACTCAGAGGACTCACGGTTGGTGTGTCTATCGCTAACCTGTACAGACAGAGCGAAGCATATGGAGGCCTGGAAGGTGCTTGTGTTGCCAGAGGCAACACATGGGCTCCCTAACCACGAGCTTACAGAATCATTCTCTCTCTCTGGCCCAATGACTATAAGTATTTATCCACAGTGGAACAGTCATTGGGCCAGAGAAAGTGAGACAGAGAGAGTGACTCTGCAGCCTGCTGGTTAGGGCACTCATCTAAGAAGTTGGGAGACCCAGGATCCCATGCCCTTGAGTCTCCCACATCCCAGGCAACTTCTTTAACCACTGGGCTAAAAATTATAAGGTGGTCACCACCACCTTCGCCTCTAGTAGCTGGATTTTGAATGGAACCCAATCCTGTAGGAGCCTCTGAGCACACCTGCCAGGTTGGGCCCCGGCCCCTGTACACAAAACAGGCATTCATTGCCTATCTCTCCTGGTCCATGGATCACTCTGAAGCCTTGGTAGAGATGGTCATCTGGACGTCTAGTGTGGGGGAGCAGTGTGCATGCCCAGAGGAAGAAACATAGGCACTGAGGGAACTTTTACCCTGAAAAATTAGGTTACATTATTTTAAATTAGGTGAGTTATGAAGCCTACAGGATTCAGTGGGAGTTTTATAGGTCACAATGACCCCAAACCTGGGACTTAGGCCAATGGTGTACCTGGAAGTAAAAATTTGGGTGGGCCCCAACTTACGGTGGACGGGCAATGACCCATCCACAGGACAAGTCTGGATGGGCTGGAATTGGAAACCAAAGCTTTGGCTGGTCTGCACCCTGCATTTTGCAGCTAAGCAGATGCTACACCTTTCCTACCCACAGGCCTGTGGGCAGGATTCACCTGTGAGTTGTTTGTAGGAACTGTCTAGGTACCTGGAGTAGGAAACACTCCCCTTTCTGCCCTTGTTCTGCATCTTCCCTGCCAGACACATTCTGGAGCCTCCATGAACCTGGCCAGGTGTGTCTGCCTAGAGGAGAGTTCGGAGCTGGGATGGGATGGGAGCCCTAGCTGCCCAGCTCTGGCTGCATATGGGAGAGAACCAGGCATGCCTCCTCTTCTGCCTGGCAGTGGACACATGGGGAAGGGTAATGGGCAGCAGGCAGGGGGTGCAGGAGTGGGTGAAAATTGGGTGAGTCTGGATTCTAATTGGGTGGGACATGTTTAGAAAAACATGCAACCTTGATTTTAAATGTCCATTGATGGAAAATCTATCTCACCGTTGGTAAGTTGTTCCAGTGGTTACTTACCCTCACTGGGAGGAATGCACTCCGCATCAGTACTCAGCCCGAGCCGGGAAAGCTAATAATCCAACCAGCGGACCAAATTTGGTGATGAATTCTGGTCATGTGCCACCTGAGGCATGTTGCACATACAGTAAGAATAAGTTACCCTCACTGTTAACAATGTTATTTCCAGTCTGAATTCGTTTAACTTCAACTTCCAGCCATTGGATCTTGTTAGACCTTTGTCTGCTAGACTGAAGAGTCCATTATCAAATGTTTGTTCCCCATGTAATTCCTTATAGAATATGATCAAGTCTCCCCTTTACTTTCCCTTTGCTAAAGTAAACAGATTCAGCTGCTGGAGTCTATCACTCTAAGGCATGTTTTCAAATCCTTTAATCATTCACATGGCTCTTCTCTGGACCCTCTCCAATTAATCAACACCTTTCTCGAATTGTGGACACCAGAACTGGACACAATATTCCAGCAGTGGTCCCACCAGTTCCAAATACAGAGGTAATATAATCTCCCTACTCCTATTTGAGATTCTCCTGTTTATACATCTAAGGCCTTGGCTACACTTACGAGTTACAGCGCAATCAAACTGCCTGCAGCGCTGTAACTCACTAACTGGCTACACTTGCAAGGCACGTGCAACGGTGTATCTCCTCAGATACAGCGCTGCATGTACTCCACCTCCCCGAGAGGAATAACAGCTGTTGCGAAGTGGGTGGAACGTTGGTCTTTCAGTGTAGCCGAGGAACAACGCAGTAACTGATCTCCGGAAGCTGCATTTGTTTTGAAACGACACTTCCAGGTTGGAGTTCACAGCTCCGTTGTTGAGGTGCTTTACAAAAAACCAAACACAGCTACTGTTTGCGGGTGGGGGGGGGGGAAGACGGGAGGGGCTCCGTTAGGAATGCTGGCAGCAAAGTTGCCTTGGACAGAGATGGCGTGTGTGTGGGGCGGGGGGAGAAGAATGGTGGGGGGGAGGGGAAGGCTCTTTAAAAACAAACAAAGCCCCTGCTGTTAGCTTTCAGTGATTGAGAGAGAGGCAGGGGATGTGGAGGTGTGGAAATAATGAGCTGACAGTCTGTGGATATTCCAAAAACCCACTCTGTCTCCAATAACGCTCCCTGTCAAAGACCCCCTCACCCCCCCCATTTGAAAAGCACGTTGCAGCCACTTGAATGCCCATAATGCACCGCTCCCAATACAGCTGCAAATGCCTCAAATGTAGCCACCTTACTGCGCTGGCAGCTGCCAGTGTGGACAGGCTGCAGCGCTTTCCCTACTCAGCTGTACAAAGACGGGTTTAACTAACAGCGCTGTACATCTGCAAGTGTAGCCAAGGCCTAAGGATCACATTAGGTCAAGTCCTGCCTCTGATCAGCCCATGGTGTCAGCCTTAATTGCCCACTTGTTAAATTTTCAAACACTTTCAAGCTTTCTCTCATGCTGCCCCTCGCACCTGGGAGAAGCTCTACATAAACACCCACAAAACTAACTCATTATCCTCCTTCAGAACCCTCCTTAAAACTCGCCTTTGCTGTGATGCCTACAAAAACCTGACAACAGTTGCGATGCTTAGATGCTGCAACTAATAAGGCATTTCTAAAAATGTTAAAGGAAGGTTTTAACTCCCACCTGCAAACAGCCCTTAATTTGGAAGTGAACCCAGGCTCTAATTATAAATCCATCTGTATGTGGGCCTCCAAATGTAAAGCCAAACAAGCTAAAAAAATAAAGAGCAAGTCTGCTTGCATTGCTGTGATAACATGTTACACAATACATGTTACACAAAATACCTGTTTCGAAGCTGGCCAGTATGTGCAACTCCCTACCAAAAACAGCAGCAAATGGGTAAACAAACCAGACATTTGGCTCACCCCCAGACCGAACCACCTCCCCCACCCTTGCCCACATTGCAGGCATTTCCACTCAACTAATAGCCTCTTTACTTCCTCCAGACTCACCCGTCTCCTTTAATTTCCTTCTTGTGTACCCTTCTGTTATCCCTACCCATGTGTTTTGTTCTTCTTTCTGTTTTAAGTCTATTAAATATATAACTTTACAATACAGTGTACAAAGTAAAATTGTCTAAATACCTGGCACCATCCCCCCACAATACCATACTAATAACAATATCAAACTATTGCACAAAAGCAAATAGCTGTAAAATGTGTTCCTGTTCTACTCTCCGTGTTTTAACTCCGTCCACTTCTATCATTGTAAATGTCCTTCCTCTTATAAATAATAAAGTTGCTGTACAAATATCTGCTACTCAATGGTGTTTCATTACCACTGCATCTTATTACATGTATGGACCATTACAGTGCCAAGCAAACACTTTTATGTGCCTGCAAATTACTAACTCATTTACCCCAGGTGATGTGCACCTCCCCAGCCGTGTGTTCACTAAAATAACAGCGGCTCCTCCATAATATAACAACCTATACCTGGAAAACACACTGGCCAAGAAGCTATTACTCAAAGTGGTCCTAGCTGCTGCTTCTGCGTTTACTACCCCTGTTCATAATCATGTCACCAAAGGTTGCATTCAAGTCCAGCTCTCCAATCAAACTATCACCTGACTAAAATATCCTGTTCATAATGCATCCTCTTAAACCATTGTCCAAATAACTGCTGCTGCTGCTTCTATATTTGTGTTACTAACCTCTCTGGTCATGTGTAAATACTTTAGGCACATGCTCAAAAATCTTACTATGTTTCCAATCTTTACCCCCTTCCCCCAAGTCCCCTCTCCCTCCCCACTTCCACCTCCCTTGGGCAACCCTAAAACAAATCATGTATATCAAAGCATTTAAAGTATTGACTTTATCTCACCTAAAAGTTCGATATGTCAACAGGAGGGCATTGTCAGGCAAGAGTTAAAATTTAGCTAACAGCTAAGACAGAAACGGCAGATCAAGCAGGAATGCTTCAGTAGCTCAAGGACACTGACAACTGTAAACACTTAATAAGCTTATATGGTCAAATGTCCACCCAATAACTCAGCTCTTAAAACAGAACAAACCCTCCCTTCACAGCCCACCCGATATCTGTAAGCACTCATCCCTCCCCCGCACCCACCCCGCTTCTTTCCCCCACAAGGTAGCTATAGATATTTAATGGAATCAGGATGACCTCTATACGTATGAACAGTTTCTATTTTTATCTTTGTTTAGAATTCTCTCTTGACTTGTAACAATGTCTGTCTCTTTATGTATAAATAAATATATATAATTGGTCATTGTAACCCTACACCTTTGAAGCTGTTTATCAGTCTTCCCGGTACCATAAATAAACCCCCTTCAGTATTGTCTGTGCCTGCCTAATTCTTGAGGAAAAGAATCTTTTTGCCTAACACTATCATGCTGACCTATAGTGTCTCATTGTTCCCTTGTATTCCCACCTCAGTCTGCCTATAGCCAGCTGTTGTCTGTTATCTCATACTTTTATTATAAGCTCTTTGGGGGCAGGGAGAGTCTTTTTGTTCTGTGACTGTACATCGCCTAGCACAGTAGGGTCCTGGTCCAGGATTAGGTGTCCTAAGCATTATGATAATACAAATAATTATTAATAATGTGCTATTCCCTCACATTTAAGCTTCAGTTAAGTGGACAATGGGAGTTTTACAAGATCAATGTAATGGGCTCAGGATTTGTCCCCCTAGTTGCTAAATTATTTGCTTTTAGAAAAGTAACTTTAAAAGAAGAGTGCAGTGAAAGATTAAGGGCCTAGACTTAATGTAAAAGCACTTATAATTGGGCAGAGAGAGAGTGGGACTCACTGTATAGACTGGTGATCAGGGAAGTCACCTGAAAGATAGCAAATGCCTGTTGAAATATCTTCTCATCAGGTGTGTGTGTGGGGCAGGGGGGGGGGAAGAACTGGGGCCTCCCACATCTTGAGTGAGTTCTCTAAACACTGGGCAAAAGGTTATAGGTTGGATTAATTTAATTTTTTAATAATTTCAATGGATAATATCAATTTAAAGCATTTTTTCAGATTTTTATCAATTTACATTTTCATAGTTGCAAGTAATTATGGTGGGCAGGTCAGACAATTATTTAGTGACAGATGTTGCGATTCAAAAAGTTAAAAGCTTTATAAACCATTAAAACACAAATAGTCAACATCACACGTCAAAATATAGAAAGTAAATATCCTTAAATCAACAAATCATATGTGGATTTACTATTCACTTGCTAGTCCATTTATAACCAGCCCAATTCAAAAGTCTAAATCAGGGGATTTTGACTCTACGTTTTCAAGCAGCATTTTTCTTACTTTGCCTATCTGTAAATGTTGATTATCACTGATGGAAATACTTTTTCAGTGGTTTGTGTGTATGGTGAAATTGATGTTTACTGACATTTACTGATAAAAATCTAACCCTTCCAAGGCTAGTTATAAGGGAGGCTGTCTCCTCCAGTGGTGTGCGGGGAGACAGGTGCCTAACCCTAAGCAGCCTGACTCCAGGAGAGGGGTTCCCAGCTCTGGATTGCAAGCAGAGAAAGGCGCCTCCCTGGAGCCCCGGCTGATGCACCAACCTCTGTAAGAGGGGCTGGACTTAGGACACACTCCTGTAATTGACATCTCCCTCTGGCTAGTTTAGGCGGCTCCCTGTCTAGCATGCTGACTTTTGTGGAACCCATTCTAAGGTGCCTTTCTGTCCCCATGCATTGCATATGAAGTCCAGGCACCTAACTCAGGCTTTATGAACCCCATTGTTGTTCCAGTGATTTTCTGAGGCCTGAGCTACATTAGAAAATTAGGTCAGTGTAACTATATCGCCCCTGGGTGTGAAAAATTCATCCCCCTGAGCAGCATATTAAGATGACCTAAAACCCCGTTTAGGCAGCACTAGGTCAACAGAAGAATTCTTCCTTTTATCTAGCCACCTCCCTTAGGGAAGGTGAATTCCTACGTCAATGGGAGAACCCCTCCCTTTAGCATAATTAATATCTACACTGAAGCACTACAGTGGCGCACAGGTGTAGCAGTGCAACCTGTGCCACTGTAGCATTTTAAGTGTGGACAACCTTAAGTGCTTAAAGTTAGGTATTGCAATGGTCAGTGTTGCAACGCCTAAGTTCCTTTGAGGAGCCAGGTCAATGTCCCCCAATCTCATGGAGTCAAGGGGACTGAGGGTGCTCAGCAATTTGAACTAAGGCCATTATTGAGTGGGTAGGGCAGGATATAAGCATGCAAGTGCAAGTACAAAACACCTCCCAGCATTCATTGAAAATCTGTTGCTTGTATAGTCTGGGGACATGCAGCTCCCGATTGTGCTTTCCTTGGAATCAATAGGAATTTTGTTACTGAATTCAGTAAAAGTGACATTAGACCCTAAATTAAATGTGCAACTGGGCAGCTCCAAACTGTCAGTTTCTGTAGCTTTAGGCAGCACTTTCTCTCTCCCTCCCCCCCCCCCCCCAAATAAATTCTATTTGTACATCTGTGCCCTTAAATGCACTTTGCATATCCAACACAGCTGATTTCCAAATGCCTTTATCATACATCAAATAGCAATGAAATGTGTTTCTTAATTTCCATTTACTTGGAAAGACCCACTCAAGGACATTCACTAGTTAAAAGCCAATTAATCAGCATGTTACAGGGTACTAATTATTTTAAAGAGCCCCTGGGTAATTACTTTTTCAGACTGTCTGCTGACAGCTTACAAGTCTGTTTACTCCTGCAGCTTAACATATTGAAAAGCATTTAGTGTACTGAGATGCTTGCACCTTTATTTCTCTGAAAGAATAAAGATGCATTGTAACTAGACAAACAAGAAACTGGTTAAGGAATTTCAAGATGCTTATTGCCCAGGCACAACTTTTTCTTTAAATAGTTTTCATTAGAAGTAATTTTATTTTAAGTGACTTTAGATTAAATGTATGTACAAAAATTGGCAGGAAAATACAGCGAAGAAATTAAGCATGGAAAAATGTTTAAATTGGAGTCAAAAGAAGGATAAAGAAAAGCATGTACAAAACAAGAATCTTCTTGTTTATTTGATTGACTTCTGACATTGTAAAATGGAGAAAATTTGACTTTTCCAGGAAATAGAAAGGGAAAACTGGATGGAAGCAAAATATAACCAGCAGAAACAGAGAAAGAGGCTGCTACAAGTTGCAAAATGATCACTTTAGGGCTGCAGGTGATTAACTCTGCCAAATTTAAAGGAGAACCCATGAAAGACATATTGGGGAAAATAGTTCCTGTAAAAGGGCCATCCTACACATGAGTGCGTTAGTAAGAAATCACCAAGGAATGGGTTCATTCGGTGTTATGGTCACCACCATGACATCACAAAAAATGCCTAACATTGAAATAGAAGAGAACTGGCACATTCAATATTTTAAGTTTAAATAATGTGAAAAGAACACACAGTTTATAGAAGCAGCCATAATAAACCATCAAATACTACCATGGATACCAGTAAGTGACTTTCAAATACTTCATTGCAAATTACATAAAGCCTAGTCTCCTTGTTTCATGAGCATATACCCTATTAATATGAAAGGAAAATAAGTATGTCCAAAAAATAGAGAATAAATCCTAATCCTGTGATGAGTTCTGTGTAGGCAGAGACCTGTTGACTTCAGCAGCATTCTCTGCTTGTATAAATGTCTGTGGGAGTGGAGCTTGTTACAGGATGGGGGGCTAAATAAAGTCCTTTAAAGCCAAAGATTCCACAGGAAATTTGTTGAAACTATCTTGCAATACTGAGCATAACATTTTGTAACTAGTAGTGTCTCCTTCAAATACTTTTCTTCATCAAATACATTGTTTCTCTCTTTCTATTAAAACAAGAAAAATAACTGCCTATGTTGCTTCTGAGCTGAAATTCAGTAAATTAAACATTCCTTTTTGCTTGCAGAATAAATGTGGTAATTTTCAGGCCTAGCCAAAGGGGGCTAATAAAGAGGCTTTGTAATGGTTGTAGGCTTAATTATAGCCTATCCAAAATAAATACACACAAAAAATACTTAATGAATAACTAATACTGCGGCTGACACCTGCATATAACTAATGAAAGAGATTTCTGAACCGAGACCAATGGTGCTGCCTGGAAGTTGGTTAGATTGGTGATTTGGGAGTTCACTCTTAAGAATCTTTTTTTCCCTAAGATTAATAAAAGTTACACTTTTTAAAATAAGGAAACCCAGGCAGGTAGTTCAGGATTCATCATTGCACAGCAAGGAGTGAAGATGGTATCCAGTTTGGAGGATCAGCCCTTCACACTGCCCTGCTCAGCCTCTCCAGGCTAACAGCTCCATCTTTCACAAGCTGGCTGCCACATGCTGAGTGCCCTGGCAGCTATTCAGTAATAGTCATTTAGGGCCCCAGAGGGAGTTAATCTTGCCTAAAGCATCAACTTGAAGCAGCATTAACTCTTGCTTGGATTTCCAATTGGAAAATCTGTGTGGTCTCAGCAGGAGAAGATGCTACAGAGAGTAGATGGTCCCCTTTCTTCCACCCCCAAAATCCCATGCATCCCAGAATCACACAGGGCTCCATGATAGTGTCAAGGCAAGGAGAGAGAATGCTATGGACTCTGCATCACTGCTACACAAACTAGGGAAGATTCAGTGCACGAGGGGGTCTCCTCCACTTATGCAGATGGAGAGGATGATATAATCTTAAGCAAAAATGGGTTAAAATATATTTTCTAGAACAAACCTTTGTGTGAGTATTCTAGAAAATTCTAGAAAAGTCTATATCTCTAGAACAAACCTCGTTCTATAATTTTCTAGAACGAAGTTTGTTCTAGAGATATAGATTTTCTAGAACAAACCTTCTAGAACAAACCTTTGTGTGAGTATTCAGTGAAGTATGAAATAACAGGAGGTGCAAAAGTTTATACAAAAGCATGGCACTGTCACGAAGAAGCCAAATGGAGCCTATCTCTGCCCACCTATGAGGCCAGCAAAGTCATGACCTGCAGAATTTCTGGATTATGAATCATTTGGCATATCACTGCCTCCATTCAACCCTAGAACACACTTCTTACTTCAAGAAATGGTCTTGTGGTTAAAGAACTGGACAGGAAATCAGGAGACCTGTGATTCAATGTCTAGCTTTTCCACAGACTTCCTGTGTGACCTTGGGCAAGCCTCTTAATCGCTGCATGCCTCAATGCCCATGGGAAAAATGGGGGTAATAATTTGTCCCACCCTTGTCTGTTTAGGCTGTAAACTCTTTGAGGCAGGGCTTATCTCTTACATGTATGTACTACACCTAGCCTTGATCTCAATTGGGGCATGTAGGTGCTACTGTAATCCAAATAATGAATCAGTAATAGTAATACATTCTCTTACTTCATAAAGAAGATCATCTGCATCTATAGTGGCCTCAGAGTTTCATATGCCACCAAAACCAATAAGCTGAGAGCAAGACCAGAAATAAAACAGCCTCCTGCTAAGAATTCAGTTCTTTCACACAAGAAGAAGCCTTGAAAGCAATAAGAGTAACCAGGGCTCCCATCCATGATTCTTCCAATTGACCTCTGTGGTTAGTAAAAGAGACAAGAAACCAGCTGGAGCCATTACATATTGAATGTTCAAGGAATGAGAATTTGGCCCTTGGCAAAAATAATTTATATTGCTTTTCAAAAGTGGGTCAGGCACCCTCCCTCTCCCCCAGATGAATCCCATTATTTGGTAAAAACTTTCCCACTGTTTCAAGAGACTGTGATCAGCAATACATTACTTCTTACTTAATTATGTATTTCTAAGGCATCTCTTGCCCATCTCTTTCTGAAATATAAAGTGCTCCCATGAGCTGCTTGGGAGAAACCAAGTACTGTGAACAGCATGTCTTTTGGTATCATCCAAACAGTGAGTGAAAGCATTTTGTAATGCCACAGGAGACTGGCAGATGCACCTGTGCTATGGTACATGGAACTACAATAGGTAGCAGTTATGATTCTATTTTCTAAGCACCACTCTTTTAAGTTTCTTAGGCAAGAGTGGCTGCTGCTTTGTTAGGCAGAGTTGATGCAGCCTGTGCTTTCATGGATATTATTTTATTTTATTTTGCTTGTTTTGTTTCATTTTTTGTAAAACGAGTTATTCTGACAAAGCATATTATCACTTGTCTTCCTCTCTGGGAAACAATACTTCTGACCAATTGTTTAAGTTGGGAAATGCTGAGATGTAATTTGAACTTGTTTAATAAAGGAACAATTTCTGATCCTGGAAATATGTGGAAATACCTTTCCCTGCACTGTAATCTCTGAGGATTTAAACTGCCGAAGTTGTCTAGTTGTTTTAATTTCCATGAGTATTTTCACTTTTCAGATTTCTAAAGTCCACATATGGGAGAATGGAGAAATTATTTTTTCTGGTCTTCTATTTTGTGCAATTAGAATGTGACTTTGCTCCAGCTCTATACTTTCAGCTCCATTTTCTTATATGAGTTAAGTCCAAAATGAAGCAGAACTGTGATAAAGATGTTTTTATAAGAAGCTAAGTATCAGAGGGGTAGCCGTGTTAGTTTGGATCTGTAGAAGAGACAAAGAGTCATGTGGCACCTTATAGACTAACAGACGTATTGGAGCATAAGCTTTCGTGGGTGAATACATTCGATGAAGTGGGTATTCACCCACGAAAGCTTATGCTCCAATCCGTCTGTTAGGGTACGTCTATACTTACCTCCGGGTTCGGCGGTAAGCAATCGATCTTCTGGGATCGATTTATCGCATCTTGTCTAGACGCGATAAATCGATCCCGGGAGTGCTCGCTGTCGACACCGGTACTCCTGCTCCGCGAGAGGAGTACCCGGAGTGACGGGGGAGCCTGCCTGCCACGTGTGGACCCGCGGTAAGTACCTTGTAGTTCGAACTAAGATACTTCGACTTCAGCTACGTTATTCACGTAGCTGAAGTTGCGTATCTTAGTTCGAACTGGGGGGTTAGTGTGGACCAGCCCTTAGTCTATAAGGTGCCACAGGACTCTTTGTCACTTTTATAAGAAGCTAGTGACTCTGATTGAAAGTATATGCAGCTTTTCCATGTGTCCATGTAGTGTTAGAAGCAGACCTAATTTGATTACGATTAGGTAACTTCTCTCTTTGATAAAATGGGTGCTTAAGTGAGTCCTTTGCTGCAATGTGATGAGATTCAGTGCTTTGTAGTATATATTTAAAAAGGTATCCCTTGTCTGTCTCCTTCTGGCATGGTCATGTAATTTTATGACCTGTTTGGTTGATACCATGAATCATAGTATTCAGTATCATCCAAACAGGTTGCATCTACAATGGCAATTTTTGGCAATTCTCCCCTCTGTTTGCCATCCACCAGCTATAGCAATGGTACACTGATTGCCAACATCTTCACCACCGTCCTAGTACATCTAAATAACACGGCGGTAAAAGCACTGGTGGCCAGTATAGTTTAGTACACCCACCATGGGAGTGACCACTTGTAGAGCTGCACCCAACGGTGAAAGATTTTCCCCAAAATGTAAGTGTAAATAGTTCCCTGGCCCTAAGAATGGGGTGGGGGGGGGGGGGAAGAGGGAGAAGAAAGGAAGGTGGCTGTTCCACAGGAAAGATAGTAAAGTCTGGAGATATATCCATTGGTGGAGCAACAATGTATCCAAACACAAACCCATGCAGACTCTAACGTCACGCTCTGGCTCTTCTATGAGGTACCCATGGAGTAGGATGACCAGACAGCAAATGTGAAAAATCGGGACGGAGGGTGGGGGGTAATAGGAGCCTATATAAGAAAAAGACCCCCAAAATCAGGACTGTCCCTATAAAATCGGGACATCTGGTCACCCTATGGAGAGGCACCAGCAAGACTTGAGGATAGTACCACAGAGATGGCTGACTCTCCCTAACTCTTCCTTGTGGAAAATATGTGCATACATAGTTCCCTCTGTGTATGAATCTAGGGGACAAGATCTAAACCATATATCAGGGCAAAGTCTGCACTCAGTTACACCAGTGTAAATATATAGTAATTCCACAGGATTTAGGAAGAGGGAATGACTCAAAGTCAATGTTGTTATTTTGCTCTTAGTTACACTTGTGTGAATCTAGACTTTTGGTTCACTGCCCTCAGAGCAATGATATTAAAATTAATAATTTTCACCAACTACCATCTGGAAAATCTACTGTATTATAGATTGTATTACATACTGTGCAAATAATGTTCTGCATATACCAAATACCCCATGTGGGCTACTTAAGTAAAACTAATCAGCAACTCAAGCAACACATCAGTGAAAACAAAAGAGCCATTGGTAGCAATGACAAAGAGCATCCTATGGCACTACAGCTCAATCATTTCTGTCAAGAAACTTTTACTTTTCCCTTGATAAGAATGAAGAGGGTTAAATTACTCCTGAAGAGAAAGTGATTTAGAAAAAAATTATGGAGGAAACATATGAGTTACCTATTTAGAAGTCCCTCCCTACAATCTTCATGAGCAGCTGCCTTTTTATTAGATATTTTCTAGTTTTCTTTACTTCTTTTTTTCCTTCAGTGGGCTGACTGCAGCCCTCAGATGCACCCTTGTTGATCCCACTGACCTCACTTGAAATTATGCATAAGCATCCAAGACAGAATTCAGTACCATGTTCCCAACTTAATGTTTCACCTAACTGCTCCATCCACTGTCTTATATGGCCATCATGCAGCATTACATACTGTACACACACAGGTCACTCTGTAAATCCAAGTTTCTCCATTGGACCAAAATCATATTTTCAAATAAATGAAGTGAATCACGACCTTTCTGCCATTCAGTTTAACATTGTATTGTAGGTCAGATTTTTTTTATTCTTCTCTGAGTCTTCAATAGTTGTATCAAATTTGTCTTTGATTCAGTTAGTAGCGTCAATAATCTAAAATGGGATATGTCTAGCAATCCAAATGTGGCTTCTAAGAGCAATCCTGAGATGTCTGGGAAGGAGAGGCTGGGAGAACTGAGAAGACATCATTCTAAGCTGAGAGTATTTTATGTCACTCTCCAATCAGCTTCCCGAAGGTCAACACAAGGGAGCCTTCTGCAAAAATAAAACAAAAACACAGGGGTCCTCACTGGCCAGGCAAAGTCGGGCTGGTCTTCAGCACTGACCAGTCTGTGCTTGGTGCAGGACATGAGGGGAAGGCATAAATGGCTTAAGAGCAGCTTTACACTCCCTAGATCCTGAGAGTGGTTAATTCTATATCAAGTAGAGCTAATCATACAGTTGGGGCAATTTTCTCTGGTATGGAGTGGGGCCAAGGAGTTGAACCATTTTCAAAACATGTTAGCCTGAAACAGTTCAAAATTGTCTTTAAAATGATTTGATCAAACACCCTCGCTTATGTTACTATCCATCTTCTGCAGCTAGGGTGACCAGATGTCCCGATTTTATAGGGACAGTCCAGTTTTTTGGGTCTTTTTCTTATATAGGCTCCTATTACCCCCAACCTCCTGTCCCGATTTTTCACACTTGCTGTCTGATCAACCTATCTGCAGCAGGGCTGCTGTCTCCCTCTGGATGTCATTACCATTGCCCCTTTTGACCAGTGTGGCTTGTCAAAGGTCAGGAACTTGGGGAAGTTCCAGCTGGAAGTAGAAATTGGTGACGGAGTCTCATATTTTCTTTAATGCAATCTTGTTTATTTACCAGGAATGTACAAAGTAATGCTTCTGTTAACTCAGGAGGAACCTAAGCAAAAGGAGTAGTTTCTTAGCTTACAGCCCCAAGCCTCTTTAGCCAGACCAGGCAGAAAAGCACTCTCTCAACCTTCTTTCAGGTCCACACCTGGCTTACAGGCTTTTGCTTGGATTCCTTCAGATTGTTTCTGTGTGGTTCTCAGTTCTGACCCTTGCCCCAAACAATACTCAGCAAAAATCCCTCCACAATTCCTGGGCGGGTTCACATAACCCTATTGTCTTAGGTGGGCGCTTTAATTTCAACAAGGTTTTAACTCAACTCACATTAAAGTTTCACCCAGCTCATAACATTATCATGTGATATTGACTTACCTCTTACTAAGAACATAGCCCTCACGGTTAATTTTTGAAGGTAAAGCCTACTAAGGCACTAGCTATATATACTGTACATATGACACTGCAGTGTAAGTATTGCTTCCGGAATCACCTATGCTTTTGTGTCCATGGTGGAACAGCTTTCCTTTAGAAAATTACAAAAATGTCCAATTCTTGCCATCCCTACACAAGCAAAACCAGTGAAGTCCACTCATGATTGTCAACTTGCAGGCTGATATATTTTGTACAGGTTGAGTTTCTTTAGTTTCTGTGGACCCAGTCCCAATTAAGCACTGAATAAGGACTTCAGGATTTGTCACAGACTCTTCCAAGGCCAAAGCCTGCTGTTCTTTCACACAAATAGCCAATGGGGCTTCGTGTGTGAGTAAGGCAAACTGGATTTGTCCTTTACTCAACACATATTTTTTAGTGTGCTCTAACATCAGGAGAAAGGTTTAAAAATAATTAATTTGCTAGGTCCCATTAATTTGCTAGCTCCCATTGAGACCCTTATATATATGGCAAAGGAGTTCACCATCCAGCAGCTCGTTTGGACAACGAGAGCTGTGAGGTCCTGAGCACTCTTGAAAACCTGGCCACTTCATTGAGGTGTTTTAGGTGGGAGCTAAGCTTTTTGAAAATCTTACCATGTTTTTCTTTTGAGTTCATTGGAACTTCCAAATATGGTAAATTTTCTTGACAGATGACTCATCCCCCTTTAAAAAAAGTAAACTGGCAGACCATATTTCTTAAATTAATTTCAAGATGATTTTCTTTCCATTCATGGGATACAGAATATGTAACAGAACACTTCTCATGATGCTTTCTCTGCTTGACACTAGTTCTGTAATAGTATCCTAAGACCTCAAATACATACTGAGAGATAAAATGGCAAATACTCAAAGTATTTGGATAGTATCTAACAGATTTCCTATTGCCTGAGACTTTGTAGAAATGGTATCCATGGAAAATAAATGTTTCGTTCCCATGTTCATTCATCCTGAGACATTGTGAAAAGTGAAGTGATATTTTTTGAACATTGAAATATAAACCAGCAGAGTTTACTGAGCAAATAATATGGCAGCCATATCTGTTTCTGAAGATTATATCGCCACATAGATTGTATCACCTTATTTAATCAGAGGAAACAGTAATTAAGGTATTAAGCTTTTCCTGAGAGGTAAAGTATAACAAGTCTTCACATAATAAAACACACCTCATTTTGCCCCAACTTCCTTTATATAAATTAATGCTTCAATATGCCTCTCTTAGCACAAATTCTCATCTACATGGAAACTTAAATATTTAAAATTAGATACTCTAGTCAAAAGGGTAACCATTGAGGGACTTGATCTATGGCATCAATTTAATACCAGCCAACTTAAATCTTATGCCAAAAATATTTTTTTTTCTTTTTGCAAACAAGTGGATGATTGTCCAGATGATTAAAAGGAAGCCATGTCTGTATACTATCAAAGTCCCTCTGAAGCTCATCTATAATTTCATCTATCATCCCAGATTTCTCTCTATATATATATCTTTCATGTGCATAAAGGTGAACCAAAGGATTCAGATGTACCTGGTGTTGTTCATTAAGTAAAACAGAAAACAGGAATGGACTAAAAACAGATCTGCAAAGTACATCACTACGACTCCTTTATCCAGTAAATTAAATATCTTACTTGCAATGACAACTAACTACATTCTGTCCATAAGGTAAGAATTCAAATTTATTTTTTAACATTTATAATATTTTAAGTTAACCAACTAAAGAGTTCATTGTCAGTACATAAAAACAAATTTATTAGGGATACTCTTCTCTCACTGAAAGTCCGGATTCAAAGACTAACACTTCAGAATTATTCTGAGGCAAAACACAGGACATTTATACCACTGGAAAGGAGACAGTCTTTCCTTTTCAGTGGGTCCATCACTAATTTAGAGACCTAGCAGTGCCTGACATTTTTATGGGGGGGAGTGATAGCTCAGTGGTTTGAGCATTGGCCTGCTAAACCCAGGGTTGTGAGTTCAATCCTGAGGGGGCCATTTAGGGATCTGGGGCAAAAATTAGGGATTGGTCCTGCTTTGAGCAGGGGGGTTAGACTAGATGACCTCCTAAGGTCCCTTCCAACCCTGATATTCTATGTATAGTCAGCATATAGGTTTAAGGTCAGTTTTGTTTTAATGTATCTCTTCTGAGACCTGTACAGTTGAACTCATGGTAACCAAGCTGATTCCAAACACCATTGAAGTCAATGGAAAAATTCCCATTGACTTCAAAGGGCATTGTATCATGCCCTCTGGCATCAGGCTTTACAGGGGCAGAAATACAAGAAACAATCCTAATACCATTTTTTATAATCTCCCTAAACAATCTTAAAGTAATTTTTCTGCAACATCTTTGACATTGGTGAGTAATATGTGTGTATTGTACAATATATATTTAAGACACCTATAAACAGTTGAGACTGTATTTAAAATGAGAGGTAACAGAGCATGGTCTGCTGGAATGAGCACAGGGTTTGGAGTAATGAACTTTATGAGAGGAAAGAACAAATCTGATATTCAGTCTATTCTGTCAAGAAGCCATAGGTGAGCCAACTATAATGATCACAGTCAATGATGCTGGTAACTGCTGATAGGTTTAAGAGAATCAGTATGAGTATCTTACCCATATCCATTGCTACCATCAACTAGGTGAGATCGATGCAATCACAGTTTCATGCCTAGGTCTGAACTCACCTATTTAAATTTCAGGCTAGGTTTGTTAGAAACTTCTCTAAAGTTCACAAACCTAGGTATGAGTTACAGTGTAGTAGCCGTGTTAGTCTGTGTCAGCAAAAAGAAAATAAGAAAGAAAGAAATACTTGTGGCAACTTAGAGACTAATAAATTTATTTCAGCATAAGCTTTCGTGGGTTAGAACCCACTTCATCGGATGCATGGAATGAAACATACAGTAGACAGATATTTATACAGTCAGAGAAACATGATAAGGTGGAAGTGCGTATACCAACCCTAAGAGGCTAATTAATTGAGAGGAACCATAACAGCAGGGGAAGAAAAACCTTTGAAGTGATAAACAAGATGGCCATAATGGACAGTTGACACACAGGTGTGAATGAGGATCGTTAACTTAAGGGAAATAGATTCAATTAACGTAATGGCCAAGCCATTCCAAGTCTCTATTTAATCCTGAGTTGATGGTATCTAGTTTGCATATCAATTCAAGTTCAACAGCTTCTCGTTGTAGTCTGTTTTTGGAGTTTATTTGTTGCAAAATTACGACCTTCAAGTCTGTCACTGAGTGGTTAGGGAGGTTGAAATGTTCTCCTACTGGTTTTTGAATGTTATGATTCCTGATGTCAGATTTATGTCCATTTATTCTTTTGCTTAGAGACTGTCCAGTTTGGCCAATGTACATGGCAGAGGGGCATTGCTGGCATATGATGGCATATATCACATTGGTAGATGTGCAGGTGAATGATCTCCTGATGGCGTAGCTGATGTTATTAGGTCCTATGATGGTATCACTTGAATCAATATGTGGACAGAGTTGGCATCGGGCTTTGTTGCAAGGATAGGTTCCTGGGTTAGTGTTTTTGTTGTATGGTATGTGGTTGCTGGTGAGTATTTGCTTCAGGTTGGGGGGCTGTCTGTAAGCGAGGATTGGTCTGTCCCCCAAGATCTGTGAGAGTGAGGGATCATCTTTTAGGATAGGTTGTAGATCTTTGATGATGCGCTGGAGAGGTTTTAGTTGGGGGCTAAAGGTGACGGCTAGTGGCGTTCTGTTATTTTCTTTTTTGGGCCTGTCCTGTAGTAGGTGACTCCTGGGTACTCTTTTGGCTCTGTCAATCTGTTTTTTTACTTCAGCAGGTGGGTATTGTAATTTTAAGAATGCTTGATAGAGATCTTGTCAGTGTTTGTCTCTGTCTGAGGGACTGGAGCAAATGCGGTTGTATCTTAGAGCTTGGCTGTAAACAATGGATCGTGTGGTGTATCCTGGATGGAAGCTGGAAGCATGTAGGTAAGTATAGCGGTCAGTAGGTTTCCGGTATAGGGTGGTGTTTATGTGACCATCGCTTATTAGCACAGTAGTGTCTAGGAAATGGACCGCTTGTGTGGAATGGTCTAGGCTGAGGTTGATGGTGGGATGGAAATTGTTGAAATCATGGTGGAATTCCTCAAGGGCTTCTTTTCCATGGGTCCAAATGATGAAGATATCATCAATGTTGCGCAAGCAGAGTAGGGGTGTTAGGCGACGAGAGCTGAGGAAGCGTTGTTCTAAGTCAGCCATAAAAATGTTGGCATACTGTGGGGTTATGCGGGTACCCATAGCAGTGCCACTGACTTGAAGGTATATATTCTAACCCACGAAAGCTTATGCTGAAATAAATTTGTTAGTCTCTAAGGTGCCACAAGTACTTCTTTCTTTCTTATTTCCTCTAGGTATGAGTGACATCATTAACTGCTTTGCATGAAAATCACATGTCATGCTTTGCATGGATTTAACATTAAACCAAGTGAAACTTGGTGGTTTCAACTGAGTTTTGCTTAGAGTTTCAGGATACATTTGAATCTATATCTCAAAGTTAAATACAAAGAAGAATCCACATAAAACAGAATAAAAAATCACTAGAAGTCTGGCAAAAAGAAACTGCAACTTTGCAGCCATATTTAGTTAGTATAATGTATTGTTAGTTTTAACAGTAAGTTATATATTGATGCACACTGTGGTATACAACTCAGAGGAAGCCTTATTAGGGGCTAACCAATGGGAGTGGGAGTCAGACAGTGCTTAATTTGTAATGAAAGAGGTGCCGGGGCGCAAGCAGTTCATAACGGATGCAGCAAGCCCAGAGGTGCCGGGACTCAGCCCTGGCAAGCCCTGGCACAAATTAAGCCCTGGAGTCAGAGGCCAGATTTTCAAGAAGAGCTCCTCATTCAACAGCTCCCATTTAGGCACCTATTTGAAGGAGAACAAAGGGAGTAGTGGATGCAGTGCACTTTTGATAATCTGGTTTCAGTTGGCTCCAGGGTTTGTAGGTTCTATACCTAGCTCTGCTATTGACTTGCATGGGAAATGTAGATGAATCATACGGCTTCTCTGGAGTTTTGTTTCCCCATCCATAAAATACTGACCATACTTACCTATAAAACAGAACCTCTGTTATGTTTATCATTTTTATCATTATTATTATTTTTTTCAGTAGCAGCTGCTGCTGTCTCATAAAGATGTTGTGAGGCTTCACTAATTAATCTTTGTAAAATCCTTTTTGATCCTGTGCCATTAAAATTTATTATTAATTATCAACAATATAATCTTTAAATTAGTGAAACACCTATAATATCAGAATCTGGAAAGCCAACAAACCCAATCATTTACTCCATGCAGTGCTGTATTGACTTACAATTAATGGAGTATATCTTGGCAGCCCAGCTAAAATTCCACAAAAATCCATATAAAACACATTCCAAATTCCACAGCCCAAATTATACTAATTGAAGAAACCCTTCCCTTTCTAATATCTTTTCCCCCTTTCAATGCTTGTTATTTGCTATGCTGATAGTAATTTCAAAGGGTTTGGATTGATTTTTCTTTCAGAAATATGTATCCAATATAGACACTTAAAGACACGTAAGTGTCTCTAATTGTAGGCTGTACCTGTTTTTCTATCCTCACCAGGGGAACTGTATCTATCGAAGTCTTTCCCCAGCCCTACTGAATATCACTGAATTCCACTGGGGGCCCTAGTCCTTCTCCCACTGAAATCTTATGGGACATGATAAGAACCTTACATATGCTAATTGTTTGAATAAAGTCTGGTCCTTTCATTGGACTCAAAAACTGCAAATAGTTTATACATTTCCCCACATAAAGTAGATATGCACTCATCTCCTAAAATTAATGATTTGGGAAAGCGTACACTTAAAATACATTTTATGAAATATTTATTCAGGTTAGGGAAAAGGAGGGCAATGCAAAGGCCTTGATTCTCCAGCGTGCCCTTGTTACTTTGTGCCGTTCTGTAAAACCAGTAGACCCATTCATCTGAGGATTCTTCTTGGCTAAAAATATTCAGGTAATGCAGAAATTGCTGCAGTAGCTCATAAGCTAGCCTACCTTCCGGCCTTTGGCACAGAGGCGCAGGCTGGGGAAAAGAGGTGTTGCTGGTGCTCTCTCTGTTTGACTGATTCCTGGCTGCCATTATACGACCTTGGAGATATTGCAGCTGGTTCAGGGTGGGACAGAATAGCTTTCAAGCTGCTCGGAGTTGCACCGAGGGAAGTTGGAGAGTTTTCCGTTTCCTTCTACTATGTAACTATGTAACTTTTCCAAAGTTCAGGAAGTTTTGAGAAGTTGCAGACTGGGAAAAAAAAACCACCGAGGTATCATTCGTTCTATTGCATTCAGTGGCAAAAAGAGGAAAAATAAAAATCTAAAGTTTGAAAATTGACCCCCAAAAAATAAAAACCCAAACCAAAACGCCCCTAAAAAAATAACCTGAAAGTTCTTTGCAAAAGTTTTGAGCCTTAAGAAAAAGTGTTGAATTAAACACTTCAGTCTGCCTATATGTGGAGGAGGACTCAGTGAAAGTCACTCTTTCCCAAGAATGATCATTACTGTCAAATTTTCTCAGTGTGTTTTTTTGAAGAGTATAGGGAAGAGAGAGAGAGAGAGAGGAGGAGGAGGTGAGAAACTTGGAATTATGGAAAGACAAGGCGAGAGAGACATTGCAGGACAAGGTATTTTAATTAGAGCATTATATGTATGTGTAATCACACTTGTAGTCTGTCTTCTGATTAAACAGCAATAATAGCATAACACAGGGATCACAGTGTATTCTTTTAATTCATACACCATTTAATTACATGATGTGATGGGGTTGTACAAATACTTATCTTCTTTAGGTATAATATAGTCAGTTCATAAACTCAGTTTGTGCTGTTAGGATAAAAAAATCTTACTTCCTCCAGCAACATATTCCAGTTCAGGCCTTCTCTTTTCCTGTAATAACATGAGAAATAAACAATAATGTCATTTAAATTCTGTCATTTAAATTCTGTCACAGTCACCAGCCACTATGTAACTCATTTCATGCGTTTTTAGGAATGGTCTCAATAAGATGGCCTGCTGTTTTTCTGAGAATTACATTTTGCGAAGTCCCAACTAATAGTAACTAAACGCAGTTCATCCACACAATTACTTTTATTAAGTGGAAACTCTGATAGAAATCTTCTCTATTTAACCACTAACCTCAAATGAATACAGCACACTGGAAAAATCTGGCTATTTTGTTTGAGTGGGTTACTTTCTACTGGCTTCAGTAATGCCCTTCAATATTTACTCTAAGCTCAGTTTAGCCACAAGCAACTTTTGGTCGATTTATTTTTTCTATGAATACAGAAGAGATCAAAACTCACTGCAACAGTGTATTGAAGTTTGCCTCATCTTGATTTGTTTAATCTGGAATGGAATTGATCTGCTCCAGCTCCAGCCGAAGGCACTTTGTAAGTTGTACACAATGGACACTACATTGGGGTAATGTATTGTCAGACTGGATCATAAGAAGGGCCCAAAAATGTGTTTGTGTGCAGAGATGAGAGGAAAGAGATGACGGAGGAAAGATATTGTCGTACTATTATGCAAAAGCTGCTGAGAGGTTTTTCTGAAAGGGATTTTCTGAACAAATGGACTAAAACTACAAAACATTTATAAGAAGTCAGCTGCATGCAATAAGGACAGGAATGTTCATTTTTACAAGTGCATGACCAATATTATAGAAGTGTATGTCTTTTTATGAAAATGCAGTGCTCAAGATAAATATTATATTTATTTTCATTCAATTTATCCTCTCTTTCTCAGGCAGGAAAAGGGGAAATGTTCTTCCAGATTAGAACTCTCCACTCCAGAAACAATCCCCCCGCACCAAGCACCATGAAGAATATGTAGTAGAATTTATAAGTTAATTCACTTTGTGTTTGCATCACTTTTGTGTTTACTTTCCATACTCTAGTCTGGAAAATTAATTGACTGGCAGGAATGTTTGCTGAGACAGTGAATTTAAAATGAATACTGCAGAACATTTTCTAAAGTGTATTTTGAATGTGTAATTATGAGTATTTGCACCAGAAACCCGATCCAAAAGCGCAGATTCTCTACTGTGCCCAGTATCCACTGGATATAGTTGAGGGAGAGCCATAAAGTAGATGCTTGTGGCTCTCTGATTCTAGGGTTAGTTCTACACTGGTTCAGTATTTTTAAGGCAACCTTGGGGGCTGCTATAAAGCATGGCTGCAGAGAAGGGGGGGTCCCAATGGATTACCTTCCACCCCGAGATCATTGGAGCACAGCAGTACTCTGGCATGCCCCTTCTTGTCCTGACATGCCTCCTATGCCAGGACTTCAGGATGGGGTGGTGTAGCAACTGACAATGCCAGGTCTATGTCATCTGGAGGTTCCGCCTCATTCCCATACCAGGGGAGTCCCCTGCTACAGAGCTCTAGCTGCTTTCCATCACCCCTTCTGTTGCCTAAGTAGCACGAAGGGGCCAGATTGGTCTTCAGAATCTGACCATAAAAATTCATGACCAGAAACAAAACATGTGAGGTGTGTGTCCAATAAACTGTTCACAGACCAAGAAATAGTCAGAATAATTATTCAGTGAATAATTTAGACTAGCCATTTGAGAAAATTGTGTGAACCAACAATTAAAGATGTCAGTTACCTATGAGGGGCAGACATCAAGGCTGCATTGCTGAAGATGGCATCCAGAAAAGCTGCAGGCGAGGATAAAGTCACAGCAGAAAACACTGAAGTCCTGAGAGACGTTGGTATACACTGACTCACGGGAGTCCTGGGCACAGTTTGGAAAGAGAAGTAAATCTCAAGCGAATGGAGAAAGTCCATGCTGGTTCTCATAGACAAACGAAAATCTGACATACACGACTGTTGGAAGTACTGAGGAATTAAGTTGCTGCATGAAATTGGTAGAGAGAATTATAGATAGTCACATTCACCAAACAGTGGAACCCATTTTAGGAAAGGAGCAGTTTGGTTTTAGAAAAGGAAGCGGGAGGATAGATGGTATGTTCATTGATAGACAATTGATGGAAAAGAAACTGGAGGTGAATGGGCTTTCATCTATTTGGAGAAAGCATTTGACAAAATACCTAGGTGACTGCTGGTGCCTCTGTTACTATTCTATGGGGTATCGGAGGTGTTTGTCCAGAGGGTGATGGGTTTGTATGATGGTTCCATGACAAAAGTGTCGCTGCCCTTTGGAGTGTAGCGGAGTGTTTCAAGGTGAAGGTAGGGCTTCACCAGGGTTCCAGTGCTTAGTCTATTATTATTCATAATTGTGATAGACTTCATAAGTAAGCAAATCCAAATGGAAGGCAGTACAAAATTGATCTATGAAGAGGCTATTGTGCTAATGGTCAAGGTGCTTGATGCCTGGAAGAGGGAACTAACAAATTCTGACCTCAAAATGAGTCATGTGGGTGACTTGCACAGAACCCAGACAACATCAACATTGAGGGTCAGTGCCTAAATAAAGTTTCTGTATTTCAGTTCCTTGAGGGCTGGTTAGTGGCAAATGGAGTAATCAACAGAGAACTGCAAGCAATGCTGCTGAGCACCAGGGAAGTCTGGCACAAGTTAAATGGAATGATTTATGACAAACAGATGCCCAGACTACTTAAGAGAGAACTACACAAAACTATGGTAAGACCAGCTCTTCTGTATGGATCAGAGACATGGGCAACCAAAGAGAGGCACTTGAGAAGAAACAAAGCCATTGAAATGAAATGTTTAAGGGCAGTGAGAGGAGTGATTTTGCTGGATCACATGCAGAATGATGTCTTCAGGAGTGAGACCACGGTCAGCATTAGCAGAGAGAAGCTGTAAGAAAAGAGCTGAAATGGTATGGGCATGTAAAAAGGATGGATGAAGGGAATCCTGTTATGGAAGCAATTGAGACTAGAGTTCATGGGTGAAGAACAAGAGGAAGGTCAAGAAAATGGTGGACAGACTGTGTATGGGAGAATGGAGTTGATATGGAGTGAACACTGGACCAGCAAGCCTGGAGAACACTGATTGGGTGACCTGATCCCAGCTAGTTGGGAAAAGGGAAAGAAGATTTGATAAAATCTTGCAGACAATTTGAAAACAGAAAAAGTGGCACAGTTCATCGAATGAACCATTTGCTATGAATTATTTGCCTAGCTCTATCCCAAACCTTCTGAACACCAGAGTGTCAAGTGTTGTTCTCATTATTAATTAGAAAAGGACAGTGGTCTATGCTCTGTGATATCCAATGGTCATTACTAGTTAGTTTGACTGTCCATGTTACTTCAAATATTTGAAAGTACATAACAGTAAATATATTTGAGATATTATTTTTATTATTCATATTGCACTGTAAATGTACATGGTGTATTACAAAGCACCTAGTCTAGACAGCTGCCTGAGGAACAATTTAAATTGGACAGATGCAATAGAAGGGATTCAACAATGAGGCATGAGGGTATAAGCCAATAGAGATATTATCACTTAATGATGGAAGGCAAGGCACAATATATGGATTTATGATTATTGCTATTTCTATCAATAGCATGGTAGCACCTACAGGTTAGGAGAAATTGAAGGAGGAGAAGTGTCTAAGACAGGTCATATTATAACACAAATAACTTCTTCTCAAAAGTCAGGAAAAAGCCAGATTTTGTAAAGTTGCCAATGTCTTCACTGACTTAGTTATCCATTCCCTCTTTAATAATAATACTTAGCATTATGCACCTTCAAAGTACTGTGCTAACCATAGCTAATTAAAGGCAAAATACCTTAGGTATGTAAGTACTGTTATTTCAGTTTTATAGATGTGAAAACAGGGAAACAAAGTGATTAAAGGCCTGACTTGCTCTCATTCAGTTAAATGGCAAAACTCCCATTTATTTCACTGGGAGCAGGATCAAAATCTAAATGATTTATGCCACAAAGTAAATTGGTAGTCAAAGTGAGATTAGAACTGAGGTATTCCTAGCAATCCTATGGACAGACAAATAGCGCATGCTGCCTCTGAGTGGGGCCCTGATCCTACTTCTATTGAACTCGAGGCTAAAATTTCAATTGATTAAAATGGTGCAGAATAAGGCCACAAGGGCCTGACTTTCAAAGATATGCAACATGAGGAATGTTCAAAAATAGCGAACAGGACAAGGTGCCTAATTTCCATTTAAATCAATGGGGTTTAGTTGCCTAACCTGTTTAGGCAGTTCTAATTCTACTAGATTCCTATCTGCATCTCTAGACACTTATATAGTTGTGAAAATCTAGCCCTGAGAGACTAGGCCTACAAACTCTTACTCATATGGATACTTCTAATGGAAGTAAGCCATTGAAGTAAATGAAACTACTTAGCTAAATAATAATTCATCACACAGATAAAGATTTTCAAGACTGGCCCATAGGTCCTCTTTTTTCTGTCTTTCTACAATGCATATCACAGTCTGATCTCAAATAGCTTACATGGTGCATACTATTCAAGCACTGGGATATCTACTGAACTAATACTTGAAAAATCTTAAATGAAAATTACTCTACAGCAGAGCTCTCCTCAGCACCATGCTTTTGAACAGTATATCATAAAGAGTGCTCCCTAAAAGGCTTACTACTTGACTTTTAAACATATTTAATAAAATTATATAAAACTAATATTGATTTATTAGCTATCTTTCCCAGGGTCATAAAGCATTTTTCTCTCCACTTTAGGAACACATTATTTCCTTCACTATGGATTCGATTAAAGCATCAACAACTCTTCTGTGTGTGTGTGTGGGGGTGGGGGGGGGTGGGAGAGATTGTGACGTTATGATGTAGTGACTAAATTCAGTATGCCCTAGCTACCAGGGACATATCTAGTCCATTTCACCTGACACAGAAATTTCAACATTGGCTAATGTCCTTCTTACCCCTAGTAAACTAAATAAAGTCTATTGCTGTCTAAAATGAATGGTTAATTAATTTATTATAAACTAGTCATGGCAAAAAGTTATAGGGCACGTTAGTTTGAACTAAACACAATTTGTATTGCAAAATAAAGGATGTTTAGCTCAAACTAATATGCCCCATAACTTTTTGTAATAATAAACAACTAGACTTAATTATAATGAATTAATTAACCATTCATTTTAGATAGCAATAGATTTTTTTTTTTTTAAAAACCATTAAAAACCCAGATCACTCTCCCCATCCTCCACTGCAATGTACACATAGGACCATATCCATCCACACTGGCAGACCCCTTCGCCTTCTCAGAGCCCCAATGAGTGGGGATCAGCCACATCAGCCATTGGCATAGGGAACCAAGGCCAGGCCTGGATTAAAGAATGTTTGGGCCCTGTGCACCTTCCCCCCCAACCTTCCATGAACTAGACAGCCCCTGCCCCATATATACCCTTCCTCACACAGACTCCACAGTGCTCCTTTCTACCCACCCCATATACAGACCCCTGAACATTCCTTTCACCCCCACCCACACATACCTCACCCCACACAGATCTCGAAATGCCCCTCATATGCCACAGACCCCACATACATCCCAGAAGTTCTGATATACATCTGCTCACCACAGCCCCATCGCCTCACTCCCACCAGACACAGCCCCAAACATCACTCACCCCCAACATCCTAGTCCCCAACCCCACCATTCCCAATTTTCTGCATTCCTCCCTCAGCCTCTACAACTCACCACACTTCCCCCCAAAATACTCACTCTCTCCCAATGCCTCAGCCCCACAACACTCCCCACTCACCTTATAGCTCACCAACAACTCATCCCCAGCCCCTCACCCACCACACCCAGGACCTTCCTGGCTACTCAGTGGTGCCTTCCCAGCTCAGCACTCCACTCCTGTCTCAGGCTAGGGTAACTCATCCCAATCCTCCTCATGATCCTGGCTGCCCAGCTCTGCTTGCTCTGCACTCACATGGCCTTATGCTGTCATGATGGAGGGACACGGGGTCACAGTACAGCTCAAGTTTGGTTCGGCCACCCCTCCATGATAAAGGGGCAACCAGGTCAAATTTGAGTGAGTGGCATTGCACTGCAGTGCTGCTCAGTTGTTTTCTTCTCAGTTGTTGTGGCCTCCTGAGATGGGGACCCTGTGCAAGTGAATCGAGTACACATTGGTCAAGCCCAGATTGACTACAGCCCTGATTCACCAGTCTATCCCTTTTGAGCAAATCACTTAAGCCCATGCTTCAGTAACATTGACTTCAATGGGAAACAAGTTAAAATGCTTTGATGTTTTGGGACCTATACCTGTCAAGGTTCATGGACCATGAGTTGTTAGGAAAACTCTGACAGCCATGGCTGTGAAAGTCTTAATTGTCATCACTGTTGGTTTGAGAGTCTTTTTTAAACATTTGTTTACTGACCCTATCCTGATTTCCACTCAATGCAGACTCTCCAAGTGCAGCCCATCCAATGTCCTACTAGAACCTAGCATTAATTGCCTTTAAATGCTCAAATTACAAGATTGGATCTACCTGGGTGGACCCTTTCACCTGTGTAGACCTGACTGCGGGATTCAGGCCATAGTTTTGTAAATCTATATTGCATATGGTTCAAATTTTGCTCTCAGATGCAGACCCTTTGTAAGTGGGATCTGTGGGAAGATTTGGGTTAGCAGTGCAATAAATACAATCCTGCTCACATTTAAGCCAATGGCAAGACTCCTAAAGGAGAAAAAACAACATTGCTAATTTTTTGTTTTACAGAGTATTATTCAAGGCCACACTGTGGTTCACACCAAATAATAAAGAAAACTAGATGTAAAAATGTAATAATAATAAATAATAATAATAATATAATTCAGAACAGATAGTAAAAATTAACTGCCTCCATCTCCCAACACTCTGTCTTTAAATCAGCTGTCAGAAAACTCATAATTTTACAATAAATGTACAATGTTTTGGCCCAATCACGTTCCCACTGAAGTCAATAGCAATTTTGCCACTGATATCTAGTAGAAAAGCTCTGGGCCCTATGGCTGGACTTCATCAGAATGTCACGGCATGACAAATGGCCTTTCAGTGGTACAGTCAGATGCCAAGGGATTCTCAGGATAGTCTATAGAAAGACTTTATGATTCACCAGCTGTCTGTAGTGCTAGTTCTCTTGGGTACCATTTTCTAATGATGTATAATTTGATTCTTGGAAATATACATGGCTGTTATCTGCGGGACAATAAATTGCTATGTAAATCCCTTATGAGGTACACATGCAAAGCCCTTTTCTCATTACAAGCAGTATTTTGTATTGACCAATTTGTCTTCTGTTCTTGCACTGTTCTCAGGGAACACCCATATCTCTCTACAGAGGTCACTTATAAGAGTAAAACAGTATTTCTATGTGACTAGAAAGTAAACTTTACTCCACCATTTCTTCTATAAGACAAATAATGTACAGATTTCATTATTATTAAATAATAATCTGCAATACTTACATGGTGCTTTATAGCTTCAAATGTTCATCAGCATTAATCAAAGCATTATGGAAATATATTTTATTGAAATATTAAAGACCAAATTCTGATATACTTAATCTGGATTAGTAACCCACAGCAGTACAGTTTACTTGAATATGTGCAACAGTATCAGAATCTGGCCCTAAATTAAAAATTTCTGACAAAATTTTCAAACTTTAGGTGCCTAACATGGGGCGCCTAAATTGTTTTGAAAACACTGGCCTTGTTGGGAGTAGGAAAGTACTCTTGGTGTCCCTAGCCTCTGTTTGCCAGAAGTTGGGAATGGGCGATAGGGAATGGATCACTTGATGATTACCTGTTCTGTTCATTCCCTCTGGGGCACCTAACCTGGCATCAGCCTCTGTCGGAAGACAGGATACTGGGCTAGATGGACTTTGGTCTGACCCAGTATGTCCGTTCTTATGGGTACGATTTTCAAACTTACCTAATGTGCCCATGCCTGGATTTAAGATGTAGCAACATAAGCTGCCTACACACAACCTCTGCTCCCCCTGAGGAAGGGATTAGTGCCCATCACAACGGTCCCTTCTGACCTTGGAATCTAATGGTTCAAGACAGAGCAGGATGGGAAACCAATTTCCTGTCCCATGAAAATCTGATATTTCAGAATTTTTCCCCCATCCCATATTGGGACAAAATGTGGAAAGCTCAAAAGTTTTCACATGGGAAAATAAAAAATAAAATTGATTCAGGTCAAAACATTTTGTTTTGATTTTGATTATTTTTTTTTATGTTGATTATTTTTAAAAAAAATGTAAGATAGTTTAAATTTAAAAATGGAAAGTAGTTTCAAACTCGAAAACTGGAATTGTTGATGGATCAGCATTTTTTGATTAAATAGTGTTTAGCTGAAACATTCCTGACCAGCGCTAGCTTTAGATGCCAATTCCCATTAGAAATAATTAGGAATTGAGGTTCCAGTCCCCTAGATGGCTGTCTGCAAAATAATGCTGATGTCTTTGTGTTTACTGTATAATAAGAAACAGAGCAGTCATAGCATTCACAATGCTGGCTATCATCTGTGCTAGAAGTCACTATGAGCTTATTCTTTATTTAGAATGTCTTGTCAAACACCACCCATTTTTTTCCTTAACAAAAGTAAGAAAACAGATATTAATAATGCAGTTAGACATTTTGGGGCCAGTCTTTACTCCAGGCCAGATCAAACCCAATAAATTCAATGGCATAACATCAACTAGCTTCAGTGGGATCAGAATTAGGCACTCCACTGATTTTAATGGGACTTAAAGTTAAGCATGTGCTTAAGTGGTGTGCTGAAGAGAAATGGTTTGCTGAATCAGGGCCTTCATTTTCATTCAGGCAAAATCTCCCATTGTTACATTGACTGTCACTAACATTCATTTCATCTTTCTTTGACTAAGACCTGTTTCTGGCCCATTCATATTAGTGAAAAGAGAATAAATTTCATGGTCACATTATTATACTATTACATTATTATACTATGCACATTATTATACATTATTATACTATGCACATTATTATACTATGCACATCCATGTCAGCCCAGAGCAGGAAATATGTTTTAACTGCATAGGCATAACTGATAGAGACAGGTCAAAGTACTCACAGTGCAGAGCCCTGACACAGTGAGAACCAGGTTTAGGATTTGAAATGTTTCTCCTCAGCGAGTGGAAACTTAGCACATTGCATGATAATGAATTCTAGGGAAAAAAGGCTTTGAACCTCTGATAGTAGAAAGCGTGCCTGGACTTAAGATGTAGCAACATAAGCTGCCTACACACAACCTATGCTCCCCCTGAGGAAGGGATTAGTGCTTATCACAACAGTCCCTTCTGACCTTGGAATCTAGAATATATGAATCAGTGCAGCCTCAAAAGTGGGCAGTCGAGGCCCAGGAAGAGTAAAGGCCAAGGCAGATAGGAGACTCACTGATTCCATGCCTTTCCCAAACAGCCTTTGCCAGCGAGGCCCCCTGGATCCCTGACATGTCTTTAAAGCAGCCCTCAACTGACAGCACATATAGGTGGTACTGTCCCCATACTTCATTGAGTGGAATCATTTCTCAGGCTGCCATGGGAAAATGCTGTTTGCGCCCACCCCGCAATCCCGTCTCCAGTATTACAGAATTGACTATGGCACATGATATAACATTTGTCCAAGACACCATCAGGTCTAAGTATTATTTGTCTGAGTTGATGACTTATTGCAAGGTTACTCTGATGATGGTATAATGCCACTGGATATTTCATTAATATTTTACAAATTGCTACTGCACTGAGTCCTGTTGACTACTGACGGGGCAGGACCTAAAGTATAGCACTACTTATTACAAAATCAAAGATGTATTTGTGGAATTCAAAGAGTAGAGGCAAAAGGAAGTCACACAAAATTCTCCAGGGCAAATGCATGCATGTAGTAAACAGTAACACAAAGCACAGAAAAATATTTAGAGAATGGAACAAATACATTTCTTGGCTAAGAAACAATTGAATGTTACATCGTGGTGCACCATGTTTATTCAGTTCAAACATGGTTTCAGCTAACATAGTTTCTAACTCAATGTGCTTGGGATTAAACTGTATTCTAGGCTAGTCTATAACTAAATTTCATCTAAACTTCATCTACATCTTCATCCAGAATATGGATTTTATGTTGTTTTCCTCCCATCTATACCAGTCTAATTTATTAAAATTGTTACTGAATCCAAGATCCCTTAATCTGTTCTTGAGTCCTATGTATGGTTTAGCTGGCAGTTGTGCCTATTGCTTCATTACAGATTGGCACCAAATTGTTCTGTGATCTTCTGGGAAATGTTTAGAGGTATTAAAGAGACAGTTAAAATATTAATGAAGTTTAGCCTTTTATTCTATTTGAAAGATTTAAAGCAAGTAAAGTCTCCAGCCATCATCAGCAGGAGTCACAAGAAAAAGCCAAAATTAATATAGAGAACATGGTGATGCAGGGAAAAAGAAATGTATTTATTCTACAAACAAACAAACAAACAAACAAACAAACAGGTTAAAAGATTATCAAGGTTGCAAAATAAAGTATTAAAAGTCAGGAAATGTCAAAAATATTGTTGTCCATGCAACATTTACTCTGCTTACCATGGCATGTGTATTTAATATAGCTTGTATTTCATGATTGTATCTAATTTTTTTCTGAAGGATGTCTGCCTTATTCAGTGTGCAAGACATAGTCAGATGTAAATAAGAAATGCAGGCAAGATGTTAGGCTTAGACATAATTAGGGCATAGCAGGTTACTTATATAACTTTGCAAAATAGTAGTACTAAAAGGTCTAGAATTGATAGTGATTACCATGTGACAAAGATCTTGCATAAATACAAAATTGTGTCCCCTTCTTCTGAATGGATGTTGTAATCCAAAGAAAAGTATTAGAAGGTGCAGAATCATATGTCTGAGCAGGCCCGCTGATGGGGGGGCAATTGCTCAGGGGCCCGGGCAATTTAAAAGGTCCTGGGGGCCCCTGGCAGCTGCCAGCAGCGCAGCGGGGCTAAGGCCGACTTCTTGCCTGCCTTTGCTCTGCGTTGCTCCTGGAAGCTGCCAGCATGTCCCTGAGGCCCCTGGGCTGCCCCCGCCCTGAATGCCGACTCCGCAGCTCCCATTGGCCGGGGACTGTGGCTAATGGGAGCTGCGGGGGCAGTGCCTGTGGGTAGCAGCGTGCAGAGGCCCCCAGGGTCCCCCGCCTAGGAGCTGCTGCCAGAGGGGTGTGCCGGTCGCCTTTGGGAGCCGCCCAAGGTAAGCACCGACACCCTGACCCCCTCCTGCACTCTGACCCCCTGACCCAGCCTAGAGCCCGCACCCAAACTTCCTCCCAGAGCCCACACCCTGCACCTCCTCCTGCACCCAAACTCCCTCCCAGAGCCTGCACCCCTCACCCCTCCCGCACCCAAACTCCCTCCCAGAGCCTGTACCCCACAGCCCCTCCCGCACCCAAACTCCCTCCCATAGCCTGCACCCCACAGCCCCTCCCACACCCCAACTCCCTGACCCAGCCTGGGTGAATGAGAGTGAGGTTGGGGGAGAGTGCACAACAGAGGGAGGGGAAATGGAGTGAGCAGGGGATGGGGGCTTTAGAGAAGGGGCCTGGTCTCAAGGAAGGGGCAGGGCTGGGGCGGGGCAAGGGTCTTTGGGTTTGTGCAATTAGACAGTTGTCAACCTTGTCGGGTGGGCATGTGGAAGCCCTGGTGGTGCCAGAAGAGCACGCCGAGCAACACAGCCAGCAGCTCGCTGGGCACCAGCCAGTGCAGGTGCAACACTGCCCAATGGGTCCGGCTTGTGCATGTGTGGGGTCCCATTGACTGTTCTTCCTTGGGGCCTGGAATTGCTGTCAGCGGGCCTGTGTATAAGCAATGTATCCATAAATGAAATTTGGGGCTTTCTTTTAAGCAAATGATTTTACATAAACAAACAACCTATGGGATATTGGAAATTCTCAGAGACTATTTCCTGGAAACCCGCCCCCCCCTTCAAACCTCCCCCATTCAGGGCTCTGGCCTTCAGCTGTGGGGAGGGGAGGGTCTCTCTGGGCTTTAGCCGGGGGACAGGGGGACGCCATGGCTTGGGGCTTCAGCCCTGGGGGGGAAGGGCACTGCATCTCGGGGTTTGAGCCCTGAGGGGAGGCGCCGGGGCTTGGGTCCCTATGGGTAGGGTTGCCAACCCTCCTGGATTGGCCGGGAGTCTCCCGGAATTGGACTCGATCTCCCAGTGGCTACTGAAACAAATCCAGGAAATGTTAATAGGCTGCTAAAAGGTGGTCAGCTTCGTAACAGGGCTAAGGAAGGCTCCCTACCTGCCCTGGCTCCGCGCAGACCCCGGAAGCAACCGGCACATCTCTCTGGCTCCTAGGTGCAGGGGCAGCCAGGGGGTCTCTGAGTGCTGTCCCCGCCTCGAGCGCCGACTCGCAGCTGCCATTGGCTGGGAACTGCGGCCACTGGGAGCTGCATGGGTGATGCCTGCAGGCAGTGGCAGCGCACAGAGCCGCCTGGCCACCCATGAGCCTAGGTACCAGACATGCTGGTCACTTCAGGGAGCTGCCCTCAGGTAAGCACCTGCTAGCCGGAGTCTGCACCCCGAACCACCTCCCGCATCCCAACACCCTGCCCCTTAAGGTGACCAGACAGCAAGTGTGAAAAATCGGGACAGGGGGTGGGGGGTAATAGGAGCCTATATAAGGAAAAGACCCCAAAATCAGGACTGTCCCTATAAAATCGGGACATCTGGTCACTCTACCTGAGCCCCCTCCTGCACCCAAACTCCATCCCAGAGCCCGCACCCTGAATCACGTCTCGCACCCCAACCCTCTGCCCCAGGCTCAGCCTGGAGCCCCTCCCACACTTTAAACCACTTGGCCCCACTCCCCAGCCAAGAGCCCACGCCACCTCCCACACCCCAACCCTCTGCCGCAGCCCAGTGAAAGTAAGGATGGCAGAGAGCGAGCGATGGAAGGAGGGGGGATGGAGTGAGTGGGGGTAGGGCTTCAGAGAAGGGGTGGGGCAGGGCCTCTGGGAAGGCATGGAAGGGGGGCATGGCATGGGTGTTTGGGTTTGTGTGATTAGACAGTTGGCAACCTTAGCTGTGGGAGTCTCCCGCCGGTTTGAAAATATTTACTGGAGCTCTGCTCTGAATGGCTCAGGCTGAATTTATACCTTGAATATGGGGCAAGAACAAGGTCATTCCTCTATATAGAAGTGCCCCATTGCTTGGTCAATTAGAGCACAATCCTGATCACCCTATAATCAATGCCAAAATTTCACTGACTAGAATGGGTAAAGAATCAAGTTCTTGGCAGCAGGAATATCACAGTGTAACACTCTGGCAAGGAAATCACAAACTTGGAACTAAACATCTCTAACATGAGGCAATTTCAGAAACAATGAAAGTCTCTCTGGATTATACATTGAGGACCCATTTGGGGATCTAGAATCAGAGATATAAACATTTCTTGAGAGAAGCTATTATCATGTTTCCCTGAGATCACTTGAAATGGATTTATTATATAGAATGGAAACACCTTTTCCTGATCCCTAGCTGTGTTCCAGCTTTTACATTTTCCTCCCACTCTATTTTAAGGCTCTCAAGCTAGGAAAAGCTTGAGTATTATGAAGCTATAAAAAAACTGAGAGAGAAGAGAAAATGATATAGAAAAAGTTATCTTATAAATCAGCTAAGGGAAACTCACGAGTGGATTTTTCTATAAAGTCGGATAGAATCAATAAACCTTGATCTTCCCAGATAGTGAAATTACCATCTATAATGCCTGAACAAAACTCCAGAGTACCTCTTACCAGGATACAAAGAGGAGAGGCTATTCAATGCTTCTAATATTGGTGTGTGTGTTTCCAATTTTTAATGGAGTAAGCAAAAGAAAGTTAAACTTAAATTTCATCTAGGAGGTCACACTAATTATTGTGTGGCAGAAAAGAGGAAGGGTAAACACTCCAGTCTTGGTTTGTTTAAATGGGAAGTGATTATACAAGCATATGAACAGGTTATTAAATCCTTTCATATCTTTTGTATACTAAAAATCTGGGACTTCATGAAGATCATACATCTTCAGTATTGAAGACCTTGTTCTCTAAAGCCTCGTTGCTGATTGGTATTTATTTATTTAGATTTAAACATATCCCTAAATGGCTTCAGGTGGATGGCGATGGCATTCACTTCCAAATAATGTCATACAAGTGCCTCATAAATTATGAGATCTATCCTGATTTGGTCTCCTGACACCAATCGGTGAAATCATTTCAATGACTTTGAGCCCTAATAGTTCAATATTTACATATTAGGATTAGGAAATATATTTGAATTCTAACACACACACATACCAAACAGTTTAAGCTAGGATGTTTTTGCCACCAATGTAGATGGCATTCAGGCTATTTAAAATTGTTTTTTTCTTGACTGGAAATTATTTTAAAATATTGTAATGTTTTCTCCTCCGTATAGATAGAGCTGTAGTGAAAACGTTTCTTTTAATGATTTAAAATGTTATATTTCTTGTAAAGATAAATATACCTGCCAATAATAATAAACCCCAAGCATTTAATGGATGTTAATTTGCTGTATCCTTTAGTCTGACACAGTTCAGTGACACTGTCACTGATATGGATAGCTTTATTGTTCCTAGTCATTAAGTGAGCAATTAATCTAGGGAACAACAAAGCCTGGAATTGAAGGATAAAAGATCCGTGACACAAAGCAAGCATTTTATACCTGAAAATGGACTGGAATGGATATAGGCCACTGGTTAATCTGATACCTGCATGTACAGATATCATAACTGTCTTGCAATCAAAAAGAAACAGTATTAGGTAGAGAACAGTGAACCCAACTAATCTGAATGTAAACAGGGAAGATCTTTTGGGAAAGCATCTGAGAAAAATCTGTTAACCACTGAAAACATATGAATGAGAAATTTAGCATGACAGATCTTGAGATATAATTTTTCTAAATATATTTAGTGTCTCTTGAAAAAAGCATACTGGGGATTTGGTGGTATGAGAGAGCCAGATTTCCAAAAGTATTTAGGCACCTGAAGATGCCGATAAGTGCCTAGTGGGATTTTCAAAAGCCCCTAGGTGCCTATTCACATCTTTAGACAAATAAATACCTTTAAAAATGGTTGTATTTATACACTGGCTGAATCACAGACTTTAAATCTGTATGATCCACTGGATGAAAGTGTTACCATCCTGCTAAACACAAGGAGAGAGTAAGAAGAGATATAGAGGGGTCAGGGCCTCCTTACACATACAACAAAGTATATACTTGAACTAATCAGATTGACAGTCACATGAAGTGACCTCAAAACCAAGTGGTAGTAATTGGCGATGGTGTTTGAGATAAAAGGATGTAAACTCAGCACTACTATCCCATTTGTGTTTATAATTATTAATGTTATTGTTATACTGGAATCATTTACATAGCTATGCCAGTGTAGGCAGCCCTTGACAGACATAAAAACACAGGAAAAGGAGTTTATATTTACTTTCCAGAGCATGATCTGTTGATTATGCCTTTTGTGTTTTTAATTTAGGGAAGGTTTATGGCATTATAGCTTTTGCCCTTTGGCAGACACAGCTAAAGTAATTATTACACTTTTCAGTGAGAGGATTTTCCGTCTCCACCAGAACATGATTTGTGAGTTAATTTTCCCACCTGTGTAGCTCCTTTTATAGAATTTGTCCTTTATCTGAGGTCTCTTTGAATCTGTTTCTTGTCCAGCCTCCTGTGGCCCTGTAGTTCTGACATTAGTTTATTCTTTGAAAACACAGGTGCAAACCATTGGGTAGGGCATGAGAAGGACATGTCCCCTTCTCCTCCCCTGTAAATATTTCCTTTACAGTGGCTGCACGCCTTACCCTCGTCATCCCAAACCTTTTTTCTATGTTCTTGCACCTCTGCCTCAAAATCTTCTGTTGTTCTTCAGACAGTTGGGACTGTCTGGGAAACTGGGTGAGTCTTCTCCTATTAGGCTAATATAATTCTCTGTCCTGAGATGGGAGGCGATAAAAGAGTGTTTGAAACCCAGTGTTGCTCCCAAACCTGCTTTTCCCATGCATATGAATCTGGCTAATCGCAGCCCTTTTTTCTTCCAAAAGAAATTTCTCTCCTACCTCAGAAAATATTTCTTCCCATGAAGCTATTTTCTGCCCTTATATAAATTCACAGAGCTCTCACAGAAATCAATAATTTTCTTGACAAGCTTTGAATTTTGCATAACCATTTTAACAAAAGAAAAGTGAGATTACAGAAAAAAACCCAAAATGCTTGAGAACCTTCTTTTGTTTGAAGCAAACCACACCACCTTCACTGCACCAACGATTACATACTATTTACTCGGCTCAAGTCTCCTGAAGCTTGGATTATATGAGAAAGGCTGAAACTCTTGGAAGAGAGAGGTGGGCTGTTCCATTTACTAATTAGATTGCTTTGGAAAATGGAACAAATATGTATGAGGTGGGGGGTAAAAAGACAAAAAAATTACTTTCTTACTAATTCCAGGTCAGAATTCAGATAGTTCACAATGTCTACTCTATATTTTAGTAAGTTTATTAAAGTAAGCAAACTAACAGGGGAGTATTATAAAGTGGCATCTATTTGTATGTAGTCCCCAGTGGCAGGTATAGTATTTTTAAGTGGCATAGAGTTACCTTGCTTGTTTGCCACCAAAATCTCTTGGTTTATTTTTTGGGTTTTTTGTGTGTGTGTGATTTTATTAGGTATTTGTGTCCTGGCTGGAATATGAACTTCTTAAATTGCTGTTACACAGAGAATCTTATTCCCCTTCTCTGCCTTCTTAGGATAAACCTTTTATAATGTATTTATAATCAGAAGTGACTGTAAAATTGGCCTTCGCCTTAAAATCGGGGTTGAAATTCACCTTGTGCTCAGTGGTAACAAAATACATATGCATCACTTGAGTCCTCAAAATAGGGCGTATGTGATGCATAGGTCTAGTGCTAGCCCTCTGCACAGGAGTGAGTTTTACCCAGAGTACTACCCAGCTGAATGGGGACTTCCCTCCTGTCATGTGTCCAGGCCAATGACTAGACCAAAGACAAGATCCAGTCCCATAGCATATTAAGATATTGGCAGATTGATGGGATCCAGAAATTTTAAATTTGGTCACGGAGTAAAGCTTGATGCCGAGAGGGCTTCAAAATTTTTACAACCTTAGACTGGATGTTAAGGTCAGAAGGAACTGAGATCACGTAGTCTGATCTCCTGCATGGCACAGGCTGTAGGACTTTGCTGAATTAATTCTTGTTTGAACTAGAGCCCATTTCCTAGAAAAATATCCAATCTTGATTTAAAAAGTATTGGAGTGGGCAGCTGCCTAGAGGCCACTTTGACACTGTGGCTCATTACTTCAACAAAGTCTTTATTCATTAGCAGGGATGGCTGAAGGTGATGCTCTTCAACTGAAATTTAACTGCGTTCTGCCAGGAATATGACCATATAATAAGCAGGACATTTTTCATATCCTAACATGCAAACTAAGTGAGTCCAATGAATGGGTGGCACATCACTCCACTTTCACGAGTCTTTGATGCCCAAAATGTTGTGCACTCTGAGGGCATATCGCCATTATAATCTTAAATCGACCTATGTTAGGTCGACTTAGGCCTTGGCTACACTGAAACTTCAAAGCGCTGTTGCGGGAATGCTCCTGTGGCAGCGCTTTGAAGTGCAAATGTGGTCGCGTGGGAGCGTTGGGAGACAGCTCTCCCAGCGCTCCTGGTAATCCACCTCCACGAGGGGATTAGCTCAGAGCGCTCGGAGCCCGGCTGTCAACGCTCGGAGCCTGTCCCGACTAGCGCTTTAAAGTGCTCAGAGTTGCTGCATTCAGGGGGGTGATTTTTAACACCATTGAGCCAGCAAGTTAGAGCGCTATAAAATGTCAGTGTAGCCAAGGCCGTACAGTCACCGCAGTAATTACAGCAGTGGCTGATGTCCACACTATCCTCCTTCTATCTGTGGTGTGCATCCTCACCAGGAGTGCTAACAGGAGCCAGGGCTCTCAGCTCCGCACAGCTCCCTGCCAGAAGCCCAGCTGCTCCCTGGGCTTCTCGCCTGGGGTGTCTCACCTTCCCACCAGAGTGAAGGTGGGGCGGGAGGGAGGAGGAGAATCTGCCTGGGGGCAAGGAGCTTGGACTCTGGGGGGCAGCAGGGCTCCCAATGGGGAGCCTGGGTAGTAACCCAAGCCAGGAGCCTGGGGGACAGCCCGGCTTGGACCAGAGACCCAGCATTAGACTGGTTGGGGAGCTGGGAGCTGGCTTTCTTGTCAATTTCACGGCTCCACTGGCTAACAGCGGATGTACGGAATGCCCTAACTACACCGACAGAAACCCTATGCCTCTTGTGGAGGTGAAGTTATTACATTGGTGTGGCAGAGTACTTACATCAACAGGACAAGGCTGTAGTATGGACACTGACATCGTTTGGTCGACATAAGCTGCCTTATGTCAACCTAACTGTAGTGTAGAATCATAGAATCATAGAATATCAGGGTTGGAAGGGACCTTAGTAGGTCATCTAGTCCAACCCCCTGCTCAAAGCAGGACCAATCCCCAATTTTTGCCCCATATCCCCAAATGGCCCCCTCAAGGATTGAACTCCCAACCCTGGGTTTAGCAGGCCAATGCTCAAACCACTGAGCTATCCCTCCCCACTGTAGACCAAGTCTGACTCTGTTTTGAAGGTGTTTTTACTTCTCACTCATTAGACAGTAAAGAAATAAATCTTTAATAGGCTAAATATCCTTTGCCCAAAAAAGAAAAAAAGCCAAAGATTGTTAATAACTGCGATCCTTGTTTGATATATTGTCACTTGCTCTCAAACAATTATAGGTTGATAACTTGCTTCCTTTTTGATATATTGGTCCCTTTCTTTCAAAGCTGTTAGAGACGATTATCCCCAAATGATCCGAGAATTTAATCATCTGTCTCAGGTGTTGCTGACAACCTAAATAAGTCATTCTGTTCTCAAATCAATGCACTAAAAAGGGCTCTAGTTTGGTAACTCTCCAAACTATTCTGATTTATTCTCTTCTATAGCCCCTTTTCACAGTATTGTGGTGCTTTATAGTGCATTGATAATAATAATAATTAATAAAAAAACAAATAATGCATGAAAAAAATCAGCAACAGATCAAACAGCAACAGAACAAAGTAATGAATAGATTAACTAGATTAGCACTCAGATAAAATGGGAGTCTATATCTCCTCTATGTCTGCTTCTTGTTTTCACAGAGCGCAGCACTGCCACTTCTACTGCACCATCCTTCCCCCTTAGCCTTCTCGGATGCTCTGCTGTGGTTTGGGCATTATGGCCAGTGGCTGAAGAGAGAGAAGCAGGAAATGGAAATGGAAATCTGGCGATTAGCTATATTAACTCCCCTTGATTCTGCTCCATGATCACCACTGAACAGCTTCTAGGAGGACCCAACCAATGGCAACATGATTAGAATGTTAGCTTAATTCTTTTTGTCAAACAAACACCATTACAAATACAATGTAACATACCATAAGAGTCTACCAGAGTATGTCACAGTGGGAAGCTCATGCCACAATCAGATTATAGTGACTATTTAGAACAACAATGTTCTGCTCATTTAGCAACAAATCTTATATAATCATTTTAGCTATTGAGTTGGCCTCCTACTTAGAAGCATGCTGTTCAATTGTGGGAACTAAACTCATTATTATACAATTTAACCAAGAAATATAAAATAAGTCTGAAGCAAGCAATGACTTGTCTGTACATGGAAGAAGAAATCATTTCTCCAACCAAGAAGATTGATAGTTTTTCTGTGTAATTCTGAATTTGCACAAAAATAATTTCCCCATATCTGTTATTGGAGGAAATAATGCAACTTTGGCTGCCCTGTGGAGATCTGTCTTTCTGCAAAAGCATCAGAGAGTTATCACTAGCTCTTGGCTAGGAATTCAAACTCCAGCCTTTCTAAACTTGCTATTATAAATTCTGCAATAAAACCCTATGAATTGATAAATCACTGCTGATGTTCACCTGTTCAGCATAGGATGTAAAGGGAGAATGAAAATTGATGCCAGATGTTGTTTATTTTATTGCATTTAATACTGACAACTGTTGGGGAGTGAGGAGAGAGAGAGAACCTATACAACAGGGGTGGCCAACCTGAGCCTAGAAGGAGCCAGAATTTACCAATGTACATTTCCAAAGAGCCACAGTAATACGTCAGTAGCCCCCTGTCAGCACCCCCCCGCCCGAAGCTCCCAGAGCCACCCACCCACAAGTAGCCCCACTGATCAGCGCTTCCCCGTGCCTTCCCACACCTCCTGATCAGCTGTTTTGTGGCGTGCAGGAGGCTCGGGGGGAGGGGGAGTGGAGGAAGAGGAGCGAGGGCATGGCAGGCTCAGGGGAGGAGGCAGGAAGGGGTGGAGTGGGGGCAGGGTCTGTGGCAGATCCAGGGGTTGAGCAGTGAGCACCTGTAGCTCCAGCCCCGGAGTTGGTGCCTATACAAGGAGCTGCTTATTAACTTCTGAAGAGCTGCATGTGGCTCTGGAGCCACAGGTTGGCCACCCCTGCTATACAACTTCAGAGAAAGAGTAGTATAGCAAATTCATTGTGCTGTTACTTGCATGTGGCAAGTAGGTGAGGAAAAGTAAGTGAGGAATAGGTGAGGAAAAGTAAGTGAATTTGGCCCATGATGTGTAAGAGTTAAGTTTTTTTGATGAGAAAGGGGAGGAATTGTTCCTTTGTGTTTGACTTAATTAATAATAATAATAATGCAGAAAGACCAAAAGTGATCAATAAATATTTCTCTTTGGTATTTGGGAAAAAGCCAGATGATGTATTCATACCCTCTCATGTTGATAATGAATTACTTTTAATGCCAGCAGTAATTAAAGAGGATGGCAAACAGCAGTGACTAAGGTTAGACATCTTTAAAATCAAGTGGTCCAGATAACTTGCATCCAATAATTTTAAAAGAGATGGGTAAGGTCCTCTCAGGACGATTAATTAAGAAGTCTTAAGACTATTTTTAAGAAGTCTTGGAACACTTGTGAAGTCCTAGAAGATTGGAAAAAAGCTAATTGTTGTGCCAGTATTTTAAAAGAGTAAATGAGATGACCCAAGTAATTACAGCCCTATTAGCCTGACTTTGATCCTGAGCAAAATAATGGAAAGGCTGAATGGGACACCATTAATGAATAATTAAAAGAGGGTAATATAGTAAATGCCAATCAGCATGAATTTGTGGCAAATAGATCTTGTAAAACTAGTGTGATATAATTTGCTGATGAAATTACAAATTTGGTTGATAAAGGAAATAATGTTAATGCACTATACTTAGACTTCTGTAAGGCATTTGACTCGTCACCACATGACATTTTGATTAAGAAACTAGAACAATGCAAAATAAACATGGGGCATATTAAATGGAATATAAACTGGTTAACTGAGAGCTCTAAAATTATAATTGTAAATGAGGAATCTTCATCAAGAAGGTCTGTTTCTAATGGGTCCTGCAGGGGTTGGAACTTGGAATGATGCCATTTAATATTTTGATCAATGACCTAAAAGGAAACATAAAATCATCAATGATTTAGCAGATGACAAACAGATTAGGCGAGTGGTAAATAATGAAGCAGACAGGTCACTGACACAGAGTGATCTGGATTGCTTAGTAAGATGCATGCAAAGCAAACTATGTGTTTCAGTATGGTCAAATGCAAGGTTATAAATTGAGGAACAATCAATACTTACAGGCTGGGGTCGGGGAGACTCTATCTTGGGAAACAGTGAAGCTGAAAACGATTTGTGGGTCGTGGTGGATAATCAGCTAAATACGAACTCTCAATGTAACACTGTGACTAAAAGGGATAATGTGATCTTTGGATGTATAAGCAGGGGAATATCAAGTAGGAATGGGGAGGTTATATTACCTCTGTATTTTGGCATTGGTGCGACTGCTACTGGAATACTGTGTCCAATTCTGGTGTTCACACTTCAAGAAGGATGTTGAAAAATTGGAGAGGGCTCAGAAAAGAGCTATGTGAACGATTAAAGTATTGGAAAAATGCCTGACAGTGAGAGTCTATGAATCTGTGAATGAATCTGTTAATATAATTATGATAGCTTTCTCATCAGTGACAGCCGTACTTCAGATTGCATGAACTGTTCTGTTCTAACTTGTGTTTAGTTGCTCAATACTTTTAGAAATGTCTGTATCGCAAAAGACACTTTCTAGGCTCATTCTTTGCCTAAAGTGTAAGGCCTGGCCACACACAAGGAGTTAGGTGCTATGATGCTAAGCATCACAGCACCTAGAAAATACTGTGATTCACAAAGCCTGAGTTAGGCTCTAGGCTCCCTGTATAATGAATGGGAAGATACAGGCACCTCCGACTGTGATTCACAAAAGCCAGCAGCCTAGGAGGGGAACCACCTAAGCTAGCTGATGGGAGATGTGTGCTAAGACCCACCCCTCTCCTGGATATAAGCACCTAAGACCTTGGCTACACTTACGAGTTACAGCGCAATAAAACTGCCTGCAGTGCTGTAACTCACTAACTGGCTACACTTGCAAGGCACGTGCAATGGTGTATCTCCTCAGATACAGCGCTGCATGTACTCCACCTCCCCAAGAGGAATAACAACTGTTGCGAAGTGGGTGGAACGCTGGTCTTTCAGTGTAGCCGAGGAACAACGCAGTTACTGACCTCCGGAAGCTCCCTTTGTTTTGAAATGGCACTTCCGGGTTGGAGTTCAGAGCTCCGTTGTTGAGGTGCTTTACAAAAAACCAAACACAGCTACTGTTTCCAGGCGCGGGTGGGGGGAAGGGGGGGCTCCGTTAGGAATGCCGGCAGCAAAGTTGCCTTGGACAGAGACCGCGGGGGGGAGGGGGGGAAGGGGGGAGAAGAACGGTGCGGGGGAGGGGGAAAGCTCCGTTTCCCCAAGTTCTCTTTTATCTGCTCTTTAAAAACAAACAAAGCCCCTGCTGATTGCTTTCAGTGATTGAGAGAGAGGCAGCGGATGTGGAGGTGTGGAAATAATGAGCTGACACTCTGTGGAGATTCCAAAAACCCACTCTCTCTCCCAAAACGCTCCCTGTCAAAGTCCCCCTCACCCCCTCCCCTTTGAAAAGCACATTGCAGCCACTTGAATGCCTATAATGCACCGCTCCCAATACAGTTGCAAATGCCTCAAATGTAGCCACCTTACTGCACTGGCAGCTGCCAGTGTGGACAGGCTGCAGCGCTTTCCCTACTCAGCTGTACGAAGACGGGTTTAACTCACAGCGCTGTACATCTGCAAGTGTAGCCAAGGCCTAAGTCCAAGCTGCAGAGAGGCATCTATCTGTGCTAACTTTTCACAGCTGGGAACCCTCTTTGGAGTTAGGCACCTATACCATTTTTGCAAGAAGCCGGGCACATGGAAGAGGAGGACTTTCCTTGTAACTTTTAGCCCACTGGTTAGGGTTCTCACCTGGGCTGCAGGAGGCCCCCAGTTCCCATCCACCTGAGGGAAAGAAGGAATTTGAACAAGGATTTGAAAACTCCCAGGTGAGCCCCCAACTATTTAGCTATGTGCTATTCTGGTGTGTGGCTCCCTCAATCTCTTTTCTGTTGACACTGTTACATTATAGATAAATAATTAAAGAGCCTTTGTGCAGGGTGACACGATCCTGGGTCTCTCACATTCCAGGTGAGTGCACTAAACACCAGGCTATAGAGTCACTCTCATGCTTGTGGACTTCTCTTTCTCAGAGTCATTTGGAACAAAGAGAAAGCAAGCACACACAACCATGAGAATGTGACTATGTGTCCTGGTTGTTAGACTACCAGGCTATATAGTGAATTCATCTGATGGGCCTGATTTGATAGGCAGTCTCTGAGCATGCCTAGTAGATCAGGCCCCGTCCACAATTTAGGGAGCTGAACACCCATCTTCCCCTGTTTGTGAATTGCTCTGGGGCTTAAGCAGGAAATAGACACCCAGAAACCTACAGGGAGGTAAAAGTGTGCATGCCAGAGGCAGAAAAATAGGTGCCTTGGGAACTTTTATTGCAAAAAGCTTAGGTGGTGAGTGAGGTTAGGCATCTACATGGTTCAGTTGGAGTTTTGCACATCACAGTTGGAAAAAAATTTTCCCCCCAAATTATTTTTTTAACAATTCTAGCTCCTGAACAACTTGGGGCACTACGTTGAAATTCCCCCAATGAGAAGAAATGCCTTTGCATGAATGTTGGTTTTGATTGAGTTTGAAAAGTGCACTTTAAGCTGCTATAGTCCTGTGAATACAATCATTTGAGCCACTTTTCCCCAACATGCTAAGCAAAGGACCTCTGTTGCACGTTATTACTATTAATTATGGGTGACCAACCTGTATTTCTACCTAGGGCCTGATTCAGTGCTCAGTGAAGTCAATGGAAAAACTCCCATTGACTTCAATGGGCATTGGGTAGGGGCCCGACTAAACATGCACATCTTTAAAACTATGTGTTGAACCACTGCACATTAAAGTAAACAATGAATGTGGCAGGGCTTCATAGCAGCCTTGATTCTTCCATGTACATTGACTTGAATGGTTTTACGCACCCAAGATGAAATTCACCCCTGCCAGAGGGTTAGTAGAAGGCTTATCACAATTTACATCTCATGCTTTTGCGGCAATACTGTCTAGTCACACAGTTCCAGATTATAGAATTTCTTCTCTTTCTTAACACTCAGCCCCCCACAAAAAAAACAAAAAAGAACCAATCAAAAAACAAGCATACAAACAAATAAAAAACAAAAACAGGAAATACCATTTGAAAATAATCAACCAAAAACCCATGTTAAGAGAACATTAAAATTGTAATGGTTAAATACTAAAAAATCAAGAGCTCCCAAAATATTCATTCCTTACCCTGCTCCCTTGTGCATATGGATTATAAAATAAGTTTTAACTAATGCTCCTATCATGTAGCATGTCTGGTGTGTGAATTTCCTTTTTCTAAAAGTAATTTTTAATGAGCGAAAGTACATTGTGTAAAGCTATTTACTAAGTAACGACACATTCAAATTCCATAATTGCGCATCTTAATTATATCATTAGAGTACGTACATGTAATTAGGCAATAAGGATATTTCATTTTGTGTTGATTATTATGTGCAAATTACAAACTAAATAATCTTAGAAAATTGCGGTGGAAAAAACTGGCACACCATCAAAACAACTGTTTTTCAAGTACTTTGTACTAGTTTTATTTTTTGGAGCTGTTTCCTAGTTGGTACAGTGAGTGAATGCTCTAAAATTTCACCTCAGATCCTACACTGTATAAACAGGGACAGAGGAACTGTGTGTGAGTGGAGGAATAGTGTAGGGATATACGGCTGTGGGATGGAGCACAGTATGAATCTATTTCAGAGGGGTAGACGTGTTACTCTGTATCAGCAAAAACAACAAGGACTGCTTGTGGCACTTCATCGGGTTATAGCCCACTAACGCTTATGCCCAAATACATTTGTTAATCTCTAAGGTGCCACAAGGACTCCTTGTTGTTTTTAGTATGAATCTACTGGCCCAAACCGCACATTAGGATGGAGCAGTGGGTCACATCTATTATTTATCCCCATAGCTTGCAGTAGCAAGCATAGAATAGCTCTGTGCCACCCACTGCTGAGGTTTGCATTTCTCGGTGCCACATGCATTCCCCTGAGCGCACAATGCATTTATTCAGGCCGATGTATCAAATTTCTGTATAGAAGTCTGACTGTGAGTTATATTAACTGCCCCAATTCTGCTCTATGGCTATATGCTTTGCTCCAGAAACTGGTAACGCTGTGGTGATCTAAAGGTGAGCAGTTTCCCCCTTGTTGATATGCCTGAATAATTCCAGGTGAAAATCTTATTGGACCTACATGAAAGTCAGGCCAAAGGCTCTCCCTCTCACCACATTCATTTAAAATAAAAAGAAGGCTAAACTAACAGGGGTGATATCTGGACCTCCTTGGGAAAACTGATTGGGATACAGGTACAATGTAGGCTTTCAGAAATAAGCGCTTGATACTGCCACTGGTGCAAGGGTTACAGCTACCACCTGGATGGAATCTTCAACAGCTCTGAGAACAGCCTGTAGTGCAGATCCCCAGTTGCTCCCAGTACCGAGAGCTATGCGCAAAATGGCTGCCTCGTAGTCCAGCACTACAGGAGCCTGCAGAGGACACAAAGGACACACCCATTGACTAAGTCAGGACATAGGTCACAAGCTCTGTGCACACCTGACATAGGGAGCAGTGGAAGACACCCAAACCCTTCAATATTCCCCTATACCTACTGGTTGCAAGAGCAGAGGCTGTCCAAGTATACTGGGACCAGATAGGGATCTGCAGAGACCTGACACCATGTTCTTGAACACAGGAAGCCCTGCTGGAGAAAGGGATGTGTGAAGGCTGGCTGGCCTCTTTTATCCTCACTTGAGCCAGCTGGAGAGGTGACTCCCAATAGAATCCCCCTCCCTGAACTGTTGTGGAGCCATGTGCTCCCCTGCTGCAAGGATGGGCTTTGGATCCTGCTCTACTCCAAAGGTTGCTCAGCACACTGCTGCATGGCTCAACACACTCAGCAGCACCCTGAGATCCATGCAGTGGCAGGATCTCCCAGCACAGCTGGCCCATTTTGCTATCTAGCATGAAGGCAGACAGCAGGTCCTTGACCTTTCCTCCTCCCTGTTCCTCACAGGGTGCATAGGGGGAGCATTCTGTGTGCTCCCTCAAATCCAGAGATGGGGATTCTCCCAGCCCTTGTGCAGGGTAGCTGGAACGAGAGGGGGGGAGGTCAGGCCTACACACATCTTAACATGAGCATAGGGACATGGGCCATGGGCTGCTCTTGGGGCCCTCGGCTCCCTGCCCAGGGCAGGTGGAGGGTTTGGGGCTTCCCACAGCAGCTGGGGCTCCCTGGGAGGCTCTTACCACTGCCCGGCTCTGGCTTCCAGTCTGGCCAGGGGTCAGGGCCTCAGGGGAAAGAGGAGGATTGGGGTTGAGGCCAAAAAGGGGGAGGGCCACAGGGGCAGAGCCTCATGCCCCCACCCCACTTCTACTGAGGTTCCGGCACTCCTGGTAGGATAGCTCCTTACACCCTACCCTTTACTCCCGGTGCACCTATGTTGCCCTTAAATAGTACTTTAGGGCAATGATATCTTCATAATGAGAATAACTAGACACTGAATCCGAACAAAATAATCTAAGCATAGCATGGTTGAAACACAGGTTTGCAGTACAGCACAAAATTCATTCTGACATTGAATTGTTCTGTTTAAGATAAGCCTGACACACCGCAAGCAACAGAAGGGCAGAATACAAAGTATTTAAGCACCCTCTTGTGAATCTCTAATTGATGGCTAACGATGTGATATATCCTATGCAGCATGATAGTACTTTCTAAGGGTTACAGTGGGAGCAGATACCTGGTAATGCACATATATTAGTGGTATAGAGTCATAAAGCCCTGTTATTTATGGGTGCCTGTTCCAGTATATGATTGCATTTGAATTTAATTTGATTAACAAAATCAGTCAAGCTTACACTACTTCTGTGAAAATATGATATATAGGGGCAGAATCTCATATCCACTAACACTTCTACACGTTGGCATTGTAAATGGGCTTTAAAGTAAACTGCATTTACACCCAATTTAGTGCCCCTTTACATTGCCAGAGTGGTATAAGGGGGCCTTCATGTACCTGAAAATCTAGCACATAAAATGTCTGAACATTCATTTGACAGCTCAAACCAGCAGATGTAAGTGTTTCATCAGTTTATCAAAAGCAGCTATTAGAGGGCTACATGTAATCTTAGCTGAGGTACAGGGTGGCAATTTAAACTAATTTTTCAGGTAGCTAATGTAGAGGTGACGTGACACCCTAGCTCTGCAGTAATAGCCACAAGAACTACACTCATAAGGTTATTACAGTATGTATTTTAGTTAATTGGAGGGGGGTACTTTTCTATTAAATCAGGCTAACTGTTTAAGTGGAAATGGAGTTAAGATAAGTAGGACTGCAAAAATGTGAAGAAAACTTGGAAGTTGCCAATTGAATTAACTTTGTATTCACTTTGATTTTCATAAAATGTAAAGCCAGAATTTAAGAACTCACCTTTCTTTCTTCTACTTTCCCCAGCTCTAATCTTCTCGAATTAAAGGAATAGCAAACACACCTGAAACATAAATCAGAAAGAGGTGGCCTGGAATCAAAACATTACCTCACCGGTTGCCAAGAATGACACTCCAAACACCCATGGAAGTGGGTTTGCTGCACTTCTCTTACTTTGTCATTTTTGAATGACATTTTAGATGCTGTAAAGATATGGCCAAATAATTAGGGACAGTACTCCTACATGTATGGCTGCAGGCATTCCACCTATCGGTGAGCGCATCAGATCTCACAATGAAAGAGTTCATAGTGACTCAAGAGGCAGAATTATTTCCTTTGAATAGAGCTAGTTGCAAAGTGAACATTTATTATGAAAACTTTCAAAAAAGATGCATTTTCCCAGGGAAACTTTTCTTAAAAAAAGAATAAATTGACTAAAATATTTTCAGTTTTTGAAGACTAAAAACTTTTTGGTTTTCACGTGAGGTTTTTGAAAAGCAAAAAAAAGAAAAGAAAAAGAAAAAAAATGGTTTTGGTGTTGGAAACTGGCACATTTTAAATGAAACAATCATTTTCTTAAAAAAAAATTATCTCCAAAAAAGGGCATTTTTGTTTAAAAACATCTGAAACTTTTCAACCAGCTGAGATGTAAAACTGAAGTCCCAGCTATTTGTGGTAATTAAAAAATTTACAATTAGTTCCGCAGAAGTCGGGATATGTCCTGGCCAAATTCCAGCTTTAGTAATTACATCCTTCCTACCTAAAATGCTCCTCAGCTTTCAAATGGACATGGCATTCTTCAGTTTCTCTTCTAAACTGGTGTGTAGTGTTTCTGTGCACTATTAAACAGCTGCTGTTGGACATCCCACAGCATTTCGGCAAAGTATGAAGTGATTGCTTCTTTGTAAATATTTGAAAGTTATTTTGCAATCCTTTGGGACAATATGTACTATTTGCTGTAAGTTTAGGTTAATAATATTTGGTATACAAATATGGACGCACTCTCCAGGGTTAACAGATTGTGGAGCAAAACTTTCCCTGCTACAGTCATCTAAATCGACCTTTACCACCTATACATCTAACAATACTCTCTTTGAAGTATCTGCATTTTTTAAACCACTTCAACTTATTTCCAGTGGAACTTCCCATTATTTTCTGGCCAATCCTGTGCAATGCTAACAAAAAGCCAGATTCTGAAGTACTAAATCCCTTCATTTCCAAGTCATGTTTGGTCATGCCATAAGGTTCAGTGAAACATGACAGAAGACGTATATTTTAATGTAACACCTGGCTAGTTTAAATGAGCAAAGAGGTGAGTTTGTTTGTTTGGCATGTATGTGTGTTATAATGATTTGATCTTGAAATATCCCTGTTACTTATGGGGCTAATCCTTGTGAAGTGTTGAGCACCACCTATAATGGGAGTTCAATTAAATCAATTGGAATGGAGAGCACATTGTAGAACACACTCCATAAATACTAAGGAGAGTTCAAGTTCAATTCTTATTTTTTAATAAAACACACACAAAAAAAGCCCTCTTTAACATATTTTTCTTACACTAAAATTAGTTAAAGTAGCTAAACCAAGTATCAGATGAAAAGAAATGTCTCCTCTTGTGTTTCTGTGTACTACTGACATGAGTCAACATGTTGAAAGATAATAAATGCAGTTACCTTCTGTAAATCATTTTGCAAAAGCACAAATCTGGTTTTTCAGATGCTCAGTGTGTGTTTTACTTGGCTCAGTCAGCGGTACGTTAAAGTCCTATACCATGATGGAATGATAATTGGGTGTTGATGAAAAACATCAATCATCATTGCATTGTGATCTTAGTTATAGTTTCTTTTAACTTTAAGCTGTGAGATGTTGTGAAATAAACCATTTGAGTACGGTGATTGCATTTTAAACACCATCCCTTCACTTATAGGCCAAGTGTGAGTCATTCCCTAAATCAATAGAGTTTATTAAAAACTCAAGGATTACCTGAAAAGGGTTTGAAGGGTTTGGCGGTAAAAGAAAAAAAAACTGACTCCCTTCTAATATATATGTTCTTCTGTTTCATATCCTGCCTAATGCTACTGAATCCCTACAATAATCATTCCTTCATCATACCTGCTGGGACAGGCCAACCTGATTTTGAAGTATGTTGTAGCAAAATAGATCAGTGGATGTGTTCTGTTATCAGCAATTTAAATGTTTCATCTATGATGAATGAAAATCAAGATAAACGTGCCCAAAGCTGCAGTGATCTCTTTGATGGAAAGAGATTAATCTTTACCCATAGCTGAAAAATAGTATTCAGTTACATAAAAATAGCAATGTACAACTGAAGCTACTATTGTTGTTTTGAAGATTACAGTAGTAATAATCAGAGGTAGCTGGTCATTTGAGAATAATGGAGCTAAGGCTCATTAATGTCACTAATGTGTGGGGTGGTTGTGTACTGTAGGTTACAGTTCCACCTTCTGGAGTCCTGGTCTGGTGGGGCTGAAGCTGCTCCGGTCCTGGAGGATGGAGTACAAAGGTCTGCCACTAGGGTACTTCTAACCCTGCAGTAGCAGAACCACTGGCACCACAGAGCAGGGAGTGCAGGCTTCTGTGAGCCTATTTCAATTCAACTCCACAGAGATAGAATATAGGATGATCTGCTCATGCTCCCTCTCTTCCTGCTTTTCCAGTTCCATTAAGAAGTAGGAGAAGTCATGGGATGGAGTGCATAACCGAAGGGCTGATTCTCCTAAACTGTGGAGAAGTTAAATCTGAAGAGGAAGCATCCTCAGACTAGGGGATAAATTTTTTTTAGGGGGAAGGGGTATTTCTGAGCTGGTGGGGGTTCAATTGGAAACCTGAAGGAATTCAATAGGGTTTGGAGCTGAGACATGCCCCCTGCATGTTGGACTGGCAGGGTTCAGTGCAGGAGGAATGGAGTCAATTGATGAACCAGGCTGTATGAATAATGAATTTTTCAGTTCTCTGGTTATTCTGAAAAAAATATAAAAAAACCTACTTTGGGTCAAAGCAAAATCTTTGGCAAATAAAGTGGAAAAAATTATTTCAGGTCGCACAAAACATTTAATTTGATCCAAAATATTTCAGTTTGATTTTCAGCATTTTTTAACACTTTGTTTAAAAAAAAATTATCAGAAATTTTGAAATGAAAAGTTGCTTTGAACCAAAAAAATCAAAATGTTTCAGTTCATAAAAGTCAAAACAAAATGTTTGGCAAAGCCCTTAGTGGAGACACTACGTATACTGGCAACACTTATTTTGCTGGTGTGGTTAAATCACTTCCCTGAACAACATAAGCTGCACCAGCTAAAAGACCTTTGAGAGTTTGAGTAGCATGTACACAAGGGACACTCCTAACTGATGCAGCTACGCCAGAAAAACTTTGTAGTGCAGACTGGGCCCAAGATTTGAGGGCAAGAGGAGAGCACAGTAAAGGGGAATAGAGGGATAAATACTGTTTTCTCTCATTTTGTCCTTTTATTGTCAAGTGTCCCCATTCTTCTTTTTATAAGGGGGATGGGACAAGAGAGAGAAGGCTCCCCATTTTCTTATCACCTCTCTTCCAACTTCCCTCATCCCCATAAAATGCTTCTCTGTGACACCTCTGACTATAGTGTCTTGCTTTTTCCCTTTGAAAATATGATCAAGCTGCAGTGTGGTCAGCAGGTAGACTGCTGGCTGCAGCTCCATCAGTTATGATGGGCACAAGTTGCCACTGATTATAATTTCTTGCATTTCTCTGTTACCTTTCATGTAAGGACCTAAAAGCATTTAAATTACTAACTTAATTAACTGAGCCTCACAAAACTCCTACCAATTGTGCACTGTCGCAGGCAGGAGCTGATTTCAGTTTGGGCAGGACTGAAGAAGCGTGAGGCTGCCTGTAAATCAATACACAGAAAAGTCTATTCAACCTCTTTTGTTTACTATCATTGGCTAACAGCCATAACCCATTCCCTTTCCACTGACTTTCAGTGGGTCTAGGATTTTACCTCTGCTGTTTGTTTCTTTGCTGGTTTTGTGATGTGTAGGCAAAGGTTAGGGGTTTTGTTGGTGTTATAATAGATAGTACATATCACTGAGAAATGTAAACCAGTTTTTATTGTGATCAGTGTCATTCAATTACTTCAATTACCACTGATTTTGTCTGAACATATTATGAGACTATTCATTAAGCCAAATTCCCCTCCCTCCCTTTTAACAGAAAAGCATACACTATTGTCAATCCAGTCTTTAAAAAATTCATGAGTCAGGCACCAAAACATGATGAGATTGACTCAAAAACATGAAATTTCATGGTAAAAGTTGGATTCTTTTGTCTTCTGTTTTTTTAATGTTTAGGGTTCAGATTTTACAGCTTTTCTCGCAACCCTGAGCACTACAAATGTACTTAAAAAAAAAGAAATCTCAAATTCATGATTCTAGGAGCTGGGGCTTTAAGAAATATATCATGAGATTTGCCATACAATCACGAGCATTGTGCCTATAATACCATCACAAATGCATAAGGATAGGCGATTCGGTTCTGATTCATATTGAGCCAGATTTTCAGAAGTGCCCATTGAGACACTCTTGGCCAATTTGCAAAAAAGAGCTATGAAATCAGTATGTTGGGAACTTTTTAAAATCAGGCCACTTATTTGGGTACCTAAATGGGAGCTGAACTCCTTTTGAAAATCTTGCCACAACTGTAGGGGCTGAAAATTTGGACCCTAGTCTTTCTCATGCGTGAATAGGAAATTGGTTTGTAAAAACAACTCCTGCCTTCAGACCTCCGTCAATTCCACAGAATGAAACTGAAACTTTAACTTCATAATATCTTGGGAAGTAAAGATATAAATGGATGGCTTCTACGCCTAGACATGCTACATCTTTGCAATTTCTGTGTTGTTTTTTGAAATGTATTTGTACTGAAGGTCACTGTTTTCAATTAAGTTGCATTATCCTGCCGAATATATTGTAGCTAGATTTTTTGTATACAGTACATAGTTTGTTTTGTCAAGTGGTACAGTAAGCCAGGCTAGCATAGACATGCTTACTATTATCTCTTTCATATCAAAGAGAAACATATGTAGCCTTAACCATACTCTCCCCCAGTAGTAGTTTATTGCAGTGATATTACAGAGCATAATGACCTCAAGGAGACCTTATTGTAGATTCTCCAAAGTTCATTATATACTTAGTACTTATAGCATAAAAATAGGTAAGCATAATAAGTGGCTTAGTCATCCTTACTAGCTATAAAAGCTAATTATAAAAGGATTTCAGAACAAATTCAGTCAAGGAGCTGCTTCTAAAAATATGATTACGGTGTTAAGAAAATGTACTACATTTAGCTGATATTAACTAACAAATTTGCAAAAGACCTTCTACAATACAATATAACATAATAGCATATGCATAAATTTCTTGCCATTATCTTTTTAGACAAAGTTTGCTTTCACTCTGGGATTCTATTTTCTACAATTTCCAAGAAAAGCTGAGCCAAAACAAGCAAGAGCAAAAAAATGTGTTATGTCAAAGAAACATTCCTTCTGAGTATTCAGGGCATTGAATGAAGTGCCTCACCTGTCTGGCTATCTGTAAGCACAGTCAAAATGCCCCTGGGTATTAAAACCCAACTTGTCAGCAAATAGCAGGAGTCAGGTGTTTAGTGCTCTGGGTCTGTGGACACCTGTGGTTTTGCCAGACACCACTGAACAGCTTGTATCCAAGAACAATTTGTAATGTGACAAAATATACTGAAAAAGGACACAGATGGAAATAACAGACCAAACAGGCTTTCTCACAGTTGGGCTTTGACCCTGATGCAGTTCCTATTGCCTACGGCATCAAGCTGATCTCAAAGGGTAGGTCTTCACTTTAAAAAAAGGGAGTTTTTCACTGAGGTTGGCTAACTTGAGTTAATACATCAGTGACAATGTGACAACTCTGCTTTTAACTTGGGTTAGCAATTTGAGTTCAACCCCAGGTTCCCCTATAGGCTTTAACTTGAGCTGCTAACCCAAGAAGTTGCCATGTTGTCACCGCTTCTTTAACCCAAGCTATCTAACCCAGGAACACATTTTAATTTTTTTGCAGTGAAGACATACCCAAAGAGGTGTTACTCACCTATGATTCACCATTATAATGGGCTGTATGACCTTTGAAGGGTTTAGTTCACAAAAGCACTCACTGAGTGGACCCTGCAGCTTATTTTGCAGGGGATGGAATTGAACCAACTTCTGCAGTTGAATTAACTTGAACCTATAAAAGAAACCCTGCCAGTCAGCCCCTCTTCCACAGGAGTCCTACTTTACTCACATGTACCTCTTCTCCCCCAAAACACTGGGCTTCCTATCATTACCATAGATATATCTTCAGTTGAATCTGTTGCCTTCTCCTTCCATACAGTCTTAGCATTTTCAGGAAAGCAAAGCATGCAAACAATTTTTTCAGCCCTCTCCCCACTTTCAGATTTAACTGACTGTCTGTGATATATATATATAAAACCTCATACTCTTCTTGTTAATGTTTCCCATTTTATAGTCTTTAAGGGGAAAGATGTTCACCTGTTTAAATATCTCAAAACTAGGAATAAAAAACCCTACCTAAATAAACAACAGATGCTCAAGCGTTACTTGGGGTGAATACATCATTCAGAATCATCATTATATCCAACTACATTATCTTAATTTGTTCCTTTGCTGTATTCCTTTAATACACTGGCAGTGCACTAGATTGAAGCAGAGAATGTTAGGTTCAAGGCTTGCTTGTCAATTCTATGCAGCCCCTTTCTAAAAAGGTGACATGTTTTATTTATATAAAAAAACCTTCTAAAATAAAATAAAGCAAAAACCACATAATTTAAGCAGCATATGAAATTAATTTAATCATAGTCTTGAGTCATCCATTTTCCCTACGTGTTTCCTAGTACACATAGGGACAATCTCCAGCTGCAAAGTTCAGATGTGGATTTTGAACATAACCCACCCAAAAGTCTGAGGGTGTTTAGATCCATGTTTTATTTTTATTTATTTATTTATTTATTTGTAGCTTGTGCTGATCTTCTTTGTGTTACTAAAAATTCAGAATTTAATAACCCTTAAAGTTTCTCATTTCCTCCTATGGTTTAGTAAATTCCACATTTTGCTGCAGTACAAAAGTACTTGTATGGAAATATTTAAAAGTCTCTAATCAGATTAATAGAACCTGTGAGAGACTGTTAGCAAAGTATCTCTCTTTTTCCTTTTTATATTTAACACATTTAAAGATGAACAAAGATCATTTAAAAGTAATATGATTCCAAGAGTACTCAAAAGCAATGAGCAATTTAAGATTACAAATGCTCATAAGAGAGCAAAGGCTAAAAGATATTGAACTGAGGAATTCCTAGCAACCATGTTCTTTTAAAATTAGTCCTATGTACTTTATCATATGCATGATAAAAATGTACATGATAAAGAATGTTAAGGGAACTGGCAAATAAAATTGCATGCCCAATAGTAAGAATTTTTAATGAATCCATAAGTTTGGGGGTAGTACCTTACGACTGGAGAATTGCAGTAGTAATTGCAGTACTGTAGTACCTATATTTAAGACAGGGGGAAAAAATTCATCTTGGAAACTATAGGCCCATTAGTATAACCTCAATTGTATGCAAAGAATCATTTTTGAAAGAGAGAGAAATAAAGACATTGGGGTAAATGGTAATTGGAGTAAAAATACAACATGGTTTGACAAAAGGTAGATCATGCCTGACCAACTTGATTTTCTTTGAGAAGATAACTGATTTTCTATACAAAGAAAATGCAATAGATCTTATATACCTGGATTTCAGTAAAGCATTTAATGCTGTTTCAGATGGGAAATTATTAGTTAAACTGGAGACAATGGAGATTAATATAAGAATCAAAAGGTGGATAAAGAACTGGTTAAAAGGGGGTCATGCTGGAAGGTGAACTGTCAGGCCGAAGGGAGGTTATTAGTGGAGTTCCTCAAGGATTGGCCTTGCAATCAATCTTATTTCATATTTTCATTAATGACCATAGCACAAAAAGTGGGAGTGTGCTAATAAAATTTGCTGATGACACAAAGTTGGGAGGTATTGCCAATACAAAAGAGGACCGGAGTACAATACAAGACGATTTGGATGACCCGGATAACTGGAGTAATAGAAATGGGATGAAATATAATAGTGCAAAATGCAAGGTCATGCACTTAAGGACTAACAACTAGAGTGACCAGACAGCAAATATGAAAAATCAGGACAGGGGGTGGGGGGTAATAGGAGCCTATATAAGAAAAAAAACCCCAAATCAGGACTGTCCCTATAAAATTGGGACATCTGGTCACCCTACTAACAACAGAAGTATTTGCTATAAATTGGGGACTTATCAGTTGGAAGTGACAGAGGAGGAGAAAAACCTGGATGGTATTGGTTAATCACAGGATGAATATGAGCCACCAATGTGATGTGGCCAGGAAAAAAGCTAATGCAATCCTAGGATGAGTTAGATGAGGTATTTCCAGTAGAGATATGGAAATGTTAGTATCATTGTACAAGGCATTGGTGAGACCTCATCTGGAATACTGTGTGCAATTCTGGTCTCCCATGTTTAATAAAGATTAATTCAAACTAGAACAGGTGCAGAAAAGGGCTACCAGGATGATCAGAGGAATGGAGAGCCTGTCTTATGAGAGGAAGCTTAAGGAGCTTGGCTTGTGTAACTTAACAAAATGAAGGTCCAGGGGAGATATGATTGTACTCTTTCTATAAATACATCAGATGAGGGAGAGGAGTTAAGTTAAGGTCCAGTGTTGGCACAAGAACAAATGGATATAAACTGGCCATCAACAAGTTTAGGCTTGAAATTAGACAAAGATTTGTAATCATCATAGGAGTAAAGTTCTGGAGCAGCCTTCCAAAGGGAGTAATGTGGGCATAAAAACCTAACTTGTTTCAAGATTGATCTTGATAAATTAATGGAGGGGATGGTATGATGAGGTTGCTTACAATGGCATATGGCCCATCCACGTCTGCTGTTAGTAAATATCTCCAATGGCCAGAGATGGGACATGACATGGGGAGGGCTGTGAGTGACTGCAGAGAATTCTTCCCCAGGTGTCTGGCTAGTGACTCGCACCCACATCTAACTAATTGCCATATTTGGGGTCAGGAAGGAATTTCCCCCCAGGTCAGATTGGAGGAGACCCTAGGGGGGCGGGTTCACCTTCCTTTGCAGAATGGGGCAGGGCTGGTGCAAGGAAGTTTCCCGCCCTAGGCGAAACTTGCTTGCACCAGCCCTGCGCCGTCCCCCTCCTATGCCCCCCCCAGCCGGTTCCCCCACCTGCGGGCACTCACCCCCCTCCACCACCACCCACGGGACGCGGGAGCTGAGTGGGGAGCCGGGGGCAGGGGGATGGCTCACAGCAGCTGCCCCGCAGCTCCTTGCTCAGGTGCTGAGCAGGGGGCAGGGAGGCGGCTCGCGGTGGCTGCCCCTCGGCTCCCCGCTCAAGCGGCCCACCGCCCCCCAAATCTTGGCGCCCTAGGCGACTGCCTAGGGTCGCCTAGTAGGCGCACTGGCCATGGAATGGGGTAGGGTCACTTGCTGGTTTGAACTAGAGTGAATGGTAGATTCTCTGTAACTTGAAGTCTATAAATCAAGATCTGAGGACTTCAGTAACTCAGCCAAATATTATGGGCCTTTGGCAGGAGTGGATTGGTAATGTTTTGTGCCTGCGTTGTGGAGGAGATCAGATTAGATGATCATGATGGTCCCTTCTGGCCTTAAAGTCTATGAGTCTATCTGTTTTGTGCCAAATTCTGTTTTCATATACTTCTCACTTAAATTACTCTGGATTTATACTAGTGTAACTGAGAACAGATTATAACAGATGGGTCCAGGATGCAAATTTAGATACAAACTCAGATTCAGATTTGAAAACCCTAAAGTTGGAGAGGTATTTTCTTTTGAGCATTTGAACTGGGAATTTTAAAAGTAGAATCAATTGCAGAATTCTGATCAGACTCTAAATTTTGTTAATCACAAAATAAGGAATTATTTAAATCCAGCCTTTGGCATGGGCCTCTGGCCTTGATTCAACAAGGTACTTAAGCACTTGACTAACATTAACATTGAATTTAAACAGACTACTCACATGCTTAAAGTTAGACACATCCACAAAAGCTTATGCTGAAATAAATTTGTTAGTCTCTAAGGTGCCACAGGTATTTTTCTTGTTTTCCTTTTGCTGACACAGACTAACACGGCTACTACACTGAAATTTATCTTGTGATTTTCTTGGTAATGGCTCTTTAAACTTTTGGTACAAGGAAGGAAAAATGTTTAATATAATGCACCTGGTAGCTCTAAAAAGATAGTTACTATTATAAAAGAAGTTTCAGAGGACTTGTTTTGATAATTGTCTAGGACCCAGCATAAAATTATCAGCAGCTTAACAGACATTCTGTTTTCTCATTATAACATTCTGTACAACATATGCATAACATGATTTCTGTTGTTAGTACTAGAATGTAATATTTATACAATTTATTATCCTCATTGAATATTTAGTTTTATAGTCTCCTATTATTTATCGATTGCTTGTTCCTCAATTTCCAAATACTGCTTCATTGCTAGAATGGAGCAACAATAATACATCATTTAGAAATTAATATAGAGATACAGAAAAGAAGAGAGGTTTACATTGAAGATTCACAACCTTTCTGAAAGTTAGCACTCTTCCAAAATAAGAGCACTTAAAGATATATTTGTATACATGTGATTGTGTTTGCCCTTATTTTATTACATATTTTCCTCCGGTACAATAATTTTTTGTATAAATAAAGCTAGAAAGCATAAAAATTCCATAGCTGCTATATAATTTAAAATGCTTGGGTAAAGTTGTATGCCAATGAAAGCAAAAATGAAAGTGGCTGATTAGGTACCCACGGTATGTACTTTGTCCCTATACGCATTACAGCACATATTGCCTGGTTCTCAGCTAGAGGACACACAGAACACTGGTCAAAAGTACTTCACCTGAATGGGCCTTTCCAAATAAAATGCTAAATGGTGAAGACTTTTAGTTCATACTCAGGCAAAACTTCCATTTGACTTCAATGGGAGATTTGCCTGCAAAAGGTGTGAGTTGCTATATTTCATCCATAGTCAGTATTTCATGCACAGAATATTCCTACCTATTCACATATATATAAAACCCATATTTATAAATATTTTCCCAAAGGGTTTACAACTTCTTCCAGTGCTGTAGGAGCTTCTTACAGAGAACCAAATATGCTGCAGCTACCCACACAAAGAATCAGTTAAAATGCTTCTTAGACTAATTATTTCAATTTAAACCATTTTCTTAAGCAAGAACTTGGCAAAGAGTACACATGCAAACAAATCCAGATTATTTTTGTGCCACTTTTTAACTCAATGACAGTAGCTCATAATTTATTTAAATCGTTTTCTTTTTTCTAGGAAAAAATCCATTGCATAATAGTATTAAACTATGTCTATTCTCAGTTATAGCCTGATGCATTTTGATAGGCCAAGATATCGTGTCTGTTGCAGGGACAGTTTGTCAGTTTAACCCTGTGCTTTATTGTTTGAAAAGTGTGAATTGGGAGTGCTTTGTTCCAGGTGAGCCTGATTGTTATAAAAAGGCAGCCAGTTGCAAACCAGCTGAGCAGCAAAAAGATCGCCTGGGGAGAGCCCACTGAGGCTTTCATCTCGCAGGCTTTTCTGAGTAGTTACTGCAACAGCTGAGGAAGCTCTTAGAAGGAAGGTAATATGGATAGTGGGCGATCTGCTGTTGTGACCTGCACAGGATGTGTCATGTTTGTCTTTCTTCCACAGGACAAAAGTGACTTTGTCTGTACAAAGTGCAAGCTGGTCTCCATATCGGAAGAGAAGGTTCAAGGTCTGGAGAAACAAGTATCAACCCTGCATTACATAAGAGAAAATGAAGATTTCCTGCACAGACTTCAGGATATGCTTCTGTGGGCACAACATTCTGAGGAATCAGCAGGCTGCACAGCATGAACAGAAGGACGGTGAGGAAAATTGGCAGCATGTGACCTCCAGAAGAAGAAAGAGGAGCATCCATGTACCAGCAATGCAGATACAGGTGAGCAACCGTTTTCATGTTCTCTCCACGGGTACTAATGCGGAGAGTGAACTAGATTATACATCTGAGGGAAGGAAGCAGAAGGAGACTCCACTGATTGGAAGGCATGAGATGCACTGTCCTAGGGATGGGGGTTCCACGTCCACCACTCCCAGGAGAAGGAGGCGCGTGGTGGTGGTTGGGGACTCTCTCCTAAGGGGGAATGAGTCATCTATCTGCCGTCCTGACCGGGAAAACCGAGAAGTGTGCTGCTTGCCAGGAGCTAGGATTCACGATGTGACGGAGAGATTGCCAAGACTCATCAACCCCCCAGATCGCTACCCTTTCCTGCTTCTCCACGTGGGCACCAATGATACTGCCAAGAATGACCTTGAGCAGACCACTGCAGACTACGTGGCTCTGGAAAGAAGGATAAAGGAGTTTGAGGCACAAGTGGTGTTCTCGTCCATTCTCCCTGTGGCAGGAAAAGGCCAGGGTAGAGACCGTTGAATCATGGAAGTCAACAAATGGTTATGCAGGTGGTATCAGAGAGAAGGCTTTGAATTCTTTGACCATGGGATGGTGTTCCAAGAAGAAGGATTGCTAGGTAGATACGGGGTCCACCTAACGAAGAGAGGAAAGAGCATCTTCACAAGCAGGCTGGCTAACCTAGTGAAGAGGGCTTTAAACTAGGTTCACTAGGGGAAGGAGACCAAAGCCTTGAGGTAAATGGGGAAGTGGGATACCAGGAGGAAGCACGAGCAGCAGAGTGCAAGAGGGGAGGACTCATGGCTCATACTGAGAAAGCAGGACGATCAGCGAATTATCTTAAGTGCCAGGGGGATGAGGTCAGTGGATGAGGCTTTCTTCAGGCAACTAACAGAAGTTACTAGATCACAGGCCCTGGTTCTCATGGGGGACTTCAATCACCCTGATATCTGCTGGGAGAGCAATACAGCAGTGCACAGACAATCCAGGAAGTTTTTGGAAAGTGTAGGGGACAATTTCCTGGTGCAAGTGCTGGAGGAACCAACTAGGGGCAGAGCTCTTCTTGACCTGCTGCTCAAAAACAGGGAAGAATTAGTAGGGGAAGCAAAAGCGGATAGAAACCTGGGAGGAAGTGACCATGAGATGGTCGAGTTCAGGATCCTGACACAAGGAAGAAAGGAGAGCAGTAGAATATGGACCCTGGGCTTCAGAAAAGCAGACTTTGACTCCCTCAGGGAACTGATGAGCAGGATCCTCTGGGAGAATAACATGAGGGGGAAAGGAGTCCAGGAGAGCTGGCTGTAGTTTAAAGAATCCTTATTGTGGTTGCAGGAACAAACCATCCTGGTGTGTAGAAAGAATAGTAAATATGGCAGATGACCAGCTTGGCTTAACAGTGAAATCCTTGCTGAGCTTAAACACAAAAAAGAAGCTTACAATAAGTGGAAGCTTGGACAAATGACCAGGGAGGAGTATAAAAATATTGTTCACGCATGCAAGAGTGAAATCAGGAAGGCCAAATCACACTCTGAGTTGCAGCTATATGGATTTTAAGAGTAACAAGAAGGGTTTCTACAGGTATGTTAGCAACAAGAAGAAGGTCAGGGAAAGTGTAGGCCCCTTACTGAATGGAGGAGGCAACCACAGAGGATGTGGAAAAATCTAATGTACTCAATGCTTTTTTTGGTCTCTGTCTTCACGAAAAAGGTCAGCTCCCAGACTACTGCACTGGGCAGCACAGTATAGGGAGGGGGTGACTAGCCCTCTGTGGAGAAAGAAGTGGTTCAGGACTATTTAGAAAACCTAGATGAGCACAAGTCCATGGGGCCAGATGCACTGCATCTGAAGGTGCTAAAGGAGTTGGTAGATGTGATTGCAGAGCCATTGGCCATTATCTTTGAAAACTCATGATGATCGGGGGAGGTCCCGGATGACTGGAAAAAGGCTAATGTAGTGCCCATCTTTAAAAAAGGGAAGAAGGAGGATCCGGGGAACTACAGGCCAGTCAGCCTCACCTCAGTGCCTGGAAGACTCATGGAGCAGGTCCTCAAGGAATCAATTTTGAAGCACTTAAAAGAGAGGAAAGTGATCAGGAACAGTCAGCATGGATTCACCAAGGGCAAGTCATGCCTGACTAACCGAATTGCTTTCTATGATGAGATAACTGGGTCTGCAGATGAAGGGAAAGCAGTAGACGTGTTATTCCTTGACTTTAGCAAAGCTTTTGATAAGGTCTCCTACAGTATTCTTGCCAGCAAGTTAAAGAAGTATGGGCTGGATGAATGGACTATAAGGTGGATAGAAAGCTGGCTAGATCGTCGGGCTCAATGGGTAGTGATCAATGGCTCCATGTCTAGCTGGCAGCCAGTATCAAGCGGAGTGCCTCAAGAGTCGGTCCTGGGGATGGTTTTGTTCAATATCTTCATTAATGATCTGGAGGATGGCGTGGATTGCACCTTCAGCAAGTTTGCAGATGACACTAAACTGGGAGGAATGGTAGATATGCTGGAGGGTAGAGATAGGATACAGAGGAACCTAGACAAATTAGAGGATTGGGCCAAAAGAAAGCTGATGAGGTTCAAGAAGGACAAGTGCAGAGTCCTGCACTTAGGACGGAAGAATCCCATGCACTGCTACGGAATAGGGACCGAGTGGCTAAGCAGTAGTCCTGCAGAAAAGGACCTAGGGGTTACATTGGGTGAGAAGCTGGATATGAGTCAACAGTGTGTCCTTGTTGCTCAGGCTAATGGCATTTTGGGCTGTATAAGTAGGAGCACTGCCAGCAGATCGAGGGACGTGATCATTCCCCTCTATTCAGCATTGGTGAGGCCTCATCTGAAGTACTGTGTCCAGTTTTGGGCCTAACACTACAAAAAGGATGTGGAAAAATTGGAAAGAGTTCAGCGGAGGGCAAGAAAAATAATTAGGGGGCTGGAGCACATGACTGATGAGGACAGGATGGGAGAACTGGGATTATTTAGTCTGCAGAAGAGAAGAATGAGGGGGGATTTGATAGCTGCTTTCAACTACCTGAAAGGGGGTTCCAAAGAGGATAGATCTTGGCTGCTCTCAGTGGTACCAGATGACAGAATAAGGAGTAATGGTCTCAAGTTGCAGTGGGAAAGGTTTAGGTAGCATATTAGGAAAAACTTTTTCACTAGGAGGGTGGTGAAGCACTGGTATGGGTTACCTAGGGAAGTGGCGGAATCTCCTTCCTTAGAGGATTTTAAGGTCAGGCTTGACAAAGCCCTGGCTGGGATGATTTAGCTGGGGTTTGGTTCTCCTTTGAGCAGGGGGTTGGACTAAATGACCTCCTGAAGTCCCTTCCAACCCTAATACTCTAAATATCTTGATTTACAATGGATGTGGCACCCCTATTTAGCATTACTAGCTGGGCTAAAGCAACAAGTACAGTAGTTTTAACATTAATCTTTATTTTAAACTGCCCAATCCAGCAAGAAGTAGGAAGAATCAGCATGAGATGCTTGCGTGGCATTTAATACTGGCAATATTTTGCTGAGTCAAGTCTTTGAAGCTACTGTATCTGCTGCCAATGTTATTTTTAGGAACTTTCTTAAACCTACATTGTTTCTTCCCTGGTAGAAAATAAAACCGGCCCATTAATGAAGGAATTGTATTTTATTTTTTGAAGCAACACTGCAGGTCTGTAATAACATTACCCTTTCTCCATGATCTTTATTTGCACTGCTTTGGGTGTAAGTATAATTTACACTTTACACTGCCAGAGCACTGTAAAGGAGTCTTGGTGTAAGCGTGAATAAGATCTGTTTTGCTAAACACAGAGGTAATGTGTAAGAATCAGTGGCACTGGAACAGTGGGGGTTAGGGAGCCATGGCCCTCCCACCTGCCCGGCTCCTCATAGCTGCCTTAGCAGCTCTCCCTGACCTGGCTCCGGCCAAGCGAGGGCCTCAGAGCAGCAGCCCAGCCAAGAGCCGTGGTAAGAGCCGTGTGGGCAACTGTGGGGAGTCATGGTGCGGACCCTCCACCAGCCCTGGGCGGGGAGGTCCAGGCAGTGGGGACATGAGTAGGGGGCTGCTTTTGGACCACCTCTCCCCCCCCCCCCCCGGCAGGAAGAGGGGCAGGCCCTGTTCCGGCCCGGTTCCAGCTTCCAGCTGGCAGGGTGTGGGGCTTGGGCGGGCAGAGGCTCCCAGCCCCCTGACTTTTGGGAAAGCTCCAACACCTTTGTTAAGAATGTGGTAAAATATGCAACCACGTACATTCAGTTACTTACATGTACATTATACATGGTGTAAATGAACCTAAGAGAATCTAACCCGATGTGAGTTACAAGCTGGGGTAATAGAAGAATGTGTACTAGAAGAATTAATTAACATTAATGTACACCTTCCTACCCCTCCTATTAGTTGTTTTTCCAGTTACTACACTCTCTTCCATCTCCTTGACGTATAAATTACACTGTCACATGCTCAGTTACATGGGATAATATACATTTTACATCGTATTATACATTTGCCTCTAACTTTAGACAACTCTGTCTCTTAAAATAAGCCTTTGAGCCAGACTACACTACAAGTACCACTGTGCCACAGGACTTGTCCATCCCACACAGTCCTCCCCAATAAAATAAAAGCCCAATTTCATCTTGTGGTGTAGCTGGAGCCATCAGGGACTTTTAAGTTCAGGACCACACTTAAGGTCCCATCCAAGACCACAGAATGGAACTGTGCTTTAACTGTGTTGGGGACAATTCTGTTCTGACTGGGTCCCCTGACACAGTTGTGCAGGACATGACATTTGTTTTTGCTTTCTGAAGAATTGAAAAGCACTAAATACTTTTAGTGGGACTATGCAAGAATATATGGGGGGCAGGGGAAGTGAGAGGTGGATTCTAAATGTACTTTTTAGCTCGTATTTGACTGAAGCTCTGAGTAGTCACACAGAATTCTTCTGAATTAACTTGCTCTTTGAAATTTACAAATTATGATAGTGAGAGGGAACTCTAAAGAGAAAATAAAATGGTGTCTAACTGTAATAATGTAGTGCACATAGCATATAACTGCTACATTATTGATTGCATGATGTATTACGCCTTTCATTGTGAACCACAGAACAGGTAGAGGCATAGTAGACTAATTTGGTTTATATATTCAGCTGTAAGGCTAGACACTGCATCATTCTTTTCAGAAAGCAGTGACTCCAGGCATGTGGAACTCGTAGTCATGACAACAATACCCCACTCTGAATCTGAGCTTTAACTAAGAAACTCTGCCTTGTCTCCATCCCTTCCTGCTCATGACCTGACTTTACTTGCTCTCTGGGGGTGGGAGTTGTGTTTTCATGAATGATCTATTGAACAGAGTTACAGTACACGGGGCCTTGTCCACACTGAGCTTTTTCTTAAAATTTCCCACCAGTGCACTAATGTTGGTGTAACTCCAATGGTGGCAGTAATGATGTGAGTGCTAGTGTAGAAATCCTGCTGTCAACTGCAGTACTTTTATCACTTGTCTAGATTTTCTCTGAGTGGGGTCAGGTGACAGTGGTAAAAACACCATCATCTTGTCTATGTTAGGACTACCATTGTTGCTGCTGCAACAGTGTTAGAGCAATGGTGGACATTTTAAGGAAAAAAAAGCAATAGAGACCTGTATTTTAGAGGTGATGAGCCCCCATGACTCCAACTGAAGTTAATGGAATTGCAAATACTCAGCACCTCTGAAAATCAAACCCACAGTTACTAGGTTGAAAACATTATAATCAAGCATGATAAAAAGCTAAGGCTGCAATATTTGTAAATATTACATGATATGGCCCCAAGTAATAAGAGACAATCAATTTCAGCTCATGTGGTTAGTCTCAAACTGTGGCCTGTGGACTCTGGTGATCTGCAGAACACCTGTTGGTGGCCCACATGGCTGATCACATGGTGTTAACATGTTGTCCTATTTCCACTTGCTAAATCACATTAAAAGACAGCTAAATACCTTATACTTGCTGCCACAGAGCTGGTATGTGATCATAAATGAGACGGGACATGAGCTCCATCTAGTATAATCAGCAGGCTATTCCATGATTGTGTAAGCCAGGCCATGATTTACACAGACCCTGTGTGGTATCACCGTAGCACATCCTGTGTTCTTCAGTTTGTGAGTTAGAGAAACAGGGACAGCTAGTTTGTCAAGAATCCCCAATGTGTATATTAAACCCAATTTCTGTCTTCTCTATCACAAAGAACATTAAAGCTTGCAGGAAAAATAACTTTATAGGATCTTATTTGTTTGTGTTGTGTGTGTGTCGCTTATTGAGGGGTAGCTAAGTCAAAGAAATGAAGTTGTGTTTAGTGAGGAATGTAGTGATGCATGTGGTTAATTCTATGTATTGCAGGATTGAGTTCCAGAGATTAGGTGCAGCCCATGAGGGAATGTCTATATGGGGATAAAAAAATCTGCCGCTGGCCGAGATCAGTTGACTCAGGCTCACAGGGTTTGGGCTGCAGGGCTGAAAAATTGCTGTGTAGATGTTCTGGCTTGGGCTGGAGCCTGAGCTCTGGGACCCTCCACCCTCTCGGCATCCCAGAGCAGGGGCTCAAGGCCGAGCCCAAACATCTACACAGCAATTTTTAGCCCTGTAGCCTGAGTCCCATGAGCCCAACTCAGACAGCCATGGCTGTGCCGCGGGGCTGTCATCCCTATATAGATGTACCCTGATTGTTCTCTCTCCCACACTCATGATCCTCCCGTGTTCATTGACTGTTTCAAAAATATCTAACTGTCATGGAAGTAATGGTCACAAAGGAAAAGCAGTCCTGCAGGCATCTAGGGCCAAATCCATGCAGGGCTTTTAAATTCAGGGCAGAGACCTTGAAATGGATTCTGAACCCAGTGAGGAGCACTGCAAGGAGTGAAGTATCAGGGTGGTGCCGTCACCGTAACTCAAGTTTCTAAGCAAGTGAGAAATAATGCATGTTGCATTTTGTACCAGTGGTAGCTTCTTCAGGGCATGAGGCTTGTATACCTAGACACAATGAGTTACACTAATCAAGTCTGGAGTTAATAAAGGCTTGATTCACTGTGGTCATTTGGTATTCAGTAAGGCATGCTCTTCTGACCAGTTCCAGATGGAGCTGGGTAATTATCTGATCATCCACTAGACTGGAGTCCAATAAAGCTGTGGCCTGCCTCCTCACTAGAACTCAGATGACCTCATTAATAAGGGATATAATAGAGCAGGCAAGTTCCCCTAAATAAATGACAATGCTGCATGTCATTATAAAGTGTCATTTAATTATTGCTGTGTTATTATTATTGTGATATTTTGTATCAACAAGGGTTTTCAACAGGTACTGAAACGAGCTTTGTTGGGTTCGATCCTGCCCCCATTGCAGTCAATGGAAACTTTACCGTTGACTGTAATGGAAGCAGGACCAGGCCTCAAGTCCTCTTCTTTGTTCATTGCTTTTCTAGTTGGTCCTAAGAACATAAGAACATAAGAAAGGCCGTACTGGGTCAGACCAAAGGTCCATCCAGCCCAGTATCCTGTTCACCGACAGTGGCCAATGCCAGGTGACCCAGAGTGAGTGGCCCCAACAGGTAATGATCAAGTGATCTCTCTCCTGCCATCCATCACCCCCCTCTGACAAACAGAGGCTAAGGACACCATTTCTTACCCATTCTGGCTAATAGCCATTAATGGACTTAACCTCCATGAATTTATCCAGTTCTCTTTTAAACCCTGTTATAGTCCTAGCCTTCACAGCCTCCTCAGGCAAGGAGTTCCACAGGTTGACTGTGCGCTGTGTGAAGAAGAACTTCCTTTTATTTGTTTTAAACCTGCTGCCCACTAATTTCATTGGGTGGCCCCTAGTTCTTTTATTATGAGAACAAGTAAATAACTTTTCCTTATTCACTTCCTCCACACCACTCATAATTTTATATACCTCTATCATATCCCCCCTTAGTCTCCTCTTTTCCAAGCTGAAAAGTCCTAGCCTCTTTAATCTCTCCTCATATGGGACCCGTTCCAGACCCCTAATCATTTTAGTTGCCCTTCTCTGAACCTTTTCTAATGCCAGTATATCCTTTTTGAGATGAGGAGACCACAATTGTACGCAGTATTCAAGATGTGGGCACACTATGGATTTGTATAAGGGCAGTAAGATATTCTCCGTCTTATTCTCTATCCCTTTTAAAATTATTCCTAACATCCCGTTTGCTTTTTTGACTGCCGCTGCACACTGCATGGACATCTTTAGAGAACTATCCACGATGACTCCAAGATCTTTTTCCTGATTAGTTGTAGCTAAATTAGCCCCCATCATATTGTATGTATAGTTGGGGTTATTTTTTCCAATGTGCATTACTTTACATTTATCCACATTACATTTCATTTGCCATTTTATTGCCTAATCATTTAGTTTTGTGAGATCTTTTTGTAGTTCTTCACAGTCTGCTTTGGTCTTAACTATCTTGAGCAGCTTAGTATCATCTGCAAACTTTGCCACCTCACTGTTTACCCCTTCTTCCAAATCATTTATGAATAAGTTGAATAGGACTGGTCCTAGGACTGACCCTTGGGGAACACCACTAGTTACCCCTCTCCATTGTGAAAATTTACCATTTATTCCTACCCTTTGTTGCCTGTCTTTTAACCAGTTCTCAATCCATGAAAGGATCTTCCCTCTTATCCCATGGCAACTTAATTTACGCAAGAGACTTTGGTGAGGGACTTTGTCAAAGGCTTTCTGGAAATCTAAGTACACTATGTCTTCTGGATCACCTTTGTCCACATGTTTGTTGACCCCTTCAAAGAACTCTAATAGATTAGTAAGGCATGATTTCCCTTTACAGAAACCATGTTGACTTTTGCCCAACAATTTATGTTCTTCTATGTGCCTGACAATTTTATTCTTTACTATTGTTTCAACTAATTTGCCCGGTACGGACATTAGACTTACCGGTCTGTAATTGCCGGGATCACCTCTAGAGCCCTTTTAAAATATTGGCGTTACATTAGCTATCTTCCAGTCATTGGGTACAGAAGCCGATTTAAAGGACAGGTTACAAACCCTAGTTAATAATTCTGCAATTTCACATTTGAGTTCTTTCAGAACTCTTGGGTGAATGCCATCTGGTCCCTAGTTTGTGCTTGTCTCATCATTTCCACAAGAATGTCAAGATCGCAGCTATCTCAAATTTCATACAGTTGGTCAAAGCATGAAAATAAATGGAATAAGTGTATTTCATTTTCTCATGCTAATTGCATGCAGTGTAAGCCTAGTAAACACACACTTAAACCTTTAAGATGCTAGGCTGGCTAACTATTTTAATATACAACCCACTTCTCTGTATACATAAGTTTCACTAAAAGTTCAAAAAATAAAAAATACATAATTTTCTTTGGAGCAATGCACTTGTTTCTGAGGACAAACAGCTCTGCGATTCCTATCGTCATTTTATTATTGTTACTCAGCAATACCATTTTGATTAGCTAATATACTCTTTCTGATGTTTAATGGTCCTTATACCCTGGTAAGAAACAAATGTATTGTTTTTATAATTGAAACAGAGAACGGGGTTGTGTTTGGCTTCCAAACCAGCAGTTACTTTGGAAATATTGAAATCTTTCAGCTGTAAACAGAAATGTATACAGTACCAAGTTTGTACTCACTCAACAACAAATGTTGATTTCCAGTTTCCAAAAATCTACCTATACAGCTCAGTGTCAGCAGATCCCATTACAAATACTTAATCCTTCACAAAATGAGCAAAGGATAAAGATTGCATAAGGTACTGCGTAATTTCTTATATAACAGCACTTCTGGAAGGTGATCTTTCTGCAGGTGAGAAACAGAGTAAAAGTGTTCTGAGCTGCTTTAAGAACTGTAACTAGGTCTCTTTTTTAGCTTGCATTTATAGCCTGGAAGAGGTGCAGTTTTGGGCAATCTGACATTTTTATCTTGCTGCCCAGGTCAGCAGACTAGCATATGGCAACTAGTGGGGATATCCAGGTGTAGTAGGTGTTCAACATCTGTCGGGTTGTTGCCTTACTTGACAAAATGTGCACACGTCATATTCTTCTTGGGGTTTAAGTATTCACTGAGGTAGATTTTCAAAGGCACAAATGGCAGTTATACATCAAACTCCCATTGAAAGTCAATAGGAATTAAGCACCTTACTACCAAATGTGCCTTTGAAAATCTCTGAGTTTCTTAACTGCCATTGCAAATCATGTATGTAGTGTTGTAGCCGTGTTGGTCCGAGGATATTAGAGAGATAAGAGGGATGAGGTAATATCTTTTATTGGACCAACTTCTCTTGGTGAGAGAGACAAGCTTTTGTGCTATACAGACCTGAGGAAGAGCTCTGTGTAGCTTGAAAGCTTGTCTCTCTCATCAGCTGAAGTTGGTCCAATAAAGATATTATCTCACCCACCTTGTCTCTCAATTGCATAATCATTAGTTTTAGGTTGTGTATCAAATGCGACATTTCTGGTGCACTCCAGAGTGCAGTAGCATGGCTAGCTGTCTGAGAAGCTTACTTAATATCTGATACTATAAACCTTTTTCCAAATGCTTAATCTATTTTTGCCAACTGGATCTGAGCATTGCATGTTCAGCATCTATGTTAAAGCTGGGGAAAGACAGGAGACCTGCTGCTGTCATAATTGCTTTTTTGTGTCTTTTATTTATTTTATTCTTTATGTTATTACAGTTATTTGTTATTCAAATCATACCATTTATTTTATTTAATCAGGTTTTATCTACTGCAATATTCACGGTTAGAGGTACTGACCCTCTAATGTAGGATTATCTTTAAGTATTTTTAAAGCCACACTCAGCACGACCATAGTGTCCTTCCTAGCTTGTTTGCAATGTTTTGTGCCTGTATTCGCAAAGATGGGTGACTTTCCACGCAGTTTCAGAATCCTATGTCCCTCATAATGATGAAGTCTGAGCAGACACTGAGCCTGCTTTTAGTTGCAAATGGGTGAAATTGTGGCCGTTATGCCTTCTTGGGGCTCAGAGTGCTCTCCGTGTAAGGTGATCAAACTGCCAGAGACACTACTACACTGAGACATTTTCCCAATAGTTTCTGGTTTGAACCAAACTTTTCTGCTTCGGTGGACGTTTGCTCCTGTTTTCATGTTTGTGACTTGTACAAATGGTGGCAGAGCTTTCCCCAAAGTGGTGAGGCCAGGGCCCCCGCCTCCCTGAGGCCCTGCCCCACCCCTTCCCCCAAGGCCCCTTCTCTTCCCCCAGAGGCCCTGCCCCTGGCCAAGCTGGAAGCCTGACTGAGGCCAAGGACCCCACCCCACCACCAGCCAAAAGCAGGGCAGGTGGAGGCACCAGGCTCCTCACAGCTGCCCAGGTGGCTCTTACCCGGACCAAGCTCTGGCTGGGGGGCAGGGCTCCGAGGTCCCACCTCCTGGCTGGAGCAAGATCGGGATAAGAGCCGTGCAGGCAGCTGTGGGGTGCTGGCGCAGACCCTCCATCTCCATCTGCCCTGCGCGGGGAGCCCGGGGGGTGGGGACATGGGGAGAATAGGAGGGGAAGGGGGCAGGGTCCACCGTGGCGAAAAGTAGACAGGCCATGGCCTCCTGGCCCCCCCTGTTCCAGGGTCACTGCTTCTATCCTCATCACCAATATAGTGTTCCTTGTAGTAGTCAACAGACAGGATTTAGTTGGAATGAATATAAAGGAGATTCTTTATTGATGCCGCGGACACAGGTGAACCCTGTCATTCTGACTCTAGCTCCCAGGATAACTGAACACAACTTTTGCTGCCTTAGTGACATGACATAGGACCTCCTTAAATCCAGGCAGTTGTGGGAGAGATGACTCACTACACTACAGATGTACTCCCTATGATCTCCCAGTAGGTGCTGGAATTTCTGGGGGCCATTACCAAGTTGGGAGTTCAGAATCTCTGATGGCCAGTGAAATGATCTGGGTTGGATTTCCTCTGGCCTTAGTAGAGTTAGGCCTATGTCTGCACAAATGAACAATGGTACTTCAACTGCCTGTCTGCAAGATTAATGGGATCAGGTGGGAGTGGGAAGCTGTCTAACCGACTGCAGAAGAGCAGGAAGTAGAATCTTGCAGGGGATGAGGGTTATCAAGTGGTCTCCTCTTCTTGAAAGAGATCCCAAGCTGCTGCCCCTCTCTTTCCTTACACAGTACCTCCTTTCTTCAAAGGTCCACTGAAGACCAAGACTCCATTGTGGATGAAGAGGAGTAGACCTGCAATGCTTGGATGTAAAGGGCCTGAGCATCTCTGGAAAATCCGTGCTGCACTATGGGAATGAGGACCCATAGGTTGTGGAGGCTTCATGTGGCAGATGTAAACTAGTGGATGGCTAAAAATCCTTCTGGGCCTCAGTGGCCTATTCCTTGCCTTCCCTCACAAGGGCATCCCACCTGCTAAAGACCAAAGCAATTAAGTCTCCAAATCAGAAAGCTGTACATGTTGCATTTGGGGGGGGGGGGGGGGGGAAGAGGGCTGGTAAGTAATCAAAAGTCTTAGTGTGTCTGCAATACAGGAGCTATATTTCAGCATCTGCGCTGGTGCAGAGCAATGAAAAGAAAAATATGTTTAAATCAATAACAATTAAAAGAACAGGGCTCTTAAATGAATCAATGTTTTCTGTGTAAAAAACAGTAGAAAATAAAAAATAATTATTTGGTTTGGAAAAGGAATGAGATTATTAAATGAATAACTTTTGTACACCAACTCTTTTTATTGAAAAATATATTAAAACTCAAACTTCTAAAAGAATAACATGAGAGAAACAATATATTGTTTCTATACATCAATGGCATCCATTGTCAGTATCCCACTATATTTAATTAAATTCAGATTAAAGTGTTAGTAAGACTAGGAAAGGAGGATGAGAGATTTTATATCACTTTATAAAAGCAGGACCTCATAGTTTAATAAATATTGGCCCTAATGTTTATAGATTTCATTAGAAAATGTTATAAGTGCAGGTCACTTTTTACCAAGCTAAAATATTTATTTTTTTCAGTACAATATCCCTTCTGAAGATTTAAAAAAGAAAAGTCTTTAAACATAACCCATGAGGAAACAATTTTTGCTGTAGAACTATGTGCCTAGAATGTCACAATTTTTGTAAAATATTTGTGTATTTTTGATATTGTTCAAAAATGTTGCTGATAAAGGCAACTCAAGCAAGATAAATGAAACACTGGAATAATAAATGCAATTCTTAAGGCGTAAAATAGATCTGCATTTTTCATCAGCTGTTGCACAACGTTAATATTTGTGCTGAATTGCAAAAAGTTTATGTTAAACTGATCTTTTAAATACAATAATAATAAATACTTTGCACTTCTATAGTACCGTCCACCGAAGGGTCTCAATGTGCTTTATAAACAGTAATTCAAAATAATCTGGACAATCCGGAGAAATGGTCTGAAGTAAATAGGATGCAATTCAATAAGTACAAATGCAAAGTACTCCACATAGGAAGGAACAATCAGTTGCACACATACAAAATGGGAAATGACTACCTAGGAAAGAGTACCGCAGAAAGGGATCTGGGGGTCTTAGTGGATCACAAGCTAAATATGAGTGAACAGTATAACACTGTTGCAAAGAAAGCAAACATCATTCTGGGATGTATTTGCAGGAGTGTTGTAAGTAAGACACAAGAAGTAATTCTTCCACTTTACTCCATGCTGATACGCCCTCAGCTAGAGTATTGTAACCAGTTCTGGGTGCCACATTTTAGGAACAATGTGGACAAATTGGAGAAAGTCCAGAGAATAGCAACAAAAATGATTGAAGGTCTAGAAAACATGACCCTAATGAGGTAAGATTGAAAAAAATTGGGTTTGTTTAATCTGGAGAAGAGAAGACCGAGAGGGGAGATGATAACAGTTTCCAAGTACATAAAGGTTGTTACAAGGAGGAGGGAGAAAAGTTGTTCTCTTTTTAAGCTCTGAGGATAGGACAAGAAGCAATGGGCTTAAATTGCAGCAAAGACAGTTTTGGTTGGACATTAAGAAAACCTTTCTGTTAGGTTAAGCACTGGAATAAATTGCCTAGGGAGGTTGTGAAATCTCCATCACTGGAGATTTTTAAGAGCAGATTGGACAAACACCTTTCAGGGATGGTCTAGATAATACTTAGTCCTGCCATGACTGCAGGGGACAGGACTAGAAGACCTCGAGGTCCCTTCCGGTCCTATGATTCTATGGCAGAGGTCACAGAGATCCCAGTCTTGCACATCTTAGGGTATATCTTCACTTACAAAATAAAGGTGTGGTTTTACCATGGGATAAGTAACCTGTATAAGCTATTCCACTGGAAAAGTCATAGTGGAGACAAGACACTATAGTTTTACTGTAAGGTAAACTAGGAGAGGTCAACCACAGGCAAAGATATAGTGCTAACCTTACCTTGAAACCTCGTGATAGAAATTGCAGTGCCTTGTCTCCATGTATGACTGCAAGATAACTATCAAGCATAACTTATTTCAGTGTAAAAGGCACCTGTTGGGTGAAGACAAAGCCTTAGACAAACTTCCTACTTACAGGGCTGGCTCCAGCTTTTCGGCCGCCCCAAGCAAAAAAAAAAATTTTTTTTAAATGGCCGCCGCCGAACTGCCGAAGCAAAAAAAAAATGGCCGCCCCAGAATCCCTTACAGGGTGCCGCCCCAGGCACGTGCTTTGCCGTCTGGTGCCTAGAGCCGGCCCTGCCTACTTAAGTCTATGAGAGCAAGTCCCTGAATAAAATCTGTGGCAGAACAAGGAGTAGAATTCAGTAGTCTCCACTCATAGTGCACTGCTTTAAGCCCCAGGTCACATTATTTCCTTTTATATGTGACTATAGAGGTTAATGATCTTTTGAACAAATATAGGTCAACTTTGTTCTCAGGGCCTAAAATTGTGCAGAGCTACACAATGAATTTTTTAAAATGTGCAATGACCTTTCTGGAATATGTTCACTTAAAATAAATCAATAGACCTATTGTATATTAAACAACTGAATTTCATGGTGATGCTGGTTACAGCCAGAACTCCATTCTCTGTCATGTGCAATGATTTTTTTTAAAGACCTGCTTGCAAAAAACTAAACATAATGTAGTACAGGTTGCATTCTGTAATTCACACCATCCGCTACAGATATGTACACAAGATGTGTGACTTGCTTGTGAATGTTTAGTCACAGTTACTTTTAAAATGGTCTACAATGTATTAATTGCTTTCCTTTACGTACACTTAAAGGATTCATTTTACCTGCCATCTCTCCAGTTCCTTTTTATTTCTCTTCTGTGTTCCTATTATTACAGATGTTGTAGAGTACTGCGGCTTCCATAGACTTTATCTGTATGCACATTCTTATTTAGTCTTGATCTAGTAGCTGAGGAATAGATGCAAAAGTGATGAGAGTTTGGTTTAGCCTTGGCCTTTATTATCGGATACCCACAAGGAAATAAAGCTTTGATCTACTTCCTCAGAAAACTAATCCCAGTGATTATGTGGAGATGTGTGCAGTGGTAGCTACAGGGATATACATCTATAATCTCTTGGTGTTGAATACTTAATCCAGTAAAGATTCTTGGCAAGGAGATTTAAGGAAGAACAAAATAATTAAACTGTTCACTGGCATTGTTTTCAGGAATGCAGACTTGCTAGCTATACAGTTGCTGGATCTCACATTTATTGCATTTGTAAAGGGATACTTTTTAAAAAATAATAAACTTCTATCTTTCCAAAGTGAGGTAATGCAAAATGGATTATTTTCAGTGATGCTAATTCTTAAACATATACCATGTCCAGTTTCCATAGTGCGGAAATCTACAAGATTTTTTTTTTCTTTTGGTAAGACTAGTGTAAGCTTCCGTAGTGCATAAGTCAGACAGAGCTTTCATTGAATCCAGCTTTAGACCAAAATTTCTCTTTTCAGAGTTATGCTGGAGAATATATTGGGGAAAATTCACACCTGGGGTAAATGGCAGCAACTTCATTAAAGTTAATGCCACTGGGCCCCCTTATCCCAGACCTAAATCTGTCCCATTAACCCTGAGTCTTCTCTCCCTATGTGGGCAGTTCTGTTAACATCTGTGTGAGACGAGAGTATATTGGGAAAACAGAAGAAGACTTTGAAGAATTTTGCTTTTTCACTGTCTGAACCTTGTCTCACATGCCGTGTGGTATGTTTCATAGCATACAGACAAACAAATTAGATACAAATATAAAACACTCTTGCTGGAAGGTTGCAAGATAACACTATAATTCTTAGGATTAAAAACACACAAGAACCCCAAAACAGAAAGAGGACACATGCTGCTCCCTAAAAACAGAGAGGTACAACACATGACCTTGCTTTTTCTAGTTGTCTGCAAAACTGATTCATGATCACAGGCTTCCCTACTGAGCCCCCTTGCTTACAAGCAGGCACAGCAACTGCCCAGGTCTCCTACTCTTAAAGAGCTAGCTTGCAATTCCAAAATAGCTCTCAATACATGACACCTTTCACACAGAAAGCTTCCATCACTTTAACTAGCATTTTTGGGTGCACAAGGAATGGAGGATTAGGCCCACTCGGTAAATATCAATTGTTGTGCACCCTTTACTTTCTGTTCGAGGATGACATTCTCCTGTGGACAAAGGGTCAGCGCAAGGAGAGCCACACTTCAGCTTTGATTTGAATGGAAATTATTTAAAGTGATTCTTAGACACAAATTCTTCTCTCAATTACACCAGTCAATGGAGCTCCTTCAGATTCACTCTGCTGTGAGATCAGAATCAGACCTATACTTTCAAATTATCCTTCTCTAGTGCTTTTATTAGAATAATTTTTACAACTATAAATAAAAATACATAAAATGATTGATATTTTGATGCTAAAAAGCCTTATTATGCGAAGGAAGGATATTTGCATGAACCACTGACATGAAACACTGAAAGTTAAAAATATATTCCCCAAGAAAATCTTAATAGCTTTCAAATATCAGAGGGGTAGCCATGTTAGTCTGGATCCACAAAAACAATGAGGAGTCCGGTGGCACTTAAAGACTAACAGATTTATTTGGGCATAAGCTTTCATGGATAAAAAACCACTTCTTCAGATGCATGGAGTGCATGCATCTGAAGAAGTGGTTTTTTATCCATGAAAGCTTATGCCCAAATAAATCTGTTACTCTTTAAAGTGCCACCAGACTCCTCATTCTTTTTGTTAATAACTTTCAGTGTATCTACCAAGGTTCAATAAATCTAAAGGGAATTTAGTTAATATTTCAATGGGTTAAAATTAATCACAAATGGTAACTGGTTCGGTGAAGCATTTATTTGTTCATGTTGGTATTAGAGGAATGTTCTTTCTTCTCTAAAAGCAGAATTGGTTTCCTGCATAATTAAGCTTCATTACTGTACTTCAGTGATGCAAAGAATTACTCAGGACAGATATTCTGAGATGTTTAGGAAAACCTAATTTAACTTTAAGCAGTGAGACAAGGCTCTGAACTTACCCAGACTCTGGTCTTCACCATCCAGGCAGTCAACAGCTCAGGTCCCACTGTGGGAGACTCAGCCCTCCATCTGTGTCTGCAGAAGTCCATCCTCCTCTGGGGTTATCAAAGTTCTAAAGGACAGTTAAACAAAAAAGAACTCACACAAGGTTGTGGCAAGATTCAGGGAGTCTCTACTGGGCTAATGTAGCCTCATTTGGTACCCACAGATAAATCTCTATCACTAGTCTCCAAGCATTGGTTCAGTCTCTGGGCTCTCCTTTCCCTCAGGAGAGGGGCAGACAAACAGTGGTCACCCATGTAGTTTCTGCCTTCTACCAGGCCCTCCCCACCCCCCAGTGCCAAGGACTGAAAATCTGCCCTTTCCCCAGTCTGCCACTAACTAAGGTGGGCTTTTCCCTTTTACATCCTCCCTTCAGGCCTGACATGCCTTGCAGGTGTGGCTAGGCAGGGCTGCTCTAACCCAGAGCAGTTCTTTAACCCATGCCTGACTGATGTAGGGTTTTTACACCTCATCATACATAGACACAGAATGTTTCTTTTTTATTTAAAAAAAACTATAAAAACTTGACATGATAATTGAGGGATTATTTTCATCCAAACAAATTTTCAGACAGAAGAATTGTGACACTGCGTTAATTATTTAAACCACAATCCTGCAAGGAGAACCATGTGAAAAGGCCTGTGTGCCCATACAGTGCCCCAAGACATTGCAGGAGTAGAGGTTTGTGTGAAATACACATAGCATTCTCTTTCTGAAAGTTTGAAAGCTATTACCAAAAGTTTAGACCTGCACCATTGGCAGATTTCAGTCACCAGGTAATGTACTGGGACTGGAGTTTAAATGCTGTTAAATTCTATAATAATATAGTAACATAAAATAGAACATAAAACTGTCACTGAAAATGCACAAATATTTATGCTGATTTAAGTCAGTAAGTTTTTCTTATGCATGTTCTCTTTCCCCACTGCCCTCAGCAATTAACACCAGGGATTCAGGGGGCTCTAAAAGTATTTCACTCCCTTAACCACTGCACCATTCCTCCAACCTAACACCAATCCATTACATGTTTCTTCAAATGTTTTAACTTTCCCCATGCCTTACTGCCAGAAACGTACCTCAAAATCATCATAATGGTATTTGTAAATAAAAGACTAATTGTTTTAGATGATAGAATACATTGATTCATTATTTTATTTATTATCATTACATCCATCAATATCTGTGTTCAAGGGAATGGGAGGTGCAGGTTCACAGCACCTCTGAAAAATAAACTATAGGTGTCTACATTTAGGCAGTACATTAAAGACCCCAAATGTGTGGCCCCTCTTAAATATGTTGGCCTTACAGTCTTACAGAGGTAGAATTACATTTATGAGATCAAAATTGCCAGAAGGAGCTGCAAGTCAAGTGCAAGGCAAGAGCCTGAAGTCAATGGATAAGCTCCTTTGACTTCAGTGGGTTTTCAGTTGGGCCCTTAAAAAAGAAAAAAAAGAAAATATATGTAGCACACATACATATAGTGCAGGTTTATGCGCTGTGCATTCATGGTAGCATGTCGTTGAGCGCTATTATTATTATTTATTATGAGCCCCAGTCACAGACCAGGACCCCATCGTGCTTGGGGTTGTACAAACCCAGAACAAAAAGATGGTCCCTGCCCTATAATTGCTTACAGTCTAAATACAAGGGTTCATCTGCACAGAGAAATTGACTGGCATAGATGTAGCTGAATGGGGCTATGTCTACACTACGGACCTTCCAGCAACACAGCTGTACCACTGCAGCCAATGTTCCCTCTAATTTTTGACAGGCTGTGTGCGCAAAAAATTTCTTCTGTGCAAATAGTTGTGCTTCTGTGCAAATGTTTGTGCGCGTGGTGTTTCGCAGTGTGAACAGGGTTTAGGATCTGTGTGTGCGTGCACACGCGCACAGCTTAGAGGGAACAGTGGTAGCCGCTCTATGATAGCAGGAGAGAGCATTCCCGACGGCATAATTAAACCATTCCCAAAGAGCAGCGGTAGCTATGTCGGCGGGAGACGCTATCCCGCCAACATAGTGCTGTCCACACCAGCACTTATGTCGGTCGGGGTGTGTTTTTTTCACACCCTGACTGACAAAAGCGTTGCCAACAAAAGTGTTAGTGTAGACATAGCCTAAGCTATTCTGGTCAATTTCTCCATATAGACAAGCCTTGATATTAGACAGAACAAGTGGAGACAGACTGATAGGGAACAATAAGTCAATATTGTCAACATGATAGGTGGTGGTCTGAGCTTACCAGCTGCCTAACAGGTAAGCTTTTTGTAGGCATCATGACAAAGGAAAGCTTTAAGGAGAGATCTGAAGGATAAGGAGATTACTTTATGGATGGTTATGAAGACCACCTTCCAAGCATGAGGGGCAGTATGGGAGCAAATGTAAAGGTGCTTGTTTGAAAGTTTAACAAATGGGTGATGAGGGCTGCTATCCTTGGCAGATTGGAGGCAGGGATCAACATCTCAATAGTGCATGAAAGGTGATAGGCAGCATAGGGATAGATGAAGACAAGCTGCTTATTTTTGATCAACGGAGAAAGAGGGGCTAGTGTAGCAATGCATTAGCTGAGATATTTCTGTAATAAATATGTTATAGGTGCTACTCGTAGTCTTCAATCAGTGTAGATGGCTAGCTAGAGCTTGGAATGCTTCTTTCTTGCCTGCCCATCTCCTTTTTTGGCCTAAGTATCTTGCAGTTTTGCAGGTTCCAGTGGACACTGATTCAATGTAAAATCTACTATCTATATCTTAAATTGACAAATGAGTCAGATTTAAGTGCCTGTTTCTGTAAACAATATGCATTACATAACCCCTGAAGTGAATGTGCTTTCTGTGTGCAAAGCACACAGGACTGGACCTACAAAAAGCAAGTTTCTTATTTTTCACTAGGGAGGAAGTATGTGAGTATGTTGTAATTGAGGACTAATCTATTATTTACCAATGTATTTCATCATACTTTCTGCAATATATAAAAAAAGTCACACTTGAAACTTTCACATTCTGTGCAAATGGTTTACAGATAAAATCCTTGAAATAGTTCTGATATGCCACTTTAAAAAAACATGGGCAGAGTACAGCCTTTGGTATGTCCCAACAAAAGCAGTGCTGGATGGCATTTTCAGAAGTGCCTAACTGATTAGGAGTACAGGTCCCATTGACTTTCCATGGGACTTGTGCTCCTAAGTAGGGCTTGCTGGAAAACAAATTCCATTTTGCAAAACAAACAAACAAACAAAAACTTTTGAGGCTTTGATATTTGGTTGCTGAGCCCTTTCCATGTGTTTTCCAGAAAAAAATCCAGAATAATTCAGGTCCGGCTTTCTCTCTTTCTCATTCAAAATTCCATCCTGGACCCGAGAAACCTTCTCAATGAAAAACTCATGGAAACAGATACACTTCCGCAAAAAGGTTTTGTTTTGCAAACATTTCAGTTTTGTCTAGTCAGCATTTTCTGGGGAGGAAAAAAAAAAGTTTTGTTGAAAAATTCTTGACCAGCTCTACTCCTAAGTTACCTAGGCACTTTTGAAAGGCCCATCCACTGTCTATTGCTAAGCAAACCCGTTTACTTCATGACCAAAACATTTTGTTTTCCTGAAGGTCCAGAAATGTTTGAGAATATATTCTTAGCAAAAACACTTAAGAAATGGACTTATGTTGTGTTATGTGAACATTTAATGTGAAGTTAGAGTAGCATGTAGTGATTCAAAAGAGAAACAAATAAATGTGAATGGTTTTAACACAACAAGATTACCCTAAAATACTTCTTAAGTGCAAATATATTGTAAGAAATCTGTGGCTATCTAGGAATTTCATAGCTGTAATTATGAGGTGCATCGTAGCCACTCAAATTTACAGCTACTGTAGTGATAAAACTATTATCCTTCTGGTCTAAGAACAAACACCTAACATTAGACCTAAATTATAGTCTTTCGTAAGCATTAGCAGAATAGAGTCTGTGACACAGAGCTCAGCAGTTCTCAATTCCATCTAGTATAGGTTGTGGTTACAGACTACACAGTTTGTTAAAATATTCACAATTTAGGAAAGAAAGGTAGAGTTATATTCCTGTTTCCTACTAAACAGGCATATAGCAAAAAAGTTTTGCATGATTATGAATCAAAACCATTGAGTTTCACCAAGCCCTAGTTGTGGTTTATTGAATTTTCCTGTATAAGAATATAGTGGCTAACAGTGAGCAAGGTCCTCTATTATTTTGATTTGTAAATCATATAGAAAATAATTTGGAGCAATAATAGGACAGGTACGTAGAAAATTCAAAATTCAGATCAAGACAAGCTTTTTCACACAATGCAAAGTTAGCCTGTGGAACTCATAGCCACAATGTGTCATTGAGGCCAAGAGCTTAGCAGGATTCAAAAAGGGATCAGATGTTTATTTGGAAAACAATAATACGGAGAGTTGATATACTAAAAAAAAGCGTTGGAAAGGCTACAAACCCTCATGCCTCAGGGTGTAAACCAATCTCTAACTACTGGGGACTAAGAAAACTTCTCTGCGGGGCAGGTTATCCCATAACTGCCTACTGCAGTATTTCTTGCATCTTCATTTGAAACATCTATTAGTCTCTACTGTTGGTGACAGGATTCTGGATTAGATGGACCATTGGTCTGATCCAGCATGACAATGCCTATGTTAGGATAGGGTTAATCTTAGCTGATTGAGTTATTTGAACCCAAAAGTGACTAGTGACCTTCCTGTTTCTCTCAGCTCTATGAAATCCTCTGGGAGGAAGCTGTCGGCAGGATGCTGACTGTATTCTGTCGACAAGTTCCTCAAGAAAGTACAGACACTGTTCCTTTTAACACTGGTCTCTACCGGTTATAAATCATAAATCAGCTCAGGTTCATGTGAAGCTGGGACCCAGGTTCACAAACTTTTTGATGATTCTGGACTGTGTTTCACTTGAGTTTTGTATCTGATGTGATTACAGCTCGCAAAATATTCAAACGGAGAGTTTGGGCTTGCTCTCCAAAACATGTCTCACCATTGGTCTTGAAATATTAGCTACAAGTCTTGGTTATATGATTGCTAACTTTTGCAAGCTATGGATCATTGCACATTGCTTACTGGAATAGGATCACACTTTAATTCTGTGTTCTGGAATCAGTACTTTCCAGCAACCATGTGAATATTGCCAGGGGAACATTCTTTCAGTGACTGAAATTAACTCTTGTGCATGGGGCGAATATAGGCCTACTTTCAGGGTTTAAGATTATAACAGGCCTCAGGACATACAGAATTAAGTTCACAACTTATTCTATGACTTGGCTTTTCCTCAATTAAGTACCGAAACACACATAGCCACTCTCACGTTCACACATCCATTCTTACACACACACAAACTGATAAAGTTATTTCTTCTACAGGCTGTGAAGGAAATGAGATGTTCAAATATCACCATGATAGGAATCATATAAGCACAGAGACAGCAAGACAGAACCTTAGAAAAGGTGAACAATTTTCATCCTTTAGTTCTCCTACATTAACTAGATATCTTTTAAAGATCATTTAAAGAATTAGCAGGACTCTTAAATTATTGTAGTTGTGTTTTTCCACTATAGTGTCACATTATCTTTAATTGGAGTGTGAGTTAGCACTGAAGTAAAATTAGAAATTGAGAAGGTTTCCATAATATCTTATCACAGGAGTTGCTTTTATTAAATGGACACTGTATGCAATCCATCTGCCCAGAAAGGGCAGCAAACATCCTTAACCTGGCCTGATAAGGGTGGTAAGGAAACATTTTTCTCTATTCAGGCTTGATCCTGCACCATTCAAATCAGTTGTAGTTGTTCTATTGACTCGAATGGGAGCAGGATCAAAGCCTTAGATAAACAGGAAAGATCCCACAAATTCTTATGAGAATAAGGTCTGGTCTATACTACAAAGTTAGGTTGGCTTAACTATATTGCTCAGGACTATGAAAAATTTCATGTGTGAAGAATTCTTCTTACTACCATCTCTCGGAGAGGTAGATTTACTACAGCAATGGAAGAACTCCTTCCGTCGCTATAGTAAGTGTCAACACTACAGTACTACAGCAGCACAGCTGCCGTGTTTCTAATGTAGACATATGTGAAGTGCCAGCAGCCCCACAAATTTCACTGTTGAAGTCCTAAAAGAAGCAATGGAGATTTCTGCTGGTAGGGTGGATTGGAGAATATGGGATATAAAAGTTGACTTCTGGAGAAGACAGAGAAGCTCCTCCCTGCCTCTCCACATTCAACAAAAGGATTCACATAGCACCAAAGAAGGGGAAGGTAAGTCAAATATAGAGCTGGTTGGAAAACGGTAATTATTTTTCATGCTTATTTTTCCCCAAAGAACCATCAGCTACAGGATATGGAATAATACAGATGAGTCAGAGTCCTTTGTTATCAAGTGTATTGCAGTAGTGCTGGGGGCATATCATAAATGGGGCCCCATTGTGCTAGGCACTGTACATATACACAAAGTAGCAGTCTGAAGAAGAGATTCTGTGAGACCTACTGTTCCTGTGTACTATAGTTCTATGACATTTTAAGGCTTGATCTACTTGTAAGAAGGGTCTGAATGAGCTCTCCCCTGACATCTAGTTATGGGCTGGGGTAAAAGACTTCAGGAGCAGACCATGTTTGCACAGACACGCCTGCTCTGCCTAGGTGTGCAACAGATGGAGCTGCTTTGCCAAAATGATCAATTTTGTCTGCCTTTGGGTTACAAATCACTCTAGTATTTGAATGCATAATGAAACGTTGTTATCTTTATTGTACGAGTAAAGGGCAGCAGATCTGTGCTTAGCATGCCCTGGTTGAGGGGGTCACGTCACCCTAAACTGAACTTCACTCGCTTAGCAGGGGGGAAGGGATGCCAAATGCCAGTGAAGAGGAGAGTGAGTGGGGACAAGTGTTTAATGACCGGGCTGATTGGACTCAATTGAGAGTCCGTGTTTCCGGTTGGTTGCCTAGACCTGACATCGCCACTGTGCAGGTCTAGGCGCTGAGCCTTAGGCCTTGTATAGGGACAGTGAAAGACAACACAGAGACTGCACTGGCTGTGGGGTTCCCCACTACCTGATGAAATCACTGACAGCTGGGTTAAGTGGTGGAACCTCAGAACATGATGTCATGGGAGCAGCAAGCAGCAGTGGCACTAGTGGCCAGTGGTGGTGGCAGAGAAACGGTGGCAGTTGTGAGCCAGTTGCAGAGGCACTGAACCCTGTGAACGCACCTATGAACTCTGGCGCTTCGCTAACCAAGGACAGCCAACTGTGAGTGGGGTGCAGCAGAGGGAGAGAGGAATGATGTACTAAAGGAACACTTGTTCATCAGACTTTTACACCACAAGGTGCACTGTGGGGTCGGGTTTGCTTATGGTCACATGCTTCTGAATGTGGTTGTGGTGTTTTCCCAAATTAATGCTGGGTTCCTTTTCCCTTCTAATGAAAATTATCTTTTCATCATACATAGAGTCAGTGTTTGCGAGTGGGGAAATATTGCCTCTTAGTGGTGCCTGGAGTGATGTTAAATTTTACCAGATTACTGGGTTGGAGCTAGAGTTGGTTCTGCTTTGTATTCTTAAGAGAAATCCCCTAGACCAGCGTTTCCCAAACTGAGGTCCATGGACCCCTAGGAGTCCCTGAGGGGGTCTATGGGCCCCGCTGATCAACTCCTCCCCCGCCCTCAACTCCTCTCCCTCCTTCCCAGTGCCTCCTTCATGCCAGGGAACAGTGAGAAGGAGGTGCTGGGAGGGAGGGGAAGGAGCAGGGATGGTCCGCACTGCTCCCAGAAGCGGTCAGCAAATCCATGCAGCCCGAGGAGGGGGGTGTCTTCGCGCACTGCTCCCAGCCCAAGCACTGAGTCTGCAGCTCCCATTGGCTGGGAACTGCAGCCAATGGGAGCTGTGTGGGCGGTGCCAACAGGCAGGAGCAGAACACGGAGAGCTCATGACCCCCTGCCTAGGAGCCACTGTCAGAGGGATGTGCCGGTCACTTTGGGGAGCCGCCCGCCCACACCTTCTCCCGCACCCCAACCCCCTGCCCCAGCCCAGAGCCCGCATCCAAACTTCCTCCCACACACCTCACCCCCTGCCTCAGCCCTGAGTCCCCTCCAGCACCCAAACTCCCTCCCGCACCCAAACTCCCAGCCCAGAGCCCGCACCCTCTCCTGCACCCCAAACCACTGCCCCAGCTTGGTGAAAGTGAGTGAGGGTGGGGGAGAGCCAGCGACTGAGGGAGGGGGTATGGAGTGAAGGGGGCATGGCCTTGGGGAAGGGGCGGGGCAAGGGCTGAGCAGGGAGGTGGTTAGGAGTCCCCAAAAATTTTTAAATCAAAATGGGGGTCCTCGGGTTGCTAAAGTCTGAGAACCGCTGCCCTAGGCAATGAATCCAGCCTTGTTGCTCTCGGCTCCACCTGGCAGAAGTGTTTCATGCTTATTATTGAATCAATAAGGTAATTAAAAAGATATAATTACACTGATTCCAAATGTGAACGAGGAAATTCTGTTAATTTGAGTTATCATAAGTCGTAGACTGGATTTCTGACATTTAAATAATAATAAAAAAGGTTGATGCTTCCTATTTTAATTCATAAAATTTGGATCATTTTTAACTTGGGTCTTGTCTACACAGAAAAGTTTTTTTCAGTATAACCTCAGGTGTGAATTTAACCTCATATAGTTTCTATAACCCCCCTCTCTCCAGATGGATAACTTACTCTAGTATAAGGTGGTGGAGGCAATAGAGCGGGGGTTTGCCTATGTCACTTGGCAAAGGGGTTAAGTTAGAGCAAAAAATGTTACAAAAATAACAGTGTTCACATGGGGAGCTATACCAGTATAACTATATTGGTATAACTATGGCCACGTCTACGCTTACCAGGGATCGACACTGCTGCGATCAATGCAGTGGGGGTTAATCTAATGAAGACCCACTAAATCGACCACAGAGCGCTCTCTCGTTGACTCCGGTACTCCACCAGAACAAGAGGAGTAAGGTAAGTCGACAGGAGAGCGTTTCCTGTAGACGCAGCGCAGTATAGACACTGCAGTAAGTCGACCTAATCTACGATTACCTCAGCTACGTTATTCACATAGATGGAGTAGCGTAATTTAGGTCGACTTACCCCAGTAATGTAGACAAGGCCTATGTCCGTATAACTGGTTAAACTTCTTGATGTATATAAGCCCTTGATTTGTTTTCCATCCTGCAAATTTATTTTACTCATATTTCTATACCAAGAAATCCAAACGGAGACTTTGCTGTAGGCCAACAGAGGCAGGGCAGGGAAACAAAAGTTGAAAACACACAATAGTAAAGATGAGAGATTATTTTTGCAAACTGGCAGAAGAATGCTGCCTATTATAAGAAATCTGCTTGCTGGCAAAGTCCCAGCATTACAATGATTTGCAGCTGGTTTAATAATGAGTTTAACTCAGTGTAAATGGGATAATTGCTATTAATTTTTAATGGTTCATGAATAGAAAGAATGAATATATAAAGTGGGTAATAACTATTGACTCCTTTCCCTGAATCCCGCCATTATAGTCTAACTACTAAAGTTACCTCTACAATAGCAGTAATATGAAATAGCACAGACACAGAGAAACAATTTTTTTTAAAAAGAGAAAAAAAAAGCCCTTACAGGTTCTCTATTCAAAGCCTCATACAGAATGTTTCCCTACATTGTTCTCCTAAACGCTGTATCTAATCTCTTCCTGAATACTGCAGTTTTACTCACAGTGGCTTGACTACCTCCCTTGATAGGTTTCCAGTGCCAAGTTACTCTTACTGTTAAGGAATTTGGCCTTGTATCTAACCTAAAAGCCTTTAGTTTTACCATATTTAGCTATTGGGCCTTCCTTCTGTCCCTGCACACCACTCAAGAACTAGATGAGCTGTGCACAGGGGAATACTGGAGCTTGGGCTGAGTGGAATCATCTCATCACTGACAGCAGAGCAGTTGTGTAGCCTGGACTGCATTGCCACCAATGCAAACTCAGCACAGTAACAGCCTCTGTTATTCCTCTCTGAACAGGGGCAGGTTATTTGATGTATGTTTTGATTCATAAACTGCAGGATACCAGAACTGCACCTTAATACCATTTTTCTACATCACAATATTTCTAAGAAAAGGAGAAACCCCAGACCAAACTTCCACCAACCACCCACGAAGACCCAGGCTTTGCACTATGCCTAATGCCACAAATCTGGGTTTTCTCAGACCAGCTAAGGAAGTAAATCTTTGAGTAACACCCTGCCATCCTGAACAGAGAACATTTTGCCACCAGTTCCCACAGATGATTAAATATACATACAGGCTAACCTTCAGCTGCCTCAGTCTGCAGGCTGAAACCTGATAACCAGATCCCAAAGCCCTTAGGGCCTTTTAGATCAAAGTTAGCACTTCATATTGCATATGGAAGTGTCTACGCAGCTAGCAGAGGTGTCAAAGAACTGGTGGCATATATTCCATTTTGTTAAAGGCAATGTATCTAAAGGCAGGGAACCAACATTCTGTTGTGTAGTTTCTAAGTCCTCATCCTGAAGTACGGATTTAAACATTTTATTAAAGTTAATGCTTAGAATCAAATTTACACAAGTTAAGAAGTAAGGTACTGTACATCTGGGATCAGGCTTGGGTTATGGGAGATTTCAAGTATCGGTTATAAGGTTCTCGGGGTACATATATATCGCATAACTAGCAAAGATCCAGATTGGTGTGTGGTAGTTTTAGAGCGTCAGTGGATAAGTGGGCTTGGGAACGCCACCCATGAAATACATTAATAGTCCAAGTCAGTAGTGATGTAGACAGTCAGTATTACAACAATAATCTAATCTAGTAGAAATCACAAGGGTATGGATCACCCAGGCAAGGTTCAGAGCTGAGAGGATAGCTTGCATATGTCTAATCAAATGCAGATGGAAAAAAAAAGGTTCTTTTCACTTACAATGTCACTCAAGATGCAAAGAGCTTCAGAGGTTCCAAAAGCACTCTCAAACTACAAGTCTCAGACAGTGGCAGACACCCTCATCAGAGGTGATTATCAAGGAGGTGATTAAATAAACCAGGAAGGGATGTGGCCTCATCCTTCACAGGTAGGACCCTGCACGCATACACAGCTGGGTTTGGTTTACACTTTAAAGTTAGATCAACCTACCTACGTAGGTCACAGGTGTGAAAAAACACACACTCCTGACTTTTGTAGCTGGGCCGACTAACTCCCCCCCCCACCCCCCCGCCCTGTAGCTGCAGCTATGTCAACAGAAGAATGCTTCCTTTGATGTAGCTACTCTTGTTTGGGGCGTTGGTGTTCCTATACCAATGGAAAAACTCCTTCATAAGTGTAGGTTGCATCTACATTAAGGTGTTCTGCCGGCAGAGTTACGACGACATAGCTATGTTGGTATAATCTCCATAGTGTAAACATATCCTCACTTTGTGTCAGTGACTGCAGAAATGTAGAGTAGTATATTCAATGCGTTCATTATATTTTATGTGAGATGAAATGCTGGCTGCTTAACAAAGTAGCAGGACTATGTTCCAAAAACCCCTTGCCAGAGCTCAGGATCTGACTACACCCTTCAGAATTAAGACCACACATGAACATGCAGTTATGGAGTATGAATGTGACAAGACAAAATTACATTAAACTCATCACCCGGCCAATATATTTGACCATAAACTAAGTTTTACAGGCATGATGTCTTGGGAAGTCACATTGAAACTGACAACCCTAACTTTATTTTTGAACGATTTTTTATACTCACACATTGGGAAAGAAAAAGAAGGCACAATGGAAACATTTCACTAGCCCCCAGACAGTCCTCAGTACTTCTTATAACCGAGACACAGTACCTGACAATACAGGTACTTTAGATTTTATCTGAACTGGAGATTTCAGCCATTGGTGGTCAGCCACAGGTGTAGCTGCACCTAGTGAAGACAGGGTAAACTGGGTAGAAATATACAAACCTTCTTGAAACTGGGGTAAACTGCACTGCTGCAAATCACGGCTTATAGCAGCTTGACCTGTCTATATTAGGGGTTTGCATTGGTGCAGTTGTGCCAGTGGCTGATTGCTGATGGCTAAAATCAAGGGAAATTCCCAGTGTAAACAAGTCCTTACTTGTGACACTGCAAGAGACAAGCACTTTGCAAAGGATGATATAATGAACAGATTTCTAATGGTTTTCCTTTATTTTTCATACATAGAAGCTTTTCATGATATGGAAAACCTGGGCTTTCAAATTAACACGTTTTTGGAAGGCTTTTTTTCTTTTTGTTTTATGCGAACATTTCTTGAAAGAATTTTCCCCCCTTTCTTAAATACGATCACTTGAGAAGAAAGGGAAACATCTCTGTATATCTCAGAATAAACATTCCCTGCTGAGTTCTTGGCACGCACTGAGCCCACCCCTTCAGAAAGAAATTAGATCCCAAGGCAAACTAGGTTAAAAAAAAAAAGCAGCTGTTAAAACATTTGGGCTCTTCCCCCCACCCCAGTACTATACATGTGTTCATTTCAGTCATTTGCCTGTTGTACTGGACACCTCAGACCCTCTGCAATGAGCAAGGATATAAATGAGACTAACATGGAGCATTCCCTTCCCATTCTTCCCCACTGCCATCCTCCTCATCACCACCACCCTCCTCTCCACATTCCTGGAGGACAGTCAGAAGATTTATTGTATAATTTCTTTGGCTGCTGTTAACTGAGTGTGCAGCAACAGCTTGGTTTAATTAGGAAATCAGAGCATTTCTTTTATGTAGGTCACATCAGTTTTTGATTCTGAATCTCATAAAACTCTAACCTTTCTGAAAAGTCGGCAATGTATGTATGGCTTAAAAGAAAAAGAAAGAATGACTTTAATGCTTCTGAGTGTCATTTATGCCAACGAATGCCATCGCCCCTCTACTATACAAATTGTTAGAGACATTTGTCTGAATGTCTGGATGGGACATTTGGTGAAACCTATCTCCTTTCACTAGGGTAAAAGCTTCCAAGCAGCATTATAATTACAGTCTGAGCTCCCAACTGCATGAAGCTTGGCCATGTTGGAAAATGAACAACTGATTGTCTGGGTTTTGTTTCTGTCTCTCTCTCTCCATCATTTGCATAGATGGGAATTATACTAAACTCAAACAATCTCAGCCAATCAGACAGCATGGAGGTATTGTCTCAATTATTATTTAATTACCCAAATCGCAGAACTCATACTAATGAAGGTCTAATTTGCATGTTTGTATAGTTATTTCTTGGTAACCATACGGTATGAGCATGGACTCGGGCTACTGCTTTCACAATTCCACAGCCGTGTGCTGACAACAAACATGGTCACCTCAGCTTCTCATCCCCTAACTACATTACACAACAAATCTCCACTCCACTCTCCAGTTATCCTGATTACTCATTAACTAAGGCCTTGTCTTGACTGATTAAAAAGGTGTCATTTTTAGTTCTGGGTAACACAAGGTAAAAACACAGTGAAATCCAGACAAAATAAGTAGTACTAGACCCCCTCTAGGGGTTAACCTTGGCATGTTTACCTTGTGTAAACTGAAGTATCTGGTCTTCACTATGTTTTTACCTCAGGATACCTCTCACATATTAGTTGTCATGATGTTAAAAAAAAAAAAGCAGAATTTGAACATGGGTATTTTAACAGCATATAGCAAACACCATAAAACACCATAGTAGAGGCTGTGTGTCTGTATTGTCTAGTAGGTATGGTGTTAACTCAGCATGCCATTACTCATCAAAGAGACAAGGGGGCGAGGTAATATCTTTTATTGGACCAGCTTCTGTGGATGAGTGAGACAAGCTTTCGAGCTTACACAGAGATCTCCTTCAGGTCACTCATCAAGACCCGTGGAAAGACAGTTAGAAGGAATGCTGAAAGTAAAATAGATATCCGCATCCACCCAACCATTGAAGACATAGATCACAAGAGAGGAAGTTACCTTAATTAAAGAGCTAAGGCTATGTGTGCATTGTCCTTTTTCCCCCTAGCTCAATGAAGAAAAACATATTTTTATTTACACTTCTCTTCTTTTATCTCTGCTCCTTCTCACAAGCCAGTGGATTTTTCCCTTCTTGTGTTGGCTGAGGTGCTGAATGCTGATGCGACTGTACTTACAGTAAACACCAGCCCTTATTTTCAAGGATTTCTTTCAAAATTGGACACCTATATTATTTAGGTATGGGCTAAGACATATATTACCTAATTATGATACATGGGGTTAAGGGTGCTGATACCTGCAGTTACAATTTCTCACCATTTCAGTGGGTCAGATCACAAGCAGGGTGGGACCAGTTCAATGTTTGGATGGAATCCAGTGCTTTTAGGTAAAGCAGGGTTGGAAATGTTAGTGATTCACTAGGTGACACTGTCCTCTGAAGTGATACTGAACTGATGCCCCAATGTGATGATATGGAAGACTGTATTGTTAGAAACTTTCTGGTGAGACATGTAAAAGTGAAGTCCCCACTTCCTATTTTAACTGAAGAATGTATTGTACTTTTCACAAGTGGGTAGTATTCCACATGATCTGATAGCTACATTCCAGTTTAGAGAATTACCTTCTGCCAACCTTCATTTCTCTACAGTTTCTACTGGGCAGATGAGAATGTTTGTCTTTATTTTGATCCTATTGTGTTTTTGTGCTCTGTTAAAGAGTTGCTGTATTCCATCCAAACGCAGCTGCAGAAATTTCCATTGTTTGTAAAACACTGTTATTCCACAGGATGAAAGAGTGCTCAAAGATATTATTGTTACAGTACTTACAGTGTGAAGTGTGAAGATGGAATGTGAAAATTCATGTTTTTGAAAGAAAAGAATGCCATCAAAGTTATCTCCTTGATTTTCTTTGTGGATTTGGTGAAAATGAAAGATAGTTTCTACAGGAATAAAATTAGTTTATTTTTCTGGTAAATTTTCACTCTGGACCAATCTATAATTTTATGTCAGGATAGAATTTTTTCCATTTTTGCTGCAAAAATCTGTATTTGCTGGCAGCAATATCAAGACTTCACTCTGGAACAATTTTACAAATATTTGCACAAATATATTTTTTCACCATCACATACTCCTGAAGCAAAAACTGGGTAGCTTCACACAGCACTAGCAAACTGCTGCAGACAGTCAGGCTGTCTTGAGGATTGTGCACTAGGCTGAGATCCAGGAATGCTTGAGCCCTAATGCTAGCTCTTCCACCAACTTGATGTGTGGTCCTGGGCAAGTTGCAGCCTCTGTCTTTCAAGTTGCCCACATGTCAAAGGTGGTTCATAATATTTACCTACTTCACAGGACTGTTGTGAGAAATAATTAGTTACTGTTTGTACAGGACTCAGACAATCTAAACAGCTTGAAGGCTAGAATATTTGAAGGCTAGACTACAACTGATTTAAAATGGATAAAAGTTTTAGACACCTGTGTGGTTTTATGAAAAATGACACACATACAGGGATACATTTATTTGTAAACTTTTGTGCGAGTTAAATAAGATAGGGCTTTCTTTAAGAAAACAGGACAGGAGAGATTTGAGATGATGAATTTACACTTTAGCTGACTTTCTTATCCATTTACAGGAATGTTTTGTTTACAATTTGTACTTTATATTGTCCATAGTGGAAGTAGCCCCTTGTCACTACTGAATTTACACAAACCTCAGACTATTGAATCTCATATTTAGTGATTTCCCTTTTGTTTGCTATACCTTGTGTTCTGTGCACTCAAAATCTATGGAAAAGTTACATTTAGTTAAGCTAGGATGATTTAGTTAAGATAGGATGGCCTATGCAATTTATCTAAGATAAAACTACCAGTCAAGGACTCCACTGAGCTCTCGATATACTGGCTTCTGATAACATAACTCAGGGCACTAGTTAGCAGAAAATCTTTCCAGAGGTACAAAGTACCCCCAATCCTGCTGAACAACCTGCAGCTGACCAGCCCAGCCACAGAAGTTGATGATAGCAGCCGGGGAAGCGTTCCAGCCAGCCTTCTCAATGGATGCATTGATTCAGTACATACCTTTCAGAGTAGTAGCCGTGTTAGTCTGTGTCAGCAAAAAGAAAAGGAATACTTGTGGCACCTTAGAGACTAACAAACTCTAACTAACTCTAAAGTACATATCTTATGTAGCTTGTGCTGATGTGTCTCCCATGGAGCCCCAGCTACAACTGCCCTCCCCAGTGGAATCCCAGGGAAGAACTTCTGTGCTGTTTCTTCTGAGGATTAATGCCACCTCAGTCACACCTGCCCCCACTGGCACACACTATACCACCTGGGGTGAGCAGAGACTCAAATGTGTAGAAAGCATCACTTTCTAATGACGTTCCCTCTCTTGGATAATGCAAATGATTGGAGGCAAAAGCAAAAGCAGGAAATTCCCTCCTTTGCATCTAGTGAAGAAACTCCTCATTTTTGAGTAAGACCTAATGTTGAACTCCTGCTGTTCTGAGATTATTGATCAATCAGCCATATCTCCAGCTGGCTACAGGATGCTGAGAAAAGACATTTGTTCCTGTCAAATTTTCCTCTGGGGTCCTCCAGCAGTATTCACACACAAACAAAGAATTTGCTATAGCAACTGGTGTCAGAACCCCTCAAGACAGTGTAGTAGCTGAATTTTTGAGCAAGAAGTTTTGACCTTTCATGACCAGTGAAGAGACTGAACAAGAACACATAGTGTAGCTAGAACATTTTGATGAATATTTAAATATCCAGCTCCCTCTCAGGAAAGCTGTTTTCCACTGTGAAAAATCGCTTATTCTTTTAAAAAACATCTCTGCTGCAAAACAACAACTAAAAAGTCCATTTTGTTCCCTGTCCCCAGATATTCCATTTCCTGTTTATTAGTTCCAGATCAGTTGTAGGTTATTGGCTCTGCAAGCATTAAGGGACCACCACAGAACTGACATTTTCAGGTGACAGGAATGAAAGCATAGGCACCATTAAGTATGTCCCTAGTGGCCATCCTCAGAAAAGGCACTGAAGTATGGAAACTGCTGTACAAGAAAGGATGGAAGCTAGGTGTGGGGAAACTGATGCTTAAATCCTATTCAGTGCATCAAAATTTCACTGGGGAACTCATAAATAGCATCAAACCTAGAGAACAGAGGACAGTGAAAGACCTTCTATTCCAGGATGCAAACAATAATCACTCGTCCTCAACCAAGTTTCTCCCTTGCTCCAGAATCCCCCAGGAGATGAATCAGACCCTGGGTCAGGGCTGAAGGAACTGGTACTCTCCCTGCATCACCTAACCCCCTCAGTCCCATGGGGATTATTCGCAGAAGCAAGTATTATTTGATTCAGCCACTATTATCTTTCAAGAGTATCCTATCGTGTTGTTGAATCCCTATGGCACTTAGTCAGCAGCCAAGCAGATTAGACCCTGGCAGCTTCTGAAGGGGACAAGGAGACCTGTGAGAGAGAAGGGGCACAAGGTCTCTGCATGGATGGTTTTGGCCTCAAGTGATTTCCATAAAATCTAGGGGGATTTTAGAGGATATGCATATTTGTGAAGTTAAACATACTCCTTATGCTTCAAGGGAACAATATAAAGGAAACTCTGTGAGGAGAATATCATAGTATTTCCAGATTCCAGGATGATTTGGGCAATAATATAAAAATTTATTAGAATACTAGAATTCTTTCAAAGTACAGATGTTTCATTTCAGATAGCAGTTATTTTTTCCTGGTACAGTGGAGCCTTACATAGAGCTTAGTTATAGTGAAACCCTGGCTATAATGAAGGGCAATGAAAGTCTTACATTTTCAGCACATTACACTGTGCAAATAGGAACTCTGCTAATACTGAACTTCTGCTTATAACACCCAAGCCAATAGCCACTGAAGTAATGGAAAGGCTCCAACTGATTTTAATGGGTATTGTGGAAGGCCCATAGTGAAATGGTTTTGTTGGAGCAAGGGTGGGATTTTCAAAAGCACCAAGCATTGGCCTAACTTTGCCTCCATTGAAGTCAGTGTCAATAGAGGCAGGTAGGCCAGTGCTAAGTGACTTTGAAAATCCGACCCAGAATATCTGCCACAGCGCCCCATTGTTCCCACTTGTCCAGTCAGGGAAGTCCTTCATTATTACTTTGAAAAAGAAAACCACTGGTTTTAATTGTAATAGTTTCACTATTTTTAAGGCTTTTAGATTGTATATCTGTCAAAAATATTGTACATTGTTGTTTGCAATGTTGTTGTAGTCGCGTTGGTCCCAGGATATTAGAGAGACAAGGTGGGTGAGGTAATAGCTTTTATTGGACCAACTTACCCACCTTGTCTCTCTAAAAATAATTTAAATGCATTTCTTATTAAAGATGCTGCTTTACTCTCCCATTTTATTTCTTTCTGTGGAAACAAATGTCTTTAATTCCTTTGATGGGTATGTGCCTTAAACACCTTTCTGCCTTTACCAATGTGGCAGTTCACTTTAGGGAGCTGTTTAATTTGTGAACATCTTTTGTTCAACCTGTTCTGCTATTTGAAAAAATAACCCTATATTTTTAACTTTATGAGCATAATTTTGTAGGGAAAAATTGAGGTTTCTTCATTTATTTTATTTTACTGTTTGATTTTTTGAAAAAAAACCCTCACTAGTTTAGGTTTTCAAAGTAAAGAGGATTTAACTAGGAATAAAAGAATAATATGAGAAAATGTAGATCTAGGCACAAAAGTCATGAAGACTGTCTTCAACAGGATGTCTGTGCTATAGTCTTCCAAGAAAAGTGGTGGGGACTCCATTACTACAGTTATTTAAAATTAGACTAGGCAAAGAACTGAAGCATAACACAAAGAAGAAACCACTCAATAATCCTATATCAGCAATGAAATAACAAGCTGATTTAATAGGTCTTTTCTATCTCTAATTGCTATCATTTTGTGATAAGGAACCTTTTCTCCCATGTGCCTTAGACATTAATAAAGGTATCTCCTCTGCCAGCTGATGGGAGAATAAATGGTAAAGAATATAAATAAATATAGAAAATAAATAAATATAGAAAATAAAAGAAGTAAACTCTTCTTGTGGAAGTCCTGAAGCAATTGGACAAGATCAGTGGCAATATATTCACACTGGATGCACACTATCCTTACTGGGATAGCAAGTTTGCAGAGCAGTTTTATTTCTCATTTCTGATGCATTATCTTATTTTCTCCCATGCTGTGTCACAGCATTTCATCTTGTTTTGCAACAAGACACCATGTGAAGCCTTGAGACAAAACCTCTAAAGCATAAGAAGAAATGTGTGTGCTCTTTTTCATTTGGGAGGCAACCCAAACCACACTATGCAGTTGACATTTTGCAGGCAGCTCATCCTCTAAAAACATAGAATTTACATAATTTCTAATTACAAGATTATATTTACAGGTACCTCAGTGCCTGCCTGCACAACTGCAAATGGAAATGTAACTCTTTTAAACTGTCCATTATTGTTAATTATTTTTACATACCTAAAAGGCTTCAAGGGTCCTTAAAATATAGGTAACAAGTTGTAGTACTTGCCTAAGAGATTTTACAATATAATTCTAGGTATGATACAATATCGGGGTAAGGATGGGGTAAGGAAGGCCAATGGTTAAAAGACAAGGTGAGGGAGATAGTATCTTTTATTGGACCAACTTCTGTTGGTGAAAAAGACTCTTTTACCAACAGAAATTGGTCTCATAAAAGATGTTATAGTAATAAGAACATCACATGGTTACACAGCTTGGCTGTTGAACAATTTGGTGGTTCAGCTTGGTTTGTTGGCTTCATTAACAATCACATTTTTATATTAGCCTCTAACTCACAAACTGGGCACTAGGAGTAGAATATTTGTCCTTCTGCTTCAAACCCTCTACTGCCTGAAGAACACCAGTGGCTCATGGTAGTATCAAATTCCTTATTCTCTTTGTGAGTCAGCCACTAAAGGACAACATACATAACACCTTCATACACACCAAGTCAGTACATTACTCCAGTAGTCATTTCCAAAAGTAAGCTATACAACATGAGCTCCTCCCCATGTCCCCAGGACAGGAGTTAGAAGTCTTTGACAGAGAGCACCTGTCTCATATGAAAGGTTAGTGACTGTGAGAGGAAAACAACACTCCCGCCCCATACCTCAAATTGACAACAAAACCAAGCAACAGCATTTCGGTGATAAAGATTTGATGTTTTTTAAGACTAAGAGGTGTTGTATTTGGTATGGAGTGGTGTGCTTGGAAGGAAGCACTGGAAATCTAAATTTTAGGCCAAATTATGCTCTTTTGTAAGGAACAGGTTTTAATTGTGGCTTCTGAAACTATGATGAAGATGGCTTGTCCCTAGCTACAGTTGTAGTTCAACAGTGTTCAACTGCACCCTTTACTGACACCCATTGCCAGCAACAGGTAATTTTGGAAATGTAGGGAAGGCCAGTAAGGGAAGGATGTCAATGGTAAAATACACATCTGCTTTAATCTTTCTTTTCCCCATTTCTCCACTCTAAAGAATTCCAGTTCAATTAGCTAGTGATACCACCATTACTGCCTCTACAGAGACAGCATTGGCGCAGTGTGAAATTTACAACCCTAACAAACCGGAAGGGTTTTTTTAATCAGTTGGATATATATTAGCAAACATTTGTCACCCCCAAAATTTGAGTCTATATATATTGCACCTTTATTGCACCTTTGTTATTTTTCTGAAAGCTGTGCAAGTTTTGCTCCTCCCCAAAATTGTCAGAGTTCTTCTAAGACAAAACATGAGAGGCCACATACATTTCATTTCATTTATCATTAGGCTGAAAATAGAAAGGAGAAAAATTGTAAAATGGATAAACCTGGCTATATTTTTGAACATATACACTAGGCTTATTACCTAGAATAGAAGTTTAACCAATAAATGTTTATAAAGGATAAAAAACAGCAAAGGCTGTGAAGTTATCTGCATGGAATATATTGTTTTTCTATTCCTGCACTTGTAATTGTTTTCAGAACTAAGATGGTTTTATTCTAAATAAATCTTAACCCTCCAGGAAAAATAAGAGGAAAAAATAGGAGCCTATTTATACTGTATACTAGAGTATTTGTGGCTAACCCTTGAGTTGTTGTTGATTGACATTGGCTGCAGGGGAGCTCACAGCTACTACAGTCGTAACCCCTCTCTGAATATTTGCTGTCAGCAACAGTGTAGAAGCAGCACCTAATTTGAGATCTCTCAGGAGTGGAAAGCATAAGAAAACAAAATTACAGTCATTTATGCTTTAAATTGAAGCAAAAATGTCTGTAACTGGTAAGGTTTTGGGAAAGATTTAGTCTGAAAGTGTAAAGAATCAAAGGAAGACTATAATAGTTTTTCTTTAAAGTGATCTTTCAGTGGTAAAACACCTGTCAACTTTTTCAATATCCTAGGCTAACTGTTACTGACCTCAAAACTGCACCTAAATTCTGTAGCTTTTAAAATCAAACACAATTTATAGCTCCTTCTTGGTTAAACTAAAGACCAGTTGGGATAGGTTTCAGTGGGCTAAACTAGAATTTCACATGATGATGCTTAATAAGGGAAAATGAAGTATCATAGCTTTAATTCTTGCATGTTCTTCTAAAAGTGTATCCATCCCTTGTTCATTTTTAATATAAAATTCCATCTAAGATCTAACATTCAAGGGGATCAAATTTAACCAACTGATTTAAGTTGATAAAGAAAGAATATGGATCAGATAATTAAAGTGCAATAACAGACTTCTTATCCTCTGATCTTTTAAGTTTAATTAAGGGAGAATCAGAGCAGCTGGGCTGTCAGCAAGTAGAGCTATGAGTAACAGCCACAGTTTTTGCAAAAAATGAATTAAAAATACAGAAACACTGCATGGAAAGTATTTAATACAGATAAGCTAAAACCAGACAGATTTCCAAGTGACAAAAGGAGATTTCAGTGAGAAGAGAAGACAGAAGCTCGAGAAAGAAAATATCTCACTTCTCCCTCTGTTGGTGAGAAAGTTCTGCCAGAATGCTTCATTTGCAGAGACTACCTACCCACAAGTCCCCCCAGTGACACTTCATGACAATACATGATTCTGGGGATAGAGGATTCCTTGAGACGTCCAGGGAGAAGGCAAGAGCTCCCACCTTGTGGCAAAGAGCTCATTTCCAAGTAGCCAAGACTCTGTTCCAGGGTTGAAAATATACTTAACTCCACTCCTCTCCCCTCTGTGAGAGACAATGCAGTCTGACAATGAGAGATGGTACAAACTGAGGACTTTGCTGTGAGTGCCATTGCAGAGCTGAGTGGACTCTAATGAGGCTCTACCTGCCCACCACGTTAATAATGCTACTGAATTGGGTTATGTGGTGCCAATTTCAGGCGGGACCAGGAAAGTAGCTTTCTTGAGACAGGAGACAGACTTGGAAAGGGACACTTGAACTACTGCTACCCACTGATCCTAACCAAGAGTGGGGATTTAGTGGATGGGTGAGATGGTGAAGTCAAGGGATTTTCCTGTAGGACATTCTCAGCAGCGGGTTGGAAGAGAGTTGGACAGGCTACTGCCAAAGTTATTGGAAGGTGGTCAGAGGGGCCATAATTTACTCTATATTTGCATATCTATTTTGTTGCTGTGTTTTCCCAAATGTATGCCTATGTTCCCTTTCCCATAATAAAGATTCCTTTGTCTTAGAGTGCTGGTGAGTGGGACAAGTTCTGCCGGGTAAGGTCACTCAAGAAGGTGTTTAGTTTTCTTATGTGGGGGACTAAACCAGTTCATTTTTTTTGTCAAGAAGAAGCCTAGCTATATTGAGCTCCTTTTTGCTCCCATTAACCACCTGGTGAAAGGCATACTCTTCTTTTGTTCTTTTATAGGTAAGTAAACTGACTTTAGAGGCTGATAGGTAAGATGCAAGTGAGACGCAAGTTAAAGTCTTCATTCTGCCTGATTCTAGAGAGTCGGTCTTCCTCAAATCAGGCAGAGTAGGGATTTGAACGGGGGTCTCCCAATCTCTTCTCTTGGAGCACTTATACTTTATACAAATAACTAAATATTCACTGAGCCACAGAGCCTGAAGCTGTAGCCTGGTGGTGAGGGCACTCACCTAGGACATTGGAGACCCAGGTGAAAGTTAATGCTCTGAATCAGACAGAGCAGCAACTTGAACCTAGTTCTCCTAAATCCCAGATGAGTGCTATTAGTGGGGTCTTGAAACTCCTTCTTGGACTGAGAAACCGTCCTAGTGAAAATGTTGTTGAAGCTGGTATGTTTCCATGAAAATCTTTGAACAAAAAAAAGTTTAGTTGAAAGATTCCCTATGAGCTCTATTTGTATCAACATTTCTAGAAGTATGACTTTCAAAGAAAAGGATGATGCACTATGTTGTAAAGAGCATACTACAGAGTTCAATTTGCAAGGCAAATAGCTTCTGCCTTCTGTAAATACAGCCTGGACCTAATTTTTTATGTGTGACCCTGTGACTTTTCTGGTTAGAAAGCTATTCAATTTCCATTCTGAAGGGAAACATTATGTTTCAGTACAAATATATGCAGTATCTCTTTAAATTACTGAACTAAATGTATTGCACTCTCATTTTAAATCTTCCTGTTATACCATCTACCCAAGTCAAAGGCCTTGGCTACACTTACGAGTTACAGCGCAATAAAACTGCCTGCAGCGCTGTAACTCACTAACTGGCTACACTTGCAAGGCACGTGCAACAGTGTATCTCCTCAGATACAGCGCTGCTTGTACTCCACCTCCCCGAGAGGAATAACGTTTGTTGCGCAGTGGGTGGAACGCTGGGGCTTCAATGTAGCCAGGGAATTCGTAGTAACTTACCTCCGGAAGCTCCCTTTGTTTTGAAACAGCACTTCCGGGTTGGAGTTCAGAGCTCCGTCTGGAGCTGCTTTACAAAAAAAAAAAGCAAACAGCTACTGTTGGCAGGCGGGGGTGGGGGAGGCGCTCCGTTAGGAATGCTGCAACAAAGTTGGCTTGGAGAGAGGCGGGTGGGGGGTCGGAAAGAACGGCGGGGGGGAGGGGAGGGGGCGGGCTCCGTTTCCCCGAGTTCTCTTTTATCTGCTCTTTAAAAACAAACAAAGCCCCTGCTGCTTGCTTTCAGTGATTGAGAGAGAGGCAGGGGATGTGGAGGTGTGTAAACTTAGGAGATAATGAGCTGACACTCTGTGGATACCCCCAAAATCCACTCTCTCTCCCCACAGGCTTCCTGTCACACTCCCCCCTTACCCCCCCCCATTTGAAAAGCACGTTGAAGCCACCTGAACGCCCATAATGCACTGCTCCCAATACAGCTGCAAATGCCTCAAATGTAGCCACGTTAGTGCGCTGGCAGCTGCCAGTGTGGACAGGCTGCAGCGCTTTCCCTACTCAGCTGTACGAAGACGGGTTTAACTCACAGCGCTGTACATCTGCAAGTGTAGCCAAGGCCAAAGGTCTAGCATTTTGGAAGCTGTATTGATCGTCACTACAAGTGCTACATTAAAGTACTGCTATATTCCTCTATATTCTTTCTATAATGTACAATACAAAAGCTTTGAAAAAAACCCCTTTTACTTGGATGCAAAGGTTGCTTATTTAAATTTTAAAAAAGAATTTTAAAAATGAAAGCTGTGCTTGCTTCTACAGTACTCTGTACTTGCACACTCCATTCCCAGATGTGCCCTGTTTATACCACATGTATGTTTACGCAAGTTAAATACCTTTGTTCTGACTGAATATGCATTAAGAAAAGACTAGGGCTTTGTTTAGCGATAGTTTATGAGCACATGCTGTTATGACTTTAAATTATGGACTCAAGCTGAATGTATACTCCAGGGCAGTTTTAAAAAGATTTAAAAACAATTAGAGCCCATTTTCTTCTATTTTGTCAATTATTTAAAAGATCTTTTTTGTGGTGTATATGGAATCTAAATTACTACATGAGGAAATCTTTTAGATAAGTTCTCAGTTTGAGGGGAAGGATGTTGCTCCAAACCTGACAAGGGGCAGCTTTATGGAATCTACTACACGCATACGTGTGCATTAAATTACCTGATGTGATCACAATAAAAACAAAACAAAGCAGTTGCTACCTTATATGCAATATACTGTATATATTCATTTATGGGTAATGTCTTCATTCCCTACCACTCCAAATTAAAGAGTGGAGAATGTGGAGAAATGCACAAGGCACAAACAGATATTGTTCTATTGGGCTGTAACTCATAGCCTGCTGTGTTAAGTGGTGATGCTATGCCTCATTGCCTCTGGGAGACTGTGCCTGAGGCAGACAGAAAGCCTTGTGGACTGCAGGGTGCGCACAGCCACTACACCGTCCTTTGGCAGAGTGTTGCATGTGTTCCCACACACATGGGGCCAACTCTGCTGGCTAGTTCTGACTCCCTTCCTGTTAAGGGCAAGAGTTCTGAGATTTGAGCGCCCACAGAGGAGCTAAGCCTGGGAATGCAAGTGCTGTGATTATAATAGCCCATGTACCACAGGCACAACTCTAGAGAAGAGGAAGGGCTCCTTTCACCTGCTTTCCCTCTTTTTTCAGCTTCATGGGGTGGGGCACAATCAAGCCCCAAAGAAACAAACACATTTAGCACTGGGAGGGCTCATTCGTGCTCAGTACAGCACAGGTGCACAGGATGCGGGGAGGTCCATGGCCGTTGGCTGTGGACAGTGAAGGAGGACCAAAAAAGTGAAAGAGAACCCATTATTATGTACCTAAGAAGTGGGGCGCTCACTCTGCCAGAAGGCTATGCGCCTTTAGGATTTGCTTTGATGATGAAGATGCATGGATAACACAGTTCTTATACCTATTGGAATACATACATCTTGTTTTACTCATCAACTTGCCTGTCACACTGATGTATCCTTTCCACAAATACCACCTTCCGAAAAATTGATGTACTATTTCCAGTGAGTCAACATTTCTCTTGCTACGTTGGCATTCTGGGCTCCAAAGCAGAAGTGTTTCTAGCAATACAGATCAGTGCAGCGAGGCATTATCTTCAGGGACAAGTAGAGGTGATAAATATATCAGCTGGGTCATATATAGAGTGCCCTCCTATTTGGATGTAACTGAGTTTTCTTGGTGGTATAAATTCTATTCCTTCCTGTTGTAACCACAATGCAAATGGTTACTCTGAATTTGGTGCACGGTTAAAAATGAAGTGCAAAGATACATACATGAGAGTAGGTTAGATGGGGATGAAATTTTACTATATACATCTATAAATCAATAGATGGCCACCTTCCTAAGGGATATTGTTGATGTTTACCTGGGGCTTTTCTGAGCTATGCCTTCCCCTATTCAGTGTGAGTTCATTAATGACAATGATGGAAGAGTGTATTCCAGACCAGTATTAGACAAACTGCTGATCACATTTGGAGCACGGATTAGGGATCAAACAGAAGATATATAACAAGGAGAACTACCTTTCCCTTGCATAATCACTCAATAAATGTATACATTTAATAACGAGACTTGCAGGGTTCCTCTTCCATTTGAAATATGCCACAGAGCAGGCTAGAAAACAGAAAACTTTTTTCGACAAAAATGTTTCTGAATCACCCCCCATTTTTTTGTCAAAGTTTTCTGAGCAGCTTTTATTCCACAGATGAATTAGAAGAGGGTGGGCTAAAGTTGATCTCAGTCACAAAAAAGACAAATATTTCAAGTTATCCTGTACTCACACAATGTCCTATTTATTTCTAAAGTGTTACATAAAGTTTGATGGAAGTGCAGTCAACAGTTTGCCAGGAATTCAAAATTCAAACTCTGTCAGACAAACCCTCTAGGCTCACTTGGAAAAGGCCACCAGCTAACTTTTGGCTTAAGATAAGAAAAACAAGTATGAAAGCTGCCAATATTCATATATTTTATTCAGTTGTTTAATATGAGAGTTAGATTAGGCAGAGTGGAGGAGAAAGAGAGATTTTTTCAGCCCACAAAAAGAATATGTTTAAGTGGCTAACTTTTATTGTCTTGGGGATTTCTCCATTGACCCCAAATTAAGCTCTTACTAGTTTCACAGGTGTGGAAAGCTTCTTGTCAGATAGGGTTTGTTAATCTACCATTCCAAACTACAGTCTGAGCAATGTGACCTGTGCATACTAACCTAACTTCATTGTCTCAGTGGAACAGTTCTAACAGGGCACACCTATTCATTGTTTCTTTCAGAAAGAATAGGGCCAGCTTTTGCCTTCTGTTATCCTGCACTGTCAAGGCACCACTTTGGAAGTAGTGTTACAATGCATCAGGCAAGTGGCTATAATACAGCGGCAAGACAATAGGTATTATTACGATGGAGGTTGGGTGAAACCTCCTTGAAGCTGGTGGGTCTGACAGCACCTTTCATTTAGAATAAATATTAGAAGCAGTGCAATGAGGCATTATCTTCAGGGATAGTAGAGGTGGTCTGGAAGTAAATAGAGCAGTCATAGATGGATCATGTATAGAGTGCCCTCCTTTTAGAATAAGATAGCTGAAACAATTGGAGCCAATGCCCAAAACATAGGCCAAATGCATGGCTAGTCAGAACCCAAGTGGGAGCTTTACTGGGGAATAAATGCAAACACAGGTGAATAGGTAATGTTTGGTGAAGGTGTGTTTATGGCAAAAGTATGCAGAGAACTGGCAGAGAGAAGCTGCCAAATAAACCAAGGAGACAGCCAGAAAAGTACTGGGAGCATGACAGAGAGAGAGAGAGAGAGAGAGCTTGTTGGGCAGAGTGCTGACTGGAAAAAGCCTTGGAACTGTGAGCAAAGAAACTGCCTCCTTTTTTAAAATTCGGTGTTCAAGGAAACAGACATGGTAAACATTCCTTGTGAATAAGCAGGATTGCATCAAAGAAATATCTACTATATCTCCTTGTAATGGAAACAATCCACAACACCCCACATATTGCTTCTTCAGGTCAAAAGGAGTAACAATATGCAATGACAAATCCAAGTAAGCATTTCAGAAAGTCACATCAGAAGCTGTACAGCATAAGGGAGGCAGAGCTCTGCAAACATCGGCAAAACTAGAATTCCAGTCACAATGGGAACAGTAGCATAAACAGCCTGGGGCAAACTTTGTCCTCACTAATGCTCCAGTAGCATTTGTGCAAGTAAGGGCAGAATTTGGCCCCATATCTTAAGCTGAAATTAATTCACTGTGTTCCCTTAAAGAGGGAGATTTACTGTAGACTTTCAGGACTTCCTCCCTAGGAGGAACGATTTGGAGGTCACTCCATTTTCCATTACCACCAGCACCAAATCCTTCAGCCGAGGTTCCCCTGCATCCACTTGTTCTGCAAAATACCTTTTCAGTAAAGCTATACAAAGTTTTGTAATGAAACCTGAAGCTGATGAAACTCACCTAGTAGTTGTATTACAAGCCTGAAATGTGGGGAAGGTTTGCAAACTGCTAAGCAAGCTCAAGCCAAAGTTTTGAGTGCACTTGTACTGAGATTTGGCTGCCAAGGAGAGACTTATGTTTATGAATAGTAACCAGGTAAAATTTCATTATCTTGCATAGTTTTAGATGAAACTCAGGGAAAATAACCAATTCTGACTAAGTTTCACTTCTGCTCAAATCAACACTCAGGGAATGTGAACCAATTGGAACTGAACTGAAAAAATTGTATTAAATCCCTACAAACTGAAACTTATAGTCAACCATATATTTTGAGGACATATAATAATTGTATAGAGGGCATCTGCTTGATGGGTAAATAATATTCATTACAAGAATGAGATGTATAAAAGAGAGTCCTATGCAACCACACATGTTGTTCTGTAGGACTAAGACTGACTATATCATATCTTCCAGCTTGATGAGCAATAACATGCAATCTTTGGTAGCTTGTATTCCAATACAAGTTAATTGATCCAAAATGTAAATATTTTTTTAATTATGTCACATATAACTACAGAATACAGTTGTGAGACTAATTAAAATGCAGATTTCTTTTCTTGTTTTAAAACACCTATAACCAGGCCCACAAACATTTCTATGCTAAAAGGGAAACCACATTTTGCTGTGCAAGCTGCAGTAGGTAGTTATAGGATAGATAATTATCAATGATGTTTGTCAGGGAGGTTTTGGTTTTTTTAAGTTTACAGGATGGGTTGAAAGAGGAGTGAATTAGTAGATGAAATCTCTTCTATAACCATTGCAAGGGTGTATTGGTGCAAGGATCCTTCAATCCTTTTGGAATTTTCTGTCTATTATGACAAGAATTTCCCACCTGCCATTCATAGTTTAGTTTTAAAACAGCTTCCCAAAGGTAGGTGGACCTTTGGAATTTTACACGAAAAGTGCCTTCCTTTTGTAGCATCAAGCTCAGTTTGCTGTCAGTTGTTGTTGTTCTCCATTATTTGATAAAAACCAACAACATACTTGATGCTGTACAGATCACAAGTGTTTAGACAGTCTGTGCCTATGTACATTACAATATAAATAATGTGATTCTGAGAGGTGCTGATTATTAGAAATGAAGTCAATGAGGCCTAATTTACATTACAAAATTAAACTATTACCTAGCACATTTGTCAGCAATAAGTTTAGCTACATTAGCACACAGTAAAGTTAACCCAGGTAAAGAAAAGGACAAACCATTTTCAGTATTGTTTCAGTTAACCTTGATCTGAGCAGGGTTTAAGCAAGTGCCAAACACTGTTTGTACTTGTTTCCACTTGCAGACTAATACTCACTACTGAACTGAGTGTATGTCTACTCTAGAAACACTTCAGTGACACAGCCATTAACCCTGTAGCGCTGGAGTGTAGACACTTACTACAGCAATGGAAGGGGTTCTTCTGTCACTGCAGTAAATCCTTCTATTTGAGTGGTGGAAGCTAGGTCAACAGAATTCTCCCATCAACCCTGCAGTATCCACACTGGGGCTTACTCAGATTAACTATGTTTCTCTCTCAACCTGAGTGATGAGGTTGGGTCAATCTAACTTTCTAGTGTAGACCAACCTTCAGGGTGCTACCAACTACACACAGTATCGGTTTAGTTTTGCAGCGTAAACAAGGCCCGAGGTTGGGAGAACTTTGCACTTCGGAGGAATTGGGCCTAAAATGGGTAAAGCTCAAAACATGTGGAGGCTCAATTTGAATACGCATCCAAAAGCTCAGTTTCTAATTCAAACCTTATTGGACTCTCTAGAATCAGAAAGATGAGAACAGACTTAAACCTTCTTGTGTGATTTCAGAAGTGCAGGTGCACAGAAAGCTTTCTAACCATCAGAAGAGTGAAGCTCTGGAACAACCTTCCAAGAGAAGCAGTGGGGCAAAAAACCTAACTGGCTTCAAGACTGAGCTTGATAAATTTATAAATTTATGGAGAGAATGGTATGATGGCATGTGATCCATCGGCGACTGCCAGTAGCAAAAATTCCCAATGGCTGGAGATGGGACACTAGATTGGGGGGGGCTCTGAGTTACTACAGAGTATTCTTTCCCAGATATCTGCCCGGTAGGTCTTGCCCACATGCTCAGGGTGTAACTGATCACCATAGTTGGGGCCGGGAAGGAATTTTCCCCCCAGGTCTGATTAGCAGAAATCCTGGGGGGTTTTCACCTTCCTCTGCAGCATGGGGCACAGGCGACTTGCAGGTTTAAATTAGTGTAAATGCTGAATTCTCTACAACTTGAAGTATTTAAACCATGATTTGAGGACTTCAGTAACTCAGCCAGAGTTAGGGGGTCTATTTCAGGAGTGGGTGGGTGAGGTTCTGTGGCCTGCAAAGTGCAGGAGGTCAGATTAGATGATCATGATAATCTCTGCTGACCTTAAAGTCTATGAGAAACAAAGAATGGATCTTCTACATAATTTACTAAATGTTTTTGAATTCCAAAATAGGTTGGTTTAAGATTTGAGTAGATACTGAACTCAATTCTTATTTTACCCAAACAAGTTAATCCATCCTCCATTCCTAATTTTTATCCACAATGATTAAAAAATATAAAATTTAAGATGATTTTCTGCTACAATGTCTGTGGTAGTTCACTGATAAATATAATTGATTTTTAAATGTAATTTAAATAAAAATAATAGAAAAAAGTACCATAAAGCCAGATTCTGCTACTCCTCTTCTAAACAATTTAATGTCAACATTTAAAGCAGTTTGCTCCCCCCCTGCCCCCGCATAAGAGTGTATGGATTAAAGTAAAGTAAATTAAAATATTGGCTGCAGATTATGAACATACATCAGCTATGATTTAAAAATTAATGTGACTTCTGAGTCATCATCTATATAATGTAAAGTACTTTCCGAATAGGGAAATCCCAGTGTTGGACAGGATTTTGTTACAATTGGTCACATAGTTCCCTCAATAGTTCTGGTGATGCCTGAGGGTGAGATTTTCAGAAGTGCCTAAGGGTATGTCTTCACCAGGTCTGAGCACTGGGTTAGCCTACCTTAGGTGTGGGCATCCCCCACAGCAAATCCATACCTGTGTTATGGTGTCCTCACTGAGCCTGAACTTCCCCTGTGTGTGGGACACCATATCCATGATACTTAAGTGCTGAAATACTCAAAGGTACTTTCCCAGTCAATTGTAGTATGCAATGTAGTTGTAGCCATGTCACTCCCAGATATTAGAGAGATAAGGCGAGTGAAGTAATATCTTTTATTTTTATTTTTTAGGTTGGTCCAATAAAAGATATTACAATCAATTTTGTCAGTTGCAGGAGAACTTGTCTATCCTTCAAAAGGAATTGTGGAAAGTCATTGGAGGACTATTAGCACTGGAACAATTGCACCAGCAAACTCACCATAAAGCTGGTGGGTTTCAGCCCAAGTGAAAGCAGAACCGGGTTCTATTCTAACCTCCCAGCGGCATAAATTTGCCCAGGCTTAAATCCAAATCCAGACCCAAAGGCTGGAGGTTTTTCTGTGTGGATGGTAGGGAGGTTTGGGCTAAAAATTAGGTAAGAGCCCTTGTGCACCTAAATGTTTGTCTACAACTACAAAACCGTACAGTTTTAACAATATCATTATAATTAAAGTGTTACAGCCTACCTAGCATGGACACCATTATATCATTATAAAGGTGCTTCACACTGGTATAGTTATGCCTATATGGGAATGGGAATAACTATATTGATATGTCACCTTCGCACCAATATAACTGCATCTATACTAGACTTTTCACTGGTATAACTCTACTGGGAAAAACCAGTAGTTATACTGGTATAATATTTAAGTGTAGAGCAGGCCTAAATCATTTAGCCACGTTAGAAAGTCCCACACTAAACCACCTCATCCCATCAAATCCCAGCTGAGCACAAGATGAACCGCTTATAAATACATAAATAAATAATTGGTTATGCTTAAATAAATTTGTTAGTCTCTAAGGTGCCACAAGTACTCCTGTTCTTTTTGCTTATAGAATGTGCATTTTTATTCAGAAATGTCTTCTCCTGGTTTCACATTTATATGCAATGCACTAAAATATCCCTCCAAAGGAAGCCTTGCCCCCAGGGTCTTCCTGAGGCTAACCTGGTTTGTAAAGAATAATTGCCATTTCCCTCCTCTCTCCCCTCTGCCCTTTTTATTTGCAGCAGAACTCACAGATCCTGCAGCAGCAGCTGCTGTCTACCACTCAAGGTTTATATTCCACCTTTGTGTCAGCCCTAGGAGAGAAGAGTAGGAAAGGAAATGGTCATGTGAAAACAACACTGCCCATCCCCCGCCAACTCCTCTTTACAAACTTTTCTCATTCCCCTGCAGCGTGGTGTGTGTGTGGGGGGGAGTGGAAGAAGAAGAGAGCCTCATTTCACAGTCAACACCTGTGAAAACACCAACAGAGTTGAGATTCTCATCCCCTTAACAAACCTTCACCAGGCCTTTGTTTGGCTGCCTCCAGACACAGGCTTTGTTTATCTGTCCTCTCAGGCCACCTCAGCTGTGACAGTTTGAAATTAGGCCATTATTTGCTATTCATATCGAGTGCAAAGAATACATAGAGTAGAGCTCACACAAAAAAAGGTGGGGGCAGGGAAAAGCCTAGAATGGGAAAGGAAGAAGCAGCTTCCCTGGAGGACCTGTGAACTGTTTTTATCCCTTTGCTGAATATTCCCCTGAGGCTTTCTTTGACTCACCAGTGGGGAGAGATTAAAGGAATCCCTGAGAGTCCCCTGTGTTCTCTGTTGATGCTCCAGATGTGTCGCCTCATGAGGCCTTTCACTTACATTGACACAACATAGCTGAATTTCTGAGCCACTTAAATGTTCATTAACACTTAACAAACCCTCCTTCCTGCACCAAAGTTTTGCATAACTTGTGAGTCATAGAGACATTGTCACATAGTTCCCACTATAGATCAAACTGCAGCAAAGGACTTTAATTATTGAGTTTCAAGTTTGACCACTAAGATTTTATAGTCTGGCCTTTGTTAATTTAGTCTGGAATTGTGAGCTTTCCTGGAATCTTTGTTCAGGTATCACGTATGTCTTTGAACCACATAGTGCTATAATTTTTTATACGGAATTTTTCATTGATTTCAATGGAGATATCTGCTCAAAAACTGATGATATGATATGCCTCTTCGGGATATTAACCATCACTAAACAAAAGCTCCAGTCAAACAAGTTATTGCAGACTTGTCCAAAAAGTAAATTTAATTCACCAAGTAATTATTTTTGTACAATTAATAACTCTTCCTGCTTGGGAAGTCACATAATCTCTCAGGGCTTCAGTTCCCAATCTGTAAAATAGGGATAATAGTACTTCCCTGCCTTACAGGCAGAGCTGGATTAAGGTTTCCTGGGACCTAGGGCCCCTCCCAACCCCTTCCACCTGTGGCCTTTTCCCCATTCCACCCCCTCCACATGTGACCCTGCCCATGGCTCTACTTCTGTTTCACCCAGGGTCCCCCTCATTCTGCCACCGCACCCCCACGACTGGAGAAGCTCTGTCCAATTCTGGGGCTGCAGGGAGGACTGAGAGCTTCCCCAGCCCAGAGGCTGCAGCAGGTAACAAGAGCTCCTCCAGTCCCAGGTCTGCAGCAGGGGTCCCGGTACTGGGGCTTCCCCTGCTGGGCCCTAGCTTCTGCCAGGGTCAGAGTCAGGGGGCACTGGTGGCTTCTCCTGATGCCTCCAGCTTCTGCTGGGGATGGGGGGACACTGAGGGGCTTTCCTTGCTGTCCCCTGGCTTCTACCAGGGATGGGGACAGAAGGGAACTGGGAACTTGCCCTGCCACCCCACCCAGCCTCCCCATGGCTGCTTCCAGGGACAAGGTCCACCATGCCTGGATTCTGCTGAGGTCGTGGGGGCAATGAGGGCTGCTGCCCACGAGCAGGGTCAGGGCATGGGGGCTTTCCCTGCCCACCCGGGGCTCCGGGGGTCCCCAGTTGGCCGGGGTCCCTGGGCACGGGCCCCATAGGCCCAGTGGCTAATCCACCATTGCTTACAGGGAATTGAAGACCGAGAGGTGATCAAATACTACAATAATGAGGTGGCGGGGGTGTATAAATATCATAGATAAATAAGCACCCAGAAGTTTGAATGTTTATCCGAATGATAGAAACCTCTTATAGTGGGTCTGCAAAATTGAACTGGAAATCTCACAAGAACAGGCCCTTGTGAGAAGTCTGATACTCCCAGCTTCCTGTCAGGATGGAAATACAACAACCTCTCTTAGGCACACATTGTAATACTCCAGTGTGTGGTCCCAACTGAAGCCCAGAGTTTAGTCATGAAAAATAAAAAATAATGGAGGGGGGGGAAAAGTGATGTCGTTTAATACTGTGAGAGTTAAAATGGTTTTTGGCTCTGACTGTCAAAGATGCCTAAGAGAGATGGGTGGCTAATTCCCATTGAAATTCAATGGCATTTGGGCTTTTAATTTTCTAATCTTTACCTGAACTCTGCTCTGTGTAGCTCAAAAGCTTGTGTCATCAACTGAAGATGGTCCAGTAAAAGATAATATGTCGCCCACCTTGTCTCTAACAAAAGGAAAACATTTTTACTCAATGTCATTGCATTTTCAAAATATTATTGTGACAATTTTTGTGAATTCCTAAATGGAATATTATGGCATTTTGTTTAGATTTTTAAAATTGCTTACAAGACATGGGAATGGTGAGAACTATCTAGCTTGACAGATGGGATTAATGTTAATGTGTTATGCAATTCTGCTATGGAAGAACAAACAGCTAAAGATGGGCAAGTAATTCATAATGAATATCTTGATTAATTTTGCCTATTTTTATGGTCATGAACTCTGGTAATTTTCTCAGAATTATTTATAATTTGAAATTATTCTCTGATGGATGGATGCTAGCACCTTTCACTCATTAACTCTGTAAATAATCCCATTGAAGTCAGGTACTATTCAAAGTGAGTCAGACTGGCTGAAACTGACCCTCAGGGATTCTTATGAATAATTTTTGGTCCGTCAATTGTTTGAGAGCAATTTGTTGTGAGTATTTAATTTATATTCATTCTGTTTTGGTTAGAAACACAGATTACATGGATATTTCTGATCCTTGACAGGATGGGCATAGTGGTTGGAAATCAGTTTCCCAGTAATAATGCCTGTAATTTTGAGTCCAAAATTAATAAAACCATTTATTCAGTTCATTCAAGAAAAAAAGAGTCACATGAATCCCTGTCAATCAAGCCCCACAAGTTTCACATGCGTCCATTTTGTAAAATCTGTTGCATTATTCTTGCTCTGTGCTGATCTAATTAACTCCTTCCTGCTGCAGATTCCAATCCTGATCTCTTTTCTTGCCCATGTTCACACAAAGAACATATCGGGTCAGATCCCTGGGATTGATACCATCTGCCCTCCAGTTGTCAAGATGGGCTGAAACCCTGGCTTTCATGGATGCCCAGATAGCAACCCCAAGAAATGCCTTCTCTGACCAGTGGGGGAATCTTACTGCAGTAACACAGGCTTTGAACACCTTTAGGCTTGATTACAGAAACTTGCCCTGGCTTTGCTTGGTCCAGAGGCACAGCTTGTCCAAAAAAAAAAAAAAAGTTATTTTTTAAAACATTCAATACAAGTTTTCTGAACAGCCCTGCTCAGAAGCCCATCTGCAGTGTTAGTGGATAACATTGCTAAACTCTGAGTGATCAGTCCACCTCCCTGATAGCAGACCCATATCTTGGTAATGGTAGTGGCTAGAGCTGGGTACACTGTTTTGGACCAATAGCTCATTTGATGAAAAATGCAGTTTCAGTCAACCTGAAAGGATATGCTAATCTGACACAAATAATGTAAGAGATTCACAAATTGGCTAGATGAAGAGGAGGCAATGGTGATACTATCTTTCCCTGAGCGGTTAGAACATTCATCTGGGATGTAGGAGACCCAGGTTTGAATCTCTGCTTTGGACCACACATAAAGTGCCCCTTTTCGGTTCATCAAATTCTGAAAAAAATTAGATTGAGTTCAACCCAAACCAAAGTTTTTCTTTTCCAATATTTTGGAACTGCCACCCAACCTAAAAATTGGTCATTTACCCTACTCTAGTGGTGGCAGACAGAAAGGGCCCGTTTCACTGCCTTGTATAACCTGCACACCTCCTGGGTTTGGTGTTCTGTCTAGGAGAAAAAGAGACTCATTTGTTTAGCTTCAGAGAGCCCAGGTTGCATCCTGCCTGCTAAGAATCTGGGTCTGTTAGTGTTACAAGTGGGGGCTTGTCTGGGATTTCAACTGGGAAGTCTCTGAAGCTTGGGAGGTGCTTCCTCATCTAGGGGAAGTATGTAACCCACACATCTCCTGGCTGTGGTGTTCTGTCTCATCTAGTGGCACTGAGACCACTTAGAGAGAGAGAAAATGAGTCTGCTCTACAGCCTTAGCTAACAGGCAGTTGGCTTTTAGCTCATGCAGTAGAGGCTCATGCCCTAAGCTCCTGAGACCCCAGGATTGATACTGCTCGCCGACAACCGGGGTCTGTCGGTGTTACACTTGCACTTTGTATAGTCATATGTCTATGCAATGTGAGTACAAAATGGGCATAAAATGCTACCAGATCAAAATAATAGCACTTTATAATCACTTTGCATGTGTGTAAAGGACCACCAAAGTGCCAGGTAGTGGAGAATTAGGCCCAGGCTATTCTCTGCTTGAGTTTCAGTCGTTGGCACTGGAAGTGCTGGGGGAATGGTTTCTTTGACTATAATTTGCAAATCACACTCAGGTCGTTCTTGCATGGTGATGTCCAACTGGGTGGTACTTTATACAAGGGAAGAATTTCAATAACTTCCTCTGGGAAGTCAGAATGTCAGTTTAGTTTGAAGAGGTGTTTGTTCACACCAAGAAAAGGTGCTGGACAATCTCAGATCCACTTTTGGGCTAAGTTTATTAAGAGGTTTACAATATTGTGGCAATATCTGGAGTCCTTCTGATCTTAGGCCTGGTCATGGCAGAGGAATTAAATGGCTGTGTTAGTAGAGGTTCTTTTTTTTGATAGTGGATGAAGAGACCAGGTGACCCTACTGATCCTTTAGGTCTGACATCGTCTTTAATACCACTACCCGTGATATGTTGTTGACACACATGCAGACGCTCAACAGAGTAGAGTTTTGTGTGTTTCCATTACTTCTTTTCTAAAAGGTGATTGTTCTCGGTGATTGTTCATTTGCCTAAGTGCTGTCTCATGCAAAGTTCTATTTTGTCACCTGCTGGAAAAGACACGAGGTAGCAAAACAAGGACCCAATCCAACTGCCAATAATGATATGGACCTATCAATCTATAATACCACTGAGGTGATTAAATCCTCCACATTTCAGTCCTAGATGATATAGAATTATCCATACTATTGCAGTGAGGCAAACACTCACACGTGAAAACAAGACACAAACACAAACCCTTCTCACTTCTGCCCCTTTTTTAATGAAACAGTGGAAAAACAACATTTCCCACCTTCTCAGTTTCCCTTATTCTTTGTATGAGGATACAATCAAAACACATAAATAAATAAGAAATGTGACACACATGTTATGTCTGCATCATATAGAAAGCACTACAGAAACATAACATCCCCTTTGATAATTCCCATGAGAAGGAATGAAAGGACTGAGGGGTTGGATCAGCATGAATCATTCCTCTTTTCCTTTGACCTCTCAGAAGCCTCTGTGCATGAAGATTACGCAACCAGGCTTCTGTAGGCTTTCAGAATGTATGGTGGGGGTAGGTCCCAGAGCAAGACACTACGTGGCAAATCTCACTGAAAACCTGTAGGGAACTTTCCCTTATAAATTAATTCTAATAATGTACCCAAATTCCTGCTCCATGTCTTCAAAATCCCACTGAAGGAACCCACGGGTGGGGAGGCCATTATCGCACTGTTATTGAGAAACTTGGGACTCAGGGACTTTGGAAATACCACTGAGAATTTGGACCTCCTTGCAGATGTCTCGCAGTTCAGATACACCATAGTATCTTCCGGATTTCCCCACAAGGGTTAGCAATAGCCACAGGTTAGAGGGGTAACATACCGTGGCTGCTTCACAGGTGGGCAAACCCTGTTCCCCCAACAGCATAAGGCAGTGAAAATTCCCTGGTCTTAAGGCAGTTAATGTTTCTGCCTAATGCTGCCTCTCCTATGAGTTATTCAGCAAAACTGCATGTAAGAGTATAACTTAATTGGCACAGGTAATGGAAAATGACTCATCAGATACTTTCTGTGTGTGTGTGTGTGTGTGCTTAGTTTGATTAGGCTCAGGTTACTTTTTCAGTTTTCTTTTTGTTACAGTTGGACTTGATTTATCTAGCCACTATCAGAACTACAAAACTACTTTGTTTCTGTGGCAAAGCATTTTTGCCATTTAAGAGAAAGCTATGCTTCACATGATACCAAAACAAAACATATAAAGATATTTCCATAAATGTTACTAAGCTTAATTTTAGTTGATTAAAATCCTACAACTTTGAGTAGCCCCAATGTTTATATTTTTTTTAAAAAAATACATATTTTCCAAAACATGGTTAAACATGGGACTAGTGAAACACTATATTTTGTTGGCAAACAGTTACAAGGATTTAAACCTTTAATCAAGCCTGGCTAAATGCTTCAGTTTATAAATTGTTTATGAGTTAACCAGGACTTTCCACACAAATCTGTTTTACTTTAATAATAGTCTGGAACTTTTCTATAGAGTATTCTGTACAGTACAATCTTCTACTGTTCAGATTTGGCTACTGTTATGGTCTGATCAGAGTGAGTCTCACATGCAGAAAACCTTAAATATTATTAAAGTGAAGTCAGTGCTATTAATATTCTGCTTGCTCTAGAGTCCAGAAATGTTTTAAAATGTATTTTATCTTCCTCCTTGTTTTCCCCCTTCTTCCATACCTCTTGCATAACATCTAGATGCCTCTAGGAGGATAGGCAGGCACAGAGTTTGGATTCAAAGCCATTTTCCCATCATGCCACTTTTATGCAGCTATTTCTCTTTACAAGCCCAGGAGTGAATATCCTGAATTTGCTTCCAGTGGTGGAAACACCAGTTCAAAGGGCTCCTTCTTCAGCCCCACCATCAAGATAGATTAGTCTGCTGTAGAAATTAAAACTAAGTTTGTCTGGTGATGGGATATTGCCATGTTGCTAATCATGCCACTATGTGATGTTACATACTTACTAACACATGGTAATATCATTAGGTAGGGAGTTAGCTTCTAATAAAGCCAAGATGACCAACATTCAGTGGGTAAGCTTGTTTTATAAATATTACTGCCCTCTAGTAGTAAAACAGCCAAGCACATCACAAATTCAGAAATGAACAAACAAATGTTTAGGTCAAAGTTTTGAAATTAATGGGAACTGTGGAGTTGTTGCAATTCTGAAAATAAGGACACTTATGTACCTACCTTTAGGAAGCCTAGGTACCTGACGCCATCATCAATTTCTCCTCCTGACTGGGACAATCTACAGGATCCTAAATGTTTGGCAACTGATTGGGGGCAAAGGGGGTAACACTTAAGAAGGAGAAAAATATTTCTTCATAATAGTCCAAAGATACCTGAATAGGGATGAAAGGATTCTTGATATAAATGGAACTTTTGATCAGTAGATGGCCATTGGCTTGATTCATGCACTTGTTGAGTTTCTTAATAGTGCTGCTAAGAGTGAAATAAAATATGTATAGTGTTCTTGCTCCCAGACATTCCAGAAGTTCTATAATAATTTCATAATTAACAACAGAAACATTATAAAACACAAATGCACCCAAAATAACACTGAACTCAACATACAAACAAGAAAAAACAATCATCAAGGTACTTACCCTCATCTCACTAAAGACTGCAATTTTTTTTTTAACATTGTCTGCAGCCTGCCAGCAGCCTTTCCTGTTGGATCCAGGAAACTATGTTTGCTTTCAGCTATCTCTTTGAATAGGTTCTGATATGTTTTGGCTTGTAAACATTTGAAAAACATATGACTTCAAAGTTATTGGGGCCACATTCTGCTTAGGAGAGGTTGTGAGAGAAGGCACAGGCTGAGAAAGGGAGGAGAAAAATTCAACTGTAAAGATAAATGTAGTGTATATTCCATATGAAGAACTCACACTTTGCCAAATTAGTTGTTGGAGGATAATCTGTAACACATAGCTCTGGCTTTTCTTCCACGCTTTCCAATCAGGCCCTTTTAAGGTGTCAAGTTCAGAACTCAGAAATTGATGCACCCAAAATCAATAGTTGCTTTTAAAAATCATGTTCCATCCATTCAGATGATAGAAGAGAGATGTTTGAGAACTCATATTGGCTTTACAAGCCCAAACATGTTTGTAAGGTTTGTCAAACTTCTAACTCCATGATGTTCCCCCATCCTTGGTTTATAATCATTATTAAAATGCAGATTTGGTTTATCTTTAATGTTTTATTTGCTTTGATTAGTTACTTTAAATTATGAATTTACATTGCATTTTAGATTCACTAGGGCTTCTTTTTTACTACTCAACACTATTTTTTGGTAATTAGTTTTAATAGAAAAACACACTTTAAAATGGTCATTAACACATTATTTTTGTTTAGAATCACTAAGGGTTCATGTTCTTTTTCATTTGCTTTATTCTAATGAACCTCACAACCTCATGTTGTGTACATCAAATGAGTTTGTTATTTAAAAATGGGAGATCAGACAACAACTGTGCCAGTAAAATGCTTGCTGAGTGAATCTTCCTCAGAACAGGAAATGCTAACCATTGTAACATATTAGCATATGTATGATTGTCCTGTGCTGGGCAGAATCAGAATTCAGACTATTGTCTAATACTGGAGAGAATGAAGAATATCAGCCCTGTATACTATTGCCCTCTGCTGGATAAAAAAAAATCAGACCTAGATATGGTACTCTTGTCCTTTATTGGCAAAATTCACATGTTTGCAATTATCTTGCCTTCAAATGGATGATACAGAGGATAAAAAAAAATACAAGCCCTACTACTTCTGGTAGCTCATGAACTGAAATTCTCTCATAGCTCAAAAGCTAGAGGTTTGGGGCATTTGGAAGTCATTGAGAGTTCTTTGCTTTATGCTGTGTGTATGCGAATTAGGGTGTCTCTGTATTCCTGTACTTGTAAGAGCTGACTGTTGTTTTGGATCTCTGAGAATGGGTTCTTGAGACCAGAGTGACTGAACTGGAGAAGCTAGCAGAGACAAGACTTTCAGGAACACAGTAAAGCCGGCTGCCTACTAGTGACTGGGGCAGGGGATGGGGGTGGAAAGGACCCCACAGCCACTGCTGCTCCTCTGGGCCACTGGTGATGGACGGCCCGCCGCTTCGGGCTCCCAACCATCACCGGTGGCTCGAACTGCGGATGGACCTGCCACAGCCAGGGGAGAGGCGCCCCTCCCCCAGCTCCAACCCAGCCTGGCCTGGACCTGCCGTGGCCGGGAAAGAGGCACCTACCCCGTGGCTCCAGCCCCGGAGCTGCTGTAGCACCGTGGGGAGAGGAACCTTTTCCCCCCCAGCCCAGGTGCTCCTGTGGGGGAGGGAGAGCTGGGGGGGAGTCCTCTCTCCCCACTGCAGCCCCAGGGCAGCCTGCACCCCAAACTCCACATTCCCGGCCCCACCCCAGAGCCCACCCCCCCAGCCAGAGCCCTCACCCCCTCCCACACCCCAACCCTCTGCCCCAGCTCTGAGGCCCTAGTCTCCATCCCCACCCCAAAACCTGCACCCAGAGAGCCCTCACCCTCTCCTGCACCCCAACCCTCTGCCCCAGCCCTGAGCCTCAGTCCCGGCCCCACCCCAGAGCCCGCACCCACAGCCAGAGCCCTCACCCCCTCCCACACTCCAAACCTCTGCCTCAGCCCTGAGCCCCCTAGTACACTACGAACCCCTTGGCCCCACCCTGTCACATGAATTTTGTTATGTGCACCAATATGGAGGTGATGTGTCACATGACGTGTGACAGAGCACCTCCATATTGGTACACATAACAAAATTCATTCTGCACATGGGTGGGAAAAATTAGAGGAAAAATTGTTCCCAACTATATAATAATTTGAATAATACTGGGCCTAATCTTGAGGCAAGAATTTGCCAATCCTCAAAGTGAAAACTGGGGATTCATAAGTAATCAATATAATTAATACATAATCTAAAGATCAGGCAACAAGGTCATAGAGGAGGTTTTAAACTAAGGCTTGGAGGAAAGCTGACAGGTTCTGAGAAGCACTCAGTTCAGACAGAGACATCCCTTTTGGGAGGATTTATTAAAGGGGATGCTCTATTGTCTAGAAATGTAAGGGACTGGGGCATAGGTGATCTGACCTATTGGTCACAACTGGGTTGAGATCTGCTCACCAGAGTCAGACGTTGCCAGGCGGGAGTTGGAGGAATCGTAATAGCCAGGTTCTCTGAGCAACAGTCAGGCCCACAGTCAGGCCAGGGTAGGAGATCAGTGGTAGTACCAGGCTGGAATCAGAGAAAGGGGATCAAGAAAAGTCTGGCATTACAGCAGGCCATAGTCTGTGTAGATGTTCAGACAGCTTGCTGGGTCAACCCCTGGGGTTAAATAGGGCACTTGATCAATCCCAGGGCTGCAGGATATCATCACTCTGGATCTTTTGGGTGGTGCATCCTGCAGTGCCTACTCTCCATAGTGCTCCATGGGTAGGCCTCTGCATAGTCTCCCGATGGCCCTGTAGGCATATCAGTTGGCCCAAACTCTGCAGACCTGGATTCTAGTCTCCAGGTCCTTTATGAGTAAAAGATAGACATTGATAAAATACATGTAAGAAGTAGAGAGAAACCATCAAATGAAAGAGGGTCACATCTTATGAAGACAGACATCTAAATATTGACAAATTTTATAAGTGCTTGTATACAAATGTTAGAAATCTAAATACTAAAATGGGTGAACTTGAGTGCCTGATATTAAATGAGGGTATTGAGATGATAGGCATCACAGAAACTTGATAGAATGATGCTAATCAATAGGACACAGTGAACCAGGGAACACTGTGGAATGATAATAGTAGATCAAGGTGGTGGTTGAGTAACACTACACATGAAAGAAAGCATAGCAATCTTAAATTAATCAAATTGTGCCACAGGATGGTGACAGTGACTGAGAAATGCTCAGGGAGATTAGAGACCCTACAAAAACAGAAAACCCAATAATAATGGGGTATCTCAACTATTCCCATAGTGACTGGGTACATGTCACCTCAGAACAGGATGCAGAGACAAACTTTTTCTAGACACCATTATTGACGGCTTCTTGGAGGAGAGACAATTCTTGATTTAGTCCAAAATGGAGCATAAGATCTGGTCCAAGAGGTGAATATGGCTGAAACATTCAGTAAGAGCTACCATAATGTAGCTGAATGTAACATCCTTGTGTCTAGGTGTTCTACAGTGGCTTAAGAATGTGAGCACCCACCTCAGGGCAAGCGGTTCAGAAGCAGGCCACAAAGCCTACATTGTTTGTGAGTTCTATACTTAGGTTTCACCAACCAATTATCATGTGTAAACTTCTCCTTTATATGGAGTCACAGACAGTCCACTTGGGTATTCCAATCTAGGGTAAGCTTACCTTTGTGACAGATGGTCTCTTACACCAAAGATCATAACAGTATTCAGGTTACTACCGGCTACTTGCACCTGAGGCCTTGGCTACACTTGCAGATGTACAGCGCTGTTAGTTAAACCCGTGTTCGTACAGCTGAGTAGGGAAAGCGCTGCAGCCTGTCCACACTGGCAGCCGCCAGCGCAGTAACTACCACTGACGTGGCTACATTTGCGGCACTTGCAGCTGTATTGGGAGCGGTGCATTATGGGCATTCAGGTAGCTGCAACGTGCTTTTCAAATGGGGGGGGGGTGAGGGGGACTTTGACAGGGAGTGTTTTGAGAGAGAGAGGGGTTTTTTGAAATCTCCACAGAGTGTCAGCTCATTATTTCCACACCTCCACATCCCCTGCCTCTCTCTCAATCACTGAAAGCAAACAGCAGGGGCTTTGTTTGTTTTTAAAGAGCAGATAAAAGAGAGGAAACGGAGCCTTTCCCCCCCCCCCCGCCGTTCTTCTCCTTCCCACCCCCCCCACCCCCAAGGCTTTGCTGCCGGCATTCCTAACGGAGCCCTCCCCTCTTTCCCCACCCCGCCTGCAAACAATAGCTGTGGTTGTAAAGCTGTGTTTGTAGTAACTCCAGACGGAGCTCTGAACTCCAACCCGGAAGTGCCGTTTCAAAACAAAGCAGCTTCCGGAGATCAGTAACTGCGTTGTTCCTGGGCTACACTGAAAGACCAACGTTCCACCCACTTCGCAACAGTTGCTATTTCTCTCGGGGAGGTGGAGTACATGCAGCGCTGTATCTGAGGAGATACAGCGTTGCACGTGTCTTGCAAGTGTAGCCAGTTAATGCGTTACAGCGCTGCCGGCAGTTTTATTACGCTGTAACTTGTAAGTGTAGCCAAGGCCTTAGATCTCACATCAAAGACACTGCTAGTAGCCAATCCTGTAATAATCTATCTAAAGACTTATTAAGTAGGAAAGGAAATAAGAGTTATTTACAAGGCTAAAGCAGGCAAACATATACACAAATGAGATCCAATCTTAATTTTGAAAAAGTAATAGAAGCTTCTATGATAAGCAAGCTCCATATTTTCTTCAGGGCTAACCAAGACCAACCACTGGGGATCTTTTGTTTATAGTTAGTAGTCCTTTCCCCTCAGAGTCTGAGCAACGTAAAAGATACAGTTCCTCCTTGTTAGGACTTTTTATTCCTTCCCCACTTCTGCTTTGAGTTGCAAATTGAGCTGTTGGGAGCAATTCACTTACACATCTCCTCTTCATGGGATGGGGGGAGCAATCAACAAAGTCTGTTGTCCTCTGATGTTCCACAATAGTTTGTCAGGTGCTGATGGCCCTCCTTTGTTGGGCAGAAGATAACATCTCCTGTTGGAAACTAGTATTTCACACTTATTAACACATTCTTATAATTCTAATACCTATTTGAACAATAGTAACAAACAGAAGAGCCTGACTGGTTCAGCTATGTATTTGTCAGTGTTCAATTGAGACCTAGGGGCATTGGCATGAGTTGGCACTTGGTCTGCCAGCATCACACCTTGTAGGGGGGAAAATACCAAAGACACCTACCACAGTAGCATTTAACTTCAAAAAGAGGAACTGTATGAAATGAGGAAAAATAAAAAGGAAGAGTCACAAGAGTGAAATGCCTGCAAGCTGCATGGAAACTATTTAAAAACACTATGATAGAGGTTAAAATTAAATTTATACCCCAAATTAAAAAACAGTAAGAGGAGCAAAAAAATGCCACCATGGCTAACCAACAGATTAAAAGAGACAGTTAGAATCAAAAAGACATCCTCTAATAATTGGAAGTCAAATCCTACTGAGGAAAATAGAAAGGAGCCTAAAATATGGAAAGCCAAGTATAAAAAATATAATTTGGCAGGCCAAGAATGAGTTTGAAGAGTAACTAGCAAAAAAAACCAAAAGCTAACAGCAAAATTGTTTTGAGTACTTCAGAAGTAGGAAGCCTGCTAAATAATCAGTGAGCCACTGTATGATCAAGGTGCTAAAGAAGCACTCAAGGAAGACAAGGCCATTGCGGAGAATCTAAATGAATTCTTTGCATCAGTCTTCACTGCAGAGGATGTGAGGGAGACTCCCACACCTGGCTGAGTCATTCTTTTTAGGTGACTAATCTGAGGAATTGCCCCAGATTGAGGTGGTTTTGAAAGAAATTGATAAATTAAACAGTAATAAATTACAGTAACAGATGTAACTCACCCAGGAGTTCTGAATGAAGTCAAACATGAAATTGCAGAACTATTAACTGGAGTAAGTAATCTATCCTTAAAATCAGCCTCTGTACCAGATGACTGGAGGATAGATAATGTAATGCCAATTTTTTAAAAGGTCTCCAGAGGCAATTTTGGCAATTGCAGGCTGGTAACCCTAACTTCAATGAAAGACAAATTGATGAGGCATGATTTCCCTTTATAAAAGCCATACCGAGTCTTTCCCAACATATGGTGTTCATCTATGTGTCTGATATTTCTGTTCTTTACTATAATTTCAACCAATATATTAAAATACTTTGAGGGAGTCAACAAGCATGTCGACAAGCGTGATCTAGTGGATATAGTGTACTTGGACTTTCAAAAAACCTTTGACAAGGTCCCACACCAAAGGCTCTTTAGCAAAGTTAACAGTCATGGGATAAGAGAGAAGGTTCTCTCATGGATCAGTAACTTGTTAAAAGATAGGAAACAAAAGGTAGGAATAAATGGTCAGTTTTCACAATGGAGAGAGATAAATAATGGGGTCCTCCAAGGATCTGTACTGGGATGTGTGCTGTTCAACATATTCATACATGATCTGGAAAAGGGGGTGGACTATGAAGTGGAAAAACTTGCAAAACACAAAATTACTCAAAAATAATTAAGTCAGAAATTGACTGCAAAAAGTTACAAAGGGATCTCACAAAACTGGGTGACTGGGCAACAAAATAGCAGATGAAATTCAATGTTGATAAATGCAAAGTAATGCACATTGGAAAATATAATCCCAACTATACATATAAAATGATGGGGTCTAAATTAGCTGTTACCACTCAAGAGAGGTCTTGGAGTCATCATGGATAGTTCTCTGAAAACATTTGCTCAATATGCAGTGGCAGTCAAAAAAGCTAACAGAATGTTAGGAACCATTAGGAAAGGGATAGATAAGATGACAGAAAAAATATATAAATCAATGGTACCCCTACACGTTGAATACTGCATATAGTTTTGGTCATCCCATCTCCAAAAGGTGTATTAGATCCAAAAAGGTGTATTAGAATTGGAAAAGGGACAGAGAAGGGTATAAAAAATTATTAAGGGTATGGAACAGCTTCCATATGAGGAGATATTAAAAAGGCTGGGACTGTTCAATTTAGAAAAAAGATGACTGAAGGGGGTATAATAGAGGTCTATAAAATCATGGATGGTATGGAGAAAAAGAGATTAGGGCAGTGGCTCTCAACCTTTCCAGACTACTGTACCCCTTTCAGGAGACTGATTTGTCTTGCATACCCCGAAGTTTCACCTCACTTAAAAACTACATGCTTACAAAATCATACATAAAAATACAAAAGTGTCACAGCACCACTATTACTGAAAAATTGCTTATTTTCTCATTTTACCATATGTAGCCTGTTGTAAAACTAGGCAAATCTCTAGGTGAGTTGATTTACCCTCTGGAAGACCTCTGCATATCCCCAGGCGTACACGTATCCCTGGTTGAGAACCACCAGATTAGGGAAATGTTATTTACACCTTCACATAACACAAGAACCAGGGGTTATCCAATGAAATTAATAGGTATCTGGTTTAGCAACAAATATATGGACGATCTTCACACAACACTCATTGCAATGGGATGCTGTGGAGGCCAAAAGTGTAACTGGGTTAAAAAAAGAATTAGATAAATTCATGGAGGATAGGCCATCAATGGCTTTTAGCTAAAATTGTCAGGGATACAACTCCATGCTTCAGGTGTCCCCAAACCTCTGACTTCCAGAAGCTGGGACTGGATGTCAGGGGATAGATCACTCAGTAGTTGCCGTGTTCTGTTCATTCCCTCTGAACCACCTGGCACTTGCTAGGTTAGAAGACAGGATACTGGGCTAGATGGACCATTGGTCTGACCCATTATAGTGATTCATTTGTTGGCTGTCCTTATGTTGTTATTATTTATGTACAAAACATTACAAAATGCTGTTATCTCTCTGCTGAGCAAAAATTTCAGGGACTTTTAGGTTTGTTTCCTGTTGGAGGAGAAATAACTAAAGTGAAGTCTAAGTATTTTCTCAATGTAACTTATTATATTTACACTCTACACACCTGTCCTTGAACAGTGATGGTCAATCAGCATTCAGGCAGTCCCATTTTTGGGGAATCTTAGCCAAAACACCAATGCTCTGGAAGCCACTCTGCCCCAAGAACAGAGTCTAGCTAGAGAGGTTAACACAGAGCGAAAACTCTCTTGCTCTCCCAAGCCGATAACAATCATACAGCATTTCTGCAAAGACTAAATCATTTATAAAACTGTGTAACAGTGCCACCTGGTGGCTCCTGCCATAACAATACACATAATAAAGTGGATCTCTGCTTCTAAGGGTTTACAAATGAAGGGTTAATTTGCAGTTTTTGAAGCAGTGCACACAGTGCCACACCAGAAGAAGCCCAGGAAGCAGACTTTGACTCGGAGTCAATATGACTCCCAGCTTCCCCCTTGCTCCACAAAGGAAGTATTCTGTAACAGACCTACACCTGGCACAGTATACTTCCTCCAGCACATCACTGTAACTCTGCTAGCCTTCTGGTCCTGGAATGTCAGTGGTGACTTCCAGTTTAGCTTTTCCTCCAATATAGCTGTTGAGCAGTAGGTTGGAATTTTGGCTTATTCCTGATGACAGGAGAAAGACTTGCTACATCCTGTACTAGCACAACTATGAAACAGAGATCAGCATTTTGTTTTCATCTATACACACAGATGTGAGGATTGGCCCATGGCCCCGGCCTCTGTGTACAAGCAAGCAGAGCTGGACAGGTGCACTGTGCCTTGTAAAAAGTGTGTAGCCTGAGGGAGAATGCTTATGTGAGCTGCCATTAGGGGATTGCGTGTCTGCATCTCCCTACCAGGCATAGGCGCCGACTCCGTGGGTGCTCCGGGGCTGGAGCACCCACGGGGAAAAATTATTGGGCGCTGAGCACCCACCGGCAGCTCCCTGCCAGCCCCGCGCCTGAGCCCAGCTCACCGCACCGCCGGGCGACGTTGCCGGGCCCCGCCCCCGACGCCGGGCGACGTTGCCGGGCCCCGCCCCCGACGCCGGGCGACGTTGCCGGGCCCCGGCCCCGACACCGGACGACCGCACCCACCGGCGCCGACGAAAGTCGACTCCTGTGCTACCAGGGTGTAATAATTACAAATTGCGAATTTAATTTCCATTACACAGACAACTGTATATATTTTGCTATTGATTTCAATGGGAGAAATGGGGCTCCAATTTTTTTAAGCCATTATAATAGGTCGTTCCTCAGTACTGTTAGGAGTGGAATGAAACCTTGTTATGGGTTGAGTTAAAACCCTGTTGAGCTTGATAGGTGTGAACTCACTCTTCAGTTAACATAACTGTAATCATAAGCTCCACCTAAGACAAAAGGACTGTGTGAGCCCTCCTCTTTGGGGGTGGAGGTGAGTGAGTGTGTGTGTATGAGAAAGAGAACGAGAGAGCAGAAGAGACAAAAGACTAAAAAAAAAAGACAAGGACAGAGAGAGGGGCAGAGGCAAAAAGCAAGAAAAACAAGCCCTAGCCTGTGAACAGTGTGACCCTGATTTAGTTGGGGATTGGTCCTGCTTTGAGCAGGGGGTTGGACTAGATGACCTCCCGAGGTCCCTTCCAACCCTGATATTCTATGATTCTATGACCCTGGAAATAGCTAGAAGAAGAGCTTTAGGGGTCTGTTGGCTAAAGAGGCTTGGGGCTGTAAGCTAAGGAGCTCCTGCCTTTGTTCTTGATTCCTCCTGTGTTCGGAGAAGCAGGACTTTGTACATCCTTGTAAATAAACAAGATTGCAACAAAGAAAATACCAGAGTACATCAATTTCTACTTGCATCTGGAACATCCCCAAGGCCCTGAAATTTGACTCGCCACATGGGTCCAATTAATTTAATAAAGGATTGGACCAAAAAGTGCACATCCAGTGCAATGGATAAGGCAGAGGCTTATTCTGTGTGGTGAGGAATGTGATCAATTATGCACGGCCAATGTACTTTGTCACATTTGCTGCAATTTAACTATTATGTTATAACAGTTGTTGCTATTACACTTTACTTATGCCCTTCTAACACACATTATCATATGCATTTTTGTATGTTTTATAAAGCCAATACAATCAACAAATAAAGCCACTAATCATTGCTCATTTAAAAAACCATATTTTTGTACTGCAAATGCACTTTATCATAAGGACTGCAGTATAATTTGTGCATGGCAATGTACTTTATGATGTGCAACTAGGTAAGACATCTCTCAGAAATAAAGTGAGCAATGACAACTTAATATTGTTCCCTTCTGTCTGGCCTTTATCTGAATCTGTTAGTCCCCTTCTCATGGTGCATCTTATCAGCTATGTTTAAGCAGTGGAACCTCACTGAATACTTTCAATCTCACGGGCAGCCAAGCTGGTACAATATATGGCAGTAAACAAGTTTCCTGGGTGAGGAAATCTCATGAGGACTGAGGTTTTTCTGGTCATTAATGTGAGAGTTCACAGCAAACTGGTGACTTTAAGTACAGGTCTCACTGTCTATTTATACTCTCTGAATTTATTATAGCTGGTCAAAAATTGGCTTTTTTTCCCCAATGGAAAATTCTCACTGTCTAGTGACATTTTTCAGCTAAACCATGGTTGGTTTGTTTTTAATTTGGAAATGTTGCCATAGTTTCTCATGGAAATTGTAGTTTGGGAGCAAGAGGCATCGGGTCTTCTCTTTAGGTCAGGCTCCCTAATTGGATTACATTTGCCTTGTTGCACCACTGTTTCCCCTCATGATGAGGGCACATCGTGGTTAATCATGGAAGATGTAGTCTGGCTGGAGAGCCCAGCCAATAAAGGAAAAGGCGCACATGAGGAAACTGAACAGCAGTTATTGTGAAGCATCACAGCAGGATAGCTGTATTTTGGGTTCAGGCATTTGATTTTTTGACCACCAAAAAAAAAAAAAAAAAAGAATCCATGGAAAGCTGACACATTCTGTAAAATAATTTTGTCTTGTCAAAACCCAATTTTCTGTCATGACACTTTTTGGTGACACATTTTGAATCAGCCCTAAATGTTATTTATATTTCTAGGCAATAAATAAATAGAATGAAACATTTGTATTGGTATTTGCTACACTGAAATGGAATGGCTGCCAGAATGTTAATGAGATTTTTGTAATACACTGAGTTACTTGTCTTGTTTTGATGCAGTGAACACAGAGAGGTAAGGTGCTTTGTCAGTAATGACCCTGAAGTAACATGGATGAATCAGTCCTACTTCCAGGTGTAGTGAGGCCAACATCATTAACCTGAAAGTACTCTCAAGCAGAGTACTGATAGAAGACACTAGGGCAGGGCCTCGATCACACTTTTAAAATATCAATTAGTTAAAAAGACATGGGATCTCTGATTTTATTAATATCAGAGGAAAATCATTGTGAGATGTTTCAAATATCCCCTTTGTTGTTTAATGAGTGAATGAATTAGCTAAATTTCAAATATGTTAGGTCTTGTAAATCAATAGGTTATTAACTTTAACACTAAATGCATTGCCACTATTATATTTAACTACATAATTCTCCAGGATAATAGATGGGAACCGGAGTAGTAATTGTACCTTATTGACTCATCATAAATATAGATACCCGTGTGTATGTAAGTGGGGGAATGTTGGGAAAGGCACAGCTAGAGAAATAGGGCAGGAGATAAGGGAGAGAGAAAGATGCATCAGTTGAAATGACTGATATTGATATCAAACAATTTCATAATGATAGATACAATTCCTCTTTATTGCAATACACTGTGTGTATTAACATCCTTATGTAATATCAATATGATAAAGTAACTACATAATGGCAAAAATTGTAATACACATTTTAAAATATATACTTATACATAAAGAGAGAGTATACTTTCTCATGTCAATAATTTGTGTTTCTGATGAAAACTCAATATATTCCCATTTCTACTTACTGAATATATGTCTGTAACAAACAAAAATAATAGAACAGATGCAAGAACTTTAATGTGCATTCAGACCCCTTATATTTTACTCTGTTATGAATTCTGATTCTTTTGCATTTGTAATTAGAAGGTAAAACAGATGGTGAAGTCTTAGTGCAGTGGTATAATCTGTGCTGCCAAGAGATTGTTTGCTGTGTGCCAAATCCTGCCTGCTCCCATCTGCGGTTTCAGATGGCCCTTAGTGCACTAGATCTCGGCATTTCCACTGTGTAGGGAATGGGATTCCAGGACCCCCCACAGAGGGGCTGTTTCCTCCTGCATTCTGAAAAAATTTCTTCAGTGAGAGGATCACAGATCCCCAACATACCAGCATGTTTTTTGTTTAACAGGTGGGTCAGCAGAGAAAGGGGTTAGGTCTGTGGATCTTCAACAACAACAACAACAACAACAACATGACTCCTGCTCTTGTAAAAATTGGCATAATTTTTAGCTGGTTCTGAGGAGGTTTTGTGGTCTCACAGCAGAGTTATCAGTTAAAGCAGATAAGAAGTGTTTCTGGAGAGCTCACTGTTCAAAGCACCTCTGGATGAGGTGCAGTAGGTAGACTTCCTCCCTCAATAACAATTATGTTCTATAGTCACTCCTTCAATATAACTATTATCAATCATTTGTTAAGCATTAACAAATCTGTGCAAGACAAAAGCGAAGACATGGCCCCCCGCCTTACAGACAATGGGCTGGAATCTCAGCGGTGTAAATTGGTGTACTCCATTGACGTCATTGGAGCAACATCAGTTTACACCCACAGAAGAACTGGCCTTATGAGTTCAGCACTAACACTCCAGTGCAGCAGATTGAATGAGTCAGCATTTGGAGTCGTGGGCTTTGGGACAAATTTTCAAGTTACAATGATCTGTTCAATAAAATTAGCATAATACAATGTTTAGTAGGGTCTGTGCACTATATAAAACCAAACCCAGAAATAAACTGAAGAAGTCTGCGATTACTTCTTTGGATTACTGTAGTCTCATAAACCACTTGTACTTCACTCTTCAGGTTTATCATGATGTCAAAAGACCTTCCTGACATTATTACATCTTTATAATGCACAGTTCCAAATCTTTCAAAGGATTCTGAGCCTACTCAGATTTCTATCAAGATCTCTCCTAGATAAAAACATTTCAACATGATGTGATCAGACATGCCAAACCCGCAAACCCCCTCCCACCCCAAAATGCAGAAATTGGGCTTGGTTTTGGCTTAATTGGTTTGTGAGTTGCTTGTTGGCTAGTTTTTGGCTGGTAGCTTGTTGCTTGTTGTAGCTTGTTGCTTCTTTTTTTAATCAGTGCCTGGCAAGCAGGGGCAAGGGGGGTGGGGGAGAAAGTAAGGGGTGCATAGTGGGCCCACCACAGTCCCAGAGTGCACACCGGGGAATCTAGTCACATAGAGTGTTGGGGTTCTTAGGGATTGGCTTGTTTTGGCCTTGTTTTGAAATGGGATTAGTTTGATTTTTGGCTTATTGTGAAAGTCAGGGTGCTTATTTACCACATGAAAGTTGGCAACTGTGGATGTGATGCTTTCTCAGCATGTCCAGAACTATAAATTGTTATCCCTCTGCCTCCGTAAGAGAGAGGTTGGCAGATACTAAACTGTGTCAACTCCCTGACACCCCAGTCTGTTAGCTAGCCCAACAAACACCTCAGGATTCTGCCAGCCCTTACTTTGCTTTGCAGATAATACTTGGTGCACCTCTGCTCCTTGACCCCTATTGAAGAGCATTGCCCTGCAGCCCCTTTCACTGGACACTCACAAAAGTTACCAAGTCTGCTGTCTCCAAAGCGAGAGGGTATACACCGGCCTATTAGGAGGTGATGCTGCACTTACATCACAGTTACAATTACAATTTTCTACATCTATATTCATACATGTATACGTTCATAGCCATAACCTGTATACATACTTCAGAATGACCATCAAGTTCAGAACATAACAAGCTTTCATAAAAAATCTTACATGACATATTTTATACAAAATAACATTATATACAACCAGTTGATTCAATTGCTTATTCTTTGGGGGCTCAGACCCCTTCTTCTCCATTTGGGTGTCTGGACCCTGATTGTCACACACCCCTTGTGAGTTTGATGCTGGAGTTTTGATCATTGGCCGTGACATAAGCTCCGCCTCTGCCCCCTCTTTTTAGCATCAGCATCAGCCTTCTCCAAACCCTGAATATGTTTAATTTTCTTGGAAATGGCTGCCTTAAACACACGGATTGAGGTGTGCCTTTCCCACTCCTACACATCTACATATCCCCCAGCAATTGCTTTATGACCCTGTTGGCTTTTCCCATCCTTTGCCAGGTCTCCCCTGCTCCCAGCAGAGTCCCCCCTGCCAGCTATTCTTAGCTGTGCCAGTCTCTCACCACAGCCACCACTTTTTACCTGCTCCCACTAGAGTCCTGGTCCACAGCTATTTCCTAGCTGTACCAGTGACTCACTGTTCCTAGCAGATCCTGGGCTACAGTACCTTTTAGCTGTGCCACAGACACACTCAGTTTCCACAGTGAGGGTTTCCCCCCTTAACCATTGAATCTGGCAGATCCTCAGGCTCAGCCCTGTTACATCATTACAAAAAAACCCACAGCAAGAACAATAATTCCCCACATTCCCAGTCAGCCTTTAGTGCCCATAATGACTCAGACTACAGGCAGTGTAATGGGGTCCGGCAACTCACATCTCTTTATCTGCTAACCCTGATCAGGCACCCCCTTATGTCCTTTCTCCTGGGTCTCAGGGGCCTGAGTTGACCTTCTTCATCTATTCAAGCTGTCTGTGTTTGTTCTGGTCAGCAAGCTTCTGTTGCATCAGCTTTGTCTCCTCCTTCTGGCACCTGGCTTCCAGCTCCACCCGCCTCTCCTCTAAGAGCAGCCTTTTCTGCGCCAGCCTTCACAGCCCTGGACCTCTCACCATCATGGCTGTCTCTGCCGGATCATCTGGGGGACCTTCTCTTGGTTTCTTGCATGTCCTGCAGGAGAACAAGGGACCCTTCTGACCCATTGTTTCAAGCAGGTGCCCCATCCTACCTCAGGGCATATGAATGCAGCATGGCTACCAGCTTCAGTTTCTTCTGATCACCCGTTGACAGACCTCACTGCATGCATAGCTCTTCTAACTGCTTCTTGCTGAGTTTAGCATATGTTTCTTTGCTCAATCTGCCTTTTCATAGAATCATAGAATCATAGAATCTCAGGGTTGGAAGGGACCTCAGGAGGTCATCTATTCCAACCCCCTGCTCAAAGCAGGACCAACCCCAACTAACTCATCCCAGCCAGGGCTTTGTCAAGCCTGACCTTAAAAACCTCTAAGGAAGGAGATTCCACCACCTCCCTGGGTAACCCATTGCAGTGCTTCACCACCCTACTAGTGAAAAAGTTTTTCCTAATATCCAACCTAAACCTCCCCCTCTGCAACTTGAGACCATTACTCCTTGTTCTGTCATCTTCTACCACTGAGAACAGTCTAGATCCATCCTCTTTGGAACCCCCTTTCAGGTAGTTGAAAGCAGCTATCAAATCCCCCCTCATTCTTCTCTTCCTCAGGCTAAACAATCCCAGTTCCCTCAGCCTCTCCTCATAAGTCATGTGCTCCAGCCCCCTCATCATTTTTGTTTCCCTCCGCTGGACTCTTTCCAATGTATCCACATCCTTCTTGTAGTGTGGGGCCCAAAACTGGACACAGTACTCCAAATGAGGCCTCACCATTTGGTGCTTATTCACTTTTGGTGCTTTATTCATCTTATACGTGCTTTGTTCCATTTTCTTTACCCCAAATAAATGAAATAATAAACTATAAGCTTTTACATTGCTCCCTCACATTTGGATCTGTTAGAGCTTGTTTAACAAGTGTTGGAGTGTGAACCTTAATTTGTTGTATGGAAAATTGCCTGCACAACTATGATGGGTCCCATGTTTTCTCTTCTTGTTGGGGGTTTCAGGGCACCGTTTCTTGCCCCTGAACTGGGGTATCAGCTTTCCCACTAGTATCCCAGAGAAGGGGAGTGGAGAGGGAGGGACCCGGGCCCACCCTCTACTCCGGGCCCCAGCCCAGGGGCCCTAGAATAGCGGGTAAACCACTTGTACTAGTGATTCTTTCCCCTGGGCTACTTCCCTCTCCTGTCCTTCAGCTTGTGGGGCTTCCCGCCTTCCCTCTGCACAAGCCAGGTGTCCCTTTACCTAGGGTCTTGGTCTTCTTATTCCACCGCAGCACTTCTCCAAACTCTCCTCTGCTTTCCTCCAAACTGCTCTCTGTTCCACCACCAATCCACTCTGCTTCAACTCCTCCAAACTGCTCTCTGCTCCACCATGTCCAGGGTTCTCTGCTTGGTGTCCCCGTCTGTTTCCCTTCGTTTGACCCTCTGACCTCACTCCTGCCCCTGTTTTTTCATTTCTTGTCCCCCGTAATTATCTGGTGTCCAGGACCTGTGGATCCCTCCCCTTAGGCTGGTGGGTGGGTGTGGGGGATCCTTTAGCAGTGGGCGGGCAAAGCCTTCCCAGATCCCAATACGAATACTCTCCTGCTGCCCGCTGGCCATGCTGTATCACAGTTGATATTGGGGTGCAATACCTGTAATGATGTCCAGAACTCTAAGTTACCTTATTACCCCTCTGCCTCAGTGAGAGAGATTTGCGGGTGCTAAACTCTGTCAGCTCCCCGACTCTCCAATCTGTTAGTTAGCCCAACAAATTCATCAGGACTCTGCGAGCCCTTAATTCACCTTGCAGGTAACCAGGGGTGAAAGTGAGCCGGTATGGGTTGGTATGGCTTACCGGTAAGAACCCGTACCAGCCCATATGCAGCCCACATTAAAGCGCTGCTGCGGCAAAGGACCCTGCAGCGCTTTAAAGTCCCTGGCCCTTTTCCCCCCGCAGGGCAAAGGGAACAGCTGCGCCAACTACAGACACTTACCAGTGCGGGCTGGGGCGGCTCTGACCCCCAGCCCCGCCCCTTCCACCCAAGACCCCACCCCTTCCAGGGGCCAGAGATGGCCTCGGCCCGGCCCCATACTAGTAAGTGTCTATAGTTACCCCGCAGGTAACATTGGGTGCGCTTCAATCCCCAGACCCTCATGAGTTCAATCCTTGAGGGGGCCATTTAGGGATCTGGGGCAAAAATTGGGGATTGGTCCTGCTTTGAGCAGGGAGTTGGACTAGATGACCTCCTAAGGTCCCTTCCAACCCTAATATTCTATGATTCTATGAAGGGCATTGCCCTGCAGTATCCAGCCCCATCACTGGACGCTCACAGAAATTCCCAAGTCCACTGTCTCCAAAGAGACAGTGTACACACAAGCCTGTTCTGAGGTGATGCTGCAGCTGCACTACAGTTACAATTAGAATTTTACAAATATATATACATGCATATATTCATAACCATAACTTGTATACATATCTCAGAATGGCCATCAAGTTCAGAACATTACAAGCTTTCATGAAAGACCTTATGTGACATATTTATACACAATAATATTGTATACAACCAGTTGATTCAATTGCTTATTCTTTGGGGTTCAGGCACCCTGTTCTTCCATTGGGGTGTCTGGATCCTGATTGTCGCACATGGGCTTCTGCCAACTCATTTGCTTTCTATGAGAAAAGACTTCACATTCTGAAGAGCTTTTCTTTCTTGGGGTCAGCTCTGATAATTCTTCAGTTTAAAGGGTAGGGTAAAGTCAGAGGTGATTTTAGACTAGAGATGGGCATATTGTTAAAATGGAAAAAGAGCCAACCCAAATCTTCCATCAAAGTTCAAACCAAATTTAAAAGTGAAATACTTTCAAGTTAGATTAACATTTTCTTTTACCGAATAAGGGTTATGTTCTGATATCATGACAGATCTAACAATAGCCTCAAAACTTTCCCCAGTGGGAAAAGTGGGTAAGCACCATATAAGCTGTAAAAGGAATTCCCTCTCCCCAAGGGAGTTCAGAAGCCAAGCAAAAAATAGAAGAATAAGAAGAATCAAATGAACTACAACAGAATCTTGAAAATATCAAGAGAAAGGTGTAATGAAGTATCTGAATATAACAACTCTCAAGATCTGTTCAAAGCAAAGCCCTTTATAAATGATCTCTGTGTATTTTTTCTTAGATTCAGATATAAATAAGGCAGAAATGTTTCTTTCTCTTTTGTCCAAGATTGTAAAGTGCTCATCTGTAACAATTTATCTTGCTGTTGTCTGACTCTACTCTACCATGTGAGAAGGAAGCCTGTCGTGATTGCAGAAGTATTCCTACAAAAGATCTTAACATGTGGTTCTAGTCTGAAAAGTTACTAAGTAAAAACAGCCCCTTATTTTTCACCAAACTTGCTCCCACTGTGTATCCAGTCATATCTGCTTACTCAAGTGATATAAATAAGTTTTTACTCCTGCAGAGCCAAAACAGCTAGGAAAGAATAAGCTGCAGATCCCTGTTCCATACGCAGAACTGTTTAATGACTTCCAGCCAGATATACCTGTGTGAACCTATAAAGGCAATGGGGTTGCAGAGTCATCACTGAGGACCTAATCTGGCAACTCGGTATCACACAGGAGTAACCAAGGGCCTAATTTGGATTGCAGAACCTTAAGTACTGGCAATGATGAGTGAAATGAAAAAACCCCAGCTTGACTCTACGAGCTCAGGCTGACTTTGCAGTTAGAAAGAAAACATCTTTTTATTTGTAAACTGAGCACATTTGACACAGAAATCATTCAGAGGTAATAGCATGGAACCCCACAATCTCATTATTACAGCAAACTTTCCAAAATACAGCTGCACTTTATTTTCTCTGAAAGAACTACAGATTAAACTGGTCTATATAAAATGTCATTCCTCCCTGTAGCTGAATAGCAGAAATTTCAGCCTGGAAATAAGGTGTACATTTTTAACAGAGAGTAATCAACCACTGGAACATTTCACCAAGGGTCATGGTGGATTCTCCATCACTGATCACTTTTAGTCAAGGTTGGATGTATTTCTAAAAGATATGCTCTGGGAATTATGTTGGGGAAGTTCATGGCCCATGTAACACAAGAACTCTCTGAATCTAGACAGACAGGGCCATTTCAAGGATAATTTTAGCCTCCGGTGTCCAATCCAGACCATGTTACTCACATAAGACTAAAATGATTAGATTTAGAAATTTTGTCTACATTTCACCATCATGTTATCATGATTTTTGTTGTTTTTGGCATTGATCACATTCATTGACTCCCAGAATCCAAACACTCATGTAAGGGGGAGTCATGTCTGAAATGAAAGACTAACTTCATGTCAGCTATTGTGGGTGAAATCTACTGGAACTATAGGTTCTATCAAAACCAGCTGACTTCATATTAATAATAACTTTTCCCAGTGATTGCAAAGTCAGGTTTAGTCATGTTAGTCAACCTGACTTCTCAATGTCATGTTCTAACACAATCTAATTTTCCAGTGAAGACAAGCCCTCAACAGGCTACAGTTATATGTGATAAAAGGCAGTGAATTGCCCCCATTTTATACCACATATGAATTTAGTCCACTGTGTTCACTGCATCTGAATGGAAGTATCAGAGACCTTTAAAGACTGCATTGTAACTAACTGTCAGATTTCTTCTACAAGGCCAAATATTTGGTTTAGATGTATTAATTAATGCATTCACACATATTATTTATATCATGTCTGCTTCCAATCACTTTCCTCTTCATATATGTAGGAGAGAAGGCTTTTATGCCAGACAATTTTATTTATTCTGTCTTTATTTCAGGGGATTTTTGTGTGTGTGAAAATATCCTTTCAAGCAAATAGAACAAAAGAAAGAGAATGCTTTGGTACTCAGGGCCGGCGCTATCACTAGGCGACCCTAGGGCGCCAGGATTTGGAGGGCGGCGAGTGGCTGCCCTGCCTCCCGGCTCCATGCTCGAGTGGGGAGGCAGAAGGCAGCCGCCTGCTTCCTCATGAAGCCCTGCTGTGGTGAGGGCTGTTGCCCTGCCGCTGGGGCTCAGCAGGGCTTTGGGAGGAGGACGGCTCGCCGCGGCTGCCTCCTGCCTCCCAGCTCCAAGTTCAGCGGCTGAGCGTGGAGCCGGGAGGCAGGGGGCGGCTCGCCGTGGCTGCCTCCCGGCTCCACGCTCAGCTGCTGATCTTGGAGCCGGGAGGCAGGAGGCAGCCATGGCGAGCCACCCCCTGCCTCCCGGCTCCACACTCAGCTGCCGCAGCCCATGGGCGGGGGGGATGAGCTGATGTGGAGGTTGGCTGAGGGGGCGGTGGTAGCTGGCGGGGGGAGGGGCGCAGGGCTGGTGCAAGGAAGTTTTGCCTAGGGCGCGAAACTTCCTTGCACCGGCCCTGTTGGTACTTGTAGAGTTCTCTGGGTAATAACAGGTCTGTAATATATACAATATGTTGTCTATGTCATTAAGCCTTTTTGCACTAAATAAGAGATCCCTCCCCAAGACTCTTGTACATACCCAAGCTCACTGAGGCTGTTACATATTATTTACCAGTGAGATTTGCCTAGCAGATTGTCTGAGGTTTCCGAAATGTCACAGCACTTCAAAATGAAACCCTTAGCTACTTTGGGGAAGGGCGTGGTTTAAGACCCTCAGTGGAAAGATAATCCCTAATCTGCAAGGTATTATTATTATTATTGTTTATATTTATATTAGGGCTGTCAATTAATCACAGTTAACTCACGCGATTAACTCAAAAAAAGTAATCGTGACTTGCCAGCAAGTTAAAGAAGTATGGGCTGGATGAATGGACGGTAAGGTGGATAGAAAACTGGCTGGATGGTCGTGCTCAATGGGTAGTGATCAATGGCTCCATGTCTAGATGGCAGCCGGTATCAAGTGGAGTGCCCCAAGGGTCGGTGCTGGGGCCGGTTTTGTTCAATATCTTCATCAACGACCTGGAGGATGGTGTGGACTGCACCCTTAGCAAGTTTGCAGATGACACTAAACTGGGAGGAGTGGTTGATACGCTGGAGGGTAGGGACAGGATACAGAGGGACCTAGACAAATTAGAGGATTGGGCCAAAAGAAATCTGATGAGGTTCAACATGGACAAGTGCAGAGTCCTGCACTTAGGACAGAAGAATCCCATGCACTGCTACAGACTAGGGACCGAATGGCTGGGCAGCAGTTCTGCAGAAAAGGACCTAGGGGTTACAGTGGATGAAAAGCTGAATATGAGTCAACAGTGTGCCCTTGTTGCCAAGAAGGCTAACGGCATTTTGGGCTGTATAAGTAGGGACATTTCCAGCAGATCGAGGGACGTGATTATTCCCCTCTATTCGGCACTGGTGAGGCCTCATTTGGAGTACTGTGTCCAGTTTTGGGCCCCACACTACAAGAAGGATGTGGATAAATTGGAAAGAGTCCAACGGAGGGCAACAAAAATGATTAGGGGGCTGGAGCACATGACTTATGAGGAGAGGCTGAGGGAACTGGGATTGTTTAGCCTGCAGAAGAGAAGAGTGAGGGGGGATTTGATAGCTGCTTTCAACTACCTAAAAGGGGGTTCCAAAGAGGATGGATCTAGACTGTTCTCAGTGGTAGAAGATGACAGAACAAGGAGTAATGGTCTCAAGTTGCAGAGGGGGAGGTTTAGGTTGGATATTAGGAAAAACATTTTCACTAGTAGGGTGGTGAAGCACTGGAATGGGTTACCTAGGGAGGTGGTGGAATCTCCTTCCTTAGAGGTTTTTAAGGTCAGGCTTGACAAAGCCCTGGCTGGGATGATCTAGTTGGGGTTGGTCCTGCTTTGAGCAGGGGGTTGGACTAGATGACCTCCTGAGGTCCCTTTCAACCCTGAGATTCTATGATTCTATGATTCTATGAATTGCAATTTTAATTTCACTGTTAAACAATAGAATACCAATTGAAATGTATTACATATTTTGGATGTTTTTCTACATTTTCATATATATTGTATTCTGTGTTGTAAATGAAATCAAGGTGTATATTAATTTTATTACAAATATTTGCACTGTACATATGACAAACAAAAGAAATAGTATTTTTCAATTCACCTCACACAAGTGCTGTAGTGCAATCTCTTTGTCGGGAAGTATAACTTACAAATGTAGATTTTTTTGGGTTACATAATTGCATTAAAAAACAAAACAATGTAAAACTTCAGAGCCTACAAGTCCACTCAGTCCTATTTCTTGTTCAGCCAATTCCTCAGACAAACAAGTTTGTTTACATTTACAGGAGATAATGCTTCCCTCTTCTTATTTACAGTGTCACCAGAAAGTGAGAGCAGGTATTTGCATAGCACTTTTGTAGCCGGCATTGCAAGGTATTTACATGCCAGATATGCTAAACATTTGTATGCTCCTTCATGCTTCGGCCACCATTCCAGTATGTCCCCTGCTCCGTTTTACCCGCATTCTGCCATATATTTCATGTTATAGCAGTCTCGGATGATGACCCAGCACATGTTGTTCATTTTAAGAACACTTTCGCTGTAGTTTTCACAAAACGCAAAGAAGGAATCAATGTGAGATTTCTAACCGACCCAAAGTTTAAGGATCTGAAGTGCCTTCCAGAATCTGAAAGGGACAGGGTGTGGAGCATGCTTTCAGAAGTCTTAAAAGAGCAACACTCCGATGCGGAAACTACAGAACCCGAACCACCAAAAAAGAAAATCAACCTTCTGCTGGTGGGATCTGACTCACATGATGAAAATGAATGTGCATCGGTCTGCACTGCTTTAGATTGTTATTAAGCAGAACCCATCATCAGCATGGATGCATGAACACAGTCTGGTGGTTAAAGTATGAAGGGACATGAATCTTTAGCGCATCTGGCATGTAAATATCTTGCGACGTCGACTACGACAGTGCCATACGAACACCTGTTCTCACTTTCAGGTGACATTGTAAACAAGAAGTGGGCAGCATTATCTCCTGCAAATGTTAACAAACTTGTTTGTCTTAGCGATTGGCTGAATAAGAAGTAGGAATGAGTGGACTTGCAGGCTCTAAAATTTTACATTGTTTTATTTTGAATGCAGTTTTTTTGTAATTCTACATTTGTAAGTTCAACTTTCATGATAAAGAGATTGCACTACAGTATTTGTATTAGATGAATTGAAAAATACTATTTCTTTTGTTGGTTTTTTTACATTGCAAATACTTGTAATAAAAAATAAATATAAAGTGAGCTCTGTACAGTTTTTATTCTGTGTTGTAATTGAAATCAATATATTTGAAAATGTAGAAAACATCCAAAAATATTTAAATAAATGGTATTCTATTAGTGTTTAACAGTGGAATTAATCACAATTAATTTTTTTAATCATGCAATTAATCGTGATTAATGTTTTTAATTGCTTGACAGCCCTAATTTATATATAATTGTATGTTACTCTTTTTATAGAAAGTATGAAGTCATTGCCTTTGGGTTAAAAAGTTGCTCAAGAGAAAGAACCCGTCTCCCACCATCAAGACAAATAAATAACTAAAATAAAAATCACTCTTCAGAGGTCTCTCTTCATTTTATTTCACTTGTAATATGATCTTGTTATATTCTCTGACCTTAGTAAGATTTATTTCCACGTACATGGCCAAGTTGATAGCATTGTTACTTCTTGTACTGGTATTTATCTTACATCCAGTAAAAGCAGAATTCTTTTTCCCATATTGCATGGACAGATTCCAATCTTTGCTTTACATTTCACATTAATTTTTAATTTAACCTGCAGAAACAGCATGTGTGGTTAGAACAGCAGCACCAGAAAGGACTCTGGTAACAGTTCTCTTCTAAAATGTTTGCTTTAAGGGTGAAATTCACCCATTTACAGTGTTGTCAACCCTAAAGGCGACCAAAAGATAACTTTTAAGGGTATGTTTATTTCTAAAAATCTCATGATTTTAAAGCTAGTCTTATGATTTTGGTGGGCTTGATTCATGATTTTTGAACATTTATGCTTTGTATTTGGGGTTGGCAATACTGACCTACACAAGACCTTCACACCATGTAGTGAATTAGAGGTAATTTCTTATCACACTGTGATACGGATTGGAACCTTTGACTGCTAAATAAACATTTACTGTATAAAGTTTTGATCCTGGAAATACACATGATGGAGCACCCAGAGCATCATGATGGTAGAAAATCTAGCCCTGAGTCATGATGTGGCAACAGATGGTGAATTGCATTTCCTATCCTTGAAAGTGATCTAGGATAAAAACTAAAATAATTCTTCTTTGGATATTTGTGAGGGTTTTAAAAATGAAATTAATCTAATTATTTGACTAATATATCAGTGAATTGCTCACCCCTGTTTATAATGTGGATAAATAAAAACAACAGAATTAGTGGAATAATTTATTCTATAAAGTCACAACATTAATGGAATAAATTTGTCAATATTCTCTAACCAACTCTAACCTGACTGTACTCTGCTGCCTAGCAAGAAATCCCATCTAATGAAGCATCAGCAAAATGCAAGTCTTTACAAAAAAACACTAGCATTATGCTAAATTATGAAAATATTGAAAGAGTGACTTATTTCAAAAAAATTGGAAGAGTGATTCTTAACATACACATTATTCAATCCCAATTCTGCAGCTAACTATATGTGTGAATCCCCCACATTGAACTCCATGGATTTACTCATGAGTAAAGTCACTTATATGCATGTTTCCAGGATCCTGGCCTTATATAGTAAATATTTATTTAGCAATTGAAGCTCCTAATCCTTCAAACACCTTCTAATAGGAATAGTGCTTATGACTATGAGTCGTCCCATTATAGCAGTGGTCTAAAAATTATACCAGGTAACAGCCATTTGTAGTAATGAGTCTGAACATGGCAGTAAGCACTATGGTCCAAATACAGGAAAGCACTTAAGCACAAGCTTAGATCCATCCCTATTCAGGAAAATACTTAAGCATATGCTTAATTTTTAGGATGTGCTTAAATCCCATTGTTTAAGGGGTTTCTCAAATAGGGATGCTTTCCTGAATCAGGATCTGTGCCTAATAGTGTTTGCTGGATCAGACCCTCAGGTTTTCTAATGAATCACTGATTTTTTCCTTTAACTTCTCCAATTCTTCTCCAATTTCCTTTTCTCAAATCAAGTTTGTGGGCCACAAGTACTGTGAAGATGATCACTAAAAATTGACTATGTTGTATCTTTTCACTTCATATTGAACTGCTGATTAAGTATAGTCATTTGCTGCAATTTGATATATAACTCAAAATAGTAATTTGGGAGCAACATACAGTATATTGCCTTGTGGTTTAAGATATCAATAGACAGTCTGTGGTTTCCTAGAATGGATTTTTACTAGTAATCCTTGTACAGTATTACAGGGTTTTTTTTCTTGGATTCTTCCTTTCTGGACCTAAATCTAGTTTATTCTGTTTGCTATTTTCACAGCATGTTAGACTGAAGTAGCCAGTGGAAATAAAAAAATATTACATGTCCATATCATCAGTGAGGTTTTGGTCCATATAGGCACTATGGGGTGTCAGTCTGATCCTCACTTTAGAAATAATATTATTAAGAACTAGAGAAAGGGAATATTGCAACTACAGAATTTTCTTGCACTTTGGATGCTGCCATGTTACTTATATCAAATACTGTAGCACAGAATCTCTTTTGGATCTTCTATGTTGCCCTGAAATAAGACACATCAAGTCCTCCTTGATGTAGCTTTATTCTTAAAGGCTTAAAGTAACTGAAATTTGGTACAAAGAATCAAAGTTACTTGCTTGTTTGTTTAAAAACAAACAAACAAACAAAAACCCCAATGCAATTATGTAACAGAAATGTTTCAGGACACAGGACAGATCAGTGCTTACATTACACAGAGGATTGAATATCAAGGCTTTATAATATCAAGGCTTTCCGGTCATGCTTTATCTTTAGGGTCCATCAAAAAAGTGTATAAAGGGTTAATAAATGGTTAATTATAATAAAGTCTTATGGGGTCCAACTAGTCAATATATTGCTTATAACCATGATGTATAATTATATATAACATCGTGGTTTGTAATCATCAATACATGCCACTCATTTCTGCAACATGATTATCACACCTGTTCATCGTTTGTTAACTCCATATAAACCATATCTTATAAATTGAACTTTAATATAAAATGTGACCAACTTTCTTTTTACTAATGATTGATGAAAGTGGGGGAGGGGGAGAATAGTATTGGAGAATGCTTAATCTAGGGGGGAAGTAGGAGTAATGTGGCTGAATACATACCAAGAGCAAATGCAAAATGTCAGGGTGGTTTGTAGGTATATAAAAGTTGGAATATGAAGCCAGTTAACTGGAGATGATTAATAGATTCATATATTTTTGTGGTCAGAAGGGACCATTACAATCATCTAGTCTGACCTCCTGGATAACATAGGTCATAGAATTATACCACCTGGTTCCTTCATCAAACTCCTCTCATTGAGCTAGAGCATGGTTTTTAAGAAGACATCCATTCTCGATTTAAAGACTTCAGGGGATGGAAAAATCTACCACAACTCTTGGTAAATTGTTCCAATAGTCAATTACCCTCCCTGTAAAATATTTACACCTGATTTCTTGCCCGAATTTGCCTAGCTACAACATCCAGGTACTGGATCTTGTTATTCCATTCTCTGCTAGATTGAAGAACCCTATACCATCAGAAATATTCTCCTTATTTACTTGTAGACTGTGTTCAAGTCATCTTTTCACCTTCTGATTGTTAAGCTAAATCGATTGATTAGCTTTAGACTTTCACTGCAAGGTATGTTTTCCAGCCCTCAAACTATCCTTGTAGCTCTTTACCAAACCTTTTCCAATTGGGCTAAAATGAGGAGTTTGCCTGAAAAAGGATTGAGTAAAGACTCCATAGGGTCTCCAATCTCCCCTGTGTAGGAATATCCTGACTACAGGAGAGAAAACTGAGCTTTCAATTCACAGAGATGCCTATGCATTCTTCTGTGGGATCATGGCTCTCTCTCTCTCTGGCTCTCTCTCTCTCTCACACACACACACTCACACTGATGAAGTCAGGTTCTCTTAACTCACAGACGTTATAAAATATACAGGAACTGAAGAATGCAGTTTGCCTTTGATCTACTGATGAGCCACTTGCTCAGGGGAGGGTTTCACAGCAGAGAAGAAGAAATGATAAAAGTTAATAGACCCACAAGCAACATTATTTGCACTAGTTTCTCATGGATTGGAGAAGGGGAGACTCCAGAGATGCCACTAGGCACCCCCATTCTCGGCCTCCTCCAGCTTTACAGAGCTGAATATCATGGGCCCCCTTTGGAGGAGCATCTGTCGACACAGGGTCCTCTTTGTGTGATAATGGGCCCTGTGTAAGGAATTCAGGATTTGACTCCATAATAAGTGGAATTGGGAAATTGTTTGCTTTGACTGGGGCATTAATATAAAAGCTATGGTAATGCAGAATAGTTAAATACACCAGTTGGAAATTCCCCTAAACAGGATGAATAATCAGGGGACCAAATCTGCCAGCTTTATGGTTCCTCTGTCCCTCCAGAGTGGTTCAACATAACCTGGGGGTTCAAGATCTGGTCTATACTGGCTATTTGCACTACAGATATGACTCTTTAGGGAGACTGGTCCCAAAACACAGGCTTTTAACACTTCAGCTAAAGGGAAAGCTCTATTAGCTTTCTGTTGTAATAGAACTGTACTTCACTATTCACTTTGCCTTGATTCTTTTTTCCAAAGATATAGATTAAAGAATGTATTCCTTATTTTTATAGCCATATACAATGCCTTTAATAGTGCCTTATGCTTATGTCGATATACAGTGCTTATAATAGTGCCTGTCATCATAGTATACGACTGTCTCCTAAGGGATAACCAAAATAACAACAGGGCAATGCTGTAATTGTCTATTTTTTTAGTATGACAAAAGATTTTGTTTTGTTTCTAAATTCACTCAGATGAGGTTTTCTTTTCTTTTTACACTGTATTTCACTTGAAAGGCAAGGCAAACTTTACTTTATATTAAACAAGAAGAATATGACTCTAGGAGAAACACCCAATCACTTGAAACAAATGGTGAATATATGGATCACCTATATTTCTGTAATTTAGGATGAAAATTCATATTACACATACAACTCAGTGTATAAACAAACTCTTTTCCAATTTTTGCAATGATCTCTATGGTTCCACTGTTACATATAAAGGCTCACAATTATTTAAAGGGCTTCAGTTAGATAAGATTGTGCCAAATGATTATGCAATACTCAAAGGCCCTCTCTCACTCGAGGAAAAGAAGGAAGCAATCAAATAACTCTCATATGGGTAATCGCTTCTCCTGATGGATTCCCCTCTTAGTTCTGCAGAATATCACTTGATAGCATACTGTAAACAATCAGGAATACTATCCCCAAGAGTGAGATGGGCCCTCATTTCTTTTCTGCTGTAGAAAGGAAAGCCGGTGCGGGTATATTGTTGATACAGGCCGCTATTGCTGATTAGCTAGCACTGTAAGATCTTGGCCAAAGTGTTGGCCATGGAGTTTGAAAGCTGTTTTCCTTATCTCATTCATCCCATGGGAATCAATTGTGTAAAGAACCATTTAGCTGATAGCCTTAGGTAGTTTATTAACTACTTACATAAATCTCAAGACCCTGACATCTCCATTGCTGCTTTATTCCCTTTACTGCCCCCTCTCTCTTTAGAACTGTGGGTTGTTCTCTTCAGCTATTCATTATTCTGAGTATGGGTAGTCACTATAGGCTCCTAATTTCCACTGATTTTAATGGAAGTTAGGACCTGAATACCTTTGTGGATCTGGGCCCTAAAGCCAGATCTACAAAGGGACTTAGTCATTGCAGCGCTCCAAGTTTGGGTGCCTAACTTTTAGGTATCTAGAAAATCACAGGAACACTGTATTCCGGAAAACTGGAGTTAGCTGCCTAGGCTCCCTGTACATTGTCAAGGGACACAGAGGTGCCATAGCATGTGGGCCACAAGGCCAGCCCACTAGGCCAGGAGCTGCCTAAACTAGCCAATGGGAGATACCGATAAGAGGGATGTGTCCTAAGCCCTGTCCCCTCTCGGAGATAGGTGCACTTACCTCTGCTTAGTGATCCATGAATGGGAAGGCACTGGCTGGAGTCAGATGGCTTAGGTGCCTGCCTCAATCCACACAAAACAACCTGAGGAAGTGGTATCCATGTTGTAACTTTTAGCCTAGTGGGTAGGGCACTCATGTGGGAGACCCAGATTCAATTTCCCCATCTCTGCCAAAGAGGGAGAAATAATTTTGAACAAGGAGTCTCCCACCTCTCAGGAGTGCCTTAAGCATTGGGCTATGTGATATTCTGTCGTGGGGGCTCCCTCAGTTTCTCCCGTTGAAGCTATTCCACCATGGATACATAATGAAAGAGTGATTAAGGCAGAGGGACAGGACCAGGGACAGGGTCTCCCACCTCCCAGTGGATGGCTTAAGGACTGGACTATTTATACACAGTGGAACAGCTTCAATAAGCAAGATTGTAGGACCACCACCACCACCACCACACACACACACACATCAGAACATTGCATAGCTCAAGCGTATCACCACCACAGGAGTTAGACACCTGCTCTGAAAAGGAACACTTATGTGACTGAAAAGGAACACTTATGTGACTGAAAAGGAGCACTTATGTAGCTATGTGGGACAGGAAGGGAACTGAGAAGGAGTCAGGATCCCTGAAATAGCGACAAGGAGAAGAGGGGAGCTGTAGCATAACCTGACCATATTTTCAAAATAAAAAAATGAATGTGTTTGTGGTGGTTCTGAAATTAAGAATGTACTTTTATTTGTCTAAGTGGTACCCCTTCCTGTTTTTGACTCCACTGGAGTGGACGATTTTTTTCAGTAAAAGAGTGTTTTGGATGAGTTTATCATCACAAAACACCAAATAATACTCATTTTTGTCCAAAAGAACTGCTTTGTTAGTATTTACACTCCTTGGACTTTTTTCTTCCCTGCAAGCACTGTTTATTTCACTGAATACTCATTCCACATGTCTCTTTGTTCTTGGTAAACAGAGAGCTAATTCTACTTGGCATATCAATACAGCTTAAACATTCATTTTGTAGTTACCAAAACAAATAAACAAACAAAACAAAAAACACCCACTACCACCAAACCCACCAAGTATTTTGATTGATGAAATGAAAAACTAGGACATTTCAGGGGGTCTCAAAAATCTCATGAGACACTAGTACATCACATGAAAATCTGGGACAATCCCAGTAAAATAAAAATGATAGTTAGTTTACTCCAGTAAGAATAACATTTCTATACCACTAGTATCTCAACAGAAAGTATCAGTTATGTCTCTGTAAATAAAAGAAGTAAAAGAGAATTGGGGAGTCTTACTTTGTTTAGAGAATGATTATATGGAGAACATTGGAGTGTATATTTTCATTTATTTATCTAATGATAGCTCGTAATGATATCTTTATAGAGAAATTATGAGAGCACACACAGACCAAACTTTTATTTTCTTACATAACAAACTCACCTTTTGTAAGTAGTCCTCTTCATAACACAGATGTATAAATGGCCAAAGGAAATTAATGAAGTAGCAGTTGCCCTCAAGTTTTTCCCCGGAAGTTAATGAAGTTAGAATGGTTTAACATACTCCAAGCCCAGGGAGCAGAAACCAGGAGTGGTGGTGGTTTGGATTAATAGGCCAGGTGTATATTTTTTTCGCAGAAGGATTTTGATAAGTTTGGAAAGGAGTTAAGACACACATTTCTGGAATTCAAATATTTCCTGATTACCTGGAAGCCAGGACAATATGAACATATAGAAAGAGACATAGGCTGTTGGACTGTCTCCCAAGCCCAGGAAGGATTACATACCACATCTAGACCTCTTTCAGGCCCTTTGCTCAGGGCACACTTTATTAATTCTAAAAACAAAACAGACAAAAAAAAAACACCCCAAACCAGCCAACCAACCAACACCGCACAACTGGCAAAGAAACACAAAACAATGCTATTCCCTGAATAACACAGGGGCCCAGAAGCCTTTCACTCATCACCTCTCTCTACTCTAGCACCAATCACAGGAGCCAACCTCCTTCCTACTGATCTCTCTCAGCTCCTTTATAGGCACCACCTAACCTCTTCCCAGCTCGTCTGATTATGGAACAGGGCTAACTAAAAGGGCTGACTAGACCGGTTACTACAGATGTGTTAATATATAATATCATGATTGATAATTTATTTTTCCAGATTCAGCACCATGAAGGTAGATAAGGATGACTTTTTGCAGATAGAAACTGTAGATGATCTACTGTCCTTCCTTGGCTTACTTGTCAAGATTACCGAGATTCACAGCAGTTTTGAAAGGCCAGAATAAGAATTTTGCTTTCACTTATATGACCAGAATTACAACAATTTCCTAAATTTGTAAAATGCTTTCTGTGAAGTTTGGATTAGATATTACCTAAGTGACAACAGGGTAGAATCCGAAGTTAATGGGCTGAAATTTCTATAGAATTTTATGATTTTTGGAGGTACGTATTTTTTGCTCTGAAATTAGTTGTTATCCCAAAATATTTTCAAATTCCTGGGGAAAGAAATGACTTCAGAACTAAAATGACCTTTTTTTGAGCCATACTACAATACTGTATGTCTCATTTCTGTATGCTGTGACAGGGATCTGGAAAGATGGAATATTTTTTCTTTGACTTTAATGAGGCGAGTAATAGTAGGACACATGATGAACATAGAAATAATATTTTCCCAGTGACTATTTTTCCCCCCAATGCACAATGCTTTGCTTCCCTCTGCTAGGCAATAAATAGATCTTACAGGGAAAAACCAAAGAACAGAAAACAATAAGCAAATAGCCATTCAACAAAATCCTATCGATTTTAGGGGCTTTATGTCAACTAGTTCTATTTTTCTGATGGCAAAGGAAGGTCTAATAGTCTTAAAACTAGAAAAGGAAATATTTTTTAAAATCTGATGGTGACAGCTAACAAATGTATACCCATCTGGTCTCTAATAGAACCTTCATGACTATAAGCATGTAGGCAAAATATACCCACCCAAAAATAATAGATGTAGGAGAGAGAACAACACATTTAAAATGAGGTCTTGAGTTTTTTGAAGATAGGATAATAGAAAAAAAGCTATAAAAAGCAAATTAAAATATATTACAATAGAATAAAACAAAGCAGATTATTAAGCACTTACTTTAGGAACAATTTGAGATTATATGTCTTTTACAAATTGTTTATATATACTCTTCTTGAAGGTCATAAATACTGTAGCTTGTCTCATTCAGTTGGCTATTATGTATGTGTTTTTTTTCCTTGTACTCGGAAATGGCTTATATTACCATTAATAAAGGTAACTAAAAATGTGAAACAAAAAGACACAGCAACACTTGATTTTTGTAGTGCTTCCCCAGACATTTCAGCAATATTACTGCGATGGTGAAACCTTACATCACTGACAGAAACACCAGAGTGGACGTAATTGTCTCTTAAACAGACCACAAGCCATAGTTATATCGCTGCTTTCCTTCAAAATGACCAAGGAATAAATCTGAGAATTTAAGGTGTTCCATTTGGTGGCAATTGGCATTTTATACCCCATCCTAGCTACCCACAGAGATCTTTGCCTTTTTGGGCAGTATATCTTCATTTAAAATGAACTTTTCCGTGTCTCTTTTTGTTTTGTTTCCATGCTCCATTGTAATACTCTTTCCCCCAAACTTCAGCAAGGATAAGTGGGCAAAATTCCCAACATCTTCAAGGGTTGGATGGGATTTACTGCCACTTATGATCAGATGAATTGGTATGAAAAGGGTCCAATCCTTACATAGGACATAAAATTGAGGAGGAAGGGGTGTCACATTCTGGGGTGCAATCCAGACCAATGATGGCTTGTGTCACTGCCTGCCCTGTAACCCTGGGTGCCTTATATGCTATGCTGCTGTGGCTCACAGCTTGAGCATGGACAGCCAGCAGACCAGCATACACGGAGTGTCTCTGTGTTAAGCAGCTCTGACTCAGCAACTCTGAGTCCAGCAGCCTGCTTGTTGCACCATAACAGCCCCAGTCTAGTTTCTGTCACCCAGTTACCTTATGCATGGGTGAGCCCAATACACTCCTACTCCTGAATTTCCCTAAAACCATTTGCCCTGAAGTGTCCAGCACTCTCTTGGACCATCCAGAGAAATAAAAATGTGTGTTTGTTCCTCTAAAGAGATAAAATGCCCACTTTATCACGTTACCTAGAGTTAACGATTGCTTTAAATCCAACACAGCTTGGTTTAGATTAAAAGCAAAACAAGTTTATTAACAAAAGGAGATAGTATTTTAGGTGAGCTCAGGTATAAAGGACAGAGTTAGAAATGGTTACAAGCAAATGAAATTGAAAACGCTGTCCAGTGGCTAAGACTTAACACAACAAGGTACAGCCTTTGTTCAAGGTAGTTTCAAGGTGGCAGAACCACATTCCTTTGTCTAGGTTGGGATAACTTTAGCCCTGTCTAGCAGAGACACTTTAAGAACATAACTCCCAATATGTTTGTAATTTTGAATTTGTCCTCCGTACATACACCACACACTAATATTAATGATCAGTATGATATTAGCTTTCTATTGATATCTTACATGTCACCTTTGAGATACAGGTTCTGACATTAGTGAGTTGGGGTACATTGAACTCATCAGGGTGGCTGTAACTCACTACCTGACATCAGCGAGCCCCTGGCCCAATTGCTTTGGGATGCTGTTATGGTCACAGGGGTTTCAGAAATTTTTCTCTATACACTGTTTTTGTCTGTGTTTTTGTTTTCTCCTCATTTGTCAAGCACTGACTGCTGACCTCACACTCACATCTTGTTTCTGGCAGAGCTTGAAGATAATAGCATTTCTATTTGTATTTACTTCTGTGGGTGTATACCAGCATCATGGTGACATTAGAATACCTCTCAAACAAGATGAAAAGGACTAAACTCCCTCCACTGACTCTCCAGCAGAAGAGCATAAACAATATACATAATGAATAGCTTCTATATATACTCTAATTCTGTTAGTTAGACTTGATTTGAAGAAGTGCTCAGCGCCCAAAATCCCATCTTAAAACCATGGGACCCGTGGGTTATCAGCACTTCTGGATGTTAGTCCCCAAATCCTGTCTAATTTAAAGCAGTAATAATCTAAGGTGAGGGGAGGGAGATGGTGTATCATTAATTCTAATCACATGTTGAAAAACTCCACTGCTGTTACTAAAAGAAAAAAAGAAAAGAAAACACCCCTTCCCCATCATTTTATGGGGACAAACCAAAGTACAATGTGTGAGCTCCTCCTGCTGGTTTGGAACCACCAGTTAATGACCAGACAGCATCCTAAAACTGTTCATGTGTCCACAGACATCATTGCTGATAAGCAAAGGAAGTAAAGAAAATGGTCTTTAAAGGCTTTAGTGCACACAGACATACACACACAAAAGAAAAACAAAAGAGGTGGGACAATATCAAGGTTTATTAACAGAAAAAGGGTAAAACTGGTAGAAAAATGCATTTTAGTTTAAAGCTTCTAAAAAGATATGTCAAGCAATGAAAGATAAGAATAAACAAAAACTACACATGCCAGCTTGTAAAATGCATAGATCAGTTTTACCACTGCATCTATAGAAAATGTAAACACATCTATAGAAAATGGAAATGTTTTTTAAGGCTTGACAAAGCCCTGGCTGGGATGATTTAGTTGGGGATTGGTCCTGCTTTGAGCAGGGGGTTGGACTAGATGACCTCCTGAGGTCCCTTTCAACCCTGATATTCTATGATTCTATGAAATAAAGTATTGTTGCACCTGCTATTTTTCATACTTGTAGGTGATGCTAGGTAGAGAAGCTGCAGTGTTTTTGAGGTCACACAAGGCCTGATCCTCAAAGCGAGCACAGATTGAGGTTATAGGAAGGTTAAGTAGTAGAAAAGAAGAAATGTAACTTGTAAGGATATCATGCTTGCTGGTACACATTGAAGGTAATTCTGTGTACTCCTACCATAGTAATTTAAAAGTGTACTGAGTTTGAGATGAGGTCAAATCTCCTGGGGGTGAGTAACAATCAACTGATTTAGCAGCTAACTCAGGGTCAGCCAGATTTTACTTACTAATATCTCACACATGGAATAGTCTGACATAGTACATTTGTTTTGATAGAACTCGATCAAATGTATCCCTGAGGTCTTTTTCTTTCCTGTACAGTCTTCCCCTACCCCACATCCCCTCCTTTTTTTGGTGCCTCTGCAGCACAGACATTTCTATAATTGGTTTGTTACCCCTTTTGACCCAAGTGGTTAGCCAATATTTGGGTTCATCTTGTTTATTTTAGGGGGATAAATTGATGATGGAGTCAAGTATTTTTTATGCAGTCTTTTTGTTTACAAGTGACAGTTCTCCACTCACAGTAGGAATAAAATAACAGGAGGCAGTTTATTTACTCACAGTTCTAAACCTCTTTCCAGCCAGCACTTTCCCCCAAATCTCTCTTTATTAGCTTTTTCTCAGGGTCATGCTATGAGCTTCTCTGTCTGTCTGTCAGGCTTCCTTGATGCCTTCCCATGTGCATCAGTGGTGTTTTCTGCTGCCTCTCACTCTCCCTCCCCCACCCATCAAATAATACCCAGCTTGCTATATTTGCATTCAGTTCCTAGTGAAATGCTTCCACCCACATTGCTTAGGTTCCTAACCGGCCTTGCATGTGGCTTGTATTTTTGGCAGTGACTTCTGTAATTTAAGCTCTCTATTCCAGAAAGGAATTTTTACATTTCTCTTGAATGTAGGGCACCAGTTCCAACGAGATTTCACCCAGCCCTCATCATAAGATATTTTTTTATCTCCCCCCTCGACTCCTTTATGATGCATCTGCAGCACAGAGATTTCTTTAATTTGTAATCACTGTCATCGATCGATTTATCAGCCCTCACAGAGAGAGCATCAATCATAACACAGCAGATGCGTTGTTCTAGCCAGTCCTCCAACTACCCACTGGCCAGGCTGTCAGTAGCACTGGACACCCGATTGACATAGCGCACAGCAGCCTAGAACTCCTGAGCGATCCGCCAACCGCAGCCTCCCAAGCAGCTGGGATTACAGGTGCACGCCACCACACCAGGCCCCTTAATTTGTAATAATATATTAAAAGAGAACTCCAAATCTGCATCTGACTGGTTAATTGTATGCAAAGTAGCAAAACGCATCCAGACTACTTTAATTGCTGAAGTTCATACTTCTGTTTTTCATTTAATACAAACTGTAAGTCATTTTCACAGCAGTGTTGTTATGCAGGTCTCCTTAGGGAAACATAGGTATGAAGCAAGAAGATTTGAAGTATTCCACCACTTGCTTGGTTACTTTCCTTTTTTACTGCATTAGTGCTGCCCACTAGTGGGTATCTGAAACATCTGTCATTCCATTATTCCTGAACCGATGTTTACCATGAACCATATTAATTAGGCCAGATGATTTTGAAATAAATATAGTACTTTATATTTCAAGTTCTTTCATCACTGGAACTAAATTATTTTACCTTTAACTTACTTTGAGGTGGATGAATTTACACAGAACATAACTATAGACTCAAAGGATCATTGCATATTCTTGATTTAGGACAGTGACTCCATGCAAGGGTAAATTAATTCATTGTGTCAATAAGGAGACAATTGGTTTCCTGCAAATGTTTCAGGAAATATTAAGGGCCTATTCTATAATAAACCAGTTCCAGTTCACCATCAAAAGCCTTTGCCTCTTATGAGTTTATAGTAATTGGAAAAGACATGGTCACATGTTAATCTTAAAATCCTATCACTGAAAAAGAAGCATTGAGGGAAAGGCATGTTTATTCTATAGTCTCCCTTCTGCTGTGTGACAGACTAGGGAGTTTTAGTCTATTCACTCAACAGCCATGCAGGTTTCAAATGACTATTACAGGGCTGCTGCTACAATCAAAATACTTGTTTGTGCCGCTGTTATACTGATTATCTAATATATGGGGTTCTTTACAGAGTTACTTCCTCCTGCTGTTTCTGTTTATGCTATCATGGGCCAAATTCCTCTGAAACTAGCCTCAGTCCAGGCCTGAACTGTCTTCTAAATAGAATGCTGTGAGGCCGTGGAAGGAAGAGAAATCCACGTTGCTGTGCAAGTAGCCACATTTAATCTAGGGCCACAATAGCATGTCCCTTGCATAGATCCATTTCTAGAAAGTCCAAGGCAGGCTTGGCTCTAAGAACTTGGTCTGGTTATGGAACCTGGAAGTCTCACCGCCAATGAAATGAAAACTCTCAGTTGTACCAATAATCCTTATGTGGTAAGCTCTGAAGAAAAGAAAAAGTCCAGAATGATTAGGAACTTGAAACAGATGAGATGAACTAAGCATGTTCTTTTCGGACCAAATTCAGCCAAATACTTAAGCTTGGGCCTTACTTTAACTATGTTGGTAACCTTTGTGTGCTTGAAGATAGGGACATGCTCAGGTGAACTGGGCCTTTGCTGTAAAATGACCACTTTTTATCTAATAAAGTTCATCCAGAAGTTTGCTTCATTACCTTTATTTCTGTTTTCTTGGAGTAGAATATGACTTGTTCGGTATTTCTCCCTTTACACCCCGTAGTAGACAGCATGGCTTGTTGCCACCAACACTCAAACAATGAGTGCACAAAATTATAATTTGAATGAATATTGCAGGGAGGGAGACCATTGATCAGGGGCACAAACACAATATATCCCTTTTGTAGCAGTCAGTTTCTTCACATTGCGTCACTAAAAGTAGAGATCCACTGTAACTGGGACTTTCATTGTACCTCATAGTATATGTATTTTCTCAACATGACTCCAATCTACGCCTATTGAGAGCAATGGAATTCCTTCCATTGACATCAGTGCACTTTGGATCAAGCCCAGTATGAGATCATTATGGACTTGTTCCTGTCTGTGATCTGTACATCAAACTCATTTACTTCAATGACAGTTCCACATATGGCGCTTCTCCAGTGTCTGCAAGTGGATTTTATTGTCACTCTCTGCCTTTCATTGTTTACTGAGAGCCACTGCTTGTCAAAAAGGAAGCATGTAGAAATTATTAGCCAACAGGTATCTTGGGGCACATAATGCTAATGGAATAAATACTATACAATTTATTAGAGGCGTCCATTTGGGAATTGTCGCAAATAACTTCACAAGCTTGAATAGCATATTTAGCAACCTCTAACAAGTTTCTTGGAGAGAGATTATTTTGTGACTCAACAAGGATCCTTGATATACTGCCTAAATTAGACAGCATATTAAAAAGTAATGCCAGGGACACTTTCCTACAATTATACGTGTATCTGGGGAACAGACTGTTCCTTGTTTGCATGAAGCTAGTGCTTATTGGCTGTATTCTTATTTACTGCTAACATTGACATCAGCTAGACAGTGAATTCTTTTCACACATGAGCAGGTAAATAAAACTGATGTGTCCAGAATGGTACAGATCAAAAGGCGCATCTGATCAATTTTAACTTTAATTTTAACCCCAAGGTCCACACCAGGGCAATTTCCAAAGACAGCTGCCAGTGCAGAGATTCTAAAAACTTACGAGGAGACAAGCAGAATTTTGTACAGTAGTACCTCATCCATCATTGTTATAAGTTACTTCATTTATATGGTTTAAGACTAGATCTGGTCAGAATTTTTTCATTACATCATTTTATTTTGAGGAAAATTGCCATTTTGTCAAAATCAAAATGTTCTAAAAATGTGTCTATTTTGATGAATTTTCATTTAGAAAAAAATAAAAAGGCATTCATTTCAACATTTTTGGAATGGAAAGTTTCAATTATTCATTTTGACTTGAGTTTTGGAAAAAAATTGTTTGTATAGAAAAAGGATTTTTAAAAGTTCAAATAAGACCAAAATGTTTTGATTGACACAAAACAATGTGCCCCCCCCTCCACCCAACTTTTATTTCACAGGAAATTTTGAAATTTATTGTTTTCATTCCATTTTGGAACAATAAATTTCAAAATAATGGATTTTCCCCCAAAACGGAAAATTTAGTTTCCACCCACATTTACTGAGGGTTACTTTTATGTCAAATGTAAGGATATATACTATGTAACAGTACAATACAATGAGAAGTAGTTTGGTCTAGTGGGCACTGGAGAAGCTGTGTTGCTCAGTCAGGAGAACTGAGCAGATTATGCCAACCTGTCTTCTGCTGAGTAGTACCTTAGTCACCATGTAGTCCTACTGAAATCAGTAGGGCTATTTGAAAAATAAGGTACTATTCCACATAAGTAAGGATGCACAATCTGATCCTTAAATTGTTAGCTCTTTGGGAGAGAGATCTTTTCTTACTGCTCCTGAGGTGACACAGCAAGGTCTTAAGGAACAAGAGTCTCATCTTCACTGCTAGAGTTTCAGCCAGTGACGATCACATCAGCACTGCAGATGTAGCGAGAACTTCATCCCACCCTGTGCATTGGATCCATGCAGTTCATGGCCGGTGAAGGCCAGTAGGTAAGTACTTGTGGAGACTGTCAACCCCTCTCTTAGAGATGGCAGGCTGCCTCTTGCTTTGAAGGAAGCACTGATGTGGTTTTGCTTAATAACTCATCAGTTGACACTGACAACATAGCACATTTTCTACCAGCTGCACATCTTCTATTCTTGGGTAGTATTGTACAGAAGTCTGTGTCAAGACAACTTTCCGTATCTAGATGCCTTCGAGCTCATTGACTCTTTTCAATCTGGCTATAGACCTAGCTTTGGCCTTAGAGACTGCACTGACTGAATTGGTCGATGATGCCCTTTCAGGTGTACATGTTGCTATTATTAGCTTTATCAGCTGCCTTTGGTTTTGTTGATCATGAGGTTGCTGACTCACATGTGGACTTTTGAGGGAGTGGATGGGGCTGTTCTTCAGTGACTTTGTTCTTTTTTCTTAAAGATCTCAGTGGGTAGTTGTGAGCAATTACTCCTCTTCCTGAAGAACTTTCAAGTGTGGGTCCACAGGATCCTCTTCTGTCACCCTTCCTGATCATTGTCTATAGGGGTCCATTAGGAGAGTTAGTAAGTAGCCATGGGGTGGGTTTTCAGTATGCTGATGACACCCAACTGTATGTCTCTATCTTGTCCGACTCAGATGATGTGGTTGAATGCCTGAGCCAGTGTCTGGTTGAGATTGGGGCATGGATGAGAGTAAGATGGCTGACACTCAATCCAGACAAGATTGAAGTGATGATGGTGGGTTCCTGGAACCAACCAGAGGAGATGACAGTACCTTTGATTGGGAGAGCACACCTGCCATTAGTTACTGGGTTCATAACTAGTCATGATTAAGGACCCCCCCCCGTCCCCCCAAACTGCTGTTTGACAATTACAGCAGTAATCCAGTCTTTTTACCTACTGCAGCTGGCTAAGAGGTCACAGTCTTTTCTTTCAGATGCAGACGTTATTGTTATCCATGCTTTTGTTACCTCAGGATTAGACTATTGCTATTTACGCTACACCTCAAAACCATTCTAAGACTGTGGCTTGGGCAGAACACAGAGGGTCACATATTAGGCCTGTCTTGGAGCACGTGACCCCAGCACTCTGGGATCTACACTAGAAGTCTGATGTCTCCACCTAAAAGTTAAAGTGATTAAGGTAGAGACCTGAATGACCAAAGAACAAAATTTCTGTCCTGCAAGAAATTCTGGTATATCAACTTTATTTTTTCATAACAGGTCAGGATGAAAAGTTGAAATATTGAAATGTTTCTTGGAATGAAAAGTTCCGAAAGCTTTGATTCAGATATGAGCAAACTTTGTTATTTTCAGTCAAGAGAAAACCTTCTGAATTTTCAAATAAAAATATTTGTTTTGGTTTGTTGATCTGCCCAGAATGTTTTGTGTTTGGCAGGTTCAATATTAAATTGCATTTCCCTCTAGGCCAGTAGTCCTGTGATTCCCAGGATGGATCACTGTCTCAGTCTGATTGGAAACTGCATTGCAACATGAGTGGTATACTTTGGCCCATAAGACAGAGTGGGAGCATGAGATTCCTGGACATGAAGCAATGTCACCCACAGGTCCATGCGGTTTTATATTGAACTAATTATAAATTAAACATTTTGGGGCAGTTCAACAAACAAAGTATTTATTTTGTTTTCCCAACCAACACTACCTCGGTCCGGCCTGTCTGAGGGATCACCTCTCACTCCATCACTGTTCTATACTTGTAGGAAAAGGTTTCCAGGAATGCCCATATTGAACAAGTGAGGGGAGGAATAACTTATGTCTGGTGCTGACTGGGTAGTAGATTTTATGCATGTGAGCAGATCCCTGATGATAGAAAATAACTCTCAGTGGAAAAAAAAACACGCCAAAAAACAAAACCTGAAGTTTGATCACAGGAGCGGTCTTTCACATGATCTTTTGTTAAATATAACCCTAAATAGGATTTGGCCCAACAGCTATTTCAGATAATTTCATTTATAAAAATATGAACACACTTTTATCTATTGTTTTGCAGATTTAAGATTTTAAACTCAAAAATTTTTATTTGTTTTTTCTGTCCCTCTAGAATATGAGTTGTATGGGGTATTAGAGATCAAACCAAACAAATCTTACTGCAAACATTATACTTTGAAAAAATTCTTCACTTGACAGTTATTTTTCATTTGTGGCATTTTTATTAGGTTCAAGTTTACTTACTTTGCCTTGAAATGTCCCTTCTTAATTAAAATGTCTGGCATCTCCTTGAGTTTTGCATGTTCAGTGAAAATAAAATCTGAAATGACTCAGAGAAATTTGAGGACAGGTTACACAAAATTAGTGAATCCCATCTTGCCTGGCAGGGATTCCAAGGGGTGTGTGAGAGTCCTCTTAAGACAGGAGAGGGGAAAAGGGGGAGGTGTTTCCAGATGCATGTGATGGCTGGTACCTCTCAGCTGGAAGCAATGGCAGTTAAAAAATACAGTAAAATAAAATGAAGGGAAGATCTGATGCCCCAAGCTCAGTGTCTAACTGCTCCAGTGTCTAGTTAGCTCCCATGAGACTGGGGAAAAGTGCTAGACAAGGTTGTGAGAGGGGCCAGTGAATAGCAGTTGGTGGAGGAAGTTGCTTCCATGCTACAAAAATGCTCTCTAACTGGAGTTGATCCTAAGAGGCAGAAAGTGGTTGGATGGTCCTTTTAAGTAGAACTGATTGAAAATCAGAATTGTCATCCTGTGGTCAATTCCAATATTTTCACATTTGTTTCCATTCTGGATAGGGATGAAAAGTTGAAATATCAACATTTTCTGTGGAATGAAAAGTTCTGACAAATTTCAATTTGGAAATATCAAAAGGGTTCATGTCAGATGGGTTTGATATGAAACTGCATCCACCTGCGCTTCCACAGTTCTTCAGCCCCCTGCCCCCTCCCAGTCCCATTCCCTTCTGTGGATTGGACTTCCTGGACAGACTATAGCCATTTAGCAAACACCATGTTTTCCATTGAAAAAACATGTTGATGGGAAATTTCCAACCAACCTGTCCAAATCAGGATTGAGGCATTATTGCTCCTAAACCCAGTACTAACACAGAGCAAGAGACTATCCCAGCCACAGACCTTACAATGTAATTCTCAGACAAGATATAGTAAGCAAGTTCCACAGACAATAGGCAGGAGGGTGAGAGAAACATCTCAGGTTTTGTCTATACTGGAATTTTAGCAACCAGTGTATTTGTGCTAGTGCAAACCCCTAGTGTAGATGTATTTTGTGCTGGTGCAGTTTATTGTGGTTTGAAGTCTGGGGAAACTCCTTTATAGCAAGGGGATGGTGTTTTCCACAGCCTAGCTCCAGATTTGGGATGCAAATGTCTGGAAATGTAATGGAAAAATCAGTTGTCCTGTGCTCACTAGCAGAGCTGAGCAAGAAATGGTGCAATAGGAGTAGGAGTCTCACCTGACAGAACATCTAGGGAAGAAGACTGGAGTCCAAGTGCTGGCAAGTATAAACTTTGGAATAAGTCTGAAAAGTCCTCAGAGGCAAAATAATAAAGTATTGCTCATGTCCTCAAAATGCATGTCCACTCTTACTGCCCTCCACACTGTGGAATGGGCGGCTCTGCATTAACCAAAATACCTTCAGTTTGTTAGGACCTGCAATTGCCTGTGGAATCAAAAGTGGAAAACCTATAGGCAAAACTCTCTTTGAAGACAACGGTATTTCATCCTGTGCAAGGACTGCTAATTCAAGTCCTGTGTTTTGTACGTGTTATTAATGACACAAAACTCACTTCAGATATGTAAGAGTAATTGCTAATGTAAGAGAGCAGACAGAAAAAGGCTTGACTAGCACTGACATCTTAATGCGTTGCTCTTTACGAGGTAACTCTACTGGTGTTTTTGACAACCCAGCCAAAATTATTTCTTTAGTTTTCTTTTTCAGCATAAAAATATGGCTGCTGTTGCAATCAGTGTTGAATTTACAAATGGCTGCGTGCGAAGGAACCAGGTTATAGTGTTCCACGGGGATGCCCACTTCCAAAATTAATGGCCAGCTTGACAATATTTTTTCTTCTCTTAATATCCATATGTAGGAGACAATGGTGGCAGAATTGAATATTGGCCTGTCCCTAAAACGCTGTGTGTGTTTTCAAACTGCTCATTTTGGAAATGATGGAACACCTGAATATTAAAGCCTTGTCCCATATGATTGTAAAAGCCTGGTTACTAGCCCTTTACATCAAACGGGAGTTTCTGCTGTAGTAAAATGGGATTTATTGTTTTTTATTGCTGTCTACATACTCATCATTTAAGGTTTCCTTCTAGACTGCCACATTCACATGCTAAATAATCTTGACTATAGCTTATTAGTGAGTTGTATCAGTATGTAACCACACTAGATGTTCTCTAGTAGACTGGAGTATGGCATTCATTGTCCTGCAGACTGCAGGAAGACAAGACACCAGGAATGTAGTATAACTAGGCTGCAACTTTATTAACTAACAAATCTAGGCCCTATCCAACAATAACTCATCCACTGCAGGTCACCTTTCTTTTGTAATCCATTATACACACAGACGCCATCAACCCCTACTCCTCCATTTCACCTGGTCCCAGCACCATTGCTAGGGCCCTGTCTTCTTATGATGGTTAAAAGAGTGTGGGGGAAGAGGAGTTTGTCTCTTCAGTGTATCAGACATTAGGGGTCCCAACAATCCCATTGCACACCTTCTTTAGGAGACACTTCTAATCTTCTTCCAATGTTGTTTTATTTGGGAACTGGACCCCTACTGAACAATACCTGCACTAGGCACCTGCTCCCAGGAGACACCGGCAATTTGCTTGGTGACCTTCCCCTCACTCCTTCCAGATTCCCAGACTGTTAACAATTCCTACAAAGGATGTCCCAGGGGGGAATTTGTTGTTATTTTGTGGGTTTGCTCTCTGTTTTGCATCAGCTCAATGCTTGTGCAAGCAAGACCGTAAAAACACCTTTTTCTCTTTTCTGTTCCTAATATCAGCCAGTTCAAAGGAGAAAATGCCAGGAACTTGCTCTTGACTTTTGCTCCATTGTCTGGATCAGGATCTTTCAAAACCAGTAGCTGCCTGTGATGGAGAAAAGCTTTATTGCAGTCAGTGACCACCAGCAGTGCACCCAGAAAAAAGCACCACAGAAAAGGAGCCTTTCGGCTGCACATATGGTGGATTTGTTCACATGGGGATGCAATTTCTATGTAAAGGAACAAAGTGGTGTGAAATCAGTTTTGTTGCAAAGGGGGAAGTGCAGGAGAATTCTCCAAGCACTTTGTAACTGCTTCCCCAAAAGCCCATGTGGGGGGGGGGGGGGAGGGAAAGATGATGAACTCTTAGGTGAACTCGTTCTTTGCCACTATTTGTTAGCTGCAGAGTGAAAAGAATGCAGATCAAGCCAATATTTCTGCAGGTAATGGCATTGAGGTCAGGCTGGATAAGATGATTTATGGAATTGTTAGTAACCCCGTGTGATGAGGATTTGCCCTACTCCTCCTCTCTCTGTTTTTTTCTACTTTTGCCTCTCAATTTCTCTGTCCTTATATAAAGTTAGACTAAAAACAGTGCTAAACGGACTTGCTCTAGAGAAACACAGGCTGTATACCAAGAAAAGATTGAACAGCTCCCTTTTAATTAATATGATTTATTAGATCTGAAACTAAAACAATACTGCTCTAGTTTTTGTAGTTCTCTCATTATGGGCTTCTTTTATTGAATCTCCCTTTCTTATTTTCCTTGTTAACTTTGATAAACCTCTCAAAAAGCAGTAAAGCCCTGTGGAGTAGAGCATCTCAGAGTTCTAAACCTATTTATGAGGCTGTTCACTTTTCCACCCTTATTATGACAACATTTTCAGGAGACAATGATATAATAAGGAAGTTTATTATAAGGAGAATAAAGGATAAGGTGGTTATTTTTGTTAGAATTCAAGGTAGCCATTGGCTTCTATCAATGTGTCACTACAACCATATTGTTTTCCTAATTAATGGAAAAAATAAACCGGCTGTTTTGTTTTGAGAAATTAATCATATCCTAAGCTATTTTACAAAGAACTGTTACACCTGATCCTCACCCATGCAACTCCACTAATTTCAATGGAGGTACACTGGGCGAAAACTGATGTAATGCAGTTGTGAATCAGACCTGAGTCTCTTCAAATTCAGCCTGGAAATAAGGCATAATTTTTTTTAAAGTGAAAGTAATTAACCATTGGAACAACTCAGCAAGGGTCATGGTGGATTCTCCATCACTGGCTATTTTAAAATCAAGATGGGATGTTTTTGGTTGCTCTATGAGGGATTGTTTTATTCTCTAAGCAGACAAAAATCAGAGCCCTCCTGAACCTTAATTCCTGGGCAGTTTCTGCTATCAGTTTTTTGAGAAGTCTGAATTTGAACTATGGGTCAGACTTCAGTTGTTTGTATTCCAAATTCAAATAATTGCATAAGCATTGCTCGTCAGGAAAATGTGCTAGATAACACACTTGTGGGCAGATTTCCAGTAGGACTTGATTTTTGGTTTGGCCATAAATGCCAAAAGACTAGTCTCATTGTATTTTGATATTTCCAATCTGGTTCTGAATAAGCCTGGGAAGTTTGGAGGCATGGGAGCTCTCATTGAGGTAGTACAAGTAGAAACAGCAGTGTAGCCGTGTCAGCGCAGGTTATGTCACTGGAGGCATTGCTGAGCTGTGCAGAGTACAAACCCCCGCAGACCCACTGAAACTGGCGGGTATGAACTCAGCATAGCTCACAGAGGCCTCTGCTGCCCCTATGTATTCTACCTTGGCTATGCTACTATTTATACTCTCACTAGCTTGATGAGAACTAGCGCAAGCCTGTGTACAAGACGAGGGGAATCACAGCCGTAGCTCATAGTGTAGACATAGCTTGTGTTACACCTGAGTTGCAACCATGCAACTCCACCAATTTCAATGGGAGAAAACTGATGTAATGCAGTTGTGAATTAGACCTGAGTCTCTTCAAATTCAGCTTGGAAATAAGGCATCGTTTTTAAGAGTGCAAGTAATTAACCATTGGAACAACTCAGAAAGGGTCATGGTGGATTCTCCATCACTGGCAATTTTAAAATCAAGATGAGATGTTTTCTAGAAGCTATTCTTTGGAAATTATTTTTGGGAAGTTATATGGCCTGTGTTATACACACAGTATCAACAGACTAGATGATCACACTAGTTCCTTCTGGCCTTAAAATGTAGGAAAATTCACTTCCATTCTTCAAGCAGGCTCTGAGAACTGGCAAAGACTAAACAAAGTTATATCTAGAGCTATTTTATTTGGTATGAGCACTTAGCATAAAGTTGTTGAGGTAAGCTAGGGTACACCTATTTAAAAGTTATGTCTATTCTTGTAGATCAAGAAATATTCTGTGGAAATTACTCATATTCTTTTTAGCTTTCTTTGTAATTTCTTCCCATGAAAGTCAAAGTAGAAACAAAAAATAAGAAATAAAATAAATAAATTTCCCTTTCCCACAAGCCCAATTGCTCGTACACAGTTAGCTCACTCCTGTCTCTGCCTATCCTACTGTGACTATTCAAACAAAAGCTGGCCTGAAAGAAATATTTGTTACATAAACACTCAAAATGCATTTGCTCATGCAAAAATACTTTTTGCAAAACCTGATTTAATGCATTAATGACACAAACCTATTGCAACATTTACCCAATGATTATTCCTTTAAACTCTTTGTAACTGAACTCTCTGCATTTTAAATAAATGTACCATTGACAGAAAGGTTGATTTGGAAGTTGGTAATGTTTTTCATATAGCTGTTTTAGGGAAATACTTTTAATGCAGTTAAAATCTTTTCAGTTTCTTCTTATTCAGAAGAATACTCCATTACTTTAGTCTCAAGCACCTCACAATCTTTAATGTATTTATCCCCATTTTACAGATGGGGAACTGAGGCACAGAGAACATAAGTGACTTGCTCCAAGATAAACAGGAAAGCCTGTAAAGGAACAGGGATTTGAACCCAGATCTCCTAACTCCTAGGCTACTGCCCTAACCATTGCATTATCCTTCCTCTATATGTAGAAGGTGATAGATTGGATCAGAGAAGGGGTTGGATCTGATTCTGGATTCTCTACACCCTTAACCAAAAAGAGACAAACCAGTTCCAGCTGATGCTGAGTCAGCATGAACATATGTGAGTATGTACTATAAATATCCTCCTTTGCCCTGAGAGAGACTGGGGAAGCAATGGGCAGGGAGGTAAACTTCTGCACAGAGCTTAAAATTGTGTCCACGGTGTACATCATGGGCATCTGGGCTATGCACTGGTGATTTCCTCTGAGGATGAGGGAACAGAATCCTTCCACCAAGTTGCAAAGCAGCAATGGAGTTGATCTGTGGAGTTACAGCAACCACAGAGCAGGATTATCCACCACCTGTAACCCCACCAACAAACCTTCATACACTAGATCTACTGGCCCTGCTCTTCCCCTAACCGGCTGCCACATTCTCCTAAATAGTGTTGTGTAGCAGCATTCTACAGAAATCCATATTCCTGACTCAGCAAACATAAGTCACCCTAATTCCATTGTGAATTGGACCCTCCTTTCCTGGTTCAGCTGGGAGGCTAGATTTTGCCCTCAACTTCATTGAAATCAATGGGATTACATGGGGATAGTATAGAAATTAGGCCTTGCAGCTGCACACACAAAACTAAGACCAGAATTTGGTCATAATATTTATAAAGTATTCTCACAACTAAAGAGTATTTTCAAGCAAGAAAGCAGCTGAAAAAAAAAAGCATCAATAAGAACTAATTACAAACAATATATATAAATACAGATCTTCAGAAGATGTTTCCATAATTATAATAAATAGATAATCTTAGCAAGCAGACAATTGCAATATTTCTCACTATAAAAAGGAACAACCATATAATCAACCATTTCTAGGCCTGGTCTATGAATAGAAGGCAGTAACCCAGAGTACAACTGTGCCAAGAGTGGGGGAAAAATAGTCTATTTGTTCAGATTCAAGAGAACATCTATTTTACCATATTTTAGACTCTTTCATGTTTGTTTCCTGCAGATATTATGGTACCCAAACTTTAAGAGCTAGAATTTTCATGAAAAGTGAATTTGAAGCTCAAATACTCAAATATTTTTCAAAAGCACATTTTGAATTGAACATCCAGTTGTAAATTCACAATTTGTAGCTTCTGCCTTTTGGTAAGTTACACAAGGTCATCCAAATCAGGGAACAGAAGCAATAAGAACATAAGAACATAAGAGAGGCCGTACTGGGTCAGACCAAAGGTCCATCCAGCCCAGTATCCTGTCCACCGACAGTGGCCAATGCCAGGTGACCCGGAGTGAGTGGACCTAACAGGTAATGATCAAGTGATCTCTCTCCTGCCATCCATCACCCCCCTCTGACAAACAGAGGCTAAGGACACCATTTCTTACCCATTCTGGCTAATAGCCATTAATGGACTTAACCTCCATGAATTTATCCAGTTCTCTTTTAAACCCTGTTATAGTCCTACAGCCTCCTCAGGCAAGGAGTTCCACAGGCTGACTGTGCGCTGTGTGAAGAAGAACTTCCTTTTATTTGTTTTAAACCTGCTGCCCACTAATTTCATTGGGTGGCCCCTAGTTCTTTTATTATGAGAACAAGTAAATAACTTTTCCTTATTCACTTCCTCCACACCACTCATAATTTTATATACCTCTATCATATCCCCTCTTAGTCTCCTCTTTTCCAAGCTAAAAAGTCCTAGCCTCTTTAATCTCTCCTCATATGGGACCCATTCCAGACCCCTAATCATTTTAGTTGCCCTTCTCTGAACCTTTTCTCATGCCAGTATATCCTTTTTGAGATGAGGAGACCACAATTGTACCATGTGACTTATGTAATTAACCAGCACAGCGCACATTGCACATATTCATAATGAACAAGCTACAAAAGTTTCCATCAAGTACAAGAATATAGATAAAAAATTACTAATCTGAAGGCCAATAATTCTGAACAAATAAATATGCAAAGATTACAAAGTATCTGAATTCAGACAAAAGAGAAGACAAAATTAATTGACTCAGTTGTCGTGAATGATGTGCTTAACTCTAGTATTTAACACATATAAAGGGTATATATATATCCTATACCGAATTTCCAACATGTAGTTCAATATATAGACATTTATTAGTGTCACTGATCACACAGCTTTCATCAATGTGTTTTAGAATGGACACAGTACCTGATTCATTTTCCATTGATAACGATGGAAGGACTCCCATTGACCTGAATGGGAGCTGGATCAAACCCTTCTACTCCAACCCTATGCCCTTTCTTTTATAAGAGATTGAACATAATATTTTAAAGCAAAAGAAATGCAAGTAATCATTTGTCTATACTATTACTTGCCAATTCGTCTGAAGACAGAAAACCATTTACTGTATTTTCCTAATTCACTAATCCATTTATTTTATTTTAGTGAATGTTTACTGCAGTACAAACAGTAATACATTGTACTAAATACATTTGGTCATGATAGAAGGATCACAAGATGTTGACGGTGACAGTCAGGCTCTTTTTTATGACACTGTTCCCCACTGACTAGATTTACAAGCAACTGAAGCAGATGGATTTGTATCCCAGCTTTCATGACAAAGCTAACCCTGATACTATTTCACTTGGATATCCGGGGGGGAGAGGAGGGAGAGAGGGGGAGCAAAGCAATAAGCTGAGAAGACTCAGATGTTACAAGGCTAGGAAGATGCAATTTTCTGCTTTGTCTAGTCATATACATAGTTTTCTGAATGGTATAAATGATGGAATATAACTTTATGAGCAACATGCTCACACTACAAAAGAGTAATAGCAAGCATTGGTCAGAAAAGGAATAGTGCTCAGTGGCAACCAACTGTTTTCATTTTCTAGATGAGCACTCCATAAACGGCATATTTAAAAACACCCATGAAGAAATCCTTTCAATGAAATGATGGGGGAGCAGTACTATATTTAATATTAGAGAAAATCAGACATTTTCAATGGGAAGCTAAGTTACTATCTTTAGTTCCAATCATGTAAAGAGCTTTCATGAAAGGGCAGACTCGTGTGAAGCTCATTGCTGGATCAGTGCCTTCGATAATCTTCTCCCTCCATTCCTTAGTGTGGTAATTAAGCTCATAAGGGATGCAGCATCTGGCAGAGTCCTGGGTGAAGCTTTTGGAAGCTTAGAGCAGGGCAGACTTAGTAGAAGGCCCTCAGTCAGAGAATTCCTCATCCCCACAAATAAGGATGAACCCAAACCTGACTATCTTTGAGGCACAGTGAAAGCAAACCTCCCAGCACTAGCAAAGGCAAGAGAATGGTCCATCATTATATTCTCATGGATATTTATAAAAAATAATTCTTCTCTCCCAGGAAATAACAGCCAGTGGGTGACAGTAAGGGTATGTCTAGGGGTGTGATTCTCAGCTCGCATCAACATACTCACACTAGCACTGTGCTAAAAATAGTACTGTAGCCACAGTCACATGGTCAGCGGTAGCACAGGCTAGCCACCCTGTGTACATACCCATGGGGTTGAGTCAGGTTTGCACTAATGGAAGCTAGCCTATGCAGCTGCTAGGGTTGTCAATTGTCCAATCACAAAAACCCAAACACCCTTGCCCCGCCCCTGCCCCGCCGCTTCTCTGAGACCCGGCCCCTGCTCACTACATCCCCCTCCCTCCATCGCTTGCTCTCCCACACCCTCACTCACTTTTACCGGCCTGGGGTAGGGGTGCAGGAGGGGGTGCGGGCTCTGGGCTGGGGGTTGGAGCCAAGGGGTGCAAGAGTGTAGGAGGGGGCTCTGGGATGAGCCTGGGGCATGGGGTTGGGCTGCAGGAGTGGGCTCTATGAGGGAGTTTTGGTGTGTGAAGGGGCTCACGGCTGGGGCAGGTGGTTGGGTGCAGGAAAGTTTCGGGGTGCAGACTCTGGGAGGGAGTTTGGGTGCAGGGGGGGGGCGCTCAGAGCTGGGGCAAGGGGTTGTGGTGCACGAGGGAGTTCGGGGTGCGGGCTCCAGCTGGGCGGCGCTTACTGTGGGCAGCTCCCAGGAAGCAGCCGACACGTCCGGCTTCTTGGCTTGGGAGTGGCCAGGTGGCTCTGTGTGCTGCAGATACTCTTCTATTTAACTTTTAGCAATTAATTTTATAATCTAGTCCAAAACTTCCTTCTTTGGGCCAAATTCTACGGTCAGTTATTTCATGTGACTCCCATGGACTTAGGGGGAAGAAGTATGGATAAAATAAGATTCTCCTCCTGCAACAAAAATAAATGAAAGAATTTCCTCCCTGAACCTTCACCCACTGAATCTTCACATATGCCCTTATCCCTTCAGATATAGTTCTTCCTATGAAGATTTATTCTACATGTTCATTTGTGCCATTCAAATGAATAACTGTTAACGAGGAGTTGCTCTAGATGTTAATGCCATTTAATATAGATTAACATAGGAATAAAGTTAGTTGCTTGCTGGCTCACATTCTCTCCCCTGGTGTGTATCGTACATGGAGGACAGTGGTTCCTCATACAGAAAATAGCTTTACTTATATAACTCCATGCAGAAACCAATTAACTGTGCTGTTTCTTCAAAAAGGATTAGGTCCTGTGAAAATGTCTAACGTAGCAAACTAAACATAGCTGACACTTCCTTACTTTAATAAACCTTTGCTTAGCTTTGTGCAGTGCCTTTGTGTCATCACTGATATTCTCATTATGTCACATCAGCAATGAATTATTTAAACATTTTAATAATGAACTACCATACATCTGAACAAGAAAATAAACATACTCCTTCAGATCGAAAGTAATTCAACACATGAAGGTAGCTTTGCTTCTAGAAATAATATGGGGCTGGATCATACTCCCAAGATCTGAACGCATAGGGCTCTGCCTGCGCACGGATTTCCCCTGCCCTGTGTGATATCAGCAGCCTCCACTGCATTGTTCATTCCTCCTCAGTTCCTCTTCCTCGGGCCCCCTGGAGAGACCTCTGTGGGGTCAAGATACGCAGGGGAACAAACCAGGCAGTGATTGATGCTGGGATGAGATTGTTTTCCTACCGGTCCTGTTCAGATTATTCAGAACGTGATACAGCTGCAAGGAGCCCCTCATTGCTGGGGAATCTCCTCACTATGGGAAGCCCTGGTAGCATGGCTCCAGGGGACTCATTCTGCTCTTATTTACACCGGTGTAAATGAGGATGATCTCCCATAAATTAAGTAAGAGTTACACCAGTGTCAAAGTGGTGTCAGATCAGAATGGGGGCTGTATGCGTTCACATAAATGTACCTAAAAAAACGGAAATAAATGTGGTTCCTTCTCATTATATTAATTAATATATGTACAGTGCTTTGCAACTGAAAAGTGCTTTAGAAGTGATCAGTATTAACAACAAATAATAACTTGACACATTGCTCAGTGCTCTAAGATCATATAATTAATAAGAAGCATTTAATGAAAATATAAGTCAGAGGATATAGAAGATACTAATTCAGTGGATTAGTATGAGATAACATGGCAACATTACTATGTAGTTTACTGTTGTTTACAATACAGTACTGCATATTTATTACAAATTACTACTTCTGTCCCCACAGTAGTAACTCAGAAAGTAATTCACATCAGTGCTGGAGGTTACAAACTACTGCAGAGAAATATTGCACAGAGACATCATTCACAGATGGCATAGGCTTCTGGCTCTCTGCAAAAAAAATGGGCACGCTGCAAACTGGCAAAGAGTAGCAGCCAATCACCAGTTGGTTCAGACCTTGCTGTTAGTTTCACATGTCTCAGCTGGAATCCCTAGCTGGAGACAAATAACTTGGTAATGACATTCCACTTGTAATTCTGTCCAATTGTTAAGTTTGTCTCGGTTTCTTTGCATTGTTGCCTATTAGGCAGCCCAAATAATAAGAACAAAATACTCTGTTGGCTTTCATTTGCTTAGAACAAAACAACCTAAGAAGGCCAGTGAATTAATGAAGAATAATTAGATCTTGCGCATAATTCAAGATTTATATTGTATTTAATTCAGCTCAGTAATTTTAATTGTTCGGCAATGCATATCAATTAAGCAAAACCTTAGATATTTAATGATTCAGAAAATCCTACACAGTAGCCACATTTTTCAAGTAAAAACTGCGAAGAAACACTAATGCCAAAAAAACCCAGCAGCAGCCATGACTGTTGAGCAGCAGCAGAAAGTACTATCAGAGTTCTGTACCTTTGATTTAGCATGGCCCCAGTTGACAGTGGTTGTGACAGTTTGGTGAATTATATGTAAAACATGAATTCTGGCTGAGTTTATGAAATGGCTGTATGACTGAATGCCTCAGTGTATACTGAATCACCCATTTGCTACTGGGGTTGGTGTCACTTATCTCCCAGACCAGGAACAATTGAGCATCATTAACCTGCATAGCTTTCTATTCAAATGGGAGCACCTTAGAACAATGGGATGACTCCAGCATAGGTGAAGACCAGTTGTATTTAGGCTTATTATAGGAGGTTTGGCAGACTTTCTCAAATGGTGCTCAATAACCACGACATCAGAACACACACTCGATTTTTAGTTTATAAAGCAGTGGTAATCCCAACTCTCTTCTATGGCTGCAAGACTCGGGTGATTTACAGAAAAGACCTGAAAAACCTGGAACACCAGCACTTTCTCCAGAAGATCCTCAACATAAAGTGGGAGGCTAGTTGCACTAACATCAGTGTCCTTACAGAGGTGAACACCTTCAGTTTTGAGGCCGTGATTATCTAGCACGAGCTGAAGTGGAGCAGGCACTGTGTACACATCTCTGAGGCACGCCTACCAAAACAATTGCTGTATGCCCAACTCACCAAAGGAGAAAGAAAATGGGGAGACCAAAAGAAACGCTTCAAAGACACCTTCCAGACATACATCAAGAGATGTGGCATCAATACCATGCACTGTGAGACAGTAGCCCAGGACAGGGCTAACTGGCAAAGACTTGCCAGAGAAGGAACAATCACTTTTAAGGAAAATCGCCTTGCCCTGGTCACATAAAAACTCCAGAAAAGCAAGGAGAGATGACTGTCATACAGCAATCATGACCCAACCCTGCCTTCCAACATCACCTGAGATGTTTTCCAATGAGTTTTCAGTTCAATGATCAGACTCTTTAGTTACCAAAGGACCCATACAAAATTAAAACCTGTGAAAGAGATCATTCTCAACCTCAAGGAATCGCCACTGGAAGAGATCATCCTTGACCTCGAGGGATCGCCACTGTTGACTACAGGAGGTGGGGTTGGAACAATGCAAAATCCCATCAAGGAAGAGGGAACAAAGAAACCAGGTGTTAGAACTGGCTCTTACAAACAGAGACTCTGGGAGGTTCAGGGAGCATAGTGGATTCTGCTCTCTGATTCAGGGGAACCTTTTGACTACTGCATCCAAACAAGCTCAGGGGAACTTCCCGCAGGAGTCAGAGGAGAGAATCTGTGAGCTGGAAGAGAAGACTGAGGCAAGGGAGTGGGGACCAGAGACCCCTGAAGGTATTGACTAAAACCCAGAGAATGCTCAAAAGTAGTGAGGACTCTGAGGGAGGGAATTACATCCAGGTGTTTTTTTACTTTGTCTGGATCTGTGTATCTCTTGTGATTTCTCTGAGTAAAGTGTAATTGGTTTAGTAATTCCTCTGCAAAGTCTATGCATTACTTGCTTCAACTATTACGTGACTCTAAAGTGTTGATCTATAAGCCAAAGTACCCATAGGGGTGGAACTCTGGGGAGGGTGTGCTTAGGCTAATTGGAAGACAGGAGGGAGGTCAGAGAGGGACCAGTGGTTCTGGGGGACCAGGCAGCTGGAACACAGGGTTCCATTCCCTGTAATTGGTACCGGACTGTTTGTGTCCACAAGAACAGAGCCTATGGCTGGAGACTGACCAGACACCAGGGAGCTTAGAAGTGCATGGATTCAGCAGTCGGGTCCAAAGAGCTACCTGGTGAGCATCCACAAAGAGAAACTCAGCCAGGACTGTGACATTGTGTGCCACTTTGGGCCTGATCCAAGTGAAAATATTCATTGACTTTGAGCTGTCTGATACCCAGGAGGCTTCAGATTCTAGCTCCACACTATGCCAGCATATTCAAGAGAGAGAGAGCTCAGTAAGACACAAACAGCTCAAACCAACTCCAGGTCCCCTGCTACACACCCATATAGTTCCCGCTTTACGGTGATGAATTGCAGAACCCCCTGGGAAGTAAAGTGATCTTGAAAATGATCTTTCCCATTCCTGTGCTTCACTGGTCCCAATTCCCAGGATTTTCAATCCACCGTGTCTTCCCACCAATTCTCAAGCACAGTGAGTCCGCATTCAAAACAGAGTAAATCTGCATGCCTGGGAGAAGACAGATTTTGCCTATACTCTACTACCGTATTCTTAACACAAAAAGGTATGTGGGAATGGGGCCAAGGGTGGGAGATCCCCAGCTCCATGGTCACTAGAAAAGTACTGGGAGCAAGATGAGTGTTGGAGATAGAGCTCTGCTCACTGTCATTATGCTGGTGCCTCTTTTGCTCTCTTCCTAGATCCTCATATCTTCCCCCTTTTTCTGGCTCATCTTTATTTCTCTCTCCTCTGCCTATCTTTCTATACCCCCCCCCCCAGCAACGTATCTCCCCATATTTTATGGCTTCTGTCTCCCTCTCTTCCTTTCAGGACACTGAGGGATCTGTATACAACTTGCAGGCACATCTGCAGATGAAGGCAAATCATAGCTTTAACACCCGGAACCTCCTCCACTGTATTGATGTGCTGTTAGGGCTCTTGGAGGTTCCTTATTAAAATTCTGCCACACAACTGAAAAGAAGGTTGTGATGATTTCCCAGTCACTGATGGAGTGCAACCTTTCTTTGAATACTGCTGAATAATCCCTGCCAGAGCTGACCACGCCCTGAGACTCATACAAATACTACTGATGCACTTTTCTTTAGAATGCATCAGATTGCACTGAAACGTTGACAACTTTCCAAAAATATGTCCCTGGGAAGAGACTCCCTAGACTCACTCCTAAATGGGTGTTTAACCTCAGTCTTCACTTCAGATTTCACTGTGCTGTTAGAAATGGACTTGATAGATTTTTCAAGAACCAATGTATAAATACTTGTAGCAAAAGTACATCTTACCATAAGCCTGGATGCCAAGTTGTGTTGCCTCCTTCTATGGCAATGAGAAATAATTTAAATCAATGCATGGATTCCCCAGAATTGCACCCTCTTCCCCATAAGCACTGGCCTGGAGGGGGTTTCTTCAAAAAGGGGAATTTGTGGAAGCTCTTGGTTAGACTACTGGCAGCGTGTCTCTGTTCCTGTGACTTATCCAATGCAAGTACATTCCAATAGCAGTAGTCCTGGCCTATTGCCACTGGCACTGCTGCACAAAGCTGGATCAGTGAGAGTCTGACATTGCACATCCATTATACTGTGAGAAAAGGGCTCTCAGCCACAGCCAGACAATTATGACAAGCTGAATATTATGTATTGCCATCCCCAAGTTATGGGAAGTGGTATGAGTGTGAGCACCTGTTGTACAGTGGGCAACACCAATAGCACTGCTATGGTTTATTGTGTTGTACACTGGCTTAACCATAAGCTGCCAAGATAGCTGCAATTGGTCAATGTTAGAGGGGTTTCATGAGTGACTGAGGTAATGGCTACTTGAGTGTCTTTTAACTAACACAAATTGTTTTAGTTTTATGGCAGCACTGTTGCTCCCAGGTAGCTGACCAGTATCAAAGTGCTAATGTAACCCACACTGGTTAAGTATCATAAGAGGCTGCCAGGGTTTTTGTTGGGTTGTTTCCTTCTCCCTCTTTCCTCATGGTATATGTTATAGATGTGGGCAATTATAGTCCAAATACATACACCTGGGAAGCAGCTATGGTTACCACTGAAGATTGCAGCAGCAACAGCAGGTTAGTTTATTCAGGCAACAGGAAATTTCTCCTCCTCTTTCCTAAACCACGTGGACTTTTGGAAAGAAACTGTAGGGGGGAATCCAGCCAGAGGCTGAAGCAGGCTCAACAGCTGCAGCAAGTCATTCAAGCAGGGGGAAATCAGGCTGTTTTTACTCTGAACAATCCATCCCCAGTCAGGCTGTTCACTTCAACCCTTCCCACCAACTCCTCCCTTCCTTTTCATCTAGCTAATTCCCTCCTAACATAACTCCAGTGCAAGGATTTTAATAAGAAAACAAAACCAACATTGTTCACTCTGCTCCCCCTTTCCTGTACCCTGCAGTGGGTGAATTTTCATGCCAATTGAGCAGAATTATTTATTAAAAGAATTCCATTGCATTACATGACATTCCTGGGCAGGCCTATGCAGTTGGGAGGAAACCGAGCTGCTCTGAGCTAGCATTTGGGCTATGGCCTGCTGCCTACCTAGTGATGGGTGGTTATGAGATGCCTGGCATGGAAGAAGTAAGCTATCAGCCAGGAACAATCAATTGTGAAAAGCATATCATGACACTTCCTGTGCATATCATCACTAAGTAGGAAGTGACAGATGTTACCAGAAGAGGAAAAACAGAATAAAAAGAGACAAGCACCACTAAGTCACCTAGAGGCATCCACTAGCCTGACTAGATCCCTCTGAGGTAGGTATTTATTATTCCCCTCATTTTACAGGTACAGAAACTGAGGTAGAGAGATTAAGTGACTTGCACAGTTCTGTGCATTAAATTACAAGACTATCCCACTCCACATGACACGACTGTCCTAATTATGCATCTTTAGGCTTTTGATGGGAACACACCGATGTGGAGGATATTGGATGATGATAAAGAAAATGCAAATAAGATTTTCCAACTTCTGACTGTGTGCATTTAAAAAACAACATGGTGTTCACCCTGAGACTTCTAATGTAACATTGACAAATGTGATGGTGAAGAGTAGATTTTAAAAAGATCTTTCAAGACTTTACAATATGCCAAAAGAGACAACTTTTCAGAATTGATCACCACCACAGAAAAGCCTGCTGAAGACGTTCAAAGTGACCTGGTTTAGTGTCTTTAAGTTGGCTTTTTCAGAAAAAAAAAACAGATGACACAGCAGGTATGAATCATTTCTCGTAGGTGCACAGCTTGAACTGTACAGCTTTATTTGTTGGTAGAACATTTCTCTTATCAGCAAGATCAGCAAGTTTTACCCCAATCTGATGGCCCTGTGTTGTATGACTGATCTGCTGCCACAGAGAACATGCAATAAACAATCTATAAAATTCATCGAGAAAGGTACCCAAAGGCATAAAGATCACTTGTAGATGATAGCTAATAGGCAGTTTGGAGAGGCTGAGAACTCTTTGTTGATCTGAGAGTGGAAAGAAGAGTCTTCCCCTATAACTATAGAAGGTGAATTGAACTAATGGACCTATCACCACTGAAAAAATGTTATTCAGGGAGTGAAAGTGTCCATTAAACTGCTCCAGTTAAAAAGGCTTTAAAACTGTCCTCCATGAAAAAGCAGCAGAATGCTGACAGTAAAGAGCACTGCAACTTGTGGCAGATGTGAATATTGCCCTGCTGTGGGCCATCTTACTCCATTTAAATGATCCATAACTGCAGCCCAAGCAATTTTGATTCCTCTTAATCAAGCTTCCAATGAAATTTGATTAATTTGTGAATAAACTTGTCAAAATAATAATACTCTCAGGTATTAAGCCATTGTAATTAATGTGATATTGGAGAAAAAGTAAGATATACTGGGTTGGAATTATTAATATTTGGAATTATTAATATGGAGACCAACCGACACTAATTTCACAATAAATTTATTTAATAAGCCCAAAGGTCAAATGTTATTTTATACAATTGCTCTAAACATTCCTAACAGCCTAAAAATAAGCAATCACTACATCCAATACAGTAACAAAGTATTCATAAGCACGTGTAAGTAGGGTCTAAATCAGGCATCGGCAACCTTCGCCACGCGGCTCGCCGGGGTAAATCCCCTGGTGGGCGGGGCCGGTTTGTTTACTTGCCGCGTCCGCTGGTTTGGCCAATCTCGGCTCCCACTGGCTGTGGTTCGTCAGCCCAGGCCAATGGGGGCTGTGAGAAGCGGCGGCCAGAGCGTCGCTTCCCACATTGGCCGGGGACGGTGAACCACGGCCAGTGGGAGCCACGATATGCCGAACTGGGGGATGTGGCAAGTAAACAAACCAGCCCGGCCCACCAGGGGGCTTACCCCGGTGAGCCGCGTGCCTAAGGTTGCCAATGCCTGATCTAAATGAACTCCCCCTTGACAGCTAGTTTGGGATGAGGAGAGACTTCAGGAGCAAACTGTATTTACATGAACACACCTATTCTGCATAGGTATCCATCAGACAGGAGCTTTGTAGCTCCAAGTGATCAGCTTTGGCTGTTGTTGGGTTACAAATCACTTTAGTACTGAATGAAGGGGTTGTTATCAATGTTGTTGTCTTTATTGTATGAATAAAGGGGAGCAGAACTGTGCTTAACCTGCCCCAAATGAGAAGGTCACCCTTAGCTGAAAGGACCTCGTTAAGCCAGGGGCTCGAATGCCAGACCCCTGTGAAAGTAAGAGGTGGTGGGGACAGATGTTCTTGTGGGGAGGTATGGAATCTCCTTAAGGGTCTCTGGTCTGGTTTAACTGGCTCCTCCCCATGGTTTAAAGATAGAGCTAAATAGGCCCTATTAGGAGTCTCTTATTATTTTAAATACTCAATAAGAGCTGAAGTCACTTGTGGTGGGACAGTGTTTCTGCCCAGATTGCTAGGAGCTGAAAATCAGTAAGTGCTGATAATCTGTAAGAAACTGACCTGCAGAAGTCACGGCAGAGAGGTAGGTGGCAGCAGAAGGTAACTGATGGGCAGCTGATGGGAGCGGGCCATAGCAAGTGCCTGGACAGTGGAGTGAGCAAGGTGGCTTTTACCTTGCCCCCACCCCCACATGATGGGAGAAGAATTCACACAGATGCACCTCTGAACTCTGGGTCTTCACTGACCATGGACAACAACTGTGAGTGGGGTGTTGAGGGGGGAGGGGCACACTACAGGAACTTTGGTGTTGGATTCAAGAACCTGAAGCAAAAGACACTGCCCAGCGTACTCTGGGATGGGTGTTTTGCTCATGCTTTTCGTGAATCCTGCTTGTGCTGTTTTCCCAGATGAATGCCAAGTTACATTTATTAAAGAAAAGCTCTTTCTACCTTAAACTCTGTGCTTGCGAAAGGCGAGGTATTGCCTCTTAGAGGCATCCAGAGGGTAGAGCGTAATTTTCCTAGGCTACCAGGTGGGGGCTCAAGCTAGTTTTGTGTTATATTGTTGAAAAGGGACCCCTAGATATTGAACCCAGCCCTTTTTGCTGCCCACTCCAACTGGCAGAAGGGTTACACATATGATTATTTAATTTACAAATAGGTCAGACCTAGGGAAAACAGTCTCATCCTGGTGTGCTCCTGCAGACTCAGGTAGGGCTTGACAAAGAACCTTCAGATTCCTGTCTCTCTTTATACCCTTCAGCTAACTTGCTAGCTTTAGCAAAAACCTAGTTTGAAGCATTTATCCTTGCTACTTTCCTTCCTCCGAGACTTTCAGTTCTTATCTCCTCGCACTCTGTGCTCATCAGAACAGTGGGAAAGTTTGTGCTTGTTTCTTTTAAGAGAGGGTCTCTTTGTCTTGCTACTGCAGCTCTTTATTTTATTAGTTACTTTTTGAACCACACATCCTGCCCACACTATAAGTAATACAATTTATTATTCTTACTAGCCACAAACAATAAAGCAAATGTACTGTTTTCTTAACCAAATTTAAGCTAATTTTAATTCTTTTAATTTCATAATTATCCCTACACATTAACTTCAAGGCAGCTGTTGAATGGTCTCCATTTAATTCAAGCTATTTTAAAAGGAACAATGTCTCATATAAATGGAAATCTCATTGACCATCCTAAAGGCCAAAAGACAAAAATCAAAAAGGAATAATTTGCACTAAAGAAAGTCAAATTAATCTTTAATCCCTACAGCAGTGAGAGAAGTCAGAGATTTAAAAAAGTTAAGATTTTACATGCTTCAGCAACTGAATAATAGGTTATTTAAACTAGGGTATATAATGTGAGGAGTTGCTTTATGGTTTATTATTCAAATGTGTCTGTAGCCCAAGGTATATAAATAAACTATAAAACAATCCATAAACTTTGCCATAACTTATTCCATTGATATTGAATTGATTGCTCTGATCTATGTTTGTTTATATTGCATAAGCATCTGTGTTGTGCACTATAAAATATCACTAATGTTTAGAGGAGGATGAATGTGTACAAGGTGAATTGCTAAACAAGTTTCTTTTTAATCTGTTTCACTGCTCCTTTGTTGTACAAAAGCAGCTTCAACATTTAAAATAAAATGTTTATTTTTTTCATTTACATTAGAAATAACAGGAATGTTAGATTCTGAATTCCCTCTTTCAGTCAGATGATTTTGGCAATCTTTGGAGAATATGGACAATGACAGTTTGAAGTGGAAACCTAAGATGAAATATAAAGAATGCCTAATGTAACCTGGGATGAAGTGTCATTTTCTGCCTCACTAGGAAGCTGCCTTTCAGGTTTCAGCCACCAAATTGTGACATTGCCAAAAATTACTAATGTCATCTGGAAAAAAAGAAAAGTGAAATCATGACCTTGCACTGTGTCTGAAGTGCCAGTGTTAATTGTACTTTGCACTTAGGATTTCTGTTGCGGCATAACCTTAAAATGCTGTGAATGAAGTTAACAAATCCCAAATCTAAAATCACCCCCACAACAACGAAGATTCCCATGCTGATGTTACTACTTGAAAATCGTATCTTGGTTCTATTGGAGTCAATTAGATTTTGGAATCTAGTCATTATATACAATTGACTTCTAGCTATTATCCTTATTCTATTTTCAAAATGTCCCCCAAGTGACTGATTTTTCCTGAATTTGCTCATGATTTATTTTGATATGTTTGGGCCTATTTGTTTTTCATGAACTGTTCACAGCCAGTGCTCCTTAGAATATTTGATTTGCAGAATTTGTTTCTTGGATCTGTGATTGGTCACCTAAATCACATTGAATGATTTCTGCTCCCTGATTGGATTACCTTATCTTTAGAACAGAGCACTGCCACATAAATCATTGTGGGGTAAGAGGCATTAATCGTCCAGTAGGAGAGCAGCGAGTGAGCACGTTAGGGATGGTAATGAAGCGGAAAATAAGTAGAACAAGGAAATTGAAGGTACACTAAATTGTAGATTCGGGTCCTTCTTTTGCTGCTGTAATAACTATTCTTGTGGTTCCCCTTTCCCCTCTGACTGTTGCTATTACCTGCTGGCTGCCATATCTCCCAGATGACTGGAGAAGGAAAGGTTCTGCTTCTCTTCCTCACTGTGACAGATGACTAGCTGGCCACAGGATTGCATGTCTCTTTCTCAGGGTTGGTGCAAGGAAGTTTCGCACCCTAGGCGAAACTTCCTTGCACCGGCCCTGTGTCCCCCCCCCCACAGCTAACCCCGCCCTCCCCGGAGCCAGTCCCCCCCATGGCGGCTCCCCCCCGCCAGCAGCTCAGCCCCTCCCGCCCACGGCAGCCTCCCCCCGCCTGCGGCACCCCCCAGCTCCCAGCTCAGCTGGGAGCCGGGAGGGCGGGCAGCAACCGCGGCCAGCTGCCCCGCCCCTCCGGTTCCCAGTTCAGCCGCGGAGCTGGGAGGGCGGGCGGCAGCCGTGGCCAGCCGCCCCCCTGGCTCCCGGCTCATCTGCAGAGCTGGCAGGCGGATGGCAGCCACGGCCAGCCGCCCCCCTGGCTCCCAGCTCAGCCGCGGAGCCGGCAGGCGGGCGGCAGCCGCAGCCAGCTGCCCCCCCGGCTCCTGGCTCAGCCGCGGGGCTGGGAGGACGGGCGGCAGCGGCGGCGAGCCGGGAGGGCGGGTGGCAGCCATGGCCAGCCACCCCCCAGCTCCCAGCTCAGCCCCGGAGATGGGAGGGCGGGAGGCAGCCGCCACCCCCCAGCTCCCGGTGCTCTAGGCGACTGCTAGGGTCACCTAGTGGGCGCGCCGGCCCTGCTCTTTCTATGCTGTATGTATACGTGGTTCCATAGAGTGGTTGTCCCCACGTGTTGATCCCTCCACCTAGCTGTTTGCACGGAAGATATTCCAGCCCCACAATATGGAGCAAAGTATGTGTAAGTGTTTCTACAGCTCCAGCCTCCCAATTCCCTGTATTCTCCTTTCCTCGTTACTGCTGCTCCTGCAGTATTTATTCATTTGGGTAGAGAAACCAGTGACTTTATAAACACTCTCTCTGCCCTAATGTCATCTCTCACAAACATACAAAGCCAGGATATATATGGGGAGGGGTATGCCAGCCCTTCTGAAGAAAATACCAAGAACATTTGTTCATGAATGCCTGACTTGCATAAATAAAATGTTCCCAAATATTGGTTAAAAAAAACCTCACAAGATCAAACAGTTTCAGGATCTCAAGAAAGAAGTTATGAATATGGGCTGACTCAAGTTGCAATTTTAAGTTTGCCAAGTTTATTTGTGGATATATTTTCCCGCTATTTGACCAACTCTACATATAAGTATAGTTAACTAGCAAGTTCAAATAAAGGGAAAAAAATATTGACTGACTTGTCACAACTGAATTTCAAAAGCCAAATATTCAAAAAGCTTCTGGCAAGTCCTGTTGTGTTCAGAAAAATGACTGGGAAAAGTGACATTGTGGAGTTCCACGTTTATTTTGTTTCAATGAGTCTTCATTAAACGGGCCTAACTTACAAGTAATATATATGCTAGCCCTGCAAACTCAGCCTGACCTCTCAGAGTCAAGATTGGTTCATTCCTTCTCATGAATCATCTCCGGTAATTTGCAGGCCTAATTATACCCCCTAGTAACACCTTTGAAACATAGGCGCTGACTTTAGTCGGCGCCGGTGGGTGCTCACGCCCCTGCCTCAACTCCACCCCCGCCCCCGCCCCCATTCCACCCCTTCCCCAAATCCCCGCCCCCGCCTCCTCCCCCGGGCACACTACATTCCCCCCCGCCCAGGCTTGCAAGCCTGGGAGGGAGCGGGCAGAAGCAGCTGAGCACCCACCGGCAGCTCCCCGCCAGCCCCCCGTGCCCAGCTAACCTCCACCTCCCGAGGCGCCGCGGCAGCCAAGCCGCTTTTCCTGAGCTCACAGCTGATCGGCGGTGGCAAGCCTGGGAGGGAAGGAGGGAGGGAGGGGGGAAAAGCGCAGAGGCGGCACCTTGGGGGAGGGGTATGAGGAAGAGGCAGAGGTGGAGCCTTGGCCTCCGCCTCCTCCCCATACCCTTCCCCCGAGGCGCCGCCGCTGTGCTTCCCCCCCTCCCTCCCAGGCTTGCCATCGCCGATCAGCTGGAGCATAGAAAGCCCGTGAGCTCAGGAAAAGCAGCTTGGCTGCCGTGGCGCCTCAGGAGGCAGAGGTTAGCTCGGTGCGGGGGAGGGGGCTGGCAGGGAGCTGCCAGTGGGTGCTGTGCACCTACTGATTTTTCCCCATGGGTGGTCCAGCCCCGGGGCACCCCCGGAGTCAGCACCTATGCTTTGAAATCCTATTTTACTCAGATTATGCCTTGGTGACATCTATATAATCCTTTTGCTGCTAATGAGTTTGCACAGGTGTAGCAGATTGATCTTGTAACTGGAATTTAGTAAAGAGTAATACATCAGCAGCTCCTCAGCAGCTCCCCGCGCCTCCCGCCCACTGGCAGCCCCGCTTATCAGTGCCTCCCCTTCCCTCCCTGCACCTCCCGATCAGCTGTTTCGTGGCGTGCAGGAGGCTCGGGGGGGGGGGGGGGGAGGGGAGGAGGAGGAGCGAGGGCATGGCAAGCTCAGGGGAGGGGGCAGGAAGTGGTGGAGTGAGGGGAAGGGCTTGTGGCAGAGCCAGGGTTTGAGCAGTGAGCACCCCCAGCACATTGGAAAGTTGGTGCCTGTAGCTCCATCCCCGGAGTCGGTGCCTATTCAAGGAGCTGCATATTAACTTCTGAAGAGCCTCATGTGGCTCTGGAGCCACAGGTTGGCCACCCTGATTTAGATCATATAGATCTCATTCTCAAAAGTAGGAACAAGCCACTGCTGCATATTGAAATTGTTAGGAATGTTAGATGTTATCATACATCTAGATCAGCCATCGTGCATAAGAAGTTTTAAAATGGGAGAAGTGTTTTATAAAAAAATATTTGTAGGTGAATAATATATTTGTGCCGCTGTTGGTTAAATATGCATAGAATTGTTGTAAATCAAATATGTCGTGCAGTTTAAAGGAGAAACTACAAGCGTTTACAAATAATTCCTATTATAACACAGGTTTAAAAATAGTGAATTATGATTTGCTAAAGGAGCCACATGACAATGCAGTTAGTTAACACTAAAAGAATTTGGACATGCTTTCCAAATAAGGAACCCCATTTCAATTATAAATAAAATTATGGATAAACTTCATTTCAGTGCTGTGGCTCAAAAGCTATTATCTCCACATAAGGATGTTCCCCCACCCAAAAAACCACCGAGGGCAGTTACAGCAAGGATGAGTTTGACTCATGCGTTTTCATAGATTTTAAAATGAGAAACAAATTACCATCACTGATAAAATTGCAGTCCTTATTTCCAATAAGAATTTGTCTTGATTTAACTTCCAGCCATTGGTTCTTGTTATGCCTTTCTCTGCTGGATTGAAGAGCTCTTTAGTTCCCATATTTTTTCCCAGTGACGATAATTATACACTGTAATCAAGTCACCTCAATCTTTTTAATATGCTAAACAGATTGAGCTTTTCATGTCTCTCATTCTAAGGCATTTTTTTCAGCCCATTTTTGTAGTTTTTCTTTGTAACCGCTACAGTTTTTTAATACTCCTTTTAAAATGTGTATACTGTCTTCCTTCCTGTTTCCTCTTTGTATATTTAATCTTGCTTTCTGTCCAATCTCCTTATCTTTATTCTGCTCTCCCTTAAAGCTCAGCTCTGTATGTTAAATGCTCCAAGTAAAGAACTGCACACAAGAAGCCATTCACGGTGCTCAAGCAGAAGGTTTTAATTGTCTTAAAAAACCAGGAAGTATGCTACATAGTCTTGAGCATGATCTACTGCCACTTTATTGTGATAGTGTAGCAAATATCTGTATTTTATTAATGTTACATCTCTGTACATTCGATGATTTTGTTGCTGCCTAAAAGATAACAAATGGTTAAATCAGTCTTAAATCGCTTTAATCTGCAGGAACCTAAAGATAATGCCTGGTTCAAATGGACAATACAATGAACACACTATTGGAAGTCCGCTTCCAACCCACCTGGGAGGATGCATAAGCCTGATTGACAAGATTCAGGTGTCCCAGCCCAAAGAAAAGGACTCTGAAATGTGAACTCAGTAGGAAGACACTGCATGAAGGGTCAGACTTATAGGCAGAGACTGCAGGATGCAGTCTGCTTTGCCCAGCACAGTGCTCGGGGGTGGGGGAAGGAGGTGCGGGGGCGGGAGCGGGGTGGGGATGACTGGGACAATGGAGATCCTACCTAAATTTTCAAATGAAGGCTAAGGTTTAGGTTGAACAATATACACAGGGCCATCTTTAGGATTTAGGGGGCCGTACGCAGTATTATTAAACTGGTGCTCCTATGCCTGATGGCAGCCCGAGCTCGCAGCCTGGAGGCGGGGGTGGGAGGGGAAAGGGGCGCCGCACGGCGGCGGAGAGTCACAGTTCCCTGCAGAGACCCCCATACCCTTTCCCTCAAGCAGAATGGACATGAAAAAGGTACCTAATTAAAAACACTAAATTTGGGAATAAAAAATGTCAGTCACAGGTTTTTTGATATGCCCTGAAGTTTGTCAGACTTTGCAAGAACTTTGTAGTAAGGGTGAGTCAGCTGTCTTGCTGAATACAACATTAAATATTATGGAATACATGATGCAGCTCTTCTCTGTTTTACATTTTCTTAATCAGTATTTCTAAGCCGATTTTATATTTTAAATTTATTCTTATGCCTTCATAAAGTAATCATTCCAGATTACTACATATTTAACTCACTGAAACAAAGACATTATTTTAAATTAATCAGTCACAGAGGTTTAGTGTGTTCATAATAATGTTCATTGCTTTTAGAAAAAGGGAACACTAATTTACTCTGTGTGATCTCCATGAGCATAGACATGTTTATGAAATGTCACCAACTTTAAAAAATATGTGTCCAAAGATTTTAGGCATTACAAAGGATTTTATATCTTACTAAGGTACTGATTTTGCTGGAGGTTCTCTTAAAACTAGTTCATTAGATAGTCAGAAGTAAAGAAAGGGAAACTTTTTGTCCAGCTATCTGTAAAGAGAAAGGGATGGACAGAAAGGACAGGAAGACTTTGAAAGCAAGTTTTTTTTTAACTATAGTAATTAAAATGTGTATTATAGATAAGCGTGGTCTTTTGAAGGATTTATTTAAAAAACTATATGTCTGATTAAGATTAAATCATGTAAGGCTAAAGATGATTGTGCATATAAAAATGTATGCAAGGATTTTTTAGAGGTGTGATTTTATAATCTTCACCAACTCACTAATGAAACATTTTTAAAGCAAATTTTAAACTAAGGTCCTGTAGACTGACATGTTCTGAGTAAATATTACAGTAACGCAGAACTTTTTTTGTCAGTAAATTCAGAAACTGACAGTATATACCTGGGGGTTGGCAAATGCCTGTTAAATGGCTTCATTACCTCTTGAATGGCTCTTTAACAGTTTCAATGTTGTGCTAATAGGTCTGGCAGGCTGGAGGCTTTTTCACTTTTAACTCCTAGATCACCTAGACTCACCAGGCTGCAGCAGCCAGCTGTGGGAGCCTGCAGGAAGGGTCAGAACAGGGATAGGAAAGACTGAAGGGTGGACACTAAGACCCAGTGGTGCCCCAAATTTTCAGGTGCCCTGCGCAGCTGCAGCTGCGTATGTTGCCTATGCCTAAGGACGGCCCTGAATATATGTACAGGCCTTTTGTTATTTAACCCTTTTCCTTGCTGTTATAAACATATAGCTAAGGGGAGCCTAGGATTCCACCTTACCTGTAAAGGGTTAAGAAGCTCAAATAACCTGGCTGGCACCTAACCAAGAGGACCAATGAGGAATGAAGGTACTTTTAAATCTTGGGAGGGGGGAAGGTTTTGTTTGTGCTTTTTGTTTGTGTTTTTTGTTCTCTCTTGGGACTAAGAGGGACCGGGGCAGAAATCCATCTCCTCCAACCCATCCTCAACCAAGTCTCCAATATTGCAACAAGTAAGTTAGGCATTGCGATTAGGTTTTCTTTTGTTTTGCTTGTGAATTTTCTCTGTACTAAAAGGGAGGTTTATTCTTGTTTTCTATAGCTTGAATTTTCCCTGTGTTAAGAGGGAGGTGTTATTCCTGTTTGTCTGTAACTTTAAGGTTTTTCCCAGAGGGGGGATCCTCTGAATTTGAAAATTGAGCACCCTGTAAAGTTATTTACCATCCTGATTTTACAGAGATGATTTTTACCTTTCATTTTTTAATAAAATCCTTCTTTTAAGATCCTGACTGATTTTTCCATTGTTCTAAGACCCAGGGGTTTGGGTCTTTGATTACTTTGTAACCAATTGGTTAGGAGATTATTCTCAAGCCTCCCTAGGAAAGGGGGTGTAAGGGCTTGAGGGGATATTTTGGGGGGAAGGGGAACTCCAAGTGGTCCTTTTCCCTGGTTCTTTGTTTAAATCACTTGGTGGTGGCAGCGTCTACTTAAACCTAAGCTGGCAGAAATAAGCTTAGGGGGTCTTTCATGCGGGTCCCCATGACTGTACCCTAGAGTTCAGAATGGGGAGGAAACCTTAACACTTGCTGTTGGATTCCTATGGATAAATAAATGCTATGTTTTGAACAAGTCACTGTACCTTCATACTGGTCATAGGCTACTGGAAGAAATCTCGGCAGAATCAAATGCTGTTGGATGGCTGACAACACCGTTGGTGAACAGGGAGGCTTAAATTTGGAGACCCAGTCTAAAAATGGATGAATCATGAGATTCAATCCTGAGAGAAGTGATGGCCCATGGCTGTACTTGGGAAAGGTACCCACGAGAGACTGAGTGAGAGTCAAAGGTACAACTCACAACCATAACACATAACTATTTACACGGCACTCTGTAACACTCCCCTCTTCCAATGCTGGAGTGCTCCTTGCCCCTCACTTCTGGTCACCTGGTTTTCTCCAATCTTATGATGCTCAAGAGCTGTAACCTCTTCCTAGATCAGGCTTGGCAAGCAATCTAGCAAACGATAGGTATGTGTACACTGTGTTTTAAAACCCATGGCAATGAATCTCAGAGCCTGGGTTGACAGACTTGGGCTTGTGGGGCTTATGCTAAGTTACTAAAAGGAGCAATGTAGATGTTGTAGATATCTACATTGCTTTTTTTTTAGCACCATATGTGAGCCCCATGAGCCCAAGTCTGTCGACCCGGGCTCTGAGGCTCGCTGCCACGGGTTTTAAAACACAGTGTACACATACCCTATGTGTTTAGGAAGTACAAGGATCACTTTGTGATTAGCATTTCCTTCTTTCCTCCAGGAAGCTCTCCTCTCTGATCCCCTCCCAGTGAGGCTGTACCCCTCTACCCCCTGATTCTTCCACTCAATTACATTTTGGCAATAACTTTTTTTTTTTTTTTTTTTAATTTAAGAATTTGGAACAGGGCCGGCTGCTTTGGCTGTTGTGTGGATGGCACAGCAAGGGATGGAGAGGTGGTTCATGCAGCCCGACTGTCTGTACCTCCACAGGTCTGAAATGGCAGAAACAAAGCCAGCAGATTTCCCAACATTCCACACTCTCCTCACTGCCAAATAGCTGCCCTGGTTTCTGCCACGGCTTGTGAGGAGCAACTGTTTGGCAGTGAGGAGAGTGTAGAATGGTGGGAAATCCTGTAGCTTTGTTTCTGTCATTTCAAATCAGCACTTTCCCCCTTTCCTCTCAGGAGAGCAGCCAATGAATCCCCAGGCTCCACTCTACTCACCCTGCCAATCAGCTGTCTAGGTTCTCTTTGTACTGAAATATTCAATCAATCAGGAGATGCTTGTTTATATGAACATGTTCAAGGTAAAATGAAATTAAAGCAGATGCTTGAGCCATGTGAGAAGCTGGGATGAGGATATTTGGTTCCCTCAAAGGCACTCCCCGGTGGTACTGGCACCTGTTTGTTTTCATCTCTTCTCCTCATTCCGACCTACATACATGAAGTGTGCATTAATATCTGCTTTATGTAATCCAGAGGTAAAATATTTCTTACTCAGAATGTGTGTGGGTTTTTTTTTAACTAATCTATTTATAAAAAATCAGTTTCTTAAAAGAAAAGTTAGTGTTATCAGTTTGACACTAGCATCTGCCACTCCTGTCTAATTGACTGTTCCTGGATCAGAGAAGAGGACGTATTAGACAGGCTTGCAGAGTGACATTATGAAGTGTCTCCAATGTTTCATTTCATTATTACAAATGATAGCCGTAAAAACATTTTGCATCACAGCACGAATGGAAAAAAGTTGTTCTGTAGGAAGTCTGTCTCTGGCTGAATAATACTGGCATGAGAATCAGAGTCCCACTGATGATTCATAAATCCTACTCTTTAGAAAAAAATCTGTTTATACTGAAAAAAATGAAGAAAGATACTAATATTCTATTTCTTGGGATATAAGAATTTATCACTCAAGTGCTCCATCTGTTCCTGCTGCTCATTCTATGCAGGTCTAAATTCAGAGATGGCAGTTCCTAGAACAATAGTATATGAGCTCTTGCAGTAGGAAGTCCAAAATGTTATACTGCATTTGGGTTTAATGTTTCATTTACCTGAACACCCAGGAGATAGATCTTGGAGAAATGCTTATTGTTAGTTGTGGTTTTTAGAAGCTGGACATATTTCATGTCTGTTTCTTGTCTGAATCTCTAACACTATTTTTCTGTTATCTGTACCTGTTACTTATGTATTAAACAAGCAAACAAAACATTACATGATACCAAAACATGCCTAATAGTGGAGGTGTATAACTGGGACAGAAGCAAGTTTAATAAGAATTACGCCAGTGAATATAAGGAACTGAGGAGTGTATGGATTCAGTTAAAGAGGGGGATGGTTGAATGTGCCATACCTGATCAGTGTCAGTACCTCTAAGTTGGCACAAGTGGATGTTATGGTGAAGTATAAAGAATTATGTAATGTAGGTCCCAATTTACACAAGTCTCTGGTTTTGCACACAGCAGTAATTGTGCACACAGTTAAATGCAGGTGCAAAAGCTAGTATTTAGATATCCAACTACATGACTGCATCTAATCAGGTAACTAGATGTCTAAGTGCCCACATTTGAACCTGCAGTTGAATTTAATAATTTTACAATGCAGACAGAATATTGTCTCCAATATTAGGGGCCAGGTTGAGGCCCTTTTCAAAATCTCAGGCTTGTCTGCTTTGAGTGAATGTAAGGAGTTACAAAGCATTCATTCAGGGCAACAGGCAGCAAGTACATTTGACACTGGCCAATCAGCTACTGCACTGTAATCAACAAAACCATAAAGATACTTTCAAAGGAAAACAGCATAGCACTGCACATTAAACAGAAAATGTATTATTCAGATACAACATGGGATCCACTAAAGTCTTTATTTTAGTAATATGCTTTCACTACATCTTGTCATTTGTAGACACTAGTCACCCACTAGAAACCTAGGGCCAAATAATGACTTGAAAGCACTAGCTTGCATTAGGGACTGTGCAGACCTATACATTCTGTGGGAACTTCTGGGACAGATTATGCCTCCTTAGCCCAGGTCAGTTCTGAGTACATGCATGGAAGTATATTCACAGGAGGCATGCATGGGGTCATGCCTTTTTCCAACCTATTTTAAGTAAATGATCCAAGGGACACTTGGAGGGAGCAATACTTGTTTGCAGTAGAGTGCAGGAACTGCAATTCTGTCTAGCTGGTCCACTGTGCGTGTGGGGGAAGGAGGCGCAGGGGAAATGGGATGGGGAAAGCAATGAAGGAAAGCTTTTTGCACTCTTATCAGTCATAACATAATCCTCAGTATCTAAAGGAAATTGGGGCACAGATGGGTGTTAGCGCCCTGGGACTCAGGACAACTGAAGTCCTATTGACAGAAATGTAAATGTAGCAGAGATTTTATCTTCACTTTTAATGTGGGGGGACTGCCTGCCATTTCCATAGCTTCTCCGGGATATCAAGATAGCAGCACCTGGCTGGCATGCTTTTAACATTTACCTGTGTGCTTGGCAATGGTTTGAGTTCTGCTTAGCTGGGAAACCGCTTCTCCTTGCCTGATGCCACAGAAGCTGCAGTCAGCTGAAGGGATTGTTCTGGGTTAAGGGGTACTGAACATGAACTCATTTCCTTGATCTGCCAAAGCCTTCATCTGGTGACCTTCAGAATGCACTGCAAGAATCACCGCCCAGCACGTTAAGCAGGGAGGGGTTTGTCTGGCTGGCCGGGAGAAGAGGGCAATGCTTTCTGGCTTGGGGGAGACGTAAAACTGCTGGAAGAGCAGTCAGTGTGGTGCATGACTCACCACTTAGGAATGAGGAGTTTAAAAAGGTCAGCCTGGGCCTAGCCACTGCCCTCATTCACTTAGAACAGGCTGGGCAGCAGACTCCGGTGCATGGCTTGCTGCAGGACCACGTGCAGTCAAACAGTGAGCGGGATAGTTGGGGGGAGGACCCCTTCCCCACAGGGCATAAAAGCAGGCAGCAGTTTGGGACATGGCAGCAGGGGGGAGCAGGCACTGGTTCCCTGCTCCATAGAACTCCCCACGTGGAATCAGTCTGGACGATGAACAGGAACAGCAAGGGGGGAGCAGCCCCTTCCCCAATTCAAGCCATAGAAACAGGGTTGAGTTGAGCAAGATGGCTACATCAACCTAAAGCACTCAAATCACCAACATTCACACCACCACCAGCAGGAGAAAGCTGAGTCACAGTGCAACAGGCAAGGGATGTGGTAAGCAGACCCTGTTCAGTCAGCATATGCATGCCAGTATGGAATTTATTGCAAACTCATAGTTTATGCTTCTTGGAAAATCTGCATATTCTATTTAAAAACAATTCTGCTGATATACTTTCTGGATTATTTTCTTTCTTGTTTCAATTACTAAGAACATTTGCATAAAGACAGGTTCTTTGTTTATGAATTTATCTGTTCCTACTCCTCACATGACATGGTTTGTGAAAGCAAAATCGTCTCCACACAAGCTAATTGTTAGATTTCAAATTGAGGATTATGAGTCAGATTCAGAGTGTATGCTGAAAGGCATTTAAAGTCTAAGATACTCTACTCAAGTGATGCAAGTATGCAATAGAATTCAGGAGAAAACAAAATTTACAGCACAGATACTGGCACAGAGAAATTACTCTGTACTGTGGCACAACAGTTAATAAGTCGTATGTATTGCAACATGCTGTCTAAATAACATATGGATGTGTGTACCACAGTGATACCATTCTAATGCCATGGGCTGATGGCAGATCTAAGGGGTTATTTTTTATTCCCATTTAACAATTCCAGCCAGGTGTCTGGGTGTTGTACATCCCCCAGCAATTCCAGAAGAATGACACTCAGAACACTGAGTGACATCCCCAGCTCTCTCTAAACACCTACATTCCCTCCCACCCACCCTCCAAAAAAACCACATGAGGAAATAAAACAATTGTAAAAGGTTTTGACCCCAGAAAAGGAGAAGTGCCAGAGACTCAATCAAGTTTACTACGAATGCTGCAATTACTATTGATTTTACATAGAAAGTGCTCAGATACTATGGTGATAAGTGGTAGTATAAAACAATAAGATCTCTAAGATAACTTCTGGTCTTTTTTTTAACCCTATCTCCTCAACCCTCCCTATTAAGTTTTTCTCCAGCAACCACCTTCTAACCAACCTCCTCCTCCACCAACTAGAAACCAGGGGGGAAATAAGTGATTGTCTGGCTATGCTGAAAGAATGACAGGAGACATTAGATATGGGTTTAATCAGGCCGCAACTTTATTATTAGATAGATGTCTGGGACTAACCCAGTGGATAAAATGTGCAGAGCACATGCAAAATGTATGTCCCTCCAGCAGATCCACTGCCAGGACCCTCCAATTCCAACCAATTTTTTTTGGGGGGGGAGGGTTAAGGTCCCACCAGCTCCCCCCCTTTTCATCCAGATCCCTCCAGCAGTTCCCTTGCCGGGACCTTACCGACCACTCCTGCTCGTAGAAGGGGTTAAGGTGGACTATAATGATGTGGGGTTGGCTCCCTGCTGTACCAATCAGAGGAGTCCCCAACTGCTCCTGGCTTGTTCAGTTACCAAGCACCTCTTCTTAATGCCTTTTCAAAGCCATTTTTCTGTTCTTTTGTGCCTTAATTTATTGAATACCTGCACTGAACATCCGCCACAAGGAGGCGCAAGCCATTAGCTTGGCTGCCTTCTCCCCACACCCAGCCGGGTTCCCAGACATCTCCCAATGCCCTCTTTTATATCAGCCAAAAGTATGGCAGCACCTGAGTTTCACAGGTGCACCCATCCTCCCAAAATAACTCCGGTGCCCCATAGAATATGCCAGGATGTGAAATTACTGTCCCCGTCAAGGGCAGCAAGAATTTGGCTACTTCCCTGTTCACATACTTCCTGGTTTTGTCCACCCTGGCGGGGTTCATGGCTCCCTGCCAGACCCTGCGCTGAAGCATATCCAGCCAGACAATGTTAATGCCCGGAAAAATTGCCAAGTCTGCATCAGGTCCCTCCTAGTTCGAAGCATTAACTCCACCCGTTTAAATGTTCCCAGATAATTTTCTCCCAGGTGATCACCAATATATCTGGTGGCCGCTGATGTGCCTGCAGAGCGTACAACAGCAGTATCAGTTGATCCCATAACATGCCCCACGGTGCATGCCAACTGAGTAATGCTTCGCCACCAGCTGGGAGCCCTCGGGCAACCTGGATGCGTGGCTATGCACCCAAAACACAAAACTGTGTATCCACAGATCCACACCCTCATGTGTGTAGCCGGCTGACCCGTATCTGAAATGATTTTCCACCTGCGGTCTTACATCTGTTCAGTATGCATTAGACTGTCAGCGCCCGATTGCCTGAATAAACTCTGCTTGCATACCTATCTGCGCTGCTGCTGTAGCTGCCCTTATTTTGAATGAGTGGGAACCAAATTCATGGGCTGGCGGCCCCAACCTCATTAGCCCCCCGTATCAACATGGTAATCAATTGATATGCCGTGAGGGGACTGCCATCTCCATGTACAAAAAAGGAGGGCCTTCTCCCTTCCACCATGTTGCCATGTAGGCCCTCAATGCCCGAACTGGGCAGACCCCAGGCTGGCCACCCTCCCATACGGTAACTGACTTGATCAGTCTTTGACCTTTGCAAGTGTAATATAACTGCATGCTTGTGCAAGCTTATGTCTCGAAATTCCAAAGCCTTTCCCGTAGAATCCCTGATGGACCCAGGCACTAGCTCACTGATCCTGAAAGCACCAAAAGTTGCTGTCAAGAATGCTGCCCTGAATAGGGACACTTCCTGTGTGCTATTACATATGACACCAAGGCTGTGAAGGATGTCCCTGAGCGTGGAAATCCGGATGGGACCATGGGAATCCTCCCTGGGTCCACCGCTACGTGACCATCCCGCCAAAAACCTTTGAACTAAGAAACCCCCGCAAGGATCTGGGTAGCCATTTAGCCCACTGACAAATGTAATGGTTGAAAGGTGATTCGAAATTATGGAGGATGCCAGCTGACGAGTTGCCAATTACAGCATATACCGCAGCACCTGTTCCTCTGTAATGGGCCAACAATGCTGACTGGCCTTCCTGCTCCTGAAATTGTATGATTTATTAAAACTTTTCTCACTGCTGTGCCATGTGTGTGGTGCCACTGATCTCTGGACCACACTGACAACTGTCCTACCATGAACAGAACTTGTCTGGGTTCATGGATGGCGATCCCCTCCTGAAATCACCTGAGCGGGATGTCCTGGATCTGCGTGACCTGTTCTGCTTTGTACAGCCTGTAGTGCTGTGGAAACAACCTCATACGCAATACATTTAATTAATTATATCAGCTCCATGCTAACTGGCCCCCCATCAGATGCTGCTAGCTCAGTTGGGTGAGCAAGAGCTGCACCTGGAGCCCCCACTTCCCCAAGACCGATAGGTTGTCTGTGACAATCCAGTGGTGAGCAAATGCTGCACCTGGTGCCCCCATTTCCCCACACCTGTTAGGCTGGCTTTGATAGTCCAGTGCACTACTCCAGGCTCCCCTAGCCACTTGCCCTTGCTGATGGACTCTGCCCCTGACTTGCCCTGGGGGCCAACCAACTGCACTGGGTCCGCCCTGTGTGTGATTTGGTTGCTTTTTTGGGTTCATGTGGTAACAAAACTAACTTGGGGGGTGGGGGGGGAATAATGCAAATTTCCCCCATCCCGTTTGTGTTCTGGCTACAGCAGGGAAAAACTGCACCATGATTCCCTAAACATTCATGTACACTGCAGTTGCTATGGGAGGGGCCCATTCCCCCCTCCTTTTCCTTCCTGTACCTATACCCCCTATAAATAACTCTACTTCCCTTTGTGAATCTGTTTTCCTATTGTTATCCCACTCCACCGGTGCCAGAGGAAAAGGAGAATTACGCCGTCCCTTTTGTGCACCCCTCCCTTTCCCCTTTTAGTGTCCTCCTGGAGCTGTGCTGAGACTGCTTACCAGCTCCTGTCCCTTCTGCCTCCTTGACTGAAACAGGGAATGGCTTGTAGCCCTCTATGCACTTCTTATTCCCCAGCGCAGCCCAACCACTGCTTTCCCAGAGAGTGGGAGGTTTCTTTCCCCCTGCCCCTTTATGGGCTATATGCGAAACTGTGTTGGTTCCAGTGCCCTCTTTGCCCCTTCTATAGCGATTTAGGAAGCAGGAGGGAGGGTTTCTGCCTTTCCCTACCTGACACTGTCTGGATCTATGTGGAAATGGATTGAGCACTATTTTTTTGCCCCTGCTGCCTCACATGGGGTTTCTGCTGTGCTGCCCCTTGCCACCATGTCCCAATCCAAATACAAGCTAAGTCCAACTACACAGGTAACATAGCCCACACTCTCTTATAATGCTCTTTATTAGCCTAATAACTGATAAACAGGAGAGGTGAAAGAAAATAATCCTGTGGAATCCTCCATGAGGAAGGATCCTGCAGGCAAAGGGGTAGTTACACTACTGCTTCCTGGAACTCTCAATCGGAATAGAGCCAATTGGATCGGGTGGAATGTTGCTTCTGTTTCCAGGAGAACCAGCATGTGTGGTGGGATCACATTGTTTTGGAAATCTGGAATGGGCAGCAGTGGCGTCAGAACTTCCAGAACTGCATGAGAAGCTTGCCCCAACCCTCCAGTGCCAGAACATTCGATTCAGGGAAGCCATACTGCTGCAGAGGTAGCTGGCTATCACTAGGATCTACAGATGTGAGAACATCACTGTTGTATGCGATATCAAAGGAAATTGATTAACCTAAAAGGATCAGAACAAAACACTTAATTTTCTTCTGATGATAGATGACGATGGATCAATGCAGTTTCTGTACTATTCACAGAACTCAGAATAATCTGACTAGGGTCAAGTTAATTGGAAGAGTGCAAATATTGCTGGAGTTGCCTTGTCTGCCCTTCTCAATGGTTGATAACTGGTAACGCTGCTAACATTATTTGCCTTCAGCAAATATTTCTTGAGCTATGGCCTAACAGTCACCTCTTCAAGTGAAGCCAGTGCCCTGCTTTCCTGAAAGGGATTTTCTAACAAAGCTGATACTTCCCTGCTGGCACTCACCAACCAAGGACATAGGTATGGATCTCAAATAACCTGAAGCACCTCCATCACCTCCAGAAACTCAGTGAATGATACTATCTGAGGCTCAAACATAGAAGTAGCTGAGACTACTCTGCCACCATGGAGGCAGATAGCCCATTCTGGGTCTTTATGATTCTTTTGCACAATATGCCCAGATGCATCAGCCTATTCACCGCTTAGAACATTTTTGCTGATTAGGATTTAGAAGGGCTAGGGGCAGATATTAATAACAAAACCTCTTTGCCTCCTCCACTGCCACAACATAGGATTTAACAAGTGTTAATGTCTTCAGCTCTCTAAACCATCTTCCCTCTGACTTTGTCACAAGTCATCTGCAAGAAATAGAGCTGCATACCATGGGATACAGCCAGAAAACACTGTATTGAGAGTAGAGGACAAAAGATCATTATAATGATGATGCACTACTAAGGCTATGTCTACATTTGCACAGATACTGTGTTATTTGGCCATGTACATGCGCATGCACATTCCCCACAGATTTGACGAGTGTCCACATATGCAAGTGCTAGAGATGAGTATAATGCTGCATACGTCTGCATCCACACCAGAGGTGGGCAACCTGAGACGTGCTGGCCGCCACTTCCCACAGCTCCCAGTGGCCGGGAACGGCGAGCCACGGCCACTGGGAGCTGCGGGCGGCTGTGCCTGCAGACAGTCAGTGTAAACACTGTCTCGTGGCCTGCCAGTGGAATACTCTGATGGGCCATGTGTGACCCGCAGGCCGCCCACCACTGATCCACATTGATGCTATTATGCAAAGTAAATGCTTCTATTTCAGGGTTGTTATCCCTGGGTTCTGTGCATCACAGGAGACACTCTAGGAACTACTTTGCTGTATGTTCTTGATACTGTTGCCCACCTTCGCATATTGATGTAGTTATACTGATATAGGTCTGTAGTGTAGACAAGATCTTAATGTTCACACTTAGCACAGCCAACAACAAATGGGGCGAGGGGGTGGGGGATGGGTGAACGCTCTCCCATCCCAAACCAAGCTTATTGAGATTAAGTGCTCTGATAATGGAGGTTTGTAAACAAGTGTGAACATTAAGCTCTTGTCTATACTACAGAACTATATCAGTATAACAAACCAGCATTATAAAGAGCACTTAATCTCAACAAGCTTGGTTTGGGATGGGAAAGTGTTCACCTGTTTTTTTGCCCCCACCATTTGTTGTTGGCTGTGCTAAGCGCTCTCAGTGGCATAAACCTCAAGGATGAAACTGGTCAAGGTTTGGAGGAGGGAAGGAGAGGGGCCTTTTAGTCACTGGGTAGTGGCAGATGCTTGTATTGTTACTTTAATTGTGTTCAGTTCTATATATGAACCAAGCCACAAATATGTTTATCTACCCATTTTCTGTGTTGTGAGTTCTGATGCTATTAAAACTACCAGTGCTCTTGAAGCACATAATGCACTTTCCCCATTCCTCCTGAGTATCCTTGGGACTTCAGATATTAATTGGTTTTGGAGGTAGGGGCCCAAGTGGGCTTGGGACAGACAGAAAAGTGTTTGCAGTGTGATGGCACCAGACAGTTACGGTTCCAATTCATGTGCTGTGAATTGTAGGGCCCAATCCTGAACCTGAAAATATCTTATCTTCCTCATGCTTAGAAAGGAGGGTCCACACACAAGTCAAGGAAATTTTAACATTTATTAACATATCGAATGTGTAATCGACATTTTAAAAAAAGGAAACGTAAACTAACAAAGCATAAAGGGATTGAATCCCTGACCCAGGGCCACATGTCTATTTCTGCACCCTCATCCTTGCCCTTACCCCCCTCTTCCCCGACTGGGAGGGTGGGGGAGAAGAACCGCTGTGGAAAATTGTCCTTGGGCACAACCGGGGATGTCTCCTGCACAGGGTTTGAGGGTTTCACTTGGTGGGCTTCAGGGACTTATGTGAACTCATTGTTCCCCTTTTGTACACTCAGGGGGATCGCCCTGCGAGGGAATTCAGCTGCCAGTTGTCCTGGGAGTCTTGCAGGCTTCTCCCAGCCACTCTAGGGGGCTGGGTCCTCCACCTCATCACCCTGGGTGGCAGCTGGAGGAGGAGGATATGGTGCTAGTTCCTGAAGAGGTGCAGTGGCCATGGCAGCAGGCAGATTCTGAGCTTATTTGGCCACCAGTTCTATGAGCTGCTCCATTAGGACATGCCTCCATTCCCTGTGGTGTGCCTCCTGCTCCAGGAACTGGTTCATCGGTGTATCTCCCCGCTGAAGAACCCAATATTCCTGCGTCCTGAGGAACTCAAACTATTCCTGGTTCTTCCTGTCCATTCCAATGAGCACAGCAGGTCCTCCAGGGTCCTTCTCTGTCTGCCTTTGCTGTCTCTATAGTCCCGCTCCTGACCTTCCGGCAGAATGGTTTCACTGTCAGGAGTCAAAGGTCCTGCCAATTCAAAGACATGGGTAGCATTTTTTTTCATTTGGAAGAAGCTGATAAATCCCCCCACATAATAAAACTTTGCTCCAGAAGGCCACAATATTGATGCTCCTTAGCATTGCAGCAATATGGCTGTTCGACTATCTTTGGTTCTCAGGCAACTTTTTCAGCCCCCAGGGAAGGAGCAGAGGCTTCTAACAGTCAGATATACATATTGTTTTTTAAAATTTAAGTTTTTTGTAGTATCTCAAGAGGGTGGAGTGGCAGTTCCTTCCTGGGGTTATGTTACCAGTTTGCCATTTCTTCTTCAAAGGCTGGCCAACAGTTGGAGAACATAGTAGTTTTCAAGGTACCAGAATGGATAAGAGAGGTGTTTTTCCAGTCCTGTGGGGGAAATTCAGCAATTTGTGCCTCACAGATGTTTCTGCTAATGATCACCCCTCTAAATATTGCTGAATGGAGGGGTTTAGTCATCTAGGAAGGACCAAACACATTTGCACTGCCGTTTAATTGAGATCCAGCTAGAGTTTCTGCTACACCAGGAATTTGCTGAAATATGCCTACAGGACTGGGAGTCAATTAAACTGGAAACGGACTACAATCTCAGCTAGTATATAGCATTTCCATGGAAAGGGAGTAATGAACCATGAACATCCTACCCCCATCACCAGAAAATCCTGCTCCTGTTCATGGCTAACAGTGGTGAAATGGAAAGGGAGAGACACTGGAACTTTATTGTGTTCTCTGAAGTTTCAGATCAGCACCACAAGCCCCTTCGCTCTCCACAGCAAAGGGACACAGCACTAGATTTATCCCACTTCCAGACAAGATTCTTCTCCCACTCATACTTCTCCTGGATTGTGCAGGAGCAATAGCTGTAATCTTCCAAGTGAGAAGGACTGCTGTCATGATCCATGAACAAATAAAGGGTTCTCTTTCCCTTTGTGGACATAACATCTGCTCCACCTCCACCCTTTCCCCTTTCACGCAGCTCCTTTTTGTAAGGGGATCGTAAGATGTGGGGGCAGACGCTGTGTAGTCTTCCAAGGAACAAAAGTCAGCGGGCGGTTAGTAACTTTTACAACCAACTATACACTTTCTACAACTGTCCCATCCACAACCAGGACCTTTTAGACCCTCCCCCCGTTCGTCGAACGCTCCCCCGTTCGTCCAGTCTGTGACCCCTCCCAACTTTCCCTTTCTATGTGCTGGCTGCAAAACGCACAGACAGAGGAGCACAATGATTGTTACTTAATAATCTGTTTTAAAGCTTCCGCCAAATGCATAATAGTGGTCATGGGAATTTAATAAAATCATTAATTTATAGCCATGACTTGCTCGGGATCATTCTGGGGTAGAGCTCAGTGAGGTCTGAGCTTAAAATCAGGAATGTCACATCAGAGCAAGAGGTGGGATCTACTGTTAATTACCAGCATTGGATTCTGGTTTCTGTTGTGGTTTGGGATCCTCCTCGGGTTTGTCACAGGGGGCTTCCTCAACCAGGTCCTCTGTGTAGGAGGTACAAAATGTTCCTCTTCCTCTGGGTCTACTGGGGCATCCTCTGTGGCCCCTGCTGCCTCCTTGCTCTGGCCTACATTGGTATCCCATGGGACAATGACACTGGTAAGGTTAAGAAGGGAGTCTTGAGCCACTTCAGGTTCATGAGCACACAGTCAAGCTTGTAGTAGAAGGAGCATATATGGCAATCCCTCCTGGAGCGACTGTTGGAGTCTTTTCCCCTATTGTACAGGAGTCTCCGGCTCTTGATGTGTTCCTGGCACTGGGCCAGAATCTTCTCCAGTCTCCATGAAATGTCCCAGTACAGCTGAAAGCGCCTGGCACTCCAGGAGAAGCTGTGGAGGAAAGCATACTCCAACCACACGTTGATCAGCATCCGAGTGTGGTTGGTGGACCGGGCAGCTGCTCTTGGAGCAGGATCCATGTTCACTTGTATTGAGCTGTAAAGTGTGCAGTGGAAAAATGTTCTGATGTGGTCAGCACAGCTCACTACTACTGATGACAATGCAGCGGGGGCAGGAACATTTATAGATGGCATAAGGGTCAGGCAGAAGAGGGTTTAATACATTTTGGGAATAAACTCAAGACCTGGTAGGTGCCCCTCGCCCCATCCACACAACACACTGGCATGGGTATGAGGCCATGCCACAGGCTCAGGTGTGTACTTACCCACATCCCTCAGGTGTGCTAGCTTACTTGCCCTCTACTTGCCTTCAGACCTGTGCTTCAGGTCTTTAGATGTGGACAATATGGGGGTTATGGCACAACCATGCGCATGGACACATACAATCACTCATGTAGCAGTACCCTCAGGCATTGACAGCAGACTCTATAACCAAGTGTGTTGCCACATAATGCAGTAAGGTGAACATTCATGTAAAAAGACAAAGATAAATCAAGTGTGATTGTGAGATGCATGTAATTATGACTGCATTCATCCTAGCATGCACTTTTGGAGGGTTGAAGGAACATAAATGGATACAGTGTAGAGTCAAGCACAGGAGTTTATTACGGACAGCACTGGCGGAGTGTCACTTTGCTTATTAGGCTCAGAGACACTGCCCAACAATTAATAACAATAGATTATATAGGGTGCCATGGGGTGGAGAGAAGTGACAGAGAGGGAGTTCTCAAGCTCCTGGATAGGTTCTAGCAGCAAGACAAGATAGGCACAATAAGCTAATGGTTTAAAAGATTACATAATGGCTCCTCCCGTGGAGCCTCCTCAAATTAACATATTGTTAACACACAGGTAATTACCCTCAAACTATTTCTATTAAAGTATATTGGTTGAATCCTAATTTTGGGGTCCAGGGGAATGAGGTAGCAGCTCTCCCGATTGACCAACAGGTACATTCCTGGAGATTTAAAGCAAAAAAGCAGTAATTAGTATTTAACAATAACAATTGTTTATAGTTTTACCCTTGCATTTTTGTGAAATGGGATTGGCATACATCTATGAGGGGAGGGTGTCATTACTCACGTCAATCATGTTAGGCCTCTCCCTGAACTCTGTTCTGGCATCTGTACCAGGGAGTTAACTTTGAGGCCTTTCTCAGTGCTTCATGTGTCTATACCTTGCAATAAGGACACCTAGTTACAGCTCACCATCTGGAGTCATGCTGACTCTGCTCATCGACTTGAAATACATAAGGTTGTCTGTCTACCCCAGCTGTCTCTTAGCCATGTATTGTTATTTGTTAGCTAGCCCTCATGTGGGCCTATATGAAAAGTTCTTAACAGAAATTGTAGTTAAGATTTTACATCCACATGAAATGGATTATGGCCCTTCAGGGGTCTGTTATTATTAGAATCTCACAGGGATAGTTTTGCCAGTATATGTCCAGCACTGCATGGACCCCATAGGGTCTGTTCTCAGGGGCTGGCCCATGATCAACTATTGATGTTTCACTTGCAAGCTTTGTTTTTCACCCGAATTTGGTTGGGTCCTCTATGAAGATTTTGCACAGCCCTATTTGTGTCACCTGCTGAATATTATACAAATTAGTGACCAGTGACCCTGAAGTGGCTTGGAGGTCTGGTTCAGTGTTGAAAAGAATGTATGAATTTGATTCGCTCTACTTTATCTAGGTATTTCCCATCATTGTAGTATCTAAACACCACATGGTTATTCCTTATCTGAAATTTACTCATGCTTATCCAATGTGGAATCTGACTGACAGCTCCTGAGCTATTTCAGCAACTGAGCACTGGAAATCATAGACAAGTAGGGCTGTGTAAGGTAGTTTGACAAATGATGGTGAGATGTACGGACCAGAGGTAAAGATGGGGATGATTATTGGAGGTATCTTAATAAACTGGGATCTATGCCATGAATTAAGAACCTGAAGATTTTCTTCTTTATAGAAAGGATTGCTTTTTTCAGAGTATTTTATCATACTTGCTACTTTGTGTGTTAATTAGCTGTATTAAAAATTAGCATTTTTAATTTGTTAATCTTCTTCCTAAGCTCTGAAATGCCACTCACTTCCTCATGTATTGGATCACATAATTAAATTTGCATGGGAGCCAATTTTACTTGTCTCTTGTTGAAACACTGAAGGTTTGTCTGCCCCAGAAACATGGAATATTTTTATTTTTGTGTGTTGACAATAAAATATTAATTAATTTTAAGCAGGGTAACAAAGCAATAGAAATGCTGCCATTATAAACACGATTGCCTAGTAACAGCATGTTCCTAAATGACAATGTGCACTAACTGAATAATTATGACTGTTGCTGCCCACATTTTTTTTAATGTAGCCCTCATCCTCAGGTGACCGTTGCCTGTAAAGTGAAGGCATTTGAGCTAAATATTATTGTATTCCATAAAATGTCAATGTAATCAGTCAGACCCATGGCAGTGTGTGATTAATCACATAATAATTGGATCATTCCTTCATTGTCAATACATTACAAACTGGATGCTAGGAATTCAATAAGACCGTTTACTAAATCCCAGTTTCTCTGGAGAAATTCCACATTTTACAATGAATAACACAACAACAACAACAACAAAATACTTGTTCTCTATTCTAATTAGAGATCTATATCTAGATTTTAAATGTTTACTACTTGTTTTATCTATGTTGGGAAAAAAATAGTCACTGTTTGCAAGCAATTAAATCTATTAGGGCCCTAATCCTACCCTTAGACAAACTTGCACACCCTTCACTTACTTCAGTAGGAATTGATCTGTAAGGACAGAATTTGGCTCAAAACAACATAGCTCACAAAGATTAGAGTTTACAAAATTAGAGTTTATCAAATCTCTCACATTGAGCCTTTGATTCATCTGCAAACCTCAGCCCATGCTTACAAAATTTGAAGTACACGGGATAAGGTGGTTTGTGATAGTATATCTTTTATCGGATGGCAAAATCTGGCCCCGTCTGATATAACATTGTGTGACAGAGGTTGGAGTTTGAAACCAAGTTCTTAATTTCTTTGACAATGGATTTGCAGACCTCCACTTTTATAATTTACTATTTTTATGTTAGTATGTTCCATTATTATAGAATCTTCTTTGTACTTAAGAATAGTTGAGTGGTCTGAGTATTTAGGTAGCCAACACTGGATTCTAAAATATTTTAATAAAAGCAGAATCAATTTTGCACCTCTTAAAAAACAGGATTTATTTTCAGTTAAACTCAGGTGGGATGAGTTCAGTGAAGGTGTAATGGAGTGTTCACCTCATATTGGGCCAAATCCAGGGATCTTTATTTAGGCCCCAGTCCTGAAAATTACATGTGGCAGACCCCCTGTATCCACATGAAGCCTCACTGATTTCAATGGAGCTTCACTGAATACTGGGATTGTTCACACAGCAGAACTCAAGGGACTGGTCCTTAGTGTTTACTCCAGGCAAATCCCTGTCAAGACATGATATTAGTGTACATTTATTGTTGAGATTTGGACATCCAATTCCCATTAGAAATGAATGAGAATTGGGTGTCCAAATCCTGTAGCTGGCTTTGAAAATCTCATCCGATATCTGGGTGTGTGCATGCCTCTGCATAGAAATACACTGACCAGCGCGTACACACATGCGTATTACTGGTAGGTACACCTGCAACATGGTGACTGAATGGCCATCATTCCCAAAATGGGGAAGGAGGAAGAAGACTGACAATTTAAAAAGGAGAGCTTAGCATAAGTCTCTCATCTAGCTCATTAAGACAATTATATACTTCCATAAATCAAAAATATAGGTTTGCTGTTTTAATCTCCATTGATTTGAAATAGGTATTTTTTAACTCAAAAAATTAATTGTGATTAATCGCACTGTTAAATTTCAATTGGTATTCTATTGTTTATTAAATATTTTGGGATGTTTTTCTACATTTTCAAATATATCCATTTCAGTTACAACACAAAATACAAATTGTACAGTGCTCACTTAATATTTTTTATTACAAATATTTGCACTGTAAAAATGATAAAAGAAATAGTTTTTTGCAATTCACCTCATACAAGTACTGTAGTGCAATCTCTTTATTGTGAAAGTGCAGCTTACAAATGAATTTTTGTGTTACATAACTGCACTCAAAAACAAAACAACGTAAAACTTTAGAGCCTAATAGTCCACTCAGTCCTACTTCTTGTTCAGCTAATCACTAAAACAAACAAGTTTGTTTACATTGACGGGAGATAATGCTGCCCACTTCTTAATTACAATGTCACCTGAAAGTGAAAACAGGAGTTTGAATGGCACTGTTGTAGCTGACATCACAAGATCTTTACATGCCAGATGCGCTCAAGATTCATATGCTTCTTCATGCTCTGGCCATTGTTTCAGAGGACATGCTTCCATGCTGATGACGCCTTGTTAAAAACAATATTGCGTTAATTAAATTTGTGACTGAACTCCTTAGGGGAGAATTGTATGTCTCCTGCTCTGTGGTTTTACCCACATTCTGCCATTTATTTCATGTTATAGTAGTCTTGGCTGATGACCCAGCACGTTTGTTTTAAGAACACTTTCACTCCACATTTGACAAAATGCCATGAAGGTATCAATGTGAAATTTCTGAAGATAGCTACAGCACTCGACCCAAGATTTAAGAATCTGAAGTGCCTTCTAAAATATGAGAGGGATGAGGCATGGAGCATGCTTTCCGAAGTCTTAAAAGAGCAGCACTCTGCTGCAGAAACTACACAACCCAAACCAACAAAAAAAGAAAATCAGCCTTCTGCTGGTGGCATCTGACTCAGATTATGAAAATGGACAAGCGATGGTCTGCACTGCTCTTGATTGTTATCGAGTAGAACCCCTCATCAGCATGGACGCATGTACTCTGGAATGGTGGTTGAAGCATGAAGGGACATATGAATCTTTAGCGCATCTGGCATGTAAATATCTTGTGCTGCTGGTTACAACAGTGCCATTCAAACACCTGTTCTCACTTTCAGTGACATTGTAAACAAGAAACAGGCAGCATTATCTTCTGCAAATGTAAACAAACTTGTTTGTCTGAGCAATTGGCTGAACAAGAAGTAGGACTCATTGGACTTGTAGGCTGTAAAGTTTTACATTGTTTTATTTTTGAATGCAGGTTTTTTTGGGTACATAATTCTACATTTGTAAATTCAACTTTCATAAAAAAGAGTTTGCACTAGAGTACTTGTATTAGGTGAATAGAAAAATACTATTTCTTTTGTTTTTTACAGTGCAAATATTTGTACTCAATAATAAATATAAAATGAGTGCTGTACACTTCATATTCCATATTGTAACTGAAATCAATATATTTGAAAATGTAGAAAACATCCAAAAATATTTAAATAAATGGTATTCTATTATTATTTAATAGCGTGATTAATCACAGTTAATGTTTTAATCGCACGATTAATCACAACTGATTTTTTTAATCGCTTGACAGCCATAATTTTAAACCCATTTCCCCATATAAAAAAGTCCAAAAGATCTGCAAAAACAAGTTATCAATAAAAATCTATTCTCAAGCTTAACTCTGTTTAAAACAAAGATTTTTCTCCAAGACTATCTGAATACTCTCACTGCATTTATGTCACTGAGCTGTTAACATCACAACTGTCATTTTGCTGGAGGATCTAAAAGACTAGCAGAAGGTGCTAACTGAAGCAGCCAGAAGATAGGAGAGATGCTGGCACAATTAATTGAAGTATCCAGAATTGATGAGAGCTGTCAAGAGCTCTCTATGAGAAAGGCTACCAAGGGAGACTAATAAAGTGACTGGAAGAGATTAAGGACATTGTGGGATCTCAGGAAAATGGCTGGAAGCAATGAGAAACAGTAGGAGGGCACAGTGTGGCATGTGGAAGAGCAAAAAAATACTCATAAACCCAATTATGAATTCAGGAGTGATTAGGGCGCTAGAAGGGATTTTAAAAAATCCAGAGTAAATACCACTCACCGCTTATCAGTGATCAAGCCACCACTAGCTTGTGAAAATAGAATCAGCATTCTTAGCTTTGTTATACAATATTCCATGTGTTTCCCTTATGTCTAATCAAAACTGTACTGTTAGAGTGGTTTCTTTTTTTTTCTTTTTAGCTGAACCTTTGAGATGTATTAAAATAAACCTTATGCCAGTTTTGTTTCTAATGATACCATGCTGAGCATGTCCTTAAACTGAATCTAACCAGCTGAGATTTTACTGGAAAGTGTACTTGGCTGAGTAAAAAATAAATACTGTATATTTTAGAAAAGGAATTTAAAATGGAAATATGGGCAACATGTGTAGCATTATCACAGAGCGAGACTTACCAAACACACTAATCCTTTGGATGAGCACAAAAAACCCGTTAGCATGTTCACTGGGGTCTGAAGATTGATTATGTGTCCTAGTTCCAATGTACTACCGGTACTGAGAATGTATTTTTAAACTGCTGATTTCACCGTCTACGAAGGCTCTGAAGAGAAGAGGCATTGGCTGTGATCTAAATGCAAGAATGAAAGGTTCAGAAACCACCTGGAGAACAAAAACATTTCTGCTTCTTCCTGGCACTGCAAGGAATTGCAGGCACAAGTTGCAAATGTCTTGATTGATAGTTAGCTTACCCAATATACTTCCAAGCTTTGCAACAAAAATTAAAGATCTATGAAACTAGAGGTCCACACTAGTTGATGAATTTTATAATTGTTAAGTTATGCATTAAAAATGTCCCCATTATTTACCCATCTTAAAGTTCATGGGGGGAGAGCCTCAATGTTGTGAGTAGTCCATGTAAATTGTCCATGAGACCAACAGAGCTATGACAATTTACACTAGCTGAGGATCTGCCCCCTAAGTTATATTTCTTGAGTAATTTGACAAATACTGTATATTTTAAATAAAATATTGACATTTTTCCTATTCATTCTAAACACTGGGTGTAACTGACAACATTTGGATTTTTTATTTGTTTTGCCTTTAGATTGAATGACAATGTTAGATTTGCTGTGGCAAATCTCTTTCATTAGATTCTGTAGGCATCATTTTAACAATATTGCAGTTAACCTGTTAAATCAACATTCTGATTAGATTTTGTAATTGTAATTACATCCAAAGAAAAGAAAGAAAATGAAAAGTACAACACTGAGCTGGAAAAGGAGCTAGCCATCAAACTAAAATCTTCCAGACAGCTGGTATCTCTATTTGTACACTTTGTAATGAACTATGGCATAAAAGTGCTATACTATTCAGTGTCCTACTGATACACTTTTAAAGTCTCTCAATTAATAATAGAAAATGATGTTCCAGTGTGTTCTGACTTTCCATTTCTAAACGTTACTTGTGCCTTTAAGACTCTCCCTCCTAAAACCTAAACACTAGATTTTCAAAAGTTGCTCAGTCAGCACTCATTGTTGGGACCAGATTTTCAAAAAAGTGCTGCTCCCATTTAGGCACCTACGGGCATGTGTCCACTGCAAGTGAAAAGTGTGATTGTAGCCTGGGTAGACATACCCCCATGTATCTTTAAAGTGACTAGCACAGGTAACAGTAGAATTGAAGACATGATGGTAGAGGCTTCAGCACAGGGTAACAACCTCAGTATTCACCAGGAACCATGGAAGGCTTGTAGCTCAGATTTTTGCCTAGGTCATCCCTGGGGTTTGATCCCAGGGTCTTCAGTTCTGAAGCAGAGGCCAACACCATTGAAGCTAAAGGAGTAGTTACATTAGCTGGTAGTAGTAGTAGGCTGTTAGCATGTAACAGACCAGCCCCTAAAGGGGAATGCGATATGCAGGGTGATAGTGTATGTTTCAATGAACTTGTTTAGTTCAGTTCTATGGCAGAGAAAAAGATAGCAGCCACATTTCCAGAAAAACTGAATTTTTGCTTGCCAGAGGAGGATCTGAACAGAAGCTGATGTAAATGAGTTTTGTGGACAAATTTGGTGACACAAAATCACTTACAGGAATTATGTGAACAGTGACTCTAAATCCATAGAGTCCAGGCTGAATATTTTGGAAAGACAGAAAAGAACTGCCATTTGATGAAATTTCAAGTTAGAATAGAATGACCATAAGTTGATGCCAGATGGCCACAAATACTTCACATTTATCAGCATTAGTTTATATCAGTTCTGAAATATGCAGGTTTTTATCTCAGACAGGCAACTTGACAGAGATTGATGCATCCATCTGAGAAGAATAAGAATATAAATCTGTCCTATTGTGAGGAGAATGCAGGCAGCAGATAGGAATGAAGCAGTGGACATAATCTACATAGACTTCAAAGAGACAATCGACACAGTATTGCAGAGTGCAATAACACATCTTCAGGTTAGCAAGTAACGCACAGAAGACACCATACCCTTCAGTCTGTCAGAGCTTCAGTATGGGATCCTGAACATGTTCTTCCCCTCTACTTTTCTTTTCATCCCTCGTGTCCTTTAGCCCCTTGTTCCCTCTCTTTTATAAATTCTATTCCTTTTACATCTGCCCTGTACTATAAATGTCCTTCCTTCTTTATTCCCACCTGACTTCTCTTCCTTCCAGTTCTCTGCTATTTCTCTATCCCCTCCTACTTGCGGTGTGGGAGCCAGTGCTCAAAATGCTCTAAAACACAGTGTATAGAGATGGGAGGGGGTCTATCATCACCCCCACATCTGCTCATTGCTGCAGCTACCCATTCATTCAGCACCCTCCCAACCTCCACTTTGCACCTGGATTCTTCAGCCCCCTCTTCCATATCTGAGGGGTGTATGGCAATGGAGTCTTCTCTTCCCTCTTGCCAGGACAGGTATTGCAGGGAGTGAGAGGAGAGGGCTGGGGAGGAGCCATCCCTATTGCTCACAGGAAGGGAGGGGGAGGAGGGAACACAGCTGCTATGCTCTTTCTGCTCCTTTCTGAGACTGGAATTGGATTCTGAGGGGAGGAGAGAGCTCTGCTTGCTTCCTGCAGCAACCCTGAAGATCTGTTCTTCATAGTGTTCTTAGAGGAAAAAATGAACGAAGGAATTAATTAATTGAAATGGTTGCCTGAAACAGATTTATAAATTGACTAGAAGTAAAGGTCACAAATGGCTGCAGCTGTAGTTACGAAACTGGGTTATACCAAATCAGCTCTGGAGCCTACTTTTTAAGATTGTGTGCTTATAGATTATCACTGATGTGCTCCAAATGCTCCCCTCCCCGCAAGACAGTGGCGTCTGATGCAGAGAAAGTAAGAGTCATTGAGGCCACAGAGCAGCAGCAGAGACTCCACAGCTGCAACTGTACTAAGGAGGCTTCAGTAGGCCCCACCACTGAATAGTGAGTAATAGTGGATTTATTGGCCCCAGTCCTATCCCCGCCCGCTCCAAGCCTGGCTTTACACTTCCAACGTGTGTAGGATCAGAATACACACCCTATATTCCTCACAGTTTCACTATAATGCAAAACTTTCACTCTGACCTTGGCAACATTAATACATTTCTGTAGAGTATCAGTGTAATGGCAACGTGCATGAAATGTTATTTTAGTACTGGGAAGTATGGAGTCATTGTTAGGCACTGATGAGGTACTGTATCACAGAATGCCAAGGGATGGAGACCTCTAGGAACTAATTTTTAAATACATGTGAAATATTTTGACTTTGATTATGATAAGATGATTTTTCTTTCCTGGCACTCTGATTTTATTGCGCAAAATCATTTCTGGAGCTCCCAGAAGAGAGGGTAATTGAGTCCTCTGTTATTTGGGGAGCTTATAGCTGGCAATTGTCATTCTCGTGTTTTAGGTGCTTTGTAATTTTAGTTGTAAAATGTCCTTATATTAATATTGTTACATTAATATTGTCAGCAATGTTTAGACTACTTAGCTATCACAGTGATGCAATGAATCTTTCTGTGGCATTCAAAATACACTCCTCAGAACTGTGCCTTGAGAAATATAAAGATATCTCTTTCCACTTTTACAAATATTGGCATAAGAGTACCAGCATTTGGCAAGGAAAAAAAATTGGCCTTTTCTGAAATAATGCATATGAACCTCACTATCAAGCATCCCTTTATAATAATGAGTGCCAATATACAATCTATTTTAAGAATTTCCCTCAATGCATTAAACCTGCCCTTTGAAAAATGGTAATTGGTAAGTGAGATAAAATTCATATGAGTTTGCCCTTTCCACTACTGTCTATCAGATATTGATCAAGAGTTTTATGTAATGGAATGAGCTTGGAGTTCCTCTGACAAACAGTATGATGACTGAAACAACTCACCACCTAAAATTGCTGTCCTCAAATGTATAACTAGTTATAACCACAGTGACCTACTCTCTTACGTATTATGGTCCAAGTTCCACTCTCATTTACACCAATGAAACAGTGTTGGGATTTCCAGAAATGTGAAAATGTTCAGATATGTTTTCTTTGGTTGGTTTGAATGAAGAAGCAGTTAGACAATGAACATGTGCAACGAGAAAGTAAGAAAGCAATATATGAGAGCAAAGATGGAATAAGGAAACTATAGATGAATTAAAGTCTCAGAGGGGGCTCAGGAAGTCTGGATTTCGGTTATGAACAGAAAGCCAAAATTCAAATTGTGGATTCAGTTCACATAAGCACACCCATTTCAGAATAACAATATTTTCAATGGCACAGAAATACGATATTTATTGCAATGCTTGTAATATCTTAAGTGATACAGGGCCAAGTTCTTCTCTCAGTTACGTTGCTGTAAATCTGGAATAAGGAGGTGGGGGTAAATGGCAGATGGCGTGGGAAAATGCCACAGACACACACACTCTTAATCTGAACACTGGGAATTTCTCCATGGATTTATTGGAGTTACTCTGGATTAACAACATTGTAACTGATAGAAAAATATGACCCATAATTCATAGAAAGGCCCATTTGATCATTTAGTCTTGCCTCCTGTATAACACAAGCTATAGAATTTCCCCAGAATAATCACTAGAGCATATGCCGTAGGAAAAAAAATCCAATATTGACTTTAAAATGGTCAGTGATAGAGAATCCAACATGCCCCTTGGTAAATTGTTCCAGTGTTAAGTACCCTCACTGTTAAAAATGTATGTCTTATTTCCAATCAGAATTTGTCTAACTTCAACTTCCAACCATTGGTTCGTGTTATACCCTTGTCTGATAGATTGAAGAGCCCGTTATTAAATATTTGTTCCCCATATAGGTACATATAAACTGTAAGTCTTCTCTCAATCTTCTCTTTGTTAAGCTAAATAGCTGGAGCTCCTTGAGTCTATCACTATAAGGAATGTTTTTAAAAAATCTTTAATAATTCTTGTGGCTTCTCAAAAGTATCTTCAATGTATCAGTATCCTTCTTGAATTGTTGACACAGGAACAGGACACAATAGTCCAGCAGCAGTGACACCAGTTCCAAATACAGAGGTAAAATAACCTCTCTACTTCTACTCAGGATCCACTGTTTATTCATCGAAGGATCGCATTGGCCCTTTTGACCACAGCGTCATACCAGACCACTGAAAGACCATGTAAAAGTGCCATATTATTTATAAACAAATGTTAAGTAATGTGTGCAGGACAGGTTTAATGTGGTACATTTAATTGGTGGCTTATTCTGATCCACATCTCTAGAAAACCTCTGTGTCCTTAAAAACCTAAACAATTTACGGTTTCTGCATTCCATGCGTGTTAATAAAGTATTGTCATCCTTGGCTGAGCTGGGTTTTGTTTGCTTTAGCTGAGTAATAGGCTTTTTCTAGGAGATTATATTTTTAATATCCTTTATAAAACTCAAACATTGGAGAGGGATGTGCTGTATTTCTTTCAGAATAATTATGTTTTGACAGGACATAGCAGCTTGTACACAGGTCTGTCGTTTGGATCACTCGTGAGGAGATAAAGGGAGACCCACAACCCTGCTCACATGATCTTCTACTTTTATGCCCAAATAAGAAGTAGATACAGCACAGAAAGCAGACCTAATTACTACAGAACAGATTGTTCTTGTAGAAACTACTAAAATGTATGCAGCATATTCAATCTGTAATCATTCATAGCAAAGTATATATACTCATTCCAGCATAGCTTTCTTATTACAGATTTCATAGCCTTATGTTCTACATTATAATTTCTGCCATATGCAGCAACTGCACTAAGGACTAAGGTGAGCGCCTCTTAATAGTAGCTGTGTGAAGTGCTGAACACTTAGTGAAAGGTGCTGAGCACCTTTAGTTCCCACTAAATTTGCTTAGAGTGCTCAGCACGTCATAGGATTGAGCCCTTGGATTACTGCCCACAGTTCAATGGACTGGGATTATAAGAAACACCACTGAAGTAGCTTTAACGGGATATCAGTAGACAAGATGGTGGAAATAAGGAGCACACAGACTGACTAGGAAGGCTAATGTGGAAGAAGACACTATGAATGTTGAGCTCTGTACTTCAGATTAAAGAAACACTTAATTTTGCTCACGGAACTGCATGAGGCCTCTGTAGCCAGTATCTTTTTGCACAGTTTGGGCCATGCTTGGAGTAAGATGACCCAACTCCCAGTGACTTCAGATATTGACTTCATTGGGAGTTGCACATGCTGAGATGAGAGCTGTGTTTGACTCATTATGAGTGCCTTGATTGTATACAAGGTTGGAGATTTAATATTTAGAATCAGTGCCCTCCCCCTCCCACAGCTCACAGAATTACTGTTTCCTTTTCTTAAATGGATGTTATTCTCCCCCCCCACACACACACACAGTACGTATCATCCACACAATCCTGTGATGCCTGCATTTCAATAGATTTCAATAGATCCATTAAGTACGGACCATGTCCCTGTTTGACCATGTCCCTGTATTGTAATAAGTCCCAGCTGAACAACTGAGTTACGTAATTTGACAGTGAAGAAATCACTAGTGTCCTTTCATCCCAATGAACAACCCTGTAATGAATATGTAGGCAGGAGAAAGGAGCTGTTATCTGAAACTACAGAAAGAAAGGGCACTGATGTGCTCCAAATGCACCCTTCCCCCCAAGACAGTGGAGTTTGATGCAGAGAAAGTAAGAGTCATTGAGGCCACAGAGAAGCAGTAGAGACTCCACAGCTGCAACTGTACTAAGGAGGCCTCAGTAGACATCCCCCCACCCCAAACCTGGCTAGATAGAGAGCTCCTAAAGCATTGGTTTCCTTTGGAGCTATGGAACTGAACCTGCTCCACTTTGGCTGGGCTCCTGTGAGAGAGAGGTGAGGATTTTCTCCCTAGTCAGTGTTCATTAGTAAAGGCTGAAAGAAAGAATAGAATGGAGCAATTGTTTAGTCATGATGTAGAAGAATGAATATGGGACTGAAAACAAGGGACTTTTGAATTCTAATCCTGGTTCTGTCACTAACTTGCTGTGTAGCCTTGGATAAGGCACTGATCCTCCCCATGTCTCAGGTTCCTCATCTGAAACATGAGTTAATCCTATTTCACTGAGTGCTGTGAGGGTTAATTAGTACCAACTTTTGAAAAGCACCTTGAAAGTGCCTAGCTCTATATAAAGGCCACATATTTTATTTCAAGCTAGAAAGCAGCAGAGATGCCAGTTTTGCTTCTAAGTTTTTATTTAAAGGGAAACAGAATTGTTGACAAGTTATTTTTTACATAAGCAGCTATATGGCAGGCATTGGATATAATAAATAGGTGAATATAGCAATTTGAGGTAGCTAGTTTTAAGATGACACATGACATTAAGAAACTGAACTGGTTATATGAGACACCTGAGCGAATGTGTAGAATGGACATTACTCCTTCAGAATAGACTGACACAATTCCACACAGCAGGGAACTTAAATTGAGATGTTATGGGATGTGACAATGTAAATAAATTCGGGACAAGAGTGCTAGAGAAAAAACGAGCCACAGTTTTAACTTTCATGCTAGTTTGTTAGAGTCTCTATGGTGTAATGAAAGATAAGATCACATTCAATACATTTTCAAAAGAGATCAAATGGATTTAAAATATTTTGGAATCCTCTGTAATCCTTTGACAATGGAAGGATCAATTTCTTCCAGTGCTAGAAGTATGGTCCCTAACCTTATTAAATGCTGCTAATTAAGGTGGTCTTCTATTCTGGATTCTTGTTTAAGAGAAGGGTCATGAAATATGAGAGTCACTTCTAGATTATATGTCTTCAGTAAAATGGAAAGAGGAATAGGATTTTATGGAATACAGTCCAAAATTACTGTTTTTTGTTTTAAATCCCAAGCACCTAAACGTCCTCTTCCTCTCTCCTAGCCGGTGATAGACCACTTGATCCATACATCTATGTCCAGAGCTTTAAAGGGGGCCCAGTCTGCACCACTCTCTATTCACATTACTTGAAGTAGTGAGGGAACACTGAGAATGGCCAACAGAGCTGGCTAGAAACAGAAATTTCTGTTCTGTGGGAAATTGTACATTTCAAAATCCTCTTTCAAAATCTGAATGAAAGGCTGAAATTTACTGAAAAGTGAAAATTCTGAAAAAATTCAATTTGGAGAAATCAAAACATTATTGAAACCATGTCAAAACAATATAAAATATTAATGCCATATTATATTAAATTTACTAATATAATGTAAAAATCAAAACTGAATCGAACTAATGTAATGTTTTGATATCATAGAAATGAGAAAGCCAGAATAATTACTTTAGACTTTTTCCTGTCAAAAATGTCATAAAAATTGACAGATACCAAGATCCGCTCTAGTAGCTAAGAGCCACTGCACTGGAGAGTGTCTGGCAGTCCTGAGGCTCTTCCTCCAGGTGGCAGCAGTATGCTTCACACAATGCTGGTCATTCCAGCTCAGAAAATACTATTTTCTGACAAAAACAATTTTTCTCAAAATCTTACACCGAAATTATCTAGTTTTTTCAAGAATATTTAAAAAGTGAAAATTTTCCACAAAAGTTACATTTGCAGTAAAAACGGCCATCTTTTATTTAAAAAAATTCAACCATATATCAGTCAGCCATCTCTGCTGATGAGCTTTGAGAATGTAAAGGATGATGACTTCAGAGGCTCAGGAAGTCGTGCCCATTTGCTGGCTCCTTTCTAGGTGAGAAAAGATGCCAGCTGTTTCACTGGAGAAGGAAAGCCCCTGGCTGGGTGCCCTTTTCCTCAAGCATTTAAATACGGACACAGAAGGGGAACACACTTCTTCCCACAGTTACAGAGGCTATTTACAGAAACAGACTACGTCTTTCTTTAGTTATTATTATTGTTCATATCCTGGTTGGGTCCCAAAAAAGGATCAGGCCCACACTGTGGTGGGTACAGACACATCAGCAAATATAGGCAGATATTTGGTGCCAGCAAAGTGATGTTGAGACTCAAATCCTGGGTTCAGGTTCTGGAGGGGAGTGAGTACAGGTTTTTCCACTTCTATAATCCCCAAACATGAGCTCTTCTACCCATGTTTCATTGTCCCTGTCACTACAATTAGCTGATGTGACTGTGTCAAGAAAACTGAATGTAAAGCTCACAGGACAGTTCATGAATCTGCCTTATATCTTTTTTAGTCCTTCAGTTAGGAAGGAACCCAAGAGTTCTTTAAGACTGGGCTCCACACCTGTAGCCATCTAACAATCCTCTTCTGCAAAAGAGAAGAGAAAAAGATTTTAAGTCTCCTACCATTTTCAACTCCAGTGCAAATCAAGTCTGTCAAAAGACCCTAACCTGAAGATTCTGTTCTGCTAAACAGCTCTCTTGGATTGTATTCAGCAACAATGAGCAGGAGGAAAATGGCTATTGCATACTGTTCATAATAAATGTTAAATGTGGTTTGGTTTTCAGTCCTCACACCCCAATTAAAGAAAATCCCATTAAAACTTGTGCAGCTATGGTTGTCACATATTTTATATGAGTTACTTGTACCTTCCTGCACTTAGGTCTGTAGAGTGGCAGTAACAGCTGGTCTCTGCTACAGAGGGTGCCTGCAGTGTTTTAAACCAAGCATATGTTTCTACCGCTATTGTCCCACGTGAGTCCAACTCCCTTACAACTTGAGTTGTCATTGAAGGTTGAGTTTATGAGTACAAGAACTGTTGAAATGGTCTATGAATCCTCTCTTGGATATACTCCAGCACAGTCAAACTCTCTGGAGCCTAAGGAATCAACCTTCCCACTTAGTATCTGAGAGAGGTCCTGAGTAATGAGAAAGAAGTCTCTCTCCTTCCCATCTGTCAAGCCCAGTCTCTGCCAAATTAGTTATCTGCTATAGACAAGATTCACCCTATACCAGAAATACAGCTTGTTCCTAGCACTGCCTGTGTAAAAGGGTAGTGGTCATACTGATGCCAGTGTGAGCACCAGCTCATCTCCTGTGAACTCAGAAGGGCTCATCTGTGACAGAACAGCTAAACTCAGAGCCTGGAGACACAAGTAAATATGTTTTTCAGTTCTCCATCTCTGCTATAGTAACTGTCAGTCACTGTTCCCCCCTCAAGGGCAGTGATGCCTGCAGTCATTGAGGGAGAAATACTGCTATTGCAACCAGCAGTACCTCCCAGATTTCTGGGCTCCCTAAAGACACAGTGCCAGAGTCTAGTATTCCTCTCTGACCCCCTCCCTGTCACTCTCTCCACTTCTCTTGAAGTGCAGAGCCCAGGCCAATGGGATCTGGGGGATGGGAGAGCAATGTAGCAGAAGTATTACTCTTCTACATAGGTTTGGGGGCTTTTCATGAACCTTGCGCAAAGTGGGAAGTGAGAGAGAGATGGCAATTTCCTGAAATATCCTAATTGTACTGGAGACCATGCTGTATTGAGTATTACTGTGGGCCAGGATTGTATGTAACCTCTTTAGGAGGCAGATGTGATATAAGGCCTAGATGATCAAAGGACTGTATTGAACTCTGCCCAAGAGAAGTGATGGCTGAAGAGCCAGGAACCTAGAGCAGGGGGACCAGGGAGGGGGAATACAGGTGAAGTTGCCCTGAATTGTGACAGGAGATAGCAGGTGAGGTCCCTGTGTGCTCTTTTATCTTTCTAGGAATTATCAGTAAAGCACTAGATCTTATTGAGACCATTCACACCCTTCAATCATGGCATTAACAGATCAGTGACTGGTCTCTGAGTGTTTTGCAAATGTTTTTATAGCCATTCTCATTGGGTAAATATTTAACTGAGGTACTACAACCAATCATAGTGGTTTGCTGTTAATTGTAATTTAATAAAAGATTTGACACTTGGAAGATGGGCAAAATTGGCAGGAGAGAAAGAATGTACATTTAATTCTGCATCCTGCATGGATACAACAGATGCAATCTGGCTATGTTGTAGCTTCATGGAAACTCATTTGGCAACAGAGGGAAGGTGCTGTACTGGCACTCAGGAAATCTCAGTTGTTTGATCTTTAGACGTGGGTACCAAGGCACAGAGAGTGAGGGTAATAATACTATTTCATTGGTAATCTATTTAGATTGTAAAATCTTTAGGGCGTGGACTACGTGCTCAGTTGGGGGTTGGACTAGATGACCTCCTAAGGTCCCTTCCAGCCCGGATATTCTATGATTCTATGAAGCACAAGGAGTTCCTGACCTCAGCTGTGACCTCCTGGTGCTACTGTAATACATGGGGCAAGACCTTACAGCATCTATAATAAGAATGCAATATGTACTTCTTGGCTACGGCTACACTTGGCAGAATTTTGTAAAAATAATTGACAAAACATTAATAGCATCAATTTAAATGTTCACAGTTGTGAGAAATTATAAGGAGAGGGCAAATCAGACAATTATTTAATGACAATAAATCTTGAGATTCAAAGTTACAACTTTATAACCATTAAAACACAAACTATCAATGTCAAAATTTTAGCCTTAAATCAAACTCTGATAAGTTCACAGGCAGCATTTTTCTTATTTTGTCCATCAGTAAATTTTGATTATCAATGGAAATATTGTTTCATTGGTTTCTGTTTATAGGGTAAAAAACATTTACCAATACAAATCTAATCCTTCCAAGTCTAAATACAACAATTTAAGAGTTGATATGGAAATCATTTGTGACTTCATATTTCACAGTTCCCAAAGACTTGTTTTCCTTTTCTACCCCCATGCAGCAGACAAATCTGAATATTTCTTGGACCTAATTCTTACCTCACAAATTCAGCTTTATTGCAGTTACTCTTGCTTTATGCTGCTATAAGATCATAGGCTCCTTGGGCGAAATCCTGGTCCCATTGAAGTCAGTAGGATCTTTGCCATTTAATTCAGTGGAGTGGGATTTCACCGTTGTAATTTAGTACTGTATAGGCACTTGATATCGTGTTTGTGATATAGATACTGGGCCATTTAGAAGCAACATATCAAATAACTAAACTTCGAAGGATTAGATTTTTATTGATAAGTGTCAGTAAGCAGTTTCACCATATACATCCAAACTGATAAATATTTCCATCAATAATTATCAAATAAACAGATAGGCAAAGTAAGAAAAATGCTGCATGAGAACTTAGAGTTTGATATAAGTTTGATGTTGACAATTTGTGTTTTAACAGTTATAAAAATTTAACCTTTTAAATCTCAACGTCTGTCATTAATTATCTGAACTCCCCCCCATAATTTCCTGTAACTGAAAATTTAAATCAATATCAAATGCTTTAAAAACCATTATCTGGCAAAATTATTTAAAAAAAAATCTAATTCTGCCATCTCTACAAATAACATCTGTTTGTTTTGAAAAGCACGCTTTTTCTTAATCAGAAAGCTGCTTTCTACTTTACACTAATTAGTTTACATGTCCCATAATAAGTAGTACTGATGTGCAACAATGTAAGTAGTATATATGATTTTAAAATATTTGACTGAAACCACATTCAAGATGTCGGGGGAGGACTTACAGGGCTACATTTTCAAAAACACCAACCTGGCCTCTAATTTCTCAAGCTGCAAGCCAGTTTCTATCCCAAAGGGGCAATCAGGCAGTCAGTTATCTAAACACTATTGACCCTGAAAAGTTAGAGAATTTTAAAGAAATCTCTAAAGTTTGTATTGAAAAATCAGAAGCATTTTTGGAACTTGTATATAGTGATACCATGAGTGGTTGGAATGTTTTTGCATATTACACTTTAATTCAAGCAGTGGTTTCACTGCAACAACAGGGGGCACTATAATGCTAAGTTTTCTTCCCTGAGTTATGATTAAAGGAAATAAATGTTGATATTCTACATATTTTTCATACATATGAATAACAGATTCTGAAATGATGAACTCATTTGATTACTATATCCAGCACAGAAAGTAAGTTCTCTCCAATATCTATTCTATTTCCCCTAAATCTTTAAGTTACTTTTTAAGTGCAGTATATCAAAACAAGCGATCTGTAAAAGAAGAAAAGCTGTGTCTCGTGACTGTCAGGACATTATACAAATCTAAGAATTTGGTCTTATGTAATGCAGGCAGCTCAAAAGCCTCTCTTTTCTTGAAACTAAGGCCAAGCTTTTCAAATATTCAGTGACTCAGTGCATCTGTATTTGGGTACCCAACTGGAAGCATCTGAAAGGGATTGTCTGAGAGTGTGGGTGCTCTGTAAGGCTGGCCAGGAAACAAGAATTCTGTTTAAGATAACTTAATCTGCACATGGTTAATCAGAATAGAACTTTATAGTTTTAGGAGCAAGCTGGTTACACTTTTTTTAGCGCAGAATTCTGAAGCTAACATGGTGCATGGGAGAAGCATCAGTCTATGAATAAATGTAAATATAAAAAGTAAAGCTTGCCAATCCTGGGATTGATACCAAGCAGGCAGACTGCTGTGCCCAGGTGGAACCCCACAGACCTCAATCAGTTTGGGCATAACATTTTATCTTCTTGATACCAGCTAGGGTGACCAGATGTCCTGTTTTTATAAGGACAGTCCCATTTTGGGGGAATTTTTCTAATATAGACTCCTATTACCCCCCACCTCCGTTCCATTTTTTCACAGTTGCTATCTGGTCACCCTAATACCAGCATCAGATCTGGTCATTTTCCTTTTGGTTTATATAATCACAAGAATAATATTTAGTGTTTAAATAGCAGCCTTTTTGGTGTTTAAACCATTATGATAAACGCCCATCATCTCTGCCATTAAGAACTCAAGAGTCAAAGATGTCACATTTCCACAAAATGATCCCAAGAAGAAGTCAGAAATGCCAGTTTAGTTAAACTATGTAAATAGGTTGCATGCAGGGTTGTTGTAGTGGTGTTGGTCCCAGGATATTAGAGAGACAAGGTGGATGAGGTAACATTTTCCTAGACCAACTTCTGATGGTGAGAGACAGCTTTCAAAGCTTGTCTCTCTCACCAACAGATGTTAATCCAATAAAAGATATTACCTCATGTAAATAGTCATTTACAGTTGTTCTGCATGTGTGGCAAGTTCTCATCTTGTGAGCCACCTAGATGAACAGCTGAGCAAAATTAATGCAGCCTTCAGATAAAAGTTCTGTGACTTCTAATAGTAAAATACAATGAAAATATTTGCAAAGCCATTGTAATTAATTGAGTTAGCTATATACATATGATTCTACTCAATTTAGGTTTTTTCAAAACAAAGAATTAATAAATGTATTTTGATTTATATTTAAATTTCCTGAGATACTTGGCATTATTTATGAAATAAGCTATCAAAATATGGAGATGGAGGTCAGATCTCTGAAAGGAAAGATGCACTGAGTGATAGGGCACTTCAGGACTCCCTCCCCTCCTCACATTTTAACAGTTACTATTAGCTTTCTCTCAAAATCTATTTTAAAAGATATTAATCAGCTACAGTATACAATTTATATGGGTACAAACAGACAAACATCAATTCTGATAGCTCCAAATGATCAACATTGTATTTTCAGCTATAAAAAGCTGAGCCTGCTTTAAAAACAGCTTGATCTATTCTATTCTAGTTCAGCATTATAGTCAGGAAAGTATGTTGATAAAATGGCATCTTCTTACTGTAGCGATATGAGTACTGAGACAAAAATATATCGTCACACCTCTTATCACTGGAGAGTCATCACAGCTATTGAAGAGTGAGTTGGATTTTCTAGCACCCTTATGATCAGTGAATTGCAATGCAAGACTCTGATCTTGCAATCAAATTTGTGCAAGTGAAGCCTCTTGCACCTACACAGTCCCATTGAAGTCACTGGGGCTCCACACAGATGGAAATCAACCCATGGAGCTCCCGTTGCAGAGTTGGGGATTTAAGACATATATATAGGTATATTCACTTCTGCAGGCTCAAGTAAGGCTGCACTGCACATCTGTGTTTGGAGGGATGCAGAAGCAGCAGGTACAGGTCTCCACTGAGGTCTTCAGTAATTTATGATGCTTCTTCCTCCAAACTGTGGAACCTCTCCCCACTCTAACAGGATCCCAGAGAAGCCAGGAGTCAGGAACCATGATTCATGAAGAAGATGTACTATCCAAGGATGTGCAGAGGCAAGGGGTACCTTAGCAGATGTTCCTTCTCTCTGGCACATCTCCAGTGATCTAGACTACTTGCCTCATCCCTAGATACCATTATAGTTAACTAGGGGAAATAGATTCAATTAATGTAATGACCGAGCTACTCCCAGTCTCTGTTCAAACCTAAGGTAATGGTATCTAGTTTGCATATTAATTCAAGTTTAACAGCTTCTCGTTGGAGTCTGTTTTTGAAGCTTTTCTGTTGCAAAATTGCCACCTTTAAGTCTGTCACTGAGTGATTAGAGAGGTTGAAGTGTTCTCCTACTGGTTTTTGAATGTTATGATTCCTGATGTCAGATTTGTGTCCATTTATTCTTTTGCGTAGAGACTGTCCGGTTTGGCCAATGTACATGGCAGAGGAGCATTGCTGGCACATAATGGCATATATTACATTGGTAGATGTGCAGGTCATGGGAAATGAGAATCTGTTGAACTTGAATGAATATGCAAACTAGATACCATTAACTTAGGTTTGAACAGAGACTGGGAGTGGCTCGGTCATTACGTTAATTGAATCTATTTTCCCTAGTTAACTATCCTCACTCACACCTTTGTGTCAACTGTCTGAAATGGGCTATCTTGATGATCACTTCAAAAGTTTTTTTCCCCTGCTGATATAGTTCCTCTTAATTAATTAACCTCTTAGAGTTGGTATAGGTACTTTCACCTTTTCATGTTTCTCTGAATGTATAAATATCTGCTTACCGTGTGTTCCATTCTATGCATCTGATGAAGTGAGCTGTAGCCCACGAAAGCTTATGCTGAAATAAATTTGTTAGTCTCTAAGGTGCCACAAGTAATCCTGTTCTTTTTAAGTATCACTGGTGCTGCTTCACAAACCAGTGAGCTGCCTATTAAGAGCCAAGGAACATGAAATCACACAAAGCTATATTTTAGAGTCACTTTTATAGTAGAACTGCACTTTAAGAGATTATTTTTGTACTTGAATATTTCAGTTAAGGTAATATTTTAAATGAATTACTTTATAGATTCTTTATCACTAAAGATGTTAGATAATGAAAAAATTTGATTTTGAATAATTTCATGTTCAAACAAAATATTTGAGGCAGATATTATTCAACCTCATTTAGACATGAAAAAATTATCCATGAATAATCTAGTAAATGAAAACTTCCTAAATGTGTTGAATATTTTGTTCACACCAAGTAATTCAGCCAGCCCTGACAAGTATAGCACTTTAGGGGAATCTTGCATACTGCATGAAGAGATCATTTAAAACTCTTTCACTTTGTTCACCTCTCCTGCCCTCCTCCTTCTTTGCAATTCCAATAAGGTTGTGACATTACTGCAACATAAACAACATTTGCACTCTTATTGAAAAGGTGCCAACCTTGCTGATCTGCCTACAGCATGCAACATAAACCAATATTTTAATTACATTATTAAAGGGACATTGGAACTACTTTGGAGAAAAGAAGTTACTGCACCTATAACTTCGCCACAAAACTTGAACTTCAAACCAAAACTGACCTGCTCTTGGAGTTTAAGAAATTTAACTTTATTTTTCAATAAATAAGGACCACTTTGCATTCTGATAGTATTCTGCGGTGTGAGACAGTTTAGTGCTGTTATCCCTGTTTTACAGACAGAAAAACAGATTAAATAACTTGCCAAGGTCACAAAACAACTTTGTACCAGTGCCAGGAATAGAACCCCAATCTCATGATTCTCAGCCTTATGCTTTAACTGCTAGATCATATTTTTTGCCCTTTCAGAAATCACTGTTTGCAGGTCTCTGTGCTTCCTCACTTTAGTGCAGCAGAATGATAAGTATAGAAACTCTGTGAAAGGTAATTTTGTGGTCCTTTGCAGCCTGAGAAATCCCAGGAAGTACTAGAATATACCAAAATAATGATTTCCAAGTCAGATGTTTAGAGAAATTCAAGTGATTGAACCAAATCTTCAAACTAGGGAGTGTCCCTGAATTGCAAGAGCTTGGTGGGGTGCTTTGATTTATGGCTTTCAGGGATAGGACTCAGCTGAGAATTTCCAATCCAGATCTGAAAGTAACTAAAGTTAAGACAGTTTATGGATCTGTGGTTCTGATTAAGTTCCATCTCTACAGCAAATGTTGAGGTCTGCCTATCACTAGGCTCTTTATTGAACAGTGATTAGAAAGAAAAATCAGCCAGGAACACTGAGTTTTCCCCTAAATATTATCAGAAAGTGTAAGAGGTCATTTGTTACAGCATAGGACTGCTCATGCCTGACACATTACCTTTGTCAGCTGCACCATGCCCCTTCAATCTAGCTTGTTCCCTGGCCTCATTGCATTGCTAACCTTAACAATAACCAATTTGCGCAATTATTAATAGTTCCACTTTGTACTGCCACTGCTTCCCAGCGGACATTCTATTCCTCCTCCTGACACACTACTTGCTATTGACTATTAGCAAAAAGGACAGAATTGGCAGCCCTGGCATTTCAGTTGTGAGAAGTGGGATGGTGGCAGATCAGGTGCAATTCCACATATGGTGAGAAATTAGCTGTTACTCAGACGCTGAGAGCAGCTTTCTGAATTCTTACTAAGAATATCACTTTAAATGTTTGCTGATTTGGGGCTCACTCCTGGAAAACATGCAAGTGAGGAACTTTAGTCATGTGAATGTTAGCAAGATTGGGTCTTCTTTGTATGAATGAGACTGGTGTGAGATAGCATCTCCAAGCAGAACTAGCATATGCTAGGCATTGCTTCCCAATGGCAATGTGTGATTTGTGATGTGCTAAAGAGAATAAAGCTGGTACAGAATGATATAATAAATAGCCAGCCATTATATCAAAGAATATTTACTTTTCCATGGTTATATTTGTATCTTTACTGTCAGTGCATAAAATATTGCACTATGTAAAATAGCTTCTGTGGTTGTAGGAAGTTGTAGGATCACTAAACAGAGCTCAGACTTAGGTATTTATCTCCGAGAGGGACAGAGCCTGGCACACTCTTCCAGTTGTCATTTCCAATTGGCTGTCTTAGGCAGGTCCCTGCCTAGTGTGCTGACTTTGTGGATCACATTCTAACGGATCTTTCTCTCTCTCCATTCATTGTACAGGAAACCTAGACACCTCACTCAGCTTTGGAGAGTGCAGTATTGTTCCTGTGATTTTCTAGGCAGCATGATGCTCAGCATTGCAATGCCTAAGTCCCCTCGTGCATCCCCTCCACAGGATTTGCCAGAATGAGGTTTACTGACAAAGTCACATTGGAAACGAGGCATAGTGTTTTTTTTAGTAGTGAGGGTAATTACCCATTGGAGCAATTCACCTGGGATTGCGGTGGATTCTCCAGCACTGTCAAGCATTATATCAAGATTGGATGTTTTTTCTAAAATGGTATGCTCTAGCTCAAACAGGAATTAAGTCAGGGAAGTCCTATGTCCTCCATTACACAGGCGGTCAGACTAGATGATCATAGTGGTTCCTTCCGGCTTTATAATATATGAATTTATGGGAATGTCTCCCATATTACACAGCAAGTGATAAAGAGCCCAGTCTCAGGAGAGCCTTAGCACCTTCATGGTGTTGTGTGACCTCAGGCAAAGTCAATATAAGATGAGGGTCTTCAACACCTTGTGGGAGATTCTCAGTACCACATATGATCAGGCCCAGAGATTCACTTGGTTAGGATTTATTTTCTCTCTGACCCTACAGGCAATGCTGCCTTCCCAGCAGTAAGCACACTGAGGCAGAGAGGTCTGTTAGATCACAGCACCGCTCTCTGGAAATTGAAGAAAGGTTGGTAAGAGACTAACGGTCACATTTCTGTATATTTGTCTTGTGCAGCTCTTTGTGCTGAAGGAAACAGTTGGGTTATATCTCCATAGTCCTCATTTCATCTAGCAATTGAGAGATACTAAAGAGAATCTAAATTAACTGAGACACCATTCCTGATGTTCTGAAATATTTTTAATTTTTGTTTACTGCCTTTTCCAGTTATATGTTTATAGATGCAATATAGATCAGAGTTATTACAGAAATCTCATTCCATGCAATTGTTGGCTGAACAGTTATTACAGACTGTTCTGTGAATGCAACTAATCAGAATAAAAAACTGTCAAATGAAAACCAAGTAACTAGTCTGTTTTCTGTAGGCATCTTGTGACTGAAATCAAGATTTAAAAGGGACACTAGTCAGTTTAAAAAAAAATGACAATGTGAAAAAATCCTTCTTATTTCCTTTCAACGTATGCCCCTCCCTCTTCAGTTTCACTGCTGCTGCTATGGGTAAATATCCCCTTGCAGTGCTTGGGGAAGAGAGTGTGTGTCAGCCCCCCCAGACCAGTGCAGGAGAGGGATCTCTCATGCTAATGCATGAGACAGAACATTTATCTAAACATCAAAAGAGTGAAACTGGAGTGCTGTCAAACGCACAGAACAAGCAAATTGAAAATTCTGTACCATATATGATTTTGTACAACAAATAAAACATTGTGAGATGCTATTCATGTAGTCATATCAAGGCCTCTCCTAATGGCCACTACTTCTTGACCCTCATCATTTTGCCAGGGAAAAAGTACACACCGACCACTACACCTCCCTGTTCTCAGTATCTTAGCCCTGCCATATTCTGACAGACTGAACTTTCAAATCTTTGATACTTCCTCTACCTCTTAGCCTGTGTACAACATGCTAAATGGCTAGGCTAGAGAGAGAACTCAGCTATCACTCACCCTCTTGTACTTCAGAGTTAGAGGAAGGCATCTAGATGGAACAGAAACTTCAACAAGTGCTGGCTAGTGTGACGAACTAGGACTGTTGTTAATGTTTTCCCTGAGTACTGAGTGGGTGCCTCAGTTTCCCTATGCAGTGCTTGAGTATCTAGGTGGTGGGACAAGGGTGCATGATTGTTACAGAGCCCCAGGGCAGGGGCCTGGACACAGAGAATGGCCGACACTCTGTCTCCTAGCAACTAATAGCCTGAGCCCCTTCTGTGCAAAGGTGAGAGCTAAAGGTGTTCGAACAAAGGGATCAGGTGACCTCCTGGCCCGGGAAGCAGACAAAGGGAGAGGAGGGGCTGGACAGTTTCAGTTTGGAGCTAGCTGGGGAACATGGAGGGAGGCACAGACAGAGTCTGGCCTCCCTGCCCCCCTTTTGGAGCTGTGGGGTAAAACGCAGGGAGCCCCAGGCTGGGGTCTAAGCTCCCTGCCCCCCGGAAGGGCCCGACTGAGGGGTCCTGTTTGTACTGACTAGCTCTGTTTGGACTGTGTTCCTGGTATCCCTAATAAACCTTCTGTTCTACTGGCTGGCTGAGACTTCCAGTGAATCCCAGGAAGAGGGGTGCAGGCGCTGACTCCCCCACACTCCGTGACAGCTAGCACAAACAGAACTAGTTTTAAATGAAAGAGTTACATATTCAGTGAAAAATAAACCATTCAGTTTTTATAGAGAAGCATAGGGAATCTTGAACTGCAGTCTCCTTTCATAGGATCTAGTCTGACTACCTCAGACGTTGGACCATGGCAGTTAGCATTCGTTGAAGTAAACAGTTTTCCTCAAGGACCAAATATTGGATAAAGATTTCTACATCAGCCACCATTCAATAATCTTTCTAATTAGATTGCCATAGGAAGAAAGAAGGACTGCAGTGGAGAGTACAACAACAAAAGGCTGTTATAGGAGCAGGAAGGAGAGGTGCCTAGAATTCTTCTTTTCTAAAAGCAGCAACATTGGTTAATGATGTTGTTCATTAGGAGTCAGATTGTGACTGACCCTCATGTGGGTCTAGTAAGAGGGAAGTGCACAAAGAGCCTCACTTGTACCCTCCATTCACTGGCTACTGCATTGCCAGTACTAGTCTGGTGTCCACCTAGACATATAGCACTGTGACCAGGTCACATGTGGGCTCACAACAAATCAGTGCTGGATCTCCTATTAGGGGGCAAAGGTTTTTTATTTGCCTAGCACGCCCCCCTCAGGAAGGACCCCACCTGCAGCAGGCCTCCTCAGCAACAGACAAGTCACTGGTAGCAAATCCAAACCAATAGTCCCACACCAGGCCTACCTTCCCTCAGGAATGCTCTGGTAGGCAGCAGCCTTTACTCAATTCTTGACCCCAGCCAGGCTTGCTCACATAGCACAATTGCTGGCTACCTGCTCTCCCTCCCAGCCAGCCCCTAGATGAGTTGGACTCTTGCCTTTTAACCCTTCCCTCCAAGCCTGACACCTAGTTCAGGAGTAGTGGGGTGGGGCTGATTGAGTCCACAGAGACTCATTAACCTTTTCCCAGCCAATGTGGGGTCTGTATATCCCCTGACAGGCCCTGTAGCCCTATTTAAACTATGTTCAGAAACAGAGGAGAAAAGAGATGTGTTCCCATCTAATGATTCTGTGATTCTATGTGTATATTGAGTAATGGACTGTGATAAGGAATGCACGCTTTTGGGTAAGGTGAATTGGCATGTCCCATGCTCCAGCTCTCCCTTTGTGAGTACAGTGGTTCACCATGATAATTGGTGTATGATTGTCTCGCCCTCACATAGATATGCTGCTGTGGTGACCACACACATCATGTTTTTAACTTACATGACAATGTTGTGCCAACTGAATTGTTGCTGTCACTGCTGGCAGAAATGATATTCCACCAAGTTGTTCTGGGGTGCAGTCGGATGCCTGGATGATGCATATCTGTCTCACTATAGGCATGATCTGCTCCACTTCTGAGCTTCTTAGATGGATTCTGCAACATGGATAAATACAGGGCCGGCTCCAGGCACCAGCCGACCAAGCACTTGCTTGGGGCGGCACCTCCTAAGGGGTGGCCAATCTTGGGGCGGTGCTTGGGTTGTTTGTTTTTTTTACTTCGGCGGGGCGGCGCTCGGGGGCGGGGTTTTGTTTCGGGGTGGCAGCGCTTGGGGGAGGTGGGTTGTTTTGGCAGGGCGGGGCAGCGCTCGGGGTTTTTTTTGTTTGTTTTAGCGGGGCGGTGCTCGGGGGGGCTTATTTCAGGGCGGTAGCGCTCGTGGGAGGGAGGGTTGTTTTGGCAGGGCGGGGCGGCACTCGGGGTTTTTGTTTGTTTGTTTTGGCGGGGTGGCACTCGGGGGGGTTGTTTCTGGGGGGTGGCGTTCGGGAAAGGGGGGGTTGTTTCGGCACGGCAGGGTGGTGCTCGGGTTTGTTTGTTTTTTGTTTCGGTGGGGCGGCTCTTGGGCGGAGGGTTGTTTCGGCGGGGCAGCGCTGTGGGGGGGTGGGGATTTCGGCAGGGTGGCACTAGGTTTTTGGGGTTTTTTTGCTTGGGGCGGCAAAAAAGTTAGAGCTGGCTCTGGATATATATATCCATGTCTGTGTCACAAACTCTACCTTTTCCTACTGGTTACACATCCTCATGAAAACACCACCTGTGGAAGTGACTTTCCAAGACCTTTCAAGTGTGCCAGGAAACCAGCTTGATGCTTTCTCTTGCTCGGCTCATATTTGTTAATTTTACAATGGTTGTAAAATTGACAATTGAAAACCTTCCAATTTTGCTTTTGATAACGAAACAATACTACCACAGTATTTGCGGTATCCCCTACACTTAGCACAGGGAAGAGCTATGTAGTACCATAGTAATGGCAGCTGACTTAGAAAACCAATTAATAATGTTTTAAGCAACACCACATCTATACTGTTTTCTGAAATTATGCCCATAGATATTCCCAGCCAGGATTTGGCCCTCAATACCATTATGGTTAAGCTTATTTAAATTCCACTGCCAACAAGCCATATGAACTGGCTTGAAGAAGTTAAAACAAAAACAAACAAACAACAAGGTATACATGGAGAAGTATTTTTTACAGCATAGATAAATAGCTAGTGATTCCTGGAGAGAGTAGCAGTCCTAATACTGTTTCTGCTTTACCATCAATCACACTGGCTTCTTTTATAGTTTCCCCTCTAGCCTTAAGTGAAAACTGAACTCTGAAAAGAGGAAAAATCAAGATAAAATGAGGAAGGTTGACCAGAACTCCTAGAGCTCTGTGAAACAACTTTCATGCAGTCATTTGTGGCTTAGCCTCTATTTTACATCAGCTCCGAGTTATCTCAGGAGGGAAAGCATAGATTTTTTTTTATAACAAAGCTCAGGGTGACTTTGTGCTGCAGGTTATTATTACATTTTAATCTCCAGATCAGATGTTCAAAACCTACAGCAAAAAAAAAAAAAAAAAAAAAAGAGAGATGTACATTGCTTAGAATAAGTGATAAGGGAGCTAAAGGTTAGTCAGATGGAGTTAAAGAAATTAAAAGCAACTTTCTATGTTTCACTGCTTTTCTTTACAAATAATTGCCTGAAATAATGAAAAATGCATGAGATGTGCCAAATACTTTCTCTCTCCATCCACTGCACTAGTTCATTTAAAATGTCCCCCTCATATCGGAGGAACTGAAATTATAGTAGTGGCTATTAATAGTACCAAAAGGGTTCTCTGGTAATTTGTCACTGGTAGGGGATCAAAGTCCACAAGTTTTTCCCCAAGTAAGTTCTCTGAGTAAATTAGATGAAATAGCACATCATCTTGAATTTCAAGAAGTGAGCAACGGCCACTCATCTACTAATGGTAAGAGAGGCAGGACATAGTCGTGCACATAAAGCAGCATGAAATCCTAAGATCACAGTAAAATTGTTATAAAAGTAGTGGACAGAATACTACAGCTACTCTTGAAGGCTTCCAGTTACTTAATTGCAGCATCTAGACTGGCAGATTGTTATATTTTCACTCGCTTTTTGAATAGATCTTTACAAAAAGCACCGCATATTATGACATTACTCTAACATTCACAATAAGTAGCTTCATGTCAGGAAGAGGGTAACTTGTAATTCAAGTGTACAGCATAGTAAATGTTTAGCATCTGGTTGTAAAGATGAGTAGGGGACACAGATTTATAAGGGATCATAATGGACATTGATGTGTAAGGGAAAAAATGAGCTGTAGAACTAGACAGTCTGTCAGATTTTGCCCATTATTATGAGCCGATTCTATATATTTTCCTGCTGTGATATCCAGGAGACATAATATTCTTCTAACCATTATGCACTATCCCAGTAAACAGATCCTTATTAATATGATGGTAACTGATTCCCTCCCTTAACATTTCAGATTAAAATGATCTTTAACCTGAAACAACCACATACATGCTGTCTCCTAAACTATAGAAGGAATTTACCATTTTCTGTGGTATCACAGATAAAATGGTGTTCATCCCGCCAAGATTTAATTCATGAATATTTTGAGATAACACTTTATTTATTACTTTAATACATTCTTAGCTGGTTACAGGGAACGTTTGTTATTCAGATTCATAATATAAAATCGGGATACTTTCTTCCATGGAAACATTTTGTAAAATGAATATTAATTTGCAGGGCAAAACAACTTATAAATTGCACTCCACATTTGAGATTTTATAAAGTAGCATCCAAGATTCACTTGCAATATAAGTAGAAAAAGATATCTGACTCAAGAGTGCAGTTTATGAAAGCTCTACTTCAGTCTACAGTCATTTCCTTTGCCTCTGTCACATCTAGCTTCAAAACTTCTTGGTTGCAGATGTTCTGATTTGTTTCTCTTAATAGAGGCTTCTGCAATCATGGCCCAACAGGAGGCACTTTAGAGGGCTGGAAAAAACCTACATTTTAGGAAAAAGCCCCATTAAAACAATTCTGTCCCTTTGAGCTCTTCCAATTTTATTATGAAAGATACGTCTCTTCTTTGCTGTTGAAAACCATCCCAAAAACCGTTTTTACTTTGCATGTATTATTTACAAGTTTTGGTTCACCCAGAGGAAAAAAATATAACAAGAAACACAAACCAATCCTAAAAACACTAATGTGTGTGCTTAATTGTACTCACACATAAATAGTCCTGCTGAAGTCAAGGTCCTTTTCTGCGGAACTGCTGCCTAGCCACTCGGTCCCTAGTCTGTAGCAGTGCACAGGATTCTTCCATCCTAAGTGCAGGACTCTGCACTTGTCCTTTTTGAACCTCATCAGATTTCTTTTGGCCCAATCCTCTAATTTGTCTAGGTCCCTCTGTATCCTATCCCAACCCTCCAGTGTATCTACCACACCTCCCAGTTTAGTGTCATCTGCAAACTTGCTGAGGGTGCAATCCACGCCATCCTCCAGATCATTAATAAAGATATTGAACAAAACCGGCCCCAGGACTGACTCTTGGGGCCCTCCGCTTGATACCGGCTGCCAACTAGACATGGAGCCATTGATCACTACCCGTTGAGCTGGATGATCTAGCCAGCTTTCTAACCACCTTGTAGTCCATTAATCCAGCCCATACATCTTTAACTTTCTGGCAAGAATACTGTGGGAGACCTTATCAAAAGCTTCGCTAAAGTCAAGGAATAACACGTCCGCTGCTTTCCCCTCATCCACAGAGCCAGTTATCTCATCATAGAAGGCAATTAGGTTAGTCAGGCATGACTTGCCCTTGGTGAATCCATGCTGACTGTTCCTGATCATTTTCCTCTTCTCTAAGTGCTTCAAAATGGATTCCTTGAGGACCTGCTCCATGATTTTTCCAGGCACTGAGGTGAGGCTGACTAGCCTGTAGTTCCCTGGATCCTCCTTCTTCCCTTTTTTAAAGATGGGCACTACATTAGCCTTTTTCCAGTCATCCAGGACCTCCCCTGATTGCCATGAGTTTTCAAAGATAATGGCCAATGGCTCTGCAATCACATCCACCAACTCCTTTAGCATCGTCGGATGCAGTGCGTCTGTCCCCATGGAATTGTGCTCGTCCAGCTTTTCTAAATAGTCCTGAGCCACTTCTTTCTCAACAGAAGGCTGGTCACCTCCTCCTCATACTGTGCTGCCCAGTGCAGTAGTCTGGGAGCTGACCTTATTTGTGAAGACAAAGGCAAAAAAGCATTGAGTACATTAGCTTTTTCCACATCCTTTGTCACTAAGTTGCCTCCTCCATTCAGTAAGGACCCACACTTTCCTTGACCTTCTTCTTGTTGCTAACATATATGTAGAAACCCTTCTTGTTACTCTTAACATCCCTTGCCAGCTGCAACTCCAAGTGTGATTTGGCCTTCCTGATTTCACTCCTGCATGCCTGAGCTATATTTTTATACTCCTCTCTGGTCATTTGTCCAATCTTCCACTTCTTGTAAGCTGCTTTTTTGTGTTTAAGATCAGCAAGGATTTTGCTGTTAAGCCACGCTGGCCACCTGCCATATTTACTATTCTTTCTACACATCGGGATGGTTTGTTCATGCAACCTCAATAAGAATTCTTTGAAATACAGCCAGCTCTCCTGGACTCCTTTCCCCCTCATGTTATTCTTCCAGGGGATCCTGCCCATCAGTTCCCTGAGGGAGTCAAAGTCTGCTTTTCTGAAGTCCAGGGTCCGTATTCTGCTGCTCTCCTTTCTTCCTTGTGTCAGGATCCTGAACTCAACCATCTCATGGTCACTGCCTCCCAGGTTCCCATCCACTTTTGCTTCCCCTACTAATTCTTCCCTGTTTGTGAGCAGCAGGTCAAGAAGAGCTCTGCTCCTAGTTGGTTCTTCCAGCACTTGCACCAGGAAATTGTCCCCCCACCTTTTTTGCCCTGCCTATCCTTCCTGAACAGTTTATATCCATCCATGAGAGTACTCCAGTCATGTGAGTTATTCCACCAAGTCTCTGTTATTCCAATCACATCATAATTCCTTGACTGTGCCAGGACATATACAACCTTATTCCCAAGAAACATCAATTGTAAATGCTTGCCCAAAAGACTGATGTTGATTGATAAATATTCTACCTAATAATTCTCATTTAGCAGTACCCCTTCAGAGAAAATATTTAGATACCAAATCAAGTTAAAAATCAATATATAAACAAATCCCCACAACAATCCATGGATCAGCATTAGAATAGTTGTGTTATGATGAAATATTCATTTCTTAATAAACACATTAACCATACGCAGTATTAACTGAGTAGTACAAGATTTATGTCCTCATCTATTCATTACCTTGTTATTGAGGTTTGCAAAGAATGAAGTTTTTTTAAACAGCGTTTTGATTTTGGAATCTGGTAAACAGAAGTGTTTGAGTGCTGGCTGATTAAATGAAGTAGATTACACAAACTGAAAATCCAGAACTATTCTCAACCACAGCCTAACATTGTTTCATAAATAACAATCTTATTTTGCCAAAGTCATGTCAGTCCTTTATGGTGGGACACTATGATGGTAGTCTATTTATCTAAAAGGGAGATTGTTTACTCGGTTGGGCTTTTATAAGCTCTCATTAGTCTAATGCTGTTTACAGCCCCTTTCAGCACGTTTCTTTGAATGGGGGGAAATTGCACCATATTGTGGGACTGCTGAAACATGCCTAAAGGAAACATTTCTACTGCTGCGACTGATCATTCTACCATTGACTTCACCCATTGCCCATATACATATCTGACAAGTTAGAGCGGGGAAATATCTTCTACTTTAGTGTCTCCTTAGTTACTTGCAATAAGGCTGCAATTCAAACAAACATGATGCAATGATTAATAATTGAATTTAGGGTGGACAGTTTTGCTCACCCCCCCCCAATTTTACTGAATCCATTGTCAATATCTCCCCAACTGCACTTCCCTGTTTTCACTCTAGCTCTAAATTATTAATGGCAAGAGTTTGGAAGAGTTTTCCCTTTGCATTGTGTCAAATACAACAAGGAATGTTAGCTCTTTCTTCTTTGCTGTATTTCACCATTGCCTGCTTCATCTGCTTATTGATTCCCTTTTATTATAAGCTACCTACCTACTCTCTTGCACACATGCGCGCGCACACACACACACTTTGATAATGTTAGCATGAGCAGGAGGGGAATGAGATAGGGGAAAGTCAGTAATTGCCACCCTTTACTAAATTATACAGCATTAATTAGTTGACTTGGTAGTTCAGAGATTGCTTCTTCCCCTATTGGAATGAAGGCTCTGGGTTCAGAATGGCATCTGTCTCATAGCGTTAGTGCAACAACAACAACAATTAATAATGTATGGCTTGTGTCACAAAAGCAGAAGTGCTGCATTCATCTGTCTGCTTGCCATCCGAATGTCAGCAATGGAGAGAAAACACCACTCTACTGCAACCTCTGGAGGATCACGGAAAGGCTGAAATAGATATCACTGTTTAAGGCTGTTCTAAATGTAATATTTCTGATACATTTAGAGGAAAAAAGGTTAATTTATTTTCCAAGGATTGGATTGCTGTGATACAATTACTTTGTCCTAGAGCAAGCAGAAAAAACTTGAGCATTGCAACCTGTAAAACGAAAGGCCTTTTTGCTGGATTTAGGAGTAATTTGCAATCCATCAAAACACAGACCATTTCTCATTCTGCTGGAAAGAAGCTAAACTGTACACATTTCACTTATTAGGAAATACAAATGTTGATAGAAACAGAAGTGCAGCCATGGGCTTCCCTCTTGACTGGTAGTTTAAGGCCCTGATCCTGCTATCGAATCTGTGTGGATTCCATTACATGATCGAGGCTTAAAAAGTGAATATATCTTCCTTGTTAGGTTTGGGAATTAAGCTTCAGAATGATAGTGGTGAGATGATGCTACAATACATAGTCATGATGGATAAAAAGTTAAATATCACTTCATCACAAACCAGCTGGATTTTTCTCCATCTGTCATCATTTGAAAATGTCTATGGCTCTCAGAGAAGCTTCTTAAAGCAGATTTTAGAAAAAGAAAAAAGAGGAGGGAAGAAACAGAATTCAGGGGAATGGATCTAAAGTGCCCTTTAATAATATAATACTTTGCTATAATAGTCCAAAATATTACCGTTTACAAATGTATTAAGTAATATCAATTTGTTTTACAAAAGCCATCAAACGTTGAGTGTTTTGCAGAATACCATAGTATCTTTTTTAATGAATGTGAAGAGAGTAACAAACAATAGGATCTGAAACCTCAAGGATAAAGGGCCAGATTCTGTTTCCTTAACTCTTGCTCCTGTCAAATAGCATCTTTTTCCATGACTGGTCCCTTTGATTTCTTTGAGACTACTTGCAAGGCTACTCAGGGTATTAGAATCTAAATTAGAATGCACCTAATTTGGTATTAACACCATTTAAATATTAAACCTTGTAAACAGGAAACCTGTTTTCAGTGATGCTTAAAACAAAACAAAAAAATCCACCTAGATGATTTTCACTTCAGTAAGGGGAAAAGCTTTGGCTGCTGGGCTGGGAAAGTAAAATAGTCTTGTTATTCGCCGATAATCAGAATGAAAGGTTTAGCCTTGGTTACTGAAGGTAACAGAAAAATCTTCCTGCCACTTCATTTGATGAATTTTGAAATAGGTTAGTTTAAACTGATGCTGGTTTGCTCTGCTTAACTCCTCATAGAGAACCTGTGAGATGAGAGCGTGTACCTAGAATAAGTAGCCAATCCATCCCCAATGTGAGCAAACTTCTTCTCCCACATTCTTTCACACTAGTTAAAATCTTTACGGGAACTCCGAGCACTGTAACTTCAAGGAACACTCGAATCCTCATTATTGTCAGAGATTCCATCGCCCCCGCTGCAACCCCTATTAAGGAATCTGAATGCTGCCTGCGGCTCTCCCTTTTACATGCTAGTCAGCTTCCTGTTTAGGCAGGGAAAATAAAAGAGGTTGAGAAATGTGCAGAACTTCTGTAAGTTGTTTGCATTCCACTGAAATATTTCTTTAGCTGAAGGGGATCAAATCAATGAAATATGATGAAACCATATGCTCATTATTTCAAAAAGAGAGCAGCTGCTTCAGGGAGTATTGAGAAGATTTATTAATTCTACCAGTACTGCTCATTAAGACTAGGTGTCTCTGTACCTGTCTTCCTCAACAAAAGCTCCTCAATAGCAAAATCACCCCCATGGAGTTCACACTGATGTTCATCTTGGCAACATTCCCTGTATTCTTGCAGAACACAGGAGACAATATGCTGAGTTGGTGCTATTGGAGAAGTGGTACACTCATTTCTCTGGAAAAGCTATATAGCACAAGTTAAGTTTGGAAATGCCATAAGAGGAATGTGTGCTGGCAAAGACTGATTCTGCCTGCTAAGGACCATAAGTGTATTTAATTGAGTTTGCAAGTTTCCAGGCAGGATGCCAAATGGACAGTCTACTGCCAGGTAAGAGTGAGGAAGTTCTCCCCTCTAGTTCTCTCACAAGCTTTGGGGTCACAAAGATTCATGGAAGCCAAAAGATATGTCCTTCCCAGGACTGATAGTGGTGTATGTAGGTCAGCAATCAAATACGCTACAGGAAGACGAATTATCGTTGCATCAGTTGTATTTAAAGGTTATGGTTCAGACTAACTTTACAGCCTGAGTAAGAAGTGGTGCCAAGAGCTGACCAGGGAGGGAATTGTGATTCTCAGAGTCTCGTCTCATCACAGTTTCCCACCATGGATCCCCTCTTATTCTAAGGGAGACGTAAGAGAAGTGATTTGCAACTAGTATAGACGAGTGATTGTGAAATGCTGGATTTTGGACCAATGGGTTGTCAGCAGAGCATTTCCAGGAGGTTCGGGAGTTTAAGTTCCATCGTAAAGCATGCACAAATGGAACAGGGGACAGTTTCATCATCCTAGAACTTTTCAGTTGTGCATTCAGTCTTCAAGCAGAGCTCTCTTTTATTCATGATAGTGTCCCACGAAAGCCTGCACTGGCTTGGATTGCTGTCCTGGAGCTGAAGTCTGTGGAACAAGTCCCTCTCTCGCTGACAGATAAAATTTCAACCATAATCAAATTTGTTGACAACACTACAAATGAAGCAGTAATAAGAGAGGCATGAACCAAACTATTGGCTTGGAAAAATCAGAGCAGTGGGATCTGCATATAATGAAAGAAAATCAGGTGTTAATAAATATATAAAATCCTGCTTCTACCGAGACAGGAAATAAACAACAGATGCACAAAACCAGGGGTCAGTGATAACCATGCAGCTGCACCCATCCATTAAGCTGAGTTTATTTTCATTGTGTCTTTGGGATATTCTGTTGTAATATTATATTTTGATGTAAGTACACCATACAGTTGCAACAGGGGAGGAGAGCTGCTTCGTGACAGGTGTTATTTCTTAAGAAGTGGTCCAGGATTTGAGAAAGTTGTGAGGTCTTGATTTACGGTATCCTTTGTGCCTCGTTTTCAGAAACACAGTCACCTGCGACCAACATCCATCTTGAAAAGCTGCTTTAAACTACTTTCCTGCCTTCAGATGCCAAAATAAACTTTAACCCACTTTATTTTAGGTGCTTCCTTATAGAGCACTAGGGACCAGTAACATCGAAAAGGAACTGAATTGCTTCTGTACTGTATATGAATGAATTGAATGTGGCGAATAAAAGGAAATATGTAACACATTCAGTAGAAGGAATAGACGAGCTGATGCTTTTCATTATGCATTTCTCAACAGACATAGGTTGGCATGTGACACCATAGGGGCAATAACAGGGTCATGCATTAAAAAAATGAAAAGCTCTGTCTGCTGAACTCTGTCCAAACAAAAGAGGAATATTCACAACAAATTCATTATTTTTTCCTCAGCCACTTCACCTCTCTTCCGTTAAGCTTTGTTCCAGTAACACTGTCTGAGTTTGCAGCAAAGCTAATGAACCTCAGGACAGCTGTGGTCAAATGTTTGCCATCCCATGACCATAGGTCAGGCACAGTCAGATTTCCATCCTTCCTAAGGGAAAAATATGCACCTCTTTCTCTTACAACTGCTATGAATAAAATATACTGAAACTCAAGTTTGCCTGGGGTTTGCCCAATTAATCAGCATAGTAATTGAGAAACCACAATAAACCACTCTCAATAAAATGTATCGTTAAAAGAGAACAAAGAAAAAAAATTCTTGCTATCTACACTGAAAATCTGCAGAAGATGAGCTGTTTGATACATTAATGAATCATGAATAAATAGGAGTTATTTTTAATCATTTCAAGAGAATATAAAGTTACATCAAAAAGAAAAAAGCTACCTTGTCATCCCAGAACAGCAAAGGACAGCACAATGTGATTGATGTGCCTTGTTCACTTATAGTTAAGGCCAAACCCATACTCCAATTTGAACCCTTCTCATAGGTGCTGGAACTAGGGTGCTGGGGGTGCTGCTTCACCCCCTGGCTTGAAGCGGTTTCCATTATATACAGGATTTACCCTTTGGTTCAATGGCTCTCAGCACCCCCACTATACAAATTGTTCCAGTATCCCTGTCCCTTCTAACTAGGGTGATCAGATGTCCCGATTTTATATGGAGAGTCCCAATATTTGGGGCTTTGTCTTATGTAGGTACCTATTACCCTCCTACCCCCATCCCAATTTTGCACACTTGCTGTCTGGTCACCCTACTTCTAACACAAAGAGAGAGAGAGAGAGAGAGAAAGAAAGTTCAAGCAGCTTTGAGTTGCACCTTTGCCAGTCCATCTATGGACCAAAGCAGACCAGTGTAAGTCCTTGATCCTTGGATGACTCCGGGTACACAGGATGTATCAGTCTTCATATAATGTAATATCAGACTCAGATGGATGTAATATATATTCCATATTGAAAATACACATAAAGTGGTACATTTATGGATGGAGAAGTTCAGATGTGTGTAACTGAGTTGAGGGCACAGAGGGAGGAGCACCAACCCTTTCCAAAAACATCATTATTACTAATAGGGGTTGAAAATCTCTCTCAGTTTTTTTGTCTAAATGAATATTTTCATGAAAGAAAATCAGTTTTCATCAGTTTTTTGTCAAACAACTGAAAACATTTCACTTTTTGACTGGCAAACTCAAAACATTCTGCATGTGGAAAAAAATACCATTTTCCACCCAGCTCTAATTATTATTTTTGGAGATCCCAGAAAAGTGCTAGATGCCTCACAAACAAATGCAGGTGCAGTCTCTGCCCTGAAGAGAACATGACTTTGATTTGACACAGATGATGATAGAGTCTCACGCTGCTGTCAATATACGAAGATTCCACAAACACTACAGGTGAACATGTACTTGGGAGATCAGACCAATGCGAGAACTGCAAATATTGTTACATGTGGGACAGGATTTGATTTGATACTACAGGTGAAAATCATAACAGAGAGGCTGGAGAGAAAAAGGTAACACTAATTAAAATAAATGATGTAGTTATTCAATTAAGTTATACACTAAGATTGATGGTTTAGTTCCCTTTATAAAAATGATTCCCCCCCCCTCATTTCACATAGCTTTTGTAGGGAGGGTTTTGACCGCAGAAAAGGAGGTTGTTTGTCAATATTATATTCAATATTTATTTGTACAATGGTCCCCTTTGTAATCTTGGCAATTATGCCTTAGCTATACAGGTGAGCTTTGAAGTACTTACCTGAACTTCACTACAGCAAATAGCTCTCCAGTTATGATTTGTAGCTGTGATGGCATAAGAGCAGAAGTTCTTTTTACTTACATTATTACAACAGCATAGTGCTGCAGTCAGACTTTGTGCTGCAGAGAAATGACTTTGTGCCATTGCTTCCATGAATTTGGAATAGTTTTAAGACATCACTGATGTCCTATTTGTGGATAGTGTATGGGAACTATGCCTGCCTACTATTGAAATTATAGGAATCCCACAACCACAGAGGCAATGCTACTCAGATAACTAAACTGGTTGGCATGTGTAAGGATAAATACTGCAGAGTGCCCAACATGTGTTAGTATAACATGAGCCAAAAGCACTGGCGGAAATCCATCAATTGCAGCTTCCCAATGAATGTACTGGGTTCTTGTCCTCAGCAAACATTGTGCAATTTTTTGGAAAATTAATAAATATTATATAGAAAGCTCTAGTTATACCACTCAATTATATATTTCTATTATATAGAAAGCTCTAGTTATACCACTCAAAATTCCACCCAAGTGCTTTAGATGCAGATGACTCACGTCATTTTCTTCAGTACATATAGGAGAAGGATGTGGGAGTTAAAAAAATTGGTCTGGTCTATGCAACAACATCTGAGATAAAGTTAAAGATGTAGGGACAAATTCACTGCTGACATAGAAAAGTGAAATTACCTTGACATCAGTGGAGCTCCGTTGGCCCAGAAATGTAAAATTGATGCAATATGACATTGCTACATGAGACATATTGGATTTGATCTTAGCTGTGTCTTGTGTCTTTAAGGTAACCAGGGGCTTGGTGGTGGTGTTCTCATAGGGTGACCATAGAGCAAGTGTGAAAAATTGGGACAGAGGGTGGGGGGTAACAGATGCCTATATAGGGCAAAGCCCCAAATATCAGGATTGTACCTATACGATCAGGACATCTGGTCACCCTATGTTCTCATGCCCTAGTTAACTTTAAAACACATGTTGGGAATATCCAAGCATTAAGGCCTACACAGGAAGAGATCTTAATAACATTTCTTTAGTTACTGGAGGAAGAGTTTATTGACAATAGGGTCTGCTGTCTCAATTGTGTTTTATTATTTTAATAGCCCACCTAAATTCCAGATGTATCAAAGAAAAATCCTGTAAGCCTTATGGTTGGTAAAACAAAATTTACTCAGCCATTGAGAGCAGAACCAAGACCAGCTGAGGAAGAAAGGATTATGGGTTTAGCAAAAAAAGGATTTTATAAAAGACTAATATCTAAACTGCATGATGACACTGACAAATTGTAGGACCCTTTATTTTGGAAATTTATAAATATTAGTGGTTGGAAGAGCAACTGCAAACCTACCATTGGTGAGTGAAAATTGGATGCAAATTAACTCAGGAAGTCAGAAATTTGCATATTGTTGAAACTAAGCACTTTTGTGAAAAATTACTCCCTTCTTTCCTTCCCCATTTCCCCAGTATCCCCAAGAGAAGATAGAATATGTAATGGCCAGACTCTGATCTCCTTTCTCCTGTTGAAAAACTGGAATAACTCCGTCCAAGTTACCCCAGATTTCTAATGGATTCCCTGAGATCAGAAAAGGCCCAAAGAATGCAAGATGTGCTCAGAAATCCTTTTTTCATTATTATAAATAGTTGGGTGAATAATTGATTTTTTGATTCACTGGTCTAACTGGAAAAAAATCATTTTGGACTGACCCTAAACACAAATTTCAGTTTCCTTAGAAAACAAAACAAAACTATTAATGCGTTTGGGGCTGATATTTCAATGGTTAGAGCATTCACCCCGGATGTGGGACTTGAACATCAAGTCCCTCTATTGCCCCATGTGGAGCAGGGATTGGAACTTGGGCCACCTACATTGCAGGTGACTGCCCTCAGTGAGAGAGACCCTATAAATCACAACTGCAGTGTTGGAGACTCAAGTTTAAGTCCCTGCTCCATGACAGGCAGAGTGGGGACTGGAACCGGGATCTCCCATATTTTGGATGAGTGTGATATCTCCTGGATTATTGGGGAAAAGCAAGTGATATCATTATTAATTTGTGAATGGCACCTAAGTCCCTCTGTGAATCTATCCCCAAAACTTTTTTTGTCCAAAACTATTCAGGGACTTTTGACACAAATTAGCAATTAGTTTTGGGTAGAACAAGAATGCATTTTTCAGTGAATAGATTATTCATTCAAAAATTTAACCAAGCTCTAATTATAAACACAGGAAAAATACATTTCCTGCTATTAATTTACTTTGTTTCTTCTATGGGATAAATGACAGATCTTAGCTGGCAGATAAGAGGTCGATTTCTTTCTATATGTGTGATGAGGAAGATTGGAAAAAATATTGATTGTACTAGAGCATGTTTTATATCCTTTATACGATCCAATTACTATTAGCTTTTGCTCAGAATAACAGACTGCATAGGAATGATTGATTTCACTACATACCTTCAAATATGTGTGCAGAGGTTGATTTCTAATTCCTCATTCATGTGAATTTATTTGGGGCCAAATCCTGACATTCTTACTCAGAGTAGCTCTCAGAACTGCTGAGGAAGGGAAAGGGTGGGGAGTTGAAAGGTGACTGAGTCATCTTTTCACACTGTGATCCCCAGGCCATTTTGCATCCTCCAGTGCAAGTAATCAAAAGCATAAAGAGTACCCTGAAATTTGATTAATGACAACCAGTCTTGTATACTGTATTCTTTCTTAGAAAGTTCTTGTCATGTTTGGCTTTCTGAAAAGTAGGAAAAGAACTCTTCACAGTGGTGGGTGCTTAGGTCTGATGTTTGGATTATAGTAGACTTGGTCATTTCCCCCGCACAAAAAATAGCTTTTTGAATGATACACGTTTGAATGATACATGTTTTTTCACAAAAATTGTATTATTTGAACTTTTCTGATATTTTTCTCAAAATGAAAAATTTTCTTTCAATTCAGCTCAGAATGGAAAATGTCAAGTTTTCATTTTTAGTTCTCCTCCCCTCTTTCTCTCCTTTTTCTGCCTCTCTGAAAGTGAAAGGAGGTAAATAAACAAACAGCCTTGAAAATCATGATGTTCAATTTCAACTGAAAATTCATCTTTGCCTTTTCATGAAAAAAAGTCTATGAAATTTTGAACAGAATTGTTTGCAGAAATAAATTGCCATTTTTTGGCCAGGTCTAAACTATGTGCAGCATGGCCTGATTACCAACTCTCTATGGCTAATAACTCTGCCAGCTGTGAGTTTGTGGCTGTTATGACAGAGAAAAATGTTATTTTTATCTCATTTGCTGCAGCGGTGCAGTTTAGCAGCAAGTCTTTGTTTTGCTGGAGAATGGTTTTGTACTCTATTAATTTGGGGCAGTTTTACACAGTAATTGTCCCATTTATTTCAAAGGGGCTAGGATTTCACCCCAGTATCTATTGATACCTGGGCCAAAATTTGGATCTTAAACCTGAACGCCATAAAATTTCCAGGGGTATAAATATGAATCTTTAAGTAGGAACCCTACTTTCTACAGCTTTAACTCAGATCCAAACCTAGAAAGGGCCATTTCCAATTCAGATATGAGCAAAACCTTGTATAAAAAGATTTTCTTCGATTTTTGCTTGACAGGGTAGAAATCTCATCAGAGCCGCTGATTTTGTGAGAATTCATCCATACCAAGATGATGGGTTGTTGTTTTGTTTTGTTTTTGCAAGATCAGCAGTTCTTGCTTTTTCTTCCAGCCGTCTTAGGCCAATTCTACATAATATTTTAGGAGGCAGAATGAAAGTAAATAAATTGAAGCTAAAGAGTGCAAATATAATGTAAATTGAATACAAAGTTAAATATGGATTCTTGTGTAAATAAAATAAAATAAAATATAATAAAGAAAAAGTCATGATATCCTTAATGGCCCCAAGTGATTTGGAGCTTGGATTTATGTCTCATTTGAAATGCTAACTCCAGCAGCACAGCACATCTATACACCATGCTGGATAAATACAAACTCAGAGGAAGAAGTCTTGAGTCATCAACACAACTTCTTGCAGCCCTTGGATTTCTTTTTTAAGATCTCTCTCACTGACCCAGTACTGACCAAGCCTGACCCTGCTTAGCTTATGAAATCTGATGTAATCATAATGTATATGTATAATCATAATGTATCAGTGGGAAAAATAAATGGGAAAAAATGACAAGAAAATAGGCATCATATGTTTCTTTCTACTTTCCTACCTGTTATTTTGCTATTGTTTCTCTATTAATATGAAAATGCTGTGGCTTCTAAGAAAAAATAACTTTTAATGTTGTCGTGTAGTATTTGTAATGTAGCATCAACATTTGGTTATGAGTCTAAGAATATTTTCAAGATGCACATTTTGAATTTTGTACTAAATGTTGAAGAGCAGGAAAACATATGGTTAGGCATTTTATGAGTCTTTAGACTGCTAACAGTGCTAAATTCCACACCGAACACAACTGTGAATAGATACCATTTAACTAAGAAGTTAAAATGTGCAAACAAGCGCACACTGTGGAAATCCTGGACTCACAATAAAATTAAAAACCCCATTAATTCATTTATATTTTTCCAGAGGCAAATACATTTTACATTTGGTATAAATCAAATAGAAACAATTCCTCTCTTCCCCTTACTCTCTGAAACATAGTGAGAGGATTTAGCAGTTGCTGTGTTACAGGTTCCACAATTGCTGCACCAACTGATGCATTGTATGACTTTGGGCAAGTCACTTCACGTCTCTGCCTCAGTTACCTTACCCAGCTGAGAGGAAGAGGGTTAGGGCACTAGTCAAAAAGTTGTGAGACTTGGGCCTTGGCTACACTTGTGAGTTACAGCGCAATAAAGCCTCCCAGAGCGCTGTACCTCACTCTCAGTCTGCACTGGCAAGGCACATGCAGCGCTGCATCTCCGTGGCTACAGCGCTGCTGGTACTCCATGTCCCCAAGAGGAATAACAGCTGTTGCGTTTTGGCTTAGACGCTGCTGCTCCAGTGTAGTAGGGCAGTACACACTGACTGACCTCTGAAAGCTCCCTTTTGTTTTGAAAAGGCACGTCCGGGTCTGGAGTTCAGAGATCGGTTTTGGGGGCTGCTTATCTAAAAAACAAACACAGCTACTGTTTGCTTTGAATGAGTGAGAGGCAGGCAGGGGAGTGAAGGCAGCAAACGTTTGCTTGAAGAGAGAGGCGGGGGGGGGGGAAGGGGAGGAGCTTGGGGTCCATTTCGGCAAGCGGCTGCTTATCTGGTCTATGAAAAAAAAACAAAGCCCCTGCTGTTTGCTTTCTGTGAGTGAGAGAGAGACAGGGGAGGGAGTGAGTTGTAAACTTAGGAGATAATGAGCTGACAGTCTGTGGATACCCCAAAAACCCACTCTCTCTCCCCACACGCTCCTTGTCACACTCCACCTCACCCCCCACATTTGAAAAGCACGTTGGAGCCACTTGAACGCTGGGATAGCTGCCCATAATGCACCGCTCCCAATACAGCTGCAAATGCCTCAAATGTGGCCACGACAGTGTGCTGGCAGCTGCCAATGTGGACAGACTGCAGCGTTTTCCCTACTCAGCTGTACGAAGGCAAGTGTAGCCTTAGCCTCGGGTTCACGTCCCTACGAGATCACAGATTTCCTCTGTGAATTTGGGTTAATCACATCATTTCTTTGTGCTTGTAAAATGGAACAACCCCACACACTTACAAGGATGGTGTGATGATAAATTCATTAAAGATTGTGAGGTGTTCAGATACTATGGCAATGAAGGCCCAACAGGCACCTTGGATCTGTACTTCCTTTATGAAGTACTTTGATATTTACAGCAGAAAAATGGTTGCATGAGAGTACTAGTGTCCTGGACAACACACTTGCCTCTTCCAATTAATGACTGCACATTTAAACTATGTTATTCTCCAGAGTTCCTTATTATATTGCTAATCTAGTAAACGTTAATTTTTACATTTGTTCTTGTGGGCTGTTTTCACCACATCAAATAGTTTTGGGGGGTTTTGGGGGGTTCTTTTTCCCTCTTAGCACTCCAGGAAGTTTTAAGAGAAAACAAAGTAGATGAGTTAACACAGATTTGTGGCCTTCTTAAAACTGTAGTTTGAAATCAATACAATGTTTTTAATCCGAGGGCTGGTCACTGCCAAGGTTTTTTTGGTTTGTCATTGGTGTGGGGTTTTTTTAAGGGTAGCATCTAGCAAAACCAAAATAATTCTTGTGTATATTTTTCTTCCTGGAGAAGCTGGTGGTTAATAAAAATGGATTTACTTTTACCCTAAGTCTCAGTAGGGAGCAGGTCTTTTTTTTTTTTGCCAGCTGAAAAATCCACAGAATGAGAGGGCAGAAAAAGCAGTCTGGTTAAGGACAAATAGAAGCCAGAAGATACAGATTCCCCCTACTTGCAATGTTTCTTTGTAATGTAAAACACTAACATATATCCCGTGGTATCTGCAGTGTTGGATTAAATGCAGAGAGTTTGAAAAGAAAAAAAAACTGCCTATAAACTGTATTTCAGTTTTAAGAAGATATGTGTACAATACTTGAAACCTCTCTTAGTGGAAATCTCCTATGAAGCTAGGGAGGGCTCCACATGCAGCAGAACTAGGACAGTACCAGCCACTCGGGGACTAGCCACCTGTCAAGACACATGGTGATGAAAGGTATAGAATCATTACCACTGCCCTGCAAACATCTCTCTACTGGATTGCCTGGAAAGTGAGGCAGTAGGCCTCTGAAAATGTCTCGATTGCTTTGGCACCCAGGTAGCCGCCAACATCTCTGCTGTGCATGACTTACTATGGACTGCTCACACCCATTCTACCTTTTCTGGGTGAACTATTACAACTAATGGAGATTGTTTACAATCAGAACACAGCTGATGCAGGAGATCCCTATAGATAGCATACATTCACATTGTGTCTCTGTCCCAGGGCTTTGGCAAAAAAATCTCCTACTTGACCTGCCAAAGTCCATGAATACACACAGACTAGCTCCTTGCCATCTGCACTCACCACACATATTTTGCGTCCATTAGCCTGGCTTTCTTGTCCCCTTCTTTGGTTTTTGTATCTTTTCCATACTCCCTCTTACTGGCTCCAGCTCTCTTATTTTTCAGCCCTCCACTAATCCCTGTTAGTTAGTTCCCTGCCACCATCCTTGAAATACATCACATGTTACAATAACAGCTCATAAAAGTTCATCACACCATTAACTGGTTTTTTTTCTTTAACTTTTTATTTTAGTCCTTTGCACATTGCAACAGTAGAAATGAGACAACGTAGTCAGCCATAGATACACAGAAAAAAATGGTGTTACAACTACTTCTGCAACGTCAGAGCATCAAGAACAAGAGCAATACATGCAGAAAGGTAAAAGATTACGAAAAGATTATATTAAAATAAAAGACTGGAACATGCCACGACTTTGCTTGAGAAATCACTTTACTTTAAAAACTGCCATGAAAAATATCAATCCTTAATTATTACTCTGAATTAATTGAAATGGCTACCCTCTACTCCATTGACTCAGAAGTAATGAGAGCTAGCCAAAAGTCAATGTTTGCATTACACTGAATACCAGAGATATTTGTGCTCATTACAGGACCTTTCAGGTCTCTGTGAACTTTACTTCACAATATAGATCTAATCAAGATTGAAGAAAACCACAAAACAATGGGCAGGTTTAAGAAGAAGTCCTAGCTATAAGACTATTGCAAAAATCTGTTAATCTCTTTGAAACTGTCTTCTTGGCATGCAACCTGTACGTATAGCAACTGGTACTCCTAGCAAATTAAATTAAATCTATTGAAGCTATTCCTGAGCAGTAACTAGCAGCCCCACTCCCTCCCCTTGTATACTCACCCAACCAAATTCTGCTCCATATTGCTAGACCACACTGCATCCACCGTAGGGAAAACCACACAGTGTGAAAGAGAAGGCTATGTTTGATCAAAGACACCTGGTGACCTACATCAGCTGCATCTAGGCCAGCAAGATGAGAGTGAGAGTATCTGAAAAGCAGTTACAATGGAGTTTTGCTCCATGATCCAAGTGCTGACAAAGCATGCCCAAGCAAAATTGCTGCCACCTAATACTATATAACTCATCTACATCACCAACAAGATAGGGGCTAGCCATGGGTACTGTGTGTCCAAAGTGGCTCCTCTAATGTGCACTTGGACAGGAAGGGACTAGTCCTTTCCCTCTGAACAGATGACAGCTGCAGCTGTTTCTCCTGATTGCAGAGATCTATAAATAGCAGAATAGCAGATACAATTTCACCTTTTTGGGGGGCTGGGGGGAAAGGGCACCGTGGAGGAAAGTCAGGGCGCTGGGTAGTGACCGGCCACAGGAATCAGAGACAGAAGGTTGAAGTTACAGGAATAACTTGGAAGATTTTCTTTCTTCAGGGGGAAAACCAGCAAGGTGAATTACATTCTGGGTTTCCTTTGGGACTTGGCTGAAGAAAAATACCACATACAATTTTACTTTAGCTGAGGGAGGCTGGTCTGCACTAAGGTTAGGCCACTCAAGGGGCAACTTACCTTATCCTAAAAAGCCTGTGACTTAAACTCCATGATACTGATATTTAAGCCATATCTTGGGAAGTCGTTTTTTTTCCCTTTTTGGCTTGCTATGTCCCTGACTTGCATGTCAGAGTGTTATGTCTATTATTGATTGCATCACTTCTGTCAGAAAAGGATACCAACTACACCCTTCCTTAAATCATGTGTGATTGATTATGGTGTTTGTTCTCCAAGAGAACCATTTTTGGACCATTACAGGCTCTGTTATGCCTATGTAAAAAGATAGATATCACAACATGCCCTAAAAGTGATGGGGTAACAAGGTGAATGTCCAAGGATAATCACCGATTTAGGATGTCTGAGTTAAGGTTCCAAAGGTTGGATATACCTTCTGGAACAGAAAAGGGAAAGTAGGACATTGAATGATGGTTCATGTTTCCAGACACTAACCGAAAAAAGCAGATGTTCGAAGCAGCTAGAAAATTTTAATAAATGAATACTAACAAAGAAATTCATTAAAGCAGCTAGTATTAATGTTAGTGTGAATAAACTGAAATAAATTCGATGTGTAATAAGCATCCACTCCCCAAGGAGGGGATGTGGTACATTCTTAGGAGTAATCATTTGTTCTTCTTTGGTTGCGCATATTAGGAGGCAGAAGACATTCTGACATGATCTGTAACCTAAGTGACTTTTGTGACCCCTGATGCTGGACCTAATTCATCCTTGTTGTTAGTCCATTCATACAACTGAAGTTACACTGGCCTACTCTCTATGATATTTGGCTAGATGTACACCTTGGACTTTCTGGGCAGCCAGCCCTGCCTAGTTTAGGTTGAAGACCTATCATATAACAATCAGCCTGGATACTAACACAGTACTAAGCCCTGCATAAGTAGCATCTGCCTTTACCTTAGCCTATGATCCCACACTATTATACTGCTAAGCTTCACAAACCCCTATAGCTACATGGTAGATTTATCTGAAAATCAGGAGACAATAAACTACCAGTAGTTCAAATAACAAGCCTAGGAAAACAAATCATTATTAAATCAAAGGAACATATTTCCATGAAAGTGTCTGGAATAGAGCCCAGCTAAAAGCAGACAGAAGCTGAGTAATTCAAAAGCAAATGACTCAGTAGGGAAGAAGAGACTACCAGAGACTTGTCAAAATGATAATAAAAGAGGTAGTTGAAGGAAAAAGCAAGCAGGGTTCCCAATAAATACTAAGCTAGAGATGCTTAAATTTTGGAGGGATGAGTATGATTGAAAGTTGTACCAAAACTTGTGAGACAGTGAAAGCTACCCTGATTAGTTAAACAATTCCACCGCCATCAAAACGTGAGCAGAAGCCACATGCTGAGTTGTGGATTTTAGATGCAGCTCTCAGGGGGAGAGTGGGGGGTGGCTGCATACACCCTTACTGGGAGCAATGTCCTCACCTACAGAGGAGCCAGCCAGGATTTGGCTCTGTGATTTATTTTTTCTGTTTTGAAGTCATCTATTATTTATAAAACATGTTGAAAACAAAAAAACTACATCAGCATCATGTTATTATTACAGATTATTTGTATTATAGTAGTACCTGGAGGCCCCAAATGAAAGCAAGAAGTCAAAATCTCAATTTTTTATGAACTGATCCAAAACTTGGATTAACTCACAACATTTCAGTTTGATAATTTCAAAACATTTCATTTCATTTTTTACCTTGTTTATGAATTTATACTAAAAAAGGTTTAAAAACCTCTAATTTCCAAAACAGAAAGTCATTTCAAATAAAAAAATGAAACTATCTCAGTCTTGAGATTTGTCAAAATTAAGCCTCTCTTCCTAACAGTTTCATTTAGAAGAATCAACATTTTCCAATGAAAAATCATTTAGTTGTAAAATTCCTGACCAACTCTAACTCAACTCTGTTCCACTGCTGACTTTTCTAGTGTCCAGTCGAAGTAACAATCTAATATCAGTTATACAGTCAGAACAGATGGATTCCAACTAAAACTCTAAAATAACAATATGTGGAACTATGGATAAGCAACATTAGAATTCATAGAGTTATAGAGTTTAAGGCCAGAAGGGCCCACCAGGTCAACTAGTCTGACCGCCTGTATATTACAGGCCACCAACATCACCCGGCACCCACACACTAAACCCAACAACTGAAATTATACCAAGGTATTACAGCCCACAAGAAACCAGACTACTCTATGCCATAGTAAGAGAATAGGCGGGACTGAGGTGCACCAATGACTGAGGCTCCTGCCATGGCAGGAAAATGATTCAGTGAGATATACCTAGATCATCCGGGCAAGTGACCCACAGCCACACTCTGCAGAAGGTGAAAAAAACCCAAGGTCACTGCCAATCTAGCCTAGGGGAAAAGTCCTTCCCAACCCCATGTATGGTCATCAGTTTGACCCTGAGCATGTGAGCAAAAACCAGCCAGCGTAGCAGCTGAGATACAGAATGCTCGGCACACCCCATCCATGAAACTGAGGCTGGCCAGAGCTGGCTTCCCCCCATCCCCACAGAGGCAGCAGATGGTTCCATCCCTCTAAGTCTTCTAGCTCTGGGGTTTATACAGGTGTGTGTTTTAAATATAAGCTCTTTGGGATAGGGAGTCTTTGTCTTGTACAGTGTTAAGCACATTGCAGTAGAGGGGAGTGAAATCTGAACTTCTGTCTCATGGAAAATTCCAACGTTTGTTTTCATCTCAACTCAGAACAAAAAGTTCCAATTTTTCACAGATTGGAAATACAAAAAAAAAAAAAAATTGATTCCAAATTAAAACATTTCATTTTGGTTTGTTGGGCTGACCCAAAGCATTTAGTTTCTAATCAGTTCAACATTAAATTGCATTTTCCCATTGTGATTCATTGCCTTATGGAATTGTAGTTTGGGGAAGCCAGATACCTCATTCTCCCTAATGAGCCAGAATAAATCTCCCATAATGCTCCCAGCATGTAACTCCTGTGATATACCAAGCAACCTGGTCAGAAGGGAGTGCCCACATTGCATTATGGGAGATGTAGTGCTCCAGTTAGCTTGGCCTATACAAGAGAATGGGTGCCTAACTTTAAAACACCCATGAGGCAATGCACTGCTATGGAAATGCAGTTTAGTTGAACTGATTCAAAATCATAGAATCTCAGGGTTGGAAGGGACCTCAGGAGGTCATCTAGTCCAACCCCCTGCTCAAAGCAGGACCAACCCCAACTAGATCATCCCAGCCAGGGCTTTGTCAAGCCTGACCTTAAAAACCTTGAAGGAAGGAGATTCCACCACCTCCCTAGGTAACCCATTCCAGTGCTTCACCACCCTACTAGTGAAAAAGGTTTTCCTAATATCCAACCTAAACCTCCCCCTCTGCAACTTGAGACCATTACTCCTTGTTCTGTCATCTTCTACCACTGAGAACAGTCTAGATCCATCCTCTTTGGAACCCCCTTTTAGGTAGTTGAAAGCAGCTATCAAATCCCCCCTCACTCTTCTCTTCTGCAGGCTAAACAATCCCAGTTCCCTCAGCCTCTCCTCATAAGTCATGTGCTCCAGCCCCCTAATAATTTTTGTTTCCCTCCGCTGGACTCTTTCCAATTTATCCACATCCTTCTTGTAGTGTGGGGCCCAAAACTGGACACAGTACTCCAAATGAGGCCTCACCAGTGCCGAATAGAGGGGAATAATCACGTCCCTTGATCTGCTGGAAATGCCCCTACTTATGCAGCCCAAGATGCCATTAGCCTTCTTGGCAACAAGGGCACACTGTTGACTCATATTCAGCTTTTTGTCCACTGTAACCCCTAGGTCCTTTTCTGCAGAACCGCTGCCCAGCCATTAGGTCCCTAGTCTATAGCAGTGCATGGGATTCTTACGTCCTAAGTGCAGGACTCTGCACTTCTCCTTGTTGAAACTTATCATATTTCTTTTGGCCCAATCCTCTAATTTGTCTAGGTCCCTCTGTATCCTATCCCTACCCTCCAGCGTATCAACCACTCCTCCCAGTTTAGTGTCATCTGCAAACTTGCTAAGGGTGCAGTCCACACCATCCTCCAGATCGTTGATGAAGATATTGAACAAAACCGGCCCCAGCACCGACCCTTGGGGCACTCCACTTGATACCGGCTGCCAACTAGACATGGAGCCATTGATCATACCCGTTGAGCGCGACCATCCAGCCAGTTTTCTATCCACCTTACCGTCCATTCATCCAGCCCATACTTCTTTAACCTGCTGGCTAGAACACTGTGGGAGACTGTATCAAAAGCTTTGCTAAAGTCAAGAAATAGCACATCCACTGCTTTCCCCTCATCCACAGGGCCAGTTATCTCATCATAGAAGGCAATTAGGTTAGTCAGGCATGACTTGCCCTTGGTGAATCCATGCTGAGTGTTCCTGATCACTTTCCCCTCCTTTAAGTGGTTCAGAATTGATTCTTTGAGGACCTGTTCCATGATTTTTCCAGGGACTGAGGTGAGACTGACTGGCCTGTAGTTCCCTGGATCTTCCTTCTTCCCTTTTTTAAAGATTGGCACTACATTAGCTTTTTTCCAGTCATCCGGGACCTCCCCCGATTGCCATGATTTGTCAAAGATAATGGCCAATGGCTCTGCAATCACATCAGCCAACTCCTTTAGCACCCTCGGACGCAGTGCATCCGGCCCCATGGACTTGTGCTCATCCAGCTTTTCTAAATAGTCCCGAACTACTTCTTTCTCCACAGAGGGCTGGTCACCTCCTCCCCATACCGTGCTGCGGAGTGCAGCCGCCTGGGAGCTGACCTTGTCTGTGAAGACAGAGGCAAAAAAAGCATTGAGTACACTAGCTTTCTCCACATCCTCTGTCACTAGGTTCCCTCCCTCATTCAGCAAGGGGCTCACACTTTCCTTGACTTTCTTCTTGTTGTTCACATACCTGAAGAAACCCTTCTTGTTACTCCTAACATCTCCGGCTAGCTGCAACTCCAAGTGTGATTTGGCCTTCCTAATTTCACTCCTGCATGCCTGAACAATATTTTTATACTCCTCCCTAGTCATTTGTCAAATCTTCCACTTCTTGTAAGCTGCTTTTTTGTGTTTAAGACGAGCAAGGATTTCACTGTTTAGCCAAGCTGGTCGCCTGCCATATTTACTTTTCTTTCTACACATCGGGATAGTTTGTTCCTGCAACCTCAATAAGGATTTTTTAAAATACAGCCAGCTTTCCTCGACTCCTTTCCCCCTCATGTTATTCTCCCAGGGGACCTTGCCCATCAGTTCCCTGAGGGAGTCGAAGTCTGCTTTTCTGAAGTCCAGGGTCTCTGTTCTACTGCTCTCCTTTCTTCCTTGTGTCAGGATCCTGAACTCTACCATCTCATGGTCACTGCCTTCCAGGTTCCCATCCTCTATTGCTTCCTCTACTATTTCTTCCCTGTTTGTGAGCAGCAGGTCAAGAAGAGCTTTTCCCCTAGTTGGTTCCTCCAGCACTTGCACCAGGAAATTGTCCCCTACACTTTCCAAAAACTTCCTGGATTGTCTGTGCACCATTGTATTGCTCTCCCAGCAGATATCAGGGTGATTAAAGTCACCCATGAGAACCAGGGCCTGTGATCTAGTAACTTCTGTTAGTTGCTGGAAGAAAGCCTCGTCCACCTCATCCCCCTGGTCTGGTGGTCTGTAGCAGACTCCCACCACGGCATTACCCTTGTTGCTCACACTTCTCAATTTAATCCAGAGACTCTCAGGTTTTTCTGCAGTTTCATACTGGAGCTCTGAGCAGTCATACTGCTCTCTTACATACAATGCAACTCCCCCACCCTTTCTGCCCTGCCTATCCTTCCTGAACAGTTTATATCCATCCATGACAGTACTCCAATCATGTGAGTTATCCCACCAAGTCTCTGTTATTCCAATTACATGATAATTCCTTGACTGTGCCAGGACTTCCAGTTCTCCCTGCTTGTTCCCCAGGCTTCTTGCATTTGTGTATAGGCATTTAAGATAACTCACCAGTCGTCCTGCTGTCCCAGTATGGGGCAGGAGCCCTCCCCTCTTGCACTCACCTACTTGTGCTTCCTCCCGGTATCCCACTTCCCCACTTGCATTGGGGCTTTGGTCTCCTTCCCCCAGTGAACCTAGTTTAAAGCCCTCCTCACTAGGTTAGCCAGCCTGCTTCCAAAGATGCTCTTCCCTCTCTTCGTCAGGTGGAGCCCATCTCTGCCTAGCACTCCTTCTTTTGGAACACCATCCTATGGTCAAAGAATCCGAACCCTTCTCTCCGACACCATCTGCATAGCCATTCGTTGACTTCCACGATTCGACGGTCTCTACCCCGGCCTTTTCCTGCCACAGGGAGAATGGACGAGAACACCACTTGCGCCTCAAACTCCTTTATCCTTCTTCCCAGAGCCACGTAGTCTGCAGTAATATGCTCAAGGTCATTCTTGGCAGTATCATTGGTGCCCACGTGGAGAAGCAGGAAGGGGTAGCGATCTGAGGGCTTGATGAGTCTCGGCAGTCTCTCCGTCACATCATGAATCCTAGCCCCTGGCAAGCAGCACACCTCTCGGTTTTCCCGGTCAGGGCGGCAGATAGATGACTCAGTCCCCATGAGGAGAGAGTCCCCGACCACCACCACCCTCCTCCTCCTCTTGGGAGTGGTGGTCGTGGAACCCCCATCCCTAGGATTGTGCATCTCATGCCTTCCAGTCAGTGGAGTCTCCTTCTGCTCTGTTCCCTCAGATGTAACATTCACTCCACTCTCTGCACTAGTACCTGTGGAGAGAACATGAAAACGGTTGCTCATCTGAATATGCGTTTCTGGAACATGGACTTGTCTCATACTCTTTCCTCTTCTGGAGGTCACATGCCGCCAATTATCCTCGCTGGCCTTCTGTCCCCGCTGCATAGCCTGCTCTGAATCCTCACAACACTCTGCCCGCTGAAGCCTATCCTGACGTCTATCCAGGAACTCCTCATTTTCTTTTATGGAACGCAGGGTTGATACTCATTTCTCCAGACCTTGAATCTTCTCCTCCAATATGGAGATCAGCTTGCACTTTGTACAGACAAAGTCGCTTCTATCCTGTGGAAGAAAGACAAACATGGCACATCCTGTGCAGGTCACAACAGCGGATCGCTCAGCATCCATAGTCCCTTCCTTCGAAGAGTTTCCTCACTTGTGGCAGAAGCTACTCAGGGAACCTGCAAGGGGGATGCCGCAGTAGGCTCTCTCCAGGCGAACTCCCAGGCTAACTCCACCTGTTTGCTTCTCTGCTATTCGCTGCTCAGCTGGTTCGCAGCTGACTGACTGTCTTTTTAGAAGAGCCTGGAACAAAGCACTCCCAATTCACACTATTCAAACAGGCACTCAAACAATCAAGCACACGGTCAAACTGTCCCCACAACAGATACTCACTCCCCCGTCTGCAGCCCCCTGGTTGCTCTGCCTCTGCCTTTAGTTTGGGTTAAAGGAGTTAGGAATGGCAAGGATAGCTTGCCCCCTTCGCACTCCCCTTCCAAACTCCCTCTCAAACTCCCCTGTTTGCAGCTCCTGTTCGCAAATCAGTAATGGGATATGGAACTCTCACCTCAAGGTTACCACCCATTCAAATTTGTTTTAGGTGAATAGAGACCAAAAGTCACTGAAATCCAAAGTCTGTTCTGTGGCCTATTCCAAAGGTCTCAGTTCAAGAGAGAATTCTCAGCATTGTAAAATCACCATTACAACTGGAAACTGAATTGCACCATTGCGCTTAGAGGTGACCTTTATAGAACAAGGTTGAGACAGTAGCAGAAAGAATTAACATGGCTAAATATAACATTTAATTCCCAAAGTCCCAGTCTAGAATCTTTATGGAAGCATTTTTTTAAAAAAGCACTAGTGACCTCAGTGAGAACATGGCCTTCTGTTTAGAGAGACTGGAAAGCAAAGCAGCCAGGGTTTTATTTCTGACTCTGCCACTTGACTTTCACTGTGACTTTGACATGTCATTTAATCTCTCTGTGCCTCAATTACTTCATCTGTAAAATAGGGTTAATAATTATCTAGGTAAGTAAAGGTTTTGAGATTCTCAGATGAAAGATGCTATTAGAAAGATAAGTATCATTATTATTATTATTTTTATTAAGAAGAAGTTCCAATTTTTTATACATCGCATACCTACATCTAACCTGTAAAGAACAGGTGACAACTAACTGGTAAATAGATCTTACAAATTAAAACCCACCATTAAACTCCCTGGAAAAAATGCAAAGAAAAAAATATTAGAAAAAATGTCAACCTTAGTTCAGCTGAAAGAAAAATCAGCCCCATAGTACTTTGTGTATGTTTTAACAAAGGCTAAAACAATCTCATCACCTCTGTGCACTGATCTGATCTCAACTCTCAAAAGAAAATATGAGCCATATGCAACTTTAACAAGCTGTTAAGAGAGTAAAGGAAATATAAGCATGTCAGCTGTCAATCCTATCCCTGACTAATATATAAACATAATTTTATGGCAGAGCTTTGCTGTCTTACTGATTGTAGGTACTGTAATAGCAGTGTAAATATAATATAAGCAACTGTCTCCCTTGATGGAAACAGTAGCCATAAATAAATACATTTTTTTTAAAAAATCAGAAAAGCATAAGGAAAGAAAAGGAAGAAAAAATATCCCTGGAGCTAGAATGTTCCATGATGTCAAACCATGGATCAGCAACAAAGGAACAAGTTACTCGGGATTTGAACTGACAAGCTTTTCCCCACCAAATAAAAGAGCAGCCAAATCTCTGAGCCAATAAGCAAGAAATAAGGACAATGAAAAATGCTGATCTACAGGTGCATGGAATACTATCTTATGGGGATCCAGACCAGGGAAATTGTTTCCAGTTATCAAATGACTGCTATCTATAAACATAAAGAAGTTGTACCTTTCTGTAGTAAAATACATCAAACATCTAAAGAAGGCAAGAAAGGTTATTTTCACTTATGTGCAATGACTTCCTAGCTTACTTCTTGTTATAACATACTTTGCTACTAGTGAGTTATACATAGACTTGGAAAGATTAGATTTGTATTGATAAATGTCAGTAAACGTCAATTTCACCAAACACATACAAACAGAAGAAAAAAATATTTTCATCAATAATAATTGACATTTACAGATAGACAAAGAAAGAAAAAAATGCTACTTGAGATTAATTAGAGTTTTATTTAAAGGTATTTACTTTGAATATTTTGATATGTGATGTTGATAATTTATCCTTTTTACAGTTAATAAAGCTTTGACTTTTTGAAACTCAGCGTTTATTATCATTAAATAATTATTGTCTGACTGCTCCATTGTCTGACCTCCCCCCCATAATTTCCCACAATGGTGAACATTTACATTGATAAAAAGAAAAAAGCTTAAAACCCATAATTCTGCACAACTGTGAAAATGTAAATAGATAAAAATAGAAAAACTCATATAGTAAACATCAGTATTATCTGTCAAAATTATTTTTTAAAATATCAAATTCTGCTAAGACTAGTTATAGGTCATGAGAATAGAAGAACTACCACACTGGAAAAAATTAATTGTCACTCATCTCCACTAACTTGTTCCTCACCGTGACTAATGATGGAGGCATTAGTGGAAAACATAAAATCCCTATATATAAAGAAACTACTTAGCTAGCCCATGCCACACAGTTTTCACTCTTCCCAGACCCTTTGCCCAGAGGACCCAGCAGCAGCAGCAGCCCATCTCAAGGGAGAGGCCCACAGCAGCTTCTGTTCCTTAGGTGTGTCTGACTCATGATTAAAGGATTATTATTCCTGTCCCCTTTCTCAGCACACACAACTGCAAGGCCTACAGTTACAATGTGTGCCCTGGGGAGAACTATCAGTCCCGGAATGCTTCTCAGCTGGGCAGAAACCAGGCAGAAGCTGGTCTTTGAACCCACCTTAAAGGGACAGGTCACTCTGTGACAATTTAAGTGAAACCCTGACTCCATTGAGATCAGTGGCAAAACTCCCATTGACCCTTATGGGGCCAGGATTTCACCCTTAATTGAGCTACTTAAGCTTGTGAAATTATGTAAGTGGTTTTTTTTCAAATGGCGTCTTCCTGATATCAATGGAAGACCACTGTTACAGAGGGCTAATGGCCTATTCGCTGCATAATATTTGCCATTTTAAAATGTTAAATATTCCAGTGAAAGGCCATATGCTTCTGTTGTAACTCCTGCACCAAATAGAGGGGTTTCTTTGTGAGAACTTATTGTTCTATTTGAACTATATTTGAAGGATGACCAGAATTTTGTGAAAATTAATCAAAAATGTACACATTGTTTAAACAATGTACACATTTTAAGCTTTCCTGACAAGATGTATATAATAGAATCATTCAGCCTTGTCCCACATTGCTTATACAAATCTTAACTGTAAACAAACATGTATGATGAACATTTTTACATTTAATGGGACTCATTTGAGTACCAGCTCAGCAGAATACTAGATCAAAAAAGCCAGGAGCAACTGGGATGAGCACTGATTTCAGATCCTACCTAACATACTAATTAAGGGAACACACCCAATGTAACACACACAGTAACTTTTAGTAAATAAAACCACATAAGCAGTACTGTGGAAACAATTGTCTATGAACATAACTAGTGCCCTACCAAATTCACAGCCATGAAAAATGTGTCATGGACTGTGAAATAAGCCCTCCCTATGAACTCTATCTATTGGAGGGGTTGCGGAGGGGCAAGGCTGGGGGCACCCCAGCCATGGACTCCTATCATTCTCTGGACTCCAGCTACTAGTAGTGCCCCAGCTGGGGAGGGATGAGATTTCCTCATCTCCTGCACAGCCTCTCTTGTGGGGAGATCAGACCTAGTTCCAAGTACCTCCCCCTGTTGCAGGAAGCTCGGTGGCTGGGCAGGAGGTTCCCGGAGGTGGAGGTAGATCCGATCTCCCACGTGCTGTTGGGAGTGCCCCAGATGGGGGCTCCCACCTGCTAATCCTGTCTGGGCTAGGGAGGGTCAGAACCTGCTCATTCCCAGGATAATTCTCAGGAGGGGATCAGGCCCACCTTTGGGTGCCTCTGCTCAAAGCACTGGCCAACTGAAGTGGTAGCTCCTGTGCTTACTTGTTCCCAGCCTTTCTCTTGTGTTGTCTCCCTCCAGGTAATCTGGTCCTGACTCTTGGCTCCAATTCCTGGCTTCTGACTTCAGCTCTGATCAGGTTGATAAGAGTTTCAGCCCACTGAAAGATGATCAGTAGATTTTTGACAAATTAGTTCTAATTCTTGATGGCCCAAACTATGAAGAACAGATGCAAATTGGACCTTTCTTGTATTTTAGAGGGAGTTGGTCTTGAAGTTCCAGTTTGGGTTCATTTCTAGTTCTATTGGATTAATGGCCACTTCCTCAGCTGATGTAAATCTCCATAGTTCCATTGAATTCAATGGATCTACAGCAATTTCCACCAGTTAATTAGTGGAGTGCATCAGTGCTGACTTAGAGAGCCTTCATTCTGTAACCTGGGTATATGTATTATAGGACATGTCTACATTGCCATAAAAAACCTACAGTACCGAGTCTCAGAGCCCAGATCAGCTGACTCGGGCTCACAGGACTTGGGATGTGGGGCTACAAAATAAGTGTAGACATTTGGGCTCGGGCTGGAGCCCAGGTTCTAAGACCCTCCCACCTTACGGGGTCTCAGAGGCTGGGCACTTGCCAAAGCTCAAATGCGTATAATGCAATTTTATAGCCCCATGAGCCTGAGCCTGCTGACTGGGGCAAGCTGTGGCTGTGCTGCAGGTCTTTTATCACAGTGTAAACATACCCATAGAGGCTCAACCGTGGGAGGTTCTGAATGCCTTCATCTCCCACTGATATAAGCGTTGGGCCCTACGAAGTAAAATTCCATATGAAAAGGAAGAAAAGTAATAATTGCATAGAAATTCTTTGTCTGCCTTTCAAATATCCAAAGGCGCTAGCATGCACTGCATAATATTGGCCTGACATTTTTCTTGGTGTGTTGCTTTTTAAAGATACAGAAGAGAAAACAAATCTGAAAATAGAATACCTTTACAACTGTTAAAGAGAGCTTATCTACCAAGTTTTTATTAAGAGAAAAATGTCAAGACACGTCATTAATCAGAGCAGCATACATGGTCCTAGCTATATAGTAACACAGTTGGAGGCAAAGTGTTTTAAAGTTACTAGAACTGTCAGCAACGAAGCGTAAAGCCAAGAGTGTTACTTCACTAACAGATGTATTTACAGTTCAAACTGACCTCTTTGTATGCAGGTAAGGGATTCAAGGTAGGATTCCAGCTATTATAGCAGGATATAAAATTATACGCTTGAGTGCTGACCTTACTCTCTCAAGGTGAGACAAAAAATGAAATTGCCAACAAACATATTACAATTGTGATTAAGTAGCATTTTATACACTATTGGAAACATTGGGACAGACAGTTCTGAGGGCAAAGACAAGATTTCTTCTGATTACACTGAACTATTTGTCTCACTGCAGAGGTCTGATACCAGATTTCAATAGAAAAATGGTTACAATAAATACATGAATTATATATCATGTAACTATCATATATATCAATGACTACAATAAAATTGAGTTACATATCATGAACAATTACACATAGGATTGTCCCTCTGAAAGGTGATTTTTTTATGCTTATTTCATTTAAGCTATAGATATGACTTATCTTACTTATGATTTTCAACTTATGGTTTTCAAAACTCAGGCATGAAAAATATTTAATTAAAAACCACCATCTATAAATAAAGAATATTTTTAATGCAATGTATTCAATTTTACTGTGTATTAGGTATATAAAGCAAAATCCCATCAGAATAATGTTTATTATGCTGGGTTAAATCAGCTACTGAACACTGTGCCACGGCAGGCTTGGAGGAACATTATATGGTTATTATATTTTTTGTCACTGTGAAAAGGCAGAGTTCTTAAAAAATTATATGTGAGGCCTGGGAGCCGTCATACTTTATTTCTTTGTGTATTAAGACTTTCCATGCTCTCAGCCCAAGGTAAGTACATTGATCAAATATTGGTACAGGAGTACTTTGAAAAGCCCAATGATTATAGACATTTAGGGACATTAAAAGGAGTTCATAGGATACATAAATATTTATGAGGCTGAAAACTAAGGCCAGAACTCTGACATTGCTAAGATGAATATGACCAGCACAACTAGAGCATGCAGATGCAAATATTCATCATGATTATTAAGAGTGACATAAAATGGAAACCAGTGGATTCAGTCCATGCACTTGTCAGATATGTGAAATAGCACATGGTGCTTTATTTGGGTAGGGAATACCCAGCAACTCCCAAAGTTGTCTGGTCAAAGACCTGACATTTATACAAATGAGCAGACAAGAATCTGGACCCAGTAAAGATCATACATGTATACACACAAGCACAGGTATTTAACCTGAATGTAAAATCTGCTATGCAACCCCCTAGTTCTGGCCTACAATATTCTCTTCCCCTTATTTTGGAAGAAGCCCAGAAATATTCAAATCTGGGCTCTAACTACATAGCTAATTAGAATGCTCTTTCTGATGTGACAGAAAAAGATTCACAATATCCTAAATGTCTGTCTACCTGCCCATCTGTCCAATCATCTTCTGTGATGATCAGTCACAGCCTAGTTCTTGCCCATCTCTTGGGGCTGCACTTACATGCTACCCTTTACTTGGGCTGAATTGTAAGATTACAATGTAGCCTTAAATCCATGGACATTTTGTTGGGCTGAAAGGATGCTTTGGTGACAATTCATATACAGAAACCTGACTGGCTCCTAGAGCATAGTGGCTGGGGGTACTTTTCTCCATAATCAAAAGTACTGTTTAATGCTTGCTATGGAATTTTAAATTCTTTGAGTTCATATCATCCAGCTTGCAAAAGATTTCCTATAATTCTATGCTGTTTGAAGAAAGATGTAAATTTAGAAGCTGGTGTGGTGTGTGTGTGTACCATAATATAAAAATGAAAAGGACATAGGCAAAAATACATCAGAATAAGCTATTAATTTCTCTCTATATACAGTCTGATGAATCAGTACTAAGTTACTTGGGAGAACTGTGTTCCTCTTTGGAGAAAAGTATGTACCGTTTTACAACTGAATTAAACCTTTTATATTCAAAGCTGTACAGTAATATTCACTACCCATAATATATATAAGGTCCTATATCCTTAAGACTGCAGCCACCCTGTAGGAAGGGAATGTTTAGAGTAGGGGTTCTCAGAGTGCTACCACCAACGCTTGCTGGTGGCCACAGTGACAATTTTTCCTAAAATACTTAATTAACTTTAGAAAAACAAATAAATATGCACGTAGACATGTCCAAAACCTGGGGCCAAAGGACACAGTGGGGACCAGAGGCGATGGGGGCTGAGCCCAGGGACCGAATCCCTGCAGCTGCATTGCCTGGCACCAGGGCCGGAGGATCCACTAGGTGCCAATGGTGATGGGTGGGGTGAGGGGCCAAGGGAGGCAGCAGGGGCCAGGGATGATCATAGAATCATAGAATCTCAGGGTTGGAAGGGACCTCAGGAGGTCATCTAGTCCAACCCCCTGCTCAAAGCAGGACCAACCCCAACTAGATCATCCCAGCCAGGGCTTTGTCAAGCCTGACCTTAAAAACCTCGAAGGAAGGAGATTCCACCACCTCCCTAGGTAACCCATTGCAGTGCTTCACCACCCTACTAGTGAAAAAGTTTTTCCTAATATCCAACCTAAACCTCCCCCTCTGCAACTTGAGACCATTACTCCTTGTTCTGTCATCTTCTACCACTGAGAACAGTCTAGATCCATCCTCTTTGGAACCCCCTTTTAGGTAGTTGAAAGCAGCTATCAAATCCCCCCTCACTCTTCTCTTCTGCAGGCTAAACAATCTCAGTTCTGCAGGCTAAACAATCCCAGTTCCCTCAGCCTCTCCTCATACGTCATGTGCTCCAGCCCCCTAATCATTTTTGTTGCCCTCCGTTGCACTCTTTCCAATTTATCCACATCCTTCTTGTAGTGTGGGGCCCAAAACTGGACACAGTACTCCAAATGAGGCCTCACCAGTGCCGAATAGAGGGGAATAATCACGTCCCTCGATCTGCTGGAAATGCCCCTACTTATACAGCCCAAAATGCCATTAGCCTTCTTGGCAACAAGGGCACACTGTTGACTCATATTCAGCTTTTCATCCACTGTAACCCCTAGGTCCTTTTCTGCAGAACTGTTGCCCAGCCATTCGGTCCCTAGTCTGTAGCAGTGCATGGGATTCTTCCGTCCTAAGTGCAGGACTCTGCACTTGTCCTTGTTGAACCTCATCAGATTTCTTTTGGCCCAATCCTCTGATTTGTCTAGGTCCCTCTGTATCCTGTCCCTACCCTCCAGCGTATCAACCACTCCTCCCAGTTTAGTGTCATCTGCAAACTTGCTAAGGGTGCAGTCCACACCATCCTCCAGGTCGTTGATGAAGATATTGAACAAAACCGGCCCCAGCACCGACCCTTGGGGCACTCCACTTGATACCGGCTGCCAACTAGACATGGAGCCATTGATCACTACCCGTTGAGCACGACCATCCAGCCAGTTTTCTATCCACCTTACCGTCCATTCATCCAGCCCATACTTCTTTAACTTGCTGGCAAGAACACTGTGGGAGACTGTATCAAAAGCTTTGCTAAAGTCAAGAAATAGCACATCCACTGCTTTCCCCTCATCCACAGAGCCAGTTATCTCATCATAGAAGACAATTAGGTTAGTCAGGCATGACTTGCCCTTGGTGAATCCATGCTGAGTGTTCCTGATCACTTTCCCCTCCTTTAAGTGGTTCAGAATTGATTCCTTGAGGACCTGTTCCATGATTTTTCCAGGGACTGAGGTGAGACTGACTGGCCTGTAGTTCCCCAGATCTTCCTTCTTCCCTTTTTTAAAGATGGGCACTACATTCGCTTTTTTCCAGTCATCCGGGACCTCCCCCGATTGCCATGATTTGTCAAAGATAATGGCCAATGGCTCTGCAATCACATCAGCCAACTCCTTTAGCACCCTCGGATGCAGTGCATCCAGCCCCATGGACTTGTGTTCGTCCAGCTTTTCTAAATAGTCCCGAACTACTTCTTTCTCCACAGAGGGCTGGTCACCTCCTCCCCATACCGTGCTGCGGAGTGCAGCCACCTGGGAGCTGACCTTGTCTGTGAAGACAGAGGCAAAAAAAGCATTGAGTACACTAGCTTTCTCCACATCCTCTGTCACTAGGTTCCCTCCCTCATTCAGTAAGGGGCCCACACTTTCCTTGACCTTCTTCTTGTTGCTCACATACCTGAAGAAACCCTTCTTGTTACTCCTAACATCTCCGGCTAGCTGCAACTCCAAGTGTGATTTGGCCTTCCTAATTTCACTCCTGCATGCCTGAACAATATTTTTATACTCCTCCCTGGTCATTTGTCCAATCTTCCACTTCTTGTAAGCTGCTTTTTTGTGTTTAAGACGAGCAAGGATTTCACTGTTAAGCCAAGCTGGTCGCCTGCCATATTTACTTTTCTTTCTACACATCGGGATGGTTTGTTCCTGCAACGTCAATAAGGTTTCTTTAAAATACAGCCAGCTTTCCTCGACTCCTTTCCCCCTCATGTTATTCTCCCAGGGGACCTTGCCCATCAGTTCCCTGAGGGAGTCAAAGTCTGCTTTTCTGAAGTCCAGACTCTGTATTCTACTGCTCTCCTTTCTTCCTTGTGTCAGGATCCTGAACTCGACCATCTCATGGCCACTGCCTCCCAGGTTCCCATCCACTATTGCTTCCTCTACTATTTCTTCCCTGTTTGTGAGCAGCAGGTCAAGAAGAGCTTTTCCCCTAGTTGGTTCCTCCAGCACTTGCACCAGGAAATTGTCCCCTACACTTTCCAGAAACTTCCTGGATTGTCTGTGGACCGCTGTATTGCTCTCCCAGCAGATATCGGGGTGATTAAAGTCACCCATGAGAACCAGGGCCTGTGATCTAGTAACTTCTGTTAGTTGCTGGAAGAAAGCCTCGTCCACCTCATCCCCCTGGTCTGGTGGTCTGTAGCAGACTCCCACCACGACATTACCCTTGTTGCTCACACTTCTCAATTTAATCCAGAGACTCTCAGGTTTTTCTGCAGTTTCATACTGGAGCTCTGAGCAGTCATACTGCTCTCTTACATACAACGCAACTCCCCCACCTTTTCTGCCCTGCCTATCCTTCCTGAACAGTTTATATCCATCCATGACAGTACTCCAATCATGTGAGTTATCCCACCAAGTCTCTGTTATTCCAATTACGTCATAATTCCTTGACTGTGCCAACACTTCCAGTTCTCCCTGCTTGTTCCCCAGGCTTCTTGCATTTGTGTATAGGCATTTAAGATAACTCACCGATCGTCCTGCTGTCCCAGTATGGGGCAGGAGCCCTCCCCTCTTGCACTCACCTATTTGTGCTTCCTCCCGGTATCCCACTTCCCCACTTACCTCGGGGCTTTGGTCTCCTTCCCCCGGTGAACCTAGTTTAAAGCTCTCCTCACTAGGTTGGCCAGCCTGCTTCTAAAGATGCTCTTCCCTCTCTTCGTCAGGTGGAGCCCGTCTCTGCCTAGCACTCCTTCTTCTTGGAACACCATCCCATGGTCAAAGAATCCAAACCCTTCTCTCCGACACCATCTGCATAGCCATTCGTTGATTTCCACGATTCGACGGTCTCTACCCCGGCCTTTTCCTGCCACAGGGAGAATGGACGAGAACACCACTTGTGCCTCAAACGCCTTTATCCTTCTTCCCAGAGCCATGTAGTCTGCAGTAATATGCTCATGATGGGTTATTAGCCTGTGGACTGGAGCCCTGCAGCCGCACGGCTGGGGACCAGATCCCTACAGCTGGGGACCAGGGCCAGAGGACGCAGCGGGGTGAGCCCGCCACCAGCACCCTCTGCTGCATGGCAGGGGGATGGAGCATGCAGCTGAAACCTGGGTCTGGAGGATGCAATAGGGACCAGGGACAATGGGGGGAAAGTGAGGGAGAGGAGGAGGCATCAGGAGTCAGGGACAAATGGGGGGTGAGCTCTGAGAGCAGAGCCCTGTGGCCAAGAACTGGAGGATGCAGTGGAGGCCAGGAATGATGAGAGTGGGTGGGTGAGCCCACTGCTGGCATCCACCGCTGCACAGCAGGAGGACAGAGCATGTGGCCAAAACGTGGTGCTGGAGAACATAGCAGGGGTCAGGGGAGATGTGTGCGGGGGGAGGGTGATTCCAGGGCCAGCACCCACCCCCACGTGTCTGGGGGCCGGGGCTGGATGGCCCCGAGGCCAGAGCCCGAAACCCTGCAGCTGGGGGCTGGAGCCCACCTCTGTGTGGCCAAATCCTGGGATTGCAGCCCCACAGTTGGAGCCTATGGCTGGAGCCTGAAGCCCCGTGGCTAGGGAATGGAGCCCGCCGCCACATGGCTGGAGCCCGCCACCCCAGGTCTGGAACCCAACCCCACTGCCCCGGGAAGGTGGGGAACTCACTAGCTGCCTGCTCCTCAGGCATTTGTGGCTTCAGCGGAAGGCAAGGCCCAACCCCTGCTGGCCCCTGGCCACTGCTTTGTCTCCACCCCCAACAATCACTGTCCACGAGGCTGTGGCTGCATGAAAAGCCCCTGATGGCTGCATGAGGCCACGGTGGCTGCATTTGAGAAATGCTGGTCTAGAAGCCCAGTTCAGCTGTCCCCATTGATGACATTAATTACCACTGGTAAATTTCACAGGATAGATAAAGTTACTGTCAGTAATGGATGCAGTTGCATCATTGTTGACAATCGTTTAACAAGCACTACTGTGGACAGAGCTAAACTTTTCTACGCATTGTAACAACTTGTCCCAAACAAGTCTTCTTGACAAGGTGCTGACAACAGTTTAGTCCTATTTAATTTAGCCCTTATTTAATTTTCAAAACTGCTGCTCACAGTAGATGGGAAGATGCTAGTATAGAAAAGCTCGGAAATGGACTTCAGCTTCAATCATTCAATCATCAATGGTAAAATTGCTAAAGTGGGAAAAAGACAGAGCCCTTTACTTGGCTTAATTCTGTTAGGAACTTCAAAAAACAAACATGGAGATTGATTCCGGTTTTATTGAAGTCAATGGCAAAACTTCCAATGGGAACAGTCCCTTCAGAAGTTGATTATCTGAAGTTTCTGGATGGGAAAAAAAAAAGATGTTTCTTATCGTTTTCCAGTATGATCCAGGACAACAAGAGCTTGGATCCACTGGATCAGAGCCCAGTTTGGGAGGTTCACTTTGAATGCTGAGGGAAATGATGTGATTCCAGATTGTTCTGATTGAGAATTCAGGCAGGCTATTCTAGCCATCTGAGATGACTTTCTAACAAGCTTTTGCCTTCCAGTGTCAGCTATGGTGGTTCTTACATGCTCCAGCTGCCTCCTCACGGATCCATATATTAAGAGCCTGCAACAGGCAAAGATATTAACTGTCATGTACCAAATCCGAATAATCATTTCATAAAGATTTTTTGAAATTTTATGTGCAGCTAGGGAAAAAAAGATTCTTAGCCTCCTCTATTGTATCTGCAAGTCCTCAAGCGTGGAACCATTCCAACTTGTGGACAGCCTAATTAGCCAGGGGTGAATCCATTGATTAACAGAGTCACGGTTTTATTACTGTGAGGAATTTTCATATTGCCTTGCACAGAGGACCCCACTGACCTAGACAGAGCTACCATTCTCCAGACAGAATATGAAAGGTACAAATGCAAGTTTGCTTACATTTCTACTGATGACACTCACTCAGATTCTGGAGGTGCTGGGGAAACCTTGGGCTACAGCCTGAGAGTCGGATTAGTAAGACCAATGAGGAAGTGCTGCATTTGCACCAGTGGGGGAGTTTTCAGGAGGAAAAGTGCCTGATTCCCTTCAGGAAGCAGTCAATATTGCCAGGTATCAGGCTTGTTCAAATTTCCCTTTGCTGATAAAAATAGTTGACAAAATTGTGGTGAGAAAACTTAGTTCTCAGCATCCCTTGAGTGCAGTTCTCTGGCGGGGGGGTGGGAGGGGGTGGGTCCTCAGCTCAGAAACTTATTTCTATCCCCAGCACTGGTGTGACCTTCTTTAAGTTTTTATATTTTGCTCAGTGTCAGGGGATTGCTAGGTCTATTTGTATTTTAATTTTAAAATGAATGGCACAAGTCATATCCTGTGCTTTTCTGAAAGATATCCATACTGGAAAGTTGTCATATTGGGGAAAAATATCATTCTGTGCATGGTTACAATGCAAATAGCAGATCCTTATTTGGTGCAGAACCCACTGTCAGTGCTTTAAATAGGTAGATGCTGCCAGATTTCAGTGGTTCATAGTGCAGATCTGATGGCATCACATGACCCTTTGTTATTCAATCTTCATAGGAAAGACAAGAACATAGAATTCTCATCCCTCCTGATACTGTAAGGGCCCTGGGAAATATTTCTATTACAACCATGTGCTATACTTCAGATTTTCTTGACTTTCTGCAAGTTAATTTTGCAAACAAAAAGATATCTGCAGACTAATGAGGACCGCTTAAACTTGGGAATTATATGTCTGTTTCACTGCCTTCCTGTCTCATCAGAAAACTGTACAGTGCAGCATTTAATATTTAGTCTAATTTACCACATCAAAAGAGTCTGGCAATTTATATCTAGGACATATTCTATTTTACCACCCATTATGCTTTATATGCCCTACAAGAAAGACGGATATATTTTAATTGCTTTGTGCTCGGGTGTGTCTAGACCATGAGTCAACTTTACAAGATGATGTTGAAGAAGAAAGGCTATGTAATATAGTTGTAGAGATTTACACTGAAACATATGACAAAGTATAAAATGTGAAGTCAGTGGAACTCATTGTCTAATTAAGCTAACAGTATTTTTCCTAGACCACTGTAGAAGTACATTATACAGTGCAAAACCTCCAATTGTAAGTTTCTTAATGCTTTGAGGGTTTCACAGCATGAACAATGGACATATTTCTATTCTATTTTTGCTGGTTCAGATATCTAGTTTAATATCATAATATTTGTTTTTTTTTAGTCAAATGTATTTTTCCAACCATATGTTGTGTATTTGTACTAAACCTGACAAACATGCAGCAGAAGTCTCTGAAAATCATGCAGCACAAGATGATAGCCTATTTTTATGAAAAAAGGGACATGTTACTTATTGTGTAGTTATTATTATTTGTTGAACTGGTGCTTCTTTAATTATACTGATTCTGATCACAGTAATGGAAGAAATGAAAGATTCTGAACATCACTGTAACTTTTAGAAGCAGGTTATATGTTATAATATCAACTATTGGCAGAAAAATCTATGGGCGCATAAATTTCTATCAAATTCCATGACAGCAGGACCCAGGCTTTCTTGTAGGATTTCCAAAACTGTTGAACCTTATATGGTATATACCAATCAATACAACAGGAGTACTGAGCTTAACAAAAAGCAAAGTATTTCTCCTCCTCCCTTAATAACTCAAAGATCAAAAGGTGAAACGCTAGAAGTTGCTTAATATATCATTCACACAGTTTTACAGTTTTAAAAATAACACAAGTATGAAGATCAGTGGTTCATATTTTGGAAATCAAATGTACTTACAGGACTCAGATTTGTCTATTAAAATTTTTCTCCTATCTTTGATCAGCTCCAACAAAACTGGTACAGAGTACCGCACTTTACATTGCAAGATTGGGGTCTTAGTTGATTTCTAGGCCATAGCCAATTTTCCAAGTAATCAGCCAGCCATATACAGAACCAATATATTTTACATGAGTTAATTTGGAAGTCTGGATTATTTTTTATCTATAAATTATGGGCAAGTTCTTCAAACATGCCTAAGCAATTTAGGAGCCTGAATACCAGTGAAAGTCAGCAGGACTTAAAAGCCTAAGTGCCAAAGTCACTTTTTGCAAATGGAACTGAGTCTCCTACATCACTTATGGTATGTCTACACTGCAATAAAAGAACCATGCCATGGCTGTGGCTGGCCTAGGCTGGTTGACTCAGATTGGCAGGGCTCAGACTGCGGGGCTAAAAATTACAGTGTAGACATTTGGATTCAGGCTGGATCCCTGGCTTTGAGACCCACATGCTTGGTGGGGTTTCAGAGCCTGGGTTTCAGCAAGAGCCCGAACGTCTACACAGGAAATTTTAGCACCTCAGTCTGAGCTCTGTGAGGCCAAGTCAACTGGCCCGGGCCAGCCATGGCCATAGTGCAGTTCTTTTATTGCAATGTAGATGTACCCTTAAGCACTCTTGAAAATGATTCCCAATGTTACTTATGTCCAGCAACAAAGTGCTAGTAAGAACAAGACAGTCTGAACATACAGAGATACCTTCCGGATAATCAGCCTCATAAAGACAACTCTTGAATCACACTATACATTAGAAACAATTAAGATAACAGTTGGTTAATGCTAATGAACAAGTTAAACAGGTGGCAAGTATCAATTAACAAGGAGAAAAGCAGAGTGTAGCAGGAGTAATGGGGATGAGAAGGGAGACCTCTGGCAGCAAGCAGGGAAAAGACTGAGATATAATGCTTTGGACAGCAAGTCTGGAAAGGGAATTAGGCCTACACTGCAAAGTTAAGTAAATGTAAACTGTCTTGCATGAACCTAGTAGTACATTTTTCTGCATTTAAATTTGTCTCCCACAGTTGTAAGTTCCCTGTTATGGCAACACATTAGCACCACCTCCCCGAGTGGTGTTTGAGCCAGGGTTGATGTACTGAGGTCAACACATTGCGAGTGTAGACAGTGTGTTACCTATGTCGTCCCTAGCAGTCCTCCAGCAGCTGTCCCACAATGCCTGACACTAACTGCTCTGGTCACAACCCAGAGATCATGGAGATTAGCAGCCCCCCGCTCTTTAAACCCCACACATTTTTCAAATGTCTTTTCCTGATTGTCCAGCTTGGTGAGCACACTTAGCATCTCTCTATAGCTGGGTGCAACTGCCTAGCTGACTGTGCCGGCTACATGTTCCAGACACAATCCAGCCTGGAGTAGACATGAGTTACTGGAACTCCTGGGCCTATGTGGAGAAGAGGCTGTGCAGGCACAGCTATGGACTAGTCAAAGAAACATGGACATCTATGAGCAGATTGCATGGTGGATGGGTATGACAAGGTTCAGCAGCAGTGTCGTATGGAAGCGAAGGTACCGTGGCAGGAATATCAGAAGGCCAGGAAGGCCAACAATCATTCTGGGAGCCACAAATCTGCCACTTTTACAAAGAACTGCATGCCGTGGTTGGCGGATATCCCACCACCACCCTGCATGGTGGTGAATACCTCCAAAGAGCATGAGACCACCGTGAATACCTCCAAAGACCATGAGACACAGACCCCAGCTGTGAACAGCGAGGAGGAGGATGGGGGACATGTGAGTGGCAGGGGATCCAACTATGCCAAAAGTCAGGAACTGTTAGATACTCCATAGCAGTCCAGTCAGTCCTGGGGCAGTTGAGCACAGGTGAGGGGAAGGAATCCTGGGTAAGTGTGTAATTGTATTTTCCATTACAATGATGTACTGATGGCACCGCCAATTTAACAGGACACAATTATCTACTTTGTATTAATTTACTGGTAACAGAAGAGGTAGCGGCACAACAAAGAGAGGTAGCAGTGTTATCTGCTTTGCATTACATGGAGAGAACTCAATGAAAGCTTCCTGGAGGTACTCTGCTATCCTCTCCTGAAGGTTTCTAGGGATGGCAGCCTTATTTCTTTATCTCTGGTAGGACGCTTTCCCACACCACTCCACGATAACTTTGGAAGGCACAATTGCAGTATACAAGCTAGCAGGATACAGGCCCAGCTGGCTTTGGGACACCAGTAGCAGCTATGGTCTCTGTGCTTTAGTTATCCTCAGGAGTGAGATATTAGCTAAAATCACCAGCATCTGTGGAAAATGGTGCCAGTCTTCAGTGCCATTGCATTTTACTCATAGTTTCATTCAACAGAGAAATTCTGTCCCCATTGCCCTCACTCCTGGTTGGCCACACTCAACATGGCTGGTGCGGTGGTGTCAATAAGCAGAGGTGGCAATAAGCATGTCTTGTTTAAAACTTGAGAGGAACAAAGGAAGGGTATTCTGAATCTTGACTTTCACTTTCCATTGTGACTATACGGACAATGGTACCTCTGTGTGTTTTATCTGCAGCTGTTGCAATTGCAGCCTTGAGGGGTTCCCCTGCCACACCTGGAGAACGCCTAAGCCAAATAGGAAGAAGAAAGAAGAGGACTCAGGAAGATATGTTCAGCAAGATCCTGAAAGCCAGTGCAGCATCAGACCATGAGAAGACGGACTGGAGGGTGAGTATTTCAGACTGTATGAAGAAGGAAAGAGTGAACATAAGAAAAGCCCAGGAGTCCCAGCAGGAAGAGGAGAGGGAGATGCACCAGGACATAATGGAGCTTCTCCAGCAGCAAACACAGATACTGCAGACTCATGTGAACCTACAGGTTCAACAGTCATGGGCTTGCCTCCCTTTGCAGTTCATGAAGAATTCCATACAGCACCTCCCTACACCCTCCTCAACATTCCACGTGGCATCAGGGGCCACATCCCTACCCCTACCACTCCTACCAGTACCGGGGGACATTAAGGACAATCACAGCTTCACATACATTGACCTGTGAATCATAGTTCCCGTATGGATAGCCAAAATGGACATGAATGTTCTTTCATCTTCTTGAGCTCTGTTCCAGAAATGTATTAAGTTTTTTAATGTATTTGCTTTTAACCCGCACAGATTTTTTTTTTGCATTGCCTTTGTTACTCAATAAAAATCTATTTTTTGGAAAATAATTAATCTTTATTAGTTTCCAACACATGCTGCCGAATGCCTAGTAATATCAAAAGCACCCATTTACTTGTTATTGTACTGTGTGACACAACCCATAGGATCAGTGACAAACAGTGTAATAATCATAGATTTGCACCAAGCATCACAAAGGCCCCCCCAAAAAAGCAAAGTCAGATAGAGCACAGCATACCACAATGCATTATTGTGGCTCAAAGTTAAAGTGCTCTGTATAGCCTTGCTTTGAGCTCTTCTAATAGCCCCTGTGTCTGGCTGTTCAAACTCAACAGACAGTCACTCTGTCCTCCACCCCAGCAGCAACATTTTCCCCTTTGCTTCACAGACATGCAGGACACAGCAGGCAGCTATAACCATTGGTTTTTGTTTGCCCCCCACAGAGATCCAATCTTGTGAGTAAACAACACCAGCATCCCTTCAATTTACCAAAATTCCAATCAACCTGTCATTCTGCACCTGCTGAACCTGTAGATGAATCTTTCCTTTGTGCTGTCCAGGTGGTTGATGTATGGCTTCATGAGCCAGTGGAGCAAGTGGTAGGCTGTTTCCTCCATAATCACTATTTATGATTTTTTAGCATCACCAATGGTAATCCACCAGTTGGGAAAGAAAGTCCCTGATTGTAGCTTTCTGAACAGACCTATGTTCTTAAAGATGCAAGCATCATTCACCTTCCCAGGTCAACCAACACTGATATCAGTGAAGCATCCCTGGTGATCCACCAATGCTGATATAACCATAGAAAAGTAGCCCTTTCTGTTGATGTAACTGTGGCAAGGTAGGCTGGTGCCAAAATGGGGCTAAGCATGTTGTCTATCCCTGTACTGCAATTTGGGAACCCCTTTGCTGCAAATCCATTGACTGTGTCCTGCACATTGCCGAGAATCACTGTCCTGCATAGCGGGAGATGATTATTGGCCCTGACACTTGCATGACTACGGCCCCCACAGTGGAATTTCCAACTACAAATGGATTTTCCACGGACTGGTAGCAATCTGGCATTGCAAGTTCCACAGTGTGATTGCCACTCACTTCTCTACTGTCAATGCAGTTCTCATTCTGGTGTCCATGCGCTGGAGGGCTGGGGAGAGCTAGGCACACAGATCCAGGAATGTGGCCTTGCGCCTCTGAAAGTTCTGCAGCTACCGTTCATCATCCCAAACTTTCATTATGATGCGATCCCACCAATCAGTGCTTATTTCCCTCACCCAGACACAGCACCCCACCATCTACAGCTGTTCCATGAATGCCACCAACAACCATGAATTGGTTCTTGCTATGTCCCACAGCAATCTGTCCTCCACCAAATAGTCATTTTCCCTGCTGATTCGGATCTTCTTGCAACTCTGCAAATACCAGAGGATCGCGCATGCTGTGTTTGCAATGCTCATGACAATAGTGCCAAACTATGCAGGTTCCATGCTTCTGTCAGAGATGGGGGACAGCAAGGAGGGCCATGTGGGTTCATGGGATTTTTAAAAAAGGCACAACAATTGTGGGATATGGATGACATTATGGGATGGAGAAAGTTGTATGCTGGGAAGTTGAGTCCTTGCTCCCTCTCATCCCTGAGCTACTCATTTCTGCCCCCAATCTTGCATTGCTAAAGCTTCCAAAAAGACTGTACACTAGATGGTCGTGAGTTGCACTCTGGGATACCTACCCATATTGCACGGCACAGTGCATCCACACAATCACTGGTGAGTATGCATGGTGCTGAGGAGAGGAGCCAAGTATGCATACGCACAAGTGATATACTAACTGTGGTGGCTTTTTGCTGATATAACTTGTGTTGACAAGTTTGTAGTGTAGACATAGGCTTAGTGTCCGATTAAAAGATCCCTACTCGAGGAAGTGCTACATGGCACAAAGGACTGTGACAAACCAGTAAATACAAACTAGGAATGGGAGAACTTTCAACTTTTCTGAATTGATTAAGACTGTGAGACAAATTCTGGGGGGTGGAAATATATTTACTTACTGGACTGTATGAAAATATTTCTCAAGTGTTGGAAGGATCTTTCTTTGAATCACATTGAAAAAGTTTCAATTTAAGCAAATCTTTAGTGTCAGTATAGTCTGTAAGTAAAAAAAACCCCACATCATTTTCTTCATGTTTATTATTCTTTATTAAACATTGACAATATGCCCAGCCCTGTACATGGCACAAAGAGACTAATCAAAAGCCTCTTGAAATTCAGGGGAGTCTTTGCATCTAAAAACAGTGGCTCCAACAGAAATGAAACACATATGAAGTATGGAGGATGAACATTTATAATATACAGTCATGTACACCTGCAACTCTCCCTCTGTCCCATCTGGGTCTCCATTTTTACTTTCTTCAGATCCTTCCTTAAAAAACATTTCCTCAAAACACTACACAACCTAATCCTTCCCATAGGAAAGTACTAAGTTTCATTTCAACCATCATAGAAAAAAAATGAAACTGAGAAGATGTGCTGTACTTCACTGCTCATCCATCCAGCTTTCTGTTGCCTCCCTTAGTCTTCACTGTATTTGCATGCTACCTACCTAAACTGTAAACTCTTCTGGGAAGAGAATGTATCTTTTTACATGTCTACTAGGTTCCAAACAAATAATCATCATCAATCATCATCATCATCCACAATAAAAATGCTTTTTGTTGGCTTATTTTATACACAGCTTATTTCAAATACCAGGAAAAAAAGATTTATTTAATATAGTATCCAATGAGCTTCAAGTTATTTGGGATTTCATGAAATACAGTAACTCCTCACTTAGGGCTGGTCTACACTAGCCCCCAAGTTCAAACTAAGATATGCGACTTCAGCTACATGAATAACGTAGCTGAAGTCGAAGTATCTTATTTCGAACTTCAAAGTACTTACCCCTGGTCCACACGGCAGCGCGCAGGCTCCCCCGTTGACTCCGCCTGCTCCGTTCGCAGAGCAGGATTACCGGCGTCGATGGGGGAGCACTTCCTGGTTCGATTTATCGCGTCTAGACAAGACACGATAAATCAAACCCAGAAGATCGATCCGACGCCTCTGACGCAGCGGGTAAGTGTATACTAGCCCTTAAAGTCGTCCTGGTTAACGTTGTTTCGTTCTTATGTTGCTGATCAATTAGGGAACATGCTCGTTTACAGTTATGAAATGCTCCCTTCTAACGTTTGCAGGCTATCAATGGCAGTTTAGCTGTCCCTTCTCCCACTGCCATGTGCTGCTCCCCAAGACTCCTGCCTGCTTGCTGTGGGGGAGGGGGGGAGGGGAAGAACAGGGGGGCTAATGTCCTCCTGCATCTTGCTTACCCCATCTTCCATAGAGCAGGGGGGACACACGAGGGAGGGAGCTGCTGCCTTAGGCAGAAGCTGCAGCTGTGGGGCTTGCTGATCTAATTAACAAGGCAGTGTACTTCTGACCCCACTCTTGATACCTAATTGGAAATGCACAGCAGGAAATCTCTGGTTTCCTGCTGGCTTGTAGAGTGTGAGAGTTAACCCTTGAGGGCTCAGTGGAGTGCTAGTGCTACTTCATCCTTCCTAAGGCATTCCTTGGGAAATTCCTACCCTCTGATTCCTCCACCTCAACCAAGCTTCGCTATCATCATTGCTGTGTACCAGTATTCAACTGTTTGTTTAAAACTTATTGTGTGTGTGTGTATATATATATATATATAATATAGTCTTGTGTCTGGTGAAAAAAATTTCCCTGGAACCTAACCCCCGTATTTACATTAATTCTTATGGGGAAATTGGATTAGTTTACCATCGTTTCATTTAAAGTTGCATTTTTCAGGAACATTACTACAACGTTAAGTGAGGAGTTACTGTACAAGTAGTATTTGACAAGCTACGGCATAAAGCTGGTTGAATACAGCAAAAAAAAGTCATTCTTAAATAAATTATGCAGAAAAAAAGTGGAAATTGCCAAACATTATTCTAATTTCATATGAAGTAGTAATACTGCTGCTGAATTGTTGTAAGATAGAAAGAATGGACTGTTTGGATAGAAAGAATGGACTGTTCGTTTGGGGTTGCAGATTGAGCGACCTTTTTGTCAGGAGAGAAAGCCATGATACATGTGAAGAGTGTAAATCAAAAAGACATGATCGTCAGTCCTTCCTGATATTTTTCAGGTTTTTTTTAATACCCTGTTTTATTTACCTCAACATGGTAGCACAGGGGCTGACCTTTCATTCCCTGAGAAGTACTTTGGAATGCTACCTGAGAAAATGTAAATCTTTCTCTAATACACAAAGTCATCCTGGCCGTGTCAGAGAAGCAGGGATGGTAATTTTTTTGAGCTAGGATATTAAAGTTATTATAACAATGTGCAGTACTTCTCAGATTCCTTAATTTATTTTATACAAGGAGCTTCCTTCATTATGCCTAATCATTGTCCACAAAGCGCCAGATTTACAAAGGTGTTTAGGTACTTAAAGATGCAGATAGGCACCTAGTGAGATTTACAACTGAACCTCAGAGATCAGGTACCTAACACAGGCACTTTTGTAAATCCACCTAGGTGCCTGTCTGCACCTAAACACCTTTGTAAATCTGGCCCCAGGGGTATTGCAAGAACCTGCAGCTTGCTAAGGTTTCTTCCTCACCCCTGACTAGCATTGATCTGTGGGAGTTATTGCTGAGGAGATGAAGCCAGTTAGTCTCTCAAGGTCTTGCTTCTTTTGTGAGTAAAGCTCTCATGACTCCTGTAGAGCCATGGTAAATAACCAGGGGAAAGGCCATTATGGAGAAATGGGCCAGTTTAGACATAGGAAACACATAACCCTTGAGACTAAATTGCTACCTCAAAAACCATAGGAACATGGAACAGGACTGTAAGGAACCTCCTGGGTCATCGAATTGAATCTCCTGCTATTGTAGGAAACCTCAACAGAGAATTCCATTCATAAGCTTACCAAGTTTCATCTTAAAACTACTTATGTGGTTTGCCCATAACTGCTGCTGAAAGGTTGTCCCAGACCTCACTCCTCTCATGGCTAGAACCTTTTTTCTAATTTCCATCCTAAATGTATTCATGACCAGTTTATAGCCATTTGTTCTTGTGCCATTGTTGTCTGTTAGCTTAAATAGCTCTTCTTACTCCCTGGTGTTTACCCCCTAATGTATTTATGGAGAGCAATCATATTCCCTCTCAACCTTCATTTTGTTAAGCTAAATAAGCCAAGCTCTTTTAGTTTACAGCACCCTTGTCGTTACTTATTGCCTTATTTTTAAAACTTTTAATACAACATTTCAGTTCCTAGAATCTATGTTTAGTTTTTAGATGAATAATGAAAAAAATTGAAAAATACCTGTGTACTCTAGGACCAGACTTTAAACAAAATGAGACACGCAATTATCACACCTGAGCATCCCAGTTAGATGTTCACAAATGGCTCGCTATATATCTAAGATACATAGATGGCTTCCTTTAGCGGGATAGCTCAGTGGTTTGAGCATTGGCTTCCTAAACCCAGGGTTGTGAGTTCAATTCTTGAGGGGGCCATTTAGGGATCTGGGGCAAAAAATCTGTCAAGTGACAGTACGTGGTCCTGCTAGTGAAGGCAGTGGACTGGACTCGATGACTTTTCAAGGTCCTTCCAGTTCTATGAGATAGGCATATCTCCATATATTACCCTGCAATAGCTCAACTTTGAATTTTTTCAAAGCTGTTGTAATATATTTTTAATTTATCTCAGAAAGACTATCCCAGGCTGGCACATTAATAAACCTTCTTTTAACTTTGTTGCAAAGCTGCAGAATGTTATTTCCTGTGCATTTAGAATTCCTTTATTTCGGCATTTTGCATGTAAATTCTCATCCTGAAATTCTCATGGCAGCATGTCGTATGTCGGTGTAATTTGAAAGCAGAAGTTTCTAGCATCAGCCAGGTTATTTTATAGCAACAAAGATATGCCATTTCCATTTCCCTTATGGAAATGAACACAGAATTTAAATACACCAAAATGGCTACACATATTCACCAATCCTAAACATATTGTTTAAAATAAGCAAAATGAAGAGTGGGATATTTTTCTTTCTGTAGCAATTTAAAGCAAACTTCTTTAATGGGGTTTGACATCTAATAGTGGAAAAAATGCTACTGATATGGGAACAAAATTACATTTGATGTATATCCAGGTGATCATAGTATTCCTGCGAGGTGTGCAGAGCAAACACCATAGTTAAGCTTAATTCCAATGTTTAAGTCCTCTAGAAACCTCAGGCTGTTTCTCACCCAAATCTCTAGGACTCAGATCTGAGCATTCAAATCCATCCCTAAGAGTTCTTCAGTTTCCTAGTGCCTGAAACTCATGGAACTCCTGAGTTTCGGTTTTGCCCCCCATAAGAGCATTTCTTAACATGGGTAGCTGGGCCTTTAAATTTGGGAGAGAAAACCAGCTACAAATCTGGAGTGAAACGTTGGCTCCATTTAAGCCAGTGACAAAACTCTTGTTGACTGAAGTGGGACCAGGATCTCATCCTGAATAGGGTCATTTTGCCTTGGACTAAAGCAACTCCCTCCCTTTCAGCTAGTATTGTTTCTCCCTCACTGTTCGCCCATCACCGCCCTCCAACACATTGTCCTATCCTCTCCAAGAGATGGCATATCCTACTTTCTTTTGCCCCTGAATGTGTCCATGCTTGACTCAACCCACAGGTTAGTTGCTTTGCCAGTTTGTGCAATGTCAGTTTTTGGTTACAAGTATCAGAGAGGTAGCCGTGTTAGTCTGGATCTGTAGAAGCGACAAAGGGTTAGTCTGGATCTGTAGAAGCAACAAAGGGTTAGTCTATAAGGTGCCACACCCTGTGGCACCTTATAGACTAACAGAGGTATTCGAGCATAAGCTTTCGTGGGTGAATACCCACTTCATCGGATGCAAGCAGTGGAAATGTCCAGGGGCAGATATAAATGTGCTGGGAAGAGTCAGGCTAGAGATAACGAGGTTAGCTCAATCAGGGAGGGTGAGGCCCTCTTCTAGCAGCTGAGGTGTGAATACCAAGGGAGGAGAAACTGCTTTTGTAGTTGGCTAGCCATTCATAATCTTTGTTTAATCCTGAGCTGATGGTGTCAAATTTGCAAATGAACTGAAAGTGGGAGTGAGGATAGTTAACTAGGGGAAATAGATTCAATTAACGTAATGACCGAGCCACTCTCAGTCTCCGTTCAAACCTAAGTTAATGGTATCTAGTTTGCATATTCATTCAAGTTCAACAGCTTCTCATTTCCCATGACCTGCACATCTACCAATGTAATATATGCCATTATGTGCCAGCAATGCTCCTCTGCCATGTACATTGGCCAAACCGGACAGTCTCTATGCAAAATAATAAATGGACACAAATCTGACATCAGGAATCATAACATTCAAAAAGCAGTAGGAGAACACTACAATCTTTCTGGTCACTCACTCACTACACACCTAAAAGTGGCAATTCTTCAACAAAAAAACCCTTCAAAAATAGACTTCAACGAGAAACTGCAGAACTGGAATTAATTTGCAAACAGGACACCATCAAATTAGGCCTGAATAAAGACTGGGAATGGCTGGGTCACTACAAAAAGTAATTTCCCCTTTGTTGAAGAATTGCCACTTTTAAGTCTGTTATTGAGTGTTCAGGGAGATTGAAGTGCTATCCTACTGGTTTTTGAATGTTACAATTCTTGAGGTCTGATTTGTGTTCATTTATTCTTTTGCATAGAGACTGTCCAATTTGGCCAGTGTACGTGGCAGAGGGGCATTGATGGCACATGATGTGCCCCGCAGCCAAGAGTGTTTTTACCAAAGAACTGACCTACCTACAGGGGGACAGAAATAGTTCTTGTGCTATTTTCACATAAACCTTGAATATAGTAATTGCTGAAAAGAAAGAAAAACTCAAGCTAAGATTAGTTCAGCTCCTATGCTCAAACAACACTTTAAAAAGTCTGCGATTTCAACTCAACTCTTATAATATATTCAGGATTAACTACGAAATGTGTTTTGCTCTGTTAAAAGAACTTTGAAGGTCACAATTCAAGTAGAACTGTCTGGTAAAATATAAGTACCAGATTGTGACTCAAAACCAGGAGCAAGGGAGCCACAAAATAGCATAACTAATTAATCAGGTTCTAAAAACATATTAACGCAGGAGTACAGCCGGAACCTCACACAGTCATGAAGCTCTCAATTTAAAAAGTCAATGTCTGCTTTCTCTAAGACAAGGGAAAACACATTACATAGTACTTCTGTCTAATTTGTGCAGTAATAATGTTAACTCGAATTTACTGTACATAAAGTACAACAGTGTGGGATATTCTAATTCCAGGAAATATAAGGAATTCTATTTTAAAGGGGTTTTCAATTAATACCAGTGGTTTGTAACACTACATTAGTCAAAAAGAACATTCTATGTGAGAAATACCTACAAAAAGATTATTCTGTTTGTAGTTAGAAATAGACAATGGATACTGTTCTATGAAAGTAGTGTTGTGCTTCATGCTGTCAGATGCCATCTTGCATAGGGCAAAATACTCCTGAAGTGCGATGCTGATTTCAAATGACTGATTTTTCTAAACATTTGTTTGCACTAGAAAACTAAAATGATCATATTTGAGACCAAAGTCTGACACAATATGAACACAGTTAATATCTTATGGAGGTAATTTACTATGAAGTTTGTAATACTTGAAGAAGCATCATCACCAAAAAAAGCTAAATAGGATTACTGATATTTTTTCCCTAGGTTGATCATTTAGTTGTGCAGTGCTGCTGTCATCAGATGAGATTAATCACAATAATGATATGGTTTTTGCTAAGAACATTATCATAAGTCATTTGAATATGGCCCAGGAGAAAAGGGATTGTAAGATAAATTGTATAAACACTGAAAAACAGTATAAAGCTCATCTGCTAGAAATAGGGATTAATTTGATTTTATTTGTTTGAAAGAAGGGAATAGCAAAGTAACCATACCACCATGGAGCACTCCAACAAATAAGTGTCACAAGTCAAGCAGTAGTGAGGAATTTTTTGATCATCTCACACAAAAAACCTGCATTAGAGAGAAATTAGAGGATAATTTTGCTTAATTATAGCTATATGCTTTGAAGATAAGAACATAAGAATGGCCATAGTGGGTCAGACCAAAGGTCCCTCTAGTCCAGTATCCTGTCTTTCGACAGTGGCCAATGCTAGGTGCCCCAGAGGGAATGAACAGAACAGGTAATCATCAAGTGATCCATCCCCTGTTGCCCATTCCCAGCTTCTGGCAAACAGAAGCTAGGACCACCATCCCTGCTCATCCTGGCTAATAGCCATTGATGGCCCTATCCTCAGTGAATGTATCTATTTCTTTTTTGAACCCTGTTATAGTCTCAGCCTTCACAACATCCTTGGGGAAAGAGTTTCACGGTTGACTGTGTGTTGTGTGAAGAAATACTTCCTTTTGTTTGTTTTAACCTGCTGCCTATTCATTTCATTTGGTGACCTCTAGTTCTTCTATTTCGAGGAGCAGTAAATAACACTTCCTTATTTACTTTCTGCACACCAGTCATGATTGTATAGACCTCTATCCCCCCACTCAGTGGTCTCTTTTCCAAATGAAAAATGCTATGCAAGTGCTCATTGTCAATGAGTAATGATCCATAATTTGTTTAGGCTACCATTCAGACTAGAAGCCAAATTAAGGCAGGATTTTGGGTTTTATAGCACCAAAACCTTGTGAGCCATACAAGTGAAATTTTACCAACTAATGGCAGAAGTCTTGTGAGATCAGTTGATCTGCCAAAATTTCCACCATCCTGAACAGTTTAAATGTGAGATCAGTCATTCTTGAGAGATTTCTGCCATAACCAGAAAATAATCATCTTCCAATTTTGGAGCCAACTCACAATCAACATTATTGTGTGGCAAATTTGGATATGGGTTTAAAGTATAACCCTATGTTATAAGTATAACCCTATGTTTGATAGAGTGAGAACAATTGCTCGATGACCAGAGTTTAGTAGGTGAAGTTCAGTAGTGTAGCCAGGGGGGAGCAGGGGGAGCAGCCACTCCCCCTGTGAGCAGAAGTGGCGCCTTAAAAAGGAAGCAGCGCCTTTTAGTAGCCGAGCTAAAAAAAGGCGCCACTTCTTTTTAAGCGCCGCTTCTTGCACTCACCCTGCGGCGCTCCGGGTCTTCAGCGGCATTTCGGCTGCAGGTACCACCAAAGACCCGGAGTGAGTGAGGACCCACCGCCGAAGACCCGGAGCGCCGCCAGAGGCGCCACCCGGTAAGTACTGGGGGAGCCTGGGGAGGCGCCTTTTTATAGCGCCGCTCCCCCTGTGCTCCTGACCTGCCTACGCTACTGGTGAAGTTAAGGAGCCATACAACGTGTCTCAGTTTTGAAGCCCTGGAGTATGGTTCAGACAGAATCCTAGTCAATGTTTGGAAGATGGCCTGGAAGTTTGGTTTAGGCAGAAGCCTGATTTAAGTTTGAGAAATGGAGATCAGTTGGGAAGCATGGCTGAGACAGAGGTGTGCTCCAGTTATCCAGAACTAAATCCAGAAGAACTGATAAATCTTGACCCAATATCACTTCATAACTAAGGTCAGGTATGACACTCACTATTATCAAAGAGCACTAGCCCTTCCCTGCCAAGTTAACCTCTGCAGTGTGATACTCATATTCATCCCCATATAGACAGCTGATTAAAGTTATTTTCATAATTTCCAAGGCCAGAAGGGATCATTGTGATCATCTGGTGAGAAGTCCTGTATAACAGGCCATTGAACTTCCCCAGACTAATTCCTGTAGCAGATCTAGGAATTTTAATCATATTATAGTTATAATATTTTAATCATAGTTTATAAGAGAAGGGTCTACTGATATCTACTTAAATAACAGTGCACTTCTTGTATCGAGGTAGGCATGTCATGCTTTCCCAGGAACACCAAACTCAAGCGCTTTAAAAATACAGGAAAAATATACTTTAAAAAGTTAGGTCCCATAGGAATGGAAATAATATATACAGGGCTCAATAATGCAAGGTGCTAGTGGACTACTCACATGCATAAAGTTAAGCACGTGGTTAAGTGCTTTGCTGGGTTGGGGCTACAGTGTTCAGCACTTTGCAGAGCTGAAATCATGGCGAGGTGGAGTTTATATAAGTATCTGCATGAGGGATCAAATATCTGATAATGGACTTTTCAATCCAGCAAGATAGACAAAGGCATAACAAAATCCAATGGCTGGAAGATGAAGTTAGACAATTAGACTGGAAATAAGGTGCAAATTTTTAACAGTGATGGTAATTAAGCATTGGAACAATTTCCTAAGAGCAGTAAATTGCCATCACTGGCAATTTTAAAATCAAGATTGAATGTTTTTCTAAAAGAGATACTCTAAGTCAAATCAGAATTAATTCAGGGAAGTTTTAATGCATGTATTACACAGGAGGTCATACCAGATGATCACAGTGGTCCCTTCTGGCCTTATAATCTATGAATATTGAGAACAATTTATATTTTAAGTTTAACATAAACAAAAACCAAACAACTAACAGCTGAGTAGGGCTTATATTCAAACAAAATATTCCATCATCACCTTGATCCCTTTTCCCCACCACAAACTTTTCTTGTAGATTCTTTGGGCTTCTCAACTGACAGGGAGTATTACCGATGGTGTTACCTTGCTGTTCTTATTGACTGGTTGGGGCTGTAGTTTGTGAGCTCTTCAGCACTGGGATTGTCTTCTTCCTGTGTTTGTAGAGAGCCTAATGCTGATCCTGGCTGGAACCGTTGGCTTTGACGGCAATACAAATTACTATTATTAGTGAGTCTATCCCAGGTCATTCCCAAAGTTACAAAGCTGTTGCTTATTGTTGAATAAAGTAATTTATCAGCCAACAGGTGGCACTGAAAGTACTTAAAATTTATAAATGTCTCTTTAGGAGACTTTATGTTTTCCAGAAGTAAATGATATATCACGCATACAAATTATAAAACAAGGCACATATCAAAGCCTTTAATTAAAATATTATATATTTTTAAACAATTGTAGAACTATTGAGAATTAAACAGAATCTCAGGTAATATGAACAAATGCATTGCATTATTTGTACCTTTGTCATAACCAGATTTAAGGCAGGATATCTTATAATGCAGCTGGGAACAATGACATTGAAGAGAGCAACATTGTTACAATACTGAAAGTCTGAATAGCTGGGGGAATCTGTAGCATTCCAGCAATTGGTTTACATTATAGCTCTTGATGCCAAGATATCAAGTTGTGATTTTTCCCCCCCAACCGCTCTTTGTTGCAATCGTGTGAGGGGAAAAAAAGAACATATTGTACAAGTAACAATGTAATTTTTATCTCTAGTGTTCACCAGAATTAAATTAATACACAAACTTTTCATCAAAGTATGGAAATTGTTGCTTGTAAACAACCTTGTGAACAGTTCTATGATTAAAGTAAATGAAATCTTTCTGATCACATTTCAAAAGAAACAGATATTCATAGGCGGGACTAACTCTCCTCAGTAACACTTCGCTAACCAGACAAGGTTGTTTGAGCAAGTGTGATCCAGAAGTTTTTTACCTTTTGCTTTTTCTTGTTATAGGGTTGCCAATTTTGTTTGGATGTGTTCCTGGAGGTTTCATTACATGACATAATCTTTAATTAAAGATTAATTTTTAATTCCTGGAAACTCCAGGACAATGCTGGAGATTTGGCAACCCTATCTGGTTATATCAGGTACAAGTATAATCCACTGCTCCACACACAGTCAGGCCTTTGCACATACATACATTCTCCTGGACCACCTTATCCAAGTCTTTCCATTGATGTCAACGGACTTCGGATGAGCCCAGAGAGAGAAATATGAGCGGTTTGTTCTCAAGAGTGCAGTACTAATAGCATGGTGCAACATCAAGCATAAAAGTTATTCCATCTTCAGATTGCATCCTGGCCACCTTTACAAAGCTCGTAGTCTTAAAGTCATTGTGTGTGACATAGCTTCTTTCATCTATATCAAATCCACATGCAGTAAGTCCTGGTGTAACTACATCCATTGCAATATTATATGGGACAGAAGCAAGTTATGTAAGTATGGAAGAAATAAAGCAGTAAGTGGTGAGAAACAGTCATTTCTATGGTAGTTAATTACTGCTGCCACCAACTGTTACCCTACCATGGGATTTCAGTACCTTACAAATACTAACATTTGCCTTAAAGGGGCGGAATTTCATTGCATCATACGTTAAAATAATAATTGTACTTTGTTAACATCAGGCGCTCCATTTGTAAGATATTGTCGCTTACTCAGCTGTACTGTTGCACTGTAACTACCAGAAGCTAGGAGCTTTTAACAAATTCCTGCCTGCATCATTCCCCGCCAGCAGGAAAATTAAAATGTCTTTAATTTGTAGAGCAGCAGCACCTAATAATGCATTGTTACTGCACTACCCATGCAAGGACTAAGTTTAATACCTTCCCACATTACCAGAATGGCTTTAAGGGAGCTATGATACCTGCAGGTGAGTTATGGGAACTAATGCACCAGAATCAAAGACTGTTTCAGAATAAAAATTAGAAACATAAATGTAAAGTTAACATTTGTATTTCTGCTAAGGAAACACAGAGTATCACCATATCTAGGGTAAATAGAAGGTGTGTTAAGTTATGAATAGCTTGTATGACAAGCTCTACTGAGAACATTATATGACATATCACTGATCGGAAACACACTAGGTCTAATTAAAAGTCTTTGTTTGCATTATCCGCGTTATACTAATAACCACTTTCATATCTCACTACCTTAATGGAAACAAATGGCCAGAGGTGGGCATCTGTATCAGTATGTAGATCAATAGAGATTTGGGGCCAAAACATACAAAAATGAATTTGTGAATATTTTATGGGATAAAAGCAGCATTCCGGCTTGTTGCTCTTGAATACTTGCATAGCTACAGGGTATTCTCAAAGTGTTTGCGAATCTTGAATTTTTCATAAACTTTTTTGTATGAATAATTTGTCCAAAATTTTGTATCCAAAAATGCAATATTCATTATTTGCTCTTCACCATTGATTTTATTGTTTAGCAGGTTTATTCATGGATCAGAAACTGTCTCTGATACTTATGTGACTCCCTATTACCATAGCATACGAATACCTCACAATCCATAACATAGCTTTCCTCACATCCGCTGGGAGGCAGGAAAGTGCTATTGTCTTCATTTTACTCATGGTGAACTGTGGCACAGAGTGTCTAAGGCCCAGCTGCTGAAAAAACTTAGGCCCCTGTCTTCCTCTTTAGGTGCCACTGACATTTTCAAAGCAGTCACTCAGCTGCCACCTAATCCCTTAGGCATCTAAGGGTTTGTCTACACAGGGTCCCAGAGCTCAGACTTCAGCCCAAGCCTGAACATCTACACTGCAATTAAACAGCCCCTTAGCCCGAGTCATCTGGCACAGGCCAGACGCGGGGGGTTTAATTGCAGGGTAGACGTACCCTTTGTTCCTATGGCACTTACGTTTCTACCAGTCAGAAGTTGCGAAGCTGCCCAAGCACTGATGCTGCCCCACAGCTCTTGAGTAGCTCAGAGCCCTAGCTCAAGCCAAAGCCCTGGAGGCCCTGAAGCAGGATTCTCAGATGAGGCAGGGAACAGATCTTGTGGGTATGGTCGAACATGCCTAAGACCGTGTAACTGCCAGACCCCACAGCAGGAGGCATGGATGCAGGCCACTAATAGGTAGGTAGCTCAAGACCTAAATAACAGACGCCAGGAGCACAGATAAATGCAGGGAAACTGTGAGAGAGGTATCAAGTGTGAGCAGGCAAGACAGATGGTTTGGGCTGCTAAGGCATTGGTTACTTATGTAGCTGACCTGGCTTAGGTGCCTAACTCCAGGAGGAGATTTGCAATTGAGCAATCCATTCCTGGGTGGAGAAAGATGCCTATCTCTGGCCGTTACCCAGGTACACCGGGTTGGCTGCTTAGGTGCGTAAGCCCTTCCCCCTCCCCATCATTTCACTCATGGTTAGCTTAGATGGCTTCCACTCAGCCTGCTGGCTTCTGAGGGTCCCTTTCTTAGGATCTAGAAATCCTCAAGCATTGGGCACCCAACTGGGGCTGAGGATTCTACTTGGTGGCAGGAAATGTATGGTACATCTATCCTGCAAAAAACAACAACCCTGCAGCAGCACATCTCAGAGCTCAGGTCAGTTGACTCAGGCTCACAGGGCTCATGCTCTTGGACTAAAAATGTCAGTGTAGATGTTCCCACTCAGACTGGAACCTGGGCTCTGACCGGTGAGTGGGTGACCTCAGAGCCTGAGCTACAACCCAAGTAGGAATGTCCACACAGCTAAGTGACTTGTTGAAGGTCACACAAGGAAGCCTGTGGTGAAGTAGGGAACTGGTCTTGGGTCTCAAGAAATCCCATGTAATATATCTCATCAATCACACACCACAAATGAATAGCAAAGAGTTAAAGTGAACAGCTCACAAGTAACCCATAGGCAGACATTTCATAGATACCTATGCGTTACAAATACATCTGACATAATCAAGATTGGTTCATCAATAGGTAAAAAGATTAGGGACCCAATTCTCATTTACACTAAAGGCCCTTATAGACTGCTCTGGCATCATAAAGGGACCCTTGAAGTATATGACTTTAAGTTCCTTTTACAGTGCCAACAGTGTCTTGGTGCAAATGAGAATCAGGCCCTACATTTGCAATAAATATTATTCATAATAAATAATCTGACCAACTCTAATTGGACTTGGATGCTAGTCTAGAAAGCCTAATGTCATCACCGGTTCTTGGATATTTGTACCACAAATAGAACTTTCCTAGTTAATGAAGAAAATCACATTCTTTCTCTAATGAGGAAGCCAACAAGATGCAGTCTAATGGGGAGACTTGTTAAAACATCGCCTGCTGCTAACAGGCTTGGTAGGCATGAATTAGAGACAGTAGCTGTTCTAACCTGCCAGGGCTCTTTACGATAGGATGATCATGCTGATATACAGAAATACTAAGGTGAACAATTGAAAGTCTCCAACTAACTGCCAAAGATGAGATTTTATCTTATGCTTCAGTGCATCCATGCTCCAATTATCTATGGGCATTTAAAAAAATGGAATTCAGATGAAATTTGGATAAGTAGTGAAAAGCCCAGGTGCTCATAAAAACAGGGACAGATTTTATGGGTGGGGATACCCTCACCTGCTTAGGGAGAGCTGCTGCTCTTTGATTTTACACAGAACCTCAACAATCATTAGGGAAATTAGAATTGTGCCCAATACATCTGCCCTGGCTCTACTGCAGCAGTTCCCCATAACACTGAAAAGAAGAGCGCATTAGATGGCATTGTGTTGCCCTTTCTCACATCTCTCTGGGGTGCTGTTGCCTCACTTACTTTCACACTGCAGAACAGAAGCAAAAGAGACAGTCACTGGCATTCCAGCATAGAAGTAGCTGCTGCTGCTGCTGCTGCCGCCGCCGCCGCCTTCACGCACTGTAGCTGGTGGAGTGGACAAAAATGTCAGAGGAGCAGAAAAAACAGGCAGACTGGAAGGATGGGGCAGAGAAGAAGGGGAGAATGGGCATATAAAATGGAATAGGAACATGTTAGATGAACACAACAGGGAGAAAGAGAAAGCAAGAGCAGTAATGCTTTTCTTACTTAATTCCACTCCAAAAATGCATTAAAAATGTTACGGTTGCAAAGTGATGCGCTTAAATGCCTCATGTTTCAGTGCTTCATTATATGGCACCATACTATTTCTTAAATAATAAAATGTAATATAATGATGATATTACACGCAAAACCGAAGTTAAAAGGGCCGTTAGGTAGCAAAGTCAGCACTCAAAAGTCAGGAAATGCCAGCATTAAAACTGCCTGTGCAACCTTAATTCCCCCCCTTGTGAATCTGCCTTATGCTACAGTCACATACTATTTTTTCCACCCCCCTCATTCAGTGCACAGAAGGGACAGTGCTCACTTAATGAGCCGCTCTTCAATGTTTTGTTTTCTCCTCCTTGTTCAATGTCTGGCCCCAGGCATTCTTTACTGCACATAATCAAACCTTGCTCTGAAGACAGAATTATGAATTTCCTCCTGGGCTTTTTTAGGTCAGTTATCACTGTAGTATCTGAGTGTTTCACAAACATTATGTGAGTGGTGGCATTATTATCCCCATTTTACAGTTAGAGAACAGAAGCACAGAGAGATTAAGGTCAAAAGTATCCTCTGTTTTTGCGTGCCCAATTTGAGATGCCTTTGGCTTAATTTTCCAGAGTACTTAGAAAGTGCTATATAATACTGTGTTGAAAGCACAGCTCCCACTAACATCAGCTGAGGTTGTGAGTGCTGAGCATTTCTGCCGATGGGACGCTGGGGTCTCAAATTTGGCACCCAGAATATGAGGAACACACAGATAGGGATCACCTTTGAAAAATTTGGTTTAAGTGACTTGCCAGCATCACAAAGAAACTCTGTGCCAGAGGCATGGTTTGAATCCAATTCTCCAGGCAGCACTCATCTTCCTACCTGTAGTCCACTGCCTCATTCACTATGCACCAGCAAAGCAGCTGTCAAGGGGGAGGACCGCCTCATGGAACCCCTGCTACACAACCCCCATTTATGTCTGCAAGTGGCTAAGTCCCCCTTGGTGTGCTGGAGCTCGGTCCTGGCTGGTAGCACCAGAGTCTGAGACCACGGCTCTCAGCCAGTGCATGGGGCTGTCCACCCCACGTCTCCCCCATCATGTTCTCCAAGAGGTGAGGGCAGCTTTGCCCCCTGTTTCTCTCACATTCCTTGAGCAAGTCCTGCAGGAGGGTGCTCCCCACCTGCCTCTCACCCCTGGACCTTATCGTCAGGCCCTCCTGACATGCCACCTGAGACAGCTGCACAAAATCCAGCCGGTCTGCCTCTGAACTACACCCAGGAAACATCTGTACATGCTTGTGCTTCATATTATTCACTTCCTCACCCTTGTGTCCCACCCCGATGCCAAGTGGCAGTACCTGTTGCCACCCAAGGAGGGCGAGGAAGCCCCCGCTAGGCCAGTCTGTACGCCACCCTGATCCCATGGCCTGCCAGGGACCTTAGTTGGCAGCTCCTTCATGGAACCGTGAGCACAGGTGTGTACCTGGCATGGCTCACTAGCTCCCATGACAGCTGCCTATTTTGCAGTGAGAGGGAGACCCTCTACACATCTATATGGGGTGTGTCAGGTTGCAGCCGCTCTTCCAGCTCCTCCAAAACCTCTTACTGAGGTTCTGGCTGCACTTTCCCCTGCACCTCCTGATCCACTCTCACCCTATCTATGGCCCCACAGAGTTTCAAGACCTTCTCCTCGAGCTAGCCAAGATGGCCATCCGTCACACCAGGAGGAGGAAGTTGGATGTGGGATGCCCTGCAACTGTGGGGCCTATTTCCAGTCCCTTATCCAATCATGGTTCTGGGCAGTGTTCCTCTAAGTGGTGTCCACTGACTCGTTGGATGCTTTTGAGGAGCAGTGGGCACTGTCAGCGGTCCTCTGTTCAGTGTTTCCCTCTGGATCCCAGATACATAACTTCTGACCTCTCCCCCGCTCCTGGTTTTTTTTCATTTGTTGTCCCCTGTAATCACTTAATCCCTGGATACAGTGGTTCCTCCCTAACTGAGGGGGATGGCTTTAGTTTTGGGCAGGCCTATGCCTGCCCATCCCCAGTACTTCAAATAGTATACACCTTCCAACTTCTGTAACAAATGAGGCAGGGGTCCTGCAGACAAAAGCCTTTGTCACACAGCCTTGATTCATCCCTAGGGCACAATCCATCCTGAGCACTGAATGAGGCAGGGGTCCCATGGAAAAAAATAGCATGTGATTATTTAATTAAAGACCATTTTAATGCATATAAACAAAGCAGCCTTAACAGTGGCTTTTCCTGACTTTTGAGTGCTTGACTCTCCAACCTTAATGGTTTGAACTTAGGGTTATAGACAATAAAATAAAAAATAAACCCTCACACACTGGGAAGTTACACACAAAACAAATGGAAAAACAAACAAAAAAATCCACGTGGTAGCACATTGACACCCACATAGGTCATCACCAAATATAGAACCTTTAAATCCACACCACAGACCTCTGCCTCTTGAACTCACGAAGTAACCAAAATTAGTAGTAAGTCCCTGATCCACGGTGTGGAGGTGCCAGAGTTTGTCAACAAAATTGTTTTAATATTTTTTTTTAAAGGGGCAAAACAACATTTTTACTTAATCTCATTCCATGAAATGGCTGGACTGTTTTCAATTAAACTTTCCAGAAAATATCAGGCTAAGGCCATGGAAAATTTCAGCCAGTTAAAGTTTGGCAAAGTTATAAGAAACAGAAAACAGGGACTTTTAATGGAAAGTGTCAGGCAACCTTAACTACAGGCAGCACATCCAGATCCATCTATAATAAGATTTGGGTTGATAATAAGATCAGGGTTTGGTTTGGATCCATGACTCATTTTTATAAAAGATTTAGAATGTGTTTATTTCATGTAGATTTGATAGCTGCCATGCAGATTTTCCCTAAGAAGGTGGCTCCATGAAGGAGGAACCATTTCTTTTAATCTGTCCGGGAAGCAGCTAGCATATAGCGAGTGCTACCATCAATACATAATGGACAAATTCAGAAGTGACATAAGATTTTGTGCAAGACACACTTTGTGTATGTTGACATAAACTGATTTAAGTAGGCCAGATGCTCTGACGTTGGCACAGACAGGTGTGAATTCCATCTCTCGATGTCAGAAAATTCCACTGTGCTTCAGAGAGGATTCACTTTGAGAGAAGGGAGCTGCTTGTTCTCCTTAGGGATTCTCCCAGACGAAGGCACGTTTAAAGCTCACTAGAAGTTTTAAAGTAGACGCTGCTCAGAGGACACAAAATGAGCTTTGAGCAGACCCTAAATCATCTCATTACTTGGCTGCCCACACTCTTGGCCAAATCTACCTAGATTTTTTAGTACAATGGTTCTGTCACAGTTTCTGGGTTAGCTGTACCTCTCCCCTATCCAGGTTTCTCCAAAAAGCACCCCTGATGGGTTAGGCCTCCTGCCCCTATCAGTCTTGGGATGGGATCTCACAATACGCTCAGTCTTAGACCAGGACCCAGGTACACACCCCAGGATATGCCAGCTATGTATCTTCCTGCAAGTCTGATTCGGGTTCAGGCACCTGCTTGATCCTTCCTTTGGTCTCTAGTAACAGTGACCAACAGCCTTCTTAAAACAATGTATTTTTAAGCAGCAAATGGAACAAAACAGAGGAGACTGTTTGTTTTTAGACCCAGAAGCCTCTTGCTGCAAGACAAGCCGAAGAAAGAAACCAACAGAACTCCACTGGCCATCACTTACAGTCCTCAGCTAAAACCTCTCCAGCGGATCATCGGTGATCTACAACCCATCCTGGACAATGACCCCTCACTTTCACAGGCCTTGGGAGGCAGGCCAGTCCTCGCTCACAGACAGCCCGCCAACCTGAAGCATATTCTCACCAGCAACTACACACCGCACCATAATAACTCTAACTCAGGAACCAATCCATGCAACAAACCTCGATGCCAACTTTGCCCACATATCTACACCAGGGACACCATCACAGGACCTAACCAGATCAGCCACACCATCACCAGTTCATTCACCTGCACATCCACCAATGTAATATACGCCATAATGTGTCAGCGATCCCCTCTGCTATGTACATCGGCCAAACTGGACAGTCCTTACGTAAAAGGATAAATGGACACAAATCAGATATAAGGAATGGCAATATACAAAAGCCTGTAGGAGAACACTTCAATCTGCCTGGCCACACAATAGCAGACTTACAGGTAGCCATCCTGCAGCAAAAAAACTTCAGGACCAGACTCCAAAGAGAAACAATAGAGCTTCAGTTTATTTGCAAATTTGACACCATCAACTCAGGTTTAAACAAAGATTATGAATGGCTAGCCAACTACAAAAGCAGTTTCTCCTCCCTTGGTATTCACACCTCAGCTGCTAGAAGAGGGCCTCACCCTCCCTGACTGAGCTAACCTTGTTATCTCTAGTCTAAGTTTTCCCTACACATTTATATCTGCCCCTGGACATTTCCACTGCTTGCATCCGAAGAGTGGGTATTCACCCACGAAAGCTTATGCTCCAATACCTCTGTTAGTCTATAAGGTGCCACAGGACCCTTTGTCGCTTCTACAAATCCAGACTAACACGGCTACTGCTCTGATGTTTGTTTTTAAAATCCTGTCTACATGTATATTTAGTCTCATCTAATCTTACTCTTCACTATAAGCTAAATTTAGTAGAATTTCCCCTTAAATTACAGGAACAGAACTGAACCAACCCACATTTTCTTAGAAAGCAAGGATCCTACTGTGTATCTCTGGGTCTTTCAGTCAGCACCTCTCTGACCCCCTTTGAAACAGTCTGTGCCTGTATATCAGCCAGACACCCCTCCCCTTTTTCCTCCTAGGCTTTTTCCCCAGTGTACACAAATCATGACCCCTCTGCTCAGATTGGCATGAGGGCTTCCCAGGAGGTTGGGTAGCTATTAGGGCTACTGGTTTTAGCAATGTTTCTTAGTGACTCTTGAGTTGAATCCCTCAGGTGACTGTTAGAAAGGGCCTTCTCTTTCCTCTCCTGAGTAGACTCTGATTCCTAGCCACATCCCTAGGGTGAAATATTCACCCCCCATAAACGGTACAAAAACAGAGCTAATGAAACATCTAAATACAATATTACAGTACCCCAACATTTGTCACTGGTCCCTTACAGCCCACCTCTTCTTTTGGGCTACAATGGCCTTTATAGATGGAGAAGAGTTTGCTGCAATGGCCCTTATAGATGGACAGGAGTTTGAAGCCAACATTGCAACATCATTGTAGCAGATATTCTATTTTAGGGTTCCGTGTCTACTTTACTGAGCCTAGGTTTCTGCCAACTTCTGCCCTGCAGAAACCAGGGCCATAACAACATGGTATAAGTTTTGGTACAGTTACTGAATAGGTTGTGGTGAGACAACTCAGAGTACCAAGTTGCTTCAGATCTCCCCAGTCCTTGTTAGTCTGCGCTGCCAATTAAGGCCCGACAAACTAGCTACACCTTCACACATTGCAGTCCTGGTATTTATCTATAAAGAACATCACATGAAGTATCAAATGAAATGTAGTGACACATGGGTCATTAGTATCTTTGTGAAGTGTATGTATTAACACTATCTGATGTGGTAAGGCACCTCCTTTGCCTCAGTGGCTCCAGCATTTCTCCCTCTGGCAGTGGGGGCCTGGAGTAAATCAGTCCTGCTCTGGAGAGATTTTATTCTTTAGTCTGGTTTGTTTTTCAGTATTTACAAGGTAGGCCCAAGTAGTTCTCTTAAGCATCAGAAAAAAAAAAACCCCCAACAAACTCACGACACTAAAAGGAAATACTTCTCCCTGCCCTCTCTCCAGGTGTTGCCATGTTATGCTGGCTTCTGGTTGCCTATCCTTCCCTAAACAGGTAGGTAGCCTGGTTCTTTCCCCTATGGGGAGGGGGCACAGCCTTCCATCCAGAAGAAGCCTCTTCTCCCTGCTGCTGATGCAGCTTGTTTCTCATTCTTCCTTCTCACCAGAAGAGGGGGTTTTAAAAGGTCACTGGTAGCCCTTAATTGGACTCAGGCATCCCGAGTTGACCCTTTTCAGTTCAGTCCCCATTGCTTTGGAGGGTAGCCTTTCTCTGCAGGCCATACCACACAGTTGAGATCAGCAAAGACCCTTAAGCTGTAGTCCTACTGGTATAAACAAGAAGGCCAGCTAGCTGGGCATTCCATGAGGACCCCATGGTTCTGGAATTTCTTCCTACTTAGAATTGGTTGGGATTTTTTTAACAAAACATTTTTGGTTAGAAAATGCCACTTCCTTGAAAGCAAAACTTTTCAACAAAATTTATACTGGGCATGTTTCTTAGGTCCAGGGTAGAATTTCTGGTGAAAATGAGAGAGACGGGAGAGAGGAGGGGGAAAAAAAACCTAAACACCAGAGAATAGCCAATAGCTCAGTGGTTAGGGCACTCCCTTGGGATGTGGGAGACCCAGCTTTAAGTCCTTACTCAAGATTTCTGTTTCATTCCAGTATGGCATGAAAACAAATTTTGAAACCTGAAAACATTTTATGAAACAGAATTATTATTTTCCAGCCAGCCCTACACCTTTGGTCTAAAATATGCCAAATCTGATAACTTTCATGGCATATTACAAACTTCATCTTTTTTGCCCAGGCAATTATCACATTGGGGAATTGTTAGAGCAGGGGCGGGATTGGAGCTCTTGAGTTGCCTGGTTTTCTGGACATGGGCTATAGTTATGCACTTCAGTTATGTTTGGGTGTTAGTTTTGTGTTTTTCCAAGTTAGGGAAAGGACAATTCCGGTATATGATTTGGTGCCTTTTTTAGTGTGAATATAAAACTAAACACATAACTTACCTTCAGGGGGTGAAAAGGCAGGACTGTTCGGGGAAAAGCAGGAGTGTGGATTTGCTTAATCTTATACCTTCTACTGCAACATACCCTCTCTTTCACCTTAGCTTATATATACACACCATCATTTTTCACTCACACCAGTTTACAACAATTTACCAATGTGTAATTTACATGGAACCAAATTTGGAGGTAACATAATACTTATATTTCCAGTTCCAGATTCAGAAAATTTTCACTATAAGCTTCTCAATTTGTTTTAATCCTATTTTGTATGCAAGGTTTATGAGTTTGGATCTTTTGATTCCTTTTATAACATTCCCAAATACCATCATACAATAAATGGCCAATGCATCTCCATTCTTCTCCTTATCCCCAGCTGTACCTGTTCTTACATGCAGCACTAGTATTAACTTATTTTCCCTCTAAAAGAAAGATAGACCTTAATAATTAATTAAATGCATATTATTTCCATACATACACACAAACACACACACAGAAATAAGCTCTTAATTATGATCATTCCATCTGAATCAGATTGCTAAGAACACTTTTGAAGCATTTGCAATTTGCATAACTTAGTAGAAGTAGGGCATAACTCAATTTTTCTAGTTAGTGCTATTGTGTGGTATAAGCATCCTCTTTGCTTCTGCATACCAAAAGAAAAAAAAAAGATTAATAATAGATGAATGAGGCTACCACACATGACTGTCTGTGTGACCTGTTGTAAATACCTTGTTCGCATGGCAGATTTACACTTCCAACCCATGCAGTACGACTGTGTATGAACACCTGATAGTCAGACAAACAAATTAAATTTCTATCGTCACAGCAACCTTGCAGCCTCACACAAGCATTCTATTTCCAAGGCAGCTTTGGTGTGGACTTTGTAGGACTCCTCAGAGTCTAGCCTGAGGAATGGAAATTGCAGGATCTGGCAGTGTAAATAGAAATAGCAGGAGAAGGTAATGGTCTGAAAATAAATATTAGATATAATCTACCCATCAGAAACACAAGTAGGAAGTTAGATGGGGGCAACCAATTTCAAATCTGTCTCCTGTGCAAATATCAGAAGTGGGAGTCACATGTCTCTAATGTACATAGTTGGTATCTCCCCAGTCACTGATCAGCAGCCATTGAAAAAGGCACTATGAAAACATTTGAATCAGAGAGAAGATATGGGGAAATTAATGTATATATTTTAGGATTTAATTTCTTTGGTAGATCCAGCTGCAATGGAAAATTCAGGTGCAAGAATGCTAGTTCCTAGTTGTTCTCTCCCCAGTGTTTTATAAATGAAATTTCAAATTCCTGATCTCTTCAAAAGTTGCTGCCATGGATGATCCAGGCATCACTCCAGATCCTACAATGAGCTCCACATGCATCCACGGAGACGTATAAACATGTAGACCCTGTGACGGGTTGAGATAACAGAGACCTGCTTGGTGCTGCCACCTGGTGTGCCAAGGCTACTTCTGCCCCTGCTTCCAAGCCTTTTCCAGCTTGGGACTCCCGAATCCTGTCTGTTTTGAGCCAGATTCCACTGATCTGCTGCAAACACAGACCCAGGTCCGAACCAAGTCCACTCACAACTGTAAGGCTCCTGGAAGCGCTCTTGCCTTTGACACCCAGGTGCCCAACTCCCAAAGAGGTTCACACCCTTAATAAATCCGTTTTACCGTGTATAAAGCGTATACAGGGCAAACTCATAAATAGTTCGCCTTCTATTTCAAAGATAGAAAGATATGCACAACTGTTTGCCTCCCTAGGTAACAACTCGCACTCCAGGTAATTTAATAAGTAAAAAGTGATTTTAATAAGTACAGAAAGTAGGATTTAAGTGATTCCAAGTAGTGACAGACAGAACAAAGTGAATTACTAAATAAAATAAAAGAGAACACGCAGTTCTATGTCTAATCACCCTGTGTACAGATAACAACCTCACTAGGTCCAGTAAACAGGCTATCTTCCTCTTAGCCTGGGTCCAGCAATCACTCACCCCCCTATTGTCTTTGTCCTTTGTTCAGTCTCTTTCAGGTGTGTCCTTGGGGGGTGGAGAGTCTCTCTCTTTAGCCAGATGAAGACAAAATGGAAGCGTCTCCCAAGGGCTTTTATAGTCTTTTTCCACTCCCTCTGTAACATCATGTTACCATGGAGTTTTGGGATCACATGGGCAAGTCACATGTCCATGCACCCCTCAGTAACCAGTCCGACCAGTTGCATTCCTGACCAGGCCCCGATGTGGATTGGGGTCTGCAACTGCTTTTGTCTGTTAAGTGCTTGTACTTAACTTGCACATTCTTTCCTCCAAACATGATCCCAGGCACTTACAAAGGCTATGTACAAAACCAGCAAATATAAAACCAATCTTCATAACTCCAACTACAACAATGATACATGCGTACAAACAGGAGGAATAAATTCAGTAGGTCATAACTTTCACAGAGATATGTTACATGGCACATGTAGCATAAAACATATTCCAGTTACATCATGTATACGTTTATAAGCCTCTCCCCATAAAGCTTTATGGGGTACACCGTCACAGACCCCTATTGCCTTCAGTGGTGTTCTGCTGGCTGCAGTGATGTGGTCATACAGAGGTCAGTACAAGATCAAATCTATCTGCATATTCTGCCACCTACCATAATACAGGAAACTACAGTCATAAAATGTATTTCCTAAAGGGTTATGAAGTTCATTATCAAATGAAATGGCATGATTTAGTCAAACAATATATTTACAACCACAGTATTTGATTCTTTTAAAACTAATCAATCTTGTAATTTTTGTAAAAAATATATCATTTGGAGTCATCCATTAACTCAGGTATCTGAGGTACTGTGATGGCAGTGAAGTAGCGACTGGGCCAAACTCACTTCATACAAATGGCGGTGAAGTTATGGTCTGGATTGCAACTTCATGCCTGTGGCCTATGTTTATAAGAAGCTTCCAAATCTGGACCCAGCTCCTGGACTACTCACAAGTGTGCAGGTACACACAGAGATTCACTGAAATCCAAGTGTGCACCCACACCAGTAGGGCTGAATACACTAGATTCAAATCCATTCAGACGTTAGGGAAATTCAGACCCAAATGTTGCAGATCTGGCCCACGTTTAATTTAAAGAGGTAATGTTTGCAAAAAGAAAAAGGTATCCCTTGGTATCAACACGAATATGCAAACTTAGTGAAACAAAAACTAATTTTAAATTGGTAAAGAGAAAGACAGAAAGCAAGAATACAGACTTATCCAGAATTGAACGAGTGTTCACTTAGCTGTGTCACAATTGGGAGTTAGACATTCCTATCCAAAGATTTACTAGAGAAACTGACCTCCCATCATGAGTGTCATAGTTCAGGGAAATTGCAACTATATTTTCCCCTGGGGTCCAGCGAGGAAACCTACTTTTAGAGTCCCAACATCACCTCTCTTGGGTAGAGACCCACATTTCTCCCCTTCCTGAACATGTTTTTTTCAGGCTGTGCAGTTCCTTGCCTACACTGCGAGTTCCCCTGCAAGTCAGACTGCTTAAGCAGGATTGCCTCGCTTTTCTCTTCAGAGATTATAAACAGCATAATGTCCCACAGTTATAAGATGTCACATAGCTCTTCTAAGCAAGCACATTTATTCTTAAGGTGAAAGCATTACAGAGAAAACATAGTAAAACAATAAAAGAACCTACAGGCATGCTAATAAGCTCACCAGAGGTCACCCCAACTCCATCAAGGGCTTTTGCAGGTGATCATTCCTTCAAACCCCGCACAGGGTTTTTCTGTGGTTATAAGTTCATAATAGCCTCAACTCAGAACAAGAACTCCCATGAATCTGTGAATCCCTCCTTTATACAGTTTGGGGCTCTGATGTTGTCATCATAAAACAGGTGATCAGCAAAATCCTCTCCTCAGGTTGAAGCTTCAAAAGACTGAGTTCTTGCTTAACTGGAGGGGTTATATTTGCATACACCTGCCACTAGAGATTCCTGGGAAACACACTTAACTTGAAAAGTTCATTCTTGTCTGGAACCTTGTTTCAAATAGTCCTTTGAAGCTCCTAACACTTCCCAGTAGGGTGACCAGATGTCCCAATTTTATAGGGACAGTCCTGATATTCAGGGCTTTTTCTTATATAGGCAGTTATTACCCCTCACACTCAGTTCCAATTTTTCATACTTGCTATCTGGTCGCCCTACTTCCCAGGTCTACATTAGTCATGTTTCCCTTGTAGAGACGTTACACTCAATTACTTCTGGGGGGGGATTCTACGCCACTGCACATGCACAGAATTCATGTCCTCCACAGATTTCTTTACTTCCTAGAAGAAAAATTACTTTGACAGGGAAGCAAAGGGAAGTCAGAAGAGCAGCCATGCGACCCTCCCCAGCGGTATGTTTTGGGTTCCCAGGGCAGTCGGCAGAGAGGTAAATCAGTGTGGGGCAGAGGGCAGGACTGGAGAAGACCCGGTTGGTGGCTTTTACCCTGTGCTGGGCTCAGCTGCTAGTCCTGGTTTGGCTGGGGAGGACAGGACTTACTCTTCCCCTGCACAGCATCCAGGGCCAGGTCAGACCCACCCCCAGCTCTCTCCCCAGGCTGCATGAAGCACTGCAAAGTCCTCCCCCCACCCTCGCTTCTTGCATCCATTGCTCCTCAGCTGCAGGGAGAGGGATCCCTGTACAGGGAGCTGGTCCCCCATCCGCCCAACCCCTGTGCATCCAGACCCCCTAATACCCAGACCCTCCCACCAAGCCCCACCCCACCTAGACCCCCACCCCCAGTGAGCTCCAACCAGGTTCATCTGGACCCGCCTGCAGAGTTCCATTACCATTGCATCCAGAACCCCACCCCAACAGATCCCTGTGCATATAGATTCCCCCTGCACCCAGATCCCTCACTGAGCTTCCTGCACCCTCTCAACCCACACCTGGCTCCCCCCACACTAAGCCCCTCCCACTTGGATCCTGCCGGGCTGAGCCTGCCTGCCTACACCTGGTGCACCTCGCACAGAGGGAGAGGACCCTGGGGTGTTTCTGGGGCAGGCCCAGTCCTTTTACTGTGTCAGGGTTGGGTGCAGCCTCACTGCTGAGTCCGTGTCCCGGGGAAGCAGCACAGTGATCTTCCACCTCTGTGCAGCCAGTGGCCTGTGCTCCCCAGTGCCAGGCTGGAGCCTCCACATTTATTTGACAAATAAAATTTACCAAATTTTAATGTCTTGTGCACAGAATTTTTAAATTTGGGGGGGCAGAATTTAATATTTTGGCACAGAATGCCCTCAGGAGTAACACAATCCCACAATAATAAACAAACATTTTCATTTTTAATACGATGAACGCTTAAGATACTTTGTTATAATTTGAATTAAGGTTTGAAAGATTATCTGCCATTATTAGTAGACAAGATCGTTGGAGTACAAAAAAAAGAAGACGGTTTTTCCAAAAAAGGAATTCAATCAGCAAAATAAACAGGCAGAGAAAAAAAACAAAATCATGGTACTCATGAGGAGTAACCTGGGTTGTAGAAAGAATATAGTGCTACTAGAATGTTTCTTAAGGGCTTTAGGCGTTCATTCATTCAACTTGCCATAGGATATGTTGTTATTATCCTCAATAGATGTGTTTGGAAAATGCTCTAAAAACTTCCTTACACAACCTGTTCCCACTTGTATTTGAGGGAGTATTTTGAATTATGAATAAAATTTCTTTACTCTTTTCTTTTTCTTCCTAAATAATATAAACACATTATTTTTCAGAGTGGAAGTTGTTCAGATACTGACCAGGCAATTGCTGGGAATACAGGAGTTGAAAGAACATGTACTTTTAACTTATAAATACATAAGTACTATTTCCACAGCATGCTTGTACTTATAAGTACTCCAGTAATGGTGTGCTTGGCACTTACACTTAAGTCCTTTTTATCAGTACTTACAGCAACATGACACACAGAGTGGCTCCTTTATTCAATATGCAATAGGTGCTGCTGGAGTTCAGTGACAGAAGTAGGCCTGAAAAGTGTGAATGGAGGTACCGTAACAATGACATTCCAGGGATTGTGAACACATCTCATGAAAGGTTACAGTTGCAACAGATTTATATTCTGAAGGTATTTCCTCGCCCTCCCCCTCCCCCGAGTCAAACTCAATGATCCAAACCATGAGGAAGGAATTGAATTAATTAAAGGAGCTGTAGGCTGAAGGCACGGATGCTTTACTACTTTTTCAGGCAAAACCTCAAGTAATTTATTAATGTAAAAATATTTTGTCCAGGAGGGAAGGGATCGTAAGGTAGCAAAAGAATTCAAAGATAGAGCATAGAGCAACACAGATATTGACAGTCTGACATTGACTACTCACATGAGTAAGTGCTCACCAATGTGAGAAAACCACCCTGTAGCATTGATTGTATAGTTTAGGAACATCCCAGAGTAAGGGATGGTGCAAAGTCCATATCAGGGAGGCAAATGCTTCTTGGAGATTCATGGCACACAGAGGGAGTACACAAGCTTTATGTGGTGCAATTCACCACTACACTGGTCCCTTTATACACCAAGATTTGTTTGGCATTGAAACTATAGTGATTATACTCAAAAGTCCTTAGACTCTGCAGGCAAGGAGATGGCTGAAGAGTACTTATTCCTACAGTTCCTTGAAATGTGTAGAGTACAATTCCCTGAATTGTGGTTGTGAGCTGTCACACAGACACTGGCATTCAGCATTATTCCTTTTCTGAGTCAGATAGCTTCAGCCCCTACAAAACTGCAGCACTGTATTTTAAAAGAAATTTCTCAGGAGATTCTGCAACTTGGGGTATGTCTACACTATGAGAATAGTTCGATTTATCTTAAACCGAACTTGTGAAACCGATTTTACAAAGTCGATCGTGCGAATCCACACCAAGGACATTAATTCGAGTTTGTGTGTCCACACTAACGGAGCAAGTGTCGACATTGCAAGCGGTGCACTGTGGGTAGCTATCCCACAGTTCCCACAGTCCCCACTGCCCATTGGAATTCTGGGTCTAGCCCCCAGTGCCTTCTGGGGCCACAAATGTGTCGAGGGTGGTTTTGGGAACATGTCGTCATTCGACCCACACTCCCGCCCTAACTACGTGAAAGCGCTGGCGGGCAATTACATCGCACTCTTTTCTGGTGATTGACAGCGCGGACGCCACTGGACCGCGAGCATGGAGCCCTCCGCGATTATCGCTGCTGTTCTGTCCGTTGTCAACACCTCACGCCTTATCGTCCACCTTTTCCAGAGGCAGATGCTGAGAAATAGGGTGAGGAGGCAACGGAAGCTCCGCGAGGACATGAACTCTGAGAGGGGCACAGACCTCTCGCAAAGCACGGGACCCCGGCCCCTAGACATCATGGTGGCAATGGGTCACGTTGATCCTGTGGAACGGTGATTCTGGGCCAGGGAAACAAGCACTGACTGGTGGGACTGCATAGTGCTGAAGGTCTGGGATGAATCCCAGTGGCTAAGAAACTTTCAGATGCGTAAGGGCACTTTCCTGGAACTTTGTGAGTTGCTGTCCCCTGCCCTGAAGCGCCAGGACACCCGGATGCGAGCAGCCCTGAGTATCCAGAAGCGAGTGGCCATAGCCCTCTGGAAGCTTGCAACGCTAGACAGCTACCGGTCAGTCGCGAATCAATTTGGAGTGGGCAAGTCTACCGTGGGGGTTGCTGTGATGCAGGTAGCCCATGCAATCGTTGACCTGCTGCTCTCAAAGGTAGTGACCCTTGGAGACGTGCAGGTGATCATAGATGGCTTTTCTGCTATGGGATTTCCAAACTGTGGTGGGGCTATTGATGGGACACACATCCCCATCCTTGGACCGGCCCACCAGGGCAGCCAGTACATTAACCGTAAGGGCTATTTTTCTATGGTGCTGTAAGCACTAGTGGACCATAAAGGACGTTTTACAAACATCAACGTCGGATGGCCAGGCAAGGTTCATGACGCTCGTGTGTTCAGGAACTCTGGTCTGTTCAGACGGCTGCAGGAAGGTATTTACTTCCCGAACCGCAAAATAAGTGTTGGGGATGTGGAGATGCCTGTAGTGATCCTCGGGGACCCAGCCTACCCGCTAATGCCCTGGCTCATGAAGCCATACAGGGGCGCCCTGGACACTGAAAAGGAGCTCTTCAACTACCGGCTGAGCAAGTGCAGGATGGTGGTGGAGTGTGCCTTTGGCCGTCTCAAAGGTAGATGGCGAAGCTTACTTACTCGCTCCGATCTCAGCCAAACAAATATCCCCATTGTGATTGCAACTTGCTGTGTGCTCCACAATCTCTGCGAGAGCAAGGGGGAGACATTTATGGTGGGGTGGGAGGTTGAGGCCAATCGCCTGGCTGCTGATTACGCACAGCCGGACACCCGGGCGATTAGAAGATCCCAGTGGGACGCGCTGCGCATCCGGGAAGCTTTGAAAGCTAGCTTCCAGAGCGAGCTGGGTAACCAGTGACTGTTTCGCTTGTTAAAACTGAAGCTGAACCAGCCCCCGTTTCTTTACCCAGTTACCGTTGTCTATCCTCTCCAATTACCAGCACCCTTTCCCCCCCGTTCATTCCCCGCTTTAAAAGTATAATAAAGGAAACATTGTTTATTAAAATCGTCTTCTTTATTAATGATTTCTCGGTAAAAGGTTGAAACTGGGACGAATACCGCGGTTGGGGAGCGGGTGGAGTGATGGAAAGGATGCTTCCCAACTCGGGGAATGACAGGCTCCTGCTCCCTGAGCAGTCCGCAGTGGTGGACTGCTTGTTTCAACGGAGCCTGCAACCCCTCCTGTTCGCAACTCTGTGAGGGGGGCCTGTGTGACTTCTTGGCCGGGGATTGCGGCCACTGATCCCCTGCTGCATGGATCTGTCATGCAGGCTATTGCCTGCCGCCAACAATCTGCAGCCACCCTCCACCACCAGAAAGTGACAACCCCCCCCCACCCCATAGAGAACAGGAAAACCCCCTCCCAGAATGGCAAGTGTGCCTAGTGAATGCAATGTGAGTGTGACTTTCTGTTGAACCTTTTCCCCTGTCTCCACCCTGTTATTGGCGCCTATCGCCTCAAATCACAAACCACCCCTCCCCTCCCCCAAAATCGAACAGCCCTTTGAAAGATAGTCAAGGAAACAGCAATTTTCAGAACACAATTTTTTATTAAGGAGAGCAAAATTTTAAGATGAAACTTGGACGGCGGCTGGGGTGGGGTGCGTTTGGAGGGAAGTAAAGGTCCCATCTAAATTTTTGGAAAGGAGAGCCTTCTGCTACTGGAGCAGTCCGCAGGGGTGGAGTGATTTTTTCCACGGCCCCTGCCTCCCCTCGTTCTACTGACTGGGTGAGGGGGGAATTGGACTTTGTGGCAGGGGAGGGCGGTTGGAAATAACATACAGAGGTGCCCTTTCCTCCTGCCTCCGTTCCTGCAAAACGTCAACAAGGCAGCGGAGCGTATCTGTTTGCTCCCTCATTAGTCCAAGCAGCGTTTGAGTCGTCTGCTGGTCTTCCACCCACCACCTGTCCTCGCGAGCTTCAGCCCTCTGCTCCCGTTCGCTGACTGCTCGCTCGGACCTTGAGACGTCCTCTCTCCGCTGTGCCGTCTCATTTCGGGAACAGACCATCAGTTCCGAAAACATGTCGTCCAGGGTTTTTTTTTTGCGCCGCCTGATCTGTGCAAGCCTCTGGGAGGGCGATCCATGGGTAGGGAGGGAGACACTCTCAACTGTGGGATGGGAGAAAGGGAGTGAATTCCTCAGAAAGATACCTTTTCCCGAACAATGCCTATACTCTTTCCCTGTGAACAAGACCATGAACACTATCTATCACATGTGCACTCAGTACAAGGTCAAATATTATGTCTTTGTATTAAGTGCCAGGGGTCCTGGTGTTCAGATCACACAAGCGGAGCTGGACACTGGAAAACGGCTCTCAGGAGACCATGGTAAGCTGTTGCCTTTGGACTGCTGTGACCTAACTTCACAGCAGTGCGGTACTCCCATGTTTCAAGCACAGTTCCTAGTGGTGGCCACTTCCTGATGCCGGCAAAACCGCTCGGCTACAACGGCTCGCCTACCCGTTTACCACCCCACCCCCATCCCCTCCGCGGGGCCGGTACCGGGAACTCTCCCTGCCCACGACCCGCAAAGTTTCAGCGGTTAGCCTCACAGCTACCACCCCCCCCGCATGTCTGCAAACCGCCGGTTGTCGTTCTTTAAAGGAAAAATCAAGAAGTCACTATACTAAGAAAACCACCCATTCAAACCAGAGAACCATGGCTGATATCACTCTGATGAGGATTTCGGAGACAGACAAAGACCGCATGCTGCGTGAATGCCAGCAAACCCTGGGGCCGTATGCCGCCATGCTATGCAAGGCAATGATACCAGAGTACCTGCAGCTTGCATGGCGCGGAAAAGTATCCTACCATGGAGGAGATAGTAAGGCCGCTCTCCCTGGGAACCTGATGCAAAAGCTTTCACTGTACCTACAGGAGAGTTTCACGGAGATCTCCGATGGGGATTTCTCCTCTATCCCCATACATATTGACAGACTTTTCGAGTAGTTGCCTTGGAAAAGATTGAAAACTGAAGCGCCTATTGCAAAGTAAGCAATAAAAACACATTGATAACATAAATGTTTAAAACACCAACCTGATGATCCTTCACCTGGGTCTTGGGCCGGGCTGCTGCTTTGGGAGGGTTCGTAGGGGATCTCGGTGAGGGTGATGAACAGATCCTGGCTGTCGGGGAAATCCGCGGTGAAAGCGCTGTCGACTGCCTCGTCCTCCTCCTCTCCTTCCTCTTCTTCACCGTCCGCGAAAATGTAAGACGACGTGGCCGTAGATAAGACCCCGTCGTCAGAGTCCACAGACACTGGTGGTGTAGTGGTGGCAGCACCACCGAGCATAGCATGCAGTGCCTCGTAAAAACGGCATGTGTGTGGCTGCGATCCGGAGCATCCGTTGGACTCTTTGGTTTTTTGGTATGCCTGTCGCAGCTCCTTGATTTTCACGCGGCACTGTGTTGCATACCGGACGTATCCTCTCTCCGCCATTGCCTTGGAAATCTTCTCATAAATTTTCGCATTCCATCTTTTGGATCGCAGCTCCGAAAGCACGGACTCATCGCCCCACACAGCGATCAGGTCCAAGACTTCCCGATCAGTCCAAGCTGGTGTTCTCTTCCTATTCTGCAATGTCATGGTCACCACGGCTGCAGAGCTCTGCATCGTTGCCAGTGCTGCTGAGCTCGCCACGATGTCCAAACAGGAAATGAGATTCAAACTGCCCAGACAGGAAAAGGAATTCAAATTTTCCCGGGGCTTTTCCTGAGTGGCTGGTCAGAGCATCCGAGCTCGGATTGCTGTCCAGAGCGTCCACTGAGTGGTGCACTGTGTGATAGCTCCAGGAGCTATTAGCGTCGAATTCCGTCCACAGTAACACGAATTCGACATGGCCATGTCGAATTTAGCGCTACTCCCCTCGTCGGGGAGGAGTACAGAAATCGAATTAAAGAGCCATTTATGTTGAAATAAATAGCTTCGTAATGTGGACGGGTGCAGGGTTAAATCGAGTTAACGCTGCTAAATTCGACATAAAGTCCTAGTGTAGACCAGCCCTTGGTAATTGAGAAGTAAAGTTTAGGAAAAGCATGTGCTAATCAAGCTTGTTTTGTGTTTTCAGAAACCATTCTCAGTAAGCACAGGATATTGCCACTGAATTTGAAGGGTCATGATACAGCCTAAGATAATTTAACCTGCAGAATATCTAACTGGGACTATCATACAGTAGGCAGGAAAAAATAAATGAAAATATATCAGAAGGCCCAGTCCATTAGCAACTTAGAGTACCTATGTACAAATAAAACTTTATTCATAAAAGATGAATCTGTCACCGCTGTGTAATTCCATTTAAAAGCAATGGGTTTAGACAGGTGTCACAAAAAATAATTTCAAGACACTGGGACCATGCAAGTGTAAGGATCAAATCCGGATCTCAGAACTTTTATTACTGGTGGAGATGTGTAAAAGAGAGAATAAGCTTTTTGATTCTCAGGGCTCAGGATGAGGTAGCCAATGTTTTTTTCTTTTGGAAAAAATATATTTTTATTTGTACATGGAGTATACTTAAACCGCAGTTGTAGCTGTGTTGGTCCCATGGACATGCAATAAACAGACATCCACAACGCATTTTTATGATCATTTATCAGCATAGAAATGCAGTTTAAAGATATCAGAAACTTAGACAGACTATTTATTGCTTAGTTACCATTGTTTTTAGAGCTGAAAGGCCAAAAAGGGCTAATTCCAGGCTACCAAAGAGGTCAATATCGATCTCAAACCAAAAGCGGGTAGTGATTCTGTGAATGTATGTTTGTTTCACTGTTGTTCCAGAGATCTTTGTGAGAAAGGGCACTCACTCATGTGGGTTCTTTTCCTTTTTATCCTCTCTATTGTGATACTCTGCTCACAGTTGTGCTGCCAAAGAAGAAGTTATGCCTTTCCTAGAAGTGGCAGCTCTTATTGTGTTACACAAGATGTAATAAGGGTGAATGTTGGGAGGCCACGAAAACATATCACACTCCATCACTCCAGGCAGACACCACGAAAATGAAGGCTGTTGTCTCCAATGATGAATGAATAGGGCAGGAGGGAATAAATACTACACACAGCTGAGAATTCTGGAGAGAGCTCAAGGAATATAATTCAGGGAAGGAAGATGATAAATAAGATACTGAGCACTACTTAATTTGAGCTGCCATGACTAAATAATCAAGTTTTATATTCAAAATTACTCATTTGCTTCAGTCAAAATATAACAAAAGTGCTGTGGAGTAAATTACAATGAAAACACTCCTTACTTCAATATTTCCTACATTATATACTCCTGGACCTGCAATACAGGCAAGGAGGTTCTTGATGATACAAATTGTTCCTCTATGGCTGCAGTAGCACATTGTGACGGGTTGGGGTCACAGAGACCTGCTTGGTCCTGCCACCTGGTGTGCCAAGGCTACTTCTGCCCCTGCTTCCAGGCCTTTTCCAGCTTGGGACTCCCGAATCCTGTCTGTTTTGAGCCAGATTCCACTGATCTGCTGCAAACACAGACCCAGGTCCGAACCAAGTCCACTCACAACTGTAAGGCTCCTGGAAGCGCTCTTGCCTTTGACACCCAGGTGTCCAACTCTCAAGGAGGTTCAAACCCTTAATAAATCCATTTTACCCTGTATAAAGCTTATACAGGGCAAACTCATAAATAGTTCGCCTTCTATTTCAAAGATAGAAAGATATGTACAGCTGTTTGCCCCCCACCCCCGGGTACCAACTTGTACACCAGGAAACTTAATGAGTAAAAAGTGATTTTAATAAGTACAGAAAGTAGGATTTAGATGATTCCAAGTAGTGACAGACAGAACAAAGTGAATTACTAAATAAAATAAAATAGAACACGCAGTTCTAGGTCTAATCGCTCTGTGTACAGATAACAACCTCACTAGGTCCAGTAAACAGGCTATCTTCCTTCTAGCCTGGGTCCAGCAATCACTCACCCCCCTAATGTCTTTGTCCTTTGTTCAGTCTCTTTCAGGTGTCCTTGGGGGGGTGGAGAGTCTCTCTCTCTTTAGCCAGCTGAAGACAAAATGGAGGGGTTTCCTAGGGGTTTAAATAGATTTTCTCCTCTGGGTGGACACCCCTCCCTCTCCTTGTGTAGCATCCAGTTACCAAATGGAGTTGGGGTCACATGGACAAGTCACCTGTCCATGCACAACTCAGTTTCTTCTCAGACCAGCCACATTCCTGGCAAAGCTCAGATGTGGATTGGTGTCTGCAAGTTCTATTGTCTGTTAAATGCTTCTTGATTAGGCACTTAACCTGCACATTCCTTTCTCAAGAAATACAACCAATATTCATAACTTCAACTACAACAATGATACATGCATATAAACGGGAGGAATACATTCAGTAGGTCATAATTTTCACAGAGATATGTTACATGGCACATGTAGCATAAAGCATAGTCCAGTTACATCATGTATACATTTATAAGCATCTCCCCATAAAGTTTTATGGGGTACACCGTCACACACATCTATTCTTTTCTCTTCGTTCTCACTGCGAAAACCTTGTTCTTGCCTTATCTACTGCAATTTCTGTTTATCTCCTCCCCTCTGTACATCAGTACTCCCCCATTATTGTCCAAGAGAGAATTACCCTATTGCTTTTACAAGGGCCTCCTACACTCTCTTAGACAAACCTCTGAGAATAATCCAATATTGAAATCCTCCTCCTCCTAATCAAGGAGGATTACCTGTTAATGAGCCTATCAATTCCACTCCTAAATTGACTGGAGTAGCTGTTGTTGAGTAATTTAAGAAACTCCCTTAGCCAAGGGGATATGCAGGTCTAAGGCCCAGATCCACAAAGGTACTTAAGGGGCTAAACCACAGATTTAGATGCCTACATCCCAATTTATGCTGCACTGCAATCCATAGAACTCCTGCACAGCTGCTGCTTTATCCTGTAGGTGCCTAAACTCCCCTGGCATCTAAATTTTCAGAGTAAAAGTTCCCTAGGCACCTAAGTTTCTGCCACTGAGCATACACACTGCTGCCTCACTCTAGGTGTCTGAGTGCCTATCTCCCACCTAAGCCACTGTCTGATCCATAGGAGCCGACTTCCATCAGCTCCGGGGGGTGCTTCGGGGGCGAGGCCCCGCAACGTTGGCCGGTGTCGGGGGCAGGGCCCCGCAACGCCCCGCAACGTCGGCCGGCGTCTGGGGCGAAGGTAAGGTGCTCCGGTCATAGGCGCGGGGCTGGCAGGGAGCTGCTGGTGGGTACTGAGCACCCACCAATTTTTCCCCGTGGGTGCTCCGGCCCCAGAGCACCCACGGAGTCAGCGCCTATGGTCTGATCCACAAACCAGGGGAAGATAAACATTCCTCAGCCCATCCTGAGCATTTGGCCCAATCTGGTAAATGTGCTCAGGTCAGATCCCATTCAAAATCTGGCAAGAGGAGGAGATAGTGACCTTATAACTTCTAGCCTAGTGATTATAGTACTCTTGGGGAGGACCAGATTCAACTTTCCCCTCTGTCTGTGGGGGAGAAAGGAGATGAACCTCTCTGGAGAGCTATCTAACCACTGAGCAGCAGAAGAGGCTGATGTGAGATTTCCTCAATCTCTCCTGTTCACCAGTTACAATTTGGATAAATAATTATCAGTCATTGGAGCAGGAGGACTGGATGTTGGGGTCTCCCATCTCCCTTCTGGGTGCCCTAACCACTGGGATGTAGAGTAATTCACACTCACTCTGGCCCAGCATATCCCATAGATCAATGATTAGAGAACTTGCCTATGAGGTGTTGGAGATGCCCATTCAAATCCCTTCTCCCTCCCCTCCCACAGAGAGGAAAACTAAACCTACATCCCAGGTGAGTGCACTAACTACTGAGCTAAAAGTTATAACCTGAGACCAGGTCTTCTACCTGCTTTTTTTTGTGTGGTGTGAAGCAGGCCCCTAGCTCATTCTCACAAGAAATTATGTAGACACTGTGATGGGGTGAGTGCACCCCGTCCCTCAAGCCGCCTTCTGCCTCTAGACAGTGAGGCCTAAGGTTTTAAGTTCACTGAATGGTTCTTTGCTGTAGGGCTATGTGGCCTAGGAGTCAGAGTCCACGGTAATACCCTGATCCACAGGGCAGTGAGGCCTAGCAGCCAGAGTCAATAGTGATACCGTGACTCACAGGGCAGTGAGTCTAATGGCCTGAAAAGGGGAGGGCCACCACCTAGAGAGGGGGTGGTGGCCAGGGTAGGGGGACCCAGGCCCACCCTAGTCTACCAGGTCCCAGCCCAGGGCCCTGGCAGTGGCAAGTGAGGTCACCACCAAGTCAGTGGGGATCAGATCACAACACATGAACTATGCTGGGTATTTTAGCTAGTCTCTCCCCATGACTTCTTCTTACCGTGACTCCTGTGTCCATGTTCTGGGTGACTTCAGGGTTTCCGGGTTCCACTGCCTGGGCTGGTCCTGATGGCTCCAAAGTCCCTGGGATGTCCACAGGCATCGGGGTGTCTGCCAGGTTCTCTGCATATCTGGTTTCCACTTTCAGGGGCTGACACAGTTCTGAGGCAGGTGCCTGCAAGAGACATCCTTCCTCTCCAGCAGTCAGATCCAACTGAGCTGGGCTGCTCCCTCTTATACTGGTGCTACACCGCAAGCATGCCCAGTAGAGACGTGGGGGCATGGCTTCCTCAGCCCTTATTGCGGAGTTAACTTCTCCTTCCCCATCCAGTGCAGGTGAGTGCATCCTGTCACAGGCTCCTACGCCGCCTGACTCCAGGAGATGGGTTCCTAATAGAGATGGGTGCCTCCTTGCAGCCCAGAATTAGGCACTTATCTCTGTGAGAGGGACAGGGCTTAGGACACATCCCTCTTGTCAGCATCTCCCATTGGCTAGCTTAGGTGACTCCCCCCATGTATGCTGGCTTTTGTGGATCCCATTCTCAGGCACCTGTCTCTCTCCATTCATCGTATAGGGAGCCTAGGTGCCTAGTTCAGGCATTGTGGATTGCAGTCTTGTTCAAGTGCTTTTCTAGATGCCTAAAAGTTAGGTGCTGTGATACTGAGAGTCACCATTCCTAAGTCCCTATGTGGATCTGGGCCCAAAAAACTCGGAGTCTAGGAAATAAGAACCTCTCACTCCTGCTTTTGTCCCTTTACACTGGCTAAAAGGGCTGGAGTGTCTTAAAGAGGTCCTAATAGTCCCCTTTCTGACCAGGGGAGGCTTCTCCAGAGCAAGCACTGAAGAGACAGGTATAAGGCTGTCCTCCAATGACTCGCTTGAAAGCCCAGGTGTTGGGGGCATGACACAGCAGTTAGCATTGCAGCCCATGGGGTAGCCTGGGGAGGCTCCTATAACCTGAGGGCTTTTGCCACCCCCGGAGCAGCCCAGGAACATTAAGGCACAAAGATGATTTAAATTCCTTAATGCCTCCTCCCTGTGTACTGTGAGTTCTGTGGTGTACCTTGTAGAGGTACAGCAAAGAATCTCACTCCAGGTCACCATGCTCCAGGGCAAGTCACTGGTAAAAAAAAATCTTTGTTGATTCAAATGTACGTGGTTTCACATACTTATATGGGTTATATAAGTAACCCTCCTTTTTACTATTTAGGAGATAATATTTCTTATGTATTGCAAAGTCATCAATAAATGTCTGAAAAATATATGTTTCTGATACTTAAGTCAAATTGTTTTTCATGCAGGGCTGTGATCTCAGTTACTCTGATATAAGTCTAGGGTATCTCCACTTAAAACAATGTAGTTAGTTACACTCATGTAAACTAGTGTAAGTGATCTCAACATCTGACCCTTTGTATCCATTACTTTTAACTTCTCAGCAACTGTAATGATTTTTGATCTCCAGATACTTCTAAAACACATCTAAGCTCTGTGCGAGCCAGGCTTTTAGTTTCAATGTAGCTCTGCTCTAAATTCTACCTCTTCAATCATCTAGGATGTTTGGGACTTTCTGCCCCACTAACCAATACATATTACTTGTTGAGCTTTCATCAGAAGTGTTGTAAGATCTGAAGTTCTCTTGATAACTGCAAATACATTGACAGAAAAAATACTAATCCTTGTATGGACAGCTGTTCATCCTGAAACCTAGTTCAAACCTGTTTCATTGTGCCATGTTATGCAATAATATGATGTAATGAAATGTCTTATTCCAGAAATAAAGAAAAATATCCTAGTTTTAGAACAAGGATGCTTTTCATTTGAATACTAAATATAGTATCGTATCTGAAATGCAAACAGGGACTTAAGCTGGGAAAATGTTACTACTTTAGGGCATTGGCTGTACAATTCTGACCTAAGGTGGAAATGCATTTCACAAGAATTTGTCAGAATCATGTCTTCTTCTGAATCTCTGTTTATTGACAGCTTTACAGTAGGTCACTGTAACATTACCTCTGATATATTTTTAATGAAAACAAATAATTTGTTAAAATTCCTTAATGGAACCTTACCCCTGCTTAATGTTAAAGGATGCCTCCTTCTCTCACACCTGCAAAAACTTTATTTCTGTATGAAATCCTGAACTGTGTCTGTTTTTGCTATCTAAAATGAAACAGAAAATGCTTTCTTTTAATGAGACCTCTGAAAAACATCACTGATGTAATAGGCCAGATTAAAAACGGTAGGAAACAAATAAATCAATAATTTCAGTCTGGAACATGGCATATAAAAAACAAAAATAATACGGGTAAATGACCACGGTCAGTTTAGTCTAGGTTCTGAATTTGATTTTTTTTAAAAAAAGCATGGGGGGAGGTAACAAAATCTAAACTGAAATGTGTTTGCAATATTTTAGAGGTTCAGTTAACAGTTATTTTATCAATATAACCACTGAGCTGCAGTACTTTGAGACAAACACAACAGTATTCTAGAGGAACTGATTATGACACTGACTAGCAACTAAAGTGAAACTGAACATTCCAGGTTTATTGTCCAAGCTAAGTGAAAGTGGTGTTATGGCAGGCACTTTCCTCTAGAATGCCCCCTTCTATCAAGGCTGCTGTGTCTGCCCCCGTGCTCCCTATTGGCCCAGTACAGAACTGTGGGTATGACCCTGCCTCTGTTTCCCTTCTGGGCCTTTCAATGAGCTCAATGAGGCTTTGATGCAGTGAATGGTGCCCCATCAGGGGTCTAATTTATTTAACCAAAGACTGAACATGGCACATAAGCACATCATTTAGATGAGAGTGGGTAGGGGTGTGTAAACCTTTGTTTGTCTTCCACAACTGAGTCCAATCTGTTTCTTTAGCAAAGCATGAAGTTGCATGCAAGTTCAATTGAACAAGTGGAACTTAATTAAAACCTGTGGTCTGCTCTGTCCATATGCCTGAGTTGCTTCCATCCTAACTCCACCTGTTCCCCTGCTGTCTTTTCAATAACAGTCCTTCCAGGGAACATGGGCCCTCTGACTCCAGTTGCTCTGATCATGATACATCTTCCCTAGTTTGCAAACATTTTAATATGAACATTAAAAACAAATAATTGAGACCCAGACCGCTACCCCATGTCCCTTCCGACACAAGTTGCTAGTACATAGCTCAGTTTATGTCTTGTCTTCACCACAGATTCAACTGGTTACATTGTCTTAGAGATCATTTGTGCTCCTCAACAGGTGACCACACCAGGAGTGACCTATCTCAGTCTCTGAATCTAGCAAACTATCTCTCTGCAGAGTATCTTCCCTCCCTGTGGAGGTGCCCTCCAGATGGTTCTCCATATCTCCATTCTGTGATGATCTCTGTAAACTCTCTCTGTGTGTTGTGTCTGCTGGCTCATAAGTGTCTGCTGTTTCTTTAGATCACTTGTCCCTCTTGCATAGTCCCTGCCTATGACCTGGGTGCCATTGTGCCCTTCACAACTCCTTTAGTCCACTCCACTCCTGGTGTCTCTCTAAAGGCTGGATCCTCACAGCAGTGCCTGTCTCCAGGGCTGGTAGATCCTTGGCTGACCTATCATACTATAGTGCCTGCTTCCTCTGCTTGTTGGTCACCTCCTCTCAGTGGTGTCTCCATCCTTCTGGCTGCAACAGGTCTCCCCTCATTGGTAACAGGGTTTTGGTCATGTGTCCCATCAGTGCCTGCACTGGACTGTTTCAGCACCCCTGTGATGGGGGGTATTCCTGTGTGTCAAAAAATGCTAAAAAGGGCTCTAAATCAGAAGAAATAGCCTTGTGTAACAGTCTCTTAGCTGTTTTCACAGCTGATTTCACCTTACCATTATTCTGGGTATGCTAGGAGGAAGTGTGGTGGTTAAACTCCCATTCGTGTACAAATTTCTTGAATTCTTCCAAGGCAAATTATGGTCTGTCGTCAGTGACTACAATCTCCGGAATGCCAAATCTCCTAAAGTGAGCCAATCGCTGACTTGCTTCTTGTATCTGGCCAGGCATCAATATCCTAAACATGTGTGGGTTGTCACTGTAATTAAATATTAAATATAGTGGTGTCCCCTAGAGGTCTGTACTAGAACCAGTATTATTCAACATACTCATAAATGATGTAGAAAAGGGGGTAAATAGTGCAGTGGCAAAATTTACAGATGATACAAACTATTCAAAATAGTTGAATCCAAACCAGACTGCGAAGACTTACAAAGGGATCTCACAAAACTGGGTGACTGGGCACAAAATGGCAGATGAAATTCAATGTTGATAAATGCAAAGTAATGCACATTGGAAAACATAATACCAACTATACATATAAAATGATGGAGTCATTGTGGATAGTTCTCTATCTCACTAGTGTGATTTTTATGTATGCTTCTTTGGAAGGTGAGGTGTGAGTTGATATTTCAGATGGGCCCACTGACATTAGTTTCCCTAGAAGAGTTCCTGGAAAAGGAGAGGAAGTAACAGAGGCACATCCAATTTCAGTATGGGTTGGGTTTGTGTCTGGCCCCTCTCCTTTGGAGGTGGGAGAGGAGCAAAAACCTTTGAGACTGTTTGGAGGGAATGAGTGAAGGAGTAAGAGGATGCTGGGGAGTGTTTTAGCTAATGATATGGTGGGAACTGGAAAGAGATTGTGTTGGGTGGGGGAATTATGCTATCCCAAGAGTAATGTTACTTGTAGTTACTCTAGGTATCACAAAATCCAATACGTCAGGGGCATCAGTGAAAAGGCTATTGTGTAATGACTGAGGATTCTGCTATTGCTGTTGGCTACAACTGTTTTTATTTTCCATGTGGGGACATTTTGCTGTGTAGAAAGGAGCCGGGTTTGTGTCTGGGTATTGGGAGAATGCCAGAAGCAGAATTTTGAGCACCATGCAATGGATGCTCTGTGGAGTTATGGCCCACTTGTTATGGGACTGAGAACTAGAAGTTGTGGTTGACTTCTGGTTTGACTGGACTTCAGATGTCAAATGAACTGTATTTGGAGGATGTGGCAAAGCTTCAGTGCCAAGGTTCTCTTGCCAAGGTGGTTCCAGACATTGGAAGCGGGGGAGTAGGCTGTGCTCGCTGGCATCAGTTTGGTCTTGATTTTTGACTTTATGTCAAGTTCATGTTTCTGTTGTGTTGTCTGGAATTTATTGTTTTTACATTGGTTGGTGTGTTTTATAAAAAGTCTCAGAGGACCATCTATCCTCTGAAAGATGGATTTTAAAAAAGTCATGGTATTAAATATTAGCCTGTTTTCTTAGTACTTTAAGTAAGGAATTGTTTGAATATGATTTTTGACAACATCCCATAAAATAATAAATGGTAACCTTTTATATGGGAATGAATAAATAGGCCGTGTTTTGAAATTTTTGTTCCAAATACCTAAAGTTGTTAAGAAACCTAGCCTCATGGATTGTAATGTGTGCAGAGATATGCTAGTGAGCACATCCTCTACATTATGGTGGTATAATGTAGCAGTCCAGACTGGAAGTAACAAGAGCATACTTTATCTGTACTCCAGGGTTTGCCGGCAACAAGAAGCTGAAATCTTGCAATATTTTTTTAGATGGGAGATCACTATTCTGACCAAAGAAGACAAATGTTCAAATGACAGAATTGGGTCTAGCATTACAAGACGTTTGTATATTCACCATCAATCTGTGTGTCACAAGAAAAAATCCCCTAGAATTAACAACTTTTTCTCTGATTCATTCAGAATTTTGCAACATTTTGACACATCCAATTCTGAAGCTCTACCAAGGCAAAACAATATTTAGCATCACCCCATGTCATATCCTAGCTTCAATATCAAAGAGTGGTGGGAATAAGTCATAATTCAGACTAGACCACCGAAAAAGTAAAGGCAAAGGGCTTATGTACATTGAACATAATCCGAGATCTGAAAGTCAAGCTGAGTTCTTACCTTGGCATATATCATCATCACCACTAAATGATTCTTCAGGCATAATTATGCAGTCAGTTACACCTGTGCAACCCATTAGCTTTTACTGCTGATAAGACAAGGTGGGTGAAGTAATATCTTTCATTGGATCAATTTCTATTGGTGAAAGAGACAATCTTTCGAGCTACACAGTGTTCTACAGGTCTGGGAAAGGTACTCAGAGTGTCACAGCTAAATACAAGGTGGAATAGATTGTTTGGCATAACGGACCATTTAAGGTGAAGTATCCCGTTAACACCTTTGTAGTCATAGGACAAAAAGGAGGATTCGTGATTTACAGATTAGTCTAAAATAAATAATAAATTCAGTGTCTTTAATGAGACTGTGATTTTTAGTGTCTAGCAAAGTTATGAATTTAAGATCCCAAGCTTGTCTTTTGAAGGTGTTGGACAGGTTTCCTTTGAGCACAAGGACTGAGAGGTCATATATGGAGTGATCATTTTGTGAAAAGCATTCGCCCACAGGTGATCTGATATTTTGACAATCATAGATGAAGATATATTTCGCCTGCAGAATCTGTTAATGATGATGCATGAGAATGAAAACACCCAAGACTAGTAGTAGCTTTTGGCAGACAGGGAACTGGAGCAGCTGCCTAAGAGGGCTGTATTTAAAAAAAATTGAGGAAGGTGTTGGAGCTTAGTGGAGTAAGCCTAAATAGACTGAGAAGCATTGTTGGCCTGGGAATCAGTGAGACGCAGTGATCTGAGGATGAGGGTAAAATGCCCTCTTGATGTAAAGTCCTAAGGCTGAGATCCAAAACAGAGCAGCATGAGGGTTACCTCTACAGTGCTGCCTGCAGAGGTAATGTGGCTACTTCTGAAATGGAGGAGTGGGAAACTTTATGAACTCATGGGATAAGGGCTGTGCTGGAACTCCTGCAACCCAAAGGCTTGGCCCAGGGAGGACGAGAAGTTTGTGGATGAGAAGCCTTTTGATACTGGGCAGGGATGAAAGACTGTTTTGTCTTGAAAAGGCAAAGGGCTTGTTTTTCTCTGAATTTGCCGTAGGAGGGAGGATGTTTGACTTGGCCAGTGGGCCAAACATAGGTGCTCAAACTAGGGGTGTGGGGGGGAGGGGGTGCTACTGCACCTCCTGGCTCAAAGTGGTTTACATCATATACAGGGTTTACAGTTTGGTTCAAAGAATATCAGCACCCCAACTGTACAAATTGTTCCAACACCTCTGGGGCCAAATCCCTGACTAACTGAAATCACCCTACTGAGCATGAGGATATTGAGGCATCCTGGAAGGAAAATGGTAACATAAACATGTCAGGATATTTGAAAAGAAAGCCATAACCTCAGAAGCATAAACAAAATATGAATATCCCAAAGAGCCAAAACCTATTTGAAAGCAGCAGCCTAGTTTTTCAGAGGAACCTGTATCTGCAGCTCCTGAAATTTGCCAAAATTTAGCAAGTAAAAGAGTAACAAAGGTTGGCAAATCAAAATACTAGAAAAAGAAATAGTAAATTTAAAGAGCTTGAAATAATCTCACTGGGCTGGTCATCCTGAAAATAATAGACAATACTGCTGAATAGCTTGGTCTATCCTCCCCCATCCCCCCATCCATGAAAGCGAGAGGCCTAGTGAGGAATCCGTGCAACTTTCAACATAGCTCCACAGCCCTTCTGGAGGTCATGAGCCCCAGTTTGAGAACCACTGCTAGCTATTTTTCTCATTAAAACCTCCACTTGCCTTCTTGTACTCATGCTGATATTGTTATGGCCCTAAACCCATTGCTAGGAGGGTTGAGAATTTCTGTTGGGACTTGAATGTTGCTGTTAACAGGAGCATGTGTATACTGAAGTGAGCTCTGATGGCCAAAGGGGATGTATGTTCATTTATTTTACATGACATTTTGTTCAACATATACAAAATGTTGAAAGTACAAATGATACATACAGATTTTAGCAGGAGCTCAGCTTCTGAAGTTAAGGCTGAAAAGCAGTTTCCATTCTAAGTCTTCTCTCTCTGTGTGTTTTTAACTTTCAAGCAAATTCCTCTGTGGAATTTTGTTTGCCCACCCAGAGATGAATTTTTGGTTAGTTAGATTTTGGAAAATGTATGTAATAATAATTGAAGTAAGTTGATGGAGCATATAGCAGATAATGCCAGATGGAGAGTCAAAAGGAGAGACAAAATGGTGGAGGTGTTATTTTTCATGAGCTGTTTCACACAGAGAATCCAATTTGATTCCAGTCTGCTTGCTATCTCCAGTCCCAATACACTAACATTCTAGCAAAATCTATTCAGACTTTAAGATGCGTGGGTTTAAAAATATATACAAAAAAACCACAACTGTCCCATATATTACAATAAGAAATATGATAGCCTTCCAGCTCCCCCTCATTCTCGCAGTTGTGCTGACTTGAGTTGGTCTAGAAACTCAAAGGAAACTTTTCTAGTTGCAAATATCAGCTGTTCATAACTATAAAACTACAGGTTTCAGTGTAGTAGCCGTGTTAGTCTGTGTCCGCAAAACGAAAATAAGAAAGAAAAACTTGTAGCACCTTAGAGACTAACAAATTTATTTCAGCATAAGCTTTCGTGGGTTAATACCCACTTCATCGGATGCATGGAATGAAATATACAGTAGACAGATATTTATACAGTCAGAGAAACATGATAAGGTCGAGGTGCATAGACCAACCTTAAGAGGCTAATTAGTTGAGAGGAACCATAACAGCAGGGGAAGAAAAACCTTTGAAGTGATAAACAAGATGGTCACACAGGTGTGAATGAATATATAATGAATGAATGAATATAAAACTACAGAACTGATTTTCTTCAAGCTTGGTTTCTGTTGTAGACCTCAATACAATTTTAAATCAAGCTAAGTGTGGAGTGAAGGTTGTATAATTTTCATGTTGTATAGTATAATTTATAATAGAGAGACACATCTTAAAGCATATACAGAAGACTTAAGGGTAAACTTTCAACTTCACTCGAAATCAAGACAGGCCTTACAGAAAATGGCATCCTGGGCAAACTTGTATTTTGGCACCCCTGTCCCCCATGGGCATGGTGCCCCTCATTGCTCCTGGCTCCCATGGACTCCACAAGGCCTTCATACTCAGCATGATGGGATTGCTTGCCTAAATGGTTACTTTTGGCTGGCGTTGGATTCCCAGTCTCCTTGTTATTGGGGCAGGAGTAATAAAGGGTTGTTATCCTTGTTGTGTGAATTCAGGGCAGCAGAACTGTATTTGGCATTTCCCAATTGAGGGATTCACCTTCAAGTAAACGGCACTAGCGAGGCAGAGGATATAGGTTCCAAAGCCCAGTGAGTTGAAAGAGGGTGGGGACAGGTACTTGTACCTGATGATGTGGCCCTGCCTAAGGGCTCCAGACACCATCTGAGCCTTCCCCTATCCACAGTGTAATAGCAGAGCTAATTTAGACTCACTTGAGAGTCTTGTTATATGCTGAAGAGCTGAAATCACTAATACCGTGGTCTAAGTATTAGACTTGCTTTGAGGTAATATCTCTGATGCAAGAGACTACCCAGTGAGCACCAGCAGTGAGGCTCCCCCACTAACAGCTGAAATCACTGAAAGCTGTGTTAAGTGGCGGGCCCTGAAGACATCTTTGTGAGCAGCCAGCATGGTGGCAGGTGGAGGGGTCAGCAAGCGGCTAGCAGGGCGGCTGGTGGAAAGGTGCAGCCAGCAGGGTGGCTGGCAGAGAGTGCCAGAACAGAGCCTGGCAGAGAGGGGTGGTGAGTGAGTGCCTGAGCAGCAGAGCGAATAAGGTGTCTCCTTACCCCCTCCACCAACGATGGGAGGTGAATGCTGCAGAAGCACCTCCGAACTCTGTGTCTGCAATCCCCACGGACAATAACTGTGATTGAGATGCAGAGAAGGGATGGGCATGTTAAAGGGACTTTTGGGTTGCTGGACTTAAGAACTTGAGGGGAGAAGGACAGTGCCCAGCTTACTTGGGGGTGGGACTTTCGCTCATGCTTTATGTTTATGAGCCCTGTTTGTGGTCTTTCCCCAAATTAATGCTGAGTTATTTCCCTCCTTTTATTAATTTTTTTTGCTACACTCAGACTATGTGCTTGCGAGAGGGGAAGTATTGCTTCTTAGAGCACCCAGGGGGTGGTGTATAATTGTCCCAGGTCACTGAGTGGGGGCTCGAGCTGATTTTGTGTTGTATTATTGAAAAGGAACCCCTAGATACTGAACCAGGCCCTTGTTGCTGCCAACTGATTAGCAGAAGGGTTACATTAGCATCCTTAACCCTGGTCTACACTATGAGTTTAGGTCGCATTTAGCAGCGTTAGGTCAATTTAACCCTGCACCCATCCACACAACAAAGCCTGTTTTGTCAACTTAAAGGGCTCTTAAAACTGATTTCTGTACTCCTCCCTGGCGAGGGGTTTAACGCTAAAATCGATCTCGCTGGGTCGAATTTGGGGTAGTGTGGATGCAATTTGATGATATTGGCCTCCGGGAGCAATCCCAGGGTGCTCCATTGTGACCGCTCTGGACAGCACTTTCAACTCAGATGCACTCACCAGGTAGACAGGAAAAGTCCTGGAACTTTTGAATTTCATTTCCTGTTTGGCCAGCGTGACCATGGAGAGCTCATCAGCACAAGTGATTATGCAGTCCCAGAATCGCAAAAGAGCTCCAGCATGGACAGAACAGGAGGTATTGGATCTGATCGATGTATGGGGAGACGAATCCGTGCTGGCAGAACTCCGTTCCAAAAGACGAAATGCCAATTTATATGCCAAAATCTCCAAGGGCATGATGGACAGATGCTACATGAGAGATGCATAGCAGTGTCACGTGAAAATTAAGGAGCTCAGGCAAGTCTACCAAAAAACAAAGGAGGCAAATGGTCGCTTCAGGTCAGAGCCAATGCTGTAACAAGGGCGAGGCAAGTTAGGCACTTGCCTCAGGTGCGCAAAGGTGAGGGGCGCAGAAAACTCCCCGAGCCGTGCCGCGGCTCTCTCCACCTCTGCATCCGTGTTGGCGACATTTCGGTGGCAGTCCAATCGCTGCCGCCGTTGCCAGCGGCATTTCAGCGGCAAGTGTCCTCCTTGCCTCGGGCACAAAAATAGGTAGTTACGACTCTGGTCAGAGCCCCATACTTGCCGCTTCTATGACGAGCTGCATGCAATTCTAGGTTGGGACCACTATCCATGGACACCTGCAAGGCGGGAGTCTCACGCAACAGGGATGAGGATTTTGTGGATGAGGAAGATGAGGAGGAGGAGCAGGTTGAGGATAGCGCACAGCAGGCAAGTGGAGAATCCATTCTCCCCAGTAGCCAGGAACTATTCATCACCCTTGAGCCAATACCCTCCCAACCCTCCCAATGCAGGCTCCCAGAACATGAAGCTGGAGAAGGCACCTTTCCCACATGTTATGAGGGCTGAAGAAGCCGAAACACTGTGGCTTACCATGGCTGCCTGCAAGCCGAATTCTGTTTCCTAGCCATGCATGTGTGATCTCTCACACTAAACGGCCAGGCACGGAGGCAAAATGAGACCTTGAATTGAAAGCACATGTGCTATGTAATTTGAGTAGCATGGTTCACTGTGAAAGAGTCTTCCCTTTGTTCTCTAAAATGTATCTTTTTAAATATTACTCTCCCTTTTTTCCTCCCGCAGCTGCAAATCTTTCTACGCTCCCATTATCATCTCCGTTCTAGAGGCTAGCGCAGATAAGAAGGTGAAAAAAATGCACTCGCAATGACATGTTATCAGAGCTCATGAAGTCCTACAGCACTGAAAGAGCTCAGCAGAAGGCGTGAAGGCAAACACTGGCAGAGTCCAGGAAAACGTTAAATGAATGCGATGAGAGGATGGAGGAGCGTGATGAGAGGAGACAAGATGCAATCCTGAAGCTAATGGGGGAGCAAACGGACATGCTCAGGTATCTGGTGCAGCTTCAGGAAAGGCAACAAGAGTACAGACCGCTGCTGCATCCCCTGTATAACTGCCTTCCCTCCTCCCCAAGTTCCATATCCTCCTCACGCAGATGCCCAAGAACGGGGGTGGGGGTGGCTCCGGGCACCCAGCCACTCCACCACAGAGGATTACCCAAACAACAGAAGGCTGGCATTCAAAAAGTTTAGAACTGCAGTGTGGCCTTGTCCTTCCCTCCTCCCCTCATCCACCACCCCACCCGGTGCTTCCCTCCTGACCCACCCTTCCCAGGCTATCTTGCGAGTTTTCCCCCTATTTGTGTGATGAATTAATAAAGAATGCATGATTTTGAAACAATAATGACTTTATTGCCTCTGAAAGTGGTGATTGAAGGGGGGAGGGCGGTTGGCTTACAGGGAAGTAGAGTCAATCAAGGGGGTCAGTTTTCATTGAGGAGAAACAAACAGAACTGTCACACCGTAGCCTGGCCAGTCATGAAACTGGTTTTCAAAGCTTCTCTGATGCGCAGCGCGCCCAGCTGTGCTCTTCTAATCACCGTGGTGTCTGGCTGCACATAATCAGCCACCAGGCAATTTGCCTCAACCTCCCACACCGCCATAAATGTCTCCTCCTTACTATCACAGATATTGTGGTGCACACAGCAAGCAGCAATAACAATGGGAATATTGGTTTCGCTGAGGTCTAACCTAGTCAGTAAACTGCGCCAGCAAGCTTTTAAACATCCAAATGCACATTCTACCACCATTCTGCACTTGTTCAGCCTTTAGTTGAACTGCTCCTTACTACTGTCCACGGTGCCTGTGTATGGCTTCATGAGCCATGGTATTAAGGGGTAGGCTGGGTCCCCAAGGATAACTATAGACATTTTGACATCCCCAATGGTAATTTTCTGGTCTGAGAAGTAAGTTCCTTCCTGCAGCTGTTCAAACAGACCAGAGTTCCTAAAGATGAGAGTGTCATGCACCTTTCCCGGCCATCCCACGTTGATGTCTGTGAAATGTCCCTTGTGATCCACCAGTGCTTGCAGAACCATTGAAGAGTACCCCTTGCAGTTTACGTACTGGCTGCCAAGGTGGTCCGGTGCCAAGATAGAGATATGCGTTCCGTCTATCGCCCCACCACAGTTAGGGAATCCCATTGCAGCAAAGCCATCCACTATGACCTGCACATTTCCCAGAGTCACTGCCCTTGATAGCAGCAGCTTAGTGATTGCATGGGCTACTTGGATCACAGCAACCCTCACAGTAGATTTGCCCACTCCAAATTGATTCCCGATTGACCGGTAGCTGTCTGGCCTTGCAAGCTTCCAGAGGGCTATCGCCACTTGCTTCTCAACTGTCAAGGCTGCTCTCGTCTTCGTATTCTTGCTCTTCAGGGAAGGGGAAAGCAAGTTACAAAGTTCCAGGAAAGTGGCCTTACGCATGCAAAAGTTTCGTAGCCACTTGGAATCATCCCATACCTGCAACACTATGCAGTCCCACCAGGCTGTGCTTTTTTCCCAGGCCCAGAATCGGCATTCCACGGCATGAACCTGCCCCAATGCCACCATGATGTCCAAATTGCCATGTCCCATGCTTTCAGAGAAGTCTGTATCCATGTCCTCATCATTATTGTGATAGTGCTTTCGTCGTAGCCTTGCCTGCTTTTGCAGGTTCTGCACATACTGCAGCATAATGCGCAAGGTGTTTACAGTGCTCACAACTGCAGTGGTCATCTGAGCGGGCTCCACGCTTGCAGTGCTATGGCATTTGTGTGGGCAATCCAGGAAAAAAAGCGTGAAATGATTGTCTGCAAGGGGTGACTGCAGGAGAGCAGAGTTGCAGCCGAAGCAGTGGAGCCGTGCACCATGTATGATGACGACGGCTTGCAGTCCTATTGCACCGTCTGCTGCAGAGATGCAGGAGAGCAGAGTTGCAGCTAGGGTGACCAGATGTCCCGATTTTATAGGGACAGTCCCGATTTTTGCATCTTTTTCTTATATAGGTTCCTATTACCCCTTACCCCCTGTCCCGATTTTTCACATTTGCTATCTGGTCACCCTAGCTGCAGCAGAAGCGGTGAAGGCACCCAGGAGCTGCTGCTGTGTAGCAATGCAAGCTGCTGCAGGTGCTTCTGTGTCGAATGCTTGGAGGTCCTGATAGGGCAAGGTACCTCAGCTAAGGCAAAAGAGCAAGAGCCCTGGAGCTGTTACATGTGTCGACCACAGCAGTGGTATGGTGTCTGCATGGGTAACCCAGGAAAAAAGGCGTGAAATGGTTGTCTGCCGTTGCTTTCACGGAGGGAGGGGTGACTGATGTCATGCACCCAAAACCACCCGTGACAATGTTTTTGCCCCATCAGGCATTGGGAGCTTAACCCAGAATTCCAATGGGTGGCGGAAACTGCGGGAACTGTGGGATAGCTACCCACAGTGCACCACTCTGTAAGTCGATGCTAGCCACGGTAGTGAGGACGCACTCTGCTGACTTAATGCGCTTAGTGTGGACACACACAATCGACTGTATAAAATCTCTTACGAAAAATCGACTTCTATAAAATCGACCTAATTTCGTAGTGTAGACATACCCTTAGTAGAGAAGGGTATTGTACATCTCGATTTAAGAACTACTCTCTAGCGTGGTGGTTCACCTAATAGAGGTTTCAATGAAATAAAAATATTAGTTATTTCTAACATCATCTCAAAGCTGAACTTTGGAAATACAAAATAGAACAAAATCCTTCTTAATAATATTGAATATTCTTTTCCTAATTTATTGGCGAGAGGAAATCTATAACTTCTTTTAAAATTCCAATTCTTGTGGGGCTGACAGTCCATTTCTTAATAAAGAATTATTCTCCTGAGTGTGAAGAGATAGTACTAAAGTGGCAGCCATTTTATGTATTATCTAGTTACAATTCTTTAGGAACTAGATTTTACAAATGACATTTGTAGCAAAATTACCATTTCTAATTTTGATCTTTATTCACAGCTTTTAAAGGACCATTACGATGATCTAGTCTAACTCCTCCATAATGCAGATCATAGATTCATCCCATTGATTTAGGCATTTGGTGCAATGGTTTGTGGCTCAACTAGAACATGGGTAAAACATTCAAAAGTGCTCAAGTGCCTGTCACTTTTGAAATGAGAATTTAGGACTTCAGAATCCCATATCTTTTAGAAAGACATCCAATCTTGACTCCAAGTGATGATGTTTTACAATTTATTTCCAGTTTGAACTTTTCAGACTTCAGGTTCTAGCCACTGGATCTCAGTATGCCAATATCTACTAAATTAAAGAACACTCTAGTATCATCTTCTCTCTGTACAGGGATTTACAGACTATGTTCAACTTGTGTCTTAACCTTCTCTTTAAAAAGCTAAATAGATTGATCTCCTTTAGTGTCTAATTGTAAAGCATGTTTTTCATGCCTTGAATCATTCATGTGGCTCTAACATCCTTTTTAAAGAGTGGACACTTCTTACACCTCTTACATCCTTTTTAACGAGCGGACACCAGTTTTGGGCACTGCATGATTTAGCTACTTGGTCAGTTAAAATAGAGTTTTATATTACACAGCTTGCATGAGTCTGTTTTATCAGCTCTTATGGATGAGTATAGAATATACCCAGTAGTTCATTTTATACAAAGTTTGCATAATACAACTACACATGAGATCAGAATCAAATCAATATTTAACTTTGGCTTTTGGTTTCACAATATTCAGCTCTAAAGTTAAGCAAATATTTTGCAGAAACATTGATTTATGCAGTTATAATAAATCTTTCATGGATTCAGGCAAACTTGACTAGTAAAACTCAGTATATATAACAATAAGATTTGTGAATCACCAACTTACTAGGCCTTGTTCCTGTTTGTTTGTAGCTTTGAGATACTGAAGAAATGCAACATATTACTATGATATGATCATGATCATAAACTCTATGCCCTGTAATAAATGATAGGTATAAAGACTTTCAAGAGTGTCAGAATGCTAAATGGGATGTGAACCTTTGAGGTTTTAGACTGTTTGGGTCATATTTTCCACAAGCTTTGTGCTGCCTAAATCTGGGGGTTAGGTCCAAAGTACAGTTGTAGAGCTGGGTATCTTAGACAAAAGCTAGTCCATCAGACTATGATGTGATGACTCTCATAATAAAGTCAAAGGGTTAGATCAATCCCCAAACATTAGCAAAGGTAGAAAAAGCCAGGGGAATGAGGGGCAAGGGAAGTAAAATATATGTAGAATAGAAGTCCTCAGCTCCAAGCAAGAGCAGTGTTCCAGGGAGTTTTTTATACTTGGAGAAAAGGATCTGGTTGGAATTAAGGAGAAAAAATAGATTGAAAAATGAGACTGGGCTGAGTCCAAAGAGGGACTGGACACAGAAAATGAGGAGGAGGAGAAATATTTGAGAAGCTTCATATAATATGAGTACATTCTGAAATGTAATTTGATTCAGAAAAACCCTACCCTAACCTTTTGAACCTTATCCAGATCTAGCCAGTAATATTGTATTTACCAAGCACAAATGTCCTCTTTCACATCAGGGATGTACATGTTATTTCACTGCCAGTCGAAAGAACTGGAAACATATTATTGTAGTCAGTACAATGACAATCTCTCTATGTCCTTTTAATATTTCCTAGCATAATAACATAGCAGAGGATGCTCCATATGAATTCTTTGCTTCAGGCGTCGCCTTCTAAACTCCAATTACATAATGCAACTGGTGGTGTTAATGGTATATCCTAAACTCGTGTATCATATAGATTGAATTAAGTTCTAGTATTTGCCCTCTGATCTTCTGCAGAATTGTAAGCAGTGGCACAAATAGTATTAAAATTTTTATAAGTGTGTGTTTAGGGGTCCATTTGAATTCAAAGTAAAAAAAATTGTAATGACTTCCAAAGGACACTTCTTTTGGCAGTACTATTGAATTTATTCATAAATTATCTGGAAAAAGGGGTAAACAGTGAGGTGGCAAAATTTTCAGAAGATACAAAACTACTCAAGATACTTAAGTCCAGATTGTGAAGAGCTACACAGGGATCTCACAAAACTGGGTGACTGGGCAACAAAATGGCAGAAGAAATTCAATGTTGATAACAGCAAAGTAATGCATGGAAAATATAATCCCAACTATATATAAAATGATGGGGTATAAATTAGATGTTACCACTCAAGAAAGAGATCTTGGAGTAATTGTGGATAGCTCTCTGAAAACATCCACTCAATGTGCAGCGGCAGTCAAAAAAGGTAACAGAATGTTGAGAATCATTAAGAAGGGATAAATAATAAGACAGAAAATATCATATTGCCTCTATATAAATCCATGGTATGCCCACATCTTGAATACTGCGTGCAGATGTGGTCGCCCCATCTCAAAAATGATATATTGGAATTGGAAAAGTTTCAGAAAAGGGCAACAAAAATGATTAGGGTATGGAACAGCTTCCATATGAGAAGAGATCAATGAGATTGGGACTTTTCAGCTTAGAAAGGAAATGACTATGGGGGGATATGAATGAGGTCTTTAAAATCATGACAGGTGTGGAGAAAGTAATTAAGGAAGGGTTATTTACTCCTCATAACACAAGAACGAGGGGTCACCAAATGAAATTAATGGGCAGCAGGTTTAAAACAAACAAAAGGAAGTATTTCTTCACACAACACAGTCAAACTGTTGAACCCTTTGCCAGAGGATTTTGTGAGGGCCAAGACTATAACATGGTTCAAAAAAGAACTAAATAAATTCATGGAGGATAGGTCCATCAATGGCTATTATCCAGGATGAACAGGAATGGTGTCCCTAGCCTCTGTTTGCCAGAAGTTGGGACTGAGTGACGGGATGGATTACCTGATGATTATCTGTTCTGTTTATTCCCTGTGGGGCACCAGGCATTGGCCACTGTCAGAAGACAGGATACTGGGCTAGATGGACCCTTGGTATGACCAAGTATGGCCGTTATATGTTCTAAAATGGACCATTTTATCCCAAAATACTACATATTCACAGATTATTTCTAACCTGTTAAGTATTATGTGAAATGTATCAGCAAACAGACCATCCAACATCTAGGAATTATCATGTATCAAGCTAATCGCTGAGTCTAACCCTGAGTAATACAAAAATACTCACTAATCCACTACGTTGTTAGATCTCTTGTTCTTCAGGCAGCAAGAAGCTTGCCACTTCTAGATTTCATTTCCAGTAGACAGCTCTTCAAAATAAGGCATTAAAAATAATAGCAATGTAAAAATCATCACAAGGTAAAGGGACATAGCTATCCTACCTGCAAGTTGCCATATAACATTTTGAAGGTACCCAATCTTGGCAGGGTACCTCCAAAAATCTAAGACTTTAGGTCTATTCCCTCCCAAAAGTACAACTTTCCTTACATGACCTCTTCTGAAATCCTTGCACAAGGGTGTGGTTGCTCAAACCATGCCAAAATGTATGCTCAGTAATTCTGGAAGGTTTCCCTCTGAATCCCATTCAGTCCACGTAGTTGTCCAAATGCACTTCATGTAATGTACAAGATTAAACTAAAAATGTACAGCATGAAAAAACCTTAGTAAATATGGCACTCTCTATACATGTTCTCCAAGTAGCCTATAATTTCCCAATGGATGTCTGATTGTTTTATTCCCTCATAAAATATTTGTTAAACTATGGAAACACAATGATTATGCAGACAAATATATACTTGGGCCTCTTTCTTATGAATATAAAATGTACACATTTCTAGATATGTTACATTAGGTTCACTTTTCTCCATGATAGCAGATGGGTAAACAAAACAAAACGCACAACTCACAGTTGCTTTGGGAGGTACAGTTATAACTAATCTCTACAAAGTGCTGTATTCTATACTGAAATCTGCAAAAGTATGAGCTAGCCTTTTAGGATGGCTAAAAACTGTGTGTATTCTTTGAGGTATACTTTATTTCTGAGTTAACATCTTCAAGCTTACTTAGGGTTTTTGTCTTCTCGTTCTGTGGGAATTCCTATTCATCTTTAGTAACTGTTGTTTAAACATAAAATCATCCAAATCATTGCAGCTCTTGTATATTTTTGTATGTATCCAAACAGCTGCTTACTAAGGTTTCACACATAATTTTATAGTAGATGGAACATAAGGATTTCCCTTCTCTTTTAATTCTGTAGCACTCCTTTGATCTGTTTTTTGAGCATCTGAACTTTGAAAATGATGATTATATAGCATATAACAACATATTGCCTCCTTAACTTTAGCAGTGTTTTATCAGCTGAATACTAAATTTTAATACCCAAAGAGAAGTGGAATTCTGAAAATAAAAATGTATTTAAAGACATACTGGGAAAGGGGATTTTTCCACTTGCCTCTAACACTACATTTGAAATGCTAATGGCTTTTGCTAGCATGAAGTTTTATTATGATCTTTGTAGTTTGCATATTGATGCTTTAGATGTAGCAAGAGTTGCTCTTTTTCAGTAGAGTTGTATGGTTCCATAATTTGAATTAGCAGATGTGGAATAAAATATCACATAAAAAACCAAACACTGGGGCTTAAAGATCAGCCAGCATTTCTAATTCACATTCTTGTTGAATGTTGCTAATGTAGAATGATGAAGCATTACTTTGAATTGAATTAGATCTCTTTATACATACAGCCCATTTATTCATAGGAATGTCAACATAACCACAACAGTAGTCCTAAATTATATTTAGGATCTAAACTGATGTTGCTAGTAACAGATTTCATTTGAGTTTAAATTTTGCTAATAATGACTTTTCAGAAAGAAAGGAGAAAACTGACACTTTGACACTGTAACTAATAAAAAGATTAGAAATTATGATGATCTCTATTGCAGCCATTCAGGGAACGAGAGCGGAATAAGGATTCCCCCTTGTGTGGTCTTACTAGGATTACCTGGATGTCTGCTTTGGGTGATATGCGGGGGAAGTTTAAGGGCTGGATACCAGATGATCCTTCCTTCTCCCTCAGCAGGGCTGGCTGGCTGGCTGACCACTGGGAGGAGAGTAAACTGCACTCTGAAAAGGGATGTTTTACATTACTTTCCTCTCCCAACCCGATGAATAGGGAGCTCTGGACTCTGCTTAGTCTTTAGTCCAAAGCGTATGTATCTTACCACTATGGATGAAATCTACATTTTGAGTTTTCTTTTGGAGAGGGCGGGACACCTTTTTTCTCATTAGAATAAAACTTGCAGGGTTTGTCAAGTACTTAAATTGTAAGAAAACTGCTATTTTTCTCTCATATTTGGCTGATTTCCATCAGGGACATAGAATAATGAAATCAGGGGAAGAGTATCCAGCAAGACGCATGGATATGAAAGGAAATGCTTGAAAAATAAATAGAAATTTCAGGTGTTAAATAAAAGCTTTCTGTATGAAAAGCTTTAGCAAATGGAATTGTGCTGACTCCAGATAGTCTAAACACTCAGAATAAACAAGAACAGTGCCACACTGAACACAAGAAACATGGCACAGGATGTACTACAGCTTATAAATGTGGGGTAAAATGATCTACAGTAACAGATTTTAGGATATTGACCCACGAAAGCTTATGCTTCAATACCTCTGTTAGTCTATAAGGTGCCACAGGACCCTTTGTCGCTTCTGCAGATTTTAGGATGAGCAGCTTCCATTGTTTTCTCTCAGTGGGTCCAATCCTATAAGATGGCCGAGCAGCCCAGCTTCTTCTGGCTTCATTAATTTAGTAGTATATGTATTATCATGTCACCCTTACTGCTAAACACTTATGCAATCAGGCTTGTATGCTGTATTGTGTTGGAAGACACTGGAGACAACTGCAAGCATTTATTGAACCTTCAAGTTATAAAACATCAGGCTAAGTTAATTCATCGACAGTTCTGAAAAAAGTCACAGTACAGGATAAAATACATGTTTTCTTCAATACTTAGAAACAAAAGGGATTACTATCTTTCTTAACGCATTGCATTGTATTTTCTCCTATATTTAAATTCATATTAACTACTTTGCTTTTCTGCCATTGACACAATACTATGCTCTCACTGGACCTGAATTGCTTTACAGGGGATCTCTCCGTTAACTACAGAAGGAGTTGGATCAGGGCCATAATCTCATTGCATAACTCATAAATAAAGAATGAAATGCAGATGTATAATGTGTATTTCATATTGACTTCACAGATGAGCTTTGAGATAAATAACTCTCATTTTAAAAAGAATGGAGTGGCATGACAGGGTGGGGGAGACCCGGTCCAGTGTGGGGTGAGTACCCCCCCATCCTTTGAACAGCCTTCTGTCTCTAGGCAGTGAGACCTAAGGGCTAAAGTCAATAGAGTTGCCATGATCCACAGGGCCATGATGCCTAGTGGCCAGAGTCTATATAATCACTCTGATCCACAAGGCAGTAGGGCCCAAGTAAATGGGGTCGTCCTTCTCCATGGGGCAGCGTGGTCTAGCAGCCAGAGTCCATAGAGTTACCCTGGTTCACAGGGAAGTGTGGCCTATCAGCCAGAGTCAATAAGTCTACTTTGGTTCTCTGATTCACTGGGCAGTAAGGCCTAGTGGCCTGCAGAGGGATGGGCCACCACCCGGGTGGCCAGGGTAAGGGGATCCAGGCCCACTCTGCTCTACCGGATCTCATCCCAGGGCCCTGGCAGCAGAGAGTGAGTTCACCACTGAGTCAGTGGGGATCCAACTGCAACACTCTGAATGTACGTGGGACTATGGCTAGTCCCTCCCCAGTGCTACTTCCTGCTGTGATTCCTGCATCTATGGTCTGGGTGACTTCGGGATTCCTGGGTTCCTCTGACTGGGATGATCCCAGTGGTTCTGAAGTCCCAAAGGTGTTCGCAGGTATCTGGGCGTCTGCCGGGGTTTCAGTACCTCTGGCTTCCACAATCAATGGCTGCTGCTGCTCCAAGGCAGGAGCCTCCTTAATGCCGGGGAGCTATCCAAAGAAAACCCACACAAAAGGTGAAGCGACGGATATGCAGATTGGGACCAACGTGAATTGGAACACATTCCTCTATTGATGAGTGACAGATAAGCAAAACAACAGATAAGGGGGAGATGGATACCCGGGACCCCCTGCACTGACTCTCTCAAACAAAACAGAAATTGGAGGGAGATGTGTATCAGAGGGGATATGTGGCCTCTCACCTTTAGGCTGCTGATCTAAATTTATCCTAGGTTGATAGTAACAAGTTCTTGTTGCCATCTAACGACTGTGCAATTGGTTTTGTAAAATGAGTTGGTTTGTAATGGATAGTGGTCCACATCATAAAACAGCCGCCCAAACTGGTTGCCTGGTAACAGTCACAGGAGAAAAGTGGGATGGATTAAGTGGACACAGAGACTTAACCAATTTCTCAGGTTCAGAGGTGGTCTCTCCAGTCCATTGTTGAGGTACATCAATGTGGGAAAGGTGGGCCTGCTGCTACTACTTGTTCTGTCCTTGCTTCATCCTTATGAGTACATAAAAGGTATCAGTCTCCATGGCTGTCACACATACATCCTAAATAAGCATAGAGTCTGCATAACAACAATGGTACACTAAAGATATGGAATGTGCCAGATTATTTGCTCCTTTGGCAATTTTCAAGGAAACTTGCAAGCTGTACATTCTTTAAAAGGTTCTGAGGAGAAAACAAATAGAAGTTGGGCAGTCTTGGTGGATCTTTTATTCAGAGCAGAAGTGATGTCCGGGGTTTACCTAGTGGATGGGTTTGAAGGGCTTGGTACTAATCCTTTTTTCCCTCTCAAATAGAATAGCAGGTCCAGTTCGGGGCTCAGAATTGTTAGTCAAGTCATATCTCCAGGTCTCAAGATAGAAGTTGAGGTAGCTGAAACTCACTTTGTTATTTAATAAGGATGTGGTTCTAACGTATGCATTTCAGTCTGATACTTATATATATATCTGTCCCATCTGTAATTTTGTTGTTGTTCTTTACAAGCCTGGGATCTGACTACTGAATAATTCACAAATAGAAAACGAAATAAAACTCAACTGAGTTGTTTGTTCAGATCTAATCCATTGCTAATGAAAATACAGTAAAAGCATATTTCATGGCTGTCCCCATCTCTGTACCTGCCTCTCAGTCTTTTTATTGCTTTTATTACCAGTCTGATACCACTGCTGTTTCTATAGCCTGGCTTCATTATCATATTAGTGAGTTTAAGCATAAAAGCTGTTGTTATAAAATATTAGTAACTCTGTGGTGTTTTATATAAAAGTTGCTAATATAGTACATTATAAAATTCCCCAATAGCCTTTTAAAATACCTCACAGTTATAGAGCCTGTCTCTGTAGGAATTATTAGCCTGCTAACATAAACAATTAACCTTTGTCATATTAGTTATTGATTCTATTACTTTTGTGGATTTATTAAATAAATGTAGCCTCAGATACCACCACTTCCTTTATATTTCTTTTCATAAAGAATGGATCTGTAATTCAAGTCTCAAAGTGAGGGAGATTCTAATGAACAGTGATGGATTTATTATCCACAAGAAGAAAGGAAGAAGACATTTGAAGGGAAAGGTTAACTTAAGAAATAAAAAATGCTTAATTTTAAACAGATGAGCAGTCCTGCTGAAGCCAAGAGGTTTTATCTGAGGCTTAGCTGTCAGCATGTATTTAAGTGCTTTGCTGAGTTAGAGCAATAAAGCGTAAAAATCAAGTACTCTCAAAATTGAGCAGACTCATTAAGTGACATGAGAAAGTTGGAGATACACTGTCCCAAAGGCAGGAAAAATGCTGTTATACTTACAGTAACTGGCTACAAATGATGTCTGAGTTATCCATTTAATCAAGGAAAGTGTCTGCAGTCACATGTTTATTTCCAGTATCTGCAATATGACACTTGTTCAAATAAAATTATGGACCAAATTCAGTTATGGCACAACTACATTTGACAAATATGCAATTATACATATAATAATCTTCTCTACATCAAGGGCCCTCTTCCCCAAGACTTATTACACAGTTTTGACCACAGAACTTTAACATGACTTCCTGTCTCAGCAATTGCTGATTCATAAATCAAAATTGTGCTCCTACTCAAGCCCCTTGGAATTCCTCTCAAAATGGTGTAGACTCCTTAAGACACACTTGGCTGTGCTCACTGGGGGAAATCACCCTATTCACTGTGCCAAGAGCCAGCAAAGGCCTATGCGCTGGTAAATTTCATTTAAGCCTTATATAAGTGGGACTTAAATGGTGCATAGGTCCTGAGTGGCCCTCTGTGCTGTTGGTGAATTTAATCCACAGTGAGATTATTATTTGAATTCCTTACCTAAGCATGGTTAATGACTCTTCAAATATAAACACAGAAGATGGTTTTTCAGAGGCTGTCAATTAATGGCACTTGTAGGGAGTTACTCTTGGCAGAGAAAAGGCTAGGACATGTGTAAAAACAGGGCTCTGTTTCTAACAGAAAATAAGCATCTGCCTGGCAAACAAGAGCTTTTGTAGCAATTAGTTTAGCTCCAGGATAGATTAACTTTTATGCAAAACAGAAAAAGATGCTTTCATAGTCATGTAGGTCCAGTATTCACCGCAGCTGAAAGAGGGAGAGTGCTACACACACGAGAAAATCTTCATTTAAATTTTGTTGCCTCTCGGATTAGGCTCTTCATGGAAGGCATTTGTGATAAAGCAGAAAATGGAATCTGCACTCAAGCCAGGTTCTTACTAAATTACCAGACTGGAAGGAAAGGCTGATCTTCAACCTTTCAGAGTCTTCACTGTGCAAAAGATTAGATCTTTCTAGTGAATAGAGCTGTAAGAGGTTTATTACACAGTGTATGCAGTATGCACCCTGTCCTACAAACAAGTATGACATGGCAGGGCTTCTCACCAGCCTGACAGCACATGTGGCTGCAATTCATGCTTCTGCCACTGTTTCTTTTAAAAGTAATAGTCAGTTTTGTTTTGTTTTTGCCAAAAGAGTGGAGCAGATGTCCACTGACTGCAGCTAGTCTGGGACTAGCAAATAAGCAAAGGAAAAAGTTCATAAACAATTTGAATATGATCAGTAGGGCATCTTCAAGGGTGGGGCCAGTTCCACTCCCACGCACAAGGAAAAAAGGTGCCAAACTCTTCAGTTAGTTCAGCCAGATAGCTGTACCAGAGAGGACATGAAGATCTCTGCCCTGAGCACTGATGCTCACAGGCCTGCTTTTACTAGTAGATACCAGCCTATTTAAAGAACTGGGCACTTGCTGTTTCTTCAGCTCAGGACAATGTGGTGACATTCATGCCAAATCAGTGGTGCATATTTTAAAAGCATAGGATTTGTGGCCTGTGCACCTTTTGGTATTGAAGAAATCTGTACGTTTGATACTATTAATTTTTTTTGTTTACAGAGCATTTGATGTAACGATAAGATTGTGTCTATGAGGAATCTTAGTTAACCCTCAAATTGTCCTCTTATAAACTTACAGGTTTTTTTAGTCTGAGCAGCTTCACTATATTGTGGTGTCTTTATTCCAAACTGGAGCAACTCAGGGTATGGGCATTCACAACTGTCCACACGTGGAGATTTATCTTATATGCTTTCATCCACAGGTGGGCGTTCTGCTGTCAAAACAGACCTTTAAATCAAAGTTTAGTGGGTTACACTGCCACACCCAGTCCCCTTTAAGTAGGTTTAGTGCCCAAACATAAACCAATAAACTAACAAAAGAACCCAGCCCCTCAGTTCACCCTTTGTTCTAGGATTTCAAACAGTTTCCCCTCCCAAGGGTTTCTGCTTCTTGCAGTTTCCTAGTCCCAGGCAGAGCCGTAAATACGGCAGGGCGAGAGGGGCACCTGCCCAGGGCGCAGAGCCGGCGGGGCACAAAAATGGGGCAACGCAGGATCAGGTCCAGTGGTGTCTGCTCCTCTCCGCAGGATTGGGCCTAACAGCATCAGCTGGAGTCCATGGGCGTACTTTGTGGTGGGGTGACATTGCCCCCCCAAACAGAGGCTTGGGCTGGGAACGGAGGGAGTATGGAGCTGCTTCTCCTGCCCATAGTGCCTCTGCAGCTGTATGCCGCCTCCTGGATTCTAGTGCTGGTCCGTGTGCTGGGTGCTCTGCATGGCCGGCATCGTGTTTCCTGTACAAGGCTGAGTGCCCATGGGGATGGCGGGGGGGAGCAGGGAAAGAGGGGGGGCGTTATGGGGGAAGATGGGCTAGGTGGGGGAAGAGGGAGTGGGGCAGGAAGGGGAATGGGGTAGATCAGGAGGAGGTAGAGGGGGGGAGTGGGGCGGGAGATGGGGCAGGAGACAGTGGGGAAGAGGGATGGGATGGGTAACGGGAGTGTGGAAGCGGGAGCCCCACATGCAGAACCCCCTAGTGGCAGCAGCAGCAGCTGGAGCTCCCCCATTAAGCCAGCCCATCCCCCGCCCAGCACTGGCAGCCCATCTCCAGTGGGTACCCCTGCCACAGGTACCCCCTCCAGTGCCATCCAAATATCCCTTCCAGTACACAGACATCCCCTCCAACACCCGCCAAAAACCCCCTCCAGTTCCTTCTCCCCCCGGTAGTGTCTTCTATTTGGGAACCTGAAATATGGTAACCCTAAGGGTTGCTCCATTCTCACAGCCTTGGTTTCCGGAGCTGGCGGGAGCGAGTCTGCCCTGCCAGCAGCCACCTGCCCCCGCTCCTGGGTAGGGCACCAAGATCTCATGGCCGAGCTTGGGCTGTGTGACAACAAGCCCGGAAGCCATGGGGCTGGGGCAGGGCAGCCAAGGGGAGCTGTGGGGTACATCCCCCTAGGGAGGCGGGTTTGACAGTTTGATAACCTCTGTGCTAAATGGGAGGCAGAAAATGGGTGGGGGGGCTGTGTGTTCCCCCCCACATCACCTCGAGAGGGCACAAATATGATTGCTCTCTCCAGGCACTAAAATGCTTTGTTACAGCTCTTGTCCCAGCCAGCTCTGTAGCTCTTCTGGAACACCAACTCCAGGACAACCTTCCTGAGCATCTGGCCTCTTGCTCCAGGGACCCACCGCAGGAGTTAGCTCCACTCCTTTGTGATTCATTTCCCCAAGCATAGCCTGTCCCAATCACTCTTCCCTCTTCTGCTTCCTCCCATCTGACAGGCCTTTATATCCTCAGGTGTAGACATGCCCATTTTAAATGGCTCAGCTGGGCACACCTGCTCTAACACAGGGGCACTGGACCTTCTCTGTTTACAGAGACAAGTTGCCCTGTGACACCAACTTTATGTGTGTGTGGGTTTTTTGCTGGTAGTGTGCTACCAGAAAAAGCAATACAATACTTTATCTCCCTCTTACACTAAAGGCCTGAATGTCTCATATAACTTGTCAATGCAAAATTGCAATCTTTCCAGAATTCATATGAAAACCAAATGAAACTCGGTGCTAAGTCCTGACCCCAGGGAGGCCTCAGCATGGAGCCCTCGAGGTATATGTGACCTACAGAGGTTAATACAGAACTTGAGGAGACTGGTTAAACCTCCTGCATTGTCAATCTTTGCTCCTAAACAAAGCCCCTGACTCTGTACCCTGGCAGTTTTATATGGAAGCCAAGCACTAAAGGACTATATGGGTTCTTTCCAAGCAAGTAGGAGGCATTATAGTTGGTAAACAGTTGGAGGGACACAATGGGCTGATATTACGTCCCCATCACCACCCCCCGCCCCAACTTGTGCTCATGCTTTCTCAGAAAAAAGCTTCCATCATTCACATGAGATGATGATTTGTTCATCTCTCTGAAAAATCAGAGAGAATATTGCGCAGGCACACTGTAAAACCATGTCCATAATCCACTAAAAACAGCAGGGTGACAATTTAGCTTGCAACTAAGGATACGTCATCATCGTCTTCTTTCTTCTTTTTCCTTTATGCTGCTTTTCCTGGTGAGGGTCGTGGCGGCAGCATGGAGAGTGGGAGGACCAGACTTCCCTTTCCTTTGCCACAGGTTCAAGCTCCTCCTGAGGTTTTCCCCAGCATTCCCAAGCAAGCCGTGAGATATAATCCCTTCAACCAGCCTAGGGTTGGCTTCGGGGCCTCCTACCAGCGGGACATGCCCGTTGGAGTTCCAATGGACGCCTCCCAGGGGGCATCCTTATCAGGTGCCCAAACCACCTCAAATTGCTCCTCTTGATCTGGAGGAGTAGTGGCTCTACTCTGAGGCGCTCCCATATAGCTGAGCTCCTCACCCTATCTCAGAGAATAAGCTCAGCCACCCTGCGGAGAAACCTGATTTCCACTGCTTGTACCCGCAATCTCGTCCTTTTGGTCATTATCCAATGTTCATGACCATAGGTGAGGATGGGGATATAGACTGACATGTAAACTGAGAGCTTCATCCAAGAACTCAGCTCCCGCTTCACCACCATGGATTGGTACAGCACCCGCATACCTACCGCCGCTGCACCAATCCACCAGTTGATCTCATGCTTGTAATCACTCGTGAGCAAGACCACTAGATACTTGAACTCTTCCACGAAGGGTAGCTGCTCCCCCCTCACCTGGAGAGAGCAGTCCATTTTCTTCTGGGAGAGGACCATGACCTCCTATGTGGAAGTGCTGATTCTCATCCCAACTGCTTCACACTGAGCAGCAAAATGTTTGAGTGCACATTGGAGATTGCAGTCTGAAGAAGCAAGAAGGACAACATCATCTGCAAACAGCAGTGATGCCACCTCTGAGTCCCCGTACCAGATGCACTCCAGAAGCTCAGCTGTGCCTTGATATCCTGTCCATGAAAATCACAAACAGGAGTGGGGACAAGACGCACCCTTGGTGGAGTCCAATGCCCACCTTGAATGAACTCGACATAATGCCAAGAATATGAACACAACTCTCACTCTGAGAATAGAGGGACCAGATAGCAACAAAAGCGGCACCGACACTTCATGCTCCTGCAGGACTTCCACAAGACATCTCGGGGAACGTGGTCATATGCTTACTCCAGGTCTACAAAACAAAGGTTGATTGGATTAGCAAACTTCCACGACCCCTTGAATATCTGCGAGAGAGCAAAGAGCTAGTCCATTGTTGCATGGCTGGGACAGAATCCTTATAACCTCCTCTCCAGCATGCTGGCATAGGCTTTGCCGGGGATGCTGAGGAGTGTGATCCCCCTATAGTTGGAACACACCCTCTGCAATTAAACACCCATGGCTGGCCCATGTCAGCTGACTCAGGTTCATGGGGGCTGTTGAATTGCCGTGGCTTGGGCTGGAGGCTAGGCTTTGTGATCCTTAAGGGTGGGAAAGTCCAAGAGCTTGGGCTTCAGCCGAAGGCCACATGTCTACACCACAATTAAACAGACTCATAGCCTGAGCTCCACAAGCCAAAGTCAGCTGACACGGGCCAGCCAAGGGTGTTTAATTGCTGTGTAGATGGACATTAAAGAGCCTGATCAGCACCTTTCCACATTAGGCCATTACTTTGTAGAGCACCTTCCACACAAACTATCCAAAACACTCATAACAGAGTTGAAGGAGAAATACACTGCATACAATATGATCTGCCAGCACAGATTCTTAAACCTACACAGTCCCACTGAAGCCAAAGGGAATCAGTGCAGATGGATCCCTTTGCAAGATGGATCCTTGCTTAAAGTTGTTTGTACTGCAGCAAGTAATGCTGGACAGGACAGTGGGAATTACCCCCAATGTTTTTTTAAAAGATTTTAACATCCATTTAGGTATGTAGAAGGGAGCTGGGTTTGAACTAAAGAAAAGCACTCTGACAGTACAGAATGTATATATATATATATATATATATAGTGATGGATTTTTCCACTAGGAAGCCTGTCTTGCTTCCAGTAACCACAAAATCAACAAAAGGGAGTGCTTTTTTGAAAAGTCATAGTGCAAAAATTACTTAAATATCCAACACACATTTTTGAGGGGTAACTGCTATTCCTTTTCTGAATATTATTTTAATATTGAACTATATTTTATTTAATACAAAATAATGTGGGTTTTTTTGCTTTAGATATTACCCTACACTATCTCCTGTTACTTTTTATGTTTTGTCAAGAAGTCATTTGAAAATTCTGGTATCTGTCACCATTAACTAACTTTCTGCAATCACTTTCTAGCCAACAATATACAAGAGAATGACAATATGTTTCTGTAACTCTCTCTAAGAACTGCATTCCAAAATAATATGCTAATTTTAAAATCCCAGCAAGTCAATAAGAAATAATTAAATTGTCATCCTTCCAGGGTTTATATTTTCACTGGGCATATATAGTTTGATATTCCAATTTTATTGTGCTTTACAGAGGTTAGTATGCAATTGTTTTTACAAGAAGTGAAGTATAATTAATAAAAATAGGGTGACATTTATTTTTGTAATTTTTAAGACAAATATATGTTTGGCAACAGACTTGACAAATTATATGTGTATTTGTACACATATATTTGTCAGTTCTGTTGCCAAAATATATATTTGTCTTAAAAACTACAAACCTAAATATATACATATTAATTTAATATGCTGTTCTACTGTGCTCATAATTCATTATTCTATTCATGTGCTATCAAAAATAAAGGCCTGAACAAAATGCTATTCATAGTATTAACAGCTTTCTTTTTTTTTTTTAATCCGTTTTTTTTTTTATTTCCACAACTATATTACAGGACCATGGTCAAGGCACCATTGGTAAGGCCGCAACCTTCATTGTATTGTGAAAGCCCTAGTTTAGACTCCCCTTTACATTCTCCCTCATCCTGTAGTTCTTACCCTAGTTTCACTTCTGTCTTCACTCCTCTGTGGTTCTCTTTCTACTTCCAAGTTCTGCTTCTGCCTTGATCTCCTCCCATTGTTAATAGGATCTCCTCCTATTAAATTCCACTCCACAGGCACTTATAGGTGAAAAGGACTAAAATGTAAAGGCTTAATAGCTTGGTGAAGAGGAGAGTAGAGGAAGCAAAGGTTTTAAACCACCTTGCCCCTCTCCCTGATACTGGAACTGACCTGATGTTGTCTGGTTCCCTCCTCTCCTTGTCTAGTTGGGTTAGAACATCTTTTAGGATTAGGAAAAAGAGACCCCAGTAATGAATCTCTGGGTTCCAGATGGTGCCAGAATAATTATACTGGTTAATGATCTCTGCTACTAACAACATGTAGTGTAATGACTCCAAAATAAGTAGCCCAACAGCTCCCCTGAAAAGCGTGTTCAAAAGGGGTGGCAACTCTGTGTATCAAAATGAACCAATCAGAATAAACATCTGGTGGTTTTACATATGCACTTCCTTTCATTTTAACAAAATCTTAGTCTATTACTAAGACAATTCTATAGCTTCACCATGAGCCTTGAAATGCCACAATCGGTAGTTCTTTTAAACAAATGTAGTTTACATCATTTATTTGATTCCATTCTGTACTGTCTTTCAAAAACAAGTTTCTGTAACACATTTTATAGGTTAAAGTGACCTCTTGCTGTTTTTTACCCATTCTTATTTCAGCAAGGCTCCAACTCGTGATACAGACCTCAATACAACAGGATACATAGGCCCAACTCCTCTCTACGTTCTTTGGGGTGATTTCTGTAACAGTAGTCGCTAGAGGGGGTGAATACTAATCCCTGCCATGTGATGGGAATATAACTTGTTGTAAGGCATACAACTGGGGCTCTGAAATAATAGATGATCCCTGTCAGAAGTAAACAAAATCTTTAATAAAAATGGAGCAAATGAAGCCCCCTAAATCCATCCGTCTGGAAGGGAGTCTGGGAGAGAGCTCCAGGAGATGATGGCATCACTTCTACATTTCCCTGGTTTATTCGGTCATGTTTTGGAGTTTGTACTATGTGAGTGCCCTTTACTAAATAACTTTCTTCCTTTTCCTGAATTTCTGTGTCTGTGTTCAATTTTATTTTTATATCCAAAATTCCATCTGTTGTTTCATCTGGGCCACAAAGAAATTAGTTCCACCCCCAAACTCCAATGATTTAACAACTTTGTCAGACAAAATGAAATAGATTCAACTTATTGTAATAAGTAGTCACAATTCTGGCGTGTATCAAGGATGGTAGATCAGTCTAAACTATTAGGCCCTGATTCACTGTGGTACTTAATCGTGTGTCTTCAATTAAGCACGTGAGTATTCCCACCAATTTAACTGGGATTACTTATGTGTTTAAGAACATTGTGAATTGGGATCTATAGTTCTTTTTTAATATTGAAATTTGTCACAAGTATCCTTAGAATTTGATTTACTTTGATTTATTGTTGTTAACAGTAAAAAGGTATTCATCTGCTATTCTGGGTGTCTTTTACTTTATTTATACAAATACCACCACCAGCAGCAAACCTTTGGAAAAAATTTCAGCAAAACTCCACCCTCTACACAACCAAAGAGGTATCTCACCTCAGGGCTTACACATAGTTTATGAAGACACATAATTAATTTATTATATAGAACTAGTACAAGCATGAATCCTGTTGACTAGCAGCTAATCAAACTCAAAGTGGTTTTGGGTGGGGTTTTTTTCAATACAAGTGCCTGCATTACTGCCATCATCAGAGCTTTCTTTTAAGAATTCCCACTGGGAAATGACTAGAAATTAACAGAGCTCAGGTTACGTAAAATTCTATTTAGCCCACTTTGAAAATCATGCCAGATTTTATTAGACATTGCTTAAGTGATCTGTACCAGTGCTAAAAGATTGCAGGTTGATCTTGTTTAACAAATATTACTTTCATTGTACATTTGTTGTGATATGAGAAATTACTCAGCAAATGCAATTGCATTCGTGCAAAAACTTGCCATTCAAAGAACCATAGAATTGACAATTTGATATGTTATGTGATATGTGGCAAAAGCCAACACATCCTGCAAAGCAATTAGAGCTAACTCTGGTTAGCTAAGCATTTGATGAAAATTGTAAGAAACATAAACTATTGTTTTAATATTCAGGAGGAAGAAAATGTGTTCCCTGTCAAAGCAGAAAATAGTTGAGTACCACATCTTCTTACCTGCGCCAAGCCTAAATAAACAGTCTTGGGACAGGGATGCCCTATGCAGAAAAGAATCCTCTCCTAGAATATCAAGGCCATGCTTCAGTGTGTACAATAACCTCTGTGGTAACTGCAGCCATCACCTCTGCCACAAGGAATTTGTGAATATAATAGCCAGATCCCCATCCACCCTTCCACAACTTGTCAGGACCCACAAAACACCCCAGCTGGTGTGGTCAGAGATCCACAGAGTTATGTAGGGGAGGCAAGGTGTCTGCATTGTATCCCCTTCTTACACTCTGTAATGGGGTCTGTACCCCACATACAGGTAACAAAAGAGATAACTGGAGACAGACAGTAACTAGAACACCTGATTGCACCTGCAGATGCCAGGCCCAACTGTAGATGAAGCCCAGCTGCGGGAGGAGTTGGGGTGAACATAAAGGGAGGAAGTCTAGATAAGAAGGAGGTTGCAGGAGAGAGAGAATGAGAAGTCTTCTCTGCCTCTCTGGTGCTAGAAATGTGGAAAAAAGACCTAGAGAGAAATAGAAGTACAATAAGCCTAGGGAGGAGATATGGTTATGGGGCCTGAAGGAAAGTCAAGATAGAAAGAAGTTCAGGGAAGCACCAAAATGTCTGAAGGAGCAGATGTTAGTTGTTCGCCACAGGATCCCTGGACGGGAACCTGAAGGAGTGGGAGAGCATGGATTCTCTTACTGGTCCACTGGAAAAGGTGGTGAGAAAACAGTTTGACACAAAGGGGAGAAGGAGTGTTGAATTTGGAGCCCTGGTAGGTATTGCTCTGCACAAGAGCAGGAGAGATACCCTGCCGAGCCCAGGAAGGGGTTGAGGAATTATTTGCGTTTAGTTTATTTGACTCTTTGTTTTCCCTGTAAGGAGTAAGACTAATGTCCCTGGCCATAGGGCTCAGTCATGAGAAGAAGTAGAGCACCACAGAGCTCAAGCGGCTGTCAGCAGAGGATGCCAGTGGAGGAGAGGCTGCTACACAACATCCAGTCATTAGGGGGAGCATCAGCAGTTAGTCTAGTCTATCACACACTCCCTCCTGTTTATCACCCAATATACTGAATCCTCGCTGGTTTTGCTGTCTATTGGGTACTTCACACTCACAGAGCAGGATTTACCTCTGAGTACACTTTTTAGAAGTGTGCATGGATAAAAATGTAATTTGCTGTTACAGAACACTAACTAGAATACTATTTTTTAAGGACTAGTCCTTATACTAGTCCTTATATTTCGGGGCACATGTTGATCAGCAGGTAATATTAGGATAAATTTCCCCATGTCATAATTAGGGACTTTATAAGAATAGTGGAGACTATAACTTCTTCTGACTGCCTGTCACTGTTCAGTGTCAGAGACTGCATTAGATAGACCACAGGTCTATTCTATTAGGGCAATTCTTAACTTCTCATCTAACTTACTGTATATGTCTCTTTTTTATTTTTTCAAGACAATTTCTATTTTTATTTAATATTCATATTACCATATTACAGAGGAATCAATCAGGACTGAGGCACCATTGTGCTATGTACTGTACAAACACCAAGACAGGCATGTCCCCTACATTGCATACTGCGCTGAACAGGTTGAGTAGTTATTGGAAATACGTTCCCTAATAGGTTTGCTAATGTATACCATGATTCAGTGTCCACAAAGCATTCCTTTATTAATCCAAAGGCCACTTGGTGGTGTTTACATCCAAATACAAATATAAGCACCTACACACTTATACATTATATCCTACCAATAACACAGTTATAAGTACTGGCCAAATACTCACAACAGGATCAGGATCAGAAGATACCTTCCCATCATGGTACCCAATTAACTATGTCTTCTTTATTTCTATTATCTCAGACGAAACCTTAAATATGATAACACTGGTATTTCAAGGATTGCTACAAGTTTAACACAAATGACTATTCTGTCTCATGCTTTGGTCGCATGTTTTGGGCCTTTCTTTCATGCTAACAGCCAAACTCAATTTAAAACCATATTTTACTGATGTCTAATGTGGGCCTATGCTCCTAGGGTAATCAAAGGTCAATAGAGGGCAGCGTGATAAATCTGCAATGAGCGAACTGGCTGCTCTTCTCCCTCCTGTTCTGCACAGAATAGGACAGCAGGATGGGGAAGGTTCTAGACAGCTGGGAGGCTGATTGATGAGTGAGTCCCAGAGGGAGCATGTGGGAGGCCCTGGGAGGAGTGTGACATTGAATGCAGTTTGTGGAACACTGAATGGGACCCAACAACATTGTAGCATCTCTGACTTAGGGCTTGGAGTGCTTACTGAACTTTCTCTGAGCTCATGGTGCACAAAGCACACTACTAGACACTCACCAGGGGCTGGTGTACACAGTATGCCAGTAACCCCATGCGATCAACAATTAAAATATGAAGAATGTGGAGAGAGGGATATAGCCAAATATACAATGGGGTTTTTTTCAGTGTAAAGATTGTTAAACAACATCATGTGTTATTTCTTAGAAAAATTCTCTATCAGGAAACCTAACTCTAATACTCATTGAGCTCAGATCTTTGAAGATGTAGGTGCTCATAGGATTAGAGTCCTGATGAAGCTGTACCCAAAAGGTTGGTCAGTCTAACTGCAAAGATTGTAAGATGTTCCTGCAATTCTTTTTCTGGCCTTGCTGATTTTATTTAAAACCCATCTACATTATTACAAAATGGGTGTGGTGCACAAAAATTTGTAGATCTCTTTGCAGGTTAATGGGAATTAGGATATAATGGCCTGATTTTAATTTACTGACTTCTTCCAAAGCATGCAGCTTTCTGTGCATCTTATTACTAATAACGAGTTAAACCAGTTCAGAGGGAAACTCCCATTGAACTTAATAGAAAATGATAAATTATGTTGTGTCAGGATATACAGCATGGAAGGACCAGCATGGAAGGAATTAAGGAGCTGCTCTGGGCTGCAGTGGCCCTACTCTGTTCCTGCAAATTATGCCAGAACTGCAGGAGGAATTAAAAGGAGGGTTCACTGAGATAGAGCAACCTTGGAAAGGGAACAAACTGTGGAGCTCCACAGCTCCCAGAGAGAGATCAGACAGCCAATGGAGCCCCTGTCCTCACAGAAGGGAGAACACAGACCTCCTGACTAAGGAGAAAGAAACTGATACTTATCCTGGACACTGGAGTGGAATGTGATACTTCTAAGGACCTTTCAAATAAGAGTGGCCAATATCCTCATTGAAACCACCTATAGGTTTTTTTCCTTTTCCTATGTGCCTTAATTTAACCTCATTTGCTGACTGTGGACTGTTTTGTTCATTTCATCTGGGACCAAAAGGCCTTGGCCAGAGGGTTGAGCACCAGCCCTGCTAGACTGGCATTGGGGGGCAATTGGATCTGCACGCCGGGTGATTCCCATGTAGTTCCTGAAGAGGGCACTCTGCTAAGGACCAATCCATGACATATATATTTTAGAAACATCCTGTAGGATTTAATAGAAAATTATATACTTGCTATAATTCTAGAGGATGATTTAAAACTTAGCAGGAAATAGGTTTTACCGTAACTTCTATAGAACCCTATTGGTTTCATCCCTGTGTATTTCTATAGCATTTTTCCATAAGGCAAAAATTGAAAGGATTCAGAGGATATATTTTGATGGGCACCCAACAGTTAATCTACTTATCCATAACTAATCTAAACGATCTGACTCTCCTGCCTACCAAATTAGGTAGGATATCTTGTAAGAACAGACTCTCTCAAGAGACCTTTGTATACTTCATTCTGTCCCTCACCCTTTATCTGTTTAATTATCTTTTAAATTGCTCTTCGGAGCAGGTACAGTGTCTTCCTATATGATGATACCATACTTAGTACTTTATGGATGCCATCAAGAAACCCCTTTAAAGGTTGGAGATCCTTGCTGAATCAAGCCCTTAATTCTTTACAGTCACAATGGCATTCACGGTAAGAGGATAGTGGGTAAACAATTTGATTAGAAAGAGAATATATTATACTTAGCGCATTTCAAAAGCCAATGTTTCTTTAAGAACTTCAGTTATGAGAATTCCTGTTTAACAGTGTTGCTCTAAAAAACCCTGGCTCTTATTTAAAGTGAGAAAGAAACATACAAATTATCTAAGGATTTCAGGTAGGGAATGGCAATTCTCCAGTTAGGGATGCTCCCAGTATGGCTTTATAGTTACTTTACAGCACATTTTAAATCTGATCTGAACAGTTCCCATGATTTATGATGTATTCCTTTATCTTAATAGCAAATCCTAAAGGAACAACCTTAACCTATGGCTGCCAGAAGCCAAGAAGGGAAGACATTCTTCCCTCCTGCAACCTGGACTCTTCCCTCCAAGTTAATTTATGCAAGGTGGGTCATATCATTGCAAAGATTATGATTTACTGAATATGATTATCATATTTGTATGCATGTATCATTTCTGTATCTGCAGTTAGGAATATTGACTATATATCAATTACTAAAGTGTTTTCACCTGGGGAACACCCACGAGACAGTAGGAAATCAGCCTGGATGGCCCATTAGGAAGGAAAATAGGACTTTGAAGATGCTAATCTCCCTCCTTCCTGAGAAGTTTCCTGGATGCTGCTTTGACACTGCAGGGTCAGGTGATCATGTCACCTGTTACTGGACACCATCCTGGACTTCTAGTGTTTTTCCACTAAGAGGGGCTGAGTGTCAAACTGGGAAACAAAGGATTCCCACCATATGCAAATCCTATTTAAAGCTGGGGAGTGAGTTAATCTTGGTTAATTCTTCATTGACTCCTCATCCAGGATAACTACTGGAAAAATTCTAAGAAACAAAGACAAAAGGGAAGAAGGGGAAGTACTGAACCTGGGCTAGGAATGGTGTCTGGCCCAGGAAGGATATACCTGGAGTTTTAAGCAAGAGCTGTCTGTCCACAAAGAAATTCTGTAATCTGCTTAAAACAACATTTAGGGTGAGGAATTACTATTTCTAGCCAGTTTCTTTAGTGTATTAAGCTTAGTTTGCCTGTTTGTTTTGCTTTATAAAACCCAGTTTGTGCAATTCATAACTGGAGAGGGGGGGAAGCTGTGCATATCTTTCTCCACATTGAGGGAGGCGGTGGATTTCATGAGCTTATGCTGTATAGATTTCTGTGCAGTGCAAAACAATACAATTTTGGGTTTACACTCTAGAGGGGATGTGCACTTGAGTGCTGGGCAATCCCTGAGCTGAGTCTTCCCACACGGAGCTGATCTCAGTATCTGTGTCCTTTTGCAGCTCGGTGTGGACGTGTGTGTGTGTGTGTGTGTGTGTGTGTGTGTGTGAGCGGAGGCTTGAAGGCATGGCACAGCAGGACAGGGAGAGGGAGCCCAGGCTGGTGGAACAGGTGGGCTCAGTAGGACCCCAATATATCAGGTGGTACCTTGGAGTGGGAGGCAACCCGTCACAGTTACACTTTCCTTTTAACAACTACTGTTATATTTTCTGACCTGCTGGGGTCACAGGTTATTAGTACATAGCCCATCATAGAGACATAGTCCTTCAAGAGCGCTGGTCTTTGAAACAGTCTCCTACTTCTTGTTGGTGTTTTTGCTGTTGATGGGAGACTTGCTTCCACCCTGTTGCTGCCTTCATTCTGCTGGTTGGCATCGTGTTGGTCCTCTGTCTTGCTAATATTTGTACTTTCTTCTGACTTTCCTACATCCTCAGGCTAATCTGGATCGTGGCCCTGGTCCATCTGTCCAGATGTGCCAGCTGTCTGCTGCTACTACACAGTTATCTTTGGTTTAAATTCCACCACTATCTTGAGTCTGTAGCTGCCGCATATGACCTGTGTCCCATTCAAGCTTGAACGGTTGCCTCTTGCCATTGCTTTTGTGTGGTTATTTGTTGGTTGAATCAAGAGCTGCTCATCTGTGTGCAGTGGACTCAGGTCCTTGGTTTCTTTGTTGCAGTTTGTGCTGATGTTGTCTTAATTAATCCTGTGTACTGACCATCATTCCTCTTCAGGGCTGCAACATTCCTCATGAGTCTCGGTTCTCCAGCCCATCAATCTCTGTGCTGAACTACTATCTTTGAGAGGATATGTTGCAATGGTCCAAAACTGCTATGTAGTGACTCCCTTCTTGTCTCTTCTGCCTTTTCCATCAGTCCCTGGGCTCTTTTAATTGAAAACTCTGCCTACCTGTTGTTTTGTGGGCACTCAAAAGAAGACATCTTGTGCTCAAATTCCCATTTGGCACTGAATTGTTTAATTTCTGCTGCATTGTACTGTGGCCTATTGTCTGAGCATAGCATGTCGGGTATATCATACCTTGCAAAATGTGCCTTCATTTCTGGATCACAGTTCTTGCCTGAGTTTCCTCCAGACAGTCCACTTCCCAGAAATTGGACTAACAATCTACTGTAACCATACACTTCCTGTCATTAAAAGTGAACAGGTCTGTTCTGACTTTTGCTCAGGGTTGAGTTTGAAACTTAATGAGGTACAGAGTTTCCTTCCATTGTTCATCTCAAACTATTCCATGTGCGCTCTCAGTTGGGCATCCATGCCTGGCCAGTAGATACATCCCTGGCTCATCTCAGGCTCAGGTGTGAAGCACGTATCTGTCTCATGATGTCAGCTTTTACATCTCCTGGGACTGCTGCTCAGTCATCTTTAAACAAAATTCCATCTTGCACACATGCAGCTAATCACTCTCCTGGTGGTAGGGGGTAACCTCTTGTGGCATTTGCTCCTTGCAATGTGGCTAGTCCTGCAGTATGAACTGTTTTACTGCCTATAGCATCTCATGATGCTGGGTGTTGCAGAGGGCAAGCCTTAGGTCTGGGATTAACTCTAGGAAAGCAGAAGACTGGGTGAGCCTTGGACTGGGCAGATGGACATCATCCCTAGCCCCACAGATCTTCACGGGAGAAGGGTTTTCACAAAGCACACCCCAGGACTCCTGGCAGCTGCCGTGGCCATAGCATGTCCCTGGCAGTGCAGATTCAATAGAGCCATGTTGCCAAGGATTAGGGAGGGTGCAGTGGGGCAGAAGCATGCCAGACACCAGAGCACTTGGAGAGGCACAGGACTTTAGAGCACATGCCCTGCCCTGCTGCATATCCCCTGGAAGGCAATAGGTTTGTGTGAGTAGCCTGCCACTTGCCCCACAATGGAGGTTAAACTTCATCCCTGTTATGCCTCACAATGGAACAATGTGGGGAAACTCCATAAGGAAGAACTTTGTAGAGATTTCTTCTCCAGAGTTCACCCTCTGGGAGTTCCTCTGCAGGAAAAACTTAACATTTTGCTATATCTTAAATCCCTTTTACAAACTCAAGTGACTTTTGAATGACAAGAAAAACCCATTTTCTTGACCTCACCATTAAGGAAAACAAACTCATGTAAGGTTGAGACTGTTTGTTTGAAGCGTGCAAAATATAGTGAGCCAAATATGCCACGTTTCAATGGAGCTACACCAGTTTACACCAGCTGAAGGTTTGGCCCACTATTTTATGAGGGGGAAAATTGTGTTTATAACCCAGTGACTTGTGGGGAAAATCATGATTTTAAATAAAGACATGGAGGCAAGATGTACAGTACCTCCCTATCTGATTCGTTTTATATATTGTTGTACTTTGAATGCAGTGAATAACAAATGTAAATGTTCCCTTGGAAGAATGATTGTTTATGCCAGATGTCCTAATTAGCGTTTATTCTAAGTTACTTTGAATTCGAGAATTGATTTATCATTCCAGTTGTTACCTTGATGAGTCAAGGATATTGGGCGCATCAAAAGAATAATGTTCTCACCTTAATTAGGAGTTTGGATTAGTGTATGTGCAAACACTCCTTTGTTAAAGCTTTTGCTGTTGTCAGGAGGAATACAAAGGGATGACACTTGATATGGAGTCATAGTGTTTCACCCTAATATGCACTGACATTATTTATCTACTTTGATTTCTTTAAAAAAAAGAAAAAGAAAAATGAAAGGGTCTTCCCTAGGATAGGGGCACATCTGACAATTTAAAATATATATAATTCTTATTAATTGCAGATCCAATAATTTCACTTACTCCCTCTAGGAAAAAATGACCAAGCTGAAAATAAACACAAATCCATACTGGCAGCACAATTGTCCTTTCCCCAAAAGATTATACAGATAGATAAGGTCTACAGTATGTTCAGATGTTAAGAGACCAAGTCAGAGAGGGATGAAAGAGAAACAGTCAGACATTTTGACTGAATGTTTTTCTGTCAGAAAATGGTGATTTGTTGAAATCTTTTCCAGGACTGTATCAGTTTTACTGGATTGTCCAGTGGATCTAGGCAAGTTTTCTGAAAGCTCTCCTGCTTGACACGCTGCCTCTGGGCTGTGACCCTGGAAGCCCTATGAGCACTAGGGCTCTCAGGGCTTCCACACTCCCTGCTATGGAGCTGGAAGCTGGTCAGCACAGGCTGAAGCTGGGACTTTCAGGGTTTATAGGCTCCCGGCTGCTGCATAGCCCACCAGGTGGGCAGCCAGAGCTCTGGGAAGCTTGGGGAGTCTCATCAATTTTTTGTTTGAAAAAGTCTAAATAGAATGTCACTTTGATTTTTCAAAATAAAAAAATTTGGAAACCTCCCTCCTCATTCCTGAGGAAACTTCAAAATCACAAGATTTTGTTCCAATGAGCAACTTTTTGTTGTTGAAAGCTTGGAATTTTCCATGGAACGGAAATTCTATATTCTGGCCAGCCCTAATAAGAGATCCAAAGTTCAGAGAACACCCTGCCAGCAGCTCCCTTCCAATTAAACTGAGACACCCTGCTCAAGTTTCTCTGCTGATGTCCATTTCAGCAACATAGCACAGGGAGAGAGGCCTTTGATTTTACTTCTTGAGTAGTTTTGGTCTCTGTTTAATCATAAAGTATTTCAACAATTTGTATAAACATATTGTTACAACTCTAAGCAGAGTATAAATGTAGAGTATCATTTTGAAAATAATAAAAAAAAATAGAGGAATAGCTCTTGATGCCACTTTCTCATGTTTAGCTGTTACATATGAAATCTTGATTCATCATTAAAGTGGCTTATAATGGTTAAAAATACAAAACAATTACTACTAATCTTTGTAGCTTTGACAAAAAATTCACTTTTTGGGCAGAGAATTTCCATGGCTGGAAATTTTTGCTTATATTTTGAGTGGAGAAAAAAGTCAGCTGGAATACTGACATATTTTACAAAATAACTTTTTCCTGTATAAAAAATGTTAGGATAATTAACATGCTTTCTGTACCAGTTGCAACAAAAATGGCTAAGTGTTAAAATCTTGCTTGCAAATAGTACTTTGCTAGATCAGGGGCTTACTCTATAACAAATGTACCTGTACCTCCTAGAACCTCACAGGAATAAAGTTTGTTTATATTTTTGCCTCTGTCTCTTTCCTTTCTTGTCAATTGCTTTTTTCCTTCTGAAAAGCATATACACACACACACTCAAGTGAAACTGGCAAGCAAACAAAAACATTTAGCCGGTTAAGGGAACGTTCCTACATCCCTAGTACTACTAAAATGACCTTTAAAATCAGTGGGAGTTGGGGATGTCATGGAATACAGAGCCATGACCTAAATCTAAAGTTCCACAGCATTAAGACTGGGAAGTTATAATAAAAATACCTAATTGTGACTGGTGTAGATCCTGCCAATAGTTACATTTGTGTACATGAAAAGAGAATTGGCCCCCAAAATATCAGCATATGTAAAAATTAAAGTTTGTACTTTCATGTTAACTCTGATTTTTTGGCATTTTCTTATTTAAATTGGTCATGCAATGAGAAGTCTAGGATAAAACATCTTTCATCAATCTACCAATGTGATATATGCCATCATGTGCCACCAATGCCCCTCTGCCATTGGCCAAACCAGACAGTCTGTACATCAGGAATGATAACATTCAAAAACCAGTAGGAGAACACTTCAATCTCCCTGGTCACTCAATAACTGACCTAAAAGTGGCAATTCTTCAACAAAAAAACTTCAAAAACAGACTCCAACGTGAAACTGCAGAACTGGAAGTAATTTGCAAACTGGACACCAAATTAGGCCTGAATAAAGACTGGGAGTGGTTGGGTCATTACAAAACCTAAACCTAATTTCCCCCTACTGTTACTCACACCTTCTTGTCAACTATTTGAAATGGGCCACTCTCATTACCACTACAAAAGTGATTTTTCCTGCCTTGGTATCCTACTGTTAATTGAATTGTCCCGTTAGACTGACCTCCCACTTGGTAAGGCAACTCCCATCTTTCCATGTACTGTGTATTTATACCTGCTACTGTATTTTCCACTCCATACATCTGATGAAGTGTGTTCTAGGCCACGAAAGCTTATGCCCAAATAAATTTGTTAGTCTCTAGGGTGCCACAAGGACTCCTCGTTGTTTTTGATTTTTTATTTATTGTTCAGGGATATATTAAAGATACATTTAAAGCAATAGGCAGTAACCTACTAGGATTTTCCCCAATTTGGAGTGTGTAAATAGGTTACTTTTTATACATGCCATCCTCTTTGGAAGTACATATGGAAGTAATTAAAGGACATGAAGTCTTTTTTACCCACCAGATACTCTTACATAATTGTTGATTTATATTGCGGCTGATATAAGACACAATGCTATTTTTGGTCAAGTGTTCTTCCTCTAAATAACAAGACAATGACCCTGGTTAACATTTAAAATATATTTAACTGCTATGTCTCCAGATTATCATCCTTCATCATAAATCTACAGTATGATTTGTAACTTTTTTATTGTACACATAGATTTTTAAAATAATTTTCAATCAAATTGGGCAGTAGTCTTTTATTTTTTGTTCATATCCAAAGAATTCTGCCATTAAGTGTTCAAATCTCAGTTCAGCCAGTTTCTGATGTCCACTTGAGTGGATTAACAAAATAAAGACAGATGGCAATGGATTCATTCTAGCACTTCTTTATTGGAAGGGAGTCATTTACAGACTTTTCTTTGGCACTCACTCTCACTAGAACTCTCCTAACTTTATTTCCCTACAACTCAGTCATGCCGTTTAATGATCCAGCAAGATTATTTATCAGTGATTAAATTGTTAAGAATGCATGTGTGAGATCAGTGCACTTCATAGTCAGAGATTTTGAATGGTGATTTGAAGATAAATATATATTGTATTACTGTTTTAACTGTATAGTTAATACCATCAGATTCTTCTAATCATCAAGGAGAACCTCTTGCTTCTGTGGCTCTCACTGGGGAAAAAATGAAGTTATACCCAACCCTCTGACGAAGAATGTGAGTTACACCAAGAACAGATATCATGTGCTCCTCTGAGGATCAGCATCAGTGACTCTTCCCTGACATGAATACTCTTTTGTGATTGCCGTACTAACAACATGAATATAATAGAACTTGTATGCTTTGGGTTGTGTGTTGTTTCATATTCAATCAACTGTAATTGAGTGTGGGATCATTATGATTGAAATTTTGGTCAGATGTCATTTATGGGTATGATCCTTCTTCACTTTACTGTGTTAGTGATTTTTGTAATTGAATATGTCAAACAGCATATCCAACCGTATGTTGAATATCAGTCTAGAGCTGACAGGCATGAACAGTAAAACTGTTGCTGTCCTTTCAGCAGTAGATGTGACACAGAGTTGTGGAATTGAGTTGATCAGTGACCTACCTCAGTGACCTACCTGAAGCAGGTTTACTATGTCTCCTGGGTTTCTAGATTGCTTTTCTATTTATCTTCCATACTTCTATTGACTGTCTGCTTGCTTCAGCTGATAACTGGCAGCTGCCTCAAATTCTGTGTAAGGCAGGAAACACTTTTTATTCACATTTAAGTCTATTACTGTGTTACAAGCAGTGTGCTGTGTGCTGCACCTCCAAGAGCTGTAAAAACGTGTTTGTACAGAGCCTGGAATAAACAGTTCCTGTTCCTTATATAGAACACTGACCTAAATAAAATCACTCCCACAGGTTACTTTTCATGTGGATTTGATGACATAAGATGACATCTATCTTGTTTGACAGTAATTTTCCCTTCTGTGTGGTTTTACTTATTTTATTCTAAACAGGACAATATTTACCTACAGAGTCACGATTCAGACCCATTCACATGTCAGACACTACTTCATGGTACCAAATACCATGGCATAAGACAAAGTAAAATGCTGCTTTCTTTTTTACTTAAAATAGGATTTGTTTAGGGATTTCACAATAGTATTCAAATTCTGGCTCATCAGTGTAATCTATACAGTCAGTAAGAAAAATGCACATAAAAGTTCACTGTGGGCCTGACTTCTGCTGTGTTTACCTGTTCTGTGAAATTTATTCTACAGGGAGATCCCCATTACTTGCCTTAAAATCTTTTAATCCCCATTTAGTCTTGATACACCTACAAGACATCTTTCTCAAGTATGATCAATGATTCCAGGATAAATTGAAAGCAATGGGACTACTCATCTATAATTAGGTTTGGAAGGACTATATTTTTATTTGTAAATGTAGATTTCATCAAGCACCAACCAACAAAATATTTTTATTGATGATTCTTAAAATTTACAGATAAGCAAAGTAAGAAAAATGTTCCTTGAAAACTTAGAGTTTAAGGATATTTCAAAATTTTGACATATGATTTTTGACAGTTTGTGATTTAAAGGTTATAAAGCTTTAACTTTTTAAAATCTCAATGTCTATTGTCAATAACTAGTGATTGTCTGACCCCCTGCATGATTTTCCACAACTGCGAAAATTTAAAGAGATTTAAAAAAAAAATGTTTAAAAATAAACATTGATATTATCTGTCAATTATATATTAATATGAATTCTGTCAGTCTAATACACAAACACACACACCAAATAGAGGCACCAATTTCAGCTCTATATTTAAAGCTGAGTTTTGAACTTAACCAAGAGGTTGAATCACAGCTATATATATGAAACATAGTGTCTCCTCAAAATTACAGCAATGGACTGAACTAAATACCAAACAATATGGCAGTGCAAATCCAGTGACTTAAGTACATTTTTAGTTGTAACTGAGGGTGGAATTTGGCTCTAACACTTCATCTCCTGGGCCACTGTATACCTGGATAACTGAGGGCATGAGATCTTTCAGTATATCAATTGCTCAGAACACCTTAAACATAATTGTCTGTGTCAAGTGATGCCCTCTACTCAACTCTGGTATTTCTGGCTGTAACATAACATTTGAATTCTGTGCCCGATCAATTCCAAACTTTAAGGGAATATTCTGGGCATCAGTGGGAAGAACGCCTCTTGTTTTGGATGACAATCAGAAAACGAAAACATTATAAAAGCCTGACTTCCACACAGTGCTCATTTCATGCTGCAGACAAAGTGACATTGTGACATCAGTGGTAACTAAACTAAGTAGCACCTTCAATTCATTTGCATACTTCAATCCCATTGGTTGAAATGAGACAGGAAATGAAACTGCAATTCAGCACAGAGGTGCTTTGACAGAATTGGGGGTGTATGTTGGATTCCAAGCCTGGATTGGGCAGCTACTTCAGATCAGGAGTTATACTAGCTGAGTAGGAGTGATACTGACGGTTTGCATTGAAGCTCCCTCCACACCATACCTGGCTCAGTAAGGTCATTTACCTTCGTCCAGTGGAAGCTGTTTTAGTTAATCTAAATGATGTCCATTTGGTGTTACAAGCAGAGAGATTCTTCTGCCTGGAGCATCAAATGGGCACTTTTAAGAAGAAACTGCTGATAAAACAACAAAGAGAAGAAGAGGAGTGGCTTAGATGACATCACAATAAAAATTTAGATTTAGTGGCAGTGTCCTGAAAAATTGCTACATGTTCAGGAGTAGAGACTGCATTCCAGTTCCTCAGAGTTTGACTTACATAACCAATGAAGCGTGCGGCATTTAGTAAATAAAGTGTCTCATATGAATGTATGTATATATATCTTTCCACCATGATAAATTTGCTTTACAAACTATGGGACAGGTGTAAATCTAGAGTAACTGAGATAAGGGCATATACTTCTGTACAATGTAGGCAAGAATTACACACCACCATAAATGCAGCCACTCGAGGGCTAAAGAGCAGGCCCAGCCCCTCTGCGTAGAGGCATGTAGAACACAGCATTACAGTTTAGAAGTGGAAGCGAAGAATGTTGTAGTCAAATGAAACTGCAGGATGAATTTAACTAAACAAAATTGATTGACCTAGGATGAGATTTAACTAGACCCGTGAGACTAATTATCATAATACTTATGTAACCCTTCTGCCAGGTGGAGTCGCCAGGTGGAGTCTCTTAACAATATAATGATTTAACTGGGTAGCAGGAAACCTCACTGCCAGTACAACCACTGTATTTCCTTTCATTTCACTACTGGTTCCTATACCCAGTCTAAGGTATAGCCCTTAGAGCTGCTTGTCAGTGATTTAGCCATCACCTTCAGCCCCCAACTAAAACCTCTCCAGCGCATCATCAAAGTTCTACAACCTATGTGAAGGACGATCCCTCTCTCTCACAGATCTTCGGAGACAGACCAGTCCTCGCTTACAGACAGCCCCCAATCTGAAGCAAATACTCACCAGCAACCACACACCATACAACAAAAACACTAACCCAGGAACCTATCCTTGCAACAAAGCCCAGTGCCAACTCTGTCCACATATCTATTCAAGTGACACCATCATAGGACCTAATCACATCAGCCACACCATCAGGGACTTGTTCACCTGCACATCTACCAATGTGATATATGTCATCATGTGCCAGCAATGCCCCTCTGCCATGTACATTGGCCAAACCAGACAGTCTCTATGCAAAAGAATAAACGGACACAAATCTGACATCAGGAATCATAACATTCAAAAAGCAGTAGGAGAACACTACAATCTCTCTGGTCACTCACTACAGACCTAAAAGTGGCAATTCTTCAACAAAAAAACTTCAAAAACAGACTCCAATGAGAAACTGCTGAACTGGAATTAATTTGCAAACTGGATACCATTAAATTAGGCTTCAATAAAGACTGGGAGTGGCTGGGTCATTACACAAACTGATACCTATTTCCCATGCTAAGTTTCCCCCTATTGTTACTCACACCTTCTTGTCAACTGTTTGAAATTGGCCATCCTGATTATCACTACAACAGTTTTTTTTCTCCTGCTGATAGTAGCGCACCTTAATTGATTGGTTTCTTAGAGTTGGTATGGCAACCCCCATCTTTTCATGTTCTCTGTATATATATTGTGACAGGGTCAGGCCAGATGGCTACAGGAGAGTGTTCCTATTGGGATCCAGGAAGTGGGCGGGCAAAGCTAAAGGCACTGCTAAAGAACCACCCCCGACCCCCCAGCCTAAGGGGAGGATCCACAGGGCCTGGAAACCAAATGATTCCGGGGACAACTAATAAAATAACAGGGACAGGAGTGCGGTCAAAGGGTCAAACGAAGGGAACCTGATGGGGACACCTAGCAGAGAACCTCGGACAGCGCCCACTGCTCCTCGAAGGTGTCAAGGGAGTCAGTAGACGCCGCCCAGAGGAACTCTGCCCGGATGCATGACCGGACGGAGGATCAGAAATAGGCCCCACAGCCACAGAAGTCTCCACCGGCCAACCTCCTCTCCCTGGTTTTATAGATGGCCATTTTAGCCAGGGCCAGGAGGAGGTTGACCAGGAGGTCCCGTGACTTTGTGGGGCCCTGTATAGGCAGTGCATAGATAAGGAGGTGAGGGGAAAAGTGCAGCCAGAAACGAAACAAAATATTTGTGAGGAGCCGAAACAGGGGCTGCAGCCTGGTGCACTCCAAGTAAATGTACGCCAGGGTCTCCCTCATGCCGCAGAAAGGGCATGTGTCTGGGAAGGGGGTGAACTGCACCAAGTACATGCCCTTGCTCACGGCTCCATGAAGGAGCCGCCAACTGATATCCCCGGCGGGCCTTGGGACTAAGGTGGAATATAGACTGGCCCACCGGGGCTCCACACCCTGTAAAGGTGGCAGGAGGTCTCGCCACTTTGTGTCAGGGCGGAACGTGAGGGTGAGGAGATGAAAGGTGTGGAGCACGAGCGTGTATAGATGTTTCCTTGGCACGGTCTGGAAATGAGCCGGCTGCAAGTCGTGCAGCTGGCTCATGGTGAAGGGGCAGGGAGACCTGTTGGGTCCACAGAGCAGGGACCCGATTAAAAGATCCGGAGGGCCTGGGGTGGAGGGTGGGCAGGACGTGCCCTCTCGCAGGACCCGGTCGAGGTTGTCCCGGGCAGCGGGCGGCATAGCAGCCCTCACCTCCTGAAGTACGCGCCGGGGAATACGAGGCCTGGAGAGCCCCATGCGCTAAGCGAGCATCAGGGGATCCATACAGGAGAGTTTTAGAAGACAGATATATTAGTCTCAGATTAAGCAGGTCCATTTTCCCTGGGTAAGGTATCAGGGGCAGTTCCAGAACAAGAAGGAACATGCTGGAACAAATTCAGGCAGGCGGGCTAATTAGGACACCTGAAGATGATTAAGAAGCTGCTAGAATCAATTAGGGCAGGCTGGCTAATCAGGGCACCTGAGTTTAAAAAGAACCTCACTTCAGTTTGTGGTGTGCGTGTGAGGAGCTGGGAGCAAGAGGCACTAGGAGCTGAGAGTGAGAAGGTGTACTGCTGGAAGATCCTGTGATGAGGATAAAGAAGGTGTTGGGAGGAGGCCATGGGGAAGTAGCCCAGGGTGTTGTAGCTGTTGCGCAGCTGTTCCAGGAGGCACTCTAAACAGCTGCAGTCCACAGGGCCCTGGGTTGGAATCTGGAGTAGAGGGCGGGCCCGGGTTCCCCCCAAAACTCCCAACTCCTGATCAGACACAGGAGGAGTTGACGTGGACTGTGGGTTCCACCAGAGGGGAAGGTCTCTGGGCTGTTTCCCGACCCACATGCAGGATCAGCAGGGACTGCGGGGATTGTTCTCCTTTTTCCCCATGCTGGCCAATGATGAGGTTAGCTGAGTGAACAGCAAATTTGAAAGTAGCCAAACTGAGGGCTGTTGTGAATCTCTGAGGCGAGCAAATCTGCCAATAAGCGCAGGACCCACCAAGGTAGAGGAGGAACTTTGTCACAATATATATATATATACATATATATCTATCTATCTTCCTACTTTATGTTCCACTCTATGCATCTGATGAAGTGGATTTTAGCCCATGAAACCTTATGCCCAAATAAATTTGTGTAAGCAGAGTCAGGATGAGCTCTACCCTGACATCTGGTGGTGAGTTGTGGAAAGGGATGTCAGGGGCTAATCTTGTTTGCATGGACACACCCACCCTGCAAAGCATGATGGACCGCTTGCCCAAATGGTCACCTTGACTGCTGTGGGAGCCCCAGTTTCTCTGTTATTGGGGCAGGAAGAATAAAGTGTTGTTACCCTGATTATGTGAATCAAGGACAGTGGGCTTTTGTTATGATGAAGGGACTCGCCCTTAGCTAAGCAGCACTTGCTAGGCGAGGGACATGGATTCCAAAACCCAGTGAATTGAGAGAGGTTGGGGACAGGTATTTGTATCTGGTGGCATGGGCCTCTTCTGAGGGTCCTAAATGTCAATTGCACCTCCTTCTCTCTCTCTCTCTCTCTCTCTCTCTCTCTCTCTCTCCATTGTGGAATATCAGAGCTAATTTTGAGTTCCTTAGGAGTCTATTCACAGGCTGCTGAGTTGGAATTACTCTGGACTAAGTGTGCAAATGAGCATGAAGGCTCCCCTAACTACAAGCTGAAATTGTTATGAGCTGAAATCACTGAGCACTGTGTTAAGTAGTGGGGGGAGCCAGAAGATCTATTGCTGAGCGACTGGTGGAGCGGAGCTGCTGGCGGAGCGGGATAGTTGGCGGGACAGCCGGAGCGGCTTGCAGGACAGCTGACGGAGCGGAGCGGCTTGCGGGACGGCTGAACGGAGTGACTCGTGGGATGGCTGGCGGAGCAGAGCAGAGCCGAGCGAAGCACCATGAAGGGACGGGGCAGTCAGCTTCGAGCCACGTAAGGTGCCCCTTACCTCTCCCCTCCCCATTTCTACCCAGACTGGAGGGGGTGTAACACTCTGCAGATGAACTTTTGAACTCTGGGTCTGGACTTTTGGGTTGTTGGACTTTTGGGACTTTGGGTGATTTTTGGGGTTGATGGACTCAAGAACCAAAGGGAAAGGACATGGCCAATTTGCTGGGGTGGGTCATTGCTCACAGTTTGGTTTACAAATCCTAGATGTGGTGTTTCCCCAGCAAAAGGCCGCATTGTTTCTCTCTGTCATTAAAAGGTTTTTCTACACTCAGACTCTGTGCTTGCGAGAGGGGAAGTACTGCCTCTTAGAGGCGCCCAGGGGGGGTGATATATATTTGTCCCAGGTCACTGGGTGGGGGCTCGAGCCGTTTTTTTGCATTGTGTTATTGGAATGGAACCCCTAGATACGGAACCCGGCCCTTGTTGCTGCCGACTCTGACTGGCAGAAGGGTTACATTTGTTAGTCTCTAAGGTGCCACAAGTACTCCTGTTCTTTTTTTGAACAGAAACGGTGACTCAGTTGAATCTAATCAGCTGTCTTTAAACATCTGTAAAGGGACAGTCAAATGGTGTCCAGGACTCTTTAAGCACCATCCACACTCCCCTCCCATCTCCACCAGGCTTTGGCATACCTATTCCCTGCTTAGTGGATGAGGTTCAGTTTACAATGATCCCCTCAGTCAGGGCAGGCTAAGTACAGTTCTGCTGCCCTTTACTCATACAGTAAGCAAAACAACATTGCATTCCCCCTGCAGTCAATACTAAAGTGATCTGTAACCCAACATTACCCAAAAGTGATTATTTTGGCAAAGCAGTATCATCATGCTTTGCACTGAGGTAGAGTAGGCGTGCCTATGGAAACACAGTCTGTTCCTGAAGTATTTCCCCCAGCTCATCACTAGATGTCAGGGGAAAGTTCATTCAGTCCCTGCTTACACTTACAAAAAAATTCACAGGACCTTTAATTCCCATAAGTGGTGAGGGCCTTAGGTTTTTTTCTCCTGTGAAAACTGGCATTTCCAAATGTTTTCCATCATAACACTCAGTGTCAGATTCCTACTGCATCCCCTTAGACTCAGATGGAAGATGCTTAACTATCAACCTCCTCATGTCCTTATCATGCTACTGTACATAAATGTAATGAATAATGTGATGAAACAGTTGCTTCTATGGAATGGCAGTTAGAAGTTACACTGTATTCTTCCTGAAAATCACAAGGTACAGAATACAGTTTATTCTTTCAAGTGTACCAACACAAACAAAAAGTCCCATGCAACAACAATACTCTAATACAGTGTTTTTCAACTAATGTATTGCAGATCCCAGAGGTTTTGCAGAGGTGTTAAAATTGTAATTAACAACCCAAAGCAAAGAAACTTTTTTCTGCTGTCCACAGGCAAACCTCTCCCTACTCGCCCTTACCATTTGAGGTCAAATATTCTCTGCCAGCCTCTTGAAACCCATACAAATTATACAGGTTTATAATTGATACTTTTCTCCAAATCTAAAATGGTTAGAAACATTTTTTTCCAGACAGGAAAAACACAAACACTGGAGGAAATAAAATAGGGGGAAATTATTTTTTTTATAATTAATGACTTTGCTTGTTCTCTATTCCATTATCCAGTTCAATTCCATTATGTCTAAATGCACAGCATGGCATGCTAAAATCAGTGCTTCACTGGAAAAGATTATGTGTCTCATGTTTTATAGGAGCTGGCTACGGTTCTACACTGCCTATGACTTCACTAGGGGAATACAGTGTGCTTGGGTAGTTTTTCTATGGAAAACAGCTGACACTGCTTGTTAAGCCACCTGTGCAGTGTGGCTTGAAACAGAGTGGCTCCTTTATGAAAGATATAGTGCCAGCTTCTGCCCTTATGTACATAATTGCAATCCCATTGACATCAATGGGGTGGCATGCTTGTAACAGATAATTGGCCCCTGACCTCACACGTAAGTTTCTTTCCCCTCATTCCTACCAATCATTGCTTATTTTTTCGTGTTCATTGTGTTCTTCTGGGCTAACATTTCTTCCTAGTTTTTTGACTGTTTTTAAAGTGTATTTCTAACTCCCCCCCCCCACCAAAACCCCACACACCCAGACACTTTTGCAGCACCAGGATTATTGGCTACTGTTGTAAATAGACTCTGAGGTACTCAGCCTGTTCCAGAAAGAAAAGCAAGTATCACATGACTAAAAATGACTCTTTATATAAATTACCCTTACTTAGATTTAGAATCTAGAGGTAACCCATTTTTCCCATTGTAGTCTGTCCAGAGCTAGGTGTTTGACTCCATCATAAGTCATGTTCATGACAACAGCATCCTTTTAAATCATCTTGCAATAAGTCATTCTTTGTCCTCTATGCCTTCTTTTCCCACGATGTGGCATCTCTTGGAGTAGCCATTTGTTTGATTTTTGAGTCCACAGGATGCTGACCCATAGATGCCCAAGATATTTCTTAAATAAAGCTGGTGAAATGCATTCATCTTCCTGTTATGGACTTCCACTAACCACTGCATTTCTGAGATGTAGGGTTGGGAAGACAATAGTGTTGTTTAATCTCATTTTAGTGTATAGATGTATCTTCTTACTTTTCCAGATGTTTGACATTCAGGATAATGACTTTTCTAACCCTGGCTTTCACTTTGTGAGCTGGCCATTAGCAGATATTGTACTTCAAAGATAAAGTCATCAACTATTTCGTACTCTTCTTAATCAATCTCACATCGGCCACTGTTGACAGCATTCCCTCATATCTCCGTGACCTTACTCTTCCAGATACTGATGCAAAATTCCAAATTAGCAGCTTCTGCTTGTATGCTTATAAAGAGTCTTTTCATTCCACCCAAGCTGGTATCCAGTATGACTATGTCATCTGCAAAACCTACATCTCACAGCTTATATTTTGCCCAAACAATACCAGTGTCTTCAGTAGCAGCCATGGCTCTTCCCATCACAAAGTCAATGACAATGCAGAAAAGAAGTGGGGATAACATGCAACCTTGCCTTATACCAGTGACAATCTTAAACCATACCAGGTTTCCACTCTCTGTCCTGAAGCAACATACAGTCTCAAGCTTTTATCAAATTAACAATCTTTGCTAGAATTCCATGATGTCTCAGGATTTTCCAGAAGGCTTTCTTACATAACAGCAGTGCCTCAATCTGGAATGAGGACCCATTGTGTTAGGTATTGTACACATGATAAAATAGTCCCTACCCAGAAGAGCTTGTAATCTAAGTACACAATACAAAGCAGTGGATAGCAACAAATAAATAAGAAGGAAAATGGAGATGAGAGGATGAAGGTACAATAAAACGTCACATCATTCAGGTTTCTAATGTACATACCTTGTGTTTAATTATATTAATCCAGTTGTAAAATAAATCTAAATGTTTCTCAGAAACCAACTCATTAAAAAAAATCTCCTCTTTTCTCACTCATCAGCCACAAAACAGAATATACACCCATCCTCAACCACAGTACAGTCCCTATTCCTTGACCTGACTCCATTTATACATGCAATTTCAGTTTCAACTCTGTTCCTAAATATCAGAGGGGTAGCCGTGTTAGTCTGGATCTGCAGAAGCGACAAAGGGTCCTGTGGCACCTTATAGACTAACAGAGGTATTGAAGCATAAGCTTTGGTGCCACAGGACCCTTTGTCGCTTCTGTTCCTAAAGGGAGAGCTTCCTGTAACCAAAATGCAAGCAATACAAATACAACAACAAAATTAACATGTTATCCAAATTTAAACACAATGTTTAGCAACATAATTTCAACAAGTACAATTTTTCCAGGCTTCTCCCACTAATTTGTGAGAATTTTATATATTACATTAAACTATATTAAACAGTAAGGTTTTAAAATCAAGCACTTGCTCAGCCTGTAGTTGAACTGCTCCTTACTACTGTCCAGGCTGCCTGTATATGGCTTTATGAGCTATGGGAGCAAGAGGTAGGCTGGGTCTCCAAGGCTAACTATTGGCATTTCAACATCCCCAACAGCAATTTTCTGGTCTGGGAAGTAAGTCCCTCCTTGCAGCTGTTCAAACAGCCCAGAGTTCCTAAAGATGCTTGCGTCATGCACCTTTCCCGGCCATCCCACATTGATGTCGGTGAAATGTCCCTTTGGCTACTTGCATCACAGCAGCCCCCACAGTAGATTTTCCCACTCCAAATTGATTCCCGACTGACTGGTAGCAGTCAGACGTTGCAAGCTTCCACAGGGCTATCGCCACTCGCTTCTCAATTGTCAGGGCAGCTCTCATCTCAGTATTCCTGTGCTTCAGGGCAGGGGAAAGCAACTCACAAAGTTTCAGGAAAGTGGCCTTACGCATGCAAAAGTTTGGCAGCGACTGGGAATCATCCATACCTGCAACACTATGCAGTCCCACCAGTCTGTGCTTGTTTGCCGCACCCAGAATTGGCGTTCCACTGTATTGACCTGCCCCACTGTCACCACGATGTACCAATTGCTACATCCTGTGCTTTCAGGAACATCTGTGTCCATGTCCTCCTCACAATCGTCTTTGTGCTGGCATCTCCAAGTCAGGTATGCACAGTTAACTCAAGAACCAGGGGTCATCCAATTAAATTAATAGGCAGCAGGTTTAAAACAAACATAAGAAAGTACTTCTTCACAAAACATAGTCAACCTGTGGAACTAGGTGCTAGGGATGGTGTGAAGGCCAGAACTATAACAGGGTTCAAAAAAGAATTAGGTAAGTTTATGGAGGATTGGTCCACCAATGGCTATTAGCCAAGAGGGTCAGGGATACAACCCTATGCTCTGGGTGTCCCTAAGCCTCTGACTGCTACATGTTGGGAATGGAGAAAAGGTTAATTCCCTTTGATGCATCTGGCATTGGCCACTGTTGAAAGACAGTATGCTGAACTAGATGGACCATTGGTCTGACTCAGTATGACCATTTTATGTTCTTATTTGTGAGACAGCAGTGAAATGGTGGGTATGATCCTCAGTTCTATTCCTGGTTCTGGGAGCAGAATGTGGTCCAGTGGTTTAGAAGCAGAATAACTAAGCTCATCATTTTGGCACATTTATTTAGAAAGGTTGAGTGGAAGCGACTTGAGGCTGTAATGTTAGAGACTTGGGTTCTCTTCCTATCTGTGCCAATGCCCAGGTCTGCCAGACCTTGTATAAACTCTGTTTTCTTATATATAAAATGGTGGAATGATAGTTTCTGCCTCTGGAGCTGAAGATATGAGGTCAATGATAGGACCTGTGAGCTGTACAGAAATATTACCAGTGTTCAGTTGAGACCAAACCTTCTGGCTCCCAGCCCAGTGCAAGTTTCCCCAGTATAAAGGACATTTGGAATTTCTTTATCTTTTAGTTTAAAATTACATTAAGCTTGCAAAGTCTAATACAAAATTAAGAAATGCCAGAATCAAGATTGCTCACAGAACCTTAATTTGGCCCCCTTGTGCATCTGTATCATGATGCAGTCTTTAATTACATGATCACATATTATTTTTTCCACAAAACCCCTGTCTTAAGGATCGAATCTTCAGAAAATTTAGCTGCCACTCTAACAAACATTTACTGAACATGTGTGAACTTGAGTTTTTTTAGTGAAGTTTATAACTTGGCCAGATTTGGGTTGATTTTCACAATGATGGCACAAGGCACGTCAGTATCAAAAAGGGCACTGCACTGCCAAATTTCGAAGTCCTGGCCCCAAGTATGCAGATGACAAAGCTCTTCAAGGAAAAGGTCATCAGAATTTATTTTTAGCATGGGTAAAATAATGAATTTTTCTGTAACCTCATTCTCAGAAACAGCTGAACCATTTTAGCTTCCAAACTTTCCAAAATACTTCGGCCTGACGCAGACACCCAGGCATGGAAAATTTCAGCCCTAAAGGTTATAGTGCTGCAAAGAAATGAGCAGCTGAAAACTGGATCATGTACTGGGAAGTGTCAGGCGTGTAATAATAAGGGCTGGGAGAGTTTGACACGTTGCCTGCCAAATGCATGAGTGTCATGTGAAAGGTGTCACACTTGACAGGCCTTCATGGGCCAAGTGCCCTTGTCCTCTCCTTCTCCACCTTAAAAAAAACCAAACAAAAACCACATCATACAATTATTTGGTCCAGGCTTATTGAGAAGCTGGGGGTCTCAGCTTATCCTGTAGATCAAGGGTGGGGAAATACGGCGCCATTTTAAGCTGGGCTATGAGCTCCCGCTGGGGCGCTGGGTCGAGGGCCGCACCACGCGGCTCGGCCCTGCTCCGGCACTCCAGCCGGGATACTGGGGCAGAGGCTGCTCCACGCAGCTCCCAGAAGCCGCAGCATGGCCCCGCTCCAAGGGTCGGGGTTGCTCTACACGTAGGAGTCAGAGAAGGGACATGACACTACTTCTGGGAGACACTTGAGGTAAGCGCCGCTCAGAGCCTGCACCCCAACCAGAGCCTTAACCCCCGCCCACACCCTAACCCCAATTTTGTGAGCATTCATGGCCTGCCATACAATTTCTATTCCCTGATGTGGCCCTCAGGCCAAAAAGTTTGCCCGCCCCTGCTGTAGATACTGTGTGTATGTGTGTGTGTGTGTGGGGGGGGGGGGGTTGGAACTCTTGCCCATGTGGAGGAGTGCATAGGTCAATTGATCTTCAAGGCCTTGTTGGGTCTGGGAATCTAGGAAGTTGAGGAGGCTCCCCTCCCATTACTACCCCTCTGGTCTGACACCTGCTCCCCTCCCGCTACTGCCCCTCTGGTCTGACACCTGCTCCCCTCCCACTATTGCCCCTTTGGTCTGACACATGTTCCCCTCCCGCTACTGCCCTGTGGTTTGACACCCGCTCTCCTGCCTGTACTGCCCCTCTGGTCTGACACCTGCTCCCCTCCCACTATTGCCCCTTTGGTCTGACACATGTTCCCCTCCCGCTACTGCCCTGTGGTTTGACACCCGCTCTCCTGCCTCTGCTGCCCCTCTGGTCTGACACCTGCTCCCCTCCCACTATTGCCCCTTTGGTCTGACACATGTTCCCCTCCCGCTACTGCCCTGTGGTTTGACACCCGCTCTCCTGCCTGTACTGCCCCTCTGGTCTGACACCTGCTCCCCTCCCACTATTGCCCCTTTGGTCTGACACATGTTCCCCTCCCGCTACTGCCCTGTGGTTTGACACCCGCTCTCCTGCCTCTGCTGCCCCCCTGGTCTGACACCCGCTCCCCTCCCACTGCTGCCCCTCTGGTCTGACACCCGCTTCTCCTCCCCCCCCGCACCCCACTTCCCTCTGGTCTGACACCAGCTTCCCTCCCACTACTGACTCTCTAGTGTGACACCAGATCCTCCCCTCCCACTACTGCCCCTTTGATCTGACACCTGCTCCCCTCCCGCAACTGCCCCTTTGGTCTGATACCCGCTACCCTCCCGCAACTGCCCTCTGGTCTGACACCCGCTTCCCCCCCACACACTACTGCCCTCTGGTCTCACACCCGCTCCCCTCCTGCTACTGCCCTCTGGTCTGACACCCGCTTCCCCCCCACTACTGCCCTCTGGTCTGACACCCGCTTCCCCCGCTGCTACTGCCCTCTGGTCTAACACCCGCTCTCCCCCCCACCCCACTACAGCCCCTCTGGTCTGACACCCGCTCTCCCCCCCACCCCACTACAGCCCCTCTGGTCTGACACCCGCTCCCCGCCCCACTACTGCCCCTCTTGTCCGCCCCCCCTAACTACTGTCCTATTGTCTGCCACCTGCTCCCCTCCTGCTACTGCCCTCTGGTCTGCCACCCGCTTCCCCCCCACTACTGCCCTCTGGTCTGCCACCTGCTCCCCCCCCACTACTGCCCTCTGGTCTGACACCTGCTCCCCCCCCCACTACTGCCCTCTGGTCTGACACCTGCTCCCCCCCCACTACTGCCCTCTGGTCTAACACCCGCTCTCCCCCCCACCCCACTACAGCCCCTCTGGTCTGACACCCCCCCCCCCCCACTACTGCCCTCTGGTCTGACACCGGCTTCCCCCCCGCCCCCCTTCTCGGTCTCCTCGGCGCCCCTCCCGTTCCATCAGGCAGGGCCAGGAGCCCGGTTGGGTAGCCCAGGAGGCGTCTCCGGCAGCAGCCTCCGCCCAGCCACCTGGCTGCTGCTGTAGTCGCCGCGACGGCTGCCCCTTTGTCACCATTCCCCAGGAAACCGGCGCCTTGTACTGCGGCCCGCGAGCGGCAGCAGGACCGGGAGCAGCCGCGGCAGCCGCCGGTCCCAGACAAACACAAGGGCTCCCTGCCGCTGCTGGGGACACGTCATGGGGAATAAATAAATAAATAAACCCGCTCACCCAGTGGCAGTGAGAGGAGCCGGCGGCGGCGGCGGGATTAGATCCAGCCCACCCAGCCCAAGCTAGAGACCAGGTAACGTAACCGAGCGCTCAGGAGGGAGGAGGACGACGAGGCCGCTCATCTTGGCCCGTGCCTGGGAGGGCCCGGGGAGGGAAGGGGGGTAGCACCAGGGCTAGTGTTCGTGCCTATCGTGCGTGCCAGGTGCTGCCCCCGGCGTGTGGGTAGCGGGCAGGCAGTGTGCTGCTGTGTCTCGGACACACACTCACGAGCTGCTGCTGCCGCCGTTGGGTGTGTGTGGGATGCAGGCGGCCCAGTGGTCCCACTTACAGACACGTTCACACACCCTGCACAAACAGCGGCTGCCATTGGCTTGTGTGCGGGGAGAGGATGCCCAAGGAGGCTCGCTCATTGCCAGTGACACACACCCCACACATGAGCTGCTGCCCTTGGGTTGTGGGCAAGGGGCGGGTACCCCAGCACAGCCTCAGTCACACACACACACACGGGCACACCACAGTTGCTGTTGCCCTTGGATTGTGAGCAAGGGGCGGGTACCCTAGCACGTGACAGCCTTAAACAGACACACGGCACCACTGCAACTGCTGCTGCTCTTGGATTGTGAGCTGCAGCCCCCCCCCCCCCCCCCAGGCACACACCAAGAGCGGCGGCCCGTGCGCTCTCCCATCCCCGCAAGCTGCAGTGTCCCTGTGGCCGTGGCTTGGGCAGCCGGCAGCCCCCCCGGCCCCGCCTCCTGAGCCGCGGGGAGAAGCGCAGAAGCCGCCCCCGCTGCGCTGCCCCACACCCTGGCGCGCTGTAGGGCGCGGACGGTGGGACTGCTCCATCCCTCGGGGGGATGTTTCTCAGACCACGGGGCCGGGGTCATTGCGTCCTGGGACTGCTCTGCCGGTTGTTACGGGCAGCTAGCTGCGGTGGGAACCGCTGCTTGGCAGCGCTGGGCGGGGAAAGGAGGCGAGCGCGCTGGGCTCACGCCTTTGTGTCTGCGCTGCTGCAGGGGGCGGCGGCGGTAGCATCACCGCGTGCCCCCTTAGCGCTCTCATCGCACAGCCCGGCCCCTTCCCCCTGGCCGGGGCGTGCTACTGGGCAGACCGCGGGCCAGCGTCGCCCGTCTCGTTGTCAGCGACTGGCCCCTGAGCCTGCCCAGGGACAGAGCCGTGCGGTGCAGCTGCCAGACAGGGCTGGGCCGGGGGCGGCGGCTGGCGATGCTTAGGCTGCTGCTTCTCTCCCTCCCACTTCCTGCGGTGGCCAATAGGAAACGGCGCGGAGGCGGCGGACGCAGCAGGAGAGGAATGGAGGAGGATGAGGACGGGAACCGGATCCGCCTGGGAGGGGAGGTGGGCTCGGCCGCCTGGCATCGCCCAGTTGGTTCGTTCAGGGGAAGCTGGGGCCGCGGGGAACGCAGCCCTGCCGTGCTGAGTTCACTCAGCTCAGCGTAAGCCTGGCACGGGCTCCCTGCGGGTGGCCCCTGTGCTGCCTCCCGCCCGCCCGGAGACTGCCCCGAGTCTAGCTCACACTGTACGAAGGCACCGGGGAAGGCTCCAGAGGGAAACGTGGGAACTTCTCAAAAAAACAAAAACCAACCCGATTAACTTATTGTAATGAGAGGTGGGGCTGAAGGAAATAGAGATCCTGTCCCCGCAGCCCTCTCTGAGCTGTGGGGGAATTCGGCCAGACTAAGTCTCCCGACTCTGCAGCTCTATGTATGTATTGCTCTGATTGCTGCTACAATCATTCTGGTGTTGGTTATGGTGGGTGATATTTATTGATCCAACGGTGTCACTGGCAGTGTAGAGCGGGAGAAGTAGACATGGGGGAGTTTATTTTGTTACTGCGGCTACTTCACATACTTCCAGATATAACGGGTGCAAAGTAGTCCTGAAGTTCCTTCAGGGAATGGTTCCAATTTAAGGGGTTTCATTATCAGGAGGCGCATAATTAGCCCTGCACTACCACCCAGATTCTGTTGCAGGGTGCCCTGGTACAGGGGGCATCAGTGAGGCACTGCCATGCCTCAGCTATTTCTGGCTGCTGGAATGGCCCTTATAATGTTACAGCTGAAGCACTCCAAGAAGCAGCCTGCCCCTAACCCATGCTAGGTTTAGCTGTCCCCTGGCAGTCCTAGTATCCAGAAGGCACATTATCAGTCATTGTCCCAGACACAATATCAACATAGTACCCCTGAGTTTTCACATCTAAGTCAGGGACAGTTCAGATATGCAGAGTGCATCACATACCCATTGGTAAAGTAGGAATCTTACTGAGATAATTGTCGAAAGCCTGTGTGGTTAAAACAGCTGAGCAAACTGAGGTCACTGGCTTGTGGAGCCTTCAATAGATGTTTAACTGGTCTTGATAGTAATTCTTTTCATTGCTGTAGCTCAAGCTACTTATCAGATAGTAATGAAATAGGTGCATACAGCTTCCTTTGCAGGAGTGGGGCTGTAAACTCAACAGCACACCAGATAAGCCTAGCAACATACCAGCCCAGGTCTAAAGAGAGTTGAATCATATGAAAGTCATGCTTAAAGGCAAATATTTTGGACAAATAGAAAAAGTAGAAAGAAATTACAAAAGAGGGCCAATAAAGGAAGGAAAAATGGTTTATATTGAAGTTAGTTATATTTGGAAATATTAATAAGATACATATTTGTTTTAAAAGAGAACCTTTCCCCCCTCCTTTAGTTCTAAACTGCATATTAAAGTTCTTTAATATTGAAGATTTGATGTTCTTTTTCTTAAAGAATGCTGAATAGATGCAGTTTCTCTAACCATTAAAATGAATTTATAAATTAATTTTGAGGGATAGAAACTGGTAAGTATCAGTCTCATCAGAAGAGAGTTGAGGATGGCTTTTTCTATTAGACATTTCTCTTAAGTGTGTAACAGTATGGAGTAATAACTGTATGAAGAGTTAGTGGTAGTTTATTTAATTTAGTACTGAGCTTTTAGCTTAGTGATTTTATCTTGTCTGTTTTCCACAATAAAAGCAATAGTTATCAGGACTTCCCCCAGTTAAAAGTCATTTCCTTTATCATAAAAATGTCGCTCTACCAGAATACCCAGTATCTGTGTTCGTTCGACCCATATTTATCCTTCAAAATACACCTTTACATTTCCCCCTTCTGTTTTCTTATCATAGCCTTCAGGGGTAACAGTTAGGCTAAAGAGGAAATGTAATTTTAAAAGAGGGATGACAAACATCACAGGGTGAAAGGTAAAAGACAAAGTGGAAGGCTGGGTGAGTTCCATCCTGGGGAAAATATTACCTGCAGGGATTTCCTAGACCTTAATCTTTTCAGGTTAGCTAATGTAGAATAGTAGATCAATTTTTCAGTAATATGCTTTTCAGTTGTTTTCAGCGTTATCTTATTTTACATTAGCTACTTGTATGCCATTGCAAGGTTGTGTTTATTGATGAATCATAGGTCATTCCATCACAAAGTTGTTCTTCAGCCCTTGGCTTTGCTGTTTTGTAAAACATTGATCAGGTATGATGCTAATACTGATACCATTTTAATATGCATAAGAGAAAAGTTAATGAACAAGTGACTAACATGAGTCTCAAACTTAATGCAATTTGAAAAAAATAAAAGACATGTCTCTAGTTATACAATGTATATTTGCCCTAGAACTTGAAAATATATTGAGTTATAGGAATGCGATGTAAAAAGGAACTGTAAAAATTACTAACGGCTACATCCTGCAATTGGGCCATAGGGATGTGTGTTTACAATGGGGCATTGTGTGCACACAGGGATCCACCTATGTGAATCCAGTTGCAGGATCCCGACTACATCTGGGCAAAATTTTTATGATGAATAGATTTTTCATCAAAAAATACGTTTTCCATGATCCAAAACTATTTGTAAAATTGAGTTGAATTTAACAAAGAATTTCAGTCAAGAAAAAATGTTTTTTTAAATCAAAACATTTCAGCTTTTTCGTTTTGATACATTTCATTTTAAAAGGGCATTCTGAATTTAAAAATTACCAGGTTTTTTTTAATCACAGAAAAGCATGAAAACTGCTAAATCAAAATGAAAATCTTTTAAAAAATGGTGTTGAGTTGACTAAAGCATTTTGGTTGACTCAGAATTAATCAACCCCCCCTCCCTGTGCGATTAATTGCACTATTAAACAATAATAAAATACTATTTTAAAATATTTGTGGATGTTTTCTACATTTTCAAATATATTGATTTCAATTACAACACAGAATACAAAGTGTACAGTGCTCACTTTATATTTATTTTTTATTACAAATGTTTGCACTGTAAAGAAGAAAAGAAATAATATTTTTCATTTCATCTAATACAAGTACTGTAGTTCAATCTCTTTATCATGAAAGTTGAACTTACAATTGTAAAATTATGTATAAAAAAACACCATTCAAAAATAAAATAATGTAAAATTTTAGAGCCTCAAAGTCTACTCAGTCCTATTTCCAGTCGCTCAGACAAACAAGTTTGTTTACATTTGCAGGAGATAATGCTTCCCGCTTCTTGTTTACAATATCACCTGAAAGTGAGAATAGGCATTCGCATGGCACTGTTGTAGTCGGTGTTGCAAGATATTTATGTGCCAGATGTGCTAAAGATTCATATGTCCCTTCATGCTTCAATCGCCGTTCCAGAGGACATGCATCCATGCTGATGATGGGTTCTGCTCAATAAATATCCAAAGCAGTGAGGACTGATGCATGTTCATTTTCGTCATCTGATTCAGATGCCATCAGTAGAAGGTTGATTTTCTTTTTTGGTGGTTTGGTTTCTGCAGTTTCTGCATCAGGAGTGTTGCTCTTTTAAGACTTCTGAAAGCATGCTCCACACCTTATCCCTCTCAGAATTTGGAAGGCACTTCAGATTCTTAAACCTTGGGTTGAGTGTTGTAGTTATCTTTAGAAATCTCACATTGATTGGTACCTTCTTTGCATTTTGTCAAATCTGCAGTGAAAGTGTTCTAACTGTAGTCTGTAACCTATCGTTTAAATCAGCTTTTAAATGATTGGAGGACAGCTAATGTAACACCAATTTTAAAAAGGGTTCCAGAGGTGATACCAGCAATTACAGGTCGGTAAGCCTGACTTCAGTACCAGGCAAACTGGTTGAAACTATAGTAAAGAACAAAATTGTCAGACACATAGATGAACATAATTTGTTGGGGAAGAGTCAACATGTTTTTTGTAAAGAGAAATCATGCCTCACCAATCTACTAGAATTCTTTGAGGGGGTTAACAGGTATGTGGACAAGGGGGATCCAGTGGACACAGTGTACTTGGATTTTCAGGAAGCCATTGACAAGGTCCCTCACCAAAGGCTCTTAGCAAATAAGCAGTCATAGGATAAGAGGGAAGGTCCTCTCATGGATTGGTAATTGGTTAAAATATAGGGAACAAAGGGTAGGAATAAATGGTCAGTTTTCAGAATGGAGAGAGGTAAATAGTGGTATCCCCCAGGGGTCTGTACTGGGACCAGTCCTATTCAACTTATTCATAAATGGTCAGGAAAAAGGGGTAAATAGTGAGGTGGCAAAATTTGCAGATGGTACAAAACTTCTCAATATAGTTAAGTCCCAGGCAGACTGTGAAGAGCTACAAAAGGATCTCTCAAAACTGAGTGAAAGGGCAACAAAATGGCAGATGAAATTCAATGTTGATAAATGCAAAGTAATGCACATTGTAAAACATAATCCCAACTATGTATATAAAATGATGGGGTGTAAATTAGGTGTTGCCACTCAAGAAAGAGATCTTGCAGTCATTGTGGATAGTTCTCTGAAAACATCCACTCAATGTGCAGCGGCAGTCAAAAAAGCAAACAGAATGGTTGGGAATCATTACGAAAGGGATAGATAATAAAACAGAAAATATTATATTGCCCCTATATAAATCCATGTTAGTCCCACATCTTGAATATTGCATGCAAATGTGGTGGCCCCATCTCAAAAAAGATATATTGGAATTGGAAAAGATACAGAAAAGGGCAACAAAAATGATTAGGGAGTATGGAATGGCTTCCGTATGAGGAGAGATTAATAAGCCTTGGACTTTTCAGCTTGGAAAAGAGATGACTAAGGGGTGATATGATTGAGGTCTATAAAATTATGACTGGTGTGGAGAAAGTAAATAAGAAAGTGTTATTTATTCCGTCTCATAACACAAGAACTAGGGGTCACCAAAAGAAATTAATGGGCAGCAGGTTTAAAATAAACAAAAGGAAGTATTTTTTCACATAACACACAGTCAACCCGTGGAACTCCTTGCCAGAGGATGTTGTGAAGGCCAAGACTATGGCAGGGTTCAAAAAAGAGCTAGATAAATTCATAGAGGATAGATCAATCAATGGCTATTAGCCAGGATGGCCAGGGATGGTGTCCTTAGCTTCTGTTTGCCAGATGCCTCCGTTTGCCAGAGGCACCTGGTACACTGTTGGAAGACAGGATACTGAGCTAAATGGACCTTTGATCTGACCCAGTACGTCCGCTCTTATGTTCTTTAAATGAATAACGTGTTGGGTCATCATACAAGACTGCTATAACATGAAATATAAGGCAGAATGTGGGTAAAACAGAGCAGGGGACATGCAATTCTCCCCCAAGGTGTTCAGTCACAAATTTAATTAAAATTATTTTTTTAATGAGCATCATCAGCATGGAAGCATATCCTCAGGAAGGGGCATACAAATGTTTGTTTAGCATATCTGGCACATAAGTATCTTGCGACTCCAGCTATAACAGTGCCTATTCTCACTTTCAAGTGATATTGTAAACAAGAAGTGGGAAGCATTAACTCCTGTAAATGTAAACAAACTTGTTTGTCTTAGGGTACGTCTATACTTACCCGTCGCGTCGGAGGCGCGGGATCGATGTTCTGGGTTCGATTTATCGCGTCTTGTCTAGACGCGATAAATCGAACCAGGAAGTGCTCCCCCGTCGACGCCGGTAATCCTGCTCTGCGAACGGAGCAGGCGGAGTCGACGGGGGAGCCTGCGCGCCGCGTCTGGACCACAGGTAAGTTCGAACTAAGATACTTCGACTTCAGCTACGTTATTAACGTAGCTGAAGTTGCGTATCTTAGTTCGACAGGGGGGGTTAGTGTAGACCTAGCCTTAGTGATTGGCTGAACATGAAGTAGGACTGAGTGGACTTGTAGGCTCTGAAGTTTTACATTGCACTCAAAAACAAAACAGTTATGTAACAAAAAAAAAATCTACATTTGTAAGTTGCACTTTCATGACAAAGAGATTGCACTATAGTACTTGTATGAGATGAATTGATACTATTTCTTTTGTTTATCATTTTTACAGTGCAAATATTTGTATTAAAAATAATATACATGTTGATGTCAATTATAACAGACTACAATATATATGAAAATGTAGAAAAACATCCAAAATATTTAATAATTTTCAATTGGTATTCTATTGTTTAACAGTGCGATTAAAACTACACTAGCACTGATCAGTGCTTTTATACTTCAGAAATATTTTATAGTAATGTCTGTCATAATGGGATAAAAAAGCTTGCCTGTTCTTTTTATTTATTTAAACTAAACTATTAATAGTACTTGTTACTAGTATGCTAGCACTGATGATTGTTAATGTAAGAAGACATTCTTGTTTAACTTGTTAAACAACTTGTAGTTCTGGATAAAATGTGTCATAGTGTTGCAGAAATTTTGTTTCTCTAATTGGCCCACTTAATTAATATTGTTCTTACCAATGGACATGTATTTCAGTGACGCTGTATGAAATTTTAAATTTCTTTATACCTATTTGTTGGCAAATTAAGCAAAATTATTTCAATTGTCAGATACAAGCTGAGCTGAAGTTGTTGTAGACAAATTGTTAATCACCTTTATAGAAGCCTGAACAATTCTTTACAGTAAGGGACCAAAATATGTATTTAACTTGAATAAGGGAATTATGATTTACTGACTGTTTTTTTTTACATTTATCAACCCTATCACAGATAGATAAGTAGAACATAGTGTATTAGAGACATTTATTCAGAGCAATACATTGTTTCTTTAGTACACTGCACAATAATTGTCTTGTCAAATCTAAATTAGGTGCCTACATTGGGATCCTTAATATCAATGTTACTGAACCCTAGTTAAGTGGGTTTTTATCTCGTAATTACTGAAGGCTGAATACAGCTTTCAAAGCCATTCCTTCTTCCAACTAGCATTCTTATTGGAAGAAATCAGCTGTATACTGAACAACATATTTTATAGTAATATTTATACTTCAGCTATATTTGCCGTGTGCAAGATTTACGTTGCAGGGTATTTACGTGCCAGATATGATAAACATTTGTATACCCCTTCATGCTTCTCCCACCATTCCAGTATACATGCTTCCATGCTGATGACAGGTTCCAGCAGATCGAGGGACGTGATTATTCCCCTCTATTCGGCACTGGTGAGGCCTCATTTGGAGTACTGTGTCCAGTTTTGGGCCCCACACTACAAAAAGGATGTGGATAAATTGGAAAGAGTCCAACGGAGGGCAACCAAAATGATTAGGGGGCTGGAGCACATGACTTATGAGGAGAGGCTGAGGGAACTGAGATTGTTTAGCCTGCAGAAGAGAAGAGTGAGGGGGGATTTGATAGCTGCTTTCAACTACCTAAAAGGGGGTTCCAAAGAGGATGGATCTAGACTGTTCTCAGTGGTAGAAGATGACAGAACAAGGAGTAATGGTCTCAAGTTGCAGAGGGGGAGGTTTAGGTTGGATATTAGGAAAAACTTTTTCACTAGTAGGGTGGTGAAGCACTGGAATGGGTTACCTAGGGAGGTGGTGGAATCTCCTTCCTTAGAGGTTTTTAAGGTCAGGCTTGACAAAGCCCTGGCTGGGATGATCTAGTTGGGGTTGGTCCTGCTTTGAGCAGGGGGTTGGACTAGATGACCTCCTGAGGTCCCTTCCAACCCTGAGATTCTATGATTCTATGATAATGATCCAGAGCATTGCAGACTGATGCATGTTTATTTTCATCATCTGAGTCAGATGCCACCAACAGAAGATTGATTTTCTTTTTTGGTAGTTTGGGTTCTGCCGTTTCTGCATTTGAGTGCTGCACTTTGAAGACTTCTGAAATCATGTTCCACATCTCGTCCCTCTCAGATTTTGGAAGGCACTTCAGATTCTTAAACCTTGGGTCAAGTGCTGTAGCTATCTTTAGAAAGCTCACATTGGTATCTTCTTTGCATTTTGTTGTCAAATCTTCAGTGAAAGTGCTCTTAAATCAAACAACATGTGTTGGGTCGTTATCTGAGATTGCCATAATATGAAATATATGGCAGAATGTAGGTAAAACATACAGCAGGAGACATACAATTCTCTCCCAAGGAGTTCGATCACACATTTAATTAATATCTTATTTTTTTAATGTGCATCATCAATATGGAGGAATGTCATCTGGAATGGTGGCTGAAGCATGAAGGGCTTACAAATGTTTAGCATCTGACACGTAAATACCTTGCAATGCTGGCTACAAAAGTGCCGTGAAAATGCCTAGTATCATTTTCAGGTGACATTGTAATTAAGAAGTGGGTAGCATTATCTCCTGTAAATGTAAATAAACTTGTTTGTCTTAGTGATTGGCTGAACCAGAAGTAGGACTGAGTGGACTTGTAGGTTCTAAAGTTTTACATTGTTTTGGTTTTGAGTGCAGTTATGTAACAAAAAAAATCTACATTTGTAAGTTGCACTTTGATGATAAAGAGATTGCACTTCATTACTTGTGTGAGGTGAATTGAAAAATACTATTTCTTTTATCTTTTTTACAGTGCAAATGTTTGTAATAAAAAATAACAAGATAAAGTGAGCAGGGAACACTTCGTATTTTGTGTTGTAATTGAAATCAATATATTTGAAAATGTAGAAAAACATCCAAAAATATTTATAATAAATTTCAATTGGTATTCTATTATTAACAGTGCAATTAAAACTGTGATTAATCGCAATTAATTTTTTACATCATGTTAATTTGTTTTGAGTTAATCGCTTGAGTTAACTGCAATTAATTGACAGCCCTAGTCTATAACATGCAACTAAGAAGATCTGATTTCATCTGCTAGGGGGCTGTGATGTATACTTACTAGCTAATCCATTGCAATATTATAGCTACATTTGTATGTCCATATTTATACATTGCTCATTGTATCCTAAGAACATTTTAAAAATTGCAAATGTAGAGGCAGTATACATTGGTCTAGTAAATGGGGTGCTGGACTAAAAGTCAGAAGATCCTGGGTTTTATCCCTGGCTCTGTTTGATTCACTATGTGACTGGGCAAATCACTTAACCTTTCCAAACTGGAGTTTCCTGTCTACACAATGGGATGTATAATAGCTACCCACCTTTGTAAGGAGCTTTGAGGTCATTAAATAAGATAAAGCTATATGAGTGCTATCATTATTTACTATTACGATGTTTATTATTATGGAGGAGTAGGCAAAAAGAGACCCTAAAAAGAATGGAAGTCTCTTAAGTGCCAACAACAGTGCAGTAAACAGTGAACAATTATATCCTAGTTGGTTTGATTTCTCTTTCCTCATTCTTTCTGTGCTCCAGCTGGCAGGCATCAAGGATATCACCTAAATGCTCTCTCGTGACACTTTGAATATTTGAGTATTGAATGAAGAGAAGAAAAGCAGAAAATACAGGGTGTGGGGAGGGAAACAAAGAATGTAAAGGGAGAAAAGAGAACAGATTGAAAGGGAAGACAGGATGGCAGGATGGGGAGGGGGAGCTAGCTCTCACAAAAGTGAGAGCAGATTAAGATAACACAGGAGAATGGAAGACTTGTAGATGGCTGATTTAAAAAGGCAGTTATTGGAGGTATAATTTCAGGAAGAGACCATGTAACATACCCAGAATACACAATATATTATATTTTTAAACATTTTGAAGGCTTGAACCCACAAATGCAATTTTTTAAAAAGAGGCAAAAAAGAGGGTTGAAAATTATTATTTTCACTCTCACCCCATTTCCAAGGAACCAGCCCTGGTTTTGTACAAACCATATAACTACTGCCTACGCATTTCCTGTGTTACTAGTGGCTTAGGTTGCCTTGGAATATTACTGCACTAGTAAATTATGAACAATCATTCTATAATCATGCATTAATATACTGTATTCTAGAATTTATGTAGTGTATTTGTAAGTAGTGTCCCAGAGGGGCTGAACCCCAGCCTTCAAAGCACAGTTCTGTACCACTTGAGTTGAAAGACCAACTTTAGAAACTGAACATACAGTACAGTTGAGACACATTACAAACTAGATATCCAGAGACTGGAGTTCAGTCTTGAAGCAGTGCAGGTATTTTTATTGTTCCTTTCTTTCTCTGACCCTCACACTGATGGACTACCATTGAATGTTTTCACATAAGTGTGTTTTAATAAAATATTTGACTAAGGAGAGGATGGTTGTTGTGTCCTTCTCCTCTTACCTAAAAGGCATTGTAAACAATCGTGGTCGGGTCTAGGGAATGCCACAAAGAGTCACTGCAGTAGGTCTGCACCCTCTTTTTGCACAGAGCTGTGCTCTGTCTGGATGGTCCGTCCACAGTAGCCCAGAGAGGTTTGGGGCATGAAGAGGCTGGAGTAATCAGATCTACCGGCCACTACAGTCCCCCAAATAGGATGCTATGAAAGTACACACAGAAGTGGAATATTTCTACTAGATGGAAGGATACCCTTTGGTTCCTGTGGAACATCCCTGTGCAAAGTTAATGTAGTCAGGCTTTGTGCATTGGAAAGGATTTGGGCCATGATGTACAAGGAAAGGGAGGTGGTTCCACACATAGGGAGCAGCATGGAGCAAGCATGAAGATGAGAGAGGCTTGGGTGAAGGAAAGGAAGAGTGAGTGGGAGTGTGATGGGATGTGTGTATGACTTGCAGGACACTGAAGAGGTTAAATCCCTTCAGTATGGGATGAGCAAAGAGATTCTCCGCCTTCCACTCCTCACAGTGACCACATCTGCTGTCAGATTTTGAAGGATGGCTCTTCAGTTGGGGCTCAGTAATAATACTAGTCCCATAAGAGTTAAGGGCTCCTGCAAGGGAGGAGGTGATTAACTCTTCCAGTCTAAGCAGAGAGGACTGTTTTCTGGAGCCACATGGCTGAGATTATTGGTCTTTTAGTTATTGCCACTGCTACAGAGGAGAATTTGAATTGTTTAGTTGATCCCTACCTAGATTCATTAACTGTGTGTGTTTATTTCTGTCACCCTGCTGAGAAGGGGACTCTTCATATTTGTTTTCCCGAAAGGATGGACCTGTATTGTTTAGCTGAACCCTACAGAGAAGGGAACATTTTTGGTATTTGGTTAAACTCCGGACCAAGGGTGACCCAAAGCTGCTCCTTTGATTCTATCATAAGGGAACCCCACTGTTTATTTCCCCATCTACTTGAACTGTTTATTTTGATGCTTCTGGGGAGAAAAATTGACTGTGTATTTTCCTGCCAAGAAATAGCCCCGAAGAACTGTTGCTTGACCTAAAGAGAGAGGGACTTATTAAAATGTGTTTGTAATTTTGTTTCCTTCAAGGGATTGGTGATTCTTTGTTCCACGTTAGTGTAGTATTGACATTTTCATTAGAGTAAGCAGAAGTGATACTAGAAGAGAGAAAGGGAGGAACTAAATTGTAGAGAGCCTTGAAAGTGAAGACAGAACATTTATTTTACATGGGTCTAAGGTGGATTTGCTTCTTACTTTGGGTCAATTCAGCATCACATTCATTGACTTTCTGACTTCTGCCACCCTGCAGGCCTTGGTCATAACCCTACTATGAGTCAGTAGCTCAAGCTGCCTGAAACCCCTTTTCCACTGTGTGGCTTGGAAGAGACTGGCACACTCCAGAAATTAGGAGAAGCTGGGCTGGGAGGAAACGGTGTTGGCCTGGAACCTACAGCCAATTATAGTTCTCTGGGAGTTGGTGCTTTGCCAGTACAGCTGCCCTTGTAGACACAGTGGATAGAAATTGCACCCAACCTTTTTATGACTATGGGGTAAATCAGGCACCTGTCTATAAACAAAGTCACTATTTCAATTTCCAAATATTGTGCAGCATCACTACATTAAAACATCAAAATGAAGCCCTAGCTCTTAGTGTAGTGTCCATCTACATTTTTTTTTACTATCTACCGCAGAGCTTTCCAAACTGTGTGTCGCGACACGTTAGTGTGTCGGCGGCAGTGTGTAGGTGTGTCACGGGGCGGCAGGCGTGCTCCGCTCCCGGGCATGTGCCGCTCCCTGGCCGGGGGAGCAGGGCGGCGGGCGTCCTCTGCTCCCCGGCTGGGGCAGCGGGGCGGCAGGCGTCCTCTGCTCCCCGGCCGGGGGAGCGGGGCGGCAGGCATGCTCCGCTCCCCGGCCGGGGCAGCGGGGCGGCAGGCGTTCCGCGCTCCCCTCCGGCAGGGGGAGTGGAGCGGCAGGCATGCCACCCTCCCCCCCGGCGTTTTGGCAGGGCGGTGATGTTGGGTGGGTGGGTGTTTCGGCCGGCGTTGGGGGGGGGGCGGCACTTGGGGTTGGTTTTTTTGGTTTTTTTTTGCTTGGGGCGGCCGGCCCTGGGTACTGCGCATGCGCAGTATGTGTAATCCGGGCGGAATTGATTCCGCGTCACTTCCGGTGTGTCGCGAAATGATGCATGTCTAAAAAGTGTGTCACCAACATGAAAAGTTCGGAAAGCTCTGATCTACCGTAATCAAATCCAAACTTGTCTGGAAAAAATTGAGACTGCCTCCCACAAACACAAGGCTGTAAGCTATTTAGATTCAGATATCTGTTTAGATTGTAAGATTCTGGGGCTAGGGACCATCTCTCTTACATGTGCTGTACAGGGCTGAGAATAGTGTTAGTGCTTAACAAATAATAAATTCACACCCACAAACCTTGTTAACTTATCTTTAAGGATGCTGAAGTGAATTTCAGAACACAGCCATTAACAATCAAGGAGGTTGCCAGTAAAGGCAGTGTTAACATCCCACCCAATCTCAATTCACCTCCCTCTACTACCCACACATCACAGTGCCAGTTAAAGGAGGTTTTGCGTCCAAGGCCAGCGGTACCACCATCTAGTGCAGGGATTCTCAACCTTTTTCTCTCTGAGGCCCCTCTCAACATGCTATACAAACTCCAGGGCCCAGCAGGGGTGGGGGGAGGGCCTCAGGGCAGGGGCCTTGGGCATAGACATAGTTTGACTTCTATTTGTGGGGGGTCAGGGGCCAGCGGGGCTCGAGCCACCTCTGCATGGCAGGGTCCAGGGAGGGAGTACAACCTCCCCCCCCGCCCCCGACTCAGCCCTCAGCAGGCCATCCAGCCTGTCTGGGTTGCGGGGCGTGGGAACACACCAAAAATTATAACTCAAAGGTGGGGGGCTTAGCTCAAAAAGTTTGAAAACAGCTTAGGGTGCAGGGAGGGGATACCTGGGGCAGTGTGGGGGGGGGGGGGGGGCTAGCTGAGGGTGCAGGAAGGGGGCAGCTGGGGCTGTGTTCCAGCAGGGGGTAGCTGAGGGTGCAGGGAGGGGAGTGGCTAGGTGCTGTGTGCGGGCAGGGGATAGCTTAGGGTGCACAGAGGGCATAGCTCAGGGTGTAGGGAGAGGGTATTAGGGGCTGTATGCTGGGAAGACTCCCCTGCAGTCTCTGTTCCTGGAGGGGTCTGCCAGCCACGGAGCTGGGTCTCCCCACCCGGGGGGCTCTTACCGGCTGCCTCTGCAGAAGCAAAGGGGGCTGGGAGCTGAGGAGCAGCTTCAACCTGGAGCGCCAGCAGGAGAGGAAGGAACGCTGTTGCTGCCTGCTCCATTGCACCAACCAGAGCAGCAGCTGCCGCGCACTGCCCAGCTCCGGCTTCCCGCCTCTGAACTGGCCAGGAGGCAGGGAGAGGAGATGAGGGAGGAGCTTTGGAGCTGCTCCTGGGACTGCCATGATCTTGCGCTGCAGTTTGGGGTGGGGGGGCAATGCCTTCCATGTCCCCAACTCTGCCCATGGGCTCAGGGCTTCTGCCCCACAGGGAGCACCAGGGCTCGGGGCTTCGGGATTCAGCCCTGTGCCTCCCAGCTTCAGCTCCGCAGGGGGTGCTGGGGATCAGGGTTCAGCCCCATGGGAGGTGTTGGGGATCGGGGCTTCAGCCCCACTCCTCCCAGCTTCAGCCCCGTAGGATGCACCGGGGATCAGGGTTCAGCCCCATGGGGGTGTCGGGGATCGGGTCTTCAACCCCACAGGGTGCACCGGGGATCAGGGTTCAGCCCCACAGGGGGGTGTCGGGGATCGGAGTTTCAGCCCCATGTGTCCTAGCTTCAGCCCCACAGGGTCACCAGGGATCGGGGTTCATCCCCATGGGGGAGGCATCAGCAATTGGGGTTTCAGCCCCACGCGTCCCAGCTTCAGTCCCACGGGGGGCACCGGGGATCATGGCTTCATAGAATCATAGAATATCAGGGTTGGAAGGGATCTCAGGAGGTCATCTAGTCCAACCCCCTGCTCAAAGCAGGACCAATCCCCAACTAAATCATCCCAGCCAGGGATTTTGTCAAGCCAGGCCTTAAAAACCTCTAAGGATGGAAATTCCACCACCTCCCTAGGTAAACCCCTGGCGACCAGGGCTTCAGCCCTGCACCTCCTGGTTTCAGCCCTGCGAGGGGCGCCGGGCATTAGGCTTCATCCGTGGGGCCCCATGGCCCCCTTGAAAGGGCTCACGGACCCCCCAGGGGCCATAGACCCCCAGTTGATAACTTCTGATCTAGTGGCTATCCTCTAGTATGGACTGTGTCACCCAGTAGAAGGAGTCAGTGGCTGCCTTAGCCTAGCAGCAGGATTCAGGAGCTGTGTCACGTGTGATGGGCACCCCTACCTTTGCTGTCTGGGCTACTTCCTATCCCAGCTTCAGACTCTCTTCTGGTATCACTGGTCTGTCTTGGGGTCCCCCTTGGAGTTCTTTGGGGGCACTGTCTGGATGGTTTCCCTCTTTCTGTGGCAGTTTGGCATCCATGGCTGACGGGTCTGCAGCAGCTTGACTGTGAGGCCTATTCCCAGCTCTTGGAAGCCCCAGCGGCTTCTCTGCAGAAGGCTACAGCACCCATCTTCTCTCCTGCTTAGTCAGCCCAGATTGAGTTGAGTTGCTCCATTTTGAACCCTCACTCCATTGGGAGCATGCTCAGCAGGGACAAGGGGTTGTCACTTCCTGCGTACAGAGCAACTCCTTATCCCTCACCTCATCAGTGTGGGGTTGGTATACTCTGTCACAGGGCCCAAATGCGCTCACTGTCTTCTTGCTTCCATAGCAAACATCCTTTCCTTTCTAATATGCACACACACACGCTCTCTCTCTCTCTCTCTCTCTTTCACACACTCACACTTAGTTAAAGTTAAATGAAAGAGCTCTGTTACAATGGTGGTGGTAAAAGAATCCAAAAAAGGACTGAATAGACTAGAAAAGTTGTGGACACATATCAGTGGCCTGAGTGTATGCTACTTTGCGAGAATTACACTGTTTAGAAAATAAGTTAGAAATGTAGAGTTTTATGGCTCCCCTTCTCAGTTGAGGCATTGGCTTACATTCAGATAACAATCACACGTAATAGAGTTACAGCTATGTAGTCATCTCAAAATGACTAAGAAAGTACTGACCGACAAAAGTTTTGCTGACAAAAGTGCTAGTGTAGACAAAGACTCTGCTGTTATCTAAGCTAACAAATCGTCATTCCTAAATGTTAGAACTGGTAAAATAATTCATAATGAACATTTTATTGGATTAATTTTGCTTCTTTTTCCGAGAACGAATAAACCATAGGCGCCGACTCCGTGGGTGCTCCGGGGCTGGAGCACCCACGGGGAAAAATTGGTGGGTGCAGAGCACCCACCGGCAGCTCCCCGCCATCCACGGGGCCCGCACCCAGCTCCCCGCTAGCCCCGGGACCCGCGGCAAGCTCACCTCCGCACCGGGAGACATTGCGGGGCCCCGCCCCCGACGCTGGGTGACGTGGCGTTGTGGGCGGGGCCCCGCAACGTCACCCGGCGTCGGGGGCGGGGCCCGGCGTCTGGGGTAGGGCCCGGCGTCGGGGCAGGGCCCCACCCCTGACGCCGGGCGTCAGCCCCCACTGGCGCCACCAGAAGTTGGCGCCTATGGAATAAACTAAGGGATTCTTGAATTTGTTGTTAAAAATGTGTCTTCACCAAATAATTCTTGTACTGTGAATCAGTTGTGAGCAGTTCATTGTGAATATCCCATATACATGCCATTACATAAGGCACTGGTTATTGTTCAAGGGTCTGATTGTTGCCCACTTGGATGACTTATATAGCAAACAAACAGTGTGAATTTTGAATTGCATTTACAAGTCTAAATTTTGAAATTTGTGCTGTTCTTGGTCAACTAGACAAGTCAAAATTTGTGTTTACCAAAGAGTACATATGATTCAGTTTTCAAGAGTACTTGCATTACTAAAGCTAGATGGCTACTATATTCACAGAAAGCAGAACTCTGCCTATACACACCATCTATATACTTCCCACTACATAGCTAAAATTAGCTGGACAGATATACATATTGCAGACTTCCCAAGTTGCACATTTTACAAGCATAGCAAAACAAAATCCTGAACGCAATGTACTGTGCTGCATGTGATTTTCAAAGGCTCATAACTCGGTCAAATTGAACTAAATTTTCTCTGCAGCACACGAGAATGCTATTCCTATGCCAAATTTCAGCGTTCAACAGCAGGCCAATGTGACTGTGGGTTTGTTTAAAAGAAAGTCATAAGAATATGTAGAAAACATTCACTCTCCTCTCACATCAACATGGCTATACTGATTCTGCTCAAACTTAAAATAAATAAATAAATATTAAAACAGAAAACAAGCCTGAAAATTATCAGCCCAAAAGAAAATTGTGAATGTCCAAAAGCAGATAGTTAGAACATAAATTATTATACAACATTAAGTATAGTGGTTGCTGCCACTGCTACTATAATGTATTATGATGATTAGCTATCTTATTTGTGACATAGCTGGATTGTGACAGAAGGATATGATATGGGAAAATAAGATTAAAGGAAATAATATGTCAGCTATGAGCACCACAGTCTGAAAATTAATAGTATCTATGAATAAATTGTAAATTGTATGGAACAGATAGTAGTGAGAAGTGAACCTCATCTGGTTGGGAAGTTCAGCTGGATTTCTGAAAGTCTAAATATTTACTGGAAACTTATTTAAAGATTTCTCATGATCTCCTGGACACCACCTCCACTTCTTTCTAGAGTCTCTGTCTGTCTCCCACTAATGACTTCTCCAACTGGCTGTCCCTCTCAGTACCCTCCCTTTCAGTGACTGACCTCCTCCTTTCTAGTCTTGCTTTTGGTGATCTTATCATGAGGTTGCTCTCTTCCTTCAGAGGAGGCCTGCAGATCTTCCTTCTATGGTCATCAGGCTCACCTTCTAGGGTGGTTTCTGCAGCTACTCCCTCGCCCCGTGTTTACCTTTTGTGGACGTGGAAATCTTTAGGTGAAGGCCCTATTGTCTCTCCCCCTGCTCCCCGACCCGTCAGACCAAAAAAACCCCCCAAAACCCCACAAACAAACAAAAAACCCACAGAAATAGGGATCCTGTGAAAGGAAGTGTAACCCTCTACTGAAGGCCACAGCAGGAGGGGATTATGTTTGCTGACACAAATATATAAGAAAGAGGATGTATACAGAGATAAACAGAAGTTGTTGAACTGTAACAGAGAATCCAGCAGGAACAACAGTCTGTTTCCTATTTCTGACCAAAAAAAAAGGAAATAGGTTATCATTCCTGCTGTGTCAGAGTTCAACAACTTGCGTTTACCACCCCTCTGTGTTTTGTGTTTACCACCTCTCTGCCCTCTTCCTTATGTACTTATGTCAGCAAACATAATCCTCTCCTGCTGTGGTGTTCAGCAGAGAGTTGAACACCCTTCTACCAGGTCCTTTCTACTTCTTTGGTAACTGAGGCTTACCTATCACTATTCCCCTGTATCTTCCAGTACACTTCATCCCTCCTAAAGGAACCAGGTCACATACAAATTAAACTTTCAGACATCACAGAGATTAATTAAATGATTATATTTTCTCATTAGTAAACAAGTCTTAAACAGGAGGAAAAAAACATTTCTTTATTTAAACAAACTCTGATATTGGGTTTGCACATACTAGTCCCATAACTAATTTCAGTGTTTTAGCAAGATAACCACCAGGCTTAGAAATGCCGATTGTAACTAATTGTTATTTTCAAATAGATTTAATTCATAGTGAATATTGCTTCTTACCCTGTGAATTTTCAAAAAGTGCTGGGCAGAGCAAAATGGGAAGTTTTCTTATAAAATCAGTTTCAGACACTAGCGAAATTCACAAATCAAAGTAGTTGGTTATGTGAAACCTTGGAGGTATTACTATCAGTTGTATAGTGAATATTTAGGGCAAGTTTAAGTTTCAATTTATTTCTGTACCTTAGGCTACAGAATTTGTTTTTCATGTCATTTAGACATGTAATGTCAACTCTTTCAGCACTGAGTCATTCTTATTGTATGCTGAGTCAAACTGCACATAGAGGACTGTGAAAAACAACATTTACAATGATCTTATGACATTAAAAACCATTTAATCTTCATTCTTTATTTTTCTATTTTTCACAGAAAAATGTGGTAATTTTTGTAGTCAAAAAGGGAAACCTTTCTGTGTGAAAATGGTGAATGCATTTTTACATGGGGCTAAAAGGTGAAAAGTTGTAACTTGTTTTGGATAGATTTTTGCCTCTTATGCATTCTTTCATTTTGCCACATATTTTTGCCACACATATATATATATATATATATATATTTATATGTTCAAAATGATTAGATTTCACCCATCTTCAAAACTGTGAATTTTTGGAAATAAAATAAAAACCATGCATCTCTAAAGCAAAATCTGTAGTATACATGTGGAAAGATATCTTTTTAATTAATGCAGCAGATAATGGTTATTAACACATATAATGTTCTAATTATACTATAAAACCTAATGTGAAATTTTAGTATGCCTGTGAATTAATCTGACTAAAGAAATCTGTGAAATATAAATCCATATTTATGGTTTTATAATTGCTGTATAATTTCATGTACATCAGAAAAAATTACATTTTTTGTAATATATGGTTGTTGCAATATGAATGTCTATTTCATGTTTTCAAGAGTATGCATGTGATATTTACCGAATAGTTGACGTTAGTGTTTGTTTGATCTGTCAACTGAAATAATAACTAGTGATAATTTTCACTCATTGTACTTCTTTAGTAACATAAAAACCCATGAGCTCTGCGTGTGGAACTCCTATTAACATTATCAATAGACTGAAAACCCTAGTTGCCCCTAAATGTGGGTGTTCATGTTAGATTCTTGTCTGAATTTTTTCCACATGTTTTTAAAACTATTGCTGTTCGTGCAACATGGAGAATTTATAAAGGTAGATTTTCATAAATTATAAGATACATGGTGACAATCAGAAAAATCCTCTATAGTAGATGAAGTTTTATGAGAGATCCTAGGTGGACTTGTATAAGTATTAAAGAAGAACACAAATTTTACTGTATAACTTTCCCTCTTATGAAATAGCATTGAGACAGAAGCATCATGACTTCATACATGTATGTAATTTGAGATTCCTGTTCCCTTGGCTATTGGTTGTTTGAAATAAACAATAAAAACATCAAGTGTGGTCATAAACCAATCAGGACTACAAAGAGTCTTTAAATGCTCAGACTATCTGAAGTCCCTATAGCTATCAAGACTAGATTATTAGCTTGGACAGCAACCCTCTTCCAGGTAATATATCACTTTCTATTTTCTTTTACCTTTGCTTAATGATAACAGATAGCTTGCATGGACTTATCTAGTAGTTTGAAACTAACTGAGCAATTAAAGGTAACAAGCCAGTGTTATACAGAATATTATGTAATGTGTGATGCTAAAGTATTATGATTATTTCCTTATATAACGCCACTGTAAAGACAAGTATGAAGACAAGGATCCTGTCCCAAAGAGTTATAACAAAAAATAGCATGGTTGAGTGGTGGCACTCACACATCTTGTCATTTCCCTGTTCAGACACTTTTCTTTGTATATTTTGTTAATAATTCTCTGAAGAGAAAGTGTTTATCAAAGATGAGTCTTGTAAAGAGAAACTTAAAGTAAAGGGAAATAGCACTGCAGATATGGTCAGGAAAGGGGCTTCAGAATTAGTGGACATATGAAATAAGTTACAGAGGCAGGAGTGAGCTTTCATCTACTGTGGAAAAGATGAGAGGGGCCAATAAAAGGATTTGAACATGGTTGAATCAGCGGGCAAGGTAGATGATTTTTGTGCAAGCGTGGGGAAGGGAAGACCAGAATCCAGGATGCCAAAGAGGATTAACTCTGTACAACCTCAAAGTGTGCAATCATTTTAGAGAGACTAGATGGGTGAGGTAATATCTTTTTTTTGGACCTACACTGCAAACAATCATTTTAACATATTCACTTAAAAGGTCTTACTGGGATAGGCTCTTGAGATAAGCATCTTTATTTTTTACGAGGGCTTTTGGGAGACAACAATAATAAAATCTGTCTCTGGCATAAAACAAAATATAAAACACAGTAAAACTGAAACAGCGAGTGAAATGCAGGACACCGAGCAACTTTGGGCAGTTACACATTCAGTTCATTTTGCAATGTTAAAACTTTTTAAAAATAAGAGAGTATAGGTTTCTTCAAAGCAAACAATATGAGAGTCTGTTTTAATGAAACTGTCTCCCACCACTAGTTTTAGCTCCAGGCATTTTAAAATTAATAGATTGGTTTTGAGTGAAGCACGTGTGACAGCAGTTTCCAACTTTTTATTCATGATGTAAAAAAGTAATTACTTTTTTTTGCTAATAGCTAATGCACCAGTAATTTTCAAATAGCTTGTTTACACACAATTTAAGGCAAAATGTTGACTGAGTTTTTCATGAAGATAAATTGATGATTGTTAGGGTTGTCTTTGTAAAATACATAGTATAACAGTTTAGAGACAGAAAGCCTGATGCTGAATCTGCCATTGACTTCCATAGTGCAGGATTAGGCCTAAGAGCCAGCTCCTCAGGTAGTATAACACAGCTCCTTTGAAATCAATAGAACTGTGCTGAATTATGCCATATCAGAATATAAAACTGAAAATATAGGTAACTTCAATGGTTATCAGAACACTATGCAAAAGTAAGACAGTTAATTATAATGTTGTGAAACTTGGCATTACACTTTTTTAATTGATCCTCCTCATTGCTTCTGTACTGAGAATCACGGATATAATTTAGATTTTTGCGGGGGAGAGGCAGGGTGTTTTATTTGTTCTTAACTGGATAGGAAATAGTTTTTTCTGTGTGACTGACACATGTTTAAATTAGAAACTGCTTTGTTTCTGAGCAACTGCCATTAAGGCTGCTTAAATGAAGTTTTTGCTGTGATACCCATGGCAGAACCGGTGTCACGTAATGACGATTTCAATGCCCTATGCTTTGGTGATTGTAGCACACTAACAGATTTTAAAAGTATGTTAATAAATGAAAAGTTTAAATAGCTGGTGTTCTGTACATAGTGCTGAGTGTCAGGCTGAAAACGAACACTTGTGGTATAGGATCATATTGACACACTTGAAGCCTCAGGTTTAATTGGGCCTAGATCCTTAATTTTGGAAGGCTTAGATCAGCGGTTCTCAAACTTCTTTGCACCGTGACCCCCATCTGACAACAAAAATGACTACATGACCCCAGGAGGGGGGACCGAAGACCAAGCCCGCCGAAGCCCCACCTCCCCGGGTGGAGGTAGGGGGGGGCCAAAACTGAAGCCCAAGGGCTTCTATCCTGGGCGGGGGACATGTAACCTTAGCCCAGGGTGGTGGGGCTCAGGCTTCGGCTTCAGCCCCAGGCAGTGGGGTTTGGGTTTGGGCTTCAGCCCTGGGCCCCAGCAAGTCTAACACCAACCTTGGCGACCCCATTTCGCAACCCACTTTTGGGGTCCCTGAACTAGGACAAGTCTTATGGCTCTTCCTGTCCCTCCTTGAAAGGTCCTTCTTTTGCTTTAAGTGTCTGCTGTTCTTTTGTTAGGTCAAGTGTAGACTCCAGGTTGGCCCCTGCATTTTCAGTACATGCAGGTGTATTTGCATGAGATGTGAAAATGGCCCTCACTGTTCAATACCTAGTCGAGCAAGTGAGGCATGATGAAAAAGGGCAATAGGTCAAGATTTTCAAAAGTATCTACATTGACTTTGTATGGGACTTGTGCTCCTAAGTGACTTAGGCACTTTCAAAAAACCCCTCCCTGCTATTGACAGAGGCTCTGGAATGACATGGGTAGCCATCTCAGTATCCATAAGCAAGGGCACTAGGAGCACAAGCAACAGCCTTTGTCTTCCTGGGTCCTGTAAGGCAATGTAGACCTAGATTCATTGGGGAATCACAAGTGCTATAGGCAGCAAGGGAGGGTAGAGAGAGGAAATGATTAACCTCCAAGCTCCATCCGGAAGGAGGGGCAGGAAAGGCTTAATCATGGAAACAAAGTTGCCTTTCAAATTTCACTCACAGAGTTCCTTGGATCTCTCTGAGAACATCTGGACTAATACCAGCCACAGCCACAAGATCATACCTCATACTTCCTACTGCTATGTGAGCGTCTCCATTCAGACATGCTTGCTGGCTGCAGCCACTTGTGCACCCCTCCTGAAAAATGTCACTGGTGGTTTCAAAGAATAGATGTTCTCACTAGACCTGGTCAAATATATCACATTTTGAACTTCTTCTTATGAAAAAAGATAATTTTTTGAGGAGGGGGGGAGGGGAAAATTGTAGAAAAACCTTGTTTTTTGATCAGCATTAGTTCTCACCAATGGACTGTACCACAATTTCATTCATACTTTGGGATGGAGGTTATGTGCCTTTCCACACTGAGGATAGGCAAAACCATACCCACAGGCCTGGGGGAAGACAGCAAAAAGATGAGTCATGTTGGAGATGACCAAAACTCCCTACAAAATCTACATTGAGGAGTGACTCTGGGACATCAACAGTTTTTCAGGGTGCTGCAACCTTAATAAAGTCTATGGCTAATCCTGTTCTTTTTGCTGACACAGACTAACACGGCTGCTACTCTGAAACCTATGGCTGATTAGTATTCCTCTTGTTTTAACTGGTCTCATGCAAAGCTACTTCTAGAGTACCACACTGAGTTTCCAGGATACCTTCCTGTCCCCTCAAACATCTAGGAGGGGTGGAAGAAGTGAAGAGAGAGAACAATCAACATTTCCGTCTCCCTCCTAAATGCCAGGAAGAAAAGAAACACCATGCCCAATCCACTTTGCAGCAAGCACGGGGAAGGAAAGAGGGAGAAGGAGGAGAGAGTGTACCAGGGAATTACAGAGATTATAAAATAATAATAGTGTGATGTTGTAACATTGCTTTATAACATTTATCTTGAGATTTTCCGTTAGTATATGGTGACACATAGTAACATAGCTGATAACCCCAACCATAACCCCCCCCCCCACACACACACACACTCTGATTTTTTTATTTTTTTTTAGTGGATAATCATAGACAGAATCAGGGGAGTAAAATGGGGCACTTAGAAGCTGTTTTAATTACAGCACTAGAGAGATAAGGTGGTTGAGATAATATCAGTTATTGGACCAACTTCTGTTGGTGAGAGAGACAAGCTTTTGAGCTACACAGAGCTCTTCCTCAGGTCAGGAAAGGAACATCCCAGCATCACAGCAAAATGCAAGGTGGAACAGATTGTTTAACATAAGTAGTTAGCACATATTCTAAGGGACAGTGGCCCATTAACGCCTCTGCAGTCATAGGACGAAAAGAGAACTACAGACTCAGACCTTTTATTTAAAAAAAAGGATATCTACTATGAATATACTATGTCCATCAATGTAGTATTTGATTACTGTAACTAGGACTCTACCAAATTCACGGTCCATTTTGGTCAATTTCACACTCAAAGGATTTTTGAAATAGTAAATGTCATGGTTTCAGATGTTTACATCTGAAGTTTCACAGTGTTGTAACCATGGGGATCCGGATCTAAAAGAGGGAGCGGGGTCGCAAAGCTATTGCAAGGGGGATCACGGGATTGTCACCTTTACTTCTGCGCTGTTGCTGGCGGGAGTGCTGCTTTCAGAGCTGAGCTGGGCTCTGACGGCAGCGCAGCCAGGGAACTTCTTGCAGCCAGGAGGTTCCCAGAGGTGGGTCTGACCTGGCAGGAGGAGTGGCCCCTGCAGGGGAAGAGGAAGTCCTGTCCTTCCCCAACCAGGCCAGAACTAGAAGCTGGAGCCCGGCACACAGTAGGAGCCCCTGTCAGGGGCACCCCATGCAGCAGTGGATGGATCACTACAAAAAGTAATTTTCTCTCTGCTGATACTCACACTTCATTGTCAACTGTTGAGAATAGGCCACTTCCACCGTAATTGAATTGAGTGTCGTAGTTATACCGACATAAGTTTGTAGTATAGACCAGGGCTGAGTAAGGACCCCAGGACTGGTCTCAAACACTTTAATAATGAGAACTAGGGGGTACAGAAAAGTTTAATTTACTTGTTTCTCTCTGCTTGGACAATCCAAATGAATTGGTCAGTTTCATTTTTATTTAGAGGCATTTTCAAATCAGTTTTCAGTGTAGTAGCCGTGTTAGTCTGTGTCAGCAAAAAGAAAACAAGAAAAATACCTGTGGCGCCTTAGAGACTAACTTATAGAGAAATAAATTTGTTAGTCTCTAAGGTGCCACAGGTATTTTTCTTGTTTTCTTTCAAATCAGTGTTACTTTTTGGTTCTCATGTATTATTTAATTTAATTAGGTGTACTAAAAGCAATAAATCAAAATTCCAGGTTTCTATGGAAAACTAAAATAAATATTAGGGCTGGCAAAAAGTTAAAGAGGGATGGGGGATGTAAATAATAAGGTTACAGAAAAGTTTTTGTTTGTTTGTTTGTTTGTTCTCCCCTCTTAACTTTCCCCACTGGAAAATCTTGTAAAAAGTGAAATTAAGAAAAAGACACTTTTGCACAGTTTTACATTTTTTTCCACTGTAAAAGTGTGAAAAAAGTAAAACCCAACTTTAAAAAAAATTATAGCCTTTTCCCTCACTTTTCCAGTGGAAAATGGGTTGGGGAAAGAATAATGGTGAGAGGGGGGAAAAAAACCCTAAAAATTCAAAATGTTGGGGTTTTTTTCAAAATATTTCATTTAGAAGAACTTTGTTCAGATTTATTTTCTTTCAAAAATGGAGAAAAATTTTCAAAGGAAACGAAACATTTTTTTTCAAAATATCTTGTAAAAAAATTACCATCTGTAACTAATATCAAGACAAAAGATTTTTCTGCTGAAAGGCATTTCACAATATAGCCCATTAATATCACAAACTGCCAACTTGACAATTAAGAACCCAGCAAAAATTAACAGCCTGCAACTAGCCACCCAAGATGTGTCAAGCCACCCTGAGAAAGCCCAACAGAACAGAGGCCCCTTATAGCAGGCTGTGGAGCCAACAAATGTGAGCTCTGCCAGATCACATAAGCTTTATAAAAAAAACTTTTTACAAAGTTGGGTGGCAAATACCACAGGAGAATAGATCTTTGATAGTTTATTTTAAAACATTTCCATTATGGGAGAAAGTGCCAGGCAGTATTTCTCCTAGGTTTTTGGTTTTGTAAAAGTCCATTTACAAATAGTAAATTGTGGGTCACATTTGACCAGACAGCATCCCTTTAATTAGGAGTTACAGTGAAAATAGTTTTTTGGAGGCCCCACAAGTGGAGTGGGAAGGTTGAGTGCACAAAGAATGCAAGGTCAGGCCTACACTGACAACTAGTAGTTTCTGTGTGGTTAAGCATTTGTCAGTATTTTCATTAAAACTTTTAATGGGATGCTTAACAGCAACAGGAGTTTTAGGTGGAGAAGTATGGGATTGAGGCCATAACATGGACAGGGATGGTTAGTTGTTTATGAAAAGTATGTCCTATATCTTTTAGGCAACAAACTAGCCACTATGGCATGAAATTCTTGCAAGTGGATAACAGACACACAATAAGAGCTTGTTTAATATCTGTTTATGCCTTTCAACATTATTAAGAGCAATAGAGTAGGAATGAAACAAAGAGCATGCTATATATCTATGAAACAGAAACCCCGTTAATGTAATTATTCCTTTAATTAAAAATGGAAAGGAATATATTTCAGTTATACCGGAAATACTATTTATTGCCAATTTCTCCTAATAATAAACCTTTAAATTTGAAATAGCTTGGCCTTTACAGAAGTCAATTGATGGTCAAAGCCACTGTGACAGGAATATAGAATAATTAAGAGCAATACCCTCAGTGGTATTGTAATGGAGGCCTTTTTGCATTTTATCATGTGATTATAAATGCAAAGCACTTTCTCCTTCAAGGGCAAGAAGTTTGAGAGAAGCTATCAGCAGCTGTATCAGGTTCTGTTTATAAAACGCTGAAACATTATGGAGCACTGTCAACAGGCACTCCTTCCTCTACTACTAAAACAGAAAGGCATTTCAAGAATTGGCTAATTAATTTCCTGCACAATCTGATCTAAACTATAGGCAACAGAGCTATTTAAGGAATAGGTAATCTACTTAAGAAGCATTTATAACTCTAGGACTAGTTTGTGGCTTAAAGCCAGAGGCCAGGCCCCACTGGATGGGCTGCATTGACTTAGAATTCCTCCTGGGCAGTATGTGTTGCTGCAGCAGCTCTTCCACCCTGGGAGAGGGAACAGCGTATGTTTCCTTCTGTCACTGGCCAGCTGTACCACCGCCTTGCTTCTTTTGGGGAGACGGGCAGAGGCATTACTTGTGTCAAAAATAGTGTTCACCAGCCAGAATATGGCTGATCTGTACAGAGGAGATCAAAGGGAGGATGCAATCTTCAACCCAGCTATATTGCACCCCTACAGTCCCATCTTGTAAGGTGCTGAGCAGTCTGGCTGTGATCCAGCAAAGCACTTAAACACATGCTGAACGTCAGGAGGACTCTACGCTGAACTGTTATTATACCTAGAACCATTGGGTCACCCATAGCTAGCTCATTTTTATTCAATGTAGCTAATAATGGGGTGTTTTGTTTTGTTTTTTTTAAAGTAGTATTTCTTATTTGACCACATTTTATTTTGTATCTTTTTATCTATTAACTATCATTTTACAATATACAGCTTATAGAAATATTTTACATTTGATTATGTTTACACTTGTCTTGAGACAAGGAAACACTTTTTACCTAATCTTTCAATATTAACTCATATTTGGGAATAATAAATAATTCCTCCTTTATTAGCTGGTTAATTTTGTATCATATTAAAAATAAAATGTTGAGGGCCTCTGACACAGGTGCAAGAGTATGAAGGGTCATTGTGACCCAAGAACCTATTAATGCCAACTGGCAAAAGGGTGTAGAGTGGCTCCAGAAATCTCCTGATTTTGGTATGTGCCTTCTGGTTGACCAAAGAAGGCCATGTGAGGTCTTAAATAAAAGCTGGTGTCATACTGGTCATCGGTGTCATAAAATGTATGTACAAATACTATGAAAGTAGTTATGTATGTACACTGAAAATATGGTCTTAAAGTTTGTAGGTATTGATCACCACCAAAGGTCAAAAACAGAATTTCTGTCATACAAGAGAGGTTCATTCATCTACCTGTTGACATGTAAATAGAGTATTGTCTCATTTACAACGGGCTTCCTATCAACAGTCTAAACTGAATGCAAATGAAGGATTGTGGGGACTTCAGAAAGATCTAACAGGAAGAGAAGAACAGCAGGGGGAAGGGAACGCTGTCTGGTAGGAGCACATCACATTTGACTATATTTGGGGGAGGTCAAAGAAGACACTAAGGCACCCTTCACTGAGGAAGCAAAAGGACAGCAAGTTTGCATCATGAAAAAGGGGTCTGAGCCAGGCTTGGTTGAAAACAGTGAAGAGAACTTTGGGTGAGAGAGAACTTCTTTAGACAAGAGAGTAACTTGTTAGTTAAGTTTACTCGCTAGAAAATGTGTCACAACCTAAACCTCCCCCTCTGCAACTTGAGACCATTACTCCTTGTTCTGTCATCTTCTACCACTGAGAACAGTCTAGATCCATCCTCTTTGGAACCCCCTTTTAGGTAGTTGAAAGCAGCTATCTAATCCCCCCTCACTCTTCTCTTCTGCAGGCTAAACAATCTCAGTTCTGCAGGCTAAACAATCCCAGTTCCCTCAGCCTCTCCTCATACGTCATGTGCTCCAGCCCCCTAATCATTTTTGTTGCCCTCCGTTGCACTCTTTCCAATTTATCCACATCCTTCTTGTAGTGTGGGGCCCAAAACTGGACACAGTACTCCAAATGAGGCCTCACCAGTGCCGAATAGAGGGGAATAATCACGTCCCTCGATCTGCTGGAAATGCCCCTACTTATACAGCCCAAAATGCCGTTAGCCTTCTTGGCAACAAGGGCACACTGTTGACTCATATTCAGCTTTTCATCCACTGTAACCCCTAGGTCCTTTTCTTGTTACTCCTAACATCTCTGGCTAGCTGCAACTCCAAGTGTGATTTGGCCTTCCTAATTTCACTCCTGCATGCCTGAACAATATTTTTATACTCCTCCCTGGTCATTTGTCCAATCTTCCACTTCTTGTAAGCTGCTTTTTTGTGTTTAAGACGAGCAAGGATTTCACTGTTAAGCCAATCAGTTGACCAAATGCTGTATATTATTTCTTTTAGCATAACTAAACTGTCATAGTGTTTTACCTTATATTACTTAATACCTCACCTCTGATCCTTGATGAAGGGTTGCAGTATTGTGTGAAAATGTTAAGGGGTTAATTACACTATATGAAAAAGGCCTTGTAGGATGTGTTTTACCTCTCACGTAAAATGCATTATATTTTGTTCCTTCGTAAGTAGTGTATTTGTCAACAATCATCTCATGTTATTCATTTCTAACTTGGCATGGATGATTTAGATCAGCAACATGTCCTAACATCTGGCTTCATAGTCTGGCTGAACTACTTGTGCAATAGCAGCATGCGATGAAAATGGCAAGCAGTGTACATAATTTTAGGCTCAAGGGCCCAGTTTCCATGCGCAAAGCTGGTTAAGCAGACTGAAAAAGCGGTCAGTCAGACATTTATGTAGGAAAACGTAATTAGCTTCATAATAAAAGTTACAGCAATTCAAGAAGTGGATATAAACTGAGGAAAATAGTGCTATCACTGGGTAATCAAACTGGTCAGTTGGAATGCTGGACATTGCTAGCAGTCACAGTGGTCTGTATTGCATAGTGGAATGCATGGGTTTGAGAGGAAATTACAGAGGCAAAGCCCTCTTTGCTGTGAGTATCATAGATGCCACAAAGCACAGTCTCAAGGGGAGAGATGAAGTTTCCTGTGTTATCACAACTGTCCCTGTGGTCAGATGTTTGGCTCTGTGTGTGTGTGTTTTCTCAGTGTGCCATTCCAGCTCTGTGCAGATAGCGGGTACAGCAGACCTCAATCAGACTGCCCAATAAATCCACAGACTCGGTTTTCAGCGAAGGTACCCGCCAGGTTTATTGCCAACGAAGCACGGTCCTAACTCCCCGGATCAATGTCTGCAGTTACACTAGCACATGTATGCTTGTGACAAGGGACACAGCTTAGTCAGTGGCTCAGCCACTGCGCCCTAAGGCTGGCCAAAGACACTCCCTCTCGGACACCACTTTATACACCAATACAAACAAGTTACATATTTCCCCGCCGACGTAGTTAATTACTGTCCCCTGACATGGTTTGTTACCACCCATTCCCTTGTGCATGTTGGTTTGATCAAAACATCTCTATCCATCACACTGTCATCCTGACCTTATCTTTAGAAGGGGTCAGTCTGTTCTCCTTATCTTTGGTGAGCGTAATTTGGTACAGCCCTTCTGGAATGTGTTTGTGTGAGTGTCCTGTGCCTAGTACTGTGTGTGTTTTTGCAACACCAGCCCTATTCTTGCCAAGTTCATGTATTGGACAGTGAGTCTGCAAGCAGGCATCTGCTTTGTAACAGGACAGGGCCTGACTTGGCCTGACTTTTGATAACTCTGCTTTATGTCAGCCAGGCTTGACTTCAGTTCAGGCCTGAGGCCTTACACCAGGCCCCTCGTCACAGGCTCTCTCTTTCTACTACCGTCTCATCAGCCAATTCACAAAATTGGATCTAAAGAGAAGGGTTAATTTGCACTGCAACCTACAATATGGAGTGACAGTTTGGTACCTTCTCTGTAGGAGGGCTAAGGTCAAAGAAAGAAAGAGAAATCCCTGAAAGGCATTGCAACCCTTCCATCATACAAAAGTAGGTATGCCTCAGTTTCCCACTCTTAATAGACTAATTTAGTTTTGTATCTACACCAAGAGTCTCCTCTTCTAGGGTAACAAAAATCTGAAACTTCTACCCTGTCTTATCCCTGGGCAACAGCCCCCCCCCGCCCCCGATCAAGAGCCTATCAGTTTTCCTTCTCCAGGTATAACTGCATCTCATCCACTCAGTCTCTCTTTCTCTCTCTGAGTCACATCCCTCACTGAAATCTTCCACCCATCCAAAATAGCACACCAACATCCCCTGGTGGCCCTCAGAATCAGAAAGGAGCTCACAAGCACAAATTACAGCTGAGAGACCACCAGCTCTCCCCAACTTCTCTTCCCCTAGAGCGAATTCCTTTGACTCTGCTACAATCCTTTCATTCTCCTCTCAGACTTGGCCTTTTCTGGCTCTCCAGCCAAAATAAAATCCCTTCCTCTCAGTGTATTTTACCCAGCCACCTGGCTGTCTTTTTAGGCACTCTTTCCAGGTCATTTTACTAGAGAGAGACAGAGTCTCTGCCACTCTTAGCAGAGATGTCTATATTAGGCCTTACTCCCTCCCTGGTATCTCATTACTTATCTGGGCACAGAGTTCAATTATATTCCTACCTCCTTTTTTCCTGTATTCCTGGTTATTGCCTACAATTTTCATGGTCCCTTTGGGAACTACAACCTCCAGAATGCCTTTGTTCTGGGCTGAACTGGGAATAGAGCTTTCCTGGGCTAGTGGCCTGTCTTAAGCAACCAGCATGCCCTGTTGCAGGCATTAAACACAAGGGGCCTGATTCTGCTCTCACACCAGTTTTACAGTGGTGTAACTCCTTGAACTACAATGGGGTTAGAAGTGTGAGAGTGGAGTCATGTAGAATGCGATACTACAAAAGTAACCGTGCACCTCTTGAGAGGGTTATATGATACATACATTTGCAACAACTGCCAACGGTCATGCAAATCTCGGATTGGACTTTTTAGTCATATGAGACATTGCAAACCATCTACATCATAGGCTGCAATTTGCACTGTCTCTCGCAGACAAAAGGATGCCAACATCTCTGACAGCTGAAGTTGAGGCTACTCATTGTGTCATAGGAATGCTTAGCATCTTGAAGAATCTAAAGCTCTGACCATCCATTTTCATTTTTTGTAACCAAAATATTGTATTAACTTATTTTCATATTCCTTTCTAAAGTTCTTATTGTTTTTCAACTCCTTCTGCTCTCCCAGAATTTCTTTGCTGAGTTCAGCATGTTAAACTTCTATGCCTTCCAACATTGTTCCTTCACATTCATAACTGCACGGCTGTGCAGCAGCCCATTTAGTGCCAGGCAGGCTCTCAGGGAACCTGCCCAGCTGGGGCCTGCCTCGAGAGGCCTGGGAGAGGGACGGCCTGAACCCAGCCCTGGCCCTGGAGATGCTGCAGCAGGGAGAGGCACCTCTCCCCCTCAGCCCAGGTGCTGCTGCGGGTAGAGAGAGCTGGGGGAGTCCTCTCTCCCTGCTGTAGCCCCAGAGCACCCCCCTGCACCCCAAACCCCTTATCTCTGGCCCCACCCCAGAGCCCGCATCCCCGGCTGGAGCCCTCACCTCCTGTGCCACACTTTGCCCCAGCCCTGAACCCCTCATCCCCGGCTTCATCCCAGAGCCCTCACTCCCTCGCACCTCAAACCTCTGCCCCAGCCCTGAGCCTCTCATCCCTGGCCCCACCCCAGAGCCTGCACCGCAGCCGGAGCACTCACACCCCTGCACCCCAACCCTCTGCCCCAGCCCTGAGCCCCCTCCTACACTCCGAACGCCTCACCCCCCATTAATTTTGTTATGTGCACCAATATGGAGGTGATTCCATACATGTGTGGGAAAAATTAGAGGGAACACTGCTCCAGACATGAAAATATTTTTGCTTCATGGAAATTTCAGGAGACATCCACCTTTGCCTCCCTCTCACCAATTCTAAAATCTTTGTGCATGGAGGGTCAATTTCCAATTACTCTTATATCACTGTAAAGCAGGAGAAACTCCACTGAAAACAATGGAATTACAATAATATGATATAAGAATAAGGTCTATATTCCATTCTAGTCCAAACCTTGTTTTTCAAAACCAGCATTAAAGTGGCTAGCCTCCTTTTCTGACCCCTTCCCACTGACTGTACATTTACATTTATTGTATTTACTTTACAGTAGGAGTTTTAATGTTCCCTGGCAGTTTCAGAAACTGCAATAGAAATCATTTTACAAAACAACAATAGGCCGAAGAGTTAAAGTTCCGTGAAACAATTATAAATCAAGTCTTTCCTTGTAACTTTTGTCATCTGTGACTTTCACGCAGTATCTTTGAGTGCCCTATTCAGTTGCTATAACAACATCTGTTGTTGGAAACTTAAAGTTGCATTTGTCACATGCATACCACCTGAATGGAAGTAGGAAAATTATACGTTAGCTTTGACATAGTATCACATGACATGCTTAATTTATCTGGATGTAACTGGCTGAGAGTGGTTCAGCCTGTTACTTGGCTGGCATAAATGTACTTCCTTGTTGGCTTTGTGGACCATTAGTCATTAATTTTAAGTAGTAGCAAAGTGCTTTGCAGTTTGATTACGGAAGGAACTAATTGTGTAAGGTATGGGATTATTTACAATGGAAAATAAATTAAAATGAAAGTGTAGATGTTTTTAAAATTCTTTTTGGCTTCATTTCTAATTTTTGTCACTGTCGTTTAGTAATATCTTTGTTGTTGGGACATCTTTCAAAACATGTTATGCAATATGTATGAAACATTGCAGGAGTTTTCAGAATTCCTCCAAAGCTGGAAATTTGAGCTTAAAGGAAAAATCTTCAAATTGTAAAAAATAATTCATTATGCTGGCCAGAAAATAGTTTGGGTTCATATTTATGTAGTTTTTAACACTGATTGAGCTCTGATATATTTCTCTGTAAAAATATTAAACCCTTCTTGAAATCATTGTTGATGTGATTAACAAAGAGTCTGCTCCTGCTCCAGTTTAAGTCAATGGAATTTTTCCTTTGGCTTCAATGGGAACTGGACTGAACCCATAGACTTGGAAAATGTATATGTGGTAAATATTTATGCTTTTGGTTTCTTCATTTCTCTAGGCTGAGCCAACTGATTATTGTTAGTGATCAGACATCGTTCTGTATCACTGTTGGCACATCTAGCACTTTCTTTAAATACCTTTGTAAAAACACATTTTTCGTCAGGTTTTTGGATATTTATTTATTCACGGGTTAGAAAGAATTATTAAGGTAAGAAAATTGTTTTGCATTTTTAGTGGTACCTAAAAATGTTAATTTTTAATTAAGAAACAAATAGTAGCACATTCCAAGAATAAAACTTTACAGTACCACTAGGTTTTGAAATATCTGTGAAAGAATGCTTCCATCACTGCTTTGTTAATTCTGCGTTAATTTATAACTACCGAATGAAAGCCTCCAGTCTCATCAATTAAGAAAACTACAAATAGTTTGAATTGGTTTATCTTCAAAATGTTACTCAATAGCATAAGATGTTATTTATTATTTATATCATGGCAACACCCAGGGGCCACAGTTAGAATCAGGAGTCCAAGGTCCTGGGAGCTGTACAAACATAAAATAAGAGTGTCTCTGTTCTGGTCTGTGCTTCCAATATAAATAGATGGAGACTTAAACTCCAAGTGCCACATTTTCAAAAGGTTTCTAATCCAATCTCCATTCCTGCGTGTGCAACTTTGTATGTTCAGTTTTTGTTCACTGTCTTGCACATAGAAGGCCTAATGCTTCATTTTCCTCTACCTTATGATGACATTTACACCTGCGCAAAATAAATGCAGAGCAGGTCAGAGTCAGAGCATAGATGCCCAACAAGTTGATTTCACAAAAACAGAATTTTGAAATATCAGCAGCAGTTTTGAATATCATGGCCTGTGAGTCCTGGTTCAGTGCTTAAACAACAAGATCATTCTTCCGTCCTAGACCAGTCGTCTTCTTCATTTTGATATTACTCAAAAATTGGGCATGAAACATAGTGTGCCTAAATAAAGGCCAAGTTTTGAACATTCATCCATAGTGTTTTTTTAAGACTACATTTCCTCCATCCATTACCCAGGGCTGGCTCTAGCTTTTTTGCCGCCCCAAGCAGCTGAAGCAAAAAAAAAAGCCCCGCCGGAGCTGCCGAAGCAAAAAAAAAAAATTGCCCTTAAACTGTGCTGCCTCAGGAATGGCCGGAATGCCGCCCCTTCAGATGTGCCGCCCCAAGCACGAACTTCCTTTGCTGGTGCCTGGAGCCAGCCCTGCCATTACCTAAGCAGTTGCTAATTCACCTTCCTCCATCCACCACATCTTCTTCCATTATTGTGATGTTATCATTAACATTTCATATAACTTTGGGCCTATGAGTCATGCTAAAAATGGGGTGGGGGAAAACCTCACAAATCTAGCTACTTGTAACTACAACTCAGAAGATCTATGAATAGTTTTGTATAGTTTGTCAGCAATCAAGAACCCTTGATTTTTCTACCTTTGGAACCTGGACTACTTTAAATTAGAGAGGGGAAACAAAGTTTGGGGGGAGATTATGCAGCCCCTTGAGTGCTACATATGAATAGCTTTTTTGCCCTTCCTAAGTAATTTGATCCAGCAAGTGAGCTGTTGCTATAAGATAAAAGCCCTTTTAGCTGCTCAGTTTTCTGCATTGTTTCTGATCCCTATATTATCTACAATTATCTTACTTTCTAGCCCTTTTTATAGTAAGGGGAAACTTGTGTTGGACCAAGCCCATAAGACTCCATATTTTGCAGGAAACAGTGAATCTCACTGTAGCAATGAGGGGACTGTAGCAATGAACTCTTGGTGTGTGCTGAATACCCAGACAATAAGTTACGGGTTTGGGAGGCTGTGAAAGGGAATTTAAATGATGTAAACGTTTTCAAGAATCATAACCCTACAAGAGAATAAAAGCTCTGCTTCTAAGGTGAAATTTCTGTGCAATTCTTTATTGATGAAGAGCTACAAAATAAAACCCAGCAGTTTGTCCCAGAACTATTTATTGCCCTTTCCAAAATTTGTTGGATGATTTCACAGTTGAAAATTGTTATATGCTCCAGTTCTTTTCCAGAAACATTTTGCACTCTGCACTGCTTAGTTTGAGGAGAGAATGGAGATTGGAAGAACTGAGGGATGACCCCATCTATATCCATACAGAGCTTTAAAAAATAATAGAATAAAAAAGACTATTTTATACAACAGTTCCATTCTTGCAACTGCATATTCTATTGGACCTTTCCAACTTTCACTGAAGTTAATGAAAGTACTTCCATTGATTTCAATGGGCATTGGATGAGGCTCAATAGGCTGCACCCAATCTGAACAGGTCAAAAGTTTCTTCCTGAAATACATAGAAAAAACATCTATTTTCAGCAAATTTCAAAACAGCATTTGGGTTTTACCCACCCCTTTTTGGCTTCATGAAAAATGAATAACACTATCTATTATTCCTTGAAAGACTCAGAACGTTTCCTGTGGAATTATTAACATTTTCAAGGATTTCTTGTCACAGATTATCATCATGCTGAGGACTAGTTATGAATGTTTTTTTCAAAATTCTCTGAATGCTATATATTGTACACTAACAAAAGAAGCCTACCCTGGCTTCACTGATTTCTGTGAAAAATATAGAATTAGGCTTTCTCTGAGTGAACAAAAGCGAACAACCAACAAAAGCCAAAGAAGCCATACGCTAAGTGAGAGGTAAAAATCAGAAAGGTGAAAGTTGATTGCCTATTTTGTAACAAGTATACATGGTTTAACATGAATCAGCCTAGACTTTCTTGCATAAACAACTCTCCTTCCCCTACCCTTGCTTGATTTAACACAGAACATAAGTGCATGCAGGGTCAATGAGGGTGAATCAAGGCTCTAGTCACAAGGATACAAAGGTGACCTTGTTTTACTATGGTGTCAGATATTTTATCAGAATCCTCAATCGAGTCCTGCAGCTGTATCCTTGAGAGAACTAGCATAGATATTAAAATATTGGAAACATGAAGGACACAAGTTAAATAAGAAGTGTGTGACAAGTTCAGTGGACTGAGTGAATGACAAAATGCAATCAAAGCTTCAAGAAATGTTTATGCACACAGCATTCTGATGTATCAGTGAAATAAATGTATTGCTTTCCTGTATTGTGTGTTGCAACTATTCTGATTTTTTCATTATGAACAAATTCTGTGTTGACACTAAAACTAGGCCTAATTCCCTTCCTCTTCCCCTTTCTATTTAACAGGCATATATACATACTGCAAAATACAGACAGACATTAATTGGGCTTGTGCAGAATGTTTTTTGGTTTTTATCTCTGTAAAACACAACACTACTTCACCAGATATGTCACTGGCTTTGATTTCATGTGTAAAGCCCTAACTAATTTGGGTCCTTGAACCCTGGCTGACTTACAGTCCACCTCTTTGTTTCTGGTCATTTGCAGCATTTAAAATCAGCTGAGCTACGTCTGCATCCTGGACTGGAACTCTGGGGGACTAGATTCAGGGCATTCTTGGTACAAGGCCCTTGGCATTGGAATCTGCTTTCTGTGTTGGTCTCTTGAATACCTAATTTGTTGACCTTCAGAATATAATGGAAAGCTCATCTGTTGACTTCCATTAGGGAAATACAGAGGGATGAATTTTACAGAGGTTGTTGCTTCCCATTAAGGTTGCTACTAGGCTGCCCTCCACTTTGGTTTCGAAAATGTCATTAGCCTGGAAATTGTCAGATTTATTTTGAAGACACAAGAGAATATTTTTGCAAAGCCTGAAGAATTTGCTTTAATCATTTATGAGCTAGATCCTTAAAAATTCTCATGATCTGAAATGTTGACTTTGCCTAATGTTTGTCTCATTCTGTAGCTCAATGGCTTGTTACTATTCCCCCTTTGAAATTTCCACATACATACATCATGAAAACTTGTGTGCTGGACCAAAAACGAAGAAAATAAATTATAATTAAACCAAGTTATTAATTTAATTTCCTTTGGATAGTTTTAGGTTCAGTCCTGTTCCCACTGATTTCAGTGGGAGTTTTTTCCCCATTTATTTTAGTGAGAGAAGCCTTGGACACTGTGGCCTAAACTTTCAAAAACATGAGTTCAGTTTTGTAGTCTCAATTTTTGAGTCCCCAGCATAAAACAACTATGACTTGATGTCTTCTTATTTCTAGGTTTAAGTCATATTGAATTTGTTCTGAAAACATTGAATAAACGAAATACTTCTTTTCAAATTAAGCCTTCAAAATAACTCTTGGAAAGTTTTGTGCAGAGCCCAGGCTTTCTTGTGTCCCTTTACCAGCCCAGTGAAACCCCATTATATCACAACACTCAAAACATAAATAGATTTTACTGACTATCCCCAGGCAGCTTTACTGTAGCTTTTTAATCTTTATACAGTACAAGAGTGATAAGCACTTTAAAAATGCAGATAGATTAGATAGATTTTGACATTGGCTTGTGCAAGACGCAGTTTTCAAGGGCAGAAATAATAAAATGTTTAAGGATTTTCTATTGAAAAACTAGATACAATTCTCCATCACTGAAAACTGATAGAGAAAAGAAAAAGCCAATAGACAATATATTCCACAATAGCCCCCCTCATCAGTGATTTACTTCAGTGGCCAGAACAAAGATACCAGAGTTGGTACTTATATAAAATGCATTCTCTTTGAGAGCTTTTCATGACCCTTGAAAACATGCTGGGGTGATATTTTCCTTGTAGACAGTGCATTTTTAGTGACAGATTCTTTCTACAATTTCCAAATAGCTAGAGGAATATGGATTTTGTTTTATAGCCATTATTAGTTTGGTCAGCTCAGATCATCCCTTTAATTTAAAGATAGGGTGACCCCCTATTCGTAACATATCAGATAACTTTATCTTCATTTACCTATGTAATAGACACTGACAAAAACAGCCCTTGGGGAATGCAGAAACAATCAAAATGATCCCAAAACTTTGTTTAAAAAACCTAGTTAAGGTTGCTAGATGATTATAATAAAATCAATTATCTATGCACTTTTATTTATTTTTTAAATAATAACTCTAAAGATGCCTATTCAAGGCCCACAAGACACTAACACTATATTGACATCATACTTAAATCTCAACAGAATTAAAACAATCAATTCAACAGGATGCCAGCCAGCCAGCTACAGAAGCTCCTTTGCACCTGTTCATCAATATGGGATACATACCTTCAGCACTCTCCAGAACCCATCTCAAGTTTCTTTTTGGAGCATGCCTGCAAGGTCGCCACATTTGGGCTATTTCGGATGTGGGGAGCAAATTCCAGGGTCTCAGAGCTCTCACACAGAATGCCCTGCCAGCCACGTCCTTTCTTTTATAACAAGGAAGATCCATCTTGATCATTCCGGCTGACTGTAGCTGTGGCAGTTTGGCATGGGGAGAGAGGCAATCCCTCACATAAGGCAATCCCAGGCCGTTTAGGGCTCTATGGGTCATAACCAACACCTTGAATTGCACTGGAGACTAGTGAGCAGTCGAGATGACCCCTAAGTTGTGAAACCTAATAACTGATGGCAAACACACTCTCAATCAAAGGGGCTGATATTACCACCACCATTTCCTCGAGCTGCTTGCACCACCCCGCCACCATCTCCTCAGTCTCATGTGTGTTGAGCTTCAGCCAGCTCACTGTCATCCATGACCATATGACCCCCATGTTTATAGTATGTGAGCACCTTGAGCATTAATAGATTTAGCCTCACAACCTCCTAAATGATGAAGAAGTATTACTACGCCATGATTCAAATGACTGAGGCAGAAAGGCTCCAGTTCTGCAAAGCTCTTAAACCTGAAGTGAACATGAATGGCCCCACCAAAGCACTTGAACACGTGCTTAAGGTCACACAGAAATGCTGTAGCAGAGCCAGGGAATGAAGCCTGATTGCCTGAGTCCCAAGTCAGTGCCTTTAATCACAAGACCTCCCTTTCATCTTACATGACTTACAAATTGCAAGTACTTAAAAGTGCACAAATGTTTAAAAATCATAGAATCATAGAACTGGAAGGGACCTCGAGAGGTCATCTAGTCCAGTCCACTGCACTCAAGGCAGGATTAAATATTATCTAGACCATCCCTGACAGGTTTTTGTCCAACCTGCTCTTAAAAATCCCTAATGATGGAGATTCCACAACCTCCCTAGGCAATTCATTTCAGTGCTTAACCACTCTGACAGTCAGGAAGTTTTTCCTAATGCCCAACCTAAACTGCCCTTGCTGCAATTTAAGCCCATTGCTTCTTGTCCTATCCTCAGAGATTAAGAAGAACAATTTTTCTCCCTCCTCCTTGTAACAACCAATTATGTACTTGAAAACTGTTATCATGTCCCCTCTCAGTCTTCTCTTCTCCAGACTAAACAAGATTTTTTTCAATCTTCCCTCATAGCTCATGTTTTCTAGACCTTTAATCATTTTTGTTGCTCTTCTCTGGACTTTCTCCAATTTTTCCACATCTTTCCTGAAATGTGGTGTCTAGAACTGGACGCAATACTCCAGTTGAGGCCTAATTAGCGCAGAGTATTATTACTTCTTGTGTCTTGCTTACAACACCCCTGCTAATACATCCAGGAATGATGTTTGCTGTTTTTGCAACAGTGTTACACTGTTGACTCATATTTAGCTTGTGATCCACTATGACCCCCAAATCCCTTTCCACAGTATTCCTTCCTAGGCAGTCATTTCCCATTTTGTATGTGTGCAACTGATTGTTCCTTCCTAAGTGGAGTACTTTGTATTTGTCCTTATTGAATTTCATCCTATTTACTTGAGACCATTTTTCCAGTTTGTCCAGATCATTTTGAATGTTAATCCTATCCTGCAAATCACTTGCAACCCGTCCCAGCTTGGTATTGTCCCTAAACTTTATGTGTACTCTCTATGCCATTATCTAAGTCATTGATGAAGATATTGAACAGAACTGGACCCAGAACCGATCCCTGTGGAACCCCACTTGTTATGCCCTTCCAGCATGACTGTGAACCACTGATAACTACTGTCTGGGAATGATTTTCCAACCAGTTATGCACCCAACTTATAGTAGCACCATCTAGGTTGTATTTCCCTAGTTTGTTTATGAAAAGGTCATGCGAGACAGTACCAAAAGCCTTACTAAAGTCAAGGTATACCACATCTACCACTTCCCCCCTGTCCACAAGGCTTGTTACTCTATCAAAGAAAGCTGTCAGGTTGGTTTGACATGATTTGTTCTTGACAAATCCATGCTGACTGTTATTTACCACCTTATCATCTTCTACGTGTTTGCAAATTGATTGTTTAATTATTTGCTCCATTTTCTTTCCGTGTACAGAAGTTAAGCTGGCTGGTTTTTAATTCCCCAGGTTGTCCTTAGTTCGCTTTTTATAAATGGGCACTATATTTGCATTTTCCCAGTCTTCTGGAATGTCTCCTGTCTTCCATGACTTTTCAAAGATAAATGCTAATGGCTCAGATATCATCTTAGTCAGCTGCTTGAGTATTCTAGGATACATTTCATCAGGCCCTGGTGATTTGAAGACATCTAACTTGTCTAAGTAATTTTTGACTTGTTCTTTCCCTATTTTAGACTCTGATCCTACCTCATTTTTACTGGCATTCAGTATGTTAGACATCCAATCATCACCAACCTTCTTGGTGAAAACCGAAACAAAGAAGTCATTAAGCTCCTCTGCCATTTCCACATTTTCTGTTATTGTCTTTCCCCCCTCATTGAGTAACAGGCCTACTCTGTCCTTGGTCTTCCTCTTGCTTCTAATGTATTTGTAGAATATTTTCTTGTTTCCTTTTATGTTCCTAGCTAGTTTGATCCTGTTTTGTGCCTTGGCCTTTCTAATTTTGTCCCTACATACTTCTGTTATTTGTTTATATTCATCTTTTGTAATTTGACCAAGTTTCCACTTTTTGTAGGACTCTTTTTTGAGTTTTAGATCATTGAAGATCTCCTGGTTTAGCCAGGGTGTTCTCTTGCCATACTTTCTATCTTTCCTACGCAGTGAGATAGTTTGCTCTTATGCCCTTAATAACATCTCTTTGAAAAACTGCCAACTGTCTTCAATTGTTTTTCCCCTTAGAATTGCTTCCCATGAGATTTTACCTACCAGCTCTGAGTTTGCTAAAGTCTGCCTTATTGAAATCCATTGTGTTCATTGTTCTCCCTCCTACCATTCCTTAGAATCATGAACTCTAGCATTTCATGATCACTTTCACGCAAGTTGCCTTCCACTTTCAAATTCTCAACTAGTTCCTCCCTATTTGTCAAAATAAAATCTAGAACAGCCTCCCCCCAGTAGCTTTCTCCACCTTCTGAAATAAAAAATGGTTTCCATTACATTCCAAGAACTTGTTGGACAATCTGTTCCCTGCTGTGTTATTTTCCCAACAGATGTCTGGGTAGTTGAAGTCCCCCATCACCACCAAGTCCTGTGCTTTGGATGATTTTGTTAGTTGTTTAAAAAAAGCCTCATCCACCTCTTCTTCCTGGTTTGGTGGCCTGTAGTAGACCCCTACCATGACATTAACCTTGCTTTTTACTCCTTTTATCTTACCCAGAGTCTTTCAACAAGTCTGTCTCTTATTTCTATCTCAACCTCAGTCCAAGTGTATACATTTTTAATATATAAGGCAACACCTCCTCCCTTTTTCCCCTGCCTGTCCTTCCTGAGCAAGCTATAGCCTTCTATACCAATATTCCAGTCATGTGTATTATCCCACCAAGTCTCCATGATGCCAACTACGTCATAGTTGTGTTTATTTTCTAGCATTTTGAGTTATTCCTGCTTATTCCCCATACTTCTCGCATTAGTATACAGACATCTAAGATACTGATTTGATTTCCCACCCCAGTTCTGTCTTGTCTTTCTCTTATTTCTGCTATAACAGCCCATGCTCCCCCCAGATTCTAAAGACTTCTCCCAGGTCTCCATGTTTTTGACTTACCTGTGGGCTTTGGTCATCTGCCCCCATTGAACCTAGGTTAGCCAGCCTGTAGCCAAATGTGCTCTTCCCCTTCTTTGATAGGTGGACCCCATCTGTTTAGCAGTCCTTCTTCCTGGAACAGCATGCCATGGTCAAGGAAGCTGAAGCCCTCCTGGTATCCTTGCAGGCAGGCATTCACCTCCAGGATGCATCGGTCTCTGCCAAGGCCCCTACCCTTGACTGGAAGGACTGAAGAGAACACCACATGAGCTCCCAACTCCCTCACCCTTACTCCCAGAGTCCTGTAGTCACTTCTGATCTGCTGAGGGTCATACCTCGCAGTATCATTAGTGCCCACATGGATGAGTAGCATGGGGTAGTAGTCAGAGGGCCAGATGATCCTCGACAATCCCTATGTAACATCTTGGATATGGGCCCCTGGCAGGCAGCATAGTTAAGGAGCTCATAAATGTGCCAGTAGGATAAACATAGACACAGTATTCATATGAAACACAAAGAAATGCATATTTCATCACAATACAGCAACAATAACACAGACCTCAAATCAATACTATTATTTCATTAGGAATCTCAAAACATACACACAATGCAAAATACTTCTTGAAAAAGACTGTGAAAAGAGAAAAATGATACACGTACACATCAGTGATACATTGATCAGCTTCATATAGAAACGTACATGTGTTAAAGGAAGGATGGGCTTGTGGTTAGGGTGCTAGCCTAGGATTTGACAGATCTGAGTTCAGTTCTTTGTTCTACTACAGGCTTCCTATATGACCTGAACCAAATTACGTAATCTCTCTGTGCCTCATTTATCCAGCTGTATAAAATAGAGCTACCTTACATCATTAGTACATTAATGATGGTGAGATGCTCAGGTTACAAGGTCATAGAAGGACCTTAGACACATACTTCAGCAGTGGTATATACTTTTTTTTATTCAACTATTTAAACAGCATTATTATCAAGAAATAGCAAACATCTGTTATCACTTAATATATTAATTGATATTACCTACTTAGCAGTGTCCAATAAAAGAAAATATTTGAATAAAAAAATTAAGACAATAAAAATAATGCTATTAAAAATCCACCATTTGGGGGCTCAAATTTAAGATTGTTTTGTTTGGATGAAATATATATTTCTTTCTGACTGTTAAGAATAAAGTCTTCATCTGTGGTTGTAGTAGGCTCCCTGTGGTACAAAGCTGCCATAAAGCCATCTTTTCTTATCTTTTGTTTAAAGAAGCACTCCATTTGAAGTGCTTTATTGGCAGTTAATGATTTTGCTGTTACATGGTAGCATATGGAAGAACTTTCACATTAGAGCAAGTATGCATGGTAAGTTGGAGCAAATCAATAGATGCTTTGCTGTGCTTATAGACAAATTAAAGGTCTTTATACAGTGACATGCAGCTAAACAAATATCTCTGTTATGAAAGCTTTTAGATATGTTGTATATCTGGGCTATTTAACTATAATTTATTATTTTTCTGTCTAATTATAGAGGAAGCACAAGTAAAATCTGACTGTCTAGTCCAAGTAAACAACATTGCTATTTCTAGGGCATATTTATCGTTTTGCAAGATTCTTCATGAATGTTATTCATAAGAAGGGTCGCAAGGCCTACTTCTGTTTCTTTGGTTTTCAAGAGTGGTTACAAGGTAATTTTTTTTCTAATAGAATATAAACATATTTTCTTTTTGAATCATGTTAATCAGCAGATAATTACGTATATGTTATGCTATTTTAGGAAGTCGAGCAATTCTTGATTAAATATATTAAGCAATTTGTCTATTATAATGAACCTTGGAGATGTTATTATTGCAGATAAGATCAGTGGTGCAGTAGGGCAGTCCAGTCCAGTATGCCATACCAGTAAACTATTTATAATTGGTATGGCGTACCGAAAAAACACAGGAGGAGCAGAACGTGGGCCGCCGGGCAGCACCACACCGGCAGCTTCTCCGGCGTGATTGTACCCGCCCCCCCAGCTGCATGCCTGCATCTCCTGTCCGGGGTCTGTACAACAGCCCTGCTGGAGGACAGGGCTGGGGGAGGTACAGCTGCACCACAGGAGCTGCCGACGAGGGGCCACCCGGTGGCCCCACGTTCTACTCCTTTCGCCACTGCAGTTTCTGGGAGAGGCCTGAACCGCAGGCATTCCCAGGAACCGTAGCAGCAAAAGAAGCAGAACGTGCCACTCCTCCGGTGCGGCTGTACAGCCCCCAACCCTGCCCACAATGCTTCGACACAGCTGCGTGCCCGCATCTCCTGTCCGGGGTCTGTACAGCAGAGGACAAGCTTGGGGGCAGGGTTGGGGGCGGTGCAGCATCCCGGCAGTCCCATGTTCTTCTCCTTTCGCCACTGTGGTTCCAGAGAGCCCTACAGTTCAGAGGTCTCCGGCTCAGCGGGCGGAGGACAGAGGCCCCCCTCCCCAGGTAATGTGGGATGGATCATGAGGTGGGGAGGAGAAGAGCCCAGGGCCCTGGGCTTTGGGTGGGGCGGGATCACATGAAGAGTCATGTGGGGAGGTCATGTGCCCCCCTCCCTTTAGCTGGTGCAGCATACCACTAAGAAATGAATTCTTCTTGCACCACTGTATAAGATCCAGGCTACTGTAACTTGTAGTGAGTGACTGAAAAAGTGTGATTGGATTACTGAAGGCTCCTGTAATAGTCAATTTAGCCTTTTATGTCTAGGTTATCCAACTGGAATTTAACAGCAATGGGTTATGCTGATAGTTCTTGTCTATAAGAGCTACCTCCCATGCTGTATTCATAATGAGGTCTTTCATTGTTGTTTTAGAGATACTTAATTATGAAGTGGCATGGCAAAATGGCTGAGGTCAACGTACTACAACTAAAAGTTGTGAGCAAATCTGTTAGTTTTCCTCTCGAGCTCATCAAAATCTTGGGTGATCAGCTTTGTCTTGCACTTAGCTTTATTCCACATGCCTCAAAGGTGTTGCGTGTTTTACTTTCAGTGATTCCCCCCCCCGCCCATCTTACAGAACTGAATATTGAAAAGATATGCCATTTTGATTTTGTGACTGTTGGGTTTTTGTTTACTCATGGTGATTTTGGTCATTAAAAAGTCAGATTAGGAAAGCTCTTACTGTGGATATCTGGAGGGTAGAAGCTGTAGACAAAAGCTGATTAGTTACATCTAATACAATTCTTCCGAAGAGAACAGTGCTGTAATTGCATTAATATAATACATACACATTTTGGTAATTAGGTTTCCCTACATGCTCTTACCTAAACATATGTGAGATATGCTTAAGCATGTTGATACATATTTAATTAATATTAAGGGACATATTGTGTCCCCAGGTGCACCAAGTGCAGCCACACTGACCCAGTATAATGGCACAAGAACTATAACTGAGTGCAGAACTCAGCCCTAGTAATATTAGACAGCGAACATCATAGTATAATGCTAAAATTACAAGACCTGATTTTCAAAGAAGGCCTCACCCCCCGCTCAAGAGGGTGTTTAAACAACTGAATGTGCATTTTTCACAATCCAAAGCCCATAGGAACTCTTCTGTTGACTTCAGTGGGCTTTTGATTGTGCCGTAATGCTTGAATTGACAGGGGATACATTTTACACATGCTAACCCCATTTGTTAAAAGCTATTACTTGCACATACAGATATTGGTGTTACGAAAGGTGTTTGTATGGATGGTTAAGTGTGCACAAAAGTTGGTCACCTTCCAAAATCAGAGCTTTACATTCTACTTTAAAATTATTCTAGTTTCTTATTGAAAGGGCAGATTAATAATTTTTTTAATCTTTACTGCTCCTCTTATAGGCTTAGAAATCAATTTTTACATTCCAGTGACTAATTCAGAAAATACTTTTAATCTTTTAATTATTTTTAGAGTTAATATATCAGTGGTGCATTTAAGTGGGCACTTTCTGCATTGTTTTAATTTGACCAAGTATAAAAGTAGATGAAAAGACATGTAAAAATAGTTTATGAAGTTATTTATCTAGGAACCCTGCTTAGGACAGAGAGTGAGAAGTTTTTCTTGTTTTAGTGGAAGATTCAACAGTATTAGTTCAGTGTAATTACAGGTAATATAAGTAGTTATTACAGGTAATAACACGAATCATACTGTAAGTGTATGCCACACTTTAAAAGCTCACAGCAGTAGTTCAGATGCATAACGGATGGAGACTGCAGCCAATTGAATACTGCATAATAATGCTTCCAGAGCTATACTGGATGACAAATGTAGCATTAAGTCCACCACACTGCAGCCTTGCAACCACTTCCTGTTGCGCAAGGGAGTTTGATCGTGGCCACATCTCTGTTATGCTTCGCAGAGGAAAACAGCACTAATGGCCCCACTCCTTTGCAGGAGAACTGGGTGGGTAGAAAGACTCTGTGCACACTTTCTCCCTTTCCCCTCATCTCAGCAGACTCATAAATGGGAAGGCTTAGTACAGGCATCCTGCATATCCCCTTACCTTGCACAACCATACACAGACTAGTCACAAGCCTATCCATACTGTGCATAATTATAATTTTCCTCATGACAAACTTTGAACTAGTTTGTCTCTGTTCATACTGATTTCTAGCCTTTTATTTCTACACACTATCTTGCATTATACCTCCCATCATTTCATTCACACCCGTGTTCCCATCAGTCACACTCTCATTCACTCAGACACAAATCTGCCAACCCATCTCCCTCCTTCAAGTCCCTATGCCTTCCTCAGGTGCAACACTCCCCTTGTTAAAACCCTCTTCCCGCCATGGTAACCCACGGGCTCAGAGCCCCTTGCCACCCAAGCTCAGACCCCTCCCCTTCAGGTGGAGAAGTCCCCATTTCCTAACAATTCCCTGCAGCTCAGAACCTCCCTCCACATCAACTCCAAATTCCCTAATTCAGAGCCCTTCCCTTTTCCACCTGAGCATCCCCCACACACAACTCCCCCAGTTCCAAGCCCACCACCAGTCCCACAGGGAAGCCATGTGTACCATGGCCACTGGGGTTTCCAGAGTCTGGAAAAGCCCCATCCCCACCACCACCAGGAGTCCCAGCTGTCAGCAGGTGATGTTGTATACTTCAGTACAGCACCCAAACCATAGATGCTATGCAATAGTATAATGTATATATATATAGTCTACCATATATAGTATAGTATACCATAGTCACAGACCTTATATATTATACATCAGATATTCCTCTCACTTACACTGGTGTAAATCAGGACTAACTCCATGAAAGTAAATGGTGTCAAATTGGTATGGAATCAGAATCCGTTCCAGTGTGCATACTGTGGCTGATAATGGGGGCCTTGTTGATATGGTTTAGTTTCACCAGCCCCTGGTGACCTGCTATCCCAGCTTATTTCCCTGACCTAGACAAAACAACCCCCTGATCAAAATTCTCCTCAGATAATACTATCATTGTTCATAATAGGAAAATATTCTCAAACTTGAATTCACAGTAAAAATAGCCGAGCTGGTTGTGTACTTTAAACACACAATATGTGCAAGATTCAAATCAGACTCACAGTATACAGACGTATAAAATGATAGTGTTCGCATAGTCAGCAGTGGTCACCCATCAAATGTTTCCAGTGATATCTCTGCTATTAGACAATGTCACTGTGTGTGATAAGATATCTAGTTCTACCACCCAGCATGGAATTATTTATTTCAGTTGGATGTGGAATTTCTTTTAGAACATGTTGGTGCCTATCCAAGGCTGTGGGTGTTCTTGACATACATTTAAATGTATGTAAGTTACAAAATAAGTTACAAAACATAAATGGTCAGAATCAGCAACCCTTCTGTTTCATCACACATGTTTTTAATCACCAGTCATGTGACCAGTTCAGTTTAACCTATCACCAAAGTTTTTTACTAGACAAAAATTTCATCTTCATCTGCCAGAACAGATCTCATTAGCTCCAATCCAAGAGTATAAATGGTTTTATGTATCTCTTTTAGACAGCAAGGACTAAGGGGCAAGAGAGGAGGTCTTCTGGGAACTATTCAAGTCCTTTGTGATTCCGAGAGACATACAAAATCTTTTTGGCTCCTGAACTGTAATACCACCTGGTCTGGCTCACTAATGAAAACCATTGGGTCTGCTTCTTCCATGAGCTAGTAGAGTTGCCCCCTAACTCACTGTAGGGTCCTAGAACATGACTAACTGCTATTGAATGTGCTCTAGGGAAGAATTCTACACTAGCAAGGAGATTGACTGGTGACCTAGTAGGCCTTTTCCACATCTGACTTCGATGATGTGGTTCTTTTCTGCTTCTTTTTTAAAGTTACTCAGGCTATAGGAAGCAAAATATCAAGAGAATATAAAAATAATACAAAAATAAAAGAAATTAAAATATTTGTAAACTTCCTCCAGGAAGACCAAGATGCATACTCAGCAGCATTATATATAATAATATGGAGATATGCCTATCTCATAGAACTGGAAGGACCTTGAAAGGTCATCAAGTCCAGTCGCCTGCCTTCACTAGCAGGACCAAGTACTATCCCCTGACAGATTTTTGCCCCAGATCCCTAAATGGCCCCCCGCAAGGATTGAACTCACAGCCCTGGGTTTAGCAGACCAATGCGCAAACCACTGAGCTATCCCTCCCCCCCACACAAGTAAACATGAAATTTAAAAATACGTGTGAGTGGCAGAAACGGGAAATGGAAGAGATGTTCACTTACATCCTACTATCCAAGATGGTTGCTGCTATTTCAGCTGGGAGCTGTGTTATTAACTGAGAGAATCACCTGACCCTGTTAGGAGATGTTACTAAGAGTCCAATCCACGAGCCATGAGTTCTCATGGACAGACCCCACCAACACTGAGTCCTATGGAGCTCAATTGGGCTGAGCGTGGAAGCAGGAGTCCATGTGCACTCATTACAGGAGTATGGTTTAAACTTTCAGCATGTTTAAGGCAAAAATATATTTTTAAAGATTATAATAATACATATTTTTGTATATGTAGAAATCTATTATTGTTTTGTGGGATGAAAGAGTGACCTTCAGTGGACAATGATGCTCTCAAGGTGTGATTCCAGCTTTGTATTGTATTGCAATGCATTGCATTGCATTGTCAGGTACTTGCAAATGCAAAAGATCTTCTATCATAAACCTCTACTGCAGCCTCTCTGTCTCTCTAATTCATACTCACAAGATATATACATGTATAATGTATTTTGCATGTTTTAACACATTATGCAAAATTTCATGTATAAAAACATTCTGATAAAATCTTGTTTTTATGTATAAGCTGACCTTCAATAGGAATTATAAAGACTCTATGACAGCAGTCTACTCTTTATATGTATCTATATTCACTTGAGAAAAGCATGACTCATGACTTTTTGCTACTCAACTGATTAAACTTCTATCCTGAAACTGACAGGAGAGTCATTGTTCAGATTGATGTTCTCAATGTCCTACATTCAATAGAGTTTACTCTTGATTTATTAAGCTTCCAGGTAAACATGATTTACCTAGTTTCTTGTGCACATATTTTTACTGTGTCCTTTTGCTAATTGGTATCATAGAACTATTATGAGTGTCTTTATATGTCTGTCCCCTCCAAGCTCACTATATGTAAAAAAAAGCAAAACATATTTCATTTCCTATTACAGCTATTATATTGGATTTTTGTGATTTGAATTGTTTTGATCTATATTTTCTAATAATGATGGAAAACATTTGTTTTGCTATACGTTATCACACTTGACAGAAAAATAATCTGGAGTATAAGGCTTTTCCTCTGATTATGTAGAAATATAGAAAGATACCTTCGACTAATGCATATTTTTGTTTCTTTGTTTTTGTTTTTTTGCTGATTGACAAAGAAAGCTTAAGAGGAATAAAGTAATTCAATTATCAATATAGACTTCAGTTCATGATTGCTATATGTTACAATAACAGATTAACATATGATACATTTTGATTAATACAGAGTTAGGGGGCTATTTTTATTTAATGAATCCATGTTTGCATGTTAAGATCATCCATTTGAGTTATGTAAAGGAATTCTCTCTGTTTAGTTGTTCCAAAGAAGGGTTGTAACAAGCTACAGAGAGAGTCCTGTGAATTCTAATTAAAAATGCTTATATGCTAAAGAAGAACTTAGAGAGAGAGAGCTCTGCCTGTGTCTTTATTGTGGACTTTGGGCATTGGAGGTTGATCACTGAATAGTGCCAGGCCTGGTAGAAGTATCTCTTGAGGGGTGAAAATGGGGATTCAGGGAAGTAAAGAATTTAAGGCATGTTTCTTTAAGATTTGGGGTTAAAGCTCAGGTTCTCCACCATACCCTAAACATTTATTGTGTTCAGTCCATGTGAGTTGGCCTGGGAGGGTCCCCACTCTGGAATGATGTAACATTCCTCTTGTCTACTTTAGTGGGTTGGTCTGGACCTTCTTGGGCTCCTCAGCTACTCAGTAGCACTGCTTTAGACAAAGACCACAACCTTAGCATGGCATGTAGACTTTCTCTGCATCACTTTCCTCTGCATCCCTTGAGGCTATAGCAAATTACAGGAAAAAAAAGAGAAAAAACAGAAAAGGAATGTAAATTGATATGTGCCTACATAAATAATGTGATACAAATCTTTAGGTAGGCTCTAAACTTTGTTACAGAACATCCAAAGATTATCTTGTCTGTACCCTTGTAGAAATGTCAGGCCTCTCCTTGACTGTGAGGGATACAGCAACGTGATATGCTCATAGGAGGATGTGTCCTGTGTTAGTAAAAACTTCCTCCATTAAAGAAAAGGGAGGTTTTTGATCTCTCCAGGTCCAATTTTTTACAATGGGTGGCAAAATACACATTAGCATTTGATTAAACCATCTTGTCCTTTAAAGTTAGTTTGTATATATATTACTGCGTCGGCTCATTAACACTTGGACAAAGTACATAGTAAGTTTGTAATTGAACATCCTCTCCCCTCCTATGGAAGTCAAACACAATCATAAGTTCTTCCTTCCTTGTATTTGTTTATGTTAAAGCCTTGTCATTGCCCCAAATTATGTTAGTTTTGGTGCATACTTCAAGTGAATTATTTTATTGTCATGGTTCAGATAGAAAAACAAACATTTTTGCATATACTTAAATGTTCTTTTATTCAGCTACCGGTTCCAGGTAACACACAATGCAAATGAAAGTCAGTTATTTACCATTGATATAACTCAGTTAAGAAATATTGAAACATAAGTACAGACATGACAGAGATTAAAAATTAAATGGGCTGGACATAAACAGAAAGTCCACTGTGGTGTTATTACGTGGCTGGCATACTTCGCAATGGCCAGGCAGAAGATTTTTAAAAATGGCAACATGTCATAAGCAGATATTATATTAACTGGCCTTTACCTTGAGAAAACATTCTGTTTGAGCCAAACATCTCCCACTCCTGTAATAAAATGTGTTGGAGTTTTAATATTTTTTATGATTCTGAGGCCACATCAGTTCAGTTCTCCTATCCTTTTTTATTGTAAGGAATATTTCCTACCTCCACTAATATCAAGTCAAGACATATGGCTGAAATACTCATTCTATGTACTGTAATAATATAGTATTGTAATTCTCAGATGACCTCAATGTGTTTTGAATTCAGTAGCTCATAGTGTAACCTTTACTGGTAAAGGGAACAACATATTAGTCCTCTCTTGGCAGATTTATCTTGGTTTGATTTTTCAGCTCAAATTATCTATGTCATTTTAATTCTAGTTTTCATATCAATAAATGGGCTCACTCTCTTATATTTCTCTGATCTTACAAAATATACACAATCCAGACAATTTTTCTCTTCTGATCAATGTCACTTGAACTTTGTTCTTTTCAGACTGAACACATATGACTGAAAGGCTCTCCATCCTTAGTTTTAGTAACTCTCAAGTAATTTATTTTTCAAGTCTACTTTCTTCTTTTGTAAGTTTCTATACATGTTTTTTTTCACTGTTTCTTTAAACCCTTACTACTTGCCTTCTTTTCTGTGTAATGTAGCATTAATGTCAATTCCTTTTATTGTAAGGCAAATAATTCAGTAGGTTTTTCCAGGGCACACTTAGAAAGATTCTACCTCTTTAGAAGTTCTTAGTATTTCTACTGGTTTCCCCCACTATAAGTACAGGAAATGAACAACAACTTTCAAACTGGTAGGAAGGTTTGAAGGTGACCACTGTGTAAGATTCTGTAGTTTGGAGCTGGTTTTCAGTCTTAGACTATAATTTGAGTCCAATCATATGTCCTAAGAGAGAGATTCTGCCTCAGTTTACATTTTATTACACAATATGATGACTTGTCACTGAGATTTAGACATTACACATTAGTGTCTATTATTAGAGTATTAGTAAATGAGTGGGAAGAAAAAAGGCTTTCTTAATTCAGGGACTGATGCCTTCAAGTGAGGATATAGGCCTTTGGTAGGTTAATAAACAGAAAGTTTGTTCAATCATCAGTGTTTGATAAGAAAACAAAAGAAAGACAATGGGCTGGATTATAATCTCAATTATGTTGGTGTAAATATAGAATAGCGGTAATGATTTTTTTGGAGATATAACTAGAATCAGATTCTGTTGCTTGTTCATAAGCACAAATATTACATGCGTAGATGGATATTAGCACTTTTTAATAGCAAATAAATATTACCATTTTCAAAATCACACATTTATGTAAGAATCAGAAGTTTGAAACATGAAAGTTGTGGTTCAGGAAAGTTTTATCCAATAGTACTGTCAAAGAATAGAGTAATTTTTGCTATTATCCATAGTTTTTCTGAGTCCTTAGTATTAGGAGAATGGTATTTCATTGATCATCTGTTACTACTGATCATACAAATTCTATCTATTTATTTCAAGAGATCATGTAATACATTTTTCAAGCACTGTACCAGAGCTGTGTAGGTAATTCCATTAACACTGCCTTGAAACCTTAGCTCTGCTTATTATATAATGTTGCAATGCCATGAAAACATCCTCTCCTCCTCCCAAATCCAAGTGCATACAAAAATAATTTATGTATGCTACAGATGCTGAACTGGTCTGTGAAGTGTTAAAATGTTAGGTACAAACAATAGGTTCTAAAGACTCTTACAGTTGAGATGTCAAGCTGCTAGTAACAATTATAGATAATGGCTGAGGAGTAATGCTAGAATTTAAGGGATGGTAGGAATGGTTAAAAATAGACTAAGTGAATTAGTATCCTTGCAGTGCACACAGCCTCCAGTTTGAATTGTAAAATGTGGGTTTGCTGATCTTATTAAAGCAAGTGTTGTGGAAAGGCTGGCTGGTTTGAATTTTTCCAAAGGCTAGAGAGATTTCAGAGGGAAAAGTTAAACTTAACAGAAGAACCAGTAGAGGGATTAATTTTAGCAAAGGGCTGGCACCAAACTCGACCCCTTTTATTGCCAAAACTGATTATTTTTTCAGATTTAATCAGTTACATTTAATTTAGATACACACAGTCTGACTTGGTTGTGGTGTTGCATGTTTAAGGCTACAAATAGTCTATCGGATGACTTTCTTGAGGTAATTCAAACGGAATTGCTGACACTTCATGGCAAGCACCATGTCTTCATATATGCTTGTACTACACTTAGCACAATACAGCCCCAATCCTGAATGCAATATAATATTATAGGGTTGGTGTAGCCTTCACATTTGTATATTAACAAAAGATGATGTTCCAGATTTGATCTATTTGATGAAATGTCTAATACTTGAGAATTTTCTAATTCATTTTAAACAATGATTACAGATTTCAGTGGTCTTACACTGACTGAAAATTATTGAGATCTTCTAACAGAGAGACTGATATCTTCTTGTGAATCAGCTAAATGTATGTGACCACAAATCAGCTGAGTCTAACCATGAATATCTATGAGTGATAAATAGTTTTTGAAAGTGTCTCTGATAGCTCTTCAACACAAATACTGAGTCAACATGGCACCATTTCATGGTTGGATGTGAGGAGAAGAAAAGTAAAAACAAAATCCAAGGAGAATTATCTGAGGAAAGATAAATAAATTATTCTATTAGACTGACTGAGTGAAGTAATGTGTCTTTAATTTCTAACCTTCTTGCTTAATTGTTGGTCAAAGGTTTACTTGTTCTCAGTTTTCCTTTGTTCAGAGACCCATGTGTCCACTTCTTAATTTAATTTGATATTAGGGGTGAAATCCTGGCCACACTGAAGTCAGTGGCAAAACTCCCATTTTCTTCGATGGGGCCAAGATTTCACCTAAGATCTCCTCATGTTCCTACAGTCACTACAGTGCTACTCTTTGCTGGCATGTCATAGAACTTCAAAATATGCTGATATAATGTCACAGAAGATGTGTTATTGTTTTTGTTATCAGTCCTAACGGAACCATGAAACAGCTAAAAAGGAGACTGAGGCTGACCTAAAGAATCCCCCCAAGTATAAGCTGAGGTGAAACTTTGGGTCACTTACTGTGGTGTAGCCGCCCAACAAATATGGACATTTCAATAAAGCTTAGTCACTTATAAAGTTGAGTTTTGTGGCCAGAATTTGATCTCACTTACACAGGGTTGCCAACTTTCTAATCATGCAAAACCAAGTACCCTTGCCCTGCCCCCTGCCCCCTGCCCCACTCCTTCCCTGAGATCCCACCCCTTCTCTGAGGCCCCGCCCCCAACTCACTCCATTCCCCCTCCTTCAACCTGTCACTCTCCCCCACTCTCACTCAGTCGCTCATTTTCACCAGATTGGGGCAAGTGTTTGGGGTGCGGGCTCCGGGGTAGGGCTAGAAATGAGGGTTTCAGGGTGCAGGGGGGGCTCCAGGCTGGGACAGGGATTTGGGGTGCAGAGGAGGGGAAGGGTTCCATCTAGGGGTGTGGGCTCTGGGATGGGGCCAAGGATGAGGGGTTTGGAGTGCGGGAGGGGGCTCAGGGCTGGGATAGGAGGCTAGGGGGTGCATGGGGGTGATGGATCCGGCTGGGGGTGCAGGCTCTTGTGTGGGACTGGGGATAAGGGGTTTGGATTGTGGGACAGGGCTCCAGGCTGGGGCAGAGGTTGGGCTGCGGGGAGGAGTGAGGGCTCTGGGGTGGGTCTGGGGATGAGGGGTTTGGGGTGCAGGAAGGGGCTCAGGCTGGAGCAGGGGGTTGGGGTGCGGGCTCCAGGAGGGAGTTTGGGTGCAGGAGGGGGTTCTGACATGGGGTAGGGTGTTGGGGTGTGGGAGGGGGCTTGGGGTGTGGTGTCCGGGCAGCACTTACCTCCTGTGGCTCCCGGAATCGGCCAGTATGTTCCTGCGGCTCCTAGGCACAGGGGCACCCAGGGGGCTCCGCGCGTGCTCTCACCCCCAGGTGCCACCTCTGAAGCTCCCATTGGCTGCGGTTCCTGGCCAATGGGAGCTGCGGAGCCAGTGCTCAAGGTGGGGGCAGTGCACAGAACTTTCCTGGCTACCCCTGCACCTAGGAGCCAGAGAAACATGCCACGGCTTCCAGGAGCTGTGCGGAGCTAGGGCAGGCAGGGAGCCTGCATTAGCCCTTCTGCGCCATTGACTGGACTTTTAATGGCCTGGTCAGCAGTGCTGACTGGAACTGCCAGGGTCCCTTTTCAACCTGCCATGACGATCGAAAACCAGATGCCTGACAACCCTACTTACACTGGTGTAACAATACTGATTTCTATATAGCTGCTTCAGATTTGGCCTCGGTACTGCTAAGCACATAAGCACTTGCTTATATGATCTGCTGAAAAGGGATGTGTGATGGGTTGGACCCCTTGGGAAGCCACCTTATGTGCTGAGATACCACTGTACCTCAGGGATCTCAAACTCAAATCACCGCGAGGGCCACATGAGAACTAGTAAATTGGCCTGAGGGCCGCATCACTGAAACCTTTTCATACAATGATACAAAAGTATAGTCAAAAATGAAAAAAATGAAGAGCAATATAGTATTCTATTAAAAGTAAATGTATTAACTTTTTTAAAATTGTAATGCAAAGAGGGGTTTTAATAAAATATAAACACTCAGTAATGTTTGGAGCTTGACTGCCAGTGGAGTTGGTGCCTATGGTGGGCCACAGGAAATAACTCCGCGGGCCGCATGTGGCCCACGGGCCACATGTTTGAGACCCCTGGTCTACCTGTTCTGCCAGCATGGGCCCCCTTTTACCTGTCTTGCTGAGCCAGGCTATTAAAACCTCCTCTAACACACACACAGGCAGGGCCACACCCAGCTACAGATCAGCTCTGGGAAGACTCAGCTAAGGGATTTGGCTCCAGCACTCAGATGTCCACCTCCTTTGGAGTGCAGACCCAAAGATATATTATAAAATTTGTCTGCTCCCTCAATATGGAGAGAGGTTTGCACACTTCTTGCCCCCCCAGTTAGAAATTACAGAAACTGGGTTTAATAATAAACAAAATAAATTTTATTAACTATAAAAGGCAGATTTTAAGTGGTAAAAGGAGTAACAAACAGAACAAAGCAGATTACTAAGCAAATGAAATCAAATACGCAAACAAAGCTAGTTTCACTAAAGAAATTGGTTACAAATAGTTTTTCTCACCCTAGATATTGTTGCAGGCAGGTTGCAAAGTTTCTGTGGTTCAGAGTTCCAATTATATTCCTTTTCAGACTGGACCCCTGTCAGTCTGGACTCCCTCCTTGCCTTCCCTTCAGATGGCTTTTGCAGACTTTCTTCTTGGGAAGACAGCCATGGAGAGGAGGAGTCCTGTTTGCCTTCCTCCCCACCCTTAAACAGGATTTACATAAGGTGGGAATCCTTTCTTTCCCAAACTTGACCCCCCCTTCCCTTACAGTGGAAAGTTACAAGAAGTCCCAGGTAATGTTTTAGTATCCGGTGACAAGACCACCTGACTCTGTAGGATCACAGCGTCCATGAGTCAGTTGCAGTATGGAGCGTCCACAGGAAGGTCAAGCTTTTCACAGTCTATTGTCCTCGCTGATGGGCCATCCTCCCTGTTTGGCTTTTCCATTGTTGTACCTGAAGTGTTAGCAGTGGGCATCGTCCAAAGTAACATAGTTGAAATACAGATACATAGTCAATATTCCTAACTTCAGATACAGAAATGATACATGCATACAAATTCGATAATCACAGTCAGTAAATCATAACCTTTCCAATGATATCTCACATGAGCCATCTTGCATGAAGTATATCTCAGTTATGTCATATTCATATCATAAGCATATTTTCATAAAGAATATGGAATGAGACATCACAAGATGGACTTAAGCACATGCTTAAAGTTAAATATGTGATTACGTGCTTTGCTGAATCGGGGCCTGACACTGATGTAAGTGGTATTTGAATCATGCTCTCTGGTGAATTTCACCCCTGTGCATAAGGCAAGTGTAAAGCCTAGGCATCACTTAACTCACATAAACCCTATTTTGCAGTATTAAATGGGGAATAGGATTTAAGTGATTCCGAGGCCTTGTGCTGGTCCCCTGGACATGGGTGAATTTCACCCTAAGTGCATTCATCCAATATTCCCAGTGACATGAGGATTTACATCTGAAATTATCATTGTTTAGCTCACTGCCATAACGTCCCTTACATTCAGTGTGTGCTGGGACTCAGCATCAGCACATCCCAGCATCAAACAGACAAGCTCTTTAAGTAGACGTTTTTTAGCCTTGGAACTTGTCCCTGCCCCACATTGGTCTGCTAGAGCTTGACTTTGTTAACACTCTAGGCATGAAACATAGCTCATCTTTCTTGCACTCATTTGTGGAGAGGGTTGGCTGCAGAGCAGAGAAGCTTTATTATTATACCTGCTTTGAGTGGGTGGGGGTGGGGGTCTTATTTAACTACAAAGCCTGCTGGGGCATATTTGTATAGTTATTGCACTGGAGTGAGCAGTCTATTACCATATTTATTGCATAAAACAAATTGCCTATGGGTGTCCACAGTGTGGGATGGGTGCCTCTTTATTTAATATGTGTACAATCATTCTCTCCATCATGTCTTCAAGAAAAAGTACTTTATATTTCTTCCTTGCTCTTCCTCAACAAAGTATATTTCTATACTTAAAGCACCTTTAGTAGAACACTTCATCCTTACAATATGTCATGCTATTACCCATTGGTCGGAAGAGTATTTTTACTATTAGAAAACACAAATGGGCATAATACAGTCAGCCATAATTTGGTACCTTTCAAATTCCTCCCTAGCTGAGGAATCACATCCTGAGCATTGGAGACTTCCCTGTTGAAATCCTGGACGAGTTGCCACTTGTAACGATGACAGACCCCCGCTGTTGGGCAGGACTGAACCTGGGGCTTTTAGAGCTTAGTACATGAGCTGCTACTGCATGAGCTAGAAGCCAACTGTCTGCTAGCTAAGGCCACAGAGCAAACTCATTTTATCTCTCTCTCTAAGTGGGCTCACTGCCACTAGATGGGACAGAACCCCACACCCAGAAGGTATGTGGGTTACATAAGCAATTATCTTCTTTGTGAAAACACATTGCAATGCCCAGAGCCCTGTGAGTAACTCTGCCCCTAGAACTGGCTGTATTTATAAAGATTAATATAGAGTGCAAATTCTCCTGCTGCTTGCAGCAGCCTCCCTCAAAAGAATCTTCATCACAAAACTAACAAGAATACAACATTTCTTCAAAGAAATGTTCACAGCGTAATAAAAAGAACGTGTACAAGTATGCCTGACCATGCCATCTGGTGACTCCTGCCATAACAAGAAATTACCCAAATCCCAATAAACAACAGTTTATAAAAATATTAGAAAACTGTAATTTCTGCAGTTTAAACAAGACCATTTTTCTCTGTATTGCAGAAAGTGTAATTCCCGTGTAGTCGATTCTTCTGGACTGGTGCAACCAGCAAACCACTGATTTTAAATGTAGTAGACATGCCTAGTGATGAATGAGTTTGGGATTAAGGTATATCATTAGATTATTGAAATCACTAAACCTCAAATTTCTTTTTGATTTGGGCCCCAATTTTACAATTTAATCCATGCCGGCAGACCCCCGTACAAATCAATGGGATTTGGGCTCCTAAATTATCCAGGTGCTTATGAAAACCGCAACCTTACCACATACTTCACTTAGACACTGATCCTTATCCCTACTCTGCCACTGATTTACTCTGAGACTTGGGCAAGTTGTTTGTCCAAGTACAAGTTGTCTCTGTACATTAATTTCCCCATCTATAAAAGGGATAATAATGCTTAACAGCTTCACGAGGCATTGTGAAGCTTAATGCACACATTTTTGCAAAGCCCTTTGTTATCCTTGGCTCATCCTACAGGTTTGGAATGCACTGGACACATGCCAATTAACGTTATTGTACCTTAATTAAGGGCAGATTTTTCATGTCCCAACTTCTTTCCACCACAGATGAATGGCTACCTAATCAAACACAAAGGAGTTGCAAGCCTACTTTGGTTTAAAAAAACCCTCCTAAACCTAAAATCATTTACTGTTAGATACACACAAAAGCAAAACTGCAACTTACCATAAAAATAGAGTCTCAGTAAACATGAGAAAGACAAACCTTTTCAAAATATTTCTTGACAAGCTGTTGATGGTTCATTCTGGCAGTGGGCAACTGCAGAATATTAATAAAGTACTGGAAGAAGAACAATCTGAACATGTTGGTCATGACTGACTGAAAGCTGCAGTGCATGATATCAAGATGCATTATTTGTCTCTAGTTATTGGTCTTAGTTTATCCTCGTTACTGCAATATTCTTTCTTTCTTTCTGTGGCATTCATTGGCACTAACTTTTGACATTGAACCATCCACAGAGATGGACTGAACAAAATGCCCAGTTGATTTTCTTAGTGGCTAGAAATTAGATTCCAGTGAGCAAAGTGAAATCTAGATAACTGTGCTTAGCACAATGGGGTCCTGGCCCATGAGGGGCAAAAAATAGGTAGAGCCAGCCCAACACCTTGTGGAAAAGCCTATGCAATGGATGAATTTCCAGGGGGTTATGTTTTTGTAGGGTTCGAAAACTATATTTGTTCAACTTTTTCTCAGTGTTATGATGGTAGTGATCTTTAAATTAGTATATTTTATTTTTTTTAAATAGAGGATTTACGCATGACTGTATAAATATCTGTCTACTGTATGTTTCATTCCATGCATCCGATGAAGTGGGTACTAACCCACGAAAGCTTATGCTGAAATAAATTTGTTAGTCTCTAAGGTGCTACAAGTTTTTCTTTCTTATTTTCATTTTACTTTAAATTGTGTTACATTATGGATTTAAAAGTTGGTGTTATATAGACTGCATTGGTATAATTTTAATGGGGATAAAATGTTGATACATTAATCAGAAATATCTGCAGTTCAAACTGATGAAATATAGGAAAATAGATTCATGTCTGAAGTTTTTTAATGTGTATTTGTAGGATCTGTCCAAAAAGTTTGTCAGCAGAGCAAAGAAATTGTGATCAGTGGCAGGTAGGAATCTCTGCAATTACCCTGTAGTACACCTTCAGTTGGTGTACCTCGAGGAATGAAGTAGTGTATTTCATGTTAAACTGAGTTTGTTTTCTGTCTTAGAAGTGGGATTAATAAATCAGCATGTTTTTGGATGGCCAGGAGAAATGTTGTTGTTGTTGGTTTTTTATTAATTTTAGCATTTCAGACCCTGATTCAGCAAGGCACTTAATCATGGGCTTAAGTGCTTTGCTGAAGTTAAACCTCAACTAGCAATCTATGCAGTCAGAAAAAAACTCTTTGTCCCCATTGTCCAGATTTTGTATTTCTTTCAAATACCTGATTCTCCTCTCACCCCAGTGTAACTCAATGGAGTCACATGAAAGTAAAACAGGATAAGTAAGATCAGAATAAGGTCCAAGGTCTTGTCTTGTACTTTGTATATATTATGTGCTGTATGTTTGCAACAGATACCTATTCCTGCCAAAACCAGGCATGTCAGATGTGATGCAAAAACAAATTATTTGGGCTTTTCCAACTTTGCATAGGAGCCAAATATATTTTTGTTTGATTTAGCCCATAGAGGTCTGTTATTACAGAGGTGATGTTTACAATCATCTTGGAGAACCTTGGAGTGCAGTGACTTTATTATGGGCGAGGCTGGTAATAGATAATCTTAAAGACAACCCTATGCTTGTTTTCTAACATATATTGTATGCCTTGCTAGATGCACTTTACTATGAGTGTACTCAAAGCACACTCCAGAGAAATTAATTTAAGCTAACACAGTTCATTTTTTACATTTTGCTAAAGGTAATCATATCACTGCCACCACTGATACAATTTGCTATGAGAAATCTGAGCATTCTTTAAGTGACATGGAAAAAAATCACATGGAGATCCATTGGCAAAAGTATGCATAATGGAAACCTACACATAATTCTGGGTCCCTAAATTTGGTTGGTGGTATAGAGGTGATCACTTGAGCTTAAAACAGAGCTGAAATGCCCAAAATGGAACAGAAGGGGAGGGTGGAAACTTTATTGCATGCTCTCTAAATGTTCTGGAAATGCATAGAAGTAAACACTGAATGACTGGTGCTCCATGTTTTTAGGGTCGGGAGATGCCACGGTGGGAGGATAGCAGGACTGAGAAGCAGACACTCTATCCAACATGTTCTCCACTGACACCAATTGATTTCTAAGCAGGATGTGGATGGTCTTGGTGTTCAGCTACCAGATGAGCAAAGTATAAACCTTAATTAGATAGGGTCCAACAGGGGTTGATTTGATTTGCCCATTAATTCTTGGGCTCCATAGTATTTGCTGGTTGCACCTGTTATCCCTCCCATAAGAGGAACATGAAGTGGTATATCTGTAAGATTTGACTCCTGAAGCTTTCTACAAAAGAAAATTATTAGTTGTTAAAAGTTTGAGACATTTTATTCTCTTGGTAAAAAACTCTGCTCTCATATCCTCACAGCAGTTACTGACTTTAAGAATCTGCCACCTATACAAATTCAGAACACCCTCTGACATCAGTAGGAATTCTGTGTATGTGAGAAAAGCAAAGTATTACAGTCAAGTTCTGTAATGTGCATCTGAAAGAAGAACTGTATTCTTATAAGTTGCAGCATACATCAAAGTATGCCAACGAACCTGGTTGAAAAATTCAAAAATAAATACATCACAGAATCATAACTTTTTAAAACTCTTATGATGGATACACAGGGAATTTAAATCTGATTTGAAACTTAAAAATAAACACATTTTCATATAGTAAAAGTGAAAGAGATTTTAAATAGCATTCAATTTAATAAAAGCATTTTTTGGCAATTTGTTACTTGGTATTATTTCCCAAAGCTTGTAAACTTTGAGTAGATGTTATTGAAATGGCATTTAGTAACAGTGGATTGCAACTTTTTACCATCATTTACTATAAGGGTGAAATCAAGATTTACTTTATATTTTGACACCTGTGTTTGAATTAAAAGGACAAATCCTTAAGACACTGGAGCTATGTCAGTTCCCACCAGCTGAGAATCTGGCCCAAAATGTCACATTTCTATAAGTGATTAATTGCTAAATATAACTTCAGTGACTGGAATCAATGATCTGTAACAGTTACAAGGTACTTAATGTGATTCTCTGAATAACTATTGCCAAGTAATTCCCCCTCTCCCTCTAAGGTAGACATGGCTTTAAAAGCAAGTATTCATGCTATATCATCCCAAGCCTTCTGGTACAATTTGGGAGTTTGTTCTCTATTGTGATTATGATTTATAATTCGTTATCATTATTATCAATAATATGCATTTGTTAAATTCAGTGTGCTAAAGCAAAAAGGATGCAATTTGAAACATTGTTTCTACTTTTCATTTACAGCCTAGCTTGAAAACAGACAAAGCCTGACAATGCCGCCAGCAACAACAGCACCACAATACGCACCCCCAGATGGAGGATGGGGCTGGGTTGTGGTCTTTGGGGCTTTTATCTCCATTGGATTTTCCTATGCATTCCCAAAAGCCATCACAGTGTTCTTCAAGGAAATTCAAGAGATCTTCCACACATCATATAGTGAGATAGCTTGGATATCATCGATTATGTTGGCTGTTATGTATGCAGGAGGTAAGGCATTTGAGAAACTAATAAATGGTATAGCTCTTTAGGGTTTTGTGTAGTCTTAAATAATGTAATGTAATTCCTGTTGCCTGCTTACACACTCGCTCACCATACCCTGACTTATCATGACATAGCTGTAGCTACTCCATAGTTAAGGTTGCATCTATGTTTCCATCATGAACGCAATTATTTCACCAACTCCGATCCTTTCTTAAATCTAAAAAGTAATATCAGTCAGAGTTGGGTCTGGAACCAAGGTAAAGTTGTTCTACTATATTTGTCTGTAATTGAACAAAAGATTCTTCAAAAAGACTTCCAACTTTGTCACTTTGTAGCCAAAAATACCTCCAAAAATCAATCACTCAATCAATCAATTACACTAAAAACCATACACATAAAGGAGGGCAATAACATTTAGTGTACCTGATTCATTGGTTCATCTAGTTCAAATGTAGGGCTCGATATTGCAAGGTGCTGAGCACTACAATGGGGTGCTGAGTGCTCTCATCTGCCAATGATGCTCAGGGCCTCAAAGAGTTCCCAGTACCAAACATTAGTTGATTGAACTTAAATTTAGAAAATTCTGATATTAATATCAAGTTTATGAGGCTAGCTGCCCCTCTGTCCCCCCCTGTGGGCTCTCTGAGGGCACTTCCCCTGAGGTGTTAGACCTCTTGCCCTTATCTGTTTCCGATGGACTCTCATGATTATTACACTCTTAGACCAAGATCCAGAGCACTCCCCATGTATACCAGCTGCTTATCACCCTGCAAGTCCTACTGAGTTTCCGGCACCTGCATTTCCTCCCTTTAAGAATGGAATGGTCAGTGAATAAATATTCCAATACACCATGCTCTTGAAAACAAACAAATAACTGAATTTAAGGTTAGAAAAGGTAATTACGCATTAGGAAAAAAAGGACTAAAAATAAAACTTGTACACATGTCTATCTTACCTACAAGTACTACCATCCCATAATGGCACCCCTGAGGGTTGCTCTGTCTGAGTATCTCTCTCCACACCCTGGAGAGGGTGTTTTAAAACCCTGCCTGGTTTCTTCACTCTTTTGGAGGCTTCTTTAAGTGTTAGTGGGCTTTCAAACTAGTACTGTAGGCTGTCCAGGGGACTAGTTCAGGGTTATCAGGGCCAGTAATTCTGGTATTGTCATTTAATGACAGTGGAAGCTGATAGGTGACTATCATAAGACATCTCCTCCTTCGTGTTTGGAATGTTCCAGATGGTTCTCTATGGGGAAACACTTAGTCAAAATATATTTGTCCTGAAAATAGGCCAGAGGCAGGTTAAGAAATAGTATTCATAAATATTAAAGAGCACCCATATATTTCTCACAAGTGACACCTGAATAGTAATACAGTATGGTAATATCAGGCCCTATAAACTTAAAAAGTGATTGCTAGAGACATACACTTTCATTTTTAACAAAGTAAGCTCCTAGTCCCAGTAGCGGCACCAGGGTTTTTGCCGCTGTAGGTGGCAGCGCTCCTCCGCAGTAATCGGCGACGCTTCGGCGGCAGCTCCTCCTCTGAAGCTGCGTTCTCAGTGGCGTTTCGGCAGCTGCTTTTCTTGCCGCCCAGAGAAAAACCTGCCGCCGAATCGCCGCCGGGAAATGAGTTGCCGCCAAAATTTTGCCAAGTGTGGCGAAATGCCGCCCCCCAAATCCTGCCGCCCTAGGCGACCGCCTAGGGTCATCTAGTGGAAGCGCTGGCCCTGCCTAGTCCTTTTCCTTACAGACGTAAACCTCACAGCCTCTGGCCTGGGATGTTCAGGGGCAGTGATAGGACAGGAGATGGAGTATAGTCCTTTGTACCAGGCCTATTCTGGGCAAGGCTGGAGGCGCCTGTATTAGCCCTTGCTCCATGCAGAATCTGGGAGGTGCAAAAGTGTCTTAAAGCCATTTTTGCTTCCCTTTCCTCTTAGCTGTGCCTTCTGTGCTGGGCCTCCTGAGGGCATGAAGTCTATCTAACTGTAACATGCCCCTCTAATCACTGCAAAGTTTTGTAAAGGCAGATTTGTCCTGCAACCTTAAATAAGTGTTTTGTTGCCTGGGATTAATGTTTAATTTACACAACCATCCATATAATCTCTCAGTTTGGCCCTTAATTATTAATAGTTCAAATGCTAATTATATCATATTCAACAATGGGAGAGCTCATTTTAGGAGACCACAAAACAGAAAGAGTTTATTTATGATACTACCTATTTTTTATTTTTTATTTCTTTAAATCCAGTGGCCAACAACCTGCTAATTTCCCATTCAATCTAGGCTAACCAACATATACCTCAGTCAATGTAAATAACATCAGTACAAGAAAACTGTGTAAAGTTATTTTGATGTCTTATTACAATACTAACAGTGGGCAACCCTGCCCAACATAAACTTTCTTTGAAGGCACAACTACTGTATAACTGCTTCCTAAAAAATAAGCCAATTAGACAATCACTGGCAGAATATGAAATAGGCAAGCCCTAAGAAAAACATTTGAGAAGGAAATAATTCTATTGTTTTTCCTCTCTGGATATGGCTATGTTTGCATTCTAGCATTTGATGTACTGTAATCTGAAATAAGTAGGAGGAACAAGCTACACTGTTTACTATGAAGTGCAATAGGTATATCTAAAATGTTACTGGTACACTTTGTTCATCATACTGCTAATTGAGGTAACCTGAAAAAAATCTTAAGATCTGACATACTCATTATGGCTTAGCATTCAGCCTACTAATCATCTCAGTGGGGTTATTGAGTAAGTTTGAATCTATTCAGAGGTTCTTTGCTTTAGAGGCTGCACCCTCTTGCAGTAATTAGATGGCATCTGTGTCTCAGTAACAAGATATTAACTTACCTTTCAATGTTTGGGGAAAAAAGAAACTAATAAAAGGCATCCAGTAAGGAGCTAAAAGAATGTTAATTATGTTTATCACTTACTTCATACTTAGAATAAATGGCATTAAATTGTAGCAGACCATCTGGCAATCCATATGGTCTCCTGGAGTCCTGGTGAATTCCAGCAAATAGGTCAAGCAGAGTATTCACCCCGTTAGGAAAGCACTAAGCAGAGGTGGCAAATAGTATAAATTAAATAAATATGAAACCCTTTCCCCCTCTCAATCCGATATAATGTACACTTGTATGCTTTTAACAATGAGCACATATATTGTGTTTCTTTTTAGTTAGTAAGTTATTTTCTGTTTGTTCAAGTTGATTAAATTGCTAACCCTGAAAACAATGTCTTCTGTGTGATCATCATGGTACATGGACAATTGGCAGCCAGTGGCAGTGAGAGCTCCCCATAATGTTCAGCCTGTGCAATCTGAATCATCCTCTCTGGAGAGGAGCAGTAGTTCAGTCTCCATGGCAACTCATTCTTCTGCCTCTCTTGAACAGAAACTGTCAATTGTGTTAAATTAAAGGTGATGGTTTTGTGATGGACTCCTGATCACAAGGGACTGAGATTGAGACCACCAAACTTATTTTACTGGAGGCCAAGACACAGGATGTTGTGGGGTTTATGTGTCAGTGGCTATAATGCAACTTATTTCTATCTACCGACCTACTTTTATATTTATATAACTACAGATAAATAGATTAAACTTTGCTCTCTATTTATTTCATAAAGTCACTTTTTACTCTGCACAGCATTAACTGCCAAAAAGTGGCTGCAGTAAAACAGAAAGCTTCCTCCAAATGGTTGCCTTTGTAGGGTTCAATCTGCTTCCCATTAAAGTCAATGGAAAGATTCTCATTGTCTGCAACAGAAGTTTGATAAGGCCCTTTGTGACAACTATGAAGCCAGTTCCATGTGACAGCTCAGTACAGCCCAGACATGTCTGATGCTATGTGTTAGTTTTCCTTGGGAAATATTTGTTTTTGCTATTAGATTCTGCTTTGCTACTGTTTTTTTCAGAGATAAGTTCCATGGTGGCCCAATAATGACTATTTGGGGTTCAGCACAGCAGAATGAAACATTTCTCTCAAAGAAAAGTGTTTTGGTATTTTATGGTTGCAATAGATCGATAAATAAATAAATAAAAGTGTGGCCATTTCTATGTACAACTTCAAAGTCCCCTTCCATTATTTGATAACTTGTCACAAGAAAACAGACAATGCTATTGAGGGTCCGACAAAATGGTGTCACATCTTTATTAATTAAAATATTCTTCTTAATTAAAACACCCACCCCCCACAGGTACTGGCACTCCTTAAAATTAAAGACCCACAGGCATGATAGAAAGGAATGGCAATAGATCATGGTGTCCTAGCCCAAACCAGAGTGGTGCTAAGTGCCCTTAACTCCCATTGTCTCAACTTCTACTTCACTGGGAGTTGAAAAATCAGCATTTAGCAGGACTGAATCCCCTGAAGAGTTGCCATAGTTCATCCAGAGAAGGATCCATTTCCATTCTAAGAGAAATAATTTTTCTAAATAGATCATTTAAAAAGCACTTTGTGATCCTTCTGGATGAAAGATGCTATAGAAACTTAAGTAATAATTGTGACAATTTTACACTAGATAAGCTCTGACAGTGGAGAAAAAGTACAATAGTTCACTTTTCTCATCTCTCTTTTCCCCATGTCTTAAGTTATGTATGTTTTAGGTTACTTATTTTTATATAGCATCACATTCTGAAAGGGTTTGTTCAGATGACAATTCAAAAATAACCTACAGACAAGTGCTCATAGTGTCTTTGTCAAATATTAATTGGGAAAATAACTTTTCATATGGTATGTTCAAAATATTTGCAATTTTACCTCAGTGGGTGTTTCAGTGATATTGCTGTAAAGATGAAATGGCATGCTCTATGGAAATGACAGTTTGCAAAATCCATGTAACACAAACAACAGATGGCTGCATTTTTAACTTTTGAAACTAGCAATAGGCCCCCGTAATTTTTCTGTTGAAATACTGAGAGGTTTTGCCTCATTTTTACAGAGCTTGGCACACAAATCTGAGTGGATGTGAAGAAGGTGATTGAGAAACTTTCCTGTCCTGACCTATATCCCTTATTGTGAGGGACAAACCTATATTCCCCACCAGAATATGCAAAGTGTTGAATTTTAATAACCTAATTTAAAGTGTCATTGAAAACAGAACGTATCAACTTTCCAGATGCCTTATGGGCATGAGGGAATAGTTCACATTTAGTTTAAAATATATGTACAACATCTATGTCAAGTTAATTTGAGACTGCAGATAAAGGAAAGGGAGTCATAATGAGATGATACAAGAACAGAGAATTGTGAATCTCATTAACAAACTGAGAGAAATACAAGAAAAGAAGTTTCCAGAGTAACAAAAATAGTATAAACTTACAGGAGCTTAAGTTAAAAAAGACTTACAGGTTAAAGAAGCCTAAGAAATCCTTCATAGGCCAGTATAACCTCTTCTTCCTATGCCGCTTCCAAGTCTTTTCTAATAAGATTGAGGGTGTACTCTGTAGGACAGTTTTCTAAGTACTGTCATAGCAATCCTCCTCCTAAATCCTCAAGCTTGCCTAATGCACAGAAAACACTTACTTAACTGGACTCAGGAAGAAAGATGCAAAAAGGGCCTTCACTGGTGATTTTTTAAATGTTGCTGTTTTCAGACTACTTTAAACATGTGGATGAGATCAGTCTATTATTTTTCCTTTCTTGTCAGTCTTCATGTTGGGCTCGGATTTAAAAGTAATTATTTCTCCCTGGGGTTGCCTGAGCTTCCCCTAGAGTGACCAGACTGCAAGTGTGAAAAATCGGGACGGGGCTGAGGGGTAATAGGAGCCTATATAAGAAAAATACCCAAAATCGGGACATCTGGTCACCCTAGCTTCCCCTGGGAAGCCAACCTCACAGTTAGGAATATGCTGCTATGGAGAGAAATACCATCTGATTTCGTCTTGTAGTATAATGTTTACCATAATTCAAAATAATTGCTTTAGAAACATTAAAATGTCACAAAACTATCCCCCCCCCAACCTCCCTGCCCCCAAATTTGTGATAAATGACAATAGAGTGTATACCATAAAATATGTTTTCAGGTTAAATTCTTTATGTGGCATGAATTATTCAAACCACTCACATTTACATACATCCATGTAACGTGAATTATTTTATTTCTCATTCAGCAGAGCAACTATTTTAATCTCTAACCAGTTTTACTTGCTTTATCTTTTTTTTTTAAGCTGGGCACTTATATCAGCAAAGCGCAAATACTACCAGTGTTTCTATCCAAAAATAAAGTTTTTCTGAGTAACCAGTCACTGAAAAACAATAATAAATAGAATACACCATAAAGTACAGTCTCTGAGGGACTAAAACCTTTGGTTTGTTTAAGATAGATATCAAAGGACAAATTTTGTTCTTTGATATGTGCATTCAACTTGTAAAGCATGCTTACTTTGTGTGTACTAATAATATTGGATTAGTTCCCACATAGTTCATCACATCAAGGATCATACAATGCTTATACTTATGGTAAGTGTGTCATGGGACTCAAAAGGTCAAGAAACAATGGTGTTACACATATGGAATCCTGAGATACTTAGGCAGACACCCAAGAAAGTACAATGGGAAAGGAAAAGTCTATCTAGTCCTGCTGTGTATACTATTGTAATCATATTACCACACTAAATGAAATAATAAACTTAATGTTTTACAATGTACGTATTATAAAGCATAACTATTCCATTGTTTTGGAATCAGAAAGAAATTTTTGCCTGTTTATTTTTCAAGTGTATATTCCAGTGGAACAGAGTTGAATGGAGGCTCATTTGTAAGATATTTCCAAGTCAGAGTCAAATAGCTGTTATTGTTCAGAAGAATCCTACTGTAGTTCATAAATATATGTGGTTGACAGTGGAAAGAAGTAGATCATGGACTTATTAGTGAGAGATGGGTACTGGTCCTGAGGGAACTCCAAAATACAAGCAATGAGACAGTGTTAACCTGGCTTCTGAGGCTAGTGTATCAGTTAATTTAATTAACTAGTTTTCAAGGTCTGTGGGGAGATCACATGCAATATCTACTGCAAAAGGTTTCTCTATTCAATCAAAACCTTATTGTTAACCTTGTCATTTGTTTAGTAATCTGTCAATTTTAAATTCACCTTTGCAAAACGATCAATTATAACTGCTTATTTAAAAGCAAATTGTGCTTTTTTTTCCTCTCAGAATTTCAAGAGTAACAGAGAACATGACCAGTCTGTTGTTCTTTTCCGCACCACAAGTTTTGGCAAGCTATTTTTTTTCCAAAGTCAAAAACCAGTGAAGCACTTGCACTACAGATTTTCATTAAGTTTATTCAGATGAGGAAATATTTCTTCTAGCTCTACTAGCTTTGACAACCAGATCAAAGAATGTGATTAAACTAGACGACTTTTTTGTGAAAAAAGATGGTGATTTCTTCACTTAAATCTAACACCCCTTGCAGCAGTTTCCCTCTTGATAACTTCTGCGAGCAATATGCTCTGCTCCCATTTCTCTGTATAAAACTTTGAAGTGATTAATTGTGATCAATATAATCAAATGCATTGATTTTACAACATTTACAATTTAACTGTTCTCTTTAAATTCCTGCTAGTATGATGATTTATATTACACTACCAATAGAGACCCCAATTGATATTAGGGCCCTATTGTGTTAGGTGCTGTATACTAAAAGACAGTCCCATCCCCAAAGACTTTACAATCTAAGTACGGCAGGAGGGGTAGAAAGGAAGTATTATTATATCAATTTTACAGATAGGGAATTGAGGCACGGAGAGATTAAATGGCATGCCCAAGGTGCCACAGGAAATCTGTGGCAGAACAATGGTTTAACCAATGGTTAAACAATGGTTTAACAATGGTCACAAAGTTTTGCCAGCATAGCTACATCAGTCAAGGGTATGATGAGATGTGATTTGTGACTGACATAGTTGTGCTGGAAAAAGCCCCTTGGGTAGATGCTATTATACTTGTAAAACTGTACTTTTGCCGGTATAGCTTATTTTGGTTGGGGAGCTGGAATAAGCTATACCAGCACAAGTTTTGGTAGTATAAGCTGTATCCACCCTAGGAGCACTTTGCTGGTAGAGCATACAAGTACAGCTATGCTGGCAAAGCTTTCCAAGCATAGACCTGACCCTGGTCTAGTACCTTATCCACAAGACCAACTTTTCTCACTGTGAAGTTCTGCGCACATTGTTAGCAGGCAGAGCTTCTGGTGTACTAAACAATAAGCCAATATGGTGTTTGATGCTACATTTTGTATCCTGCGTATCATTTAACAATGTTTCTCTGTCAATGCCACAGCTTTATCAATTGTGAGACCAGTTGTGGTGCCATTACAATTTGCTAGAACTCATAAAGTTATCCACGTATATACATTTTTTTTGCTGAAGTTGTTCACTGAGCAGTTGTTCTTTACAAATATAATGTCCCTTAATATAACTTGCCTAAATCACATCACCCACTAAATAATATCTCAACTGGATGTATCTGCTGATTAATCCAAATGAACTGCCAAGTTTACACTCTTTTGTAGTTGATTGATCAACTGAAGCTTGAAATCTGTGGATCTGTCATCAATTCTTCAGCTTACTGTGTGCTTTAAAAGTTGAATATACTTCAGTTTCTTTGCAGCAGAGTCCCCAGGTATTTCCCCATAAAAGTCAGTATCAGCTGGCCATATTAACTCTTCTCTGATGGTATGAGGCACCTTACGTTTTGCAGTTCTGTGTGATGCCTTCTTTGACTTTCCAGAAATAAATGGATTGAATGAGCATTTTATTCCTTTATAAGAATAAGCTTTTTACCACTGTGGAAATACTAATTTGACTTGGATTTTATCTCCACCTTGTATGTTTCTTAATGCAAGAATGTGTTTGGCCCTTAAGCATGTGAACAATAGGGAAAGGCATAATGAATTTCCTCATCTTGTACAGTCTGCATAAGAGCCAGACACCATAGTCTCTGTGACCAGGGGAGCACAGGGATTGCTCCCTATTTTCCCAGGGGCACACATTGCCTTAAATGGTCAGGGAGAAAGTGGCACAACCCTTTTGCAATGGCCTGCTGGGCAGGACTTGCACAAGTGAGAGAACGAGCTTGAAGGGGTGTAGCTGTGGGTGTACCCTCCCAGGTGTAGGAGAAATCAAGAAAGAATTTTGGCTCCTTGAGGTAGAATCCCTCCCTGAACGTCTCCCTGGGTGGTTTTGCTCTGAACTACTCCTTCAGTCGGTTTATGCCTAAATGGCACAATTAATCCCAGCAGCCACATTTTTCAAATGTGAATGCCTAATGTGAAGCACCTAAATTGATGTTTACACATCTAATTAAAATGGTTCTGATGTTCACAGGTGCTATGATTTAATTCCCTAATTGCTGCACAGAGATGCTATTTGTAGAGACATTAGAGAATCCCTTTGCAGAAACCAGGCAGTCTAGAAGGGAATGGAGACACCATAATTTCTATGTTGGTGATGTGAGTGAGCTGCATAAAGTTTTAAAGGTAGAAAAGAGCAACCGTAGCTTTATTATGGTGAGACTAAGGTTCTTGTTTGTTTTCTGGACCTCTGCCCAGCAAAGAGCAGTAAAAGTAAAAAACTAACACTGGGATATAAATACTGTATCGATGGGGAGTCTGTGGCAGTGTGCTATGTTTGATGAATCTGCAGGTTATAGTCAAATTGAAACCTATGCATTCTGGGATGTTAATTTAGTGCTGGGTGGATAAAAATCAATTTAAAAATTAAATTAGATGCTTTTGTTTGACATTTGATTTTTAAATTTTTTAAAAATTAAATATGGGTTTAGTTTAAAAAAAAATAAAACTACTTAAAATTAATTGTGAAATTCACAATCCATGGTAAGGCCTAAACTTCTTATAATATATTAAAATAATTTAAATTAAATACAAAAATAATATTAAGTAGCAAAGTACATTTGCCACCAAGTTTTCCCACATTTCGCACCTGTTCTAGAGCTAAAGAAGAGCTCTGTATAGCTTGAAAGTTTGTCTCTTTTACCGCAGAAGTTGATCCAGTAAAAGATATTACCTCACCAACCTTGTCTCTCTAATATCCTGGGACCAACACAGCTATGACAACACTGCTACAGCTACAACAACCAAGTTTTAAAGTCAAACCACTGAATTGGTGGAAGTCACCAGCTAAGTGCCTGGAACCAGAGCTTGTTAAAGCACTAAACCAGCTTTAGACAGCAAGTTATAACGACAATATTTTCTTCATTTCATCTTAATAATGTAGTTCAATTCAATGTCTAATTAATTCAAAGATAAGAAACCAATTGGGAATTGAAAAAAGCAAGAATCTATGAATTAAAACTAGATGTGAGAGGATGAGGTCCTCTAGTTCTGAAATCTTGAAGGACATAGTGACCAGAAACAATCAGTTTCCTTCACTAACTACAGATAATACTTCCTTTGTTTAGTAAATGAGTTAATTTTAAATACACAAGTATGGTTACACCTTTTGTCTTATGTACTCAGAACATTTAAGGTAGTTTTATTTAATTGAAAATGTAAAAAAATAGCATTGTCTGGCTATACTGAAAGGATAGGAGACAGTGGATATGGTTTAATCAGGCCGCAACTTTATTATTAAAGTTGGACTACCTGGTGAATAAAAGTGTACAGTGAATGTAACTCCATGATCATTTCAATATCAACCTGGGGGCTTCCGCCAGCATCTCCTTCTTCTAGTCTGGTCCCCAGCCAACTCACTGCTGGGACCTTACCACTCCCCCACCCCTTATATGAGCGTTAAGGTGGGCTATAAAGGAAGGGAGGGTTGGCTCCCTGCCATGCCAGTCATAGGTGCCCCAACCCCATTCTCTGTCCCCCATTCCGCTCGTTTAAGAAACACTTCCTTTAAGTCTTTTTCCAAGCTATGTATCTGGTCACTGTATGCCTTCCCTATGGAGTACCTGCACTGGACATCAATCCCAAACTTACATAATGAGTGCTCACCATAACAAAGCCCCATTGAGCCTGCTGTGAGGAAGATGAAATTGCCCCCCACTCACCTTACACTCCACCTTGGCCAATCTGGTGGTGAGGGAAAAATTCCTTCCCAGCAACCCAAGAAAAGAGTGGTTTGTGTGATGCTCACAGCAGGTCCTGACCAGCCTAGCATTTTGCCACTTCCAAGGGCAGAGAGGGTGGGTGCTGCTCCATGTGGTCCAGGGAAAGGGGGATTCTCCTGCCGGGCTCACCCTTTAACAACTCTCCACTCCCTGGGGGTTGTCAGTGTTGCCACACTGACACACTATATGTTTGAAGCAGCTTCTGTGTCTTTCTCTTAACCTCCCCCCTCCCCACCTGTAAAGCACTATACCCCTTCCCCCAGCAAGCTGGACACAGCTTAAGGTGTGAGGCGGTCATTTTAATTTTTTTAAATTACATTTTAATTTCCATCCAAATAGAGCTTGACACCAATTACAAGTAAAAGATTAATCATCATCTAGTAAATAAGAGATGTATTGTTCACCATTTTCTACATAATAAAGAATGTAAACATTAAGAATCTGAATAAATGTAAATTAAGCTATAGAATTCCACAGATAAACATATCTGGATATACAATATCCTCCTGGTTAACAAAAAGAAGCACCTAATTTAGTTTAAAGGCTATATTTAATTGCAAGTCAACATGTTTTAATGGTTACTAGGTAAAGAAACAATCTTTCTTTAGAAAATAAAAAGTACAAATACAAAACACAATTAAAATTGATTATTTAAATCAAGGTTTCCTGTTTGCTGATTTAAATCATGATTAAAATTGGTGCCTTAAATTGCTTTGATGCAGGCTATATCTACACTAACACGCTTACTATGCCGATGGGAGAGACCTCTCCTGTCGACATAATAAAACCAGCTCATGTTCCTGAGTGACAAAAGTTTGGCCAACATAAGTGCTAGTGTAGACATGGCCTTAAATAAAGCCACCGTGGCCTACTTGCTACTGAAAAAAATTGAGAGGTAAAAATAAGGAATCAGACAGTGGAGCTACTGGGACACACATTGATGAATGACAATCTTCATCTGCAGAGTTGTTCTGGTGTTTCAGGCATGTAAAATAGCTTCCTGAGACTGAATCCAGACTGTGGGCTTGATCCTGAGCTCACTGTGCCTCTGATCCTGCCCACATTTAGGCATATGTTTATCTTTAAGCATATGTGTAGAGTAGAGCCATTGATTTCAAAGTTATGATGGACTACTCAGGTGCTTAAAGTTTAAGTCTACACTAGAAATGTAAGTCGACCTGTATTAGGTTGACTTACAGCCACCGCAGTAATTACTGTGGTGGTTCATGTCCACACTGCCCTCCTTGGGTCAGTGGTAAGCGTCCACACCAGGCGCGCTTCCACCAATCTAAAAAGGGCAGTGTGGGGAACTGAGAGTCCAGTCTCTCAGCTCTGCTGGCAGCTCCCTGCCAGGAACCTGGCTACCCCACAGGCTCACGGGCTTCTGGAGGGCTTCCCCCAATCCATTCCCCTCTGGGAGTGGGGAGAGCTGCCCTGGGCTTCTCGCGCCAAGGGAGCGGAGTCCCACGCTGGCTCCCAACTGAGAGCGAGGTCTGGCCACCCGTGTTTTTCATCCTGGCTCCCAGCTGGGATCGCTGGCTCCCTGGGCTTCTTGCCCCAGCTTCCAGCTGGGAGCAGAGTCCATTCTCCCCTGGCTCCCAGCTGGGAGGAGGGTTCAGCTTCCCAGCTCTCCAGAGGAGCGGAGGGCAGCTGGGCTCTAGCAACCCACTTTCTTGTCAATTCCACTGCAGGAGCCATGCCATTGACAAGACAGCTAACAGCTGATGTAAGGGATCCAGTGCCTACACAGACACCGTGTCACCCTAACTACACCGACATAAGCCTTATGCCTCTTGTGGAGCTGGATTTATTGTGTTGGGGTAGTAGGGCACTGACATCTCCGGGAGGAAGGCTGTAGTGTAGACATTGACATAATTAGGTAGACATAAGCTGCTTTAAGTTGACCTAACTGTGTAGTGTAGAGCAGCCCTTAGTGCCTTTGGGATCAGGGTCTTAAGCCAGTTTAGCTTCGGTGGCCTACTTCCCTTAGGCACTCTTGAAATCCTATCCTTAATTGTTATTTATTCCCACTTGTTAAATGAAGTAACATGAAATTATACATGAAGTATTAATCACCTCTCTCCAAAGCAAAATATAAATAAATAAAACAGAGAGGATTAACACCTAAGATGTACAGTATTTGAGCAAAGATGAAGTTGAACTCCTTATTTAGATAACCACTTGCCTAAGCTCTTCACTGTAAGACTTATTGCTGCTAAACTTATCTCTGTTTCTTATTTTGCTCCTATTTATGTGGGTCTTAAGTCTTGAAAGGAAATTATCTTTTCCACGTAAAATGTACTTTAAAATTTTAAATCTTTAGATTATCTAATGCAATTGCTCACCATCACCTTTTTCTTTCAGCACTGTGTTATAAAATAACGCAGTTTATCATTATGATTTAGAAGGAAGAGAAAAATCCTGCTCTGCGTGCATTGGAGGGGTGGGGGTTTCAGCCTAGGCCAATAAGACACTGTCCATGCCTGCCCTGCAACTTTGGGTGCCTTAAAGGTATGTGCTGTGGCTAGCATGACCCAACATCCCGATATTAGGGACTTTGTCTTATATGCGCAACTATACCTCTCCCACCCTGAAATTTTTTTTCCCCAATTTTTCACACTTGCTATCTGGTCACCCTAGCTGTAGCTCACAGTCCTGATACCAATAGACCACATACAAGCATGCAGGTCACACCCTGGCTTACACAGCCGAGGTCATTTTTGCAGAGTGACCCCAACACCCTCCAAGTCCTGAATTTCCCCCAAACTGTCTGTGCTGTAGTGTCCAGCCGTCTTGCTGAACACTTACAGAAGTTATTAAGTTCACTGCTCTCTTAAAGGAACAGGACCCAGCAGCTTATTACCTTGAATGAGGTTAACAAACACTCTATTTTAATCAAAGCACTGAATTAGTTTATAGTAAAAGTAAAACAAGTTTACTAAACAAAAAGTCATAGGTTTAGGTAATACCAATCATAAGGAATAAAGATAGAAAGGGTTATAAGCAAACAAAAGTAAAAGTATGCTTCTAACATGAAAACAATTTTCAAAAGTTACAATCTTTGTCTAAGCAGGTTTCTCATATATATCCAGTTGCCAGAGACCTCACCCCCCTTGCACGAAAGACCCACCATTCTCTGATTTCAAGAACTCTGGCCCCTTTAATCCTTCAAGTGATGGATGCCAGAATGGTTTCTGTCCTTGCTTATATTTCCCAAAGGTCAATGACCGTGCTTCAGGAGACAGGAAGATTACCTAGAGCTGCAGGTGTTGTCCCCTGTCAAGATTGTTAAGTAGTCATTTTCCCCACTTGCTCTTCTGGTGGCTTTGTTTACTTTGCATATAAACATGTTTTTCTTTGGCTTTGGTCACCCCTTGCTTAATTTACATCGGAGATACATTCAAGCAGATGAAACCACATTCCTTTGTCTGGAACAGGTGTGGCTTAGCACTACTTTCCAAATACATTTTAAGAACATATTTGCAGTGCATATCTAAAAAGTGCATTGTGGGTTTATCACACATACATCATGCAAGAATATTAATGATCAGTGAGTTATTAGTTTTCCAGTGATATATTACATCCCATCTTTTGGGTATATATAATGACAAGTGTGCCAACTGGCATTGTGGTGCCTTTAGGGTCACACCTACCTTCTTAATAAAAACCAGGAAACTTCAGAACTGTTACTTAAAAAAAGAGTGCAGTATTTAAGGATCTTTAGTTAAATATAAAAGTCTCCCTCTGTAGAATTTATTGCAAACTTACTTCTTAACAGTATAGTTCAATAAAGACATACTTATCTGATTAACTATTGCCAGCAGTCCATGTTGCGTCTAACCTTTGAGTCAGAGGTCTTTAAAAAAGTGCTCTGGAGATATAAAATTGGAATTTGAGGACACTCTGCAGCTCAGCTTTAAGAAATGTGAGTCTGATTCTCTTCTTCCTTACATAGGTGGAGAGTCAAAAGTAACTCTATTGATTCCCTGGAGCCACACTGTGCAAAAGTGGGGCAAGTTAGAGCAGAATCAGGCCTCTTGACTGCAGTGAATTATTCGAGTCAGGTACTGAGCTGGGACAGTAATCTGGTGTGATAAACCAAGGCTGGTAGTGATCTAAAACAACGTGACTCAAACAAAAAGGCAAAAAAATATTAGAGCGGGGGGGTAAAGGGCTTCAGCAGAATTTTTGATGAAAACAGGTTTTGATATTACAGAATTTTTCAGAGGAGCATTTCAACTTTGTTCAAAAAACAGTTTTCTATAACTAAAAACCAATTTTTTTTGTCCAAACATTTCCAAAATTCAGAAACATTCAGTGTCTAGAAGAAAATGGTTGGGTTCTCCAATTAAAACAAAATCATTTTTTTCAAGGAAAGCAGACACTTCCTGAAAAAAAAAATATTTTGGTGAAAAAGGTTTGACAGAAAATTTTTCATCAGCCCTAATTAGCTTTTTTATCCATCACTTGAGCCATTACAAACTCTTTGTGAAGTCAGCGGGACTTGTGCATATGTCTGTAGAGCATTTGTTTCACATCTTATTTAGAAGCCATTAAGTTGTACGTTGGTGTAACTCCTTTGATTTTAATGATTTTCACCAGCCAAGGAATATGAACTATCTCCTCATCAAAAACACCCAAACGGTGTTCACTGCTGTATAGATCCCAGCTTCTCCTCTCACGAATCAGGGAGAGTGCTGCTTCCAGAACAGAGATAAATGTGGAGGTCGGCATATAGCTTTAGGCACGTCACTCTCGGTGTCTCATGTGTAAAACAGGGATAATACCTACCTTGCTGGGGTTGTAAGAATAAATACTAGAACTGGTAAAGAATTTTATGACAGTGATTTTTCAACAACAAATTCAGTTTCCACAAATTAAAAAAAAATAGATTTTGCTAAAAATATTGATTTTTCTGTCAGGTAAATCTAAATGAAGCATTACATTTCAGGTTGTTCAACCCCAAATGAAAACATTTTAGTTTGTTGACATGACATGAAATGTTCATCATGAGTCATTTCAACATTAAATTGCATTTCCCTATCATGCATGCATTGCCTTGTAGGAGTTGTAGTTCAAAACCCAATTTTCTCCTATGGGCTGAGCTTCCTGAAGGACTCCTATAATACAATGAAGGGACTCCCCTCTGACTGAGCTGTGTCGTGTATCATGGGGGTCATATGAGTCTGGTTGCTTTATGGCTGCTGTAGTCCTGCTAGGGAGCCTGTTTAGAGGAAACTGGGAGCATCAGGCTTCTGAACTACAACTATCATAAGACAATATGGAAATGGACATTGAAATTGAAACAAAACATTTCAAATAATTTCAACAAACCAAAATGAAACTTTGATTTTGGAAACTTCAGAATGTTTCATTTCAAATGAAAATGTTGAAACAAAATCTTTTTTAAAAAAAATTTTCATTCCATCAATAATTTTGAAATTTCAACTTTTCATCCTAATTTAGGCTGAAAACAAATGTTGAAATGTCAGAATTCCTGCTGGACAAAAATTCCAAAATTCACTCACCTCTAATACATATGTTTAAAAATTGCAAAATACTCAAATAATCCAGTGATGGGGGCCATTTAATTCACAATAGTTATATGGCAAAACAGTTTCCATTATATTCTGTTTTCCTGAGTACGTTGGCTGTGCAAGGAACAGAGAAATTAAAATTTTCACCCTGTATGGGCTGCAAAGTTGCAGCAGAGCCATTTTTCAGACACTGATAAAGAGTCACAGTTTCAGTAGCCTTTATGGCAGCTGCGACCACTGTGCAGAGGAGTTTAGGCACCAGCAGAACAGTAGTCATTAAACACAATTCTTTTAAAGGAGTTTTGAAATAGAGTTCTGAAATCATGGCTTTCTGTCTTGTTCCGTGAAACTCAGTCTGAAAGCCACAAAATTTTTGCCTGCAAATTAACTATACAGAAGAGTACTTTGTCCCACTAAACAACTAAAACCACAATCTGTGGGCTAAATTCACCAGTTTCGCACCTCATGTCATCATTTACACAAGTACAAAGTGTATGCAAAGAAGATGCACACCACTGCCATTCTGATTAGTAACTTTGTACATTCACTTTTCACAGCTGTAAATAATGACTCAAGTGGAAGGCAGTGGAGATTCAGGCCCTGTGCCCTGAGAAAGCAGAGTTTATCTAAGATTAAAGGAAAATGGCAGAATACAAATTTGTTTTGATCACCACCTGTTGCTACATGCTATAAAAATGTAAGTGGCAAACTGTTCAAGTACATACATCAGTTAGACCAGCCAGGTTACTGTCTAGTCATTCCTCATTGAGATATATTAATTCATACTAGAGAATCATAGTTCTTCCTAAAGGAAGAAAATCATTCGTTGACTAGTAAACCTAAATAATATTCTCATTACAAGCACACCTGCTAAATTCTTGCAGAAGCTGGTATATTTCACTGGATCATTTTAATGTGTTCTGGCTGAAGAATATCAACATAACTCCTCAGATGAAAGGTGGTTCTGGTAATGCATGATGTCTAGGCAGCGTTTGTAATATAAATCATGAGAAGCCTGTGGTTTAATGGCCATTAATTTATTTTGAACTTGTGATGCATTGCAATCATTAGAAGTAAGCTACTTTACATTAGCTCATGGAGAATAAGGTTTCTGTCAGTGGTGTGTTGTTTTATTTCTTGATGCCAGTTAAGAAAATATGTTTGAAAGGCCAAATAAATCCTGCCACTAACTGCAGTAAGGAGGCACTTGGTCACCATAGGTGCTGGAACTAGGAGGGGAGGGGGTGCTGCAGCACCCCCGGCTTAAAGTTGTTTCCATTATATACATGGTTTACAGTTTGGTTCAATGGCTCTCAGCACCCCAACTATACAAATTGTTCCAGCACCCCTCTTGGTCGCTAATTCTTTTCAGCATAGTTCACTTGTTTCCCTACTCACATGAGCAAATTTCATCTATATATTTTCATTAATATTCAGAAGAGCCTGAGTATGGTTCTCTGTGCTTCATTGCTATATGGGGGAAAAACACACCACAGATTATCACTGCCCTTCTAGTCCATGCAAAACTCAGGTGCTAAACATACCATTTTTTGGCTCTCTCTCTTGTCCTGTCACCTTCACTGTCTCTTCCTCTTCTAGTGCATCAATTTCAGGCTTTTCCTCTTCACTTTTCATAACTCTAACCTTCCCTATTTGGCCACTTTATGGCCATATTTTTTTTATCAAGGACAACACAGAGAAGAAACACTATGTGAGTTCAGCCATGTGAGAACACCCAATAAACCCAGCTCGAAGCTGGAAATCACACCATGAAAAGTTCCACTGACTTTTTTGCTGAAATCTAGGAAGTGTGCATAACTTTGACAAAATGTATACTGACTTGAAAAATTCCAAGGAGAAGGTTGCATTTTCATGGAAACACAATTTAATGGCCTCCTGGGAACATCCTCTCCATATACATGGTTAGAACCATAGATGCTGGAATTAGCAGTGCTAATTAGCACTAATTAGCAGTAGCACCCCCTGGCTTGAAGTGGTTTCCATCATATACAGGGTTTACAGTTTGTTTCAATGGTACTCAGCACCCCCACTATAAAAATTGTTCTGCCAATTGGATAGGACTTTAGAACAACCTAAAAGACCTCACCCACTGAGAATTCAGCCCTGGTTTAACATTAAGCCTATTGCATGCTGCAACCGGACTTTAGGAGTAGTAAAATTTTCCACTGATAGTAAATATACCAAAAATTCATTTATTGAGGGACTGAAAATTCAGGCAATATTTGGCTAATAGTTTCCAATTGAATTTTAAAAAAATTGAAATGTCTAAATGTTCAAAATTTTCTGTTTTATTTTGACATTTTCAAAAGGAATAATTTAAATATTTTAAATGACATTTTCAAAATAAAATATTGTTTAAAATCAACATTTTTCAAAACAAAATGTTGATTTCAATTGTAAGAGAGACAAGGTGGGTGAGGTAATATCTTTTATTGGGCCGGGTTCTGTTGGTCAGAGAGACAAGTTTTAAGCTTACACAGAACTCTTCTTCAGGTCTTCAGCTGCTCTTCAGGTTTTAACTGTTGTTGAATTTTGTTGTTTCAAAATGTCATTTCAAATCAATATTTGAAATGTTTTGTTTGACTCAAACACCTTTGTTGTTTTATTTCACTGATGACAAAAAAAAAATTCAGTTTCAGTTTGAATTGAACAGACTTTTTTTTCAGCCACTGAATAATTTATTTTTTGGTTCAATCAGCTCTATGTGGGTATATAACCAGTGTTTTGGGACTAGTCATATAGTTAGATAAGAGCAATGACATTCAAAGTACTGCCAATCCTTAGCATTCAAAAATCATGAGTCAGGCCCCCAGAAATCATAGACTACCTTTAATATAATGAAATTTTAAAAATAATAATTAATAATCAATAAATAATGAATGGGGGTTATTTTAAACTTTTGGGGTACACCCAGGTACATGTTTTCAAGTTTTGCTCGACAACCATGATCAGAGGTGGCTCTATGATTTGTGCCGCCCCAAGCATGGCTGTCAGGCAGCCGTTGGCAGCGTTTCTGCGGGAGGTCGCCGGTCCCGCGGATTTGGCGGCGTTCCCGTGGGCACTCTGCCGATCCCGCGCTGTCGGACCCGCCGCCGAAGTGCTGCCGAATCCGCGAGAATGGCGGACCTCCTGCAGAAACGCCACCGAAGGCTGCCGGACTGCCGCCCACACGGCAACCGTCACACCGCCCTCCCCGTGGCTTGCTGCCCCAGGCACGCGCTTTCTGCGCTGGTGCCTGGAGCCGGCCCTGACCATGACTGTTAGATTCTTACAGTACTTGTTTTTTTTTAATGAAAGCTGTTATCCTCATGTAATCACCTGACTCTAAGAGCTTTACAAAACACCAGATACTGTGAGACTTTCAATAAAATTGCGGAGTTGGCAGTAGTGGGTTCATCAATATGCACACTTTCTTATTGAGTCTTCCTTGATTAAAGTCAGTCCTTCTAACTAAGATCATAACAAACTGCCCGTATTGACTTTTTAATATTTCATGTCAGATATTTTGCACAGATTTACATATATACAAGAAGTTCTGCAAAGAATAAAATGGGATAAAACCATGGAAGGAAATGGAATATGGAAAATATTGAAAGATACTATGCACATAATAATGTGCTAGGTTTCTGTGTCTGTCTGTCTGTCCTCAGTAATATTGCCCTTTACTGGATGGAATATTATCATCAGGCTTCCACAGAATGTTTTATCACATCTCTTATTACTGCAGCATATAGATAGAGAGATAACAGAAGAGGGGTGAGAAGAGCAGGAAGACAAGAAGAGGCACAAGAGAGCAAAAATAAGTTTCTGTTTCCCCAAATCTTAGTTCAGTAAGAAAGTGTGACTTGTGGCAAATGATTTTTTAAAATAATTTTGATAAAAAATTCAGTGTAAAATACTGTTGAAATGTTCATGAAAGAATGGGGAAGTATTCCATTCTGAATCCTGCAAAATGGAACCTCCCCATGTTTTGCTCAGCTCTGAGCTGGAGTAGAGTTTAGTGGTGCAGAGCTATATGAAATAAATACGTTTGGAAAAGGAACTGAAGGAGGACAGTGAGACCACTCGGATAACAGAAAGTCGGAAGCTGTTCTAGGTGTAATAAATATCTTTCAAGCATGTTAAGATTCAATGCACCACGTAAGTGCTAAGTGTTGTTATTACTATTGCCAACTCAGGAGGATGGACCAGTATAGGGCTTCTGGCTCCTTTCAATCTTAAATCTCCTGTGTTTCTAAGTATTTAACAGTTATATTGCTTCAAGTCTTTTTGATCCATAAGGAAAAACAAACAGTGTAACCTTTAGATGTCATCCTGTTATTAAAGGGACCCTGTCAATCCCGATAGGTCTCATTTTTAACTTGCCTGAAAAAACAAAGATTCTCAGGGTTGTTTAACAGCATAATTTATTTGTGTTTTTTCTGGTCTTGTCAGCTTGCCCATTTATTAAGTATTCACAAGGAACAGCACAAGCTATCATTTAGATATTAGGCATTTTATCACCATATGTACAGTTTTATGCACGTCTTCTGTAATAATGAGGCAAATCTGTGATTCACTGCTAACAATTACAGTACTTCAGCACCCATCTCTAAATACTAAACATAGCAGTGTTAACCAATTAATCTTATAGCCAACATTTATTTTAACATGCTTCTTGTTTTTATGCAATTTAAAGGCTGTCATCTTCATTGTACAGACAGGGATCCTCACAGATTAACAGTTTTTCGTTGCCATTATTCCCTGACTCACTTCACAGTTTAGCTGCCAATATTGAAACTGTCTGACATTGATCAGTTCTTAGTTAGGGCTTGTCTACACTGGCAATTTACAGCACTGCAACTTTCTCGCTCAGGGGGGTGAAAAAACACCCCCCTGAGCGCAGCAAGTTTCAGCGCTAGAAAGCGCCACTGTAGACAGTGCCCCAGCGCTGAGGGCCACGCTCCCAGTGCTGGGTGCTACACACCTCGTGGAAGTGTTTTTTTTAAAGCTCTAGGAAAGCTCTCTCCCAGTGCTGCGCCGCGACCACACAAGGCACATTAAAGCGCTGCCGCGGCAGCGCTTTAGCATTACCAGTGTAGACTAGCCCTTAGTTAGTGTTATCCTGACAGCAGTGCTATTTAATAGTTTACTCAAGTAGTGGAAATTGTCTTTCCAATTAGACACATCTATTTGTATTATGATAAAGGGATAAGAGCAGTGAAGCATACTGTTCAGTAAATAATATCAATAGATGTTTATTTTATAATAATATTAATAGATGCTTATTTGTTATTAAAATGAGCTGGACAAACTGGAGAAATGGTCTGAAGTAAACAGGTTTAAATTCAATAAGGACAAATACAAAGTACTCCACTGAGGAAGGAACAATCAGTTGCACACATACAAAATGGGCGATGACTGCCTAGGAAGGAGTACTGCAGAAAGGGATTGGGGAGGTTATAGTGGATCACAAGCTAAATAGAGTCAACAGTGTAATACTCTTGCAAAAACAGCAAACATAATTCTGGGATGTATTAGCAGGAGTGTTGAAAGCAAGACAGAAGAAATAATTATTCCGCTCTACTCTGCGCTGATTAGGCCTCAGCTAGAGTATCGTGTCTAGTTCAGGAAAGATATGGACAAATTGGAGGAAGTCCAAAGAAGAGCAACAAAAAATGATTAAAGCATGAACTATGAGGGAATACTGAAAAAATTGGGTTTGTTTAGTCTGGAGAAGAGAAGACTGAAAGGAGACATGATAAAAGTATTCAAGTGCTTAAAAAGTTGTTACAAAGAAGAGGGAGAAAAATAGGATTTGCAGCAAGGGCAGTTTAGGTTGGGCATTAGGAAAACTTCCTAACTGTCAGGGTAGTTAAAAACTGGAATAAATTGCCTACGGAGGTTGTGGAATCTCTATCTTTGGAGATTTTTAAGAGCAGGTTAGACAGACACCTGTCAGGGATGGTCTAATACTTAGTCCTGACATTAGTGAAGCTTACTGGACTAGATGACCTCTCAAGGTCCCTTCCAGTCCTATGATTCTATAGTTTCGGAAATCAAATTTACAGGCCATATAGGAACATAACTAGTGTATGATATCCAGAACTGCTTGGATTTGTTCCCAGTCTGTTGATCCAATGTATGGTACTAGTGAGTATCTCTGCATACACATCATTGTCTTGATAACAATGGGAGAAAAAAATCCCATATCCTTTTGGTGGTGAAGTTGTCCAGAAAGTGTATATTGGGCTTCAATGTTGAATACGGATGAAATAACAAAAAAAGAGTTGGGAATAATCTAGGGATAAGTATATTAAGTTAACAGAGCAAACATTCACCATCCCAATTTGAATTTCTATATTTAGATGTCCCACGCATATAGACAAAGCTATTAGTCTCCAAAAAGGAACTGCAGACAGTCTTAAAATCTCAGCTGATTAACTGGGAAGAAAGCAACAACAAATGCAGGATGAAGCATTGGCTGGAGGCACAATCGTACACATCAGGGATTTGGAGCAATCACATTTTTGAATTGCTCTGCTCCGGCTCCAGGCAAAAACGTACTGCTCCGCACTCCAGCTCCGGGCTCCGCTCCAAAGCCCTGGTACACATCACATGATCCCTTGACTCTCTTGCCAGTGAAGCCCCCAGTGTTTTTGATTTAGCTCTTTTCACATTTTCTACCTAGTTGTCTGGCTTGTGTTGTTCCTCTCTTGGGCTCTGTCCCTGTGGTCAGGTGAACTTCAGGGGTACATTTAATTCTTACTCCAGGGGTGGGGGGGGGACTAGCCCCCTCCCCTTCTGCTGGAGGCTCTGCCCCTCCTCCTCTTCCCCCTCCCACGCTGGAGCCCAGAGCCCCACCACAGCCGCTGCCCCTTGCCCCAGGCCAGCGTCCCCAGTTCCTCTGACCCCAGTACCAGAGCGCAGGGCCCCTGATCCCAGCCCCAGAGTGCGGGACAGGCGGTGTGGCCACAGCTCCCCTGACCCCAGCCATGGAGCACTGGGCAGGCAGTGCCACCGCAGCGCCCCCGACCGAAGCACCAAGCGGGAACTAGTCCCAGCCTCCCCAAGTCCTGGCAGCAGGCCATCAGACCCCAGCCCCAACCTGGGCCATGAAAGAGTGGGAACTCAGAGGCACTCCTGGGGGCGGAGCCTTGTCGGGGCCATGCCAGATTTCTTGGGGAGATAATGGGACATCCCCATGTGCACCAAGTTAAGTGCATCTGTAAGTGTTTGCACGATCGAGGCCTTAAGGGGGAATAGTAGAAAAAAGAGGAGGAGAAGGAAGGATAAAAATAAATGAGTAAGCAAGATGCATAAATAAGGAATATGTATATGACAGCGTCTGTCAGGCCGTTCCGACCCCTGCTGTAGGCGTTAGTGCCCTGACACTCCTGCTTAAGGAAAACCCTCTCAGGCCAGGCTATCTGCAAAGTCTAGTCCTCCAGAGGCCTTAGAAGGGCCAGGAAGTGAAACAAACCAATAAGGAGCCAGCAGGCCAGTTAAAAAGGCTTGTCTGATTGTTCTGAGGGTAGTGCGGAGTGGGACTTGGACAGAGGACGAGCTCCCCAGGGTAACCCAGAACCTCAGGTCCAGGTTGGGTCCTGGATTAAAGAGCTGCAACAAAGCACCCGCCTTTATATTTGTTTGTTTAGGAACACAGATTGTCAGATTCTGAGTTGGTTATTAATTAGCTATTTAAAGACTATATGCCAAGGCTTATGGCATATGTTGCCTTCCTCTGGACCAGCTGCCACACCTTGTAAACTGAGCCAGGGAGTGCCTAAATGCCATGTCCCAATGCAGGGGTGCACAACAGTGCTGCAGGGAGCCACTTACAATTTATCTTTTATAATTATTTGAAATTACAGATTGTCATATATATATATATGTGTGTGCGTATGTAAGAAATCATTTCTAATTGGGTAGGATGAAACTCTTTTATAGAAAAAATAAATAGATACTAGGATGAAGCAAGAGGCAAACAAGAAATATTATAAGACAACTAATATGATAGGAAATTTGTGTCAGTCAAAGAAATTCAAATGGCAATATCAACTAGAGCTGGTTTACTTCATAATGAATACATTATCTGATAAATTAAGTCCTTTCTATTTGCAAATTGCTAGTGAACTTATCCTAGTTTCAGGTAATACGTTTGCTATTCATAAATATTTGCCAAATTGTGTATGTGGGGTCTTCATGAACTGTTCACTTTGACTACTTGCTATCTGAGATATGTGATTGTTCACCTGAATAACAAAGTATTGTTCCTGCTCCCTGACAGGATGACCAAAGATTTTTAAACAGAATGAGAAGAAATGAATGATGAGCAGAGATTAACAAACAGGGAATAACGAATAGTTAATACTCTTGATCATACTTACATGCACGTGAGCAAGGGTATACAAGTATTGTATGAAGAATAGTCATTCCCCAAACATGTTAATAAAAAACCCCAGCTTAGAAACATTTGACAATAGCTAATAAAATGGAACACAGGCAGACAGAGAGCTCATTCAGAATTCAAACAAATGGTTGCAAACACTGTTTTTGCAATATTCAGACAGATCTAAGCTTAAGAGTAAAATCTATGTTTCTTCAACATTCAGAATTTCAACTTACTATCATTTACTATAATAATGAGAATTATCATTTTAATCGCTCTCTTTTCTTTAAATCTAGCATTCCTAAGAAATAATATTGAAAGTAAGAACAATATCAAAAGAGGGAAGAATGGCTAAGGAGGAAGATATCTAGAACTTAAGGGTCTGTCTTAGACAGCAGCAGGGAATGCATTCCCTGTACAGGTAGATGTACGTGCTCTAGTTCCGCTTCAGTTAGCACCTAAAAATAGCAGTGTGGCCACAGTGGCACAGGCTAGCCGCCTCACTCTGTACCCAGGGAATCAGGTGAGATTGTTCTCAGGCAGCTAGCCTGAGCCACCACCTGTGCTGCTCTGGCTATGCAGCTATGTTTAGGTGCTAGCTCAAGCAGAGCTAGTCTGTGTATGTCTATCTGTGTTGTGAATCACACCTCCCACCTGCTGCGTAGACATATCCTAAGGGGCTGATCCTTCACCCCCTGAAGTTAAGGGCACTACTCCCATTGATTTCAGTGGTGCAGGATCAGATCTTAAAAGTTCCAACTAGTAGACAAAATATTTGCAGAATAAGCCTCCGAGCTCTCTACCTTCGTTTTTTTAGTATTATATTATCTGCCTCTTTGAAACAAATCTGAAACAAAAAAGAAGAGAAGTCACCCCACTATGCCTTTTAACAGACAAAACAAAAATAATGCCAGGTTTTGCAATTTGATTTTCATATGGAGCACTCATCTTTAAAAACAGGTTTTATAGTTCAGGATGATTATCATCTGTCAGGCATGGCATGATGCACAACAAAACCAGGTATTGTACATTCTGGCCATTTGTCATGCATTTTGAAGTCTTGTGTCACAGACTAGCTACTCTAGAGATTGAAAGATAAGAGTGTGTGTGGTTGGCAATTCCTTTTGTTTGTAGTACCATACACTGTCCATGATCCTAGAACATTATGTCCATAGTATATTCTATGTCTTAGCAAAGAGGAGAGGATAGAACTTGATAAAGTACAGGTAGGAACTGAAGAGAAAATGAAAAAGAGTCACATTCAATTACATCACATGAAGGCAGACAACTAAATATTGACACATTTTATAAGTGCTTGTATATAAATGCAAGAAGTCTAAATATTGATGGGTGAATTTGAATGCCTGGTGTTAACTGAGGAGATTGATAGAATAGGCATCACAGAGACATGGTGGAATTATGATAACCCATGGGAAACAGTAATGCCAGGGTACAAAATACATAGGAATGACAGAGTAGGTCTTGCTGGTGGGGGAGTGGTACTATGAAAGAAAGCATAGAGTCAAATATAATAAAAATCTTAAATGAATCAAACAGTACCGCCTAATCTTTATGGATAGAAATTCCATGCTTGAATAATAAGAGTATAGCAGTAGGAATATACTACCAAACACCTGACCAAGATGGTGACAGTGATTTTGGGATGATCGAGGAGATTGGAGAAACAGAACAGAAATCTCAATAATAAAGAGGGTTGTCAAATATCCCCATGTTGACTGGCTATATGGGACAGGAGGACAGGATGCAGAGATAAAATTTTTAGACACCATTAATAAGTGCTTCTTGGAGCAGCTAGTCCTGGAATCCACAAGGGGAGAAGCAATTCTTGATTCAGTCCTAAGTGGCACACAATAGGTGAATATAGTTGAACCAATCAGTAATAGCGACCATAATGTACTTAAATTTAACATCCTTGTAGTGGGGAAAATACCAAAGAAACCCACAACAGTAGCTCTTAACTTCAAAAAGGAGAACTACACAAAAATGAGGAGGCTAGTTAAATGGAAATTAAAAGGAACAGTTACAAGAGTGACCATCCTGCAAGATGCATGGAAACTTTTAAAAAACAACATAATAGAGGCTCAAATTAAATGTATACCCTAACTAAAATAAAATAAAGACAGTAAGAGGACCAAAAAATGCCACCATTGTTAAACAACAGACTAAAACACGCAGTTAGAGGGAAAAAGACATCCTTTAAAAATTGGAAGTCAGATCCTACTGAGTAAAATATAATACTACTGAGGGATATAATAGAGGACTAAAAATCATGAATGGTGGGAGAAAGTAAATAAAGTAAATAAGGAAGTGTTATTTACCCTTTCACATAACACAAGAACCAGGGATCATCTAATGAAATGAATAGGCAACAGGTTTAAAATGCACAATTCAAAGTCAACCTGTGGAATTCGTTACCATGGATTCTTGTGACAGCCAAAATCATAACTGGGTTCAAAAAAGAATTAGATAAGTTCATGGAGGATAGGTCCGTCAGTGGCTATTACCCAAGATAGTCATGGATGCAATCCCATGCTCTTGTGTCCCTAAACCACTTATTGCTAGAAGCTAGGACTGGAAGACAGGGCTGGATCACTTAATAAATTGCCCTGTTCTGTTCATTCTCTCTCCAGCATCTAGCACCAGCCACTGTTGGAAGACAGGATACTTGGCTAGATGGACCATTGGTCTAACACAATATGGCTATTCATAAATTCTTCTGTTTGTATTGATATCACTGGGAGCTCCACTGTCACATGAGGACAATGGCTCTTAATATCAGCATAACAATTATCAAGATTTATACTAAAGTCTTTGGCATTACAGTGAATGTGTTTCAGCAAATTGTTTAAAACTGAGAAGATTATTTTCTTAGTAATATGCATTTAAGCAAAGTGTGAATGCATAGTCTTAATCTGTGCATAGCTGTTTTCTAGTAAGATTATTCTGAGCAGAAAAGAACTACTATAAATACTGGTTAACTATAGATAAGTACAATATTTCTAGGAGCAGTGGGAAATTTGGATTACTTAATATACCTAATCTTTAGTATGAGGTTTATAATGATTTTTCTTAGTTCTGTGGAAGTAGACAAATTAGATAGGGTCTATGTTAATCTTTTCTAAAATACAATACTCCTATCAGCACAACTGCATAAAGAAAGATATTGCCAAACTGTACTCAGTCTTTCATCTGCAACCATCTACGTAGAAAGAAAAAGAAACACCTACTGAGATTAGTAGATAATAATTCAAAGAAGTTGGCCTCAGCTGGAGGACTGTTAAGTGTTTTCTTTGGGGCATTGCTAAACTTAGAGTCATGCCTCCTGAAATCTCCTGTGAAGCACTAAAAATAGTATATATTTCATGAGGTTCATCATTAAAATAACAGTCCTGTATTTTTAATTTTAGATTAGTGAGTTAGTGGTTCCAGTTTGGTTTCTTATTTGAGGAAGGAGCAATCTTTTGTGCCAGTGGTTCCTTATTCAGGTCACTAGTAATAATGTTTAGATGAGATCTTTGAAAATTTCAGAGATGAAAAAAACGATGTTAAGTTTAGATTCATGGAAGCACATGAGTCCCAAGGGAATTGAATTAATCACTGTTAAATGCTAAGCAGGAAAAGTTCAGTCTGTCTTTTCCTCTGATGGAAACATTTATTAATTCCGCAAAGCACCTTGCATTTGCCAGTGAATTTACTAATGTTCATGGTGACACATTTATCACTTAAATTACAAGCTGCTGGTTTTTCAAATGTTATTGTTTTCTGAGAAGAGTATTTGCAATTTACATATCATGCGCTGATTCTGTTTCTAGCTATCTTCATTTCAATAGCATGAGGGACCCTTTGTGAAAAATATGTGCCCTGTGTTGCATTATATCTATTTTCATAGATCTTTCATAGATATTTTGGCTTCATCTCATTACTACCTATTTCCTCCCCACTCTAAGGATTAGAACCTGCAAAGATTTATCATGTGTATGGCTTTACTCGTGTGAGTAGTCTTATTTAAATCAATGGAAATATTCATATGAGTAAAGTTAAGCAAGTGCTCACATGTGTGCAGGATCTTGCCTAACTCATTGCAAGTGTGACCTGAAAAAATATTGTGCCATCAGTTTTTAAACGTAACTTCTCCTTTGAAGTCAGTGGAACTAAAGCGAACTGATTCTGAGGATGTACAACCCTTACATGGGAGATGAGAATTGGGCCTATTTTGGGGCACCTCAGAAATGGGCCTGTTTTTGACTACACTTGATAAAGTTTTCTCCTGCTGCTTTACAAAGAAGTGTTACAAACTGTATTAATTTATACATCTGTTTTGTGAACCATTCTTGTATACAGGGCATACAAGGGAGAACAAATATCATTGACTGCTATCCATATAAATAACAATCAACATGGATATATGCTGCTTAAAAATTGGGACAATTCCCACACTTTTTAAAAAATTTTGGCTGGACTCACAGCTTCTACAGTGTCTCTGTGTATGTGTGTGTGCGCATGTATAAAATTGCATTAACTTTATGTTAAGTTTTCCAAAGCACATCTCGTACAAATCCACACCATGGCAAACAAAGAAACAGCAACTAAGACATTCAGCAAAGCTTTTCTACCTAAATATAACCCATAGCCTGCAAATTTCAGCCTCAACCAGAACCAACCAGCAGTCTTAACTGACCACATCTCTGCTTCCCCGGTGCACACAAATATGCAGATGTCAATCCTGTAATTTTGATATAAAAATATCATATATAGAGCAATCACTAGCAATATAGCTTGCCCATTTGTATAGCTTTTTTTTAAACATTGCAGAAAAGCATCACACAGCTACCATTTGCAATCTGACATAACACCTTGCTAATTTACATATACCAGTACAAACCCATATGCAGTAAACTCTTAGAGAAAGAGGCAGTCTTTTCATTATGTGTTTGTACAGCACTGTCAAGAATAAAGCCACGCAGATATGCCTGCTCAGTCTCCTGACAACCTAATTAGCCTGACAGATCTCCCTGTCTGATTGGCTGAAGAAGCTAGCAGGCTTGCTCTTAAGCTCAACAGTGGCAGCAATTTTCTGACTGCACAACACATATGCCTGCAGTTATGCTTCTTTCCTGTGCTCATCTTGTTCCACCACATTGTTCCACCTTGCTCCAGCCTGGACCCTGTCCGGGGTTGGGATGGTGCTGAATTGTTATGAATTACTGTGGCTGATATGAATAAGTGTGGACCCTAAGCAAAGTAAATTAGTTAGTTCCCCAATTAACATCTGAAGAGATCCGTGATGCTGTGAGACAGAGGGCCTTGGGGTAACCAAGATCCTGCTACGAGGGGTCTTTGTGGGATTTTTGAACCAGAAGGCCTTGGGGTAACCAAGACCATGCTTCGGGGGACATTTGATAGACTACGTACCTGAGACAGGAAAAAAGAGAAGAAAAGAAGTCCTCATCTAGGACTGGTAGCTATACCTGCTTTGTTTGCCAGTCAGGATACTATGTAAGGCCAACATAGTTACTGAGGGTTAATGCTTGGGGAAGTGAGGCTTATTAGGAAGATGTGTATTATGTAACTTTACTGCTTGTGTGATTCTCTCTCAAATAAATTACTATGCATTAAGCATATTGTTTCCGAATTTTCACTGGTACCGGTAACAATCCACCAAGATGTGGGCCATTAAGGATCCATTTCAACATCTGACACCTGCTTTACCACTGTGCCTTTCACTCTTGCAAGCTAGCCCCAGCAGAAAAGAATTATGATAAATGATACAAGGAGCTCTTAGCCATCAAGGAAGCACTCAAGGAATGGAGTCATCATCTGTAGGGAGCCATGTTTCCCATCCAGGTTCTCACAGATCATAAGAACCTGGAGTACCTCTGAATGTCCAGACATCAGGTCCACTGGTCTCTCTTTTTGCCTGATTTGACTTCATAGTCACCTATTACTCAGGATCAAGAAATGGAAAGTCTGATGCCCTGGTCTCATAAGGATGAGTACTGGAAACATGGTGGGGAGACTCCTTCCACAATTTTCAAGGCAGTCAGTTTTATTTATGGCACAGTAGACAACAGTCTAATCGTGTCAATTTACTCCTTGGTGACCAGCAACCCCTTCACTGCTCAGATCCCGCCAGACCCTGGGTAATACTGGTGCCTAACCTGCCCCCAATTTCAAGTTCTGAGATGAAGATCTCTACCACCAGTGTCATATCTACATCACCAAGGCTTCAGGTTCTGAAGTTATCTCGTGACATGTCCCTTGTGGGGCACTTTGGCCATCTCAAGACCTGGAATCCACTTGCAAGGAGTTTCTGGTGGCCACGCTTGCACACATCAGTCAAGAACTACATAAAATCCTGTGATCTTTGCACCTGGACAAACTGTCCATGCTCAAAACTACTCAGCTTCCTCCAGTCCATGCCCATTCCATCTCAGCTATGGGCTACCATATCCATTGACTTCATTGTGGAGCTGCCGCATTCCCAGATGCACACAGTGATCCTAGTTGTGGTTGATCTCTTAACAAAGAAGCCTCCCATTGCCTCCTGTCTTGCCATCCCTATCACCCCTGAAAAAACTTGCCTCTTCCTGGAGAACATCTTTTGTCTCCATGGATTACCATCAATCATCATGTCAGACCATGGTTTTCAATTTGTTTTTTCAGTTCTGGTGGGAATTTCTAAGGCTTCTGGGGATTGAGCGTCTCCTCTGAGCCACCTAATATCCACACACCATTGGACAGATAGAGCTGGTCAACCAGATTCTTGAGCGATAGCTTCACTCCTTCTTGAATTATGATCAGGAAAACTCATTGTCTCTGCTTCCATATGCCAAGCTTGCATATAATAATGCCATCCATGCCTTCCCCCCAGCAAAACCCCTTTTTTGCACACTAGGGGTTTCATCATGACTTTCATTCAGATGTTCCCACGAAGTTTCCAGTACCCGTTGTCGCAGATCTAGCTATCCATCTCTGCCAAGAGCTCAGGGAACAATTACAAATAACTAAGGAAGCATATAAATGTCACACTGACCAGGAATGCCAGGCCACTCCCAACTTTGCCATAGGAGGCGAGGTCTGGCTGTCCACCTGCAGTCTTAAATTGACTCACCCCTTGGCCAAGCTGGACCACCAATATCTGGGCACTTTCTAAAGTAAGGCATGGATCAACCTGTAATGTTCAAATGGCAATTACTCAAGTCTCTGAAGATTCATTCTGTATTTGATGTCTCCCTCCTGAACCCATATACCAAAAACCTCTTCCTGCACCATTCCAGCCTTCTGCCTCCACCTGTAACAATCCAAGTGTAGGATGAGCGCATAATGAAAGAGAGCCTTGACTCCCAGTGTGTTAGGGGACAACTCCAATGCTTGGTGGACTGGGAGGGTTACAGCCCTTACGAATGGTTCTGGGAACCAGCGGAACACATCCACACCCCGGGTCTGCTGTGAACTACTCCCAGAAACTACCCTTGGAAACCAGGCCTGAGGGTGCTTTGGGGGCACCCTCAAAGGGAGGGGGTAATCTTAGGAATAAGGCCCTGCAGCTGCTCCTGCTCAGTCTCCTTACAGCCTAATGAGCACAGCTACACCACATCAGTCAAACTGCCTGGTGGATCACCTCTCCTGATTGGCTGAAGAAACTATCAGGTTTGCTTTTAAGCCCAACAGCAGTTCTCTGGCTGCTCATCACATACACCTGCAGTTATGATTCCTACTTGTGCTTGTCTTGTTCCAAGCCCTGCTTCTGCATTGCTCCCACCTTGCTCCAGCCTAGACCTTGCCCTGCATGCAATGCCTTGCTCCAGCCCTGCTCCTTCCTTAGACCCAGCTTTGTTCCTGCCTTGCCTTACTCCAGGTAACCTGGCTCTGACCCTTGGCTGTGATTCCTGACTTTGGCTCTCACAATTGGCTATGGCACCCGGCCTCTCACTCCAACTCAGACCCAGGGCTCTCATTCCTGGCTACTGATGTCTATTCTAACCACTTGGCCTGCTACCTGCTACAACCACTAGCAACCACATCCTCCTGCCATGTGCCTAGTATATTTGGGTTCTGCTCTGTGATTGGGGCTCCTAGGAGTAACTGCAGTAAAAATATAATAAATAATAATTACTATAACTGTTGTTGTTATTATTAATAACAAGAACCATGTACAGTGAAATACATGAGCGCCAAACCAACCTGATATTAATCAACAGAACTCATGAACAAAACCAGTAAACATGGTTAGAGTTCAAAAGTTGTTCAGGGTGAAGAGGAAGATATGTGGGCTATGGGTGATGAAAGTGAGATAGTTTAGCTTAAGATGAGGAACTGATGCATGGAGTGCAGATGGGATATTGAAAGACTTAATTGCTTTTTCCATGCTTTATATGCTTTGTGCTAATGAGCTATGCAGTTTAGCAACCTTAAATCAACATTACCCTTTTTTTTAAGGGAGGGGGAATATGTAGATATATGTACTGCAAATTGTAACAAGTTTTAAATCTCATGTATCCTTTTTTAGGTTCCCTTCCTCCATGCTTTGTTACCCCCCAGTCCTACCCCTCCCCTCAATCCTACAGAAGTGATCAAAAGCCTTTGGAAATAGAAATCGTATCACCTCACAAAACCCATTAGTTCCATGTAGACCTACCAAAATGTAAAATGGATTTTAAAACACTGTCCAAGGAGTGAACAAGTTTTAAATGTGACCAAACTAAAAATTTTACGTTTCACCTGATGCCACAGAAGCCATTTTGCAAGCAGTATCATGAAATTACAAAAAAGCATTTGTTGAGCAAGTAGCTTATACAGGGAAAAGTAAAGTTTTGTTTTAGTAGACTAACCTAGGGCTCTTTGTCCAAACAAATCAACTCATCACCTGCAAATAGGTTTTGTAGGTAGTAAAATACTCAACTAAAGTTAGTGGATATGTTCTTTTTTTTAAGATTGTAGAGTTCCTCAGACATTTCCAGTCTGGTAGAAAACAGAAATAAGTCTAAATCCAGACAGAAAAGAGCTACACTGACTTTTCCAACCACATGGCCAATCTTGTAGTTGTGTTTATATCATCTGACTTGGCAGGCTGCCATCTATATTACTGCAAGTTAAATAAAACTATTGTGCTTATTTTCATTTTCTTTCATGACTTTTATGTTATGTACAAAAGTGTCACATTGTTCAAATTGACTGGTTTCAAATGCGTGGTTTCAAGAGGATCAGGTATGATGTATGAAATATTCGTTGTTAACATATGTTTTAAATGCTATCATTGTATTAAGCAACCTCTAGTGTAGTTCAATATAGATGTCAAGACAGAAGAAAATTCAAAGCACAAGTCGGCAGTATACTAAACACAATATGAGCATGAAAGGGTTTTAGTTCCACCAAAAATTGTATCAATGGGAAGTCTAACTAGTAAGAAGTAAGAATTGAGAAGATACTTAAAAAACAAATTTATTTACTTATTAAAATAAATGTCACTTCTGCAGTGAGCATATACATAGGAAAGACCTGAAGATGACCTCTGTGTAGAACTGAAGGTCATTAGTGGCAGCTTGATACCTGTACCAGCTGGTGTTATCGTCTTTGCAGTCTGATTAGCTATCATCCAATTAAGTTACAAAACATTTTTCTTCGATCAGAAAGAGTGTTACCTGTTTGTGGGAAATCTGTCTAAGAGAAATATATTTGTTCTTAGTATAAAAAATGATGGAACAGAGAGAAGAAAGCAGGGATACTAGTGTCCTAGATTCTCTTCTTCTTATAAATTAATGGAGTATACCTAATATATTTGGACTCATAAATGTTATTCTACCTGAGCGCTCTGAAGGATATAGATTTTATGCCAAATAAATCTTCCTTTATTCTATTCTGTGGCCGTAAAGCTGATCTGCCTCTACCATTACCTCTACGTATTATGAAATGGAAATATCTAGGTATTATGAAATTGAAATATTGTTATCTGGTTTGCATCCTTTGAACTCTTAGATACCTTTGGTAGAAAGCTGTTTCATTGTCTTCAGAGTTAGATCATTCATGAACTCTGTATTCCTTTTAGGGGATGATAAAAGATCAGAGCAGGTAAGAGTATTTATGTGTGTATTAAACGTATAACACATAAAATGAGTCCTAAACATTCAGTTCAGCAGAAATATGTTATGATTTTTAACAATAGAATATTTTACTGCTCAAGTTCTTTTAAGATCATATTAGCACAGTTAGTATTTTTTAAGAAGGTAAAAGGCTCATTCCTTCAAACATCTGCTTTTTATACCTTATTATTCAGACATGTGTAGTTTTTTTAAACTGCTTCTCATGTACAGCATCATGGCTTAGCAGGAGAGGAAAGATTAAAATGGTGATTGAAAAGAGAAATTAACAAGTGAGAGGAAAAGAACATAGATTACTGGTACCTTTTTTATTTAAAGGGAACATTAATATATTCTATTTCTACATCAGAGTCCTTTTATTCACCTCTGGCCAAATCTTCAGCTGGTGTAAACTGATTGCAATGGCGCTATGATGATTTACTCCAGCTAAGGATCTGCCCAATAGGTTTACATTTACCACTGCAGAGAGGCCAGCACAAGATATATTGCACAGTAAAATCTCATGTAAACACTCAAAATAGAACCTAAGTGTGAATTAAGTGGCACACAGTCTTTGTACAGAGGTGATGTCCATCCTTATAAATTTAAGAGCCTTCAAGTGAGGGTCAAAGAGTTTATCATGCCACAAGTTTAGGTTACCCTTCCTATGTATAAAGGTACTTTATAAATAGCCAAATGCATTGAACAAATACTAAAGCACCTGCAAAATACAAGAAGTCAGATTAATCAGTGATGTAAGCAATGATCTCAAGTATCAGAGGGGTAGCGTGTTAGTCTGGATCTGTAGACACGACAAAGGGTCCTATGGGACATTTCCACTGCTTGCATCCGAAGAAGTGGGTATTCACCCACGAAAGCTTATGCTTCAATACCTCTGTTACTCTATAAGGTGCCACAGGACCCTTTGTCGCTTAAGCAATGATGTAGATTACACTATGGGTGTATATTAGTAGAATAAAAATAATTTAAATGATTAAAGTCATGCTATTTGCATCAACCTGGCATCCTGTGGTGTGTAAGGTAAGCGTAATTTACATACAGAGAAGACAATGGGCCTGAAACTTTGTTGCGCTGCGCCTTTCATAGTCATTTACATCAGTGGAAAGTGTTTCCATGCTTTTCAGCAGCATTAGTGTAAATGATTAATTAAGCTGCAAGGCTACAGAGAATCAGGCCCAGAAGATGAGAAATGCATAAGAGGAAAAGCAACCGAAAAGAGGGTATAAAATAAGCCACACAGGAATTGGGCATGATCACAGGATAGAGAATGCCTGGGATCATGATGAAGAATTTCAGAGTGCTGATTTTGAAAGCTGGCTAATATATCCAGCTTTAGTGTTCCCACTGGTGACAGTTTAAGAAAAAAGCTCCAGATAAAAATCCAGAGTCCTTTGCCATTTGATAAGGCTTCAACTGTTGCCATCTCTCTCCTGATAATCTGCTGAATAGTCCATCTTGCTTTGATAAAACTTCTAGACTTTTATTATCAAGCTGGTCATCTACTGTGACCAGTGTTCCTCCCAGTTTAGTAAAGCAGAATGTTTGTATGTTTCCTCTGTGTTATCTGAGGAATGTGCAATGTGTTGAGAGTTTTAGATTGCTAGAAAGGATAACTTTATATTGAGAATGGGAGAAATTTTGCTCAAAAAATCTAGCAAAAATATTTCAATTTTTCATCAACATTTTCACTCTTCCATTTCCATGATTTCTGGAAAGGGCAAGTCTAGATAAGAGAGTAGGAGGAGGAAGTTGGAAACCATTTTTTCCTGTACTTGTTATACGCCTCTGGGGGTCCCCATAATAGTGAGAAGTTTTTAAAGAGAAAATCAAGGAGAAGAACTATTAGAAATGTCCAAGAGCATCCTTAAATATCTTTGGGAGGCCAAGGGAGCAGACATCACCAACTGGCACACGTTTGTTATGAATTATTCCCTTTAGAAGCCGTATGTTTACCATCTCAAGGGATGAACTGTCTTTCCTCTAGATGCAGCAGGAGGGGATGGAAGCTAAAGCTTTATGGTGGAGCTGGGACTATGGCTCCTTTTTACAACATTTTGCTTGGGACTGTGACTTTCCCAGCCATGGACTTTGGGAAAACTCCTCCCTTTCCCCACCCTTAAGTATGACTGTGTTGCAATAGGTCAGAGTCAGAGCCTGGAAAAAACCCAACCCTTTGGGAAGAACTTGGTCCATTCCAATCTGAGATAAAACAGACATATAAATGGCTCTTTGGAGAGCAGACATCTGGGCTAAGCAGTCCTGAGGTAAGAAGTCTAGTAGTGACCAAGCATAAAGAGAAGGCTTTAGCAGAATCATGTGGTATTGTAAATTCCTCTGTTGATCAAATCAGTCCCCAGGAAGAAGAAGAGTTTTGACCTATTTCAGCATCCTTGTCGGTTTTACTAAAATCAGTGTTTTGCCTCAGTTTTGCACATGCCTGCAGACTGGCTACCTCAGAAAGCATCTAGCCACCAGGGCTGGTGAAAAGGACAGCGCACTAGCTAAGTGTACCTTCAGAACCAGCTTGCATCAGTCCTCCTACATGTTGACTCACTGGTCTCATACATACAAACAAGACCACCAAATGAGCCCACAAATGTATGAGCTATGAAGCCAGACCTCCTCTGCATGTAGAGCTGAATCTACCTTTCAGTGAGGCACATGAGGAGGAGGGGATGGAAAAGGGTCTTCAGCTGCCAAAAGCCACCTGTGTACAGCTCCCTGACCCTCTCCCAAACCGTCTCTCTGTAACCCTCTTATCCAGTTTGACACATACACCGGTGAGAATTGTTCTCTTGAAAAGTCTGCCCATACTGCCAGCCAGAGAAGAATCAAGTGAAAATCCAGGCAACTGATTTGTTTCTTGAAGTTGGATGGCTGAAATTTGCTTTATATTCAAAAGAAGAATTTGCAGCAGGATATAGATACATGCTCGGATATGAACATTACTTAGATAATTTTAGTTGGGTACCCAAAACTTCCATTGACTGGGCCCGTTGTTGGTTCTTTGAGAACTGTAATTAACAAGCTTGCTGAACTCATGTCTTACATCCTTTGATCCACTTCCAAGACCACAGGTTATTATATAGGGCCAGATTCTTCAAATACACTGAGGAAGGGTGAGTAGTCCTTTTGACTTCTAGTATGTAAGTTCTTGTGTTGTCAGGCTCACAGGAGGGACTTTTAGTCACTGAAAATACTCAATTGCAAATATATTTAGCACTGCATGATGGATAATTTATCCTTTTCCTGTCACTAGGTCCCATAAGCAGTGTCTTGGTGAACAAATATGGTTGCCGGCCAGTGATGATGGCAGGAGGTGTATTGTGTTCATTTGGAATGATTGCTTCCTCTTTCTGCAATAGTGTCTTGGAGCTTTACATATGTGTAGGAATTGTTGGAGGTAAGTAACTGGTTCAAAAATGGTAACTAGTCCAGTTAATTTCAGCTATCCTGAACTATACTCCTTTAAATTGATTTTTAGGATATTAAATTACTGCTTGGGATATTTCATGCACCTCTGATTATTTTATTCAATAAATGCCCTATGTATGTGCCGTGCTGTACTGCTCCATAATTACAATACAGGAATTGACTGACTCATGACAGCACTTATTAGAATTATTTGTATTGGATTTTGCATTGATTTCTTTTTAGCCTTCAGTCATACCATACTTTGAATAAAACAACAGAGATAAGTAGAGGTCTAGTAGATATGCATACTCTAATATTAAGCTTCTATAGGCTCACAAAATATATATATCCATATCCAGCAAAATTATATGCTGGGCAGGGTCCATCTGCCCCCAAAATAAAAAATATTCCTGTCTGAAAACAAATGCTAAATCACCAACGCTCTAGAACTGATCAAAGGGTGGGAATTAAAGTGATAATAAAACCACTAGATTAAATTACCTCCCTACCAAAGGGATTCTAATTTTTTAAAAGTATCTCTTTTGAATAAAGAAAGAAGGTGAGATTAGCGGTCAGATAGAAGCATGGAATACACAAATGAGATCTTATTCTGTCCCTACATCAAAGTTTATGTTTATCTGTAATTGACTTGAGTAGAAGTTAATCATTTTGAAAGAACCCTTTCTTACTGAATGTGGTGGTTTCTTGTTTGTTTTGTTTAAGAACTCACATCTCTACTTTTAAAGAGCGAAATGCAGGGATCCACTACCTAGCCCAAGGAGTGAGCTAGGCACTGTGTTTGCCCATGGGAGACGAGGGAAGGAGTCCTTCCTCTGAGACTACATAGTGGGTGCATTGCTACTAAAACTCTGAGGTTCTAGTGTTTCCCCACCCAAGGAGAAGGACCACAGGTGGATCCTCTGACTGCACATCTGGCCCAACTTTGCCTCACCGCTGTGCTCTGCTGTGCAGGGAGTTGGGGTTGTGCATCCCCACACAGCCCCTTTCCCACCCCAGTGCAGTTCCCACATAACCAGTGATTCCACTACCAGGACCTCCAGAGCTGTGGGTGTGGGGCTGGATTTCCTGCAAAATCATTATTTATTAATAATTTTACACCTTACTTTAGATACATGTTCAACCTTAAAAAGGGATAGAGGGATAAAAGCCAGTGGATTTATACTTCTAAATATAATGTGCTCTCTTTTGTAGATGAGGTGACATTTAATAACTTTTGTGAAATGAACCAGGAGAGAATTGTATTGCAGCTTAGTAAAATACAAAAATGGTGTATTCAAGGTCTTGATACCATTGTTCCTCTGTCACTCCATTGTCTATATAATTGCTCAAACATTACTATGAGTATGTACTTTTATTGCAATGCAATACAAGGAAATGACAGAACTCAAGTGTGACATAGTGGTGACATTAAAATGTGTGGAAAGCAGTGAAACCACATTTCATTTTCCAGTGCTGCTAGCCTTTTATCTTCATTGGGAATTTCTGAATGGCATTTTAGCTTTTTTGAATGATTTTGTCTGCTTATCGTGAAGGGTTTTCAATGTATTACATGCAATAACACTGTGCTCTTTTGTTGTTTAGGTCTTGGTTTAGCCTTCAACTTGCAGCCTGCCTTGACTATGATTGGCAAGTATTTCTATAAGAAGCGTCCCATTGCTAATGGACTGGCCATGGCTGGAAGTCCAGTGTTTCTAAGCACACTGGCACCTCTCAATCAATTCCTCTTTAATGCATTTGGATGGAAAGGAAGCTTTCTCATTCTGGGAGGACTTCTTTTGAACTGCTGTGTGGCTGGGTCACTTATGAGACCTGTTGGACCAAAACCAGTCCCTCCTGTGAAAAAAGATGTCGAAAAGGGAGCAGGAGATTCAGCCTTAAACATGAATAACAAGAAGAAGTCATTCTGGCAAACAGTGAATAAATACTTAGATCTATCCCTCTTTAAGCACAGAGGGTTTCTGGTTTATTTGTCAGGAAATGTTATTATGTTTGTTGGCTTCTTTGCCCCAATAGTATTCTTGGCTCCTTATGCCAAACACAAGGGAATTGATGAATATTCTGCTGCTTTTCTGCTCTCTATTCTAGCTTTTGTAGACATGTTTGCTAGGCCTTCAATGGGACTTGTAGCAAACTCCAAATACATCCGGCCAAAAATCCAGTACTTCTTTAGTTTTGCTGTATTGTACAATGGCATCTGTCATATCATGTGCCCGCTGGCAGAGGACTACACAGGCCTGGTGGTGTATGCTGTACTTTTTGGGTTTGCTTTTGGAATGGTTAGTAGTATCCTTTTTGAGTCGTTGATGGATCTCGTTGGTGCTGCCAGGTTTTCCAGTGCTGTGGGACTTGTCACAATTGTGGAGTGCTGCCCTGTTCTCCTAGGCCCCCCTCTCGGAGGTAAGGATTCCTTTTTATTCTCCTTTCGGATGTCACTGGGCTGACTGTAAATATTTAAGTTATTATTTATATTTATCTAAAATATTAGACATGCACATGTTAGTTAATGTTGCCACAAGAACTGTCATGTTTTCACCGCTTGTTCTTTTGAATTTACCTTTGTAACATTACTTTTTTTTTGGCATATCACAGATTTAGATTTATATGCAGATTTATATTGCCTGTGTGTGTGTATGGTGTATAGCTACCATGGCTATGTATGTAGCTATATAGGTAGAGATACATACAGAGATAAGCTATAGCAAGATGGTATTTCCTCTCAGTGCTAGCCACCCAGTCCTATTTTTCATGTGCTTTACTAGGAAGTTAGCAGTGCTGACAGCATCTCCTTCATAGTGGTGCTTTCACTACCTCCTGGCCAGCACAGCTCCCTCTCTCTCAAATTGGCTACATTCATGGGACTCTACTTCATTCCCCATAGCAAAGAAGCTACATCTGTAGTTGCTGCCTCACAAAATGGCTCATAATTTCCCTAACAATGGCTACCAAACCAGTGGCTGCTTAAAAATAAAATGATACATATATAAATTGTCATTTTAAAGCTCCCCACATGCTACTTTACTACTTTAATCCCAAGCACAAGGGAGGTTATCGAAATAAGATCGATTCTCACAACATGGCTAGGTAAAGTGCACACAAAAGAGGACTCTGATGGATGCTGCCCCTTAGAACAAAAGCAGAGCATTGTCCGTCATTATGAAAAGACAGTGTTAGTTAATTTTCATATACTGATCACCTCCAGAATTCTGATAATAGAGCTGGGATTTTCAAATGCGTTTTAGGGAATTAGGTGCCCAAAATCCAATTGTAAAATCCCCAACCAAATATTAACTTGAACTAAATATATATAAATATATACATTTGAACTAAACAATATTAGATTTTATAGGTGTGAATTATAAATGTAGATCCTAGTATTGCAAACTTTCACACATGCTGACTACTACACGCAGGAGTACTCCCATTGAAGTCAATGGGACTGCTCATGTGGGTAAAGTTATATAGGTAAGTGTTTGCATGACCCAGGCCATAATTTGTACTCAAATAACATCTGTTGAACTTATTTGTTAATGAAAATTTAAATTATGCCAGCTGATTATAACCTATACACTTTATTTTATTGAAATTAATATTGTGGCAGAGCTCCGACCTTGTCCCCATGAGTCCCACGCTTTCAGGTGGTTTATGCTAGCCTCAAAGGCTCACTGTGACCCTCCATGTAGCCCTTCTCTCTCTAGGGCCAGGGTTACAGTCGACGACCCCTTTTCATCATAGCCAGCAAGGAGGCAGGTGAGAGAACTCCCACAGTCTCTGTTGTCCCTACGATCTTATTCAAGAACAGTTTAGTCTCCTGTCGTGACAGGGGGCTATCTTCCCCTCCCAGGAGGTGTTTCTGTAGTGGCGGGTTGTGGGGAACCCGGGCCCGCCCTCTACTCCGGGTTCTGGCCCAGGGACCCTAGTGGCAGCAGCTGTAGGCAGCCGACCTTTCACCGCCAGTGCTGCTATACTTCCCTGGGCCACTTCCCCACAGCTGTCCCGCATCTCTCTCTTAACACCTTCTTCACGCTTACCTTTGGGGTCCCTTTCCAGTGGCTTGAGGGTGTCTTCATTACCCAGCCCGTCAGCACTTTCTTTCCTCTGGTTCCCTTTTCCTCCCCTGGCCTGACCGGAGTGAGCCCTTTTACAGTGTCAGAGGGGCCTTAGAGTCAGGTGTTCACATTATCTACTCGGAGGAGGGATAGCTCAGTGGTTTGAGCATTGGCCTGCTAAACCCAGGGTTGTGAGTTCAATCCTTGAGGGGGCCATTTAGGGAGCTGGGGCAAAAATTGGGGATTGGTCCTGCTTTGAGCAGGGGGTTGGATTAGATGATCTCCTAAGGTCCCTTCCAACCCTGATATTCTATGATTAGCTTAGCCTCACCTGACTCTTTTCAGGTTAATTGGAGTCAGGTGTTCTCATTAGCCTAACTGACTCTTTGCAGGCTAATTGGAGTCATGTGTCCACCCTAGCCTGGAGCAGCCCCTGCTCTGGTCAGTCAGGGAACAGAAAGCTGCTTATCCAGTGGCCAGTATATCTGCCTTCTACTACTCTGCTGTACCCAACTGGCCTGGACCTATCACAATAGTTAACAGTTATACAAGTCATTCCAAATGATCTCATCTCATCTTATGTTCATAGATGTTGGAACACAATAGATTCCTCTCACACAAACACTTGGCATGCCACCTCATGGAGGGACTGTGCCTATGACTAATAAAATCCAGTCACCTCAAACATTGAAACCTGTATTAATATTAAATCTAATATTAATGTAGTGATAAAGTAAACAGCTATTTATTTTTCTTATATTTTTATGTGGATTTTTTCTTAAAGGATACATTTTGGGCCTGGTGTGGTGGCGCGTGCCTGTAATCCCAGCTGCTTGGGAGGCTGCGGTTGGCGGATCGCTCAGGAGTTCTAGACTGCTGTGCGCTATGTCAATCGGGTGTCTGGTGCTACTGACAGCCTAGCCAGCGGGTAGTTGGAGGACTGGCTAGAACAACATGTCTGACGCATTGTGATCGGCGCTCTCTCTGTGAGGGCTGATAGACCGATCAGTGACATTTTGGGAATAATCAGGTCACCTTTGTTAATTTCTCTACTTGAACAGAGAAAACAAAGTAGGGATGAATACATTGAAAAGCTCATATTCCAGTTTTGATCTGTTCAGGTCTCTTAAAGTATTTTGATGATCTCATGCATGAACATTAAGTTATTTTTTGTTGTTAATTCTTTGAGACTGGTACCATTAAAAACTAGCAAATTGCCTGGGATATCTACCTAAGTTGCAACAATATATTAATATTTTTTGTAGTATTATATTATTAATATCTCAATACAAAATATTTTAGTATTCCCCAGTAGTAAGCATAGGGAATACTGCCAGTACTGAGGTAAACGTGTCTATTTATTTAAGGCAAAAACTACTAACTTTATAAAGGGTAGCCACTGTGCATTATCTTCAAAGGTCTTATTGCATTAGAAAAAAATATTACTGCTTTTAAATGCTTTATAAAATGTATTTAAAAAATTTCGATCGAACACTTTTCCAATGGAAAAAAATTAAATGAAGCGCTTTGATAAAGTCAAACATTTTGACCATATCAGAATAAAACATTTCATTTTTTGTTTTGAAATTATATATATTCTATTGTTTTCTATTACGTTATATTATAAACCTCATTAAAACACAATTTTAAAATATACAAAAATTATAAATATATAGATAAATCAAAATAGAAACAAAACCTTTAGATTGACTCGAAACTTTTTTCCCCCCAGAAATTTCATTTAGCAGGAGATTGGAAATTTTTCAACTTTATTCTGATTTGGAAAATTTGTTTTTAAATATTGGAGTTTCCCACAGAACAGAAATTCCAAGTTTTGACCAGGTCTAGTTGGTATGTCAGTATTATGGCCCCAGTCCAGCAAAGCATTTAAGCACATACTTAAATTATGTAAATCATCCCATTAATTTCAATAAGACTACGCATGCTTAAATTAAGTATGTGTTTATGTGCTTTGCTATATTGGGAGCCTGTCTTTTAATTTAGAGTTTAGAAAATGCAACAGATTTACAAGAATGACTCAATGTGAAAAGGTAGTCAGAATACATTTTTCTTTGATCCAACTGGCTTATGTATGTAAATCATGGTTGCCCCTTCCAGTAGTGGCAAGGCCAACTAGAGATTGACGAGCCTAATAAAACCTTGACTAACAAAGCAAGTTCTTTTAGCTCAGACTGTAGAAGCTCATGCATTAAGATCCAGAGGTCCCACATTTGATCTTTGCTGCTGCTGATCCACCTGGGAGAGTAAGCATTACCCATACAAGTTTGGGAACACACCTCAGAGTTTGAAACTCAGTTTTCATGACAATGGTGTCTGCACACCAAGGTGAAATATTCTGTCTTTGGGGACAGAATATGACAGCAGCTGAGAAGGCAGACACCTTTTCAGTCTCTTGTCTGCAAGCAGCCCTACTGAGTGCCAGACATTCATTCCAAAACAACAGTAGAAAGACATTAGGAGGAGGTGGAAAAAAAGACATCTGAATAGAAAAGTATACAACCTACTATTGTTGACTAGGCTCTACTTCCTTAGTTTTTCAATTATTTTACTACAGATAACGAATGCAATAACTACCAATTTAACTAATATAAAATTTGTTACAGCTCCACTGTACATCTGTCTGTAAAAATGCCCAATCTAGGACAACTTTTATAGTGCTGAAAATACTTGTAATGCAGGACATTTATTGATAATACCTATGGGAAGGGCCTGGAATTTATTTTTGTTTACAGTCAGAATATTTTCAAGTGTGGTTTTGTTTTGTTTCTGTCTTTCAGGTTGGTTAGTGGATATAACTGGAGAATACAAATACATGTACATTGTCTGTGGATCGATTGTGATTGTGGCAAGTATTTGGTTGTTCATCGGCAATGCTATCAACTATAGGCTTTTGGCAAAAGAGAAGAAGTTAGAAGATGAAAAACAGAAAGCATTAAAGAATGCTGATCCCAAGGAAGCAGAACCTTTGACCAACAATGAGAATGAGGAGGCTGCCAACAGGGCTGACAAAGTACTCAATGATTCTTCGGAAAGGGAAACTAATATTTAATATGAAATATGGCTCAGACGTCAATGTTTTTGACTTCCATTACAAGTATTTTGTCAAGATACAGGCCAGGTTTTGTAGTAATAATGATCAGTCACAATATTGGATGAGAACAGAAATTTGCCAAAGCCAAGATTCCAGACAAATTACCATCTACAGTTTGTTTGTTTATTTTGGTTATGAGAATTTTAGGTTTCAGAGACAGCAACTCCATGCACATGAGTCCATTCCAACTGTGACTATGGACAGTATGGGTCAGGTAGAGTTAAACTTTAAGGTCCTCCATGACAAATTATCTTGTTCCAAAATAACTTCTAATGCAACAGTATCTGTTTAGTCTTGTTACAGAAGCCATCTGTCTTAACCCTCTGGACTGCAGTGCCTGTTGACGTCTCCTCACCACCATATTTTGACCTCTAGTATTAAAGAAGGATATCAGATTATGGGTTAAGATCTGAAAAGGAAGACAAAATACTGAAATGACCTGAGTAAAGTGCATAAGAAACTGACTTCCCTTTTATAATGTATGCCCTCTAAATCAAAAGGATGTATTTATACATATAACTACAGTGTGGATGTAAAAAATAAGGTTAGAAGATAAAAAAGGTAGACTTTTTTATTGCTAAAATGCAATAAATGTTTCATTATAATAAATGCAAGTGTTTGTTTCATCCAATGACAGCTAGCCACATATTTAACCATTTACTTTTGAACTGTGAGAACACTCAGGCTGATTTAATCGAAAATAGTTTAAAAAGCTGTTTACATTAAAAAAAAATAAAGATGAACATATCAGTGGTACATCGCTTGTAAGGTAGCTACCATTTTATTCATCAGATATGTACACTTAAATTAACAAGAGGCACTAACTGGTTCAGGGGATTGGAATGGTTCAGCTTTTTATCTCTAGCAACCTAATCCAATATCCAGTGAAGTCAAAGTGAGTCTTTCCATTAACTTCAGTGGGCTTTGGATCAATCATTCCTTTCGTAATTAGTTCAAATCACAGCCATATGTTTATTCACAGAAGGTTATTATCCTTTGATAGCCTACATGAAAGGAATTTTAAGATTTAACCTCGGATCCTTGTGAATAGGTAACCTCATTACAATTCCCATCTACCCACCCAACACATTAAGCATAAACTAACTCCTTTGTTGACTGTATAAGCAGAAAGGCCAAGAACTGAACCCTCTGTAAAACAATTGAGATGTTGGCAGTGCAGGGTGACAGGAAACCTGGCATTGCCCACTGCCTGTGGTACACCTTTTTTTTTTTTTTACTGGATTTTCGTCTTGTACCTACAGTATTTCATAAATACTCATATTCAATTTCAATTGAAAACATTACAGTTTTTTTTCTTAAAGGAGCACAAAAATACAAACAAATATTAAACAGAATCAGCCTATGATTACTCTTGAAAGCTAATACTAAAAACTAATTTCAGGCTTGCAGAAGTTTCAAAGTGATGGTGTGGTAAATGAAAATATTTCTGTTTTATTTAGGTGAGTAAGGGAATGTGCTATTGATAAATGTTGAAGGGAGGCACCAATGTATAAATGCATCTGAAATTGTGAAAATTAAGGATCTGATTCATGAAACATTTATGAACTGATCATGCACCACTCACACATGACTCAGGAAAACATACTATCGTGCACTTAATTTGACCCCCCTCCTTTTTTTAACCTCTGAAAGGTGTGAACACATTAAACATACTGATAAACTAAGCAGAAGATGAAATCCCAATTTCTCAGATAAAATAAATAAAGAAATCTGTGAAAAATTGGGCAGATGTGTGTGCATTTAAGGTAGACTTGCCCCAGGACTCATGTTCAATTTGATTGTTTACATCAGGTCTTTGTTTTTCTTTTGATGTACTATTATATTTAACGTACAATGAATTGCCATAGCGGATGCCACACTTTGTCATTTCTTTCAAGTCTCAGTGTTGTTTTCAATAATATATTGAATCCACTCCCAATGCTGTGCAAAAATGTAAATTGACATTTACCAATGCTCTTGTGGCAAAGCTGGACCATTTGGAGCAAAATCTGGTGATTTTATAGGAATCTCAGCAGTGTCTAATGCACAATGCAAGCAAATCTTGCAGAGAAAACACCTATTGTTACTCACTTTGGGCTGGATTCAAAGTAGTCTCAGTGCTGCGTAACGGGCAGCCCGTAGTTGTGTCACCACAGGGCTCGGTCACAGTTCCTGCCCTGCCTTGCCTTGCTTCAGGAAGAACAAAACATTGAAATAAGTAAAACTGTGCCTATGGGCTACATTGTGGCATCCTTACTTATGCTAAGAAGTACCTTACACATTAAGTAGTACCATCAGCAACTGTCTTTAGTGGTCTCCATCTCTTTTTGGGGCCTTAATTCTGGGAAATGCTAAGCAACTCCCTCTTTATTTATGGAAGTGACGGGTGCTTAGTATAGTGTCTCAGACAACTCTCAGCACCTTGCTGAATGAGGCCCTTCGATTCTATGATTAGAGACAAATGGCTCATTTGGCATTTTCCTTATTAATATTTTCTCCCTCCATTTCCTTACAAAACTACTAACCAAAGTAGTCCTAAGGTGTAATCTGTAGGAAAAAAGGTGTTTTGCATCTTTATGAATGGCAAACTCTCAGTATTGGCAGCAAATAGACAAGCCCTTTGCTTGGTGAAACTGACTCCTGCAGCACTGGACAATAGTTCGCAGAATAGACAGGTGGGAATTGCTCTCCTATAGGAGTTATGTTAGTGCTGACCTCCGCCTCTTTTTGTCTGACCTCAGTCATTGAGTTTGTGCCCCTCAGTTCATGCCAGTTTGGGCCTCATCCTCTTCTTGCTCACACCTAGTTAATATAAGAATAACAACACTGACATTTTATAGTAGTGTGAGAATCAGGCCCACTGCACTATGCAGTGGTGTTTCTCCCATGCTACTATATGGCTTTTTTTTTAAAGATAGCTTCTTAGAGCATATCTTCACATGCCGTTAATTTCCTTTTATTTTTGTGACCTCCCTCCCTATGTACTGTCCTTTTTAACTACAAGGGAAGACTTCACACTAATGAGTCAGGTTAGTTCTTTTTTTCAAGCTTTTAATGCATGTAGATGTACACGAACCCTCTCATCTGCTCCTCACTGAACTGTTTGTAACTGTCTCCACTTCTGGATTATCCCCAAACTCACAAAAATACCTTCTGATATTACACCTTCTGGCATAAGAAGTACCATACCATACCAGAGCCCTCCTCAATACAGAGCATGAACTGTGAACTATCGTGGTTGAGTTCAGCAAGGTCTTATTTTTTCCTGTCAACCAACTTTTCCCTTGTCATTATTTTAAACACTGCTCTCATTTAGAGGGTGAAATCCTGGCTCTGTAGAAGTCAATGACAAAACTCCCATTGACTTCAATAGGGCCAGATTTCATATCAAGTCTCTTTCTTTTATGACTCTTGTATACCTGCCAGCTTTTCAGTGTGGATAAGAGAGATTTGTCTCACTGTTATAATGGGCCAACCCTTTCTCCCAATGATGATGTCAATGGCAGTTGTACAATTGACTTTAGTGGGAGCTGGTCAGTTCCAAATGATTTATGTACAATGTTGCATGGTGAATTAATGAGGCAACAAAACATGGGACGTTGAATCAAGGTGTTGCTATGTGATTTAGTGTGTGTTGAAAATACTATTACAGCAGTTTTTCAAAGGCTGAAAAGTAGGGTGTTTTCACATTTTGCAAGTGCTCTGCAAAATCAGAGATGCACTTCAGAAGGTGGAAGATCAGGACTCTCTTAGCCATACTGGAATGGGTTAGCAATATGTCCTTGTAAGAACCCCATACAGTGCTTTAGGTCGGCTCGCTAGATGCTTCCTTCACATTACCAGGTCACACAGCATCAAGAACGGCACAATCTTTTCCTCCTGTTTCCTTCAAGAGTCTTTTACAAGTTTCTATCACACAGAAGGGATGGGGAAAACATTGCAAATACAAATGTGTGTGACAGCGTAATAAGATGGTCAGTATGTGTAATACCTGTCACTCCTTTCACTCTCACCCATTGTCATGGCTGCTCATTAGTTTCTGCAGTAACTTCATCTTGACTTTGAGCAGGTACTTTTTCTCTGTTACCCTATCATCTCTCTTTACTGCATTGAGAGTGTTGCTAGTATTGACTCAGAAGACATGGTCCTCCCCACACCATGGAGCAATAGGGGCCCAATTGTGCAGTCAGTCTATGTGCAGAACAGGGCCTAAAGATTACTGATGATGGTTCTCTCTTGTTCTTTGGCCTTTACAGAAGAAAAGTTGAGGTTTGGTAGTTTTATTGTCTTTATTTCCCTTCAACTACACTTATCACATCATTTATTTTCCTCCTCTCCTTTTCCCCTCTCATTCTGTTGTTTTCTCTCTACAGTGATGTATCACACTAGAAGTAGTATCTGGTATATTGTGATTTTCGTTAAGTGTTTTCCTCTGCTTTGTTTTCTTTAAATGCCTATGTGACTTTCTTCTCTTTCCACAGTCTCCCTTTGGGGGCTGTGACTTCAGGGGGTTGAGGTAAGTAACGTTTAGATCATAAATAACAAACCATATAAGTCACATGTAACCATCAGTTATTTCTCTGACATGATGCATACCTGAGGGTTTCAGTAAGCAAAACCAGTGAGAGTTATTTTTAGACTACCTTGCTGTAAATTAGGCTGACATTTTTGCTTAGTACAAAAATGGAATTAAGGCAACTTTTGCTAATTTCTCAATAGATAACTATTTTTCTACTCATATACAGGTATATAAAGGGAGCTGTTATTGGTTATTAGCATTTCAATTTTAATAAATATGCTCTCTACAAAGTTTTTATTTTTACTATTTTGATATTACTGTATGCCTCTTCTTTGCATTAAACATGTAGAATATATTTTTCAGCATAAATTGCATATTCTTCTTTTGCAATTCAGTAAATGTTCTTTTCCTATCATCTACCTCTCCATTACAGTTTAGAGAAGTAAATGGCCCCAGGAGAAAGTTAGCAAATGTATAACAAAACCTATAAAATTAATTAGAAAGCATCCCAAATATTTTAAAAAAGTCAGTCATTGCAATATTTTTATTTTATTATTAATTTAAACAAACATTGCAAATTTAGGACCAGATTTTCAGAAATCTGTGTTTGCAATGTTGACCAGCAGCTGAGGTGTCGGACTACCAGGGGAAGATCTGACCCTTGACTGGCATGGATTTCTACACTTTAATACTCACTATGGTATCATACCTACTTGAAGTGTCCTATTGACTTTTGCATCAAATAAACCATGTTACCATATATATATAATTACTGGGATAGAGGGAATCAGGTCATGGAAACATGTTACAGGAATTTTAGTACATATATACTACACATTTCTCAAAGGGAGACTGTTACAGTAAACTAATGCATTTTACAGGTTTGAAATAAATTCTTCCTTTATTTCAGAAATAATAAGGGATTTGACATTGCTTTGTTATTTGTCTTTTACGGGGAGGGGAGTGATCACAAAAAGTAGTACTGGGTCCAAGGGGCAGTTAGTACCCTTCATACCTTTTGTACAACAGCACAGATGGAGTTTCCTTCAAGGATATCCTTATTTTCAGCCTGCAACTCTATTCTTGATACAAATCTTGATGTAAAACTCCCATTGACTTCAAAGGAACCAAGATTTCTACTCTTTAACTATCTACTCTTAACTATTTCTACTCTTTAACACCCTACTCTTTAACTATCTATACCTGTCCTCAAGGGTACTAATAAAACATAGCAAATACTAGCTATGTGACAAGACGTAAAGTAGGTTGTGCCCGCATGGTTTTTCTAATGAAGCAGTCCTTAAATGTTCACTCAATGTGTACTGTTTTAACAGTCTATGTAAGTAATGAAGACATGTAGGTTATTAAATATAAAAGGCATATTTAAATAAATACCTGAACAAAACTTATTTAAATCCAAGGGAAAGTTACCTAGCTCTTTTTAAGCCTTTCTTCAGCAGATTGTAGTCTTCATTGTTCATATCTATTTGGAATGTGTTTTATTTCTTTATGGATTTTTATATACATATTTTAATCCACTTACAAATGTTTTACTTACCAAGCACAGTTTGTAACCCACTATATATAGAGTGCTTATACTGTGCTTGGTAAATAAAACATTTGTAAGTAGATTTCAACAAATGAATGAAACTGAAAATTTTCTACAGGAATATATTTCATTATTTCTAAATTCTAGGTTTTATTTATATTAGAAATTCATTCAAGGAGAGAATTGAAATATTAAATATCACAGGGTGTTCTACCATGTCCCACATGTTCAATATGTCCCAAAATATCATCAGGTATTGTAACTGCTGTTAAAAAAGGGGATTTTTTAATAATCTAACTGTAGAAATATTGTATAGATCAGGTCTCGTCAAACTTCATTGCACCATGACCCTCTTCTGACAACAAAGTTACTACATGACCTCGAGGCGGTGGGTGGAGCCTGAGCCCCACCGCCCTGGATGGGAAGGAGAAGGGGCTGGAGCCCCAGTCCTGCTGTCATGGGTGGTGGGGGGAGAGAGTTCTGGAGTTCCAGCCCCTCCGCCCCAGGTGGGGTTGGGGAGAGCTCGGGCTTCAGCTTCAGCCCTGGGCCCCAGCACGTCTAATGCTCGCCTTGGTGACCCCATTAAAATGGGGTCACGACCCACAGTTTGAGAACCGCTGGATAGATGATCTCTGAACAAATGGTACAATTTCATCTAAAGTATTCCATACATTGATGGGCCGATTCTCTGAGGTGCTGAGGGCCATTAACTCCCTTTGAATTGAATGGAAATTGAGGGTGCAGCAGCCACCAGGAGAATCATAGAACCTTGAAAAGTTGGGCCAACACTGAGAGTTTAGAAAAACTTAACAAGTACTAACTGAAGTTTAATGAGCATCAAAGTAAAAACAACATCATGCTGACAAATTATCTTTTTGTACTTTCTGTGTATGTGTTTCAATCTGCCTGAAGGTATATAATACAGAGAAAAAACTGCATTAGCCTATGACCCAAGGGAAAGTTTCATCAGGAAGAATAGAGTGCATTTTCAAAATAGTGTTTGAAAAGCACCCTTTCTTAAGTGAGACGTTGGTGCATTTTCAACCCATGGCCTACTTTGAAAATGCCCCACTTCTGTTCCCTACCAACAGAATTTGCTATGCAATAATTAAATATGTATTAGCCACTCTTATTGACTAACAAGATTTTTTTAAAATTTGCAATACTGTACATTTTTTACTTGAACATATTGACTAGACATTTTTTGACAATCATTTATTAGTTAGAGGTGCTATTCATATTCCAAAGATGATAATAGGCTGATAATAATCATGTCTACATTCAATAAGCTTTTTTGAGTTGACAAAATTTTGTTGTTCATACTGTGTATTAACACTGTACAAATGCTTATACACTTATATTATGTTGTATTTATATGTATATTTATTTCTTCCTGCTCATTAACTCTTATTCCAGGCCTGTATTAGAGACTAATATGTCCAGTTTGTCCATATATATTTATGGAATTACAAGAAAAATTATCTATGATAAGCAATTTAAGAAATGAAAACTGAAAATAAAGTTATCATGTAAAGTTTATGAAAGAATGTCACCTTTTCTATTATTTGAATGTATGCATGCAAATTTGTTTACACTCATAAAATGTACTTGTACTTATTAGTTTAATAGAGAAAGATTAATTAGGTATGATAGTCTCCTCTTGCTACATATATGTAACTCCCATTAATAATTATGGGAATTACTCATGTCCATCCATATGGCCCAAACCCTCAGTATTTAAGTGGCTAAAGCCCATGGAAATCAATACACCAAATACCTTTGAGGATCTGGGCCTGTGCCCCTAAGACTTGAAATGAATGGGTGCAGGTTTTTGTTTCCCTTGTCATCTTCTAACCTTTCCCAGATCACCTATGCTAATCAATTGACCAGATTCTCCTCTTACACCACTGTTAGATCCATTTGCCTCAGTGAAAATAGTGCTGATTTACAATGTCAACAAGATCAGACTCAGGTCGGTTATTTTAAATTCAGGAGCATTATTCAACATCGTTATGATTTTTCAGCATAATACCAGGATATCAATGTGCATCTTCTGCTGGACAGAGGAGTCATGGGATACTGGAAGACAAGTGTGTATAACTTTAGAAAACAGTAAACTAGTGAATATGCCTCAGAGGAAGAACTTGAAAGCACATAGTCTTTATTTTTAGACCTTTATGGTTGATTTAATCTAAATTCAGTTTTCTGTGACTTTAGCTATAGCCTACTTAGGCTGCAAAGATTGATTCAACTATCAGAAATTATTTAGAATTTTGTTTAGACCCCGTTTTGTTTAGACTCCATATTACTCAGATTCTTAAGAAATAAAATATTTTTAAAATTTACACCTTAAACAGTAAGAATTGAGCTAAAAAAACAGGAATAAAAATGTTGAAGTTGGGATAACTGAGATAAAGGAATGAGTCCAAAGTGGCTTCCTACAAGTTTTGTTTTGTTTCCAATGAGATATTTCTATTAACCCTGTTTATTGCACACAATTGATAACACTCACATTCCTAACTAAATGTAAGAGTGGCCAATGGAACTACTCATATGCTTCAGTCTCTTGCTGAATCATGGCCATTCGGAATACAGTCCAAACTTAGCCCCTTGCCAGGATTAGGAACTGACTTGGGAATTCAACAACAGAATGAAAACCTCAGCTTAAGGTTTCTCCCTAAGATTGTCTGTTAGTATGTTACCCATACAGAAGCTATTCTGTCCCATTGAGCAAGACTTTCCAACCTCTTATACTCCTGGTTGGCATTAATAAGTTGCACCTGTCACTGTTTCAGCAGTAATTACCCTGCACCTTTATTCAGGGTTCAAACCCCTGACAGCTGATGACTCAGAGAATTCCTGTGCACAGTCCTATAATCTGCCATCCAGATACAGTTAATGTGTAATTATCTTTAAAACAATAATTATGAAAACATTTGCTATTTTCACAATGCCTCTTTCTCACCTAATGGCATGTAGTTCTCAGCATTTCACTTCCAGTACTGCTTTTAGCTTAAGATGTGGCAACGCCTTGGAAGCTCAGGGATACTGCATTTGACGTTCAAAGATGTAATCAGAAGCATAAGCAAAGAAAATAAATTGCATTCATAATGAACTAATAAGTCACAATCAGCAAATGAAGTGTTATGGTAGCCATATTGGTCCCAGGATATTAGGGACAAGGTGGGTGAGATAATATCTTTTATTGGACCAACTCTCACCCACAGAAGTTGGTCCAATAAAAGATATTACTTCACCCACCTTGTCTCTCTAATAGCTAATAATATTCATTGTTAAAATAAACTTCATTTGCAATAAGAACAATTCCTAATTTTGAAGGACCAAGGTAACAAGTACTTGTTTAGAAGGATGTAACCCTTTGGCACCTTGGATTTTCCCATAGAAAGTGTCTTATATCTTGACCACTTATGAAAGTTTTAAAGACTATTCAGATCCCTCAACTTTCCTTCAGTACCCTTGGCATTGTACACATCAGACACCACTTTGATTAATTGATTAATCATAGAATCATAGAATATCAGGGTTGGAAGGGACCTTAGTAGGTCATCTAGTCCAACCCCCTGCTCAAAGCAGGACCAATCCCCGCTTTTTGCCCCATATCCCCAAATGGCCCCTCAAGGATTGAACTCACAACCCTGGGTTTAGCAGGCCAATGCTCAAACCACTGAGCTATCCCTCCCCCCCCATATAATAGCTCACTGTAACTTTTTTTTAAAACATTCAAATGAGTCATAAGAAACTTGATTTTCCAATTGGACTGTTAGGTCAACACAGTTCCACTGAAGTCAGCTGGTTTTCACAGGTGTACACAGCTACTTCACATGGAAATATTCCTTTAAATATAAAAAAAAGTCAAAATGAGGGGAGGGAGGAGAAAGCCTTTTTAAGGTAGCCTACTATATCTGACATTGGTAATTTAGCACTGGGGGGGAAACAATGCCACTGAGAACACTTGGAATGCTACTTCATTAAACTCAGTTTTAAAAATGAGTTTCAAAGACATCTTATTTGGGAGTCTTCATGCCCAGATGTCAAGTGAATCACCAAAAACCCAGATACGCTCTGAAAACAGTCTACTGAAATTTGCATTCTATCCAGTAGTTTGGTAACATCTGTCCCAAGTGTATAATTATGGCATCTAAAAGAGGCAAGAAAGCCCTTTAAACCTACTTGCCTATTTTCATGTGCATACCTTCTTCACCCTCATCGTTTTGACAGTGGACGTTTTGGGAAACTACCCAAGCATGTAAAATGTGTAATATTTCTATTGGCTGCTTGGATGAGTGACATTCTCTGCAACAGGTTACAATGATACAACAACAAAACAGCCCTTTGTTTTAAACTTGGGAAAAATGAAGTATAGCAGGTCATATTGTGAGACTCCTGGCCACACAGTATGTAATGTTCATGTCATGAAAAGTTGACTCTTGGCACCACGGAGTGCCTCATAAGATGCATTAATGAAAAAAAATACTACTCAGCTTCCCAGCCACCACCCTAAATATAGTGTTGCAAATTATTTGGAATAGTCACAGAAATAGATGCCAGAATTATAACTTTTGGAAATCCAATGTGGCAGATTCCAGGAGGTAAGATTTATTCATGTGATACAAGAAATATTTTATTTATAACTATAAATCTTGGATTCTAATATACTTTAGACTTCTCTAATCTGCTCAGAAATAAGTTATAAAGAGTTCTCACACCAGAAATGGTGTGAATATACAGTATCTTAATAGTGCTGGGTAAACTAAGAAAGGTTTGGAGAATTTATTTCTGTAATGAGTTAGAAACGTATGTAAATTATTCAGATCTCTGGTGTCTGAAATTGGGATGGGAGATTTTCTCATGAGATTTTCCTTACTTGCTATTTTTGATCAAGCTAGGAAATCTCCAAAGGCAGCCTGTGCAAAATATTTATCTCACTGGAGTTAGGCAGCTAAATACCTTTGATATCTCAGTTTAAGGTCCTCATCCTAAGCCCACTGAATCATATAGAAAGACTCACATTTAGTTCAATGGGCTTCAGATCAAATCTCAGCGCATTGTGTTCCTCCTGGAACTCTGAAAAGAAGAGGCATGTGAACATTAAAAATAATGAGGAAAATGTGAATTAACCAAACTTCTTCAGACCTACAAAGGGTTCCATTTAGTTTTAGTGCAAGTTTTGGACAAAGATTTGTGGTTATGAAGAAAGGATATTTTATCTAATATGATTCAACATTCCCTAACTTGTATATTTCATGGACAACACTAATGCAACGTTTTTCAAAAACGGTCTCCTAAATTAGACTCCTAAATCCATAGTTAAGCTACCAAAATAGATAGATGCTCAACACTTTTGAAAATCAGGCTAAAAGCTCCCATTGACTAATACCTGAGCAATACTGATTAAAAAAACAATAACAACAACAAGGAGAACACATTTTGGTTCATTTTCACAATTCCAGTATGGCATAATTAATATCTTAGTAGTATCAAAGGATTGCCCAGAGCCCTTAATTAAATCAGAGCCCTGTTATGCTCTGTGCTGCATAAATGCAGAATAAGAGGCAATCTCTGTCCTAAATATTTTACAGTCTAAGTGTGGACCAAAAATTTGGGAAAGGTCCCCAATACTGGAAAAAAAAAACCCCCACACACCAAACAAACAAACTACAAATCAGGATTAAGCAATTTTCATTTTAAATCATATACACAGTTAAATCATTTTAAAATATATTTCTCGGAAATGCCTGCCAACGATTTTGCATCAGTTTGTAGTTTGTTTTTATCCCTGCTTTCTTCAGTTAGCAATTCATTGATTTCAAAAGATAGCATAGCATTTTATCTTGATAGAAAAAATACATAAAAACCACACAGGCAGATTGACATTAATGATTTGCCCTACCTTTTTTTTTTTTTTACTTTGAAACAGCTCGTGTTGATAGCAAACAAACAAATCCAAGGTTTCATACTAGATATTCACAAAGCCCACAATCTGTTATTTCTTATTAACACGTATGTTGGATTTGTTAGATTAGAGAATCTGGATGAGCCCAGTTTGAATTATCCCTGATGGGGCAACAAATTTGTACTCTAACCCTGAGATCCAAAGAGAGCACTAAGACAGAGACACTGTTGACTCATTGGTAAAAAAAGTAACTGAGAATAGGAAGTAATGCTCAAGGCTATAGGCCATGGCTTTATTGCCCAATATAGATCACTACTGTAACAATATTTCCCACATAAAGTAAAAGTAGCAGTCACTGGGCCAGATGCTGAGATCCTTATTTAGTTTTGACTTAGGCAAACTTTTATCTTAAAATTGACAAGTAAAAATTCATTAAGAATGGGGGCCCAATCTTGTCTTCAAGATAAGAGAGAGATTAATGAGGAGAGATTAATAAAACTGGGACTTTTCATCTTAGAAAATAGACAACTATGGGGGGATATAATAGAAGTCTATAAAATCATGACTGGTGTGGAGAAAGTAAATATGGAAGTGTTATTTACTCCTTCTCATAACACAAGAACTAGGGGTTACCAAATGAAATTAATAGGCAGCAGGTTTAAAACAAACAAAAGTAAGTATTTCTTTCCGCAACTCACAGTCCACCTGTGGAACTCCTTGCCAGATGGTGTTGTGAAGGCAAGACCATGGCAGGGTTCAAAAAAGAACTAGATAAATTCATGGAGGATAGGTCCATCAATTACTATTAGCCAGGAAGGGCAAGGATGTTGTCCCTAGCCTCTGTTTGCCAGAAGCTGGGAATGGGTGACAGGGGATGGATCACTTGATGATTACCTGTTCTGTGCATTCCCTCTGAAGCACCTGGCATTGGCCACTGTCAGCAGAAAAGATACTGGGCTAGATGGACCTTTGGTCTGACCCGGTATAGTCATTCTTATGTTCTTATTTGCACATTGGGCACAATACTCAGCAGCATCAAGATCACTCTTGATGCAGCTGACAGAACAGGGGAGGCAAAGAGCACTCTTAGCAAGACAGGCTATGTGTACACTTGAAGGTCAGGATATGATTTCCAGCTCGCGCAGACATACTTATGCTAGATTTCATCAAACTAAAGTTCTAAAACTAATGATGTAGCCACAAGAGCACAGGCAGCAGCATGAGCTAGCTGCCTAAGTACATACACACCTGGGTATGTACTCAGAGTAGCTAGTCTGTGCTGCCACTCACTGCTGCCTTTGACTACACTACTATTTTTAGTGAGCTAGCTCGATGAGAGCTAGCATGAGTATCTCTGCCAAAGCTATGAATCATACCCTCAGCTCCAGGCATAGACATAGTTTTACGCTGGTGCAAGTTAGAGCAGCCACAGAGTTGCACTAAGTTACACTGGCTAGAACAATCCCCTAGGGACTGTTCCAACAGCAGGATAGCAGCAGAGGCCATCATGCTCCTGCTCTGCCTCCAACCAGCTGTGACACACCCACTGCATACCCATTAATAACTAAAGATAATGGAGCAAATAACCAAGCAATCAGTTTGGAAAAACCTAGAAGACAGTAAGGTGATAAGTAATAGTCGACATGGATATGTCAAGAACAAATCATATCAAACTAACCTAATACTTTTTTTTGAGTGTAGCAAGGCTTGTGGATAGGTGGGAAGTGGTAGATGTGGTATAGCTTGACTTTAGTAAGGCTTTTGATACTGTCTTACATGACCTTCTAGTAAATAAACTAGGGAAGTACAACCTAGATGGAAATACTATAAGGTGGGTACATAACTGGTTGGAAACCCATTCCCAGAGAGTAATTATCAGTGATTAATAATTAAGCTGGAAGAGCATATTGAGTGGGGTCCCACAGGGATCAGTCCTGCATCCAGTTCTGTTCAATATCTTCCTCAATGATTTAGATAATGGCATAGAGCAGTGGTGGGCAACCTGCGGCCCACAGGCTGCATGCGACCCATCAGGGCAATCTGATTGCGGGCCGCAAGACATTTTGCTGACGTTGACCATCTGCAAGCATGGCCCCCCGCAGCTCCCAGTGGCTGCAGTTCGTCGTTCCCGGCCAATGGGAACTGTGGAAAGCGGTGGAAGGGTGGGGGTGCAAGCTCTGGGAGGGAGTTTGGGGGCTGGGTGTGTGTGGGGAGGAGGTGCAGGCTCTGGGAGGGAGTGTGGGGGTTGGAGGGGTTATGTGGAGAGGGGGTGGGGGTTCAGGTTCTGGGATGGGGTCGGGGGTGCAGCGCTTACCTGGGGCTCCAAGGTGGGGTGGGCCAGGGGCCTCCATGCGCTGCTGCCCCCAGGCACCACCCCCACAGCTTCCCATTGGCTGCAGGGGTGCTCGGGGCAGGGGCAGCATGTGTAGGCACAGCCCCGTCCTGCCCCGCCTCACCTCGGGGCCACAGGGAGGGGCCAGCAGCCACGTGGAGTGAGAGCGCATGAAGCCACTCAGCTCTGCTGCTGGTGGTGAGTGGAGCCCTGGGCCATTTTAAATTACCCAGGAGACATACGGGGGTGGGAGCGCCCTGGGGCAGCAGGTGGGGCCAAGAATTGCTGGAGCCCCGCGGGCCACATTGGGGAGGTTCTTGGGCTGCGGATGGCCCGTGGGCCGGGACTTTGAGACCCCTGGTCTAGATAATACTTAGTCCTGCCATGAGTGCAGGGGACTGGACTAGATGACCTCTCTAGATTCCTTCCAGTCCTACACTTCTATTCTAATTTTCATGGCTGCCGTAAGGCCACTTTATGGCAACCTTTGCTGTTATGTTAATGCATCTCTGGGCATAGCTTCACTAGCAACGTTGAAGTGCTGTTGCTTCAGCGCTTCAGCGGCACCAGCGCTGGGAGAGAGGGGAATAGCTACCATGAGGGGAATAGCTCCCAGCACTGGTGCACTGTCTACACTGGCACTTTATAGCGCTGACACTTGCAACACTCAGTGGTGTGTTTTTTCACACACCAGAGTAAGAAAGTTGCAGCCCTGTAAAGTGCCTGTGTAGACAAGCCCTCTGAAGCACACTTGAGTGATTGAGTTGCTATTCCTGGTTGGCAGTAGGAATAACTGAAAAATCCTGTTTGCTCCACATTTTATGTTCATCATATGGATGTATTTCAGTATTTACAATAATCCATGGCAATCTCCTGTCTCTGTTCCCATCACACCCACTCTCCCCAGCACTCTGTTCAATGGAGGTTATAAAGGAATGCTATTATGCAGAGTACTGTGCAAATTCTTCCTCACTCTGGGCTACATTGTGCAGAGGCATTTAAACAACCAGATGGTGGAGCAAGTTAAGCAACTTTACTTTACAACTGTGGTTGTAGTACACTTAGCTCCTCACTGTTCTAGATGCTACAGGCTGGAGCAAAGTCAAGCCACTTTACTTTACAACTGTGGTGATCTGCCATTTACGGCAGTGTATTCAAGTGGCAGGGAAGATGGGACAGGTGCTCCAATATAGAGTCTCCTTGAGTTGTTGGCACAATAATTTAGAACTTCTTTTATTATGAACACAGTTCCTTATGGCTCAGTTATCCACACTGATAAACGTCTGAGAGCAAATGCAAGGTTTGCAGGCTGTGGGAATATGATTTTCAAGAAAAACTCCACCTAATAGGATTGTATTAGTCCCCATCTACTGCTAAGGAGCCTGTATTCTAGAACCATATCTACAACCAGTTCAAATAGATCTGGAAGCAAATACTTCAGCTGCAAACTCTCGCTCCTTGGGAGAGATGTATCTGTGACCAGAATTTGTAAAAATATACCTATATTTCTACAAGTGTTACCTTATAGAAATCTTTAATGCACAAGCATAGCAATACAAAGTATCATAGTGTAAACAAAAGCAATACAATAAGAACCATGGTCCCTGTATCCTGCAGACCTTTCTCCAGAGCAGCAGGCCAGATCGCTTGTTGCAGACCAAGCATTCTTGGAAAGGGTTGCATATTTTGAACGCTGCCCTTCCAGATAGGCAGTGTAGTGTAGAGACTAAGAAAACAGTATTGAAGCAGGGGGACTGGAGTTCAATTCCTAGCTCTACGCCTGACTTGTTGGGTGAATTTCATCAAGCTTACTCTAGTTGATTTCCCTCTCCCTAATATAAATGATGGCCAAAGACCTTTGTAATGAAACCAAAGTGCTGAATCAGTGATCATTAATATTATGATGTTCTCAAAAAACCTGCTATTTTCTTGATTGCCCTTGTAACACCTGAACAGTGTCATAGACATGCATGCAATAAGTTCTCAACCTGAGGTGCTAGCTTTCCTAAATAGAATGTGGCAGAGCAGCTACTCACCTCCTGTAATACCCTGGGGCTGTGGGGTTAAGCCAATAGTTAACAGAAACTCTCAGTCACACACAAAGTTAAAAAGCAAATGTTTGTTCAATATAGTTGCTGATTTCTAATGAGAGCTTCTAAGCAGTCAGTGATAATAGATATGCACACTTGCAACAGTGCTAATAGATTATGTGCTAGGAATTTTATACTATGGAAATAGTATGTAAATCATAATTAGTGAGAAATATATTAGCATACGCAGCATCTCAAAATGGGGTTTGATGTTGGAGGCCCTATGTTCAGTGTATTGTTTTGAATTATGTAAATAAAACTACATAGTTATAGGAGAAAGGAGATTCCAACCAGAAAGTGATTGTGAGATTTTTGTCTCTTCTAAGTTAGCCATTTATACTTTGTATGATACAGAGATGATCAACCAATATGTGACTTCAGCTAGCCAGTCCTAAATTATATTATTGGTTTGAGTCCTTCTACGGTTGCGTTGAGAGTAAGTGTGCAATCATTAAACGAGCAATGTTTTCAGGATATTAGCTCCAGGTGCTTACTGTCACCCAGGCTTCATTTTGATTAGGGTGTCTTTTACTGCTCTGACCTATCTCCCCAAACAGAACTGCAATTGCAAACGTAAGCTGTTATTGTAAGATAAAGTCAAATAAACCTATGGCTATATAGTTGAATATACTGCTATTTCTATTGGCCTTGTTTCTATTGACATTTTCATTAGGGACATAAGTAGGTCTGTAGCTCAGGTAGTGGGCTAAAGTTTCCTCATTCTCTGTTGCCCTGCATCTTGTGTAGACTTTTATACCTATGCAAAGCAGTAATGGAAAGTGAGTGTACAACTACCAGAGAAGAATGGTACCTACTTTGCACTGGCTAGACCAGGTGTAGGGCAATGCAGAATCAGGGCCAATGTGTTGAGAGAGCTCCTCCATATGTGCCCTAGATCTATATATTTATTAAGAAAGCTACCTGCTGGAATACAGAGAGAACAGGGGCCAGAGTAGAAAAGAAGGTGGGCACCTGACCTTTGCTATTTAAAGCTCTCAGCTGTATTTGATGAATGTTTAGCTGCTGATTGGAGCTGCTTACTGCCTTTCTTTATTGTTGTAGCATTCCCAAGGTCCAGCTCAGGATTAGGACTTATTGTGCTAAGTAAGGTTAAAAACAGACAGGAAGACGTGCTGTACTGACAATCTTTAATTCAGAAAGTTAAGTGAGCATGAGGGGTTAAGACGGGGGAGGGGGGGAAGAGTAGGACATGCAAGCAAAGGCAGAAGCACACCATGTTGGTTCAATCACTTTGTCTATTTCCTTACTTATTCATGAGGAGCAGTGCTCAGCAGCCACATGTGCTAGTCTGGGGCAAAGTGCTTTCCTTACAATAGACCATTTGGAGGAGGGCCTGAGTCTTAGTTGAAGTAAACTGATATAACTCCATTCATTTCAGGGATGTACATCAATGTAGGATCTGGCCCAGAATATGTATGCAATACACCTACACCAGGGAGTGAAATTTTAAATGGATTATTTACATTAAAACATTACTGTTTAAAGCTAGATGCCAGGCTTGTGAGGAAGCCCCAGGAAGTGGGCTAAGAAGGATACTATTAAACTAGCCTGCATTACAGCCTCACTGACACACATGGGGAGGAAACCTGTCTGCTCTAATGGCTTTACCACTTTGGCCTAGTCCTGCAATCAAATCCATGCAAGTGGAGAGCCCCATGTGCTCTCCACTTGCATGTGCTCACAAGTGCTCGCAGGACTGGAGCATTATTTGTAATGGACACACCTGTGTAAGTTGGTGGTTCATAGCTACAGGACAGCAGCAGCTTTGAAAATTCTAGCCATTTGCTTTACCCAGGCAAATTCAGTCATCTGTCTGTGCAGATGTTAGACTCTATCCATTGGATGTGCAAGTGAGCACTGGAAAAGCACAAGACTGGAGTGAGGCTCCATTGAAAATCAGTCCCAGCTGAGATGCCAAGGTATTTATGAAAAAAGTCCTCTGGCTGTCGTATATTTGTGTAGGTTGTCTTATCTCATTTGTCCATACATTTTATTTAACCTTCTATATCTGCTAAGTGTCCTCAGGAAAATGTAATTTAGACCAGAAAGTGATTACTTCTCCTAGCTATTTACTCAGTACATCTTACATTTAATGAAAGCTGGGATGTAAAAAGGTCAAGCAAGTTTTGTACTAGCCTCAAAGTAATGGTTCTCAGATCAAATAATTTAAAAAGTCCATTATTGTATTTAGCTTTTACATTTTACCCGCACTTTTATTTTTCACATCATGGAAATGTAAAGGTTCAGAGGAATCTGCTGTATTCGGCATGAACTTCCTGTGGAGTTCTCCAAGTAACCTTCAGCTGAATTTCCATCTAATTCATTTCAATTTAAAATATTAATTATTAAAATCATTTTAGATTTCAACTTTTTAAAGCTCTCTCTGCTCATAGGGAACAATCCTCATTTAATTCAAACAGTTTCTTCATATACATAATTAACTGTCTATTTTATATTTCATCTTCTTAAGCGCTTCTTGTTAGGAAGATTATTTAAAAACTGGGTATAAAGGAAAGGGTCAGAAATGTAGTCTGGTTGCACTGATCAGTAAATGGGATCTCTCCTTGTCATCGACGCTATCAGGAGATCTCTCTAGAAACTAAAAGGAATGGCCCTGAAACATCCCTTTAATCAAAGCCAGAAATGTAATTGCTACTCTGTTCATGAAATCTGCAGTTTAACAAAAGAAATGAGAGGTACTCTTGACCCTCTCCTTCTTCAAGACTCTACAGCTGAGTAGTGAACTGGAGAGAATAAAAACTCAGGCCGGAGCCTTCAGAGGAGATGATTCCTGTCTCACTCTCAGAAACTGAGTCCTTGAGGGGAGAAAAATCTTCTTTACTTTTTAAAATAGATTGAGAAATGGGGCTGACCTACTATCCTGAAATGACATTTAAAACCCATCACAGGCCAGCCTGGCATGTTGGAGCAGTCTTTTACACTGCCATCTGAGAACTTTAGGTTGAGACCTGTACTTGGCTTTCCTACTGTTTTGGTGTAAGAATCACTGGGCCTAAGCCTCCATTACCTTGCACATTGTGTAGTCCTTTACACCTGTGCAAGATGGTTCTAATATGCTACCAAGTCAGAATTATCCACTCACTTCCTTACACACACTTTGCACAGATATAAATAATTATGCAAGTTGCAAGGCATTGGTGAATGAGGACAATTAGGCGGCTGTACTGAAGGCAACAAGAGGGAAGGTGAATTCAAATCCTCCAATTTTCCCTCACTTCATCTTTAATCAAGGTTTCATTTTTATAGTGTTTTCATCAAAGGTATCCTTTAACAGTATCTCCACAGGAACCTCTCAGTGATAAGTAAATATTTTTCAGTGTCCATAAAATTTCCAGAGTTACTTCTGCTAGAAGATTGGACTCAGTGCTACTGGGGACAGAATGGGACTGGGGCTGGTGACAGAATGGGACAGAAATTAAAAAAATATATATGAATTTCCTCTCAGCACTAAACAGGCTCTGACTGGCAAAGAAATGTCTGTTACGTCACCTGATGACTGATGATTTTATTAGCTCGCCACCTGAATCATGTGTTCTCTAGAGCATTCCCAAGCCTGGTGCTAAGAGCTGTAAATTTGTCATGAATAATTTGGGGGAGAAATGAAAGATTTGTTAGTGCATGTGTCTAAATCACGAAACTGGTTGAATGATGATGGGGGAAGTGCAAGCATGTCTTAAAAGCCAGAAAAATGGACTTTAGCAAAACTGAGTCCATAGCACTTTATGAAATGATGCTTTATCTGCAATTGTGGACCAAATCCTCACCTGGTGTAAATCAGCATAGTTCCATTGATTTTTGCATTTAGCGTAAATGACTACACAATATTCAAGCAATGATGACCTCAACAGAGCTACACCAATTTACACTACTGAGGATCTGACCCTGTGTTCTTCACAGGAGCAGGGGAGATTGATGGAGGGTTTGTTTTCAGTCATAGTGCTGGGAATGAAGGGTTCCCTGAGCTACTGATTGATTAGATTCAAACTGATTGATTAGATTCAAATACCACTTCTAACTTCCATGCTACAAAGAGAATGAGGATTATGTTATGGGCTGGTTCAGCAGCCCTTACTCACAATGGCTTCAATTAATCATTTTCATGAATGCAGAAGGGTGAGTACAATATTTCTATTCTGATTTGATAGCAGTTTACACCCAATTTGCACTCATTTATCCCTGGGGTAAATGGCTACACAAAGTATACCCAATCCAAGGCTTAATATTTATTCATTCAAATAGTCTGGGTGAATGTCGATGGGAGTAAGGGTTTAAAATCAGCCTCTGTGTGTTCTGCCCTGTGCCAGTCTAAGCAGGTCTGAGGAATCTGATATCACAGATTGCTGCTAGAAAATAAATGTTAAGGAAAAAGAAGTGGGTTGTTCGGTGCCTGACTTTAATCCACTGCCCTCAAATGAATGTGCATCCATAGTTTTAAAGAGAGCTGGTCAGAAAATCATACCCCCCCCAAAAATAAAAATAATTATCAACATTTTTCTTCATTTTTTTTTTTGAAAAATCATTTCCTCCACTATTTCCAACCATTTAAAAAAAAACCCGTTTTGCTTGAAAAAATAATTTCTGTTAAACGTTGTAGGATTTTTTTTAACAATCTCTAGATTTAAATAATCTAGAGCCTCAGATTCATCTGTAGTGGTTCCTGGGGTGTGGCTAACAGGTGAATGTAATAAAGTGCTCATGATTGGAGTTAACCGATTTACCCAAAGTATTATGTGATGTAGTTATGCTCCAACTCTCCCTCACTTCTTGTCTGGTAAGTGGGATTTCTCCCCTGCCCCCTGAATCCCACCGTCTCTTGTGATGCAGTTGAATAAAGTAGCAAGTTGCCAGCCTGCTGTACCATCAGCACAGGGATTGTTCTTGTTGAATTGAGTGGTCCCTTTATAAAAGTCAGGTTGAGGGGATGCAAGGTGGCATAAAACCCTTTTTTAAACTACCCTGATCCTGCTGTGCTCTGTGCAGACAGGTCTCCCTGCTCTGTTTTAGAGAACCCTGAGGACTGTTTTCACTTACTCTTGGCTACAATGATTACAAAAGACCAAAACCACAGCTCAATATTGGGCTAGGTCAGGGGTATCCCAGATAGGGTGACCAGATGTCCCAATTTTATAGGGACAGTCCCAATATTCGGGGCTTTTTCTTCTATAGGCTCCTATTGCCCCTCACCCCTGTCCCGATTTTGCACACTTGCTGTCTGGTCACCCTAATCTCAGCCATGCCTCCTTTTCCCCAGCTACACAAGCAGCGAACAGGGATAGAGACACATGACATATTGGTTCTGTATCTCTGGAGGATCACCATGGTTTGGTTTTTGGTGCTTTGAAAACTATGCTTTAGCCAAATGCCAGGCTAAGCTTGCATCACAGTATTGGGGTGGGCAGGTCTGATGTGTTATCTTATTCTGGTGCCTGGTCCCTGCCTGCATGAACATTACAGATCCCATGACTCCATCTGAGAGGGGGATAATGTAGTGTCCCAGCTAGAGATTCCCTGTCTCTGAAAACAAACTCTACAATCCAAAGCAGTGTGTGAGCAGCAGATAAGCAAATAATGGCTGCCGCATTTGCCTTTCAGTTACCAAAACAGAGAACGAAGGGCTATAGATCAAGTCAAAAATCCTATGCTAGTCCAAGGGATCTTAAAAACTTTACTCAATTCTAAAGAACATAACATACAACAAAAGCAAAAAAATAAACAAGCCATACTAAAATAAAACCACCCAAGCAAACAAACAAGCCATACCTCACTTGTCCTTACACCATATAATATAAGAAACATACCTACTGCAGCTAGTGGATCTGATCAGCAACCTGGGACAATCAATCAGCCACACCTGTTCCATTTACATCCCCTTACTGCAGGGCTCTGTTTATTTTCCAACACAGACAAGGGGTAATGGTGAACATCTAAGCTTGCATCACAGTATTGGGGTGGGCAGGTCTGATGTGTTATCTTATTCTGGTGCCTGGTCCCTGCCTGCATGAACATTACAGATCCCATGACTCCATCTGAGAGGGGGATAATGTAGTGTCCCAGCTAGAGATTCCCTGTCTCTGAAAACAAACTCTACAATCCAAAGCAGTGTGTGAGCAGCAGATAAGCAAATAATGGCTGCCGCATTTGCCTTTCAGTTACCAAAACAGAGAACGAAGGGCTATAGATCAAGTCAAAAATCCTATGCTAGTCCAAGGGATCTTAAAAACTTTACTCAATTCTAAAGAACATAACATACAACAAAAGCAAAAAAATAAACAAGCCATACTAAAATAAAACCACCCAAGCAAACAAACAAGCCATACCTCACTTGTCCTTACACCATATAATATAAGAAACATACCTACTGCAGCTAGTGGATCTGATCAGCAACCTGGGACAATCAATCAGCCACACCTGTTCCATTTACATCCCCTTACTGCAGGGCTCTGTTTATTTTCCAACACAGACAAGGGGTAATGGAGAACAATAGCAATTGTAATAGCCCTATTTCTAGCTAGAAATCTGGCATGCCATGAGAAGGCAGCAAATCACCAGAGAGCATTCCATAGGTGGAAAGAGCTTGAGATGAGACTAAGGTTAAAGGCCACCATAGATGATCAGCAGGAAGAGAAGATTGCATCAGAGTCTCTTTACTGGCAAAATGTTCTGAAAAGGCTCGTTGCCATTGTGAGAATGCTTGCTACCCAAAGCCTAGCACTGTGTGGCACTTCAGATCAGCTGTATGTGCCAAACAATGTTAACTTCCTTAAAATTGTGGAGCTGATGGCTGTACTCCAGGAGCATCTAAGAAGAGTCACCACCCAAGAAATGTACACGCTCCACTATCTGGGAAAAACTATTCAAAATGAGATCATACAGTTACTGGCATCAAAAGTCAAACAGAAGATTGTGACAGATCTGAAGTCAGCAAGATATTACTCTAAAACGAAAATAAGAAAGGAAAAACTTGTAGCACCTTAGAGACTAACACATTTATTTCAGCATAAGCTTTCGTGGGTTAATACCCACTTCATCGGATGCATCAAATAAATTTGTTAGTCTCTAAGGTGCTACAAGTTTTTCTTTCTTATTTTCGTTTTGCTGACACAGACTAACACGGCTACTACACTGAAAGATATTACTCTGTTATTCTGGACTGCACATCTGACATCAGCCATAGGGAAGAAATGACTTTAATGGTGCGTTTTGTAACAACAACAGAACCTAGTGAAAATGTCCCTGCAATGATGACTGTCAGAGAGCATTTTCTGGAATTTATTGACACTGATTATACAAAAGGAGCTGGTGTGACAAATATGCTTCTTTAAAAGCTGGAAGATACGGGAATTGTGATAGCTGACATGAGAGGTCAGAGCTACAATAATGGTGCCAACATGAGAGGAAAGACGAGAGGAGTGCAGACACAGATCCGAGAGTTAAACTCTCGAGCTTTTTTTTGTCCCATGCAGTTCTCATTCATTGAACTTGATGGTCAGTGATGTAGCATCAGCTTCTAGTGAGGCTGCTGAATTTTTCAGTGTAATTCAAAGCATCTATGTATTTTTCTCTGCATCAACTCATCGATGGCAAATTTTGAAGCAACATCTGGGAACATCCTCTCTGACACTGAAACCACTGAGTTCCCCACAATGGGAAAGTTGAGTGGAGGCAATAAAGCCTATTAAACACCAAATTGGGAAGATAGAGATGCCATATTTGCCATTCTGGAGGGTAATGCTATGACAGGAACTGTTCGTGGGAGAGCAGTGGCAGAGGGAAATGGAATCACCAGAAACCTACATAGCTTCAAATTTCTGTGTGGCTTAGTGTTGTGGCATGGCATACTGTTTGAAATAAATGTCGTAAGCAAGAGGCTCCAAGGTGTTGACCTTGATATATCTGGAGCAATGGAACAACTGGACAAAGCAAAGTCATACCTACAGTCTTACCGGTCAGATGAGGGATTTCAATACTTTCTGAAGTGTGCACAGAAGTTGGCAGAGGAACTTCACACTGAAGCTATTTTCCCACCAATTCAAGAATACAAGAGTCACTGAAGAAGAAGACATTTTGATTACGGGGCATGGGATAATATCATAAGAGACCCCAAACAACAATTCAAAGTTGAATTATTTATCCAGGTGCTAGATTGTGCAATACAGTCAGTTGAAGACCGTTTCAAGGAACAAAGCAGTATATTTGGGATGTTGTATGATATTCCAAAACTCCTCACTATACCTGAAGAAGACTTACACCAGCAGTGCAGGACACTAGAGACAGTGTTGACACATGATGACATGCGCGATATTGATGCGAGTGATTTAGGTGATGAACTGAAAGTCCTTTCAAGATACATTTCAGTAGGATCAACTCCAAAGGCTGTTCTGGAATATATGTGTACAAATAAGATGACCACCCTCTTTCCAAATGCCTTTGTTGCTCTGCACATACTTCTAACACTTCCTGTAACAGTTGCCAGTGGAGAACGCAGTTTCTCCAAGCTGAAGTTAATAATACATCTACGCACCACAATGACATAGGAAAGGCTGATTGGCCTTGCAACCATCTCAATCGAGCATGAGCTGGCCCAGACTGTGGACCTTCAGGAAGCAGTTCAAATCTTTGCAACCAAGACACAGAAAGCACCACTTTGATTATTCAAACAGATACAAATGCCAGTGTTTACTATGCAGACAAGAAAAGTTACATTTGCTGTTTGGGCATTTGAAAGTTAAGTGTTGTTTAACATTTTTGAACAAGGCATTTTAAGTTGTTAGTTCTCCTTTATTGGGGTAGGTAGCAGAGCAGTACCATGAGAGGAGTAGAACAGGAAGAAGGCAGAATTGAGACCTTTAAAAGTTTTGGCCCAAGCAAGGGGGCATGGGAGAGTCATTTGAGGTCCCCCACCCCTCAGGTGCCAAAATGTTGTGGGTTGGCCCTGAGGTAGTGCCACACTATGCCCATATTTTTCACCTCATGTAAACTGGGACAATCAGCCACCCCTACTTCTATTTGCAGCCCCTTTCCTCATGGCTGTTTATTCTCCAAAACCGAACAAAAGGAAATGTATAACAATACCAAAAGCAAAAGCCCTGTTCTTGGCTGAGAATGTGGGGCCCCTTGGCCTCTGGAAACCAGAGGGTCTGGACCTCCCCATCCTGGGGAGGAGAGGTGGGCCACAGGACCAGCCAGCTGGCCTGCCTGCCTGCTTCCCTCTTGCAGCCTTCTGCTGCAGCAATAGGAGAATGTACTCTCAGCTCTCTCCTTATCCTTCACCCCCTCAGGCAGCTGGGTCCTCATTTATATCCTCCAGCCTGGAATCAGACCCAGTCATGAGGTGCTATTCAGTTGGGTCAGCTAATTCCGAGCACCTACCTTCTGGGCTTCCCTCCATAACAGGGTGAGCTGCCTCCTTCTCTCCCTAGCCCTTAGAGGGCCAGACTTTGTGTTACACCTACATTTTATGTCTGTGCTTCTTTTGCTACATCAAAACTAAACATTGCATGCACCATTAAAAGGGACACTCAGTGTCAAAGAAACAAGCACATTTATGTAGCCACCAATAAGAATATTTAAAGCTGGAAGTCTGAGCGGACTCTCCCACTTTACCTCATGTGCTTTATCTTCTTTGACTGTAGTATTTATGCTTAGTGACACAAGAAGGAGCTGGAGTGTCAGCCCACATATTCTGCCTCAACTATACATTTGAATGAAGTTCCTAGCACCTTTTTTTTTATCTACAGTTGTTGTAATTGAGCTAATACACTGATGATCTAGAGACAAGCCCATTAGTAGAGTTGGCCAAAGGTCAACAAATGAGAAATGCTGCATCATGTGTGTTCTGAAAGTAATCTGTCTAATTGGCTCAGGGAATCTTGCTTCAGAGAGGTACTTTTTTGTAACAGAAGACACATAATTATTAGGTATAAGACACTGGTCCGGTTTAGTGAGCAAGAGAAGGAAAAAAAGAAAAATTGGCTTGCATCATATTTCATCTCTTTATTGACAAAGACACTTCTATGAGATCTGCTTGATTTTGTTTCAATTCTTCCAAAGCTGTAAACATTTTTTCGTCCCTCCCTCATGCTTTACAAATGGATTGTCCAGCAGCTGTTGCTATGCTTGCTTTCCTCTCCATTTTCCCCACCTCTCAAGTCATGATCCTACTTGTCTTCCTTTCATCTCAGAGATAAAAGAGTAAACAATACTAATTATTGTTTTCCCTCGACCATTAGGAAAGGAAGACAAAGGGATGCCTAGGATAGAGCATAACTGAATGATTGGTAAGGCCTAAAAACCAAATGTTGGAATCAATCCACAAATTACATTTTTTTATTTATATATTTTTATTATTTTTTCCAAATACAACAAATATACCAAAAATGATTCTGAACGAGTATTTGGCTTTGAAAATTAGGCTTGACATCTTTTAATTTCCTAGTTCTAGACATTTAAATGTAGTTTTGTCTTCTCGGTTCACTATCTTCTGCAATATAGGTCTCTTCCAGGATCCTCTATCCCAAAGAAATGTTTTTCTTGGCACTTGGAGATATTCTTGGCACTTTGAATATACCAGGCTCAATATTCCTCTGGCACATGAGCACAAGGAGAAAAAAGGGGGTGAAGGATAGCTAGTTCCCAGTTCTTGAGGGATGACAGTATTCTGCATTAGGGTACACTGGCAGTCTAGCTCTGGAAGGTGTGGAGATGTGCATCTTGGCCTATGTGAGCATGGTTCGGAGGAAAGGGAGCAGGGATAAAATGGGGGCATATGAGTATCTAGCAAAGGCAGGCAGGAGGTCTGATAAGCACATTGCTCCTTCTGAGAAGAACAGAAACATGCCTCCTTCAGAAATGATGTACCAGTCAGAATGTGGATGCATAGAATCTGATTCTGTTCTGCCTGGCACTTACATATGCACAAAGGGAGTGTAAAACACTACTGTTCTGCTTGGCAGTATTTTACCCCCACTTTGTGTAGATGTAAATGACTGCACCAGTTGCCAGGCTGTGAATAAATGAGTAATAATGACTCCTGAGCTTGTGCTGCATTTGAACAAATAAGGTGAAAGACTGCGTATTCTATGATTGATTCCTGAGCCATCCCATCTTAACTTATTCCAAATGCAAAATGGAAAAGAGAGTTGACAGTTAAAATTTTATATCTCATGCAGGAATAGTGGCATTACTTATGAGATTTGATCCTTGATGTGTATTCCTTCTGTAGTAACCAGAAAGGAATAAAATTGGAACTATTGCCAGCTGACAAGATAATCAAAACAGGGACTATGCTCCGTATTCACTTAAAGAGTAAGCAAGTCTGGATATTTTGCATCCAAGAGATTTAAAAGAGCTGGGTGCGGAGCTCCCTGGACCATTAATGTTGATTTTCAATAAGTCTTGGAACACCAGAAGACAGGAAGAAAGCTAATGTTGTGCCAACATTTGAAAAGGATAAATTGGATGAACCAGGTAGTTATAGGTCTCTCAGCCTGAAATTGATCCTGGGCAACATAATGGAGTGGCTGATATCATACTTTATTGATAAAGAATTAAAAGGAGGGTAAGGTAATTAATGCCAATCAACAAGGGTTTATGGAAAACGGATTCTGTCAAGCTAACTTGATGTATTCTTTAATGAAATTACAAGTTTGATAAAGGTAATAGTGTTGAGGTAATAGACTTCTGTAAGACATTTGACTTTATTGCAAATGACATTTTGATTAAAAATCTACAAAGATATAAAATTAACATGACACCCATTACATGGATTAAAAGCTGGTGAAGGAATAGGTCTCAAAATGTATTTGTAAACAGGGAATCATCATCAAACACCTGACTCATCACCTGACTTTTCCCTGCATATTTATACCTGCCCCTGGACATTTCCACTGCATGCATCTGAAGAAGTGGGTATCCACCCACAAAAGCTTATGCTCCAATACGTCTGTTAGTCTATAAGGTGCCATGGGACTCTTTGTCGCATCATCAGACAGGTGTGTTTCTAGTGGGGTTCTGCAGGGATTGGTTGTTGGCCCTAGCTATTTACCCTTTTATTAATGACTTAGAAGAAAACATAAAAGGATAGATGATGTTTGTAGATTACACACAAATTGGGGGGATGGTAACTGATACAGAGCAATCTGGATTGCTTAGTAAGGGGCATGCAAGCAAACAATATGCATTTTATTATAGCTCAAGGTAACTGTTTATGTCTCAGAACAAAGAATATATGGTCATACTTACAGGATGGAAGACTTTATCCTGGGGAGTAGTTCCTCTGAAAAATATTTGGTGGTCATGGGGGCATAATCCGCTGAACATGAGCTCCCTGTGCAATGCTGTGGCCAAAAGGGCTAATGTAATCCTTGGATGCATAAACAGGGGAATCCTGAGTAGGAGTAGAGAAGTTATTTGACCTCTGTATTTGGCACTGCTGCTGGAATGCTGTGTCAGGTTCTTGTGTTCACAATTCAAGAAGGATGTTGATAAATTGAAGAGGGTTCAGAGAAGAGCCACAGGAATAATTCAAGGATTAGAAAATATGCTTTATAGTGATAGACTCAAAGAGCTCAGTCTATTGAGTTTAACAAAGAGAAGGTTAAGGTTTAAGGGGTGACTTGATTACAGTCCATATGTTCTTACATGGGAAACAAATATTTGATATTGGGCTCTTCAGGCTAGCAGAGAAAGGTATAACACAATCCAACGGCAAGAAGCTGAAGCTAGATAAATTCAGACTAGAAAGAAGACATACATTTTTAACAGTAATTAACAACTGAAACAACTTATCAAGAGTCGTGGTGGATTCTTCTTCACTGACAATTTTAAAATCAAGTTTGGATGTTTTTCTAAAATGTATACTCTGGGGATTATTTTGGGGAAGTTCTATAGCTTGTGTTATATGGGAGGTCAGACTAGATGATCAGAATGGTCTCTTCTAGTCTTGAAATCTATGAAAGAGGAAGTCCTTTTTTTAAAACCCCTTTCCTAAATAGCTCCATTTTATTTTTGTTTTACAGTGATTAATTTAACATTATTCTGGGATACAGTTCTTAACAAATCCTTGAAGGTCTTTCCCTGGCACAAACTGTCAGTAAAAAATCTGTATTCATTATTAGTCAACTAATGAAAAAAGGATCAGCCATCACTGGAAGAACCTGAAGGGATGAGGTTACTTATTTTATTCTAATGAACAATACAAGAAGTGGCCACTATCTTAATATTCAGTACTTTTGACCTAAATATCTTATTTTGAATATATAGCTAAATTATTTCAAGATTATTTTTCTCTTTCCTTCTCTTATACAAAATAAGATCTGCACATTATATTTGTTATTTTAATATGAATTTTAAAACTTACCTCCTTAAAGAGCTAGCTATCACAACTTGAGAAAGCTTCTTACTTTAGTTGATAGCAAGACTACAGTGTCCTTGTCAGGGCATGGGATACATATAAACCCACAGTTAATAATCAACATTTTAAATCAAAATTCCTGCAAATTGAAAAAGAACTATCGGGGGAGGGGACACAAGGTGGGTGAGGTAATATCTTTTATTAGGCCAGCTTACCCACCCTGTCGCTAATAACCGACTGACCTGGCTACAACTACACTGCATATAATCGAGGGGGGGGCATTTTAGTTAGAAAAGCTTTAGGAAAATACAACTCTGATTCAACGTCTCAAAGGATATATAAATGTTTATGCATTAAAATGACTTTTCATATTTTAAAGAACATTTTTAAAGTCCCAGAAAAGGCTTTATGTGAACTCTCAAATATGAGCATATTAGTAAACTTGGGAAAATTCTATCTTGGCAGCTACAGCTGATGGAATAAACAACAGGTGTTTCCAAGACAAATGACTAGAGGACATTTCCAAACTATTTGGCTCAATGTTCCTAAAAGTACTAGGGGAAATCACCATAGTGAAGATAAAGCAGGAATATTCAGGAATATTGTTCATTTATTGCCATAATCCGACATAGTCTACCAAAAGAGTACATTTTAACAACAATCATACACACTCAAATGCACACATATGCACATTGAGAAAGTCAGGAGATAGAGGTATTTATGATTGACATAAAAGAGATGTAGAGCCTGGTGACATCCATTTGCTGCTGGCACTTTTGTTGTCTCACCAGATCTCCCAACAGCTTCATGTTGATACTGAATAATATAGGGCGGAGGTCTGAGCCTTGCGAGGCTACAGAAATGAGCGAGATCTGGAGGCAGATCTGAATATAGTCAGAAATAAAACAAGCCATTTGCTTTTAAAAATGGCTACTTTTATTCAGGTAGCACTACAAAGTATGAGACACTGTTCACAAAGACCAGGTGATCCTTGGAGGCCAGATAGATATATTTGGTGGTGAATAATATCAGTATCACAGAGAGGTCCAGTTAGAGGAATATGGATGTACTGCCTTCATTTATGAAGAGGAAGAAATAATTGACCAGAGCAATAAGTGATGAAGCCTGACTGACGGGAATCCAGATATTTGACTAGTATCTCAGTTACCTTGCTTAGATAAGGGAGCTTAGGTATTGGGCAGCAGTTTGTGAGGTCACTAAGCAGTGACTTCCCTCCCCCGCAATACTATTGGTCAACAAGTTTTTCATGCTTCAGGCTGTGAAGAAGCTTTCCCTCTTTGAAAGAGGGTGATGACAATCTCTCCTTTGCCAACATGACTTCCACTCCTACACCACCGTTCTGTAGACCACCAGTCAGGGATGAGGAGGAGACACTGCTAATGGGTATAATCAATGAGGACATCAACTCCACTCTCACACAGTAGCCTTCTACCAGCACAGGAGTAGTCAAGGAACACTGAATTATTTAAAAATGAATGAAAAAACTGGCCCCAATCCAGAACCCATAAGGCATACACTCTGGAGAAACATTAAACTATGGCCATGTCTACACTACAGAGTTAAGTCAACGTACGTTATGGTGACAATCATAAGCCGCTTTATTTACATCAGTTGTGCACATCCAGACAATGTACCTTGTGTCTGTGAAGCATGTCCACAGTCGTTACTCTTGCATCGACAGAGAGAGCGTTGTGCTGTGGGATGCTGTCCCACTGTGCAAATCGCCACCCTGTGTCACCTTCTGCTGCTAGGAGCTCTGGGAATGGATCCTGATGCATCATGGGAGCATGCTTGCCATCCATGATGCAGTTCTTTCCGTCCCATCATTCCATGGGCTTCCAACTTCGTTTTGTGCTGTTTTTCAACAGTCTTTTTAAACTATGCACCCGCTATCTCTGCCTGACAGCATGGATCCTGAACTGCTGTCGAGTCTGATGAATTCGGCTGCTCCTGCAGTATTTCATGATCTGCAAAACAGAGAGTGAATCGGTGATGCCTTACCTGCTATCTGCCATGGAAACAACTCAAGATTACTGCTGGCATTCAAGGAATAGCTGCACATGGTGGTTCATTGGTACTGGGCGTGGAAAACAAGCATTGAGTGGTGAAATCACATTGTGATGCATTTATGGGATGAGGAGCAGTGGCTGTAGAACTTCTGGATGCACAAATCCACCTTTCTGGAGCTGTGGGTGCGAGAACACCAGAATGAGAGCTGCTCTCATTGTGAAAAAGTATGTGGAAATCACTGTGTGGAAGGTGGCAAGTCCAGACTGCTACTGGTCAGTCACGAATCCATTTACAGTTGGAAAGTCCACTGTGGGGGTTGCGGTGATACAAATGTACAGAGCCATTAATTGCCTCCTACTATGAAGGACTGACTGTCGGTATTGTGCGGGAAATAATTGATGACTTTCAGGCAATGTGATTCCCTAAGTGCAATGGGGCAATAGATGGAACACACATCCCAATTTTGGCCCCAGACTATCTTGTGATGGAGTACATCAACTGAAAAGGGCTACTTCTCCATGGTCTTGCAGGTGCTTGTGGATCGCCGGGGCCGTTTCACTGATGTGAATGGGGGTAGTCAGGGAAGGTGCATGATGTACATGTATTTCGGAACACTGGACTGTATAGAAAGCTGCAAGCAGGGACTGACTTTCAAGGCCAGAAGATTCCAGTGAGGGATGTGGAAATGCTCATAGTGATCCTTGGATACCGAATCTATCCCTTGCTCCATTGGCTGATGAAGCCTTATGGTCGGAACTTAGGCAGCAGCAAGGAGTGCTTCAACAACAGGCTAAGCAGGTGCCAAATGATTGTTGAATGTGCCTTTGGCTGATTAAAAGGCTGCTGGTGCTGTCTTTTTGGCCAGTTAGACCTCAGTGAGGAAAATATTCCGATGGTCATTGCGGCCTGCTGTACTCTGCATATTTGTGAATCAAAAGGGGAAAAGTTTCTCCAGGGGTAGACTGAAGAGGCTGATCGGCTGACTGTTGATTTTGAGCATCTAGATACCAGGGCAATTAGAGGAGCACAGCAGGGGGAGCTATTCAAATCAGGGAGGCTTTGAAGGAGCATTTTGACAAGTATTCCCAGTAATGTATCTTTATGAGATGCAGTCAGACAGGCAGTGTTCATTTGCCACCTTGAATTACCCCTGTATCACTTGCTTCCTGAGCAGTAATTGTATTGAGCAAATATTCCTACCCATAGCCACTGTGTTTGAATGTTAGCACTTAACGATGTGTGTATGACACAAATAAAGACTTTTATTTCAGCCTCAAGTTTAATAACAGAACAAAACACAAATTTTGGTCAAACAGGGGACATGGCAATGAGGAACAGTCTTGTGGTTAGGGCTTTCATAGCGGTGTGTAACTCCAGCTTTTGTTGTGAAACCAGTCCCCAGGCGTGGGATGCACAGGGTGCAGGGAGGGATCGGGAACACACGAGGAATGCAGTGGGGGAGTTTGGGGAAGGCATGGAACAGAGTTCTGTAGTGGCTGCAGCGGGAGTCATGCATGGATGTGCTCAGACTGCAGGGTAATGAGGGACTTCAGCATCTCGGTCTGGCCCTCCAGTAGCTTTATCATCTGCTGCTGTCCATCTGTCATCTTCTCCTGCCCTTGTCTCCCTTCCAGGCTATCCAACCTGAGCCCATGGGTGGTGGGTATAATAGGCCAGGGGAGGCTCAGCCTCCCCTGGTGCTGCCGCAGCTGCTGGACCCCCAGATGTGCGGGTTTGGAGGAAGATTTTTGATTTATTATGCCCCATGCAGGTTCCGGGGTGGCTGAGGAGGAGGTATGTGTTGTTTAGCTTCCCAGGTTCAGGTGCAGGCTCTGGGAGAGAGTTTGGGTGTGGGAGGGGGCTCAGGGAGGGGGCAGGCGGTTGGAGTGTGGGAGGAGGTTTGGGGTGCAGGCTCCATCTAGGTGGTGATTACCTCGGGTGGCTCCCAGAAGTGGCGGCATGTCAGCAGCAGCTCCTAGGCTGCCCCCACCTGCAGGTGCTGCCCCCGCAGCTCCCATTGCCCACAGTTCCCCATTCCCAGCCAATAGGAGCTGCGGAGTCGGTGCTCAGGGCAGGAGCAGCGTGCAGAGCCCTCTTGGCTGCGCCTCCATCTAGGAGCCGCTTCCAGACATGCTGGCCACTTCTGGGAGCAGCACGGAGCCAGGGCAAGTAGGGAGTTGGACTCTTAATAGCCTAAAATCTTCCAGATTGGCTTCAGTAGCCTCTGGGAGATCAAACACGATTCCAGGAGACTCTCGGCTAAACTGGGATGGTTGGCAATCAGCTATAGGTATCAAAGTTCCTATAGCTGGAGCGAAGCTGCAACTTCACAGCCTCTTCTCCCCATGGATTCCGCAGATCCAACAGCTCCAGTGTGCGACGTGGGAGACTCTCTGCTGCGGAAAGCCAACATGGTCAGTTGGGAAGATGCTGCGTGAACTGTGCACACTGAGCAAACAGGAAGAGGCATTAAAAAAATTCCCAGGCCTTTAAATAGGGGAAGGGTGCATACCTGTGTACCTTCAGGTCAGCGGAATTCAAACCGCTGACCAGAGCGGCCAGGATGGGCATTGTGGGATACCTCCTGGAGGCCAATTAGGGCAACATAACCAAGTGCACTGTCTCCACTGACACTGCATCTATCTAACTACGGCACAAAAAGCTCTATGCCGCTCGCAGAGGTGTTTTTATTATGTCGGCATAGCAGGGGAGTTACATCAGCAGGGGGACAAGTTCAATGTACTCCTACTTTGTTTGTCGATGAAACCGTATAGTAGGCAAGGCCAATGCACACCATACCTATGAGTATGCATTCTGCCTCTGCACAAGCTTTTTATTTGGAGGGAAGGGTTGACCCTGGTCGCTGTGATAGTAGCATTGCTCTCAAAGGCACAGACTACCATGACAGCAGCAGTAAGTACTGATATCTTGGGGAGATCAAATTGTTCAGCCAGCTCTAATGATACTAGGTGCTGCTTTTACATTTCTGAGAGAATATTAATAAACCGGGTAATATGAATAATTCATTTAATGCTGTGAAATATCTTTAGGTTCTGTGTCATACATTTATAAACTTATTTTCGTGCTGTTGCCACAGAAATCCATTTTTCTTCAGTAATTGTTAGAGATCTATTTGTTTGTCCTACAGCCATATCACCTTGGGTCATGATTCTGCCAAATCTGATAAACTAAATGGGGTTGAGTTTGGATTGGAGACCCCCAAGGAAAATCTACATGTTGCAGGAATTAGTACTGATGATTCATTAAGTGGCACTTTTCCCTCTGTGTCAGAAGCTGAACAAATGTCTCACTATGTAGCTAGAGGGCATTGTGCTGCTGTTGGAAGTGCTGTCTCTTAGATTAATTTTTTTTTCCTTTTTGCAATGGTAGCAATATTAACCTCAATGACCTTCTAGTTAATTGCACTTGCTTACATTATGCCCATGTAAATTTCCCCCTTACATTACTCAGCTGAAAATGATTATTCACTTTCTGTCCTTACTGTACAATACTGTTTGAGCATTGCTACCTTCCACCTCAGAGCCGGTTGCATTTTAGAGGTGGGGGAAGGAAGAGAGGTTCAGTGTATTCACTGTAGCTTGTAAAGTTCTTTGAACACTCTAGGATTTTGGAAGAAAGGTGCTATGTGAATTTCAGTCATTCTCTTCTACTTCAGAAAGCTCAGTAATTATGTACATCTCAGGCACAATAAACCAAAATGTTACAAATAGATTGTGGCAACATTTTTGCATGAAATATTTTTTGGCAAAAAATGGAGATTCAGTGACATCAAAACATTTTGCAAATTCATGTCAGTCTTGGCAGATTGTTTTGGTCAAAAATAATCTTTAAAAATGAAAACAGTTTGTTTCAACAATTCACTTTTTTTTTTTTAACAAAGCAATTTGTTTTGGTTCAAAATGACTTCTTGTTTCAAAATCCCTTTTATATTTGTTGTAAAAGTAACCAAAAATGTTTTGAAATTGGCAAAATTGAAACATTTCCTTTTGATTTTGGCTCCCCCTGTGAGCAGAAGTGGCGCCTTAAAAAGGAAGCAGCGCCTCCTTTTTAGCAGAGCTTAAAAAAAGGCGCCACTTCTTTTTAAGCGCCGCTTCTTGCACTCACCCGGCGGCGCTCCGGGTCTTCGACGGCATTTCGGCGGCGGGTACCATCGAAGACCCGGAGTGAGTGAGGACCCACTGCCAAAGACCCAGAGCGCCGCTGGGTGAGTACAGGGGGAGGCGCCTTTTTATAGCGCCGCTCCCCCTCTGCTCCGGACCTGGCTGCGCTACTGCTGAGGGAGAGCTGAGTTCAAATCCCCACTCCAGAGATTCAAACATGAGTCTCTCAGTAGAGTATCTTAGCCACTGAGTTAACAGGTGGGCACGTCCTGGATGAATCAGGCCAGAAAAAATTTCTGGACAAAACTAGTTGGCAGATTCATATCAAACTCACAGATAGTTTCACATTGACCGAAGCTGCATGTTTTCGTGAATAAACTATTTGTCCAAAATTTTTTCCCCAGCTCTAGTTATAATTCACCCATGTGTAACTCATAATACATTTTCCTCAAATTTTAAAAAGCCCTGGATTTTTCACCGTGATATTTGTACTTTTGAATACATTTCAGAAATTTCTGGTAAATTACATAATCGACTATTGTTTGCAGATCACACGTGATTTTTAGCTCTGTCTAATGAGTGCTAACTTTTTCCTTCCAAAAATATATATTGTGGATACCCTTTCTAGCTTTTTCTTCTCTTTAATCTGACACAAGAAACTGTAAAATATAGATATATTAAAACTAATACCGAACAATGAAAGCTGTGACTTTTGTATTAATTTGACAGTCTGTTGGAACTTCAGGGGTGCTCAAAATTATTATTAGGCCAAAGCAAATTCATTTGTTTTTCTGAGTAGAATTTGGGTTTTTTTGGATCTTAGAACTGAACACTTTTAACCAGAATAAATTACAAGCTATAGTTCTCCAGAAAATGAGGGGGAAAAAATCTTAACTTAAAAAAAACCTGCACTACTCAATAGCAATAGCAACAAAATAAAGCCAAGACTGAAATCAGTTCATTAGTAAGTTATTTTCTCAAGTGTTTATCAGTGTTGGTACAGATTTTAATTCAATTTGATTATCAAAGTAATCCTCAAGCAAACATTTGGATAAACAGTGAAAAAGGAGCTCAAATTGTTTATACCAATTATTCAATCTTTGGGTTTAGCATTAAACCTTCTTCGGCAGAATGCAAATATTTTAAATTAATTTAGAACATAGAGTTGGAGTTACTGGTAAAATTGCATGTCATACAGCTAAATTCACTTAAGAACTATTCTCTTTTGTATGTAAGAGACTGAGAAAAGCTGCTTTATATTTACTTACATGCCTCACAGGAGGTACTGTGAGGAGTAAGGCTTCAATTTTTAAAGGGATTCAGGCATTGTGCTGCATTGCATTGCAATGTCTAACTGATTTAGGAGCCTACATCCAACAGCATTCCTGCTCCAAAGTGAGGGTGAAAACCCTTTTAAAAATTAGATGTAAGCTCCTAAATCAGTTAGGCAAGCACTGCAATGCCTAAATACCTTTAAAAATCTGGGCCCGAGGGCCCAGTCCTGTAAACATGCGCCTGAGTAACTTTTTACAGATGTGCTTAATGGAGTGTCGCACATGTGTGATTACAAGATTGTGGCCTAAATTATTAATGTTTGTAAAGTGCTTTGAAATCCTCAAAGATCAGATATTTTAGATGTATATTTTTATGATAATTTGTGTGTGTTTTGCTCACCTAATTCTGCTACTCTTAGCCCTGGTTTACACTTGTTGGGGGATCAATCTAAGTTACGCAACTTCAGCTACATGAATAATGTAGCTGAAGTCGACGTACTTAGATCCACTTACCGCGGCATCTTCACTGTGGTAAGTTGACAGCAGCAGCTCCCCCGTCGACTCCGCCTGCACCTCTCGCGGCGGTGGAGTACAGGAGTCGACGGGAGAGCGCTCGGGGGTCGAATTACTAGACGCTTTAGACTAGACACGATAAATCGACCCCTCGCTGGAACGGTTCGCTGCCCGCCAATCCGGTGGGTAGTGTAGACATACCCTTACTCAAGATGAGTAGAACCTCAGTCACATTGGTAGCTTTCAATGGAACTACTTTCATAAGTAGTGTACTACTCTGCATGAGTATTGGTGGCAGAACAGAGACTTATGTAAGGTACTCATTACTGATTACTATTATTTTTATTAATTCTGAGACCATTCAAAATTGGTCCATACATACAGGAAGATGCAGAACCTCAGAATTGTAGGCTCTGATTAAGTGAGCAGTTAAGTAGATGGTTATGTCTATCCCTGTTCAGGGATACTTACAAACATCCCAAAAGTTAGTCACTTATTTAAGTTTTTGTCTAGATAGGGTTGTACTGCTGAACAAGGACTTTAGAAACACATCTGATAAAAGGAGAGAAAGAAATGCAAAGTATTATTTGCATCCATAGTATGTAGAGTCAAAAAGCCATTTTTGAGAAATATGGAGAATGGCTAAAACTTCCCCTGCTGGCAAGCATCTTGAGGAGAAATAATAACACTTTGAGCAAAGTAGAAACCCATAGCAAATAGACTTGCAGACATCCCTGTATTATTGACTATAGCTGCGGATAATTCAGATCAAAAACTTGGTAATGCATTTACCAGCCATTAATGATCTATAGCAAGTCACCCCACAGCTCCTAAGTCCTTCCTGACAAACACTCCATTATCACATGGACAGCACTCACATCACAGGAACCAGGACTTCCTGGTGTTCTCAGAGTGTCACCATGCTGATGTTTGGAAGCACTGGAGCAGCTTAAAAGCATCGTCTTGAAGTGCATTTTCTACTGAAAATGTAAAAGATGCTTTTCGTAGGACAAAACCTTTTGAAAGGTTACATAGTATGAGAATGAATGTGTTTGAAATGTACTCAAATGCCTTTAGGCACCTATTGTGCAAAACCTGCTGAAAGATAAAATAACATGGACCTGACCAAGTCAGGCACACCGGTTAGTAAGTAACAGACATTTAGCTTATTTTTTTCTCTTCAGTTCACAAAGATGGTTGGGTGAGCCATGAACACCCAACATTATTTAAATTATCTAACCATGAGGCTTGTATTTTTATACGTTGTTATCATTATAATTCTTATTTAAAAATTAGGAACACAAATAATTCTGCTCACTGACAAAAATGGTTACTTTTTGTTTTGATTTTATCTGCCAGCATTATGACACCAGGCTGCTGAGGTGATATGAAAGTATCTATACTATGATCCAATTTCTTTCTTTATGAGTATAAATCTCATTAACTAACGGAGTTAGTCTGTTCTTCAAGCAGCACAAATGAGATAAGAATCTGTTCCAATAGTATATATAATTTTGCATTTGAATAAGCACTTTGTGTCCAGAAGATTTTCTATGTTTCTCTATGAAACTTGATCATACTGTTAACACTTTCACATATCACACAATCTGCCTGGAGTTATGAAGCCATCAAAGTCAAAACACTGTATAACTATTTTATTAAAAAAATAAACATGTCAGCATTACCTTGGACTTACACCTTTTGTAACTGAGGTTAGAATATGAAATGCTATAATGCTACTTATTTCAGTAATTTCTATTTAAATGAGTAATGCTACTAAAAAAAGGTCAAAAGATGGGGAGCAAAAGCATGTGAGAGTCATATTCGTACCAGCAATTCTTAAGTGAACTGCTTCATTTCTAGGGAAGAAGCGTGTTCACAAATGAGGTGATCCAACTGTTCTCTATTCATGTGTCTTGCTGACAAACTGTCCTATCAAGTCTACCAGGGCCTTTCAAATCAGAACACTAGGCTCTTTGGGTATGTCTACACTGCAGCTCAAGGCTTACTCACCCGTGCTTCTACTCTGCAATTACATTAACCTAGGGCTGAGACCCAGGATTCCAGGATCCTGCAGGGCTGGAGGGTCTGAGATCTAGATGAGCCATGACCCAGGGTCTGACCCCTATTGCTTTGCAGTGTAGCTGCAGCCACACTTGACTCAGGTACCAGGAGTCATCCAGAAGTATCCCACAATTCCATGGGACAACTTCCTTAGTCCTCTCTGTCACAACAATCTGCAATCCACTCTATTGAAAACGGAAGGCTCCCTCCTTGGCAAATAGTTGCAGCTCAGGTCAACGTTAACACTTTCTGTTCTGATCGCTGATCTGCAAGCTCACCATCAGAAAGCCTCCTGGGTTGTCAATGGAGAGGAAACTGATCAAGACTTTTTTGCAAAGCGAGTTGCTTCCTGATAACATGAAGGGCAGGCAGTAAAGTTTTCCCACAGTGCACCGCATTCCTAGGGTGGTCATATTTTGAGGCAAGGGTACGAGGGAATCTGGGATATGGTTACTTTGACTTGGGTTTGCATACTGCAATGTAGAAACCAGAGCCCTAGGTTTGAGCACAGGTCAGAAGCCTTAACCTAGTGTTAAAATACAAAGTAGATGGACAAGCCCAGGGTTCCCCAACACAGATCAGCTGACTCAAGTCCCACTAACCCTCTGTTTACACTGCAGTGTAGATATACCTTTTAATGCCAAATATGATCAGCTGCAGTAAGTGCTTCTGTGGATTATCCGTATGAAATGTAAACCTTAGTGATGTTTTTCCTGACCATGTTATAGAAAGCATTACCATGTGGGGGAGACAGAGCACATTCTGCTCTCTCATCTGAGAGGTAAGTAGACAACTAGTTTTAGAAAAGTATGAACTCAGCAGTAATTATAATACATAATAATAGGTTATTCTTGTTATCCAAAGGTAATACCTCCATAGAGCTGTGAAGTCCCACATTGTTTGAGTCATGTGGCCATAAAACTTATTTAAGCAGTACTAGACAGTTACAGGATGGCTGCACATCTCTCAAGCCCTATGACCTTTAAATACCTTATGCCCTTTCATAGATTCCAAGGCTGGAAAGGACCACTGTGATCACCTAGACTGACCTACTGTATAACACAGGTCACAAAGTTCCCCAAAATAATTCCTAGATCATCTCATTTAGAAACACACCCAATCTTGATTTTAAAAATGGTCAATGATGGAAAATCCACCACGATCCTTGGGAAATTGTTCCAATGGTTAATTATTCTCACTGTTAAAAATATGTGGCTTATTTCCGGTTTGAATTTGTTTAGCTTCAACTTCCAGCCATTGGATTGTGTCATATCTTCCTCTGCTAAATGGAAGAGCCCACTGTTAAATATTAAATATTTGTTCCCCAATGTAAATACTTAGACTGTAATCAAGTCAACCCTTAACGTTCCCTTTGTTAAGCTAACTAGATTGAGCTCTTTGAGTCTATCACTATCATGTTTTCTAATCCTTTACTCATTTTTGTGGCTTTTCTCTCAACCCTCTTCAATTGATCAAAATACGTCTTGAATTGTGGGCACCAGAACTAGACACAATATTCCATGAGCAGTTGTACCAGTGCTAAGTATAGAGGTAAAATAACCTCTCTATCCTACTCAAGATTGCCCGGTTTATGTATCCCAGGATTACATTAGTCCTTTTGGCCACAGAGTTGCACTGGGAGCTCATGTTCAGCTAATTATACACCCTGACCCCCAAATCTTTTTCAGTGTCACTGCTTCTCAGGATAGAGTCCCCCATTCTGCAAGTACGGCTTTCATTCTTTGCTCAAAGATGTATAAATTTAACTTTAGCCATATTAAAATATATATATTTTTGCTTGCACCCAGCTTATCAAGCGATCTAGATTGCTCTGAATCAGTGATCTGTCCTCTTCATAATTTACCACTTCCACAAATTTGTTTTGCCTGCAAACTTTATTAGGAATGATTTTGGGTTTTTTCCCGACAACTCATTGATACAAATGTTAAATAGAATCAAGAACCGAACCCTGCAAGACCCTTCTGGGAACACACCCACCTGATGACCATTGTCCATTTACAGTTACATTTTGAGACCTATTGGTGTGTCAGTTTTCAATCCATTTAACATGTTCCATGCTAATTTCATACTGTTCCAATTTTTTAATGTCATGTGCAGTACCAAGTCAAATGACTCACAGAAGTCTATTATGTCCACACTATTACCTTTATCAACCAAGCTTGTAGTCTCATAAAAAAATACCTTTAAACTGTCTCTTAGTTGTTCTTTGCATCCAGAAGCCTTATGACTTGAACTCCAAAGCACCAGGGAAGTGCGGGATTCCCAAGATCACTTAGTACATCAGGTGTTTGAGAGATCTTGTTTTATTCTGCATCCAGTCCCAGCTGGCTGTATATAACAAGAACTTCATGGTGCCCGCCCAGACTTTCTAGGAAGACATTGTCCCAAATACCAAATCTTTCCTTCCAAGACAAAATCTAATAACTACATTTACTAACAATTTTTCAATTAATCTTTAAGGTGCCTTGTGCTGTCACTTGGACCTATGGGGTTCCCCTGCAACATCAGGCTACTGCTCTCAGGAGTCAACAAGGCCACTTGTACTGGTTGTGTCACATCCCAGGTGTTTATTGTCTCAGCCTGGTTGCCATGGCTGTTGCCTGTCTGAGATCCTCTGAGGTAAAACAGCATACACAGTGCCATTTATCTCCACACTTCTGTGATTTGGAGAGGATGTCACTATCCTTCCATAGTATTTTTCCCATCTGTGGTGACTACCTCAGGATACATGCCTGTGAGGGTTCATACCCCACTCCTGGTACGCTGCGATGTTCAGTGAGAACTCCATGCTTAAAGTGCTTATAAAAGAATGTTTTATTCTGTGGCTGGATCCAATTGGCTCTGGTTACCCAGAGTCTTTCTGGGAATCTCAGCCCTTAAAGACACAGTCTCCAATACCACAGGAGGAGAGAATGTCATCAAGGCTGTGGAGGCAAAACATTAAAATAACAAGAGTTACGGTAACAGGTAATCCCTTTTTTCCTTCTTGCCTTTGCTTCACTGTGCCACTCTGTAGGAGACTAGCCACCAATGACATTATACAGGAGATGAACTCTGGAGCTCCATTAGTTGAACAATAATTTATTACCCTCCTAAAAGCAGAAACTACACCTGAGCTTAGATGACCACAAATGGTCTGATAGATCTCCTCTTGAAAGACTCACTCCTGCCTAAATAGCATCTGATGGCAATCTTTGCATCCAGGCTGTAGATTCATAGATTCTTAGGCTGTAAGTGACCACTGTGATCCTCCAGACTGACCACCTGCATAGGGGTATAGGAGCTCCCTAAATTAATTCCTGTTTGAACTAGACAACTGCTCTTTAAAAAACATCCTGGCTTCTCCTGGAAACTACAGGGAAAAAAAGCTATATGAATTGATTTAGATTAAAATCAACACCATTTTCATGAGCAATATTGGACGAGGCTGCAGAGCCCACTGGTTCTTATAAAGAGATCATAATAGGTGTTTTTGCCTTAAATGACTACAACTCCTAGATCCTAGGGTAGCCACTAAGAAAGACCTTCAGTAAGAAGTTGGTATATCTTAAAGGCTCAAAGGGCTCATCCATAAGCCCATTCAACTTTAAATGTAAAACCCTCAGATCACTAGGCTTCTGAATTGGAGGATATAAATCTGCAAAGCCTGTCAAATATTGTTTTACCATGGGATGGAAAAATTCAGATGCTCCTTTCATGGGGACATAAGAAGAAATAGCCGCTAGCTATGACTTAACAGTTGCCAGAGATGATTTTTAGACATGAATAGAGCAAATAGATAATGATAAAATACCTGGGAATGAATTGTGCTGTGCATATATCACTAGAACAAAGATGACTTCTATCCATCCAGGTTCTTATATGGTTACCCACCCATAGTAGCTTTAATGGAGTTGGTCAACATTTTGAAAGTTGCAATTAAGAAAGACAGATAAGTTATTTGAAAAAAAAATCATGAAAATGTTTTCCCTTTTTGCATCCAGCTGTCCTCTTTATCTTTATCTTTTTGAATCTTTCTCAATACAATAGGGATAAGAGGGAAGGAAAGACACTTACAGGGGAGCCCTTTCCCCTAAAGCAGGGGTCAGCAACCTTTCAGAAGTGATGTGCCGAGTCTTCATTTATTCACTCTAATTTAAGGTTTTGTGTACCAGTAATACATTTTAATGTTTTTAGGAGGTCTCTTTCTATAAGTCTGTAACATATAACCAAACTATTGTTGTATGTAAAGTAAATAAGATTTTTTTAAATGTGTAAGAAGCTTCATTTAAAGTTACATTAAAATGCAGAGCCTCCTGGACCAGTGGCCAGGATCTAGGCAATGTGAGTGCCACTAAAAATCAGCTCGCGTGCCGCCTTTGGCACGCGTGCCATTGGTTGCCTCCCCTGCCCTAAAGTAAAAGAAGTCTAATAAGCATTTTGAGTCCTTATCTAAAGTGGAGTCTTTTTCTGATAAATGTATGTGTGGGAGACTTTGCTTGGCAAGAGTCAGACACTGAGGGATTGAATGGCAACTCAAGCTGATTGGAACTTTTGAAACATTGATTATTGGCCATGGCGGTATTTTTTTTGGCGGGGGGTAAGTGTCTGACTCCGCATACATGAGATCACCTGATGTACCATTCCCACAGATGGATTACTTTCTGAGGTACAGCAAGGAGGAGAGTAAGATTCCCCCTTGCCTGCTCAGATTGTATATGACAGCCATGTTGTCTGTAAGAATCTGCATCTGTTTCCTTCCCTTCTATGCAAGGAAAATTTGAGAGCCAGTCTGCTGGCTACAATGTATATGTGAAGCCTCAACTTCTGGGGCTGCCTATGAGAAGGCAAAAGTCCCAAATCAATCCTCAGACTATGTTGGAGTCACCTGTACTCATCATTCTCCAAGGTACTGGTTGTAAGAATAATTTTCCCTCCAAGAAATGATCTGGCTGCATCCACCACATGTCAGAATCTTTCCACTTCTTGGAGTGGGAAACAGCCATGACCAAACTGTTATCAGAAGGCTCTACAAACCAATTCCACCATACAATCAGAGAACACATCCAGGGCAGTTAGAAGCAGTGAGGGAAGTACAGGATGCCATCAGGTCCAATACCCCAAAGTAGAATCCAACTAGACTATCTAGTATGGATTTAATTTGGCCCATTACTTGGAGAACATCACAAAACCTTTCCTCGGACAGGCAGTCTAGAGTTCTTGTGGACTCAAGGGTGGATCCTCTACATGCAAGAACCTCTAAATACTTTGTATTTACTCTCAGGCGAAGGGATTTGATAATGAAGAAACACTTCAGTAGGGTATGACCAATGAAGTTGTAAGACAGGGAACTTATTATCTACTTACACTATCTATGTCTAGAGCCAGTCATCTAAGTAAGGATACACCTGTATGCCCCAATGAAGACCATGACCCTTGGCCACCTCCAAACATTTAGGCCCTGAGTCAACAATGCACTTAAGCCCATGCTTAAGCCCACGAGCAGTCCCATTGACTATGCTGAGAGTACATTGAGTACCCCGTGGTGGGGTGCTGCTACTAGAGAGTTGTACCTTGTACTGGTAGTGATGGGTGCTACTCTGAACATGAAGTTCTTCCTATATCTTCAAAACACTGCACATAGTAAGTCCATTTTAAATTATAAAAAATAGTGCAGTTGGTGTTTCGTGCTTCTTACATTTATTGAGAAATCAGTTACAAATTTAATCACAAGTCTACTAATACACTCTGTACATTAGTACTTGGAAAACCAAATGATAGGAACTCATTTCCTCACATTAAAAATTATTATTCTGGGGTCCTTAGAACAGGCCTATTTTATAGCCAGTTTTAAGAGTGAGAAATATATATAGCTGCAACCTACATTAGATGGTAAAAACTCAGGTGCTGGTGGACAAATTTAATTGAACAGTTTAGTAAGAAACATATATAGTAGTAGGGAACAGGGAGAAGTGTTATAATCAGATACTGTAGCATTAAGACCAAAGAAGTCTATGGGCCATTAATTTATATTTACACACTTCACTCCCATCAGATCAATAAAATATTCAGACAGTATTGGCACATACTTTTGACAGATGAGATGCTGGAGGGAGCATTCTACCTTCCATTTCTCATACACAGATGAGAAGTTTGAATCTTACTGACTCAATCTGCCAGTGATTCAATGACACGATGACCCTCCTGACTCAACCAATTTAACTATTAATAATGCTAAAACTAGCGCTTTCCTAAGGAGTGGTAGTTTCTCCTACTCAAAACATGCCCAATGCTAAGGGCTAGATGGCACCGTCAGTCAATGCACTGTTTTTTCATTTCTAGTGGGCTTTGTTCACACATAACCACAGTGCACAAGTAAAAATTAGGTTAGTGTTTTCATCCTAGTCATCATCAGATAGCCACATCATAAAAGCCTTAGCAATTAAACCCTTGCATGGCTGGCAGCCTCTTCTCTAGGGAGATTTCAAGAAAAGGGTACTTCAGAGGCACTGTCACAGGTATGCGGGAGCCCTGTCTGCACTATGCATTGATCCAACCAGTGTTGTTAGTTCTTCATTTCCATATGTGCTAAATTAACTAACATTTTAAAAACATAATAAAAATAAGACAACAGATTGCAATAACAAGATAAAAGCAATTTGTCCAGCAGCATAACTTACTTAAGTTTAATATGTGGCAAAGTACCACAGATTTTTATTTTCTTCAGCCCAGTGTCTCCTTCAGTTCTGGACATCTGGGCTGCTCTCCTCTCGCTGCAGCTCACGGAGGCCAATCAGTGTTTTGGCACCACAAGGTGTGGCCATGCCACCTCTGCTCCCGCTTGCTGCCAGATTCTCTGTGGGGTGGTTTCTTTTGCTTCCTCTGTACTCCTTCTATTTCAACTCTTCTGCCCTATTTTTTGCACACTGAGCAGCAGCGTTCTCTCCCCTCAGCATTCCTCCTTCCACCAAACAGCTGAGACTCCAACTAGGGGAAAATGGACCAGGAACCCCAGTGCAGAGTAGGGAGAGGTTCCAAATGTGAGGAGGACCCTGACCATTTGACTCAGAGAGTCAGTCCGAGGGGACCCCCGCAGAACAAAGAGGGGAGGCTTGTGACATCGCTAGTACCTCCCAAGTCTCAAAGTGGGCCCTGAGCACTCAGGGAAAGAAGCAGGACTTCTAATCAGGTCCTCTCCCTCCTGAGCCAACCAAGAGGACTCTGATGATGAGTTTCCCCCTTCCCAGGGGGAATGGGACACAGTGGGGGGAGGATTCTGAAATAGAGCTCTCGAGAGGGCTCCAGGCTCTAAGGAAGACAAACTGCGGAAGGTCTCACCAAATCTGCGATGGAACTTTTATGCTCCCAAAGTATGCAGAAGAGTTTAAAAATCTAAAAAGGGAAAGATAAAACCTAGACACTATCAGACCTCTGACTCCTCTCCCTCCTTCTCTTTCCCTCCTCCTCCACTGAGGAAGTTGAGCTGTCTGGCTCTGACTCCAAACAGGATGGTGGGAAAATGAAGCAGTTTCCCTCCCCCCACCCTGAGAAATGTCAAGTCATGTGCAGCAAGGTTGTCTCCACAATTCAAATTCAACCTGAGAATAAGCCTCAGAGTAAAATTTCTTTCCTGAAACTCCTATCCTGAAGCTTCAACACCTCTTCACTCCTCTTTTGTAGGAAGTGATTAGGGAGGAATGGATCAAGGCTGATACGGGCAACCGTATTAACAAAAGTGACTTCAGGCTTTATAACATTCAAGAGCAAAAGGGCTCTATTGTGGTGATACCGAAGGTTGAAGCTGCAGTAGCATTCCTTGCCAGGGATATGGTTATTCTCTCAAAAGGGGAGTTCTACCCTAAGGACTCCACAGATAGAAAAATGATGGTCACTCTCAAAAAGACCTTTGAAGCTTCCTCCACCACCTCCTGAGCGTCCCTGCCAGCTACCTGCTTTGCAGGAGCATCTTTTGCCTCATGGGACGATCTCAAAACCCTTAAGGACAGAGATTACCCTGACTTTAGATCCATTTTAAAGACATTCTCCCTAGCAACAGTATTTGTAGCTGACACCTCAACGGATTGAATGAGGTTCTCAGCCCGAGCAATGGCTTCCAGCTCAGTAGCCAGGCGCCACCTTTGGCTCCAACCCTGGAGATCCGCTCTAAGCAGATTCTATGCTTGGCCAAGCTGGATAAGGTGGTGGCTGAAAATGCCACAAAATCCAGTTTCTCCAATACCCACTAAGTGTCCCCTTCAACTAGAGGAGCTCCTTTCTCTCCTCATCCTCACAGAGGTACCAGCAAAGGGACAACAGATGCCCTGGGAGAAAACACCACAATCAAGGTCCAGAGGAAAATCCAGAGGGACCTCAGGACCCTCCTCCCCTAAATACACTTTATGATAAAGATGACATAAACCTCCATCCTGAACTGATGCTAGAGAGCAGGATTTCCCATTTCCTAGAGGAACAGTTTTTATAAACCACAGACAAGTGGGTCAGGGAAATGGTAAGCGGGGATACTCCCTCAAGCTGTGGGCTCTATCCGATCTGTTCCTCATCCAGTCACGCAGCTCCAACAACTCTGTCAAACACAATTTGATCCAGAATGAAGTCTCATTTTCTGGATATGGAAGTGATGAGAGTTTTCTGTTCCCTCAGAAGAAAGCCTCTCTGGCTTCTACACCATCTTCTTCATTGTACAGAAGTACACAAAAGACTCCACAAGTGGATGAAGAAAATGAAGTTTCAGATGAGCTCTACAGCATCACCCCTGTTATCTTGTCTTCAGTAGACCTAGCAGACGCGTATCGCTGTGCCTTTGCAAACTACTGAGGTTCACTTATGGCAGGAAGTATTGTCAGTACTGAATGCTACTGTTCGGCCTGTCGTTAGTCCCCTGGGTTTTCACAAAGATATTGGTGTTGATAATAACCAGACTCAGGTCATGGGAAACTTACCAGTACCCTGATCAGAGCTCCAGTGAGAGTGCAAAGGGCCATGTCTCAGACATTGAATCTCTTCCAGGCACATGGCTTCATCATCAATGCCAAGAAAACTCTGGTTCCATCCTCCAGAATAACACCTCTGGTGGAAATAGACACTTCAGTAGCAAAAATCTACACATCATTAGAAAGATTTCAGAAAATCCAGGAACTTATTTTCTTGCTCTTACTTTTCTTGTTAAAAATAACAAATAAATGATGGCTGAGGGAGATGACTCCATCATATATTTCATTATTTTTTCTTTAATAAAATTAGCTCTCTCGCTCAGATAATTAGGCAAATTGGCTCAGTCTTGTCTGTTAATTATACAAGATTGAGAACATTGTTTTCATCAAGAAAAAAATCTCTGTCTTAATAAACAATTGAAAGAAAATAAATAATCTTAATGAGATTAATATTTCCCTCCCCTACCGCTCTTTATAAAAGAAATTAGGGGTACACTTTTTAAAAGTATCTAAAATACTTAGGAACCTAAGTCCCATTTTTAAATATGATTTATGCACTCAGGAGCCTATATTTCATTTAAAATCAGTGAGAATTAGAGCTTGTTCATACAAAGATGTAGGGCTTGTCTAAATGTAAAACACTGCACTGCTGTAGCGCTTCAGTGTAGAAAATACCACCACTGATGGGAGGGATTTTCCCATTGGCATAAGTAATCCACCCCCTGGAGATGCAGTAGCTAGCTTGATGGAAGAATTCTTCTATCAACCTAGTGCTGTCTACACACCACACGTATTTAGGCTTAAGTATGCTGCTCAAAGGTGTGAATTTTTCACACCTCTGAGCAATGTAGTTTTGTAGACCTAATTTTCTAGTGTAGATAAGTCCTTAGTGCACAGAAATCTGGGGTGTAAATCTGTGAAGCATTAGCCTGCCACTCACTAAGTCTCCAGGTGGGCAAGTCCTTAGGCTCCTAAATCCCTTGGGTGCTTTTGTAAATGTTATTGCAGATGTACTGACATTCTTTAGTTTACAGACACCATCTTGCAAACTTGCAGTGCTCACAAAATGAAAAACTGGTAGCCAGGCCTGGCCACAAGTGCCCCTATACAAAATTCCTCTACGGCTCTGCCAATACACCTTCAATCTAGTGCTGTATCTTTAATATTCTAATCCTGGGCCTTTTCAGATTAGAGACTGCAAACTGTTCTAAATTATAGTGTTTTTCTAATGGCAGCTACATTTTTATTGCAAAAATCATTTCACATATGATGACACCAGATATACCTCCTTGACCTAGTTCCCAATAGTATTCATTTCATGTTCATTTCATGCAATATAGCAGGAAACTAGGTGGCACATTAATTCTGATATCATCGCAAGTGAACTGAAAACACTGCTGAAATTTAAAAATACAAGTAAATGTATGTACTTTTATTGTCTTTTTTCCTCTGTAGCCACAAACCTTGCAACCTTTCCTCAGGTACAACTCCAGTTAAAGTCAATGGGAGTAGTGTCCTAGTAAGGTCTGCAAAATTCCCATTGACTTTAATTGGAGTGTTACCTGAGTAAGGGCTAGGATTTGTCTCTCAGTGACAAAAGATCTTAAGTAAGAATTGAAATCTTAAATTAACTCATTGTAGTACAGTACAAATCTCAGATTCATTGAAATAACTCATTAAGGGCTCTGTCGTGAGCAGCTTACCGTGCCCATACAGTTAAGTCAGGGGGAATAGGTGACCCACCTTTACTTTTGGGATATCCTAGATATCTCATCTCTAGTCTTGGGATATTTAATTACATACATTATCAAAAAGAGAGCACTGCTTGCAACACCTGTTTCGCTAGCACCATATCAATACTCAGCCACTCATTCAATGCTGACTCTAAAGGAAGAATGCCAGCTATGAAATCAATACCAACTCTTGACATATCTTGGTTTATCCTTGGAATGCCCCCATTTACATACTGGGCAGACTAGACCAGTGATTCTCAACCAGGGGTACATCAACTCATCTAGACTGAGGTCTTCTGGGGGTACGTCAACTCATCTAGATATTTGCCTAGTTTTACAACAGGCTACATAAAAAGCACTAGTGAAGTCATACAAACTAAAATTTCATACAGACAATGACTTGTTTATACTGCTCTATGTACTGTACACTGAAATGTAAGTACAATATTTATATTCTAGTTTATTTTACAATTATATGGTAAAAATGAGAAAGTGAGCAATTTTTCAGTAATAGTATGCTTGACACTTCTGTATTTTTATGTCAGATTTTGTAAGTAAGTAGTTTTTTAGTGAGGTGAAACTTGGGGGTACCCAAGACAAATCAGACTCCTGAAAGGGATACCGTAGTCTGCAAAGGTTGAGAGCCACTGGACTAGACAATACTTAGCTTGTAAGAGCTAATGAGATCATGGCTCAAAGTGCTGTGACTTCAAGCTTCTACGCTAGACTTGCTGGAAAGAATGACTGTAGAATTTTGCACATATTTAATTCAAAACATAAAAATGTGTCTGCCTTTATGCTCAAGTTGACATCAAACAACACCTTAGCTTGAAGGATGCATTTTAGAAGTACAACACTGCATCCAAAACAATAAACAAACGGTGAAGACAATTTTTAAAACTTTGCCACCTGTTCTGTAACAATGCTGCTACTATGTACCTGCAATGTTCCAATTACAAATGTCTTAATTCCTATGGCTTTTATTTCATTTGATAATGGCAACTTGTCCAAAGCCTTTTGAACCTGAGTGACATCTCTCAGACAGTGAATCCATCCTTCAGACAGCAGCACTCATTAATGTGCACTGTTCATTCTTATAGCAAGGAAAGGAGCACAGAACTGTTTGAACAGTGTCATCTGTAGAGGAAGAGATATTATTGTACAATGCAACTTAGTTTTATGGCTGGTATTATCATGAACAATGTACCCACTATCTCTTTGTAGAGGAATTCTTACCCTGTTATTTTGCCTTAAGTCTGCAAAGTAATACAATATTTTGGCCTGTCAGATGTCGGAGGGTTTGCTTTCTATTTGATTTGTGAAAATTCAGTCTGTATACTGATCTCTCTCTCTCTCTCTCTCTGTCTTTCTTTTAATTCACTTCCTTTCATCTGTAAGAAAATGGCAGGTTTCTTGCCATTAAACCTTTAAAGGTGGGAAAACCTTCCTCATAAAGTGAACATTCAATGTATGGAGTGGGGCAAAAGGAGTTCAGTTCAGTGCTTTTGTGGAATCTGATCTTTCTCTCTGAAATATCATCCTTCTCATGTGTGGTTCTTCCACTTCTATGATGTTCTCGTGCTGTAGGATTTACCCTTTGTTGTTTTCAAGTGGAAGAGACAGTGTGAAGAGCATGCAGAAGGACAAGAAGTTTTGCACTGAAGTCAGCGCTGTTCAAGCCAAGTTATTTATGCGTCCACCATTACTACAGTATTTGAATGTCTCACAATTGTTAAGATACTTATCCGCACAACACAGTACTATTATCTCCATTTAACAGTTGGGAAACTAAGGCACAGCAAGGGTAAGTGATTTGCCCAAGGTCACATAGGAAGACTGGGATGGAGCAGGAAATTGGATACTACTCTCTTGAGTCCCAGGATCATGCTCTAATCACCCATCACTCCTGTATAATGTCCAATATATATAAAGGGGATACCAATAGAAGCTTCTTTGTTATTATGTACTGTATATGTTAGATACATAGGCCAAGGCCCTCCTCAAACTATGGCTAAATTCTACTTGCCTTACTCCTGCAAATAGACTCATTGATATAAGTGGGGCTGCGTGCATGGGTGAAGCAAAGTAGGATTTGGCCTTCAGTGTTGTATCACTTTCAATAAACCTTTGCAACCTGTTTGTTTTATTTTACTGCCTTAGTGACCAGAGGTGGAGCTCAGGTACTATGCTGGCAAAGCCATTACATTTGGAGGGTAAGCTAATTACTAAGGTGTGCCAAATAGGAGGGTTCTGTGTGACAGGCTGCTAGAAAGTAAGCTGGAATCATCACACTCATTTCACTTATAAAAATCCAAGCTGGCAGGAAGCAAAAGCAGCACCAGAATGAAAGGCAGTTGACTAATTAGTTTAGCAACACAATTTCACAGATTTATTAAAATTTTTAAATGTCATAAGTTGTGAACCATGAGCATTAAAAGCTTTCCAGTTAGGAACCTGGTAAAGGAAAGTGTTGTTACAGAAGTTTGTGTAAGTGGCTGAATGTTTGCTCTGTGAATGATACTGCTGAATTCTCTCAGCATCATTTGAGAAGTACTGCACTATTACATAGAAGCCCATTATTACATAGAAGCCCTTGCTCGTCTAAGGCTAGGTCTACACTAACCCCCCCGTCGAACTAAGATACGCAACTTCAGCTACGTTAATAACGTAGCTGAAGTCAAAGTACCTTAGTTCGAACTTACCTGTGGTCCAGACGCGGCGCGCAGGCTCCCCTGTCGACTCCGCCTACTCCGCTCGTCGAGCTGGAATACCAGCGTCGACGGCGGAGCACTTCCTGGTTCGATTTATCGCGTCTAGACAAGACGCGATAAATCGAACCCAGAACATCGATCCCGCGCCTCCGACGCGACAGGTAAGTATAGACGTACCCTTAAACACAAAAAAGCAGCTTACAAGAAGTGGAAGATTGGACAAATGACCAGGGAGGAGTATAAAAATATTGTTCAGGCATGCAGGAGTGAAATTAGGAAGACCAAATCACACTTGGAGTTGCAGCTAACCGGAGATGTTAGGAGTAACAAGAAGGGTTTCTTCAGGTATGTGAGCAACAAGAAGAAAGTCAAGGAAAGTGTGGGCCCCTTGCTGAATGAGGGAGGGAACCTAGTGACAGAGGATGTGGAGAAAGCTAGTGTACTCAATGCTTTTTTTGCCTCTGTCTTCACAGACAAGGTCAGCTCCCAGGCGGCTGCACTCCACAGCACGGTATGGAGAGGAGGTGACCAGCCCTCTGTGGAGAAAGAAGTAGTTCGGGACTATTTAGAAAAGCTGGACGAACACAAGTCCATGGGGCCGGATGCACTGCATCCGAGGGTGCTAAAGGAGTTGGCCGATGTGATTGCAGAGCCATTGGCCATTATCTTTGACAAATCATGGCAATCGGGGGAGGTCCCGGATGACTGGAAAAAAGCGAATGTAGTGCCCATCTTTAAAAAAGGGAAGAAGGAAGATCCAGGGAACTACAGGCCAGTCAGTCTCACCTCAGTCCCTGGAAAAATCATGGAACAGGTCCTCAAGGAATCAATTCTGAACCACTTAAAGGAGGGGAAAGTGATTAGGAACAGTCAGCATGGATTCACCAAGGGCAAGTCATGCCTGACTAACCTAATTGCCTTCTATGATGAGATAACTGGCTCTGTGGATGAGGGGAAAGCAGTGGATGTGCTATTTCTTGACTTAGCAAAGCTTTTGATACAGTCTCCCACAGTGTTCTTGCCAGCAAGTTAAAGAAGTATGGGCTGGATGAATGGACGGTAAGGTGGATAGAAAACTGGCTGGATGGTCATGCTCAACGGGTAGTGATCAATGGCTCCATGTCTAGTTGGCAGCCGGTATCAAGTGGAGTGCCCCAAGGGTCGGTGCTGGGGCCGGTTTTGTTCAATATCTTCATCAACGACCTGGAGGATGGTGTGGACTGCACCCTTAGCAAGTTTGCAGATGACACTAAACTGGGAGGAGTGGTTGATACGCTGGAGGGTAGGGATAGGATACAGAGGGACCTAGACAAATTAGAGGATTGGGCCAAAAGAAATCTGATGAGGTTCAACAAGGACAAGTGCAGAGTCCTGCACTTAGGACGGAAGAATCCCATGCACTGCTACAGACTAGGGACCGAATGGCTGGGCAGCAGTCCTGCAGAAAAGGACCTAGGGGTTACAGTGGACGAAAAGCTGAATATGAGTCAACAGTGTGCCCTTGTTGCCAAGAAGGCTAACGGCATTTTGGGCTGTATAAGTAGGGGCATTTCCAGCAGATCGAGGGACGTGATTATTCCCCTCTGTTCGGCACTGGTGAGGCCTCATTTGGAGTACTGTGTCCAGTTTTGGGCCCCACACTACAAGAAGGATGTGGATAAATTGGAAAGAGTCCAACGGAGGGCAACAAAAATGATTAGGGGGCTGGAGCACATGACTTATGAGGAGAGGCTGAGGGAACTGGGATTGTTTAGCCTGCAGAAGAGAAGAGTGAGGGGGGATTTGATAGCTGCTTTCAACTACCTGCAAGGGGGTTCCAAAGAGGATGGATCTAGACTGTTCTCAGTGGTAGAAGATGACAGAACAAGGAGTAATGGTCTCAAGTTGCAGAGGGGGAGGTTTAGGTTGGATATTAGGAAAAACTTTTTCACTAGTAGGGTGGTGAAGCACTGGAATGGGTTACCTAGGGAGGTGGTAGAATCTCCTTCCTTAGAGGTTTTTAAGGTCAGGCTTGACAAAGCCCTGGCTGGGATGATCTAGTTGGGGTTGGTCCTGCTTTGAGCAGGGGGTTGGACTAGATGACCTCCTGAGGTCCCTTCCAACCCTGAGATTCTATGATTCTATGATTCTATGATTATGGGCCAGATTCTTGGTTGTGCTTCAGACATTTGTACCAGCCAAGGTGCATAAAGGGGCCAGACAACAGCCCAAAGTGACCAACTGAAAATTCTCGTGACTTGGGAATTCTGAGCTGGCAGTGAGACAGCACACCTACCCCCAGCACCACCATCCCAGTGCAGGGGCTGTGCTCTGGTTATGCTTAGCTGGCATATGGTCCCTCTAGGCTGCCCTAACTTAGGGTTTAGGGTAATGCAGCTGATCCTAATAATACCTAGCTCTTAGATAGTGTTTTTCATCCCTAGACCTCAAACTTCTTTACAAAGAAGATCACTATCATGATCCTCATTTTACATATGGGAAAACTGAGTACCTAGGTCACTCGGCAGGCTAATGGCAAAGCCAGAACCAGAACCCAAGTCTCCTGAGGTTCAGTTTAGGAGGTTTACCCCCTAGTCCGCACTGCCTCCAGATTTACCCTGAAAATCAGGGAGGCATAACCAGATTTCTGAGGTCCTCCTTCTCCGCTGTTGCATTAAGGAGAAGCTTGGCACAGCAGTGACTCTGAACCTGTATCTTCAGAGTACTCTACAAATACTAACTAATCTCCCAACACATCTGTGAATAAGGTACATTTGTTCCCCATTGAATAAACAGATAAACTGAGATAAAGATAGCATAAGTGATTAACAATGCCATACATTGATTCAGTGGAGGAGCCAGGATTACCTCTGCCCATTCTGTGCTTGATACACTACGCTATCATAGTCTTATACAGTGCTCTTTACAATTTATTTTGCATTTCCAGTAGCAGATGCCAAAAAGTTTTCAGAAATGGGTATGTAATATTAGGGTCCCAAGTCCAAATTTAGGCACCTAAATAAGTGACCTGCTTCTCAGTAGTGCTGAGATACTGATGCAAAAGAGAGAAACCAGATCTAATCAGTACCCAGCAGGCTTTATATTGAATTTTCTCTTTTCACAATTCACAAATAACTGTTATGTCTCTTTCTGTGGCCACCTTTCCTCGTGATTAGAGCTGCTGCTTTCTGACTTCCATATTTCTCCCTAATTAAGGAAGTGAGTGTGAGATCTTTCCTCCTTGATTATTATCCCGTGTCTGTGTAGAGGTGGTTACACAGGGTAGATATAATCAGCTGCAAATCTCTTATCCCTTAGCCTGCCTCAATACCGGGACACTTTGCCCCAAGTTCTGAGGCTAGAACAAAGCACAGAGGGTCTCCAGGCATGCAACTCTTCTACTGCTCAGGCATGAACTTCCTTCCTGCTCCTCCTCACTGTTACCTATGCTTAGTGATCAGTGATGGTATAAACATAAATATGGTCATCAGTAATATTTCCCCCTCTCTCACTATCCTCACCATTGACAACAAATTTCCTAGCCTTCAAAATGAATTGCTGGTTACTTGGTTCATGGGATGGGTACAGAACCAGGAGCATGTGAGGTCTTGTTTATTGTCACTAGACTAGTTCTTCCAGCCTTAATTCCTAGTTCCTAACATTTTGCTCTATCAGAAGAACACACAATTCCCTTGATTTCCTGTTTTTCTGTCCCCCACTATCAAGATCATGTTTAGCCTTGCTACTCTTTAATTAGCTAGGGAGTGGTGTCCATGAAATAATCAAATTTTCCTTGAATCAGCAGGCTTTCTGGCTTCTCGGTTACCTAGGAGAATGAGAGTTTCTTGATTCCAGCTTGATATCCAACCGTTCTGCAATTGAGTGCAACATGCTACATTGGTTCATCTGTAGCTACTGTTGGTTTTCTTTGTGGGAAAGCCAGTGAATCACTTACATGTTTCTCTTCTAGGTTAAGCTCACAGAGATCAGTCTATTTCCTTTTTATTACAGAAACTTGCAGAAAGTATTGTTTTCGTGACATTTCTTTTCAAACATCAATGAAATGTGTTTTTGTAAGAATTCCAATGGCTCTAATCTTCAGATTAAATTATGAGCATAGAAGTTTATTTTCTTTAACGTTTCAGTGATCAAGATGAAAGTTTCAAAGCAAACTGAGATCTAAATTAACACTTTAAGTCATGTGGTAGAACTTTCTGAGGATATATTTCAAATGTTTTCACAGTATCACCTAGAGGTTCCAGATAAGTTAAGAACCCTGTCGTGCTAGGCTCGGTACAAAACTCAGCCCCTGCCCCAGAAAGCTTGCAAACTAAGTTGATCAGACAGAAAATAAGTATAATTATTTTTTCATCTTAGGGATAAGGAAATTCAGGCACAGAGATACTGTTACCGAAATATCAGGTCCGCCTAGCTGAGAGCCAATAACAGCCAGACAGGGATAAGGAAAGAAAATTACTTTATTCTGCTGAATAAGGGAAGTCTGTGCCAAGTGACAGGACTCCAATTAACACAGAAATTACAGGTCTTTTATACACACTTAGACAAAGCCCTGGTGTGTTAACATTTGATTGGTGCATGCTAGACCTCGGATATCTGCTATCTGGTCAGTAAAAACTGGTATAGAAATAACTATTTCAACTGAAAAACACTATTCTTGTGTAGGCGAAGGACAACTGTAAAAATGCAAGGTCTTGCGTAGGCGAGGCATCTACTTCCACCTAGTGGCCTCTGGTTGCCGTAGCTGCTGGCTGTTAAGGGGGTTCACCATAGCTTATGACTTTCACAATACAAAGCTACTTGCTTAAACTCACAAAGGAAGTATAGGGGTAGAACTAGGAATTAAACTCAAATATCTCCAGTGTTGTTAACGAAGACCATCTTTCAGTGTCAGCGCTCATGTGTTTAGGAAGAGTTTTGAGCTGGCTCTTATCATTACAAATGAGTTTCGTAATTTCAGGAGTTTTGCATCTGACAGAAACCAAGAGAAGTAGTGCCTTTTAAATCAGTGTCCTACTGAAACCTACTTGATCTTCTGCTTTCCAGCACTATGAATTCAATGACAAATACACATTTATGTTCAGCATAAACTGGCCTGTCACAGGAATGTTTTGCTTCATTGTCAAGGTGCCTGCATGCTATTAAGAGAAAGGAAAATGGAATCTGAGCCCTGTACACTGATTGAGCCAGATGGATGCTGCTTGTCCTAGAACAGGTATGATCAAGTAGTAATCATAGGGGACACCACAGCTGCCTGGAGTCTCTTTTTTGGAGTCAGTCCATGTTCACTGTGTTGAGAACACTTAAAGGAACAGGACTGGGATGAAACAGAAAAAGTATGTAAATCACCAAAAGAAATGTTTTCTTCTTATGCTTGAATCCTGATACCTGACAAAAAGGTATTCACATTAAAAAAGGTGCTGGCCCCTCCTCAACAGGTGAGGAGAGGCCATGGAACTCATGGAATTTAATTGTTTGGATTAGGAGTGAAGTGTTGGGGAAGGCATAGCTAAGGAGGTGTATTTTCATCATAATTATTAATTACCTTTTTTGCAGTAGCGCCCAGGAGCCCTAGTCAAGGACCAGAACCCCATTGTATTAGGCATTGTACAAACATACAAAAGAAAGATGGTCCCTGCCCTGAGGAATTTACAATCGAGGCATAAAACAAGAGACAACGGATGGATATAGACAGATGGGAAAGTACAAAGAAATGATAAGACATTATTAGTGTGATGGGCACTGGTCTCTGCACACCAACAGCCTAGCCGTGGTCAAGTATTTTGTAAGCATTATGACAAAGGAGAGCTTTAAGGAAGGACTTGAAGGTGGATACTGAGGCTTTTCAGAAGTTTATGGGGCCACCTGAGTGTTTGGGTCACCATGGGAGAAAGCATGAAGGTGCCTGTTGGAAAATGTAACAAGCAGACAATGGAGACTGGCATCATCAGAGGTGAGCATCAACATCTCAGTAGTAAATAAGAGATGATAGGTCAGGTGATAGGTCTGCATGATGTGGAGTCCAACTGTGCAGGAACTCCATGCATGTTGAGGCTGTGTCAGACCAGCTAAGAAGGATACAGAGGAGGGATGGGCTTGTTGTAAAGGTGCTGGACTGTGCCATTCGCTCTCAACCTGCCAAGGCCCAAATGTGTGTGTGAAAAACCCCAAATGAGGGTACACACCAATTATTCATGCAGATAATTTAAAACGTATGGGACTCATTCTTTTAGGGTAAATATTTCAGTAAGGTCACTCATTAATCTTTTTGTTTCTGAAGTAAATAATATTCAACAGTGAGTGACAGGACATAGAATTTCTGAAGAACATAGCTAATTTGGGGACCAAAGTGAATAATATCCTCAAAGCTGAGAAGCATGACTTTAGTTTAGGAGATCTAGATTCAGGTCCTAACTCTGCCATAGACTTCCTGTGTGACTGAGGACAAGTCTCTGAATCTATCTATGCATCAGTTTCCCAGCTGAATATAGAGATGTTAATTCTTCCTTTCTCCCATCCTTTTTCTCTCTTTATGTGCATTGTAAACTATTCAGGGCAGGGATCATCTCTTATTATGCTTATACAAAATGTCATAGTGGGGCCCCAGTCTCAGTTCAAGCCTTTAGCTGCTACCATGATATAAAGACCAGTAAAAATCAAGTAGGGTTGGAGGTGGTGGATCTGAAATATGTGGATCAGCCAGTCATTTCTCACAGTGGAAAAGGCAGCATTAAGATTACTTCAGGCTCATTCTGCAGTAGGGACAACAAAGCACTTCCAGTGCCAATCTCTAACCTGGAAAAATAGAATTTTATCCCATTTCCATCCACATATATTCCTAGCCCTCAGCCCAGTGAGCTGAGCACTGGAAACAAGATTTGGTCTGTTTTCAGCAATAAACAGACGTATAGATAAGGCACTTACTATAGATAAGGGACCACTCACAGATATAAGGCCCAATCTGACAGCCTTCATTCACATGAATAGTCGCATCAAAGCCCTTACTTTGTAGATTTTTGCTTTCTAAAATCTTTCCCATATCTTTAAGTTTTACACCTTGGGATTTATAGGTGCTGATAGTATATGCTGGGAAATGTAAGTTGCTTCAAATGAGCAAAATTGGAGGTTTTTTGCTATATGACTAATTAGCATTAGCAAGCTCTTGTCTCATAGCAACACAGATCTGATGATGAACACCTGCCAGCCCAGATGGTATGGGGAGGAATTTTCTAGTTTAATAGAATAAAGTATTGTTGCTGAGCTGCCTGGAACCATTATTTAATATGAAATTTGCAAGAAGTCTGAAAAGTGATTATTGTGAAATTCCAACAAATAAACCTCTCCAAAGTTGTCATGTTCAAATGTCATCACTTGTAGAGGCACGGCTTTTCAAGATCATATAAATAATGCAGGGTAGCTACGTCTTCCTCTCTCCACATGTGTTGCAAACAGTATTGAATTTCAATAGGCATGAACACGGCAATACTGCAAAATCAATAGGGTCTGCAAAATTACAAAACAAGGCCTTATTTTGTAATATTTTTCAATAATCGCAATCCATGTTCTAATGAATTGGATGAGTTCCAAGAGAACATCTTGCTAAAAGCACAGACAAAATGTTCAAATAAGTGAATCCTCAAATATTTACCAAGTTGAAGTTTCTAATTTATGGAAATGAATCGGGGAAAGGAGGGCGGAGTGCAAAGCACTAAAATATACCTGAAGACAAGAGTTTCTGCTTCATACAGGTTGCACCAAGCCTGGAAGTCAGTGGATGAAATCCTGGTTTCACTGAACACAATGGCAAATTTCCATTGACTTCAATGGGGTTAGGATTTCACCCACTCAGTGTAAGGAGTCTTATAAGAATCTGTACCATTTAGAAAGTACAAACTTCTCCCAGGCTCTTTTCCTAATCTCTTTAGAGTCCAGTCTTTTTAGTATCAGTTAAAACTTCATATTTCCAACACATCTGCATTGTAATAGCATCTAACACCTAGTTTCATATACTTAAAAGTTCCTCTTTTACTCAAAGACTATTTAATCTGTTTCAATAATAACATATATCCATTGTCTCCATCAGAAAAAAAAAGAATATGTAATAGTATAGACTGAAGGAAAATCTCTTTTGGAAATCCTGGAGAATATACATTCAGTGTATTTTCTTTGATGCTTCTCAATATTTAATTTTAGGGGAGTGAAACAGATTAGGGATAAATGTTAAGTGCAGTTATGGCAGAAAAAATGACTAGTTAATTTAGTGTCCCATGTTTTTCCCCTGCATTCCATATCCAGTGGGTTAAGTTTACAATTTATTTTAAAAATAAAAGAAAAAACCCTGTGTTCTTTCTGTTTTGAACATCTCCGTCAGACAACTGCCTATTCAATAACATTCTTATACTGGAATTTAGTTGGCAATTTTATTGATGTAGAAATCAGATTAAAACCAAGCTTCAGTTTGTGATTCTGTATTGACTCTGTAGTGCTGACAGCAAAGTCTTGATTTCTGTCAGTAATCTAAACAAAGATGGCTGAGAAAATATACAAGGAGCAGCTAAATGTAGTAACAAGGCATCATTTTTACAGCTTTTTCTCTAGTGGTCTATACACTTTAAATTATGTCTAGAATTTGAAAAGAGAGTATTTCACCATTCATGTCCCTTTCATTGCACATCTGCTATACAGTATATCTGAAAGGTTACTCACACCTTCCCTGGGTTTATCAGCTAACCAGACTAGAAGTGAGTGTGAAAAAGAACATACAGTTATCCCTGTCCATTTATGACTGGGAAAACAACCTTTCATCATATTGGGAAAAATCCATATTCTCACTTAAAAATCAAACCACAGGACAAAAGGAAGAGCTGCCTAGAAGGAAAATGTAGTGGGCTAGCAGGAGGAGCAGCAGGACAATTTGTTGAGTCCAAAAACCATAAATGGACAGTTAAATGTGTCAATCAGTCTGGATAAGTCAGTCACTGACTCACCTCCCCTCATTTCCAAGCACATACACACATATACACAAAGCACATTCTGCTTTTGCTGATAAAATTGCTGAGTCCAGAAATGGTGAGAGCTATGGTGTGTAATTTGTCTGGAAATCTTACAAAATCCAAATGCAGTAGACTTTGTGATGACCCCAAGAACATTAATATTTTTAATTCAGAGTTTCAGAAGATTGAGAAGGAGATTCTAGCTCTTTCAGTTTATTAACAAAGGTAAGAGTTGCATGTTTGTGTGTGTAAGAGAGAGAGTTCTCACTTCCTCTCCCTGCTAAGATGGCTGCAGGCGAAACTGAAGGAGGCTTTGTTCCTTGAGTACGTTTTCTGAATGTGATGGCAGAGGAGTCTGTCTGTATAGAGACTGACACAGAAGTTACTGGGCATGGAGTGGTGGATCCTACGGCGCTAGGAGCCAACATTTTGAGCCTTTTTCGTGTGGTGCCCGAAGGTACCTGTGGGGAAGCTGATGGGAACTGCAATGGGGTGTGGGGAAGTATTTGAGGTGGAGAGACAGGCAATAGGCATATGTGTGCAAAAGGAAAAAGAGTTTGCTTGCAACTCCTTGCTGTTAGGGAGCAGTTGCAAAAGGGGGCCCTGAGTATGGATGGGATGGAATAAAGCATGGCATGTTCTCCATTTCAAACTCTGCCTGGGGTCTTGAGGAGGGGCAGGAACACAGTGAAGCTTGACCCCTATGTTACTGATAGAGTCGCACTGTGGCAAAGGGCAGTTTAGTGGCCACGCCTGTGGTCTTCACATCCCTTCCCCAGTGGAAAGGGGTAGCACTGGGATTTCCTCTGTTGCAGGGGCTCCATTCACTTTAAGGGACTCCACCAGGGGATTATTCAGCGTCTGAGTTGATCAGAGGGAAAAGTGGCCCACAAGAGGCATTTTTTAGAATCTGAAGTGGGGTCTTTTGTTTTTCTTGACTCTGAGGTTCCCAGCAACACAAAGGGGGAAGCCCCCGTGCTGAGGAGGGAGCACAAAGGCTTGTCGTGAGTGAGTACCTGAGGAACAGTGACAATAAGGAAGGACCTGAGGTGTCTGTTTCCAGTCAGGTGTCACTGAGAGTCCACCTAGGAAGAAATCCTATGCAGCAGCCGCAGCCAGTCAGGATTGGGTTTCTAGGATGCCTTACCAGATATACATGTTTTGACTATGCTACATAGGAGACAGAGAAAAAGATCCCACTAGGGATTTTGTTGTTGGGATTCTTTTGTTACAATCTTTAGGATTCTGTCCTGCATGTCTGCACACTCTGACATCCTTGCCAGGCAGCAGAACATTCAGTGCTGGCTTTTACTCTTATGGTGAAGAGGATTTTCTGTGGGAAGTTTGGAATTAGGAACGGAAGTAGAGACTGGGGTGATTTGGTAGCCATTCTTTATTCCAATCTACCATTAAGCCTGTGACTCTTTTCTTTCTCAGTGAAAATATACATGAAGTGGATATTCTGCATTGAGTTTCAGGTTATACCAAAGGGTTGCAGCCTCCACTTAAAGTTTGCGATCGATTTAGGGTTTGGAATGGTGAATATAAAGGCACCCGTGAACTTTTCCAGGTAAATAATATAGTATGACATTTCCCCTGTATATTTTATTTTGATTCTGAGTGAGGTTTCTCTTGGTAAACCAGGCAGCCACACACTTGTTTTACCTGCGGCTCTATATAGCATTTTTGTGTGGGCTGTCGCATGCACTGTGGCTCTAATGCACACAACACTGAGGACTGCAGGGACCTCGTTAGATGCAATCTGTGTGGGAAAGCTGGATATGTTTATGGGCAGTGCCTGGAGGGTGGTTCAACAGGGAAATCATCATTCCCAGCCTCCCAAGGACCTTTCCGGGGGTCAGAAGATTTAAAGCAGCCCTGCAAGGATTAATTAAAGTCCCATTTTGAGTGGCAGAGCCTTTCTTCTTCTGGGGTAAGGATGGACCCTGTCCTTTACTGATGCAGGATTGGGAAGGGATCAGGGAGAGACTATTGCCAATGGGGTGGGTGTGGGGAGGGGAAACAGAAACTGGGGATGAAACATCCACAGGCACAACTCGTTAGACAGGAATCCCAATCACCAGGCAGGAATTGGCAGGCTATGGATATAGCAGGCCCTATAGCTGGGGTACTCAAGGCTTTATGGGTTAGAGATTGTGATGAGCCCTCATGGGGTCATAGCTATTTTGGAACTCACTTCTGTCAGATTAAGGTGATGAGGTAGAAGAGATGGTGCTGTTGCTGCCCAGAGGAGTGGGGTCCCTCTCAACTTCCCCCCGCCTTCTGTCCATCCCACCTGGAGGTTGCATTACTGAGGTGAACCCAAAGGGGGTTATGGCCCAGAAAAGTTTGGGAACCATGGCTCTAGCCAATATGACCATGTAGGGATGTTGTAATGTTCAGTGAAGACAACACCAAAGCTGTATCTTTATTTTAGGGTTAAGTTGTTGTCTTGCTTTGGGAGGGATAGCTCAGTGGTTTGAGCATTGGCCTGCTAAACCCAGGGTTGTGAGTTCAATCCTTGAGGGGGCCATTTGGGGATATGGGGCAAAAATTGGGGATTGGTCCTGCTTTGAGCAGGGGGTTGGACTAGATGACCTCCTAATGTCCCTTCCAACCCTGATATTCTATGATTCTATGATTATGTGTTGTCTTGATTCTGGGGGGTTGGGATGTATGTGTGGAAGTTAAATCCAGCCTGTGTGTGTGGAATTATTTGCAGTGTTACAAAATTTAAGAGAATTTATTAGATTATATTTTGCAGTGTAGCCATTTTATACTATAGAATGTTTCCAATAGATTCAACATCTGCCAAAGTATGATTTCATGGATCCTGTGTCACCTTTCTGGATATGTTTAGATTTAATCTGTCTCTGTGCACAGCAAAAACAAGAGTAAACCGTCAATAACTGGCATCTCAGAACCCAGAACTTTGGAGCCATTAGATCTTGCATTTCAAAAAGTATCTTCCCCTCACAGGATTTCAAAGTACTTTACAGACATTAATGAATTAAGACCCACATTATAATAATAATCTCATTAGGTAAGCAATTATTGCTGTATGAATAATAATGCATAATTTGACTATGGCATCTTTTTCTGTAAAGGGATTCTTATTTTCTCTAATATATTTATTCAAAACGATTCACCAAATAAATTTTTTAAATTATTGATTTGTTTAAAATTCTTGCTATTTTGAATGGTGACATAAGGTCAGATGGTGCGATTGGCTGAGTGCAACTTTTAGAATCAGATTTCCAAAACAAATGCTTGTATATACAAATACTAAATTTCCTTTTTGCAAATATTAAGCAAAAATGTCAGAAAAATCACTGTTTTAGTGAACATTCTTGCCAGAAAAAAGGGCAAAGATGATGCTCTGGCAGCTGGCAACTAGTTTTAGCACAGTAGCACTGGTCCCAGCTCCCTGGCAGTCTGCTCACTAGGTCTATCAGCCTTCCAAAGGGGTAGCCATGTTAGTCTGTATCAGCAAAAACAACACGGAGTCCTTGTGGCACCTTAGAGACTAACACATTTATTTGGGCATAAGCTTTTGTGGACTAAAACCCACTTCATCAGATGCATGGAGTGGAAAATACAGAGGCAGGTATAAATACACAGCACATGAAAAGATGGGAGTTGCCTTATCAAGTGGGGGATCAGTGCTAGCGAGCCAATTCAATTAGGGTAGATGTGGCCCATTCCCAACAGTTGACACGAAGAGGTGAGTATCAACAGAGGGGAAATTATTTTGTGTAGTGACCCAGCCACTCCCAGTCTTTATTCAGGCCTAATTTGATAGTGTCAAGTTTTCAAATTAATTCCAGTTCTGCAATTCTAATTCCCTGCAGACTGGGAGTGGCTGGGTCACTACAAAAAATAATTTCCCCTCTGTTGATACTCACCTCTTCATGTCAACTCTTGGGAATGGGTCACATCCACCCTGACTGAATTGACCTCGTTAGCACTGACTCCTCACTTGGTAAGGCAACTCCCATCTTTTCATGTGCTGTATATTTATACCTGCCTAGTGTATTTTCCACTCCATGCATCTGATGAAGTGGCTTATAGCCCATGAAAGCTTATGCCCAAATACATTTATCAGCCTTCCATAACCTGCAGGCAGCCAGCTCCATCCCTTGTCTCCTGTGTCTGCAAAAGCAAGAAGCATCCAGTGTTCAGAGTAGGCCAGGGAGCCTGCACTCCATCAGAAGAGGAGGTCATCTCAGAGGGAGAACATAACGTTTTCATGGGATGATTTTTCAAATAGATGGGGAACTGGGGACTGCTGGAATATTTTCTCTCTATTCTGGTAAATATGGGGTGTGTTTTGTTTTGTTTTTATCTTATTTGCTGTTTTTCTGGCAACAATCTAAGAAAAAGAAAACTTACAATTCATCCAAATGCATATATGGCACTCCAGCAGCGCCAGCAACTTGGAACAAGTATTGGCTTTGTTGAAATGTCTCACATACTGGGAGCTATAGGTTTAATAATCCCTCTACACTCTGCAAGAAATCGACGTACCGGGGCTTCACAGTTCAATGCCTGAGGAGGGCAATGTCGGCAGGTCAGGGTCCTATGCACAGCATAGTGGATCTTATGCAGAGCACATATGTTAGCCACCCAGGCTGGGATTTCTATATACCAATGTAACTGCAGCCACATGAGAGATACTGATTCAACTATTTTCGGTAGAACATCACACCACTTACCAAGATGTTATATCAGGACTAGGGTGACCAGATGTCCCCATTTTATAGGTACAGTCCTGATTTTGGGGTCTTTTTCTTATATAGGCTCCAATTACCCCCCCACCCCCTGTCCTGATTTTTCACATTTTCTGTCTGGTCACCCTAATCAGGACAATAACTGTGTGTAGACCAGGCCTTAGGATCCTTTGAAAGTTAGTCTTCATAGGAAGAAACAGTAGGCCCATGTTGACTGTTTAGTCCAGACCTTCCACTATTGGCAACAGCCTGGATGATTGGGAGCTGAAGATTTCATCTCTCAGTCTCAGTGTTTTCTCCTTAGATATGAAGAAGTGAGCCCTTATATTTGGGTTTTACTCCATTTCCCAGGACTTGGGCCTGAAATTGTTAATTTTTGTGTAGGGAAATACTTGTGTGGCAATTGTTCTAAAACCACCCCTTCCAAAATACTTTAATCATGCTTGGTTTTGGGGAAGTCATATGTATAAGGGCCACATATTTCTGTGTCTAGGATCCCATTTGCCTTAAGCTAGCCCTAGTTTCCTGAACTACAGTGCCATTGTTTTTTTTCATCATTAAAATAAGTGACAACAAAAATAATTTTGTGTGAGCAATACTTCTTCTATTGTATACAGTATTGTGATTTTGCTCTAGAAATTGTTAATTGTAGCTTGTGTACGGTATTCTCTGTATTTATAACATACAGTTTAAAAACAAGGATACAGTACCAGGAATCTGACTACAGAATAATCAGTTTTTCTTCATTTATTCATTAATGAGCTGAGAAATACCTCAGATGCTCTGTCTCAGTGGTTTAAGTTGCACAGTAATCACTGGTGGATCATACAAGTGCAGCTGTTGGTTTATAAAAAAGCAAAGCAAAGATAAGAAAAAGATGAGACTCTGACAGTGAGGCAGTTCCTATAAAAAGAAGGAAAAGGGGGGAACTTTCCTAAGTGAAGCCCTGCAGTGCAAATTGGGACATTGTAATTAGCTGACAATTAATTGATTAGGTTCAGTTTTGCTGCAGTTCTGATAAAACTGGATTTTCATCTGAAGTTTGTCCAAATCCAAATGTAATGAGTTTTGCATAGGGTTACTAGGTGTCCGGTTTTTGACCGAGACACCCGGTGGAAAAGGGACCTTGGTGGCTCCGGTCAGCGGTGCTGACCGAGCCATTAAAAGTCCGGTTGGCAGTGCAGTAGGGCTGGCAGGACCCCTGCCTCGCTCTACGTGGTTCCCGGGAAGTGGCCAGCATGTCCCTCCAGCTCCTAGGCAGAAGGGCATCCCCGGGGACTTCGTGCGTTGCCCCTGCCCTCAGGCGCCACCCTGAGAGCTGGCTCCTCAGCTCTCATTGGCCAGGAAACGAGGCCAATGGGAGCTGCAGGGGTGGCGCCTGTGGGTGGGGGCAGCGTGCAGAGCCCCCTGGCTGCCCCTCTTCGTAGGAGCTGGAGGGACATGCCGCTGCTTCCCGGAAGCTGCCTAACATCAGCAGCACCGCCCAGAGCCCCCTCCTGTGCCCCAACCACTTGCCCCAGCCTGGATCCCCCTCATGCATTTTGAACCCCTCGACTTCAGCCCATAGCCCCCTCCTGCACCTCAAACCTTTCATCCCTGGCCTCACTCCGAAGCCTGCACTCCCAGCTGGAGCCCTCATTCCCCCACCCCAACCCCTTTCCCCAGCCCGGAGTCCCCTTCTGCACCCGGAACCCCTCATTTCTAGCCCTGCCTCAGAGCCCACACCTCCAGCACAGAGCCCGTACCCCCTCCCACATCCCAACCACTGCCTCAGGGCAGGGCCCCATCCCACAGTCTTAAGCCCTCAGTCCCACCCACCACCCCAGAGTCCCCTCCTGCACCCCAAACCTCTCATGCCCATACTCCCATCCAGAGCCCTCCCCCTCCTGCACTCCACTCCCCTGCCCCAGCCTGCACCCCAAACCCCTCATCCCTGGCCCCACCCCATAACCCACACCCCAAGCCGGAGCCCTCACCCCCTCCTGTGCCCCAACCCCCTGCCCCAACCCAGTGAAAATGAGCGAGTGAGCGAGGATGGGGGAGAGTGAGTGGCAGAAGGAGGGGGGGATGGAGTGAGCAGTGGGCGGGACCTTGGAGAAGGAGTAGGGCAGGGGTGAGGCAGGGGGCAGGACAAGAGTGTTCGGTTTTCTGCAATTAGAAAATTGCAACCATCGTTTTGCACTATCTGCAGTGTCTTGGGTATACCCCCAGTTTCCCTTCCCTCTGATCACTACATATGCCCCTAGCACCTATTAGCCTTCTCTGTGTGTGACTCTTCAAGAGCACTTCTGCTCTCCCTTCCAGACACTTCTCACATCCTCCCAGAAAATTGTTTTCATAGTTCTCTTAGACACCACCATCCTGAGAGACTTGGAGCATCTTGCCATTCTTTTTCCAATTCCTTCCAAGGTCCCCAAACATGACGAATCCATTTCCATTGACCTCAACTTTCCCACCCCTACAACCTTAACATTCCAGGGACCCACCTCCCTCTGACCACCATTAATAATCTCCCAGTTAACAGACTTTAGGCGTCTATAGAGAATTAGCTACAGGCTTCTAGCTACTCCTTGTCTCAACTGTCCACTGGTTAGTTCTGGTCACATTCAGAATGAATCTGAGAAATAACCATCCAAACCTGGCGTACCCCCTGCCAACTACCATTCCACCAAACTCATTTGGTTGTTTTTTTTGCCATTGCCCACCAGAGAATAACTGCACAGATAGTGCAAATTAGAGTTTCAGGTGTGTCATGCAGTGCCTGAATTCAGGCCAAACAGTGGTTCTGCCATAGGTAGTATAAAACCACTCAGTTGACAACTGCTAGAATCTCAAAGAAAATACATGGCAAATATCTCTCCTTCCTTATCAAGGCACATACTCTGGTGTCTGAAAGGGGCCAAAAGCCAACTATCCATAAGTCTAGCTATGCAACAGCGTGACTCTCAGTTTGGAAGCCAACAAATCCCAAATGCGGACATTAGAGGAGCAGAATAGTGAAAAGTGCTCCATTGTCTCCTCTGATCCAGAGCATGCTTCCTGGGTGCACCTCCCTCGTAGGTTACTTCTAACATACAACTTACCATGAATACCTGCTACCGTATATTATTGTAGTTGAAGGGAACTCTGTTATTTTGAAGGTACAACAATGCCCAAGACAATCATCTGGGCCAATGGTTCACAAAGTTTTTCAGGTCATGACCCCTTTTCGGCTCACTTCTGGTAACGTAACTTGCAGGCTGAAAGATGGGGGGGAAGGAGGTTTGAAAGGAAGCCTTCCGCACATTCACCCCCAGATGGGAGTGGTTCCTGTGCTTTGTGGGGAGGGGAGTTGAGAGGGAGCCAGCCCTGCTCTCACTTGAAGAAGCAGCTCCTGTGTGCCACAGGGCTTGGCCCACCTCCCCACTGTGGGCATTGCAACTTGGCAAACATTGTTGCAGCACCATTCAGATTTGGGCCGTCTGCCCCTTGGGAAATGGAGGGGCAGATGGGCCAAAGATCCATGACCCCCCTGGTTCCCGTTGCAACCTCTAACCCACAGTTTGGGATGCACTGGACTAGAGAATTCAATCACTATTGGATGTTGGAAATCCTTTGCTGAAGGAATGCAGTACCCAGTGCAATTTGTGGTTAACAATGAAAAAATAGCAATATAATTATCAAGAATGAACTTTTTTCATGTTTGGTTACAGATAGTAATTTATATCTGTAAAGTATATACAATTAGGACCTTTACAATTAGGCTTAGTAATAATTTATTTGTGGTTGGTATATTTCATTCATCACCCACTATGGATTTATTTTCTTCAGCATTTGAATTAAATTTGCATCTGTTCTCTATTCCAAATATTGACAGTTACCTTTGCTGATCATAAGCTTTGCTTATATTTTGTAATCATAGAATGGTTCCTTTTTTATGGCAATACTCTAATATTTTCAAAACTCGACTCCCAATGAGGAAGAAAAACACATCAGTATTTTCCAGAGTTGTCATCTAATTTGTTACATTCCTCTCTCTGGCCTGTTTCAGACTTGTGAATATTATAAATAGAGTCAGCAATGCAATTTGAAGTAACAGATTAATTGCACTTCTCCTGTCAAGTTGCATGAAGCATAGGGCACACATTCAGTGTCCTTGTGGAGGAAATGATGAACTGTTGATTTGAATTCTTCAGTTAATAATCAAAAACCCCAGAATAGCATGATTTGTAACAGCAGAAACTACATCAATTCATGAGTCAATCTGAAAAGCGCTGAAACTGTTTTCATTCGGTATCCCCTTTTCTGGCATTTTATCAGATGACATGGTAGTTTTTCAGCAGACTTGGAACAGACATCAATTGCAAAACCTGACCACAAATTGCAGTCACATGTTCTGTCCCTTGATCCACAGGTAACACAATCAACATGTAAAATCTGCAAGACCTGTAGAATCTGCAGTTTATTCAATTTTCTCCCTTTGTTCCCTGGTTTCATACAAGTGCACAAGAGTCTATTGAGGAGCAAGTGTTGTCAGTATAACTAAGCTGAAAGGGTGGAATAAACTCTCTCCAGGGCCATTTTTTAAGGAAGTTAATGGATTCTAAAAGAGAGTGTTAATTTAAAAAATGTGAAAAAATATGTATTGGAAATGAAGAGAAATGTAAAGAATTCTTGTAAAGAAATTAATTTAATGTTAGTTACTAGAACACAGATGTTTTGTATGCCATACCTATACAACCATTTCACTAAATTCAGATCACTAATTAACCAGCATCTGTTTCTTGTTCAGCAGTAAAATGATTCATTGGAACCATTTGCAGAAACAAGTACTTTTATATTAAAAATGTATCCAACCTTTCTATCTTTTCCCAAAATTACTTAAAGGGGCAACCAAGTGGTCCAAACCTGAAGAAATGTCCCAAAGAATAATGTAAGCTTGCCTCTTATTCCAGCCCTGAGCCATGTTTCAGCACAGTGTGTAAAAGGTATCTCATGAGCCAATAGAAAGTCTTAAAATTAAGGAACGCAAAGTGAGTAATGCAAAATATTCCCTGTGACTATTCATTTGAATGATAAATTAATTCACTTTGGCTAAGTTCCACTTCTTTTTAGGTTTGCATTCCACAGACATTCCAGTAATGCAGTACACTGGCTCATGGAAAGCAAATTTTAAGTAATTTTTGTATGTGTGTTTATCGGGGCCCGGCGTGGTGGCACGCACCTGTAATCCCAGCTGCTTGGGAGGCTGTGGTTGGCGGATCACTCAGGAGTTCTAGGCTGCTGTGTGCTATGTCAATCGGGTGTCCGGTGCTACTGACAGCCTGGCCAGTGGGTAGTTGGAGGACCGGCTAGAACAACATGTCTGACGTGTTGTGATCGCCGCTCTCTCGGTGAGGGCTGCTAGACCAATCGATGCCAGTGACCGGTGTTTATTAGATTGGAACTCTTATCCAATCAGTGAACAGAAACAATTCCATGTAATTTATCTGACCCATCACAACTAAGCCATAAAGTTTGAATTAAGAATATTTTTAATTGATCCTTTGAGAATAAAATTCAGTTATTGGTTCAATACGTTCAAGGCAACAATGCAAGCAGAAAAGGCATACATTTATCAAATAAAATCCTACAAATTATTTGCTCTGTTCTAAATTAAGATATAAAAGTCTGTTTTCTGCATCTTTGCTAACCTGGGGGTTGGAGAAATAATGTATATGAACAAGAGGAAATGAGAGAAAGTTTATGGATACATTGTCAGACTCAATAAATGAGAGAATCAAAGTCAACCACAAAACAATAAAATGATAGATCTTCAAATTAGCCAATTGTTCAAATTATCAATGATTGTTTAAGTATTTCTGCACTTTTCCAAACTCCCTTATGGGTGCCAACATAAGAATTGCCTCTCTATATAATCAAATCAAAATCTGCATTATGTCCACTAGCTGTATGCACTAATTGAATCTGGGCAAGAGAAAAGTTCTAGGAGACACTGTCATTGTTAAGTGAATAGTGATTGGGTGAAATTCAAAAGCTTTGAAAGTTTCATTTGAATAATATTCCAAAATCTGTCTTGCTTCTCTAATGCATCTCTAGATGTCAAAACTCTTTGGTCTGCAGCCCTGAAATACAAATCTCACAGAAAATTAGGTTTTGGCAAGATTTCCAGAACTCCCATTGCTGGTAAGACTAGAAATACCCCAGAAAGGGGAAACATCTGAGAGCTGCAGGAAGCCATGAGCGGTCTGTTTTTAATACTATAATGAAGAGAAGGGGAAAGGATAGTAACAGCTTCCTCCTCGCCCTTCAGATAGCTGCTGTGTACAAAGGTGGTGCACAAGGGCAGCCGTTTAGTGAAATGTGGATTTGTAAATGCCTTCCCTTGAGATAAGATCATCTGTCTTGGGCAGAAAGGTTGTATGTGAATCGAGGAGTGGAGCTCTGGATAGACTAACATTAGGGCACTAGAAATTAAAGGGCTTTCATTTTGCATGGCAGTTTGGAAAGGAAAGCCAGGAGAGTAGAATTTGGTGAAGCCTTTGGGAGATTCGGATCCTGTTCCTATTAGCCACATAGCATATTATTAATAGAGATGGGCTCACGCTGCAGAAATTAAGGTCTGCATTTCAAACGCTATAATCTGCAGGCTGTTCTTATCTGGAGTTTTGGTTTAGGTCATTATTTATTACACAGATAGAACAATGATTATTTCTTTTTGCCTTCCATGGTTTACATATACATGTGGACTGTTTGTTGTTTTGGTTTCTGTTTACAGGTGGACCTATGGTGCAAATTTGGGCATGTACAGATGAAGAGTTTTTTTCTGCAGTCACCTTCTATGATTCAGATGCCTCTGCAGCCCTCATGACTTCTTTAGTCTGCTCCTTCTGAGGTCTCTCTAATGGCCGGATCCTCACAGGAGTGCCTGTCTCCTGGGACAGCAGGTCAGACTTCAGTGCCTGCTTTTGACCACCATGCTAAGAAAGGTAGTAGGGAAATAAGAGTTTCCTGTTCTTCAGTAAGAGAGAGTAAGAAGGAGGCTAGATCTGTTATGGGTCTCTGTGTAGAGGGGGATCTGGACAAAGCAATAATGACTGGGGTGGGTGAGGAATGTCTCTCTCTAAGGTAGGTATGAAAGACAACTAAAAAGTGTCTAGAGAGAGCTGAGGAAGAAATCCCAGAACAGGTGAGATCATTTATTTTGGGGATTTTGTCAGAGAGATGTTTGGGGAAGGGAGCAGGGGAAAGGATGTTATCCTGGGCATTGAAGTAGCGCTTGCGAAGAAAACTAGGATAACTCTCTACTTCCCTTTACGGTCCCAGAGCTGGGGCTTCTAGTACAGAGTGAGGACGTGCTCTGGCCCATAAAAGGTGAAGAATGGCTGGTGGGAACCATTATTTGTTTTGACTTTTTTTTTTGGATGTTCCTAATTTATATGGAGAGCTACATTTTATACTAACTTACGAGCTGAAAGGGAAATTGAGGAACAGTTGAAAGGCAGTACCAAGCCATAGGTGTTGCTGGAAAGGAAAGCCACACTGAAATAAATAGCTTTATTTTGTAAATGATGGGGTCTAAATTAGCTAAAATGATGGGGTCTAAATTAGCTGTTACCCCTCGAGAAAGATCTTGGAGTGATTGTGGATAGTTCTCTGAAATCATCCACTCAATGCATAGTGGAAACCAAAAGTGAACAGAATGCTGGAAATCATTAAGAAAGGGATAGATAAGAAGACAGAAAATATCATATTGCCTCTATATAAATCCATGGCATGCCCACATCTTGAATACTGCGTGCAGACACGGTCATCCCATCTCAAAAAAGATATATTGACATTTGAAAAAGTTCAGAAAAGGGCAATAAAAATGATTATGGGTATGGAACAGCTTCAGTATGAGGAGAGATTAATAAAACTGGGACTATTCAGCTTGGAAAAGAGATGACTAAAGGGGATATGATAGAGGTCTATAAAATCATGACTGGTGTGGAGACAGTAAATAAAGAAGTGTTATTTACTCCTCATAACAAAAGAACTAGGGGGTCACCCTATGAAATTAGTAGGCAGCAGGTTTAAAACAAACAAAAGGAAGTATTTCTTCTTACAACACACAGTCAACCCGTGGAACTCTTTGCCAGAGGATGTTGTGAAGGCCAAGACTATAACAGGGTTCAAAAAAGAACTAGATACCTTTCTGGAGGATAGGTCCATCAATGGCTATTAGCCAGGATAGGCAGGGATGGTGTGCCTAGAAGCCTCTGTTTGCCAGAAGCTGGGAATGGGTGACAGGGGATCAATTGCTTGATGGTTACCTGTTTTGTTCATTGCTTGATGGTTACCTGTTTTGTCCCTCTGGGGCACCTGGCATTGGCCACTGTCTGAAGACAGGTTACTGAGCTAGATGGACCTTTGGTCTGACCCAGTATAGCTGTTATGTTCTAAATTCGTAAGGGACAACTATACAGGATTGGGAGAAGAGTGTCTGAGCCACTACTAATCCATAGGTGAAATATTGTTGATATACAATATCATTGAGTCAGTTTGGCAAAATGTGCTTTTTCACACTTTTATATAGGACATAAGTACTTTTGTCAAAAGTACAGTATCAAGTATAAGTTGTAAGAAATCTAGATAAAATTGGTCAGACAGAATTATTATGCTATGTAGCTTAATAGGCCCCATTCAGTGATCATATTGTCTGCAATGTTTTGAGGAAAAAAAACCGAAGAAAAGGACCCGAAGATAACATTTCTACTTGTACATTCTTCAGAAAGTGGCTAGATGAGATTAAAAAATAAAAACACATTTACTTCAGTTGGAGCTGCAGGTACTCAGTTTTAAAAACCGGGCTACTTTTATTTAGGTGTCTCTCTTTAGGCACCCAATTTCAATTTTTGGCCTAAGGGTCCGATCCTGTAATCTATTGAATGCCCTTACTTCCACTGACTAAATGGAAATTATTTGAAGGTGGTAAACACCATTCATGATGCAGTCCTAGATGATATATAGAAAGTCACACAGGGAGTCAGTATCAGAGGATTAGCCATGTTAGTCTGTATTATTACAGTGGGAATAGAACCAAGATGACCTCTTTGTTTGTTTTCTCCCAGTCTTAAGCCCCACTCACTTGGGCATTGTGACGGGGTCGGACTCACCCGGCAGCGCCTCCTACTGGTATCTTCTGGGAATTAGCTCACCAGCCTCTGGAGCGCCCTCTGTTGGCCGGGGATCCGGCTGCTCACTCTCTGGCCCGTGTCCCTCCCAGGACCTGGTGCCCCTTGAACTGGGGTGCTGCCCCCTGGCAGTACCCCACCGGTCTTACTTCTAGGGTCTCCCCTCCCTAGGGGACCCCCAACCCACTATCCCCACCTCACCTCAGTTGTAGGCTACTGCCAGTCACCAGCTAGCCCCCGCACCCTGGGGCAGACTGCAGTATAAGCCACTCATCACCAGCAAGGTTGGGTTGGACCTGCTGCCTCGGCTTACCCGTGGGTTACCCCCTGCAACCCCTGTACCTATTGGGCTTAACACTAGGCCACAGCCTGGGGCTTTCCTAGCCGGAGCTCCCCAGCTCCGCAGGCCCTTCCCCAGCCCTGCTCCAATCTAGGTACCTGGTCAGGTCCCTGCAGCCAAGCCCTTCCCTCTCTAAAGACAGAGAGAGAGTGTGTTTGCTCCAGGCCCACTGCCCTCTTATAAGGGCCAGCTGGGCCCTGATTAAACTGGCCCCAGCTGTGGCTGCTTTGAATCAGCCCAGCTTTCAGCCTCATCCCTCTCCCAGGGCTCTTTCCAACCCCTCAGGGCAGGAGCGAGTATCCACCCCGCTACAGGCATATTTCCATACTGGGGCACGCCTTCCTGCGCCGCTTCCGAGGGCTCCGGTACGACCGGCAGCTCCTTTATCTCGATCCGAGGGGCCTTCCGCAAGACCTCTCCGGGCTGCCGGTCTTCTACCAGGACCTCCTCCGGACCTGGAAACTGTTTTCAACCACCAGGTCCGTGGCAGCCACCGGGGGGGCAGATCTCCTCGCAGAGCCCCTGCTACACCACCCCCAGCTTCGTGTGCAGGCGGCGGAGTCCCCCTCGGTGCGCCAGAGGTTGGTCCTGGCAGAAGTCACCAGAGTCGGAGACCTCCTGGATTACGACCGGGGAGACTGGCTGGATCCCCTGACGCTTGCTCAGCACATGGGGCTCTCCAGGCCTTGTACTCCCCGGCGCGTACTCCAGGAGGTGAGGGCCGCTTTGCCACCCGCTGCCCGGGTCTACCTCGACCGGGTCCTGCACGAGGGCACGCCCCGCCCACCCTCCACCCCAGACCCCCCGGACCTTTTCATCGGGCCTCTGCCCGGTGGACCCAACCGCCCCCCCCCCCGCCTCTTCTCCATGAGCCGGCTGCACACCTTGCAGCCAGTCCGCTTTCAAACTGCGCCACGGAAGCATCTCTACACGCTCATGCTCCACACCCTTCATTTCCTCGCCCTCGTGTCCTGCCCCAACACAAAGTGGCGGGACCTTCTACCACCTCTAGAGGGTGAGGAGACCCGGTGGGCCAGCCTCTATTCCACTCTGATACCGAGGCCCACCGGGGATGTCAGCTGGCGACTCCTTCATGGGGCCGTGAACACGGGCGTGTATTTGGCGTGGTTTACCCCTGTCCCGGATACCTGCCCCTTCTGTGGTGTGAAGGAGACCCTGGTGCACGTCTACCTGGAGTGCGCCAGGTTGCAGTCCCTATTCCGGCTCCTCACCAATATTTTGTTAAGATTTTGGCTGCACTTTTCCCCTCACCTCCTTCTCTATGCACTCCCTATCCGTGGCCCCACAAAGTCACGGGACCTCCTGGTCAATCTCCTCCTGGCCCTGGCTAAATTGGCCATCTATAAAACCAGGGAGAGGAGGTTGGCCGATGGAGGCTCCGGTGCCTGTGGGGCCTGTTTCCGATCCCTTGTCCGTTCACGCATCCAAGAAGAGTTCCTCTGGGCGGCGTCCGCTGGCTCCCTTGACGCCTTTGAGGAGCAGTGGGCGCTGTCCAGGGTTCTCTGCTCGGTGTCTCCGTCAGGCTCCCTTCTTTTAACCCTGTGACCGCACCCCTGACCCTGTTATTTCATTAGTTGTCCCCCGGACTCATTTGGATTCCAGGTCCTGTGGATCCTCCCCTTAAACTAGGGGGGGGGTCCTTTAGCAGTGGGTGGGCTTCCGCCCGCCCACTTCCCGGAACCCAATAGGTACAGGCATATTTCCATACTGGCGCACGCCTTCCTGCGCCGCTTCTGAGGGCTCCGGTACGACCGGCAGCTCCTTTATCTCGATCCGAGGGGCCTTCCGCGAGACCTCTCCGGGCTGCCGGTCTTCTACCAGGACCTCCTCCGGACCTGGAAACTGTTTTCAACCACCAGGTCCGTGGCGGCCACCGGGGGGGCAGATCTCCTCGCGGAGCCCCTGCTACACAACCCCCAGCTTCGTGTGCAGGCGGCGGAGTCCCCCTCGGTGCGCCAGAGGTTGGTCCTGGCAGAAGTCACCAGAGTCGGAGACCTCCTGGATTACGACCGGGGAGACTGGCTGGATCCCCTGACGCTTGCTCAGCGCATGGGGCTCTCCAGGCCTTGTACTCCCCGGCGTGTACTCCAGGAGGTGAGGGCCGCTGCTCGGGTCTACCTCGACCGGGTCCTGCACGAGGGAACGCCCCGCCCACCCTCCACCCCAGACCCCCCGGACCTTTTCATCGGGTCCCTGCCCCGTGGACCCAACCGGCCCCCCCGCCCCTTCTCCATGAGCCGGCTGCACACCTTGCAGCCAGTCCGCTTTCAAACCGCGCCACGGAAGCATCTCTACACGCTCGTGCTCCACACCCTTCATTTCCTCGCCCTCGTGTCCTGCCCTGACACAAAGTGGCGGGACCTTCTACCACCTCTAGAGGGTGAGGAGCCCCGGTGGACCAGCCTCTATTCCACTCTGATACCGAGGCCCACCGGGGATGTCAGCTGGCGACTCCTTCATGGGGCCGTGAGCACGGGCGTGTATTTGGCGCGGTTTACCCATGTCCCAGATACCTGCCCCTTCTGTGGTGTGAGGGAGACCCTGGTGCACGTCTACCTGGAGTGCGCCAGGTTGCAGTCCCTATTCCGGCTCCTCACCAATATTTTGTTAAGATTTTGGCTGCACTTTTCCCCTCACCTCCTTCTCTATGCACTCCCTATCCGTGGCCCCATAAAGTCACGGGACCTCCTGGTCAATCTCCTCCTGGCCCTGGCTAAATTGGCCATCTATAAAACCAGGGAGAGGAGGTTGGCTTATGGAGGCTCTGGTGCCTGTGGGGCCTGTTTCCGATCCCTTGTCCGTTCACGCATCCGAGCAGAGTTCCTCTGGGCGGCGTCCGCTGGCTCCCTTGACGCCTTTGAGGAGCAGTGGGCGCTGTCCGGGGTTCTCTGCTCGGTGTCCCCATCAGACTCCCTTCTTTTAACCCTGTGACCGCACCCCTGACCCTGTTATTTCATTAGTTGTCCCCCGGACTCATTTGGATTCCAGGTCCTGTGGATCCTCCCCTTAGACTAGGGGGGGTCCTTTAGCAGTGGGTGGGCTTCCGCCCGCCCACTTCCCGGAACCCAATAGGTACAGGCATATTTCCTCATCTGGTGCACAGGTAGTAGTGTGATGTTTCAAACGTCATGACAGCATATGTTGTGATACCATGATTCAGGTCAAGTATGGAAAAAATTGTGATTAAAACCTAAATCATAACACAGACTACTAATTACCCTAAAATTGTCTAAAACATTCCTGTCTAACTCACTGTTTTTAAAGAGCGGAGAGGCGGCCTTCTAACTTTTGAAAATTCCTTCAAGACTCTCTCAAATAAAAGCAACTTTTTGTGCCAATTTTTATAGCAATCTTGTTCCATTTTCTTGCTCTCTCACTGAAGTCTAAGAGATGACAAGCTCACTTTGACAGGGTTTTAATTAGTTTCCATATGTGATCTATTTGTACCATGTGGCTCTGAGATTTTCTTTGTGGATGGAAAAAAAAGGCAATTTAAACTGTTTCAATTATTTACCTGCATCAGTTCTAATGTTCCCAAAACAGATGGCTTTGACACTTTTTGTTTTTGTTTTGTGTCTTTTGGATTTTTTCCCTGTCATTCCAGCTTGTTTAGATAGACTATTTTTCTCTCTGAGCAATTGTATTAGAAGAAGAAACAAAGATAGACAGGAGGTCAACTGAAGGATTTTCGGCTGTTAAACTCAATTACAAGCAATGAAATGAATTTAAAAATGTCTTTCCTGAAGGGTAAATGTATGCTGTTCTCTGATATCTGACATGACAGTGCTTGAAGGTCCTTTTTGAGATGAACTGAACTCTAATTTTTTATTATTATTATTATTGTGCATGTGTATGTGTGTGTGTGTTTTTTGCTTCAGCTGCCTTTAATTTTCATGGGTGTGCTAAAAAAAACAACCTGTCAAATATAAATCACTTGCTATATTCCCATGATGAGCTGTTCATCTGACAGGAGCAATTTATTTACAACACACAATGTACAAAAATGTTTTATTCAAAGTTGCAACAATATTAAACAGCAAAATGAAACATTGACGGACAATTTGGTTTACATTGAAAGGAAAACAAAAACCCCAAACCCCAACTATTCCCAAGGAAAGTTGATTGATTGCTTTATTTAAAATAAATAAATAAAAAAGGAAGATGTTTTCCTTTTCAAGTTCTGTGATTTACTCCTAGTTAGGGGGTATGTTTGGGAGCTGACACATTCCCAATTATCTAATTATCCACTTTGCTCAGTCTTTGGGGTGGCAGGTTTTTTTCATGCTGCTCATTATACTATTTTTTAGTAAGCACAAGAAAATATTTACATCTCTGTGTTGAATTCATAATTAGAGATATTCAGAGTTTCTTATAAAACCATATTTATTAGGTACAATGATCATAGATTAGATCCCTAAAATGTTAAATGTAAAGTATATTTTACAAGGACAGATCTATAACAACAAGTATAGTGTATACTGTCTATAGAGATATTTGCAGATAATTGGGTTTGATAATTTAGACCCTGATTAAGGAAAGCACTTAAATAAATACTTAGGTGCATCCCTATTCAAGACAGCGCTTAAGCATGTTCATAGAGGGTAAACCATCCTGTCTGACCTCCTGTATAACACAGATCATATAATTTCATTCAGTTATTCTTATATTTAGACCAATAACTTGTGTCTGACTATAGCTAATCTTCTAGAAGGGTATCTAGTCTTGATCTATGGACCCAAGAGATGGAGAGAGAGTCCATTACTTGGACATTTCTTAACTATAAGAACATGCTTGAAGTCAAACATTGACCCATGGGATTTAAGCATGCGCTTAATCTTAGGGAAATATTGAATGTTGCCTTTCTGAATAGAGATGCTTTCCTGAATCAAGGCCTTAAGTTTTAAGCATGTGCATAATTGTTTGAAGGATCTAAACTTTAATTGAGGGCCTGAGGGCTCAATCCTACTCCCACTAACATCAGTGGCAAAACTCCTACTTACTAGAATGAGAACAGGGTCAGGACCCATGGAAGTGTAGTAAGGTAAGGAGAACTCAGAATATTGAGAGAGGGAGGAAAGCAAACTGAGGAGAACAGAGACTCAGGGTCAATGAAACTATCATTCTGAGGGCCTCTTTCCAACTGTTATTGAAACATCCTTATAGAAGGAGATCATGAGTATTGTTAAGCCAACGTCATGATTTTTGGAAATCTGACTTATGATTTTTGAATGTTTCAGATTGGCAATACTGGATTCGTTCCCAGTTTTCCTGAGGGACCTGGTAAATACAAACACCTTTTCTTCTTATATGGCTAAAATTTATAAGCAGGTTGGGGTAAAGAGGGAAGAACCACCTCGACATCCTCCTCTGGCTGTTTTATGTGAATTTAGCAGTAGCATGGATTGGGCCCTGAAGACCACATAGTCAGGGCACGTCTAGTTTGTTATTCCTGCTGGGGCTTACCCTTCAGTAGGCAGAGAGCTTCTGGGCAATGTCAAATCTGAAGCAGCTGTGTACATGCCCAGCTGCTCAAATTTAGGTTTCTTGGGAACTTTATTGATGGAAGCTTAGTTAGGCACCTATATAGTTAGGCAGCAGCTGAGCAGGGGTTTTGTTAATGCCAGTGGCACCCATATGTTTGACTTAAGGTTGTCTAACTGTCACTTCATGTGTCTGTCCCTTTTGTGAATCCCACCCCGAAGTCTTATCAATTATGTTTGGAACACTTTGAAAATGCTGCTTCCCGTGAATTGCGCAATTTCTAACAAACTACTGCACCACTTCAGAAAGAAATTGAAACTTACTAGTAGCAACCTCTTCATTCACAGTCCACCAAACATGCCAAACATTCACAGGATTGGAAATGAGGCTTTTCCTGGAGAATGCTAAAGAGAAAAGCAGAGATTTTGTATACGTGACCGTTAAAGCTGTCAATTCCACTGACTGAGTTTGTTTTTCTCCTCCTCTTTCATTTCAGAGCACAGTAAAGGTAAGTTAATCAGAGAGCCATTTCTGTGGCTTTCATGACAAGGAGTTTCCAAAGCTATTGTCAGGGGTTGATCCTTAGTCCATTGAAATCTGCAGGAGTTTTGCCATTAACTTCAATGGGAGCAGGAGTGAGCCCTTAGTAAAATATTTATTTGCCTGCTTCTGTTCAAGTATTTCAGTGATGATGATAAAAATAATAGCCAAGAATCATTGGTATGACGATACCTAGGTGACTGAGCAAACTAGGATCAATTATGGTTTGAACTGAAGAAAATGTGATGTTAGAAATAAAAATAAAAGCTTGGTAGAGTGTGTAAAACATTCCAATCTAATTAATATTATTAGTTTTACTGTGGTAGTGCCCAGAGGTCCCAATACGGATCAGGGTCAATGTACTAGGTATAAACACAGGAAGATAAGGTCCCTAACCTGTAGCATTTCCATTGTATGGTAACAAGCACTCTGTGAGAGGCTGGGAAGAGGGATACAATCAGAATCTCTGCAGGCTTGATTCTCCGATTTCGATAAGCCTATGAGAAGGGAGGCTGACAGGGAACTAATGGAGACTTCCTGATTCTTGGGCACCTGTCTCTGGCATATGTTTACATTTGCAGAGGGGCAGCTTTAACATGTCACTGTGACTGGCGGGCAGTCTCTTGGGGATCCAAGGCCAGCTGGCAGTTGGCTGCAGTGGCGTCTGACCCTGCTGTGCCTCCTGATCTTCCCTCCCCTTCCTACCTCCTACATGCCCCTTATACCAATCAGTAGAGTTCCCAGTGCTGGCACTGGCATGTGACAAAAACGTTACAGGAGGTACCGGAGTCACCTTTCCCAGGTTTATGTTAACGGAGATACCCCCAACACAGTGGAAATTCTCCAGGGCAATTCTCTAGCTGTTTTAAGATCCCATTGTGCCATGTAAGCAACACAAAATGAATTTAGTGGACGGAAGAATTCAGCCTTACATATTTTAGATATACATAGATGAACATTTTTAATTATAAGTTGATATAACCAGCAAATGTATCCTTCAACATGTCCTTGATTGGTTGGCTAACTTGGTGTAGGTGTCACCAAAAAAAGTGGGTTGTGAAGGCTAGTGTCATAGAATCATAGAATATCAGGGTTGGAAGGGACCTTAGAAGGTCATCTGGTCCAACCCCCTGCTCAAAGCAGGACCAATCGCCAATTTTTGCCTAAGATCCCTAAATGGCCCCCTCACGGATTGAACTCACAACCCTGGGTTTAGCAGGCCAATGCTCAAACCACTGAGCTATCCCTCCCCCAGTGTCAGTGGTACAACAGAGATTGGGTGGGAGAGATTCTCAGAAAGAGATGTGCTGATCAGTTATTTCTTTTCATTTTTTAAAAAACCTAATACTGAACATCTTTGTCTTGGATACGTCGTGAAAAATTAAAGGCAGTTACATGCTCAGAAAACTGTCATTACCTCAAGAAATACAATTCTCACAAACAAACAAATACGTAAAAGTTTTCTTCCACACTGGAAAATACCACTTAAGTCATTAATAAAAATGGAACTTTGCCAAGAGTGTGGAATTTCACCCGAGTTTACTGCAAAAGTCTACATTTCCTGGTGAAAATTGCAACATCTTGCTCTCAACAAAATTCAAGAAGTCTCCCCAAAGTATTGGGGTTTTGGTCCCATATATAAGTACTCAGAGTGACAATTAGAATTCCTTGCAATCACTGTGCATTCTTGTCTTTCCATTTGGAAGATCATAATATAAGGGTAAAAAAATTTTTTTTTCTTAATGGTAGGGTTTGGTAATTTTAAATGAAGATTTTTGGTCTAATTCTGAGCCTGATCCAAAGCCTATTCAAGTTAATGAAAAGAGTCCCATTGACTTAAGTAGGTTTTCTGCTTGGGCCTTGTGCTCATGGAAGGTGTCAAGCTGATAACCCAGGAACCAGGCCTGTATGTATTAATGTATCTCTCTAGGGTACTTTTATAACCCCTATTACTTTAATGACTAATCACCTCATAATATTTATCCTTGCAACACCCTTTTGAAGTAGGGAAGTACTGTTTTACAGCTGAGACCTGAGGCAGACTAAGTAACTTGCCCAAAGTAACAGAGAAGGGAATTGAACCCAGTTTTCTTCACTGATAAGTTAATGCTCGTAACTACTGGACTATCTCACTCTGGGTATATGTGCCTGTATCTTTCTCTCTCTCACACATACACATTGACTGCTAACATGAAGAATAATTCAAAGTGTCTCATGCCCCAGTCTGTAATATGCCTTAGTGAATAACCTGAGCATATGGAAGAGTGGACTGTCTTCTGCTCTTAATTGGGCTGAGGAGGAGACTAGCAGCACATTCTCTAGAAGTTGCCAGGGAACTGGAAGGGGAGCAGCTCTTCTATGCTCTTCCTTTAAGAAGGTGGATTTAGGCCATTGAGCCACCCTCCAGAAAGCATGTTAAGTGTAACAGGTTTCCAGTGGTGCAACATATTTCTGAATGCTAATTGGCTAGCACTGAGATATTAGCTAGCTCCTGAAATTGTTGTCTTTCAAAGGCAGAACTGCTGGAAAAAATGTCCAAATGCTGTAATTCTGAAAACCCATGGTATGTTATGATACCATAGCTGCTAATGTAAATTATAGACTTTTCTAGTGTATTGGTACAGAGTATATGACTTGTATAGCTCATGCTTAGTGGCTTTGTGCCTGGACCACATAGAGGTTGGAGTCTGCTACTTCCTTTGAGTTAACAGACTTGCATCTTTTAGCAAGAGAGGGACATTGGGTAAGTGTGGGTTACTCTTATTTTAAAATTATTGTATTGAGAACATTTTCAATATAATACAATTTATTTTGGGGTGATAACACAAAGATACAAATCCTATCTCACCTAACCCTTCAACAATGTCAGTCGATTTAGAACAATGACTAAGGTTGCCTCTAAACACTGAGTTAGGGTTGTGATTCCTAGTTTGCATACACATACACTCATGATAGCTTGATGGGAGCTAGCACAAGTCTAAATAGTAATGCACCCGTAGTAGCATGGGCAGTAATGGCATGGCTTAGCTGTGCGGAGTACATACCCATAGCATTCAGGAGGATTTGCACTCACCACGCCTAAGCTATGTTATCACTGCCTATGCTTCTGTGGCTACAGTACTCTTTATACTCATGCTAGCTCTCATCAAACTACCGCAAGTATGTACAGACGAGTTTGGAATCCACCCCAGCTCACAGTACAGGCATAGCCTGTCAGACTCAATCAGGTGCAACAACAAATCTGATGTAACCCTGACTACTCTTACTTTCTTTTTCAAAATGTACAATATAATCAACTGAAATTCTGAAGAACATTGAGAGCATACTTGATAAACTTCCATACACCAATATTGTAGGTAACTATTTGCAAGGTAAACTACATCAGTTCTTTATTAGTTTGGTATTTCCACATAAAGTCAAATAAAGGCTTTTTAGAATTATTGGATTTGATACCCTGTTCTGGGGAGCTTTCTGCAATAAAATTCAAACTCTAACGTTTCAGTCTTCACCCTATTGTTTGTCATTAAATTGCATAGATCAGATACACAACAAACAAGCTTTGACAAGCAGAGGCAGTTGAACCTTGGCAAATAGAAATGGTTGATATCTGATTTAAGAGTTACTTTGCTTATCCCTAACAGGAAAGTTGATATCTCATTTTGAAGTTTATTGTTCTCCTCTTTAATTTATGGGCAGTGTATTCCACTCTCATTTATATGAGAACTATCCTTCAGAACTAGAACAGGATATTTATGGTGGGTTTTTTTTTTTAAAAGAATACTGTTTGTGGTTACTAGAGCATAGAAGGATAGAAGACACAATAAAACCAAATATGATTCTGAATGATGTTCTCCTTATATACATCCCAAGGAAGACTCAGCAGATAGCATATTAATTTCAATCCTTCTTGCCTCTTGCCACTGCCTGTTAAGGAATCAGCAATGTAAAGAAGAAGAGTATATATAACATAACCGTTTTACTTTTCATTGTCCATCTGTTTTTCTTACCTTTCTTACCTAATTAACAAGCCAGACCTACACATTTAGGTCCTGATTTCATCCAGCCACAGAACATGGAGATGTTCTGATCTGGGATTTTGTTTCAACCCTTCATGACAATGGTGACCACACAATTCAATTCAAAATCCAGGTTAGGAATCCAGTAGTTCAGTCTGGGATTGAGTTTTTTTAATTACAGTGCTAGAAATCAATTCAAGCTAGAAGTTAATTTTTAAATGGAAAATGCTTTTTAAAGCTGTTGTTTAAAGACATAGAGTATATATTCTGCAAAGAGAAGCAATATTGTCGCTAATGTACAAAGACAGTCCTTCTCCACCTTTAACACACTGTAATTGGAGGAGACAAACATTTAAAGGATATCCTCATACATGAGCATATAGAAAAAATGAAGTCAAGCTGCACACTTGTTTAACTATTGCGATGGGTTTTTTGTATTAGAAACTCAGAGAACTATGCAGATTTCAGTTTATTTTCTCTTTACAAAATATTGTAGTTACCTTCACATCTCTGTATCTCTTAAATAATCTCAGCTGGAAGGAGTCGTGCATATGATTCCTGTAGCATAAGTTAGGTCGGGGTCGGCAACCTTTCAGAAGTGGTGTGCCGAGTCTTCATTTATTCACTCTAATTTAAGGTTTGGCGTGCCAGTAATACATCTTAATGTTTGTAGAAGGTCTCTTTCTATAAGTCTTTAATATATAACTAAACTATTGTTGTATGAAAAGTAAATAAGGTTTTTAAAATGTTTAAGAAGCTTCATTTAAAATTAAATTAAAATGCAGATCTTATCAGTTTAGTGTGATCCTTGCCCTTGCTTTTCCTTGCTGAGTTTTCCAATGTCTGGCACGTATTTGGATACTTTAAGATGCATACAGTCTTCTGAGTGATCAGTTGTTAACTGGCTTTGAGAGGGACAGAGGACAGCTTTCATGTGTGAAAATACCTGTTTACACAGGTATGTGGATCCAAATGTGGAAAGCATTGCAAACGCAATTTTCTTCAAACAGTTAAATTGCACTGGCAGGGACGTCCAGCAGGTCAGAATACAGGCCCCATGATCTCTCTCGGTAGCTTCAAGTTCACTCCGCAGATCCACAAACTTTGATGCCTACAGTTCTGAGCTTTTTAACTGAATGAGCTACATTTTGAAATCTTCAACACCCTTCCACTGAAATACAGACAAATCCAAGTCGCTTTCGTTTAACTTTTCACGTTTAACTAGAAAAGGAAGCATTGGACCAACTCGCTGGAAATCTTGAAATCTGTCAGAAAATTCTGATTCCAGTTCTTGCATGTATGTTCTAATCTCAACGTCAAACGCAGAGCGCTGTTCCACTTGGCATGATAGTGATGTAAGCAGCAAATCAGGACTTAAAAATATCCCAGTACAATGTCGCTGGAACAATTTTTAAGGTAGGGGTGCTGAGCTGTGCCCCCTCTTGCCCCTGTCTGTACCCCTCACTGCCCCAGGATGGGCCAGTGGGCCATAGCTGGGGGGTGGCTGCAGAGCCCTGGGCTGGCAGCTGGGATCCTAGGCTGGCAGCAGAGCCACCCAGACCAGTGGCTGGGACCTGGGGCTGGCAGAGGGCTGAGCGGGGCCGGCGGATGGAACCCCAGCTGGCAGGGGGCCGGCGGCTGGTACCCCAGGCCTGCAGTGGAGCCCCCATGACCAGTGGCCAGGTGAAAATCTGCTCATATTGCCTACCCCTGAGTTAGGTGATCGTTTGCAAGTTTTTCTGGTTTCTCTGGTCTAGACATAGGCAATCGGCCATCCATGACCTCCAGAATTCAGTTCTTGGGTCACCATGGGCTAGTGTTTGATATTCTCAGCACCAGTTTCTAGCTTCTGAAAATCTAAAATCTAGTTTCATGGTGGACCCATGGAAGTCAAACCCCCCGTTAACTAAAGTAAAGCCAATTTTTCACCCACAATCCGTACTTTTTACTCTCAGTAAAGAAGTTTTGCTTAAATGAAGATTATGATATTAGAACACTAGTAACATTAGAGCTGAGTGCAAAACTGATTTTTTTCCAGTTCCCTGGCAGTTCAGAAACAAAACTAAACAAAACAAAAATTCAGTTAGACCCAAACCAAATTCAAAAATTGGGGGGGAAAAAATCAGCTAATTCTCTCCTACTGAAGCTGCTCCATTTTCTCTGAATAATTAAATACTCATAGGAGCAAGGGGACTAGAACTCAGGTCCCTCTCCACTAGACCATACAGACATTCTCATTCTCTCGCCCCCCTCTCAATGACTATTCGTTGTCATTATGAATGACTATGAATTGCTTTTATGAATAATAGTGACTAGTTATTGAGCCAGAATGGTGAGCGCACTGTCCTGCAATGTGGGAGACTCTTCTCCATCTTAGGAGGAAGGTGGTGGTGGAATTGAATCCAGTTGAATGCTCTAACTACAGACTTAAAAGTTTATAATGGATACCCTCTTCCTCCCACTCTCTGATTATATTTTTTGGGCCAAAGCTATTTGGCAAATTTTTGTCAAATTTGCAACTAGTTTCTGGTTGACCAAAACTACATTTTAAAGTAAATAAACTATTCATCAGAAAACTTTGCCCATCTCTAAGTATCCTAGGTAGGGTGACCATATTTACCAAAGGGAAAATGGGATGCCCTTCCCCCCACCCACATGCAGGGCTGGCCCGAGCCGCTCACCCAACCCCCCACCTTCACACAGGGCTTGCCCGAGCTGCTTGCCCAAGTCTCCCTCCCCACTCCCGGGAGCAGGCAGGACTCAGATGAGCAGCAACACACATACTAGTTAGGGTGACCATATTTCCCAAAGGCTGGGGCTGATGTCGCTGCTCACCTGAGCCCTGCCTGTCCCCTGTCAGAACCCTGCCTCCCACCCCTGTATGGGGCTGGCATTGTCGCTCATCCCCTGCACATTCCTCTGCATCCCAATTCTTTGACAAATGCCCACTTTTGCCAAAAAGTTGGGACAGCCATGACAGGGCTTAAAAAAGGGACAGTCCCGACTCTCGGCCAAAGCGGGACACATGGTCACCCTAATCCTAGAATGTTATTGGGATACTAAAAATAATTGTTACAGATATTCTAACAAGGGTAGTAAGTCATTGGGGGGGGGAAACGCAACAAAGAACCACTGGTTGAATCAATCATTATTCTGTTATTGATGGATTAAGACTGAAGGTTCGAAGTCAATTTCCTTTTAGTTAGGAGCCAAAAGGTTTGAACGCTTAGCCAAATTATCCAGATTATTGGTTTATAACACAGTGTCCATCCTTCCTTTTAAAATTGGATGTTTAATTCTCAGAAAGCACGAGACTTGCACAGAATGGGACTAAGGTAGATGGTTTTCAAGTGTGGTGCTTAAATGTGAAAAAAGGCAACTGAGACTTTAATATTTGCACACAAGAGGTTAGTGCAGATCTAATGGCAGAGTGTGACAGTGCAACTGAATGACTAAGACTTCACAAACTATTCTGTACTACATTTACTAGTAAGTTATGAAGAGTTATAAATTAAAACTAAACTAGATTTGTCAAAGACAAATGATCTGGGTACATGTGATGGTATATCCCTTGTTTCTTCCATTGTTTATGTACTCAATTTGCTAAATTCAGTAGTGTGCAACATGTCTTCCCATTATTTGTAAAAATTAGAGAGGTTACACTGTATAAAGCCGTGTTATTATATTCACCACATTTTAGTGAAGATAACATTAAACAGGGCCTGAATTATACTTCAACTCACTAAGAAAATTTGCATTGGTGTAACTACATCCAGGTAGTTATGGTTGGTCAAAATCCTAGTGTAGATTCATGGCACCGTTGCACAGTGGGGTTTAAACTACTAAAGTTTACTTCGGTATGTTACCAGGTGCTAGTGTAGCAGATCTGCATTATGCGTTTGCCCCAATGTGCTTACACCAACACAGATGTCCTTAATGTAGACAAGGCCTATATTGCATTAGGTTGGTAACTATAGAAGATAGAGTCAGTGGACTGTGCCTCTATAGCTGATTATGGAAAATGACAGCACATGGTGGGAAGCTAGAAAAAATAGGCCTGAAGCAGTATGTTGAAAGACAGAATTCAAATATGACAAGCTGAGAGAATGTCATCATGACATGTGTCAAATTAATAAAACATAACCCAACTTGGCAGGCATTGGTGCTGGCAATCCCAGGAGCATCTTGGAAACAGTCGACAGCATGATTGTGGGGATCAGGGCCGGCCCCAGACCAAATGGCACCCCAAGCGAGGAGCATCTTTGGCACCCCCCATCCACTTGTTAAACTTTTGAATACCTTATTTGCATTTGTAGCTATTTCATGACTTTGATTGCATGATTTACATGCATGGTTTAAATGTGCATGCTAGGATCCGGAAATCTGTATTTATTCATGCCATATAAAAGCAAATACAAAAAATTGTTTCCTCTAATCTTATAGAAACTTTTTAATTTTAAGAATAACTGAAATGTATTAACATCAAGAAATTGAACTGTGCACCAACATTGGGTGGACCAGTATTAAATAATGTTACAGTAGGTAACAGCCTTAGAATGTTAACCCTAGTTCTTTAGTTCAAAAGGTCACTTTTCTCACCTTTGCCCTCACGAACTGAAGCATAGTGTCAGAGAAATCCAAAGATTGGCCAATGGCATTTTCAAGTGATAAAATAACAAGTGATGTCAATCTTTTGTCGGCCTTCATCGACTGAAGATCTATTTTAATGAGCCTGAGCTTCTAAAAGCTGCGCTCACCACTTGCGACTGTAACCAGCAGTATAAGCAGAATCCTCAAAGCTATCCCCACATTAGGAAAAGTGCTCTGCACCATGAATGAATTGGAGAACTTTTAGTGGTGAGTGCTTCTCATGTGACAAAATGTGATGGATGTTGTCCAATTCAACATGGAGGTCTTTATGATTGACGTCCAAACATTCCCCATGTGTCAGCATCTGGTGAAGGTCCAGACAATTGTTCAACAGTGTGTTCCTGTACACCAGCAGCTTACTAAGATCATACAAAACCTCCCAGGTGTTTTCATGGTGCTTCATTTGTCCAAACCTTTCTTCAATGGACACTCGAGCATTGTCAACGAGCAAACAAAAAAAACCTCCCTCATGAATTTTTTTTCCGAGCTTCCCATCACCTCATCTCTGCCCTTGTAACCAAACCACCTCTTCTTCCGATAAATACAAGTTTCCTAGAAGACAGGCTCAACGCCTAAGTTTTCCACCATTTATCTGGCAGCAGTGATGGCACCTTCAAATGTTTCTGTAGGTCACAACGAAATCAAGGCAGCTTCTCGTCAAAGTAATAGTGGTTGCAATGTCCATTGACTACATCTGTAATGCCTAGCTTACAACATTTACTTGGAACAGGATAATGTGACAAACCACAATTGAGACCAGACAATGGTTGGGTTTGCCAGGCTTTGCACCTTATGTTGGAATCTGGCTTTGGCTTTACTCAATTGCACTAGTTCCATTAAGGCATCATAAACCTCAGTCATTTGGTACCTCAGTCATTTTGTCCTTACGCTGTCAATGAAACTCTCTCAGTGATAGGTTTAAGTGTAGTAGCCGTGTTAGTCTGTGTCAGCAAAACGAAAATAAGAAAGAAAAACTTGTAGCACCTTAGAGACTAACAAATTTATTTCAGCATAAGCTTTCGTGGGTTAATACCCACTTCATCGGATGCATGGAATGAAACACACTGCAGACAGACATTTATACAGTCAGAGAAACATGATAAGGTCCAGGTGTATAGACCAATCTTAAGAGGCTAATTAGTTGAGAGGAAACATGACAGCAGGGGAAGAAAAAGCTTTTGAAGTGATAAACAAGATGGTCACACAGGTGTGAATGAGGATCGTTAACTTAAGGGAAATAGATTCAATTAATGGCTTCACTGTCAGATTTGTAGGATTGTCCGTGAGGATCTTCCACCTGATAGTTAATGCTGAAAACAGGACGTATATCCTTTGCAGTACTCCGAAGAGAGATACTGAATCGAAAGATGACGCCGCATCTGACACAACTAGGTAGAGGGAATGGCAGCCACAAGGCACAAAGAAAGCCCTTGGATTCAGCACAAGGATCCTTGCCTGGAGACAACTGTTTTTTCCCTTCATGTTCATGCTGTTGTCGTAACCTTGGCTGTGGCAGTCCTGAAGCTTTATTTTATTCTCATTCAAAATATTCAGAAACAGTTTTGTTAGGCCTTCTCCAGTAGAGTGGTCCACAGACTGGAAACAGATACATTTTTCCTTTACTTGGATACAGCCATCCTAGTCATCAACAAATCTTACTGTAAATGACATAATTTCAGCACGACTAATGTTGGGAGTGCAATCCATTATTATGACAGTACTTCGCTTTGCTGAGCCGCATCAATATGATATCAAGCACCTTCCTTGACCTATGGTTAATCAATTTTTTTTTAATTGTTTTGCTGCAATAATGGTCCATAGCTTATTTACAAAACACTCGACGTAGGTGCCCACTCATGACGTCGTCATATTTCCCAGGGAGCTCTACCAAACTGAGGAAATTACCATTATGTTCAGTGAACAACTTATCCAAGAGCCCCAGAAAGCCAAATCATTCTTTTCAAGAAAGAGGGTAATTGAGATCAGATGTTCAAGCACGTTCTTCCAATGCTGTATTTCTGTATTGATAATATGCTGGTTTTCTGCATCTGTGCATTTATTCAGCTTGAGCCTGGACTCAACCTCCATCCATTTGGAGTAGGCCATAAAATGGCTGGGTGACTTTTCATGTTGCTTCAGCGCATCAGCTAAATTATGCCAGTAATTGTGCCCAGCAAGGACAAGCTGTGATTTGGTATTCTTGTCAAATATTTTGCAATAAAAACAGAATACTTGGTCAGTTGATTTTTAGTAAACTAGCCAATGCCAATTCAGTTTCTCACCATCCTCAAGCACTCTTCACAGTGTGACTTTGAGAAGTGTCGCTTCCACTCATTTACTGAAAATGTAAGATTCTCAATTTTGCCAGGTCCATTCAAAATTGTATGATCAATATCGGCATAGTTTAGGATCACCAGCCATAAAGCAGGATCTGATGTATTGATTTGAGGTGTTCAATTTTTCCCACTGCTGTTTCTGTCATGATGAGAGGCTGATTCTTCTTTATCGTTTCTCTCCTTTTCATGTAAATCAGATTTTTCCTTGTCATTACTTTCCTTTTCATGTGAGCAATATTCTTCTTCTTATCGCTCTCTTTTATGCCACCAGGGAAACTGGAAGATTCTCCTTCACTTTCCTCTCATTTCCATATCTTATCTTCAGGTAAATCTTCTAATTCCTTAGTAATAGGACTTTCATCATTTACACTTCGCTTCTCAATTTCTTCTGTTCTGGGACAATCGCTGCTGCCTAAAGCTCAGTCTATGTTGTTCTATTTCAGATATTTTCCATCAGATTTGCCCCTTGGTGCAAACTAGATTGCAATTGAGCTCCCTGAGCTCTTCAGGGGCATATTTTATTTTCTATGTGGGAAAACAAACAATATTAGGGAAAGCAAAAGTCTATATTCCCCAGTCTTTGAAAATCATCAAACATTATGTTTTAAGCATGGCAAAAGAAGTAACAGTATTTCTTTTATATTATTGTGTAGATAGGGATTTGATAGATATCTGTGATGTCTCATTAAATATATCCTTTATAGTCACTACTTATACTCTTCAATTCTTAAAACACAAGTACACTTTCACAATTACACAATAAAAGAAGGTTTACAATATTGCAGCTGGGCTCTCACTTCACTTCAGTTCATTCTTCTATCTCACTGACTGGAAACACCCCGCCCCTTATACCTGCAAGGGCATAGATGACAACATTCTAGGAAATTTGAGGAAAATGTAGTTCTCAGCAAGTCTGGAAGGTTCCACGAGATTCTACAAAGGTCCAGAACATTCTTGGAGCTTAGTGAAAAATGAATCCAGATACAAAATACCTGACACATTTTACTTCAAGCATTCTATTTTCCTTTTTGTCGCTAACAACAAAAGCAGCACCCCGAGCCTGGTGCCCCCCAAGCCTCGCAGACTAGACAGTCACCTGGGTCGCTTGCACCTAAAACTGGCCCTGGTGGAGACATCACCATTGTGCACAAAGGATTATATATATTTTTTCAAATCATACACAAAATCAGAATAATTTGGCTTTCTGTGGATGTTTTGTCCAGGACGTGGGGGAAGGAGCATGAAATCCACAACCCCCAATCTAGAGGAAGGCTGCACATTCCATTCATGACTATTAATGGAGGGTAACCCTCCAAACCGCATAGACTTGATATCTTTTCATTAGTTTGTCCTTCTCTCAGTCCTATTACACATAGACAGAACAAAATTAGCTGCCTCTTACTATCAAGATGAAATGTGCTTACTATTGTTTTTCCAGGGTTTGGTTTAAGCTGCCATTTCCAGAAGTATTGTTCCATAGTTTGAAGGTTCTCAGTTAATTCTTTCTCAGTGTCATGGAGATTTGATGCTTGGATTGTCATGGCAAGATCATCTGCATATCGAAATTTTCGTAATTTAGTTAGAAGCATGTTACTTATGTAAATATTTTAAAAGGTTGTCTAATTAGACAAACAGAGGCATGAAAGGGTAAAGTGCCTTGCTCAAGGTTACTCATCGGACAAATAGCATAGTCAGGATTAGAACCTGGCATTCTTGGTTCCTTGTCATGGTTGCTAGCACACTACATTGCTTCTCAGAGTATACATACACTTTGTCTGGATGACCGATTTAGACTGTATGTTCTTTGGTCCAGGGTCTGTCTGTTAGTATGTGTTTGTCAAGTGTCAATCACAATAGGGCCCAAATCTTGGTTGAGACCTCTAGACTCTACCATCATACATATATAAATAAGAGCCTACTCATAAGAGTATAGGGGGAAAAAACCCTAAATAAAAGTTTGTCACCCAGACTTACTGTAACTGGTTAGCATAGCCTTAGTTTTTCTGCACTCTGCTTTCTGTTCTGGTGGAAACCAAAAAGTGAGAGATGTATGCACACTGAAAATAAAGATAGTGGTGATAGTATGTCAAAGGGAATTATCCTTTTTTTAAAGCTTTAAAAAAGATTTGGTTCTATTTCTGTGCAAAGGTTTTGGTTGGTTCTTATATTATCCTGCACCAGTTTCCTCATCCTTAAATACTAGTATAGAGAAACTTAGCGAGGGCTCAAGAGGTTGTGAATTGGCAGAAGGTAGGTGGGCAGAAAAATTGTTAGTTGTTTGCCCTTTGGTTCTGTAGTAATATACAGGATTTTGACTCTGAACCATATGTAGTTATAAGAGCTGTGATTTAAAGCTGGATGAACAGTTTGGATGGAAATCCCAGCCTATTAGAGCCAGACATGTTAAAACAAAATCTCAGGGTACGTCTATACTTACGCATCCGGTCGGAGGCGCGGGATCGATGTTCTGGGTTCGATTTATCGCGTCTTGTCTAGACGCGATAAATCGAACCAGGAAGTGCTCCGCCGTCGACGCTGGTAATCCAGCTCGACGAACGGAGTAGGCGGAGTCGACGGGGGAGCCTGCGCGCCGCGTGTGGACCCCGGGTAAGTGCTTTTTCATTCAAACTAAGATAGTTCGACTTCAGCTACGTTATTCACGTAGCTGAAGTTGCGTATCTTAGTTCGAATTATGGGGTTAGTGTAGACCAGCCCTCAAACACTGATTGTAAATTGGTGCAACAGACAGTGTCTTGATGTCAGGCTAGCAACAAGATGATGAGATGCAAAAAGACATCCCTAATGTTCTAGGTGTCACGTCCAAAAACAATTGATGGTAATGACAGGACAGAGATTTAGGAATATATGCAAAGACTAAAGAAGGATTAAAAATTCTGTGGCAATCACAAAAGAGAAGAGTTTCCCATCACCCCTCAATAGAAATAGAATTCTTATTTTCCTCAGCCAGCAATATCCACAATGTTACCTGCTAGCACTCTTACAAATTGCATGTTAACGCTTGAAATGATGTTTTGACTACCACGAGCGCTAACTGGAGCAGTTCTGCCTTCCAGAGACAGTGTCCTTAAAAATTGATATTTCAGAGTATCGGCTAAGAGTAGGAGGGATGTACCGGTTGGTAGGTGCCATTTTATTATCTGAACACCTCTATTAACATGTCAACAGTGAATGTGGAAATAGTAAGTACTGTGTATTAAAAATAAATGACTTGTTTCCTACTGTTTTGAAAGAAGTCACTTTGAATGACCCCTTTTTAAATATAGATCCCATTCTTAACTTAATTCTGAATGGATGATTTGCAAGACTGTATTACCTAGAGAAGATGAGTTATTTTTAATAACTCACTGGGAATTAGCTAATAGGGATCTAGACAACTGATTTTTTAGATTGAAACTCCTAATTAAAGTTGCCACAGCATATGTCACATCACAGTATGTCGCAAACTTGTTAATCATACTACCTAATGCAGGGTGTCGGGATTTTCTATGGCAGTGCACTAATCCAAAATGTATTAATGGTAAAACTATGGGAGATCCAATACAGCTAATGCCAAGGGATACATATGGTTTGTTCCTTTAACACACTTCAGAGAGTCTTTTATGAAAACATAATTGTAACTATTGGGGGAGAAGTTATTTTAAAACCCCAATCCCTGTAATTGGTTCACTGGTGAACAAAAGTACTGGCCATATCCAATGTAGCTGAATACACCTGGCAAGTCCTGATGATGTATTTCTTTTATTATGTTGGACATTCAGACCCAGATCCAGAGGGAGTTGTGACTGAGAATTGCAATGCCTAACTTTTAGGTGCCCAGAAAGTCTCAGGGACAACATTGCAATCGACAAAACATGAATTGGGCATCTAAGCTCCCTATATAATGAATGGGAAGAGGTAGGCACCTAAGAATGTGATTTACAAACCTAGCATGCTAGGCAGGGAGATGCCTAAGCTAGCCAATGGGAGATGCAAATTAGAAGGGTGTATCTTAAGCCTCACCCATCTCACAGAGATCATAGAATCATAGAATATCAGGGTTGGAAGGGACCTCAGGAGGTCATCTAGTCCAACCTTCTGCTCAAAGCAGGACAAATCCTTAACTAAATCATCCCAGCCAGGGCTTTATCAAGCCTGACCTTAAAAACCTCTAAGGAAGGAGATTCCACCACCTCCCTAGGTAACCCATTACAGATGTATGTGTAATTATGACCTGCAGGGAGGTGCCTATATCTGCTTGTGATCCACAACTGGGAACCCCTCTCCTTATGTCAGGAAGCTTAGGCACCTAAATTGTTTCTTCTAAGAATGAGAGAGGCTTCTGCCTAACTCTATGTAAAATGACTGGAGGAAGAGCTGACCTTATAACTTTATGCTTAGAGCACTCACTTGGGGGTGTGGGGAACCTGTATTCAACTCCCTCTCTACCAGAGAGGGAGAAAGCATTTGAACAGGGAGCTCTTATGCTTTTTTTAGGGGGGAAGGGGATGTGCTAACCACTGAGCTATGGGATATTGTGATCTGGTTCATCCTCAATGTATCCTGTTGAAGCTGTTCCACTTTGGATAAAGCATTAAGAATAACTGGAGTGGGGGGTTGGGCGCCTGGGTTTTCCATGTAGATTCCATAGCCACTGGACTATAGAGTCACTCTCATTCTCTGGCCCAATAACTCTTTAGTTAGTTAGCCACAGTGGAACAACTTCAACAGGAGAGACTAAGGGAGACCTACATCAGACCTGTTTATTTGTTTTCCTTGCTGCAATAATAAAATAGTAATGGTCTTTTTTCTACCTCTCCATCTCCTTTTCTGTCCCTTCTCATGCACCGTACTTTCATGAAACATTGCAATGACAGTCAGTGGCGTAGCCAGGTTTAGAGCACAGGGGAGCGGCGCTATAAAAAGGCGCTGCTCCCCCTGTACTCATCCCGGCGGTGCTTTAAAGGGCCGGGGCTCCAGCTGCTGCGGAGCCCCCGGGCCTTTTAAATCCCGAGCCCGGCTCCGGCAGCGGGGGGCACTTTAAAAGTCCTGCAGCTCCCCATAGCGGCAGGAGCCACTGGCCTTTTAAAGCGCCCCCCCAGCCCCGCTGCCGGACCCAGGCTGGGAGGGCGCTTTAAAAGGCCGGCGGCTCCCCGCAGTATAGTAGATAGCTAAGGAAACTACACTCGAAAAAGAAACAGCTAATTTGAAAGGGATTATTTTTTAACATCACTTAACATTTAGAAAGGGGAAATGGCCAATTCTGACTCTTTGTGTTATATGTGCTTGATTCATCCTAAATTATCACAATGCTTCATTCACCATCAAAATTCACAAGATAAAATTCATAACACAAGTACTTGTTAAGCAAAAGAAACAACATAAATTGTATCAATGCTGAGTAAATGGATTTCTGAAAATGCTTTTTACTTGGCTCCTAGTACCCTGTGCCAAGCAAAGTTACTGCTGATTCTGTCAGGCAGCTGGAGTTAAGGTCAGAGTGGATAATCTGGTTGATAACGATTAGATTTACAAACAGGATATCCAAAATAGATATTGTTTCACATACTGTGAAGGCAGCAAAATCCTTTCACCATTTCCTTTAGGATCATGAGATGATTTTACCCAGGGTTCCTTCTCCTTTTCAGTCAGGCATGCAAAATCAAGCCAAAAAATGTCAAGGGGTTGTTAAGGCTAATTCCCCACTCTGCCACAACGAGTCTAAAAATTAATACTGGCCACTTCAGGCTTGTATTAAACTCCCATGGTTACAGCTTTTCTCTGACCTTAGATTGGTAGATGCTGCCACCACCCAAGTGCAGAACCCCTTTGAGAGCCCAAGAAGGCACACTTGGGAATTCCTTCCTGTGGGGTAGCTTCAAGCCCTTTCACCCCCACTCCGGGGCAGAGCTGAGAAAGAAAAAATATGGAAATCAACTGTTGCCACCGGCTAATTAAACAACATGTGCACAAACCTCTTGAGACACAAAAGTCCAATTCTGTTCTTAAAAAAGGTAAATTTTATTAATAAAAAAGAAAGAAAATACATCTGGGAACTCAGGCTATTGCTAGATTTTAAAAGAGCAGCTACAAGGATTAAGCACCAAGAATAGCTTTCTTGAGGTCCAGCTTAAAGGTTACAAGCAAAACAAAACCACCTGGGGTTAGCACAGAGGAATCCACAAGCCGTAACAAAATCAAAGGGATAAGTCTAGTCGCGTCTTCCTAGCCATTTCTTCATCTACTTATATATCTGGGGTTTTAAATGAGTAGTTTCTAGATATGATACTGATAATTTTTTCATACCTGGCCCAAGCTTCTTACATCATAGCTGTTGCCCTGTCTGCCTCTCCCTGGGAGAACAACAGACAGACAAAAGGCGAGTCTTTTTTTCACCTTTAAAAGGTTCTAGTCTTCCCATTGGCTCTTTTGCCCAGGTGCCCACTCGCTTCCTTTTACCTATGCATAGCAGTGATACTTTTTAACCCTTTACAGGTAGCACAATTAGGGAACAGCTACTAAAAGGGATTTTATAGCTACTGACTGGCTGGGTGTCCATAAAAGGGAGCTACCTCCCCATCCCGCCTTCATTTATCACAGGGGCACAGGGAGAAATCTGGGCAAACCAGCAAATCACACAGACTAAAGTACTACCAACATAAAGAATAGTCTCATGGGAAAATGAGTTTATTGGATTGGGACCAGTGGCTATGTGTAGGTGGGGTTATTATTTTTCTATTTGTCCACCCCTAAATATTCAAAAGAGATGGTATTTACACTACTGTGTAAAGTGAATTTTTGTCTGTTGATTTGCCACTTAAAGGAATCTATTCTAAGCTTTCATGTGATGGAGTGTTCACGCCACACTAGTCCCTGAAGGGGTTAATGTAGTTAGGTGGGCCAGTTAACTGCCTAGGCAGTACCTGGAGGAGGAGCCAGGGAGCAATGAGGACTAATTAAAGTATGAAGGTCACATGGACAGGGACAGGTGGGGCTTGTATAAAGCCCAGTAGCTGAGGGCAGAATGGGGCTGCAGTGAGGATGTCTGCACTCTCTCTGAGGCTAGGGAGAGAAGGAAGCTTGGCCAGTAGGGAAGGACATACCTTGAGGAGGGTGGCGAAGGAGACTGAGACAGGGTGTAGGAAGCAGTCCAGGGAAACAGCATCAAGGTGTGGTTTAGTGCAGACCTATCTAGGTGATTGTAGGGTCCCTGGGATGGAACCTGAAGAAGAGGATATGCCTGTGGGGAAGTGGCGCCATTCAGGGGCAGTGAATTCGAAGACGGCCTGGGACAGCTTGTATAGAGAGATTTTGGTACACACACCTCTCAGAAGTGGGAAAACTACAGCGACCTGGCTGGAGGGTCAAGCCATAAAGAGGGAGCAGTCGAGTCCTGAGTGAGAGACCCATAGGAGGAGGCATCAGACTGGCACAGCTAATCCCCAGCTGTGGCCTCAAGGAGGTGCCCGAGCAGTGATTAGACACCCCCCCACACACACACACATGACAATTCATTTTAAAATTGTTTCACTCTGTCTGAATTAAAATCACGAACTTTTTTGTTAAATAAATACATGGAATTAATGGTCCTAAGAAGTAAAATGTTGCTCATGTAGCTGGGTTTGTGGAAAATTTTAACTGAGTCTCAGAGAGGAGATCAAATTTTTTTTTCACCCGAAGGACAATTTTAATTGAAGAAAAAATACAAATTGTCAGAAAACTCTTTAATCATTTGTGGGGTGTCGTATTCCTGGCTGTCAAAAACATAAAGCTTTTGCTATTTTTAATTCTACCTGATCTTCCTTCACCAGAAGAGGTGGAAAGAGGGAAGTGTGACACTTTCTCTACCTAATTAAGAAAACTGTTTCATGATCCTTTTCATTTAAAAAAAAAAATCTATAAATAGTTTATTCGAAGCTCACTGTTTGCTCCTCTGACGCCCCACATTAATCATACTTGCAAAGATTGAAGGAAAACATGGTTTCCTCTTGGAGGTGATTAGGAGGAATTGGTGTTTAAACGCTAGAGTCCAGAGTACAGTTGGGTGAAACATTTTTTCATTAATAGCTTGTGCACTGAAAAAAAATGCAGTTTCAGATCTACTGCAATTACTCATGAATTCAGTATGTTCAAATCCCGGCTTTGGTACAGGAACTGTGAACTCAAGTCTTCCCTGTTATCCTAGCAGTGTGTGTGGGTGCCTACATCACTAGACTGTTGAATAATCTAGGGTTGGAAGGTTGTTCTCAATCTCTCCTGTTGAAGCTGTTCCACTTAGTATAAAATACTTGAATAGTCACTGGGCCAGAGAGACAGTGAGAGTGTTCTATCACCTGAAAGAGAGAGAGCTCCTTGCTTTCCTGAGGCCAGCTCATGAGTGTCCTGTACTTTGGATCTTAGGGACCTGAGCAAAGGTATAACTGTCTGTTTTTACAGTGGCTACCTCAGAATAGATTGTGCTCTGAGACCCCATTTTTTGAAGCATGCATAAGAGATCAGCTTTCAGTTAAACAGCCAACCCCACATGCCTCTGAGGTTGTCAATCCTTAGATTCTAGTAATGATCTCAATTATACTTAATAATCTTCATGGAGGCGCTTCATCTCCAAAGCCTGAAGAGCTCTCATGGTCAGTGCCCATGCAAATATAATGTGATATAAATTGAGGACTGATGATCAAATGTTGTTTTAAATAAACAATAAAGACAACGGGGAAACGTCTGTTAAATGTAATGTACGTTTAATTTCAGCTACATATAATTCAGCTGATGACAATCCGTTCAGAGATTGTAAATAGTAGAGAGCTCACTGTTCATTGTCTCCAGTGAGATATCTGTCTGAAGAGTGCTGATTAACATTCTTCTAAAGAGCTCAGCTTGTTTCAATGAGAATCGTGATTGCTTTTTGATATGGCAGCCGCTGAGAGTATTTACACTTCTTCCCACTTTTAGCTATATGCTGCTGGAGGCTTTACACTTGCATCCAGGCGTGACTTAAGTGGTCCAAAAGCATTTGTCACATATCCTGGAAAAATTAGAAGTCTGAGTGTAGCTAGATTTCAGTGAATAATTTGTGATGAATAATTTATTCAGCAGATTTAACCTCTTTCCTGTTGGAATTATCAGAGAACAAGTGATTTGATGAATATTGTTTGCTGTTTGTCACAGTTTAATCTTTTGTGGAAATACGTTCCAGCCGATGGGTTGCTTGCAAATTGTTTAAAATGAGTATTCATTGCTCATGGTCGGCTGTTCATGCTGTGCAACTGGTCTTCTTAGTCACATGCTGGTGTTTCTGCTCCCTGATTTGGATGATCTAAGACTTATGAACTGGAGCAGTGTCTGAAAAATCTCTGAGACTTTGATTATCTCCAGGGTAAGATTTGATTTTCCTTTAAAAAATAATTCCATCTACCTACTGTTTGTTTCAAGCAGTGTCTTATTAGTAACTGTATGAAACTTGTACTGGTCACGCACACTGCTAGACCTAAAGCTCACTGAAGCCAATGGGACCCTTCCAGGTCCATAATGAAAAAAGGCAACCACTGCGGAAGTGTAAGGAAGGAGGAATCTGCTTCTTTCTTTCTTTCTTTCTTTTTCTTTCAGAAAGACATTCTTAGGCCCTGTGCAGTACCTACAGGGTGGGCCTCACACATCTGTCTAGCTAGGTACTTATATAACTTCAATTACCAATTTTCACTTGAAGGGCAATTTTAATTGAAGAAAAAATACAAATTGCCACAAACCTCCGTAATCATTTTCCGGGTGTTGTATACCTGGCCGTGGCTTTCTTCATCAGAAGAGATGAAAAGAGGGAAGCATGATACTTTCTCTACCTAATTCAGAAAATTACCATGTTATTTGTGTTCCTCACAACGATTAATGATTTTATTATAAAAACACCCCTGTGAGCTAGGGAAACATAGTCCCCTTTGTACAAATGGAGGACTGAAGCAGAGAGAGTTAAGTACCTTGTTTAACATCAGATGGAAGCCTGCCAGAGCTGGGAATGGAACTCAGAACTCATATGTCCACTGTATTAACTGCAATAACACTCTTCCTCTCATGGGTGTGCCCAAGTTAGCTTTGTCTCCACCTAATAGTTCTTCTGATAATGGCAGGTCACAGAAAAGTGCTCCACACAAATCAGTCCAGCTCAATTTGACCGAGAAAAGAAGAGAGTCGGGGACCAGAGAGACCCATTTAGATACAGATATTTTGGTGAGGGCTGTTGTCCTCACAAGCGCCGCAGGTGTACCTGCAGGTTTTATGTTTAGATGCGCTTTTTAAATGTTAAATGAGATGATGATGATGCTACAGTAGCGTCAGTTATTATGTCTCTGCAGCAGGAAAAGTACAAAGGTAGGATGAGAACAAAGTCTGTGGGAATCCCCTGTTACCATTCATGGTGACAGTGGTGATGGTTGCAACACCACCACCTCCTTACTATGCTTCTCAATAATTTATTTATTTGTTGCCCTCCTGCTCCTGTTCAATATTCTTAATTCTTCCCCTCCTGTTTTAACTCTCAGCAAATCGAGAGCTTTCAAAATGGCTTCAGGATCACACCTGGTGCATGAATGCAACCTCACATGTACTAGTATGTGACACATTAGCTTTCTGTGAATGTGATTGCTTATCAAAATTCCTGGCCTCAGTGTTTATGAATAAAAGGGTTTGTTCCTCTCCAGCTGCGTGACTTCAGGCGTCCCCAAGAGAAATGTGGTGTCACTAAGGAAGACAGAATATTGTTTTCACGCTACTATAATGACCCAACTGCAAAACTACATGGTGATATGTAACACAGCTGATATGAACTACAACAGATCGGAGGTGAAACAGAGTAATGTTGATTGAAAAATGCAACTGATGCATCATACAATGCCAATCTCAATGAACAGAGTAGTTTGCTGTGTAGAAAAATGTTGGTATGTTTTGTTTATCTCAGTCAGGACCAGATTTTGATACCCTGCTGATACTGAATAACATTTTATTTCACAAATTTCCCTCTTTTTGGTGCTAGTCATTGCAAGCAAGGGTGTTAGGATCTGGTCTCCACTGATTTGCTTGTTTCACCTAGTAAGAAAGTGCATGTGTTATTGAGAAAAGTGCTGTCATCCAGGCTATGTATTTTTAAAGAGCCTCTCACATTGGTGTTTCATGTTTTTGCTGAACAGGAATATTTTTTCTCCCTGTAGGATTAACATTGCCCAACCTTTGAGTGAAGAGACGGGGCAAATCTAATGTATTTGCATCAGTCCTTGAAAATATTTCCATTTCTTTTATAGTAACCCTTAGAACAGTATTCCTCTCTGCTATTGTCCAATTCACTGAAAGTGACTATAATTTTCAGGGTTTTCCCTTTTCCTTCTCCCCTCCCCAATGGGAGCCCCTTCCTCTCACCTGCTTTCTCTTTCCCCCCCAAAAAACCTAATCCTACTCTGCTCCCTATGTGTGCACACTCTCTCACTGACGCGCGCGCACACACACACACACACACACACACACACACACACACACACACACACACACACACACACAGAGATATCTTTATTAATCCAACCCTCAATTTACTCATCCTTCCTACCCATTTCACATTGCTACCTCCCCAGTCTGGTTGCTGTTGGTTACCGTGCTGACTGTTTCATTATTTATTTTTATTTATTTATTTTGTCTCCATAGATTTAGGAGCCCTAGTCATGGATCAGATCCCCACTGTGCTGGGTGCTGTACAAACAAAGAACAAAAGACAGTCCCTGCCCCAAAGAACTCACCGTCCAAGATTAAGACAGGAGACAACATGTGTGGACAGCTAGATGGGGGGAATACAAGGAAACAATGGGGGGTGGGTCAAGATGTGCTTTTTGCTTTCCATCCTGAGGGACAAATTAGGAACTAGCTTTAAGGGAGGTAGTATGTATCAGGAGAGCAGGTCAGGAGATGAAGAAAGATTTCTCTCAGCAAGGTACTGGGTTGAGATGGGCCAGGGCGCTGTTCAGACAGATTGTTATGTGGGCCCAATCTGAATCTCTAGTAATTTCCTCATCCCTGAGACTTTGTCCCCCTAATTCTAGAATTAATTTTTAAGAATTACATCTATCTGGCAGTTCGCTTAATCTACATTATAGAGACTAAACCACAAAAAAAAAGATACTTCTGTTAAAAATCACAAATATAAGATCATTCAGATTTAAAACAGAAATGTTATGTCTACCTCACCTCATTGGTACCATGCAATGTCTAATAATGTACAAAAATGTCAAGGAACATAACACAGAATTACACTCATTCCTACAAAAGCAATGTACCTGTCAGTTTTGTTCAGCCAAAATATTATCTGTGAATCAATATTTAGATATGGCTTATATGACATAGGGAAGTTATCAGTTAGAATAGGAAGGGTAATAGGCATATTTTATTATTTCTCTGTGTATTTCTGGTATCTTCCCTTGGTGGCTATTTCACTATTTCTATGCATGACTTGAGAGAAAAAGGGCCAAATTTTAATCCTACTTTAAATCTAATTCCAATATCATGTCTGCAAGATTTGTGTGTTACCCAGATAGCAGGCCAAACAATATAAAATATTGTAATACATGTTCTTTCATGTATTCCTGCTTACATTTTTGCTGAAATAGATGGCAGAGTTTGGATTTTTTTCCAGGAATCATTAGTCAGCCCAGGGCTATTGTACTTAATCAGACTTAAATTAAAGGTTAAATAGCTTCCCTCTGCCTTGAAAGAGAATACCACATATCTGCTTAATATACAAAAAAATTACATTTTAATATAAACAAAACAATCATTTTATTTTGAAAGGTACTCTCTAATATTTTTTAAACAAAAGGTGTTAGGTAGTAAGACCTCAAGCATATCCTTGTTATACAGCTTTCCAGACTCTTTGCAGCTGGAAAGTGCATATTCATGGATTTGTAAAATCTGCATCACAGTACAGGGTTCTCAGCAAAATGGTCATACTCCATTTTTCACAGACACATATATACAAATTCTTTCCCCTGTGATTTTCTCCAGCGACTATTTTTACTCTATGGGGTGGCCTAAAAGGTAGTGTCGTCTGAATCCTTGTAGCCAAAGTTTATAACATCAGCACATACAATAATTAGAGACTGGTAATTCCACCTCATGAAGGATTTGTGGCTTTTGAAGGGTGATTTCATTCCCATTCAATGTGGCCTAGACCAGTGGTTCTCAAACTTTTTTTTCCGTGGACCACTTGAAAATTGCTGAGGGTCTCTGTGGACCACTTAATGATATTTCCAAATGTTGTTTGTACCGTTAGCTAACTATTGTAAAGCACTTTGGATAAAAGTGCTATATAAAAACCCCCAATAATAATTAATGTATTTTGTTCTACAAATTAAAGCACACAACTCATATTTTAATATCAGTAGTATTAACTGAGAGTGCCCTCTCTCCCCTGCTGCAGCAGCTCCCGAGCTGGGGCTGGGAAGGAGGTGGGGGCTCTTCCCCACCACAGCAGCCACAGAGATGAGGCTGGGAAGGAAGGCTGTCTTTCCCTGGCAGCCCCAGCCCTGGAGCTGTGGAAAGTCACCTTTTTCTCTGGCTGCCGCAGCCCTGCACATACCAAATTCCCCCCACCACCTTTTCTCACCCAACTGCTCCCTCCCACCTACTCCCTATGCCCCCCAAGGCCACCACCTCACCTTACATGTGTGTCTTCTCTGGGGTCCAGGCACCTAATTAGTGGAGCCATGCATGCACAGCTCCACTAATTTAGGTGAGTGGCCCTTCATTCTCTTGTGTGAGGCCACTCAGGTGCGCATCTTAGCGGGAACTATCCCCCGCAGACCACCTGAATGGAGTTCATGGACCACTCGTGGCCCATGGATCACAGTTTGAGAACCTCTGGCCTAGACGATAAAGCATGAGGCTCAGACTCTGGAGACTCTGCTACTGACCTACTGACTTACCCAACTGGATGTTGGGTAAGTCACTTCCCTTTCCTGCGCCACAGTTTCCCCATCTGTAAAATGGGGATAATGGTGCTGACCTCCTTTGCAAAGAATTCTGATATCTACCGATGAAAAGCACTATACAAGAGCTAGATATTATATGTGTCATTGTCTTCCTGTAGAAATCTAGATTTGTGCATCCAAATGAAGCACTTGTCTGCCTGATCTACATATACTGTGACCCAAGAATCTCTTAATGGCAACTGACAAGAGGGTGCAGATGGGTTAAAAGGATATCTTGATTATGACATGTGCATTCTAGTTCACAAAAGAGTGTCTTGTGAGGTCTCCAATAAAAGCCAGTGTCACAGTAGTCATCAATATCATTGTGAAATGTATGTTCAGATACTATTTAAGGAGTGTGTGTATATATGGTGAAAATATGTTCTTAACATCTATGTCTAGGGGCCGGTCACCGCAAAAGTGAAGGAGGTTTTATGTCAGACAAGAGGTTTATCTGGTTACATGTAAATTGAGTATTAGCTCATTCACTAGTGGAGAACCAATATGGAAGGCCAATTCAGTCAGGGTGGCCTTCAACATTGGTTCTCCACTTGTAAGGTACCTCCCTTCTCTTCATGTGCCAATATATGTTTATGCCTGTGTAACAGCTTTGGACTCACCCCTGCGGCACCTCCTGCTGGTTTCTTCTGGGAATTACCTCACCAGCCTCTGGGGCGCCCTCTGCAGGCTGGTGATCCGCCTGACCACTCAGGCCCACGAGTCCCTCCCAGGACCCGGTGCCCCTTTAACTGGGGTGCTGCCCCCCAGCAGTACCCCACAGATCTGGGTCTCCCCTCCCCAGGGGAACCCCCAACCCACTATCCCCACTTCGCCTCAGTCGTAGGCTACTGCCAGTCACCAGCTAGCCCCCGCGCCCTGGGGCAGACTGCAGTATAAGCCACTCATCACAGGCAAAGGGGGTTTGGACCTGCTGCCTCGGCCTACCCGTGGGTTGCCCCCGCAACCCCAGTACCTAGATGGGCCTAACCCTAGGCCACAGCCTGGGGTTTTCTCAGGCCGGAGCTCCCCAGCTCCTCTGGCCTTCCCCAGCCCTGCTCCACCCTAGGTACCTGCAGCCAAGCCCTTCTCCCTCTAAAGGCAGAGAGAGTGTCTCTGCTCCAGGCCCACTGCCCTCTTATAAGGGCCAGCTGGGCCCTGATTAACTGGCAACAGCTGTGGCTGCTTTGCCAATCAGACTAGCTTTCACTCTCACCCCTCTCCCAGGGCTGTTTCCAGGCCCTCAGGGCAGGAGCGGGGTATCCACCACGCTACAGCCTGTATCTGTAATTTTCACTCCATGCATCTGAAGAACTGGGTTTTTTTACACATGAAAGCTTATGCCCAAATAAATCTGTTAGTCTTTAAGGTGCCACCATACTCCTCATTGTTTTTTCAGCTAGGAAATCACCCAGTACTCAAGTGCAGCTCCCCTCTGGAAAGTATACCTAAAATAATATTGTCTTGTGCCGTAGAGAAAGCTATACAATATAAGCTCATAAATTCTCCCCCTTCCTCAATGCGGAGGAAGATATACACAACATCTTCCCCCCCACAATTAGAAATTGCACAAACTAGGTTTAATAATAAACAAAAACAAGTTTATTAACTATAAAAAGCAGATTATAAATGATTATAAGGGATAGCAAACAGAACAAAGCAGATTACCAAGCTAATAAAACAAAACACACATACTCAGTTTAAGATCTTAAAGAGTTTGGTTTCAAGAAATAATTTCTCACCCTAAATGTTGTTCTAGGCAAGTTGAAGAGTTTCTGTTATTTCCAGTTATTTCTCTTTGCAGACTAGACTCCTGTCTTAGTCTGGATTCAGCCCTTGCCTTTCCCACTGCTCAATTCCTCTGTCTCTTCAGGTACTTTCAGCAGACTTTCTTCATGGGCAGGAAGGCAAAGGAGAAGAGACCTGTTTGCCTTACTCCCCAGCCTTAAATAAGATTTACATAAGGCGGGAATCTTGTTTCCCAGTCTTGACCTCCCCCTCTTCTTAGTGGAAAATTACTATAAGTCCAAGATGGTGTTTAGTACCAGGTGACAGAACCACCTGACCTAGTAGTGTCACAGCTACGTCCCAGGATGCTTCTCAGGAATGAGAGAGATTAGTATCTTCAAAGTCTTATTGTTTCTTCCTAATGGCCTGTTATCTGGTGGGTGTCTCCCAAATACACACACAATTGTCATTGTTACATAGTCAATATTCCTAACTTTAGATACAGAAATGATACATGGATACAAATTGAATAATCACATTCAGTAAATTATAACCTTTCCGATGATACCTTACAAGACCCATCTTGCATAAAATATATCTCAGTTACGCCATATCCATATCATAAGTATATTTCCATAATGAATATGGGGTGTAACATCACACTTCCCTTATCTTTCTATCACTAATATACCCACTAAATGAGATTTTACTACACTATGCTCCCACACTATTACTGTAAAATGTCTGGGAAAATGACATGCTCTAATTCAACAAATGTGCTCTTACTGTGTATTCAGAGTTATATCTTCTTTCTTCAATGAAAACAGAGGGGGTAATAAGGGATTAATTCTCCATTTAGACCATACAAAGCTGAGACGTGATGGAGAAGTTGCAGGGGGCGGCTGATAGGCGTCAGAATCCTTCTCCCTGTGTTGTAACTGCTTGGCCCAGAATAAGTTAAAGCTTCAGTTCATCTGCTGGCAGAAAAATGGATGTTGTGGACCCTCATCCACTATGTCTTACTATCTCACTCCTACACCAAGTGATTCATCTAGATTCTAGGGCGAATCTCTGGCTCACAAAAGTGACTCTGAGACTTTATTACTTTTTTACTTCTGTCAGCTCTGTAGAGCCATAACTGCTTTGAAAAATTGAAATGGATTCATCTGGCTTGTGTATTATCAATGGAATTGGAAGCTAATTTCTACCTATGTAGCCACATTGTCAAAGAATGATGCTGTCAGTTAAACTTGTGCAGTCTCAGCAGGGTTGCACAAAATTGTTTTTAAATGATCAGTTACTAAGTGATTGCTTGGCATTGGCCTAGTAAGAGCTTGAATAGTTTGCTTTTGTTCCATTACTCATAGAATTTTATTTGTGTAATGATTTGAAATACAGTAGTTTTACTAAGGAGTGTTGATTGTTCAGTCTTCATATACTGTTTATGATTGTCTGATTGATATACATCAATAAAGTTTAAAAGAAAACTGATCATAATCTGACCTCAGTTGAAGTCCAGAGACATTTGTATGGCTGAGTTATAAACCTCTCTGCATAGGGATTTGCATTAGAAACTCTTACAGTCCCTTAACCATAGCTTCATATGAGGCACAAGTATATTATTTACCCCATCTACATTTGCAGTCATATAAAGTGTATGCAGTAGTCAGTGGTGACATGAATTATGCACAGTTATTGTGAAATATCAAATTCAGTATTATTTAAAGGAAACTAGGCAGTAATTACACAGCATATCCAGTGGAAATAATATCTTGTGTTATTTGTCCTGCTTTATCTCAGGATAACTGTGAATAACTTTTGTCAATACTGTTATTAATTTATATTACAATAGCACCTAGAGGCCCCAACTGAAATTGGAGAGCCATTATGCTAGTCACTGTACAAACAGCTGGCGAGACACAGTCCCTGACCTAAGGCGATTATAGTCTATCAGGCAATACAGGCAAACGGGGGGAGAGAAATCTGTGCCTATTTCAATTTTAAAAACATGAATGTTAAAAGCACCATCTCATCCTCTGAGCTTTGCTTACAATAATTGACATTATACTAAAATGGTAACATTCACTTTTGCTCTATCATAGTTCATTCCCCCTCCATACATCTATGATATCACAACTTTCAAATACCCCATTCTCTTGAGTGAAAAGGTGAACCTTGCAGTATGCCTGGAAGACTTATCAATCTCAGCTCTGGTAGACCAGGGTAGACTTGTGTGAGAGAGTTAGAGGATACGTCATGTTCCAGAGTCAAGAGGCCCTCACAAAGAACCTCTTGCCCATAGATCCCTCTCATCTGTGTTGTGGGAACTCAGGCTTGAGCAACTTTGCTGATTGCAACTGTGGAAATATGGGGTGAGAAGAGAGGTCTCTCAGGAAATACAGACCAAACCATTTAGGCCTTTAAATGTGAAAACAAACACAGGCAGCCAGTGGAGCTCATATCACCAGTAGTACGTGCTCCCAACGAAAGTGCTGCTTGAAGTCCAGAACATGGCAGCATGTGGTATCAGACATATTGGAGCAGTATAACTGGGTATTTTACACATTGAATAAGGGGGTGAGAACACAGAGCTCTGTAAAACACTTCACAAGTATGAGTTGTAGTTGTTGGATGATACCCAGCATGGGTTTCAGTGTGGGGTGGTAGGTGAGAACTAGGTATGTGCGGTCAGAGGAGGTGGGTGAAACCAGACAATCAGGGGTGGCTCTAACAATTTTGTTGCCCCAAGCAGGGGTGGCAGCGGCCCCGCCCCCAACTCAGGCAGATGTAGCGGGGCCCTGCCTCCGATGCCTGCCTGTCGGGGGCGGGGCCTTGCTACTTCTGCTTGCGTCTGAGGTGGGGCCCCGCTACGTCTGCCTGCATCGGGGGCGGGGCAGTCCCAGTCCGCGGCGTCAAGGGGAGAGTGGCGGACCTGCTGCCTTATTGCTGCTGTGGCAGGCGAGAATGGAGCGGCAGTCCGAGTCCCGTGGCGGCAAGTCGGCGGCGGGAAGAGTGGACCTGCTGCTGAATTGCCGCCGCGGGACTCAGACTGCAGCCCCATTCTCGCCTGCTGCCCCAAGCACCAGCTTGGAAAGCTGGTGCCTGGAGCCAGCCCTGCAGACAACCACTATGTTCTCAAAGGTCCTGTATGAGTTCATATCAGTCCTCACCCCCACAAGAAATGTGTTAACTAATTATGTTAAACAATCTGTTCCACCTTGTATTTAGCTGTGGCACTGACAGTTTAACTGACAGCTGTGGCCAGATCTGAAGAAGAGTTCTGTGTAAGCTCAAAAGGTTCTCTCTGTCACCAACAGAAGTTGGTTCAATAAAAGATATTACCTCACCCATCTTGTCTATGTTTTAATATATTGTGTACATACATGAAACAGACTATTATAAATGAAAGTCCTAAAGGCCCTAGCTCAAGTCAGTATTTAGATGGACAGGTGAACACCCATTATGAACATTTGTATCACTAGTCCCCCTCAAACCAAATAACTAGTCCTAAAAATCAAAAGCAGTCTTTATTTTCAGTGTTGGAATACATCAACATTTTTATTTTATTTATTTATTTTAAACGGGATAAAGTGAACTGGTATATTCCCCCTCTCCCCACACACCTCAGTTTGATATGTGTGGGATAGAGTTCCCTTTTGTGTTTTCATGTTTTCCTCTGATGTGGAGAGACAGAAGTGACTTGGTGTTATGGGCCTTCAAGATACTTTTTGCATCTTAGAAATTCAAGTAAACACTAATAAGGACCACCTATGAATGTCAATGTAATTTTTTTTAAAGGTTCAGTTTTCTATAATAATGGATAATGATATTGATCTTTTGTAGAGCATGTTGAGAGCTAAAGATGAAAAAGTGTTTAAAAACTAAGCTTATTTAATTTGTAAACATTCTAAGTTGAAACAATAGTTTCTCAGGCATAATCTTTAGGCAAAGTTCACATGAGAGTAAGCATTGAACACTTTAAAAAACAAACAAGAAACATTTAGCCCTTTTCAAAAATTGCTTTACTCAGTAATAATTTCTTTTGAAGTAAGAAAAGTTTTTTATGAAGTTATTCACTGTGACCAGAGAGTTGATACCGCTAAGCACGAATGCACCTGTTCTTACATCGTTTTACTTCTGAAGTCACCTACATTCATTTAGGCAGTGCACCTACTACTTCTATTTCTTTTCCAGCAGCCAAACATCAACCTGACTTCTTAAGCATCCAAAAATGCCTACTTAGTACTACATATCCTTTCCCTCTAAACTCTTATGTGCCATTCACGGTACTGATTGCATGTGTGGAAAATGAACAAATTGAGCTTAACATATCCTCTTACTCTGAGAAACCTGGGTGAGACAATATCTATAACCCTGGTGTGTTTGGAGGAAGAATTATTGCCTATGAATTACAGAATACATGTTATTAAATTATAAATTTCATATACTCCACTAAATATTTCACAGTGGTGTAATGTGGTTCCTGGTGGGAATGCTGTATACTAGATGACACTTTTTGTTGAAGGTTTACAGAGAAGACATGTAGAGAGTGTGAGAAAGAGAAATACTAAATCATCCAGTTATCCACAGGCACTGAGGAAACCAGATCATCTAAGAATCCAGGCTGAGTAGAAAATTTTCCCATAGAAATACGGGAGTTAAAAATGGAGTGCCTGGCCTATCCATTTGGGATGCTAATATTTTTATTAAGCTCACTTAATTCACTTAATTTGAAGGTCACAGGTTCATGACTAGTAGATAATCTGTAGCTAAATTATGGGAGCTTCAAAGAATTTAAAATGTCTCCAAGGTAATTTTGAATTCTATTGTCAATATCTTCCCAAGCAGATGCCTGTTTGATAACTGATTAAACATTTTATATAACCAGTCCATGGAGCTGAGTGAAGAAGCAACTGGAAGATTCTCAGGATGAAAAAATAAAATGAAAGCAAAACAAAATAAAAGTCCGGGGAGGAGCAGAGGTGCAAGGATGAATACATTCTCTATTTTACACAAACATTATTTAAAATATATTGAAGATCAGTTGAAGCTTTGATCTTGCAAATCCAATGTCAAATATTCAGAGGATACTTTTATTTACCTGATATACCTGTTATTTTTTATTCAGAAAAATATTTAGTTCCATATTCTGTGAACGATTACACAAATCCTTTTTCTATTGACGTGACAAAGGATAGAAATTTATTCCTGAAGAAGTGGAGAGCTTGGAAAGCAGGTTTCATTTCTTTCTAAATTCAGTTCCTTACATTAAAAAAAATTAGAACTAAGCCTAAATAAATTGGCACTCCATCTTGATCACATATATTGTAGGAAAGAAAATATCATTTAGCACATAGATAGCATTTTATATCTTTAGTGTGCTCTGAAGTGATTAATTTAGCATGAGCTAAATTGAGAATATCACTAATCTGCACTTCTTACATTTTATGCACCCTATACTTGGCTCCAAATTGATGATTTCCAGTTCTAAACAAAGATTTTATATTAGCATTTAATGAGATTTCATACACAAAGACTTCATTATCTCTGCAAAACATATATTGCACTACAATAAATACTACTGGCCAAATTCTGATTCCCTTAATTATACCAAATAATTTCTTATTGCACAATTAGTCCCATAGAAGTCAAAGGTTGCTAATTCAAAGTACCTTTCAATGTATGGCTATTAGAATCTGGCCCTAAATTAGAATTCACATAAATAAAACAAAACTGAGTTAAACAAAAGGAGCAAAAATATACCCTGTGATGTTTATCTTAATTTTTATTCACTTAATCTCAAATTCATACATTTATTACGATGAATTAGCAAGATTATATTTTATATATAGTTTTGTTTTTCAATAATGCTATTTCAAATTAATAATTAGATTGCACATCTGAGGATCACAAAAATACTTTACAAAGGTGGGTAGATATTGTCTTTCATTTACAAATGAGACAACTGAAGCCAAGGCCAAGAGAGATTAAAGGCCCCATTCTTATAACCTTACCTCTAAATTCCCTGTAAACTGCGTGGCTGCAGCCTATTTCATTCCGTGCAGGTGATCAGGGAACCTGCCTGGAGACCTGTGCCCCTCCCCTTCCCCCAACCTAGCCCGGCCCCCAACCTGCCACAGCCAGGATGGCTCCCCGGCCCCAACTATGCTGCAGCCTGGCCTGGACCTGCCGGGGCTGGGGCACTCCTAACCCAGCCCAAACCCAGTTGGGGTGGGACAGCATGGCTCAAACCTGGGTGGCCCAGCCCCAGCCGCAGCCGGAGCGTTCTGAACCCAGGCACCCAGGCGTGGACCCAGTAGGGGCAGCCCAGCCTGGACCTGTCGCAGGATGCCTCTCCCTAAACTCAGCCCCGGCTCAGACTTGTCACAGCCGGGGAGCCCCCGACCCCAATTTTCTGCAAAGCCCCAACCACACACTTGTTTTGTTGTGTGTAACAGTACTTGCTGGCCCTTTAAGGGAGGCAGTCTGCTGGCCAGGCATGGCCCTGATCCTGGTTCAGCCTAGAACAAAGGAATTTTGGGAAGTGTAGTTGAGGGACCCTGGAGACTAGAAAGTATTCACCGATGCATGCTGGCGAAAGGAGCAAGGAAATAGATCATCATTTTGGCTCTCTTTGAATAAGATCAGGGAGGGAGTAGGACCTGTATTGGCACTCTCTTTGAGACAGTCTGGAAAAGTTGGTCTAAAGTCTAGGTAATGACAGCTTCTCTTGGGTCTTTTTATCTTTATACAACAAAAACCATGTGAAGAAACCACATAGGCATCCTTGGGTCCCAAAGAACCATGTTTACTAAATATATAGAAACGTGCCAGGTCGGGCTACGTATTGGCCACTGCTTAGACTGGTTATGGCAGTTTCTAAAATATAAAATATGGTGAGTGCAACTGCAGCTCTCAGAAATTATGTCAAGGGATGCTACCCTATTGCTATACACTACCTCCTGGGAAGAAATTAGCTCTGGGTCTGTCTACTGAGGCAAAGAGAATAAGAAAGGGCAGCATATTTGAATATCTTCATAAAATAGAACCCAGCATGTAAGAGTGGTGGATAGATTTGGGGTCTGGATAGGACCCACAGATAGCTGCCCAGGAAGGGCAGTGGGAAGAACCATGAGAAAAGAATGAAGAGGAGGCCTAGAGAGGGACCAGCAAAGTGAAAGAAGAGGCTGCAGGCAAAGGGAACAAAGAGTACTTTGGACGTGTGCTCAGCTCTAACTTTTTGTTTCCAGGCCCACGGCTCGGTCTTCCAAGGAATGGTTGTATATATGGACCAGAGAGCAAAGAAAGGCTAGTGGGAGCTATTGTTTGTTTGGACTTTTTATTTACCTCAGGAAGAGTGGAGTTTTCCTAATATAGCCAGGTGCTCAATTAAGCTACTGTACTAGCGGAGAGAGACACTGAGGTACAACCAACTGTGGAAATTGAGGAAGAAGCCATGGGATGAGGTGAGAACTCTGTGAGAGGCATTTTAATGGCAAACATGTGATGCTGTTATTGCAACTATCAGTTTGTGACTTTGATTCATTATTACAAGTGTTGCCTGCTCCTTTGCTTCTCTTCGTCATGTGGATAGTAATATCTAGGCCATTTGGTTTTCTTTAAATTGCAGTAGAAAAAGGTACATTAAATTGTAGAGCAACATTATTTAAAAAACCCCAAACTTATGAATGTTAATATATTTGGTTTCTGCAACTAAATGCTTGTGCTTAACCTTTATGAAGAGATTCAACCCTTTATTTGTTGCATGTTGGTCTCAGAAGCAATGTCTCTTGTGCTGAAGAGAGTATAAACCACTCAGTGATTTATTCAGGTATTGTACATCTATCTATACTGTCAGATCAGTGTTGAGATCTGCCAGACTTAGAGGTCCCTCATGTCCACTCTGCCTTCACGTAGCTAACCTCTTTCATTTAGCCAGGAAGCCTAATACTGTACTTTGTCTTTTGTACTTTTGGGAGCTGCCGCAAGCTGTTCACTCAGATTCAAACAAGCTCCCGTAAGCAGTCTTGGAATAGATTTGGCAACCAAGGGCCCTGATTCATCAAAAAAATATCTTCGGCTGCACAAGGACTTCATCTGCCATTTCATGGTTTGGAACATACAGTTAACATATGTTTTGCACCGTGTGGTTTTCTAACCTGTGCTAATGAGGCAGGATGATTTGTCACCAACAATCTATTGCCAAGATCTTATCTCCACCTCAGTTTCCTAATGCCACATTGCTTTCCCTTCTTTGCTGCTGCTCTGCAATAAGTTGTCACTTTTATATATCATAAAGAAATACTGAAAGTGGCAGAGGCTTAAGGGAGAAAGACAAAACTGAAGCAAAACTGCATTTGTAAATTATAGTTGTGATGTTTTCCTTTATTTGGGCAGCAATTTCATTGATCTCAGAGTTAAACTTCCAGAACCAGTTCAGAACATTCAATGGAAAGATACTGGGCTGATCCAAGAGGAGAATTTAGCCCATTCCCAAGAGGTGAACAGTTACTGTAACTAAAAATACAGAATTTTGTCTCAGTTTTGACAGGCTTCTTTTTTGGCCTTCCCATCAGGAAGTTTCTTTATACTTTATCCATTTCTTTATCCTGTTTCATGTAAACATTGGGCACTAAGGCCTAGATCAGGGATCTTAAACTCAAATCCCCACGAGGACCACATGAGAACTAGTAAATTGGCCTGAGGGCCACATCACTGAAACCTTTTCATACAATGATACAAAAGGATAGTTAAAAAGGAAGAGCAATATAGTATTCTATTAAATGTATTAACTTTTTAAAAATTGTAATGCAAAGAGGGGTTTTAATAAAATATAAACACTCAGTAATGTTTGGAGCCTGGCTGCCAGTGGAGTCGGCGCCTATGGTGGGCTGCAGAAAATAACTCCGCGGGCCGCATGTGGCCCATGGGCCGTGTGTTTCAGATCCCTGGCCTAGATACTTTACTAGTGTGTATTAGCATAAATCAATTGACTTCAATTAAGCTTTACCCATTTACACCAGCTGAAGATCTGGCCCTAAATTAGATCTGGTAGAATTTTTTTCAATACTTTTTTTGCGGGGATGGAGGTATGAACATGGGCTTTAAACTGTAATGATTTTTTTCATATGTTTGTTTGGTTTTTTACACCCCCCTTTTCTTTTTTAGGTTTCTCCTCGCACCCTTTTCCAAAGGGGTGGGAGGGGGAACAGATAGACAGGTAGAAGAAAACCGGCTTTGTGAAACAAATTCTGTGCACTTTTGAATGATACAAAATTTGCTTTGTTAGAAATTCTCAGAAAATAGAAAACATTTTTCAACCTGCTCAGTCCTCAGTATCCAATTTAGTCCCTCAATGCTGCAAAAAAATGAAAAGCAAATTAATAACTGGTGAATATGAACAGCAGACATTTCGCATCTAATTAGTTCATACATAAAGTATGTTTTGATTGTCAGTGAACAGGGGGAAATCTATAAAGCATCTAATTTGCATCTGAAGTAGCTACTTTTTATAAAACATTCTACTATATTTTTCATTATATGCAAATGAGTATTATTTAAAGTACATTAAAATTTAATTAATTTGAAGGAGCCTTTAACAGAGCCTGCATATTTAGAAAAAAATAATCTGTAAAACTCAGTAAATATCTATGTATTCATTAATGTGATATTGGGTTGAAAGGCTCCTTTTATGCCACACAATGTTGATGAAATATTGCTTTTTATATTGAACAACAAATTAAAAAAAACAACACTCATTTAAATAATGTTATGACAAAACAATTACAAAACCAACTCAAAATAAAGTTTCACCTTAGAATTCACATGTTCTATTGAATGTAAGCATTGTAGTACTGGCTATGTGGGCAATTTTAGTACCTGTTCATTGTATTTGGTCTAATCATTCTGTAATGCTTGGATATTGTTCCTCATTGCGAGCAGATGGGAACCGAAACATTCCTTTGAGATCTTTCTCCTGTTAACAAGGAGTTTGCCCATTTAGAATCATTGGTTGACTTTATATATATGCTAGCCCTGTAGCCTGAACTCCTGGAGAGAAAAGAGCTCACTATTGACCCTTGTTGGTAAATACAGAGAAGAGTGCCCTAAAGTTCCTTGGGAATTCTAGATTGGCAGGGCTTCATAGGGGAGGGATCCCTTTACTGGCACCTGTTGGTGCGCAAGGGAAATGACTGAATGCCCCAGGCCACAATTGCATTTAAATTATATGACAGTTGGGGGTAATTTGGTTAAAATGCAGGCAAGTTTTGAGTTTGGGAGCAATAAAATGCTATTATTCTTGTTGGGAAATGTAAGGATTATACTAAATATGCCTGCCATGAGAGTCACCCTGATTGTTCCTGCAGTCACATGCAGTTGGGTAAGGGAGCCTGTAGTAGACTAAAGGTGTTTTTCAGCTGGGTTTGCTTCTCTGGTGGTAAGGACTCCGTTAGGGGTTCTATATACCAATCATTTCCTGCTGATGACTCACCACAGAGGCAGTTTTAAGACAGATAATGGTTTCAAATGGTGGACAGAGTTGAGTTAAGGCAGCTTTGAGATAATGCGCAGAGCTAAGCTTAGCTGGTGGACAGAGATGGGTAGAGACAAGTGATGGTACTGAGGTGATTTGCACTGAAACTACTGAGAATAGCAATCTTCCTCAGAGACTTTGGTATAAGTCTAAACAAAACCAAATCACTTCAGGTGGATCAGGTAGTAGGGTGCCTAGAGCAGACCAAGAAGGATTTTCCATAGGGGGTGGAAACTGACCTGCCAGAAGTCTTGGACTCCTCTGTCCCTAGACAACAAATGGTGAGTGGGGAGTTGGGCAGGAGGGAAGTGGCTAGAATGTATTAGGTATTCACAGCTTCAAGAGGAGGATGGAGATTGTGACTAGTGCTAAGACACCTTGGAGAGGCTTACCTAATCCGTATTGTTTGATTATTAATTGCTGGCTTTTGCAAATGTATTCTTTTAACACCTTCTCTTCCAGCTCTCCCGCTAATAACATTATCATTGTTTTAAACCTCTGGACTCAGTGCTTGCAAATGGGGATGTATTACCTATCAAGGGTGCCCCAGGATGATGTATACAGTTTCTGAGTGAGGGCTCATGTTATTTAAATTTTCAGATGGAACCTCTAGAAACTTGAACCTGGCTACTGCTGACACCCTGGCAAAAGGATTACACATATATTGATTTACTGTATGAACACAGAAACAGTATTGCCAATCCCAAAGGTTTGATAATCATGAGACCAATTAAAAAAAAAACAGGGGTTCTCTTTGTCTCTAGAGTTTTGAACTGTTGTAGGCTCATACTTTCAAGCTTTTCTCTGCAGCCAATGACGCGTACAAAATTAATTTTTATTTCAGTGAAAACTGAGATTCTCAGAGAATTACTTGTCTTTAGGAGCTGGAACTTTAAGTGAAACACCTAATATCACAAGCCTCAAGGTATAATTGTTAGGGTTGGCAACACTTAGTTCAAAAAGCAACATCTTATTCAAAACAGATCCAAAAACTTTTGGTTGTTTTCTCATGCTTTCAGGGCAGCCCAGTGCAATGTCAGCAGGCCACATGTTCATAGAAGCAGAAGAAAACATAATTATTGGGAATGCAATGACATTGCTTCATTAATGGGTCCACAACACAATTAGCAATGTTTGGAGCCCTTATGTGTAGTCTCCATAGTCATGCCAAGTTCTGAATGGGCAAGGAGACAGATTCCCCTTCCTCAGCCCTAGAAGCGGTCATTCAGGCCAGGATAACATGAACACATCATTTCAGAGTCTCTGTCCTAGAACATCTACAGTACATGCAGAATTTCCATTTCCAGAGCTGTCAATCCAACCATTTTTAGCAGCACTAATTTTTTTTTTTTTAAAGTTGTGTGTCTGGTTTGTCATTTTTTCTTTCAAAAGACTTTCTATTAATACTAAGAGAAATGAGCAAAAGCATTGAAGGAAAAGATTTTCCAAAACAAGAGGCTAAATTTAGGCACCTAAACAAAGTGACTTAGTTTCAAAACTGTGGTGCATCAATGACTCCCATTTACCTTAAAAGGAGTTATTGGAAGTTTAGCATTTTTGCAAATAGGTATTTAGGTGCCTAAAGATGGATTTAGAAGTCTAACTCCAGACTCCTGTTTTGGAAAAAATTGATCTACAGTGTTTTGGTTTAATACTGTGTACTTTAAAGTTTTTTAAATACTTTTTAATCTCACAACACTTTTTGGTCAACCGTAACAGTGCTTTTATTTTACTTTCTAATATCTCTCATTGATCAGCTATTTATGTATATTTTCACTTCAAAATGTTACTATCTAAATTATTTTGGCTACTTGATGGTTATGGACAAACAAAAGCATGGCTGTCACTAGGTTAATTGTCAGTTACACAAATACTGCCTTCTGGAGGCACTACTTCTGGGAAATGTATTACAGCATATGGTGTTTTATCATGTCAGTGGTGAATTCAGACTTTACAAATCATTTTTGTATATTCTTAAATCAGACTGAAAGCAGCACAGAGTTCTGCAACTGTGCTTGGTCTCTCCTATATGAGTAGATGGAAACTTTCTATATGCAATTATTTTTTCCTGATGATGCTAATTGTGAATCACCATTTATGCTCAAAACAGAGTCTGGTAAATACAGGTTTGTTTAGAATAAAGGCATAAGGCCAAATTTGCAGCATTTTTGTGTGCCTCAAGTTTGGCACTGAAGACCTGACTTTCAGAAGTGTTGAGCAGTATAGCTGGTAGAAAATTAAAAAATAAAAACAAAACCAAGAAAAGACGGGAAGAGAATAAGTTCTGTCCAGTTTTATTGTTGAGGAAAAACCTGAAAAAAAATCATGAACACTTTGTTTAGTCAAATATATCAAGATTCAGAAAACGTTAACCATTTCTTCTGACCATTCACAGTGCCTACTGCTTTCAGCTGAGGCTGTAGGAGCTAGGTACTTCTAAAACTATGAGGTGAGGCTCCCACCTTCACTTTAGCCCCTCTTTACAGATAAAGTGGCTGGACCAGCATAAAGGCTCGAGATCATAGGAGTGAGAATGGCCTTGGTGCAGGACTCCTTCATAAATGACAGTATAGGGAATATTACAGGGGCGAGATTGTAGATGAAGAAGTGAAGAGTTTGGACAACAAGAGGCTACTGTATTTAGGCTTTCCTCTAGGGCAATCTAAGTTACTCCAGGGGCTACTCCAAATCAAAGTTGGGAGGATGCAAAGGCCTCTTAGGGTATGTTTGTAATGAATTGTAAACCCACATCTATGGGACCCAGGCTTGTGGGCTCAGTGTTTCCAAGTCCGTGCTTGAGTGTCCACACTACATTTTAAACCTCAGTTTACAATTCCTGGACCCATTTCTCTCGGCTGTGCTAATGCATCCATATGCAGACCTTCTGATTCAGGTCTGTGGCTTGAGTTGTGTTCACACTGAAAAATGACAGGCCTTGGACCTGAGTCACAAGAAGACTTGGTCTCTGACCCATGCACCTAGCAGGGTCCTAGTACCCGGTCCTGAGTGCTTGCTCAGCTGTGTCAGACTGATTTGTGTGTAGATGGATAGGGGGCTTGGGCTGATATCTGAGCCCGAGCCTGGGTTTAGTGTGTAGTGTAGACATACCATTAAAGGCTCAGCAAGAATCTTACTCCAGTTTTTTAAAATTAGGCAACCAAAAATTGAGGCCTTTTTTCATAATTTGGGACATAGTATCTATTTACTTACGTTGTGTCTTTATATATAATGTATATTATAAATCAATAGTAGTTGCACTCTTCCGGTTAAAGTTTCAATTTATTTTCCTTATATGTACCATAAACAAAAACTTCATTTTAAGAGGAACTAAAGTTAGTTAAGTCTGAAATATATCCTAAAATACTTAAGGAACTGGCTGAAGAGATCTGAGCCATTAGCGATTATCTTTGAAAACTCATGGAGGATGGAAGAGATCCAAGAGAACTGGGAAAGGACAAATACAGTACTTATCTATAAAAAGGGGAATAAGGACAACCCAGAAAATATTAGATCAGTTGGCTTAACAGTGGTACCCAGAAAGATAATGGAGTAAATAATCAAACAATTGATTTATAAGCACCTAGAAGATAATAAGGTGATAAGTAACAGTCAACATACATTTGTCAAGAACAAATCATGTCAAACCAACGTAGTATCCTTCTTTGATAGGGTTGCAAGCCTTGTGGATAATGGAGACGCTGTAGATCTGGTATATCTCAACTTTAGTAAGGCTTTTGATACTGTCTCACATGACATTCACGTAAGCAAACCGGGGAAATAAAACCTAGATGAAACTTGTGACGGTGTACCCCATGAAGCTTTATGGGAAGAGGCTTATCATAGAATCATAGAATCATAGAATCTCAGGGTTGGAAGGGACCTCAGGAGGCCATCTAGTCCAACCCCCTGCTCAAAGCAGGACCAAACCCAACTAAATCATCCCAGCCAGGGCTTTGTCAAGCCTGACCTTAAAAACCTCTAAGGAAGGAGATTCCACCACCTCCCTAGGTAACCCATTCCAGTGCTTCACCACCCTACTAGTGAAAAAGTGTTTTCCTAATATCCAAGCTAAACCTCCCCCTGTGCAACTTGAGACCATTACTCTTTGTTCTGTCATCTTCTACCACTGAGAACAGTCTAGATCCATCCTCTTTGGAACCCCCTTTTAGGTAGTTGAAAGCAGCTATCAAATCCCCCCTCATTCTTCTCTTCTGCAGGCTAAACAATCCCAGTTCCCTCAGCCTCTCCTCATAAGTCATGTGCTCCAGTCCCCTAATCATTTTTGTTGCCCTCCGTTGGACTCTTTCCAATTTATCCACATCCTTCTTGTAGTGTGGGGCCCAAAACTGGACACAGTACTCTAAATGAGGCCTCACCAGTGCCGAATAGAGGGGAATGATCACGTCCCTCGATCTGCTGGAAATGCCCCTACTTATACAACCCAAAATGCCATTAGCCTTCTTGGCAACAAGGGCACACTGTTGACTCATATTCAGCTTTTCGTCCACCGTAACCCCTAGGTCCTTTTCTGCAGAACTGCTGCCCAGCCATTCGGTCCCTAGTATGTAGCAGTGCATGGGTTTCTTCCGTCCTAAGTGCAGGACTCTGCACTTGTCCTTGTTGAACCTCATCAGATTTCTTTTGGCCCAATCCTCTAATTTGTCTAGGTCCCTCTGTATCCTATCCCTACCCTCCAGCGTATCAACCACTCCTCCCAGTTTAGTGTCATCCGCAAACTTGCTAAGGGTGCAGTCCACACCATCCTCCAGATCGTTAATGAAGATATTAAACAAAACCGGCCCCAGCACCGACCCTTGGGGCACTCCATTTGATACCGGCTGCCAACTAGACATGGAGCCATTGATCACTACCCGTTGAGCCCGACCATCTAGCCAGTTTTCTATCCACCTTACCATCTATTCATCCAGCCCATACTTCTTTAACTTGCTGGCAAGAATACTGTGGGAGACTGTATCAAAAGCTTTGCTAAAGTCAAGAAATAGCACATCCACTGCTTTCCCCTCATCCATTGAGCCGGTTATCTCATCATAGAAGGCAATTAGGTTAGTCAGGCATGACTTGCCCTTGGTGAATCCATGCTGACTGTTCCTGATCATTTTCCCCTCCTTTAAGTGGTTCAGAATTGATTCCTTGAGGACCTGTTCCATGATTTTTCCAGGGACTGAGGTGAGACTGACTGGCCTGTAGTTCCCTGGATCTTCCTTCTTCCCTTTTTTAAAGATGGGCACTACATTAGCTTTTTTCCAGTCATCCGGGACCTCCCCCAATTGCCATGATTTGTCAAAGATAATGGCCAGTGGCTCTGCAATCACATCGGCCAACTCCTTTAGCACCCTCGGATGCAGTGCATTCGGCCCCATAGACTTGTGCTCATCCAGCTTTTCTAAATAGTCCCGAACTACTTCTTTCTCCACAGAGGGCTGGTCACCTCCTCCCCATACTGTGCTGCGGAGTGCAGCCGCCTGGGAGCTGACCTTGTCTGTGAAGACAGAGGCAAAAAAAGCATTGAGTACACTAGCTTTCTCCACATCCTCTGTCACTAGGTTCCCTCCCTCATTCAGCAAGGGGCCCACACTTTCCTTGACTTTCTTCTTGTTGCTCACATACCTGAAGAAACCCTTCTTGTTACTCCTAACATCTCCGGCTAGCTGCAACTCCAAGTGTGATTTGGCATTCCTAATTTCACTCCTGCATGCCTGAGCAATACTTTTATACTCCTCCCTGGTCATTAGTCCAATCTTCCACTTCTTGTAAGCTGCTTTTTTGTGTTTAAGACGAGCAAGGATTTCACTGTTAAGCCAAGCTGGTCGCCTGCCATATTTGCTTTTCTTCCCACACATCGGGATGGTTTGTTCCTGCAACCTCAATAAGGATTCTTTAAAATACAGCCAGCTTTCCTCGACTCCTTTCCCCCCTCATGTTATTCTCCCAGGGGACCTTGCCCATCAGTTCCCTGAGGGAGTCAAAGTCTGCTTTTCTGAAGTCCAGGGTCTCGGTTCTACTGCTCTCCTTTCTTCCTTGTGTCAGGATCCTGAACTCGACCATCTCATGGTCACTGCCTCCCAGGTTCCCATCCACTATTGCTTCCTCTACTATTTCTTCCCTGTTTGTGAGCAGCAGGTCAAGAACAGCTTTTCCCCTAGTTGGTTCCTCCAGCACTTGCACCAGGAAATTGTCCCCTACACTTTCCAAAAACTTCCTGGATTGTCTGTGCACCGCTGTATTGCTCTCCCAGCAGATATCGGGGTGATTAAAGTCACCCATGAGAACCAGGGCCTGTGATCTAGCAACTTCTGTTAGTTGCTGGAAGAAAGCCTCGTCCACCTCATCCCCCTGGTCTGGTGGTCTGTAGCAGACTCCCACCACGACATTACCCTTGTTGCTCACACTTCTAAATTTAATCCAGAGACTCTCAGGTTTTTCTGCAGTTTCATACTGGAGCTCTGAGCAGTCATACTGCTCTCTTACATACAACGCAACTCCCCCACCTTTTCTGCCCTGCCTATCCTTCCTGAACAGTTTATATCCATCCATGACAGTACTCCAATCATATGAGTTATCCCACCAAGTCTCTGTTATTCCAGTTACATCATAATTCCTTGACTGTGCCAAGACTTCCAGTTCTCCCTGCTTGTTCCCCAGGCTTCTTGCATTTGTGTATAGGCATTTAAGATAACTCACCGATTGTCCTGCTCTCCCAGTATGGAGCAGGAGCCCTCCCCTCTTGCACTCACCTACTTGTGGCTTCCTCCCGGTATCCCACTTCCCCACTTGCATTGGGGCTTTGGTCTCCTTCCCCCGTGAACCTAGTTTAAAGCCCTCCTCACTAGGTTAGCCAGCCTGCTTCCAAAGATGCTCTTCCCTCTCTTCGTCAGGTGGAGCCCGTCTCTGCCTAGCACTCCTTCTTCTTGGAACACCATCCCATGGTCAAAGAATCCAAACCCTTCTCTCCGACACCATCTGCGTAGCCATTCGTTGACTTCCATGATTCGACGGTCTCTACCCCGGCCTTTTCCTGCCACAGGGAGGATAGACAAGAACACCACTTGCGCCTCAAACTCCTTTATCCTTCTTCCCAGAGCCACGTAGTCTGCAGTGATACGCTCAAGGTCATTCATGGCAGTATCATTGGTGCCCATGTGGAAAAGCAGGAAGGGGTAGCGATCTGAGGGCTTAATGAGTCTCGGCAGTCTCTCCGTCACATCACGAATCCTAGCCCCTGGCAAGCAGCACACCTCTCGGTTTTCCCGGTCAGGGCGGCAGATAGATGACTCAGTCCCCCTGAGGAGAGAGTCCCCGACCACCACCACCCTCCTCCTCCTCTTGGGAGTGGTGGTCGTGGAACCCCCATCCCTACGACGGTGCATCTCATGCCTTCCAATCGGTGGAGTCTCCTTCTGCTCTATTCCCTCAGATGTATCATTCACTCCACTCTCTGCACTAGTACCTGCAGAGAGAACATGAAAACGGTTGCTCACCTGAATCTGTGTTTCTGGTGCATGGACTTTTCTGGTACTCTTTCCTCTTCTGGAAGTCACATGCCGCCAATTATCCTCGCTGGCCTTCTGTCCCCACTGCGTAGCCTCCTCTGAATCTTCAGAACATTGTGCCCGCTGAAGCCGATCCTGATGTCTATCCAGTAAATCCTCATTTTCTTTTATGGAACGCAGGGTTGATACTAGTTTCTCCAGACCTTGAATCTTTTCTTCCAATACGGAGATCGGCTTGCACTTTGTACAGACAAAGTCGCTTCTATCCTGTGGAAGAAAGACAAACATGGCACATCCTGTGCAGGTCACAACAGCGGATCGCTCAGCATCCATAGTCTCTTCCTTCTAAGAGCTTCCTTACTTGTGGCAGAAGCTACTCAGAGGAATCTGCAAGAGGGATGCTGCAGCAGGCTCACTCCAGGCGAACTCCCAGGCAAACTCCTCCTGTTTGCTTCTCAGCTGTTCGCTGCTCAGCTGGTTCGCAGCTGACTGCCTCCTCCTTCTTATAAATGTATACATGATGTAACTGGAATATGTTTTATGCTACATGTGCCATGTAACATATCTCTGTGAAAGTTATGACCTACTGAATCTATTCCTCCTGTTTGTATGCATGTATCATTGTTGTGGTTGGAGTTATGAATATTGGTTTTATATTTGCTGGTTTTGTACATAGCCTTTGTAAGAGCCTGGAATCATGTCTTGAGAAAGGTATGTGCATGTATAGAGACCAATCAAGAAACCCTTACACAGACAATAGGAGGTGCAGACCCCAATCCACATCTGGGCCTGGTCAGGAATGCAACTGGCTGGACTGGGTAGGGTGCATGGACAGGTGACTTGCCCATGTGATCCCAAAACTCCAGGGTAAGAGGATGCTACACAGGGAGTGGGGGAAAGGCTATAAAAGCCCTTGGAAGACCCCTCCATGTTGTCTTCAGCTGGCTAAAGAGAGAGGCTCTCCACCCCCCAAGGACATACCTGAGAGAGACTGAACAAAGGACAAAGACACTAGGGGGTGTGAGCGATTGCTGGACCCAGGCTAGTTCTACAGCCTGTAAAAGGAAAAGACTTAAATCTGGTGAGGCTTTTATCTGTGTTAAGTTTGATTAGACATAGACCTGCGTGTTTTATTTTATTTTACTTAGTAATTCACTTTGTTCTGTCTGTCACTACTTGGAATCACTTAAATCCTACTTTCTGTACTTATTACAATCACTTTTTACTTATTAAGTTTCCTGGAGTACGAGTTGGTACCTGGGGGGGCAAATAGCTGTGCATATCTTTCTATCTTTGAAATAGAAGGCGAACTATTTATGAGTTTACCCTGTATAAGCTTTATACAGGGTAAAATGGATTTATTAAGGGTTTGAACCTCATTGGGAGTTGGGCACCTATGTGTCAAAGGCAAGCGCACTTCCTGGGCTGCTTCCAGGAGACTTACAGTTGTAAGGGGACGTGGTTCGGACCTGGGTCTGTGTTTGCAGCAGATCAGTGGATCTGGCTCAAAACAGACAGGATTCAGGAGTCCCAAGCTGGAAAGGACAGGAAAGCAGGGGCAGAAGTAGCCTTGGCACACCAGGTGGCAGCACCAAGCTGGTTTCTGTGATCCCAACCTGTTACAAAACTATTATAAGGTTGGAAAACCATACTCAGAGTAGTTACCAATGATTCACAGTCAAGCTTTTCCAAGCATATCAAGTGGGGTCCGCAAGGATCTGTCCTGGCTCTGGTTCTATTCAATAGCTTCATAGATTATTTGGATAATGGCATAGAGAGTAAACTTTATAAACTTTGGGGATGATACCAGCTGGAAGGGGTTGCAAGTGCTTTGGAGGATGCAATTAGAATTGAAAATGATCGTGACAAACTGGAGAAATAGTCTGAAATAAATAGGAAGAAATTCAATAAGGACAAATGCAAAATACTACACTTAGGAAGAAATAATCAGTTGCACAAATACAAAATGGGAAACGACTGCCTGGGAAGGAGTAGAGAAGACTGAGACAGGAGCATGATAACAGTTTTCAAGGACATAAAAGGTACTTATAAAGAATAGGGTCATAAATTGTTCTCTTTATCCAATGAGGATGGGACAAGAAGTAATGGTCTTAAATTGCAGCAAGGGAGATTTAGGTTAGACATTAGAAAAAAACTTTCTGTCAGGATAATTAAGCACTGGAACAAATTAACTAGGGAAGTTGTGGAAACTCCATCACTGGAGGTTTTTAAGAACAGGTTAGACAACCCCCTGTCAGGGATGGTCTAGAATCTAGATAATACTTAGTCCTGACTCAATATATGGGGCTGGACTAGATCAGCATTTTTCAAAGTTTGGGTTGCGACCCAGTAGTGGGTCGTAGCATGTCAAGCACTGGGTCGCTCTGGTGCTGACTGGGATGTTAAAAGTCCCAAGGGCTCATCTTCTCACAGATATTCATATGCCTTCGAATCACTCCTCAATAACAGAGTCACCTTTGGCTGATTGATTCAAGAAATTTTGAATCCCATATATTAATTATATTTTCAAGCAATGAAGTGTTTTTCAGAAGGTAATGATTTTTCATTTTAAGGCGGGTTAAACTAGCACAGAGAAATAAAGACATTTAACAAGGCTTAATAATATGCATTCATGGTTTGCAAATGCAGCTCTATATCTAAAGCAAAGAAAATATTTGATGAATATCTATCCTTAGAACTGCAACTATAAGTTACTATTTGAAGTGAGCCTGTTAGTAAAGCAGTTATATTTATATTTGTATTGAACTATGTAAGGGGGGAAAATGACACAGGTGCTTTGATTTTTTTTAGAAAAACTAAAATGATCTATTTTGTCATTATCCTGTCTGCCAATCCTTAACTATAAATTGGTCTGCCACAACTGCTGCTGTAGCCCTTTCTCATTCTAAATGTGGGGCTTTATGACCACAGGGTCCACTAACTCATTGACACTCCCATGGCTCATCACCAAAACTCAAGACCCCACTGGCCTAGGCTGAGTTAACATGGAGTGCAGGCATGCACATGCAGGAATGATGCATCTATGTTACCGTAACACAGCACTATGGAGATATGTAACAGACTCTTTGATAATTTTTCCCTTGGGGGGTTGGGTTAACTCACCCTGCCCAGTTATCTACACTGGGTGGTAACAACACAGGTCCTACTTCGCTGCTATTTGCAGGACTTGTGGGTGTTCTGCCCTTTGTGGGCCTCCTTAAGTCTCTCTGCTTAGGCCCAGGGGATCAAAATGAAAGTCACAAACCTCCTGCATTCAGGGATATTCATTCTCGGTGGTACCAGCAAATCAGGGAAGGGGGCTGTGAATGAGTCTATAGTGCTGCCACTAATCCAGCCCCAAAGTAATGGGATCTGGTTGCTCTGGCTGGGTTTAAGACAGGCTCAGCCTGTCCATCTCATCCTGGGATTCCTCTGTACTCTCCTCAGGGTCGGGGTGAAGGTTTCCTGCCTAGGAGTTCCCCCTGAGCTTCTGGAGTCACTCCTGCAGTCTGCTCCTGCTCCTCCCGCCACTTCTGACTGCAGTTTCCCACTTTTAAAGGCCTCCTTCCTATCATGCACAATTGACAAAACTATAGGGATGGGACTAGTCCTGCCACCAGGCCCCTTCCTCTGGCCCCTTCCTCATCCATGTGGGGCCAATACATGCCGTGGCAAACTGTGTGTGTGGTGGAAGAAAGTGGGGCGGGGGAGGGGGGAGCATTGGGATACACTATGTTGATAGGTTAAGTTGACCAATAATGTGCAAAGTTTTAAATACGTAGCCCTTACTGTATTGGTAGTAATGTATATATGGTTGTGAAGATTTCGGTGCATAGTAATGTATACATTAACTCCTACTACATTATCCAAGACACACATATGGTAAATCAATCTTCCTATGTTGCTCTTATTACTAAATTAAACTAGCAGTGTGCTAGTTTCTATCATCTTTTGCTAACTCCCACATAGTTATTTTCGTGATTTCAGACTTTTGTGTGAAATCTTCCTTATTACTGTCATTTCTACATAGAATATGCAAGGGAAAAAATTGTAACAAATCATCAGTGAGAATAGACTTTTTTCCACCCCTGGCAGTTATATTTGTTTTTTGTTTTGGACAGGTTTCTCTTACTTGATGTTGACAATTTTTATATTTTCTGTGCCAATTTCCTTTGGAATCTGTGAAGTATTTTTAAAAATGCAATTTAGATTTGCCTGTTCAAATAGTCACAGTGAGTATGATAACCAGTTCTGAACATGGGTTTTGCATAAACAACTCATACGGTATGCACTTTTTTATTTGTATTTTTTATTCACAATCACATAATCGTTCAATCATAGCTGATAGGGCTGGAAAAGATTTCTTGGGTCATCCATTTCAATCCTTCTGTGCACAGCAGGATTTTTCTCACTGCTAGTTTCCTGAGCATTTATAATCGTCTCTTAAACAACAGTAGTGATGGTACCTCAACTCCCTCCCCAGGCATCACTTCATTGTCTAATTGTCCTTGCTATTAAGAAAATTTTCTAATGTCAAACTTATTTTTCCCTTTCTGTAGTTTCTATCCCAATTATGACACTTCAAGCACTGTCTATAATTTATCCCTCTGTTTTAGAGAATTACTTCAAAAATATTCATGTCTCTTACTATAGTCTCCCATACATAGTGAAAAACCTTTCATTTCTATCTGTCTACGCTGTTTTTCTATCTTTCTGTCATATCTTAATTTCCCGTAATCTTGCTCATGGATAACTGGGCCATGTGGAGAAGTTAGATAGAACTTGGAACCTACCTGAAATCAATCTGTGTGTGGATACGTTATTATATTGACAGAATCAACCCAGATTCACAAACAGTTTGTAAACCTGAGCTGCTGCTGTTTGCACAGCAGCCATCCTTGTGTTTTGATGTTTTCAGGGTGTTCTGGTGGCCTCTCCTGCTCCGATCAGGAATTAGATGACCCCTTCTATACTGTTCACCTGGCTGCTTTTATTTTGTCCCCACCCCAGTCGAGAATTTTGGATGGGGGGGGCGTGCATTTTCAGCCATGGGACAGGGCTTTTAAAAGGGTCTTTAGGAGGACATGAAGTCTTCCTTCCCATTTGAAGGGGCTGTTGGAACAGGGAAGCATTTTCCTCAGCAATGGCTGTTTAGTGAGCTCAAAGCTAGGGACACCTGATAATCCCAGTGCATTAGTTAAGGGACCTCAGGAGGAAGGGGGAGGGGATTTCCCTAGCAACCATGTACTTTGAGCTGAAATCCTCATAATTCCTAACACAGATTCTGTATTGAACTCTCTCTCTATTATGGGGCATCTCTGTGGAGGCTGTCAAGGTCTCTGTAAAGGCCGTTAGGAGTCAAGGAAGCCAAACCTGAAAGTCTTTCAAGAAACCTGATTGGGGATGGCTATTCAATCATCTGGTGCTGCCTGATCTTCAGAGGGAGGCAGAAAAAGTCTATGCAGCCCAGTGACAAAACGGGTGTGGGCTACCACATTCCCCACAAGATATTAAAAGTAACAGGTGTTTCGGGGTTGGAGAGAGGCAGGGGTGCTGAGGTGTAGGAAAGGTGTTTCTGTGGAAATGCTGCTTAGAATTTCTCATTCAAGTGGAAATAGAACTTCAAGGCAAATCTGCATTGGTTGTTCTGCTGCCAGTTATTGTGAAGAGTCTTTGCCTGGTTCAGTTTGTATGGACCATACAAACAATGGGGTTCCTGTACACACAGCCTCTCTCTCTAGTACCCTCATTGCACCTTCTTAGCAGTTTCAGACAGACAATATTTTAATCTATATTTAGACATCACCTAGCACACTGGGGGTGACAGTGGAACACAAGTAATAAAAATAACAAATGCCATCTTCTGACATCGCCTTGGAAGAAGACAAAAACCTTTTACAAGCCCTAACCAGTATACAGGCTGTCACATTCAGCTTTAATGTTAATAACATCCGAAAAGAAAACATAAATCAACATTAAGGTTACAAAGTCAAGCACTTACAAGTTAGGAAATGACAAAATTAAGGCTCCTTATGCATCCTTAATTCAGCCACCCTGTGCATCCATTCTATGCACTGAATGAAGCAAGGTCCTGTATGGAAAATAGCATGTGATTATGTAATTATAGACTGTATCATAATGCATATGCATGGGGGAGGGGCAAATTAAGGCTGCATAAGCAAACTTAATATTGTCACTTAGGGCACGTCTTCACTAGCAACGTTAAAGTGCTGCCACGGCAGCGCTTTAACGTGGCTCGTGTAGTCACGGCACCAGCCACTTCCACAAGGGGTGTAGCTCCCAGCAATGGTGCACTGTCTACACTGGCACTTTACAGTGCTGAAACTTGAAGTGCTCAGGAGGGTGTAGAAAAGCCCTTACTAACTTGATGTTACAACTGAAATGCTGTTTTTAAATGTAATTTCCTACATTTTTTAAAAAACGTCAACATTGAAAAAATAAAAATTACATCATGTGGAACCATAGTCACCCTACACACTGGTCACCAGCAGGGCTGGGATCTCTAGAGCCACAGCACAGACCTCTACCACTTGAGCTAACTGTAGAAGGCTGCAGATTATCTTTTGTGTGGTCCTGTCACTAGACGGGGATGGAGACAAACACTTTACAACTGAGTTTCACAGTTATTTGTTAGATAGCAAAGAGATATTGAGACTCAGGAATAATAAGTTTAATTTCAGGTTCAATACAAAATTTTCTCTAGGTTGCAAACTCTTCTGTGCCTATCTCTTATCCCTGTCCCCTTTACCTCCTGCCCTTGCCCCTTCCCTTTTCCCCTCAGCTCTTGCTCATGTTTTCCCCTCCTTTTTCTCCTGCCCCTTTCACCCCTGGACCTCCTGTAACTCTTTTCTGCCCAGGTTCCAATCTCCCCTATCCTGAGTCTTGTTTCTCTCTCTCCCTATTTCTCACACTTAGCCTGACTCAAATGCAGTTTCCTTCTCCATGCTGCATGGGGGCTATTGCCTGCTCTCAGTTCCAGTGCTTGGCATCATCCCAACATGAAGCAGCAGTTACAGGGGAAGTCCAGCTCATCCTGTCAGCCTTAGGGTGAAGCATGCTCAGTTGCTCTGTGGGGATGGTGCATGTGCAGACTAGCAGGACTGGGCACTATGAGGGGATGGAGCATACTCAGAGAAGATGGGATCCTCAGATAATTTAGCTGCCAAAGTAGAACAAGTCTCTCCTGAGCATGTGAACTGCTTTTTTCAGAGGCTTAACTTGGGTGGATTTTCACAGAGAGGCAAAAGGCAAATCCTTGACACTAAAGCAACTTTTGGCAGAATTTCAAAATCTTGCTCCAAAGAATGGAGGCATTGGAGCATCTTAACAGTGGTAAGCATTTTTAACATGGCAAAATAATGTATATTTCCCTAACCACATTCTCGGAAATGGCTAGATAATTTTTGTTGAAACTTTGTAAATGTGTTGAAGACCTAAGCAATGCCTTTCATAGAACATCTATGGACAGTTAATAGCTTTGTCCATCAAATGATAACTCTGTGTATTAATAACCTCCCTGTCCTACAACTGATAACCTATTGTGACATGGGGCCAGAAAGGGTTAAGCAATTTACAGGCTAATTGACCGTGATTCAACCTTTAGAGACATATTAGTAGATACTGTTTGTGTTTTATGTGTTTACATATATATTGTTAGAGGTTAACAATGTAACCAAAGAGTTGGTGTCAATGCTGTATTCTATTAGTTCAGAGATCAAAAGAAGATCTTAACATTTTAAAGTACTAATATCACTGTCATAATTTCTTTTTGAAGTTTGTGGTAAATCACCTGTAAAACGGTGGGAGATAGGCAATAGCCTGATGTTAATCCATGTAGCTAATTACCGGTGGTGCTTAGGAAATAGATCTACTTCAAAGCCACAATGATAGCCTATTATTCATCCAAGACTGGTGCTGTCAAAGAATACCCAGAAACTGTATAAATGACTCTTGGGTCCTGATCCTTTTTATTTCAGATCTGCTTAAGCTTTATTTGGGGGGAGTTTGAATCATAAGACTGAGATCGCCAGTCTCATCTGTACTACCCTGATATTGAATATTTGGACATTGGATGATAACCTGATGAACTGATTGTGAAAAGGGCTCTTTGCGATTCTAAAGCTTACCATCTCTACTATGAAACTGATCTAAGGACTCTATTCATATCTGAATGTATAATGATCTTTTACCCAATACTCTCTTTTCTTTTTTAATACATTTTAGTTTAGGTAATAAGAATTGGCTGTAAGTGTGTATTAGGGTAAGATCTGAAGTATTCATTAATCTGGGAGGTACTGTGTCAGATTACTGAAAATCTCCATCATATTTGACCTGGTTGTCTGGGAGGAAGTCCAAGGCTGGGTTGCTTTAAGGGAACTGTGTTTTGGCTTCTGTGTAACCAGTAAGGTATTGTAGAAGCTGTTCTGTTGATAGTTTGATGGATCTAAATATTAGAATAACCACCAGCTTTGGGGATTTTCTGCCCCATTCTTTGAAGTTTGCCCTAATTGAGCAATCTCAGTGTGTCCTCCCTGGGATCTCAGTCACACCCACCTAAACATCCCAAAAGTGACTCTGCCTCCTCTTTCACAGCTACCATGCCATATTTGGAATGGCCTCTTTGTGGCGGGTTCTCCCCAGGGTGCCACCTGGAACTGGGGTACCACTGAGCTCCCTGAATCACCAATCTGGGCTCCCTCTCACACTGCACTGCTGTTACAAGCTGCAAAGCCCTCTAGCCTGCACTTTCACCAGTATACATACAGGTAGGGCATATCTAGGACCTTGACATTAGATTGTAAACTCTTTGTGCAATCTATACTACTACATCTACTTCAACCATCTACTACATCCGTGAAGTTCAATGCTAACCCATGGAATTGAAGAGGAATATATCATTTGATATTTCTACAAGTGGCATTTACCTTTGCAGTGACACTGCACTGTGAACTCTTGACCAATTTAATATCTACCGTTTCACCAAAATCCTTGTTCTGAATATTCATTAAGCAGAATTATCTTGTGTTGTTTTAATTCTCCCCTTGCCCACCTGATCAAGTAAGTATTTAGCTAGTTTCTAATTGAATCACCTTTGAGACATGTACACTTTTAAGTGTTTCTGCTTCACTCTAGATAAAAAGCTCTTCTTTAAAAATTATTATTATATGTAACTGAAACATAAAATAATGCAAAAGCTCTCAGTATTATTTTAAATTGTAACATTATAATTTAAGCAGTTAAAAAGTATCATTATAATACAACAATTTAGAATGTTTTTACAGTAATATTTGGGCTAACAGCTGCTCTGGTCATATTAAACATTATTATGGGAATTAATACAGTTGCCAATTTCTTCCTATAAATAATTTTAAAACTCATTACAAATACAATTAAAACTGTATTTATTAACATGGTGGAACCTATAGTTGGAACTGCGAATACTAGTAATATGGCTCTTACCATACATCATTCTCCCTTCTGATTAAGGTTCCTTTTTTGCTATTCCCTAGGTTAGTTTACTGAACTGGTTTCTATTTCTGCTTTCCCTTGCATGGCATAAATCACTCGTGGCATTTGAATAATTATGCACCTAAATCACGTTCCCAAGGTGGGCTTGGTCCTGCCAGATGATACTTATGTGCTTAAAGTTAAGCATGGCTTAAGTTCTTTGCTGTAATGTGATCAGTGCTCCGTATCTTGCAGGACTGACCCATGTATCAATGTAACACTTGAGAAAGAGGCATTTCCAAACCCTTACAGAAATTTGTTTTTTCCCCCTTTTTGATAGTGTTGGGAGGTGTTGTGGTTTATTTTAACTTAGTCATAGTCAAAGAGTTTAAGGGCAGAAGGGACCACTAGATCATTTAATCCACCGCCTGTTTATCGTAGGACACCAACACCACCCACACGCTAAACCCAACAACTGAAATTAAACCAAAATATTACAGCACACACCCATAGAAAAATTCTTTCTCAACCCCACATATGGAAATAATTTAGACCCTGAGCATATGAGCAAGAACCATCCAGCCAAGCACTTGAGAGAGATAGAATGCTCAGTGCTACCTCAGAGCCCTCCCCATCCAGTGTTCAATTTCCTCCCATGGCCATTCCTGATGCTCTTTTAAAAAAAAAAGGAGATTAAAAGCAACAACAGCAACAACCAGAGAATGCAACTTTGTAAACCTTGTCTTAGAATAGGTCCATTGCTTTGGAGTATACTTCCAGAAAACTGATTTTATGGTTATCAAATGCATCTGCATCCCTGTTTAACCAACCACAAAAACACACTAATAGGCTCATATATTCCACTGCCATGAACGTTAGCCCTCAGAAACATTTTCATACTTGTTCATCCAAATGTTAGAAAGCATGATTTCTCAGTACAATAAAAGAAAATGGGAGCTGTGAGTGTCCCCTGAGCGAAGACCTTCAGAAATTTGTTGTATTGTGTTCAGAACAGTATGTCTGCATGCAGCATCCACACATATGCAAAAATCCACAGTAATCTTAAATTAGCATTTATCCATTTAGCATTTATCTTTAGCTCTTATTTGCTAATACAACCAAGAATGAGGTTGCCACATTTTCAGCCTCATCAGAGTCGCTTGCTGTAATGTCATAAGCAGTGGTGTGTGTGTGTGTGTGTGTGTGTGTGTGTGTGTGTGTGTGTGTGTGTGTGTGTGTGTGTGTGTGTGTGTGTGTGTGTGTGTGTGTGAGAGAGAGAGAGAGCACCTTTCTGGTGATTCTTCCATAAAGATAATGCTCATAATTGAAACTTGGTCGCATATTATTAACATTAGCCTTAAAAGCAATTAATTTAGGGCTGACAAAGGGTCCTGTGGCACTTTATAGACTAACAGAGGTATTGAAGCATAAGCTTTCGTGGGTGAATACCCACTTCTTTGGATTACAATAACATCCTGAAGGGATATTGAAATGGCACTGAATCACTACAGTAATGGGTAGGCTAGAAATGGGATGGACTTGAAGTCCACATTCATAACCAGGTGCTGTGCATGCAATATTTCAGACAATAGGTGGGATTTTCAAAAGTCCCATTGGAAATCAATGGGATTTGTGCTCCCAAACCACTGAGGTATTTCCATAAATATCAGCCTACTGTGACAAAGCTCTGTCCTTGTCTCCATGGGTCCTGCATTTCCTGATGGATTTCACTAGCCTCAGAGGCTTACTGTGACCCTCCACATAACCCTTTTCTCTCTAGAGACCAGGGTCACAGTCTACTGAGCCATTGTCATCATAAGCCAGCAAGGGAGATAAGGAGAAGCTGTCCTCCCTTGCACAGTCTCTGTTGTCTCCCAGTCTTAGTGATTAATCAGGAGGAAAGAACGGGGGGAGCCCAGGCCCGCCCTCTACTCCGGGCTCCAGCCCAGGGACCCTAATAGTATCAGCTACAGTAGCTGACCTTTTAAAAACAGGACACGTACAATTCCCTGGGCTACTTCCCCACAGCAGCCCCCACTTCCTCAAACTCCACTTCACCCTTACCTCAGAGACTCCTTCCTTGTGCCTAATATGGTGTGTACAGCTCAGTCTCTCCAACAGCTCATCATAGGCGCCGACTCCGTGGGTGCTCCGGGGCTGAAAAGTGCTAAAGGACCATAAACAAAAGCTAATGATCAATGGTAAAATATTGAATAGCAGGAAAATGTATGGTGGAGTAGAGGAGGGATTTGTATTTTATGTGGACTTATTTCAAATCTTTAATGAACTGAAAAGCGGAATAAAGAACATTTTCATGAAATTCATTGATGATCAGCTTGATATTTAATTGGGTGGAACAATGAATACAATTGAGACAAACATAAAACAAAGAGATGAGGGAATAGAAATATGGCAGTAAATAGAAAACTAAGATTTTACTTAAAAAATAAAACAAGCTAATACATATACAGCCAGATTGTAATAGACACACTCATGTTGAAGTAGCTTATGTTATGAGGAATCCTATTATAAAAAAATATTTTTTTGACTGAGAATACTTGTGAAATACAGTACTATTCAGTGTGAATAAGGGCATCACAATCTGGCCCATAGGGACAACCAAGAAATAATCCATGAAAAGGTGCAAGGGGTGGGCTGGAGGAGATACAGAAACCACTGTTTCTGAAAGAGATGTAGGAACAATAGTGGGCATGAACGTTTACCTATTTATTTGTATTATTTTGGTACCTATGCCCCCAGTCATGGACCAGGATTCCATTGTGCTAGGCATTGTACAAACAGAACAAAAAGACAGTCGCTGCTCTAAATGATATGGCCACAGAGGATGCTAATACTGTTTGGATCTGTATATGCAGAGACATTCAGTCACACAGCATGAAGTGTTAATGATATTGTCAAGTCATAGTGGAGAAATAATGGGTCTGATAGATGGGTCACTAGAGCAGTTGTCAAGAGAACTGGTTTCTAGTACCAGTTTTAGCTCTAACCTGTTGTATGACCTTGGGCAAGCCACTTCCCTATTCTGTTCCTTTGTTCCCCTTCCCAGACTCGGTCTATCTTATCTATCTATAGTAAGCTCTTCAAAGCAGAGATTGTGTTTGTTCAGAGGCTCCAACTGAGATCAGCGCTTGAAGAAGCTATTGTACACTGACGCCTACAGATAACAATAATTTGAGATTTCAGATTCAGGTGGGAAGGTCAGAGGCAATGATTTCTGTATTCATACTAGGTGAAATTCCCTCAAACTCTACTTAAGATTATTCAGCCTTCTGCACTGAGATAAATTTCACCCACTTAATTTGTTGCTATTTCAGCATGTGAGCTATTGCCACCATCTTGTGCTTGTAATGACTATTCTGTATATTATCCTATTTATTTAGACTAGGAGGCTGCTGGGCTGTTGAGAAGGAAAGTGTTGATGAAAGCTAACAATGGCAGACAGCATTTTTAACATTTTAAGCACATTTTTTCAACCCCCAAAGTCTTCCTTGCTTACTATCGTTAGGTAGAAAACATTCTCAAAACAATGAAGAGAGAGTGGAATAAAGGGCACAATCCTGTTGTCAATGGTAAAACTTCCATAAGTTCCAATTGCTGCAGTGTCAGGCCCATTAAGATGATATAAAATACATCTATCTGTGTAAAAACCTGTTACAATTTTCACATAGAACTATGGATACACTTAATTTTCTTATGATCTGTTCAGATGTATCCCATTTCTTTTAAAGCATTTCATGAGGGCAGGGCCGGTGCAAGGAAGTTTCGCTCCCTAGGCAAAACTTCGTTGCACCAGCCCTGCCCCCCCCCCAGTTAACACGCCCCCCCAGCCAGTCCCCACTGTGGCGGCTCCCCCGCCTGCAGCGCCCCCCCAGCTCCCGGCTCAGCCGCGGAGCCGGGAGGGTGGGAGGCAGCCGCGGCCAGCCGCACCCCCCGGCTCCCGGCTCAGCCGCGGAGCCAGGAGGGCGGGCTGCAGCCGCGGCAAGGCGCCCCTCCAGGAGGGTGGGAGGCAGCCGCAGTCAGCCGCCTCCCAGCACCCTAGGTGACCGCCTAAGGTGGTGGGCGCGCCAGCCCTGCATGAGGGTCTTCTTGCTGGATGAAATCTATTTAATACTTTGTGTAACAATTTTAAATTTTGCAGCCTGTTTTTTGGAAAACACTTGAGTGATTGCTTTACAAATCCTCTAGTATGACCCATAGACGCCCACAGTTAAAAAAAGAGAGAGAGGCTAGTAGGCAAGATTGAAGTATTTGCTACAGTTTGCATTTCATTCAGTCAGAGTTCTGTCTGGTTATTCTAAAACTAGCAGTGTTTTTGTGGGGGAGTGCAAGTGGGACAGACATAATCTGGAAAGGAAATGAGGTACCTTCAGGAGCGCTGTGGCCAAATGAATGGAGCACTGGCGTAGGACTCAGGAGACCTAAGTTCTATTCTTAGGTCTGCAAATGATCTACTGGTGACCTTTGGCAAGTCACGTTGTCTTTCTGTGCCTCGTTTCCCTTTCTGTAAAACAGGGATAATGTTACTTGTCTCCTTTGTAAAGTGCTTTGAGATCTAGTGATGAAAAGCTAGGTGGTGTTTTTGTAGTCAAGATTCTCCAGTGGGATACATTATGAGAAATGCAGGTTTTTGTCTTAGACATGTTTTCAAACTATTACTCCAAAATGTGCAGGAAAATTGTTATCTGGATTGTTGCAGGAATCTGGAATATGTTCTTTCCATTAAGGAGGATTAAGGAAAGCCAGTCAGATGGAATGCTATATGTAGACACTTAAAAGGCAATCATTATTTTAAAAGTTTGAGAAATTTTTCTCTCTTCTTTCTAAAAGAACCCCCCCACACACTAAATTTAAATCAGAGAGATCTGTACAGATCAGAAGCTGCTAGTGGTAAGAGGGTGAAATCCACTAGCCAAAGAAAGATCTGAAACTGAAAAATACATTCAGAAGCTGTCAGTGAAAGAGGCAGGGAAGCAGGAAATTGAAGTTCAGAGGTGGCCATAAACCAAGAATCAGTGAGTGGGATATAGTACAGATCTTGGAGCAGTGATGGACTGGAAAGAGGTGGGTAAAATGTTAAAATTCTGCTATCAAATTCAAGAGAAGATTGAAGTTATTCTGCTTTCTGATGGAGTGCACTATCTCTCTTGATATCACTTCACATCACTGGCAGAGGCAATTTACCATGGGCTAATCTTCTGAACAACAAATTTCAAGTGTACTTACTATACATTTGCTAACAGTATTGCCAAGCCGAATTTTATTGGCCTAAACTAGTAAATGTCAGATGTATGTTCAAGTGGCACTGCATAAGGCAGGGATGAAAGATATATATATATCATTGCTCAGCAACCAGAGAAACCTGGCAGATGTCCTCCAACATAAGCCTAATCAACTCTCAGACGAATGTCATTTCTGAGGGTTGGTCTACATAACTGCTTAAGTCACTGTAACTTTCGTCGCTCGGGGTGTGAAAAAGACACCCCACTGAGCAACTCAAGTTACAGAGACCTAAATGCTGTCCACACCGATGCTATGTCAGTGAGAGACGCTTTCCCACCAACCAGAGCTGGCTCTAACTATTTGGCCGCCCCAAGCAAAAAAAAAACAAAATACCCCAAGCGCTGCCCCACCGAAACAACCCCCACCCCCGCAGTGTTGCGCCGCAAAAATTCCCTCCCCACACCGCCAGCGCCTCTCCCTGCTGGAGCTCTGCAGGGAGGGCGGCTAGCCCGGCCTGGGCCCCGCTCTCCCGGCCGTAGCCGAAGCTCGGCGGCAAGCCCGGCCCGGGCCCCGCTCTCCCGAAGCTCCACGGGGAGGGCGGCCAGCCCGGCCCGGGCCCCGCTCTCCTGGAGCTCTGCGGGGAGGGCGGCCAGCCCAGCCCGGGCCCCGCTCTCCCGGAGCTCCACGGGGAGGGCGGCCAGCCTGGCCCGGGCCCCGCTCTCCCGGAGCTCCGCGGGGAGGGCGGCCAGCCCGGCCCAGGCCCCTCTCTCCCGAAGCTCCACGGGGAGGGCGGCCAGCCCGGCCCGGGCCCCGCTCTCCCGGACGGAGCTCCGCTGGGAGGGTGGGCAGCCCAGCCCTGCCCCCGCTCTCCCGGCCAGAGCTCCGCTGGGAGGGCGGCCAGCCCGGCCCTGCCCCCGCTCTTGCAGCCGGAGCGCCGGGGGCACAGCGGCCAGCCCGGCCCCGGCCCGCTCTCCCAGCCGGCCGCAACGTTTATACTAAGTATGTGCTGTCTTTATAATATGACTTTTTAGGCTCAGCCCAGAGCCAGGGGTAATGCTAGGAGTAACAATGGGAGGAATATGCTTCAGACTCCTCTCTGAGTCACAATTCCTCTCCTGCTCCCTCTTGGCTTTCTGAAAGGTCCTTCAACCCAATGTGCTGGCTCAGCTGGAGCCAAGGCACTTGCCCATTCCCTGTCCACCTGCTTTAGGTGGGGCTTACTTACTTCACGTACCTGCAGCCAAGGTCCATCAAAGGGTGTTACTTACCCCTCTCAGTCTCTTGAACAGAAGTGAAGTCTGTCTATTTTAGAATTTTATACTGCCATCTGTCAACATAATAACTGAGCATCTTCTGCGTAAAATCAGTAGCAGAAGCAAAGTCCCTAGTGGACTTCATGAGCTCTCCGGCTCTCCAGTCAGAGTCCAGATGTAACTCTTTGACTTGTGCACAATTGTATAATGAAAATGGCTTCATAATTAATAGGGCAACTGCCATTCCATTTAACATGTTTTAGACGTTTTGTACAAAGATGAAAATAGTTGGTCATCTTGATACTAATGGGTTAGAGGAAAATGTGATCCTAATTTTCAAGCTGACTTGCAGTAGCTCTAGAAAAGAGAATATATTTTAACCCTGTCCTCACTCAACAACAGCAGGTAACGTATCACAAAATCTATTTCCATGAAAAACACTGCACATCTGCTAGTTGATGCAGGACAGTGAGATTCAGAGATAAGAGGGAAAAACTGTTCTGGCAGTGGGTTATCTTCATGCCATTTCTCATACTCATTGCAGTCATTGTCACAAGAAAGGATTTGTTCTGTTTCTCTTGCACTTGTTACAACCTTTGTCATGAGGATGATGAATGTGAATTTCAGTGCCTTGTATATTTCTTGAATTATAGCGGTGCGTCCGCCTACTCTGACCTTTCCAGTGTTCCATCATTTTTGACTGTCTGGCTATTCCTTTTCCCATTTGGTTACAGCTTTACATCCTTACAAAGTAGAGCAGTATCTCAGCTCCTCTCTCCATAAAAATGTGAGGGTAAGGATTGCTCACTGCCTAATGCTGACCTCATTTAAAATAATAATTTTTGAAAGGTAGGGTTTGGAATGCTATTCATACTGTGCTATCTGCCACAAATTTCCTTAGATGTGTATATATAAAGGGGACACAGAAGGAAGCAACTCAGTCACTGAAAAGAGCAAGATAGACCAGGACCAGAAGACACCTACAGCTAACATGGCGGACAGGAGGGCAAGAGAATCAAGTGCTCTCAACTTCCAAGGAAGGACAGGACAGGCACAAAAGAGAACAAACACAATGTGTTTATACATGTAAATCAAATAACAAGCCATAGCAGTAGGTTCTGCAGTTGCACTGATAGCTGTACATATCTTGATCAGAGCTGCTAAGTTCAAAACTTACCACTTTTTCGGAATTCCACATCGAGGATCTCTTACAGACTGGATGAAGAGAGCTGTGCAAGTCAACCTGTCCAAGTTTTTGTAATCCTCCTGTAAAATGGGCTCAGTCAGTGCCGAAAGCAGAGCCTCTATTGCCCTCCAGCTTTTGCCGTAATCAGACTGAATCTTTTCCCACAGCTGGAGATTCTGGTGAAGTGACAGTTTTGGCGGGACTGTGATTGGTTACATGTGTCATGATGGTAAATTCATGTCGTCTTTTACAGCTTCTTGTATTTTCCAAAATTTGTTTGACACAGAGAAGAAATGAACAGTGAAACCTTATTGGCAGAAAATCACTCACTTTACTCTGGCTGCAATTTGGTACTGATGCTGTGCTTTTAGAGGGATTCAGAGCCGGACCTTTCCAAAAGATGACAGTAACAGTGGCAAGAATAAGCTGGGTTTTTATTATAGGGGGAGCTGTTGACAACTCGTGTATTTTGGTTGCCCTAAACATTTTCAATTTCCTTTTCTTTGAGGAGAGGAAAAAACTTCACTGTTTACAACAGTCATTTGATATTCAGCAGGGGAGAATCCCATCCAGGAACAGAAGAGCCTTGTCTTTATCCCATGAAATTCTATTAACAATGTCTGAGCTGTAAAGTGTTAAAAATCACTATTTCCTTCCTTTTTTTGGTGAACCTTTTGGCAGCTTGCTAAAATCACTGAATGTTCTAAAGAGTCCAGTTCACACCACTACCAAAGCTGCATGGGGATGCCTGGGAGCTGTCAAAGCAGCTATAGTGGGAAGGGGTGGGAGAAAGTCGGGCTGGATTTTGTCACCCAGACAAACCATCTTCCTCATCCTGACCAAGCAAATGGCCCCAGCACCCTATTCCCCCACACCGGGGCATGAAATCAGGAAGGAACGTCCCTAATTCCTTTGGCGGTGGAGGGAAGGGAGGAGACAGCGAAAAAGAGAGAAATGAGCTGGTTAGAATCATAGAATATCAGGGTTGGAAGGGACCTTAGTAAGTCATCTATTCCAACCCGCTGCTCAAAGCAGGACCAATCCCCAATTTTTGCCCCAGATCCCCAAATGGCCCCCTCAAGGATTGAACTCACAACCCTGGGTTTAGCAGGCCAATGCTCAAACCACTGAGCTATCCCTCTCCCCCCTAGGTTGTTTCTCAAGCTGCAGCTTGGCCATCATCATCATCATTACCATCATCATGTTCCCATAATGCCTCTGGTGTTTAGGGCTGTGATGAAACTGCTCCACTCCTGTCCTTTTGAGAGAAGGGGACCTGTTTAGTTAAAAACTGGATCTCTTCATTCCACTTGAATTAATAGCATTAGATGTTTTTAATCATTTGGAGATGCTTCATCTGAAGGGTGTTCAACTTCTTTTCAATCATGACAGCGAGGGGACATGTTTCAGTCCCATAGGTCAGAATACTGACCACTGAAGCATTATATATCCCCAGCTTCATTTCTCTGCTTGTCAGAGTGTTCAGTTTGTGAAAGATGTTCTTGATGACATGGTCCATTACTGACGATGCTTTTGAAGTGTGGACTTCAAGTTCTTCTTTGAGAGCTCAACCTCTGGGACTTTTGTGTGTGGCACACCATTCATTTGGTGGCCACCTACCCGCCTGGAGACAAGAACGTCCTGGCAGATCGCCTCAGCAGAACCTTCTCATCTCGCCACGAATGGTCACTCCATCCGGAGATGTCTAGCCTAGGTTTCCACAGGTGGGGAACTCCCCAGGTGGACCTGTTCACATCCAGACAGAACAGGAAGTGCCACATGTTCTGTTCTCTGCTGGGCAGGGACAAGGGCTCCCTGTCAGATGCCTTCCTGATTCCATGGTTGGGAGCGCTGATGTACACCTTCCCGCTGGTGCCGTTAATCCACAGAGTCCTGCTCAAGGTGAAGCAAGACAGAGCAGTGGTCATCCTCGTAGCCCCGGCATGGCCTCGTCAGCACTGGCTCGCCATGCTCCTGAGTCTTTAGGCACCCCATTGCAGCTGCCTCTTTGGCCGGATCTGCTGTCTCAGAACCATGGGAATCTGCTGCATCCAAACCTGGTGGTGGTGTACTTGATGGCCTGGTTTCTGCATGGCTAAGTGAGGAAGAATGGCAGTGTTCCGCAGGTGTCCAGCCGGTCCTGCTGGGAAGCAGGAAATCCTCCTCCAGGAGGATTTCCTGCTAAGTGGAAGCAGTTCACATGTTGGTCCTCGGATTGCTGCATCTGGGTGGAAGAGACCCCCCTGCAAGACATCCTGGAGTATTTGCTGCATGTTAAGCTCCAGGGCCTGTCACTGTCCTTGGTCAGGGTGCACCTGGTGGCCATTTCAGCTTTCCATCCTCCGTTTCACAACAGTTAGGTTTTCTCCCATCCCATAATATCATGGTTCCTGAAAGGTCTCGAGCATCTTTACCTGCATGTCTTGGACCCTGTCCTTCCTTGGGACCTGAACCTTATGCTGACCAGGCTCATAAAGCCCCCGTTGGATCCCCTTGCTTCATGCTACCTTCTGCTTCTCTCTTGGAAGGTTTCAGTTTTGGTCGCTATAATTTTGGCCCATAGGGTGTCTGAGATCAGGGCACTCATGTCGGAGTCACCTTATATGATATTCTATAAGAACAAGGTCCAGCTGTGTCCGCACCTGGCTTTTCTACCCAAGGTCATCTCCCAGTTCCATACTTCTCAGGACATATACCTACCGGTCTTCTGCCCAAAGCCTCATGCGACAGATGAGGAACACAGACTGCATATTCCGGACGTCCAGTGGGCACTGGCCTTCTACATAGAGAGCACAAAGCCATTCCGTAAGTCTATATAACTGCAGCCGGGATGAAGAGTTGCCCAGTGTCTATCCAGAGACTCTTGTCCTGGATCATGGCCTGCATCCCCTGCTGCTATGAGATGATGAAGGTGCCCCCCACCGACGATCGTGACAGCTCACTCAACTAGGGTGCAGGAGTCATCGGCAGCCTTCCTCGCTCAGGTGCCGATCCAGGAAACCCGCCACACCGTGACCCAATCATACATCCACACGTTTGCTTTGCACTATACACTGACCCAGCAAGCTTGGGCTGATGCTGGTTTCAGCAGACCGGGTACTCCAATCTGCAAGACTGTGAACTCTGAGCCCACCTCCAGGGATTCTGCTTGTGAGTCACCTAGAATGGAATCGACATAAGCAGTTGAATTTTAAAAAAAAGATTACCTACCTTTCATAACGTTGTTCTTTGAGATGTGTTGCTCATGTCCATTCCATGACCCACCCTCCTGCCCCTTTGTTGGAGTTGTCAGAAAGAAGGAACTGAGAGGGCAGGGGGCTGGTGGCTCCTGATATACCGCACCATGAGCGCGACAATCCAGAGGGTACCACAGCTGGTCCTACGGGAACCGCTAAGGCAAAAGTCTCTGACGGCCGCGCTTGTGGGCATGTGCACACCTACAATGGAATGGACATGAGCAACACATCTCGAAGAGCAACAGTTATGAAAGGTAGGTAACCATTTTTTCTTTCTTGATGCTGCCCATCTTATTGACAACAGTGCTGGGATAGATGAAATCACCAACAGTCTTGAGTGGGTGCTCAGCTTCCAAGATGGCAGAGTCTGTAGTGTGTTCAAAATCCCCAACTGGAAGAATTTTAGTTGTACCTCAATTAATTAATTTTCAGGTCAATTTTTTTTTGCTGCTGAGTTTCCCAGAGTTTTAAGTGCCACAACTAGTTCATCCTTTGATTTGACAACTGGTGCTATTTTGTTATGAAAATCAATGTCAGTGAGGTTCTTATAATCAAGGAGTATGCCTACAATGCATATATTTTGTGTCTGGTCAAGCATATAGTCCATGACAGCATTAAAGAGTTCTGGGGCGGCAATGCATGCTGATTGAATGCCCAATCTTATTTCGAAGAAGGTTGTTGTTTTCCCATTTAAAGCAAAGAAGCTTGAGGAGTCATTGTACAGAAGATGAACATTCTACAGTGCTTGACAGGGAAGCCTTCAAGTTTCAAGATCAGTCAAAGTGATTCTCCGTCAACAGAGTCAAATACGGTCTTTTTATCCAAAAATACAACGTGAATGAAGTGTTTGAATTCTCGTGTCTTCTCAATAAGCTGGCACACTGTAAAGATTTGCTCCATTGTGGAATGGCCAGGAGTGAAGCCAGCTTGTTGTGATCTTCTGTTGCTCCTTAAGATATTAGCAGCTCAGGCCAGCAAGACAGAAGCAAAATCTTTCCCCGGGATGGATAGAAAATATTGCCACAACAGTTACTCATTCACTGCCTGTACATTTCCAAAGCAGTACAGTAATGCCTTTTTGCCAGTCTCCCGATGATATTTAATAGCATCTACAGTCGCAAAAGAATAGCTGGTCCAGCACTTTTTAACAGTTCCACAGGAACTCCACAGTTCCTCCCAACTCATTTCCTTTAAGTTTCTTTACATCTCTATGAATTCTGTCAATAGTGAATTTGCCAGGATCAATTTGTGTGGAGTGAGACAACTTGGCAGTGACCTTAATGTCAGGGTCCAAAGAAATTGACATGTGTTTAGCAACTGGCTGAAAAATTCATTCCAGTTTGCTATGCAGTCTGCTTCTGTATTGATTAGCCGATCAGAACTGGAGTAGACTGCACTGAGTGAATGAGGTCATACAAGAGTTTATACAAGGAGGCGATGTCATTCCTGGTAGAAGCTTTCCAGAGTGTGATGACTTTGGCTTCATAAAAACTCTTCAGTCAGCATGTATTGCTTCATTATAAGCATCATTTAACTTATGATATGTAACCATACTGTGACGGGTTGGGACCACAGAGACCTGCTTGGTGCTGCCACCTGGTGTGCCAAGGCTACTTTTGCCCGTGATTCCAGGCCTTTTCCAGCTTGGGACTCCCGAATCCTGTCTGTTTTGAGCCAGATTCCACTGATCTGCTGCAAACACAGACCCAGGTCCGAGCCAAGTCCACTAATAACTGTAAGGCTCCTGGAAGCGCTCTTGCCTTTAACACCCAGGTGTCCAACTTCCAAAGAGGTTCAAACCCTTAATAAATCCGTTTTACCCTGTATAAAGCTTATACAGGGTAAACTCATAAATAGTTCGCCTTCTATTTCAAAGATAGAAAGATATGCACAGCTGTTTGCCTTCCCCAGGTAACAACTCGTACTCCAGGAAACTTAAGTAAAAAGTGATTTTAATAAGTACAGAAAATAGGATTTAAGTGATTTCAAGTAGTGACAGACAGAACAAAGTGAATTACTAAATAAAATAAAATAAAATAGAACACGCAGTTCTATGTCTAATCACCCTGTGTACAGATAAAAACCTCACTAGGTCCAGTAAACAGGCTATCTTCCTTCTAGCCTGGGTCCAGCAATCACTCACCCCCCTAATGTCTTTGTCCTTTGTTCAGTCTCTTTCAGGTGTCCTTGTGGGGTGGAGAGCTTCTTTCTTTAGCCAGCTGAAGACAAAATGGAGGGGTTCCCTCGGGGTTTAAATAGATTTTCTCCTCTGGGTGGACACCCCTCGCTCTCTCTGTGTGGCATCCAGTTACGAAATGGAGTTGGGGTCACATGGACAAGTCACCTGTCTATGCACAACTCAGTTCCTTCTCAGACCAGCCACATTCCTGGCAAAGTTCAGATGTGGACTGGTGTCTGCAAGTTCTATTGTCTGTTAAGTGCTTCATGACTGGGCACTTAACCTGCACATTCCTTTCTCAAGAAATACAACCAATATTCATAACTTCAACTACAACAATGATACATGCATATAAACGGGAGGAATAAATTCAGTAGGTCATAACTTTCACAGAGATATGTTACATGGCACATGTAGCATAAAGCATAGTCCAGTTACATCATGTATACATTTATAAGCATCTCCCCATACAGTTTTATGGGGTACACCATCACACATACCACTTCTCAAACAAGTTGTGCAGCACCATTCAGTGATAGTTAAGGTATTAACAGCAATCCAGGGCTTCTTGGCTCTTTTTGAGGGGAGGGACCTGTGATGGATTTGGTGGCATCAACCACCTTGGAATTGAAGTCCATTGAGGTAGATTAAGAATCAGTAAGCTTTGGTGGGGTCTCAGACCTGTTCAAGATTTCAACTGCATACTGATTTTGAATGCTACTAATTTTTAGGTTAGATCATTCCAATTCTGGAAACTCAGTTGTCACTTTGCCTGTGTTTTTTAGTCTAATATGGAAATATGCAGAGACTAATTTATTTTATTAAGCTCAGCAGGCTGATAAGTTCTGCAGTTGCTGATGAACAATTTTCAATTATGAGAAATTTTAAATGACAAGAGATTATGCTGTAATCGATCATCTTCTTTGTTTATCACTATTTGGCCAAGTAAATTGGTGAATTTGTTTCCTATGAAACCAGATATTTTTAATGACAAGCTCAAGAGAAATACACAGCTGAAAAAGGCATTTGTCATTGTTATTTAAGGTATCTGGGATAACGGGTCCATTAGTATTTTTCCATGGTCCATTTGAAATATCAGCAGTAGCATTAAAGTCGCTGAGGAAAGTGATGTTATGATTCAAGATAGTTGAAAGAAGAGATCTGAGTTGATCGTAGAACAATGTGTCTTCATTAGCTGGTACACAGCAAAGAGTAATTGTCCATCTTCCATGCTTATACTGGAGTTGGGCTTTAAGTAGGCGACTGGAAATTGGTTCAAATCATGAGATTGATTTGTGGATATAATGTTTAAAAAGAAGTCCCACTCCTTCCTTTCTCATAACCTGAGCACTTGACCATAAGATGGTAGTTGCTTATTCCTTCTTCACCACTATCTTTTAAGTTGTGGGTTTCAATGAGGCTTATGACAGATGTCTTTAACTTGGACATTTTTCTGATGAGCAGCTTTTCTGAGCCTTCTTTATTTAGGGTTATCATTTTCCAAGTTCCAGTACATAAAAGACCCCTATTTATGAGACTAATTTTGTATGTCATGAAGCAGGTTAAACTAAGGCAAATACATTCATGGCTTTCATAGCAGTTTGGATTGAGGGGCGGAGGGATCACTCCTGTCTGACCCTATGGTTGGGTACAGCAGGAAGACATGATAACCCTGAGGTGAGCTCCACCCACTCCAATGAAGTTGGAACTGCCTCCTATGATGCATTGAGTCCAGTGGTTAGACAAGCTGGGCTTCCCCCATAAACCTCCCCAGACCCAGCACATAGCCCTCCCGCCACAAACACTTCTGGGGGCATTATTTTGGGGCAGGAGCTAACTGAACTGCTGAGTCTGGGTGGGAAGCGGGAGAAAAAAAAATACTCCATCTGTAAAGCACCCAGACTCAGCACATGGTTACCACAGCCTAATCCACTTCTGCGGGTACCACATAGGGGCAGGAGCCTCCTATTTCCTGGGGTGGGGAGGAGAGAGAGCTGGGCAGGACTCTCCCCAGCCATCCCCTGTATCCAGCACATGGTGCCAGCAGCCCATCTCCCAACTCTGGGATAACAGCCTTCTTCTGCTGTCAGTTAATGTCAGCTAGTCACTGCTCTAGCTTGAGCAGGGGATGTCAGCACTTCAGTTCTGAATGCTCAGAGTTCAAGTTAAATTAGGATGTTATTATTTTTACTTATATCCATTTAAATAACAGGAAATTATACGAAAGCTACATGAAAAGGATGTTTTTATGTTGCAAGATCAAGCACTTTGCAGATAAGAAATACGAGATTTATGGTTCCATGTGCCCTTTTGTGTGACTGCATTATGTTCTTTTTAATTGCATGATCACACACTATTTTTTCCATAGTACTCTCATCTCATTCACTGTGCAGGTTGGCCACACAAAGGGGCTGAAGAATGATTGCTTGGGCAACCGTAAATCTGGCATTTCCTAATTTATGTGGTATAAAAAAATATATAGAATAGAACTTTCAAGTGCTTGACTTGGTAACATAAATAATGACCTTTTGACTAAATATTTTGTATGTAATTATAGTTGTGGTTTGTTCCTCTTCCCATTTTGCTACCTCTTGTCCCACATCTTCCAACATCAAAGGGAGGAGGAAAGCCAATAAGGTGACAGTGGAAGGCCTATTGAGAGGCTGCTTAGAGGGAAGGAGTTATAGTTATGTTGAGGATAGGTGAGTAGAGAAGGAAGGAGGGAACTTGAAAAGTGGTTTGGGTTTTAAGAGTAAAGTGAAGGTTTAAATTGGGTTGATATTTTTTTCACAATTATCTAAAGATCTCCTACTGAATAGCATGTGACAGTAGTATAGTGGAAGACTTTCTCCTTTTTTCCCCTCTAGAAATTCCTCAGTGCACCACTCAGACCCATAAGGATTTACTTTCTTGTTCTCTTTTTTGCATTACCTTATCATTGGCAAAGGTTGGACAGGGGGCCTGTGAATTTCCCCGGTTGCTTTCCCCCTCAAATTTGAGGGAAAGCTCCTTCTTTTTTATTTTACTCAATGTAAAAGGAGCACATTTCTCAGCAAGGTTTGACCACAGTGGTATGACCAAGATTTTATAGTTCTACATACCAAAGCCTCGTAACTCATACGTGCTTCATTTTCACTGTGCAGTCTCTTGCACTTATAATTCACTGGATATGGTCTTCTGTTGCAAGCAAATATGCTATTACCTCTGAAACCTTTTAAATGTTAATTATGGGATTTAAAAATGTGTTTGCACATCCATTTTCACACAAATAACATTTCCGTTTTTTATGTCAAAACATGATGCTTGACTGGATATTTGCAATAAGATTAACAGCCTCAAATTTAAAATTCCATTTCATGTCCTGCTTATAAAATTTTAAGTCTTCTTTGGTTTTATGGAACTTGACAATAAAATTGTCTGGTAAACAAGGTAAGAATGTAATTTCACCTGATAGATAATATGAATTTAAAATTTTAAAACAGTAAGTTTCATTAATTGTCAAAGATTAATATTTCCTCAGTGCACTCTCTGGAACATAGAGGGCACTGTTACATTAATGAATATAGCATTTTCCAAACTGAAGCATTTAGAACTGTTTTTAAAGCTAGGAAGTAAAGCACCAATATGGGATGATGATGAGGATAATCGTAGAGTTTTTCATGTCTGTCAAAAGGCACTTTTCACAAAATATAAATTGAATTACATATGGAATTAATTCATTCTGAATGAGGCACAAATTAATAAAAACTGCATATTCAGGGATACTTTTATTTATTATTATTTCTTTCAGTATAACCATATACTAACAAAGCCTATTCACAAGTTCTAGGCACTCACATAATGATTAAATTAACAGTCACATAAGGATATTGCTGCACAGAATACCACAATTGTCCCATAGTGGTCAATAAATACTGCAGGAAAACAAAGCCCGACTCCACTCCAATCCCACACATCATACCCTTAGTCCTCCTCAGAAGCCCTATCCTGAACAACTGCAAATGTGGACTACTTCGGACCAAGCAGAGGAATGAGTTTCAGAACCAAGTTCTAAGTAACAGTAGCTGATAACTACAACTGGAAGGTGAACAGACCTGTTTCCTGGGGGATTTTGAGATTTCAAAATTTATTTTAGTTCTGAGTCAGAACAAACCCCCAAAGTTTCAAATTTCTCCATGGAAAATAAAAATTAAGAAAAAAAGTTTGAGAAAAATATTTTATTTTGATTTTGTCTTTTTTAAATGTTATAGATTATAATAGAATTTTTTTTAAATGAAAAGTCATTTTAAAAGGAAAATTTGAAATGTTTCATTCTGACAATGTCAGAACTCCCTCCCCCCATTTTCTCCAAAACAAAATGTTGGCAAAATCAGATGTTCTGGTTCTGTTGAAGTTTTCCTACCATAATGATGCTTAATAAAGCTTTTGGGTATGTCTACACTGCTGCTGGGAGCAAGTCTCTCAGCCCTGGTAGACACACTTGCACCAGCAGTGCTCAAGCAAGCATGCTAAAAGTAGTAACGTGGATGTTCTGGGTCAAGCAGAATCTACTGGATTCTCAAACTGGGGGTCGCAAAGTTATTACGTGGGGGTCGTAAACTGTCAGCCTCCACTCCCAAATCCGCTTCAGCTCCAGCATTTATAATAGTGTTAAATATAAAAAAATGTGTTTTTAATATATGGGGGGGTCGCACTCAAGGCTTGCTGTGTGAAACGGGTCACCAATACAAAAATTTGAGGACCACTCAGGCTCTCAAGCCCACCTGACCCCTAGATTCAGAGATCAAACTCCAACCCGAGCTGGAACAGCCACATTGCTATTTTTAGTGTGCTAGCTTGTGACCCGCTATCACTAGCTCAAGCCCTTCCAATTCAAGTCTGGCAAGCCAGTATCCTGCCTGGCTCCCAGCTGCTGTGTGAACATATGCCAGGAGTGGCCAAACTTATTGACCCTCTGAGTTGCATATGACAATCTTCAGAAGTTCAAGAGCTGGGGCGCATCTGCTAGAGCTTGGGGTTTCAGCCCTGTGGAAAGAGGGTGTTTGGGGTTTCAGCCCCATAGGACATGTCTGCCTGAGCACAGGGCTTCAGCCCTGCTCTTGCTGAAGCTCCGAGCCACAGCAGACATGCCCGGCGGGACTGAAGCCCTGAGATCCCTCTCCCCAAAGAGGCGACCCATGGAGGGGCCCCCAGATTTTTACCAGGGTTTGCTGGCCCTGCTCAGTCACATGGTGCTGCCGGGCCTCTTCTCTGCAGGGCAGCTGCTGGAGCAGGCAAGCTTGGAGCTGCAGCCGTGTGGAAAGGCAGCGGCAAACAGCTGAGAGGGCCACTGCTTTTGCTGCTTTCTCTCCACGCAGAGCTAAAGCAATGGTCCCTCCATGCAGCTCCCAGCTGTTTGCCACTGCCTCTCCACGTGAAGCTAACACCTGGGAGCTGCAGGAAGGCACTGCTGTGAGTAAGAGGGGTGTATGTGCCTGCAGAAGCATGACTCAAGTTGTTGAGAGGGATGTGAATCTTTACATTGTGTCCTCCTGCTCTCAGCAGGCACCAGTCGTGACTGGCAGAAGCCTCTAGCTCCACCACCCCACTGCAGGCCAGACTGGGGGGACTGGGGGCCTCCAAGAGCCTCACTGTAACTGTAAAACAGCCACATGCAGCTCACAATAATGCATAGTGCACAGGCAAAGTACAAGTGCTGCATGACAAACATTTGCCTAACAGTTGGCTGGGTAAGGAATTCCTGCTCTTGCAGAATACTGAGCAACAGTGGGTATAAACTGTGGAGCAGTTACTGTAAGTTTCAGAAGGTAGCCATGTTAGTCTGTATCAGCAAAAACAACAAGGAGTCCTTGTGGCACCTTAGAAACTAAAACATTTATTTGGGCAGAAACTTTCGTGGGCTAAAACCCACTTCATCAGATGCATGGAGTGGAAAATACAGCGACAGGTATAAATACACAGCACATGAAAAGATGGGAGTTGCCTTACCAAGTGGGGGGGGGTCAGTTTTCCTCCCTTGGCGTTCACCCCTTCTTGTCAACTGTTGAGAATAGCTCACTTCCACCTTGATTGAATTGGCTCGTTAACACTGATCCTTGACTTGGTAAGGCAACTCCCATTTGTCCTTAAGTAATATTTAATAAAACATCAGTCTGGACACTCCTTGTGGTTATCCGTTGTAATGAACCAGGAGACATAAAAGTAACACAGAAAATGACAGTAAGATGATACATCACTAGCATATCATGAAAATATATCTCTAAATGTTCTGTCATGTATAACTTATACAATGTATGGAGAGACCTTTTTCCTTTGAATTGAGAACAGTCTGATATCTGCACATAACAGACATAGTTATGTAGTAGCATAACATAGCAGATAGTATACTCTAGAGGTCACCAACCTGTCGATTGTGATCGACTGATCCTGGAGCCTCTGCTAGTCAGGGCTGCTAAAAGTCTGGTGGTGTAGCAGGGCTCAGACAGGCTGCCTGCCTGCCCTGGCCCCACACCACTCCTGGAAGCGGCTGGCTGCTGGCATGTCTCCGCAGCCCCTGGGGGGAGGGGAAGGGGGTGGTGAGGAAACTCCGCGCCCTGCCCCCAACCCCAGCACCATCCCCGCAGCACCAATTAACCAGGAACTGGCCAATGGGAGCTGCAGGGGCAGCACTTGCGGGTGTGGGCAGTGCACAGAGACCCTCTGGCCCCCTGCCCCCAAGGCAAACAAAAAGTACACTGTATTGATACACATGTAACAAGAGTTGAATCAAAATTATCAGCTACTGTGGGTAACAAATGACTAATGGAAGTGCTGGGCCCTCAGCACCTCTATAAATCAGGTCATCATAATTTACAAGCAAATATGACCTGCATATTATGCAATTTATTCTCCATTCCCTATTTCAGTATTAATGTTATAATGGTATCTCTCCAGAGACCAAGGCGCCATGTCACCATGGAATCTACATACCACCTACCAGCATTATTAGAAGCATTATTGAAATCCAGTTAAGACTATTCTTTGCCCCATCCTCTTTTCAAAGGATTGCTTTTGAAGTTAGTATGAAGAATATCTGAGCTCATTTCTATAATTAATTTTGAAGAAAACATTAGCAGATACTCATTTTTAAACAAATTGAAATTAAAATTGCTTAAAATTGGGAGCAATTGATTTTAACTCAATCCACTAATCATGGTCCTATTGTCAATGGGGACTTTACCAGACCTACACTGGAACAGGATTGGGCATTTAATCAGTAGACATTATTTTAGATAGATAATATTTAGATAGATGCCATTTCTGTTTCATTCTATGCAGTACATATCCTTTCAGTTGCATCAGTATAGAAAGTTAGTTTGTAAATCAATTAACTTTAATTGAGCTATCTTCCAATTTTATCAGAATTTCCCATGTAATTTTGTGTCTACAAGTAGGATCTGCAGGATCACATATAATACTATTAGTTTAATAGTTGCCAACTCTTTTGATGGTTTGTGTCTTATGGCCCCATCTCCCGACGTTAAGTGACAAAAAATGAAAGCTGAGATTCTCACATTAAAAAAGTTATTAGCCCTTGTAGTTTCAGAGTAAAGCTTAAAGCCATTCTGAGTGTTCTGCAGAGAATAAAAAAAATCAAGTAAAAAGAATCCAAAATGTATGTTTTCTAAAATGTCATGATTTTTCAGCCTGTCTCATGATGTTGGAATGCTTAGGATTAGCAATACCGATTATACCACATGTGAGAACTGCTATCAGTGCGACAGTTACAGATCAATGTAATAAATCACAGAAATGTGTTATAAATATATTTGTTGCATGGCTCTGGATTTTATCACATGGTTCCACAATTTATCACATGGCTCTTCCAACTCATCATCTACCTTTGACTATCTCACCATCTTCTGGCTGCTAAAACATTTTTGGGGGACTTATCTTTAAAAAAAATCAACCTTCCACAATAACATTCCATTCTGCCTTCTCTCCAAATAACACACATTCAAGATCCAGTATGGTAGGGATTCAGTTGTGGGTATTAGAAAAGCTGTCACTGGCCTATCTTAAGGGAATGATCTTTTTATATCTATGAATACTGAAGGGATAGAAATAGAAGCTTTATACCATTAGGAAGGGAATATTCCCAGTTTCCAAGTGAGACACAGCACTTGCTTGTATATTGGAAGGCTGAGAAATATTACACTTCTAAGTGTGGCCTAAGAGAGAGTTTTCTATACCTAAGAAGATCCACTGGAACTTTAAGAATCTGTATTGCCAATAGTAAAATACTACTATTTCTAGGCTTGCAAAACTGCAAGATATCAGATGTCAAACCTGTCACTGGCATAGCACTGTATATTGATCCTGAGTCTCAGGCCAGTGGAGAAAAGAAAAATTTCTCGAGCAGTTGTTTAAATCTGATCAGTCTTAACATATTAGAAGTAACCTCTGGAAGCTGGATAAGTATGCAGAAGGCCAGTGAAGTGGTCTGGTTTGTATCATAAATTGTGAGACCATGTGATAAATTTTATATTTCACATACTTTTTCAGCTTCGCGTTGATAACTCCTCTGCATATGTATCTGTGCCAATTTGAAAATTAAGGTACTTTATGTGCCATCAGTAAAGACTCCAGATGTGGTACACATGTCCTGCATGTGTTAGCAGCACATATTTACATCATGCAGCGTGCTATTTAAATGTCACTTCTTCAAATCATCAGATAATTACCGAATTGTACTATGTCTGTTTACCACAGAATTTATAATTAGAGTTTCCTGTGGATTGAGATGAAGAAATGCAGGTTTTATGTCAGCTCGTAAGTGAATGTTTTCTTTTTACCTTCTTTCTACATTTTAAAATAGGCAAATGAAAAAAAGATAGTTAAATGTTTGAGTTAAGTGATCCCAAATGCTTTCATTTTAGCTGACTTTCCCTCATAATGAGAAGGCAGACTTTTCTCTTTAGGGTGACTTGTCATAGTTGATAAATCTTCTGGGACAGTCCCCTAAGACACATGAGTTCTATTCTCCTTCTGGCAAGCCATAATAATGTCACATTCAGAAAACCTCAACCCTAGCACCACCATTGTCAATGTTTTTCCTTTTCAGTTTGGTTCACAGCTCTCTTAACCCAAGCGCTTGCAAAAGACCTCTTCATGCTGCAGTCTTCCTCTCTCTCTCTCTCCTTTCACTTCGATGCTAAGAGCAGACTTTTCAGAGCTGGTAAATGGAAAACGCTGAAGAGTTTTAATCATAAATCAAACTGAAGATAAGCCAGTTCTGCAATGTTCAATTTTTGGAGAGAGGGGAAGGTCTCATCCGCAACAAACCAGTTCTAATGTACAAAATGGGACTTGCTGGTACAGTAAATGAGAGATGGAAAATGGACTTTCCAGGACAAGTTGTGTATGTGTTCCTATATTTAATAAAGAGATGTATTTTTAGAATCTTACGCTCACTGTATTAGTCAGGCTGAAATATTCCTTTAATTTCCTAAGTTGATTCTTTCGTCATTTAGCTCCAAATTCGTGAACTAATTACATGTAATGTTTAGCTCTTCTTGCTAGACAAATCTTCCCAGAAAAAGGAAGACAACTCAAGCACTTTGTTTCCCTTGGGTTATTTCAGAAATCTAGTGAGCTGCTACCGGAGGGAACACCTGCAGTTAATAAGCTACCTCCTTGGGGAAATGCTACATGCTCTGTGACGTTATCATGAGTTCCACAGTAGAGCTGCTTTGTTCAGCTGCTACACTTGCAGAACCTACTGTTTCTAGAGAAATGAGGGATAGAAGGACAGTTTCCTGCAAAGAATATCTTAAAAACAAAAATCCTTCTTTTAGAATGTTGAATCTTATACCAGTTATACCATCTGTCTGTTCAACCCTGGGCTATGATGCCTCAGTGTTGTGGGAAGAGATTTTTTCAGCTGTCACGGTTTCTAGTTGTTGGTCAGTGGTCAGCAGTTATTGACCCATGTTCCAGTGCATTTGACCACCTTTTCTTTCTTGGTCCTTTACAGACACAGCACAGAAAGCCTTTCCTTTTGTGTGCTGGGGAGGAAAAAGGCAAAACAAGGTTATGTTTTGTTTGTGTTATTCAGAGCTCATTGTACTTGTGGACAGAGATGACCAGAAATGCTGATTTTTTTAGACAAGCAAACTCTGTCTATATAAACCCTCTGAGCCACTGGTCAGTGTGTAATATGATAGCACCATACTGTGGGTCTCATGTTTCCTTTTTAAAAATGTAATGGTCTCTGGGCAAAAACTAAGTTTTCTTATAAAGCACTGAGCACAGTGTTGGCCTTTAAGTAATAAACACTGATATATATACTCCTAGGTCCTTTTCCTTCTCGCACCTACTTACTAAAATATAGACTTCTTGATTTGTGAGAAACTTAATCAGGTCTGTAGTGAGCTAGCAGCCTACTATAAATATATATATATTTAAAATTACAAAGGTTAGAATAAGCTCTTATAATAGTCTGTTTTTTAGCTAAACTTGGGAAGCAGTGTTACCTAGTGCTTAGAGCAGAAAGCTAGCAGCCAAGATTCCTATATTCTGGTCTTGATCATGTCACTGATCCACTTTATGACTTTAGACAGACCACAAAGGGATTTGGATAAGGCCCATAACCTTTTTGTCTCAATTTGCCACATGCATAAAGTGAGTATATTACCTACATGATGGGATTGCTTAGACTTAAATACTTGTAAATCCCCCTGAGTTCTTCAGATAATTGCAAAGTTTATTTTAATAATTATGTACCTGTCTACATCAAATATGCCAGCATCTCAAAGCCACATATTCTGTCTCATGAATATTTTGCATTGATGTCTATAACAGACCAGTGTTTGATTTAATGTACGTTACCTTGTTTTTCATATCCTGGCATTGTTCATAGATTTACTGATGTGTATACGGTGACTATCAAAAATCTAATTAAAATATTTTATCTCAAAACCCCTCTGTGCTAGGATCACTTTTCAAAGCACTAAGGAACATATATTTTTGCTCTACTCTTTTGTCTGTCATTGTTCAGTTTAGGTTCACATAGAAGGTGCTCAGATATAACAATGAGGGGTCTGACATTATAATCTGGATACAATCTGGACTGTTGAATGGCTGTGTCCCCTCAATTCTCCAACCTGGGGTGCCTTTTTTGCTGCTTCATTGTGAGAGCAACCGCTCCTGGTCTGCCCACACAGCCTCCAGCATATAATTCACCCCAATTTATACTGTATGAGTGCTCTAAGCTAGCCAACCAGCCACCCATGAATTATGTTACAGAGAAACATCAGCAAATTCCTAGCCCCAGACTTGTCTCCAAAAATGTGAATCTTGTACTGCCCATTACTTTCCTGCACAATATAGCTTATATAAAGTCGATCATTTCACTAATAGAAAATGACTGATTATCTCAAATGAAGTTCCCCAAACAGTTCAATCCAAACACATTGGCTTAGATCAAACAAGTTTATTAATTACAGAAAGATAGATTTTAAGTGATTACAAATAATGAGGCATAAAAGTTAGAATTGGTTACAAAAAATAAAAAGTAAAAAACAAACTAATTTGTAACTTAACCAGCTAAATGAATTTAAAGCAAAATGTTTCTCTCACCACATGCTTACAACAGTCTGGCTGGATTTCTTTCAGCCAGGACTCCTTCCCCCAGTTCAATGATGCTTCTTTTTCTTTCAAGTGTTTTTGAAGCTGTGAGTAGTGATGAGGGGAGAGAGATAATCTGGTGATTCTGTTCCTCATTTTTATATCTCTCCCTCCTCTTTGAGAATCATCTCAAGCTGGGGTTCAGGCAGCAGCCAGCCTGTTTGCAGAGGAATCTCCAACTGTTCCATTGCCTAGATGTAAATTTCTTACTCACACCCTTCTTCATTCCAAAGAATGGCCACTTAACCAGGTGATTGTCCATTTGATTATTTTGACACCTGCCTGAGGTGTCAGTTTGCCTTTTGTCTCTGAGGAAATGGTTTGTGCCTGGTTTTCTAAATTTTGAACATGTCTTATACAGTAGAATTTTATAACTTCACATCCAATGTTGCATATTTTACCCGGACAATGATGTTCAGAAAATCATGAGTTTTCAAATGATTCCTCACAAGGCATACTTTGTACAAAATTTATCATAGTCTTGTCAAAAGGATTAACATAAGGGTATTAACTGTCACAATGGGTGACCTTATAAAAAGTTAGGAAGTCTTGTTTTCGGGGGAGTTCCTAATAAGGGGCTCCTACTGAAATGCTGGTCACAAAGCAAATGAGGGGAGTGCTAGAAATCATACATGAACAAATTAACTAACAGTAGTAGCAGCAGTGAATACAAGGAGACATTCATTTTTGAATGTGGGTTTCTACTTCCTGTCACAAACGATATTTTTAAGAATGTGCTGTAGCAACAGTTTTTTAAAGCCCATCCATCTACACACTGCTGACATCTCTTCAGGTTTGTGCAGTTTTGTTTTGTTTTGTTTGTTTTGGGGGAGGGGGATTGTCAGGTAATAGGTATAATGGAGCACTTGCCCATAATTCACTTTTTCAGAAAATAAAATATGAAACGTCACCAAGAAAATAGCCCAACTGTTGTTGTATTAATCATTTTAAAATGAAGGTGAGCTTGGAAAATGATTGCACATGTTTCAGTTCACAGAACACCCACACAATTTCATGAAGACTGAAGTAACACCTGCATTATCTGTTCTTCCCATAACACACCTTGTTTCGTGAGCAAAAGACATTACCGAATGTCTGTACATCAAGTTATTTACTTTGAAATGTGCCTGAGTGTTAATTAGTACTTCTGTCAACATATTCATTCGTGCCACTCAGAAGACATGCAAACCACCCACACACACTCCATTGCCCTACCTACCCAAAGATTTGGATTTGAACAGTACAATAGGATGCTCTATTGTAAAAGGAAAAATAATTTCGGGAATTGTTTCCCCCTCTTTCTAAGCTGAATATATCACTGGATATTAACATATTCTGCTTTTGAAATGATGAAAATCAGTAGTACAATGTAAAGTACAGTACTGGAAACTGAAACAACTGAGTAACATTTCTGTGCTACTGAATATCTTGAAAGAGTTTAGTAAAATATTTTATAGAACAAATAAATTCCACTTTGCTAAAGGTGACTTGTTTGGATACTTAGCCCTGGTCTACATTACGAGTTTCGGTCGAATTTATTAGCATTATATTGATTGATCCGTGCACCCATCCACACGACGAAGCCCTTAACATCGACTTCTAGGGCTCTTAAAATCGATCTCGCCACTCCACCCCCAACGAGGGGATTAGCGCTTAAAGCGATATTGCCGAATCAATCTAGGCTTAGTGAGGACGCAATTCGACGGTATTGGCCTCCTGGATTTATCCCACAGTGCAACATTTGACCACTCTGGACAGCAGTCTGAGCTCAAATGCTCTGCCCAGGTACACAGGAAAAGCCCCGTGAACTTTTGAATTTCATTTCCTGTTTGGCCAGCATGGTGAGCTGCAGGTGAGTGCAGATCTCATCAGCAGAGGTGACCATGATGGAGAACCGAAGACGAGCTCCAGCATGGACCGAGCGTGAGGTACATGATATGATCGCTGTATGGGGAGATGAAACTGTGCTAGCAGAACTACGGTCCAAAAGGCGAAATGCCAATACATATGCCAAAGTCTCCAAGGGCATGCAGGACAGAGGCTACAGCAGGGACGCGCAACAGTGCCGCGTGAAAATTAAGGAGCTCAGGCAAGCCTACCAAAAAACCAGAGATGCAAACAGCCGCTCTAGGTCAGAGCCCCAGACATGCTGCTTCTATGATGAGCTGCATGCCATTCTAGGGGGTGCAGCCAGCACAGACCCTCCCATGTGGTATGACTCCATATGTGGATCATCAGAAACCACCGAGGAGCATTTTTGGGAAGAGGAAGATGATGATAATCATGCTCAAAATAGCGCACAGACATAGCAAGGAAGCGGAGAAGCCCTTTTCCCCGAGAGCCAGGAACTTTTTGTCACCCTGGAGCCAGTACCCTACGAATCCACCCAAGGCGTGGTTGATGCAGGAGAAGTGACCTCTGGTGAGTGTACCTCTGTGAAAGTAATACATGTTTTATAAGCAAGCGTGTTTAATGATTAATTTGCGGCCAGTACAGCTACAGCTACTGGAAAAGTCTGTTAACATGTTCGGTGATGGAGTGGAAATCCTCCAGGAATATCTCCGGAAAGCTCTCCTGAATGTACTCCCAAAGCCTGTGCAAAAGGTTTCTTGGGAGGGCAGCCTGATCCTGTGCTCCGTGGTAACACACTCTACTACACCAGGCCAGTAGCACGTAGTCTGGAATCATTGCTTTGCAAAGCATGGCGGCGTATGGTCCCGGTGTTTGCTGGTCGGACTCCAGGAAGGCAGAATTTGATCGCGCGGACAGGTGGCGTGCTGAAGACAATGACTGGCGGGATGAAGAGAGACAGCGGTGGGATGAAGAGAGTAGGTGGCGTCAGCGTGCAGAGAGAAGGCAGGATGCAATTCTGAGGCTACTGGAGGATCAAACGGAAATCCTCTGGCTTATGGCTGAGGAAAGGCGTAGGGTTCAGGAAAGGCCGCCTGAGCCCAGACTGCCGCTACAGCCCCTCTGTAACCAACAGCCCTCCTTCCCGAGTCCCATAACCTCATCCCCGAGACGCCCAAGAACGCGTTTGGGCGGCCTCCGTGCACCCAACCACTCAAGCCAGGAGAAGAGTCCAAGCAACAAAAGGCAGGAATTCAATAAGTTTTAAAGTGCTGTGTGTCCTTGTCCTTCCCTCATCCCCTCCTCCACTACCCATCCTGGTGCTTCCTTTCCTCCACCACCCATCCTGGTGCTTCCCTTCCTCCACCACCCATCCCGGGCGACCATGGCAGTTACCCCCATAGTTCCCCCTCTGTGTTTTATGAATTAATAAAGAATGCATGATTTTTAAGCAATAATGACTTTATTGCCTCTGCAAGCGGTGACCGAGGGGGGGAGGGCAGGGCGGTTTGGTTAAAGGGAAGTTGAGTGAATGAAGGGGCGGGGCTTTTCATTAATGGGGAAAAACAGAACTTTCACACAGCATCCTGGCCATTCATGAAACTGGTTTTCAAAGCTTCCCTGATGCGCAACGCACCCTGCTGTACTCTTGTAATAGCCCTGGTGTCTGGCTGCGCATAACCAGCGGCCAGGTGATTTGCCTCAACCTCCCACCCTGCCATAAACGTCTCCCCCTTACTCTCTCAGATATTGTGGACCGCACAGCAAGCAGTAATAATAATGGGAATATTGGTTTCGCTGAGATCTAACCTAGTCAATAAACTGCGCCAACAAGCTTTTAAACGCCCAAATGCACATTCCACCACCATTCTGCACTTGCTCAGCCTATAGTTGAAAAGGTCCTGACTACTGTCCAGGCTACCTGTGTATGGCTTCATGAGCCATGGCATTAAGGGGTAGGCTGGGTCCCCAAGGATAACTATCGGCATCTCAACATCCCCAACGGTTATTTTCTGGTCTTGGAAGAAAGTCCCTCGCTGCAGCAGCTGAAACAGACCAGAGTTCCTGAAGATGCGAGCGTCATGTACCTTTCCCAGCTATCCCACATTGATGTTGGTGAAACGTCCCTTATGATCCACCAGTGCTTGCAGCACTATTGAAAAGTAACCCTTTCGGTTTATGTACTCGCTGGCTTGGTGGTCCGGTGCCAAGATAGGGATATGGGTTCCGTCTATCGCCCCTCCACAGTTCGGGAACCCCATTGCTGCAAAGCCATCCAGTATGAGCTGCACATTTCCCAGTCTCACAACCCTTGGTACCAGCAGCTCGGTGATCGCTCTGGCTACTTGCATGACAACAGCCCCCACCGTAGATTTTCCCACTCCGAATTGATTCGCGACTGACCGGTAGCTGTCTGGCGTTGCAAGCTTCCACAGGGCTATCGCCAGTCGCTTCTCTACTGTGAGGGCTGCTCTCATCTTGGTGTTCTGGTGCTTCAGGGCAGGGGAAAGCAACTCACAAAGTTCCATGGAAGTGCCCTTACGCATGCGAAAGTTTCACAGCCACTGGGATTCATCCCAGACCTGCAGCACTATGTGGTCCCACCAGTCTGTGCTTGTTTCCCGGGCCCAGAATCGGCGTTCCACTGTATCAACAAACCCCATTACCCCTATGATGTGCACCTTGCGGTGGGGAGGTCTTTTTTGAGAGAGGTCTGTGTCCATGTCCTCATCACTGTCCTCAGGGCGCTGCCGTCTCCTCCTCACCTGCTGTAGCTGTAGTAGCTCCTGGTTCTCATTCTCCATATAGTCCTGGACAACGGTGATAACAGCCGTGGTGATCTGATTGAGCTCCATGCTTTCCCTGGTATGGTGTCTGCAGGACAGCAGAGTGGGAGCAGAAGCGGCGGGTGGATAACAATGGTGTCAGCAATATGGCGCCCGCATGAAAAAAGGCGCAAAAGGATTTTGGGCTCCCACCTCTGCTGCTTTCTCAGAGGGAGCGGGGAGCAAGGGTTAGGCTCCTTTCCTTCTAACAGCAGATGGTACAATATGCCGGGAAGCAAGGGTTAGGTGCCTTCCCTTCTAGCTGCAGATGGTTCAAAAGGCTTGATATCCATCATTATCTCCTGGCCCCCTCAAGGATTGAACTCGCAACCCTGGGTTTAGCGGGCCAATGCTCAGACTGCTGAGCTATCCCTCTGCCCGTGTTCCAGGCCGTACTGAATCTCTGTTAAACAAAACGTGAAAATGTCCAAGCGCCCCTGGCCAGCCAGGAGCACACAGGGGACCATGAATTTCAAGCCTATTGCACAATCTGCAGCTAGAAGGCAAGGACCTCCTGCTGTGTAGTCCCGCAGCTACGATCATTTAATGGCATATTGCATCATCTGCAGCTAGAAGGCAAGAAGCTTATGCTGTGTAGTCCCACGACTACCAGCCTCAGGCAGAATAGCCCTCTCAAGGATTGAACTCGCAACCCCAGATTTAGCGGGCTAACGCTCAGACCGCTGAGCTATTCCTCTGCCCGTATTATAGCATGACTGAATCCCCACTAGACCTAATGTCCAGGCATACGCTGGAGATGTACGGTGATTGTGAGCTGAGCAGGCTCCATGCTTGCCGTAGCAAACCCGGAAACCCCGGAAAAAATGCGCGAAAAAGATTGCTTTCACAGAGGGAGGGAGGGACGGGGGATGGCTTGACGACATGAACCCAGAACCACCAGCGACAATGTTTTCTGCCCCATCAGGCTTTGGGATCGCAACCCAGAATTCCAATGGGCGGCGGAGACTGCGGGAACTGTGGGATAGCTACCCGCAATGCAACGCTCCGAAAGTCGACGCTAGCCCCGATACTGTGGACACAGTCTGTCGACCTCATGGTCTTAATGCTCTTTAGTGGGGACACACACAATCGATTCCATAAAATCGGGTTTTAAAATATCGACTTCTATAATTTCGACATAATTCTGTAGTGTAGCCATAGCCTTAGTTTCCTATTTATATTGAGCTCTGACTTTCACATCCAGGTCTCTCTCTTTATTTTTTCACCCATTCAGCTTCATGATGCCTGTTCTCTCAGATGAGCATTGGACAAAGACACCATTCTTTCAGATACCAATCCTGTACCGGCCAAAGGGATCATGGTAGAAACCCAATGTACTCTCCAGAGCTGGGTCTACCTATCTCCCTTCAGTGTACTAGCATTCAAGTTGCAAGCTTAGGGTATGTCTACACTACAAGACTAGTTCGATTTTTGTGAAAACGAACTTGTGAACCCGATATTGCCAGGTCGATTGTTCGAATCCACATCAGGGATCTTAATTCGAATTTCCGAGTCCACAGTAAGGGGGGAAGCGTCGACATTGCAAGCGGTGCACTGTGGGTAGCTATCCCACAGTTCCCGCAGTCCCCGTTGCCCACTGGAATTCTGGGTGTAGCCCCCAGTGCCTTGTGGGACCGAAATTGTGTCAAGGGTCATTATACGTAAATTTCATCACTCGACCCACACTCCCGCCGTCCCTACGTGAAAGCGCCGGCGGGTAATCAATTCGCGCCCTTTTCCTGTGGTTGATAGCTCGGACGCCACAGGACAGTGAGCATGGAGCCCTCCGCGATTATCGCTGATGTTCTGTCCGTTGCCAACACCTCGCGCCTTATAGCGCACCTTTTCCAGACTCAGATGCAGAGAAATCGGGAGAGGAGGCAACGGAAGCTCCGGAGTACTTGAACTCTGACAGGGGCATGGACCTCACGCAAAGCGCTGGACCCCGGCCCCTAGACATCATGGTGGCAATGGGTCACGTTGATCCTGTGGAACGGCGATTCTGGGCAAGGGAAACAAGCACTGACTGGTGGGACCGCATAGTGCTGCAGGTCTGGGATGAATCCCAGTGGCTGCAAAACTTTCGGATGCGTAAGGGCACTTTCATGGAACTTTGTGACCTGCTGTCCCCTGCCCTGAATCGCCAGGACACCCGGATGCGAGCAGCCCTGAGTATCCAGAAGCGAGTGGCCATAGCCCTGTGGAAGCTTGCAACTCCTGACAGCTACCGGTCAGTAGCGAACCAATTTGGAGTGGGCAAGTCTACAGTGGGGGTTGCTGTGATGCAGGTAGCCCATACAATCGTTGACCTGCTGCTCTCAAAGGTAGTGACCCTTGGAGACGTGCAGGTGATCATAGATGGCTTTGCTGCAATGGGATTCCCAAACTGCGGTGGGGCCATAGATGGGACACATATCCCTATCCTGGGACCGGAGCACCAGGGCAGCCAGTACATTAACCGAAAGGGCTATTTTTCTATGGTACTGCAAGCATTAGTGGACCACAAAGGACGTTTTACGAACATCAATGTTGGGTGGCCAGGCAAGGTTCATGATGCTCGTGTTTTCAAAAACTCTGGTCTGTTTAGACGGCTGCAACAGGGGGTTTATTTCCCGGACCGCAAAATCACTGTTGGGGATGTGGAGATGCCAACAGTGATCCTAGGGGACCCTGCCTACCCGCTAATGCCATGGCTCATGAAGCCATACACGGGAGCCCTGGACACTGAAAAGGAGCTCTTCAATTACTGCCTGAGCAAGTGCAGAATGGTGGTGGAGTGTGCCTTTGGTGGGCTGAAAGGCAGATGGCGAAGCTTACTGACTCGCTCCGACCTCAGCCCTAAAAATATCCCCATTGTGATTGCAGCGTGCTGTGTGCTCCACAATCTCTGTGAGATCAAGGGGGAGACGTTTATGGTGGGCTGGGAGGTTGAGGCAAATCGCCTGGCAGCAGATTACGCTCAGCCAGACACCAGGGCGATTAGAAGATCACAGCGGGACGCGCTGCGCATCCGGGAAGCTTTGAAAGCTCGCTTCCAGACAGACCAGGGTAACCAGTGACTGTTACACTTCCTTAAACAGATACTGAACCTTCCCCTGTTTCTTTACACAGTTTACGTTGCCTATCCTCTCCCATTACCAACTCCCTTCCCCCTCCTTCGCTCAACGCTCTAAAGGCACAATAAAGGAAACATTTTTTTATTTGGACCGTCTCCGGTACTGGTTTCTCATTTACGGTTTTAACCGTGGACGCATACCGCGGTTGGGGAGCGGGTGGAGTGTGGGAAAGTATGCTTCAAAGCTTGGGGAATGACATGCTCCTGCTCCCAGAGCAGTCCTAAGTGCTGGACTGCTTGTTTAAAGGGCGCCATTAACCTCTCCTAATCGCATGTGTGTGTGGTGGGGTCTCTGTGACTTTTTCTCTGTGAATATCGGCTACGGATCCCCCAGTGCATTGATCTATCATGCAGGCTATTGCCAGCCGCCAAAGATCAGCAGTCACCCTCCCCCACCAGACAGCGAACCACCCAAACCACCAACCCCACATAGAGAACCTGAAAACCCACACACAGAATGACAAGTGTGCTTACTGCATGCAATTTTTACTGTGCCTTTCAGTTGATCTGTTACCATGTCTGTACCCTGGGTTGTGCTCCAGTCCTCTACACTTACAAACCCCGTTACCCAATAACCCAAAAAACAAACGGTCCCGTTTAAGACACTCAGGGAAACGTGAATGGACCAAAAAACCAGTTTTATTGAACAGAACATTTCTTTAACATGGAACCTGGGAAGGGAGGTGTTGAGGGGTGCGGCTGGAGGGAGGGGAAGGAAAAATTTAAGGTTTTGTGAATGAGAGCCTTCTGCTACTGGAGCAGTCTGCAGGGGTGGAGTGAATATTTCCACGGACCCTGCCTCCCCTCGTCCTAGTGACTTTGGGTGAGTAAACCACTGGACTTGGCGGCGGGGGTGGGCGGTTGGAAAGAACATATAGAGGGGCTCTTTCCTCCTGTCTCCTGTCCTGGAGAACATCCACCAGGTGCTGGAGCGTGTCGGTTTGCTCCCTCATTAGTCCCAGCATTGTTTGGGTCGCCTGCTGATCTTCCTGCCGCCACCTGTCCTCGCGCGCTTCAGCCCTCTGCTCCCGTTCCCTGGCTGCTCGCTCGGACCGTGAGACGTCCTCTCTCCGCTGTGCCGCCTCCCTTCGGGACAACATCATCAATTCTGAGAACATGTCGTCCCGGGTTCTCTTTTTGCGCCGCCTTATCTGTAGTAGCCCATGGGAGGGAGAAACACGGGTAGGGCGGGAGACACTCGCAGCTGCGGGATGATGGAAAGGGAGTGAATTCCTCAGAAAGATACTTTTTTCCAGAACAATGCCCATACTCTTTCACCGTGAATAGGACCAAACACAGTGGCTATCACATGGAAACGTACTACAAGGTCAAATATTATGCCTTAATGCTGAGTGTCTGGGGTCCCGGTATACGGATCCCAGAAGCCTTGACGAACAGTGAAAATCACCTCTCTGAAGACCATGGTAAGGTTATGAGTTAGGACTGCTGAGAGATTGCTTCACAGCAGTGCTCTACTCCCATGTCTCACTCACTGTTCCTGGCGGCGGGCAGGAACTGCTGCTGGCCAAACCGCACATCTACAGCGGCTTTCCTAACCCCCCCCCACTCCGCGTGGTCGCTCCCGGGAACCAAAAGTGCCCGCGAACCGCTCATCATGAACGGCTCGCCTACCCTTCCCCCCCCTCCGCGTGGTCGCTCCCGGGAACCTAAAGTGCCCGCGAACCGCTCATCATGAACGGCTCGCCTACCCTTCCCCCCGCTCCGCGTGGTCGCTCCATGGAACCCAAAATGCCCGCAAACCGCTCAGCATGAATGGCTCGCCTACCCTTCCCCCCCCTCCGCGTGGTCGCTCCATGGAACCCAAAATGCCCGCGAACCGCTCAGTATGAACGGCTCGCCTACCCTTCCCCCCCTCCCTTCGCGTGTCAGCTCCCGGGAACCAAGATTGCCCGCGATCCGCTGTGTCTGAACGGCTCGCGTACCCTTTCCCCGGCCTCGCGTGGCCGGTCCCCAGAACTGTCCCTGCACGCGCACCGCTAAGTACTAATGGTTTGGCTCCCGACTCCCTACCACCATGCGTTAACGGAAACAGCCGGGTGTCTTTCTTTAAAGGGAAAAGGAAGCATTCACTATACTAATTATACCACTCATTCAAACCAGGACCCCATGACTGATATCACTCTGATGAGGATTACCGAGACAGAGAAATACTGCATGCTACGTCAATGCCAGCAAACCCCGGGGCCGTATGCTGCCATGCTATGCAAGGCAATGATACCAGAGTACCTGCAGCTTGCATGGCACGGGAAAGTATCCTACCATGGAGGAGACAATAAGGCCGCTCTCCTAGTGAACGTGCTAAACAAGCTCTCACTGTACCTCCAGGAGAGCTTCGCGGAGATCTCAGATGGGGATTACACCTCTATCGCCATACATATTGACAGACTTTTCGAATAGTTGCACGGGAAAGCGACTCCAAGCTGAAGCGCATAAGGCCAATTAAGCCACAGTTACACAGTGCTAACACACCATACCTATTGTATTGCAAATAAATGTCTAACACACTGACCTGATGATCCTTCACCTGATTCCTGGTCAGGAATGCTGCCTTGGGAGTGTTCGTAGGGCAGCTCAGTCAGGGTGAGGAATAGTTCCTGGCTCTCGGGGAAATCAGCAGTGAGACCGCTGTCTAGTGCCTCGTCCTCCTCCCCTCCCTCCTCTTCTTCGCCGTCCGCGAAAACCTCCTCCAACGTGGCCGTAGATAAGACCCCGTCGTCGGAGTCCACGGACACTGGTGGGGTAGTTGTGGCAGCACCACCGAGCATGGCATGCAGTGCCTCGTAAAATCGGCAAGTGTGTGGCTGCGACCCGGAGCGTCCATTGGACTCCTTGGTCTTTTGGTACGCCTGCCGCAGCTCCTTGATTTTCACGCGGCACTGCGTAGCATCCCGGCTGTATCCTCTCTCTGTCATAGCCTGGGATATTTTCTCATAAATCTTTGCATTCCGTCTTTTGGAACGGAGCTCGGCTAGGATTGATTCATCTCCCCACACAGCGATCAGATCCAAAACTTCCCGATCACTCCATGCTGGAGCCCTCTTTCTATTCTGCGATGGCATGGAAACCACTGCTGTAGAGCTCTGCATCGTTGCCAGTGCTGCTGAGCTCGCCACGATGTCCAAAGAGGAAATGGGATTCAAAATGGCCACACAGGAAAAGGGATTCAAATTTTCCCAGGGATTTCTCTGAGTGGCAGGTCAGAGCATCCGAGTACAGATTACTGCCCTGAGCGTCCACTGAGTGGTGCACTGTGGGATAGCTCCCGGAGCTATTAGCGTCGAATTCCGTCCACAGTACCTCGAATTCGACATGCCCATTTCGAATTTGGCGCTACTCCCCTCGTCGGGGTGGAGTACAGAAATCGATTCAAAGAGCCCTTTATGTCGAAATAAACTGCTTCCTAATGTGGACGGGTGAGGGGTTAAATCGAGTTAACGCTGCTAAATTCGACATAAAGTCCTAGTGTAGACCTGGCCTTAGATTCCTGTGTGTTGCATTTGGAAAAAAACAGCCAGACTGCTCCATTTGGTCTCCTTTTGTATTTTCCTGCTTGGTAAATTTTTAATGTGAGTGCTGACAGAACTGGGAAATATAGCAAGGGTTATATCTACCACTTTAATGGATGGTTCCCCAATTAGTAAGGTGGGTATTAGACCAATTCAAGGGTGTTCATGGCAGGAGGGAAGAGGATCTAGTAACAGCTGTCAGTCTAAATAGATCTTGTTGGAAAATGGTGGGGAAATGTGAAATTTTTAAAAAATGTTGAAGTTATTTTCATTCCACTGATTTTAAAAGGGATTGGTTTTTACTGGATTTGAAATCCTTTCCCCAGTTCCCCTCTCCTGTTAACACACATGTTCACTAATAAACCCATGGAGGAAAAAGAAAAAACACCCAGCTGGCAAACACATTATCTGCTTTTAAGAGCTCAACAAGCTTCTGAGTCTAGGGAGAGCTTCATTACAGCTAATATAGGAATTTCATTGTATTTCATCGAATTTCATTGAAACCTTGCTCCCTCCCAGACATTCTCTCAGACATGACTACTGCACTTCAATATCTCCACGTATAACTATTGACAGCTTTCAAGCTTGCTGTTCATTCTGACACTAATTGGTGATAGACAATGAGTTGGCAAGTTTTTTCCAAGCAAGCAGAGAGCTGCTTGTTTGCCATCATTCAGATCTCGTCCAGACATCTCTTTTCTCTGTGAGAAAGGCTGCCAAGGGACTTTTAAGAACAATTCACTGCCACAGCCTCCCAAATTATGGAGAATTAAGAACTCTCCCTCAGATTATGAATTTCTACTTAAATCTGTGTTCCCATATTTTAAATTCTACCAAAGTTTCATAAACCTGATGGCTCTGATTAATTCTGATTAAAGCCAGTTCCTGATATTCATCCCATCTTCCTCATATTGCATTAGATTATGAAATCTGCACAATTCTAGAATATATCAGACTGTGGATATGTGTCCAATTATTTAAGTTTCTATGATATACCCATTTTATTTTCACTCTAAGTCTCTAAGCAGAGAAGATACATAATGATAGAATACTTTAGAAATAGGCTAACACAATCTTAGTACTCAAACCACTCACAAATGCTGATCTTGTATAAGAGGACTAACGTATGAAAAAAGCACTTTTCTTTTTCCAAGAACAATAGTTCTTTACCATGATACTAGAAAGGAATCATGTATATATTTTAGAATGATCTCATTTTTGTCAAGATCTTGGCAGCATTAAAAAACAACTTCCCTATTTTTCAGTGTTAACCATGACTTGTGCAAGCCTCACTGCAAAGGGGATACTATATCTGAACAGAGTCCCTCACTTTTCCAAAACACTGACCACCGAGGGGAGGCTCTGAGTGGGTGTGAGGTGGGGCAGGAGGACATTGAAGTAGGAGCCCATACCACATGCATACCACCATGGCAGCGCCTGTCCCCACTCTGGGCATTGCCACTTGGTGTGCTGGGTGGCAGTGCCACTCAGGTTTGGGGGCCTTTCAAACAGGGGGCTGAGGGCACACTGTCTCTTTTGCCCCCACCCTGGTCAGTCTTGGCTGGAGGTGGCTGATATAAATAATGAGAAGCCAGGATGTGTGTTTTCTATATCTGTAGGAAACCATATATAAGTGGTAAAAGGCTTACAATGGATTTACAAGAGAAAGACAGAACCATTACAGTGTCTGTAAGGACAACCTAAGTGCCAGATGCATTGGTCAGACAGATGATTTAGAAAGCCTTCAGAAAAGCTACAGCTGTTTGCATCCTGGTGACCACTGGAAGAGTTTGCTTAGAACTGAACATAAGCAATGTAGCTTTATCTGAATTCACATCCCTTTAATCTGAAATCCTGTTATTTGAATGAAGGTTTTGTTCCTGATTTAGATTTCAAACTTCAGGTATAGAGAGGTTCTGTGCTACATCCAGCTATTGCTGGAGAGGTACCTTCAGGGAACCACGTATGATTCTCTGCCCCAGTCGTGATTCCAGTTAAAGCAGCCTGAAGACTGCTCTAACTTCAGGCATAATGTGGGTATCTCGAAGGATCATACAGTAGCAGGTGACAATGGGTTCAGAGCACTCCGTCCCCAACATATCCCTCTCCACCTCCTGCACCAGGGGCTATGAAGATAGTTGTAGAAGCCAACTCCGCCTGTTTTAAGCCCGCTGCCCTGTGTGAAGCTGGACCATGCTAATGAAGTGAATCATAGAATCATAGAATCATGGAATCTCAGGGTTGGAAGGGACCTCAGGAGGTCATCTAGTCCAACCCCCTGCTCAAAGCAGGACCAACCCCAACTAGATCATCCCAGCCAGGGCTTTGTCAAGCCTGACCTTAAAAACCTCTAGGGAAGGAGATTCCACCACCTCCCTAGGTAACCCATTCCAGTGCTTCACCACCCTACTAGTGAAAAAGTTTTTCCTAATATCCAACCTAAACCTCCCCCTCTGCAACTTGAGACCATTACTCCTCGTTCTGTCATCTTCTACCACTGAGAACAGTCTAGATCCATCCTCTTTGGAACCCCCTTTTAGGTAGTTGAAAGCAGCTATCAAATCCCCCCTCACTCTTCTCTTCTGCAGGCTAAACAATCCCAGTTCCCTCAGCCTCTCCTCATAAGTCATGTGCTCCAGTCCCCTAATCATTTTTGTTGCCCTCCGTTCGACTCTTTCCAATTTATCCACATCCTTTTTGTAGTGTGGGGCCCAAAACTGGACACAGTACTCCAAATGAGGCCTCACCAGTGCCGAATAGAGGGGAATAATCACGTCCCTCGATCTGCTGGAAATGCCCCTACTTATACAGCCCAAAATGCCGTTAGCCTTCTTGGCAACAAGGGCACACTGTTGACTCATATTCAGCTTTTCGTCCACTGTAACCCCTAGGTCCTTTTCTGCAGAACCGCTGCCCAGCCATTAGGTCCCTAGTCTGTAGCAGTGCATGGGATTCTTCCGTCCTAAGTGCAGGACTCTGCACTTGTCCTTGTTGAACCTCATCAGATTTCTTTTGGCCCAATCCTCTAATTTGTCTAGGTCCCTCTGTATCCTATCCCTACCCTCCAGCGTATCAACCACTCCTCCCAGTTTAGTGTCATCTGCAAACTTGCTAAGGGTGCAGTCCACACCATCCTCCAGGTCGTTGATGAAGATATTGAACAAAACCGGTCCCAGCACCGACCCTTGGGGCACTCCACTTGATACCGGCTGCCAACTAGACATGGAGCCATTGATCACTACCCGTTGAGCATGACCATCCAGCCAGTTTTCTATCCACCTTACCGTCCATTCATCCAGCCCATACTTCTTTAACTTGCTGGCAAGAACACTGTGCGAGACTGTATCAAAAGCTTTGCTAAAGTCAAGAAATAGCACATCCACTGCTTTCCCCTCATCCACAGAGCCAGTTATCTCATCATAGAAGGCAATTAGGTTAGTCAGGCATGACTTGCCCTTGGTGAATCCATGCTGACTGTTCCTGATCACTTTCCCCTCCTTTAAGTGGTTCAGAACTGATTCCTTGAGGACCTGTTCCATGATTTTTCCAGGGACTGAGGTGAGACTGACTGGCCTGTAGTTCCGCGGATCTTCCTTCTTCCCTTTTTTAAAGATGGGCACTACATTAGCTTTTTTCCAGTCATCCTGGACCTCCCCCAATTGCCATGATTTGTCAAAGATAATGGCCAATGGCTCTGCAATCACATCGGCCAACTCCTTTAGCACCCTCGGATGCAGTGCATCCGGCCCCATGGACTTGTGCTCGTCCAGCTTTTCTAAATAGTCCCGAACTACTTCTTTCTCCACAGAGGGATGGTCACCTCCTCCCCATACCGTGCTGCGGAGTGCAGCTGCCTGGGAGCTGACCTTGTCTGTGAAGACAGAGGCAAAAAAAGCATTGAGTACACTAGCTTTCTCCACATCCTCTGTCACTAGGTTCCCTCCCTCATTCAGTAAGGGGCCCACACTTTCCTTGACCTTCTTCTTGTTGCTCACATACCTGAAGAAACCCTTCTTGTTACTCCTAACATCTCCGGCTAGCTGCAACTCCAAGTGTGATTTGGCCTTCCTAATTTCACTCCTGCATGTCTGAACAATATTTTTATACTCCTCCCTGGTCATTTGTCCAATCTTCCACTTCTTGTAAGCTGCTTTTTTGTGTTTAAGACGAGCAAGGATTTCACTGTTAAGCCAAGCTGGTCGCCTGCCATATTTACTTTTCTTTCTACACATCGGGATGGTTTGTTCCTGCAACCTCAATAAGGTTTCTTTAAAATACAGCCAGCTTTCCTCGACTCCTTTCCCCCTCATGTTATTCTCCCAGGGGACCTTGCCCATCAGTTCCCTGAGGGAGTCAAAGTCTGCTTTTCTGAAGTCCAGGCTCTGTATTCTACTGCTCTCCTTTCTTCCTTGTGTCAGGATCCTGAACTCGACCATCTCATGGTCACTGCCTCCCAGGTTCCCATCCACTCTTGCTTCCTCTACTATTTCTTCCCTGTTTGTGAGCAGCAGGTCAAGAAGAGCTTTTCCCCTAGTTGGTTCCTCCAGCACTTGCACCAGGAAATTGTCCCCTGTGAAGAGAGTGAAGAGAGGAGCTGGCTCAGTCATGAAAAGTGATCATCCACTTCTATGGGTAAGTCTACACTGGGAACTGTATGTGACGTTTCCATGTGAGTGGTTGTACCATAAACCTCATATTGCCCACATCTAAATTCCATTAGCACGTGTCTCAGCTAGGACTGCCAACTGTCTAATTGCACAAACCCAACCCTCCTTGCCCTGCTCCCTCCCTGAGGCCCCGCCCCTGCCCCACCGCTTCTCTGAAGCCCCACCCCCATTCACTCCATCCCTCCTCCCTCCATTTCTCACTCTTCCTCACCTTCACTCACTTTCACAGGGCTGAGGCAGGGTGTGGGGTGCAGGCTCTGGGTTGGGGGGGCCTGAGGGGTTTGAAATGTGGGAGGGGCCTCTGCGCTCAGTTTGGGGAAGAGGGTTGGGGTGGAGGAGGGGGTTTGGGGTGCAGGCTCCGGCCGGGCAGTGCTTACCTACCTGCAGACACCACCCCACAGCACCCATTGGCCACAGTTCCCGGCCAATGGGAGCTGTGGAGCTGGTGCTCGGGGTGAGGGCAGCGCGTAGAGACCCCCTGGCCACTCCTGCACCTAGAAGTCAGACATGCTGGTCACTTCCAGGAGCCATGCAGAGCCATGGCAGGTAGAGAGCCTGCTTTAGCCCCATTGCACCGCCGACCGGACTTTGAGCGGCCTATTAAAATCTTCCGGATTGGTTTCAGTAGCCACCAGGAGATTGAGTCTGATTCTGGGAGACTCCCAGCCAATCCAGGAGGTTTGGCAACCCTAGTCACAACATGAATAGAGAGTGAATAAGCTAGCACACCTGAAGGGGGTGAGTAAGTATATGCCTAAGGTTGTGGCATGGCCCCATCTGTGCCAGTGTGCAGTGTGGATGGGGGCAAAAGGTGGCTACCAAATTTCAATAGTCCTCTACAGTCCCACAAAGCACTGAATGCTTTTCTGTCTGACCCTTACACAGTCTATAAAGGTCCCTGTCCCTCCATTTTCACTGATAGTAGTAAACTGCAGGGACCACATCAGAACAGCTTTCCACTGTACTCTTTTGATCAGTACAGGTGAACATGATTTCTGCTCTGAGAACAGTCACCTGACCCACTGACCACACCCAGGTTCTCATCAATGTGTGGTCAAAGTACACCATCCTCCACAACTTCTCCTTGAGTGTCAGGAACATTCACCTCACCCAGGAAATTTCAGAGGCTGGAGCAGATGGCAATCAGTGGACTCAAGTCCAGTGCCATGAATGCATCAAGCACCTGAGGCTCCTCTACTGGAGGGCCAAAGACTCCAACAGTCTCTCTGGAAGAGATCATTGTGCATGTCCCTTCTACAAGGAGGAATCAGGAGCAGTCTGAGTTCCTCGGGGCATGGGGGGTTCAGGATCTTCAGCAGGAAGAGACACTGATGAATCTGTTCTTGGAGTAGGAGAAATGCCTTAGGGAATGGGAGCATGCCCACAGGAACAGGGAGCATTCCCTGATGGAGAGGCTAATGGAACCGGTGACTGAATGTGTTTGGGGTCCACCTGCTGATGTGGGCCCGGCACCACTCTGCAAACTGACACCACCACCACCTCCTACTCGTCCTCTGTCAGCTGCTGCCCAGGGTGCTGCTGAGGCAGAGGACCCAACCCCCGTGACTGACTGGGAGGAACCTAGAGGATTCCTGGGACCACACCCTCCACTCAAAACCCCTTGCAGGAAGATCCTCCTGACTACCCATGAGGGGAACAGCGAGCCTATGGGAGTCCCCAAACGGCCCCCCACCAAACCCTGCACAAGAGATGTCCCCAGTTGTCCCCAAGGACAATTTTTCCCCCAGTTGCTCTCCCCTTGTCAGGGGGAGGTGAAGACCATGAGGATAATGTTTGCTTATGCTAATTGAAAATGTGTTGAAATGAAAGTAGGGAACAGGCCTTTAGGCCTAAAGAGTAGGCTTCATATTAGATAAAGTTAAGTTTGTTAGTATGTGTGAATAAGATGTATTAATAGAAGTGACTCAAGGCATAAATTTGGGTAATGTAGTAAATATATTTTTGTTTTAACTGGTTTTAGTAAGTGCTGGAGGAGAATTTTTAGATGTTTTGGAGCATTGGTAACTGCAGAATTTTTCGGTTCACATATTTTCGGTAACTTTTCAGTTAACATATTCACTTACCCCTTTTTGTGAGAAAGTATTGGGACATAGGACATGAGTGACATTGATGGCTCCTGCACAGTTTGGACACTCCATCCTCTGAAATCCAACTATTATTTCTGGAATTTTGCTTATGCTAACCATCTGTGGGTAGATCACAATGTTAATTGCCTTGTAAACCTGTGCAGGTATGACCCCAACATTGAACTCTTCAACCCCAGAATGGTATGAAACTGATATCTCTAGTGTTGCCAACTTCCACAGGGCAATAGCCACCTGCTTCTGCACCAGTATGGCGTGTCTGACTCAAGTGTTCTGGTGCTGGAGTTTTGATGCAAGATCCTCACACAGCTCCATGAAAGTCTGTTTCTTCATTTGGCAGTTCGGAAGTAGTTGTTGTTCATCCCACCACACCATGCTCATTATCCTGCACCAGAAATGATGGTCCACCCATGGGCACACTGAAGAAATACCAGGATTCACAATATCTGTTTGATAGGACCTGAATGGAGTGTCATTTCCCCCTCAAGGTCCGCCATCTTTGGCATGTCAGAAAGTTTTGCCCAAATTCCACCCACCTAGTCCACTGCATGAACACTTCTCCTTCAATAAGAAGTAGGAGCAGAACCACATCATCATCCCATTGCTCCATATCTTCTTTGGATGGAGCAATATGTGATCAGGAACTGCCATCAGCAAATGTATGAAGGTGGGGAACGGTACCAACAGCACACATAGTAAAGTGGTTTCTAAAGTGTCTTCCTGTGATGCACAGAACCCTGGGATTCCACTCCTAAAATGGTAACAATAACATCACACAACACAGCAGTAGGGTGGATGTGGGCATACACAGTGTTTACCCAAGTCTAGCACAGCATATGTGGACACTCAACACGGGTATAGGGAACATGTGTAAGTGTATACACAGTCTAGTAATCGAATATGTGTGCCAGTGTAGCTATAGCCTAACCAAAGCCAAGGTGAGTTGCAAGAAGTTTCTGCGCCCTTTGCACAACGTGAGCAGTAACAGACTGGTCTTTAGGAAAAAGAAAGCATCTAATTTACGATTGCTTAATCTCCTTCAGCTGCAATACTGGTTCTAAATACTATCTAACGATCTGACTACTGGCTTCTAACCTGTGATGTTATTGGAAAATCAAACTGTCTGCACATTTTACTTGTAAAACATCTAGGTTCAAAGTCTGGAATGGAAAGAATTCCTTTAATAAAACAAAAAGATCCCAGACTGGGTATATTTTTTTAAAAAAGAAAAAACAGAAAAAACACAACCCCAACCGAACAATAAGAGACTGTATTTTTTAGTTTAATTATTCTATCATAAAGGAAAGTGGAACAAATTTTCTTGCTATTGATAGATACTGCACTGAAATAACTAAAAAAAAAAAATATTCTCAATAATGGTGCTTTTGCTTCCATTGTAATTTTCTCAGTGCTTTTACAGCAGTTCCCTTTGATCTAAGAGACTTCAGAGTCCCTTGTTTGGATGAACACAACTTTTTTATCTGTTAGATCTGTTCTGTACGTTTGAGATTAAGCCATTATATTTTTGATGTTAGATATCAGTTTGCATACTGTAAAAGGAGCATGATCACAGTACTGGCATTCACTGGAGGCCCAAATTAAGCAAAACAAATCTCTCTGCGGGGTCTCTGGTTTATTTACAATGGTGTTCAATCAAATAACCTGAAAAGTTTCTGGCCACCTTCAATTCATGCAGATTAACCATCTGTAAATGTTACTTAGAAGTGGAAGATCATGTTTCATATCTGGGTCACCTCTTCTCTTCACTGCAGGAGCATGGGCCAACTTTACACAGAGTGGGCATTTGCGTTTCTTTACTACCCTGGCAGAAGACAGTTCCTCAGCCCCACCAGGTGACATCTGGAAGTGCGTTGTAGACAAAGAGTGGTGGGGGTGGGAGGGTAGCAAATAGTCTTTGCTGAGTAGTTTCTGTATGCAAAATGTCCTTGTACTGTAGCTTGAGGTGTTCTTTGCTATCAATGAAATACAACTCCTTTTGAGATACATTGAAGTAAATTAGGACTTTTATTTCATCCAAGGTAAAGTTTCATTGTGAGTTCCTTTTAAGCAATTTCCTCCTCCTTCAGATCAGTGTATGGCTCACTATTTGCCCGAATGTATCCTCTTATAAAATGACTAGGCAACAAAAGAAAACTAATTTCTTTTTCTTTTTCTCTTTCTTTGAAGGCGCACATAGGACATAGAATATTGCAGAAATCAGGTGAAGGCCTTTAATTCTTAGGCAGTGAAGCCAAGACTAGAATAGTGCTTTTGATAAATGAGATTAATTCAATATTCCCTATTCAGATGCCCCTCAGGTGTTTTCTCTGTACTAAAGAGAGAGGACAGACAGAATAATCTAACTAATATATAGAAGTGGTGCATTTTGCAGTGCTGCTGAATACTAGAGATAGGATAAAACGAAACCATTCTGAGATGCAGTTTGGAGAGCAGAAAGAAGCATCTAGGTGTTTTGGTTGATGCCCACTCCTGTCTCCTCCTGCTGCTGCTTCCAGGGACATTTATAATTCCCACCCTTCTTCTCCCCAGTCTGAACTGACATCTGGAAATCCAGGGTGAAAAACTCTTACTCTTTTCTGTTGCTGCTGGCTGGGACACCAAGTCCATCCTGTTTTCCATCCCCTATCACCCTCCCAACCCATTGCCAATGGAAGTGGAAGTGATGTCCATGCCCTGGGAGTGAAACACCTCACCATCCCCTATTTCTGTCATCTTTGGTTCTTTTTACACGTGAGGTCTTTAAGGTTTGATTAGTATTTTTTTAGAGTGTGTGTGTGGGGGGGGGGAAGTTGGTCTTGTCAATCTATTATCTGTAAATATGTTTTATGCTTTAGGAGCCATTTAATTGGCTGTACATATAGCTGATGCAGCCCATCTTGAGACGAATAATTCTTGGTTATAAATATTTAGAATTTCAAAAGTGTTGCTTTGTTTTGATTGGATATACAGACTCCATTGCATGGTTTCTACTCCCCAAATGGGTAAGCATAATCAGGTACTTGCATTCATGAGTTCAGGGTATACTTCTGTGAATATTTTCCAATATACTCTTAAAATGTGCTGCTGTTTGAACTTTCCTACTCGAGTGTGCATTCACTGAGGAAAATAAAAAGGATGGAAACATAGCTGAAGTGGATTCAGTTTTGAGAAAATATTTATGTGGGAAAGTGTTGATATTTGTGCTCAACTATAATTTTGATCAGCATAGACTATGGAATATGTTGCTGATCAGAAGCAACTGGAGAGTCGTCATAATATCTTCGGCACATACCTCAAATGTGTTTCCCCCAGGTTTATTCTGACACACAGTTTTATCCTCAGTGGCCATTGTCTGACCCTGACGCAACCTCTATGCAAATATACAGAGTCAGTGACAATATTAGCACAGTTCTTGCTAGCAGAGGTGGGATGAAAAGACAAAACAAAAGACAACCAGTTGTGGGTGAGGACTACAACTGATCTGAATTAGAACTCCTGTATAATGCCAGGAATTTTAAAATATTTTAATGTATTATTTATATACATTATATACTTTTATTTCATCCAAGGTAAAGTTTCATTGTGAGTTCCTTTTATATGTCAGCAGCATTCAGTTGCTCTATTCATATTGGGGCACCACTGTTCTGATCGATATTCTAACACATAGCAAGAGTCAGTCTTTGCCAGAAAAACTAACAATCTCAGTGAAAACAACATGAAATAAGTGGATGAATACACAAACAAAGGGAGTGGGGGTTGGAGGATGAAGGTAACAATAGTAGGAATGTGCAGAATTTTACAACTTTTGATTATTTTTAATTTTTTTACCAAAAAAAATAATGAGAAGGTATTCCTGATGTCAGTAATCCCTGCTTCTGCTTTGAGGATGTTCCTGCAAGCTCCTGTAATAAGGCTTTATATATAATTGTATAACTGAGCAGCTAATCAAGGCCCCTAGAAAACAAACTTCTGTATACATAAATGTATCGCACAACAGTTTTATGGAGTTCCTCTGTGTTGGAAGGGAACCCTCCCTTCCATCGTCTCTCCCCTTCCTGTGTATTTTCTTGTTTTACTAGTCTGTTCCTAGAAGGTTGCTTCTCTGAGCCACTGTCCCAGTACTACTCTTTCTAGTGCTAATAAAATGGCCATGGCCACAAGCCAAAGCCCAACATTCATTAAGCGTGGCTGTTTTTCTGGTTTTCTAAACTGTACTGCCAAAAGCTCTTTAAAACATCCACACACATATTTTGTTTTTATTCAGAACCAAAACCAAAAGGGCAAATTCAGATCTGACAACCCTGTGCATCTCCTCCAGTATCAGTCAGGATGAGTTCAGATTAGAGCTGGTCATGGATCAACAATTCCATCACATGACAACGTTTGAGGTTTCAAAATTTGTTCTCTTTCTGCATTGAAATGAAAAAAAAATCACAAAAGATTTTTGCAAAGAGGAATTGTATAGAAATGTCCATTTTCAGACTAAAAAAAATCATATTTTCAGTTCTGGTGTGTGTCTTTATTTTTATCTGGAATTGACCTCAGAATCTACCCCATACCACAGAAAACTTCCCATCAAAAATAAAGTTGATATGTCTCCAGAAAACAATTCAGCTTCAACAAAACAGCATTCTCGGATGAAAAACCGTTTAGTCGAAAATGTTCCATCCATCTCTAATTTGGATTTGTGTTGTTAGTTCAGACCAACCATTAATGTTTAGTATGCTTGCAGTGGTAGAGAGGTTCAGGACTCAGATTAATAGTATGAGTTTCATAACCCTTCAGTGAAACATAATTTCTCTTTGAAACTCCAAATAAACAAGGAAATGAAATTTTATATAACGCACCAACATTGTAATAACATTCATTTTTGACAAAATCCATCAACACTCAGGTAGAGTGAATGTTGACATTCTGCTCTATTGTGCCAGGCACAGTTCATTGCCTAAATTAAAGATGGGATGTCAGCCTAAATTTTCAATATGCTGGAGTTCATCAGATAATATGAATAGTGTAATATTGATATTGTTTTCTATTTCTCTTCAGGTTTGCAGGTTTAAAAAGACTGGTGGGGGGGCAATAAGACATTAGGCTGAAATGTTGCTATACTTCAAGTACATTTTTTGGCGTTATGACAGCCTGCCTGCAGCAAGATGACTTGTGCAGTGAGCTCAGTGTCAGTCTTTCAACAGTCGATTACAGTTGCACTCAAAATGTGGCTATTTTCACCTTTACATTTGCAAATAAACACAGAAAAGTTATCACTTGGGTTGTTCACAGCACTTAGGCATGGGCCTAGACTCGGCCCCCATGGTTCTGCTTGAGGACAGAGGAGGTCCTTTCCTATCCTTAGAATCTTGCAAACCCACAGATATCTGCCTTATATTCGTGGACCATTTTTGCAGATTGAGGACAGATGCGGATCCAAATTTTAGATGGAAAGCCCTGCAAATCTGCAGATATCTGCTTTATATCTGCAGATCACAGATCGGGTCCAGACACAAATTTTGTATATGAACAGGGCTCTACTTATTCCAGCTTTCCTCTGAGGTGAAGCAGGCAAGTCTGTGGGCCCTTCTAAATTCCTGAAGGACTAAGACTTGTTACTCCAACCTGACTGTGTTTTTCCTAGGCAGGGAGGTATCAGGGTGCTGACATGTCCAACAGGAGGCAGCGAAAGACTAATAGACCCCCATCACACCCATGCTTTGGCACCGGAGAGCCAACATATTCACCATACGAGTTTATGATTATGGTTCTGTACAAACTTTCTCAAGAGCTTGCAACCGATGCTAATGAGTACTATTCAGCTGCTTTCTCCATCTAAAGTGATCCTTTACTTTTCATTAGAGCAGGGCAAAATGTTAATCTCAAGTTTTAAATTCACACAAACTGATCCTGGTGCCAAATGTCCGTATATGCTAAAAAGGATGTTTTCACAACAGAGAAGTCTGTGAACACTATTTCACACCCACATACACAAGTTTGCATCCTGCTACAAACAGCCAAACTTTACTATCCCCAACAATTTCCTGGTGCCTCAGTAAGCTGATGCTGTGTTTAAGGAAACTGAGTAGCTTCCTTGTCAGCCTGGCATCATCCTCAGATCTTTGGAGACCAGAGAGGGGCAATTTTCCTCATATCCTACATGCCTGGAGCCACAAGGTTGGACCACTGGGAAGGTAATATGTGGGATCAATAATAATATAATACATTGAATTTACAGCGCTCAGATTCAACACCAACTGGAAGTCAATAGGAGATGTTTCAGGCCCATGCAGTGTTTTTCATCCATAGATTTCAAGCACAGAAATACCACCACCAATCAGTTTTAAAAGAAGTAAGAAGGTGAAGCCATTCCTCCATCGGATGCACTAAGCTTCAACGCTATATATCACAATAGGTAAGGAGTGTTTTAAGGTTTCCTTAGCAAATGCAATCCAGAAATCAAAGTCTGTTAATGTAGATGAGTGAAGCCTCTCTAGTGTAAATGAGTTAAATATTTAAGGTTACAGTACAAGTTTAGATGAACATGAGATTTAAACATAGATGATTTTGAAGATACCACTTCAATAGGTTCACCACTATAAAAATCCAGATTGAAATAATCTGAGTGGTTTTACTATAATACTCTTTTGAACTGCCATTATGTCAGACATCAGAACAGTAAATGATCAAACTTTTCTATCAACAAAAATAAAGATAAAAATACCACTTCCAATGGGTATGTATTGTTTCCCTCCAAGCTGCACATGAATTGTTGGTTAAGAATCTAACAGAGAGTAAATTTGGTTTTACATAACATTACATTTAATTAAAAAAAAAAACAATGTTACATTTTAAAATAAGCTAGTAGTGAAAGATTCTAACTTACACTGGATAAATGTGACTCAAGTTGGGGAGAATATGGACCTGTTATTAAATAGCTGTCCATTGAAGGACTCTTTCACCTTCTTCTGAAGTAGCTGAATTTTGAAGAAGGACTTGAAGGGGATGTGTACTAGGCAAAGAGTATGGTGTAAAATGCACTGAGTAACAAATGAGAGAGAGCCCCACTTCTGAAACATGGACCCACCTCCTGTTGCAGCAGTGGTAATTGACTTGTCTTCCCTATCATACCATTTGCGGTAGATTCAGGTTCAGTGACAGTTTGGGAATTAAATCAAGAGTGAGTTCTTATTTTTTCAAAATAGTTTTGCCCATCTATGGACTAAGGCGATAGATGTGTTTGACTTCCTACTCTTAGGGAAATCTTTGGAATTCTTCATTTATAAATTATAGCTCATTGCCTGATCTTATCTCTTCAGGTATACTGTCATGCCTTGCTAGGATAGATGTTTTGTGAGTGATCCAAGCATGTCTTTAGATGCCCAAGAGCTATGTTATTTTAAAGTAGCCTTAGCAGTAGTCGGCTGTGAGAAATAACCCACTCAGACATTTGCATGTGACCAAGCCTTTCTGAGAACTAATCATGACTGATTTGATATTATATTTTTGTCTTCCTGTGATATAACTCATCCAGATTTTTTGATACTTCACTGACAGATTTTTAAATGTAATGTGTAATTCTCTTCCATTTCTACTCTATTCTTTAAAATCTAAGTTTCATGTTAAAAGAAAATTAAAACCAAAAAGATATTCTGAAAGGTGTTGGGATACAACAAAGCAATTTATGGATAATGATGGGATAATTCCCTAATGATATCATCTAGTATTAATTTCAGGGTGAAACAACCCAATTGTAATCAATGGGAATTTTGCCATTGATTTTAGCAGACCAGGATTTCACCCCAGATGTCCTTTCCAGTGAAATATGTAGAAATGAGCGCAAAAAAGTCCAACATTTCTTTATTTTTAAAGGGAGACACAAGTTTAATAATTTTAGCAATGGTAATTCCTACAAAGTAAAAAAGGGTGAAATTTTCTGCATCCAAAGTAAAAGAATGGCATTCCTGGTCACAGAAAGACTCAGGATTATGGTTTTTATGGGTATCACAAAGAAATGTCTAAAGCACTATGTTAATTTGAAGAGCATATTGATCACACCCAACTCAAACAGGGTTCTGGATCCAAAGAAAAGAACACAGAGACCTCACCTGCTATTCCAAATTGGAAATCAAGGATAGAGGCATAAATAAATTAAAAATTGCCATAGAAATTTGTGACTCAATCCAAAATAGGAGTTGTATTATGGAATTAGCATAGCACTTTGTCCAGACATGGTGGAGAATGTTTTCTTACTGCTGAACCATCATTAAATAAATCACAGCTGACAAGACATAATTAGTTTTATGTGAAAAGTGAGCCTGCCCTCATACATGGAAGGTTTTAGCAATTTTAAGATGGGCCTTTTGTTCTTCAGGATGGATATGAATCTTTCAGAATCTTTTTATGTCATGTTTAACACACTAGATCACATCTATAAATAAATTAATTCATTAGATATAGTCATAGTGTCTTTTCAAATGACCTATCCCACCAGAAAGAAGCAACGCAAGTGATAGAAGCTAGTGCCTCAGACAATATTAATTAAAAATCCTGAGAAAACCCTACATATTTTGCAGCACAGAAAGAGGATTGAAAGACTCAGGAAACAAGAGAGACCTGCATGCACTCTGGAGCCTGGCAAAAAAAACCTAGTTTTTTCTTTCAAATAAAAAAACTGAATGGACTGTGTTCCAGTATTCTAGAAAATGAATTTATGAGCAGGATTTTTGCAAACACAGATGATTTTAAATGAACATTGGAGAATATTATTGATAAATGCTAGTGTAACCCAGCATGACACTGTCTCCCTCTAGAAGCGGCAAAGAGTCCTGTGGCACCTTATAGACTAACAGAAGTATTGGAGCATAAGCTTTCGTGGGTGAATACCCACTTCTTCAGATGTATCTGGATCTACAGATCCAGACTACAACGGCTAGCCCTCTGATACTTGTCTCCCTCTAGTAGCTAAACTTTGTATAGAAGTTCATGAGGCTGCTACTGCCTCAGAGCTAATGGTCTTGATATGTTAGCTAAAGCAATAGAGGCTTATGAATCCAGGGGTTCCAGACAATGACCAGTCAAAGGGTGGTGTCATAAAAATATTAGAACAGACCATCTGATTAAGAGAGTCATATAGAGCTCATCCAGTCAGGTAACAGAAATAGCATATTTTGACTTTTGTTTCTAATAAAGAAAACTGGAAGCTCCATGCCCCATCCAGATGCCTGTGTTGCTTCCCTCGCCCTCACCCCACCGTCTCATGGACAGACAGTGAGGCCATGTGGTGAACTAGCAGCTTGTGCTTCTGTTCCTTTTTGCAGGAGCAATGCTCTCCCCGCTGATAAAAAAACACTAACCATAAGCAGCTCTTGGCAAAAAATTGTCTTGTAATATCTAAAATGCCAGTGCAGAAACTTCCTTTATTTTGGCCACCCTCTTACTCTTATAGAGCCTTAACATTAAACTTCTGTGAAGAAACCATCATGATTCTACATTGCTGTAGGTTGAGCCCCTAATGTAATGCAAACTAAACTGAACATAAACTGCTTGGGCCCGGCTCATTGGTCCATAAACTGTAGTTATAGAGTAGATAATCAAGCCCATTTGTGCAACATTTTATTTTATGTGCTGAAAGCAGTATTGCTTTTTTCCCCCTCAGAAGTAAAATACACCGGGTAATTATGTATGAAGCAGTTCTTCTCTAACTACAGATGCTTCCCGACTTACAGAAATCCGAGCTATGGAAATCCGTGCTTATGGAAAAAGCTCCGTAAGCTAAATAGAGGAGGGTTTTTTTCCCATAATGGTTGGAGATACGTCTCCGACTTACACAAATTCCGAGTTACGCAAGGCGTTCCAGAATGGAATGCTTGCGTAAGTCGGGGAGCGTCTGTACCAGCTCTTAGCAATGGCATGGCTTCTGCAAAATGAGGTATCTACATTAACAAGAGGTGAAATTCTTTCTAAGTATATGTAATATTATTTTAAAAGGAAGTTTCTTAATTCCTCCACTTTATTATCTAATCTACCTCATGTATCTATCTAGATATCGCTATAGTATTCATCACCAGGGTGTCTGAGTGCCTCCATCCATTCAACTTTCCCTGAAATAAGTGTTTGCCTTTGTAGACATCAATGATAGTACAATTTTGCTGGAAAAAGAGATGAGGTTTTCTAATAGTAAGAAGAAACAAAACGGATACAATAAAAGCCTTTATTTTACATGGATCAGACTATAGAAGATTAGCAGCATGGAAGCTGTGTGTGTGTATGTATGTATATATATATATATATTTAACAGTACATAAAGAAAACAAAAGTACAATCTGTACTATGAGGTCCCAAACATATAACTTTCCATCATACAACATTAATATTACCATCTGCAGGGCATTCAATTTTCTATATACATAAGGTTGAATAGGTTGTCAAAGATGAGTATACGAGTTTGTTCCTTTTAAATTTTTGTTGTTGTTGTTGCTTGGACTGTACACATCTGACAATGGGAGATACAAGTGATCTCATGCCCACTTTTGCAATGAAAGCATATAGGAAAAAGCTGACCTTTCTCATGGGTCAAGTGGATTCACCGAGCATTTAGTTAGACTTTAAATCTATGCTTCAGTTTTTCAACTTGCATGATCCTAAGCCTCACATCTCTTGATGATTTTTGTGCAGTGCACTTTTTACTCTGAGGCTAGGAAAGCAGCCATTCAGACATGTTTTTACCAATGATAATCCCTGATGGTGTCCACAAAGACCATGGCCACGCTAAGGAAATATTCGTGTTGTGGACCATCTCTTTAGACATGGATTCAACTAATAGAGGTAAATACCGTTTTCTGGGTCATTGTGGATCAAGCAGAAATATATTAAGCCTGCTTTCTAGGCTGGAATATGTTTTCATTTCTATATTTATATTTCCACTTAATGTTATTTTATATAACTTCTGCTGCAATCTGCTGAAGCTATTAATTAGCAGCACAGTTTAGTGGAGTCAAACATGTTGCTATCACCTTTCAGAATCTAACACTGTATCATTGAAATGGAAAGTTGTTCCTGAAATCTAATAGTTTTGCCGTAAACCTAAAATTATCTTTCATTTTTGTCCTCACAGATTGGTATCTTCACCCTCTTTATCTCCTTTCTTCTTTAAAAAAAAGGGGGGGAAATCCTGTCTCCTCTTCATGACCTAATGGAAATTGTGTTGTTCCAATAGGGAGTAAAATTTGGGGACCTTCTGTGTAAGGGCCTGCTGAGCTATGGCCCTTTTATAAGACCTGCACCATAGCAGACAAGACATTGGCAAATAGAACAGTGCTGGCCAGATGAAGGATGGGGTAGGGCTGGTGAATTACATTGCTTTATGCTTCACTGGAAGGTGTTTAGATACTGTACCATAGTGATGGGTGTTGTATAAAAACCTGAAAAAGATTGAATAGAGTGATTAAAACAAACAATTTATAACATTTACAAAATATATTTAAAAAGTAGTTAAGGGTCAGATTTTCAAAGGTAGTTTGGTGCCTAAATAATGAGCTGAAGTTTTCAAAAGTGCCCACTGAAATTAATGTAATTTGGGTCCCTCAGGACTTCTGAAAATCTGTATCCTTGGGTGCCTAAATAGCTTTAAAAATCTGGCTATATATCTCTTAGAAAGTCAGTGGGATTTAGGCTCCTAAATGGCTACGTGGCTTTTGAAAATGGGATTTAGTCTTCCGAGTTGCTTTTGAAAATTCGACTCTGAGTCCCTTATGACCCCAAATTTTACAGGTGATTGGAGACAGTGACTTAATTTGGCTCATTAAAGAAGCAGGCCTGAATCACAAAGTTCTGGTTTGGATCTCAAAGTCTGGGTGAGTATGATGAAGTCTACAGGTCCACACTGAATGAGGGCTGGGAGGAGAGCAAGATGACCACATAGCAAGTGTGAAAAATCGGAACACTTTTTTTTTCCAGGGAAGTATAGTTGCATTTATAAGACAAAGCCCCTACTAAGGGGACATCTGGTCACCCTAAGAGCAATACTGGGCTAGGGAGGCTTTGCACTTCAATAGATGCAGGGCATCTTTCCAGTGAAGGAACAGTTGAAAAGGATACTGGTAGTCCAGGAAAAGGGGGAATGGGCTGCATGTGGCACCAGGAAGCAAGGTTGATGCCGAGAGCTGCCTCAGGAGTGGCAACAACTTTGTGAAGTCTGCTCTAGCAGCAGTGACTTGAACTCTCCCCCTCTAGGGGTGCTGGAACAATATGTATAGTGTGTGTGGGGGAGGGAGGGGTGAAAGCCACTGAACCAAACTGTAAACCCTGTATATGATTTAAACCATTTCACACCAGGAGATACGGCAGCACCCCCAGCACCACTAGTTCCAGCACCTCTGTCCCCCTCTTTCCCCTTTGGGATCTGAAAGCCCTAAAAAGAAATTCAGTGAACCACACTGTGTTCACTAAGAGACCACAGGAAGTTTTCTAAGCGAGAACCATGCCCCAAGCTGAGGAGCACCAGATTGCTGGGAAAACATAATTTGGGGTATCTCAATAACTGGGCAGGACGCTTTGCTAAATTTCTAGGGCACTGGGTTGGGACCCAGTAGAGTGGCCCCCCAACCCCTGTACTGATAGACCCTCTTGGAAGAGTAATCAGAGCACATGGAGGTGAGTGAGGCCGCAGCTGGGGCCCCTTTCTGGACATCTATGCTAGCACAGACCATAACACCACAACCTGACCACTATCTAGCTGGTCACTGGACCTTCCCGGTACAGGGAGGTACACTACAGGTTTCTCGTGTTGTTCAAACATCACATTCAAGTTTAAGGGTTGGATGTGGATGCTAGAGTTCAAACCCCTTTCCAATTTAGCCCATTTTATCTTTCATGCATTGTAAATGTGCCTTACAGTTATCAAGTGCAAGAGGTGATAGATAGGTGTGCAAGTCTCTTGAAGAGAATGGGTTTTTAATAAATAATTGAAAATACATTTGTGGGTTCTTATTGTGTATCTGCTTTTGGAACATAAGCAGGAGGAGCTCAAGACAAAGAGGGAGACTCAAGCAGAGTCAAAGAACCAGACAGCACATTAAAAGTCACTTAAAAACATGATCTGTGCTAATAATTTATAAATCTACTAACGAGATCTTGCTAATAGAACTAGAGCTCCAGCCCCATTCTGTGAAATTGGGTCAGTGGAATCCCAGGTAGTCCTGGAATGCTCTCACCAGCCTAATACTTCTCAGTATCTCAAACAAGTCTGTCAGTGTGCATTCAAAACTTTGCTTTCATGCTAATTATTTTCTGCTTTCTGTGTTATAGACTTATTTAATATGCTCAAAGGAGCTATAAATCCTAGCCAAAGTTTAAGGCTGTCTGTTGAGAATTAGCAAAGGCAAACACTAAATAGGAATGCCCACTCTTAACTCAAACATAATTTGAATGTTAAAGCATATGTGGGTCAGGCTGGAGAATAAAATAAAATAAAAATAGCGGCAAATACATCTTATCAATTCAGCTGAGCCTACAGCTTCAGAGCCTATAGGACCTGATCTCCTAGTGATCTCTCCTCTCAAGATGTTTGTAAAAATCCTGCTTACATTCTGCTATTTGAGGTGATAGCTTTTAATGAAGAGCTTATTATTATGACAAGATAATAGGTACTGGATTTAATATGAAGGATATGGGGGGAGTATTACACTTTAAATTCCTGTCAAAATAAACTGGTCCAGATTCATGTAATTTCACTAGTCTATGTCACTGTTTAGATTAGGTAAAAATGCCTCCGGACACACAGTGAACCTGAGCCATGCAAATAAGTTCTGCAAATAAGTAACTACAAATCTAGTGCAGAGACACTTCCCCATTTTAAATAGCCTCCTGACATCACCCAAATGCACACTGATATGCTATGTACGTACTGGACATACTGTAGCAGGAGAGCTAACACAGCTACAGTTAAGGAAGGATTCCTGAGCATTTCCAATCTGAGCCCGTTTTCAGTCATTCCTAACATGCTGAAAATTCCATTTTCTATATTGACGTTTTCAAGGCCCAGTCACTGCTAGATATATTTTTATAAGGCTTGGAAAATACCAAGCAAGTCAGCCATTAATGACTGCAGGAAGATGGGGGAAAAGTACAGTTCCTCCTTTATCAAAAGAGTTCTTGCATTTTTTTATTTAATTTTTTTTAAAGCTCTAGCACTAAAGTGGCTAGAGAGACACTGCTGAACTTTGACAGGGAGAGAAGCCTCATTGAAGAAAGATGCCTTTTAGAGTTGGTTTTGATTTTACTGAGTCATGAGCATTTGAAAATACATTTCTCTCATAGGCTGCACAGTTCATATTTTCTTTAGCACTTTTGGAACACCCGGACTGAAGGGAAGACGAGCTTCACATCTGTAGGGAATGCTCAGCTCTCTGCATGTGCAAAGCACTAAAGCTTAGGGTACGTCTATACTTACCTCCGGGTTCGGCAGTAAGCAATCGATCTTCTGGGATCGATTTATCGCGTCTTGTCTAGATGTGATAAATCGATCCCGGAAGTGCTCGCCGTCGACACTGGTACTCCTGCTCCGTGAGAGGAGTATGCGGAGTCGACGGGGGAGCCTGCCTGCCGCGTGTGGACCCGCGGTAAGTACCTTGTAGTTCGAACTCAGATACTTCGACTTCAGCTACGTTATTCACGTAGCTGAAGTTGCGTATCTTAGTTCGAACTGGGGGGTTAGTGTGGACCAGCCCTTAGATTCACAAAGGTGCTCAAGCAGTGTGACGCCTCACTTTTAGGCACCTAGAAAATCACAGGAACAAACTGTGATTCACAAACCCTGAGTTAGGCACCTAGGCGCCCTATATAATGAATGGTGAGAGAGAGGCACTTTAAGGTACATATACTCTGCACACTCCTTTCAGCCGCATGTAGAGTACATACACTGTGCACCTCCCTAGCATGGGTATCAATAGCACTGTAGACGGTGATGCACTGTTTAGTCGAATAAAGACATGCTACTGCCTTAGGGTATGTATCCTACACTGCTTTCTGCACATCCAAGCAGCTCCTATTTTTATCAGGGTAATGTCCCACTGCCTCCATGCTGCTGGAGTCTTTCCCCACCATAGGGAAGGGCTCCATCGGCAGAGACAGGCTTTGACAGAAGAGAGGGAGTGGGGAGAGTCTCCAGTACTGTCTGAGCCTTTCCCCATTCCCTCTCCTCTGCCAGAGCCTTTCACTGCCATGCGTAGCTAAACGCTACAGAATGGATATAGCCTGCTTTTCAGTGCAGCATGTAGCTACACATACCCTACATGCCATGGCCAGTGGTGTGCAGTGTAGACATAGCTTTAGATTGTGATCCAGAAAAGCCAGCTCACTAGGTGGCGACCCACCCGCCTTGTGCATATGTCCAGGCTGCAGGAGGCATTTATCTCTTCTAGCCCTGGTCTACACTACAAGTTTAGGTCGAATTTATTAGCGTTATTTCGATTGATCCGTGCACCCATCCACACGACTAAGCCCTTAACATCGACTTCTAGGGCTCTTAAAATCGATCTCGCCACTCCACCCCCAACGAGGGGATTAGCGCTTAAAGTGATATTGCCGAATCGATGTAGGCTTAGTGAGGACGCAATTCGACGGTATTGGCCTCCTGAATCTATCCCACAGTGCAACATCTGACCGCTCTGGACAGCGGTCTGAGCTCGAATGCTCCGCCCAGGTAGACAGGAAAAGCCCCGCGAACGTTTGAATTTAATTTCCTGTTTGGCCAGCGTGGTGAGCTGCAGGTGAGCTCAGATCTCATCAGCAGAGGTGACCTTGATGGAGTCCCAGAACCGAAGACGAGCTCCAGCATGGACCGAGCGTGAGGTACTCGATCTGATCACTGTATGCGGCGACAAAACCGTGCTAGCAGAGCTAGGGTCCAAAAGAAGAAACGCCAATACATATGCCAAAGTCTCCAAGGGCATGCAGGACAGAGGCTACAACAGGGACGCGCAACAGTGCCGCGTGAAAATTAAGGAGCTCAGGCAAGCCTACCAAAAAACCAGAGATGCAAACAACCGCTCTGGGTCACAGTCCCAGACATGCCGCTTCTATGATGAGCTGCATGCCATTCTAGGAGGTGCAGCCAGCACTGACCCACCCATGTGGTTTGACTCCGTATGTGGATCATCAGAACCCACAGAGGAGCATGATGATGATAATGATGCTGAAAATAGCACACAGACACAGCAAGGAAGCGGAGAAGCCCTTTTCCCCGACAGCCAGGAACTCTTTGTCACCCTGGAGCCAGTACCCTACGAACCCTCCCAAGGCGTGCTCGATGCAGGAGAAGGGACCTCTGGTGAGTGTACCTCTGTTAAATTAATACATGTTTTATAAGCAAGCATGTTTAATGATTAATTCGTAGCCAGTACAGCTACTGCTACTGGAAAACTCTGTTAACATGTTCGGGGATGGAGCGGAAATCCTCTGGGGACATCTCCAGAAAGATCTCCTGGATGTACTCCCAAAGCCTGTGCAAAAGGTTTCTGGGGAGGGCAGCCTTATCCTGTGCTCCGTGGTAACACACTCTACCATGCCAGGCCAGTAGCACGTAGTCTGGAATCAGTGCTTTGCAAAGCATGGCGGCGTATGGTCCCGGTGTTTGCTGGCATTCAAGCAACATCCGTACTTTATCTGTCTGTGTTATCCTCAGAAGAGTGATATCATTCATGGTCACCTGTTTGAAATAGGGGAATTTTATTAAGGGGGTATTCAGAGGGGCTCCGTCCCTGCTGGGCTGTTTGCCTGTGGCTGAACGGAAATCTTCCCCGCTGTGACCCACGCGGTGGGGGGAGGGGGAACAGCGAACATCTTGGATGTGTGTCTGTGTTGGGGTGGGGGGGTGTAGATTAGGTTCGCGCTGCATGTTAACCCGAAAACTGCCGCCCCTCCCTTTTCAATTGCCAACCTGTTTGTTTTAAATTGCCAGCCCAAAGGATGTTTGTTATGGGAAATGAGGGGGTTGCTGTTTGAAAACAATCCCACATGTTATGAAGGTTAAAGAAGCCTATAGACTGTGTCTTACCATGGCTGTCTGCAAGCCGAATTCTGTTGCCCGCCGGACCTGCTTGTGTGATCTCTCACAGCAAACCGGCAGACCCTCAATATAACAGGCAAAGTGCAACCTTGGACCAAATGCACATGTGATATGTAATGTTTGGAGCATTGTTCTCTAATATGTGTCTTTTAAACTACTCCTCTCCCGTTTGTTTCCTCCCGCAGCTGCAAATGTTTCAATGCCACCCCTTTCATGAGACGCGATAAATTGATCCCAGAACATCGATTGCTACCCGCCGAATCAGGCGGGTAGTGTGGACGTACCCTGAGAGTGCCTCATATCCCATAGCCCAGTGGTCATAGCACTCATCTGAGAGATGTTGGATCATTTTTCCTTGTCAGGTGGAGGGGGGACTTGAACAGGGGGTCTTCCATATCCAAGATGCGTATCCAAACCACTGGGCTAAAAATTATGAGGGAGGTTACCTTTGAGGCCCAACATGTGACTTAGGCAGTCAAATGCGTATCTTCCCTAGTTTGTGAATCTCTGTGGGAGTTAGCTGGGAGATAGGCACCCAGATGCCTAGAGGGAGGCAGAAGTAAGCATGCTCAGAGGCAGAAACATAGGTGCCTTGGAAGCTTTTTATAATTGGGTTCGGAGTAGGGGTATTGTTAAATGGGACCCTATTCCACCCTAAGTTAACTCAATGGGATGAGAAACAACCCATCTCTCACCATTCTGGCATTACACAGAGGAACAGGCTGGATAGTGTTCCCCTCCTGTGGGAAGGAGTGAGACACTAGTAACTCCAGGGGACTTCCTTTCTCCTGATCTACCTTACGAGGTTACACCAGTAGGGCCTTGCCTATTGGATCCCCACAACACTCTGGGATTGGGTGTAAGGCTGCAATCCAACCATTGTCCCTCTTGAGGGATGTCACAGCTGCTCGTGAAACCTAGGGCCTGACTCTGAACACTGGAGACTAGGGCAAGGGAGCTTCCAAATCTCCTTGCCATTTCATCTCAATACTTCCTCCCCAGTTGCTCCTCTTACACACATTGGGTCTGTCTGTGAGGCATAGGCGCTGGCTTCCTCTGGGACCCAAGGGTGCTCAAACCCCTGCTCCACCCCCGTCCCCACCCCAGCCCTGGAGCACCTACAAAGTTGGTGCCTATGCTGTGAGGTGGAGTGCTCCCACACAGTTACTAGATAAGTAACATATCCCTAAATGGGGTGGTAGCTTTATCTTGAGCTAGACTGTTAAAAAAGGCACACACACATAACACCAAATCAAGTAAAACAAATGTATCTATCTACAACCCCTCGCCCCCTTTACATTCTTAGGTCTCTGTGGTCCTCTCCAATGTACAGATACATAGAGCAGGAGTGGCCAAACTTACTGACCCTCTGAGCCATATATGATAATCTTCAGAGGTTCGAGAGCCAGGCGCACCTGCCAGGGCTTGGGGCTTCTGCCCTGTGGCAGCGGGGTGAGGCTAGAGACTTTAGCCCTGTGGGAAGTGCCTGACTGGGCTTGGGCTTCAGCAAGTGGGGCTGAAGCCCCTGGACCCCTGTCCCTGCTGCGCAGAAGGCCCTAGCCCCACCATCAGGGGTGAAAGTAAGGCGGTATGGGCCGGTATGACATACCGGTAAAAAGTGGTCGCCTGTACCTGCTCTTACCCTGCTTAAAACGCTGCCCCTTTTGAGCTCCCCCTCCCCGGCCGCTGATGGGGCGGGAGGCAAAAGAACTAGCTATGCAGCCCCGGCCAGCATGAGGAGGGGCTGGCAGGGGGATGCTCATCTCCCAGCCCTGCCCCTTCTGCCCGAGGTCCTGCCTCTTCAGGGGGTTGGGGGGGGGGAAAGCTGCCCCCCGTACCGGTAAGAGACACATTTTACTTTCACCCTTCCCCCCATCCTGCTGCAGGGAAGAAGCCCCGAGTCCCCACTCTCCCCTCATCTGGTAGGTGGAGAATGTGGGGGATGTGCGCCACGAGCCGCACTTTAACTGTAAAAGAGCTGTATGTGACTTGCGAGCCGCAGTTTGGACACCCCTGACATAGAGGCTCACAAAGCAGTGACACGTTCTTGAACATGGTCTCTGGGCCTCATTCTTCAATAAACCCCACAGGACTGCCACAGCATCCCATGGGTAGGAGATAGAGTCAGGAATGGGGGCCTCTGATTCCTCTGCACACTCTATTCAGCTGCCTCCTGCAATGGCAGCACACCTAATGGGGGTGCCAAGCTGGGATTAGCCACAGGGCCACCTCAATGCACTGTGAGCTCTCCCACTGTGCTGACCTAGAGCAGAAGGATTAGTTAATGCCTGCTTTTTTTCTGTGATTTTGCTCCTCTCTATGCCATGCAGCAGCAGGGTACATAAGGGAGATAGTGCATACAAATTATAACTACTAATAGATAAACCATAGGCCAGACAGACTGACTGAAAGTAGGGATAACTTATAGAGCCACTGTGTAGACTGGGAATCCTAATTTGCTTGCTCATTTATGTGGGAAGAATTGTATTCAAGAATCCTTACCAAGAATGGAAGATTTAAAGAGTTTTTGATTACAGCAGCATCTGCTAGCAGGCCTAAAGCAATTGCCAGTGACAAGCACTGATTATTTATGTGTGTGTCTGGAGGGGTGCATATACTTACATATTTATAAATTTGAGTTTGTGATGTTTCATGTTAATATGCAGAGGAGTTCAACATTCAGATTTTGGGTGTGACTTAATTTTTATATGGAAACCTCAGGTGTCTATTGATCAAGACAAAGCTAAAGTGAGATGGCTATCTTAAATTTTAATAGCTCACTGTTTTAGAAACCTTTACAAATAACTTGAAAAGCTGCCTTTTATTTTCCTTTACTTTCTCCTAATTTTCTAATACAGCAGGTATTTAACCTGCCACTGTTCACAGTAAATTTGGAGCAGAGATTCATTGTCACTTTAGTTAACAGGATACTCCAGGGAAAGCTATTCTCCTTTTTGTTTTTATTGGGCAATAGATCATATTATGTTGTATCACAACTCTGCAGACTATTACTTTGAGCAGAATGAGCAATTATGTCTAATAAAGCAAGCCACCACTCTCATATTGACAATGATAATCATGCCAATTAGATTTAGACAGGGATGGACATGCTCATTTTAACTGTATTTCCAAACATTATGATCTTTTCTATTTTAATGACAAATTGACACTAGTTACTGATCAGAACAATCACCTTCACCTGTTCATGTTCATCTGTTCAGCACTACAAAGGATTTAATAGAATTGGAAAAAAAACTTTTGATTTTAAAATGTTGAAAAATAATGGAGAAAACAATTGTGAATAGCTTTCTTTGCAATTGTAAGTGTTGTCCATATGGCCAATAGTGTCATTTAGTTGTGTCCTATTATTCTGCTGCAAATGAGGTAATGTATCCAACTGGTTCAGACAATCTGTAGTAGCATCTATTTATCCACATAGTACTTGAGAAATATGAGTACAGCTGATAGTAATAGTAAAGATACTGTGTATATGATGTTTCACTCTATGTTGGAGAATGAATTTTGGATTATGACTAAATGACACAATGTTTGTATTTTACCAAGAAGGACCCTGGTCCGTAATTTTAGTAAGGAAAGTAGAGTCAATATTCCTAGCAGTGGTAAACATTATTGTGAAGTAATGCAGGGCAAATGGATGCAAATGTTTAAGTTTGGCAATATTCAGCCTGCAAATTACTGACCTTATAATAGAAAACATCAAAAACATCTTGTACTCTCCTATAAGATACATTTTTCTAATACATTAAAAAAATGTTATAAAAACACTTCAGCATTTTCTATTTCTACCTTTATATTAGGCTCTGTCTGCTTTTAATGTACATGAAGATGCATTCTCATGGTCCTGCTGCAAGATTTGGGAAGTCTATACAGGAGTTCTGCAGCTGAGCTGACATCCAAGCATTGGGGTGGTGCTGTAGTAGCCACAAATGTATAGAGCCAGAGTTAGTAGCTCAGTGAAATCATTAGCTTCTTGCTTGTCCTATAACTCCCTCAGTCCTGGTCTACACTTAATAGTTTTACTGGCATAGCTATGTCAGTTAGGGGTGTGAGGTTTTTTTTTTAATGACAGTTTGCCAGTAAAAATCCAAATATAGATGCAGTTATACTGAAATGACTGTGTCTACACCAATATAGCTTATGTCAGTCCAGAGAATGGCATAAGCTATACCTGTATAAGCACTTTTACACTGATATAACTGCATCCACACTAGAAGCTTTTGCAGTGTTGATATTCTGGTATATGTATACCAGCAAAACCTTCCTTGTGAAGACAAGGCTAAGATATAGGCCAATGCTGTCAGGTCAGTGCCTAAAGCACAAGTATGTCTGTACTGCAATCACAAAAAAACAAAACAAAAAATACCCCAGCAGCAGCAGCGAGTCTCAGAGCCAGGATCAAGGGACTTGGGCTCACAGGACTCATGTTACAGAGCTAAAAATAGCAGTGTAGATGATCCCGCTGGGACCGGAGCCCAGGCTCTGAAAGCTGGCAAGGGGGGTTTGTCTCAGAGCCCAAGCAGGAATGTCTACACTGCTATTTTGAGCCCCGTGGCCCTGAGTCAGTTGACCCAGGCTCTGAGACTCACTGCTATGGGGGTTTTCTTGCAATGTAGACATCCTCCAGTCACAAAATCCACTCTCACAATTTCCACTTTGGATATTGGTCTCATCTGAGAAGCTAATGACTCAGGTACAATAGTGCTGGATGTAGGGAACTTGCACTGTGACTGCCAATGCTGGTTCGCTTCAGAAGATGACCAGAGAACTTCAGCCTCTAAGATCATCAGTCTCTTTTAGTCCATGAACAATAAGATCATTTAAAACACTTAAAAATACTTTTCAGAAATATTTTTCTAGTGGCTGAGCCCACCAAGTATGCCAGTGCTTCAGCAAAGTGTGAGAAACTTCAGCGTAAGTTAAACTCAGGGGGTTGAGGTATAACATTGTGACTTTAAGATTTTCAATCATTATGCACAATGATAAATGTCTACACTGCACATTCTGCCTCATACAAAGTGAAATTAAATTGCAGAAATGCCAGAAAATGCTGATTTATAGGCTATTTCCCATGCTCTAAAAGCTGGCTGAGCTCATTGCCGAAATAACTAACTTACTACAACTACCTGATTTAATTTAATTAATTTTTTTTTTACTCTTTGAAACCAAATTAAATGAGGTTTTAGAGGCAAAAATTTCCTACGTGACTTAGGGGCAGATTTTTAAAGGAAGTTAGGTGCCTAAATACCTTTACAAATCTGCCCCTTAGTCAATGAGACTTTGTGGATGGTTTGAAAAGGTTAAGAAGCTCTTCTCTGGTTACTTCTATATTGTGTAAAAAAACTCTGTGTGAGCCAGTCTCAACTGACTGGGTCTTCTGCTATGGGGCTAAAAAGGGCAGTGAAGACATTCCTGCTGGGGCTGCAGTCTGGGCTGTGAAACCCCTCAAGCGGGGAGGGTCTCAGAGCCTGAGGGAATGTTTATACAGCTATTTTTAGCCCTGTATTTTGAGTCCCATGAGCCCCAGTCAGTTGACCTTGGCTCTGAGACTTCTGCCACGGGGAGGTGGGGAGAGAGAGAGGTGTTTCAGTGCAGATGTTCCCATTGTTCTTGCCAGCAAGTTAAAGAAGTATGGGCTGGATGAATGGACGGTAAGGTGGATAGAAAACTGGCTGGATGGTCATGCTCAACGGGTAGTGATCAATGGTTCCATGTCTAGTTGGCAGCCGGTATCAAGTGGAGTGCCCCAAGGGTCGGTGCTGGGGCCGGTTTTGTTCAATATCTTCATCAACGATCTGGAGGATGGTGTGGACTGCACCCTTAGCAAGTTTGCAGATGACACTAAACTGGGAAGAGTGGTTGATACGCTGGAGGGTAGGGACAGGATACAGAGGGACCTAGACAAATTAGAGGATTGGGCCAAAAGAAATCTGATGAGGTTCAACAAGGACAAGTGCAGAGTCCTGCACTTAGGACAGAAGAATCCCATGCACTGCTACAGACTAGGGACCGAATGGCTGGGCAGCAGTTCTGCAGAAAAGGACCTAGGGGTTACAGTGGACGAAAAGCTGAATATGAGTCAACAGTGTGCCCTTGTTGCCAAGAAGGCTAACGGCATTTTGGGTTGTATAAGTAGGGGCATTTCCAGCAGATCGAGGGACGTGATTATTCCCCTCTGTTCGGCACTGGTGAGGCCTCATTTGGAGTACTGTGTCCAGTTTTGGGCCCCACACTACAAGAAGGATGTGGATAAATTGGAAAGAGTCCAACGGAGGGCAACAAAAATGATTAGGTGGCTGGAGCACATGACTTATGAGGAGAGGCTGAGGGAACTGGGATTGTTTAGCCTGCAGAAGAGAAGAGTGAGGGGGGATTTGATAGCTGCTTTCAACTACCTAAAAGGGGGTTCCAAAGAGGATGGATCTAGACTGTTCTCAGTGGTAGAAGATGACAAAACAAGGAGTAATGGTCTCAAGTTGCAGAGGGGGAGGTTTAGGTTGGATATTAGGAAAACCTTTTTCACTAGTAGGGTGGTGAAGCACTGGAATGGGTTACCTAGGGAGGTGGTGGAATCTCCTTCCTTAGAGGTTTTTAAGGTCAGGCTTGACAAAGCCCTGGCTGGGATGATCCAGTTGGGGTTTGTCCTGCTTTGAGCAGGGGGTTGGACTAGATGACCTCCTGAGGTCCCTTCCAACCCTGAGATTCTATGATTCTATGATTGCCACCTGCAAAACTGTAGTGAAAACTTGGACCTATGGGTGAGCGGGTAGCCTGCAACAGGACAACTGGACCCTTTTAAGAGGGAACAGGATCCAATGCACCTGGACTGCTTACTTTCTGCCCGATTGGGCTTAAAAGAAGGGCCTCATAAAGGGGGAGATAGCTGGAGGTGGAGTTTGGCAGATGCCTGCAGAGAGTAGGAAGGCTCCAGCAAGACTCTGAATCAGCAGAGAGAAGACACCAGAGGGGAAGGCCAAACTCCAAACAAGAGGCACCTGGAGAGCAGGAAAATAGACACTCACAGATGAAGGGCTGTACCCAGTTTGGGTCCGGGGTGAAAGAAATTAGCTTTAATGTGAGGAGTGACCTTTAGGAAGGAAGGACTGGGCCCAGTTGAAATTGGTGAGGACTTTGTAGCTTTGAGTTCTATGTTGAAAGACTTTGTGCAGGACTTCATAAACTGGACCCCAGAAAAGGGAATATTTAGCATATCTGGACTGTGTAGATTTTTTAAGGGGCCCTGAGTGAAGGGGAAACTGAGGCCATGTCTACACTACAAACTGTGGTTAACACAACTTACACTGGCACTGTATTACTCATGTGCATGCGTACATGGCTCCTTATGCCAACACCGTGCATACTCATTAAGAGTGCTTGTGTCAATGCACAGTGCAGTTCACCTTGGGCAGGTATCCCGCTGTGCAATTAGTCATCAACCAGCACATTGTCTTGTGCAAAATTTGAGCAATACGTGGTGGGGCAGACATGAGTCATGCAGGGATGACTAGGAGTGAGGGGTCAAGTGCCATCATGCAACTTTTCCATCCCTGTGCCATAATTTTCACACCTTTTTTTTAAATCCCACAAACTTGTCACTGTCTGCCATGATCCATTGGTATTTGAAGAGCCACAAGAAGAACTGCAGCATTGGGGAACATGACAATTTCATGAGGGACAGATTGCTGTGGGACATATCGAAAATCAATTCAAAGTGGTTGGTGGTGTTCACAGAGCAGCTGCAGATGGTGGAGTACCACATTTGGGCATGAAAAAGGAGCACTGACTGGTAGGACCACATCATAATGCAGACTAGTGACAACGAGCAGTGGCTGCAGAACTTTCAATGGAGAAAAGCCACATTCCTAGATCTGTGTGCTGAGCTCACCCCAGCCCTCCAGTGCATTGACAACAGAATGAACACTGTGCTGACGGTTGAGAAGCAAGTGGCAATTGCACGGTGGAAGCTTTCAACACCGGATTGCTACTGGTCAGCTAGAAATCCAGTTTGGAGTTGGAAAATCTCCAGTGGGGGCTGTTGTCATGCACGTGTACAGGGCCATGAATTATCTCATGCTATGGACTGTGACTCGGTAATCTGCCGGACATAGTGGATAGAATTGCAGCAATAGGATTCCTGAACAGCAGTGGGGCAACAGATGGCACACATATCCCTATTTTGGCACCAGCCCACCGTGGTACAGTATAGATCAATAGAAAGGGATACTTTGCTATGGTTATGCAAGCATTGGTGGATCACTGAGAACACTTCACCAATGTCAATGGTGGCTGGTCAAGGAACGCGCATGATGCTTGTTATCCTCAAGAACACGACTCTTCAGAAAGTTGCAAGTAGGGGCATTCTTTTCCAACTGGCAATGTTGAAAGGTCAGTAGTGATCCTGGGATACACAACCTTTCCCTAGCTCTTACACTGGCCACCTGACAGCACCACAGAGAGATTCAGCTACTGGCTCAGCAAGTGCAAAGTGACAGCTGAATGTGCTTTTGGTAGACTGAAGGGACATTAGCATGTATGAAAAATATCCTAATGGTGATAGCTGCCTGTTGTGTGGGGACTATTAGGAATTGTGTTGTGCTTGGCGTACATTTGTGATAACACCATTTGTTAATACACCTATTAATTTTGTGGTGCTTTCCATGACTTTATAATTAGTATGCTGAGTTTGTCACTGATTCCATGAGTTCTGTTGCCCTGTACAATTACACATGGTGGGGGATTTCAGTAGGACTAGACCTTCTGTATTATATGTTGTAAAATAATAAAGATATATTATGTTCCCCAAAATAGATTTTATTGTGTGCCAGAACTGGTCCATAGAAACCATGTGCAATAAAAATAGACTAAAAACTTCTCAAATAAATTAACGGAGCAGAACAAAACATTTCAGTCCATTTTGGCTACACATACAGCAACATGGCGTTCACAGGTCACACTGTATGTGAAGCTCTGGTTGTCCTTACTGTCTTCTGGGGTGGAGTGGTAGGGATACGAATGTTTTCCCTGGCAGCATGTGGAATGTTGGGGGATGTAAGGAGGTGCTAACATGGAGTTCTTCATGGGCTGCAAAGGAAGGTGAAGCCATGCTTGCTGAACCTGTAGGAGAAGCCCCCATTATGTGCTGGTGCATCTCTCACTCCTTTTCCTGCTGGAACTCCTGGGCCTTTCTTCTGTCCACTCTTTCCTTCTCCTTACTGTCTGCAATATGTACCCTCCTTACCCTCTGTTCACAGTCCAGTGCAGCACTGGCTTGCAGGATCTTACTGAACATGGCATTCTGCAATCCTCTTTGTTCTCCTTATCTGGCTCAGGCATTCCCACTGTGTGGAGGGGGAAGCCCCTCAAAGCCGCAATGAGAGCAGCTACCAATAAAACGGTATCATTGTAAGTATAGTCACAATGGATTACAAAAGTTTTAATTTCAGAACTCCCTTTCCCCACTCCCCTAAAGTTTTAAACAAACCGTACTTATGGCTAAGATTTAGTCATGGGTATTTTTAGTAAAAATCATGGACAGGTCACTGGCAATAAAGAAACATTCATGGCCTGTGACCTGTCCATGACTTTTACGATTAATACCCATTACTAAATCTCTGCTCTAGGGCCCTGCTACCCTGGAGGACCCCTGCTCCAGCAGTGGGGGCTGACTGCCCCAGTGGCCCACTGCCCCAAGGACCCAGGGCCTACTCTCTCACTAGCCTCCAGCTCCTTCTCCCTCCCCCCAGGGCTGCTGCTCCAGCCACTCCCAGGACCGCTGCTTCTTGGGTGGTCCCTGGTGCCAGTCGCACCAGCTGCTGCTAGGGCAGTTCCCAGGACCAGCTGCCCGGGCCGTCCAAGCAGCAGCCGGTGCGGCTAGCCCCGGGGACCACCCGAGTGCCTGGCCCCAGGGCTGCTCCAGTGGCAGCTGCTGTGGCTGGCCCTGGGTCAGCCCCCTGGATCACTGCTTGGGTGCTCCCCAGGGCCACCTCCGGGGTCAGCTGCTTGCTCAGCCAGCCCTGGAGTCAGGCACACCGGCTGCTGCAGCTGTGGAATTCACAGATGTTGCGGAAAGTCACAGAATCCATGACTTCCGTGACTTCCATGACAGAATTACAGCCTTAGTCCTGCTTATTGATGCTTCAGAGCACTGGATATTTTGTTGTATGATCACATGCTACTTTGCTTGCAGGACCTGTTCAGTGGACAGGACGGACAGTGCTCAGTTAACAAGGCAGATATTTAATATTAACTTTTTATTTAATCATTCCTCTAACTTGTTTAGTGCACAGCATCCAAACCCTGAATGGAAAAAAGAGTTTTTTTTTCCTTATAAACTTTTCTATGGTGCTCATCCAGGTGCTTCCCAAGAGTGCATCTGTATATATTTGGGAATTATTATTATCCCCATGTTGCAGATGGAGATCTGAGGCATAAAGAGACTAAATGCTTTATTTAAAAATAATTTAGGAAGTCTGTCACCGAGAAAGAAAAAGACATAAGTCAAGATTTTCAAAAATGGCTAATGATTTGGGCTGCCTCAGTTTTTGAATGCCCAGCATGAGCCCAGTTTAAAAGAGCCCAGTTTTCAGAAAATAATGAACACCTGACATCTGAAAAGCAGGTCCCTTTAAGATGTCCCAAACTGGGCATCCAAAAAACAGGTTTGAAAAACATAGCCCTAAATCTCCTGAGTCCCAGTCCAGACTCTTCCAACAGCACATTCTTCCTCTTTCAGCAGACCCTGCCTCATTTCGCAAAAACACTATGAATCTTCTGTAGAGTCTGTTAAAGTGTGCTAAGGATGTCTTACATTATCTGTCGGTCTCAGATGGGAAGCCACTAGACTTATTGTATCTTTAAATGGTAATGTTCCATTTTCCCTCATTATTACTCAGTGGGATCAGTAGTTTTAAGTATGTTTCTGCACTTGCAATCAAGGTCAAGTATCTTCTTTCTGAAAGAAGACATTTAAACTAGTGTAAATGGTTGATTCTCTGTAACTTGATATCTTTAACCATAATTTAAGGGCTTCAGTAACTCAGTCTGAGGTTATGAGTCTATTACAGGAATTTGTTGGTGAGGTTCTGTGGCCTGAGATGTGCAGGAGGTCAGACTAGATGCTCACGATGGTCCTTTCTGGCCTTAAAGTCTATGAGTCTATTTAACCTGTATTTCATTTCAGACTGCCATCATGTATCTTCTTCACAAAGGACTTGATCCTGCACCACTGACATGTATGGGAGAGTTGCCATTGAAATATATGGAAGCATGATCAACCCCAAAGAAAGTAATGGTATCTACTTATAATAACTAATTTTTCATGTTGTGGTATTTTTGTGAAGGACAGATTATTGGGGTTAGGATTAAAGTAAGAGGAAAGTGAGACTGTTGAAAGGAACAGACAGGATGAGAAAGGTGCAGCTTTATTTGCCAACACAGTTACCACTAACCTACAAAAACACAACCCATCTAAGTATATTTAATTAAACCTAATAAAGCTCTTGCTATGGATTTGCTCCCCCATCTACATTGCACAAGAAAGATGACTATCAGTCCCTTTTGTTCTTTCCAGAAATATGCTAGTTGAAAAACAGTATCATTTTCACAATGTAAAGTATACCAACCAGTGCTCTATCAGAAGAGATTACACATTTTATTATCCTTCATGTTTCAAAGGACTAAATTGTCTATATTGATAGATAAGAAATATGGAAAGAAGATTCCTTAGTAAGACCCTTGTCATAAATATGAAGGGAAGGGGGAGAGGGTCTGATGCAGTGCTATAAAATCCTCTTTCCAGTAAAGGGTTAAGAAATGCAGGTAGCCAGACTGACACCTGACCTGGCTGGGCTCTGACCAATAAGGGGACAAGATACTTTCAAACTTTGGGAGGGGGGAAGGTTTTAGTGGGTGTCTTTGTCTGAGAGAGAGTGATCTTGGAAGACAGAAGGAACCTACAGAAAATCAAACCTCCCTTTTCTGAAGTAAGTTTAGATAGCATAGCGTATAGATTTCTGTTTATTTTTGCTTGGTGTATCCCCTGTGTTAGAAAGGGCAAGGGGGGGGAGGTATTCATGGTTTTCTGTAACGTTAAGGTTTTGTCCAGAGGGGGAAATCTCTCTGAGTTTGGAAATATAGTGCCCTGTGAAATAGTTACCATCCTGATTTTACAGAGATGATTTTACCTTCTTTATTTTTAATAAAATCCTTCTTTTAAGAAGTTGACTGTTTTCTATAGTGTTAAAACCCAGGGGGTGGGTTTTTAGATCACTGTGTAACCAATTGGTTGGGAGATTGTTCTCAAGCTTCCCCAGGAAAGGGGGTGTACGGCTTGAGGGGGCATTTTGGGGGGGAGGGAAGTTCAAGTGATTCCTTTCCTGGATTCCTGTTAGACATTTGATGGTGGCAGCAAGAAGCATTTCTCGGGGTGCAGGGAATTTTGTACCTTGGGGGGGTTTACCCTAAGCTGGTAAAAATAAGCTTAGGGGCTCTGAATGCGGGTCCCCACGTCTTTACCCTAGAGTTTAGAGTGGGGAGGGAACCCTGACAACCCTGATCCAGCAAAGTCTGAAAACTTAAATTACCTGCTTAAAGTCACACAGATAATTTTTTTAGATCAAGGTTTATCAGCCAAATCCTAGTCCAACAGACATTTGCCACTGAAAATTGAATGGTTCTATAGGACCAGGATTTTGCTATATAGTCCAGATCCTATGCATGAGTAAGATATGTAGGATCAAATTCTTTTCAGCTTATTCTGATGCAATAGTGTTCACCAAATGGGCTCGTTTCCCCCTGGAGCTACCCAATTACCCGAAGGAGGCACGGGAGTCTAGAAGACGGCTTCAAGTTCTTTATTGACCAGTCAGCTGAACGGGTGGCTCTCCTCGACTAATGCCAGAGAGAGAGACACACCTTACAAGCGCAAAGCAGGCCTTCTTATACCCAGTAACAAACAACTTAGCGTGCATACATTCTGTTAACCTATGGAATTTTTAGATTCCTTTCTAGGGGTAAACAGGACACATCTGTTGGACTCCCTTGATTGATTATCCTTTTAGGGGTCGTCAGGATACATATGTCTGACTTCCTTGACTGATTGTTTTGTGTACGTGTATGGGAAAGCAGCTTTGTGGATGTGGGGAGCAGCTAGGAATATAGGCAAATAGTTGACCTTTGCTCTAACAATAGGAAAACTTAAGATGAAGATAGTTAGCAGTAAGCAAGTTTTCCTCCATTGTCCCAGATGCCTCGCAAACAGCTTACAAACTCTCTGAATATGAATTCAATTTTAAACTCACAGTGGCTTACAGAAGTGGGTGGAGGTTACTTTCAACTGCTTCAATCATCACCTTTATAAACATTTCATTTTTATTTTCCTAGAAGAAGCAGAAAATGAAAAGAGCAAAGATTTATGTCATTGAATGTCATAGCTGATTACCTCCAGAAATGAAAAGAATGCAATTTTTATGACTTTATTTAAAAGTCAGCTATTTTTCATAGGGAACCATAGTCTGGTTAGACAGTTTTAATTTTTAAAAATGCCTGGTACATTGTGGTATGAATTTCTAAATTAAGTTGTATCTTTGCAATGATTATTTTCCTAAATAATACATCAACAGTGTTCTAGTTATGTATGATATTTCCATTCTAATTTTCAAACACATTAGAATAATAATTTCCCCTTGTAAGATACAGAACATCCAAAATAATTTGAAGGACCTGTTCACTAATAATTCACTTCCAGTGATGAACCACAACCAGCCTGTGAAGTCTCATAAGATTTATTGTGAAATTTAATGAAAGCATTATATTGTTCCATTCAGTTACATGGAGTTAGCATTAGGTATATGAAGATTTTGTAAAAAAGCTATCGAGATCAAGGGATCACACTTGTGATAAATGTATAATGACTGGGTGTCACCGTTATTTATTTATGTATCTTTATTTAGACAGAATACTTAGGTGTGCTGTCTGCATCAGACTCAGGACCATTGCCTCCCCAAAACAGTGGCTGCTAGTGTTCTTTGAAAAGGGGGTTAATTTCATAAAAAAACATTGTTAAAATTGTCTCCCACACTTTCCCCCATTTTGAGGAGGTCAACATTTCAATGAAAATGTTGTCAATTTCAAATTTTGAAAAAAAAAATTGACTAACTCTTGTAGCTACATATTCTTCTGCTGCGAAAATTAGGTACAGAGATACTCTGGTCCAATGACTAGTGCTCAGAACTGGGAGAGTTCTGCGTTCTTGCAATTTGTGCAAGTCACTTAACCGCACTGTGCATCTGTAAAATGAAAGAGATCCAGGATTGATCCATAATTATTATTTTTCCTCAAGTACCAATATTGTGTCTACTAAAAACTCTTTCCCAAAAAGTTGTTTGATACAGAGAAGGCTAGCAACAGATAATATAGAAAGGAGAAAAAAATTAAAGTGCTCATTCTGAGGCTGATGGCCTGTGACATTGTTACCCGGGGTTCTTTCAACCCAAAGCTCTTGGTAACTTTTACACAAGAGTGCTTTCACTTAAAGCTAACCTTTACTTAGTCTCAAGCACTTACACAAGTCCGCAACAGTTTAGTAAAACACCCCCAACCCTCGATAATTATACTGAAGCTGAATGTGGCTCTCGAGTGGCACAGCAGCAGCCCATCTGCTGCTGGGGACTGCAAGATGTATCCAGAGGGAGAGTTCAGAAAAAGTCCAACTACCTCAAACTTTCCCCCCTTATTTATACATTAGTAATAGAATGACATGGCCCTTAAAGAAAACTTGTTGAGCAAGCAGTTTCAATGGTCCAGCAAGAGGTTCCTTCTGATTATTGATTAACCAGGTGTGGGTTTTTCCAGAGTTTGCAGCCTTGAGGCCCCCAATAGACACTCCTGGGGCACATCCTGCTCTTCTATCAGCAACTTCAGCACAATTCTTATCAGGAAGGACACGGGGTAAAGCTGCCCTCTCTGTAGCACCAAAACCCCCTCCCCTCCTGCCTTGGTCAAGCTGAGGCTGTGACTTGGCCAATTTACAGCCTGCTGACTTGGCTGCTTTTAGCAATAAGCCATAGTGTTTTCAGGCACTTTACCTGTTTGCTGACATCCCCTCGTACAACATCATCTTTAGCTGATTATAATTTTCTCAGTATTTACCCTTCAAAATGAAACTTAGCCCAGGAGTCAATAGTTATTAGAAACTTTGAGGAAAATACTGTTCAACTATCTTTGAGAGAGAAGGGGGGGGGGGAAGAGTCTGCTGCAAAATTCTTACCAAAAGCCAAACAGATGACAGAGACAGACTCTGATTATTAAGCTGCATACAACTGAGACAAATGCTTTTTAAAATTCCAATTACATTGTGAATGACACACGACATGAGCCTTACCTCTTCTGGGACATTCCAGAAATATAAATGCATAGCAATATATTTGTCATCATTTATTTAAATTAATACAGAACTATGCATATCCAGAGCTTAAGGTCTTTGTATAATTATAGTTTATAAAAATATTTATAACCTGAAATGGTATTATTATTTAACATATTTTAATTCATTTTATTTTGCAATCTATATAGCAGCAAACATATTGTTTTAAATTGTAATTTGGGGGATTAAAAATATTTGTCCCAATTTTTCACAGTTTAATAATCAGGAGGGTGGGAACATGAGCCAGGGGCTGCTCTCGGGTCCCCTAAACCCCCACCCCAACTCAGGGCAGGTGGAGGATCCAAGTCTCCCCATAGTGACCTGGGTGGCTCTTACCATGGCCCAGCTCCAGCTTCTGGCCTGGCCAGGGGAAGGGGCCCCAGAGGGAAGAGGAGGAGCAGGGGGCAGGATGACAGTTCTGGCACTGTGCCCCCCCACCTTTCTACCCAGATTCTGGAGCTCCTGCAGGGGCCACCAAATTGGCCAGCTGCATTAATCCGCCACTGAGAAAGATATGCAGCTAAGAATGGGATCCACACAAATTAGCATACTAGGTGGGGAGCCACCTAAGCTAAGTGTAAGGTAGCTTAGGCCTCTAAGCCATTCTTGCAAGAAGTGCTGAAGGAGGAGGTGCTGGTGCCATCATTGTAACTTTCATGTCAGTGGTTAGATCACCCAGGATGTGGGAGCAAGGGTTCAATCTCCACCCTCTGCCTTATGAGGAGAAAGGATTTGAAGAGGGGCCTCCCACTGCTCAGGAGCATGCCCTAACCACTGGGATCTCAACTATTCCGCTGTGTGTTATTCTCAGTCTCTCCTGCTGAAGCTGTTTCACTTTGACTAAATAATTAAATACTTATTGGAGCAGAGACACTGGACCACGGGTCACCCAAATGAGGGTCTTAACCACTAGGCTATGGAGTCACTCCTTTGCTTTGGACCCGTGAGTCTAAATATTTATCCAAAGTGAAACATCTTAAATAGGAGAGATTTTGGGATTCCCCCTCCAAATCAGAGTATCCTCCCTTGCAATTGTTAGGGCACTCTCCAAAGAGCAGGGAGGCTGAATCTTTTCTCCACTTCAGGCAGAGAGGAGAGTGCCCTAATCACTGGGCTAAAAGTTATAAGGGAAGGAACCTCTTTGAGCCTGATCTGTAAGGCATGCTCTGAGCTAATGTCTTCATCTTGCTTGCAAGAAAGTCCCCTTTCCCCTGTTTGTTCATCACTTTTACAATGAAAATTTAGGCACATACATACTTAGGCAGCAGCTAAGAGGGGGGTTTGTGGATTTCAGTGGTGCTTAAATCTGGGGTTTAGGTTCCTAAGTCCCTTTTTAGATCTTTCACCTCTTATCACTTTCAGAATCCTATTAGTGTCACAACAGTCACCTTGCTACCAGTACAAGATGCTTTTGTATACTATTACTGTACTTAAGGTTATATGCATGACTTGAGCATGGTGAATTATATAGGAGTGGGTATGTATTGATTGACAAGCTCTAATCCTGTTGTGTTGTTGCTTGCTTATATAAATATAAAAATATGTACCATACACTGACATTGTGAATGAATACAGTAGACATACTTTGTTTTGAGGGTGAGGATAGAGAAGTTTGAGTGTGGTGTGTACATGCAGAAGTCTGCCTATGGCAGCAAAATGCCTCAGGCTGGCCCTGAGATGATCCTCTCCCTCACCCGCCCCTAACTTCTGTCTGGTTTGTTCTGTTATTTCTTTAAAACCTCATTAAAAGCCTCTTTACTTCCTCTTGTCAGCAGGAAGCAAGGTTATATCAATATCATCCCACTATGAACAGAGGAGAAAGCAAAACCACAAGAAAACTAAAGACACTGAAAGTGTATGCTGCATTCCTGTCAGGAATTCGTGATGTGGGAAGCTGTAAGGCTCTGGTCCTGCACCATGAAAGCTTGCACTGACTTTAATGATGCAGGATCAGGGCCTAAATGAGGCGCAAACCTCAGTTCACCCTCTGTATTCAAAATGGTGGCTCTGCAGGTTTTGTAGTGCTGGAGGTGATTCCCTCTTTTAGAAACTACAATACTTCCCTAAGGTAAGAGAATGCCCAAGATATTATTCCTAAAGAAAGGAGGTCAATTCTGCAGTTTGCAGCCTGCAGAGACTTCTTCCTCTTTTATTTCTCACTCAAGTCTCTGTATCTCAGTAAAGCAGTTTAATACAATTGGGGTATCCTGTTCAAAGGTTCTCCCTTTGTCCTGCACCGCTAAGGTCCCAATTTGCTCAGTAACAGATTGCTCTTTTAAGATATTGCAACTATTTTTTGTTCCTTCACCATACTGTTGCTAATGCCTTCATGTTCCGGTAGAAACTTTTTTTAATTCCACATTTGAAACTTTGTATCTATTTATTAAAGGCTATTACGCTTTATTACACTTTACTACATCTATCATTTTTGCAATCAGGTTTCTGAACTCTTGAAGTGTGTTATATATGTGAATTTTTGCCATGTGAATTCCTTAGCCAATAACAACAGTTAACTCATAGCTGAAGAGTCTGTGCTTTAATACTAAATTGCAATTAGTGTAGTAAAGCCATACATTTCATGTAAGATGGTTTGCAATTATATGAGTATGCATTTTATGAATTCATACTGAAGGGGATAATTTAAATGTTCATATGCATTTCTCATTTACACACAAGCTGTTTATATAATGATGAGGACTCTCTATTCAGAAATAAAGAGATCTAGTGGATTAGGCAGTGGCTGCTTATTTGTTGAGATCATCCTGCATTCTTGCAAATAGTCTGAGAGTTGCAGTCACCTTGATTAGATGAGATTTTTCAGGATACCAATAAGATGGGCATGTTGGTAGTTTCAGAATTATCAGTGAGTACTATGTTCCTGGTGTTCTATAAGACAAGACAAGCTGATACAGGGGATGGAATTGGGGAAAATGTGGAAAATGAGCCATTAAAATAGAAAAACGCAACTGGTAAAGGAATAAATGTCAGACATTAGGCTTCCTAGCAATCTCTCAACCCTGGGAATAAGATCAGGATGAAAAATGTTACTCTTGTGGAGTCTTCTCTTAACTGTTACATTCTCATGTTACACATAATGAGTAAGGAATTCCTATCAACTAAAAACCAATTACTAAGGAATGCTCTTTCTATGCTGCAAGTTTATAAGGTGAAAACATTTAACCTGGAGATGAAATCTCTTAAAAAAATAAGAGGCTATTAATTTTCTCACTAAAGGGCCACAGTTTTATTGGTTGCTAGTAGTTTCTGGCAGTCCTGTAATAAGAGGTGTAGAAGATGTGTGTGAAAGATTCAGTTAACCAGTCTATGTGGCTGTTATCTTTTAGTGCTGCAGTTTATTGTGTACATATATTACTAGATAAAATCACAGGGTTTTGTTTTGGTTACGTTTTTTTTTTTTGTCCTGAGACTGATATTTCTGTTCAGCTCGATACTAATGCACCTGACACCTTCCTGGAACTTTAATCAACCACAGACAGAATGGAAATCAATAAAGCCCTGAAACATAGCCCTGCAATACCAAAAATAAGCGAGAAAAAAGACAGTCTATGCAGCGTAATTCTAAATGTTTCTGAGGATTGTGCTAACTCTGCAAAGAACAAGTGTTATTTTTTTTCTCTGTCGACAGCTAAGGATCTGAATTTTATATGACACATTTAGTGGTAGGTAATATATTCCTAAAATAATGTTATTGAGGTCTTATGGCCTGGTTCTGATTAGTTATATTTGTGAATCTCTGGAGTAACTCCATAGAGAATCTTTGAAGTTATTCTGGATTTACAGTGGTGTACAGAATCGGGCCCTGAGGTGCCCTTCTCCACCAGGTGTTTATGGGAGTGTCTTGGTGGCTAAAAAAACTGTATGCTGGTAGATAATGAGATTTATTTCACCTACGGGTCTAAATAAATTTTGTATAGAAACAGGGAAAGGATTTGTTTATGTTAGACCAATGTACCTTTTGGGAGAACCTGTGAGAGAAATACAAAATTCCATTGCATGCAAGAGCATTCTCTTGTATGATTTGATTGAGTGGGTTCAACTGATAAACCATAATCTTATGCGTGACAGATGGTAGCCACTTTGTTCTAACTGAATGAGAGGAAGCAAAGCTTTCTTTTGAAGAACAAAGCACACTCTTGGACTACTACCCAAACTCTAATGTAGTGGCTGTCCTATATCCAGCTTGTATTTAGATGTTTGCCTTGGCAGTTGTTTTTAAAGGTTCACTACCGCAGTCAACAGCTATTTTTCCAGATTTCATTTCTGAGGAGAAAGAAAGTGTGGAGGGTAACATCTACCAGCCTGTTTTAGAGCAGGCCATGTTTGGACTTGAGGCACTGATCTGAAAACTCATAGCAGTACTGGATTCTTCTCACTATTTAGAAAATGAAGGATAGCGATCTGTTGATAGACAACTGTCTCTTTATCTATCTCCTGTCTCATAATTATCCAGTCCATTAAAAATCTAAAAATTTGGATGAAGCATCCAGTTCCCAGCTCATTCACTAAATACAGTCTCTAGAGCTGGCAGTAGGATATTTCCACAGGAAACAATGCCACCTGCAACATTAAATATTCATTCAGAACAACTGTTCAGAGTGGGCAAGTTGGGAATAGCAAGTTTTTGCTCATGCAGCTCTAGATACCTGCTGCTGTTTTCACAGTAAATTAAATAATCTTCTCTATGTATTTACAGCTTTGTCAAATGGAAATATTTTTCCATACAGGAATAATACTCTGACACCTTTGTAGCATCTTCTCATCCTAGGATCTAAACCAGCTTTTAAACACTAGCTAATTAATTGCTAGAACACCACTGTGACTAAATAGTAATCTAATTTTCAAGAAGTAGTGTTGCCAACTCCCACAATTTTATCACAGGTTTTGTGATATTTGGGGTGTTTTTTAAAGTCCCATCATGCACTGGTAGTCATGTGACTGTGAAAATCTGAACTCTCATTGCTATAAGCAGGTCTCCCCTGACATTTAGTGATAGCTGAATGAGAGGGAATGAGATGTCTCCTCTGACATCTAGTGATGAAATGGAGGGAAAGACTTCAAGAGCAGGGCGTATTTGCATAGACAAACCTACTCTGCTTAGGTGTTCAGCAGATAGAGATGCTTTGCCAAAGTGATTAATTTTGGCTGGTTTTGGATTACAATTCACTTTATTGAATGCAGGGGTAATGAAATGTTATTATCCATATTATATGCGTAAAGGGCAGCAGAGCTGTGCTTAGCATGCCCTGATTGAGGGGGTCACCCTAAACTGAACCTCACTTGCTAAGCAGGGGGAGGGATGCCAAATCCCAGTGACAGACAGGTGTTCTTATCTCTGGGTCTTTCACTGACTGACAACCAGCTATGAGTGGGGTGTTAAAAGGGACAGTTGTTTGTGAGACTTGCACACCGCAAGGTGAGAATTTAAGGCAAAGGACACTACCCAACTTACTGTGGAGTGGCTGTTTACTTATGGTTATGTGCTTTTGAATCATGGTTGTGGTGGCTTCCCAAATTAATGTTGCGTTCCCTTTCTCTTTTAATAAAAGTTTTATTTTGTTATACACAGACTCAGTGCTTGTGTGTGGGGAAGTACTGCCCCTTAGAAGTGCTTGGGGGCGGCTCAAACTGGTTCCGTTTTGTATTGTTATTAGGAACCCTTAGATATTGAACCTGTATGTTGTTGCTGCTGACTTCACCTGACATTAAAAAAAAAAAGTTTCAAGAAATCAGAGTTGCAGAGAAAAGCTTGAAAACATGAAAACCAGAAGGCAAATACAAAGAATTAAAAAATTGTCTTTTAAAATCACATGATTCTGAAGCCAATTTAATGATTTTTGGGGGTAATTGACACAAGATTTTTGAATGGTTTGGCTTGACAATTCTGCACATGGAGAATCTGAGACACAGATTAATTGCTGTACCAAAATTTACACAAGAAATCCGTGAAAGAGCTGGGATTATAACCTAGATCTCTTGAGTTCTGTCATGGATAAAAACTAGACCCCTCTTCCCCCGCACTTACTTCTCATGCACTTATTCACTATTAATATGTCCATCCCCTACAATGCAGTAGTCAATCTCTCTCTAACTCTGTGCATCACTGCTATACTAGGTTTGAATAGTTTGGCTGGAAGGAATGATATACAAGAATCATTGCCCCATGGAAAGTTACATTTCATAATCTCAGCATTAACAATCCAGAATTTATCTGGCCCTTCTGTGAAATAGACTCAGACAGAGATTCTCAACAGGTATTCAGGTGCCTAATTCCCATTAAAGATGTGGACCTCACTTTCTAGAAAATTCAAAGAAATGACTCGTGTTTGGAACTTCTTGTCTGCTATGCAGCCTCCGAATAATCATTGTCCCTATAAAGTTTCCATCCAGGTTGGATTCCACTTGGTGGTATCCCTCAGTCATGTAAGATTTTCAGTCTATCATCCCTGGATTTCATGGAACTCCCCTTGCAGCCAGGCTCCTAAAATGTCCTTTAACACCCTTCACCAGTTGCTTTTGGATTTATTCTAATCAGATAGTTTCCCATCTCATATCATAGCTTGATTTAAAAGTGGAGTTGGTGAGTGTCTGAAATATGTTGCCCAGTCGCTCTCTGTCTCTTAATCATTATGAATCAGCATCTCCCTTTGGTTGAAGTAGCCAGTGATACCCTCCTGGTGTCAGGAACACAATCCTAGGTTCTATTGTTAGTCTCAGCATAGCAGGTTTTCTTTGTAACAGTATGTCGTCTCTGTTTTCGTAAAAATAAGACGCAAAATAAGCCCTAATGAGATCTTAAATATCTACTTGAGAGTGGTGCGTTATTCAGCAAATAAACTATGAAATTTCCAGGATATTTCTCTCTCTCTCTCTCTCTCTTGGTCAATCCACCCCATCACCTGCTGCCAAGTGTCCAAGCTCTTTTCTTGGTTACTCTATTTTCTGGTCCCGTTCCTGCCTCTCCTGGAAGACAGAACAAGCTAACCTGACTCAATGCTCTCTATTCCAGCATTCAGCTTTCTGCTCAGGCTCTTGTTATATTAAATTTTTCTTTTGTTCTGTCTCTAAAATCAAACACAATAGTGGGCTTTTAATAACATTAGCTGCATATTTTTCTATGCGGATTAAACAATCAAAGCCACTTACAGGCCTGGCAAATTATGTCAATTTATACGAAGACTAAAAAGACAAAAACTAAGCAAAAAACCTTACATGTTTTTTTCTCAAATGTCATACTCTTTGTGAAATCCGTTAATGAAATGAGCTTCAAGAACCAGCCTGTAATAAAATAGCACTGTCCCTGTATCATCCTAATAATAAATTCTATACAAAAGATACAAGACAAAGTAGTCTTTGTTTTTTTTATGTAAGTACATTAAATTTGCTTTTTCTTATTCAGTAAATGCTTGATTTATACTTCGCCTTTTGTAGCCTGCTGCCAGTGAGATACCATATTTTCTGGTACTGTATTGTGCACAATACATATTTGACAGTATGCTTCATGCATCATGTGAGATAAAAGTTGTTATATTCTTACAGTCAATAATCAAAGGGTAATTCTAAATTTTCTGTAACAAAAACTGGCAATAATAAAAAAACCATTGACTCATGCACATTCCAAAAGAAAATTAAAAACAATAGCTCCTGTAATTTCAGGAAGGTCAATATACCACAGTCATATTATAACTTTGCACAATTTCTTTGGTTCAGCAGATTAATGTTCCCTGCAGTTTTCTATTTAAAAGTTAAATTGTTACTTGCTTTTATCTAGCATGATGCTAAAAGAGATAGAGAAGAAAGGGAACTTTCTAGAAATATTCATTCCAATGATCACAGCTTTCACGGGCTGCATGGACTGGAAGATAAACTCCTTTCTGAAGCCTAATTCAAAAGACTTTCACTGTGTTTTCCCTTTCATCATTCTTCATTAGAAAAAACAGTGTTTCAAACCATCATGTTGCTTATTATGAGAAATAAGAAGGCAAAATAGTTATGTAAATCTCAAGAGATGTAACATTTACACAGATTTCCCAATAGTAATTGTAGGAATATTATAGCATATGTTGTTATCCACATGGACAAAATCCCTATTCTTTTGGGGCCCGACCTAGATTCTTGCCTCTATTTTAACCTTCCTGTCTACAGTATTCTATGACTTTGATATATAGGCTAAACAGTAAAAGGACTCCAGTTTCTAAGTTTCTTGGTTTGAATGAAGTCTCCTGGTAGGATTCTATGTTATATCTGATAGATTAAATTAAGTTTAACTGTTTTCCTTTGAGATTCCACTTCAAAGAGACAAAGGTCAGATTTCAATTAGGGTCTAGTTGATGGTTCACTGTTCCAAATAATAAAAGAACCTCCAAGCATGTTAGCAAAGTAGGTATACTCCATTTTTAGAAGGAGAGAGAACCAGGGGAGGAGTAAAACAAACTCCTCATTGAAGAAAGAGACCTGGGCCCACATTTTGCTATTTAGCATGGCTGTACTGCACTGTGCAGTCAGTGCAAACAAAACCTAAAAACCAGATAACCAGCCTTGGAGGATTCCACACATGTAAACAGCCCTTGGTGGATCACGTCCAATGATAGCAGCATCACTGCTACTGTGAGATCTCCTTCCCAGCTGTTGGCACAGGCAGGAGCACTGGAGCAATTTGTATAGTGGGGTGCTGAGCAGGGCCGGCTCCAGGCACCAGCGCATCAAGCGCGTGCCTGTGGCGGCAAGCTGCAGGGGGGCGGGCCGGCCACTAGCTGCGAGGGCGGTAGTCAGGCACCCTTTTGAGGCATTTCTTCGGGAGGTCCGCCGGTCCCACAGATTCGGCGGCGGAAACGCTGACAGTGCGGGACCGGCGGAGCGCCCGCAGGAATACTGCCGAATCCATGGGACCGGGGACCTCCCCCAGAAACGCCGCCGCTGGCTGCCTGACTGCGGTGCTTGGGGCGGCACAAAACATAGAGCCGCCCCTGGTGCTGACAGCCATTGAAACAAACAGTAAACCCTGTATATAATGGAAAGCACTTCAAGCAGTAGCGGCACCGGGGTTTTTGCTGCCCTAGGCGGCAGCACTCCTCCGCCGTAATCGGCGGCGCTTTGGCAGCAGCTCCTCTGAAGCTGCGTTCTCGGCGGCCACTTTTCTTGCCAGTGAATCGCCTCTGGGAAATGAGTTGCTGCCAAAATGCCATCAAGGGCGGTGAAATGCCGCCCCCCAAATCCTGCCTGCCTAGGGTTGCCTAGTGGAAGCGCCGGCCCTGACTTCAAGCCAGGGGTTTCCATCATATACAAAGTTTACAGTTTGGTTCAATGGCTCTCAGCACCCCCAGCATCCTTAGTCCCAGAGCTTATGGGCACAGGGACCTGAATGAAGTACCTTACTGATCCTTGTTTGCTGTTTTGACCTACAGGCTCCATTGGCATATGTAACCTACATGCAGCTTTAAGTTACACTAGGGGTAACTAGCCTGGCATATGTCTGCTCAGGAACAAGGAAGCACAAAAGTGGGTTTTATGCCACCTTTGCACCACTCTCCTCTGCTGCAGTGTGAACCTCAGTTGCAATTGAAGTTCTTTCCCCTAATGTTTCAGCGCCTGCCTCTAATTTTCTATTCCATTTACAGAAGATACATTGAGGACTTTGGTACTTCTAATGTTCTTTCATCTCATTTAGAATGTGTTTTTTCTTATTCTTTTCTCATTTTCTGTTTTTTGTTTTGTTTTTTTCTTCTTACAATTTGACACCTATCCTCTCTTCCATAAGAAAGAAAAATGACTTTTTGTAGCTAATTTGCAGTGTTCATTGATATAATAGAGACTGGAAATCTTTCACAAGAAAAGAGATGATTTTACTGAGGTTTAAAAAAAATTGATGTCGTATTTTTGTGTGGTGTCTAAGGTATCTCCAGCCACTGTCAAGTAATCTCTTTATGATAGTCTACTCATAGAATTTTGTGGGAAATATGTGGTTTACATTTCAGCTGTGGACTTCAGGCTCACATTCAATTTGAAATAGATAAATTTATGATTTGGGAAAATGTGAAAACTGTCCCTTTTTAATGGCAAAAATGGCAAAACTGCATTGCAACTAAAAATATCATGAATGGCAAATGTACCAGTTTTACTGCAGGTAAACATTCCTAAGACACAAACTTATTTTACAGTGTAGTTTGGGATGATATTTAATTGTGCTAAACTTATGGAATTGTGGAAATCCTTTGTCATCTCACTTCATGCTGTGGTGATGTCTGATGTCATCATTTTAAGGAAGATAGAGCTTGGTCAGTTCTTGTATAAGAAGGCTTCAAAGAAAATGGAGAATAGTGTAGAAAATGGTGTTGGTGATTTAGCATGTGGCACTATTTTCTCTGAGCCATTATCAAACCTTTTCTCTAGCATGGTGTGACGGGGAGCACTTGCCCTTCACTGGTACTGTGAGGGTTAACTCCACTCTCTGGGCCGAGGAGCCCGCAGCCCTGCTGGGCATGCTCTGGCTGGAGACTGGGTATAAAAAGGAGCAGCTCAGCTCATTCAGGGATGACCGCTGAAGAGAGAAGATGCATGCTGCACGCTCCTGCCCAGGAACTGCAGAAGCCCCAGATGGCAGAAGCCCCAGATGGCAGAAGCCAGGGGCTCTGAGACTACGGAGGATGCCCAAGGAGTGGTGGAGCTGTTGGGAGCCTCACTGACCAAGGAGCCCAGAGACCCTGAAGATGCTGGGACCACGGCATCAAGAACTGGGTAGGAAGTAGCTCAGGGAGACTGGTTGTGGTCCCCCAAGTGAGGTCAGCGTGTTTCAGGCAGATTCCCCACTGACCCAGTGGCGGGCATACTTGCCACTGACATGGCCCTGAACTGGGACCCACTGGAGGAGGGAGGGCCCGGGTCCCCCTACCTGGCTGCCACCCACCCCAGTTGGCTGCCCCTTCCCCTGATAGGTCACTAGGCCACGTAGCCCCATGGAAGGGGCAGTGATACTGACTCTGGTCACTAGATCAAGTGGCCCTGAGAGAGGGTGGCCTTACTGACTTATCCACTAGGCCATGCAGCTCCGAGAGAGGGCGACATTACTGACTCTGGCCATTGGGCCATGCATCCCTGAGAGCAGTCCTGAGAGAGGGCGACCCTACTGACTCTTGTTGCTAGGCCATACTGCCTGGCTGAGCCAGGTGGCCATGCTGACTCTGACCACTAGGTGATATTCCCTGGGCTAACCGGGAATTCATATTGACTCGGGTTATTGGATCTCACAGCCCTGTGTGAATGGGTCAACACCCTGACTCTGGCCATTGGGCCACACAACCTTGAGAGAAATGGTCCCCATGTTGACTTTTACCACTAGTCCACAATACCCCAAGACAAGGGGTAGTCATAAGGACATGACCGGAAGTAATTACCATGCCCCACCCCAGAGGGGACAGGGCGCAGTTGCCCTGCAACACATGGCATCAAATGAGATGAGAGGTACAAGTGTTTACTCAGCGCTTTTTCATTTAAGTTTTCTTGGCCGAAGTATGTGTGCGGTGTCTTGAATGCATGAGTTTACTTCAATACCAAGCGATAGAGTTAATGTTCTATTAGAACTAAGGGCCTGTACACTAAACTAACTTTCTGAAGTGTTTGGGTTTCCAGGTTTCATTATGTTGTCATTAAATGAATGCATTACATTCTTCCTCCAATGGTTTACAAACCCATCAAAGGCTAACTTTTATAAGCTAACCTTTACAGTTTTATTCTCACACAAAGTAGTATTACAGATCTGCAGAACTTCTTTCTACAGTCACATACAAATACTGATTTTCTTCTGATCTGCAGAAATGTTAAACTCAAAAATTTCTAATGGAATTCTATGACTTGGATTCATTTTATTACCAACACTCTTCCTGGATTTTTTGTGGTGTTTGTGTAATGTTTTTCTCAAAGAACGTACCTGTTTTCTTTCCTGGTGTCTCTAAAACATCTGGAATGGGATGTATTTGTCTCCCTAGTTCTGTATTTTCTCTGTTGAACTGTATGTTCCCATCCAGAGTTAATATAATAGCAAGTTTTTGTGTCTCTGTGTTTTTTAGTTTTGTTTTTCCTTTCTCTGTTTCCTATTGTCTCGTCTCTTGTAGTTTTAATGCTTGAATTTTTTTCAGTGACTTACACATTGTGTGGTCACTTGCAAAGGGAATGGAGAATGATATGGGCCAAATCTCCAACTGGGATAAATTGTCACAACTCCATTAACTTCAAAGAAGCTACTCTGCTATATATAAGCTCAGGATTTAGCAACATTATTCTAATGTGGTAGTATTATACATTCACTTTGCAAAGGTGTAAAGGGTGCAGACAGTGAACAATGGGGCCCTAAATCTTGACAAGGTTTACTTTTTCTCTTTTTTTTGTTTTGTTTGAACACTTCTGTTTCTTCTGGAACCCTCTTAAATCTATTTCAATAACCGTTTTTATCAGTCTGCATTTGTTTGAAGTTGATTCTGCTCTATTGAGGCGTCTTCCAGCTTTGTCACTGTGGGTCCATTCTAATTTCTTCTTCACAGCTTCATTTATTTTTTATTTTTATTATTTTGTGTGCATTCTTCTTTTGCATAAGCATAGTCTAAGAAAATGATTCAGGTATAAGCTTGATATTTTTGTCCTCTAATCCTATTTTCAGGGCACTGAGGTTCTGACAGATTCTCCCATCATGTAGATGTATTCAACTTTCTCTGATTCAGTATTTTCTTATCACACAGTCACCGTCTAATCTTCGCTGATATCTGCCCTGTGGATGTTTTCCCTTTTTCTCATAGGGGCCTGAAAGGTTATTAAATGATGTTGTTTTTTTCATTCCACACTTACAACACATATTTTCTAATACCATGGAAGTAGAGTATTCTCCTGCTGGGTGGGGATTATAACCCACTCCACTTTATTCAAATGTTTTCAAACTCCAGAATTACTACTTGAATTGAACTGTCAGCTTGTGTGCCTTTCACGTACATACAGGTTTCACATTGTTCTGTGTCCTTATCCAGCATCCAAAAATCTGTCCAGCATTAACTGACTCACTAAGGACTTTTCTCTAGAGCTGGCTGTTAAGTAGCTAAGCACTGTTCGTGCCTGCTAACTTTGGCACCTAAATTTCTGGCATGGAGATTAGGTACCTTCCTTCCAGCTTGGACTTAGGCACCTAAATCCCTAAGAGGTGCAGAGTTTAGGACACACGTCTCTCCTCGGCATCTGCTCTCTGCTAGTTTAGGTGACTCTTAACCTTGTGTGCTGGATTTTGTGGATCCCATTCTTAGGTTCCTCTCTCTCTTTCTCTCCATGAATTTTATAGGGAGCCTAAGTATCTAACTCAGGGTTAGTGGCTAGACACATAAAAGTTAAGTGCTGCAACGCTGAGCTTTGCAACACCGAAGTCCCTTTGCTAATTTGGGCTTTGTCAGGTAGAAATTCCTATCTTTCATCATTTGAGAAAACACATGGATCATGAGTTTTTTACCTTCTTGGTCACATAATATCTCTCTGGGGTTTTAAGCTGAGATTCCATCCTGGACCCGAGAAACCATCTAGTTTTAAAGTTTAGTGGCAACCTTTTTTTTGTGAAAAGTTTTGGTTTCAACAAATTTGACATTTTCTTACCAAAAAAAAAAGGTTTTGTTGGAAAAATCCCTTACCAGATCTAGTCCTTACTCAGGGACAACATCCATGGAAGTCATTGAGTACAAGGAAAACAAAGTATCATTTATAACTGGGGTGGCCAAACTTATTGACCCTCTGAGCCGCATATGACAATCTTGAGAAGTTCAAGTGCTGGGGTGCATCTGCTGGGGCTCGGGACATCAGCACTGTGGGGAGGGTGGTCTCAGGATTTCAGCCTTGTAGGAGGTGCCTGCCTGGGCACAGGGCTTCAGCCCTTCTCTTCCTGAAGCTCTGAGCCCTAGTAGACATGCCCAGGGAGGCTGAAACCCCGAGACCCCTCTCCCCACAGGGCTGAAGCCAGAGGCAACGCGTGGGGGGCACGGGCCTGTCTCAGATTTTTGTCAGGGCTTGCTGGCCGCGTTCCATCACATGGTGCTGATGGGCCCCCATTCTGCAGGGCAGCTGCTGGAGCCGGCAAGCTGGGAGCTGCAGCCATGAGGAGAGGCAGCGGCAAACAGCTGGGAGCTACAGGGAGAGCTGCTGCTTTTGCTGCTTTCTCTCCAAGCAGAGGGAAAATAGCAGACACTCCCTGCAGCTCCCAGCTATTTGCTGCTGCCTCTCCACGCAGAGCTAACAACTGGGAGCTGCAGGGAGGGGCCACTGTGAGTAAGAGCGGGTGTATGTGTTTTGGGGGAAGCATGACTGAAACTGCTGAGGGAGGCAAATCTTTAAATTGTGTCCCTCTACTCTCAGCAGGCACCAGTCGTCTCTGGCAGAAGCACCTATCCCCACCACCCCACCGCAGGGGAGAAGCCCTGAGCTCCCTGACCCCCTAGTCTGGTAGGTAGAGAATGGGGGGGACGTGTGGGACTCTGCGAGCTGCACTTTAATTGTAAAAGGGCTGCATGTGGTTACGAGCCACAGTTTGGTCATCCCTGATTTATAGTTTGTAAAACAACTTGGGATCCTTTTGAAATAAAAGGCTTTGTGCAATGTAAGGTATTATTTACTATGAATATAGGCTTCACTTTTTCAAAGAACTCGGTATGGGCAGAATCCTACTCATTGGCTTCAGTGAAGCTCTTCACAGGCATCACTGCAGGTTCAGGGTTATTGACTCTTAGATAGAAGAAACTGACAGAAAGTTGCAGTTATTAGGATTAATTGTAGTTAGTTCATTCCAGCTCTGGTGCACCAGTCCCAAAATACCAACAAAGGATGGGCCTACAATAGCTGCACTCCTCACCCTAACTCAAAACTTTGTAACTTCCCAATTGAACTGAAATAGACATTTACAGAATAGGTATAATTTTGTATTCTACATTGCTCTTGGACATCTCATGACCACATTAATCCTCTGATGACCTTTTTATTTCAAGAAGCATAGCTCCTTCTGTGCTGCCTCTAAAAATAACATATCTGCTGAGGTGACTAACCTCTAAATTATTTTTGCCTTACTAATCAGAGACCATAAATAAAAAAGCCCTCACTTTTTGCTGCATCTCCAAATTCTGCCTTGTGCGAAGAATATTCTTCTGTGAAATCCAAATTTGTGGGTTTTTTTAAATGCCACTATTGAGTGATATCTGTATATTTAACATTTATAAACGGTCAGGGATTTCAATAAGACAGCTCTATTTTTCCCTGGTCCCTTGACATTTTTTCCCCTTCTTTTTTAGAGAAACTGAAGGGCTTTAGTTTTCATTGCCTTTCCTTGACAGAGATGCCACAAGGTATCTATACATCTTGAAGGCTAACACAAAATCAATCTGTGTGATTATGCAATTTAACTGCATTTGCAGTGCTAATTTATCTACTAGCATCTGTAAATTACTTTATTATAAAAAATTCAAAGGCTTTGCTGAAAGCCAAATTAGGCCTGGTAGCAACACAAAAACATTATCAACAAGGGAAATCTCTAAAAGCACCAGCAGACAACAAAACATCAAGTGATGTGTAGAAAGACATAAAATGTGATATAAATTTATTAAGTGCTGACTATTGTTGTTTTAGTTGAGATCTGAGTAAAAGTGCACTGCTGCTGGGTTTGCCAAGTTGCCCTGCAGGGAGCCAATTTAACTTTCTTTCCTTTTTTACCTGTTGTTTTTGAACACTTTGTCCTTAAACTCATGTTTACCAATAAGTTATAGTCATCCAGTTAACCTGAAGGGAATGTCCTGGACTTTTGATAAATGAAGACAAAAACTGTCATCCCATTAGGAGACTTGGTAGCTAAAAGTCTTTAGTCTTCATGGTTTTAAAATGAAGGACATTGAACTCCAGGTTAATCATTTATGCCAAGGAGCAGCACAAATAAATAAATAACCTGGTAGAATACTAATGAACTTCAAACATCAAAGGCAAAACTCCTATCCATTAGGAGGTCAGTGTGCTAAGGTTGCACAAAACTGCACAGTAATGATTTGTGATGCCAAATCTAATACTGAAGGAAGTACAAATTCTCAATGAAGTCAAGACTAGAAAAGATTTCCCACCAAAGGCTAGAGATTGCAAAAATCTATCTCTTTGTTCTAATGAGTACTACTCAAGTTCTTTTTGCAACCACAGGGATTTCTTGTGTTCAGCTAAAAGCCTGGTGAAGGGAAAAAGCCCACTAGACGTTTAATGCAAAAGAGCCAATAAATGCAATGGCTCAACAAAATGAGATTAACTTTATTTTTTGTTTGTTTCTCCTGTGTCCTTTATTCAAATAACCAAAGATAATATATCTTCTAATAAAGGGTCAATCACTTTGAACATTCAATTTTCAGGCAATGGGTAAATCATTGTTAGGTCAGGTATGAGTCTAATGTTTGTCCCCTGATTTCACAGCCCAAACAGATTTAATTGTGTCTAATTTGCTTCCTATTATCTTATTTTAGTTTTAGGTGACCTCATAATACTTTCTTTGTCTTTAGTAATCATATTGGTGGCATTTGGCACCAAAACTCTCAGGAAAAACTTCAAAGTGCCTGATAATATAAACGTTCTTTAATTTAAAAAGTAAAATACAATTAAATATCCCTTGTAAACATGCAATCTTAGAGAAACACAACTATTATCATGTAGCTTAAAATATTTAAAAATATTTATTTTAAAAATATCTTAAATTGATATCTTGTCAGATTTACATATTTAAGATTATGCCTAATTTGTGTTCTGAAATGTGAGCATATGAGTGCAGTGTAAAATATTCCAATTATTATACCACATCACCTGTCACTTAACGAGGTAATAAGTAGGCATGTGGCCACCACAAAATATTTCATGAATGTATCCTATTATTTACCCCCATTTTACAGATAGAGAACTAAGACACATTGAACTTGGGCAAATGTTTCAAATTTCATACAAGAAGTATGCCGAAGAAGCAGGAATTGAATCCTCCTGAGTCCTAGTCCGATACCTTAACCAGGAGATCACTCTTCCTGTACTCATTGTTGCAGCTGACTACTTTCAGAACATATATGTGGTATAACTACTAATAGATCAGACTCTTTTAAAGTCAACTGTGGTAAACTTCAGAACACACACTGATGTTGGGGCCCATACCTATTATGTCAGGTATCTATAGGATATGAAAAATATTCCTGTATGTATTAAAAAAAGAAAGGGAAAAACTAGAATTAAATGGTCACTTCTGAGAATAGTGAGACTTGAGAACGCGGGATGAAAAGGGAAAGCTGAGAGAACATGAATGGAGAGGAAAGTATAACAGGGAGTGAAGAAAAGAGATACTTTGGATTAAGAAGAGAAGAGGAAAGGGACAGTAGAAAATTGGGGAGGGTGCAGAATGTGGCACGAGACAGAATTGGGAGAATGGAAATGCATCATCAAAGTAGAAGAAAAGTGGAAAATATTTTCGGAGAGAGAAAAGCAGAGACAGTGAGGGGAGAGAAGGCAAAAATCACTATAGAGAAATGAAGAAGAATAAAAAAAGGAAGAGCAACAGACAAGGGAATAAGGAAATGGAAAAGGGAAAATAAAAGGTAAGAAAAGCTTTTAGATTTGGTGGATTTTTTGTAAATTATTCATGTTCGGTACATTTTATTGTATTTCCCTGGCAGAGATTTCACCCCCACACACACATAAAAGGATGACAGAATGTTTGTTACTGTGGGGATTTAGAGGTGAGCTGAAAATATAAACCATAGTATACCATTACACGTCGAACATCAGAAATAACAGGGGAAAAAGGGGCATTCAGCACACCTATCATTTAAACGTATACTACCTCCCCTACCCCTTTTACAAATCCTGAATTGCAGCTCATATAAAACTTTGGTTTCTGCTTTTTTGTGACTGTCTAGTACATTCTGTGTTGGAGCATGGGAGGGAAGTCCCTTTCTGAGACGCCAGTCCCTACAACGTCCCCATTCCTGTAGACAAATAGGCAGTGGGGAAAGAATGTTCTGGAATGAAGCCATCTCTGGGAGCAGAGAGATTACCCCAGTCCAGTCCAGGATAACAGTATCAAGAGCAGATCAAGGCACATTTGGAACCGCACTGGACAAAATGGATGTCATCAGACTCTGCTTTCTTCAGCTTGGACTTGGGATATTTTTCTCCCATTCTGATTGGCTGTTTGCTCCAATATCCTCCCCAATTAATAGACCCTCCAGTGCCATCTTACTTCCCCAGTCCCCCTGTTCCATCAGACAGGGACAGCCAGGAGCAATACTGTGGTAGAGTGGGTTGCAATGATATTTTCCAGCCACCCCTTTGATCATTCTCTTTGCATGTTGAATCCATTTCCTTTTCAGGGCAGAGACAGTTTCTTTGCATGTAATTATATATCAGTTTGCACCATGAATCCCATTCTAGAATGAGGCTTTTAAGTGCTACTGTAATACAAATAATATAACAAAAAGGCATGATATAAGTCTATCTGGGTATCTGAACATGTTCTTCTTAAATCCAATGAACCCTGACTGAACACAAACCCTAAAGAGTATGAATTTTCCTGTATGGGAGAACTATAACCTTAATCAATTGAAATCTTACATTGCTTTAATTTGCCACAGATTTAAAGGATTTAGAAGAAGATCTATCGATAAAAGCATGGCTTAGATACCATCTATGATACAGATAGAGAGGTCCCTGCAAACATGTTATAGCAACAAAATGGATGCCCTGGGGTGGAAAAATCACACATGAAAAATGCATATTTAAATGCTTCTAACTTTGGTGCAGATGCCTCTCTGTGTTGAGCCTCTATCAGAAAGGGACATATCTGTATAGTGCTATCTGCAGAAAAACATCTGTTCCTTTGACTTTCAAGAACAAATAATACTGTTTATTTGACAGGAATAATGACATACTATTTTCCCAATACAAATATTATAACTAGAGAAATATGTATATATATCTTCCAACTTTTCATCATACCACCTTCAGCTCAACAAGAGGATTAAATGAGAGAAAGGCAATGTCTTCAAAGAGACCAGACTCCTGATCAAAATGGGATAAATACCCAGCTACCTGAATCAGCTCTGTACACTAAGTTTCTGAACACTTATTCTGAACTGTTTGGCATAATAGAGGTGAATCAGGTCCAAATGAAAAGAGAATCTCCACGATCTGTCCCTTGTTTCTGGCAAACACCCTGCCATGAGGATAGCATAGCGGCTCTGTCCCCTTGCAATTGTTGCCGTGTGAGCTGCTCTTTCTCCCGCCTGCACCATGCAACTCTGCTGGCCACAAGGAAGAACAGGGAAGGCTATGAAAAACTCCCTTTCCAGAGAAAGGTTAGTAGAGGTGATGGAGTTATCACAGGGCGGGGTCTGAGCTCAGGTGAATGCAAGCATTACAGTTTTCATAGCCCAGCTATCCACGTGTAAGCTTTAGTAACTAAGGCCCCAAAATGTGGAGTTATTACTATGTTAGAATTGCCCATGCAGCAAGATCTTCTTTTAGAAAAGAGGGCTAAGAGAATAAAAATCCCGGGTCTAACAGCTAGATTTCTTCAATAGTCTGAGGAAACTCAGAGTTGTACCACTAGGGTAGCTAAAGAGACTTCTCCTTTTTCCACTGTGTATGAATAAGTAGATGAATTAAAATCATATTGAATTAATATCAAACATTGATATAATATGTTGTGCTGGATACAGTAGTAAATTAGGGAACTTGATGGAATTTAATGTAATTAAAATGTGTATAAAAGGGCAGTGAACTGTAAGTGATACAGATTTGGGCAAAATATTGTACATTTTAATGATGGAATTTAACCTCATGGGCAATCCTGTTAGGAAAGAAAAGGGTTGCATTCAGGTTGATTTCTTTCAGTTTAGTGATAAAGTGAAGAAGCAAGGCTAATATTTGCAATCACATATGCTTTTGCTATCAAGTTAGTGAAATATACATGTGCTGAAAGAGGCAATAAATAAAGGGAACTGAAACCAAATAGTGTGTTTATGAACCAACAATGTTTTTAGACTTGAATGGATTAATCAGACAGAGTGGATTAATCAGAAGTGTAACTGTTTGATCAATAATGCACAGACCCAACTCAGCCATACATACCAAAGTCCCACCATTGTTGTTAAAACAGAACAGAAAAGAAAGATTTATACTGCTGCTCTGGCCTGCTGGAGAACTACAGTTTGTATTGCTTAATGGACTGTTAAAACAAGTTTAAAGAGCATCAGCGAATATGGAGGGAACTTTGAATTGGGCATTTCATCAGCTAAGAGAGTGTTGATGGAGAAAATGCAACTTAAGCAAGCATAACTGCAAAGTTGGCTAAGGAATGCACTGTAAAGAGGCCCAGGGAAAGCGGCTTAGAGATGTAAGTTGACACCAGGGGCAAATCAGACAGTATTCAAGGTATGTCCCAAGATTGTTGTACCAACATCTGTGGCCTAATTTGTTGTACACAAGCTGGTGTGACAAGATGAATTGCACAAAGAGACTGGAAAATTCCATTCCCAGCTGGAAGAACTCGAAGCTGATATCTCATTCCATGATTGGATGGTGAGAGAGGATGTCTCTCATTTTGGTTGGACATTTCACATCTTTTGGAAGAAATATGGGTCACCATCTGATTGGCCCAAGCCAGCACCTCCAAGAAGAGAAACCAAGTAGGACCACACAGCAGAAATAGGATAAAATGGTCTCCTTCAACACATCACCTCCTGAAAGCCAAAGGTTCCTGGAAGGGAGAAGACTAAGGTTCTGGGCCAGCCACCTGGGAGTCTCCATGGTGACACCAAGTACCTATCTTTAAATGTTTAACTTTAACTGTTAAACATTTAACTGTTTCATTCTATTTTCCAACAATTTGTGTTGCCTGCTAGTGCACAAGGGAAGAGTATAGCCCTTCACTCCATTTGTGTTTGCAGTGTCAGTGCCTGCTGTGACAATAACTGAGCTGAGTGAAAGTTGACAACTGAACAAAGATCTGGTGATAAGTAACACATTGTCGTTTTCTTGGGTGAGGACCCAAATCAGTCAATTGACTACTTCCTGAAACAGGATACTTAATTAGTAAGGAAGTGGTGAGCAAGACACGAGAAGTCATTCTTCCGCTCTACTCTGCGCTGGTTAGGCCTCAACTGGAGTATTGTGTCCAGTTCTGGGCACCGCATTTCAAGAAAGATGTGGAGAAATTGGAGAGGGTCCAGAGAAGAGCAACAAGAATGATTAGGGTCTAGAGAACATGACCTATGAAGGAAGGCTGGAGGAATTGGGTTTGTTTAGTTTGGAAAAGAGAAGACTGAGAGGGGACATGATAGCGGTCTTCAGGTATCTAAAAGGGTGTCATAAGGAGGAGGGAGAAAACTTGTTCATCTTAGCATCTGAGGATAGAACAAGAAGCAATGGGCTTAAACTGCAGCAAGGGAGGTTTAGGTTGGATATTAGGAAAAAGTTCCTAACTGTCAGGGTGGTTAAACACTGGAATAAACTGCCCAGGGCGGTTGTGGAATCTCCATCTCTGGAGATATTTAAGAGTAGGTTAGATAAATGTCTATCAGGGATGGTCTAGACAGTAATTGGTCCTGCCATGAGGGCAGGGGGCTGGACTCGATGACCTCTCGAGGTCCCTTCCAGCCCTAGAATCTATGAATCTATGAATAAGTATACATGCTTGTGTATGTGTTTTAAAGATTGTTACATTGTGTCTGTTTTGTAACGGGTTCCAGTCAAGATTACTGCAAAGTAGCTTTAAAACTGAACAAGTTACTGTTGTTAACTAAAATTATAGAACACTGTACATGTGCTATCATAGTTAATGGTTTCACACTGCTTTTCAAGTTCTAGTTGTACAGAGACATAAAATGAGACCAAGTATGCACGCTTTTTGAATTGCACTCACTCTATAGAGTATGTCATAAATGTAGGAGTTTGTTAGGTCTGGTCTACACTTAGAAATTAGATCAATTTACCTATGTTGCTCAGGGGCTGTGGAAATGTTTGTGCTGTATTCACCATAATTAGGTCAACCCAACCCCTGGTATAGAGGTAGCTAGATTGATGACAGAAGAATTCTTTCAATCTACTCACTGCTTCTTGGAGAGATGGAGTAAGTAGATCAACGAAAAACCCCTTCTGTCGATGTAGGAAGAGCCACTGTAGTGCCATAGCATTCAGCACCATAGTTGTGCCGCTGTAGCATCAGTAGTATAGACATGCCTTTAGATAGGAGTATTTGTCAGATCCCGAGGCTAATATTATTTACTGGGAAATAAGTTAAAAGGGTTGACTGGTATAGATCCATTGGAAAGGAGACCTTGATGAATTGGCATGCAAGTAATTGACCAAATTACTTTGTGATCTAGCTTTGGATTGTTTTTCCTCTGTTGTGTTAGCAACATTGGCGTTGATAAATAGTTGGCAAAAGCGAGGCCCTATTCTAGGAGACTCAGTCAAAAATCTGAACAAAGTCACCTTCCCCAGATAGCTACTGAGTGTAAGTGTTATTTTCAATTGTGGTTGTTCCATTGCTTCAAACTATTAAAGGTCTTGCAGTAAAGTTGGAATCTAAAATTGACCCTGTAGCCCAGGCACTGACTTTTCAAAATGGTGGGAGTGCTCGACCCCTGGCTCCACCCCAGGCCCTTCCCTCAGAGCCCCACCCATGCCCCACCTCTTCCCGTCCCCGCTCCACCCTGTCTCGCCTCTTCTCACCCAGTTCCGTTCCTTCCCGCAGCATGCCATGTCCTCCCTCCTCCCCCCTACCCAGCCTCCTGCATGCTGCGAAACAGCTGTTCGTGGCGGACAGGAGGACCTGGGAGGGAGGGAGAGGCACTGACCTGCGGGGCCCACTGGTGGGCGGGAGGTGCTCAGGGTGGGTGGGGGAGAGCTGATAGGAGGGCTGCTGGTGGGTACTCAGCACCCACCATTTTTTCCCCATAGGTGCTCCAGCCACGGAGCACCCACGAAGTTGGCGCCTATACCCTGTAGGTCCTCATTTTTATAAAAAAAATATTTGAAGGAGGAATAAAACTCTGATTCAGCTAATATACATAGTTTGCGACTTTCTAAAGCTTCCAGTTTTGGTGGATTAAAGATAAGGTTTAGCACTTCATAGAAAAGTTAAAGTCTTTGGGAAAAAAATCTAAAAATGATAACTGAAGAATATTCAGCATAACTGAAGGTGCTAAAAGGGATGATCTAAATGGGGCATATTTGATTCTAGAAAACCACTTTGAATCACAAACCTTAAATTTGTGTGTTTAAAAGTTTTTTTTATATTCCTACTATGAGTAAAAATTCTCAGCTCCCCTTATATGCTTCATTGGCAAGGTCATTCAATATTCCATTCCCCATGATTCCTGCTGTGGGAGGAAGTACTTTCTCAAATATGGTTCTTTTAGCATAAGCTAAAGTTCATGGCATCTTGGTAAGGTGTATGGGTGCTATCAGAGTACCTGCAGAATTTTATTAAGAGCCCACAGGAGTCCCAGCAATGGAGATTGAATCTGTGCATGTAATGGCTAGCCTGGCCCAGCCCAGCTCTTCCCTGGTCAGCCCTATCAGCTCCGGACCCTCTGGAAGATCCAGTGTTTGGTGTCTTAGTTGCTAATGAGTGCCACAACAGGTGGAAGTACTACCACTGTGTGGCTACAAAATGGACTGTACCTGCTTTAACCAGCAACAATCAGACTGATTCTTCACTAAGACTTCGCTAATACTTGAAAATATTTTGAAGTCCTCAGATAAAAAGTGTTAGAATTAAAGCATTTTGTCACCTCTCGTTTGCTAATATCGCTGAGAAGTCTAAGTCACTGCTGGGATTATTGTCAGCGGCTTCTCTTCAGATTCAGACACCTTTTCCCTAAATCTCTACCATTCCATATAACTTTCGAACATATCACTGCTGAGATTTAATGTATGAAAGTTTTTCTGTTTTAGTTGAAGTAAGGTGCATATACAGTGACATATCGAGTGCCCAGTAACACTAAAAACTTCAGACCAGATGTTGTCTCAGTTAAGTCAGTTTACTTGCAGTGTAATTCAGTATTTCTTATTTATGCTTGTGTAACTGAAATCTGAATTTGGCCCACAGAATTTATTTAGCCAGACCCTATTTATTGTATGTGTCTGTTGGCTGGACATATCTTGCCTGTAAATGGTGATTCTGTGGAGTCAAAATATAAAGGCTCGGGTCTATAGCTGGTACTAATTTATGAAAAAGCATGGGCATGAATTTAAAATATAGAAAAAATATTTCACTGGTGTATAGGCTTGAGAGCAAATACCCAGCAATACCAGTGTCTAGTGACTCTATTTAGTGTTTTTCTAAGCTATCTATCCACCCAGCTTCATTGAAGAAAGCTTTTGCTCTCTCTTACATCAATCCTGTGGCGGATCCTGGTGTAAAATGATGTGTAGCTGTTTAAATTGTATTAGTGGTATTTGCACAATCACAAGCTGATCCTCTGAGATAACACCAAAAGGCTGCAGTGCCTCTTATCAAATAACACTGGAAGAGGGCAGACTTCCAGATCCCAAGACAGCACTGTTATTCATAAATGTTTTATGAGGCAGATGCGTAATGGATGGCTCTGATTTACTCTCAGCTATGGTGTTCTAGTATTTTTTTTTCTTACAGGGCAAGATAGGTAATCAAGCATCAGTGAGAGATCATTAGGCTTTGCAAATCCTTCTTACCTGCCAATCGGTACATAAAAACAGGATTTTCTGGGCTCAACTCTAGCCCCGTATAGACTCAAAATGTTTAACATACTGAATACGTTAAAAAGAAAGAGCATCTCAAATCTTTTTTAAAAGCATCTGTCTAGTTTATGGTGCTTTAGCCAGAATAGATTGAAAAATCAGGGGACTTTTTAGAGCTAGCAAGCTTTTTTCTGATCTCTTTTTTATTTGCTATGTAACAAAACACTGGGTTTTACTGAAATAACTTAGTAATCTTTCATAAGGAAAGAAGAATTGCCCAGTGGAATCAGGAAATGTTCATTCCTTACCTGGTTCTGTGATTTACTCACAAAGTGATCTTGGGCTTACTTAAGCTCCCTGTACCTCCATTTCTCTATGTATCAAGTAAAAATGACATTTATGTGCCTTTGTTCTATGGATGACAACTAGTGCACATGTGCAGTATAATTGCTTTATTATTAATAATAATAACTTTCTGTTTTGTAATGCCAGACCTAAGGGTGAGCATTTTAAAGTGAGACTATACAATGCCATGCCTGCTGCCATTACGGCAATGATAGCAGCTTTGAAAATCACTCCTAAAGGTTCTCCTGTTTTGAAATAATACCGTTCATAGTGGGAAACAATTAGGTGGCTTTGGTATCTGATATACTTATAGCTGGAGAAGATATTTGTGGGTATCAATAGTCCTCACAACATGCTGAATATTTCACTGTCTATTAAGAGTAAATGGGTCAGATTTAGTATATTTGGTTGCAGAACATACAACATGGTTCCATTGCAATGCATTGGTCAGTGGAGACCTCCAAAACAGTTCCAGTTCAAGAAATGCTGCTTCTCTCCTGAGGTAAACTTTTAGGCTGGAGCCATTAACATTTTTGCAATGTTCTTCCAGATAAATCCGATAACTTTCTCATGCAAATGAGACCAAGCACCACAACTAGAGATGTTGTAGACAGAAGGCAATAGTGTCTAAACTTCATCACTTTCTAATAGTGATGTCCTACAAAGATTTTAGTGTGCTCAAACTTATAAGACCTGGGCACTACCATATTCTTTAGGCAAGGCCCAAAATAGGAAAATCCTAGTAAGGAAGCTAAAACATTATATGTAGCATATTGTTTTGCCAATATTTAACACCCCTGGTGATGGTGCTTTTAGCATGAGTTCAGGGCATGTTGGTAAGTTTTATGGGTATTATTGGGGGCACTACTTGCAGGTAGATTCATCTATTGTACAGGAAAGTGTTGTACTTGCTCATTTCAGTTCTACCATTGGTAAATACATAAAGCATATCTGTGAATTTGGTTGTGACTTTGCCACTTGAGCAGCTTAAATCAGTTGATCCATGCAGATGTATTCAATTGCCAGTTTTGAGAAATGGCTGCACAAACTGAGGTGGTCAGTTGACAATGTCAGAGGCAAATTGTCAACAAAAATAGGTTATCTGACAAAACCAGACCCTTGTTATCCAGGTCGTGGACTTAGCCAGATCATTTTGACTTAAGATACATGCTTGGCAGCTCTTCATTACTGTAAATATTTGAATTTGGTTCATTTTGTGATTAAGGTTTAGATCAGCTTTAACTCTTTTTTTCCCCTCCATACCAGTTCACACACCAGTATGAGTGATATGTATCACCTCAGAGCAACATTCTTTTCTTTTAAAAGTAACATACTTTATCTTTTCCTTGAACCTTCCCAGACAAAATGTAAAGGATGGTTCAGGGGAGGGGACACTCACGGGCAATGGAAAAATTGTGTTTAAATTTGGACCTGAAGGTTTAGTCTACAAAAACAATATAAATGACTTATACTAAACATTCTTGGATTTGTTGATCCTGTGGATAGAGGCTTAACTTGTTAAAGGGTATAGATATTTCTTTGTTTAAAGCTACTTTTCTTTCAAAACATTTTTACTACAAGAAAACTATATAATTTATTTTATTTGTATTACCACAGGCACGGGGTAGGACCCCATTGCAGTAGGCACTGTATTAACACAGAACAAGAAGATGGTTTCTGCCCTAAGGAGCTTCTACCTTTTTTTTTTTTTTACTGCTGAAATTGCTCTAGTTTGAAAAGTTTGTTGAATGAGAGTTGAGAAAAAATGCTAACCACAGAGATGCCTCAAGCTCCTAGTTTTGATGCTCTGGAGTAATTCAACTATTGAGAGAGAGGAGAGGACATTGAAATTCCTCAATGACTTTTTCGGTTAGGCTTCATTAAAGTGAATAAAATGGGATCAATTTCAGAAGAGTGATGGGGCAGTAATGAAGAGGCCCAGTGCTACTGAAAGCATCTCACATCTGATGTTTTTATTCTGAGGCCTGTTCCATGGGAACATCCTTACTCCTAAGATGCTGTTCTTTGTGTAATTATCACCTTCAGTGGTAAGGACAGGCTGCACATCATTTAATCATTCCATCGGCAAAGAAGTCCTTGTCTGTGACACCTAAAAGCACATGGAAAGGTGCTGCTAAACAGGGAAAGGACACAGGATAATTTTGCAATCCCATGAAACAGAATCAAAAGCTCTTGTGTTTCCTTTCAGATAACATGATAAATGAAGACGGATTAGAGAAGCTGGCAGAGTGTCATTCAATCTTTTTAAAGATACATTTCTTTAAAATACTGGATGACTTCAAACCTTTCTCTTTCAAATTTCTCAGAATAGACTACTTGAAATGCTATTCATCTTTTAGCTCTTGTACCCTATTCATTTGGTATTTATTTAGTATTACAAGAGGCAGCATGGTCCAGTAGTTAGGGCACTGAATTGGGAGCCAGAGTTTAATCCTGGCTCTGCCACCAACCTGCTGTGTGAGCTTGAGTCAGCCATGCCATCTTGCTTCCATTTCCCCTCCCCTCATGTCTATTTAGATTGAAAGCACTTCAGAGTAGGGACCGTCTCTTGCTCTGTGCTTCTACACACTACCACAATGAGCCCTTGATTTCAGTCGGGGCCTTTATGCGCTCCTTGTAAAACAAATAAATAACAATTTAGCTTTTCATAAAATACTTAGATAAGCAGTATGTTGGATATTTAACATGAGTTAGCAGTTTGGGAATGGTAACTTCAAATGAAGGCTTCTATAACGAAATACATTGTGGGGATATTCCCTAATACTAGAGTAGGTCGGGAATGACAAAAAACTTGTCGGAAAATGCCAAGCCATCAAACCTGAAACTTTTTGAGAAAATGCATCTGTTTCAACAATACTTTCTTTGAGAAGGTTTCTCAGATCAAGGATGGAATGTCTGAAGGGAGAGGGAGCCATCACAAAATAGCCAACAGCTGAGTGGGTATGGCATTCACCTGGGATAATGGAGACTCTGCTTTGAGTCCTTGCTTTAAATCAGGCAGAGCAGGGACTTGAAGCTGGGTCTCCCACATCTCAGGTGAGCACTATAACCACTGGGATATTGGCTGTTGTGAGGTGGGGTGCTCTACCTTGTTTTTTCATTTCAACAAATTTTGAATTTCAACAAAATTCAAAAAGTCTCATTTTCATTTTGATGCAGAACAAAAACAAATTTCAAACCTCAAAATATTTTATGAAATGGAATTGTTTTTCCAGCCAGCCTTACTTAATACCCAGGGCTTAAATTCTCAGAGTATTTCCCAGAGCCCCAGGGCTTCTGCCCCACAGCTAACACTGGGGCTCAGAGCTTCTGCCTCATGAGTTTGAAACTATTTACTGGAGCTCCATTCCAGACAGCTTAGCTGAATTCAAACCCTGCTAATACCCATGAATATCTCCCAATGTCCCTATCCTCAACAAGGATTCTCTGATCAGTCCCTGTGTGGCATTTTTTCCTGGAAATAAGAGATAATTACTAACCAGTCTGTGTTCTTCAGCATTGCACCATCATTTCAATAGAGGATCTCACCTGTTCATATTCTGCTCCCTTACAATTTCCTCTAATCAACAGGCTCTGTCAGCAGACTTTTGCTTGAACAACATACTGTCCTCTCCTTCTGGTGTTATGTGGTAGAGAATGACCAATGGAGTGTATCCCATTCCCACTTCTTTGGATGGGTTGCTCTCTCTTCTGGTTTCTTTGCCAAGAAAGGCACAAGATCCTCTCCAACATATACAATCTTCTGAAGTAAGCACCCCTTCATCAAATCCCCAAACTTCAGTAGGAAGCAGCAAAGAGTCACTTCCTCCTGCTCACAGAGATCCTATTGAGATCCAGGAAGTGGGCAGGCAAAGCCCGACCACTGCTAAAGGACCCTCCCCAGCCTAAGGGGAGGATCCACAGGACCTGAAAGGCAAGTGATTCCGAGGGACAACTAATAAAATAAAAGGGACAGGAGTGCGGTCAAAGGGTCAAGTGAAGGGAGCCTGACGGGGACACCGAGCAGAGAACCCCGGACAGCACCAGCTGTGCCTTGAAGGCGTCAAGTGGGCCAGCGGACGCCACCCAGAGGAACTCTGCCTGGACGCGTGAACGGACGGAGGATCGGAAATAGGCCCCACAGTCACAGGAGACTCTGTCGGCCAACCTCCTCTCCCTGGTTTTATAGATGGCCATTTTAGCCAGGGCCAGGAGGAGGTTGACCAGGAGGTCCCGTGACTTTGTGGGGCCATGGATAGGGAGTGCATAGATAAGGAGGTGAGGGGGAAAGTGCAGCCAGAAACGTAACAGGATATCCATGGGGAGCCGTAACAGGGGCTGCAACCTGGAGCACTCCAGGTAAACGTGCGTCAGGGTCTCCCTCACGCCGCAGAAGAGGCAGGTGTCCGGGACAGGGATGAACCACGCCAAGTACACGCCCGTGCTCACGGCCCCGTGAAGGAGCCGCCAACTGATATCCCCGGCTGGTCTCGGGACTAAGGTGGAATATAGACTGACCCACCAGGGCTCCACACCTTCTAGAGGTGGCAGGAGGTCTCGCCACTTTGTGTCGGGGCAGGACATGAGGATGTGGAGGTAAAGGCTGTGGAGCTCGAGCGTGTATAGATGTTTCCTTGGCATGGTTTGGAAATGAACCAGCTGCAAGTCGTGCAGCCAGCTCACGGTGAAGGGGCGGGGGGGCTGGTTGGGTCCACGGGGCAGGAGCCCAACGAAAAGGACCGGAGGGCCTGTGGTGGAGGGTGGGCGGGCCATGCCCTCTTGCAGGCATGCCCTGCTCACAGAGATGGAAGGCAGAGGCAGGCCCACAACTCTCTTAACAGTTGCTACGGAAACCCCAAAGCTGAAACAATATTTTTTTTCCTGCTTGGTTAATAGAGAACCGACAATGTAGATGCTTCTCTGCATAAAAATGACTTATGCCAACCCTCTTGACCACACAGGATAGACTCCACTAATGAAGGAACTTGTTGCTAAACAAAGAGACAGGAAGATATAGATTAAATAATAAGGCTGCAATTTTCAAAATTGGGTTGGGTTTGAAACTTGAGAGGGGCCCAGCCCTAGGGAGTGCATGCTTAGCTAATTCAAAACGCAACACATCTGCTGCAACATTTTCCTTAAAACCAAGAATGTTTTCATACAGTTCCATTGAATTCTTGTTTGAAACTGCTCCAGTTTTGCAAATATTTGCAAATTCATAAAAAACAGGCACATTTATTTCATTCAAAATGTTTTTCATATAGTTCTACTCTGAATCGCCAGGAACAGGTTATTGTCACAAGAGGGATAACTATAACTAGGATGAGCTATCAGTCCAATTCAATAAGGCAAATCCTATATTCCTAGATGAATATGAGTGGTCCCATCCTAGTCCCTGAGTGAAATTTCCCATATTCTAAGTTAATACAAACTCATCATAAGAAACAGTTTCTGCTTTGGTCCAGAACTGTAAAGTTCTGCTGAATTTCACGCATAATGTAAACTCTGTATAAAACTGCTGTAGGTAAAAGCCTTGGTAGTTCATCCTTTTATATATTGTTTGATTTATATAGTGTGGCTGTTTAATAACCTGGTGAGATATATATATATATATATATATATATAGAATATAGATATATTCTAACATGCTGTAATAAAGGGAAGGGAACTTCAAGTTACTTTTTGTTCTTAATTCATTTCTGCCCCATTCTTTATCACTTTCCTTTAACAAAAATATGTATCACTCATTAACATCTGCAAAATCTGTCCCTCCGTAGACAAATACTACTTAACTATGAAAAACAATTTTTGAAAGTGACTGCTGACTGAATGACTGAGCACCCACTCCCTGGGACTGGGTATCAGACACCATGATGGGGACGGTCAGGCCTAGTAGCCACAGCAGTGGAAGTGAGGTCTAGTGGTCAGAGCCAGGGGGCTGAGCAAGAATCTGGAGTCAGGATTGGAAACAAGGCTGGAGCAGGCTAAGGCTTGGGTAGTCTGTTGTCCCTATCGGGCCGAGAAGAGTTCTAAGCCCTCATCAGTGCATGTGGCTTAATCAGGCTTTAGTTCAGGTATGACTCATCACTGTACACTGGGCCCATTTAAGGTTTCAAAATTGAGACATTTTTCAAAATGACCTTATTACTTAATCTACATCTTTCTGTTTTGGATATTTTCCTACCATTCCACCTATTTACTATTTTCCACCTGTCAGACTAAAATATCCAAGCATTATGTACTATCCAGTCAAGACTTTAATTGCTTTAGTAGAGAAAAGACCTGGGGTGAAATCCTGGCAGCTCTGACATCAGTGGGAGCTTTGCCACTCAGTTCAGGAGGGTGAAGACTTTACCCCTCGTTCTTTGCGACTTCTGGAATCAGTTGTGTTTACTTAGAATTTCTATTTAGTTTATATTAATGAGTTATTCAGACAATGCTTTGCCGGACTTTCATGAGCATCAAAAGCATGCTCTTAGAGATGTTGAGAAATGCAAGGAAGAAAGAAAAAAAGAGTAAATTGAAATTCCCTTCCCTGAAAATGTATTGACCACTGAAAGGGAAATTTCAGCCAGAACTATGGTGAGTATTAAAGAAGATGAATGAGTTATGACACTTTCCAGTTATGTTGTTTTTCCTGTCCTATGTCTCCAATATGTAGCTGCTGTTCTCCGAATATGACAAAATCCCATTTCTTACAGAGCAGTAATTAAAGTGCAGTAATACTTCAGATGACAAGAACATGAAGAGACATGTTTTATTTGGTTTTAGATTTGGTTGTTTTTTTTTCATTTTCTCCAAACATGGAAATACTGATCCCTAGTTAGCCTAGAATGATACAAGGAGAGTAGAACAGCATGAATATGGTACACACATTTAAATTAAAGGTCACTGCCAAAAGAGTAGTCATCCTGAATTCCGTCAAATGCAGCAGAAAGTATATGTTGGAAAGTCTACTGGGGCTAAATCACATTCAGATTGGATCAGATATGTTTATTTAGCATACATAATGCATTAAGGAAATGTGGTGGCTGATATTTTTGCACAAAAATGAGTCTGTTTCTTCCACTAGAAAAGCATATAAGTGAACATATGTAATCTGACTTCAGGAATTTCTATACTGATATGCAGTCTTCACACATATTCTCACCATTGAATCCTGCATGAAACAATATGGCCATCATCTTTTATTGGATTTTCCCTCCCCTTTACACCCCCCCGCCCCCCCGCCAAAGTAAAACAAGATATGTTATTCTAAGGGAAACTACCCATTCTATACTGCATTCAATTTATGGTTTTTAGGTTCTGTTCCTCCAATATGTTTTCTTTGGGTTAACCTTTATATGCCAACAGCAGAGTTCCAGTGAAATAAATGAATGCTAAAGAGGTTTGCCTGCAAGATCAGGGCCATATGAAGCACCTACAATAAATATATGTAGACACTGAGCAATAGTGATTAAATATATACAGAGTTCAAATCCAAATCAAGCAGTCCTGTCCTCCATCAAAACAAGAGCTGCGCAAAGACAGAAAACAAAACTATGAAAAAAATCAACATAATGTTCCTATAGTTTGGGGACTATGCTTGTTCATTTCTAAACAAGCAATGTATAGTGATCTGTGACAAGGAATGAGATAGATCTGTCCATTAAATATGCTGACAGTGGGGAGAGAGGAGTTGCGGTGGAAGATAGTTGGCAATGCTGTTAGCTCGTGTTGTGCTTTCTCCTACGAGTTTGCTTTTGGAGACCTCTGATACCTTTGCAACTAAGGAGGAGCAGAGAGCTGCCTCTAATGGAAGGGGCAGAGTCCTCTTCTTGAGACCTGCAGATGTGGGTCTTAACTTGATCTCCTGAAGTATTATCTGGGCCTGGGTTTTTTTTTCACCACGTGCCACACATCCACAGCTCCCATAGTTTCAATGGAAATTGCAAATGCTCAGTATCTAAGAAAATCAGGATGAGATTTTTTTGCTAAAAGGGTCCAAATCTTCAAAAGGCAGGTCAGAAGGGGGAAAAGAAGGGAGCTGTGACCACAGATTTAGCAGTGCTGCCCGAATCAGCTTTGCTTATAAACATGGCTTAAAAATGTGGTTCTGCAAACACACAGAGCTTGTATTTGTAATCCAGCTATATCAGGTTTGAAAGAAAAATAACTGGTAACTTAAAAATGTTTGGGGCTCATTTTCTAAGTGCTTTTTACACATAACTGCAGCTCCTTCCCTTCCCTCCCCCCCCACCTCACCCCCAACCATCACTACTTTGAAATTATATCCCCTTTTCTTTGATCATCATTATCTTTAGGCTTGGTTTGCTTAGGCATGTGAGGAGAGAGGAGATACATTACAGGTTTTTTTATTTAGGCATCCAGTCAGGCAGCACAGCAGAGGAAATTATTATTTTTTAACTGAATGCACTGGTAATGATGCACCAAAATGCCCCAAATTAGTTTTATTTTTCAAAGTTTCCAGGGGAACAAAATGCAGAATCCTTACCATAAATATTAACAGCACCAATTATCCAAGTGACAGCTGCTTTTCTCAATGTATGTTTCAGCAGATATGGTTCTCTCTCTCTCTCTCTCTCTCTGAACTCTTCTGCCCAGAGTGTGAAATCTAATAAAATAAAACAGAGATAATTAGTAAGATAATCTTCCAGGGTATTCTAAGTACTTCCCATTGGTTCCATCGTGTTCATTAATTCTAATGCCGAACACATGTTCATACTGGAAATGGTTCCTGGAGTCATATTGGTGGACTTGCATTTTTAGGGCTGGGTCTGTTGGGTTGTGCTACTGTTACTTTTTTCTATATTTTCCCCCTATCCCTATTAACTTTCCTACAAAGAGCAGTAATTTAAGATGGAATATCTTCTTCTTCGCCCTCCCTTTCTCCACGCCAGTCGATTCTTAGAGTGGCATTGATACTAGCTTTAGAGGGAGATGCTTAGCAGCTTGCTCTCTCAGCCACAAACTCATTTTTCTTCACATCACTGTACACTTCCACTGGATGTTAAGGGCCCTGATCACAGTTAATAAATAAATGAGAGGGAAAAGGGTCAATAATTTAAAGAAGCACATGCATAAAGGATGATAAAAACTGTCTCCTTTGAGGGATGAAAATGAGTGTAAAGTCTGGGCTAGATGATAACGCTCAGCACAATTTGCCTGGTCTACACTGACCAGTTAGTCGTAGCCTGCTTATGGTAGCAGCTAACTGGAGCGTTTCTAATGCAGTTTGAACACACTAAAATTTTGCAGTGTGCACATTCCCTATTAGATTGACCGCCCAACCCCTTTAAGCTGGGGGAAATTTGGCTGGCTGGCTGAATGAAGGGAACAATGCTTTAGGCTGGGGAAGGGAAGGGGAGAGAGACATCAAACTGCTGCAAATGGGGACCAGGGGACAGCATGGTGACACTGACTCATCCCCTGGAAACTGGATGAGCGAAAGGCCTTAAAAGGGGCATGCCCATGTGGTTAAGCCTCCTTTTACATGGAGCAGACTGAGGCAGCACCCACCCTCCCTCCCCTTTAGGTGGTGAAATACCAGGTTTGGTCAAGACCTGCTGTGAGCATTGCGCTAGCCACCCCTTGTTATGGGGGCTGGGGAGGAATTTTTCCCTTACTGCCAGATTGGCCTACTTGGAGTTGGGGGGGTTTTCAACTTCCCCAGAGCAGGTTCAGGGAGGGCTTTGTGGTCATGTGGCATGAAGGGAATTTGGCTGTATGTTGTGACTCATTATGTAAGTGTGGGATGGATGTCCCATGCAGGTACTTCACAGGGAAAGTATACCGTGACTGTATAAATGGCTTAGAAAAGGACTTAAAAAGGAGGTGTCAGTTAAAATAATGGAATGGGGTGGAAAGCGTTTGGGGCTCCTCTGAATGATATGGCAAGGAGCCAACCCCCCTTTCTTATAGCCCACCTTAGCCCTTCTACGAGGAGTGTGTGTGTGGATGGTAAGGTCCCAGCAGAATGTTGGCTTCGGGCTGGTGGAAGTCCCCGGGTGGTTATTGAATGAACATGGAGTTACCTGCACTGTACACTTTTATCTGCCGGGTAGTCACAAACATCTAATAATAAAGTAACGTACCGTTTAAAACCATATCAAATGTCCTCCTTTCAGAATAGCTAGACAATTACATAACCTCAGTGAGGGGTTCTGCAGCCTTCAAGGGCGGACTCCATTCTCCCTTTGAGCTAAGACTTCAGCTGGTGACCAGAGAGAGGACTTGTGCCTGTGTGAATACTGAGCCATTCTGAATCTTCACTTGCTATAACAGGTTAGATAGAACACCAGATTTGTGTTCTAATCTTGGTTTCTTTACCATTTACATGAAACTAACATTGCAGAAATAATTTATCTTCTATGATAAATAGGAAGCATTTATTTTTTTCTTGAGTCTCTCAGTTTGGATCTTTGTTCCATATTTGGACCTTTCACTCCACTATCTGACCAAAACTTGATCAGAGTAGACCTTAGAAAGAGATCCTTGAATGTTGTCCTTTTAAATCTCAAGAGTTACACTTCTAGATGCCTTTGTTATCCAATTATTAAGATATATATATAAATGTACAGCAATGGACATGATCTAATAAAAATAATTCAGTACCTTCTTAACTAAATTATTATACATTAAATAGCTTTGTTCATTTTATAATAATCAGATCCTTATTTAAGACATTTAATTTAATGTGTCATCAAAATTTGTTTGCTAGGAATATCGTATTGAGACTTCCTATCACATTTTCAATATTATCCTGAAGCATTGCCAGTTAGTTACAACTCAGATCTTTGAGTATAAGTACTAAACATCAAGCAATTTTACATGAAGGTCCACAATTACATACATGCTCTAATCAATTTACTTATTTCCAGTCATTACATCAAGCAATTTAAGATACTTAAGTAATTCATTCAAAGTTGATGGCCCAGCATATGCAAATGACATCTTCCCTAAATCCATTTTAATTGCAGGACAATAAAAATTGTAATTAATCAAGAAATCTTAATGCAGAATTACATATTATTGGTTTCATATAAATGAGCACATTTGATGCATTTAAGTATTTGTAATGGTGGACCTTGCTCCAACTTCTAGAGATACCCAGTCTATTAAATGTGTTCATAACATCGGCAATGTTTTGCTATTATCGCATCATCCACGGTAAAACTATATAAATCCATTAAAGGACCAGATGTGGGACTTAATGGAATTAATTTTATAGGGACTGATATTCCCTCAGCTCTGGTTAGAAGGTCTCTTCTAGGAGAGAGGAATTTATTCTCTCCATTCTGATGAGTATTTCTCAGTTTAGTTCTTTGGGGTAGGGGTGTACTTCTGAATTTTCCCAACCTTTGTATAAGGGTACTTGCTTTTGCTTCTAGCTCCCTTCAGCTCACATGTCTTAGAGAACCTGTATTTACTTATAGCAATGTGATTGTGACTAATACTGTGTATGTAATTTGCAACAAATCATTTATCTATTGAATTTAGCCTTTCTTTCACTCATGGTGTGTCATGATTTCCTCATTTGTATGAATATACTTACCAGTTGTTTTACTATATAAACTGATCATGAACAGTTTGAGATAATCTAGTCAAAATCTGACCTATGTAATTTTGTTATGGGTCAGCTAATCACGTGGTAACAAAGTCAGTGGGACTACTTGCATGCTTAAAATTAGGCATATGCTTAAGTATCTTGCTGAACTACAATCTCTGTTCCTGGATTGGATGACCATACAGGCACTTCTATCAGTAATAGCAATGCATGCAACTTTGAAATTGCCTTTCTGCAAACTTTCATTCCAGTAAAACACAATCTCCTAAGTATTCTCAGAAAGTAAATGTGAAGGGTACATGTATGGCCAAAGACATTTCATTTTAAAAATCTGAGTAGATATTAATGGGAAAGTTTCTGCAGTATTTACCAGCATAGGATGGTGACCTTGCAAATGATTAAGATGCACATTCCATTTGAAGATCCTATTTTACTACTGAATTTTGTTTCTATTTGTTCTCAGCCCAGAGGTAAATATTAAAGGGAGAGCTGTAAGAAAATATGTTCAGCTATTTTAGGCTCCAAGTGGGGAGGAGTGGATGGGAAAAAAAGCATTTTTCAAAGGTTACATTTTCCACACACAGACTTCCAGATACCACCTATACCAGCAGGTATATATTTGGAAAGCTAGAATTTAGAACACTTGAATTTATTGCAGTAATTAAACATTCACAGTTTTGCTTTCCCCCGCCAGCATCCTACTTTCTCTTTTTTGAAGTATAGCAAATTTGTGTATGACAGTTTAGATAGATGGCACTTCTTTAAAAGATGTTCATATTACCTGGCCTTGTGAGGGTCTGATTACTTTACTATTGGACATCAATACATTTCTTCCAACAATGTTGACATCTCATTAATCGTGATTGTAAATTTGTGCCAGGTCTTGCAAGAATTGTAATTGATACCCAGTGGCATTGAACCAATCTCTTAAATTGTTCATCAATAAAATATCGTGTAAATTCTGTCCTTGAGGAATAATACACCTACTTTATTTGGTCCAAAACTGGGAATACCTACATCTACTTTAGAATTTCCCATGTAACCGCTTTAGCTGCATGTTAAAATGATCCTTTAAGAAATGTACATACATTTCTTATCTCCTCCCATAGTTCCTGCCTTAAAACTGTGTGTGGTATTCTTACTATATTCTGTTTGTAGTACTTATAAGGGGGACCAATCCTGGTAGGCATTACTGGACTATATTATTTAAAATATTAAATCAAGGAGTACAATGTTTTCTGGATGGAAAATATGTTTGTAGATTGCTAGAAACTCTACTGATTTTGAGGTAAGGTGCATGGAAAGAGCCAAAAGAAAGAACAGGCAGCAGATTGATTAATAGGAGTCATGTTCCAGTGTATTTATCTAACAGTAAAACATAAACAGGCAAAATAATTCCCTGAATTGGAACTAAACTCTTTGAAGATTTATTTTTGATGCATGTGAGCTGGTGGAAGGAAATATCAAGAAAAGGAAGTAAAATGGACAAATACATTCTGTTTTTCCCTGTATTCCAATATTTTAATTTAAAAACCTGAAATTCAAAGAAAGTTTTTGCAAATTGTTTAATAGACTTTAGTAAAATAAAACCCCTGGAAAATAGTTACCCAATATATATCCTGCTTTTATTTTACAGCCTGTTATGCTGTAATGCAAGTTTACCATACTTCCAGTCATCCTTTATAAATAATACATTATTGTCAATAACTTACAATACAGTTGATTTAAAGAGTGAACAATACATTGAATTATGAATAAATCATAATACAGATTTAAAATATTATATTATCTGCATAAATCTGCCTAAATAAATGGGAAAATATAGGTTATGGCATGAATTATTTTCTTTTATCCTAAAACAATCTTTATGAAAATAAAGCAAAAACACTTAAAAATCTATGTATACCTGGGTTTTTGTGCATAATTCACTAATGTGATATCAGTACTTGCTACAATGCTACCGATCATACTAACCAATAAAATCTGAAATTGTGTTTAGATCTAATTTAATAATTTTCCCCATATTTGTACTATTTTATAGTTTTTAATTCTGCTATAGAAATTAAGAGGAAAAATTTGCATTTCACTGGCAATATTTGGTGGCCTGGAATTTTAGAATTTTAAATAATATTTCTGGACCTCTACACTTAGATTGTTCTCCTTATTTCAGAAGCCAACTAGTGATGACCACACTGGGAATGTCGTGTATTTGCAACCCAAAATATTAGTGTCATCCTCTTTGAAAATATTGAACCAGATGCAGTGGCGTAGCCAGGTTTAGAGCACAAGGGGAGCGGAACTAAAAAAAGGCGCCGGGAGCAAAAAGCGTCGGGAGCAAAAAAAAATGCTCCTCTCCGGCTGCAGTGCAGGAGCAAAAGGCGTTGGAGCACTAAAAAGGTGCTGCTTCTGCTCAGTGGGGGAGCAGCCGCTCCCCCTTCTCCCTCCCTGGCTACGCTACTGACCAGATGATATTCTAGAGCTGTAAGATTTCTAGGAAATATGACATCCATGACATCCATGCTAAATCTATCCCTTTACTCTCCTATAGTTAACATCCCCTTGCAGAGAAATAACTATGTAAGGAACATAATCACAGATCTTCATGTTCATGGCCAGTGCTCAAATGTGGCACTCACTTAGCAAAGATAAACTCACAACTAGACAAGGGTGCTGAAACAATTTGTATAGTGGAGGTGCTGAGAGCCACTGAACCAAACTGTAAACCCTGTATATAATGGAAACCACTTCCAGCCAGGGGGTGCAGCATCACCCCTATTTCCATTACCTATGCAACTAGAACAAAACCAGCAGTGAAATCCTAGCTCTGTGAAAGTCAATCACGAAACTTCCATTGCCTTCACCTATTGTGCCAGGATGTCACCCCATGTGTATCAGCTGTATACTATCTTTCAGTGTGTACAACTACATTATTGTACTACCAAATTGAGATGACCTCTGGTTCACAATCCAGTCAGCAAGACACACAGTGTAATTTGGTGACTCTTTTCCATAGAGGGTAATATCAACTAGGTTTTTCTGCCTCCAAATTAACCCTCATTTTCAATGTTTAAATTTATCAGGAAGAAGTGTGTCTCCTCTATTTCCCCTTTTTGTGTATCGCTGTTAGTTCAAATAAAATTGTCTCCATATGGTGAGTGAAAACAACATGCTGTAAAGGGCTATCTACAGGAATAGGAAAAAAATAACTTAACCAGGCTTTAAAAACCCCACAAGATTAACCACTAAAGGATTCAGCACCTACATATATACTGTGGATAAATACCTACCTATACAATTATTCTGAATTACAAATAATTGCATGCCTGATTTGCCTCTTGTATTTACATCAGTGTTTATGTAGTTACACTAATGAATAACGGGAGTAAGAAAGAGGAGAATCAGCACATATGGTTCTTATCTATAATAAAAGATGTTCCTCTTACCCCAAAACCACTGTCTTGGGAGTTGAAGATGCTAGCTATAGCTAGTTTCAGCAATCCAAATCAATGGTTGGACTTGCTCTTGGTTTCATTCAAGGTTCAAGTAAGCTATTAGGTACTCATTCCTGCAGTCCAGATCAGTTGATCTTGAGTTTGTTTCCACTACAAGCAAAATTCCCCCTAAAACTGCCCGGCTAACCTTTTCCTTTCCTTTCAGAAAGTGAACTAGATCATGCATGTAGCCAGCATGACATTCTCTGGTACATGCCTGTTAAGAGATGAACCAATTCACATATAGTCAAAAAGGAATTGAAAAGAATGAGAGCTTTCATCTCACACAGGTCGTGTATCCAAATCATATAGAACCGTACACCACTGATACTCCTTTTGTCAATTACGTGTTAGATTGTGGCTACCCAGCAGTTCCTACAGTCAAAGCTGATTCAGTAAAGGCTCTGAAAGCCCCAGGGGGCCTAGAGTCCACATCCAGTTAACAAGGACTTAGATCCCTTTGCCACAATCCCTGACAGCTTTTTGAGGTTCAGACTCCCTTAGAAGATTCTTCATGAGAGCCTTAAAATTCCCTCTCTAATATGAGAGATTTTCTGCCCTGCATAGTAAATTCCATTGGATGAAACATATATTCCACGCATTGTCATTTTGCCACTTCTACGCACTTTTATTCCAAATCTAGCACACGGTCCAAATCAGAGAACTGGAAATCTCTCTCCCCACCATCTAGTCGCCTGGCAGGCCACCTGCTCCAAAGACCACCAACCAATCTGGTGACTTAGCTTGAGGCGAGAAACATACCTTGGAGCCAATGAGTCTGGAGCTGCAGGTGTTCAAGCTCCCTGGGGAACAGGATATAAAGGGCATGTCCTTACTAGTTGCTATTATGCTACCTAACCTTCCCTTCCTCTGTGACACAAACCAGCCAGACCAATGAACTGTGGGAACCTCAGATTTCTAATGCAATAAAAATGTATATATTCAATTCTGGTAAAATATCTGAACCAAAACATATCAGATAAGATTTGTTTGATCATCTGGAATTATATGTCCTAGTTTCCTGCCTTTTATCCATATAAAGAAACACAAGTGAAAATATTTTTCAGAATATATATGACACCTGCAAGATTAAGTAAGATTAATGACCCTGTTTCCGCAGACTATTGGAAAGCTTGCCAAGAAAAAAAAAGGATCCATATGCGGTGGCATTATCTTTATATTGCCCAGTTCTGGCTCATAATCAACAGGATAATTTTTAAACACAACCGGACTAATGCTTCAATTTACTCTAGATGCCTTTCTACTTAGATTATTCCTGAAAATACCACTAATGGGCTTTTACAAAGATTTATACAGACACATAATCCTTTTAACAAAAGAACAGTTTTGCTAGTGCAAAAAAAGCCATTCACCGCCAATTGAGGTTGAATAGTTACAAAGAATTTTGTATTGTCATACAATGGAAAACTCTTTATTCACCATTTACAAATGTATTGGTCTCTTCTATATAATTTACTAGAAATATTATGTAAACACTGAGGGACAGATACCATTGTGACGGGTTGGGGCCACAGAGACCTGCTTGGTGCTGCCACCTGGTGTGCCAAGGCTACTTCTGCCCCTGCTTCCAGGCCTTTTCCAGGTTGGGACTCCCGAATCCTGTCTGTTTTGAGCCAGATTCCACTGATCTGCTGCAAACACAGACCCAGGTCCAAACCAAGTCCACTCACCACTGTAAGGCCCCTGGAAGCGCTCTTGCCTTTGACACCCAGCTGCTCAACTCCAAGGAGGTTCAAACCCTTAATAAATCCGTTTTACCCTGTATAAAGCTTATACAGGGTAAACTCATAAATAGTTCGCCTTCTATTTCAAAGATAGAAAGATACGCACAGCTGTTTGCCTTCCCAGGTAACAACTCATACTCCAGGAAACTTAATGAGTAAAAAGTGATTTTAATAAGTACAGCAAGTAGTATTTAAGTGATGTCAAGTAATGACAGACAGAACAAAGTGAATTACTGAATAAAATAAAATAGAACACGCAGTTCTATGTCTAATCACCCTGTGTACAGATAAACCCCTCACTAGGTCCAGTAAACAGGCTATCTTCCTTCTAGCCTGGGTCCAGCAATCACTCACCCCCCTAATGTCTTTGTCCTTTGTTCAGTCTCTTTCAGGTCTCCTTGGGGGGTGGAGAGCTTATTTCTTTAGCCAGCTGAAGACAAAATGGAAGGATCTCCCCCGGGCTTTTATAGTCTTTTTCCCCTCCCTGTGTAACATCCTGTTACCATGGGGTTTTGGGATCACATGGGCAAGTCACCTGTCCATGCACCCTTCGGCAACCAGCCTAACCAGTTACATTCCAGACCCGGCCCCGATGTGGATTGGGGTCTGCAACTTCTTTTGTCTGTTAAGTGCTCGTACTTAACAGGCACATTCTTTGCACATTCTTTTCTCCAAACATGTTCCCATGCACTTACAAAGGCTATGTACAAAACCAGCAAATATAAAACCAATCTTCATAACTCCAACCACAACAATGATACATGCATATAAACAGGAGGAATAAATTCAGTAGGTCATAACTTTCACAGAGATATGTTACATGGCACATGTAGCATAAAACATATTCTAGTTACATATATACATTTATAAGCATCTCCCCATACAGTTTTATGGGGTACACCGTCACAACCATTACTCTTATTGAATAGTGCCTTACCACAAGAGTATCCCATTGAAGTCACTGGGAATACTTGTGGAGTAAGGTGCTACTCAGTGGTAGAAAGGGTGTCACGTTCTAACCATGAAAGAATATTCACCTGTTGTATGAGTCACTAATACCACAATAGGATAATCGTCATGAAAAAGTATTGCTAACAATAACCAAATGTTTTTTATGAGATTGCAGTACTGCTTTCACCTAGTGATAGAATAGAAGATAGCAGCAGCAAAGGACGGTAAATGTTGACATTTTTAATGGCTTGTACTATAATACCCTTCCGATCTCCAATAATTATATGTTAGGTGAGAATGTGTTTCAATATTCACCTATCAAAATATTCAGCATTATATCTAGTCCTGGAGTTCTATAGCAGTACACTCCATACAAGAGTACTACAGTACTTTGTTATCTCTCCATTTGGAAAATATCTATGTTCATGGAAGAGACAAAGTGGGTGAGGTAATATCTTTTGTTGGACCCATGGGAGGTGAGTATAATAGGCCAAGGAAGGCTAAGCCTCTCCTGGCACAGCTGCTGCTGATCTGTGGCCAGACCCCTGGGCCGTGGTGGTCTCACCTGTGCTCCACCTCTTCCCCTCCCTGCTCTGCCCTTCCCCGAGACCCTCACCACCTGCCATTGCCTGGAGAGTCTGTCCCTCTTCTTCTCTACTCCACCCCCGTGTCCCCTGGAGGTCCCTGCTGCATGCTCTGTCCCTCCTTTCCTGCACCCCCACATCTATCGGGGTGGGATATGAGGAGGTATGCAGCAAGTAGCAGGTGAGCGGGGGGATCTTGTGGGGGTTGGGGATAAGGAGAGACCCAGCAAATGGCAGGCGGGGGCGGGTCTCACGGGGGCGGGGGGTGAGGAGGGATGCAGAGAGTCTCACAGAGAAGGGGGGAGTGGTGGTCTGGGGGGTCTTTGTGGGATTGGGCAGTGGAGGAGAGGAGGTATGCAGCAAGTGGTGTGTGAGGGGGACCGAGCAGGAAGGGGGACAAGCAGGGGAGGGGAGAAGCCTGGTGGAGCAGAGGCAGGGTCTGGGGTGGAGCAGGGTTGGAGTGTTGGTGGGGCTGCAGGGCGAAGAGGCAGGACAGGAAGCTAGCTTTCCCCATGAGAAGCTTCGCCCACCATGCATGGTTGGACCAATTTCTGTTGGCAAGAGACACACTTTTGAGCTACATAGAGCTCTTCTTTAGGTCTGGGGAAAAAAGTCTTTTTTCCAATAGTAACAATTCCGATGGCAAAAAATGTAAAAATATGACTAGTTACAACATTGTGATTTTTTAAATGTAATGACTACTCTAGTCCTAATGAATAAAGCAACCTTTATTTTGGTGGATTTACAGAAGTACATTTTCTCCAGTTCCTTGTTTGTATATGTGATTCAATATTTACTAAGAATGTGTGGTAGGTGTGTATTTATGGGTGGGCTTGGGTGAGTTCACCCAAATCTGAGTCTGGGTGAATGCCAAGTTCAAGTACATTTATTAAAAGGCTTTTTAAAAAAATGTTCTAGACAAATAGGCTATTATTAAAATATGTAGCAAACTCTTTCCAAAGACAAAGTTATTATGGTACAATGGTTGGGTGGGATCTTTCTCTAACACAACGAACTGCAAGCAACATTTGATTAAGACATTGTGAGGCATGTGATGTGAATGTGCTGAAAGCCCTGACTAAATTACGACTGCACAATATGCACCCTCATTTATTATGCCCAGAACTGTGTGTGGAGATTTTCATGTGTATCTCTGTGTGTGTGTGTGTGTGTGTGTGTGTGTGTGTGTGTGTGTGTGTGTGTATAATATATATATATATATATATATATATATATATATGCCTGGCTTTGAGTGCGAAGGGGTGCATATATATAACTGAGGCAGAGAAAACTTAACTCATAACATAAAAATTGTATTTAACTATATCTACTGTTCTATCAACATTAGAAGAACCCTAATTGTTTTTTTGTTTACTGATTTTTCTCACTATACTCATAATTATGGAGATGGATGCATTGCAATTAATGATTTTATGCCTTATTTAATTAGCACTTGAGACTTTCTTGAAATGTAAGCATCAAATATGCAACTCAGAAATTTTATCACAACTGTATCATACATGCAGAGAGAGAGAGCTATGTTTGGAATAATCCCTGGACTGGTCGACTAGATATTGATTTATGTGTAACCAATCATATCTCTCATAGTTCTAAAGATCAATAAAATCTCAGAGGGAAAAGTATTGAAATTCTAAACTGCTGGGAGGCTAATTTTATCATACCAGAGATCAAATGGTCCAAGAACAACTATAAGGGCTTCCAAAATCTTGCTTCCTTATTTGAATTTTCATGGTGGTCGTCAAAGCCTTATCTAATCTCTAACTCAGGTTTGCTATGAAATTTTAGTTTTTGCTAAATTGTCGAATAGGAGGTCAAGAACACACTAGTGAATATAGTACAGAACATTCCGGTTTCCTTCCTTTGAATAAAAAATCCACTTTCAATCATTCAGTGCATATCTCCCCACACCCATCAAAGAAACCAACAAACAAAAATAAGCAAGTGAAGTTGCTTCATACTGCATTGCAAGAATGAAATAACAGTTGGTTAGTACTTTTAAGTAATATTATAAAAAGAGCAGGAGAAACACTTATTTCACTTCTAGCTGGTCTGTCACCGAAAAAACATACTTTTTTTTTACAATGTGTTGTATAGATAATGTCACAATCAGAAAGGATGAAACAATAAGTAAAGCCATAGTGATACTAACAGGAGTCACTTTTGCTGATGCATCTTACTTCAAATATGCTCAGTATATCTTTGATTCAATATCAAAATCAAGAACATCTACAAGTAGGAAAAAGGAATAAGCAAGAAATAAATGAGGAGATAATGCAAATAAAGCACTTTTAAAAATTACTTCCGACAAGAATAGCCTCAAAGAATTAATCATAAAAATATTTTATAATATGCAAAAAGAACCCTTAAACTTTAGAATTGATTAGATTATTTCTTTCAGCTGCTATTTTCAGCATGAGGAGTTGACCTTTCCTGAAATAAGTGCCTTAGTTGATTACTCCCATCAAATTTAAGAAATAAAAAACATAAAAGGGAATGATAAAGTGTGCTATAGACAAAAGAAATAGAAATATAGCAGAAAAAAATCAGGACCTAGGAAGAAAATAGTAATTTGCCTGTGTAGTTTGGCTTCTGTATCTCATGATACCTTGATGAGAATTTACCATTACTTTTTCTGGCCTCAGTTCAGAAGTCCATCTTTATTCAGCATGGCACTTGAACACATGCTTAGAATTTCTGTTAACGTATGAAGGACTTGATTATAAATATGCAAAATATTAATACATCAGCTTGAATACCAATACATTGCAAATCTTAGAATCACACTGATTTGTGCTAATAGGTTGAGATTTTGTTTATACCACAAATAACTGGGAATCTTGAATACTGTAACTCTCAAAGTACTGCTCTTCTCTCCTACTAATATTAGCATCATTCGGGGTGAAATCTGGGCACCATTGAAGTCTATGGCAAAATTGGACCAGCTCCAGTGTGGCCAGATTTGCAGCTTAAGACTTCTTGTTATGAACATGGATAACTGATCTTTGAAGGTAGTCCCAAATAAGATTCTGCTGGCATTTAAAGTGTCTGAAGTGTTCAGCTGTCCAAATATATCCATGGTATACTTGATGGAGGTAGTTCAAAATATGCTTGTTGATTATGCATTAAACAAATTAGATGTGCACCATGTTCCTTGTCCAGGGTGCCCCCTAGAACTCCAGGTCAGGCTTTTGCACTCACCAGCCTCTGGTTTGCAGCATTCAGACATTCTTCCATGTCAGTCTAGTCATAAGAGACTGAGTCCCAGACAACCAGTCCCTTGTGGGGCTGTCAACAAACACACACAAATGAATTGTCCCATAAGTATGAGCAGGCCTTTTTCCACCAGGCTTCTGGTAAGCTCGGCCCCAGCTAGGCTTCCAATTCCAGGCTAATATAGAAGAATAGTCCCACCAAAAGTGGATGAGTATCAGGCCCTCCCTTCCTTCAGGGAGGGAGCAGTCAGGCACTGGTCATCTGAGATATTCTTGCCTTCAGCCAGCCCTTTTCCAGGAGCTGAGGACTGGAGGTCTGAGATTCTCATCAGTCTGCCACCAAGTATGATGTGTACTCTCCCCTTTTAAGCTCTTCCCTCCAAGTCTGACATCTCTCACAGTTGTGGCAGGTCAGGGCTGACTGAGCCCACAATAGTTCATTGCCCATGTGTTGTGCAGTGTGGGGTTTATACACGCCATTACAAATTACATCATATTGCTCCAAGAAGTTTTGAAATCAGAATTAAAATGCACCATACACAAAATCCATCTCCTGCATCGTTGACTGCACAGCCAAAAATATCTTATATGGAAAGCTCAGAGCAGTCCTCATCACAATGTACCCAGTTTATTAAAGCATTTGGGCACATGTTTAGGGCCATCTCTATTCAGCAAAGCACTTAAACGTGTTGTTGTTATGCAAGATTCTTGACAATTTGCTGTACACATTTAATGTGAAGTGGTCCATTACTGAAATTCATTTTGATTCTTAATGTTGCAACACATTAGGATTTTTTAAAATAAGAACATAAGAACGGCCATACTGGGTTAGACCAAAGGTCCATCCAGCCCAGTATCCTATCTGCCAACAATGGCCAGTGCCAGGTTCCCCAGAGGGAGTGAACCTAACAGGTAATGATCAAGTGATCTCTCTCCTGCCATCCATCTCCACCCTCTGACAAACAGAGGCTAGGGACACCATTCCTTACCCATCCTGGCTCATAGCCATTAATGGACTTAACCTCCATGAATTTATCTAGTTCTCTTTTAAACTCTGTTATAGTCCTAGCCTTCACAATCTCCTCAGGCAAGGAGTTCCACAAGTTTACTGTCTGCTGTGTGAAGAAGAACTTCCTTTTATTTATTTTAAACCTGCTGCCCATTAATTTCATTTGGTGGCCCCTAGTTCTTATATTATGGGAACAGGTACATAACCTTTTCCTTATTCACTTTCTCTATACCACTCACGATTGTATATACCTCTATCATATCCCCCTTTAGTCTCCTCTTTTCCAAGCTGAAAAGTCCTAGCCTCTTTAATATCTCCTCATATGGGACCCATTCAAAACCCCTAATCATTTTAGTTGCCCTTCTCCGAACCTTTTCTCATACCAGTATATCTTTTTTGAGATGAGGAGACCACATCTGTACACAGTATTCAAGATGTGGGCATACCATGGATTTATATAAGGGCAATAAGATATTCTCCGTCTTATTCTCTATCCCTTTTTTAATGATTCCTAACATCCTGGTTACTTTTTTTACTGCTGCTGCACACTGCGTGGATGTCTTCAGAGAACTATCCACGATGACTCCAAGATCTCTTTCCTGATTAGTTGTAGCTAAATTAACCCCCATCATATTGTATGTATAGTTGGGGTTATTTTTTCCAATGTGCATTACTTTACATTTATTCACATTAAATTCCATTTGCCATTTTGATGCCCAATCACTTAGTTTTGTGAGATTGTTTTGAAGTTCTTCACAGTCTGCTTTGGTCTTAACTATCTTGAGCAGTTTAATATCATCTGCAAACTTTGCCACCTCACTGTTTACCCCTTTTTCCAAATCATTTATGAATAAGTTGAATAGGATTGGTCCTAGGACTGGACCTTGGGGAACACCACTAGTTACCCCTCGCCATTCTGAAAATTTACCATTTTATCCCTACCCTTTGTTCCCTGTCTTTTAACCAGTTCTCACTCCATGAAAGGATCTTCCCTCTTATCCCATGACAACTTAATTTACATAAGAGCCCTTGGTGATGGACCTTGTCAAAGGCTTTCTGGAAATCTAAGTACACTATGTCCACTGGATCCCCCTTGTCCACATGTTTGTTGACGCCTTCAAAGAACTCTAATAGATTAGTAAGACATGATTTCCCTTTACAGAAACCATGTCGACTTTTGCCCAACAATTTATGTTCTTCTATGTGTCTGACAATTTTATTCTTTACTATTGTTTCAACTAATTTGCCCAGTATTGACATTAGACTTACCGGTCAGTAATTGCTGGGATCACCTCTAGAGCCCTTTTTAAATATTGGCGTTACATTAGCTATCTTCCAGTCATTGGATACAGAAGCTGATTTAAAGGACAGGTTACAAACCCTAGATAATAGTTCCGCAATTTCACATTTGAGTTCTTTCAGAACTCTTGGGTGAATACCATGTGGTCCTGGTGACTTGTTACTCTTAAATTTATCAATTAATTCCAAAACCTCCTCTAATGACACTTCAGTCTGTGACAATTCCTCAGATTTGTCACCTACAAAGGATGGCTCAGGTTTGGGAATCTCCCTAACATGCTAAGCCATGAAGACTGAAGCAAAGAATTCATTTAGTTTCTCTGCAATGACTTTATCATCTTTAAGTGCTCCTTTTTTATCTCTATTGTCCAGGGGTCCCACTGGTTGTTTAGCAGGCTTCCTGCTTCTGATGTACTTAAAAAACATTTTGTTATTAACTTTTGAGTTTTTGACTAGCTGTTCTTCAAACTTCTTTTTGGCTTTTCTTATTACATTTTTACACTTAATTTGGCAGTGTTTATGCTCCTTTCTATTTACATCACTAGGATTTGACTTCCACTTTTTAAAAGATGCCTTTTTATCTCTCACTGCTTCTTTTCCATGGTTGTTAAGCCACGGTGGCTCTTTTTTAGTTCTTTGACTTTGCTTTTTAATTTGGAGTATACATTTAACTTGGGCCTCTATTATGATGTCTTTGAAAAGTGTCCATGCAGCTTGCAGGGATTTCACTCTAGTCACGGTACCTTTTAATTTCTGTTTAACTAACCTCATTTTTGCATAGTTCTCCTTTCTGAAATTAAATGCCACAGTGTTGGGCTGCTGAGGTTACTATTTCCAGGCAGTCCTGTTATAGTTACCTCTTGGACCAGATCCTGCGCTCCACTCAGGACTAAATCAAGAATTGCCTTTCCCCTTGTGGGTTCCTGTACCAGCTGCTTCAAGAAGCAGTCATTTAAAGTATCGAGAAATTTTGTCGCTGCATTTCATCCTGAGGTGACATGTATCCAGTCAATATGGGGATAATTGAAATCCCCCACTATTATTGAGTTTTTTTATTTTGATAGTCTCTTTAATCTCCCTTAGCATTTCATAGTCACTATCACTGTCCTGGTCAGGTGGTCGATAATAGATCCCTACTGTTATATTCTTATTAAAGCATGGAATTACTATCCATAGAGATTCTATGGAACATGTGAATTCATTTAAGATTTTTATTTCATTTGATTCTACATTTTCTTTCATATATAGTGCCACTCCCCCTGCCCCCCGCCCGCATGACCTGTTCTGTCCTTCCGATATATTTTGTACCCTGGAATGATTGTGTCCCATTGATTGTCCTCACTCCACCAGGTTTCTGTGATAACATGAGACACTCTAGTTCACCCATCTTATTATTTAGACTTTTAGGTTGATGTATTAATATTTTGTATATTTATAATCCTTCACATTCCTTAGTAATAGTAATAGTAAGGTACAAAAAGATCAATAGGACTATCAAGTTTAAATTCTGTGTTTATATTATTAAAGAATAATAAATTATTCAGATTATTTTATTGAATTCACCTTGTACAAGTGATTTCTAGGCAATTATACTATGTGCTCCATCTCACACATTTTTATATATAATATAAATAATTATGCTAAAATAACATCAAGGTTGGAGAGACAAGGCAGGTGAGCTAATATATTTTATTGAACTAACCTCTGTTGGTGAGAGAGAGAAGCTTTCGAGCTCCACAGATTGCATCATGGAACAGACCACCTAGATACCTTGAGATAACCTGCTTCAATGCAGAAATAAAACCTCCTCCGGCCACACACATTTGCTAGGTGTCACCTACCACCCCACACTGGAACCTATCGAGGGAATCGTCAAACAACTACAGTTCATACTCGATGGGGATGCATCCTGAAAGAAATATTTCCTGAACCCCTTCTTCTGGCCTTCAAACAGGCTCACTCTTTCCAAGATCATCAGAAGCAAGCTTCAACCAGTTTGCCAAGTACTGATGTCAGGCTTACTGGCCTGAAATTGATGGGATCACCTCTGGAGCCCTTTATAAAAAATGAAGCTATCCTCCAGTCATTTGGTACAGAAGCTGATTTAAATGATAGATTACAAACCACAGTTAGTAGTTCTGCAATTTCACATTTGAGTTCCTTCAGAACTCTTGGGTGAATACCATCTGGTCCTGGTGACTTATTACTGTTTAATTTATCAGTTTGTTCCAAAACCACCTCTAATGACTCCTCAATCTGGGTCAGTTCCTCAGATTTGTGACCTAAAAAGAATGGCTCAGGCTAGGGAATCTCCCTCCATTCTCAGCCAAGAAGACTGATGTAAAAAATTCATTTAGTTTCTCCCAATAGCCTTAGGGTCCTTGAGTGCTCCTTTAGCATCTCTAGCATCCAGTGGTGCCACTAGTTGTTTTGCAGACTTCCTGCTTCTGATGTATGTAAAAATAAATTGCTATTACTTTTTGAGTCTTTGCCTAGCTGTTCGTGAAATTCTTTTTTTTTAAATCCATCTATTACAAATACCAAGGCTGAAGACTGTATCTATTTTACCACCAAAAAAAATTGCTGTATCTCCTCATTCTCGTCTAAGAGCAGTCACTATATCTGAAAGAGACAACTATCCTCTGGTCTTAGGTCATCTGTAATGCTTTCCATTTTAAGAATATCCCATATATATCTCGTCATGGACAAGATCACATCATGATTTCCTCTTCCATCAGTCTACCAAGACACACTTTGATAGTACTAGATGGTGTGAAATCAATTTTGTTCTAAGGGGTGGATAGATCTCTTTACTGGTAGTCCCCAAATGGGCTCCTTTGGCAATATAACTTCTGTAATAACCAGTGAAGAAATTTAAGTTCCTTGACCAATATTTCTGAGCTTTGGGATATGAGTAAAATTATCTTTCATTCCACAATCTATCCCGCAGTTATCTAATGTGTCTCTCAGTTTGGCAGTAAATTTAATGTTACTTTTTGCAAGATCTGTCTTGAAAGGATAAACTGGGTAGGGAGCTGTAGCATCAATATCTTCCGAATGAAAATTAGAGGAGACATAAAAGATTTCTCAATTCTGATGTAATTTTAACTTTCTCTCTAATGGCTCCTCCAGCTAACCTGACCTATACTGCTAAATTAAAATGTGGAGAGTGAACTCCAAAGATCAAGAAGTGCTGCACGTACAGTTCTGCTTATCTAGCATTACAATTGTTTGATTTTGGCCTTCTTGGGTAATCATATTATTTAGGTAGACATCGACCACAGGTTTGTAGGTTGGGAATAGGCATGGGTGGGCTAATTTGGACAAATAAAAAGCTAATGTAACTCTCTAACCATATGTGATCCAACACTTTTTGAGGTTCAGGAAGGAAAACAATTTACTTCATCACCACTCTTATCTCTGGAGTTTAACACAGGCTTCTGGGGAAAGTGCAACAAAAGGACAGCCAGCCCCTTTCACAAAAGGACAAGGCTTGTAGGGGTGACTGGATAATCATATTCCCTCTCTAGTGCAAGACAGTCCTTAGGAGGCAGGTAACATTTTATGACTTTCCTTGTAAACCCGGGTGTACCTTGCACTTCCAAAATCTCACATGCTTTCAGATTGTAATTGGAATAGGGGAAACTTTGACCAAATTCAGCCTTTTGTAGGTATTTCATTTTTCCTGGGTCTCTGGGTAGAGTTCAAGCCAGTGATGTTAGTTAATTTAAGAGGAACCCCTAGATATTTGAACCTTTTCACTGCTGACATCATCTGGCAGGCAGGTTGCATGTGGCTGTCTGAGCTTCTTTGTTCTCTTATCTTCTCTCCTCCCTCTTTTTTGTTTATCCAGCCTGGCAGCAGCTCTCAAGCTAAGGCTTTGGGTTCATTGACATTTTCTCTTCCACAACCTCATGCAGTGTTAATGCTTGTAAAGTCTTTCCCCAGTCATATAAAGTTCCAGGATTATTAAATCCTTAAAATACTTTGTCAGTCCAAGGCAGTCAGTGAATCCAAGGTTAGAAGAGTCTATAAAGGCTCTCATTTTCCCCCAAGGTTAGCAGGAGTGTGGTAAGAAAGATACGAGAAGTAATTCTTCCGCTCTACTTTGTGCTGATTAGGCCTCAGCTGGAGTATTATGTCCAGTTCTGGGCACCACCTTTCAGGAAGGATGTGGACCACTTGGAAAAAGTCCAGAGAAGAGCGACAAAAATGATTAAAGGTCTAGAAAACATGATTGAAAAAATTGTGTGTTTAGTCTGGAAAAGAGAAGACTGGGGGGGACATGCTAACAGTTTTCAAGTACATAAAAGGTTGTCATAAGGACTAGGAAGAAAAATTGTTCTTCTTAACCTCTGAGGATAGGACAAAAAGCAATGGGGTTAAATTGCTGCAAGGGAGGTTTAGGTTGGACATGAGAAAAAACTTCCTAACTGCCAGGGTGGTTAAGCACTGGAATAAATTGCCTAGGTAGGTTGTGGAATCTCCATCATCAGAGATTTTTAAGAGCAGGTTAGACACACACCTGTCAGGAATGGTCTAAATAATACTTTGTCCTGCCATGAAGCAGGGGACTGGATTGATGACCTCTTAAGGTCCCATCCAGTCCTATGATTCTATGATTCAAAGGTTAGTTTCTTCATCTAAAGGTAAAGAAGAGTTTCTTCCAGCTTTTAATTTTTCTCCTAAATGAACTGAAAGGAAGAAAAAGTCAAAGTAGCAAAACACCGTTTACAGAAAATGCTGGCATAAGGCAGCAGTAAATTATTCTCTCCTCTCTCCCCTGTCCCTGCCTCCACCACCAGACTAAGGGAGAAGAAGAGTGGAAATTGTGGCTCGCTAAACCACATTTTTTTTCAGGTGCTGCTCATGACTCAGTGCAGCAACATGCCCCTCCGTTCACCCCAGTTACTATGGGCTGTGTCTTGGGAACACAATCTAACCAATTGTCTGTGTACTGGGAGTTAGGTGTTTGACATCAGCATTTAAATACATCTTTATCTTTTTTTTTTCTGTCAAGGAGCTTTGGAAAGTCCATGTGATAGCACAGGTTGTCTAAAGTGGCTGGTGAATAGCAAAATTCTGTGGCAGCTTGAAGAGATCTGAACCGACTCCCTGGTGAAATAAAAAGCCAGGTTGAAGCTCTCTGAGTCCTGATGTTTTCCAGTTTCAGAAAAGTGACAGCCTTTAGCTTGAACTCTCTTGCTTTCCCCATATCTAGCACTTTAAAAGTGTGTTTCATAATACTGTCTTTTGAAATGACACTTTAAAGTGGTATAGGTCTTAAAATGTAACCAGTCTTTAAAATTGTCACAATCCTGTGAGGAATGTCTTCCATATTCTAAATCAGAGGTGGGCAAACTACGGCCCGCGGGCCACATCCGGCCCATGGGACCTTTCTGCCTGGCCCGGGAGGCTAGCCACAGGCCTCTCCCCTGCTGTTTTCCCCTCCCCTGCAGCCTCAGCGTGCTGCGCCACCGGCGCAATGCTCTAGGTGGCAGGGCTGGGAACTTCTGGGGCAGTGCAGCAGAGTGTGCTGTGCGGTGGCGGTGGCATGGCCCGGCTTCAGCTGGGTGGCGCGGCTGTAGCACCACCAGCCACCCGTGCTCCAGGCAGCGCGGTAAGGGGGCAGGGAGCGGGGCGGGGGGTGGGTGTTGGATAGAGGGCAGGGGATTTCAGGGTGGTGGTCATGGGGCAGGAGTTCTGGGGGCGATCAGGGAGCGGGGGTGGGGTGGATGGGGCAGGGTTCCTGGGGGGCAGTCAGGAGGGAGAGGGAGGGTTGGATGGGGCAGTCAGGAGCAGGGGTTCTGGGGGCAGTCAGGGGACAGGTTGGATGGGGCAGGGGTCCTGGGGGGAAGGTGCTGTCAGGAATGAGAGGAGGGGTTGGATGGGCAGCAGGGGGCAGTCAGGGGCGGGGGTCAGTGTATGTGGATGGGGCAGGGGTACCGGGGGGGCGTTAAGGAACAGGGGGGTTGGATGGGGTAGGGGTCCCGGGGGGGCCATCAGGAAACTGGGGCATTGGATGGGGCAGTAGTCCCGGGGGTGGGGGGGCGCATAGAAGGTGGGGGCCAGGCCACAACCCCCTCCCCTAACTGGCCCTCCATACAATTTCCGAAACCCGATGCAGCCCTTAGGCCAAACAGTTTGCCCGACCCTGTTCTAAATACATTAAATAACCTGCAAAACAGTCCACCACTCCATCATTAAGAAATTACTAAAAGAAAAACCATGTGGTCTAGAAAAATGTCAGAACTGCTTTGGTTTTTTTAGACTACAAAACTTAACATCTTTTTTCTTCCCCCGCCCTGCCAAGTGTTATATGATTTGCTGTCTCTGCCCCAGATTATGACCCCTAGATCAATACAGAGAATCATTTCATGCAAAAAGGAGATGAGCTATCTCCCTTGCAATAATCCCTGTGAAACTCTCTAGAGAGAGCTTGACTACTTGAGAGGATAGGTGGTGGCTAGGTGGGACATTCTGCCCCATGGGAATCCTGGAGAAAGTAATGTGGCCCCATGTTGTTGTAGTTATTATTACAGTATTGCAGGGATGATGGATATTCCCTGGGGAGAGGGAATCAGAGAAAAGAGATTTCAGGTGTGTTGGAGGGATCCTATTGGAGAGAGGTTCCTGGGGGGAGGGATAGCTCAGTGGTTTGAGCATTGGCCTGCTAAACCCAGGGTTGTGAGTTCAATCCTTGAAGGGGCCATTTAGGGATCTGTGGCAAAAATTGGGGTTTGGTCCTGCTTTGAGCAGGGGGTTGGACTAGATGACCTCCTAAGGTCCCTTCCAACCCTGATATTCTATGATTCTATGAGGTTGGAGGGTGATTATGGTGACTTCATAAAATGAGTTCCTGGGAGGAAGGGAAGCAGACCGAGTTGTGGGGTTGGTTCTGGGGAAATGAAGTAAGGGAGGTAGAGATGGATGATTTGAGTGATTAGGCTAGAAAGGAACATGGACTTAGAAATGGGGGATGGGTAAGGCAAAAGGAAAAGAGATGGGTGCTGAGTAAAAGGGACAGAAAGGAGAATGAAAGGGAGGTGAAATGAAGTGAAAAGCAGAGGGCAGACAGAAGGAAGGGAGAGAAGGCACTGGGAAAAGAGGGGAAAATTGAAAGAGCATGAAAAAAACACACATGCTTGGTGGGGCATTTATTATGTTTGTACAGTGCCCAGCATAATGGAGCCCAGCTGGTTGTGGCTTTTAGGCTCTACCACAGTGGAAATGCTCAATAATAATTACAGATAGGAAAGAGCTATAACATGGAAAAAGACAGACTGGTTTAAAGGTGACCTGGAAATAAAAATGTACAGTTAAAAGAACCATTGAAATATGAGCTAATCAGGCTGTGGATGACTTTCTACACAGAAAATTTACATAAACATTAAAAAACAAATAATTAACCCTCTATCCCACAAAAATAACCCTGCTGGTGCCAGGTTTGCTAGGGATGACTCAGAATGTATCAGTCTGGGATGTCGGATACCTAATTGATTAAATACTTTGCCACTCCATAGGGGTAAGTCATGCTGTAAAACCTGATGTTATTGTTCCTGTCTGGTGCATTTCTCATACAGTACACTTTTAATATTATTTTATACATGCATTTAAAAAAAACCTTAATCACCCAGTTGATGAAAAAGAAATTAGCTAAGCCTTATGCATTCATTCAATAGTATAGTTGACAATAGTATAGTATAGTATATCTCCCAACCCACTCCAATACTGTCAGATAGCATTGATAGAGTGTGTGTCTATTTGAGGTCCAATAGCATGGTGTACATTTATTTATATTTTGGAGCGTATGTGTCTGTGTGTGTGAGAGAGAGAGAGAGAGAGAGAGAATACAGCATAACTTCCCATTGACAAGTAGGTCTATTAGGCCCTGTTTCAGCAAGGTAGTAGTAGTAGTCCCAATGACATCAAAGGGAATACTCATGTACTTAAAGTAAGGTAGATGCTTAATTAAATACCGAGAAAGCCACATAAAAAGGCTGACTTTGTTGGGATTTGTTTTTAAATGCTTTACAATCCTCTTTCATTTTGCTTCTCTTGTTCTCCTGCTCCTCCTCCCAGGATTTTTACATGGTTGCACCCCTGAAAGTGGATTCAGTTTGGAGAATCTTTGAGAGGAAAGGCAATAGAGAGTGTTGACCAAATTCTGCCCTTATATACACATGTTCACCAAGCAGAGACACTTCAATGAGAGCTGTGCCAGCACCTCCGAGGACAGAACTTGGCCCTGTGTATCTAACCTAAAATGTTTTAGTGGAATTTTCTCCTAGACACAAAACTCTAATTCTCCCCCCGCCTCACCCACAATGAGCCTGAACCAAAGCCAAATTTCTTGCAATATGGTGGGTGCCCTTGACTCTCATAGATATCAGAGGCATTTATGACTGCCCAGCACCTCACTGAATTAGGCACAAAATCTTCAAGGAACAAATAATAGCTCATATCTCAGTGTTTTGAAAAGTACTACTTAAAAGTGCTTCCCTTCTCTCTTTAATTCTTGCTTAGAGACTGATTAAAAAAATCACTTTGCAATGGCTGCATTGCTCCTTATCTCCTTTTGATGCTCACAAAGTAAAATTAAAGTAAACAAATTGTAGTTTTAGAAACCAGGGGCTCACTCCATATTGCTCATTTCCTTCTAACTGAGCCCTCTCTCTATGACCAAGCAACTAGCTCATCTCTAGATCACTTCATGTCCTTCCCTTTCAAAAGCAAAATGTCCATTATAAAGGCCACGAATCAAGACAGATTGATCTTATTCACAGCATGATCCTTCATGTCAGAAACTCATTTCCACTGTTTACAAGATTGATATAGATATAGATTAGATATAGGTATATTTCTTTTTAACATTGAGGGGAAGTTTTTCATGTTATCTCCAACTTCCCTCTTCATTAAAGGAACTTCAGGGTTGAAGTCAGGTTCCCAGCAAAAATGGAACCTACCAGGCAAGTGGCACTAATTTCATGTATTTGAGCTTGTCAGTGGGCTGAGAAGTTCACCCTATCTGTAAAATAAATTAAATGCCACTAAAAGAGCCCCATTCACCACTGCATCACTCCAGTGTAACTCCAATGATTTCAGCTGAACTAACCACTGTAAAATTGGAGGGGAGAATTGGGCCTAAAGTGGACAGTTTACAATGGAATTAACAGTAAAGGCAGAAAAATCGGAACTAGCATTTTCTGAGCTTTTGATTTAAAAATGCAAGGGAGATTGCGCAAGCCAGGAAACAAACTGTCATTTATAGCCTACATTATGCTTTATGTATATGTAATCCTGGAAATATAGACATTGATTTTGAAGTTATTATGCATACTGAATTTTATCCATTTTGATTGTATTAGCGCGTAGCTCTTTTGTGTATTGACATCTTTTGAATATACTGAGACTCTATGGAGATTATATTTGTTATCTATAAAAGTTAAAGCCAGGCATTACCTACAATTTTCCTGATTGTGGTGGTTTTTTGCTTATTTATTAAGTTTTGAATTTGTGGTTGAGAGTTCCCATCTTCATTACATTAAAATTTCTTCCGAGATTTGGAGATTTGACCTTTAAGTCGACAAAACCCTTCAAATGGTTTACTCTGCAGCTCTACTTGAAAATAAATTATTCTATTTAATCTCACATGTAACATTGGGAAAAGCAGATGGAGCTGCTTTAGGATGATTGAGGTGTTAGTGGAGTGAAAGGTAATTAAAGGAATACACCGGTTAAACAGGTCTGTGAAAGTCAGAAAGCACCTCATTATAAAAATTCATATTATTGTCTGACTGATGAATGTGTGATATCTATTAAATGTCTAATATTCCCAAAAGCTAAAGTGTAATACTCTTTTCCTCCTAACATTATTTTAAACATTAGTTTAAGAGAAACTAATAAATTCACCTTCAGCTTAAATTCCATGGGTGCACAGTTTGCTCCTGCAAGAGTTTGACCCACATTGTTGCAACTGCAATTGAATTGTGGGCACAGCTCTGTATACTTGTCCATCTAAACACTGATTGTGGGCATGAATCAGGCAGTTAGAGCTGGGTGCACCTTATAAGTTTATTCCAAACATTATGCAAACTGGAGCTTTACCATTGACTTCAATGGGATCATTTCCCCATATGTCATTAATGATTTTGGGTACCTTAACGAGACTTGACTTTCAGAAAGTGCTAAGCTCCTACCCTTTGAAAACCAGTCCCTATTCCCAGAAGGTATGTCAAATTGAGTACCCAGAATCATTAACACATTTGAAAATTCAGATTTGAGTTTCAGAGATATCCCCTAGACTTGAAATGGAAAATATAGTACTAGATGTAGCAATCTTTACAGGTATATCTACATTAGTGACTATACACATGTCCATGCATGGGCTTGTGCTATAAACCCCCTATTGTTCACACTTAAACCTCTAGAAATACATGTCTGAAGGAGAGTAGAGGGCGAGGAAGGTAGCACGCCTGAAAAGTGTGCGTAAGTACATGCCTCGGGTAAGTAGCCATGGCAGTTTACAGCATGGATGGGACCAAGGGTTTGTACAAGGTCTCATTTCCCACCCCCATGTCCCCTCCATTCCCACAATGCACTGACCCTTTTCTTCCTGACCCTTACCCATTCTGTAAAGGGCCCTGTTGTCATTGGTACTAGTGAAGTGTGCTGACCACATCAGGACAACTTTCTGTTGCGCTGTTAACAGATCAGTACAAGTGAATGTGGATCCTGCTCCAAGAGCAGCCACCTGGTGCACCAACCACACATGGGTGCTGAACAATGTGTGGTCGGAGAACACTGTTCTCCTGGAGTGGAATGTTCACTTCTATCAGGAAATTTTACAGAGGCTGGAGCAGGTGGGCATTCAGCAGACACCAGCACCATCCTGAGAAAGCATCAAGCATGTGTGGTTCCTGTATAGGAAGGTGAAGATGGAAGCAACAGTTGCTCCAGGATGGCTCATCAAACAGGCCCCTTCTATGAAGAGTTTGAGCAGGTGTTGTCAAGTGCTCTCAGTACAGAGCCTGAAATGGCTCATGACCCCTCCTGAAACCCACCAACCTCATTGTCCAGTGGGATGCCGATGCATGTCAGGAGAAGGAGGCAGCAGGGCCTAATTTGTGCCAGGGCCATCCGGAGCAGAGCTCCGGTAAATATTTTCAAACCTGCATGAGCCCCAGCGCCTCCCACGGGGCTGAAGGCCTGAGCTCCGGCACCCTGCGTCATAGAAGCCCCAAGCCCCAGTGCCTGCCTCCTCCCCCTCCACCCTGCAGGGTAAACCCCTCAACTCTAGTGCTCTCCTGTGGGGATAAAGCCCTGAGACCGCTCATTTCACAGCTGAAGCCCAGAGTCCCGAATGGGGGGGCAGCGTGGGGACCTCTGGAAAATAATATCTGAGAATATAAGCCTTGATGCCCCAGAAGCCCTGGCGGATAAAGAGCATGTGATTCTGCACCTCTACCCAGAGGAACTGGTTGAGGAAGCCCCCCCCACCCAGTGAACACAAGAAAGACCCCTAGCCCTACCCAGACCAGAACCCAAGGCTGGAATGGACCCCGCATGCTCCCTTCCAATATCCCCTCTTGCTCTGCATAGGGCTGGCTTAGCTGACATGGACAGGCCCAAGTTAAGACAAGACATGCCTGAACATGTAACTGCTGAACAAGCCCGAGCAAGTAACTGCTGAAACTATTGTGAATAGGTTAATACAGAAAATAAGGGAGGCAGAAACCAATTAAACTAACTATTGTGAGTATGTTTACACTAAACAAAGTAGGCAGAAACATCCTGAACTGGTAAGGTTGCCATACACAATCTTCAAAGTGATTGGTCTTTATGAAAGATCTATAATAACTGTGTGGTGAGTGACATGAATTGGAATTGTGGTATCACCCTGTACCTATATCCCTGGCATCTGGGCCTGGCCAGTGTAAGCAAAGAGTTGTTCAATGCCTAATAAAGTAACCTGAGTGATGAGCTGGAACCAAACTGAGGTTTTTTGGATCTCAGCGAGCTGGATGAAGAGTTGTCTCAGAACTGGACAAGGTGTTCTGGATAAACTGTGAAAAAGGGCTTGGAGGGAACTAAATTCTTGATTTAAGATAAAAAGCATTTGAAGTTCCGTGAGACTGACTTTTGCTCCCTGGATAATATGCTATGCATTGCTATGTGTCTGTGTGTTTGAACTGCAGTGCTGAAGCTGCAGCATTGCCCCATTCCATCCCCTTACCAAACTCCTCCAACTTTCCCTCTTCCATCCGGTCCTCGCTCTGCGCCATCCCGAAATAGTCCTCAAGTGAGACAGTGTTCTAAATCAATGATTATATTGATTTCCAATGAACCACAATTATGCATTTGGCTTTCAAAGCTATTTTTCCAAACACATTATAAAGGCAAAATCATTTTACCCGTGTATGTTCATTTCTCAGCCAGCAGTCAGGCAATAATGGCCCCAGGGCCATGGGGGATCAGGGAGGAAAGGTCTGGAAAGGTCCCCGTTGAAGAAGGGAAAGAACAAAGTTGTAGAAAACTTAGTTGTGTAAGGAAAAGTTAGTAATAGCTGTTTTTTTCTCCTTTGCAAGATTACAGAGTCTGCTCAATGTCTGTTGTCTGAGGCAAGGGGTTGTGGTGCTCAGTTGAATCTTCAGAAAACTCAAGGAAGTTGCAGCATTTCTCTTTTTTTCTCTGTATTCTTCAGTTAGGAAGGCACAGAGCCAGGATTTTCTGGGGAAAATGAGGGAGGGGGGAAATGAGGGTAGTGGTTCAGAGTTCAGATCTCATGTTGCATGAAATTTCCTTATGATAGCTGAAATTGAGGATGCCTCCCACCCCTGTAAGCATATTTCAGCAAATTGCTGTCACAGCAAAACCTCCAGATGTTTCTTAATTTTCACTAGTGGTACAATCTGCTTGGTCCAGCCTTCAAAAGTGACCAAACCTTCTATTCAGCAATATGTAGAGGGGATACCATTAGAAATATCTCTCTGGCATAGATTGCTGGATCCCCTCCACAAGACTGGAAAGCCACTTTTCTTTTCCACTGTCGTACTTAACAGTTTTCATGTTCTCCTAATGTAGGTCACCCTTAAGGGACAACATTGTAAATTGATAGCCTAGCCCCTGGAAGAAATTCTCCCACCCCTCCCATCTGTGCTGAGACATTATGAACATTTTAAGTTGTTAAAAACACCAATACAGTTTTCTTGCCATGATTAGCATCTGCTCATTGGCTGCAAAAGTTGTCTGGGAATCAAGAATAGTGAGACAGCTACATTCCTAGGTTCCATGAGTGAAACTATGCCACCAAGAGGGCTGGAGCAGCCCCCCAAAGACAGCAGAGGCAGACGGAGAAAGACCTTGGAAGAACTGTTCATGGGGATATACAAGAGAAACCAGGAGCAATTTTAATGCCTCGGGGCATGGGAGAAGTGGTTTCCTCAGCAGGAGCAGATGCTTATGAACCGGTTCATGGACACAGAGGCAAACTTTCAGGAATGGGAGTGTTACCTAATGGAGAGGCTCATTGAACTGGTGCTCAAAAGAGTGCGGCACCTGCCTGCTGCTGAGGCCCCAGAACCAGCCCATCAGTCACTGCCTCCTCCTCTGCCTGCTGCTCAGGGTACGGCCGAGCTGGAGCATCCTGTTGCAGTGAGTCTCCAAGCTGCCTAAAGTGGCTGTATGGGAAACAGTCAATCAGAAAGGGTCTGCAGGGAGCACCAATCAGGGCCCAGCAGGCTAGTATAAGAAGAACTGCAGAGCCATAGTGAGGTTAGTTCCTTGCTAGCATTGGAGGAGAGTGGATGGTATGAATGACTTGCTGAGGGAGCTACAGGACCCTGGACAGAGCAGTGCTGGCAGAGGCCAGGGGGAGTGTGAAGGAGCTCTGGACTGGCTGCTGGGACTCAACCAGGACAAGGGTGAAGAATGTGCTGGGGCTGTAGGGAAGTGACCTGGGGAACTGTAGCAGTGACACAGTTTATTTAAAGGTTTGTGGTGAATGGCTGCTATCTATAGCAGTGGTGGGCAACCTCCGGCCCATCAGGGTAATCTGGTCGCGGGCTGTGAGACATTTTGCTGAGGTTAACCATCTGCAGGCATGACCAATGGGAGCTGCAGGAAGCGGTGGTCGGAAGGGGTTTGCTTTATCTCACATGCAGACCGTCTATGACTTGGTTGGAGGGCTGGGTCGCTGAAGATTCACCACAAAGACGAGAGAAAGTGAAGGGGCATGTACTCAGTCAAGGGGGTGCTCAGGAGAGATGAGTGCACCCCATTACAGTTACTCTAGTTTTTTTAAAATTAAAAATGTCATATGGTACCAAATCAAACACCTCACAGAAGGCACAACACTTCCTTTATTGACCAAACTTGTAATCTCATCAATAAAATATATGAAATTAATTTGATGAGATCTATTTTCCATAAACCCATGTTGATTTGTACATATTACCTCCTTTAAGTTTTTTTTAATCAAGTCACACATTAGCCACTTTATTATCTTGTCCAGGATCGACATCACACTGACCGGGCTATAATTACCTGGGTCGTCCCATTTATTATTTTTAAACATTGGCACATTATCTTTTTTTCAGTCTTCTGGAACTTCCCCAGTGCACTAAGACTTATTGAAAATCAACATTAACAGTCCAGCAAGCTCCTCAGCCAGTTCTTTTAAAATACTTGGATACAAATTATCTTGACCTACTGATTTTAAAATGTCTAAAATGTAGCTGCTGTTTAATATCCTCCAGAGATACTAGTGGAATGAAAAATGTTATCATCATGATATGGTGAACCTATATCATCTCTTTCCTGCCCCCCTAATACATAACAGATATATTTATTGAACATTTCTGCCTTTTCTGCAGAATGTCGCTCTGCAAATGCCAAACTTGCCATACACACGCGTGTGAGAGAGAATTGCTAATTCTACTATTTCCATCTAGCTATGCACTAAGACCATTGTCCAGATTCTTTTTTTTAACCCCTCCTTCTGATTGTCCTTAACTCTGCTGGCCATAGATTTCTACTTGTTTCCCTTGCTTCCATTATCAGTTTCCTACAACTCCTAACTGATTTATATTCATTACTGTCAACTTTCCCTTTATTCCATTTGTTATGTATGATTATTTCTTCTATAGCTGCCTCACTTCTCCTCTAAGCCAGGTCATTTTTTTTAAGCAGCACAGTCTTATTCCTTGATTGTGGCTTTTGGGGCATCTGGTAAGGTGTTCTTAAATGATTTTCAATTATCATTCACTTTTTTCTAATTAAATTCTTCCTCCCAGCTGATTTGGCTCATAATTGTTTTTAGCTTTGTGAAATTGGCCCTTTTAAATAACCAAGTACACATATATATTACAATTATAAAGAAAGAGGGAATATACCGGCAATAACAGCATCTGCCAGAACCAAACCCCCCATTCCCGAAACCTTAAGGAGTTTTAGCTATCCCAGGGATTAGAGCTCTTTAACAGCCACTAATTGCATTTAGCACTGCAGACAATAAAAAGTCAAAAATCACAATGGGTGCAGTACTCCCAACCCAAAGCAAACCTTCATAATTCTCATTAAAATTTAAGTGCTCCCCAAAGCAGAGCTAAAGAAGCGTGAATAGCAAAGACAAAAACATTGCACAGTGGCCCCATAACAGTTTAGCCACCTGTGACGTTATTGACAATAACTGGGACCATATAGATCATTGTTACAACCAAGGTCCTGTAGTGGCACCAAATCTTGTATAAAGGGGATCAAATGAGGTGTCTAAGACCGGGTTATGCTTGTCTGGTTATGATTATGCCATTTATATGCATGTATCAGTTTTGTAGTTGAAGTTATGAATATTGGCTTTATACTGTCTGTAGTTCAATGGCTTTATACTGTATGTCTGTATTTCAAACTGGGGCTGGGCTTCTGGGACCCAGGACAAGCTATCAGCTCTGCCAGGCATGCTGATGGCCCATTAAGGACCATCGACTATACAATTAGCCCATTGAGAGGAGGCAGACACACCTTATGATTCAGTAAGGTATGCAGAGACTTGCCCATGTGACTCCAGACTCCATTTGCTGTGATTTTCCACAGTAAGGAAAGAGGTGTCTTTACACCTGGAAGAAACTATAAAAGGCAGCTGCCTCATCTCCATTTTGTCTTCATTTCCTGCTTCTTACCTCTGGAGGAACCTTGCTACACATGGAAGCTTTGAACAAAGGACTGAAGGACCCATCTCAGCTGGGGATGTAATCCAGAGATTTGATTTGAACCTGCAGTATTCCATCTCTGCAAGCCCGAACCAAGAACTTTGCCATTACTGTATGTAATTGATTCCTTTTAACCAATTCTAGCTCTCACCTATACCTTTTTCCTTTTATGAATAAACCTTTAGATTTTAGATTCTAAAGGATTGGCAACAGCGTGATTTGTGGGTAAGATCTGATTTGTATATTGACCTGGCTCTGAGGTTCGGTCCGTTGTGATCGGGAGAACCTGTTTTCTTTTACTGGGGCATTGGTTTTCAAGACCATTTGTCCCCATAACAAGTGGCACTGGTGGTGAGACTGGGAAACTGGAGTGTTTTAGGGGATTGCTTGGGATGACTTGTGGTTAGCCAGTGGGGTAAAACCAAAGTCTCCTCCGTCTGGCTGGTTTGGTTTGCCTTAGAGGTGGAAAACCCCCAGCCTTGGGCTGTAGTTGCCCTGCTTGAAGCAATTTGTCCTGAACTGGCACTCTCAGTTGGGTCCCGTCAGAACCAGCATCGTTACACCACCACACTCCACAGCAGAAACCCAACGCCAAGGTGATAATCCAGTGGAGTTGCCCTGTTATAATCATTTTGAATGTGTAATGTCACATGAACAAATGACCTTCCATTATAGGGGAACAAAGCTATGGACCCTGTAAGTATGAGCCGTTGTTCCTTTGTGTACCTTTCCAGCAGCTGCGTAGGTTGTAAAGGCAGATGCCACCCTCTGCATCCCTGGTATGCCAAGATGTGTGTGCAGAAGGCATCCCTGATTTCCCTTTCCCACTGGGAACCAGGACCAGTGAGTACAGATGTCAGATCTGGATGCCTACACAGAACTGTAAAACACCTTTGTCCTGAGACCACTCGGGATGGAAGCACTCCCTGCACCATCACAAATGTTATGCAGCAAGTGATTATATGAATGGCATTCACCACATGGGCATCCAAACAGGTGTGTATGCACTGCCAATTACCTTTCAGGCTACCAAGTGCACACTCCATGATCATTCTGCAGCTACCTAGCTTGTTACTGAAGTCTGTTTTTCTAGTGTCATTGAGGTCAGGGTACGGTTTCATAAACCAAAGCAGGAGCGAGTAGGCGGGGTCACCCAAAATAACAGTTGGCACAGATACGCCAAAAATGCAGAATTCTATAATTTTGGGGGGAGGAAAATCCTTTTTTTACCTCTTCATATACCATCCTGATCTCCTCAGCAACCTGAGTTGTATTCAGGAATCTACCTCTGTGGTCCGCTATGTCTTGTAGAATGATTGAAAAGTAACCTCTTGTGCTAGGCAAAGTATTGGGATATGAGTATTTGGATATGGATTCAAACCCCATCTTTTGAAATCCAGCTATTATTTCTGCAACTTTTCTTATGGAAAATTGCCTGTTGGTAAAGCACATTGTTAATTTCCTCAAAAACCTGGCATAACTGCAACACTGGACTTTCCAGCCCCAAAGTGGTTTGCAAAAGGTCTATAGATATCTGGTGTAGCCAGCTTCCACAGGACAATGTCTACCCATGTCTGAACTTATAAATATATCTTCCCTGAATAAAGTGCCCTGGAGAGCTCCTCTCACAATCAAGCTCCATGAAGGTCTATTTCCTCATCTGGAAATTCTGAAGCCATTGCTGGACATCCCAGATTTCCAAAATAATGAGATATCACCGTACTGTGCAGAAGTGACAGTGAACAAAAGGGCATACCATTACAATACCAGCATTCACCTAATCTGTATGGTGTGAGCTGAATGAATTGTCAGTGACTTTTAAGGTCAGCCATCTTTGGTGTGTCAGAATGTTCTGCCCAAATTGCATTCAGGATCCTACCAATCACCTACTCCTCTCCATAACTGTGAGTCCCACAACTAGGAGCGGGAGCAGAACCAGATCACCCTGTTGCTCCATGTCTTTCTTCATGTTTTGCAGGGAATAACAGTGAGAGTCTGAGACACTTCCAAGGAGTACTCTGACTATTTCATAATTCTTTATTAGCATATGGTTCAGACAGTAGATGGAGGCCCATTGTGAACCATTCTATGCTTAATTGTAGACAGACAGATTGACAAATATTACTTGCCTGAAAGAAAACCTGTTTTTCACCTTTCTGATGGCCAGTCCCTAGTCACAGACCATCAGAACATAATTTTCAGTATATATGCGGAACTCTTTACACAGCATCCATACATATGCTTTGCAATTATTATCATGTGACACAAGCTTTCATTAGAGCAGGGGTGGCCAATCTGAGCCTGAGAAGGAGCCAGAATTTACAATGAACAATGAATGAACAATGCCAAAGAGTCACAGTAATATGTTAGCAGCCCCCCCTTCCGCTACCCCGCTCCAGGCCTCAGCGCCTCCCGCCCACTGGCAGCCCCACCAGTCAGCACCTCTCCCTCCCTCCCCATGCCTCCCGCCCGCCGCAGTCAGCTGTTTTGCAGTGCGCAGGAGGCTCTGGTAGGGATGGGGGAGGAGCGAGAGAATGACAGGCTCAGAGGAAGGGACAGGGGCTTTGGGGGAAGGGGTGGAGTGGTGGCAGGACCTGGGGCAGAGCAGGGGGTTGAGCAGTGAGCCCCCACAGCACATTGGAAAGTTAGCATCTGTAGCTCCAGCCTCAGATTTAGCGCCTATGCAAGGAGCCGCATATTAACCTCTGATGAGCCGCATACGGCTCCAGAGCCACAGGTTGGCCACCCCTGCATAGAGGCCTTACAGGACATTCTTTTGGTGACTCCAGGTGATCACTGCACTCCTATGTACTACTGTGACTGCTGCCAGTTGGCATCCAGGTGTCCTTGAATCAGGGGTAATGTGATCAGGAACTGCCATTGGCAAATGTGTGAAGGCAGGGAACAATACCAACAAAACACAGTAAAGTGGCTCCTTGAGTGTCTCCCTGTTACACTGCCCCTGAAATGACAGCACTAACATCATGTAACAGTGGCAGCGTGGACATAGGTATACATGTGTACACAGCATTATACCCATGTCTAGCATAGCCTATGTGGATTCTTGCGCCTGGTATGGGAAACATGCTGTAGCATTACATGATCCTCTACTTGGGTATGTGTGCAAGTGCAGACAGAGCCTACATCTGAAATAAACACTGTGCCCTGAATGACATCCACAACTAAATTAGAAGGTGAAAATTTTTGGTGCCAAAATTGTGTCCCCCAACAGGCATGAGCCCTTATGAAAACTTACCCCTTGCTATTACTTTATGCATAGCTTTACATCCCCTCCTCCCCACATCATCAATGTAAATTATACATCAGAAAGAGGTTCATCTTTTAAACACAAAATTGTAATCTTCTCCAGCTATTGGCTGTTATTTTTGGTAATGTCTGGGGATTAATTGTATTCTCTACAATGGTCCATGATGCAGCGAAAGATTGCAAAGAAACTACTTCAGCGATGGCTAATTCTTGGTTAATTAGCTGGTGCTTTATCTTGATTATGCTTTTATTCTATGTTCCAATGAAGCTTAAGTAGGTGAATCCCACAGTCCATAAATACACATTTAATTGAAAACCAATCTTCCCCACAAGTGAAATCTATAGGGGACTAATTCCTTTAAAATATAACAAAACTGTTTAACTTCACAATGCAGACACACTGAGCCAGATTCAACTCCTGTGAAAATATCCTCATGGGTTCCGCAGCGTTAAATTCCATATGGCGTTTTTGCCTACAGAGGACCCATGAGAAATTCTGTCAGTCAGCATATACACTAGCCATTGTGGCGCCGCCTCTTCCCCAAATGGTCCTACCCAATTTAACTTTGCCTGCCAGTCAGGGGTACCTGGCGAAGTGAGTCTCATGCATAGTCTCCCACCCCAGGAGGACTTTCTGGTGTCTATAGGACTGTTCATGGGTTCTTGCAATGGAGGAAATGAATGTGAAATTTAAATTATCAATTCCACTTTGGGCTAGATGTTTTCATAGATTCATAGATTCTAGGGCTGGAGGGGACCTCGAGAGGTCATCGAGTCCAGCCCCCTGCCCTCATGGCAGGACCAAATACTGTCTAGACCATCCCTGATAGACATTTATCTAACCTACTCTTAAATATCTCCAGAGATGGAGATTCCACAACCTCCCTGGGCAGTTTATTCCAGTGTTTAACCACCTTGACAGTTAGGAACTTTTTCCTAATGTCCAACCTAAACCTCCCTTGCTGCAGTTTAAGCCCATTGCTTCTTGTTCTATCCTTAGAGGCTAAGATGAACACGTTTTCTCCCTCCTCCTTATGACACCCTTTTAGATACCTGAAGACTGCTATCATGTCCCCTCTCAGTCTTCTCTTTTCCAAACTAAACAAACCCAATTCCTTCAGCCTTCCTTCATAGGTCATGTTCTCTAGACCCTTAATCATTCTTGTTGCTCTTCTCTTGACCCTCTCCAATTTCTCCACATCTTTCATGAAATGCGGTGCCCAGAACTGGACACAATACTCCAGTTGAAGCCTAACCAGTGCAGAGTAGAGCGGAAGAATGACTTCTCATGTCTTGCTCACAACACACCTGTTAATGCAGCCCAGAATCAAGTTTGCTTTTTTTGCAACAGCATCACACTGTTGACTCATATTTAGCTTGTGGTCCACTATAACCCCTAGATCCCTTTCTGCCGTACTCCTTCCTAGACAGTCTCCTCCCATTCTGTATGTGTGAAACTGATTGTTCCTACCTAAGTGGAGTACTTTGCATTTGTCCTTATTAAACTTCATCCTGTTTACCTCTGACCATTTCTCCAATTTGTCCAGATCATTTTGAATTATGACCCTATCCTCCAAAGCAGTTGCAATCCCTCCCAGTTTGGTATCATCTGCAAACTTAATAAGCATACTTTCTATGCCAATGTCCAAGTCGTTGATAAAGGTATTGAACAGAGCCGGTCCCAAAACAGACCCTTGCGGAACCCCACTCGTTATACCTTTCCAGCAGGATTGGGAACCATTAATAACTACTCTCTGAGTACGGTTATCCAGCCAGTTGTGCACCCACCTTATAGCAGCCCCATCTAAGTTGTATTTCCCTAGTTTATTGATAAGAATATCATGCGAGACCATATCAAATGCCTTACTAAAGTCTAGGTATACCACATCCACCGCTTCTCCCTTATCCACAAGACTCGTTATCCTATCAAAGAAAGCGAAGACCTTTTCAAAGGTCTTTAGGTACCTAAAGATACACATAGGTGCCTAATACGATTTTTGAAAGCCCTTAAGCAGCTTCAGTGCATGACTCCAATTGAGCCCTACCTCAGAGGAGAGAAACCCCTTCCCAAGCCGACATCTCCCTGAGTACCACTGAGTCTAATTTGACCTGTGAGTGGGGTTTAGGTGGGGTGGGGGGATTATTTATCACTAAATTCTGGAGCTCAACAACTCAGACAGTTAATACTGAAACACTGGTTGGGTTTTGCTCATTTTATCATATGTAGATATAGAAAAGAATTATTGTGCTTCTTTTTTTGTTCAGTTTTCTCTTCAAATCAAGGGTATTTGTTGTTCCATGTTCCCAAGGGCTGCTGAGTGCTTGTGAGTGAGGAAGAACTGCAAAGCTGACCAGGGAGGTTCTATTTTAATTTCTTAAATCCAAAAGTAGAAGTTCTTATTTCTACTACTTTTTCTTCTTTTAGAGAAGGGCCCTGGAATGGATTGAACCTGGCCCTTGTTGCTTCCATTGGCAGCTGGCAGATGGGCTACATTGTAAGAAAGGTGGATGGAGGGGATTCTTTTTATTTTATATTGTTAGAATCCTGTAACAATAGTATTTATAGTAAGAACAAAAACTGTGTCTTCTGTAGAACTGCAGGCAATGAATTAGTCCCAAAAGATTTGGGCAAGATATTGTCATCACCAATACTCCACTCATCACACCATAATAATAATATAGTGATAGAGTAATCTTATATAATACTTAAATGTACGAAGTAGGCCATTTTCTTGACCTTGTTCCATAATTTTATCCCAGTGGATATGTTGTCATTTGGGATTAAATAAAAATCGAGGAAAAACTCAAGTTAAAATAAGTTTGAACGGATTTTTCCATGGTCTCTAAATGACAGACTCATCAAAGTACAGAAAATTCCTTTTGCTCTTTCGGGTGCCCCAGTGGATTACTGGGTAAATTCTGAGTATCTATTTTTGGTTGTGTGGACACTTGTTTGAAATATGGGAAATACATTTTCCTCTTTAAAAAGAGCATTCTGAGTCAATACATTTTCATTTAGATTGTTTTCTGACTGTAGGAGATTTGTGAAACTTGACAAGCGGTGGAGCCTGGCAGTCATGGTGAGTCACCAGAGAACCCATTAGCCATTGAATCCAGCCTAAATATTTTCAGGATTGCTTTTCTTTAAGTAGATTAGATACATTAACTGAATGAACTAAGGCTAAAAGAGGGATTATATCTATTTTCATTTCAAATTCAATGGACATTTGATTTTTTAAAAGTAGGTTTAAAACGCATGGTAATACATCATTTGGGCTCGACTTTTCCCTCCCTACTCTTACAAGGTTACATGGATCAGAAATATGTCTAGAAACTGTCTTAATTTTCAAAGAAGCACTTTAACTCTCTTTTGAGTAATAAGTACAATTTTCAATAATAATTCCCATTGCAGCTCAGGCATTAGCAGGAGACAGAAATGACAAGCAACACCATCAGGAACATTCCTTCAGTTATATCACATGAGGTCAAGTGGTCCTTTATAGACAGACTCTGGTACATGTACCAAGAGTTTATACAGTCTTCTCATAGAAAACCTACTATACATGAAAAACTATTATTTACATTTGAGAGTCACCATATTAGGAGAGAGAAACTTCCTGAGCCAGTTGTCACATATAGAAAGCCACTATATAAATAACATAGATTCCAGTGCTGCAACCACTCTCACATATGCCGTGGCATGCTGTCTACATATGCAAAGCATTCATTGCATGCCCTGTATGCCTGAATGGCTGTGCCTTGTCTAACTGGTGACTTGCAGGATGGATTCACTCCACTGGATGATTCTGTCCAGCCCCTTTGAAAGATGTCATTTTGTAGAACAAAATGGAATCTTCTGCACAGGTTGATCTCATTCACCATACATGTGAGGTCGTGCCGCATGGAGAATGCCATTTTGGACCACCTAAAGCTTGCAAGTGAGTTGTTGCGTGCCTTACTAAAACTGTAACGGCATGCCACTGCGCATATGTTTAATTTACACACTGTGTAGTCCCACTGACATCAACTGACATTCAGGCAGGTGAAGCTAAGTATGGAATAAATGTTTACACGATCATGGTCATATAGCTATAGTACATATTTTCAGTTGAATCATAACAGCTGGAGAAAGGACAGATCTATCAGGTTCTTCATTCCTCTCCTATTAATGCAAGCTTGCTCCTTACAATGTATTTTCTAGTGGTAAATAATCAGATCTTGTTTAAATAGCCAAAGGGACAGGACTTCCACCATTTCTTTTGGGAGACTAGCCTTCAAACTACTGCATCAATCAGGGATTTGTTCCTGAAATCCAGTCTCAATCTTCCTTTTCTTTATTTCATCCTATCATTCCTATTTATAACTACGATCACTCTTCCATTTTTGTGGGTGCTTATTTTTAAAATCTTGGATATTTTCTTTTCTGTTTGACCATTATCAATTGGTCTTTTACATAGATCTTTAAAGCTTCCTCATATTTCTCTCTCTCTCTCTCTCTCTCTCACTCTGTGTGTGTGTGTAAGTCTCTGCCTTTTATTTCACCTCTTCTTTAAATATGTGGCTATGTGGTCATCTCTTGGCATATTCCTCCTTTTTCTTTTTTAGTATAAAAGTTAGTTTAAAAATATCATTTTTAAAAATTCTCATTCCCTCTTGCTATTGGACAGTTTTTATGAAGCCCATCTCTTTTCTCCTCCTCTCATTCCGATGATTTCCCACAAGAATTTGGTGATATCTCTCTGCTTCATGAAGGAAACTGCAGCAGCTCCTTCTCACTCTCCTGTGGAAGAAGGGTGTTAGTAGAACTCCTGTCCTTGGGTCAAGAGGAGGAGGTCTGATCAAGGCTTGAATGGGAGTGGGGTATTTTCCCAGTGTTCACTTGCAAGATGAGTTTTTCCTTCTTGAGATACCAAAATAAGACGCCACTTGCATCAGATTATGCAAATATGATCATGTTGGCTCCTCCAACTTGGTTTCCCCTCAGGGGAGTTCAAGTAAATCATAGACACTATAGGGAGGTGTCTACATCTCCAAATTCCACAGTCATGTGGTAATCTCAGAATCTAAGCTTTCATTAAAGAAGGGAGGGAGAAAAAGAGAGACAAAAAAATGTAACCCACATAATTATGAAGAAAAACCTGAAAACTTGAACTAAGTGTAACTGATACAAGGAAATTTACCTGGGTTTTCAGAGAGAGGGGAAACAACCACTAGAGGCAGGAAAGACACCACCTCGCCCCACACTAACCTATACACATGGCTTCCAGTGTTTTACAGTAGGGCTGGCTGGTGGTACGCTTGAATGTTACACTAGGCTGTGTGAATTAGGGTCCTCCTCAGCAGGCTGGTCTCTATGGGATTGGCTTTCTTTAGATGGGGCTCTGTCATAGGGTATATAAACCCCACAGGATTAATAAACTATTGTGGGCTCAGATGAACCAGCCTTGCCACACGTGTGAGAAATGTCAGATCTGGAAGGAGGAGCTTAAAAGGGAAAAACAGCGGAACAGTTGATGGTAAACCAAAGAGGACAGCAGACTGCCAGTCTTCAGCTCTTGGAGAGAGGGCTGGCTGAAGGTAAGGCAGCGATAGCTGGAGGGCTGAGCCTCTTATGACTAGACGAGTGTGGTGGAACACCTGGATGTTGCAAACTAGAGGACTAGGTAAGTGCAGGGGCTCAGCCCAAGGCCTAGGTGGTGCCCTAGGAAAGGAGGTTGGTGATAGGTTCAGATGCTCCTCTCCTCCCTTTTGGCTCCAGGGGTGAGAGTGGAGGGAGGAAACAGTAACCTTCTCTAAAACACCTTCCACTCATAGCACCAAAATGAGATCCCATTCACCGTAGATTGTATAGATCTGTGATTCTCCCTCCCTTTTATTTGCTTTGATAGACACTGCTATATAGGTTCATGCTTGCCTAACATTTTCATATTTTCTCCACAATCATAAAGTCTAGTGACTTTATTTGTTTTTAAAAAGGAAAGAAAGAAAGAAAGCAGAATAAAATGGTATTGTCACCTGGTGTAACCAAGTCTAATCTGAACCCCTGGTTTGATATTCTTGTCTCTTTGTGCCCCATGCAGCAAATCCCAAATAAACTACGGTGACTGGAAAATCCCCATGTTAATCTAAGCACAATGTATTCTCACCTACTTATTTATGATCATTCTTGTGCACTGAACACATCCTATCTTAAGAATGTATATAAATATGTATATATATATAATATCCCAGGGATTGCATCTGACATTTCAACTCAGACTTTTAAAATATAAATAAAGCAGACTTTACTTTATGAGGGCGGGGAGGGAGCGGGGAAAAGAGGGACACATTGTTCTGTTGAGAGGAGCATATTGAGATATGGTATATTTCTGTCTATCAGGGGAACAATAGTAGAAAGCTGAATTCAGAAGAAGTCAGCTTGGAAAATACTGTTCTGCACTCCAGCTGTTAGCAAAACTGTTTAAGAGTAACTATTAAAATGCTCACATTATGCAGCTTAACTGCGACTTTTAATAACATGATCATATTAAATTTTGCTAGTGCCTGGATTAAACTGAATAGCAGAATTCTTGGGTTATTCTTGTTACAATAGTTGTTCTTAACATTATCAGTACAGTGAGTTTGGAGTGCCTGCTATTACCAGTTATATATACCCATCTCAGTTGTTCTCCTTGCTTGGTGGCCACCCTTAGTTTTAGACTGATATTTAGCTACATCCATGCCAATCGGACATATTCATTATTCAGAGGTGATCAAGTATTTGCTGAATGCATTATTTTTTCAAACACTGTCATCTTTCATTTTTGAAAAAGGACTACATTTTCCCCTCTTATTCAATTGCCATCTTTTAGAGCTGGCTATACAACTCAAATAAATTCCCCGAGGAGACCTGGCACTGTTCTGCTAAGCTATTTGACAAATAGCTTTTCTGATATTTGACCAGCTCTTCTGTTGTTTAATTATAGGTGGGTCAGGTAGCACTGCTTATTAGTAAAGTTGCCCAATGCTTTTTATAAGATCCTGTTTTCAGATTATTCTAACTTTGCCAAACTTCAACTGTTTGCATTGAAATTTTCCATGGTAGGTGGATGTAGGGAAAATGGCTCCCAGGGCTAACTTGTATTTTGGCAGACTGGCCTCCACTGCCTTGAAAAATCTCAGTTTGCATGTGCTCAGTATAGCCTTATTAGATTTTTGCAGCTAAATTCTCTGAAGATTCCATCTACACTTAGCATGTTCTACCTCAAGGCACAGCAGAGCTTCCCTACAATTGCAGCTCTGGGATGTTTTGTGCCGTACTGGGTTTCGTCTGGGCACTTGAACTGAAGGCAGGAAACCTGTGTCTGCTGTACTCTTAATGACCCCCTTGCTGAGCCCAGGCAATGTGGCGAGGGAAGATGTCTGATTCAAAGGTAGAAGGGACAATAGCTAGATGTGCAGGACAGGTGGGATTAGTAAACTGGGACTCAGAACCTGGGCAGATGAATAGTGAGATTAGACAATGAGGAGAAAGATTTGGTACTGGGAGCCAGTAGGAATGGTAAATGTGGGCTGGGGGTAGTAGAAACCAGGGTGAGGGGGAGAGACAGATTAGAACAGGAGCTTGGAATAGGAGAATTGGAACTGATGGGAAAGGAGACTGGTGGGGTGGGGAGATTGGAAAGGGGAGTTAGCCAACTAAGATTTGCTAGTCAAGTAGTCTTGGATTAGGATGAGAGGCTTGAGGTGATGGGGTTTGTTAGATGAGGAGAATAGAATTAGGGTGAAGTTTCAGCGGTGGAGAAGTGACAAGGCCTGGAGAGATTGGAGGGGATGGAGCAGAAGGGGTCACTTTAGAAGACTAAGCAGAAGTCTGGCCTTCTAGCATCCCCTCACCTCCAGAGTCTGCAATGGAACCCAAGATTCCAAGTTTCATCATTCCTCTGCTGTCACCAAACCCTCTTTTACCAAACAAAGTCTAATACTGAGTATTTGATAGCAACCCCTGCTTAAGTCAGTGACCAATAAGCAGGTTTTAGATTTAGATACACTTTTTGTTTTGTGAAAGTTTGTACATTTGGAATTTTGTCTGAAAATGTTTCCTCTACTCTCCTTTATCCCTGCAGTGGAGCATCACTCCTGGTTTTGCTGCCAGAGACAAGAAAAGCAGTGGTAACTATTTCATTGACTGACCAGTGGGGGTGCACGTAAATGATGACATTTATCTTCTTCCCTTGATACCTGTATCAATACTCATTACAGATGAAATTCACCTCTGTGTAGAGAGCCAGCACAAGTTCTGAGCACCACTTAAGCCCTTGAAATAGAGATGGATTTCAGCCTAAAAGTATTCAGTAGCTGAGCTCAAGATTAATACATTGTGTTAATTCCTTTTACAGTTCTGGGCCAAATCCTAAACATAGTTCCACTGAAGTCAATAGAGATATGGCAACTTACATAATTTGAGGATCTCTCCTTCATTTTTATGATACATTTTGGATCTTGCAATAAGTTCTGCCTTTTCAGAGGCACACACACAAATAGTGAAATTCAGATTTAGCAGAAGATTTTGGAGGGCTTTGGAAAGAGAAATTTAGAACCTAAACAAAGTATCTGAGACTAGTTACTTGTCAACAGTTTTGACCCTTTTCCTTGCTTTCAGGGTTGTGATCTCTATTTAATGGGTGCACTTGACAGTAGCAATCCTTTACAAGTACTCTAAAAGCAGACATAAGTAAAACAACCCAAACCACATCCATTGTTAATAATTGATGTTTGTTCAGCATTGGTGAGCATTGATTATAGGCTTAAAAGGAAGTTCTTTGCAATATTGATTTTGATGCTTTTGACTTTCTACATAGAGACTGAAAGCAGCATGCACTTAATGGAAGTTGGTCATATTCCTTAAAAAATTAAGCAGTCATTAAGCTTGTGATTCAGTACTAGTCACTATCCTGTGGTATAGATGTCCTTGAAGAAATGTCAAAAACGTTTTAGATTTGTTCAGCCTTTGTAATGGAGTATTATAATTAATAACTACAACATCTTGATGCCTTGATTGCAACTTTCAGTCAGCTCTGAAGTTTTTGCATTTATTGTGTGTTGTGAAAGATGGATGATGACGTCAGTAGCAAGTTTTGCAACACTAAAGGAAAACACTTAGTTTTCCTTCCTAAAGCAAGGAAGCAAAACACTAAATATTACAACTTTTTTATTTTGATAGTAGGGAGGGCACCAATTAGCTAGGGTTTTTTAAATAATGTAAAAGGGCTGTGCTGACTTAGACTATGGCAAATATGGGTCTAGAGATGAAGATGATAAAAATAGGGAAAACACATTTAACTTGATGACGCAGATGCTTGCTTGAGTATTGTTATGTTGGAGGAGTAGAGTACATAAATATAACTGAGATATAGGTTTCTAAAATGACTATTTTTATGCAATCTGAGTCAAACTTAAACCAAGATGTCCACCTATCATTAACATATATTTAAGATATTTCATCTTGCTGACTTTCTATAGATTTGTGGGATTTCTTAAGAAATGGACACTCCCCTTTTACCTTCAAAGTAATAATGACAATTTTCAAAGGAAATCCCCCACTTAATTGATCTTTACAAACTTCTGAAAACTTGTTAGGGGAAAATGTTAATGGTTGAAATTTTCTTTGTTACTTAGACGGATTTTGAAAAGAAAAAATATTTAAATTGAAACCCACATTTGTTAGTTAATATACTATGTGAAACCAATGAAATACATTTACCATAGTTATAAATTGTCAAGTCCTTCTTTATTCGGGCAAATGAGGTTTCCAATGGGAGTTTTGACAAACAGAATTTGGCCTTATTGAAGGCTCTTGATGAAGAGCCAAGGAAAGTCTACCTAAATATTTCTCTTTATCTTAAAGAGAAAATTGGAAGGAATTATTGCTAAGCTGCAACACAAACAAGCTGGAAAGCTCATAGCTTGCAGACAGGCTTTTACCTAATCTTATTCAGTGTGAAGCAATATTCAACCTCTACTAACCCTGATCTCTGGCTGCTCAGGTCAGCCCTTCTTTGAAGATTACCCATGATCATAGAATCCTAGAATCGTAGTACTGAAAGGGACCTCAAAAGGTCATCTAGTCCAGTTCCCTGCACTCACGACAGGACTAAGTATTAGCTTGATCATCCCTGACAAGGTGTTTGTCTAACCTGTTCTTAAAAATCTCAAATAATGGAGATTCCACAACCTCCCAAAGCAATTTATTCCAGTGTTTAACCACCCAAACAGGAAGTTTTTCCTATTATCTAATATAAACCTCCCTTGCTGTGAAGCCTTGCTGCAATTTAAGCCCATTGCTTTTTCTCCTATCCTCAGAGGTTAAGGAGAATAATTTTTCTCCCACCTCCTTGTAACCACCTTTTATGTACGTGAAAACTGTTATCATGTCCCCCCTTGGTCTTCTCTTCTCCAGACTAAACAAACCCGTTTTTTTCAATCTTCCCTCATAAGTCATGTTTTCTAGACCTTTAATCATTTTTGTTGTTCTTCTCTGGAGTTTCTCCAATTTGTTCATCTTTCCTGAAATGTGGCACCCAGAACTGGACACAAAACTCCAGCTGAGGCCTAATCAGCACAGAGTAGAGCAGAAGAATTACTTCTCATGTCTTGCTTACAACACTCCTGCTAATACATCCCAGAATGATGTTTGCTTTTTTTGCAACAGTTACACTGTTGACTCGTATTTAGCTTTTGGTAGACTAAGATCTCCAGATCCCTTTCTGCAATAATTCTTTCTAGGCAGTCATTTCCCATTTTGTATGTGTGCAACTGGTTGTTCCTTCCTAAGTAGAGTATTTGTCCTTATTGAATTTCATCCTATTTTCTTCAGACCATTTCTCCAGTTTGTCCAGATCATTTTGAATTTTAATCCTATCATCAAAATCACTTGCTTTTTCGTCTGTGTAGGAATACCATCTCCCCGAATGACGTTAGGTACATCAACAGAAGCCTTGTTCCATCAAAGTAACTGTGACTATAGTGGGGAAAGGAGGGTTATGTTGGCATAGATATGTTGGGTGCAGTTTTAATACCAGTGACTAGGTATGACAATATAATTAAAGGGTAGACTGAACCAGAGACAGGCTAGCAGCATAGGGGCATAAGAGCTTGTAAACAATAGAGCTCACTTCCCCAAAGAACCTGGAATAGAACCAGCAGTCCTCTGTCTCTACACTCCTATGCTATCTGCAAATAGCAATGGCAAAGTTTGTGACTCATCCTCCATCGAGTGGCTGATCCACAGAGAAGATAATAGTAGACAACTGTTACCAGTTACAAAGTTAGTCCAAGTGGTAGAAGTTTATACTGTGAATCTAAAGGTTTGAGTGATGCTGATAAAACATATTAAGGGTTAATATGGTTTTACATGATTGAATTTGTTTGGTTTTTTCTGAGTTTTTGTTGTTTTTTCAGTTTGTGTGATGCTCGGCATGGGCAAGTCACTTTCAAAAAATGTTTTCACAGTTGGCTTCTAATTGAGTTTTGTTTATTTTTCTGTCAGCTCTACATGAGACCGCTTGAGCTGCAGAAGGGCTGAGTCCTCACAACCGCAGCTGTCCTTTGAACATAAAGTGTTATAAAAATTCTAAGTACTCTGAAAAATCAGGCCCTCGGTGTCTCGTGGCGGGAACCCCAAATAATGCATACATCTGATGATCATGGCCTTAATCTCTCTGTGCCTCAATTCTCTATCTATAAAATGGGTATAACACCATCACCTAATCTTACAAAGGTGCTGTGAAGATAAATTAATTTGTGTTTGTGAAGCACTCAGACAGTATAGTGCTATGATTTAGAAATGGCCACTAGGTCATTAATAATTTTGTATTCTGTCAGGGTTTGACTGATATGCAGTAAATAAGACCTAGGGTCAAACCCTAAATGTGGAGGATAAAAATAAATTTTAACTACTCATTTACTGAGTGAAGTAGGGGTCCCATTAAAATAATTAGTAATCATTATGCATTTGCACCAGAGGGCTGAGTTAAAGTTGCATACCCAGCCTTAATTCTGGCATTTTCTAACTCCAGTGTACTTGATTTTTGCAACCTTAATGTGCTTTTTAACTTAGTATTTTTAAAATGTAATTATCAATATAAATAATACAATTTTGTGTCTAGACTGAATCAATGCATTAGTTAATTCCAAGTCTCCTGGCTCCTAGTCCTGTACCTGAATCACAAAACCCTCTGTAGTCCCCATTAAATAATTTTACTTTGTAAATGTATTGAACAAATCATATGACTATATCCAAAATGCCAACTGTACACATAAATGACCATGTCATCACACGCCCTTGCAATTGCTTCTGCAATCTCGTTTAGATGCCTAGTACTTCCTTTATTAATAAGTACCAACAGTCTGAATGTCCATTTGCTCTTGCTGCTGGTTGTTTTTAATAAATATTTTACTGCAGTAATACCTAGAGATCCCCGTTAGGAGTTAGGACCCCCATTGTCCTAGGCATATCTAATGTCAAGACAGCCCCTGCCCCAAAGACTTTACAATCCAAGTATAAGCAAACAGGGGGGAGCATGGGATTACTATTTACAGTCCAATACACGTGCTCTCAATTTCCTTTAACTTTTCAAAACTTTTACTTAAAAAAAACAAAACTTCATTTTCAGGTATGGAAATAATAAGGAGGAATTACTTCTTGCATGCAAAAAAACAAAATGAAACAACAAATGGTATAAAAACCATACTTAATAAAAATATATATATCACCATATCAAACTTTACAGTTTTTGTCCAATTCAAAATATCAGAATAAAGTATTTCAGTTTTCTAAATTTTATTGGCCTAAAATATTAAAAACTTCCAAAACAAAAGTAATTAAGTTTAAAATGTATGCAGAAGGAGGAGGAGGAAGACAAGAAGAAAAATAGAAAAGACATTGTCAATCATCTCACCATTAAAGTAGAAGTTAGGTGATAAGAAGACCCAGGTAAAATAAAAGATTCAGATTATCTCTAAAATTTTACCCTTTGAATATAACAGCAGGTGGCTCTACAACAAAACTAAATCAAGTTAGGAGACAGAAAATTATTTTTAGAATGGGAAACATTTTAAATAGTAGTGGTGGCTTCTCAGGCTGCAAATTCATAACCATATCCATTAATGAATGGGCTAGATTTTGACTTGAACTCTGGGTCAGATTTTAAAGGTATTTAGGCCCCACACTTGCTGCCTAACTTCCATCTTTTTTAATAGGACTTAGGTGTCTAGACACCTATCTGCATGTTTAGGTGCCTACATTTGACTCTGTGCCCCTACAAAGGAGTAAGAACTCCTACTCTTCTTACTGCCCTGCAGGGCAACCTGAACCTAGGCTCTGGTTGATGAGAAATAAGCCTGTGCTGCATGCTGCTTACTAACACCCAATCATTTGTTCTATAGCAAGGGAGAATAAAGGGGTAGGGGGGGATAAGTAGATGGGGTGGGGACTTGTCTTCAAATTTACCATTTGCTGGCCAGAGCTGATGCTGGTAGTATCACAGGCTTGCATCACCTGTGTGTGTTTTCAGGCTAAAGGCCATAATTTACCCCTGCTACCCTTAGAAAAAACCCTCTATCTGCAGTAGCATAGCTGGGGTGGAGCAGAAGCAGAGCCTTAAAAAGGAAGCGGCGCCTTTTTTTAGCAAAGCTTTGGGGGCACTCCGGGTCTTCGGCGGCATTTCGGTGGCGGGTACCACCGAAGACCCGGAGCGAATGAGGACCTGCCACCGAAGACCCGGAGCACCACCGGAGGTGCCGCTGGGTGAGTACAGGGGGAGCCTGGGAAGGTGCCTTTTTATAGCGCCGCTCCCCCTGCACTCCGGACCTGCCTACGCTGTCTATCCGAGTTGTATGTCTACACAGCAAAAGCTCTTCACAAACTAGCCCACCTGACCTAGATAGTGTGGATAACAACAGCAAAATTATCAGAGGTGTAGCCATGTTAGTCTGTATCCACAAAAACAACAAGGAGTCCTGTGGCACCTTAAAGACTAACAGATTTATTTGGGCATATGTTTTCATGGGTAAAAAGCCCCACTTCGTCAGATGCGGCATCTGAAGAAGTGCATCTGAAGAAGTGGGTTTTTTGCCCACAAAAGCATATGCCCAAATAAATCTGTTAGTCTTTAAGGTGCCACTGGACTCCTCGTTGTTTTAGTGAAGACAATGTTTCACAGAGAAGTCCAGTGATCTGAGTATGTACCCAGTATGTATGAACAAAGTTCCTTTTATTTCTTAAAGCCGATAAAGCACTTTGTTATAAAAAGAAGTAGACCAACCACTTTTTTTCATTTAGGCTCCAGGTACAGCACCAGTATTTTTGACATATCGGTCTGCTGAAGTCATCTCAGAATTATTTCCCAAACATACCTCATAGGAACATACCATAGAGATGCTGTTCTCAAGCAGTACTGTCATGGGAGCAGCAGAGGAATTATCATCCTTGTAGGAAAAAAAGAGATTGAATTTATGGTTTAATAACCTGTGATACTGCTTATGAGGTATATGCAGAATGTCCCTGCAACCTCTGGTACATTGTAAAAACATTCAGCCCATTACAAATGAGAATCTTTGAGCACGAAACAGGAATGAGGTCACATGACAATTACCTTGCAGTTCAACATTTCATTAAAACAACACATTTTATTACAGCCCTTAAACTTCAGGAAGGGTCAAACAGGTCATGCTGCTCAGATAGGGGAAAGACAGGAAGAAATTCACTTTAAAGTTATGGATCTGCTACATCTCTAAACATCTTTAAGAACATACAGTCAGGTTTTAATTTGGATAACTGGTTCTTTTACTAATAGGTCAAGATCCCAATCTGACCTTGGTCGATAGTGACTGAAAGTCATTCTCTGATTACTGTAGTCAGCTATGTGGGATGAATAGGTGCTTTCAGTCTAGATTCTAGTGCACAGATATCCATTTCACAAGGGTTAATGACACTAACTGGCCTCATTGTTGATTCTCTCAGGATATAGAGAATTTGTTTCAAACAAGCACTTAGGTTTAGGTACAGAAGCTTAGGCCTGTTCTAGACAAGCGCTTGCCATTTGCAATCACAATTTTGCAGACACATTTTAGGCATCCCTATTTGAAAATTGAGTCCAGAATAGTGACCTTAGGAGACAAGTACTTTGATACTGAAGATATGCAAGGATTTATTTATTAAGATTTTTTTTGTCAGCAGTACAATCTGGATTTATGTGAATTTTGCATTAATAAAGAAGTAGCCAAGTGTTCTTTACTATGGGTGGAATTCTGGACCCCCCTGAGGTCCAAGGCAAAACTCCCATTGACTTCAATGGGTCAAGATTTCACTTTGTATCTTTGTGAAATTTTAAAATGTGATGTTTTGGGCTCTGATCCTGCAAGCTGTTTCCTGGGCCACTGCAGACCTCCCTGGAGCTCAGATATTACTGCGTGAAGCCGTTTGCAGAGGAGAGTCCTGGTAGCAGGTCCTTAATCCTTCACCTTTGCTCTCATTTTTCATTACTTTCTCTAAAGGAGATCTGGAAAGAAGTGATTTGCAGGTATTTGCATTCTGCTGGATAGACTTACAGAATTTACACGCACACTAAAGTTGGATGGTGCTGGCAACCATTTGCTATTCAACACCGTCAACAAGTTGGAAGTTATAAAACAATTTGGGTAGGTGGGGAAGATAACTGTGTTAACACCTTTGTTCCTTTTATTGTGCATATATCATTTGTATATCGTAGCCACTTTTTATTATTTGATTTATGGTACTGCCTAGAGGCCCAAACTGAAATCAGGACACCGTTGTTCTATGCAATATACAAACACATTAAAAATTATTTCTGCTCTGAAAAACCTATAATCTAAATAGACAAGACAGAGAAAGGGTGGGAGAAAGATTGTACTCTGCCCATTTTACAGATGGTAATGAAGGCATAGAGCAATTTGGTGACTTGCTGAAGGCAACATAAAGTGTGATAAGGCTCTCGGTGATGTTATTGTGCAGGTTCGGGGCCTAAAACACCATGTAGCAGAGCTGGTTGCATTTTTCTAACAAACATTAATTAAAGTTTCATTTTAAAAAAAGGGTGTTTGTGACTTTTTTAAAAAAACTAGCTGTACCATACACATCTATTATGTTTAAGTAATCCATGATAACAATGAATCAGTACCATGGATTTAAAAACTCTTCATCACCTGGAGTCTTTAAGCAGATGGTGAATATCTTTCAAAAGGGATGCTGTAGGTTAAGCACTAAGTAACAGCATGGAAGAAAAATTCACTCCACATCAAGGATTACTGGGTGAAATTCTATTACCTGTGTTACGCAGGTGATCAGACAAGTTGACCATAGTCTTTTCTGACCTTAAAAGCTAAAAACTTTGAGAAAGCTCAAAATTAGCTCTGTGCTTTATAGCTCAGGTCTGCCCCTTTGATCTTCAGTTTTCCTGTAGAATCAACTAACACAGGCAACGGCAACCTTTGGCATGCGGCTCGCCAAGGTAAGCCCCCTGGCGGCCTGGGCCGGTTTGTTTACTTGCTGCGTCCGCCGGTTCGGCCAATCGTGGCTCCCACGGGCCACGGTTCACCGTCCCAGGCCAATGGGGGCTGTGGGAAGCGGTGGCCAGCACATCACGAGCAGCGTGCCGAATGTTGCCGATTCCTGAACTAACAGATGGACTAGGCTATAGATCGGTAGTCTTTGTGCTGCGTTTAAGTTCAGTTCATGATACAGATCAGAGCCAGCCTAGCAGTTGGGGATCCAAACTTCTTCAGCACATCATAGGAAGTAAGGGAGTCTTTGCATTTGGAGTTAGGGCAGGTTGAAAAGTTCAGGTTCAGAATGTGGCTTAACTAAGAGCTTTGGATTTAAGGTTTTGATCATTCCTAAGAAAAGTGTGCTCTACCCTGAGGAGTGCAAAAGGTGGTTGCAGGGCTCGCCTTTGTGTTGTTCCCAACATTCCTGAGCCTAGTTGCTACCCAGTGTTGCTACCCTAATCCCTGATGCAACCTAGAGCTTCCTGAAAGCTACTGTAAATTGTTCTAGCTGCCAATTGCTCCCAGGGACTATTACAGCAGCTGTGGATCTGGCTCAACTATGCTTATAGGCTGCCAGATGATCCCTACCCAGGTGGATCTTCCTCCGGCCTGCACTGAAAATCTAGGCCAGTGTGTCTATAGGCTAGGAATGAAGTACTCTAAAGAAAGATGCTTAAAACAAAATCCTCTCCCCTTTTGTTATCTTGGAAGTCTGATCGTTCAGTCTGGACTCAGTCAAACATACTGTAGTTATGCACTATCCGGGCTTCCACTCACACCTCTTTACTAATGCACTTCGGGCTTTACCTGCCCATTTTACTATTTTACCTATAGATCTTAGTTTCTCCAGGCAGACACTGCCAATTATGAAATGTGTGATGGTTTTGTGATGTGAACAAATCACTGTTGAGATTTCCAATCATGGGTGATCAAATACTGCAGTGATGACTGTAATATAACAAGAACTTAAATACATAGAAATTCAAGTCTCTGGAGAGAAATGTTAGCACAATGTTATTTAGCCTATCTGCTGTCTGCTTTTGCATTCTTCTCTCCTAATTCTTTTTCATAGAACCTATATATGATCTGAAAAACTGCATTTCTATCTGCAAAATATGCACTGAAACTTCAGACTGAAACTTTTTAGTATTACCTATATTTCCTGTGTGAAGAGTCCCTCAGTTCTCTTAGTCCAAAGGTTTAGTTTACATTTAGAAATAAGGTTATCCAAAAAAGGGTTCCAATACTCCTTGATTTCAATGGGACTACTCGTGCAGACAACTGTTTACCAACTGGAGTAAGGGTTTATTTTTTTCTTTGTAAAGAACTATGAGTTAGATGCACACTACAACATCTGATTCTCAGATGTATACATTTGTTTTACAAGATTTAATGAAATCGTTCAATGGCAAATGTGTGCTCTTTCTAGTAAAAATAACACATTTAATCACGAAAAATGACACCATCTTGCTCTGGATAGAATCTTAAGGTTTCTCTTTAAGATTTACAGCTGGCAGAACTTTGTCATTTTCAGAGCAATGTATCTCAAGTTTTTGTAGAATTTATTTATAGTACAATACCCTTTTTCCATTTCCAAAAATTGTCAGATTTATATGGCAGATAGCAAGCAATCTTATTCAAAAAGGTAAAATAGATCTACTTACATAATATTTTTCCAACTCTGAGATTCTTTTAATGTAGTTCTAGTCAAATAAGTATAAACACTGATTAAATCTTTTCTAACTATAAGATTTCATTAAATTGTTAAGCTAATAAATTGTATCTGTACTAGATTATCTTGAGGATAGACTTGGCTGTTGAAGGACTTGACCCTAAAGTCTTAGCTATTTCCAATTCCTGTTTAATGAGTACATTTATTGCTTAATTACATCACACATCAATGAATTTTGCACTTTGATTAGGTAATAGTTTTATGTAATTCTCTGGATCATTTGAGGATACGCCCAGGAAACATCTGAACCATAATAATGAGCTTCAAGAGGGAAAAATACATATTGCAGACTCATTAGAGTAAGCTTTCTGTCCCCACAGCAATGTTTGCTTTTTGGGCTATGCCGACCTAGTCATTTTCACTGTAGTTCCCATGATATTATGCAATGAGTTTTTGTTGCTGAAACTTTATTTCTTAACTCAACATGAGTTAGCTGTGTCTCACTAGGCAATAGTGGCTGGAGTAACAGCTGCATCATTCTGATAAGGTCTCATAAGGGATCATGGAGATTATTAGTCTCTGTTCTGTATTATAGTCTTTTGATTTTTATTTTTGATCATGTTTAGAAAAAAATACTATTCTGAACTGACTTTAGTAGCTCTCACTGAGTGTCTTTCGCTGTTACTTTGTTCTTGATTTCTACTGCCACCCGCACCCCCAAGATGTTAGCTTTCTTTAAAAAAAGATATTTTCCCTGAATCTCACTGTTCTATTCATGCAGGTATGTTACTCACACACAGTTCATTTGACAGACTACAATCTCAGTGTGTGGTTGCCTACTAGGTAAAACTTTCAGCATGAAATATATACATCAAAATAGTGGAATACGGAATACAAGTAACCTTGGATTTCTCCACTATGGAGGCAGTAACCACTATAAATGAAACCAGAAATATATGGAATGTAGAACATGCAAAGGAACATAGAGACACAAAAGGAGGTGTCAGACACAGCTTTTTCTTTTTAGGCACATTCACTCAGTATAAAATCAGATTGCAGATTCAATTTTAAAAAGAGCAATATGAAAACTACCTTTTTAATGAGGCCCAACTACAGGATCAGGCTAAACATGGAATACTTTACAGGAAGTACAAAGCAATTAATTTCTTAGTCTTTCTTGAGTTTATAAATTAAAAGGCACCCATGAAAATATTACCACAGAGGTCCTCAAAATATGCTTGTGAATTTCCTGTATGCATAACAATGGGACATAATGCTCAATATTGTGAGTTATCACTTGCAAACATTCCTAACCTCTGCAACCTCCGACACACCCCATGGTAATCTCATTTACATAAATCACATTATCCTCTCTGTTGCACTTGTATTGACATACAAATTTAAGTGCAATTTAGGATTGTGTGTGGTACTCAAGCAGCCACAGTTGGTTCATGCTAGCTCCTTTAAATGTATATACATACTTACATACACACAGGTGTATGCATCTCTCATACCAATGCCTTTCTCTTTCACCCCACAAACCATGTCTACTCAGATATAGTTGCTTCAAACTGTAATATTTTTCCCTTTCTTTTAAGAGGTGTTGGTGGTGGCATCACATATGTTGTTGGAAAGATCAGTCTTATATTTGAAATGTTTCATTATGTGTCTGCTGCCTAATGTGACACCTTAGTGCATGTAGAGGTCTATTAGAGAATCTCGTACTAGAAGATCACTAATGGCAGTCATTGCAACTGTCAGCAATTTTTCACTTTTCTCGTGAGGATACGCTTGCTAATTGGATTAAGTCTGTCTCCAACTGTAATCTCTATGAGCAGCAGTTAAAGGAAGAACTGCAATGTCACACCTGGCTTATATGCTAGGAAGTGATGAACACAGCTAATAAGAGTAATTTAAAGCACAACCCATGCACATAATTAACTATGCCTTATTTCCTTGATTAACAACCTGCTCTTTGAGACTGAAGTAAATACTTGAGTTACCAGAATTAGATGTGATTTAAAGGTACTGAATAGGGTGGCTGAGGGATTGTCACTGTGCCTCAGTGGGTCACAGCTGAGAATGCCAAATTCAGGACAAACTGCTGAGAAATAGGGCAGACACACCCCAAACTGATGGTTATTCTAGCATTAGATTATACCAAGCCAGTAACGAAAGTGAACTTCTGTATCACCCTATTGGTTAACAGAAAGTCAAAGATGCAGTCTCCTTATACATTCCAGCCCTTGTCTCACCACTCAGACACTGGACTCTATGATGAGTGGTTCCTGAAACAAGTTTCATCAAACAAAGGGTTCTTTTAATCCCATGAGATCAGCCACATAGCCAGGTAAATATATAACTCAAATCTTACCCAGTACTAGAAGGTCCTCAGCCCATAGTTCAAAATGCTTCCTTTTGTTGTAAATCCACAGTCCAGAGAATCAGGGCAGAAACAGAAGTAAAAATGGAGATCTCAGGGGTCTTTTATATCTTTTGCCATGTGCCTGGAAATGTACTGTCTCTGTGGAAAGTTACTGGCCTAAAACGGAGTCAGGGCTCACATGAGCATATCACATGTCCTTACATGTTTTGATGACTCACAAGGGGTAGCCATTGCCTATATTCTTGCTGAGGCATCCAGGGGAAGATCTATCAGTGCTGGAATGAGTTTCTTCTATGGCCCATTGTCAGAGCTAAGTGTCCTTGATGGGCCATCAATTCATAGCTGTGTGGCCTTAATGTAAATTTTACCTGGTGGGTGTTTCCCGGGAATACAGCACATATGTATGATGCCAGTACAAAGCCAATATTCATAGCTTCAGCTACTAAAATGGTACATGCATATAAACAGGATAATCATACTAGCAGGAGTAGCTCAGGAAGAGTTAGTGGAAGTGGAGGAAGCATGCATATATTGGAGTTCCAGCAAATTTTTATATTGTATCTTTAATTGTATCTGAGTTCCTGATAGGAACCAGATTTGATTTCTGGGTAAGGAATCATGACCTTTCTCCCCTTCTCCCTCCCATCCAAAAAAACCCCCAACCCATTAAAGGTGCAAATTTCATTTAGTTTTGGTGCTTACTTTTAGGTTTGTCCATTCCTAACAATCTAGCATTTCAAAACACTTTGTAAAGATAGCTACATAATGATTTTAAAATACTATATATTTACCTATTCTGAGCATTTATAGTTGTTGTTTGTTGCTGTGATATGCATTAGAGGGCAAGGGATGGGTAATAATTTTAAGAATCTGAATATCCAAATTCCTGTTTTAATTCAAAATGTATAACTGGCCACATTTAAATCAATATTAAAAATACTTTTGGGGTATGTTAAAGGTTTCAGAGATCTATGCTAATCTTTCCCCTTACCATTGTAATTCATTTCTGTGATATTCATCACTGTAGGGTCTGAGTAAATTCCAACCCTTGCAGATTATAATTTTAAATATTTTGATGACTTTGACTTTTGATTCCACCAAAATGTTTTTACATAAATGACAAAATACATTTTTAAAGTCTTGGACTGAGTCCTTTTGATAACTCAGCTGTTGCAAATGCTTTGTTTATAGACCATGACATGTAATTTTGAGTGTACTGTGTATGCAGCAGTTTTACAGGTGCTTGTCAATCTATTTTACTATATTCCTTGTCCTTGCTGTTTTTCCTCTATTTCTGGCATTACTTTGTTTTAGTCTCCAGATTATTTCATTTTTTTCTTGAAAAGTTAGATAAACAGTCTAATAATTTGATGGATATGTGATTCCACATTCCCTGTTTTACATACCATGAATCCTGTTAGACTGCAAAAACTGTGAAATTGTTGAGTTTCTGATTTAATTTAGAAATGTAATGAAAATTCCTCAGTTGTTTCACTTCTGTATTATTATTATACAAGAGTCTCCACATAATGTACATTTCACACATGTAGAATGAATTGAAGCATGGTATGTGTAAAGGTGTATCAGAGAGGACAGTCTGATTACATTATGATATAGATTAGAATAGGGCTGTCAAGTGATTAAACGAACTAATTGCGAGTAATCACGTGATTAAACAAAATAATAGCATTTATTTATTTTTTTGATATTTTCTACATTTTCAAATATATTAATTTCAATTACAGCACAGAATACAGTGTACAGTACTTACTTTATATTGTTTTTTATTACAAATATTTGCACTGTAAAAATAGTATTAGGTGAATTGAAAAATACAAGTACTGTAGTACATTATCTTTATCATGAAAGTTGAACTAACAAATATAGAATTATATACAAAAAAATAACTGCACTCAAAAGTAAAACAATGTAAAACTTTAGAGCCTACAAGTCCACTCAGTCCTACTTCTTCTTCAGCCAATTGCTCAGATAAACAAGTTTGTTTACATTTTCAGGAGATAATGCTGCCTGTATCTTGTTTACAATGTCACCTGAAAGTAAGAACAGGCATTCACATTGAAACTGTTGTAGCTGGCATCACAAGATATTTACATGCCAGATGCGCTAAAGATTCATATGTCCCTTCATGCTTCAACCACCATTCCAGGGGGTATGCGTCCATGCCAAAGACGGGTTCTGCTCAATAACAATCCAAAGTGGGGCGGGCCGATGCTCATTCATTTTCATTATCTGAGTCAGATGCCACGAGCAGAAGGTTGATTTTCTTTTTTGGTGGTTCAGGTTCTGTAGTTTCCGCATCAGAGTATTGCTCTTTTAACTCTTCTGTAAGCATGTTCCACACCTCCTCCCGCTAAGATTTTGGAAGGCACTTCAGATTCTTAAACCTTGGGTCAAGTGCTGTAGCTATTTTTAGAAATCTCACATTGGTATCTTCTTTGTGTTTTGTCACATCTGCAGTGAAAGTGTTCTTAAAATGAACAACATGTGCTGGGTCATCATCCGAGACTGAGACATGCAATTCTCCTCCAAGGAGTTTGGTCACAAATTTAATTAACACTTTTTTAAAAAAACAAGCATCATGAGCATGGAAGCATGTCCTCTGGATGGTGGCTGAATCATGAAGGAGCATACGAATGTTTAGCATATCTGTCATGTAAATACCTTGCAATGCCAGCTACAAAAAGACCATGCAAATGCCTGTTCTCACTTTCAGGTGACATTGTAAATAAAGCTGGCAGCATTATCTCCCTTAAATGTAAACAAACTTGTTTATCTGAGCAATTGGCTGAACAAGAAGTAGGACTGAGTGGATTTGTAGGCTCTAAAGTTTTACATTGTTTTATTTTTAAGTGCAGTTATGTAACTCAAAAAATCTACATTTGTAAGTTGCACTTTCATCATAAAGAGATTGCACTACAGTACTTGTATGAGGTGAATTGAAAAAATGCTATTTCTTTTGTTTATAATTTTTTACAGTGCAAATATTTGTAATAAAAATAATATAAAGTGAGAACTGTATACTTTGTTTTCTGTGTTGTAATTCAAATCAATGTATTAGAAATGTAGAAACACATCCAAAATATTTAATAAATTTCAATTGGTATTCTATTGTTTAACAATGTGATAGATCGCGATTAATTTTTTAAATTAATCTGTGATTAATCGACAGCCCTAATTACATATAACACATCATACCTCATTGTATCCTTGCTATAAAGTTCTCTGTTGGAATACTCTTTCTATTCTAAAGCCATATCTCTGTAAAGATACATGACCTTATCTATTCTTATTGCATTTCAGAAGACTGGAAGTACTTTCCTTTTTGTGTAAAGAGTTAATCAGGAACCTCTACTTTTTAGTCTCATATCAAGAAAAATGCTGCATCTTCTGTTAGAAACATGACAGTGGACTTGGCCATATATAGTCCATCTAGCCCGGTAACCTATTTTGAATGGTAGCCAATGCCAGCTACCTGTAGGCATGAAATGCTCATAATCCATTTGAACTAAGTACTATAGCATGCAAAAAAAAATCTTATTCTTCTTCTTCTCCCACTGGTAATTGGCTTACCTGCCCCCTCTCTCTAGAAGCACGAAGAAGACTGCTAGCCTTTATTGATTTTATCCCAGCTAGTGCAACGGTAAATGCTATTCTTCATATAGAGGGCTAATCCTTTCTTGAATCTTCCCAAGAAACTTATCTCCATAAAGAGATAACAAGCTCTACATTTTAAAGAAAGTAGAGTTGGGCTTAATATGCCATGTTTGGGGCAGGGGGTGGGGGCAACCATATTAAAAACATAAAAAGGGACACCACCCAGAGAGGGCATAAACTAGGTCTGTAACTGTAGAGCAGAAGGTGACCAAAGGGACGGTAAACTTTTAGAGGAAACCTATCCCCTTTATGCCTCTGAACAGTTGCACCTATGCCATGTTTTGGTTTAGCAAAACCTTGTTAGTTAGATATGAATTTGCAAAATGTTTGAAGTGCTGGGATATTACAGATGAGCATCACAGAAAATAAATAAATGCTTGGATGTATTCCAATTATTTTTGTAACTTACACTTACCTGCTATTTCATAATGGGTAGGTTACAAAAGATGGAGATATCAGTTTTTGAACAGTTAGTAGATCATCCCCATACATGCTTAATTTGTATGTCAATTTCCCTTCCTGAATGCCTTCAATTTTTTGGTGAACTCTGATCATTGTAGCAAGAGTTTCAATTAAACTGAATCACAGATAAAATGAAGGACAGCCATAAGTGCTCATGCCTTTCTCATCAGGCTGTGGGAATTTTCCGAGAGAACTGATGCCTTAGGTGAATTATACAATTTCTCATTTTATGAAGTGTCTATCCAATCCCATTTTTTTCCTATACCAGTATAACACTTGAGATCATCCAATCCTACCAAATCTTTCTCTCTGCTTTTAGAGACACAGCCAGCAAGGCTGTTACAATAACTAGCTTAAATTTCCCCAAGTATGCCTTATTCTAAGTGTCTTTTTCTCCTGTCTTCTTCTTTATCGGTACTCTGCTCAGCCTTGCATTATCCTAGTCTACTTTTTCAGTAAAGGATACTTCATCTATTGCATTACTATATAACCTCACAAGATTTTATCTTGTTTTTTTAAAGTAAACTGTTTTTAAAGTGTTCTCTAATATTTTCTTGTTCTCTGTTCACTTCTTTCTTAGCGATTCTCTATTTATGGGAGGTGGTTGAAATTTTTCTAAATTTGAAATTTAATAAAAAATAGGGGGACAGGAGGCTTATGATTTCCTCCACCACCATGTATAGGGTCACAGTCTGCTGTCCCTACATAGGCAAAACTCCCATTGAAATCAATGGACGTTCAGTGCATAATGTGTTTAAGTACCTAGCAGAATTTTCAAAAGCACATCTCTGTGTCTTTAGACCCCTAAATACCTTTGAAAAACCTGGCTGTAAGTGCCTAAATTACATTTGAAAATAGGACGTGGGCTCCAAAGTCACTTAGACACTTTTGAAAACATTACCACTAGACTGCTATCTTTTTGGAATCTTCACAGGGCTACTCACCCAGTCTTACTCCTTTCTCTGCAGAGGGGCAACTGCCATGTCTGGAAAATAGAGGAGGGGTTGGAATGGTGTTGCAGAGCTACCATAGCCCCATCTGTGGGGAGAATGGAGATCCACATAAAGAGATTAACTTCCAGGTAGGGGCAGAAGTGAGAACAATCCTACTTCCTGTTTAACATAATGTGGTGACACTACAGTAAAACTTTATCTGGCATGTTGGAGGAATGGGGGGTGCTGGTTATTCAAAAATTCCGGTTAACTAAGAGTTATACTTACCAATGGAATACCAATTTTCAAAGAATTAGAATACAATAAAATGAATAAAGTATAAAATACTATATAGGTAGGTAGGTACTCATCAATCCAGTAGTAGTACTGCACTGCAGAGTGATTGGTTTCTTGAAGCACTTAGTGTATGCAGGTAAAGTTTTCTATACACTAGGTTATTTTATGATACCACATATCACTATGGACATGGCGTACACCCAGATCACTAAAAAAAACACTATACTGAACATAATTTAATCTTTTTTGATGATTCAGAACGTGCTTCAGGATCTTGCAGTGCCTCAGGGTCATCATTATCAACATCAGTTAGCATTGTACATGTAGAATGTATAGGAGATGGGGTTGAATTTGTAATGACCCTATGACACCCTGGAAGCTGACTTTATGAATAAATCCCTGATAACAGCTTGCTTACTTGTCTTCTGCCTCTTTTGCATAAAAGAGTGCAGAATGTGAAATTGTATAATTTCCTGGGCACTATACTAGTTCCGGTTACTAGATTGAAGATTTGTATTGGGAGATATCAGAAATGCCGGTTAATAGAGTTTTCTGGTTGATCAAGTGTGGGATAACACAGCTTTTACTGTATTGTCCCGGGTAGGTGGGGCTCGTCAGCCTTGGAAGGCAGCCCACCTACGAGAAGGAAAACTCTGATTTAAAACCTCCGCTGCCTTGTGGCAATACCCATTCATGGGAAAGGCTAAGGGAGTCAACCCTGAAACAAAATCTGGTGTCGGAGTCCCGATGGCGGTCTGACATTGTCCTCAACGTCATTCCGGCAACTCCTGCGATGCCACTGGTGCCAAGTTGTATCGACATTGTCTTTCCCTTGGATCCATCAGTTGCGTGGAGAGGGGGGTTCTGCTGCATGGGCAACAGCTGTTCCTCCATATCACCCTGCCCTGGCTTGCGCCCTGGAGAGGACACTCCAGCTTCGCTTCACAGCGTCGACACAACACGGGAAGCAACAGTTTACCGGTTATAAGCCCCCTGCTCGATTGGCATAGAGCTGGCGCCAGGGGTTGCTTCCGATGGTGGGAGGGATCACCACGTCTCACTGGACAACTATCACCCGCCTCAAGCTGGGCAGCCCCCAGCCAATAAGGTGTTGTCCCGCCACAGTTCACCTGTTTCACTGGGTGCGTGGGGCTTAGTGTATGTGAGTACCCGACAAGTGGACTGCGAACCATGCACCAGGCAACAACAAAAGAAAACCAACATTTAAGAAACCAGCCCTCAAGTTAGGATGCTGGAACGTATGGACCATGACAACTGACCTATCACAAGACTTTCAGGCAATCAGCGATGTTCGGAAGACTGCAGTCATCAACGATGAGCTAGCACGACTCCAAATCGACATCGTCGCTTTGCAGGAGACATGGCTGCCAGACGCTGGGACTCTCAGGGAAAAGAACTATACGTTCTTCTGGCAAGGGAAGAGTGCCGAAGAAATCAGAGAGTGTGGTGTTGGATTTGCCATGAGAAATTCTTTACTGGGGATGGTGGAACCTGGTCAACAAGGAACTGAAAGACTGTTATCACTCCGACTCCACACATCCACTGGACCCGTCAACCTGATCAGCGTGTATGCACCAACACTCGGCGCCCACAGGGATACCAAGGATGAGTTCTATGATCAGTTAGACACGATCATCAGGAGTATCCCTAAAGAAGAGCACTTGATACTACTGGGTGACTTCAACACCAGAGTGGGCACTGACCACGACTTTTGGCCAACCTGTCTTGGAAAGTTTGGCGTTGGAGAAATGAATGAGAATGGACAACGACTTCTGGAACTGTGTTCGTACCATGACCTCAGCATCACCAACTCATTCTTCCAGACAAAGCCTCAACACAAAGTGTACTGGAGACACCCTCGCTCCATGCACTGGCACCAACTCGACCTGATCATCATCAGGCGGTCTGCCTTGAAGTGCGTCCTGCTTACTCGCACCTTCCACAGTGCTGACTGCGACAGTGATCACTCGCTGGTGTGCAGCAAGTTGAGGCTACAGCCAAAGAAGATCCACCGCTCTAGGCCAGAGGGCAAACCCCGCATCGATGTGAGCAAGACCGCACACCCAGACAAGGCAGAGAAATTCACCCATGAGCTCTCCGAGGTGCTGAACTGTATGCCTCCCGGTGGCTGCGCCAAAGAGAGATGGGACCACATCAGAGACGCAGTATACAGCACAGCCATGAAAGTTTTTGGAAAAAACGAAACATGAATAATGACTGGTTTGAGGCCAACTCCGCCACACTCACTCCAGCCATTGAAGAACGCCGCGCTGTTCACCTGGAGTACAAGCATTCCCCCAGTCAGAGGACTCTACAAGAGTATCGATTTGCCAGGAGCAAAGTACAGAGACTAACTCGACAGTGTGCAAATGATTACTGGCTCCAGATCTGCCGGAGCATTCAACTATCTGCTGACACTGGAAACATCAGGGGAATGTATGATGGCATCAAGAAGGCCATGGGACCCACAAAGAAGTGGAGAGTGTCACTAAAGTCTGCAACAGGCGAAAACATCCAGGAGAAGAGCAAGCAGATGGATAGATGGGTGGAGCACTACTCTGAAGTGTACTCCAGACAAAACACCGTCACCAAAGCTGCCCTCAATACTGTGGATGGTTGTCCCGTTGAAACTGAGCTGGACGAGAAGCCCACCATGGAAGAACTGAAGAAAGTCATTGAGAGCTTGTCCATAGGAAAGGCTCCAGGAAAGGATGGCATCCCACCAGAAGTTATCAAGTGTGGCATCAACGTCCTCCTAGAACACCTCCACGACCTCCTCTGTCAGTGCTGGGACGAAGGTGCAGTACCTCAGGATATGAGAGACGCCAACATCGTGACCCTCTACAAGAACAAGGGTGATAGAAGCGACTGCAACAACTACAGAGGCATATCGCTCCTGAGTGTTGTGGTCTTCGCACGCGTGATCCTGAATAGACTGCAGAAACTTGCTGACAGAGTTTACCCAGAGTCACAGTGCGGATTTCGAGCAGGGAGATCCACAACCGACATGATTTTCTCCTTAAGGCAGCTGCAAGAGAAATGCAGAGAACAGCACAAGCCGCTATTCCTTGCCTTCATAGACCTGACCAAAGCTTTCGACCTTGTGAACAGAGATGGGCTGTTCAAGATCCTGGTAAAGGTTGGCTGCCCACCGAAGCTACTGAGTGTGATCCAGTCTTTTCACGACAACATGAAAGGCACAGTACTGTATGATGGCTCATCCTCCGATGCCTTCGACATCCACAGTGGAGTAAAACAAGGCTGCGTTCTCGCTCCCACACTCTTCGGCATCTTCTTTGCAGCATTGCTGAAACGTGCCTTTGGAAATTCCACAGAGGGAGTCTATCTCCACACCTGGTCTGACGGGAGACTTTTCAATCTGGCTTGACTAAAGGCCAAAAGCAAGGTACGGGAGGCAACAATCAGAGACATGCTGTTTGCAGACGAAGCTGCCCTGGCCACCCACACAGAAACTGATCTCCAGCATCTGATTGACCGCTTTTCCAGAGCTTGCGAAGAGTTCAGGTTGACAATCAGTCTTCAGAAGACCAAAGTTATGGCCCAGGATGCAGAACATCCAAGCATTGCCATCAATGACTATGTGCTAGAGGTGGTCAGTCAGTTCACCTACCTTGGATCTACCATCACGGAACCTCTCACTGGACCCTGAGATCAACCGTAGAATCGGCAAGGCCTTCACAATTTTGGCTAGATTGTCACAGAGAGTATGGAACAACAACATGCTGACCATCAACACAAAGGTCGCTGTGTACCGTGCATGTGTGTTAAACACTCTTCTCTATGCCAGCAAAACCTGGACCATCTACGCTTCGCAAGAAAAGAGACTGAACACCTTCCACATGCGCTGCCTCCGTCGCATACTCGGGATCACTTGGAGTGATTGAATAACGAACAACGAGGTGCTGGAACGTGCCAAGATCTCCAGCATGTTCACTCTCCTCCGTCAACGCTGCCTCAGATGGCTTGGCCATCTAAGTCGCATGGAAGATGGACGGATTCCCAAAGACCTGTTGTATGCCGAACTTGCCTCCGGAAACAGAGCTACAGGACAGCCCCACCTTCGCTTCAAGGATGTTTGTAAGAGGGACCTGAAGACTGTTCAAATCGACATCAACAGCTGGGAAGAGCTCGCCCAGGACAGATGCAGATGGAAACACGCTCTGACCACTGGATTGAAAACTGGCGAAGACAAGCTGCGGCAGCTTGCCGAGGAAAAGCGGGTTCAACGAAAAAGGAAGCAGCGGCTCCAACCCACAGCTGACACCGCCTTCAAATGCAGCAAATGCAATCGAGACTGCCACTCTCGTGTGGGGCTCCACAGCCACAACAGACGCTGCACAACCATCAACTAAACATTCCCCATGGGCGCATATCCATCGTCTCTCGAGACTAACGGACACCAACAACTGTATTGTGAATTCTTGTAACTGGAAGGAAATGTTCCTAAGGCAATGTTGCAAGTGGCTTCTTTACCTCAAGTGGTTTTGTCAAGAAAATAGCATCTTCCATACACACAATTGGAACAATTTATTAATCTCAATTTTAATTAAATTATAATCCTCATTTAGCAGTGATTCAATTACAAACAGCTAGATAAATGTAGGCAGCAACACTGTGAATGAGTAATGCATTGGATACCACAGTTTTTCTTGCTCAGCTTTACTTCATTTACTAAACAAGCAAATATATTTTACTAATAGGATTACATCACTTTGTTTTTAAAGTTCTCTTACTTTTAACTTCACAAGAGCTTCATACCTGCATCTAAATATATGTAGAAAGAGCTACTTAACTTTTTCAATTTTAAATCCAAGAATCTTACATTTTGTCAGATTAGCCTTTTGTACAAAGGATTTTGTCCCTTGCTATAAAAAACACAAATTCATTTTTGTCCGGTCTTCTGTTTGCAATATAAATCTGTTGGTTCTGGGATTAAGTCTCATGGCCTGCAATTCTTTTGCCACTTAGGCCTTGGCTACACTTGCAGATGTACAGCGCTGTGAGTTAAACCCGTCTTCGTACAGCTGAGTAGGAAAAGCGCTGCAGCCTGTCCACACTGGCAGCTGCCAGCGCAGTAAGGTGGCTACATTTGAGGCATTTGCAGCTGTATTGGGAGCGGTGCATTATGGGCATTCAAGTGGCTGCAACGTGCTTTTCAAATAGGGGGGGTGAGGGGGACTTTGACAGGTAGTGTGTTGGGAGAGAGAGTGGGTTTTTGGAATCTCCACAGAGTGTCAGCTCATTATCTCCTAAGTTTACACACCTCCACATCCCCTGCCTCTCTCTCAATCACTGAAAGCAAACAGCAGGGGCTTTGTTTGTTTTTAAAGAGCAGATAAAAGAGAACTTGGGGAAACGGAGCCCTCCCCCTCCCCCCCGCCGTTCTTCTCCCCCGCCGTCTCTGTCCAAGGCAACTTTGCTGCCAGCATTCCTAACGGAGCTCCCCCTTCCCCCCACCCCCCCGCCTGCAAACAGTAGCTGTGTTTGTTTTGTAAAGCACCTCAAGAACGGAGCTCTGAACTCCAACCCAGAAGTGCCGTTTCAAAACAAAGGGAGCTTCCGGAGGTCAGTAACTGCGGTATTCCTCGGCTATATTGAAAGACCAACGTTCCACTCACTTCGCAATGGTTGTTATTCCTCTCGGGGAGGTGGAGTACATGCAGCGCTGTATCTGAGGAGATACACCATTGCACGTGCCTTGCAAGTGTAGCCAGTTAGTGAGTTACAGCACTGCAGGCAGTTTTATTGCGCTGTAACTCGTAAGTGTAGCCAAGGCCTTCGAGTTTAATTCCTTTGGCTGGTTTAACCTCAGCTGTGCCTTGACTCTACCAAACTTGTGGCTTCATTAGGCTTACTGGTAGTGGATAAGCAGTGCTTTATATGTGTTCAAATTTCAGAGATGGGTCTTGTCCAAGATTAGAGTTGGACAGATATAATAAAAAATTATTTTCATGTCTTCACAAAATCCATATTATGATTATAGACAAGGCAAATACATGGGAACATGATACTGACATAAGAAATGAATGGTGCACAGGAGATAATTTTGTTCCCATTTGCCTTTTTTCATACACAAGGACAAGGGAATGGTCAATTAAATTAAAAAGCAGCAAACTTCATTCTGATAAAAAGAAAATATTGCAATGTAAAAAAAAAAAAAAACTGTGGAACTCACTGCCATAAAATAGACCAGAGGGCAAGAGTTTAGGATTTAAAAATTATATATTTCATATAGATAATCCAAACAGGCACAGTTATATTGGATAAGAAAAGTAAAAGAAGTGATTATAAATTGGCATGCTTCAGGGCATAAGCCAATTCTAGCTGGAAAGGTTAGGAAGTTTCAACCCATCAAATTGTTGTTCCAGAGTTGTTTATTTCAGGGTACTGGCTGCTATCCAAGATAGACCAACGGGCCATCTAGTTCTGTATTCTAATACAGTATGGTAATACATGTGTTCCTATGATTTGAGCTGTTCGTTTTTTCTCTCCCCTCAAACATTCTTGCTGCAGTACAAATACATTCACATCAGAGTTTCAAGAGGGCTTTCATTCAGCTAGATGCTCAGATACTACAGTGTTGAGCATGGCATAAGAACCATATAGAACACAATAATATATAGAATTTTGCATATACAAGCACTGTTACAGAACCACCAATATTCTCTGTCCTTCTCTGCCAGTCATGCATCTCTGCTTTGTAGATTTTCTCAGGCCTGTGTTGTCAGGCCTCACGCAATGTGAACTCCTGGGTAACACTTCGCCAGAGCAGACGTCTGCTCCCTTCCATAGCCTGTCCCCTTCTGAGCAGCAATGTTTCCCCTTTTAAGCTCCATCTCTAGCTTGTGCAGGCTTTGCAGCTGTGGCTGGGCAGGCCTATCTGGGCTCAGAACTTCTCATTAACCCCTGGTTCTCCAGTGTGGGGTTTGTACACCCCATCACTGCCCCTTAAGTATTTTGTTCTCTATAGGATACTTCCATAATTCACCAAAATATTTAAGACCCCAGTCTCATTCTTTAGAAGGCTGGGGCCAGTATTCTAACTTTTTCAAGGAGACTAACAGTTTTTACTTTAGAGCTCTAAACTTTCAAGTCGGGTCCCAGATTGCTTTTACATACTATGCTGGAATCTTGATGTGGATTTTTTAAAATCTCTTTCCTTTTATTTCGTGTCTTAATATTCCTTTCCTTCAACTTTTGCAGCAGGTAATTAGCTGCTTCTGGTAAGAAGTGAGATTTCTTTGAATTCGTGATACAGTGTGACACTCATTTGCTTTCTATAGAAAAGCCCAAGAAGGAGTAGGTCTTCAAGTCTACCTTTGGTCCCTCCCTCCTGCTCATTTTTTTTCTTAATGTCTCACAATCATTGTTACACTTTTTAAACTGAGCCTTGTTTAAACCACCAACCTGCATTTTAAAGGCTGTCCCTTCTATGGGGTCTAATAAGAATTTGACAAGATTAAGAGTTTGTTTTCATGCAGCATTATGCAGAGGACTGATATATAAGAATGATTGTATACTCTTTGTCCATTAATTTTAATTTGTATTTTTTTTCTATTTTGGGTTTTGTTTGTATCTATCTTAAAATATAATTAGTTTCAAGGATTTCACAGGATTGGGTCCATTTGGAACCAGACTTGGAAGCATTTGGTATTTTCTGTTAATACATTTTTAAATTTCTTATGTTTGTGTTTTTATGATCAGAGGACTCTTCCCAGTGTTATACATGATTTTGCTCTTGCAAGACCTTATGGCAAGATTTTTAAAAAATATATAAGCTATATCTCTTCTTGAAAGATACTTAAAATGATAGGTGAACTCCTAGATCTATTAAGGCAACATATGCTAGTTTGACCCCAGTGCAACAAAAGTATATCACTTCTGGAAAGAATGCTCCTTCATCACAGAAATGAATTCTTTCATCAGACCTAAAGCCACTTGCAGTTATTAATATGCAATTACAATTTCATGAGCTGCAAAGCCTAGAATTAATTACCATTTTAATATTTGATCTTGCCTTCACATATTCCTTATAAATACATTATTGAAACTTTTCCTTTAGGTACAATAGATAAGCTTTATTTTTTTTAAAAAACCTACCATGTTAATTAGTTAAGCAGAACCAAGACAAGCATTATCATTAAAATCAGAGGAACAGAACAATGTTAATTTAGTCCTGAATTCATACAAATCACAGTATAAATGTTCTGAAAAGCAGTTTTTTTAAAAGCCATGAGGGAGATCTGAATTAAAATGCTTTTTTCGTCATTCTCTTCAGCATAATTGCACTGTGATAAGAGAAATATTATCTCAAATGCATATATAGTAGATGAGGGACTAGACATGAAAAACAGGGTTTCAGAAATGACTTAATTGATGTCCTGGGGTCCTAGAACATCTGGAGGTCTCACTGCATACAGTTCCTCCTTAAAAATGCCAACTAAAAAGGGGAGAATACCTACTCCTCACTCCTCTAGAGATCTAGTTATAATTTCCCAACTTGTATACTCAACACTTGTGAATAATTATCTGCTTCTGAAAGATAGTGGGAATTCTTTGAATATGGGAGGCAGGGTGTGGCCTACACGTTGTGCTGCCTCTCAAACTTAGAAGCATCAACCTGCCTTCTGAAGTGAGATGCTGCAGCCACCATGGACAGCAAAATCCCAAATTAACCAGATTTACTTATACTTCATGTGCTGAAACTCAAATTAATGCCATCTACTTTAGTAGTACATGGGATCACAGCGAGCATGGCAAGGAGACAAGCAAGGTGGTATTTCCTGCATTTGCTGAGAGAACATAAAATCATTTGAGAAGGCAGTCAAAAAATGTGTGTGCTGCAGACATACAAAGTATATATTTTAAACTGAGTGATAACTTCCCTGATATTCAATTTCTCTCACTCTGTTTTCACCCAAACAGACCAATAAAATTCCCCCATTGTTCACTGCAGCAACATTTTTTTCCCCACTCAAGCAATATAAAACAAGGTAACTTTGTTTGTAGTCCTATGTGTGTGGGAGGAGAGCGTTGGGAGATTATTTGAGAACAGCAGTTTAAGACAATGATTTGGGAGGCTGAGTCTATGCATTTTTATAGGCAAAGCAGCACAACAATGTTAAGAGTACTTACCGTATAACGTGGGTGAAAAACAAATATGCAATTTTTGATCCCACAATATTTGTCAACAAAACTCCTGCAATAGGCCACTCAGCTTCACTCTTGCAAATGATTGCAGCTGTACAATGCTCCATTCAAAAATTAAGAGGTACTTTTAGTCACACTTTTACATTGCAATTGAAGAAGCAAGAGCACACCTTAGGGAAATATGCACTGGGAATAGGAAAACGTCAGTCACATGAAAATATATATTGTATATAAAATAGCATAGGTCTTTAATTCTTAACCAATGGATATCAAAGGATGTCTTAGGAGGCAATTTCTTTCAGCATCTGTTTGTGCAGAGACACACAGCCTAATTTTGCTCTTAATGGGAATGCCTACGCTAAAGTTTATGTTGGTACAACTTATATCAGTCAGGATTTGAATAAGCCACCCCTGGAGCGACATAAGTTACACTGACCAAAGCGCTGGTGTGGACAGCGCTATGTTGGCAGGAGAGCTTCTCCCACCGACACAGCTACTACTGCTCATTGGGGGTGAATTAATTGAGGCTATGGCTACACTAAAGAACTTACATCGGGGCAGCTGTATGCACTAATGCAGCTGTGCCGATGTAAGCTCTCTAGTGTAGCCATAGCCTCAGTTTGACCCCCAGCTAAATTAAACAAAACTTTTACTAGACCAGGGTGAACCCTGCTGAGTCATTTTAAAATGCTAAAAACAAACTAAAAACAAAAAAGTTCAAAGTTGCTGAACTCATGATGCTTAATTAAAAATCAGTGAAGAATGAACTGCTTTATTTTTTTTAAAGAACCTAACTAATGATGCATGCAAACTGAAGAATACTAGCTCTTGACACCAATTCTTGAGACGGCAAATTCAAAACCAATCCTGACTGATTTGAGGGGTGGCATATAGCAAAGATGGAAACTGCTATGCATTTTAGGAACTAGTGCTGGGCTCAGATCAACACTCCCCCACGCCCTTGCCCTGATCTGAAGACCCCTTTACTTAATGCAGGTTTCAATCTGGATCAGGCTTCATGACTTATCATGACAGTGATAAGAAATACAGTGAGGAAACATCGCACCGGGAGTAAATCCATTCTTCCACATATGGAGTGTGTAATGTATGCATTGCCTCCCATGAATTGTACGGGAGCCCCATTCCTCCTCATTTCCATAGTTATCACTTGCTTACCAAAATAAACTCGGCTTACTGAGGAGAAAAACAAACAGGAAGCCTTTTATTCCCTATTTAATAATGTCTGAATGGTCTGCCAGACCTTTTTGCCAGTTCTCTCCCCGGCAAGGTAGTTAAGTATTTTCGAGTGCCAAGAATTAATTACCTACAAATAATTATTTTCAGCTGGACCAAATCTCTTCAGTATTTAGCATTACTGCTATGGCATAATGCAGGAAAAAAAGAAGCTAAATTATATGTATTAAAGTGGGAACATTACTTCATTATAAAAAATTGATTTTCTAATGGATCCAAAAAACCTTATTCATTAGCAATATACATGTAAGGGTTTTTTTGCAGTTGTAAGTATTTATGAATTTAAAAAACAAGCAAAGTCTGACTTAGCTTAGCAGGAATTGTATTTGATGTATGTATTTTATCATTAAGTTTAGTTCTTCTGAAAGGATACATCACCCTAATTAAAATAGTTGGAAAGTGCTATTCTCAGTGAAGATAGTCAGGATTTTTTTAAAACAATTTTTCATTGAAAAATATTGATTTTTTTTTCAGACTGAAACTGTTCATGAAACAGGACTGGATTCAAATTTTCCAACTTGAAAAACTGTTGAAGTTTAGAAATTCTGTCTTGTTTTGACATTGTCAAAATGAAAAATTCTGGTTTTCCAGTTTTAAATTATGTTTTATTTAGAAATTTTAAGATTTAACTGAATGTTAAAGGTCAAAATTGAAACATTTCAAAATTAACAAAATGTTTCAATTGATCCAAAATGAAAAAAAGGGTGGTTTTGGGTCATGAATATTTGAGGGGTTTTTGACCTGACTTGGGATGGGAAAAACAAAACTCTCAACTATTCAAGGGAAGAGAAAATGTTTCCCACACATCTCTGCATTCAGTAAGTTGAACAGCAGTTGCAAACATAGGAGTTTTGCATTGTAAACATCTATACACACAAGTGCAGCATGAAGCAATCCCATTCATCATCATAGCACGTTCTCAAGGGATGTGGCCAACTTATAAATTGAGAGCTACCCAGATGGATTTCTGACAAGATGCTAAAGGTGATCTGATGATATAGTCATAGATCTCACAAACAAAATGGAGCTGGCTGTTTAGTAAAGCATAGATGTACAGCTACATACATTACTTAGTACTAGATGGCTCTGTACTGAAAGTGTTGTTGGTTATATTCAGAATGGAGGATTCTTCCCTCTGAGTCAGAACAAAACAACTGTCCCCCTAGTAGTTGCAGTGTGCATTATGCTGCATGGAAGTAAAGTTGTGTAGTTATCTGTGGTGCAGTATTAGTTGATTTTTGTGGGATAGAGGCAGATGGGGTTAGAGTGCTCCATAACTGAAGCAAACCAGAAAACTGGCATTGGTATTGTCCTACACTCAGAGCATTGTCATAGAAAAGAATCCTCATGTCAGAGTTACTAAACTCACCTTTCCCCTGTTGTCTTATTGAGTGTCTGTATTGTTTAGGACTATGATAGCATCCCATTACATAGCTTGAGCTCTCTAGAGGCACTCACTATGTTTTAAGTTTAGAAGTCAATATAAGCCAGTCGTTGTAGCAGTCTGTATGTAGATAGGCCTTGCATGTTAGTATATATTTAGTAAACAATTATCTGGATCCCATTGCCTATGTGGTTTCTTCATTTTTTTTTGTAATCTAAAGTTCAAAAGAGACAACAGTATCTGATTTTTCTGATCTTCTCCAAAATGGGCAGGAGGCCGTTAGGTGGATTTAAATGATGAGAGATAGCAGCATTAGCCCTACTTGGGGGCTGGAGGCAAGAGTTTCATCGAAAGGATAAAATCTGTGTACAGCAATGTTAGCCCTGCCCTTTCAAGCCGGGTGGTTAGAGTGCAGAAATTGGCTAAATATAACACACAAGGGCAGTAGTAGCTGTGAAATAAAGTGCTGTTCAAATTGACAACAGCATAAAGCCGGTGTGAGATTTAAATAACAGAATTATTGCCATAATGTCTCCTGGTCAGTTTACAAAGCTATGTCCACTCAAGCTTGCGTCTCAATTAACAGTTTGTCTCTGTTTCAGTAATTCTCTCTCCCACTCTCTTTACCTACCCAATCATTATAATTAATGCTGACACCAAATCCCCATATAAGAAACTCCCCCGAGCTTCAGGATAATCTGGCTACATGATCAGACCCACCCCTAGTTATAACAGACATTGACTTAGAGGCTGCCATGCCAAACTAAATGGATTCAGGTTTTGTTAGAATCCTGAAACTCACAGCTGAGCATCTGTGGAAGCTGTGGTTCAAGGAGGTGCTGTGATGAGGAGCCATCACAGGATGGTACTGACAGAAAGGAAACTCCTCCAGGCACCATACGGGGCTATTACTATAAGTGTAGGATTATCATATTTCAGGTTCCCAGAAAGAGGATCTTGCCAGAAGTGGGGGAGCTGAGAGGAGGATCGATCTGGGCGGTACAGTTGGGGGTGCTAGTGGGGGTACCTGCAATGGAGGTCAGGGCCGTAACCAGGATAGGGCAAGAGGGGCAGCTGTCCAGGGCACAAAGCCACAGGGGCAAAAAAAAGGTGCATGACAAGGGTCGGTAGGGCCAGCCCCACATGAAGACTGGGGAGGCGGGTAGGGTGTGCAAACTATATACCGGCTCCAGCACTCTACAGCTTGCCAGAATCACTCCTCTCTTGATAGCAATGCACATGGGATCTGCTCACCACAGCTGAGTCCCCTCAGTGCACAGTGGGAGGGGAGGGCAGCTGGGTTCCAGGGGCTCCCCCCACACAGTTGGGCTCTCCCGCACCAAGCGCCACTTGAAGCAGAGTCGGGTGAACTCACGGGGAGAGGGGGTGTCCAAAGGCAGGTGAAACTTCCTCACAAGGGCTGGGCAGTCAAAGCCTGCCTGGGAACTCTGGGCAGAACTTATTCAGCAAGTGGAGCCATGTTTTTCTGTTTGTGGGATATAGACAGTCAGATCATAAATTTCCTCAAATTTATTCAACAGATATCTTTTCATAATGTTTCCAGCCAGTCTGGATTGCCCAGAATTCAAAAAATCAAGATGTTATTTAACAATGAGTGGTCAGATAAATCATACCACATTGTCTCTGTTCTGTGATTGGGTGAATGTGCAACCACGTTGCATACATGCACTTGTGTGTCTAACTTCCATATTCTCTATCCACAAACATTTTATTAAGCCCTATAGCTGCCATACTCCACCTATGGGGCCAGGCCTGCATGGCCGGGCTCTGGGAGGGAGTGCTACCTCCACCTCCTGATTCACCTCAGTGAGCCACCCAGCCTGTCTGTGTTGGAAGGTGCAACCAAAAAATATGGGGAGACACATGATCCTGTGTGTTCTCTCCCCTCATTCATCACTTCTGGTAAGGGGTGCAAATATGCTTGCTTGCCCCAGGCGCCAAAATGCCTAGTTACAGCTCTGGTGGGGGCAGTATTGCTCCTTGTCACAGTGGCAGGATGGCTGGCACAAGCCCAGGATGCAACGACAGACGTCAGTTAGTGCGTCCCTGCAGGACTCCCTCCCCAGGACTGAGAACTGGAGCCTGGGTGGGCAGAATCCAGGAGCTGTGGCTTGGAGGGGAATGCAGGGGGAGGGACCAAAAAAAGGTGTCAAGTCCAAAACAAACACCCACATTTTCAGCTCATCTTCTCTTCTTTAAATTCCACTCACAGGCTATAGCTGGCTAGGGCTCTGCAAGGGCCAGACTTGCTTCTCACAAGTTCTTCTTCTATCAGCGCCACATTCTCCTGCACTTCCCAGCCCCACCTTATTGCCTCTGCCAGTCCAGCTACTCTCTCAGCCACTCCACACCTTGGAACGTCCTGCTGTCTTTTATATTGAATCATCTGATTCCTGTGAGGAGTGGATCATTTTATAACCAGGGCTGATTTAGCCCCAGGTTCTCCAGTCCACAGGCAAGCCATCCTGTTAGAAGGGAAAAAGAGAAGAAGTTAACTGAGATGGGCTGGAGCTGGTGTTGCTGTTTCAAGTTCACTTCCATTTCTTGGAAGAAAAAAGAAACACACACAAAAGGAGAAAGAAAAGAACAGCAAAGATTAAAAAATGCAGCTTCTTTCTCTGGTGTTAACTTTTACTTGCAGTCTCACTGCTTGACAACCACAGGCATGGCATAGGGTCTTTTAAGCCACTGGGAGACCTGGCAAACTTGAACCAGCTGCTCAAGACACTGCCTTTAGCAACCTCTTTGGTCACAGATTCATGGTAGTATCACAAAATATAGTCTTGACCAGCTAAGTCAGAAAACTCCTATTAGACAGAATGACCAGGTGGGGAGCTGATGCAGGGGCAGATGTAGGCTGAGCAGGGGCTGGCTATGTCCAGTAAAGGTAGTCAGGAAAAAAAGAAGAGGGATTTAAAAGAAAAAAATAGGTGGGGAAGGAAAAAGATGGGCATGGGGGGACAAAAACTCATATACCAAGTGATATTTGTGATTTCGCCAGAGCTAGTAGTGGTGGTGATGTCATCAGGGCCTTCTCTTGGCCCAGTCTGGTCAGGACCTCTCTCAGGATCAGGCCCAAGAGTAACATGGCAGATCCCAGGGTCCTCAGAGATGGTGGAGGTGGGAGCCATGATGGTGAAGTTCACTCTTTCCTATTCTCGTATCTTTCAGTCAGTTCATATCAATGTTCCTCTTCTCTCCCTCCCCCTGCCAAAGTCTTTTCTTTTGAGAACGTCAAAAGGCAGAGATGGATGGAATAGCCCATCCCCTTAATTCTGGTTCATTTAATTTTGTTCAGTCCTTGAGTCATATCAGTAGACTTCTTTGTTTGGACTAATTCAGTTTTTGTCTCTGCCTTTTGAACCTTTTCCCATCATCATTTATCATTATATGTGATTGGAACATTTCATAAACCACATTCCCACAGCTGAGATCAAACTTAGGGTACTTTTGTAGGCCTAATTATTACGAAAAGGGACAGAGTATGCTCTCTTCAGCTACTTCTAATACCCACAAACAGCAGCAATGGGGTGCCTGACTTCAACTCAAGTCAGACTCCCGAGGTGTTTCCCACTCTTCCTGGCCCAGGGCAGAGAAGTGGAAGGGTCTAGTAAAAACTCTGGCAATTCAACAGGCTGGCTGAATTCCCTACTGTGTGCACATACTTCATGTAGGCAACGTGAGGTGAGAGTGGAGAAAAAAACCTGCCTGCCTCGGAAGGAAAGACCTGCAGGATGCTCAGAGTGAGACTCCCGAGTTGTACAGGACCAACAGAGCTGATTTTTGCTGCTACCACCTCCTGTCCTCTCCACACCTTTGGAAAGAGGAGAGAAGATCATTTCCCCCAGGGTTAGTGTGACTTGGGAGGAGGAGCTGGACACATTGCTCTGGGGCAAGTAATGGTGCAGAGACACCGAGGAAGCAGCTTGTATTTCTGCTGTTCAGAGTGGGGGGTTGGTTCAGTCCTAGCGCAGGCAATGTCCTTATTTCAGTGGCGCCTGTAGGGCTCTTCTGGACTGTAAGAATACACCCCAGCCAAGCCTCCTGCTATCCCATACTTCACCCCTCCCCTCTCCCCAAGTCATGCCCACCCTGGAACACCTCTATTGTGTGGAGCTGCTCTGTAATTGGTGCAGAATTAGTGGACTGGCTCTGCATCATATGTACATATTCTCTTGCACAGGGAGTAAGCATCAGGTTGAGGGAAGAGGTGGTTATGCCTATGCCCTATGGCTTCTTTTCACCAGCTAGGCTTGTGCCCAGGGGCCCTAGGGTAACAATGTATAGGGAAACGGTCCTATCCATTTTCCCATTCAGGGTGGAAAATATTTTTGACAGCAACCCACCATAAAATTTGAAGAAAGTTTGAACACACATGGTAAAATTGAGAAGAGAAAATTGAACATAAGTAAAAAGGAGTCTGACTTCACTGGACAAAAAAACTATAACTTCTTTTAAATAGAACACTGCTCAGTGCCCTGATTTTACTCCAAAATGCTATACAGTAACCATAGACTTAGCCTGACGTGAGTAAACGTCTGTACTGGCTAAAATAAGGGGGAACACCCAGGGAACCATTTACAATGGATAAAATAAGCCGAGAATGTAAAGATGACTTAAATAGTAAGTCATATGTGGACAGAGCATGCTGTACAGAGATTGGTTCCTGAAAAGTAACCAAGCCAATCCCAAAGCATGTAATGCATAAATGTATACAAAGGAAGAGGTGTGTTGTTGTGTAACTCCGAATGTCTGGTATACCCTATATCCACCCCCTACACTTGAGCTTGATCAGCTCAAGTGCAGTTTGATTGTCTGCCAATAAAGAAACCAGAGTTACAAGATGGGAGTCAAACTGAGTTCTTGGGGAATTGAGTGGAATAGGCCTTGGGGTCATCAATATACTGGTACCCATGACTCAGAGTAGTGTGTCTGAAGCAGGTAATTTATATAAGCTTTAATGTGAGGGTTGCAACCTAGCATTAAGGAAAAGGCATTGGAAGGGCTTAAATATGAGGAAGTTAGTACCATACTGGGGAAGTGGGTTAAATCTATGGATTTCCCAGAGAAGTATCAAAAGTAGGCTGGGACCAGGTGAAAAAGGAACTCCAGAAAGTGGTATTAGTTTTAAACAAAAAATGCTTGGCAGAGCACAGCAAAGGTCTGAAATGTCACTGAAATTCTCAAAAAATTGGCAGCCAAGAAAAAAAATCTAGCTTTTGTTCACCCGAAAGAAAAGAAATCTCAAATTAAAGCATCAGTTTCACAAGGATTATTCTAGTGGCTAAAAATTTACAAACAAAACGTTCCACCTTGAAAGATGAATGTAAAAAAAACAAATTGAAGTTGTAAAGGAGGAAACAAAATAAATAGAAAACATTCCTAAAACTTCCGAAAGAAAACAATGTCTGTTATCTATTGGCATACATCCAAAGTAATAAAGCAGCCATCCTTCAAGAACTGTAGTTAGAGAATATGGCTTTTCAGGCAAAGTGTACCAAGTTAATAAATACATGTAAAAAAGAAGCTTACAGCAGCTGAAAAAATCAGCTGAAAAATGTGTCACTTTTCATAAATAAATTGAAGGTAGGAAAGTGAAGAGTTAAAAGAAAGCTTTTGCACAAATGAATTTGCACAGCAAAGTTGAGAGGGAATAAAATAGTTGGAGGTAGCAAAAATGTTTGTGTGTTAAACTTAAAATATTAAAGAGTGAATGCTTGGTTTAATAATGAAACCCAGTTATGGTCATATAACTTGGTGTAGTCATTCCCAATAAAAACCTTTATAATAAAACAAATTATGCAAAAGGGAGGTCAAGGAGTAACAACTACCACCACTATATGCTTTTTTTCTCCTAAGAAGCCTTTAAAGCCTGAACAAAATTAGCCCTTCCTAATAAATGTCTGTAAATAATCAATTGCTGGCTGCTGCAGATACAAAAACAATTTAAAGTATTGGACTATGGACAATTTAATCAAAATCGCTAAAAGGAAATAGGGATTTCTATGTAGCTTGACTGCTTCCAAATGTACTAGTGGGGATGTAATTTGGGTACAAGTGTGTAACAAAATAATTTCAAAGTGATGAAGGGGTGTCAATCAGGTCAAACAACAAATTATGTAACACAAAACAAATAAGCGGGGACACTTAGTAAATTAAAAATGAAAAAAAAAGTGTATTAGCTTACTAAAGTCTCAGAAATATTTAGATGGAACTTTTTTTTAAATTGTAAAAAAAACCTGCCAAGAAATGTCAGCCCAAATGGCTAATGTTTGGCAAAGTCACAAATCGCAAATGGGGTCTTAAAATGGAAAGTGTTGGGCAACTGTAACTATAGGTGGCACTACCAGCTCCTCTTGTGAAATCGGCTCCACTACGTGGGATGTAATGGTGGTATTCATTTAACAGGGTTTTTTTGCTTTTGTTTTAGATCATGTATGCATTAGATTTTAATCATCGACCCTCTTGTTCTCTGAAGACTGTGGTGTGCACTATATTTAAGCTGTTAGCAGGTTTATTAGTCCACAATAATGTTTCATAGTGTAAGAAATTAAATGCATTTTTCAAAGCTTTACTTAGTTTTTGTCACAAACCATTATGATAACTGCTGTTGCAATAATGCTGAATGAATTCATAACGAGTGGACACTTAAAATAATGACACCGTTGATTTTAAGTTTTAATCTTTAATTATTCATTATGAATTTGATCTAATAATACTGATTATAATGTATTCATTAGGTATTCTTGTGGATATTAAGTATCAGAGGGGTAGCCGTGTTAGTCTGGATCTGCAGAAGTGACAAAGGTTCAATACCTCTGTTAGTCTATAAGGTGCCACAGGACCCTTTGTCACTTGTGGATATTGTATGTACTGAATTTGCATAGATGTTTGCCATTTGAATGCTATAGTATTTAATGGACACTTTCTACAGCTGGGGTCTGATAGTGGTTTTTATCTTAAAATTGATATAACATAATATTTCCCAATTAATGTGCAGAGTAATATAAGCCCCTAAAACTGTTTTGTTGATGTTTACCACATTAGTGCCTACCAATCTTTGCCTCTGGTATCAAAGCAGGGACAGCCATTGCAGATTACTCTAAGTGCCCTTACCCACTAGTGCTATTCTCAATGATAATTACCATATTTAGGCTTAATCCTTCTATCTTTGAAGTCAATGGCAAAACTCCCATTGACTTCCATGGAGCAGATTCACATCCTTTGTGCCTAAATAAATTCCCATGAATTAAAACCACTTTAATGCAAAAGATTAGCATGCTACTCTCTTCCTGTTACAACACTGCACAACAGGCAAGTTAGGAAACCTCTTCGTGTCCAAGAACCCTACTTTGTTTAAAATTACCATTTGTGTGATCGTTTCTTAAGAGCACACATAAATGATGAAGGTGACTTTAATGTAAAAGGATCATTAAACCATGATTTGATTTACGAAAACTTAATCTGAATGTGCTCAAAATGTCGTTGCTGTTGCATGCAGGCAGCAAACCTATTTATCTGAAAATCTGGGGAAGATGAAAGGGCAGTTTTAGGAATCTCTAATTAAAAAAAGTTCAATAGGAGTACATCTTTGATGCATCTTGTATGTATGTGTTAGCGCTTCATATTGATTATGTGAATATTGGATAACACAAATTCAGCAGATTATGTCTGACCTACAAATGTGCTAATGCAGCAATTATTACAACACAAATTACCACAAAGAATGCACTGAGGCCGGGGACTAGACTCTGATGTCATTTATAATAAAGAATAATCTTAGCAACTGCCCTAAAGGATGGTAACCAATGTTCTACATTTAAATTGTTATTTCTATTTAATGGGGAAGTTTGTGTTTATATTGGATGTGGTGTCTCTATCTGTTGTCATCTTGTCTCATGACATACAGTATGTGAGCCAAATTCTTTGCAGACTTACACCTTGTGTGACTCCATTAGGGTCACACAGAATTTGATCTTCTGTCCCTTTGTATGGCTATGTAGTTGGATATACATTCAGTGCAGCACCCCAGGGGTTAAACTAGCATTGTTGGAGTTAAGCCTTCCAGACTAATTATGTTGCCTCCAGGTATGATAACAAAGTTTGAGTAAAAATTATAGGGAGGAGGAACCAGAAAAGGATTCTGAAATTAAAGATCTGTAGATGGATTCATAGTATTAATGCTACAAAATGTTGGTAAAATCCTCCACTGAACTCCTACAACTCATACCAAAGAGAATACAATGAAAATATCCCAGACATCCATGGGGCACTAACTGAATTTTGACCTCAGAAGTAAGAGAGTGCTATAAATGTTAGCTTACATACAGCACAGAAAGTCATTCATTTGGTAAAATCATTCAGATGGATTTTTCAAAACTCTGGATCTTCAATAGCTGGAACTCTGTTTTTTATTTTGAATTCTTGTGTTTTTGCCATACTACTGATGGTTACTTTCATTTATAGTGGAGCTGGCACTCTTCTATTAGTTAAGGTTGAGAAGCCATTTCTGATTTACAGAATGACTCATCTCTAAGTACTCAGTTATCATACTTGGATTTACCATCTAAATCAGGCTCTTGCTAATCAAAGTGTAGCACTGGATATTTTCCATACTGTACTGTATGTATCCAAAAGATTGAACCAACGTGTAACAGGGTGGTCTGTCCCACTACGGGCTGGGGGCTCTGGGTCCAGCCAGCCCTGTTCAGCTTCTGGAAGCAGTAGCCCATACTAGGTAGAAGAACTGCTTTTTGTTTTGATATTTTGCCTAAAATTTTGGTTAAGAAATAAAAATTGTGCCCTCATGGCAGTGAATCCTTCCTGGGAAGGATGGTGATCCAACATGAGTAAAGGGAAACTGAGGTAGTAGCTAACCTAAAGCCAGACTGGATACGGTGATACTGCTGTACCATGTGAAGACCAGTAAGTGCAAATCCCAAGTCTGGTGATCCTTAGTGTGCATTGCAATACATTTAATTTAGCCTTTTGTCCCCCTGAGACAAGGTGGGTGAGGTAATGTTGTTTGTTGGACCAACTGCTGATGGGAGAGACAAGCTTTCAAGCTTCACAGAGCTCTTCTTCAGGTCTGGGAAAGATACTCGGAGTCTCACTGCTAAATACAAGTTGGAACAGGTTGCTTAGCATAAGGACATAAAAACAGCCATACTGGGTCAGACCAAAGGTCCATCTAGCCCAGTATCCTATCTGCCGACAGTGGCCAATGCCAGGTGCCCCAGAAGGAATGACCAGAACAGGTAATCATCAAATGATCCATCCGCTGTCTCCCATTCCCAGATTCTGGCAAACAGAGGCTAGGGACACCAGCATAAGTAGTTAACATATATGCTAAGGGGCCACTCAAGATGAAGTAGCCCATTAACATCCCTGCAGTCATAGGACAAAAAAGGTATGTTAGTGTGTTACAGATTGTTAAAATGAACCCTAAATCCAGTATCTTTGCTAAGACCACAATTTTTAGTGTCTATCAGAGTTATGAATTTGACCTCCCATGCTCATCTTTGAAGGTGTTGGGCAGGTTTCCTTTGAGAACAAAGACTGAGGGCAAGTCTACACTACCATGCTACATCAGCACAGCTCCACTGATGCAGCTGAGATGCTTTAGTGCATCTGGTGAAGATGCACTATGACCATGGGAGAGTGCTCTCCCGTCAGCATAATCACTCCACCTCTGCGAAAGGCGGAAGCTATGTTGGCAGGAGACAGTCTCCTGCTGACATAGCATCAGGGTGGATAGTGCTTAGGTCAATGTTACTTACATTGCTCAAGGGAGTATCTTTTTCACACCTCAGAGCGACGTAATTTGTATCGATTTAAGCAGTAGTGTAGACCAGCCCTGAGAGTAGAGTTATGGAGTGATTGTTTTATAAAAAAAAATGTTCTCCATGGCCTTTTCCTGACATTCGGGCATGCATTTGAGTGGGACAGGTTTACCAGAGCATGGGAGTGGCTAATAATGTATCCAGTTTCATGTTAGTTTGTAGATAACACCTATGTGTCATAAGTCTTGCATGGTTTCTTAGTGCTAAGGTATTGGCCACAAGAAGATGACTTTATTTTCTGTATTGATTTTGTGTATATATGGTATATGAATAATATTGATTGTTTTTATGTAGTATCATATATAAGTTATACGTTTGTTCAGTCTAGTAGAATTCTGACCTTATGAAGTATTGCACATGGTAAAAGAAAAGCAATTATATTATGTCTTTTTAAGCATATAGTAAATACTTAAGGAAAATTTCTGAAAATGTTATATAAGAAGTATTTGTACAAACTTTCTGTGTTTCTTAGGGTATGTCTATACTTACCCGTCGCATCGGAGGCGCGGGATCGATGTTCTGGGTTCGATTTATCGCGTCTTGTCAAGACGCGATAAATCGAACCAGGAAGTGCTCCGTCGTCGACGCTGGTAATCCAGCTCGACGAGTGGAGTAAGCAGAGTCGACGGGGGAGCCTGCGCGCCGCGTCTGGACCACAGGTAAGTTCGAACTAAGGTACTTCGACTTCAGCTACGTTATTAACGTAGCTGAAGTTGCGTATCTTAGTTCGATAGGGGGGGTTAGTGTAGACCTAGCCTTAGAAAAACAGTAATCATGCAGTTGTATACTGCTCAAAGCTATTAGAAAATGTATAACAATGTCACATGCAAGTTCCTGTTTTATGCATGTTTAACATTCTGTAACATTCAGCTATAGCATTTCATTTATGAAGCATGTAGGGGAATATATTAAATGTGCTGGATGTGTCATATACTTGGTTATCTTTATGTAAAGTGCCACAGAGCTTTTCCCCTAGTTGGTTCCTCCAGCACTTGCACCAGGAAATTGTCCCCTACACTTTCCAAAAACTTCCTGGATTGTCTGTGCACCGCTGTATTGGTCTCCCAGCAGAAATCGGGGTGATTAAAGTCACCCGTGAGAACCAGGGCCTGTGATCTAGTAACTTCTGTTAGTTGCTGGAAGAAAGCCTCGTCCACCTCATCCCCCTGGTCTGGTGGTCTGTAGCAGACTCCCACCACGACATTACCCTTGTTGCTCACACTTCTAAATTTAATCCAGAGACTCTCAGGTTTTTCTGCAGTTTCATACTGGAGCTCTGAGCAGTCATACTACTCTCTTACATACAATGCAACTCCCCCACCTTTTCTGCCCTGCCTATCCTTCCTGAACAGTTTATATCCATCCATGACAGTACTCCAATCATGTGAGTTATCCCACCAAGTCTCGGTTATTCCAATTACATCATAATTCCTTGACTGTGCCAGGACTTCCAGTTCTCCCTGCTTGTTCCCCAGGCTTCTTGCATTTGTGTATAGGCATTTAAGATAACTCACCGATTGTCCTGCTGTCCCAGTATGGGGCAGGAGCCCTCCCCTCTTGCACTCACCTACTTGTGCTTCCTCCCGGTATCCCACTTCCCCACTTACCTCGGGGCTTTGGTCTCCTTCCCCCGGTGAACCTAGTTTAAAGCCCTCCTCACTAGGTTAGCCAGCCTGCTTCCAAAGATGCTCTTCCCTCTCTTCGTCAGGTGGAGCCCATCTCTGCCTAGCACTCCTTCTTCTTGGAACACCATCCCATGGTCAAAGAATCCAAACCCTTCTCTCCGACACCATCTGCATAGCCATTCGTTGACTTCCACGATTCGACGGTCTCTACCCCGGCCTTTTCCTGCCACAGGGAGAATGGACGAGAACACCACTTGTGCCTCAAACTCCTTTATCCTTCTTCCCAGAGCCACGTAGTCTTCAGTAATACGCTCAAGGTCATTCTTGGCAGTCTCTATTATTTACCACTCCCCCAGTTTTTGTGTCATCTGCAAACTTTATCAGTGATGGTTTTTTGTTTTCTTCTAGGTCACTGATAAAAATGTAGGGCCAAGAACTGATGCCTGTGGGATCCTACTGCTCAATGACAGTTACATTTTTGAGACCTATCAGTTATCCAGTTTCGAATACATTTAATGTGTGCAATGTTCATTTTATGTCATTTTAGTTTTTTAATCCCTTAAAAGCCTGATCCCTAGATCAAGCATTTGGACATAGTACACAGTCTTTGGCTTGAAAGCCAGGCAGCTAAGAGGTTGATGCCAGCTAGACTGGGATCCATAGCTGTATTTGTTTGACTATAATGTGAACTGGAAACAGCCTTCAAGAAGTGATCCTTTTCATGCTGGAAATATATCAGAAGGGAGGCCAGTAAGGAACCCACCAATATAGGTGTTTATTGATGACTGAAGTTTCTCAGATACAAAAGAAATCCAGTGCTAATCCTGTAATCTACTGTTGTATCAATCTGAAGACTCCTTCAGTACTAATGTGCTTTGTTCCACTGGGACATGTCCAGTGTAGATGCTCCCTTTGTGGTGGTATTTTCCTGGGCAGCAAAAAGTCAGTCCCATAGCACCAGTCCATCCAAGTAGGGCTCTTCAGCACTGTATCCTAAGCCGCATGCAGCACCTTCACTTTGGCAATGTATTGATGCTGCCCTAAAACACAAAGGCAGGAACAAAATAGAAACACCGAGAAGTTTTTAGTGCTGGAGGTCTGGGTATGATCCCAGAAGAAGAAGTTTCCATCATAGAAATCCATAGGGCTACTGCCTGACTGTAGCGGGGCAGTCATCCTGCTCTGGCTCAGAAGGGGTTAAAAGCTGGGGAGCGCTGGGGCTGGAGAGCCAATCAGAGAAGGCTGGGAGGCAGCCAAGCAGAGCCAGGCTAGGCCTTATAAAAGGGCTGCAAGGCCAGAAGGCTGCCAGTCTCTCTCCAGCCTTGGAGAGGGAAAGACTGGCTTCCTGAAAGCAGAAGGGGTATGTTGGACAGAGCAGTGCTGGGAAGAGCAGGAGGAGCTCAGGAGCTCCAGCATGGCAAACTCCCTGGCTGAGGCATTGCTTCCAAGGCCTGAGGAGGTACTGGGGCTGTGGGGAAGCAGCCAGGGAAGGAAGAGGCAGCCTGTCCAACTCCCTTGCCGATGATGAGTGGCCACTTCAGATTGCAGTTTGCCCCTGAGGGCTAGGGCTAGATGAAGAGTGGCAGTGGGTCACTGAGGCGAGGTGGGATTAGGGAATTGGGGTTCCCCAGGGAGGGGAGGACCCCTGAGTCTGGGGCACTGTTGTGGGGCAGTACCCCAGAGAAGGGGCACTGTGGGCCAGGGGGACGCGGGGCCTACACTGATTCCAGTGGTAAGAGAAGTAGTGACAGCAGGAGAGACACCGGCCAGCAGAAGGTGCTTTGGAGCTGGGAGAGCTAATTCCTGAGGTAACCAGTAGGAGGTGGTGAGTGCACGCCATCCTATACCAACATTCTATTAATATATTTATTCAGCTCTACTCTCTCATTTTGGCAAGTAGATTTGATGCTCACTTTGGGGCAGTTTAATTAATACTCCTCATCCCATGATCCTGCGAGTTGTTCTGCTAGCTAGACTTCCACAAGTGATCTTAGCCAGAGGACACTTCAAACAGAAAATAAGTTAGTTACTTATAGTAATACTTGTGGTGTTTAAGAGAGCTGCATCTGCTTATTTATACTGCTCTACCACCTTTTCCTCCTTCCTCACAGTTCTGCTGCTATAGGACTCTTGAGTTCATGGGAAGGGAATTGAGGCAAATGGGGCTGCACAACCCTTTTTATAATCTCAGCTCTGTATGTCTGGTACCATAAGAAGTTACTTGTGGTCCCAATGGGCACCTCTTTCCAGAAGATCTGCAAAAGTTGGTCGTGTAGACAGAGGGGAAACCACATCCCAGAAGTACAAATATACAGAGATAACATTCTCAAAGAACTCAGTTGCCACTGTAAGTAGCCATTCTTTCTATATAATTTAGGCAAGTCCTCAAGAAAACAGAATTGCTGAATTAAGGTTAACATTCCTTGGAATACAGATGATCACTATCCCTGTTTATAGTGCTTCTAAGGAAAAGAAACCTTTAGTTATCTACACACTACTTCTGTGTCAAAGCACTCCCCTTGGGCAATGCTCAGAAGGAAATAGAAAAATTATTTGTTTATTTTCACTCTTGCTCTCTGGAGTGTTTCCTTACCTGGCAGAATGTCTCCCTTTTTCCTTTATATCTTTTGCTGACTAGTATTCTCCTCTTTTCTCTTCATTGCCTTTGTGTCCCCCTCCCTCTCCTAGCCCCAAAGAAGGTGTATTTTGTTTAAAAAGGAAATTGTACTTTAGCACTGTCACTGCTTTAAAGTGCTTCTGCAGTTTGAATTCCTTGTAGGTGGTTTAGGCCATGACAGTACTATAGTAGAGCTGCTGAACTGCACTATCTATTTTAAAAGATAATAAAAACCTTATTTCCTGGGAAATCTCAAGGTTGGGAAGGTCTCCTGTTAGAAAAAGGACAGATGACTCTGCGTGGTAAAGAAAAAACTGTTTAGATAAGTTGCAGAAAGAAAAACCTTAAATTGTCTGACTTTAGCTAGTGTCCCAAATTCAGAAATTAGGTTAGACAGTTTTGTTACGGTCCAACTTGAACCAAATATAAGGTGACTTTGGAGTTATCACTGACATCCTGTAAGCGTGTATTGAAAGGGAAGGGGACTGATTATGTTGTAGGTCTCCACCACTTTTAGGTTTCTGAGATTTGTACCGTTTTGACATGATTGTGTGTTTTTTTTACTAAGTTTCACTTTTAATTTCCTGAAAACCAAAACTCAGTGCAAAAATCTTAGGGCAGCAATGATGGGAGGAAAGGTTGATGAAGCCATACAGTTTGAAACCAACAAAAAAGATATATATGCACAATGTACTCTCCTATTTAGAATTATTTTTCTGAAGATCCCAAATGTCCCTTTCTGGGAATAAGAGGTAAGGGCATCCTTCTTCCTTAGGTGAGGTTCAGCTGGAAGCTGAGTGTATACCACCAACATAGCATATGTATTAGTGCTGATAAAATAATGCCCATTACTTGTCTCAGGAAATTTTTTTAAATATATTTTTCTAAGTTTCCCACAAAAACATCTTGGTTTTTCAGCACAATAAATACATTTCAAAATTCAGTTTTCAAAAACCATTTCAGGTTCAAAACTGGATTTTCAGTGAAATATTTTGGTTTTCAGTAATGGTTTTCAGTAAACATTTTTATTGAAAACTTACCAAAACCCAGATTTTTCTGATTCCCCTCCCCCCGCATCAAATAACTGGAAAACGTCAACCAATACATAACTGTAATCAATTTTATTTTTGGTCAAAACACTTTTCAATGGAGAGTTATTGACAATACAATACTGATGCTGAATCTTTTTATTTGCTTTGCAATTCTTATGTAATACTCTCCCTGGGAAAGTACTATTTGTCACGAAAAGGAACTGGGTGGAGAATTTTAAAATTCAGGTTTTTTGGGGGAGGTGGGATGAGTGATTTAGGGACAAGGAAGAAGATAATGAATTACTGGTTCCTGTAAGAGTGAGGCACACTGAAATTCTAGGCATGAGATTATCTCATGTTGCTACAATGTATCCTTTTGAATGAATGTTTTTGAGTAGCTAATTATTGTGAGGTGCTTTGTTTCTGTGGTGCTTGTAATCCATAGAAATACCTATAAATAGATTGAAACAGCATTGAGGTAACTGACTGAAAAATAGAAGGTCCATCTCAGTTGCTTACATAGTCCCATATCCTGTTATTGTGGTCAGTAATGACAAGATAAGGTCGTAGACCTTACCAGGACACCCCGTGAGAACTTTTAAACCTTCGCAATACACTGAGTCAGAGCTGCACTATCTAAGAATGAAGTAGAGGAAGGTCCAAGCCTTAATAATGATTGTCTATTTTTTCCTATCAAATATATCTCTGCATTTTTAATTTAAAAAACCATGGTTCTCAAACTGTAACTATCTCCAAAGACTGCTTTCTTTACCTCGTCACCTGTTAGAATCCCAGGGAAGTCTATACTTGCATGAAGAACTCTAAGTTTAAGGACAGAATCAAAGAAAACTCAGCTCCTGTCGCTTTCCTCCACCTCTCTCGATCAGCTCTTCCTCCACTTCTCCTTCCTAACTGCTAAAAGAACCTCTTACACTAATGGCCCTGTACACATCTTTTTCAATAACTTAATTCCTACTCCCTAAGTTACCTCTTACACTGGCAGCCTCCTATATGGAGCCACTTTCTGGCTACTAATTGAGAGAGATGCCAGTTCATTTTTCCCCATATCTTGAGGTCAGCTGTGGGGCTTGAGAGACCGAGAAGACCAGAAAGGGTGGCCAAGAAAGCAATGAGAAGTTCCTGCCCAGGCACAGTGGCTAACCTGACTCCTCTCCAGATGGCTATACACACAGTCCTTTCCTCTCCAGCTCTGTCTCCCCCATACTTGCATACATGGGGCAGGACCCTTCTATTGGCCTAATGAAACTACACAATGTTTTTATCATTGGGATTTGCTAGAGTCCTGAGGTGTCGCTGTCCTCTAATTGCAATTTTTAGTTAAAACAGCAAAACAAAGAATATATTCTGAAATACACGTTTTGATGAATGTTGAATAAGTAAACTGTCATCACAAGAATCATAGTTGTTATGTTCCTTGAGGTATATAGCAATTGCTTTTTAGTAGGAAACATGTAGAGGAGACTTGGTGCTTAAAGTTAGCATTTTATCTATCATTTCACCTCATGTTAATGCTTCAAGTTTTTCTTGTTGCATTTCCATGTTGTTCTACATGTTATTTTAATCACTTTTGTTTAAGGCCACTTTAACTGTGCTAAATATAAATTCAGAACCAAAGATATATTCAGTGATTAAAAACTATCAGGTGTACTTTGCAGGCAGCGTAAAGAGGGAGAGGATGAATCTAATAGCTCTTGGACCAGTTTTCAGAGATACTTCATATTGCAACCCAACATGAAGCCATTAGACCATCACACCATAGGTAAGAAATGAGAAATTTTTAGGTCTGTTGAACATTGTGAATGTTTCACAGTTGATTAGATTAAAGTGCCGAAGCACAGGTGTTTCTGTCACTGTGATATACTGAAAAAATCCAGCATTCAATGGCCCTCAAATTCACACTTTCACCTGTGCAGCTTTCCGGTCTAGTGAATAATGCAAAACACACAAGCTAGGTTAAGACCCGTGGTCTCACTGTGTATGCTGCTTTGTTTATCTAAGCATCATCTTGTTAGCAAACTTAATAAGAGAAGGCAATTTCTAAAATGGGAAATGTTTTTATAAAATCAAATCAGGAGGTTATTAACTAGAAGACTCCATCACCACCAAGTTGGGGATTGGGCAGCCCATTTGGCACATACTCCTCCAGTTTTCTGCCTCCATAGTGGCTCTCTAAACACTACATGTTTATATATATATACTAATCAGTCTTCTTAGAGAATGTTTAAATGTAAATTAAGAGATTAGAGTACAGGTACATATACCATAAGAATTCAGGTCGCCCTTCATCTTTGTCAAAATTGCTATTTTCTAGTGAAAAAGGTTATACTAATTAGGTTTGTTGTTGGTTTTTTTTAGTTAAGGCTTTAGTTTATTTCTGTTTAGATTTATATTTTTGTCTTCATTAAAATAGATACCTGTTGTATCAACCAGGCATAAGGTAAGTATCCTCCTCCTGAAAGATAGTAAAGAGGGAAATCAATTTAAGATTGCATAACAAAGGTAGTGAAATGACCTTGTGGAAGGGATAAGGTGGACTGGACACTTTTTTGTGTGTAATGGCTGGGAGAGAGTAAAATTTGGTTTTTATCCCATGAGTGGTCTACCAAAAATAGCCTCCTGTTTTTTTTTACAAAGGTTAGATATTTTTATTCTGATTCACTTTTAAGTTTGTTGGTGAAATCAATATTTATAACCAATGTCTGTTTTGGATATAGCAGGAAGATTTAGCTCATTATGAATGGAGAACTTGTTTACACAAGAATACAGAGTATTAATAATTCACCCCACTAATACCCAAACAATATTCCTTACCACACTAAATGATCATGTCTAGAAATATTGTAAACTCAACTGGTGAAAGAAAATTTCAAAAGCATTCTCCTGAGAGTGAAACAATTTCCAAAAGTACTCTGTAGGGATGCAGCATTTCTAGGAAGTTAGCTTTGGGTATTATCACAAAATAGGGATAAAAGTCAGGCTATGTAAAGGTGCCCAATTTCATTACCCAAACACCAAAACTGTAGTTAGAGTTCATGTTTCATTTCCGATATGCTCAGACTCTTGTAGTAGATCAGCTTCTCTTTCATCAACTTGCTTACTAATCTTGAACCACAGGCCACAGTTCAAACTATTTTATTTTCAGTGGTAATCAAGGTAGAAGATATTAAATCATGTACTCTAATTTCCCAAAGTGCCTGAACCCTGTGGGGCTTATAAATTACCTTCAACCTTTTGCATTAACTTCAAACGTGGGATTCAACATTCATTACTGTAGTAGTTTCATTTTGTACATTATCTGTATTGATACACTACTGCCATTTGGGAGGTGGTATTATTATTTTTAGCTAAGAGCTGAGCTAGCTGTTAGTATTCCCAGAAGATCACAATTTATACCCAGGCGCATGCTGCTAGCAAGTTTTGCTTGAAGAAAAAAATGTCTGTCCAGCTTGGAGATTTCATTTATTTTACTGTTGAAAGCACAGTGATTCAAGCAAGTTTTGGGGGCTGGATTTTGCGGGATTTGAATATAGTTGTTTGAATATAAATTTTGCTATGCTGTTTGTAAAAGGGAATAGAAGAAACAATGAATGAATTGAAAGGAATTGCTATTATACGGAGTTTTAGAAATAATACATCCCCTTCCCACAAATACACAAACCTAATAGGTTCTTCATGTACCCAAACCAGGCTTCAGCCATTACATGCTGCAGAATGCCTACCAAATTCATTTGTTATCTGCTGAGATGTACTGATCTGAAGATAATGAATGTAATGCCTGGGACCATAAGCACCCTAAAAACCATTGAGAATCCTCACAGTGAGAGTACAAGAATTACAAAGCTAAGCATAGAGAAGCAAAAAGAGGGGAAATTGTTTAGCTGGAGAACATGCTGTGAGTGTTTAAAAGGCCTCCAGCTCACCCATTTAAGCTACTGTAGTTATGTTCTGTGTACTGAATTGTTTAGGCTGGCATCTTGTTTTAGTTTTATTTAGATGGTATCGAATGGATACCACCATTTTCTCTATATGCTTAATCTAAATTCTGATAGTAATTAGAAATGAGTCATATAGTCTAGGTAAAATAAGAGAAGGATTAAAACTTCCCCAAATCTTTTTCAAGGTTTGAAAACTAAGATTAAAAAAAATAAATAAAAACCTCAATTTTAGATGTAATTCTGATTTTCTTACTCCAGTGTAGACCAGGAGTTAATCCATTGACAGCAATGTTTATATCGGTGTGAAACTGCTAATGAGATCAAAATCAGGCTTTTTTTCCCCCTTGAAGGTGGGACTACATATTGCATTGTGTAGAAGACTGATAAGGTACACAGAGCCTTCCATCTCAGGGTACAGGTTCAAATCCAACTTGTCAGTAACAGCTAACGGTGGCTATCATGCCAATAGCAGTTTGGAAGCCTATATAAAAACACTTAGTTTCAAATAGACATTTCTACATTTTGAAATTCAAAAACATAGAAAATACAAACATTTAAAAATGAAACATTTTGTTTTCATCAGAAATGTCATTTGTAAAGGAAATTTTTATTTCTGTGAAAACTTTTGGTGTTTCACCTTTCCTTCTCCTTTCAGTACAAAAACTAATGTCAAAATATTGTAATTTCCTGTAGGATGGAAATTCTATATTGAGGTTTGGAGAAGGTCCAGGGCATCTGAAGATCTGGGCCCTCATGTGTAGAACGTCTGAAATTTGCCCAACACCACAGGTAATATTCTATCATTTCAGTTGCCTTTAAACTTTCCAACCGATAAATGGAGAATAAGAAAATCATGTAATGGTTACGGTGATCTACCATATAGGCCTTGGGGTTAAAAATGACTTCTGGCTGTTTTTATTATGACTGACTGTGGATATCCAAGACACATACATCTTTCCCCATGTGCTTAAGATAGAAAAACCTCTCCAGCCAGCCCTTATCACAGGATCAAAGAGTAATCTAGTGGCTTGCTGCTGGGCATTGACAAATATCCCCCAGTCCTTCAGATTTCCTGGAAGATCTGGCTATGTAAATCACATCAATTTGATGACATCCTTAGATTGACAATGATACAGCTGAACAAATGAAAGGGTTATGCTAAGCTCATTTTCCTTCTACTCTAAATTTGTCTTCAGTTTCTCTTCCAACTGCATGACTGTGAGGTTCTGTCTCTGACAGAGAGATGAGTCTAGAAAATAAGTATTGGAATGTTCTGATTGTCCACATTGGTCTGTTTCTGGAGGAGAGAGTCTACAGAAAAGTCAACAAAGTAATATGTTCAGAAAAGTCATCAAGAACTACTGCTTTTATTAATCTTTTCATTTGCAGTAGCACCTAAAGGCCCCAGTCAAGATTTGGGTCCCCATAGTGAAGTGTAAACATATAAAAAGAGACCTTGGCAAGTTTCCAGTCTAACTTGAAACAAGAGAGAATGGCATACAGAAAGAAAGGTGGATGAGAGTAACAAAAATAAGATTATGTAGTCTATTGGTACCTGCAACTTCCAAATTTAACTAACTAAATCTGCTATGGGGAACTGATGCTCAAGTGGCAGAAAACCCCGCAGAAGTCTTCCATAACTCTATTGCTGGGAAAGCCCCCCAGACTGAGAGTCCCCAGAAAGAGTGGAGTTAGCACAGCCAGATCCCATGTTTCCTTCCTTACAGTCTTCAATGATGACCTAAAAGCAGGGGACTGGTGGTGGGGAAAAGGAATGGATCATGCACTAATGGTGCAAGTTAGAGTTGCCCACAGGCAGCTCTCACTTGTGCTGGGGCAGAGAATCAGGGAAGCTGAATGCAGCAGGATCTGCCCCATAGAGTATAAAATGACAGTACTGTTTCATGTGCTCATTTTATGTAAGATCTCTGTATATTCTAGACTTAAAATAGAGTGGAAAGGCAACAAATTACACAGAGGTAATTGTGGGCAAAATGAGGACCTACAATATATCATAAACATAAAGTATAATAGTTTGTATGTATGTGTATAAGGGCTGTCAATTAATCGCATTTAACTCACGCAACTAACTTAAAATTAACAGTGATTAAAAAATGAATCACAGTTTTAATTACATTGTTAAACCATAGAATACTAATTGAAATTAAATATTTTTGGATGTTTTTCTACATTCTCAAATATCTTGAGTACAACACAGAATACAAAGTGTACACTGCTCACTCTATATTTTTGATTACAAATATTTGCACTGTAAAATGATAAACAAAAGAAACAGTATTTTTCAATTCACCTCATACTGTAGTGCTATCTCTTTCTCGTGAAAGTGCAATTTACAAATGTAGATTTTGTTTTGTTACATAACTGTGCTCAAAAATAAAACAATGCAAAACTTTAGAGCCTACAAGTCCACTCATTCCTACTTCTCGTTCAGCCAATCACTAAGACAGACATATTTGTTTACATTTACAGGAGATAATGCCCACTTATTTACAATGTCACCAGAAAGTGAGAATAGGTGTTCGTATGGGACTTTTGTAGCCGGAATTGCAAGTTATTTACATGCCAGATATGCTAAACATTCATATGCCCCTTCATGCTTCAGACACCATTCCAGAGGATATGCTTCCCTGCTGATAACTCTCATTAAAAAAAAGTGTCAATTAAATTTGTGACTGAACTCCTTGGGGGAGAATTGGATGTGTCTGGCTCTATTTTACCCACATTCTGCCATATATTTCATGTTATAGCAGTCTTGGATGATGACTCAGCACATGTTTTGCTGCAGATTTGACAAAACACAAAGAATGTACCAATGTGAGATTTCTAAAGATAACTATAACATTAAACCCCAGGTTTAAGAATCTGACGTGCCTTCCAAAATCTGAGAAGGATGAGGTATGGAGCATGCTTTCAGAAGTCTTAAAAGAGCAACGCTCCAATGCACAAATTACAGAACCAGAACCACCAGAAAAGGAAATCAACCTTCTGCTGGTGGCAACTGAGTCAGATGATGAAAATGATAATGCGTCAGTCCACACTGCTTTGGATTGTTATCCAGAAGAACCTATCATCAGCATAGACACGCGTCCTCTGGAATGGTGGTTGAAGCATGAAGGGTCATATGAATCTTTAGCACATCTGGCATGTCAATATCTTGCAACACCAGCTACAACAATGCCATGAGAACACCTCTTCTCACTTTCAGGTGACATTGTGAACAAGAAGCAGGCAGCATTATCTCCTTCAAATGTAAACAAGCTTGTTTGTCTGATCAATTGGCTGAACAAGAAATAGGACTGAGCGGACTTGTAGGCTCTACATTGTTTTATTTTTGAATGCAGTTATTTTTGTACATAATTCTATGTTTGTAAGTTCAACTTTCATGATAAAGAGATTGCACTACAGTACTTGTATTAGGTGAATTGAAAAATACTATTTATTTTGTGTTTTACAGTGAAAATATTTTCAATAAAAATGCATAAAAAGTGAGCACTGTCCACTTTGTATTCTGTGTTATACTCAATATGTTTGAGAATGTAGAAAAAAATCCAAAAATATTTAAATAAATGGTATTTTATGTTTAACAGTGCAATTAATCGCAATTAATTTTTGTAATCGCTTGAGAGCCCTATTGTGGGTGGGTGTATGTGTGTCATTACTCAGCGTTAATGTAACTAACTAGAAAATGTACAGTGCTTTGTAGTACTGCATGGAAAAGTTCTCTAGCTTTCAGAGTAAACTACTACAGTGTCCAAAGGGGAAAGTGTATAGGAAAGGTCCTGCTGCTGGCTGTGTATTCAGTGTATCTTCTTCTGGCCAATGATTAGTGCTCTTAGTGACATCAGAAGAATGTAAACGTCTTGTCTTTCTATCTTCAAGGTTGTCCTGATGATAGCCAAAGGATAGGGCAAGATGAGGGAAAGGGAAGGAGCAGAACTTTTTCAAGCACTAAATTTGCATCTTAGTCCTTGTGGGGCGCTCAAAGGGGAAAGGATGCAAGTAGCCTCTTCTCCATCCCTGTATTGAGGGGAGTGTAGTGACTGTTCCCACTAAATGCTCCCAAGGCACACGTTGCCTGAATGTGAATAGGATAAAGATGGGGCCATAGCCCAATCCCTCTCCACATGGGAGGGGTGAGGCAGAAAAAGCAGCCTGTACTCACCCAACCTGAGAACTGAAAGGCACAGTCATACATGTTTTATCTTCTTCCACAAACTCTTGTACAAGAGGAGAGGGGGTAGGGTACGTGCCACAGATGAGAGCTTAATCCTTGTTTTGACACTGCAAAAAATGCATTTGAAACAGTTGTTACTTTTAAGCTACTGGATTCATTTTTGTCCCATATTTAGAAGCATATACACTGAATATAGAGTTGGGGTTTTAAAGCAAAGTATTGGTTAAAAATAAGCTGCTGTGAATTCTATTAGTTAGAATTATGAAAGCAGTGATACATATACAAATAAAAGGAAATTATGGAGGAATTATCAACTCTTCCTTTAAACCAACAACTGCAGTCCTGCCACCTTAAGAAATGAGCTCATCAGATCTCACAAGGGAAGTAGGTTGGGGGCATAGAAATACCTACAAAAGCATAGGAAATGAATGCCTTACAGTGCCTGCAAGAGAACCATAGCTCCCTGGATTCAGCTCTTTAACAAGCTTAAAAGAAGATAAAACCAAAAACCCTTTCAGTGTTGAAATCAACTCTATTGTAGCTAATAAGTATGAAATATAGTTTTGTATTACGCTGTCAGGGACAGATTTTTTTTTTTAACTCCCATTGGGAGTAAGGCTCCTAGGTGCTTTTGAAAATGCTGCTAGTCACCTAAATATCTTTTGAAAATCTGGCCTTCAGTCCCTACACAGTGTGACGGGGCAAGGCCAGAGGGCTATAGGAAAGTGGACGTGTCCCATCGCCCGGCAGAGGTAGCACCGAGCCTCCCCCGTGGAATAGTACACCCGGTAACGGGCCCCGTGATAGGGGACCATAAAGGACCCCTCGAGCACCTCCCCGTCACGTGCAGCCGGCGGCATTTGGAGCTGCACCTGCCGGCGGAACGAGAGGATGTGACGGAGGGCGGGGTCTTTGCAGCCCAGTGGGAGAGGGCTGACTACAGAGATGGGTCTCCCCAGGGCGGAGAGGGCAGGTAACAGGGCGGCATTGGGGAGGAAGGGAGGGACGGAAGTGAGGACTAGGCGGACGCCCAAGTCCTCCAGCGGCTCTAATGGGACGAACACGCCCCCCACCGCCAGGCCCTTCTCCACCGCCTCTTGGGCCGCGGCCTCCAATGCGAGGAAGAAGACTACCTTTCCGTACATTTTGGAGGCCGCTACGATGGCTGTGGGCCCCACCACCCTTGCCAACGCCCGCACATAGGTTTCTACGTGGGGCGAGGCGGGTACCAGGAGGCAACGGACGCCATGCCTCCTGGTCAAGGTGGGAAAGGGGCCCCGGCCACTATAGATGGTAGCTGAGGCGGTGGGTGGGTTAGGTGACGTTGCGGCAGGTGGGGGGGTTGCCGCCACCTGGGCGTACGCTCTGGGGGCCGGGGGTGGGACACCCGCAGAGCTGGTAGAGGGAACAGCAGGGAAGGGCGCTGCGGCTGGTGGCAGGGCCGCAGCAGTAGTGGCTGCCTCTGCCATGGAGGGTCTGGCCTTTGTCGCGGGGCCCTTACCCTTCTTTTTACCCTGGCCCTTCCTGCCGGCTGGGGGGGGTCCCCCAGGATCATGGGGGGCGAGGGACATGGCAGCAGCGGAGGTCTCTTCAGTGTCCACCACTGCCGGTGCCCCAGCGGGGGCGAGAGCAGGTGGTTCTGCACCGGCGGTCAAGGTGGAGGCTAGGGAGGGTGACGGGGGAACAGGCGGAGGAGGGGCGGCCGTGCCGTCTGGAGGGGCTTCTCCCTCCATATCACCTGCCATGATGAGCAGGGGAGGAAGGGAAAACTCTTGAGAGGGGGGGTGGGGAGAGGAATTGGGGTGACCACTCCTCCCTGCTAGGCTGCAGGCAGGGGAGGAGGGCACTAAAAGTGGGGACAGGGTTCAGGGGTATCTTGGACTAGTGCGGGGGTAGGGTTCAGTCACCAACTCAAGATGGGAATCCGGCCCCTCTTTTTGCACTAGGGGAGGGGATGAGATAACAGCATGGGGGTGCAGTGAGATAGGGTCAAAATTAAACAGGGGAGGGGCACAAGCGCATGGGAGGGGCGTGGGTTCACGAAAGCGGGGGGCTCATCAGGGCAAACAGAGCTTCAGGGGGAGGGAGACAACCAACTAAGAATGGGGCAGAAAAACAAGGGACTAGTTTCAGGGCTAGGGTAGTGCAAACAAACAAGGCTGTAGATGGAGAGGGGCGGGGCAGGCAAAACTGAAACTAGCAAGGGGCTGGGACCAAAAAAGGAGAGGGGCCCAGATAGCTGCAAGGGGAAATGGGGCAGGTGGCAAGGGACAAAACAAGGGGCGTGCTGATGGAGGGGGAGGGTCAGTCCAAGGGGAATGGGGAGGGGCACGTGCACCCACGTGCGCTTGTGCAAAGTCAATTGTTGGGTTGGCTGCTGCTTCAGGCCCAAAAGGTGGAAACGGGCTCGGCTAGCCAGGCAAGCGGCTGAGTCCAGAGGTAGGAACCGGGGCAAACGGTGAGCAGGCAGCAGAGGTGGTGGTGGTGGTGGAGGAGGGGGCAGCGGTGGTGGTGGGGTTTGGAGGGGGCACAGATGAACCAGGGGTCAGGCTCTACGCCACACCCCCTGTGCCCCTACAAACACAGTCAATACCCCCACCACTAGAGCACAGTTTGAAAAATTACTAAGTTCTTGGAGGCCCCCTCCACGGTGGTCCGCAGAGTCTCTGCCGACGGTCTTCCGGGTTTTCCTCCTCTGGGTACCAGCAGCTTCCTGGCAGCAAACAGGGCAGCAGCAGCAGCTCCAGCAACTCCAGGCGGTGGTCCGGTGGTCAGTCAGGACCCCTCACAGATGGTGGTGGTCACAGCAGCAGCTGGAGCAGGGGTCCCTCACACCCCTCCTCTGGGGAGAGGGCCAGCAGGCCCCCTCCCCCCCAAGGGGTTGCTGCAGCAGCAGGAGTAGCAGCAACCAAGGTGTTGGGGGGTGAGGGGGTTCAGCTGCCAGGCAGCCAGCAACCAGAGAGTAGAGTAATGGGAGGGGTGCCTGGCCCAGCCAGGGGAGAAGCTGGAGCAGCAGCAAACAGCAGCTGGGAGGGCCCAGGGCCTAGCAGCAGCCCCAGCAAGATGAGCAGGAGCAGCAGTTCTCTACCTCCTTCCTGGCCAGAGGGATATAGGAAAGTGGTAAGGAACCAATATGTTCTTATTGGGATCCGGGAAGTGGGCGGGCGAAGCCCGCCCACTGCTAAAGGATCCCCCCTTTCAGCCTAAGGGGAGGGATCCACAGGACCTGGATACCAAGTAATTCCGGGGGACAAAAAATGAAAAAAACAGGAACGGGAGTGCGGTCAAAGGGTCAAACGAAGTGAACCAGATGGGGACACTGAGCAGAGAACCCCGGACAGCGCCCACTGCTCCTCAAAGGTGTCAAGGGAGCCAGTGGACGCTGCCCAGAGGAACTCTGCCCGGATGCGTGAACGAACAGAGGATCGAAAATAGGCCCCACAGTCACAGAAGCCTCCATCGGCCAACCTCCTCACCCTGGTTTTGTAGATGGCCAGTTTAGCTATGGCCAGGAGGAGGTTGACCAGGAGGTCCCGCGACTTCGTGGGGCCGCGGATTGGAAGTGCATAAATAAAAAGGTGAGGGGAAAAGTGCAACCAAAACCTCAACAAAATGTCCAAGAGGAGCCGGAACAGGGGCTGAAGCCTGGCGCACTCCAGATAAATGTGCGCCAGGGTCTCTCTCACACCGCAAAAGGGACATGTGTTGGGGATAGGGGTGAACCGCGCCAAGTACACGCCCGTGCTCACGGCTCCGTGAAGGAGCCGCCAACTGATGTCCCCGGCGGGCCTTGGGACTAAGGAGGAGTAAAGGCTGGCCCACCGGGGCTTCTCACCCTCTAGAGGTGGCAGGAGGTCCCACCATTTCGTATCGGGGCGGGACATGAGGGCGAGGAGATGAAGGGTGTGGAGCACGAGCGTGTATAGATGTTTCCTTGGCACGGTCTGGAAGCGGATGGGCTGTAGTTCGTGCAGCCGGCTCACCGTGAAGGGACAGGGGACCCGGTTGGGTCCACGGGGCAGGAGCCCAATAAAAAGGTCCGGAGGGCTTGGGGTGAAGGGAGGGCGGGGCGTACCCTCTCGCAGGACCCGGTCGAGATAAACCCGAGCAGCGGGTGGCAAAGCAGCCTTCACCTCCTGAAGTACGCGCCGGGGAGTACGAGGTCTGGAGAGCCCCATGCGCTGAGCAAGCGTCAGGGGATCCAGCCAGTCTCCCCGGTCGTAGTCCAGGAGGTCTCCGACCCTAGTGACCTCTGCCAGGACCAACCTCTGGCGCACCGAGGGGGACTCCGCCACCTGCACACGGAGCTGGGGGTTGTGTAGCAGGGGCTCCGCGAGGAGATCTGCCCCCTCGGTGGCCGCCACGGACCTGGTCACTGAGAATAGCTTCCAGGTCCGGAGGAGGTCCTGGTAGAAGACCGGCAGCCCGTAGAGGTCTCGCGGAAGACCTCTCGGATGGAGATAAAGGAGCTGCCGGTCATATCGGAGCCCTCGGAAGCGGCGTAGGAAGGCGTGCGCCAATACGCTCCACGCCGGACTACCTGCACCATAAAGGAGCCTCTGCAGGGCCTGGAGACGGAAGACATGGACCTGAGTGTGGGGACACTTCAGGCCCTGCCCACCCTCCTCCAGAGGAAGATGGAGAACCCCTGCAGAGACCCAGTGCAGTCCTGACCAAAAGAACTCCAGAATCGATGTCCGGAGGTTGGCCAGGAAACCCGGGGCCGGGACCAGGGTGTTGAGCCGGTACCAGAGCATGGACAGGACTAATTGATTGATTACCAGTGCTCTCCCTCGAAAGGAGAGGCACCGGAGTAGTCCTGTCCATTTTCGGATCCGCTCTATCACCCTGCCCTCTAAACCTTGCCAGTTCTCCGGCGGGGATGGATGCGTGGCAGAAAGGTAAACGCCGAGATAGAGCAGCGGACCCGCGCTCCACCTGATGGCCTGAAGCGCGGGTGGGAGGGAGCTCGCCTGCCACCCGTCCCCTACCACCAGGCCAGAGCTCTTGACCCAGTTGACCCGGGCAGAGGAGGCCGCCGAGTAGATCGCCTGGCAAGCCTCCACCCGCACCAAGTCGCCCGGGTCCTGGACCACAAGGAGCACATCGTCGGCGTACGCCGACAGGACCAGCCGCAGCTCCGGCTCTCGGAGCACCAACCCCGTCAACCTCCTGCGGAGGAGACAGAGGAAGGGCTCGATCGCCAGAGCGTACAGCTGGCCCGAGAGGGGGCACCCCTGCCGTACTCCTCGCCCGAAGCTGACCGGCTCGGTCAGGGTCCAGTTGAGCCTGACCAGACACTCTGCGGAGGCGTACAGCACCTGGAGAAAACCCACAAACTGGGGCCCAAAGCCAAACGCTCGCAGAGTGCTCAGGAGGTACCCGTGATCCACCCTGTCGAACGCCTTCTCCTGATCCAGAGACAGGAGGGCGAACGACAGACCATCCCTACACCCAAGCTCCAAGAGATCCCGGACCAGATACAGGTTGTCGAGAATGGTGCGGCCCGGGACGGTGTAGGTCTGGTCTGGGTGGACCACGTCCACCAGCACGGACCCAAGCCGCAGCGAGATGGCCTTTGCTACGACTTTATAGTCCATGCTGAGGAGCGAGACGGGACGCCAATTCCGTAAATCGCGGAGGTCCCCCTTCTTCGGCAATAAGGCGAGCACAGCTCGCCTGCACGAAAGAGGGAGGACCCCCGCCCTGCAAGGACTCGGCCCAGACGGTGACAAGGTCTGGGCCGAGGACGTCCCAGAACACGCGGTAGAACTCCACGGTCAGCCCGTCCAGTCCCGGAGATTTATTAGTCGGCATGCGACGGAGGGCTTCCGAGAACTCGGCCAGAGTGAGAGGCAGCTCTAGCCGGTCTCGGTCGCCCGTGCTGACCGTAGGGAGTTCGTCCCAGAGCACTTTGCAAGCGTTAGGATCGGTCAGATCCGGGGAGAAAAGGCTCGCGTAGAAGGCCTTGGCCCTCCCGCACATCTCCACCGGATCCGTGAGGGGGGTGCCATCTTCTGCGAGGAGGCAGGTGACGTGTTTCTTAGCCCCCCTCTTTTTCTCCAGGGCGTAGAAGAAGCGGGAGCCGCGATCCATCTCCCGAAGGAGACGGATGCGGGATCGAACGAAGGCGCCCCGGGCCCGATGATCTTCCAGTTCCCGGAGCTCCTCCCGCTTCTCCCGGCACGCCCCACAGAGGGATGGATCCTCAGGGCTGGCGGCCAGATGCCTCTCCAGCTCTAAGACCTCCCGTTCCAACTGCTCTATCGTCGCATCCCTCCGTCGGCTGGCACCCCGGGTGTAATCACGGCAGAAGAGCCGGGCGCGTACCTTCCCTAGATCCCACCATCGCCGCGCCGAGGGAAAAGCGTGCCGCTGCCCTCGCCAGGTTAGCCAGAACTCCCGGAAGGACGCCACGAAACCCACATCCTCCAGCAAACTGTTATTAAAATGCCAATAGGCCGGCCCCGGCCTCTCCGCGCAGAGAGAGGCCGTCACGGTAGCGAGATGATGATCAGAGAACGGGGCCAGCCGGACGCTGGAGGAGTGGGCCCGCGAAAGGTGAAGACGTGATAAATAGATGCGGTCCAACCGGGAGTGGTGCGACCGATGGGCCTCCACCCGGACAAAGGTGAAGGTTGAGCTGTCGCCCGGATGGTGGTCGCGCCAGACGTCCACCAGGGAGTGATGTTCGACAATCTCCCTGAGGACGTCCGCGGCGGCCGGGCACTGCTCGATCCCCGAGCGGTCCCGTTTTTCAAGGGTGTTGTTAAAGTCCCCGCCCAGGACCAGGTACTCGCGAGGATCCAAGGTGCCGAGGAAGGTGGACGCCTGCTGATAAAAACGAAGTTGTTCCGGGCCCGGTGTCGGGGCATAGATGTTGACGAGATTGACCACGAGCCCCTCCATACGGACCCATAGGTGCAGCAGGCGGCCCGGCACAGCCTCGGCAACCCCCAGCACCTCAGGCCGTAGGTCGGGGGAGAACAAGGTCGCCACTCCAGCCTGGCGAACAGAGAGATGGCTGAAGTAGACTCTGTCCCCCCATTCCAGCCGCCAGCTGTCTTCAGCGGCTGGATCCGTATGGGTCTCCTGCAGGAACACTACAGAGTACCCCCCCTCCCGAAGGAAGGAGAGCACCTGGCTCCTGCGGAGACCCATCCTACAGCCCCGGGTGTTTAATGTTGCGAAGAGGAGAGATGCCATGAGGAGGGCTGGGGGGGATCCTTGCTGGCAGACTCACTCACGGCCCCCATCGGGCCGCGTAACAATCCGTGACCCACCCCGTAGCTGAGTAGTGAGTCACGGAAAAGGCGGACCCGTTGGTAGGCCGTGGCGGCCTGCTTCCCAGTCCCTTTACCCTCCCCCATGAGGGCCCTCGCGGCCTGGAGGATCTGGTGGAAATCCCCCCATCGCTGGAGAGCGAGCTGTACTTTGTTGCGGGAGCCCCGGACGTCCTCCAGGAACTCCCGCAACTCCTCTCGCAGCGTATGGGGGGCCGGGGTTACTGGCTCCCGGCTATCGGAAGAAGTGGCCCCTGACACAGCCCTATGGCCCACCGAAACAGACAGGCAAGGGGCGGACCCTCGACGCAGCTCCCGCTGGGCCGGCACCTTAGGGCCCAACCCAAAATTCAGCTTAGTTGGGGGAGGCGGTGGAGGGAGAAGAGCAGCCTCTGGTGGGTCGGGACGAGGAAAGACTGGAGCCGCTCCCTGGGGGTCATCCTCAGTTAAGGGGAGGGAGACAGCCCCAGGGGCGGCAGTGTCACCATGGGAGGTGTAGGAGAGTGGAACGGCATCAGGGGCAGGGCAGGGATCAGAAGTAGGGGCAGGGAAAGGGACATGAGCAGGGCCGGGCTGAGGAACGGGTAGAGGATCGTGAGCCGCAGGAGCTGGGCCACTGGGAGGTGGCCTCTCTTGGTGTGGCTGAGGGATCTGGGAATTGGGAAGGGGACCCCCCACGATGCCGGGTTCTAGTATAATGGCTTGTGTTGCAGCCACGGCATCGGGAGGTGGACAGATATTTGCGGGGTCCCCACCTGGGAGGGAGAACTGTCGTCCCACCCCAATGAGGGGTACCCCCTGGGATTTGGGTCCCGGCCGCAGTGCACCGGCCGTCGCTTCAGGAGACTTGGCGGCCATCAGCGAGGTGTCACTTGCGACCGGGCAGGTGGAAGAGCCCAGGGGATCCTCAGAGGTGGGAGCGGAACCGGCGGTCAAGGGGAGGGAGCATGGGGAGAGGGGGGAAAGGGGCACCGGGGTGAGGTCATTGAGATCGAGGCCTGCTGCTAAAGGGTCGTCCTCCTCCTGGGTGATTGGGGTCAGACCCAGGGCCTCGATCTCCTCGTAGATAGAGGGCAGGTCACCTTCTGCCACCCCGGGGTTCTCTCCGCCGGCACCTGAAGCGATGCTCGGGTCAGGGCGCACAGGGTCGACAAAGGGGGCAGAAGGGGCTCCTTCGGGGGCTTCCGAGGGAGGGGCGGTAATACCTTCCGGTGCTGCCACGTCTTTCCCAGCCGGTTCTGGCGGATAAAAGCCGCTCGGGGGCAAAACGGAAGGTTCGGCATCAGTGCCCCCCTTCCTGGTCTTCCGGGGGGCTTCCGCATCGGTGGAAAGGAGCGGGGCTCGAGCCTTCCGCTTGCCCCGCTTCCCCTGTACTAAGGCCCAGTCCTCCATGGCTTCAGCTGGGGGCTGGCTAGTAAGGGTCGGGTCAAGGGGGAGGGGCGATTTCTTAGGGACTCGGGGAGGTAGTGGTGGGGCAGCATAAGGGAGGGAAAAATCTCTCTGGGGCTGGCCCTCTCCCACGCCCGGCGGTATCCCTGCCTCACCCTCCTCCACAGGCCTCAGTAGACTGTTCGCGGCGGGCCTCTCCCACTCGTCTGGGCACACTGGGGGAGGTACTCCCAGGGCCCGAGTGGGAGCAGCGGTGGACTGGGAAGGAGGAGGGGTGGCTCTGGGCACCGGGCATTCAGGGGCGCCGGCGATGACAGGGCCGACGCCCTGCCGGCGCTCGGGGGTCTCGGAGGCTCCTCCTTGCCGGGCCAAGGGACAGTCCCTCCGGACGTGTCCCATCGCCCGGCAGAGGTAGCACCGAGCCTCCTCCGTGGAATAATATATCCGGTAACGGGCCCCGTGATAGGGGACCATAAAGGACCCTTCGAGCGCCTCCCCGTCACGTGCAGCCGGCGGCATTTGGAGCTGCACCTGCCGGCGGAACGAGAGGATGTGACGGAGGGCGGGGTCTTTGCAGCCCAGTGGGAGAGGGCTGACTACAGAGATGGGTCTCCCCAGGGCAGAGAGGGCAGGTAACAGGGCGGCATTGGGGAGGAAGGGAGGGACGGAAGTGAGGACTAGGCGGACGCCCAAGTCCTCCAGCGGCTCTAGTGGGACGAACACGCCCCCCACTGCCAGGCCCTTCTCCACCGCCTCTTGGGCCGCGGCCTCCGATGCGAGGAAGAAGACTACCTTTCCATACATTTTGGAGGCCGCTACGATGGCTGTGGGCCCCACCACCCTCGCCAACGCCCGCACGTAGGTTTCTACGTGGGGCGAGGCGGGTACCAGGAGGCAACGGACGCCATGCCTCCTGGTCAAGGTGGGAAAGGGGCCCCGGCCACTATAGATGGTAGCTGAGGCGGTGGGCGGGTTAGGTGACGTAGCGGCAGGTGGGGGGGTTGCCGCCACCTGGGCGTATGCCCTGGGGGCCGGGGGTGGGACACCCGCAGAGCTGGTAGAGGGAACAGCAGGGAAGGATGCCGTGGCGGTAGTGGCTGCCTCTGCCATGGAGGGCTTGGCCTTTGTCGCGGGGCCCTTACCCTTCTTTTTACCCTGGCCCTTCCTGCCGGCTGGGGGGGCTCCCCCAGGATCATGGGGGGCGAGGGACGTGGCAGCAGCGGAGGTCTCTTCAGAGTCCGCCACTGCCGGTGCCCCAGCGGGGGCTTGAGCAGGTGGTTCGGCAGCGGCGGGTAAGGTAGAGGCTTGGGAGGGTGACGGGGGAACAGGCGGAGGAGGGGAGGCCGTGCCGTCTGGAGGGGCTTCTCCCTCCATATCGCCCGCCATGATGAGCAGGGGAGGAAGGGAAAACTCTTGAGAGGGGGGGTGGGGAGAGGAATTGGGGTGACCACTCCTCCCTGCTAGGCTGCAGACAGGTGAGGAGGGCACAAAAGTGGGGACAGGGTTCAGGGTTGTCTCGGACTAGTGCGGGGATAGGGCTCAGTCACCAACTCAAGCTGGGAAATCCGGCTCCTCTTGTTGCACTAGGGGAGGGGATGATATAACAGCATGGGGGTGCAGTGAGATAGGGTCAAAATTAAACAGGGGAGGGGCACAAGCGCATGGGAGGGGGCATGGGTTCACAAAAGCGGGGGGCTAATCAGGGCAAACGGAGCTTCAGGGGGAGGGAGACAACCAACTGGGAATGGGGCAGAAAACCAAGGGACTAGTTTCAGGGCTAGGGCGGGGCAAACAAACAAGGCTGCAGAGGGAGAGGGGCGGGGTGGGCAGAACTGAAACTAGCAAGGGGCTGGGACCATAAAAAGGAGAGAGGCCCAGATAGCTGCAAGGGGAAATGGGGCAGGTGGCAAGGGACAAAGCAAGGGGCGTGCTGATGGAGGGGGAGGGTCAGTCAAAGGGGAATGGGGAGGGGCACGTGCGCTTGTGCAAAGTCAATTGTTGGGCTGGCTGCTGCTTCAGGCCCAAAAGGTGGAAACAGGCTTGGCTAGCCAGGCAAGCGGCTGAGTCCAGGGGCAGGAACCAGGACAGACGGTGAGCAGGCAGCAGAGGTGGTGGTGGTGGAGGAGGGGGCAGCGGTGGTGGTGGGGGTTGGAGGGGCACAGATGAACCAGGGGGCAGGCTCTACGCCACACCCCCTGTGCCCCTAAAAACACAGTCCATACCCCCACCACTAGAGCACAGTTCGAAAAATTACTCAGTTCTTGGAGGCCCCCTCCACGGTGGTCTGCAGAGTCTCCGCCGACGGTCTTCCGGGTCTTCCTCTTCTTGGCACCAGCAGCTTCCTGGCAGCAAACAGGGCTGCAGCAGCAGCTCCAGCAACTCCAGGCGGTGGTCCGGTGGTCAGTCAGGACCCCTCACAGATGGTGGTGGTGGTGGTCACAGCAGCAGCTGGAGCAGGGGCCCCTCACACCCCTCCTCTGGGGAGAGGGCCAGCAGGCCCCCTCCCCCCCAAGGGGTTGCTGCAGCAGCAGGAGTAGCAGCAACCAAGGTGTTGGGGGGGGGGAAAGAGGGGGTTCAGCTGCCAGGCAGCCAGCAACCAGAGAGTAGAGTAGTGGGAGGGGTGTCTGGCCCAGCCAGGGGAGAAGCTGGAGCAGCAGCAAACAGCAGCTGGGAGGGCCCAGGGCCTAGCAGCAGCCCCAGAAAGATGAGCAGGAGCAGCAGTCCCCTACCTCCTTCCTGGCCAGAGGGCTATAGGGAAGTGGTAAGGAACCAGTATGTTCTTATTGGGATCCGGGAAGTGGGCGGGCGAAGCCCGCCCACTGCTAAAGGATCCCCCCTTTCAGCCTAAGGGGAGGGATCCACAGGACCTGGATACCAAGTAATTCCGGGGGACAAAAAATGAGAAAACAGGAACGGGAGTGCGGTCAAAGGGTCAAACGAAGTGAACCAGAAGGGGACACCGAGCAGAGAACCCCGGACAGCGCCCACTGCTCCTCAAAGGTGTCAAGGGAGCCAGTGGACGCTGCCCAGAGGAACTCTGCCCGGATGCGTGAACGAACAGAGGATCGAAAATAGGCCCCACAGTCACAGAAGCCTCCATCGGCCAACCTCCTCACCCTGGTTTTGTAGATGGCCAGTTTAGCTAGGGCCAGGAGGAGGTTGACCAGGAGGTCCCGTGACTTCGTGGGGCCGCGGATTGGAAGTGCATAAATAAAAAGGTGAGGGGAAAAGTGCAACCAAAACCTCAACAAAATGTCTAAGAGGAGCCGGAACAGGGGCTGGAGCCTGGCGCACTCCAGATAAATGTGCACCAGGGTCTCTCTCACACCGCAAAAGGGACATGTGTTGGGGATAGGGGTGAACCGCGCCAAGTACACACCCGTGCTCACGGCTCCGTGAAGGAGCCGCCAACTGACGTCCCCGGCGGGCCTTGGGACTAAGGAGGAGTAAAGGCTGGCCCACCGGGGCTTCTCACCCTCTAGAGGTGGCAGGAGGTCCCGCCATTTCGTATCGGGGCGGGACGTGAGGGCGAGGAGATGAAGGGTGTGGAGCACGAGCGTGTATAGATGTTTCCTTGGCGCGGTCTGGAAGCGGATGGGCTGTAGTTCGTGCAGCCGGCTCACCGTGAAGGGACAGGGGACCTGGTTGGGTCCACGGGGCAGGGGCCCAATAAAAAGGTCCGGAGGGCTTGGGGTGAAGGGAGGGCGGGGCGTACCCTCTCGCAGGACCCGGTCGAGGTAAACCCGAGCAGCGGGCGGCAAAGCAGCCTTCACCTCCTGAAGTACGCGCCGGGGAGTACGAGATCTGGAGAGCCCCATGCGCTGAGCAAGCGTCAGGGGATCCAGCCAGTCTCCCCGGTCGTAGTCCAGGAGGTCTCCGACCCTAGTGACCTCTGCCAGGACCAACCTCTGGCGCACCGAGGGGGACTCCGCCACCTGCACACGGAGCTGGGGGTTGTGTAGCAGGGGCTCCGCGAGGAGATCTGCCCCCTCGGTGGCCGCCACGGACCTGGTCGCTGAGAATAGCTTCCAGGTCCGGAGGAGGTCCTGGTAGAAGACCGGCAGCCCGTAGAGGTCTCGCGGAAGACCTCTCGGATGGAGATAAAGGAGCTGCCGGTCATATCGGAGCCCTCGGAAGCGGCGTAGGAAGGCGTGTGCCAATACGCTCCACGCCGGACTACCTGCACCATAAAGGAGCCTCTGCAGGGCTTGGAGACGGAAGACATGGACCTGAGTGTGTGGACACTTCAGGCCCTGCCCACCCTCCTCCAGAGGAAGATGGAGAACCCCTGCAGAGACCCAGTGCAGTCCTGACCAAAAGAACTCCAGAATCGACGTCCGGAGGTTGGCCAGGAAACCCGGGGCCGGGACCAGGGTGTTGAGCCGGTACCAGAGCATGGACAGGACTAATTGATTGATTACCAGTGCTCTCCCTCGAAAGGAGAGGCACCGGAGTAGTCCTGTCCATTTCCGGATCCGCTCTATCACCCTGCCCTCTAAACCTTGCCAGTTCTCCGGCGGGGATGGATGCGTGGCAGAAAGGTAGACGCCGAGATAGAGCAGAGGACCCGCGCTCCACCTGATGGCCTGAAGCGCGGGTGGGAGGGAGCTCGCCTGCCACCCGTCCCCTACCACCAGGCCAGAGCTCTTGACCCAGTTGACCCGGGCAGAGGAGGCCGCCGAGTAGATCGCCTGGCAAGCCTCCACCCGCACCAAGTCGCCCGGGTCCTGGACCACGAGGAGCACATCGTCGGCGTACGCCGACAGGACCAGCCGCAGCTCCGGCTCTCGGAGCACCAACCCCGTCAACCTCCTGCGGAGGAGACAGAGGAAGGGCTCGATCGCCAGAGCGTACAGCTGGCCCGAGAGGGGGCACCCCTGCCGTACTCCTCGCCCGAAGCTGACCGGCTCGGTCAGGGTCCAGTTGAGCCTGACCAGACACTCTGCGGAGGCGTACAGCACCTGGAGAAAACCCACAAACTGGGGCCCAAAGCCAAACGCTCGCAGAGTGCTCAGGAGGTACCCGTGATCCACCCTGTCGAACGCCTTCTCCTGATCCAGAGACAGGAGGGCGAACGACAGACCATCCCTACACCCAAGCTCCAAGAGATCCCGGACCAGATACAGGTTGTCGAGAATGGTGCGGCCCGGGACGGTGTAGGTCTGGTCTGGGTGGACCACGTCCGCCAGCACGGACCCAAGCCGCAGCGAGATGGCCTTTGCTACGACTTTATAGTCCGTGCTGAGGAGCGAGACGGGACGCCAATTCCGTAAATCGCGGAGGTCCCCCTTCTTCGGCAATAAGGCGAGCACAGCTCGCCTGCACGAGAGAGGGAGGACCCCGCCCTGCAAGGACTCGGCCCAGACGGTGACAAGGTCTGGGCCGAGGACGTCCCAGAACACGCGGTAGAACTCCACGGTCAGCCCGTCCAGTCCCGGAGATTTATTAGTCGGCATGCGACGGAGGGCTTCCGAGAACTCGGCCAGAGTGAGAGGCAGCTCTAGCCGGTCTCGGTCGCCCGTGCTGACCGTAGGGAGTTCGTCCCAGAGCACTTTACAAGCGTTAGGATCGGTCAGATCCGGGGAGAAAAGGCTCGCGTAGAAGGCCTTGGCCCTCCCGCACATCTCCACCGGATCCGTGAGGGGGGTGCTATCTTCTGCGAGGAGGCAGGTGACGTGTTTCTTAGCCCCCCTCTTTTTCTCCAGGGCGTAGAAGAAGCGGGAGCCGCGATCCATCTCCCGAAGGAGACGGATGCGGGATCGAACGAAGGCGCCCCGGGCCCGATGATCTTCGAGTTCCCGGAGCTCCTCCCGCTTCTCCCGGCACGCCCCACAGAGGGATGGATCCTCAGGGCTGGCGGCCAGACGCCTCTCCAGCTCTAAGACCTCCCGTTCCAACTGCTCTATCGTCGCATCCCTCCGTCGGCTGGCGCCCCGGGTGTAGTCACGGCAGAAGAGCCGGGCGCGTACCTTCCCTAGATCCCACCATCGCCGCGCCGAGGGAAAGGTGTGCCGCTGCCCACGCCAGGCCAGCCAGAACTCCCGGAAGGACGCCACGAAACCCACATCCTCCAGCAAACTGTTATTAAAATGCCAATAGGCCGGCCCCGGCCTCTCCGCGCAGAGAGAGGCCGTCACGGTAGCGAGATGATGATCAGAGAACGGGGCCAGCCGGACGCTGGAGGAGTGGGCCCGTGAAAGGTGAAAACGTGATAAATAGATGCGGTCCAACCGGGAGTGGTGCGACCGATGGGCCTCCACCCGGACAAAGGTGAAGGTTGAGCTGTCGCCCGGGTGGTGGTCGCGCCAGACGTCCACCAGGGAGTGATGTTCGACAATCTCCCTGAGGACGTCCGCGGCGGCCGGGCACTGCTCGATCCCCGAGCGGTCCCGTTTTTCAAGGGTGTTGTTAAAGTCCCCGCCCAGGACCAGGCACTCGCGAGGATCCAAGGTGCCGAGGAAGGTGGACGCCTGTTGATAAAAACGAAGTTGTTCCGGGCCCGGTGTCGGGGCATAGATGTTGACGAGATTGACCACGAGCCCCTCCATACGGACCCGTAGGTGCAGCAGGCGGCCCGGCACAGCCTCGGCAACCCCCAGCACCTCAGGCCGTAGGTCGGGGGAGAACAAGGTCGCCACTCCAGCCTGGCGAACAGAGAGATGGCTGAAGTAGACTCTGTCCCCCCATTCCAGCCGCCAGCTGTCTTCAGCGGCTGGATCCGTATGGGTCTCCTGCAGGAACACTACAGAGTACCCCCCCTCCCGAAGGAAGGAGAGCACCTGGCTCCTGCGGAGACCCATCCTACAGCCCCGGGTGTTTAATGTTGCGAAGAGGAGAGATGCCATGAGGAGGGCTGGGGGGGATCCTTGCTGGCAGACTCACTCACGGCCCCCATCGGGCCGCGTAACAATCCGTGACCCACCCCGTAGCTGAGTAGTGAGTCACGGAAAAGGCGGACCCGTTGGTAGGCCGTGGCGGCCTGCTTCCCAGTCCCTTTACCCTCCCCCATGAGGGCCCTCGCGGCCTGGAGGATCTGGTGGAAATCCCCCCATCGCTGGAGAGCGAGCTGTACTTTGTTGCGGGAGCCCCGGACGTCCTCCAGGAACTCCCGCAACTCCTCTCGCAGCGTATGGGGGGCCGGGGTTACTGGCTCCCGGCTATCGGAAGAAGTGGCCCCTGACACAGCCCTATGGCCCACCGAAACAGACAGGCAAGGGGCGGACCCTCGACGCAGCTCCCGCTGGGCCGGCACCTTAGGGCCCAACCCAAAATTCGGCTTAGTTGGGGGAGGTGGTGGAGGGAGAAGAGCAGCCTCTGGTGGGTCGGGGCGAGGAAAGACTGGAGCCGCTCCCTGAGGGTCATCCTCAGGTAAGGGGAGGGAGACAGCCCCAGGGGCGGCAGTGTCACCATGGGAGGTGTAGGAGAGTGGGACGGCATCAGGGGCAGGGCAGGGATCAGAAGTAGGGGCAGGGAAAGGGACATGAGCAGGGCCGGGCTGAGGAACGGGTAGAGGATCCTGAGCCGCAGGAGCTGGGCCACTGGGAGGTGGCCTCTCTTGGTGTGGCTGAGGGATCTGGGAATTGGGAAGGGGACGCCCCACGATGCCGGGCTCTGGTATTATGGCTCGTGTTACAGCCACGGCATCGGGAGGTGGACAGATATTTGCGGGGTCCCCGCCTGGGAAGGAGAACCGTTGTCCCACCCCAATGAGGGGTACCCCCTGGGATTCGGGTCCCGGCCGCAGGGCACCGGCCGTCGCTTCAGGAGGTTTGGCGGCCGTCAGCGAGGTGTCACTTGCGACCGGGCAGGTGGAAGAGCCCAGGGGATCCTCGGAGGTGGGAGCGGAACCGGCGGTCAAGGGGAGGGAGCATGGGGAGAGGGGGGAAAGGGGCACCGGGGTGAGGTCATTGAGATCGAGGCCTGCTGCTAAAGGGTCGTCCTCCCCCTGGGTGATTGGGGTCAGACCCAGGGCCTCGATCTCCTCGTAGATGGAGGGCAGGTCACCTTCTGCCACCCCGGGGTTCTCTCCGCTGGCACCTGAAGCGATGCTCGGGTCAGGGCGCGCAGGGTCGACAAAGGGGGCAGAAGGGGCTCCTTCGGGGGCTTCCGAGGGAGGGGCGGTAATACCTTCCGGTGCTGCCACGTCTTTCCCAGCCGGTTCTGGCGGACAAAAGCCGCTCGGGGGCAAAGCGGAAGGCTCGGCATCAGTGCCCCCCTTCCTGGTCTTCCGGGGGGCTTCCGCTTCGGTGGAGAGGAGTGGGGCTCGAGCCTTCCGCTTGCCCCGCTTCCCCTGTACTAAGGCCCAGTCCTCCATGGCTTCAGCTGGGGGCTGGCTAGTAAGGGTCGGGTCAAGGGGGAGGGGTGATTTCTTAGGGACTCGGGGAGGTAGTGGTGGGGCAGCATAAGGGAGGGAAAATTCTCTCTGGGGCGGGCCCTCTCCCACGCCCGGCGGTATCCCTGCCTCACCCTCCTCCACATGCCTCAGCAGACTGTTCGCAGCGGGCCTCTCCCACTCGTCTGGGCACACTGGGGGAGGTACTCCCAGGGCCCGAGTGGGAGCAGCGGTGGACTGGGAAGGAGGAGGGGCGGCTCTGGGCACCGGGCATTCAGGGGCGCCGGCGATGACAGGGCCGACGCCCTGCCGGGGCTCGGGGGTCTCGGATGCTCCTCCTTGCCGGGCCAAGGGACAGTCCCTCCGGACGTGTCCCATCGCCCGGCAGAGGTAGCACCGAGCCTCCCCCGTGGAATAGTATACCCGGTAACGGGCCCCATGATAGGGGACCATAAAGGACCCCTCGAGCGCCTCCCCGTCACGTGCAGCCGGCGGCATTTGGAGCTGCACCTGCCGGCGGAACGAGAGGATGTGACGGAGGGCGGGGTCTTTGCAGCCCAGTGGGAGAGGGCTGATTACAGACATGGGTCTCCCCAGGGCAGAGAGGGCAGGTAACAGGGCGGCATTGGGGAGAAAGGGAGGGACGGAAGTGAGGACTAGGCGGACGCCTAAGTCCTCCAGCGGCTCTAATGGGACGAACACGCCCCCCACCGCCAGGCCCTTCTCCACTGCCTCTTGGGCCGCGGCCTCCGATGCGAGGAAGAAGACTACCTTCCCGTACATTTTGGAGGCCGCTACGATGGCTGTGGGCCCCACCACCCACGCCAACGCCCGCACATAGGTTTCTACGTGGGGCGAGGCGGGTACCAGGAGGCAACGGACGCCATGCCTCCTGGTCAAGGTGGGAAAGGGGCCCCGGCCACTATAGATGGTAGCTGAGGCGGTGGGCGGGTTAGGTGACGTTGCGGCAGGTGGGGAGGTTGCCGCCACCTGGGCGTATGCCCTGGGGGCCGGGGGTGGCACACCCGCAGAGCTGGTAGAGGGAACAGCAGGGAAGGATGCCGTGGCGGTAGTGGCTGCCTCTGCCATGGAGGGCTTGGCCTTTGTCGCGGGGTCCTTTCCCTTCTTTTTACCCTGGCCCTTCCTGCCGGCTGGGGGGGCTCCCCCAGGATCATGGGGGGCGAGGGACGTGGCAGCAGCGGAGGTCTCTTCAGAGTCCGCCGCTGCCGGTGCCCCAGCGGGGGCGAGAGCAGGTGGTTCGGCAGCGGCGGTCAAGGTGGAGGCTAGGGAGGGTGACGGGGGAACAGGCGGAGGAGGGGCGGCCGTGCCGTCTGGAGGGGCTTCTCCCTCCATATCGCCTGCCATGATGAGCAGGGGAGGAAGGGAAAACTCTTGAGAGGGGGGGTGGGGAGAGGAATTGGGGTGACCACTCCTCCCTGCTAGGCTGCAGGCAGGGGAGGAGGGCACTAAAAGTGGGGACAGGGTTCAGGGGTATCTTGGACTAGTGCGGGGGTAGGGTTCAGTCACCAACTCAAGATGGGAATCCGGCTCCTCTTGTTGCACTAGGGGAGGGGATGAGATAACAGCATGGGGGTGCAGTGAGATAGGGTCAAAATTAAACAGGGGAGGGGCACAAGCGCATGGGAGGGGGCATGGGTTCACGAAAGCGGGGGGCTAATCAGGGCAAACAGAGCTTCAGGGGGAGGGAGACAACCAACTAAGAATGGGGCAGAAAAACAAGGGACTAGTTTCAGGGCTAGGGTAGGGCAAACAAACAAGGCTGTAGATGGAGAGGGGCGGGGCAGGCAAAACTGAAACCAGCAAGGGGCTGGGACCAAAAAAGGAGAGGGGCCCAGATAGCTGCAAGGGGAAATGTGGCAGGTGGCAAGGGACAAAGCAAGGGGCGTGCTGATGGAGGGGGAGGGTCAGTCCAAGGGGAACGGGGAGGGGCACGTGCACCCACGTGCGCTTGTGCAAAGTCAATTGTTGGGCTGGCTGCTGCTTCAGGCCCAAAAGGTGGAAACGGGCTCGGCTAGCCAGGCAAGCGGCTGAGTCCAGAGGCAGGAACCAGGACAGACGGTGAGCAGGCAGCAGAGGTGGTGGTGGTGGAGGAGGGGGCAGCGGTGGTGGTGGGGGTTGGAGGGGGCACAGATGAACCAGGGGGCAGGCTCTACGCCACACCCCCTGTGCCCCTACAAACACAGTCAATACCCCCACCACTAGAGCACAGTTCGAAAAATTACTCAGTTCTTGGAGGCCCCCTCCACGGTGGTCTGCAGAGTCTCCGCCGACGGTCTTCCGGGTTTTCCTCCTCTGGGTACCAGCAGCTTCCTGGCAGCGAACAGGGCAGCAGCAGCAGCTCCAGCAACTCCAGGCGGTGGTCCGGTGGTCAGGCAGGACCCCTCACAGATGGTGGTGGTCACAGCAGTGGCTGGAGCAGGGGTCCCTCACACCCCTCCTCTGGGGAGAGGGCCAGCAGGCCCCCTCCCCCCCAAGGGGTTGCTGCAGCAGCAGGAGTAGCAGCAACCAAGGTGGTGGGGGGGGGGGAGGGGGTTCAGCTGCCAGGCAGCCAGCAACCAGAGAGTAGAGTAATAGGAGGGGTGCCTGGCCCAGCCAGGGGAGAAGCTGGAGCAGCAGCAAACAGCAGCTGGGAGAGCCCAGGGCCTAGCAGCAGCCCCAGCAAGATGAGCAGGAGCAGCAGTCCCCTACCTCCTTCCCGGCCAGAGGGCTATAGGAAAGTGGTAAGGAACCAGTATGTTAGCCCCAGGCTAAACAAATCCCTGATACCTTATGGCAGTTGCTCCAGGTAAATCAAGACACCTGGGGCCAATTAAGAACTTTCCAGAAGGCAGGGAGGTTGATTGGGACACCTGAAGCCAATTAAGGACTGGCTGGAACTAGTTAAAAGCCTCCCAGTTAGTCAGTGAGAGGTGAGGAGCGGTGGAAGGAGGTTGCGTGTGAGAAGCTGGGAGCAAGAGGCACTAGGAGCTGAGAGTAAGAGGACGTACTGCTGGAAGATCCTGTGGTGAGGATAAAGAAGGTGTTGGGAGGAGTCCATGGGGAAGTAGCCCAGGGAGTTGTAGCTGTCGTGCAGTTGTTCCAGGAGGCACTCTAAACAGCTGCAATCCACAGGGCCCTGGGCTGGAACCCGGAGTAGAGGGCGGGCCCGGGTTCCCCCCAAAACTCTCAACTCCTTATCAGACACAGGAGGAGTTGATCTGGACTGTGGGTTCTACCAGAGGGGAAGATCTCTGAGGCAAACAAAAATCCGCCAATAAGCGCAGGACCCACCGAGGTAGAGGAGGAACTTTGTCACAACAGGTATCATCAGTATGTGGATCAAAAACAGGCTATAGCTCATGTTAGTTAAAAGCTTGAAGATCTCTTCAAGCTGTTATTGCTTGAAGATCTCCCACATTAAGACAGGAAATAAACTAGGAAAAGTCAAGTACGCACAGGCTGACAAATTTTGCAGACCCAATTTTGTTTATGGTGTTTTAACCAGTTCACATGACAATAGTTTGATCAAATTTCAACATAGATTTTGGGAGACTAAGGGCAATGCAAATAACTGGTTTATAGGCAGTTCTGTAAAATGGAAACATTTTTGTTTCAAAGTGACCAACTTTTCTTTTTTTTTTTTAATTTTCAGTAAACCAATGTTTATTTTTTTAAGTTCATTTTTTGGGTCAAAACAAAACATCCCATCTGACCAGGCTGTGACAGGTTGGTATCACAGAAACCCCCTTAGAGCTGCCACCTGGTGTGCCAAGACTACTTCTGCCCCTGCTTCCCTGCCTTTTCCAGCTTGGTACTCCAGAATCCTGTCTGTTTTGTGCCAGACTCGCTGGTCTGCTGCAAATCCAGACCCAGGTCTGAACCACGTCCACTAACAGCTGTAGGCCTGCCTGGAAGCAGCCCAGAAAGTGCTCTTGCCTTTGACACCCAGGTGCCTAACTCCCAATGGGGTTCAAACCCTGAATAAATCTGTTTTACCCTGTATAAAGCTTATTCAGGGTAAACTCATAAATAGTTCGCCCTCTATTTCAAAGATAGAAAGATATGCATACCTGTTTGCCCCCTCCAGGTACTAACACGTACTCCACGTAACTTAAGTAAAAAGTGATTTTAATAAATACAGAAAGTAGGATTTAAGTGATTCCAAGTAGTAACACACAGAACAAAATAAATTACTAAGTAAAATAAAATAAAACATGCAAGTCTGTCTAATCACACTCTATACAGATAAAAACCTCACCAGTTCCAGCAAACCTCCCTTTACAGGCTAGAGTCCTCCTAGCCTGGGTCCAGCAATTGCTCACACCCCCTATTGTCTTTGTCCTTTGTTCAGTCTCTTTCAGGTGTGTCCTTGTGGGGTGGAGAGTCACTCTCTTTAGCCAGCTGATGACAGGATCGAGGGGTCTCCCAGGGGTTTAAATAAACTATCTCCCCTCGATGGATGTTCCTCCCCACTCCCTCTGTAGCATCATGTTACCCTGGAGTTTTGGGATCACATGGGCAAGTCACATGTCCATGCACAATTCAGCACAACCAGTCCCATGACATTCTTGGCCAAGCTCAGATGTGGATTGGTGTCTGCAACTTCTTTTTGTCTGTTAAACACTTCTTGATTGGGCACTTTACCTGCACATACCTTCCTCAAGACATGATCCCATGCTCTTACAAATGCTATGTATAAAACCAGCAAATATACAACCAATATTCATAACTTCAACTACCAAAATGATACATGCATACAAACAAGAGGAATAGATTCAGTAGATCATAACTTTTACAGAGATATGTTACATGGCCCATGTAGCATAAAACATATTCCAGTTATCCTATATACAGGTACAACATTTTTCATTTCAATTCTTGTTGAAATAAAATATAATATTCAACCCAGAAGTAAATGTTTCATTTAATTTGAGCTTTAACTTTTTTCTGTTTTAAATAAATTGATACACATTTCAAAACAGTCATTTTGAATTGAAAAATTGAAGTGTTACACTTTGAAAGTCAAAATGAAACACTCATTTAAAAAATCTATTTTCAAATGCAACATCCTGGCAAATTCGACAAATTTGCTAAACGTTTCTGTTGACTCTAATCTAAATTTTTTTGATGGGGGAGGGGAGGGAGTTTTGGACAAAAAATTTGCCCAGCTGTACAATATTGTCCTCCTGTTATCCATTCCATTTGTAATCTTATCAAAAAGCTAAGTGTTTTTTTTGCAAGATTTAATATTTATAAACACAAAGTGCTTAGCATTGTCTTAATTCTGTGTTCCTGTTTGAAGTCCATGGCAAAAACTCCATTGACTTCAAAGGGAGGAAAGTTAAGCCAAGGACATTTCTGCTTTGGAAATTTCCATCCAATATATGTAGCGCTCATTGATCTGTTAGATCCTTAATACTTAGTGGGTGGTTTTGCTTTCTTAAGCTATAATAATTTACTAGAAATAGATATGATACTTGCAGAATGGTAATTGCCATAAACACTCATTTTTTTCTTGATTATCAGAAGAGCATATGCTTCTTTCAGTGTATTCCCATTTGTCCATAATTTTTCAAAAATAATTTCCAGTGGTTCAGTCATGTTGTTTGCCAATTCTCAGTACACTTTAGGATTCATCTCATTTGGACTAGGTGATTTGTATAAGCTCTCATGCGCAAGTATTGCTTCACCTCTTCTCCAACCCCCCAAACTAAAAATAGTGTAAAATTAATATTTCATTTAGTGTATTAGGTGAAAAAATATCCAAATGTTTGGGCATTTTTCAATTACATTGAACCCTTATATCCTAATTTTTTTTCCCTAAAGATGAGAAGGCACCATGGCTCTTTTAAAAAGACTAAATTATGTTAATATGATCAGGAATACAGTCTCTCTGTAGTATTTATCAGTCTTCTTTCAAGAGTCTATTGAGAATAACAGTATACAAAATCCATCCCCCTTTATCATCCTTTTAATCAAAGAAAATAATGGAAACTCATTTTTAAGCACAGCGGAACACTGGTAACACAATGTATTTATTTTCATGCCGGTGTTGGTTACATAATATTATTGTGGTTAATTACAAGTAAAAAGTACTGAAATGTAATACTTGACAACACATTAATAGGTAAATGCTAATGTGTGCTCAGCCCTGTACAAAACATGGGAAGACATACACCATGCCTTGGGAGTTGTAATCTTACTCTCCATCCTTTTACTACAATAGGCCACAATGATATGACAGGGGCTACAATGAAGAGCTGGACAGGGTCTTTTATTCCAGTGTGGAAGTACCCTAAAAGGGCTCTGGAAGGGACAACTGAGACTGAGCAAATTAAGCAGCTTTTATAACTGTTAGTGTCTACCAGTCTCTATCTCCAAATTTAACTCAGAGGGGTAAAAGAAAATATTCTTAAGGTTAGGATCTCAGATAAGGAAAGAGTTCATGTTTATAGGCTATCCTAAGGCATGCTGGCTCTTGGATTGTTTTGTTTGTTGTGTTTTTTCCTCTGTATTATGGTTCGTGTTGATGTCTCTGTAAGAATCCCAGAATTAGTTTAACCTTCTAAATACATTTCATATTTTTATTTGTTTCCTGACCTGGTGGGAACAGTTAAATGTAAATAACTCTACTAATGTAATAAGGAATAGAGTTAATGTTGGCCACCATCAAAGGAAGATATTCAATATTTAAAGAGGAATCAAGAGTAAAAACCACTAGCTTCCAGGAATATAAAACATTTTTGTTCTTCAAAGGGTCCATTTGCTAAACACTTAAATTATTTTGCTCTCCCATAAAGAAATGCTCCATTAAATGTACTGTGAAACTGTCTGACTGGAGAGGGTTCATGGGTTGTTGCATTAACTTCTTTTATCAGTGCCCTTGCATTTCCATTTGACATGGATCATTATAATGTAGACAAAACAAATACACTAATTCCTTGATGTATATCTTCCCTAAGTGTAAGAAACTGGTATCAATATATTTCAGAAACCCTTTTTTTCTGGCATTAAGGGTGGTTGCTATATTAAAATGTCAGACAAATGTTTGTATTATCCAATTAACTGTCACTAAAATGCTGATTAATCACTGAAAATGATGGGAAATGATGGTTCATAAATTTTAAGATTAGCCCAATGTACGGTAATATACTTATCATTAATACCTTCACAAATTAAAATGTTGTTGCCCCTATTAAATTAAAGCCTTTGTAAGCATTTCTTTTAACCATTACTGCAGGACTACGGCAAAGGCCTTTTTTTTTTCTTTTTTTTTTTGAGAATCCAACTTGGCTCTGAGTTTTATTCTTCTTCTGTGTATGATAAGTCACATCTTATCAGATATTCACAGAACGTTCCTCTTCCAGTATTTTCTCCCATTGTGTTCTGGGGTTTTTTGTTTGTTTTTTTGTTAAAACCTACCTATAGAAAGAGAACTAAAACAATTGTGTCTGTATCGTAAGATGCTTTTGTTAAAATACTTAAATATTCAATTAAAGAATTACTCTGTGATTTAGAGTCTCTTAGGGCTGGTCTTCACTGGGGTGGGGGATCAATCTAGGATACGCAACTTCAGCTACGAGAATAGCGTAGCTGAAGTCGACGTTTCCTAGATCAAACTAAGTTTACTTACTTCGGGTCCATGCGGCGCAGGCTCGCTCCCCCGTCGACTGCGCTTCCATCTCTCGCCGAGCAGGAGTTCCGGAGTTGACAGAGAGCGCTTCTGGGATCGATTTATCGCGTCCAGATGAGACGCGATAAATCGATCCCAGAAGATCGATCTCTACCCGCCGAATCGGGCGGGTAGTATAGACGTACCCTTAGGGTGGTAGCCACAAAGGGACTTAGTTGTTGCAATGCTGAGTGTAGAGACACCTAACTTAGGTGCCTACAAAAATCACAGGAAGAACGCTGTGACCCACAAACCCAAGTTAGGTGTCTATTTTCCCTGTACAAAGAAATAGGATCAAAGAATGTGAGCCACACAAGCCAGCTTAGTAGGATTAGAGATGAGTTCAGCACCAGACTTGCTCCACCTAGGGGTGCTAACTGTCTAATCTCACAAAACCAAAAATCCTTGCCCTGCCCCAAGACCTCACCCCTGCCCTGATCCTTCTTTGAGGCCCCACTAACTCCAGCCCCCCTCCCTCCATCACTCGCTCTCCTCCACCCTCACTCACATTCACTGGGCTGGAGCAGGGAGTTGGGGTGTGGGAGAGGGGGAGGTCTCCAGATGGGGTGCAGGCTCCAGGGTGGGGCCAGAAATGAGGTGTTCAGGGTGCAGAAGGGGGTTGGGGTATGGGAGGAGGTGCGGGCTGTGAAGTGGGCCTACAAATGAGGGGTTCAGGGTGTGGGAGGGGGCTCCAGGCTGGAGCAGGGGGTTTTGGTGTGGGAGGGGTGAGGGCTTTGGCTGGGGGTGTGGGCTCTGGGGTGGGCCTGGGGATGAGGGGTTTGGGGTGCAGGAGGGGGCTCCGGGTTGGGGCCAAGGGGTTTGGAGTGCAGGAGCAAGCTCAGGGCTGGGGTTGGGGTGTAGGAGGGGGTGTAGGGTGCAGGCTCTGAGAGGAAGTTAGGGCGCGGGAGGGGATTCTGACCTGGGGCAGGGGGTTGGGGTGGGGGCTCCAGCCAGGAGGCGCTTGATGGAAACAAATGGTTACATGTAAAATGCAAACCTGAGCCTAGTCTTTCCTATCACCCCCAAGTTCAGTCTTTGGCAGTGCTTGCTATCCCCAAGGAGCTAGGACCCAATCTTTCATGAAGCAGCCAGCTCATCAAAGTACCTCCTCAATGAATGGGTCCCAAGTGCTTTCTTTCACTTATCTGCCTCTGGACATTTCCACTGCTTGCATCCGAAGAAGTGGGTATTGACCCACGAAAGCTTATGCTTCAATACCTCTGTTAGTCTATAAGGTGCCACAGGACCCTTTGTCGCTTCTGCAGATCCAGACTAACACGGCTACCCCTCTTATACTTCACTTTGAGATATCCTGAATCAGTCTTTTGTCTGTATTCAAAGGGCAATCCCCTCACTCTCACATTGTTCCTTTTCATTTACAAGTGGTTTCAGTGTTTGTCTTTTCACTGCAGTGTATAACTACACATACCCTACATGCAGCAATGGTGTGCAATGTAGATATCCCCTATGTTATAGGATACTGGACTAGTTGCACCTCTAGTCTGATCGAGTATGGTGATTCCTATGCTACTGAAATTGGTTAAGCACAGAAATAAGCATTGAATAACCCCAGAAAGTGGGCTATAGGAAATCAGCACATTAGTTTAAACTTTACCTTTTAAACAAATAAAATAAGATCCTGCAGATATTGCTGACTGAGTTGAGGCCACAGTAGAAAGAAATCAGTGCTAGAAACCTCTCAGAATACATCATTGTGGAAGACTGAAGACAGTGGAAAAGTTGATGGCTGCATTAAGTCAGCCCCAAGCACCACAAGTCTGTCATAATGTATTGCCTTTAGCTGCAATAAAAATTACAGTTTCTTCATATGAATCCATAATTTTAAAATAATTGTGTTTTAATTAAAAGTTAGGCTCTTCAAGTCATCTGTAAAGTCTTGAATCGGGAAATAAAATCTTAAATTACCTGTCCTAGAGCCTGATTTAAAAAAAAAAAAGAAAGAAAGAAAACCCAAAAACAATGAATCTTAACAGTTACCAAAGGAGAGTGATAAAAGGATCTCTTCTACCCTCAGACACAAATCTAGTTTGATTAGCAGTCCCTGTATCTGAATTGGGACCAACTTGGTTCACAAGAACCTCATAGTCTGTAAATTCCATGTTCAAATTCTGTTTAGTCACCATATTCTTTTTTTCAATATGTATCCAAATTAAATATAATTATGTGAGAATTATGCTTGTCACATTGTCTGGTTTTGAACACATCTAAAAGGAAAAAAGGATTAATTATCTAACAGCAGTGTGCTTCTGAAAGGTGGGCATAGTCAGAAAAGTGATGCTGTTTTATTCCATATTTAGATTCTCTCTGAATCTGTCACATTCTCTTTCCTTCTGTTCTTTCCATACTTGGCCTCTGGCTCATGACTATCAAGGTATACTATAACATTATTCATGTCTGATTGGATTAAATGTATCCAGAGTATAAATGCAAACTGGGACCATTTTATTTGTTAGCCACTGTTTAATTTTGTGGTGTTCCAAGCAATAAATGTAGGCATAGCACATCTGAAAAACTGTATTGCTTTCACAGTTCTAAACATCTACATCAGTCCTGCTCCAGCCACTCTGTGCCTTCCTTAATTACTATCCTTCCTGCCCTTTGTTTGCTATCGGCATTCATAACTTTGAGTGTATATATAGCTTTGAGTATATATATTTAATCTAGGATACCTTTATCAAGAAAAAGGGAGTAGATGGGAGAACATACAAAAAAAGTGTGGAAGAACTCAGAATTCTTCAGCACTGTATCTACTAAAAGGACACAGTGCAAAATAGTTCTCAGGATTCTTATTCTGCAGCTACTAACCCATCTGCTAAACATTTACAAAAGTTAACCAAATATTCTGCTTATACTTGTGCACAATAATATAAAAAAATGCAACCAGCTCATCTTTAGTCATCAGTTATTGGGCAACCTGAGGAGTCAACAAGTGTGAAGTGAAGCTCTTAAAACTAGTCAAATTCCCCTTCTTAAAATTCCATGGGCCAGATTCTCAACAGTTAATCATCATAGTTCCACTGACTTCATGGGAGTTACATTGATTAACATCGACTGAGAATCTTTCCTCATATGTTGATATACATAGATCTAGATTGTGGTCAGCATGTCCGTGTGTGTGAGAAAAAGAAACATGCAAGCAGCCAACACAAGTGCAGAGCACAATATCTGTTTCTGTGAGACATGACCAAATGGGTCCTTGATCGCTTTGGGGAGAAAATCTCCTAGAAAGAAGAGGGACAAGGAAGGGTAGGGCATTTGCCTCCTCCTCTCCCAGCCTGTGGAGTGGGGCTAGAGTATGGTGGGGAGAAACCTATGCTATCCTCCTGTCTGACAGAGTGAACTTCTGCCCTCAAAACTCCTCAGACATAATGGGTATGTCTGCACTGCAATTAGACTCCCATGGCTGGCCCGTACCAGCTGAATCAGGCGCACGGGGCTCAGGCTAATGGGCTGTTTAATTGTGATGTAGATGTTCAGGGGTAGGCTGGAGCCCAGGTTCTAGCACCTTGTGGGGTAGAAATGTCCCAGAGCTCAAGCTGCTGCCCAAGCCCAAACACCTACACTGCAATTAAAGAGCCCCTTAGCTAGAGCCCAGCTAGCAAGGGATAGCCATGGATGTCTAATTGCTGTGTACACATATCCAATGTCTCCTGGTGTTCTCTCAAGGGGCAGTGTAAGGGTATTAGTGTCAAGGATCTGTGCATATGACTCAACTGGACAATATATTGCAATAGTGTTCAGTCAGTCTGTGAGTCTGGAACAGTGATTCCATAGAACTTCAATTAAGTGTCCAGATATTTATGACAGAAAATGATTATTAGATGTATCTAAATCAGACATTAATTCTTTAGCATTGTAAGGATGCTGCACAACTTCATACCGATCATTGAATCCATTCCACATTGTTGATTTACAGAGCTGAGAGATGTTATTCTCCTTAGTAGGACAAGCTAGAATTACTCCTCAGGTGAAATTATGTGACAGCACAGGATTACAGTACACACGAGATTCCTTTTGTTTTTCATTTTATTTTGTGTGTATTTAGCCTGTAAAATGCTAATCAAAGGTTCGACTCTGAATTCTTCATGCACCCAATCTTCCACTGAAACCTATGAAGTGAAAGTTGTGCAAAGACTACAGAAAAGTGCCATGTGAAAATACTGTTTGTTCAAAATATAACAAATGGAAATACAACATGATCCCTGGCTGGAATTACCCAAGATATCTGATCATTTCCACACAGCACATAAACACCTGCTTTGTTGCATTAAAATATTAGTTATTTTCATGCTCTTATAAAAAGCTCTCTACTGTATTTGTCTTAACAGCATGTAATGCTAGTCTGTGTGGTGCATGATACAAACTGGTATTATTTTTGTAATGCACAAAAAGATGTTGAATGCTAGTAATTTCATTTTATGCCATGTTTCTACTTAGACAAAATGGTTACAGTAGTCAGAACAGCACTGCATCTTCTGAAACCAAAGTACGAAGTGACAGGTAAACACCTAGAAATGAATGGCTGTTACTTGGATGCCTTTATGCTTTCTGTACATAAATATTTTATTGATTTTTGCTAATCATTATTGCAGTTAGGTTTAATAAGTTGGGAATTTCACCAGCTTAGGTCTTTTGGGTTACATTTAGCCAATAGGGAATGGGTGTTAATTCCTCTCTCCTTTGTCCTTAATTAAGAAGATTTCATAGGTTTAAGGAAACAGTAATTAAACAAAGTGTTAGAGCAATTTGCATATTTTAATAAGTCAAAAAGTCTTGGATGTTTAGAAAAAAATGTTTTCACTATTAAGTACAATTAAAATCTGAAAAGGCCTTTCAGAATAACACTTTGTCTCCAGAAGCATAAGCTTCTGGGTGCTAAGAACCAATGCAAGTGAATTTATTATTAGTGCTTGGAAGCTGATTTGTGATTCAAAAACTTTGGTAAGTTTAAATTAAGAAAAAATGAGTAACAAACTTGCTACTACTTACACAGAACCAAATAGTTTCTCCTTGAGCAGCCTGGTGCATAGAGGGTCTACCTAAGATATTTCTCATCTACCTTTACGCATTACCAGGTACATATAGGACCCAATTCAGCAAGGTGATTAAGCACATGTCTAACTTCAGTCACATGCGTAGACCCATTAAAGGCAATGCTTAAAATTAGGCACATATTTAACTGCCAAATAGAGATGCCAAAAGTTTTTTGTGACTTAGTGGGACAAGCTCTATGTTTTTTGCAGTGTCCTATCAGACCTGCCATATTATTACCTCTTTGGAATACCCACTTTGGGGGCGAGCAAATACTTTTATCAGGATTACTGCCATTACTTAGGAGTTGCAGTGTTCTCCTTACATTCCCTAGGAAAATGGTTTGTTCATTTCAGGGCTTAACTGACTTTAGTTAAAACAACTAAAATCACATTGATCCTTATTTTGTTGGTGTAAGTGTTTCTACAATACAGTGCACTCCATCTACCAAGCCACTAACACACAGCCACTTCATTGACTTTACGTTTGATCATTTTCATTGTCTTCTATTTTCCCTTATTCACAGAAACACCCGAACATCTTTCCTGACAAAAGTGGCAGAACAAAACACAAAAATCATGTCTTTAAAAAACAGAATTGTGTCCCCCTCAATGGAAAGGAAGTGTAAGTGGATCTCTCTTATTTCCACATGATCTGACTACTGCTGCACAGACCTACTTGTGGTGTGCTTTTGGTTTTCTAGCATTGCCATAATGAAGGCCCACGAAAGCTTATGCCCAAATAAATTTGTTAGGCTCTAAGGTGCCACAAGTACTCCTCGTTCCTTTTATGTTGTCTAATGTTTTCATTGCTCTAATACTTAATATGTGACAATTTGAGTGTATTTATATGGAAATGAATGTTCTGACTTAAAGCCCAGATCCAAAACCTGTTGAAAAATAATGGAAGTTTCATGTAACTTCAGTGAGCTTTGGAATGGGCTCTAAGTGCCCACATTTAAAAACAGACCTTAGTGTGCACTTTCCTGAATGTCACTGCACCTTTTTAGGCTCTGCCCTTTCATCACAAATTAAGACAGTGACAAGAGGGTTTTTTTCAGAACACTTCTTTACAGAGTAGAACAAAGAACAATTTACTTATACAGATTTTTTTTTCTTTAGTAGGAATATCTTTTAAGGGCATTCAAACTGTAAACACACCAGCATTTGTTAGCCCCAAATTTATATATAATAAATCTCCAAGGCTAATATAATGTTATTTATAACAGCAGGAAAAGGATCTTCTATGAGGAGCAGGAGCTTTTAAAATCTCAATAGCAAATTCCATGTATTTACAGCAATCCCAGATTATGAGGAAATCATCATCTGTCAACACTACTGTTTCATGGAATAACTCCATTTGAGCAAATGACAAACAGGTCATATCCTAGAGTTCAGTACTGCTAATATGCAAATAGGATTAATTTTCTGTTAACACTTTCCCAAGATTTTCTTTAAAAATATTCACTGTTAGCTGCACCTTAAAGCATCTTCTACTGGCTTTTTTCTCCTGTCTGAGTTGGAATAGATAGCCACTTTTTGTAATGTTGTTTCCTACATCAGGAAAGAAGGGTGATCTTGTAGTTAAGGCACTGAACTACAATTCAAGAGACTAAGATTCATTCCCAAGATCTGTCACCAATTTCCTGTGTGACCTTCCTGTGTGATTGGGTACATTGCTTAATCTCGTTATGGTTTACACCCTCATCTGGAAAATGAGGATAATAATGCTACCTTTCTCCCACATTTTGTCCTGTCTTTTCTATTTAGATTGTGAGATCTTCAGAGTAGAGTGTGTTTCTTCCTATGTGAATGTACAATGGCTCACACAACAGGGCTCCAATATTGATGAAGGCATGTAGATGCTACTGTAATACAAATAATTAATAGCATACTTTATAAAACTTAAAATCCTATATTAAGAATGCTTCCTAGACTATCATCTTATGCATTCCTAATTCATTTTATAACATCCTTAATAATGAGTTCATAAAGACTGTTGTTGCATTTCTTAATTACGTACGTTAAAGGCAACATTAGTTGTTGTTGTTTTCTAATCTCTAATGGGAATCAAAGCTTACAATAATTATTAAAATATTTAGCTCCTAATAGTGTGCTATGTGTTAGAAGATGTAAATGATGCAGTCATTGCTCCATAGAGCTTGCCATCTAAATAGAAACAACAAAACAAGCAAATACAAAATGAGCAAAAAGCAGGGCAAGATTATAGCAGCAAAATCACGTGCTTCCTTAAAAAGATATACTTACAGCTTGATGAATTTGTACTGCTTTGAGAGGGAGATAAGTGGTATTGAATTACATCATACTGTTACAAAGCCCCACTTCTAGGATACAGAGACCATCTGAAGTCAGTAAGACTCTGCATGGGCAGAGTCATCTGTCCATGTAGAACAGCTGGAAGGATCAGGACAACATATTTTAGAATTTAGAATGTAAGTCTCGTGGGCTAGGACCACACTATCAGGGATTAAATAATTTTATGTTTCTTTGAAAACCTTAGAAGCCAGGTTTTGTCCTAACCTACCCCAAAATCAATTTCCTAATATGTCCAAATGACAGAGCTATATTTTCAAACATGAACACCTAAATTGAGCATTTGAACATTCAGTGGTAAATTTCATCTGTTCTTATAAAGCATCAATCACCACAGTATAAAGTTGCTGTAGATACAATTAAACTAGTATATAACAGCTTGTAGTTTGGGTGGACACAGATATCAATATTAGCATCTGTGACACGCTTGTTCATCTGACAATTTTCTTGGCTAAAATCCATTAAATAGAGCTGGTGATGTGAGATGTAGGCTTCACACTTATGGAGGCTACACACAATCTCACACAGATTGGAGGCTTCACATTTATGACCATTTCCTGTTTGGATTTTTTTTTTTTTGGTAAATTGTTAAAATGACCTTTAGTGACCTATGATAGAAATGTCAAATGTCACATTCCTTCTCTTTTGCAGTCAACAATCCACATGTAATGTGTACTAAATTTTAAGAATGTATCTCAAAAGGGTACTTGCTTAGTTGAAATCTGATAAGGGAGACAGATGACCTTTAAATAACCTCCGATAGAAAGGTCAAAAGTAGGATTTGTTCCCCTGCATGTCCTGGCTCATAATGAGGCCTGGAAAGATTAGATTTGTATCTGTAAATGTTGATAAACTTTGATTTCACTGTACCACAAACCAATGAAAAACATATTTCCCTGGATGATAATCAAAATTTACAGATAAGCAAAGTGAGAAAAATGCTGCTTGAGAACTACAGTTTGATTTAAGGACATTTACTTTGCAAATTTGATGTGGTGTTGACATTTTGTGTTTTAATGGTTATAAAGTTTTAGCTATTTGAATCTCAACATCTACTCTCATTAAATAATTGCCTCCCGTAATTTTACTGCCATTGTGAAAATTTAACTAGATAAAAACTGAAAAAATTCTTAAAAGCCAAAATTTGGCAAAACTGAAAATTTAGATTGATAAAAATAGAAAGAAATTGCTTATGTGAATGTATAAGGAATACCACTGCTTCGGAGTCAGAGGCCTGCAGTTGGCTGGCTGATTACCCTTCCCACTGCACCTGAGAAGGACCTAGAACTTAATTAGCTGATCTTTATCAAAGAGGGCAGCAGCAAATGAGGGCGCTGGACTGCAAAACCCTCTGGAAAGATTAGGGTCAGTGCCCCCAATGGACTGCTGCTGAATCTACTGCAGAGAGAAACTGCTCCAGAAACCAAACAGACAGAAGGGGAGACTGTGTGGAGTCCTTTATTGATGAGGCTCTGAGGTAAAAGCCAGGAAATGTTGGTTACTGGAGTTACTGGCATAAGGGACAGGCTTGAGGAAGGGACTATTTGGCCTGGACAGACTCTTGAGGCAAGAATCTGCAAGGTTTTGATTTTGTTTGTTAAGAAGGATTAAGTAAAACAATTAACCTTGCTGAGAACTGATTCCCTAGGTTCCTTGAGAGAACTTGGACAGAATTAGCCCAGGGAGTCAGCTGAGTTAGCAAAAGCAAAGACTGGTCTGGTAGGAAGGAGTGCTATAAGATAGGTCCTACTCCTTTTACAGCTTAAAAATAAACATCAGTATTAGCCTTTGAAATTATAAATAAATAAATAGAATTCTGGCAAGCCTACTCCTAATAAATAAACATGCTAAGGTTCAACAGTGTAGCTCAGTATGAAAGTTGCATTAGTCAATTTAGCCACTTACAATTATTTAAAAATAATACATACAATTTCTGTCTCCAAAGACAATCTTTATCCTTCCCTCACTGCAAATTTGACTATAACCTGCAGTTTCCTACGGTTGTCTGCTTCTGTGAGAAATATCCCCAGACTGTAGACTGGACTCATGTGTTTCTAAAGGAAGATGTGAGTAGACGATATTTTATTATATCTTAAAAATGGCAAGATTTGGGCTCATTCTGATCTCCAATATAGAGAACTTACATAATCATGAGTCTTTCAAATAGGCTTTCATTCAAAAAGTGATTGTATAGTGCTTCCAATGGCAGAAGTAAGCCTCGGTAAGGCCAAGTGCATCTTCTAAAAAGTGTGCCCTTAGCAATACTAACGAAGAAATAATGACCTCCAAAACATATAAAACATTTTCTTTGAAATTGTCTTTCCAGATTTAATCACACTACACAGCCTGTTAAGTTTGTTAAATGTCAAGGGTTTTTTTTCTTTTCGTGGAATAGAAACACAAAACAAAGCCAATCAGAAAGCTGGAAATTACAGTAGAGATGAAGCAAAAAAGGTTCCTCTTCTTTTTAAAGGTAAAGGAAGGCCTTTTCCTTTCGTTAAGCATTTAAAAAAAAAAAGACTCAATTGTAACATTGAAAATACCAAGTTCAGCTGTTAAATCTTTTCAGAATTCTTCATCCTTGATGTCCAAAGCATGTGCTCTCAACAGGTGGAACTGACAATTCCGTTTACATTCAACATCTTTAAATTACTAGCATGCCACATAAAAAGACCTTATGTGCTCCAAAGCCCCCAAACCATTTATTTATATATCATTTTATCAAACTCTTATTATTGAAGCACTTATGTTCACCTCAGTCCTCCTTTGTCAATCATTCAGAGGTACAAAGCACTGACTTAGCAGTCAGACTTTTTGTTTGTTTTAAATGTTCCTTTTGGAAGGATGCTATGCCTAAGGTTTTGCATGTTACTGACCAAGAAAATGTGCTCACATTTTCAGTGACAAATCCACATTATGGAAGTGAGATCAATTTGGCAGGGTTTGATAAGTGACAGTACTAAAGCAGAAAAGAAGGTAAATGAAAAGAAACCTTTACAGAAAGAGATAAAATACACATTTTTGTCTATGGCAGTACTGGAAATGTTGCCATAACAGAAAAATTTATTCCATCAAATCAAAAGATATATAGCAGAGCGGAAAGGACATAGTAGGGAGGAAAGTTCAGATTTAAATTTAGCTTGTTAACAAATGATGTCTTAAATGTATATAATTCCTTTATCCCAAGTGCTTTACAAACTGACTTATAAACTCGATACAAAAGACTAATTCATCCACCAGTGAATGATAAGAACCCTGATGAAAAACACTTCAACTGTATAAGAGCTCACAGCAATGCTACACAATAGTTTAGTACAGGATCTAAAGAATGCTATATTCATTTGGAACTACTATGGGATTGGTGGCAGGGGGAGGGAGATGGTGGGTTGGTAGGCAGAATGTAACTGTCCAAGTTAGGATTTGTCCTTGACATTAACATGCTGCCTCACGGCAGAAGGTGCCATAGGATGCTTAGTACTCAAAAGTAATTAATAGCCGGAGTAGGACTGTGATTTTACATTTAATTAAAAAAGAGGGTGTTCCTTGAGATCTCATTAACACTGTTCTGGTACACTGATCCAAGATCTGATGCTATCAGACAAACAGTATTGGCTGTGACATCATTTAGCCTTAAATGGAATCTCATTTCATATGATAGGCAGCTGCCATATATTGTCCTTTGGAATAGAGGTATAAAGAACACATAGGTCCCGATTTAGTGAAACAAAGAAATCCTTTTCTTGTTTAACAATCTTTACTGTTAAAATCATTGAGCAATGTTTTCTTTTCTTGGCAGCAGAAGAGGCGAGGAAAAGAAAACTGGGCCATAAACATTGTTTCCAGGGAAACAACTTTATGGCCAACTTATAAAACTTCTTTGAATGAGAAAGGGTAAAGAGAGAAGCAGCTGGCAACAACAACAAAACAAGAAAATGCAATGGAAAACATTTCCCCAAATATTTTCTCTAAAAGGGTACGGGAAATTAGGAAGCAGTAGCATTGTTTTATATTACGTATTCGCCCACGGGTTCATCTCCTTCATTCAGCCAAATGATACTACAAAGACAGAGAAGAGACGAACAGGAGTAACAATTCACAATGTCACTGAGGTTGGTGATATCGGAAGCTGTGGCACTATGCACTTAATTATAGGATAACGAAGATCTTTTGTCCTTAAGATCTTTTGTCATATAATCCATCAAAAGCAGATGAAGAGTTGAAGTTAAAAAGTTTAGAAACTGTACTTTTGCTCTGGATGTGCTTTTTACTGATTAGAGCTTCCTACTAAAAATGGGACTGTTTCCTAGAAAAAATAGTCCACTCAGTTGTAACTCCCTAGGATTAAATCAATTCAGCTAAACTTTCAAAAGTGTTCACTGCTTTTGGATGCCTTAATTTTGGGTGCCCAGGCTGAGACACCTTGAACCTCATTCTCAGAGGTCCTAGCCACTTGCAGCTCCCACTGTCTTCAGCTGGAATTTTGTGTGGTGTTCAACACTACTAAAAATCAGATGCAAGGGGGCTGATATTCAGTCAGTGTAATCTGTAATATTGTAACTCCATAGAAGACAATGGAGCTACACCAGTACGCCACACCCCACTGAGGATCTAGAGGATCCTCAAGAGGAATTCTCAAAAATTGTGGCACCCTTAACTGCTGGACACTTTTGAAAATGTTTACCATTGTAGATGTCTAAAGTAGAACGAGTGCAGTTAAAATGATATTTCTTTTTTTTACTAGTAGAAAAGAAATGATCAGTTCTGAGAGTACTCATCATTATAAGAATATGGGAACACTTCCCTCAACAGGTAAAATTACCCATCAATAAAGAGGTACAGTTGGTGCACATAAAATAAAATAACTGAGATTTTAGAGATCTTACTAGTTGTAGTGGTATTCTCCGTTTTAAGTATAAGGAATATGCTCAAACTCTTTTCTATCAGAATGAACTTTCAAGCATGCCCACTGAAAAAAGGGTTTCAGAGTAGCAGCTGTGTTAGTCTGTGTCAGCAAAAAGAACAGGATTACTTGTGGCACCTTAGAGACTAACAAATGTATTTCAGCATAAGCTTTCGTGGACGGACTGTAGTCCACGAAAGCTTATGCTGAAGTAAATTTGTTAGTCTCTAAGGTGCCACAAGTACTCCTGTTCTTTTCGCTGAAAAAAATAACTTCTAAAATGTTTGTCACTGTATATATATATTATTGACTATTTAGTGTAGGGCCTTCATTACACTGTTCCAGCTAATTGCAGTTTCATTTACATTAACAAAAGGTGAAGCCTGTTTTGAATTTTGGTTTCTCAAAATGTTGAATAGGCACATTTAAAAATATAAATAAATAAGAAAATATACTCTTGTGTTTCCATGCTCTCACTAGAGGATTTTTCCATCAGCCACCATCACACTTTTTCCAGAGCGGGAGGCCCTTTCACATCTGTATTTCAAAATGAAGGACCAAATTCTGGTTTTGGTTAGACTTGTGATTCGAATGGTTTTGCACAGATGTAACCGAGGTCAGAATGTGGCCTGTAACATGCTACACTCAAGCAAGAGGACATCAAGTTCTGCCAACTCTAGCAGCTGTTCACTTTCTGATGGTAAATTTAATGCTATATGTTCAAAATAATGCTGCTATGATAACATCATAGTTTTCTCTCTCACCAATGGCACTTTCTCAACAAGGTACCAGAGGATGTGCCTAATTTTAAGGATTGACTTCAATGAGACCTACTTGCGCTAAGAGTAAGACATGTGCTTAAATACCTTGCTGAATTGGGGTCAATGTGCCTTGACGAAGCCATTTTTTCCTACTGCTTTTTTCTTTTTGCCTGTTTTACTATTGGGCCCTCTGTCAATGAAATAGGTTATTCTATCTTTTTTCTGTCTCAGTAATCCTTGCTGACACAGAGTTGGCTCCTAATTAAGGAGAATCTTTATTTTTTTTCTAGTAGTAGCCTCAACAGTCGGAGAGAAACAGACATGGTATCTTTGAATCTAGGTTTTAAAACTGTAGCAATAATGTGTGCCTTTCATCTTAGTATAGTTTATGCAAAGACTTTTCAATGTGGCTAACCTCCTGTCCACTAAATGCTTTCCAAACATCCTCATCTGTCACTCAAAGGGGATTACCTGGCTGAGAGAAACAACATGACTATTCATGCGTGTGTGGCTGCCTCAAGATTTTAAAAGAATGACTCACATTTTGATGTTGTTCATCTTAGTGCCATACAGAAAGCTGCACCATCTGGAAGGTCATCAGTGACCTTATGTTACTCAAGGATTTTGGAGGATAGGGCTAGTGGAACATCACAAGTTTTTAACTGAGTATCTATTACTGAAAGAATAATTGTTTTATATCTTCAAAGGGGCTGACGTATAAAGGCCAAAATTTTAAAAAGTGGCTAGTGGGCTTGGGTGACCTAATTTTCAGAAAGTGATGAGCCCCTTCTTCTAAAATGTAATCCTCTCTTAAAGGTGTCTCAAGTTGGTCACCCAAAGTTGAATCATCCAAAATTGCTAGTCACTTTTTAAAATCAATCTATCTTCTGTGGGGTTTACACCACCACCCATCACCATAGTATCTGCATACTTTTCATGTATAATCACTAGCAATAGCAAAGTCCCTAGTGGTCTTTGGTTCTTTTTTCTTTTGGGGGTAAAACCTCTGCTTGGGGTATGGCATTTTCTGGGTGGGTGAGTGAGTGGAGGTTTGGGAGCTATGGGTGTTCATGTTAAAATCTTGGCTGTATTATCGATCTTTGTTTTTTAAAATCATGAGAGTCAAATTCAAGCAGTATTCAAAGCAATCAAACTCTCCATCCTTAATGGGAGGAAATGGAGTGCCTGTCTAAGTCCTTGGCTCAGAGGATTTATTCTGGATCTGATAAGCATATGTAGGGGTAGCCCATGGGGAAAAAAAATTCAGAAGTACAATTTTAGGCCAAAACTTTCAACCTCAAGTGCCTACAGCTAGGTACTATATAAGGGACCTGTATTCAGAGATGCTGAATACCTGTAGCCTTCATTGTGAATTACGAGGGTTCAAGTGCCTTCTAATTATAGTATTAAGAGTATACTCTATGTTTCAATGTTGTAATAGCGCCATAGTAATTATACCAAACTTACATTTATTATTATAGACAGGGCTGGTAGCACTGACTTAGTATTGTCAAATACTTGCCCAATCCTTAACAATATAAGACCCCTGTGTTTATCTGCTTATACTTGGAGCTGGGTGGGAGACTGTTTTCCCACCCAGTGAGATTTCAAAAAATTGTCCTGACCTCCTGAATCAGGATGAAAAATCAATCTTGAAACTTTTCACAAATTGAAAATTAAAAAAAATCATATTGGGTCATTCAAAATATATTGATAATTTTGAAATGTTCTATTTAGATTTCAACCTTTAGGGTTCTTTAATAATTTTTTTACTATAACTTAAATTTTGAACAAAAAGTCATTTCAAACAAACCAAAAATGGAGCTTTTCTGTTTAGAAAATGTTAAAATGTCCTGTTTTGACAACTTGGAAACTTTTTGGGAAATTCATCAAAACCTAACCATGAAAGTTTCGGTTTCTACAAATCAGTATTTTCTGTTGAAAAATTGTTCAGTCAAAAAATTCCTGACCAGCTCTAATTATAACTTTGCCAAACTTAATTATATGGGTGCAATTTCTCATGCCAGTCTCCCTCAGGCTGAATAGATTTGGAAGCCTTCCGCCAAAACAGTTCAGCTATTTGAAAGAACAAGGCTAGGGAAAAATACATTAGTTTGCCCATATTAAAAAATGCTAGCGACCTTTTTTAACAGCTCTAGCATCACTCTGATTTGGAGCAGGGACTTGAAACTTGGCAATGTGGTGGCCTTTGTATCAGGGATTTCTTTAGCTGTCCTGTGAATATCTACCAAAATTTGGCCTAGTTGAAAATTTTCTGTATGCACTGACTCAGTAGAAACTTCCTAGACCTTACACAGCTAAATTACTTGAAGATCTGCACTGAGCATGCTTCAGCATGGGGCTGAGCAGGACTTTCTCTGCAATTGCTGCTCAGGGTTGCTGCAAACTGGGTCAAATCCAGAAACTAGAACTGAAAGCAAGGAGACTGTCTCTCCTGTGCGATCAATGCCCACAGTGCTGAATTTAGAAAATATGGAGAAGGAAGCTGCCTTATTCAAATGCAGAGGAGACAAGATCAGGACATGGGGAGTAGGGGGATTAGATTGGCGAAGCAGCAAGGTGGGTGGGCAGAGAGACTGATAATTGAGGAGTGGGGCAAGGAGAGGAAACCTGGGACTGGGAATTGGGGGAGACTGAGACTGGCTGGGCAAGGAGACTGGGAGCTTGGGAGTGGAGACTGGGACGGATCAGACAAAGAGATTAGCCGTAGTATGAGATGCCTGAGTAATGAAGACTGTGACTGGATGGGTGAGGAAAATGGGCCTGGGATAAGGAGCCTGCGTAGGGAAGAGAAACGTCTGGAACAGGAAGTGGTTGAAGGAGAAGGGGCAAAAGTGATCAGGCTTGGGAGGAACAGGCAGAAGAATCTGTGCCCACCGGAGCACACTCTCCTCCAGAGCCTGGAATGGAACCTAAGATTCTGATTCTCACTATTCCTCTGTTTTCAGCTAAGAGCTGTGAATCCAAACTGGCAAATTTTCCCATCCCCCGCTAGTGCTGGTCAACACAGCGGATGACAGCCTACTACTGCTATCAGTTACTCCATTCCTGTAAGTGGCAGAGATCTTTGTGGTGGATCTAAAGGTTCCTACCTTGCTGATCCATGGATCCTTGGATGTTGGTGTTATCACATGGTGGAATTTCACTGGGTTTTTTTTTTGTCAGTTTACTTTTCTAAAAAATTATAAAATACTGTTAAAAAGCATTACGAAGGTTGCACAGCCATGCACTCAAAGGTAAGGTTGCCTCTGCAGTCTTAACTCGGCCCCCTTAAGCATATGCATTTTGATTCAGTCTTTAATTACATTGATCATATGCTGTTTTTATCACAGGACTCCTGGCTTACTTATTGCGCAGGATGGAGTTGGTCTGGAGGTCACACAGGGCTGTGTAGTGAAGGAGACTATTGACTATAGGATTCCTGCTTTATTTGTTTCAGAAGTTGGAAAGTGTGTACCTATTGCAGGTACTGACCCTAGGCCCATCCAAAACAAAAGGCCAGCCCCTCAACCAAGGGAAGAGAGCCCACTGAGATCATTAGGCAAATGATCATGGGGACAACAAATGAAGAACACAGAGAAACAAGAGGAGGGGGTCATAACGTAGTGCCACAACAAGTGATTCAAATGGGGGTCACCAAGCAGAGATCCCCGATCAGTGCTCACTGCTCCTCAAAGGAGTCCTAGGAGCCAGCGAATGCCACCCAGAGGAGCTCAACCCAGATATGATCTCTGAGGGATCAGAACTGCCCCACAGTCACAAAGCACCCCACCCTCAGGAAGGGGCATAGTGAATGAGCCAAGGATTTATGAGAAAAGAAATGATGGTCCTGTGGGGAATGCACTTCAATGCTGCACTGGATTCTATCCCTGCTTCTGCTATAGAGTTCCTACATGATGCTGGCCAAATCACCTGAACCAACATTTTCACAGGTGGTCACTAATTGTACGCTCATTTACTGGGCACCTGACATTAGAATGTGATTTGCCGATGTGCTGACCACTCACAGCTGCAAGTAAAGTCAGTGAAAGCTGTGCTTTGAACACAGAGAGTGCTATATAATACTGCATACTCTGAAAAATCAAGTCCCAGGTGTCTCAAATTGGGCATCCAAAATTAGTTCATACTTTTTACCTTAATTCACTCTGTGCCTCAGTTTCCCATCTGTAAAATGGGAATAGTACTGCCTCAGAACCTCACAGGGGTGTTCTGAAAATAAATTCATTAATGTTTGTGAAGGACACAGATACTATAGTGAAGAGCAACATAGAAAAGCCCAGGAGGAAATCAACACTGCTGTCTTCAGAGCAGTATTTGAATAGCATGCAGTAAATAAAGCCTGGGCCACACATTGAACAATAAGGAGAAAACAAAATATTGAATAGCTTGTTCATTAAGTGAGCACCATCCATCTGGCGCATTGAATAAGGCAGGAGTCCTTTGGGAAAAAAACATTTTGTGATTATGAAATTAAAGTTTATATCACAACACAGATATACATAAAACTCGAGTGTTTGCTTTTGCAAGACTTAATGTTCTTTTAACAGTTTTTTGTGTGTGATTTTAAAATTTTTAGTTTTCTGCATTGGAGAGGATGTTCTAGTCCCATACAATGCACTATGGTATACATTAATTTGCAAAAGCTGAAGATTTTGCCCATTTACTCACAATATAAAGTATAATTATTTTTGGAGACTTTCTTACAGAAAGTGAAGTAAAAACCATAGCAAATAAGAAATGTTACATGTTACAGAACGTACGTCTACAGCACATGTAGTTATTACACTATCTGTTCCAATACATAAATTGTAAATAAATATTGCAGTAGAAAACAACAGTAAAATTATACTGAAATGTACTTCTCAGCCAAAGTGCAGTAATACTGCCAATTTTGCAGGCAGAACGGTACTGCATAGTGTTTCTGCTATTTAAGGACTTCAGTAACTCAGCCAAAGGTTAGGGGTCTATTACAGGGATGGGTAAGGGAGGTTCTGAGGCCTGCAATGTGCAGGAGGTCAGACTGGATAATGATCGTCCCTTCTGACCTTAAAGTCTGAGTCTATGTAAGTCCCTTCACTCTGGTTGTGGCTCTTTGGTTTTCATGATCACACTATGGCTATTACTCATAGTTGCACTGTGTATATACAAATCTCTCTTCCAAATGGCCCCAATAATTCCTCTGCTCTTATTGGCTCCTCTATGCAATTTTCAAACTGCAGAAGCCAAAAAAAAATGGCCACTCCAGCTATTTACTGCTTATTAATGAGGAAGGAAAAACTCCACATTTTCTAAGAAAGTGTGGTGGGGGATGTGTCTAGAGGGGGGAGTCCCTAAGAAGCAGAGAAATGGGGCTACCACAGTGCTGAAAAGAAAATATTTGTTTTAAAATGTTAAGAAATCCTCTGGCTAATTTGCCTCCTCAAGCTTCTAGCTTCCTCCCTCCATGTTAGCAAGTAATAACTTTAATATTTTGTTTATATTGGAAGAATGTAGACTTCCCTTTCCTAATTCACATTCGAGGCACAGGGTTGAATTATTGCTTTTTGGAAAGAAAATCGCATTGGTGTGTAATGAGGGAAAGGAGGTAATGACTAAAGAGCTAAGAGGAAAATGGTAAACTGAGGGAATAATAGGCTGGGGGAAGGCATTTTCCCCCCCAAAATTATGTACCTTCACTTAAGATACCATATTGACTGGATTTGTACTTTTAGATCTCAGTTGCCCATCATGAGGCAGGCCAAACCTTCACTAGATATCAAATATATTTGCAATTAATAAGATGTTCTGTGGAGTCCTTCAGTGATTTAATTATGAGTAGTCTCACTCTGAGCCAAATTGTGATCCATTACTCATGCTGAATAATATGTTACATTAAAAGACTGACTTCACTGAGATTATTTTCCAGTGATGTACAAGTCTACCGGGGTAGGGGGATTGCAATCTGATCATAAGAGAAGGGAATGGAGAGTACTCTAACTCAGATAATATAAAAATGCAAAGGGTTAGGATTAAATGAAAGAAAGAGGTGAATTTCCATATGAGGTGGTTCAAGAAAGACAAATGTAAAGTATAGGAAGGAATACAGGATGGAATTAGGCCAATTATGCCAGAGCATTATAGGAAAAGTCTACACTATACACCACTGGTGGCAGTGTGTATTGTATTGCTACATGCTGCCCTGAAAAGCAGGCTGTGTCCAGATCGCAGCGTGTAGCAACACATGTCAGTGAAAGGCTCTGGCAGAGGGGAAGCAGCGGGGAAAGGCTTCAGCAGCTCCCCACTGCCACAGCCTTCCTTTGAAGTAAGGAAAGGCTCCTTTCCCCACTGCTTTCCCCTTGTCAGAGCCTTTACCGGCTGCCAGACCCTTTCCTGGCAGCCGGGAGCCACCAGATCCTTTCCCTGTGGCCTTCCCCCTGCCAGAGCCTTTCCTTGCTGCAGGGATCATTTCCTGTGGAGGGAAAAGGCTCCAACAAGAGGGAGGCTACAGGACACTAGATTGCTAAAAAGAGAAGTGTGGATGGGGAGGCAAAGCTTGGTGAATCGACAGCATGTTAGGTATGTGGTCGAGTATATACCCGCACCCTTCAAGTGTGTCTTTATTCTACTTGCCTGAGCCATTCTTCACCAGCTACACTGCTGTTTTTGCCCATTCTGGGGGCTATGTTGGTATGTCCAGTATATGCTGCCAAAAGAAGCATTACAGTGTAGAGGTATCCACAGAGAAAGACCTGAATGTTAGGACAAATCGAATGAATTAATGTGACTCTATTGAGGGAGGTCAATGAAATTAGTTTTATCAATGCAAGTAGCACAGGTAAAATAGGCAAGATTATTCTACTCACTCTTCAGCACTAGTTATGAGTTAGGGCTCAGTTTATGCACTGTTTTCTGGGTTGGTCGCTATATTTATAACTGGCATAGACAAACTGGGAAAAGTGTGAAAGAGGTAAACAAAAGGGCCAAGAGTTTGAAGATAAGACCCATGTGGAAAGAATAAAGGATTTGGGCATATTCAATCTAGAGAAAATATGTTTAGGCAAACATTGCTCTACAAATCCGAAAAGGGATGTTTTAAAGACAGGGATCATGTATTCTGATAATTCAGTGAGAAAAGAACAAAACAATAATGGCTTTAAATTACATCAGGGAAAATGTAGACTATACAATAATGGATGTGGGTAGAGATTATATAAAACAATTTAGGCTATGGAAAGAAGATGCCAAGAGGTTACAGAATTACCATCACGGAAGAGATTTGTCATAACTATGGGTCTTATTTTTCAGTTAGCTACAACTATTAATTTAAGGTTTAGCAGTCAGTATTCATTCTTTTAGATTCCTATGCTCAGGCACATACAATAGCTAGGTTTTATCTAAAGTGGGATAAAAAGAGAAGAAGAAATGCAGGAAAGGAAAACAGCTATTTAAATAAAATGCATGAATTACTCCTATCTTAAAACAGTTTAAATCTAGTACTTGTTTGTGTTTCAATGCTAAAAAACCTATGGGATGTAGTTTTCTGGTAGAAATCAAGAAAACGTTGCTCACTGCACATTCTTAATATGAATAAAAGATTATAGTGATCCATATCCAATAACTTATTAACTGTTTGCTACAGTTATAATTTTTCTGGCTAAATTACAGTTAGTTTAAGGTCACCTTTTCATGATAGTTTAAGGTAATCTTTCATTGCCTATTTTAATGAGCATTTTTTCCTAACAATATCACTTTTAAATTAAGCTTCTTTTTCTTCCTTCTGGCTGGGATAGTCATTCCTCTCTTTTTTTTTTTTTAAATGGTATCAAATTTCGTGCTCATGAAAGGTGTAAGATTAACAGCCTGAAGTTCTCTGTTTACCTGTAGAATAAATACCACATGGACAGCACCAATCAAAGTTTTCCCACATCGTTTCCCTAGAGGTTTGCCTATTCCTATTGGCAAATGTACATATTATCATGTGTGATTTTTGTTTGTTTGTTATACTACTGGGTCACCCTATATCTGTGAGCGGAGGGCGGGGGAGGGAAATGATGGTTACAGTTTGTTGGAAATCAGAGAATTTTTAAAATCAAAAGGATTCAGGGAAACAAAAAATGTTATAAAAATTATTTTACAATGCAACATGGAAAGCTTTTATATTTTTCCTCATGAACTATTATGTCCCCTGTGTAGGTAGTTTTATTTTCTGGTTGGCCAAATATACAGTTTTACTTGTGGATACTTCTTCTGATATATGAGGGTTCTAAAATGTATTCTTCAGAATAACATGTGATTAGTAATTCAGGTCAGTCTGATCATCCCAAATTTTTATCAAATTTTGGTGTACATACAGTATCCTAATCTGTCAAACCTCTTCCCGAAACTCTACGGCTACACATTTGCTTTCTTGATGAATTTCTTTAGATATTTTGTTGTAGTAGTAGTAGTACAGTCTTTGATGCTTTCCAGTGTAATAAGAGAAATGAATGTGGAGGGAGGAGACCTGATTAGTTCTAAAACAGCATGTGTTACTGCAGTCATTCCCATTCTCTAGATAGTGGACTTGTAGTGGTTATTTCAAGCTTTTGCCAATGGTACTTGGTTGGAAGACCTTGTTCCAACACTAGCAGTTGCTGCTCCAATCTCTTTATTTAGATTTAGGTTTAAATTGGAGTTTTATTACTCGTAGTCATAGGGAGGAGCACCCACCAGAAACAACACATAATTTAGTTATGACTAACAGCCCCTAATCCAGTGGTTCTCAACCAAGGATACGCACAGGTCTTCTAGTGGGTACATCAACTCATCTAGATATTTGCCTAGTTTAACAACAGGCTACATAAAAAACACTAGTAAAGTCAGTACAAGCTAAAATTTCATACAGACAATAACTTGTTTATACTACTCTACATTCTATACACTGAAATGTAAGTACAATATTTATATTCCAATTGATTTATTTTACAATTATGGTAAAAATAAGAAAGTAAGCAATTTTTCAGTAATAGTGTGCTGTGACATTTGTTTTTTTATGTCTGATTTTGTAAGCAAGTAGTTTTTTAAATGAGGTGAAACTTGGGGATACACAAGACAAATCAGACTCCTGTAAGGGGTACAGTAGTCTGGAAAGGTTGAGAGCCACTGCCCTAATCAGCAGAAGTCACTCAGAGCCAATGAATGCAGATCAGCTTGAAGTGAATTATTAGAGCTACATGGAGAACTCTTTACATATGTAACCTCAGAATCGGCATTAGAGCTATCTTCCTTTGAAACTCTGGCCGATTGTTCTCAAACATGAAATTAAATTTATTGATAATGCTCGAAGAGTGACTTTTTCACATATTATCATTGGTGCCACAACCTTAGGATACCTGACGTTTGTTTCAAAATTGAAATCATTGCAGTGGTATCATTGCACCGGTACAGTATGCTACCAAGAATGAGTGTATATTTTTAGGGAATTAATTCTCTGTTTAATTCTTACAACATCTGATCAAGTGGAATCCAGAGATCATTTTGTTCTATATGGCCTTAAATAATTACGGGGCATCACAAACTGAAACATATCCTATTTTAAAATAAAATAAACAGTTCTGACAAATACTACACCCCTCTACCCAATCTTCAAAAGGGCTCTCTGAGAGCTATGCATGTTGGGTAACCTTTTTTGTTCTGGCAGTTATTTTCTAGCTGCATGAGTTCTGTGGCTTTTCCAGCTGAAATAAGACTATACATGCTGGGGTGACTAGAAAGGTGTTTGAAGAATTTGCATTCAGCGCCAAGAAGAGAGGGTGGCAGACAAAAGACTTTCCCACGCCCACCCCAAATTTAAGATGATTCAAGACTGGCATTCAGGGTGTGGGTAGAACTTGGAGGCAGATGAACTAAAGGGTGATATACCAACTTAATGAGGATGCGTGTTGTGTTGGAGCAACTTACAAACAAATTTTGCTCCAGATTTATTGGGAACAAACTTGTAATATCAAATGATAGATCACACCAAATGCCAGAATGTTCAGTAACATATCATGACACATACCATTATAGGATTTAAAATAAGTCCTTTCTGTGAACGCTTGCAAATTGATCAGACACACAGTTTTTGTTACCTTAAATGAAGTAGGAAGATCATGTTGCAATAGCAGAGTTATTTCCTTTGTTTCTCTTGGTAGTCTAGACGGGAGGAGACAGGGCTGTCGCATAATATCTCTGCTTTGTAGAAAAAAGATTTCAAAATCAATAGCTTGTATGATGTACGTACTTGCACTACATGTAAAAAGAATGTTGGTCCTGAGCCTGCAATGCTCCAGTAGAATGACATGGATCTTCGGAATCTGAAGGGATGCTACAAACATTCTGGGGTTCTGGGAATAATTATCCCTCCTGGAAAATTCATGACCAAATTTGTTTTGTCTTGATTAAAAAGCATTTCTATGGATGCAGTAGTACTTAGAGGATTTAAAGCTGCCCTAAAGTAGTAGCTGGTAATTCCACTGATATATGGACTTTATTCCACCCACTCTAGAGGCTTGTCAGGTCAGGCAGAGTGTGTAACAGGGGCAAATAGATGAGGCTGGAGTATGTTGTGTTCCAAGGATCCTACTCACTATAACTCAAAGCAGCCATGTGGCTGCTCTAACTTATACCAGGGCCCTGTTTGACCTCAGGTTAGTCCCAAAACCAGAGGTAGGTGGGCGGAGAATGGAAAAGTTATATGGTTATTTTTGCCTCTTTTCCTCTGCTCAAGCCCTGCTATGTCAAGCATTGTAGCTGAGAATGCAGCCATCAAGATTAATCATTACTTAAATTGTCTCCATGAAAGGATCTTCTTCCCCTATAACATTTTATTTCTTATAAGACAAATGTGAAAATGCTCCTACACACACCTTTTTCTCCACTTAAAAAGGGGGTTGCTCTAGCCAAGTGTACCCTATGCCTTTTTCTAAGGTGCCAGAGAATGAAATAGCTAGAAGTAACAACCACAGGACACACAGGAGTCTTTCATGTATCATTGCTGCAAGAGGTTGATGGGCTAACAGCTTCCCAGAAGATATCTGTTGGGATTGATGAAGAAAAATTGCCAACTAGTTTTCTAAAGAAGGAGCATCTGGGGAAATGGCTATATAGACACACTTTCAACAGTGAGCATTTTCCTTTCCCGCCGTTTGGTTGTCCTGAGTAAGGTAACTTTTGAACTTACAGGTGTCTGCCTGAGATTGATGCAAATACCTACATGAGCAGCAAAAAAAATAAATAAATAAACAACGAGAACAACAAACAAACCAATCTATGATTTTGTGTTTTCTTGATAAAGATTTTAATTATTATTTATTTATTTTATATTATTTTATTTTATTTATTCCTTTGTATAGACTTCTCCGGAGAGTTTGGAATAATCTGAAATGGGAGCAGCTACCTTGGCCTTGTGCAAGTCAGGAAGAGTTACAGCCTGTAGCCTGTGCTGACAGTGTATAACCAGCAGAGGGAGCCCAAGTATCAATGTAAGTACACAGCCATCTGAGAGAGATCAAGCACAGAGTTCAACATTTTTTTAAAAAAAGTTTCCTCTGTGGAAGAAAAGACATCTGGGAGGGCACAAAGTCCAACAGGTAGAAGAGAAATGGCAACTGTTGTGGGCAATGTTGAACTGGTGAACCAGGGGTTGTGTACCTGTAATTCCTCCTCAGATGGACAGTGAGTTTGAACCTTGTTGACAGTGATGGGTCTGAAGGCATGCAAACTGCTGCATGACTTATTTTCTCCAGCTGCACCAGGGCCTGCCACATATGCTGCAATTACTGCATCCATGCAGGAACATTTTTCTTCTACCCCATCGATGACAGCAGAACGATATTGGTTCCATCCGTGAATCGGGGAAGTGGAGAGTCAGTAGCACAGTTTGTTGCTGCTCTAAGTAGTTAGAGCATTGTCAGTTTGGATGACCGGATCCGAAAAAAGTTATTGACAGTCTCAGCGCTTACATTCAAGAAGGCAGTTGAGGTAGTTATTGCCATGGAAATCACAGAGAAGGTGTCTGTAATTTGGTGTGAACCAAGAAGTTCACCTTCTGAATCAGCAAGATAGAGGTGTAAGGAATGTAAGGAATTTCCTTGTAGCTGTTGCACACAAACTACACATGCTGAAAAGGATTCCTGGGGATGCCAGTTCATTTGCAGGAAGGGCCAGAATAAAGGACACACTGCAGTGATCTGTCACATAGTTCAATGACCAGCAACACAAAGTAACCATCCATCCAAAAAGACCCCTATGAAGACTGAACCTCTATGAAGAAGTCGGGAATTCATAATGTGGAAAAAAACAGAGTTCTAGTGACACAGATCAAGATCTAGCACTTCATCTGTTGTGGGAATCTGGAGACAGAGATGGCATCTGAGTCACAACTTTTATCAAGGGAGTTCCTACAAGAATGGAGCTTGATACTAGAACTGCCATCTCACTGATTTCTGCATTTACCTATCACCAGACTTTGTCACAAGTTCCTCTGGTACCTCCACAGTTTTGAAGACTTATACCAGAGAAAAGTTAGTCCCAAAAAGGATACTCAGATAAAAGTTCAACTATGTGTGTGTGTGATGTAAACTGTGCTTGATATTGTAGGCCTTTCTTAACCTGAGTAAATGGATATGGAAGGGGCCTCGTTTCTTGGAGATAGGATTAGAGTGATAATTGGATCATCTAGTTGGAGACAAGATTTATGTGCAATGCAGTACTAGCTGAGATAAGGGGGAACACCCTGGTTCCACATACATGGATGAGAGAACTGTAGAATGCAGGGAGGCAGAGAGCAAATTAGGTATGCATAGTGCAGAAGCAGAGCATGCTGTACAAAGATTGGTTAAGTAACCCAGCCAATCCTGAATTATATGATGTAATGTGTAGTAATGCAATGTTTGCGTAAATGTACATAAAAGGAGGTTTGCTGTGTAACTTTGGATCTCTGGTATGCCCTATACCCACCCCCTGTGTTAAAGTCTGATCAACTCTGCATAGTCTTTGCTGTATGCCTAATAAAGATACCCGAGTCACGGAATTGGGAGTTGAACTAAGTTCTTGGGAAAACTGAATGGAAGAGGTCTGTGAGGAAATCCCAACATAGAAACAATCAATCATTTTATCCTGGCATGTGACTGAAGGAAATTATCCACCATTAATTGGCAGGACTTGGCTTGAGAAGCTGAAGGTGAATTGGACCAAGATCAAGGTGATCACCAAAGCCTCTCAAAATCTTCAAGGAATACTGGGCAGACACGTAAAAGTTTTTGAAAAAGAACTTGGACAGAAGTGCTACACTTCAGTGAAGCTTACTGTTAAGTGTGACAGCCAGCTAAAATAAAATAACATAAGGTCCAGAGTTGTACCTTACGTTCTGAAGCCTCTGGTAGAAGCTGATTTGGACCGTTTAGTGAACATTGGAGTCTTGTCACTGGTTCCACTCAGTGAGTGGGCTATACCCATCATACAAGTGATCGAGAAGGATGGCTCCATACAAATTTGTGGAGACTTTGATGTGACCCTGAAGCCAGCTTTAGGTATAGATCAGTATGAGGTATTACTGGAATACTGTGTCCAGTTCTGGTGTCAACACTCATGAAATATGTGGACAAATTGGAAAGATTTCAGAAAAAAATCTACAAGAATAATTCTCGAAATCCTGTCTTGCACTTAAGAAGCTCAATCTATTTAGCACATCAAAGAGAATGTTAACAGATGACTTGATCATCGGCTAAGTACCTAAATGGGGAGACAATTTCTGATTGTGGCTATCTCTTTAATGTGGAAGACAAAGGTATAACAAGATCAAATAGCTGGGAACTGAAGGTAGACAATTCAGAATAGAAATAAAATGAGGGTAATTAACCGCTGGAACAACTTGCCAAGGATTATGGTGGGTTCTCTGTCTCGGAGATATCAAGATTGGATATATTTTCTAAAGATGCACTTTAGCTCAACCAGAAATTATAGACTTGATGCAGGAGTTATTGGCTGAAATTCTATGGCCTTTATTATGCAGGAATTCTGACTAGATGATAAAAATGATCTCTTCTGATATTAAAAATCTATTCAATTCTTGTTCATAAGTACAGGTTAATCACTCCCCTTCCCTTCCGTCCTCTCTATGATTAAGACATGTGGGTCACAGAGGTCAATAATTAAAAAAACAATGTTTTTTTCACCAGCTTTCTCACTATGGTATATGGCTGGCCACCTCCAATGTGTGTGAGAGCCTCTCAGATTCAAATGTCAATCTTCAGAGAAATTCACACACATGTAAACTTTTTCATTTGCTACTGGGAGGTATTTCCCCTTACCTTCTCCTGTCCCCTGAGGTGTGAGGACTTGCCATTCATCTCTAGTCCCTTCTGTACCTAAACAGGATAAACACCTGCCCCACTTGTATTCTCCCTTCATATACCCCCACAGTCACCTACACACCACATTCTCCATCCCTACCATGGCACATTTCTCCACAGCTCCTCCATCTGCCTCCTATGCTTTCCTACATTTCTCTGTCTCCTGCTTCCTGATTCCCACATTCTTCTGCATTCCTCAGTCAGCCTCTGCTACCCACATAGTTTGAATCCTCATAGTTTTCTGGATTGTTTTCTAACACATTCCCTCTTCCTGTTGCTCCCATAATCTCATTACCTGAACCTCATTTTCTTATCCCCGAGTAGGTCCTCAATATAGTGATTAAGGGTCTACCATCTTTTCTGGGAGTAGTATGGCTTCAATTGCATTGAAAACCATAGAAAGACTGGTCATCTTTGCTGGGGAGCCTCACATTTAACTTTAAAAGATAAAGGGACATTTCCCACAGTGAAGTGGCTGCAATCTATGGCTTGAATCCCATTCACAGTAATGGCAGAGAGTGGCCATTTTGGGCAAAGGCAAAACTCCATGGAAATAAAGGTAAAACTCAGAAATTCATGCAAATACATTAAAAGGGAACCAAATATTATGAGACTGGAAATAATAATGCAAGAGTTGGCAATACTGAGATCCTCAGTACTGACTTCAACAGAGTTATGTTGATTTCCATGAGATGAGAATATGACCTTTGAAAGTCAATATTTATCTATACTTACCATACAGTAGCATCCAAGATACCACTGTTTTCCCCTATAACTGGAATAGGCAATAACTGTGGTGACTGATTGTCTTGCAAATGTTTACTTTTTAATAGTGTTCACTGTACCTGCTAATTCAATGTAGCATGATACTATTCCTAGCAGCACAATTGTCAGAAGGTGACATTTTGCAAATGACATTACAGGGCTAGTGAATCAATGTTTCCACGTTTGATTGCCATGTTTGACTGATAATCATGATACTCTATCCCTGTAAATAGTGCCCAGAAATTTTGCAAATTGCTTGGTGGAATTTTCATTAAAACTGGTTTTTTTTTTTTTGCTGTTTTGATTAATGCCTTATTATGTGCTTGGGTTTTATTGTTAAGTGTCAGTTACTATGATGGAGTCAACTTTGAACATTCATAATTAATCTAATTGCAGATGTTCTGTAATTAAAACATTCACACTGCAAGTCAACATTAGTCAAAGTAATTATAATAATTGTGTTGATTATTAGAAAATATCCTGTATACATTTACTTTTAAGTGGACAGATATTTACTTTCCGATGGAATATATGGATGTAGAAGACTAAGTGTTTACATTTGAATACTAAAACCAGTATATGTAAAGTATGTTTATAATTGTTTCTTAAACAAAATGCAAGATATGTTGTTAATATCTCTTAAAAGTAATGGCCTGACATTTAAATTTCAGTTACATAACTTATTTTTCTCTCTTTAACTCTCTAGGTGCACTCAGGTAAACAATAAACCATGTAGGTCCTAGTCTTGCAATTTACAGAATGCTCATAAAATAGGATACAATTAACTCACGGATTCCATGACTTTACCAGATCTCCATGACTTCGGCTTCAGCTGTCAACGGCTGAGTCAGGGCTGCTGTATTCTGTTACCTACATTGTTTAATATTCTAATAGACTATCTGATAACAAAAGCTGGTTGAGTAGGAGATGTGCAGTTTAAAGATTTGTTTTTAGAGGATCTCGAGTATGCAGGTGATATTGCCTTATTTGGAGGGACAAGTTATCACAGTGGTCCCCATGGCGCCGGCCGGGGCATTTATGTGCGCCCGCCATCAGGGCCGGCGCCAAGGAAGGAAGAGGAGAGGTGCATCTGCCAGAGAATTGTCGCCACAGAAATGCAGCACTTCTGGCAGAGAAGCTTTTGCCGAAATGCCGCCGAGGAGCGCTTCCGGCAGAGAAGCTTTCACCGAAATGCCACCGAGGGTGTGCTTCCGGCGGAGAACCATTGCCACCGAAATGCCGCCGAGAAGTGTCGCTTCCCGCCACACTCTGATGAAGGGATGAATGTGCTCTTGGCCACAGAAAGGTTGGGGACCACTAAGTTAGCAAATTCAATTAAGAACTGCACAAAAACAACAACAGCAGAATCTATGAGGCATAAGATTAAGGGGATAAAACCAAAGCTATGCCTGCCTTCTATAGAATGGAAAGGAATGACCTCACAATGCTGCATCTAGATTTCAAAGACATTGAAAGGTGACAAGTTTTTATCTATCTGGGTAGCTGGTTAACAGAAGTAGATTCTATGACTCCAGAAATCACATGTTGGCTCAGTTTTGCATCAATAGCATTTCAGTATCTTCAAAGGCCTGTGTTTGAATAACAGGATATTGGTGTGACAACTAAGATATGAGTGATGACACTCTGTTATATGGGGAAGAGATGACTGTATATGGGGAAGAAATCCAGCCATTCAAAGCAGCTCAGGAGAGGAAACTTTTCAGTTTTCAATATTGAAAGTTGTGGTGTATTCATAACATCCTTTGGGTTGATTTTGTCACAAACAAGTTGATACTTAGATGATCCTGGCAAGTTGCAGTCTTCTACCAGTTGATAGCAAGACTGCAATGGTGTGATCATGTCCAACATGCAGAAGGAGGCACACTTTTACAGAAGTTTTATAGAGCTGAGGTCAAAGGCCCATGAATGAGGTAGGAAGATGCAATTTTGAGGGATTTAAGAAGCCCAAATCCTCCCATACTGACTTTTGTGGAAGGAAGAAAATTTGCAAAGGACCGTTCAAGATGGGAGTCCATACTGCGTTCCAGCAAGGCTATACATAACCATGTGAAGCTGCTACTGCTGCTTGCTGTTTACAGCAAAGAGGTGCAGCCAGGCACCTTCACACAGACAATTGCAACACTGGGGTCTTAGGAGCTAATTCTTTTGGATGACTGATACAGATTGGAATATCACAGTAAAGTTTTTATAATTACAACAAATTCTGGAAAACAAAAGTTATAGATACTGGATCTGAATTTTATTTTCATATAAGTGTATTTTGGAGAGAAATTTCCTGCACTGGACACCTACCTTGGAGTCCCAGAAAAAATAAGTTATAATAATAATAGTTAATAATACAGAGCTCTTATATAGCACCTTTCATTGGTAGATCTCAAAGTGCTTTATAAAGGAGTTTCTGCTGACAGTATAATTAACCTGGTAGTGTTCCCATGAAAGAAATTGATTCTGACCCAAGTTATTTGCAATATAGTTAAAGACGTTTGTTTTTAAACACTGATTTTTAATGTGTGTACTTTAGGCAAGGCATATTTTTGAAGTTCTAGTCCCATACTAATAGACTCAGTGACTGTTATCCTTCTATTTATTCCAGGTCTAGTTAAACAAGTACAGCTATTCATTATTTACAGTTATAAGACATCCTTGCCTGGTAACAAGGGTATCACCTGGCTATCATTTCAATAGCATTTTGTATTAGACATATCATGTTTAAATCCATGTTCATATGCATGTAAATATATTCCACTTTAAATTCAGACAAGCAGGATTTGGGGAAAAACATTCTTGTCATTGCAACATGAGAATTCTTTTGAACCTTGCATTTGAAGTCTTCTCTCTCGTAGTAGACAAGGAAAGAATTTTAAAGTGAAGTCCTGTAGTAAAATTTGCCTCAGTTCCCATTTCCTTCAAACTGTTTTAATGGAACAAATAAACTGATCTGTGAATAAATCAGCTGTTATAGTAAGAGATCACTTAATAGTGATCTCTTACTATAGTATAAGCTACATTAAAGGAAACACCACCTTAAACTCACCTATAACCATCTGTTATGGATTCCAATTTAAGAAGATCATAATTTACTGTTGCTTGAAATGTAAACTACACATGATGGAAATGCATGCTTCTATTTTTTATCCAATGCAACATGGATCTGTTCTATTTTCCATGTGTAATAGCCAATAATCTGGAGGAAAATATTTTTCCTCTGGGAATATTTTTCATGGGAAATAGGAATCCCCCACAAGAGTGTTGCTCCAGGTTCAAGAATGGAACTAGATCTAATCCGTTTTGTATGAGTTTCAATAAATCATGGCCAATATTTTTAATCTTAGATGAGGAACCAAAAGGAATAGTTAAGGATCTAAAAGCTTGTCCGTGGATAATTAATGAAAGAGAAAAGGATACCCGTTTAATGAATTAATTGCTACAAATAGGTTCTCTAAGTACATTCATAAGCAACCTTTAACTTTCATGTGAGAAGTAGACATGCTTTCATCACGGATAGTGTTTTGAGGGGCAGACACTTAAATAGTCTCACACATCTAATTTTATTCAGCACAGGGAAATCCTGCCCCATTGACCTCAGTAGGGCCAGAATCTATCTGAGCATTGCCTAATATATTTAATATTTCAGCTTTTCTGTCTAGTAGACTACCTGTAAATCTATACCTTAAGAAAGGCAAATGTAAGTTTAACTGAAAAACACTACTTTAGTAACTGTTTAGTGTACTACTTTAGTAACTGATTTAGATTCTACTTCCTTCTACAAAAGTGACATCTTAGGATAATTATCCTTCATAAAAGATCACTATTAATGACAGATTGAGTGAAAAAAATGTATACACAAGCCACCCAGGTTTGAAAATGTATAGGGCTGCATTATTATGCTGGGAACTATGGGGGAATAAGGTCCTGTGAACCAACCACTACCACCATATGTAGCCATGTAAAATCTATCCAGATTTTGGGTCCAGGTCTGGTGTGGAGCACAGTCCTCACTACGCTGTGGATATGCCTCTCCAGCTCCCTACCCTATTGCCACCATCATGAACAAGTAGGCAGAAAAGCATGGAAAGTAGACAAAACCATGGTTCACCACCTTAATGTAACAGCAAGCAGAGATGGCCTATTCAAGATAGGAAATAGACTGTAATCTGTAATGGTTTGCCATAATTTGGTTCCCCCAGGTGCAGGAGGGAAGTAGGGAAGGAAATAAGAGTCTTGGATTGGTTCAATTATGCAGTGTCCATCACTTTGGGCTGAGCCTTTCGGTTCATCCTAGCCCATAATATATGAACAAATTCTCATGGTAAAAGAATCTGAAGCCCTCAACCCACTCTGCCCCAAAAGGCCTATGAAATAAGATGAGTTGTCCAACATGCCCTGAGGTCAGCCAATCTGTATTTCTGTCAGCCTAAGGAAGGAAGTGACTTTCAGAATCAAAAAGAAAACAAGAAAAATACCTGTGGCACCTTAGAGACTAACAAATGTATTTCAGCATAAGCTTTCGTGGGTTAAGAACCCCCTTCATCGGATGCATGGAAGGGAACATACAGTAATCAGATATTTATACATTCAGAGAAACATGAAAAAGTGGGAGTGTCTATATCAATGTTAAGAGGCTAATTAATTGAAAGGAACTGTTATCAGTAGAAACTTTTGAAGTGATAATCAACATGACCCATTACATTACAGACAGTTGACACAAAGGTGTTAACAGTTTTTTAAGGAGGGGAAATAAATTCAATTAACGTAATGACCGAGCCACCCACAGTCAATATTCAAGCCTAAGGTAATGGTATCTAGTTTGCATATTAATTCCAATTCCGCAGTTTCTTGTTGGAGCCTGTTTTTGAAGTTTATTTGTTGCAAAATAGCCACTTTAAAGTCTTTCATTGAGTGATTAGAGAGGTTGAAGTGTTCACCTACTGGCTTTTGAATGTGATGATTCTTGATGTCTGATTACTGTATGTTCCATTCCATGCATCCGATGAAGGGGGTTCTTAACCCACGAAAGCTTATGCTGAAATAAATGTGTTAGTCTCTAAGGTGCCACAGGTATTTTTCTTGTTTTCTTTTTGCTGACACAGACTAACATGGCTACTACACTGAAACCTTTCAGAATCAAGATTCTAGAACGGAACATTCTGCCAGCAACTCCTTGTTTATATTGGGGGTTATTACTTTAGGAACCTCTGATGGTACCTGTCATAGTACAGTAACTCCTCACTTAACGTTGTAGTTATGTTCGTGAAAAATGCGACTTTAAGCGAAATGATGTTAAGCGAATCCAATTTCCTCATAAGAATTAATGTAAATGGGGCGGGGGGGGTTAGGTTCTACAGATTTTTTTTTTGCCAGACAAAAGGCATTATATACATTTTAAACAATTTAAAACAAGCAATTTAATACAGTAACTCCCCACTTAACGTCCTCTCACTTAACCTCCACCCCTTCCCCCAAATCCCCACCCTTAACCCGCCTCTTCTCCCCCCTGCTCCACCTCCTCGCCTTTTACTCCACACGTCATGTCCTCACTTCTCCCCTCCCTCCCCAGCCTCCTGCCTATGACAATCAGCTGGTCTGCGATGTTCAGGAGGCTGGGGATGGAGGGGGGAGGCTGCATGCCGTGTCCTCGCTCCTTCGCCCAGCCTCCTGAATGCCGCAAGATAGCTGATTGCTGCGGGCAGGAGGCAGGAGGAGCATGGGGAAGGCGCTGATCCACGGGGTCCGCTGGTGGGCGCGGGAAGTGCTGGAGGGGGGTGTAGGGGAGCTGATAGGGGGACTGCTTGCTGTGGATGAAGCAGGCGGCCAAACGACATTATAGGGGAGCATTGCACAACTTTAAACGAGCATGTTCTGTAATGGAGCAGGAACGTAACATCAAAACAATGTTAAGCGAGAGGACGTTATGTGGGGAGTTACTGTATTGTGATGATGGCAAACCAGGTGCCAGCTCTTGTCAAGACTTCAGGCATTAGCTAAGAGCTAATAAACTCATAGCTGGAGATCAGACTAGTTCATTTGTATGTTAGTTTTGCTCAAAATAGGTATTTGTCCTATAAGAATGTATTTAGTGTTTAGCCTCTCTGAAATGTTTGTAAATTGCTGAATGCATTAATCTCTCATGTAATGTCGGTATTCCATGCTATAGAAAATATGTAAGTTTTGCTTTATAATTTTGAAAATGTTTGCTCTGAACTTGTGAACCCAGGCACAGGAATCGTCATCTGTCCCCCTTCTGCCACACACCCATCCAGAAGGACTATCAAAATCAGAAGGTCCATCCAGGAACATCACAGTACAAAATTTGTGAATGGCCCTACCACACCTTACAAATGCTCCCTGCAAGGAAGCTCATACTGTGGACTTAGAAGTTGAATTAAAGAAATAAAACAAAGTCACAGGAAAAATGTCCATCTCTTTTCACTGTGTAAACTCTGACAGGTCCAGAGACTCTAAACTGAGGCAAAGATTCCAAGGGGTTACCTCTGGGTCCACCCTGAAATATACTTTGAACTGACAGATCATTACAACTCTGTCACTCTTAGGATTTACGTAATAACTCATTTGTGTGTATACACTTGCTTGCTTTAACCTGTACATAATTCTCTTATTTCTTTTTCCTAGTTAATAAACCTGTAGATAGTTTATTACAGAATTGGCTACAAGCGTTCTCTTTGGTGTAAGATCCAGGGTACCAGTTGATCTGGGGTAAATGACTGATCTCTTTGACCCGGAAGAGAGGAAGGGATAGCTCAGTGGTTTGAGCATTGGCCTGCTAAACCCAAGGTTGTGAGTTCAATCCTTGAGGGGGCCATTTAGGGATCTGGGGCAAAAAAAATTGGGGATTGGTCCTGCTTTGAGCAGTGGATTAGACTAGATGACCTCCTAAGGTCCCTTCCAACCCTCATATTCTATGATTGTGTGATTTTTGATGTAAGTAACCATTTATCACTAAGTTCAATTTGTTCGTGTGGCAAGATAGACTGGAGCGTCTAAGGGGACTGTATGCAATTCCATGGTAGCACTCTTAAGGTGATCCAGGAGTTCAAATTTGTTAGTGTCGTGGTGAAATCTAATTATAGAACACACCACCAGTTTGGGGTGTCTGCCCTGTTTTTGACAGTCTGTCCTGAAGTAGGGCACAGTCATGAGCCACTCCAGGCAGAGTGACAGGTATGACTCAGGAATAGAAGCAGATTCTGATGGCCAAAGCCCAAACAATTTAGGGCTTTATATGTAAAAGATCACACCTTAAATTACTCCACAGTATTAATGTGTAGTTCAGAGCAATGGTGCAGTATTTTCGCTGTATAAAACCTTAACAAGCTGACAGCTCTATTCTGCACTAACTGGATTTTCCAAATGACACTGAAGAATGCAGCCCTATGCAGAGTGTATTGCAATTGTCCAACTGAGCTGTGACAAAGGCATAAATAATCTTCAAAGTTCCCCTGAGCCAATAGCTCATTGGACTGATGCGGTTAAGGCGCATCAGGTTCATAGCCAACAGAACCCAAGGAAGCATACAGACCATTTTGACCACCTTACCCTAATGGTTCAGGTATGCATTTTGCAGCTGGGTGAAATGGAGGTGGCCTTCCAGTGTGAGATTGAGCAAGACTCAAACCTATGACTTTCAGGACTGTAGTTGATTGCCTTAACCACTCAGCCACCATAAATAATAGCCCTTAGCCAGCAGAAATGGTCATAGCCTTTATGACAAGTGCAAATAAATGCAGTCTTAGTAACAAATGATGTCTATAATCTTTCTATAGGTATTTCCAAGGCACCTATCACCATGCCATCTAAATGCACATTACTGTTAAAGTGATACTTGGTTGTCCAGGAGCAGCACCTCTTGGTTGTGAGCAGGAGAAACAAATAGCAGATGCACTGTCTCAAGCTCAGGGGCTGACATCATCTCTGCCTCTTCCTCTGGTTGCTACCCTCACACTGGAAGCATGACCTCAGGGTTTTTTTTCTGGGTTGAGCCTCAGCCACCCAGCCCTTATCCAAGCCCCAGTCTCATTTCAAAACACAATGAAGAAAACAGCACTATAATTAGCTATAGCTTTCTGCTATAATATACCCACTGAAGCAGTGATACAGAGCAAAGTGAACCCTGCAAGATCCATATGGTAGAACAGTGTCAAGGAAACTGTTTATTCTGTTGTATACATTTCTTTTCCCCAGGGTCAATCTCTTATTTTTCCAAAAGAATTTCAATTTCTACTATTCTTTCCTGTCACTTCTAATATCTTCCTTTGAGCTGGTCCTGGCTGTACTTGTAACACTGCTTGCTATTTAAAAAAAAAACAGATTCCAAGCATTTCCTTCTTTTAGTATACATTTCACCACCTAACCTGTAACCTTCTGAAGCTTCGTTAGTTTTTTTGGATGAGGTGACAGCTGGCTCTTACAATATCTAGTGCCAATTAGCAGGCAAAACTCTTATATGGAAACAATTATCTTAACATATCTTGTAATCCCCAAATGAATATGGTTTTATTATCTCGTGGAATAAGAAATACTTTCCCATTAATTTGACTTCATATTGATTCAATTCAGTATAGCAGATAGTTGAAAACATGTTTTAGCATTACAATGAGACATAGCAGAAAACAAGGCCAATGGACATAAGCATAACAGAGCATTGTGGCAATAGTCACTTTCTACAAAGCACTGGTGTGAGTATATATGGAGCATTATGTTCCTTTCTGGGCACTTCATTGTAAGAAAGATATTGATGAGGGAGGAAATTAAGAGAGAGTAAACACATGGTGAAACGGCCCTTTAAGTGGCAGGGACTCAGCTGGACAAGTGACAGGTGTAGCCCACCTCCCCAGGTAAAGAGAATGAGAGGACATGGGTCATGTGGTGGGAACATGTGACTAAACCAAGCCTTCTGCAAGATAAAAGGCAACCTGGAGTCAGGGCTGGTTCCAGGCACCAGCCTACCAAGCACGTGCTTGGGGTGGTGCTCATGTGTTTTTTGTTTTTTTTAAAAACATACTGCGGAGTTGTTGGGGCTTGCCGCCCTTGGTGCTGCGGCCAGCCGGGAGAGCGGGGCCGCGGCCGGGCTGGCCGCCCTGCCCCTGGCCGGTGGTGAGAGTGGTGCCATGGCCGGGCTGGCCACCCTCCCCCCGGTGCTCCGGCTGGGGGAGGCGCTGGGGAGAGGCAACATTGGGGGGTGTTCCATGGGCGCTGGGGGTGTTGTTGTTTTTTGTTTCAGTGGGGCGGCACTTGGGGTTTTTATTATTTTTTTTGCTTGGGGTGGCAAAAAAGTTAGAGCCGGCCCTGCCTGGGGTCATTTGGGGCACAACTGACTCTCTATTTTTTAGGGGGTAGGTAAAAGCATTTTAAGGGATATGTTTTAGCTGAGGAGCTAAGCTAGCAAAGTACAGTGAGCTTGGAGACAGGCAGTCTACTGAAGCCAATTTCTAAACTGACTAATTAACCCTAAGGGAAAGGCCTGCAAGTATTTGAGTGTTTTATGTTCATGAACCACACCCAGAAGAGGAGCAGTATTGAGAGCCCACACAGTATGAAGTTTCCTTAACTGAGGAAGAAGGGGAAACTGAGTCAGTGACAGGGCCTGAAGTCACACTGGGTAAGGTTCTGCTACAGTCAGGCTGTAGAATGATTTATGAGGAAAAGTTTTTTAAAAAGTTAAATATATGCAAATTGTCTAGGTGACAAACAAGAGCAAGACATTCAATCCTAGCCTTCCAGCTTCATGATCCTTCATGGGATAGGCTCTTGGGGCCCAGAAACTTGCTGCCTGCCCTGACTCCAGAGTGGCGTTGAGGAGCAGCCTGAATCAAAAGAAATAGCCACCATGCTCCTCAGCAGCCAGTTATATTTTTCTCCATATACTTTCAGAATGTCTTTTATTCTGGATGGAAGGATGCAACAAACAAGAGAACAAATGTCAAGTGTCTGAGTGAGATCAGTGTCATCTTTGACTGAACTAGGCCAGTGATTAGAGGTGGCTGAGTGAAAGAGTTTGAGATATCCATTCCAGCTGTGTGGGGCTCAGGCTTTAAAAAGCACACAGGCTCCCAGCCCAGGAGGCTAGTAAGATGAAGGCAACTAGTGGCTAGGTAAATGAGACTAAGAGAGCTGGCCAGCTGATGAGTATCTCTGGGGCAGTTCTGTCTTATTGTCTATACACAGATGCAAGGAGTATGGAGAATAAACTGGAAGTATTAGTGCATAACCTAAATTATACTTTAATGGTATCACAGAGACTTGGTGGGATAAGTGTCATGACAGAAATATTGGTGAGTATAGCTTGTTTAGGAAGGACAGATGGGATAAAAGGGAAGAAGTGTTGCATTATAAATAAAGAATATATATACACATATGCACAATTGTTCTGAGTACAGAAGGAGGTGAGAGGCAGACCAGTTGAAAATCTCTGGGTAAATAAAAGGGGTTAAAAATAGTGGTGGTGCCATAGTAGGAGGTCTACAATAGATCACCAAATTAAGATGAGGAGGTGGATGAAGTATTTCTAGAACAAATAACATAAATATCCAAAACACAAGACCTGGTATTAATACGGGACTTTAACTACCCATACATCTGTTGGAAAAGTAAGACTGCAATACACAAAATTTGCAATAAGTTCTTGGGGACAACTTTTTGTTTCAGAAAATGGAGGAAGTAACCGGGGATCCCGTCATTTTAGATTTGATTCTGACCAACAGAGAGGAAATGGAAGTGAATCTGAAGGTGGAAGGCAATTTGGTTGAAAGTGATCATGAAATGATAGATTTCATAGTTCTAAGGAAAGGAGAGAATGAGAGCATCAGAACAAGGACAATGGACTTTAACAAACTCAGAAAGCTGGTAGGTTAGGTCCCAAGGGAAGAAAATCTTAGAGATAAAGGAGTTCTGGAGAGCTGGCAGTTTCTCAAGGAGACAACATTAAAGGAACAAATGCAAACTATCCCAATGTGAAGGAAAGCAGAAAGAATAGTAAGCGGCCAATATGGCTCCATCAGGAGGTCTTTGATTATCTGAAATTCAAAAAAGAATCCTATAAAATTGGAAACATAGGTGAATTTCTAAGGAGGAGTACACATGAATACCACAATCATGTAGGGACAAAATTAAAAAGATTAAGGCACAGAATGAGTTACACCTAGTACGGGACATAAAAGGCAAAAGAAGAGATTCTTTAAATACATTAGGAACAAAGAGAAAGATGAAGAAATGCGTAGATCCTCTATTTAGCAGAGAAGGAGAGCTTATAACTGATGGCATCAAGAAGGCTGAGGTGTTTAATACCTATTTTGCTTCCATCTTCCATGAAAAGATTAATGGTGACCAGACACTCAACACAATAAATATTAACAACAAGGGAGATGAAACACTAGCCAGCATAGGGAAAGAACAAGTCAAAGAACATTCAGATAACATAGATGGATTCAAGTTGGTGGGGCTTGATGAAATTCATCTTAGGGTGTTTAAGGAACTAGTTAAACAATTCAGAGCCCAGGCCCGCCGCCAGGGGGTGGGGAGAAAAGGGGGCAATTGCCAAGGGGTCTGGGTGATTTAAAAGGGTTGGTGGCTCTCAGTTCCTGCGGCCCCTAGGGATGGGGGTCTCTGTGCGCTGCCCATGCTCTGAGCGCCGATTCCCCGGCTCCCATTGGCCAGGAACTGCAGCCAATGGGAGTTGTGGGGGCAGTACCTGCGGGTAGCAACATGTGGAGACATCCTAGGTCCCCCGTCTAGGAGCTGTTGCCAGAGGAGTGTGCCGGTCGCTTTCGGGAGCCGTCTGAGGTAAGCACTGGCCCCCTGACCAACTCCTGCACCCCAACCCCATACTCCAGAATAGAGACCTCACCCCATACCCAAACTCTCTCCCAGGGCCCTCACCCTGCACCCTCTCCTGCACCCAAACTCTCACCCATATCCTGCACCCCCCACACCCTCACCCACACCCAAACTCCCTCCCAGAGCCTGCACCCAAACTCCCTCCTAGAACCTGCACCCCGCACCTCCTTGCACAGCCAAACTCCCTCCAACAGCCTGCACCCCGCATTCCCTCCTGCACCACAACCCCCTACCCCATCTTGGTGAAAGTGTGTGAGGGTGGGGGAGAGTGAGCGATGGGGGGGGGGGGTGGAGTGAGCAGGGGGCGGGGCCTCGAAGAGGGGCAGGACAGGGGCATGGTCTCAGGGAAGGGGCGGGACAGGGGGCAGGGCAAGACTCTTTGGGTTTGTATGATTAGACAGTTGCCAACCCTACTGGGTGGGCAGTAGAAGCCCTGGCCATGCTGGAAGAGCGTGACCAGCAGCGCAGCTGGCAGCTTGCTGGGCACGAGCCAGCGCAGGGGCAGCACCGCCCAAATGTCAGGTGGACCGCGGATGCATGCAGCTTGTGCGTGCATGGCGGCTCATTGACTGTTCTGCCCTGAGGCCCGGAATTGCTGTTGTTGAGCCTGTCAGAACCATTGCCAATTATCTTTGAGAACTCATGAATAATAGGTAGGTTCCCAAAGGACCGGGAAAGGGCTAACATAGTACCTATCTTTAAAAAGGGGAACAAAGAGGATCCAAAAATTATAGACCAGTCAACCTAACTTCAATTTCTGGAAAGGTACTAGAACAAATTATTAAACAATCAATTTGGAAGCACCTAGAGGATAATAAGGCTATAAGGAATATCCAGCATGGACTTGTCAAGACCAAAGCATGCCAAACCAACCTAATTCCCTTCTTTGACAGGTTACTGGCCTAGTTGATAGGGTAAATCAGTAGGCAGGATACAGCTTGATTTTAGTAAGGCATTTATCACAGTCCCACTTGACATTATCATAAGGACACTAGGGAAATGTGGTCTAGATGAAATTATTATAAGGTGGATGCACAACTGCTTGGAAGACCCTACTCAAATGATAGTAATCAATGGTTCACTGTCATACCGGGAGGGTGTATCTATTGGAGTGCTGTAGGAGTCTGTCCTGAGTTCAGTACTAGTCAATATTTTCATTAATGACTTACATAATGGAATGCAAAGTATGCTCATAAAATTTGCAAATGAGACCAAGACGGGAGGTATTGCTAGTGCTTTGGAGGACAGGATTTAGAATTCAAAATGACTTTGACCACTTAGAGAATTGGTCTGAAATCAACAACATGAAATTCAATAAAGACAAGTGCAAAGTACTACACATAGGAAGGAAAAAGCAAATGCATCCTTACAAAATGGGCAATAACTAGCAAGGATCTGGAGGTTATAGTGGATCACAAATTGAATGTGAGTGAACTGTGTGATGCAGTTGTGAAAAAGGCTAATATAATTCTTGAGTGTATTAATAGGAATGTTGCATGTAAGGCACAGGAAATAATTGTCCCACTCTACTCTGTACCAGTGAGGCCTGACCTGGAGTACTGTGTCCAGTTCTGGGGCCACACTTTAGGAAGTATGTGGACAAATTGGAGAGAGTCCAGAGGATAGCAACAAATTTGATTAAAGGCAGTGTCTCTCAAGCTTTCCAGACTACTTTCCAGACTGCCCCTTTCAGGAGCCTGGTTTGTCTTGCATACCCCAAGTTTCATCTCACTTGAAAAGTACTTGCTTACAAAATCAGACATAAAAATACAAAAGTGTCACAGAACACTATCACTGAAAAATTGCTTTCTTTCTCATTTTTACCATGTAATTATAAAATAAATCAACTGTAATATGAATATTGTGCTTACATTTCAGTGTATAGAATATAGAGCAGTATAAATAAGATATTGTATGACTAGTTTTTACTGGCCTCTCTAGTGCTTTTTATGTAGCCTGTTGTAAAACTAGGCAAATATCTAGATAAGTTGATGTACCCACTGGTTGAGAACCACTGATCAAAGGTTTAGAAAACCTGAGCTATGAGCAAAAGTTAAACAAAACAAAACTGGGCATGTTTAGTCTTGAGAAAAGAAAATTGTAATTATCTGTAAGGGCAGTTAAGCTCTGGAATAGGCTTCTAAGTGAGGTTGTAGAATCCCTGTCATTGGAGATTTTTAAGAACAGGTTGGACAAACACTTATCAGGTGATATAGGTTTACTTGGTCCTTCCTCAGATAAAGGGCTGGACTAGATTATCTCTTGAGGACCCTTCTATCCCTGAATTTCTATAGTTCTATGAAGACAGCAGTGTGTGAGGCTCATTCTGCAACAGAATCCATCTTGAACTAAAACTCATCTCCAAAATAGAGGGGCTCAAAGCAGAAAGGATATAATATGTCTTTATGCTGCAGCCTGCTGGGAATCTTGTTGGAGAGGATGGAGTGGGATATGTGTATGGGTCAGGGAAAGCATATGGTGATTGTGGGGTGGGGTGGCAGGGAGAAGGGATAAATAGCCTATACACACAGCCTCCATACACAATATGCACTCTGCCAATGTAACTTCTGTAAGTGTAAAGCACAGGTTTCCCTTTAGTGAGGAAAATTGTGTCAGTCCAGATCCTGGAGATTGGCTCTTCTGTGCCCTTTGTAGATTGAGGGGAAAAGTGTAAGCCATGTCTGCAGTTTCCTGATCCTTTGGTCACCTGTATTGGTCCTGTCCCAAGGAGCAACTTTGAGCATCTTTAGGACTGTTCATAGTTGAACTGGCTTCAACTGTCCCCAAAAGACTGTTCTGGAAGCTGGGGATGGTTGGAACATAAAGCTCTGGCCAAACATCTTTGGTGGTTCTGCAACACCTGGAGATCTATGTACTAGAGGAAAGTGCAACTGACCAGTTAAGCCTGCTTTCTGTCTGCTTTGTGCTGCTAGAGCAGATAGAATATGGGGGCCAATGTCCGGCCCATTGCTTGCACTGTAGTCATATACATTTGTAAAATGGGCATAAGATACTACTAAATCAGAATGGCATCATTTTATGCCTTTTAGAAAAGTGTAAGTTGCTACATAAGGCAATGGAGAACCAGGCTTTTTTAAAATCGGTTGGCCTTTCTGGGGATGAAATGACTAACGGAAAGGTTTTCAAAAGAAGGTTCTTAACCTTACAGAATACAGTCCAAACGTCTCTTGGAAAGTGCTAACGGATATCCTTTAACTCCCTCTGAAATTATAAGGAGGGGAGGGCACCCATCATCCCTTTGAATGATTCTGAAAACCTCAGGGATTTACCAGTTTTGAAATGCAAATAAGGTGAATAATGTTCTTATACTATGCCTTTCCCTATGTGAAACCACTAAGGCCCAGATCCTCAAAGGGACTTAAGTGCCTAGAAAATCACTGGAGCAATAATGCTATCCACAAAGTCTGAATTAGACACTCTAGGCTTCCTATACAGTGCATCAGCTGAGCGAGGCACCTTAGAATGCAGTCCACAAAAGGAAGCACGCTAGATGGGGAGCCACTTAAGATATCCAATGGGAGATGCTGATGAGAGGGGTATGTGCTAAATCCTACTCCCTCAGAAAACTAGGCACTTACCTCTGCTAGTGATCCATTACCAGGAACCCCTCTCCTGGAGCCAGGTGGATTAGGCATGAATGAATTGGGCACTTGCTTAACTCAAAACAAAATGGCTGGGAGGAGGCATGGTGGTTTTGTGGATCACAGTGGCTGGAATTAGGCACCTAAGTACCTTTGTGGCTCTGGGTTTAAGTGTTTCAAAAGGGGTATTCCCTGAAAATCAAGAGTGTAAAATAGGAAAACATTACAGGCATTCTTTAAAGCTTCCCTATATATACAGCTTGCTTATAAACCGTATAATACACTATTTGCATGGTCTTCTAGGCTAAATATTGCACCCGTTGTCTTTTACACACACAGACTTTCCAAATTGGACACCACAGAGAATACAAAATTCACAGTAAAGTATAAGATTGTCTTTGTACATTAAACAAATGTAATTCCAAATACACAGACGGCATTTTAACCCTGTTTAGACTGGGAAAGCAGCACCAGACTCAAAGCACGGGAGGTACGAACAGTACCTTTGTTCTACCAGCTTGCTCTATGACCTTGTCAGATCTGAAAAAGTAAGCATGGTTCAACTGGGTCCGTAGCCTGATGGGAGAGCTTAAGGGAAACCCTAGGTGTGGGAACTTTGAACACTTCTAATTCGGGATGTTGATACAATTGTGCATATTTTCTACATGTGAGAAGCGCTCTGAGTGGGTTCATTTTAAATAATTGTTTTTTCTCCTGCACTTGTTCCAGTTAGGGTGCTCCTCTTGTGAGAGAGCATTGATCACTACAGCAAAACTTCAGCAAGTTACTGAGACAGAAAGCTACCCCATCGTGCAGCAGGTACACTTAACCTTTGAATTGCAGCTTTCTTCCCAATCTCACTGTTCCATAAGATAAAAGCATCTCTTGCCAATGAGGATTTTTTTTTCCAAATGAAACACTGGGCAAAAAGTGAATTTTCTTGCCCATTGGAGAAAACTGATAAAGGTTAGTTTCTGTGTATGAAGGTACTTGTGCCAATCTGCTCTAAATAAAGACACCACAGTGTGACTGGAATTAGCTGAGCACAGACTATAAGCATTCGTACAAACACCACCTGCAAGCTGTTCAGTTTTTGTCAGATCTACAATAGACCTTGGTTGTCTTTTTAAAAAAATTGCTTAGTGAAGTAGAAGAGTTAGTATTATCCCTGTTTGCTTCAATTTGGCAACCAGAGCTGACACTATGTTGCCGTCTTTGATGTGTTGAGATGTTAGTGCTTGAACTGGAAAATGGTGATGATAGTTCCCTTTACCTTGAATGACTACTTGCATTCCTTCATGTCACCAATACTGGTGCCTGCAAATAATAAATAAGTTAATGCATACATGTTCATTATAATCTCAGCCACATTCAGGAAATGCTAAATATAAGGTTCTAATTTCACTTTGTATGTTCAGTACAGGGAATCATGACAGCTACTGAGAAACAAATACTAAACCCTACAGATTTCTTTAAAAAAAAAATTAAAATGCTTCAAGCACTATCCTTCTGTATTCCCATTTTCAAGCCATTTAATAATTAATCACAGAACAGATCTACAAGGTCGATGTGTGTTCTCTTCACTTCCTTTCTTTCTGCTGCATTGGATCATCTCACTTCTGTAATATGAATAATCTATAACTGTACAGACAAAAATACATTGATAAAGCAAGCACAGGACTGAGAGTCAGGAACTTTTGAGTTTCAAAATTTTAAAGAAGTGGCCACTAATTTTGGGTGCCTCAGATTTCAGGTGGTGTTTTTTAAATGCTTTGGGCTAGATACACAAAGGTACTTACACACCTAAACCCCAAATGTAGGTGCTAAATCTGAGTTCAGGTGCCTAGGTCCCTGTTTTAGAATCCACTACAAAACTCCTGCCAAACCCCGTAGGTGCTTAAACTCACTCAGTGCCTACATTTTCAGGGTAAAAATGTCCTAGATGCATTAAGTTTTTCTGCCTCCAAGCACATCTAGATGCCTATCTCCTGCCTAAGCTCCAAAGCCATTCATCAACAGGGGTAGACAGGCATTTGCACACCTATCTGATGTGTGTGCCTGATCCAGTAGGCATGCTCACAAGCTCAAGTCAAAATCTGGCCAGAGAAGCTGGTGCTTACCTTATCACTTTTAGCCCTGTGGTTAGTGCACTTAACTGGGATGTGAGAGACCCATGTTCAATTCACCTCTCTGCCAGGGAGGATTTGAATAGCGGTCTCCCACCTCTCAGGACAGAGGTGCTCAAATCATTCAGATATCGCACTTCCTCAATCTCTCCTGTAGAAGCTGTTCCACTGTGGATAGAGTCACTGAAGCAGAGGAACTGGATCCTGTGTCTCCCACCTCCCAGATGGGAGGGAGACACCAGGCTAAAGAATCTCTCTGTCTCTCCTTCTCTCTGAGGATTGCGGGAGCGTTTGGGAGGGAGGCTAAGAATGGGTATGCTTTGCTGTTCTCTTTTTCTTTCTGTTGGGTAAATGGGAGGCTGTTTTTGTGTGTGTTTAATTAGTTTTTTGGTTGTTGGGAATTAAGTTCAGGATTTCTGTCCCTGGGAAATAGAGACATTGGTTTCTTGTGGATTCTGAAGGTTTAACCTGTAGCTGTGGGTTGTGGATTTTGCCTCCAGACTCTGCCTCTGTGGAGGATTATGTTCTACCTGTGGGGAAGGTGATTGGGGTTTAAAATGTGAGCTATGCCTCTCACATAAGCAAGGCTGTTGTGTTTGTGGCCACACTTCTCTTTGTTGAGCAGGTGGTTGTGGAAAGGACTGTTGTGCAGGGTGCTTTTGTCTCTGTGGTGCCCCTCTCAACACTTGCTATTAAAGTCACTATCTGTCCTGTTCCTCCTTTTTCAGGAAATGAGCAACTGATGAATTATGATGGATCACTAGCCTTACTAGGAGGATTTCTTTGGGATTAAAAGCCCCAGAGCTGTGGCAGTCTTGTCCTTTCGTAGGCAGGTATATATGATATTAAACAATGTGTCAAAGTGTTAAAAGTTTGCCCGAAGTATAGGATTTGGGAGTGTGACTACAGTGTGTTTGTTGCCAGTGAGGGCATGTGGCCTGCTTTCACTGTGGGAGTCTGACACATTTGTTTAATCAGTGCCCTAAGAAGAGGCAGACTGCCTCTGGGAATAGTGACCCTTTGCCTGGGAATGTGGGGGTTTGTGAGAGTAAAGCACAGGTTGGGGTGGCTGTGGCAGACACTCTCAATAGGTCCCAGATGTCTCGGGATGTTGGTTCAGAGGGATTAGTGCCCCCTTTACAAGCCGGGGGTGATGGTATTACTGGTTCTGCGGCTCCTGACTCAGTGGTGCTATGGAATCCACGGCCTTGGCTGAGGGTTCTGGCTTGCTGGCAAACCCCCAAAGTCAAAATGGCCATTGAAGATGAAGGGGATGCCAGTTTCTGAGGGCAAAGCAGCTAGTTTGGTCAGTGAGCACTCACTCTTGAGGGTGCTGCTGGAGGTGGTTCTTTGGTTGGGGGCATGGAGAACTCTCTGGTGATAGTTTTGCCCCCTCAATCCCAGCAGCCCCCTCCCTCTGGCCTCTGTCAGTTCCCCACCACCACCCCCTTTGAGGTCGGTAGTGACTGAGAGCATGGGGGATGACAAACTCACAGATTCCTTGAGCCTTGAACGCCCTGAGGGGGAGTTTACCCCAGACACTATTGGTATGTTTCTGGATGAAGCTAAGGAGAAATGTGGAGTAGAGGTGGCAGATTAGTTTCCTGACCTTAATCTGTTTTTGTTGTCTGCTTAATGTATTATCAGATGTGTCTGTATCTGAGTTTCAATCTGTACTGCTTCTGTTTGTCAAAAAACTGATTGTTACCTGGGGTTCCCTAACCCAAAGCTCTTGGTAACTACTCTCTGAGAGGTGGTATCAGGAAACAAACCAAGGGAGATGCAGCACCTCCATCTGCTATATGGCTAGCATAAATCACACAAAATCAAGTGCTTTTACTTAAAACCTTCATTTTATTAGTCTCCAGAACTCTCAGCAGAATGCTTTACTCAGATTCTCTGCTTTATTTAGTCTCAAGCACACACAAACGCAATAGTTATAAAGCACCCCCAAACAATAATTATCCATGGTCTGGAGGGTCTCGAGTGGTCAAACGACAAGGTTCAAGTGGCCAGCTATCTGCCTTCCACCAAGGATTCCAAGAGTTGTCCAGAAGATCAAATCCAAATTCCTCAGAGACCTGTCCCCCTTTTATGTTAGTAACTGCTACAATTACATCAACAGCAAAAAAACCCATTAATGAAGCACTTTTTAAGCAGTTAGTTATACAGATGTGTTTTTGCAGAATCTGCAATCTCATGAGCCCGACACGCACACATACCAGAAGTCAAATATAGGCAGACTTACTATTTTTCACAGATGCTTACTCCACTATATCAAGGAAGATGCAGTTAGGCCCACACCTTATGATCACTGTCGCTGCTTTCTCCTGGTTTTGCTTGAGTGATGCTAAGGCTTGTGTGACGGGTTGGGGCCACAGAGACCTGCTTGGTGCTGCCACCTGGTGTGCCAAGGCTGCTTCTGCCCCTGCTTCCAGGCCTTTTCCAGCTTGGGACTCCCGAATCCTGTCTGTTTTGAGCCAGATTCCACCGATCTGCTGCAAACACAGACCCAGGTCCGAACCAAGTCCACTCACCACTGTAAGGCCCCTGGAAGCGCTCTTGCCTTTGACACCCAGCTGCTCAACTCCAAGGAGGCTCAAACCCTTAATAAATCCGTTTTACCCTGTATAAAGCTTATGCAGGGTAAACTCATAAATAGTTCGCTTTCTATTACAAAGATAGAAAGATATGCACAGCTGTTTGCGTTCCCCCAGGTAACAACTCAACTCCAGGAAACTTAATAAGTAAAAAGTGATTTTAATAAGTACAGAAAATAGGATTTAAGTGATTTCAAGTAGTAACAGACAGAATAAAGTGAATTACCGAATAAAATAAAAAAGAACACGCAGTTCTATGTCTAATCACCCTGTGTACAGATAAACCCCTCACTAGGTCCAGTAAACAGGCTATCTTCCTTCTAGCCTGGGCCCAGCAATCACTCACCCCCCTAATGTCTTTGTCCTTTGTTCAGTTCCCCTCAGGAATGTCCTTGGGGGGGTGGAGAGCTTCTTCCTTTAGCCAGCTGAAGACAAAATGGAAGGGTCTTGCAAGGGCTTTTATAGCCTTTCTTCCTCTCCCTGCGTAGGATCCAGTAGCCCTGGAGTTTTGGGATCACATGGGCAAGTCACCTGTCCATGTGCCCTAACCAGTCTAACCAGTTGCATCCTTGACTGGGGCCCCGATGTGGATTGGGGTCTGCACCTTCTTTTGTCTGTTAAGTACTTGTACTCAACTTGCACATTCCTTCCTCTGGACCTGGCCCCATGTTCTTACAAAAGCTATGCATAAAACCAGCAAATATAAAACCAATGTTCATAACTACCACCACAACAATGATACATGCATACAAACAGGAGGAATAAATTCAGTAGGTCATAACTTTCACAGAGATATGTTACATGGCACATGTGGCATAAAACGTTACACATATATAGTTATAAGCATCTCCCCATAAAGTTTTATGGGGACACTGTCACAGCTTGTACACAGGTTTTTCAGGTGCTACTCTTGGCAATAAGCAAAATAATCGATATTCCATCCCAATAATTGGCAGTGGCTTGAGCAGAGGCAGATTACGGGGTTATGGGGCCCTGGGCCAGAGCAATTGGAGGCCCCTCCTGACCCATTCCACCTATGTTCCCCTGCTTCCCACCCCCCCGGCATGCCTGCCAGTAGGTGGGGGCAGGGCACAGGGGCTTACCCTGACTTCTCCACCCAGCACACCTGCCTGGGAGTGCGGCAAGGCCCTGCGCCACGACCCTGCTCCCCAGCAGGAGTGCCAGGAAGGCAGAGGGGGTCAGGGCACCAGAGTGCCCATTTTTCTGGGAGCCCCCCAAATTGTCCAGGGCCCCTGGTCACAAGCCCCGTTGACCCACTGGCTAATCCTTGCGCTGGTTGCTAAAAATGCCCCTCATCACAAAGACCAAAGTACATGTCTCTTTGACCAATGAAATTGTTGGATATAGAGAATTTGGTGGTTTTGTTTGAAGTTTGGGGTTTTTTTCTGTATCTTATTTTTTCTGATGAGTATTGGGCTGATGGATAATTTTGTATATGGCTTTGAGTGTGAATGGCTGCAGGGACATTAAAAAGTGTATGCCTCTTCTTGAGTACCTGGTGGACAATTCATTTTGGCAAGAGAGAGACACAAATACAGGCACCCAAATCAACTAACTTGTGTCTGGATAGGGGAGTCATGGTTCCACTGCAAGCACCAGGCTTGCCTGTCTCTCTGTGGACAGGGTGAAGCTGATTCACTGGTTGTGCAGGAAGTTGTTCCGGGCTGTTTAGTGATGGTTCAAGCCATTTTTTAACAATATCTCTTTCTCTGTCTTTGTTTTTGTCTGTTTGTTTTGGGTTTGTTTGTTTGTTTATAACTAATGTTTGTGCTTCCCCTGTAAGGAAAGATGGTTGGTTTTTTGGTTGTTCGGATTTTTTTTTTCAGAGCTTACGTGCTGTTTTGACAAATTGTTTGACAAGTGATATTTTAATTTGGGGGGACAATTTTAATTTTACTGATAATGAAAGATTGGAGAGGAATCATGTGAAACCACATCCACTATCTGCTCAAGTGACTTGCAACTTTGTTTACAGGCTTCTCACCTGACTGATGTGTGTTGACATTTTCACCCTTATGAGCAGCAGTACATTTGGTTGAGTGCTAGTGCCAGCATGTTCTGTATTGCGTGTTTGGACCATTTTTATGTTTTTACTTATCATTTGTCTCATCTGCTTTCTAGTTGAATTGTACCTACTGGATTTCAGATCATGGTTTGGTCTTATTTGTGTTGTTTCTTCCTTCTGTTCAAGACCATTATCCAGATTGTCATTTTAAAGCTCACCTTTTACAAGATGTTCAGTTTTGGGACTCTGTCAATTTTATTTTGTGGAGTCTGGGTTGCCTCAAAGGATATTTTCCCCTCCTTGAGGCAATGGTGGGAGGTAAGTCTACATATTAAATGTTTTGGTCAGCAGACAACCCTGCTAGAGTTAGAATTGAGGATTATGGAAGTTGAAAAATCCTTTAATGGCAGTTAGGATGCTGGATTATAAGAGAGGTTGAAATATAAAAAGCAGCTTTTATGGGCCTGTTGGATAGCAAAGTTCAGGATGCACTGGCTAGGGACCAACTTCAGGGCCTTTCTTAAATGGATGCACCTACTTAGTTTTTGTTCAGCCTGGAAAAGAAATATGCAGAGCAGAAGATGGATGCACCTACTTAGAAGATGATTGGTCATATCAAGACATCTCTGGGTCGAGTGCTTGGAGATTAGGACCTTTGCAATGATTTATTTCTCAGACCTGTATACCACAGAGTCTGTATGTCCATCTGAGCCATGGCAGCTCCTTGTGGCTCTTCCAACAATCTCAACATTGGATGTGGACAGACTTGAACAGGATCTGATGCTCTCATAATTGACTTCTCTCCTAAATGTTTTTGCTCCAAAGAAGATACCTGGTATTGACAGTTTGCCTATTAAGTTTTATAAGGCCTTTTGGATCCTTCTTGGAACTGAGTTGCTCCACGTTTTTCAGGAGAGCATCAGAGAGAAGATATTGCCACTCAGTAATCATCAAGAAATTCTTACTCTGCTGCATAAGAAGGAGGAGCTTGGGAAGGTGAAGAATTGGAGACCAGTGTCCCTGCTTTGCTCCAACTATAAACTTTTTTCAAAGGCTTTTGCAAATAGACCGGAAATTGTGATTGATTCAGTTGTTCACTCTGATCAGACCTATTACATCTCCAACAGGTCTATTTTGATAACCTTTTCCTACTGAGGAATGTAATTTCAGCCTCAGAAATGTTTGCTTTCTACATTAGGTTGATTTCCCTTGATCAAGAGAAGGCTTTTCATGGCTATTTGATTCACATCCAGGTTTGTCTCCTGCATTCAGTTAATGTATAATTATTTGTCTCCTGCATATTCAGTTACCGTATACTGTCTCCTGCATTCAGTTACTGTATAATGCTTATATATATATTAAAAATGGTGTTTTGAATGACCCTGTCATACAGCTAAGGGTAGCCTAGAATTCCTCCTTACCTGTAGGGGGTTAAGAAGCTCAAACAACCTGTGGGGGACACCTGACCCCATTTCCAATTAGGAACGAAGATACTTTAAAATCTTGGTGGCAGAGGGAAGGCTTTGTGTGTGTTCTCTTGGGAAGCAGAGAAGCATCAGCTCAGAAAACTCCTTCTCCTATCAACCATCCTAAAAGTCTCTCATATTACAAAAATTGTGAGTAAAATCCAGGCAAGGCATATTAGTTAACCTTTGGTTTTTGCTTGTGAATTTTCCCTGTGCTAAGAGGGAGGTTTATTCCTGTTTTGTGTAACTTTAAAGTTTTGCCTAGAGGGGAATCCTCTGTGTTTTGAATCTGATGACCCTGTAAAGTTATTTTCCATCCTGATTTTACAGAGATGATGTTTACCTTTTTTTTAAAAAAAAAAATCCTTCTTTTAAGAACATGACTGATTTTTCCATTGTCCTATGACCCAGGGGTTTGGATCTTTGATCACTTTGTAACCAATTGGTTAGGATATTATTCTCCAGCCTCCCCAGGAAAGGGGGTGTAAGGGCTTGGAGGGATATTTTGGGGGAAGAGGAATTCCAAGTGGTCCTTTCCCTGATCCTTTGTTATATCACTTGGTGGTGGCAACGTACCATCCAAGGACAAAGGATTTGTGTCTTGAGGAAGTTTTTGACCTAAGCTGGTAGGAATAAGCTTAGGGGGCTTTCATGCGGGTCCCCACATCTGTACCCTAGAGTTCAGAGTGGGAAAGGAACCCTGACAGACCCATTTCCAGTTTTCATGGGAATCAGACAGGATGGTTCCCTGACTGGCTTATTGTATGCTCTTTCTATCAAGCCTCTGTTATGCATGTTTGAAAGCACCTTTCTGGTGATTCTCTCCCTCTTCCAGCTTGTGCTGGGGTGAAAGTCTCTGCATATGCTGATGATCTGATTGTGTTTATTACTCATGCTTATGATGTCCAGGTTTTGACTGAATGTCAGCATTTTTTTTTAGCAGGCTTCCTCAGGGCACATAAATTGGGGGAAGGACGATACTCCTGCTGGGTGCTTCTGTGATCTCCCGCCCCCTGACTTTGCCTTGGGGGGGGGGGGGCAGAATTAGTGTGGAGTCGAACTGGCATTAAGATACTGGGAATTATGCTGGGACTGGCTGATATTTTGGGTCAGTATTGGGAGGGAGATATGGAAAAGTTGGAAGAGAAGTTACAGAGGTGGAAGTGATGTTTACTTCAACTCTCCTTCAGAGGCAGGGTGTTAGAGGAAATTAAGTTATTAATGACTATGTTGTGCATAAGTGTATTGGTTTGGATCCCCATCCTCTAATTTTAGAAAAAGTTCAGAACACTCTTTTGAACTTTTTCTGGCATGTCCATCATTGGCTGAGTGTGGTGGGGCAGAGCCCCACCGCTTGGGAAAAAGGGCTGACCCAAGCCAGAGGGGCTGCACAGACCAGCAGCCAATCAGTAAAGGCCGGGGGAAAGCCAATCAGGGCAGAGGAAGAGGCAGCCAATCAGGGCCGGGCTAGGTCCTATATAAAGGCTGCCTAGCAGGGGTGAAGTAGTTGCTCCCTGGCCAGCAAGGGAGAAGGACTGGCTCCTGGTATAAGGAGCAGCACCTTGGACAGAGCAGTGCTGGGCAGGCTTGGGGGAGCAGAGCGGAGCTCCAGCCCATTACCTGCCAGGCTGCGGCCCATACTAAAAAGGGTCGAGAAGGTGCATAGGGCCAAAAGGGGAAGTTGCCCAGGGAAACTAGGCAGACAAGAGGGGAGGGAAGAAGGGCAGAGAGAGACTGCCGCTAGAGGGTCCCTGGGTTGGGGCCCAGAGTAGTGGTTGGGCTGGGTCCCCCCTTACCCCTCTTGCATTGCACCTGGCCAGCGAGGAGAGGGGCCGAAACACACCGCAACTTGCCCCTGAGACAAGGGGCTAGAGTATAGGGTTGTGGTTGGCCACCCAGGCAGATGCAAGCAGGAAGACTGCTGTTAACAACCCACCCCCCACCACCCTGGAAGGGGGTGAGACTGGAGTGGTGGGCACTGCCAGAGGGTAGTGTCCTGAAGCAGAAGAAAGTACTGTCCTGAAGAGGATGCTGCTGAGCAGGGAGCAACGCGGGTCCCAGGGCAGCAGAGCAGATGATGGGCTGGAGACCACGCATTAAGAGCGCTCCACAGCGGTCGAGAGCTAATTCCCAGCACAACCGGCAAGAGGCGTCAGCAGTGGTGAGTTGAACCCCATCACACTGAGGCAGAATATTTTGCATCTGCCTCTTGTGGAAAGGGGGGTCAAGGTGTCATTGATCTTTGGAGCAGAGTCATTACTTTTCAGTTACAGTCTGCAGCAGCTGCTGTTCATTGGAAGCATTTGCATTTCTTCAGTGGGTAGGAGGTTTGGGTTTTGATCAGGAATATTTTTTTGTTGAACCGTGGGTGGCTCAATTTTGAGATGTGATTAAAGCCTTTTTTTAACACTTGAAGATTTTTTTTTTAAGCTGAGGCTACAGGGTAGACAGCTGGAATTCCCAGGGTTGCTTGCTGAATCCCTTTGTTTATTCTGCTGTGAGGATTCCTAGTCTTGTTTCTAGAGTCTTACCTCTTCCCGTATAGCAGCAGGTGTAACGAAACTGGTTTATTTAATTGATATTACAAATTTTACATGGGTCTCAGTGACTATCTTGGCTGTCAAGCTTGGTTTTCATTCTATTTGCTGGATTTCTCAGTTTTTATCAGAGGTGGAATCATTCCTGCCTGAGTCAGTATTGCCAGTCTATACAGCTGCCTCCTTGAGCAAGTCACTGGTAATTATACTAATGGTTTTATTTTCTTGCCTGTTCCTCCTGCTGTGGATTGTGATGTTGCCAACTTGCTTGCCTTCAATGGGTCTTCTGAATTTACTTTTCAGAGCTTAGGTCATAAGTCATTGTATGTGCTTGTATTAAAGATTCGTCGGTTTTGAACACTTGTTGATTATCCCAATATGGTATGAGAAGACCGATTCTGGTGATGCACTCCAGCCAGTCAGCCTGACCAACTGTATACAAGCCTCCAATTGCAAAGAGGATGGGTGAACGCCAATGGAGAATTCTTCATAGGACTATTGCCACAAATGTGTTTGTGTATCATTTGACTCTGTGTCATGTCCTTTTTGTGACATGGAGACTGTTTTTCATCTGTTTCTCATATGTTCCAGGCTACAGCCATTATTTGTTTTACTTCAGGGTATTTTTCAGTTATTGTCCCTTGATTTTTCCTCCTGCTGTGTTTATTCTTTAATGTTAAGTATAGGTGTACAAATAGATACGTGGTATGCCTTGCAAACTTCAGTTTGGATCAAGCAAAGACAATGTAAAATTCGACAATGTACATTTCTTGGTACTGGAGTTGCTAGTGTTCTTTGGGGTTTTTTTTAGAATTTTGTGTGATTTTACACCTTCATTTGGAGTTTAGATATACTCCTATAAGCAATTTGGATCAATTTATTCAGCAGTGTGCTAAATGCACTTTGTACTGTTTGGGATGGGAAATTATTTTGTCATCTATAAATTATTTTCTTGTTTTCACTATGTTTGTTTACTGAATTGTGTTTTAAAAGTCAGTCTCTCTCTCTCTCTCTCTCTCTTTTGCTGAGCCAATGTCTCTTTGTCAAAATCTTTTATCGTGTTTTGCTTTTCCAATGGTTTTATGCATTATTAGAAAATGTTGTATTCATTTTCCAAGTTTTCTTCACTTGTGATTGATTCCAGCTAAAATACGAATCTCCTTTTCTCTTTGACTTGCTTTTAAGGCCTGTAGGAATAAAACTGAAAGTTAGTGGGAGCTGGGTACTTAATTCCCCTCTGTGCCTTTGAAAATGTATCTCAAAATTCTCATCAAAAGGACCCCAATCTTTGGAAGCCACCTTCAACCTATGTGGTTGAGGATCCCTACAAAATTCCAACCCCCTCCATGAAATATATCACACAATAAGTAATCCTACTCCATTCTGAGACACTGGTTGGCAGCTGGAACTAATACATTTGAGCCAACGCCATATCTGGCTAAATTAGAGTTTAAAGTAGCTGTTGATTGAGCCCATTGTTGGGTTTTAATCATGCACCTATTGAAGTCAAGAGAGATTTTATCATTGATTACAATGGGAGTATGATACAGCAGAATATGTTTTAGCTTTACTCATCTAGATCAATGCACTGAGGTCCATAATGCATGTACGGAAGGAGTTGGATTAATAAGAGAAGTAGCATAGTCTAGTTCATAAGGCACAGGACTACAAAATGGGACCTGAGTTCTTGTCCCAGTTCTGCCACCAACCTGAGGTATAAGTGACCTGAGGAGAAATCGCTTCACCTCTGTTTCCTGTTGTGATAAATAAAGTGGGGAGGAGCTCCCTTTTATGAACACACAGCCAGCCAATTAACTATAAAGTCCCTCTTAGTGGCTGCTTTCTTTACCTGTAAAGGATTAAAATCCCCAGGCAAAGAAAAGGGAGTGGGCACCTGACCAAAAGAGCCAATGGGAAGGCTAGAACTTTTTAAAATGGGGGGAAAAAGCTTTCCCTTTTTCTCTCCATTGTTCTCTCTGGGCTGGAGGGACAGAGCAGTAATGCTGTAAGCAGCTTTAAACCCGGTATGATCATAAATCATCATCATACCTAGAACTACTTATCTGAAACTCCAAATGTGTAAGTAGATCAGAATGTTTAGGTAGACGTGATCAGATTTATTTCTGTTTATTTTTTAAGGCTTGTGGATCTCCTGTGTGCTAACCCCAGATGCTTTTGTTTGCTTATAACCTTTAAGCGGAACCCCCAAGAAAGCTATTTTGGGTGCTTAATTTTTGGAATTGCTCTTTTAAAATCTAGCAGAAGCCTAAATTCCAGATGTATTTTCTTCCTTTTTTGTTTTTAATAACATTTACCTTTTTAAGAACAGGATTGGATTTTTGGTGTGCTAAGAAGTTTGTGAATATGCTGTTTGATTAGCTGGGGGCAACCGCTAATTTCCTTTGTTTTCTTTCTCAGATCTTCCCCAGGGTGCAGGAAGTGAAAGGACTTGAGGGTATCCCACCGGGAGGAATTCCCAAGTGCTCTTTCTTGGGTTTAAGGGGTTGGGGCTTTTTTGCATTTGGGTGGTGCCAGCGTTTACCAGGCCAAGGTCAGAGGAAAGCTGTAACCTTGGGAGTTGAATACAAGCCTGGAGTGGCAGGTATTCATTTTAGAATCCTTGCGGGCCCCCACCTTCTGCACTCAGAGTGACAGAGTGGGGATTCAGCCTTGATACCTGTCCTGCTTATTTAGATTGAAATCAACGGCATCTTACTATACATATGTACAGTGCCTAGCACAGTGCAGCTCCAATTTATTTTGGGGCTTCTAAGTGCTAATGTAATACAGATAATATCTGCTGACCTGCTTACTTGGAAAGATCCAAAATCAGCATATGGATCAGATAATTGAATTTACCTCACAGACATATTTTCATAGTTGTGCCAACTATAACCTCAATAGTTTCTTTATGGTTTAAGAGTTTGTACTTGTATTGAACTATATACATTCAAAGAGCTAAGATTTTCTCTTCAGTATGTCAGAAATGGATCAATAAATGTCCATTTATACTTTATATCAATGATATATACCAGTGTTTATGTATCTATATATAAATATCAGAAAATGGAGAATTATAGAGGATTATAAATGGAATTAGATTCTTATTATATCTTTAATATTAATCCCCCAGTGATTCTTGTCTATCCTTTTGCATACAGTAGCTTTACCACATGATTCAGAATCTTTTCAACATATCCCTTGCATTAAACTATTCAAATAATGCATCCTTTTCTAGCACATACTCAGTCTTTACTACTACAATGTACCTAATCCTCAAAAATTAATTTAGGGGAAACCTCTAATAATAGATTTTTGATATACCCTAAAGACCAAAACAGAATTCTTTCTATCTATTTCTTATAGAGTATGGGCTGTATTCTCCTCTTTGTTACACTCACTGTAGCATCTGTTAATCCATTTTCACAGGACTACAAACCACAGTCACTGTAACAACCTCATATATAAGGTGAATATATCCTGTATATTCCTTTAATTCTGAAAGCTCCTTCTCAATAAAATAAAATACTGTCAGTTTATCTGCATCAACTTTCAATATGTTGGGAAAAATTTATTTCCCTCTAGTGACTTCAGTGGGCTTCAATACTCCACCTGAATTGAACACAACTGACATAGGAAGGCTGCAATTGGTCCAGTATTGACCAACAAAGACCAGGACTTTCTGGTGACAATGCCTTAACAGAGTGCAATACAAATCAGTAGAGAAAAGTGTTAGCAGGAACAATGAGGAACCTCTAGTGAGAAACACATAAAAATAATGGAGGCAGATTTCCTGCATACTGTCCATCCAAGTTTTATATAGTCCCTTTCATAGCAGTATCTGAGCATCTTTGTTGCAGGTAGCTTGCTTCCAGAGAGCTGACTAGAGCTGAAATATTAACAAGATTTCAAAAAGATCTATGTTCCCAGACCTCTGCCAGCTCCAATATCCCACTGAGATTAACCTCATACTAACATTCTAGTATTTAACTAGAATTAGGTTTTACAAATTTAAGAGTATTTATGTTCGACAAGAGCAGATTACCTCTCTGGGGGCTAAATGTTAAAAAGGAATGCATGTCATGGCATAGGTTGCCTGCCTGCTCAGATCTGAGTGTCAACCCACGGTTGAGTAAAGTCAGTGTTTTCCATTGTTCCCTTTAACTGAAGAAGCTAAGTGATTTCCATCATTATTCTCCAGATCAGATTAGCATGCACAAAACCAGAGAGCTGTTTTTACCCTAGTACTGTAATTGTACACAACTTTGCCCATTCCAGTAACCAGCTCAGATGAATACTATCCTAACGGGCATGGACATAATACACCATCATGTTGTGAATTTCACTTGTCCTTTTTTTCAGCCCAAATTCAAAGTCCTAGTCCTAACAGTCCCAAGTGATTTAAAACTCAGCTATTTCAGAGACAACCTCATCCTCCTCTACAGTCTTCCAAAGCAGCTGTGTTGAGCAGTCATTGTGCATTTGGAGAGCACAAGGTACAATGTACTGGGTGCTGAGATAGAGCACTCTCTGCAGTTTGTCCTCAGTCATGAAAGTAAATGCCAGAAAAAAATAGACTGCGCCTGAGCCTAACTGTTTTAGACTGAAACTTAAGAGACATATTTTTTAGCATAAAAACTAAACTACAGTAGTAGCAACAGATCCCTGGGCCCTACATAAATCTTGGACACTGGAGAGAGGAAAACACATTTGTTTAGATTTATTATGTTTTCTTTATACATAATGTTTGACTTGCACCCATTTCATTCATTTCCAAAGCTCCTATTTAATTCAATGGGTCAGAATCAGGGCTCCTAGAGTTAACTAAAACAGAAAATTAAAAATATCAATAAACCAGCATGCAGTGAGTCTATCCTTAACTCCTATTCTGATGATAAAAGGTTCCCTCCAATTTGAAATACCTCTTCAGAATAAAATGGGCACGGTCAACTCTAAAATTAAGTAGTGGTCCCATATGAGCTTCATGTCAAATATTGTTGAGTGGTAGCAAGCCTTTCACATGCAATGCACTAACAATGAAATTGTACATCAGGGCCAGCATGGGTGTTTTGCCATGGACTTCAATGCACTCAGAGAAATAGATGTGAGATAATTTAGCTCTCAGAAAACTCACGGAGGGAAACTAGTGTCAGTGTACATATTAATCCAAACTAATAACTGATAACCCTTTCAGACATACATAAAATACCATTTTATTGATAGTTTTTCTGTTTAAAATATATCTTTGTTAATCCAAATTTGATGCAATTCTTCTCCCTTATATTCAAAGGTGGATTCAAAAGTTAATCTCGGACTGTATACTTCATCATTTTACCCTCTTATTACCTTGTTATATTTTATCTGATAATGAATGTGGATCCCACTGTGTCTGCCAGATATATGATTACTCCATCCCTAGACAAATTACACAAGGCTGTCCTTTCTCTCTTTGTTAAATTAAAAATACTTTGTTTTTTCATCTCTTGTAATATTCGGAAATCTCTAGCCATTGACCATTGGTTCCTCTGCCATGGCAATTCCAAACTGACTGTTTATTTAGTAAATCTGGCACCTTTTCCTATTCAAACTGTTCCTGAACAAACTGTTTTACACATCCATTTGCTATTTGAAACTGTTCAATGAATATGTGGGGCAAATAAATGTAACCTATGTATCACTTTTATACTGTCTGGTGTATTTCATTTTGCTTTTGATATTTGAGTGAATATCATTCGATGAATTGTCACTTGGGATCAGTTTGTGAATCCCTTATGCACATTGGCAAACGGTTACTCAGCTGAGTATTCCCATTGAAATCAACAGGGGTGGGGACTTGGCAGATCCAGCACAATTGGGGAAGTAATGTGCTTCTCGTGTGGACCACTAGTAGATTATTTCCTCTCTGGCACAGGGAGAGAACTACACAAGGAATTGTGACTATTGAGGTGTGGCAGCTATATCTCTGCCCCTTACTGAGGATAAAATGTGAAATGTCTTTCTAGCCCTTAATTAGAATAAGGGCTTGAAAAACTCACTGGGGCTTTGAGCCTCTCAGGAGGTGGTAGCACTTTAGAGAGAAATGGATACATGATATTAGGACATTATAGAAGATTTTAAATCTCTTTTGGGGCTATATGGCTCTTGGATCATTACTAGAAATGATTCAACTGCTGTAGTGTTGGCTGAGTACAGAGTTAAATTTAATATTCTCTTCACAATGTGGTTGTAGATGTACGTGCGCTAGCTATGAAAGCTTTGATCAGATCATTTTAATGATTGTTTAATTACCTGTGAAGCAGGGCTCTGGTGAGGCGTGTTGGAAACCCTGTCCTCATGCTGTGTCCAGCAGTTTCTCATCTCATGGGAAGTATTCCACCCTCAGTGCAGATTGCCTTCTGCATTCATTTATGCAAACAGAACTCACATACAGTTGTGTTAATTTTGATGGACTAAAAGGACCCAGAGAGTCAAAGTTGTTAACATAGCCCTGTCACAGTACATCACTAAACAGTTAAGATTCAGGGTTTTGAATACCAAGACTTTTGCCTGCTTAGTTTAACACACAATTGAAAATCCTTTTCACCTTTTATTAAAGATACCTATAAAGGAAAAACAGTTGAAGCATTTGAAATGTTAAATATTAAGGTTTTCATTTTAATAATATTCCTTCCCTTTTCCTTTAGCTGTAGTTTTTAAAAATAAAAACTGTTTAAGAGACTCTGAGTATGTCTACATGGGAGCGGGAGTAGTCATACCCATGCTAATTCTGATCATGCTACTGCATTATAAAATAGAAGTGAAGCCATGGGCGTGCAAGCAGCAGGATGCGATAATTGCCTGAGTAGCGTCCCATCTGAAATTGTAGGTAGATACTTGGGCAGCTAGCTCGTCCTGCTGCTCACACCACCATGGCTATACTCAGTTTTCATGTGCTAGCACATCAGAGCTATCATGGGTATATCTACCTGATCTGGAAATTACATCTTCCAGCTGCCCTTTTGGGGACTGGAAAAAAAGTGAAAAAAATGAAAGAGAAGTTGTTTGAGATGACCTGGAGCTTTTGATGTTGCTCTGATCCTGTTTCCTAAAAGACAAACACATACAAAAAGGGAGAGAAAGAGAACAGCCAAGTTAGAAAATACAGCTTCCGTCTTTGGTGCTGACTTTCACTTGCAACCTCAGTTGTGGAGAACCGCAGCCACAGCACAGTCTTATCAGACTCTCCAAGACCTGGCAAACTTATGCCAGCACTAGGTTGTTTAGGGCATTGTTTTTACCAGCCTGTCTGTTTGCAGGCTCACAGCAGTGTTGCAAAATGTGCAGTCCTGGCCAGCTGATCCAGACTTTTACTAAACAGAAGACAAAAGGAGAGGGATAGGAAAGAGAAGAATAAAATGGGGAAGGAAAAGGAAGTGAGAGGGAAGGGGGTGACAGCAGGAACTTAGGTCTCACATCCCAGGTTTGGGATTTAGTTGGAGCTGGTGGAGGTATCAATTTCATCTGGATTCCTCTCTGGTCCAGTTTCATCTGGACAATGCAGTGGTCTCTCCTGTGACACCAAGTTCCATTGTCAGAGGTGGGATGGCAGCCAATCAGGGATCAGCAGGCTAGTATAAGAAGAGCTGCAGGGCCAGAGTGAGATTAGCTCCTTGCTGGAGCTGGAGTAGTGTGGCTGATGTGAATGGCTGGCTAACGGAGCTACAGAACTCTGGACAGAGCAGTGCTGGATAAGGCTGGGGAAACACGGAGTTCTGGTCTGGCTGCTGGGACTAAACCCAGACAAGGCCCTGAGGTAAGGGCAAAGAATGAACTGGGGCTGCAGGGAAGTGGCCCAGGGAATTGTAGCAGCATTGCAGTTTATTTAAAGGGACATGACAGATGGCTGCTATCTATAGGGTCCCTGGGCTGGGACCCAGAGTAGAAGGTGAGCCCTGGTCTCCCCACCAGCCACTGGAAAGTGGCCTGGGAACTGAACCCTTCTAGTGGCCCAGCTGAAGAGCTGGGACCAAAAAGGCCAGAGAGGTGAAGAGTCTCCAGGGAGGGAGCCCTAGGGGATGTGGCCCCACACCAGGGCTGGAACTGCTTGAAGAGTAGGGACAATTTGAGGGAGCCCAGAAGGGGCTTCAAACCACTTTTTCAAAACACTCCAAACCAGGGTACTGTGACAGGCCCTGCTGGACTGATTGAGGAGCGAGCCCAAAGATAGGGCTGCAGATCAAGGGACCTTACAGAGGGTACTGAGAGACCTTCAACAGGTGACCTATATCCCAAAAGGAGTTTTGATTTTTATCTCGCATTCAGACTTTGTACCTCAGCCAGAGGGCTGAGTCACCAAAGACCCACCACAGAGAGGGAGAGTGCAGGCACATGCACTGAGATGGGGGCACTTGTGAGAGGTGAGTGCACCTCATTACACACACCAATTTTGATGACGCACACCAACCGCTGATTTCCAGTTCCACACTCCTCTTGTTTACCATCTTAACACAGTCCTGCACAAATATTTTAGGGAGTAGTGACTATAACACAATGCAGTGTAGAAGAATTTAAGACTTCAAAGGTTCTCCAAAGGCAATTAACAGATTCCCTAGGCCAGTGGTTCTCATGTACCCCGGGAGTACACAGAGGCCTTCTAGAAGATACATCAACTCATCTACATATTTGCCTAGTTTTACAACCGACTACATAAAAAGCACTAGCGAAGTCAGTGCAAACTAAAATTACATACAGACAATGACTTGTTTATACTGCTCTATATACTGTACACTGAAATGTAGGTACAATATTCATATTCCATTTGATTTATTTTATAATTATATGGTAAAAATGAGAAAGTGAGCAATTTTTCAGTAATAGTGTGCTGTGACACTTTTTTGTAATTTTATGTCTGATTTTGTAAGCAAGAAGTTTTGAAGTGAGGTGAAACTTGGGGTATGGAAGACCAATCAGACTCCTGAAAGGGGTAGAGGAGTCTGGAAAGGTTGAGAGCCACTGCCCTAGGCAATTGGTTTCATGGATGAACCAAAAGAATCCAAGAAAATTGAGACATTAGCAACCCTGTTATTTACTGATATATTCTGTCCCCATAACAAAATGTCCATATGAGATTATAAAGATTGCCAAATTAATCCTAGCAATAATTCTTTTAAAAAAAAATACAAAAGCAAAATATAAGCTTTCTCATCAACATTCTTGTTGTTCCAGATTTCCTTATTCCTAGTTTCTATTTCCCTGTATAACCAATATCCCTCATAAATATATGAAATTATTCTTTCATTTTGTAAAAGAACCTAAGTAAATTACCATAACACCCAAAATAAAACACATGAAAAATATTTGCAAAATAAATCGATGCTCGCTTTAATTGTGTAAAAATTTGCATCTCTTCTGTAGCTAAATTTCACACTCTGTAAATTGAAGACTATCCCGGGATATAATCACTCATTGAAGGCAGGAAGGAATATGGAAAAAATAACATTCCAGTAGAATCTGTCAAAAATTGAGCTGCACATAAGAAGACTGTTTTGTGCACACTAATCGCTTTTTTGAATTCCGGTTTTAATCCGTGTTCATCTTTATATAACTCAACCCCCCAGCAGGGCCTTAATTTATAGAATTTATTTATTCTGCTGGTTGGAACTTAACACTAAATGTAAATAGCTTTTATTGATTTGCTGGGAAATAGTTTTCTTTGCCTCCTTAGTGCTTCTTGAGCAGCAGGCACAAAGAAGCTGGTGTAAGAAACTGGACTCATGCAGCTAGTCGTGATGAGCAATGCTTTCAGGAATCCTTGGAAACCTGTTTTTGTCAAGTTTGCACCTCAGTCTCTCAGTTCAGCTGTCACCATTCTGCAAGTTACTCATTCTCCATCTTTTTTCTAAAAGTACTATTGTATTGACATTAATAAAATGAGTTAATAGAGCTGGTTGGAAACATTTTTTTCTGTCACAAAATGCTGATTTGCCAAATGGAAACTTTCCATTCAAACATATGTTGTTCCTCAAGTGATGGTCCCTATGTGTATTCCACACATAGGCACACATGCCATGCACCTGAATTCAGAAGCGTTTCTTAGCAGTGTCTGATCTGCACATGCATAGTGCATCTCCTCATGCTTCCAGTTGACATCCCTCCAGTTCTCTTTCTGCCGCGTGGCCTGATTCGGAACCCCTTGTTCCTTCGCTCTCTTAGGCCAGGTCTACACTAGGACTTTATGTCGAATTTATCAGCGTTAACTCGATTTAATCCCTCACCCGTCCACATTAGGAAGCAGTTTATTTCGACATTAAGGGCTCCTTGAATCGATTTCGGTACTCCACCCTGACGAGGGGAGTAGCGCCAAATTCGAAATGGGCATGTCGAATGTGAGGTACTGTGGACGGAATTCGACGCTAATAGCTCCGGGAGCTATCCCACAGTGCACCACTCGGTGGACGCTCAGGGCAGTATTGTGTACTCGGATGCTCTGACCTGCCACTCAGAGAAATCCCCGCGAAAATTTGAATGCTTTTTCCTCTGTGGCCATTTTGAATCCCATTGCCTCTTTGGACATAGTGGCGAGCTCAGCAGCACTGGCAATGATGCAGAGCTCTACAGCGGCGGTTTCGATGCCATCACTGAATAGAAAGAGAGCTCCAACATGGAGTGATCGTGAGGTTTTGGATCTGATCGCTGTGTGGGGCAATGAATCGATCCTAGCCGAGCTCCGTTCAAAAAGACGGAATGCCAAAATTTACGAGAAGATTTCCCAGGCTATGACGGAGAGAGGGTACAGCCGGGATGCTACGCAGTGCCGCATCAAAATCAAGGAGCTACGTCAGGCGTACCAAAAGACCAAAGAGTCCAACGGACGCTCCGGCTCAGCGCCTCAGACTTGCCGATTTTACGAGGCACTGCACGCCATGCTCGGTGGTGCGGCAACAACTACCCCACCAGTGTCCGTGGACACCGATGATGGGGTCCATTCTACGGACACATCGGAGGAGGTTTTCGCTGACGGCGAAGAAGAGGAAGGAGGGCAGGGGGACGAGGCAATTGAAAGCGGTCACCCTGGAGATTTCCCCGACAGCCAGGAACTATTCCTCACCCTGACTGCGCTGCCCTTCGAACACTCCCAAGGCAGCATTCCTGACCAGGAATCAGGAGAGGGATCATCAGGTCAGTGTTTTAGACATTTATTTTCAATACAATGGTTATGGTGTGTTAGCGCTCTGTAACTGTGGCTTCATTGGCCTTATGCGCTTCACCTTGGAGTCGCTTTCCCGTGCAACTATTCGAAAAGTCTGTCAATATGTATGGGGATAGAGGTGTAATCACCAGCAGAGATCTCAGAGAAGCTGTCTTGAAGGTACAGCGATAGCTTGTTTAGCACGTTCACTGGGAGAGCTGCCTTATTGTCTCCTCCATGGTAGGATACTTTCCCGCGCCATGCGAGCAGCAGGTACTCTGGTATCATTGCCTTGCATAGCATGGCAGCATACGGCCCCGGGGTTTGCTTGCATTGACTCAGCATGCAGATTTTCTCTGTCTCCGTAATCCTCATCAGAGTGATATCAGTCATGGGGTCCTGGTTCGAATGAGTGGTATAATTAGTATACTGCATGCTTCCTTTTCCCCTTACAGACAGACACCCGGCTGTTTACGTTAACGCGTGGTGGTAGGGGGTCGGGAGCAAAACCAGTAGTACATATCGGTGCATGGGTAGGGACAGTCCCGGGGACCGGCAACGCTAAACCGGGGATAGGATAGGCGAGCCGTTCACGCTGAGCGGATCGCGGGCATTTTTGATTCCCTAGAGCAGCCACGCGGAGGGGGGGGAGGGTAGGTGAGCCGTTCACGCAGAGCGGTTTGCGGGCATTTTTGGTTCCCTGGAGCAGCCACGCGGAGGGGGGGGAGGGTAGGCGAGCCGTTCACGCAGAGCGGTTCGCGGGCATTTTTGGTTCCCTGGAGCGGCAACGCTCAGGGGGGGGAAGGGTAGGCGAGCCGTTCACGCAGAGCGGTTCGCGGGCATTTTTGGTTCCCTGGAGCGGCAACGCTGAGGGGGGGGAAGGGTAGGCGAGCCGTTCACGCAGAGCGGTTCGCGGGCATTTTTGGTTCCCTGGAGCGGCAACGCTGAGCGGGGGGAAGGGTAGGCGAGCCGTTCACGCAGAGCGGTTCGCGGGCATTTTTGGTTCCCTGGAGCTGCCACGCTGAGGGGGGGGAAGGGTAGGCGAGCCGTTCACGCAGAGCGGTTCGCGGGCATTTTTGGTTCCCTGGAGCGGCAACGCGGACGGGGGGGGGGTTTAGGACAGCCGCCGTAGATTATCGGTTTGGCCAGCAGCAGTTACTGACCACCGCCAGGAACACTGAGGGAGACATGGGAGTAGAGCAGTGCTGTGAAGCAATCTCGCAGCAGTCCAAAGTAAGCACCTTACCATGGTTTTCAGAGAGGTGATTTTCTGTGTACGGCAAGGCTTCTGGGATCCGTATACCGGGACCCCAGACACTCACTGAGCCTTAAGGCACTGTCTTTGGTCCTATTCACGGTGAAAGAGTATGGTCATTGTTCTTGAAAAAGTATCATTCTGAGGAATTCACTCCCTTTCATTTATCCCACAGCTGTGACTGTCTCCTGCCCTACCAGTGCTTCTCCCACCCACGGCCTAGTCCAGATAAGGCAGCGCAAAAAGAGAACCAGGGACGACATGTTCTCGGAATTAGTGATGCTGTCACAGAGGGAGGCGGCACAGCGCAGAGAGGACTTCGCACGGTATGAGCGAGCAGCCAGGGAACGGGAGCAGAGAGCTGAAGCGCGCGAGGACAGGTGGCGGCAGGAGGATCAGCAGGCGACCCAAACAATGCTGGGAATAATGAGGGAGCAAACAGACACGCTCCGGCGCCTAGTGGATATTCTCCAGGACAGGAGACATGAGGAAAGAGCGCCTCTGTATGTTCTTTCAAGCCGCCCTCCCCCGCCACCAAGTCCAGTGGCTTCCTCCCCAAAAGTCACTAGGACAAGGGGAGCCAGGGTGCATGGAAATACTCAATCCACCCCTGCAGACCGCTGCAGTAGCAGAAGGCTGTCATTCCCAAAACCATAGACTTTTCCCTCCTCTCCATCCAGCAGCACCCCTGAGCACCTCCCTTCCCAGGTTCCATGTTAAGTTACTGTTTTGTTGAATAAATCTTGGTTTTTGGTTCACCGATGTTTCCCTGAGTGTTTTAAATGGGACCGTTTGTATCTCTGGGTAGTGGTTAACATGGTTTTTAAGTGCAGAGAATGGGAGCACAAACGAGGGTGCAGACAGGTTAACTGCTGAAGTGACAAGCACAGTACACATTGCATGCATTAAGCACACCTTTCCTTCGTTGTGCTGGTTTCTCCGTTCTAAACGTGGGGTTGGGGGTTGGGTGGTGCACTGTATGTTTGGGGAGGGTGGTCGCTGATCTTTTGCGGCTGACAGTAGCCTGCTGGATAGATCAATGCACTGTGTGATCCGTTGGCGATACTCAATACGTACAAGGCACATAGACACCACCACACACACATGGGATTAGGAGAGGTTGATGGTCCCTTTAAGCAAGCGGAACACCTCTTGGCACTGCGCTTTGGGCAGGATCAACAGCTTCCCCTTTGAAGGGAAGTGTCCCCCAACCAAACCGCCCCCCAACCGCCGTATGCCTACACGGTGATAATCATTACCCAAGAAGAAGTACAGGAACCGGTTCAAACAGAAAAATCTTTCCTTTATTGTGACTTTACAGCGTTGATCCAAGGAGGGGGAAGGCGGTTGGTAATGGGAGGATGGGCAACGGGACATGTGTAAAGGGACAGGGGAAGGTCCAGTATCTGTTTACGGAAGTGTAGCAGTCACTGGTTAACCCGCTCTGTCTGGAAGCGAGCTTTCAAAGCTTCCCGGATGCGGACCGCCTCCCGCTGTGATCTTCGAATGGCTCTGGTGTCTGGCTGAGCGTAATCTGCTGATAGTCGATTTGCCTCAACCTCCCAGCCCTGCATAAATGTCTCCCCCTTGATCTCACAGAGATTGTGGAGCACACAGCACGCCGCAATCACAATGGGGATATTTTTAGGGCTGAGGTCGGAGTGAGTAAGTAAGCTTCGCCATCTTGCTTTGAGACGGCCAAAGGCACACTCCACCACCATTCTGCACTTGCTCAGGCGGTAATTAAAGAGCTCCTTTTCAGTGTCCAGGGCTCCCGTGTATGGCTTCATGAGCCATGGCATTAGCGGGTAGGCAGGGTCCCCCAGGATCACTGCTGGCATCTCCACATCCCCAACAGTGATTTTGTGGTCAGGGAAATAAACCCCCTGTTGCAGGCGTCTAAACAGACCAGAGTTCTTGAAAACACGAGCATCATGAACCTTTCCTGGCCACCCAACATTGATGTTTGTAAAACGTCCTTTGTGGTCCACTAGTGCTTGCAGAACCATAGAAAAATAGCCCTTTCGGTTAATATACTGGCCGCCCTGGTGCTCCGGTCCCAGGATAGGGATGTGTGTCCCATCTATGGCCCCACCGCAGTTTGGGAATCCCATTGCAGCGAAGCCATCTATGATCGCCTGCACGTCTCCCAGGGTCACTACTTTGTGGAGCAGAAGGTCAACGATTGCACGGGCTACCTGCATCACAGCAACCCCCACGGTAGACTTGCCCACTCCAAATTGGTTCGCTACTGACCGGTAGCTGTCAGGGGTTGCAAGCTTCCAGAGGGCTATGGCCACTCGCTTCTGGATAGTGAGGGCAGCTCGCATCCGGGTGTCCTGGCGCTTCAGGGCAGGGGACAGCAACTCACAAAGTTCCATAAAAGTGCACTTACGCATCCGAAAGTTTCGCAGCCACTGGGACTCATCCCATACCTGCAGCACTATGCGGTCCCACCAGTCAGTGCTTGTTTCCCTTGCCCAGCATCGCCGTTCCATGGGATCAACGTGACCCATTGCCACCATGATGTCAAGGGTCCGGGGTCCAGCGCTTTGCAAGAGATCAATGCCCCTTTCACAGTTTAAGTACTCCCGGAGATTACGTTGTCTCCTCTCCCGATTTCTCTGCATCAGAGTCTGGAAAAGGTGCGCTATAAGGCGCGAGTTGTTGGCTACGGACAGAACATCTGCGATAATCGCGGAGGGCTCCATGCTCACTGTCCAGTGGCGTCCGAGCTATCAGCCACAGGAAAAGGGCGCGAATTCATTCCCCGCCGGTGCTTTCACGTAGGGAAGGCGGAAGTGTGGGTCGAGTGACGAAATGTACGTATACCGACCCTTGACACAATTTCGTTCCCACAAGGCACTGGGGGCTACACCCAGAATTCCAGTGGGCAGGCGGGACTGCGGGAACTGTGGGATAGCTACCCACAGTGCACCGCTTGCAATGTCGACGCTTGCCCCCCTACTGTGGACTCGGACATTCGAATAAACATCCCTGGTGTGGATTCGAACAATCGACCTGGAAATATCGGGTTCACAAGTTCGGTTTCACAGAAATCGAACTAGTACCGTAGTGTAGACATACCCTTAGTCTGTTAAGAGATGAAGTGGGTTCTAACCCATGAAAGCTTATGCTGAAATAAATTTGTTAGTCTCTAAGGTGCCACAAGTATTTCTTTCTTTCTTTCTTATTTTCTTTTTGCTGACACAGACTAACATGGCTACTACACTGTAATCTGTTAAGAGAGTTATTCTTGTTTGTACATAGTCTGTAGATAGTTTTACAGTTAAGTTTGCATAGTGTAATTCGTTTAGTAGTTCTCTTTCCCCATATGGAGACTGAACCCCCATGGATTATGCACAGGATCCCAGGTTTCAAAAACTGTGTCTCCCGCCTGTGCTCCTTCTCCATGAGCTACGAGTACCACTGATGCCTCTACTGTCTGGCACACATTGCAGCATGCTGTGCCATCTGTAAGTCTTTCCCACTCAGGCCCCGGGAAGCCCACAAGCTCCGCCTCCACAAATACCTTCTGGAGGAGGCGATGTGGCCCCTGGATGGAGGGTAAAGCCAAGTGCAAATGGGATCCAGTGGTACTAGTGACCATATTGGTATTCAAGCCTCCAGAACACTCACTGGTGCACACAACACACCTGATCCATCAGTACCCACACATCTGCCAGACACGCCGGACACACAGACACCACCAGGTCCCTCCAGCATTTTCATGGGTGCTCCATGAACCCCTGGCCAAATGGACATATTCTTTACGTGGAGGAGTTAAACCTTTCCTACCTGTGGTTGGGTAGTCTCTCAAGCCCTCATCTCACCCATGAGATCCTTACGCCAGAGGATGAATCCCTGCTGCTGTTACCAGATAAGCTCATCCCTTTGCCACCGCACTGGAGCCCTCCAGTACCAACGGTCCCGCCATTGCTCAAACCATTCTCTGACTCCAAGGAATTCTCTGAGGCAGAACCATCATTTTCACAAGTGCCATGCTGGAACCCAGACATGCAATCTAGATTGCCCTGTGCTCTGGTCTATGAACCAATAAAAGAGGCCTGGTACCACTTGCTATGGGGCCCATAGCATCCAATGGACCCCTCCTTCTGGCCATACTGGGGATCCTGGGATCCATACCACAGATGCCACACACCATCTCAGGCATCCTACCAGACATCCCCTCTACACCCACCAGCGCCATCAGTGTATGAAGAAGAGGGAGATATTGAACCAGTACTGCCTGCTACACTGGTCCCAGCCAGAGCATCCTTGTCCCTGGAAGAGGCAATCATCTCCCTCCCACTCTGTCCACCAGATGATCACCAGCAATACCAGGACTTGCTTCAGTAGGTGGCTGCAGACCTGGGAATCCCATTGGAGGAGGTTCAGGACCCTCAACATCAACTGCTGGACGTCCTCCAACCCCAAGTGCTGTCCAGGGTGGCCCTCCGTATCAACAAGGTCATCCTAGAACCGGTGCAGGTGGTGTGGCACACACAAGTCTCATGTGCACCCCACCTAAATGGGTGGAGAGATGATACTTGGTAGACAAAGGGAGACTGATCACCAAGGTGGCCCTCCGGACAGCTCTGGATGTGGCTGAGATGTCTTCTCAGTCTTTAGCCACCAGGGTAGTTATGCGCAGGGATTCATGGCTACCATCTTCTGGCTTCCCCAGGCAGGTCCAAAAATGATCAAGGACCTCTCTTTGAGAGTAAACTCTTCAATGACAAGACAGATGACTCCCTGTACTCTCTGAAGGACTCCAGATAGACACTAAGGTCCCTTGATATATATACCCTGGCCCCTAGATGCAGGCAGCAGAAACAACCCTACTACCCACACCTTACCCTGCCTACTATCAGCACCAACCAGAGCCCCCACGCCGATGACAACAGACTCAAAGACCTAGGTTCCTTGCCTCTGCCACAACCACCACCTCAAACCTATCCCAACTACCAGCCAAAGGACAATTTTGACATGTTGAGACCTGTGAACACCCCTCAATGCCACCCACAGCACCCCATGTCATCTTTGGGGGCTGTCTTGCCCCATTTGCCCACAACTGGGGCAAGGTTACCACAGACAGTGGGGTACTGGAGATCATCCTCCATTTATACTCCATAGAGTTCCTCTCCTTCCCACCCCACTTCCCCCATCACCGACCTCCCTACCCTGGGGATCCCTCCCACCACCTGCTTCTCCAACAAGAAGCAGACAGTCTGCTTCTCAATGGGGCAATAGAGCCACCCAGCCTCAGTAAAGGGGGAAAGGCTTCTACTCACCATATTTCCTCATTCCAAAAAGAGGCAGAGAACATCGCCCCATTCTCGATCTTCAGTTACTGAATACATTTATCAGGAAATCCAAATTCCACAGGGTGACACTGGCATCAATTATCCCCTCACTAGACCAGGGAGCCTGGGTCACAGCTCTCAACATGAAAGACGATTACTTCCATGTGGACATCCACCCATCATATCACAAGTTCCTCCGTTTCTGGGTGAGGCACCACCATTTCCAATTTCAGGTCCTCCTATTCAGCATAACGACAGCACCAAGATTGTTTGTTTCCAAAAGTATTTGCAGCGGTAATGGCCCAGATGTGATGCTTTGGCCACTTTTCTGACTGACTCTGACTCCTGGTGGTACTATGTCAATGGGAGTTGCTCTCCACAATCCACTGGCTTCATGGACTGCTAGCATCTCTGGATATCTGGGTCAACAAGGACAAGTCATTGACACCCACACAGACAATAAACTTAATTGGGGTGCAGCTTGGCTCTCTCGCAGCATCAGACCCCTTCACAGTGATAACTACCTTCATCATGAGTCTGCATCACAAACTGCACACTATGGTCCACTGATGTCTCTGCCTCTTTGGGCATATGGCAGCCTGCACTTATGTAATGCTGCGCACACACAGCTCCACATGCGCTGTCTACAAGCTTGGCTTTTCTCCATCTACAAACTCAGCAGAGACCATATCAACTCCAAGGCCACCATCCTAATGATTGTGCTGTTTCCCTCACAGGGTGGTCCGATCTTCCAAGGTCATGATAGGCACTCCCTTCACCCCACCGACACCACAGGTCACCATCATGACAGACACCTCCCTCATGGAATGGGAGGCCCCTTGGGCCCTCACACAGCACAGGGGGTGTGGATGCCATGGGACACCAGACTGCACATAAACATACTAGAACTTTGGGCAGTCTGCCTTGCTTGAAAGGCCTTTCTCCTGCTCATATGGTCCCTTAATGTTCAGCTCCTCTCCAATAACACTGAAGGAGTGGTGTACATCAACACCAGGTTGATGTACCATGGTGTCAGATCTCCCTCCCTCTACTCCAAGTTGGTCTGGCTCTGGAACTGGTGCATCTGGAACCAGGTGCCACTTCAGGCCATGTACCTACCAGGCACCCAGAATTCCCTGGCTGACAACCTCAACAGAACTCTCTCCCTCGATCACAAATGGGTGCTGCATGATGCCATACTCAACAACCTCTTTGCGAAGTTGACCGCCCGCCCCCCGCCCCGCAGTGCAATGTCTTTGCTGCTCAAGGGAATTGAAAGTTCTCCCTCTATTATTCCAGGTGATGTCACCAATCCAGAAGAGGAAGAGAACCTCCGCTATGCCTCCCCACTATTCTCCTCCTCCCAAAAGTGCTATGCAAGATTCACCGGGACAAGGCCACTGTCAGCCTCATAGTGCCTTTCTGGCCCCAGCAGTTCTGGTTCACAGACGTCCTCAGACTCTCCAACTGGCCATCATTCCTCCTCCAAACACTCCCAGATCTCCTCCCTCAATCTTGCATTAGACTGACATCCCAATCTGGACCCTCTTCACCTCAAGTCGGCATTTGGATGGGTGTTGAGTGTAGACCAATTACACTCGACCTCAGTTCAGCAAATCCCCACCCAAAGCAGGAGGGAATCCACCAGAGCCTGCTACCTAGCTAAATTGAGATGCTTCCTAGTGTGGGCCCATTCACTGAGCACGATGACCATTCCCATCATCCTTCACTACTACCTCACTCTCAAGACCTTGGGCCTGGCTCTCAATCCCATTTGTGTGCATTTAGCAGCGCTTAGCACCATTCTTCCATACATGGATGGTACATCTGTATTTATGCGCCCTACCACTGTGGGCGCTGGTGGGCAGGTGGGGCTCGTTAGCCTTGGAAGGCAGCCCACCTAAGAGAAGGAAAACTGTGATTTAAAACCTCCACTGCCTTGTGGCAATACCCACTCATGGGAAAGGCTAAGGGAGTCAACCCTGAAACCAAATCCGGTGTCGGAGTCCCGATGGCGGTCTGACATTATCCTCAATGTCATTCCGGCAACTCCTGCGACGCCACTGGTGCCAAGTTGTATCGACATTGTCTTTCCCTTGGATCCATCAGTTGCGTGGAGAGGTGGGTTCTGCTGCATGGGCAACAGCTGTTCCTCCATATCACCCTGCCCTGGCTTGCGCCCTGGAGAGGACACTCCAGCTTCGCCTCACAGCGTCGATACAACACGGGAAGCAACAGTTTACCGGTTATAAGCCCCCTGCTCAATTGGCGTAGAGCTGGCACCAGGGGTTGCTTCCGACGGTGGGAGGGATCACCACGTCTCACTGGACAACTATCACCTGCCTCAAGCTGGGCAGCCCCCAGCCAATAAGGTGTTGTCCCACCACAGTTCACCTGCTTCACTGGGTGCGTGGGGCTTAGTGTACGTGTGTACCCGATAAGTGGACTGCGAACCATGCACCAGGCATCAACAAAAGAAAACCAACATAAGAAACCAGCCCTCAAGTTAGGATGCTGGAATGTACGGACCATGACAACTGGCCTATCACAAGACCTTCAGGCAATCAGCGATGTTCGGAAGACTGCAGTCATCAACGATGAGCTAGCACGACTCCAAATCTACATCGTCGCTTTGCAGGAGACACGGCTGCCAGACGCTGGGACTCTCAGGGAAAAGAACTATACGTTCTTCTGGCAAGGGAAGAGTGCCGAAGAAATCAGAGTGTGGTGTTGGATTTGCCGTAAGAAATTCTTTACTGGGGATGGTGGAACCTGGTCAACAAGGAACTGAAAGACTGTTATCACTCCGACTCCACACATCCACTGGACCCGTCAACCTGATCAGCGTGTATGCACCAACACTCGGCGCCACCAGGGATACCAAGGACGAGTTCTATGACTAGTTAGACATGATCATCAGGAGTATCCCTAAAGAAGAGCACTTGATACTACTGGGTGACTTCAATGCCAGAGTGGGCGCTGACCACAACTTTTGGCCAACCTGTCTTGGAAAGTTTGGCGTTGGAGAAATGAATGAGAATGGACAACGACTTCTGGAACTGTGCTCGTACCATGACCTCAGCATCACCAACTCATTCTTCCAGACAAAGCCTCAACACAAAGTGTCCTGGAGACACCCTTGCTCCATGCACTGGCACCAACTCGACCTGATCATCACCAGGCGGTCTGCCTTGAAGTGCGTCCTGCTTACTCGCACCTTCCACAGTGCTGACTGCGACAGTGATCATTCGCTGGCGTGCAGCAAGATGAAGCTACAGCCAAAGAAGATTCATTGCTCTAGGCCAGAGGGCAAACCCCGCATTGATGTGAGCAAGACCGCACACCCAGACAAGGCAGACAAATTTACCCATGAGCTCTCGGAGGTGCTGAACCGCATCCCTCCCGGTGGCTGCGCCAAAGAGAGATGGGACCACATCAGAGACGCAGTACACAGCACAGCCATGAAAGTTTTTGGAAAGAAACGAAAAATGAACAATGACTGGTTTGAGGCCAACTCCGCCACACTCATTCCAGCCATTGAAGAACACCGCGCTGTTCACCTTGAGTATAAGCGTTCCCCCAGTCATAGGACTCTACAAGAGTATCGATTTGCCAGGAGCAAAGTACAGTGACTAGCTTGACAGTGTGCAAATAGTTTACTGGCTCCAGCTCTGCCAGAGCATTCATCATCTGCTGACACTGGAAACATCAGGGGAATGTATGATGGCATCAAGAAGGCCATGGGACCCACAAAGAAGTGGAGAGTGTCACTAAAGTCTGCAACAGGCGAAAACATCCAGGAGAAGAGCAAGCAGATGGATAGATGGGTGGAGCACTACTCTGAAGTGTACTCCAGGGAAAACACTGTCACCGAAGCTGCCCTCAATACCGTGGATGGTTTTCCCATTGAAACTGAGCTGGACGAGAAGCCCACCATGGAAGAACTGAAGAAAGTTATTGAGAGCTTGTCCACAGGAAAGGCTCCAGGAAAGGATGGCATCCCACCAGAAGGTATCAAGTGTGGCATCAATGTCCTCCTAGAACACCTCCACGACCTCCTCTGTCAGTGCTGGGACGAAGGTGCAGTACCTCAGGATATGAGAGACGCCAACATCGTGACCCTCTACAAGAACAAGAGTGATAGAAGCGACTGCAACCACTACAGAGGCATATCACTCCTGAGTGTTGTGGGTAAAGTCTTTGCACGCGTGATCCTGAACAGACTGCAGAAGCTTGCTGACAGAGTTTACCCAGAGTCACAGTGCGGGTTCCGAGCAGGGAGATCCACAACCGATATGGTTTTCTCCTTAAGGCAGCTTCAAGAGAAATGCAGAGAACAGCATAAGCCGCTACTCCTTGCCTTCATAGACCTGACCAAAGCTTTCGACCTTGTGACTGCGACAGTGATCGTTCAAGATCCTGGCAAAGATTGGCTGCCCATCGAAGCTGCTGAGCATGATCCAGTCTTTTCACGACAACATGAAAGGCACAGTACTGTATGATGGCTCGTCCTCCGATGCCTTCGATATCCACAGTGGAGTAAAACAAGGCTGCGTTCTCGCTCCCACACTCTTCGGCATCTTCTTCGCAGCGTTGCTGAAACGTGCCTTTGGAAATTCCACAGAGGGAGTCTATCTCCACACCCGGTCTGACAGGAGACTTTTCAATCTGGCTTGACTAAAGGCCAAAAGCAAGGTACGGGAGGCAACAATCAGAGACATGCTGTTTGCAGACGACGCTGCCCTGGCCACCCACACAGAAATCGATCTCCAGCGTCTGATTGACTGCTTTTCCAGAGCTTGCGAAGAGTTCGGGTTGACAATCAGTCTTCAGAAGACCAAAGTTATGGCCCAGGATGCGGAACATCCAAGCATTGCCATCAATGACTATGTGCTAGAGGTGGTCAGTCAGTTCACCTACCTCGGATCTACCAGCATGGACAACCTCTCACTGGACCCTGAGATCAACTGTAGAATCGGCAAGGCCTTCACAATTTTGGCTAGTTTGTCACAGAGAGTGTGGAACAACAACATGCTGACCATCAACACAAAGGTCGCTGTGTACCGCGCATGTGTGCTAAACACTCTTCTCTACGCCAGCGAAACTTGGACCCCCTACGCTTTGCAAGAAAAGAGACTGAACGCCTGCCACATGCGCTGCCTCCGTTGCATACTCGGGATCACTTGGAGTGATCGAATAACGAACAACGAGGTGCTGGAACGTGCCAAGATCTCCAGCATGTTCACTCTCCTCCATCAACGCCGCCTCAGATGGCTTGGCCATCTAAGTCGCATAGAAGATGGACGGATCCCCAAAGACCTGTTGTATGCTGAACTTGCCTCCGGAAACAGAGCTACAGGGCGGCCCCACCTTCGCTTCAAGGATGTCTGTAAGAGGGACCTGAAGACTGTTCAAATCGACATCAACAGCTGGGAAGAGCTCGCCCAGGACAGATGCAGATGGAGACACGCTCTGACTGCTGGATTGAAAACTGGTGAAGACAAGCTGCGGCAGCTTGCCGAGGAAAAGCGGGTTCAACGAAAAAGGAAGCAGCGGCTCCAACCCACAGCTGACACCGCCTTCAAATGCAGCAAATGCAATCGAGACTGCCACTCTCATGTGGGGCTCTACAGCCACAACAGACACTGCACAACCATCAACTAAATATTCCCCATGGGCTCATATCCATCGTCTCTCGAGACTAATGGACGCCAACAACAACCACTGTGCACTTCATGAAAGGATTACTCAATACTTCCCACCGATACTGAAGCCCACACCCCCGTGGAACTTGAATCTCATTCTCTCTACCTTCACAAAAACACATATTGAACCAATGGCAACATGCTCCCTCTCCCCCCTCTCAATGAAAGTGGTGTTAATTACCTCAGCCAGGCAAGTCAGTGAGCTCTCAGCCATGATGGAAGTTCCCCACCCCCATGATAGTCCACAAGGATAAGGTATCCTTATGGCTGCACCCCAAATTCCTTCCTAAAGTGGTGCCTGAGTTTCACCTCAATCCATCCATCCACTTGCCTGTATTCTGCCAGAAGCCACATGTCTGCCCGCTGACAGGGCTCTGCACTCCCTTGATGTTCACTGTGCACTAACGTTCTACCTCCACAGGACTCACCCATTTTGGAAATCGACTAAACTTTTCTTGGCCATCACCAAACAGTCAAAGGGACAAGCCCTTTCCTCCCAACGAATCTCCAAATGGGTCTCAGGATGCATCCTCGAATGCTACAAACAGTCCCACCTACCTCCTCCTGGCAGGGTCACCACACATTCCACATGGGTGCAGGCTGCCTCCTCGGTCTTATTGGTGGATGTGTCCCAGCAGGACATTTGTTGAGCAGTAACGTGGCCCTCTGCCCACATGTTCATGGCACACTATGCTATAACACAAGCAGCAGCAACAGACATGGCCTTGGGCCATGCCATCCTGCAGATTGCAGTTCCACTGGTGTCCACTGGTGCACCTACTTTCACGTTGATCACTGCTTGCCAATCACCGATGTGTAGAATACACATAGGGACCATCACTTGAATAAGAAGAGGCAGTTGCTTTCATGTAATTAGAGGTTCTTTGACATAGGGACCACAATCTGTATTCCACTACCCTCTCTTCTTCCCCTCTGCTTCAGACTGGACTACGCAACAGTAAGGGAAACTGGAGGGGCATCAACCCGCATTATCTCTTACACTTGGTTGGAAGCATGCGGAGACACACTACACACGTGCAGATCAACAGACACTATTAAAACACTTCTGGACTCAGGTGGATGGCACACATGTATGATGTGCACCCATGTGTGGAATACAGATAGGGACCACACATCTTGAAGAACCTCCAGTTATAGGTAAATAACCTCCTCTTTTGACAACATTCTCAGCTCCAGGATGAAATTTCAAGATAATTACTCACCCCAGGAAAGGTAATAGACTCAAGTTCAGGTCCATGTTTTGAATCAGGCACACTAGGGAGCTAGGTTGAAGGATTCAGACAAGGATTTGAATCTGGGTTTCCCATATCATATGTTAGGGCACTAACCATGGGACTATTGGTTATTCTAGGGAAGGTAGGTGGAGGTGTGGGGTCTGTCTCTTCACCAAAAAATGGAAGCATCTCAATTTGATGCAGAATGAAAACAAATTTCAAAACCTCAGTTTCTCGCAAAACAGAATTCTTATTTTCCAGCCACCCCTCATTGGTAATTTCCAGTCAGGCTTCAGGCCTAGCAGGAAATGAGCCATTTAAACTAATTAGACAGTTTCTTTATGGTTATGGATAAATGCAATATATTTATGCTAATACTATTAGCAGTTACTGATGCCATGGTGATACTGACTTTTATCTGCAAGACCTGGTAAGGGCAGATATTGTTCCTCTAAACTGGCTTCACTTATTCATTTCTAATGGGTTCCAGAAGATCATGATGGACAAGTGCTCCTCATCCCCAAAGATAGTCATATGTGGAGTCCTAGAGGGTTTAGTGCTATTGTTTGTTTGTTGTTTTTTCTTATTCAGCATCTGTTGGGTAACTAGGAGATATCATGATACATCACTGACTACAATGCCCTCTCTATGATGTTTACACCAAGGCCCACACATTCAGCATTAAAAATGACACCACTGTAACTGAGTCTGTAGGAGCTTGGATGAAAGGCAACTTGCTCAAGATACAATTAAGATAGAGGTGGTGGTTGTAGGAAGAGGAAAGCACTTCAAGGAAGTGAAACCCTCAGGTATAATCATAGCATCTGTCTTCCATTGGTCAAGGTAGCGCACAGTCTTAGGGTCATGCTGAAATAATTAATCCTAAATTATTAAAACAATCAGAAGCACCTTCTTTCAATTAGCTAAATTACACTTTTCTTTTTGACTATGAGTTTAGCCATGGTGGTCCACATTTTCATTACATTCAGGTTGGACTACTACAGCTTTCCTCATCTTTGACTATAAGCAAAAGTCTCACAAGCTGATGCTGGTCCGTCATGCAATGGCCTTCCTCCTAAGTGGGAGAGAAAGAAGACTGAACATCAGCCACTGCTCTGCACTCTTAACTGGTGCCCAGTCCTATACCAAATTCCTTTCAAATTATTGGCCCTTATCTTTAAAACATTTAGGTGAAAGGAATTACCCCTCTCTCCATGAAGCAGTGAAACAACTATAGTCACTTCAACTAATTTTCCCCTAACTATTCAATTAAACTCTCATTTCCAAGGTAAAACTCCTTGGGCCTCAAGGTAGCAACTTCTTGATGAATTTCCCTACTCCCAAAGTCCAGGATAAGCGTGAGTCTTGCAACTTTCAGGCCATTATGCGAGACCAATCTCCTTGCTCAATCTTTCCCAAGTAATGGAGTTACTGACAACCTTTGTTTCAATCTCCTAGACAAATTGCCAACATTATCCCCCTTAGTTTAGATTATAAGATCAGCAAGATGCTAAGAGTTTAGTTATTTTTATGGAAAAGATGTATTGTAACTTTTTAATAGTGCTTAGGAATTGTACCATGCTGATGGTCACTCTGGAGATAGATGGATATAAAAATGTGGACTGTTCATTTTGTGAACATACAAAATACAAATCCTTTACGGTTTTCTCATAAGAAGAATAGTAGTGTAATAGGGAAATACTTTAAGTGTCACTAGCATTTGCTTTATTGCTATATATGGCATCTAGAACTGGGAGGTAAATCTAGCTAATGCTACATTTTGCCCCCTCTGAAGATGGACAATTTTCAAGATTCCTTTAGGGAACTGTGATTTGTTTTTGTCATAGCATAGCCCAGAAAATCCACTAACTCCAGTAATATTTGCCCTTGTGGCAATTTGTAAGTGAATAAGCCCTCTGAGACATAACTGATCTTCTAAAATTAGATAGCTTTTTAAATTACAGTTGCATTTTTGTCATGTTTCTTTTGAGCTCTCTTCACTATTTCATATGCTATATGGACACATTTTGCATTATTTGTTTTAGTATTCTTTGTTCCTGTTTCCAGTCCATGTATACTGCATCCCTTCCCAGCTCTGTATCAACTCTCTTAGGTAGTTTTGTTGTTTTGAGGTTTGTCCTCTGATTTTCTATGTTGCTGTTTTTGTTGTTGGTAAAGTTAATAGCACTTAATTCCAATGTTCTTTATGGACCATGTATGGTACAGGCAATGCAGGATCATGGCATGTAGAGTTAGAAGGAAGCTTTCTGGGTCATCGAGTCCAGTCCCCTGCTGTCCCATTTGTCAAATTCAGTCATATAATCCAATTCATAATCTTATTGTCACAAGGTGGACTGGGCCCTTTATGAGGGAACTGCTCCGGCCTTCCCCATCCCAGGCCTCATTGACAGCCTTGATTGCGCCTGATAGAGGACAGATGTGTACTATAAAGAGGGAGAGGGGAACAGGAAAGAGAAAGAGGAAGCTGCGGCCAGAACCTCACACTTCTGATGGTTAGAAACCTTCTAATTTCCAAGAAATGTATTCTTGGTCAGTTTATACCTATTTGTTCTTGTGCCGACACTGTACTTTAGCTTCAATAGCTCTTCTCCCTCCCTGGTGTTTATCTCCCCTGATTAGAGCTGGGAAAATAATGGATTTTTCGATTCATCAGCAATTCCAAAATAAAATAAAATAAAAAATTATTGAATCAAACCAACATATATTTTTTTATTTTTTCAGCGAATTTAAAAGTTGAAGAAAAGATTTAGAGTCTAAACAAAATGAAGCACTTCAGTGAAGTCAAAACAAGACATTTTATCCTGAAAAATGTTGACAATGGTTCCCCCTTTATAGGCATTATCACAGTGATAAGGACACCCACCTAGCATGTGGGAGACCCATGTTCAATCTTTCCCTGGCCCAATGACTATCTATTGTCATTCACAGTGGCAATTCACAGTCCCTGAGCCTGGAAAAGAGCAAGAATGACATTATAGCAGGGTGATTAGGGCACTCACCAAAATCCCTTCTCTGGTGACTATTTATAAAAAGTGGAACACCTTCAGAAGGAGAGATTGACAAAGCCCTACACCAGAATATCCCTTACCCCAGTGGCTAGGGCCCTCTCCTGCAATGAGCAAGACTCCAGGACAATTTATTTTCAGGTCACATCAAAATATCTTGTCTTGACAATGCCAAAACTTTTCAACTTTCAGTTTGGCTGAAACTATTTGGCAAATTTGACACAAATTTCACAGTTTGTTTAAATCAAAACTGATTTTTTGGGGGGCGGGGGGGGGGGTGTGTGAGAGGAAAGGGCAAATAAACTATTTTTCAGGAAAAAAAACCTTGCCCAGCTCAATTCCTGATGGATTTATTATAGAGAGAAATCCTATTCCCACACAGCGTTTGTCGTTAAAGAGCCAGCCCTTTTTTCATTCTCCTGATTATCCCAGTAAACCATTTCTATGTACCTGTCCTAGTTTGAATTAGTCTTCTTTGATAATGGGTGACCAGCATGGTAACTATTGCAGGTGAGGTTTCACCATTGCCTTGTACAATAACATTAAATACTTCCTATCTTTACTGGAAATATGTCACCTGATGCAATCCGAGGATTGAATTTGCCTTTTACATGGCTGCATCAGACTGATGGTTCATAGCTATCTTGTGATCAACTAATACACCAGATCTTTTTCCTCCTATGTTTACAACTAATGATCACCCATCTGTATAGTAGAAATTCTTATTATTAGTCCCTAAGTGTATGACCTTGCATTTTGAACCATTAAATTCAATCCCATTTGTATTACTCCAGTCCTCTAAATAATCCAGCTCTTCCTGTATAATATTCCATTATTCCAATCCTCCTCTGTGTTGAAACTGACTTCTAATTTTGTCATTACATTTTATTAGCACACTTGTACTTCTTGTGAAAGTTATTAATGAAAATATTTAATAAGATCAGTCCCAAAACTAATGTTTGAGGAACTCCACTAGTAGCCTCCCTCCAGTTCTCCTTTCAGTTCCACCTGTTATCTCCCCTCTAGTCACTTCTTTACCAACCTTACAGTTATTGTACTAATCCCCATCTACTCCATCTTAATAGTTTCCCATGTGGGCCCATATCAAACGTTTTACTGAAAACCAGGTTAGATCTATTGCATTTCCTTTGTCTAAAAACTCACCTTTTTTTAAAATAAGAAAACCATCAGGTTAGTGTGGCACAATCTACCTTTGGAAATCTATGTTGCTTTTGTCTCCTATTTTCTGTTTACCTCTAGCTCTTTCATTATTCTTTCCTTCAAAATTTGTACTGTTATTAATTTGTATTACTGCAGCATCTAGGAGTCCCACTCACGGACCAGGACCACATTGTACTAGGTGCTGTACAAACTCAAAACAAAAAGACAGTCAATTGAGGTCGAACTAACAAGTCTGTAGTTGCCTGGATCACTTTTTTTCCCTTTCTTAAATGTAGGTACTACATTTGCTATTCTCCAGTCATATAGCATGCATCATCCCTGATTTTGCAGTGTTATTAAAAATCCTTACCCCTGGATTTGCAATTTTATGTTCCAGTTCTTTCAGTTTTCTGGGATGAAGTTTATCCTGTCCTCCCTGACTTGAGTGCACTAAACTCTGAATTTTGTTTCCACCTTGGATGTGGACACATCTATTCCATTAGCCATCCTGCTTTCTATATTATAATCTCTATTGAAAAATGGTTGTTGGGCCGTATCTGGATTATCTTTAATCTCTACTCCATTTCTGCTATATAGGTATCAAACTACCCGCTATTAAAAGATATCCATCTCTATGATAAAAGTTCATCAGGCATTCTAAACTAACACCACTCCTCCATAATTTTTTTAGGAGGTAGATTATTATTATTTATATTTCTGTAGTGCCCAGAGGGCCTAGTTAGGGTCAGGGCAGACAAGGTGTTTAGTTTATGCTATTAACTTGGCACTGAGACATTAGGAGATATTTCAAGCGAAGAAGATGTTTGATAGACAGGCTAAAATGAGGGATTGGGTAGAGGGTGATGGGTCAGGAATAGAGAGAGATTTGAAAATCCTCAGTATAAAGATGATAGCTGAGGCCATATGAATAGGTAAGACCAGTTAGCAATAAGATAGCAGGAGAAGATGAGGCATCCTGTTGGACTCCAACTGAAAGTGTGAGAGAGAAAAGGAGGATACACCAAAATGACACTCTGAAGGAATAGTTGAAGAGATAATAGGAGATCCAGTAAAGAAAAGAGTTGCAAAAATCAAAGGAGGACTAGATTTCAAGGAGGGTTGGTGTCAAAAGCAGCTGAGAGGTCAAGGAGGATGAGGATGCAATAGAAGTCTGGAGAGATCTGACTGGGAAAAAATCATTGGAGAACTTAGACGTTGCAGTGGAGTACAGAAAGTGCAAAAACCAATTTGGAGAAGGTCTAGGATGGACAAGGATTCAAGGCTGTGGTTGTAGATGGCACACTCAAATTGTTTGGAGAAGAAGACAGATAAGTATTTGCTGGAAAGGGAGGACACTTACCATGGGGGAGAACATGATGGGAGGACACTTGAAGAGGGAATGAATAATTTATCTACATAAATATATGAATGAATATGAAAGTTAATAACTTATCAACTTGAAATAGCGAATGTAAGAATGCAGAATGTAATTACCTGAATTGGAATTTGAACAACATTTACTTTGTCTCCTTCTATAGCTTTGACCTTCCTCAGGAAGGATAAGCAGGGAAAAAAGGGAGGAGGTATTGCTTTATATATTAAAAATGTATACACTTGGACTTGTTGAAGGATAAGGATAAAAGGGGTAAAAACAAGTGTGATGTCATGGTAGGGGTTTACTTGAGACCACCTAACCAGGAAGAAGAGGTGGATGAGGCTTTTTTTTTTTTTTAACAACTAACAAAATCATCCAAAGCACAGGACTTGGCAGTGATGGGGAACTTCAACTACTCAGATATCTGTTAGGAAAATAACACAGCAGGGCACAGATTATCCAACAAGTTCTTGGAACGTATTGGAGACATTTTTTTTAATTTCAGAAGTTGGGAAAAGCTACTAGGGGAGAGGCTGTTCTAGATTTGATTTTGACAAACCGGGAGGAATTCTTTGGGAATTTGAAAGTGGAAGGGAAGTTGGGTGAAAGTGATCATGAAATGATACAGTTTATGGTTCTAAGGAATGGTAGGAGGGAGAGTAGCAAAATAAAGACAATGGATTTCAAGAAGGCAGACTTTAGCAAACTCCGGGAGTTGGTAGATAAGAACCCATGGAAAGCAAGTCAGAGGGGAAAAACAATTGAAGACGGTTGGCAGTTTTTCAAAGGGCACCAAGAGCAAACTATACCACTGTGCAGGAAAGATAGGAAGTATGGCAAGAGACCACCCTGTCTTAACCAGGAGATCTTCAATGATCTAAAAATCAAGAGTCCAACAAAAGTGGAAACTAGGTCAAATTACAAAAGATGAATATAAACAAATAACAGAAGTATGTGGGGACAAAATTAGAAAGGCCGAGGCACAAAATGAGATCAAACTAGCTAAAGACATAAAGGATAACAAGAAAACATTTTACAAATATATTAAAAGCAAGAGGAAGACCAAGGGCAGGGTAGGCCCATTTCTCAATGGTGGGGGCGGGGAATAATAAAAGAAAATGTGGAAATGGTAGAGGTGCTTAATGATTTCTTTGTTTTGGTTTTCACCAAGAAGGCTGGTGGTGATTGGACATCTAACATAGTGAATGCCAGTGAAAATGCGGTAGGATCAGAGGCTAAAATAGGAATAGAAAAAATTAAAATTACTGAGACACATTAGATGCCTCCAAGTCACCAGGGCCTGATGAAATGCATTCTAGAATACTCAAGGATCTGGCTGAGGGGATATCTGAGCATTAGTGATTATCTTTGAAAAGTCACGGAAGACGGAAAAGATTCCAGAAAAGGGCAAATCTAGTGTCTATCTATAAAAAAGGGAAATAAGGACAACCTGGGGAATTACAGACCAGTCATCTTAACTTCTGTACCTGGAAAGATAATGGAGCAAATAATTAAGCTATCAATATGCAAACATCTAGAATGGTGGTTCTCAACTGTGGTCCACCGATTCTTCAGGGAAAGCCCCTAGCACACCGGACCAGTTTGTTTACCTGCCAGAGTGGCAGGTTCGGCCGGTCGCGGCTCCCACTGGCCGCTGTTTGCCGTCCGTGGCCAATGAGGACTGCGGGATGTGGCGCAGGACGGGGGATGTGCTGTCTGCTGCGTCCCGCAGCCCCCATTGGCCACGGATGGCGAACACGGATGCCAGTGGGAGCTACGACCGGCCGAACCTGCCTCCGTGGCAGGTAAACAAACCGGTCTGGCGTGGCAGGAGCTTTCCCTGAAGAATTGGTGGACAACAGTTGAGAACCACTGATCTAGAAGATAATAAGGTGATAAGTAACCGTCAACATGAATCTGTCAAGAACAAATTGTGTCAAACCAACCTGATGACTTTCTTTGACAGGGTAACAAGACTTGCGGATGGGGGGAAGTGGCAGACGTGATATCTCTTGACTTTAGTAAAGCTTTTGATACTGTCTCGCATGACATTCTCATAAACAAACTAGGGAAATGCAACCTAGATGGAATTAGCATAAGGTAGGTGCAAAACTGGTTGGAAAACCATTTCCAGAGAGTAGTTATCAGTAGTTCACAGTCATGCTGGAAGGGCATTATGAGTGGAGTCCCAGAGGGATCAGTTCCAGGTCTGGTTTTGTTCAATATCTTCATCAATTATTTAGATTATGGCATAGAGAGTACACTTATAAAGTTTGCAGATTATACCAAACTGGGAGGGGTTGCAAGTGCTTTAGAGGATAGAATTAAAATTCAAACTCATCTGGACAAACTGGAGAAATGGTCTGAATGGGATGAAATTCAATAAAGATGAGTGCAAAGTACTCCACTTAGGAAGGAACAATCAGTTGCACACAGACAAAATGGGCAATGACTGCCTAGGAAGGAATACTGCGGAAAGGGATCTGGGGGTCATAGTGGACCACAAGCTAAATATGAGAAACAGTATAACACTGTTGGGGGGGGGGAAAGTGAACATCTTTCTGGGATGTATAAGCAGGAGTGCTGTAAGCAAGACACAAGAAGTAATTTTTCCACTCTACTCTGTGCTGATTAGGCCTCAACTGGAGCATTGTGTCCAGTTCTGGGTGCCACATTTCAGGAAAGATGTGGGTGAATTGGAGAAAGTCCAGAGAAGAACAACAAAAATTATTAAAGGTCTAGAAAACATGACCTATGAGGGAAGATTGAAAAAACTGGGTTTGTTTAGTCTGGAAAAGAGAAAACTGAGAGGGAACATAGACTCATAGACTTTAAGGTCAGAAGGGACCATTATGATCATCTAGTCTGACCTCCTGCACAATGCAGGCCACAGAATCTTACCCACCTACTCCTGCACTAATCCGTGATAACAATTTTCAAGTACATAAAAGGTTGTTACAAGGAGGAGGCAGAAGAATTGTTCTTCTTAACCCCTGAGGATAGGACAAGCAATGGGCTTAATTTCAGCAACTGACATTTAGATTGGACATTAGGAAAAACTTCTTAATTGTCAGGGTGGTTAAGCGCTTGAATAAATTGCCTAGGGAGGTTGTGGAATCTCCATCATTGGAAATTTTTAAGAGCAGGTTAGACAAACACCTGTCAGGAATGGTCTAGATAATACTTAGTTCTGCCATGAGTGCAGGGGACTGGACTAGATGACCTCTCAAGGTCCCTTCCAGTCCTATGATTCCTAAATGCTGAGCTCAGCCACTCTTCAAAATCCACCCTTCCTTTTTTCGTTTATATTCCCTGTATGATTGTCAACCTAATTTATCTCCCACTCACCATATTAAAATATATTTAACAGCAGCTTGATTTATGTATTATATCTAACCCTCAGCACCTTGATGCTGAACAATTACTGGCTAATTTGTTCAAAGATTTATTTATTTGAAAAATTCAGGTCTGTGGGGAAAGCAAACATCAACTGTTTGATGTTGGTCAATAGGCTACAACTGCATTTTGTTGCATTTTGTCAGTCATCCATAGAGTTAACCATGATGTCCTGTTGACCCAGTTTGAATCCTGTTTTGAGATTATGAGATACTGTATTACTTGGATTTAAATCCTGTTTGGGCAAGACAGTTTCCAATTTATGCAAATTTTTAATTCTGTTTCCACAGCTGTTGACTAGCTGCCCTCCAAGGCCCATATCCCGAGTCAATTTATTATGTTCCATTTCCTCTTGGCTCTTTTATTTAGTGCCATGGAGTGGGTTTTGCTTCTAAGCCAACATTGCAAAAAATATTTTAAACTTCTTACTGAAACCCAGAAGATTTATTCTTCATCCTACTGGCCTCTGAATAATCCACCATGGCAGGCACTCAGATGGTTTCAGCACCATTTCAAATCCATCTCTAGTTACAATAGTAATACAATGGTGTTATACCATTCAATATACACAGTGGTTACCATTAACATTTAACTGTTACCAGACAGTTGCGTATGAGATTATCACAATTTTCCTTTGTACTTTGTATCCAAGATCTCTCTATATGGTAACAGTTGGCAAGGGTTGAATTTTTAACAACTATTGCTGCACAGATGGAATTAAAACCAGCTAATTTGTGATCCGTGCAAGGTAAGAGGTGAAATACCAGCATAACTATTTATTCTGCCAAGAAGTCTGCTGCAATTACAATTTACAAAGCAATGTTTTCTGTAAGAATTTTATGCATTTATTTATTTTAGATTACACAGATATACACTCAAGTACAAAAGATGGCTATTTTATATTTGGCAGCTTTGCCAACTCATCCTGGGATCTGAAGGTTAAATTGCATTCAGTCTGGCTTGCACTTCACCAAAATCAATATAGCTTTTGCAATTGGAATTCATTTAACAATTCTCTTGATGTTGCATGAGCCAAAATCTAGCTCAGCCTGTGATAGCTCCTATTGGCACTGTAGGAATAACACTACTGAAATGTAATAACTTATTTTTATCACTAAAACTAGTTATATGACTTGGAACACTTACAGTGAGCAGATCTGCTGAATAACAAGGTGTTACATCCACACCAGTCTCACTTCAGTGGGACCTATGCACATGCTTTCCTGAATAGGGATGGACTTAAGAACATGTTTTAAAAAATGACCACATGCTTGACTGTCTCTCTGAATTCAGTCCTTCATCAGTCACCTACATCTGATTATTTATATTTGGCATCTGCTATATAATTGTTTTATTTCACATTACTGGTGTGTGAGGTAAGGAATGTAGAAGTTTAACAAAAGTTTTTTGTATACCAAATGTATTCTTTTCTAGGTACAGTCTCTAATATAGTTGCCTAACTGTATTCCCAGTTCCCTGGGGAACTGTGGTGAATTAAGTATTGTAAGCTTGTTGTTCCACACTTGCCAGAGTGAGCACATCAGGTCTGCTGTAAAAAGTGAGTGCAAAAATCTTTTAAGGGGAAACAATGGTCAAAGGAATATAAGACACTTTCCAGTTCCTTAATCAAATTTAAAATATGAATGATATCTATTAAAAAACCTCCTATATGATGTGGAAATATGAGATGATACAGTAATGTTATCAGCCTGATGACATGCATCACGAGACGGGGTGATGTTCTGTGCTTGTCCTTTAAAGAGGGGCAGCACAGAATTCACAGCCCAGGGTGAGTGGGGGCTAAGGCAAGTTTAAACCACCTTATGCCCTCCTGATCCTGGGCTGCTTTGCCCCCTGATGGAACTCAGACAGCCTTGGGGGCCTAAGTTATATCAGCCTCCCCAAGCTTCCCTATGGGACACAGCGCTGCCCAGAACCTCCACATCCCTGCATGATGCACGCACGGCCTGACATAGAACCATAGAATCATAGAATATTATGGTTGGAAGAGACGTCAGGAGGTCATCTAGTCCAATCCCCTGCTCAAAACAGGACCAACCCCAACTAAATCATCCCAGCCAAGGCTTTGTCAATCCGGGCCTTAAAAACCTCCAAGGATGGAGATTCCACCACCTCCCTAGGTAATCCATTCAAGTGCTTCACCACCCTCCTAGTGAAATAACTTTTCCTAATATCCAACCTAGACCTCCCCTACTGTAGCTTGAGACCATTACTTCTTGTTCTGTCATCTGCCAGTACTGAGAACAGCCTAGCTCCATCCTCTTTGGAACCCCCCTTCAGGTAGTTGAAGGCTGCTATCAAATCCCGCCCCCCCCCCACTCTTTTCTCTTCTGCAGACTAAATAACCCCAGTTCCCTCAGCCTCTCCTCGTAAGTCATGTGCCCCAAAATCCTATTCCTGTTGTCCCCATTCCTTTCTCATCCCATCCCTAGAACATCCCCTGCGCTAAGGATTGTGATGGGGTCCTTGGAAGGCAGCCTTATGGCTGTTTCTGCAGTGCCTGCACCAAGGAAATCCTCCCTTGTCTGGACAGGGAACTTGTAGGTCACCGTTATGCCATTCCAGCTCTTACTTGTGCAAAGGGGCCAGAGTGAAGGGTGAGGTTTCACCCAAGAAACTGACATCTGTGGCCAGAGATACCAGGAGACTTCCACTGCTCTGTTCTATGTTTTTGTACATTTTATGTTTACTTGGTTCCTTCCCCACACCCCTAAATAAAAGTTAATTCTCCTGCTGCTCTGGTGTCTCTGGCTTCAATTCTGATCTTTCTATCTTCAGGCCTGATTCTACAAGTTGCACTGCACACTGACTTCAAATGAAGTTCAGGGCTTTGAGCACCCCCTGGATCAGAGAGCTAGCTACATGTCAGCTGTGTATCCTGTTGGAGTTAGGCAGGTTCTAAGAATTATTCAGCTGCCCACTTCTTAACAATGAAATGTGTTGAATGTTTTCAGGTGTCTTGAATTATTGATTCAATTTAATTGTTTAAATAGTATGATTCCCCCCCCCTTGCCTCGATAGTCAGCTAAAAGGCAATACACAGAATCTAAACACTGGACTTTTTCTGTAGCTGTTACTCCAGTAAAAGGGTGGAAAGTTCAGATATTGACTTGAGCAGAAATTACTGAAACCATTAGTATAAACAATTTAATATCATGATACCACAGTCCCTTTATGACACACGACTTTCAAATAAACCAAATATTGCATATTTAAATTATAGTAATTAGAGCGTGGGTAAAATAACTTCTTATTTCAAATCTTGTGTGTGCATTATATATAGTTGGGTTTTTTCTCTTTTTTTATTACAGAACACTAAGTGTGCATACCTCAAACTAGTGTTGCTCCTACAAATCTAAATGTCATTTACACTCACAATTACCAATGCCCTGAAAAATTGTATTTAAATTGTTTTTAATGTTGGCTCAAAGACCCTAATAGAGTATTACTAGCATATTTTGTGTATTATTTACACCACCACATTATTACAGGAGAACTGATGCCATAAAAACTTCAAGCCATCCTAACACCTGTAATTCACATCAGTCAGATTACAATGGAATTTTCTATTTGTTATGTATTAACAAAAATTATTAAATTAAGGTGAGGCATAAAGCTTTCCTGTTGCAGTAGGATTCTCAAGCCTATAATGCATTGGTTTATGGCATACAGTAAATAGAAAAAATATTAGATTTCCTCTATTGCTTTTTCAGGGGTATCTTATATTGATCTGATGGGGGGAAATGGAAGTAAATAGTTCTGCATTAAGTGGCTGTAAATATATTACACACACATAGATGGCTGTTCCAAGTTTGTTTTATCATCAGCCACACTATGCTTACAAATCCTACCCATTTTATAAAGAATACAAGAGTGTATGGTGGCTAGAGAGCCTTCATTACCAAAAAATTGTGGTGACAATTTATGCACACATCTGATGAAGTGGGTTTTAGCTCACGAAAGCTTATGCCCAAATAGATTTGTTAGTCTCTATGGTGCCACAAGTACTACTTGTTCTTTTTACAAGTCACAAGTGAGCTATGCAAATCCCTTCAGACAAGTGGCAATAAAACCTTTATAGCACCCTATGTCCACATATATTTGGTGTGATTTTTTTTTAATGTAGTTGTCTTATTTTGTTCAGTTTGTCCTTTTACCTAGACTTCCCCTGCTTTTCCCCTTTCTGAATTATGTTAATTACTATTGCTCTGATTCAAAACGCACTTAAGCACATGAATTCAGTGGGCCTGAGTTAAGTTCAGGCTTATCTTTCCTATTTAAGTGTTTTACTTTAAGATGGCCCAAGAAAATTAAAGTAGCTGCTATGTAGAAAGTGATGTCCCCATATACTGGATTAAGTTCCTTTTTGTAATAGTTCCACAAATTCATACAAATTAAAGATTTTAGGCCATCTAGTGCATCTCTCCTCGAGACATTTTACAGTGATTAGTGATCTATACTGAAGAAATCTTGACAGCTTGCATTAGTACATACAGTATATGTTAACATTTCAATCATGTACAATAAGTGGGATCATATAATCAGTAATTATTGATTCTGATCTAGACTTTTTTTTTTTTGGTAAAGCTTTTCTTTTTTGTGTGAGTTTCCCTTGGGTGTCTTTTGCAAAATGTTTCAGCAATGACTCCTGGAGTAATGACAGCTGCTGTGGTCTCCTGTCTGCCATAATATGATAGTAATTTGACCTGATAAGCATATGAATTATTAATTGATTCAGCACCAGTTATCAAGGAAATGACACTAGTAGGCTGTGGCATGGACAATTACTGGATAACTGAGCAAAGTATGAGCAAAGATTACCAAATTAATTACAGGGAGAATTATCACCTTTTATATCGGTATAAAGTTTTAGAGCTGAGAAAATAATGGAAAAATATTCTCAATATTTAACTATAGAAGAAAGTTTCATCTTAACAATATACATGACCCCTGTGGCTTATCTAATCAGCAACATAGCACACATTCTGTAACTAGAGGCATGTAACTAACCAATAAAGTGTCTGTGAATTGAGAGTGTTACAATACAACTCAAAATTTGCACTGTGTTGCTGGTTACATAAGCCATCCAACTGAGAGAGAAAAATGATTAGTTCACTAAGCAACACAGTGTGACTATTTTCAATTACCTGTTTGTGAGCAGTCTGAAGCCAAAAATATTAAATGAAGAAATGTGTAGATAATTCGGAACAAATACATTCAAGACTTTTTTGAACCGTTAATCTTTCTGTGATATGTTTGAAGTTCACTGAATGAATTCTCTAGTTTCAGGTAACAATACTGGCCAATGTTTTACATTTGATTTTTAGGCTCTTTTCAAAATCTCACCTAAGGGAGTAATGTACCAACATACCATACAATGGCATTTAGGTGCCTAATTCTCTTAGGCTCCCTTGAAAAATGCCTTAAATTCTGTCTTTGGCACCTAAATAAGTGACATAACCTTTAAACATGCTGTGCTCATTAAAGTTAATGGGAACTTCTGCATCCTCAGCACATTTGAAAACCAGGCCACTTGTTTATATGTCTAAAAGTCTATATTTTGGCTCTCATTTTTAGAAGTATTTACCATTAAGTAATATATATATATATACATATATATATATATATATATATATATATACTCCTGAATAAAATGCATCAATATATCTAATAATTGAGCACCAGTCACGGCTGTGAAATGCTTAGAGCTTATTCTCAACAGATAATGATATTTGTGAGTAGTACACAAGAAAAAAAAATTGACTCAGCTTCAACCCGAACTCTAATTTTGGAAATGTATCATCAACTTGGGTACCTAATTTAAGATGCCTATATTTTGGGGTACTCAAACACTAATCTGTGTATGTAAATGTAACCCACACACCTCCTGGGTGTGGTGTTCTGTACCATCTCGTGGTACCAAGACCACTTAAAAAAAGAGATTAATGAGTTTGCTCTACAGCCATAGCTAACAGCCAGTTGGCTTTTAGCTCATGCGGTAGAGGCTCATGCACTAAGCTCCAGAAATCCCAGATCCAAATCTGCCCACTGATGACCAGGGTCTGTCAGCATTACACAAACAGCATTTGGAGACAAACACTGAGTTGTCAGACATCTAAGTGCTCATTTAGTGTGCACTACCATACCATGTTTGTGAAAGAAATCAAAAGTTTGGAGCACACAAATATGTCCAAAATTGGCCTCTGAAAGCTGTAGGCTGATTTCAAAATGTAACCCTATGAATACACATGCAGTGCAAACTCAAGCAAGCTGCAGACAAATGTATTTGAATGTGCTTTGAGGACTTAGCCTTAGTCTACACTACCACTTATGTCGGTATAACTTGTGTCACTCGGGGATGAATAAGCCACCCCTCCGAGTTACGTAAGTTACACCAACCAACACCAGTGTGGACAGTGCCATATCAGAGAGTGGGAGAACTTTTCTGGGTGACATAGCTAGCACCTCTCATGGAGGTGGTTTTATTATGCTGATGGGAAAGCTCTCTCCCATCGACATAGAGCATATTCACAGGACGTGCTGCAGCACGGCTATAGCGTTTTTAGTGTAGACTAGCCCCTAGTGTGCTTGACCTAATGCAACATTTCTTTGTTGTAAGCTCCTGAGGGCAGGAGAAATTTATTTCTATCCCTACATATAGCGCTTATCACAATATGGCCATGATCTTGGTTCACAGTACTACTGTAATACAAAAAATACTAATTTTTAAAAATCTTTCTAGAACTAGAGCATTTAATGGAGAATTATAGTCCCTGGTATAGGATTCTACAGGTTAGTTCAAAGACATCTTCTAGAAAGGATTTGTTCTCTATTAAATTCTCTAGTGCCTTCAGTGGATTTATGCCAACTCACAACAATAAAGAATTTGGCCCTATAGGTTTTTGGTTTAATTTCTGTGGAAATCCATTTAATTTAGGTAGATCCATATTGGTTTAATTCCTAATAAATCTCTAGGAACTTTCCATAAGCAAATGGCATTAATTAGCAAATCTGTTTTCAGTCTCAGTAGAGACACCAAGCACTGATGAGCATGGAGACTTAATTATCTTCTCTTCCAGAGGCTGGGGAAACACTGAGGCAATGCAGACAAGCTTTCACTCACACCATCCAATTTCTGACTGGCTTCAGTAAATAGTAGACTCAAGTTACCAAATAATTTTAAATCCAGCATCTATCATTAGCCTAAAAAATAAAACACACACACTTCTTTTTAAAACAGAAGTGCATCAAACTGGAAATTTTTCTAGCAATAATGAGTTGCCTATCTTCTGCATGAGGGAGGCTTGAATACTGTAAGATGATTTACAGTGTCTGTTTTTAGTTTTCAGTGCAGCATAACCACATCTTTTCGAACAAGCTGTTGCTATACATTTGGGCAACTATTGCTTGTACCAAATTACTTCTGTGAATTAGCAAGAACCAATGATACATAAAAGCTGATTTTCCTCCCTCATGCTGTGCATGAAGCATAATGAATATCAATGCTCAAAAGGCTTCACTGCTCTAAGATGAAACAGAACTGAAAGAAATGACAATAGGGGGCATAACAGATTGGACTGACACATGTAGTTCCTTAGACCCATACAGGGTATCCTGTATACATCCATAGTGACACAGCTGAACCTCTGCGTTTTCTCATACATTACATAATAGTCAGTTCAGACAAGCTGCCAAACCTGCAGCTGCAGAGGAATGTGTCTCAGAAGGGGCACATCTCACTACGGATATGCTGCCATGAGTTGCATACACTGTGGTGTAGTGTGGTGTGCTATGATGTAGTGCAAAGGTTCTCAGACTATGGTCCATGGACCACCAGTGGGCCGCAAGCTCCATTCAGGTGGTCTGCAGATAATTCCATCTAAGGTGTGCACCTGGGTGGCTGCACATGAGAAAATGAAGGGCCACCCATCTAATTAGGTGCCTGGACCCTGGAGAAGACACACATGTAAGGTGTGGGGGGGTGGCCTTGGGGAGGATAGAAGGTAGGTAGGAGGGGGAAGTGGGGTGATAAAAGGGGATGGGAGGAATTTGGGACGTGCAGGGCTGTGGTGGCCAGAGAAAGAGATGACTTTCCCCAGCTCCAGAGCTGCAGCTGCTAGGGAGAGATGGACTTCCTTCCCAGCCTCAGCTCTGTGGCTGCTGTGGTCGGGGAGAGATCCCACTTCTTCCCAGCTCCAGCTTGGGTGCTTCCGCTGTGGGGTAGAGAGGTCACATCTATCGTATTAGAAAGGTAAAACTACTGATATTAAAATATGAATTGTGTGCTTTAATTTGTAGAAGAAAAAAACATTAATTATTATTAATTTTTTATATATAGGGCTTTTATCCAAAGCACTTTACAATCGCTAGCTAATGGTACAAACAACATTTGGAAAGATCCTTAAGTGGTCCGCCGAGACCTCAGCAATTTTCAAGTGGTCCGTGGAAAAAAAAAAGTTTGAGAACCACTGTAGTAGTGCACTTGCTGCTATATCAGCAGCATGTCTCTTTATGTCTACCTTAGCTAGGACAAATTAAAGTATTGATGTTCCCCCTTTGTAACATGAAACCTTCATCTACCCTTCACTAAACACTAAAACTAGATTTGAACACATTTCCAGTTGCTCACAACCTCTTCCACCTAGAGAAGACTGCACCCATTCATTTGCAGCTGACATGATAAAGTTACATGTAGGGAAGTGTTAGATACTGAATCTTGGGTTTTGCATTCAATGATAGATGACCCAAATGAAAGACGTTGCAGAAGACCCCAATTTTGCCTTAACTGGTTCTGACAAGGTATTGTAAGTAGCTATTGGCATTTGAAGCACTAAACTGATGATGTACTAACAACCACTATATTTTGACTTTTGCCCAAAGACACAAATGAACTGTTCTTTATAGAAAATGTTCTTGAATTTAGATGCAAGGGAGAAGTTAATAATAGAACAGTCAAAAACCTTCCTACAACCCAACCAACCAAAACAAAACAACCACACACTATTTATGAGTTTGTCCATTTGTCACTGATCTGAAAGCCAGATAATTTTTAAGCATTATACTTAAGTTTAAGCCCAGGAGTAAAAAAATTCAAAGGCACCTAACTGATTTTGCCACCTAAGGGCCTGTCTACACATGGACACTCAGGAAAGTTAATCTGAGTCAACAAATAGTGTGAATTTAAAGTGGATTAGTTAAACTACATTAAACCCTTTTGTGGACACTCTTATTCAGAATTCAAGTGTCCAATTTAGTGAATTAAACTCAACTGAATTAAGACCACTTTAATTCTGAATGAGAATGTCCCTGTGTAGACAACCCCTAAGTCACTTTTGAAAATCAGATATAGGGATTTAGGAACCTAAAGGCTTCTCTATACTTAAAACACTGCAGCTGCACTTCTGCACTTCAGTGAAGACACTACCTAAGATGATGGGAGGGATTCTCCCATCAGCATAGGCACTCCACCTCTCTGAGAGGTGGTGTGGCCCATGCCTGGTGTCAGCTCAGGGAAGAATGTGAAATTCAGAACAAACTGATAAAAACAGGGCAGTTACACCCCCAAAATGGTGGTTATTCTAAGATTAGAGTTCACCAAGCCAGAGCCCTCTCTCACCACACTAGTTAACAAGAAGCTAAAAACACAGTCCCCTTAGGCAATCCAGCCCCTATCACCACCCAAACATCTGGTCTTTATGATGAGAGGTTACTGAAAACCAGATTCATCATAGATAAGATTCTTCTAATCCCAAAAGATCAGCCACTCTCCCATGTCAATATGTGTACTTTAGATCTTACAAAATACTATGCTGTAGCCAATTCCTTTAGTAACTAAAGGCTAAATGTTTATTAATATAAAAGAAAAGAAGAGAGTTATTAAACGGTTAAGAAATCATATACATTACAATTGATGTTTAGAGTTTGCAGGTCAGAATAATAGCAGTGATGTTAAATCTGCTGACTTGCAATCAATCTCTCTGGCTCACCCATTAGATTGGAGTCATCGGTCCATTGTTCAAAGTTCTTCTTTGTTGAAAATCATGTCCAGAGGTGTAGAGCATGAATGAAGACAAAGCAGTGATGTCACATCTTGCAATTTATGCCTCAGCCCATGTGAACTGGAAAGTTACTGGCCAATATGGGGTCCAGGGTTACATGAGCATGGAAAGTTACTGGTAAAAGATGGAGTCTTAGATCATATGTCCTTATTACATGTCTTGCTGAGTCAGGAAGAATTCATTGAGTACATGCTCTTTGAGGAGTTTTTGGGAGGGTCCCTGGAATAGTTGATTGTCCCTAATGGGCTATCAAGCTGGCTGACTAGTGTTGATGCAAATCATTCTGGGGTTGTCACCCAGGAATACAACAGATGTTAGAGATACAAATACATAGCAAATATTCATAACTTCAGATACAAAGATGATACATGCATGTTAACAGGATTTTCCTACTATAACAGTCTATAACTTTTTCATTGATACATTTCATGACATACTTTGTACAAGATTTATTGCAACAGTGCTGACTGTATCAGTGCAGCTAGTTAACTTCCATTCTATACAGCATCACAGGTGGTAGCTAGGTCAAAAGGAGAATTCTCCCTTCGACCTATTACTGTCTACACTGGAGGGTTAGGTTGGTTTAACTGCATCGCTCAGGGGTGTGGATTTTTTACACCCCTGTGCGACATAGTAACACTGACTTAATGTCCTAGTATATATCAGTCTCATTCAGAATCAATGGGACTCAGGATCCTAAGACATTTAGGTACCTTTGAAAATTTTACCCCAAATCTCCAAACTTGAATATGAAAAAGTAGCTTAATTCTTTCCCAACAGCAATTACCCAGAATAGCTTGTCTGTAAAATGCACTATTCATCTGAGGACACTCACTCATTCATAAACTTAAAGTTTCATGTGGAGACTGAATGACTGACTCTTGTGCTCTTGTAAGCTCTGCAAGTCAGGCACTCCCTCTTCAGTTAGTTCTTTATCTCCACTCATTGTTTAAACTGGATTCACTCTCACAACCTGTCTGAAATAATCCACAAGGACTTTTACAGATTAAATAATAGATTGATTTCTCACATAACAGTTGTAAAGAAACTTCACGCACTCTTGAAACTCCATGATAGGATCTTCAAAAAGTTAAGTGGGGTTAGTCTAAAAGTACCTCTAATACCTGCTTGTCTTGCAAGGTATAACAGGTCCCTCTGGGCGGAGCCTATTCATTGTAATGGTGATTTCTGCAGGACTTCCTAACCTTCTGGTAAGGCAGGAGAAGACTGCACTCATTTTAACCTCACTGAATGAACCCCGGATTCACCATTCCAGCTCAATGTATCATGTTCAGTATTCTACATCTAGAGAGTCCAGAACATGCAAGAATGAAGGGCCAGTGGTTAAGATGCTATTCTAGGACTTGAAAGCTGGGTTTGAACTTGGGAGATCTGGGCCTGCCATAGTCTCCTGGTGTGATCTTCATACAGTCACTTATTTTTTCTGTGCCTCAGTTCACCATCTGGAAAATAGGGATAAGTAGTACATCCCTATCTCAAAGAAGTGTTGTGAGGATAAATAACTTAAAGATTGTAAAGCACTCATTTATATCAATGGGAGTAACATATAAGTCTCTTAGGTAGGTAGAGGTTTCAGAGGAAGGGTTAAAAAAGAAAATATAATTCACCCAGAAAATTTTGCATTGCTGTGTATGATGACAGTGGAGGGTGTTGATGATGCAAAGGAGATGGATATCATCCTGACCTCTCCTGTCCCATGAGGGTGAGCCTGGCTTCCCACTCAATATTATGACCTGGCATGTGCGGTCACAGCATCACTCGGGTTTGTCCCAGCTGCCCCTCTGTCATTATGGAGGGGCCAGTGGGCCAAATGTGTGTGAGTGGAATTGTGACCTGGTTTGCAGCACCACTTGCTTTGGGGGCCTTCTCAAATGGGGGAATCAGAGCAAACTGCCCTTTTTACCCCCTGGGTGGCTCTGCCCTAAATTTATGCTCGTGGCTCACTCTGTCTTGTCAGGGAGGCAGGCAGGTAGGCTGCAGCAGTCCTTCTGTTGTCTAGCAATGGTCTGCCATGGAGAGAGAGAACAAGCCTAGGATCCTGCCCTTAAATAAGTTTCCTGTCCTGTCTGTCATGTGATCAGGGATGTCCCTAGCGGGGTGCAGGGACCGAATCCGTCATGTCCGGGACCAACCCATCACTTCCCGGACCGACCATGCCAGCCAATCACATTGGCTCGTGGGGCCCCCCCAAAGCTCGTGACCCGGAGAGGTCACCCTGATTCGCCATACCCAACTTCAATACCTCAGTCAGGTGGTTAGCCAAGAAATCTCAGCACCCCCAGAGTCCAAGCTGGTAAAAAACAGTTTCCTTCAGTCCAAGTACACTGTAGGAACTCCATTGTTCTAGGTGTGGACTTCTTTGACTGGAAGACAGTCACAGTTGATACTATTGTGTTTGCCCCTTAGGGAGATGTCACACATTACAATAAACTGCCTTTGGCCTGTCCTTGACATCTCTAGGCAGTTACAGTTAGTTACACACTCAATATGTGGTTACAATGTCAATTAAAAGTAAAAATTCGATACAGACATTATACCAATCCACCACAATTATTTCCTCAGATTCAGAGATTGTGGTCAAATCCAGTTTCATAGTGGGGTAAAAAATGAGTACTACTGGATTTAGGTTTCTATGAAAGAGCATTACTGGATAGAGGAATTTTTTCTCGTGGAAACACAATCATGATGGAGTTTTTTTCATCTTAACATAGAGTGAAAAACCAGTTCCTTGAACAGAGATCCATCAGATCTCATATTAGGCTAAGGCTTTTGTTTCAGATCCTCAGCTGGTATAAATTGGCATGTCTCCATAGATTTTTAAGCTCTGAAAGCAGTGGTGTCTAGATGGTGCAACTCTTGCTTGCTCGGGTGAATCTTTACACAGCTAATCCCACTAAAATTACACTTGGTGTTAACAATCTGTCAGCATTATTAATAGCTGCTCCTCAGTAATTCTACCAGTCATGGTGAACTTGGTTCTGAATCCAAGGTGATGAGATTAGATTCCCCCCTCCAACTCCTTCTAAATTTTTGTTTCGTGAATGCACCAAATTTTATGAAGTGGTGAAATGTATTTTCCATTTTTAGTACAGATTAATAGATTATAGGTCCAGTTGTCCAGTCAGGCATCCCAAATATAGTCAACCTTCACTGAGACACATCTTTTTAATAATAGCAAGCCTGATTCTGCCAGCCTCACTCATGCTGAAGAGTACCTTCCTCTGCAAGTATGGCAGAATCTGGCCCAAAGTGACTCATTATCTTGTCTTTCACATCACAGACAAAATACACTTACTTTTCCAGAATGTGTAAACACCTTTGTCCAAAGTAATGAGATTTCCAAGTCCCTGTTCTCCAGAGCCAGTCTCTGGCATGGAAATATACAACAATGATGTCAACCTACCACCTAGCTAAGAATTTCTACATATTGTCCTTTCACTCTATGCCAGGGTTAGGAAATTCCATTATTTCCTTCAGGAAATCTTTTAAAGCCCTTCTTGTAAGTGGTGCATTGTACTATGCAAGAGGCATCTCTCCAAGGGAAAGATAAAACTTCTCTATTTGGACTTCTAACAAAGATTGGGAGAAAGCATTCTCAAAAAGAAATGTAATCATGAGGCATATCAGTTCCAGCTGTAATGAACACCTGAGACCTTTAAATCCTATGGAATGAAAATGGTTATTTGCCTCCTCCTGTAACAATGTGAAAAATGGGGCTTTCTCTTGGTGCGCTGTCTAACTTTAATTTGATTCCTCCTTAAGCATACTAATCCATACGAGAATAGTTCTAGTCTTCAGCCCTTGCCTCCCACTTCCTGGATACACGAGTATCCAAAGTAGCCATAGCTGATTATTAAAGGATTACTTTAATTTCCTTTAGTCTATGAACACCATATCTATTCATGCAGGCTGCTATTAAAGTGACACATTATGCTGGGTTTGGGGTTAAGATACTTCTTTTCACTGCAGGCAAAATTGTAACGATTCTTTATAGGCACAGTATGATTCTCACTTCATTCACTACCATAGTATTGAATAACGATCCGGTATTTTTTCCTTCCACTTATCTGTTTGCCCTAGTTCTGTCACTGACCATAAAAGACAATATAGGAAAGTGGGACTCGTTATTGGTAAATGTATAGTGAAAATTGATTTTTGTTCCCATCTTGAATATAGTAACTTCAAGTGCATGAACAAGCAAAAGAAGCAGAATAGTTTATACTTTTGTCTTTGAGATTTCAGATTAGCTTTAGTACGCTTTCAGTGCTGGATTCAGAGGAAGAGAATAAGGAAATTTACTAACTAAGAAAGAATTCTTCACCTTGTTAGCCATTCCCCAATTACTGGCATACAGAAATGTGAGAATTGTCATCCATTAACTCTCTCCATGCATGCTTCCACTTTAACATCTAGAGAGCGAAATAGAAGCACATTAGAAAGGGAGTGTGACCTGACCGCAGGACTGGGAGACAAGAATTCAGGTATTAATCCCAGTTGTGAATCCATATATGACCTCTCTCCTTGAAGTTTCCAATCTGTTAAAAATGATATGATACTGATTTAATTAATATATTTTTACAGCATTCATCAGTCAGGGTAGTGTGCTTAGCTGATGGCACTCCTAAGTGTATTTCTGAGGATTTGCTACTAGATGTAAAGCATTTTGAAGACTAAGGGGAAGGGATAAAACACACAGGCAGACTATTTGAAGTACTGGTGCAGGCAGATCTGGGTCCATCCAAAACTAAAGAAGGGTGACTAGATAGCAAGTCAGAAAAACTGAGACCCTAAAACAGAGCCCCTAATATTAGAATGGTCCCAATAATATTGGGATGCCTGGTCACCCTAAACTGACGCCCCTCCCCCTCAATTCAGGGATCCAAAGGGGGACACCAATCAGCCCTGGGCTACACTGGGGGGGGTGGGGGTCGATCTACGATACACAACTTCAGCTACGTGAATAACGTAGTTGAAGTCGTCGTATCGTAATCGACTTACCTGGCCGTGAGAACGGTGGCGAGTCGATCGCTGCCGCTCACCCGTCGACTCCGCTTCCGCCTTTCACCGACGTGGATTTCCGGAGTCAACGAGGAGCGCGTTCGGGGATCGATTAAGCGCGTCTAAACGAGACGCGATAAATCGATCCCCGATAGATCGATTGCTCCCCGGCGGGTAGTGAAGACAAGCCCTCAGAGAGCACATGACACCTCCCACTGCTCCTCAAAGGTGTCCAAGGAGTCAGTGGGCACCACCTAGTGGAACTCTGCTTGGAGGCATGACTGAACAAGGGAATTGAAATAGGCCCCATAGCCGCAGAGTATCCTCATCCAACTTTCTTCTCTTGGTGTGATGGATGGCAATCTTGGCCAGCACCCACCAGGAGGAGGCTAATGAGGTCACGAATTTTTGGGGCCATGGATGGGGTGTGCCAGGATTAGGAGGTGCAGGCAAAAGGGTGAATCCATGCTGACTGTTCCTGATCACTTTCCTCTCCTCTAAGTGCTTCAAAATTGATTCCTTGAGGACCTGCTCCATCATTTTTCCAGGGACTGAGGTGAGGCTGACTGGCCTGTAGTTCCCCAGATCCTCCTTCTTCCCTTTTTAAAATATGGGCACTACAATAGCCTTTTTCCAGTCATCCGAGACCTCCCTGATCACTAAGAGTTTTCAAAGATAAACACCGCTCTACAGCCAAAATGCTTCTGAAATAAATGTAGTCAAACTTTACTAATTCTGGGTCACTGAGAACAAAAATGATGCTTAAAATTGTTGATTGGCTCTAGTTTTCAAGACATGCTATTGGGTCAGTATATACGACCCCTGACTTGGGAATGGCGGAGGATAAGTGAGTTATAAAGGGAAGGGATCTCAATTTAAACCAGAAATGACTAAAATACATCTTTGACTGGATCTATGAATAAATCTATGACTGGGTTTGGACAGTACTTGCTTTTTAGGCAAAACAATGAATGATGCAATCTGAAGCTGGTATTGCGTCATACATGATATGAATTGCATCATGTTATTCCTAGAAGTCATGGATGATGCAATCATAACGAAGCTTACATCACTCTGCTGAACAAATTGCCCTAGATTAGCTCTAAAAATCATACAGTGTCGTGCTCTCTTATTTGTCAGTGTTTGATTTTGCAAAGGGACACATTTCTGTTTACCCAAAGTGAGCAGAGATGCCTCGTACTTGTGTGAACAGTGCAGATAACTTCTGCTATGTTTGTGGTGAAGTGACTTTTGCATCACAAAAGCACAGTATAACCACTATGGTTAAGAAAGCCTATCACCTTTCTTTTGGCTACAAAATTGGAGCTCAGGACAAGAGGTGGGCCCCACACATATGCTGCAACACTTGTGCAACAAATCTTCGCCAGTGGTTGAACAGGAAAAGGAAATCTATGCCTTTTGCAGTGCCAATGATTTGGAGAGAGCCAACAGATCATACCAGCAATTGTTACTTCTGCATGGTGCCTCCAGTTGGGAAAGGTGTGTCAAAGAAGAAAAAGTGGACTGTGCATTATCCAAAGATTCCATCAGCTATACGCCCAGTACCCCACGGAGAAGGACTGCCAGTTCCTGATGCACCAGAATCATTCTCACTTGAGTCAGACGAGGAAGAGGAAGAGGATGAAACTTCTGGTCCTGAACCATCAGTGTCACAGGACCCACATTTTCTCCCATCCTCCTCCTCTGAACCACACCTCATAACACAAGGTGAACTGAATGACCTTGTCTGGGATTTGGAACTACCCAAGAGTAAGGCAGAGCTTTTGGGCTACAGACTACAGCAGTGGAATCTCCTGGCAGGTGATGGTAGGGTTTCCATGTTCCGTGACCGTCAAAAGGATCTTGTCCCATTCTTCTTCATGGAAGGTGATCTTGTAGCCTGCAACAACATCGATGGTGTGATGGCAGCCCTCAACATCGTTCACGATCCAGATGAGTGGAGACTATTCATTGATTCATCGAAGACGCGTCTTAAAGCTGTTTTACTGCATAATGGCAATGTTTTGCCATCAATTCCAGTTGGTCATGCAGTCCATATGAAGGAAACCTATGACAACATGAAACAACTTTTGAGGTGCATAAACTATGACCAACATCAGTGGCAGCTTTGTGGCGATTTGAAGGTTGTTGCTCTCTTGCTTGGTCTGCAGACTGGATACACAAAGTACTGCTGTTTTCTCTGCGAATGGGATAGTCGTGCAAGAGATTCCCACTACATCAAGAAAGATTGGCCACTCTGACAGTCATTGGAGCCTGGGAGGAAAAGTGTTCAGCATCCACCACTTGTTGAATCAAGGAAGATTTTGTTACCAGCCTTACACATCAATCTGGGTCTGATGAAGAACTTTGTCAAGGCCATTGACAAAACACAAGCGGCTTTCAAGTACCTCCGTGGAAAATTTCCAAGGTTAAGTGAAGCTAAGATAAAGGAAGGTGTCTTTGTTGGTCCTGAGGTTCGTGAACTTCTTCGAGATGATGCATTTGACCATGCACTGCGTGGCAAGGAAAAAAAGGCATGGAAAGCCTTCCAGTTAGTGGCAATACATTTTCTCGGAAACAACAAGGCAGACAACTACAGGTTGTTGGTGGAAAACCTCCTCAAGTCATACAAAAGCCTTGGTTGCAACATGTCACTAAAGATACATTTTTTGCACTCTCATCTAGATTTTTTTCCACTGAACTGCGGAGCAGTGAGCGACGAGCACGGCGAGCGATTTCACCAAGACATTGCAACAATGGAGAAACGCTATCAGGGCAAATGGACCCCATCAATGCTTGCAGACTATTGCTGGACAGTGACAAGAGATGCTCCATTTAATGAATACAAGAGACAAGCCAAGAAGTGCCGAGTAGACACTGAATAGGACTAAACTATGTACATAATAGTTTTTTGCCTTTTGTTCCATAATAAATTTTATTTATATAACCCCTTTGCTGATTTTTAAAGTGTTACATAAACAGGACAGGTGAAATAGTATCATGTAAAGCAACCATAAACACATGAAAAGACCTAGGTTTACAATTTATGATTAAAACTCTACTATCTACACAATGTACATAGACATAAAATGTAAAAACTTAAATATCTTAGAAACAGTAGCCAATCAGTTGTTTTAATTGTCATATTTGAATTCAGCACATCCAAATACATACTAAATAGCACATTTTATCTCTGAAGCAGATGACTTCTCAAAAATTGTAGACCAGTGTAATGGCCAATGGCTCTGCAATCAGATCCGCCAACTCCTTTAGCACCCTCGGATGCAGTGCATCCGGCCCCATGGACTTGTGCTCGTCCAGCTTTTCTAAATAGTCCTGAACCGCTTCTTTCTCCACAGAGGGCTGGTCACCTTATCCCCATACTGCGCTGCCCAGTGCAGTAGTCTGGGAGCTGACCCTGTTCATGAAGACAGAGATTAAAAAAAAGCATTGAGTACATTAGCTTTTTCCACATCCTCTGTCACTAGGTTGCCTCCCCCATTCAGAAAAGGGCCCACACTTTCCTTGACCTTTTTCTTGTTGCTAACATACCTGTAGACACCCTTCTTGTTACTCTTAACATCCCTTGCTAGCTGCAACTCCAAGTGTGATTTGGCCTTCCTGATTTCACTCTTGCATGCCTGAGAAATATTTTTATACTCTTCCCTGGTCATTTGTCCAATCTTCCACTTCTTGTAAACTTCTTTTTTGTGTTTAAGATCAGAAAGGATTTCACTGTTAAGCCAAACTGGTCGCCTGCCATATTTACTGTTCTTTCTACATATCGGGATGGTTTGTTCCTGCAACCTCAATAAGGATTCTTTAAAATACAGCCAGCTCTCCTGGCCCCTTTCCCCCTCATGTTATTCTCCCAAGGGATCCTGCCCATCAGTTCCCTGAGGGAGTCAAAGTCTGCTTTTCTGAAGTCCAGGGTCTGTATTCTGCTGCTCTCCTTTCTTCTTTGTGTCAGGATCCTGAACTTGACCATCTCATGGTCACTGCCTCCCAGGTTCCCATCTACTTTTGCTTCCTCTACTAATTCTCCCCTCTTTGTGAGCAGCAGGTCAAGAAGAGCTCTGCCCCTAGTTGGTTCCTCCAGCACTTGTACCAGGAAATTGTCTCCTACACTTTCCAAAAACTTCCTGGATTATCTGTGCACTGCTGTATTGCTCTCCCAGCAGACATCAGGGTGATTGAAGTCCCCCATGAGAACCAGGGCATGTGATCTAGTAACTTCTATTAGTTGCCTGAAGAAAGCCTCGTCCAATTAATCCCCCTTGTCTGGTGGTCTATAGCAGACTCCCATCACGAAATCACCCTTGTTGCTCACACTTCTAAACTTAATCCAGAGACTCTCAGGTTTTTCTGCAATTTCATACTGGAGCTCTGAGCAGTCATACTGCTCTCTTACCTACAGCGCAACTCCCCCACCTTTTCTGCCCTGCCTGTCCTTCCTGAACAGTTTATATCCATCCATGACAGTACTCCTGTCATGTGAGTTATCCCAGCAAGTCCTCCCCCTTGAGGGCTGCTATCGACCTAGTCAAGGAGACTAGCTTCCAGGTGCTCAGGAGGTCCTGGTAGAAGAATGGAACCTCAGAGAGGTCTTGGGGGAGACCCCACAGGTGGAGATAAAAGAGCTGCCAGTCTTATCAGAGCCCTTGGAGGCTGTGGAGGAAGCTGTGCAGAAGCAAACCCCATAAGGGCCTACTTGCACTGTAAAGGAGTCAATGCAGGGCCTGGAGGTGGAGGGCATGGACCTGGCTGAAGATGCAGAGCAAGTGGTGTCCACCCTTCTCTAGGGGGAGGCTCAAGGTGCCCGCAGAGATGCAATGTAACCTTGGCCAGAAAAACTCCAAGATCTGGAGACTGACCAGTGTTCCCAGGGCTGGGCTCAGGGTGTTAAACCAGTGCCAGAGCATGGGTGGGACCAGCTGGTTGAGCACCAGTGTCCTCTCCCAAAGGGAGATGCACTAGAGAAGCTCCGTCCACCTCTGCAACCAGTCAGACTACCTAGCCTCAAGATTGACCCAATTATCCAGTTGGGAGAGATCAGTGGCAGAAAGTCGGATGCTCTGATAGAGCAGAAAACCTGCATTCCACCAGATGGCATGAGCACAGATGGGAGGGAACTCACTTGCCACCCATCCCTGTCCATCAGGCCAAAGCTCTCGACCCAGTTGACCCAGGTGCAGGAGACTGCCAAATAGATGGCTTGGCAAACCTCCACCTGTACCAGGTCTGCCAGGTCCTGGGCCACGAAGACCACGTAGGCATACGGCTACAGGATCACCCACAAGTCCAGCTCCTAAAGCACAAACACCATTATCCTGTTGTGGAGGAGCTGGAGAAAGGGCTCAATGATGATGGCATAGAGCTGGCTGGACATCAGGCAGCCCTGATGCACCCCTCTGCCAAAGGTGATGACTTTGGTCAAGGCCCCATTGAGCTTGACCAGACATTCTACAGAGATTTACAGCACCTGGAGAAAGCCAAGAAACAGGGTTCAAAGCCAATGCCCACAGAGTGTCCATGAGATACCCATGATCCTCCTGTCAAATGCCTTCTTCTGGTCCAGGGACAGGAGGGAGTAGGCCTTGGACCAAATAGAAGTTGTCAAAAGTGGTGCGGCCCAGGACACACAGGGAGAATGAAGAAGGTGATAGTTCACAATTTTCATATTATTTTTACATTTGTTTTTCCCTTTAGATTTTGTTTGTTAAATGATTTGAATGAAATTCTGCTAGCTGGACATTAGTGGAACAGAAAGAAAAAAGAATGGGTGAGGTGACATTGAAGGAAAAAGATTAGAGGAGAGGAGAAGGAAGGAAGGAAAGAGAAAAACAAATGGGAGTGAGGCTGAGGTGAAGAGACTAGGCAGGGTGGGGAGATTGGGACAAAGCTAGTCAGCAGAAGAAAAAGATATTCAGAGTAAAAAACTATAGAAAGCACTGATGACATCATGAGTGACTGAAGGTTCCTGTAGAAAGTCTTCTAAGTATGCTCCTGCCAGATGAATCTCTGCCTCTGGGCTGGCTCCATCCTTGAGTTTCTCTCTCCCTAAACTCACAGGACTGAGGGAGCGGTGGATCTTGGTCCAGGGTACATATAATCAATCCAGGATCTACCATTCACAATTCTGGGTCCAGGAGGTGCTATGGGGTGGGGTAGAGTGGAGAGGAGGAGAAGAAGCCCTATCCGAGGTCTCATATCCTCACTTCCCCTCAAAGTGCAGCTGTACCTGCTGCAGCTGCTTCTGTGATAGCAAAACTTGCATAACATATATGTGGACAGTTTGGGTCTTGAATCTCTGTAAGCAATGGATCCGATAGTCCCTCTTCTGATCTACCTCCCTGTGGCACTTTGTGCCTCCAAACAGCACCCTGGAATCCTCATATTCATCACTATCATTTTATGTGTTTTCTACAAAGTATGCCTTGTGATGCATCATTTTGAAAGTCTTGTTCTCTTGAACATGAACATTCTGTTGGATTGTATGTGCTATCATGGTATGTGAAGTTATTAAGTTTTTCTCTGTGTGTCAAGTATCAGAGGGGTAGCTGTGTTAGTCTGGATCTGTAGAAGCAACAAAGAGTCCTGTGGCACCTTATAGACTAACAGACGTATTGGAGCATAAGCTTTCGTGGGTGAATACCCACTTCATTGGATGCATGCAGTGGAAATATCCAGAGGCAGGTATAAATATGCTACTGTTTATACTGCTAGAAGAGGGCCTCATCCTCCCTGATTGAACTAACCTCGTTATCTCTAGCCTGACTCTTCCCTGCATATTTATACCTGCCTCTGGATATTTCCACTGCTTGCATTCGACGAAGTGGGTATTCACCCACGAAAGCTTATGCTCCAATATGTTTGTTAGTCTATAAGGTGCCACAGGACTCTTTGTCGCTTCTCTGTGTGTGTTACTGAAGTACGTTGTGAGGTTGGAAACACCCACAACTAGCCTTTCAGGTGCAACGACAGAGGAACAGACACACTGGCGGGCCATTAAGGGGAATCCACACTCCCAAGGACTATCCCAGGAACTGTATACAATGGTGACTTCTTTGAGATTGCACATAGACAATGGAGACTGCTTGGCCCACATTATAGCAAAAGATCTTTCTAGCAGGCTGAAATACATTATAAAAGAGGGGAAGTAACATCATCACTTGGACCTCAGAATTTAACACCTGGAAACACAAGTGGAGATCTGTAACATGCTTGTACTATCCATGAGGGTGAGACACTGCTTGATTCGAATCCTCTTTAGTTTATAGAACTTAGATTGTGTGTTTATTTTTATTTTCTTTGGTAACCATCTCTGTCCTTTATGCCTACCACTCATAATCCCTTAAAATCCAGCTTTGTGGAGTTAATAAACCTGTTTTATGTTTTACCTAAAACAGCATATTTTGCTTGAAGTGCTTGGGGAAACCTGAGCTCAGGAACAAAAACTGGTGCATGTCCTCTCCACATTGAGGGAGAGGCAGACTGGGTTATAAACATATACTGGTCAGGCTATATGACCAGGGCAGGACAGTACAACTCAGGGAAGCAAAGTTGGGGAGCTGGAGGGGAATTGGCTGGAGCCTCTCTATTGTTAGTTCATGAGTGGCTGGGAGAAGCACTCATGTTAACTCTGCTGGGTGTGTCCCTGCCTACGGATATCTGTGTGAGTGCAGTATCTACCAGAGGTTTGCAGTACCCCAGTTCCAGGTTGCACCCTGGAAAACCTGTCACACTCCCACACTAGCTAAATTAGGATTTACACACACACTCCTTGGCATGAAAAGGTCTGTACCATCACTCTGCCTTACCCACTCAGTCAAACTGCATATATTAAGTGGTGCAAATTGCCTTGCATATGTCCTCAACACTTGTCAATTTCACCTTTTGGGGCTGATTTCGTGCCCAAAGATATTTTTTATGTTTAAACCAAATTATAGTAATTTTCAGCATTTCAAATATGAAGATTTCCCCTATGTTGTCCTATTAGAGATTTTGCTCTCAGATTACCTAAATAAATTAATTAAATTAAATAAACACAAATCTACTGAAGCTAAAAACTTCAGAGAAGGCTTGCTTTGTAGATCTCATTGATGCCTGAGATTCAGGCCAAGTTTGAAGAAAAATGATTTAATGTTTTTAAATGGCAAGGATTCAAAATCTTCATGATGAGGCGTACTAGAATTTTTCTTTTAATTTCTTAATACATTTTTAAGGTTGTCCCGGTCCTGAAACTACTTGTCTTTTCTTAATTCTTATAAATTCAGAAATTCTCAACTGACTTTCTTCAAATATAGTCTGATTGTTAGGACTCAATAGCATCTACAAAACAAGCCAGAACTAAAGAAAATTGGTTCATTAGTTTTAAAGGTATGAACATTTGAAGTTGGCAAATGAATCCTTAAATGGAACAGCCCTAGAATTCCAGAAAGGCACATAATTAGAGATTATTGTGTTTGTAATGGCCCAGAGTTCAGGTTATGTAAAATTATGGGATGACCTAGACTACTGAGGGGGACATCAAGTCCAGAAGCTCTGGATCAATGAAATTGCAGTTCCTGAAAGTTATACGGCTTAAACACAGGGTTTGGGAGCCATGCGCGGTACCGCATTAATGTGGGGACCGTGTTATAGCGGGGGGGGGGGGGGCGTGTTACCATGGATTCCAATTTAAATCATTTATTTTGGGATCCATGCTAATTCCGCGCTAATTCCGAATTCGCACTATGTTGATGCGCGTTCTAGCGGGGGTCTCCTATATAAAGATATGAAGAGAGGCCACATTTTAAGACCAATGCACAAGGAAGCATAGTTAAGGATAAGTTTAATATCTATGTGTGTTGGGGTACTCATAACAGGTAATCTTATTATAGGAGTATATATATATATATACCTTGTTTCCTGCACATGCTATTTTTTTAATCTGTCAGAACATTTGTTACCTCAATAACAAAATGAAACCTGCAAAATGAAAAGAAAAATCAATCTTTTTATTTAGGAACAAATTAAATTCCCCCCGAAAGTAATGATTTTTACCTTAAAGCTGTGATAACTATCTTGTCACAGTGTCAGGTTTCTCACCTTCTTATCTTACAACTGTTAACCTTAATAATCCCCTCACTTTCAAACCATTCCCGACTTACGGCTCTTTAAGCACTTCAGTTAAGCTTGATCGTTTACTTACATTTGGCCTCTAATAGAGTTAGTGTCACTTTGAACATTGTAAATGGATTTTGCTGAAGAATCAAGTTCTTCAGATACTCTAGGACTAATAGTTTTCCCTGTAATTGATATCTTTGTTAGATGATTTTTTGGTGTTTTTTGTTGCTCCTACTCAGTAATTCTAAGTAATGCACAACTCAGTACTGTACTGGGAAGTAAATGAATAGTTTTGGACAGTTTTATCTAAAAATGTATCCACAAAGCTTATAAATGGTGAACCGAAATTGTTATGCACTTATTTCAGGGAGGATCGTGCCTTACAAACCTTTAAGCAGAATTACCAACAAAATATTTTAACTATATTTTCTGGTCTGATATTGGTTAAATTCCACATGACTTCTGAGTTCTTTTAGACCTTATTAAAGGCTTCCCAGTACTGGTCAAGATTTCATTTCTACATCCTCTGAAGTTCTTGGTATTTACAAATCCATTCTAGCTTTGAAATAAAGAAAGTAACGTGTTAGGTTTCCAATAATTTAATATTAAAGGGCCTGGTCCCGCTATGAGATCCATGTCAGTACATGAGTTCATTTATGTAAGCTTATTGTAGAATTCATGTCAAAGATATATCTTATATTTATGTAACACATTTCATCCTGAATAATCTCGTATCACTTTATGAAATATTTGTAATCACTTCATTCATTGCTGAAATAAATTAAATAGTACAGAGGAAGAAAAAAGGCCTTAGTCACAGAATTTTTTATAGTTTCATTTGCTCTTTGATTGGAATCTGGAGTTATTTTATTATAAATCGTTGACATACGGCTGCAGATCAGGTATCTGTTTCTCTTGAGTTTCCTTTCCTGCCTCTAAAAAAACTTGAGGTTATGTGATGTCTAACCTATGGCCACTGCTCTGTATGATGAAAGTACAGAGCTAATTTCAGAAGGACATTCATTCCTGCAGGCAGTGGCTCTGTAGTACAAGTATTGTGCTTATCACACTTCCAGAATCCCACTTAAAAATTGTAAGAAGAAGATGTCCATTTAGGATGTTCTCTTTATTTGGTATAGAAAATCAGTTGTTTTTATAATAATACTTTTCATGTAAATAAAGACCTATGAATGAGATCATCTTTGACTCAAGGGATTGCTGCCATCGCCTTTCCATGTGAAGGACGAGAACCAAATATTTTTCTTTCATGAGTTGCTAAAAAGGAAAGTATGTTTAAAAGTAGGTCTGTGAGTGAAAACTGTTAGATTTGGATGGGCCTGTAACATTACCAAACATTTTGGCTTTTCCTCCTCTGAACCAGCGCGCTGTGGTATTCTTTTTTAGGCGTTAGCTCTGTGTATAACATACTGCTAAATATGGAAGGGTTAGAAATATGTAAAAGAGTTCTATATTCTCTGTTGAAGAGTGTACTAGGTTAATGCAATGCTTAAGATTCCAGAGAAGTCAGGCAGTGGAGCTATAGTTTACATATTGATTGACTGATTAATTATCCCATGAAGAGATTGAGTAAACAATGATAGGTCAGATTTATTTCAGTCTACTCACATGAGCAGAATTTGACTCATTACCTAATTCATGTAATTATGTTGATTAAGTAGTAGTTTATGTTAGTTCAGCATACACTGGGAAGACATTAAAATATGTATTTTTAGTTTTAGGCCAATCACCAAAAATGTATAAATTCTTTATCTAAATCAGATATTCATTAATAACTTCCTAGTTTGAGAAAATGTAAAAATCATTTTGAAAAATATATATATTTTATTATTATTCACTTATTTGTTAATATCCAGCTCCTCCCTAGATAAGCAGACCTGACATCTTACATTTTCCATGCCCAGGATAAAACTTTATGTTTGGAGTGAAAACAAAACAAAAATATGAACTTTATCAAGGCAAAGTAATAAATTATTTTTATGCTCCAGTTTAGTAGCAAGTTACTCTGTTTGACTAAATTGTTCAATCATTCTTTAGAACAATCTAGAATTTAGCCTGTTTCTTCTGCCTAAAACAAGCAGTCAATTTTAATTAACTCAGTGTGCAGAAGTCTTTGGCATTTGTGGAAACTGGGCACACAGCCAATCCTCAAAGCACCTCTGATCAATTTGCCTGGAAAGAAGTAAAGAAAAGGAAGATATTTGCCTAGAGAGCTTTAGACAGATAGCCTGAAATCTCAACAGCTGGGAATAAAAATTAAGTACATAGTCCTGTGCTCCTTACTTATGTGAGTAGCCCCATTTATTTCAGTGGAACTACGCACCACAGAAAAGGTTGGACAGTTACTCCTTACATTTTCACAAAAATTCTTTGCTAAACAAAAATGATGGCACATCCTTTAAATATTCCTATTTTTGTTGAACTTCAATATATTTTCAATGCAAAGGAGTAATAAAAACTATGGTATTTAAAATCTGTTTTCGTGTTCTGTATTCCCATATAAATAGCATCTGCAAGAGTTTAATGGAATAATTTCTGAGGTGAGTGTGAAAAAGCTGACAGGAATTTTATTCTATATTTTTGGAATAACACCGTGAGACATCATTAAGGTGGTAGAAGATGTACATTAAATTTTCAAAGAACCAGCATCTTTTATTCTTTTCTTGAATATGAAATACTGAATCCTCCGTATGTGCAACCTTTCTGCTACATCTATTATAAAGCAGCATGCGTATGAATGATAAACCAGCATGTGTGTGAATATAGGTAATTTATTTTACAATTGACTAAACCTAGGAATAGCAAGGTAACCTTTTAAGATTTTCAGTGAAAGTTTCTAAACAAAAATTGTATATTTTATCTAACTATTCAGCTACTCAAATTTAGCCACGACATTGTGTTCAAGTCTAAGAAAGGAAAGTTTATTTGTCCTCAAAAACAGGGAAGAAGCCAGCGGGCTAAAAATATGCTGTGCACTGAACATTTGTTGTATAATTCAAACCTATTTTAAACTGAGTAATTAAAACTATTCCATTTTTTAAAAAAGGATAAAGAATTGTACTTAGTTATGATTAAATCGGAATTTTATAGTGCATTTTTCTAGGTAATAAAGGAAATTTTAAAGCAAAGATAAAACTAGGTTAGTGAAGCTAATTTGAACCAATGGAACTTCTGTCATTGATTTCAATGGGAAGAGTGTCAGGCCCGATACCCCAGATGTGTAAATATTTTATCTTGATTTTGTAAAATCACATTAGATGAAGAGGACTTTATTACAGATAGGTGAGAAATGTGACAATATTAGGCCCTATGGTGAGCTCTGCAAAAGTAGACTGTCACACCCAACTACAGTGGGGCTTCTTATGGGCAGAAGGGTTCACCTCTAAGAGCTCACTGCAGGACAGGGCCCTTATTTTTCACTTCAGAAGATTTGCAAGGTGAAGTCTGATCTGCCAGTGAGTGTTCTCATGCTGAAATTTCACTGTTTTGGCACTTCTGACAGCTTCCATGAGCAGTAGTGAAATTTCTGTCAAAATCTTCTATGGCTCCTTTACTTAGCTGAAAAACTAAATAAGGTTTGGGCCTGGTAGCTGTTGCAAAGCTTATAGGTTTGAGCCCAAACACAAATGAACCTTTCTCTCTCTTGTGATCTTGTAACCACTGACCTCCTTCACTCCATACCCTCCCTATTGTTTGTTACCAGAATCTTTTGTTCTTTTCTTGAATTGGAAGTACTGAACCTTTATTATGTGCAACCTTTCTACTACTTCTGTTATAAAGGAGCATAAGTTTCATCATGTCTAAATGTATGTCGTAAGCTCTCAGGGTCATGGACTTTGTATCTCCACACAGCTCTGTGAAAGACATAGCACACCAGTGGGTGCCATAAAATAGTAAATAGTAAATAAAAAGTGTATTATAGTTCCAGTATCTGTTCCCTAGTCTGTCTGAGAATGAGTTCTGCTACAACTTCCAACACCACACAGCTGACAGTATGAGATAGGTAACATAACTCATGGCCTTGCAAACCACTCAGTATGTAGCAGAATTCACACCCACAAACTACTTATTACTACTATTATTATTTATTTGTAAAATTGTAGTGCCCAAGAGCCCCAGTCATGGACCAGGACCCTATTGTTCTAGGTGCTGGATAAACCCAGAACAAAATGACTGCCTGCCGCCAAAAACTTACTCTTCAGAGAGAGCAAGCTTAAGGCTCAAGGTGTATCTGGATAAGTTGGTGCTATGGACTCATTCAAGTTTCTTGTAGAAGATGGTAGCAGAGTTCCATTTGAATTAGCATGTTGTTCTGCCAACATTTTTCTGACAAACATAAGACCATCTTAAGGAGGTACTTCTCCATAAGCTAAAGCTAAGGGATATACTTGCAGTGAAAAGTACACTGCTCTTTGTTTCACTTTACACCAATCCCCTGGCCAGTGCCATCACTAAGAAGACCACATCAGGTAGTCTTGCTCAACACATTTGCAAAGTAGCAGCAGAGTAAGGTGTGATTGCTCAACAAGATGAGGAAAAGGAAATTCCTCAGCAGGGGGTTGACTTGGATGTGGGGAGCCATTGGGTGACAGAGAGCAAGGCAGAAAGCCTCGCTGGGGCTCCTAAACACTGCAATCACCCTCCTATTCCCACCTCCAAGTCAATCCCTGCTGATCAATTTCCTTTGCCTCATCTTGTTGAGTATCTTGCTCTTCTGCTACTCCGCTTAGTAGCTTCCCCTCCTGTTCCTTGTACTCTGTTAAAAGTCTCCCCACCCATTCTTCTTATTGCCATCTTCTCTCATACACGGTGGTTGTGACAGGAGCCCCCAGCTCCACAGCATCACCAGGGTCTGGATTCTTCCTCTCTCTCTGCATCTCCCAGTGCATCTCATCATAGTCTATTAGTTTGAAAGCTCTCCAGGTCAGGGAAATTGAAATTGTCTAGAAATGTGTGTCTGGTACAGCTCCAAGTGCATTCCCTGTGATTGCTTATTTTCAATGTAGAAAAATTCCTTCTGGGAAAAAGAGGCAAAGATAACAGGTACAGGGGTTAGGTAGTGACTGTGGCAGGACAATCATTACAATCCCATTAAGGAGAGTTCAAAACGGGGGAGGGGGGAACAGTCTTCTCATTATCCATATTACAACTTCTCGGTCTCTTCTTCTAAGCAAATACAAGTTGCAATAGGCAGCTCAGGACATAATATGTAGCAAAATGACATAAAGGAAATGGTCCTGGCAATGGCATTATTTCTCCTCTTCTCCCATATCTTCCCATCAAAAAAGCTAAGAGAAGAAGCAGACCCAGCAGCTATAGTATACCTATTGGGTTCTCAGACTTCTGTGATTATGGCTATCATAGTCATATGTTTGTTTGCAACACTGTTTGTTTACAAGCAACACTACTCACAGAAGGGAGCCTTTAGTAATAATAGCCTCTGCAAGTGATACTGTTTCTTCTTCCCCTATTATTAAGCCTAAATGTATGCCACATGTATGGTGCATTCAGCTTTTCCTGTCTTCGGAAGGGAAATACATATATAATAACTATAATAATAAAAAAAGGTGGAGCCTGACAGAGAGATCAGTTAGTTGTGAGTCTGCTGAACTCTTGGCTAATTCTGAAAACTTTGATTCACCAAGAGCTTTAAAACAACTTTTGGGTATTAATAGTTGGAAGAGGAATATTGTGGAACCTGACTGACTGTGCCACTGCTAGGCTTTTACTATTCATTCTATGTCCCACACAATCATAATTGAGTTACATAATCAACTGTCAAACCTTTTACTGCCCCTCATTCTTGCTGTCCTAGGTGATCACTGATTCCTCACACAGAGCCCACCATACTCCCTTCTTCTAAAATACCACTCAGAGGGCTCAAGGGCAACAATGTAAGGGTAAGAAAGACATTTTTCAAGTGGCAAATAGGAAGTCACACTGAAATACCTGTAATAAACCATTTTGTAACTTTCCTTATGGAAGTTCCATAGATTACATAAAAGATAATCACTTTTCTACAGTTTTTTAAAAATAATCTTATACAATTTATAAATTATAGTCCCAGTATAGAATTCTATGAAATGGTTAAAACCAAAGCTATAGTAAACATATCATTCTCTGTTGAACTCTGCAGGATTTTGGAGTGGAGTCTACCTTAAATGTTCATAGGTCCCTTTTGTTTTTATCTCCATTAAATTCTATAGATCCAGTCAATGTCTATTTTTTTTGTCTCCTCAACCTCTGCCTACCAGAGGGAAGCTGACCTTTAAACTTTAAACTTTAAAGAACTCTCTTCTGTATACATGAAATGTATTCTCCTTTGAAGAAAACTCTGAAATACAGTACTTTCCATGAAATGTGATGACTGGGATACGAAAGGGACAAATTTAGGGAAAGGGGAAAAAATTGTGAGACGGTTGACTGGGCAGAGGCCAATTTAATAATGCACTGAAAAATGTTTGTCCTTAGAGGGGCATCTGCAGATAATAGTGAACAAAGTAGTGCCCAGAACATCTAAGTTAATGACTTATATGCTCACATGGACAAGTGGGCAATGATGCACACATTCTGGTGCAACTCTTAAACGTCATTATGGGAGATAATTCATTATATATCAACGGATACTGGTGGACAGTCTTCAGCAGGAAAAGAAGGAGAAACATCCTATAACTTTGGGTATTTTGGGCTTAATTGGAGGAGAGAGTCAGACTGCTGAATTTTGCTTATGAACAGCAGGAGACCCTGTATAAGGGAAACTGTATTCTTTCTTCTATTGCCTTATTTAAACCCAATCATTTGAAGCAGACTAAAAAAGGTTACTGAAACCTGAGAATCTTTCCACAAGTGGGGATTTTGAAGCAGATGTCTTGAACCAACAAAGTTATATGTTCATATCACTAAAAAAATCTGCTCCTTCTAGAAGGGTGCAGAGTAAAAAATAGTTTTTTAACAGTTTTCTCTAATAATGACTATAAGAGTGTTTCCTATACAAGGACAAGGCCTGCAGTTTCAGGAAATGGATATATCGTCTCCAGTTGTTCCTGATTTATTTCTATCTGTCTAGGTTTTATATGTCACATTTCACAATGGTATCTGAGTGATAGAGCAGGCAAAAGGACCCAAGGATTGAGGCAATATTCCATGCAGGCAAATTAATTCTCAGCCCTAGTGTGATGATCCATTCATTCCTTTGCTTTAACTCAGGAATAATCATGATGGAGTATGTAGGACCTGATTTCAGTCAGAGATACTTCTTGAATCTCCTTCTAAAGCCAATAGAATATGTGTATGCAGAAAGTATCTGAGAGCAGAATTGGGTCTATAATTCCAATTAGCTTCTGAGATACCATTTCTATTGATATATAATTATAATATTTTGAGGTAATGACTGTCCATTTCTCCATCTTCAATCTCAGGAATGTAGATTCTGCAAGTCCCTTCCAGGAAGACAACACATGCACACGCACACGCACGCACACACACACACGCGATACCTACAAGGCAAGTATTAATTATTTTGTTTACAGTTTCCTAGCTTGTGCAGAATAGAAGATTAAATGTTTTTTTCCAACTCGACCCAGTTCCTATTCCCCAAGATTTAAAGATATGTAAATCATTGTGGCGAGTCTGTCACCTGCACCTTTACCAACTTATATCTTCTCCTGGGTGTTTGGGCCTTCCCTTTGGTGCACCTGACTAAGTGACACACATCCTAGGAAATGAAACCTCAAATGTATGTCCCGTTGACTGAGACCTCAAAGGGCTGTTAAGTCTCCAGACAATTTGAACCCTTATTACTTCTTATTAGACATTGAGGGAGTTTGTTCTCTTTGGTGTGGTCAATTAAAAATGACCTCACCAACAGTGCATGGGTCAAATAATCAATTACAAAGGAAGATTTATTAAAAAGAAAATGAAAATGTTAGTAAAACAACATAAACTCTTTGGATAACGTATCTAAATGCAATCTTCTCATGAACTGAATTAGTCAAGGCATTCTCAGCTTAGCTGCAATAAAAAGAACAGAAAATCTGTTACATCTCCCCAAACCATGTTCCCCCAACCATTCTGTGGTCAACTTTACACAGCGTCCCTCTTACTCTTATTTATTATTTGTAATTTCATAGCACCTAGGAGCCCTGGTCATGGACCAGGACCTCTTTGTGCTAGGTGCTCTACAAACACACAACAAGAAGACAGTCTCTGCCCCCATACAGACTATAATCTAGGTATAAGGCAAGAGAAAAACATAGCTTGGACAAAAGGAGACAGGTCTGGAGTAGAGAAGTAGGTGAGACCTCAGTATAGAGATGGTAGTTGAATTTATGTTTTCAGATAATATTACCTAGAGATAAGGTGTAGAGGAAGAAGAGAAGGGAACAAAGCACAGAGCACTATGGAACCACCACAGATAGTTGGAAGGGGGATGAGGAGGATCCTCCAAAGGCCATGCTGAAGGAGTGATTAGAATGGTAGGAGGAGAGCCAGGAGAGGACAGAAATATGGAAGCAAAGGGAAAATAAGATTTCAAGAGGAGGAGAATGATCAACTTGCTGCCTCCCTCCCCCATACCAAGACTGTTTCAAACTCCTTGGTCCATGTTTGATGTTTGGGGTTTCCAGAGTTTATTATCATACCAAAACAGTCCCTCATATCTATGACTTGCCTTTTCCTCAAGACGTCTTTTGAAGATAGATGCACACAAAGGCTGAATGTAAACTGTCACCGCCTCCTACCTTGGTTGAGGTGTTAGACTTTATAGATGCTAATTCACCCTTTTTCAAATATTTAGCATCTTAATGCAACAGAAAGTGTTGTACCTTTTAGATGATCTCAATTCCATGTCTCTTTGTCCAGGTTTAGCAAAGTAATTTACAGACATCCATTTCTCAGGTTTTTTCCATATTATTTCTCCATGTTAAATATCACTTACTGACAAATAATAGCCTTTCAGCCATGATAATTTGTTTCAAATTTGCAATAATGTACATACAGGTTCAACTTAATTAAGAAATGACTCTAAAACGTTCCCAAAACTCAAGGTTCAAACATTCAATTAACTTTTTGTTTGTTTTTTTTAACTGTCTCTGATAAATCCTATTTGCTGTGTAGTTGTCGCCGTCATGTTGGTCCCAGGATATTAGAGAGACAAGGTAGATGAGGTAATATCTTCTATTGGACCAGCTTCTGTTGGTGAAAGACAACATTTTGTGCTACACAGAGCTGAAGAAGATATGCTACCTTAACAAGAACACAGGAATTACCCATCTTTTCTCTTTGATAAATCCTTGACTACTACTAAAATGTGTAGCCTATATGCAATACTCCTTTGGAGCCTGCTTCAACACCCATTGAAGTCAGTGGGAGTATTTCCATTGATTTCATCAGGATTTACATATTCATTTACATATCTATTTTAAATATTTGTTTCTAATTCTACTCAGCTTAAATTTTATAGAACTTCCTTAGGGGAAATCCATCCCTCTCAGCATCCAATTGGGTTGTGACATTAAGTAACAAGATATTTAACAGATTTCCTGGTTGCAAATGTACTCCCAGTATAGACCTTGCCAATAATGTCCCTCCTATTTCTCTCTCTCTCTACTCCCCTTTCTCTCTCTCTTCCGCAATTTTCTGAGCCTTTTTTATTCTTTCATGCCTTGCCAGGGCCCAGTCTTGTCCTAGCACGGGTAAAATTCCCCATTGAAATCAATGAAGAGTTTCTTTTGAATAATGGCTACATGATCCAACACACAGTGGTGTCAAGTATGTAAGCAAATTTGTCAGGCATGACCTACTATTATTTATTCATGCTGAGTGTCTCTTTTATTAAATAATGCATCTTTAAATGGTTTGTGATTTTTCCTTCTTCTCAATGCTTTCAGAAACTACCACAGTTTCTAGCAAGCTTATTTAAATTCTTAAAAAATAATACTCTTCCTAATTCCGTCAAAATTCTGAAATCTAGGTTTCTTTCATGACATCTTACTCAGTTCCATCATTTATAAAAATCTACCATATGCTTTAATTCTGAAACAATCCACGATTAGATTTTATGGAAAGTCCTATGTAATCCATACTGATCTGGCATATAAGGCTGTTTGTCATTTTTAGAGCCAAAAAAAGAGTAAAAGCTATATGAAAGTAATTGGAAAATAGGCTTATAGAGGCTTACAGATGGAGTTTCCACTCTGCTCTCAACAGAATATATACACGCTATATATAGTCCAAAATTTACTCTTTTCTTGAGGTTTGCTTTTATAGCTAACTCAAATAAAATCAACAAAGCATAAACATTTGCCTAAGCTTTCTCCCAAGCTTGGATATTCCTAGAGTTTCTGTAGCCGACTGCAGACCCTATCCATGGCTTGCCCCCCCCTCCCTCAGTGCAGCAGCAGCTCCTGCTCCATGGGGAGGAGGGGCAGCCCATGACCTCTCCTGCATCTGCCCTTTTAAGCAGTCTAAACAGCTTTCTTTTATGCCAGTTACCTTGCTCTTGAAGTGCAGATTGCACAGTTTCCTGTCTGAACCACAAACACCAGCGGAAGTCCTCGCTGATGTGAGGGGCTTGCTTAAAGCCATATTACCAATTGTATTCATGCTTATGAATATGTAATCAATATGGAAGCAATAAGTGAGATAGTATGAGTGTAAGAAACCAATCGCAAGGCTTGAACCGAAATATTATCGTGTAAGGATAATCAAGGTGTATATGTATATAAACCTAAGGCAGTGGCGGCCCGAGAGAGATGTAACCTACGACAGCAAGAAGGTGGGACCCTACCGGAAGCAGTAGAGCCCTCTCGCAGACCCGAAGGGGCTCCGGGGACTCTTGTCGCCTTGCGGTTCGATCTCTGGGAATCTGGAACCTGGACAGTCTCAGTCACCTAAGATCGAAAGCAACATCCACACCTGCAGCCTGTCAGGAATGTGTGTGTGAGTATAACTGCACAAATAAGGAAAGCTAGTAAAAAAATCAACCCTCAGTACTTCTTGAGTTCGACCTTTGTTTGTGGTTATTTCTTGTCCTGATTCAAGGGAACAGGCAACAGTTTCCCCTGGAGATCCCATTTGTCTGAACCCCTTGCTCCCTTTGCCTCAGAGAGAGACTCAAACATTTTTATATCCCCAGATGGAGTTACAGGAATAAGACCTGCCTAACCTCAGTGAGTTTACAAAAACTCACCTACACCTCTATGTTGGACACATGGGCCCGGCATTGGGACGACTCAACATAAATGCCTTGTATTCCTAGGCAGGGTGCTAGCAAATGCTGGCCTATTATAAAAGTCAGCATATTTGCCAATTTTCAAGCATAAGCATTTAAAGTTAGGCACCTACTTTAAATTCATATTTGCCACCTAAATAAGAGTCCTGGTTTTCAGAGGAACTGAGCACCCAGGACTCAAAAAGAAGTCGGATCTGAGACTGCTCAGTACCTTTGAAAATAAGGCCACCTAACTATGGATTTAGGTGCCTAGCTTTAAAATTCTACAGTTGAAAGTTTTTACCATTGTCATTACTTCCAACCCCACCCCGAGGATATGAGTACTTAATTATTGTAGCCTCATCTTCATTTTGCATTCCAAAGCAGACCACTAAGCTTTGATTTTGCCCGTTGGCAAGTTCTGCACCTCACTGTGCATCTTGGAAAATCCAGTATTGTATGTGCATGATTGCTCAAGAACAATTTTCAAAGCAAGCTGTAATTGATGCTGCATGCCAGAGTGGAGCATTAGACCCATTAGTATACATGTAATCATACTGAATAAGCACACATTGCATTTATGTTTCTGATATACATTTGTGGGCACATTTTTGTTGTGTTGCAAAGAATTAATGTAATAACCGTTTTATATTTACAGAAAGCCTTCTTTTTATGTAATAATGTAGACACACTTGTACAGGCCACTCATTAAAAATACAATTAATTTCTATGCTCCTACTAAGCTAGACATTTTGGTACATTCACTCATTATGGGCCAATGAGTACAGAAAAAATATTCTACTTGATCTTTCCACCAACTCTTCTTCAGTTGCTTTAATCAGAATTCAGCTTCAAATGCCCTTACAGGAGAACCTCCATTGTGGACACCTTAGGAATGGATGTTGTTCATAACTCTGAAATGGTCGTAACTCTGAATGAGACAGTATGGGCTGCTTCTCAGGATGAACTGCTTGGAGTGGGGGCTCACAGCTGTGCCTGCAAACCTCAGCATCTTCACCGCATATCTGTAATTGGCTGTCCAGCGAGTGGGGGTGGGGACAGGAAGCTGGTTTTAGCCCCCTAGCTACAAAGGTGATGACTGAGGCACCCTGGGGCACTATGGTGTCAGTGGTTGTGCAGTGCAGGCTGTGGCCCTTTAAAACTGAGCCGCTTCTCCAGAGCGCAGCATGCAGGCAACAGCTCGGGCTCCAGCTCCATCTGCTCATACTCCAGGCCAGGTTCCAGCAGCAGCTCCTGCCCCAGTGCTGGCAGCTTCCTTGCGCCATCAACAGCTGGGCTGGAGAAGCTTCTTTCCCTGGCTCATACTGAGTTTTCAAGCTTGTCTCCATCCTGGATGGGCGCCATTGGCTTACGGGAAAACATCGCAGACCCCAGTATTGCTCCTACTCTGCCTTCTTGGGGGCTCACAGCTGTGCCTGTGAACCTCCGCATCTTCATCTCCTACCTGTAAGTGGCCGCCCCGCATATGGCAAGTAGGGGGTGGAGATAGGGACAGGCAGCCCAGATGTGCCTACCTTTAAGATGCAATACAGGCACAGTACAATACTAGCCGTTTTTTTGTTTTTTGTTTGTTGGGTTGTTGTTTTTTTGTCTCCACTGCTACCTGATTGCTTACTTCTGGTTCCACATGGTGTCCGGTTGACGAGTCAATCTATAACTCTGGTGTTTCTATCTATATCTACTGCACATATATTTTAAAGCATATGAGGCCTAATATTTGAAGAAACAAACATGAGTTAAGTTACGAATTTATTTATTGATTTTTGCTGCTTGTCTCTGGGCTGGGGGTTGTCCCAATGCTGCAAAGAGGGTATTCCCAAAGGAAGGTGCTTGCGTCTAACCCCCGAGGCCGTCAGTATGTCTGCTTTTCTCTAGTCAGCCCACTTGACAAGTTTGATTGTCCTTGGTCTGGTTCCCATCCTCTCTCCAAGGGTTGCAGCTGTCTGGAGGTGCCTGCCCTCCAAACCTTCCTCATTCACACCTCATTCATTCAACAGGGCAACTGAATACAAAGTGGGGGGAAGATCTTATTCTACTTCTAGCAAAAAGACATTTTTCTTTTACTTTAATTATACTACCTTAGGGGCCCGCTATAACATATTACCAAGGTTCAATACAAAGTCATATAAAAGTTATACAAAAATGCATTATGCAGAGATTTATCTACAACTGCATTGATTGCCTGTTGTGTGCAGTAATATAGTGACCCCTGGGGGGATGAAGAGGGGTGTGACGGTGGGGCTGAGCCGGGAGGGGGCGGGTCCTATTTTACTGCTGTGATCTGGTCACCCTATGTGCAATGTTTCTTTCCCCCCTACAGGCTTCCACACCCCAGTCCTGGGGAAGGAAGGGTTGTTTCCGTGGGGTGGGCGGCGCTGGGGGAGGGGGGTGTTTCCGCAGGGCCAGGGGGTTTCGGACCTCAGCTATTTTCTTTGGAGTAATATGGCCTTCGACGCTTTTCAAGTTGTGCAGGCCTGGGCTAAGAAGAAAAATGGAGGCACCATCGAACTATATGTCTTTGCTATATAGTACAGTCGTGAGGTATACAGGCCCCATGTTGACTTCACGATTAACTGGTTAATAGGAAAAGTGACTGCCTGCTCAGTTGGGGCTGATTGGTGTCAGCACAACAGCTGTAAAGGTAAAAGGGCTGCCAGTAGGGTGACCAGACGTCCCGATAAAATCGGGACCGTCCCAATTTTTCTTCTTTTGTCCCACGTCCCGACCGACACATGGTCAGGACGCCATTTGTCCCAATTTCCGGGCTTCTTCAGTTCTTCCGTTGTTTTTTTAACTCAACAAGTCCAGCGGGAGGGGTTCCCCCCGCTCCTCGGACAAGTCCCGATTTTTGGGTCCTCGCATCTGGTCACCCTAGCTGCAAGGGAGAAGAGTGTAGTGGTTGACAAGAGATGGAGGGACTACAGAGAGGAGACCCCTTCAGCAGATGCAAGAAGCCACCAAGGAAGTCTGTCTTCTAGCTGCTTCAAACAGGATTCCTGAGCTGGCCTGTGTTCCCCTATCAGCTCCAGCAGAAAGCATAGTAAAGACTTTGGAGAAAGAAAAGGGCCTAGAACTATCTACCCTTCACTAGGGCCATGGAACTATTACCCCAAAAGGGCAAACACTAATAAGGGCCTGGTGAGAGGTCTGGGGTCATAACAAAGAAATGGATAGACATGGAACTAAATGATTGACAGTGTGATAGGGAGAAACTGAGTCAGACTCAATGGAGCACTGCACACAGCCAGAAGATGCTGCCAGCTGGTGAAGGCAGCCATCAGATAAGTACCAATCACTATGGGTACTGACAGAGGCAATGAGGGGGAACCACAGAGAAGCAAAAAAGAGGGGAAAATAGGAGTTGAAAAAACAGAGATAAAGGAAGGAGTGTAAAAAGAATGAAAGTAAACAGAATAAAGATTATACCGTACAAAGAACAACACACTGAAGCAATGCACATGCACACACACACACACACACACACGAGTAACAGAAAAGTGATGGGTTTGCCTGGCATAAGTATAGAGTTTGCAATGTTGTTGTAGCCCTGTTGGATCCAAAATATAAGAGAGACAAAGTGGGCGAGGTAAGCTTTAAGAGCTCTTTGTGGCTGGAAATCTTGTCCAGAGGTTGGTACAATAAAAGATATTACCTCACCCACTTTTTCTCTCTCATAAGTAAAGAATGATACACAAGAAAGCAAAGTGTAAATGGGAACCAGAAATGCAATGAAATTTAATCATTATATTATTACTATTTTGGATTAACTGATATTAGTTATTTTTACATTTATCATATTTTCTTTAGTTATAAAGTCTTGGATCTGGTCCCGAGTTCTCCATTTACAGGATATAAGCAATTTCCATTGACCGAATGGGAACTAAAGCATGGGATTCACAAAGGTATTTAGGTTCCTAACTCCTGTTGATTTCAACGAAAGTTACGTACTTAAATACTATTGTGAATCTCATCCTAAGTGTATCCTTTAAGGAGAAATTGAGGGTTCTGGAACTCAGTGAGTTGATGTTCTCACCCTTTATAAAATATTGATCAGCTGTGTACAGCTCTGGAATTTGTCTGTGATGCTACCAAAGGAATTAGTACTAGGGCATCAAGGTTTACTTTAAAATAAGAAATGCTTAACTTTTGTAAGTCAGTTAAAATCCTCCCAAACTTCAGTTTCACGGCATTGTGCTGTAATCTGTTATCTAGTGCCCCCCACGGGCTATATTATCAGTGACACTCTACAGTGATTAATTTCAGAAATTTAATTAAAATGTAATTAATTTTATGCTTAGCTTGTTTAGGAGATATACAGTGAAAATAAGCTATTAGATCAAGCTTAGATTTAACCAGTTTTGTATCTTAAATCTATTAAATATTCTACACATTTTTGTCACTCCACTTTGACAGTAATTAACAGGATCCTCATGAATGGCCTCCAGGGGTGCTTGTGATGGAAGAGACAAAGGACCATGGTTTTAGTCAGTCATGGAGTTTCTAACAACGATTGAAAGTCTCAAGTTGAAAGACAATTTCTTACAGTATTTGTGCATCTTCTGCTCTGTGGAAAATACACTGTGATCATATCAGTTGTCTCCATATTTTATTTACTCAGCCTCTCTCTTTGTGCAAGTGTATTAGATCCCATTTTTCAGATGAGATATAAAATGAAGTCCTGTCCTCTTGTACTCACTAAAGATCCCATGGCTCTTTTCACATGAATAGAAATTTTAGCCTTAGTGTCCTGGCAAAATTCCAATTTGGGTAATTACTTTCTGCCTACTTAGATCATTCATGTAGGCAAGTAACTGGGCTAATGCTGTACACTTTTCATTATACCTCAAACAATATCTGAGCTGATACCGTATGCTTTTCCAAGTGCATCCGAGTTAGTCATACACACATGTGCATTGCAGCTTTCCTTAGTTGTGCAAATTCTGAGTTTAGGCCCAGATCCACAAAGGGACAAAAAATTCCTCAAAACTCCACAAAAAATCCCAGATTTAGGTACCAATGAGATCCATAAAATCATTGCTTAGCTGCTGCTTTACCATATAGACACCTAAAATTACTCAGCACTTACATTTTTCCTGTAAAAATCTCCAAGGAGCCCTAGTTTCTGCCTCTGGGCTAGTGCACAATGCCCCACTCTCGGCACCTGGATGCTTATGTCATGCTTCAGCCCCAGCAGGAGCCTCAAAGCAGGTGAACTGCAGGGCTCAATCAGGAAAGCATGCTCTGGGGACAGTCAAAATCCAGCTGAAGAGGCAGTATTGTCACCACTGTTGTCTCCTTTGTAACTTTTAGCTCAAATGGTTAGGGCATTCACTTGGGATATGGGAGACACAAGTTCATTTATCCTTAGCCTTAAGCACAGGGAAGTGAAATGACTTGTCCAAGGTCACGCAATGAACCAGTGGCAAAACTGGGAATAGAAAGGTCTCCTGAGTCCCAGGCCCATCAATGTTCTATCTATTAGACACATTGCCAAGATCCTACTCAGAATCATAATTCCTCCCTATCTAGGTATTAGGTGGTCTCAAGGCCTGCCTTCTTGTTGGACCTCTGAATAGATCGAGGCATAGATAGAGTGGTTATCCAATGCCCTTAAACAACATGGCTAGGTGTAAAGGGGGATGCCCAGCTTCAGGAGAGAGCCAGGAGCAGCCTTCCTGGAGACGTTTAAAGGTAATGTTTATTGGGGTCATGGGAACTATGGAAAAAGGGCAGTTACAGAGATGGCAGAGAGGTGTCACTCTGTGAAGGGACAGAATGGGAGTCTCAGGATGTACAAACAACAGTTTCAGAGCAGAGCCGCCAAATTTTCTCAGTTTTGTAGGCTACTAATCTGTATGCTGGGTTTAAAGTACTGCTAAGATTATAAAATAAATGATAGATGTTATATCTGACCAGTCTGTGGGAATGTGTAGAGATGCCCATTAACATAGTCGCATTTCAAACAGGACTATGTTAACACAAACTAGGTATCTTTTAGTTTGCCTAGAAGAGTCTACATAGGGCAGTTATAGCACAGCACTTGAGTGCATGCTGCAGATCACATCCCTGTAGTCAGCACTGCAGGTCTATATAGCCAAGCCCTTAGTAACTTAGGGTACGTCTATACTACCCGCCTGATTCGGTGGGTAGTAATCGATCTTCTGGGATCAATTTATCGTGTCTCATCTAGACACGATAAATCGATCCTGGAAATGCTCCCCATCGACTCCGGAATTCCAGCTCCACGCAAGGAGTAAGCAGAGTCGACGGGGGAGCCTGCCTGCTGCGTCTGGACCCGCGGTAAGTGCTTTTAAGTTCGAACTAAGATACTTCGACTGCGTATCTTAGTTCGACCCCCCCCCAGTGTGGACCAGCCCTTATATTTCATAATAAAGACAATATCATACAAAGAATGAGGAAAATGTCAGAGAAAAAAGGATGAGGTGAAAATACATTGACTCTCTCTTTTGCATTCTATAAAATGGCAGCTGTCTGTCATATTGCTTTATCCCTGTTGATACGTAGTTATTAGAAACATATTTTTGATTTAGCATTCTGAGATTTGCATTTAAAGCTGTGTTTGGCTGTGAGAATGCAAATATTACAGAAGCTACTGTATGTAGCCAATGACCCTGGACTCCCATGTCGGGCTATGAGCCCTTGATAACGTTGCCTCTTTGGAATAAATGTCTTCTTTTATATGTGTCTATATTTGAAGCTACTGCTGCTGTAACTTTAGTAATGTGGGACTATGTGATGATGAAACAGATACAAAGCAGGTGAGCTAAATAGAAAATACTACCCCTTGTAACTTAGGAATTACAACAGTTACTACAGGAATGTACATCTCTGCTGGAAATATACAGAGATTAACGGTTTCAAGTCTGAGGCTACAGGACTGTCATCTCCAGAAACTTTTCACTTGTGAATCTATGATGTGAATAATAAAATAATTCCCACTAATTGAGAGAATTAAGACTGTAATAAAATATTCCCTTTATAGTTGTTCTATGTATTCCTATTTTTGTTATGCTGTCTAAATATTCCTTTTCATCATTTCATGCAATGGATCTGATTTTTAACCAAATTGGTTTGCATCTGGAAATACATTTGTGTGCCTAATTTGTACACACAATGACCCAGTTTGCATACACAGTTCTGGCACATACATACATAAATAAGCCATGTAATTGTGCACCTAACCTGTTTAAAAATCTGGTTTATTAGCTCCCAGTTATATACTGAGCTGGTGTTAAATAAATACTTTGATCTCCCCCTGTAGTAAAGACAAGGCCTGAGTACCTTTGAGGTTCAATCTAAGCTACGCAACTTCAGCTACATGAATGATGTAGCTGAAGTCAACATACTTAGATCTACTTACCACAGGGTCCACACTATGCTATGTTGATGGGAGATGCTTCCCTAGATGTTTCACTAGACCTGCTAAATCGACTGTCGATGCATTGATTGCCACGTGTTGATCCCTCGGTAAGTGCAGACAAGCCCTCAGTCAGCCTTGGTTTGACTCTATTAATCAGTAGTGGCTTTTATTAAAGTTTGACACAGACATTTTTATTCTATCTGGATTTCAACAAATATTTAGAAACTGTTATACATGGTGCATTTCTAGTTCAAGGCAGGTTCATTGCAAAATTTAATATAAATTTTAAATTGTGTATGGTGCAATGTATATTTCCTTGTCTGATCCAACTGAGTCAATCATAATTATATAGGTCCTGATTCAGTACAGTACTTAAGGAGATGCATAACTTTAAGCTCCTGAGTAGTCTGAAGTCAATTAGACTATTTAAATGATTAAAATTAGGCACATCCCTGCTCTTCCTGATTTGGGTGATAGAGTCAGTGTCTCTGTTTCTTTTGTGGGTGCTGTTCCAGTTTGCATAAATAAAGATTCATGGGGCCATAGGGAGACACTAGCTCTATAACCAGGTGATTATAGCACTCACCTGGGATTTGGGAGACCCAAGTGCAATTCCTTGCTCCAGCTTAGGGAGTTGAATCAGGGTCTTCTATTTCCCAGGTATAGGCCCTGGCCATTGACTGTTTCAGTATGAGTCTCTCTCTCTCATAGAATCATAGGAATGTAGGCCTAGAAGGAACTGTGAAAGAGTATCTAGTCCAACCCCCTGTGCTGAAGGCAAGGCCAAGTAAACCTAGACCATCGCTGATAGGTGTTTGTCTTACCTGTTTTTAAAACCCACCATGACAGTGATTCCACAGCCTCCTGTGAAGCCCAGTCCAGATCTTAACTACCCTAAGGGCTGGTCTACACTAACCCCATAATTCGAACTAAGATACGCAACTTCAGCTACGTGAATAACGTAGCTGAAGTCGAACTATCTTAGTTCGAATGAAAAAGCACTTACCCGGGGTCCACACGGCGGCGCGCAGGCTCCCCCGTCGACTCCACCTACTCCGTTCGTCGAGCTGGATTACCAGCGTCGACGGGGGAGCACTTCCTGGTTCGATTTATCGCGTCTAGACAAGACGCGATAAATCGAACCCAGAACATCGATCCTGCGCCTCCGACCGGACGCGTAAGTATAGACGTACTCTTAGAGTTGGAGGTTTTCCTAATATCTAATCTAAATCTCCATTGCTGTAGATTAAGACGATTATCATAGAATCATAGAATATCAGGGTTGGAAGGGACCTTAGGAAGTCATCTAGTCCAACCCCCTGCTCAAAGCAGGACCAATCGCCAATTTTTGCCCCAGATCCCTAAATGGCCCCCTCAAGGATTGAACTCACAACCCTGGGTTTAGCAGGGCAATGCTCAAACCACTGAGCTATCCCTCCCCCCAGACTTCTTGTCTTACTCTCAGTGGACATGAAGAACAATCAATCACAATCCTCTTTATAGAATCCCTAGAACCGGTGTGTATTTGACCTTTGGGGATCCCTGTTGGGGGCCCCATGGTTCTACTAAACCCCACTCCAAGAAGCACAAAGTGAGAGGGAAGGAGAAGTGAAAGTGGATCCTCCAGGATTGCATAGACAGGACTCTCAGGAACAGCCATTTTGGAAAACCACAGAGACCTGGTCCTCCAAGAGCTAGAGAGGCCAATTAAAGGTCATTAAGATCCTGATGGCCAAGATAAATAGTGCTTCCTGGCCTTCACAGTTCAATTTGTGGCTCGAAGCAGAGGAATGAAGAAGTGTGTGCCTCTCTGGCTAAAGTAGTTCATCAAGTACTCAGAGATTATGGCTGAATTTACATAGCTGAGATTGTAGAAGGAGATGAATCTGAGGACATTGGGCATGAGATGAGGCTGAAGATAAAAGGGTCTTGTAGGAAGAGGCTCAGAGAAGTAGCAGAAAAGTATTAGAGTAAGCAGTATGTGGCTGCTGAATATAGGGTCCTTTGGTTGGAACCCAGTATAGTGTGTGGGCATGGGTTTCCTTTCCAGCCACAAGTAAAGTGATGCATACCTCAAGATGACAAGACTTATTGGAGAATCCAAACAGAGGGCTGAATTTAAAGGGCCCAGAACCAGGGCAGAAAACCTCAGCGAGGGCAAATAGACTGTTGATTTATTGGACTCTTTAATAACCCAGAAGGGGTTCATTTGGACTTTGTTATTTGGCAGGACAGCCAAGCCACTGAAGACCTGCTAAGGTGGGCGGGCAGCCTGCAGGCATTGCCAGGGGTGAGAACAGGCTGATGGTTCTACATCCAGCCACTAGGAGGCTCTCCAGAGCTGAGTTCCCTTTTACAATTGCCTAATGTATTTAGACTTATGAGTTCCCTAATAGATTCCAAGGCAATTAGAACAGAATCATAGAATCATAAGACTGCAAGGGACCTTGAGAGATCTTCTAGTCCAGTCCCCTGCACTCGTGGCAGGACTAAGTGTTATCTACACTATCCCTGATAGGTGTTTGTGTAACCTGCTCTTAAAAATCTCCAGTGATGAAATTCCACAACCTCCCTAGGCAATTTATTCCAATGCTTAACCACCCTGACAGTTTGGAAGTTTTTGCTGATGTTCAACCTAAACTGCCCTTTCTGCCATTTAAGACCATTGCTTTTTGTCCTATCCTAAGAGGTTGAGAAAATTGTTCTCCCTTCTCCTTTTAACAACCTTTTATGTAGTTGAAAACTGTTACCATGTCCCCCCTTAGTCTCCTCTCCTACATACTAAACAAACCCAATTTTTTCAATCTTCCTTCATAGGTCATGTTTTCTAGACCTTTAATCATTTTTGTTGCTCTTTTCTGGACTTTCTCCACTTTGTTCACACCTTTCCTGAAATGTGATGCCCAGAACCAGATACAATACTCCAGTCAAGGCCTAATAAGCGCAGAGTAGAGCAGAAGAATTACTTCTCACATCTTGCTTATAGTGCTCCTGTTAATACATCCCAGAATGATGTTTGCTTTTTTTGAAAAAGTGTTACAATATTGACTGATATTTAGCTTGTGGTCCACTATGATCCCCAGATTCCTTTCTGCAGTACTCCTTCCTAGACAGTCATTTCCCATTTTGTATGTGCGCAACTCATTGTTCCACAGGCACTGACTTTTCAAAGTGCCCCAGCTCTGCCCCAGGCCCCGCCCTGCACTCCACCCCTTCTCCCAAGGCCCACACCCTGCCTGTTCTCCACCCCTGCTTCACCTCTTCCCGCCCCCACTTTGCCCCCTCCCCTGACCATGCCACCTCCTCGCTCCTCCCCACTCCCTCCCAGCCTCCTGCCTGCACTCCGTGAAACACCTGATTGTGGCAGGTGGGAAGCACCGGGAGAGAGGAGGATGCACTGATCCACGTAGCCCACTGGTGGGCAAGAGTTGCTGGGAGCATGGGGGGAGCTGTTAGAGGGGCTTCCGGTGGGTGCTCAGCACCCACCATTTCCCCCCCATTTCCTGCAGCTCCCATTGGCCAGGAACGATGAACTGCGGCCACTGGGAGCTGCGGGAGGCCGTGCCTGCAGATGGTCAATGTCAGTAAAATGTCTCATGGCCCGCTATCAGCTTACCGTAATTAAAAACTTTTAACGCTAATCCTGTCCTCCAAAGTGCTTGCAACACCTCTCATCTTGGTATCACTTGCAAACTTCATAAGTAGGCTCTTCACTCCATTATCTAAGTCGCTAATGAAAATATTGAATAGTACTGGACCTATGACAGACCCTGGCAGGACTTCACTAGATACGTCTGCCCAATTTGACAGCAAAATATTGATAACTACTCATTGAGGAGTTATGTTTTTTGCAAAAAAATATCTAAAGTTCTAGGTTTTCTTTCACTATAGAATGAAGACAAACGTTGAAACTTCAGAATTTTCCTGAAATAGAGCTCTTGTTTTCAGGCCTGTCCTACTTGGAAGTTAAGAATGGGCATTTGAGTAAGCACCACCTGTTTGGTTTGTCTCTCTATTCCCTGTGCTTAGTAAGATTCTTATATTGTTAAATGATGCACTCCCACACCTTTAATCTTGTTTAAAGTAACAGCAGTTATATAAACCTGTTTAAAGTCATTGTGTCGTGCCATGAAATTCATTGGGCTTTGGGGCACGTCGTATATCACTGATGCCCTACATAAGTACACTCCCCTTTATTTTTACTTTTGGTTTTTTGGGGCGGGGGGTGAGATTTGGGTGCAATTCTCAGACATGTGAGAGACAGAATCATTTTTCCAAAAGGTCAACTAGGGGATCAAAGAATCTTTAAGTATCGCCGTAGCAGAAACCTTAAACACAAATCAAATTGAATGGTGCAACATCAGACATAAATTTGATATGCCATCTGTATGTGAATTATCCATCTTCTGAAAGGATAAAAAAAGGGAGTATGGTGGTTACCAATAATCAGTCTAAGTGGGTCTAACTACAATGTGTGTGTGGCAGGGGGTATTTATATTATTATTATTCTCTCAACACTAAGTTTTGTCTCTTGAGTGTAAACTTGATTGCATTTTTTTTGCTGAAAAGTTTCTTTTGTCAAAAAATCAAGACTTCATTTCTGAACACACTTCTTTCATTGAAAAACTGAAAACTTTTTGGCTGAAAACAATACTGTTAGATTTTCAGTTACTGAAGTATATTTATAATAACATTTCTCACTGCAAACATTTTAATGACTTTTTGTTTCTGTCAGAATTTTCATATGAAAAAAAAAATCATTTCCTGATCAGCTGTGCTTGAGAGCTAGTAAATTGTAAGACGTTGGGAGCACCTTCAAGAGCTGAGGATTCTGAAGGGAGAACACTATGCTTATATAAGGTGTAATGCCTTCTATGTGTTGGATGTGGGGTGAGGGGGAAGAGAGATGCTGAATATACCAGAAGTGCTCCCTCACTCATTCTTTGCAATGCCCAGACACCCACTGGGACATGGAGCACTGTAGGGCAGCAATCTCTAGCCTACCCTCTTTGTGTTCTTCAGTGATTTGCAGTCAGATTATGGCTGCACTGTGCCTCAGTGTGTTACTCCTTATCTCCACTCTAACACACCTCTGATTTTGGAAGTGAGAATTGATTTATACTCCACTTTTCTACACCTGTGGAAGTGCTGGATATCTCTTACAAAGTGTCCTATGTGCAGGGTAGATCCACAATAAACATGGGACTTTGACCAAATGGATGGATGGATGAAGCTTCCTAGTTATGGGCATGATACAAAGCCTACTGAAGTCAATGGAAAGATTTCCACTGAATTTAAATGGCCTGTGGATCAGCACTTATATGAACTGCACTCAGTTTGCCACTACCTTATCTGTACACAGCCTGCATTGTTAATGCATTGACTGTTTTGACATGGTTTATAGTCCATTGAGCATGTATTTTTTAATCTTCTTTCACAGGAAACCCAAATTTAGTAGCAAGAGTGCTTCTTTCTGTAAAGTTAATTTTGGTTCATATTCAGATACTTTAACTTATTTAACACGTATGGATGGCTTCTATTTAATATTGTCTGATGCTTTTACCATTTTGATTATCTTTCCTTAATAAAAGTATTAATTATAATGATATACGATTAGACTACTATTTTAATATATTTAAAGTCTATTGAGTACCAGCCTCTTAATGACATTAGATTTTGCTTCAGATTATGTTGCGTCTGTTCAGAGTTTTTCGTTTTGAGCTGCCTATCGTCTAATTATACTTGCTTGATTCTCTGTTAAATCTTCTAGAGCTGAATCAATTGAAGATATCATCATCTCCTCTACTGGAGTAGATTTTGGTACTAATGAAAATTTAAAACCTCAATTTAAGCCATTAAATTCCTTTTCACTTATTTTTTATGACCAATGTTACAACTATTTTTATAATTCTAGCATGATTAATTATAAAGTCATTCATTCGTCGATTTTAATCAACTTTTCAAAGTTGTTACTGACTGCATTTTACTTTCCTCAAACACTGTCAGATGCCTGTTTACATAGTCTAGCTGAAGCCAGGAAATTTTCTTAGCCAAAATGTTTTTCAGCTTGGAATGTAGCTGCTCAGTCATTCAGCTATTCATTTTGTGTTCACTGGTTCTGAATAGTAACTAGATGCCATTTCATTCATCTGTTCTTTTAAGAAATTGGCTGAGTGGTGACAACAGAAAAGCAATGTTGTAAACTTATACTACAGATGAGTCAAGGATATATCTTTTGTCAATCATTCTCATCTCTTGAGAAGTTTGGATATGCTGACTTCACCATCTAAGGAACTTTAGCTTTTTTTTAACTCTGGTGTGGCCTAGTTCAAAGCCATTGAAGTCAATGGGATTTTTTTTTCACGGTGACTTTGTCGGGCTTGGAATTGAGCCATTACTGCTTTGTAGATATTTATAGGGGTAAGCCTGTTCTCCAGGAGAACTCTATGGGAGCTGCTGTGTAGCTATCATGTCCATATTATGATCATTATAAGATCCGAGTTCACTTGAGTGTGCTGCACAGGATGCCTTGTTTATAACCACAATCCAAGTTTTGTTGAACCATCAGTTTCCATTCACGATGGTTTACAATGAGGGACTAAATATCAGACTACATGAACTGAAGGGCTCCTTAGTAAACTGCATGTAAGAGCTCTAAAGTAATCCTTTAAAAGAATCTCTAAAACAACTGTATACAGTAATTGTTAACCTTATGTTCTGAGTAGATTTTAGCCCTATGAATGGTTGTTCATTATTTTGGGATCTTTTCAGAATTGGTGCTCTTTTATAGTTGTCCTTTGACCACTTATTCCATCAACTCAATAGTCCCATCTTTAGCAATTATAAAATTTAAAGCAAATTCAATTAATGAGTTTTACATACATTTGTGGTTTTGTAGTAGTCCCAGTTTAATAAAGGTTTCAGAGAAAAATATTTATTCAACTATTTCTTAAGATCAACAATAGGCTATAGCTCATGTATCCAGATTTGTTAACTTTAGCTTGGCTATTGCTGGTGTACAGTATGCTGTGAGTATTACATGGCTGTCCACTATACTGACAAGAGGAGAAGGAGCCTTAAATGTGTAGTAAAGTCTATAACAGACTTAGTATCAGAAAGACTTGCAGTAGAAATCATTAACTGCAGCATTTTTAAATAATGTTTATGATCAGGGTATTGAACTGCCATGATTAAATAAATGTTAAGATATAATCTTTGGAGCTAACAATAAGGGAAAGTATGAACATTGCTACTAGCAATTGCAGCCTAAAACATGAAGCAAAACCCAGCAAATCAGACAATTGCTGAAATGCTAAATAAAATTTAAACCCAAAGTTTGCCAAGTTTGCGTATCCCTAGTAGTTCATCAAAAAGAGTTGATGGCCAATGCAAGGGCCATCTGTAATTGGGCACAGTGAGGGAAGCATAACACTCATCAGTGTGCGTGAGGGGGTGGGGTGGGTGATTCTCTTTCCTCACAAACTGACAGAGAGTAATGTTCTTCCAAAGTGAATCTTGCTACCAGTCATGATTATCTGTGTGAAGGACTGTACCTCCACTGCCAAGGCATCACAGTTCTGACAGAGTTGTGCTTCCATGCCATGGAGAGCTTACCCAGAAGACATCTGGAGCTAGTTATAATGTCCTTGAGGGGAGGAGAAGCATGGAAGAACTTCCATCTGCAGTTTTTTGCTGCTGCTTTGGCTACTCGAACTGCTTTTGAGTGCTTAGCTGTTTCACAGTATTGCCTACCGCAATGAACTTCTCATTTGCTTGGTCTCTCCTTCAGAGCTGACTATAGGTCTTCATGAGGATGGGTGTGTAGATATTAATTTGACGAGTGTGTGAATAAAAATATTACAGTTTCAGAGAAGATGGTGGTGAATTCTCCATGGAAAAGGTTAGTACAACTGTCTTTTCCAAGCCCTCTTTGTCTTCTCCCTGCCATAGTGGGCCCTTCATTTGACCTATTGATGGGCTTTCTTGAAGCCTGGGGTAGGGTAAAAGGAAACAACAAAGAAAGAAGTGATAATTTCTTCTCTTTATATTAAGCAGTGACATAACTTAGGTATTTACCAGGAGGAAAATAGGTTTCTGAAGTGCTGAAATTTATAGCAACTTACTGTGGATCTTGATTTGTCAGAAATTATTTTGCTCAAACAAAAGTCTAAAATTGCTTTGTGCTTTTGCAATTTTATTTTAATTGGGGGAGAAATTAATGCTGTCAGGCCTAGAGTATGATTGATTTGTAAATGTTCTGACACTAAGAAATATATTGTACTGAAACAGTTGGTGCAGTATTTATATCCTGGTCTGTTCACACATCTTGAATGAAATAATTTACACTTATTCAATAGGTATGGAAGAAATATTCAGAAGCTCTGATCCCTAATGTTAACAAAGCTGGCTTAACCTTATTGTTTTATAAAGGTTTTTAATTAGAGCCAAGACAATATATTTAGACAATTATATTTTGTCACACTTTCATAAATATAGCATTTTTGTATTATAATTAGGGGCATATATTCTGTATTATAAATAAGGATGTATATTAAACCCATCGAAGAGCCTTTATTCTGCAATTCTATTTTTCTTCCAATTACAGATGGGAAATGCATTATTAGAAATAATGAATCCACTTAAATATTTTGGGTTTAAAGTTCAAGTTCTGTTAAAAAAATTGCTTTAAAGCTGCCTTCATGAGCATAAAAACAGTGTTGATATGGAACATGCAATACACTAGTCCAGATTCTCAGTTGGTATAAATTGGCATAGCTCCAATGTGCATCAATTTAGAATCTGTCATTTTAAAAAAAAAGATTAACTCACTTTAAAAGAATAGTAACTTTGTATCAGCATGTTAATAGCCTTCTTCATGTCATGCTATTCCCATGAAATCCTTATGATGTTTTAGCAGAAGAGACGCAGGTAATCTTCTGCCCCCATTATAATCAAGTCATTAATTGATATGTACCTTTTTTAAAACATACCTCATCAATCATAGGCTTTACTGGTCTTATGTGGCTTTCTATTTGATCTTGTTTGCCAACTCCTGTAGAGTTCCCTGTACAAAAAGCTATCTGATCCTGAAATGTAGTTCACTGTTCTATTTTTATGCAAAAAGAAAGAATAGCTCTTCTGTTAAAAATCTCCCAGCAATTTTGTTGATCTGCTATTCCCACTCTGCCAGCTACATCTAGGCCTCGGGAGACTACTATATATGTCCATTGAAAACTTTAGCCCCGTTTTGAATACGTGAATCAAATTGGGGATAAATAATCCAGGATAGCTGTGTGTGATGAGGTTTTGTGCAAGAATGATATTTTTGTTGATCAATCAATTGATGCTTGTTCTTTCAGATGCTGCCCAACCAAGGGGGTAAAACTGGTATCTAGAAGCAATAGCTATAGGGATGGTATGTTCTACTTTCTTTTGGTCATAAAACCTATAGTGGGTCATCAAAACAAGTCATCTTTAGGATTAGCAATATGTAAAAGCCATAGGCTAGAATAATCAATAGTGAATTAGGGACATAAATCAAGCCTAGGACATCCCCATTTTCTATACAACAAAACCCCTGCCCTGTATATCAATGTTTCTAGATTTGATCTAGACAATACAATTTCTGACCTCTTTTTTCCCCCCTGGAGTCTGTAAAATCAAATATGCTGCTTGTGTCACTTGTTGCACAAAAAAGGAACCAGAGTTAACCAAGTTTAACTCAAACAAAACACAGCACTTGAATTGTAAGTTATAACCCCCATTAGCATTGGATTGTTTTCTCTGTCTTTCTCTTGTAAAGATGCATTATTCTGTGGTACAATGTCAATCAGCAGATGGATTATGTAGGGGTTCTAGGCCCTCTCAGGGGCGGCTGGGGACCAGACTGCCCCGCTATAACATCAGGGTTTGGGGGAATTAGCACAGTTAATAGTGAGCCCAGGCCCTTGGACAGGGCGGGGCACAAACAGTTAGGGCTCAGGCCCTCAGGCAGGAGCTGAGCAATCAATAAGTCAGTATGCCCTGGCCCTTGGTCAGGGCGGGGCAATAAGCAGTTCACAGCTCAGGCCCTTAAGCAGGGGCTGAGCAATCAATAAGTCAGTAGCAAGCCCAGGTCCTGGCTCTGGAGAACCTGGGAGAGGGGGAGACTGCCACCCACACGTTGGGTGGCAGAGGGGACGCAGGCCCACCCACTCCACTGCGTCCCAACCCGGGACCCTAGCAGCGGCAGAAAAACCCGCTGCTGAGTCAGTGGGGATCCTGGCCGCAACACACTGACCTTGGCTCTGGTAGTGCTGCAGCCAGACTAGAGTTGGCTGCCCCCGGGCTACTTCCAGCTTCCCCCTCTCCGGGTACCTGGACCAGCGGGGCGTCCTCCACGAGGTCGCAGACCATCGGCACCTCAGCGTCACAGGCGGGCGGCAGTCTCGTCGGCTCGTCGGGGTAGGAGGCCAACGGTAGGCCTGGCAGCTCGTCGGGGTAGGAGGCTGGCGACAGGCTCATCGGCTCGTCGGGGTAGGAGGCTCGCGGCAGGCCTGGCAGCTCCTCAGGGTAGCAGGCTAGCGGCAGGCCTGGCAGCTCCTCCGGGTAGCGGGCAAGCGGCAAGCTTGGTTGGCCCAGCCAGTCCTCCGGTCGGCTGCAGGTCGCCGGGGTCACCCAGCGGGGAGCTGTACCTCTGGCGTCCGGCCTCTCTGGTGGCTGGCCTCCAACTGCGGTCTGAGGGCTGGCTTTTATACTTCCTGTGCCGCCCCCTGACCCTTGAGGGGCGGGGCCAGGATTCTCCGGGTCTGCCCACTTAGGCGTCCGGGGAGGTTTCTCTCTCTCTGGGGCGGCTGGGGACCAGACCGCTTCGCTACAGATTATATTTAGTGCTGGAAATGCCTTTGCTGATTTTTTGAAGAAATCTCACCAGTTCTTATTTCCTCTCTACAGAGACTCAGTTTTCAAAGGTCTTCACTCTACTTTTGTCAGAAGAGAGTTTGTGAGTATGTCTGGATGGGTGCAAACATTCAGAGCCATTAATCAATGGCATGATCATAAAGCACCTTAAGAAATATAAACTGAAGAAATATACTAAGCTCCATAAACCTGTTAGAATATTATAAGAGGGAAAGCAATGATTATAATTGATCTTCATCTCAAAATACTGTTCTGAATTTTGTCACAATTGAGGTTTTTGCAAGTACAGCATCGAAGGCATCATTTTAATGTATTAGAAAGTGGTTAAGAGCAGGAGGGCATATTGTAAAAGTAAATGGTCAGGGGAGAAACAGCTAATTAATAGTATACAACTGTGACTGATATTGAATCTGATTCTTTTCTTTCTTTGGGTGGACTAACTAACAACAAACTTAAGACATAATTGGCTAAAAACCAAACAGCATAATTATTAGTGGTATACTGTAAAACATGGGAAGTGACACTGAGTGGAGTCCCCAGGAGCCAGACCAGGGTCCAGCATAATTTAATATATTCAATAACAACCTAGAAGATGGAGTATGGAGAGAATGCTGATGCAATTTGCTGATGATAAAAGACTTGGAGGGACAGCAACTGCCTTAGAGAATAGAGCTTAAAATAATGCATGATCTTGAAAGATTAGAGGCTAAAATCAATACAATTTTAATTCAATAGGGACAAATGCAAAGTGGCTCATGTGAGGAGAAATAAATGTGCACGAGTACTACTACACTGTCAGTGTTCTTCCATTCTGTGAAGCACAGATGGATTATAGGAGCAGATCCAGTAAGAAGTTCAGCACCACCTCTGGCAAGTTACTGAGTGCTCTCAACTGCTACTTAAGTCAATAGGAAATGAGACTATACAGCGCCTTGCTTAAAGTACCCAGTACCTCAGAATCAAACTCATAATATGTGCTAGAACTGATAAACTAACAACTCTACAGTGAACTGTTTCCTCTAGAAAGAGCTTATTCTGTTTTGTGGACTGAGCAGTGAATCACAAGGACCTGAGTTCTAGTCTGACCATTGACATGGACCGCTCTTAATGTTTTGCATTAATATAGTGCTAGGTGCTATATGATTATTATTTACATGATATTCACCCTTGGATACCATGGTGATGTACACATTAGGAATGTGCAGATGGGTAATTATTATTTAGTTACGATGTAGTTTGATCGCATTATCCACACTATAAATGGGGGAAATTATGTCCAGAAAACAGTAAACATTTCACACCCTAGAATCCAATTCCTCTGACTCCAGGGAAATATCCCATTTATCCAGGCAAACTTTCAAACCAGGGCTATAGAACAAGTTGAGTTAGATGGCAAAAAGCTTGAGAGCACTCTGGTAAGATATTGCTAAAAATGGCCAAAATCTTATGTGATCAGCTGTTCATGTGAGATACCATAGATTTTAATTTCAGAAGGGACCATTAGATCTTCTTGTCTGACCTCTGTATAACACAGGCCAATGAATTTCATCCACATACAAGTTATTGGGCTCAGTACAGGGGTATTTGACTACAGCATATCTTCCAGAAAAATGTTGAGCCTTGATTTGAAGACATTGAGAGATGAAGAAGCTACCCCTTCCTTTGGTTGTTTAGACCAGTGGTTAAATGTATGCCTTTTTCTAATTTGGCTTTTGATTTTTACCTTTCTCTACGAATTTAAAAAGCCCTATAGTACCTGATACTTGCTCACAGTATATAAATACTTTCACAGCGAGCAAGTCACCTCTTGAGCTTCTTTTTGATAAGATAATCCAATTGAGATCTTTAAGACTCTCATGGAGACATTTTCTTCAGTCCTCAAATCATTTTTGTGGCTCTTTTTGCACGCTTCCATTTTTCCACAGCCTTCAAAAATATGGACACTAGAACTGTGTAACATATTCCAGTATCGGTCTCACCAGAGGTAATATCATTTTCCTACTCCTAGTCAGTACTCCCCTCTTCATACATCCAAGAATTGTATTACTCTTTTTTGCCATAGTGCCACACTGGGAGCTCATTTTGTGGTGTTTGCCCACTATGATCCCAGAGTCATTACTCCCTAGGATTCAGTTCCATATTCTGTAGGTATGGCTTGCATTCTCTGTTCCTAGATGCATTAGCTTGCATGCCTCTGTATTAAAACAATTTTTTAAATGAGCCCATTTTACCAGGCGATGCAGATTGTTCTGTATGACTGCTTGGTCCTCATCAATATTTTGCACTCCACCTATCCATCATCCCCAAACTTTATTTTTCCAGTGATTTTTATATTTACTTCCAGATAAGTGATAAAAATATTGAAGAACAACCGGTGTAGAACTCATCCCTGCAGAACCCCATTGGAAACACCCCATTTGATGTTTCTGCATTATCAACTATGGCTGAGATTTGCCTGTCATCCAATTATTAATCCATTTTGCATGTACTTTATTGATGTTGTATATTGCTATTTTTATCAGAATATCATGTGACACTATGTCAAATGCCTTACAAAATCTAAGTATGTTACATCTCAATTGCCTTTATTAACAACATTTATTATCTCATGAAAAAATGAAATCAGGTTTGTTTGACAATGCCTTTTTTCCATAAAACCGTATTGATTGTCAATTATATTCATCTCCTTTAATTCTTTATTGAATCCTGTAAACAAACTAGAAATGAATATATTCCTTTCAGTTTTGGATCTGAACTGGAATCAAAGGAGTGCAGTCTGGTTTTGATCTATAATGAGAATGTCCCCCACTTCCAGAAATTTGAAGAGGTTCACATTACCCGTTCTTATTTTTGTTCCATATTTAAGTAAAATCAATTTTCCTGTTAAATACAAACTCACTTTTAGCGGGGCCTGTAACCTGAGCCCCACTGCCCAGGGCTGAAGCCCTTGGACTTCGACTCTGGGTGGTGGGTTTTGGGCTTCAGCTTCTGCCATGAGCGGTTGGGCTTGGGCTTTGACCCAGGGCCCCAGAAGATCTAAGCCAGCCCTGGCAACCCCATTATAATGGAGTTGCAACCCACTTTTGGGGTCCCAATTCACAGTTTGAGAATCTCTGAGTCCTAGCACATGCTTATCTCTAAACCAATACTACTGAAATATCCTGGCTCACTATGTATGTGATCCTGTCTCAATAGTCTCTGGCCTCAGAAAGAATGAGGGTGCTACTTATGGATGAGTACAGCTGGGTAGGAAACTGTTTTCCCATCTTGCGAGAATTTGAGACTTTGAATTGTTTTCCTGCTGTAAAATGGGACAAAATGTCAAAAGCTGAAACACAAATCCATAATCCAAAAACACTTCAGACCAGGTCATTGAATCGTTGTTTCTATTTTGACCATCTACAATTTTAAACCATTTTTTAGTATACATTTACTAAAATTTTGAAACAATGTCGCTTTGAATGGGGAAAAACAAGTTGAAATCAATTTGTTGAAACCAAGCCTTTCCTAGGTGGTGTTTTTGGTTTGGATGAATCAACATTTTCCAGTGAAGAAACATTTTGTCAGAAAATTCACAACTAGCTCTACTGATAATTGACCAAATTACTTCTTTAGTCCAGTTGGCAGGTGCTTGTGCTTTTGGTGCAGAAGGTCCCGGGTTTCACTTCCCTATGACAACCAGTGTGTCAGTAAGTATTCTGTCAAGGTTTGTTAAACTTGCTTCTATTGATTACCTGTCACCAGTGTCCTAAGCAACCTAAATAACAAAATAGAAAATTCATCCAACTTGGTCTTCCGTGACCTTTTTTATTAGGAAAGTATTAGTTGAACAAAAGCCTATCATGTCAGTCAGAAATAGTGATCGGTAATACATTCATGTTCAAAAGTCATCTGTCTAGATAATAAAAAGTAGTGATCAAGATTCAATCTAATTAGTTATAAGAATTCTCCCATAACCAGCAGTGAACAGATGTCAGTTCATTCCTTTGTGTAGGATCAGGAAATGGAATCTTCAGACTCTAAACATGGTATAAAACAGCAACAGCATAATTATTCTTACCAAGTACATGCATAGTTCTAAACAGATGCTTGCTTTTATTGATTGCCTGTCATCACTGTCCTTAGCAACTAAATACGGGAATTGAAAAGCACCTACATGTTTGGAATTATGACCCCAAATCAAATAAGCAATCAAAAGTGGAAATAATTCATTAAAGATTATGGCCCTAGACAAGAAGATCTATGCTAAAGCTATCCGCCGATTCAAAAACAGTAAGACTGACACTTCTCCAACTGCCAGTGCAACACTTGGAAATTGTAAATACCTCTTTTTCATACTTTTTGAAAAGCTGTTTGTTTCGGCTAATCATATAAATTAGCATGTAGTGTTTTGGCAATGGAATCAGATGGAAAAGGCTCAGAGACAATACCCTAAAAAATAAGATGATTTAGCAGTGACTATAGCTGCCTCAATATCAGGTTTTGGCATGCAGTGCCTCTTTAAATAACAATACTACCATATGTTCAGTAATTCTTCTTCATTTGGCAGACTGGTGTCCATTGTTAGAGAATCCATTCTGATACCAAGAAAATGTTATCACCTGCGATAGACCCGCATGTTCAGAATTTGAGGATAACACTAATTCAGTTGTCATCTTTTCAAATGCATGTAAACATTACACACAAGACCCATACTGACTGGGCCTTCATCCAAGTAGGGAATTATCTAGGGCATGCCTACTTGCTGATTTACTGGACAGATTACAAATATGCAGTAGTAAAGACATCAAAGGCTGCACATTTAGTAGTATCACACAAAGGCACTGTTTTGTTAGAATAAAACTGCCCGTTGACATGAAGAACCTAATAACTCTAAATCCCTTGATCCAGCAGGTAGTGAGCTGAGTTTTAACCTACTGCCCTTTTTGTTTTTGTTTTGTTATTGTGTTATAATTTGAAATTCATCCAACGGTCATCCCATCCCAAAGCCACTGACCAAGATTTAGTAATGGTCTGTCAAAGTGGTGGTATAATTAACTCAGCAGGTGAGAGCTGGGCGGGTATTACACTGTGATAAAAGGTTATTCAAAGGTAGACAAAAAAATTTGCGTAACAGGGATTTTATTTAAACTGGCACAAACAGAACAGGACTCCACCTACCTTCAGTAACACACACATACACACATCTCTGCATCTACAGGCTATGATCTTATAAGTTATTATTAGTTCAAATTTTCCTTTTCCCAAATCTCTCACTGGGTTCTGTCTAACACCCAAGTCACTCTCTGAGTTTCAAGCCTCTTGTACTTTCCTGAAGAGATGGACTCAATGCCGGTGTGCCTACTTGCAGGGGTGGACATTAAACCAGACCCATGGGATCTGAGGGCCCTTTGGTTCTCCTGTTTGGGATCTCTGGGACAACATCAATCAGGAGATGACCAGAATGGATGCTCAGGAACATGCCAGCAAACACAAAGTGACTTGACCTGCCAGCTTTTAAAGGAAGGGGCCCCTCTCCTGTCTGTCCTGCCCTGACTCAGCCCAGGGCTACACTAGGGGAGGGGGGTCGATCTACGATATGCAGTTTCAGCTACGTGAATAACGTAGCTGAAGTCGGCGTATCGTAATCGGCTTACCTGGCCATGAGGACGGCGGCGAGTCGATCGCTGCCACTCCCCCATCGACTCCGCTTCCGCCTTTCGATGACGTGGATTTCCGGAGCTGACGGGGAGCGCGATCGGGGATCGATTAATCGCGTCTTAACGAGACGCGAAAAATCGATCCCCGATAGATCGATTGCTACCCGCCGATCCGGCGGGTAGTGAAGACAAGCCCTCAGCCTCTTCACTAACTCTCAGTCCCAGTTTCCCTCCGCTCCTCTGATGCCCCCTCTATCACCATGGTTTTTTTCAAGTTACTCACAGACTCTCTATTTCTCTCCCTCAAGTTCCCCTCCTGCTTGCCCGTGTCCTTCAACTGTCTCCCTCTTCGCCACCAACTGTCACTTCCCCTCCCCTGATGGAAAAGGCCACCTCCTCCCACTTTCTCAGGATCAAGTCCCTTTACCATATTTAGACTATTACTGCTTGGAAACAGTGAATCAAGAAAATTGCTTTATCCAGTGCATATTAAATACCGTAGAGCAGTTTAGGGTCTATTAAGATATTAAGAGAACTATCTTTAGAGTATAAATTCAGAAGCAACCTGAATTTTTGGTGGCTTTTGGGGGGCTTAATGAGGGCTATATCTACACTAGGGAAAGACTGCCTACAATTAGGGAATCTTCTTTACCCATATCAATCAACTTGTGTACTTTCTGTGAAACTATTTCACTAAGTTTTAAAACCTGTCTTAAAATTTAGACTCATATGTATATAAAGGATAGAAACTTTTCTCCCACACTGTCAATACATGACAGTTGCCATTTCCATACCTGCTTCATTTCACAATAGTTCCGAAAAAGGAACTATTCTAGCTTTAGCATGGCGTTTTATAATGTCACAAATATCACTCTAATGATCCTGGCTCCTCTCTCTATCTTCTCCTCATTGCTCTTTGATGATTCCACACAACGTATTGTGTTGAGCTGTTACCCACATTTAACAATCATGCTTCATATAGAGACAAAAATTTCTCTTGCTAATTCCCCCCAAAACAATATTTATAACCAGACATAGGCTCTTTTAGCATCTGTCAAACATGGATTCAACTCAGTTCAAGTATTTCTTGCCTACTTAGGTGTCATTACCTCTCCTACAAAGCATTTATAATTTTTTGTTATTATTTATTTGTATTACCGTAGTGCCTAGGAGTCTTGTGATGGACCAGGACCTTATCGATCTAGGTACTGTGCAAACACACAGCAAAAAGACAGCCCCTCTTCCAAGGGCCTGTTGAACTACATCCAGGACAGATGAGGAGAGAGATATGGTACTCTCTCTGTCTACTAGTTGGGGAATATTCACTTTGTTGGCTGTTCCAGGGAAATAAATAAAATGTAAACTACAAAGATGAAACACTGCAATTTTTTAAATTACATGTTTTCTTCACATAATATAGTGTTTTGCATTATTTATTAATTTTGCTATGTTTATTTAAAAATTATTAAAAGACGCCTATCCAAAGATATAGGCCCCCTAACATACACTGACAATACAACTTCCATCTCAGCAGCATTAAAATGATCACTTCAGGAAGAGCTCAGCTAACCACCTACAAAAACCTTTCTGCTCTTTCCTTGTGGTGGGATGCATACCCTTAGGCTTCTCCAGAAGCTCTCAAACAGATGGCTTTTGCAGCATGCCCAGAAAGTCACGAAATTCAGCATATTTCAGAGTGGTGGAAGCAAAATTCAGATTTCTGGAGCCCTCACAGAGAATACCCCACCACTTGTCACCTTGCTTTATAAAAGGGGGATCCAGATTGAGCATCCCTGCTGACAGCAGCATGACACATTAGGCAATATTAATAGCATTACCCTTATATTTCAGTACTTTCTTGTTTAATGAAACAATGCCTGCTTTCTTCCCATTTTAATATGTACAGTTAAGACAGAGTTCACAAACATACAGCAGCATTAGAACAAAAGCAAACCCGCTGCATCATAGAGAAGCCAAATTATATCACCACAGTAAATGTACAAAATGGTCAAAGCCAACACTCCTCTGTATAAGGTATTGCAGCTGTTATTTTTAATTGCTTACTTAGTCAAAGGAAACATTTCACTACCTTATCCGCCGCTTTACTGTGTTAAGAGGAGCAATCCTCAGGCTAAAACTTTTTAAAGGCTTCCTATGCTAGATTAGGTTGCTAGATTAGGCAATGTGTCTTCCCACTTACTCCAGTCAGCGAATAGACCTTATATAGTGTGTCAGGACAGAATATCCAGACTTTTTTTTGTTCAATATTGAGACTATTTAAGCAAAATAGCAGTGGGAGACATTATTATGAGTTGAGAGACAGGTACACATGAAAAATAATTGAAGTTTAAAAAGGACTAGAGGGCACAATGGATATGAACTGTAGTTACTAGCAAAATATTTAGATATAGGATGCACTTGCAGGAAGAGTGAGCCTTAGTCCCCCTACTTTGTAAATCACATATAAAACATATTGGGTCAGGCATTTAATATTCCACTCAGAATTTACACTAAAATGAGAGAGAAAATTCCATTAATTTCTATAAGAGTTAGAGGCCTATATGCCACTTAGAATGCTCAACACTTCTACAAATGGCATCTGTACATTATTATTCCTGTGCCATCCCACAGTCCTCCTTTCAGTTGTAGATGCTCATTTATATAACCTTAACCCTAGTATCGCTGACTCATTGCTTCATATGTGTGAGCAAAAATAATTCTGCATACAAAAAAGTGCACATACTATCAAATAAAAGTAATATTGTGCATGGGATGGAAACATGTGATAGGTGTACAGAGTGGGGCATGCTGGCAATGCACATTGAGACACCGAGAGAAAATGCCCAGATAAAAAACCATACCTTTATGCCTTTGTCGTCTGCCTTGTTTATCTAATTAGCAAGTTGGGTTATTCACAGTAACAGCAGGTAGCAGATAAATTATAATCTGAACATCTCTAGAATTCCGAAGCCAATAGTCAAGTACTGTCCATTCTCAATTACATTAATAGTAAATGAAAGAGTGAGTTGCTATTTTGAATCGACAGTTACCGCTACTTCTCAATATTACAGAAAACAAATCACTAACCAACTCAGGATTAGGTTTATTTTAAGTAATGATTTAAAATTATTAGTTTATAATTGCTTAACTTCAAAAAAGCATCAGTGACTTTGTGTCACTTAATGTATGACAATCTGTCCTTTGCCCCAGGCACAAAGGAAGAAAGGTAAGTTGCAGATGATGTGGTTTAATTAGGCCACAACTTTATTACCAACTCGCCTGGGAATGATCTGGTATTAGCTCATAAAGGGCAGGTCATGATTCTTTAATGGTTTCCTCCTGGTAGACAGCTGCTATCCATCGTCTGCCCCTCCAAAGCTGGTCCCCAGTCCATTGCTGGGACTTGCATCATCCTCTCCTCATATAAGTGTTATGGGGTTGGGGAAAAGGGGTGTCTTCATTATACCAGATATTAACCCCCCCCCAACTCCATTCCCCAGTTTCTTTCCCTTCCCCTAAATCCACATTAGCAGGGTATTCCAAATTAGGAGGGAACTGGGCTCCACATGGAATGAGAAACTGCACTGGACAGCTGCCACAAAGAGATACCAGCAATTGGCTTGGCTGATTCCCCCAGCCAGGTTCCCAGATAATTAACAGCTCCCTCCTTAGCATGAGCCAAAATATATCTGCTTCCAGCAGAGAGGTGTACGCCATCATCTCTGAATGACTCATGCACTATATAGAGAGTTGCCTGGCATCCATCTTTCAACTGGAATGCCCAGTTGAAAAGGGACCCTAGTGGTTCCGGTCAGCACTGCCAATCGGGCTGTTAAAAGTCCAGTAGGCGGCACAGCGAGGGACCAGAGCTAAGGCAGGCTCCCTGCCTACCTGCCCTGGCTCTGCAAGGCTCCTGAAACTGCAGCCCCTAGGCACATAGGCAGCCAGGGAGGCTCCACATGTTGCCCCTGCCCTGACTGCCGGCTCTTCAGCTCCCATTGGCCAGTAACCGCAACCAATGGGAGCTGCGAGGACAGCACCTGCGGGCGCGAGGGCAGCGCGCGGAGCCTCCCTGGCCACCCATGTGCCTATGGGCCGCAGGAATCTGGTGGCTGCTTCCTGGGAGCTACAGTAAACGCCACCAGGACCCTGCACCCTGAACTCTCTCCCGCACCCCAACCCCCTGCCCCAGCCCAGAATCCCCTCCCACACCCAAACTCCCTCCTGGAGCACGCCCCACAGACACATTCCCAACCCCCTTCCCCAGCCATAAGCCCCCTCTTTCATCCTAAACCCCTCATCCCCGGCCCCACCCCAGAGCCCCAGAGTTTTTGTCTGGGAATATTATATTATTGTAATACAACAAGATCAGGTCAAGGCCCATTGTGCTAGGCATTGTTCAAACACATAGGGAAACATCCCAAAGAGTTAATATTCTAACTTACAGTTTACCTGTGATACTTGCATGCAACGAGCAATTTTGAAAGTCAAGGATGATTAAAGTCTTTTTCTATGTTTGTTTTTGTGTTCCTCTGAAGCATTATGTATAAGCTACTAAAGGCAGGGTAGTATTTGGTCATATATGAAAATTCCTAAATATTTTCCAGATCTGTAAATGTCTCTTTCTGGGATCTTCTTAATACTCCTTTAGTATTACATTGGATCACCATTCTTTCCAATAGGGCCAAAAATGTGCCATATCTGGCTGCATAAGCTTTTTAAAATGCAATTGCTGTAGTGAGAACATAGCTTTTTAATGTAGATGTAAATATTCTGCACAGACCCCTGTTTTCACATTTCTGGATTGGAATCTTACTCCTATTACTCACTTGATGAACCTGCTTGTTCAATAGAATGGCTGCATTCATTCACATCTTTAACTGTGGTATTATGCCCACTCACAAGGTTGTATGCCAGTTTTGAGGAGGAAGTAAATGCTGTTGATGAAAATAGGTTCAAAGGAATAATTTTTAGAAGACCAACACTGATATCTAGCCTTTCAAATCCTTAAACTTGGAATTTCTCTTCTTTCATCCATATGGATTTTATAGTGGCAATGTACAAGGAAGGCGTAATTGACAATCTGAATTCAGCATTACATAAGTGTTTGTATGTGAGGGTTATTAAAACATCATGTTCCATCACTGGCTAAGTGTGGCTCAATGATGCCTTAACTCACACACAAATCCATTTTCACTCATTCCAGGGCAACAGGTACTACTTCAGGAGTAAGAGATGAGGGGGAAGGAGGTCAGATGTATCTGTTCTTCAGTACCCTGTGGGATGGCCTGGTTGCTGCTCCTCCCTTGTATGCTTTTCAGATTAACTATTTTTTCTTGCATGTGTGGTAGACAGTAAGGCCTCCTTCCATCAGTACTGCTGCCAGAAAGGATCAAGAGTAGCAGCTGGAGAATAGGGCTTGAAGTGCCCTATAGGGTTTGTCTGCACTGCAGTGTAAGGTCAGGGATGGTAGAACTCAAGTCGGCAAACCTCGGGCTTGAGAACCCAGGGTTTAGGCATCTACATTGACTTCTGATGCTAGGCTGAGAATTTTTGAACCTGGGCCCAAACCTGGGGCTCCAGTGTCCACAGTGCAGTATGCAGGGCCGAGTCCAACCAGCCAACTCCAAGACTTCCTAGAGCCCCCGCCAAAAAATATGTCTGCTCTTGACCTCCGTTAATGATGCAGTGTGGGAAAACTTGACTGTCCACCTGTGCATGTCACAGGAAGTTTAAGCAGTCTGTCAGCACACTCTGCTGAGCTATCATTTTGATTCTTATGCTCCCAGCAACTGGAGCTATCAACATGGAGGCAATGGAACTGGGAGGAGGGCAGGGAGCCCTGGTTGTCCAGCCACAATTTTAAAAGTGGGAGGTCCATATCCCTCCATTTTAACAAAAGAAACATAAATGCAGAATTAATGGTCCCTGCAGTTTTTTTTCTAGTAGATTCTGCCAGGGAGGCACTGCTATTATACCTTTCACCCACCAGGGGCTGCTGTGGTACCAGAAGAAATGTTTCTCGCTGCCTGGGCAGCCAGGTGTGGAGAGGGTGGGGGGCACTTTGGCCTTCCCTCCCCCCCACCCCCCACTTCTACAAAGGTTCCAGAACCCTTGTATGGAGGAGTTGCCATTTGAAGGCTTGCTCTCACTTGCACTTTCACTCATGTTTAAGGAAACAGGCAGAGCTTCTGTGAGATTCTGGTGGACATTCCAGAGGTGTTTTCTGACCCACAGAAGGCACCTGACAGAACTAATGATAGAGGAAGAGGAGAACAGAGCCATGGCAGACTTGGACTGTTTGATGCTGCTCATGATACTCAGTATAGCCACTGATGCCCCCTACTTAGACCAGTGCTTCTGGAGCAGGGCCACAAGCACAGACTGGTTGGACCACATCATCATGTGGATGTGGGATGGTCAACAGAGGGTCCAGAACTTTTCTATGAAGAAAGCTACATTTTTGGAGCTTTGTGAGCAGCTTGCCCTGACCCTCCAGCATCAAGACATATGCATGGGGGGTGGCCAGGCTGGTTCAGAAGCAGGTTTCTATAGCCATCTGGAAACTGGCTACGCCAGGCTGCTGCAGTTCTATTACCAATCAGTTTGGTGTTGAAAGGGTGACCATGGATAAAGTGGTAGACAAGGTTTCTGAGGAAATCAGGTGTGTGATATATCCAAATATGGCAGACACAAAAGATATTGTTGAAGTAATTGTTGGCTTTGAGAAAGTAGGTTTTCCAATCTGTGCTGGGGCCACTGATGGGCCAAACTACTCAAGATAGTTAAGTCCAAAGCAGATTGCAAAGAGTTACAAAGGGACCTCAACTAAATGGCAACAGAATGGCAGGTGAAATTCAATGTTGATAAGTGCAAAGTAATGCACATAGAAAACATAATACCAACTATACATATAAAATGATGGGATCTAAATTAGCTGTTACCACTCAAGAAAGAGACCTTGACGTCATTGTGGATAGTTCTCTGAAAACATCAATTTAATGTGCAGCAACAGCCAAAAAAGCGAACAGAATATTGGGAAACATTAGGAAAGGGATAGATAATAAGACAAAAAATATCATATTGCCTCTAAATAAATCCATGGTATGCCCACATCTTGAATACAGTGTGCAGATATGGTCACCCCATCTCAAAAAAAGATATATTGGAATTGGAAAAGGTAAGAAACTGGCAACAAAAATGATTAGGGTGTGGAACAGCCCCCATATGAGGAGAGATTAATAAGACTGGGGCTCAGCGTTCAAGCTCTATTGTTTTGCTGTGTGGATGCAGCCACTCTGGACTCGGGCCCTGGGAGTCCATCCATGCTATATCCACAATCCCATGGACCAGTGCTCTTTGTTCTCTCTATTCCATGAGTTGGCAATGGATCCCAGGAAACAGAAGCAACCTTCCAACCTTCTTTGTTCAAGTGCAGTTCAGAGTTTAGCCCTTCCATTTTATTCTCACCACTGAACTACAAACGCAGTGAAACTTCTCCTGCATCTGCATGGGCCATAGACCAAAAGAAGTTATTTGTTCAGTGTATTGCTTCCTGGTTGTGGAAGCACAGACAGATTTTGGTGATACTACGGCGTAAGGCAATTATACTAAGACACTCTATCCTGTAGGGTCTTAGGACCCTAGGTCTGAGCCCAAGTCAAGAGATTTGTGTGGAGATGAAAGTGAGGGTTAGGGCTTGAGCCTGACTTTAAGCCCATGCTTACACTATAGTGCGGATGTACCCTGTAGACATAAACTGTGGTTTCTAAAGATCTGTAGCATTGTATTTTTTGCTGCTGTCTCCCAGAAAATCCTCCACACCATCGGTACGGTCTTAGAAGCCTCAGACCATGAAGAAACAACATTTTATCATTTAGATTTAAAGGAGTCAGCACCTACAAATGTTTCTATTTACTTCTATAAAAGGGTCAGAGAGAGAGATGAAAGAGCACACAAGGTTTAAAAGAAGGCTTCTTCCTCCCTTCCTCATTTTCCCCACTAAAGTAGAGGTTAGCTACAATTTGACTCATAGGAGCCCCATGCCAGGAAAATGCATGTGGAATTTGTTGTCCAACTCCTATTTACAAAAAAAAAAAAAGTAACGTGGCCAATGGGTTGGACTCTATGCAGACAGATGCCGTTAATTAAAATACTACTATGTGTATCTATTGTACCCCAAAATGAATTATTTCACTCAGAAACATAGGACCAGGGATTACACTAGCTGGGGCATCTGGCCCATAATCTTCCAGTTTCTCTAAAAGATTTGAGTTGAGAGAAAATCTTCAAGATCAAGTATAGGACACTTGCCCAAGAAGTGTGGGAGATCCAGGTCTAGCTTCAGTCTAAATACAGGAAAATCTTTGTTATCCAGCATGTTGAAGGAATAGGGGTGGGGGTGCCGGTTAGTCAAAAATTCCAGTTAACTAAGAGTTATACTTACCAATGGAGGGAGGGAGTTTGGGTGCAGGAGGGGGGTCAGGGCAGGGGCATGGGAGGGGTTTCAGGGTGCCAGATCCAGGCAGCATCCACCTCGGGCAGCTCCTCGCAAGCAGCAACATGTCCCTGCTGTGGAGGCACAGTCAGGTGGTTGTGCATGCTACCTCCGCTCATAGGCACAGTTCCTGTCCAATGGGAGCTACAGAGTCAGCACCGGGCTCTGCTTCTAGGCAGAGGAACAGCCACAGGGCTTCCAGTTTCTCTAAAAGATTTGAGTTGAGAGAAAATCTTCAAGATCAAGTATAGGACACTTGCCCAAGAAGTGTGGGAGATCCAGGTCTAGCTTCAGTCTAAATACAGGAAAATCTTTGTTATCCAGCATGTTGAAGGAATAGGGGTGGGGGTGCCGGTTAGTCAAAAATTCCAGTTAACTAAGAGTTATACTTACCAATGGAGGGAGGGAGTTTGGGTGCAGGAGGGGGGTCAGGGCAGGGGCACGGGAGGGGTTTCAGGGTGCCAGATCCAGGCAGCATCCACCTCGGGCAGCTCCTCGCAAGCAGCAACATGTCCCTGCTGTGGAGGCACAGTCAGGTGGTTGCACAGCGCCCATTGGCCGCAGTTCCTGTCCAATGGGAGCTACAGAGTCAGCACCGGGGGGGTGAGCAGCGCCTGGAGCCCTGTGGCTGTTCCTCTGCCTAGAAGCAGCAGGGACATGTCACCGCTTCTGGGGAGCCACGCGGAGCCAGGTAGGGAGCCTGTCGGCCCCGCACCAACCGGACTTTTAATGGAGACATCAAATGCTGGTTTCTAGAGCTTTAGGGTTGATAAAGTCCTAGATAACATAGCTTTTACTGTAATTAAACCCTATTTGACATATGTCTAAATCTTTCATTTCATTCACGTCTATCTAAAACTTCCATCATATAACACCTATATACGGTAAGAGGGTTTAATATTAATCCTGAGTTCTATAGTGCACTGGGAGTTAGAACTGATAAGTCTTTAGGGGTGAGGGAAATGATTCATTAGAAGAAACAACAGAATTTGTATTTTCAGTATTCCTTAGCACATACTGTTTTCAGTTTTGCTTTGCTTTAATGGGCACAGTAGAATCAGAAATGAAGCTTCATTAGAATGTTATTTTCCCTGACTTTAGTGACAACTTGCAGCTTCAAAGGAGCAATGAATCTTTGTCTCATTTTTGAGCAGCAATATCGTATGTTTGAATAATATGTTAGCCTACTGATGCGATTCCATCACGAGCAATTTAAAGTGCAATGTTGTCACTGCGCTAATGCACCATAGCCATAATGGCACTCTATGACTTTACTCTAATTTCAGATATTGAAACAAAGCTTGCTTTTAGTGCTACTTTAAAACGTCCTTTCATTGTTATTTAGTTGGGTGGTAAAAATAATAACACTGATCATAGATCATTCATGTGATATGCAAGTCTTTAAAAATTGCAGAATAAAATATGCTTAGTTAATTGACACCAATGGAGTATTAACATATTTCACAAGCTCACACTGAAATGAATAAAAATAATTTAAGTAGGGTTTGATAGCTGATTTAACCTGAGTTAAATCATATAAGGTTTTATGTAGTACTCAGTGAATAACTTTACATTGCCTTTAAACTAATGTTATCTATAAAAAACTTGTACTTTGGATTAAGGTATAACTTTCCATTCAACAATGAAAGCAATGACTTTATAAAAATAAATTAAATTTCCTAGAAAACAAAACACAGCTATTATGTTTTACAGGGTATCGATCAGTTCTAAGAAATATTATTTTAAAAAATATGGTGTTAGTGGAATGATAACTGAGACTCAGCCAGCGTAAGTTGGCAAAAATCCAGTGAAAACAATGGGCTTGTGCTGTTTTACACCAGCTGAGGGTCTAACCTATAATGCATTGAGGGCCTGATCTACCTCCCATTAAAGTCAGTGGGAGACTTTCTAAAGACCTTTATCGGAGTAGGATTGAAGACTGAATATCCAAATATATACACTACCTCCACTAAGTGTGAAGTTCATTTGAGGGCCTAATTTAAGAATATAACCTCATGCATGGAAAGCCCTGTAAAGTCTAGAACAGGGGTTCTCAAACTGGGGGACGGGACCCCTCAGGGGGTTGTGAGGTTATTACATGGGGAGGCCGCGAGCTGTCAGTCTCCACCCCAAACCCTGCTTTGCCTCCAGCATTTATAATGGTGTTAAATATACAAAAATGTGTTTTTAATTTATAAGGCGGGGGGGGGGGGGGAGTCGCACTCAGAGGCTTGCTATGTGAAAGGGGTCACCAGTAAAAAAGTTTGAGAACCACTGCTCTAGAGTATGTGAACTAATATTGGATGTACACCTTACAAGTTGTTTTTAAAAAATGAATAAAAATATGGGCCCAAATCCTGATATTTTTATTCAGCTTTATCCAGTTTGACTTCAGTGGGAATTGGTCTGAATAAGGACTGAGAGAAAGTGATTAAAGACCTCAGGATTTCACCCATAACCAGTAATTAGTCCCAAAGAATGTAGTAACCACTTTATTAAAATGCAATACTTTAAATAACATGTTAGGTACACAAAAAAAATTATGAGCAGGTCCTGAACTCCTTGGCTACGACATTAAAAAATAGGAGCGCACATTTAGCTGACTAGGACCTGTTGGGTGCTCAGCTATTTTCAAAATCAGGTAGGTACTGTAGGAATCTACCTCTAGGCTCCTGTTTTTGAAAACGCTGTCCCTACTCTTCAGACAAAAATCCCATTAATTTCAGTGGGAGTGTTGCCTAAAGCATGATCTACAGTAGGAAAAATCCAAACCCCTGAACGATGCAGTCAAACTGACCTAACCCCAGTGTAGACAGCATTAGGTCAATGGGAGAATTATCCCTTTGACCTAACCCCCGCCTCTTGGGGAATTGGAGTATCCCTCCTGTCGGTGTAGGTAGTGTCTTCAATGAAGCACTACAGCTGTGCAGATGCAGCTGTGCAGCTATGCTGCTGCAGTTTTTTGAGTGTAGACAAGCTCTCATTAGTGCAGGATTACAGCAAAGTGGGGACTGGGCTTGCTTCTCTATGCCTAATGCCTCGTGGAGCTGTTTACATCTGTTCAAAATAAGTATAAAATGCTGCCATTCTGATTTTGTACCATTTTATATTCACTTTGCACAGAGATAAATGTCTCCACATGGTACAAAGCAGTGGAGAATCAGAGAGTGGAGTGGAGAACTGAAATGCAAAATAAAAAAGCCTTTTATCATCATCATTTTAGATATAATGAAGTAAATTCTCTAGGTGATCAGCGTTAAACCTTTCTCAACATTTTGATTTTCATTTTTGTGTAATTCTGTCACATTGGCATCCCTGTAGATACCCATGAGGCTTCCCCTTGACCTTTCTCCTCACCAACAGGCTGAGTTGTCCTGTTTTTTGCAATTCACAGCAGAGCAGCAAACATAGGTAGGATCAAAATATTCCCAGTCATTCACATTGGGGGAAATATACAATTGGCTAAGGTGGTGGGGGAGGAAGGAAATATTACAAAATATAATCAGTGCAAACAAGATATTGTTCATATTAAGACTTACATATGGTTCCTAAGTAATACATCATGCCTTTTCCTAATTTTACTGAGTAATGCCAAAGCAGCTCCATATGTCAGTAGGTAGTGTGGGCTTGAAGCTTTCCGTCTGCCCCATGCCTATCATTCTCAAGATCTCTTGGGCCAGTGCTGAGCTAGGTTAGACAGGAGCAAGAAGTTTATGGACCCTCCCACTTCATTATATTTGAGGATTTGGTCCATTAATTATGTATATATTAGGAGTCGGATTCTGTCTTTGGCTGTAGATAATCAGCTACTGTTCAAAGTTAATGCAAGCCACATAAGCCCTGCAAGTGCAGAATTCTGCCTTAATTGTGTAATGAGGATTTAGAGCATTAAAAGCTTATCTTTCCCCTCTAATAAAAATGTAAAATGAATATTGTTGACATAATAATTTTTTCCTAATGGGGAGAAATACATTTTACTAACATGCCAAAAGGCAGCCATGTCCAGCTCCGTTGTAACCACCTTTGATATGAAAGCACCTTAATACGTAGTCTTATTGACTTCATAGTAGACATGTTGTGTTAATGGAATTAGAACAGTTTAAGGTAACAACTTATCCAATATCAGAGGGGTAGCCTGGTTAGTCTGGATCTGTAGAAGCAACAAAGAGTCCTGTGGCACTTTATAGACTAAAAGACGTATTGGAGCATAAGCTTTCGTGGGGGAATACCCACTTCTTCAGATGCATCTATAATGTAATAAACTTCAGATGCATCTGAAGAAGTGGGTATTCCCCCACGAAAGCTTATGCTCCAATACGTCTGTTAGTCTATAAAGTGCCACGGGACTCTTTGTCGCTTCAACTTATCCAATAAAATAATGTTATTTAAATGCAATGAGATTTATTTAAAGGTGACTTGTAAAGACTTTAAAAAAAATATGCTTTTAAGTTTCCTTGATTTTTTTTTATGACATATAAAGAAACCCAACAAAACATGTTCAGGCTATATTTAGTTTTGTTGTTTTTCAAGGAGGTTATTATTTTCCTTAGAAATATTAATAATGTCACTCTGGTCTCCCCTGATTTTGCTGTAGGATTTGCTTGAAGTCACAGAGGAGTTACAATGTTAGTGTTCACACCTTAATTAGAAGGGGTTAGGAGATTGAATGATTAACAAAGTCATCCTTTCACCATAATAAAAAAAACAAAGAAAAATAATCTTAAAGAGTCTGATTAAAAATCCCTTCCCTTCTTAACTGTTCTAATAACTTCAGACTTCTTTTCTTTTTTTACTAGTTCCTTAGTCATTGTGAGCTTTCTACACTAGCATTTATCTTCAAATTGCTGACCATTCCATTGCTACTGATGTACTTCCACCAGTGGTACCAATAGTGGGAAAGCTAGCATAGACAGACTATACTAACTATATAATGTAATAAACCCCAGAGCAGACCTAGATGGCCACCACCAGCTCACACTTTTGCTACTATCTAGACAGCTGCATTGATATTAGCGTAAAAGAGTGAAATTTTAAGTTAAATACTAGTATAGAAAGACTGCAGAGTTTTCTTATTTAAACAGAACCAACATTTCTAATGTAAAAAACCAAGTGTGTGAGGGGAGGAAACCCCCCACACCCTACTCCTTGCAAGTCACCTTTAGGAAAATTACTTTTACATCCTCCAAAGTGATTCTTCGTGAAGAGGATAGTTGGGATTCCCGTTGACATTTGATAAGTTTTTCATTGATGCAGTAATTCCAAAGGGCAGCTGTTGACTGATTTACTACTGTTCACTGACCTTTAAGGCAACAATGTGCTTGGCTCTGGCTAAGTTAGTATAACAGGCTGACCCACTTGATGTACAAGCAGTAAATATTGCATGAGACGGGGCATTAATGGGCCTTTGGAGTACACACAGTCAGAAATAAAAGACTCAATAATTCAGAGAGACGAATTACGTTATTTTACATCATTTGTCAGTTTATTCCAATTCAATCAAAGGTCATAAACTTGAGCAGTCTTTTGTGATCTTTTAAAGTTAATTTTCTTTATATGACTCATTGTTGCTGTGACTAACATAGGAGTGCCACTATTACAGATGAGACTTCTGTATTCACTGGGAAGGCTTCAGTATATTATTAGCTCTGATCAAAAGAGAGGGGAAAAGTGGAGTCTGGGAGAAATCATCCCTGTCAAATAGGGAATGGTGTATTCAATAAGCATCAAAAGAAATAATTTATCCTTGCTTTTGACAGTGTGTAAGAAATGAATAAATAATTTCCTGTATATTTTATAGCTTATATTACAGTAGAAAGGCTGCTGCTGCAACTGTCACTAAATTTTTGGGTTACATCTAAATGTTTAGCTTTGAATGTAAAAAGAAAAACTAGTTAAAAATACTCCACCACAACTTTACTATTAATTATTATTTATTTGTATTACAATAGTTCTCAGAGACCTTAATCAGGATTGATGTCCTATTATGCTAAGTCCCTGATTCAGGAAAGCACTAACATTCATATTTAAGTCCATCCTTATTTAGGAAAGAAATTATGGACATGCTTAACTTTAAGCAAGTGCTTAAGTCTCATTGACTTACGTTCATTCGTACCAGCAAAGAATTTAAGTGCTTAAGTGCTTTGCTGACTCGGGGCCTATGTGTTCTACAAGTACATAAAAACAATCATTTCTTTCAGATATTTAGTCGTTAACTTTTTATTCCTTAATGATATGTTTCTCTTAGTACTGAATAATCTCTTAGACTCCATCACCCATAGGTTCTTATTATGTTTACAAAATGAGGAGTTTTCCTTTAGTAAAGTAACAGATGGCTTGTCTGCATTAGACAATAGTGCTGTTCCAAGTACTAAATATTACAGCTAAGATAGGAACATAGGAATTGCCATACTGGATCAGCCCTGTGGTCCATGTAGTCCAGTATCCTGATAGTGGCCAGCACCAGATGCTCCTACAGAAATTCAGTGTGTTCACAATAACCAGATTGGCTTGTAAAAAACACTGAAGTAAATCCACCCATGACTTTCCCTCCAAGTCACTGGTCTACAATTTTTGAGAAGTCGTCTGCTTCAGAGATAAAATGTGCTATTTAGTATGTATTTTGATGTGCTGAATTCAAATATGACAATTAAAACAACTGATTGGCTACTGTTTCTAAGATATTTAAGTTTTTACATTTTATGTCTATGTATATTGTGTAGATAGTAGAGTTTTAATCATACATTGTAAACCTAGGTCTTTTCATGTGTTTATGGTTGCTTTACACGATACTATTTCACCTGTCCTGTTTATGTAACACTTTAAAAATCAGCAAAGGGGTTATATAAATAAAACGTATTATGAAACAAAAGGCAAAAAACTATTATGTACATAGTTTAGTCCTATTCAGTGTCTACTCGGCACTTCTTGGCTTGTCTCTTGTATTCATTAAATGGAGCATCTCTTGTCACTGTCCAGCAATAGTCTGCAAGCATTGATGGGGTCCATTTGCCCTGATAGCGTTTCTCCATTGTTGCAATGTCTTGGTGAAATCGCTCGCCATGCTTGTCGCTCACTGCTCCGCAGTTCGGTGGAAAAAAATCTAGATGAGAGTGCAAAAAATGTATCTTTAGTGACAAGTTGCAACCAAGGCTTTTGTATACCGCGAGGAGGTTTTCCACCAACAACATGTAGTTGTCTGCCTTGTTGTTTCCGAGAAAATTTATTGCCACTAACTGGAAGGCTTTCCATGCCTTTTTTCCCTTGCCACGCAGTGCATGGTCAAATGCATCATCTCGAAGAAGTTCACGAATCTCAGGACCAACAAAGACACCTTCCTTTATCTTAGCTTCACTTAACCTTGGAAATTTTCCACGGAGGTATTTGAAAGCTGCTTGTGTTTTGTCAATGGCCTTGACAAAGTTCTTCATCAGACCCAGATTGATGTGTAAGGCTGGTAACAAAATCTTCCTTGATTCAACAAGTGGTGGATGCTGAACACTTTTCCTCCCAGGCTCCAATGACTGTTGGAGTGGCCAATCTTTCTTGATGTAGTGGGAATCTCTTGCACGACTATCCCATTCGCAGAGAAAACAGCAGTACTTTGTGTATCCAGTCTGCAGACCAAGCAAGAGAGCAACAACCTTCAAATCGCCACAAAGCTGCCACTGATGTTGGTCATAGTTTGTGCACCTCAAAAGTTGTTTCATGTTGTCATAGGTTTCCTTCATATGGACTGCATGACCAACTGGAATTGATGGCAAAACATTGCCATTATGCAGTAAAACAGCTTTAAGACTCGTCTTCGATGAATCAATGAACAGTCTCCACTCATCTGGATAGTGAACGATGTTGAGGGCTGCCATCACACCATCGATGTTGTTGCAGGCTACAAGATCACCTTCCATGAAGAAGAATGGGACAAGATCCTTTTGACGGTCACGGAACATGGAAACCCTAACATCACCTGCCAGGAGATTCCACTGCTGTAGTCTGGAGCCCAAAAGCTCTGCCTTACTCTTGGGTAGTTCCAAATCCCAGACAAGGTCATTCAGTTCACCTTGTGTTATGAGGTGTGGTTCAGAGGAGGAGGATGGGAGAAAATGTGGGTCCTGTGACATTGATGGTTCAGGACCAGAAGTTTCATCCTTTTCCTCTTCCTCGTCTGACTCAAGTGAGAATGATTCTGGTGCATCAGGAACCGTCAATCCTTCTCCGTGGGGTACTGGGCGTATAACTGATGGAATGTTTGGATAATGCACAGTCCACTTTTTCTTCTTTGACACACCTTTCCCAACTGGAGGCACCATGCAGAAGTAACAATTGCTGGCATGATCTGTTGGCTCTCTCCAAATCATTGGCACTGCAAAAGGCATAGATTTCCTTTTCCTGTTCAACCAGTGGTGAAGCTTTGTTGCACAAGTGTTGCAGCATATGTGTGGGGCCCACCTCTTGTCCTGATCTCCAATTTTGCAGCCAAAAGAAAGGTGATAGGCTTTCTTAACCATAGTGGTTGTACTGCGCTTTTGTGATGCAAAAGTCACTTCACCACAAACATAGCAGAAGTTATCTGCACTGTTCTCACAAGTACGAGGCATCTCTGCTCACTTTGGCTGAACAGAAATGTGTCCCTTTGCAAAATCAAACACTGACAAATAAGAGAGCACGACACTGTATGATTTCTAGAGCTGATATAGGGCAATTTGTTCAGCAGAGTGATGTAAGCTTTGTTATGACTGCATCATCCATGACTTCTAGGAATAACATGATGCAATTCATATCATGTATGACGCAATACCAGCTTCAGATTGCATCATTCATTGTTTTGCCTAAAAAGCAAGTACTGTCCCAAACCCAGTCATAGATTTATTCATAGATCCAGTCAAAGATGTATTTTAGTCATTTCTGGTTTAAATTGAGATCCCTTCCCTTTATAACTCACTTATCCTCCGCCATTCTCAAGTCAAGGGTCGTACATACTGACCCAATAGCATGTCTTGAAAACTAGAGCCAATCAACAATTTTAAGCATCATTTTCATTCTCAGTGACCCAGAATTAGTAAAGTTTGACTACATTTATTTCAGAAGCATTTTGGCTGTAGAGCAGTGTATTGTACCCGTGCATTGGTGCACCAATCCCACAGTTCCCTACATAGCATCAAGAGTAACAGGTGCATAGTTGGCAGCAGTGTAATGAATACATCTTACCTTAATTATAAGTCAGAGATAGCAACTGTTAGGGACTAAGAAAAATTCCACTTTGTGAGTATCTTGAAATGGTGGGGAGCAGTGAGGCCTGAAAGAAGCCCCCACTCAGGAGAAGCAGATAAAACAACTCCTAGCTAGACAGGTCTCCCCATCACCACCATCCACACCCAAACATCAAATATCTTCTTCCCAGCTACCTCTCAAGCCTGCCCATGCCTCAGAGGGAGAGCGAGTAGGTTTTGAAAGTGCCAAGTAGATCTAAGTGCAGGACAGGGCCTGTAGGGTAAGGTATGATCAGTTCCATGAGGTCCATCACGACCATCAGCACTTTTACCCTCACAGCTTATATGGCGTGTAGTCTGTGGAGAAGGAGTGAAGAGAGACCATACAGAGAACTCTATCTCCTTGAGGGGGCGCCTCACAATGTGGGACCTACTGTGACCAGAGGTACTGCAGCCTGTCAGAAGCATCCCTGCTTACAATACTCATACTTAGGGCCCTACCAAATTAATGGCCATGAAATCCATGTCATAGACCATGAAATCTGGTCTCCCCCAATGAAATCTGGTCTGGTGTGTGCTCTTACCCTATACTATATAGATTTCACAGGCGAGATCAGCATTTCTCAAATTGGGAGTCCTGATCCAAAGGTAGGATGACCATATTTCCCCAAAGGGAAAATGGGACACCCCCCCACAGGCTGGTGTGAGCCCTCCCCAATGCCTACCCATACAAGGGGCTGGCCTGAGGTTCCCCTCCCTGGGGCCACCCAAGGCCCCCTCTCTGCCTGAGGCCTCCTGTGCTCCCTACTCCATGGATGGCCTGAGCCCTCCTTGCCTCCTGCTCACCTGGGGCCAGCTCAAGCCCCCCCAAGCTGCTCTCCTTAGCCCTCCCTCCAGCACAGGCCTGGTGTTGCCACTCGTCCTTCCAACCCCACTGCATGTTCTTCCACACCACTCTAAGGGTCACATCCCACTTTTTATTCCAAAACTCTATTTTTGTTGAGTTTTCTTTTGACAACTGATGATCAGTTGCCAAAAAACTTGGGACGGCTGGAATAGGGCCTGAAAAAGGGACTGCCCCAGTCAAAACAGGACATATGGCCACCCTACCCAAAGGGGAGTTGCACGGGGTCACAAGGTTATTTTAGGAGGGTTGCGGTATTTCCACCCTTATGTCTGCGCTGCCTTCAGAGCTGGGCAGCCGGACAGCAGCGGCTGTTGGCCGGGCAACCAGCTCTGAAGACAGTGCTCTGCTAGCAGCAGCACAGAAGCAAGGATGGCAACACCATACCATGCCATCCTTAATTCTGCGCTGCTGTTGACTGCAGCTCTGCCTTCAGAGCTGGGCTCCCAGCCAGCAGATGCCGCTCTCCGGTGCCCAGCTCTGACAGCAACACAGCCACCAGCAGCAGTGCAGACGTAGGGGTAGCAGCACCACAATCCCCCCTACAATAACCTTGCGACCCCCTCACAACTCCTTTTTGGTTTAGGATGCCTATAATGACAACACCGTGAAATTTCAGATTTAAATAAGTGAAATCACAAAATTTATTATTTTTAAAATCCTATGATCATGAAATTGACCAAAATGGACCATAAATTTGGTAGGGCCCTACTCATACTGTATTGATATATTTCTTTGGGAAGAAGCTCTCTCTTTTACATTTCACACAAACTATAACTTGCTTTTCCTTTTTCAGTGGTTCTTGAAAGTTTTTCAAAGGCAGCTCAGAGGTCTAAATGTTCCTTGGCAAACATTAGAATGTCATTTCAGTTCTTGTTTAGACATTATTGATTTTATATAACAAGCAGGTGAAAGTCTCAATTGGGGAATAGTGCTGTGTAATTGCTTCAGTGACATAGCCAGCCAATACCACCCTGGACAACAGTTTGATCATAATCAATATAATGTCTATTTATTTCATGCTGAAAGCTTCAGTGATGAAATATGGATATGGGTGATGCCTAATATTCAAATGATGATATATCCACATTCCTGTCAATCCCTAATATCATCTCACTGGTAAATGCTAAATTTTTAATGATCTATACACATTTTCCATTCTGCCAACTTCTTTTAATGAGATCACATACTTATAACTCTCTGAGAGATTCATCTTTTTAGAGGAAATATTCTGCCTTAAGTTGATTTTTTTTAAGAGTTTGACCAAAATTCTTTAGTCTTCTTTTCAGTTCTAGGAAAAGGTGACAAAAGAAAGGGAAGATTCTTCTATTCTTCCATAAAAATTCTAACCACACCTTTTGAGCAGGGCAACAGTAATAACAACTGAAGTTTGATATGGGTCTTTGCATAGGTAATCCTTGATGAAAAGCAAGGGTTAACAACTGATCTCCTCTCACATACATCAGTGTGACTCCACTGGCTTTCAGAAGAGTGACTCCTGATTTACACCAGCACAAGAGAAGAGAATCTGGTCCTAGAGATTTTGTTAATTTTGAGGGGTAAAACTATTAGGGTAAAAATGTTATACATGATGGAAAAATCACTTCTGACCATCCTCAGCAGATATCTGCTAAAAATTTTACAGTGCTTAATAAAGTGTTCCCTCCCCATGACATCATATTCTCCCTGTCTGACCAGGCCAGGAAGCTCAATGTGATCAGGGATTGCTGCAAGGACAATTTGCAAAAGGGAGAGTGTTTCATTTAAAAGAAAATAGGTAAATCACCAGAAATAATCTTCCTTAGCAGTAGGGATAGGAGAAAATCAAAGACTTTGGAAAAACTAAAGGGCCTATCCTATGATTCTGCAAATTCTAAGCTTTCATTTAAAATGTATGAACCAGATTGTTTGGCATGTTATGGCCTCTCTCTGCTTCACTAGCTGTGCTACAGCATTCTAGCTCTAATGTTCCAGCAAACACACTTCCTCCCTATTGCTAGTTGAAAGAAGGGGGGCATGGCCAGAAAACCCCTGTGCTTTGCTATTCCCTGTCTGCAGTTTCAGCCTTTTGGGGCAGTTAGGATTAGGTGTAATTTAGAGCAACCGTCAGGCTGCTCTACTAAAGTGGGAAATGGCCCTGCACAAAGTAGCCTCAAGTTTGAGAGAGTGTTAAGATGACATTTATACCACATTCCAACCCTGAAGTTGGATTATGAAGCAGAAATTAAGATGACATGCTTTTGTCCCTAACTGCTCCTTTCTGACATGTATAAAGGACTTTAAAATAATATTTTAAATGTTTTCTTCTTGTGTCAAATTAAAAATTAGAAATATCAATATCAATTCCATTTGCTGGATGTCTTGGCAAATCTGAGTAGTTATGCCTATGGATACAATTGTGTCTCAGTAAAATTAAGCAAAATTCATGGAACAGACATGGGGGGAAAAGGCCAAAATCAGGGTATGATCATGGCAGAGCTGAAGCCAAAGCCAGAGCCCCACTGCCCAGGGCTAAAGCCAAAGCCACAGCATCAGCACCTGGGCTGGCAGCTGGAGCCCTGCCACTGGGGGCTGAAACTGAAGCCAAAGAAGTCACAGAGATCTGTTATTGTCATGGAATCCATGACTTCTGTGACCAAATTGTATTCTTAATTATGCCCTTCAGTTGAGAGAGGAAGAACTACAGATTGTGCTATGTTTCAATGGACATCACTTCAAATCTTACTAGGGAAAAAAGGAATGAGAGGACCTGATATTTCTAATGTGAAAAACAGATAGCTCGGTTAATAATACTGCTGGAACTTTAACTTGTGTTGTTTTGTGGCTATAGGGTTGTGCATGTAGGTGGGTATGTTGGGCAGCAGGGAAGTCAGGTATTTATTCTACCTGTGTTATCTCCAAACTAATGGCCACCTCTTGAGTACAACTATCCCTGTAAACATGAACATAGTACCATATTCAAAGCTATACTTCTGTGATTTGCTGATGTTACAAAATGCTTCATGGAGGTACTGCCTTCTCGATGTGATACTTCCAGTTCTGTTCAAAGACGACACCTGCAGGCAAAAATGGTCAAACAGAATTTGTATAATAATTTGAGAAATTCAGAGATTTTCTGATTTTTCATTTATTCTCCCAACTATACTGTAATGCATCCGACTAGGTTGGAGATTTTTCTAGTATTCTAGATACCACCAACAACCAAATGCATTATTAGAAGGCTCCAATGCTTCTTCTACTTAATTGCGATACTCACAATTCAGTAATCAATAATACTATGTATAATAAGCTAGATGTTATTCTTATTTTCTTTGCTTCCATATGGACGCTCAGCCTAACTTTGGTGTTTCTTTGAGTAAGGTTAGAAGGTGGGAGGTCTGAATGAATTTTCAATTTTAATTCCCTCCTTCCCACCAAACCTGGGGAATGTGACAAAAAGAAATTTCAGGCGAGTTTGAAATTCTCTAGAACAAGTTCCTACCATCTTTAAATCTAACCAATTCAGCAATAGAAAATTTCTCATAATTAAGTGCTATTTAGTGCATTAATTCCATTGGGGATTGGTGATAATTATATCCCAGTATGATTTCCTCAAAGATATCTCACAGGCCATTGATAAACAGCTGAGAAGAAAAATCAAGGGATTAACTGTAATTATAGCAAAGTGGTTTGCTATTAAACTAATTGAATAAAAAGTAATTGGATTATGTATGATCTTCAACTGCTCCTAGACTTTAAATTTTAATTAAATTGTCCTACTCATCATTCAGAAACTGAATGGTAGAGCATCAACTATTTTTAAACTACAAAAATAGTAGAAATTAGAGAGATCTGTACTGATAACATAATGTTCAGAGGTACCAGTACTAAGATTACTAACCAATCCTTTGTTCTCCAAATGTTAAATCACTGGGAAACATGTTGAACTTGTGATTCTTCATTCAGGAAGTTTTAAAATATTACTGCTTGATGAGAAATCCATGAAAATTGACTGAGAATCCATTCTTCTTAAACAATTAACCACGTTGCATTTATTAAACAGAACCTAGTAGCTCAATTTTGTCTGGAACTTTTCCTAGTAGTGCTCCACTACCAAATTCCTAACTGACATCATAGCAAAGGTATTGAATTAGCTTTTGCAAAAGCAAAATGCCAGCTATTTCATACCAGTTACAATCTTAGATATAAAATTCTACATTAGGGCATTGAAATTCACTGTACTTAAAAGAGTAAATGAATAATATCTCTACTAATTTATTTTATAGTGTGTTCCCTACATGGACTCAAAGGCCAGATGATGTGCTTTGCGCACACACACAAAAAATGGAATGAGCAGTTGATAATGAGTATAACAAAATATTTTGTTTTAAAATACAGTAGTGAAAGTACAGAATAGTCCCATAAAAGCATGACATTTTTTTCAGACCAGAAGAACAACAGTAACACTGTTTATTAAATGATACACCAGGGCAAGCTCTCACCTAATAAAAATGCAGAGCTACAGTAAGATAATTCCCTTATATCAAAAACAGAAGGTGCACTTGAGCATTCCCAGGAGCAAATATGTTGTGTGTGCATTGTGAAGTTATCTATTACTGTTCACGGCTACTGAAGTCTGTAAACAGAGCAGATGTTCTTCTGCATTTATTATAACAATATGCCATGCTTTTCATTGATATCACTAAATGGTAAAACATGTTTTTAAAAATTCTAGAAATTACTGCAGCTGACCTAAGATCCCAATCCTGGTTCCCTTATGGGCTCTACAAGATTCTACCAGATACAGTAATGAAACTAAGAGTGAAAAATAAAGCTAAGGATTACAGGGTGGGAGCCGCAAAGGGATTTAGGTGCTGTGGCACTCAGCGTTGCAATGCCTAACTTTTAGGCACCTAGAATATCACAGGAACAACACTGCACTTTACAAAGCCAAGTTAGGTGCCTAGGCTATACAATGTATGGGAAGAGAGGCTCCTTAGAATGTGATTTACAAAGCCAGCAGACTAAGCAGAGAGCCACCTAAGTTAGCCAATGGGAGATGTCAATGAAAGGAGTGTGTGTTAAGCCCCACCTCTTTCATGCAGATAAGTGCCTAAGTCTGGTCTTCAGGGAGGTGCCTGTCTCTGCCTGTGATCCATGAACAGGAACAGACTACCTGGAGTGATGCAGCCTAGGTGTCTAAGCCACTTCTTGCAGGAATGAGTTAGGTGCCTGCCTTGCTCCACACAAAATGGTTGGAAGAGGTGCATACCTTATAACATCTAGCTGAGTGATTAGCAAACTCACCTAGGAGATGGGAGAGCCAAGTTCAAGTCCCTTCTCAGCCAGAAGGGGAAAAGATTTTGAGAGGGAGTCCCCCACTTCTCAGGAACATGCCCTAACCATTGAGCTATGAGATATTTTGCTGTGGGTCTCCCTCATGCCCTCCTGTTGAAGCTTTTCTACTGTGGCTAAATAATGAAAGAGTGAGGGGAGCAGGAGAACTGTACTGAGAGTTTCCCTCCTCTGAGCTAGGTGTCCTAACCATTGAACTATAGGAGCCTCTTTCATTCTCTATCTCTCCCGCCCTCTGGCCCAATGCCTTTTTAAGTATTTATCTACAGTGGAGCAGTCATTGGGCCAGAGAGAGTGAGCAAGGGAGGGAATGCCTTTGTAGTCTGGTGGTTAAGGCACCCACCCTGGGAGGTGGGGGGACCCTGGCTCCAGCCCTTCTGCTCCCTTTAGCCACAGTGGAACAGCTTCAACAGGAGAGACTTAGGGAGCCACATATTGGACTATCACTGAACTCAGTGGCTAGAGCACACCTCTAGGGGATGGGAGAAACCCTGGCCAAATCCTTTCACTCCTGTGGCAGACAGGGCGGGAATTGAAGCTGGATTTCCCATACCCTAACTGAGTGTTCTAACCACTGGGCTAAAAGTCATAAGGTGGGCACCTCCACCTCCTTGGACCAGATTTTGTATAGGACCTAATCTGGTAAGAGGCATCTGAGCACTCCTGTCAAAGAGGACTCTGTATGAGACTTAGTAGCTCCTTCCCCCAGTTTGTGAATTGCTCTGGGGTTCAGGGGAGACATCAGCATCCAGACACGTGTGCGTGCTCCATGGTCTAAAATTTATGGGTGGGATTCACAAATGTAACCCTTCTGCCAGGTGGAGCCAGCAGCAACAAGGTCAGGGTTCAGTATCTAGCGGTTCCTTTTCAACAATACAACACAAAACTGGCTTGAGCCCCCACCCAGTGACCTGGGAAAATTACACACCACCTCCTGGGAGCCTCTAAGAGGCAATACTTCCCCTCCCTCAGGCACAGAGTCAGAGTGTAGCAAAAACTTTTAATAAAAAGAGGGAAATAAGTCAGCATTAATTTGGGAAAACACCACAACTAGGATTCATAAACATAAACCATGAGCAAAAGACCCACCCCCAAGTAAGTTGGGCAGTGTCCTTTTCCCCTCAAGTTCTTAAGTCCATCAACCCAAAAGTCCCTTTAACATCCCCATCCCTTTAACATCCCCAACCCAAAAGTCCCTTTGCACCCCACTCACAGTTGCTGTCCTTGGCCAATACAGCCCCAGAGTTCAGAGGTTCATCCGGAGAGTTCACCTCCCATGCTGTGTGGAAGCAGGGTGATGGTGTAAGGAGGCACCTTACACATTTCACTGCTCAGGCATCACCCCAACAGCCAATTACTGCACATCTCTGTAGGGCTTTGCTCTGGCCCTCTCCACCAGCCACCCTGCTGGCCGCTTGCCACATCTCTCCGTCAGCCACCCATGCCAAGATGTCTTCAAGGCCTTCCACTTAACACAGCTGTCAGTAATTCCAGCTGTTAGTAGGGAAGTCTTACTGCTGGTGCACACTGGGCATCTCTTACAATAGAGACACTGTCCCAAAGTAGGTCTAATGCTCATACTTAGGTATCAGTGATTTCCATTCTGCAGCATGTAACAAGACTCTTAAGTGGGTCTAAATTAGCACTCTCTTTATTCCGTAGAGATAGAAATGGTGTCTAGGGCCCTTAAACAGAAGACCCACCAGCTTACTTAACTCACCAGGCTTTGGAAACCATGTTCCCTGCCTAGCGAGTGCCGTTCAGTTGAGAGTGAGTCTCTCCATCGGGGTATGCCAGGTATAGTTCTGCTGCCCTCACTTTACACAACAAGGATAACAACCCTTTATTACTCCTGCCCCAATGACAAGGAGAATGGGGATCCAAAACCAGCCACAAGTGATCATTTGGGGAAGCAATCCCATCATGCTGAGCACCTAGGTAGGGTGGGTGTGTCCATGCAAACAAGATCAGTTCCTGAAGTCTTTTCCCACAGCTCACCACTAGATGTCAGGGGAGAGCTCATTCAGACTCTGCTAACACAAAGGTACGTAAGTGCCTAACTTCCAGTGGGAGTTAGGTGCCTACATATATTTGTGATTCCCACCCTAGGTGCCTATGGAATTTTTACAGTGGAAATGTAGGTACTGAGTGAGTTTAAGGACCTACAGTTTAGGCAGCAGCCAAATGGGAAGTTTGTGGATCTCACTGGGGCCAAACACGATGTTTTAGGTGCCTAAGTTGCTTTGTGGATCTCATCCATAGTGCCTAGCACAATGGAGCTGGGGAACCTCAGCACTAACACATTAAAAATAATAGATAATTAGGTATCAGCGTGTGTGTGTGTGTGTGTGTGTGTGTAAGAGAGAGCGAGCATACACACTGCCTGAGAAGTAATGAACACTCTCAACTCCTATTGTTTTAACCTAAAGTAATTGGCACTTTGCCTCTCATGTAGTTGGACACAATTGTAGTTGGAGGGAACCAGGATTTTTAGGATTTACAAAACTCTCATTTATTATAGGAGGGGCATGCTTAAAGTCACATTTGGGAGGAGGGCATCCAACTCCCATTGACTTTAAGTGGAAGCTCAATGCCCTGTTACCCTTTAAAAAAATCTTTTCCTACAGCCTATATAAGGACTTTAACTTGTATGAGGTGTTCAGGATCAAACGTCGAGACTCTTAATTGGGACACCCTGATGGGCCATCCATCATGTCAGTTAAGTGGGTTTCCCAATTAAGAAAAGATTCTTTAAAAAAAATCTGAAAAAAAACTTTAAAAATGAAATAAAATACTGCATTAAATACAATTATGTAATGTACCTCGGCTTTACTCGAGCTTCGTATTTTCTTTGAATCTTTATTAAAAGCCAGGAGCTTAGAGTTTCACACCTGGGCTAAATCAGTTCCCTAGAGAACACCCTGCAGAGCAGCCAACCTAAATAAGTGTTTCCTAATTAAGTGGAGTGAATATAGTAATAATGGGGCACATTCTCAGAGCTTCTCAGTTATAATTCAATGTCCTAATAGGATTAAACTACTTAAACCTTCATCCTCCTAGTATCCATCCACTCCAAATCATAATATGGTCTTCTAAAAAAGGCCAACACTGTCATCTATTAATCTATTTAACAATCATTATAGACACATGGCTTATATAGAACAGTGACATCCACATCTTTCTATAGACATATCCCATGCATCTTTATGGTATATTGAAGTTTGAGTATTAGCTCTCTGGCTTCTCATTGAAAAAGTAACTAGTTTTCTACGGTTACATAAAAAAAGCTATCTAAAGACTTTGGTGAAAAATAGTTAAAAAGCAAGCCATGAACGTTAAAATTCATTAGTTAAAATCAAATAAGACATTACTAGCAGTCAAAGAGTGCATGACAAACTGAGATGATAAATCTTAAATTGTGATTTAAGAGTCAACTGAGTTTACTGCATGAATATAAGGAGGAAAGATAGTCTATCATGCTGAAATATATAAAGCTTATTTTATAGGGTTAGATGGTTCAATCTTGGGAAAAAAAAAATTGTCCTTTATCATTTAACTGTAGTTGGCAGTCCTGTAATTAACTGAGGATCAATTTGGCACTATTCTCTAGAGTTAGATTGTCTAATACTTTAAACACGAGCAATAAGATTTCAAAGTTCGTACTGTATTTAAAAGGAAGGAAATTTAATGAGGCTAAAATTGGAAAAATATGCTCATGGTTTTGGTTTATTAGCCTTGCAGCTGAGCTCTGAACCAATTGAAGCCTACTGATCAACTTGTCTAGTAGACTTGCTAAGACAGTGTTACAATAGTCCAACTAAGACATAATAAAAGAGTGCATTAGCTTTGCTGAAGCGTGTTTGAGAGACATAGTAAGACCTTTGCAATGTCTCTCTGAGGGTAGAAGGCAGATTTAACAGTTACTTTGATGTACTCTTCAAAGAAGAACTCTGAATAAAAACAGCACACCTAGATATCTAACAACACTTCTAGGTGTCAGATATCATTCATCAAAGTCAGTTCCAAAAGGAGATGCAGTTCCTAGTTGATTTTTAGAGCGCAGTAGAAGCACCTTTGTTTAATTGAGTTTAACCATAGGAAGCCAAAGACACCAGCTGTGTCTTTAAGTAAACTTTGTTTAATTCAGCTACCATTAACATCTGACACAGGGCATTTCTATCTACAGTAATTGGATAAAAATTTACTTTAAACATGAGTTCCATAAGTATCCTTTGTAATTTTCCTCGAATGCTGCTGTCCTTCAGTCTTTAAAAGTTTGAAGGGCCAGGCCTTGGTAGGAAACAGCTACATAGCTGCTATGGGAAGCAACAAATCACAGAAATACATAGAAGTTTCTGGCATATATAAATCAAAAGAATGTTATTTCCAGATTTCAAGGTCAAGTTATATATACTTGTTTGTCTCCTAGATTGAGTGTGTGGTTTGGCCCATTTCATGACATCTCAATTTGTCATTGCGCAGTACCAAAGTAATCTGAGAGATGGATAAGATGTTCTTACAATAGAGCTAAATAATAAATATTGTATGATAAAACCATTTCTATGTGTTACTATATTTTGCAACAATGCTGTTAGTGAATTTTGCATTGGGAATAATTACTAATAAGAGCAGTGAATATGGTAATACCCTTATACTTTAAAGAATAAAGAATAACTAGAGATGGGCCAAAAATGCAAAATTTGTTTCCAGATCTGAACACCCTGACGTTTGGGAATATTCTGATGAAGCATTTTTGGTTTAGACTATTAGTGATGGGGCCCAGTGTGAAATGTAGATCAGGATAATTTAAGTAGTCTTGATGTAATAGTGGTGGTGAGCCCAAACTGTAAAAGTTAGATACAGATTTTGAACCTTGGAAAGAATTGTCAAATATGTAGATAAGCCCATAACAAAACACTCAATTCAAATATCATCAATTTTGGGGGGGGGGGGTGGAAGGGGGAGAGGAGTAACTGAATACTGAACCTGGATCCAAATCTGAATTTTCCAACCAAACTAAACTTCCAATATTGAACCCCAAAGTTCAGGGATTTTGACTGGTCATAGAATCTGGAACTGGATCCAAATAAGGTTCCAAATGCCACCCAAAGTGTTGGGGTGTTTGAATCTATTATTTGGGTGCCTGCCCTCTCTAAATAGTTAAGAAGGCAGATTACAGAGACAAGGTGGCTGAGGTAATATGCAGCTACAACTACATCGCATAAAAGGAGGAAGATATCAGTTTTAAAGATGAGAAGGATGCTGTTGGAAAGACATGTTTATGAATGAATATCTGGGCATAATTTAGTATCAGACATAATCAATGCATATTTCAGCCATGTCTCACTGAGGCAGAAAGAGATCATAATTGTGTGCAGTCATAATGTTCAAGTAATGATGCTTTTAGTCATGACAGCTCTAGCTTTAGGTAAGTCAGAGCCAACCAATTTGGTTTTCCTGAAAGCAAAAAGAGAGACTGTGGTGATTGAAGAAAGACTTTTTAATAGGAAAATAACATGATGATTTCCATTATTAAAATATTAGGCAGCTATGGCAATTATCTTAAATTAATTGTTTTCAAAGCATTTGTGCCAGTCCTGAAAACTAAAGAGGAGGAAATTGCTACATATTGAAAATAAATGTGATCCATTTGTCATAACTGCTGCAGTTCACAGCTGCCTTACTCAGGGAAAGCACACTTCAGCAACCCCCATCAAACTAATTCAGAGTCAGTGATCACTTACCACACTTCACCACTTGGAAATAGCACCTTTTTCATGCTGATTTCTATGCCTCAAGATTCCCTCAGTCTGTGGTCACTCACCTTCTTTAAAGTCCCTCCTAAAGCCCACTTCTTTCAACTAACATTCCAGCATAGTTCATTTATCTAGTTGCAGCACTTTCCTGTCCTCAAATCTAACTCTCAAAATGAAATGCACCCAAAACCATATTGGCAGTAATAGAAGTGTGGAGCTAACAAGACATTATGAAAGCGAATGACTAACATGATTTTAATTTTTGTTGCTTTTGTTGACTCCTTCTCTCTCCCCTTCCTTTTTCTGTTAATCATCCACATTGCCTAGTGTGGAGTGTGGATTGATTCTGTCAATTGCACATAGCTCATAGTGAGGCATCACAGAATTTGATTTTTATTATTGTATAATTTCATAGGATAACACCAATGCTGATTATAAGCATTTTTTTTCATTTTTTATAGATGTAAATGTTCAGTTACACAAATATATGGGCTTCAAGCATCTTTTTTCTGATTTTTATCAATTCACATTTTCAAAATTGTGAGAAATTATGGAGGAGCATTCCAATAATTATTTAATGACAGTGGACGTTGAAATTCAAAAAGTTAAAGTTTTCTAACCATTAAAACACCAAGTGTCAAAAACATGTGCCAAAATACAAACCATTTTCTCACATTGCCTATCTGTACATTTCTAATATTATGATGGAAGTATTTTTACCTTTGTTTTGTGTGTGTGTGTGTGTGTAGTGAACTGATATTTACTGGCATTTACCAATAAAAATTTAATATTGCCAAGCCTACCCATCTGTCCTCTGCTGTCCATGCCTTGTCGTGGCGGGACAGCTTGCGTGCTCTAACAATCCCCAGAGTCTGTGTTGACGAGGGCTTTTTGCTCCTGGCAGGTTCAACCATGCCAGATTGATCTGTGGGGGAGGGGCTAGACAAAACAGACACTCTGGTCCTCCAGGTTGGGGGGTTAGGCACAGGGCTAACAACCCTGTCCTGTAAAAAAAAAAATGTTATGGAAACAGTGATGGAGAAATCAACCATTATTCTGTGTGACGGCCTTCAGGAGTCAATGACCCGTATGACTGCCAGTGGTGAAAGCCGAAAGGAAGCCACTGGCATGAAGACTGAAGTGCTCAACACCAAGGCAAAAACCAAACTTGGCTTTTGGAACATATGGACAATGTACGAAACAGGGAAGCTGGCTCAGGTCACAGCAGAGATGAGACACTACAGCTTGCACATCCTGGGTGTCAGCGAGAGTGAATGGACGGGATTAGGAGGAGTAACAACTGCCTCAGGAGAAACTTTGCTCGATTCTGGACAGGATGATGAACAACACCATCAGGGTGCTGCCATGAAGAAGGGAGTGTAGCATTCCCTGTTTGAATGGAAATCCATCAGCAGCAGTTTTATGAGAGGCAGACTGAAAGGGAAACATAATAATATCACCCTGATTCAGTGCTATACTCTGACAAATGAGTGATGAAGAAGTAAAGGACAAATTCCACCTTACACTACAGGTGGAGTTAGAGAGAGTTCCATTGTGATAGCCTTGTGACAGCCTCCATCAAGCTAAAACTGAGAAGTGTGGGTCCTCTTGGACCAAGCAAAGTATTGTGTAAGATCATAGTCCAGCGTATATCAGAGGCAGTTGATAGTGTTCTCAGAAAAAAGCAAGCCGGTTTCAGAAAGGGCGTTGATGCACAGACCAGATCTTCACTCTACGGAACATAATAGAACAGTGCTTAGAATGGCAACAGAAGCTCCACATAAACTTCATAGACTTTGAGAAGGCTTTTGATAGCATTCACAGGACCAGCTTATGGCATATTTTGTGGGTATATGGAATCCCTCTCCGTATAATCAACATCATCAAAAGCTTTTATTTCAACTTTACATGCAGTGCTGATTACAGTGAGCTCAGTTTTGAAGTCAAAACAAGAGTATGTCAGGGGTGTGTCATGTCTGCAATCCTCTTCAACATTGCCATTGACTGGGTAATGTGGAGTACAACAGAAGACTTGCCAAGAGGCATTAAATGGACACCCTTCTCATCCCTTGAAGACCTGGACTTCGCAGATGATCTCACTCTCCTATCACATACCCAACACCATATACAAGAAAAAAACAACTCGACTCAATGCATTCAGGCAGCAAATTGGACTGAAAATAAACCACAAAAAGACAGATATAATGTATGCCCTTGAGGGAGTAATCCTGGAAAACACTCTGAGTCTCATTTGCAATTTTGCTTGGGGCTTATGCAGGCAATGCAAGGGTTGGAGGCTCCTTACTCCTTATCCCCTTCACTTCCCATCTGCATGGGGCTTAGCAGAATTTGCTATTAACAAAGAAAATCTGCAATCAATGTATAATGTACAGTAGGGCAACACCATCACAAATCTGTGACCAAAATTTCACATGCATAACCCGACAGATATAATGACCATCATAATATTCCCTCACCATCACCAGTACAGATAGAGGATTATGTTCTCACCAATGTAGAGACATTCACATAATTGGGCAGCACATTCAACCAGGACATCCGGAACAAGCCTGGACATCCAGAACAAAATCAATAGAGCTTAAATACAGTCTGGAAAACATCAAAATATAACACCAAAACCAAACTCAAGATTTATCAGAGCTGTGTACTTTCAGCATTACTTTATAGTGCAGAATGTTGGGGAATGAGAAAGTGTGACATATCCAAACTATCTTCATTCCATACAACCTACCTCAGAAAAATCCTCTGTATCTTTTGGGGCAGAACAATCTCAAACCAAGATCTATTGACACAGTGCAGCCAAGAGGATATGAGCACCATTGTTGCCAGGAGGCGCTGGAGACAGATTGGCCATGTGCTTTGGATGGAAACTGATTCCATCACCAGAGTAGCAATAAGATGGACATCTGAAGACAAGCAAAAATGAGGCCGCCCGAAAACAACATGGTGAAGAACTGTGGAAGCCGAGCTGAAAAACCTGGGGCACAGCTGGGGACCCATGGAAAGACTTTTCAGAAACAGACAGGAGTGGAGGAGCTTTGTCGTTGCCAAAAATGCCGGAGGCGTAATGGGAACATGATGATGATGATGATGAAGCCTATCCATAGTCAGGGGTTGTGCAGAGTCATATTGCCCAGAGCGGGGACCTGGAGGCATTCTCCCAGTGCTGCCTGGTGCCCAAGAGAAGAACACAGACACTGCTACTCCTCTTGTTTGATGGGTAGAGACATAGCTCCACCTCCTCCCTTCCCTGCCCACTCTTCCTCTTCACATTACATTGAACCTTTATACACCCCCTCCCTGTACACACACACACACAAACACACACACACATTACACTGCAGCATTCCATCCCAATTTTGCTGATACTGACATGAGCATAAGTACTGATGAGCTTAGGCCTCCCAAAAGTAATTTTTTTCACAGCATATTAATGTATCTCCAATGAGAATGATGATAATCATGATAATCTGAATTTAGTCATAGGTCATAGACTTTAAGGCCAGAAGGGACCACCAGATCACCTAGTCTGACTTCCTGTATATCACAGGCCACCAACACCACCCTGTACCCACACGCTAAACCCAACAACTGAAATTAGATCAAAATAACATAGTCCACAATATAATCAAATAATGCAGGGCTAGATTGTGTTAAAAGCACATAGTCTATAGTAAGGGGAGGTGCAGAATGCCTTCTGGGCTTCTGCAGTGTGTTGGGGAGAATGCAAACTGCTACACTTCTTTCAAAAGAGCAGTATACTTCCCCATGACATTATTGGGTCATCCAGCTCTGTTGGCCAGAACATACGGAATGGTCTTTGCCCTTCCCTGCCTCTGTGGGGTGATGTATGCCCTTGAGGGAGTAATCCTGGAAAACACTCTGAGTCTCATTTGCAATTTTGCTTGGGGTTTATGCAGGCAATGCAAGGGTTGGAGGCTCCTTACTCCTTACCCCCTTCACTTCCCATCTGCATGGGGCTTAGCAGAATTTGCTATTAACAAAGAAAATCTGCAATCAATGTATAATGTACAGTAGGGCAACACCATCACAAATCTGTGACCAAAATTTCACATGCATAACCGGCCCCTCCTCCCCCAAAGATGCTTCAAACTAGTGAACTATTAAGTAAGTTGGTAGCCTTCTGTGGATGGCATTACTATATGAAAATCACATCTGAACCATTCTGGGCTGTCATTTACTTGGAATGTGCAATAACATGAACATTATCAATTATAGTATTTTATATTTCAATATCTCAATCACTTTTTTATTAAAAGGTAATTTGGGGGATTATGCTTTGGGGAATCTTGTAACATAATTCAGTTTCTTAATTCGAACCTATTTTTCGATCAGGTGACCAAAATGAGGGCTTAATGCTAGGTTATTTATTTCCTTAACATAGTTTAAATATTTAAACCATTTAAAAAATTAGGAAAAAATGGCTTCTAGGGCTGTGACCTTACATGCCAAAACTGAGCTCCGAGCCAATTTTTACAGCTGAGTTATAAACCCTGGAAAATTGGGATTATAATAAAAGTGCTGACATTACCTTTGCTACAGCAGTGCGGCTATAATAAAATTTACAAGGGGCAGTCAAGTATCTGGGATGTCTCAGCTTGTGTCATCTCTTGCTGTATTTCTTGGAACTATAATGGATAAAGAGAATGACAACTCTGGTGATTATATTATTGCAATAGGCTATCAAAGCAATCCTGGCAGGAACACTGCAGTGATTTCATGTTGACTATCCTTCCTTATTCCTATGGTGAGAACAGAATTATATAATTCTTGGGGGGAAAATAAAAGGTAATATCAGAACTGTGATGGAGAGGGATGATCACTGCAAATTTGAAACTCTTAGTTTCTTTCATTATTGTAAAATTACCATGGCACAAACCAATATATTATAACAAGATCAATTCATGGTGAAATTTATTTTCCAGGTGTAGTCAAAGATGCAAATATGATAGTATAAGTTGAATTGAGAAAGGAATAGACTCTCTGAAAAAGAATACAGAAAATGTTAGGATCCTATTAAATACATTGATGATCAAGTCTTGTCTTGAATATTCTGTTCGATTTGGTTCACTCTATCTCAAAATAAGAAGTAGAGAAGACCCAGATAGAAATACAGGGGTATGAAATGGTAAGGAAGGTGCTGTGTCTTCCTTATGAAGAAAACCTAACAAGACTTGGAGGCAGATTCACAGCTGATGTAAACTGCCATAGCTTTGAATTCAGTGGAACTATGACAATTTACATCAGCTGAAGATATGCCCCTAGGATTATTCAGTATGGGAAAGAGGAGATGAGACAGTAGGATGTAAAAAGAAAAGATATAGACAAGGCCAATCAGATGCTCCCAACAGTGGTCAGTATTATAAAGTCAACAGTGTGATGTTCCAGTTCTACTGGAATATTGCAGGAACTCATATACTACTTCATGGAAACTGTTAAATGATCATTTTCTAATGACACGCACTATATTTACACTTTTTCATGAATAAGAAGGCCCCCAGAATTAAAATGCCATACATTCCACATGGACGAAGGAATAAGTGTATATACAATTATAATTAGCATTGGAAACTGTCCAATGTGGAATATTATTGAAGCAAATAGTAAGGCTAGTTAAGCATGTATAAGGAAACAGAAGATCCTGGATGGAAAACCCCAGATCCAAACACTCCAGACCTTGGGGAAATTCAAATTCACATTTGAACTTTGGGTCCATATCTAAGTAACAGGAGCATTAGCAGTTACAGTGGTCTTCAACTTTAGTACATAAACTGAGCATCATGCAGACTCAGAACAAAACCACCCTCCCCAGGTGGCATAATATTACAGGGCTATTTGGTGCACTGGGCCTGATCTAAAGCCCTTTGAAGGCAATGGGAGTCTTTCTATTGGTTTGAATCAGCTTTGGACCAGGCCCACTTTGAGAGGTTTGTTCCTTCCTCTGAAGTATCTGCTATCCTTTGCTTTTGAAGATATGGTACTGGATCAGATGAACCATTGTTAGGCATATTATATATTATGTGTATAATTTATAATGCCTAAATATTATCTTTTTGATATAATTTAAAACAAATGCACAATGTACTAACCAATGCCAGCCCTAAACAGGCTCTACCAGGATAGGTTGGCACATCCCCCTCAGCAGCCTTTGAGGCAAAAGAAAAAGCATTACACAATGTCCAGCTCTAAGAACTATTTGATGCGATTACTAAATATTTTGTTTATCTTGTATTTTGTGTGTCTGTTTTATTTATGTATGAAGACTGTATAGAGTATGTTATGTGTTTCCTAACACGGTATGTTTTGAATGTGATGATGCAGGCATCTCTCATAAGCCTGTGAAATATACAGTAACTTCAATGTAAACTATGGTAAAAATCAGTGCAACTCCACTCTTTGTTGTACAACCTGTATCACATTCTCTAGCCAGACGTGCACGGAAAATTTTTCAACCTACTTGAAACTGGCATGATTGATTGATTAATTTTTTTTTAATAAATCAATTTCACCAAAAGCTGAAACTTTCATTTTGGCAAATTAAAAGCATTTTCCATGCCCAGAAGGCAAGCAGAAAACTGAAATGACAAGTGTAGAAAAACAGTAAAATAGTATGCATAAAATAAACTCCAAATATAGAAAGAAAATATGACTCTGTGTGTGACGCAGCCTGGTTAAGTTTTGCTCGTGGCTAGATTAATACAAGCAATATTGTATAAAGGTCAAATATCAAGCATATAGGTGGACTTTAGCAAGAAGATTTAACTGCAGCTTATTGCTAATCAACAAATAAACAATAAATAAATTAAATGTGTGTGCATGTTTATACAAACACTCATGTAAATATATATATATTTATAAGATAGACATATTCCCACATGTGTATTATAGGCTGGGATGGTAGCACTGCTTATTATTAAAGTCACCCACCACTTCCTATTGCAAGGACCAGTTTTGATTTGCTTATTATTTTGACAAATGTTATCTGTTTGGGTTGAAATTTTCCATGTTGGTTGTTTGCCAGCTGGCAAAGGAGACAATAACTGGGAGCCAAGGGAGACTGGGACAGGACGCAGGTAAGATATAGGAGACTGGGGTAGGAAGCTGAGAAACAATTGGAAACAGGTGTGGTGGGGGAGAGGAGATATAGGTCTGATGCGGGGCCAGGTTGTGTGTGTATGTTGTGGGAGAACTGGGACTAGCAGAGCATGGAGACTGAGACTGGAATGAGAGGCCACAGGAGTGAGTCTTGGACTGTACGAGGTGGATGAGACCAGAACAAGGACATAGAGGTCGGGATTAGATATAACTGGGATAGGGACAGGTTGGAGTGGGACAGGGCAGAAGAGTACAATCTATGAGTGGAAGGGGCAAGTGTGACCACTAGAATACTCTCCCCTCCAGACCCTGGAATGGAACTCATGATTCCTGAGTCTCATAATTCCTCTGCTGTCTGCAAACATCTGTGAAATCCACTAGCAAAATGTCCTATCCCCTTTTAGTGCTGGTGGTCCCCATAAAGTACTACTATCAGTTATTCTTTTATGCTTATAAGAAGCACACGGAATATTTTTAAAGGGGATAAGGCAATACACCATGTTTATTGAGAGTACAACTTAAGCATTACAATCAGCATATGCTTACACACACACACACACACACACACACAAAAGGTTCTGCAGCTGGATCTTATAGTTTCCAGTCCTTAGTGTTGCTTGGTCAGTTCCAGGGGAGCTGGGCCTCTGTTGAACGCGTGCAAAGCTCTGATGTTGATGCAGAATGAACCCAAAGTCCCATGGCAATACACCCTTCTTTTAAAGTAATAAGTTCTCATTGAAGTCTATGGACCTTGCTGTGTCACACCGGAGCTGTTAATCACAAGGAAGTCAAGGTTGCTCCCAATCAGCATTATTTGGGTTGATACTGGGAGTATCTGCAGCTGTTTCTTATCTCATCCCTCTGGCTCCACTTTTTATCTTGTCCTTGGGGCGTATGCCTTTGCTTTAGGGTCATCAATCTGCCATCTCGGTGATTCTGATAATAAAGTTGGTGCCTCTCGACTCCTCCACTTCCTCCTTGACCATCCAGCCCAGCTGTCTTTTCTCAGTTAATTACCGTACATTCTTCATTCACACGCCAAACAGTAAATAAGGCAATTGTTACAGCCATAGAACTTCTATCCTTCTAAGAACAGTCATTAACACAATCAACAAAGAATAAACTCAGAATAATTTCGTTTTACTAATTCAAGGCTACAATTTCTTCTTACTAATTCAAAGCTTGCAAAATAGAGTACAAAGCAAAATAAGCAAAATGGGGTACAATTTACCTGAGACAATTTTTTCCCATTAGGATTTTGGCCACAACTCTGTTAGCTGGAAGTGGCAGAGGTCTGTGTGATGGATCTAAAAGTTTCAATCCTGAAGATGATGATGCGCCATGCAGGTGTCAATCTGATGCCAGACAATAGAATTTCTCTGTTTCGGTTTGCTTTTAAAAAAAATACTTAGGAAATTACACACAAAAAGCACATTAAAAGAACATTATTAAGATTGCAAGTCAAGCATTCAAAAGTTAGGAAACAGAATTAAGTTTGCCTGTGCAACTTTATGTCATCCCTCTTGGGCATATGAATTATAATATGGGCTTCAATCATATGGTCACATACTATTTTTTTCCACAGCTACCCTGCCTCATTCAGTGAACAGGATGGGCGATGCTCTGGCTGTGAATCAGGGTTTGCGTAGTGAAGAAGGTGCAGGACTCCTACCTCATTTGTTGCAGAAGTTGCCAGGTGTGTACTGAATGAGGCAGGGGACTGCAGGAAGAGAAAGAATGGTCTCATGGTCAAGGCAGTTGAATGCTGCCCTGAAGATTTGGATTCTATCTCTGCCAGAGAGTTCCTGTGTGATTCTGGGAAAGTCACTTAAACCAAACATTTCAGAAATGATCACTAATCAAGTGTGTTCCTCATTTTCTGGGTGCCTGAATTAAGAGTCTGATTTGCAGAAGTGCCAAGCACTCACAGCTGCAACTGAAAACACTGTGCTTGAATGTAAAGTGAAGAATCAGGTACTATGTGTCTCAAATAGGATGGATACTTTTGACCTTACTCTCTGTGCATTCGTTTCTCATTTGTAAAATAGTGATAAGATTTCCCTCTCATCTCACAGGGTGATGTGAAAATAAATTCATTATTGTTTGTAAAGCATTCAAATACTCTAATGATGATCATCTAGAAAAGACCATGAGGAAATTAATAATTCTGTCTTCAGAGCAGGGTTTGAATAGCGTGCAGTAAATAAATCCAGGGCCACACACTGAACAAGAAGGAGAAAACAAAACATTGATTACTTGCTGATTAGTGAGCACAATCCATCCTATGCACTGAATAAGGAAGGGGTCCTATGGAAAAAATAGTCTTTAATTACATGATCAAATACTGTATCATAGTGCATACACACAAGGGGTCACATTAAGGATGCACAGGTAACATTAATTTTGGCATTTCCTAACTTTTGTGTGCCTTACTCTGCAATCTCTAGAGCTGGTTGGAAGACAGAATTTCTGGTGTGGGGGTGATGCTGACATTTCAATATTTATTTTTATTCTGAATAGGAACAAAAAGGCAAAATTTCTCCTGGAATGGAAATGCTGATTCAGAAAGATTGAAATGTTTTGGTTCAATAATTTTGAATCATCATATAATATAAATATCCAATACCATACATATATAATACTATATATTATATTAAAATTAGTATTTTAGTATAATATAAACATCAAAATGAAAAGAACTAAAGGACATTTGAAACTAAATGAAACAAACTCTTTTGATGTTATTGAAATGAAACAAAAAAATCAAAATGATTCATTTCTACTTTTTCCCAATATAATTTCATGAAAACATTTTGATTTTAACTAAACTGCATTTTCTGACAGACAACTGTTGTGCTGAAAAACTTTCAGCCAATTCTACTTAATAATGTTCTTTTAATGTTGTTTTTTTATGTTTAATATATATAGTTCAAATTGCCAATAAAAGATCTCTTCCCTGTCCCCTGGGGCTACACTCACCCAAACACACTCTTCCTTAAAGGACTTACCTTTTTTATTTTTCCTTTCTGCCAAGTGACTAGAATAAAACATAAAAACATGAAGAAATATAGAGAAATCTTAACATGGTACCTCTTTCTCTTCCCCTCTGCTCTATTTTTTATTCCTTTCTATTTTTCTTCTTGCTCTCTAGCCCTCAATGGCAATCTATATAGTTTATAGATAGATGTTCAACGCACCTAGGATGAAAAAAAATTTAGACATAAAAGGGCTGTCAAGCAATTAAAAAAATTAATTGTAATTAATTGGGCTGTTTAACAATAATAGAATACCATTTATTTAAGTATTTAGATGTTTTCTATATTTTTAAATATATTGATTTCAATTACAACACAGAATACAAAGTGTACAGTTCTCAATTTAGATTTATTTTTATTACAAATATTTTAACTGCAAAAAACAAAGGAAATAATATTTTTCAATTCCCCCATTACAAGTACTGTAGTGCAATCTCTTTATCATGAAAGTTGAACTTACAAATGTAGAATTATGTACAAAAATAACTGCATTCAAAAACAAAACAATGTAAAACTGTAGAGCCTACAAGTCCATTCAGTCCTACTTCTAGTTCAGCCAGTCGCTCAGACAAACAAGTATGTTCACATTTTCAGGAGATAATGCTGCCTACTTCTTGTTTACAATGTCACCTGAAAGTCAGAACAAGTGTTTTCATGGCACTGTTGTAGCCGGCATCACACAATATTTACATGCCAGATGCGCTAAAGATTCATATGTCCCTTCGTGCTTTAACCACCATTCCAAAGGTCATGCGTCCATGCTGATGACGGGTTCTGCTCGATAGCGATCCAAAGCAGTATGGACCAATGCATGTTCATTTTCATCTTCTGAGTCAGATGCCACCAGCAGAAGGTTGATTTTCTTTTTTGGTGGTTTGGGTTCTGTAGTTTCTGCACCAGAGTGTTGCTTTTGTATGACTTCTGAAAGCATGCTTCTCACCTAGTGCCTGTTAGATTTTGGAAGGCACTTCAGATTCTTAAACCTTAGATTGAGTGCTGTATCTTTAGAAATCTCACATTGATAACTTCTTTGCATTTTGTCAAATCTGCAGTGAAAGTATTCTTAGAACAACATATGCTGGCTCATCTGAGACTGCTATAACATGAAATATGTGGGTAAAACAGAGAAGGAAACATACAATTCTCCCCCAAGGAATTCAGTCACAAATTTAATTAACGCATTATTTTTTGAACAAGCATCATCAGCATGGAAGCATGTCCTCTGGAATGGTGGCCAAAGCATGAAGGGGCATACGAATGTTTAGCATATCTGGTACGTAAATACCTTGCAAAGCCAGCTACAAAAGTGCCATGCAAACGCATGTTCTCACTTTCAGGTGACATTGTAATTAACAAGCAGGCAGCATTATCTCCCATAACTTGTTTGTCTTAGCAACTGGCTGAACAAGAAGTTGGACTGAGTGGACTTATAAGCTCTGAAGTTTTAAATTGTTTTGTTTTTGAGTGCAGTTTTGTAACAAAAAAAATCGACACTTGTAAGTTGCACTTTCATGATAAAGAGATTGCACTACAGTACTTGTATGAGGTGAATTGAAAAATACTATTTCTTTTATCATTTTTACAGTGCAAATATTTGTAAAAAAAATATGAAGTGAGCACTGTATACTTTGTATTCTGTGTTGTAATTAAAATCAATATATTTGAAAATGTAGAAAAACATCCAAAAATTTAATACATTTCAATTAGTATTCTATTGTTTAACAGTGCGACTAAAGCTGCAATTAAAGCTGTGATTAATTGCGATAAATTTTTTTAGTTAATCACATCAGTTAACTGCGATTAATCGACAGCCCTAACATGTGTGTATATGTGTGTGTGTGTGTGTGTGTGTGTGTGTGCGTGTGCGCGCAATGTGACATCCAACATTTATTTATTTATTTATTTTAACATCAGTCCTTTCCTCCATGGATTATAATTTTTATTTGCATTGTCATCTCTCTTCCCCTTAAAACTCTATTTTCTCATATCACATAATGTATGATAAGATCTTGAGGGTAGACACCCAGTTCTGATCTCGGTCACTAACACATAGCACCTCAGAGAGGCTCTGGCTTTGCATTCCACTTCTCTTGATCTTCTCCCTGTATATAGATTCTATAGATCAAGGTGATCAAGAGAGTACTCACATTCTGCAAACAGAAAGTACTATATTTTGTAAATAATTTCTTTGTTAGTCACTTATTATAGAATTCAATGAGTTTTAATGGAATTTTGTGAATCTGATGTTCTGGAGCATGTCTGAAATGTGCTGTTTCACTGACATCTCTGATAGTTCTGGATACCCATCAATATTATGACACAACTAATGAAATTAGGCAAAATTTTGGAGGTAAAACTGTTTTAATCAAAAAATTCCGATTTGGATTGACCAAAGCTTTTTATGAGTTTGTGTTGAATTTACCAAACTGTTTTGGTCAAAATTCACCTCCACCGCCAACCCAAAAACAAAAATCAGAAAAAAATTGAAACGTTTCATTTTGCCATTTCAAAATGAGAAGTTTTAATTTTCTGACTTTAAATGACTTTTTGTTTTGAAATTTGCTTCAATGTCATTGAAAGGAAAGTTAAAAATGAAATAAGATGTTTCATTTGATTTTTTTTTACATTCAAAACATTCTCAAGGTGACTCCAAATGAATGTTTGTAAAAAAAATTTTTATATCAATCCGCAAACCAAAAAAACATATATTCATCCAGCTCTGCAACTGAACCAGTAGGCTAGCATTAGTATGGGCTGGACCAAGTCAGAATAAACAAAGTTGGTACACAAGTGTACATACGTGCTATGAATGCTCCACATTTGCTAGGGCCACAGGCTGTAGTAGCATCTATATTCCACAAGGGATTTGACTGATGGTCATTAATCTCCTTTTTCCCCGTCTACAAATGCCTGCAACTTTCCTCCATAGTTGGGAAAGGGAACCTTTTGTGGACTCTCTGACATGCAATGGGTGTAGTTATCCACGCATGAGCTTTTTGCATCCTGGCCAGACGTTTTTAATCCCTCTGCACGGAACCCCACGTGTTTTATTGCAGTTAGGTTCTCCCATGTAAAAGGAGCACAAGTTTTGCTCTTAAGAGAAGAAGTCATAGCTAATAATTGTAAACTGCAAAGGCACTGCTATTATGGGGCGTGTCAACTAGCACTAATTACAAGACTGTTTTTCTGATTAAGTTCTTCTAGGCTTCCCTGAAGAAGAGGTAACAAATACATTAAATTAATCTACTGTGGAATATAGACTTTATAGACATAATAACACATTAAATAGGTTAATAATTATAGACACATCCTTACTGAGAGTCAAAAGTATTAACGAATAAAAATTCTAAAGATAGGGAGAAGTCCAAGAAGTTAGTTTCCTGTTTACAGTGTAAGTCCTCTGGCAGCTATAAAGGCTGCCAAGCTCCCAGTCTTGAGAATTTGATTTTTGATGGATCTGTTTTTTAAAATAACTTGAAATGGCCCTAGAGTAAGATCCAGTGAATGAGGCTTAGCCTGTTTGTGTGCAAAGCTCCCAAAATAAACATGTAGCCCCCCCCACACCCCCGCAAGTAAAGTATTGTTTGTGAAATAACTCTTCAGAGATATCAGGTAGGCTAGAAAGATCAATCACATGTAAATGAAATTGGGATCTTTTGTATATTAGGTGTCACACATTAGGAGCATCTAATGTTTGGATTAAAGCAGGGATATGTAAGACAAACCTTACTGGGAAACTAGTTCCATGTTGTTGTTTTTTAAATTAAAGTTAACTATGTAAATCAGGCTTTTGAGCTGTGAGGATACCCGGAAAAGCTTCCTTCATTAAAGTAATACAGAAAAAAAAATCAAGCAGTTATACATTTTGGTTTGAGCTGAAATCCCTGGGAATTAGGTCTGAAGAACTGAGCCCTTTGTTTTGCTGATGATGTAGTTGCTATGGCCCAACTCTTTGGGGATTTTAGTCCCAGGAACCAGATTGTGCCCCTGAGATCTACACACAGACAGAATACTTCCACTCATGCCCCATGAGAAAGGGGGCTGCCCCCATCTTTCATTTCAAGAACCAAATGGAGGGCTCTCCATGGAATTAAGATCCATGTGATGGGAGTGATTTGGAGGTGTGCAAGAAATGATGGATAGGTGGGAATATGTTTAGAGAGGTTGGGTCAGGAACAGAGGTGGGGAGATACTATCCCCCATGCAGCCCATGGAAATAAATGAGAAAATCAATATTGCCATAGGCAGTACCCCACCTCCTCCCTCTACACAGTGGAACCTCCTATTCCAGGGCACCAGGGGAGCTCCTGGTATCACAGGTCCAATGCCACCATGATGGCTGAGAAGGCATTTCTGAGTTTTCAAACCTGGGCCCAGAGTATCTACACCGTACAGTAAAGGGTTGGTGTGGGGCAGTGGGAGGAATATGAGTCAGGGAACATCTACAAGTCACTGCAAAAGATTCCATGGAATGAGCTGCTGTTCCACTCCCAGTAACTAGCAGCTCTTCAGCAGGAAAGTGTCCCATGCAATGCTGGGCCCAGGTTTGAAAACTCAGAGATGTCTTCTGGTGGTTTTGCTGCATCTTGTACTAAATATAACAAAGACAATGGACTTGATTCTTCTCTCACACTGGTTTTACACTTTCTTGATTTATAGTAGACTGAGAGGAGAAATAGGCCCAGTATCTTATTGCATGCTAAGGGTTTGATCCACCACCAACAAGCAACTGGTGGTGTAATCTCACCTGTGCAAAGCAGATACAAAGTTCTACAACTAGTGCAAGTAAATGGAGCATAAAGCATATTTCTGTTCACTACAATTCATTAAAGAAATACAGCTTTTGGTCCCTGCTTGGTAATGATTTTCCACCAACTCTGCACAGCATATAAAAGGTACAAGACACTGGAGGATCAAGTTCCAAGGCTACGTCTACACTACCCGCCCTATTCGGCGGGTAGCTATCGATGTTCTGGGATTGATTTATCGCGTCTCGTCTAGATGCGATAAATCGATCCCAGAGCCGCTCCCTGTCGACACCGGAACTCCAGCTCCGCGAGCGGAGGAAGCGCTGTCGACGGGGGAGCCTGCCTGCTGTGGTGTGGACTGGGGTAAGTACCTTTTGAAATCAATCTAAGATATTCGACTTCAGCTACGTTATTCACGTAGCTGATGTTGCGTATCTTAGATCGATCTCCCCCCCCCTAGTGTGGACCAGCCCCAAGTGTGAAACTTTGGGAGATTATATAAAAAATAGAAATATGACAGAATTGGGCCTTCCAGCTGGAAACAGATCATCCCATAACCACTTTTTTTGCAACAATAGTATTGCTAGCAGCCCTGAATTTCAGTTAAAATATAGATGTTGAACTGGATAGAATTTATCAAAGTAAAAATCAAGGAACTGGAGGAAACAAAGGCAACTTAGGCTTTCTGCATTATTATTTCCTCTTTACTGTTTCATAAATGTATTGTTGCTTTAAAATTTACAAAGAGCTAAAAGTGCCTTCCCAAGAGTTAATAATTAAGTCATTTTGAACGCAGCTAAGGTTTATGCTGAGGCTAAGGCTAGACAAGACCACAGAGATGTATGTATTTCAAGAAAGAATTTATGAAAAATGATGTTGTTCCCATACATCATCCTGCTAAACTGTTCACACTGGGTTAGAAATATTTCTTCTTTCTCTAAATGGATGTGTCTTCACTCCTTTGAGTCCATTTGATGGCACATTGTTGCCCACAACAAAGCTGTACAGCCAGTGTGACATCAACATCGGAAACACATAGAAATGTCTCATGCAACATATTAGAATGTCCACCCATTCTTTCTTCCTTTTCTAAGCATTTGGGAGGCTAGGGGAAGAAGGGAATAATCCCCATTTACATGATTAAAAAGTAGTCATTTTACCTTGCTTGTGCTTCCACCCCAGGGAATTCCATTAACATAAGCACTCTCCCTGACACAGATCACACCTGTCTTGTGCCATGAAGTAAGTGTGTGTGTGTGTGCGCTGCATACGCAACCATATCATCCAAGAGGGAGAAGTTAGGGATTGAGAAGGCTGGAAGTGAAGATGGAGCAAGATTTGGAGGGGGCTGCAACACTTCCTCCATTTCCAGGAAACGGCCATATATCTTCAAACTGTTTTACTTTTCCTGCACCACCCTACCCCCTCTTTTTAAAGGGTGGGTCATCCCTTGGAGAGGGAGGCCCTGGGAGCAAGGCTTAATTTGAGCTGCACTAACATGGAATGAAGTGGAAGATGCCAGGGTCACAGAAAGCCCTTCTCTCCTGGGATCTGGTGGGCATGAGAGCAGACTCATGCCTCTCCCAGGTCACAATTTGCTGAGAGATGCATGAGAGGATTTTTTCAAAAGTTTCTTTTCCCATTACTCTCTTCCTGTGATTTTTCTACTGGAAGGGGCAATGGAGATAGTGGTTAGTTTGTCTCAAGTTGTTCAAAAGACAACAAGCGGAAATGTATCAATTAAAAAGTGTTATTCTGAGGTTTGCAAAGCTTGAAGACATCCAAATAGGCAAGGCTGATTATTCTGTGTTTGTGAAAATTGTTTCCGGCACAGTCAGTGACTCAATTCACACCATCAGTATGTTGGATGTAAGATGCTTCAGTGGGAGTTCGAGCTTGTGGTGTCCTCTCATTTTAAGAGGAATCCCTAGATATCTGAACCCAGCCCTTTTTGCTGCTGACAGCACCTGTCAGGAGGGTTACATATGACAAGCAGAGAAGGAATTACAGTTTTGTTTCTGTGAATAGCTGAGTTATTCTTTATTCCCCACCACCACCCCCAATAAACCACAACTGTTTTTCTTTCTGAATTTCATTTATTGACACACAGTCTAAAATGAGGAAGACTATACAGTGGTCCTATCCTGAGAAACATCTTTCATTTCTGACGCTTTAGGTGGGTCTCACACAAACCTGGGCAGAACTTTTGCAGAGAATAGTAAATTCATGGAATAATGCATTTTTCAGGGCACCAAAATGATTCACAAATTTAGGTCACCTTCAGCAAATAGTTTCAGCTGAAAACAAAGCCCCCCAAAAACAAAAAATTCAGAAATGTCAAAATGGTTTGTTTTGAGTTTGACAATGTCATTTTGAATCTACATTTAATCGTGAATTGTAATTATGATTAAAAATCCCATTTCAATTCACATTTGAAACACTTCATTTGACCCAAACAATTAGTTAGTAAATTAATTTAATTATTATTATTGTGAAAAACATTGAAAAAAAATCAGTTTTGACTAAAAACAAACCAACATTTTTCAGATTTTTTTGATCCAGCCAAAAAATAATAATAAATCAACTATTAGCTCAGCTTTGGGGCACGTCTACATTGACAAAGTTACAGCGCCGGCAGTTACAGTGCCGCTTGGAGAGCACAGAAAGAAAACCGCTGTTCACACTGACAGCTGCCTGTGCAATAGCATGTTCACACTGGTAGCACTTGCAGTGCTATTTGGAGCGGTGCACTCTGGGCAGCTATCCCACAGAGCACCTCTTTCTCTTTTGCTGCCAAGACTTGTGGGAATGCGGAGGTGTTCGTGGGGCATCCAGGGTCCAGTCCCAATGCCCGATGATGCATTGCTTTGCATCCCAGCAAACCCTGTGCTTCCGTCCGCATTTGGCGCATCTTTCAATGGTTTGTGTACTGTGCACCCTGCCTCTTTCGGGCTGCAGGAATGGATCCCGAATTGCTGATGAGTATGCTGCTCGGTCTTACCAACACGTCATGAGTGGCAGTGGAGTTATTCCTTAAACTACAAAGGCAAGAGGAGTGCAACAGTGATCTCGCCATGCGTAGTAGCTACGACATGAGATTGCTTGTGGCATTCACAGAGGTGCTGACCACAGTGAAATGCCACTTGTGGGCTCGGGAAACAAGCCCTGAGTGATGGGATCACATCGTCATGCATGTCTGGGATGATGAGCAGTGGCTGCAGAATTTTCACTTGAGGAAAGCCACATTCATGGGACTGTATGATGAGCTCACCCCAGCCCTGAGGTGCAGGACACGAGAATGAGAGCCACCCAGTCGCTGGAGAAGCGCATGGTGATTGCACTGTGGAAGCTGGCTACTTCAGACTGCTACCGATTGGTCACTAATCAGTTCGGAGTGGGAAAGTCGACCGCTGGACTCGTGTTGATAGAAGTGTGCAGGGCCATTAATTGCATCCTGCTCTGAAAGACCGTGACTCTGGGCAACGTGCGCGACATTGTGGATGGCTTTGCACAAATGGGCTTCCCAAACTGCGGAGGGGCGATACATGGCACACACATTCCAAATCTGGCACCAGACCACCTAGCCACCAAGTACATTAATCACAAGAGGTATTTCTCAGTTGTTCTCCAGCTGCTTGTGGATCACTGTATGGCTGCAAGCCACAAGGATCAGGGATGCCTTGAGGCAGCAATTTGAAGCTGAAAGCTACTAATATTTATTGCTGTGCTCAGGATTGCAATCCTTGTAATGCTAGGAGGTGATTGGTGCACATGATGCAAGAAGGGGCCTTAACGTAATTGTCTGTTGCTTTGCAGTGCTCTTTTTGCTTTCACTTAATAGAATAAAGATTGCTTTCAAACAAACACAATTCTTTTATTAAAAGACAACAGTCGGAGGAGAGAGTCAAATGAAAAAATTCATTAGCTGGAAAGGGGTGTTGGGAGGGGGAGGGGGGAAAGGGAAGGTCTACTGAGGAGGGGTCCTGGGATGGTTACAGATTTGTGTATGTCCAGGGATCATATCCAACCTTCTCCTTTGGAGTACAATGCAGCGGGTGCTGTACTTCAACAGGGCTAAACTGCAGAGGGAGGGGTGTTGAGTGCAGTGGGTAGTGGGAATCCACAGTGCTGGGCTCTGAGGAGGGAGGACTGGAATGCTGTGGGTAGATACTGGATCCAGGAGGTTGGTAAGATTGTGTTGGTCATGTGTAGGGGGCGCATGGGAAAGAGTTTTGCGACAGCGGCTGCAGGGGAGGGTAGACGCAGAGCTGCTCGGTTTGAAGAGCTAGTATCACCTGGAAAATGTCCACTTGGTGCTCCATTATGTTTAAGAGCCACTCTGTGACTTCATTCTGGCACACCACGTTCTCCTTTCAGTCCCTCTTCTCACTGTCCTGCCACTCCTTCAATTCCTGTTTCTCAGCAGCCGAGTGCATCATAACCTCACGGAGAAAGTCCTCCTTAGTTCTTTGTGGCAGCTTTCTAATTCTGCGCAGCCGTTCTGCCGCCGATAACAAAGAGGAAGGCTGGGCTCCCAAGGTCATATCTGTGAAGTTTAAATGCAACATTTTACAGAAGCAGTATTGTTTGCAACTCGGACAACACTGAGTCAGTGCTTAAAAACACAGCCAGTACTCACACACCTGTCACTAACTGGCTGGCTGACCCCAGGCAAACACTTATGAGCCACAAGACCCCCAAAATGGTGAGTAGCCACAGGTGCAGAGTGAATCACTCTTCCCGGACCCTGCTGTACACTGGGCACATGGCTCTTGGGGAGAGCCAGCACTGTAGGGGGGCATGATAATCATTCCTGTCCCCACACTTTCCACAGGATATGATCATTATGCAACATATCTCGCTGCTGAGGGTGAGCAGGGAACCAAGGGAGGGTCTTCTCCAAGCCTGTGGCTTCTGCCCTGGCCCCTATGTGGCTCGCCTGTGTGCAGCAATGATGTCTCCCTCCCCTCTCCCTCTGTGATGGCACAGTAGTGGGGAAAAGTTACCATTAATGGGGCAAGAAACAAAGCAGCTCTGTCAAGGAACCTGCGGCAGCGGATTGCCCAGTATCTCCATGAGATTTTCCTGGAGATCTCTGAGGGAGATTCCCATGAAGTGAGAGAGTCTATCAACAGCCTGTTCCAGGCTCAGACTAGGCATGCAGTGGGAGATAAGCCTGCTTTCTGCAACCCTCCTGCCCCCAACAACTCACTTCAGCAATTTCCAAAATCAGATCCACTTACCAGGGACCTCCTCTTCTGTTTGCGCTTCACCAAGATCTGACAGCTGTGACTGGCTACACTCCTCCGGGGCAGAGAGCCACTGAAGTATCCACAGGGGCCTTTGCAGTGGAGGTGGGGTCATCATTGAGTATCGCGTCCAGCTCTTTGTAGAACCGGCAGCTCATGGGCGCAACACCGGAGCAGCGGTTTGCCTCCCATGCCTTGTGGCAGGCATTCCGCAGCTCCTTCACTTTTACTCTACACTGCAATGTGTCCCAGTCATGGCCCCTTTCTGTCATGCATCATGAAATCTGTCCGTAGGTATCATAATTCCTACTGCTGGAGCGCAGCTGGGACTGCACAGCCTCCTCTCCCCAAATGCAGATGAGGTCCAGCAGCTCGGCATTGCTCCAAGCAGGGGATCACCTGGTGCGTGGAGCAGGCATGGCCACCTGGAAAGATGTGTTGAGACCACTGCATGCACCACCGAGCAAACAGTAAGGGGACTTTCAAATTTGCAAAGGGATGTACGGGGTGGGGATGATGGTTGGTCACCTGGGGGCAGGGCAGTAGAGTTCAAACCAATGAGCAGAAAGGTGAGAACAGGCATTGTGGGATACCTTCCGGAGGCCAATTGCCGGGCTGTAATTACCACGGTGTCTACACTGGCACCGCAGCGCTATAGCCCCAGTACAGAAAGCTCTATGCCTCTCGTCGGGGTGGTTTCGTTACAGCGCTGCAACTGCACAGTTTCTGTGCAGTGGCTTGGCAGTGGCTTGGCAGTGTGTACACCTCAGGAGTTACAGCACAGAAATCTGCTTTACTGCACAGAAACTTGCCAGCGTAGACGGGGCCTAAGTCTCACACTTGAAGTCATCTGAGCTCCTGGCTGACTTGTTCTGCTCTTTTGGATGCCCCCTCTTCAAATCAGTTATTTTCTAAATAGAAATATTGAAATTTTAAGAGGTCCTATTCTTTCTTATACCTCTTGAAGCTCTGCTTTGGCTCTTTATCTAGCAGACGTTTACTGGCTTCAGAGAGGACCAGCTTGGGAGACACCCTTGCATGAATAAGGAAAGGGGAGGGCCATGCAAAGAACCTTTCTCTGCCCTCGCATAGCCCATGTTGTGCATTCATATCAGTAGGCCCCGTGAGCAGGGATTATTTTCCCTTCCTCACGTGGCAGGCAAATTGACCAAGGCTTACACAGTAGGACTACTGCACCAGGGTACTAGTTTGCTGTATCCTAATGAATGGAGCAAAGTGCACACCCACAACAAACAGCCTGAGAGACATTATGTCTCCTGAGGTAAATGTCTCTTGTTGCTTCTCCCAGGATGATGTAGTTGCGTATGACCCACTATTGCATGCAAAATGTTTGCAGTCCAGATTTTAGTTCATAAAGTTTTCTCTGAGGCCTGCACTCTCCCACCTATCACCAGCTGTACTGTTCTGCCAGTCTCCCAGATCTTAGGTGTCCATTCTTGGGTTTTGCTCAACACAAGCTGTTTTAGTCATTATTCCACTTCCTTGGTTGTTATGCCTGTAGGTGTGCTTGAAAGCAATGGACTGATCATTTATAGTAAGGGAGTGCTGATGGGAATGCAAAGCATACAGCCACAATATAAAAAGGGAAAACCAGCAATTTATATATTAAAAATAAATGTAATTATCATTAAAACGTGCTGTTCTGTTGTAGATTAATTGGTATATTCAAATAAAGAAAATAATGTGTGTGTGTGTGTGTGTGTATATTTCACTAAACATACACACAAAACTTCTTCATAATGCAAACGTCCTCCTTTACAGAAAAAATATGTAATATATTTATAATCCAATACAGAATCAAGCAACGTAAACACTGAATCAAATACACTGCTGCATAAGCAGTAAGAAAATAATAGTACATATGATTAAAAACTAGTATAATAAAACAAATAAATAAGACTATAAACCAGTAATCCTTATATCAACATAACAGAGAAAGCCTTTCCAAACTATTCTCTTTTAACCAATAAAAAGACAGTGGCAAACTATGCAATACATTGATTCAAATTAATAAACCTGAAATAATTCAAGAATTCCAAACATTTCATCTGCCAGATCTCTGATAATCACCCATCTGTCTTCATATAAATTTTACTGCATTCGCCACAATCTAATCATTCAGTTAGATAAATAGTTCTTCCCTGAATGCCCCAAATGTATCCCACTTTTGGTGGTGTGCAATGCAATGCACCCATGTGCTCAAGATCAGAATTTTTTTTGACCAGCAGTGTCTTCTCGTGCTAGGCACGTGTCTTGAGTGTCCTTGTGCCCTGTAACAGGAGATAAAGGGCAGAGTAGGACCAGTGCTCTGCCAGTTCTCTGTTAGTGCCCATGGCTGTAAGATGGAACCCCTGCAGTGTCCGTGCCAAAGCACTTCTCCAAACTCTTATTTCCTGTAGATAATTGTATTTGGTTTCTTTAGACATATCGTGTTAGGATTAGGAGTTAGTATTGTTTGCCCAACAATTTAGTTATAGTTCTGTTATATTTTTCTCAGTCAAGGGGAGAAAATATTTCCTCACTATCGGATTTTGTCATGACTGAACCTACATTTCCTGGCTTTAAAATTACCCATTTTGTGAAGCAGCTATGACACTTAATGACACCTTTATGTCTTGGGGAGGCACACATCTCCGATAAATGTACCCACTTGTAGGTTCTTTTCAAAAAAGGCCCAGTAAGCAAGGAAGATTTACCTCAAACTTTTTCTTTTAGCCCACTCTGTGGGGTCTGCCATGGATCAGGAAAGCAAGGCCCCCTGGACAAGCTCCACCTGAGTCCAGAAGTGTCCCCAGTAAGCTCCAGATCAACAGCTAACTTCCAAACCCCTTCCTCTAAGACGACCCCAGCTAAAGATTCCGGCAGGGCTGTTAGATCCTTAAGTAAGACTTTGGACAGGGGCTGAAAGGTGCATCGTTCCTCTGTGAAATATAGGGGTAGATCCTGTCAGGGTTCCCTCCCCACTCTAAACTCTAGGGTAAAGATGTGGGGACCCACATTCAGAGCCCCTAAGCTTATTTTTACCAGCTTAGGTCAAATCCCCCAAGGTACAAAATTCCCTGCACCCTGAGAAATGCTTCTTTCGCTGCCACCATCAAGTATCTAACAGGAATCCAGGAAAGGAATCACTTGAACTTCCCTCCCCCCCCAAAATACCCCCTCAAGCCGTACACCTCCTTTCCTGGGGAAGCTTGAGAACAATCTCCCAACCAATTGGTTACACAGTGATCTAAAAACCCACCCCTGGGTTTTAACACCATAGAAAACAATCAGCTTCTTAAAAGAAGGATTTTATTAAAAATAAAGAAGGTAAAATCATCTCTGTAAAATCAGGATGGTAACTATTTTACAGGGCACTATATTTCCAAACTCAGAGAGATTTCCCCCTCTGGACAAAACCTTAAAGTTACAGAAAACCATGAATAACCCCCCCCTCCCGCTTGCCCCTTCTAACACAGGGAATACACCAAGCCAAAATTAAACAGAAATCTATGCGCTATGCTATCTAAACTTACTTCAGAAAAGGGAGGTTTGATTTTCTGCAGGTTCCTTCTGTCTTCCAAGATCACTCTGACTCAGACAAAGACACACACAAAAACCCTTCCCCCCTCCTAAGATTTGAAAGTATCTTGTCCCCTTATTGGTCAGATGCCAGCCAGGTCAGGTGTCAGTCTGGCTACCTGTATTTCTTAACCCTTTACTGGCAAGAAGATTTTATAGCACTGCATCAGACCCTCTCCCCCTTCCCTTCATTTATGACACGCCCCCCAAATCACCGATAGTGTGAAACATTGGCTGTGATATCTTCCTGGAGCTCTAAAAGAAAACAAAATTAATAAGATACATGCATCTCCAATATACTAATAACTGGATAAAGACTACCAATATTGTCCACATTGCAAGAACAATTTTAACCAGTTGGTTCTTCGTAGTAGACACCTTCAGACCACTCAGCGTCTTCTCCTCCCTCAGCAGTAAACTGACAAACCTTCAATTCTCAGGGAAAAAAGGGCTTTATAGAATTAACATGGTACACTTTAGGCTTGAGAGTTGTGGTGGGAGATGCAATGAGATAGTTCACAGCTCCCAGGCATTCTTGGACCGTAAATGGCCCTTCCCATGACGCTTCCATCTTATGGGCCTGGAGCGCCTTCAAGACCATGACCTCGTCCCCTACTTTAAAGGAACGCTCTCTGGCATGTTTATCATACCAGGCCTTTTGCTGTTCCTGAGCCTCTTTTAGGTTTTCTCTAGCAAGGGCTAAAAAGTCTCGGAGGGTGTTTTGTAGGTTGCTTACAAAGTCCAGAATGTTAGTTCCCGAAGAAGGCATAAACCCCTCCCATTGCTGTTTCACCAGCTGTAATGGCCCTTTAACCTCGCAGCCATACACAAGTTCAAAGGGTGAAAACCCTAAACTGGGATGTGGTACAGGCCTGTAGTCAAAGAGCAACTGCTGTAACACTAGGTCCCAATCGTTGGAGTGCTGGTTTACGAATTTACGTAGCATGGCTCCCAAAGTTCCATTAAACTTCTCCACCAGACCATTTGTTTGATGGTGGTAAGGGGTAGCAACCAACTGGTTCACCCCATGAGCTTCCCACAGGCTTTTCATGCTCCCTGCCAGGAAATTAGTTCCCGAATCAGTAAGGATGTCGGCGGGCCAACCTACCCTGGCAAAAATCTCTGTTAATGCCTGGCATACACTTTTAGCCCGGGTGTTGCTCAGAGCTACTGCTTCTGGCCATCGGGTGGCAAAATCCATGAAAGTCAGTACATACTGCTTTCCTCTGGGTGTCTTTTTTGGAAAAGGACCCAGAATATCCACAGCTACCCGCTGAAATGGAACTTCAATTATGGGGAGTGGCTGGAGAGGGGCTTTGACCTGGTCTTGGGGTTTTCCCACTCTTTGGCACACCTCACAAGACTGGACATAGGTAGAAACATCCTTGCCCATTCCCTCCCAGTGGAATGACCTCCCCAAATGGTCTTTGGTTCTGTTCACCCCAGCATGACCACTAGGATGATCATGGGCTAAGCTCAAGAGCTTTAGCCGGTACTTAGTCGGAACCACCAACTGTCTCTGAGGACGCCAGTCTTCCTGGTGTCCACCAGAAAGAGTCTCCTTATATAGAAGTCCTTTTTCTATAACAAACTGGGAACGATTAGAAGAGCTGAGAGGCAGTGGGGTGCTCCGTCCCACTGTCCAAGCTCTCTGTAGGCTTTCATCTGCTTCCTGCTCGGCTTGGAACTGTTCCCTAGATGCTGGAGACATCAGTTCCGCACTGGGTTGTGGCCCTGGCCTGGGTCCCTCTGGAAGCGATGCAGGTGATGGGTTTGTTTCCGTTGACTGTGAACCGCTCTCCGCTGGTGCACAATGTGGTAATTCAGGCGCTGGCTGAGCCTCTTGTATTGAGCTATCGGCTGCTGCTGCCATTGCAGGCTCGGTGGTGCCCTCGGGTGTTGGCCCGGTAGATGGGGTTGCAAGCGCTGGACTCAGTGCTGGCAATGGTTCTGGTGCTGGTTGCTTTTCCAGTTCCGGTTTCGAGACTGGCTTGGGTCGGGTTTCTGTGATTGGGTCTACGACGGCTGTTGCAGTCGTTGGCAGGGTATCCGGTTCCACCACCTCTATCCGGGTCTCTGGTAGTACAGATGGGGTTCTGGTGGAAGTCTCAGGAACAGAGCTAGGTGTGACAGCTTGCTTAGCCTGGCTGCGGGTGACCATTCCCACCCTCTTGGCTAGCTTCACACAATTGGTCAAGTCTTCCCTCAGCAACATGGGAATGGGATAATCATCATAGACTGCAAAAGTCCAATTTCCTGACCAGCCCTTGTACTGGACAGGCAACACGGCTGTAGGTAAATCAAAAGAGTTGGACTTGAAGGGTTGAATTGTCACTTGTGCCTCTGGGTTGATTAAGCTGGGGTCCACTAAGGATTTGTGGATAGCCGACACTTGTGCTCCAGTGTCCCTCCACGTTGTAACCTTCTTTCCGCCTACACTCACCGTTTCCCTTCGTTCCAAGGGTATCTGGGAGGCATCTGGGCCTGAGGACCTTTGGTGTGACCCCGGTGCAATGAACTGTATTCTGTTGGGGTTCTTGGGGCAGTTGGCCTTCACATGCCCCAATTCGTTACATTTGAAACATCGCCCAGCTGACTGGTCAGTGGGGCGAGGTGGGTTGCTGGAGAATGGGGTGGTGGGGCAATAAGGGGTCTGAGTTTTTCCTTGTGGGGCCCTGGGCTGCTCCTGGTGAGGGGGTGTGGTCTCGGGTTTTCCTTTCTGATATCTCCCCAAACTATGACTAGGGTTGTTCCTCTCTGCTTCCTGCACCCCTTGTGTGCCAAATTTCCTTGCCCCTCTGCTGATCTGGGACTGTTTGTATTGATCAGCATAAGCAGCAAGGCTGTCTGCTGAGTCCATTTTCTTATCCCATAAACACTGTCTTATATCATCCTTGGACATATTCAGGAATTGTTCCTGAGCCATCAAATCACACACTCCTTCAAAGCTAGTAACATTCCTTCCCTTGACCCATTTTTTAACAGCTCCTTTATCCGGTTTACATAAGCTACATTACTTAGTCCAGGCCCTCGGATAAGGGTTTGAAATTTTACTCGGTAAGTTTCAGGTGTAACTTGAAATTGTTTTAAAACCAAATCCTTGAATTTCTCATAGTCAGAAGCCTCATCAATAGGCATGTCATTGAATATGTCCAGAGCACTTCCAGTCAACTTTGCTACCAATATGGTCATTTTGTGAGCATCAGGAATGGTATGGAGATTGCATAGTCTCTCAAAGGTGAGAAAATATTCCGCAATATCACGGGATTCATCATATGGTGGACATAGTCGCTCCCATTTATGGGTTGTTGGGGAAGGATTATTAGTGTTAGCCGGTAGATTCTGCTCCGCCCTGGTCTTCTCCATCTCCAGGGCATGCTTCCTCTCTCTGTCTTTCTCCTCCTCAGCATGCTTCCTCTCTCTTTCTTTCTCCTCCATCTCCATCTGTCTAACTTGTAGCAGTCTTGCATGTTTCTTCTCCTCCTCATCAGCTTGTAGCCGGGCTATCTCAAGTTTAATAGCTGCTTCACTGGCAGTCATCTTAGCCTTTCTGTTTTTAATCTGTCTTAACCCGATAGAGTTAGTAAAAAAAAAACTTGCTTGGGTATTCCCTGTAGGGGTTAACTACCTGCTTTCATATGTAGATACTCTAGCTCCTAGCAGCTTACCCCCTCTCCCCTCCATGCTTCCAGCAGCTACAGGGAAGAGTCAGAGAGAAGAAAAAAAATTCTAAACTCCCTGTGTCTGGTTCAAAAAAAATCTCTGGTTCAATATATCCCACCGCTCTGCCACCATGTCAGGGTTCCCTCCCCACTCTAAACTCTAGGGTAAAGACGTGGGGACCCGCATTCAGAGCCCCTATGCTTATTTTTACCAGCTTAGGTTAAATCCCCCAAGGTACAAAATTCCCTGCACCCTGAGAAAAGCTTCTTTCATTGCCACCATCAAGTATCTAACAGGAATCCAGGAAAGGAATCACTTGAACTTCCCTCCCCCCCGAAAATACCCCCTCAAGACGTACACCTCCTTTCCTGGGGAAGCTTGAGAACAATCTCCCAACCAATTGGTTACACAGTGATCTAAAAACCCACCCCTGGGTTTTAACACCATAGAAAACAATCAGCTTCTTAAAAGAAGGATTTTATTAAAAATAAAGAAGGTAAAATCATCTCTGTAAAATCAGGATGGTAACTATTTTACAGGGCACTATATTTCCAAACTCAGAGAGATTTCCCCCTCTGGACAAAACCTTAAAGTTACAGAAAACCATGAATAATCCCTCCCCACCCCCCGCTTGCCCCTTCTAACACAGGGAATACACCAAGCCAAAATTAAACAGAAATCTATGCGCTATTCTATCTAAACTTACTTCAGAAAAGGGAGGTTTGATTTTCTGCAGGTTCCTTCTGTCTTCCAAGATCACTCTGACTCAGACAAAGACACACACAAAAACCCTTCCCCCCTCCTAAGATTTGAAAGTATCTTGTCCCCTTATTGGTCAGATGCCAGCCAGGTCAGGTGTCAGTCTGGCTACCTGTATTTCTTAACCCTTTACTGGCAAGAGGATTTTATAGCACTGCATCAGACCCTCTCCCCCTTCCCTTCATTTATGACAGATCCCCTTCAGCAGACCCGAGCAAAAAGAGTTTGAAATCATTCATCAGTCCCATTCTAAAGGGATTTATGGCCCAGATTAAGTACCGTTGGAGAGCTGAAGAAGCACGGTACTTGGCCCTCAGCACCGTTGGAAGACCCAATAAAAACTGCCTCTGGTACTGATTCTGCAGTACCAACAACTCAGTCATCAGTAATCATGTCAGCAACATCCACTCCAGCGCCGTCAAACCCCATGCTGCTTTCCATGGCACTATCTTCTTTGGTACTGAGATTATTGTCTGTACTGGTGGATCTCCAAGCATCAACAGAGCCAGAATCATTGCTCTCCTCAACTGTGGTTACAGCTACCACTACTCCTTAGGTACCGAGTGTCTCTTTGATACTAACCAGGCCACAGTCAAACATGCTTCCTGGGTCCCCAGTTAGGACAGCCTCTCCTCTGGATCAAAACTGTTCCTTCTTTTTACCCAGATCAGAACAGATTAGGGGGCTGTGCCCTGATTAACCCCTGATATTTCATTCATGTGAGCTTTTTGGTTCAGATAGACTCGAGGACCTCCTCATTAGGAACTTCTAGGGGTTACAAAGACAGGCACTTAAGAGGCTGTTGGGCTTTGTAACTGATGTAACAGCCTCTCCCATAATGCTACATCTTCCAGGACTGCAAAATACCCTAGCAGATCATCCAAGCAGGCAAATTTCAATAGATCACAAGTGGACAAACAAAGATTCCAAGACATCTTTTGAAAATTGAATCAGCCATCCACTGACCTTTTTGCTATGGATAGGAACAACAAGTGCCTCAGATTCTGCCGGAGGATTGCTGTTGGAAATATTCCTCGTTTTGCAGGCTTCAGGGATAATGTATGCTTATCCTCCCTCATCCTTCTGATTGTAAGGGTACTAATAAAGATCTGACAGGATTTGGCCATAATCATGATAGCTGGCTATGACATGTTTGGTATCCGGACCTAATGAGCTTGTTACCTCATCCTCCAAAACCATTACCTCTTCTTTCTGACTTTATCTCAGAAGGCAACAGAAATATCCTGCATCCATAACCTTACACCTCATAACTTGGATACTGGCTGGATGAATGATAAGGAAAGATCCTGCTTTCTTCACATCCAGAACATTTTGGTTGAAAGCAAAAAAAGTTTCCACCATATTAATATATGCAGCCGAGTGAAAAAGATTCATTATTTGGGTTCAGCAATGCCATTTATCTCCCATTCTAATTAATATCCTAGCTATCCTGGACTACTTGCTGACTTTAATGACCTCAGGACAGTCTATTAGCTCTATTAGAGCTCACTTGGAAACCATCATCCCCCTATCTAGGGCTACAGTTTTTTCTCACCCTAGAGTGGCTAGGTTCCTACAGGATTTCATATATGTTTTCCTTCAACTCAGGCAGCTTCCTCCTCCCTAGGACCTCAGTGTAGTCCTAGTGGGTTTAATGGGACCCCCATTTTGCTTCTGGCAACTTGTTTCCTATTGCACTCGTCCATGCCATTTTAATGGCAATTACATCAACCAAAAGAATGGGGAAAATATAGGTACCTATATATAATAAAGATAAGATTATCCTTGTCTAATTTAGTCTTGGATTTTCACTTGAGCCAAATGATCCATTTGCTGGTTTTCTTCCCTAAGCCATATTCTAATCAGGGAGAGGTGAGGCTACTTTAGATATCCTTATGTCCTTGTAATTTCATCTACATAGGTTTCATTCCACTGGGGCTCAAACAGATTCTGAGGGTTTTAGAAGCATATTTTCTCATAGATATGCAGAACAGCTACCTGGGGTTCAGTCCATGCCTTCTATGAGGTATTCCTCCCTTTGGAAGCAAAAAAAAGCTGTGCAATCTTTATTTAAGTAGACTCCAAGCACCATCTGCTCTAATCAGATCATTGCTTGTGCATCACTAAGAGTGAAATATTTGTGGAAGAGCGCTCAAAGAAGAAGAAATAGTTACCTTATAGTAACTGTGCTTCTTTGAAATGTGTTGTTCGTATGTATTCCATAACCCACCCTCCTGCCCGACTACTGCAGTCTTATAACTTCTGGAGTCTGAATTAGTGAAGGATTTGAATGGTGGTTGGCCTGGCTCTGCCCTTGGTCTGTAACTGATGTAACAAAATACACAAAATACATGTGTGTCCCCACTGGACATCGTTGGCCAAAAGATTCTGATCTCAAGCATCTGGGGTACATGCATATCACCAAGAGCAGAAAATATATGGACAACTCATCTCAAAGAACCAGCATTAGTTTAAGGTAAGTAACCATTTCTTTCCAGTTCTGAACACAGCTATGATGACCATCTAAACGAATGCATGTTTGTCTTGCTGAATTGGTAGACAGACAGGCAGACCTGACTTTAGATGAGTTACACAGGCCCAGTTACTTTCTCAGTTGCACAGTGCCTCTTAGATCACAACCAAATTCTCTAAGTAGAATTTTTCTTAGTTAAAATCTAATTTACCCAGGACCTTTACAGTGCAGCCCCTGACTACAACTAGTCTCTCTTCTCACATCGCTCTTTCATTAGCAACCTACACTCTGCCTACATGGCATGCCTTTATGCTCTCTTTGTTTTCTTTTCCTACAAACAAGCACCTTCCTAGTTCAGCCCCCTATGCTTGGAATAGTTTCCTGTTCCTGTGTATTAGTTGGCCCTACTCCTCTTCAGATCTTTCCTTGACTCATTTATTTCAATCCACCTTCCCCTGAAGTCCAGCTTTCACTCTAGAAATTGCCCACAAACTCTAGCATTAATGTATTCAAACAAATAAATAACATTAAGCGCACCACATGCATTGTAATCCTGGGGCCCTGTGTTGGCACCCTTACTCATACTGAATAATACCTATTCCACCAGCTGTCCCATTTCAATCAATGGGACTCGTAGTCACTGAGCAGTGTACTACACTGTGTCAGAAGAGGGTGGCAGAATCACTCCCCAAGTGTTAATTGCCATTCTTATTGTGATGAGTATGATTGAGGCTGTATGTTCCTCAGGATGGGTACCTGTCACGTGGCTTGTCTATGATACTCCTCACATTCCTTCAATAAAAATAAGAAGCAGAATTTGAAATGTTGAACAACATTAATGCAGAAATTTTATTTTATGAATGGGAGTGTAAGACTAGATTGTTCATATTTAATATCATCTCTGACCTTCTTCTGCCCTATTGAATCCACAATATTTCCTACTCCTTTCGCTGACTGATCCATCCCAGAGCTACAGACCTATTACTTGACCCTTCCTTCTCTATCTGTCTCTGCCCAGTTGTTGCCTGAAGGAAATAAGAACATTTGTTTTTAACTCTTATTATTGTGCTACCTCTCCCACCATTAGTCCTTCTGAAACAATATGCTGAGGCAGCTTTCTGCCACACACAATGTTTACTTGACACAAGATGCAGTGCAGTTGTCGGAATTAAACATGCTGTTTGAAAGAATCGTGTTCTTCTTTCAGTCAGGAATTGGGGAATGCTGACAGAAGGAATTTGAAATGACAGAGCAGGAAACAAGCATTTTATCAGTCCTACAGTATTAATCTAGGCTTTCCATCTATTTTTTATAAATTGCTGGATCCATAAATTAGAGCAATTAATTTAAAACTGGTAAAATCCAAGGAAAATGGCCTTCTGCTCTGACCCCATAAATTCAAATCATAAATGTGGAATTTGGTATTTTATTCACCACAAATCTTTCTCTTCCCATAGCTGAAAGCATTTGTCAGTTAAAAGAATATTGCAGTTTAGGTCCATCACAATTCTTCATTCAGATCCGACATGTGCAGTATAATTCCGTTACTGAACTCTTCAAGGCTTTTGCAGAAAGTCTCAGTAAATGTGTTTATTCAAACCCAACAAACTGTCTTGAGACTGTTGTATGAGTAGCCTCACATGTCTGCAAAGGATAAGCAGGAAAAAGATACACAAACCATAACAAGACCAAGTTCAACCAGAGGTATTGGAGGGCTATGACATGGTAGGGCAATTATCTAGGAGGATGTGTAGCAGTATCTTGCTATCGAAGGCCTCCTTTATAATGGCAATTGGGTCTCACTCTAGAGATGCTGAGAGTCTGATAAATGTTGCTTTTAATTTCCAGTATTATTCAAGTTACAGACCATCCAAAGAACATAGTTTGAAAGCTAGCTAAAGTTATAGTAAGAGATGCTATTAACATATATTAGTCAGAGGTACCTGTGTTGAAGGGTATTGGGTGCACAAATACCTCTCCCGTCTTGGAGAGGAGGGGGGAGTTTGGTCGAAGCAGCAGGTGGATGGTCCAGCTCCTGTGGGGAGGAGGGGAAGAACTAATGATGAGATGTGCTGGAGCCATTGGCTAGTCAAGAGCAAAATTGATTGGCTCTCTCAGCTCTCCTTCTCTCAATTTAAAGCCTTCCAAGGCATCCAGAGGCCATCTTGCCATGTTGCTGCCCTGCCCCGTCCCTTGCTGTAGCTGATGATGCCAATTACCATCTGGCCAATTACCTGTTTTCAGGACCAGGAAGGATTTTTTTTCCCCATCGGGCCAAACTGGCAGACGTCTAGAGAGTTTTTCGCTTTCCTCACAGGGTTGTAGAAGACACGATTTAGGTTAAAAACGGAGAAAGAATAAGAATTTAATGCTCGGAGGAATATAAAAAAATTAGTTTGTCACAACCTGCAGCTGGTGTCCATTGCAAGATAAAAAGTAAAAAAGCCAGCTCCCACAGATGAATAAGAGCCAGGACATGGCTAATGGACCTTTTTCCTTAAGGAGAAGGGGAGACCTGAACTCTTAGGAGGCTGAGGTCCTCCTTGATACCCTCTATTTCCTCTCACAAGGGGAGGGGTCGAAAGGATTCCAAAGTGAAATTAGTCCTAGGGGCTAGGCTTAGAGCAAAGCCACAGGAGTTTTTTAAAAAATCATATGGGAGGTTGAACAAAACATTTTGTTTGTCCCACAATGCAATGTTTTGTTTCATTGTCATACTTTTTAATTTTTAAAAAATATATACAGTTGAAGCAAAATTCAAAATGTAAAATCATTTTGAATAGAAAAATGTAAACATTTTCTATCAAAATTGTCGAAACAAAACATTTTTGATTTTTTTTCACCCAACCAAAACAATTCAATAACAAGAATTAAAAAAAAAAGGTTCAATTGACCTGAATCTGGATTTTTTTGGCCAAGAAATGTTTAAGCTGAAAAATTTCACCTGAAAAATGTCATCCACGTCTAGTTAACCGAGGAGGGTCTGACTCTCATTGTTGGTCATATGGTAGGAGCCCTATAACCCTGCACTGGACACAATTAAATGCCTGGTAAATGTGGGGAAGAGGAGAGGCACATACCGAACCTCCCCTTTGTTAAGTTAATAAAGTTGCAGCCTACCACTTAACTCCATACCTGTGTCTGCCTTCCATTCTGTGTGTCCTGATCAATACTAAATAAAATCAAAAGCTGACATACCTACGTACTACCAAGAGAGTTATTACACAAAGTATGCATTATTGCTCTTTTTATTAGGTGGACTATACCTTTCCAAAAGTGAGAATGCTATGAGATGATATCTTCAAAGAAGCACAATTACAAGGTAAATCATTTTCCCTTCTTGCCATCAAGTTTCTGGATAACTGATTCAGTTGTGCCTTTGGCAGGTGTCACATTTGAATAAATTAATGCTTAAAGATATTTCAAAACATGGTATGTGTCAACTCCAGGTCAGGTTGGAGGCTATTAAAATAGGCCACTGTTTAGAAGCCCACCTAATGACGCATTACATTATACCTGGCCTATAGCCAAACATCATTCATTCAGCTCTGAAGCAATAGGTCTGAAATCTCATAACTGTATTTGCAGGAAAAAAGAAAAGTTCTCACTGTTTATTAAACAACTGTAGAAATGGTAAATTCAATTAACTTGTGAATCGGTTTATGAACATCAGTCCGTTTCCAAAAACAATGAACTCATTACCCATTGTGGGACTAGAAATGGCTGTCTTTACACACATTTACCATCTTTAAATCAGAAGTATTTACATGAAATATATTATGTGGAAAAATCAATACACTCTTGTTATTAACCTAAGAGGCCATTAAATGTTATTATTATTGTTATATGTGAATACTGTTGAAATTGGTCTTGTAAGGCAATAAGAAACAGGACAGTTACAAGAGACATTCTTGCTCTTTTAAAATGCTCTGCACATCTGTAGGAAAATATTTTCCATTTCTATCAAAGCTTACAATTTCACATATAAAATGACATAACCTTAGTTCATTTCACAACCCCTGGGAAACGAGTAATTTCTGAGACTGGACACAAAAGCGCTCAGGTAAAAATTGTTATTACCAAGGCGGAATAAATCAAGAACATAAGAATGGCCATACTGGGTCAGTTCAAAGGTCCATTTAGCCCAGTATCCTCTCTTCTGACAGTGGCCAAAGCCATGTGCCCCAGAAGGTATGAACAGAACAGGTAATCATCAAGTGATCCATCCCCTCTTGCCCATTCCTAGCTTCTGGCAAACAGAGGCTAGGGACACTATCCCTGCCCATCCTGGCTAATAGCCATTGATGGACCTATTCTCCATGAATTTATCTAGTTCTTTTTTGAACCATCTGGCAAAGAGTTCCACAGGTTGACTGTATGTTGTGTGAAGAAATACTTCCTTTTGTTTGTTTTAAACCTGCTGCTTACTAATCTCATTTAGTGACCCCCTACTTCTTGTTATGAGAAGGAGTAAATGAGTAAAAAAGTCCCATTCTTATTAATCTCTCCTCATATGGAAGCTGTTCCATACCCCTAATATTTTTGTTGCCCTTTTCTGAACCTTTTCCAATTCCAATATGTCTTTTTTGAGATGGGGCAACCAGATCTGCACTCAGTATTCAAGATGTGGGCGTACAATGGATTTATACAGAGCAATATGATATTTTCGGTCTTATTATCTATCCCTTTCCTAAGAATTCTCAATATTCTGTTAGCTTGTTGACTGCCACTGCACATTGAGTGGATGTTTTCAGAGAACTATTCACAATGATTCCAAGATCTCTCTCTTGAGTGGTAACAGCTAATTTAGACCCCATTATTTTATGTGTATAGTTGGGATTATGTTTCCAGTGTGCATTATTTTGTGTTAATCAACATTGAATTTCATCTGCCATTTTGTTGGCCATTCACCCAGTTTGGTCAAGTATTGTCAAGGGGACAATAGAACAGGGAAACAATTGAGAACATTTACACACATGATATGAATAAAGAATACAATTACAACATGGAGATTTCAACAACTGTACAGAAAAAATAAACATAAATAGGGACCCAGGGGTCATATTATCTCATCATTTGCCTGTTTACAACTGTCACCCTGTCATGATCATGAGTGCCAACCTCAGGGCAGACTGTCAAGAAGCAGGGAAGAGTCCCCAAACTGGTTCACCAACCCTGGAACAAGTGTGACCTCCTAAAGCATTATAACAGTCTTACCATAGAGTCTCCAACATTCCCCTTGGGCATTACAGTCTGCTTTGCCACACAGGCAAGCTAGACTTGGTGCTAGGTGGTTGCTATATACCAAAGATCACAAAATATTCAGGTTGCTTCTAGTTCCAAGAGACCAGTCACTTACCCCAGGCCTATTTGTCCTTTAAATCTCACACCAAAGACAGCACTTGTAGCCAATCCTATAGTAAACTAGCTAAGGATTTATTAACTAATAAAATAAATAAGAGAGTTATTACAAGGTTAACGCAGGCAAACTTGAGTTACAGTCTATGGTTTCAAAAGGTGTCAGAGCTGTAGTAATCTGTCTGCTCTGGATATCTTTGAGGGCAAACCCAGATTGACCTTGTGGATCTCTGCTTCTGTTTCATAGCTCCGGCCCTCTGAGAGTCCAAACAGAAAAAGAGATGCAACATTTTCTTGTCAGCTATTTTTATTTCCATCTTCTTGAATTCTAGCTGATGGGATGAGCCCTTTTGCATGTAGCCTTTTCATGGCGATGAGGGGCAATTAACAAAGCCTTTGTATTGTGATGTCCCACAATGGTCCATTTAGTTTCAATAGGCCACTTCGATGGGCAGGAGATTATCCCTACTGAGTGGGTTCATAGTTTCAGAACAAACATTTTTTTTTACAATTGCAAAGCAAAAACTTAAATATTACCTAATAGCTTGTGATAAAGAAATTATAAGTGAGGTTAATGCATGCAGCAACTTACAAGCATTTCATAAAGTCTAAACGCTAAATACATTGTTATAAGTCCAATTCCCAACATAACCATACTAACACACAGGTGTATCAGACTGGTTTCCAACAATTAATTTGTCAGTGTTCACTAGGGTCTAAAGCCTTGGCACCTAGTCTGCCAGTGTCACAAGAACTTCAATGTATTGAAACACATCTAGTGGTTTTAATCATGCTTACGAATGAAGATGCTTTGAGGTCCTCTCTTGGAATCCTTACTAGGCCAAATTTTGGCCCTGCAGAAATTTACAGAATTTGTGCCAATGACTTCAGTGAGACCAAGCTTTGTCAGCCAGCCTTTATATGGAAAAAACTCACATTGACTTCAGTGGATGTCTTGACTAAACTAGGATTTCAGGACTGAGTTTACTAGAACAGCCTGATACTCTCATATGTAGGAAAACCACACATAGGGAGTTTGGAATCTCCAAGGCTCTGATTTATAGTTGTGCCCAAAAGGAGTGAGGGAGCCAGTCCTTGGGCTGGTGGCATTTAGAGCAGCCTCTGGTTGCTCTTAAATATGCTGGCTTGGTATGGCCCTAAGAGGGCTATATGAAACCAGGCATTAAGGGAGTAAAGTGTCACTTTGGACATGCTTCCTGTCTTCCAGACATGTCAATACACTGTTATGGTGGGAACTAGAGGATGACACAGGAGGTGGAAGAATCCCAAGGTAACTGCTTTTCTGGCTTATTTGCACAGCAAGAGCAAGGGTCAAAGATCTGCCCCTAAGAGTTTCAATTCATGGAATATTTTCCTAATGATTCAGACAAAAGAAGGGCCAGCAAAGCTAGATCCAAAACCATATTGATGGTCCTACAGGGAGGCAAAACTTGCTTTTAGAGAACAGAAGGTGAAAAACGGACCTTTACAGCAGGAGGTAATACCACCAGTACATTATTTACTATGAGAAGTCTTTGAGTTTGTGGAGGGAAGAAGCTGCATCCATTTCTTTCCTTTCTATCCCCCACAGAGAGTGTTATATCACGGATCCGAGGGAGGTATCCACAGAACCTCTGTTCTCCCCTCTCTGTGCTCTTCCACATACCTGTCTGCTTCCCACTGAGTTTGAATCCCCTCTTAGTAGTGTAATATGACCCAGAAACTAGCATATTCATAACTAAGCTGCAAATTTCAAAGCCAAGGCTGCTGCCTATTGTGGAAAGGCTGAATCATTTTACATGATTACTGGCAGAACATGTGCGCTGAGTCTAAACAGAAGTTAGATTGTGAAGGGTCTTATATTCGTCAGTCTTATTTACTCTTCAGAAAGCCAGTATCTCAGCTGAAAAAAGGTTACCCGACTTGCATATGAATGTGTATCAAAATGTCATGTCACACTGTACTGTTTGTAAACCTCAAGACGCTCCTCAGGTCATTGCCACCAGAACACTGTACTGCACTTCACTGAAATTGCTGTAGCTTAAAAAAACTGCACTGAAATTCATTCTGTCACTCTGAAAGTTACAGTTCGCATCAGACATATTTTAAAAATTTAAAGGGAATTCTTTGGCATGGTTGATAAACATCATAAATTAATCTTGCTCTTTATCCCATTTTCATGCCTCTGGGTGTCAGTTACACACTGCACCTGGGATTTTCAAAAGAGTCTGAAGAAATTAGGGGCCCAAATCAAGGAGAACTGGCTGTCCAATGCCTTTATTTTCTTTTGAAAATCCCAGCCTACATCTAGATGTGATATGTGTTGGCCACCATTTTAACAATGGGCCAACCAGTTCAAATACCGTAAGAACTTCTTCAAACTTGGGCCCACACATAATAAGTTGCAAAATGAGGACCTGTGGTCTTTTCACCTTTATAATAATAATAATGGGCTCGTAATTGGTTTGATTTACCGCCACATCAGACAGTTTTGCACTGATGTAACTTCATTCAAATCAATAGAGTTACACCCAGGTACAAATAGTGTAGGGCAGTGGCAAGGCAGGTTCTGTGTGCGTAATTCCCCTACAGAAATATTTACCATTATAATGAAGATATAAGAATGTACTTGTCTGTTTTTTGCATGATGGCTGATCTTAATGTCTGTTCCCTGTGCTGGAGCCAGCATTTAAAATATGAAGCAAGGCTGTGCCTGTTGTAATACCTTTTCAATTCAATGTTTGTGAATACTGATATTGTCTTTTTTTTTAATTTAGTTTATTAAAATGTATTGGGCCAGCAGAAAAAAAAAGTTGGGCAATTAGCCAGCAGGTTTGCCAGCTGCTTTATGGGAGCTGTGAACAATTTTCTAATGTTCTGCTCATAGAATAAAAAAGTCTGCTTCATTAAATTTGCCTCAGAATGATACCACATTATGTGGAACTATTCCACATCATCAGCTGGAAAGTAAACTTATGACACACAATAGACTGGTATGAAAAAATTAAATTCTCTTTAATTAAAATGTAAAAAGCACAAAGCTCTTCTCCCTGGCATATATTTGACATTTATTCCTAGAGCAGGCACAGCATAGACAGAAGCAGTGCAAGTGTGCCCATGCTACCCCACCAGTCTGGCTCCACCTGCTCAGGAGACATTACATCTAATGCATCCGATGAAGTGGGTTCTTAACCCACGAAAGCTTATGCTGAAATAAATTTGTTAGTCTCAAAGGTGCCACAGGTATTTTTCTTGTTTTCTTTTTGTTGACACAGACTAACACGGCTACTACACTGAAACCTATCACGTCTAATGGGGTTCCAATGCCAATGCAGTGCAGGGGCACTTGGCAAGGACTGGCAGCTGGGATGTCAGCTACAGTGGTATGCGTGGTGGAAGTTTTGTTTGTTTGTCATACGAACATCAGTCTAGTGTGATCTGCACCAAGAGTCAACAGTCTACTCGTGCTCTGGGTGCTTCTTCTAACACAACCACGTATTGGCCCAGATCATCCCTGTGTAAAACCCAGCGGAGGCAGCCTTGGGAAAGGAAATTCCTGTGAAGATCCACATCAGGGGTTTCCTCCAGCTCACTATACCAGGATCAGAGTGTGACAAGTTGGATCACAGAAACCCCCTTGGGGATGCCAACTGATGTGCCAAGACTACTTCTGCCCCTTCTTTCCCTGCCAGCTTGGGACTCCAGAGCCCTGCCTGTTTGTGCCAGACACGCTTGCCACCCACAAACACAGACCCAGGGCTGAGCCACATCCCACAAACTGCAAGCTTAACTGAAAGCAGCTTAAGAAGCGTTCCTGTCTTTAACACTCAGATGCCCAACTCACAATGGGGTCCAAATCCCAAATATATCCCTTTTACCCTATATAAAGCGTATATAGGGTAAACTTATAAATCGTTCGCCCTCTATAACACTGATAGAGAGATATGCACAGCTGTTTGCACACACCCCCCAGATACTAATACATACCCTGGGTTAATTAATAAGTAAAAAGTGATTTTATTAAATACAGAAAGTAGGATTTAAGTGCTTCCAAGTTGTAACAGACAGAACAAAGTGAATTACCAAGCAAAATAAAATAAAACACGCAAGTCTATGTCTAATACAGTAAGAAAACTGAATACAGATAAAACCTCACCCTCAGAGGTGTTCCAGCAAGCTTTCTTTTACAGACTAGTCTCCTTCTAGTCTGGGTCCAGCAATCACTCACACCCCCGGTAGTTACTGTCCTTTGTTCCAGTTTCTTTCAGGTATCCTTGCGGGTGGAGAGGCTATCTCTTCAGCCAGCTGAAGACAAAATGGAGGGGTCTCCCAGGGGTTTAAATAGACTTTCTCTTGTGGATGAATACACCCTCCCTCCCCCTGTGTAGAATCCAGCTACAAAATGGAGATTTTGAGTCACATGGGCAAGTCGCATGTTCATGCATAATTCAGAACTTACAGGCTGCAGCCATTGTTCACATGCTACCTCGAACGTCCTCAGGTAGACTTCTTATGTGGATTGGAGTCTTCCAAGATCCATTATTCATTAAGTGTTTCTTTATTGGGCACTTAACTTGCACATTCTTTTCTCAAGAAGCTGATCAAATGCTTTACTAAGGCTACTTAGAAATCAAGCAAGTACACAGCCAATATTAATAACTTCAAACACAAAAATGATACATGCATACAAATAGGAAGATTCAGTAGATCATAACCTTTACAGAGATATGTTATATGGAATATGTAGCATAAAACATATTCCTGTTATGTCATATATATACATTCATAAGCATATTTCCATAAAGCCTTATGGGATGCAGCATCACACAGGGTTTGCCCCCCCTCTCATCTTTGTCCATGGAACAGGCTCTAGAGCAAGTGCCCAAACCTAACAGATGTTCTTCCTGATGCTCTCACCCTGCCCCAGCTGCATCTAGCTGTAGTAGCTCTGCTACTCTGACAGCATCAACAGAAAAGATAATACAGCTCCAAGCTAAACCTCCACAGGGCCAGAGCAGGAAAGAAACTATGAAGTAAAGCAGTTGTGCAAGGGTGTGGCATGTGCTTCTCTGTCATCTAACCGAGGCATTTGCAAAAACTGTTCTTAGAATCATAGGACTGGAAGGAACCTTGAGAGGTCATCTAGTCCAGTCCCCTGCGCTCATGGCAGGTCTAAGTATTATCTAGACCATTCCTGACAGGTGTTTGTCTAATCTGTTCTTTAAAATCTCCGATGATGGAGATGCCACAACCTCCCTAGGCAATTTATTCCAGTGCTTAACCTCCCTGAAGATATGACTATACCTTTGGAGATATAGTCATATAATTTCACATACGCTCAGTTTGCATTTTTGGCTACTGGGGAACATGTGATCACTGTAATGAGATTAGGCTTTGTGAACATGATAAAGAGGTAATCTGCCAGGATAATACAGTGAAATTTCTGTAGCAGTACTATGTCCTTTCTGAAAGTAGGAGTGTATTAAGGACATCTTTGACAGAATCGCCTAAGACTGCAAATCAATTTCCATTTAAAGGAAAACCAGTGAAGCAACAATTGTTTCAAGCCAAATAGTTATGCTGCTCATACTACTGTGACTGTTGAGACTGATGCTCCACTGCTTTCTACCTTTTGTACTAGCACACAATGGATACTACCCCACTAGTATTGTCCTGTTTTTCATGCAGTTTGCACATGTGTAAAAGGTGCAGAGCAACTGAGAACCTGCCCCAGGGTTGTTGGTGTTTTTTTTTCCTTTGCAAAGTGAAGGAGGGGAGAGAACACAATCACAGTTCACAGTTAGGATCATTGATGATTCTCTCAGCAAAGGAACCAAGGACTGAATGGGCATGGAAGCTGAAGTACTCTGCTCTCTTAAAAGTAGAGCTGTCCTTCCATGGCAGGGTTGAAGCACATTGGTGGGGTGTGGTGGAAAAGCAGACACGGATGCTTCCAAGTTCCAATTCTCTATCCACTCTGTATAGAAGTTCCTGCAGAATTGCTAAGGATGCTCACGACACTGGCTGCAAAGAGAGAATGCCACAGCCCCTTTGGCCCACATACATCTGATCCCACTCAGCCCTAGATTCACTACTAAAAAAATCATGGAAAAAGTCATCATTCCTTTCACAATGCTGATCCAGACAGGGTCCCCACAGATGCAGTGCTTTCAGACATGCTCATTTGTTTTCCCTGAAGTAATCTAACCCGGGGCATGCAGTACCTTTGTAAATTTTACAATGGCAGGAATCAGCAAATAGAAAAATATGATCTCGTGGTGTTTGATTTTGTGCATATTTTTGTCTTCAACAAGCTATTGTTTCTCTATGGCTTCTTTTCAGCTAATAATGTTCACCACCTGTTCAAGGTGATGCTACAGGGTTTTTTCCCCCCTGTGGCTCTTTTTTTTTTCAAGCCTATATAGTATAATAAATTATATCTAAAGTTGGTGATTAATAATGAGACAATTCATAGTGAAGCCTCTGCAAAAGAGGAAATTGCACAAACAGGCAGCGTTATCTGTCACCAACTGACAAAGTTCAAGTTTAAGAAGCTGCTTGTCAAATGCAATCGACTGAAGAGTGATAGATTAGAGCTTAATAGCAGTAAAAGTAAGCTATAAACCAGTGCCTTCCCTTGCAACATAAAAGCCTCTCCTTTAAACACTCTATGATGAAATGCAGTAAAACAAAATAAAAATGATACTGGAGAAACTAGCGATTTTTTTTCCCTACCAGGAGCACGATGCACAGTGTTAGTATTTTTAATGAACAACTCCTGTCAAGGTTAATTTGATCTTTTTCTTATGAAAAAGCAACACAAATATAAATAAATCGTGCTACTTTCATAATTTCTATAGGGTTATAAACATCTCAGAAGTATGATCCCCTAATCTGTATAGTAGAACTGGGCAGGAACCTGACTTTCTGTTTCAAAGAAAATTCCATGGTTTTTTTATTTCTTTTCCACTCTGAAACAATAATGAAAACAAAACAACAACAAGACACCCAAAATTTCCCATGAAATGAAGTTCGCCACCAAAAAGTTTCTTTTGGATCGATTGACATTTTCATTTTAATTTAGACTTTATTTAATATATTATGTCATGTTATATACATTGAAAAAAATTAAAATGAGAAGACATTTCAAAATAGAAAATCAAACTGCTCTGTTTTTTTGTTTTTGTGTTTGGTTTTTTTTGCATAATGGTCCATTTGAAAGCTAGATCCTTCTGTGAAATGTTTCACTTTAGACAAATAAGCATTTTTCATAAGGAAAACATTCAGTTGGAAAATTTCTGATAAGCTCTACTGTACAATTTGTCTCTTCTCATCTCTCTTTCTTCCTTTCCCACAATGATCATAATTGATATTCCCAAAGAATATTTAGGCCTCTTTAACCAATATCAGATCTTTACAAATTTCTTCACTGATCAATTTTACTTCCCCAGTGAGTCCACACCACTGGCAATCAGCTTGCTTGGCATACTAGGTCAGCGGATTCATTATTACTCACTGTGGTAGCTATTTTTAACTTGATTGTTAGTTCAGAGTATCTCTGAATGCAAACACCAATTTCTAAAGCTTAATAATGCACAGCAATGTAAGGGCCAGATTCTACAAGCTTTTTTTCATGCAAGTGATCCATATGCAAGGCATCCTGCTGAACTCTAAAGGGGTAACTTATGTGAGCAAGTGTATGCAGGATCTGACTTTGATCTTATTGCTTTTAAGCATAATATTGTTGTTTGGTGTATGCTATGATTCTTTTCAACACATTCATTACTGGAATTTTATTTTATTATTGTTGGTATAATTTATTTTTAATATGAATTTTATTATTCATTGAAGCATTATACTGTGTCTTTGTCATACATTTATTATTTGCTGGAAACAAATGAGTTTTAGTTACTATAGAAAAGACACCGTCGAGTATATTGTCTTGTATATACATTACTATAGTTATGAGAGTTACTTCTTGTTTTATTAGCCCTGTGGGCTTGGGAAAAAATGCCTCTAGCAAAATGCTTGCTCCTGCAGCAGGTTGCTTGTTAAATGCAAAAAGCAGCCTGACTGACATATTTCATTCTTCACTGAAGTGATTTAGAACTCTGGGCCAGAGTGTTTATCTGTCATTTTGTAGGTAAATATGAAATAATGTATGAACTCAGGCTATTAAAGAAAAGTCAGCATGGCCTGGTGGCAAGAGCATTGAACAAGCACTTAGGAGACCTGTACTGTATTCCCAGCCATGCCATGGGATTGCTGGATTTTCTTGGGTAAACCTCTTCACTGCCCTGGCCCTCGGTTTCCCATGGAGAATAATGAGGTTTGCCTCCTTTTAAGTCAGTGGATGAAAAGAGCTCTATAAGTATTACCGTAAACATAAATGTAATTTGAAAAAAAATTGAAGTTCCTACTCAGTTTTAGAAATGGTGCCTAAATGGTTGCACATAATTTTCAGTATCTCTGCTTTTCAAGCCCACCAACCCATCAGCAAGGCAAATGATCATCTCCAAGCACTCTGATCAATAGTTTTCAAAGTTTACTGGGTTTAAATAAAGAAATATCACACAATTGTAGTGAAATTACCAGGAGATAAACTGTTGGAATTAAAAATTAAAATACATAAATAAATTTAAGAATGGTCTAATCTGACTTGAGCTTGCATGTTGTTTATTCTAAAACTGAATAATTGTTTATAAAACTTTACCGTACTTACCAATAAATTTGAGGTCTGAGTTCTGAGAAGGTTTTTTTTGCCACTTTAAAAAGTAAGCCAAAAAAATAGGTCACTGTCAGAAGTTATAATTGTAACCAGATAGGCTGTTTTCAGATGGGGATGGAGATTCCCCACTAACTGAAAGCCCAGGTAAAGTTAGGCCTTTGTTGGCTGGTTTATACTTTGAGCTTGAGAGCCTTTTCTAAAGCTTCAGTACAGTCACCCTTATTCATTGTTATTGATTGAGCATATCTGAATGATTCTGCATTTCTCAACGTGGCTTCATACCTGGAAAACAGCAGCAGAGGCAGTTGTTCCTGATAGCAACTCTGGTAACTGAGCTGGTGTTTCCAGACTTGCCTGTGTAGGATTGGCTCTGTCTCTGTACAAGAATAACAGGATAGCAGAGATAAGAGTGTATACTTAGTGTAAACAAACAGATTACCCCTGACTCTAGGACTTCAATTTGTCTTCAACACTGGAAACTGCCCTGCTGCAAAGCCCCCAGAATGAACGCCTCTTTGCTGAAGAGAAACAGCATTAAGGTATTTAGAGATTCTACATCGAGTGGATTCTATCTCTTTGGCCTTATGCTTCTATATGAAATAGGTGGTGACTCCTCAACTTTTCAAAATATTTCTGAATATTTTGAAAAGTCCTTTGAGACACCCAAGTTGTGTCACGCACAGACCAATCAACAGTGCTTTAGTGCCCTCTAGAATGTTCCACTCTCACCCCCTTCTGAGTATGGTCAGCAAACAAGTTCTCCAAGAGACCTGCTTGCTTGTGTCTGGATGCAGCACTCCATCTGTCCCACGGACTTCAGTGTAATTTTTAGCAGACCTCTGTATCCTCTGTCTGTTTAGCCTGGTTCCCAGTTGGTTATATAATTTTCTGGAGTTATTTCTCTAATCACTGGTCTCTGTCAAAGCCCTTTGGTGTTGAGTGATACATCAAGCCATTAATACCCATGTTAAGTTAGGGCTATGAGTTTCAAAGTTTCAAAATAGCCCTTAGGAATTCTCGTGATGTGTAGTTTATCTGTTGCCTCAATGGTGTTCCCGTGGAAGGACGATCGGTATCAGCTCTCTTATTTTCAGCCCTGCTTCAGTAGTTCTAGGTACATTGCACAAGGTCAACTTGCACAGGGCCAACTTCCATCGGTGCATTGGGATTATTCTTTTGAGGGCTTCTGTGCATTCCCATTTGCGGCATGGTGCTTCTCTGATGACTTGGAGCTCACTGCAAGATCGACGTGCTAGAGCAGCACCATCTCATAAGCTGCAGCACAAAGAGGCAACTCTGAGAGGATAACATAAGTAAATCTTTCTTTTTGACGTTTTGTCTTCTTTCATCTCTTTGGTTCAGCTTGCCATTGTCAGACCATAATGCTAGGACACTGGATCAGAGTAAGCTAATAGTTTACACCACAATGTGAACGAAGTGGGGCCTTATCTCAAAGACTGCCCACACAGTTAGATCTGCCAACTCAGCTATGCATGTCTATCTTTGCCATTAGTTTTAATTTGTTTGTTTTGTGCTCTTTCAAAAAGAGGCTCTACTAGCAAAATAAGAGTTTAATGCAGAAATTTTGATTGGATCAATTTTCATACAGAGTTCATACATGTTAAACAGCAGCACATGTTTAAATTATTAATGTATCACAGTTCTTGAAAGAAACAGAGCTAAAGAAAGAAAATACATAGACATGGTATTGTTCGTGAATATGCTGTCATGTATTTTCTTGCTTAACCTGGTTGAAATGGTAATTCTGAGTAGATACAGTGTGCCATGTAACTGATGTCAGCTAACAATGGGATACTCCAATGTGTTTTGTCAGAAATAGACATTTTGAGTCTATGTTCCAGGAAGGTAGGTGGATATAGGAAACCATCATGTGTGTTGCAATATAGACTATGTGACCTTTACATGATTATGTTTTCCAGTGTTCAGGGTGTGTTGACTGTATGCTGTGTTTGTAAATAGCATAGATGCTAAAGCAACAGATGCATAAAAATTCCAGTACATATGAATTGGGCTGATGTCGGTACACTTTGTCATTGCTTGAGACAGGGTTCTCATGGCTTCCAGGCTCCCTGTGTTGGAGCTGGAAGCTAAGCCCAGGTCAGAACTGGAGCTCCCAGGCTATGCTCTAGGGAACCTGGAAGGCTTGGGATCCCCAGCTCTGAAGAATTTCAGAGCAATACACCCTGGAAACCTTGGGGTCCCTAGCCCCCCGGCAGTCCAGATGGTAGGACTGTCCCAGAGCCACAGATCCTGGAGGCCCTGGGTCCCAGCAGCCTGCCAGGTGAGCCAGCAGGATATTAGGCACGTTTATGACAGAATCCTGCCTGTGGGTCACTGAAAGGGTTTTGAACACATAGGGTAGGTCTACACTTACCCGTCGCGTCGGAGGCATCGGATTGATGTTCTGGGTTCGATTTATCGCGTCTTATCTAGACGCGATAAATCGAACCAGGAAGTGCTCCCTCATCGACGCTGGTAATCCTGCTCCACGAACGGAGCAGGCAGAGTCGACGGGGGAGCCTGTGCGCCGCGGTGTGGACCAGGGGTGAGTACTTTTAAGTTCGAAATAAGATACTTCGACTTCAGCTACGTTATTCACGTAGCTGAAGTCGCGTATCTTACTTCGAATTTCGGGGCTAGTGTAGACCAGCCCCAAGAGTGTTGAACTTTATGTGTTGAACACATAAACTAAGATGTTTCCAATAAATACATCAGTTTCAACAAATTGGTGTTTTCTGATAAAACCCTGTATTGTTGGAAAATTTGTTATCAGCTCTGTTATTGATCCCTTGGTCTGATGCATGATTATCCTCCAATTCCTCTTATCCCAGACATAATCAGACAACACAGACAGGATTCAGCCAAAATGAATATGCTGCCACCAGCGTGGCCATGACAGTTTTGGTTCTTGGATCTAATGAATCTCTCAAATTCAGTCTCTAATCCAATTGCCTCCTGAGCTGGATGTAATATCGAGAGTGAGGTCCAGATTCTCCATCCAGCTGGGCGGGTGATCAGAGGTGGAGAGAAGCTGCTCATCCATAATCCAAAATAACAAAAAGGACTCTACCAGATCTACCCACTCTGCCAAATGAAAAAGGTATACTATCTGGGCCAACCAATGCCAGCTACATCCATTAGAGACTCACATTCCTGGCATTCCTTAGTTCGAACAGGGGGGTTAGTGTGGACCAGCCCTAAGGGCCTTATCTCAGTGTCACAAGGTACCTGGCCTATAGCACCCCCTTCTGGCCAAGTGTAGTGTTGTGGTGCCCCCTGCCTCAGTTTCCCAAAATGTGTCATCAATAAGTTAAATGAGGCTTTATGTAGGGAACAATAGGCCCAATGAAAATACAACTTCACCTCAGCGTCTTAGTTGGGAGACAGAGTCACTCTTAGTTTATGGATTTCTCCTAAGTTCATGCTCTCCTCCATCCAGGCCCTTTACCAGTAAGGTTCTATCAGCTTGGGTCCCTTCCAGGGAGTCAGAACTCTTGCCACTACCTAAGGAGAATCCATCCTTCCCTAGAGCCAGGGATCTGCAGAGATCTATAAACTGCAGCTCCTCTCAGGGCAGCATCTAGTTCCTGACATGCTGGGCTTCCAGCCAGTTTGGGAATTCCCTGTGACTCAGATCTCACCTTCTAGGCCCGTTAGCTGACCTGGGAGCTCCTCTTCTCAGGAGCATCCTCTGCCCTTGTGGGATCTTTGCTTTGGTGAGCTCTCTTGGGAGCTCTTCCCCTCAGAAGCTTCTCATCTCTAGGAACCACCTCAGCTTAGCCCTGGTAACTCTTTATCATTCAGGCTCATTAGCTAATAAGCTGCCAACCACCCACCTAGGGATTTAATTATTTCTATATAGGGTCTGAGTTGGCTGGTTCTCCCTTACAGCCATGTAGGCTGGTCCATGACTCCCCTCAAAAAGCCAGCCTGTGACACATGGTTTACCCCCAATCAGACAAACCCCGCCCCCTTGGGATCTAAACATCATAGTGTCAGGATTGATGGGACCATCCTTTGAGCTTCTAGCTACATGTTCCCTTTTTCAACTAGTCATCAAAGCAGCCTTTTGGTAGCAGTAATATCTGCAAGGAAGGTAGGAGAGATTCAGGCTCTCTTGAGACTGCAACTCTAGATTCTGCCTAAAATATTCTCTGATTTCCATCTGAATGTAGTAATTCACCTCCTGCTTTTCTTTTCCAAGCCACACTACTACAAAGGGAAAAGTTTCTTTTCCAAGCCACACTCCTACAAAGGGGAAATAACACACTTTAGATGTGCTTAGGGCACTGTCTTTCTATCTTAACCATTTAGGGAATCTCTTAGATTATTTATATTTTATGTAGATAGGATGAACAGTCAAAATATTTCAACTCAAACTATGCTATGAACTAACTGATGCAGACCCACTGGTAAGAGTCACAGTCCATTTGACTAGGCCCAGGCAGCCTCAGTGGCTTCTTTGAGAAGGATCCCCATAGCAGAAAGATATAGGGCAGCTAATTGAAGTTCAATTAATGCATTTAAAAACCTTACTCTGTTGCTTGTTTGCTTGTTTTGTAATTAGTTAGACCCCCTAGCACCCACCTCCATGATATTAGGTCACTGCTTCAGAGTCACCATCAATGGAATATATATGAACAAACACTGAAATAATAAATGGTTACTTTCCTTACAGTAACTATAGTTCTTTGAAACGTGTTCTTCATATATATTCTATTTCCCCTCCCCTTCCTTACTTTCCCGCTACTATGGAATCTTATAATAGCTGGATTCTTTATTGGTGAAGAAACTGAGAAGTGGAAGGGGTCAACCCAGCCTTTTGCCCTCATTTGGGCACAAGTTTAATCCCCAATGAAATTGGTGGCCAAAAAGAATCCAAACTCGAGTGCACAGGGTACAAATGCACGCATCATTACAATGCTTTTGGACAACACATATTGAAGAACCACAGTTACTGTAAGGTCAATAACTGTTCTTTTTACTGAGATAAGGTGGGTAACGTCTTTCATTGGATCAATTTCTGTTGGTGAGAGAGACAAGCTTTTGAGCTTACCCAGAGCTCTTTCTCAGGTTTCTTTTACTATCAATTTCAATGGGAACAGTTAGGCCAGTGCTGTAAGCTTTTGAAAATCCCACACTATAGACATATACTTTCATTTGCATAAAGTATAGATAGAAACAGAACCTTGTAAATAGTGATGATAAAAAAGAGTGTGAATTTCAAGTGTGCTGACTAGATCTATATTAGCACATCTATAATTGTTACATTTTTCAATTGTGGAACAAGTGAGAATAAAACCCCGAGAGAAAAAGAAATCTCCAAAATATCAAACAACATATTTAGATGAGTAACAGACAGCTTTTAGTATTTCTGTATTTTCTCCTTCAGAGTGAAAAAAAGAAACTGCATCTTCACAACACCATTTCTTGATGACACTCTCAATGTTTTCCTCTCCAGGAAAACACATCACCCCTGAATCTTTTAGAACCTGAGACATCTTCCTAGAAGATATATTCAGTTAAGTTCAAATAGTGATTTAACACATTAAAGTCCGCACGCCACAGCCTGTAGGCAACTGATCATATAGCAAATTAATGACATCTAGAATGCCAACTGCATGTAATTGGAACATATGTTTCTTAGTTTTAATAATTAAAATGCTATTGCTTTGTAAAATCTATAGCTTAGAAATTCCTGTCTTGCAATTATTTTTTCCACCAAATCACCCCCTAGATAAAGTGATTTGTGTGTGTACAGGATTTTAGGTCAGAAAGGGTAATAGGACAACATGGTCACAGAAGCAGATAAAATACCTAAGAAAGAAACATCTAATCTGCATTGGGTCCTGGCAATGCTCAGACCTCACAACTAACATAATGCTCCCATTATTTCCCCTGTTTTCTGGCCAGCTTCTGCATTCCCATACTGGAGCCACCCTTTCAAACTCTCTAATGGGGGAATGGAGTAACTGGTGCTCAGCTGCTTCCCTCTGATGAGTGGTTTTCCACCACCCTGTGCCCTTGATGGTCATAAAGTCATAGAGTTCAAGGGCTTAACAGACCATCAGCGTATCTCATCTGATGTACCATATATCACAAGCTACTAAACACCACCCAGATATCCCTACACCAAGCCCAACAACCAGAATTAGACCAAAGTATTATAGCCCTTAGGAGACTAAACTATCGTGTGTCACAGGCAGAGAACAGGAGGGACCTTGATGGTGCTCTGCAATGATTCTCCCTGCAGCACTGGCTGCTGCCTCCATAGTAACAGCTAGTCCTGCACAAAGAACTTTGTAGCTCTCACGCTAAGGGTATGTCTACACTACGAAATTAGGTCAATATTATAGAAGTCGATTTTTCAGAAGAGATTTTACACAATCAATTGTGTGTGTCCACACTAAGCGCATTAAGTCGGCAGAGTGCGTCCTCACTACTGTGGCTAGCATCAACTTACAGAGCGGTGCACTGTGGGTAGCTATCCCACAATTCCCACAGTCTCCGCCACCCCATTGGAATTCTGGGTTAAGATCCCAATGCCTGATGAACGTTGCTGCGGGTAGTTTTGGGTACATGTCGTCAGTCCCCCCTCCCTCCATGAAAGCAACGGCAGACAATTGTTTCACACCTTTTCGTACAGAAGCCATACAACTGCTGTGGTCGACACATGTAACAGCTCCAAGGCTCTTGCTCTTTTGCCTTGGCCGAGGTACCTTGCCCTACTAGGACTTACAACCATTCCACACAGAAGCACCTGCAGCAGCTGTCATTGTTTCTGCTCTCCTGCTCCTGTGCAGCAGATGGCCATTGTACATGTGCACAGCTCCACCACTTCCGCTGCAACTCTGCTCTCCTGCAGTCACCCCTCGCAGACAATCATTTCACGCGCTTTTTCCTGGATTTGCAATGCAGACACCATAGCACTGCAAGCATGGCGCCTGCTCAGATCACCACGGCAGTTGTGAATATTGTAAACACCTCGCGCATTATCCTGCAGTATGTGCAGAACCTGCAAAAGCAGGCGAGGCTGAGTCGAAAGCGCTATCACGATAGTGATGAGGACATGGACACAGACTTCTCTGAAAGCATGAGAAGTGGCAGTTTGGACATCCTGGTGGCACTGGGGCAGATTCATGCCGTGGAATGCTGATTCTGGGCCCGGGAAACAAGTACAGACTGGTGGGACTGCATAGTGTTGCAGGTATGGGATGATTCCCAGTGGCTGCAAAACTTTTGCATGCATAAGTCCACTTTCCTGGAACTTTCTGACTTGCTTTCCCCTTCCCTGAAGCGCAAGAATACCAAAACGAGAGCAGCCCTCACAGTTGAGAAGTGAGTGATGATAGCCCTCTGGAAGCTTGCAATGCCAGACAGCTACCAGTCAGTCGGGAATCAATTTGGAGTGGGTAAATCTACAGTTGGGGCAGCTGTGATCCAAGTAGCCAACCCAATCACTGAGCTGCTGCTATGAAGGGTAGTGACTCTGGGAAATGTGCAGGTCATAGTGGATGGCTTTCCTGCAATGGGGTTCCCTAACTGTGGTGGGGCGATAGACGGAACGCATATCCCTATCTTGGGACCGGACCACTTTGGCAGCCATAAACTGCAAGGGGTACTTTTCAATGGTGCTGCAAGCACTGGTGGATCACAAGGGACATTTCACCGACATCAACGTGGGATGGTTGGGAAAGGTACATGACACTCACATCTTCAGGAACTCTGGTCTGTTTGAATAACTTCAGGAAGGAACTTACTTCCCAGACCAGAAAATTATCATTGGGGATGTTGAAATGCCTTGGGGACCCAGCCTACCCCTTAATGGAATGACTCATGAAGCCATACACAGACACCCTGGACAGTAGTAAGAAGCTGTTTAACTATAGGCTGAGCAAGTACAGAATGGCAGTAGAATGTGCATTTGGATGTTTAAAGGCTCACTGGTGCAGTTTACTGACTCGGTTAGACCTCAGCGAAACCAATATTCCCATTGTTATTGCTGCTTGCTGTGTGCTCCACAATATCTGTGAGAGTAAGGGGGAGATGTTTATGGTGGGGTGGGAGGTTGAGGAAAATCGCCTGGCCGCTGATTATGAGCAGCCAGACACCAGGATGATTAGAAGAGCACAGCAGGGTGCGCTGCGCATCAGAGAAGCTTTGAAAACCAGTTTCATGACTGGCCAGGTTATGTTGTGACAGTTCTGTTTGTTGCTCCTTGATGAAAACCCACCCCCTTGGTTCACTCTACTTCCCTGTAAGCCAACCGCCCTCCCCCCTTCGATCACTGCTTTCAAAGGCAATAAAGTCATTGTTGTTTCAAAATCATGCATTCTTTATTAATTCATCACACAAATAGGGGGAAAACTCGCAAGGTAGCCCAGGAGGGGTGGGTGAGGAGGGAAGCACCGGGTGAAGTGGTGGATGAGGGGAGGGGGGAAGAAAAAGGACACAAAAAAGTTCAAAACTTTTGCAATGCCAGCCTTCTGTTGTTTGGGCAATCCTCTGGGGTGGAGTGGTTGAGTGCCCGGAGCCTTGCCCTCCCCGTCCCCCCCCCACATTCTTGGGCATCTGGGTGAGGAGGATATGGAACTTGGGGAGGAGGGAAGGTGGTTATATAGGGGCTGCAGCAGCGGTCTGTGCTCTTGCTGCCTTTCCCGCATCAGATCCACAAGATTCCTGAGCATTTCAGTTTCCTCCCCCATTAGCTTCAGCATTGCATCCTGCCTCGTATCATCGCGCTCCTGCCTCCTCTCATCCCATTCATTTAACGCTTTCCTCTACACATTCTGCTGAGCTCTATCAGAGCGGGAGGACTGCATAAGCTCTGTGAACATTTCATCGCAAGTGTGTTTTTTTCACCTTCTTATCTGCGCTTATTAGCACCTGGGGATTGTAGCCCAAGACCTATTCTGATTCAATCCCAGGAAAGAGGTGATGGCTGGAGGTCCATAACCTGAGGGGGAGAGAACTCCAAGAAACCAGGAGGGGTCAGAGATACATGTTAGCGAGTAACTGTGAAAGGACCTCTTAACAAGTTTCCTTATGGGCAGCAAGAGAGACGAAGCTTGTGAATGGAAGGAAAGAAGGAAGCGTGAAAGGAGAGAACAAGCATAGGAAAAAGGAAGAAAAGAAGCATATGGTAAAGAAATGAAAATAAAGTACACAGTAAAAACAACTCTGAAAGGGAAAAGACAGCTCAGGAGAAAGAACATAGACATTCAAGAGAAAAAAATCTAGAGCAGGAAAGAGGTTAAAAGTAGTGCTGCTCAGAACCCTGAATTCCTGTTCCTTGGGAAATTCCAAAATTAAAAAAATAAATCATTCCATATCCAGACAAGAACTGGCAATTTTGAAATGTCCCATAAAAGGAGGGACCCCAAAATTTTATATTTCATATATTGAAACACATTTCCATTTTGACTCATTTTAGATAAAATTAATCAGAGACCCTGAACTGCCCAATGCTCTGGCTGTCTGCCTAGCAGGCTACTGAGAAGCAGGGAGCCTAAAAGCACTGGCTCGAATCTAGTCTTCTTACCATGGCTCTGCAGCAGCTCCTGAAGCAAGTGACCTGGCAGGAAACCAGGCATGTTTTCCTTGGAAGCCTGCCTGGGTTCTGCCAGAAGATTTGACAAAGTTGTTACATTCCTGCGAAACGTCTTCATTCTGAAGAATCAGCATTTTCCAACAGAAAACCCTTTAGTCAGAAAAATTACTGACCAAAAAGAATAGCAACTTTTTAAAAGTTAACAATTTTAGAACAACTATGGGAGCAAAAATATACACTACACAAATTAGGGAAATTCAAAAGGGGGAAATATCAATAAATGAGTCATGGATTAAACATAGTAAATCCAGCTATTTCATCTCTTTCCTTGTAGTTTGTGAAGAGCAACATCATTTTACATATGTTGGGAAAGTGGAGTCACAGATTCTAGAAAATGTTCATGCAGTGTGTTAAATGTAGGCTTGTAAAGATGTTGAGAGAGAAGAAATGTGGGAATTCAAACACTGAGGAAAAATACAACTAGATAAGCACCAAAGCACAAAAGTAAAGTGTTTCTAGAGCATAACATTGTCTGGCAGTACAGATTTAGTAATGGTTCTCAACACTTACATCAGTATATCCAGACTTCTATCTTACAACAAGGGATCGATAGGCAACGTTCATTGATCATTCAGTCCATGGATTTCACCTTTGGCTCTGGAGTCTGTTATTTGATAAGTAAAGTGCAAAGGTGTTCTTCTCTTTCCTATGATAATACCTATCAAACATGTCACTATCATGTTTTACTTCTACAAAAATCCTAGAAATGGTGGTTGGTTTATAAAGAGGCTTACACAGCAGGGAAAGAAATCAGCCATCCAAAGAACCAAAGGGGAAGAAAACCGATCACTATGAACCAGGCGTCCAGCTGAAATGGCTGTAGACAGCTATTCCACTTCTCTGGTGGTAATAATTTACCAATGGAGACTCTGATTAATGTAGAAGTTGCTGAGGTTCCCCATTAATTTTCTGTAAATACTTTCCAAGTGAACTCCATAAGATCCTCAGGGGTGATATATACAGGCTCAGAAATGACAATGTGCTATTCACCATTTGAAAATCTTAGAAGCTTAACATTTTAACGAAGAAAGTACTAAACCACAGACAGAGGCTTCCCTCTGAGGCAGTGGTTCTCAAATTTTCACCTCTGGAGCCCTCCTTGGCAACCCACAGAAAGAAACATTTTGAGACTCACGCAGGGAGTGTGGAGAATCCATAAGAGGAAACTTATCATACAAAGCTTTCAGTAGCATGGCAAAAGCTAGAGAAATACAGGTCTATGTTATTTCCCCCTCCTGCATCGTCTACATCATAACTGAGGCTGGCAAAATTGGTGAAAATATTTTTGTGGAAATGTGTAGCATTTTTCAACAGTTCCCTTCACTTTAAATTACAACTACAAAAGTACATACTTCATGAAGTTTCGGGACACGGAACTTTTTTTTTCCTGCAGTGAAGCATGCATTAATTTGGAAAGCCACATAAATTTTAAAACAATCATACTTATGGATATCAAAGAATATGCTACCACAAACTAATTGGTTGAGTGGATTTAGGACAGGAGTAAGAACCAGGAGAGCCTGAGTTCTCTTACCACATCTTTAACTGCCTGCCCTTAATAATATGTTATACATACTGTACTCACATCATTTAGTTATGAATTAGATAAATATCATTAGCCCTAGTGACTTAGAGAGGCTGTGAATTGTCCAAAGTCACATGGTAAGGCAGCCTCCACACTAATTCTAGTTATAATGTGGTGAATTCATATTTCATGGATTTTTAAAGATAAGTAATGCAGAGCACCACTGGAAAAGTCCTGCTCAGTCAGAAAATGGTTTTAGAAGCTCAAGGTCCAACTCGCTATTCTGGCTGAGCTGCATTCAACACAAGAATGTTTGCACTCTCCATATTCTGCAGTCTCCTGGCTGGTCTCAGTTACACCTAATTGCCTGTGTCTAAGTGGTCAAGCCAGCAGCCAGTACTGGTAAACAATACAGCTGCACTTGCCAGAGCTGTCTCTCCCCTTTTCAATGAGAAAAAACATTTTTTTCCCATTTTGGATAAACCAAGAATGATTTTATTTTTTTTAGATTTTTCTTTTTGGCCAATGAACAAAAAAAATCAATTATTTGTTTAGCTCTAGTTAAGATACCATATTTTGCAAATAGACTTTTCCAGCAAATAAGCTGATAAAATAGGAAAAGATTTCTATACTTCTCTTGCTAAATTCTTACTTGTAGAGCTGGTAAAAAATGGTGGAGCAGTTTTCCACCAACAGAAAAATGCCATTTCATTGAAGTCAAAATGTTTTGTAGGACCATGTCGACTTAGACAAAAAATTTAAGAGAAAAGTATTGGAATGATTCAAAAACAAAATGGAGTTATAATTTTGACTTTTTTATTTTGACTTTCTTATTCTCTTTTCACTTTCTCCCTTTATTTCATTCCAATTTTATATTTTGTTTCATTCAACTCTTGTTTTCACTCTCTCTTCATTCTGACTCTTATTTCACTCCAACTTGATGGAAATATTTCATCTCAGTGTGTATAGGGATGGTCTTGTCACATGACCTGTGTTCTATTTCACTGGCTGACTGCACAGTGTCTCAGATTGGTTCAGTTTATACACATGAAATCACAAGGTGCACAGCAGAATTCTGTCAGTGGCCAGGCTCAGTTCTGAGGATCAAAGTTGCATGACTGTGAGCCTGCATCACTGGTGAAAGGAAGCAGGGACTGCCGAGTGCTTTGTCTCTCTCTTACCTCCCACAACTGCTGTGTGCTGCTTGGAATCTGGATATATTAATTGATTTCACCTCACAAAGCCTACCCCTCCTCCCCCCCCAGTTCTGAAAGATGAAAAGAGGGAATGACAGCAATTTAGGTCAGACTCGGCAATTGTCGGACTCCCAAATAATCATCTTTTTCTGATGCTGCTCCCACTATAAGCAACATTGCACCTTCCCTCACATAGTCCCTGCCTGAGAGCTGTTAGCTGAATTGGCAAGCCCTAGCATGAGGGTGCTTGAAAGCATCGTTCTTTTCTGAGCACAGCAAGGATGTCTCCTGCTCCTTCTAGTTCATGTAAATAACTGCTATGCAGGGAAATCTCCATAGAGGAGCTTACTGACTTCCCGCTCTCCCTTTCTGCAAGCAACAAGGCTGGAGAGAATTCTCTTGTTTAAGGAATGGAGTCCCAAACAGAGCACTTTTAAAGTATTAACACATTTTTATACTAACACCCAATAGCACTACTGTTAAATGGTAATCCTGCTTTTATTGCCATCTCTGTAATCCTGAAAGAGGTACACTGAGTGACACATCCAGAAAAGTATACACACGTTACTTTTTATATCTCTGTGGATAATACTTTTCATGTCAGTAATCAGCTAGAGGTCAGGTTAATGTTTCATTCTGTTTTATCCAATTCTTCTCTTTTTTAAAGAAAATGTTAGCGATTGAACTAACCCTTCCTTTAGAAGAGCTTAATTCAGCTCTTGATATTTTACAGTTAAGATATAAACATTTTTGTTCACCCTGGGTTTTTGTCCTTTTGTTCCTGTTGATTGTCCTTCAGATTGTTGTTGATGATAGCACTGGTCTGCACTTCAAAGCTATTTCTAGTTTAGGCACTATACGTTAGATTATAAGCAAGGTCAGAAAGTAAAGTTTCCATCCCACAGGAAATTCTGACCTTTTGACATTTGTTTTCTTCACAAATCGGGACAAAAGTCAAAATTTTCCATCGAATAGAAATTCTAAAATGCTCTGATTAGAAACTCAGAATGACCTCATATATATTAAACTTTTTGATAACATTGAAAGAAATGTTTTGACCGCTTTCAACCTGAAACAGGTAGTCTAGGGGTACCCATTTTGAATTCACTTTTCAGTGCACCAGTTAGTCAGAGTGGTAAGAGGAGACTGAGTGAGAGAGAGACAGTAAGATTGATACTCACACTAACTAAAACCTTCCTAGAGGGACTGGGTGGGAATCATAGAATCATAGAATCTCAGGGTTGGAAGGGACCTCAGGAGGTCATCTAGTCCAACCCCCTGCTCAAAGCAGGACCAACCCCAACTAAATCATCCCAGCCAGGGCTTTGTCAAGCCTGACCTTAAAAACCTCTAAGGAAGGAGATTCCACCACCTCCCTAAGTAACCCATTCCAGTTCTTCACCACCCTACTAGTGAAAACTTTTTTCCTAATATCCAACCTAAACCTCTCCCTTTGCAACTTGAGACCATTACTCCTTGTTCTGTCATCTTCTACCACTGAGAACAGTCTAGATCCATCCTCTTTGGAACCCCCTTTCAGGTAGTTGAAAGCAGCTATCAAATCCCCCCTCATTCTTCTCTTCTGCAGGCTAAACAATCCCAGTTCCCTCAGCCTCCCCTTGTAAGTCATGTGCTCCAGCCCCCTAATCGTTTTTGTTGCCCTCCGCTGGACTCTTTCGAATTTATCCACATCCTTCTTGTAGTGTGGGGCCCAAAACTGGACCCAGTACTCCAGATGAGGCCTCACCAGTGCCGAATAGAGGGGAAATGTCCCTCGATCTGCTGGAAATGCCCCTACTTATACAACCCAAAATGCCATTAGCATAAAGTGGTGGGAATAAAGCAGGGTGGGGAGGGGAATGAAAGGCGAAGGAGGGAGTAAATGCAGCCCTCACCAGTCAAGCCGTACATGCTCCAATATTTGGGAACATTTCTCAGAGGTGACAGGGCAGCCTTGAAAACAGAGACCAGATTTCACTGCGCGTGCAAGCTGAGAGGGAACAGGCTACAGAACTGCTCTCTTCTGTGGGTAGCAGAGGCAGGAGCTGCAGACTGCAGGGTATTGACTGAGTTGGACTTACAAGCTATCACTTTAACTGAGGGTACGTCTACACTACAGAATTAGGTCGAAATTATAGAAGTCGATATTTTAAAACCCGAATTTATGGAATCGATTGTGTGTGTCCCCACTAAAGAGCATTAAGACCATGAGGTCGACGGACTGTGTCCACAGTAGCGGGGCTAGCGCCGACTTTAGGAGCGTTGCATTGCGGGTAGCTATCCCACAGTTCCCGCAGTCTCCGCCGCCCATTGGAATTCTGGGTTGCGATCCCAAAGCCTGATGGGGCAGAAAACATTGTCGCTGGTGGTTCTGGGTACATGTCGTCAAGCCATCAAACGTCCCTCCCTCCCTCCGTGAAAGCAATCTTTTTCGCGCCTTTTTTCCGGGGTTTACGGGGTTTCCGAGTTTGCTACGGCAAGCATGGAGCCTGCTCAGCTCACAATTACCGTAATCTCCAGCGTACGCCTGGACATTAGGTCTAGTGGGGATTCAGTCGCGCTGTAATACGGGCAGAGAGATAGCTCAGCGTTCTGAGCGTTGGCCCGCTAAACCCGGGGTTGCGAGTTCAATCCCTGAGGGGGCCATTCCGCCTGAGGTTGGTAGTTGCGGGACTACACAGTATAAGCTCCTTGCCTTCTAGCTGCAGGTGGTGCAGTATGCCATAAATGGTCATAGTTGCAGGACTACACAGCAGAAGCTCCTTGCCTTCTAGCTGCAGATCATACAGTATGCTTGAAATTCATGCGCTCCTGGCCTATGGTGTGGCTGGCCGGGGGCACTTGGACATAAATGGGAGTGACCAGAGTGACTCTGGTCGTTCTCTTTTTTACGATTTGTTTAAGGGAGATTCAGTACTGCCTGGAACATGGGCAGAGGGATAGCTCAGCGGTCTGAGCATTGGCCTGCTAAACCCGGGGTTGCGAGTTCAATCCTTGAGGGGGCCAAGAGATGATGATGGATATCAGCATACTGTACCATCTGCTGCTAGAAGGGAGGGAGCCTAACCCTTGCTCACCGCATATTGTACCATCTGCTGCTAGAAGGAAATGAGCCTAACCCTTGCTCCCCCTCCCTCCGTGAAAGCAACTGAGGGGGGAGCCAAAAATCCTTTGGCGCCTTTTTTCATGCGGGCGCCATATTGCTGACACCATTGTTATCCACCCGCCGCTTCTGCTCCCACTCTGCTGTCCTGCAAACAGCATACCAGGGAAAGCATGGAGCACGATCAGATCACCGCGGCTGTTATCGCCGTTATGAACACCACGCGCATTGTCCAGGAGTATATGGAGAATGAGAACCAGGAGCTGCTACAGCTACAGCAGGCGAGGAGGCGACAGTAGTGCCCTGAGGACAGAGATGAGGACATGGACACAGACCTCTCTCAAAAAAGGCCCCCCCCGCAAGGTGGACATCATGGTTGTAATGGGACTTGTTGATACAGTGGAACGCCGATTCTGGGCCCGGGAAACAAGCACAGACTGGTGGGACCACATAGTGCTGCAGGTCTGGGATGAATCCCAGTGGCTGCGAAACTTTCGCATGCGTAAGGGCACTTTCATGGAACTTTGTGAGTTGCTTTCCCCTGCCCTGAAGCACCAGAACACCAAGATGAGAGCAGCCCTCACAGTAGAGAAGCGACTGGCAATAGCCCTGTGGAAGCTTGCAACGCCAGACAGCTACCAGTCAGTCGTGAATCAATTCGGAGTGGGAAAATCTACAGTGGGGGCTGTTGTGATGCAAGTAGCCAGGGCAATCACCGAGCTGCTGGTACCAAGGGTTGTGAGTCTGGGAAATGTGCAGCTCATACTGGATGGCTTTGCAGCAATGGGGTTCCCGAACTGTGGTGGGGCGATAGACGGAACCCATATCCCTATCTTGGCACCAGACCACCAAGCCAGCGAGTACATAAACCGAAAGGGTTACTTTTCAATAGTGCTGCAAGCACTGGTGGATCATAAGGGACGTTTCATCAACATCAACGTGGGATGGCCGGGAAAGGTACATGATGCTCGCATCTTCAGGAACTCTGGTCTGTTTCGGCTGCTGCAGCAAGGGACTTTCTTCCCAGACCAGAAAATAACCGTTGGGGATGTTGAGATGCCTATAGTTATCCTTGGGGACGCAGCCTACCCCTTAATGTCATGGCTCATGAAGCCATACACAGGTAGCCTGGACAGTAGTCAGGACCTTTTCAACTATAGGCTGAGCAAGTGCAGAATGGTGGTGGAATGTGCATTTGGGCGTTTAAAAGCTCGCTGGTGCAGTTTATTGACTAGGTTAGATCTCCGCGAAACCAATATTCCCATTGTTATTACTGCTTGCTGTGTGCTCCACAATATCTGTGAGAGTAAGGGGGAGACGTTTATGGCGGGGTCGGAGGTTGAGGCAAATCACCTGGCTGCTGGTTATACGCAGCCAGACACCAGGGCTATTACAAGAGTACAGCAGGGTGCGTTGTGCATCAGGGAAGCTTTGGAAACCAGTTTCATGAATGGCCAGGATGCTGTGTGAAAGTTCTGTTTTTCTCCATTAATGAAAAGCCCCGCCCCTTCATTCACTCTACTTCCCTTTAACCAAACCGCCCTGCCCTCCCCCCCTCGGTCACCGCTTGCAGAGGCAATAAAGTCATTGTTGCTTAAAAATCATGCATTCTTTATTAATTCGTAAAACAAAGAGGGGGAACTATGGGGGTAACTGCCACGGTTGCCTGGGATGGGTGGTGGAGGAAGGGAAGCACCAGGATGGGTGGTGGAGGAAGGGAAGCACCAGGATGGGTGGTGGAGGAGGGGATGAGGGAAGGACAAGGACACTCAGCACTTTAAAACTTATTGAATGCCAGCTCTTTCTTGCTTGGACTGTTCTCTTGGCTTGAGTGGTTGGGTGCACGGAGGCTGCCCAAACGCGTTCTTGGGCGTCTCAGGGATGAGGTTCTGGGACTCGGGAAGGAGGGCTGTTGGTTACAGAGGGGCTGTAGCGGCGGTCTGGGCTCAGGCGGCCTTTCCTGAACCCTACGCCTTTCCTCAGCCATAAGCCGGAGGATTTCCGTTTGATCCTCCAGTAGCCTCAGAATTGCATCCTGCCTTCTCTCTGCACGCTGAGGCCACCTACTCTCTTCATCCCGCCAGTCATTGTCTTCAGCACGCCACCTGTCCGCGCGATCAAATTCTGCCTTCCTGGACTCCGACAGTGTTTGCCTCCACGCATTCTGCTGGGCAGTTTCAGTGTGGGAGGATTGCAAGAGCTCTGTGAACATATCGTCTCGATTCCTTTTTTTTTTACTTCTAATCTTCGCTAGACTCTGGGACGGTGATGAAAGGGATGACGTTGAAACATTTGCAGCTGCGGGAGGAAACAAATGGGAGAGGAGTAGTTTAAAAGACACATATTAGAGAACAATGCTCCAAACATTACATAGCACATGTGCATTTGGTCCAAGGTTGCACTTTCCCTGTTATATTGAGGGTCTGCCGGTTTGGTGTGAGAGATCACACAAGCAGGTCCGGCGGGCAACAGAATTCGGCTTGCTGGCAGCCATGGTAAGACACAGTCTATAGGCTTCTTTAACCTTCATAACATGTGGGACTGTTTTCAAACAGCAACCCCCTCATTTCCCATAACAAACAGCCTTTGGGCTGGCAATTTAAAACTGGTTGGCAATTGAAAAGGGAGGGGCGGCGGTTTTCGTGTTAACATGCAGCGCGAACCTAATCGACACCCCCCCACACACACACACACACACAGACACACATCCAAGATGTTCGCTGTTCCCCCTCCCCCCACCGCGTGGGTCACAGCGGGGAAGATTTCCATTCAGCCACAGGCAAACAGCCCAGCAGGGACGGACCCCTCTGAATACTCCCTTAATAAAATTCCCCTATTTCAACCAGGTGACCATGAATGATATCACTCTTGTGAGGATAACACAGACAGATAAAGAACGGATGTTGCTTGAATGCCAGCAAACACCGGGACCATACGCCGCCATGCTTTGCAAAGCAATGATTCCAGACTACGTGCTACTGGCCTGGCGTGGTAGAGTGTGTTACCACGGAGCACAGGATAAGGCTGCCCTCCCCAGAAACCTTTTGCACAGGCTTTGGGAGTACATCCAGGAGATCTTTCTGGAGATGTCCCCGGAGGATTTCCGCTCCATCCCCGGACATGTTAACAGACTTTTCCAGTAGCTGTAGCTGTACTGGCCATGAATTAATCATTAAACACGCTTGCTTATAAAACATGTATTAATTTAACAGAGGTACACTCACCAGAGGTCCCTTCTCTGGCATCAAGCATGCCTTGGGTGGGTTCGTAGGGTACTGGCTCCAGGGTGACAAAGAGTTCCTGGCTGTCGGGGAAAAGGGCTTCTCCGCTTCCTTGCTGTGTCTGTGCGCTATTTTGAGCATCATTATCATCATCTTCCTCTCCCCGAAAATGCTCCTCTGTGGTTTCTGATGATCCACATACGGAGTCATACCACATGGGTGGGTCAGTGCTGGCTGCACCTCCTAGAATGGCATGCAGCTCGTCATAGAAGCGGCATGTCTGGGGCTCTGACCCAGAGCGGCTGTTTGCATCTCTAGTTTTTTGGTAGGCTTGCCTGAGCTCCTTAATTTTCACGCAGCACTGTTGCGCGTCCCTGTTGTAGCCTCTGTCCTGCATGCCCTTGGAGACTTTGGCATATGTATTGGCATTTCTTCTTTTGGACCGTAGCTCTGCTAGCATGGTTTTGTCTCCCCATACTGCAATCAGATCGCGTACCTCACGCTCGGTCCACGCTGGAGCTCGTCTTCGGTTCTGGGACTCCATCATGGTCTGCTGATGAGATCTGCACTCACCTGCAGCTCACCACGCTGGCCAAACAGGAAATGAAATTCAAAAGTTCGCGGGGCTTTTCCTGTCTACCTGGGCGGAGCATTCAAGCTCAGACTGCTGTCCAGAGCGGTCAAATGTTGCACTGTGGGATAGATCCAGGAGGCCAATACCGTTGAATTGCGTCCACACTAAGCCTAGTTTGAGTCGGCAATATCGATTTTAGCGCTAATACCCTCATTGGGGGTGGAGTGGTGAGATCGATTTTAAGAGCCCTACACATCGATGTTAATGGCTTCGTCGTGTGGATGGGTGCACGGATCGATCGGTGTAATGCTAATAAATTCGATCTAAACTCATCGTGTAGACCAGGGCTAAGAGTACGTGGGGGGGGGCGGGTTTCCTGGCTCTGTTTGCAGGCAAGGGAGTTCTGCAGAGGAGCATATGAACTGGGTCTCAGCGATCAGTTTTCAAGAAGCTAGCCTGCCTCAACTTGGGTTGAGTAGTGCTTCCCTGCCTTAGGGAGCAGACTGTTTTCTCATAGACTTTAAGGTCAGAAGAGGCCACCATGACCATCTAGTCTTAGCTCCTGCACATTGCAGGCTACAGAACTTCACCCACCCACTCCTGTAATAGACCCTACCTCTGACTGAGTTACTGAAGTCCTCAAATCATGATTTAAAGACTTCAAGTTAGAGAGAATCCATCATTTACACTAGTTTAAATCAGCAAGTGATCTGTGCCTGGTGCTGCAGAGGAAGGAGAAACCCCACTCAGGGTCTCTGCCAATCTGACCCAGGGGAAAATTCCTTCCCCACCCCAAATATGGCAAGGCGTTCAACTTAGATCACACCAGCAAGACCCACCAACCAGACACCTGGGAAAGGATTCTCTGTTGTAACTCAGAGCCCTCCCCCATCAGGGATTTTTGGTGCTAGCAGTTGCAGATGGTCCACATGTCATTGCAGGCAGTCCGTTCCTATCGCCCCTTCCATAAATGTATCAAGCTCAGTCTTGAAGTCAGTTAGGTTTTTTCCCCCCCCCCACTGCTCCCTTTGGAAGGCTGTTCCAGAACTTTACTCCTCTGCTGGTTAGAAACCTTTCTTCTAATTTCAAGCCTCAATTTGTTGATGGCCAGTTTATATCCATTTGTTCTTGTGTCAACATTGGCGCTTAACTTAAATAATTAATCTCCCTCCTTGGTATTTATCCCTCTGTTGTATTTATAGAAAGCAACCACATCTCCCCTAAGCCTTCATTTGGTTCATTTGGCTCACTTTAAAAGCAAGTTTTCCCTCTCTTGGTATTGACACCTCCTCATCAGTTATTGGGAGTGGTCCACATCCACCCTGACTAAATTGGCCTTCAACATTGGCTCTCCACTTGTAAGATAACTCCCTTCTCTTCATGTGCCAATGTATATTTATGCCTGTTTCTGTAATTTTCACTCCATGCATCTGAAGAAGTGGATTTTTTATCCACGAAAGCTTATGCCCAAATAAATCTGTTAGTCTTTAAGGTGCCACCAGACTCCTCATTGTTTCTGTGGATACAGACTAACACGGCTACCCCTCTGATACTCTCAAGGAAGGTTTTCCAGTCCTCTGATCATCCTGCTAGCTCTTCTCTGCACCTGTTCTAGTATGAATTCATCTTTCTTAAATATGGGAGACTAGAATTGCACATAGTATTCCAGATAACGTCTCACCAGTGACTTGTATAATGGCAATAACACTTCCCTATCTCTACTGCACATGCCTTGCCTGATGCGTCCTAGGATTGCATTAGTCTTTTTCATGGCTGTATCACATTGGCAGCTCATAGTCATCCTGTGATCAACCAATACACTCAGCTTTTTCTCCTGTATCGCTTCCAACTGATAAGTCTCCAACCAATAGCAAAATGTCTTGTTGTTAGTCCCTAAGAGCATTACTTTGCACTTTGCACTATGAAATTTCACCCCATTTCTTTTACTCCAGTTTTCAAGGTCTTCTAGATCTCCTTGTATGATATGCCATCCTCCTGTGTAACAACAATACCTCCCAACTTTCTCACATCCTCACATTTTATTAGCACACTCCCACTCTCTGTTTTTTGTTCTTGTGTGTTAAGGTTTTGGAATTTCACAAAATAAAGTAGTGTTACAATACTCTATCTGGAAAGTTGCAATGTATGTTTTTATCTAATATCTCTGTTTGTATGCCATGAACTTTATGGAGAAAAACTGGTGATGAGGATGGGATATTTAAAAAAAGGATAAAATGGTTGTATATGGCAATATGGGCAGTTTCCAAATTAATGAAAAAGAGGAAGTTTTTGCAACATATATTCAGAGAACTTGAGCAATATTTTTATGCAAATGATATAGAAGATACTGATAAAAGGCTGTTTTCCTAAAACTGGCAGGAAAAGCAATACAGGGCTTTAAAACATACTTTTTTTCACACTAACCTAGTAAACTGAAGGATAAGATGTAAGGGAGATTCTAAGGAAGTACATAATGCATACCTGTAGTATCCTGACATAAACAACACTTGAGTGATGTGGTTCCTTTAACCTCCTGCATCCTAGGGTGGTTGTGACCATATTTTTGTCCTCTCTGAACACATTCCGCTATGTTCTGTGGAGTGATGGTGGTGGAGTGAGCTGATGATCTCATGGAACTTACTGGTGGTGTCAGCTTGTGCTCTGTAACAAGATAGTGCCTGTTTGCTTTCCTCTTGACCTAGTCTGTGCTGTTTTTGGTCATCACGGGTTTCGCTATGCCTGATGTCTGCAGACTTTTGGGTATGGGACCCAAATTAACCCTACATGTACATAGCTGGCAAATGGTACTGTTATTATACACAGGATCAACTCATTGCCAAACCCTGGAGGATATCTGTCTAATACATTTTGCAGGATGGGGTGGAGGGACAGAAGTTGTTGACAGTGATGCTGAGAAATGCAGTGTGGGCTCACTGCCATTCCCCCTAGTATTCCCACCAAAACAATATCAGCAGAGATGGAAGCAGTGACTTTTCCTTGCACTTGGGAGCTGTAACTAACAACCATATCTTTTCCAAGACTAAAGTAGCAGAGCAAAGTTTTAATGGGAGCTGTAGCTGATTGTCTCAGGACCTGTCGGTGTCAGCTTGTGGAAGAAAACCATCCTGCAGTATTCACTGGAATGGCACTAACCTCCCTCTCCTCTCCTAACTGCTAGCACCACCTTCTGCTTCCTGATTAGTCAATAGTGCCCCAGGGAAATATTCCACTCTGGAGAAGCTGCCTGCCTCAGGCAAAATACAGTCTGTGGACTCCTCCTCCTGGCCATCTGGTTCCCATCCCTTCACTTCTTGGGATCAGGGCTGATTGGGCGGGGTGGGGGTGGGACAGGGAGTAAAACTGTACAGGGGCCCAAGGTCAGCCCCCCACCCAAAAAATGTCGGTAATATCTGAGGAAATAAAGTGAATTGGGATATGATAGGTCCCCAGCAAACATGACGTACTGGAGCCCCAAATTTCTCTCAAGAAGCTTACCTAGATTCATGGTGCAGAGCTTCTCCTTTGAGGAAACCCAGGTCTTGAGAGATGGTCTTCCTTTCTCAGACACTAAACTGCTCTTTAAAAGTAGTAGATCTGGGGGAAAGTATCAATAGACTGAGCCAATCACCCCTCAACACTCCAGAAATGAAAGGTGGTAAAAAGTCCCCTTCTTCCAGAAGATGGTTCACAGTGAGTTGGATGTCCAGGATGTGAGTTAAAGGGATTCTCTGGAGATGATGTTTAAATGTCATCAGAATGTTCAAACACCTGGATTCAACTATCAGCCTACCTACACTTTAATATTTAAATAAACTGATTAAAAACTATATATAAATAGGATATATATTTTCCTGATGTCCATATATATTTTTCTTGTTGGGAAAATTTGACATTTTTAATATTATAATTATAATTAATAGTAACTATTAGCACGCATATTGCACTGTCAAAAATACTGTATAACATGCTGGACAAGCCTATACATTCAAGGGGATAGATTAGATGACAAAATAGGTCTCTTTTTAAATCTCCTACTTCTATTATGCCTTTTCTATTTATACAATTATCCTTACAACATTATCTATATTGGACAATATATATTAGGTGTCATATACAGAAACTTCAAAAATGTATCAGGCATACTTGTACTCCTTTTGTTTAGAAAGCCACTGTGCTGTAGTTCAGCCATCCATCATAAAATTCTGTAAATCTAATCTTATTAGAGAAGTGAAGAGATTCCATTTTCTTTGAAATAGGAACTTTCCAGGCATTGATATTTCAGAAGTTAGCTGACTTCTATTAGCAGGCAGCATTGTGAAGCTGTAGGCTAGGTAGAACTTGACTAATGACTCCTGTGACTGACACTATTAATGACTTCTTCAGTGTGCTCTTGTGCAGATTAGCATGTTCTGCTATGCTGTGTTCTCCACGGTGCCTTTCCCAATGCCCTACATTGATAAAAATCAGATGAATTGCAAAAACCTACCTCTAATCTAGCAAATTTTCTTAAACAATTCCCTTGCTCAGGCTGTGGGCCTTCGCTTCCAAACAAGCTGTCGAGCTACATGCAGAAATGACCCAACTTTGGACTACATGCAACATACTGAGACAAGTTTTGATAGGAAAGGAAAAGTTCTAAGAGCTTGTTACTTTCTTGAAGCCACTTATTTGAAATAATTGAATATTTCTCCAATTTATATAACAACAAAACAACAACAGCTCAGGTTTCACTGCCAATGAAATGGCTGAGGCATATGTTTGGGCCCAATCTACAAAATATCATTTGCCACTGGCAACAGTATCATGTCCTCTCACTTATACCCAGTCAGTCTTCTGTGAGGCATGGGCCAGTGAGGACAGAGACAAAAATTCAAGTTCTGGCCAAGTGGCGGCAACATTTTTATAATTTGGACAACCACCAAGCTGTCTTGACAGCTGTGAAGATGGAGAAAGCTGCCATTGGCTTCCTCACTTTCGGTGCTCAAATCAAGAACTACCTAGCTGTCCAGTGTCTATGTCCCACTCAATATCCAGTCAAGGCCTGCAGCCCCATGTAGATGACTATGCCAGGAGAGCTCAGGTAGTGTTACAAAACCACAGCACCACACAAACCCTTCAGCAGAGCACATCAAATCTGTATTAACAATCACCTCTCCCCATAATTCTAACCCCACCAAGGGGAAATGTAACCCACTCTGTCAGCACAAACCAGCACAGATGCGGACCCTCTTAAGCTTACCTGGCATATGATACCCCTCTAGAAAACCTCTTAACTAATTCTCAATACATGAGAGTATGCCCAGGTTGAAAATATCAGCCTCTTTGTTTGAGAAGTGCATACCATCCACATGAAAAGTCCAAGGTGGTCATAGGCAACAGTCTCATGCTTCAGCATGTGACCATCATCGAAATGTAAGTTAGTCCTTACGGTTATACTGTGGCTAATCCATAGCCACCAGTTTGCATGTACTCCACCAAGCACGTCACAGTAGCAGCTTGGATCAAACTAACACAGCCACCAGAGACAACAAATACCCTTATTGCAGCCCCGTCCCAGTTCAGACAGGTGAGCAGCTCAGTCCCCTCTACCTCAACCAAACAGCCATTTCAGTGGCATAATCAGGAAGTAAAGACTCATTGTGAAATACCCCTAGCACAGGGGTTCCCCCAGAAGGCACACCATTTATGTAACTGGCTCTATGCCACCCAAGAATAGAGGCTGTGCTGGGGGGAGAGGTTTGGACCACAGCATCGCCGTGCTTCAGGTATTCTCAGCTGATGTAATGGCTCCAGAGGTTGCTTTAATTATGCCAGGGACAGGAAAGGAATGTTGGTTGAATAAGGCTACCTTTGTGCCCTCCCTCCCACAACACATTCATACATTCACTTCCTTTACCATGCATGATGGGCTAGGGTGAATCAGGGCCACTGTAAGCAAGTACTTTGTTCACACCGAACAGAAGTTTTACCAGCCAGAAAAAATCATATAAATATGAGAGGGAGTGGAGATGGCTATACTTCATCCAAAAAAATGACCTCTTTGAACAGTATCTTTAACATAATTTAAGCAAGTGATGTTCTATTTGTTCAAAAATGTAATAGTCCCACTTTGTGCCTTCAGAAAATCAAATTCCGTATTTGGATGTACAACGTGTATAGTTGGATATTTATCTTGTTTCTACACCAGGCTGGGTTTTGCATATGCAAAGTATTGCACATCATGCACATCAAAACTGCAGGCGCAAATTTAGATGGTGAAGACTTAAGGGCTCTTTGAAAATGTGCTCCAATTTCAGAGGATTATTTGCCAGTTCCAATGGCCTCTGAAGTCAATGGGAGTTTTTCCATTGAATTCAGCTAGCTCTGCATCAGGTCATATAAAGAGATCCAACTCTGCAGCCTGTATACATAGCCATGTCCATTCCAAAAGGAGCTTTTCAATATTAGATTTCTAGCACATTTTGAACTACATTCGCAGAGATTTCCAAATCTGTTCAGCTGGTCTTTACTTAGCTCAAGTATATATCAGCTTCGCTATATTCCTATATAGAAACTGGTTTTGTTATTCAGTGGTTGAAAAATGTATGTTTAACATTCAGCAACTGCCAGTGCAATGTTGATCTGCAGCCCGAACGAATAATTCTAAAAGGCTGATGTTTGAACACATTCTACAACACAGCAGAATTAAAGGTGAAAGTTCAAGTGCTGCAATTTCAAACTATTGATCAATGGTAATTTTTGGCACCCTAGGGTTAGTCGTGCTGGCATATGGCAAGCAAACAAACCACTAAGGTTAAGTATGAATCATCGATATCAATGTAACTCACCTTATCTCATTTTCATTGGTTGACTAAACTCTTGCTGTTGAGCTCTTGCTCTCTCTCCTGTTTTCTTGCTTACTTTTTATCCCAGCAAAGTATATCTTGAAAATCATGCGCCTGGATTGCATCAGATTAGAGACAAATTCAAATGGAAATCTGTTTGATACTTTTCTTACTAGGTACTTCGACAACAGCAATGTGTAAATCACTATGGTGATTTCTTTTATTACTCGAGGAAACCCCCAGACACTTTTCCATGCACCCTCTGTTTTTAAATCTCATCATCAAAAGATCCCCTTATCCTACAACTTTTACTATAATGCTTGTGTGCTTGGAATTAACATAATATCTCAGACGTGCACTTATCAGATCCCACTTGTGAAGCATAATTGGCTCAGTTGGCTGGCAAACCTTCCCGGAGGAGACAGCATATAGTGCTGCTCAGGAATTTTCCAATAAAAGACTTTTTCATCAGAAAATGCTGATTGTCAAAAACAATGTTTTGCTGAGATGTTTTGGTTTCAATTAATTGTTGCAGACACACAGGCAGGCTTCTGTGGTTTTCTGCCAGCTCGACAGGCAGGCCACTAGGGACCCCAAGATTTCTATAGTCTGTGGCTCCAAGGCACCTCTGCCATGCAGACTCCTGCGGTTGGGAACCTAGGGCTTTCAGGGTCCCTGCTGCAAAGCCAGGAGCATGGAAGGCTTATCTCTAGCAGGGGCTCTCAGGGTATAGGGTCCCAGTTCCATGGCAGAGGGACTGGAAGTTTTGAGAGCCCCAACTAGAGATGGGGCTGTCTGGATTTTTAAGCTCTCCGGCAGAGATCCTGGCAGCTCTGGAAGCCCTGGAAACATTGGCTGGAGCAGAGTATCAGGGTTTATATGCTCACTGTTCTATATCAGGGGACTCCCCTGATTCCTGGAAACTCTCCAGGCTTCCCCCACTCCCCACCCCCATTCTGAGGGACTCCCCAAACTGCCCCTGATGCCTGGGAGCAGCTCAGGGAATCCTCCAGGAGTTGGGGGTAGCCAACTGCCCCATTTTTCCCAACAAAATTGAACCAAAATCGTTATATTTTTCCAAAAGAAAAAATTATGAATGTATTTTTGATGGGAAATTGTGGTGTTTCTAGCTTTTGCTTGGAATTGCAATGAAAACTTTTCAAAATGTTGGAGTTTCTTGTGAAACAGAAATTGGGAGTTTGTATGAGCTCTAACAGTGTGTTGGTGAAATCAGAGATTTCAACTTTTCTTTCCAATGGAAACATTTTCTGAAATCTCCAAAATTTTCATGGAATGGCAAAAGGTATTTCATGTCCAGCTCTAATTAACTCCAGTGAAGAAGATTACATTTTGACTATCTACGTTTCCTCTGTAGTTTTATGTGTGGTGTTTTTCTTTATTTCCTACCCGAAGCTGTTCTATCTGCCATTATACTGTTGATGTGTTGCTCCCCAGAGGTAGCTGCATTTCAGTAGTGGATGGAATTATTTCTTTACCGAAAGCTGAACCTGAATGTCTTTCTTTACCTAATCACTTCATTAATGAGAAATAAGAGCAGTTATGTACATTATTCATCTAATTAGGCACCAATGAAATCTCATATCACATTAAAATACATCCCTGTTTCTTAATTCAATATTCAAGTGTCCTACTATACTACTTAGTTGTTTTGAAACTGTTGGTATGTCTTTGTGAAATGATATCCAGCTTCAACACACAAATCCATATGGAGTTTGAGGAAAATATCTGTGGTTAAGTGAATGAATTTATTTTTAAGCCAAAAATAAAAATGGAAAGCCTTTTTATTTCACCTAAACTACTGGATTGCACAGTTTATAAATACAAAGTAATGCAGACAAGTTGAATAGAAGTATAAGAGAGCCTCTGAGCTGCAGTTTATATTTCAAAGCCCCACTGGAGGCTTCAGGGGACTTTTTTATTGCTCCAATTCTTTCTTCTAGTATTTTGTGTGACATTACAGGAGACTGATTATTGACTAGCACTGTGAGTGAGACATGCGCCAAAAACCTCACACACAAAAAAAAAAACCCAGAACATTTTGCGTTTGCACAGCTTACTCTATCAAGGCAAAAGAAACAAAAACCTTCTACACACAGTCTAGAATTCTTTCAACACAACAACAGTTTTTAGCAGCCTAAACAGGTTTTTTGCTGGGAACAATTTGAAGCTGTACATCCTAGTGGGGGATGGAAACACCTGAAGATCAAAGGTCAAATTTTACAGCAGCAGAAAGCAGTTTAAGCAGGCACTGCTGCATTGGCTGTCAGAGGGGGAGGGAGAAGGGGGTAAAAATTGAGCCTAATTGGGGGAACTCCTTCCGTCGGTACCCCATTGGCATGAAAATGTGCAAGGGAGAGAAGCTTCTCTGGGAGTCTCTTCTTCCTCCATCTAAATGACCTTTTGAAAAGAAACTGCTGAGGGGAGACAAGCAGAAAGTGAAGCCAGCAGAGCAGCTGTAGGACCTGTTCGAACAGGGAGCATGGGACACTGATGATGTCCTCAGACTACTATCGGCAGTTTTCTCTCTCAACATTCTCTCCTCCGCGCTGACTGGCTGTTTGTTCCAACTCCTCCTGCCCCTTCCTCCCTTTTCTGTTTGTATGTTTGAGTTTGAATATTACTGGACTCTATGAATGAGAGATATCTATCTCTTTGTAAATAGTTAGGTTCCTGTACGTGGCCCTCAAGAATCTGTAGCATAGCAACTGGGTTGTGTAGGACCAATATAACTTGTTTTTGTGTGCAGTCCAAATGACTTATTGTGTACAGCCCTGTGACTGGGATTGGGGTGTTAACCCCTCACTGTGGGCTGAGGAAGCCATGCCCCCACGGCCCTACTGGGAATCCTCAAAGTGCAAAACCAGTATAAGATGGAGCAGTCTGGCTCAGTCTGGGCAGACCGCCGTAGGGGAAGGAAGTGTGCTCCTGGCCCCTGCTGAAGGGCCGCAGGCACTTCATGATGTGGAGGCCAGCCAGCGGACAGCAACCCTCAACCCTCAAGTGCCAGACGCGACTGATGGAGAAGGAACCGAAGGAACTAGGAAGCCATGAGATGCAGAGAAGCGGGTAGGAAATAACCCAGGGAGTCTTTGCAGGGAGTTGGTTGGACAACCGGAGGCTAGCTCGGCGTGTTTCGGCCGGGTCCCCGCCGAGCTGATGGCAGGCAACCCCACCACTGACAGAGCCCTGGTCCTCATCAGCCTTGCATGTTGGGGAGTCAGGGGAAGGCACATAGATAAGGCAATGAAAAGTAAGAAAGAGTGTCAGGAAGTTAGTGAACTCAGAGATCAGAGAGTCCAAATGCAACATGGATAAAAGGCCTAATCCACAGCCCATTGAAGTGAATTGAAGGGTTCTTCACTTATTTCAGTGGGCTGTGGATGAGAAAGAGAAGGCAAGAGTGGGAGGGTCATGGTTGGGATAGAGGATAGAGAAAATGAAAATAAATACACTTAGAGATCTGGGGCAAAAATTGGGGATTGGTCCTGCTTTGAGCAGGGGGTTGGACTAGGTGATCTCCTAAGGTCCCTTCCAACCCTGATATTCTAAGATGGAGTTAAAGTTCAGAGGTAGGGCAACTAGACAACTGTAACACTATCCTGTAGTAAGTCCATGAGGTGAAAGATGTGTTTTTAGATATCAGTTTAAACAAATCTGAGAGCACAAATACAAAAATGAATTAATTACAATTGTATGACCATTGTACAGTGTCATTGGAAGACCGAGTTTAAGCTGTTTGCATGCCTTGAGTGTGTATTTCCATATCTGAATGTATCTGGATTTCTTATACATTTAACCTTAACTCTCAATTTCCAAAGTTTGCAATGCATAGTTTGGGAATAATTACAACATCCTGGTAATACGCTAATGTTCATTGTAACTCTATGTAACTTTCATCTGGGATAAAACATTTTTTTTTAAATGAATTAGTCCTTTACTTACCTGTCAGGATTCTGAAAATATGTTGATATATAAATGATACTTCTGTGAGTATAAGGCACCACACAGACCTTTATAATGGGTATATGGTACACATATAAAATACAATACTTTTGTTCTCATATCCATAATGCAGTTCATGGTAACATCCTCTTAGTTTCTTTGAGAGAAAGTTTTATTGCCAGTAACGATCCTATTTTGCTTGACCCTTTCTTCAGTAAAAGGGAAAATATATTTTTGTCTTTTCTTTCATTAAAATCATCATAACAGTCTTGATGCAGCTTTATTTTCATTTTTAGATGTCCATCATTTTGGAAAGGTAAAAAAAGAGAAAGGTACGGCCATTATATTTTGAGATGTGGACATTGTATCAGTATGTTGGAGATGATTGGTGTGATCCTAAAGAATGTAACAAAATTTGACAGTTGATAAGTGATTGTCTTACTTTAATCAAAGGAGCTACTGTACTGTAAATTTGTGCTCTAGGGTCATTCCCACATGGCTGAATATCACTGAAGGTTTATATATATGTTGTTTATATTGGTGGGGTGCACAGTAAATCTATGGAACTCATTGCCCGGGGACGTTGTGAAGGCCAAAAGTATAACTGGATTAAAAAAAGAATTAGATAAATTCATGGAGGATAGGTCCACCAATGACTATTACCAAAGATGGTGAAGGATGCAGCCTTGAGTGGGACCTTCAAATGCCAGAATCTGGGGCTGGAGGATAGGGAATTGATCACTTGATAATCACTTTGTTCTATTCAGTCCCTCTGAAGCATCTGGCACCAGCCACTGTTGGAACAAAGATAATGGGTTAGATGGATCTTTGGTCTCACCCAGTATAGCCACTCTCATGTTCTTAGGAGCATCCTCTGAGGCTAGATTTCTAAGTCATTTGATGTTTGATCATTTTTAAAGACTGCATTTTATAAAGTGATATCTAAATTACCAGCGTAGGCTAGACGTTTTATTGCAGCTGCCTCATATCAAACCTCTTTGGTTGTGCTACAGTGAGCCAAATTGCCCTGTCAAAAACTTGTTTCCTGTTTACTCATCCTCCTACTAGTATCAGCTATAGTCAACTACTTCCTCCTAGCCCAGTGCAAAGCAATCAATAGAGAGAATTCAGCCTCAATCTTGACAGTTTTTGGTGAGCCAAAATTCCTCAGAAGTTACAACAGACACTGAACAAGTACAAACTCTAATTTGGGATATGTTTGACATGCTAGGCTATTTAGAGCCTATTGGAAGATGGTGGTTAAAAAAAAAAAGACTACTTTAGTATATCTGTTTTTCTTTCCTGAGAAGCAAGAAGCCCTTTAGGAATACTATGGGAGTAATTCTGTCTGCTGTGGCTTACAATCATCCAGAAGCTGAAGGTTTTATAATAAAGATGACTCCCTAGCCTTAAGTTGATAAATGGCTATAATTTTCCATCGGACATCCTGAATCGGCTAGCCTGCCACAACACTGAAGAAGTTCTCTAATTCTGAATTGACAGTATAATTCTAAAATGTGAAAGTCCACTGTGCAAAGGCAAGGATTCATGGAAAATGTGTTGACATTCAAGTACTGATGAGGGGAAAATATAACTTATTTACAAAGGACAGAATTCTGGAATGAATTTGTCAATTTTAATGCAAGGAACAAAAATATAATGAGGACCAAGAAGAGGTATGGGACAACACAAACCATAACCCAATGGTGAGCAACTTAACAGATATAACAATTACAATAATTTTCAAGCAATACGTAAGCCCTAGCTAACTAGCTAAAATGTATGGACAAAAATTACCCCACCAACCTCCCATTCAGGGAGTCGGGAGGGGGCGGGGGGAGGTTTACATGTTCATATATTTCTTCCTCAGAAGTAGGAATTTGGGAACATTCATGCTAAGAGTTAAAAGCATTCCCCGTGTATCATTGATCTGGCTAGTCATGTTGAAAAATAATTAATATGAAACACACAAAAGTTCCACATCAACATGGCAAAAACATATAAAAACATTTTATTCCCAGCGAAAACCATTATTTGAAACTAGATCTGGATATACAATGCTAACTAGATGGCAGCAATCAGAGTTTCCATCTGAGGGGGAACAGTAGTAATAACTATGTTTTGCTAAGAAGATGGAAAAAGACAGACTGCGGTGAAGACATTAGTACTTACATAATGTATGGTCAAAAACTGTCTTGTGAAAGGAAAAATGGTTAAGACACTAGACTGGAACTCAGGAAAGCTGAGCTCAGTTCCCTGTTGACAGCAATGTTGCATGATTAAGACCCCAATATCTCTGCCTCAGTTCCCAATCTGAAAATGGGGTGAATACCACTCTCAGTCTCTGTCTTGTCTATTTAGATTTGAAGTTCTTCAGGACAGGGATACTGTGTATACATAGCACTTACAAAAATCTGGGCATTATTGGTATACAAATAAATTAATCATAATTATTAATAAACTCAAGAATGATATTCTCAAAGTATTTTGAGTGCCAGGTGCAAAAGAATCTGGCCTGAGGAAAGTTGTGCTCATAGATTTATGAAGGAACTAAATGAAGGAACTTTATGAAGGAACTAAAGAAGTATTCTCCTTTAATGCAGGTAAGGATGAACCAATTATTTCTGTCACTCATATTATTCATGGATTCTTAGAAGAAGATGGAAGAATACAAAAATACAAGCAGTCTTTGTCAATGTCTCTTGTTCCATTCTGTATTACAAGGGTACAGACACACAGTTGTAAAGTTTGCTTTTTAAATAAAGAGAATAAAAACAAAGCCAATATGAACATACTGAGAAAAGACAAGAAAGCAGATTTCTGTAGCTTTTCAGCTCCAAATGAGATTTCATTTGGCATATGTGTTGATATAACAATTCAGTGGAGGGGACTGTATGTCTCTTTTCAGTCACTCTAGAACACCTTTTATATTTAATCCTTACACTAATGCCGGTGATTTAAAAAGCGTGATTCAAAACTAGTCGAAAATTCAAAGATTCCAAAATCAAACTATGTAGATTTCAATGGGGTGAATTATCTCTTACAAAGAAGTAGGAGGGTGGATTTGTTGGGCTGCAAGCCAACTGGTTGGCTATTTGATTGATTGACAAAGTAAATGCCAGCTAAATTTAGTTAATGCAGATACCCCAAGAGCCTGGCAAGCCAGTCACACTTGGCAGGTTTTTGTACCAACTTGCCAAGCCAGAGACAGGCAAGCAAGAAAGTGAATAGTAATCCTGTTTTTCCTAAGTACTAAATAGATTTTTCGGGGTAGTGGGGGATGTTACAAATTATGAGTCCCTTATCTAGCATATTCAAATTAAAATTGTCACTACGGATGTGTGAGTGGGCTGGCAAATACCCATTCAGTATCCATTTGAGACAAGTGAGAAATCCTTTGTTCATAAGTATCAATAAGCTCAAGCCCAGCTCTATAAATAAGCACCAAATGGATTTTGTGGGATGATTTGATTTCCATTAGATTCCATTTTCAAATGTTAGTGATGCTTGATTTTCATATTCTCTCTTCCAACAAATTGAAGCTATTGTGAAATGTAGGCTTAGGATATTGCTGTACTTAACATGAAAAAAAATTGGCAAAAGTGAAGTCCTAAATGCAGTTTTCAGCTTCTAGGTGACATTCAAAACTGTAGTCCAGCACAGATCATTTTAACTGTGGTGTCATCCCCCTTAGTAAAACAGGTAGTTCAGTTGTCCTTAAAGTAGTACTAAAAGTCATTTTAAAATAAAAACATGACCCTAGATCTTGAGTCAATCTACCAAGGAGTAATAGGATTAGCCTAGAATAACATCAGCACCATTCCTGCCTGTTGAAAAGGCACAAGATTGAAGAGTGGGGTAATCATTCCCAAAGCTGAGCTGTATGCCTTCTGCTGTTCTGTCTAAATTGGCTGGTAACTATGTTCTACACTACACAATAGGGCCACCTATACAGAGTAAGAAAACAGCATTTGAAGATACAATAAAATTCAAAACCAATAGGGAAAACATGTTAAACTGGTTAATCTTTTTGAAGCATCTTTGATTAACTTTATAATAGGTTATGGGATGGAAAAATAAAGAACTGCTAACAACATAGATATGAGCTATCCTTATTTATATTCAAATTTTAGATCAGTGAACAGCATTTAGGGCCCAATCCAAACAGCATCGAACTTAATAGAAAGACTTCAATGGGTTTTGGATTAGGCCTTTATTGTCTATTCCCAGGCTTTTTTCTTTTTTTTTCAAAGGAAAGATATTTGGTATCTCTAGAGAAATACTGACATCCATTGTACTTAGAGATTGTCAGAATTTGAAAACCTTTCTGAGAGGCTAAAATTTAGAACACTGGAATAGTTGAGTAAAAAAACAACAACCCAGAAATATGCAAGTTAACTTGTCACAAACAAAATATCCCATGCAGTAGAAGAGTTGCCAAAATTGGCCCTTTACGTTCAAGGCCTTAGAGCTCAGATTCTGCAAGGTGCTCAGCAGCTGGGCCGGATCCATTAGAGCACTTGATCATGTGCTTAGCTTTAAGTGCATTAATAGACACATTAAGTCACATGTGCTCATGTATTTTGCTGAATTGGGATCAGAATGCTCAGCACTTGGCATGATCGAGCACTGTAGTCTCACATCTTACACACTCACCATCTTGAAATAAATTGTAGCCCTGCACTGAAAGCGATTGCACAGATCAGATGCAGATCTGCTTTGAGTGTGTTTTCAAAGTCAGGGCTGCTTACAGTGGTGAGACAAAAAGGCATTGTTGAGTGTTACAGCCTACAGCCTACACCGCAGAGAGAAAGTGAGATGAATTTCATTCCTTTTTCTGTACCATCAATTGTTTATTATGTCCCTGTAATGAACAGCAATATTTTGCAACCTTTGCCATATTGATCCAAATCCTGAGGTCCACACAAATTCCCATAACTCCAATTTATCTGAATAAGAACTCAATAAAAACTACAGTATGCCCCACGGATGCAGGAGGATCTCCCCTCTACTGTCTGTGGAAGAGGGTCCCCTGCCTGCAGAGCACACCTCTCCCCCACCTGCCATTCTGGATCCCATGTAGGGCCTTCAGGGTGTCTGGGAATCTGCATGAAGGTAGTGGATAGGTTAGTAACAGACTTGAGGGAGATGGAGTCACTTTCAGAGCAGATCTGTCAGCTGTGCTGTCAGGCACCCAGCCTACCTGTGACACACTGAGGAGAATGAGCCAACTGAGATCCACCTGTGAGTTGTTAATTACCTAGGTGGCTGGGCAGCAGTTAATTAGTTAAGGAATGCTTGGGCATAATAGGGTGCATCTACATTACAGCAGAGAGTGAGCCTCCTGTTGCCCTGGATTTGAGGGATGTGTATACCCCATAATGTGATTAAATTAATTGCAACCATATTATGTGCATTCAGCCACCCTGAATTAATGAAATAGAACACCACATAGTTAAGGGTTAATTTGGAGACAGGCTTTCAGAAGCAAGGTCAAAACTAGCTGGCAGTTTCTGCTAATCAGAATGGGAGGAGGGGACAAGCAAGTAAACAACTGAGACTAAAAACCTTGGTGGTTGGAAAACCTTGAGTCTAGACAGCTCTGATATTACGTTTATTGAAAGTTAGAAAGTGATGGTACAGTAGGGGTCAGTATGACCTATGTGTTTTGTAGAACTTAGCAAACCAAGCACGTGCTTGGGGCAGCACATTTTCTGAGGCAGCATTCCGGTCATCCTTTTTTTTTTGTTTGTTTGGGGCGGCAAAAGAACTGGGTAAGGACTGGGACACTCGGGCTGGGGGCCACCTCACAGGGCCCACAGAGACACCTGCAGGTGCCGCAGGGCGGCCGTCCCCCAGCGCTGCAGCCGGGTCTGGGTGAAGTGGCCCGAGCTACCCAGGGGCTGCGGCAGGGCGTCCAGGAGCAGCAGCAGTGGGGCCATAGAGGGGATCGGTGCCCGGGGCTCTGCCATGCGGGGCCCGCATCCCACTCTCTGGGCCTCGCTCCCTCTGGGGCTGCTCTGCCCTGGCTCCTCATCCCCCTGCCGGGGCGGTCCCCCCGGCTCTGCCCTCCCGGGTCCCAGCCAGTCCTGGATGCAGGAGCCCCAGCTGGAGGGACCCTGGGCTGAGGCGTGGCCTGGGAGTCCCACTGCTTACCCCGACCCTGCTAGTGCCGGACTGGCTGGAGGTGAGGGGGGAGCGGGCGGAGTCAGCACTGATGCGGGGGAGCCCAGGACTGGGAGGCAGGGGGTGTGAGTAGGGTGGAGAGCCCAGCGGTGGGGCAGCACGGGGTGGGGTGAGGGGGAGAGCCCAGCGCTGCGGCAGCAGGGGGTGTGGGTGGGGGAGGGCACTGGTGGTGGGGAGTGAGAGCCCAGGGCTGAGGCGGCAGGGGGATGCGGGGTGAGGGGGGGGGTGAGGGAGCCCACCTGGGGTGAAGGGCAGCCAAAAATTGTTTTGCTTGGGGGCGGCAAAAAACCTAGAGCCGGCCCTGATAAAAGATTAGGTAATATAGAGTACTTTGGAGCAGTCCTCTGAAGCCATCTTGAGAGACGTTTTTCCTGATACCCTTTCTCCCCCGCGGGTGAGCAACTGGGCACCGCGAACCTGCTGTTAATAACTCAATACCATTCCAGATGTTAGGTAAATATCTGGGATGTTCTAAATCTATTGCTTATGTTTGTGTGTGCCTGAATCTAATAAACTGCAGTTTTAGATAGAGCATACTTACTTGCATGAATCTTATCAGACGGAAGTGTTGTGTTCCTATTGATTTATTCCTAACACTGCCTGGAGTGAAATAGTTAAGTTGCCCCTCTTGGGGGTTTTGAAAACCCCAGATAACACCTCGTAGGCTATGTAGACAGACACTAGCAGAGTTCAAGCTAGTGCTAGAGGGGTTTGAGCTAGTGCACTAAAAATAACAATGTGGATGATCTGCAGGTGGGGCTCTGAAGCCTAGAGTGTTGGGTGGGCTTTAAAGCCCAAGCTTCTGCCTGAACCAGAGCATCCACATTGTTAATTTTAGTTTGCTAGTGCAAGTCTGACATGTAATAAAACTGGACATCATTAATTTTTATTTTATTATCATTATATTTTTATACACAGGTTTTTGAAGAATGGCTGTTTTTTTTCCAGGCATAGTGTCCAGTTTTTGATTAATTTTGTAGAAGATTGTACTATGTCCCAGATAATGCATCCAGAGATGGATGCTTTATTAATTAATTAATTAGATGGATAAAAGCAAGGTGTGAGGAATCTAATGTGCTGAAAATCTAAATTCAACTTCCACCTTCATAGATTCAAACTTTTACGATGGAGCTGAGTTTTAGTAGATGTCATGTCTGTGGTCAAGTGTTTGTCTATTTTGCTAATTTATAAAACTTTGGCTGTTATACATTTCTAACACAAAAAGAAATAGGGGAGTTACCTTGTTTAAAAGTTTGAGCATATAATAAAATAATGACACTGTCCATACAGTAGTTAAAAAGTTATCAAAGACAAACAATGTACTATGTATTTTAATTTTTTATATAAGGTCATTATTAAACTCCCTTTCTTAGGCTAGCTGGAAAAAAATGAATTTGGGTGACAGTTCACACCCTCCTAATGTTGGTGTTATATGTATAAGAATGAAGGGGGAAATGACTACTGATGGGTAAACCAATTTAAATATTTTTTAAAACTCTGAACCTTTAACATTTTTATTATGAATATTTAACATATGCAGTGCCATAGGTGTACATGGCACTATACAGAGAAGATGAAATCTACTTCTGTGCAGAGGACCAGCTCCAATGCTAGATCTTAAGTGATATATAGCTCCCATGTTGGCTCTCTGCAAAGGGGGCGTGGATTTCTCCCAAAGACAATAAGAATATTCAAGGGATATATAATATTATGTGACATATGGAGCATGGACACCAGGCAAAGAGGAGGGAGCCATACACTGAAAAGCTATAGGGCTTCTTGAGTCACATGGTAAATGCAAGGTTGGCTCCTATTTTAGTGTTTGCATTTTAATAGACTGGATGAAAATAATTGCTGGAGAGATTGAGTAAAGATAATGTTTTTGAGGAAGTATTTCAAGAAGGAAATTTGAGTTTATCTGGATTTTAACTATTGAGAATCAGATTAGGTAGATGTAAATTTAAAACCTTCCTTTGGCTAGAACATAATTTCATGGACCAAAAATGTGTGTTTTTCATTGTCCTCTGTGTTATATATATATACAGCGACACAGTGGGTGAATTAATATATTTTAATTGGACCAACTTCTGTCAGTGAAAAAGACAAGCTTTTGAGCTGCACTGAGCTCTGAAGAAGTTAGTTGAATAAAAGGTATTATCTCACCCACCTTGTTTCTCTAATATCCTGAGACTGGCCTTGCTACAACAACACTGCAAACAACATATATTTGCAGTGTCTGGTTGGTCTGTGGTAGGTGTGCATCTTATACTTTGTCTGTCCCCAATGTCACAGAATCAATTAAATTACCAACAAAGAGATTTTTTTTATTAGTGTCAGACTACAGCTGAGGGAAGGCATAAGTGTCATATATGCTGAATCTTGATTAATACAACTGGATCAAGACATGACTCACTATATTATTAATGGGCTTCAGGGCATTAAATTTATAGCTTGGAAATATAAATGGATTGAATCATCCCGTCCAAAAGGCAATGGAGGTTTTAATTTTTAAACTCTGCTCAGCATGTGAAGGCACCATTACAAGATACTCAGTTTCTCCCAGAAGAGATAGAGAAGTTTACAAAGGGATGACCTGATACTCCTTTATCCTGTCTGTTTTACTGAGAAGTCTAGATGGATTTCCATCCTTACTAGAAAAGCTATGAGATAGTTGAATGGAGCAAAATGTGTCCCTCATATGAGTCATTCCAGATTAGCACTAGAGAAGAATATGACTCCTTAAGTAATCTGAGGAGGGCAAATGTTCTTAAATCAAATAATTATTTTATAGCAGAAGTATCCTAGTCTTCAGTATTTTCTGGTTATAGATGACTCTACTTAATCTGTTATCACAAAAGGTTCAAGACCATACAAGAGACAATATTCTAGCTGGAGGAGATTACAATGTTGCATCAGACCATTGCCTGGACAAATCTTCCTGGATTCTTACAATTCCTGGATTGATAGGTGGTCAACAGACTCTTACAACCCACATGGTGTTTTATGTACTAATAAAAGACCTGTGATTAATTGAAATCAGAAGCTGAACGTTCTCCTATAAACTCAACATGTCCTATTCTAAAATGAATCCCTTCCTTTTATCTCACTCTGCGCTACATGAAAATTCCTACTGTAATACTTAGGCCTTGGCTACACTTACGAGTTACAGCGCAATAAAACTGCCGGCAGCGCTGTAACTCATTAACTGGCTACACTTGCAAGGCATGTGCAACGCTGTATCTCCTCAGATACATCGCTGCATGTACTCCACCTCCCCGAGAGGAATAACCACTGTTGCGAAGTGGGTGGAACGCTGGTCTTTCAGTGTAGCCGAGGAACAACGCAGTTACTGATCTCCAGAAGCTGCTTTGTTTTGAAACGGCACTTCCGGGTTGGAGTTCAGAGCTCCGTTGTTGAGGTGCTTTACAAAAAACCAAACACAGCTACTGTTTGCAGGCGGGGGGGGGGGGGGGGGGGGGGTTGGGGGGGGGGCTCCGTTAGGAATGCCGGCAGCAAAGTTGCCTTGGACAGAGACGGCTGGGGGGGGAGAAGAACAGCGGGGGGGGAGGGGGAAGGCTCCGTTTCCTCTCTTTTATCTGCTCTTTAAAAACAAACAAAGCCCCTGCTGTTTGCTTTCAGTGATTGAGAGAGAGGCAGGGGATGTGGAGGTGTGGAAATAATGAGCTGACACTCTGTGGAGATTTCAAAAACCCACTCTGTCTCCAAAAACGCTCCCTGTCAAAGTCCCCCTCACCCCCCCCCCCATTTGAAAAGCACGTTGCAGCTACCTGAATGCCCATAATGCACTGCTCCCAATACAGCTGCAAGTGCCGCAAATGTAGCCACATCAGTGCTAGGTACTGCGCTGGCGGCTGCCAGTGTGGACAGGCTGCAGCGCTTTCCCTACTCAGCTGTACGAACACGGGTTTAACTAACAGCGCTGTACAGCTGCAAGTGTAGCCAAGGCCTTAAAAAAAAAAGTTCTCTCTGCAAAGAGGGGGGGAAATTTCTCCCAAAGACAATAAGAATATCCAAGGGATATATAATATAATGTGACATATGGAGCATGGACACGAGGCAAAGTGGAGGGAGCTTTACACTAAAAAGCTATAGGGCTGCTTGAGTCACATGGTAAATGTGAGGTTGGTTCCTATTTTAGTGTTTGCATTTTAATAGACTGGATAAAGATAATTGCTGTAGAGATTGAGTAAAAATAATGTTTTTGAGGAAGGATTTAAAGAAGGAAACTTGAGTTTCTCTCTAATCACATCCAAATCTCAGTAATAGTAGCTCTTGGAGATTATGTCCCCAAACCAACTCATTATTGAACAATGAAAATGTTAGGAAATGCTTAAATGATTAATTTTCATGTTTCATTGTAGCATATCTCTACTTTGCTTTAGCTACAATCTGGAGAGCATTTCAAACACTCAGTATATCTGGTCTAGAATAATTTGTTTTTGTCATTAAAAAAATATATTGCCAGATATTACAGAAATGTGAACGGGGCAAAGGGGAGGGGAAGTTGGCAGAAGGATGACCTAAGAACCTGGAAAAAATATTTGCACGAAAAAAGTCCAAGTAAAATCTACTCAGCGATCTCTAATTTATCAAATCTGGGCTAAACGGACTGAGTACACTCTTTTCTAATTGAGGAAAAAGTATTTTTGAATCTAAGTTAAAGCTAGCCTTCCAGGATAATAATAGGATAATTATCACAAGGACTGACTAGACATTCTGAAGTTTTGAAGTGAAACTCTAACTTTTCCACATGATTTGCAGATGATAGTATAAAGTTTGTAGAACTCTAAGAGATTTTCAGTTTATATTTTTGCTAGGAGTTTGAGTTCATCCTCTAGGGATGTCCCCTCCCCCCTCAAGAGCATGGATGGATATGTATGGGCAATCACCTCAAACAATTACTAGAGTAATTAACTTATATCATATACAAACACAAATTTCAGGTTCAGAGGGTTTAACAGTATATTTCTACAAACCATTGCCAAGGTGGCATTCAGAATGCATTACTAAAATCATACAACAAAAACAAGGAAAAGGGTTACTTCCAATGACACATTACTATTAATAATCTCGATCCATCCATCAGTGAAAGTGATTAGCTTTGTTATCTGCTGACTTTGGAAAAGGTAATGCAAACCATGCCCCTGGTCACTCAGTTTTCTGGAATAGGTATGTTTTGACATGGGAATTAATGGAAGTAGCATTGAGATGCAATTGATAATGGAGAATTAATTCCATTATTTTTCTCCACAAGCAAGTCAGATACCTTCTGATTTCACCAACCCAATAACCAATAGGTAACAGAGGCCCAAGTTCCCCTTCCTCTGTGAAGTGTTTGATTTGTTTTTTATCAGTCAGCTTACCACAAAAAAATGTCAATTTTTTCTTTCCTTTTGATTCAGCAGAGGATGGGCTTCCTGCAGAAATGAGTGATTCAATGGAATAAACAAAGCTGCTTCTATCTTCAGTGACTAACATTCTGACAAACATTAATTATGCATTGTTGGCCATTATGGCCAATGCTAAACTACAAATGGGAATGTCCTTGTAAAAAAGGGGGAAACATTGGGGAAAAAAAGAGAGAGAGAGAAGTCTGGCATGTCAGAAGAAAGTCCTCAAATGACTGACAAGGGAGAGGGAGGAGAGCCTACCAGATAAGTCTCAAAACTATTTTTTTTGAAACTTCACTATTTAAACACAAATTGTGAATAAGTCTTTAAAATGTGAGTCTTCTTTTATTCTGAATGATCGGTGCTATTTTATTTTAAAAGCCATCTTGTCACTGTATGGTACAGTGTGTTTGTACTGTAGCCACTGGTCTTTTGGAAAACTGAGTTCAAACAACATTTTAGGTCACTAATGAAGAAAAGTCTGGTTAAGTGCCCATTTGTTCATGTCACAGAACCAACACAATCTCTGCTCAATGGAAGTAGTCCAAGAAAAAAATAGCAGGGGTGTTGCAATCAGATTGATGTGAATTGGCAGAATTTTGTAGCGAAGCTTGAATGGTATTTGCCTTCAGTACTCATGGCTCAGGTCAGTGTAGTTTATATATTACTTTTATGAGTACATCAGTATGACATGCTCTTGCTTTTTTAAAAAGAGAGAAAATCATTTATAAAGACAAAAGCTCACTAATTGCCTGACTGATATCAGTGTTGTATAGTCAGGAGTAGATGTTGATCTAATCATGCCAAGACTCAATTGCTGTTGATTGGAAGTCTGTACCAATATAAATTATTAGTTTTCCTGGTTTACACTTGTGACACATCTCTTGGACTATCATTTTCTCACATAGATGGGGCTGTTATGAACACAAACCCTGACCTGTACAAGCCAGGCTTTCAACACAATGTTATATGCATCCTGGTAAGTGTTACTCCTATTTAAAAATAATCTGTTTTAACTATCAGCTCTTTAAGTCTTCAGTCCATTCAGAAACATAGATGGTTAGCTGAATCTATGGAGACCTCTCCCCACAAACTCCTGGAGCTTCACTTGGCAATCCTGATCACCTAAAATCAGTTACAAACACAAGTTTATTCCAGCTAACAAAGTGCATGGGCTGAGATCAGCAAAGTGAAGCTGAATCTAAGAAAGACTGAAGTGATGCAGATGGGCACCAGGAAGGACTATGAACAACATGTTAGCTGAATAAGATCACCCTTGGCTGAGGGTGTCTAACTTGAGATCATTAAGATGGAACTAAACTAGATCTGGTCACAAAATTTCTGTAAACATATTTTTTCCTCAGAATTTGTTGATTTGTTTAAATCAAAATGTTCCATGGAGACTGTTGAATTTTGACAGCATTCCAACAGAACACAGGCATCAGAGCAGCCGAACATATGGATTGTCCATCCATCTGGCCCACCAGGTGGACTGGCCCAAAGCCCAGTCTCCGTTCCCTTTCATGGAGAATTTACAATTTTGGGATTTTTTTCCAAATCAAAATGAAACAAAATTTCAAAATATCAAAATCCTCCACAAAACAGCTGCTCCACCAGCTCTAATCTAAACCTCTGTGCTCACCTACTCACTGCTTCTAGGCACTGGAATGGCTATAGCTGAAAAATGCCACCTTTCATCTTTAATTGGCCAGAAGACTGCACACCCTTCTATCAGATTTCAACTTTGCCACAATAATCTACATGTTCATGACCTCCAGGCTTGACTAGTGTAATGCAATGTTATAACGATTCTCGGGGTACCCAGGATTGTCAGTCATCTTATCATCTCCCTGCCTCCACTGAGAGAGAGAGATTTGCTTGTGCTTAACTGTGGGTCAGCTTTCTGACTCCACCAGTCTATTAGCCACCCAAAAAAAAATCCTCTGGGCTGTGCAAGCCTTTACTTTGCTGCAGATTAGCAAAAGGTGTACCCTGAGGCCTTTTGAAGCATTCCCCAGCCCCTTCTCCACTGAACACTATTACTAATAAGTCTTCTGTTCCCAAGGGAACAGTGTACATACCTACCTGTATGATTCAACTCAGGATCAGCTCCTTATATAATACCACAGCACTGAGATATATTTATAGTGAAAACAACAATGAGTTTATTATCAAAGGTTTGCAATTCAAAAGAAAATGAGAAAGGATAATGGAAACAAAAGGGTTAGATATAAAACAAAATCATAACATAACAGAAACTATATTTAAAAGACTAACGTTCTGTCTAAAGATGTTTATCTCATCCAAATGTTCTTTGCAGCATCTCAACCAATCCCAGTTGAGGTCCCAGTCTCATGAATGTAATTGAACTGCCCAATTACTTCCTAGGTTCAGGATAAAGGGGTGTCTTCTACTTATATCCCCAAATTTAACTGGAGGCCAGTAAAATTCCCCCATTGCTTACTTTCCTGAGTCCTGCTTCTTCCCTGTGGATTTCATTTCCCCGTTGACATCGTATGTAAATGGGGTTTCCATTTTGTCGGTGTATAATGCTTAATTAACATTCCAACTAAGAGATAGGTGAATAAACATAATTTGTCTGTCAGAAAAACTGTTTGTCAACTCCTCTTTGACACAGACTTTAGGAACATATTTTCAGCATACATACATAATTCTGTACATAGTATCTGTACATGCATTTCACAACACTATTAATCACCATTGTGACCCTGCCTTTCGTTTAAAACCTCAGATGATATTTTTTGGTGAACGTGAATGTACATACTGGAATCAGGAGATTCCTGTTGCCCCCTTGCAGTTGGTATTGAGAGGTTCATGCGTAACAAACAGTACCTCTGAATGCAAATGCTACAGTGATTCAGAATACAGCAGCCCATCTTTTCAGCAACATAACCACTGACAAGTAGAGGAGAATCATTGTGCTTGTGAGGAGAAAAAGAGAGGTTAAGCAGCCATTGCTTAATACATTTCTTCAACACAGTAAGAGTTAAAATTAGATCTGAATGACATTTTTCATGTTTAGTCAAAAACCAGTCTTTTCTCATAAGCAAAACTTATGAAAATTTGTCTTTTATAGTAATTCTTTTCACACATTTTTCTGCAACATTTTAACTGAAATTTGTATTGAAATTCTTATCAACATTTTTTATTTGGCTGAAAATTTCATGAACTCATTCCCCTTATTTATGTTTAAAAAAAAAAATACTGGAAAAAGTTAAAGGATGAAGAGCAGTGTGACGAAGGGAAAAAGTGTATGTAACTTTTTCTAGTATGCCTATATCCTGCTTTAGTCTTTGTGTTTATGCTGTTGTATATTGGATATAAAATATCAACACAAATAAATTTAGAAGATTTTGATAGAATGACTAATAGAGGCACCATGGTCCCACAAGCTTTCCTACCTTTCTAGCAGAGCATTATATCATGAAAGATAGCTGAACTTATCAATCAATGAGAGAAGGGGAGGATGATCAATATATAGATTTATTTTGTTCTAACAGACATACTTTATATAGAGATACATCATCAGCATTTAAATACTCACAGAGCTTTGCTTCACTGGCACATACTTAAAGCTTTATTTCTTTAACTAGCATAGATAATCATTATGTGTTTTATAACTAAAGACACCACTCATTCATTCATATACCCAGAGCGAGCAATAGTTCCATTTACACTAACATCTGGTACAACAAGCCAGGCAAGACAGTTAGGTTAAATGTTTACACCCCTTCTTATCTAGTAAAGCTAAAAAGGAAAAGAAATGGAGAGAGAAGGGAGGATATGTATTGACCTCAAGCACATGAGCTGGGAATGATGGATGAGCAGTATTTCCAGTGTTTCTTTCTGGATAGAACAGCCACTTTAGACCACCCACAATACTATTATTTCAGGGAGCATATCACGTCCTGTCTTTCTGACAACATAAGGTACCTTTTATAAAACAGCCTTCCTGTAGCAGATTGTCCTGTGCACCACTCAGCAGCGCAAAGGGGTGGTAATGTAGCTGCAAATTCTGAACAGAGAATTCACCTGGCACGGGGGAGACTCTAGGCACAACCGTGCACACGTGTGTCTTTGTCTCCAGGCCCCTTCTGAATAGTGCTAGTGTGTGAAAGCCTCCTGGAAGAAGTGATGATTTAGAAGGGATTTGAATGAGAACAAGTTTAGAGGTGATGGGACAATGAAGTGGGATTTGTGAGGCCATCCTATGATTTGGGGAACTACTAAATGTTGATTTTCAGGCTCCCACTCACCTATTTAGGTCTGAATTGCAAAACTGAACAAATCTAGTTTCACAGTTTTACATAACAAAGCCTGCATCACACAACACCAGATGAAGGACTCAGAGTTTAGGGTTCACAAATCAAATCCTAAGAAATTGTGGGAACAAGTGTAATTTAAATCAGGAAACTTTATTTAACTGAAATTAGACTCGCCAAAATTAACAAACACAAAGGTAATTGGTGATGTGCTGTTATCAGTATTTTAACAAATGGCTCCCACAAAATGTTGCCTCTTCGTACCAAAGATGTGTTTGCTCACAAAGAGGCAGCATGAGGGTCTGTATTCCATTTGTTCCCCCCTTTAAACAAAGGAAACAGCAGTACTTTGGAAACAAATGTATGTACAGTGCGCCTGTTGGAAATGTTCAAACGTTTCCCCTGTAAATAAACTACGTATATTAATAGCTGAGCACAGTGTTCAATTGGTGTCATTTGAAAATGAGAAGTGGGTGAAAATCTTGAAAGGGAATTTGGGCATACTTCCCTGGTGAACACTTTTTGGAAGTACCGGACACTTGGTACAATCTGGAACATTCCAGTGCAAAATATTTGAGGCTGTGTCTGGGTGCCTGGAATGGGCCTCAATGAAAATGACACACTCAGGGCAGACTGCAATAAATAGGCAGACAATCTCCAAAAATTGGTGGTTTATTCTATAATTAGCATCACCAAGCCAGTAACAAATAGCTTCTGCAGTACCACACTGGTTAACCAGAAGCCAAACACAGGCCCCCTTAGGCATTCCAGCTCTTGGCTCCCATACAGATAAACAGGTCTAAAATAGTGAGGGGTTATTGTCTTCCTAATGTCTTCTTTGAGCTTTGTTCCAGCTTTTAGCATTCAAACTCTCCTTGCCTTCTATAAAGAAAATGTTTAATATTATAACAAACAGAAGATAGTTTTCTCAGGCTATGTATTTGTACTGTAACCAATATTCTGTGCTGCTGTTGACACTGTTAGTCTATTTAGATGAATAAAAAAGCCCCATAGATAACTTGTTTGACATTCTAATTGAGATTTGATCAACACAGTAATTGAAATTACTTTAGGCAAGCCTCTGTCTTTGCTTTTAATACCTTTTCACAATCTTATTTGCCGCTAAAAAACTCTCTCATATATGCTCATTTACAGCTTTAAACCTGTCTTCCAGAGAAGGAGGGAAAACACACTGTCTGAAAGCTTGTCATGTTTGTAAGCAGTGGCTATGTACACTATAACCCCAGACTAATTCCAATCATTCTGTGTGGCCCTCCTCAGCCCTTGAGTCACTCACTACAAAGTGCTATGGATCAGATTTACATTTGTATGCCAGGGAGTTTCCTTTAATAGATATCACACACACAATGAAAATGTGATTAAGTTAACCATGTTCACAGTTCTGTTTTTTATCTTTTACACATTACTTTTCTTGCAAAAAGGATTTTTTAAATGATCCTATTACTTTAATAACTTCCATTTACACTCTGAATTTTCATTGTGCCAGTTATCTGATCTTATTTAAATGGTGAAATTTGTGGGCCTCATGGCTATTTTAATGTGATGCCTTTCATACTGTAATTGAGAGGAGTCTCCAATGAATAAAATAAATGCTTTCACAGGAATCTCAAGCCCTCAACAGACATCAGCTAAAATGTTAAGAGTGCCTCAAACTCCCTCTGGTACTATATTTTCTAACCATGAAAGAAATGTCATTATTGTAAATTCACAGCCTTTGTCTGAAAATCTTGTACCAGATCCCTTGAGTGTCAGTTCAGTTAATTAATTCAAACAATTTCCTCTCAAATCTGTAAAACATTTTCATATTTAAGACAATAAATGAGACACTTAAGGGGCTCATTTGTTGCTGGCCATTAATATGCCATAGAATTAAAAGAGTTATTGCTAGCCTTTAGTGACACGAATAATTTGCCTATGGTTTTGACCTGTACAAGGTTAAAATTATGACCTCTCAGTTCTCTGAGCAAGTGAATACAATAAAATCCTATTGCCTACATGCATTCAGGTTAATATTTGACTCTTCCTTCTTCTCTTCTTGATAACCAATTTGATACTTAGCCACATGATCTATGCCAATGTTGGGATCAAATTATTTAATGATCATTTTAAAATTAGTAATTAATTTAGTAGTGGATTGACTGCATTTCCCTTGAACCAGTGCATAAGGTTAATGCAATTGGCGTCTGACGGGTCTGGTAACTTTGACACTAATTGGTGATTGTGTTACATGTTAAGATAAGAGTCAGCAGGAGAGAATTCCCATGAGATTTGCAGTGAGACAAGGCTGTGTGTTTGCAAATCTATATTTCTTCATTCAAACATTTGGTTTAAATTCAGAACTGAGTTATTTTTTTACCATGAGGGTGATATTTCATGAGGTTTAACACAATCTAATGCACAATATCAGACTGTATGAATGTATTCACATAAGTCTATAATATGGAGATAAACAGAACTAGGATTTCTTTTTTGTGTTCAGATATAATATGTTTTCCAGATGTCAATATGATTTGCTGCCACTATTTACAGATATCAGTTTGTTTCTTAATGTTGCTGATGCTCAGATTAAATATTAATATTATGGGTCCAAAATATATAATGAATATTTATATGACCATCAGCCAATGAGAACCTTTTCTGTTGCTTTGGCTTGTACTGATTAGAATTTTCTGTAAAAGTTTAATCAACAACTTGTAACCAATCAAAGACACCGATTAATCAACACCTTCCAGAAATTGATTTAAAGATACAGTACAAAAGAGAATATTTTTGCACTGAATTTTACATTCCTTATTATTCTGGCTGATGAAACTTTCATAGCTATTGATCAATCTTATTAATGTCAATTGATCTATTAGTATATAGTTTAAATGGAAACTCACAGAATCCTTTTTTGATAATATAACGGCTTTAAGACAGTGGAACGGATAATGCTGTTGAATCAAATAGATTACCCAAAAGACTCCTTCAGTTTAGCTGGGTGGCCTTTGAAGACAGATCATTAGACTGCTTTTGCATCATATGAATTGATTTGCTACACACTTAGAATCATAGAATCATAGAATCATAGAATCTCAGGGTTGGAAGGGACCTCAGGAGGTCATCTAGTCCAACCCCCTGCTCAAAGCAGGACCAACCCCAACTAGATCATCCCAGCCAGGGCTTTGTCAAGCCTGACCTTAAAAACCTCTAAGGAAGGAGATTCCACCACCTCCCTAGGTAACCCATTCCAGTGCTTCACCACCCTACTAGTGAAAAAGTTTTTCCTAATATCCAACCTAAACCTCCCCCTCTGCAACTTGAGACCATTACTCCTTGTTCTGTCATCTTCTACCACTGAGAACAGTCTAGATCCATCCTCTTTGGAACCCCCTTTTAGGTAGTTGAAAGCAGCTATCAAATCCCCCCTCACTCTTCTCTTCTGCAGGCTAAACAATCCCAGTTCCCTCAGCCTCTCCTCATAAGTCATGTGCTCCAGCCCCCTAATCATTTTTGTTGCCCTCCGTTGGACTCTTTCCAATTTATCCACATCCTTTTTGTAGTGTGGGGCCCAAAACTGGACACAGTACTCCAAATGAGGCCTCACCAGTGCCGAATAGAAGGGAATAATCACGTCCCTCGATCTGCTGGAAATGCCCCTACTTATACAGCCCAAAATGCTGTTAGCCTTCTTGGCAACAAGGGCACACTGTTGACTCATATTCAGCTTTTCGTCCACTGTAACCCCTAGGTCCTTTTCTGCAGAACTGCTGCCCAGCCATTCGGTCCCTAGTCTGTAGCAGTGCATGGGATTCTTCCATCCTAAGTGCAGGACTCTGCACTTGTCCTTGTTGAACCTCATCAGATTTCTTTTGGCCCAATCCTCTAATTTGTCTAGGTCCCTCTGTATCCTATCCCTACCCTCCAGCGTATCAACCACTCCTCCCAGTTTAGTGTCATCTGCAAACTTGCTAAGGGTGCAGTCCACACCATCCTCCAGGTCATTGATGAAGACATGGAGCCATTGATCACTAGACATGGAGCCATTGATCACTACCCGTTGAGCACGACCATCCAGCCAGTTTTCTATCCACCTTACCGTCCATTCATCCAGCCCATACTTCTTTAACTTGCTGGCAAGAACACTGTGGGAGACTGTATCAAAAGCTTTGCTAAAGTCAAGAAATAGCACATCCACTGCTTTCCCCTCATCCACAGAGCCAGTTATCTCATCATAGAAGGCAATTAGGTTAGTCAGGCATGACTTGCCCTTGGTGAATCCATGCTGACTGTTCCTGATCACTTTCCCCTCCTTTAAGTGGTTCAGAATTGATTCCTTGAGGACTTGTTCCATGATTTTTCCAGGGATTGAGGTGAGACTGACTGGCCTGTAGTTCCCCGGATCTTCCTTCTTCCCTTTTTTAAAGATGGGCACTACATTAGCTTTTTTCCAGTCATCCGGGACCTCCCCCGATTGCCATGATTTGTCAAAGATAATGGCCAATGGCTCTGCAATCACATCGGCCAACTCCTTTAGCACCCTCGGATGCAGTGCATCCGGCCCCATGGACTTGTGTTCGTCCAGCTTTTCTAAATAGTCCCGAACTACTTCTTTCTCCACAGAGGGCTGGTCACCTCCTCCCCATACCGTGCTGCGGAGTGCAGCTGTCTGGGAGCTGCCCTTGTCTGTGAAGACAGAGGCAAAAAAAGCATTGAGTACACTAGCTTTCTCCACATCCTCTGTCACAAGGTTCCCTCCCTCATTCAGCAAGGGGCCCACACTTTCCTTGACTTTCTTCTTGTTGCTAACATACCTGAAGAAACCCTTCTTGTTACTCCTAACATCTCCGGCTAGCTGCAACTCCAAGTGTGATTTGGCCTTCCTAATTTCACTCCTGCATGCCTGAGCAATATTTTTATACTCCTCCCTGGACATTTGTCCAATCTTCCACTTCTTGTAAGCTGCTTTTTTGTGTTTAAGATGAGCAAGGATTTCACTGTTAAGCCAAGCTGGTCGCCTGCCATATTTACTTTTCTTTCTACACATCGGGATGGTTTGTTCCTGCAACCTCAATAAGGATTCTTTAAAATACAGCCAGCTTTCCTCGACTCCTTTCCTCCTCATGTTATTCTCCCAGGGGACCTTGCCCATCAGTTCCCTGAGGGAGTCAAAGTCTGCTTTTCTGAAGTCCAGGCTCTGTATTCTACTGCTCTCCTTTCTTCCTTGTGTCAGGATCCTGAACTAGACCATCTCATGGTCACTGCCTCCCAGGTTCCCATCCACTATTGCTTCCTCTACTATTTCTTCCCTGTTTGTGAGCAGCAGGTCAAGAAGAGCTTTTCCCCTAGTTGGTTCCTCCAGCACTTGCACTAGGAAATTGTCCCCTACACTTTCCAAAAACTTCCTGGATTGTCTGTGGACCACTGTATTGCTCTCCCAGCAGATGTCGGGGTGATTAAAGTCTCCCATGAGAACCAGGGCCTGTGATCTAGTAACTTCTGTTAGTTGCTGGAAGAAAGCCTCGTCCACCTCATTCCACTGGTCTGGTGGTCTGTAGCAGACTCCCACCACGACATTACCCTTGTTGCTCACACTTCTCAATTTAATCCAGAGACTCTCAGGTTTTTCTGCAGTTTCATACTGGAGCTCTGAGCAGTCATACTGCCCTCTTACATACAACGCAACTCCCCCACCTTTTCTGCCCTGCCTATCCTTCCTGAACAGTTTATATCCATCCATGACAGTACTCCAATCGTGTGAGTTATCCCACCAAGTCTCGGTTATTCCAATTACGTCATAATTCCTTGACTGTGCCAGGACTTCCAGTTCTCCCTGCTTGTTCCCCAGGCTTCTTGCATTTGTGTATAAGCATTTAAGATAACTCACCGATCGTCCTGCTGTCCCAGTATGGGGCAGGAGCCCTCCCCTCTTGCACTCACTTACTTGTGCTTCCTCCCGGTATCCCACTTCCCCACTTACCTCGGGGCTTTGGTCTCCTTCCCCCGGTGAACCTAGTTTAAAGCCCTCCTCACTAGGTTGGCCAGCCTGCTTCCAAAGATGCTCTTCCCTCTCTTCGTCAGGTGGAGCCCGTCTCTGCCTAGCACTCCTTCTTCTTGGAACACCATCCCATGGTCAAAGAATCCAAACCCTTCTCTCCAACACCATCTGCGTAGCCATTCGTTGACTTCCACGATTCGACGGTCTCTACCCCGGCCTTTTCCTGCCACAGGGAGAATGGACGAGAACACCACTTGCGCCTCAAACGCCTTTATCCTTCTTCCCAGAGCCACGTAGTCTGCAGTAATACGCTCAAGGTCATTCTTGGCAGTATCATTGGTGCCCATGTGGAGAAGCAGGAAGGGGTAGCGATCTGAGGGCTTGATGAGTCTCGGCAGTCTCTCCGTCACATCATGAATCCTAGCCCCACTTATAGACTCTTTGAAAGATACAGCACTTTTAAGTACATATTGAGTTGGAAATGCTAAAGAAAAAAAAAGATTGTGTGCAGTGTACCTATTTGTTTTTTTAAAAATGGATATAAAGTGATAGCATTTTGAGGGATCTAAAATATTACTCTCCCAAAGATATCAGTAAGATGTCCATTTTTAGGAAGTAATTGTTCTAAACTACTACCAAGTTTCATGGATAATTTGTTACATATGATTGCCCTGTGGAACACATTTAAAGCCTGATCCAAAACCCATCGAAAGCAGTGAAAATCTTTCAAAGTAGAAGCCACCAAACTCATTATCACATGGAACATATAGTATAGGGGAGGCTTTGAACTGAGATCACCAAAGTTTGACCAAAGGGGTCAAAGTTACAGTGTATTAACAAATTGTACTGCATAGATCTCAAAGTGCATCTTTTCATGCATTAGATTAGGCAATGTTAATTACTTCTACTTTAAAGGTATAGCATCAGTCACATCATGTTAGATAATGTTATGCAGCATGACGTGATGCATTAAAAATACGATACCTCAACTAGGAAATTTAGAAATAGAATTTAGAAATTTTAAAAATAGAATATTTGTGCATTTTCCACATGTTTGAACTACCAAAACTTTAGCATGAATGGGTCCTAGCCTTTAGAAGATCAGGAAGGTGGGAGATTTAGACTGAGTTGCATTGTCAGTTGCATTGTCAGACCTAGATCAGGAATTTTGGACATCACCTGCCTTGAAAAAGTATTTTACTTTTAGTCAATGCTATAAGGTCTTCATTTTTACGAACACCAAATCACACATCACTTCCACTATGCACACACACAAAAACAGACAGAGGTACCCTTATTGTGACAAACAACAACAAAAATGAGAGCAGTTTCCCAAACTAGGGACCCTCTCCCAAAATAGTCCAAGTTTCCTCCTCCTCCTTTGACTGTTATTGTTTTCCTGTTCGGACATACCCTAAAATTTTTTCAAGCAGATCACAAAGTCTCTTTATCTAGCCTGATTTTTATATTGCTCCTCTCAATAGAATATCTGACCAGGGTGATTAATAGGGTAGCACAGTGTTTGAAGGCTTTTACAGTCTCTGCCATCTTACATTTTTCTTCCTGGGTTATCATGCAAACGTCCCTGCAAGCATGCAAAATGTGCGTTTCTCACATGTACTCAAATACGTGAGCATTTTAAATGTACACCACCAAACTACTGTTATTGTACTAGCATCATTTTTGCATAGAGTTATAATGTTAGGGTACCTACTATGAACTGAAAGAATAAATGAAAGACAATATTTCATGAGAAAATCATCCAAAAATAAAGGTATTTGTTGTCAAGGAAATACCTGGGAAAGAGACAAATGTTTGCTGGTTAACCAGAAAGAAGCCAACAAATTGGCGGGAATTCAGAGTGCAATAAACCTGCATAAAAGGAAGTAAAAATTGACTTAGGAAGAAAGATTTAAACACTTCAGTAACTTTAGCCAGACTACAGATGACTAATGGGGTCATGACAAACATGTACCAGAATCTGAAGAGTATAAACACCCATCATATGAAGGTGGGAACACATTGTTCACTTGCAGCAAAGACATAGAATTAAGTGCTAGATAAGCATGGACATGATAAAGACAACAAGGGAAATCATTATAACATTTTATGAGGCCATTGTGAGGAGGATCCACCTGGAAAACTGTAGCCAGTCTAGGGTACTTTACCTGCATAGGGACATCTTATAGAAAGAGTTAAGGCAATTGCCAAATTTGGGATCAGGAAGGGCATTTCACGTGCTGTACATTAGTAAGGATTTGTGGAGCTTATTGTATCTTCCTCTGGAGCAATGAATGGGGATCATTTATTGGGATCAGACAAGAATATGTGTCTCTGATGATTAATTTGCTGGGATTGCAGGTGGCAAGTATTCGTAGAACATATACTCCTTTCCCTTCTCTCTTCCTGCCTTTAAGGACTGGTATGAATTGTTTAGGATGGCTCAAAGGTGTTTAACTAGGGCTGACAGAATGTAATTGAACAAAGGAAAATTAGGCTGAATATCATGAAAAATCTCTTATTAGGGTGGTCTATTCAACTGAGGAACAGCATCTCAAGGGAAGTGATAGAAGCCCCATAATTTGAGTCATATATTCCACACTAGACAATCCACACAAGAATACAGGGAACAATCCTGGATCGATAAAATGGATGGAAACATTATTGTAGGTCTTTTCCATCTCTGACTTCTATCATCTTATGAAAAATAAAATTACACCAAAGATAAACAAACTCCATCAAAGGGTTGTAAAGGATGGGCTGCATTTTAATAGAAACACCTGAAATGACTATGCAGTTAAATTTTCTTGAGCATTAATTGTGCTGTTTTATCAAAATCTCACTTTATTTGTGCATTAAATGAAAGCAAATCACTAAAATATGCTAGTTGATTCTTTTTTGCTTTGATTCTTTATGGTCTTTCATGATAATATCCCCAAGAGGTGGAGTCTTGGCTCCATCCCCACTTGCTCAGCGAGCAGAGATGAACCAGAGATTTTTGGAGACCTGGAGCAAAATCTGAAACTGAGCCCTTGCAAAAAAAATTACCACTGAGGTACATTGAACAAGACTGACCCAAGCTCACCCTTCAGCAGTGGCTCCTGTCCTATGGGGCTGGGCCCAACTCCCTTCTCTGGGCATTGCAACCTAGAGTGTGGGGTCACAGAGCCACTCAGGTTTGATTCAGCTGCCCTTCAAATTTGAGTCAGTATCATTGTGACCTAGCACGCAGAGTCACAGCTCCACTTCGGTTGGGCCTGGTCGCCTCTCAGTCAATTGAGTGGTATTGTGGCCTTGAGCACTAGGTCACAATATCTTTCACTCAAAGTTGGGCTGACCACCCCTCTATCATGATAGAGGGGCTGCCGGGCCAGACCTGAATGGCTCTGTGACCATGTGCACCCAGTTGCACTGCCACTCACTTTGGGAGCCCTGTCAAACAGGGGTCCTGGGACACCCTGCCCTTCCTGGAGGAAGGCCATAGCTCTGGCAGCTCCCAGATTTTCCAGATGGCTGCTGCTGCTGCAGTGGTGGTGGCAAAGGGCCAGCGCTACAGAATGTGAATGTTCAGTTATCATTTTGGCATGCTGCCAAAGTTTTCCTGAGAGACACAAGCATGGGATGGAAAATTGTGGTTTATAACTCGGCTAAACGAGAATGGAGTTTCATGGGACAATGAGGCTCTTCTCCAGCTTGTGGGCTTTCTACCAGCCAAATTTCAAATGGGTACTGAAAACACTGAAATATCAAAGCTTCTCAAAAGGTTGCAAAAACATTTTATAGTGAAAAAATATTCAGCAACCTAACTATAACCTAACTATAAGGGTCATTATAGTAAATCCTCCTTATTCTGCTTTATCCCTTTAGCTAACATTAATTAGTTCACCTTTCATTCTTCTGCCAGGTCTTTATGTTTCATTCTTTATTTTTTTATCCTTAGAATTTCACCAAAACACTCTTTTCACACTTATATTATAAATATTTCAGACACTTCTTACCTCCTGTTCCTTTTTCATCTCTTTTATGTAGATTATACTGATCTATATTGACATTCCAGATACGGGAATCAAACCACCAGGTTACAAGTCCAGCCTGTTCTTACAAACCTTCAATGATGGAAAATTCACTAACCTCTCTTGAAAGCCTCTTCCAGAGCTTAACTCCCCTTATAGTTGGAAAGATTTTCCTAATATCTAACCCAAATTACCTTTGCTGCAGATTAAGTCCATTACTTTCTTGTCCTACTTTCAGTGCATGTGGAGAACAATTGCTCAATGTCATTTTTATTATAGTCCTTGACATATTTGAAGACTGTTATCAGGTTCCCCATTAGTCTTCTTTCTCAAGACTAAACATGCCCAATTTTTCCTCACAAGTCAGGTTTTCCAAACTTTTTATAATTTTTGTTGCTCTTCTTTGGACTCCTAGACTTTCCTGAAGAGTAGAACCCAGACCTGAACACAATATTCCATCTGAGTACAGCGACACAATTACCTCCCAGGTCTTACATACACAACTCCTGTTAATATACCTGAAAATTATATTAAGCCTGCTTTTGAAACTGAATCACATTGTTGATTCATTCTATTTGTGATCCACTGTAACCCCCAGATCCTTTCCAGCAATACTAATTATTTAGTATTTAAATACTAATTATCCAGTTATTCCCCCTTCATAAGTAGGCATTTATTTTTTTCCTTTCCAAGCATAGTACTTTGCACTTGTCTTTCAACCAGTTTTGCGTCCACCTCATAATAATTTAATCTAGACCTACGCCACATTTCCCCAGTTTTCTTATGAGAATGTCATGTGGAACTGTGTCAAAAGTCTCACTAAAATCAAGATATGTCATGTATACAGTTTCCCTCCATCCACTAAGCCAATAGCCTTGTCAAAGGAGGAAATTAAGTTGGTTTGGCATGATTTGTTCTTGACAACTTCATGCTGGCTATTCCTTATAAACTTATTATTCTCTAGATGCTTACAAACTGATTGTTTAATAATTCAATACCTAGAAAAATACTGCAACATAGTTAGGCTGTCTGGTCTAAAATTCTCCAGGTCCTCTTTGTCCCCACTTTTTAAAGATAGGTACTATGTTTGTCTCTTTCTAGTCCTCTGGGACCTGACCCATCCTCCATGAGTTCTGAAAAATATTCTCAAAAATAATAATCTCCCTAATCTTTATCTTTTGCTTCAGAACATCTTCATCTTCTGTTTTCCACACTGTTGAAAGTACCTGCCAGACTGTTTGAGTTAGACAAAAAGCTCCTTTTCTTCCTTTTCCCTACCCAGTTTGATGCTCACCTCTCTAGTCCTATCAGTTTTGAATGCAATAGGTTGGTACATCTTCTGTCTACGTAGAGACCAGCCAATGCAAACAGGCTGCCATCACAGAAATGGCTACAATGTTCTATGAATAATCCAAAATTCTTCCCTCTGCAGCATTATTATAACCAGTCAGATTCTAATATCATTTTTTGTTCCTCTTGAGTAGCACAAGGATTTCTGAGACACCTTACTGCATTATTCCTAGTATTAGTTGTCTTTCCTGGTTCCTGAAGATATTCTTACTCATACCAAATGTCTTTTGCTCATGACATTTATTCACATGTGGACTATAAATAGTGGGAATTCCCTAGTGTTCTTTATTACATACAGCATACAATCCTGTTTTCTTTATCTGGGCCATAGACACATAAGCCCAGGTTCCTAACTATGATGAAGTCACCAATTAGAATTACCTGTCTTTTTATTTCAGGTGGCTCCCTTTCAGTGTTCAGTCCATGGTCAGTAGCTGGTGTCCTGACTTCATCAGGTCCTTCTTCACTTTATCCTTCTATTTCTTTTCTTTCTGAGTATCAAAGTTAAACTGCTACTTAACTATTTCCCGTCTGCTCTTACTTTGCTTTTTGTCTTCTTTGATACAATGTTCCTCCATCTTCTTTCATTTTCAACCTCTGTCTCATCTCCTGCTTCAACTGTTGTGTCTCTGCTATGAGACTTTCCTTTTACACTACAGTTTCTCTACTAGTACAATACCTATATGATCCAGTTTGACTTCCTTTCTCTTTTGGTGATTTAAACCACCTCTCAAGGCCTTCCAACTTTACCTACAAAGCAGAACTCAATTTGCAGTTAATACATGGTCTGCATCCATAAACAGGAAAATTTTGTAAGTTTCACATCAGACTCAGACTCCCTTGCATCTTTCATTTGGAACCTTGATACCAGTTTTTACTTCAGCATTTCCCCCCTCACATGTAGGATCTGGTAAGTGGAAAAACACTTTGCTAAGCTAAGAACACCCCTATTTGCAGCATCTCATTCATTGCTAGATGTTTTGGATATAAATGCCCTGCTCTGCTACTTGCTGTGTTGCAATATGGATCATATAACACAAAGTAACTCCCACTCAGGTCCAAACTCTTAAGATGAGAGGAAATTTTGCAGGTACGTTTTCCCTCCCATGGATTATATAATGAAGAAGACAGTTCACAGGTCCAATATCATAAAATATCTTATCTGTACTGAATAAATGCATGGTATCTGTATAACATTGGAATATAATAATGTGAGCTAAGAAGATAAATAATGTCAAACCTGAGTCCTCTTGAGAAAGTCACTCATATAACATTTCTCTTTGCCTAAGGGAACTTTAAACAAACAAACAAAAACAAAGACGAAGAAGAAAGGGACTGAAGAACTTAGTGATAAAGAAATGCAAAATGACTGCTACATTTTTTTTTATATTTTTTTTTTGCTGGGCATGTATATTTCATAATAGTTTAGTTCTGTTTTTGTAGGAGCACTTTCACATATTCAGTCTTCCAGGGCTATGCATTCATTCAAGCTAAAAATGACAAGAGCTCAAAATGTTTCTGTTATCTAAATAAACACAAAGGTAAAAGAGAATACTATGCATTCATAATGATTAAGTAAGACTTCTGCAGTAACATTTATTTACATTTCTTCAGGACGTCTTTGAAGTTGACCTTTTATCATAAAACAAAGCAGTGGATGTGGAAAATAAGCTTTATGGTAGCATCATAGCAATACACCCTGCATATTCTGCTAAAGTAGTTTGTATTGTGATATGGTTATATTGTGTAGTTTCTGTTATTGACAGGAAATGAAATAAACTGAATTGTGAGGAAAAAGAATTGGAGGGCAGGGAGCTCACATGCTAATGTGGGCTCTATATATAACTATGGCTTCAATGTTCATAACACACATTGAGTAATAGTTATTTATACCTTATTTATAACACACATATAATTAAATACATCTTAAAGACTAGTGTGCAAATGATGATGGCAAAGATTTCTCTTAACGAACCTGAAATGGAGATGCTAATGAGACAGTGGCAGTATAATCACATTCTGGGTCCCTGTGTGATGCTTTGGCATTACAGCTAAAGATTTACTGGTCAAGAAGATGAAGTACAGTGGCCACTATTAAAAAGTAAACGTATATGAAGAATAACCATACTGTGGTATCAGAGATCTTGAAGTATTTCTGTCAGTATATCATAGAAAATAACTGTACTATCCCATATTCTGTGATGTGACTAAGTTAATGTTCACTTTAAAAAAATAGTGACCACTTTAGGTATATTCCTTCAACTGTAAAGGGATTATTACATGAGAAAATTATGAGATATGTCTACATATGTATTGTACTGATGTAAGAGAGTAACATAAGTCACTGGTCACTTAATTGCTATCTACATGTGCTGTACCTTTACAAGTATCTTCCTGTTAGCATTTCCTGTTTGTTTTGGGTTTTTTCGATTGGGTTAGTTTTTTTGCCCTTGTTGTGAACTTCTCAAATGTGATGACAGAAAAGAACGATAGTATCTGACTTTTTGGAAATTTTAGAGTAAGCAAGCATTCTTATTACATATCTGCTTCTTGACTTGGGCAACTGACCTGAAAATTATGAATTACTCTATTAAGATTCTCAGAATATTCATCCAGAATTCATGCTCTCTATCATGAGCTAAGTGTCTCTGCTATTAAGTATTATTTAATGTCATATAGAAAATATGAATCATACACTGATTAATGAAAGTCTAGCATTTTGGCTACATGTTTTCAGAATATCTATAGTAGCACTGGCTTTTTACTTCTAGCTGCAGTATCTTTGAAAAACCTTATTGAAATAAGTTTAACTACCTTTGGGGTCCATTGTACTAAATGCAAAGTTTATGCATTATTGTGAGCTGGGATTGTATGTAACCTCTCTACTGGGGAGATGTGATGTAAAGCCTGAGTGATCAAAAGACTATGTTGAAGAATGCACCAGCAAGAATAGACTTTTGGGACAATACCTGTGAAGTGGAATTTTGGGGCAACATCTAGGGAGAGATGAATGCAAATTCCCCTCCTCCAGTTATGTAAAACCCCAGCCTTTTGAAACTATGCCCTGAATCTGCTGATCACCTGTTACATGGAGCAAATATCAAAGGCCAATGCTGTATAAAGGAAACATTAAACTCTTGTTGTTCTGGGTTTGAATCTGAGATAGTTATCAAGTATCAGAGGGGTAGCCGTGTTAGTCTGGATCTGTAGAAGCGACCATAGGCGCCGACTCCGTGGGTGCTCCGGGGCTAGAGCACCCATGGGGAAAAATTGGTGGGTGCTCCGCACCCACCGGCAGCTCCCCGCTCGCCCCAGGGCCCGTACCTAGCTTACCGCAGCACCGGGCGATGTTGCGGGGCCCCGCCCCCAATGCCGGGCGACGTTGCGTCGGCGTTGGTGTCGCAACGGCGGGTGGGGCCCCGCGACATCACCCGGCGTCGGGGGCGGGGCCTGGCATCGGGGGCGGGGCACCGCAACGTCGGTCGCCCGGCATCGGGGGTGGGGCCCGGCGTCAGCACCCAGTGACGCTGACGGAAGTCAGCGTCGCTGGAAGTGACAAAGGGTCCTGTGGCACGTTATAGACTAACAGAGGTATTGGAGCATAAGCTTTCGTGGGTGAATACCCACTTCATCGGAAGTGAGTATTCACACATCCGATGTGTGGGTATTCACCCACGAAAGCTTATGCTCCAATACCTCTGTTAGTCCATAAGGTGCCACAGGACCCTTTGTCGCTTCTGAGATAGTTATGAACTTTTAACCACAGGGAAAACCCAGTTGTGGGTTCTGAAGGACTGACTCATACCAGGGCTCAAGGGTGGAGTTAGGGTGACCTCTGGGAAGCTTTTTAGCATGTGTATTGATTCGCTGATTGTTTTTAATAGGTGCTTGCTTATAAATAGCTGTGTGGTTACTTATAACTGTGGGCAATTACATTGTTCATAGCCTTTGAAGAGAAAGCAAAGTGTAGATAGCAGCTTGTTTAGTCGGTCTGGGCCAACTTATGGTTTCTCAACATAACCAGGTGGAAAACAACAGACGGTGAATAGCTCTGAAGGGTTTGGTTAATAGTTACCATTGGTAAGCTGACAGTGGGACAGACCATCCGTTGCATGTGTCTGTAAGAAAAATGCTAAGACTAAGTAGCTCATACTATATAGATCATGGATTCCATGCATGTACATGTTAAAAAGTTCAAAAATCCTAGATACTTTAAGGACTGTATCTCTCCTATACATTTGCTAAAATATATTTCACTCTTTTGTAATGATACACAGATAAGTTTCAATAGCTTATCTCAATAAATTTATCCTGTTAAAAAACTGACTTGACTATGAAATTATAATGAATTTGTATATTTTAATGGGAAGGTTAAACATTGGTTCTTTTTTATTTTTATATATAATTAGTTACTTTGTGAAATTTGTTTTACCCTTTGTCTTCAAATAAATATGATAGTGTTTTGGCAGAATTAATAGATGATGTTAAAATAGCTGTAAATTATTGTACTGAAATGCTATACCACTTTATTTCCTTTCTCTGGAGGGAAGTGATTCTAATTTTGTCACTGAAGCTGAATGGCTGATAATGTAATAAAATAGACTGGAACAAAGGGTGAAACATATACGTTTTGACTCAGCTTAACTTTGATGTTTTGTGTGTATCTGAATTCAAAGGTTAAAGTGAGAGTCAGAGATAAATACATATAAGAAATAAAGAAGTGCTTTACATGAGAACCTGGTAACTGAAATCACATGGGGTCAGATTCTCTGGCTGGTGTAAATTGACATAATTCCATTGACTTCCTTCAGTTGAGGATCTTTTACACAGGTCCATTGATTTCTTAATGGACAGAGATTATTCAGTTCAAGTTATTTCCTAAAAACACACACAGCCTGCGTGAAGTTTGTGAAAAACAGAAACACCACATTAGTAACTTTGCTGTTTGCAAAAGGACACAAATATAATTAGTACACCACAGCTAGCCAAGGAGAACAGAGTTTCAAAACTTGGCATTATTACTGTAGTAATGGAATGTGCTGATAAAAAAGTCTCTTTAGAAAATTTCTCTCTCCTCACCCCCCTTTTTTCTTGCAATCATGCCCTCTAATCGCCTCAACTGAACAACTTCTTCTGGTCACCAAAGCCAATCTCTATCTACTAGAGCTCTCTATGTCTCTTTCATACTTTCCCAGTAGCAAGAACACAAAAGCTAGTGGAAAGAAAATTGGAATGCAAGAAAACAAAATATCTCTCTCTCTCTTTCCCTCTCTCTCCCTCCCACCATTAAGTTAATGAGAAAAATATAACTTTTATGCTCTGATATACACATACACTTATCAGGGCACCAAACACTTTCTTTAATTTTCCTTCCTTCACCTGGGTGGCTCTAAAACTAGCTATTTAATTTTCTCTGCTCATTATAATTTGAACTAAAGCAATAACACCTGCTCACTTCCACCTTATCATGATATCACACAGCCCATTCATTTGTAAAGATCTCTGGTTATTTTTTAACCCTCTGATTGTGAAGGGAAATCATGACTTAATTACAATCAGAGATAGACCCAAAGGGTGAAATTGGATGCAGCGTCCAATCTGTTTTCTGAATCTCCCCAAAACTTCGGTGTATTTTGATCTGGGGTTTTGGTTTTGGCCCACCTCTGGTTGCAATGGGCTACAGTTATAAGATCAATTAAATCACAAGGTACAGGCCAGATCCATAACTACTGTAAATCAGTGTAGCTGTATTGAAGTCAATGGAGCTACCTGATTTATATATGCTGAGGACATGGAACTGCAGTGTTCTAGTCAGAATAATAGCATGTCACTTTTTCAAATGCTTGAATCTCATTCTGCTGGCTTGGCAGTAGTTGAAGAATTATGTGCAAGTAATTGTGCTTATTGCATAAGACTGTCCAGCAATGGCTATTGGTAGCAACCTAGCTAAATAGAAGTAAAATACCCCAAATCCAGATAGAATGTATGATGACAATATAGGGGTGTGTGATGGAGTGGACTAGGTCCAGAGGCCCCCTGCTGGAGGCCCCGCTGCTCTGCCTCACCCCACCCCAGAAAAGAGCAGAAGAGAATCCTCCAGGTGGCCTAGAGTGGCTGCAGGGAGAAGCAGCCAATCAGAGGGACTGCTGGAGTGGCCAATCAGGAGCAAGAAGGGCCATATAAAAAGAGCAACAGATACAGAGCAGTTGCTCTGCTGCCTGGAGCTAGAAGAGGGAAGACAGGGTTCCTGGCTGGCTGGCAAAGCAGCAGGACCAAGGACAGCTCAGCTCAGCTCAGCTCAGCGCAGGCAGGACCGAGCCCAAGGAAGGTTGCCAAAGACCAGGGGAGTGAAAAAGTAGCTCCTGGCTGGCTGCGGGACTAAGCAAGGACTGAGCCCAGAGCCTAGTCAGACCAAGCAAGGGTTCTGCGTTGGGTCCTGTTGGTCTGGTTAGTGACTGAAACACCAACTCTGCAGTGGGCCTCAGTTGGACTGTTACCAAAGGGCAGTATCTCCACAGAGGAAGTCTTGGTGGTACAACCCCATACCAGGCCTATGAGAAAGTAGAGCCTGTATAACCCAGAAAGGGCTTGTTGGTTCCATCTACAGACAGTGTGTGTTACTCGGCTGGAGGGCTGAGTCACTGAAGACCCGCAGAAGAAACACCCAAAGGGGAGGGCACCCGGGAGGGGTGGGTACCACCCCATTAGGGGAGGGCACCTGTGAGAGGTGGGTACCACCCCAATACCACAAACTAAGAAACAGTAGGCTAAGGCCCGACCAGAAAGGGGGCACTCGTGAGAGGTGGGTGCCATCCCATTCTAAACAGAGAGATTGCAGACACGCATTGGCCCATGGAGGGTGCTCGCGAGAGGCGGGTGCTGACCCCATTACAGGAAGCAAAAGACATAACAGATATACTGAATCTTTCCATTTAAAGAATGCAGCTTGACAGTATTCCATGTATAGACTTACTCTAATATTTTTAAGGAGCTGTGTGGTGTCTCAACAGACTGATGTCATTGATTTTAATAGAAATATAACTCTTTAGAAATTTTGTTAAATTAGAAATGCAGGGGCAAATGCTGACCTTGGATACAAACATGTGACTCTCTTTATTGTAAACCTCATGAGCACATTGGAAAGTAGAACAAGGATCTTAATTGTCTCTCGGTCATTTAGAGAAACAAAATATAATGCCTGCTAGGATGGAGTATCTCCTTAGGAGCATCCCAGAGAGGGGGAAAGAATTGCAAGTTATCTTTTGCTTAAGAGAAAGGAACCAATCAGTTTGGACTTTGTGGAAGATCCTAGCCAGAAGGGAGGTCAGTCATCTTGTTGGAAGGTAGATTTTTAAGGAAACTACATAACAAAACAAGCTACTGCCTTTGTTTAAAGTGTTAGCTTCTAGAAAGCATTTTTCACTTTTATTTGCTTGTAATCATTTCTAACTTTATCTTTGTGCTTGAGGTTACTTAAAATCCTATCTCCTTTTGTTAATCTTGTTTTACTTTTAAAGTAAACCAACCCAGTGCTGTGTTTGATTTAAAGTGATTGCTAGCTCACAACTGCAGCTGGAAGAGATTCTATATGGTAAGCTGCTGAGTATTGTATCTTTATCGGATCAAATGAACCTTAATTTCTCTCTGAATGGTCCACGAGAGGGCTGGACATTGCAGAGCACATAGTTTTGGAAAAATTCAGGACTAGGAGTGTGTTGGGGTCACCTCTGTATAATATAACTGTGTGATAGAGACTAGAGTGGGGCCGTGGTGTTGTAGTTACACTGCTGGACTTAGAGCGCTGAACCAGAGCTACATAGCACACAGACACTGCATACTTGTCTTCTGGCTGGAAGCATCCAGACAGGAGAACCAGAGCATTTTGAGGAACTCAAGGTTACACGACCCCTCCCTGGTCTGGATTCCACTCCAGATGAACAGGGCCATAAACTCCTTACATAGGGCCAGATTGTGAACACCTTACCCACACTGATGAGAAGTTTCTAGTGTGTGTGTGCGCGTGTTCCCATTGACTAGTTTGGGAGTGCTTGTGAGAATAATTGCTCTCCCTTGTAAGTAAAGAATTCACAACCTGGCCCTTAGTTTGTATAAATTGTCTTGGGCAAAGAACCAGCCTCGGGTCCCTCTTCAGTTTGTTGTAATCATCAAAGTGAAATGTGCAATAGAGGGTGGGTCACTGTGAATCCAGTTACTCCCCTGTAATAATCCCTTGTAAATAGAGCTGGTCAAAATTTGGGATTTCTGGTTCATAAGCAATTTTGGCATTTCAAAACTTTAGTATCATTGTGAAGCTGGAAGCCTTGATGTTCCTAGTCCCAGGTCAGTCCATATGGCAAGGTCCCCAGAAGCCCATCAAATGAGCAGGCAGGGGACCAGCAGTTTTCTACCAGAACCCTACCTGTGTTTTAGCAAAAGTTCATTGAACCCAACTTGCTTTCCTAAGAAATTTTGGGTTTGACAAACTAGCATTTTCCAACTAAATTTTGTTTTGTCAGAAAATTTCCAACAAGCTCTACTTACCAGTAATTCTTACAAATAAGTAATGACAGGAGTAGGGAAAACAAATATCCATTTTATTTTTAATGTAAACTGTCACTATCAACTAACTAAACCAGATATACAGAAAGCAGGAATACTGTTTACCAGGAGAATCATTCATATGCCAAGAACAATACAAATAAGCTATTATAAATGTTCACTGGTCCTTAACTCTAGACAAACTATTTAACAGAAGCATACATAAACTCATTTGTTTCTGACAAACCACACAAAAATCCTCTTTTAGTGGATTTACTGGCAATCAGGTAATCTGGTGTGGTGAAAACAGCTATCAACCTTCTTTCCCAGCTCTTTTTGACCAGTTAGTAAAAATGAGAGGGTGTTCCTTATTATGGTGCTCTGGTATTGGAAAGTATTTGTGCAACCAGAGACTCTACATTCTTTTGCTTTAGAGGTTTTATCAGAGGTTTAATGAAAACAACATTCATCATCACATTGATATGTAAAGCCTTTTTGTCATATGCAACTTAAAATGCTTTTATAACCTAGGGAATTCCCTCCTCTGTCACTCTAGGACAGTGGTGGGCAACCTGCAGCCCGCATGCAGCCTGCCAGGGTAATCCGCTGGCGGGCCACGCTGCTTCCCACAGCTCCCATTGGCCGGGAACGGTGAACCACAGCCACTGGGAGCTGCAGGTGGCTGTGCCTGCGGATGGTCAATGTAAACAAACTGTCTTATGGCCCGCCAGTGGATTAACCTGACGAGCCACAGGTTGACCATCACTGTGACGAGCCACAGGTTGACTATCATTTATAGTCTAGTGAACATTTGAAATGGATTCTTCTGAAGTCTACCCCCAACGTAGTTAATTCAAGCTGCGAAGGTGACATGGAGTTTCCATGGTGCAGGAAGTGTCATGCTGGTTTCTTTCCCTGCTGGTGTTTGCTTAAATGCAAATCATTCTGTTTCCTGCAATTTTCTCCCCCGTTGGCATGATGCTGAGTAGTTATTTCCTCCCCTTGTTGGCTTAATGACCCTGTTTACCTTCTATGTAAATTGCATTCCCATTGGCCCCAGGTGTCTTAATTGACCTGGAGCGGCTTCCATTTACTTATTCTGGTACCATGGATTTGTTGAGCCTGGGGCTAATATATCTATCTCCCACTACTTTCCTATAGCCATCTGGCCTTGCCCTGTCACACTATGTTCTGTCTTCTGTAAAAATGGCAAACTTACTCTGTAGGCATTCCTTCACCATAAATGCTACAGTGGCACAGCTGCAAAACTGAAGCTGTAGCACAATATTGTGTACACTTACTACAGTGAAGGAAGGAGTTCTTCTGATGCTGTAGCAAATCCTCCTCTCAGAGTGGCAGGAGCTAAGTCAATGGAAGGATTCTTCTGTCGTCCTAGTTGTGTCTACAATGGGGCTTAGGCTGGCTTAATGACATCATATATGGCATGAAACTTTTCACAGCCTTGAGCAATGTAGTTAAGATGACCTAATTTTGCAGTATAGACCAGGTCTATGACTGACATTTAGAACAAACATCCTGTTGTGAGAATTCAACCTCATCATGTTTTTGGGTCATCCCACAAGTGTTACACACAGAAAGTTCTGCTATTAATTTGATCATAACACAGCACGTAACCAAACTTCCATTAGCCTCAGGACATCTCAGATATATGAAGATATATGAAGCTATCTTCTTAGCTAAAATATCCAAAAGAAAAGTGAGCCTCGGTTCACAACCCTGACCACATGAGATCAAGTACAGAATGTTTTCTTATTTGAGGAGTATTCCTTCTTGAATCACCCAGAATAAATACATTAGACCTAGTCTTACTCCCATTGAAGTCAGTAGCAAAGCTCACATTTAACTCAGTAGGTACTGGATTGAGACGGCAAAATGATATACCACAGAATTTATTGCACTGGAGTTATGGAAAAGAGTTTGGATCAAATCCAGATCTGAGGGGAAGAAGAACAGTTGTTTTAACCTTGACTGATATTTCTTAAGCATGAGACCGTCTTTGCATTCTATGGAACTTTCTGAGCTCACAGAGCACACAGGGCACAGTAAAACTTTAAAAACCCATTAGGAAGACAATTAGCAGCTTGTTAAAACACAGTGCAGTAAAGATCCAATTTGGTATACAGCTTTTACTCTATAAAATGGTACTTAAGCCATCTTAAATACAATGATTTGTATGCTACTTAGAACCATAATAATAAATCTAAGGATTGAATTTAATAAATATTTCCGAGTTTACTAATAGTAAAAAAAAGTTTGCAGCTGACAGAAATGTTTCACAGAACATTTCATTTAATTTATAAGGATAACAATACATCAATAAATGCTAATTTAAGAACTCTCAATGATATAGAATCTCATAATTATTTCTTATGAAATGATCTATTGATTTTCAGGATTCTCCAGCAGAATTTAGCCTTGTTCACCTACGGATAATAAATAACTACCTCATAGCAATTCTTCCTTATTCACCTTTTTCATATAGGCAGAGATTTCATACAAATGTAGTCTTGTGGTCTTAAACTGGTGAGTCCTGAGATTCAGAAATACAGATTGCATTGTAAAGCAGTAATATGTACTATTACTTCCTAAAATGTCCTGCCCCCGAAAAGGGGCTATTTCTAAGCTTTCTGTGTAGTGCTCTCCATTTCTGAAAACAAAACATTTAAATGCAATGTAATATTTCTTCGGTGCACTGGATATTCCCCCATTCTGCTTCAATCCATTGTAACCTATAGGATTAAATCCTTCAGACATCAAGATAAAGCATATGCATACAGGACACTGGTTTTGATCATTAGGCTCAGATCGTCCTTATCCCTTTGGAAAGGATGCAAGTGGGGTGAAGTTACAAGAAGCTGTATTCTCTTGAGCCTCCCCATGCAGAAGCCAGCCACAGCTGCAGTCCCTGCCCTCTCCCAAGCATAGAACCTGTTCCCGGATAGTGCTCATTGGGGTGCCCAACAAGTGGTGGGAAAGAGCAGAGACTAGGTGGAGACAAGCCCCTTCACAGCCAGCCAGCAGAGCTGGGTAGATGTAAACTGAACTGGATGCTGTATCCTTTGAAAGGTTGGCACAGCCGCTGCGTGCTGGGAAGATTGGGAAAGGATAGCTGAGTCACAGTATCTTCTGAAGGTGCCCCGGGGTCCGGTTGCTTCAGTGGTGTTGGAACAATTGTATAGTGGGGGTGCTGAGAGCCATTGAACCAGTCTGTAAACCCTGTATATGATGGAAACCAGTTCAAGCTGGGGGGGCTGTTGCACCCCCAGCACCTCTAGTTCCAGCAGTCCTGGGTTGCTTTTCACTGCTCTGAATGCAGGACTGAGCTAAATAGGCTGACATAACTTGGCCCTTAATGTTATTTCATGAGTGCAAGTCAGGTTTTAATTCAAAGAAAAATATTCTGTTTCTGCTCAGGCTGCAGGTTGCAATTTAATAAAAAGAAAAGTTGCCTCAATATTACTTCGCTCTTAAGCTTTAAATAATGTACATATCGGTGTAGTGCACATCATAACTTAGATTACAAGAATCCCAGTGAGTGATACCCTATTTAGCTCTGTTTAACTGAACATCATCCAAAACTCGTTTGCACTCAAATTCCTTGACACACAGAGCTGATTTTCAAAAAAGGTGTAACCTGACCTGCCCACATGCATAAATGCCAATGAATGCCAGAAAAAGGATGGATCTGGGCCTACTGAAGCCTACAGGAATCTTATTTACTTGTATGGGTACATACTGAGTCAGACACTAAATCTGTGTGCACACTGAATTCAGGGTTTGGTATGCACATTAGATTTGACACACATGCAAATTGGAGGCCTGCAAAAAGTATTGGATATTACAGGCTGCAGTGCATTGTACACTGACAGGTGCATGACAGGACATGTTATACAGAACTAAAAAGTTAGAACAATCAGGACAAAGTCTGACAATCTGCTGGCATCTTTCTTATAGATAATTGATGGCAAAATGGCTTTTGTGCCAAGACTGTATCCTCTACATATTTGCCTCATGTGTCAATGGTGGTGTCCTTTAGCCATTTTTTCCATCAATGTATTTCCACTGGTGATTAGGAAAAATGCTTGCTCCTTTTTTTATTATGCTGATGACATCTCTATTACAATTACATACACAGCTGCTGTGGAAAAGTGATACTTTGCCACACACATCCCATGCTGCCATTTCCCTTCTTGTGTTTCATTGCCACTCTCTAAAATAAAAACTTCAAACCTGAATAGACAGTATTGTTTGTTATTCTGTTTTGTTTGGGGGTCACGAGACAATGAGAACACCATAGGAATGGCACCTACAAACCCAGCGTATAAGAACCTAAAGTTGGCGATGATGTGTGAATGAGCAACCACACCTGAGAACCACAAAGCTCAACCTAACCCAAGCTGAGGAGCAAGCGAAGATAGCATCTAGTAGTACTAGAGCAGGGGTCTCAAACTCGCGGCCCGTGGGCCTCATGCGGCCCGCAGGGTTCTTCCCTGCAGCCCGCCAAGCTCCCCCACCCCCCATTTCCCCAGTGTGCCGCATCCCCAGCCTATCTCTAGGCCAGGAGTGGGCAAACTATGGCCCCGGGACGGATCCGGCCCCTCATGGCTTTGGATCCGGCCTGCGGATTTGCTCACCCCATGGTGCTGAGGGCCCCCCGCTGCTCCGGGAAGCCCCGGACACACACTGCGTCCCTGCAGCCCCGGAGGGAGAGGGAGCAGAGAGCTCCGTGAGCTCCTGTTGCCTGTGGTTATCTCCCCTGAACCTCCCATTGGCCGGGAACGGGGAACCGCGGCCAATGGGAGCTTCGGGGGAGGTAACCACAGGCAACAGGAGCTCACAGCGCTCTCTGCTCCCCCTCCCCCCAGGGCTCTAGGGACGCAGTGTTCAGGGCTTCTGGAGCGGAGGGGCCAAGGGCAGGCAGGCAGGCAGGCAGGGAGCCAGCCAGCCAGCCAGCCAGCCTGCCTGCCTTCCCTTGCCCTGGCCCCTTTGACACCCCAGAGCTGCTCCAGGTAAGCAGCACCGGGCTGGAACCCGAACCCCTCCTGCACCCTGCACCCCAACTCCCTGCCCTGAGCCTCCTGCCTGCACCCCAACACCTTGCCCTGAGCCCCCTGCTACACCCCGCACCCCTCCTGCACCCCAACCCCCTGCCCTGAGCCCCCTGCCACACCCCAACCCCCTGCCACACACCGCACTCCCTCTTGTACCCCAAATCTCTGCCCTGAGTCCCCTGCTGCACCCCACACTCCCTTCTGCACCCCAACCCCCTGCCCTGAGCCCCCTGCCGCACCCCACACCCCTCCTGCACCCCAACCCCCTGCCCCGAGCCCCCTGCTGCACCCTGCCAGCAGGGGCGGGGGTGGAGTGGGAGGCGGGGCTTGGTGATGCAGCCCTCAGGCCAACGTGTGAGTCCTCATGTGGCCCTCCTGGTGATTTGAGTTTGAGACCCTTGTACTAGAGTTATGGACTAGCAGTCATATAATGTAGTCTTGAAAAGTGCATTTCTCTCTTGGAGTCAGATTAAGCATCACTGAAGCCCATGGAAGTTTTGACACTGACTTCAGTGGGAGGTGGGTCAGTGCTGGATCAGTGATAGTAAACAGGGGTAGACAACCCAGGCCAGATTTAGAGGTGATCTACATGATAGTTAAATTGAACATTGGTAAGTTGTGTATGCCTCTCTTACCACCTTTCCCTGTTTTACACCCTCTTCCTTGTTGCTAGCTTTTCCTAGTGGACGCTCACCATTCTAGCCCCTCGGCAAGTAAGTTACACCATTTTTACTTTCACACTAATTTATACCAATTTATCATCAGGTTACATATGCCACCAGTTATGCCACCAGTTATGCCATCTTTGAATTTGACCTGTTAGCAAATGAGAGGAATACATATTGTAACCAATGATGTCAACAGAAATAGGATGAAGGGGCTGAAATATTATGGGATATCTGTGTATTCCAGAAATTGGGTAAGAATCTTGGAGGATGGACCTGAGGAAGTAATCCCAAGAGTACTGTCTCTTGGGAAACAAAACAAAAATCCCACAACACTGCCACAAATTTGGTCAATATAACTGAAATCATCATTTGGATTTCAGGGACACATCCTTCTCCCTCATCCATAGGTATGGCGGGACCTCTGCCAGCTCACCCACTTTATTTCAACAATTTAAAGAGATAATTCCATACAGACCCTCTGGGTGATTTTGAGCCCAGCTCAACAAGTGGCATCCTTCATTCTATTATATGTGGGGATAAAAAGGGGAAGGGTGGCACATGAGAATCCACAACTAGGCAGATCTTACTCCTTCTCCACACAGGCTACACATGGCTGGGTTGGTTCTTATGGATAACTGTTTCCACCTCCCCAACCTGGGAGGGAGGATTACACATGAGAGAGATTACTAGTACCCAGTTGAGTTATTTGGGCAGGTCGCTGGCAAAATCAAATCATGTCTCATTGAACATGTGATTTTCACACAAATGTAATGAACAAATTAAATTGCATATACACAAGTCATTTTACTATGTAGTCAGAACACATTCAGTTCCTGTACTGAGAATTTAAAACAAAACATCCCGTGTATTGGATCAAATGCTCCCATCAGACACAACCATGCAACTACCGTGTGGTTGCACTGGTAGGAGAATCTAGCCCACTGGCTGTAGTTTGTATTTACTTCCTACAGTGAGCATTTATAGATATTCAGTTGAATTATTATGAGATTTTTAAAAATATGAATGCAATCTAGGATGGTTGTATTTAATTAAATAAAGTATATATGAGCTTCCAGAAGACAACCAGAAAAAGTTTGACTTTTAGCTATATTCCAATCTTTCCCTCTGATACAATTCTGCATGTGTCAATAAAAATATTGTAGACTTATTCAAAATATTTATCCATTTCTTTAATCAAAATCTTCAGATTATGCCCAATTTGTTTTAAAGACAAATGGGCAAGTTACGCTTTCAAAGTTTAGGATACAATCTATTGAGAAGTAATGCAAATTTATAATCTCAGACATGAAAAAAACCCCACAACAACTAGGGGGTAGAAGAGGAAGGAATAGACTTCTTTTAATGTCCATAACTCATTAATGTATTACACGACAATGACTGCAGGAAAAGTTTAGATGCATGTCCAATTATTGTAATGGTTGAATACACTGTTGTTCCAAGCAACCTGAAAAAAGGTGCTTTTAACTTCCTGCAGTTGCAGCTCTATAACCTAACATGTCTGCTGCTGGAGAGGAATCATCAACGTGCTCTCCATTGCATTTCCATAATGATAACAGAATCATCCACACTCAGTGTTTCTTTATATAAAAATAGTTGATAACCACAGCTAATTGGTAGTTGCCAGTATGTGTATCTGTACATGGACAGATAGAATAACCTGATGTTTTTCAGACCATGCGTGGCATATGTGTCGCATATGTAACCCTTCTGCCAGGACGAGTTGATAGCAGCAAGGTTCAGTACATAGGGGTTCCCTCTCAACAAAGCAATGCAAAACCGCTCAAGCCCCCACCCAGTGACCTGGGAAAATCTTACACACACCCCTGGGCGCCTCAAAGAGGCAATACTTCCCCTCTCGCAAGCACAGAGCCTCGGTGTAGCAGAAAATCTTTAATAACAGGAGGTAAACGACATCAGCATTAAAGTGGGAAAACACCACAACTAGGATTCATAAACCAAACTGTGAGCAAAGACCTACCCCAGCAAATTGGTCCATGTCCTTTCCCTTTGGTTCTTGAGTCCAGCAACCCAAAAATCACCCAAAGTCCCAAAAGTCCAACAACCCAAAAGTCCAGCCCCAGAGTTCAAGAGTTCATCTGCAGAGTGTTACACCACCCGCCCCCCAAGTCTGAGTGGAAATGCGGAGGAGAGAGGTAAGTGGCACCTTACATGGCTCGAAGCTGACTGCCCCACCCCTCTGTGGGGCTTCTCTCTGCTCTACTCCTCCAGCCATCCCACGAGCCACTCCACTCCACCAGCTGTCCTGCAAGCAGCTCTAACTGTTTTGCAAGCAGCTCTGCTCCACCAGCTGTCCTGCAAGCCGCTGTGGCTGTCCCTACAAATTGCTCTGCCAGCAACTCCACTCCACCAGTCGCTCCGCAATATATCTTCAGGCTCTCCCACTACTTAACAGAGTGCTCAGTGATTTCAGCTCATAATAATTTTAGCTCTTTAGTGATTTCAGCTTGTAGTAAGGGGAGTCTTAGTGCTCATTTGCACCATTAGCCGAAAGTGATTTCAACTCAGCACCCTGTAACCAGACTCCTAATGAACTCAACATTAGATCTGCTATTTGACAGTGGAGAGAGGAGAAGGTGCAATTGGCATTTCAGGCCCACACAAAGTGCCCGCACCACCAGGTACTAATACCTGTCCCCAGACTCTCTCAATTCACTGGGTTTTGGAACCCATGTCCCTTGCCTAGTGAGTGCTGCTAAGTTGATGGCGAGTCCCTCCATCATGACAAAAGGCGAAGTACAGTTCCACTGTCCTTGATTCACATAATCAGTATAACAGTTTATTCTTCCTGCCCCAATAACACAAATTCTTGCCCCAATAACAGAAAAACTGGGGATCCTACAGCAGCCCAAAGTGACCATTTTGGCTGCTATGGGCTCATGCTAGGTGGGGTGGCTGAGCCCATGTAAATGAGGTCAGCCCCTGAAGTTCTTTTCCACAAATTGCCACAACTCACCACCAGATGTCAGGGTGGAGCTCATCCTGACTCTGCTTACACATATATAGTGACAACTGTGACATTGTGGCGTAGACATGAGTAATGAGCATGCATGGTTCCAATAGAAGAAATTGCTTTATTAAATATAACCCAGAAGTGATACAGATAACAGTTACTTCCAAGTAGTACTGACTATTTCAGAAGTAATGCTTCCTACCTGTGTGATTTCTGGGTTGTCTCGAACACAGGGGAAGAAAGAGAGGACACAAGGGATATTGCCACACCATTAACAACTCATCTGGGAACTAGCCAGCAATAACTCATGCAGGACAGGTCATCATTCTTTCCTTAATTGTTTACACCTGATGGAAGGCTGCCATCACCCGCACCTCTCCACAGCTGATCCCAGCCCATTGTTGGAACCCTTCTGCCTTCCCCTCATATGAAGATAAAAAGGTGGTCTCCTTGCTGTACCAGACATTAGGAGCCTCATTTTCATTTCCCAATATTTGTGCAGGAGAAGGGGCTCAGACTGGAGACACAGGGCTTACATACCCTTCTGCTGGGTGCACAGAAGCCAGTGGCTTACCTGAATCCCACCAGTCAGCCCACCAGCTCAGATGATGCCTTTCCCTTTCCAGCTACCCCCTCCCCAAACCCTTGGAGGGAAGGAACTTTAAAATAGCTATGACCCTCTCCATCAGTCCAGATAAAGGCCCTCTGCCTTTATGGTTGAGGAGTGGGTGGTTGGGGAGAGGAGGTGCATTATCATTAATAAAGTACCTGTTGGAAAATGCATACCCCTCTCTGAGTAATTTGGCCTGCATCAAAACACTATAAGATCTCACTATAATCTTGAAATGAATCTTTTCTGCATCAAAACACTACAAGACATTTTTCTGCATCAAAACACTAAGATCTCACTATAATCTTGAAATGAATCTTTTCTGCATGTAGTAGGATCTACAAATTAACTCATTGAATGCCTTACAGCGCAACATCAGTTTTACAGGGGCAGGTTTCTTTAAATTGAAATACATTAAGAATGCACAGGGATGTTTCAATCTGAATAAGACACGTAGTTGCAGACAAACTGCCAGATGGCAGAGAACAACCTCAGAGGACGATGAAGTGAAGGATGGGTCCATTCAGACCTCTTTCTAATAATAGGAAGTTTCTGAAGACATCAAAATCAGAAATGCACAGCAGGTGAAACTGAGCTCTGTGAAGGGGGCCAACATAAACCATATGAAACACTTAAGTCCCTAAAGGCATCAGTGGCACTTACATAGATCATGGGCCTTATGCTGTCCTGCTGCACAGAGCTAAATTTCACACAGGTAGAACAATTTCCCTGGATCCATAAATTATTTAACATAACCACTCCTAAATCCACTTCCAAAGTGTTCTGAACTTGGAAAAACCACATTTCTGTCATGTCTCATTGCATCAAAACAGTTTCCATCTCTCACATTATGCAGCAACATGATATAACAAGATTCTTCAAAAATGCAGAGAATGTCCTGTATTTCATTTTGTGTACCAGCCCATGACTGAACTAAGCACATTAGGCAGAAAGAAATATATTGACCATGGGATCAGAATGTTCATTAATTACATAGGCACTGGAACTATGGTGCAACAGCACCCACTGGCATGAAGTCATAGTATCCAAATCCTTCAATCCTGATTTACTTCTTAATCAGGCAAAACTCATTGATTTTAATAGTGGGTTTGCTTGAGAACTTCAGAGTTGAAGGAATGGGCCCGCTTTGTTTTTGTGGTGATGAACAGATCTCCCTTTCTTCAAGGCCAGCAAAGGAGATTTATTTTGGTTAGTAAGATTATTAGTGTTTTCCAGTTAGTCACGGTATTTCAAATATTTCAGTGAGTTGCTATTAAAGGGTCCCTCTTTGGCAATGGAGAGAAAAAACAATGTCAAAAATAGATACAAGTGTGCAGAAAACAAATGCATTGTTTAAAGCGTCATTGCAGCAATGTATGTGCAGCAACCATTATTTATTATTATTATTGTTATTATTACTTGTATTACCATAGCACGTAGGAGCCCTAGTCATGGACCAGGACCCCACTGTGCTAGACCCTGTACAAACAGAACAAAAAGACAGTCCATGGTCCCCCAACTGCTTGCAATCTAGGTAAAAATCAAGAGAGATACAGATAGACTGGGTAAATCCAAGGAAATAATGAGACGATACAGATCAGCAAGAAAGGCAGTGGTCTCAGCACACCAGTGGCCTAGCTATCGTCAAGTCTGCATCCATTTATCGGCATCATGGCAAAAGGAAGAATTTGAAGGAGTCTAACGAGGTAGCTTTGTAAGCGTTTACCGGGAGCTCCTCCCAGATATATGGGGCAATATACGGGAAAAGCACAAAGGTGCTTGTTTGACTCCAGCAGTATATCACCAGTTATTGTTAAAAAGTGCCACCTGAAATAACACGTAATCCTGTGCAGGACCCTTAAGTAAAACTCTTTCCTATTTCTTAATACAATGCACTCCTTGTATAAGAATCACATCCATCCCAGATGATTTTATTCTTATAAGCGGTTTATTCTTACAAGCGGAGTATAGTTTAGGTATAGGAATAATTTTGTCCCAGTGGTTTTGATCACTACACACGGTTGATTCTTATATCAGTGATTCTTATAAATCAAATGCACCGTGTAACATTCTATTAAAAAGTTACGCAATTAATTCTAATAAACAGAACATTTTCCATTCGCCATGCTCCATCACTCATGCATATGCACACGACAAAATCAGTTTGAAATGTATGCGATAATCAAGGATCTGCAGCATACAAATCAGGTTGATTTGAGCTATTTATTTGCTCATAGATGTTTTGCTGTCAGTTTAGAGGGATTTCTTTCACTAATATGGAGCCATATAATTATGTAACAATGCTGAACATAGAATTATTAATCAGTGATTTAATGAAACTAACAGATCATTAAATACATACTTAGTGATAATTTTAAAATGTCTAAATGAATTTATTAATATAATTAAGTTTAAAGTATCTAACAAACATTAGGATAATGCATTTGTGATTAGATGTGAAATTATTTCAATAGTTTTCCCAGGGGGGTTTATTTTATGTAACTGTCATGAAATAAGTGCTATTTAATTACAAATTAGTGCTTAAAAAAATCTCAGTATGGGGAATGTAGTTACAACAATGAAGGTAACTACAACCACATTCTTAATACATTCACAGAATCTTGATTTAAATGTAATATTTGAGTGACAGGTCTTCTATAAGGTGAGGCAAAATATAGGTTTAGATAGATAGATAGATAGATAGATAGATAGATAATGTTGCATACAAATCTTTCAATTGTTCAGAAAACTTCAGTTGTATTAATGAAATGGTCACTATTTCCAGGTCAAAGCATACAAACATTTCCCACAATGTTCATAAGAACTACACCCTCATATTGACTGAAAAATAGTCCCCAGATAAGTTTTTGACTCTGCTTCCTATACCTGTAAAAGCTCTCTTCTTCCATCAACAATTAACATCATTTAAAACAAGGGGTCAGAGTCCAACATTGCTATCTCACATACACACATTAATGAGACTGGTGAAATATAAACCTTTACCATCGCTATTTGATTTTAACTGATTGCTTTCTTTATGATGTTCACACTCAACTAGTGACATTCTTGTTCATCTCCATTTTCAGATTTTTCTATGTATGCAGGAGACTATTCTCAAGAAAATATATATCCCTCAGACTGACAGTTCATTAACTCTGAACTGTCTGCCTGTCTTACAGAGAGTGTAAGTTCTTCAGAGCAGAGAAACAAATCTTTGTTTGTAAAGTGCTGTGTAAATTCCTAGCACTATAAAAATCTGTTATTATAGAATCATATGACTGGAAGGGACTATGAAAGGTCATCTAGTCCAGTCCCATGCACTCATGGCAGGACTAAGTATTATCTAGACCTGACAGGTGTTTTTCTAACCTGCTCTTAAAAATTTTCAATAATGGAAAACAATCTCCCTAGGCAATTTATTCCAGTGTTTAACCACTCTGACAGTAAGTTTTTCCTAATGTCCAAACTAAACCACCCTTACTGCAATTTAAGCCCATTGCTTCTTGTCCTAGCCTCAGAGGTTAAGGAGAACATTTTTTCTCCCTCCTCTTTGTAATAACCTTTTATGTACTTGAAAACTGTTATCATGTCCCCGCTCAGTCTTCTCTTTTCCAGACTAAACAAACCCATTTTTTTTAGTCTTCCTTAATAAGTCATGTTTTCTAGACCTTTAATCATTTTTGTTGCTCTTCTCTGAACTTTCTCCAGTTTGTTCATATCTTTCCTGAAATGTGGCACCCAGAACTGGGCATAATACTCAAGTTGAGGCCTAATCAGCATAGAGTAGAGCAGAAGAATTACTTCTCGCATCTTGCTTACAACGCTCCTGCTAATACATCCCAGAATGATGTTTGCCTTTTTTGCAACAGTGTTACGCTGCTGACTCATATTTATCTTGTGATTATTATTAATTAGCAGGAGTACTGTATTATTAATTATATTAAAATATAGGACAGAAAGCAATTGGCTTACATTGCAGCAAGGGAGGTTTAGGTTGGACATTAGGAAAAACTTCCTGTCAGGATGTTTAAGCACTGGAATAAATTGCCCAGGGAGGTTGTGGAACCTCCATCATTGGAAATTTTTAAGAGCAGTTTAGACAAACACATGTCAGGAATGCTTTAGATAATTAGTCCTGCCATGAGTTCAGGGGACTGGACTAGATGACCTCTCAAGGTCACTTCCAGTTCTATGATTATATGCCTCTATGATTCTAGAATATCTATGATATTATATTTATTATAAATATAGGGCTGTCAATTAATCATCATTAACTCACGCAATTAACGAAAAAATTAATAGTCATTAAAAAAATTAATCACAATTAATTGCAATTTTAATTGCACTGTTAAACAATAGAATACCAATTTAAATTTATTAAATATTTTGGATGTTTTTCTACATTTTCATATATATTGTATTCTGTGTTGCAACTGAAATCAAAGTGTATATTATTTTTATTACAAATATTTGCACTGTAAGAATGATAAACAAAAGAAATAGTATTTTTCAATTCACCTCATACAAAGTACTATAGTGCAATCTTTTTATCATGAAGGTGCAACTTACAAATGTAGAATTATTTTTGTTACATAACTTCACTCAAAAACAAAATAATGTAAAACTTCAGAGTCTACAAGTCCACTCAGTCCTACTTCTTGTTCAGCCAATAGCTAAGACAAACTTGTTTGTTTACATTTACAGGAGATAATGCTGCTCTCTTCTTATTTACAATGTCGCCAGAAAGTGAGAACAGGCATTTGCATGGCACTTTTGTAGCCAGCATTGTAAGGTGTTTACATGCCAGATATGCTATACGTTCATATGCCCCTTCATGCTTCGGCCACCTTTCCAGAGGACATGCTTCCATACTGATGATGCTCGTTAAAAAAATGTGTTAACTACATTTGTGACTGAACTCCTTGGGGGAGAATTGTATGTCCCCGGCTCTGTTTTACATGTTATAGCAGTCTCGGCTGATGACCCAGCACATGTTGTTCATTTTAAGAACACTTTCACTGCAGATTTGACAAAATGCAAAGACGGTACCAATATGAGATTTCTAAAGAAATCTCGGCACCCAGTCCAAGCTTTAAGAATCTGAAGTGCCTTCCAAAATCTGAGAGGGACGAGGTGTGGAGCATTCTTTCAGAAGTCTTAGAAGAGCAACACTCGGATGCAAAAACTACAGAACCCGAACCACCAAAAAAGAAAATCAACCTTCTGCTGGTGGTATATGACTCAGATAATGAAAATAAACATGTGTTGGTGCACACTGTTTTGGATTGTTATCGTGTAGAACCTGTCATCGGCATGGCCCAGTGTCCCCTGGAATGATGGTTGAAGCATGAAGGAGCATATGAATCTTTAGCGCATCTTGCACATAAATATCTCGCGATGCCAGCTACAATAGTGCAATGAGAATGCCTGTTCTCACTTTCAGGTGTCATTGTAAACACGAAGCGGGCAGCATTATCACCTGCAAATGTGAATAAACTTATTTGTCTGAGCGATTGGCTGAACAAGAAGTAGGACTGAGTGGACTTGCAGGCTCTAAAGTTTTACATTGTTTTATTTTTGAATGCAGTTTTTCTACATTTGTAAGTTCAACTTTCATGATAAAGAGATTGCACTAAAGTACTTGCAGGTGAATCGAAAAATGCTACTTCTTTTATTTTTTTACAGTGCAAATACTTGTGATCAAAAATAAATATAAAGTGAGCACTGTGCACTTTGTATTCTATGTTGTAATTTAAATAAATATATTTGAAAATGTAGAAAACATCCAAAAATAGTTAAATAAATTGTATTCTATTATTGTTTAACAGTGCGATTAATCGTGGTTAATTTTTTAATCGTTTGACAGCCCTAATTAAATATAATAATAAATAATAATAATAATAAATAAACACTTTATTGGTTAAAGTATAGCTCTTGGAGCCTTTGAAGTTCTGGGAAAAGAGGCAGGCTGAGCAGCTGGAATGACCAAGCTGTGATGTCTGTAGACATTATGCTAGCATACAGCAGAAGATGCCATAATGCTGCTAGAGGCACAGTGTCTTGTGGAAGTGAATCCAGTCACACATCTAGAGATACAGGTTTAATGCTGATTTATTAGCAGAGTTGCAACCATCTGCTTCAATACCTCTGTTAGTCTATAAGGTGCCACAGGACCCTTTGTCGCTTCTACAGATCCAGACTAAGGGCTAGTCTACACGTCTTGTCTAGACGCGATAAATCGAACCAGGAAGTGCTCCCCCGTCGATGCTGGTAATCCTGCTCCACGAACGGAGCAGGCAGAGTCAACGGGGGAGCCTGCGTGCCACGATGTGGACCAGGGGTGAGTACTTTGAAGTTTGAAATAAGATACTTTGACTTCAGCTACGTTATTCACGTAGCTGAAGTCGCATATCTTACTTCGAACTTCGGGGCTAGTGTAGACCAGCCCTAACACGGCTACCCCTCTGATACATCTGCTTCAGAAACTCAAAACTCCAGCACCAGACTAAGTTCCAGGGCTGGGACGCTTGGCTTACTACAATATGGTGGCCTTAATGGAGCACTCCATTACAAGCTATTGGGAGAAGTGTGCTCAGTGGAGCACTTGCTACACCTATAAAAGAGATGTAGTGTTGTAGTGTGTATTCCCCCAAATACCTTCCTTTGTGTGCCGTGTAGTTCTTTTTAGGGCAATGAACACCTCAATTATTCTTATTTAAACACTGCATAACTAATACAACAGCTGCCAGACTCAGGTGTTGACAGCAGCCTGCAGATCTCGGCAGTGAAGGCTCTGGATGCATATGCTATAGGTCTCCAGTCCCAGTCTTTTTTTTGCCACCTAGTCCATCGCTTTTTGGCCCAGGAATCATATTAGCATTTCTGACTGGGACACTTTCAGCGGTCATTCATTTTAGCTTGCAGTTTCACTCAGCAATATTAGTTGCATAAATGTAGGCAGAAAGGGAAAAAAACTGAATCAAGAAACAGCTACCTTGGGCTAAATTACAACATAATCCTTGTTTTATCCGTTCAAACCATATTAGTGTATTAATGGACAATAGCTTAGCACTTGGGCATTTTTATTATCACTAATAGGGTTAAGCAGGCCATTGCTATGAATTCATATGGTATTCATTGCTGAAGTACTGATCCTAATGAATTAATTTAGTTTATTGAGATGACATACAATCTGTATTTTTGCTATAAGCTAAAATTAGACAATAGACCCTTAAAAGCTATCTTGTTATTTCTTATAAGAAATCAAAGGTTAGTTGCAACTACCCTGGGAATGTAAGGAAATATTCATTATACTGTACTTACATAAATCAGAGGCCCTTTATAAATTCTACGTACAGTAATACGCGTATTTCATTTTCATGGTTCCTACCGCTTAATACTATAACTGTCTGAAAGTCTCCCTTTTCCTTAGATGATAATGTCTAGTCCATTGGAACCAAAAACTGAAGTATTCAGTGATCTTTGACAACAGTGAAGACAAATTAAATAAATCCTGAATGAATCTTGATGTCTCCTCCTTTATATTCACATTTCTAAATAATAAGCCTTGACAAGAAAAGCATTATCATCTCTTATTACCCAATTAGGAGAACTCAAGGCCATATTATTTACTATGGCAATTCCATATGGAGCAATACTAATTAGTTTATAAAAGGATAATAAATGATTTATAGATGTTATAAGCATGTAACACACATAAATAATGTGTGTTATAAATGGTTATAAGTACACTTCTAGAAAGTGATATAGCAGGGAATAAATAACCCATTGGTGTCTGTAACAACTGATTAATCATGTATTAAGGTATCTATTAACCTTTTATTAACCATGTAAAATATATTCATAAATGCATACAATATCAAATGTGACCAAAGAGGATTTTTTCTTTGCTGCTTTAGACAACTTGGTACTTTGGAAAATGGCATATCCAAGTATTAGGATGGCAAGTGAGGAAAAGATTTGAGCAGTGGGCATGACTCACACATCTCACCAAAAATAATTTTACAACAGTGAGACTCCAGTCTTAGATTTAACTGTAATTTACACAGATATATCTACTTAAGCCTAAACTAGTATCATAAAACCTGGCCACAGTAGACCTAACATATTTGACATATAGAAGTCACAGGTAAATTGCACACTAAAATTTGGCTTCTGAATTTGTTTTTAAAGGAAAGATCAAACCTATGTATTATTCATATCATTGAATGACGATAACAGACAAAGAAATATTTGTCATTTATGTTGTGACAGCCCCAATCAAGATTGAAGCCCTCTTTTCTGGTACAAACACATAAGAGGCCACAGTCCCTGCCCAGGAGACCTTACAGTCTAAAAAACAAAGAACAGATAAAAGGGTGAGAGAAAAGGATACAACAGGAATGCAAATAACACAGTAAATGATTCAGATGTGTCAATATCCAGATTTTCCAAGTAAATAAATACCAGGATTTCTGTCTCTTCTGGTCTACAAATCTGGTAAATGTAGATAATTACAAGAGGTTACCATCAAAATCAATGGAATACTGCATTTTCATGGAAAATGGAAAGACTACCTCTCAGGGTATGTCTACACTACAACAATAGTCCGATTTTACCAAAACCGATTTTTGGGAACCGATATTACAAAGTTGAACATGTGTGTCCACACTAAGCCCATTAATTCGGCGGTGTGAGTCCACAGTACCGACATTCCAAGCAGTGCACTGTGGGTAGGTATCCCACAGTTCCCGCAGTCACTGAATTCTGGGTTGAGCTCCCAATGCTTGATGGGGCTAGAAATTTGTTGCGGGTGGTTATGGGTAAATGTCGTCATTAAACCCTCACTCCCCCCCTTCCTCCGTGAAAGCAACGGCAGACAATCATTTTACGCCCTTTTCCCTGGATTGCAAACGCAGACGCCATAGCGTGGCGAACATGGAGCCCGGTCAGATCATTGCAGCAGTTATGGCTGTTGTCAACACCTCGCGCATTATCGTGCACTTTATGCATAACCTGAGCTTGAGAAAGCAGGCGAGGAGGCTACGGCAGCGCGGTGATGACAGTGATGAGGACATGGACACAGACCTCTCTCAAAGAACGGGACCCCGCAAATTGGACAACCTGGTGGCAATGGGGCAGGCTCATGCCGTGGAACACCGATTCTGGGCCTGGGAAATGAGCACAGACTGGTGGGACCGCATAGTGTTGCAGGTCTGGGCAGTGGCTCGAAACTTTCGCGTGCGTAAGGGCACTTTCCTGGAACTTTGTGACTTGCTGTCCCCTGCCCTGGAGCCCCAGAACACCAGGATGAGAGCAGCCCTGACAGTTGAGAAGTGAGTGGCAATAGCCCTCTGGAAGCTTGCAACGCCTGACAGCTACCGGTCAGTCGCGAATCAATTTGGAGTGGGCAAATCTACTGTGGGAGTTGCTGTGATGCAAGTAGCCAACGCAATCGTTGAGCTGCTGCTGTCAAAGGTAGTGACCCTGGGAAATGTGCAGGTGATAGTAGATGGCTTCTCTGCGATGGGATTCCCTAACTGTGGTGGGGCTATAGACGGAACGCATATCCCTATCCTGGGACTGGATCACCAGGGCAGCCAGTACATTAACTGCAAGGGGTACTTTTCAATGGTGCTGCAAGCACTGGTGGATCACAAGGGACGTTTCACCAACATCAACGTCGGATGGCCAGGAAAGGTTCATGACGCTTGCATCTTCAGGAACTCTGGTCTGTTTAGACGGTTGCAGGAAGGTATTTACTTCCCAGACCAGAAAATAACTGTTGGGGATGTTGAAATGCCTATAGTGATCCTTGGGGACCCAGCCTACCCACTAATGCCCTGGCTCATGAAGCCGTACACAGGCGCCCTGGACAGTAGTAAGGAGCTGTTCAACTACCGGCTGAGCAAGTGCAGAATGGTGGTGGAGTGTGCATTTGGATGTTGGAAAGGGCGCTGGCGCAGCTTACTGACTCGCTCAGACCTCAGCGAAACCAATATACCCATTGTTATTGCTGCTTGCTGTGTGCTCCACAATCTCTGTGAGAGTAAGGGGGATACATTTATGGTGGGATGGGAGGTTGAGGCAAATCGCCTGGCCGCAGCTTACGCACAGACAGACACCAGGGCGATTAGAAGAGCACAGCAGGACGCGCTGCGCATCAGGGAAGTTTTGACAACTAGCTTCATGACTAGCCAGGCTACCGAGTGACTCTTACGTTTGTTTCTCCTTGATGGGAACCTGCCCCCTTTGCTTACTCTGTTTATATTGCCTATCCTCTCTAATTAACAACCGCCCTCACCCCTTCAAGCACACCTTGCTTTGAAAGGAAATAAAGGCACCATTGTTTAACAAACAAGTATTCTTTATTCAACATTTATTAACAAAGGGAGAGAACTTGGAAGGTGGCCAGGGTGGGGTGCAGGCGGAGGGGAGGAGGAAGGAGGGAAGGAAAAGGCCGCTTCAAAACTTGTGGAATGACAGCCTTCTGCTGCTTGGGCAATCTGCCGGGGTGGAGTGGTTGGTTGCACAGAGCCTCTTCCCTCCCCCGCCCCCCCCCCCGGCGTTTTGGGGACTCTGAGTGAGGAGGCTATGGGACTTGGGGAGGGGTGAGGGTGGTTACAGCGGCGGTCTGTCATCCTGCTTCCGTTCCTGCAGAACATCCACCGGGCGCCGGAGCGTGTCGGTTTGCTCCCGCAGTAGCCCCAGCATTGCCTCAGTCGCCCTCTGATCTTTCTGCCGCCACCTCTCATCTCGAGCGTCCCTCCTTTTCCAGTAGCTGTACTGGCCACGAATGCATCCGAACATCCTCAGGGCAAAGTAATCATTAAAATCACTTGCTTTTAAACCATGTCTTTTCAATTCAGAAAATACACTCACCTGATGTGCCTTCTCCAGCTTCACGGTCCGGGATACTGCCTTGGGAGGGTTGAGAGGGTATCCCTGTCAGGGTGAGGAAGAGTTCCTGGCTTTCGGGGAAATCGGTGTGCAGAGCGCTCTTGACTACCTCGTCCTCATCATCTCCTTCATCATCTTCCCTGTCTGCAAAAACATCAGAGGAAGCGACTGATGAGAATACTCCATCGTCAGAGTCCACGGACAGGGGAGGGGTAGTGGTGGTGGCCCCTCACCTAGAATGGCATGCAGCACAGCATAGAAGTGGCATGTCTGGGGCTGTGACCCTGAGTTTGACTCTTTGGTCTTCTGGTATGCTTGTCTCAGCTCCTTAATTTTCACGCGGCACTGCGTTGCATCCCTGCTGTATCCTCTGTCCGTCATGGCCTTGGAGATTTTTTCGTAGATTTTGGCATTCCGTTTTTTCTATCGTAGTTCTGATAGCTATATGGGGAGATGAATCCGTGCTATCAGATCTAACACCTCCCGTTCTGTCCATGCTGGAGCCCTCTTTCTATTCTGGGATTGCATGGTCACCTTTGCTGAAGAGCTCTTCATCGTTACCACTGCTGCTGAGCTCGCCACGATGGCCAAACAGGAAATGAAATTCAAATGTTCCCGGGCCTTTTCCTGTGTACCTGGCCAGAGCAGCCGAGCTCGGTCTGCTGTCCAGAGAAGTCACAGTGGTGCACTGTGGGATAGCTTGTGGAGACCAATACCGTCAAATTCCGTCCACACTAACCCTAATTCAACATGGGCATATCGATTTTAGCGCTAATCCCCTCGTCAGGGAGGAGTACAGAAATCGATTTTAAGAGCCCTTTATGTCGAAATAAATGACATCATTGTGTGGACGGGTGCAGGGTTAATTCAATTTAACGCTGCTAAATTCGACATAAACTCTTAGTGTAGACCAGGCCTCAGATATCAATAGCAGCCTCATGATAAGCATGGGGATTAGAGCTCTATTAGCTCAGCAGTGTTCTTGACAGTTGTAAGCAACTCACAAACCAACCAACATGAAGTCCCTGTTTTATGAATCATGTAACCCATCTCAGTTTGTCCAAAACGTTAAGCAATCAGTTTTTGTGGAAATTTGTATAATGTTATATCACATTATTGCATATTACATGTCATAAGTACAACATCAAGAGCAATAAAAGGAAACAGACTACAAAATACTGTAGCACAATACAAATAACATATGTTAACAGAGATGCACATCTCCTGTTTAGCTGCTGCCCTTGATACTATGAAGCAGCTAAGATCAGTACATATTTAACTATGTTAACTGTTGAAAAAACTTAACAATATAGAATTTCATTGACTATTCTTAAGGAAATATTATGCATGTATGCACTGTACAAATGTCAGGCTGGGAACAAGGACTGAGGCAGAGACGAGGATGGCTCAATGTTAAAAAGTTAAACTTGAGTTCATTGGCAGGCTTGGTGCAGTTATAATTTAACATAATTATCTATATAGGAGAAAAAATGAATTTCCAATTGTTAAATACAAAGCCCTTAATTTAAGAACAGTTTCTAACATGGTTTGGATTGCTCAAAATGGAGAGACCAGGAAACAATTGTCTAATTCCTCCCCCCCACCCAATTATCATTCCTACTGCCACATGTACTACCATGAAGCAGAGGGGTAGCCATGTTAGTCTGGATCTGTAGAAGTGACAAAGAGTCCTGTGGCACCTTATAGACTAACAGACGTATTGGAGCATAAGCTTTCGTGGGTGAATACCCACTTCTTCAGATGCATCCGATGAAGTGGGTATTCACCCACGAAAGCTTATGCTCCAATACGTCTGTTAGTCTTTAAGGTGCCACAGGACTCTTTGTCACATGTACTACCATGCTGATTTACCTCCCCAATGGATTTCTAGATTATTTGTCCCATATTCTTTATTTAGTAACAAATTCTGTGAGCCAGTAGGGCCTAAGTAATAAATAATAATTTCTACTCTTATTCATATTGCGATGGCATCTAGGAAACTCAGTCATGGACCAGGACCCAGTTGCACTAGGCACTATACAAACACAGACTCTAAGAGACAAGAGGTAATGGATACAGATCAAGGGGGAGTACAAGGCAACAATACTGGTCTGCATGAGAGGCAGTGGTCTCAGCGCACCAGCAGCCTAACCATAGTCAAGCTTTTTGTAGGCCTCATGGCAAAGGAGAGTTTTAAGGATAATAATGAGATAGCTGTGTAGATGTTTACAGGGAGGTCCTCTCAAGCATCAGGGGCAGCATGAGACAAAGCACAAAAGTGCTTGTTTGAAAACTTAACTGGACAATGTTAATGGAGGCGTGCATCACTGGTCGATTAGAGATGGGAACTGATCTCAACAGTGAATGAGAGGTGATAGAAAAGGGATAGGTCATGAAGGGCCTAGCCTGAACAGCAGGCTGTACAAGGGACTCATGGGGAAAGACTGTGGAGTAGCTGCACAGCCACTTCACATAGGCACTTCACTCCATGGAGTAAAGGAACCTGTGAATAGCAGATCCTTTGGCACTGGCCTCCACTGGTCTCTCCCTACTGTGCTCTCATACCCCCATATGCAAGAAGGCTCTGATGAATTGGGCCTTGAAACACGCTGAGGAGCCATACCCCTGATTGCACCCCCTCCAAAATCCTCCCACTCACTGTGCAGTGAACTGTACACACAGAAGAAGAAAAGAACCCCTAAATGCTGTACTATTTTCTAAGAGAAATAATTAAATAAATTGGTTGGTAAGGCCTTTCCAGAGCACACTCAGTCAAAATTTATGTGATTTACAGGCAAATTCTATATTTGATGTCATAAAATTATTTGCCCTCAAGATTCCTGTAAGAAAAGGAATAGGTGTATGTGGAAACTATCTTAATAACCAAAACTAATGAAAAATATAGATAGAGATTGTATTGCAATAACCATCTCAGAGTGCCTGTAGGTATGTCATTGCTTTTTCTTCCACCTTATGAGACCCATAAAGAGCAGCCTTTGTTTAATAGCAACAACTGACATTTACTGCTCTGCTTCAAATAGCCAGTGTCCCGTTCAATTTATGAAGCCATAAGTGCATCACATCCCTCTTCTGGAGAACAATGTTACCACTAGTGTCCTAACTAAGTCTCATATATCAAATGCTATGTTTAAGTCACTAGTCAACGTACATGGACAAAGACCAGTGCAACTGATTTCCATCTAGTTTATACACTTTTCTAATAGAAGGTTCCTGAGTTTGGCAAAAAGATAACTTGCAAGCCAAGAATAAAGCATAGTGTTCAAAGTTGACTCAACAGACCAAAAAAACCCTACCCAAACCCTTCATAAAGATGAGGGACCAAATTCTGCTCTCTCAGTTACAAGGGTATATTACCCACTGAAGCCAATAATTGCTCCATCCATGTGTACCCATTCTATACCCATCAGGGTAGGTCAGAACCCAGAATCATAATTCTCCCTCTATTTTTGAGTACTTTGTTCAATATTTGAACACAGTTTTGCCACCTCCAAGCATTCATAAATTGTGAGTCAGGCCTCCAAAACCATAAAATTCTAAAAACAAAAATACCCCATATTTTGTGTATTTTCTTTGCCTTCTGGTTTCAGGGACTTTGGGGTGCATTTCAGGTCACACTTTCCAACTTTGCTCTGAAACTTTGAGTGCCGGAAACTTCTTAGAATGAAATCCGAGATTCTCATGTAATCAGTTGTCTTCATGAACTGGGGTTTCAAGAAAGACATCAAATATTGTGAGACTTGAGATAAAATTGTGAGAGTTGGTAACACTGAATAATACAGGGAAATGTATCAAGTTAAGGGGAAGGTCTAGTGGGGTGTGTCAAAGTCTGGTTTAATTTAACATCTTCATTAATTATTTGGAACTGTATATAGAAAGCATATTAATTAAATTCGCACATGATGCTATACTGGGAGGTGTTAGCAGCAGCAGTCAAGTCAGGTAACTAATAAAGAGAGACCTCAGAAAGGTTAGAAACATGGGTAAGAAATATAACAAAATTCAGCTTGGAAAAATGCATGCGGATGGTAAAAAATACTCAAAAGCACAGATAATCAATGGGAGTGAAATACCTGGAAAGCAGTAAAGTCAAACAAAAAATAATCCTATGTGTCTGGAAAACACCCTTAGATAAACATTTGCTGGGTAACAGGGTCCCCAAAAAGTGCATTGCAGTTGTGTGTGTATGTATAGAGTTATCACATAAAGGAGCAAGGAACTGCATCCCTCTTTATGGGCTTGATCCGATGTGCATTGGTTAGTCTCATTTTTTATTTGATTCGTCTTTTTAGGGGGGATGCTAGGGAGTTTATTTAGTATTTTTCAATTATCTTAAATTTGTTGCTTGTGTTGTATGCTAATTATTTCTGAAGGCAGGGTCATTGTGAACTAGCAAGAATGATTAATGTTTTTTTTCTTCAAGGAGGGCTGGATTCCCTATTGTGTTTATCAACAGAGTCTTCATATTGGCAGTTTATTTGGTCTATTACTGTTTACACAATCTCACCAATGTCATCTTAGAGATTTTCAACATCATTAGTAAAGGTTAATTTCTCCTAAGAAACCCCGGTGATCTCTCTTGATAGTTCTGCTGCTTATTATCTTTAATTTACAGATGATTAATTCATCATACACAGGGCCTGCTCCAGCTTTTTGGACGCCCAAACCAAAAAAAAAAAAGCCCAGCCAAACTGCCGAAGAAAAAAAAAAAAAAAAAAGCCGGACGCCCCAAGAATCCCCGGACTGCCGCCCCTTACAAGGCACCGCCCCAGGCACATGCTTTATCGTCTGGTGCCTGGAGCTGGCCCTAATCATACAGGTGAGGCAGTTTGTTATAGAAGCAACCGAACACATTTGCCAAGCATGGCTTCATCCAGTAGCCCTTGTATTTGGAAACACTGACAAGCACTGCAGTAAGCTATTAAGTAGGGGGTCTCTCTTTTGCAACTGAAGGAGTACCAGTACAGTCTTCTCCACCCCTTCCTTGCTGCTCCTATTGTACATCGATGATGATATCTTATATATCTGTATGCTCTTGCAATTTGAACTCCTACACCTCTCATCCTGTGCTAAAAACACACAGGTGGGCCCACCCATGTGGCTCTGACTACAGCATTAGGGCCTTGTTTTTCAGGGCAATGGTATACAATATAATATAGCATATGATTTGACCCAATGAAGTGCAAGAAATAAAAAGAAAGAGACTCCTAAAACTTTAAAATACCTCTAAGTATTCCAAAGATAAAGTAGCACGAATTGGAAAGCATTTCCTGTATTTTCAGCAGAAATAGGCTAATCTCATACTGTTCAGAGCTATACCCAATCTGGAAACATTAAGAGGAAATAAGGTTAACAAAACATTTGATTTAAGCTTTTTCAAACCCTCATCTCAGCTGGAAAAGCTCTGTGTGAAAGGATATCAGATTACTCAGCAGAAACTGGATGTATATTGCATTGCTTTTTGTCAAGGAGCTGGCATGCCATTATTTATGTACATTCTATTGTTAAAATGCTAGCTGCTGCCTCCACTCTAGTTCTGGCCCCACCTCAGGTACAGTTGCAGAAGAAAGAAGAGTGTGTTCTTCAGAAGACCTGCCTTGGCTGTTTCCAGTATTATGCATTTTCATCATATTAGCATTATACTACATCTGAGTGATGTGCTGAGTGAAGATATAATACCCCTGGACAACAGATCTATGGCTGAAGCCTGCAGGCACCTTAAAGCACTGAGGAAAGGCGATGCACCACAGGATATGGCTATGCACCATACCTGGGAGCTTGTCTACAGTAAAAATGCTACAGCTGTGGCACTGCAGTAGTACCGCTGTAGCGTGGACACTACAGTGACAGAAGGGGTTCTTCGGTCACTGTAGTAAATCCACCTCTCCAAGAGGCAGTAGCTAGGCCAATGGAAGAATTCTTCTGTTGACCTACTGGTGACTACAACAGGGCTTAGGTCAGCTTAACTATGTCATGGAGGGTGTGACATTTTTTACAGACCTGAGCAATGTAGCTGGGTTGACCTAACTTTGTAATGTAGACCAGGCCTCAGAGAGGAGGATTTTGGTTCTCCAACTTTCCTCAAGGGCAAAGGGGTTGGGCTGGGAACACAGGGGAAGGAGATAGGACTGACTTCCCTAATCCCTCCAGAAGTCAAAAGGGGCCCCAGTGCTGCCCTCCATAGACCAATGTGACTTCCTCTCAGGTGTCATACGAAAGGTTCCCAAAAGTCCCTACCACACGCACACTTATTTTAATGTCTGGCATCCATTTTTTCAACCCTCACTTAGTTGTGTAGGTTTAGCTTGTATACTTAATGTAATTTTACTAGAGATATGTAATGTCAGGCAATTTTTCTTATTCCCCTCCCCTAATATTTATGACAACCTCTTAGGAATACAAATACGGTAAAAAAAAATAAAAAAACCCACTATTTTTGTCCTTTTTACTTGCAAACATAGGTTTGCTTCCCGAGAGTTGAGAAATGAACTGAATTAAATGGAAGTTTTTGTTTAACAACAATTTCAAATCTTATAGCTCCTTATGCCAAAACATCTTTGAGTGATGAAGCCTGGTCACAATGATTTCAGTACAACTGTGGAAATACTGGGTTGTTAGATAACTACAAGTTATTATGCTGCTGTTGCAGAGTGAACAGTGGGAGCACAAAACATTATTCACATGGGCCTCACAGACTTTGCGATGCTTTTGTTATGTTTCTTAATTTTTCTGTAGATTAAAAAAAAATGACTGAGTAATTTTACTGAAATCTTCAATTCAGAATAAAATGTTAGTCTTAAAATATTCATAGTAACCTTTTAATGTAGTTGATATGTTGCATATTTATAAAAATCAAAAGTAGAAACAATATACAAATTAAAGAATTACAAAGAAAGATACTTGCACTGATGTCAGAGCCATGAAAAGACAGCACCAATGTATGAGACATCTCTAGGGACAAAAGTCCTATTTGTGTTGTATGAGACCCAACATTCCCCAGGGCTTGCTAGTGGGAGGTGACAATGTATACATTACATGAGACCCCTACATTTCTGTGGGCCTGCTCATGTGTGTATTGAACTCAATGCAACACTTTCATTGGCTACAATGTGTATACAAAATCAGGCCCTAAATAAAAGACTTCATCAGCCAACTGAATATTTACTACTTTATTTAACATCTTTCAAAGTATAGGAATTAGCTTCTATTATATGTTAAATGTTCAAATTTAAAGTTTTACCTGTTTGTGTTCTCCCGATACATTAATTTAGTAATGACAGGTTTCAGTGTAGTAGCCGTGTTAGTCTGTGTCAGCAAAAAGAAAACAAGAAAAATACCTGTGGCACCTTAGAGACTAACAAATTTATTTCAGCATAAGCTTTCATGGGTTAAGAACCGATGAAGTGGGTTCTTAACCCACGAAAGCTTATGCTGAAATAAATTTGTTAGTCTCTAAGGTGCCACGGGTATTTTTCTTGTTTAATTTAGTAATGATGCCCATAGTGTACATGCTAAATAAATCCACCTATTTAAAAGGTAAACAAAGGCAAAAATCTACATTGAGTAAAAGTGCTTCAAAATTACAGTTTTTAACTTTGGGGGGGAAGCAGATATTCAAAAAAGCTTAACACCCACAATTTGAGCCAGATTCTCAAACTGTCTCAGCTCCATTTCAAGTTCTCTAAAGCTAATTGTTCATTGGGAATTTCTGGCCACACAACATTTTGGAAAATCTAGCCACTTCATTAGTGAGCTTAAATGACAGTAGACAATATTAAAAACCTGGCACTTTACTTGAGGAGCCTAAATGGGAGCTACTGAGCACTTTTGAGAAAACCGCTAGCTAGCCCAACTTGGTAGTTCAACTACCCTGCTGAAGTCAACAGGAGTTTTGCCATTGACTTCAGTGCAGCCAGGATTTCACACAAAGGATCTGCCTCTGGGAAAAGGGTGGCACAGAGGATTTAATAGGGTATGAAAGTGACTCATGGAGAGAGATTAGGCTTTGCAGGTACTGAGCCCAGAAAGTTGCAGTACTTCCGTAGGCCTGCAGATTCAGAAGCAATTTGGATGGCTAGGGCCCTTGTGTTTGTGGTTTCAGTGCTTGTTTAAACACACACACACACTCTCTCTCTCTCTTTATTCCAATTTGATTACCTTAATCCATGCATTAGAATCTAGGTAGAAAGCAACCTGCTATATTTTAGTCTGAAGCAAGTGTAAATGGCAGACACAAACCCCAGGGGAAAAAACAAACAAACATAAAACGAGCTTCAGAATGGAAATGACCACCGAACTTGACAGCTCAGTTTGTCCTGACCAGTTCAACAAGACCTCTGAAAAATCCAGCGGGAGAGTTACCAGAAGAAAACCGGCAAAATAAGGCTAAACATCTCAGGATAAGAAAGTCAGTGTTATTCATCACTAACTTTTTGGAATTCTAGGAAGGTATTTCTACCAAGGCAGAGAAGGAAGGAACCAGAAAACATCAGATGCTGCAATTAGATTTTCAGAAAGCATTCTGCATCAGAAGCTGATGATCACTAAGATACGGAGTCTCAGAATAAGGAAAACTGACAGATTGCATTGAAACCTGGCTAGCAGCCAGAAAACAAAAATATGACTATACATAAAAATGTATAATACAGGGTCTAGCTGTGCCCCCGAAGCACTTCAGAATGCATAATCCCTCCCCCAGCTCCTTAGCACATAACTATGTAGCCAATAAAGCAGCTTTTTCGAGAAGACCAGGCCATACTGCATCTCCTCCCTGCTGCCTTTGGCATGATTTCAGCTAGAGCTGTAAGGACAGAAAATTTGTTTCACAGACTATTTCAAAATTTGGATTTGTTCCAAAAAATGTAAAATTCTGAAAAGGAAAATTCCCCCAAAAAATCATTTTGGGTTAAGTGAAACATTTTGTTTCCCCATTTTGATTTGATTTTTTTTATTTTATGTGAGAATATATAATGTAATTGAAACAAAGACATTTCAAAATGAAAAATCAAATGTTTCATTCCCAAAATAATTTTTTTTAAATGGGACATTTGCACACTGTGAAATGTTTTTTCCTATTTTCTTCTGAAACAAAATTCCAGCAAAATCCACCCAGTTTCGCAAAGTATTTCAGTGTCAATGGAAGTGCATATTTTGATGGATTATGGTGCCATCAAAGTTTCTCTGGACAGCTCTAATTGCCATCGCTCTAGGTGCTAGGAGGGAGCAGTCCCTGCTTTCTCCTGAGCACAAGGACTGGTGGGTCTGGCCCTTGTGCACAAGCTAAGGAGATGATCCTTGCACCATCACACTCTCCACATTCCCAGGTTAGAATTAGGCACATTCTAGCCCATAAGAAGGATACCAGAAATATATCATGAGGATCACTGCTGGACTAAGGTGTGGAAATTCCCCATAGCTTTCAATTTCAAGCAGTACTTTTCCCACTCACTAGCTGGGAGGATCCTTAATCTCTAGTGGGTGGTCTCTTATCTGCACCTGTGCTCAGTGTAAAAGCACTGATAGTTGGAGAGACATGGTTTTCCCTCTATTTTGTGCCCCATCAAGGTACTTTCCCCTCTCTCACCCCACACATTCCCAAGAAACTGTGTGGTTTGTGGGAGATGGCTCTTACTTGGTGGCCAACCCAGACAAAATGCCAGGCAGAACAGCTACCCATTGCCACATTACAAAGCAAAAGAAGGACTAGCCATAATACATCCAGAGCAACATGTGGGCCTGGCATGTTGTTGTTTCTAGTCTGAATGATGGCTTGCCAAACTTCCTCAGAAGATGGGGCAGGGGGTCAGCAAGACGTTCTATCACTGGATGCTGAGGCATGGAATCAATGGTGGCAGCTGAGACATCAGATTTACGGTTCAATAGAGTCTCAAAATGCTCCTTCCAACATTTTGAGGGTTGAGGGCCACATTGTCCTTAAGAAGAATGGAGTTGTTCAGGGATTGCAGAGGGATTATGTTGTTTGGACTTGGCCTGTAGATGGCTTTCACTGCTTGAAAAAAGCCTCTTGTGTCATGCTGATCGGTGAAACTCTGGATCTGCATGGCCTTTGCTTGCCACTATTGATTCCTGATGTCACATAGCCTCCTTTGAACTACAGCTGTAAGTCAATGTAAGCCTCTCATTTTTGCTGGTTAGAGCAGGGGTCAAATGACCATGAGGGCTACATAAGGATTAGTACATTGGCCCGAGGGCTGCATTACTGACACCTACCCCCTCCCCCACTCCACCCCTTCCATGAGACCCCGCCCCATCCCTGAAATCCCCACCCCAACTCTGCCCCGTCCCTGCCCCGAGGAGGTGCAGGAGGGGTGTGGTGGGGGCTCAGGGCAGGGAGTTGGGGTGTGGGGTGCAGGAGGGGTGCAGGGCGCGGCAGGGGGTCAGGGTGCGGCAGCAGGCTCAGGGCAGGGGGTTGGGGTGCAGGAGGTGTGTGGGGTGCAGGAGGGGTGCAGCAGGGGGCTCAGGGTGCAGGGTGTGGCAGGGGGCTCAGGGCTGGGGGTCGGGGTGCAGGAGGGGTGCAGGGTGCAACAGGGGGCTCAGGGCAGGGGGTCGGGGTGCAGGAGGGGTGTGGGCTCTGGCCTGGCATGCACTGGGGGAAGGTTCCCTACCTGCCCTACACTGCCCTGCTCTGGCAAGCTCCTGGAACCTGAGGGAGAAGGGGCACAGGGGTCTGTGTCACTGTCACGTCCAGGCACCGCCCCCAGCAGTTCCCATTGGCCGTGGTTCCCCGTTCCCGGCCAATGGGAGCTTCTGGGGGTGGTGCCTGGACACAACAGTGACACAGACCCCTGCACCCCTCCTCCCCCAGGTTCCAGGAGCTTGTCAGAGCCGCGCAGGGCGACCAGGCAGGAGCCTGCCCTGCCCCCAGTGCGCGCTGGATCAGAGCCACTGTACATAAACGCGGGGGGCGGGGCGGGGGGGCGCGGGGAGCTCGCAGGCCGCAGAAAACAATCCCGCGGGTCACGTGTTTGAGACCCCTGGGTTAGAGGGTTCATTTCGCCAAGTGCAAAATGAGTTTCTTTTCTGATGAATAAGTGCTAGGGTTTACTCATTGTTCTCATCAAACCAATCCCGATGGCAGTGAGTGGAATATCCAAATCAATCAGTACATGTCTTGTGAATAATGGTCTTGATTCCTCCCAATGTGTTTGGATGTCATTGATGTAGGTCAGAGAGCCTCTCAATGAAGCATTGCTGAAGAGTCTCACGACTAGTGGGATTTTGAAGTGCCTTGATGTTAAATCTCTTCCACATTCCTTTTGGTTGTTTACAGTGTTGTGGTGAAAGCCTCATGTTCATGACTGATATGACTAAACAATGGTCTGTCCTGCAGTCATTTGTACTTCTCATGGCTCATGTAATATGGACATCAGTATGATCATAGGCTCTGATAATAACATAGTCAAGAAGATGCCAGTGTTCAGAATGTGGGTGTTTGCAAGTGGTCTTTTTTCTTTTGGCCCTCTGTCTAAAGATAGTATTTGTGATAAGCAAATCATGCTCCATATTTTTGCTAAGGAGAATTCTGTTAGCGTTAACTTTCTCCACCCCTTTTTTCCCCAATGGTCCCACTCCAGAGTTCAGGATGTCACCCAACTCTTGAAGTCACCCGTGAGGATAAGCTTGTCTTCATTGGCTGTGGCAGTGAGAACTGCATCAAGAGCACAGTAGAACTTCTTGTGGTTTTCATCATTGTCAAATGTGGGAGCATACACACAAATGACTGGGGCACACTGGTTATTACTACGCTTAAGATGAACAGTCATGAGACGTTTGTTAATACACAAAGGGAATTTTAAACGCTGGTTAGCAATCTTGTTCTTGATGGCAAAACCAATACCATGAATATGCCTCTCTTCAGATGGCTTTCCTTTCCAGAAGAAGTTATAGCCACCTCCATCTTCTTTCAGTTCGCCTTCATCTGCCCAATGGGTCTCATTTAGGGCAGCAACATCAATGTCATATCTTGCAAGTTCTCTAGCTATTATGGCAGTTCTTCTTTCAGGACAGTCTCTTTTCAGGGAATCCATGAGAATGTGAATATTCCACGTGGCAAACTTCATTTTGCTTCGTGTATAGTTAGAGTGAACCTGCTGGACAGAGCCATCCATCCAGGGGGCGACGTAAAGGGATTGAGACAGCATATGTTTAGAGTGCCTTTTCTAGCCACTTCTCCATTTAGGATGAGCACAGGGGATCCTGAAAAGGACTGCTCAGTCAGACAATTTTGGCAGTTGCAGCCGCTTCTGTTTCACAAGTCCAAGCGCAAGATGAGGAACACACAGCTGCCACCTGCATGCAAATTGGCAACTAAGGACTCCCAGAGATCACCTCTCCTATCCCCACCACCATTCATCTATCGCCACAGGACTTAATTATTGGGAGATATTAACACCATTGGCAGATGTGTGAAATCTTTTCCCATGAGGAATCCAATGAGCAGGCAGCAACCTCACAAAACTTGACGGGAAGGAGCCCTGGACCCAGTGGCAGGGGAGTCCGAGACAACCGAGGTCTCAGCCCTGTTTCAGCACTAATCCACCTTCACATCTGCAGAGAACTGACAAGTCCTTGAATATACCTGTTCTGCCATCGGACCATGCTTCATTTGGAACCACCCCTCAGAACTGTTCACCAACAGTGACCCTACCAGGAGAACATAGTTATGAGCGTCATTGGGACACACTAGCCTCTCCACCACAATAAGGGTGATGGTCCAAGGAGAGGTTTAGACCCCATTTTTCTACTCTTGTCTATCTATGAACTAGTATTAATATCTCTGAGAACATTTTACCCTCTTCCTACTTCTCCATATTCTCCCATTCTACACCTTCCCCTCTACACTCAGAGGCAAATACAATTCCTGGGAATATCTGCCATTCTCTTCCTTCAGACACCTCCATTTCTTCCCCAGCCTCCTACTTCTTTTTACCCCACTCTCAGCACTGGCTATTTGTACTATCATGGAATACCAATACCTCTACTTATATCGCAACAACCATCGTGATATCTGAGCATCAGTTCACATCAGATATGAAAATAAATAAACACAACCAAAAAATGGGGTGCTGCGCTCTCTAACTTGAGTAAGGTTCATGAGGCAGATCCTCTGCTGGTATACATTGTCATAGTTCTATTGACTTAAATGGAGATATGACAATTTACAACTGCTGACAATCTCCTCCCACCCCATTTCCTTAAAAGGTGCACTGCAGATTGAAACCACCACATCTGTGCTTGAAATGGGGGAGGAAGTATTTTTTCCAACATTTTCCTCTGTGTTTCAGCTGGCATCATGAAATTAGCCAGGAGTGTGTACAACATAAACTTAATCCAGTTCAAACACTTCCCTGCAAAAGCTAGAAGTTCAGCTTCACTTAACACACACTTTAAAAATGCTAAATCAATTATATATGAGGGCAACTTCATCAGTAAAAAGGGGTGGGAAAAACCTGTCAGAAGTCCATTTCCTTCATGCCAGTGGCCATTGGCAAATGGGAAATGTATCAGTGCAGCTATTCTCGCTTTACCATCATGGCTCTTCAGTCAGTTTGAAGACTTCATAAGAAAACACATGGCAGCAATATGTATTGACATTACCTATCCCATGTAAACAGGACACATCCATATCAATGTTACTCTATAATTCAAGCCATTCAAGTAACGATCTGTCATTAGAATGAGTTTCATTCTCTTGTTCCATGAAAAGGTCAGTAATGACAGGGAGAGCTCAGGCCACATAACAATATTTCTCCCCCGCCCTGCCCTTTTCAAGCCAGAATCTATGCAAGCTTCTAAAATGCCATGCAAGCCTGAACAAAGGGCTAGAATAGGATCCAAAGAAAGTGCTGGATATCAAAGGCTTTCAAATGAAATATCATTTTGAGAATATTTTTATATGAAGAACATTACCCTTCCTTTCTAATGTGTGATGGACTTTCCTTTTAAATTTCCTGAGCTAGATCCTCAGCTGGTATAAATGAGTACTGCATCACTGAAGTCAATGGAGCTACATGGATTAACAGTAACAGGATTTGGCTCAGCACTGATTTGGTATATTATGATTATGTTGTGAAATGGATGTATATTTGAGTGTTAATAATGCAGGGAGAGGAAAGCAGAAGTGTTAGCTATTGGCAGACAATATAATATTTCTATGTATAAGACATGTAACTGGGGAAGCAGCGCCACCTAAGAAAAATAATCCTTTGAGAAAGTGAAATAGTGCACTTGTTAAATTTGCTTAACCTGGGGAAGAAGGGATAGCATTAGCAACTTGCGGCTCTGTCTCTAGATTTTTCCACATGCCAAATGGTGATCCTGAGAAAAAAATAATCCTTTGAGAAAATGGAAGTGTGTACTTGCTCAGTTTAATTAACAAGGACATCATCTCCCCACCACCACCACCAGTTTCCTTTCAAGTTCTGCTAAACAGAATGAGTTGAAAGACAAAAAGGACTGAAGATTTTTTTTAAAAGAGACTTTATTTACTGTGTCTAAATTCACTAGGTACCAGAATAATATTGTTGATCTGTATCATGTCAGTTACATAAGTAAAGAAGCAGGGTTTATTCTCCGGTACATTGCTTGAAGTCAGAAGGCTCAGAGTTGTAGTACTGATCCTGCTACTAATGACACAGTAAGCCAAAAAATATTACACATTTTAAAGGTATGGAAGCATTCAAATCAACTCAATGTGTGTGTTTGGGGGGGAATAAACAACTTCCCCCCCACACACACACATAATGTTAAATATTCTAGTAAAAGGGCCTCTGAACACTTGTAAGCTTGATAGCTGTTATCTGTTTGGCTTCATTTTCATTACAAACTGGAATGCATCCTTTAGGCTAACAAGAGAAAGCTAAACTTTTAAAAAATATAATTAAAGCCAGTCTCTCTGAGCCATTAAGAGATTTGAACTCCTTTCACATGCAGAAGATCCAACAGAGCAGCCGAAATGTCAGCAACCATTCCCAGAAAGATGATCACTGCATCACCATTGAGAATAAATGTTTCTGATATGCATGCAAGATTGGCAACACTGAGACGGAGACTCAAAAAAGAGGAGAAAGGGATGAAGAGAGCAAGGATAAAAAACCCCAAAGCACTCAAGTAGTTCCTACTCCCCACCAGAAAAAATGTAAGAGGGATGAAAGAATCAGACCACAGAGGCAGGGCATGGAAGTAGCCATAAAACACAAATTTAAGTTACTTTTTTCTGAAGGCACCCAATAGACTAGAAGTGAGGGACAGGATGAAATATGAGGCCCCGCATATGCAGTACAAGCCAATGACAAGGTCAACATTTGCCAAATGTTAACAAAGATATTCTAAATGTTTACTGTTGACAACACCAAATTCTCCCAGTCACATAGGCCTGTAACCTGGGAGGCATCTTCAGCTCCTTCCTTCCCTCACCAGACTGAATCCAAATCTTGTGCTTCTACCTCCAAAATAGTATTTCTAAGAGCTGATCTTTTTCTATCCAGACAGACAAAACTCTTGTCCAAACCCTCTGTGACGGTGTACCCCATAAGGCTTTATGGGGAGAGGCTTATAAATGTATACATGATGTAACTGGAATATGTTTTATGCTACATGTGCCATGTAACATATCTCTGTGAAAGTTATGACCTACTGAATCTATTCCTCCTATTTGTATGCATGTATCATTGTTGTAATTGGAGTTATGAATGTTGGTTTTATATTTGCTGGTTTTGTACATAGCCTTTGTAAGAGCCTGGGATCATGTCTTGAGAAAGGTATATGCATGTAAAGAGACCAATCAAGAAACCCTTACACAGACAATAGGAGGTGCAGATCCCAATCCACATCTGGGCCTGGACAAGAATGCAACTGGCTGGACTGATTAGGGTGTATGGACATGTGACTTGCCCATGTGATCCCAAAACTCCAGAGTAAGATGATGCTACGCAGGGAGTGGGGGAAAGGCTATAAAAACCCTTGGAAGACCCCTCCATGTGGTCTTCAGCTGGCTAAAGAGAGAGGCTCTCCACCCCCCAAGGACATACCTGAGAGAGACTGAACAAAGGACAAAGACACTAGGGGGTGTGAGCAATTGCTGGACCCAGGCTAGGAGTTCTATAGCCTCTGAAAGAAAAAGACTGGAACTGGTGAGGCTTTTATCTGTGTTGAGTTGAATTAGTCCTAGATGTGCGTGTTTTATTTTATTTTACTTAGTAATTCACTTTGTTCTGTCTGTCACTCCTTGGAATCACTTAAATCCTACTTTCTGTACTTATTAAAATCACTTTTTACTTATTGAGTTACCTGGAGTACGTGTTGGTACCTAGGAGAGGGGCAAACAGCTGTGCATATCTTTCTATTTTTGAAATAGAAGGCGAACTATTTATGAGTTTACCCTGTATAAGCTTTATACAGGGTAAACGGATTTATTAAGGGTTTGAACCTCATTGGGAGTTGGGCACCTGGGTGTCAAAGGCAAGCGCACTTCCAGAGCTGCTTCCAGGTAGGCCTGTGGCTGTTAGGGGACATGGTTCGGATCTGGGTCTGTGTTTGCAGCAAATCAGCGGAATCTGGCTCAAAACAGACAGGATTCGGGAGTCCCAAGCTGGAAAAGGCAGGAAAGCAGGGGCAGAAGTAGCCTTGGCACACCAGGTGGCAGCACCAAGGTGGTTTCTGTGATCCCAACCCGTCACACCCTCATCATCCAATTTTGATATGTGGCTTTTGCTATGGCCACACACACCTCCCACTGCTTCATACAAAATGGAGCTGCTAACATCAAAACATCAACTTCCTTATCCTCCTCCAACTATATCACCCTGTCCACTGCTTTCCCTTTTCCATCACATCAAGTTCAAGCTTCTTGTCCTCATCCTCAAGGCCCATTGCAGCTCTGCCCTTTCTATTTGTTCACTCTTATTTCTTCTCACTTGTCCACTTCCTCTCTATTCTTCCAGTGATGACAGCCTCACCCACTCATTTGTCTGCTTCTCACACAACCACCTTCATTCCTTGTTCCATGCTGTCCCGTTCTCATGGAACATACTCCCTAAACTGGAAGAGGCATAAACTGGGTGAGGCACAGACTGGAACTTCTCGGATTGCTTTGTGGCCAAGCATGTACCCCTCAGTAAAAGACCAAAGGCATTTGCTTCAACAGAGTGAGTCTCTGGAGCAACCTGCCAGGGTATTCGTTTTATACTAGCCTACATTCTTCCAGTGTCTGAAAGATAAATATTATCTTATCTGGTGCCACTTGAAGGGTTTAGCTTTTGTTTCTAACACCTACCACCTGGATCGTCAGTGGCATTTGTTGTTCAGGAAAGAAAGAAAGAAAAAAAAAGATAGAAAGAAAGAAAGAAAGAAAGCAAAGGTTCTTAGTCCATGTCCCAGGATAAAAGAACTAAAAAAAGAGACCCTCTTGATAGAAAGGCCCATTCATCTTCTGTGCTATAGGTGAGAATGGCTAACTACCAATCCTTTGTGGGAAAATGTAATTTTATTTCATGTAACAATATGCTGCCCATTTTATACCATTTTCGAGAAATTGTTAAGTATCAGGGACAAACCCTTATAGATGAAGATTGCTATACTGTGTGCTTCTACAGGGACTCATGATGCTGTGAACACAGAAGCTGGGTATGTGACCACTGCAATTACTATGCAGCATACATCTTGGTTTAAGAGCTCTGGCCTAAATTATTATGTCCAGTCCATTTTAATTAACATCGCCCGTCCTTGTGAATATTCTCCATGCTCCAGGAAATGTCCCTTTCTTTTTGCTAATTAAGATTTTATTGTTACCCGGGAGCTCTGCAAGCCCAGTAGGGTCACTCCCCAGCTTTCTGGTCAAGCATAAAAATTCCCCAATACATCCATTTCTCATCAGGATAGATCCTGGAGGGTCTCCATTGAATTACATTATGCCAAGATGAGTTATGTCACATTGGCACATCACTCCATGTTCTGTCAATGGCATTCTGTAACCTGGTTTAACCTTCCACAGTTCACTTAGATATATGGAGGATTATGAAATATTCTAGTTCTTCCAAGTAAAACCTATAAGAAAAAATGAATTTTTAACTATTTTGTAAATTTTGTAAATTATATAACTATTTTATAAATTTTGTTGTCCAACTTAGGGTTTGAAATTTCCAAATGCAGCACAGTAGAGAGACGTAATTCAGAATAGTTCCTCTCAATATGGATTATGTACCTTAATTTTTAGCTGCCTAAGTTGAGGCATCATATAAAGGCCTGCTTGGCCAAGGGTGAGGCTTAATTAAGGCATTTCAAGTTGAGTACCCCAGAACTGAGGCATTTGAAATCACTAGTTACTTTTGAAACTGATGTGTACAGAACAGATAGGACGTGTGTGTGTGTGTGTGTGTGTGTTGGAAAGTTTTCAGCATAAAGAAAAAATCTACACCCTTAGATTGTAATATTAATTGTACATATCATTTCCTGATGTTAAGACACTGAGTAGAAACTGTATAGCCAATAATAGCAAAACCATCATATTATGATATTCTGTACCATTTCTTAACCTCTTCATAGCATACTATACATTATATCACATGGCTACAGAAGAGAGGGTAACTGGAAGAGAATGACAAAGTTTCAATTGGAGATTAAAGAAAACCTGGGAAGTTGCTAGAGAACAGCTGTCAGCAGATGAATGTAGTTTGGATGAAGGAGTATAGAGGACAACTGAGAAAGGGACTTGACCAGTAATAAAAGAGACTTTAAATTTAGGTGTCATTAAAACAATTCAGTTTTCCCTATATTAAACACATTTTATTATTTGTATTTCAAAGAAATATTTTAAATGATTTATTTGTATTGTGGCAATACCAAGACACCGCAAGAAGTGACCAAGAGACCACTGAGCTGTTCATGCAGTAAAAAGAAGAATCTTTGACTGGCACTCTATTCCCTATTCTGCCTGATACATACACTTCAGGCCTGATAGAAAAGTAACCATTCACAGAAACTCTTAAATACTCAGCAGCTATGATCTGGGAACAATGTGAGGATTTCCCCACACTGCAAGCAGAACCAGGGAGTTCAGAGGACTAGATTTGAATAGGAAGAGGTTTATTGCCAGGGAGAAGCCAGAGTTATTTTGAGCTACATTACATCCTTTGAAACTGTGCTACCAGGGAGCAACAGATCCAGGAACTGTACCTGAGAGGTGATGGTGATGATATACAGCACTTTTTTATAGAACACCCACATAAGGGAGTATGGGAAGGCATTATGCAATTTAAAAAGCCCCTTAAAATGCAAGCCTAATTGTACAATGAAAATGCCAGTGAATCTTTTAGTATACCTGTTCTGTAAATGCCACATGAGCACCAGTTTGTGTTGTCCCAAAACTACTACATACTGTATTAAAGTCCATTAAGGTATGTTAAAATTATATATATATATATAAAGGCCAGAAGGAACCACTATCACAGACTAGTCAGACCTTCTGCATAACATAGGCCAAAACATTTCACCAATACTTCCTGCAGTGTAGGAAATCATGCTTCCCTACTATGTAATTCAGCACTATTGAGATCAATAACATGCAGGTGTACTGGAGCATATCTAATCTCCCTAGTAAATCTTCAAATGATGATGACTATCACTTCTCTTGGTACACTCTTCAGATATTAATGATCTCCTAAAACATGCCTGCCTTAAATATCTGAGTCAAAAGCTTCAGCTCAGAACTGGAACACACTCTTTTTCAAAGAATATTTTTTCTAGAAATTTTGTTTTGCATAAGCTAAAGTTTGTTTGTGTTTACTTCTTCAGAACTCTGGTGGGCTAAGTGCCCAGAGCCACTCCTTAAATGTCCTGGCACCAACTATACCCATCCTGCTGCCAGAGTCTTTCAAAATCAAAATTTCTTTAGACTCATACCTTGATAACAAAAGTCCTACCTCCCAGTGTTCCTTTTGGGTGGAGAGATTTCTTGCTCCCTTCTCACAGCCCAGGATGGAGAACTCAGGTCATCCATTTACCATTCAGGAGGGGACTGAAGGTTTAGTAACAGAGCAGTTTTTCCCTCCAGGAACATTCAGCCTCAAAGAAAGCTGGGAGCCTAATGTCCTGCTCTTCCCTTAGGTCTAGGATCTTGTTTTCATTGGTATGGGGATTGATTAGAAGAGAGGGGAGCCTTGACCCCATCCTTCACTACAAGGGTTCAGGCCAGGGCTCATAAAGAGATTGCCATCTTTTCTTGCCCATACTAAGTTTTACCCCAGGATCACTTCCTTTCTTCCCATGTCTGCCCTGCTGTCCCCAAGATGTTTGTATGGTTGGTGTTACTTGGAATGGAGTAGCCTGGACCCCATTCTCTCCAAATACTTTGGGGCACTTTATTGCTCACACTGCTGATGTTTGGAACTCAGTCTGGCATAGAATGCCTGGCTAATGTTCAATTCCTTTGTGACTGACCTCAGTTATAAATGCCAGTAGAGTGTACCAGCTTTCAGCAGAGCAAAGACTTGTTACACTGCTTGAATTCTTCATTATGGAGATATTCAAAACTGTGCTACATTTGACAAATCTTGCACCTATTTCAAACGACAGGGCTTATGATCTTATTTCATTTTACTGGGAAGAAAAGTTGATGCAACCTTTATTTACTTTTGTTGTTTAACATTAGTTATTTAACATTATTTGCTTTGTAAATTTGGATAGCTACAATATAAACAAGTAACAAAAATCACCAGAGGAATGTATAACTTCACAGTACAATGGTTTATTGAACATGTTTCTAATATTTCACTCATATAAGAAAACAGTGCACACTAGGTCCAGTTATATATATATTACAGTTCTATAAACTTGCATACAATTTATTGTGTAATGTTATATTTAATGGAATACTATTTTCCAGTATTCTTTAATAGCTTTTCTACATTGAGCTAGCTTCATTTATTTTAATATTCTCAGCTGTATAATAGTTCTTGCTGTGTCATTTAGACAGATCTATCCAACTTTATGACAGGTCGTGAAGAAAGAGGACATGGGGATAAGTGGCTATAATAGGGGAATGTAGATGGTGACAAATTTACCTTATACCGAACGGTTAATCATGGTTAAATATTCAGCGCCTCTGCTAGTTTCAGCATATCAAGTGCCAGACACAGTTTCACAAGTTACTTGAAATAAAGGTGGGGGAAAGTCCAGTAACAATGATTGTTTTTCATTCCAGCATCGACGATGCTACGTGGCTAGATTATGAAAGTCTGTTAAGAAGCAATGCTTGGACAGTTTGGACAACAAAGGCAGGGTTCTGCTTGAGTTAACAACTGGATTTTTTCCTGCTCTTTCTCAACCTAATGGCCTCTTGATATGCTCAGTGAAGACCCATGTTATCTGTTGCTAGAAGGCTGCTATGGCATTGCTAATCAGATAGAACACAGCACATGAAAACTCACTGTCTGATACCAGTAGGCTAGGTGAAACGGAATCAGCATGAGGACCCTAAAGACACTATCCTTCCTGCCAGTTTCTATACTTTCCCTTTTTAGTATTGCAAGATAGGACTTTACCAAGAAAGAGGTTATCATGGCTACATTCTTTGCAGCTGTCCTCATTCAGATTTTATTATTTCTCCTGGGAGTATCCTGAGAAGAAAATATAAGGGAGTGTGCAAAATGCCTCTGTTCCACTAGCCTATGTTATTAAATGTTTTCAGCAACTCAGTAAATAAAATATTAGCATTTAGATTTCAGAGGCACTGATTCAGAGTGGCTCAGAAAAAATAGGCTCAAACAAAGGGACTAACCCCTAAGGTGGCTGTTGTTTTATAGCCTTCCCATTAACTAATATTTAATCCTGGTTTATGAAGGAAAGAGGTATTGCATGTTTTCATGATAATTAGGATTTATGAATGAATAGATGCTATTGTAAAATGTCACAGATTCTTTATTTTAAGAGCTGAAAGCTCACAAAAACAATCCTCGGATATGTTTTATTAAGGAGAGAGAGAGAGAGAGAGAGAGAGAGAGAGAGGGAAAAAAACCATTCCCTTTAACTAACACCAGCAATAGAACACTGCCTTTCCAGAGCAGTGCAAAGTGTCTGGGAAATTCTCATAATAGCTTGATATCTCCTTTTATTTCAAATGAAATTATTTGATATTAATAATGGTAAGCAGAGCTTTAGGATATTTTACGGCAGCTATCATTTCTTTAACCTGTCAGACATTTTATATTACAGGGAGAAATAGGGGGCGGGGAGGAGCTCCCAGGCACATTATGTATGGTGAGGTGAGGTGAAGAATCTGAGATGCAGTACTAGACAGCCAATTCAAATGCATCATTGTATAGGAAAGTCATTGCTGTATGAACACCGTCATGCACTTATCACTTGCAGCTCTCTTTTATTTTGGTGGTTTGGTTTGTTGAACTATTTTACATTTAAATCAGTGCCTTCTTTCTTCATATAATCCATGGAAGTAGTGTGTGGAAAATATGCATGAAAGCTGAGGAAGGTAGAATAAAGTTCCAACAACTGTTTACGTCCAAGATCCTTTCCTCAGGGATGGATTTATTTTCAAGAAGGAGTTTCAAAACGAGAGCAAATAAACTCAAAGTATTGTTGATTAGCCCTGTGCCCAGGCCCAGGGCTTTCTCAGCTTCCTCCACTGCAAGGTGAGAGGATGCATCCTTCTTGGCTACCAGAAAAAGACCCCCCACACGGATTTTCCTAAACCTTGGTCACCCTGTCTACCACCCCTGCCTCAGTGCGTTTGAGGAGTTGTGGGCACTGTCAGGGGTTTTCCGCTTAATGTCCCACTCTGGATTCCTGATTTTAACTTTCAACCTAATCCCCTTTTTTCATTTGTTGTCCTCAGTATTTACTTGTGGCCTAGGTTCAATGGCTCCTCTGGGGGCAGGCCTTAGCTTTGGGTAGACTAAGGCCTGCCATCTCTCAGTAACCAAAACAGGTGCCCCTGCCTCAGACACAGAAAGCCTTATATCTGGTTTCCTGAAGGGCACATGACTAGGAGAAAGTATGTGACCTGCCACTACAGCTCCCAGTCTTCCAGGGTCGAAAAGCAATAACACTTTCACTGAGGTACATTTTACATAGTAAACACTAAAGGCCATGTATTGTAAGCAGACTTTACAAATCCACGCAGGGGCTTGCCAGGCTGCCAAAATTGTGAACATTTTAAAAATTAAAATTAGAAACTAGAAAAATAAATGGGGAATGGGGGAGTTGACCACATTTTGTGAAACCATATTCCTGTTTGTTTGTTTTTAAACTATCTGTAGAGCTGGCCACATTTCAAATTTTGAAATTGAAAAATGTGAAATTTTTCATATCTTGAAAAATAAAAGTATATTCAAAAATGTTTTACTAAATATTTTCCCTTTTTAATTTTGATCAGCTCTAGTGTTGAATAGTCCTTTACTCCACAAATAGTCCTACTGAAATCAATGGCTCTAGTTAGTGGAGTGAGATGCTACCTGACATAAATAAAGTTACTGGAATATAATTGATAAAAAGTGAATAGTTTATTTGACGAATACCACTAGTTTATCTCCACGGCTTGCTAAATGGTAGAAAAATGTAATTATAAATGCCAAAAAATCATTATTAATATTATTCACAATAAGGACATTGATGATGCCAGGAAAGTGATGACAAATTTACTCATGTTTCTGGAATTTGTTTAGCTTTATAAATGATAGTTTCTCAAATTACAAAATTTAAATTTATATAAACTTTTAAAATGAAATATAAATAGTCTTGGAAACTTGGATATTTCAAATTCAGTTGATAGACTGATTAACTTAACTTCTGCCTCCATTTCATAACATGAGTGATACTGGGTAGGAGGGGGAATGGTCAGGAAGATGGGGGCATAACCCTCCACCATCGTTGGAGGTTTCTAAGAATAGGTTGACCAAACACCAGTGGGAGGGTCTAGGTTTACTTGGTCCTGCCACACTGGAGGGGGCTGGACTTGATGACCTTTTGAGGTTCATTCCACCCTACAGTTCTATGATTCTGTGCTCCTTATATCCACTTATCCATATGTGAAAGACTCAGCACAGGAGGATAGACACAGTAAGCTAGGAAACTGAGGCGAGCTTGTACTAGAGAGACATCATGAGTGAGGCAATATCTTTTATTGGCCCAACTTCTGTTGGTGAGAGGCAAGCTTTCAAGCCACACACAGCTCTTCTGCAGGTCTGAGTACCTCTAACCTCTGAATCTTTAACACTGTGGATATACATCAAGTAATTACAGTCAAGTCTTTGAAAATAACCCTGCCATTGGGTCTGTATGGATAAGATGAATCACAATGGTAATACTGAGATGGAAGAGAAGAGAGCAGAGCCAAGGTGAAGACCTTCATTCAGTGAGGCTTGGCAATGGCCAAGGTTCCTGGATAATTTGCTGCTTCAGTTCTGGCAGAGTTCTTTTGCCCAGTAACACTCCTTTCCTGAAACAATATTTAAGGTTTTGTTGGTAGGTTGGTGATATTACTCTATCCCAGTGATACTCAGTGGTTCAGAAGCCAAATTAGTGATCAACATTACCAAAAAGAGCCACAGTAATTTCATTTACTATAATACTGTTTAAATATGAATATATAGTACGGCAGAGGAAATATTTACTGCAGCTTTTCTATAATTGTAGGATTTTGTATTGATAGACAGAGAGACAGACAGATTCCCATTATAGTTGTATATTGAATGAAACTTGTGCCACATGAGTTTGCCAGTGGTATCAGTGGTACCAGGGTTTTATCTATTATATGCTGAGAAGGCATGTAATAAAAACAGGGTTGTAAGTTAGGTGAGTTAAGGTACCTGAATTTCCTGTTTTGTGTGGTTAAACTTAAATTTTAAACACAGATTTTCTGTGTCTTTAACCCAACTCTGAAGTCCTTACATAGGCAAAACAAGAACTGATGTGTAAAGGGAATGTGATTGAAGTGGGAGAAGAGTAAATTAAAGGAAATTTCAGTCCTCAAAGAAGACAAGAAAATGATAACTTAAGAAAAGAGCCCAGCTTACTCTGGAAGATGTATAATATGTCAGTTTGTCACTGTAAATCAAGACAGAGAAGGGGGCAGGGTATTTGTAAGAGTATCTATTTGCTATTGGAATTTGAAACAGGGTAGGTATACCAGTAAAACTATTGATTTATGTAATACTTACTGTACTCTTCAAACAATTGAGTAGATGGACACTTCACTAGCAAAGAACTGTGCTCCCACAGAAATATAATCTAGATTTTTAAAGACCAAAGGAAGGAAGTATGCTCCTGTGACACACCCTGCACACTATTGTAATAATCTTTGTACAAAATATGCCTTGTGAGGTATCATTTGAAAACGAACTCACTGGTCAATAATATCATGATGAAATACGTGTAGCGATATTATATGTAAAATTATGAACATAAGATGAAGTTATGTCTGAAATATGTTGACCAGACAAGTCTGGGGAGAGGCGAAACCAGTTTCTCAAAGACAAAGGACAAGCTGATGCTTCTATCCAGGTGTCAAAGTTAACTGTCAAGTGGCCATTCTTTGCCAACGGAGGAGAGCAGGAACAGATTGATCTGCATTTTAACAAACAACAACATGGAACCTCTTTCACCCTGAGACAATGCCTATGCCCTCACAGCTGAAAGGAACTGTATCTAGGAGTAACCCTCTGGAAAATGCATTTCAAATGGGGACTGAACTATAAAAGTGAGGGGCAAAACACCTCAGGTATTCTCTCTTTCTTACCCTATCTCTCTCTCCCGCTCTTTCACCTAAAAAGACAAAAGGAACTAACATTGGTACTTTGTGAGAGATCCTGACTTTAAAATTTGATCAGCAATGTTACTGGAAATATGTGGTAAGGGATTTCACCTTGAACCAAGTCTAGTTTGTTAAGTTTATTACTAGAAACAGCTTTGTCTTTATTTCTCTTTTAACCATTTCTGGCTTTAATGCGTTATACTTGTACTCACTTAAAATCTCACTCTTTGTAGCTAAATAAACTTGTTTTATTCTTTAATCAAAACGAATCCAGTGTTGTGTTTTAAACTGAATTGTTTGGTAGTTCCAATTAAAGTAGCAAACTGTTGTACACTAACCCTTTATAGGGTCAATGGACCTCTAATATCTGAACTGTCCAAGAGAGGGCTGGACAGTGCAGTACACTCATTTGGGGGGGGCAGGGGAAATCCAAGACTGGGAGTGTGTTGGGGTCACCCCGCAAATGGTAAACAAGGCTGCTGTAAGTCAGAGTATGGCTGGTTTGTAGTTGACATGTTGCTGGGGTCAGAGTTGCAGGACCAGGACTGCAGCTATACACAGACACTCAGGGTGTGACCTGCATGCTGTTTGGCTATTTTTGAGAAGCCCAGGTTGGGAGCTTGCGATGTTCCCCTGGTGTTGTCTGGACCGATGATCTGCTAGGTGACTCCAATCCTCGACTCTGATTGCCAGCCTTACCCTACTCTGCTGTGAGAACCCACACTCCCGAGTTGTTCAAGTACAGCCTTTAGTATGTAAGCTGCTCCCAGCTACATGAGTGAGCACTTTTGACCAGCCGCTGCTTGGAATGTGCAACCAAATGACACTAGCCAATATCTCAAGTTCCAGACACAAACCTAGGAACCTCTGTCTTGCAGTGTCCAGTTATGCCCACTGGATGCTGCAAGCTTATATGAGTTCGTCAATTTAACAAAGAAGTTGATATGTACCAGGCTTGTTATCCCAAGGGGAGTCTCTGACACACTTCAAACTAAACGTACTGCTTCAGGTAGAATAAACAAACAAATGTATTAACTACAAAAGATAGATTTTAAGTGATTATAAGTCAAAGCACAAGAAGTTGGATTTGGTCAAATGAAATAAAAACAAAACATTCTAAGCTGATCTTAACACTTTCAGGGCCCTTACAAACTTAGATGCTTCTCACCACAGGCCGTCTGGTTGCCCTTCAGCTAGGCTCTCCCCTTTGATCAGTGCTTCAGTCGCTTGGTGGTGGTGTCTGTAGATGGAAGTGGAAGAGAGACAGCATGGCACATATCTCCCTTTTATCACATCTCATAACCATAATCATGCCTCATAACCATATACATTAAATTACAACATTACTGTAACAACAATGCTCAGTGCATCATGAGCCTTCTGAAGACACCCAACATGACAAACTTTGCATTGGATAACACACAGTCATATTATAAGGATAAATATGGGGGTTCAGGGGTTTCCCATGAGGTACAGAGTGTCACAAAGCTACAGTAGCAAAGCATTGTGAGGCATCCAAAGTTGCAGGGCAGGAGGTGACAACTCCTCACTAGTCTGTATGCACCCCTGAATGTCATAGCACTAGTATGCACCTCTGAATGTCATAGCTCTCCAGATCTCTCTCCGCATATGTCTCTCCATCCTACCATACAGAGAGTGGGCTCAGCCCTCTCTATTGCACCATTACTTCCTTCATGTTCCCTTGATATGTATTAGAGAGACCTGGGGTTCTTGTGCTGGAGGAAAGGGCATGGACCAGGGACACTGGGGACAAGAATAGGTAGATTGGGGCCATCAACTAGGTGGCCATCATAGTCTCATTGGCCCAATGGAGATTCTCTGGAAAAGGTAAAGCAATCTTATTGTTTCTACAAAGTCTATGGTAGGGACCCCCTTTAAGGAGGTTTTTCGAGCAGATGCAACTAGGAGAGGCCCAGGGGCCATGGCTCATGGAAGTGTTCTCTCAGAAATGGAAGCTAGAGCTGTCATGGGGCTAGAGGTGGCTCAGAGGCACAGAGTTTCTGCCTAAGTGGCTTTGACCTCTAACTCAGACTGAGGAATTGTTTCTTGGTGATATAGAAGCTTCTGTGTGGGTAGCAAGGCTGGTGTTCTGGGCCAAATTAAGGAAAAAGCACAATGGGCTAATGCTTAGATCCCCAGCTCATGAAATTACATGAGATCAGATTCTCAGCTTTCATATAATAAACAAAAACAATAGAACACTTATGTTTCTGCCCCTTAAGGATACAAAAAAAACCAACCAACCAACCAAAGCTTTCAAATGTGAACTGTGTGTAACTGAAGTCTATCTACCTTTAAACAGCCTGAAACACTAGTTCTAAGAGCAGTGAACTGCCCCATTGTGGAAAGTCCGTAGGACCCCAGTTCTCTTAATTTGCCCCTGCCTGTTCTAAGCAGGGGCAAACATGCATTTTCATCCACATGCTCCGTGAGAAAAATTTGAGAGATTTCCACCCACTGAACTCCTTCCAACAAAGCTATCCAAGCTCCAAGATATTAAGGGCCAATTCAACATTTAAGTTGAAGTGAATAGGATCAAAACAAAAGTTCACCGTTAAGCATATACTTAAGTCCTTTGCTGAATAGGGAACTAAAACAGGCCTCCATTAAAGAGGTAAGAAAAGTGCTGGGAAGACAGACCTTCATGTCTAATAAATTTGAAGCAGTATAATGGTAAAATGTTATTTAAGTAAGTGACAAACTCATTTAACCTTTCAGCTGAAACAAGAATATATAACTTATAATTTGTACAGTCCAATTTTTGAAACTCATAACTTCAACTCTGGCTTCATATAAAATTTACAAGCAGTAATAAGTGACCAGTGATTGTGAAAGTAATTTATTATATTAATTTTATTCAAATTCAAATAAGGCGTGTGCTATGCTGTATAAGAACACATAAGACAGAATGAAATAATCCTCATTGGATAATCTTTGACAGGATTATTAAAAGACTGAACAATTTATGATTCCTATTGCAGATACATTTATCCTTACCCCAGGCAGTTAATATGAGGTGTAGCATTTTAATAATGCAAATAGCTGAATATTCAGTTGAGTATGAAAGAGAGCCTGACCTTAGATAATAATTCAAAAACTAACTTTCTAAATATCATGATAAAGCATTCATCAGAGTCTGATTGCTCTTTAATTAGGGCTTAGGTTAGTTTGTATTCTTTCACTGGTTGTATTGATTTGTATGCAAGATGTAAAATAAAATCTCTTAATTTAACACATTAATGAAGTTATAATATTGATGGGTAGCAAACATTCTGGAAATTATAAAAAATTCTTTATGCAGCAAAACTTAATTTAATTCATAACAGATGAGTTATGAATTGTATTTGTACATTGCATATATTGCAAAGAGAGGTAAACAATGCGGTGTTACAATAGATGTGCACAAGGACCTAAGCCTAAATTTGGGCTCAGTCTTTCTCTCAGTAAAATCAAAAGCAAAAATATCATATCTACTTCAGTAGGAGGAATGTCCTGACAGGAAGATTTCATCTCTATAGGAATATTTTTCAATAAGTTGCTCTTTTGTTTGAAATGAAGCTGAAAGGAAAAGCAAGGAGCACAAAGCGTTAAGTCGCTGCATTTAGCCACACCTCTGAGTAGGTTACAGAAACAATCTCTTGCCCCTCTTCTCCCCCGCCCTCCCGACTTATTCCCTGAGAGGAATCTGCATGCTGCACCTTCCCACTCCCTGTTCAGTTTCTTAGGCCAGTGCACAGGGTTTGGGGCCATGATCCATCCCCTCAGCACAAGCACTAGAGCAAGGGAGAATTTGCTCCAGATATCTGCTCATCACTTATGAAGACACTTCCACATGATGAGGAGAAATGTGCACTATGTACATTGTCTTAGATAAATAGATATGGCTACTTCAATAAAGAGTGGAAATATTGAGACTAATCCAAGTTAGGCCCCAAACCAAACCTAGTGTTGTCAACTCTCACAATTTTACCTCAGAAAAATGTTTCTAGCCGTCATAATTGCAGAGAAAAGCTTGGAAAACAAGAACCCTAAAAGTTTCACCACCAAGACAAAGGCTATGGCTACACTACAGTGTTTACACTCAAAGCTGACGGGAGAGAGCTCTCCTGTCAACTTAATTACTCCAGCTCCATGAGCAGTGGTAGCTATTTCAGCAGGAGAAGCTCTCCCGCCGACACAGCACTGTCCACACCAGTGCTTAAGACAGTGTAACTTGCATCGCCCAGAGGAGTGGCTTATTCACACCCCTGAGTGACATAACTTATACTGACGAAGGCGGCGCAGTAATTAGGACATGTTCCTGGGACTCATTACACTCGGGTTCAATTCCCAGCTCTGACATAGTCTTCCTGTGTGATCTTAGGCAATTTACTTAGTCTCTCTGTGCCTCAATTCCCCATCTGTAAAATGGCAATTCCCTACCTCGCATATGTGTTGAGCAGGTAAATATATTAAAGACTGTGAGATTCTCAGGAACTACAGCAATGGGGGCCATGTAAGATAGAAATAAAAAAACCCACAACTCTTTGTGTGTCTAACTTTCTGATTTTTAAGATAATCTAGTGATTTTTAGGGGCCTGATTCACGATTCTTGAATGTGTGGGGTAGTAAACCACTACCACCAGACCCAGAAATCAAAGGAGCACAACAGATGGTTAAAGGTGACCTCCTTCCCCACCACCTGTGCCAAGCAGAGCTGTGACACAGCTGAAGATCAGGCCTCCTAGCTTCACCAGTCCTTTCTTTACATATTGTATTCGTACTTATTCAAATATATTCCCCAAGACCCTATATTATTTCATTAACAGATAGTTGCAGTGGGACAACTTTATATCAGATGTAACCCCAGTGAAGTCTGTGGAGTTATATCAGGGAAGAAATTGACCATATATATATGTCTGAATTATAGCACAACACATGTATTTTGATTTAATTGGGGATTCTCCTTTGCTGCAGGAATTTTATAGATTGCTATGGTCGAATTAATTGCGGACAGCCCCCTGAGGACAAAGCCCTGTTTTTTGTTTAGAAATTTCCATGTACATTATGATCAGCCTTCAAGTAAAGGCTAAATGCAAAAGGCCAGGAATAGAAAATGAGGAGAAAGTTGCCTTTTACTCTGCTCCATTTTTCTTTTTGATCTGAATGGAAATCAGAACATCATGACTTCCACTGAGAATGCCTTGTTTGAGATCTGCAACTCTTTTATACTGAACACAATAAGGATTCTGTTACAGCCTAATCTTTATGCTGTTGGAGTCAATAGCAGAACTCAATGGGACTGACCTGGGTCCTGGATTTTACCCTTAAAGCCACATGGAACAACTACTGCAATATAGACTCAATATTCACTACCACCCACCAAGCCAAAAATGTATGCAAAATACATTTTGCAGAACAGATTAATAGGAAATTATAAAATCCCATTTTCTAGTCAAGGGCTCCCTGTCCAGTATCGTCTTCAACAAATGTACACTTCATTACTTACTACAAAAAATACAGATATCAGCGACTACAATATGATACAGTTAAAACACAGATTTGCAAAGTCTGCATATGCTTAGATAAAACTGTAACACATTTCTTCACTCCAAACAGATCAGGCATTCATAGATATATGCTCTACTCCATCAACACACTGCACTATGGGGACACGTACAGAACTCTGACATAGTTTAATGAATTCCGAGACTGTATTTATTTGAAATTTGTATTACACAACACCAAATATTAAGACATCCAATAACACATTACAGGACAAAACAAAGGGGCTAAGTTAAGGTTGGGTGGGTGATTTGTGTCTGATGGGGTGACAGTAAGTGATGAAAGAGTAAATGATTGGGATTCTCTAGGAGTGTCCCTTCACTCCTGTGGGGGAGGAATTATACATATCATTTAGATCGTTGCTTCTATCTATCTCAGTATAAAAAAGGAAATGGAATTTCTGAGCATACAAATTCCTTAGCTGGTACCCCCCCCCCCATTCTAAATGTCTTTACAAAGAGCCTTTTTAGTGGGGAAATAATTTGATACTGTGAAAAAAGTCTAAATTGCTGAAATTTAATTAAAAGTTAAAAATCAAACTTTGCTGTCTTTGAAGCCATCTAAATGGATCCCTTTATAGTAGGACGCTTTGATGCCATTTTAATTCACCTAATAGTAAAAGGATTCTGAAAAAAAAATGTTGCCCTCTTCAGTATAATTTAGTGCACCTAAATTCTGGCTGAGGATACTCAGTGTATTCCAAGAGAGCGAAACCTTTAGCCATGTTTTAAATACTCAGTTTCTTTACATTTGTGATGTAGCATTAGGAACATGTGACTTGGACTCAGATTCCACTAGTCTATATTGTTTCACTTTAGGTAAGCATTAATAAAGTGCTTCACTATTTTGGTTAAGCATCTCTCAAAAACAGAATACACAGGTTTGTTTTTGTTTTCACAAGGCGCCTCGATCCAATTTGCCATAAAAATCAGTGGAATGATGCCCCAGACTTCAACAGGGGGACTGAACTAAATGCAACATGCTGGTGGTTATACTGTCAGAGTGCAATAAGGAGCGGAAAAAAAACCCTGTGTGATAATATCCCAGGAAAAACTTATTTCTGGTTTCTTAGGATTGGATTGCAATCTTAAAATCTAACCTGAGTAAGAAGCAACACATAGCTGCACTGTCCCAGGAGCAGGACAGGCACTCGACTGTGGCTTTCAGTCTGGCTTCTCTTCCCCTTCTGTTGTGAGGGCTTTGGGAATAGTTATCCATCCATCCTTTAGCTGATGCAGATTATTTCCCCTCCTGAACTGTTGGAGGAGTGTAGTCAGTTTCAGGCACCAGCTGCTCTCCCCTTTCCAGCAATGCAGATAGCCTTCATGGGACTTTTCAGAGTGCTCCTTAAGCCCCCTTACCTGTGTATTTGTGCATCAGAGTTCACAATCAAACCCTTAACAATTGTTCTATGTCTATAACTATTGTTGCCCATATATATGTAACCCTTCTGCCAGGTACAGTCAGCAGCCAAAAGGGCCAAATTGCATATTTAGGGGTTCTTCTTAACAATACAAAACAGAACTGGCTTGAGCCCTGTCAGGGTTCCCTTCCCACTCTGGACTCTAGAGTACAGTCGTGAGGACTCACATGAAAGACCCCCTACACTTATTTCTACCAGCTTAGGTTAAAAACTCCCCAAGGTACACATTATCTCCTTGTACCCTGAAAAAAGGTAACCACTGCCACCACCAAGTGATTTAAACAAGTGGTTACCTTTTCTCAGGGTACAAGGGAAAAGGACCACTTGGAGTTCCCCTTCTCCCAAAAATATCCCCACAAGCCCTTACACCCCTTTTCCTGGGGAGGCTTGAGAATAATTTCCTAACCAATTGGTTACAAACTGATCAAAGACCCACCCCCGGGGTCTTAGAACAATGGAAAAATCAGTAAGGTTCTTAAAAGAAGGATTCTATTAAAAAAAAGAAAGGTAAAAATCATCTCAGTTCAAAACTCAGAGGGTCCTCCCCTATGGGCAAAATCTTAAAGTTACAGAAAAAACAGGAATAACACCTCCCTCTAACACAGGGAAAAGTCAAGCTACAGAAAACAGGAATAAACCCTTTTAGTACAGAGAAACTCACAAGCAAAACAAAAGAAAGCCTAATCAAAATGCTTGACTAACTTACTTGGTTGTAATATTGGAGATTTGGTTGAGGATGGGTTGGAGGAGAAGGATTTTCTGCCCTGTCCCTCTCTTAGTCCCAAGAGAGAACACAGACACAAAACAAAGAGCACAAACAAAACCTTCCCCCCTCCCAAGATTGAAAGTATCTTGTCCCCTTATTGGTTCTGTTGGTCAGGTGCCAGCCAGGTTACCTGAGCTTCTTAACCCTTTACAGGTAAGGAGGAATCTTAACCCCTTAGCTGTATGTTTATGACAAGCCCCACCCAGCAATCTGGGGAAACTAAACACCACACCCTGGGTGCCTCTAAGAGGCAATGCTTCCCCATTCGCAAGCACCGAGTCTGTGTATGACAAAAGAAAGCTTTTATTAAAAGGGAAAGGAAACACAGCATTAATATGAGAAAACAGCAAAAACACATTCAAAAGCATGTAACCACAAGAAACCACCCACCCCACAGTATGCTGGGCAGTGTCCTTTGCCCCAGTTTCCCACCTTGCAGTGCAAAAGTCTGATGAACGAATGTCCCTTTAACATGCCACTCCCCTTTCCCTCCACTGCATCCCATTCACAACTGTCCTTGGTCAATGGTGCACTCACATTGGTTCACTTATGACTCCTGAAGAGTGGGGAAAGGTGTCAAGTAATGTCTCTGCTACTGCTCCACACCTCTGCAAAGGGCTTATTGCTAGCCCTGTTTTCACGGCCATCTCTGCCACTTTTATCACTGCTGCTTCTGCTTGCTGCTCACTGCCACTTCTATGATGCTGTGTTCTGAGATTCCACTAGTTAACTTAGCTCTTATGTAACTCTTCTACCAGGTAGAATTGTCAGAGACAAGTGCCAGGTTTAATATCTAGGGGTTCCCTTTCAACAATGCAACCAGAACCAGCTTTAACTCCCACCAGTAACTTGAGAAAATTACACACCAGCCCCTAGGTGCCTCTAAGAGGCAATAATTCCCCTCTCGCAAGCACCGAATCTGTGTGTAGAAAATAAACTTTTAATTAAAAAGATGAAAGTAACCTAGCATTAACGTGGGAAAACACCACTGGCTGGAGTCATAGGCATAAAGCCATGAGCAAAACACCCACCCCAAAATACTTTGGGCAGTTTCTTTTGCCTCAGGTTCTTAAGGATAACAATCAAAAGTTCCTTTAATGTGCCCCTCCCTTCTCCCTCCTCCACACCCCACTCACAGTTGTTGTCCTTGGTCAGTGAAGACCCAAAGTTCGGAAGGGCATTCACATGAATTCACCTCTTACCCCACTGGGAGGAGTGGAAAAGGCACATTGCTCACTCCACCTGCTGCTCTGCTTACTCCACCGGTCACTCCACTTCAACTTTTGGGGTGTTTGAGGTCCCACCATTTAATACAGCTTTCAGTTATTTCATCTCTCAGTGATTTCAGCTGTTAGTAGGAAAGCCTCACTGCTAGCATAGGCTGGGCAGTCTCTTTCACAAGAGACAGTGATTTCAGCTCTATTGATGCACAGCAAAGGACTCCCAACTGAGTCTTAATCAGCTCTCTAATTACACAGTGGAGAGGGTCAAATGATGCCTAGCACCAATAAGCAGAGTACCAGATACAAAAACCTGTCCCCACCCTCTCTCATCACTATTAGGCTTTGGCACCCTACTCCCTGCCTAGCGAGTGCTGTTCATTTGAGGGCGAGTCCCTCAATCAGGGTATGACAAGCACAGTTCTGCTCCCCTTGATTCACACAAGGATAACAATCCTTTATTACCTCTGCACCCAATAACAAAGCGACTTGCAATCCAACAACTGCCAAAAATGATCATTTGGATAAAGCATCCCCAACATGCTGCTCACCTAGGCAGAGTAGGTGTGTTCATGCAAACAAGGTTGGCTCCTGAAGTCCTTTCCCCAGCTCATCAATAGATGTCAGGGGAGAGCTCATTCAGACCCTGCTCACACTTAGTGATTTCACGGGTTAGCAGGAAACCTCGCTACTAGTGCAACTTCTGTACTGTTTTTCACTGTGATACCAGATCTAAAGCGTAACCCCTATATCTGCTTATCAGTGATTCAGTTCTAATAATCACTGAATAAAAAAAAGGAATCTCAATGAAGCCTAATCAGTTCAAGAGATGAGGCAAATACTATATGACTTTTAAAACAGTGGCCATACCACTAACCAGGAACACCTATTTGGTATCCCTAACACTGCTTAGCAAGTGAGGTTAAGGTTTAGAGTGACTCCCTAAGTAAATGCTAAGTACAGTTCTGTGCCCTTTACTCATACAATAAGGATAGCATTTCATTACCCCTGAACTCAATACTAAAGTGAAATGTAACCCAAAAACAGTCAAAATTGATCACGTTGGTAAAGCAGATCCATCTGCTGAGCACTTAGTCAGAGTATGTGTGTTTATGTAAATACAATCTGCTCCTGGAGTTTTTACCCCAAGTTCATCACTAGACGACAGAGGAGAGCTCATTCAGACCCCGCTTCCATGTATATATCCAAAAACCCCCAAGAATTTCCAATACTAAGAGAACAGCTTTCTTTGTAATTAACGTTATATTACTATAAACTATTGACATGGTGACACGAACATCATTAGGTCCCATTTGATGTGGTGTCCCAAGAGATTTAGGACAAGTTACACAATGAAGGTGTGAAGGATACACTATATGGTTTCCTTCATGTGCACACCTCTCCCCTGGATGTCAGTGGAACTCCATAGCAGTAGTGAGAGCTGCTTATGGTCCTTATTGAAATGACAGTTTAACAGTAAAAGTCCTGTCTGAAAGAGTAATGGAAATCAACTTAATGTATCTTATTGGGTTATGAGCTATTATTTCCAAAGGGGTGGGGAAAGAGAGAACCTCTTCTGAATGATGAGACTACAACCTTACTTATGGAAGATGTTTACAATGAAGCACAAGATCCTGTGTGCAGTGTCTTATTCCTTGGTAGCTGGGGATATTAATTCATGAGCTGTAGGCAAGCATATTGATCTTCTCAGCTATCCAGAAATGAAATGTCAGGTAGAGCTATTTTTTCATTGCTATTCCAACAGACTGATTCACCCATGGTACTGGTTTCTTACACTTAAAACAGAAACTACCTGGTGACTCCTACAAAAATTCAGGTTCACATGATTTCAGTTTTATCAATTCCCATTTGTCCCCAGCCCATTAACCACCCATAACTGGCTTCAGATAATGTACATGTGGTACAAATCTAGTCTTGGGAGTGAGATTGTTTTTTAAAGAAAAAAAGTCTTAAAATCTTCTGTTTTGCTCACATTGGGCCCAGTTCTGCATGGCATGAGTCCCCAGAATTCCAAATGAAGTCCATGAGAATGTTGAAAGCACAAGAAATACAGAATTAGGTCATGTGTGTTATGCTGTATTCTGTACTGTAATTATTTAAAACAATTTCTACACTATGAGGATGCTACCTGGGTCAACTAGAAAAATCTAAAAGTGCTTACTAAATCAATGTAACTAGGTTTTAAAAGAATCCATTAGAAATTCTGTGTGTGATAGGAACATAAGTATTGCCATACCAGCTCAGGTCATGATCCATCCAGTTCAGTATTTTATCTATTTGTGCTTCAAAGGCAGGTCCAAGAAACCTTACAGTGGGTAATTATGGACCTGACAAGGCTGTAAGAAATCACAGGCTGCAATTTTGTTGTGGAAATTGTAACTGTTAACACACTCTGCAACTTTTTATAGATGCCACATCTTTGATAGGTGTTGTGACCCCATGCACCAGGTTGCACTGCTACTTGCTGATATTTGGTCAGCTGCCCCTCCAACATGATGGAGGGGCAGCTGGGCCACATATTAGTGAATGGCATTGCCATCTGGCACACAACATCACCACACCTCTCAAATTTGGCCAGGCTACTCCTCTGTCATGCTTGCCTTCGAGAGCCAAGCTGCACATATAGCATCTCTTCTGAGCTGCTGCCCTTCTTTGGAAGGCTGCATGACTTAGGAGAAGGTGCTAGAGATTGAGTCTGATTGTGCCCTGGGGTACTGCTGCTTATGGGGAGTACCCAGGTTGAGTAGAAGCCTGAGAATAAACCCCCCCACAGTAGTGTCTGCTAATGTCTGATCACACCAGAGTTGCAACTTTAATAGCATCTTGTGAGCAACCTTGTCAAAGGCTTTTGCAATCAAATTGTCAACCAGTTCTCCTTTTTGCTGTTTTGCTGACACACTCGTAGTTGTATGCAGTGGTATTGTGGTGTGACTTTCCATCTCCATAATCCAGCCTAATAATTCTACTTATTTAAGTTTCTTTTAGGTTTTTAAGGTACTTAAGCATATTGCTTACTTTACGACTCCCATGTTTAAGTATCTTGCTGATTTGGGGTCTGAATGGGTTGCACTGCCCCCCATAGTGACCTAGACTGACAGCTTTAAAAGAGAGATCCCCCTTCATGAAGCCCATCATATTAAAATATGTCCTGCATCAAAATATGCCTGTCTTCCAGCTTCATTTATGGCAGTATAATGTATGGTTGCATATTTTGATAGGTATGAGGGCCTCCTTAATATGTATGCACCCTCCTACCTTCATCCCAGCACCAAGGACAGCATATTTGGACAAGTAATAGGCACTCATCAAAATGTGCCAACTCTCCTGGTTTTCACCCCAACCCTGATGAGAACTCATTTTGATGAATAATGGCAGCCAATCAAAATATGTCCACTTCACCGACCCCTGGTTTATATCTCAGCCCCAAAGAGAACACAATTTGATGGATATAGGAAACACATTTTGTTAGGGTACCTATGTCCCCTCTGGGCAAGGTGTGGAAACTAGAAGGTGGGCACGCCTAAATGGGCTCCTCAAACTTGTAGATATGCCCTCCTCAATGCCTGATTCTATATACCTGGGAAATGAAACTGAGAGCAAAGTGCAAGGACTTAAATGAGATTTCAGTTCCTCAGTGCACATGCCCTGAACATGCTAGCTAGTCATATCTAGAGATGTATGCATATGTTCAGTATCAAAAAGGCTACATTTCAATGCATGGCTCATTTTGAAAAAACACTGCTCACAACCCGTCATAGGGACCCTGATTACCTCCACCTCATGGAAGATACATAGGGATTTCCTCAGCCCTGATAAAGCCCTAATGCTGCAGTAACACTGAAGGCCCTACATGAGTAGAAAGATTCAACTGAGATCCATGTAGGGCTGCTTGAGATTGGGCTTTGGGAAGAACTCATTAGGCTGAGCTCCCTGTCTGCCTCCCCTTGAGTGAGATCCACCTTTTTATTGTGTGATCAGTCAACTTGTTTTGCTTTATTTAATTTAATTAAATTTTATTTTATAAACCTGCACCTATTAAATGTTCTAAGCATATTAACTACTTAAGGGCTTGGTTGTGCCAAGAAGTATATACATGGACCCTTTGCCTACAAAGAGCTCCACTGAAGTCAAACTACACTGTTGCTTACAGTACCACATTGTTCCTAACACTTAAAAGTAAAAGACACAATACATCTAATTGGTCCATTGTTGGCAGGAATATCCACTCCACATCTCCCCATTACCTTTTTTCACTCAGCTCAGCCAATCAAAAAAGGCCTGGGTAAAAGTATAGGCCTCTCAGTTTGACGGGAAAATTAAAAATCTCTGTTTCTGTCTGAACAAATTGTGGGGAGTACGTTCCTAGAACCAAGGACCTCTCCATTAAATATGCTTTGCCCGAAGTCCATAGACTTTTCCATTTGGAAAATGTTGATTGAGTTCAATGTGGTTTTAACAATGAAGATTTAATTAATGTAGCTAGCTTGTTCTTTATATCATATATGTATTTATTTATTTTCATTAATTATGTCAGCACAATTCTGGGAACAGTGCTGATGTAAACGGATACATCAGAATGGGAAGTTCTAAAACACAATGTATTAGTTTGACTGTTATAATAGTAATAATGGCTGTTGAAAAATTTTGGGCAATGAAGTTGTGACACAGGGCCAGAAAGGGTTAAACAACCAGCAGGCTAATTGACCCAGATTCAACCTTTAGAGACATGTTAGTAGATAATGTTTGTGGTTATCATTTTCTAGTAACTTCCATAGGCCTTTGTCATAAAGGTCGTGATGCCAGGCATAGAAGTTTGCTCCATTCCCTCCCCTCCGACCCCCACCCCTGCAAAAAGGTACTAAGCTTGCAAGCTCATTAAATTCAGATATGCAAACAGACAAAAGTGATCCTCACGGCTACCTGATTTTAATTCAAAATGCTCTGTGCAACTATAGTATGAGGAGGCCATGGTCCAATAGAATGGTTCGCCTTTCCTGCATTCTTATTAGCTAGCTAGGTGCCTCAAAATGTTTTGTCCTGTGCTGTATAATCATTCTTGGCTGTCTTTCTTGAAAGGAAATTGCAGTGTCACTACCTGGATACTCACTCACCCTTGCAGATACTTTAAAATTATCACTGTTCAGTGTATTGTTCTGAATAATCTTCTGTTCCCTTATGGAAAAGTTATAATTTATTAGAGAATGTTCTTTCTATAGAATGTGTAAACCACTTTCTAGCATGCAGTTCTATAGCAGTGGTTTGATTAAACTCTATAGGTCAGTTTGAAATATTATAGAAAGAATATCATTCTTTATTAAAGGCTGTAAATTATTTAGAGTAGTTTCTATCAAAATCTCTTGTTTTCATCCCTATTAAATTCCATAGGAGTTTTCCATAAGCATTACATAGGACAGGTCCAAATAGAAAACCACAGAAACTGTCAAACCATAGGCACTGTTTAAGCAGAGAAAATGATTTCAGATTATTACCCCTATGCTAGACCTCAGAGAATAATTTGCAGCAGATGGTATACTCAACCAATTTAGCCACTTTGCCTTGTGGAATGTCAGTGAGCAGATTGGGATTTCCTCAGAGTTATTCAATATTCAAATTTACTTGTGTGTGTGTTTTGTTTTCTTTTGTTTTGGTTTTTTGTGAGTTGTAATTTATTATTTGTGTTCCCTAGATTGAAATAACGGGTGGAGCAGATTTACCCGCTCCATTATCTCCCTTGTGCTCTTCCTGGAAATGCGTGACTCTACTCTACTATTTACCCAGAGGTGTGATTTTAAAAGTCCAAACCTAGCCCAGAGTAATTGTATGTACAGGCACGGCCCTATTTTCCCTCACTTTGTGTCTGTCTTTTCTGTTGAAAATTCTTTGAGCAGGCACCTTGTCTTCTAATGTGTTTAGAGGGCACCTCCCATAGTAGAAGATAAATATCTGATAATAATAATAGTTGCAAAGGCTGCTGGCACATCCTTGCCTGGCTTATTTAATTGTCTCTATGTCAGAGGTCTGGTAAATGTATTTTTAGAAATATGTCCTCTTATTGTGGCAGCCTATTTAAAAAAATACAGTTTTGGGGTGCTAGCTTCTGATTTATTTCCCTTGGACATTCACAGAAGAAACATTTGATGGGATGTTTGTGAACACAAACACTAAAAGAGTGTGAGCATGCCTAAAATTCATTTTAAATCAAAATTTAACTGAGTACTCACATAATTTTTTTTCAGTTCACCTCTGTGATAGGGTCAAGCCAGATGGCTATAGAAGAGTGATAGCGGTAGATACATTATTCCCAGATAAAGCAGGTTCCTTTTCCTTGGGTAAGATAACAGGGGCGGTTCCAGAACCAATTAAGGCAGGCAGGCTAATTAGGACACCGGGAGCCAATTAAGAAGCTACTAGAATCAATTAAAACAGGCAGGCTAATCGGGCACCTGGTTTAAGAAGGACCTCACTTCAGTCAGTGAGGGGTGTGCAAGGAGTGGGAAGTGAGAGGGCGTGCTGCTGGAGGACTGAGGAGTACAAACGCTATCTGGCATCAGGAGGAAGATCCTGTGGTGAGGATAAAGAAGGTGCTCGGGGGAGACCATGGGGAAGTAACCCAGAGAGTTGTAGCTGTCATGCAGCTGTTACAGGACATGTTGTAGACAGCTGCTATCCACAAGGTCCTGGGCTGGAACCCAGAGTAGAGGGTGGGCTCGGATTCCCCCCAAAGACCCCATCTGACACAGGAGAAGTTGACTTGCTCTATAAGACACAGCAGAGTGGAAGGTCTAATTTGGAAAGGGATCTGGCCTGTCCTCAACTCACTATGTGGGACAACAGAGACTACGGAGATTGTTTTCCCTTTCCCTCATGCTGGCCAGTGATGAGGTTAGCTGAGTGAATGGCAGGTTTGTGCCATTAACAAAAGGAGCTGAACTGAGGACTTTTGTGAACATCTGAGGCGAGCAAATCTGCCAGAAAGCGCAGGATCCACCAAAGAAGAGGAGGAACTTTGTCACAACTGGTGTTAGCAGTGGGATTAGGTGCACAGTGCAGAGGAAGAAGGAGGGTGTTTTAAAAAAAAGAGAGGGTTTATTTATCTTTTCCACCACCACAATGAATGACATAGTGCAGGCACTGATACAAGCCACGGTTGCCCAGCAGGAGGCTACCCGTGTCCAGGCAGCCACCCAACAGGAGGCAGTGTGGCTGCAGCAAGAAACCAATCGCCTGTTGATGGACCAGGCTGCTCAAGACTGTGCTATGTTGCCGGAATTGATAAACCAGGTAAAGACCCTTACAGAGCTGAACTGCAGCCATGATGAGACACCTATTATATGGGCCAGCAATTGGCTGTAGAAAAAGATGCGGGAGGATGACGTAGAGGCATACCTCCTGCCCTTTGAGAGGACAGCCCTGCAGGAAGCTTGGCCCCGAGAACAGTGGTCTGGCATCCTCGCTCCATTCTGGGGGCGGGGGAGCCCAGAAGGCCTATTGTGATATGTCTGAAGAGGCTGCAGCAGACTACCCCAGCTGAAATCAGAGATCCTGGCCAGATCTGGGGTAACAAACGCAGTGCAGGCCCAGCAGTATCATGAGTGGAGGTACCAGGAAAACAAAACCCCATGGTACCAATGATATACCTCATCCATCTGGCATGAAAATGGTTACCAACTGAGTCCCAGAGTCCAGAAGAGACACTCAAGGTTTTGGTCATTGACTGATAAATGAGGGGACTACTGCCAGACCTTCACGCCTGGGTAAGCCAGAACGAACCCTCCACCTATGATGAGGTTGTCATACTGGTAGAGAGGTGAAGGATGGCGAGGGAGCTGACCCAACCAATTAAGGAAGAGGCACCTGGGTTAAACTAGCAGCACCAAGCCCCAGAGCTTGGGTGACTGGGCCCCCAGGAAGGCCCAGGGTAAAAAAGAGAGGGGCTGAAGGCCCACCGGAGGCTACAAAGAGTCGGAGCACTGAGGGTGAAGAGGATTGTGACATTAGACTGCCCAAACCCAGAGACCAGGGAATGCCTACGGCCCCATACAGATGTTACGCCTGTGGGGAGTGGGGATACATAGCCACACAGTGCCTCAATGCCAAGGAGCCTATGCAATGTAACCTGGGGAACTGGGCAGACCCATGCTCCCTAATCCACCTTGTGGAGGTCACACTAACCCCGCATATGTACATCAGACCACTGAAACTAAATGGGGTAGAGACCACGGCACTGGTTGATTCGGAGTGTGCTATCATGCTTATCTCAGGAAAGCTCATGAAGCATAGTCAGCTGCTGCAGGCTAAACATACGGAGATAACATGCATACGGAATTGGTTATTATCACACCATCCCAGTAAAAATTGAGATCCAGGGGAACACCACTGAGGTAGCAGTAGGTGTAGTCCCTAAACTCCCATACCCGGTGCTCATAGGGAGGAACTTCCCAGGGTTTGGAGACTTACTCCCGGTAAGGGATTGGAGAAATGGGGAAACCCTGAATTAGTAAGGCATCCACAGTAGACTGTCAACCCCCAATCTTCTCTGAAATATCCCCAGATTTGTTCTCCACTCCCAGGCAGGGTAGAAAGATGAAAAGGGAAAGAAGGGAAGCTAAGGCATTGGGAACCTGAATACTGACCCCAAAGGCAGAGATTGCTCTCGTAGGTAGGCAGATCCGAGCAGCTGAAAGGAGGCTGCCCAGGAGAAAGAAGCACCTGAGTCTGACCCCCCCCCCCACCCTAATGCTTCTGAACCAGTAGAGGTGACAGAGACTGGCCCCCTAGATCTCGGGCAGATTAGCCCTGGGAGAGAAAATTTTGGATGGGACCAGGCTGAAGACCCAAGGTATGGCAACATTAGGAAGGAGGTGATGGAAATAGATGGGGTCCCCGTGGAAGGGAAAACCCAGGGACCAGGACCCTACTTCATAATGAAGGATCTCTTGTACTGGGTTGCACCAGTACAGGGGCCAGAAGGTACAGCAGCTCCTCGTACCTTGAAAACACCAGAACGCTGTATTAAGTCTTGCCTATAGTCATCTTTTGGGGGGACATTTGAGGGTAGAAATGACCCTGGGTCCCACAACGGTTCTTCTGGCCTGGAGTACATGAAGAAGTGTGGAGGTACTGTGCATCCTACCTGGAGTGTCAGCTGCACAGTCCCCATCCCCACTTGAGGGCACCTTTAATACCCCTTCCCATCATAGAGGTCCCCTTCGAGCGAATAGCCATGAACCTAGTGGGACCCCTGGAGAAGACGGCTCGGGGTCACCAATATATACTTGTTGTTCTGTACTATGCTACTTGCTACCTAGAAGCCGTCCCCCTGTGGAACACAGCCTCTAAAATGATATCCCCACCAGCTCTTTGGCTCTTTGTCGGAGTGGGACTACCAAAGGAGATATTGACAGACCAAGGAACCCCATTTGTGTCAAATCTAATGAAGGACCTCTGTGCTCTGCTCCATATACATACTCTGAGGACTTCAATCTATCATCTGCAGACTGATGGGCTGGTAGAAAGGTTTAACTGAACCATCAAGGCTATGATAATGAAGGTGGTAAGTCAGGACGGGAAGGATTGGGATACCCTACTACTTTACCTTACGTTTACCATCCGAGAGGTACCTCAAGCCCCAATCGGGTTTTCCTCCTTTGAATTGTTATATGGGCGTCACCCCTGTCGCATACTAGATATTGCCAAAGAGATCTGGGAAGAACCACACAATGAGGGGAGAAATATAATTGAACATGGGGGAAAGGGATAGCTCAGTGGTTTGAGTATTGGCCTGCTAAACCCAGGGTTGTGAGTTCAATCCCTGAGGGGGCCATTTAGGGATCTGGGGCAAAAATTGGGGATTGGTCCTGCTTTAAGCAGCAGGTTGGACTAGATGACCTCCTAAGATCCCTTCCAACTCTGATATTCTATGATTCTATGTTTTGCAGATGCGAGACCGGATAGCCCGGGTCACCCTATTGTACAGGAACATTTTGAAAAGGCACAGGAGGCCCAGCAAACCCATTACAATCGCCAGGCAAAAGTCTAACAGTTCCAACCAGGGGATCAGGTGATGGTATTGGTACTCATGGCAGAAAGCAAGCTTCTGGGCCAATGGCAGTGGCCCTATGAGGTGGTTGAACCTGGGGGGGAAGTAACCTACAATGTGTGGCAGCCTGGATGCTGGAAACAAGAACAGCTTTATCACATTAACTTCTTAAAACCTTGGCACTCATGAGAGGTGTATGTAGTGGCCCAAGAGGCACCGAACCAGTAAACAACCTGCATGAGCAGATCAGGACATCCCCTGATTTGACACAGAACCAGAAAAAGGAGGTTTTGGAGATGACCAGCCGGTACCAAGACGTGTTTAACTATACCAGGCCGGACCACCAAAGCATATTACCACATCATCACAAACCCTGGGGCAAAGGTAACATTAAGGCCCTACGATGTCCCAGCAGCAAAAAGGGAGGAGATCAAGGCTGAGGTAAAAAGGATGTTGGAACTGAAGTGTCCCACAGTCAATGGTCAAGTCTGATTATGTTGGTGCCCAAACCTGATGGCATCACTAAGTTTTGTAATGACTTTTACCGGCTGAATGAGAGATCCAAATTTGATGCATACCCCATCCCCACATCGATGAGTTAGTTGACTGCCTGGGCAATGCCCAATTTTTGTCCACCCTTGATTTAACAAAGGGATATTGGCAGATCCCCTTGGCGGAGGATGCAAAAGAAAAAACTGCATTTTCTACACCCGAGGGACTATTTCAATATGGACACAGGAGGGCACAGTCAATATGGACACAATATGGATACAGTCACCATCTGACACAGGAGGAGTTGACTTGCTCTGCGAGATGCACCAGAGGGGAAGGTCTAATTTAGAAAGGCATCTTGCCTGTCCCTGACTCACTAGGTGGACAACAGAGACTGTGGAGATTGTTTTCCCTTGCCCCCAGGCTGGCCCCCAGATTAGCTGAGTGAATGGCAGATTTGTGCCACTAACAAAAGGAGACAAACTGAGGACTGCCATGAACCAATGAGGCAAGCAAATCTGCCAGAAAACGCAGGATCCACCAAAGAAGAGGAGAAACTTTGTCACACCACCTACACATTTCTACTTGGAGGCAAATAAAACAATTATAATTTGTTTTTATTTTTTTTAATTTACACGCAGGTTTACCAGAAAATCAAAGAAAACCATCCCCCTTCTATTGCGGGATTTCCCCCTGCACTCTATTGCTAAGGCTGAAAGAAAGTAAGCTTTTTTTTTTCATACAAAAGTTGTGGTTACACTTTAAGGAATTAAGCAATCAAAGGGTGAAAGTAAGGCTATGTCTACACCTCTGAATGATCCAATTATACAAACCGAACTTCTGGTGTAGATAGCGCTATGTCGAGGGGAGGGGCTCTCCCATTGACATAGCTACCGCCTCTCGGGGAGATGGAGTACCTATGCCAATGGGAGAAGTTTTACCTTTGGCATTGGTAACATCTTCATTAAGCACTACAGCGGCAAAGTTGCATCAATGCAGCTGTGTCGCTGCAGCACTGTATGTGTAGACAAGCTCTAAGAGACCTAAAGCGAAAGACTGGATAAATGGTCAGTTTTCAACATGGCAAAAGAATCTGCCCTCAAGTTCTGTACTGTGCTCAGTGTTACTTCATATATTTATGAATAATCTGGAAAAAAGGAGTGAACAGTGAGATGCCAAAATTTGCAGATAACCAAAAACTATTTAGGTAAATCAAGACTGAAGACAACTGTGAGGAACTTCAGAGGAACCTAACAAAGCTGGGTGAATGGGCAGCACAATGGAAGAAAGCATTCGATATGAAAAAAGGCAATGTACACTGGAAGAAATAATTGGAACAGTTCACACATATTGTGAACATAGGCTTTCAACTGATTTAAATCACTCTGGAAAAAGTCCTGAATATTATTCACACAGCTCCATGAAAATCATGGCCCAACATGCAATAAGGACAAAAGGCAAACAAAACGTTAGGATGTGTAAGGAATGGGATAATATAGAAAATATCATGTCTCCACCAAATAAATCAATGGTACACCCTTACTTGGAATAATGTGGTCATCCTATATAAAAAAAAATATAGTAGAAAAAGAAGGGACTCAGGGATCGGTAACAAATATGTTTAGCAACATGGAAAGATTGCAATATGAAGAGAGACTGGGAAGACTGACTGTTTGATTTTCCCAAGAAACAAATACGAAATGTGATTTAAAAAGTAAAGTAATGAACAGCAAAGAGAAAGTAAACTGGATGGCTCTGATTTACTCTTCTCATAATACAAGAACAAGAAAACATTTGATACAACTGAAAGACAGAATAGTTAAAACTGAGTAAAGGAAATATTTTTTATTCACAATGTCTGTAGACTTACTTGCCACCACATATTTTTGAAGACAAGAGGTTAATGTGATTAGAAAAAGGAATAGACATTTATTCAGATAATGAGGACATCCATGGTTCAATTAGATAGGATATTTTTAGAAGGTTCACGCTTCAAGGCCTAAGCCAACCACCAGATATTAGGTAGAAATGGGCCCTATGAAGAGGGTTATTCTAAAATTCTTCCCTTCTGAAGCATCTAGTACTCACCACTGTCAGAGTCAGGATAGTGGAGCAGATAGACGACTGTTTTAATCTAGCCTGGCAATTCTTCTTTTCATGTGTTTCTTTGTTGCCATTGCAGGTTGAATATGCACCACGAAAAGCCACAACTGAAATTCTCATCCATCTAGATAGTAAAAAAACAATTGTGCATGCAACTTTCTCTTTTCTTTTTTTCCTGATCTGAAAAATTTCAGTGGAAGTGCCAAGAACTCAAAAAGAGGAGCAATTCACACGTCCATAACTCCTAGTTTGTTTTGTTTTGTTTGTTTTATTTTGATAGCATTAATGGAGTGGATCAAGATGAAATTTTACCCAAAAGTATGTAGTTTTTGAAGTAAATGTCTTGAGAAAAATTCTCGAATTGCGGGACAATCCATAGATTTCTCACTTGTTTGTCACTCAAATGGTTAATTTGAATCATTGTAGGCACTTTAAAGAAAACAAAGCTCTACTAATAGAGCATTGAAGTCTGTTCTTATATTAGCATCCATGCAGGTATTTATATTAGCATCCATGCAGGTATTTATATTAGCATCCATGCAGGTATTTTTATATAAAGGGCTACATTTTCAAAGCACTGCAAGGAAGGTACGTGCTAAAATCTGTTCCTGTATAACAGCATTTGTGCTAGTACCTCCCACACACCACTTTGAAACTATACCCCTCTCTGTCTTTAATAGTTTGTAGCCTTGGAAGGATTGTGATTTGGAAGAGGCTGACATTTGTAGAACAAAGAAAATGCTGAGAAAACAGAGCCACAATAAAACTAGTAACAAAAATTTTGCAAAAAATATACACTGTAATAATACTTAACTTAACTTTCATCTGAGGATCTCAATACTTTAAAAGATTAACCTGTTTTATAATCCCCATTTTACAGGTAGGGAGTCAGTTTGATATTATTTGGTCTAAAATTAAAGAGGCAGATTCTCAGTTGGTGTAAATCAATGCTGCTCTTCTGAAATCAATAGAGCTACACTGATTTACACCAGTTTAGGATCTAACCCAAACTTCCGACTGCATCTGCTTCAGTGAAGGTTCAGAAGAAAAAGAAGTAAATTTTTACAAATGCAGTATGTAAATAACACAAAAACAAATACAATATGTAAAAAATCAGTTCTCCCAAGGTATTTTCTAATATAGTCTTATCTGTTTGTGTGTTAATACAGCCAGCTGAACACAAATATGTGACCCATGATAAAGAAACTGTTTACATGTGTATATTTTCCACAATAGACTAATGATGTCAGGAGCTGCAGGGCTTAGCTTGGTGGGACACTGGTCACAAGCAAAGGATTATTGAAATGTAAGACCCTAGAAGGAGGCATGAAATGAATGAGGGCAAACAAAAGGAAGTGATTATTTGATTGCAGAGTCAGGCTGAGGCACATAAAGCCATACAGATTACCAAAGCCATGGTTCCAGAAATCAAACTGAGGAGTCATTTTGTGAAAACAAATAAAAAATATTAACACAGCTTCTTCAGTTCTCAATACCATTTAATTTCTCCAAAGAGGGCAGAGAATATGCCTGTAATTTTCCCACACCCTACCAATACCATATGAAAAGAATGTATTATTTTACTTTCCTATACATTGTGTACCTTTGGTGTATGACGGCTGATTTACATCTAATTTCAAATTAAAAAGACCTATTTGTTTAAAAGAAATAGAAAGATTACAGAATGTATTTCACTATGAATCAGCTTGGGAAACACTGTCAAAATGTATTGAAGGGGGAAAATGAGCTATAATTTAAGACTGCAAAATCTTCCAGTCTAATATCTAATCTAAACCAGCCTAGATGTTGGATGACTATTTTTGGGTGCCCCATTTGAGATACCTTTTAAAAGGGTCTGATTTTGCTAAACACCTGTCCTTTGAAAATCAGACTCCTTCAAGGCATCTCAGGCTGAGGGCTCAAATTCACTAATCACTTAAAAATGGAGGTCAGAAGGCTGTCTCCTTTGTCCACCGAGATCATTTATCCATATAAACAGCACATGCTGGTTTATGTTTCAGTCTGGAACCTGAATGAAAGAAGCCCAAGATATCTGTAGTCAGTGTTTTAATTAGAAGCGACAAAGGGTCCTGTGGCACCTTATAGACTAACAGAGGTATTGAAGCATAAGCTTTCGTGGGTGAATACCCACTTCTTCTTCTTCTTCTCCGAAGAAGTGGGTATTCACCCACGAAAGCTTATGCTTCAATACCTCTGTTAGTCTATAAGGTGCCACAGGACCCTTTGTCGCTTCTACAGATCCAGACTAACACGGCTACCCCTCTGATACTTGTTTTAATTAGGTTATTCAGAAATGGAAGATGTGGTATTATGTGGTAGATTGCAAAGTGGGTTACATCAACAAGTGGTGTCTTGAGTATTGACTATTCTTTGAGTGGGTGTAGGTTTCCCACCTCAAAGGATGTTCAAATTACAATATACTAAACCAAAGGCATGGATCAGAACTAGAAGATTTCTGTGCAGTTTATACTGGGCAGTGGCACAAGACAAGGGCAACCAATACATCTTCTTGCTTTCTTGGTAAAACTACCAAACCGATACAATCATAGAATCATAGAATCTCAGGGTTGGAAGGGACCTCAGGAGGTCATCTAGTCCAACCCCCTGCTCAAAGCAGGACAAACTCCAACTAAATCATCCCAGCCAGGGCTTTGTCAAGCCTGACCTTAAAAACCTCTAAGGAAGGAGATTCCACCACCTCCCTAGGTAACCCATTCCAGTGCTTCACCACCTTACTAGTCAAAACGTTTTTCCTAATATCCAACCTAAACCTCCCCCTCTGCAACTTGAGACCATTACTCCTTGTTCTGTCATCTTCTACCACTGAGAACAGTCTAGATCCATCCTCTTTGGAACCCCCTTTCAGGTAGTTGAAAGCAGCTATCAAATCCCCCCTCATTCTTCTCTTCTGCAGGCTAAACAATCCCAGTTCCCTCAGCCTCTCCTCGTAAGTCATGTGCTCCAGCCCTCTAATCATTTTTGTTGCCTTCTGCTTGACTCTTTCCAATTTATCCACATCCTTCTTGTAGTGTGGGGCCCAAAACTGGACACAGTACTCCAAATAAGGCCTCACCAGTGCCGAAGAGAGGGGAATAATCACATCCTTCGATCTGCTGGAAATGCCCCTACTTATACAGCCCAAAATGCCGTTAGCCTTCTTGGCAACAAGGGCACACTGTTGACTCATATTCAGCTTTTCGTCCACTGTAACCCCTAGGTCCTTTTCTGCAGAACCACTGCCCAGCCCTTCGGTCCCTAGTCTATAGCAGTGCATGGGATTCTTCCGTCCTAAGTGCAGGACTCTGCACTTGTCCTTGTTGAACCTCATCAGATTTCTTTTGGCCCAATCCTCTAATTTGTCTAGGTCCCTCTGTATCCTATCCGTACCCTCCAGCGTATCATCCACTCCTCCCAGTTTAGTGTCATCTGCAAACTTGCTAAGGGTGCAGTCCATACCATCCTCCAGATCATTGATGAAGATATTGAACAAAACCGGCCCCAGCACCGACCCTTGGGGCACTCCACTTGATACCGGCTGCCAACTAGACATGGAGCCATTGATCACTACCCGTTGAGCACGACCATCCAGCCAGTTTTCTATTCACCTTACCGTCCATTCATCCAGCCCATACTTCTTTAACTTGCTGGCAAGAACACTGTGGGAGACTATCAAAAGCTTTGCTAAAGTCAAGAAATAGCACATCCACTGCTTTCCCCTCATCCACAGAGCCAGTTATCTCATCATAGAAGGCAATTAGGTTAGTCAGGCATTACTTGCCCTTGTTGAATTCATGCTGACTGTTCCTGATCACTTTCCCCTCCTTTAAGTGGTTCAGAATTGATTCCTTGAGGACCTGTTCCATGATTTTTCCAGGGACTGAGGTGAGACTGACTGGCCTGTAGTTCCCCGGATCTTCCTTCTTCCCTTTTTTAAAGATTGGCACTACATTAGCTTTTCTCCAGTCATCCGGGACCTCCCCCCGATTGCCATGATTTTTCAAAGATAATGGCCAACAGCTGTGCAATCACATTGGCCAACTCCTTTAGCACCCTCGGATGCAGTGCATCTGGCCCCATGGACTTGTGCTCGTCCAGTTTTTCTAAATAGTCCCGAACTACTTCTTTCTCCACAGAGGGCTGGTCACCTCCTCCCCATACCGTGCTGTGGAGTGCAGCCGCCTGGGAGCTGACCTTGTCTGTGAAGACAGAGGCAAAAAAAGCATTGAGTACACTAGCTTTCTCCACATCCTCTGTCACTAGGCTCCCTCCCTCATTCAGCAAGGGGCCCACACTTTCCTTGACTTTCTTCTTGTTGCTCACATACCTGAAGAAACCCTTCTTGTTACTCCTAACATCTCCGGCTAGCTGCAACTCCAAGTGTGATTTGGCCTTCCTAATTTCACTCCTGCATGCCTGAACAATATTTTTATACTCCTCCCTGGTCATTTGTCCAATCTTCCACTTCTTGTAAGCTGTTTTTTTGTGTTTAAGACGAGCAAGGATTTCACTCTTAAGCCAAGCTGGTCGCCTGCCATATTTACTTTTCTTTCTACACATCGGAATGGTTTGTTCCTGCAACCTCAATAAGGATTCTTTAAAATACAGCCAGCTTCCCTCGACTCCTTTCCCCCTCATGTTATTCTCCCATGGGACCTTGCCCATCAGTTCCCTGAGGGAGTCAAAGTCTGCTTTTCTTAATTCCAGGGTCTCTGTTCTACTGCTCTCCTTTCTTCCTTGTGTCAGGATCCTGAATTCTACCATCTCATGGTCACTGCCTCCCAGGTTCCCATCCGCTATTGCTTCCTCTACTATTTCTTCCCTGTTTATGAGCAGCAGGTCAAGGAGAGCTTTTCCCCTAGTTGGTTCCTCCAGCACTTGCACCAGGAAATTGTCCCAATATTCGGTAGCTGAATACTGCGCACCGGTATGGAGCAGATGCAGCCCCACGTGACTCATTGATGCCTGACTGAGTACAGTAATGCAGTGCATCACTGGAAACTAAGTCAACTCCAACACCATGGCTACCTGTGCAGTCTAACGTCGCTTCCCCTCCCCCCGCCGCTACGCTAAACTGCTGTGACACTACGCAAAGTTCAGTGAATCCAGGAAAACAGATGTCTTCCTATCCACCGAGACCTCAACAACGCCCACCTCCAAAGTCTTAAATCCCTCAAGATTTTCTGGGATATTTGCTTAGTTTCATGCAAGCAGAATATGATCAGAAGAAGGCTTGGAAAGCAGATTGGGCTAAACAAGACTTAAAAAATAAGCACCTTGTGCCAGATCTCATGCAGAAGGTTCCTGGGTTCAACCTTCTACGGTCATCTTGGTCAACTCTGAACCAAATCTGAAACAATCATGGCAGATGCAGACATCTAATGCACAAATCAAGGACTCTCCAGCATGTGAGTGTGGCTCCCCATGACAGACCATCAATCATATTACCACCTACTGCTGAATTTATAAATACGAAGGAGGCATCACTGCAATAAATTCTGCTATTCATGATGTAGCCATTTGGCTCTATCAACTTCAAGTGAAATTGTAATTGCTGCTCTACATCTGCCATCCAAAAGAAGGTAACACTACAACCCACTGTTATCTGAATAAACCTTCAAATTATGGCATAAATTTGAAAAGGATACCACAGGTAACCTAATATGAAAATGTCACTTGCCCCACAGCAACACTAGAAATTATTGTCTTAAAAACAGTGTAAGTAGAATGTGTGCTTGGTGGATTACATAACGTGTATATTATAGAAAATGAAAGCTATTTTCAAAGAAACAGTACTTTAAAAATATTTTTATTGTAGAAAAGAGAAACCATGAATTTCAGGTCCAGGATATCACTATAGTTTCTGACATCCAAGACTCATCACTTGTTTATGTTGAGCAATGGCTATGGTTGCCTAAGGGAACTATTAAGGTGTTTCTTCTAATAAAATCTGGAAAAAAAAAACCACGTTTAAAACCCTTTTTTGTTGTTAAGTTAATAAAGCTTTTATGCTCAGATCAGTTGTAAACTCAGTCAAGCCTATATTTCCCTTCGGAGCAAAAGCTCTAGAAGTTTTTACTCTTCCTCTTTATATTCCCCTTCCTATCTTCCCTCCCATCTTCCTTCTCCTGCTATCCCAGAATTTCATTTGTCTGGCAGTTTTTCCATCTTCAGTGCCTTGATGAAACATTACAATGTTTTCTACTCATCTGCTTCTGCAGTACAAAATAGATCTCTTATATATCTGACAATCCTGTGGCCATTAAGTGTATCATTTTGGAGAGTAACTATCCCTTTCCTTTATATTTTTAATTTTCTTATATCAAATATCACAGCAATAAGCATGATGTAGAAATCTAAACAGACAAATATTCATCCAGTTCCATCACATTCCAACACATGTATATTCACATTCAAATAATTCAAGCTAGAGGAAATTCAAATAGGAAGAAAAATGCTATTTTAGCAGTGACGATATTACTCACCTGAATATCTTATCCAGAGATACGGTAGATTCTCAATCACTTGAAGTCATTAAGTCAAGACTAGATGTCTTTCTAAAAGACATGCTATAGTTCCAGTACCAGTTGTTGGACCTGATGTAGTATTTACTAAGTGAAATTCTATAGCTTATGATATAGATGATCATAATAGCTTCCTCTGTCCTTAAAATCTATGAACTAATTTTTAGGAAACAAGTGAAATCTTCCTAAGTATTTTCCCATAAACATACATCAATTGACATGATTTTTTCTTCCTTGCCCTTTCTCAAAAGGTAGAAAGTTAAAGTGAAATCACTTGAGCAGTCAGAACCAAAATATCCACTTATCTGTGTTGTGATACTAACTCTGAATGACAACTATTTATAATGCCACCTTAACCATGCCACCTTAACCATGCATGCTATCAACACAGCTTGCATCCATAATACTTAATTTAAAGGTTAATTCAAAAGTTTCATTCTTGCAAAGTTTCCATCTCTCTAATGCAAACTGAACTGCCTAGGAGATAGTAGTGTGTAGTGTACCTGTAAAAGAAAGTAGCAATGCAACATATTTACTGCAATCCTTCTATCACAAACATATTTGGTTCTCGCAGTGGGAATGGATTGCCAAACTTCATTTGTGAACACGTGGTTAAGGATTAACCAATACCTAGTGTGACAAAGTTCCTCCTCTACCTTGGTGGGTCCTGCGCTTATTGGCGGATTCTGCTTGCCTCAGAGATCTTTCCCTGTAGTAGAATCCACAGTCCAGGTTAACTCCTCCTGTGTTTGATCAGGAGTTGGGAGTTTTGGGGGGAACCCGGGCCCGCCCTCTACTCCAGGTTCCAGCCCAGGGCCCTGTGGATTGCAGCTGTTTAGAGTGCCTCCTGCAACAACTGCACGACAGCTACAACTCCCTGGGCTACTTCCCTATGGACTCCTCCCAACAGCTTCTTTATCCTCACCACAGGATCTTCCAGCAGTACGCCCCCTTACTCTCAGCTCCTAGTGCCTCTTGCTCCCAGCTCCTCACACACAACCTCCTTCCACAGCTCCTGACATGCGCCCCTCACTGACTCACTGGGAGGCTTTTAACTAGTTTCAGCCAGCCCCTGATTGGCTGCAGGTGTCTCAATTAACCTCCCTGCTTTCTGGAAAGTTCTTAATTGGCCCCAGGTGTCTTGATTAACCTGGAGCAACTGCCATAAGGTATCAGGGATTTGTTTATCCTGGGGCGAACATACTGGTTCCTTACCACTTCCCTATAGCCCTCTGGCTGGGAAGGAGGTAGAGGACTGCTGCTGCTCATCTTGCTGGGGCTGCTGCTAGGCCCTGGGCCATCCCAGCTGCTGTTTGCTGCTACTGCTGCTCCAGCTTCTCCCCTGGCTGGGCCAGACACCCCTCCCACTACTCTACTCTCTGGTTGCTGGCTGCCTGGCAGCTGAACCCCCTCCCCCCCCAACACCTTGGTTGCTGCTACTCCTGCTGCTACAGCAACCCCTTGCGGGGGAGGGGGCCTGCTGGCCCTCTCCCCAGAGGAGGGGTGTGAGGGGCCCCTGCTCCAGCCGCTGCTGTGACCACCACCATCTGTGAGGGGTCCTGCCTGACCACCGGACCACTGCCTGGAGTTGCTGAAGCTGCTGCTGCTGCCCTGTTTGCTGCCAGGAAGCTGCTGGTACCAAGAGGAGGAAGACCCGGAAGACTGTCGGCGGAGACTCTGCAGACCACCGTGGAGGGGGCCTCCAAGAACTGAGTAATCTTTCGAACTGTGCTCTAGTGGTGAGGGTATTGACTGTGTTTGTAGGGGCACAGGGGGTGTGGCGCCGAGCCTGCCCCCTGGTCCACCTGTGCCCCCCCATAACCCCCACCACCACCGCTGCCCCCTCCACCACCTCTGCTGGCTGCTCACCATCTGCTTTGTGCTACGGCCTCTGGACTTAGCTGCTTCCATGGCCCGCCACAACCTTTTAACATCATTTGGGCCTGCAGCGGCAACCAGCCCCACCCATTGACTTTGTGCAAGCGCACGTGGGTGCACGTGCCCCCTCCCATACCCCTTGGACTGACCCTCTTCCCCCCAGCTGCACATCCCTTGCCACCTGCCTCATTTACCCCTTGCAGTTGTTTGCCCCCTTTGTTTGGTCCCAGCCCCTTGCTATTTTCAGTTTTGCCTGCCCCGCCCCTCTCCATCTACAGCCTTGTTTATTTGCCTTACCCTACCCCTGAAACTAGTCCCTTGTTTTTCTGCCCCATTCTTAGTTGGTTGTCTCCCTCCCCCTGAAGCTCTGTTTGCCCTGATTAGCCCCCCGCTTTCATGAACCCATGCCCCCTCCCATGCGCTTGTGCCCTCCCCTGTTTAATGTTGACCCTATCTCACTGCACCCCCCATGCTGTTATATCATCCCCTCCCCTAGTGCAACAAGAGGAGCCGGATTTCCCATCTTGAGTTGGTGACTGAACCCTACCCCCACACTAGTCCAAGATAACCCTGAACCCTGTCCCCACTTTTAGTGCCCTCCTCCCCTGCCTGCAGCCTAGCAGGGAGGAGTGGTCACCCCAATTCCTCTCCCCACCCCCCCTCTCAAGAGTTTTCCCTTCTTCCCCTGCTCATCATGGCAGGCGATATGGAGGGAGGAGTCCCTCCAGACGGCACGGCCGCCCCTCCTCTGCCTGTTCCCCCGTCACCCTCCCTAGCCTCCACCTCGACCGCCGCTGCCGAACCACCTGCTCTCGCCCCCGCTGAGGCACTGGCAGTTGCGGACACTGAAGAGACCTCCGCTGCTGCCTCGCCCCCCAATGATCCTGGGGGAGCCCCCCCCAGCCGGCAGGAAGGGCCAGGGTAAAAAGAAGGGTAAGGGCCCCGCGACAAAGGCCAGGCCCTCCATGGCAGAGGCAGCCACTACTGCCACGGCATCCTTCCCTGCTGTTCCCTCTACCAGCTCTGAGGGTGTCCCACCCCCGGCTCCCAGAGCATACGCCCAGGTGGCGGCAACCACCCCACCTGCCGCAACGTCATCTAACCCGCCCACCACCTCAGCTACCATCTATAGCGGCCGGGGCCCCTTTCCCACCTTGACCAGGAGGCATGGCGTCCGTTGCCTCCTGGTACCCGCCTCGCCCCACGTAGAAACCTATGTGCGGGCGTTGGCGAGAGTGGTGGGGCCCACAGCCATCGTAGCAGCCTCCAAAATGTACGGAAAGGTAGTCTTCTTCCTCGCATCGGAGGCCGCGGCCCAAGAGGCGGCGGAGAAGGGCCTGGCAGTGGCGGGCGTGTTCGGCCCATTAGAGCCGCTGGAGGACATGGGCGTCCGCCTAGTCCTCACTTCCGTCCCTCCCTTCCTCCCCAATGCCACCCTGTTACCTGCCCTCTCCGCCCTGGGGAGACCCATCTCTGTAGTCAGCCCTCTCCCACTGGGCTGCAAAGACCCCGCCATCCGTCACATCCTCTCGTTCCGCCGGCAGGTGCAGCTCAAAATGCCGCTGGCTGCACGTGACGGGGAGGCGCTCGAGGGGTCCTTTATGGTCCCCTATCACGGGGCCCGTTACCGGGTATACTATTCCACGGGGGAGGCTCGGTGCTACCTCTGCCGGGCGATGGGACACGTCCGGAGGGACTGTCCCTTGGCCCGGCAAGGAGGAGCATCCGAGACCACCGAGCCACGGCAGGGCGTCGGCCCTGTCATCGCTGGCACCCCTGAATGCCCAGTGCCCAGAGCCACCCCTCCTCCTTCCCAGTCCACCGCTGCTCCCACTCGGGTCCTGGGAGTACCTCCCCCAGTGTGCCCAGACAAGTGGGAGAGGCCCGCCGCGAACAGTCTGCTGAGGCCTGTGGAGGAGGGTGAGGCAGGGATACCGCCGGGTGTGGGAGAGGGCCCGCCCCAGAGAGACTTTTCTCTCCCTTATGCTGCCCCACCACTACCTCCCCGAGTCCCTAAGAAATCGCCCCTCCCCCTTGACCCGACCCTTACTAGCCAGCCCCTATATGATGCCATGGAGGACTGGGCCTTAGTACAGGGGAAGCGGGGCAAGCGGAAGGCTCGAGCCCCGCTCCTTTCCACCGATGCGGAAGCCCCCCGGACCAGGAAGGGGGGCACTGATGCCGAGCCTTCCGCTTTGCCCCCGAGCGGCTTTTGTCCGCCAGAACTGGCTGGAAAAGACGTGGCAGCACCGGAAGGTATTACCGCCCCTCCCTCGGAAGCCCCCGATAGAGCCCCTTCTGCCCCCTTTGTCGACCCTGCGCGCCCTGACCCGAGCATCGCTTCAGGTGCCGGCGGAGAGAACCCAGGGGTGGCAGAAGGTGACCTGCCCTCCATCTACGAGGAGATCGAGGGCCTGGGTATGACCCCAATCACCCAGGGGGAGGACGACCCTTTACCAGCAGGCCTAGATCTCAATGACCTCACCCCGGTGCCCCTTTCCCCCCCTCTCCCCATGCTCCCTCCCCTTGACCGCCCGTTCCGCTCCCACCTCCGAGTATCCCCTGGGCTCTTCCACCTGCCCGGTCGCAAGTGACACCTCGCTGACGGCCGCCAAGCCTCCTGAAGCAACGGCCAGTGCCCTGCGGCTGGGACCCGAATCCCAGGGAGTACCCCTCATTGGGGTGGGACAACGGTTCTCCTTCCCAGGCGGGGACCCCGCAAATATCTGTCCACCTCCCGATGCCGTGGCTGTAACATGAGCCATCATACTAGAGCCCGGCATCGTGGGGGGTCCCCTTCCCAATTCCCAGATCCCTCAGCCACACCAAGAGAGGCCACCTCCCAGTGGCCCCGCTCCTGCGGCTCAGGATCCTCTACCCGTTCCTCAGCCTGGCCCTGCTCATGTCCCCTTCCCTGCCCCTACTTCTGGTCCCTGCCCTGCCCCTGATGCCGTCCCAATCTCCTACACCTCCCATGATGACACTGCCACCCCTGGGGCTGTCTCCCGCCCCTTCTCGGAGGATGACCCCCAGGGAGCAGCTCCAGTATTTCCTCATCCCGACCCACCAGAGGCTGCTCTTCTCCCTCCACCGCCTCCCCCAACTAAGCCGAATTTCGGGTTGGGCCCTAAGGTGCCGGCCCAGCGGGAGCTGCGTCGAGGGTCCGCCCCTTGCCTGTCTGTTTCGGTGGGCCATAGGGCTGTGTCAGGGGCCCCTTCTTTCGATAGCCGGGAGCCAGTAACCCCGGCCCCCCATACGCTGCGAGAGTAGCTGCGGGAGTTCCTGGAGGATGTCCGGGGCTCCCGCAACAAAGTACAGCTCGCTCTCCAGCGATGGGGGGATTTCCACCAAATCCTCCAGGCCGCGAGAGCCCTCATGGGGGAGGGCAAAGGGACTGGGAAGCAGGCCGCCATGGCCTACCAACGGGTCCGCCTTTTCTGTGACTCACTACTCAGCTACGGGGTGGGTCACGGATTGTTACGCGGCCCGATGGGGGCCGTGAGTGACTCTGCCAGCAAGGATCCCCCCCAGCCCTCCTCATGGCATCTCTCCTCTTCGCAACATTGAACACCCGGGCTGTAGGATGGGTCTCCGCAGGAGCCGGGTGCTCTCCTTCCTTCGGGAGGGGGGGTACTCTGTAGTATTCCTGCAGGAGACCCATACGGATCCAGCCGCTGAAGACAGATGGCGGCTGGAATGGGGGGACAGAGTCTACTTCAGCCATCTCTCTGTTCGCCAGGCTGGAGTGGCGACCTTGTTCTCCCCCGACCTACGGCCTGAGGTGCTGGTGAGGTTGCTGAGGCTGTGCTGGGGCGCCTGCTGCACCTACGGGTCCGTATGGAGGGGCTCGTGGTCAATCTCGTCAACATCTATGCCCCGACACCGGGCCCGGAACAACTTCGTTTCTATCACCACCTTCCTCGGCACCTTGGATCCTCGCGAGTGCCTGGTCCTGGGCGGGGACTTTAACAACACCCTTGAAAAACGGGACTGCTCGGGGATCGAGCAGTGCCCGGCCGCCGCGGACGTCCTCAGGGAGATTGTGAAACATCACTCCCTGGTGGACGTCTGGCGCGACCACCACCCGGACGACAACTCAACCTTCACCTTTGTCCGGGTGGAGGCCCATCGGTCGCACCACTCCCAGTTGGACCGCATCTATTTATCACGTTTTCACCTTTCGCGGGCCCATTCCTCCAGCGTCCGGCTGGCCCCGTTCTCTGATCATCATCTCGCTACCGTGACGGCCTCTCTCTGTGCGGAGAGGCCGGGGCCGGCCTATTGGCATTTTAATAACAGTTTGCTGGAGGATGTGGGTTTCGTGGCGTCCTTCCGGGAGTTCTGGCTGGCCTGGCGAGGGCAGCGGCACGCCTTTCCCTCGGCGCGGCGATGGTGGGATCTAGGGAAGGTACGCACCCGGCTCTTCTGCCGTGACTACACCCGGGGCGCCAGCCGACAGAGGGATGCGATGATAGAGCAGTTGGAACGGGAGGTCTTAGAGCTGGAGAGGCGTTTGGCTGCCAGCCCTGAGGATCCATCCCTCTGTGGGGCGTGCCGGGAGAAGCGGGAGGAGCTCTGGGAACTCGAAGATCATCAAGCCCGGGGCGCCTTCATTCGATCCCGCATCCGTCTCCTTCGGGAGATGGATCGCGGCTCCCGCTTCTTCTATGCCCTGGAGAAAAAGAGGGGGGCTAAGAAACACATCACCTGCCTCCTCGCAGAAGATGGCACCCCCTCACGGATCCGGCGGAGACGTGCGGGAGGGCCAGGGCCTTCTACGCGAGCCTTTTCTCCCCGGATCCAACTGATCCTAACGCTTGCAGAGTGCTCTGGGACGAACTCCCTACGGTCAGCACGGGCGACCGAGACCGGCTAGAGCTGCCTCTCACTCTGGCCGAGTTCTCGGAAGCCCTCCGTCGCATGCCAACTAATAAATCTCCGGGACTGGACGGGCTGACCGTGGAGTTCTACCGCATGTTCTGGGACATCCTCGGCCCAGACCTTGTCACCATCTGGGCCGAGTCCTTGCAGGGCGGGGTCCTCCCTCTTTCGTGCAGGCGAGCCGTGCTCGCCTTATTGCCGAAGAAGGGGGACCTCCGCGATTTACGGAATTGGCGTCCCGTCTCGCTCCTCAGCACGGACTATAAAGTCGTAGCAAAGGCCATCTCGCTGCGGCTTGGGTCCGTGCTGGCGGACGTGGTCCATCCAGACCAGAACTACACCATCCCGGGCCGCACCATTCTCGACAACCTGTATCTGGTCCGGGATCTCTTGGAGCTTGGGTGTAGGGATGGTCTGTCGTTCGCCCTCCTGTCTCTGGATCAGGAGAAGGCGTTCGACAGGGTGGATCACGGGTACCTCCTGAGCACTCTGCGAGCGTTTGGCTTTGGGCCCCAGTTTGTGGGTTTTCTCCAGGTGCTGTACGCCTCCGCAGAGTCTCTGGTCAGGCTCAACTGGACCCTGACCGCGCCGGTCAGCTTCGGGCGAGGAGTACGGCAGGGGTGCCCCCTGTCAGGCCAGCTGTATGCTCTGGTGATCGAGCCCTTCCTCTGTCTCCTCCACAGGAGGTTGACGGGGTTGGTGCTCCGAAAGCCGGAGCTGCGGCTGGTCCTGTCGGCATACGCGGTCCGTGGTCCAGGACCCGGGCGACTTGGTGCGGGTGGAGGCTTGCCAGGCGATCTACTCGGCAGCATCCTCTGCCCAGGTCAACTGGGTCAACAGCTCTGGCTTAGTGGTAGGGGATGGGTGGCAGGTGAGCTCCCTCCCACCTGCGCTTCAGGCCATCAGGTGGAGCGCGGGTCTGCTGCTCTATCTCGGCGTTTACCTTTCTGCCACGCATCCATCCCCACCGGAGAACTGGCAAGGTTTAGAGGGCAGGGTGATAGAGCGGATCCGGAAATGGACAGGACTACTCCGGTGCCTCTCCTTTCGAGGGAGAGCACTGGTAATCAATCAATTAGTCCTGTCCATGCTCTGGTACCGGCTCAACACCCTGGTCCCGGTCCCGGGTTTCCTGGCCAACCTCCGGACGTCGATTCTGGAGTTCTTTTGGTCAGGACTGCACTGGGTCTCTGCAGGGGTTCTCCATCTTCCTCTGGAGGAGGGTGGGCAGGGCCTGAAGTGTCCACACACTCAGGTCCATGTCTTCCGTCTCCAGGCCCTGCAGAGGCTCCTTTATGGTGCAGGTAGTCCGGCGTGGAGCGTATTGGCGCACGCCTTCCTGCGCCGCTTTCGAGGGCTCTGATATGACCGGCAGCTCCTTTATCTCCATCCGAGAGGTCTTCCGCAAGACCTCTATGGGCTGCCGGTCTTCTACCAGGACCTCCTCCGGACCTGGAAGCTATTCTCAGCGACCAGGTCCGTGGCGGCCACCGAGGGGGCAGATCTCCTCGCGGAGCCCCTGCTACACAACCCCCAGCTATGTGTGCAGGTGGCGGAGTCCCCCTCGGTGCGCCAGAGGTTGGTCCTGGCAGAAGTCACTAGGGTCGGAGACCTCCTGGACTACGACTGGGGAGATTGGCTGGATCCCCTGACGCTTGCTCAGCGCATGGGGCTCTCCAGACCTCGTACTCCCCGGCGCGTACTTCAGAAGGTGAAGGCTGCTTTGCCGCCCGCTGCTCGGGTTTACCTCGACCGGGTCCTGCGAGAGGGTACGCCCCGCCCTCCCTTCGCCCCAAGCCCTCCGGACATTTTTATTGGGCCTCTGCCCCGTGGACCCAACCGGGTCCCCTGTCCCTTCACGGTGAGCCGGCTGCACAAACTGCAGCCGGTCCGCTTCCAGACCGCGCCAAGGAAACATCTATACACGCTCGTGCTCCACACCCTTCATCTCCTCATCCTCACGTCCCGTCCCGATACGAAATGGCGGGACCTCCTGCCACCTCTAGAGGGTGAGAAGCCCCGGTGGGCCAGCCTTTACTCCTCCTTAGTCCCAAGCCCGCCGGGGATGTCAGTTGGCGGCTCCTTCATGGAGCCGTGAGCACAGGCGTGTACTTGGCGCGGTTCACCCCATCCCCGACACATGTTCCTTTTGCGGTGTGAGAGAGACCCTGGCGCACATTTATCTGGAGTGCGCCAGGCTTCCGCCCCTGTTCCGGCTCCTCTTAGACATTTTGTTGAGGTTTTGGTTGCACTTTTCCCCTCACCTTTTTATTTATGCACTTCCAATCCGTGGCCCCACGAAGTCACGGGACCTCCTGGTCAACCTCCTCCTGGCCCTAGCTAAACTGGCCATCTACAAAACAAGGGTGAGGAGGTTGGCCGATGGAGGCTCCTGTGACTGTGGGGCCTATTTTCGATCCTCTGTTCATTCACGCATCTGGGCAGAGTTCCTCTGGGCAGCGTCCACTGGCTCCCTTGACACCTTTGAGGAGCAGTGGGCGCTGTCGGGGGTTCTCTGCTCAGTGTCCCCATCTGGTTCACTTCGTTTGACCCTTTGACCGCACTCCCGTTCCTGTTTTTTCATTTTTTGTCCCCCGGAATTACTTGGTATCCAGGTCCTGTGGATCCCTCCTCTTAGGCTGAGGGGGGGATCCTTTAGCAGTGGGCGGGTTTCACCCGCCCACTTCCCGGATCCCAATAAGAACATACTGGTTCCTTACCACTTTCCTATAGCCCTCTGGCCTTGCCCTATCACACTAGGGTAACGCTTAAACTTGTTTTGTTAGCTCAAATTCTGTATTCTGAGGGTATGTCTACATTACCGCTGAATGGTGTAGCTTAGGTAGATGCACCTGTCCCAGCTCTGACTGAGCTAATACACTCAAAATAGAAGTGTTGCCATGGCAGCATGGGTGGCAGGAGGGGATAGCCACTTTGAGTATGATCCCATCCAAGAAGCTTGGTACATACTCAGGTAGCTAGCCCATCCCCTCGTGACACTGCAGGTGCACTTCTATTTTCAGCATATTTGCACCCTCAGAGAACAGTGCAAGAAAGTCTACCCAAGATGGAAATTACACCTTCCAGCACCAGTGTCGACATACCCTACATGTAGAGCAGGCTTTTTACTCACCTCATTACCCCCAAATTATAATGCTCATTTTACTAATCTGCAATAGTGGTATTTGAAGAATATTTATAGTTCTCCTGAAACAAAAGGTGCCAGTAGGCAACTGTCGGCAATGTTTTTAAAACATGCATCTCAAATAGGTCAAGGAGCATGTATATTTTTTGTTGGACCGCCCATTCCAAAACATTTACTGTCTGTCAGTAAGAGGCAAGGATTAAAAACATACCCCAAAAATTGAACAGCTGCTGGCACTGATGCAAAAGACAGGTCACATGCCTGCTTTGCAGATGTAGTATACTGCCAACCCATGCCACATCACAGACATAGCTTCTGGTATGCCACATGCTGCAAAATCTCTCAAACTTTGTATATAAGAAATTTCACTTCTGCTTATTTTCCACCTTCACACAATATTGGTATCCATTTTGCTCATCTCGCCCACCTGAAACTTTCAAAGATGTTGCCAAATTAACAGTAGAAACCAAATAAATTGCGAATCTAAAAAAACTCTCTGTCTGGTCACATCATGGCTTGTCTTAGAACTCCACCATCTATCCTCAGCACACTGGTGCATATGGCTGAATTCCCAAATATATCAGTTAAGTATTTTGACTCTCAACAAATCTTTCTTAAGGCACTGATAAGGGAAAAGCATGACAACAGATCTAGCAGCAGAATTTTGCCCTAAATAAGACAATTGTTATGTTTTATTTCCTCCCAAGTTCCAAAGAAGGATTATGAAAATATATTTAATGTAATTAAGAAAAAAAATGTCAGCATTACATCTGAGTGTTATGGCAATAATTTGCATTATTTTTATTATCAGTCCTTTATATGATAGAATTCCAAAATCTTTATGCACTTTCTCAGAATCCTTTTATTGGTTATTTGTGGGTTATTTGGCTGATTTCTTGATCCTCCTTTGAACAATTGTCTTTCTATGGTTGTTCTGAGATGACTTATCTTCTTTTATTTGTCTATGGTTTGGGACAATTACAACTCCTATTTTTAATATTCATGTGTATCCTGTCTATCATTTTTGTGTAAATTCCCTTGTGGGCATCCCTTAACATTACTGTGAAACTGCTTAAATATGTGAAATAATATCCTGGGGAAAAAAGCTAGCCAATCACAAAGTAAATATACCCAGGGGAATAGGTGCCTTTTTGAATAGGAATAGTGACTTCTATAGCATGCTGTTGATTCTAGCCCCGATGCTTTCATCAACTTGGCCTAGTTAATCCTGCTGAGGGTACAATAACATTTTAGCACATTACATAGTGAACACCTAGGGGGTGTCTTAGTAGCTAGGATGTGCTAGCTATGATAGTCACCTGACTCTTCTTGTCTTTTACCAGAATTACAAACAGCTCCAGCCATTCACTGGGCTGAAGGTAAATCCCTTCACTGATAGTCCAGGTGTGGGATCCATGCTATGGATCCTATCACAGGGGACTGCTGATATGCATAGACAGTTGTTCTGTCTTCTTGTGTCCTATTAAACACATTGGTTTTTAAAACAAAAATTACCTCTTTCAATTCTCTTTTGGGCAAGGATATCCTGCCATGCTACTTTGGCGTTGTTATAGACCCCTTATTCTCTGGCACATAGCATCAGCCCAGGCTGGTGCATTCATTTGGGCTTGTATTTTAGGCACAGGCGCCAACTTCCGGTGGCGCCGGTGGGGGTTGACGCCCGGCATCGGGGGCGGGCCCCTGACCCTGATGCCGGGCGACGTGGCGGGGCCTCGCCCCTGACGCCGGGCAACATTGCGGGGCCCTGCCCCCCGACGCCGGGTGACGTTCCAGGGCCCCGCCCCCCAACACCGACGCAACGTCGCCCGGTGTTGGGGGTGGGGCCCCGGAACGTCTCCCGGTGGTGAGGTGAGCTGGGCGCGGGCCCCGGAGCTGGTGGGGAGCTGGGCACGGGCCCCAGGGCTGGCGGGGAGCTGCCGGTGGGTGCTGAGTACCCGCCAATTTTTCCCCGTGGGTGCTCCAGCCCCGGAGCACCCACGGAGTCGGCGCCTATGATTTTAGGTCACAGTAACACTCCAAACCTACCTTGATTTCACCTGATTCCAAATTAGAATGGGAGCTTTTAAAATCCATTTTGCAGAGGTGTAAATAACTACACACACTGCAAGACTGTAGAGAATCAGGTTCTCTCTACACTTTGCAAGACAGATCTCAATTAGAATGTTACAGATTGATGCAAAGAACCACACTTCGACTCATTTCATTGATTTATTTGTTTAAAGTTCACTATTCACTTTTTAACAAAGTAAAGACCTCATTTGGATGATGTATTTAAGCATCAACCACGCTGACATGAACATCAATATTTCTTTCAATACAATTAGTTAAACTACATTAAGTTTAGATTGAAGTATTGCCATTTTTTCACATTAATGTAGATCATGTTATCACAGCTGTCAAGAATTTTTAATCTCACCCATTTTTATGAAGGGCCAAAAAACAGGAGGAAGAAAAATGGCATTTTTGAATATTTCTCATGTGCATTCATGTATACCAATTCTGCTTCCACTGATGTTAACTGGATTTCTTCTGTTCACGTCAATGGGAGCAGAATAAGAACACAAATTTAACTCTTATCACAGGAACTGAAAACATCATGAGCACATCATGACATTTCTTAAGGAATTGAAATATTATGTTGACTGTCACACTGTGTTTCTTAATATCCAATTTCTCAGAGCCTTGTAGACAGATTGAGTTCTTCCCTCCACCCAGCTAAGAAGGACATTCTTGTGTCAAAACTAAATGGGGCTTTTGAAGAAGCCACACGAAGAAACCTCATGGAATCTGGCTGCTGACTCCCACAGCTTTCCACCTTCAGAACTCTACATTAAATCACTCCTCACTCATACTAAACTCATCTTCTGAAATGTTAGAGATGGAAAAGAACATGCATAATTGATAGAATAACAACACATGGCAGCATCAACTAACAGCCCTGTCTGAGGAAAATATTTAATCCCATTTAGCTGTCTTTTATTTAAAATCAGGTTTCTGAGAAGATGGGTGCTATTCGTAGTTCCTGTGTTCTCAGTGGAAACCTGGCATAACCTGAGAATAGTATGTGAATAGTAAAAAGAGCCAGGCAAATAAAGAGTTGGATCCAAAGGAGACAAGGAGAGCAATATTCACAAGACAATTATTTCTATGGCTTATACATGTTAGTATAAAAAACCTGCAAGCTTTTATTATATTATTTTTTTAACTAAACCATTGACTGTAAGGAAATGAGAATTCCCTATGCTCATCAGATCTGATCTGTACATCATTCAGGATTGGGAAAAAAAACAACAGTGGCATGATGGTAAATTCCTGGGTAAACATGGTGCTGATGCTGGAGGGTTCCCTGGGAAAGAGATGGTTATGGGGTTTTAAAAATATATTGTTTGAAAGATTAACAGGGGCACTGTGCTGTGATCATAAGGTTAGGCTATAATATAAGCCATGATAGAGGGCAAGAAATACAACACCACTCAGGGAAGTTCTGAACTGATTATGCCCCCACTACATTGAATAAAGTTGCTATGTGCTCCCCAGAAGAGAGAAAAATGGCCATATTGAGTCAGGCCAAAGGTTCATCTAGCCCAATATCCTGTCTTCCAGCAGTGGGCAATGCCAGGTGCCCCAGAGGGAATGAACAGAACAGGTAATCATCAAGTGATCCATCCCCTGTCACTCATTCCCAGCTTCTGGTAAACACAGGCTTGGGACCCCATCCCTGCCCACCCTGGCTAATAGCCATTGATGGACCTATCCTCCATGAATGTATCTAGTTCTTTTTTTAACCCTGTTATAGTCTTGGCCTTCACAACATCCTCTGCAAAGGAGTTCAACAGGTTGACTGTGCATTGTTTGAAAAAAGACTTCCCTTTATTTGTTTTAAACCTGCTGCCTAGTTCTTGTGTTATGAGTAGTAAATAATACTTCCTTATTTACTTTCTTCACACCATGATTTTATCGACCTCTGTCATATGCCCTCTTAGTCGTCTCTTTTCCAAGCTGAAAAGTCCCAGTCTTATTAATCTCTCCTCATACGACAGCCATTCCATACCTGTAATCATTTTTGTTGCCTGTTTAGGAACCTTTTCCAAGTCCAATATATCTTTTTGGAGATGAGGCTACCACATCTGCATGGAGTATTCAAGATGTTGGCATACCATGGATTTATATAGAGGCAATATGATATTTTCTGTCTTATTATCTATCACTTTCTTAATGATTCCCATTATTCTGTTCGCCTTTTTGACTGCCGCTGCACATTGAGTGGTTGTTTTCAGAGAACTATTCACAATGATTCCAAGATCTCTTTCGTGAGTGGTAAGAGCTAATCTAGACCTCCATCATTTTATATGTATAGTTGGGATTATGTTTTCCAATATGCATTACTTTGCATTTATCAACATTGAATTTCATCTGCCATTTTGTTGCCCAATCACTCAGTTTTGAGAGATCCTTTTGTAGCTCTTCACAGTCTGCCTATGACTTAACTATCTTGAGTAGTTTTGTATCTTCTGCAAATTTTGCCACCTCTCTGTTTACCCCGTTTTCCAGATCATTTATGAATATGCTGAATAGGACTGGTCCCAGTACAGAGCCCTGGGGGACACCACTATTTACCTCTCTCCATTCTGAAAATGGATCATTTATTCCTATCCTGTTTCCTATCTTTTAACCAGTTACTAATCCATGAGAGAACCTTCCCTCTTATCCCATAATGCTTACTTTGCTTTAGAGCCTTTGGTGAGGGACCTTGTCAAAGGCTTTCTGAAAATCTAAATACACTATATCCACTGGAACCCCCTTGTCCACATGTTTGTTGACCCCTTCAAAGAATTCTTGTAGATTGGTGAGGCATGATTTCCCTTTACAAAAACCATGTTGACTATTCCCCAACAAATTAAGTTCATCTATGTGTCTGACAATTTTGTTCTTTACTATAGTTTCAACCAGTTTGCCTGGTACTGAAGTCAGTCAGTACTGTAATTGCCAGGATCACCTCTGGAGCCCTTTTTAAAAATTGGCATCACATTAGCTATCCTTCAGTCATTTGGTACAGAAGCTGATTTAAATGATAGATTACAGATGACATTTAGTAGTCCTGCAATTTCACAATTGAGTTCCTTCAGAACTCTTGGGTGAATACCTTCTGATCCTGGTGACTTATTACTATTTATTTTATCATTATTTTCCAAAGCCTCCTCTAATGACACAATCCAGCACAGTTCCTCAGATCTGTCACTTAAAAAGAATGGCTCAGGCTTGGAAATCTCCCTCACATCCTCAACCATGAAGACCATGCAAAGAATTTGTTTAGTTTCTCTGCAATGGTCTTATCATCCTTGAGTACTCCTTTAGCATCTCGATTGTCCAGTGGCCCCACTGATTGTTTAGCAGGCTTCCTGCTTCTGATGTACTTAAAAAAAAGTTTGCTATTACTTTTTGAGTCTTTGGCTAGCTGCTGTTCAAATTCATTTTTGGCCTTCCTAATTATATTTTTACACTTCAGGTCTGATGTTCAAAAGAGATGTTCAAAAGGGATGACAAATGTTGTCCCATCAAAAGTATCTTATCACAATACATTTCCAACATTCCATATTTCTTGGTATTTGCGAGATACTGGTCTGTTGCTATAGCAATTCAACAAACTCTCTGAAAACCCTGAAAACCCTTTCTCAGCATTTCTTCTAGTCCAAACACAACTAACCATGCACTTTCTTTTCTCTCTCTTTTTGTAATTTTAGAAAACATTTGATTACATTCCCTTCCTTGCCATTTTAATCTAAGTGATTCAGTAAGACTTTTCTCGAGATTTTAAAATGGCTGGGTTTTGACATGAGTACTTTTGACTCCCATTGAAACTAATAGGATTTGAAGGCAATCAACTCCTTGCAGGATCAGACTCGAAGGGGTGGATATTGTAGATGTTATAATTTGAAGAAGAGACAGGATTTGGCAAGAGTTTAGATGTGGAGATGGAATAAATTATAATACTCAAAACTGAGAATTAAGTGGGAGGACAGTAATGCTAGCAAGAGAGAGAGAGAGAGTGTATGGAAGGAGAGGAGAGAGGGAGTCTGATTCTTGGCTGCCCTGCACTTTATATAGTCATTTATACTAGTGCAAAGTGAGTTCAAAATTCAAAACACAATCAAATCAGAAGGGTAACACCACTATTCCCTGGTGTAAGTGACTACACAAGCTACAGAAGAACAGAGGATCAGGCCTGGTATTTGTAGCAAGTAGTTAGACACGTGAACTTCTTCTCATTTTTCTATGGACTCCCTTAGGAAGAGAAATAAAATGTCTATTTTAACTTATAATGGGATAAAGTATCAATATATTTTGAGTATTATAAATTTTATTCAAAAGTCTGAATTGATCTTCAATCCAGATCATCCCTCTGGGGAAAAACAGAATAGTGTTGTGCTAATATATAGCCATAAATGATCACTGACATATATCATACACAGCTATTCAACTCATCTCTTGTTTTGTTGTTTTTGTTGCTGTTGTTATTTTTTCTACCATGAATTGTTATGTTTCTAATGGCCTTTATAAAAATTGTGATTTCCATCTTAAACAACTAGTAAGAAAAAACTTTCAGGATTCTTTCTTTACTAACACCCATGCTGCAAAGTTAGAACAGCATTAATGCAGATATGCTCTGAGATGCCTTGCTCCCATACTTTCTGTTTTGTGAGCATAAAACGAATTAGTTGACTAAATTTTAAGTATCTAAATTTTAGTCAAGAAATTTTTATCCCATAGGTTCACACGGACAGAATTTATTTCCCTAGTGAGTTCAGACATTGTCAGTGAGGAAAGGCAGTTAGTTGCTCTTAGCCTGGGCTTGAATCACTAAAGAAAATGGCACTTACTAAAACTATTATCTGAGTCATTTAAGATCTATGGCCTTGACTACCAGAACTTTCTCTATTTTTCACTTCAAATCTGAACAAATGAGAGATGTTCCAGTCGCAGCAAACCCTGAAAAGTGTCTGGAAGGTAAAAATAAAACTTAGAAGGGGAAAAAAATGTGTGATCACTCAATCTTGGGTGTATGAAAAGCATCATTTCAGGCAAAGACTTTAAATATCCTCTTCCCTTGTCAGCAACACAGAGCTACCCTGAGACTTTTTACACTGTTCGCTTTATGATGAAGTTTCAAATCTTGATAGAAACTGGGTGAGAGGACCATTTAATTATGTTTGCTTCAATACAAAAGCTTCATCGAAGGAAATATACTTTTAACGGAGTAGACAAAAAGTGCCTGAAATGAGATCGAGGGAATATTTATGAATAAAAACTCTTGGGGTTACCAATTCATCACATTGCTTTTTTGCTCTAAAGCCTCAGAAGAGTGCTGTAATTTACTAGCTGGGGAGTAATTTATTTACTGTTGACAGCTAGACCCTGAACAAAGAACCAGTACAAATAACAATTCTAACCAACACTAAATAAAGATTACAGGGATATTATGTCTTCTTTCATGATATTTGAGAGTGACTAGTCAGGAAGTGACTTGTATTCATGTTTTGCATTGGAGGGACCTGCCAGTGACACTGATTCTAATGAGCTTTCCTAAAGGTTCTTGCATAGCCTTGGCTTTCAGGCAAGAAATAACTAGCAATAGACTCCTCAGGTACAAACCTGTGGTAGCTGGTAGGAGGCAAATGACTCTGGGAAGACAGAGGAAAATGTCAAGAAGGCTGACACAATTAAAGCACAATGCACAGTTCCCCCATATACGATCTGAGAAAATACAATTAATGGTGTAAAAAATAACAGAATCCCTTCCTTTTTTCACCTTGCCACTGAGGAGAGCTTTAATTGATATGCCGGCTATGCAGTACTGTGAGCAAGCTCTCATTTAAAACACACTTTCTATATAACAAGGTCAAACCTTCCTGCATCGATGACCCTGAAGCAAGCTTGGCTAGGATCACTAAATCACGGCATCTGTTGTGAAGAGTGACATCAGGTAAGAAACTTTTCAGGGGGAAAAAATATAGGCAGTGACAGCAAGAGAGTGCATTACCTACGGCACATATTTATTCCAGTGGTGGATTTCTGTGTATGTATTTATGCATATTTCTCTTATTTTTTCCCCTTCAAATTCTGCACTGCTGAAAAGTACACCTCTTTTATATAAAAAAGTCCACTTCTTGCAAAAGAAAGTGATCATCCTTTATTCATATTATAGGAAAATAATGATTATACACTGTACTGCATTGCTAAAACATTTTATGGCATGTAATTACTGCCTTTCAGTGTTCTGGTGACATCTTTCTTAAGAGCCAGATTCTGCCACCCTTTCTCATGCTGAGTAGTATCTTACTCTAGGATGAAATCCACCAATATTAAAAGGAGACTTCTTGACGGATAATGTAGTAACTCAATATGAAAAGAGGCAGTAGAATGTAACCTTAAATATTTGTAGAATACGAATTTTGTCAGAAGCAAAACCATAAAATATGCAGTAAACTCTTTGCCCATTTACTAAATTACTGGATCACTCTTCATCAATCTTACTGTGCTTATTAAACATCAGACAGACTTTGGATCAGGTCCATGAAAAGAGAGGATATTAAGGGCCAAATCTTGCACTTGTTAAAAGTGGAGTGACTTGTGCCTATGCAGAAGGCAAGATACACACCTAAACTCTCTATCCTACTTACTACTGGCTAACTCAGGTGTAGGTTTCCTGTTACTCCTGAATCTGAACATAAAAGTTGTTCATAGTCACAATTATGAGCATTGCTGTAACAGTTTCTTCCGGGTATGTTAAGAAAATAAAATCAAAATTATGGCCTGGACCAGAGAGGTTCTGGCGACTCACAACTCTCACTGAAATCCAAACTGCAAAGTAGGAGTTGTGGGTACTCAGTCTCCTTCTATATTGGACTTTTGACAAGATAGTTCCCCACTTCAGTCACTGCTACTTCTACAACAGAAAGAGTAGCATTGGGTAACTGCTCACCAAAAGAACATATCCTGAAAAATAGGCTGGTATCAGTGCAATTTAATACTAGGAACTTATTGTGACGGGTTCGTATCACAGAAACCCTCTTGGTGCTGCCACCTGGTGTGCCAAGGCTACTCCTGCCCCAGATTTCCTGCCTTTTCCAGTTTGGGACTCCTGAATCCTGTCCGTTTTGAGCCAGATTCCGCTGATCTGCTGCAAACACAGACCCAGGTCCGAACCACGTCCCCTAACAGCCATAGGCCTGCCTGGAAGCAGCTCAGGAAGTGCTCTTGCCTTTGACATCCAGGTGCCCAACTCCCAATGAGGTTCAAACCCTGAATAAATCTGTTTTACCCTGTATAAAGCTTATACAGGGTAAACTCATAAATAGTTCACCTTCTATTTCAAAGATAGAAAGATATGCACAGCTGTTCTCCCCCCACCCCACCCGGTACTAACACGTACTCCAGGTAACTTAATAAACAAAAAGTGATTTGAATAAGTACAGAAAGTAGGATTTAAGTGATTCCAAGTAGTTACAGACAGAACAAAGTGAATTACTAAGTAAAATAAAATAAAACACGCACGTCTATGTCTAATCAAACTCAACACAGATATAAAAGCCTCACCAGTTCCAGTCTTTTTCTTTTACAGGCTGTAGAGCTCTTAGCCTGGGTCCAGCAGTCACTCACACCCCCTATTGTCTTTGTCCTTTGTTCAGTCTCTTTCAGGTATGTCCTTGAGGGGTGAAGAGCCTCTCTCTTTAGCCAGCTCAAGACAAAATGGAGGGGTCTTCCCGGGGTTTAAATATCTTTCTCTCCCCCCCACCCCTCCGTAGCATCATGTTACCCTGGAGTTTTGGGATCACATGGGCAAGTCACATGTCCATGCACATTTCAGAAACTAGCCCAGTGACATTCTTGGCCAAGCTCAGATGTGGATTGGGCGCATGCCTTTCTCCAGACATGAGCCCATGCTCTTACCGAGGCTATGTATAAAACCAGCAAATATAAAACCAATATTCCTAACTTCAACTACAATGATGATACATGCATTCAACCAGGAGGAATAGATTCAGTAGATCATAACTTTTACAGAGATATGTTACATGGCACATGTAGCATAAAACATATTCCAGTTACATCATATATACATTTATAAGCATCTCCCCATAAAGTTTCATTGGGGACACGGTCACACTTATTTCAACCCTATGTCCAGTGCTATTTACTGTGTTTGCTGAGGGGGAAAGACCAGGCTGGAACCTGTTCTCATTGGTGCTACTCCACACATAACACCATCTAAAGTGAGTGTCTCCACCATTATAGGCTGGTTGTCTCCAATGTGACAGAAATAACAGAAATGTTATTGAACAACATGAAGGTCACACTGTCTCTGCTGAATGAACTCCAGAAGGGTTTGTATCCAGTATTATAAAGGTGGTCTGTATCTATTAAAATATCAGCATCATCCTTCTCTATAAAGCCCCTTTGAAAAAGGCCAGCAGGCAGATGTGCCAAGGGTATATGTGTTCTTGTCTGTCAACTAGTCAATTAAAAGTTCATTCTAAAACCTACAGTTATTTATTTTCTTCGACATGCACTTAGAAATACCTTTTTGTAATTTGCAACTATTTGATTTGTATCTTCATCAGCCTCCAAGGAGCCACCCACCTTACTGCCATTGTGCAATGTCTTATTATGGAATGTAAAATAGCCACTGAGCTATGATCTTTCCTCCTTAGCTCTGTGCATCCCAAAGAAGGCATTTTTATCAGACAATCACTCTCCTACTTTATTTTGGTCATTTACAAAAAATAAAATGACCAAAGTGTATAACAGAACTACCATATTACATCTCAAGGTTTGCTCAAAAGTTTAGAAAGTTAGCCAAAGGATTGGGAACCACAGTCTTTTCTCATTCATATGAACATACCAAAGTTAGTGAGCCTGATTCTGCCCTCAAGTCAATGGCAAAACGGTCTGGGACTGATTCATATTGGGTTAAGGCCATTTATGCCACTCAAGTGATGTAAAGGGAGTGGAAAAAAATCCCTGGACAAGAATCTCTGCATCGGCCCTACTCTCAGCCCCTTATGCAGAAGGAATATTTTGGATAATATATGGAAAAGGGAATGGGACAGGGACAGGGAAGGGTGTAGCTGAAGGGCTCTACACTCTGACCATCCTCTGCTTCCCATGGCCAGAGCTGGAATTCCAAGTGATTCCAAGTGATTTAAGTGATTCCAAGTAGTTTGGAATATGGGGAGTGCAAGGGTGGCTTAAAGTTCTCTTGTCTTCACATCCTACATTTCTGCACTTAGAACAGGGTTGAGATAACATACAGCTGGGGCCCTCCACACCTGCAATGGGAACAAAACAAAACTCTTATTTCTTTTTTAAATGATCACAGTTGCCTCCTTTCTCATACCATACCATATCTCATCCCTTAAGATTTTTTGGGGGGGCAGTCAATTATTCGATCTGCAATCATAGCGGCTGTCCTGCAGCTTATTAAAAACAGCTTTGCATTTTATTCCTTCATTTGGATTTCTCAAACCGAGTAACAATACATCTCAAGTTACTTATAGAAGATAGGGCCTAGATATTCCCCGCATGCAAAAGTCCTGTACAAACATTGTTCTTGTATAGCCACACTGAATCAGCAGCAGAAATAGGAAAGCATCAGCACTCACAATTAACCTCAGACACGGAGGTACATTTCAGTGAGTGGGTGGATGTCAAGGGCTCGACTGAGCCTGGCGCCCCATAGAGCTGGCTTGCTACACATTTACAGAAAGCAGATTAATGCTGAACTCAAAAATAGCCACCTAGGCATTAAAGTCTATAATAAAGTTAAACTTTACTCCTTCACAAAGATACCAGGCAAATATTGTCAAGGTTAGGCCCCTTTGCCAGGCCTGATTACTTGGGTTAGAGCAGGGAGAGCCTTCTTTCCCTGTTATGGCTTCACCCAGAACTGGCTGCCAGGAGAAGCAGCTAGCCTTTTTTATCTGGCCTGCTGGGCTCTGACTAGCTTCAACCTGCTCCCAGCCCTTATAGGCACTGGAGGAACAACTCTCACTTGGTGAGCCTGCAGCTGATCATGGCAGGCCTCTTTAGGAAATGCCCGGAGATCTGAACTCATCACTCTTTCTTTGCAGCAGGGCACCTTAGAATCATAGAATATCAGGGTTGGAAGGGACCTCAGGAGGTCATCTAGGGCAACTCCCTGCTCAAAGCAGGACCAATCCCCAACTAAATCATTTCATCCAGGGCTTTGTCAAGCTTGACCTTAAAAACTTCTACGGAAGGAGATTCAACCACCTCTTTGGTAACCCATATCAGTGCTTCACCACCCTCCTAGTGAAAAAGTTTTTCCTAATATCCAACCTAAAACTCCCCCACTGCAACTTGAGACCATTACTCCTTGTTCTGTTATCTGGTACCACTGAGAACAGTCTAGATCCATCCTCTTTGGAACCCCCTTTCAGGTAGTTGAAAGCAGTTATCAAATCCCCTCTCATTCTTCTCTTCTGCAGACTAAGTAATCCCACTTCCCTCAGCCTCTCCTCATAAGTGTTCGCCTTCTTAAGATGGGGTGCACCAACGTTATGGGGCCTCCAGCAGGGAGCAGCAAATGTCTGGTACACCCTGTCATTGTGGAGTTTAGTGTAGTGCAATTATTTAAAAAAAAAAAAAAAGCTAGTGAACAAACCTCCAAAAAGGATTCTTTCTAGATGACTGCCTGGGGTAACTGAGGACAAGGGTCAAGAATTTCAAAAGTGACTGGTGATTTGGGGTGCCTGATTTTCAGAAAGTACTGAGCACCCAGCCTCTTAAAATTAGGTCACTTTAAAGTGTCCAAGCAAGTTGCCCGCTGGTCAATTTTATTCTTGGCCAAAAATCTATTGGCATCCTAACTGGTCATATGGTAAGGTGGATAGATGGGCAAAATGCCTACGAATAGTATGAATAGTTTTCTTTGACCATGTCCAGAGTCTGTGAGTTTTCTAGAAAATGAGTTTAGTGTTAGGAGGATTTGAGAAAAGAGCAAAATTTAGGCAAACATTGCATATTGTTCATAGAAAGTGAAATTCAGATGGCTAAGTGTGAGTATTGGCACTGGAAATCTAATGCTAAGAGTTTTTCCTTTTTTCCATTATTAGCTTCATACTCTACTCTCATCCACAGCTTTCTCGGGGAGCAGCTCCAAGGCAGAGGGCAGGAGCAGCACATGGCAGTGGGGGAGGGACAACTGAACTGCTGGCAATTGGCAGCTGCTGCACAGGGAACTTAGGGGAGCGGGGAGCTGCCAGGAGTGCTGCCGATCCATCCTCATTCAAAGCCCCAACCAGCTAGCTGCAATGGGCTGCTCTTCCTTCAAGCAGTGGACAAAGCAGGCGGGCTGCCAAACAACGTTAGAAGGGAGCATTGCACAACTTTAAATGAGCATGTTCCCTAATTGATCAGCAACGTAACAACGAAACAACGTTAACCAGGACAACTTTAAGTGAGGAGTTCCTGTATCAGTCACTGAAGTTTGATAGCAACATGGATGATTTTTCCATTAAGAGAGCTTCAGGTTCACATGAGAAATAAGATACTGAACATGAATAACTTCAAACTTTGGGAATGTTCAGGCCCACATCCACATCCAAACTTATTGTCTCCATGCACAGGTTCCACAATTGTGGAAACTGTCATTTATTGATTAATTATTATTAAATGTTACCATTATTGTGACACCAACAGGTCCCAGGAATTTCTGTTCATTAGATCCCTGCTAAAGAACAGGTGTTTGACATGATGTATTTAATATGATTCTTGACAAGATTAATAGACCCGAATTTTACTGAATTCCAGTTATAAAGATCAGCAAAAATTTCAATCTATTTTTGCAGCATTAGGAGATTAATTGGCCATTTACACATTAAGGAAGAAATTAAGGTGAGGAAAATGTGTTCAAATTAACTAAAGCATTGAGAATGAGCATACAGACATGAGAAGACCTTTCAAAATTACTATACGTCTCCCACCCTTGATAACGGGCACTATAGATGGGTTCAGAATTCAGAGGTCATTCATTATTTTAAACTGACACAAACCAAATTCCACATCAAAACACCCCTTTGTATCTCATAATTTTGGATTTGGAGCTGGACTCTGAAGCTCTAGCCAGCCTGAGAAAAGGATCAAGCTAAAATTCTTAGCATGAATAGTCTCAAACTTAGGAACGGTTCAGATCCAGATCCAGATCTAAACATACTGTCTACATGCCCACTTTCCATAATTTAGGACAATGTCATTTACTAATAAACAATAACATTGTGTTGTTGTAATAGTATCTTCAGACCCCATTCAGAATCAGAGAAACTTTGTGCTAGGTGCTGTGCAACAATGTGCAGAGACACAGCCCCCTTCCTGCAGAATTTATGGTCTTAGAACCATAGAATCCCTAGGGGTTAGAGGAGACAATAAGGGTCATCTAGTCCAACCCCCCTGCCAAGATGCAGGATTTGTTGTATCTAAATCATCCAAGACATGGCTGTCCAGCCTCCTCTTGAAAACTTCCAGCGAAGGAGCTGCCACGACATCCTTAGGCAGTTTGTTCCATTGTCCTACTGCTCTTACAGTTAGGAAGTTTTTGCTGCGATTTAATCTAAATCTGCTATGCTGTAGTTTGAACCCACTGCCTCTTGTCCTTCCCTTCATGGCAAGAGAGAACAAGTTTTCTCTGTTTTTTATGGCAGCCTTTCAAGTATTTCCCCCCTTAATCTTCTCTTTTCAAAGCTAAAGATACCCAGTTCCTTCAGCCTTTGTTTATAGAGCTTGCATTCCGTCCCTTTCGGCATCTTTGTTGCTCACTTCTGCATCCTTTCCAGTTCCTCTACATCCTTTCTATACAGTGGTGACCAAAACTGCACACACTACTCCAGCTGAGTCTAACCAGCACCAAGTAGAGTGCCACCTGCCATGACTTGCATGCTAAGCCTCTGTGAATGCAACCCAAATTGCATTTGCTTTTTTTGCAACAGCAAAACACATTGTTGACTCATATTGAGGTTGTGATCACCATAACTCCCAATTCCTTCTTGGCAGTGCTGCTGCCAAGCCAGTTATCCCCCATTCTGTATTTGTGCATTTGGTTTTTCTTTCTGAGCTGTAGCACCTTACATTTGCCTTTGTTGAATTTTATTTTGTTGTCTATAGCACCATTCTCCAACTTCTCTAGATCCCTTTGAATTTTAGCTCTATCCTCCAAAGTGTTTGCAACCCCCCACCCAGCTTTGTGTCATCTGCAAATTTGATCAGTATGCTCTCTATTCCTACGTCCAGGTCATTCATAAAGCTGTTAAATAACACCGGAACCAGAACAGATCCCTGTGGAACCTCATTTGAGACCTCCTTCCAATATGACATAATTCCATTAATAGTTACTCTTTGTTTGCAGTTGTTTATAACTAATTATGTATCCATGTAATGACAGTTCTACCAAGCTTGCATTTCTCCAGCTTACTTATGAGACTGTCATGTGGGACAGTGTTGAAAGCCTTGCTAAAATCCAGGTTTATTATGTCGACTGCATTCCCCCTAGCCACCAAACCAATTACCTTGTCAAAGAAGGAAATCCAGCTGGTTTGGCATGATTTGTTCTTAGTAAATACATTCTGGGTGCTAGTGATCACCCCTTCATCCTCCAGGAATTTGCAAATTGAATGTTTTATACATTGCTCTAGTAGCTTCCCAGGTATCGAGGTCAGGCTGACTGATCTATAGTTTCCTGGCTCCTCCTTTCCCCGCTTTTTAAAGATGGGCACTACTTTAGCCCTTCTCCAGTCTTCCGGGACCTCTCCTGTCATCCATGAGTTTGCCAATATTATTGTCAGTGGCTCTGAGATTTCCTCAGCTAATTCCTTCAGCACGCTGGGGTGAAAAGCATTAAGCCCTATTCACTAGAATTCATTCAAATTAGTCATAAAATTTCTGACATGTTCATAGAATCATAGAATATCAGGGACCTTAGGAGGTCATCTAGTCCAACCCCCTGCTCAAAGCAGGACCAATCCCCAATTTTTGCCCCAGATCCCCAAATGGCCCCCTCAAGGATTGAACTCACAACCCTGGGTTTAGCAGGCCAATGCTCAAACCACTGAGCTTCTTTACTTATCCTGAGCTGCATCCTTTTCCCCTTATAGTCTATGATAACTTCACTAATTATCCTGTCACATGTTATTTTTTGTGTGAAGACTGAAGCAAAGTAGGCATTGAGCAGCTCCACATTCTTATCATCTTCCATTAACAGCTCATCCTCTCCACTGAACAACGGACCCACACCACCTCTTAGAATCTAATATAGGTGTGTAATTACAAATAAGAGACAATTTGTTTTAAAAAGACCTGACATTTAACAAAGCAGCTGATGCAGTGATAAACTGCTCACAAGAATTGCCAGCAGGAGACTTCACACACAATAACTGCTTTAGAACACAGTGATTAATACTTATCACAAGGGAAAACAACGTGCCATTATTTCTTACTAAGAACAGAAAAGAGCTGCTCGGGTCACCAGGAGCAGTGATATGAACATGGCCATACTTGCAGCTGCTTTGCGATGCCCAGATCATTGATGAACATGACTGGCCCAAATGCTAGGTAATAAATAATAATCAAAGGTCACAAATGGTTCAACATAGCAAATGAACAATCAGAAGCTCAGTACAGGCTTCGCAATGATTAAAATACAAGTGACAACTGGAATTAGAACAGAAAGAGCCTAAAGCCTCAGAAATTCGCCCCAGTTCTCTAGGGTATTAGGATTGCTTTATGCCTCTGTGGCAAAATAGCCCTAAAGTCAGCTCCTTGATAATTCTTCACAGAGAATCTTTGGCCAGAGTAGTCAGTGCGGCAGCTCTTACAGCACCTGATGTAGGAGATATGCTCTGGGTGACCCTATATCTTTCTAATTCCCAACACTGGAATAGCCACCGAGGGCTGTGAAAAACAGAGTAGTCCAGGATGAGACCCAAATTGGGGTGACACAATGCTGGCTTTAAGACACTTCTTGCTCCCTAACCTTCCAAAATTGTGCCAAGCACAGTTCAGCTCACACAAAAAAAACTTGCTACATTTTATTATTTCCTTGGACTTTTAAGTTCCATAATACTAATATAGCCCCTCTGACCATAGTATCTGAAGCACCTCACAGTCTTTAACATATTTAACCTGACAACATCTCTGTGAGGTAGGGAAGTATTATTAACCCCATTTTACAGACAGGTTAAGTGACTTGCCCAAAGCCACACAAAGTCTTTAGCAGAGCAAAAATTTAAACCTTGGTCTCCCAAGTCTCAAGCAAGTGTTCTAGCCACTGGACCATCCTTCCTCTCTTTTTCCCTTCAGCAGGGAAGCTCCGCCTCACTACGAGTCCAACTCCAGTATCCATCTGCTGCTGTACCATCACCAGATATCATAAGTTAAAACAGCTCTTTTTTTCAGAATTCACAGCCTAGAAACAAAAGCAAGACTCATTTTCAGACTTAATTAGATCATTATATTAATAAAACCCTTGGAGATTCTTTTTCAAGGTTTATTGATGTGTTTGTCTGACCTCTAGTAGGTCCATATTATCTTGATTTTTCAATTGTAATTAAATGTACTGGTTGTATATTTTATTTTTTATTTACAAAGGCAGTTGAATGTACATTAAATTTTAATTTAATTAATTGAAGTTTCATTATAATGGACTTTTGAGGCCCAAATGTATTTAGACCAAGTACTCTAATCAGACATCAAAACATATACAAATCAAAGTAATTAGATCAATGGAACAGCAGAACAATGCAGAATCAAAGCTATTTAAATCCTAAACAATGGGAAACATGCATTAAGATCTCAACTGTCTAGCACTCACATAACTCTGGGTCTGATGGAATGCCCATTCAAGTCAATAGGAGTCCTGGATCAGGCCCTTTTTGCATAGGCACCACATAGGCTACACCACTAGTACTAGGTCTTATTGAGCTACCGACCAGTTTCAAGCAGGCTTGTACTTGGCACAGCTCAGCTTTGCCTCCACTGCCACCACCTGTGCTTCTGTGGTTACACTGCTGTTTATACTCATGCTAGCTTGAGGAGAGCTAGCCTGAGTATGTGGACACAAGCAGGGGACTCATACCCCTAGCATACAGTGTAGACATATCTATACAGTGATTGCACACAAAAGGGGTTTTGGTTTTTCCCCCCATTTTGAAGGATTCCACCAGTGTAAAACAGTTTTCCGGTATATAAAATGGGCAATATTGCTGATGACCATGGTAACTTCTCTAAAAATGGAGGAAACTTTAGATGATCACTGTATGCACCAAATCATGTACAAGTTACAACCGAAAACCTGCATTTGAAAGAATGTTATGGTCACAAGAAGCAGCACTCAAAAGTTAAGAAATGCCAGGATTAAGGTTGCCCAGGCAACCTTAATTTGGCACCCTTGTGCATATTCATTATGACTCAGTCTTCGATTACATGTTCACATACTACTGATGTTTCCACAAGTCCTCATTCAGCAAATGGGGAGTGATTCAAAATTTGACTTTAGCCTTTTCCTTCAGTGTGTGATGCCAGGCCTGCACTGAATACAAATGTATTTGTTTCCTTATGGGTGTTTTTAGGGTGCTCTCTGATTGTTTGACAAACATTGGTGATTCTAAATACCCCTTTGAGATTATGTGCTACTATTATCTCCAATTCATAAATGGGGAAGGGACACATACCAAGATTGAGGCCAATTTGTCAAAAGGACCCACTAATTTTGGGTGCCTACCCTATGTGCCGTAGGACCTGATTTTTCAGAGTACTTGCATTTTTATAGCACATTAATACACACAGTTCCCATTGATGTCAGTTGCAGCTGAGTACTCAAGCACTTTGGTAAATCAGACCCTAGGATCTCAAGTAAGGCACTTAAAAAATGAGCAACACACCATTACTGAGCAATGATGAAAAGTGTGGTTTATGTGACTTGCCCAGCATCACACAGGAATTCTGTAACAGAGGCAGGGATAGAATCCAATTCTCCAGGGTGACATTCAACCTCCTTAACCATGAGGCCATCCTTTCCCATCCTGCAATCCCCCACCAACTTCTGCAAAAAATGAGGTGGATGTCCTACACACAATGGTCTCCTTCACTGCACAATCCTGATTCATCCCCAGAGTAGGGCCATTCTGTGAAATGAATGAGGCAGAGGTCCTATGGAAAATATAATATGTGATCACATCATTAAAGACTGTAGTACTGTGGCTGAATTAAGGTTGTATAGGTTTGGAGAGGACTGTTCTCTAGCATTTATAGACCTTTCTGTGCCTGTCTCTCTCCACCTCTATTTCTATCTTACCCTCACTCCTGTCCCTACTCTTCCCCTCCCCTCATCCTAGCTTCTGCTCCCTTTCCTCTCTGCTCTTATCCAGCCCCACATTCCCTGACTACCACCCTCTTCCTCCTTTGCACCTATATATTCTACAACATCTGCTCATATCTACCCCACGCTACAAGCTCCTGTCCCTCCTCCCCACCCTCTGGTTTCTGCAGCTGCACCCCATCCCCACCTATTGATCACCTCTTTGCACTCCAGTCAGGCAGCTTCCTCCTCCTCCGCAATACCTGGGCTTCAGCAGAAGAACACATGAGAGACAGTCTACCTACTCCGAGTTGTGTCTTGCCACCGTGGACTGCAGCAACTGTCCTGCTCAGCCACCGCAACTCTTGGCTGGAGCATGCTCAGTGCAGATGAAATCTTCAGAGAATGTAGCTGCTGTATTCTAACAAATCTCCCCTGAGCATGTGCAAACTGAAACTTTTCAAAAGTTTATAACTTGAGCATATTTGGGTCACTTTTCACAGGTATGGCAAAAGGCACATCCCCAACACCAAGAAGAACCATCTGCCAAATTTCAAGTCTGTGCTCTAAATCAGGGAGGTATTAAAGTTTATTAATGAAACTGTTATAATATTTTTTAACATTTTCTTCCACTCTCATTCTCAGAAAAGGCTCAAATAGTAAAAATGTGGTAAAGTTATAAATAATCTTTATTTGGAAGTGTTAGCAACTAACTACAAGCAGCACCCAGCTCCATCTATATTACTAAACATAACAGATACAATAAATGTAGCCATTGTCTCCTACAGATGGGAATAAGCTATTTCTTCAAAAATCATAGAATCATAGAATCATAGAATCTCAGGGTTGGAAGGGACCACAGGAGGTCATCTAGTCCAACCCCCTGCTCAAAGCAGGACCAACCCCAACTAGATCATCCCAGCCAGGGCTTTGTCAAGCCTGACCTTAAAAACCTCTAAGGAAGGAGATTCCACCACCTCCCTAGGTAACCCATTCCAGTGCTTCACCACCTTACTAGTGAAAACGTTTTTCCTAATATCCAACCTAAACCTCCCCCTCTGCAACTTGAGACCATTACTCCTTGTTCTGTCATCTTCTACCACTGAGAACAGTCTAGATCCATCCTCTTTGGAACCCCCTTTTAGGTAGTTGAAAGCAGCTATCAAATCCCCCCTCACTCTTCTCTTCTGCAGGCTAAACAATCCCAGTTCCCTCAGCCTCTCCTCATAAGTCATGTGCTCCAGCCCCCTAATCATTTTTGTTGCCCTCCGTTGGACTCTTTCCAATTTATCCACATCCTTCTTGTAGTGTGGGGCCCAAAACTGGACACAGTACTCCAAATGAGGCCTCACCAGTGCCGAATAGAGGGGAATAATCACGTCCCTCGATCTGCTGGAAATACAGCCCAAAATGCCGTTAGCCTTCTTGGCAACAAGGGCACACTGTTGACTCATATTCAGCTTTTCGTCCACTGTAACCCCTAGGTCCTTTTCTGCAGAACTGCTGCCCAGCCATTCGGTCCCTAGTCTGTAGCAGTGCATGGGATTCTTCTGTACTAAGTGCAGGACTCTGCACTTGTCCTTGTTGAACCTCATCATATTTCTTTTGGCCCAATCCTCTAATTTGTCTAGGTCCCTCTTTATCCTGTCCCTACCCTCCAGCGTATCAACCACTCCTCTCAGTTTAGTGTCATCTGCAAACTTGCTAAGGGTGCAGTCCACACCATCCTCCAGATCGTTGATGAAGATATTGAACAAAACCGGCACCAGCACCGACCCTTGGGGCACTCCACTTGATACCGGCTTCCAACTAGACATGGAGACATTGATCACTACCCGTTGAGCACGACCATCCAGCCAGTTTTCTATCCACCTTACCGTCCATTCATCCAGCCCATACTTCTTTAACTTGCTGGCAAGAACACTGTGGGAGACTGTATCAAAAGCTTTGCTAAAGTCAAGAAATAGCACATCCACTGCTTTCTCCTCATCCACAGAGCCAGTTATCTCATCATAGCCTGATGAGATGAAAATAATCTGATTGGATGTTGTTCCTCTAATTTATTGCAACCAGTGAAAAAGTGCTATCAGCATCCCTTCCAAACTACTCTATTAATAACTCTGAAAGTGCAACATGATGGCAATTTATCTTTACTCAACAGACTAAGATGTCATCTGTACTAGTCACTGTCCACTGCCTTGCACTCAGTTCTCTTATACACCTGTTGTCAAATTTTCTCTTTTCTTCTCTCTTTCTATCATCCTCTATTCCTGTCTCCTTTCTTCTTGCTGCTTCCTAAAATAATCATCAGTCACTCACTTAAGACTTCAGTAGGACTATTGATATAAATGACACCTAGCATGAGTTGCAGAGTCCAGTGGTTAAGAAATCCACCACATTATAGTAATGAACACATAGGAAGAAATCATCAGGTGGTATACATGGGCATAGCTCAACTGATGTCAAACCTGAAGATCTAGGCTTATATGTGGTTAATTATAATCATTTTATTGATTGTTTATTGAAAGCCATTCTACAAGAGTTAGAATATGAAAGTTCATGAGACATAGATAATATGTTGTGCACTTCTTGTTCAATCTTTGCTGGATTACACAATCACATCATTGAATATATTACAGTTTGTGGACATCGCCCACAGTGAAGACTGGAGTGGAGAGCACCATGTAAAAGAGTGTTGTGCAAATTAGCAAGAAGATTTAGAATTACTGTGAGTAGAGTGTATCACAAAAACCTCAGAAATCTCAGACTCTCAGGACTTCCAAACATTTGTGCAGCAGCAGTTACCCTGTTGGGTGCAGAAAAATATAGATTTTTCTAGAGGTATGTCAAAAGTTGAAACAGCAGAAAAACATTTTTTAACAACTGACTGCACTTATTAAACAGCGAAACATGAAAAGGTCTCTGGCACCTGAAATCAGTTAATGGTTTTATGGCAGTGATAAAATCACTTCAGGTGTTTCTGAAGCAACAGCTTTGAAAGCAATAGAGTTCTGGTGTGAAGAAGATCCATCAAAAATAAATCAAACCTAGTTTTCCCTGTGCCACAGGAAGTGCATGTAATAGAAAGTTATTAAGACCAAAGCTATGTGCAGACATTGCCTCAGAACACTCTCCAGTTGCCCATATATTCCCTGATCAATCAACTGTAGGCCTCACTTTATCTTGCCAGCCCTGACAAGAGTCACCATCTGACTACAGATTATGGATAAATGTGGGTTAAAAGTTTTGATTTCTACCCTATTAAATGATTTTGACATTCTGTTCAACATCAAGACAGGCATGAAACTGTTGTGAAAAACCTATATAGTCTGGAAAAGAATTCTGGAACCAATATAAGGATCTGGTCCGATATCCAGGTGACCAGATAGCTGAAAATGAACACATGGGTTTGAATCATCAGCCATGTAATGGTTCGAGTAATGACAAAATAGTCAGCCACGGCATGTAAGTGAGACAGAAATATGATTTGGACCCAATTTATTACTAGACTGTGTTCAAAATGTCCTTAATCAGGACTGTTGCAGACAGGGTGTAAACAGACTGGAGAGAGGGCATGGTTTATGAAAATAGGGGTGCACCCACTCTTTCTGGCAGTAATGTTTCACCAGCAGAGTGTAATAACTAAGTAAAGTGGACCAGTTTCTGCTCTGCTAATATAGCAGTATAAATCTGAAGTAATTCTACTGGGTAGCTCAAAGCACAAGATGGGCCAGTCTCTAAATTAAGGAAGTAACTCCCACCCTCACTCAAGACTAACGCTCCTATAGCCCTACATTCCACACATTATGAAATAACTGCACCAGCTCAAACACCCAGATTGGCCATTGGAACAATGTCTCAACAGCCAATACAAAAACATGATATAGTGGGACATAGAAAGTTGGCAAATGTGCCCACTCTTCCTATAACAGGAGCAGCTAGCTTAGCAAGTTAGCTAAGTTATCCATTGTGGTGACCAGCAGCATGTCTCCCTTGTCTTGTATGCTCTTTTTGGCTTCATAATTGTCCCAGTTTAAGTGACATTGTTCTTGCACACCTGCACAGCAGTCACTGGCTAACACAGGGGAATGCCCTATGTGCATACACACTATGCCTTTGAAGTGTGGACAATTTTTAGACTCAGGCCTCAGCCTCCACTCATGAATGCACCAGTACTGCACTTAGCTTGTTCGACACCATTGAGTCAATGAATACCACTGACTATGCAAGAGATGTCTAATTTACCCATAGACATGCACTTTACTCTCAGTTTTCACACTGGGAACTGAATTGGTCTCTATATAACTAAATATAAAGCAATCACCCTGTAGCCACAGTATGTAAAAACTGCTTTTAAAGATGTGGTTCCAAAAAGGTATTTGATCGGGATGAATTTAGCACAAGCCTTTTGAATGTCATCTGGATGAAAAACTCCTTGTGTGCTTGTAGATAAATCTGCATATGCAGAAATATTTCATGCACACTGGAAACTGCTTATGGGAAATAAAAAATAAATACCAGTAAATTAGGAGAACAGAATTCATAGTTCATCAGCAAAAAGCTGTGATGAACACAGTACCACTGATATACTGTATGTGCATAGGACTGTTCAGATAAATCAGTAATATTCAGACTCAGTGGGAGTCTGAAAAAGAGAGAGGATGCTTGTTAAAGGATTTGCTCTGTCTATTTGAAATGCATAAGAAGTTCATGTCATCTACTCAGCAGATCCTTATTTAGAGGCAGGCCTGCCAGACTGGGCTCAGTATGTCAGGCTGCATCAGTGTGTTCACAAAAGTGATTTATTGTGGCAGCATGAATGTCTAATTATATGCATAGCTTACAGTTTTTAACAGAGAAGAACCTAAACAAGTGAAAAGCTGAAAGGAGATTTATTCCTTGTTACCAGTGTTTGCTTACATGTTCCATTGTTTTGTCTTCAAACTGCATTATTTTTCCGGTCCTCATTCCACCTGTCTTATCAAAGCAACAAGATGAATATTAAATTACTGAACTCTTCCCCTGTTGGATATATTTAAAAAAAAAACACAACAAAAAACAACACTGCACAACCTCTGTCCTCCTAAACTTCAAATTAATGACTTTTTCAATACGAATTAAGTGTCAGACACATTACACATTCACCTATAAGCATCATTATTACTGTTACACACAAAAACTATATTAAAAGAACATTATTTGAGTTGCAAAGTCAAGCATTAATAGTTCACAAGTGCAAGAATTAAGGTTGCTTGTGCAACCTTAATTCAGCCCCCTTCTGTGTATGCATTATGATACAATCCTTAATTAATAATCACATACTATTTTCCCACAGTGACTCATCGAATGCACAGAATGGACAATGCTTAATGAGCAGCTATTCAATATTTTGTTTTTCTGCTCATTGTTCAATGTGTGCCCCAAATTGTATTTACCATTCAAACCCTGTCCTGAAGACAGAATTATTAAAGTTCTCATGTCCATTCTTAAGGCACTCATCAACGTGCTGAGTGCTTCACAAACATTAATGAATTTCTTTTCACAAAACCCCTGTAAAGTGAAGGGACGGTATTATCACTATTTTACAGATGAGGGACTGAGGCATATAGAGATTAAGGTCAAAAGTTTCCACTAATTATGGGTGCCCAATTTGAGATAACTAGGACCTGATTTTTTAGAGTATGTCATATGTTCAAAGCACAGCTCCAGGAGACTTCAGTTGCAGCCATGAGTGCTCTGAACTTCTGCAAATCAGACTTCAGGTGGAGTGGGGTTGGGGCCTGGGCGGAGCCAGGAGGAGCACCCCCCAGCAAATTAGCAACTGACCGCCAATGTTTCAGGCTCCCTCTAGGGATGGCCCTGTTTAACAATGTCCTATAAGTAAGTCTTTTGTGTCTAAATTTCCTTGTTTGTTTCTTTGGTTTTTTAAATAACTATCTGAAAAACAGAAAATCCACCACATGGAACGTGATTCACTAGCAGGATTGGAATCTTTAGATTCACTTCACAGACTAACTTGAACTAATGGAGTAATGGATAGCAGTAGTAGGTTGTCATCTTCTATGTAGACCCACACGAGACGGGGTTGCCAGCAGGTTTCACAGATATTTGTTGACAGGAAAGGAATGCTGAGACCCAGGAATCTAATGCTCCATTCCTGGCTGTGAAGGGGAGTGTGGTCCAGTGGGCACAGACTCTTTTGATCATTCCCCAAGCATACCCATTCTACTCCACCCTCTCTAACCTGTCCCTGCCCCACTCCTGTCTTTTCTCAACCCCTGTCTTCTTCCCCCCATCCCGTACTCCTTGCTACCGAGTCCCAGTATACATGCTTCAGGTTTTTCATCCCAATCTCCTTGCCCAGTCAGTCCCAGCCATGCTTTCTCTTCCCCTTTTCCAGTCCCAGCAGACTCCCTATCTAATTCTGCTCCTTTTTCTCAACCCTGGTCCAGCTTGTGTTCCCTCTGCATTTGAATCAGACAGTTTCCTCCTCCAAGCTACCTGGGTGCCAGCACAGGGCTTACTGTGAGCACAGACAAGACAATTTTCTTATGCCCACCCTCACCATGGCCTGGAGCAGCTGGGGGAAGCCATTACAGCATAGGTGCTGGAATTAGAAATTCTGGGAGAGCTGCCACACCCACTGGCTTGAAGTGGTTTCCATCATATACAGAGTTTACAGCTGGGTTCAATGGCTCTCAGCATCTCCACTATAAAAATTGTTCCAGCACCACTGCATTACAGGGAAAGTCTGGTTTTGCCCTTGTATCTCTAGGCTGGAGGAGGCTGAGTTGCTCTATGAGGATGGTGCATATGCAGTCTGTTCACACATAAGATCTGTGAGGGCATGGAGAAGGCCCAGTCACACTGTGGGAATGGTGCATGCACAGTCTCGTTAGCAATGGAGAAGCTCGAACATGCTCAGTGAGAATGGAATTGCCAGATATTTTAACTGTTAAAATCAAAGTCTCCACTGAGCATGTGCAAACTGCAACTTTTCAAAGGTTTATAACTTGACCAAATTTAAGCAGATTTTAATGGGGACAGCAAAAGGGCATCCTTGACAGAGAAGCTACCTCCCTCCCCCCCTCAAATTTCCACTCCTGCTCCAAAGCATAGAGGTCCTAAAGCTATTCAAAGACAAGATCATCAGAATATTTTAACATGGGCAAAACATCTTATTTTTCCTAGCCTCATTCTTAGGAACTCTTCCAGAAACAAAAATAAGCCTGAGACAGACACCGAGAATGAAAACTTTCAATCCCAACAGTTAAAGTTTAGCAAAGTTAGAAGCAACTGAAAACAGCATCTTATAGTGGGAAGTGTCAGGCAACCGTAATAATAATAGGTAGTGATATGGGACTACAATAGAAAATAGTTAATCATTTCCTCTCTTACTTGAGGAACATAGAGACTAAAAGGGATGGGATTTATCTTGCAATCCTTACTCACACAAGTAGCCCCTACTCTTGTGACAAATTCCGTTCTCTGGAGTTCCCTTAATCCTATCCCTTTCATTAAGAATACTTGAGTGGTCTCACGCTATTTCCCTTCCTAGCAAGTGGGTTCAGTCAGAGAAAGTCTGCTCAGTCCCTAGTTCATTAGGACAAGGCAATATGCAGTATTGTTTCTTTCAAGGGCTTTTGGTTGCAGAACATGATGCTGAAGGAAGCTTTTCAAAGTCGCTCACTAGCTACCTTCATGGCAAGTCTCACTTATTTGGATTGGCTTATACTTCATTGTGCTATTTTTTGCTTCCCTCCTTTGTTGGGTTTTTAATGGTGTGGTGCCAGATTTATCTGCTGTCACCTCTTTCTCCAGTCTTTATACTAATGGGATACAAAGTCTTCTTTTTAGTGCCATGGTTTGCCTGATGGTTAGGAAATTTAGCCCGGCCAGTGTTGGATGCTGTCTGGCTGTATTTGGCTGGTATGGTTTTCTTGTCAATTGTACACAGTGTTGAAGTGGAGTTTTAGCATAGCATATAGATGCTTTCTAGAGTTGCCCTATGAACTGACTAAAAAAATGTTTTAGCAACATACAATGATACAAAATTCAAGATACATTATTTGAATCTCAAACTGCATATGTCATTCAATGCACATATAACAGTGCATTTTTTGAATATGTGCCATACATTTATTTGAATATGTAATCACTTACAGTTCCTTTCTTTGTTTTGGTGCTGGTGGTGTTTTGTTTTAGAATAAAAAACCCTCCCTAAATCAAGGGAATCAAATGCAAAATAAACTATAAAGCAATCATAGGCTTGAGATTTTACACACATAAATATCAGAAAGTCTGTTATACTTCTCACAGCAGCCAAACTCTGCTACACATATATGCTAAAACATAAAACTTAACAACATATTCAATACAAAATTTTACACATGAGCAAGGGAGCCTGAGTTACAATAGCTGTGGGAACCTTAACTTTGGAATTTTCTGATTTAAGGGCATTTAAAATTTAAACTATAGCAGTGCACTCCTGCAGTGTTTGGCATTTGAGATTTAAAACCTGTAGATCAACATATGAAAAAAAAACATATTCGAAAAACTAAAAACAAGGATCCCAATATTCAGTTTGTATAAATCAGTGTAGTTGCACTGAAGCTACACAGATTTACACCAGCTGGCCTTTAAAATAAATATGCGAACCTCTGCAATCTGTCAACCCTGAGGAGCTAAATGGCTCTGGGATTTGGTAACAGAACACCGAGCCCCTTCTCTCTATGCTACCAGCCTGATAGCAGGCCAGGTTGAAAGTTTTCCTCATTCAATAACTATTCATTAATCATGTGCAATGAGTTGGAGGTGTCAGTCTAGGTTCTATTAACAGGTATCCAGATCACAAAAATTAACATAGCAGTTTGCATTGGTTGGCCCACTTTCTTGCTTGCAATTTCATAAGAGAGGCCAAAGAATGAATGGCCATGGAGGTTAAACTACCCTCTCACATCAGAGATACGATCTCCAGGTCATATCTGAGGCACCATTGCAGTGCAATATGGAGAAGTTTGGTTTATTACTGCTGATGCTGTACCTACTGGGGGAACATACACATTGAGGTGGATGTTCTGGCACCTTTTAGAAGTTCTAAAGTCACTTTATAAAATGTCAAATTCAAGATTCAGTAAATGGTGTCTTTAGCCTGTGTGCACTTCAGCATCAAGTAATAGTATCTCCTAGACAATGGACCTCCACATATTTAAGGATGGTTGGCACCTTTCAAGCATTAAGTGAAAAATTGGTAATGCCTTTCAGTAGTGGAACCAAAGCTACCCCACTTACCTTAAACAATGAAGATAGAAAAGAACCATGAATGCTGTAAAAAAGATCTGAGTCTGGGTAGCTTCTCAGCAATCTCCTATCTGATCTATGGCACAGATGGTTCAATTCCCAGAGCTCATCACTAAATCACAGTGGCCTCTAGGCACTAGAGACAGGCAGGATAAGGTCCTCTAATAGCTGTCAATGAAAAGGAAACTCAGTTATATCTCAAATGAAGTTTGGTAAAAAATCTCCAAAATTCATAATTTGCTAAGGCCTTGATGAAAGAACTTGGTCCAGTACTCATATAGAATATGGATTTTAGAATAGCTACCATGCTAGAACAGATAAAATGATAGTTAGATTTCTCAGGACTGGAGGTAGTCTCAATTTCTGATCTATCCAAACAAGCTCCACAGATGAGGTTGAGTATGTGATTGGCCCTGGGGGAGTTCTCCTCATATTTTGGAGACTAGGGAGTCTATCACTTACAGATACTCCCATGTCAGCCCACTCCAGCCAACTCCAGCACATACACGGATATCTCTAAGGACAACAATCTGCATAAACTCAATCAATAACTAATATACCAGCTTGTATTTTTGGCAGTGTGCCACTCCCCTTAATCCCGGTAGTCTGTCTCCCACCAAAACCATAAATTTCTGGTCCATGAGGTCAAGAGATAAGTGTGTGCTCAAATAAATTCAACTATGCAGCTAGTCACCTTATGCACATCAAGAATGATAAAAATAATCAGAGCTGTATCCAGCCCCTTTATCTGAAAGAGCCTGATGGATTTCTGAGTACCTGGCTGGAATCAGTTTATGCCAGAACTGAGCTTACAGCAGCATCTGACAAGGTCTTATTGTCACCTTGGATGAGTTTCACCCAACCCGCCTCGTCACTGCTGTCACAGGGTGGCTGCACCATGAACATTAAATAGGTACAACTCCACTGTGACAGAACAGTTGCTTCCAGTTTGACCAAATAAGAGGGTGGGGCAGGGAGAATCTGCAATGGGGAGGATGTTGTGATTGGAGGGAGGCCTGGTGAGTGAAGCCTGGGAGCACGGACTGATGGAGACAGTGATTGTTGCCTGGGAAAGACACAGTCTGCAGAGAGCAGAAAGCAGAGAGGTCAGCTTGTGGGCCTTCCTGAGCTGAAGAGCCAGTGCCAGGATGCCAAAAAGAACGGCGTCATGGGGCTGTATTTGTTTGGACAGAAGAGTCACTCTAGATGGAGTGACCAGTCTCATGACTCTTCTGTGTAAACAAACACAGTGGATGGCCTAGAGACTTGGGCCATGGAGCAAGGACAGAAAAGAAATGGGAACCAAGAGCTGTTGGATTCATGGGTGAGTAACTTTGTGTGGTGTCCTTGGAGAGGAGAATGGAACATCACAGTACCTTTCTATGCTTCACTGTGGGTTTACCAGGTGCATTCTATGAACCTTATATGTGTACCTTAATTAGTTATGCCCAGAGGAGAGAGAGATTGTGAGCTTTTTAAGGCCAAACTGAAGCGAAACTGAGACAAGCATACCTGTTGTGCCACGGCCTGCCACAGGAGTGTGCTCCATGCAGGGCCACCCTATGACATTGAAATTCCACAACAAAATTGTGAAATTTGTTGGCTGTATTCATTTATTCTGGCATTATCTAATTGAATCTCAACTCCAAGGAATCAAAGTTATCTATTACACCTTGGCTACACATGCTAAGTGGATTAGCTGATGAAATCTTTAAACAGGTGACTTCTGCCATTTGCAGAGAGAGTTGCCCTGGCATGTATCTTCCATATCTGTCATGCATCTTCCAGCATGCTGACTCATCTCAAGTGTCTACCTAATTTATCCATCTACATCGACCTTCAAAGGAGTCACCTTCCCTATACACCAACACTAACAATACAAAGTGGGAAGTCCAACTCCTCTACCACCAAGTCAAGTCAAGTCAAACAGAGCACACAAAACAAATAAAAAACAAAGCAGAGGAAAGAAACTCTCACTTCCCTGCACTTCCAGCAAAAAGCCAAACCAAGAGATGAAATTCTCACTTCCCTTCACACTGCAGACAAAACGAACCAAAAAGAGAAGAGTTAAAGATAGTTTTCATGAAGCCCAATGAGTTTGTAAACAAATATTCTGTAATGTCTTGTTTTATTACCTCCTATTTTCAGCTACTCACCACAAAAAAATCCATGTACATACATTTTATGAAAAACTGAATAGAATTACCGGAGCCATCACTTAAAGATCAGGCTTTTATTTGTAACTTGCATTCACATAAAAGAGGAAAATCTTATTAGTATTTGCCATCTTCCATTACAATAAAATAAATGCCCCTATTATAGGCTGGCTCAGTTGCCCAACATGCCGTGTATCTCACTACCATGCAGGAAACAGGGACAAAAATCCTTGATAATTTGCTCTTTAAGCAGACAGATATTGGAAGCAGCATGGAAATGTTTTTTTCAGAGCTGGTGGGAATGTTCTGCAGTGTTAAGATCATTTCTCATTTCTGCCAAATTAGCGAGAAAAGATGTACTCCAAAAGAAACCTACACCAAAATTTCCAAGCTTAGGTACATAGAGGTAGGCACCTAATCCATATATGGTCATAGATAAAAGTGGCCTGATTTTCAAAGATGCTGAACACATAAAAACTCGCACTGGAGTCAGTGGACATGCTCAGCACCTTTTAAAATTTGTCCACTTGTATTAAGGTAGCTAAATATAGAACTGGGACCTGCTTTAGATACCCAATTTTGTAAATGGATGGTTTTTCTGAAGGGCCATTGCTGTTTCTTCTCTGACTTGGAAAATTATTCTCCGTTTAAGCAAAAGCAGGTTACAGAAATAAAATGTAGCCTGTCATGAACATATAAGACTAAAGCCTCTGGGAGAAGTTCAGAAGTAATGTGTAAATTAGTCTCACTTGCACTCAGTTAGGCTCTCTTTAGAACTACTTAGATGTCTAATGGAGTCTAAACTGATGAAAATTGCACACTGATGACCTAGCAGCCACCTTACACCTTTCCCCACCACCTAAAGAGAGCTATGTGGAGAACAGAAGTTCCATTTCACAAGGGATTTTGAGATTTCAAAATCTATCTTAGTTCTGAATCCCAAAAATTTCAAAATGCTCCTCAAAGGAATATTTTAAAACATTTTAATCATTGCAGGTCAATCAAAACATTTCATTTTTATTTTGACTTTTTTACTGTGTATTATATTATAATATATATTTTTGCCCCTTTATTGGCTCAGGCCACTAGGCAAAACTTCAGGGTGTAATAGGTTGTTCCAGTTGGAAATAGAAACTGAGTCTGATATTGTCTTTGTTTATTTACAAATAGCTAGAAACAGCTTCTTTTGGCTTACAGAACCTAGAACACTCATTTAGCCTATTCCCCGATCCAAAAACATCTAGGATTCTTCCGGACTCAGCCACCATGCTTTCAACCATTCTCTCTTTTTCTCTCTCTCTCTCAGTCTGGTCTTGTCGGCTACCTACCAATCTAAAAATGGGGTTTTTAGTCAACCCATAACAAGGCTTCACACAGCTCATAAAAAATAGAAATGAAAAGTTGTTTCAAAATGGAAAAAATCAAAATGTTTCATTACAAACATAATGAAATGGGCCGTTTGGATAATAATTGAACTTTCAAGTTTTCTTCCAAAACAAAATTCTGGAAAAATCAACCCAATTTTACAAAGTGTTTGGATTTCTATGAATCTCCAAATTCTAATGAAATATGATTCTGTCAAAAGTTCTCCAACCAACTCTATTCTAGGCATGTAAATTACATCAGTGTAGTATCCCTTTAGGTACCAGTAGGATGTGTGTGTAAGTAGCTCTAAGGGGATTCTGAGTGTAGGGGTTCAGGCCTAAATTAGTGTAATTGGGTCTAACTTGTACATCACCTGTGAATTTTGTTCTGTGAGTCTAACAGAGCCAAAATATATCCAGGGAGAACAAATTTAGATTCCTTGTAGACTTTCTTAAAGTCTCTTATACTCACCTCTTAATCAGGTTGTCATCGCCCATAATATATATCCCTTAATTTGATTCCTGCATGGATCTGGCTATCCTGATGTAAGATTCATGGGTAGCAGTCAGACTAGCAGTTTTGTTGAACTGAGAAGCTTTGTGTTGTGTCAGGGCTGGTTTAAAAAACTTCCTTTTCCTCCAAATAAACACTCTTCAATGAAAGAATATCCCACCAAAAATAAATACTTGAACCTTCAGGTTGTATGCATTATCCTTACCAATCAAAACAAAATAGTCCCATATTATTCCCATTATCCTGATGTTCATTGCCCTCCCATTACCTCTTCTTAGTATCATTCATCAGATTATTTTGTTTTAGTTTAGGGGTAGAGGCAATGGGTAGGATTTTCAAGAATGCTAAAGCAATAGGACCTGTGCTCCTAAATGACTTCTGTGTTTTTTGAAAATCCCATCAAGTGTCTTCTATTTATGTGCTAATCATTATCTATATTCATACTACTTACTATATTAATAATGACAATGGGCTATATAATAAGGGAGGGGTACACCTCATACATTTATTGATTTTGTTCACATAATCCACACCAATGTTTCATGAAAGAGCTGGAGTGATGGGGATAAACGTCAGCCATAGAGGAAGGAGTACATAGATAAGGTTATGGGGTTTCTAAAACACACGTCATGTTACTTCTGGGTTGGTTGGTTGGTTGATCTCAAACTTAAATTTATTACATTTTCTTTATATGGGTGATCGTTTGAGGTACTATGAGTAAAGGTAAGTTTTCGAGAAGACTTTGACAGGAGCGAAGGGTTGTATTTTAACACACTGGTTCAGGGATGACATCCCAGATAGTGAAGGGGCACCAAAAAAGAAAGTACGGAGCCACTTGTGTGCAAAAGAGATAAAGGGGCATACCGGGAAATGGAATTGGCAGAGTGCAGTCACACGTTCACAGCATCAAATGGAGCTGCACTCCTCTACTCAAATTGCCTCTTTACTGCAAAGTCTGCTGAGTTTTACATGTAACATCTTGATGTCAATATGGGAAACCACATATCCAAATACCTGGTTTTGTATACACCCTGACTTCCCCTACGTGATTGTAAATATAAATATAAATATATAAAACATTTTATATTAAATCGGAATGTGAGATAGGCACCACTCAGACTGCATACAGTAAGAGACGCATCGCTTAATCCAAGATATTCAAGTATAATTATAAAACTTAAGATCATGCCTCTAAGGCTTTTGAAGAAAATATGGTCCAGCACTGGGGCTTAGTTTGGTTTTTAGTTTTTTAATCCTACTATAGAAGGCTTAGTAATAAAGGGCTCTGTTCACTCAGTAACAAAACAAAATAAAAATGGCAGCTGTTTGGAATCAGTGTAAACTATCCACTTCCATTTGCTTCTCCACAGGAAAAATTCTCAGAACAGGATCAAAGTATTCCTGGCCTAGCTGTGTTCTCAGTAAATATAATCAGATTGACTTGAATGGGCTAGAAACCTGTGGTTTGACCATCCATAAACCCTTAAGCTCCAATTGTCATGAAGGGATGAGTTTGTGGAAGAAAGCTTCTGTGCACAGAATGGGGATAGTCAGTCACAACTCCCAGTTCCCCACTTTCAGCCCCTATGGAGGGACTGGAACAGGAACAGGTCAGGCCAGGAGTGAGGATAGAATGATGGATCTGCTATGTGCACCATCTCCCCCTTTTCCTGAGGCTGTATATGTTAAACATGGATCCCCCTTTGAGCTTTGGAATTCCATTTCAGGGGGAGTTCCAAGGAAATCAACCATTTGGAGGAAATTCTGGCAGCATGGAGCCACTGGATCGTAGGGGATCCATTCATTTTGACAACTGAACTTCTGACTTGTATCATGGAGGGAAAGCTTCATACACTTGCCACAACCACCCAGACAGCTCAATCAGGAGAAAACTGTGCAAGGGGAAGCTCATACACTTCCCTTTCCCCCCAGGCCCTCTGCTTGGTTTTTCCATGGGAAGTGGTGATCTGACCCATCAGTAAACAGAGGATGCATGGAATATTTATTATTGGCCTGGTTTTCAGATTCTATGATGCAATTAGTCGACTGCTTAATATGAGCCAGGTTTAATACAATTATCAGAAATCCACCACCTGAGAAAACAAGGAAGGTACAAGGCAACAGTTCCAGGTTAATGTTTTTTTCTTCTGTAGTAAATTACATTTCTTGCTTGCAAAGACAGAGCAGATAATATAATATCAAGCAAGGCAACTGAAGTAATTTCAGAGACAGTCTGGCTGTAATGAGTAACACAATAACAGAAATTTAACTTAATTCCCAGAGGAAGAACTAATTCAATTTTGGACTAGTTTTGGCAGACGCGGAACACTTCACTCTTCTTTGCCTTACGCTAGGAATTACTCTACAGACATTTTGTACGGTATAAAGTAAAAACACTGAAAGAATCTGAAATAGGGCAAAAAAAATCAAGTGAAACCCTTAAAAGGGAAGAACGCCACATCATGGTATGTGTCTTGCTCCTCAGTGTTGGTGGGTTTCTTACCACATTATTATACTTCTTTGTTGCTTATGATACATATGTTACAGCACTGGTGTTGGATTAATGATGGCAAGGCAAAAATGTGGTGTGACCATAGGATGTTCTTTTCCAGCTTGTAAGTTCAGGTCCTGATCTTTTAATTTTTGTTTTATTTAAGCATCAGATGATTTGGGCTTCCTGCTAGCTCATTGATATCTATATAATACATGTGTGTGCCTAGGAAGGTCAGATATTTCAACACTAGTGATCAATAGAGATAAGATGCTACAAGAACAGAATTAAGTGTTGCCATAGGGTCAGAAGATGGTTAAAACTGGAAATATAGTTTTGATAGCAGTAGCAGTTCACCTCAATCTGTTCATAAACTGCTTTGCTAAAATGACATTTCCCCTGAACTGATGTCAGAGACTGGTTCAGACATGCAAGCTCTTCCAGAGACTATTTGCCTGTAATGTTTTTCTGAGTGCACAACTTACAGGATCTAAAATACATTCAGTGTCTCACTTGAAGAAAGCAATCTGAGAACCGGCACCCCCAGATTCATGATTTTTTACTGCTTTAAAGAAAACCTACAGGTTTTAAATGGACGTGTTTCTTTCACACATGCACAGAATGACCCTACTTTAATGTTTGTATCTATTGTGACAAACCAGCACAACAGGCTGTGCAGCTGCATTTGTTCATAAAGTAAAATGCTGAGGGGATGCCAGAACTGCAGGGAAGCTGTGTCCAAGGGGCTACAGAGCAAGAGAAAAGTAAACAGTACACAGGTATATGCCATAATGCTGAGTATTCATAATTCCAGTGTGGGGTGGTTTTTTTGTAAGAACTTGTACATGTGGGTTTGTAAATGTGGGTATTAGATTTTTATAAAAGGGACAATCTAAGATAGTGACCCATAAACTAGGGAACAAAAAAGCTCTTCTCCCTATAAGCCACTGGATGGGAGAATAGAGAATGTTATATATTGTGTATCTGGTTTTGAGGAAAAGACGATCCATTTTCCTGATTTACTTGATAAACTGGACCATGGTATTTGCTGGCCAGCTGCAGCTGTCCTCCACCCACTGAAAAATAATGTTGTATTATATCAAGGTGTCACAGCATTTCACCAAAGATGCTGCAGTGTGACCAGAGACTGTAAATGCACGATTGCTTTATTGTTGTATTTAAGTTACATTTTCTGTATCAAGCTACTTTAATATTAGGAATGGTTAATTTTGCCTATACCTCTGACTTTGACTTCTCTAGAGAGTTTATCAGAGTTATTAGAGCATTCTATAATTTCTGCCAAGTACATAGTTTGTTTTTCACAGAGGAACAAAGAGGTTGCGGGAGTTACATGGGAATCAACTAGGTCAGTGGTCCCCAACCTTTCTGTGGCCAAGAGCACATTCACCCCTTCTTCAGAGTGTGGCGGGTAGCAACACTTCTTGGCGGCATTTCAGTGGCGATGGTTCTCCTCTCCCTTCCTTGGTGCCGGCCCTGACAGCAGGCGCACATAAATGCCCCGCTGGGCGCCATGGCGCCCACGGGCACCACGTTGGGGACCACTGAACTAGGTGGTGCTTATGTTTTGGTCTGTTAATGTCTGAAGTACAGTCCTGGTTGTTGGCTCAAAGTTCTTGTGATGAAGAACCTTTATTAGCAGTGGGATGCTGCTGCACTGTCATTATTGTATGTAACAACTTGGACTGTGCATATGAATGAGTTTAGGGGGTGTGAAAATGAGACTAACAGTACCAGCTTGGCCAGGCTCTATACAAGTTGGCCCAAAAAGATCTGCTACAACTCCAACCTGACCTGCAACACTCTGTTTACATCAGCCCTGGGCATCCTTGGAACAAAGCTACATGTGGTGTTTTCAACAAAAAATAAGAACTAAGAAAGCACCATTCCTAATCATACCTGTTACCTGACGCACCGTTCAAACTTATATCCCAGAACTATAAAAGGCTGAGGCACTAACCTATTTACCACCTCGCTTTATCAACTGCTCAGTTGCCTCAAAATGTAGAATTCAGAGAAGATCTCACATAGCCCCATGGTCACATGCTATTAACTCACTGTTTGCATATTAGATCCTGTGTAAATCTAAGTAATTATATACAGAAGGGCTTTTATCAACAATAATTAAATTGCATATCTGCTAAGCCCAGAAACTCCCTGGTCTGAAACTCTGCAGGAGTTATGCAACCAATTTCTGATATAATAGCCCTAAACCAAATTGTAGATGACACCATGGTGATGGGCACCCTTTGCCCCATTACTTCTGGGAATGCATATCATTAATTGGCCCAACTGTCTTTTCATAGGATGGAAGAAGTACAGCATCTGACCAAAGAGTTGGAATAGAAAACTAATAGCTATTGAACATTGGCTTTAGAGGTGTGGAAAAATAAAGGTAAGAATTACACAATAGAAAATACACTTAGAAAAGAATTACACTTAGAAAATTAGTTTGAGGAGAAAACAAAAAGAAAGAGGAAAAAATACATCAAGGTACAGTGTCTAGAGGGGAAAAAAGACACAAAGAAAAAGGAAAGATGAACAAACACAATTAGACAAAGTTAAAATATGATTCAATAGAAATTTTGATTCCAAAATGTCAAATTAAATAAATCATTTAAAAAGTAGAACATAGAATCAGACAGGATAGTTGATGGGGGCAGGGGTGCTCATACTGAATTTCACCTAAAGCAACCAGATTACAGCTACGGTGTGCATAAGGAGGCACTGCACATAGACACAATGTACCAGCACTATAAAATCTGCCAGTAATAGCCACTAAACTACTCCATTCACTGATTACTCTGGAAAATTCAGGCTGACTGTTCACTTGCCACAAAGGCTTTTCATGTGTTTGACTTGGTGTGATGCTCCCCAGAGGTACCTAGGATTGCGAGGCACCTCTGCACCACCTCACCTTATTGCGAAGAAGTCTCGTCTATGCCAGCTATGGCTCAACTCCCTGACACCACCAGTTGACAGCAGCACAAGCACTACCCTTCTGGCCTCAATAGGCCTCACCTTCTCTGCAGAGGTAGCAATAGGCACATACCAGCCCCCCAAGTCCTCAGAATGTTCCCAGCAGCATCCAGACGTTTACCCACTGAACAGTCTCAAAATTACCAGGCCTGCTATTCCCAAAGGAACAGTACACAACGGTTTGTAAGATTCAGCTCAGGACCACCACTTTGCTTAGCAGCACAGCACTTAGGCCTGGTCTACACGGGGGGCAGGGTCGACCTAAGATACACAACTTCAGCTATGCGAATAGCGTAGCTGAAGTTGACGTATCTTAGGTTGACTTCCTGGCCGTCCTCACGGTGGCAAGTCGACCACTGCTGCTCCCCCGTCGACTCCACTTCCACCTCTTGCAGAGGTGGAGTTCCGGAGTCAACGGGGAGCGTGCTCGGGGATCGATTTATCGCATCTACACTAGACACAATAAATCGATCCCCAATAGATCGATCACTACCCGCCGGATTGGCGGGTAGTGTAGATGTACCCTAAGATATATTTATAATGAAACTTAGGATAAGTTCATTATCAAAAATTCAAGTGATAGTGAGTAAGAACATTGGAAACTAATGGCTACATGTAAATCAAAATCACAACACACTTTCTAGAATCTAAACTTAACTAACAGGTTAACCTCCTGCCTAAGGAAGCTTCTCTCACTCAGAGTTCTCTTCAGTTTTCAAGCAAGCCTGGTTGAGTCCCTGCCACATCTCAGCAAGAGCACATACTCTCAGGCTTCCAGCTCCCCAGCCATTGCCTCTTTGGGTGGAGCCCCACGTCGCTCCCTTTGGACCAAGGTATGTCCAGGCTGCACAGTTCCCTGCCTTGACTGTGATATTCCCAGCACTTGGTCAGGTTGCCCAAGGACACTTTCTTGCTTTCTCTTCAGAAAGGTATAATTGTCACAGTTATCAGGTACCACACAGCACTTCCTATGCAAACCGACTTCATTCTTAAGGTACAAAGTATTGCAGAGAAAATATATTAAAAAACATAAAAAAGCAACACATATGCTAGCTAGTTTGACCAGAATTCATCCTACCCGTAACATGCATTCAAGCAGGAGCAGTCCTTCAAATTCCCACCCAAGGGGATTCCTTATGGTTACAAATTCTTTAGAGCCTCATCTCAGAACAAGCACCCAGTCTTACGGGGCCTCAGCAGGGCCAGTCCTTCCAATCCTTCTCTAAGCATTGGGGTCCTCCATGGACCCGGGGTCCTGTCCATTTGCTGGATCAGGAGGCCCATTAGCCAGTTTAAAACCAGGCAATTTATCAAAAATTCCTTTCTTTATCTGTTGGTTCTTGGAGAATCCAATTTGAACTAGTTTACGTGCACCTCTCGGGGGGAGGGGAGTGGCTTGAAAGAGCTAATAACAGGAATTACATTATCCTCCCTCCTCGAGAAGATACATACAATAACAGATACACAATTGTATTTTAATACAATGGACTCCCAAAGGTATCAACCTTAATTCAATAAGATTTAACTTAATTCAGAAAAGTTTATCTTAATTCCATAAGATTTGTCCAGAATATTACAGGATAGTGTCAGTCTGTCACAAAACTGTTATTCAAGAAGGAAAACCACTATACTTTTACTTCCTCAATCATAGGTGCTGACTTTAGTCAGCGCCGATGGGTGCTCGTGCCCCTGGCCCTGCCCCAACTCCACCCCCGCCCCCATTCCACCCCTTCTCCAAATCCCCGCCCCCGCCTCCTCCCCTGGGTGCACTGCATTCCCCCCCCCCAGACTTGCAAGCCTGGGAGGGAGCGGGGAGAAGCATCAGAGCCCCACCAGCAGCTCCCCGCCAGCCCCCCCGCGCCCAGCTCACCTCTGGCTCAGCCTCCTCCTCCACCTCCCGAGGTGCCGCCGCCGAGCCGCTTTTCCTCACTCACAGGCTTACCGCACACCAGCTGTTCGGTGCATGGCAAGCCTGGGGGGGGAGCGCAGCGGTGGTGCCTCCGGGGGAGGGGTATAGGGAAGAGGTGGAGGCAGAGCCTGTGAGTGAGGAAAAGCGGCTTGGCGGCGGTGGCGCCTCGGGAGGCGGAGGCTGAGGTGGAGGTTAGCTGGGCGTGGGGGGGTGGGGCTGGCGGGGAGCTGCACCCAATTTTTCCCTGTGGGTGCTCCAGCCCCGGAGCACCCACGGAGTTGGAGCCTATGTCCTCAATGAAGGGTGCTAGGCTGTCTTCTTTGCCTCCCACCCCCAAATATATTAAATCAAGCCTTTGATCTGCACCTCCAGATACGTTTCCACCCTCTTCTCTTTCCCTCTTGCTGTTTTCCTCCTTCTGTTAGTTTCTTTCTGAACCCATCATAGTCCTTCATTTGCATGCAGGTCAGAATGGTGCATAAACATCTCTTGTCTGATAGGAAATCTGTTTTTCACCTTTATAAAGTCCCTAAATGCAGACCTTATAACATTCAGTGTATATACACAACTCCTTACACAACATCTGTATATGCATTCCACAACAGTATTGATGACCAGAGTGACTTCAGCTTTTATTTTAGACCTCACATGATGTTCTTTGGTCAACTAGAATACACATACCAAACTCAGGAGATTCATGTATCCCCTATGCACCCCACTCTTTGCGCCTCGCCAGATGGCACTAAGAGGTGCTTGGGTGGGTCAGTAGTTGGCTATAATTTTTCAGTCTTACCAGCATTATTACTATACCATATGGAAGAAACATTAAGGGTACGTCTATACTTACCCGTCGTGTCGGAGGCGCGGGATCGATGTTCTGGGTTCGATTTATCGCGTCTTGTCTAGACGCGATAAATCGAACCAGGAAGTGCTCCCCCGTCGACGCCGGTAATCCTGCTCTGCGAACGGAGCAGGCGGAGTCGATGGGGGAGACTGCGCGCCGCGTGTGGACCACAGGTAAGTTCGAACTAAGATACTTCGACTTCAGCTACGTTATTAACGTAGCTGAAGTTGCGTATCTTAGTTCGACGGGGGGGGTTAGTGTAGACCTAGCCTAACATATAGCGTAAAATACCGGGGGGCCAAAAGGAGCAACAAAATAGGAGGGTTTTTTCTTGAGATGATAAGATTCCCCATGCCCTGTGTCACAAGTGTTGTATGGTGTACACACAGAAGCCAACGGGAATTTTAAGGCATTTGGAACCTACATTTACTGCACCTTACAAAAAAGTAGGCCATAATAAAATTTGGATTATATTTGTAGGTAAGAGCGCTCAGCATGTTTCGAGAAGAGCATTTAGCATCTTCCAGAATCAGGCTCTGAAAGGTCCAACTTCCTATTTTGTCACAAACTGCACTTTAGCATGTGCTTAAAGGCTTTGCTGAATCAGGACCTTAATGGGTAGGAGTAACAGCATCTGTGATACGAAACCCCACCACCATCTTTTTTAAAGGGTGCCTACAAGGGCACAAGGGAAGTGACTGATCTTTGATCAACTGTGATGTGAGAAAAGCTGAAAAGCATAATTTTATACTTCAGATATAATTTCCTTCCAAGATATTGCCATGGGTTACATAGCACACAAGAAGCCATAGATTTTACTTCACTTTATGAGTAAGAAGATAGGTACAGATTTATAATTGTGAAGATTGTGCCGTATACAACTAGAGCATGTAAAATATTAGTCCTTAAAGTTTAATTTATTTTAAACAAGTATAGGTCAACAAGGGAAACTTTTATCAGTGAATGTAAAATAAAATATTAAAATTAGGAAATTAAGTTAAATATATTAAAAAATCAATTTGGGGGAACATTCTTGTGCAAGAGTCAATAAACCTTTGCACAGGATTCACTTTCACAGGGCATCAGTCTCTCTCTTTTACATTATTTGACATCCATGGGACAACACACACTGGCATCCTATAGAACTCAAACTGAGCTATATTCCCATACAGAGTTACACAGCCAGTTGTTCCTCCTACACAGTGAAACTGATCACAAAGAATACAGTCCAGGATCCTGGCTGTTTTGCTCAGCAATCAGAGGTGTGGGGAAGTGTTGGGAAAGTGATTGTCTTTGGGACAGAACACACTCACCAAGCTCTTCTGCAGCTCTCAGTCTAGCCCTAAACAAAGACAGAAGAGGAGAGGTCCACAGAGAAATGGAGAAATACAAAGAAAAAAAAGACATACAAAGCAAATAAGACTATAATGTCTGGCCTCATTTTTCTGCCAGACAAAGTAGAGTGAGTCATATTGGCCCAGTTTTTGAATTTGCATTTTATTTATGTATTTAAATATATTACAAAATACTCATTCAGCCACCAAAATATGGAAAATTGAAGAATTCTGTGGTTCTAAGTGTTCTATGAAGCTGTGAAATAACATTTTTAGTAGAGGACAGGGAGATCTTTTCAGGAGCTACATTGACACTAGATGACCTCTTAGTCCCTGCAGCAAAGTACTTGCAGATCCTCAACACCGCTTGAACAAAAATAAATACGAATGTGAAAACGCATTCTGGAAAGTGACCTTGTAAAAATGGCAATTGTGGTCGGTTTTTCAAATCTGAGCTAGTGAAATAAACAATAAGCAAGAACACTATGTCCAAGGCCCTCGGGATTTTCAGTCACAGCATTTCATAGGCAAGGGAAGGCTTTTGCAGTAATTATGTACCAATACTGAGGACTGGACCACCTCCTTGAAAGTGTTGGATATGACAGCCACCTTACATTCAGGCTAAATAAGGGAACAACTAAATGTCCCTTTGTTAACAATGCTAAACAATGGAAAACCACTACTCAGGGACTAGACAGCATACAAACCTGGGCAGTGGCTGGGCCATGCGGTCCAAGGGGTTATAACTGGGTGGGCAGTAGTGCTGCTGAAAAGGATCTGTGGGTTATAGTGGATCACAAATTGAATGAGAGTCAACAATGTGATGCAGTTGCAAAAAAAAAAAAAAAAAAAAAAAAGATTAAGATCACTCTGTGGTATATTAACAGGAGTGTCATCTGCAAGATAAGGGAGGTAATTGTCTTGCTCTTCTCGGCACTGGTTAGGCCTCAGCTGAAGTACTGTGTCCAACTTTAAGAAACAAGTGGATAAATTGGAGAGTCCATAACAGAGCAAGAAAAATGATAAAAGGGTTAGAAAAACTGACCTATGAGGAAAGGTTAAAAAACTGGGCATGTTTAGTCTTGAGAAAAGACCACGCATTGTAACAACCTGTGTACAAAATATGCCTTATGCAAGCGAGATATGAAGGAATTTGGAATTGATCCTGACCAATGATCATAACAAGTGATGCCATCATCTCCAGCAAGGTATCGAAGTCCAAGACAAGGGCTGGCTCCTACAGCTTGAGGAGAAAAGAGCCTGTTGGAAGCCATCAGCTCCCAAACAAGATACATACATTTGCAATAAGTGCCAAAGATCACGCAAATCTTGGATTGGCCTATTCAGTCACATGAGACATTGCAAACCATCTACATCATAGGCTGCAATTCCCACCATCTCTCACAGATGAAAGGATGCCAATGAACGAATATGATTTTAAAACAAATAACTCATGGTCAATGACATCTTGGTGAAATGTTTGTAACAACATTCTGTGTAAAGTTATGAATTCTCTCTGCATCATGCTGGTAGCACATGTTCAAAGCATTGTATCTCTGATTAGGCAGGATGATTAAGCAGATCTATCTTAAACAAGGAATATGTGTGTGCCTCAATTTACAAATAGGTAGTAAACAAGACACATGAAACAGCAAGAGGGAGACAAGGCAAATGGGCCTTTCAGCATACACAGAGGAGAAGAAAGAGCATGGGGCTGCTTTCACCCCCAGACTACATGTCACCTTTCTTACAGCTTGAATAAGCTTTGCTTTGAGGAGTAATCCTCAGGAGAATCCATTTCAAAGGGTGACTGGACTGTAAATGTGAGGGGCAAGAACACCCCACGGTATTAATTTCTCTCTCTCCTCTTGATATGCAAACTAGATTGCGTTGCCTCCGGATTAAATCGAGATTTGGAATGGCTCGGCCATTATGTTAATTGAATCTATTTCCCTTAAGTTAACGATCCTCATTCACACCTGTGTGACCATCTTGTTTATCACTTCAAAAGCTTTTTCTTCCCCTGCTGTCATGTTTCCTCTCAACTAATGTATAAATGTCTGTCTGAAGTATATTTCATTCCATGCATCCGATGAAGTGGGTATTAACCCATGAAAGCTTATGCTGAAATAAATTTGTTAGTCTCTAAGGTGCTACAAGTTTTTCTTTCTTATTTTCATTTTGCTGACACAGACTAACACGGCTACTACACTTAAATCTCTCTCCTCTCTTTCACCTAAGATGACAAAGGAAACAGCCATTTGACTTTGGGAGGGATCCTCCCTGAAGTTTGGTCAGCTCTGTGGTTGGGAATATGTGGTAAGGATTTTATCTAGAACCGAGTCTAGTTTGTTAAGTTTTAGCACTGGAAAGCATTTTATCTTTAGTTCTCTAGTAACCATTTCTGACTTTAACGCCTTGTACTTGTACTCATTTAAAATCTATTTTTGTAGTTAAATAAACTTGTTTTATTCTTTAATCAAAACTAATCCAGTGTTGCATTCAAACTGAATTGTTTGGGTAACTCCATTTGTTAGATATTGTTGGATCTTACCTTGCAGAGGAAACAGACCTAAAATATCTGAACTGTCTAGGAAAAGGCTGGACAGTGAAGAATACACATTTGAGGGAGAGGGGGAAATATGGACTGGAAGTGTGTTGGGATCATTCTACAAGTGGCAACCAAGATTGGTAGAAGCCAAAGTGTGACTGGAATGTGCTAGCAGGCTGCAGCTATACACAGATACTGACGGTGTGACCTGCACACTGCTTGGCTGTTTGTGAGGGACCCAGGTTGGAAGCAACAGTAGCAAAGCATTGTGAGGCACCCCAGGTTACAGAGTAGGTGGTGACAGTCCCTCACTAGTCTGGATTGCACCCCAGAATGTCATAATAGGACAAGAACTAATAGCCTAATCTGCAGCAAGGGAGGTTTATTTTAGATATTAGGAATCACTTTCTAACACTTTCCCATTCCACAAGACAAAATCTGTTAGTGGTTATAAAAACAATACTTTTGAGGCTGGGTGAAAAGTACTTTTCCCTCCCTAAACTGAGCACATGGACTGACCTCCAATAATTCACTGTGGACAACTTCAGCTCAGCAGCACTGCACTGGTTCAAAGAAGCTGAAAAATATTTTGTGTTGGTTCCATCAACCAAAATTTAATCTCAACCTTGTTTTGCAGACATTTCTGGTGACAAGTTGAAAAGTATGTGAACTTTCTTGTTGGAATGAACAGGTTAATCAAAAACCATGGAGGCATTTCATTGCATGAAAACAGATCCTGTCAAACTAACTTGATATCCCTTTTTTGGTGAAATTACAAGCTTCGTGGATAAAAGTAGTAGTGTTGATGTAATATACTTAGCCTTCTGTAAGGCATTTCAGTTGGTACTACATGACATTTTGATTAAAAAACTAGAAAGATGTAAAATTTACGTGGCACACATTAAATAGATTAAAAGCTGCCTAACTGACAGGTCTCAAAATGTAATTGAAAAGGTGGAATCATCATTGAGCAGGCGTGTTTGCAGTGGGGTCCTGCAGGGATCACTTCTTGGCCCTATACAAGTGGCGGGGAACCTGTAGGCTGTGGGCTGCATGCTGCCCATCAGGGTAATCTGATTGCGGGCCGTGAGACATTTTGCTGACATTGACCATGCCCCGCAGCTCCCAGTGGACACAGTTCGCCATTCCCAGCCAATGGGAGCTGCGGGAAGTGGTGTGGGCCGCAGGGATATGCTGGCCACAACTTCCCGCAGCTCCTATTGGCCAGGAATGGCAAACCGTGGCCAGAGGGACCTGCGGGGGGCTATGCCTGTGAATAGTTAACATCAGCAAAATGTCTCGCAGCCTGCAATCAGATTACTCTGATGGGCTGCACGTGGCCCGCAAGCTGCAGATTGCCCAAAACTGCCCTATACTATTTAACATTGTTATCAATGACCTGGAAGAAAACATTAAATCATCACTATCAAGTCTTCAGATGACACTAAAATTGAGGAGTAAACAATGAAGAGGACAAGTCACTGATATAGAGTGATCTGGATCGCTTGGTAAAGTGGGCACAAGCAAACAATTTGGGTTTAAATATAGCTAAATGTATATATCTAGGAACAAAGAATGTAGCCTATATTTACACTGTGAGGGACTGTGTCCTGGGGAGCAGTGACCCTGAAAAAGATTTGAGGGTCATGCTGGATAATCAGCTGAACATGAGCTCCCAGTGTGATAGTGGCCAAACTGACTCATGGAATCCTCAGATACATAAATAGAGAAATCTCAAATAGAAGTAGAGAGTTATTTTGCCTCTCTAGTTGGCACTGGTGTGACTGCTGCTGGAATAGTGTTCCCGGTTCTGGTGTCCACAGTTCAAGAAGGATGTGGATAAACTGGTGAGGGTTCAGAGATGAGCCATGAGAATGGTTAAAGGTTTAGAATATATGCCATATAGTGGTAGTCTCAAGGAGCAAAATCTATTTAGCTTAACAAAGAGAAGGTTAAAGGATCTCTTGGATTACAATCCATACATGCCTACATGGGGAACAAATATTTAATAGTCTAGCAGAGAAAGGTTCAAATGGCCAGAAGCTGAAGCTAGACAAATTCAGACTGGAAATAAGGCATATTTTTTTAACAGTGAGAGTAATTAGCCATTGGAACAACTTACCAAGAGTTGAGGTGGATTCTTCACAACTAACCATTTTAAAATCAAGATTGGATGTTTTTCTAAAAGCTATGCTCTAGGAATTATTTTGTGAAAGTTCTATAGCCTGGGTTATACAGCGGGTGAGACTACATGATCAAAATGGTCCCTTATGGCCATGGAATTTATTAATCTATTGAATGTATGAATCGGTAAGACAGTTTTGAAAATTAGTCCTTCTAAAACTGATTGATTCTAGTTGAGTTTATCAAATGTTGCATCATTAAATGCATCAGGGCATATTGAATAAATCATTTGGGAAATCTTTAACATAAGTTATGAAAATATGTACACATTTTGTTATAAATTACCTGAATTGACTTCCAAAATGTGAGAATCTGTTTCTTTGTTTCCTCTTCCTAGAACAAAATATAAGATGAGAATGTGAAAAAGAGAAACATAGAAAAAGATAGCGCTTCTTAGCAAGGTGAACAATCTGCCGCAGGCATCTACTTAATCTGAAAGAAGAGAACTTCCCTTGTGGAATTCTATTAACTCCTTTACCAAGCTGCCAAAAATGCAATCCTCTCGGTATTTGTTGTTTTTCCCCCCGTTTATAGGCTGTACAGAGTATTTGCTTCTATGCCAATTAAACAGAGTAGCTCTATCAGTTCAGTCAATGTAAGGGATTTGCATATGTTTGAAATTTCAGTGACTTGCTGTCATAAAGAACTTCTTTAATGTCAGAAAAAGAATGTGCTTTTAATGGTTTATATATAATATCTATAAAATGCAAAGTCATAGGCTAAGGTACTGCTAAAATGCTATTTAGAAATTCATCCACACTGCAAATACAGGGCTGGTCTTGAATTCCTTGAACACCCAGTTCTCCCATCTACTTCACTTGGACCCGAAAGTGAGCAAGGAATGCAAGATATAACTCATAATGTATAATATTTCTTGTTGCTAGTTAAATCATTATATGCATATACCTAAGTATATTTAGAAAATGTATTGTGAATGAACACCCTGCCTTTTGGATTTTCAGACTTGTGTATTCATTTTCATTATGTTAATCTTTTCCTCTCAGGGAGAGTGGGTAAAGGTACTGCACATGCTTAATAACAACATGTAAATGTTCCCCGTTAGACTTCAAAGCAAATGAGGTGGAAGAGGAGTGCATTCTTATTTTTGCTGCTATTGACTCCAACTCAGCAAAGCACTTAAGCAGATGTTTAACTTTAAGCATCTGCTTAAATGCTTTGCCAAATAGGGGAAGATGTTACTCTTAAGAGTTAGCACATGTTTAACGTGATGTGCTCACTCAGATCCATAGTTTGGCTAGGTACAGTTTTTTCCAAAGTGGAAGTAACAGGGCGCCACATCATCTTACAACATGAAGACTGTTGATATACAAAATTTATTCTTAAAATTGAAAGCTATAAATTATAAGTTTCAAAATATTTTGAAATGCAGCAATTACTTCTCAACATGAATGTCCACATTGAGACGATAACAAATGCCCACACAATAAACACCCACGTTGCAGCCTTTTCACCAGCCAGATCCCTTCAATAGCCAAACATTTATTGAACAAACTACACACAAAAAATACTTAATTGAAAACCCTTTCTCAAAATTCCTACATCCTCCTTCTTTCATCTCATTTCCTTTGATAACGTAGTCTGAGCAGATTTCAAAAGGGAAGGTGATTCTGCAGTCTGGCTGCCAAGAGTGGGGCTTCAAAGATAAAACATCCCAGGCAGTCACTTGTAGGGAGTGATGGTGGTGTTCTTTGGGTATTATTCATTTATTTATTATTTGTATTACCAAAGCCCTAGGAGCCCTTATCATAGACCAGGACCCCATTGTGCTGGTGCTGTACAAATACAGAATTTACATATTATAAGGCGTGAATTGAATCCAATATAATTATACCACTATAACATCCTGTGTGGATACTCATAATCCATAAGAAGGTCATTTTGTTTGTTTGTCTGTTTAACCTGTGAAACTTTGGAAGGGGTTTAAAGCTAAATCACCATTCTTATTCTGGAATGAAAATGTCCACGCAATGAGTTATAGCCATATAATAACAGATATATAATTATACCAGTTTAAACTGGTAACATTTTCCAGGGTAGACAAGAAGAGGTTGGGGAAAGAGAGATGAAAGTAGAGAGTGAGAAAAAGAAAAAGAAACCTGCTCTGTTCTTCACTATATATAGCTGAGAAGGAACGTACATCATTCCCAGCTCTGTCCTGGCAATAGGAACTATCTACTCAGTGAATGTAACTATACTTGGGGGGTCATTTGCAATCTTTGCAGCATAACTGACAGCACTTGAAGACAGTTTGAGAACAAAAGCAAATACTTCTGAAAACTCAATAAAAAGTCTTGCTCTCTGCTGTATTACAAATAAATGTCATTCTCTGTCAAGAATTTCTGTGCCTGTAAACCTGAAATAATCTTTCCCTCCTCACTTTCAAAGAGTAATCATTACTGTTTGCAAAGATCACCCACAGATATTTCTGTCTGGAGAATTATCTAAAAATTGGGAATTGGATCCCTCAGAATTCAGTTGGTGATCTTACTGAATTAGCCAAGTTCAAACAATATTGCATGCAATTTGCATTGCAAGAGATTCTTTCAGAAATACTCTTCAGACCTGTGAGTTGGTGGAGCTACTGTGATCACACAAGTGCATAACTACTGCAAACACATTTAGCTCAATGCTAAACTTAATTGGCATCATATGGATATGCGTTCTTGTTGACAAGGGATGTAATTCTAAACCCTTATTAGGAGGTGACAGTGCTTATGACCTTTCATTTAATAAAGAATATGCTTTACTGTTTTCATGTTTGGAATTGCTAAATCACTTGCTAGCTGCTTTTTATGCTAATGAGCAGTCTGATAATTTCAAGCACCTTTCAGTAATAGTTCAAATTCTGCATGTACTTCAGTTGTAAAAGGTTTTTGAAGGAATTTTTCAATTATGGATATATTTTGCAAATGGTGCTTTCTCTGGGCATTCCAGGTGTGTATTTCTCTTAGAAAAGCTAAGATCCTTTTAGCATTTTATTCTACAGTCAATATAATCCAATTATATTGACAATAAAGGCTAAATTCTTCCATCTGATAATGAAAGTATATATCAAATAACTTGGTTAAAAAGTATTTTGGTGGCTGAATATTTTACTGGGTATCTAACTACACGACTTGCACATACATCAAGTAATATTTTAGATGAGATCATCCCCCTTGGCAGCTCATAGGCCCCAGTTCAGAAAATCATTCTTATTTGGCAATGCACTTGAATGTGTGTTTAACTTTCACATCAATGGGGTGTAAAGTCTGTGCCTAAGGCTATGTCTACACTGTGAGACAGGGGTGTGGATGTGATTCCTCTACTCATGTACCCTTACTTATGAAAGCGCTCATCAAGCTAGCAGGAGTATAAATAGCAGTATCGCCATGGTAGCGGGGGTAGCAACAGTGGAAGCATGGTTGAGCTGTGCTGAATACAAACCTGCCTCAAACTGGTGCGTATATGCTTGGCATAGCACAGCCATGCCTCCACTGTCACTACCCGTGCTACGGCAGCTACACTGCTATTTATACTTGTGCTAACTCAATGAAAGCTGGCACAAGTATGTGTATACCAGAAGGGGAATCACAGTCCTAGTTTGTAGAATAGAAGTAGTCTCAGTGATATCCTGAACAGGAATGGAAAAAGCATGTGTTTAAATTATTTCCTGAATCAGGGCCAGAGAGCCAGATGCTTCCTAACTGTAAGAACAATAGGACAATGGAACAAACTGCCTAGGGAAGTCATGGAAGGTCCTTCACCGGAGGTTTTTAAAAAGAGGCTGGATAGCCATCTGTCTTGACTGGTTTAGACTCAACAAATCCTGCATTGTGTCTGATTTGTGTGGTATATACAGACTGCGAACTCCCATGAGTAAGCATATCTCCTGTGTCTCGTAGAAGTAAAAAGCACACAGCCAGCACTTAAATAATAAATATTCCTATCAATTTGTACTGATTTTAGAAGCATAATTTAAAATAAAACAGGAATAAAAGATTAAAACAAATCAAAGGCAACACACAAAAAAAGAGAGAGACTGTCTCCATAATGATTGGCTCATTAATAAACACTAGATCCAAGAAAATACAGTAGGCAAAAAGGTAATTAGTGAGATTTATAGATGCCAAGTCCAGAAGAGACCATTGTGATCATCCAGTCCAGTGATGCTCAGACAGGCTCCTCAGCCTCAAGTGGCTCTTTAACATGTCTCCTGCAGCTCTTTGCAGCACATATTAAAACACGGTGATGTAATTATTAACCAATCTAAGTTACTAACCAATAAGGATGCTTTCACTATGTTATTAACCAATTGTAGTTGATAAAACAACAATACTTGATCAGTCATTTTTCTGTGAGAATTTTATATATATATATATATATATATATATATATCACACGCACACATATATACACTAAATATTTCCCCTGTCATACTGCTTAGATATGAATACATAATATTCTGGTAAATGAAACAATGCATTCACACTATTGTGGCTCTTTTGGGACATTTTGATCTCTAATTTGGCTCCTGAACCACTGAGGTCTGAGTATCACTAATCTAGTCTGATCTCCTGTATAACACAGGCCAAAGAACTTCCCCAAAATAATTCCTAGAGCAGAGCTTTTAGAAAAATATCCAATCTTGATTTAAAAATTCTCAGTGATGGGGAATCCATGATGGCCCTTGGTAAATTGTTCCAATGGGTAATTACTCTCACTGTTAAAAATGTACACCTTATTTCCAGTCTGAATTTGTCTAGCTGCAATTTCCAATCATTGGAGCCTGTTATACCTTTCTCTGCTAGACTGAAGAGTCCATTATTAAATATTTGTTCCCAATGTAGGTACTTCTAGACTGTGATCAAGTCACCTTTTAACCTTCTCTTTATTTGTAAACTAAATAGGTTGAACTTTTTGAATCTTTTACTATAAGGCATGTTTTCTAATCCTTTAATCATTCTACTGACTCTTCTCCAAACCCTCTCCAATTTATCAATGTCCTTCTTGAACTGTGAACACGAGACCTAGACACAGTATTCCAGCAACAGTGACAACTACATGGGTCAAATAACCTCTCTACTCCTACTCAAGATTTCCCTTTTTATGCATTTGAGGATTGCATTAGCCCTTCTGGCCATAGCATCGCATTGGAAGCTCATGTTCAGCTGATTATCCACCACATCCCCCAAATCGTTTTTCAGGGTCACTGCTTCCCAGAATAGAGTCCCCCAGCATGTAAATATGACCTACATTTTTTATTCCCAGATGTATAAATTTACATTTAACCAGATTAAAATGTATATGGTTTTCTTGCACCCAATTTACTAAGTGATACAGATTGCTCTCTATCTGTGTCCTGTCTTCTTCATTATTTACTACTCCCCGAATTTTTGTGTCATCTACAGACTTTATCAGGGATGCTTTTTTGTTGCTTTCAGGTCATTAATAAAAATGGTAAATAGCATAGGGCAAAGAACGGATCCCTGTGTGACTCCACAAAAAACACACCCATTCAGTGATGATTCTCCATTTACAATTTCATTTTGAGATCTATCAGTTAGCCAGCTTTTAATCCAATGTGTATGTGCCATATTAATTTTATATCTTTCTAGTTTTTTACTCAAAATGTCACACAGTACAAGGCTAATACCTTACATTGGTCTGAGTATCTCACATCAACACTATTACCTTGATCAACCAAACTTGTAATCTCTGGAAAAAAATATCAAGTTAATTTGACAGAAGCTATTTTCCATAAGCCCATGTTGATTGGCATTAATTATATTACTCTCTTTTAATTCTTTATTAATCAAGTCTGACATCAGCCATTCCATTATCTTGCCCGGAATTAATGTTAGATTGGCAGGCCTATAATTACCGGGGTCATCCTGTTTTTCCCTTTTAAATACTGGCATAACATTAGATTTCTGAGTCTTCTGGAACTTCCCAGGTGTTCCAAGATGTATTGAAAATCAACATTAATTGCCCAGCAAGTTCCTCTGCCAGCTCTTTAAAAATTCTTGGATCCAAGTTATCCATACCTACTGATTTAAAAATGTCCAATATTAGTACATCTTTTTAACATCCTCGTGAGATACTAGTGGAATTTTAAAAAGTGTTATAATAGGATATTACTACTTATTCTTTTTTCCTAAATGTATTGAGCACTGCTGTATTTTCTTCATTATTATTGATAATTCTACCATTTATGTCTAATAATGGACCAATATCATTGTTAGGATTCTTTTTGTTCCTAATATAATTTTAAAATTCCTTATTGGCCTTAGATTTCTCTTTGTGTCCCTATGTTTCCATAATTAATTTTCTACAACTCCTTTCTTCTGGTTTATATTCATTACTATCAACTTCCCCTTTCTTCCACTTTGTGTGTGTGTGTGTGTGTGTGTGTGTGTGTGTACACACACACATATATATAGCTGTGTTCACTTCCCCTCTAAACCATGTCAGTTTTTTAACTAATATGGACTTCTTCCTCAATTGTGGCTTTTTAGGCATCTAGTAAAAAGTGTTCTGAAACAACTGTCAATTATCATTCTAATTTTTCTGATTAAATTCTTCATCTCAGCTGATTTGGCTCATAATTGTTTTTGGCTTTGTGAAATAGGCCTTTTTAAAGTTCCAAGTGTATAGTACTTTAGCCCAGACCAAGTGTAGTATCTATACGTTGTGCTTTATACTTGTATTGCTGGTCTGGACATATTCTGTTTGAGCAGTATAAATGTGATCATGATCACTTATACCTAAATTACCATTCATTTTTAGTTCCTCTTTATCTATCAAGGCAAGGTCTAATATAGAAGTCCCCCATGTCGAATGCCACACTTTTTGAGTTAGAAAATTGTCGTGTATAACATTTAGAGTTTCGATGGATGTTTTACTACTGGCAGCATGAGAGTTCCAGCATACATCACTCAGATTGAAGTTCCCCATGATCACACACCTTTCCCCCCCCCACCCACAGATTATAGATAGGGTCATAAGGAATCAGTCATCCTGTTTCCTAGTGTGATTTGATGATCTGTAGAAGACACCAACTAATACCCTGTCTTGCATTTTATCCATTAGGACCATTTATCCATAAGCATTCTTTTGAGTTATCAGTGACTTGGAAACAAGTCATGCCATTTTTAACAAAGAGTGCCACGCCCTCTCCCTTTCTGCTCACGTGATCTTTCCTAAATAGGTCATAACCATTGTTTTTAACATTCCAATCATCCCACCAGGTTTCAGTAATACCAACTAGATCAAATTTATAGTCATAAAATGAGCAATTCCACTTTCTCTTGTTTGTTACCCTGGCTCCAAGCATTGATGTACAGACAATTAAACAATTTCTTCTTTTTGTGTCCTTCAGTTCCTTGATCAATTTTATTCTTAACATCTCACATTTGTGCTAAGTGCTCATATCTTCTCTTTATTTACCCTTCCCTTTTGTTATTAAAATCTTAGCACCATAGGGTTGGAAGGGAACACAATGGTCATCCAGTCTAACCCCTTCCCACCATGCAGGATTTGTTGTGTCTAAACAACAAGACAGGTGCCTATCTAGCCTCTTCAAAACCGCCAGTGAAGGAGCTTCCATGACATCCCCAGGCAATTTGTTTCATTGTCCTATTGTTCTTACAGTTAGGAAGTTTTTCTTGAGATTTAATCTAAATCTGCCATGCTGTAGGTTGAGCCCATTGCCTCTTGTCCTGCCCTCTGTGGCAAGAGAAAACAATTTTTCTCCATCTTTTTTTATGGCATCCTTTCATGTATTTGAAGACTGCTATTGTGTCCCCCCTTATCTCCTCTTTTCCAAACTAAATATCCTCAGTTCCTTCAGCCTTTGCTCATATGGCTTGCATTCCATCCCTCTCATCATCTCTGTCACTCGCCTCTGCATCCTTTCTGATTTCTCTACACCCTTTCTACACAGTAGTGATCAAAACTGGACACAGTACTGCAGCTGATGCCTAACCAGCGCCAAGGAGAGTGGTATTATCACCTTCGATGACTTGAATGCTATGCATTTGCTTTTTTTGCAACAGTATCGTATTGTTCACTCCTGTTGAGATGGTGACCGCCATAAGCCCCAGATCCTTCATAGCTGTGCTGCTGCCAAGCCAGTTATCCCCCATTCTGTATCTGAGCATTTGGTTTCTCTTCCCTAAGTGTAGCACCTTGCATTTGTCTTTGTTGCATTTCATTTTGTTGTCCAAAGCCCAGTTCTCCAAGCTATCAAGATTCCTTTGAATTTTAGCTCTATCCTCCAAAGTGTTTGCAGTCTCCCCTAGCTTTGTGTCGTGTGCAAATTTGATCAGTATGCTCTCTATACCTACATCCAGGTCATTAATAAAGATGTTAAATAATGCCACACCCAGACCTCCTTCCATCTGACATCATCCCATTAATAGTTACTCTTTGTTTGTAGTTGTTTAACCAATTCTGTATCCATTAATGGTAGTTCTACCAAGCCCACATTTGTCCAGCTTACTTATGAGAATGTCAGGTTTAACCGCGCTCCTGACTACTCTAGCCAGTATGTCCTTGAGAAGATTGCCCCCCACCCCCGCTATTACTTAGACGAAAGCCATCCAAACTATACAGCACCCTCTCCATGTAGAAGGTGGAGAAACCTTCCAGAAAACCAAAACCCTACATCACTTACCTAGTTGGCAGTTCACTTCCAGAAAATGTTGCCTTCTGTCTTCCTTTGCTCATGGAACTGGAAGTATCTCAGAAAAAAAAAATCACATGTACATTCTTCTTCTGCATGCTTCTGAGTTCCCTGAAGTCACCTACTATATGTGAGATATCCCGTGATTCATTGTCTTTAGTGCTGATATGAGAGGGTATTAGGTCAGGGAAAGGGAAGGTACCACTGTGGTTGTCTGAGGAAAAGTTAAGCAGATCTTTCTCCCTTGGAACATTACAAAATTATTACTGTCTTTGTGCCTAGTGTCTGGCCTCTCTCTGCACCAAGACATACTGCAAAACCCAGAGGAAATGGGGGTGCAAGAAGGATCCAGTCTGGCAGCTGGATAAACAGTGCAATTTCCTTTTTCTGTGGCGAGGCAAGGGGCCTGTGTTGCTTATCTGAAACTTCAGGGAACCAAATAAAGTTGTCTCTTTCTTTCCCTGTCCATTTCATCATTGTTAGGCAGGCATAGGGTCAAATGCTAGAAGAGGGGTGGGTGGTTTTTGTTGTTCACATCTCCCTTTGCATGAAAAACACCACATGCTAGCTGAGAATATAGTCGGTTTACAGTCAAATTGACTCCCATATTTCAGCAAATTCCTGGTGTTGAAGAAACTCCATCTGGAGTGCCATGCAAATGTGGTTGGTTCACCTTCCTAGGTGACCAAACCCCTCCATTCAGCAATATGTAGAGGGGTGACCATTTGCAGAAACATCTCCCTGGCATATATTGCGAGATCTGCTCCAGAGTACTGGAAAGCCACTACTTGTTTCCATTCTGGTACCTTGAAAGCCACTATGTTCTCAAAATGATGGCCTTCTTTAAAAAAAAATTGCTAACTGGTAACATAGCCCCTGGAAGGAATTGTGACCCCCAGCTGCTTGTGATACTAGGACAAATTTAATTTTTTTTAAAGCATTAGTACATGTTTCTCACCATTAGTAGCCTCTGCTCCTTCCTCAGGACATATTTTCTGAGAACCAAGGACAGTTTAACAGTCACATTCCTGGAATGCTGAAAAGTTTCAAAATTGTGGCCTTCCATAGCAAAACTATGTTATGTGAAGGGATTTCTCAGCTTCTTCCAAAGGAAAAAAATATATAATGCTACCCTTGTCTTAGAATTGGTAGGACCTTTGACTCCTAACGGAGAAACCATTTTACCAAGATGGCAGGAGCAGCACCCCAGAGATAGCAGAGGCAGATGTAGAAAGACCCTGGAGGACCTGCAATGCTTATTGGCATGTAAGGAGGAACCAAGAGCAGTTTGAGTTTCTCAGGACACGGGGGGCATCAGGGTCTTCAGCAGAAGAGATGCTGATGAAGTGGTTCATAGAATAGGAAGAACACTTTAGGGAATGGGAACATTCTCTGATGAAGAGGCAGATAGAACTGGTGGCCAAATGAGTTTGGGATCCATCTGCTACAGTAGCCATTGCAAATGTATGACAAATTTCTGGCTGCAATTGTATGATGGGATTGGTTGTGATGGAGGGGGGAGGCTTCAACAATTTTGGGGCTCATTTCCAGTTTATGACTTATGTTCCCAAAGCACATGCTTCAGGGTCTCAGCCAGCCACCAGCAGGGTGGTTTTTAGGAGGGGTTTTCTTCATCCCAATGTATTCTGGGAGGTTTTGTTTTTCTTTTTTAAATCTCCTTCTGAAATATCAAGGATGTCCCAGGCTGGAGATGGGATATTGAACTGGGTGGGTCGGAGCTCTGAGGTGGCATCAAACTTCCTCTCTTTCAAATGTGAGGCTGGCTGATTCTTGTTCTCCATAAATGGGGTTAGGAAGGAATTTCCCCCCTGGTCAGATAGGTAGTGTCGGGGGCAGGGGGTGCACCTTCCTCTGCAGTATGTGGGTGCAGGTCACATTCTAGATGAGCGGAGTATATTCCAATTAATGATTTTCCTGCCATTGCAGAGGCCTCGGGCATTGGTGCACCACAGTCCCTCCTATTCTCTTCCTGTGGCACATAATAGTCTAGTCTTCTGTGGGTCCAATTTCAGTTTTTTTTAGTGTGAGGGTGCTGGGTGATACACAGCATTAGGTCAGACTAGATGATCTGGTGGTCCCTTCTGGCTTTAAACTCTATGACACCTGTTCATGAACCGTCACCTCTTCCTCTTCTGACTGCCATCAAGGGTACTGCTGAGCCAGAGGAATCAATCCCTGACCAGGAGGAGCCTGCTGGACTCCTGGGACCACAACATCCAAAACCCTCTGAATGTGGGAATTCCAGAAGCCCACCCAGAAGCCTGCCTCCTAAATCCCCATGCAGGATTCATCCCCATTTGTCCTCAAGATCACATTTCCCCCATTGTTCCCCCATTGTCAGGGGGAGGGCACAGAGATGGGTTCATAGACATTAACATTTGGCTGTTGTTCACAGATTTAGTCCATTTATGTGGATAAATCACAGTGTTAGTTGCCTTGCAAACCCGTACAACCACAACCTTAACACTGGACTTTCTAACCCTGAAGTGGTTTGCAATGGACCTATATCTGTCTGATGTTGCCAGCCAGGCAATACCCAGCTGATACTGCACTGGTATAGCAGAACCACATCATAATGCATGTGCTCCATGTCTTCCACTCAGTTTAGGTGGTGAGGAGAGGGAAGTAGGGAGATGTGATCAGGAGGTGTCACTGCCAAATGTGTGACGGTGGGGGACAGTGGCAACAACACACAGCAAGATAGTTCTTAGAGTGTCTTCCTGTGATGCACAGAACCCTGGAATACTGACCTTGAAATGATAGTGCTGACATGGTGTAACAGTGGCAGCGTGGAAGCGTGGAAGCGAGTAAATGCATGTACCCAGAGTTATACCCATGTCCAGTACAGCAGATGTGGACACTCGGTGCAGGCATGTACATGGTCCAATAACTACATGCGCACACCAGTGTAGACATAACCCTTAGAGTGACCATCTCATATCTTGGCTCTGGGAAGGCAGAACAGCATCCTGTTGTCCACCGGTCCCTGGCAGAATGAGTATTGAATCCCCAACAAGTAAAAACAATAAAAGAGTCAGACTGTTGCTAGCTATTTGACTGAGGCAATCTCTGCTGATTAAAGAGAGGGACGCTATATCACAGGGAAAGAAGATTAATGAGAAAAATGATTTAAGCCAGCACTGACTAAAAATGACCCAGGAACAATGGAAAGGGCTTGTTCCAGTCCTTTTGCCTCCTGTGCCTGAATGGCTGCCAAGTCTGAAAGCTGAGGTCCCCGTAACTCCCTGGTGGTCCGCCTTCAGAGGTTGTAGCTGCTTGTTGCTATGTGAACCAAAAGAAGTGGAATGAGCATCCCATTTTGTGCTCTCTTGTGGCCTCGCTGCCTCTTTGGGGATCCCATTCAGTGCCCCTGCTTTAATACAGGTAATGTCCAGATCACAACAACAGGATGTTAGCACCTGATAAGCTCTGCTTGGAATAAAAACCTGTAAAGCCTCTGCTTGGAATAACAGCATGGCAAGACTATTAGCAGCCAACACACTTAGAGAGCAGCTTTATCTGAAAAAAGAAACCTGTGTTTTGACCAGCCTTTTCAAAACAATATGTGAGCAGCTCCTTCTAATGCTCTTCAAAAAGCTCATTTTGAATGAAAACTGGCACACATAATCCTCTAAGGGACTTCAAGCAGCTACTCCTTAAAGTCATAAAAACACAGAGACTTCTCAAAGCAAACCAGGCTGATATTTGCCCATGGTAATGAGCTAACTGCTAGCATGCAAATTAAAATTTAATTTATTTAAACCTCTTCTGGTTCATCTTGATTATCGAAAGAAAGAAAGAAAGAAAGAAAGAAAGAAAGAAAGAAAGAAAGAAAGAAAGAAAGAAAGAAAGAAAGAAAGAAAGAAAGAAAGAAAGAAAGAAAGAAAGAAAGAAAGAAAGAAAGAAAGAAAGAAAGAAAGAAAGAAAGAAAGAACTTGGGAAATATACATTGTATTTACATATTGACACTAGCTGTTTCTTCTGCAGTCCACAGAGAGATCTCATTTCTGTGTACTGCTAGCCCATTTAAAAGTAAAATTAAATACAGCTAGAATGTGAGAATAAAGTAAAGTAAAATTCATTATAAACCATTCTCTCTGAGGCCAGTACTGAGAGACTCCAAGAAAGCTCCAATTTATACACTATACAGACACTTTAAAGACTAAGCGATGGTCTATACCTTACACCTGTCCATGCTAAAGGGGTGTCCCTTCCAGTAGGCACTAGTGAGTTGCATTCTATCTGTGTGTACCCTGCTGGCACTCACTAAAAGTTCCCTAGTGTGCATTAATGCAGTCCAGTTTCAAACAGTACTACATTAACATGCACTAGGGAACTTGTAGTGTGTGCCAGCAGTATCTGCACAGGCCATTTAGCGTGCCACACACTAGTGCAGACTAATATGCCATGTACACAAGCCCTTAAACTGCTTTGGCTTGCTCCTTTAGAATAATTTGTTAATAAATAGCTACAAGATGGGAAATTGCTATAAGCACATGCATCTTTATAGAGAAGAGAGGGGCATGGCTATGGAACAAAATGAAAGATTTCCAGTAACTCAGTTCATCATAATAAATGGAGCAGTTATTAATCCTAAAGAAGAATGAATTAGAAGTTGCATGTTGGCGGTTAACCTCAATTCAGAAAATACACTGGAAAAAAAACACAGTATATAAAAATATAATCTACATTGGAAAAAAAAACCCTGAACCAATTTGTTTAAAAAAGTTTAGTTCAGGCAGTGTAGACTCTCTGTAAAGTATGATACTCAAAATTAAATATGTCTGGGCCATAGACCCTCTCACCCTGCCCCACCCCCCCCCCACGCTGCCTAGCAGAATCGTCTGAGCCATGGGCACCAGGTTTGTATAATTTTTGGTGGTTCCCAGAACGGTCCAAGCAGAACTGTCCCGTCAATAGGGCAGTGAGCGACCCAGCCCCAGCCTGCTCCTGCTCTGCCCCCTCCCTGCCCCCATTCCACCAAGCCCCCACCCCGTCCCGCCTCTTTCTGGCTTGTGCCCCCTCCCTAGAGAAACGCCAGGTCACTCACTGCTGCTGGACCCTTGAAATGCGGTGCACCCTAAACCACGGGGTGATTGCCCCGGTCCGTCCTATGGATGGGATGGCTCTGCCTGGACCCTGCGTCTCTCTGAAGCGTGGGGCCCCCCAAAGCATGGTAAGCCCAAACACTGGTGGAGCTGAACCCATGGTCCTAAATATTGGTGGAGCACGGATACCACGGGCCCATATAACTCACCGCCTATGGTCTGAGCTAGGATCATACTACACCTTCTCCAAGGCTAGCTAACCTAGCACTCCTGCATGCATCCCATAAGAGCTTCCAGGAGCAATTCTGGCTGACTAATCTACAATTTCCTCCTGAGGACTCCAGCGGGAGTGTGGCCTGTTCTTCTTATACTTCTGCCTTCTGCTTGCCTCCACTGTGCAGAGCAGAGTCTTGCCCAAATAATTCTCAAGGATACCCCCCTGTGATGGGGTGTACAAACCCCCACACTGAGCAACAAGGGGTTAAGGAACTACTCTGGGCTCAGCCAGCCCCATCCTGCCACAACTGTAGCAAAAGCACCAACTGGAGGAGCTAAAAGGGAGGAGAGCAGCTCATTTGGGGGCAGAGCTGCTAATAGCAGCTCCAGGGAGACAAGCTGAGGGAAGGTAGAATCTCTCCCAAAATAACTGCCCAAAGGCACCTCCCTGAGGGGAGGGAGGGCCTGCTGCAGAGACAATTTGAGAGGGAAGCATTGCCCTCTCATATGAATCCTGGACTGGATTGCTCCCCTTTATGTTTTTGTTTGGACTACCCCACCAGAGGAAAATCTTGGACTGAGCTGGCCCAGGAGACGGGTGGGCCATACCCCAGAAAGAGGCAGATGATGACCTTGAGACAATTGCTGGAAATGGCCCCAGGAGGGCTGCCTTAAGCCTCCCCAGTTGTCAGCACACTGATAGTCCTCAAAGGGCCATGGGTCAGAACCTGGTGGCGTGGTCGGGCCTGGGCTCCCCTGCCAATAACCCCCCTACACTGGCCTAAGCCCTAACCACTAGGCAGCTCTCCCCTACCAACCAGGCCTTCACACCCCCACACTTGTGAACTGACAAGAAAGAGAAATTTGAATTTTCATTATTGTAATAAAATACTGCATCTTGGATTGCGCAGAGGATGTAACTGTCTACCACTTCACAACTTCTCCTGGGGAAAGATGTGCTGTTGGCTGAGATGTACCCTGGGGACAATGACCATGCACAACAAAGAGAGCAGTAAACTCTAACTCACACAAACCAACATCCCTCTTTCACTTTGTGGCACGGTTCATACTCCGTCGCCCCTCTGAGTCGCAGGAGGTACCCCGCCTGTCTAGTTCCTGGTCCATTTTCTATGCCACTCCTGGCAGCCCATCCAGTGGGACTCAATGGCCAGAGTCCCCCTTAGTCTCTTCCCCTGAAGGGATAGCACGGCCTAGTGGCCTGCGTTACTTCAACGTGCCTTCTCAGTCAGGCAAGGCAGTCTTGAGTTCTGAGCTTGGGGCCCGTCCCCCAAGGGCAGCGGCCCACGGTAGGGGACCCAGGGCCCAACCCAAGGCCTTAACAGTGGGTAACACAGCCCGCCAGGGCTAGCGGGGAATCCCACCGAAACACGCTGCCCTCACTGGGGTGGGAGGTACCACTCCCGCACCCCCCCACCTGGGTCACTTCCTACCAGCTCTTTTGATGCAGTAGTCCATGTGCTTTCTGAGTCTCCAGGCTCCTCAGTTCCCCAAACTTCCTGGGGTTCCAGTAGCGGCTGGCCTCCAGTCCCGGTCTTGGGCTCTTTAGCTCTCCCTGGTAAGGGCTGCCCTAGCTCCTGGGCTGGAGCCTCTGCTTGTCGTCCTTCCTCCTCAGCAGCCAGCCCTGACTGAGCAGCTCTGCGGGCTTTTATACCTGGCCCCCTGCTGGAGCATGCCCAGCAGGGCCTCAGGGGCGTGGCTTCCTCTGCCAACAGAGAAGGGTTAACCCTCTCATGGCCAGTGCGGGGCCAGTCTGCCCCATCACACACACACACATTGTTTCATCCCCATTTCCTGTTGCTGCTACCTGGCTCATGCTTTTTAAAATGAGGACCCATGAAGTCTGGTAGCCTCCTTGCTGTGCCATTGAGCACTGTTCACTTTACACTGGTGTTTCCCCATTGCTGGTTCTCCAGAGTGCATTGTGTCAATGACAAGTAAACTCCAAAGCTAGACCTGTTGTGCCTCAATCTTGGCAGGTAGGTTGGAGACAGAAGCAGTAAGAAGAAACAGTGAGTAAGCACTGGGAAGGAAGAGAAGGAATTTGGGATTGGAGTGGGAGTGTGATTTAGGATGACAAATATTTGAATTGATAGGAGGAGTGACTTGGGCCTGGACATAGGTGTGGAACTAAGGAGGCTGAGAGTGCTGTGGCTGCATCCTCTGGCTTGAAATGGTTTCCATTATATACAGTTTGACTCAATGGCTCTCCGCTCCCCCACCAACCAAATTGTTCCAGCACCCCCCGGTCTGGACCAAAATTCCCAAACATTGGCAGGTCACTCATCACTACATCCAAATGATTTCACTGGAATTTAGGAATTCCCATACCACATCAGAACCCCAGTTGATCTATTTCACTATCCTGTCTCCAACAGTGGCCAGCGCCTGATGCTTCAGAGCAGGGTGTGAGAAACCCCGCAGTAGGTAGATATGGGATAATCTGTCCTCCGGGAATATTTCATCCTAATCCCTATTAGTTAGCCATTGGCTTCAGTCCTGAAGCTAGAGGTTTTATAGCCTTGCAAATACCCCTTTTTAGCATTCATAATTTTAACTCTGGGTATTCTTATTGTCCATATAAACAATTTCTTTGAATGTTGCTCAATTATGGGCCTGAAAAGTATCCTGTGGCAATGAGTTCCACAATCCAATATGCATTGTGTGGGAGAGGATGCCCATTTTTCCTGCCAAGTATAATAAATATTTAAATGTGAACTATAATTCTTCATATTATGTCCTATAAATTTTGTAAAAGTAGTCAAATCTTATCAATATCTCTCAACACCTTTTGCCTATTAAATCTTAGTTGTGAATCAATGTTTTGGTGAGAATTAGCAGGTATTTAGATTAGTAAAGTAAGAATTAGTGAGGTTCTATTTATCGGAAGTGACCCTCAGTGATGGCTCTAGCTCAAAATTTTAGTTGGACCACTCTAATTTCATTCACTGTCTTCATGTGCTTGTTAAGAGCCCAATTCAATGACAGTCTCTCCACTGACTTTGATGGGAGTTAGATCAGGACCTAATTTAGGACACTATTGTGTTTCCGCATGCTCAATATTGTGACTAATGAAGTCCTATAGTTCAGTGGTTCTCAACCAGAGGTCCGGGGCCCCCTGTGGGGCTACAAGCAGGTTTCAGAGGTTCCGCCAAGGAGGGTCTGTGTTAGACCCTCTGGAGCCCAGGGCAGAAAGCCGAAGCCTCACCTCTTGGGGCTGAACCCCGGGGCCCTGACCCCCAACACCCAGAGCTGAAGACAAAGCCTGAGCAACTTAGCTTCGGGGGGGCCCCTGTGGCATGCAGCCCCGAGCAACTGCCCAGCTTGTTATCCCCTAATGCCGGCCCTGACTTTTATATAGTTGTTGGTGGGCCATGGAGTTTTTATAGCATGTTGGGGGGACCTTATAAAGAAAAGGGTTGTGAACCCTTGCTGTAGCTGACACAGAGGCTTTGGAATGTCACTGGAATGCTGTAATATACACTACACAATCTGGGGCACGACTGATCCCCATCGTGAGAAAAATGGTTCTGTTAAATTCTGTTACGGCACCAATGCAACCTTAATTTTACCCTATAATGACAAGATGAAGAAAAAAATGAAATAAAGAATCAGTTTAATCTAATCTGGGACCACAAACATGGTGTCTCCTCAGGGTGGAGTAAAGGTTGTTTGGGTACCTTAATTGTATTTCCATGCCTTACTATGTTTGGATTTCTTTTAAGTTTAACCTTAACTCTGAATTTCCTAATGTTTAGTTTAGGGATAATTATAATATTCCTGTATTTTTTACCCTTAAATTACTGATATCTTAACTCCAGTTTAATGTAGCAATTTTCATCTGGGAATCAGATATACTGACGTATACGTGCATAGAAATATCACACTATAACTTCCTAAAATGTACACATAGTACTCTCTCTCTCTCTTGCAGCTGCACCTACATTCATTCACATTTCCAAAGCAAATCTGCTGGCTTCTGATTCAGCATGACATGAATTGCACCTCTGTTTCACCATCATGTTGCATGGACTCAGTGAACTAGACAAGGCATCCTCTCATCTCAGCAATTTCCAGGAGTTATCTTCAGTCATACATTTCTTTGAGAGAAGAGAGGGTTTTTCATAAATATTTCTGGCCCCAGGAACCTGGTAACAGCATCCCCATCAACTGAAAGCCCTCTCTCCATATAAATCATTCCTGAGAAACTGGATGAAATTTTGTGCCATCAAATCGATATAACTTCTAACTTAGGTAAAAAAAAAACAACCTTGGTGTAAAGCTTTAGAAAGCATCTGCTTTGATAGTCATTAACTGTACATCTGGTCAAAACAATTTCCACATGTTCATTGTTGGAAAGGAAGTTTGCAAAATTATAACCTATGACTCAATGGAATATAAGTAAAGTGTTTCAGTTATTCATTGCCATTTAAAGAAGTCCATGCGGGTTTGTCAGCACAGCTTTTGAAATGTAACAAATTAATATCCTTACTCTGTCTTAATTTGTGGACAGATGGTGTGAAGAGGGATGAGTGATGCACAGCGCTGTCCCTTAACTTGTCAAGACTTATTTACAGCACAGGAGCTGTCCTCTGATGGCTGATTATCTGCTTCATTTAGTAGGAGGGAAATTAACCTCTGGTTTCCATGCTGATGACTCAGCAGGTAGTGTACTACTAATGCAAAAAATAGTACCAGAAAGGCATTGGTCTTCAACCCTAACAAGGCCCATTAAGGAACCAAATTGCTTTATTAGACCCAGGAGATAGAAGCCATCACTTCAGTCCACTGGCTGGAAATAATCAAGCTTGAAAAAAGAGAAGGAAATGAGTTTTCTTTCCATGCATGACCAAAAAAATGTATTATTTCAAGTGATTTTTTAAACATAATTCTGCAAATTAAATTGGTTGGGGGTAGATCTGTGTACTTGAATTGAAAAAAAATCAGGACAGACACAAAGCTATACACTGTTGCAGTTCCTGCAGTTCCTGCTTCCTATACTGTGCATTATACCCCACTCTGAAATACAGCCTATCTTCAGCAGGAGTAATCGTAGTTAAACAGCTTGATGTTAAATGCACCTGATGTATCATTCTTTATGCCGGAGAATAATACAAGAGCAGTAATCATCTGCATGCAAGTGCAGATTAAACCCTTTCAAAAACTTAACCTCTTTTGAAAGCTTGTTCTAATGATAACATTTATGATCTCACCATGAAAAACTGGGTATGGGGGAGACTACAGATGCGCAATACTAACCCCATTTAATTGAACTAGCCAAGAAATATGTAAATACTAGGGGCTACCTATCAACAGAGGGATCAGATGTATACTTAGCATCCACTTCACATCATTCTTCTTCAAGAAAAGACACCTGTATTAGTTTCTGGTGCCTAATATTGTGTTACATCAGATTCTCACACAATTACTTAGTCTGATGTATTTTACTTTACTAAAGGTTGTCGTGAATTGCCCACCAATGGCAATTTTTAAATCGAGGTTGAATTTTTTTCCCTTCAGAAAGATATGCTCTAGGAGTTATTTTGGAGAAGTGGTGTGTGTTATTTTGGGGAAGTGTTATACAGGGGGTCAGACTAAATTAGCACAATGCTCCCTTCTGGCCTTGGAATCTATGATGATGAATTACACATAATCTATTATTACAAGGCAGCAAGAGGCATCTGAAGCATTAAAAATAAAACTACTTTTTTTTCCTCTGCTGAGAGTATACAAATCCCTGCAAGAAAAAAAGATATTGATTACCCCTGGGTAGTTTTTGAGAGCAGGTATCATGCTTAATACCTGCTCATCTTTAGAAGAGCAAGCGCTGGGAAAAAACAGAGCTATAAACACCAGATGGGAGTTTAAACATAAATTCTAAAGATTTTCTTGAAAGATTAAAAAAATTAGTGTACAGTGAGGAATTTGTATTATGGAAATAGCTTATGTTTGTTCAAAGGCTTTAAGCCATCATACTGGTAGCTTTTTAACCCCTATTTATTTTTGGAATCAGAAGTGTTTTCATTATTGAAGATTGTGTTTCAAAGGAAATGATAAAACTCTCTTGTGTGTTTCTGTGTGTCTGAATGTGAGATTATTAGTTTAGTTCCTCAACACATTCCAGTTTTTTTCAATTCTCCCACACAAATGTCCCAGAGCAACACTCAGGGCAGCCAAACCACAATGGTGCTCTATGCTCCTATAGAGCAAAGCTTATAGCAAAGAAGGCCATTTGATGTGTAACACATGCAGCACCAGGAAAAATAAAGCACAATGCAGATTATTTTCCCTTATTTTTTTTCTTAAGAGTTTCTCGAAAGATTCAAAAATATCTGAAGTCTTTCACTAGTTGCTTTGACTGAAGCTCCAAGCCCAACAGGCAGTGTTTGGAATCACAGTCTCAGAAGTACAGCCGTTTCGGGACAACTTACTCCCCGGTGAGTTCAACCACAAACAAGCTTTAGGCATCAGCAGAGGTACATGAAAATGCACTTTGTTTTCAGGAAATTTGTACAAGGAAAAAGAAACACTGTAGCTGCTAGGCAACATGCAATTCTCTGTTGTGTTAGTGAACTGACCTGTTTTGAACTAAAATAGCCCCAATAGGGAAACCTGTTTCCCTACTGATGCAGTATTATTTTGTTTTTCCATATATTTAAATAATCACACAGTATGAGTAAAAGTTAATGATGCTGATAATTACATTGGATGGAGAGACTGGTGCAGTACCTTCACTGGATCGGAGCTTTCGAATCCAAGGACAGAGCAGTTCTGGGGTTTAGAGAGCTTTGAGTCTAGGGTAAATGTGTTCCTGGAGCAACTTCTTCACTAGAAGGCTTCCTATTGATTTCAATAAGCTTTGGGTCAGCCCCTATTTGAGGGAGGTGGGGGGAGGAAGGTGATGCACTGCACAATGGGGAATCCTCTCATTAAGGTCACACAGCCCCGGAATCCTTAGAGCAGCCACACTACTCTGCAGGTATGGTTCATGCTACTCTATTTCATTTTATTTATTTAAGTTAGATTTATTTTAAAGTCCCCCTTTAGAGCTCTGGGAGAGTGAATTAATAAACCACACAACATGGAATTAATAGCCACACTATAGGTTTTTAGAATAATTTCTACCAAATTGTACTGATGTTATCCCTGTTAAATTCTTAGGGACTCTTCCATTCAAGCAATCATGTGCTTCAGTAAACTGAAACCTTATCACAGCCAGAAACATTTGGCTCTGTTTCCGAGTAGACACTAGTTCACTCCTCTTCCCCTTCCCTCATAAACCACGTTTGAACATTTCCCCCCATGTTCCTTCCCCTGAAGCTAACCACTCCTCACCCAGCAATCTTCTCTCTATACACTCCCTGTCAACCAGCCACCTGCTCCAACCATATTCTCTTATAACCTGTCCTCAAGCCACCTTCTTCCCCCAGGATTTTTTGCCTCCCCATAACAACACACTTTCTTCCTCTTTTTTCCCTCCTTCCCACATTTCTCTCCTGAGCCAGTGTTCTAGTGACTTACCCGTCATACATATATTTAAGTAACTCAGTAGCCCAGCCATTTCTGTAGGACCCATTTCTGGTGCTATCCCACCTGCTGTTGGCCTACAGGTTTGATCACATGTGATCACAACTGCAATACATAAAGAAGCATGCAACTAATTTCATTATGAAAGTTTCACATATCTCTACTAGTCTCTACTCGTCTCAGCTGGAGTGCAGTCTTGGTTCCAACTTCTAGCCACCACTCCTTCCAACAAATAGCAGGAAAGAAATTAAGTCTCCATAATGATTACACATCTCAGCCTCTTGTGGAAGCCCCAAGAGGAAAATCTGTCATTCCATTTTAACATTTACTTTAGTAATATTGACGTGTCCCTATGCCATTTGCCAGAAGCACTGAATAAATGGATATCCTCAAACACGTGAAAAAGAACCTAATTCACAGCATCATCTTTAAGGACCAAATCCTAGTCACATTAGTAAGTAAGAATTTTGCTATTGTAAGCAGAGTCAGGATGAGCTCTACCCTGACATCTGGTGGTGAGTTGTGGAAAGGGATGTCAGGGGCTAATCTTGTTTGCATGGACACACCCACCCTGCAAAGCATGATGGACCGCTTGCCCAAATGGTCACCTTGACTGCTGTGGGAGCCCCAGTTTCTCTGTTATTGGGGCAGGAATACTAAAGTGTTGTTACCCTGATTATGTGAATCAAGGACAGTGGGCTTTTGTTATGAGGAAGGGACTCGTCCTTAGCTAAGCAGCACTTGCTAGGCGAGGGACATGGATTCCAAAACCCAGTGAATTGAGAGAGGTTAGGGACAGGTATTTGTATCTGGTGGCATGGGCTGCTTCTGAGGATCCTAAATGTCAATTGCACCTCCTTCTCTCTCTCTCCACTGTGGAATATCAGAGCTAATTTTGAGTTCCTTAGGAGTCTATTCACAGGCTGCTGAGTTGGAATTACTCTGGACTAAGTGTGCGAATGAGCACGAAGGCTCCCCTAACTACAAGCTGAAATTGTTATGAGCTGAAATCACTGAGCACTGTGTTAAGTAGTGGGGGAGCCAGAAGATCTATTGCTGAGCGACTGGTGGAGCGGAGCTGCTGGCGGAGCGGGACAGTTGGCGGGACAGCCGGAGCGGCTTGCAGGCCGGCTGATGGAGCGGAGCTGCTGGCGGAGCGGAGCAGTTGGTGGGACAGCCGGAGCGGCTTGCAGGCCGGCTGACGGAGCGGAGCTGCTGGCGGAGCGGCTTGCGGGACGGCTGAACGGAGTGACTCGTGGGATGGCTGGCAGAGCAGAGCCGAGCGAAGCACCATGAAGGGACGGGGCAGTCAGCTTCCAGCCACGTAAGGTGCCCCTTACCTCTCCCCTCCCCATTTCTACCCAGACTGGAGGGGGTGTAACACTCTGCAGATGAACTTTTGAACTCTGGGTCTGGACTTTTGGGTTGTTGGACTTTTGGGACTTTGGGTGATTTTTTGGGGTTGATGGACTCAAGAACCAAAGGGAAAGGACATGGCCAATTTGCTGGGGTGGGTCATTGCTCACAGTTTGGTTTACAAATCCTAGATGTGGTGTTTCCCCAGCAAAAGGCCGCATTGTTTCTCTCTGTCATTAAAAGGTTTTTCTGCACTCAGACTCTGTGCTTGCGAGAGGGGAAGTACTGCCTCTTAGAGGCGCCCAGGGGGGGTGATATATATTTGTCCCAGGTCACTGGGTGGGGGCTCGAGCCGGTTTTTGCATTGTGTTATTGGAATGGAACCCCTAGATACGGAACCCGGCCCTTGTTGCTGCCGACTCTGACTGGCAGAAGGGTTACACTATCGATTCAAATAGAACTTGGCTTCAGCCCCAACACAGAAGAGAAAGTTTGTTCATGAAGTGTAGTTTCCTCGTGGTAAGTAGCATTTCTGTAGCACTGAATATTTAACTAGATACAATGGGTGAAAATTATCCCTAGTGTTAACTCCATTAATTCCAAGAAGTTACACCAAAGATGGATTTGGTTCAGTATGTCCTTATGTAATCACACATTGAGTTTGTTTCATTTTTTTCATTCAAATCCTTGAAAAACGCTTTTATAAAGTCCCCTTCTTAAGTTTCCCCAAAATAATTATTTCTGCCTATTTTTAAGGATATCATCTGAAAGGATGGGTATAGTGGATTTTTATTTCCTCGATTGTCATTCAGTGAAAGGCTCCTTTTTAAAATAAATTAGGTCTTCAGATGCTTTGCCACAGGGCAAACCTGACTGTCTCCAAGTAGTTCAGCCTCTTGAAAATTTAGTGATTTCTTTAAGGAAAAAAATGGTTACTAGCAACAACCTTTTCCCAGTTAGTATCTCCTCTATGTTTTGTTCTTTCAAGACATCTAGGGTGGTTATAGAAACAGAGATTTCCTGCCTCTGGGACCATCTGAGTGGACTGTTACATTCAGTTGTCTTGAACAATCATGCATGAAAAAGTGGGCATAATTCTAACAATTGCACATTGAAAGGATGTTCCTTCATAGATAAGAACAATAAAGATTTTTTAAAAAAATTTTAGTCACATAAATACAATGTACTTTTGTATACCCAAGACCCTGTATAGTTCATGATTCTGCAACTGTGCAATTGGCCACAGACTTCTGCACCAGCATCTAAGTGTTCATTTAAAAGGAATAAAAAAGTTCTAGCATTTATAATTAGCAGCATAACTTTCAAAGCATGAACTAAATATAAACTGATGCACTGACCTCTGCCTAAATCAGCAGGCATTGTGAAGTAAGCGCTCTGAGAGGTGCACATTGTTCCATTTATCTCAGTGAATTTTTAACACTGAAACCTAATGATAACAACTTAACTATCTCACTGCTGATTATTTTAACCAAAATATCCAGCTCATGTGCTTATCCCACAACCCTGAAGTGCCTCTGAGAGCTCCCTGAATAACCATAATTCCAAAACTTCCATTTTCTCCCTTGACAACTTTTACAGTGCAATTAGTCATCATCAAAACAAAACTCATGGTACACTGAAACCATGGGGACAGTATTAAAAAGTTTAATTTAGTACTAAATACACATGACTATCCCAATAAACAGAATAAGAAAATATTTCATTTCATTTCAAGGTAATTTATTCAAACCCTTGTTTTTTACGTTGAGTCAAAGCTTACCCAGGATTCAAGGGCTTTATCATGGTTTGGTAGGACACAAGAGACTTTGAGTGAACCTAGTTTTCAGTAGTCTAGAAGCAGTAAGAATGTAAGAAAAGTCAAACTGTTAAAAGAAAACATATTTGTGAAATGTTTGTCCATTTCACAATGTGCTGCTGTAGTTCTTCAGTGTAGACACTACCTATGCCAACAAGGTAGGTAATACATCTCCCCAAGAGGTGATAGGGAGGTCAATGGAAAAATTCTTCCGTGGATCTAGCGCCATCTACGCCCCTGATTTTTCACACCCCTAAACAATGTATCTGGGTCAAACTAACTTTTAAGTGTAGACCAGGCCTTAATAAAGACACTTGATTTATGGCTTATTAAAACAATCTGTTACCCACTTTTGGGGGGTTGAAGTCCTAGTGGCGGTGGTCTCGACTGTAACACAAAGTGGCAACATTCAGTGGCCATGTCGCCCCGGGGCGGAAGTCAGCGGCCAGTGGTAGGGGAACCCAGGCTCTCCCTGCTCCACTGGGTTCCAATCCAGATCCCTGTGAATAGTAGCTCAAATATGTGGCCATAGAGTGAGTGCCCTTACACCTCTTTACTGGGCCACTTCCTACCCTGGTTTTGGTTCCTCCATCACTGCTACTGGTCAGCTTCTGGATTCCCCTGGGAGTTCTCTAGTGTGATCTATCAGCCATGGCCCATCGTTCCCGGCCTTCCTGGAGTGAGGGGCCAGAGGCAGCTTGGCAGTAGGACCTGGTCTTGGCCTCATACGGCCCCGGCAGTTTTTCTGAAGAAGCTTGCAGTGCAGGACTGCTCCCCCTGCTCTGTCTGCCCAGACTGAGCCTAGCTGCTCCCTTTTGAGCCCTGCCTCCAATGTGAGCATGTCCAGCAGGTGTGGCTGGGTGGGACCTTCTTGGCCTAGAACTATTCTTTAACCCTCAGTTCACCAGAGTGGACTCATGCACCCCATCACTTTCAATAACCTCCCTTTTTTGTCCTATGACTACAGAGGTGTTAACTGGCCACTTCACCTTGGATGGTCTCTTACAAGATGTGTTAACTACTTGCGCTAAACAATCTGGTCCACATTGTATTTAGCTGTGATTCTCTCAGGCCTGGTCTAAACTAGAAATTTACTTTGGTTTAGCTATATCTCTCAGGGGAATGAAAAATCTACAACACTGAGACACATAGCTATGCCAACCTAACCTCCGTGTAGACCAGTGCTAAATCAATGGAGGAATTATTTTGTCAACCTAGCTACCATCTCTTGGGAATATGGATTAACTACAGTGATGGGAGAAACCCTTCATTGTCAGTGGATAGTGTCTACACCACTGTTCCCTCTAAGCTGTGCGTGTGTGCACGTGCACAGAGATTCTAAACCCCGCACACACGGGGAAACACCGTGCGCACACTGGCCAGCCAGGACACGTGAGGGCTCCATGTCCCTCTTGGGGTGGGGCAGCGCGAGGGCGCCGTCTCCTGCTTGGGGTTGGGGGGGGGCGGCACGTGAGGGCGCCGTCTCCCACTTGGGGCAGGGGCGCGTGAGGGGAAGCGGTGGCGCGCAAGGGCGCCATGTCCCACTTGGGGTGGGGGGGGGGAGCGGCGGCGCACGAGGGTGCTCTGTCCTGCTTGGGGGGGGAGGGAGAGGGGGAGCGGCGGCGTGCGAGGGCGCCATGTCCCGCTTGGGGCGGGGAGGAGTGGCGGCACGCGAGGGCGCTGTCTCCCACTTGGGGTGGGGAGTGGCACGAGAGGGCGCCATGTCCTGCTTGGGGTGGGGAGTGGCACGAGAGGGCGCCATGTCCTGCTTGGGGTGGGGAGTGGCATGAGAGGGCGCCATGTCCTGCTTGGGGTGGGGAGTGGCATGAGAGGGCGCCATGTCCTGCTTGGGGTGGGGGCTGGTGGCACGTGAGGGCTCCATGCCCATGTCCTGCTGGGGGGGGGTGGCAGCATGCGAGGGCTCCGTGCCCATGTCCTGCTGGCGGGGGGTGGGGGTGGCAGCATGCAAGGGCTCCATGCCCATGTCCTGCTGTGGGGCGCGGCAGCACGCGAAGGCTCCGTGCCCATGTCCTGCTGTGGGGGCAGCAGCGTGCGAGGGCTCCGTGTCCATGTCCTGCTGGGGGGGGGGGTGGCACACGTGAGAGCTCTGTGCCCATGCCCTGCTGGGGGGGGCGGCAGAGTGCGAGGGCTCTGTGGCCATGTCCTGCTTGGGGGGGCCGGTGGCGCACGAGGGCTCCATGCTCATGTCCTGCTGGGGGGGGGCGGCAGGATGCAAGGGCTCCGTGCTCATGTCCTGCTTGGGGGGGGCGGCACACGTGAGAGCTCTGTGCCCATGCCCTGCTGGGGGGGCAGCATGCAAGGGCTCCGTGCTCATGTCCTGCTTGGGGGGGGCAGCGGCGCGTGAGGGCTCCGTGCCCATGTCCTGCTTGGGCGGGGGCGGCGGTGCACAAGGGCTCTCTGCCCATGTCCTGCTTGGGGGCGGGAGCACGCGAGGGCTCCGTGCCCATGTCCCACTGGGGAAGGGGGTGGTGACAGCGCATGAGGGCTCCATGCCCCTATCCTGTGGGGGGGGTGAGTGGGCTCCGTGCCCCCCCACGACCCGGCAGGGCTGGTGGTGTGCACAAATTTGACCTCTGCTTCAAAAATGTGCATAGAAGAAATTTTTTGCACACACAGCCTGTCAAAAATTAGAGGGAACATTGGTCTACACTGAAGTGCTGAAGTGCCACAGCTGTAGTGGTGCAGCTGTGTCGCTGCAGAGTTTTAAGCATAGTCATACCCCGAGTACCTTTCCCAGACCTGAAGAAGAGGTCTGTGTAAGGGTATGTCTACACTTCAAATGCTACAGCAGCACAGCTACATTGCTATAGTGCTTCAGTATAGACACTATCTACACCAACAGTATGGGTTCTTCCATTGGCATGGGTAATCCACCTCCCTGAGGCCTGGTCTACACGACAACGTTAGGTCAATGCAAGGCAGCTTACAGTATTAAGTATTATTAAGTATTATACAGTATTAAGTATTATTCATACTAAGTATTAAGTGTCTTCAGTAAAATTTTGCTCCCACCAACATAACAACTCACCTGCTATACCAACTTCATAACTTCACCTCCATGGATGGCACAGAGTTTGTTAGACATAGGTTGACACAGTGTCAGTGTAGACACTGTGTTACTTACATGGACTGTTGTTGCCCCCAGGAGGTGTCCCACAATGCCCCTCCTTGATCGCTCACCATTGTGAACTCAGCTGTCCAGTGGCCAAGAAGCCATCCCTCCTCTTTAAAGCCCCATGAATTTTGGGAATTCCATTTCCTGGTTGCCCAGTGTGAAGAGCTCATGTAGAAACTCTCAAGCACGCCTAGCAACAGCCCAGCTGACCATGCAGGCTACATGCTGCAGACCCGTTCATACCCGGAGTACACGAGAGGGTGCTGGATTTCCTGGGTCTGTGGGGAGAAGTGGCTGTGCAGGTATAGCGCTGATCCAGACGTAGAAATGTTGACATCTACAAGCAGGTTACTTGAGGCATGGCGGAGAAGGCTACAAGAGGCACTGTGATGGGACGTCTGTCCCACACTGCCAGAAAAGGGGTTAAAAGCAGCCCTAGGGAGGCTGAGCAGGAGGCAGGCAATCACAGAAGGGCTGATGAGAGCAGCCAATCAAAGCCGAGCTGGCCCATAGAAGAAGGGCTGCAGAACAGAGCAGGGTGAGTCACTCCCTGGAGCTTGAGGAGAGAGGAGGACTGGCTGCCTTGCAGTCGGAGGGCAGCAAGCACTCTGGGCAGAGCAGTGCTGCAGGCAGAGACCAAGGGAGCTAAAGGCAGCTCCTGGCAGGCTGCAGGGATCTGCAGACTGAGGCCCTGACACAAGGGCAAAGAGGGTGCTGGAGCCACTAAAGGAAGTGACTAGACAGTGGACTGCAGTTTGCCACTGAACGGTGTGGCCAGACAGTAGACTGCAGGTCCTCCTGGAATGGGGGGAACATAGAGTGTGGCACAGCCGGAGGGAAATAGCACTGAAGAGGATGCCATGGCCCTGGGAGTGACGTGCATCCAGGAACAGAGGTGACAGCGGACGAGACACCACCAGAAGAGGGCACAAAGCTAATTCCCAGGGTGCGGACAAGACACCACCAGCAGAGGGTGCAGCAGGAGGTGCTGCAGTGGTGAGTCATGCCCCCGTCACAGGGACCCACAGCAATGCAACTTTTCAAATGAACAAAGGCACATTCAACTCTCATTCTCCATCTGCTGAGCCAGTAGCTGAAGTGATCCTTGGTGCTTTCAAGGTGACTGGTGTGTAGTTTCATGAGGCATGGGATTAAGGGGGAGGCTATGGTCTCCCAGGATCACTCCTGGCATTTCAGCATCCCCAATGGTAATCCACCAGGCTGGAAAGACAGTCCCTGCTTGCAGTCCTATGTTCTTAAAGATGCGCGTGCCATGCATCTTCCCTGACCAGTCCACATTGATGTTGGGGAAAGCGTCCCCCCGTGATTCGCCAGCGCTTGCATTACCATAGCGAAATAGTGCTTTCTGTTGATGTACTCTGTGACAAAGCAGTCTGGTGCCAAAATAGGAATATGCATGCCATCTATTGCCCCACTTCAGTTTGGGAACCCCATTACTGCAAAACCATCCTCTGCACATTGCTCTGAGTCATAGTCCTTCATAGCAGAAGGTGACTAATGGGCATGCCTATTTGTATCACAACAACACCCATGATGGTTTTCCCAACTCCAAATTGACTACTGATTGATTGGCAGCAATCAGGCATTGCAAGTTTCCACCCAGTGATCGCCATTCGCTTCTCCAGTGCAGATCTCATTTTGTTAATGCTGCACTGGAGGACTAGGGAGAGCTCTGCACACAGGTTCAGGAACATGGCAAAACAGCCACTGCTTATCCTAAACCTGCGAACCCACCAACCCACCATCAGTGCTTGTTTCTCGAGCCCATAACCAGAGCTCCACCATCTTCAGCTGCTCTGTGAATGCCACCACCAACCTTGAATTGTTTCAGTTGTATGTGGATAAGTTAATAGAACTGGGTTGCTACATTATGGGCCTTAAAATACAGTGTCCTTATGTATAAAATTTGCCAGAAAAAATTCCTCTCTCACGTCTTCTGCATTAACATTTATACTTTTAACTACAAACTTGGTTTTGATCTAAGCCTTTTCTATTGAGCATCCCCCACGGTATATACCCAACCAAGAGAGATACATCCTTGTGTGTTGATTCAGTGCCTGAGTAGCTCCTTCTGCCTACAGAAGGAAGGCAAACTCAGTCAATTGATTCATTCTATTTTCTTTGTTTCCATATCTTCCTATTTTCATGCTTGCTTAAATGTTTTCTGGAAATACTGCAGATCATCTCAGATGGATGTCAGAGCTCCCCGCCTCCCCCTAAAATGTCAAAGACATCTTTGGCTTGCTACACACACATATGGGTCTGATTTTCCATGTCCTCATTTATGCTAGTTCAAAGTGAGCGTAAAATTACCATTCTGACTTGATGCTGGTTTTACACCCTTTTTATGCTGGTTTAGATGACTACAACAAGGTGCAGGGCAATAGAAAATAAGGTCCATCTGCATGCAAAAAGATCACTTTACCATGCGCTTGGTTACATGCATACTATAAAGGAAGGAAATATTGCACGTCATGCCGTCCTACTAATTTCATTTTATTCAAGGTTTTTTTTTTTTTTCATTCTTAGCCTGAGGAATTCATTAAGCACGGGGTAGGTAATGAAGTAAAAACTCAAAGCTTCTCTCATTTTTTATGTCCAAAAGAAAACCTTCATTTAGGCAGAGATTTCAGCCTTCGAATTGTGCTCAAGGGCCATGCTGATTTGGACTCGTGAATGGAAGACTCTGTGACACAGCACCAGGGGGAACAGAAGAGTGGCTGCTTTCAGCTCATTAAAAATAAAATCAGTAACAGCAACAAACCTCTTCCCACTGCACAGTGTATTGTTTGCACTGCTGACGCCTTCAATAAAACATAGTAGCTACTGAGGTGTTTTCACTGGCACAAGAGAAAGTTCTCCCTTGGAGGACTTTCATCTCTAGCAGGGAGGAGTCGATTCTTTCACATGGAAGAGAACAATCCCCTTTTAAGATTTCATCTTAAAGTTAAATAAAAATAAATAAATGGAGATATGCCAATCTCCTAGAACTGGAAAGACCTTGAAAGGTCATCGAGTCCAGTCCCCTGCCTACACTAGCAGGACCAAGATTGCTGCACATACAGAAGAAACAAGACAGTCTTTAGCAGCTTGTATGTGAGTGAAGCAAAATGCAACAGTAGCTCTATGGTAATAAACACTAATAATAATAATTAATCATAATGATGCTTGGTACCATCTTGCATTTAGCTGTGTCACTCAGAGTACCTTTCCGAGACCTGAAGAAGAGCTGTGTGGCTTGAAAGCTTGTCTCTCCAACCAACAGAAGTTAGTCCAATGAAAGATATTACCTCACCCACCTTGTCTCTCTCTAATACCTTATCTAACCATTCAACAGATATATCTGGGAGTGCATTAAAGTATATTAAAATGAACACATTTCTGGTATCTCTCCCAGGGAAGAAAGATCTGTAGCCAGCCCATATCTGGTACAAGAGCCTGGCCTGCTAGTAGCAGCCCTGAAGCTTACCACATAGGTGCCGACTCCATGGGTGCTCTGGGGCTGGAGCACCCACGGGGAAAAATTGGTGGGTGCTCTGCACACACCAGCAGCCAGGCTCCACACCCCATCCCCCCACCTCATCTCCGACTCCGACTCCTCATCTCCTGAGCGTGCCACTTCCCCGCTTCTCCTCCCAACGCTCGCCGCTGTTCGCAGCATAGCAAGCTTTGGGAGGGATGGGGGAGGAGCGGGAACACAGTGCGCTCAGGGGAGGAGGTGGGGAAGAGGCGGGGCTGGGGCCAGGATTTGGGGAAGGGTTCCAATAGGGGCAGGGAGGGGGCGGAGTTGGGGCAGGGACTGTGGGGAAAGGGTTAGAATGGGGGCAGGGTGGGGGCAGAGTCAGGGCGGGGGGGACATGAGCACCCACCGGCACCAGGAGAAGTTGGCACCTATGACTTACCATGCACAAATAGTACATGACAGAAAGTATTTTAGGTTTATCATGAGGGGAAAAAATTCTGTTAGGTCAGAATTCCTAATGGAAACTATCACAGCTGAGAGTGAGCAAGCTGTGGAGTGTGTTCCATTTTGTGCATCATCAACATAATTGTTTAGTAAATTCCATTCAGCAGTAGAAGCTGGTGCAGAACATGACAGCCTGTTTCTTAAATGAAGTATCTCACTATGAGCACATAACACCTGTGTTTCATCATTTACAGTGGCTATCTGGTGGCTTGTGGGTAGAGTTCATGGTGTTGATTTTGATTTGTAAACTCAAACTGCTATATGGCCTGGGACATACCTGCTTGAGAGATCCATAATACCACTACTGTGGTCAACAGAGACAGTTGAGCTGGAGCTGTCTTAGGTGCTGATCCTGCTCCCTTTGGTTTCAATTGCAAAACTTCCATTAACTTCATCTTACTAACTGTGGGCTTTAAACAAAGCACCTATCATAAAGCACATATATATCAAGAAACGAAGAACAGTTCGCTCCTGACACAAAGCATCAGGCATTTTCATAATCATCTGATTCATTAGACACAGTGTGCCAAATCTTGAATATACTGACACCTGTGCAACCCCACCCAACTCAATGCCCTCTTGGTCTTTGCTCTTTGTGATATCTAACCTAGACCTTTTTCTTCCTTCCGTTTGGTCAGGGTTGTATTCAGAAGCTCTCCCTGAAAGCAGAATTTGTCTACAAGGAGAACCACACTTGTGTATGTAAATGGACAAGGCTCATTTTCAGAAATTCTGAACATTACATCTTCTAACAGCAAATGAGGATCTGTAACAAAATTGCCTATTAGCTTAAACATCCATTCGGAACAAGAGCTGATAAAAATGTCATTTTTTTGTCATTTTGACAACAAAAGTATGAGAAATATTCTACCATCTCTATTCAGAACATACACAATCAAAAGGCAACATGTGAATTGAGACGTTATTCTTATACCAGATCACCTGAAGGTGACAAAGTTTTGCTGTTCATTACTCAAATGAACAACTTGCAGAATCTAAGTGATTCAGCAACGTAGCAACATTTCATTGCAGGAATGGATTGTTCAACCTGTGGCTGCATTGGCAAAGAAACAATTTTTTTCTGAGGGTGAAATCTACACTCTTTAGTCAAAGACCGCTGCTGTTAACTCTGGTGGGGAGAGATGAGCGAGGAAGTGGGTCTTGTTGAAGCAGCTGCAGTTACTGCTTCTGCCAGACCTTACAGAAGATTCTGCTATGTCAGTTGCTTTTTGGTCTTACCTGTAAATCTCTAATTTTTCTTTTACAGTGCTTCTCTTCTGCCAAGACAAGTAGACACAATGGAGCCTTGAACCAATGTGTGCATTTAATCATCTGGTTTAATGTGGCATCACCCGGAAACCAGTCAATCATTTTCTGAATCACAGTGCTGTCATGTTTGTGTTTCATGTACACTTCACTGATCAAAATGTTTATTAACAGCCAATTCACAGTGCAGCAGCCCCTTCCATGCATTAAATCTTAAGGCCTCAAGGTACCAATATTACCATCTGCCTCTGCTGCTCCATCTCCAACTCTCATTCTGCCCAGCTCTCCCCCTGCCTCTCTCCCCAACTTCAACACTGCCACTCCAGCTGCAGTCTTACTCCCCAGCCTCCAAGGGTGTTCTGGAATGGCAGCCAACACCTCCTGCTCCAATTGACCTTTTCCTCAATTCCTCAGTCACTACTTTACTCTAAACCCAATCCCCTGCTCCACCCTAATCCATCCACCACCTGGTGATCAGTAACCAAGCTGAATCTCAGATGTGTGTCTATTTCTCACAAATCCATTCATTCCAGAGGAAACGGGCCCAGATTTCTAATGCAAATATCTGGTTTCCCTGTGTCACTTGAACTCCTCGATCTTCAGTACACATTCTTCAATCATTCTAGCATTTCCATTGATTCAGATTAAACACTGAGCTGATAATTAATTCACAAATTCCACCTCGTTCCCTGCTACACAGAGCTGGTGGTTTCTTCATCTGAAAATAGTCATTTCTAGCAGGGATCACCTTCTCTCTATGCTTTTAGGCTTATGAGATTCAGATGAGTTGGAGAACCTTTGTATACATATCCAAACTCTGACACCCTTACAACCCCTCCCCACAAAATAAACCTCTAACTCTTATAAAATATACACAGTAATGTTAAAATTCCACCCCATCACCTGTAATATCTCAGCATGATTGACATCCTTGTCATAATGTATTTTCTTTTTTCTTTTTTTAAACAACTTGAATATTACCTTTTAGGAGCTAATGTTACAATAAAAAAGTGGCCATTTACACTGTATGTAAATGTTAACCAGCACTACCAAAATTAGCACAAAGTGACACCCTTTCATCCAAACATTGAGTGGGCATGGGCACCCTTAGAGGTGGGTCTCTCTAAGCCAGGATAGGAGGAGTGTAAGGAAACCTGAGCTATTATTATTTGTGAAATATTTGTTCCATGGATAAATAGATGAGATGGATAAATGTGTATGCTGAAGATAAATATAGCAGCTAGGCCTACCATTTCATTCCCACTAAGTTAATTAAAAAGCTATAAATATGTATTTTGTTTTATTTTAGGATCCTGTAAAAGGAATAAAATGAGTACTTAGTTTTTATTTATGCAAATTAAATTCACTCCCCACCCCAATCTTTAGGATAAAGAGGAATTCTGCTCAGTAACAGACAACTGCTTTCCAAGACTTCATGTAATGAAGGGCATCCACTCTTCTTTCAAGAATTCAGTGTGAATGCATAGTGCTGGAAATATAGTACAGCTTTGTTTTCTATAGCACTGCCATACCAACTCGCTCCCAGAATGTTTTACAGAATTCAATAATACAAGCAAGTAGACAGTATATGCTCTCAGATAACCAGGGATAGACTGTAGGGCAGACAGGTGTGTTCAACAGGGATTGAGAAGTGTCAATTTAGAGGAATAAGGAGTGTAAAACTAAGCTAAGAAAATGATGGGGGAATTTTTAAGGTGCTTAAGTGGTGACCTGGTAGCAAGCCTTGCTTACGAGAGAGGGTTACTTAGGTGGCGACCTGAGAGCTAGCCCTGGCCAAGGGAAGAAGCTAACTCTCTAGGGTTAAGTAAGAGCTGCTATTAAGAGCTTGAGCATCTCTGGAATCATTCTCCTGTTTATAAAAAGATAAGGAGGGCTGCAAAACTGGCCTTAAGGGTGGTGCAGGCTACCAGGGGAGCAGGCAGAACAATGCACTTCCTTTATTCATACTCGGCCAGGCTGATCCTGAAAAGGGATTTGCTAACACAGTCACTGGCAGTCTGCCAAGCCTATGATCTTGTTGCCAGAATGTATTTCTTCCTGTTGCAGGGGAGGGGAAGGAGGGAGGCAAGGTGAAGGAAACTTGAAATGCCTTGTTACAGTCTCCTGTTGTTAAAGTAGGCAGGGACAGAGTAGCAAAATCACAGGGCAGCACAAGTGATTTGAAAACCCAGGATCGTTTAGCAGGATCTTAGTTGAGTGGCACACTTTACTAGGGTAAAAGCGTAAGACCCTTCTGGGCTTGCCTCACATTTCCCTATGTAAGAGCAAAAAAAACAAAAACAGAAGACGCTTTGTCTATCTCCTGGTAAAAAGCAGAGAATCTGATTTGTGACAAAAGACAAGGAAGAAAAATGATGGCCAAAAATCTCAAACTTGAAGGTAGTGGGAATTTTGGGGTGTGTAACACTTCTTAAAAATATCAAACCATTTTTTCACATGCCTAAATATAGACTTATGGAGGCTAATTTTAGGCACCCGTTTTGAAAGCATTGGCTTTAGAAGGCCAATTTCTGTTCTTATTCACATGCATGGAACTCCACTGGCTTCATATGAGAAACTGGGAGCAGAATTTGGTCTGGTAGATTTTTCAGGCACAACTGTTTCACAAGTCATCAAATTACAATAGAAAGATAATCATTACTGAATAACTGTTTGTAAATCACTTTGATTGTGTTAAGTCTGTAATTTTTATTGAGCAGACCAGCTAGCCCAACTGAGCTGCAGTTGGTGCAAAGCTGTGATGGTGAGGAAGAGTGTGGCAAATGTGGGTTTAAGAACACTTTCCCTGGGCAGGTTAGTATAGTCATAGTAACACCACAAATATACCGCTTACACGAGGGAGGGCGTGAGGTTAATTACAGTCAGTTTAGGGCAGGTTTGCACTATGAAATTGGTAGAAGGCTACGGTAACAGACTTGACAATGTTATAGCCAAAGGACATTTAAATTATACTCTCCTGCAGAGAAGGAGAAATAAGGAAGAGGAAGACCGGTATAAATACATCATAATGGTCATATTATTTATAATGCAACCCCCCTCACCAACACACTCAGGAGCCCTGTAAAACATAAAAACATGATAAAAAATCCATTCTGAGCTGAAGGCTAAAATGTTACACATATTCATAATTTATGAATTTAGACTTGGAAAAAATTACGTTGCTGTTATTCTCAAACATTTTTCTCAAATGTTTTATACATTTCATCAGTTACACTGGCTAAACTAAATGAAACAGGACCAGAGAGGTCAAATTCAGCTGTGGCACAAGCCCAATAGGACGTGTGCCTCCCTATGACTGGGCTGAATTTTACTCCAGAGAGAGTTTCTAAAGGTCATTCAATGCAAAACTTGTCACCAGACCATTTTTTTCAAGATACACTGACCCATAAAAACATGCTCCCATGTGTGTTTGTACAGCAGGTATCCTTAGCCACAAAATCACGTCAAGCTAAATTGTACCCACTCCCTGTCATCACCATGTCATATCACCCAAAACAGCAGTTCTGAATGAAAAGAAGAGAGATGCATACCCAATGTTTTCCCAGTGATGCCTTTGGCTGGAACAGGTACACACCACTCCATACTCAGGTGTGAGCCTAATGGCAGAATTTAACCCCAGTTTTTGTCCCTATCAGAATGGAAACTTAGGGAGAACTATGGCAAATCTAATATTCACTGTGTGTTTTGGTGTCCCAAACAGGAAAATCACCACATGAATTAAAAACATAGCTGAGATTACTAGAAAAATTGTTATAATATTCCACTTTTACATATTGTTTTCCTAATGCTGAAATTCATATATTACTAGTTATGGGCGAGGACCCCACTGTGCTAAGCACTTCACAAACACACAAAAAAAAGACAGTCCTTGCCTCAAAAAGCTTAAAATCCAAGTATAAAGAAGGAGAATACAGGTAGATACAGATGGACAGAGGGGTACAAGGAAACAATGAGACGCCATTGGTCAGCATGATGGGCAGTGGCCTGAGTATATCAGTCGCCTGGAATACAACTAGAGAAAATTTACCACATTTTCATTTGCTTTATGCCTAGTGACTGTATTGTAAGTGGTCATGGTGGCTTGTTGGGTCAAAAGGTAGCCAAATCCGTGTGTTCGCTATATACCTAATTTGAACTGATTTGCAGACAGAGTTTATCATTTTTATCGCTATTCCATATTGTTCCCTTTTTACAATATAACTTTATGGCATATTAAGAGAGAAAAAAAAAGTCCGTTCCTCCACTAAAACCATGCCTGAATCAGGTAGCTCTGTATGCCGAGCGGTGCTGAAAAAGAATTCAGGAGTCATAACGTATACACCATTGGACAAGAGTTCACAATGCAACATGAATTGGTTTCCATAATGTTGGGTCAGATCATAAACCCTTTAATCACAGTGACTCAATAAAGTGAGTGAGAGGTTAACAATCTGAAGGCTCAACTTTTATCCCAGAACCCACAAAATGGTTTTATAGATCTCACTGTATTTTCATTACTGAGGGTACACTGTGAGGTAACTGGGAAAATGTTCACCTTTTATGTGTAACCACTTCAGCTGTAAAAACTAGAAAGGCAAATTCTATTTTATAATAGAAGGAATATTCTAGAATAAACTATATAAAGGGGTATTACTTATATATCAAGGGGAATAATAATGCTGTGTGATGGGGCAAGGCCAGATGGCTATAGAAAAGTAGTGGGAGACAGATATATTAGCCCCAGGCTAAACAAATCCCTGTTACCAGGATAAGTAAATGGAAGTTGCGCCAGGTCAGTTAAGACACCTGGGACCAATTAAGATCTTTCCAGAATGCAGGGAAGATAGCTAGGTTGATTGGGACACCTGAAGCCAATTAGGGGCTGGCTGAAACCCCTCCCAGTTAAAAACCTCCCAGTTAGTCAGTTGGGCACACGTGTCAGGAGCTGTAGAAGGAAGCTGCGCTGTTGGAGAAACTGAGCAGTACAAAACATTTCAGGCCACAGACGCCAACTTCCGGCGGCGCCGGTGGGGGCTGATGCCGGGCGACATGGCGGGGCCCCGCCCCTGATGCCGGGCCCCATCCCCGACACTGGGTGACGTTCTGGGGTCCCGCACCGACGCAACGTCTCCTGGTGTCAGGGGTGGGGCCCCGGAACGTCTCCCGGTGGCGAGGTGAGCTGGGCGCGGGCCCCAGGGCTGGCGGGGAGCTGGGCGCGGGCCCCAGGGCTGGCGGGGAGCTGCCGGTGGGTGCTGAGCACCCACCAATTTTCCCCCGTGGGTGCTCCAGCCCCGGAGCACCCATGGAGTCGGCGTCTATGTTTCAGGTGCAAGGAAGGAGGCTCTGAGGTAACAGTGAAGTAGATATTGAGGGAGTGGGGGCTGCTGTGGGGAAGTGGCCCAGGGAATTGTACGTGTCCTATTTCCAAAAAGTCAACTACCATAGCTGCTACTATTAGGGTCCCTGGGCTGAAGCCTGGAGTACAGAGATCAGATTTGTTGAGTAAGAAGGCACCATTTTCATTTTATACAACTGATTATGAAATGCCGGTAACTCCCATACACAGCTGCTTCAACAATGAAAGATCACATATACACTCCTACCCAGCATTACCCATCTTCAGATACTTTCCTGTCCCTCATAACAGATGTGTAGATAAATTTTCCCACAACTACCTGTTATATTTGGACCGAGCAGAGAAGGAGATAGACAAATAGAGGTAGCTGATCAAAATACACAACTGTTTGCTGTGCTGGTAGCTTTATTGTTCCTGAAGCAAAACTGAAACTAACATGAAGCTGAGGCTTTTCCTGGGAAAGGGGTGAGTGTTCAGACATTTAAAGAGGCAGAGATCACATTCCTCAACCTTACTTTAAAAAACTTCCCAAATATATATACACATTATTGTTTACATGGCTAAACAAAAAATATTATCTAATGTAACTAAAAGCTGCTTGCATCCAATGAAGTGGGTATTCACCCACGAAAGCTTATGCTCCAATACCTCTGTTAGTTTATAAGGTGCCACAGGACTCTTTGTCGCTTCTACAGATCCGGACTAACATGGCTACCCCTCTGATACTTTGTTTATATAGAAACCGGTTACTTAGCAACAACTGATTCCTGCTCTTTTCACTTTCCCCCCTTTTGCCCAGAATAGGGGAACAAGAAAGTGTCACAACATGGAGGTCACCTTGTTCTTATCCAGACTGAGATGGCCACCTAATAAACAATGCCCTAAAATCCAACTGGGTGCCTTCCCCAAGAATTTGGCAGGGCTGTAAGTAGCAATTCCACCCTGAAATAGCAACTCACTGACTATACTTATAAGTTCAGGTGCACAACTGGTTTTCACAGTGTCTTGGGATAATGTGGTCATGGTGGTGCAGCAGTGTCCTGAACAACTGGAATAGTTTGGACTAAGGAATCAATTGGATCTCGTACCAAAGTTTCTCCATACAAGTCATTGAAATTAGGAGTTATAACAGAAGGAGATTCAATCAGAGGAACAGAAAGTCCTACTGGAACATGCCCAGATTCCAGTACTTGACATATGGATCAGCTACAGCCTTCACATTTCCATAAAATACCATTGGATAGTTTTACCATGAATTAAACAGGTTCTGTGCCTTTTACAAGTTTTCCAAGTATCTATTTCACTCCATAACTGCAGTTGCGAGTCCACACTAAATATCCTACTTGAAAAGGATGATGACGACAAGTATTATGTTGTATGGTTAAGATCCTGATTTGGGAGATCTGGGTTCAGTTTGTGGCTCTGCTACAGACTATATTTGCAACATCCCAATGTGTTTCAGTTCTCCATCATACCATGGAGATGATAATATTTCCCTGCTTTGTAACATGTTGAAAGGACATAAGAATAGCTCTACTGGGTCAGTCCAAAGGTCCATCCAGCCCAGTATCCTGTCTGACAGTGGCCAATGCCAGGTGCCCCAGAGGGAGTGAACCTAACAGGTAATGATCAAGTGATCTCTCTCCTGCCATCCATCTCCACCTTCTGACAAACACAAGCTAGGGACACCATTCCTTACCCATCCTGGCTAATAGCCATTAATGGACTTAACCTCCATGTTATAGTCCTAGCCTTCACAACCTCCTCAGGCAAGGAGTTCCACAGGTTGACTGTGCACTGTGTGAAGAAGAACTTCCTTTTATTCGTTTTAAACCTGCTGCCCATTAATTTCTTTTGGTGGTCATTAGTTCTTATATTATGGGAAAAAGTAAATAACTTTTCCTTATTCACTTTCTCCACACCACTCATGATTTTATATACCTCTATCATATCTCCCCCTTAGTCTCCTCTTTTCCAAGCTGAAAAGTCCTAGCCTCTTTAATCTCTCCTCATATGGGACCTGTTCTAAACCCCTAATCATTTTAGTTTCCCTTCTCTGAACCTCTTCTAATGCCAGTATATCTTTTTTGAGATAAGGAGACCACATCTGTATGCAGTATTCAAGATGTGGGCGTACCATGGATTTATATAAGGGCAATAAGATATTGTCTGTCTTAGGGCTGGTCTACACTAGCCCACAAGTTCGAAGTAAGATACGCAACTTCAGCTACGTGAATAACATAGCTGAAGTCGAAGTATCTTATTTCAAACTTCAAAGTACTTACCCCTGGTCCACACGGCGCCGCACAGGCTCCCCCGTCGACTCCGCCTGCTCCATTCGCAAAGCAGGATTACCGGCGTCGACGGGGGAGCACTTCCTGGTTCGATTTATCGCGTCTAGACAAGACGCGATAAATTGAACCCAGAAGATCGATCCAACGCGTCCGACGCTGCGGGTAAGTGTAGACTAGCCCTTAGTCTCTATCCCTTTTTTAATGATTCCTAACATCCTGTTCGCTTTATTTGACTGCCGCTGCACACTGCGTGGACGTCTTCAGAGAACTATCCACGATGACTCCAAGATCTTTTTCCTGATTAGTTGTAGCTAAATTAGCCCCCATTGTATTGTATGTATAGTTGGGGTTATTTTTCCAATGTGCATTACTTTGCATTTATCCACATTAAATTTAATTTGCCATTTTGTTGCCCAATCACTTAGTTTTTTGAGATCTTTTTGAAGTTCTTCACAGTCTGCTTTGGTCTTAACTATCTTGAGCAGTTTAGTATCATCTGCAAACTTGCCACCTCACTGTTTAACCTTTTCTCCTAATCACTTATGAATAAGTTGAATAGGCTTGGTCCTACGACTGACCCTTGGGGAACACCACTAGTTACCCCTCTCCATTCTGAAAATTTACCATTTATTCCTACCCTTTGTTCCCTGTCTTTTAACCAGTTCTCAATCCATGAAAGGATCTTCCCTTTTATTCCATGACAACTTAATTTATGTAAGAGCCTTTGGGGAGGGACCTTGTCAAAGGCTTTCTGGAAATCTAGGTATACTATGTCCACCGGATCCCCCTTGTCCACATGTTTGTTGACTCCTTCAAAGAACTCTAATAGATTAGTACGACATGATTTCCCTTTACAGAAACCATATTGACTTTTGCCCAACAATGTATGTTCTTCTATGTGTCTGACAATTATATTCTTCATTATTGTTTCAACTAATTTGCCTGGTACTGATGTTAGATGTACTGGTCTGTAATTGCCAGGATCACTTCTAGAGCCCTTTTTAAATATTGGCATTACATTAGCTATTTTCCAGTCATTGGGTACAGAAGCTGATTTAAAGGAAAGGTTACAAACCATAGTTAATAGTTCAGCAATTTCAAATTTGAGTTTTATCAGAACTCTTGGGTGAATGCCATCTGATCCCGGTGACTTGTTACTGTTAAGTTTATCAATTAATTCCAAAACCTCCTCTAGTGACACTTCAATCTGTGACAATTCCTCAGATTTGTCACCTACAAAAGATGGCTCAGGTTTGGAAATCTCCCTAACATCCTCAGCCATGAAGACTGAAGCAAAGAATTCATTTAGTTTCTCCACAATGACTTTGTCATCTTTAAATGTTCCTTTTGTATCTCGATCGTCCAGAGGCCCCACTGGTTGTTTAGCAAGCTTCCTGCTTTTAATGTACTTAAAACACATTTTGTTATTCTCTTTTGAGTTTTTAGCTAGCTGTTCTTCAAACTCTTTTTGGCTTTTCTTATTACATTTTTACACTTAATTTGGCAGTATTTATGCTCCTTTCTATTTACCTCACTAGGATTTGACTTCCACTTTTTAAAAGATGCCTTTTTATCTCTCACTGCTTCTTTTATATGGTTGTTAAGTCATGGCGGCTCTTTTTTAGATCTTTTACTTTGTTTTTTAATTTGGGGTATACATTTAAGTTGGGCCTCTATTATGGTGCCTTTGAAAAGTGTCTAGGCAGCTTGCAGGGATTTCATTCTAGTCACTGTACCTTTTAATGTCTGTTTAACTAAACCCCTCATTTTTGCTTATGTCCCCTTTCTGAAATTAAATGCCACTGTGTTGGGCTGTTGAGGTGTTCTTCCCACCACAGGAATGTTAAATGTTATTATATTATGGTCACTATTTCCAAGCGGTCCTGTTATAGTTACCTCTTGGACCAGATCCTGCGCTCCACTCAGGACTAAATTGAGATCCCCTTGTGGGTTCCTGTACCAGTTGCTCCAAGAAGCAGTAATTTAAAGTATCAAGAAATGTTGTCTTTGCATTTCGTCCTGAGGTGACATGTACCCAGTAAATATGGGATAATTGAAATCCCCCACTATTATTGAGTTCTTTATTTTGATAGCCTCTCTAATCTCCCTTAGCATTTCATCGTCACTATCACTGTCCTGGTCAGGTGATCGATAATAGATCCCTACTGTTTATATTCTTTTTAGAGCATGGAATTACTATCCATAGAGATTCTATGGAACATGTGGATTCATTTAAGATTTCTACTTCATTTGATTCTACATTTCCTTTCACATACAGTGCCACTCCTCTCCCCTCCCCCCCCCCCCGCATGACCTGTTCTGTCCTTCAATATATTTTGTACCCCACAATGATTGTGTCCCATTGATTGTCCTCACTCCACCAGGTTTCTGTGATACCTATTATGTCAATATCCTCCTTTAACACGAGGCACTCTTTTTCACCCATCTTATTATTTAGACTTCTAGCAGTTATGAACAAGCACTTTAAAAACTTGCCACTGTTTATTTGTCGGCCCTTTTCTGGTGTGTCAGATTATTTTTTATGTGAATGTTTCTCATCTGATGATCTGCCCCCCTACTTTAGCCTCTTCCATCCTCTCCTCCTGAATAAAACCTAGAGAATCTCTATCAATAAACTGTCCTCCAAGAGAAGTGTCTGTCCAATCCACATGCTCTTCTGCAGCAATCGGCTTTCCCCCATCTCTTAGTTTAAAGACTGCTCTGCAACCTTTTTAATGTTAAGTGCCAGCAGTCTGGATCCACTTTGGTTTAGGTGGAGCCCATCGTTCCTGTATAGGCTCCCCTATCCCAAAAGTTTCCCCAGTTCCTATTAAATCAAAACCCCTCCTCTCTACACCATCGTCTCATCCACGCATTGAGACTCTGAAGCTCTGCCTGCCTATCTGGCCCTGCATGTGGAACTGGAAGCATTTCTGAGAATGCCACCATAGAGGTCCTGGATTTCTCATAAGTTTATCTCGAGCCTTAAGAGATCTGCAACCTTCGAACCAGGCAGGCAAGTCATCATACGGTTCTCCTGGTCATCACAAACCCAGCTATCTATGTTTCTAATGATCGAATCTCCCATTACTAACACCTGCCTTTTCCTAATGACTGGAGTTCCCTCCCCTGGAGAGGTAACCTCAGTGCAAGAGGATACCCCAACACCATCTGGAAGGAGGGTTCCAACTATGGGAAGGTTTCCCTCTGATCCCGTTGACTGCTCTCCTTCCCTGGGCCTTTCATCCTCCTCAACAGTGCAGGGGCTGTCTGTGGGACAAATCTACAGAGTCCAGGAAAGCCTCATCAACATACCTCTCTGCATCCCTTAGCTCCTCCAGTTCTGCCACCGTATGCAGTCTCTGAGGGCCAGGAGCTCCGTGCACCAAATGCACACATACGCCACCCACCCATAGTGCAGGTAATCATACATGCTACATTGAGTGAAATAAACAGATAGCCCCCACTCTGCTGCTTGGATTCTGCCTGCATTCTCTCCTACAGCTACCTAGGTTACTGAGAGGGTTTTTACTTAAATCAAAAAGTTTTGATTATAGTATAGTTTAAAGGTTTTAAAGAATGGCAAGTGTACCTTGCCCCCTCCCCACTCCCCTTCCAAACTCCCTCACAAAACTCCCTGTTAGCAGCCCTGGTCACTTGCTCACTGCTTTATAAAGCCCTGGCCTTCCCGATATCCCCGCCCCCTGACTAAGGCTCAGCCAATGAACAGAGGCTTCTAGGATTTCAAACCTTGTTTAGAAGCTCACAGCTTCCAACTGCCAGCCACAGCTCACGGTCCTTCAAACAAACAGACAGACAGACAAACACAAGCTCAGCACACAGCAAGTAACCCCCCCCACCCCACACACACACACACAACAACAGACAGCCACTTACTCCAAGTGTCCTGTATTTGCTCCTCCTTCACCTGGAGAACTCCCTCACGAAACTCCCTGTTAGCAGCCCTGTTCGCAAAGCTCCCTGGTCGCTTGCTCACTGCTTTATAAAGCCCAAATTCATTAGTGTTTGTGAGGTACCTTGGTGATGTGGGCCATAGAAATACCCATATAACTAGAGATCTCTGGTCTGGAGAGAAGTTATTGCAGAATACACCATCCACAGTCTGTTCTCTCTACTTTGTCTTGGCTTTCTCCTCCCTTTTTGGGAGATGTGCACCCCAAGAGTGCATGGATGGAACTGTTCCTATGCTTCTGGGAGTGCAGGGGTGGCAATTTGTCCTTGGTCATTGTGAGACTGCATGGTATGCTTAATCCGGCTCAGTATCTTCAAACCTATTTAGTTCTCTATAAACGATGTGGCTTTTTTGATAACTTATTATTTCAGCCAATTCTTTCAAGCTTTCTTCCTGACAAATAGCAAAATAGGCTATACAAAACTGCTAACAATTTCAGACTTCAGAAGTAGAGTTAACACAGTGCTCCCACATTTCTTCACAGCTTTTCATTTTCTTTCACCAGAACTATTTTCAAAACACAACCAGCTCAGATGATTGCCACACATTCACTGCAATTTTCACTTAATTTGCTCACAGTCGTGGGAATTAGTGTAGCCCCAGGAGAACTTATTCAGCACTATTTATTAAGATGCTTTGCTATAGAACAAACTGCAGTCTTTCCAGTTTCTTAGCAGGAGGAGCGTGAGAGTTCTTGGAGCCTGGGAATGCTGCTAGGAATACTAATATAAGAATCTTCCTTCTGAGGCTCATATTTTCCTGATTTTTTTTTGTAAAGATATCCCTAATGTCTGTAAAACATAGATGCTTTCAATTTCTATTATATCTATGTGTGATCTTTTCCTGACTCTTGCTTTTTGCTATAAGTGGTATTTTTGCAGTAAGGCTACTCTCAGTCATCTCCAGTCTCTTCTTACAATTAAAAAGATATGCATTAGGTGATTGATGTCGTTCACAAAGATGGCTCCCTGTGGGGAACATGAGTTTCTGCCTCTGGGCTAAACTCAAACATCCTAACAATATGTGACATCAGCTATAAAAAAATATCTGTTTTGGAACCTAGAGAATGCACATACTTTTTGTCAGATAGTATGTCTTTTCCCTGTGGGTCTCAGAACCAGAAGGGGGATGTTCAAGCTGTTGACTTGCTGTGGAGGCTCTATTTTTTTATACAAGAGGGGACATTTGAGTACTTAATCTTGGGACAAACAAGTGATGAGATGGAAGGTCAAGGACTTGATTTAGGGAGAAAAACCATTTTTCTGAATCCCTCTCTTTTTTAGCATGTTATCTAGAGGGAAGTTAAGCATGTATCTTTTCTTTGAGGAGTAAGAGAAACTTTTCTACAGAAGACTGAAATCCCATGACCATTCCTTAGGTCATGGGTAGTCAATTATTTTTTGTCAAGGTATAGCCAAGGTCACAAGGACCAGAGAAAATAATAAAATAAAGATAAAAATGATAATAAGTAAATATAAAGATTCTGGGGTCCATTCAGAAGCATCTGGTGGTCCAGATTTGGCCTGCGGTCCACCTATTGACTGCCCCTACCTTAGACTATGAAGATTTTGTTCAAAGGTAAATGGTGGAATTTGTACAGGTGGTTACACATTTTTTCAGCAGTCTGAATTGTTCACTCTTCCCCTACTTAAGAGGTTCCCAACTGTTTGCTGGCATAACCCTATTTTAATGAAGTATTTCCTGCCAGGACCGCAGACAACATGGAGGCCACCATTTTGCAGTTCAAAATGGCATAGTCTGTACAGCATGATCTCACCGCACTGTACATGCCACATGGAGGATGCCATTTTGTAGAGAAAAATGGTATCCTCTGCAGAGTGTGACCTTGTACGTATGATGTGTGTGAGGTCACGCTATGCAGAGGATACCAGTTTGTAGAGCTAAATGGCATCCTCCATGCATCATGACCTCACACGCACCATACATGTAAGATCATGCTGTGCAAAGCATAATATCATCCTCTGCACTCTAGAGATTGCTGTGACCCCACCTGCTGATGGTGTGACCCCATTTGGGGTCTGCTGCCCTACTTAAATGCAACCATTAAAAAGAATTTGCTAAGGCTCCTGTCACAGTAACGATAATTTTAAGTCTTAAATATTGTTAATACGGGAAGAGATTTTTCCAAAGTGCCTATCGAAAGCCAATGGGACTTGTGCTTCTAAAGCCCTTATGCAGTGTTGAAGTACTGTTTAGGAGGTTGCATTGGTTAATGGAATCTGGCCTGAATTTAGAGCCAGGAACTCCTGAGTTCTAGTCCCAGCTCTGCCATTGAACTGCTGTTTGATTTTTTGAGCAAGTCACTAAGGGGAAAATTTTGAAAGCTATCTAAAGGACTTAGAGGCCTAAATCTCATTCTCATAGACGTCTAGGTGACAAAGGCATTTTTGAAAGTGGGACTTATTAGCATAAGTCACTGAAGTAGTTTTAAAAATTTTAGCTTCTTTTTCCCCATCTGTAGAAAACTTATGATAATACTTACCCCATACCGTGCAGGTTGTTGTGAGAATGTATATTTTGAGAAGTAAGGTGTTAAGCATTATTATTATTGTGCTATGACATTGAAAAACAAAAAAGTAGTTAGTTTCAGCTATCCTTCTGCATATCATTATTTGCATATGATTAAGAGTGGTCAAAATTGTCAAAACAATTTAGCTTTAATCAGTACTTTCACTCTTGAGCCACAATGTAAGGCAACAAGCTTATTATCAAGATGACAAAAAATCAATTATAGTCTGAGGCCACACTGTGTGAAAAAGATGCAATTGATCTGTTATTTGTAGATAATACTGTCCTATCATTTAGAGGTCTACAGGAAAAATGTAACATAAAACCTGGGTCTTCCACAATGAAGGCGAGTGCTGTAACCACTGGACAGTTTGCTGTTCTGGGTTGGCTAATGCTCTCTCTGTGTCTCTGTCTCTCTTTTTTTTTTTAAATATCATCCTGGACCTGAGAAATCTTCCTGATGGAAGTTTAACTGAAAGGGATACATTTCCTTGCAAAGTTTTGGTTTTGATAAATTGACATTTTCTGATGGAAAAAATGATTAGTTGAAAATGTTTGATTTTGAGTGTAGATTTACATAATGCATCTGAGTTTGTGAAAACTCCTGCCACTTTAAGTGCACAAATTATGTCCATACAAAATGAACAGGCTAATATCACCTAAATATGTAGTGGTACATACGGTGAAACAGGTGGGTTTTAGTAATGTGTTTTCTTTGAAGGAGGAGACTGCAAAAATTACTAGGGAGCATGCAACATGGGTGGCATGCAACATGACATAAAGCTGTAAACGTATGAAGGAACCAGAGTGAGTGCTTAAGAGCAACACTTAAGATGAGTAGAGGGAGCAGGGATGATGAGGAGATGAACACAGAGATGTAGGTAGGTGCTGTGTTATGGTGCCTTCAGGATGAAGAAACTCAGGAACTGAAGAGAATGTTGGCAAAGGAAAATGACTTTGGTGGCAGATTTTGAATGGACTGGATCAGGAAGAGTTGGATGCAGGAGAAGAGGGACATTTCAGAGGAATCATCAAAATTTGGAGAATGTGTGGGTGTGAGGGGAAAGGAAAAGAGAGGAGCCGAAGTTCATTGTGTAAGGTGAGAAATGGTGATGTGGTTTATAGACCGCAATAAGAGAAAGGAGATAATGGTGAAGGGAGAAAGAGTTTAGGTGGGAAGATAAAAAGCTCAGTGTTGGACATAAGCCTAAGGAGAGAAATCAGATGTGAGAAGCAGATGGAGACATGTGTCTGGATAGAGATCACGTAGTCTCCTTATAGTTCCCAGTTACCATAACCACACCCAGCCGGTGACTCAAAATTTAACCCACCACCCTTACCCCTATTCTTTTCATTGTCACTCCATTCAGGTGTCTTACAGAAACAAACTCTTTCAGTTGAAAGTATAAAAGAAGAAAAAATGATGGCTGAAAACAAACAACCACCACAGCCCAAAGGTACTTTTCTCTTCGCTCACCCAGATAGGTGACTATTTGCCGAGGGAATTCCCCTATGAGAGTTAGCAACATTGACTTTCTGCAGGTGGTGGATATAGACTTAAACTGATAGATTGGTTCTAATCTCCTAGAAGAGAAAAATTCAGATGTTATAAACTTCAGTAGTGAAATCCGTGGGAAGAGCCTCATGGATTTCAATGGGCTTTGGATCAGCAGCAGCATCCTATTTCAGGCTTCTTTCCATTTCCCTATAAAAGCTCCTTCCCATCGCTATCCATCCCCCTACAAAATTGTGTGTAGCATGATGAAAGCACTGAAATGCTTTTTTACTAGATCTTGGAAAATGCTGGAAAATTCATCAGGACACCAATTTCACCTCTTTCTCCCACTCCCCCCCCCCTTTTTTTTTTACAACTTAAACTTTCATCTGGTGTCATTGTGCTCCTTCTGCCTCCCTCCCTTCCCTTACGTACCTGGGCAGGGGATAGGCGCAAGATATCCTTCAGTGTTTTGGTGTTTAGTTTACTCACCTCTCTCTCTTTTTCTGTATTATTCTTTTCCCCTCCCTTGCACATTGGACAGAGAGAGACCACAATGCAGCTGCTCTCTCTCTCTAAACATGACCTTTTCTTTCAGCATCTCCAGATGCTCCTCCACTTCCAAGTCTGTACACTGTGCTATGCTAAAGGTTTGTTTTCAAAAGGGCATCACCCCCCTTCCCAAATCCTCTTGTCAGTAGGGAGCGGGTGGACAATTTGATATTTTTTCAGTTTTTTCTCAATTCACTGATGGCTTTTCATTTTTTAAAGGTATTACTTTTTCATCCAGACTTTAAAACATGTCCACTTATTTTCTGGTACAGCTCTCAATCCCAATTTCATTGGGATTTTTAGTTTCAATCACAGAAATAGCACTAGACTACTCATCCCACTTAGCATCAGTTGCTGCCTTAATTTTTATCGTGTCAGAGTTATTTCAACCCTAAAGAGGAGAAAAAAAATCAGATTTTCTTCTAAAGTGTTATACTTTAATTATGGTTCTTTTATCATTAAAGTCTCATTTGAAAACTTGTCTGAATTACATATTCCTTTATAAATATGCCTGGATTAATTATTGGAACTTAGCTGATCCACAAATGTTTTCAGCACATTTGCACTTTGATTTATTATGCTCTTTGTAGTGCATGTAAACAAACCCCATTAGCTGTAGTATCTAGTATCCAGTGGAACAGGGTTTTATTTTTAATTTGCAGGGTTAGGCATTGTGGTACTTCGATATAGAATCTAGTGAGAGGAGTGATAGTGCTCTGCAGGACAAATGATTGCTGACTAAAGAAAGGAAGAGTAACAGAGAGAAGGATAAAAATGTTGCAGAAGAATAAAAACGACCGCTGCTTTTTCCTACCCCCACAAAAATAAACTAACTTAAACCTCAATCAGACTTCAATTCCACACCCTGAATTAAGCAAGCTGCCAGAGCAATAGTGCTCATTTGAGTAGTTACTATTAGAAAGTTTACACTTCCTGTTCCAGCCCCATCTTCCACAGCAGACTAGCTGTACTCGTGCATTCCAGGGTATTGTATAAAAGCCTTTCCACATATGGAGTCATCTTTTTATTTATTTATTTATTTTACTGAAATACGACTTAGCCCAATGGAGCTGAAATACAGTGGTGTCAACGAGGGAAAAACTCAGAGAGAGCCTTGTCATAGGGAAAAAGATGGATTGCCGATCGTGTGGGTGTAGTGTAACTGAGCACCGCTTATCATGACATTAGAGGAAAACAAGAATACTATGGCTATGAAATCCTTCTCATCCTCTCCTATGTAGCCATGGGCGCTCAAGGTCCTGGCTCTGTAACCAGAGGACAATCTCTGTATCAAAGGCGGCTAGATGTTGTAAACTGCTCTCCTGAGGTTGACCTGGGCATTCTTCCACCAGACTAGTTATTGTCTGCAATGCTGCCCCACAATCACAGCGTGGAAAGGAAACCAGCCCGAGCTGGTGCGTAGTTACGGTAACTCTGGATGAGCCTGAGAGTAACCTGTTGAGCCTGCTCCAGGATCAATTTGACAAAGAGGCAGACGCAGAGATGGACTCCTGCATTTACATAGTGTGTTAGACTCTTTTCCCCACAATGCTTCCACTCTATGAGAGAGAAGTTTTCAGCTTCCTGGTAGTGCTGATCATCCACACATGGGAAAGAACCTATAGCATTCTTGTTCAGGAGAGTGTGAGCTGCCAAAATGCAAAATTGGAGCTCAAGTTCTCATCACAAAAAGCAAAAGACAAATTCAGGCCGAAGGAGTCATTGTCCAGTGGGGCCTCTATTAGGGCCAGTGTTACAATCCTTAGTGCTAGGGTCAGCTTTCAAGGTGCTGTACCTCTATATCAATGGAGTCTCAAAGGCCTAGCAGGGTATCCTCCTCCAGCTGGCCATAGAACATGAAGCACACGTCATCGTGTTTTGGGAAACACACTCTGCTACTAACACTCAACCATCAGTTCCTGGGTTTGTTGTGGTATCTCACTTCCATCGTAGGCAATACAGAATGGCATCTGATGTTAGGGAAGGTATTCCAGCAACTCCAGTATCATCAGGTCCAAATGATGGTATTGATTAGCAGGCCATAAAAGTGAAGAACCTGACTTTTATCAATACCTACAAACCAGCGGCTGACAATTGGTCAATTACTTTCTTACCCCTCTTCTTAGGGGCTTTAGTCTGTTGTTGGGCTAGCATCAGTATAAATAGCAGTGTAGATGTGGCACCACAGCTAGAGGTAGTGGCGGCAGGGAGAGCAGAAACCCATCTGGAACTTGTGGGTACGTAACCAGCACACGTACAGCATGCCTCCCCTGCCATTACCTATGCTACCGCAGCTATGCTGCTAGTTATACTTGTGCTAGCTCAATGAGAGCGACTGTGAATATCTGTACATGAGCAAGGGAATCATACCCCTAGCTTGTGGTATAGATATAGCCATAGACTCAGCTTTAAAAGAAATGACTCAGTGTGGTACAGTAATAACAACAACGAAGGGCGTGAAATCAGGTTGTGTTCAGTATTTGTACCATGTGTAATGTAGCATGGTAGGTTTTCCTTCCTAATTCTCTCCATTGATGCGCAGCATTGTATCCTGTGATATTAGGCTACCATCCTCCTTCCCAGAGGTGGCTGCATTTTCAGTGGATTGTGTCTATGTACTTTTAAAGCAGCTTTGAGATCCTTCATGTGGAAGTTGTACATATAAGATATTATTATTCCAGCTAAAATGACTTGACTGTAAGATAAGGACATTGACACCATTCTATGTACCTAGTGTAACTAACTGTCACATATGTTTATTTACTGCCTTGTGATGTATTTCTCTTACGTATCCACTCTTCTTTTGTGATGGCCACTCTCTGTTGGCCAATACACCTGGGATTAAACTGGGACCCTCTAGAGCTAAAAAGGTGAGCTTCTACAGCTTGAGCTAAAGAATCTGGGTTCTGCAGGGTGGCACTGTAATAACTCATATCCTCTGTGGATCATCCCGGGGTATATGTGTGTGTATGGGGGAGGACCTGTAACACAGACTCACCAGTTGGTTATGCTGTCAGTACTTACCACCACAATTTATCCCTCTATTTTTAAACCAACATATTCTACTATGATGTACCTTATATTTTGTGCTTTATATTTAATCAGAAACATAAATGGCGGTTTGTAACACTAATAAAGCAGCAAAGCTTCATGGTTAATTTTGCTGAGACTTCATTTCTAAATCTGCTTTAATAACAAAATGTCCATTTTTAAACTGTGAATCTCAATTTATTCCAAGTGAAGCAAAAAATGAAAATTCCAAAGAATATCTCAGAATTATGGAATTGGTCTAATTTTGTTGAAAACCCTCCCAAAAATATGAGAAACAGTTATGATTTATGACATTTATTTTAATTTGTTAAATTATTGCAAGTTTATTTTTACACTGCTCATTTTATATCATTAAGTCCTGAATTAGTTAGTTTGGGGCCCAGAAAATTATTGGGAAGTATCTTTGTTCTTCCGTAGAACTCTGTGTGTATGTATGTTGGTGAGTAGGGAAAGAACGAGAATTTTGTGATGATTTTAAAATTTGGGTTGGTGGGCAAATGAAAAGGTCTCTTTACTGGGACTCTGGTGATCTGGATTCAAATCCTAACTCAGCTACAGCCTGATTTCCTGTGTGATGTTGGTAAACTCACCTAATGCATCTTGTCTCTTGGTTTTCCATATTTAAAATAGGGGCATAATACTTCCATTAAAACCCATTAATGATTATGAAGTGTTCAGTCACTTTGGTCATGAAATCATCAATAGGTAAAAATAGGGATGTGAGAGAATATTTACTTGTATGCACATCTGCAGTTTCAAGGTTTGGTGAGTACTGATCAGTAGAATTTGAGTGTATGCACCTATGCAAAAATCAATCAAACAACCTCTGTCTGGTAGTTCTGTGAAGATATTCATAACTATAAGCTTCTAAAGATGGACTGGGTAGTGTCCTGTCCCTTTAAATGTCTGAGGACTCTCCCACGCCACAGGAAAAGCTTCAGTTTCCTGTTGATTTCAGTTTTGCTGCAAGGACAATAAAGCTACCACCAAAGCAGATAGCTGTGTGTTTCCATCAGCTCCCTCTGTGTCTAGTGCCTTCTCTGCTGGGTCCAGATGTAACATTTGGTGATGCACAATTTCTATCCCATGAGTGTCCACTGCTGCCTCTGCCTGAAGAAGAAGAAGAAACAGTAAGCAAATAATACTATTAAAAAGGGGGAAAGTTCATCTGTAGGCACAAAGTGACGGACTGCTGCTGGGACAGCATGAACCAGCCACCTAGAGAAAGGGAATTGGTAATGAAAAACAAAACAAAGGAATAGGATGCTGCCTGGAGCAATTGCAAACTAAGCAGTAAGGGGGAAGTAAGCAGCCATATTGGTTGACCGCATGGAAGCAGGCAAACAGCTTAGCCTACACTGAGGGAGCTCAAGTACAACCAGAGGAAGAATTCTGCAGTCTGCAGTGTTGGCATGCAGCCAGAAGAGGCAGTCAAGCACAGATAGTGCAGTAATACACACACACAAAAACACTTTCCCTGTGGCTGAGAGAAGATGTCCAGGAGATGTGAATTCCAACAGGATGGCAGAGAAATGGCAACTTTTGTGGGCAATATTGGTGCATTTGACAACTTTGAATCATGGGTGGCGAACCTCAAATGATTTGAGCAATTTGTAACCCACAACACCATTCCAGATGGAGGTCAAGTTTCAGGCTTACCAACAGTGAGGAGTTTGAAGGTATATGGATTGCTGTGTGACTTATGGACCTCCAACTGTGCCCAGAACTGCCAAGTACACTGCAATTACTGCAGCAATGAAGGAACATTTTTGTCCTACTCCATCAATGATAGGAGAATGATATCGGTTCCATCAGTGAGATCAGGGAAGTGGAGAGTCAGTGTCACAGTTTGTTGTCGCTCTGAGGAGGTTGTCAGAGCATTGTCACTTTGGACAAATAGTAAATGAAGCCCTACGTGACCAGTTAGATCTAGAAAAAGTTACTGACTGTATCAGTGCTTACACACAAGAAGGCTGTTGAATTAGCTATTGCCGCAGAGACAGATTCTTAGAATTTAGTGTGAACTGAGAAGTTCATCTTGTGAATCAGCAAGACAGAGAACTACAAGAACATCAGGAATTTCCATGTGGCCATTGTGCACAAATGACACATGCTGAGGATTGCTGGGCACACCAGGCTATTTGTAGAAAATTCCAGAAGAAAGGACACATCACCGTGATCTGTCGTACCATATGCTATTAAACAGAAATTACCTGCAACATTTTTCTTGAAGTGAACTTTGCATACCTGTTAGGACCTGCTATATCCTGATATTGCCTCACGTGTAGCCAAATCCCTAGCTATGCAAATTGATCAACGGGACCAGATCGCCTCTCCAGGAATTCAGAAGAGGAATTGTATGATGTGTACTCCGCACTGCAGCACTGTGTCTCAGTGGCACAATTTTGGCTATTATTGTTCATTAGCATTAAACACCATCATAACTTTCCCATGTGCCTTGCAGAAATTCAGACACGGTCCTGTCATTATTACAAATAATACCCACCTAAGTCAAATATATAGGTGATGGGGATTGGCAAAGGAAGGGATTAATGAAAGAAAGAAATGAGGGATAAAACAAAGAAATAGAATTGATTCTGATCTACATTACAACACTGCAGGATGAGAGTAACTCCGTTGGACTTGAGGGAATTACACCACTATAAAACTGAAGTGAGGTCAAAATCATACCCAACGGGTTGTGCACAGTAATCTCAAATACCAATGTGTTCTACATCAGACAGATAAGGAAGATCGTTGGCTTATGGTTGACTCTTCCAATTCATGTTGGCACCTGCCACTCTGCTTTTGATACTGACTACTAAATTTCCAGCTATGATGTTGCACTTGGAAACAGTGATAGGCAGGTGCTATGATGATCTCTAAAAGATTGAATTCTGAAGCTGTGGCCTCTTATTCAAAATGCAAGACATTAAAAATCAAAGCCAATATATGGCAGAAAGACTGTGGGGGGAAGCTTAAAAAAAATCTGGTTCTTCTCAAGTGAAAAATGTTATAAATAAAAGGCAAAAAAATTGTAAGTAGAGAAGAGTGAGGTCAATATGAATGGGGAAAATAGATTACAAGCAAGAATCAGCAGAAGCAAGTAAAACAAAATAGCAAAGAAAAAGAACTAGTATAAAATATGGGCAGAGTGCTGTAAATCACAAACTGAGTCAGGTGACACTGTACCTTATTAAATGGAGAGCAAAACAAACCAGAATTTTCCCACTAAAGTCAATTATTTAAAAATGATTATGAAAACAGAATACAAAAACTGATTTTAAAATATTTATCCTGAGTGCTTGATGGAAACTAGATTTGTAGATTTTAAGGCCAAAAGGGATCTTAGCTCTTCTGCTCTGACCTCTTGTATAACACAGGCCATAGAATTTCAGCCAGTAACTCCTGCATTTGTGTCACATAAGTCCATTCTGTGGGAACTTCTCTGGCACCCATTCTGCCTAGAAAAGAGGCTCGCCTTCTGAAAAGCACGTAAATGAAACCCTTAACAAGGATATTGATCAACAGTGCCAAATAAGTATGCTCAGAATTGCAACCAAGGTTAAGATTGTAGTTGGTTGTCGGATCTAATTGAAATAACACCTGTCCCCTCTCTATAGTCAAGGCAAACTCAACCTTAACTAAAGAGAGAAACAAACAAAATATTGTTCTTCAAAACATGGACAAAAGATCATTTGAGATTTTAGTGACTGACTCGGGAATTTAAACGAGCAACTCCAATTAAAACTGAACCTGATTAGACAGGTTGGCAAATGTCAACCAACATAGGTCATGGGGGGTGAAAATTTATAGAAACATCCAGAAACAAAGGAAACATAGACTAGGACAACCAAATGACTACAAAATGGCTCCTATAAGCTTCAAACAAACAGTTATGCACAACCCTACTCCACTAAAACAAAGGCATTGCTTTTCATCTCAACTGCAAAATACGACGCAGACAGCTGAATCCTTTATGTTTATCCAAGGTATACATAGGAGCACATCATCTCCTTTTGTTTTGAAGCTTTCAGAGCTGTGTTAGGACCAAACCATGTGAGAATATCTCTTTTAGCTCTCCCCTGTAGCGCATATTCAGCTCAACGCTAACTTTTTCCTCTAATTGATTTATTTCTTCCCATTACTGAAGGAAGGTTGTTGCATTCCTTAAGGTGAAATAATAACTAAGGGACTAAAAGTAATTTCAGAACACATGGAAACCTTTAGGGCTACCAGCCATGGGGGAAAAAAAAGGGTAATTTCAAATAAATTAGCACACTGCATATGAATAGAGGACACAAACCATAGCAGTTTTTGGCTAGGCATATCTGTGATAAATGTTATGCTGTTCCTTGTATCTGATTAGTAACCTATATTTACTAGTACTCTTCCTTGGAGAGAAAAATGCAACTTGTGTTCGGAGGGAAGCAAAATACAAAGGAAATGTAGAAGAAGAGAGGGTGCCAATGAAGAGAGGTTACAACACACAAAGCTTTATCTCCAAGGGTTCAATCCTGCAAAGCTCTGAGCAGTCTGTCTTCAATCCAGCAAAACACTGAAGCACCTGCTTAACCTTAAACATGTGATCAATCTCCTATTGAAGTCACCTGGCAGGAGTGAGTCTCAATAGTCACAAAAGATGGACCAAAAAAACTTTTAACCTGCCAAGGCCTGAGTTCATGGTTCTGCATTTTTCCTTCAGCAGTTCATTATAATGCTAAGGATCCAGGATTGAACCTTCGGAGTTAATAGGAACTTTGCCATTTACTTCAATATGAGCAGAATCACTTAAAATAGTCCTGGTAGGTGTATTCCCTTGATCCCCACTATGTACTGCAAGTAATGTAATCAAGACAAATTCTCCTCTAATTTACATCCATGCACCTTTATGATTTCAGTGAGGTTGAGCCATTGTAACAGAGATAATCATTTCCCTTACTGACCACAATAGAAGAAGCAGAGCCCTAAGCTTCTGTCTGGACAGATAGGTAAAGGATTTTTTCAAATATATTTACTTGTAAATGCTGTTAAATTGACATCTGTTTTTACGAATGATGCAAGATTTTGATTGTTTTATTATTTTGATTGCCATTAACTAATCCATTACAATATAACCTATACAGTATTATGATAACCAAAGATATGGATACATTCAAATCAAGGTGGATCTTGTGAACCCTCACACATGCGAGTAACTTTACTCACTTGAGTAGTTCTGTTGAACACAGATACGTGTTTGCAGGATCCGTACTTTAGAGTGCTGTGATGCATGAAAAACCATACTGTTACATTTCTGAAGTGTGAAAGTAACACTTATGATCAGCAGCAACTAAATAATTGCTTCTTGCATCACTAGACTGAAGTTAGTTATTTGTTACTAGTAACCTTTTAGTTCATGGCCACAGCATCCACATGGGGGAGTTGCAGCACAGCACTTCAGGGCTCACTGCTATTCACACCCCCATACTCCAAGCTGTAGGGCAGTGTAGACAAGCCCTAAGTAACAATAGGAAGATCTGGCTTACAACGAGTACCATCTCCAGTCATAATTAATATTCACTGCCCTCAATCTTTGCTTTAATCTTCATCCATTTTAGTTTTAAACCATCCTTAATTTTAATCAAATTCAGTTGTAATTGTTTTTTTTTTATTACAGAAAAATGAAGGAAAAAAGAAGTCTCAAATTAAAATAATCTTAGAGTAAGTTCCCAAAGAAAGGACTTTTAAGGTTACTGAAAGAGATTTCCATCTGAAATTTATAATGAAGTCCACAAAAATGCAAATCAGACAGCATCAGTTTTAGGCTGGCTAATTTTAATGCATGAAATTTGCAAGACATCCAATTCTTTCTAAAGAGGAAATGGAACTATCAGAGGCCCCAATTCTGCAAACTCTTATTCATGAGATTTATCCTTACACATGCAAATAAGGGGGTTGGAAGGTCGACTCCACAGATATTAATGAAGAGAACTCTTCCCTTGCAGTACAATATGTATGTGCCCAGGAGAAAATATAAAACATAAAAGCAGATTTGTATTAAACTGTTAAAATCTAAATCAGTATTATCTGATTCCTTTTTTGGAAAATCCCTTTACAAAGGGAATTATGAACTACTGTACTTACTACATAATGAATCAGTAAATTGTGGATTTGTAAAAGTTATTTATCTGCCAAAAAGTGAAAGGATAATATTTTTCATAATGAACAACAATTAATCATGTTTACAGGTGATCAACATATATTTTAATAATCAACATATATTTTAATAAAAATAAAGTAACTGTAGGATTATGTCCTGAATGCCCCAATTAGTGAGAGGCAGGTGGGCATTCAGCATAGTTTACCTATCATGTCTATTTGCAGATCACTAATCTATGTGTTGTAACAGCAGAGTTCATCTTACTCTTAATATTCTCAATTTAATTTTGATTCCCTGAGGTCACCACCAACTTGTAAAACACAGCAGCACCCCAACAATTACTTGCTTTTGTTACCATTGAGGCACCTTTCCTTAGGAAATCCATGTAACTCCTTAAGCAGAAGGATGGTTTTGTGGTGAACTCAAAGGTCAGGATCAAGAGTCCAGGCTTCTATGACTGGTTCTGACACAGATTTCCTGTATGACCTTGAATAAATCACTTAATTTACCGGTGCCTCTAGTAGATGGAAGGTACCTGTAATTGCAAACATGTATCATGCTGTGACATATCACAGGTACAATGAATTCCTCTGGTGTGTGACGTTTGATACTGCACATATTTACTCTGTAAGTCATAAGATGTGGTGTAGCTTGCTTTTTTTTGTTCAAGTCGTATGCATAAATGCAGTCGACTACCTGCCTGATTAGTCCTTCAGGTGGGTAAAGTTTGCCTAGTATGGAACAATCAAAGAGTTTAGGCTCTGACAAACATGTCATCCTAGAGTTCCTGCACCTTCACAGCTTCCTGGCCATTGTACCCTGCAGGGCAGCCTGATTTCTGTAATGATACCATCGGCTATCTGCAGGTCACTGCCTCAAACACTCAGGGAGGGAGATTATTTCACATAGCTGTGGGAGAATTGGCATGAGTTAACGGTGACAGGTCATCCTTAACTTAACCTGGGAATCCACATGTTGCCATTATATTCTTCTCACCTTAGCAACTTAATGTTGCCAGTTCCTCTTGTCCCCTCCTTGGTGCTCAGTCTTCACAAAGCAGCCTTAAAAGGCTTCCATGGGATTGGGGAAAGAGTGGGCTTTCAGTGAAGCCAGTACTCTCCTCAGTCACACTTCACTGCCCTGAGAGTGCTTTTGCTACCCTCTACTCACAGAAGATGCAGAGTCTGGCCCCTCATTTTTAAACCAATAATGAATATTTTGATGATTGAACATGTTGCAAGAGTTGCATTTTTCTCAAAGTATTATTTCTATCAAGCACCGCCTGCTTAGATCCGTTATTAACAATGTATGGATTATGATACATCTTTATGTTGTCATTCCACCCTCAGAACCAAAATCTGCAACTGTAAGCAACACATTAATAATAAATAAAATAATAATAATAATTCTTAATATAGAACTCTTCATCTGAGGATCTCCCAGTGCCTTACAAAGGTGGGTGCCCATCTAGCTTCTCAGAACTCATCCATCCCCATGAGATCTGAATGCATTACACATTTGTTGAAGTGAACACAAGGGGCCAGATCCTCAGCTGGTATAGATCAGTCCAGCTCCACTGAACTATGGAGCACTATGCTCATTTACACCAGTTGAGGATCTGAGCCAAGAACTCAATATCTTTTGCTTCTTCCCCCATTCCTTAGGGAGTTTGGGTGCTTCAGGATGGGAGTTGGAGATTAGGTTTGGGATTTTAAATCTGATTTTGGTGGGGCAATTGAGGGAAGGCTAGGTTAGAGGAAATGAGTATTATATTTTATTTGAGGGCACTGAGTTTCATGGCCATTCTCATCTCATCCGGAAGCAATCTCAGCAATTGAGACCAGACTTAATGGCAATCTCCTTAATGACTCAAAAGCAACTCCCTCAGCAGAGCTGACGGTATGGAGATGGTGAGTGGCTCAGTCTCCCCACAAACATCATCTCAGTCTTTTATGAAAAGTTGCAGCCAGCTGACTTTCATCCAGTTGCTGATCTTGGTCGGGAACTTGGAAAGCTGGGAAACTGAAGGTTTCTCCCTAACATGAAAATGTAGAGATGGCTACATGGAATGTTTATTGCTATCTTTTTAGCCCATGTTGTCTAACAGTCTCACCTGGCACCTTCACTGTAATTTTATATGTGCGCAAACACACACAAACAAAAAAGAAATTCACTAGGAAAACTCTGGCATTTCTCCTTGAAATTACACACATTTTAAACATACATTTACTTACACACTGCAGTTGTTTATTCAGTTAGCTCAGCAGCTGTCAGGTATTCAGGATGACTTTTTCCTATGAGCATGATCTATCAATGCTGGGATAATGAACTCTTGCAAAGGTCAAATTTAAAGGATAAATTCTGAAGGAAATGATGATTCTACAATAATCCTGTTATCCTCCCACACCTCTAATTTCATTTTATTGGATTTAGCGGCATAAGGGTGAAAGAGTAACCACTTTCTTTCTTCTAACACCCATGTGCACATTGTCCCCTGAGCATGGCATTATATTTAAGTACTACAGTTATTGTATTAGTAATGAAAATATATCATAAAAATAATGATCACCTGCTCTTGTACTCTGTGAACATCAGCAGAAGCTGGATGGAAAAATATTTACTCAGCTGTTCTTTGTCTTAAAGTCTTTTCCCCCTGTTCAAATTCTGTAAATCAAGAGTAAAACTGTAGTGTTGTAATGGTTAGCTGCAGGTTTTCATACTAGCCTATGGGTAGGCTGCTGCCTGAATTTTTGCATATTCAGCTAAAGCTGAATGAAGTTCATGGACATATATGTAAGGGAAGAACATACCCATAGGGTGGGATTTTCAAAGGTAATCAAAGTTGGCCTAATTTTGCTCCCATTGAAATCAAAGGGAGTTTTATTTCTTCAAAGAAATTGCTATTTTCTTGAATTTGTTAGCTGAAATTATCCAATGACATTTTTTATGAATTTCATTTACACTATGGCTTGCTGTTCAAGTTGTTGTTATGAGCTCTGATTGTCAAATAAATTACACAATATCCTTTCTGTTCCCAGACTGGATGAACAGAACTCTCAATCATGTTTCTAAGTGCAAATGACCACAAAATATTATTTAAAAATTACTTTCAAAAAGTGTTTGAACACAAGTGACCTTAAAATTCACTTTGCAGGCGTTCTGAGTAGTAAAATTCAACTGCAAAAAGACTGTAGAAACTAAACTCAGAAGTGGCACAAACTGATTGAGTGAATTTGTTTAAATATTTGAAAACACGCAGTAAATACCTTAGAACTTATACCTTAACCAACTCCCTTAATACAGAAGTCTTTTAATAGCTCCTTGGCTGGAAAAAGGGGAAGGAAATGGCCTGTGGATTTTGTGTTGTTCAAAAGTATCACTGATTTTCTCAAAGTGTCTTTGAACACTGAAAGTCATACTATTTTCAGAAGTGCTTTTGCTGGACAATTCCCCAGTGACACTAGAGATGGTAGCACCAGCAACAAAAGAAGTAAAAGCAATATCATGCCACTCTCGCCAGGTTGTTACAAAACTTGCAATGCCTGTGGGACTAGGACCTATTGGAATGCTGTGGCCATTAACTCGCTCTTTTATGTTTTCATTTTTTTCATTATGTTTGAGTTGCAGCTGAGACTCAGCTGTTCCAGCCTAGTAGCCTATGGCAGTGGGTTGGAGAGATGTGTTTACTCAGATATTGAAAACAGAAAAACTTGAAAACGTGTGAAAAATTGAAATTACAAGGTATTGTTAGTAACTTCTGTTGTAGTGAAATGAAATCCTTGCCCAGTGCACCGAATGTGTCTGCATAGACAATAGATTTGTGCATGGAGGTCATAGTTTGGATTTTAGCCAATTTTCATCCAGCTATAAATACAAATATCAGCCTTCTGTAATCTCTCCTGCCCTATCCTGACCTGGCAAAAAGACTGCACAAAGTTCCAGCCTTATCAGCATTCCAAATGGCACCCCCACCCCAAACAAATAAAAACCTACTCTGAAAAAGTTTCCATTTCCTGGATCATAATTTGATACCTAGCCCCCATTAAACTTGCATGACGACATAGTGTTGCTCTGGAGGCCCAGAATATATAAATTTCTAGATAGGACCATTCACTCCTCTAGGGAATCAATTCCTGAGAGGAAGTTCATTAGTATTATTACAGCTACTATTGGCCACCAGAGCAAGTCACCTTTATCTGAATATTTGTTTTATTAAAATTGGCATAGCTGGACTCTGCCCAAGAGGTTGGATAGGAACAGTAGCCAATTTTCCTGACTATTGCTATGTGTATTACTTACTTTGGGCTAATTCTGAAGACTATCTGGAATCTACAACTACTGCTAAGTAAGACAGTCTGAAGAGACCACCATTTCAAGATGCTAGTCTTTCTCTTTAAAGCTATAAAGGAGCTACCACCTAGCTTTCTAAGGAGACTGTCTCTCATTCTATATTCTACTATAGCAGGTGTGTTTGAATGGAATCCCAGGTTTGAACATTAGGCGGGGAATTCTCTATGCAGTCTCCAGCACCTACTTGTTAGATTTTCAAACAAGCCACCTTTCATGCAGATAAAGAATGCGCACTTCCCACAAGAAGAGATGCCCGCCTCCAGAAGGAAAAGCCTACATCTGCAGTTTCTGCGGACTTGCCATGAGTGACTTTGCAACATCCTTTTGCAGCCGCTGTTCATGCACTTATGTCCTGTGCTGCAGGCCCAGTGCCAGTCTCGGGAGAACAATGGTATATTAGGGCCGACAGCTTTGTCCTGGCAGAGTGGCAGCAAGTCTGGGTTAGAGAGATAGACATGCTGATGATCTTCAGAAGCCCTAATTTACATCCACCTGTTTGCAACTTCAGAAGCAGGTCCTGGATTAGGTTTAACAGACTGCTGAACAACCAGATTGGCTGCCACAAATGTGACTGCAGGGCAGCAATGCAGATGGTCAAACATGCAGTGGAGGACTGCACAGCAGCAGATTGGAGGGCAGGCAGCAACACCTTCCAACTCTTGATGATGTACCAATTAGATGGCTGAACAATCTACATCGATTTGTGATGCATATGAAAGAAGACAACCTTCATGCTTTCTCCCATGCTGACCCTCACACTTGGGAGAAGCACCCCATAAACCTCTACGAAATTATCTCATTGTCCTTCTTCAAATTCTCCTTTGCCATGATGCCTACAAAAATCTTGGCAACAGTTAGGTAGCTGGTGTGCTGAGATCACCACCAATCACGCTGACCAATATTGTTTCATTATTTGCCTCCACTTGTCATCACTTTTCTTATACTTAGACTGTAAGCTCTTTGGAGCACGGACCACCCTTTAGTTCTCTCTTTGTACAACGCCTAGTACAATGGTGCCCTGGTGCACGACTGGGGCTTCTAAACACTACCACAATACAAATAAGAATAATTCTCAGCAGAGTCCCCTCAGGTCCGGAATTGAAGTTTGCTGTGTCTGTAGATAATAAAACGATAACTGAAGATAATGATAACTTTGGGGGGAGGGATAGCTCAGTGGTTTGAGCATTGGCCTGCTAAACCCAGGGTTGTGAGTTCAATCCTTGAGGGGGCCACTTAGGGATCTGGGGCAAAAATTGGGGATTGGTCCTGCTTTGAGCAGGGGGTTGGACTGGATGACCTCCTAAGGTCCCTTCCAACCCTGATATTCTATGATTCTATGAGACCAGAGAGGAAGTGAATGCTGCCCATTCCCCACTGTAGTAACAGAGGGTCCAAAATGTAGTGGAATCACCATACATTGCAGTGGATGGTGGAGTAGAGGATATGCTATAATAAGGTCAATAGGCTATTTTCATAGACATGATGACTGAAATTCTCAACCCCCTCGAAAGGCTGAGTGAATGAGCTTTGTGCTAGGGAACTATGTGGGGTCTGAGTGGATATGAAATCCTCCCAGCAATCCACAGAGAGGATAAGGAGACACCAGTGTCTATTGTCCATGAATGCTAATCTGCTGCCCTGTCCACATGTGGTCTGAGATTATTGGATCAGCACAGTTTATGCACTCACTGCTCAGATCCCTGATTTATCTACAATCCCCACTTTACTCTCTTGTAGAGTAAGCTGTAGTGGTGATTGGCTTCATGGCTACAGGTGGCTGCAAAGGTGACTCCTGCTTCACCATAAAACAATAATTAATTACGGGCTAAATACTCATGTCACCAGCCAGTCTGAATAACTGAATCCTACCCCTCCCCCAGCCCCCCCGGATTTGCAGACCATCCATACAGCCACACAGCAGAAGCTGTTTCATGCACTATATCCTGACATGGGGCGGAGAGCCACACTGCACCACATCCTTTGGCCCCATCCCACCCTTGTTCCATCATCAACTCCTCACTATACTCTCCTACACAGCTAATTCCTAGATAGTGCTCTCCTTGAGTAGGCCTCCAGTTCTTAACACATTATCAATCCTAACACATCATGACACACACCCCTGTCCCAAGGGAAGAATCAGGGCCTGCTCCAGGCACCAGCCAACCAAGCATGTTCTTGGGGCGGCACCTGGAGGGGGGCGGCGCTGAGGGGTTTGTTTTATGGGTTTTTTTAAACAAAAAAAAACAAAAAAACACTCTTCCCGGCGCCCGAACCAGGGTAGTGGGGAGGCAGGCATGCCACCCTCCCCGCTGATGCCCTGGCTGGGAGAGCGGGGGGCGGCTGTGCCGCGCTCCCAGCCGGGACAGCAGAGCCGCGGGCGAGCCGCGCTCCCCTCCGGCACCCCAGCTGGGGCAGCGGGGGGCCGCCGGCCGCCACACCGGCGCCCCGGCCGGGGGAGCAGGGTGGCTGGTGGCTTTTTTGCCTGGGGCGGCAAAAAAGCCAGAGCCGGCCCTGGGAAGAATCCCCCCAAATGACTATAATCATACAAGATTTTTTTAAAAAATTCAAAATCAGGTAGTAAATGTCTGATATCAAAACATTAAACTTACCTTAAGAGGAGCTAATTGCATGGTTCCCTTTAAGCCAAAAGAGGAGGGCATCACACAAACCAGCTTTAACTGTTCAACAATAGTTTGAGAAATGTCATCATTGGTGGGTTTGTTTTTTTAATCTCTTTATAAGATGGTAGTAAACCAATGTGCTGTACCCTCACTGAAAAAACAGCCTTGTTTCATTGGACTTAAAAAAAATGCTGATAAAAAATCTTTATCTGCAGAAACAGCTGGAAAGCACATTGAAGTGTCATTTTTTTAAGAACGGTGCTCAGTTTAAGGTTCAATCCTTTTGGCAGCACTGTGGCCAATTGGATAAAATATTTAATGGCACTGTATTCTGAACTATTTATTTTTGACAATGCATTTCATGCCTTGTATGCCACCAAAGTTATGAGATTGGAGTGAATAATGAAAGAGTAGCTCAACATTCTTCATGGCACGGAGCTCAGATTTGTTATTTTTCATTGATGTGCCACTAGCTGAATCAAGCCTTGATAATGCACAACTGCTACTTACTTTGTAGGAATTATATTAAAATATAAGAAGGTCTCAACCTTCTGTCTTTTTCTATGCAATATTAAAATCACATTAATATTTAAAGCTTCAGTATCCATTGTGAGGAATAAAAATTTAAAGAGCATGTACAAATCAGTGCTGGAAAAATTTGATTTAAGAGCTTTAGTTTTTCAAACCACTGTTATCTGTTCATAAAACAATTGAGCCTGCAAAGCAAGAATACCAGTGTTAGGAAAAGCTTTCAAAATATTTGTCAGTGTTAGTAGCAACACTGTAATTTTCAAAAGCAAGGATATTGTGGAAATGTATACTTTTTCATGGTTCTATAAATGGTTTATACACACATTGTTTAAACACAAAGGTTTTGGATAGCACTGACTTAAAAAAAATAAAAGGTTGGTTTGTGATTCAAGGAAAAGATCTAAAGCTAAGAAAGAAATCTTAATAAGTTACATAGTAACAAACAATGTTAAAATAATGCAGAGGCATTTGTGTCTTAAAAACAGACAATAGCAGGGGCATTCAAACAGAAGAATTAAATTGAGAGTTGTTACTCATTTTAAGGTAAGGGTTAATAAACTCAAATGCCAGCACACCTGTAGCTGTTGCAGGATTGACTATAAAATACTGCAATAATCATCATTCTATGTGAGTCCCCATGCCAACTGGATATTTTCTTGTTGAAATCACAAAATTTGCAAAGGAAATTTTGTTGCCTACTGTTAAAAGATGACTTGTATAATACATACTGCTTCTATTTAGCCATCTCAAAATATAGCAGAGTGGTATTATCTCCAAACATCACAGTCACCACTTGTTCTCATAGTGTCATGGCAGTTACTGTTTACATAGGAATTGTCCAATCATTCATCGTCTTTCTAGTTCAGCATCTAACACCAGATGCTTCCAGTAAAAACCCATAATTCTCACAATGGGAATTTTTGCCAGTCTATGGAAGTAGTTGCTTCCTAACCCCATTTGGGTACTTCTTCACTGCAAAGTTAACCCAGGCTCTTACCTGGGTTTTAACCCACACTCCACTTCCTTCCACAGAGAAAAACCTCTGACCAGACTTGGAGATACTTTAGGCCCAGGCTAGTTAACCAGTACAGTGGTGTGGATTAGAATCCAGGTTTCATTTTCACTCACTTTGGAATCTGGCCACTTTCCAGTAAGGATGCAGGCAAAATCACTTGAGTGCTGATAGGCCTCCAGTGCTTTTCCCACAATTCTCTCTTGACACAGTTGACTGGGAAAGAATCCTAGAGCTTCTCAGTATAAAGAACCATGAGATACACTCCCAGTCACACATGGGCAAGTGCAGAAACAGCAAGGACACAGTAACATGGTAAGGATTTGCTGTGGAGATGCTTTCACACAGGGTAGGCTAACCTGGATGCTCAGACCTGGATTAACTGTGTAGTGAAGACATACACTTAATGGTTGGCTTTGTTCATATTCGTTATGCATTTTTTCCTGGCTAATATAGCTGCTGATGATATATTTATTCATACAAGTGCCCAATCCTTTTTTGAATCCTTCTAAACTCATGGTAAGCACTTGGCAGGGACTTCTTTAGAATGACTGGGTGTTGTGAATACAATTATTACCATTTTATATGGCTTTAATTTCATGGCTTATTTCCTTTTTCTTGTATTATTAGAAATGGTAAATAGGAGCCCCTAACTGGCCTTTCGTACTCCATTTATTATGTATATATATACACTTCTATCAGGATGCCTTTCATTTGTTTCTTCTCTAATCTAAATAGTACAAGGTGTGGTATCCTTCACAATCAAGTATTAACAACGAGTTCTGCTCAAGGGGTAGATCTCTTGATTTTACCTGGATTCAGAAATTCTTTATTTTCAGCTGGCTGCAAACAGGCTCTGCTGTCTCAGTTGCATACTCTGGTTCCCTTCTCTGGGTTCAGTTATGCACGTTCCCTCCTTGCTCATCCTTAGCGAGAGCGGCTTCATAGGTAGCCTTTCCTAATTCCCTCATTCATGCTTCCTTCATCATTTTTTGGGGTACAGCTAAGCAGCTTGAAACACCCCTTCTACAAATACGTGCTTCTTGCATTCTGCACTACTTGCATTTTTGACCCCACGTTTCATTTCCCTGTGTTTCAACACATTTCTAAAATTCCCCATTTAAAGAGGCAACAACCTTCCCAAAGCCATGGGCTTGATTAGTTTGCAGTTACAAGAAATAAGTATGCTGATGTTATTAATCTTTTTAATTTGTAGAATTTTTACAGTATTTTCCAAGGGTAATTCACAATCACTACTCTTTCTGTGTACTTATATGGTCCCTGGCCCTTCTTGGTCTGAGCCTTTCCAATTAAATCAGAACAATAAACACAATCGCATTCTCTCTTGGTAATGTGCATGTGAAATACCTTTATTACTTTGTTTGTTCAGTGTGTGTGAGTGAGGTGGCTCTGTGTCTATGCCATGTGGGAAAAGTAAGTTTTCAGGACAAGACAAGTTAAAAAGATGGGTTTTGTGTTTATCTTTTAACACGGTGAAGCCTCTGGTCATTTCTTCCTCTTGCAGGAATACGTTCCATAATATAGGTTTAGCCCCTATGACAGATCAGTCTCCCACACTTTGTGGTCTTCCCCCTATTTGCTGACAGTTTCATTGTTCCAATGGAATGTAGCTGTCATGGAATGTTGTAACCGTGGAGGCCATGCCGAATCTTTTCCAGAGTGTACAGCATCATTCCTCTATAATAAGTTGCAACTTTCAAGCATGAAGGTCACAAAACATTGGATCACTATGGCCAGGGCTAAATCTGATAAGAAGATCAGTCTTCTGGACACTCACAAATGGAAATAGGATCCCAAGACCGTGAACTGATTTAATTTGAGAGCAGATACCCTCAAGGGTGGGATGTTCTAGAGAAGGTGAGTTCTTCGGAGTCCTTCTTTTTTCCTAGCCACCTCAGCTCAGTCTTGCTTGGGTTTTCAGTTTAATTGCTCTTTACACTGTCCCTGCCAGCAGGTAGGGGATCTTGGGAGACAATTACTGCACTGGTGGGGTGCAAAATAAACTTTATTAAGAAAATATAAAAACAGGGAAAAATTCAATAGTGAGGGGTATGGGTTTTGTTAAGGTAGACAATTGGGGAGGGGTTTCTTTTAGTAAACAGGATAGGGGGTTTCAACAGTGGGGTACAATACAGTTGGTAACCAATTAACACTGAAGTATAAATGTAACAGGTAGCTAACAATTTCTATGTAAAGGGTGTGTCACAGCAGCATATAACCAACTAACCGTTATGGGTAAAATGTGTTAAATAACCAACAACTCTAGGTAAAAATGGGTCACAGTGGTGTAAATGTAAAATGTGAGGTGTGTTAGAGAGAAAAAGGTAACCAATGGGGTTTTTATGCTAGATAATTGAGGTTAGGCAGCTATGGGGGGGCAGGGTTGAGCACGTGGTGGAAGGGATTAAAAGAGAGAGAGAGAGAGAGAGAGAGAAATGAGGTTGGGGGGTTTATACAGAACACAGCAAAATCTTATCTATGATCTATCTTAACCAAGATTACACAGATGAGCAAGTAACAGAACACAATGCAACGACTTACTTACAGAGAAGCTAACTTAACCACAGCTATGCAAAATGAAATTACAATTTATCTAGACTAAAGACTAAAACTAATGGTGCAGCTTATACTAGGGGTAGTTCCAGAGGGCAGAGTGGTGTGTGCCCAGGATACAGCTCCAAGGGGGGGCGGTTAACTAGTGGTGGCTGCAGTAGTTTTATTTCTAGCAGCAAAGGCGCTGCTGTGGAGCTAGAAGCAGATTACAGATACAGACCAAGGAGTTAGCTTGGGTCTGCCTGCTGGGGAAAGAAAGCCAGCAGTTGAAACAAGGGAAGTGTGCAAGAGGTTTTTCCTTACCAATCCCCAGGACAGCAGCAAGCACAGAGACAGGAACAGCAGTTTCAGCATCAGAGGACGCAGAGAAGACTCGATTCGCTTACAATAGTCAGGAGATCTCCAGGCACAAATTCGTTGTTCGTGGGAGGGGAGTTTAAAATGGGGGTACGCTCAAAAACAAACGAGAGCGGGGAGAGGGACCCCCAAATACCCCTAGCTGATCAGACCAGGTGGCAGAGCAAGGACCTTCTCCAGGGGTCTGATCAGAAAATGTCTGGTTTTAAAGGCAAACTTAGGCAGTTTCCCACCAGTACTTTTGATTGGCTTCTCTGGATACAGGGGAGGAGAGAAGGCAGGGAAAACTACAGGTAAGCATAGGCATGCCTGGGCATGTTCTGAGCCACAGGTATGACTCATATGCTCAGCTATGTGGCCACTTTAGGTCTTGCATACCTGGACAGCGCCCCCTACACCGAGCCCGGGCCTGAACAAAGGAACCAAACCAAGAAGAAGCCCCCTCCCTAGGCAGAGCAATGGCTCCAGTCAGTCTGTACAAGCCATTCCTATGAATAGGGCTATGACTTTAGTTAGCACAATGGCCAGGAGGGGCGGCCACACCCGGTACCAACAGAAAGGAGAGAGGAAAAGGGAATGCAGCAGGGGGACAGCTGTAACAGACATACACCAGGTGCAAAATTTGGCTAGGAACCAAGAAAACTGGCTTTTGTTTGCATATTATTGGCACTTTAGCCCAGGCTGTAGCATTAGCTCTCCTCATAGCTTCATATAGATATTGTAATATGGGGGAAAGGATTGAGCCGTGTGGGACTACATTGGTAAGGGCTCTGGAGAGTGTGATCCAAAGGCCATAAAAGTCAATGGAACGAGTTTTATTGATTTCAATGTCTTTGGCTCAGACCATAAGTTTGTACCATCCACATCCAGATTTCACCATCTTATTGTAAACACCATCTTCCAGAACAAGAATAGATGTATAATACAATACTGATTCCAGTGGTACCTCAGTATTAACCTCCCTCCAAGATGACAGTTGCCATTATTGTCACTTCTGGTTACCACGGGCCAGTGTGACATGAATTGTAAAATGTTATATAAATTATTCTGTACTAGAAGAACAGATGCTATGTACTGACATTACACATGAATTCAGTATCTAAGGCAGTGATACTCAGACTGAGGTTTGAGAGCTGCAAGTGGCTCTTTAATGTGTCTCCTGCCGCTCTTTGCAGCACCTGATATTAAAATACTATGTGATTTAATTATTAACCAATCAGGATGCCTTTACTGTGTTATTCACCAATTGTAGTTGATAAAATAATACTTTTTCAATCATTTTGCTGTCTATCTACTGTGATAGATCAGGCCAGATGGCTACAAGAGAGTGATCGAAGGTAGATACATTAGCCTCACATTAAACAGGTCCCTTTTCCCTGAGTAAGATAATGGGTTGTTCCAGAACAATCAGGAAGTCGCCTGAACCAATTATGGCAGGCAGGCTAATTAAGACACCTGGAGCCAATTAAGAAGCTACTAGTATCAATTAGGACAGGCAGACTAATTAGGGCACCTGGTTTAAAAAGGACCTCACTTCAGTTAGTGAGGTGTGTGCAAGGAGCTGGGAGCAAGAGGCACGCAAGGAGCTGAGAGTGAGAAGTAGACGGCGTACTGCTGGAGGACTGAGGAGAACAAGTGTCATCAGGAGAAAGGTCCTGCTGTGAGGACAAAGGTGGTGTTGGGAGAAGGCCATGGGAAGTAGCCATGGGAAGTAGCCCAGGGAATTGTAGCTGTCACGCAGCTGTTACAGGAAACACTGTAGACGGATGCGATCCACAGGTCCCTGGGCTGGAACCCAGAGTAGAGGGCAGGCCTGGGTTCCCCCCAACTCCCTATTTCAGGGGTGGCCAACCTGAACCTGAGAAGGAGCCAGAATTTACCACTGTATATTGCCAAAGAGCCACAGTAATATGTCAGCAGCCCCGCTGATCAGCGCCTCCCTCTCCCTCCCCGCACCTGATGATCAGCTGTTTCGTGGCATTCAGGACACTCTGGGGAGGAGTGAGGATATGGTAGGCTCAAGGGGGGGGGGGGGGGGGAAGAGGAGTAGTGGGGGCAGGGCCTGTGGCAGAGCCAGGGGTTGAGCAGTGAGCACCCCTCGGCACATTGGAAAGTTGGCGCCCGTAGCTCCAGCCCCGGAGTCGGTGCCTATACAAGGAGCTGCATATTAACTTCTGAAGAGCTGCATGTGGCTCCAGAGCCACAGGTCGGTCACCCCCTGCCCTATTTGATACAAGAGGAGTTGACCTGGACTGTGGGTCCCACCAGAGGGGAAGGTCCCTGGCCTGTCCCCCAACCCACTGGGTGGGTCAGCAGAGACTGTGGGGATTGTTCTCCTCCCTTCCCCCATGCTGGCCAGTGATGAGGTTAGCTGAGTGAACAGCAGGTTTGAGCCACTAGCAAAAGTGGCCAAACTGAGGGTTGCTGTGAATCTCTGAGGTGAGCAAATCTGCCAATGAGCGCAGGACTCACCAAGGTAGAGGAAGAACTTTGTCATGCTACCTATATATATATTTTCTGACAGTATTATTTTATCAACTATATATAGATAGATATAAACTAAATATTTCCCATCATACTGTTTAAATATGAATATATAATACTATAGTAAATTAAACAATTAATTCACACCTCTGTGGGTCTTTTGGGTAATGTTGATTGTTAGTTTGACTCATGAACCACTGAGGTCTGGGTATCACGGATCTAAGGGTAAAGGCACAGTATAAATAAATGCCTGATACTGTGAAATAAAAATAATAATAATTACAATTTTCAATCCTAAATTGTTAAATTAAATCACGCTCCTTAAAGAAGGGATGGAGTGGGCACTGCAGGTGGAGAAGTGATGTTATGAGTGTTTTAAAACCTTAATTAAAGCACACCAAACTTACATATGGTACTTTTAATGCAGTGATGTTTGTTTGTGACATTTTGAAATAGTTCTGCTGTAACCTGATGAGTCTTCTCTAACATTCAAGATACTACACATGTTGTGGCATTTTAATGTCTCATTTTTAGAAGGTGTGAATGCTTTTTCATTTCAATATACCCAGAGCGGCCATTTGTTGCATGAAGATTTATTGGACGTTTATGCAACACTATGAGATGGATTGCATTTTTTTAAATCTTCAAAAACAAATACTCTGACTTAGCAAGAGCTAAGAGGGCAATATTTTGTGAAGCACCCTTTGGATGCATGTGGTTAAGGTTAATAGTCCCTTTGAATAATGTGATGTAGGATGAAAATTTTGTTAGAAAATAGTAGGTAATAGACAAATAGAGAAAAATTCCACTTCAGCAATCTGCAGAAGAGCTATGCAGCTTAACTTGTGAGTAGAAAATCCAGACCAGAAAAAGTTATATTCAGTGATGTAGTACTAGGACGTTTAAAAATGTTATCCCTACCCTGTCCTTTCTGATTTTTTATAAGCACTTGCAAAATACTTGGACTCCTGTTGGGTTGCATAAAACAGTGGCTTTTATTGTGGTAGGTCATAAATATTGTCCTGGTGTGCCAGGCTTTACAGGAGGTTGGGAGCAATTGTTTGTAGCTTAAAAACACTCTTCTCATGAAAAAGAAAAGCTAACAGAGTTTTCCATTTTACTACTGATTCATAAAAGACAGAACAACTACTCCTTAACCCGAGTAGACCTCACAGAGATTTACATCAGAAATATGGGCATGGAAAAACACCTGTATTTTCCTAATGTTTTTGAATATGTGCCTAATCTTATTTATAAATGTAAATGGCACCTTCCACCTTCGATGATCACAGAGAATGGCTAAATCCAGCCTGACTTACCAGAGTAGTCTTCAAAAGGAATAAAGCTGTGCTGCTATCAATAAGTGCATAAGGCAAGCAAGATTTGCCCAGTGTAAACATTGTGATAGGCTACATTACAGCAAACTGTGTAAACCATGGCCCAGATTAAGTGTTTGTGCATGTTTTGATGAAGATGAGCTGCATTTTAAGTGTTTGGGAAGAATTTCAAGAGAACGTAGGCCACATTTTAGTACCAAGTCTTTGTGGTTTGAGGTGGAAATGAGGTGAAAGTGATTTTGCACTGTTTTGTCCTAAACCAAAAAAAAATTGGTACTTGTAGGTCTCTACCATGCCTTTATAAAGGCACAGTTATGGTGCTAGGTCAGGGAATAAGGACAGAGGCGTCACACTAGTACTAATCTCCAGAAGCATTCTGCCTACCAAGGATGCAGGCAAACAGAGTGGCTCTCAGTCAAACATATTGATGACACTCTCATACATCCCTTTGGAGGTTTGGTGTGTGCTTCCTAGGGCTGGTTGCACGCTACTTTCTAGTAAGGGAGGATATATAGGAGGAAGCAGGCTTTGGTCTAATTCTTGTCCCTTTGGGAAGTTTGACAAAAGTGGCAGTGCTAACATTCCCTCATTTCTTATGCTTAGAGTCTACAAGTATGGAGATTAAAATGCCTTCTGTACAGCTATGTAAGGAAGAGGAAAGGATAACTCCTCATACTGTCTCGCCTCTCCCTCACACCTGTACACTACTCTGGCCTAACTATGGACCTGTAATGACAAAGAATGTAGTGACAAAGGATGAGTTCTCTTCATTGCTTAAAAAAGAAAAAGAAAAAAGTGTGCTTGTAGTGCAGGTTAACTAACCCATGTTAGCTATCCCACTGTAAAAGCTTATTGGACACAAGGCAACTGTCGTTTTACTGTGAGAAAAAGTAGAGGTCAACCACAAATGAGGATATAGTTCTGACCTGCCCTAGATACCTTCTGGTAAAACTCCCAGTGCCTGTTTCTCCACTAGGCTTTTACAGTGGGAGAACCATCACATCTTAGTCATCTCACTACAAACCACTAACTTTTCTGGCAGTAATGACATACTCTCCCACTGGCACTTTGAGGCTGAGTTCATACAAAGTAAAACAATAGGCTTTACACAAAGCTAAGTGTCAGTTTGGCGCATCTCTAGATGCAAGAGCATAGATTTAGTCACTCATCTCACTATACATAATGGGAACCTAGAAAGAACACTTGAGGTAGTACCTGGAAAAGCCTCCTGGACAAGAATATCTAGTTAAATACACTGGAGAGGAGTGAAAGGAACCCCAGATTAGCACACAGGGAATATAGTTGATTCTAACAAACAAAATATGGGCCCACAATTAAGACTACATGGAAGTACACCTCAAGGTCGAACAGAGTCCACTTCAATGAATAAGAGAAATGGAGAAGGCAAATAAAGTGGGAGCAGATACATTGTGTATGCTCAAGTTATGAGTTCTAAAGCAAAGTGGGCACAAAACTGTGGCAGATGAAGGCCAAAATATAAAACATATATGCAGATAGACTTACAGACTAAACAAAAAGTGCTGATGAGAAAAGAACAGGAACACACTGGTATAGTAATAATGAGGAAAGCCCCCTTCAAAGAAACAAGCCTGAAAGAACTATAAGACAACAAAATCAGGTACTGTACAACTTCATTACCTTTAGCTAAGACTGCAGTTATATTTCAGAATTTCACCCATAATTACAACCTTCAAGGCCCAATCCTGCCATTTTTTATTTTATTTTAATTAGACATGGAAACACAGACAACATAATTAACTTCTTGGAATGTTCTACTTCAATTACTGGACCTCACAAACACTCAACGTGAATCTTTGGGATCCTGCAGAAAATCCAGCTTCTCCCCAGTTATCAGCTAATGATCCCTTCTGTCTCCAGAGTTTCCTAATTCCCTTACACAGTTGAAAAGTGGACCTGTATATAAGGCTTTGAGCCATGATAGAAGGTGGTGGATATGATCAGAGGGACATGGGCGCAGGAGCCAAGGTAGAGCATAAAGAAGATAGGGAAATGAGTTGAGTAGGGGATGAATAGAAGCAGAGGTAGGCTAGAGGCACAGAAGCAGAAGAAGATGACCATTGTGGTGTGACACTCCATATTCTTCATAGAAATATGCTTATGCCATTCACATCTTAACTACAATGTACTTTATGCAAGATGGCTCGTGTAAGATATCATTGGAAAGGTTATGATTTACTGAATGTGATTATACAATTTCTATACATGTAACATTTCTGTAGCTGAAGGTAGGAACATTGATTGTTACAATTACAACTGTGTGTACACTTGGGAAACACCCACCAGACAGTAAGTAATCATCCTGAATGAGCCATTTAAGAAGATACGACTCTGAAGATACCAATATCCCACCTTCATGAGGAATTTCCTGGGATGCTGCATTGACACTACAAGGTCAGGTGATATCACCAAATGCAAAATACCATCTTGGACACTGCTGGTACTTTCCCACTGGAAACAAAGGCTTCCCGCCTTATGTAAATCTTATTTAAGGCTGGGCAGTAAGGCAAACAGGACTCTTCTCCATTGCCTACCCAAGAAGAAAGACTGTTGAAAGTACCTGAAGAGAAAAAGGAACTAATCTGAGGGGGAAAGGCAGGGGTGAGTCCAGACTGACACTTGAGAGCCTGGCACAGCAACTCAGTGCAAGGAAAACCCAGTCTGGCAAGGCCAATGGGCTGAGTGGGACCCCGGCATATCAGGTGGCATCCCAGAAGCGGGGGTCCAACCCATCTCAACCATACATCCCATTTTGGTCAGGGCAGTCCCCTTTTTAAGCCCTGTCCTGGCTGTCCTAACTTTTTTGGCCAAAGTGGGCATTTGTCAAAAAAGTGGGGTGTGGAGGAATGTGCAGGGGGGAGGGGGGAGCAACAATGCCACCCCCATCCTCATATGGCAGGAGTCAGGGCTGGGGCAACCAGTAACACCAGCCCCAGCCTTGTGTGGGGACAGGCAGGACTAGGGTGAGTGGTTCAAGCCAATCCCATGCTGCAGACGAGGGAGGGGAGGAGAGGACTAGACCCAGACAACACCCCGTTTTCTCTTTGGGAAATATGGTCAAACACCAAAATCTGGAAGTTAATTTAGGAGTAGTGAGTCTCTATAGTCCTCTGCTGATAGCAAATAGCTGTGAAACCCACTGGCTGAATGTGCTTGTGTCAGAGCACGTACACAAAGGAGACAAGTTATGGTTGCACAGGCTACAGTTATACCATATATCTGGTCAAAATAGGACTCTGTTTTAACATCACATTCTAAAAACAAATACAAATAAGCTTTGATAAAAGATTCCCTAAAGCAAACTAATGTAAAAGATGCTTTTTCAGGGTTGCTCATTTTAGTTCTTGGTGCTCACCTCCTAAGAAGATCAAAGGTCCTTTAAAAGAAGGCATATTTGATTTACCTTTGTAGATGTAGAAGTGTTGAGGAAAAAAAAAAAAGCTAAGAACATTCTCAATCCAAATTTTGGTTAAGGACTGGTAAACCTATCCTCACACTGTAGAAGGAATCAGGCAAAAGATTGATCTCACTGATATATTTAGGAAGCAGAACTATCTTATTTCCAGAATTCATTCAATCAGACAGAATTTTTCTTTTTTGTTGTTAAATATATCCGCAACTTTTTTTTATTTTTGCAGCTAACCTTTTTGGAAAATGATGTTCTGCTGATCCTACTGTGCTCAATTTGAAGACTGCTGTTTTTATCAAGAATAATTTTGACTGCAGCACAAACGGTCCACTTCAGGATTTCCACACAACAGGGAGACCCATTGGGTAATTCTCTGAAGTGCCAAAAGACAGAGAGGAAAGTAGAAAGAAGTGTTACAGTGACTTTCTTCCATAGAAATGATAGCAGGGGCCAGGAGGTTGCTGTGAACAAGGGTCTCTCATTTACACTAGCATAGATCAAGGAAGGAGAAAAAGAGGGGACTCAGGTGGAAAAAAAGGCAAGGCAGTAAAAGGAATTATAACAATGTGCTTACACTGAGTAACTTTATCAGTATCAATTTCTATGTAATCCACGTTTCAAAGATTCTTTATTCCAGCCCATTTACTTCACTTTTTTTTAAAAGAACAAGACAGGTTTTAATAAAGGTTCCCTCTAGAATAAGAATATTTAATAAGTCTCTAAGTCTTTCCAAATTGTACTGAAAATGCAAGGTATTATGTGATTAAAAAGCTCAAAGGTTATCTTCAATTATCTCTAAGTCCTAAATGAACATGAAGAACAAACTCTGTTGAGAATTGGGTTGATAGGTTTCCAGGCATTAATAACATCTTCAGCTGCCTCTCTTCTCTTTATGCCCTTGATATACTAAATTAACTAGAATGTGACGGAGATTAAACAATCCAAGAAATCCTGAGAGTTCACACATTAGTTGCTGAAAGTCAATTTCTGTGCACTCTCTAGGAAAGGATCTTTCTTCCAGTATCCCCTTTAAATAAAATGTCTTCAATGATTTGGTACCCACGCTACACTGAATTCCCATTTCGGGTAAGAGTTAGGAGGCCCAGATCATTTTATAGATCATGTGCTGCACTTAGAACCCAGAGGACTACTTTATTTAAATATAGTATAAAAGCAGTAACAGAGTGCACTAACTAGACTATAGCACCTAGATCCACAAAACTACTTAGGCACCTAACCTCAGACTTGGGGCTGGTCTACACTAACCCCACAATTCGAACTAAGATACGCAACTTCAGCTACGTGAATAACGTAGCTGAAGTCGAACTATCTTAGTTCGAATGAAAAAGCACTTACCCGGGGTCCACATGCGGCGCGCAGGCTCCCCCGTCGACTCCGCCTACTCTGTTCGTCGAGCTGGATTACCAGCATCGACGGCGGAGCACTTCCTGGTTCGATTTATCGCGTCTAGACAAGACGCGATAAATCGAACCCAGAAGATCGATCCAGCGCCTCCAACAGGACGCGTGAGTATAGACGTACCCTTAGACATCTTAACTCTCAGTTTTAGGCACCTCTGTGATCCACAAAACTCCTACTTGGCTCCCACCCAACCCTGGAGGTGCCTAAACTCACTTGGCGTCTAAGGGTATAAGAATTTTATTAAGATAATGTTAAAAATAAACAGTACAGAGTTTAAGCGTAGAAGTTGCTGGTTATCAGGGAATAAGGTACAGATTAAAGGGGAGTGAAGTTTGGTTTAGGATTGGATGACGTAAGAAATACATCACCTGGCTGGCTCGATCACCTGGCTCGATCGGACTTCAGCTGTCGTTAAGACTGCGCTGATCACAACACGTCTGCCATTCTTCTCGCACTCGTTAAACATTTCGGACGAACGTGGAGAAGAAATACATAATCTGCAAAATCCCCAATTGGGGGTAAAGGTTTAACAGGTCAAAGTACAGAGATTGAGATATGAGATTGTTCATATCTAATAGCTATGTTCAGGTGTGGAGTAGAATGAGTGGGTGTGAGGATGAGGATGGATTTACCCTCATTTGATGAGATTTAATGTTCAGGGAGTTTATCGTTCCAGTTCATATGGTCCAGTGGGAAAAAGTCTCTCGGTCCCTTTCTCGTAGATGTATGAGGTCACTCTGGCTCACGCCTCCTGGTACGGTCGGTGGCCGGTGGTCGGATAACCTCAGTGTTTGATGTAGATGTCCCTGGACCATCGGATGGTGTCCGAGACCACGAGGCGTCACATAAGCCATGCATAGCGTCGACCGATCCCACAGGCTGCAGCACAGGCTCGTTGCAGGGGTCCCAGGCGCCCAGGGCTCCGACGATCAGGGCGTCCATCTGCACCTCATAGCCCTTCGCTCTCAGGATGTCGGCCAGGGGGGGCGTACTTTTCCAGCTTACGAGCTCGAGCTACATGAAAGGCCGGGGTCCTGTTCTCGACGTCGACGAGGATGATCTTTTTCTGGGCCTTGTCAGTGACGACCACGTCAGGTCGCAGCTGGCTGTCGGTACCGGGGAAGGCGCAGTTCACGGCAACCTGCCCCAGGCGTGGTTCGATGGCTTTCACCAGGCGGTTCTGGATGGCGTTGTGGTGCAGCTGCCAGGCTCTGGAGTGGGGCTTGCAGCTGCACAAGATGTGTGGCAGGGTCTTGTTGCAGTAGCCGCACTTACTGCAATACTTGTCCCAGTTCCCATGGCGGACGGCTCCATTGAGTGGGACGCAGTTGAGCCGGGCACAGTGGATGAACCGCCGGTCAGCAAAACGGGTGAAGCCGCCCCCAGTGAGGAAGTGGTTGCTGGCGTCCCACTTGATGGTCAGCTCGAAGGCTTTACCCTGGTCTGGTTTACGCTTCAGGGCTTCCACATACAGTGAGTGGACGGCTGCCTTCAGGGTCCTCTCCAGCATGCATCTACACTGTAACTTAAACCCAGGGTTAGTGGGACTTGAGTCAGCTGACCCACATTAGGGAGCCCTGGGCTTAAGCATCTACATTGTATTTTAACCCTATGTTAACACTTTCCTAACCCATGGTCGAACCTAGGGCTCTGGTGTTCACACTGCAGTGCACAGACCCGAGTCAAAGTAACCATACCCCACAGTCTGTAGCACCCCTCCTGAAATGTGGCCCCTCTAGCCTCTAGGACTATGATGCACTGTGGGAAAACTTTACGGCCCGCCCTGCACATTACTAGGAAGCAGCTCACTTTTCAAAAAGCTTGATCAACATTCTCCATTGCCAACCCAGGATTTTGGGCATTGTGTCAGCTAGACCTGTTCTGAGCAGGATTAGGTGACATGGGACCAGATTTTCAACACAGAGTTCAGTCACATTTTCAAGTGCTCAGCACCCACAATTGTGGCCAGATTTTTCAAAGTCCTCAGCTCTTATTTAGACACCAAAATAAGGACCAGATTTTACATGACAACCACCAGTTATCATTGTAACACTTACGGCCAGATTTTTCCATTGTGCTGAGCTCCTTTAATAATCTGGCCACTTATTTTGGAGCCTATCTAGAAGCTGGGGTTTTAACAAGCTGGCCCTATCAGATGCTGAACTCTTAAAAAACCCAGCCATGGCACTTTGAGCAGCAGTCGGCAACCCGATGTTATTACCACCAATGCAGCTGAAGTAGATTGTAAGCTCTTTGGGGCAGAGAAAGTCTTTTCGTTCCGTTTTTGTACAGCACTAGCATAACAGGATCCATGACTGGGACTCTGAGGTTTTACAGTATTACAAAATTAATAGATAGTAAATAGTAAACATCAACAGTGGGGCAATTCTAGCAAAAATCTCCCTAGGGTAGACAGTTTCATATATTGGTTATCTAATATGAAACTTGAATAAAATCTTTGAATACTTTCCCAAAAGTCTATTAACTAAGTGTATTCTTGGGAGTCTTGTACAGGATGAGGATTGAAAAAGTAGATCTTAATGATTAGGATTAGGATAATCATGTCTAGGGCATGGGGGCTGCCTTCCTAATAATGGAGTAGACCCCTCCCAAAATTGACAACAAGAAACTACTACTACAGGAAGACCTTAAACTTATCCTGAGCACTACACAAAGAAAACTAAGTCCACTTAAAAGATATGGCACCAGGTGATCAGTAGGAAATGTCTCTGGAGTTAGTAGCAATTACTACTGTAGGTTTTAGAAATGGAAACAGTATGCTTGTTAGTGCCACCTGGGTTTGCACTAAATTTGAAATATCAGATTTAAAACAAATACTTACCATAAACACGGTGGTGTCAAGCAGAATAAATTCTTACTGGGCTAGAGAATGCTTTAATTTTTAAATAAAAATAAAATAATTTCTAGAAACAATTTAAAAACTACCAAATGCATTGTTACTCTATGGAAAATAATGTTCTTGTAATATTTTTCTACAATTTAGGGTTAAGGTTTATGCAGAGAGATTCTGAGAAAAGACAAACTCTTCACTGCAGAAATGGACCTGAACTAAATTTTTGAAAATCTGGATCTGAACCTGAATGTTCGGGAGTGTGTGAATTTGAGTTTTTGATTCAGACTCATCTTTAAGCTCAGAAATAATAAAATATTTCCTCTACCCTCTTTAGTTACCCACCAATAACTGGGCCAAACCCTTTTGATGATGAAGGGTTGGAGTGCACAGAGTGGAGTCCATGAAACTAACAACAGAGTCAGCATTAATTTTTCTGAGAAATAACCAGTGAGGTAAATGATCTCAGAGATCAACTCACTCCAATCTCTGCACCTTCTCCATACATCTCTTCGCCCCCCGCCCCCCCCCCAAAAAGCACAGCTCCACGAGGAGAGGCATCAGTGAAATTGGCAACACCCCCACTCCTCTTTGACAAAATTGGGGCTGCATTTCTCAGTTTTCTGCACTTTCCTTGCCTCTGTGCATAATAGAGGGAATTTTCTTGTCCACCTGTAGCGAGGCGGTCTGGTCCCCAGCCGCCCCAGAGAGAGAGAAACCTTCCCGGACGCCTAAGTGGGCGGAGCCGGAGAATCCTGGCCCCGCCCCTCAAGGGTCTGGGGGCGGCACAGGAAGTAGAAAAGCCGGCCCTCAGACCGCAGTTGGGCGGCAGCCACCGGAGAGGCCGGACGCCAGAGGTCCAGCTCCCCGCTGGGAGACCCCGGTGCCCAGCAGCCGACCGGAGGCCTGGCCGGGCCAGCCAAGCCTGCCGCCAGCCCGCTACCCCGAGGAGCCACCAGGCCTGCCGCCAGCCCGCTACCCCGAGGAGCCGCCAGGCCTGCCGCCAGCCCGCTACCCCGACGAGCCGCCGAGCCTGCCGCCCGCCGCCGACGCTGAGGTGCCAATGGTCTGTGACCTCCTGGAGGACGCCCCCCTGGTCCAGGTACCCGGAGAGGGGGAAGGTGGAAGTAGACCGGGGGCAGCCAACTCTAGTCTGGCTGCAGCACTGCCAGAGCCAAGGTCAGTGTGTTGCGGCCAGGATCCCCACTGACTCAGCAGCGGGTTTTTCTGCCGCTGCTAGGGCCCCGGGCTGGGACGCAGTGGAGTGGGTGGGCCTGCGTCCCCCCCTGCCACCCAACGTGTGGGTGGCAGTCTTCCCCTCTCCCAGGTTCTCCAGAGCCAGGACCTGGGCTTGCTACGGACTTATTGATTGCTCAGCCCCTGCTTAAGGGCCTGAGCTGTGAACTGCTTGTTGGCCCGCCCTGACCAAGGGCCAGGGCATACGGACTTATTGATTGCTCAGCCCCTGCTTAAGGGCCTGAGCTGTGAACTGCTTGTTGCCCCACCCTGACCAAGGGCCAGGGCATATGGATTTATTGATTGCTCAGCCCCTGCCTGAGGGCCTGAGCCCTAACTGTTTGTGCCCCGCCCTGTCCAAGGGCCTGGGCTCACTATTAACTGTACTCATTCCCCCAAACCCTGACGGTATAGCGGGGCGGTCTGGTCCCCAGCCACCCCAGAGAGGGCCTGAAACCCCTACACCACCCCATACTGTACGGTACCTTACCTGTTTGTTATCTCAGGGAGGAATGCTGTTCGGTACCTTTTCTGACACTACCACTGAGAAACCATTGGCACATCATTTCCACCTTAATTAGATGATCACTTCTTTGACATGTAGAAACAAATTCCACATCTGGAAGGTTCATTTAAATTAGCTGTTCGGGTACAGTGGGATTGTTTTGGCTCTGGTGTCTTTTAATTTAATAACTGAGCATGCAGTATTCCTCATTCATTTGATCCATATTGGCTATCATTCCTTATTTTAAACAACACTCGATTATATGGAGGATATCTACATCTATAAGTGTGCTGCATAGTTACAACTGCCAACATCCTATGATAATTTGCTTTAAATTATTTTGATCCATATCTCCAAGACAGTTTGACATAGCACATAAGGTTGAGAGCTACACAAATGAGAGCAATACTAATATCTGCCAATAGAAGTTTTAGTTTTCCATTGGGAATATTTTGGAGGCCTTTCATTATTATACTCTCCAGAGTCACTTCCTTCTTTATTGAACTCCCCAGAAGATTCACAATGAAAAGACAGCAACTCATTATTGCAGGTGAATGACAACATTGCGTTTTTCAATGAAGTATAATATCAACTTTGGAAGGGTGTTGACCCTTTCTGTTTGACTTGGGAGGATTCAAATGTATATGGAACCAAACAGGACAGTTGCATGGAAATACTTCTCTGCAATAACTCTTCTGACAGTGGTTAATTTGCTTGGGAGTTTCACCCAGCAGAATTTGACCTAGTATCTTCCCTTTTGGTTCCAACCAGATGAACTCCCCCACTTACTTTTCAGTACTTTTGAAACAACTATGAGCACACAGGGAAGTCAAGTGGTTCCACGCAATCCATCTCTCCTGCCTACAGGAAAATCCTTCACAGCGTTGGGAGATTAGAGGACGTAGTGGAACACTTACCTTCATAAAAGTAGCTGGAATGCATCTAAGGCTAGGTCTACACTAACCCCCCCCCCCCCCCGTCGAACTAAGATACGCAACTTCAGCTACGTTAATAACGTAGCTGAAGTCGAAGTATCTTAGTTCGAACTTACCTGTGGTCCACACGCAGCGCGCAGGCTCCCCCGTCGACTCCGCCTACTCCGTTCGTCGAGCTGGATTACCAGCGTCGACGGCGGAGCACTTCCTGGTTCGATTTATCGCGTCTAGACAAGACGCGATAAATCGAACCCAGAACATCGATCCCGCGCCTCCGACCGGACGCGTAAGTATAGACGTACCCTAAGTACAGAACATGATAACAGCACAAATATATTTGACTAAGGACGTTCAGAAATTTAGTACAGTATAAAGGTGGTATGACATAATAAGGAGTAATGGGAAGAAATTAAGAAAGGAAAACTTATAATGAATACCAGGAAACACTTCATGACCATGTATTAGGTGAAGGAATAGTCCCCACTTCCTCTTCGCCCCCCCCCCCCCCCCCCCCCCAAAAAAAAAGTGGTGAAAGTCCTATTACTTGACACAACTAAAACTTAACTGGACAAAATGCTAGAAAATGTGCAACAGTAAACCTGTATTAGCAGGGAGAGGGATTAGATTATTAAAAGGGGGGGCTTTCCATTTTTTGGATGTCTGATTCTATGATAACAGATGATGACTGTGCTGAATGTAAGGTATAATTCAAAGAAACTACAGTAGATATAAAGCAGGCCTGCACAACTCGTAAAGCGGCAAGGGCCATATTACTCCGAAGAAAACAGCCGAGGGCCAAAACTCTTCTCCCGCCCACCAAAGTTGTTGAGAAAAAAAAAATCTTTTATTTTTTTTGCTCTACCCCCCCCCCCCCGCAGGCCGCACAGTAAGGCTGTGCAGTAAGGCTGTGTATGTTGTGCAGGCCTGATATAAAGCTTGAGGAAATTTTGGATTATAAAATCCAGTTGGAGTTAAATCACTGATTACAGTTAGGAAAGATTTATTTTGTATTTGTTTACAGAACACACTGTTGTGCTTATTCAAAGATATAGTAGCCATTCAATTTGTGAGTTAATACCACAAGGCAATTTGTTCTATGTAGAGCTGATCAGAAAACATTTCTGTAGCACGGGAAATTCCAACACTTTGAAAAAAATCATCCTGAATTGGTATGAAAAGTTGGAGTCTCCAAATATTTTGTGGAATCGAAGTTCTGAAATATTTTCATTCAGAAACATCTAAATGACCTTATTAAAATACTTCACATTACATAATGTATTAAAGTTAAAATAAATGATAAAGTCAGAAGGAAAGAAAAGAAAGTCAAAACAAAATACCCCATTTCAATTGCAAAAATAATTTTGACATTTTCCCACCGAAATTGTCTAAATAGACATGTTCCTGCAAATGTTTAGATTTTATTTAAAAACAGCATTTTCTGGTGGAAAACTGATCCACCAAAATCACCACCTCTAGTTCTATATAGGCAGCCATTGCATGGTAACTCTGAAAGTTTTAGCTCAAGTGTAAATGCATAATTGCACTACACCTACACTACACCTGCTGATTCAGTGTTAATTAGATAGTCCTATTCTACATTCCATTAATAGCACAGCTTTTCAGAAATACCATACAAAAACTGTTACTTTCTGTCTTGAAAATTGTTAGTTGATTTTTTTAACCTAAAATTTCCTCTAACTAGAGCCTAGACATGGTCTTAAAAATGTCTACTATTATTTTTGATTAGTTATATAGTGCTATCCATAAATGGTGATTTATGGATATGTAATATTTGCAAGTATTTTTTTCAAAACACCTCCGGAACAAATAAGGAAGGATCTTGTAATAACCATCTCTTGGCCCCAGAGAACTCTTGCCGTTGTGGGCAAAGTCATCCAAAGGCAAATCAAAAATCTGCACATTACTTTGGATATCTTCATTTTCATAGGACTAACGTTTCTTCCTACCTACTGAGTTTATATAATACTAATTATATTAAAGCTTTTCAGAATTACTCCCTCAAGCCATAATGTTTGATCGATACTATTTAACCTTAGCTCAACTAAATTTAGCACAAGGTCTCTCTCTGAGCTATTTCAGCCATAGAGTCTCCCCAAAATTAGTCTCATAAAAAACTGTACGAGTTTATTTGAACTCACATGAATTGTTTCTAGGTAGATCAAGGTTGGACTTATATTAAATACATACCATTTTATAAGCAAACAAGAGAAGGATGTTACATAAAACCTTATCTTATAAAACCTCCCACCTTATCTTACACATTCTTACTTACTCGTTATTTTTCCTGCTGCTATCCTGCACTTCTGCTCTTTCAACATGTACTCTAAATTACACCATCTTACACTCACACCAGTTATTGTGGCCAGCAGGATTGTATAATTTATTAATTCATTTATGTAAGTTCTGATGTTGCTTCTTAGGGTCCAAATCAATCTGGAATAAATCAGTACAACTCTCACAGAACACTGAGGTCCAAATTCAGTAGTAATGTAAATGGATTTTAACCCAAGGGTAAACTGTTAAAAACAAATTGTGTAAGTGGTAAAGTAGCACACACCTAATACCAGGTTAGAATTATATGACAATGTAGCTAGAGTGTCATTTGCACATTTAGGGATGAAATGAGGAGAGGGTGTACAGGAAAAGCAACTAGAAGGGCATAAGATAATGCAAGCTACTTCCCACATACTCACTTTATCTTACACCTTCTGTTAGTTGCTTTGCCTCCCAACTCTTACCCCCTTGTAAAGTTACACTTTGTGTTACATTCATTTCCTGACCATCTAATACTTATGTAACCCTTCTGGCAGGTGGAGTTGGCAGCGACAAGGGCCAGGTTCAATATCTAGGGGTTCCTTTTCAACAATACAACACAGAACCAGCATGAGCCTTGACCCAGTAACCTGGTAAAATTGCACGTCACCCCCTGCGTACATCTAAGAGGCAATACTTCCCCTCTCGCAAGCACAGAGTCTGAGTATAGAAAAGAAACTTTTAATAAAAAGGAGGAAAGTAACCCAGTTTTAACTTGGGAAACCACCACAAACAGGATTAACTTGAGGAAACACCACAAACAGAAGACCTAGAGTTCAGAGGTGCATCTGCGTGAGTTCACCTCCCACCCTGGGGGTGAGGAAAGGCACCCTGCTTTCTCTGCTGTCCAGGCACATGTGCTGGCATCAGCAGTCTCTGCTGGATGCTCACTGCTCCTGCCACTCTGCTGGCTACTCTGCACCCTCTGGAATATCTTGAGGTCCCACCATTTAACACCGTTCTCAGCTATTTCAGCTGTGGGTGGGGTAGCCTCACTGCTAGTGCAGGCTCAGTCTCTTTCATCCCAAAGCAGATCTAATGCTTAGACCCAGTTATTGGTGATTCCAGCTCTATTGGTGTACAACAAAAGACTCTCAATTGAGCCTCGATGAGCTCTGTTATTACACAATGGAGAGAGGAAGGATTAAACGGTAGCTATGACCCTTAAGCAGATCCCACAGCACCAAATACAAGCACCTGTCCCCACCCTCTCTTTGGCACCCGTGTCCCCTGCCTAGCAAGTGCAGTTAAGTTGAGGGGGAGTCCCTCAGTCAGGGTATGCCAAGCACAGTTCTGCTGCCCTTTATTCACACAACAAGGATAACACTTTCTTACCTGTGCCCCCCAAAACAAAATGACTGGGGATCCAACACCAGACAAAAGTGATCCTTTGAGCAAAGCAGCCCCATCATGCTGAGCACCTAGGCAGAGTGGGCATGTCTATGCAAACAAGATCAATTCATGAAGTCTTCTTCCCCAGCTCATCACTAGATGTCAGGGGAGAGCTCATGCAGACCCTTACACTTAATGTGTAACTTTTACAACAGAGTTGAATTTGGCACACAGAGTAAGTGTAATCTGAATTTGGCCCATTAATTCCTGGGAACAAATCTTGACAAGCTTTTTGACTCAATGAGTCAAATTCATCCTAATTTCCATGCAGTGAAACTCCATTGAAGTCAATAGGCTAAACTCACTATTGGCCTAAGCAGATAATTCCACCAAAGTCAATGGAGTGTGTAGTATACTACTAGTAAATTTGCTTCAGTCCATTACACAGGGTGCAGGTCAGGGCAGCACTTCCACAGCCAACTGCCATTAACTTTTGTGATATTTACTGTTAATGTGCATAGATGAAACTTAGGTTTTGCTTCACAAAAAAGACTATGTTAAAATGATTTTGGGGGGGGGCGGGGGGAGACTTTTGTGGATCAAAAACAAAATGGACATTGTCAACCAATTTCACTAATAGCTGTCCCTTGGCCTAAACTCCACAGATGCTTTGGCAACACAACTTGTGAAAATGTTCACTTTACACCAATTAGAAAGGAGTTGTTTTTGTTGGTAAACTGAGCAAGGTGGTTTTGAATGGAACTGCCAAAAGGTAGTCAAATGAACTCAGTACAATCACCAAAAACCAAGAAGGTGTGTTCAAATATATAATATTATTCACACATTATTTGTTCCAACAAGAACATTTAAAAATATTAATTTATCAATTTAACAAGCTTTTTAACATACTGCACAAGTAAATCCAAGCTGATACAAATCTTAAAATATCAACATGCCATGACAAAAGCCCCTGAAAATACTGGGTGGGGGAGGGGAGGAGAGAACGTTCCGGAAAGCCTATTATAAAGAGGCAATCCTGTAGTTTGGGTTTTTTTGTTTTGGTTTGGGTTTTTTTGGGAGATCAGAAGGAAAGACATGCCACAAACCTAAGCCTGCAAAATGCCTTAAATGGAGCAGATCTGGTATGGTTCCCATATGGAGAAAATTGGTAAGATACTGAAAGCTCATGCAGTGTCTGCAGCTGTCTCCAGAGGATCGCCACCGGTTAGAAGAGAGATAGTGACTAGGGGTAAGGAAGGAACAGAGCCAGTAGAGCCAGGACTATGCAGATTTACCTACCAAACTCCTTTGTTGAATTCTACAGCAGTGAGGGCTGGTCCTGCTGCCTTAGCATTACAGTAGCAGGAAGGGAACAGTTCTTTAAAATACTTGGAACACACAATGCTAAACCCAAAAGTCTAAACTCAATTTACTCAATAAATAGTCAGTTCACAGGTCGAAGCAGAAGGGAGGTAGAACCACCTATCTATGTTTATACCCCAAAACACTCTCACTGCTGCAATCAACATTAGGTGCAACTGATAAATGAGTCTTTTTTGCAGTCCACAATTAAGTGCACTGCGGGAATCCAGCCTGATGTCACAAAGACGCACATCACTGGTCAATGTGAAGGGGATAAATTTGAAATCTGATCATTCCAAAGTGTTTAAAAGCTACCAACCCACGATGAAAACAAATCAATCCTGCACATACAACCAAGAGATCTGCGACAGCAAGAACCATTTTATACCTGAATATATTATTCCAATAGAGAGATATACAGAACCAAATATAAATACAAAATCAGAAGAAAGGCAGTTTGATTCCCCCAAAAATTCTTCAGACTAACTTTCCCCCCCCCCAACCCCCCCCCCCCCCCCGCAAATTAATGACAATGTCCAAACAAGGCCTGCATAAAATATGTTTCCAGTTAAAAAATACAAGATATTGCTTGTATCTCTGAGTCATTCCTTTACATTCAGAAGCTCCCCACACGTAAAACAAAAATAAAGATGAGGTGACCTGCCCCCAAACATCTCTTTGGGCACCCCAGGGCTTGTCTCTGTAAGGTCTCCAAAGGGCACACAGTTGTTTGGCAAATTTAATTCTTAGACTAGTTCATGCTTATTCACATTGCATCTTGGGCTCGAAAGACCAAACCCAAACAAAAATTAAATCTTTCCTCCTCAAGGGTGTTCAATAGCAAATAGTAAAGCGGGAAAGAGGGAGGCAAGTGGTAAAGCAGGAGCATCTTCGAAGCAGGGGAAGTCAAGAATCCAATCCAGGAAAAGAGGCTTCCATCATTTGGTCTATTGTACTAGAGAGAAGGAAAAGTGATCGCTGACAGGAATGAGGCAACAAGGCAACTACTGCCCGCTTTAAAAGAAACTGCCAACCTGTGTTTATTATGAGGGTAAGCATTGCCAACGGATCACTTCAGTAATGTGCATATTGTCCTGACTACTTGGGTCTTACCACAGAGGTGCCTGAAGGAATTACCCGAAAGAAATTAGAGAACAAGAGGATTTTTAAAGGTGTTCACAACATCCCTAACAGCAGTAGCTGCCACCATCATCCCCAGGCATCTCTTCTGCAGGGACATTGTAGTGGAGTTCCAGCAGCAGCCCCAGCACCAGCAGCCCCTTCACAGCCTCTCCCCCACCCTGGTCACATCAGAACCTACATTCTATCAATTCCAGCCGAACACCAACATCCCAGAACTCCAGTCACAACAGCCAATGATTCTGTATGACCCCCTCCCTCTGCCCTGTTCCACGATGACCTCTGTTCATCCTCTCATCCTGAAGTAAACTTCTCCCTCTACCCAATTCTCATTTTCCTCATGCCTTTCTTCCTCTTCCTGCCTCCCCATGTCACTTCCCATGCTTCTGTCACCCCAGCTTTATTCCCCTCTAAAAAAATACCAAAAATAAATCACCGTAAAATGTAACTGGAACAAAGGTTTAGATGTCTTGATAACTTTAAGATTCACACATGATGTAGTAAAGTCATGTGTGCTTATATTCGTAACCCCCAGCCTTCCCCCATTATTAGTCATTCTAACCTGTTGCAGCTTGACATTTTACATCGCAAGCTCTTCAGACAGAAAACAGGTCTCATTTGTGGTCATTTTAAATGTAAACTATTCATATGTTCAACTTGGTAGTAAAGATCTATACAATCAGGTGGTTTTTAAAATGTGTCTGGGGATTCTTAGAAATTGCATCTTAATAAACTGCTTTGTGAATAAAGTGTGAAATACAGACAGCAAAGAATCAAAACAAAAGCAAAACTCAGTATTTTAACTGGCCTATGGCTTAATAAATCAGTGTGTAACACAATATGAATAATTTTCATCCATATATTTTGATGAAAATAAGCATAGCCCATAAATATAGTGATGCAATCAGTAAATTATGTAATTGACGCATATTCTCACTTTCCCCATCTCTGCAATAGTTACACAGTTCACTTTAATTGCTTAATTAAGGTTATGTATCACATTTGCTGAAGGAAAGTATGCTGGTATCTGGCAAAGTCCACAGTTGTCAGACACACTTGATTTAATTTAGTAGCAACAATAAAAACAAAACAATTAATTGGGGGAAAGAGGAGGAGAGGCTTCAAAAACTGAATTGTAAGTTTTATAAAACGTTTCCAGGATTGTTTTCTTTGTTCGCCAATCTCTCTTCATTTGCCTTTTCTCCTTCAAGAAGAAGCTACCTCCTTCAAGTACTTAATCTCTCCTCTCTGTCTCTTTCCCATTCTTTATACAATTGTGAGTTTTGAGTGTTTGAGAGATACATTTCTGCATTTATTTTAATGCAATTAATAAGACAGGCGTGTCCCATAGGTAACTCAGATACTATTCATTTCAAATAGGCAGGTTCACTGCAGGAAACCCAAGGTTGATAATTTTGGGAATTCTGAACACCCCTTCCCCACCCTCACTGAGTTGCTAATATCACAGAAGTGAAACCAATATTCAATTGTATCATTAATTTATTACCCTGTTAGACAGAGAATCCTTTCAGTCATCCAGGATTTATGTCCCTATAGAACATGGACATTATTTTAGCATAATGTGGGGTTATAAAATAATGCTAAAACTAGCAATATTATTGGTTATTTATTAAGATACATTTATATGGCACTTTACAAATCACAATTATTTCCTGCATCCAGAATAAGAAATTGCTGTGGAATCTCAGTTACCATTGTGTGGTAGTTGTTGACAAATACTGACATTTAATGCAACCAGTGCAATAAGAATAATTGACCAAAGAAGTGGGTTTTAAGGAGGGGAAAGAAGACAGAGAAAGAGGAGTAGCTGGACAGGAAGTGGGAGATTGTTTCTAGCATAGCAGTAACTTGATAGAAGTCAGAGCAGAGTAGAAAGCAAAGGGAGCAGTAAGGAGATATAAGTAGGAGTTTGATTGTAAAGTAGAGCCTTATGGGAAGAACAAGAGGAATACATTTAATATAATAAGAGAGCAGGCCTGTGAAAGGATTCAAGGAGCATAGTTATATGGGAGAGGGCTGGGAGAAGATGTGTTTAGTATAAATAGGAATAGGGAAGAGAAGAAGTTTACCCGGGGATAGAGGGAGGGGAAAAATTCAGCACATGGATGGAGGGGAAAAGGAGAAGGGGAAAGAGAGAATTCAAGGATAACCTCATGGTTGCAAGCTTGGAAAAATAGTGGCACTATCAGTAGTGAAGAGGAGAAGCTCATGTTTGGAAAAAATGAGCTTGAGATGCTGGTGGGACATACAAGAAAAGATGTCAGAAACTGGTCAGCGGGTGAGGAGGAAGATGATGGAATAGATAAGCACAGAATATATTTGTATGCTGGTTTATTGCCATACTGCCTCCTATTGTTGTCCTATCCAAATTTAATAGCAAACTGAGATTAGGCTGCAGCTGGAATTGAATGGGAGACCTCCCAAAGACACCTAAATTCTGTGGGAATTTTGCACCACTAGCAGGTCATGCTTTTCCCATTGAATCAGTATTGAACCAATGCTATAGCAAAGTATTAGAGGGTGCTTTGCTGTTAGAGGTGCTGCCTTTCAGATGAGAAGTAAAACCAAGTGTAACCATGGGAAAACATCCAACTCCTTTAGCATGCGTTGATCCTGCTGGTCAAGGCCTGAGTGGGTTCTGCTGATTCACTAAGGCAGGAAGCTAGTTACCTAATCTGGAGAGATGAGAGTGTTTTTTGCGGGAGAGCAGATATAGGGTATAGACTAATGCTATAACTAGCAATATTATTGGTTATTTATTAAGATACATTTATATGGCACTTTACAAATCACAGTTATTTCAGACTGAACAGACGTGGAAAAGGAAAATCAGGCAAAACTCAAGCCTGGAGAAACTATGAGAAACTTTAATGATCATTGTTAATCTCCCAGGAAACTTGGGTTGGTATGTTTTTTTACCTACATTAGTAATCTACACTCAGTTGAATAGTGCTATTGATTTAACTGAGAACTCATGATTTAGGATTATTTACATGAGTAAGGGTTTATGCAGTAGCAGACCCATAAATGGTAAACACTGGCTATTTGAACTCCTTTTGATCATAAATGGGATTACATTACAAAACAAAAATGCAACTTTATTTCCAACACCCCTAAATCTGGACTAAATACTTGAAACAAGTTGATGCATCAGGATTGATTGATCACCAATATTGTGCTAGCAGTTACTTTATAGTCCTGTTGTTTTTTTAAAAGATGTTCAGGTCACTTTCCCGCCCCACCTTTGCACCTCTTTTCATTCATACTTCAGGCCAGTCTATGTGTTAGCAAACTGCTTTGTGTGTGAAATCAGTTTTCTGAAAGGTTCTGGAAAACAGCTTCTCTTTTTGCACCTGACTCAATTTCTGGGTACTGTTAGTTTTGCTGTGAAAACCTGAGTTCCCTAGGCAGAGTTTGCCTTGAGGCAATTTCGTTACTCATTATATCTAAATGATTCTCTGCAAATTATTCTTTTCTTCTTGCACCCTCTGAACTGACTATTTTTCACATCTTGGTACTTGACACATAGGTAGAGTCAGAAAACCAGTCTGAATGAGAAACTTTTTGTATAGTTTGTCAAACGGTAAGAAGTCCTATATGAGTTCACATTGAATTAGGGGTTCTATGAGTGCCAGACAATTCAAAGACTGAGCATTTACCCTCAAAGTTCCTCAACTCATTTATAGTAAAGACAACTAACAGCAGACAAAATGTAATGATTTATACTATTATATTCAAATACCTTAACAGTCAAATCTTCTTGGAATCAGAATGCATTATTTAGTCAAAATACATATTTACGAGTTGTTTTTCTTTCATGGCATCTATATTATTTCTTTGTGAACATCTACAAGTTTGTTTATGATTTTTTTCAAAGGATCATAAACCAGACTTCTTTGATAAAGAGCCATTTCATGCAATTGTAATGCTGACACTAGCATCAAATAGTGAGCATTACTGAGCATTACTGAGCATTACTGAGAAAAGATTTGGTCAAACCTGTCTATTCTAAATCATACAGAACAAAGGCAATTTTACAAATTTACCAGCATGTCTCAACTGAAGTCTTTTAATGGGGCTCAGCTCTTTTTCATTGCTTAAGAATAAACACTAGCATCTAGGTTGCTTTGTATTTAAAGTAGTATTATACAAGGTTAACAAATAATATTGATTGGCATTGCCAGCACCATCGGTTAGATTCAATTTACAATGCCAGCCCAGTAAAACCTAATTTTATGTAATTTATATTCTCAATTGTTATTACACATGTCAGTAAAGGCTATTTCATCTTTTCTTGTATTCTTATGTTCAATATTTTCAACCCAAATATGAAATTAAGGAGTTATTTCAAAATATTTTCAGTCCTAAAATGGGCATGCTGTCACAGAATCTGAGATAATGTGTTTTTGATCAAATGACAAATATCTGAAAAACAAGAAAATGAAACTTTAGATCTGCTTACAACAGGCAAAACAAAGGTTATCAAGCTGAAGTCTACTGCTGTCTGGTTCTGATATTGGCCCACAGAGAATTCTATATAAACCTTCCCAGAGCTTTGCAAACACAGCACTTAAATTGTCATGATGAATGGCTACAAATCATTCCCTCTCTGAAGACTTTTAAGTGAAATGTGCTTGAATCCTGTTTCTTTTGGATACAGCCCAAATCCAACACTCTTAACCAACAAATATCACTAAACTTGACAGATTCAGGACTAAAAAGTACAAAGAAAAACTAATAACTATCAGATCAAATGTAGAAATCAGATTCACTTTTTGGACTTGATTTTGGAAGGGCTGACTTCAACCTCCCACTTTTTGCCTGTTATTATTCTGACACACAGTTTTGTAGGCATATATAAATGTGGTAGAACTGATGTCATTTTGATGACCACAAACCTGATTTGCAGTTGTACCCATGTAGTTAGATGTTTACAGGCACATCTACACTAGTGACTGAGCACATGTCCTTGTTGGGCTTGGGCCATAACCTCCCTATTGACAACACTTAAATCCCCGAAGCCCATGTCTGAAGGAGAGAAGAGGGTGAGTAAACTAGTAGGCATGAGAGGGACTGGCAAGTACACATTTTGGGCTGTGGTACAGCCCTAAACCCATGCCACTGTGCAGTCTGAACAGCAGTCAGCGGCATGTACCAGGTCCCTAGTTTCAATAGAACCCCACCCCATTCCCACAATGCACAGACCCCCTTTTCTGCCTGACTAATCAATGAAGTTCCCTGTTCCCTCATTTTCAACAACAGTAGCAATCTGTGGTGACCTCATCAGAACAGCTTTCCTCTGCAATGTCTAGATCAATACAGATGAACGTGGATCCTGCACCGAGAGCAGCGACGTGGCCAGCTGACCACACCCGGGTGACAATCAATGTGTGATCAGAGTACACCACCCTCCACCACTTCTCCCGGAGTGGCAGGAACAGCCACTTGTACTGGGAAATTTCACACAGACAGGAGCATCCGGGCATTCAGCAGACTCTGGCCCCAGGTTGGGAATGCATCAAGCACCTGAAGCTCCTGTACTGCAGGACAAAAAGACTCCAACAGTCGCTCTGAGACACTCCCCTTCTATAAAGCGCTTGAATGTGGGCTGTCTGAAGGGGCTCATGAGCTGGCCTCATTGTCTAACAGGATGCTGATGAGGGCCAGGGTGAGCAGGCAGCAGGAAGAAGACCTGGAGGATGAGGAGTATGTGATCTACCCAGAGAAGCCAGCTGAGGAAGTCTCCTCTGCCCCCTGCCAATGAACCCAAGTAGGACTCTGAGCCGAGGCAGGAACCAGAACCCAGGTCTGGAAAGTTACAATGGACCCGCTCCCTCCTCACCAACATCTCCTCTTGCTCTGGGATTAAATTTCCCCCTTTTAAGATCCAGAGCATTTGAAGTAGTGTGCGCTGACTTTTGCTCCCTGGATAATGTGCCATGCATTGCTATGTCTCTGTGTGTTTGAACTGCAGTGCTGAAGCTGCAGCATTGTCACGCCCCATTCCCTTACCAAACTCCTCGAACTTTCCCCCTCCTCCCTCCAGCTCCCACTCTGCTCCACCCTGAAATGGTCCTGAACAAGACAGGGTTCTAAAATCAATGATTATACTGATTTCTGATGAACCACAATTATGCATTTGGGTTCTACAGCTACTTCCTTAAAAAACATTTTATGCAGGAAAATTCAGTGAGCCCTTGTGCATTTCTCAGCCAGCAGTCAGGTGGCAAAGTTAGTTCCAGCAGTCCTTTCTCCTTTGGAAGATTACACAGGTTCAGTGCTTTTCCCAGCTCCCTGATCTTCCTGTGCCCTTGCAAACTTAAGCCACGAGGGATGGGAGAGGTGCGGGAGTAAGGTTCTGGCTGGGAGAACAACACACAGTTGTAAATACTTACAGTTAGGGTACGTCTATACTTACGCGTCGCGTCGGAGGAGTCCAATCGATCTTCTGGGTTCGATTTATCGCGTCTTGTCTAGACGCAATAAATCGAACCAGGAAGTGCTCCCCCGTCGACGCTTGTAATCCTACTCCGCGAACGGAGTAGGCGGAGTCGACGGGGGAGCCTACACGCCACGTGTGGACCCCGGGTAAGTACTTTTCATTCGAACCAAGATACTTCGACTTCAGCTACGTTATTCACGTAGCTGAAGTTGCGTATCTTAGTTCGAATTGGGGGGTTAGTGTAGACCAGCCCTATTAGTTACCATGGCCTTTTCTCCCTTGGAAGAATGTAAAGTCTTTACAGTCTCTTTCCCAGGTGTCTGCCCTCTCCCCACACAGTGCCAGGCCCCAAAAGCAGGAGAAAGCAGGGTTGGAAGAACGATCCAGACTGGCAGTCGGGTAAAAACAATGCAATGTCCCTTTCCAGTTGCCTGCATGGAAGACTTGTGGTGCTGAGCTGAATCTTAAAGAAACCTAATGAAGTGTGGTGTTCTGCCTCTTTCTTTCCCTATCCATTTCACCACTGCTAGGCTAGCACAGGGTGAGGATTGCTGGCAAAATCTTGAGGTCGAGGGGGGTTCCGGTTCAGAGCTGCATGAAATCTATGGGTCCTAGATGAAATTGTAGTCAATTTCCAGTCAAATTGTAGCAGAGCACAGACTCACCATCACGGCGCCTCCTGCTGGCGTCCAGGAATTAGCTCAATTCCAGCACTCAGGGCGCCTCCTGCTGGCTGGTGTCTCTCCTGCCTCAGGCCCCATGGCCCTCCTGGACCACAGTGCCCCTTTCTCTAGGGGTTCTGCCCACAGCAATACCCCCACACTCTGGGTCTCCCCTCTCAGGGGAACCCCCAACCCTCTAAGCCCACCTTGCCTCAGGGGCTATTGCCAGTTGTCATCTAGCCCCCTTTCTCTGGGGCAGACTGCAGTCTGTAATGGCCACTCATCATTGGCAAGGGGGTTTCTTGGCCCAGCTGTCTCCCTGGCTGTCTCACCAGGCCAGAGCTCCCCAGCTCTGCCTGCCCTTCCCCAGCACTGGTCTGCTTCAGGTACCCTATGCTCCCAGGCACATCAGTCCTTCCCACTCCAAGGCTGGAGTGAGCCTGACTCAGCTCCTCCCTTAGCCCTTATATCAGGGCCAGCTGTGGCCTTATCAGGTGTGACCACAACTGTGGCTGCTCTTAACCCCTTTTCTAATTGGGTCCCAGCCACAGCCCTCTCCTGCTGTTAAGCTCTACTCTTCTGGAGTGGGGCAGCCATACCACTACACATCCCAATTCTGTAAACATATTTCAGAACATTTCTGTTGTTGCAAAAAACTCCAGCTAGTTCTTCAGGTTCACCAGCAGCGCAAATCTGCTCAGTCCAACTTCTTAGCTGACCAAACTGATCCATTCAGCAATACGTGGAGGGCTGACCATTAGCAGAAACATCTCTCTGACACAGATTGCCAGATCTTGTCCACAGGACTCCAAAGCCTCTCTTCTATTGTTATACTTTGAAAAATGCTAGGCTTCCGCAGTTTTATTCCATTAGTATGTGCTTCTTTTTAAATGTTTCACAGCATTTCTGTATATGTTTTGATGGATAAAAAAAATGATTATTTTATCCATTTTTGCCTGTACAGGCAAATACCTGTTTAAATGTACACCTGTTGAAGCTACACAGACAGGAATGAAAGGGAGACAAATATTCATATTAACTTCTAACCAATGTTACCTCTAATTTTTTCCATCCATGTGCGGAATTAATTTTGTTCTGTGCACCAGTAGCAAGGTAATGTGTGGATATGCGCCACCAGTAGAAACAAAACACTAGATATAAATCACCCTCACATATTATATAGTATAGTTTAACCCTTTTTTTTCTATTAATGGTAAGGCAGCAATTTAAACAACGGCCAAAGTCTGTTCTCCTCACTTGAGCAGAAAGCCCATGGGAGTTTTGCTTAACTAATACTGGCAGAATTTGGCCCTAGAGGTGAATACTTTCAAAAATCTACAATCAGCAGCATATTTAAACCTAGATTCTCACCTTCACATTCAACACATTTAAAAATTCAGTCCATCCACTGTCTGACAACATCAAATGTTCAATCTGTCAAACAAACAAAACAAAACACCTGGAGTATAATTGTGCAGTGAAGTATTTGTACACAGTATTCTATTAACGTGAAATCTTAACAAAAAAAAAAATCCAAATCTTTATATACAACTTCATAGCTCAGACCTGCTAGCAATGCATGCAGTCTGAAGATTAGAATCCCTATGTCTTCTTTAAAGTGAGTTACACACAGAGAGCTTATATTTGAAAGGAAATTACTCCAGTTAATAACAACAGTACATGAACAGTTGAAGTGTTCTCATATTAAAAAATACATAGTACATTTATATTCAAAAGGAGAAGATTACCTGATTCTAACACAGTGGATTGTGAAACTACATGAAGCTTATAGAAATATAATGCAGTATTAATTGTTACATTATCTCAGTGGGTTGCTATTTCTACATATTGAATTGATGGTCAACATTTGCCAACTTATTCAGCACATCAAAGTTCATGGGAGTTTTTGCAACAGGAGCAGAAGTTAGCCTACAATGATGAAGGACCCAAATAGATTAATACCAAACTCCTTTATTTATAAAGTGTTTTTAGCAAAGTTTAAAGATTCAAAATCAAACAACATATGTATCCACAAAAATCAGGCTTTCCCTGCAGAAATTCATAACAAACCACTTTCTTTGGATGTGCAAGTTGTTTATGTAGACTCTTGAAGATTATCTATAGGTAGCCCTTCATTAGTTTTCAAGTGGAAACTTGCAACTATACAGCAAAGGGCATTCAATTCTGTTTTTTAATTCTTCATCGTTTAAAAAAAACAACCAATCACAAGATTTTAAAAATAGCAGACTTGTGCCACTAAAATCTACACAAAAAATAACTGCTGCTTTTTTGGAGAAGCAACAGTTGTTTAATCATTTATTGTTTAGACTATATTGCAGCTGAACTCTTGATAGAGTGGATTGATTGATTTATAACAACATTTTTTTAAAGTACTTGATAACAACTAGGATGTCTCTCTAAGGAGTTGCATGAAGAAAGAAAGAAAGAAAGAAAGAAAGAAAGAAAGAAAGAAAGAAAGAAAAGGGAGCAATGCAGTGTCCAGAAATGAAGTGCAATTAAAATTTTCCTTAAAAACAAATAATCCCTAGCTATTTCAGTGCCCTCCCTCCACTTCTGCAGAGTGCAAACAGCATCGGTAGGACAGAATCAGACCCATGCCTTTGTGCCCAGAGAAGTTGCCCACTCTCTCCCCAGCCCCAGTACCCCTAAGCCCAGGTTTCCCGGATTGGGTTCCCTCATGTGTGCCAATCAAACGCCTGCCCAGTGTATTGAAGCAGAGCCAGAAGTTGCTGGTGCTAACCACTTGGGGTTGCAGCTGCACTAAGCACAACCTGGGCAACTAAGCCACTTGTCTCCTGGTAACTTTGTTATGGCCCTGAACACCCAGCCACTTCGCAGCCATTCACAACTTCAAGTCTCTGCTCTCACCCTTTCCTTCCCAGTGAGGAGTTGGAGGGGCCCAGGAGAGAAGATCATCCCCATCCCGGCAACACAGCACCGCCTGGGGGAGGAGGATGGGGAGTGTGTTATGCAAAAATCAAAGGGCAGGGTGCTGGGCAGCGGACCCGCAAGCCCTGGGGCGGGGGAGTATTGGGGCCCGCCTGGCTCTGCAGGGAGAGGTGCACCACTGCTGCCCCCTCCCCACGAGCCGGGGTGGTCAGCACTCTCTGCCACCCGCTTCCCCTCCAGCTGCCTGGCCCCAGCTGCCTTCCCCTTACCCTCTGCTCCCCAGCCACCCCTGCCACTGTTCTCCAGCCCTGCCCCACTCCCGGGCGCTGCCCTCCCGCTGTCGCTGAGGATGTGCATGCCTGAGCAACACTTGACGGAGTGCTGCATGGCTTAGAGGGAACAGTGCTTCTAACCCTTTTAATTTCTGTGTGACACAGATGGTAATAACTGTCCTTTTGGGGGGAAAGAGAAGAAGTTAGTTGAGATTGGCTGGAGCTGCTCTTGTTGCCACAGTCCAAACCCATTTCCTAGAAGACAGTTACTAGTTTTAAAACCTTAGGGTCCAATCTTCACATCCTTACCTCAGTGACTGATTTTGATTTCTTAGTAAGGATTTCAACACTAGGCTGTAAAATAGTAAAATAATATTTAGTGATATATAAGAAAAAGCCTATCCCAGATTACGTGTGTTTAAAATTCTAATCAACCATTGCACATCCCTCTGGACTGATCTGCCCTGAAAATGTGCATTGGTATAGCTACTTATCTCAGAAGTGTGCAAAATCCAGACCCCTGAGAGACCTAGCTATGCCAACCTAACCTAATGCTCTCTACCCCATAGTTTAACGGAAAAATTCTTCCATCAACCTAGCCACCATCTCTCAGGAGGAAGATTAACTACAGCGACAGGAGAACCCCTCCCATTGCTGCAGTGTGTGTTTACACAGAAGTGCTACAGCGGCATAGCTGTTGTGTTTTAAGTGTAGACAAAGCCTGTGTCCTGCCTTACCATGGCATAACTCCAGTTTTATACTGGTGTCACTCTACTGAGATAATTCAAAATAACAGAGTAGTGATTTAGGCCACGTTCTTGATGCTGAGCAACCCACTGCAATTGTGTAGCATTTCCAGCTGAATTTGCCAACAGGCCTAGTCACAGGAAGTAGAGGAAGGTAATGGGTAACAAAACCACCTTTAACTACACATGTGTGTTTATTCTAGTCTCCTCTGATCTCCTCTGTTAGTCTTGGGGCCTACTAAACCACTGCCTTTTGAAAGATAGACTGTTGCTAAGTAATAGAGAAGTGGAACTTGGCGGGGGAGAGGCGGGAGATGGCTGCTGCAACTGAGGCACTAACCAGGCAATGCTAGACATGGTGAAGGACTGTTGATTAACAAGCTTTGTGGTGGTGGCCTTGCCAGTTTCATGTAAGGTAAGCTCAAAGACTTCTCTGTGTGTGGCATTTTGTGACAAGCTGAAGCTCTGTCTGTAAACACAAAGCTAAATAAACTACATACTAATATACTTATTATTTGTATTACCTTAGCACCTAGTCATTGACCAAAACCCCATTGTGCTGGGTGCTTTACAAGCATAGAACAAAAATATGGTCCCTGTCCCAGAAAGAGTCTACAATCGACATATAAGAAAAAGTACAACAGTTGGATATTCAGACAGACAGATGGGGTCTACAGGGGTTGGCTACAGGAAACAATAAGACAATATTGGTCAGTGTGATAGATAGTGATATCAGTACCCAGCAGCGGCCCAACCACTGTCAATTTTTTCAGGCATCATGGTAAAGGAGTTTTAAGGCGGGATTTCAAGAAAGATAATGAGGTAGCTTTGTGGAGAGCTCCTCCCCAAGCTTGAGGGGCAAGCACAAAGGTGCTTTTTGGAAACATTCACAAGTGGGTAACAGATTTTTGCAATAGTAAGGAGCTTGTTTCTCACCATCAGCGATTCACATACCATCAGGATAGTCCTCTGTTAAATTTATTATGTTTTCTCCCCAGAAAGGTCCTTGCAGAAATAAGGAAAGCAATCCCCCTTTGTCCTGACAATTGTGAACACCGTTGCACAGCAAAAGGAAAACAACAATTTTTCCAGTTTCTACATTGTCAGGTGAACCAACCATTTTCAAACTCCTAACCCTAAATTTTTAAACCGGCTGCTCTATCTTTACCGTCCTGGGTTTTATTTTCTCTTGAATTAGACTGTTCCACTGTATCCAGCACAGGAAGTTTGCAGCTCAATTACTTTATTTCCAACCTCCTTTTAATCTTTGGGGGAAAGAGGCAACATTTTATAAGTGGAAACAGATTCTTGTAGAGATTCAGGTTTTAAGAAACAAATCCATTTTTTGCATAATTGCTTGTTTTCAATCAAGCAGTGCCTTATCCGAGCTTGAAGTAATAACAGCAGCAACAGCCTCCAGCTTTCAGCACAAACATATAAAAGCCTCCTTGGAAGGTAGCTAAAAATTATTTTTAGGTGTTTTCAGTGATCAACAGCTTCACCTTTCCTCCCATGTCAAAACCAAAACTATCCCGGGAAGATACTGAGCAAACAAAATGCAACCACCATAAACAATGCCAACCATTGAGAGGAGCAGTTTGGCTCAGAACCAGTCTGCCCACCACTCATATATCTGCATGCACCCTTCAGAAATTATTTCAGACGTTTGTCTGTCTCCCACAGTAGTTGAGAGTAGCAGTTAAGGGAGGATGGATGCCTTAACTTTTACTTCCCTTGCTTTTTCTGCTTTGTGTCATATTAGTTAATCATGGTTTCTAGCTTAGTCATAAATAACACTAATTATGTTGTGATGTATGTGACAGAGGGAGAGTTGGTTAAAATTAGTTTCTGTGACCAAGATTATAAAAGATTTTCAAAATGCACATTATGCTCTAGGACATCACATCTCCTGTATTATTTAGACTGAGTGTCATGGTGTGTGTAAGATAATATAATGCTATTTGACTGACTATAATCAGTGTGACATTTTGCCAACTGCAAAGGTGAGTATGATACCAGGTAGTGTTAAGATCAAAAGAGTGAAATGTCCACTGCTGTAGAAAAATAAGGATAAATAATACAAGCTGGGAGATGTAAAGTATTTTGAAATTTTCACCTGAAAATACTGTTTAAAATTCCGTAAATACTATTAGAACATGCAAATTAATATTTAGCTCCCACTCTTAAGGATTTTGAGATAGATGGACCATTTGTTCACCAGGCAAGGGCTAGGAAATCAGGATTCTATGCATGGAGCTGGTGGACATAAAGTTGGTGAGCAATAGGAGGAAGGTTGGGTCCATGTGCTTATCTGAAAGGGGGGATAACATAAGGGATTAGCCCTAGAGAAGTTAATTGGGTTTGGACACTTTCTTATGAGTAAGAGGAAGGAGGGCAACTAGGAAGGAGGGCAGTTAGGGTGACCAGACTTTTTAGGGATGGGGAGGGGTACTGTGAATTGTTGGCAGCTGGGAATTGGGATTTGGATGTTGATTATTGAGATAGCAGAAGTGTTGGCAAGCTGGGAGCGAAGTATATTGGTTCTGGGCACTTGTTAAAGGGGAATAGCAGAAAGGTTCTGCAACTAAGAGGGGGGTCAACATGGGGTCTCATGTTGAGGCGTGGCATGGTGGTGGAGCAGCTGAGTGAGTGGTTGAGGTGCATGAGGAATTACAAGAAGTTTAAGCAGCTAGGATTGCAAAGGAATGGGGAAGTTGAGCACTTGTGGAGATAGCCATTGCACCGCTGAATATATCCAACACTAGTAAAACAAACAAAAGGGCAAAATTCCATTTTAAAAAAAATTCAACAAAATTCTGAAGTTTGAAAATTTTCTAGCAGCTTTATAGAGGATTGAAAATGGCGGGGGGCAAGTTTAGCAAAAAAATTCAAAAACTGTTTTGAATTTCAAATTCAATTGAAGAAAAAAAATCAGGAAAATTTTTGACCAGTTCTATTATTAATGTTTGGTATTTCTAGGTAGGTTTAGTAAAGATGAGCTTACTGATCAGTTTTCTAAAATGTGAAGGAACAGGTAAGATTATAAACATTTTTTTAAAAATAACAAAAATAACTTTTAGACGGAAAGAAAATTCATGATGAAAGAGCTTACTTCAAATAAACATCACAGGAAACTTAAAAGCTAGGGAAGAATAAAATACAATACATTGCCTCAACCAAGAGCAGAGAAATAATAGAAGAGATAGAGTTCTGAAATTAGCTGACAATGAAAGACTGAAGGCTACAGAAAACTATCACAATGTGTCAACAAATGGACATGGAGTAGCCTGATTTGTCAAATAAAAAAATGACTGTTTATTTTGACTGACAAATGGTTCATCAGTCAAGACCTCAAGGAATTCAAAGATAAGAATTAACTAATGCCCAATTAAAGCTCAATGCCAACTGAACATAAAACTAGAAAAAGAAAGATAAATATTATGAAAAAAAACAAATGAACTTTTCCCACCACCCTGAGGGAAAAAAGCATTCTGTGGAAGTTTCTGAGCTTAATTCTATTTTTATATTCTGTTGTCTGAAGGTCTTTTAAAGACTCCTGTTGATGAAGTTCTCAAGCAGTGGGATTGTTCAGAAACTCTCAAGGCTAAAAAACAACACTGAAAAGCCAGAGTTTTCTAAATGTGTTGCTTTGGGTGTGCAGGACTTGGAAAATGTGGCATCTCCTCAGCCTGCAAAGGCAGAGAGCACCCCATCTAGTCCCAAGTAACATGGTTTGATGTGATGGCTTTTAAAGTCCCAAAGAGAAAAAAGGAAGGGGAGAAGAAAGGGTGGAGAATAGAAACAGGAGGAAAAAGAGGTAAGCACAGTGTAACATGGCAGCAAAACTAATCTAAAGCAGTGAATTAAGCAATTAAATAAAGTAACAGGAAGATACTGAAACTGCTCTTCAAAAGTACGGTGATGGGGCTTGGGCCCATGAGATAGGGTGAAACCATGTGGCCGAGGTCAGACCTTTTGGCCCTCACAGGTTGAGATCCTCACCCTTCTGTCCCACTTGCAGCAGGGAGGGAGCTAGGGCTCAGAGACCGCTGAATCCTGTGCGGGTGGGGAATGGGTAGGCTGAGGACAGCCTACATCAAGATATGGGTTATATGGTAAGGAGCCTTGTAACCCATTCACTGGACCCAATTAAATGGCTGATATAAGAGAGTATGGGTGATGGCCAGGCAGCGCCCCTGGCCTGTGCTAAAGTTTAATAAAAGTTGTGGCTTGCCACTTGATTCCATGCATGTGTCTCTCCTCGTTTCAACACTGTGTCCTCATCAAAGTACTCACATATTAAGAAGGTGACTTGAGGTGACTTAAGAAGGCAACCAGATGACTGGAAAATCAGAAACACAAATACCTTGGGAACTAGATTTATCATGCTGTTGCCTTGAAGGAAATACAGTGCTGTCATTTAAAGATAGTAAAATTAGTTTGATGAGGATTAATGTTGGTAGAAAATTGTCAATTATTTTTCATGGAAAATTTCATAATTTCATTTCCAAAATTAAGAACTCCCCCCAACAATGATCCCTGTGTTTTATAACAATTTGATAAAATCCCTGCTTTTGATAATTTTTGGTTTTCATAAACCAATAATATTTTAACAGAAACAAACCAATACACAAACGTTTTCACCAAAGATTTTCCCAGAAAAAGGTTCACATGGCTCAAAAAGCCATTTTACCATTAAAAAAAATTCTGATAGATGTATTGGGACAATATGCAATAAAGTACATATATAGAATCCCACAGAAAGAGAAGACAAAACTGAGCCAAATAAAGATTAATGATCTGTCTCTGTATTTCTAGTGTCTAATCACAGTGTATTCTACTCAAAATATTCTAGGATTTATTCATGATCCTTAGGATCCCCATGATCTCATAAGATTCCTGGGACAGAGACCGCAACTTATACACAGATAAAAACAAAAGACAATGAACTAATGTGTTCTCATTTCCCACCCACCCAGCCCCCCTCCCCGACTTCTGCCCCAGAACAGATGAAGATTGCTTAGGATAGTCAAGAATACCTATATTAAAAAATGTCGAAATACATGGAAATTAAAATGAACCATCAATTTTCACCACCTTGCATAGAACACCACATATTTGCATTGAAAATGTTGCAATTTTGCACATACTCTCCCTTCTCCCCACTCCTCCACATTTTCTCACACTTGACAAAATATGAAAAACTGGGCTTAGTGGGATTTATGTTTTTAGAACCAGACCTACAAAACCTCTCTCAATTATAAACTCTCAACCAGTTCATGAAGTCATTCAACTTTAGGGTTGTATTCTTCCATCTCTCAGGTCCTAACTTGTCTTTCAAGAAGTTTCTCAATTTGGGCTAGTGAAGCATCCAAGAAGATCGTATAGGCCAAGGGTCTATTATTCAGGACAGAGTCGCAATACAATTCTCAGAAATGACCAGTGTCAATGACTCCAAAATGATTTTTTGAAACAAATAGGGTGCAAATACAGACCTTCCATTTCTTCTGGTTATGGCCAAGCTTCACTCTCAGGCTTCAGCATTTTCAGTTGTGGTGCATTATTTTACTGGTGGGAGAACCTCAAAGGTTTAGGAGGTTTGCTGTAGTTGCACTTAAAATCCTGCCAAATATTTCATGCAATATCTTTACTTTTCTGCTTCCAGTCCCAACTGGAACCAATGAATCTCTCTACATACTTCTATGGTCCCCTTTGCATCTGAGCATTTCATAAACACTAATGAATTACCCATGTGAAATAGATAATCCATGTTTTATTTTGGGTTCCAGATGTGTGAAATGAGGAACTGTGGTATTGGGAGATTAAGCATCTTGCCGCAGATCACACAGTAGGTCAAGTAGCAGAGCCAGGACCTGAACTCAGAGCTCCTAAGACCTAGTGCAGGGCTTTAACCACATGGCCAGAAATGGGACAACCTAAAATAAACCTTTTTTAAAACATGGTAGCCAAACTTTTTTGATGTCAGTAGAGTTCAAATACAATTTGAATCTGTTTTGTCTTTATTTTAGCCAGTTCAAGCAACTCTACTTTATTCTGGGAATTTCCTTTGTCTTTACATTTTGAAATTTGTGCTACTTCCTTCTGTACAAAGTTGTGGATGCTAAGGAATTATTAATGCAGTAAATTCTATGGTCCCAGTCCTGAAATCTTTTCTCAACCCTTCCTACTTCTGTAAAATTCCTACTGACTTCAGGACTATGTTTTATATTTGGAAAGCAAAAACAACAAATTAAAAGTTGGAAAGAATGTTGAAAGCCATAAACAAAAAAGTTGTGGTGGGACAATTTGCTTATTACAATTAATGAGTTTTAACCAGCAAGATGGACATTGATACCCTGATGCTTTAGTATATGTTATACAGTGTAGTAAAAAATGAAATTTATCAAATGTATTTATCCTGTGTAGCTTTTTTATTTTTCCTCCATTACAAAAGACTCTGGACAAACTAGTCACAGCACTCATGTGATACACTTTAATGACTGATAAGCAGGAATTATCCATTGTTGTGGCAAAAGACTTAGCAGTGTTCTTGAAAAATGAAGATGTCTTCAACTGCTGAAAGCCCTCATTATTGCTCAAGGAATCAGTTGAAACTGATTCAGAAACACCATTTGTTACCTGGAGGTGCTTCTTACTTAGTTCTGACACTGGAATGAGAATGTTATGTACAGTAAATAATTTCAGGAGCCTTTTGAAATGATCATTTTTTCTAATGGAAGTTTGTTGTGCAAGGCCACTCCTTTCAAAGCTCTGTGGGGACAATTTTAGAGCAACTGCCTACTGAGCAGAGATTATAATTTAAAGGATTTTTAGAAAGATCTTCCCAATATATTGAAGGAAGTACAAGGTCTCCATCTGCCTGGGTAGCCCCAGCAGAGTAGCTCACGTGAGTAGCCAGTAGAAGTCGGTAAGATCACTCACATCAGTAAGCAAGAAGAGCTACTAATACTGAAATTAGACAGAGGAATAAAAATGGGCATTGTGTGTTTTATTCTTATTGTCCTTGATTTTTCAGTGCTATGAGAAAATTGCTGTCCTTGACCTAAGATGTATGTCAAAATAAATGATTATTTCATCAAATGTTCTTCATATAAAAATCAAACTTCTTTTTTTGCTTGTCAAGGTGGCAAAGCCAGTTCCAGCTGTTTGTGTCCATAAGCATCTTCTGTCAAGTGAAAACATTCCAAACATTGACACCTCCTGCAAGGGTTGGTATAGAGACAGTTTACAAAAAAACCAAACAGCTGGTGAGACATTTTATCTGCTGAGCGACAGCTAAAATGAGATGATTCCTCTTAGCAACAGCGTTTCATGCTCATGTGACTCTTAACATGTAATCTTAACATGGTCTAGAGGATGACCACTTGTTTAAATAATGTTCATTTTAATAGGCTAAAGATATCTTCCTCCCCAGCAAAAACAAGTGGGACTTAACTATATAGGAGATATTTTCTTAAACAATGAGACTTGGTTGCTAGAGGTAGTTTGTCAGTTTTATTTTCTGGTTTAGGTGGAGTTCTCTATCCTTTGGGGAGTTGGGGTGGGGGAGAAGTGTGCAGATGAATACATATTATAGTAGACATTATTCATCATTTCCAAATCCAATATGAAAGGTTTGCTCAGTCATAGAATTCAGAGTGCAAATGTTTCATTCTCCAAAGTTCTGTTGATAGGGATTTCAACAAACAAACAAACATTGCTTTTTGATAACTCTCACTCTGTGCTCTAGCATTTCACTACAGAGACAGTTCTTCAAAGATCACTGCTATGAATGAAAAAAAGATGACAGTCAGATAAAAAGCTTTCAGTGAAAACTTGAGCCAAGATAAAAACTAGGGGATTTTTTATTTTTATATCAGTATTCTCACTCAGGAGATTCACATTAATCTGGATCTACGATTAGCGATGTTGCAGGAGTGAAATAGTCACTACCTTTCCAGGCCTTGACACAACCCAATACTATGTGTATCCTTGCAGATACACTTAACAGCTGTTGCACAGTACCCTCCAATTAGTTCTACTGAAATCACAAAATCATTCCAAGAAGTAGCGCTATTTCCAGCATAGAATCAGAAATGGGGCCAAAGTTTCAGTTTAAAAAACAATATCTAAAGAGCCTTTAATTCACATCTGACCCAACTCTCATAAATTCCTATACATGCCTAGCAACAACCACAGGTTTTCCATGAGACACACAAGTTCCAAATGAATCCTACAGTCACAAAAGAAACACTTGATCTTACATGGATTTCTTGGTCCACCAGATGACTCTCGGAATTGCGTTATATCTTCCTTTCCCACATGCTTCTCCCTGTACTCTTTATCTACCTTAATTGCTCCTTTTAAATCGTTAGTCTCATCTTCATGCCTTTTTCATACCATCCACTGTGCTTATAAACTTATTTATAATCTATAGTAATGCAGTGGCCCTAACACAATCAGGACCCCATTATGTTAGGTGGGAGTTAAACAAAGATAGTCCCTGCCCCAAAGAGTTCACAGTCTAGGATTTTGACAAGACGCCACACGTGGATAAACACGTGGGGTGAGGGAAAGATAATCTTAAAGATAAGTACATTTACACGAGTAGTTTTAGTGATCAAAGAGTCACCAGGAGCTGGCAACCTGACTGATACCAGAGAGAAGTGATTTGTGGGCGTCAAATCATAGAATCATAGAATCTCAGGGTTGGAAGGGACCTTAGGAGGTCATCTAGTCCAACCCCCTGCTCAAAGCAGGACCAATCCCCATTTTTTGCCCCAGATCCCATCAAATCATTGACAGTTTGTGCTTACTTATTCTTGGACTCTAAAAACAGGGTGGGGGAATTCAGTAGTGAGAAAATAGTTGCTGTTTTTAACCCTAGTTATGTAAAAAATAAAAAAATAGTAAAAAGATCATTTTACCAAATGATCATATATTTTCTTTTTCAGTTTTAAATGTCTTAGAGGCAATAAGCAGACTGTCAATGTTTAGTGAAATGTTGCTAAGTGCTACATAACACTTGAGTGGTGTGATAAGACTGGCACTAGTACTGTATATTAATCATATTATGTCAACCATTGGTAACATATGGTATTGTAATTATATCCAACATGTTTACAAAAGATGTGAACAGGTGCTAACGCTTGTGTTCCAAATGTTGGCAGGCCTTAACAAGATGTTCCCTTCTCCAAACTGTGCCCCACCAACTAAACAAAACTAAAAACTCTATTAAAATAGGGTACAGAATACTTCAAATTATTTCACTGTTTCATAAAACTTTTTTGACATGGTTGTTTAAAAGGCAATTGATGACATATTTTGGAAAAAGAGGTAGTTAGAGTTGCATTATAATGGGGAGAAGCTCTGCAGGTTCAAAACTACACAGGAAAAGCAATGGTGAAAAACCTATGTTAACACAGAGTTAAGGTTGCTTGCTGGTATGTTGCCCCCTTGCAGAACGCTGAATTGAGCAAAATTCAAAATTTGAAAATTAGAAAATACACAGTTAAAGTTGATCATGCAGCCTTAACTCTGACCTCCTTCAGTAATGTCCCAATATGCCCCATTAACACACATACCTTTACTCAACCAACCCCACAGTTGCTGAAATGTCCAAGCTGTTCACCTCCTTTTAAAACCCATTTATTCTAACCTACAGGATTCCATCCAACATTATTAAAGGATGAAAAGGAGGGGAAGAAAAAAGGTTGCCCTTGCCATCTTCTCTCTGTTCACTGAAGCTGGCAGTAGGATGGGATAGGATGGCAATGGGAAATATTTGCATACACTTCAGGTGCAGTCAGAGTGGTAGGTGGCTTACACTAAAAGGTAGAGGCAGAAGTTGGATCCTCTTGGTAAAGCAGATGAGGTGAAGATGAGATCTATGTTTTGCACCCTCCGATGTGAGATGCCAAAGGGAATTGTGCGTGTGCTCAAGGTTCAGGATACAGTATGCATCATTTCAATGAAGAACTGTATACAGTATATATTTGGTAGGCACAGGGTTTTATTACAAAGGGTATTCTCAGTAGGGAGCTGGGATACAAGAATTTTCTAATACTTTAATGATGGTTAAGTGAAAGTATAGGTTGAGATGGTATTCTGTGAGGAAGGGAAAGGGGTTGCAAAAGGGTGTGAAGTGGTTCTTAAGTTTTACATGTCTGATATTCTTTCTGCAGAGTTGGATAAATGTGTGACTATATGCCAGGATCTGGAACCTCTTGAATCTTATAGTGCGAAAGGCCAGGGCGAGTGTGTGCTATGCGCACAATGAGGCATTGCTTGAAGAGGGTACAGATAAGGTGGCAGAGGCAACCCTTCTTGCTCCCCCTTTTATCCTTCAAGAGTGTTAGTTGAAATCCTGGGGGTGAGAGTGAATGGGTTGTAAAAGGTGGTGAAGAGCGTGTACATTTCAACATCTGCAGGATTGGCAGAGTAAAAGTATGTGTGTCCAAACGGGGATACTGGGGCATTGCTGGAAAAGAGCAGTTAACTGGTCATTTCCTGGCTTTCACGAGTTTAAGTTTTACTCAACTCAGCATTCAGCAAGGGGATAACATACCAATAAGCAACCTTAACTCTGCATTAATGTAGTTTTTGCCATTGATTTTCCTAGTTTTTTATAACAGGAAAAAATATGTTGTTGGTAGGAGGTTAGCAATCATTTAGGCAGTTGTACAGATCCTGTCCCACAGTTTGCATATCAGGCCAACCAGCTCTCCTCTCCCACACCAGCCCTGCTTTGGCACAGCTCTTCAGCCATACCACCCCAGCCCATTCACTGCATTCCCCACTCCAACCTGGCCACATAGACCAATTGGGGATTGGTCCTGCTTTGAGCAGGGGGTTGGACTAGATGACCTCCTAAGGTCCCTTCCAACCCTGATATTCTATGATTCTATGATAGTGGATGGGAACCTGGGAGGCAGTGACCATGAGATGGTCGAGTTCAGGATCCTGATACAAGGAAGAAAGGAGAGCAGTAGAATACAGACCCTGGACTTCAGAAAAGCAGACTTCGACTCCCTCAGGGAACTGATGGGCAAGGTCCCCTGGGAGAATAACTTGAGGGGGAACGGAGTCGAGGAAAGCTGGCTGTATTTTAAAGAATCCTTATTGAGGTTGCAGGAACAAACCATCCTGATGTGTAGAAAGAAAAGTAAATATGGCAGGCGACCAGCTTGGCTTAACAGTGAAATCCTTGCTCGTCTTAAACACAAAAAAGCAGCTTACAAGAAGTAGAAGATTGGACAAATGACCAGGGAGGAGTATAAAAATATTGCTCAGGCATGCAAGAGTGAAATTAGGAAGGCCAAATCACACTTGGAGTTGCAGCTAGCCGGAGATGTCAGGAGTAACAAGAACGGTTTCTTCAGGTATGTTAGCAACAAGAAGAAAGTCAAGGAAAGTGTGGGCCCCTTGCTGAATGAGGGAGGGAACCTAGTGACAGAGGATGTGGAGAAAGCTAGTGTACTCAATGCTTTTTTTGCCTCTGTCTTCACAAACAAGGTCAGCTCCCAGACGGCTGCACTCCGCAGCACGGTATGGGGAGGAGGTGACCAGCCCTCTGTGGAGAAAGAGGTAGTTTGGGACTATTTAGAAAAGCTGGATGAGCACAAGTCCATGGGGCCAGATGCACTGCATCCGAGGGTGCTAAAGGAGTTGGCTGATGTGATTGCAGAGCCATTGGCCATTATCTTTGAAAAATCATGGCAATCGGGGGAGGTCCCGGATGACTGGAAAAAAGCTAATGTAGTGCCCATCTTTAAAAAAGGGAAGAAAGAAGATCCAGGGAACTACAGGCCAGTCAGTCTCACCTCAGTCCCTGGAAAAATCATGGAACAGGTCCTCAAGGAATCAATTCTGAACCACTTAAAAGAGAGGAAAGTGATCAGGAACAGTCAGCATGGATTCACCAAGGGCAAGTAATGCCTGACTAACCTAATTGCCTTCTATAATGAGATAACTGGCTCTGTGGATGAGGGGAAAGCAGTGGATATGCTATTTCTTGACTTTAGCAAAGCTTTTGATACAGTCTCCCAGCAAGTGAAAGAAGTATGGATTGGATGAATGGACTGTAAGGTGGATAGAAAACTGGCTAGATGGTCGGGCTCAATGGGTAGTGATCAATGGCTCCATGTCTAGTTGGCAGCCGGTATCAAGTGGAGTGCCCCAAGGGTCAGTGCTGGGGCCGGTTTTGTTCAATATCTTCATTAACTATCTGGAGGATGGTGTGGACTGCACCCTTAGCAAGTTTGCAGATGACACTAAACTGGGAGGAGTGGTTGATACACTAGAGGGTAGGTATAGGATACAGAGGGAGCTAGACAAATTAGAGGATAGGGCCAAAAGAAATCTGATGAGGTTCAACAAGGACAAGTGCAGAGTCCTGCACTTAGGACGGAAGAATCCCATGCACTGCTACAGACTAGGGACCGAATGGCTGGGCAGCAGTTCTGCAGAAAAGGACCTAGGGGTTACAGTGGACGAAAAGCTGAATATGAGTCAACATTGTGCCCTTGTTGCCAAGAAGGCTAATGGCATTTTGGGTTATATAAGTAGGGGCATTTCCAGCAGATCGAGGGACGTGGTCATTCCCCTCTATTCGGCACTGGTGAGGCCACATTTGGAGTACTGTGTCCAGTTTTGGGCCCCACACTACAAGAAGTATGTGGATAAATTGGAAAGAGTCCAGTAGAAGGCAACAAAAATGATTAGAGGGCTGGAGCACATGACTTATGAGGAGAGGCTGAGGGAACTGGGATTGTTTAGCCTGCAGAAGAGAAGAATGAGGGGGGATTTGATAGCTGCTTTCAATTACCTGAAAGGGGGTTCCAAAGAGTATGGATCTAGACTGTTCTCAGTGGTAGAAGATGACAGAACAAGGAGTAATGGTCTCAAGTTGCAGAGGGGGAGGTTTAGGTTGGATATTAGGAAAAACTTTTTCACTAGTAGGGTGGTGAAGGACTGGAATGGGTTACCTAGGGAGGTGGTGGAATCTCCTTCCTTAGAGATTTTTAAGGTCAGGCTTGATAAAGCCCTGGCTGGGATGATCTAGTTGGGGTTGGTCCTGCTTTGAGCAGGGGGTTGGACTAGATGACCTCCTGAGGTCCCTTCCAACCCTGAGATTCTATGAGTCTATGATCAGTGCCGAAAAGAGGGGAATAATCACTTCCCTTGATCTGCTGGCAATGCTCCTACTAATACAGCCCAATATGCATTGGCCTTCTTGACAATAAGGGCACACTGCTGACTCATATCAAGCTTCTCATCCACTATAATCCCCAGGTCCTTTTCTGAAGAACTGCTGCTTAGTCAGTCGGTCCCCAGCGTGTAGCGGTGCATGGGATTCTTCCTTTCTAAGTGCAGAACTCTGCACTTGTCCTTGTTAAACCTCATCAGATTTCTTTTGGCCCAATCCTCCAATTTGTCTAGGTCACTCTGGACCCTGTACCTACTCTCCAGGGTATCTAACCTCTCCCCCCAGTTTAGTGTCATCTGCGAACTTGCTGAGGGTGCAATTCATCCCATCATCCAGATCATTAATAAAGATGTTGAACAAAACCGGCCCCAGCACCGACCCCTGGGGCATTTTGCTTGATACTGGCTGCTAACGAGACATTGAGCCATTGATCACTACCCGTTGAGCCTAACAATCTAGCCAGCTTTCTATCCACCTTATATTCATCCAATCCATACTTTTTAAACTTGCTGGCAAGAATACTGTGGGAGACCATATCAAAAGTTTTGCTAAAGCCAAGATATATCACATCCACCACTTTCCCCATATCCACAGAGCCAGTTATCTCATTATAGAAGGCGATCAGATTGGTCAGGCATGACTTGCCCTTGGTGAAATATCCCCAATGGCTGGAGACGGGACACTAGATAGGGTGGGCTCTGAGTTACTATATGAATTCTTTCCTGATGTCTGGCTTGTGGCTCTTGCCGAAATGCTCAGGGTTCAACTGATTGCCATATTTGGGGTTCAGAAGGACTTTTCCCCGAGGTCAGATCATCAGAAATCCTGGGGAAGGAGGTTGCCTTCTTCTGACACATGAAGCAAAGGTCACTTGCAGGTTTAAATTAGTGTAAAAGGTGGATGCTCTGTAACTTGAAGTCTTTAAATCATGATTTGAGGTCTTCAGTAACTCAGCCAGAGGTTATGGGTCTATTACAACAGTGGGTGGATGAGACCTGCAATGTGCAAGAGGTCAGACTAGATGATCATGATGGTCCCTTCTGGCCTTAAATTCTATGAGTTGTATATCAGCATCTGCATAATAGTTCAGGCCAGAAAGAGAAAAATAGAAGCTGGAGGAAATTTAAGAAGGCAGGATATAATTATCCATTTTCAAGTTTGCCAAAACACTGGGGGCTAATACCTACTATTGTGGAAAAGATGTCATGAAGGGGACAACTCAGGTTCTGTGTCCTTTTTGAACCCCACTTTTCCTTTAAACCATAGTAATTCATTTTTAATGCATTGGCCTATCTCCAAAAGAGAAATTTAAGAACAGACTCTAATATATTTATTGCTCAGCCAAATAACCTCATGAGATGCAAGGTTTCATTCTGTCCTTCCCCTCAAAGCTTCATTTATTTTTACAAGAACTGAGTACAATACAGAGATACACACAAGCAAATCCTTGCATGTAAAGCTTAACACAAAGAACATATAGAATTCTGTCTTTCCTTAGAAATACAGAAAAAAATAGTGTATAAACCCTTTGACTACATAAACAGCTTATGTTAAAAAAAAACATAAAATACCAGTTTTCTTTCTCAGCTACATGAAACTATTCACATGGGACAAATACTTTGAAAGAAGAAATACTATAAAAGGAAAACTAAATAAAGAGGAAGAAAATCATAAAAAAGAAAGAAAAGGGGAAAGAGAAATGATAAAATCAGAGTAAAAATAGAAGAGCTGGTGATAAGCAGAAACATCGTATCTGACCCCTCTATACCAATGACCTGGGAGGGCTTAAGCAACTAAGCAGTAATGTTTTGTAGGTGGTCCCAAGTGAAGTACATCTGGTTCACGTTTTTTTTAGCATGAGTGACTTTCTTGCGGATTATGGTGAACAGCAGGAAAGTACACAGACTGCATTGTCTGTATCATATGCTATACACTTTCTCTCCTCCACAACAAAACAGATTAACCAAAGAATCTACTAGCAAGGTATCAAGAGTTTGATCTGAACCTCAGAAGTCTTCAAAATTAGCCATGGTTCAATCTTGAATCTCACCCAAGTAACACGATCAATTGTTTTCTCTGCCAAACTGTCTATAGGAACTTTTTGCATCTCTTCCCTTTCTCTCTTGGATCGTGACAAACTTTTTTAGGCTGATATACATAATGTGTTTTGCGTTTGAAACTTGTTCATTGGGATGTGTCAAATGGGGCAAGTCACAAAGCATTTCTCATATTCCTAACTGGGTGAGTCTAACCCTTATGATGAGGCGGTACAGTTCAGCTCTGCAGAAGCCATTTTCAGAGATCATTTCTCAAGAGAGGCAGGCTGCATTTAAATTGATCTCTCTGGTCAGCTAGAAAAACCTAGGAAAAAATAAAAGTATTGTGTCCGACTCCAGGAAGCAATTGCCTGCTACATTTATTACCTTCTGCAATTCCTTTGAGAACTTATTTTATTTTCTATTTACCTGAGATGAGCATCTCCCAATTTTACAAGGATAAATTTATTTGTTTCACTGATATCTAAGTTATCTTGTGGCAGCAGCCTGATTATTACACTGTATCATTCCCGGACAGAAGCTGACACACAGTCGGCTCCTCCTGTAAATCCCCAATCAGAGGGAAGTATCTTAGTATTCTTACCATTTAATGTTGGCCTAACATAAATGTTTCCTTCTTTTACAAAAGGAAATTTATTGTTTCACTGGAATCTGAATTCTCTTGTGCCCTCACACGAAGACGTGATGTATTATTCCTGAACAGCCACCCACAACGCACACTGTTGCCTGCTTATCCCCTAGTTAGTGGGAAGTTGACCTAGTGTTATCAATTAATATTTTGCAAGATGTAATTGTCCTCTGCTTACCAAAGGAGAAATTCCCTTGATTATCTGAGTTCAATTGTGCCATCAGTCTAAAGGGTAGGACAAGGGAAGAGAAAAAGGCAGAGAGTTTTCCATTTGCATGAACATAAGCCATTTATAAATGTACAGCGTACAGTCTGAATGAGAACTAGACTGATGGGATACTTTCCACAATGGTGGATGAGTCAGACTCAGGTGGGTTCACACACCTGTAGAATACAGAATATTCTAATTTTACAACATAGTTAGCTTCTCCTTCTGAAAGCACTTACATTTTTCTCTTTCTAACTGACTGCAAAACTGATGGAATTTACAAAAGTAAAACCATCCAGTAGAATAGAAAGCACTATAGTTTCCATGGAACATTCAAGTGTTCTGAGTTCCATTTACGTATATAACCAGTAGCAATCAAATGATAATATCCTCATGTTAAGTCCTTCAGAAGACAATCTATGAATCATAATACTTGGCTCTTATAAAGCACTATTCATGAGAGGATCTCAAAGCACTTTACAAACCATTAATCCTCACAGCCTTCTGAGATACACATGTATTATTACACTCATTTTATAGACATATAAATTGAGGTCCAGTGAAGTGACTTGCCTAAGATCACATGATATAAAAGAATCAAGCATAGAACCCAGCAGTCTTGTGTGATAAATTGGGAGTTCTGTCTGTACGACTTCAGAATTGTAAATTAAATTGTACCATGAAACCATTGTGTCATGGAAAGTTTATGTATGTGGAGTCCCCCATTGAGTTTGCAGAATTGTGTCATGTCTCTGCCAAGCCAGAGAGAATGGTGAGCGATCAGAAGACACTTCTTCCTCTTCTTGTCTGAAGTGGATGCAGTTTGACAAGAACAGAAAATTACTAAAGGCAGAGCTTAAGAAGTAGGTGACCCCATCAGGAAACTATAAATGGACTCCTGAGGGATGAGGGGCAACAGACATTTTGCACCAGATTAAGATGAGGGAGGCTCCTGCGGGGGCAGAGTATGCAAGAGGGTGACGGACCCTGCCTGTCTGCCCGATGAGACACGGATAATCCCCAAAGGACTCCCAAAGAATGAGCTAATAAGGGACATTGCATTTAAGATGTTTTGTATGATCTGTACTCTCCTGTGCTTTATTGTTAAATAGCATAAAGGTGTTAGACTGTACAAAGTGTGTGTATGTTGCCTGCTTCACAACTGCTGCATGCCCCTGCAAGAGTGAGACTGTAAGCCTGGGGTGGAGTTCTGGGGGAGAGGTGTGTTTAAGTACTGGAGAATTCAGCATCAACCCTACACATAGAAGGGCTAGGTGGCTGGACAGCAGGTTCCAACACTTAGGGAGCGGGAGCAGAAAGAAGCTCTGTGCCCTAAGGCTATGTGTAGGGACTCCAAGATTGGGGCAGTGGCTGGACTTCGTTCACGCTCCAGAAGCTTGAAACACCCTGGGGATCCAGAGCACAGCGGCTTGAATTCCCCTCGTAGTAGTCTTCGTGGGTGGTGAGAAAGGGGTGCATGCTAGGACCTAGGACAGTTCCCCGCTCAGCTTGCTGGCTTTTGTGAATCCCATTCTGAGGAGTACAATTCTCCCCATGAATTGTAGCATTCTTTGTCTCACATCCCGACCGATGCACGATGGGGCTTCTGCCTTTTTTTTTCCCTCGGACAACTCCGGTGGGTTTTTTTTGTTGGGTTTTTTTTTGCTTCCCCCATGTGTCCTGATTTTTTGTTCCTTTAATCTGATCACCCTATCCTGGGCACCTACCTCAAGGTTGTGAAATCCACTAGACAGGGTGCTGAAAGGTAAGTCCCCCTTGTGCCTACCACCTCAGCTAATTTTATCCTAAATTGCTAATTCAGACCGTGACACTTACAATTGGTATAACTTCGACATCAGACTAGTTTTATCTGATAATCTGCCAGTAGCCAGAGAAGTTATGTTGTTTAGTGGTTAATAGTTGATTTGTCATCTCTACATTGTGCATGGATATCATGAATAGTTTGCTTATTTATTTTTTGATTCAGTACATTGACCTCAAAGGACAAATCTGCATTACATATATGATGCTTGATTTTGCAACTTCTGCATTACAAAGTTATGAACAAGTAACATCCTGCTGAACAACAGTGTATTTCTGGATCTGTAACTCTAGGTTCAATTTAGCATTATTAATAAACTTAATATAAACTCGGTGGTTTGAAGTAAGCAAGCTTCAGAGGTGTGCATGTACATTTAGATCTTTCCAAACTTTCTGAGTTAGCTATTAAATTACAGTAATCCTCAGTTTGCAGCTGCTGGACAACAAGCCACAACAAAAGGAATTATTTCACAAAGGAGTATTCCTCTAGGCAATTTAAATGACTTCTTAGTCTGCTGTTGTGTGTATATATGATGAGATGGCCTGTGCACTGGAATTTTGTCAGCTCTTTTAGGGTTTTTTATTATTATTACTACTCATATCTTCACTACTTCACATCTACAGTGTGGTTATTGGGTAGAGCTGGTCAGGAATTTGTTAATAAAATGTTTTCCGCAACCATGATGATTCCTCAAAACAATCTTTTTGTGGGAAGGGGCTAATTTCTTGATTCACATTTTTTGAAAAAGCCTCAAAAATGTCAAAATGTCCTTTCAGTCCTTTCGGAATGAAAAAAATAATATTTCCAGTTCAAAATGACTTTTTGAAGTTTAAGGTAATTATATTACAAAATCTTTAAAACCGTAAAAGAGTCAAAATGTTTCAATGGATCTGAATTCAGTTTTTTTCAGATTTTCAATTTTCAATAATCTTCAATATTTTGATTTTTGTCTTAATTTGGAATGGGAAAAAATTCCTAAATATTGAAAATATTTGTGGAGCAGGAAAACCACTTCCCATCCAGCTCCACTATAGGGCTACATAAATAAATATGTTTGGTACTGGCATATCATATGCTTCATCACCATTGAAAGAACATCTAATTTTCTGGGAATGTAGAGAGACAAGTGGGCAGCCAGATGTCATACAAAACAGCACCTCTAACAAAGTCAGATTTTTCTTGACTGTTCCCTCAAACATTGCCTTTCTTGTGGCATGACTTCAAGATTATGTCCTAAGTCTCTCATCAGCCATAGTGTTAATAAGCCTGTTCAGTTCTTCTCTGGGACTTTCAATATATAAGCTACTGGCTGATAGAAAAGGAAGGATACAAGACTATAGGAAGGGAGGAAATGGTTTTCCCATGAACAGTTTCAAGATTTCTTCCTGTTCTACATCAGGATCTTTTAATGAAGAGGCAAGGGGACACACACACACACACACACACACACACACACACTTAGAGCCCTCTTCTGGGATATGCAAGACCCAGGTTCAAGTCTCTGATCTGGAGCAGGGACTTGAAGCCAGGTGAATGCTCTAAGCATCTAGCTATTCTAGGGTGGGTCAGCCCAATGTTTAGGGTACTCACTTGAGATGTGGGAAAACCAGGCCCAAGTCACTGCTCCAATTAATAGTTAATCAGTTATACAAAGTGGAACAGCTCCAACAGAAGAGACAGAGACACCCACCACAGAATAGCCAATAGACTAGTAGTTAGGGCACTCACGTGGAATACAGGAAATATGGGTTCAAGTCTCTGCTACAAATCAGATAGAGCAGGGATTTGAATCTGAGCCCCCATGTTCCAGCCAAGTGCCATAACCATTGGGGTATTCTGGGGAGGGTGGATTGGTCTCTCTTGCTTTGGTTTTGATTAGAAATTTCATCTTTGAACTGGGAAATCTTTCCAATTAAAATTTTGTCAAAACTGGTATGTTTCTGCAAAAAGTGTTGGGTTTGATGGCTCATCATTTTCTGACCAAAAACATTGGAAAATTCCCATCCACCTCTATACAAGACAAGATAGAGCAATACTGCAGAAAGCCATATTTTCCTTCACTCTTCTCTTGCATCCCTCTTCCCTGGGCAAAAGCTATAAGAGATTTAGGGCTAGTCTACACTGGCAACGCTAAAGTGCTGCTGCGGCAGCACTTTAACGTGCCTTGTGTGGTTGCGGCACAGCGCTGGAAGAGAGCTCTCCCCGTGCTGTAAAAAAAAATACCTCCATGTGGGGTTTTCACACCCCTGAGAGAGAAAGTTGCAGGGCTGTAAATTGCCAGTGTAGACAAGCCCATAGACTTCAGGACACCATTCCAGGATGCTTTACTAGTTCAGCAGTATCGTTTCATGTGAGATATGTAAGTCCTCAATATAGATGGTGATTCACTGCCTATAAAGAAAGCCACAGTCTAATCCCATTTGACAGATTATGGATGTTCTCTGCTTCTGCAGCAGAACTGCTGAACTGATATCATCTAAATGTTATTTGAAGAGTCACATTCATAACATTTTCTGCCCTCCCAATTGATGGAGGGACAGGATGCTGTGATATGTAAATATCATGAGGGTAGATACATGCTGTGAAGTTATCAGATATAATGGCATCCTGAATATGTCTACTAAGAGGAAATTGAAAACCTATATTCACTTTACGCTCATTTTACCAGGAACCAGATTATGAACCTCTTACTTTTATCCTTGAGCAATTAGTCTTATAATAACAAATAGGACCACTCAGGGAGTCACTAGTGGGAATAAGAGGTTTACAAACTTGTTCCAGGTGTCACCAACATCTGCATGTATCAAAACAGAGTGTCTAATTTTTATTATTATTTCTGACATAATGCCTAAGCCTTGTCTACACAAGAAAGTTTTACCACTTTAACTTATGGCAGTACAGTTAAAGTGGTACAACTACCCCAGTGGGCATATAGTTATATCACTTGTGACGGGGCAAGGCCAGAGGGCTATAGGAAAGTGGTAAGGAACCAGTATGTTTTTTTTTGGTAACAATTTAAATATTCCCAATTTAACTTTTTAATTAGGAAAAAAGTTGAAATGCTGGCACATCTACAAACATCTGGGTATCTCCTGGTAGAGCAAACTCCATTCAGGTTTAGAAATAGAAATGAATGCCAAAGTGGATGCTGTTTGCTCACTGAGGCTCCAGCAGTAGCTAGGCAATATCTGACTTACTTTTTATTCAAACAAACAGAACTTGGTTTGTGAGAATGAAACACTCCTGATTTAATCCTGTGAAAGCAAAACTGAAAATTGGAGGCAATCTCTAGCAGAAGTACTGAAATTTGTGGCTGTGACCACCACCAAAGAAGAGAGGGTCAGAGTATTAAAAGCAAAACAGATTAATTGCTATAGACCTCCTGTTGCAGCATGGCTTTGATGTCGTCTGTGTTTAACTCTTTCATTTGCTGAAAAAAGTACAAACACACTTTCAAAGTGTAACTTTGTTGTGCCTTCTCCCTTCTTATGAGTTTTTAGTTGTTGCATAAACAACTGTTTTAGAAATCCATTTTACCCGCATCAGGCTCTTCAGGATTTGCATTGTGTACCCTAACCATGCTGCTTGGATGAATTTGGAAATGAGTGCTACATATGGGCTGACTGCTGTGTCTGTGCAGAACCCCACTGAAATCAATAGAGGTCCATGTGGGTGCAGTAATCTGTACATGTAGATCACAGTGCAGGACTGTGGCTCAGATTTCATACAGTTACAGTATGGCAACGCCTGCCATTGTGTGCTTTTTTCTTTCTAAACCCAAATTTTGGATGCAGCGAAGACTTCTGTGATAGCTGTGAGATCATATGAAGTAAGTGATAAGTTACCACGTTATCAGGTAACATCTTTTATTGGACCAACTTCTGCTGGAGAGAGAGACCAGTTTTCACGCTTCCAGAGCTCTTCTTCTGGTCTCTGGGTAAGCTTGAAAGTTTGTGTGTCTCACCAACAAAAGTTGGTCCAATAAAAGATATTACCTCAACCACCTTGTGTGTCTCATGGTGGGACCAATGTGGCTACAACAATTCTGCATACGTGATCAGCCAGCTTTTCTGTCTTCTACAATTTCATTAGTGTCTCAGAGAGGCTTTTTTTATATTAATGTTTGGATGTATAGTTAAACCCTGTTGAAAATGACAACTTCTGTTCATCTTTATCCTTAACTGGTGTGACGGGGTAAGGCCAGAGGGCTATAGGAAAGTGGCTTTGCCCGCCCACTGCTAAAGGATCCCCCCATTCAGCCTAAGGGGAGGGATCCACAGGACCTGGATACCAAGTGATTCCGGGGGACAAAAATGAAAAAACAGGAACGGGAGTGCGGTCAAAGGGTCAAACGAAGTGAACCAGATGGGGACACTGAGCAGAGAACCCCGGACAGCGCCCACTGCTCCTCAAAGGCGTCAAGGGAGCCAGTGGACGCTGCCCAGAGGAACTCTGCCCAGATGCGTGAACGAACAGAGGATCGAAAATAGGCCCCACAGTCACAGGAGCCGCCATCAGCCAAACTCCTCACCCTGGTTTTGTAGATGGCCAGTTTAGCTAGGGCCAGGAGGAGGTTGACCAGGAGGTCCCGTGACTTCGTGGGGCCGCGGATTGGAAGTGCATAAATAAAAAGGTGAGGGAAAAAGTGCAACCAAAACCTCAACAAAATGTCTAAGAGGAGATGGAACAGGGGCTGCAGCCTGGCGCACTCCAGATAAATGTGCGCCAGGGTCTCCCTCACGCCGCAAAAGGGACATGTGTCAGAGATTGGGGTGAAACGCGCCAAGTACACACCCGTGCTCACGGCTCCGTGAAGGAGCCGCCAACTGACATCCCCTGCGGGCCTTGGGACTAAGGAGGAGTAAAGGCTGGCCCACCGGGGCTTCTCACCCTCTAGGGGTGGCAGGAGGTCCCGCCATTTCGTATCGGGGCGGGATGTGAGGGTGAGGAGATGAAGGGTGTGGAGCACAAGCGTGTATAGATGTTTCCTTGGCGAGGTCTGGAAGCGGACCGGCTGCAGTTCGTGCAGCCGGCTCACCGTTAAGGGACAGGGGACCCGGTTGGGTCCACGGGGCAGGGGCCCAATAAAAAGGTCCGGAGGGCTTGGGGTGAAGGGAGGACGGGGTGGTGGTCGCGCCAGACGTCCACCAGGGAGTGATGTTCGACAATCTCCCTGAAGACGTCCGCGGTGGCCGGGCACTGCTCGATCCCTGAGCGGTCCCGTTTCTCTAGGGTGTTGTTAAAGTCCCCGCCCAGGACCAGTCACTCGCGAGGATCCAAGGTGCCGAGGAAGGTGGACGCCTGCTGATAGAAACGAAGTTGTTCCGGGCCCGATGTCGGGGCACAGATGTTGACGAGATTGACCACGAGCCCCTCCATACGGACCCGTAGGTGCAGCAGGCGGCCCGGCACAGCCTCAGCAACCCCCAGCAGCTCAGCCGTAGTTCGGGGGAGAACAAGGTCGCCACTCCAGCCTGGCGAACAGAGAGATGGCTGAAGTAGACTCTGTCCCCACATACCAGCCGCCAGCTGTCTTCAGCGGCTGGATCCGTATGGGTCTCCTGCAGGAATACTACAGAGTACCCCCCCTCCCGAAGGAAGGAGAGCACCTGGCTCCTGCGGAGACCCATCCTACAGCCCCGGGTGTTCAATGTTGCGAAGAGGAAAGATGCCATGAGGAGGGCTGGGGGGGATCCTCGCTGGCAGAGTCACTCACGGCCCCCATCGGGCCATGTAACAATCCGTGACCCACCCCGTAGCTGAGTAGTGAGTCACGGAAAAGGCAGACCCGTTGGTAGGCCGCGGCGGCCTGCTTCCCAGTCCTTTTACCCTCCTCCATGAGGGCCCTCGCGGCCCGGAGAATTTGGTGGAAATCCCCCCATCGCTGGAGAGCGAGCTGTACTTTGTTGCGGGAGCCCCGGACGTCCTCCAGGAACTCCCGCAGCTCCTCTCGCAGCGTATGGGGGGCTGGGGTTACTGACTCCTGGCTATCGAAAGAAGGGGCCCCTGACACAGCCCTATGGCCCACCAAAATGGACAGGCAAGGGGCGGACCCTCGACGCAGCTCCCGCTGGACCGGCACCTTAGGGCCCAACCCGAAATTCGGCTTAGTTGGGGGAGGCGGTGGAGGGAGAAGAGCAGCCCCTGGTTGGTGGGGACAAGGAAATACTGGAGCTGCTCCCTGGGGGTCATCCTCCGAGAAGGGGAGGGAGACAGCCCCAGGGGCGGCAGTGTCATCATGGGAGGTGTAGGAGATTGGGACGGCATCAGAGGCAGGGCAGGGATCAGAAGTAGGGGCAGGGAGGGGGACATGAGCAGGGCCGGGCTGAGGAATGGGTAGAGGATCCTGAGCCGCAGGAGCTGGGCCACTGGGAGGTGGCCTCTCTTGGTGTGGCTGAGGGATCTGGGAATTGGGAAGGGGACCCCCCACGATGCCGGGCTCTAGTATGATGGCTTGTGTTACAGCCATGGCATCGGGAGGTGGACAGATATTTGAGGGGTCCCCGCCTGGGAAGAAGAACTGTTGTCCCACCCCAATGAGGGGTACCCCCTGGGATTCGGGTCCCGGCCGCAGGGCACCAGCCGTCGCTTCAGGAGGCTTGGCGGCCGTTAGCGAGGTGTCACTTGGGACCAGGCAGGTGGAAGAGCCCAGGGGATCCTCGGAGGTGGGAGCGGAACCGACGGTCAAGGGGAGGGAGCATGGAGAGAGGGGGGAAAGGGGCACCAGGGTGAGGTCATTGAGGCCTTCTGGTAAAGGGTCGTCCTCCCCCTGGGTGATTGGGGTCAGACCCAGGGCCTCGATCTCCTCTTAGATGGAGGGCAGGTCACCTTCTGCCACCCCGGGGTTCTCCACGCTGGCACCTGAAGCGATGCTCGGGTCGGGGCGTGCAGGGTCGACAAAAGGGGCAGAAAGGGCTCTATCGGGGGCTTCCGAAGGAGGGGCAGTAATACCTTCCAGTGCTGCCACGTCTTTCCCAGCCGGTTCTGGCGGACAAAAGCCGCTCGGGGGCAAAGCGGAAGGCTCAGCATCAGTGCCCCCATTCCTGGTCTTCCGGGGGGCTTCCGCATCGTTGCAAAGGAGCGGGGCTCGAGCCTTCCGCTTGCCCCGCTTCCCCTGAACTAAGGCCCAGCCCTCCATGGCATCATATAGGGGCTGGCTAGTAAGGGTTGGGTCAGGGGGGAGGGGCGATTTCTTAGGGACTTGGGGAGGTAGTGGTGGGGCAGCATAAGGGAGAGAAAAGTCTCTCTGGGGCGGGCCCTCTCCCACGCCCGGCGGTATCCCTGCCTCACCCTCCTCCACAGGCCTCAGCAGACTGTTCGCGGCGGGCCTCTCCCACTCGTCTGGGCACACTGGGGGAGATACTCCCAGGGCCCGAGTGGGAGCAGCGGTGGACTGGGAAGGAGGAGGGGCGGCTCTGGGCACCGGGCATTCAGGGGCGCCGGCGACAATGGGGCCGACGCCCTGCCGGGGCTCGGGGGTCTCGGATGCTCCTCCTTGCCGGGCCAAGGGACAGTCCCTCCGGACGTGTCCCATCGCCCAGCAGAGGTAGCACCGAGCCTCCCCCGTGGAATAGTATACCCGGTAACGGGCCCCGTGATAGGGGACCATAAAGGACCCCTCGAGCGCCTCCCCGTCACGTGCACCCAGCGGCATTTTGAGCTGCACCTGCCGGCGGAACGAGAGGATGTGACGGAGGGCGGGGTCTTTGCAGCCCAGTGGGAGAGGGCTGACTACAGAGATGGGTCTCCCTAGGGCAGAGAGGGCAGGTAACAGGGCGGCATTGGGGAGGAAGGGAGGGACGGAAGTGAGGACTAGGCGGACGCCCAAGTCCTCCAGCGGCTCTAATGGGACGAACACGCCCACCAGGCCCTTCTCCACCGCCTCTTGGGCCGCGGCCTCCGATGCAAGGAAGAAGACTACCTTTCCGTACATTTTGGAGGCCGCTACGATGGCTGTGGGCCCCACCACCCTCGCCAACGCCCGCACATAGGTTTCTACGTGAGGCGAGGCGGGTACCAGGAGGCAACGGACGCCGTACCTCCTGGTCAAGATGGGAAAGGGGCCCCGGCCGCTATAGATGGTAGCTGAGGCGGTGGGCGGGTTAGGTGACGTTGCGGCAGGAGGGGGGGTTGCCGCCACCTGGGCGTATGCTCTGGGGGCCGGGGATGGGACACCCGCAGAGCTGGTAGAGGGAACAGCAGGGAAGGATGCCGTGGCAGTAGTGGTTGCCTTTGCCATGGAGGGCCTGGCCTTTGTCGCGGGGCCCTTACCCTTCTTTTTACCCTGGCCCTTCCTGCCGTCTGGGGGGGCTCCCCCAGAATCATGGAGGGGGAGGGACATGGCAGCAGCAGAGGTCTCTTCAGAGTCCGCCGGTGCCCCAGCGGGGGCGAGAGCAGGTGGTTCGGCAGCGGCAGTTAAGGTAGAGGCTTGGGAGGGTGACGGGGGAACAGACGGAGGAGGGGAGGCCGTGCCGTCTGGAGGGGCTTCTCCCTCCATATCGCCTGCCATGATGAGCAGGGGAGGAAGGGAAAACTCTTGTGAGGGGGGGGAGAGGAATGGGGGTGACCACTCCTCTCTGCTAGGCTGCAGGCAGGGGAGGAGGGCACTAAAAGTGGGGACAGGGTTCAGGGTTATCTCGGACTAGTGCGGGGGTAGGGTTCAGTCACCAACTCAAGATGGGAAATCCGTCTCCTCTTGTTGCAATAGGGGAGGGGATGATATAACAGCATGGGGGTGCAGTGAGATAGGGTCAAAATTAAACAGGGGAGGGGCACAAGCGCATGGGAGGGGGCATGGGTTCACGAAAGCGGGGGGCTAATCAGGGCAAACAGAGCTTCAGGGGGAGGGAGACAGCCAACTAAGAATGGGGCAGAAAAACAAGGGACTAGTTTCAGGGCTAGGTTAGGGCAAACAAACAAGGCTGTAGATGGAGAGGGGCGGGGCAGGCAAAGCTAAAAATAGCAAGGGGTTTGGACCAAAAAAAGGGGGCAAACAACTGCAAGGGGTAAATGGGGCAGGTGGCAAGGGACAAAGCAAGGGACGTGCAGCTGGGGAGAAGAGGGTCAATCCAAGGGGTATGGGAGGGGGCACGTGCACGCACGTGCACTTGCACAAAGTCAATGGGTGGGGCTGGTTGCCGCTGCAGGGCCAAATGATGTTAAAAGGTTGTGGCGGGCCATGGAAGCAGCTAAGTCCAGAGGCCGTAGCACAAGGCAGATGGTGAGCAGCCAGCAGAGGTGGTGGAGGGGGCAGCGGTGGTGGTGGGGGTTATGGGGGGGCACAGGTGGACCAGGGGGCAGGCTCGGCGCCACACCCCCTGTGCCCCTACAAACACAGTCAATACCCTCACCACTAGAGCACAGTTCGAAAAATTACTCAGTTCTTGGAGGCCCCCTCCACGGTGGTCTGCAGAGTCTCCACCAACTGTCTTCCGGGTCTTCTCCTCTGGGTACCAGCAGCTTCCTGGCAGCAAACAGGGCAGCAGCAGCAGCTCCAGCAACTCCAGGCGGTGGTCCGGTGGTCAGGCAGGACCCCTCACAGATGGTGATGGTGGTGGTCACAGCAGCGGCTGGAGCAGGGGCCCCTCACACCCCTCCTCTGGGGAGAGGGCCAGCAGGCCCCCTCCCCCCCAAGGGGTTGCTGCAGCAGCAGGAGTAGCAGCAACCAAGGTGTTGGGGGGGAGGGGGTTCAGCTGCCAGGCAGCCAGCAACCGGAGAGTAGAGTAGTGGGAGGGGTGCCTGGCCCAGCCAGGGGAGAAGCTGGAGCAGCAGTAGCAGCAAACAGCAGCTGGGAGGGCCCAGGGCCTAGCAGCAGCCCCAGCAAGATGAGCAGCAGCAGCAGCAGCAGCCCTCTACCTCCTTCCCGGCCAGAGGGCTATAGGGAAGTGGTAAGGAACCAGTGTGTTAGCCCCAGGCTAAACAAATCCCTGATACCTTATGGCAGTTGCTCCAGGTTAATCAAGACACCTGGGGTCACTTAAGAACTTTCCAGAAGGCAGGGAGGTTGATTGAGACACCTGCAGCCAATCAGGGGCTGGCTGAAACTAGTTAAAAGCCTCCCAGTGAGTCAGAGAGGGGCGCATGTCAGGAGCTGTGGAAGGAGGTTGCGTGTGAGGAGCTGGGAGCAAGAGGCACTAGGAGCTGAGAGTAAGAGGATGTACTGCTGGAAGATCCTGTGGTGAGGATAAAGAAGGTGTTGGGAGGAGTCCATGGGGAAGTAGCCCAGGGAGTTGTAGCTGTCGTGCAGTTGTTCCAGGAGGCACTCTAAACAGCTGCAATCCACAGGGCCCTGGGCTGGAACCCGGAGTAGAGGGCGGGCCCGGGTTCCCCCCAAAACTCCCAACTCCTGATCAGACACAGGAGGAGTTAACCTGGACTGTGGATTCTACTAGAGGGGAAGATCTCTGAGGCAAGCAGAATCCGCCAATAAGCACAGGACCCACCGAGGTAGAGAAGGAACTTTTTTCACATACTATAAAGGTGTTTTATATCAAACTTTTCACTCTGTAAAACAGAAGGCACTGTAATTTCCATGAAACGTATTAAAAATATGCCAAGCTGGTAAGGTCTATTAGATGGAGGGGTGAGTAGGGGAGTGAGGAAGAGGGAGGCGTTTCCTATTGCCATATCAGATTGTGTAGTTGTGCTGAACACCTGCTACATTCACTTTTGCAAAACATGTTACTCTCTTTCTCCAAAGCTGAACATCCTGGGGAAAAAATCAAATCTCCAGACCCAACAGCTGTTCCTGTATGCCAAGACAGAGATACAAGACATAGTCATTCCAAAAGGCTAGAACAGATACATAAATCTGTGATTATAAATGAATGTATATTGATTTATAAATATACTGGGATAAATAATTAATCCCCTACTGGAAATAATCACTTCTATTTTTAGCATTAACAAACAATTCAGCATGATTCAAATGTAACACAAAAAACACATTTTCTTTAAAAAGGGGCAACTACTGGCATATGGCTTGCATATATTTTTAATCTCCAAAATAATTACGAGTACCTTAATTATTCCATTATTCTTAAAGTAGCTGTTATGATTTCTGTTTCCTAATTGTACAAGTGTTCGATCATTTCTCAAGCATTGATAGCCACATTGGAAATACATATACATATTAGATCAAAACCTGGAAAAGATTTTGAAACTGAATTTGGAAACTAATGCTCTTCTATAAAATTGATTACAGTTTGTGGTTGAACTTTAAAACATTACAGAAAAATACTGTGTGTTAGGAGTTTCATCTTTCTATGTGACATTAAAAAAGATGATTACCTTTTCAAATTGATTTGCTTTTAATCAGAAAAGGACCTATCCACACAAAGGTTACAGTAACATTCATATTAGTCTTGCATGCATACCATCCGTACCTGTTTCTTATACTGCCAGGGACATAAAAGGGAAAAAATACCATTGCAAGTGACCTTTGGTACCCATTTTTCTCATGATTTTACAGCTGACTAAGAAAATGGCACATTAAAGGTTCTCCAGTTCAAACCTCCTTGTTAGCTAGATGATGACAGTAAATAAGAGGAACTGAGCGGTTCTCATGAACAGAGTTAAATATTCAAGATATCAGCAAAATGCACACATGACAGATGTTAATAGAGAAAGTAGCGGTTAGTAGAGAAAGTGGACACATCTGCTGACTGACTGTTTAACTGTGATGTGCCGCTAATTCCATGCAGGTGCAAGATAAGCCTTTTCTCTACAATGGCCTAAATAGCTGCATAACTATGGTGAACGCCCACTGCTCGTTTAAGGAACAATAATTTGAAACAGCTTAAACTGCCAAAGATTTTTTTCACCGTCCAAGAACTGAATATTCAATAGCCGGCACTGACGGACAATATTAAGAGCTAACAGTCAGAATTAGAGCTTCAGTTCACATTGTAAACCAAACTGGAGAACTCACAATGTATTTTCTTTAGCGCCATCAGCACAATAACCAAGCTGTCAAATACAGGCAATGGAATTATTTCAGTTTTACATAAGCATAACTGAGAGCAGAATTTGAGACCCAGAGTACATAAAAACTGGACAGTTTGTAATCAGAGATTCCATGACATTTTTCAAAAGATTTGATATGATTAAAACTATGATCCTGGGTAAGTTCCAGCTTGAATACTTACATTCTTCCTCTTCAGTTTTCCACACAGTTTCAATTGGATGCAGTATTCTTCACTTTCTGTCCTAAACTATTATGAGAGACAAGGTAGGTCATGGAAGATCTTTTATTGGAGCGGAGATATCTCCAGTGGAGATATGTCTTCACATTTTTCATCTGTTGTTCTGAGAACGCTGCTTTTAGTTAGTGTGTCCTGGTCTGTGGGGAGCTTGCTTCTGATCAGAAGCTTGGTGAGATTGGGGGGTTGTTTGAAGGCCAGAAGAGGTGGGTTGAGGAAAATTTCTTTCAGGATGTGATTCCCATCAAGTATGACTTGTGACTGTTTGATAATATCCCATATGGGGTCTAGTGTGGGGAGGTAGGTGACTACTAGGGGTGTGCAATTGGTGGGAGTTTTTTTCAGTATTGAAGCTGGTTCTCTTGGATTCTATTTGGTTAGCCCATTGCAGAATCTGATCTGCTTCCCTGGTGGAGTGTACTTTATTGGTGAAGGCACTTTAAAATATGTTAGTCTGAGAGACACAACTTTTCTCTTTAGTGCATATTCTGTAGTGTCTGGGTACCTGGCTGTAGATACTTTTTGGGGTTTGTCTGGGGTGATGTCTGGATCTGTAGAGGTAAATGTGGTGATCCATGTTTTCTTCCATGTAGTTGTTTATAGTTTTCCATTGTTGAAGCTGATCATGGTGTCCAGGAAGCAGATGCTGATGTTGAGTGTTCTACAGAGAGTTTGATGGATAGGTGGGACTTGTTGAAGTTGTGGTGAAGGATAAAAGGGATTTGTAATTCTACTGGAAACCAAAAAACATGGATTTAACAGAGACACTGGTTTTATGGCTCATTACAACAATTCGTAAAACATACCTACTAACCCTCCCTTGTCCTATAACTGCAGAGGTATTAATTGCCCACTTCATTTTAAGTGGTCTCCTACAACACATGTGAACTCCTTATGCTTAAGAATGTGTTCCACCTTGTATTTTGCTGTAACACTTTGGTTAGCTCTCCTTGGGCCACCACCCTGATGTGGTAGAGAAGCTTGCGTATACTGAAGACCCTAAGAGAGATGCTATCTGGAGTCCTGTACTCCCGGAAGGATCACCCATGGCAGTAAGGTCGAAGGCAAGGTACTAGACAAAGTTCATCTCAGCACAACACAACCCAGTATAAGACCTCAATGGCAGAACAGGCGGATGAAGCAGGATGACCTCTCAATGGCTGCGAAGGTGGATGAAGCCGGCAAAGGAGGAGAAACCCCCTTGTCTTGGACCTCCTTACCACCGGACACAGGTGCCTCTTCCGCCAAGATTTGGGTGGCTTCTCATGCACAACAACTCACCCACATTAAACTACTCACACGCAGGTGTCTTTAACAGAAAGACCTTTTTCCCTACCTCTACCCATAAAAGTCCTGCAGCGATAGGTGAGTAGTGATGGGGATAGGTGAAGTAATCACCAGGAGTCCCTAGTCACAGACCCACATACAGGCGGTGACTGCAAAATGGTCATCATGTGCCCCTGGACTGAGATAGGGGGGCATTTTCTGCAGCAGCAGTAATGACTGAGCAGACCATTTTAGGAACCCCTCTGCTCACCCCATACAGGAAAGGGGCTAGAAAAGGTGCCCCAAACATAGGCTCTATCACCATACCTGACTGGATAACCATGTCCAGAGGGATCACTCCGAATGTGGTCAAAAAACAAAAATGTTTTTTGCAACTTGGAATATCCATACCCTACTAGATTAATCAAAAAGTGAAAGACCCAAACACAAAACAGCAATTGTTGCCCGAGAACTCTCGGGGTACAACATCAACATCGCTGCTCTCAGCGAAACAAGACATGCAGATGAAGGCCACTTGAGGGAAGAGGGCGGTGGGTACACTTTCTTCTGGAAAGGAAAACTAGCAACAGACAAATACATGGTGTTGGCTTTGCAATCAAAAACCTTCTAGTCAACTGCCTGACTGAGCTCCCTGTTGGCATCAACAAGCGCCTTATGACCCTCTGCATCCAATTGGTCAATAAGTCATTTTCCACTATCATCAGTGCATAGGCACCAACTCTTGATGCTGAAGAACAGAAAGAATCCTTCACTGACTTTGATAAAATTTTGTCATTCGTTCCAAAAACAGATAAGATAATCCTTTTATGGGACTTTAATGCAAGAGTTGGCTGAGATTCTAATATATGGAGTAGCACCATTGGGAAGGAAGGAGTGGGCAAGACCAATTCCCATTGCATCCTTCTACGCAGCAAGTGTGCAGAGCATGACCTTGTGATCACAAATACAATCTTCAGAAAAAGCAACAAATACAAAACAACTTGGCAACATCCCTTCTCAAAACAGTGGCACCACCTAGACAATGTTATTGTAAGAACACAGGATCTAAAAGGTGTCCAAATCACCCATGTCATGACAGAAGCCAATGACTGCTGGACTGACCACCGCTTGGTGAGGTCAGTCATGTTCATCAGGATTGAACCAAAACATAGAAAGTAATTCAAATCACACAGATGACAACACAACATCCATAGACTTCAATCCTCAGTGCACCAAGAGAACTTCCAAACCCTCCTCAGTGAAACTGGCCATATACACATATGGAAACACCACAAGTGTCAAATAAGACTGGAAAACCCTAAAACAGACCATTCATGAGGTTTGCGAAGAATCCATTGGCCTTGCTACCTGACGCCATCAGGACTGGTTTAACAACAACATTGAGATTACAGCCCTTTTGGACTAGAAGCTTTCTGCAACTGGCAAAACCACTATTCAGTCAGAAGCAGAGCTCTTTCCATCAACTCAAAGCTGAAATTCAAAGGAGGATCCAAAAAATTAAAAACAAATGGTGGGAGGAAAAGAAATCCAAACATGCGCTGACAGACATGATATGCAGAGACTTTTTTGAGAGACAAAGACCCTGTATGGACCAAGCTCATGCAGCCTCACACCTCTTAGATCTGAAGATGGTAGTACCCTTCTTAAAGATAATGAATCTATCAAAGAGCACTGGAAGGAACACTACCAAAAGCTTCTAAATCAAGAATTGACTGACTGACAACACCATTGACTCCATCCCTCAGCACCCAATATGGGAAACTCTTGCCAAACCATCAACACCTGAGGAAATCTGCAAAGCAATTAAACAAATGAAGAACAATAAAGCACCAGGTCCTGATGGCATACCAGCTGAAGTACTGAAAGTGGGGGGAGAAACATTGACTAACAAGCTTCATTTGCTGCTCCTCAAAATCTCAAAAGCACACCGAAGAAATCCTGGCTGATTTACGTAATGCTAACATCATCACCATTTTCAAAAAGGGAGACAGGACAGGGTGGACTGTGGCAACTATCAAGGCATTGCCCTCCTCTCCATCGCTGGGAAGATCATTGCTAGAATCTTACTGAATTGCCTAATCCCTCTTGCAGAGGAAGTACTTCCAGTGTCCCAGTGTGGCTTCACCCCATCACAAGGCACAACCGACATGATTTTCGCAGCCAGGCAGATCTAGAAAAAATTTCAAGGATAACACCAGGAGCTGTATATGGCCTTTATCGATCTGATCAAAACCTTTGACTCTGTCAACTATGAGGCTCTGTGAAAAATCATGTCAAAGTTTGTCAAATCATGCCCAAGCAAATTTATCACCATTGTAAGACACCTCCACAACCAGATGACTGCCTCCATCCTGTGCATTGGCTCTACCTCTGAGCCCTTTGTCATCCAAACTGGCATAAAACAAGATTGTGTACTGCTACCCATCCTTTTCTCCATTTTCTTAGCAGCTATGAAAACATTAACCTAAGACTGCCTACCACAGGGCACTGGCATCCAATATCGGATTGACAGCAACCTCTTCAACCTTTCTCGTCTCCATGCCAGAACTAAAGTAATATCGTCAACAATAACGAACTCCAGTACACAGATGATTGTGCTGTAGTTGCACACTCAAAGGAGAATCTTCAAACAGCCCTTAATTGCTTCTCTGAAGCTTACAAAAGCCTGGGGCTAACTTTGAACACCAGCAAAACAAAAGTTCTCCACCAGCCAGTCCCCAGTCAATCATCAGACCTAGCAAGGAAGATTGACATTGACAAAGAAGACCTGGAAAATGTAGAATACTTTGCCTATCTTGGCAGCCACTTCTCACAGAGGGCAGACATAGACGTCGAGATTCAGCACAGAATTCACCTTGCCAGCCTTGCCTTTGGCAGACTGTCTCACCGGGTGTTCAACAATCACAACATCAGAACACATACTAGACTTTTAGTTTATAAAGCGGTGATAATCCCACCTCTCCTCTATGGCTGTGAGACTTGGTGACCTATAGAAAACACCTGAAAAACCTGGAATGTCACCACCAGCACTTTCTTCAGAAATTCATAACATAAAGTAGGATCCTCAACACACTAATGTCAGTGTCCTCACAGAGGCCAACATCTTCAGTGTTGAGGCTCTGATTATCCAGCATCAGCTGAGGTGGAGCAGACACTGTGTGCACATGCCTGATATACGCTTACCAAAACAACTGCTGTGTGCCCAACTCACCAAAGGAGCAAGGAAATGGAGAGGCCAAAAGAAACGCTTTAAAGACACCCTCAAGATAAACATCAAGAGATGTGGCATCAACAGCACATACTGGGAGACAGCAGCCCAGGATAGGGATAACTGACGAAGACTTGTCAGAAAGGGAACGTTCACTTTTGAGGAAAATCGCCTTGCCCTGGTCGCAGAAAAATGCCAGAAAAGAAAGGAAAGACAACAGTCATGCAGTAGTCGCAGCCCAACCCTGTATTCCGACACCACCTGCAATGTCTGCCAATGAGCCTGTGGCTCAAGGATTGGACTCCTCAGCCACCGAAGGACCCATGAAAGATCATCCTCAACACCTAGGGATCACCAGTGATGACCACCTTTCCTAGACCTGAAGACCAGTTCTCTGAAGCTTGAAACTTTGTCCCTTCCACCAACAGAAGGTGGCCCAATAAAAGATATTCCATCACCCACGTTGTCTCTGTCATATGCTGGGACCAGCACAGCTGCAACATCACTTCAAACTAAACTATTGTATCTTTTTTTAATCAAATTGTGCCTAATATCAATATAACTTTGCACTTTGTAATCTGTCCTTTCTGCTCCTATTAATCAGCTCCTACATTTCCCTCCCAAGTTAGCTGCATTTCAGTAGTGGAGGAAGTAATTTGAGTACATCAATGTAAGATCTATTTACATCCATGTAAATGGAAGCAGGAGGTGGCCTGACATTTATAAAGTGTTTGGGGATTTATCAGGATGAAAAGCACTATTTAAATGTAAGATGTATTAGTTAGAAAGGTTAAACCTCTTCAAATACTAAAGCAACTATCAGCTTCATTGTTTAAACCAGTATTATTCTGCTTCAAAGTCCATTTGATTGAGCAGTGAAAACTTAAAGAATCCTGAATGATTCCAATACTCTGGGCTAATTAACAGAGGCTACTTATTGGTGCTACATATAACTGCTGTGTTTTAAGCATGACTATTAATTATAATGTTAGCAGAATATTTGTAATCACTTCAAAATTAACCTTTGTATCCTCAGGAGATTCTTCTTTATAAGAGTCACTTGGAATCTCGTAGAGAAACTAATTAGCCAATGAATGATAAGTGCAGAAGGAACACAAATTAGTTCTTTGTTTACTGCTTCATGGCTGAACCATATAATTTGTATTGCAATTAAATTTTGTTGTATATTGTAAAAAGAAAAGTGTATAATTCAGGGATAATAATAGTATTTTAGAGTGCTGCTGAGACATATGTTGACATATTCATTAGTGTTGTCTATTCCCTAGCAATGCAGAGAATAAGAGGGTAAGGAAAAGGCTTCAATCAAAACTTTGACAAGAAAAGGACTTTTCTTCCTCTCTTGATACAGTTCAAGTTTTAAACCACCACATAATGAAACAAAGAAAGAAACACAGAAGATAGAATAGAGTTCCAGCATGCCTACCCTGTTCCCACCTCTTGCAATTGCAGAAAACTGAATATTTAGGATTTATCTACCACATGCTAAGAATGAGGAATAAATAACCAGTTTTAATCATTCAGAAAATGCCCCAGTAATTGTTTAAAAAACATCCTATGTAATCTTATTATTTACATTATATGATAGAAAAGTACATTAAAAATCTGTGTCATGTACTTATTATCCATTACATTATAGCTACAATGCAAGTATATTTTAATAAGCATTTGTTTTATTATATCAGGTTATGACTAAGTCTACAATTAATATTCAATTTTAAAACACTTGATTTAAAGCCTGAGTAAAAAGCATAAAAGAATGCCCTGCTATGTCCCCGCAAATCAGTGTAACTGGGAATGGCCCTGCAGCAAAAGTGTGTATTTAAATAATTAACGTAGACACATGTGCACAATTCCAATTGACTTTAATGGGATTTGTGAGTGCATGTATTAAGATAGATTGTGGGCTACTATTAGAGATGGTTGGAAAATGGAATTTCTATTCCATGTGAAGTTTCAACATTTTGAAATGTGTTTTTGTTCAAAATTAGAACAAAAAACAGGCTTCTGTCAGAATTTCTGACAAAAAACATTTTTTTAAAGTCTATTTGGAACTATTGAAACACTTTGTTTTGATAACGTAAAATATTATAGTATAGCATAAAATATTAAATACACATAACAGGATATTAAAATGAAAAAATAAAACATTGAAATGAAATAAAACAAAATGGTAAAGTCAAAACAAAATGTTTATACCGTATCAAAATGTTATCAAAACAAAATAAGAAAGTTTAAATAAGAACATGAAAATGGACTTTCGTCTGTTGAAAATGTTGTTGAACATGTTCCTGTGAAATGTTTCAATTTCAGTGGAAGTACATTCCTGATGGAAAACTGTTCTGTAGATTTTTTTTTAAAACCAGCATTATTATTAATGGAGCATCCAAAATATCCAACACACAGGTTCCAAATGACCTACTTCAGAACACATCATTTCCCTTTCCATTCCCTTCACTGGCTTCTCCTTGCCCACTACATAAATCCTCCAGGAAGTGCAGAGATGCCACACTTCCTGTACACTCTATGCAGTCTTTGGTTTTCCCATGGTGACATGTCCTGCTGGGAGCAGAAACAAAGAAGCTCTAGACATGGCAGTCACAGGCTGTAGCTACACAGAGTAATAGGAAGTTTGTTACCTCATTTCTATACATAGTAATGTTCATAGTAAACATTTTTCTTGACACTGTTCTCCTCATCAGTAAGATACTACCTGGTACCAGGAGCTGAAGGCACAATGTGCCGGAAGACCCAATGAGAGATCAGATTGCAATGGCTGCTACAAAGCCTGCGCAACTGCAAGTGACCCTCCCTCACCAGCTCTGAGAATCAGGGGAAATTCTGAATATGCCTAGAAACAGTTCAATTTGAGCTGTATATGAAAACCACTGGGGCAAATAAACTAGAGGATGAGCAAAAGATTGCTCTACTCCTAACAATGGCAAACACATTAGATGTATACAGTGCACTCCATACAAATGATGGTGGGGAAAGAGAGGAAAGCTTTGTAGAAATAATTAAAATGTTTGAGGATCACAGAGTCCGTAGACATAATGTTACTTACAAGAGATAGGCTCAGGATGAGAACACAGAATGAAGGGGAAACAATGGAGGAGTTTGTCAGAGACTTAAAATTAACAAGTCAGTCCTGTAAATATGAAATATTAAAAGATTCTGTCATTAAAGACCAGATTGTCCTGGGATGTAACAATAAAAGAGTCTATGAACAGTCACTAAGGGAGATGGATCTCACACTAGAAAGGGCAATATGTATATGCCAAGCAGCAGAACTAACAAATACACATAAAAAGCCTAGAGAAAGGCACAGAGCATGTGACTTAATACTATAGCTAAACCAGCAAGGGAAAAGTTCACAGAAATTAAATTGGCCAGGGACCAAAAAATGGAAAGCAAGAAACAATGCTAGCGATGTGACAACCATCATGAGTACAGGAAATGCCAAGTACTTAGGCAAATATGTAGAAACATTCATAAACCTAACCATTATGCAAAAATGTGCAGAGAAAGTAGGAATGTGCATGTATTATGTGCCAATATTGATTCCTCAAGTGAAGAGGAAGAGTTGTTCTTAAACACAATAATGGAGAAGATTGAATACAGAAAAGATAGGCTAATTAATATGTGCACAAATGGTGCTTATGTGACATAAAAGATACATTTACTTGGGTCCCAGTATCTAATAACAAACTGAAAGAGAGAGTTGTAAGGTGCACATAACAATTCAACAAGTCAAAAGTATCTGTGAAAGACTATAATGGAGGAACCATTCCAGTGTTGGTAGAGTGCACACTGACACTTAAATACAAAAGAAGAAAGGACAAGGACATACCTAAAGAGAGTTTGCAATAGGGTAGATAAGACTGATTGAGACACAACGTTGTGCTAGAACAACTTAAAGGGTTGTCAAATCAGTTACTGTATTGTAATAGTTTTTAGTTTAATTTAATAGTGTTTTAGTTCAGCAAAGAAATTTGGGAAGAGATCTACAAAAGGGAAGATGTGTTATAGAATGAATCGTCCAGGAAATGGAGAGATGCCACACTTCCTGTACACTCTAGGTTCAGACTTTGGTTTTACTACTTGCTGAGGATTAAAAAAAAGAAGCCCAAAACAGTGCAGGAGGCAGACAGCAGCTACACAAAGCAGGAAGTTTGTTTCCACATTTCCCATGCATAGTTGTGTGTCAAGTAAAGGGTTTAAATTGATACTGGTCTGCTCATTGGGAAGATACTACACCCATCATGCCAAGATTAAACTTCTCATCCTCATCTTTGAGGCCCTGAACAACTTTCCCCAGCCTGGCAATAATTTACAGCAACAGTAGCTTAATCAATATTTAGGTACATAAATTGAAGACTTGATTTTCAGAAACTCTGAACACCAAGAAGCTCCCATTGACCTTATATTTTTGAAAACCTTGGTCCCTTTGTCTCAAATCATGTTTCTTATCTCCAATGTCACCACTTCCCTTCTCCAAGAATGCTGGCCTCCTCCCTTCTGACATTAACATCTATTAAAGAAATGAGCGAAGGGACCAATATAGTCATCCAGAGTGACCTGCATAATACAGGCCATAGAACCTCACCTGGTAGCTCCTCCAGCAACCCATTAGTTTCCAGTTGAAGCCTTTTAGAAAGATATCTAATGTTGATTTAATGACATCAAGTCATTGAAAATCCACAGCATCAACAGATAATTTGTTCCAATGGTTAAATGCCTTCACCAATAAAAATGTGTACCTTATTTGTAGCCTCAATTTATCTAGATTCAGGCCATAGAGGTTATTATGCCTTTGTCCACTAGATTAAAGAGCTCTCTATTTCTTAATCCCATTCAGACCTATTTTCTACCTGATACCCTATATGTGAGAAAGAACCTCCCAGTCCCAAGAACCAAGCCTGCCTGCTCTCCTCATTCAAAATCAGCTAAGACAATATAAAGATCGTGGTATTCATCCAACTTCTGCTAACAAAATACTCCCTGCCCATATGGAATGCCATTCACAGTATTTGCGCAGATTTTCAAAACCTGATCACAAATACTCTTTGGTCTTGGCTTTCCCGCAGTGGGGTCTGAATACATTCATGGGCTCTACTGGGCTTCTCAGGGTTGGCTTCCTTTCGTGAAGCTCATATGGCCTGCTACACTTTTTCAGCTTGGTTTTCCCTTTACTCTGAGCTCTGGTAGGCTTCCTGAGCCTGGCTGCTTCTTGATATGGGCTGTGGGCAGTACTCCTCCACCCCACTCTTTTGTGAGGACAGAAGAGCAGTCACTCAGTGAAGATTCTGCAGATCTTCATAACACGATCGTCATAGAATCATAGAATCTCAGGGTTGGAAGGGACCTCAGGAGGTCATCAAGTCCAACCCCCTGCTCAAAGCAGGACCAACCCCAACTAAATCATCCCAGCCAGGGCTCTGACAAGCCTGACCTTAAAAACCTCTAAGGGAGGAGATTCCACCACCTCCCTAGGTAACCCATTCCAGTGCTTCACCACCCTACTCGTGGAACCCACTTTCAGGTAGTTGAAAGCAGCTATCAAATCCCCCCTCATTCTTCTCTTCTGCAGGCTAAACAATCTCAGTTCCCTCAGCCTCTCCTCATAAGTGATGTGCTCCAGCCCCCTAATCATTTTTGTTGCCCTCCGCTGGACTCTTTCCAATTTATCCACATCCTTCTTGTAGTGGGGGGCCCAAAACTGGACACAGTACTCCAAATGTGGCCTCACCAGTGCCGAATAGAGGGGAATGATCACGTCCCTCGATCTGCTGGAAATGCCCCTACTTATATAACCCAAAATGCCATTAGCTTTCTTGGCAACAAGGGCACACTGTTGACTCATATTCAACTTTTCGTGCACTGTAACCCCTAGGTCCTTTTCTGCAGAACCGCTGCCCAGCCATTCGGTCCCTAGTCTGTAGCAGTGCATGGGATTCTTCCGTCCTAAATGCAGGACTCTGCACTTGTCCTTGTTGAACCTCATCAGATTTCTTTTGGCCCAATCCTCTAATTTGTCTAGGTTCCTCTGTATCCTATCCCTACCCTCCAGCGTATCAACCACTCCTCCCAGTTTAGTGTCATCTGCAAACTTGCTAAGGGTGCAGTCCACACCATCCTCCAGGTCGTTGATGAAGATATTGAACAAAACCGGCCCCAGCACCGACCCTTGGGGCACTCCACTTGATACCGGCTGCCAACTAGACATGGAGCCATTGATCACTACCCGTTGAGCCCGACCATCTAGCCAGTTTTCTATCCACCTTACAGTCCATTCATCCAATCCATACTTCTTTCACTTGCTGGCAAGAATACTGTGGGAGACTGTATCAAAAGCTTTGCTAAAGTCAAGAAATAGCACATCCACTGCTTTCCCCTCATCCACAGAGCCAGTTATCTCATCATAGAAGGCAATTAGGTTAGTCAGGCATGACTTGCCCTTGGTGAATCCATGCTCACTGTTCCTGATCACTTTCCTCTCCTTTAAGTGGTTCAGAATTGATTCCTTGAGGACCTGTTCCATGATTTTTCCAGGGACTGAGGTGAGACTGACTGGCCTGTAGTTCCCCGGATCTTCCTTCTTCCCTTTTTTAAAGATGGGCACTACATTAGCTTTTTTCCAGTCATCCGGGACCTCCCCCCGATTGCCATGATTTTTCAAAGATAATGGCCAATGGCTCTGCAATCACATCGGCCAACTCCTTTAGCACGCTCAGATGCAGTGCATCCTGCCCCATGGACTTGTGCTCATCCAGCTTTTCTAAATAGTCCCGTACTACTTCTTTCTCCACAGAGGGCTGGTCACCTCCTCCCCATACCGTGCTGCGGAGTGCAGCCGTCTGGGAGCTGACCTTGTTTGTGAAGACAGAGGCAAAAAAAGCATTGAGTACACTAGCTTTCTCCACATCCTCTGTCACTAGGTTCCCTCCCTCATTCAGCAAGGGGCCCACACTTTCCTTGACTTTCTTCTTGTTGCTCACATACCTGAAGAAACCCTTCTTGTTACTTCTAACATCTCCGGCTAGCTGCAACTCCAAGTGTAATTTGGACTTCCTAATTTCACTCCTGCATGCCTGAACAATATTTTTATACTCCTCCCTGGTCATTTGTCCAATCTTCCACTTCTTGTAAGCTGCTTTTTTGTGTTTAAGACAAGCAAGGATTTCACTGTTAAGCCAAGCTGGTCGCCTGCCATATTTACTTTTCTTTCTACACATCGGGATGGTTTGTTCCTGCAACCTCAATAAGGATTCTTTAAAATACAGCCAGATTTCCTCGACTCCTTTCCCCCTCATGTTATTCTCCCAGGGGACCTTGCCCATCAGTTCCCTGAGGGAGTCAAAGTCTGCTTTTCTGATGTCCAGGGTCTCTGTTCTACTGCTCTCCTTTCTTCTTTGTGTCAGGATCCTAAACTTGACCATCTCATGGTCACTGCCTCCCAGGTTCTCATCCACTATTGCTTCCTCTACTATTTCTTCCCTGTTTGTGAGCAGCAGGTCAAGAAGTGCTTTTCCCCTAGTTGGTTCCCCCAGCACTTGCACCAGGAAAGTGTCCCCTACACTTTCCAAAAGCTTCCAGGATTCTCTGTGTACTGCTGTATTGCTCTCCCAGAATTTGCCTGAATTGAAACTTTCAGTGTTGACTATTTGATTTCAACAAATTCTGATGAAAAATTATTTCATCTGAATTTTTCAGGACACATCTAAAGTCAACATTGTTAACAATTTTCCTATTGATCAAAGCATGGTAGCAAGGAGAAGGACGATCATGTTATGAAGATCTGCAGAATCTTCATTGAGTGACTGCTCTTCTGTCCTCACAAAAGTGTGGGCTGTAGGAGTGCTGCACACAGCCCCTCACCAAAAAGCAGCCAGTCTCAGGGAGCCTGTTGAGTCCTGCGGAGATGGTTCGATTTCAGTGAAGTTCGGACGGAACCCAGGCAGGATTCCCTTTTTGTTGTTGTTTTTATTCCTACTTGGAATTAAACCATGTTTCAAAATATTGAAATCCTCCATAACATGGAACTCTCTCTCTCTCTCTGCCCTGCTCTAGATGACATTTAAAGTATTATCATTGGGCATCTGTGTTAGCACCCATTGAGATGAATGGACCACGTCAGAGCTAATGTTTCAGGTTCTGTCAACTCAGGCAGACATCTCTGCTTCACTTAGTCTTGAGAAGATTAACACAGTGTAATTTAGCAATCAGAGCAGCTACAGTCTTACCTTCTCTCATTCTATTTTACCTCTGTTCCCAAAACATGCTGTAGCTCTGATAAAATTAAAGGGCCAATTTTTGTTTAGTTAAACTAGTGTAAATCCGAAACAACTCCACTGGAATTATTTCAGATTACACCAGTGAAACAGAGCAGAATTTGATCCCAACGCTATAGCACAATTCAGGCGCATTGTTAAAGCATGGTTTACTTTTGAGACAAGTCAAGTCATATTTTAAAAATTAGTCTTGGGACTGTGGTGTTGTAACCAAGTATCTCTCAACATGGTAATAGTATAGCTGCAGTGAAGGACTTGAATGACTAGCTGATAGCCTCATTTAAAGTACTTTTTATCTCTTTATAATAGCCTTGCAATGGAACTCCCTTCCAGCTGGAGCCATTTGTGCATATTTTCATCTATTCAAAGCTGCTTTCACAATATTTTGATTATTACCCTCCCCCCATATTTGATGTTTCTAATTTAGCTGGTTAAACCAGGAATGAAACTAATTGCTTGGTGGAATAAACAGCAATTTAAAGTAATTTTAGTTCCATTTTAAGAATATCGTCAGCTATATCTCCTGCACTTTAATTGGGCCACTGGAGAGGTTAATTACAACTTTGTAGATTAATTAAGCAAATTTCATCCATTTACTAATTCTTATTTAGCTTCATTCTATCTGCTGCACTAATTTGGTGCATCTGTAATGAGTTAAAAAAAGAACCTAAGTTAATGCAAGCAATATAGATGTTTTATTCTGAAGAACAAAAATAGTTATGGGGAAAGCAGATGAACTCCCTCTGTACTTTTTCTTCATCAGACACATGAAGTGGTTTCATTTCTTTATTAGATGATAAAAAATAGAGAGATTAATTTATTATTAATGAGCTCATTAGAAGACTAAGTGATACAGGCAGGCAGACCCTTGCCTGGACGGAAGTTTTAAATGAGCCATTTTTCCCTCAGTCATTTCTGACCCACTATTATGGGGTTTGGTAGGCTTATGAAAATACGAGACTGTCATGAAATTCTAACATATCAGAAATCCATATCAAGATTATTTTCAGTTTCAAAAGAATTTCTTGAGTATATAACTCACTGTTTTCAATTCATTGGGAAGAAAAACAAAACAAAGAGGCCCTTTAAACGTATTCCCTGGTTGAAAACACATTTATATAATTGGACCGCCATACTTCTAAGACAAGAAAAATAATTTTACAGATTTTAACCTTTCCTTTAATATCAAATTCTGCAGAATTTAGCCTTGCAGAAGTAAAATTTCTAAGAGCCTCAATTGAATTTCTATTGAAGTATCACTGGATTTAGTTCAAGGTGTCGTCATGTCCTTTTAAGAAGTGGTACTATGGTTAATGCACCCATAAATATGCAATACTCATGAAAAACTTAATTTGTGAAGCCAGCTCTAAGTAGCTCTTGCATAACAATATTCTGCTCTCAAGGTAAATTCTGTCAGTAAGAACATTCTAATGATGTGATACTTTTGTCTTACATCTCATTGGTTGAGTTCAGTGCCATTCCATATTGTGCTGAGACAGGTCTGTATGTTTTGGGTTTTACTGGAACCATCAAAACAAGATTATTGGGCTAAGCCAAAACACCAGATCCAAACACCCCTGAACTTTGGCAAAGTTTCAGATCCAGCTATAGCCGGAATTCTAAAGAGTCCCCACTAGCTCATTTATTGATGTTTCCCTTAAGTTTAGATGTTAAATAAAAAGTAGTTGTAATTGTTCTAGTTCACTTTACTATTGCTTCAAACACAGCCATCACAAAGTACGAACGGAAGAAGTAACTCCACGTCTGAGCATTTGCCTATTCATCATGTTTTGTGTGTTTATTTTTCAGTTCTATTCTTACAATGATAACAATCACAGATTGTGTTTAATGCATGTGTTGGCCAGCAGTGCAAGTAGGGCGATACGGTCCGGTACGCTGTACCAGTAAGATGTATAGCCAGTACGGCATACCGGAAAGAGGAGCAGCAGAACGTGGCATTGCTGGGTGGCCCCACACCCGCAGCTCCTTCAACACAGCTGTACCGCCCCTAGCCCCGCCCCAGCCCTGTCCTCTGGTGGGGCTGCTGTACAAACTAGGGAGACCCTGCGTGGAAGTGCTGGGGCAGTACAGCCGCACCAGTGGAGCTCCGGGTGTGGGGCCTCCCGGTGGCCCCACGTTCTGCTCCTTTCACCGCTGCAGTTTTGAAGGCCAGAGCCCCCCCCCCCACTCCCCAGTAAGGGGGGGAATCATTGGGAGGGGTTGGGGAGAGCGTGGGGGGCCTGGGCTGGGGATGGGGTGGGGAGGAGTCATGTGGAGGGTCACGTGAGGAGGTCACATGCTCCCTGTGCGCCCTCCCCCCCCCCGCCCGTGCCGGTAAGAAATGGATTTTATTTGCACCACTGGCGTTGGCTCAGAGGGAAGCTGCATCTGTGATCTCGCCCTTAACTCTCCCATGGGCCCTCCTTCCAAGTGACTGCAATATTAATGCAAAAATGCTATTAATAAAATTATTAAAATTTTTGTTATTAAGCTTGTCTGTGCCTTTACTGAAGCTTACAATATATTTATCATTCTCAGCATTGCTGTAGCTGTGTTGGTCCCAGGTAGGTGAGGTAATATATTTTATTGGACCAACTTCTGACCCAGACCTGAAGAAGAGCTCTGAGTCTCTCAAAAGCTTGTCTTTTTCACCAACAGAAGTTGGTCTAATAAAAGATATTACCTCACCCACCTTGTCTCTATAACATTGTTACTTTCATATATATTGTGCTTGGATGGAAAGTAACTCATATGCATATATTTTTGTTTGTTTAGTTATACGAAATATTCATGCTAACAAAAGGAATTCCAAGAGGCTTCAGTTGTGTCTCCCAAGGACAAGCAAATGTTAGGAAGATAATCCATCTTTAGCTATAATATCATGTTTATTACCCAAAGAGTGTTACAGAAAAGCCGCATCTTAAATTTTACCTTGTTTTAATGATTATACTATGTTCCTTTGTGCAATACTTAAAGATATAATGTTAATTGAAATGTGTGATTTGTACAAAATATTTAATACAAGTTTAATTGCTGTAACAGAGGCAATGTAACTCTAAGGACCTTGGATCAAGAGACAAACCCCTAAAAGTGTGTTAGCTGGACCAGGGCATCTTCCTTTGGGCAATTTGGTAGAAAACCATATATCAAGAAAACAAACCATATAAAATGCTGATGTTGTAGGGAAAGACCTGACTGTGAAAAGGAACATAGGGATGTGCTATCAAAGTAATAAATGTAGATGTAAAGCGAGCTTTTTCAATTTCCCAGAAAAACTTCTCAGTAAACCTTAACATAGAATTTTAGAAATATCCTTGTTAAAATAAGTTACATAAGTAATCTAAAAAACTCATTCAGAACAGCCTCTAGGAAGAACACATATAGTTGGAAATGTGTGTTTCATTTCTTAATGTTAAAATGGCAAACACCTTTCTGAAATGCATATTTGCAAATATGTTAGCTAAATGCAAAACTCCTAATATAATTTCCTAATATCGTTGGTAAATGGTAATGCTTTATGTACCAACATGGAATCTTATGACCTTGCTAAACTGATTACTAATAAAAGAAACCATTGTAATATAGACTATTTATAATTAATGGGGAACTGATTAATTACTGGAAGTACTCAAGCAACTCCCTCACCCAAGCAGGAAAGATAAGAAATTCAACTTTCCAGAAATTGTTATAAAGAATTTACAACTTCTTCAATAATTATCTGAGCTAAAGACTCTCTTTTGGAATTAATAATAAAAGACTTAAAAACTGAGAACTTTTATATAAAGAACAGGAGTGTTTGGACGTTTTGAAAAACAAATTTCATTTCCTGTCAAACTCTAATAAACATGGAAGCATATCTCAGAAAATGGGACTGGAAAAAAAAAGAAACAGATAAAACTAACTTTAAAGGTTATTTGATACTTTCCTGCCACAAGAACAACAAGGGCAATTAAGGAAATGTTAAATATTCATTAGACAGACTGCATCTTCAGGAGCTGAATCCAACCCCCAGGCATGAGCCAATGAACAAATGACAGCTACCAACTTCAAATCTTAACCATCCTGAAAGAGGTGTCCTTTCCTATAATTTCATGGAAGGAGAAGAACCCTGAACTGAGCACCCCTCATGCCCACATCCTCTGCTACCCTGCATAAACAACAAGCAGCCAACTTACCCATTCCATCTTCACAAGCAAATTGCTATGACAGCTAAGAACAGAGAAGACTCAAGAAGAAACCAACACAAGGAAACCCCTCCAAAACTTCAACATGGATTGGTGAGAGAAAGTTAACTAAGACACTGCTAAGGGATTAAATCGAAAACTCTTGTAATGATTTTACTGGGATATGAAAATGCTGTTATAACTTCAAACTAACAGTTTGTCCTGTTAATCACAAAATGGTTAGACCACGGATTCCTGGAGAGAAGACAGGGGCTAAACTCTGGTAAACAGAGAACGAGTGGGATTTAAGATTCTTAATATCTGTAATTGGCCTTTTTTTAAAACAGCTCCTTAAATGACCTCTTCTAAGTAACAGATTTAAATATTTTCTTCAACTTCATAATATTTAATTAAAATTGCTTACTTTGCCCAATTATAAACTGTCTGGATATTATTAACAAACAACAGGATCAGCATTTCCTTAAAAAAAATTATTTTGCCCATTCATAAACATTCTTAGTTATTTAAGGATAAATTTAGACTGGGTTCATGATAATTTGGGGAAACAAAACCTTGGTCTCAACTTAGCAGGAGAAATGTGCCCCACCCCCACAAGGTCAGACTCACTCTCAAGAATGTAATCTCATTAAAAATTTTCCACAAAGAAATATACAGAAAAGGTTGAATGTAATATATATTTTTGAGACGATGTGTATCATTTCAATTATTGTATCATTTCTATTTTGTCATTTGTGTTTTAATATTTTCTTTTCCTTTTTTTCTTAATAAAATAGCCATGGTTAACCATTGTAATTATTTCATTTGGCCTTAATAATTGTGCCCCCTAAGGCATGTAAAAGAACTCCTGTGATTAAAATAGTGGGAGTCACGTCCCTGAGTGAGCAGGTAGTAAGAGCTGCCTACTATTTGTTGTTTTTCTAAATTAAATATTTTAGCAGTTGTTAAAATAAAAATACTAGCTGTCAAAAAATTAAAATTACCCCTTTCTATTCCACACCCCTTAAGAACATAAGAATATAAGAATGGCAGTACTGGGTCAGACCAAAGGTCCGCCTAGCCCAGTATCCTGTCTTCCAACAGTGGCCAGTGCCAGGTGCCCTAGAGGGAATGAACAGAACAGGTAATCATCAAGTGATCCATCTGCTCTCACCCATTCCCAGCTTCTGGCAAATTTGTCATTAATGGACCTATCCTCATAAGTTGACTGTGTGTTGTATGAAGAAATACTTCCTTTGTTTGTTTTAAATCTTCTGCCTATTAATTTCATTGGGTGACCCCTGGTTCTTCTGTTATGTGAAGGAGTAAATAGCACTTCCTTATTTACTTTCTCCACACCATTTGTGATTTTATAGACCTCTATCATGTTCCCCCTTAGTCATCTCTTTTCCAAGCTGAGCAATCGCACTCTTTTTTAATCTCATCTCATATGGAAACTGTTCCATACCCTTAATCATTTTTGTTGCTCTTCTCTGTACCTTTACAATTCTAATATATCTTTTTTGAGACGATGTGACCAGAACTGCACAGAGTATTCAAGGTGTCAGCATTCCATGGATTTATATAGAGGCATTATATTTTCTGTCTTAATATCTGTCCCCTTTCCTAATGGTTCCTAATATTCTGTTCACTTCTTTGACTGCTGCTGCACAGAGTAGATATTTTCAGAGAACTATCCATGATGACTCCAAGATCTCTTTCTTGAGTGGTAACAGCTAATTTAGACCCCTTAATTTTGTATCTATAATTGAAATTATGTTTTTCAATGTGCCTTACTTTGCATTTATCAACATTGAATTTCATCTGCCATTTTGTTGCCAAGATGCTCAGTTTAGTGAGATACCTTTGTAACTCTTCACATTCTGCTTTGGACTTAACTATCTTGAGTAATTCTGTATCATCTGCAAATTTTGTCACCTCACAGTTTACTCCTTTTTCCAGATCATTTATGAATATGTTGAACATGAGTGGTCCAAGTATAGATCTCTGGGGGACACAATCATTTACTTCTTTCCATTGTGAAAACTGACCATTTTTTCCTACCCTTTGTTCCCCATCTTTTAAGCAATTACTGATCAGTAAGAGGACCTTCCCTCTTATCTCATGACTGCTTACTTTGGTGAGGGACCTTGTCAAAGATTTTCCGAAAGTCCAAATACACTATATCTATTGGATCACACTTGTCCACATGTTTGTTGACCCTCTCAAAGAATTCTAATAGTTTGGTGAGGCATGATTTCCTTTTACTAAAGCCATGTTTACTCTTCCCCCAAAAATAGTGTTCATCTATGTGTCTGATAATTCTGTTCTTTCTTGTAGTTTCAGCCAATTTGCCTGGTGCTGAAGTTAGGCTTACTGACCTCTAATTGCCAGGATCACCTCTGGAGACTTTTTTTAAAAATTGGTGTCACATTAGCTATCCTCCAGTCATCTGGCACAGAAGCTGATTTAAATGATAGGTTACAAACCACACTTAGTAGTTCTGCAATTTCATATTTGAGTTCCTGCAGAACTCTTGGGTGAATATCATCTGATTCTGATGACTTATTACTGTTTAATTTATCAATTTGTTCCAAAACCTCATCTATTCACACCTCAATCTGGGACAGTTCCTGAGATGTGTCACCTAAAAAAGAATAGCTAAGGTGTGGGAATCTCTCTCACATCCTCTGCAGTGAATACTGATGCAAATAATTCATTTAGCTTCTCTGCAATGGCCTTATGTTCCAAGAATGCTTCTTTAGCACCTCCATCATCCAGTAGCCCCACTGACTGTTTGGCAGGCTTCCTGCTTCTGATGTACTTAAACATTTTTGCTGTTAGTTTTGGGTCTTTGGCTTGTTGCTCTTCAGATTCTTTTTTTGGCCTACTTACTTCTACTTTTACACTTGACTTGCTAGAGTTCATTGTCCTCAGTTGGATTTCTTTTCCAATTTTTAAAGATGCCTTTATGCCTCTAACTGCTTCTTTTACTTTGTTGTTTAGCCATTGTGGCATTTTTTTGTCCTCTTGTTGTTTTATATTTTGGGGTATATATTTAATTTGAGCCACTATTAGGGTGTTTTTAAAGAGTTTCCATGCAGCTTGTGGGCATTTTACTTTTGTCACTATACCTTTTAATTTCCATTTAACTCGCTTCCTTGTTTTTGTGTAGTTCCCCTTTCTGAAGTTAAATACTGCTGGGGTTGCCTTCTTCACCCCTCACCCCCCCCCCAACACACACACATAAGGATGTTAAATTTAATTATATTGTGGTCTCTATTACCAAGTAGTTCAACTATATTCACCTCTTGGACCAGATCCTGTGCACCACTTAAGACTAAATCAAGTATTTTCTCTCCTCTTGTGGGTTCCAGGACTAGCTTCTCCAAGAAGCAGTCATTTCTGGTGTCAAGAAATTTTCTCTCTCCATCCCATCCTGAGGTGACATGTACCCAGTCAACATGGGGATAATTGAAATCCCCCATTTTTATTGAGTTTTCTATATTTATAGCCTCTCTAATGTCCTGGAGCATTTCACAATCACCATCACCATCCTTGTCATGTGTCTGGTAGTATATCCCTCCTTCTATATTCTTATTATTCAAGTATGGAATTTCTATCCATAGAGACTCTATGGTACAGTTTGATTTATTAGACTTATAAGATTTTTAATATATTTGATTCTATGCTTTGTTTCACATATAGTGCCACTCTCCCACCAGCATGACCTACTCTGTCATTCCTATATATTTTGTACCCTCATATCCCTATATCCCATTGATTATCATTATTGCACCCAAGTTTCTGTGATGCCTACTATATCAATATACTCATTCAATACCAGGCACTCAAATTCACCCATCTTAGTATTTAGACATCTAACATTTGTATATAAACACTTATAAAATGTGTCACTTTTTAGCTGTCTGCCATTATGTGATGTAATGGAATGGGACTCTTTTTCATGTGACTGTTTCTCTTCAATTCCTACCTGTACTTTATCAACTTTCATTCTCTCCTCCATACTAGAATATAGAGAATACCCATCAATAGATCTAAGGGATGTCTCAGTCCAAACCATGTGCTCCTCTCACCTGTCAGTTTTCCCCTAGCCCTTACTTTAAAAACTCCTCTGCAACATTTTTAATTGTACATGCCAGCAGTCTGGTTCCATTTAGGATTAGGTGGAGCCCATCCTTCCTGTATAGGCTCCTCCTTTCCAAAAAGGATTCCCAAATTCCCTCATCCCTACACCATCATCTCATCTACACATTGAGATGCTGCAGTTCTGCCTGTCTAACTGGCCATGTGCATGGAGCTGCAAGCAATTCAGAAAATGCTACCACAAAGATCCTGGGCTTCGATCTCTTACCTAACAGCCTAAATTTGGTCTCCAGGACCTCTCTCCTACATGTACCATGACCAATGGAGATAAGCCTGTCTAGATGTCTTGAGAGATCTTCGTAACTGGGAGGCAATTCACCATGTGGTTCTCCCAGTCATGAGAAACCCAGATATTCATATTTCTAATGATCGAATCCTCCATTACTATTACCTGTCTTGACATGCACTCTTTCAGAGTGAAATGCCATAGTTCACCCCACTCTAGGCTGTATGATCAGGCTACAACACCCCTATCACCACCATCCTGCCAGAGTTACAAGGTGAATGGTGCGCCTTATACAACTTGCACTCCCTCACAAGTGCATGTTCTCAGGTGACAAGTTTCACTGCCCTCACCTCTCTCTGGGTAGTCTGAATGGTTCTACCACTCAGACTGACTCTGGGGGAAGCAGCATCATGTTTCCAACATTTAACACACCAGGCCCAACTGCAACTAATTACCTGCAAGACACCCCTCTTCGAGTACTTGTGATCAGCAGCTGCTTAAAATGACTCCAAACAGTTCCTTCCAGCATATTGACCATTTTCCCAAAAGCACACAGCAAGCAGGGAGAAAGGGTTAAACCATCATAGGACCCACACACCTGTGGCTTGCTTACCTGCAGCTCATCATCTCTCTCAAAGCTTAGGCAAGCCCAGATGTCTCAGGCACGTCCTGCAGAGGTGCTTTAGTTCCATAGAACTGCTGCTTGCTCGCATAGAGTCATAGACTTTAAGGTCAGAAGGGACCATTATGATCATCTAGTCTGACCTCCTGCACAACGCAGGCCACAGAATCTCACCCACCCACTCCTGTAATAAACCCCTAACCTATGTCTGAGCTATTGAAGTCCTCAAATCATGGTTTAAAGACTTCAAGGTGCAGAGAATCCTCCAGCAAGTGACCTTATGCCCCACGCTGCAGAGGAAGGTGAAAACCCCCTAGGGCCTCTGCCAATCTGCCCTGCAAAGTCCCTGCCTTAATCCCACCACACTTAACCATTTAATGTTATTTTGATCATAGTCTCCGGCCTTCACAGATTAGACCTGTCCAGGCTGGGATTTTTCCAGTCACTAACTCACACACACTATAACTCTTGCAGTTCCATGGTATTCTCCCTGGAAATATCTTGTGTGTGTGATTTAACTCCAAGTAGTCAATCACAATACTATAAAGTAGGTAAACTGAGGCACGTATCCTCTACATGCAAAATATAATCTACAACCAAACTACATACATGTAATATACACATGTATACGGATATCTTCCTGGTTATCCAGAGCATCTAAATGGGGCAAAATAATATAAAATAATCTTAAAACTAATGTTTCCAATCAAATGACACATTGCATTGGAAAATATTATGAATCAATTGCAATGTTTTGCCTGTAGAGTTTTAAAACAACAACAGAAAATAGACTGGAGTTTCAAGCATATTTTAAAATTAAAAGTAAAAAGAAAATATATTAAAAAATAAAGGAAATACAAATGAGCTTTTAAGAAGCTGTTTCCCTTGACCACATGATCCCATTTTGATTGAATTGTTAATATTTGTTACACAAAAGATCTCTGCAGTTCTTTCCAGAAATGCACTGGCAGAAGCATGGGAAAACTCTGTGGTATTAAAAAAAAAATCTATAAGAAAGAAAAGAGAAGGATGAGTGGTAAATTCTCATTTATAGACCGTATGCTCAATCCAGAGAAAACCTCAACGTAAACTGTCAGCAACACAGGACCTCTAATTTGGGCTGTATTGAACATGGCTTTTTTGGATTTTAAAATGGTTCAATATATTATTTGAAACTTGACATCCATTATAACCCCGACTCATAGTCTAAACTACTCTGGGAGTTCTTGTTTTCAACAAATGCTCCAGCATAATGCAAATCAAAATGGGATGTTTATTTACTAAATCTTCTAATCCTCAGAACAAATTAGGGTATATTATTGGACTACAGGTTTTTTTGTTTGTCTGTTTGCATTTGGGTTTGGGTTTTTTTAAGGCTTCTCATAGCTCAGATTTTTATTGTGTCCAGTTCTGCAGCCCTTACCCAGGCAAAACTCCCGTGGCCAACAATATGAATTTTGTCTGAGTAAAAGTCTGCAGTATTGGGCTCTTTGTAGCTTATTGTAGTTGCCAGTTTTTCTTCTGCAAGTCTGAGGGTGCCCCATATTTTGATTCCAGTAATTGTTCTTTCATTCAAATGTACATTCGCTCTGCTTACATTTTACATTTTTGAAGTAAATGGGTGATTCATCATCAAGACATGTTCCTCATATATGACTCATTTATCTCAGCATGCAGTCCTAATCATGACAACGATTCAACTATCATAATATCATCCACAGTTATTGTCTATGCATCGATAGTTTGGACATGCAAACTCAAAAAGTGCATTTTCGCTTGCTCTATTTATTAGTTTTGAATCAATTGTTTTATTTTTTTCAAAGAAATTACAGTTGCTAATAGTTCCAAATATATATATGTTGGTTGTTTTTATTCTGATTAGACTTGTGTTGGCCAGCCAATAGGAAGGTCAAGAATAGCCTATTTTTATCAGTCTTAAACAGCTATCTATTGGTTGTACTTGGCGAAATTTGTAGAAAAATTTGGTGCAATCAATTAGTCATACCCCATATTTCTGAAGAGATAATCCAGCCTTCTCAGACTTTTATATGGGTATCTTCTTATAAAAAGACAAAAGTCTGAATCGCAACCACCTCGCAACTTACATACCTACAGTATTCTGCTATGGCAGCAGTTTAGATACACTTTGCACAGATGTAAAAACCTTGTGTAAATATTTAGAAATCTGCATATCCCACTAGGCTCACTGGAAATCTTCAGTAAAAATTAGAATCAGCTTTCACAATTTTGTCCTATTTCTCAGAACAACATCCTGGATTGCCCAAACCATTTTGTCCTGGACAGATGGAAGCTCCAGAGGTAATATTAGTATAATGACTTCCAATACTTAGGTATAATAAGGCAGGAACTGCACTACTTTTCTAAAACCCTTTTTCTGCAAATAATTATGAATGTGCTTTACTTCACTACTATGAGTAGTCCCATTAAAATGAATGGAACTATTCATAGGGTAGAATCTCTTACCTAGTTAGAACATTGGCAATTATGCAGTATATTTAGCATTTACTTTTAATATCCTTTTGTTTTACAGGTTTGTGTTAATTGTTCAGAGTTATATTCCCTCACAAATGTGTTAAACACATTAACCTATGAACTCAATTGAAGCTAATTAAATAGTTTGATACATATGTCAGAGTTTAAAAACGTAAATTGTTCCTATCACATTATTGAGCAATAGCTCAATTGAATTTCAATCCATTCTGAGATTCCAGCCAGATTTCATTATAATCCTGATTTTGATATCTCATCAAAATTTCTGGAATAAAAGCTCCATTTTCCTGGGAATTTCTCATGCCTCCTTTTAGGCCAGGTCAGAAATTTAGGGGAGAATCTGGTTTAATCAGACACATTACTTTAGAGTTACTGTCCTTTGAAAAATGACCACACCACACCTTTAAACGCAGGGGGCATTGTCTAGCTTTGCCTGGGAAGAGGGAATAGTGCTTTACAGCCAGGAGTGGGAGCAAGGCTCAGAAGCTGCTGCAAAAGGTGGAATGGGTCAGTGTGGTGACCCTGACTTATCCCAAGTGTAGCCCAGTGGCAAAGCTTGCCTTCATTATATTCACTGCTTTGCATTATATTCTGCTTTGCATTATATTCAGCAGTAATGCAAGGAACCTACAGGCTTGTATCCTGTAAGACATTAGCTTCAACAAGTTAGCATAAGGCTTCAGGGCTATGAATTTTGCACAGATAAATGGCCCAACGGAAAACCCCAAGTATTGGAGAACTGAATATAGTGTGTTTAAGGGTAAGTTCTGACAACAAGTACATGATCCAACTGCGAAAGTGTCATGGCAATGAAGTGATGTTTATAACAGGTACATGAGCTACATCCGCAGATACCTAGCCCCAAAAGGGTAATAAAGGGATGTATATGATAATAATTTGAGATCGTTGATATACTAACCTATAGAAGACAGACACTCCAACATTAGTAAGTGTGGCAGAGCTCCGACCCTGTCTCAGTGGGTCCCGCGCTTCTAGGCAGTTTATGCTAACCTCAGGGCTCACTGCAATCCTCCACGTAGCCCTTCTCTCTCTAGGGCCAGGGTTACAGTCTACTGAGCCCTTTTCATCATAAGCCAGCACAAGGTTGGTGAGACAACTCCCACAGTCTCTGTTGTCCCTATGAGCTTATCTGAGAACAGATTAGCTTCCTGTCCTGATAGGGGCCTGTCTCCCCCCCGCCCCCCAGAGGTGTTTCTGTAGTGACAGGTTGGGGGGGAACCTGGGCCCGCCCTCTACTCTGGGTTCCGGCCCAGGGACCCTAGTGGTAGCAGCAGTTGGCAGCCGACCTTTCACTGCCAGAGTTGCTATGTTTCCCTGGGCCACTTCCCCACAGCTCTCCCGCTTCTCACTTCTTCACCTTTACCTTAGGGCTCCCTTACTGATGGCTTGAGCGTGTCCTCGTTTACTCAGTCCTTCCGTAGCAACCGCACTTCCTCTCCTCTGGCTCTCCACAGCCTGACTGGAGTGAGCCCTTTTATATGCTTAGAAGAGCCTTAATTAGAGTCAGGTGTTCACATCACCTTAATGGCCTCACCTGACTCTTTGCAGGTTAATTAGAGTCAGGTGTTCTCATTAGCCTGGAGCAGTCCCTGCTCTGGTCAGTCAGGGAACAGAAAACTGATAATCCAGTGGCCAGTATTTCTGCATGCTACTACTTTGTTGTACCCAACTGGCCTGGGTCTGTCACATAAGGTAAGGATATACAAATAAAGAAAAAGGGAAAATCTTCTACTGAATATACATCAAACATAATGTTGTCAGCGTATCATATTATAAAAGTTGCAGCCCAGGCTAGGGGTGGTAGGAGAAGGAGATGTAATCCTTGGGAGGTGCCAGAATGGTGGCCAGTGGTGAGGAGGGAGAATGATGGCTAACATTTCAGGTTGCTCTGCAAGGCAACGTGTTGAGTATATGGATGTTCAGGTGTACATTCTGTAGTATCTATCTACCAGGTGTTTGTGACTGTGCTAAATGTATTAATACACTATTTGTAAATACAGAGGAGTTCCTATAGTGTGAGTGTTACAACTGTGCACATTGGGGTTCCCACCTATATAATAATTTGAATAATACTGAGCCTGAGCTTGGGTCAAGAACCTGTCAACCCTCAACGTGATAACTGGGGATTCTTAAGTAATCTATCTATCTATCTATATTAGGGCTGTCAAGTGATTAAAAATATTAATCACGATTAATCACGCGATTTAACAAATGAATTGCGATTAATCGCACTGTTAAACAATAATAGAATACCGCTTATTTAAATATTTTGGATGTTTTCTACATTTTCAAATATATTGATTTCAATTACAACACAGAATATAAAGTGTACAGTGCTCACTTTATATTTATTTTTGATTACAAGTGTTTGCACTGTAAAAAGACAAAGGAAATAGTATTTTTCAATTCACCTAATACAAGTACCGTAAGTGCAATCGCTTTATTGTGATAGTTGAACTTACAAGTATAGAATTATGTATAAAAATACTGCATTGAAAAACAAAACAATGTAAAATAATAATAAAGATGCATCTTGATTAAAACCATAGCAGGTGTCTCCCGTCCTTCTTTTGGTATAGCTGGAGAATTAGTGATTTTTCACTTTCTGAAAAATCTAACTTCTTTTGTCTAAGTACATCTTAAAACAGGCTTGATCGAAAAGTTTAATTTGTTATATACCTTATTTTTCAATGAGCACTAGTATGGTGGAACATTTTTATTAATGTTTTATGGAAAACTCTCCAGTTATTGGATATTAACGTTTTGTAGAAAGCAGTGATTTTAAGATGTATAAGTCAAAGTCCATGGTACATGGCTCAAGTAACAAAAAATTTTGAAGACCTATTCAAGGTATCTTGTGATTCTTTGAGAAGAACAGCTTTGATTAAAGAAGAATACAAACCTCACAGGCATAGCCGCATTATCTGCTCTGTAAACCATATAGTCCTCACCAGGATATTTAAAAGCTTTGTAGAGACCTAGTGTATCTATCTAACATCCATACACTGAACATCTTTGGTTCAAGGAGATCACAAACTTTGCAGCATATTTGTCATCTGTAAATAGTCTTGTTCAAGGAACTTATGTGTTTTGCAGACACAATGGGCAGGATTTGTAAGCACTAGCCATTTAATAATTCATTTTTTTTTTAAAAGCATTATAGCTTTCTGTAAATGATGAGGTAATTAGAAGGCAATACTGGCATTGGTTATAGAACAAGGTATGCACATGCAGTGTCTGTCTTTCCTAATTTACACTGGTGTACCTCCGTTGACTTCAGTGAAGTTACTACAGACTGTGTGAAGATTCAGGACCACAGTCTGTAGACTTATCACTGTTTAATGTCTGCAGTCATTCCTATGGAGCTCACAAAGTCTGCAGGTACAACCCATCCCATATAAAACCTGCAGACTCATCCTACTAATCTGTAATCTCTGTGTTTACTACTCTGGCCATTTACAAGGACCAGAGGCTTTAAAATGCCCACAATCTGACTATTATAGAACCTTTATGGCTGTTCGAAGGCCAAGACTTAACACCTTGGAGTGGCCTAGACTTCTATGCCTGTGCACCTTATAAACTGTTGATGCAACAGCTCTAATGCAAGATACAGTGTAGTTTTCCCCAGTTCTTCTGTTTCAGAATCTATTAAGGGTATAAGATCCTCCAGTGAGTTCACACGCAAAATTATTCATGTTTGGTCTCATGAAGTTTAGATGTTCTGCAGACAAGCTAGCAGCTCTTGCAATATCTGAGTCAAAAGTTTCAGATACCTCATAATCTCTAACTACAACATTAGAGAATGCTCTTAAAATGTATAATTTCTGCCTGCATAACAAGAGGTTTTATGTAGGCAATATCATCCCCTGGGAAAAACTTTGTTGTTTAAAAAAACATCAATGTTCTGAAAATGTAATAAAACTGTTTAATCAGTGAAACCTTGTACAGATATACCACGTTTCTGCTCAGCAACATTTTTATGTCACGAACTGCTGATGAAAAAAGGGAATATATAATAGAAACTGCAACCTTCTTAAGTCTTTACTACATCATATACTGTAACTAGCAATAACACAGGCCATCAATAACTTTCTGCAAAACTCTGGGCTGAAAAGCAACAATCTTGTTACAAAAAATAAAATCCAACAATTATACTAATTATCCAATTATCTCATCTCGACACCTTTAGTATTTCTCATCTAATGGTAATATATCAATATAAATGAACCATTGATATAACTGGCATCATAGTTGACACATTTGGTTAGTTAGAATCACTTGTTTTTTTAAAGACAAAATATTTATCCTTATAAACTGGGCTTCATGTTTGTGGGCATGAAATTGTGACTGGAAATAATTGCATGCACAGCTTTGCACCAGCAATTTAGACCCACAAAAATGCAAACTTCATACATTGATCTGTGATTACTTCAAGTCCTAACACAAGAGGAGATGCAGTGTTAGCCTTAACTTTGAGTTCACTTGCTTCTCTTAGTTTCAGTCAGGAACTTAATAAGTTACTATTACTTGAAAATCTAGGGCTGTCAAACGATTAAAAAATGAATCACGATTAATTGCACTGTAAAACAATAATAGAATGCCATTTGTTTAAATATTTTTGGATGTTTTCTACATTTTGAAATATATTGATTTCAGTTACAACACAGAATATAAAGTGTACAGTCCTCACTTGTATTTATTTTTGATTACAAGTATTTGCACTGTAAAAAAACAAGATACAGTATTTTTCAATTCACTTAATACAAGTACTGTAGTGCAATCTCTTTATCATGAAAGTTGAACTTACAAATGTAGAATTATGTACCTAAAACTGCATTCAGAAATAAAAAAATTTAGATCCTGCAAGTCGACTCAGTTCTACATCTTGTTCAGCCAATCGCTCAGACAAACAAGTTTGTTTATATTTGCAGGCGATAATGCTGCCCGCTTCTTGTTTACAATGTCACCTGGAAGTGAGAATAGGCATTCTCATGGCACTGTTGTAGCCGGCATTGCAAGGTATTTACGTGCCAGATGCACTAAAGATTCATATGTCCTTTCATGCGTCAACCACCATTCCAGGGGACATGCGTCCATCCTAATGACGGGTTCTACTCAATAACAATCCAAAGCAGTGTGGACCAACGCAAGTTCATTTTAATTATCAGAGTTAGACGTCTCCAGCAGATGGCCGATTTTCTTTTTTGGTCATTCAGGTTCTGTAGTTTCTGCATCGCAGTGTTGCTCTTTTAAGACTTCTGAAAGCATGTTCCGCACATCATTGCTCTCATATTTTGGAAGGCACTTTAGATTCTTAAACCTTGGTTCCAGTGCTGTAGCTATCTTTAGAAATCTCACATTGGTACCTTCTTTGCGTTTTGTGAAACCTGCACTGAAAGTGTTCTTAAAATGAACAACATATGCTGGGTCACCATCCGAGACTGCTATAACATGAAATATATGGCAGGATGTGGGTAAAACAGAGCAGGGGACATATAATTCTCCCCCAAGGAGTTCAGTCACAAATTTCATTAACGCATTATTTTTTTTAACGAGCGTTATCAGCATGGAAGCATGTCCTCCGGAATGGTGGCCGAAGCATGAAGGGACAGATGAATGTTTACCATATCTGGTACGTAAATGCTTTGCAATGCCGGCTACAAAAGTGACATGCAAATGCCTGTTCTCACTTTCTGGTGACATTGTAAATAAGAAGAGGGCAGTATTATCTCCTGTAAATGTAAACAGACTTGTCTGTCATAGTGATTGGCTGGACAAGAAGTAGGACTGAGTGGACTTGTAGGCGCTGAAGTTTTACATTGTTTGTTACATAACTGCACTCAAAGGCAAAAGAAACAAAATCTACATTTGTAAATTGCACTTTCACAACAAAGAGCTTGCACTTTTTCACTACAATACTTGTATGAGGTAAATTGAAAAATACTATTTCTTTTATCATTTTACAGTGCAAATATTTGTAATAAAAATTATATACACTTTGATTTCAATTGCAACACAGAATACAATATATGAAAATGTGTAAAAACATCCAAAATATTTAATAAATTTCAATTGGTATTCTACTGTTTAACAGTGCAATTAAAACTGTGATTAATCATGATTAATTTTTTTGAGTTAATCACGAGTTAACTGCCATTAATTGACTGCCCTAAAAAAATCCCCAGCAAATACTACTTCAGTGAACTAATAGCATATAGTTCAGCACAACCAAATACTGTAAAAATTCAAATACATGAGCTCCATGCAAGCAGCCAGCCATCCAGGATGACAATATTGGGATTAGGTGAGAAATCTGGGTGGTGATTTCAAATCCCCACTTTAAACATACTAAATTTTCTATCGAGCCACCCAAAACAGTGCTGTTAAATATTGTGATAATATTTAAGTAGTGTTTTCTACCATTATCGTAATACTTATATATAAGAAATAACATGTTACTGCTCCAAAGGATCCATTACCATCCATCACAGAAATATTTATTTAATGACTTTTTAAAACACTAATTATTGACCTAAATAACCATAATCAGTACTTCAGATGTGCTACCATGTAACTATGTCGTGATTGACTCAATGTAAAATAATGGAATCAAAGGACTCATTCTGGTCAATTCTTTAAATGCTTCTTAGTGTCCATACCACTGACTCAGGCAGCATCTATTCCCTGGAGACTTTAAACTGCCTCATGTCATAGAAGATGTTGCATTTGTAAAGTAATTTCATAGCCAAGAATCCTTGGGAGAATATCTTTATATTTTAAACAAAATATATTATTTTCATCTTTGCACTTCAACCAACTCATTACAAATATGAGCTTCAATTGTTTGCTGAGGAAACAATCATCCTACTATCATTTATTTATACATCGGTAGCATCAAAAGTGTACATAGAGCCGATATGATTTTATGCCCTAAAGAGTTCACAGTCTAAAGACACAAATGGGTAAAACAGTTGAGTACAATACAGAGCAACACACAGCAGGGTGTGATCTCACAGCTAGAAAGCATCACAGTCAGCGAATTTTTCAGGATCTGAGGAAAGAGCTTTGTTACACTTTCCCATACACGAATATCGAAATGTATTTACAGATTAGATGACTGTTGAGATTAAGAAAAATGGTAAATAAAGAAACTCAAAGTAGGAGCCCTTCATGAGAGAAGGCACAGTGACTCACTATGTAACATTCTGCACCTGAATTGAATCTCAGAATGGCAGCTGTTCTTTAAGGTGCAGTATACAGAAAACAGAATGACTTGCCCTTTCAGCTACATACAGTACCTAAACTCTCCAAACTTTAAAAGCATGAGCGATGGAATGAAAAAAAAAGCATGAAAGTAGGGTGAACAAGGGAGATAAAAGGAATATATCCACCCCAAGCGATTCTAACCCACAACCAAACCAGGGCAGTTGAGCATTCACAGAGTGGTAAATGCCATCACCATAGTGACTACAGTCCACACCCCAGAACCATGGATAGAAAGGTAGAAGGTTGCCTCCTGCCTTCCCACCTCCACATGGAAAAATGGAAACAAATGACTGGTTCTTACTGCATGTGTGCAAACACATATACATGCCTCTGCCCCCACACCATAGTTATTCAGCACTTTCTACGACAACTCTGCCCTTTCCATGAACACCAGGCAGACTCTCTGGATGAAAGCCAGATGCTTGGAATTTGGAGAATTGGAAACCCATCCCCATCAAGAAACTCAGGACTCAAATATTGACCACTTTCTCAAAACCCAGTTATGCATGGTATGAGAAGACATCCCCAAGAGTACAACATAAAACTAGTCTTACAACTACACATGATGACAGTTCCTTTGAGGAGGACAAGAATAATCCAGGACTCCCGGGGTGTGTAGACCTCCAAATGAAGATCATTCTGATATCCTTGAGCAACTAATGGACCACCTGCCCATCTTACTGTCAAAATCCCCCAATTTATCTCTTTCTTTTCAATCTCAACTTCTACATCAGGCCTGCACAACATACTTTTTTTTTTGTTTTTGCTCAACAACTTTCCTCGCATCCGTCCCTTGGCTTTTTTCTTTAGAGTAATGTGGCCCTCACCGCTTTACGAGTTGTGCAGGCCTGTTCTACATAGACCATGAAGAGATGTGTTAGCACCTGATTTCTTTTCCCACAAGAAAATTATGGGTTTCACATAGCCCTGATGTTAAAGCTTTTGTCAGGTCAGACTCTATCTCAAGGACCACATTTTCATCCATCTTCCACCAAGACAGCTGCCTGATTCTAAGACAATGCAATTTACAAAATGTAGTAAGTAATTAATGAATGTCAGTGATAAATATTTCTCTATCAAGGAATTTCAGCTATGGAATGATGAAGAGATTTACCTAATCCAGAATAGTATCCCTTTTAGACCATGCTGCAACTCCCTCCTCTTTGAAAGAGGTTTTGAAACATAACTGAAATGATGTGTATGTATTATTTATATAGTAAACACAAACACAATATTTATATAATCCAAGTATAACATCATATAACCAGGTAAGGGACTTAATGAAGTACACTAGGGACCTCATTATTCAGATTTTACTTACCCAGAAAGCACTTAGAGTCTACAGTGATAGTTATGGTAAACCTTAAAATTAGATATGAGATAGACAAGAAGGTTAGGCAACAAAAAGAGAAGATGGAGAAAGAGCACAACAATGAACTTGCTGTGGAAGTAAATTGGAAGGCAGTGATTTAAAAAGGAGAAAGATATGGTCAGAGTGGCAGGAGTAGAGATGATCTTGATAACAGCGTAGCTGATGGACTAGAGTAGGGAAACAATTTGGGTTTGCAATAGATCAGATTAGAGATTAATGTTAATCGAAATCCATGATCCTGACTCCCCTGGGAAAGTTCACATGTGGATACAGTTACAAACTTTGGGCCCAATCCTGAAAATACTTACTACTGGGCAAAGACTGCAGTAAGCACTGTGCTCAAAAGCAAGCTTTTGCAGCATTGAGCCCTTTGCATCTGGTTTTCACTTTTATTATGAACTGTACCAAAACTTGGAATCCAAACATCGGGACATTTCAGATCCAAATTCAGATCTGGTTATGAACTTGGAAACTCAAGCCCAGCTCTAGCCAACATAAACAATAATCAAGTACAGAGCAGAGGCTTAGCAGTAATGATAGAAGAGAAAGCTGTCATTACATGTTCCCTGTAAAACCGGTTTAGAAAAATCTTAAATCACAAAGAGAAACTACTCTTGGCTTAAACACTGTATGTTACATTACAGCCAGAGAATTCTTTACACCTCAGTTAAAAATGTCTGAAAATGGAAATTTATAATAGAAATGGTGACACAACCTTAAATTCAGCAATATGAACAGCACAGGTATAGTTCAATCATAATCCTTTTAGTTCACACATTATTCCTGGGTGACATTTCACTGATGATATTTTTTATGTGTGCAGACATTGGTTCATTAAGGTCCTTTGAAAAATGTGTCTATAACAATAAACCCATCCAAAAAATCGTTCTTAGTTACAATGCTCATTCAATTTCATTTTTAGATGTAACTATAATCAAAAGGGGAGAAAAGCTTTATGTCCCACCATTTACAGAACGGAATTTGACTGCAATGCATTATTAGTTGCCCACAGTTTTTAAGCTAGTTTCAGAAAAAAGTATCACGAGTCTGTCAGTTTAAGTGACTAAGTAGCACCACTGAGTAATCTGACCTTCAAACAAAATAAATGGCACTAACACATACTGTAGAATTCTTGAATGAGGCGTCCCACAATCTTAGACCCAAAATGCTATAGAATAGAGTAGGAGGGTTTTTTTCATATAAACTTGGGTTATTATATTAAGCAATTCATATGGACGCCAGTGAGCAAGAATGTTTTCACTATTTTCTGTTGGTATTAATAAATACTATGTATTACAAGAGTTTTATTTATAGGGCATTTACATGGTGTGTAAACAGAGTACAATCACAGGAGCTGAGCACCAGGACTTGTCCTCTCCTCCAACAAGAGCAATAATGACACTCCTTACTGCTTCAATGGCAAAAAGGACCAAGGATATAGATTACAAACAGAAGGACTATATACAAAGGTGCGTGAGAGAGAAAGAATTAATTACAATGGGGCTAAATTGTGTCTTAAAGGTGCAGTTCTGTATTTGGAGGGTTAATAGGTACACAGAGAGTCCATGATGTAACAAGAGACAAAAGAGTAAGCCCATTTGCTGACTGAACTCTTGGGGCAATGAGAGAGCACATGCTACAGTGGCAGCTCTCCCACACTCTACCCTGCTCTCAGCCAGCATTGCTTGTAAGAGCAAGAATGGAGTGATGGGTCCATCCTCACTCCATTACTTCCAGTGCCTTTTGGGAGACTAGTGCCATTCAGCTTTTGCATAGCACCCATCTTATTCTTTACCATGGATCCTTCCATCATTATAGAGAGGTTTTCCAGGGACATCAAACGGTGAATGAGTCCCTGGCAGCAGCATCTTTTTGGAAGCACATTGCTGATGGAGTGGAGGAGTCAGTGCCCAAGGGGTGGCACTGAAGTATAGATCCCAAGATCTGTGTGGGGCTCAAAAGTGTCACATGTTTCAAGGCCCCACCTCTCAAGTTTCCAAGTGTGGATGCAAGCTCAACACCCTCAACAAGATTGATCCTAGAAAAACTTCACAGTGAGGAATGTCATTGAATCTTCCCCATGATTCACCCCATCAGTTCTCTCTGTAGGATGGGGTGGGGGATCTTGCCACCAGTGTCTGAGGCAGAACAACACAGCACCTCGCTATTTATTAACATACCCATGGAACATCTCTATTAAGTAGTATAGATAACCCACTGAGTATAATCTACAGACCCATTAAATTAAGTATTTGTGTAGCAAAAATGTAATATCTTTTTCATTAATGCTTTAAATTCAGTTTCCCAGATACCCATTTAGATTTAATAAGAGAATTATGTAAGGGATAATGCTCATGGTATTAGAGCATACATAGCAGTAAATGGCTCTTTGATTTTGTTAAATGCCAGCGCAAAGCTGAGGCTTTTGATGAATTACAAAAGCTGTTAATTGCAAGTACACTCGATGCTATTAATATTATTGCTATTATAAGACAAGCTAAACTAATTTGTTTACTCTGGTTCTTTGCTGCTTGTTCATCTTTATGGGTTACAGGATTTTAGTTGTTTTTCTTTTCATCTCACGGTTTAACTTTTTACTAGGACATTTTGCTGATTCTAAAAAGAAATATTTTGTTTTCGCTGGATTTTTATTCCAGTTTTCCAACAAATACCACCAAATTAAGACAAAACATTGAAAACAAATAATTGCTTTAGATTACATTTCTGGCCTGTATAGCCATCATTTCCCAACCAGCCCTATTGGGACGTGATCTCTTATACGAGGGCTGAATTGGTCCTAGATTCCACGTCTCCAAATTGTTTCATCCATATCTCACCAAGGGGTTCCAAACCTGCATCAGCACTGACATGGCAGCCTCAGCAAAGGCTAAGAGACACTTTCAGAAGCATAACTGCTCTGGCTGGTGCAGCTCTGAATGTGGCATTTCTTGCCAATGCTTCAGTGTCCCTCATACAATGGGAACCAGTTGGCGGGGGAGGGAGGAGGCTTTTAGTCTGCACTGTTAAAAGAAGGTGAAGGGAGTAAGGAAACCATGGAGCACCAAGAAGCTTGAGGGGGTAACTAGTGGGGACTAATTTGGGAAAGTCACTAGAGGGTCCTGAGGCAGGGACTTATATAGAAGCCATGAGGCGAGCCTGTAGCAGCCTTTTATGTTCTGCCCGTTGTGCTTTTCTCCCCCTTCAGTTCCTGTCCCTTCCAGTACTATCTCAGGCCTCTCTCTCTCTCTCTCTCTCTCCTCACCAGAGAAGTAGTGCTCTTGGGCAGTTGACTGTCTCCTACAGGGGGTCGGCACCACCATATTGCGCAACAGACACTTGACAAAAATACCGTACTTAGTGACAGACATTGGGGAGGGGGCGTGTTATGTCATTCAGTCATTCAATGTTTTTTTTGAAAAATGACCACACATCTCAACATTTTTACCATGGAGACTTGCATCTGTGGATGGACACGTTGCTGACCCCGGTCTCCTACGACTTCCAGCTCTCTCCAGTTTGCACCTGTCAGTACTGTAAGGGCAGAGGTAGACTGTTCTTTCACACAGTTCCCATCATAGCAGCCCCCAATGGTTGAGAGGCAACTCTATGGGGAACATTTCCCTGCAGCCCCGTTAGCTGCATGAGAATCCAGACAGGAGGTGTGATAGGCAGTATTGCTAACCCCAACCATGCAAAAATCCCAATCTGGAGGTTATCTTAAAACTCTATGAGATTTTATAAAAATAATCAATTATAGGTTATGTTTATTTGGCTTCTTGTTTCTGAGTTTTCAAGGTTCTCCCAAGTCACATTAATCAATTTTTTCTCCACAGCCATGCTTGCTAGAAAGCTGCTTTTTTTTAAAGGAATGCTGAGATAGCCATAAAGCCACTTGACCCCCAGAGAAAACCATTGAATATCATGACTCTCACAATAAAATCATGAGTGCTGGAAACACTAGATAAAGGGCTGCTAGTATGTCGTGCAAGATGCATTGACAGTTATGAGAAGTGCCCTGCCTAGAGTGCAATCCTGCAAGTCAGTGCATGCTCTCATTTTGCATTGACTTTAGCTGTAGCTGAGAGTGCACAGCATCAGAGGATCATGCCATCAATGAGCATATATACCATTTATTGTGCTCCACATAAAATGTCATTGGGAGTCATTGCTGACTATATTAAGGGCATACACAAGTGAGGAGAGTTGTTTGCAGTAACCAAAAATGCAGGTCCCTTCTCCTGGGATGAAGGGCAGCTAGAAACATGGATGTGGGCCTTCACTGTGCTCAGATTTATGTACCAGCCAAACTGGCTGTCATCGGACTCTGAATATACATAGAAAATGTTTTCTATACTCACCAATCTCCAGCATATAAGCATCAAGGTGGAGTTATGGAAATTTAATATCTATGGCTACTTGGGGGCCATACATCCTTCTGAAATATTAACCCTCTCAGAAATGCAAGAAGTCACCTTGTCCTCATCACAAATGTGTCTGTACCATAAACTAGGGGCGAGGGCACAATTCTGATTAAAATCAGGATCTCCTTACTTTCATTTCCCCCTACCTTGTTATGTTAAAATAAGCATGCTGTTATGTTCCTAAAAAAAGAAATTGAACAACTACCATGGCAAATCCTGCTCCTCTTACTCATACAAAACTGCCATTGAAGCAACAGGAGCTTTGCATTGATCAAGTATGCATATTTTGAGACCAGACCAGACACCAGACAGACAGGAAGAACAGAGAAGCAATGGAGAAATGAATAAACAAAAAAACCAGAGAAAGTGAGAGAGAGCAAATTAAACAAAAAATAGAAATCAGATAATGTGAGAGGTAAAATAATAAAAAGCAGAAAAAGGAAAATAAAGTTAAACAGAAAGGCCATAACTGATAAAACCAATAGCAAAATCTGCCTCTTGGTATGTGCTAAATACCATTCCTACTGTAATAGCATAAAAATATAACTTAGTCTTTTTCCTGTTTATGTCTATTACATTTTTATCATGAGCTAAAAGAAATTTGCATTTCAATTCATTTTTGAATACTGCCACTTATACCCATTTTGTTTAACTCATAGTGCTTCCAAAAGACTCTTTGAGTTGTCAGCATCTAAGAACAGGTTGTGAGCACCCACACAAGGAAAGCTATTTCCCTGCTCATAAAAGTGACCTCATTTGTTTGTTTTTTTCTTATCAATTTACACTGAGTATTAATTAATTTTGCTCTCTGGAGAGCGGTATTTTTCTGCATTGCTGTGGATTTAACATGGGAAAGTTGGGCAAATTCAGAATGCAGTATACAAGCAAAGAACAGAACAGACTAAAGTAAGTTAATATAGAAGAGAGAAATAGAATGTTAAAAAGAGGGAGGGAAGCCTAGAAAAAGATGGATACAAGAATGAATAACAAAAACAGAAATGTTAGGAGTGACATAAGTGGAAGACTAAGAAGTAGAAAGTGTTAAAGGCAGGAAGCAAAAAGTTAGGAAACACTTTTATTTTGTGTTTATAATATGAATGAGTTGCACTGATTTATTTCTTGTGTTTTTATAGTGAACTGCATTGGTATCAATGATTCTAGGTACATGCCAAGGAACTAAACATTATATTTCATAGGGAGTGAAACTGTATAGGGGAAAAACAAGACTTTCTTGACAGCTCAGGATTTGAAAGTTTCTTATCTGAACAGCAATGCCACTCCCTCGCTACACTGCATTAGAGTTTCTGGCCCCAGTACCAATGCTGACAGTGACAAAAGGGAAGTGTCACTCACAAAGACCAAGTGATATGGCAGCCCCAGTGACAAAATTAAACATCAGGAAACTGATAATGTACAGATAATTTCACCCAGGTGTTTCCAGCTGTTTCTGTTTTTCAGGGAAATAAAACAGGGATGTATACGTGAGCAAATAGAGGGAACTTATGGTAGTGGAATTTAAACAGCGACTTTTGTAAGGGCACTTTTTCTGTTCTGTTAAATCTATCTGTCATATAGTAAAGTGCAATCTCTAAAACTTCACATTCAAAACTGTGCTTCTACAAGTTTTCAGTTCCAAGGTTTTGCATATACAAACAGCCAGATTTGTCATGCAAACTGTCTTTGAATGTGCATATTACGGTGGTGACAAACTCAGTTTTTAGGTCTGAATTCCAGAGGCTGCTTATCCAAAGACAAGTCTGATCCTATACAACCCTTACTTACATTGGTATTCCCATTAACTTTTCAATTACAGCAACTTCTGCTCAGGTGGAATCACTCGTGTGATATTATTCCTAATTTATATCATATTTATAAAAGGAGAAAATAATGAAAGCAGTGAGTGATGTGGTCTTTTCTTCCCTAGCCATTGTTGGTCACAGAGTGGTCTGGTGAATGGATGGAGTTGTAAATTACCATACAAAAATATATTTTAAATCATGGCGAGGGACACCTAGAACCACAGTTCGGTACTTTTTATATCTTTTTTGCTTATAAAGTAGAATAATACACCAGTAGAAAGAAAACAATAGCAAAAGAATATTAGCACAGTCAATACAAATACAAGACAAGGAGGGTAACAAGCTATACAGGAAAATAATTCACCTCTGCAGGACATACCAACAAGGAACACACCAAAACAAAAAGGCCATTGTCCACATTAGTATCACTTATGGCATTTCATATAAAAGTACTGGGGAAGAAGCAGAGAATATTAATTGAAACAATGTGACTGAATGCTGGAACAATTTTGACCCAATATCCTATGCTCACTTTTTTTTCAAATTTTGTTTATTGCTGGGAGCCCATGTGTGTATGAAACTCTGACTTATCTCTATCATTTCCTTCACCCATATTTTTCAGCAGTAATAATAATCATCACAAGCAAACACTATATTTATCTTACTTACACTCAATAGATTTTCACACATACCATAGTTGTGCTGCTCCTCAGTTTTGTAGATTGTAGATAAAAACCCTATTTAACTTCAGACTTTCCATACTGTGAGAAAGGGCTATGTCCTCAGGAATAATACTGGGAAAACAAGGGGGAAATATAATGAATATTTCTTACTGACTGAAAGAGGATATCTAGCAAGCAACAGTCAGTTGTAAAATGGCTACTCTAGAGCTGCAGCTGCTCTTCTTTGCCACATTTAAAAGGCCAGCCCCCAAAAATTTATGTGTTACAAAATTTGTATAAGGCAGCAAATCTGTAGTAAGGAAAGCTTATAGGGAACAGGCAGTTATCAAGGAACATCCTCCTGGTGAAGATGCTGGTCCTGTGTGTTGCGTACCACCACTATAACCCACGTTTGTATTTTTTACTAAACTATGCAATGTTCTGGCAGGGTAATATTTACTTTCTGCATGGCCATTACTTTATAGCATAAGGTTCCTAGTCCTGAATTTGTAGGGAAGCTGGAAGCCTATATCCAGCTGGAATTAGGAAATGATCATTAACATCATATTTGTCATTATCCGAGTGTTCAATGTGTGTCTGTAAATCTGCATGAGATATTAATCATGAAGTAGCACAGAACATAAACATCATGGTGCTTGAGTGGTGAACTCCTAGCTCCCGCAAATACATCCACTAGAGGCACAAGGTTAGCAAGAACTCTGGAGGGGTAATGCTAAGGATAGTACAGAAGTAGTACCGGGGAAGGACCGTGGTATAGTAGTTTGAGCACTGGCTAGGGATCAAGGATTGTTTGTTTTCAGTTTATGGGACTTTTGGCCTCGCTGTACCTCCATTTCCACATCTGTACAATGAGGATAATAATACAAGAGATATTGTGGGTCTTAATGAATGTTTATAAAGTGCATTGACATCCTGGATGAAAGGCCCTACATGATTGCCAAGTATTTTTGTTTTATATAGAATAGTAAAGAATTTGATCAAGAGTTAAACTAATAGGGATTATTTACTTTTGTAGTTTGATGGTAGCTTTTCAATGTTTGTTCTTTCCCTTTCTTTGTTTGATATATTTACATAAAGGCAAGATGTGATATCAGTTATCTTTCCCCTTCCTGTCCCCACCCCATTTACTATCCTGCGGTGCTTTTAACCAAAATCAAAATCTGTAAATTACCAATGAAATACATAGTAAACAACCTCTCATTTATTTTCATTTGAGAGGTTGGACCCAGAGGCACCAATTCAGGTATTTCTTGGAGTCCCCATCCCCAACAGGGATCCCATCTAGTCCCTGCTCATCTTCCCAACCGTCTCTCTCCTTGTCTGGGGAGTCTCCCCTTCTCTCTTACCCACAGAGTGCATGAACTGGTGCCACCAGGTGTTTAGTTCTCAACTAGCTCCCCTGTTGTCCACTGTACAAGAACAGATTCCTCATTTGCCTGGTCGCAATACCATTTAGCCCCTCCACTCCTCCATCTGGACGGAGGGGCAGGTGGGCCAAATTTGCATGATGTTTGCGAACAGGGGCTGCAAACAGAGGAGTTTGAGAGGAATTGCTCCAGGTAAAGCAGGAGCAAATACAGGACCCTTGCGGTAAGTGGCTGTCTGTAGTGTGTGTTTGGGGGTACTTGTGTCTGTCTGTGTGTTCATTCATTTGTTTGTTTGCAGGACCGTGTGCTGTGGCTGGCAGTTGGAAGCTGTGAGCTTCTACACCAGGGGGCGGGGCTAATCAATCAGGGAGGCCAGGGCTTTATAAAGCAGTGCGCAAGCGACCAGTGAAATCCTTGCTCATCTTAAACACAAAAAAGCAGCTTACAAGAAGTGGAAGATTGGACAAATGACCAGGGAGGAGTATAAAAATATTGCTCAGGCATGCAGGAGTGAAATTAGGAAGGCCAAATCACACTTGGAGTTGCAGCTAGCCGGAGATGTTAGGAGTAACAAGAAGGGTTTCTTCAGGTATGTTAGCAACAAGAAGAAAGTCAAGGAAAGTGTGGGCCCCTTGCTGAATGAGGGAGGGAACCTTGTGACAGAGGATGTGGAGAAAGCTAGTGTACTCAATGCTTTTTTTGCCTCTGTCTTCACAGACAAGGGCAGCTCCCAGACAGCTGCACTCCGCAGCACGGTATGGGGAGGAGGTGACCAGCCCTCTGTGGAGAAAAAAGTAGTTCGGGACTATTTAGAAAAGCTGGACGAACACAAGTCCATGGGGCTGGATGCACTGCATCCGAGGGTGCTAAAGGAGTTGGCCGATGTGATTGCAGAGCCATTGGCCATTATCTTTGACAAATCATGGCAATCGGGGGAGGTCCCGGATGACTGGAAAAAAGCTAATGTAGTGCCCATCTTTAAAAAAGGGAAGAAGGAAGATCCGGGGAACTACAGGCCAGTCAGTCTCACCTCAATCCCTGGAAAAATCATGGAACAGGTCCTCAAGGAATCAATTCTGAACCACTTAAAGGAGGGGAAAGTGATCAGGAACAGTCAGCATGAATTCACCAAGGGCAAGTCATGCCTGACTAACCTAATTGCCTTCTATGATGAGATAACTGGCTCTGTGGATGAGGGGAAAGCAGTGGATGTGCTATTTCTTGACTTTAGCAAAGCTTTTGATGCAGTCTCCCACAGTGTTCTTGCCAGCAAGTTAAAGAAGTATGGGCTGGATGAATGGACGGTAAGGTGGATATAAAACTGGCTGGATGGTCGTGCTCAACGGGTAGTGATCAATGGCTCCATGTCTAGTTGGCAGCCGGTATCAAGTGGAGTGCCCCAAGGGTCGGTGCTGGGGCCGGTTTTGTTCAATATCTTCATCAACGACCTGGAGGATGATGTGGACTGCACCCTTAGCAAGTTTGCAGATGACACTAAACTGGGAGGAGTGGTTGATACGCTGGAGGGTAGGGATAGGATACAGAGGGACCTAGACAAATTAGAGGATTGGGCCAAAAGAAATCTGATGAGGTTCAACAAGGACAAGTGCAGAGTCCTGCACTTAGGACGGAAGAATCCCACGCACTGCTACAGACTAGGGACCGAATGGCTGGGCAGCAGTTCTGCAGAAAAGGACCTAGGCGTTACAGTGGACGAAAAGCTGAATATGAGTCAACAGTGTGCCCTTGTTGCCAAGAAGGCTAACGGCATTTTGGGCTGTATAAGTAGGGGCATTTCCAGCAGATCAAGGGACATGATTATTCCCCTCTATTCGGCACTGGTGAGGCCTCATTTGGAGTACTGTGTCCAGTTTTGGGCCCCACACTACAAAAAGGATGTGGATAAATTGGAAAGAGTCCAACGGAGGGCAACAAAAAAGATTAGGGGGCTGGAGCACATGACTTATGAGGAGAGGCTGAGGGAACTGGGATTGTTTAGCCTGCAGAAGAGAAGAGTGAGGGGGGATTTGATAGCTGCTTTCAACTACCTAAAAGGGGGTTCCAAAGAGGATGGATCTAGACTGTTCTCAGTGGTAGAAGATGACAGAACAAGGAGTAATGGTCTCAAGTTGCAGAGGGGGAGGTTTAGGTTGGATATTAGGAAAAACTTTTTCACTAGTAGGGTGGTGAAGCACTGGAATGGGTTACCTAGGGAGGTGGTGGAATCTCCTTCCTTAGAGGTTTTTAAGGTCAGGCTTGACAAAGCCCTGGCTGGGATGATCTAGTTGGGGTTGGTCCTGCTTTGAGCAGGGGGTTGGACTAGATGACCTCCTGAGGTCCCTTCCAACCCTGAGATTCTATGATTCTATGATGATACAACCCCGTACACCATGTCACAACACCACTCACTTAAATTTTGCCCTGCTGCTGGTCCATATGTACCGAGGGGCGACCAGGTCACATCTCAGTGGCATTGCAACCATGCCACCAGGGTAATGCTCAGGACCACTCCAGAAGCAGCTGTTCTGATTTAGTAAGGGAACAATGCTTTAAAATGGTCAGGCCATCTTCACCATTCCCCCCCATACACACACCCCAGCTCCACAGCCTATGGAACTTTGAGTAAGTGCAAAAACCTTGGAGGGGGCATTTACCCTCCTCTCCCCCAGTCTCCTGTAATTGGCACCACTGCTAAGTGGAGTTCAGACTCCCTCCTGTTCCTTATTTTAAGCTGCAGCAGTAATCCCGAGCACTGGTACCAAAGAGCACTTGCTAGTCCTGACCATCCCAGCAGAGCTAATATGGAGGGCAGTCCTGTGTCTCAGGTTACAGAGGAATTCCTTAAATCAAAGTGCTGTGACACAGTAGGGAAATAATAAGATAAGAGCTCTATCAATCAAGGCTGCACTATATTGTTACATATGAGAATTCATACAGTATTGACCTGATTCTCCACCATCTTATTCCTTGTGTAGTTGTTTACACAACCTTAAAGGGCTACAGTGAGAAATGTAATGCTTTACACTGATTTTTCCAAAAGCATAAATGATTATGTAAGGTGCAAGGCAGCGGAGAATGAGAACCCTGAAGTCCTGGCCTCCAGAAACTCAATGCCAGTTTTGTCATTGAAGTCAATGGGGCCAGGACTTCATGTGTAGAGTGTACTGGGTTCAGTGTGAAGGCTGAGAATTAATTCTTTGTGGGGAAGTCTTTGGAAGTTCCAAAGTCTTAGCCAGGAGACCAGAGGGGATACCCCCAGGAAGCACAGGTGGGAGGACTGGTAGACATGCATGATGGCATGTTTCTGTGGGAAGCCAGAGGTGCTGTGGCTAAGCATTGTGGCTAGGCACTTACAGCTGTGTCACAGGTACCATGATTGTCATGTACACTGGTATTATCTTTTCTAATGTGTAAAAGATGCAGCAATATAATTAGCAGTTGGTGATACATGTATCATAGGTTCCTTCTTCACACTAGCTGCTGTGTATGCACTTACCTACCTCACAAGGATATAGTGAAGATTAATGGATGTTTGAGAAATGTTTTGAGATCCTCAAGTGAAAGATGTTCTCTGTGTGCTCTGTTGAAGAGGTACCTGGAAAAAAAAAGACAAAACTGTGCCCAGTTGAAAAGAAACATGAAGAAGCTTTGACTATTTGTTTTTTAAAGAAGTTTACAGTGACAGAGTAGGAGCAGAAGATGGAGGTACCAAATCTTTGGAAAATTTACTTCTCTCAACTCAGAGAAGGAAAAGCTGTACTGATAGTTATTTCAAAGCCTGTGGAGAATGGATTTGAATTCGTAAAATATACTGAATAATTTATTCAACAAATTTCACCCCATTTTCTCTTTGCAAAAAAAAAATCTGCCAGAATATCAGGATTTCCTTAGATTTATTAATTACTCACAATAATTTCACCAAATAATTCTTGGCCTGTAGATTGATCGCAGGCAGCACATTATGAGTATTTGATGGCTGATATTCTAGCTGACAGGTTAGTTTTAATTGGACACATTGGTCACATAGTATCCTTCACTTCTCTAACTGGATTAATCTAACTCTTAGAATTGTGTTTTTGGTCTGTGAAAGTAAATTCAGAGAAGCGTTGGAATGGATTATGAGAATGAAAGAGAGGAAGCAGGAAAAAAAGAAGAAATAGAAAGTGCCTGCGTATGGGCATGCTCATAACTATTAAGGCTCTGATTTAGAAAAACATCCCTATTTTGGACAGCACTCAGGCAGGTGCTTAACTTTAATCATGCGCATAAGTCCTATTGGGTCTAAAGCACATACTTATAGTTAAACACATTCTTCAGTGCTTTCCTGAATCAGGGCCTAAACTTCTTTTTTTAGGAGTACATCTACACTGCAATAAAACACACATCTAACCTGTGTCAGCTGACTTGGGCTTGCAGGGCTCAGGCTGTGGGGCTATCAAATTGTAGTGTAGATGTTCGGGCTTGAGTTCTGGGATCTCTTGAGGTGGGAGGGTTGTGAGAGACACAAGCTTTCACAAAGCTCTTCTATAGGCCACGGAAATTTACTGTCACCGCAGCAGAGCTCCAGCTGTCACCCCTGTGGGGCTCCGGCTGCCAGCCCCAGGTGGTGAGGCTCTGTCAGTCCAGTGGGACTCAGGCTATAAGTCCCAGGCAGTAGGGCTCTGGCTATCAGTGCCCCACAGTTAAAATGGTTCAAGAGCTCCTGGTGAGAACACGCACCGCCAACAGAAGGAGCTAGTGTGGACATGCAAAGCCAATTTAATTACTGCAGTGCTGAACGTCGACATAACCTAAGTTGACCTAATTTTGCAGTGTAGACCTGCCCTCAGAGTGACACAGCGAAATGCAAGATAGAAGGAGATTGTTAAGCGTAAATAGTTAACTCATATTTCAAGGGACCATTCAAGGTGAAGTGGCCAGTTAACACCTCTCCAATGGGGGGAAAGAAGAGAGAGAAAAAAGCAGGGATGGGGGTCAGTAGGTTATAGATTGTTGTAATGAGCCATAAATCCAGTGTCTCTGTTCAGTCGATGATTTTTAGTGTCTAGCAGAGATATGAATTTAAGATTCCAAGCTTGTGGAAGGTGTTGGGCAAGTTTCCCTTGAGGACAAGGACTGATAGGTTAGATATAGAGTGATTGCTTTGTGAAAAGTGTTCACCCACAGGTGATAACAGTGTTTTTGTCTTTTATCATTTTTCTGTGTGAGTTCATTCAAGAGCGTATATTGATTGTCTCCTTTCACCAACATAATTGTTGGGGCAGTTAGTGCACTGGATGTGTTACACCACATGTTGTGATAGGCACATGTAGGATCATGCATCATGAAAGGTGTTAAGTGGGGGGTGTTGATCATTGTAGTAGTGGAGGTACATTTGCAGGTTTTGCATCTGTTGTTCTGATAGGATCTGGTGCCACTTAGGCCTGGTCTACACTAGGACTTTATGTCAAATTTAGCAGCGTTAATTCGATTTAACCCTGCACCTGTCCACATTACGAAGCTATTTATTTCGACATAAAGGGCTCTTTAATTCAATTTCTGTACTCCTCCCCGATAAGGGGAGTAGCGCTAAATTCGACATGGCCATGTCGAATTCGGGTTACTGTGGACGGAATTCGACGCTAATAGCTCCGGGAGCTGTCCCACAGTGCACCACTCCGTGGACGCTCTGGACAGCAGTCCGAGCTCAGATGCTCTGACCAGTCACACAGGAAAAGCCCATGAAAATTTGAATTCCTTTTCCTGTCTGGCCAGTTTGAATCTCATTTCCTGTTTGGACATCGTGGCGAGCTCAGCAGCACTGGCAATGATGCAGAGCTCTGCAGCCGTGGTGACCATGACATCGCAGAATAGGAAGAGAGCACCAGCTTGGACTGATCGGGAAGTCTTGGACCTGATCGCTGTGTGGGGCGATGAGTCGGTGCTTTCGGAGCTGTGATCGAAAAAACGGAATGTGAAGATCTACAAGAAGATCTCAAAAGCCATGACGGAGAGAGGATACAGCCGGGATGCAATGCAGTGCCACGTGAAAATCAAGGAGCTGCGACAAGCGTACCAGAAGACCAAAGAGTCAAATGGATGCACCGGAGCCCAGCCCCAAACATGCCGTTTCTACGAGGCACTGCATGAAATGCTCAGTGGTGCTGCCACCACTACCCCACCAGTGTCCGTGGACTCCGACGATGGGGTCTTATCTACGGCCATGTCATCGGAGGTTTTCGCGGATGGTGAAGATGAGGAAGGAGATGAGGAGAACGAGGCAGTCGACAGTGCTTTCAACGCTGATTTCCCTGACAGCCAGGATCTCTTCATCACCCTGACTGAGATCCCCTACCAATCCTCCCAAGATGGTAACCCGGACCGTGAATCAAGGGAAGGATCAGTGGGTGAGTGTTTTAAACATTTATTTTGAATAGAATAGTCATGGTATGTTAGCAATGGGTTTTTATTGCTTAGTTTGCCCTAGGCGCTTTAGTTTTGAGTCGTTGCCATTGCAGCTACTCAAAAAGTCTGTCAATATGTCTGGGGATAGAGAAGAAATCCTCCTCAGAGATCTCCACAAAGCTCTCCTGGAGGTACTGTGAAAGCCTTTGCATCAGGTTTCCGGGTAGAGCAGCCTTATTGTCTCCTCCATGGTAGGAAACTTTTCCGCGCCAGGCTAGTAGCAGGTACTCCGGTATCATTGCCTTGCAAAGCATGGTGGCATACGGCCCCGGTGTTTGCTGGCATTCACGTAGCATACGGTCTTTCTCTGTCTCCGTAATCCTCATCAGAGTGATATCAGTCATGGTGCCCTGGTTTGAATTAGGAGTATTTTAGTATGGGGATTGATTGTCTGTTCCTTTAAATAACTCTACCCGGAGGTTTCCAGCCATGCGGTGGGGGCGGGAAGGCGAACTGTTCATGCGGAGCGGTTCGCAGGCAGGGATCTTTCCCGGGACCAGCCACGCGGGGCGGGGAGGGGAGGCGAACCGTTCATGCTGAGCGGTTCGCAGGCAGCGGGCAGGGATCTTTCCCAGGACCAGCCATGCGGGGGGGCGGGTGGCGGGGAGGCGAACCGTTCATGCTGACTGGTTTGCCGACAGCAGGAACTGGCCACCGCTAGGAGCTGTGCTTGGAACATGGTAGTATGGCGCTGCTGTGAAGTAAGCTCTCAGCAGGCAAAAGTCTACAGCTTACCATGGTCTCCAGATAGCAGAATTCCGGTGTCCAGCCCCGCTTGTGGGATCTGTACACCAAGACCCCAGGCACTCAATATAAAGACAGAATATTCGACCTTGTACTGAGTGCACATGTGATAGGTAGTGTGCATGGTCTTGTTCCCAGGGAAAGAGTATAGTCATTGTTCGGGAAAATGTATCTTTGTGAGGAATTCACTCCCTTTCTCCCATCCCACAGCTGCGAGCGTCTCCCGCAGTACCCGTGCATCCACCTCCCAGAGGCTGGCGCAGATCGGGCGGCAAAAAAAAAGGACACGGGACGAGATGTTCTCAGAACTTATGTCCTGTTCCCGAACCGAGGCAGCACAGCAGACCCAGTGGAGGGAGAACATGTCGCAATACCAGTGATCATACAGCGAACGGGAGGACAGGTGGCGGCAGGAGGACCAACAGGTGACTCAAACGCTGCTTGGACTAATGAGGGAGCAAACGGACATGCTCCGGCACCTTGTAGATGTTCTGCAAGACCGGATGCAGGACGAAAGAGCCCCACTCTATTTGATTTCTAACCGCCCTCCCCCACCACAAAGTCCAATCCCCCCCTCACCCAAAGTCACGAGAATGAGGGGCGTCAGGGGCCGTGGAAATAATCACTCCACCCCTGCTGACTGCTCAAGTAGCAAAGGCTCTCATTCCCCAAGATTTGATGGATCCTTTCCTTCCCTCCAACCGCACCCAACCCTAGCCCCCGTCCAAGTTTCATCCCATAACTCTGCTGTCCTTAATAAAAATTGCTGTTCTGTAAAGTACTGTTTCCTTGATTTCCTTTTAAAGGACGGTGTGCTTGAAGGGGGGAAGGGGATTGGTAATTGGAGACGATAGGCGCCTGTACCAGGGTACAGACAGGGGGACAGGTTCACCAGAAAGTCACACTCACATTGCATTCACTAGGCACCATGGTCATTCTGGGAGGTGGTTTTCATGTTCTGTGTGGGGGGGCACTGTGAGTTTCTGGTTGGGGAGGGCAGTTACAGATCTTTTGCAGCAGTCAGTAGCCCGCATGACAGAGCCACGCAGCAGGGGATCTGTAACCGCCATCCCCGGCCACAAAGTCACACAGGCCCCCCCTCACAGAGTTCCAAAAAGGAGGGGTTGCAGGCTCCATTGAAACAAGCAGTCCACCACTGCGGACTGCTCTAGGAGCAGGAGCCTGTCATTCCCCGAGTTTGGAAGCGTCCTTTCCATCACTCCACCCGCTCCCCAACCGCAGTATGCGTCCCACTTTCAACTCTTTACCGAGAAATCCTTAATAAAGAAGAAAGAAAAACTTGTAGCACCTTAGAGACTAACAAATTTATTTCAGCATAAGCTTTCGTGGGTTAGTACCCACTTCATCGGATGCATGGAATGAAATTATATTTCAGACAGATATTTATACAGTCAGAGAAACATGATGGTCCGGTGTATAGACCAATCTTAAGAGGCTAATTAGTTGAGAGGAAACTCATGTTTCCTCTCAACTAATTAGCCTCTTAAGATTGGTCTATACACCTGGACCATCATGTTTCTCTGACATTTTTCTTCCCCTGCTGTCATGTTTCCTCTCAACTAATTAGCCTCTTAAGATTGGTCTATACACCTGGACCATCATGTTTCTCTGACATTTTTCTTCCCCTGCTGTCATGTTTCCTCTCAACTAATTAGCCTCTTAAGATTGGTCTATACACCTGGACCATCATGTTTCTCTGACTGTATAAATATCTGTCTGAAATATAATTTCATTCCATGCATCCGATGAAGTGGGTACTAACCCACGAAAACTTATGCTGAAATAAATTTGTTAGTCTCTAAGGTGCTACAAGTTTTTCTTTCTTATTTTCATTTTGCTGACACAGACTAACACGGCTACTACACTGAAACTTAATAAAGAAGATGGTTTTAATTAACAATGTTTCATTTATTTTATTTTTAAAGCAGTGTAGGAAGGGGGGAAGGGTTTTGGAAATTGGAGAGGATAGGCAACATTAACTGGGTAAAGAAACATAGGCAGGTTCAGGTTCTGCTTACACAAAGATAATAGTCACAGGTTACCCTGCTCGCTCTGGAAACTAGCTTTCAAAGCTTCCCGGATGCGCAGCGCGTCTCGCTGTGCTCTTCTAATCGCCCGGGTGTCTGGCTGCACGTAATCAGCAGCCAGGCGATTTGCCTCAACCTCCCACCCCACCATAAACGTCTCCCCCTTGCTCTCACAGAGATTGTGGCGCACACAGCAAGCTGCAATAACAATGGGGATATTGGTTTGGCTGAGAGCAGAGCGAGTCAATAAGCTTCTCCATCTCCCCTTGAGACTGCCAAAAGCACACTCCACCACCATTCTGCACTTGCTCAGCCTGTAGTTGAACAGCTCCTTTTCACTGTCCAGGGCATCTGTGTACGGCTTCATGAGCCAGGGCATTAGCAGGTAGGCTGGGTCCCTGAGGATCACTATAGGCATCTCCACATCCCCAACAGTTATTTTGTGGTCCGTGAAGTAAATACCTTCCTGCAGCCGTCTACACAGACCAGAGTTCCTGAAAACACGAGCATCATGAACCTTGCCGGGCCATCCGACGTTGATGTTGGTAAAACGTCCTTTATGGTCCACCAGTGCTTGAAGCACCATAGAAAAGTAGCCTTTTCGGTTAATGTACTGGCTGCCCTGGTGGTCCGGTCCCAGGATAGGGATGTGAGTTCCATCAATAGCCCCACCTCAGTTTGGGAATCCCATTGCAGCGAAGCCATCTATGATCACCTGCACGTTTCCCAGGGTCACTACCTTTGAGAGCAGCAGGTCAACGATAGCGTTGGCTACTTGCATCACAGCAACCCCCACGGTAGATTTACCCACTCCAAATTGATTCGCGACTGACCGGTAGTTGTCAGGCGTAGCAAGCTTCCAGAGGGCTATGGCCACTCGCTTCTGGATAGTCAGGGCTGCTCGCATCCGGGTGTCCTGGCACTTCAGGGCAGGGGACAGCAACTCACAAAGTTCCAGGAAAGTGCCCTTACGCATCCGAAAGTTTCTCAGCCACTGGGATTCATCCCAGACCTGCAGCACTATGTGGTCCCACCAGTCAGTGCTTGTTTCCCTTGCCCAGAATCGCCGTTCCACAGCATCAACATGACCCATTGCCACCATGATGTCCAGGGACCGGGGTCCTGTGGTTTGTGAGAGGTGTGTGCCCCTCTCAGAGTTAATGTCCTCACTGCGCTTCCGTTGCCTCCTCGCCCGATTTATCAGCATCTGCCTCTGGAAAAGGTGGACGATAAGGCGCGAGGTGTTGACAACGGACAGAACAGCAGCGATGATAGCAGAGGGCTCCATGCTCGCGGTCCTGTGGTGTCCGCGCTGTCAATCACCAGAAAAGGGCGTGAACTGATTGCCTGCCAGCGCTTTCACAGAGGGAGGGCGGGAGTGAGGGTTGAATGACGACATTTACCCAAAACCACCCTCGACACATTTTTTGCCCCAGCAGGCATTGGGGGCTCGATCCAGAATTCCAATGGGCAGCGGGGACTGCAGGAACTGTGGGATAGCTACCCACAGTGCACCGCTTGCAATGTGGATGCTTGCCCCGTTACTGTGGACTCACAAAGTCGAATTAATGTACTTGGTGTGGATTCACACGTTCGACTTTGTAATATCGGTTTCACAAGTTCGGTTTAAGTAAAATCGAACTACTCTCGTAGTGTAGACATACCCTTAGAGTTAGTGTGTCCTAGTCTATGGGGAGCTTGCTTCTGATGACGGGCTTGGTGAAATTGGGGTGGGAGCTAGAAGAGGGGTTTCAGGAAAGTTTTTTTTCAGGATGTGGTCCTGAGTATGGGTTGTAATTGTTTAATGATATCCTGTATGGAGTAATAGGTGACAACTAGGGGTGTGTGGCCAGAGGTGGTGTTATTTCAGTATCAGTACTGAATCAGATTCTCTTGGGGTAGTTGCATGGCCTGTTCCATGATGCAATCTGCTTCTCTGGTGGAGTGTCCAGCTTTCTCCTCAGAGCATATTCTGTGGTATCTGAGTGCCTGGCTGTAGATGACATGTGTGTGGCTGGCTGTAGATGACAGTTTTCTCAGTGTATTTGGCATAGTTATAGGATCTGTGGCTCTAGAGGTGATCCTGGCAATTACAGACCAGTAAGTCTAACGTCAGTACCAGGCAAATTAGTTGAAACAACAATAAAGAATAAAATTGTCAGGCACACAAAAGAACATAAATTGTTGGGCAAAAGTCAACATGGTTTCTGTAAAGGGAAATCATGTCTTGCTAATCTATCAGAGTTCTTTGAAAGGGTAAACAAACATGTGGACAAGGGGGATCCAGTGGACATAGTGTACTTAGATTTCCAGAAAGCCTTTGACAAGGTTCCTCACCAAAAGCTCTTGCATAAATTAAGTTGTCATGGGATAAGAGGGAAGATCCTTTCATGGATTGAGAACTGGTTAAAAGACAGGGAACAAAGGATAGGAATAAATGGTAAATTTTCAGAATGGAGAGGGGTAACTAGTGGTGTTCCCCAAGGTCAGTCCTAGGGCCAATCCTATTCAACTTATTCATAAATGATCAGGAGAAAGGGGTAAACAGTGAGGTGGCAAAGTTTGCAGATGATACTAAACTGCTCAAGATAGTTAAGACCAAAGCAGGAATGTGACTGGCTGGGCTGGTTATGGAGATGGACATGTGACTTGCCCATGTGATCCCAAAACTCCAGGGTAACATGATGCTACACAGGGAATGGGGAGGAGTATCCATCCAGGGGAGAAAGTCTATTTAAATCCCTGGGTGACCCCTCCAGGTTGTCTTCAGCTGGCTAAAGAGAGAGGCTCTCCACCCCCCAAGGACATACCTGAAAGAGACTGAACAAAGAACAAAGACAATAGGGGGTGTGAGCGATTGCTGGATCCAGGCTAGGAGTTCTACAGCCTGTAAAAGAAAGAGACTGGAACTGGTGAGGTTTTTATCTGTGTTGAGTTTGATTAGACATAGACGTGCATGTTTTATTTTATTTGACTTAGTAATTCATTTTGTTCTGTTTCAGTGTAGTAGCCGTGTTAGTCTGTGTCAGCAAAACGAAAATAAGAAAATGTGTTAGTCTCTAAGGTGCTACAAGTTTCACTTTGCTTTATACAGGGTAAAACAGATTTATTCAGGGTTTGAACCCCATTGGGAGTTGGACACCTGGGTGTCAAAGGCAAGAGCACTTCCTGAGCTGCTTCCAGGCAGGCCTACAGCTGTTAGAGGACGTGGTTCAGACCTGGGTCTGGGTTTGCAGCAGATCAGCGGAATCTGGCTCAAAACAGACAGGATTCTGGAGTCCCAAGCTGGAAAAGGCAGGAAAGCAGGGCAGGAGTAGTCTTGGCACACCAGGTGGCAGCTCCAAGGTGGTTTCTGTGATACCAACCCATCACATAATGTAGCATTTGAAAACTAATAACTAATCATTAACATTCTTGTGTGATGTATGTATGCAGTGGATATTAACAGTTATGGATATATACTAGAATTATGACTAAAGTATGTTTAAACAAAAGGAAGTATTTTTTTACACAATGCACAGTCAACCTGTGGAACTCCTTGCTAGAGGATGTTGTGAAGACCAAAGACTATAACGGGGTTCAATAAAGAACTAGATAAATTTATGGAGGATAGGTCCATCATGACTATTAGTCAGGATGACCTGGGATGGTGGCCCTAGCCTCTGTTTGCCAAAAGCTGAGAATGGGCGACAGGGGATGGATCACTTGATGATTAACTGTTCTGTTCATTCCCTCTGGGGCACCTGGAATTGACCACTGTCAGAAGACGGGATACTTGGCTAGATGGACCTTTAGTCTGATCCAGTGTGGCAGTTCTTATGTTAGGAGGCATTGGTAAACACGTCTGCCTTAGACAAAGAAATGCGTATTTGATTCTCTAGCCAGCCCAGTCTTCAGGCAAAGACAATGAAATCCCATATTTGCATGTAAGCAGTAAACAGGACCATCAAGACAGCAGTAGGAGGAGATGGCAGGAAACAGAACAATTTGCATTTAAAGTAACAAATGAGAGAAGAAAGAGCATTGAGCTTTCTTCACAGCCAGACTCCATGTCATCTTCCTCACAGTTTGAATAAACTTTACCTTTTCAAACATTTACCGGTATACAAAAACAGGGGGTTCTGAACCTCAAGTGATAACCATATGAATCAACTGATTGTGTACAGTACTAGTGTATTATAAAAGTGTATCAAGTGAGATCGTTTCTGAAATCTAATGACACACTGGTGATTAATATCATTGTGAAATGCTTGTATTAATGCTAAATGAGGAAATGTGGATATTTAATTATATTATATTTTAAAGTCTGAGGCCAAACATGGAGAAATAGGTTCCCTCCCAGACAGAAGGCAGCTATTTACCTGTCTCCTAAGAAAATTGTGACCAAAAACAATAGAAGTCCCAGTTACATACATGGGATTGGAAGAACAGCATGAGGTCATTCTCTCTCTTGAAACAAAGTCATTGAACTTTGGAAGATAGAAGGAAAGATAGAAGCCATCTTTGGCCTCCATCACTATACAGACACAAGGAAACAGAGCTCTTGCAAGCTGAGAAAGACGGATCCTTCAACCAAGGGAGATGGGGGGGTTGAAGTCTCTGAAAACTGAATATAAGTGAGGAATCATCTTGAACCAAGCTTATATCTTACTAAATTAATTAATCTTCTGGAGACTGAAGATATATACATCTTCCTAAGCACTCCTATTAATACTTAGTTTGTAAGTGGCATTTTAAGGCTTAGTTATAATAATCCTGGGAGAGATTTATACCCAATACCCAAGTTTTATAGGGCTAAAAATGTGCATGGTAAAAATTTATTTCTCAGATCCATCTGGTGGGTCTCAGCATTGCACACAGATTTCCCAATAGAGAACAGAATACTGGATTCAAGCACCACTGTTCAGATCTGAGAAAGAATCCTGCCCACAGTTTAAATGAAGCATAGATATGAAGTATAGATAATTATGCCCACACTGAAAAGATCCAAACTTATATTTTGAAGCTACTGATGGGGATATAGAGATGGACACCCAGGCCACAGTTCCAGTCAGAACGTGGCTGCCAAATTTTTGTTACCTCGCTTGGAACCCAGAGAGAAATCCTTGACCGTTTGAATTCAATGGCAAAGTACCTTTGATTTCATTGGAGCCGGGATTTCATCTGCAGTCTTTAGATGTTTTATTAAGATTTCAGGCTTGGTGTCAATCCTATTAGTCTAAACTTGCTTTCATGTAAAGAAAATAAAAATCTTATCTGGATCTTCCACATCTCAAACATCAAAAGGTCAGGAGATGCATTTAGGTTTATCTTACCAATGTAATTTCCCAGAATCTTTTAAATCAATAATTCATTCATATCTTCGGTATTGAGTCTGGCCTTTAAATTGACTCAGACTAGCACATTTGTCCACAGACTAGCATCAGAACTATGATTAAAGTTGCTCTTCTTCAGTTTGAACAAACCAATTCCTCTCTGCTGCAGGGCAGAGTACAGAGTATGGTCTAAAATGGTGCCCACTTGATAAGGGTAAAGTTGAGGATATGTCACTGTGTATTAAGGTGTCCATTCTATGGCAAGGTAAGAAAGTTCAAAACAGTTAAGGCCGCAGATAGTAAATGACAGCTAAATCCACCTTAATGTGGAAAGCCGAGCAAGCAGACTCAGTGCAATGATTCTCCACTGTGCCCAAGGCTGGTCTCCAGGCTGTGGAGCCCTAGCAGACCTACTCTGTGCTTGTTACTACCGACAATGAACTTGACTCATTAGACTCTGTGAGCCACTGCACAGCCTCATCCTCAGGGATGTTTGGCTAGTGTCACTGAGTGACTATGCCCCTTTCTCCTGAGCAGCCTCCCCAAATGCCATTTGCAGTATTGGTGATAGAGCCCCCTGGAAGCACACCACCATTCTGTGCAGAGGGGTGAAATTCCCCTCTGTGAAAAAAGGCCCAAGCACCACAGAAGCCCTATCTTGAGGTATCATAGGCCCAGGGAGGCTCTTACTCCCCAAACTGCCTGGTGTGACCCCGCCCATGCTCTGTCCCCAGGAGGCCCCCCTCCTGCAGTTCCTGGTGCTCTGCCCTGCCCTTTCCTGGCTGCCTCTAGGGCCACGCTGCCTGCCCAGCGTTCGGACCACACCATCCGGCTGCCTGGTGCGCCGGGACTGGGGATGCTGCAGCCCGCCGCCAGGCTGTCCAGAACACCAGGGCTGAGAGTGGGTGCTCTGGGATCCCATGGGGGTGAGTGGAAAGGGGAAGAGGAGGGGCCTCAAGCAGAAGGGGAGGAGCCGGGGCCTAGCCTCCCCCAATAGCTGGGTCACCAGCCGCCCATGTATACACACATGTAAATGTAATTTGCTCTTTGCTTCTTGGAGTTTCATGGAAGTTATTTTCATTATGATTACACTGATGAAAGGCCCCGGATCATTAAAAATAAATGATGGGTTTCTTGATCTCAATGAAAGGAGTTTGAAGTCTCAGTTCAGTTTCTAATTACCTAGTGAGAAAGCATCCATAAAAAATACAGTCTCCGTTGTTGTGTTATTGCGTTCTGCACATTAATAATGAGCAGAAACCAAACAGACACTGTTGGGTTCTAGATAATAGTGGTTACTAACTACATACAAATATACAGGCCTAGCTACCTATGTACTCTGCAGGGTTACAGGTATATTTACACTAAAACTGGGAGAATGCTTCCCAGCTTGGGTAGACCGACATGAACTAGGTCTGCTTGAGCTAGCACAATAAAAATACCAGTGTAGTCAGTGGTGACAGGGGTGGTGACTTAGGCTAGCCACCCGGTTATGTACACAGGGGGTCTGGGTGGATTTGTACTTAGATGGCAAGCTTCACCCTCACCCTTTCCACCCCCCGCTACACGGCTTTTATTAGAATGCTAGCAAGAGCAGAGTTAATCCATCTGTCTCCCTGAGCTGGGAAGCACATTCCCAGCTGCAGTGTAGATGTACCTGTTGTGGCTACAACAGCAGAAGACAAGGAAGCCCGCTAGAGGGCTCACAAATTATTTAAAGGGCTACTACCCAGTTCCTATACACTATGACCATTGCCACTAATTGTTAGCCCTTTTGGCAATCTTGGCAGAAGAGTTGAGCTTCACGCAGATGAGGGTTGAAGCACGTTGACAGGGCAGTGCTGGAAAAGCTTATACTGCCATTACCAATGCTATGCCTCTTCTGTGGCTAAATATTGAATTTTAGTCCTTGAGGCTGCCACGCCATCTGCCTTCCCATACGAAAGGTCTCTCTGTGTGGCACTAAACAGGAGGAGGTGAAACCAAATTTGTCCTTCAACTCCTGTGCCAGCAGCTGCTCTAGAAAACATCCCTTTCATAGTAGCTAGTCTGGGTGCAATAGTATCCTGTGCTACTTCATACCCAGTATGCAGCGTGTTAGGGGTGTTAGATCCATTGAATTGTGGATCTGAAAGGTACCCTTCGTATCAGCCTGTTCAAGGCCTCTTTTCTAGTACACAGAGGTGCAGAGGCTTTTGTGAATGGCCACGCTGCACCCTGGGTAAATTGCACCCTTTATAAAATTTAATTAGGATCAGCACATGAATGCGTAACTACAAATATATGCTCAAAACGTGAATGTGATCTATAGAGATGGTTAAAACAAGGGAAAATTTATGTGAAAAAAATAAGTTTCTCTATATACATATGTAAACACATGCACACCCATGCATTAATGAAATGATACTCTCCTCACCCATTTCTTTTCTTGTATATTCCACTGAATGTCTTCAAGATTTCTTAATTCTTTAAAAGTGTATTTTATAAGCAATATCTGATTCACCTCACACATGTAACAACAGTGGTCAGATGTTCTAATTCATGAACAAATTAAGCATACACAAAAATGTCAGAGATGACAATACGCAGGTTTCTCCTACTGTTACTATTTTATACATAGACGGGATGTCTGAAGAAAAAAACATTGTTTATTTGCATTTTAATAGCATGAGAATCCCATTTTGAAAACTGCTTCTGTTTCATTCTTCTCTAAGCCATGTCTGAATAGACCTATTTCAGCATTTTTAAACACCTCTGTTTCCCATTAAATTGCTATATACATTTGATTTCCTCAATTGAAACTCCAGTATCATAACAATATATTGCATAATGCTTGAACACTGGGTAATTCAGGGAAGAGAGTAATAATACTGTGGTGGTATGGTTCCATTTCAGTGCTCAGAAAAGTACTGAATCAGACAAGATAGATTATTACACGGTCAGACACCAATGAGCTATGCCCTAGCTTAAGATGACTACAGCATATTACCACTGTTCAGGGATGGAGGAGGGAAATGTTGATTATATCTGCATCCTTTCTGACTGGCATATCTGAACTAAAATGAATTGATTGTGTTAAATATTTTATTTTGCAAAATAGCCGTGCAAAAAATATTCAGAATGCAAAAGCAGACAGTGCCAGAAAGAGAGTTCATAATTATAGTCATTCCTGTTAGAAAGAAACTGGAATATTGGAATTTACTATCAGTCCTGGAAGCACCACAGCATTCATAATATAGTGAAGCTCACACCAGCTCCCTGTCAGCGCTACTTACTTCCCTCTTCGGGAAACTAATAGATGTACTGTCCTCTTCTTGTGTGCATGTAAGTCACACTAATAATAGCTGGATATATGCATATGTACTGAGGGTGAAATTTACCTCTTAATGAGACTGTTCTGTTCCAATACCTGTGACCCACCCGGTACAACTGCAATACATATATATCAGGTGATAGCACAGTAAATCTTTCTAGTTGCTGATCTACTGCATGTCACACGTCCAATGCAATTTTTCTTCATGCCAATGGGTAATGCATTCTTACAATGGGAAGTTACATTTCAGTAGGATTGGTCCAAGTAATTATTTAACATCTAATATGAATTCCTATCTAGATCTTTCAGACTAGCAGAGTTCAATTGTGAGGGAAATTCAAGGGAACAATTTGACGTCTGTCCCCAGTACATGGAGCAGCAAGCCTAATGCTTGCCAGGTCTTCAGTCACAGGATATTACTAACTTAAAATGATAGCCCAGTGATGTGTGCAGGAACCAAATATTCTGTGGATATTTCACATTTTCATAACCCACTAGAGTATATCTATCTGGAGTCATTTATGACCTCCAGTGTGATGTTATCAACACTCATAGTTAAGACCAGGTGCTGAATGAAAGTAGCACAATATTTCTCATTAAATAGAAACACAAAAGTGTTGATGTCCAGAATTTTTTAAAAGTGCCTGTGAACATGGGTAAATGCCCACAGAGAGAGAGATTATTACTTTATGTTTATAAAGCTCCTTTCAACAGAGAACATTCCAAAAGACTTCACAAATATATAGTTACTTCATCCCTGACATGCTGCTACCTGTGGGGCTCAGGGTATCTACAAACTGGAGTGCAACTCACTGTGTGACAAATGAGGTGGGGAGATTTTTTGGCGAGATACACTGGATGAAAACCCTCCTCTTCTGAAAATGCAATGGAGTATTTGGATCGGTCTATACAAACATTTAGTTATGGCAAACTGGGGTATAAATCTACCTTGCACTAGCATGCCATGCATTAACTGTGCCCTCATGTGGGGTAGAGCAAAGAACATTAGGGATCTGTTAGTGCATAGCAGCAGGGTCTACATGGATATATAGTGCACAACAGGCTAGTGTGGAGTAGATTTACACTTCAGCTTGCCACAAACTGAGTGTTCATATATACAAGTCCTTTGAGTCTATTCAAAGCAGAAAGGACCTCATTTTTTAAAAAAATTCCTCTTAAAAACTTCACAACAATAAACAGCATAGTGTGTACATTTATCTCGCTTGGAGAGCTGAGGCACCCTCTTGAAATATATAGTATAGAGAAGTGTGCTTTGATAAACCAGAACTGTGGCACAAACCAAGCCCAGGTTTGTTGGCCTGATACTGCTCCTACTGAAGTCAATGAAAGTTTTGCCATATACTTCAATGGGGAGCTGAAGTAGACCAATGCTGAGCACTTTTGAAAATCTCCCCAGATCCTCACAAATATCTAAATTGCTTGTGAGCCAATCATAATTTTAATGTATTTGTTCATTATTCAAATGTGTTCAACAATGTTCTCTGGAGAAATTTCAGCCTATGGATTGAATTAAGAACTATTGATTGAGAGGACTGCTTGGAGTATTTGACAGTTGGAATTCACTTTCTGGCTGTGCAATTGGTCACAGTTGGCCACCTGGTATTGTCTTTGTGATGTTGCACTCTATATGATTTTATGAAAATATGCTAATGAGTGTGAATATAATGTAACTGGAATATGCTTCATGCAAAAGGGGTTTTGTAAGGTATAATTACAAAGCTTATAATCTACTGAGTGTGGTCATCCTATTTGAATAAATGTATCACTCTTGTATCTGAAACTAGAAATATGAAATATAACTCTGAGGTCCTATTGTAGTTATGCAAAGTGTGGGCCATTAATGGTGGTTTGGAATCTTGATGGCTCCCATCAACCAGGAAAATTGACTGTGGATGGCTCTGTTTTCTTGCAGGCCTTCCTGTGTGTCAGGCTGGGAGGAACGAGGGCTTAAAATCTTACAGTGACATGTGATCATGTCACCTGAACTGGAATCCATCTTTAACCTGGTGCTTTTCCATTTAGAAGGAGGGATGGGAACCCAGAGAGGGACAAAGGATTCCCGGCTTATGCAAAAGATATATAAGTGGGTGGAACAAAACAAAGGGGGCTGCAACCATGAGAAATCCCCTAGTTACCACCTGAGCTGGAACAAGGGCTGTACCAGGGGAAGGGATTGTTCCCAGACTAGGAAGGTGTCCAGTCTGTGATAGAAGCTTATTAAAACATCTCTGAGGGTGAGATTTTATCTGTATTCAGTTTTCTTACCGTATTAGGCATAGACTTGCATGTTTTATTTTATTTTGCTTGGTAATTCACGTTGTTCTGTCTGTTATTACTTGGAACTACTTAAATCCTACTTTTTGTTTTTAATAAAATCACTTTTTACTTATTAATTCACCCTGAATATGTATTAATACCTGGAGGGGGGGAGCTGTGCATATATTTCTATCAGTGCTAAAGAGGGCGACCAGTTTATGAGTTTACCCTGCATAAGCTTCATACAGGGTAAAATGGATTTATTTGGGGTTTGAACCCCATTGGGAGTTGTGCATCTGAGTGTTGGAGACAGGAACACTTCTTAAGCTGTTTTCAGTTAAGCCTGCAACTGTTGGGGGACGTGGTTCAGACCTGGGTCTGTGTTTGCAGCAGGCTAGCGTGTCTGGCTCAAACCAGGCAGGGCCCTGAACCCCCAAGCTGGCAGGGAAAATGGGCTAAGGGGCAGTCCCAACGGGGTTTCTGTGATCCAACTGGTCACAGTCTTCTTTCCTTGTTTCTAATCAGGAAGTATGCCTTAACAACTCATTGGGACTTTGATTCTCTCAGGCAGAAGATGGAAGTGTTGCAGGTAGGAAGATGTAGAAGGCCTAGGGGATTTAATTAGATATTTTCAACCTTGTCTTTCTTTTCCTCAAGAAAAAGTATTATATTTTGGCGAGGTATATGGATCCCAGACCTAAAAAACACCTGGGTTTCTTCCAGCTTGTGGGAGATTTATAAAAAAGATGTATTACCCACTGGAAACTAGTTATATTGGCTTTGTACAGCATACTTTACATTCAGTTGCCTCTTGTCACATTCACACAAAGTAATTGCATTTCCATGTACATGCACAATCCTTTTCAGAGTATTTGAATCCCGTTTATTCTGTCTGCACTCATACCTCTCTGAAAAATAGTATAACTCACAGACCTGTTCATCATAGGTTTCTGAGATGGGTTCTTCTATAGTTGAACAGATCTGCTTAAACAGAACAGCACAATGCAGCCGCTGCTCTCACCCTTCTGGCTCAGTTCTCTCATTTATTTTATCTTCTTCCTAAAATTACCCTTAGAAAAAAAGGAAAGTTTACACATGGTAGTTTTTCAAACAAGAAAGTATGGGTTTTGCTTTACAGTTCATCTTGATCTTCTAGGCACTTTAACTGATGTAAGCACTAATGGAACTGGGAGTGTAAATAACTGCTTTCAGATTGGTCAAGGAAGTCTTAATGGACAATGTCTCCTCCGCAATATATAACAGAGGGAGAGAGAGTAAAAAGGTGCACAAATATCAGAGAAGAGAGCAAAGAGTGACACAGATAGCACAGAACAGGGGAAACATTCACCATTTCACAGGAAGAGAGGCTGATTATAGATGTCAGAGAAACAGAAACAAAAGATTCACTCACATCATTACATGCATGTGTATAGCTATACGGTCATATATAAGAGAAGTTCTTCCTCACTTGTATGAAGACAAAACCTCCTCATTTAAGAGAGAAACCTGGCACCTCACTAAATCAATTGGGCCAAATTATAGCCAGTCCTGCCTCCGATCATTAAAAAGGGAAGAGGGTGCAGAGCCCCTTCCCAACCCACCCCTATATACCTGCACAGGAGGCAGCCAAAATTTGACTGACTGTTTAGGAGCTCATGGAATAGGAACCAGCTAGTGCTTACCAGCACTAACTGATTGTGAATGGGCATGTACCCACAGTTGCTATTCATATTCTAGATTGAACCTGAGTCCAGTTAAGTCTAAAGAAGAACTGTGCTGAGAAGTGGGCAACGCTAGTTAATGGAAGCTTATTTATTTCTAAGGCCCTAATGATTAGCAAAGCATTTAATCACATGCTTTACCTTTAATCATTGTATGTGCTTAAGTGCTTTTCTGAATTGGGGCCTATTTTCTTATAGTTTTATTTTTGTATAGAAAATGCTTTACTGAAGTTCCACATAGAACAGCAGTTTTAGTGAGCGAAGAAAGCTGATGTTTTTAGGACTGAGCAGCTTTGATTTAAAGTAAAGGGTTGGCTTAATGCTCATTTCCCATTACACAGTTTCACTACACAGTCAGTTCCTAAATTCTCTGCAATTTCTTTTTGTAGGCTATTGCCTTAAGAGGTATTGCAAACATATTTAGCTGGTTCTTGTATTCTCCCTACCTATAAAATTGATACTAGAATTGTGTTCACAGATTATATACAAATTCATGTTAGGTTTTAGAAGGCCTATCAGATTTGGATAGGAGTACTAGAAACATAACACTCAAACTACCAAGGCCCAGATCTGGACCACAATGTGTGATAAATGTGGGGAACACAGGAAAGGAATCGTGCAGGAAATTTATTTGCAGTGGAATTCATTCCGTTAGAGTAAATCTTTTGATAATCTTGGTTTCATCATTCTTTATTTCTGGTGCAAATACTTTTTCACAGTAAAAGTGAGGAGACACCAGATGTGTGTATTATATAGGTAACTTTAGGACAAAATAACTGCTGGTCATTGAAATGATGGAACCATAAGAGGTATGTGGCTTTGGGGCTATTTGGCCACCAGAATAAATTAGAGCAGGTTTCATGTGGACAAAAATATTCCAGGTAGCTCTAGTTCTGAATGGTTTGAGAATGGTGGGGAATTATCTAGGACTGAAAAAACTGAAGAGGCAAAAATCCCAAATCAGCACTTGTAAATTCAAAGAGTCTTTTATTTTGGTTTTAAAAGCACTAGACAGACTAAGAGAGAATAATCCAAAGCAGCATTTTTGCATGTAGGTGCTTTTTAAAAAAAACATCCCAGAGAGGGATCAAGAGGAAAACTCCTAATCAGCACAGTTAAGATTAAGTGCTAAGTGTCGGACACTGAGGGAATTGGGTTGGTTTTTTTTTTCCTTTTCTTTCAAGGTTTATTAAGTATGTGATCTGACTGTGAGTGATCAGGGACACAGCGGAAGAGAAAAACTTGCATGTGAGTCTGGTCCAAAGTTTAGTGATTTGAGTGAGAGACTTATTCATAATAAAGGGACAATAACAAAACAGACAGCAGCTATTCATTGCCTTTATGAGGAGTCCTAATCCCACAGGTTTTGCAGATTTTAATATTAGGCAAAAAGATCTCTGTTGCTATTGTGACTGTTACACATAGCTAGAGTCACTGAGGAGCTGTCCAGTAAAATAGCTCAGAAACACAGCAGTGTCTTCTTTGAATTCCACTAAGAAAAAAGGTACTAATATTGCAGAATAACATTACCAATGGACTACTACTGATGACTCCTCCACAGGAAGCCAAAGCATACCTGATCATTAGAGCTCTGCATGGATACAAAAATTTGGATCTGCATCCACGATAATTCACTTGTATCCGATCTGCAAAGATGGTAAAATATACAACCACATCTGCATCCATGGATTTGCAGGGCTCTAAGTATCTCCATTTTCATCAATAAGAAATCTGACTGTATTCCAAATTGGTGATTTGCCGCTCTCATTTCCCTTCTAACTGTGTGCACTAACACTTCATTTCTTTTGATTTTTTTTCTCTATTGACTTTTCAAATACAGAGTTTGGAATCTTTTTCCGGAGGAAACCTGCAAAGAAGTGCAGAGAGGTGACACAGTGACAATTTCAATTTGCACTGATGAACTGACAACACAATATAAAAACAAAGTGAACTTTCACTGGTGTTAGCTGAATCTGAATAATGACATCCATATTCAATCCATGATCCACAAAGATCGTAAACACTACAACTGCATCCGTGGATGCAGATATCCGTGAATATAAAGTGGATATTCACAGATTTGCAGGGTTCTACTGATAATAGTAAGCGACCTAAAAAGTCAAATCATGTAATATGTAAACTTTGTATCTGTAGAACACTAGATACATTTGAAACAGCTTCTTGTCTTTTTAATAAATGAGCCCAGGAACACAAAAAATCCATGTCGTCGTATCTAAATATACAGTATGTGCCACCCACAGACAGCTTGACTATTCTCATACTCTAGGCAATAACAACTTTTTTAAAAAATGGAATCCAATTACAGCACTGAAGACCAAATATAGTGTATCAATTTATTATTGATCCCTAGTAAATTAACTACTTAAAGCTCAGCTCTGAATGAATAAATAAATATCAACGGCAAAAACAGAAGACTAATTATGTGAATTAGAACATGTATGATGTGCCAAAAGAATGATTTTTATTATAATAATATTTATTTAAACGCTTGAGAGAAAAAATGTATTGGTGACTTCACAGGTGTGATTATCGCGTAATTTCACATGCTGTCCAGCACATGGCTAATAAGTAGATCAGGAAGATTAGATGATCGAGTGCCCACTACATTTTAAAATTAAAATAAAAAAACCTAAGCTTTGTTTATGAAAGAGCAAGTAACTATGGGCCACATTGTAGTCAATGCACTTGAACAGGAAAAGGAGTGGGATTGGTGGATCAAAGTGGGAGCATGGGGCAGAACAGTGCTACCTCTGTCCTGTTGTTCCTCTCCCTTTCCTCTGTAAAATATCCTCTGTGGGACTTGGGTTCCTAAGGTGTAGAGACATTGGGCAAGGATGGGAGAGGGAGTGGTCACAGTCCAAAGGGACCACCATTCACCACATTATCCCTCCCATCAACCTACATGTTTTCCGAAGTCAGTGCTGACCCAACTTCTCTCTATCTTAGGATCCCAAGTGAAAGAGGGATCCCCTTAGGGGTCTCTCTGAAAGGGGGTCCTAGGCTGGTAGCTAGTGGGACAGCTATTCAGAGCATATCTCCTGCCCTGAGCAACATAGCTCCAACAGAAGCCATGCAGCTAAGAGATCAGAGGTAGTTCAGGAGGGCCCACTTCAAAATTTTCCTAGAAATCAAATATTCAGTGCAGATCACTTCACAGGTATATATTCATACATTCCAAGGCCAGAAGTGACCATTGTGATCATCTAGACTGCATAACATGGGCCAAAGAACTGCCCCACAATAATTCCCAGAGCATATCTTTTGGGGGGGAAAAATCTTGATTTACAAATTGTCAGTGATGGAGAATCCACCATGACCCTTGGTAAATTGTTCCAATGGTTAATTACTCTTCATGTTTAAAATGTACTCCTCATTTCCACACTGATTTTCTCTAGCTTCAACTTCCAGTTATTGGATCATGTTATATCTTTCTCTTCTAGAATGAAAAGCCCATTATTAAATATTGGTTCCCCAGATACATACTTATAGACTGCAATCAAGTCACCCCTTAACCTCCTCTTTGTTTAACTAAGTAGATTGAGCTCCTTGAATTCATCACTTTATGGCAGGTTTTCTAATCCTTTAAGCATTCTCATGGCTCTTCTCTAAACCCCCTCTAATTAATCAACAACCTTCTTGAACTGCCAACATCAGATCAGAACTGGACACCGCATTCCAGCAGTGGTCACAGCAGTGCCAAGTACAGAGGCTAAATAACCTCTCTACTCCTACTCAAGTTTCCCCTGTTTACGCAATCCAAGGGCTGGTCTACACTAACCCCAGAATTCGAACTAAGATACGCAACTTCAGCTACGTGAATAACGTAGCTGAAGTCGAACTATCTTAGTTCGAATGAAAAAGCACTTACCCGGGGTCCACACGCGGCGCGCAGGCTCCCCCGTCGACTCCGCCTACTCCGTTCGTCGAGCTGGATTACCAGAGTTGACGGCGGAGCACTTCCTGGTTCGATTTATCGCGTCTAGACAAGATGCAATAAATCGAACCCAGAACATCGATCCCGCGCCTACGACCGGACGCATAAGTATAGACGTACCCCAAGAATTGCATTAGCATTTTTGGCCACAGCATTGCACTGGTAGGTCATGTTCAGCTGATTATCCACCATGACCCCTAAATCTTTTTCAGAGTCACTGCTTGCCAGGATAGAAAAATCATGGAACAGGTCCTCAAGGAATCAATTTTGAACCACTTAAAGGAGGGGAAAGTGATCAGGAACAGTCAGCATGGATTCACCAAGGGCAAGTCATGCCTGACTAACCTAATTGCCTTCTATGATGAGATAACTGGCTCTGTGGATGAGGGGAAAGCAGTGGATGTGCTATTTCTTGACTTTAGCAAAGCTTTTGATACAGTCTCGCACAGCGTTCTTGCCAGCAAGTTAAAGAAGTATGGGCTGGATGAATGGACGGTAAGGTGGATAGAAAACTGGCTGGATGGTCGTGCTCAATGGGTAGTGATCAATGGCTCCATGTCTAGTTGGCAGCCGGTATCAAGTGGAGTGCCCCAAGGGTCGGTGTTGGGGCCGGTTTTGTTCAATATCTTCATCAACGACCTGGAGGATGGTGTGGACTGCACCGTTAGCAAGTTTGCAGATGACACTAAACTGGGAGGAGTGGTTGATACGCTGGAGGGTAGGGATAGGATACAGAGGGACCTAGACAAATTAGAGGATTGGGCCAAAATAAATCTGATGAGGTTCAACAAGGACAAGTGCAGAGTCCTGCACTTAGGACGGAAGAATCCCATGCACTGCTACAGACTAGGGACCGAATGGCTGGGCAGCAGTTCTGCAGAAAAGGACCTAGGGGTTACAGTGCACGAAAAGCTGAATATGAGTCAACAGTGTGCCCTTGTTGCCAAGAAGGCTAACGGCATTTTGGGCTGTATAAGTAGGGGCATTTCCAGCAGATCGAGGGACGTGATTATTCCCCTCTATTCGGCACTGGTGAGGCCTCATTTGGAGTACTGTGTCCAGTTTTGGGCCCCACACTACAAGAAGGATGTGGATAAATTGGAAAGAGTCCAACGGAGGGCAACAAAAATGATTAGGGGGCTGGAGCACATGACTTATGAGGAGAGGCTGAGGGAACTGAGATTGTTTAGCCTGCAGAAGAGAAGAGTGAGGGGGGATTTGATAGCTGCTTTCAACTACCTAAAAGGGGGTTCCAAAGAGGCTGGATCTAGACTGTTCTCAGTGGTAGAAGATGACAGAACAAGGAGTAATAGTCTCAAGTTGCAGAGGGGGAGGTTTAGGTTGGATATTAGGAAAAACTTTTTCACTAGTAGGGTGGTGAAGCACTGGAATGGGTTACCTAGGGAGGTGGTGGAATCTCCTTCCTTAGAGGTTTTTAAGGTCAGGCTTGACAAAGCCCTGGCTGGGATGATCTAGTTGGGGTTGGTCCTGCTTTGAGCAGGGGGTTGGACTAGATGACCTCCTGAGGTCCCTTCCAACCCTGAGATTCTATGATTCTATGATAGAGTCTTCCCACTTGTAAGTATGGCCTACATTTTTGTTTCTAGACATGAAGCCACATTACATGACATATTTACATGTAGCCATATTAAATGACATATTGTTTGCTTGAGTTCAGTTTACCAAGCGATCCAGATCACTCTTTATTAGTGATTGCCCTCTTCATTATTTACCACTCCCCTAATTTTATGTGGTGATCTGCAAACTTTGTCAGTGATGATTTTATGTTTTCTTCCAGATTATTGATAAAATCTTAAATAGTCTAGGGCCAAGAACAGACCCCACTAGAAACACAATCTCTTAATGATGATTTCCCATTTATAGTTACATTTTTGAGACCTATCAACTAGACGAGTCTTAATCAATTTAATGTGGGCTTTATTAATTTTATTTCATTCTAGTATTTTAATCAAAAAGTTGTGTGGTGCCAAGTCAGACGTCTTACAGAAGTCTAAGTCGTTTATATCAACACTAGTACATTGCCAAACGTGTAATCTCATTAAAAATAAATTTCATGTTAATTTGACAGAATCCATTTTCCATAAACCCATGTTGATGATTGGCATTAATTATATTATCCTCCTTTAATTCTTTATTAATTAAGCCCCATATCAGATGCAACATTATCTTGCCTGAGATTGATGTCAGATTGACATAGCCTATAATTACCCAGGTCCTCCCATTTACCCTTTTTAACTGTTCACACAACATTAGCTTTCTTCTAGTCTTCTGGAACTTCACTGATGTTCTAAGATTTATTGAAAATCAGCATTAGGGCCCAGCGAGCTCCTTTTAAAACTTTTGGATGCAAGTTATTGCATCCAAATTGCATTAGCATTAGCTGCAATTTCCAGATGCTTGAAGATGTTGCCCCATTACTATTATCCAAACTTGATGTGACAAAGACATGAACAATTGATGTGAGGTCCACCTCAAAAATAAATAAATAAAAGAGGACACAATCATCTTGCTAAGCACAGATGGCAAGAAGAATTCTTGGCAAGTGCTGTTCTCTGTATACCCAGAAGCAGCAGGGGACCAAGCCCCTCAGATTAAAAAACCTAAAAACATATGGTAGAGAAACTCCCAACAACTAGCGGTGTTAATTGAAGTTCCAATTATAGGCACACAATTATCATCTTCATAATGCTCAAGATCACATTTTAGTCACCTAGTCACTTGGGCACAGTCCACTGAAGTCAGTGGGAGTTAATGGTTGCAAGATTCCGCCCATTGTTCATACCTGCTGTTTATTAACAATATACATTTGGTGTGCAATGATATTCCTAGGTTCATATCAAACCTTATATCTTTGTTCCTGTTTCATAACCTTGGGAAAAAAACATTTGTCCCATCCTTTTCATGGCTAGTAAGTATATAAGTAATAAATATACATTTTTTTAAGTGTCACTTTTTAAATATATTGAGTATAAATTAAGATGTGAAACAAAGCTAGATATATAACTGTGCACATAAGAAAATATTGTATGTTTAAGATTATTTTAAACTGGTAGCTTTGGAGGTATATATTTAAAGGTTATTTTAATCCATCGAGTCAGTAGTCTGTGGAGTCAAATCAGCTGCTTTAACACAGTGTCACTAGTTCGTTGAGCCATAAAGCTTCCTGGTTTTTGATAGAGCTTTGAAACTGAAGCTTTGACACTTGAGACTGCAGATTGCTTGGAGTAGAATTTAGTACATAAACGTATATGAATATTGATTTAAAGGGACACTGTCAAATTTCAATTCATTTGAAAAGAATTCCTTACCTCTGTGATAACACTTTAGATTATTTAAACTGAAAGAATTTAAAAGCATCTCATTTGCTTGTCACCATTTAAGATGTTCAGTGACTTTTTGCATTTTGCTCAGCTTGGACAGTAAGAACAGATGGGCCAGTTTCAGTTTCTGATTCTCATGCACTAGCAGAGCGTTGTCATTGTTGTTAAGCTCTCAAAACTGAAAGGGAAATATTTAAAATCCAGAATATGAACTGTTTTTATTGAATTAAAAAACACATTTTGTTCTTTATTCACCACTGTTTTTTTTCTATTTTACATCAGTGTAATTCCACTGAAATTAACCTGGAGTACCACAGTAGTAAAGCAGGTCTTTAATTAGGTTTTGAAAAATCCTTTAAAATATAATGTACACATGACAAATGCATCTAGACAATCTACACACTTATATACTCATACATACTTGAACATTTTGGTCCTAAAATGAGTTGATAGTTGATAGTATCCCTTTAAGAATTAAGCCATTTCCAAACCTAGTCTAAGCATTTTAAATTATAGCTGGACTTTAGTATAATTTCAAAGCTCCAAGTTTTTAAACTAGATATCAAGTTTGAGGTAAAAGTCTACATGTCTGCAATAGTAATTGCATTTAAGCAGTTGCTACCAATTTTTTAAGAAAAGGAAATTAGTTACAGATGGCTGGAGAGTTAAAAGCAGCTATATTGTATTAAAATGCTAATTTGAGAAAAAATATAATGTCAAAAATAATGATCATCAAAATCTGAATGTGAAGAGATTAAGGACCAGTTTCTCAAACACTAGCCTCTATATTTTCTGTACAAATAATTGTAGGCACTATTTGCACCTACACCTAGTTAGGCCCACAAAAATGGAGGCCTAGTTAAGGCCAGCCTCAAGATATTGTAAAAATATATTTTCTCAATAGCATGATTTATTGCGAAATTCCATACCAAGTTAAAGGGAAATGAGATTCATGTGCCACTCAGACAGAACCTATTTGTGAGAGATTGGTAGCAGGAGACCTGATAGCTTAATATCATTACTAGAACCAGGCATCTGCCTATTAGTCTATGGTCCCTTTCCATACATTTCAACTTTCTTTATCAGAGGAGATTGCCCATGTAAAAGAATTAAAAGTTTTGTTTCAAGCTGAAGTAAACAGTTAACGAATATGTTTGCAGTGTTGTTGTAGCCATGTTGGTCACAGAATATTAAAGAGACAAGGTGGGTAAGGTAATATCTTTTATTGCACTTCCGTTGGTGAGAGAGAAGACCTGAAGAAGAGCTCAAAAGCTCGTCTCTCTCACCAACAGAAAGCCAAATAAAAGATGTTACCTCACTCATCTAGTTAATGAACATGTAATGCAACTCATGAGGCAACTATTCACATTAAAAACAATATTTAAAACATAGTCTCTAAACTACCCATTTTATACAATAATGCCTGAAACAAAATGTCTCCAGCCTCCTGCAATACATCCACCAGAACACCACAAGTTGAGGGACAGGCAGCACACCACTTTTCAAGGTATAAAATGCCTATCTTTTGGCTGTGTATCAATTATCCTAAGTCTAAGGAGGGCACATGCGTTAAGTAATAGCAAGACTGATTAACCTCTCTACAGGGAAATGAGTGGAAGGGGGCTAATGCAGAGGAAATCTCACTATCTCCTTATAGACATTTCTTCCTGGTAGGGGACTGAGTTTTACACATACACATACACATACACACACACACACACACACACACACACTCTCTCTCTCTCTCTCTCTCTCTCTCAAGTGCCTAATGACTATGTTAATATTAAAACTGGTCAATACTTTTAAGAACATACGAACGGCCATCCTCGGTGAGACCAAAGGTCCACGTAGCCCAGTATCCTGTCTTCCTTCAGTGTCCAGCGCCATGTGCCCCAGAGGAAATGAACAGAGCAGGTAATCATCAAGTAATCCATCCCCTGTTGCCCATTCCCAGCTTCTGGCAAACAGAGGCTAGGGACACCATCCCTGCCCATCCTGGCTAATAGCCATTGATGGACCTATCCTCCATGAATTTATCTAGTTCTTTTTTGAACCCTGTAATAGTCTTGGCCTTCACAAAATCATCTGGCAAGAAGTTCTACAGGTTGACTGTACGTTGTGTGAAGAAATACTTTCTTTTATTTGTTTTAAATCTGCTGCCTATTAATTTCATTTGGTTGCCCCTAGTTCTTGTGTTATGAGAAGGAGTAAATAACACTACCTTATTTACTTTCTCCACACCAATCATGATTTTATAGAGCTCTATCATATCCCCCCTTAGTCATTTCTTTTCCAAGCTGAAAATTCCCAGTCTTATTAATCTCTCCTCATACAGCAGCCATTCCATAGCCCTAATCATTTTTGTAGCCCGTTTCTGAACCTTTTCCAAGTCCAATATATCTTTTTTTGAGATGGGACAACCATATCTGCATGCAATATTCAAGATGTGGGTGTACCATGGATTTATATAGAGGCAATATGATATTTTCTGTCTTATCTATCCCTTTCTTTTAATTCAAAGGTTTTTTTAATGTAAAAACTGTTTTAATGAAACTGTCATTAAAAAAAGGCTTCTGTTTTATTTATTTATTTTAATTTTGCAGCCAGGTGCAATTGCTGCAACAAGCCCTTATGATGTCCTTTAGGCAAGGCTCTCTATGTTTAATTTTTCTATGGAAAATTTCATATCAAGTACATTCCAAATAATACACAGCATATGTTTATTACGGTCTTTGCCATAATGATGTTCTTGGTGATGGTTTTCTATGAATAGATACAAACTGAGAAAATTAAAGAAATAGAGAGGTAGACTCAAGTGAATGATGCTTCAATAGTTCTAAAAGAACAGCTGATTAAAAACCAACAATAGTGCCATTCTGAGCACAGAACAATAGTATATGTTTCAGGAGAAATGCATTCTTTGGACTGCTCCATTATGTATCATGGAATTTGGGAAAAAGCAGGATATTATCTTTAGAAATAATAAATAGATGTAGAAATGTAATCAGTGGCTTCATTCATTGAATAAAAGACATATGGAGAGGTTACTCATCTTGTGCAGTAACTGGAGCTCATTGAGATGTGTCCCCACAGGTGCTCCTCTTCAGGTGAGCAAGGATTCTGTTCACCTTCAATCAGAGATTTTCATTAGCAGTGCCCGCTCAAACCACACATGTGCCCCACACATCTTCATGCCCTGCACCAAGACAAACCACCCTTAGTTCCTTCTACACCTCAAACTCCCTCAGAGGAAACTCTGAAGCAAATGGGAAAGACGGCAGGTAGTGGAGCACCCATAGGGACAAACATCTCAAAGAACTCCAGTTACTGCACAGGTGAGTAACCGCTCCTTCTTCGAGTATAGTAGCCCTATGGGTGCTCCACTTCAGGTGACTACTGAGCACTACACCAACTGGAGGGGGGAACATCAGAGCTGAGTCCAAGACTGTAGGCAAGGTTGCATTCCCAAGAGCAGCATCCAATCTGGAAGAATGGATAATTGCATAGAGTCTGGAAAAGGTGTGAACTGAAGTCCATGTTGCAGCCTTGTAGATCTCAGTGATAGAAATGCACCATAGAGGTAAAGAGAGACCTTATATAATGGGCCAATACCCTAGGAGGAGGTTGTATATCTGCAGATTCATAACAGGAAATGTTACTACCAGAAATCCACCTAGAGAGCCTCTGGATGGATGCTGTGGGCCCTTTAGATCTGCCAGCAATTGACACAAACAACCTGAAAGACCTCCAAAATAGCTTGGTCTTATCCAAGTAGGCTAATGTCCTCCTGAGATCTACAATTGACAGCTGCATCCTCCATAGTCTGGTGTGGTTTACGGAAAAAACTGGGAGATGGATGATCTGGTTAGTGTCAAACTTAAAAGACACCTTCAGCAGGAAATTAGAATACAGACGTAGCAAAAACTTGTCCTTGAAAAATATTGTAAAGGGGGGGGATCTGCCATTTGTGCCCCTAGTACCCTGACTCTTCAGGCGGAGGCAATGGCCACCAAGAAGCTGTCTATATAGATAGATTAAGGAGGCTGAAAATATGAAAAAATTAAGATAATTTGTGTGACGGTGTCTCCATAAGACTTTATGGGGAGATGCTTATAAATGTATAAATGATGTAGCTGGAATATGTGTTATGCTACGTGCCATGTAACATATCCCTGTAAAAGTTATGATCTACTGAATCTATTCCTCCTGGTTGAATGCATGTATCATTTTTGTAGTTGAAGTTATGAATATTGGTTGTATATTTGCTGGTTTTATACATAGCCTTTGTAAGAGCATGGGATCATGTCTGGAGAAAGGTATGCGCCCATTCCACATCTGAGCTTGGCCAAGAACGTCACTGGGCTAGTTTCTGAAATGTGCATGGACATGTGACTTGCCCATGTGATCCCAAAACTCCAGGGTAACATGATGCTACACAGGGAATGGGGAGGAGTATCCATCCAGGGGAGAAAGTCTATTTAAATCCCTGGGAGACCCCTCCAGGTTGTCTTCAGCTGGCTAAAGAGAGAGACTCTCCACCCCCCAAGGACATACCTGAAAGAGACTGAACAAAGGACAAAGACAAAAGGGGGTGTGAGCAATTGCTGGACCCAAGCTAGGAGTTCTACAGCCTCTGAAAGAAAAAGACTGGAACTGGTGAGGTTTTTATACCTGTGTTGAGTTTGATTAGACATAGACGTGCGTGTTTTATTTTATTTTACTTAGTAATTCACTTTGTTCTGTCTGTAACTACTTGGAATCACTTAAATCCTACTTTCTGTATGTATTAAAATCACTTTTTATTTATTAAGTTACCTGGAGTATGTGTTAGTACCTGGGTGGGGGATCTCCAAGGGATTTAAATAGACTCTAGGGCTCTTAAAATCGATCACGCCACTCCACCCCCAATGAGGGGATTAGCGCTAAAATCGATATTGCCGACTCGAACTAGGCTTAATGTGGACGCAATTCGATGGTATTGGCCTCCTGGATCTATCCCACAGTGCAACATTTGACCACTCTGGACAGCAGTCTGAGCTCGAATGCTCCGCCCAGGTAGACAGGAAAAGCCCCGCGAACTTTTGAATTTCATTTCCTGTTTGGCCAGCGTGGTGAGCTGCAGGTGAGTGCAGATCTCATCAGCAGACCATGATGGAGTCCCAGAACCGAAGACGAGCTCCAGCTTGGACCGAGCGTGAGGTACGCGATCTGATCGCAGTATGGGGAGACAAAACCGTGCTAGCAGAGCTACGGTCCAAAAGAAGAAACGCCAATACATATGTCAAAGAGTCCAAGGGTATGCAGGACAGAGGCTACAACAGGGATGCGCAACAGTGCCGTGTGAAAATTAAGGCGCTCAGGCAAGCCTACCAAAAAAACAGAAATGCAAACAGCCGCTCTGGGTCAGAACCCCAGACATGCCGCTTCTATGACGAGCTGCATGCCATTCTAGGAGGTGCAGCCAACACTCATGTGGTATGACTCCATATGTGGATCATCAGAAACCACAGAGGAGCATTTTCGGGAAGAGGAAGATGATGATAATGATACTGAAAATAGCGCACAGACACAGCAAGGAAGCAGAGAAGCCCTTTTCCCCGACACCCAGGAACTCTTTGTCACCCTGGAGCCAGTACCCTACGAACCTACCCAAGGCGTGCTTGATGCCGGAAAGGGACCTCTGGTGAGTGTACCTCTGTGAAATTAATACATATTTTATAAGCAAGCGTGTTTAATGATTAATTCGCGGCCAGTACAGCTACAGGAAAAGTCTGTTAACATGTTCGGGGATGGAGCGGAAATCCTCTAGAGACATCTCCAGAAAGATGATCTGGATGTACTCCCAAAGCCTGTGCAAAAGGTTTCTGGGGAGGGCAGCCTTATCCTGTGCTCCGTGGTAACACACTCTACCACGCCAGGCCAGTAGCACATAGTCTGGAATCATTGCTTTGCAAAGCATGGCGGCGTATGGTCCCGGTGTTTGCTGGCATTCAAGCAACATCCGTTCTTTATCTGTCTGTGTTATCCTCACAAGAGTGATATCATTCATGGTCACCTGTTTGAAATAGGGGAATTTTATTAAGGGGGTATTCAGAGGGGTCCGTCCCTGCTGGGCTGTTTGCCTGTGGCTGAACGGAAATCTTCCCTGCTGTGACCCACGCGGTGGGGGGAGGGGGAACAGTGAACATCTTGGATGTGTGTCTGTGTGTGTGTGTGGGGGTGTCGATTAGGTTCGCGCTGCACATTAACCCGAAAACCGCCGCCCCTCCCTTTTCAATTGCCAACCAGTTTTAAATTGCCAGCCCAAAGGCTGTTTGTTATGGGAAATGAGGGGGTTGCTGTTTGAAAACAATCCCACATGTTATGAAGGTTAAAGAAGCCTATAGACTGTGGCTTACCATGGCTGCCTGCAAGCCGAATTCTGTTGCCCGCCGGACCTGCTTGTGTGATCTCTCACACCAAACCGGCAGACCCTCAATATAACAGGCAAAGTGCAACCTTGGACCAAATGCACATGTGCTATGTAATGTTTGGAACATTGTTCTCTAATATGTGTCTTTTAAACTACTCCTCTCCCATTTGTTTCCTCCCGCAGCTGCAAATGTTTCAACGCCACCCCTTTCATCACCGTCCCAGAGGCTAGCGAAGATTAGAAGTAAAAAAAAAAAAGGAATCGAGACGATATGTTCACAGAGCTCTTGCAATCCTCCCACACTGAAACTGCCCAGCAGAATGCGTGGAGGCAAACACTGTCGGAGTCCAGGAAGGCAGAATTTGATCGCGCGGACAGGTGGCGTGCTGAAGACAATGACTGGCGGGATGAAGAGAGACAGCGGTGGGATGAAGAGAGTAGGTGGTGTCAGCGTGCAGAGAGAAGGCAGGATGCAATTCTGAGGCTACTGGAGGATCAAACGGAAATCCTCCGGCTTATGGTTGAGGAAAGGCCGCCTGATCCCAGACCACCGCTACAGCCCGTGTGTAACCAACAGCCCTCCTTCCTGAGTCCCATAACCTCATCCCCGAGACGCCCAAGCACGCGTTTGGGCGGCCTCCGTGCACCCAACCACTCAAGCCAAGAGAACAGTCCAAGCAACAAAGGGCTGGCATTCAATAAGTTTTAAAGTGCTGTGTATCCTTGTCCTTCCCTCATCCCCTCGTCCACCACCCATCCTGGTGCTTCCCTTCCTCCATCACCCATCCTGGTGCTTCCCTTCCTCCACCATCCATCCCGGGCGACCGTGGCAGTTACCCCCATAGTTCCCCCTCTTTGTTTTACGAATTAATAAAGAATGCATGATTTTTAAGCAACAATGACTTTATTGCCTCTGCAAGCGGTGACCGAAGGGGGAGGGCAGGGTGGTTTGGTTAAAGGGAAGTAGAGTGAATGAAGGGGCGGGGCTTTTCATTAATGGGGAAAAACAGAACTTTCACAAAGCATCCTGGCCATTCATGAAACTGGTTTTCAAAGCTTCCCTGATGCACAATGCACCCTGCTGTACTCTTGTAATAGCCCTGGTGTCTGGCTGCACATAACCAGCGGCCAGGTGATTTGCCTCAACCTCCCACCACGCCATAAACGTCTCCCCCCTTACTCTCACAGATATTGTGGAGCACACAGCAAGCAGTAATAATAATGGGAATATTGGTTTCGCTGAGATCTAACCTAGTCAAACTGCGCCAGCGAGCTTTTAAACGCCCAAATGCACATTCCACCACCATTCTGCACTTGCTCAGCCTATAGTTGAAAAGGTCCTGACTACTGTCCAGGCTACCTGTGTATGGCTTCATAAGCCATGGCATTAAGGGGTAGGCTGGGTCCCCAAGGATAACTATAGGCATCTCAACATCTCCAACGGTTATTTTCTGGTCTGGGAAGAAAGTCCCTTGCTGCAGCAGCCGAAACAGACCAGAGTTCCTGAAGATGCAAGCGTCATGTACCTTTCCTGGCCATCCCACGTTGATGTTGGTGAAATGTCCCTTATGATCCACCAGTGCTTGCAGCACTATTGAAAAGTAACCCTTTCGGTTTATGTACTCGCTGGCTTGGTGGTCTGGTGCCAAGATAGGGATATGGGTTCCGTCTATCGCCCCACCACAGTTCAGGAACCCCGTTGCTGCAAAGCCATCCAGTATGAGCTGGACATTTCCCAGACTCACAACCCCTGGTACCAGTAGCTCGGTGATCGCCCTGGCTACTTGCATCACAACAGCCCCCACTGTAGATTTTCCCACTCCGAATTGATTCACAACTGACCGGTAGCTGTCTGGCGTTGCAAGCTTCCACAGGGCTATCGCCAGTCGCTTCTCTACTGTGAGGGCTGCTCTCATCTTGGTGTTCTGGCGCTTCAGGGCAGGGGAAAGCAACTCACAAAGTTCCATGAAAGTGCCCTTACGCATGCGAAAGTTTCGCAGCCACTGGGATTCATGCCAGACCTGCAGCACTATGTGGTCCCACCAGTCTGTGCTTGTTTCCCGGGCCCAGAATCGGCGTTCCACTGTATCAACGAGCCCCATTAAAACCATGATGTCCAACTTGCGGGGGGGCCTTTTTTGAGAGAGGTCTTTGTCCATGTCCTCATCACTGTTCTCAGGGCGCTGCTGTCGCCTCCTCGCCTGCTGTAGCTGTAGCAGCTCCTGGTTCTAATTCTCCATATACTCCTGGACAATGCGCGTGGTGTTCATAACGGCGATAACAGCCGCGGTGATCTGATCGTGCTCCATGCTTTCCCTGGTATGCTGTTTGCAGGACAGCAGAGTGGGAGCAGAAGCAGCGGGTGGACAACAATGGTGTCAGCAATATGGCGCCCGCATGAAAAAAGGCATGAAAGGATTTTTGGCTCTCCCCTCAGTTGGTTTCATGGAGGGAGCGGGGAGTAAGGGTTAGGCTCATTTCCTTCTAGCAGCAGATGGTACAATATGCTTGATATCCATCATCATCTCCTGGCCCCCTCAAGGATTGAACTCGCAACCCCAGGTTTAGCAGGCCAACGCTCAGACCACTGAGCTATCCCTCTGCCCGTGTTCCAGGCAGTACTGAATCTCCCTTAAACAAAAAGTAAAAAAGAGAACGACCAGAGTCACTCCCATTTATGTCCAAGCGCCCCCGGCCAGCCACACCATAGGCCGCCGGCCAGGAGCACACAAATTTCAAGCATATTGTATGATCTGCAGCTAGAAGGCAAGGAGTTTCTGCTGTGTAGTCCCGTGACTACAACCATTTATGGCATATTGCACCATCTGCAGCTAGAAGGCAAGGAGCTTATGCTGTGTAGTCCCACGACTACCAGCCTCAGGCAGAATGGCCCCCTCAAGGATTGAACTCGCAACCCCGGGTTTAGCGGGCCAACACTCAGAACTCTGAGCTATCCCTCTGCCCGTATTACAGCGCGACTGAATCCCCACTAGACCTAATGTCCAGGCGTACGCTGGAGATTACGGTAATTGTGAGCTGAGCAGGCTCCATGCTTGCCATAGCAAACCCGGAAACCCCGGAAACCCCAGAAAAAAGGCGCGAAAAAGATTGCTTTCACGGAGGGAGGGAGAGACGTTTGATGGCTTGATGACATATACCCAGAACCACCAGCGACAATGTTTTCTGCCCCATCAGGCTTTGGGATCGCAACCCAGAATTCCAATGGGCGGCGGAGACTGCGGGAACTGTGGGATAGCTACCCGCAATGCAATGCTCTGAAAGTCAGCGCTAGCCCCGCTACTGTGGACACAGTCCGTCGACCTCATGGTCTTAATGCTCTTTAGAGGGGACACACACAATCAATTCCATAAATTCGGGTTTTAAAATATCGACTTCTATAATTTCGACCTAATTCTGTAGTGGAGATGTACCCTTAGGAGAGCTCCTTGAAACATTGTGCTTCAGTTATTTTCTATTTCTACTACAGAAGCACCTATAGGCCCAACCAAGATCAGGTACCACGAACATTTCCCTGGCATTCTGAGGGCACCGGTGCACTTTGGTCCCTTCTAGTCTCTGTCTGTGGTACATAATAGTCTTTTGAGTTCTCACACTGGCACAACATTAATATTATAGTGCGGCACGCCAAAGGATAACTTTACATTGTTTTGCAAATAGCGAGGAGGAAGCTGCTGTTTGTGTGGGGTGCTGAGGGTTTCTAACAGCTGTCGCCTTGCCATTCTCCCTCATTACTAAAAGGGCTAGTATTTGGGGAAGGATGGTCACCCACAGCCAGGCTCCAAAAGCTCTGCCACACTGGGGCGCAGTGGCTCCCCACACCACATGGATTTCTTGTTGGATTGAAGTGGAATTTATGCATAGAAATCAAGCACGGAGTCTGGGTATTCCTGGCATCACTGACAGTTTAGAAGACAGCTCCATTTGTGGCAACTTCCAGCTTCTAAATCCATTTCAAAACGTAGCATGAATACACAACAGGGCATGTTTTAGTCAGCCAAGAATTCACTTTTCATTTTCCTGGCAGGTGCACTGGTACATAATCCTCAAAAGGCCAAAGATGAGGGGACTGCCTAGGCTCTTCTAAGATGAAAGACATAAAGCCTTTTTACACATAATCTACCTAACCTATTTTCTGAAAGTGTTGGGACCCGATGTAACCCTTTACTGCCTATATTTTTCTATTTTAAAGAACCTGCTGTGGAATCTATGTAATCCACACCATATGCAAGATGAAAAACTGACAGTTCTTCTTTGACCCCCTGTGCTCATCCTGGCTTCCTCTGTCTATTCCCTTCTTTTGTCTTGTTTTTGGAGAGTTTGGGGTTTTCAGTTTTCATTTTAAATAATTAGAAAAAGTATTGCAGAATTTGTAAATACTGAAAACCCGAGTAGTACAAAAAGGACATAACGCTGAAACATTAGCAAAGGTGCGTATGTGCGGCACTGTAATTGCACTGCTTTTAAAAACATTTGCTACTGTATGCTTTTAGTCTGACAATCACAAAGAAACTGGCATGTTTAATTGCTGACTGCCTGTCCCACTTAGAAATCCAATCTCTCAACTGTTATAATTCTATGATTCTATGATTTCTGGTTTAGCTCATACTCCTCTTCAAATCCCTCCCTTAAAACCCTGCTCTTGCAGAAATCCTCCCTACCTCATTTTGTTTACCACCATTTCACCACACCTTTCTTTCTCTAAACTGATCTCCCAGGACATTTTTGTTGTCTGTCTCTTAGATTCTAAGGCAGGGAGAGTAATTGATGACATTTTTGCTAGGCACTTGAGAGAACTTGATTTGTACAGTGTCTCTCTTCTGGAAGATTTTTCTAGACGATGGGTCATAACTTTATTCTGTTAAGCCTGAAAAAGTAGCATGAGGCATCAGCACCTCTACCTAGCTCACCTTGTATTCTTTATCTGTATTAGAAAGGTTGTTATAAATATTGGGATCAGCTAAGACGAAAGATTGCAAAGGTGCTGGCTATGGCTTACTGTTTCTGGGGCTAATCCTATGTTGGGTTCAGCCCCAGCCCAAGGACCCTCCCCTAGTTGGGATAGCCACAATGCAGAGTACTCCAGCTTCAATCCTTATCTGCCCTATTGCACCCCTAACCAGGAGTCTGCACTTAGAGTGTGGTAGAACTGCCTATGCTGGCTCTACACTGTCTGGGGACTCCCCTAATGCTGGAAAATCAAGGCAGCTTTCCACTCCCTTTTTGCTGCTGGAGTAATAGAGACAGAGCTGCCCATCTTTCTTTGAATGTTTGAAAAAGGTGAAGGACATATTATGTTGCACATTACAGAGAGGGCCGAGCACCGACCCTCTGCAAATGAGGCTTCTTCAAAATGCCTCAGGATGGGCACTGAAAATCTGAGACACCTAAATTACTAGTCATTTTTGAAAATGTAGGCTAGAGCTCTTAATTCACTCTTCTGGGAGCAGTCACATGAAGATTATGAAAGCAGCAAAAAGGATAAAAAAAAATTCATTTTAAACTGAAAAGAGCACAAGGTTTGTCTTAATACAGTTTCCGTTTTCTGTTTCTGTTCATAAGGGGGAATCTGTTTCAGTGTTTAGCATATTTGACACCAGGAGCACTGATGTGTCCAGCAGCCGAGTCAATGGACGGACCGAATTGAAGACGATGTCTGGGCCTTGCATACCCGATAGACTTTCCTTACAGAAACACCAAGACTTTACCATAAATTAATGTTCCAGTAGTCAGTCTATTAAGCTACTGAAAAATAACAACACACAGTAAAATGTTTATTCTAGGGTTGCAAGACAATCTTCCAGACTTATACATCCTCATGCATATTCTCTCGCACTCCTAGACTTGTGCTTGGGTTTTGCCAGGAGAAAAACAGCTCCGCTAAAATTAATTGACACCCATTATTTCGAGCAAGTAGCAGCATTCACCTGAAAAGATGTGCCAGGAGAGTGAAAATAATTTAATACAAACGTGTAGCCATTATTGTCCTAAAGTAAACACTTTGATGGTAATAATTAAGGTCTAGACTGTGGCTTCTCACAAGAGTCCACGCAGCGGTGGAATGCCAAGTGGCTGCAGGAACTCTCAGAGACAAGCATGGCAAACTCAGTCAGAATTGCTGCATGGGCTCTTGGAGTACAGGCAAGGGTGGGCAGCTCCAAGGCCAAGAGAGAAACTGCAGGGTGTGGTCGCCCGTTGAGCTTTGCTGACTGGTGTGGAATGGGGATAGTGATTCTCATTCCATCGCTCCCTGTCTCTTTTGGGGTGACTAGCGGAGCTGCAACTAGCTGTTTACAGGGACTTATACCCCCCACCCTGGAGGGCTAGGCAAAATGTAGCCTTAAAAAGGGGAGAAATAGTCACCTTTATAGCATTTTTGTATACACAACATATTGCATTAAAAGAGCCATGAAGCACAAATACTAGACAATGGCCCCCAAACATATACACCTCTACCACAGAGGGATACCCTTACTCACACTGAATAGTAACCTACCCCTGGAGTGAGCAAGTTGATTTCAAGTAAAAAGCAAAGTACTATTCAAGGTGAGTAAGAGTATCAGAGTGTGACCCAAGAGACAGAGAGAGTGGGTTTGAAAGCACTTTACCTGCTTCTGCAGTGGTTTACAAGCAGCTTGCTGCTGTATGCACCTGCACAGCTAATCTCAGCCCTTGGAAATAATTAAATAAATCCACACACACAAAACAATTGAGAATAACATATCCATGTTTTAATGGAAAGGGTGAGTGAATCTATTAATGAAAATGAGTGTGATGAATTTGGGGGAAAACACCTGCATTTCTTGTGCCCACTACTTGACATGAAAGATCCTTTTCCAGAAGTCTAAATATGAAACTCTAAAAGACTGCAAAAACAAACAAAATTCTCATCCAAAAGGTCTCTATAAATAATTCTGCCAGCAGTCTCAGGACAGTGAAGCATCACACTTGGGCATGTGCTTTATGATCACATAAAAAAAAAGTTACCCACAAGTATAATTTACAGCTCTTTTATCTTTTCTTTCTTTGCACTTACTTTAACACAAAGTGATAACATATCCAGTTGGTTAGTTTATATTGCTTTTTCCTTGGGTAAGAGATTGTGTCATAAGCGTGAAAAAGCTTCCGAACTGGAATCCCTCTTTGGATGAGCTGTACTTTTCCCCTTGCCTTTGTCATTCCTAATAAATAAATTACAATTTTAAATACATTTGTAAGGTTTCACATAAATCATCTCCAGTTAAATCCATATTGTGGAGAAGGAGCAGGTAAAGGCTGGGAGTCAAGACATTTGCAAATAATACTGAAAATATTGCATAGCAACTTTATTTAAATGATATTTATTCCAATAAACGTTCCTAAATATGTACAAGTAAATAAAATAGACTGATCCAATCAAGTGACACGACTGCTTCATGGTCATGCTAATAACATGCAGGGGCTGGAAATTGTTCACGTAGTCACATACTATATATTGCTGCACCAATTCGTTTGACCACGTAGGTATGGAATTCACTACCGCTGGAGATCAAACTAAAACCAAACCTTGCTACCTTTAGGGCATAAAAACATAAGAATGCCCATAAAGGGCAAGACTAATTGTCCATCTAGCCTACCATTCTGTCTTCCAACATGGGCCGGTGCCAGATGCTTCAGAGGAAATGAATAGAACAGGGCAATTTATCAAGCTTCTGGCAGTCACAGGTTTAGGAACACCCAGTTTCTTGACTAATAGCCATTGATGGACCAATGCTCCATAAACTTGTCTGATTATTTTTTTAACCTAGTTATACTTTTGGCCTTTACAACCTCCCCTGGCAACCAGTTCCATAGGTTGACTGTGCTCAGAAGTACTTCCTTATGTTTGTTTTAAATCTACTGCCTATTAATTTCATTGAGTGACCCCTAGAGGGTAAATAACACTTCCTCATTCACTTTTCCCACACCATTTGCTACTCTTATTTGCTAGCTCCTTAGGTCAGTTATGAGCTGGCTTATAAAACCTCTGTTCTCCCTGAGTTAGCCCCACTCCCTTGTCAAGGGATCCTAGAGGGATTAGGGATCAATGATGGCAGGACTCATTAGGAAGCTCTCAGCCTTGCCTAACGGGCCACTGGGCTCAGCACACAACCCTCCAAATAGACCTCACTATAAACTTCAATCACAGAGAGACATGAGAAGCATGCATGCAAGTAAACAGACAGACGGACACACCCCCAGCATCACACAGTCATTACACCTTCATCTGGAGAACTTCCTTGCAAAATTCCTGCTTCTGCTTGCTTACAAGCTGTTTTTTTTAAACCGATGTTCTCTCTGAATTAGCCCCACCCCTTTGTCAAGGCCTCATCTCTGCGTTTTTTAAATCCCAGTCCCAGGGATGCCAGCCCAGTTAAATTGATAACATTCCAACCTAAAGCTGTCTTAGTTAGTCCAAGGAAGAGAGTGACTTGGTGGTGGTGTAGAGCCAATGTAGAGGCTCTGACACCCACCCCCCCCATACCACACACACACACACACACACCTGCTTGAGTAGCAGAGGAAAGGGGTGTGGCTAGAGTAGAGCAAGTATTGTGCTTTTTCTCTTTGCACCACCTATATAATATGAAGTTACCACACTCTCACAGTGGGGGCCAAATAACAAACAATATACACCACACAAGGCCTCTCCACATGTGTATGCTGCTGTGGTGCCTTCTGAAATTATAGTGAGCGGCCACTAGATGACTCACAAATTATTTAAAGGAATACCGCCCAATTTCCATACAATACAGGGTCTGTGGCCAGAACGCTTCAACACCACACTGATCCCTGGCTCAGTTTGCAGCTGTTATTGACTGGGGGCTGGTGACTCCTAGCTAATGAGATCTTTGGGTGCCCATCATTAATATATTTAGTCACCTAACTTCAGATGCTCCAGTTTAATAATTTTTGACTGTTATTTGACAAAAACTGCAGTGGGAGTCGGTGTTATTTCTGGAATTGGTCTCTTGCTCTTAGTCCTTTGCTTATTCTACTAGACCACGATGCCTCTCACACTACTAAGCTGCTCGTGCTTGTGATTAGGCTGGCTTCTCAGCAGATGAGCTGGCTCAGCCACAGGCAGGCAGCAGCTAGTACAGGCTTATTGTGGCTTTAGTGTCTTCAGCAGTAGCTAGGGTGGCACAGGCCTACAGCTGTGAACTGATCCTGAATCTCTCCTAACATCAAGCGACCCAAGGCTATGAACCCCAAAGCCTGGGGTGTGGGGGACTGCAAATAATGGATAATCCCTAGGAAAGATCAGTGGCAAGTTTCCAACTCCAATGATTGCTCGGAATCAGTTTGCATTTTCCAGGCTATATTTACATGTTGGAGGGCTAGGAAATTACTTTCGGTGGTGGTGAAGTAAAATGCAAGCTGAGCTTTTTCTCTCTACATAGCTAGGTACCTCAATTGAGTGGGGTGGGAGCCTGCTGCTGTGGCCTTCATTGGCCCACAAAAACCAGCTGCGATTTTTCCTAAGAACTGAATTGATAAAGGTGCTGGCTACATGTTTTAGGACACAACCAGCCTACATTTGCTAGCTCGTAAGTAAGTGAATTTGAACTTTGATCATCCAGATCTCTGCAGCTAGAGATCTCTTTAGTGCTTCTCTATCACCAGTCTCCTCCATGCTTCAGCAGTGGCATCCTTCCATATCAGTTATTCTCAGACTAACACAAGTCAGTGACTGCCCTCGATCCGTATCAGTCTTCCTCAGACTGCTCAAAGCAACATTCTCTTCAACCCTGCACATGCCATAATGTTATATACCTGCCATGAAAATGTATTACACTTGGTCAATGCCGATTAGCTACAGCATAACAATGAAAGCCACATTGGTTTTCCCATTAAGCTTACCACCACTATTGAATCTAATAGTCCTTCTCAATAGGATTGCTTTGAGATTCTTTGTTATTCTTGTTACCAGTGACTTATCAATTAAATAGAAGTATCTGAATTCTCACAGAGGTTGACTTTAACATATCTCACTAAACATAGAGAAACCAATTCTGATTCTCAGAACCAGAGCCATGTGTTGCTGGAGCGGAGGTGCATGACCTGGTGATACTTGTTGGAGTCATTACGTGTGAGATAGTATAATGCTGCCAGGGCTACTAACGGGGGAGGGGTGCTCATTGGTGGCCCTTGGTACATTTTGGTCACACCCCCTTTGGGGTGTTTAGAACTGCCAGCTCCACTAGCAACCCCTGTGGGACTCAAGGAATGACATTTTCATTTTATTGCTGCTTCCTACATGAGGGTGTTGGAGGTAAAAGGGATTGTCTGTGCTGTTTTTCGCCCCCAACATGGAGAATGACTTGCCCTTAATTTATTATTGCCTAGTTCACAAGGTATTAGTTACTTTAAAAAAAAAACTACATTACATTATAATAACATTAGTGACCAAATTTACATCCAGTATGCAAGACATTCATACTAATGACAGAAATCTAGGCCTTAATTTACCCCCACTGCATTTGGCTATTATAGCACAGAGATTATTTCTGATTCTTACACTGTAATTTACTTACCATTCAGCCAGCTCCTTTTATAGTCTCTATGGTCCACTGGATGAATTCCAGAACTGTAAATTAAATGACTAAAGACTTTGATAGCTCTTAACATCTGTCTAGTGCCTGAGAAGGTGGACTGTTTAAAAACCATGCTCAAACTGTCCTGTTGGTAGGGAAGAGATACTTTCATAAAATATCTTTGTAAGAGGGCAGCCTGCCCCTTTAGAGCCTGGTGGCCAGGGAGCAGCTGGCCCTGTTCTGGAAGGGAGGCCAGCAGACAGGTGCTGACCTAGCTGGGCAGCATTTACCGATTGGGGCTGATGATTCCCAGCCAAGGGATATCAAGGAGAGCCCCAGCTGTCTGACAGATTTGGAAGTGCCTGTTTTATAGCTGCAGCAGAAGGCTGTGAGAGAGCAGGAAAGTTCTGTGGAAATCCTAGACTGGGGGAAAGTCCAGCACAGTAAGTTATTGGAGGCCTGAGGGCCCCACAATCTTAACTGAAGAACAGGACTCTTGCTGTTGTTGTTCTTTTTGTGTATTAAGAATAAAGCCCTGAAGAAAGGGCTACAATCTTGGAGTTAGGAGTGGCTAATTGTCCTTGGCCTGGCCAGCTATCAGGCTCACCAGCCTACAATATTTTATTTTTTATGATTGGTTTTACTGTGGTTGGAGATACTACAACATTTATTGGATTTAAAATGTCAATGTTTTCTGTTTAGCTTGAAGTTACCAAAGTGAGGCCTGAGCCATCTTGGATAAAGATTAAATCTAAACCTTCTTAAAGTGTTTCTTTCTGCAGAAAAGGACCTAGGGGTTACAGTGGACGAAAAGCTGAATATGAGTCAACAGTGTGCCCTTGTTGCCAAGAAGGCTAACGGCATTTTGGGCTGTATAAGTAGGGGCATTTCCAGCAGATCGAGAGACGTCATTATTCCCCTCTATTCGGCACTGGTGAGGCCTCATTTGGAGTACTGTGTCCAGTTTTGGGCCCCACACTACAAGAAGGATGTGGATAAATTGGAAAGAGTCCAGCGGAGGTCAACAAAAATGATTAGGGGGCTGGAGCACGACTTATGAGGAGAGGCTGAGGGAACTGGGATTGTTTAGCCTGCAGAAGAGAAGAGTGAGGGTGGATTTGATAGCTGCTTTCAACTACCTAAAAGGGGGTTCTAAAGAGGATGGATCTAGACTGTTCTCAGTGGTAGAAGATGACAGAACAACGAGTAATGGTCTTAAGTTGCAGAGGGGGAGGTTTAGGTTGGATATTAGGAAAAACTTTTTCACTAGTAGGGTGGTGAAGCACTGGAATGGGTTACCTAGGGAGGTGGTGGAATCTCCTTCCTTAGAGGTTTTTAAGGTCAGGCTTGACAAAGCCCTGGCTGGGATGATCTAGTTGGGGTTGGTCCTGCTTTGAGCAGGGGGTTGGACTAGATGACCTCCTGAAGTCCCTTCCAACCCTGAGATTCTATGATTCTATGAAAGTTCAGGTTTGTTCTCATACTGGTTTTTGGTTTGACCCATTATAGTTATCCTCCATAAACGTCACTTCTTATAGATTTCCCCACTTTCCTAAAGATGGGGGTGTCTGGATCGGAGACTTTTTTTTTTTAGGCCTATCTCTAAAAATGATAAATGTTGAATTATGTAAAATACCATGTTATACTCCAGGATAAACAATTGCTTTATAATCTAGTCCCAGACATGCTTAATTTGTTCAGATTCCCTAATGATGCTATACTTCTAATGTTATATGAATCACACTGGGCCAGATCATCAGCTGAAGTTGAAGTCAATGAGGCTATGCCCATTTAGACCAATGGAGGATCTGGCCCATTACATCTAGATCACCTTTAGCTACACCCTTTTACACAGGCCTTAAACTAAGAGTCAAATCTTGGCGTACCCTATATGCTACTGAAAGGCCCAAAAGCAGTTGAAAAGCTGCAGGTTGGGTATGCAGGGGCTGGAAGCAGCTGAAACCCTGTACTGGCAGGGGCAGCGAGTTATATGGGCCTGTGGTTCCCGTGCTCCAGCAATATTCAAGGCACGGGGACCCAACTCCACCAATGTTCGGGGCTGGGTCTCTCCCCCAGCCCTGCCTGCCACCCCTGCAAGCCTCCCCTGAGCCTGCATGTGCCCTACAGCTCCGTGCTGCACTCTGCTCTGCTGGCATCAACTGCCACCGCAGGGTCCTGTAGCCCCCACCCACCCACTAGTGCCAGGGCAAGCTGACCCTGACCCGGCCCTTCCACCTCAGACAGACGGATCCTTCCCTTTTCTGTCGGGACCCTCCACCAGCACAGGGGGGCCCCCCACTCGCAGTCACCACTCCTGCCCCATGGCAGACCCATCCCCCACCCCCAGTGAGGCTACAGTGAGGGGCAGCAGCAGGGGAGGAGGCACACGCATGATGGCAGCTTCCCCCCCACTCCCTGCACGCACAATAGGGGAGAAGATGGGGCTTCCTGGACCTGAGAGGAGCCCTAGGAGCACGTGCAGTGACAGTGGTGCTAGGTGGTATGCTGCCGGGGGAGAGAGGGGGGGCTCTCCCCCAGAGCTTGCTGCTGCCAGTGGGGAGAAGGCTGGAGGGAGTCCTCCTCTCTGGCCCCAGCTGGGGACAACCTGCCTGCACCCCCAAACTCCTAGTCCCCTGTCCCGTACCCCTAGCTAGCGCCCTCACCCCCCCCCCCCACACACACACACCTCAACCCTCTGCCCCAGCCCTGAGCCCCCTCCTGCACTGTGAACCCTCATCCCCGGCCCCACTCTGCAGTCCTCATCCCTGCACTCCAACCCTCTGCCTGGTCCCCTCCTACACCCCAAACCCCTCATCCTCAGCTCCACCCAGAGCCTTCACATTTTTACATTATTTTAAAAAATATATATCCGCTTACAAGGCGGGACTTGGACCCAGTCTGGGCACCACCAAAAATTATACAAACCTGCCGCCCCTGTGTAGTGGGGAACAACAAAGAGCATCACTCAGTTTTCTACTGTCATTCTCTGAAACAACCTGTGAAATAGGGGTGGACTGTGAGTGGCCAATGGGGAGAGCAACCAGGTGGGCCAAAACCCCATAGACAGGTAGCAGCCAGTTATGATTCTTTCCAAATCCTGAAGCAGTGGCCAGAGTCTGGCTGCACAGGCAGCATAGCACATGCTTAGGGTTAGAAAGATTGGATTTTTGTAGTCGGTAAATGTCAGTAACGTTGATTTCACCATACATGCAAACAGACTGATGACAATATTTCTATTCATAATAATTGAAATTTACAGATTGTTCTTGCTTTGCCTATGTTGCATGGGAATTTAGAGCAAAAATCCAGTGATTTAGGCTTTTGAATTAGTCATGTTACAAATGAAATTGCAAATGAACAGCAAGAAGAGGCATGATGTTGATGTAAGGGTATTTATTTTGTCTAGGTTGGCAAGTTGCATTAACAGTTTATAATTCTTTAACTTTTTCAATCTCAGCGTCTGTCATTAAATAATTGTCTATACCCGCCTCCCATAATTTCCTGCAACCGTGAACATTTAAATTGATACAAATTGAAAAATGCTTAATCATAATTGTGCAACTGTGAAAATATAAAACAATGAAAACCTAAAAAAATGCTACAAATAAACATTGAGATTATACATCAAAATGATAAAAATCAATTTCCGCCAAGCCTACACATGCTTTAGCCCCTAACATTTCTGTGCCAAGGCAAACTCCTTTTTAAACTGAACTTGTTTTCCACAAATAAGGGTTCCCATTGTACTGCAGTTCACATGATTTCTGTAGTAGACATGAGACTCAATTTTTATACTAGCCTTAATCTGACCTCCAATTTTGTAGTCAAAAATTTAGTTAGAGTATCAGGAATATCCTTTCCAGTGAGATATGGTGGCATGGAGCCAATTTACTGAATAAAGTGGTGGCAGAAGCCATATTGTGTAGGGAATTTAAAACTAGACTGAACAAATCACTAGACAGTGTACAACAGTGGTCGATCCTGCGCTGGCAGGGGAACAGATTAGGTGTTGTAACAGATTTTTTTTTCCAGCGCTAGTTTCTATAATATGATAACAGTAATTTATAGGCTTCAGGGTTGTCCCCCTTAGATTCTTGCACATTTGTGGGTTACATATTGCAGTATTCACTGTATAAAAAAGTTATTTTCCATTTCTATATTTATCTGATCATCAGAAATCTGAAATGTCAATATCCCTACATTCACATACCTATGTAGATAGATACTGGTGAAATACCGGTGAAATACCAAAGGCTATAAAAAGTTGTGACCCTCTAGCACAGCAAGGTAACAAATTCTATGGGAGAAAACATTCAATAGGACAAATTAATGCTGAACTGCCTTTTCCCCTGTTGGTTTATACCTTTATCAACTAAACGAGCAGCTAAAGTACTATACTTTATGATCCTTTGTGGAAAGCTTTGTTACAAAACCTTTATGGCTAAAACATCCAAAGGCAATTTGAATGAGTTCAAAAGTGGATATTATAAAAACAGCTGACAAACATTTTTGGCTCTGCTAATAAATAAGTTGTTAGTGTATTAGCATCTTCAAAAAAGGCACATCTTGTGAGTGGATTGAAGGGGAAGTTTTACCAGGGCAGTCAGGCATACCATTTTGCTGATACCTAATGGTTTCCCCAAAAAATAACCTAATGTCTTTTAATTGACTGAGATTGTATGCTTGCTACCACTTTAGCATTTATGGAAGTCTGCTAATTAATCCTTAACTACTATTCTAGTCAGAGGAAGTGTAATTGACATTTCTCTAATGTAAGAGCAATCCCCGCTTCTCATATTCTATTAAAGGTTTCTAAATGCTGATGCTCCTTCAAAATAGGCAATGCTTCTGTTAAAGCACCTAAATAGAAAACATACATTTTGTAAATTAAAGATGCTATAACATGACTCATTAATCTCTACAACCTGCAGTTGAATTAAAGAACATGACTTTAAAATGATAGGGTTCCTTGTACCCTGCAAAGACAGTTTTCAATCTACTCTCAACATCTGGAGTCACCTGACAGCCATTCTCAGCGGCATCTGAGATACTAATGAATCTAGCTAGCCTGACTTAGAAAAATCTAGTGAGTCATCAACCCCGGGCAACAGATATTGATATTCTTGAGTGACATTGTTTAATATCCTACAATCTATATAAAACCATTCATCAGAGGAAATTAATACAAATGGAGACACCCATGAACTACACATAGAAGAGATAATGCTCTCTTTTAACATTTCGTTCCATTGATCCTCTATAACCCTTTTTCCTAGCAAGGCATTTGGATACCAAGATGATGACCAGTGTCAATATGATATTTGATAAACCCAGAAAGCCTGGTTTAATCTTTAAAGATATTGGATTTTTTTGTGCTAAGAACTTACTCCCTTCATTTCTGATGCAGAGTGGAGAGGAAGAGAAAACCCAGTGGGGAAAAAAAGTCTTGGAAGAAGAAGAGACAGCCCCGGAAGAGTTGTGAAGGAAAAAACCCTGAGAAGACAGGGCAGGAAACAGCAGCAAGGAAGTGGAATATGTAGGTCTTGGCTGCTGATTATAGGGTCCCTGGACTGGAACCCGGTGTAGAGAAAGGGCCTGGGTTCTCCTACCAGCCACTGAGAAATGGTGCAGGACTGTTAGAAGTACCATCTGAACAGCTGGTCCAGCTAAACTTCCATACCCCAAAAGGTAGCGGGGTGGGGGATGGATGATATAGTGACTAAGCAGAAAGTCTGAGTCACGAAGAGGGAGCATTTTGACCGTCAAGAGGAGACCACTGCAGTGATGGAGTGACCATCAGCATGGGATGCCATAGGGGAAGAAAGCCAACAAGCCACACCTGATCGGAAGGCTTTCATGATGAGTGAATCCCATTAAAAGTGTATTAACAGACGTGTCTTATGTAAGACATGGGAGGTAACTGTCGGGCTTCACTCAGCACTGGTGAGGCCTTAGCTGGAGTAGTGTGTCCAATCCTGGGTACTAACCTTTAGGAAAGATTTGGACAAATTGGAGAGTGTCTGAAGGAAAACAATAATGATAAAAAGTTTAGAAAACCTGACCCATGAGGAAAAGTTAAAAAACAGGTCTTGTTTAGTCTTGAGACAATAAGTCTGAAGGGGAACCTGATTAGTCTTCAGATATGTTAAGGGCTGTTATAAAAAGGACTATAAATCAATTGTTCTCCATGTCAACTGATGGTAGAACAAAAAGTAATAGGCAGATTGGGGACAGAAATTAAGAGGAAGGTGCAGAAGACAGGAAAAAGAACACATGAAGATAAATAATAAATAACATAAAATTTTCAAAAAAAGTGGGACCTATTCAATGGGGCCATGAAAAAAGCAGCAGCTTGCACAGAAACAATAAGCAATGGGAAATGAAACGTGAATAAAAACTCTTCACTGAAATACCAGAGAGATTATAATATTTATAGGAGGATTTGGAAAAAAGCTAATATGGTACCAGTTTTCAAAGAAGGAAATAAAAGCGATCCTGTCAATTATTGTCCAGGAAATTTGACTTCAGTCCTTAGTAAATGAACTGAACAAATGTTAAGGTTTAAAAATCACTATATAATGGAAATATAAGCATCTTGGGTTTATAAAGACCAGATTTTGCTGAACAAACATTTGGAGGGACAGAAGCACAAAAATAATGGGGGAAGGAAAGGAAGAAGTAGATTGAATTTTGCAAGATGCCATAAGACATCATCACACGCTTCATATAAATCAAAATGTATTCAATCAAATGATCCTGGAAATGAGTACTGAAAACTGGCTAAAGAAAAACACAATAAAAAGAGTGATATATAGCAATGGATTGAGTTCAGGAGGCATTTTAGAATGTGCTACAGTGTAGATACAAACTTTAATGATTGACCCTCAAAGTTAGAGATGGAAAAGACCTAGGAGATCCATCTTCATTAATGATCAGGAAGACAAGGCTAGACAGCATGATAATTAAATTAGTGGATGATAATAAATTGGGAGATGTAGCAAATGTCCTTTTTCAATAAAGAGAGAAATAATACATGGAACCTAGAAAAGTTAGACACTGGAATATACACTGGAAATAACAAAACGAGATGCAGCTTGAGAAAAATACAACTAGCATGCCTGTACAAACAGCATCTGAAACAGATATTTAATGTGAGAACAGACAACAGATAAGATAGGAATATACAATGTGATGTTGCAACCAAAAAAAGCCAATAAATTTTGGGCTGCACATAGAGAAAGATCATATCTTGCAGTGGTGAAGTGATAATTCCTTTTATTAGAACCGATAAAACCTAGAATAATGTCTTCAGTTCTGGACAGATCATAATCAGAAAGATGTCGTAAAACTGAAGGAAGTTTGGTTAAAAGGACAAAAGTGATATGGGGGCTTGAAGGGGCCAATTTATGAGGAAAGATTGAGAGATAAGTATCCATAGATCCACTAAGAGGAGACATGCTAAGAGCCTGCAAATGCGTGAAGTGTGATACAGGGAGTAAAGGGATATAATTAAGGACAATTTAGACAGAATATCAAGGGGGAGAAATTGTGGGAAGGAAAGGATAAGATCTATTAGACTATAGAATAATCTCCTGCTAGAAGCCTCTTTGAAAACTAAACTGAGCAAATCCTGGAGAATACACTGTAGGGAACAATCTTGCCTTTGCCAATAGGCTCTCATCTATCTCAAACTTCTCTGATTCAGTAGCAAAACTGAGGAAGAGACAGCCAGGGAGGTAAACCCAGGGGGAAAAGGGAATAAACACAGGGAAGGAATCAAATTGCTGCCCACACTGGGAACAGGGCCCAGCTATAACCAGAATATTTCTAAAGAGGCTTGACAGTTATCCAATAAGGCTAATACTTAGTATGGCTCTAGCAGAGTTTGCCTCCCCAGTGATGTTGTTTTAAAGCTGCTGGAGACTAGCTTTCCCTTCCCAAACTAATCTAACCAGAGACTTGGTGTAATTTATGGCCTCCTTTGCACAGAGCTCTCCTGAGTAGCAGAGAGTGCCCTCAACTGTATCTCAGGAACTGGCCAAGAGCTTTTCTCCAGGCAGTCCTCTACAGGTGCTACTTCTGGATATGTTCTCCTCACTCCCAGCTAGTAGGACATGGGGTAGGTAAAGAGGGGGAGACGGATCTTAGTGGGGGAAGGGAACAGAAAGTGCATCTAACTCATGACCATTTTGAACCTTAAGTATGATCCAGCTAGCTTTATTGATCATCTTCTCCTTCTGCCCCGTCTAGAGAAATTAAATTAATTGGACCTCAAGCATTAGTACAAAGCTTTGCATCCACACACAAAAATTCTCGAAATGGTCTAATAACGATTAAAGGTAGCATGTTTTAAATGAAGTTTAATGATTGGCTAAAGCTTACCTACTTCACTCTAAACTGGTTTAGCGCCAGGGAGAAAACAGACAAGATGAAACCATTCACCTAGACCTCTTACTACTGTTCCCCAGTGAATTAGTGGCCTTGCAAAATACACTGCCACTGCCAGAGTACATCGCTTTTGAGAGTGGAGCCAAGAATTGTGGTATAGGTAACCAAAGGACTGAAATGTTTTGAACAACATACTCAGCACCTACATTTTTGCAGTAAAAAGTTCCCTAGGTGCCTGTGCCCAATCTGATAAGCATAGTCAGAGCCAGGGCCGGATTAAGACCTTTAGATGACCTAAGCACTGAAAAGATTATGGTGCCCCCCTGTGACGGGTTGGGACCACAGAGACCTGCTTGGTGCTGCCACCTGGCTACTTCTGCCCCAGCTTGGGACTCCCGAATCCTGTCTGTTTTGAGCCAGATTCCACTGATCTGCTGCAAACACAGACCCAGGTCCGAACCACGTCCACTCACCACTGTAAGGCCCCTGAAAGCGCTCTTGCCTTTGACACCCAGCTGCTCAACTCCAAGGAGGTTCAAACCCTTAATAAATCCATTTTACCCTGTATAAAGCTTATGCAGGGTAAACTCATAAATAGTTCGCCTTCTATTTCAAAGATAGAAAGATATGCACAGCTGTTTGCCTTCCCAGGTAACAACTCATACTCCAGGAAACTTAATAAGTAAAAAGTGATTTTAATAAGTACAGCAAGTAGGATTTAAGTGATGTCAAGTAATGACAGACAGAACAAAGTGAATTACTGAATAAAATAAAATAGAACACGCAGTTCTATGTCTAATCACCCTGTGTACAGATAAACCCCTCACTAGGTCCAGTAAACAGACTATCTTCCTTCTAGCCTGGGTCCAGCAATCACTCACCCCCCTAATGTCTTTGTCCTTTGTTCAGTCTCTTTCAGGTCTCCTTGGGGGGTGGAGAGCTTCTTTCTTTAACCAGCTGAAGACAAAATGGAAGGGTCTCCCCCGGGCTTTTATAGTCTTTTTCCCCTCCCTGTGTAACATCCTGTTACCATGAAGTTTTGGGATCACCTGGGCCAGTCACCTGGCCATGCACCCTTCCGCAACCAGCCTAACCAGTTGCATTCCAGACCCGGCCCCAATGTGGATTGGGGTCTGCAACGTCTTTTGTCTGTTAAGTGCTCGCATTTAACAGGCACATTCTTTGCTCCAAAGATGATCCCATGCACTTACAAAGGCTATGTACAAAACCAGCAAATATAAAACCAATCTTCATAACTCCAACTACAACAATGATACATGCATACAAACAGGAGGAGTAAATTCAGTAGGTCATAACCTTCACAGAGATATGTTGCATGGCACATGTAGCATAAAACATATTCTAGTTACATATATACATTTATAAGCATCTCCCCATAAAGTTTTATGGGGAACACCGTCACACCCCCCCATATGTAAAAAAAAATTTTAAAAAACCAAAATTACATAACGGACACTATTTTTATGTATATAAAAATACTTATATATATATATATAAATAAAAGAAAGAAAGAAAAAAACGAATCAAGTATGTATAACTCAGAAGAATATATCAATAATAAAACAAATGTATTGCAATACATGACAGGATCTGATTTCCTTGTATTATGTCAATCTACGATAGTAGGACACCGCCCCCCCCCTCCCCCCGGTTTAGGTGGGGATAAGTAATAAAAAGAGAACAGAAAAACGGGGGAAGAGTGTGTAGTGGAGTGTAAGGAAGTCTAACAAAGTTCTGATTTTTCCCAAGATGACTACTTTGATGCTTTTTTTGAAATATCAAATATCAAATGTTTTAAAAAAAAGTCTCTATTTTTTGGTGCCCCCTGCTTTGCTGGTGCGCTAAGCATGTGCTTAGTCTGCCTATTGGATAATCCAGCCCTGGTCAGAGCTTGACTACCAGATTGGGCCCCCATAGGTGAGCTCACACAAAACAGCCAGGGCTGGGAGGAGGAGGATGACTCCTTTGTAACTTTTAAGGTACTCACCTAGGCTGTAGGAAACCAAAGACTCAAGTCCCCCCTCCACCTGAGGAGAGAAGGGATTTGAACAGAGACCTGCCTCCTCTTAGGAGAGTGCCCTAACCACTATGATATGTGATAAGCTCCCTCATTGTCTCCTGTTGAAGCTGTTCCATCATGGCTAACTAATGAAAGAGTCATTGGAGCAGGTGGACTGGATCCTGGTCTCCTAATTTCCCAGGTGAGTGCTCTGGCCATCAGTCATTCTCATGCGCTCGCGTGCTCGCTCTCTCTCTCTCTCTCTCTCATATCACTCTTTTACAGTGGAACAGCTTCAGTGGGATCCCCACACTTCAATATCAGAATATCCCATAGCCCAGTGGTTCAGGTCCTCCCCTTGAGATGTAGAAGATCCCTGTTCAAGACCCTTTCCCCGCCTCAAGTGGAGAGATGACTTGAACTGGTGTCTCCCAAATCCCTGGTGAATACCTTAACCACGGGGCTAAAAGTTATAAGAATGTCCTCCTCCATGGGTACTGGAGATGGAGGGGCAAGGTCCTTTGCATCTCTCCCCTCGCCCCACACAAACACACACTTTTTGTAAACAGGAGGCCAGTTCTTTCCACTTTCGAGAATCTGAACTTGGAAGGGGGCACAACAAGGGGGGAGTCCAGGGGGTCCAGGCCCCCTTTGGCCCCTGACTGGATCTGGGTGGCATAACAGCAGAGCCCCTTCCCAGTTGGTGTGATGGAGGGGCAGGCAGGCCAAAGCTGGGTGAGTGCCATTGCGATGTGGTGCACAGGATCACGTCACTAAAATTTGCCATCTTCTGGTTGTTTGCCCCCTCTTCCCGCCCCCGCGCTTTTGCAGTTCTTCTGGCACCCACGTCCTCTCCTCCCCACACCCAAGTTTCTTGCAAAAACAGGATAGGCACATAACACAAGAGAGGGTTTGCAGTTGAGAATCCCAAGCAGAGGGAGGCACCTCCCTGCAACCTGGAATTAGGCACCTAATTCCCTGAAAGGGCCAGAGTTTAGGACACACCTCTCACCTGGGCCCCTCCTATTGTCTCATTTAGACTAGCAGCCACCTAGCATGCTGACTTTCGTGAATCACACTCTGAGGCATGTTTCTCTCCCCATTCATTGTGTAAGGATTCTAGGGCCCCACCCAAACTTTATGAAGCCCAGTGATTTTCTGGGCACCTAAAAGTTAGATGGAGTGACAGAGTGTTACCACACCTAAATTCCTTTGTGACTCTAGTTCTTTGTCTTAAACTGATTCAGTACAAACAGTACAATTCTCTAGTGTGGACAAGGTGTCTGAGGCAAGGACGAAGTCTTATTTATATTACAAGGCATTGGAGCTGTTAGAAATAAATGTAATAATAAATAATGGGTGAATTTAGCACTAGCTCATGGTTTGCAAACCTCTCACACTATTTTAGGATGCTGCAAACCCTTTTGAGTTTGCAAAAAATTTTAATCCCATAATTTAAACCAAGGTTTGTTTTTTCAGGGGAGATTCAATTAACCTATGTTCTCTTTCTCACAGTTTCTCTGTATTTGTTTTTCCAATCTGCTCTTATTTTCACAGTTTCTCTCACATGGAATGAGAACTTGATCATGTTAGTGACCAAATTTCACACCATGTGTTATCTGATGCTGTTCAAAATTAAGCAAAATGACTTTGTCCATTCCTAAAGGAAATAACAATTGACCCTAACAAATACGCTAAGGCTGTAAGGATAGTGAAAATTACAGTTGAAATGTAACTTACCCTTCTTCTCCATGAAGAATCAACTGGGCTGAGCCTTGATCTCTGTACCAAAGTCAAAAAGTGGAGCTGCACTGCAGATGGAGGAAGCACTCCATTCAGGATCATGGTAGGAGAGAAGATACCTTGTAACTGAGCAGCTCGTGTTTTTCTCAATGATCATATCAGTTGATGCCATGGTATAGGAATGAAAAACATTGATGTAATGATCCACACTACACTATTTAATTGTCAAATTTCTAGAAGTGGGGGATGCCTATCTTTGAAATTGTTCACTGCTTTTGTATGATTATCTGACTGTTTCAGGGGTGTAATCAGAATTTTACTAAGCAGAGGCTATCATGACCAGGATGTGGAAGGTCTGACCTATTGGTCAGAGAAGGAGTTGGGAGTCAGCCCAGGTCAGATACCAGAAGATCAGAGGGCAAACCAAATGTCAGGAGGCAGGCATGGTCAGGTTACCAGGAGATCAGCAGCAGGCTGTAGGAGCAGGTGTTTCAGGGGAATCAGTCCTGAGCAGGGAGAACCCAGTTGAATGGACAGCTTTCTGTTCCTGTCCTTGGGTTAAACGGAGGCCGGGGACCAGTCAGGACACTCAGGGTTCTACCAATCTGATCCCAGGACTGGAGTCCTCCGTTAGACTTAGCAGGTCAGTGGGTGCCAAGTTGGAACTACCTGGCTCTTAAGAGTCTGGTGGGCCTGGGTTCAAGACCTGTGGTCCCTGACATCACCCCCTCTTCAAGGCATGACCTCAGGGTTATGTGGGCCCAAGCTTTGTGGGGTGATTCCTATGGAATGCTTGCACACACATGGGAGCATGTACATTTTCTGCCAGCTCCCAAGTGCACTCCTCAGGACCATATCCCACCCAGTCAATAAGATACCACAGCCGATGTTTATATTTAGAGTCCAGGATTTCATGAACCACAAATTCCTCATGGAGCTGGACCTGGACTGGTGGAGGAGGTGGCAGGGGCCTGTGAGGGACAGGGTTTTCTGTGTAGGCTTTCAAAAGCGATATATGAAATACTGGGTGAATCTTCAGAGAGCAGGGTATTTGAAATTCTAACATGATTGGGTTAACCTGTTGCAGGATCTTAAAAGGGCCAAGCAACCAGGATCCCAGCTTACAAGCAGATCTCTCAGTATTGAAATGCTCCATGAAGAGCTATACCTCTTGTCCCGCTGAGTAGGTGGGACCTTGTGTCAATGCTGGTCCACGTGCTGCGTATAGTCTGCCCTTGCTTTTCCCAGATGCTTTTTCCTGGGCCCGACAAATCTGCTGCACTAGGTCTGAGGCAGCTGGCCTGGGAGAGGATGGGGGCAATTGTGGGTGGAATTGCAGCTGGTATCCATAGTTGGTTTAAAAAATGGGGGGGAGGGGGCTTTGACCTGTAAATGTATGGTGTGCATTGTTGTAGGCAAACTCTACATAAGGGAGAAGTGAAGACCAATCATCCTGGCAATGACTGATGTAGCATTGCAGATACTGCTCAAGATTTTGATTGCCCTTTTCTGTCTGTTTGGTGGACTGAGGATGGTAAGCTGAGGAAAGACATGTGCAGACCCCCTGCAGCTGCAGGGCCTCACACCAGAACCGGGCCTGGGAAATGAGACCCTCACTCAGAGGTGGTGTATTCCGGAAGGCCATGGAGGCAGACTACCTGACTAATCCATAGCTGGGCTGTCTCTTCTGCAGAAGGGGAGGCCTGTACAAGGGAAGAAGTGGGGCATTTTGGTAAAGGGGTCTACTACCATCAAACTTATTGCAAATGTGTTGTCTCCCAGGGTCGAGATGGGGTATCCAAGGGCTGGAGAAAGCTGCAGGGGTTGTGGTGTAGTTTTCTTGGCACAGGCACAAATATCACAGGAGGTAATGAATGATTGTCTTGTCAGTCATATCTGGGGCCACCGAAAGGGGCAGGACATTTGTTGGGACTTGAAGTGCCCCAAGTGTCCTGCAAGGGAAAAATCATGGCATAGTTACAGGACTGCAACTCTTGCAGGTCCAGTGGAATATAAACACAGTCCCTCATGTCACACAATTGCTTGTGGAAAATAGCTTTTTCATCAGACAGAATTGATATGTGATAGTTAAATCGAATCATGAGACAAATAGGTCCCACCAGAGCTGCCGTTGATTTAAGGCTTTTGCCCTACATAGGTATTCCAGATTTTTATGATCAGTGAATACCTGGACCAGGTGGTGAGTTCCTTCCAGGTAGTGCTGCCATTCTACAAAGGTGGTTATCATCACCAGGAGTTCCTTATCAAATATTTCGTAGTCAAGTAGCATCAAGTAGTTCTGCAGGAATGAGCTTCCTTGAATAATAAGTGCATGGGTGTAACACTTATTCAAGACAAAGTCCCTGAGAGACGACAACCCCGATCACCATTCTGGAGGTGTCAGCTTCTACAATGAAGGCTTGTGTGATGTCTGGATGAACCAATATGGGTACTGTAGTAATGGCAAGTTTCAGCTGGTTGAATGCATACTGGGCCACAGGAGACCAATGGATTTGGGTATTTTTCCAGAGGAGAGCGGTGAGGGGATCGATTTTGTTTTGAAAAATGCAGGCTAAATTGTTGATTAAAAATTGACAAACACCACGAAGCATTGCAGGTTTTGTACCATGTGGGAAATTGGCCAGTCTTAGATGGTTTGATCTTATGTGGGTCCATCTGGATCCCTTTTGGGGATAAGACAAAGCCCAAGAACTCCGTGGAGGCCTAAGCAAAGGCACACTTCTCAAGCTTTGTGTCAAGACAATGCTGCTGTAAGCTTTCCGGGACTGTTTGGACATGAGCAGTATGCTGTTCAGGGTACTTGGAAAAGATCAATATGTTACCTAGGTAGACTACTACATACTGATCCAAGATGTCTCAGAACACATCACTTATAAAATGTTGGAACTTGACGGGGGCATTGGTCAACCCAAGGAGCATTATGAGACATTAGTGTCCATAGCATATTCAGAAGGTGGTCTTCTACCTACTCTTCACCCTCCTTAATTCACATGAGGTTGTATGCCCCTTAGAGGTCCAATTTAGTGGATTGCATGGGAGCTGCCCATGTATTCAGCAAGTTGGAAATCAGGGGTAGCTAGTAACAATCATAGAATCATAGAATCTCAGGGTTGGAAGGGACCTCAGGAGGTCATCTAGTCCAACCCCCTGCTCAAAGCAGGACCAACCCCAACTAAATCATCCCAGCCAGGGCTTTGTCAAGCCTGACCTTAAAAACCTCTAAGGAAGGAGATTCCACCACTTCCCTAGGTAACCCATTCCAGTGCTTCACCACCCTACTAGTGAAAACGTTTTTCCTAATATCCAACCTAAACCTCCCCCACTGCAACTTGAAACCATTATTCCTTGTTCTGTCATCTTCTACCACTGGTCTAGACCCATCCTCTTTGGAACCCCCTTTCAGGTAGTTGAAAGCAGCTATCAAATCCCGCCTCATTCTTCTCTTCTGCAGGCTAAACAATCCCAGTTCCCTCAGCCTCTCCTCATAAGTCATGTGCTCCAGCCCCCTAATCATTTTTCTTGCCCTCCGCTGGACTTTTTCCAATTTATCCACATCCTTCTTGTAGTGAGGGGCCCAAAACTGGACACAGTACTCCAAATGTGGCCTCACCAGTGCCGAATAGAGGGGAATGATCACGTCCCTCGAACTGCTGGAAATGCCTCTACTTATAAACCCAAAATGCCATTAGCCTTCTTGGCAACAAGGGCACACTGTTGACTCATATTCAGCTTTTCGTCTACCGTAACCCCTAGGTCTTTTTCTGCAGAACTGCTGCCCAGCCATTCGGTCCCTAGTCTGTAGCAGTGCATGGGATTCTTCCGTCCTAAGTGCAGGACTCTACACTTGTCCTTGTTGAACCTCATCATATTTCTTTTGGCCCTATCCTCTAATTTGTCTAGGTCCCTCTGTATCCTATCCCTACCTTCCAGCATATCACCCACTCCTCCCAGTTTAGTGTCAAAACCTTTGGCATGCCCCCTCGGCGCTGGGCGCAAAATACTCTTTCCTCTCTAGCACCCACTGCCAATAGCTGCTCTGGTCCTGTGGTGGTCTCTCTTCTCATGCCTTAGCTGTCTGGCCAGGTCACATTTTCGTTCCACCCCTTCCAGGGTAACAAAGTTCAACAGAAAAACCAGTGTCTTGATATCTGGTCCTTGGCCCCAACAATCCTTACACCCTTCTCTCAAGGTGTTAAGTCATTCTCAGCCCCTTACAATGGGGGGGGGGGGTTCCATGCCATCTTCCCCAGTGGCTGGTAGGGGAACCCAGCACCTGTCCCCGCAGATTCCAATTCCTATACCAAGCAGCCAAGATTTGCTCTAATCAGACACGTTGCCGCTGCCTCCTTGGATTTCTTCCTGCCTTCAGGCCTTTTCCCCAGCCCATTCCTGGGCTCTGTGGAATGATTAACACCTCCTAGGACTTCTCCCCAGAGGTCTGGTTCCTTCCTTTATGTCAGGGTCAGCCACAGGAGCTTGCGCTAATCTTACCGTGTCTTCCTTTCTCACCCCACCCTAGGTTTCCTCCTCACACTGCAGGAGCCTCCCTATTGCCCTCAGATCCCTCCACTCTCTACCACCAAGAGAGTAACTGCAGAGTTGTTCCCTCTCTCCATAAACCCCCTCATCCTTGAATCCAAATGATCCTTCAGCTTTACCATTCCTGCTTCAGGACCCAACCCAATGATAGTTATCTGATTCAATGCATGGTAATCAATGCAAAGTCGGAGACTGCCATCTTTCTTCTTGATGAAAAGGACTGGTGCGCTAGCTGGAGAGGTCAACTTGTGGACAAACACTCGGGCCAGGTTCTCCTGGAGCTCAGGATCTGACATGCTGTAAATTCATCCAAATGGTAGTTTTGCACCTGCCTGCAGCTCTATTGGGCAGTTGTAGGGTTTCCACATTCTTCTTTTCAAAAACATCAGCATAGTCTTAGTATTTTGAGGGAAGTTCAGATGTGACTTGAATGGAAGATTCTGCCTGAATAGTCACCCCCATCTGAACCTCTCTAAGGTCAGATGCTAGGACAGGAGCTACTGGTCCACAACAGTGCTGCTGATACAGCTCTGATAGAATACAGATGTTCTATGCTTGCCACCAAATGAGCAGATAGTGGAGGGCCAGCCATTAAATATCAAGGATCAGGGGAAAATGTGAAGAATGGATCACTCCAAATTGTAATATTTCTTGGTGTCCCTGATTCACGGCCTCCAGGGAGCTGTTTCCTTTATTACTGGACCAGAAAACAAAGGGGAACTATCATTAGTCTCTATTAGGTCAGCCTTGCATTGCAGGGGAATCTGCAGGATCTAGGCTGTTACTGGATCTATGAAGCAGTCTGCTGTGCCTGAGTGGAAGAGGGCCAATAGGATGGGATTTTGCAGGGGCACCCCAGGTTTGTACAACTAGACTGGCACATGTAAGTGAGGAGCCCTCAGGTGGGGCTCGGGATGTGTTCCAGTCAGGACTGAAGTGTCGGAGATCTCTCTTCCCCGATGCCTTGGAGTTTATATGGGGCAGGCAGAGAAGGAGTGACTTAGCTCACAACAACAGAAGCAGAGATGGTGCTGGTATCATCATTCCTTTTACATGGGGTTGAGCTGTTGATGACTCACATCTCTAGTAATGGCTTGGTGAGAGGTGGTGATGAAAAGTTCACAGTACCTGGATTGGTGGGTTGAAAGACCTGTTTTTCCTCCCTTCATTCCTGTAACCAATTGTCTGTATAGATGGAGAGATCCATGAGGGCATCCAGAGGGGCAGGAATCTCTACCCAGGCTAATTCATCTTTAAGTTCTTCTTGCAGGCCCCACTAGAATTGGCATGCCAGTGGTGCCTCATTCCAGTCTGTATCCACTGTGGGGCAGAGGAATTGTACAGCATAGGAGACTACCATGCCCTGCCCCTGTTGGAGCTTCCTTAGGGCAGCCTCCACCATTCAAGTTTGGTGTGGACTGTCAAATAGTACCAACATATCTTGGAGAAAGACCTCCCAGTTTGATAGCCCTGGCTGTCACACTCCAAGAGGGAAGCCCAGTAGAATGCTTCCCTGGAGAGCAGGCTGATGACCAGGCTCACCTTTAAATTGAGTTTTATAGGACTGTGGATGCATCATGAACAGGAGGTGGCACTGGTTTATAAAACCCCGGAAACACTAGCAACTACTTCAAACTCTTTCAGCAGTGATATCAGGGAACAGGGCTGAGCTGATTCGCTGAGGTTAGCTGGATGACCTGGGCCTGCAGGGCTTAGTTGTCTGCCGGAAGATGTGCAGCCCACTCAAGCATGTCCAGTGCTCCCAAAGGGTTAGCCAGGTCCATTCTGCTGGCACTGGGGCCACTCCTGTGTCCTAAATGGTCCATGCAAGCTGTCACGACCGGGATGTCAGCAATCTGACCTAGTGGTCAGAGCAGGGTCAAGCAAACCCCAGGTGTCAGGAGGTAGGCAGGACCAGGTTACCAGGAGATCAGCAGCAGACTGTAGGAGCAGGTATTGCAGGGGAAGCAACTGCAGGAGAGAACTCAGCTGCATGGACAGATTCCTGTTACTATGCTTGGGTTAAATAGAGGCTGGGGACCAATCAGGACCCCAGTGGCTCAGGTTGAGTGTAACTTTGGGATCTTGGGCAGTGCTCTAGCCCCTCTAGGTCCCAATCTTGTTTCTTCCACTCCCGTCTCCCGCATGTGTGCAGTTTACCAGCACTGATGTGCAGAAGCTGAAAGATTGACCCCCAAACCCCCCAATATTTCCTTTCTATCTTCATCTTCCAGCTATTGGGCCCGTTTCTGCTAGATTAAGCAGCCCTCTACTAAGAAATCTTTTCTCTGTATAGTCATTTATAGTCTACCAAGTCACCTCTTACCCTTTCCTTAAATAGATTGAACTTTTGAAGTCTCTCACTGTAAGACAGTTTTCCAGAGCTCAAATGCTTCTTTCAACTATTTTGTGATATTTTTGACATCCTTTTTGCAATGTGGAAACCAGAACTGGACACCGTATTCCTCCAATTGTCTCATTACTGTGACATACACTGTCAATATCACCTCCCTATTCTTACTCAATATTTCCCTGCTTAGACATGCAAGGATTACATTAGCTCTCTTCGCCCCAGAATTACATTGGAAACAGAAACATCTAACTAATGTGCTTATGCCACACTTTCTCAGGTTCTGAAATTCTCAGCTAACCCGTACCCAGCTGCCAAACCTCCAGCTTCTCCACTAACAACTTTTACAGTACAGTTACCATTATCAGTACAAAAATACATGGTGCATCAAAAACTGAAATCTACAAAATAAATTGAATTCAGTGTAAAAATGGAAAAACCTCAAAGGCTACTCTACTGGTTGGATTATTCATGTTCATGTTTAATTCAATAAAAGCTTCCATTTTAAAATGTTAATGAAGCTGATGCAGAATTCCTAGCCTGTTACACTAATGTGAGACAGAATTCAAAGGCCTGGATGGAGAATTTAGCTCCAGCTTACTACAAGGGGGGGTTGATGAACACTGCAAAATAAGCAACTCACAGACATCTGACATCACACACACAGACACTGTCCATTTAACTCCAACTGAATAAAACGATTTGGGAATTTATCTAAAAGGTTCCCATAAATGATGACACCATGACTGCTTTATGGCTTGTTGTCTTGTAATGTGGAGGAAGATGAAAACCTTCATGTGATCCTCCCTGTTAAGTGCTTTGGTTCGACCATTGTCATCAATGTGGCAATGTAATGCCAATCAGTGGCATCATGATCTAAAAAGCAACTCAAAAGATATCAGGAAAAATGGACCTTTTCAGAACAAACATCAAAACACAGTCTCAGACCAACATGTATGCCAACTCAACATAAGAGGCCTTCCCTCTTGCAAAATGCAATTAGTTGACTAAGCTGCTATGCAAACAGATCAATATCCTTGTGCTATAAGAGATTCAATTATTTGATAACAAAAAAGCATCTTAATGCTGCATTCCAGGATACCACTTAGCAGCAAACCACCACCACCCAAAACACAGACTGGCAATGTTAATGAGACAAGAGCTCTGGAACATCTGCTGTGTGAACTTGAACTGTTACACCATCACAATGAGAATTATGTTGATGATTGAGCTTATGGTCACCAATATCTACAAGTCACCAAATATTGTCTGGCCCACACCAGTTCTACCAAATCATAGCCACCCTTCATTATGTGTCAAGACTTCAGTAGCCATCATACATCCTGAGGTTATGACGACAATGATACCGGAGGCAAACAAGTTCTTGAATGGGCTTCAAATCAAGATAAGCATCTACTGTTTAATCTGAAGCAGCCAGGAACCTTCCATTTTGCAAGATGGAGAAAAGCCTAGTCACCGGACCTGTGCTCTGTGTCCTGTGACCAGAATGCATGCATGGTGGAATGAACGGACATTGATGATTTTCCACATAACCAACAGCATACTGTCATCATAGATGTTGGTCTCCGAATTCCCCTAATTACATTGCTACCAAAGCCATGTTGGAAGTTTAGGAAGGGCTGTTAGAGGGCTTTCCCTCCATCCTCCCACTTCCCTGGTTCTTGTCACACAGACAGCAAGCAGCAAAAGACCAGAAGTCCGAAGTGCAGACAATGCAATGTTTACTGGGGTTAGTTTCCAAGCAAGCATATTCCGAAGCCCTTCACACCAGTCAGGCTTATCTCTATATGCCGATTTTCTGTTTCCCAGTGTTCCGTTCCCAGCTCTGATGCCGCAGAGTGTTTACCCCATATCCCCCTTCCCAGCTCTGACATAGAGCCTTGCCTGTGACCCTGTTCCCCGATCCCTATTCCTGTTTCTACCCCCGCTTAGCAAGCATGATTCCAATTTCCCCTTCCACTTCCTGTTTGACCCCAGTTTATATAGTAATATTCTCAGCTATACCCTTAACCAGTCATTTTACTGAAATTTAACTAACCAATCCTAACATATTGTTACATATTCTCTAAACAATTATATCCCACTACCCTAATTAACTTAAACCTAGCAAAATTAATTGTACAGCAGACAGAAACAATTAAAGAACCAGACAGATTAACAATAGAAAAGTGGGGGCCATAAAGATAAAACAATACAGAAATTAGGGTTTCACCACCACAACCATTGATAAGTGATTTCTTGCCAGACAGGATGCTATCTTAAGATCTGTTTCTTTATCTGGTGGTGATGGGCATTATCAGGACAGGATCATCTTCCTAACAGCCCAGTACCACCTTACTTCAATGTGACTGGTTTGGAATGTGAGGATGTGACCGTACGCTTCCCAGCTTACGGCTGCCCCTGCTCCTTACCCAAAGGCCTTAGCCTAAGAACAAGGCCTCACACCAGCCTAGTGAGAAAAGGCCCATACACAGGCAGACTGTGATTTTGATGCTTTGTTTTATACCTCTATAACTAGCTAAGTGATACAAATACACTTAAGTTCTTAAAGTATAGGCCTTTATAGGGAGGCCTGAATATCTATATTCTAACAAGGCTGATTGGAATAGCTATACAGAAAGCGTAGAAAAAGTGGTGTACTGAAGAGGACTTCAACAGGTTCATCAGCCTCCTTAAAGTGGGAATGAGACATAACATCTCTGGCAGCTACAGGAAAACTTACACTCCTTGCTGGCTGGCAGTCAGTGAGGCACTCCTAAAGGATTACAGGACAATAGGTAACCCTGCATTTGCAACTACACTCCTGGAATCCCTGATCTCTGCTAGACAAGAGTGATGGGCAAAAGCTATGCAGAATCTAGATTTCTCCCACTCAAGCTGGAAAGCCTGGGGCCTTCTCCATAACCTTGGCAGTGCTAACCCTCCCCAAATGAGAGTTCCACATGTCCCAGTCAATGCAATCACCATCTATATGATCCTGAATTCTAAGGCGCAAACAGATTGTCATCACAAAAGGAAAGTGAAGAGAGAGCTTTACCGGTCCTTATCCAACTGCCCAACATCAAAGCTATTTAAAGAATTGGGAAGGCCATAACACTCGCTAAACTTGGCAGGGCTGCATGGCATCTTCCCAAAATTTCTGAAAAACCTAGCTGAGCATGGCTGCAACTGACTGACATGCTTCTTTTCCAATGTGCATGCCCTCAGCTAAATGCCCAAGATACGAGAACAGGCAAAGGTCACTGCCTTCCTGAAGCTGGGAAAAGCAGCCTATGATCCAAAAAAACTATTGGCCAATATCATTACTATGCATAATTTGCAAGCTCTTGGAAAGAATGCTACTCCAGAGACTTACTCATCTCTGAGGACTATAGCCCTTAAGAGCACTCTGGGTTTATACCAGGATGAAATACCCGCGATCAAATGATCACACTGATGACCTGTATCAAAGTCAGCTATCAACATGGGCTCAAAACAGCAACAGCCTTTGTGGACCTATGCTTGGCACATTACATGGTTTGGCAGGATGCCCTACTTCTGACAGTGTCAAAAATAGTGCTTTACAAAACAACACTGCGCCTACTGACAGTTTATGCTCAACAGCCACAAATTTTGTGTACAGCCAACAGAACAGAACAACAAACCTTGTTTACTGAACATTGGGCTCCCACAAGGACTCATCTTGGCACCAGTGTTCTTTAATATGTATATCAGCCACATGCCATCCACCCAGTCACAGAAGTTTGGATATGAAGATGATCTTGCACTCACCATCCAAGCGAATACTTTTACTCAAGAGGAATACATCCTCACCGAAGATTTGAAAAATCTGAGGAGTACTATTGGTTATGGTGAATCCAACCAAACCCTCAAAAAAGTACCTGAATGTCACCTTCTGTGATCCCCCAAACCCAGGCACAAGGATTTCCTGAAATGTATTGGAGTGGTTCTGGATTGCAGCCTCATATACTGCCAACATTAGATGAAGACTGCTAAGAAGATAAAGACTAGGAAGGATATAATCCACACACTAGCTGGGACCAGCTGAAGAGCAAATGCTCTCACCTGTGGACAGCCACCTTGGCCCACATCTTCACAACAGCTCAATACTGTGTGCTAGTATGAGTGGGTAGTGGGGTGTGTGTGTGTGTGTATACACAAAAATCATTGGTATGTAATTGAACCCTGCTATGCAAGTTAGAGTGCTGAAATCAGTACTGAAGTCTAGCTTCCCATCTTTGTGCACCATCTCTCCGAAGAGAAGTAGCAATAATACAAGAATACGACCATGTGATAATGAGCCAGACTTGCCTTCTATGAAGATCTCCAACCCCCCTACTGTTATGCCGCCTTAAGTCCAGGAGCCCTTTCTAGTTGGCATCCAAAATTCTCAAAACCTGAGGATTATCACCAAAGAACGAGTAGCAGAGGCTGTGGGGGAAATAGTGGAGTCAAGAATTGAGGCATTTCTACAGATCCTGCAAACCACCCACCATGCTTCACCATGTCATGTAATTTATGGATCACAGTGAACTGGATCAGAACCACACATGGTCATTGCAATTACCTACCATGCAAATGGAAAATGAAGGGTAGTTTGATCTGTGAATGTGGAGAAGACATCCAAACCACAGAACATCTAGTGAACTGCTGCCCTCTAAGACTCTACTCCAGAGAGACAGCCTTGATTCATTCCATGTCACCAGTTGCTATGGAGTGGGTGACAAACTTGGACATCAACCTTTAATATTGATTTTTAATTTGCCATTCAAAAGACGAAGATTTTTTTAATTAGGAAATAAGGAACACTGAGGTAATTTGAAGGCTTATCAGAACTATATATTCTGTTTTATTGAGTTTCATAGACTACTTTTATTATTGTTTATCATTTGTATCATGGTAGCCTTATGCCAGGAACTTAAACCCTGATAAGGTCCCTATTATTCTAGGCATTGTACAAATATAAAATCAGAAGCAGTTCCTATCCTGAACAGTTTACAATATAAACACGAGACAGACAATGGTTTGGAGGTGGAAGGGATAGTACACACAAGCAGTATGAACTATATGATTGTCTTCAAACATCACATTAGTTCCATGTTTTCTTTGTTGATTTGTTTCTTTAAACAATTGTTTTGAGTTGTGGTGTGAGGTAATTAACTAAACAAAGGGGGCAAGGAGGGACATAGAGAAAGGGAGATTAGAGGGACAGGAGAAGGGTTGGTGGGATGAGGCTGAAGTGAAGAGGGGGTAGAGGATGCCCAGAGTAAAAACCATAAAGACCCATCAAACCCTAATCACCTCATCAGTGTTCAAAGGTCCCTGAAGTAGCTGTCTCTCTCTGTTCCTGAAGGATCACTTTCTGCATGGCCTCTCCCACCAACTGTCATCTTCCTGGCTCTCACATGGCTGGAATGATGGGTGGGACCACATGGGCCCAGTCTGCCCCCTGCACTGTTTTGGTTCTGAGGGTTCTGCAGGGTGATTAACCACAGTTGGGTCTCAGCTCCCCCATGTCCCTCATGCTGCAGATGTCTGTCTCTATTGTTGCCAGCTAAGTTTCTGGGTGGCCCCTCCCAGCAGTTTTTCTTTCTTCCCCGAGCTCATATGGGTGGTGGGGAGTTCCACTATTGTGATTTGAGCGTGTAAGATAGACTCTGGCTATGATTTAGGGCAAGTGGGTAAGAGTTAAATCCCACAAAATAAATTACTTCTATAAAAACTGATCAAATTGTTTCAGAAGCAAAATAAAATATCTAACAGTCACGATATACATATATATGCTAACACAAGTCAGTAGGCCAAACTGCACAGGGTGTCTTTTTACTGTATTGTTTTGCTGTGACAAAAAATAGATAATTATTCTGAAAGGAAAGTGACCAGAAGATATAAGTGTTTGTGCACACATAACAAAGCTCTTTCTAATTAAAGTTGTCATACATTCATTAAACATTGGGTGAAGAATATATTTCACATGCAGATTCTCTGTTAAATAACTTATAATAGCCTGGCCATTATGAATGTAACTAAAAATCAGCAATCTGGAAAACTCCATTAAGGTTGTCTTTAAGCATTAACTATTATTTTTTTCTTGTAGAAGAGAGTCACTAATTTGTAATCTGTTTTTCCTAACATCATTAGTTTCACAGGTGCATGAATATAAAATTGTATAACAAGTGATATTTGTTTAGTTTTCAGGAAACTAATAAAAGAGATGAAAATGTCCAATAATGCCAGAAAGCCAAATTGCTTGCACTTAATGTGTTAATATTTTCTATGTACATTGTTAGTGTCATCTGTGTGTTTCTATTCTATTACCATTAATAGTTATAGAATTCTTCCCTGGTTTTAATTCATCCAAGTTACTGTATTGGTACCTACTAGAGTGGCATCAGACAGGTTTAGAGCACAGAGGGAGCAGCGGCACTATAAAAAGGCGCCTCCCCGTTCCCCCTGTACTCACCCAGCGGCGCTTTAAAGGGCCCGGGGCTCCCTCCACTGCGGAGCCCCTGGGCCTTTTAAATCCCCGCCCGAGCCTGGCTCCGGCAGTGGGGCGGGGGGGGGGTGCTTTAAAGGGCCAGCGGCTCCCCGAAGTGGCAGGAGCCGCCAGCCTTTTAAAGCGCCGCCCCCCAGCCCCGCTGGCAGAGCTGGGCTGGGCTGTGGGGGGGGCGCTTTAAAAGGCTGGCGGCTCCTGCCGCTGCGGGGAGCCACTGGCCCTTTAAAGCGCCCCCCGAGCCCGGCTCGGGCGGCGCCTTAGCGCCGCTTCTCCTCACAGGTGGAGCGGCCGCTCCCCCTGCTCCCCCCCCAGCTATGCTACTGACTGTACCCAAGTTAAGCATGTCGAGGTATACTGCAGCCAGTCAGGCTTTGTGATCTCATTAGGGGGAGTACTTGTACCCCTGTGCATATGGTTTCCAGTACCATTTAAATTTCTTACTTCCTAATTATTACCTCTGACTTACATTATTGTAATGAACCTGTTAACATATTTTAAGACATTAATAGATCTTTTATTACCAATTAAGTTTCAGGATTGCTTTCCATATAAATGCCCTATTGCAAAGTATGTGTCATCCCATTGATTCCACTCCAATGTGCTGTGAGCAGCAGTTCCAAATGGCTAATAACTCACTAATATAACTTTACAGGTACATTTGTTACCTTTCCCTCCTCCGATCATAGTCATACCAGCTCATTAAACACTAGTGTAAGAACACAGGCTGAACCCTTCCTTTTAACAAACTAGCAGTGTGAAATTAAAGGCTAAGCTTTTCTTTTTTAATGAGCTGGCAGTACCACCTCCATAATCCGAGGGAGCCGGGGGAGACGGAGGCATAAAACAATAACAGATGCAGTTTCTGATGTCTGATTTCAGGCATTTGTTTAAATGTTCCTATATGCCTTTTGTAGGTTGCCTGCTTAATTAAAGATTGGCACATTGCTGTACTGCTCCACACTCCACACTGAGCAAAATTATTTCCTATAGGTCAAACGCTGGTCACTTAGAAGCTGTCATGTTATTGCTATAATGACAGACTGACATAACTAATAGCAGACACTGAAACATATAACACAGAAATCTAACTTGGTACAGTAAGATCAGAGAGATGGCTAAGCCTACAGCCAATAAGCAACTATATTTCTAGTGGTTGCTAATCATACTTTTAAAATGAATAAAATGAGTCCCTTTTTTTGTTCCCAGTCCAATGAGCACCACTACTGTCGATTATTTAATTGATACCAATTACAAATATAAGAAATAATCAAGAAGAAATGTATGTATCAGCAAACAGAACAATCCCCATCTGACTCTTGGATGCTGTAACTATTTTCATGCCCAAAGGAAAAAATGAGAAGAGATAACTACAATAGATGAGTCTAAAGGGGTTTCTCATCCTCTCTTTACTGGATATTTAGATAAAATGCACTTTACAGCTGCCTCAAAAAAAAAATGATAGCACATACCACAATTTGTAGTTCCATTACTTGTGATAAATTAGTACAGTAGGACAAAGTTTTTCAACAGACGTACTTTGTTATTATACATGTTTCAGAACTATCCAATAAAATCAGTCCAATGCAATGCATGCCGTATCTCAGTGCGTTCCAATAATTCTGTTGGTGTCTAATACAAAAATGGTTGCATTTGAAATAGACAGGTTATATTAGCACCTCAGAAAATCAGACCACTTAATTAAGTTGTCTACATGTGGCTGTAGGTGCCTTATTTGAAAATATTAGAACTCATAAAGCACTTTTCTTCCAAGGATATTTAATTACTGTACAATATAAAGTACAGGATCATTATCCCCATTTTACAAATGGAGAAATTGAGGAATATAAATGGTAAGTGACTAGCCCAAGGCTAAATAGCACATCAGTTGTACAGCCAAGAATAGAACCTTTATGTCCTGAATCTGTACAATGCTCTATCCACCAGCATCACTAGATCAATTTAACAGACAGGTCAGATTAGCAGAACTTCTTACTGAATAGAAAGGCTAATTTAAATTACAGTACCTGTGTTCAACTGTGATGTATTAATATATAATATATCCTTCTTTAAAAGAATTAGGTGTTGAATTTTTAGCCCATTAATTTGAGATAATGTGTTAATTTAAAAACATAATTTTCCAATTAAATATTCTTTGCTGCCTACACAATTCTCCTAGCCATTTCAATCACATGAAATATTCTTTGCTGAATTGTCATGTGATGCTGTATGCTATTTAAAAACTGTCATCTTCCACTCTACAATAGTTGTATTTCAGTGCTGGGTGAAATAGCTCTCTCAATATATATGCAATGAAAGATGCTACATAAATGGAAGGTATTTATTAGTATTATTCCCTTCTCAGAACTGCTCTTCTAAGGATAGGGTTAACAATTTTCATCTGATTGTCACAATGTGGAATATCCGCTTTCCCTCTCATTATGTTCAGTATTACCAGTTATCTAACATGGCAGTTTAATCCTGTTCAGTAGCATGATGCCCCAGCAGGAGCACTGAGAAAAACACTCCAGCTCTTTCAAAACTGTAGCTGCTGCAGTTATAGCTTTCACAATTTTTTAAAGAAGAAAAAGGGTCTGATATTTATGTAGGAGAAACAACAGGCGGCTCTCAGTGATTCCAAAATATCTTTTCCCCAACACAAACTTTCATGAGTTATATCCAATATGATAATGAACACAAGATATGATTTATGCATGCATGCAATCTGATATGTATGAATAATCATCATATAATCTAGCAAAATACAGTACAATCTATCAAATTGTGTCAGTGTGTGTAAAAAAGTACACCATCCTCAGAATTCATTAGTTGACCAGACCAACCCAGTCTTTTGAGCCCTTTATCTGAAACAGTAGCTGTCAGAACATAATTCCTCCCATGATGCCAGTACAGCATCACTGTGAGCATCAAACCATTATCTGACAAGACTCGGCCCATTTTAAACACAATAAACCATTCACATGTAAAAGGCAAGAATTGCATCGGGGCTTGTACTTATTATGCCATGCCTATTTCCTCATTTTCCATTTGGTTTTTAATGGATCTCAGAGTGTATGCTATGTAGAGACTTTGAAAAAACATAGCTCCATCTAGATGTAGTTTAGTTTAATGCACATTTTATTAACGTGACATTCATGATGATAAATAGATCTGTCATTTTTAGGTCAAGGTGCAAGACTGTATGCATAATCCTAACAAGTCCTATTCATTATACAAAGAATTAAGAGAAAAAAACACCCCACTCTCTCAAGAGGCCATTCCAAAAGAATGAGCACCAAAATAATTTCCAATGGAATGATTCTACTTCTAATCAGCTGTCTGCTACTTTGAAGTTGTTGTTTCTATATCATCTGCTGCTCCCACAGCAGTCTTGTAATGCAGCTATTCTGTACCTAATACAGAAAAAACCAATATCACAGCCTCTTGTGTAAAGCTGGAGAATAATAAAGATCCGTAAAGAGACTTGATGTGGACAGTGATCCTCATTTATATTGACTTACTGAGAAAGGGAGCTATGGGAAACTTAAATTTACAACAGAATGATCATAGTCCAATTAAAAGAAAGATGGGGACAGAAGAATAGCACTTTGCCACATGGACAACTGAGACATGGCCACCTCATATTATTGCATGTTCATCTATTTCAGTTGAAAAAAATGGTCAAAAGGACATTCACTTCACCAATCATGCCATACAGAATATAGGGAAGCAATAGAGGAAATAGAGGAGATATTCACAGACCAAGCCCCACCCATGAAGCCTGGAGAACCTGGAGAACTGGCTGGTTTGACAGAAGATTCTACTTCCTGCCAGAGATTCTAACTTAAGACTGTTTATTTCTCCTTCATTTTGGTTTCCCATGGCTGAAATGAATCTGCTTGTATTTGGCAGTGGATTCTTCCTGTTGGAACCAAGCTAGGATAAGCCTTGTTCCTATGTCTCTGAGAACTGGCCAGAGCAAAGAGGTTCTTCATTGAAACGCTCATGTGTGCATTAAAGTGATAGTGTTGGCTTTTGTTGTGTTTTTCCTCTTTTTGCTCATTCCTGCCGCAAAAGTCCAAGGCCTCATCCAGAATGGAATGGACTCTTTAAGACATAAATAATGAAGTGATCTCAGGAGACCAGTTCATAGGTGGCCTGGCCTAGCGGTTGGAGCAGGAGGTTATAACTGGAGTAAGAATACAAATGCCAGAGCCAAGGGTCAAGACAGAGTCAAAACCAGGAATCAGAGCTGGGTGTCACCACCAGGTTATCTGGAGTCCTAGGAGGCAGGAATAGGGCTGGTTCTGTGCCAGGAGCAAGTCTGGGACAGGAGTGGAATGAGGCCAGGTAGAGGACAGGGTCTAGACTAGAGCAGGACAGAAGCAAGACAGGAGCATGGCTAGAGTGAGGGGAGCACTGGAAGGCAGAGAGTCCACAGGCACATGTGGTGAACAGCCAGTGCTCTGCTGTTCCTCTGGGGCTGATAAATCATGCTGCTGATCCTGTAGCCAATCAGCTGTTATGATTAACCATGTACCTCCAGGACAGGACAGCTGAGCCTATTAGTTGCCTATCAGTGAAGTTAGCTAGGGAGCAGGCCAGTAGCTGGTCTGACCCCTGACAGGTGACTGTTGTGTGTGTGGTGGGGACAAGAGTTTCATTTCTGATGTCAGGGTTCCTCCTCTTCTTAGATACAAAATGAGTAAGCACCAAATGGGAATGGGAATTTCAAAAATATCATGGATACTGAAGGAGTAATTCAGTAGTCATCAACTCACAAGCTAAGTAGGGAGACATATGGAAATCTTTCCCATCAAACTTTATTTGGCTGAATGCCTCTAAAAGCATGTGGAAACAAGGAGGGGACTGCCATCTTCAGAGCAGCCGCAGCTACAAAAGAGGGAGAAGAAAACAGCTGGAGTCTTCAGGAACCAGAACCATGTCACTGGAGCTGTCAGCAGGAGACCTGGGACAGACACTGCTACAACAACACTGCATACAAAAGGAGAGAAATCAGGAGTTGCCAATGGATCCACAGCTGCTGGAGGAAGGGGACTATCCATGGGAGGAGTGAAAGAGGAAGAGTTTGTGGCCAGACATAGGGGAAGGAAAGAGGAAGATCAGGCAGCAGTGAAGCATGTATAGAGTTGTGGAGGAGAAGAGGACCAGGAGACAGAGGAACATGTACTGGGGAGATTAAGATAATAATGATGGGAGGAATTTCTTTAATGAAATGCAAAAATGGAAGTAGTGAAGGACTGGTTTGTTTTTTTCAATAAAGACTATACATCTATCACATTGAGTAGAGATATGAACAGTTAAATACTTTCCTACTATTACCCTGCCATGTAAGCAGTTGTTTTAGCTCCACGGGGACATTGCACAACGGTGAATGGAAAGAGAAGTGTCCATGACACAGTCTGTCTATTGAAACGAAGCTGACACTAAAACATCCATAAGGTGTGTGAGAGTGGCTACTCGACTGAATTACTCTACTTTCCCAGCCTAAAAATTAGTCAGGAGATATAAAATGGACCATTAAAAAGAAATCTCAACCCATGATTGAAAAGAACATTGGGATTCTAAGAAAATAAGATCCAGATGTTTATACAGCGCTGGAGGTGCCCTACAGCTAGCACCATGGAAATTCTGCAGATGTTTGCTAATTTATGCATACTACATGTCATGGTCCTTTACAGAATTTTCCCTGTAATGGAAGAAAAGCCTCCACAAGAGGAAGGTGAACAAAAAGAAACAGTAATAGAAATTGACATTTTGAGCAATAGAAGGGGGAAAACATGTCAAGTCCATTTTGTCAGAAACCTTTTCTCTACAGAAAGCTTTTCCATGTAAAGATATAATAACATCACTTTTTCTAATTAAACTTCATATAAAAATACCCCAGGAAAGCTTTTATTAAAACTCTACATGTCAGAATGTTCAGCTGCACACACACAGACAGCCAAACAAGCATGCCGGTTCCAGAAAGTTTGCAAACAGCTCATAGTGGTGGATGCCATTTTCAGGAGACCATCATTTATGAGGGTGGATAAGTCCATAGCACAAAGATTAGGGATGGTTCTGCCCACAAAGTCCAATGAGCCTGAAACCAAACAGTTTGGCAACAAAATGACATTTACATTATGCTCTTGTGACACAGTGTCACAATACAAATGTCACCACATCATGATCTCAGCCTAAGACAGACTGCACTGCAAGGAAAGAGTGTGGGTGGCAGGAAAGAACAAAGAGAATCAGCCAGCTCTCTCCACGCTCTAAGGATGGGATCTTGGAGCAGCACTCTAGGAGCCTGACCCCAGAGTGGCCTGTCCTACCACCCATGCCCTGGGAACTGGCTTGTAAAGTACTTGATTTTCTGGGTTCTTACTGCAAAATAAGGTTGCTATAAAGCAGATATTTTACTTCTCATGATATTGTTTCAGCTCAAGCTTGAACCTCTGGAACATGATTCTGCAGTCTACTAAATCCACTTTTCACAACTCAGGCAGCACAGAACGGAGGTAAACGTGCCAGAGACAGCCAGTAGCAAATTGCCCTGTGCAGATGACCCCTCTACTAGCAGAAAACTGCTGGAGGTAGCAGAGCATGTCATAAGAAACTGCAACTCCCTCTCTCAGTGCCTGAGATTCAGATTCAGATGAGAAGCTTCCTCACTGTGTTTTATATGGCTGGTTCACATCCAGCTAATTTGCAACGGTTTATATTTTTCTTTCTAAGCTATTACAGATCTGATTGGGTGCCCTCTGCTGGTCACCCACGAGGTTGCTATGAGTGGAATCCATGCCTCTTTCAAGCCTCTTGCGCCTCAAGGAAATCCATCCACTGCCCCAATCTTGGTGTCCCTAGGGACTCTCTCAGGGCACAGACCCTTTGTCTAGCATCCCATCCCAAGAGCTGGAACACTGCTGGCTGGTTGCCTAGCCCTGGGCACAGTGCTGTCACTTCAGACTCCCCTACCAAACAGAGAATCCCGCCAAAAGATATGAGCCTTCTGGTTTACTGTTTAACTCCCTCAGAATGCATGTGGTAATTGTGAAGCACATAGCGCACAAAGACACTTTTCATCAGCGTATCTCACAATTTCTCTCTTATACTTTACAGATTAAAGCATAAGAGAATACAGATCATTTAGAAAACAATAAACATCCTAATCACAGTGCCCTTCACTAGCCCTTGGGGAGTCCTTGGGGGGCGGAGATTTCTGAGTTCAAGTAAGCTGGCAGACTCAGAGCCCTACATACTGGGTTACTTCTCTCTCCTCTTGAGCTGGAGAAAAAGGTCAAAGACTAAGATAGATCAGCACCTCCCTTTCTATAACTTTTATCCCCTTTTTGTCAGGTGACCCTGCCCCACTTTCCAGTTACCCAAGTGATCGCAAACCCCAGCCAAGTGACTTCATTGTCAAGGTGACTGCTCCCCTGCTAAACCGGTTCTTCTGGTTGGGAGATACCTTATTATCTAGAGTGATTACATTTCAGTAGTGGAGCATTTTATGTTAACCACTCTCTTTTGTTACTCTTTTGCCATGATCCTTTGGAATTTGAGTCCAACATACAGACAAACTGACAAAGAAGCCAAAGGACTGCACATTCAAAATGGAGTTTGGTAAAGATACATACAAAAAGGCATTTAAGGTACTGCAGTTTTCATAGATTTTCTAAAAGATTTGCTCAAGGAATTATTTTGGGGAGGTTCTATGGCCTGTGTTATGCTGGAAGTCAGACTAGATTATCACAATGTTCACAATGCTAGAAGCTGGGAATGGGCAACAGGGGATGGATCACTTGATGATTCCCTCTGGGGCACCTGGCATTGGCCATTATTGGAATACAGGATACTGGGCTAGATGGACCTTTGGTCTGACCCAGCATGGCCATTCTTATGTTCTTGGAATCTGTGAATCTATAATGACACTTCATTATAATTTCATAATATCAAACAGAATTAATAAGTTTGTACAGACAGATTCCCAAATCATTGCACAAGCATTCACCAGCCCTAATTTAAATTAATGCAAAAGTGGCACGTGAATGTGTGTGGCTCTCTCAGTTCAGGAGATCTTCTGCCACATTTATTGGAAAAATTAGGAGCAATTTAAATAATCACTAGCAAATCACTTTTTTCCTAAGTATTATGATATTATATGCATTGACAAGGAAAGAAGAAAGCTGTACTGTTCACAAGGGTGCTGCTTCCCATTCAGGTGAAAAAGAGATGCCCTTTAAAACCAGACATTCATAACACAGGGGGAAAAAAACTTCATTCTCTGATGCACACACAAAGGCTGTCAGGATGTTGAAATGCCACGGTTTCTCTGTGAGGCCATGAAGCATTTGAAGAGTAAATATATGAAAATTATCTAATGTAAAGTTTGAGGGGTTTTTTTGAGGCAGTTGTGGAGTTGTGCAGAGTAGGGCTATCCTTTCCATTTAGATTGTGATCATGCGAATTAAGAGTGATGAAAGGGTTGACTAAGCATATGAACTGAGGAAGGATAAATGATGTATTTCTCTGAGTTTTCTTGCAAGGACATGTAAAAGTTGTATAGATCTTCCATCTTGCCTCCTCATCCTTCCTCCACCTAATATGGGCAATGGAATGAAGGCTTCAGTGGTACAAACTTTCACCTTGTTTTATGGTTGATTATTATGACCTTAAGAAGCTCTCAATGACAACGGTCTAACAAGAATATCCTGATCCAGACATGTACATTCTGGTTCACCAAAGAATATCATGTGAGGTCTTAAGTAAAAGCCAGGATCACCCTGGTCACTGATATCATTGTGAAATGTATGTACACATATTATGCATGGAGTTATGTTTGTATGCTATATGAATGCTGAAAATATGTTCCTAAATGTTGCTAAACATAGGCATAGTTGACAAACAGGTTTTCTGCCACACAAAGAATGTTTAGTCACCTATCTCCATCCGCATGTAAATGAAGCATGGTACATTAACACTCTGGGGAGTCATTTACAAACAAAGTCAACAGGGGGCTTGAAGTCAGCAGGGAAGCCACACACCTGAGCATAAATCAGAGGGTGGGGGATCATCCTGACCCTGCGGTACAGTCAGTGAATTTGAGGGAATATAAGGAGAAGGCAAAGAAGAACCCTGCAGCTAGGAAGGAATTGGGTAGTGAGATTACAGACAGAAGGTTAGCTTGTTCAGTTAAGTTTATAGTCTCTAGAAATCCTGTTGTGATTTTGTTTTATATGTAACCCTTTTGTTTCCATTTATCCTGTCTCATTAGATCTTGAATCTTGATCCTTTGATAATAAATTTATTCTTGTTTTCACTATAAATATATCTCAGTGCTGTGGTGTTGTGTACAAGGAGCTGGTCCTGACATTCAAGCTGGTGTGCACACTATCCCCTGGGGCTGTGAGTGTTCAGTGGATAAGGAGCTGGATACTACAAGAGGTTGCTTCAAAGGAACTCAGGGACTGAGGTTACACCTATTGTTAACTTGCATGGGAAAGTAAGGTCAGGAAGAGCCCTGAGGAGATTGTCTGGGTGGCTAATAGGCTGGGGATGTCAGAGAGGTGGCAGGCAGTTAAGCTCAAGCAAGTCTACCTTTCACTGGAGGCAGGGAGGTAACAAGTCAACTCACAGTCCTGGCAACCCAAGAACCCTCACAACTGTACATTTGTGAATTTCATCCCCCAACCAAATGAAAACTTCTTAATCAAGAATATGTTTACTCGGAGTCTGTCAAAGCAGACACACAACACCAACACATCACGATGAAAATATCAACATGCATTTTGTCTGTTGTGTATCTGTTGCTCTATATCAGTGCCTGTGTGTCTACCTGTCATATGTCTGTCTTCCACACTGTATTATAGCCTTTCTGTGTAAAACTCCCAATCAGACTCCTCTGCGTGTGTTTTAAATCCTGTCAAATCAAACAATTTCACAGCTTCCTTGAGGCTAATTTTTTTTCTTGGCTAGTGTCAAATTTATATTACATGTGAGTGGATCAAAGAATGTCATGGATTCAGTTTGTTGCTCAAATGTGATAATTGTTACTATCTTCACATAGTATTTTCCATTAACATGTATTAGATTATATCAGATCACTTCATCTAGGGACTGCAGAAATTAACCATTGTTGGGCCCATTGTGCTTTAATTGGGATCTCTTGGAAGCCTCATTTCTTATGACTCCATGAAGGAAAGCAAGGTAATTTGTAGTAATGGTGTAAAAGAGAAAGAATCCTTATTTTGAGAGGTAATACATTTATCTTTCTTAGCAATTAACAGTAAATATTCTCTAATGCACAATTAATTATGGATGGCCCAGTGGATTGAAATTCTCCGTCTATCCACAAAGGAGGTATGTCATGCTTAGTGACAGTGTAAATTTCCCAGTGTTTCACTTATATGCCTCTGCCCTGACCTAGACGGATTGTCTCAAGTTTCAGAACTTATGATTCCATGCCCATTCCAACCTTAGCCCTTCAAACAAAATACTAGTAAAAAGGATTCTAGAGCTGGGCAAAATTTTTCAGACAACTAGTTTACTTGCCGAAAAATGCAGTTTGGGTAAAACTGAAGCTATCCTCAAATTTGACACCATTTTTTTAGGGCTAGATTCACAAGACAGTGGTGGTGGCAGCAGAAGAGTAAGAGGAGCCCATTGTATTACTTTATGCCAGTGGTTAGGACACTCCCCAGGGACATGGAAGACTCAGGTACAAATTCCTGCTCTGAGGGAAGGGTTTGAACCTATTTTGCTCTGCCCCCTGCCCCATATCAGAGCCATAATCACTAGGCTGTAACGTATCTGGAGTATTTCTCCATCTCTCCTGTTGAAGCTGTTCCACTTTATATGAACTACTTGAATAGCCATTGGGCCAGAGAGAGAGAGAATGACTCTACTGCCTTGTGGTGAGGGCACTTACATGGAGGGAGGAGACTGGGATTCAAATCCTTACTACAGAGCATGGTGTCCAATATCCCAACTGCCCTAACCTAATTGGGCAATATCCCAATTGCCTGTCCAATAGCCCTAACCACTGGGCTAAAAGTTGTAAGGTGGTTACCATCTCCTCTAGTTATTTTGTGAATCTAGCCCTTTATAAATGTCCAGAAACAGCATGTTTTATTAAACCCCAAAATGGACTTTTTCTGCTTTGCCAAATATTTTCAGAATTTTCAGATTCAGTTTGACCTGAACTGAAATTTTTGTTTCGATTTTTCAGAACTGACTGCAAACTGAAAAATCAGGTCTTTGACCAGCTCTAGCCATTAGTAATAGCTTTGTAATGCAGATACAGTCTGCTAAAAACTAAACGAAGAATGAACAGATTCACTTAGGCCACCATCAGATTGTAAAAACTTTCCAATTCTATTGACCTAGACCAGACTTGAACCAATGACCTAGATGCAAAGGGCTCCATATGCCATTACTGACTACTGAATCCCACATGTATTCAACTTTCTAATTATTAGCACTATAGTAGCTTTTCCTCTATCTGAGTGGCTAAACTCCAGCACACAAGTTCTTCTTGAAGCCAATGCCATAATTACATGCTTTTCATAGAATCATACAAATGTAGGGCTGGAAAGGATCTTGAAAAGTTATCAAGCCCAGCCTCCTCTGCTGAGACAGGACCAAGTAAAGCTGACAGGTGTTTTTAAAAACCTCAAATTATGGGGATTCCACAACCTCCCTTGGACACCTGTTCTAGAGCTTAGCTACCCAATATAAACCAACAAGTGTGTTCTCATAATATATGAGGTGGCAACTTCTGGAAAAATGCTTAGTCACTACTGTGGCAAAATAAGATAACGTTCAAATTTACTGCCAAGCTGTCATGTACTGGCTAGTGTTTGTGTTTGTAGCTATACTCTACTAAATGGAATATCAGGATTGTTCATCTCTCCCTCTAATGATTTGCTGATGGAGAATAGCCCTAATATGACCATGACTAATAGAGATCTTCTCACTTTTGCCCAAAGTACTGGGCACTGTATTTTTGGAACAGAAGGTCTTAAGTTCTATCTTTGTTGAAACTGTGATGTTTATGGAGTCAGTTGGTTAAAGACTTGTTGCAAAACCCATGCATCCTACATTACAGAGGCCAGCAGTTATCACAGCACAGGGAAAAATGTCAATATATATTTTAAGAGCCTAGTTTTTAAATATCTAAAGGATCTGAAGTATTTTGGGGTAGGAATAAATGCTTTGAACAGCATTAACTCCATTTGGAAATCAGCTTGGTTTGGATAGCATACTGCATAGAACATTCATGCTGTCCCGTTTCATTTCATCTCACTCCAACATGGCCCTTACTCCTCTAGTCTTCCTTTCCTCCTCCTCAGCCTCCCATACTTATTGGCTCCCTTCTGCCCATGTAAGTAGAAAAGAACATCTGTCTGCAAGTAAAGAGTTATACAGAGCCTCAGAGACCACAGGTCTTGAACACTTTTGTGCAGAGCACTTAGGAAGTGATAAGTTCTAGCCAGTCACCGCTTGTAGTTACTAGACTAGAAGCTGAACCCTGACAGAGGACTCCAGTCCTGGACTCCGATTGGCAGAAGGCTGGGGGTCCTGACTGGTTCACAGCTTCTATGTAAACCCAGCATAGGAACAGGAAGTTGTCCATGCAGCTGGGATCTCCCTACTCTAGAGTGCTTCCCTTGCAATATCTGCTGCTTGATTGCCTGATAATGCTGGCCACCTGACTCCCGGTTTGCTCTCTGGCCTGTCTCAGATTCTGATGTCCTGGTAGCCTGCTTCCTGACACCTGACTCTTGATTTGCCCTCTGGATTGTCTTGGACTCTGTCCTCCTGGTGTCTGACCTGGCCTGGTTCCTAGTTCCTGCTGTGACCACTAGGTCAGACCACCCATGCCCTGGTTGTGACAGTGAGGTTGAAAACCTGGCCCCACTGACTTCAGTAGGAGTTTTGCCATTCACTTCAGTGGATACAGGGTTTCAACCTGATATAGGGTTATCATATGTCTGGGTTTTCCCACACATGACTTCTTCTTTGATCCTTCACCCTCCGCCCAGGCAGATTCTTCAAATAAGAACCAATGTCTGGAATTTTTGCAGAGCAGATATTGCAGCTCAGAAACAGTCGTCTCCATGCCCTGATTGGTCCCTCCCCTGCAGCCACAGCCGCTGGATCCTGCCAAATCAGGCCCTGGCTCCGAGCCCTGAGGAGGGGGAGAGGCCCCCATGAAGACTCCACCTGATGGTCTGGCACTGTGTCCCAGGCCTGTGCCAGCCCAATCAGGACCTCCAGCCTTCTGTCATCATGACATGGAGAGACACTTCCCCCCCACATTGAGAGTGACACCACAGGAACCTGCTTCAGCACCCCGCAGAAACACCCTCCCAATACACACACACACCTCCAGTACCCCCAAAATACCTCCTGCAGTACCCGCTAACTGTAACCTGCCCCTGCAGTGTCCTGTTTTGGGGAATCTGAAATATGGCAATCCTACCCTGATAGTGCAGTGACTGTGTAGGCAAATGCAGCCATTGTGCACTTAGAAATATACATGGCATTGGAAAATTGAGACAAAGCCTTGGGCAACATAGCCTGTTTACTAAAATTTTGGAGTTGGATCCTGCATGTAGGTTCCTCAATATACACTGCTTTTCTGCTCCTCTCTTCACTTCACACACAGTGTTAAGAGTTAGAGTAACAGACCAGTGTATGTAGCAAGTAAAGAGTCAGGAAGCTCCTCTGAACAGTGTTTCATTCCTCACCCTCCATAAGTACTCCAGCAAATACATGGACCACTTTCCAGTAGGAAGAGGCAGTTTGGTCAGTGAAAGAAGCAATGCCTCCTGGTTGCAAACTCAAGAGGAAAAGGGGACTAGGAGAGCTCCTGGAGGTTTATGAAACATGAGGGAAATATGGATAATCAGGGATGCAACTCCATGCTCTGGGTGTCCTATTGATGGAACTATCCTCCAGGAACTTACCTAATTCTCTTTTGAACCCAGTTATACTTTTGGCCTTCACAACCACCCCTGGCAACCAGTTCCACAGGTTGAATATGCATTGTGTGAAGAAGTACTTCCTTATGTTTGTTTTAAAGCTGCTGCCTATTAATTTCATTGGGTGACCCCTGGTTCCTGTGTTATATGAAGGAGTATATAATTAGATTGTTCACTTTCTCCGCACCATTCATGATTTTATAGACCTCTATCACAGCGGTTCTCAACAAGGGGGATGTGTATCCCTGGGGGTATGCAGGTCTTCCTGGGGGTACATCAACTCATCTAGATATTTCCCTACTTTTACAATAGGCTACATAAAAAGCACTAGCAAAGTCAGTACAAACTAAAATTTCATACAGACAATGACTTGTTTATACTGCTCTATATTCTATATACTAGCTGTATGCCCAATTCACCAAAGGAGAAAGGAAATGGGGAGGCCAAAAGAAATGCTTTAAAAACATCCTCAGGATAAACATCAAGAGAAGTGACATCGACACCACACACTGGGAGACAGCAGCCCAGGATAGGATAACTGGCGAAGACTTGTCAGAGAGGGCACATCCACTTTTGAGGAAAATCGCCTTGCCCTGGTCGCAGAAAAACACCAGAGAAGAAAGGAAAGACAACAGTCACGCGGCAATCCTGGCCCACCACGGGCTTCCAACACCACCTCCAACGTCTGCCAATGAGCCTGTGGCTCAAGGATTGGACTCTTCAGTCACCAAAGGACCCATGAAAAATAAAACCTGTGAAAGAGATCATCCTCGACCTTGAGGGATTGCCAATGAAGATATACTGTACACTGAAATGTAAGCACAATATTTATATTCCATGGTAAAAATGAGAAAGTAAGCAATTTGTCAGTAATAGTGTGCTGTGACATATTTGTATTTTTACGTCTGATTTTGTAAGCAAGTACTTTTCAAGTGGAGTAAAACTTGGGGGTACACAAGACAAATCAGACTCCTGAAAGGGGTACAGTAGTCTGGAAAGGCTGACAGACACTGTTTTAGCATATCCCTCTTTAGTCATCTGCATCAGGCCCTCAGATGCATAATTTAGCTCACATGGCATCAAAGTTTGCATGGTGCTGAACTAGTCACATGACAGTGAGTGCACAGATTAGCACCCTCTGCAGCAGTGCGTTCCTTACCCAAGTCTTTGGCTCACATTCTAAAAGTATACTTCAATATGCACACAGCATTTATAGTTGTAGATATGGATTGAGGATACTGGAATTGTAAGGTACAATATTTCAAATTGCCACATCTACACACTTAGTGCTTGAGCCACAAGAAAATAATGGGAAGACTGCCATTGACTTCAGTGAGGTTTGGATCAGGTCCATAAAGATTTATGGAGGCAACTCCTATTAGTACTAATAAGAGTCATGCGCACAAATCATCTGAGCACTGATGGAGAGAAAGACCTTGCAATGTCTCCATATATTCTGTTTGTCTGCAATGCTTCCACAGTCTACTATGCACCATTCTAAAATGTAACTATTCCTATAGTTATAAAGAGACAAAAGGTTTGCCAGCAGCTAAGTCTCCAATTTCTAATTTTGCTTACTACAAACACATAGCATCAAGCCTTGTTGCGTACGCTAGAAAAAGGGAATGTATTTAATCTTACTATCATGAATCAGTTATTCCTTCTTTTACATGGTAATCAGCAGGATCAGAACTATGTTTTCAAAACTTCAAATCTAATAATTTTCTGGATGGCAACTATGTGCAATTCGCTGCACTTGCATAGACACCAGAATTACATCTGGTGCTTTTCTCTTCATTTTACTTTAAAAATATGAACTATGATTTTCTTAAAATTAAATTTTTTGCATGGGAAACATTAGCTCTATTTTCTTTCTTTCTACCCCACAAAAAATTATAGGGATGAGAATCTGACCCAACTTCATACTAGTTCAAACTGCCTTATCAGTACTAAGCAGTCATACACCTGCCCTAAAGGCACAGCTGAGGATACAGGGGACCCTGAGGCAGCATGGATCTCAGCGTAATTGGCTCTACACAATTTTCTCTATGCCCCTCCATCTCCACATAGTAGACATGTCATGGGCAGGGAGAATAAGACAGGGGCACATGGGACACTACTGATCTGGGTAAACAGAGCAGATCCAGTGGGACTTCTGAAACCAGCATAATTTAGAGTAACCTTTGTAAATACTATTCATGCAAAGTTTGATGTATTCTTCATTCTTTATTTGCAAATAAAATGTTTCCAATATTTGTCCCACCCTACCTAAGTTATTTAAAAATGTAGCTTGAATTTTTATGAGTAGAAATTATTTTTCTCAAACTTCAAGGAAAAGGAATTAAAATAGCTGTTCAAGGAGCTTTTTTAAAATAATTATAGTATATTTTAATCATTCCCAGAGTTTAGCCATAACTATATATATTGCATCTTTGCAATTCTAGCTCCTCTGCTCTTTATTACTTGAATTTTATATTAATATGTACATTTTAACAACATTTTAGCGATTGTATATGTTTCAGTAATGACTGATGGTCAAACCACCAGAGTGAAGCATGTTAGGGAACATGGTAATGAAGCTTAGAAAGTGTGTTGAATAAAACATATCAACCCATTTTGAACTTAAACTACATGAAAAAATAAGTTCTAAAAGGCTCCATTATTTGCATATCTTCAAGGTCATGTTAAAATTTCCCTGAAATAAAAACCAGGAGGCAACCTGAATATTTACAGCAAATAGCTACAGTCGTAGAAGAAATCAAGGACAGAGTAATCATTATTAATGATTCAGCATTAGTGAGAGCGATTGTGATTCCAGAAAGCTTTCCAAAAGGATATTTAGATTTCAGGACTAGACTGTTCCATTAGGTATAGTCTTCCTCAACTTCACTATATATATATATATATATATATATATATATATATATATATATATATATATATATCCACTCTCTTAGTGCTCCCTTTCTAGAAATGTTGCCTCTCAAATAGCAAAGTGCATGCTTTCCATCATTCTAACAGTTAAATGACGGCATTGCTCTGTAATTGAAACAGCAGGAAAGGTCACCTTGACACTCCTGTGACTGATAAAAAGTAGCTTAAGGCACCATGGCTTTTTATTGTGATTGAGCTGGCTGAGTTTATGCCCATTTGAGATATTTAAATAATCTTAAAGGTGTGACACAATGTAAGGAAAGCCCTTTTGGAGTCATTGCACGGGATCACATATAAATATGGGCACATTTTAAAACCCAGATTTTTGACCAGACTGACTAATATTTGGAGCTGGAGGGTAGTTCAATTCTTGAGAAAAGTTGGCTGCTGGAAATGGACAATAAGGATGAATTTCAAACCTGCACAGAGGAGTATCACAGGCCCATGCAACACTTAGTACTGCTGAAGCCCTATTTTCAAGGTGTATGTGGGAATGAAATGCAGCATAGGTGTGAATTTTACCCCAAGTACACGCGATGAGACTCCTTTTACATGTGATTTTACTGTGGAAAGACTAAGTCACAGGAGCTCTAAAGGAACTGGGATCTGGGATCATCATCCTGTCAAGTTCTTCAGTGACTGGGGATAGTGCTGTTGTAGAGAAGATTCGGAGCTCTTTGTAATCTGCATATTGCTGATATCTTAGTCAAATGCTGTTTCAGTCTCACATAATTGTTGCATATAGATGTTGAAATGAATTGAAACCCAGGATTCTAAATTATATATCATGGTATTTAAGGCCAGATTCATCCCTGAAATAACTTCATTAAACAGAATCACCCAGGAATTAACACACTCTTATTTACTTGTGTATTTCTTTTCCAAACAGTCAAAGGCACTTGACCAGCATAAGTAGAAGATAAACACAGAGTTATTTAGCCACAGCTGTCTACGGTCCAGTTAATTCATGAGTTCAGCTCTCAAACTTCCAGAGTCACCTCTAACAGAGAGATGGAAAGAGATTCATATATGAAAATCCAGCCTAAACTCTTCCCACAGCCTAAATATGCATGTGTCTGTTATTGCCCTGCCCCCATCGTTAAAGTACATCCCTGATTTTGAGAAGTAGTGAGTACCCAGAACTCCAGCTCCTGCCTCTAGGAGCTTAGGGTGCTCAGCACTTCTGACACCAGGACCCACGTTAGTACATACGGTTCTATCCAGCAAGGTGCTATTACTGCTTGATACACTACTATACGCTACACACTACTACCGCTTGAAGGGACATGTAGAATCTTAAACAATCAGATTTTATTCAAAACAGGGATTTGGAATGTTATAGATGATGGAATATATCCTCCTCAGTTTACTCATGTGAGTAGCAAGTAACTACCTTCAGGGCCGCTGAGAGCGGGTTCAGGCCCTGGTGAAAAAAAAATTTTGGGCCCCCCAGCAAGGACGGACCAGCTAAAAATCTTTACACCTACAACAGCTCTTTTCTCGCTTTCTTTTTGTTCTGTTTTTTTGCACCAGATTTGTGATGATAATCCATGGTAAGAATTGAAAAGGGGTAAAAAAATTATCTAAAATTAAAAAATGTATTATAGTTATTTTAAATTCACTGCAATATAAAATAAATGTGTGATCGCATTTTTATGTTAATAATAAATATGATAATATTCATACCTGTTGAGAATATTAAGATCCTAATCACTAATATCAATAATATAAGCACCCACCTGATCGTTGCTGAACTAACAATACACTTTAAACTAACCACAACACAACGTGTATCACACAACAACTTCGTTGTATTCGCATGGTGTTCACTTACGAAAACATACAAATGCGACTGCGCATAATAAGATGACACTGCACTGTCATACTGTCAAAGCGCAGAAGTGAATGTTCATATAGAGTCAGAAATACTCGGAAATGCTCAGTTCACGGCACAAGTTCGCAAGCCGTTATTCAGAATTGTGCGTGCATTGAACATGAAATATATATTTTGTTAAGAATTATATTAAAATATAATTATATTCTGTTCTTAATATGTAATTAGTAGTTCTTTGGTTGATTAGAGTCTATATTGGCCGATAACTGACAGAATTTTGTATATCATTATTATTTTCTTTGAAATTCACCAACTTTACAATGGAAGTCAAAAACAATCGACAAATAATGATACTACCGAGAAAGACAAAAACATATGCAACATAGTCGGGCCCCGGGCCCCCTTCTGGACCCCGGTAATTTCTACCGGCTTCCCCCCCCTTCTTGTCGGCCCTTACTGCCTTCAGTGAGCAGGATGAAGCTGCATGCCTGAGAGTAATTCAGTGAATAAACCTCCAGGGCTATTTCACCACTTGCTCTTCTAGTTTCTTACCCTAGCACTGATGGAGTGGACAACCACCTGATACTTTACAGGATTAACATCTTTAAAAGTGTTTTTCTTTACTGATTTCTCTTGGGTGCATAGACTGGCAGTGCTTGCTTCCAACTGGTAGCTGATAAAGAGGAAGGTACCAATATATTGTAAAGAGCGATTAATCTGTAATACAATGAAGAAAGGTGCGTACTAATAAGAACATGGAAAAAAGTCACTAATATTTTAATATAAATATACCACTCGATTACAGTGCACACAGATGGAAAAAATACAAACAAAAATCATAGCTATTTACCCCTTAACTATTAGAATCAGCTCATTAAATGGTCATTTATGTCAAGATAGCATAATACAGCCAATGATTATACTTAGTGCTTCTTGAAAAACGTATCTATTTTTTCTGTTTCAACATTACAATACTGAGCTATGACATAACTTGTGAAAACAGTCATTTTGTTTGAGGAAGAACACCGCATAAAACATTACTAGTGGCACTGTTTGCTCATGTAGCATATAATGTGGTTTTCATTTAAAGAACAGCCTATCATTGCTTCCTCTCCTGACAGTCAGTGTTCTTGATTTCCCAATATTCTGAAACCCATTCATTTTATGGTGTGTCATTGTGCTCAATTCTCAGAGCACAGTGAAATGGCACTAACTCTAGTCAATTCTTGACAAAGGATCACCATTGTTGGAATTTTTTTCATGTTCACCAGGTCACTAAACTGCAGTAGCTCTTTGCTCTTGGCGGGGGGGGGGGGGGGGGGAGGGGTTAGGGGGAGAGATACAGCCTGAATATTTGGCAAAAGATGGGGAAAGTCATGGTTTTGTCATGGAAACAACATGAATAATTCATTTTAATTTTAAAAATAGGAAAAGTCATTGCACACAATATTTTAAATTAGGATTGTATTTTTGTCATGGGAAATCATGAGAAAGAGCAAAAAAATTAATTATTAATAGTTTATCTTTTTTTAAAAAAGGTATGTTCCTCCACAGTGAATATTCGTAAAACTTCATGGCGGAATCCTGTTCACCCACTGAGCTGGGTAAAAAAACCTGTAATTTATAACAAAAACCCTTTTAGTCCTTAGTTTTGTCACAGAAATCGTGGCTGTAACAAACCTACAGTCTATGGCCCATTCCTGCAAGCTGTGCTATGTGAATGGACCCCTGCCTTCACACAGGGCTCACTGAAGTCAACAGGTTTCCACACAAAGCAATTTGCAGGAGCAGGACTTGATTATGACTTTAGAAAAGGTGGACAAAATCCTGGCAAAACTCATGTCAACAGCAAAACTTCCATTGATGTCAGCGGGGCCAGCATTTCACCCAGTATGTTTATGTGTCCTCTAAAAGCACTGAGATGATAGCGGTATAAATGTTTATCCTATTATGAAGGATAAGTGGGAAGGATGAGTCCAAACTTTCCCCATCATGTTTGCTGTGAGCACAGAGGTCTTTTATAATGTAAATGTAAATATACAATCTGTTTTACAATGTTTTCCATCATCTTCCCCTTCCATATGTTCTCCCACTAGGAATCTAATGAGCTCTACATATGAAGGATGACAAGGGAATATGTCTAAGAAATAATTTCAGCAATTATGGCATATGGAGGCATTGTTTTCAAGTCCCTTTTACCATGAACATTAGGCAGAGCATCTGGGACCAAATTCTGCCTACCTGGCCCATGGACATTAGCAAAATAAGCTTCATCTGTTTGTAAATTCTACTGAGATCATCTGCCATTACAAAGAGGACCATTCCATCAGCTTTATGAGCAGTGAGCATATTGAAGTACAAATCATCTACATTTAGGCAAAAATGTTTTAATGCCCACAGAACAGCCTGCTGGATACCATTTTAGGAAATGATAACGTAGATAGGTCTCACTACTCCCAGAAGTGCTGCAAATCTTTCTATGTCACTTCCAGGCCACTGCTAATAAAGCACTTACCTCTCTAACCACCACTCCGATTTCTCCGTAATCCTAGTTCCTGCCTGCACACAATGAGCCATTTTGTCAGAACTGAATGGATCCCAGCACAAGAAAAAAATAAAAGGAGACAAAAAAATAAGGACTAAAGGGGGGGAAATTGAACTCCATATCAGTAAAGGGGAACCGGAGTTATATTCCTTAGTTCCAAACACTGGCACTTCCCTCTAAACAGATAATGCTGCCAGAGCCTACTGAAACAGGAAGAGAAAAGATTATCAGATACCTATCTCTGATGATGTAGCAGAAAATCAGCTGGTATGCATTTCTTTGGTGCTCTAGATACTACATCAGGGCCATGTTGGATAAATCTGGACTAAAGAAGTTCAATGCTTCCCATATTTTAATATTTCACAAGGGAGAAACTAGTTCTCTGGGTTACCATTTGATATTCATTCAGCCCAAGAAGTGTTTTTCAAGAGAAAGTGGACAAAACCAACATTGGGCTTCACGGATTTAAGTGTTATATTGATATTTTTGAATAATCGTGGAAGAACATGATGCCACTCTACCTACCAGGGATCTAGAGAGGAAAAAAACAGTCAAGTTAAATCCATAAAAATGCTTCATCAGAACAGCAAAAGTGAAGTATTTTAATCACATTTACCCAGCTGAAGGTATCACTTAGTCAGGCATCAGAAGCCATAGTCCCACAGAGATAATGGTGTCTAAACTAGAAAAGATATCAGTGATGATTGCCACATTAGACAAAACAGTGTAGGCTTCTGGAAGCTCAATAAGATTCACTTGCAGAATTCCCTCTCTATACCGGGAGGTCAGGGTTTGCCTCTTCCCAGCCCATCAAATATGCAGGGAGTTTAGCCCCTACATCCTGCAATTTTGAAGGATTCACCACCAGAGTTCAGGGCTTTTCACACACAGAGAATTTATGCCTCTGCACTGCCCATGATGCCACCAGCCCCCTCCTCAGCAGAGCAGATGCAACTGTATTAGCTTGGCAGGGACTTTCTAGCCAGGTCCTTCCCCAGAACTGACCCTAAGGGGTATTGCCTGCATGGAGGGATAGGTGGCTGTAACAATAAACACTTAACTGGCTCCATATTAACTTTTGTGAGGATTCCTGTAGGAGTTGGTGATGGGATGATTCAAATTCCACTGGGCCTGCCCCTTTCCCAAATGCAGATCCCTAATGTTGGGCCCCATCTGATCTGAGAGAAAGGGAAATGATGGGACTAAGCTATCAAAATGGCACTCCCTTCCTTCTACCCCTCCTGGCCTATGAGCCATATCTATTGTGTCTCCATCCATAAAAGCAGAACTGATGATTTGGTACCTCCATTGATGTAACAGCAAACATCTATTTGTTTTTAAGTAAGGTTTTGAAAGTATGAAAATGCCTTATAAATGTATTGATTTTATGTGGAATAGTTCCCAATACTATTTAGTGAAGCAATGCACCTGATTCTGACTACAAGTCCTTAGATCACTGCTGAGGTTGATCTGATGAATGATGTTTTATCTGGCAATTACATATCAATAATCAATCAATCAATTTAATGACAATCAATAAACAAATATGATTACTTCTATTTCGATTCTATCCACACTACCAGAAAACATGTCAGTGTGTGATGTAGGGAGAATAGGAAGAAATGGAAAATAACTTGAAGAGGAATTTACCAGTTTTCCATAGCACACCAGCCCAAAAGTTCACATTGGCAGTTCACTGACTAGTCACATGCTTCTGGTTAAGCATGTCCTTAATTACCTTGCTGAAACAGGTCCTACAGGCCTTATCCTGCAAGAAGCTAGCCACCCTCAACTCCCATGGAGGATCTCACCCAGATCCCACAGAAGTCAGTGGGGGTCTTTCCATTGACTTCAACGGGGTTTGGGTCAGACCCCAAACGCACATTGTTCCTTTGGGAAGTGGAGCAAAATTCCCCACCATTTCACAATGGGATCCGCCCTCCAAAGCACACAGTTCCATACAGACCCTGTTTATAAGTGGGAGGTTAGGATTATTGGAGATCTCTTACACTGCCATACTAGTCCTATGTCCCCAGCGGCTCCAGTGGTGGAGCTGAACTACTAGGGCTTCCTTTGGCTACTGCTGCCCCTGGGAGCCCATTTCACAGAGATCCGAGGGACAAAGACAGAGAGAGAGAGAGAGAGAGAGAGAGAACATTCTAATAATATTTGATATGTCACTGGAAATAGTTTTCTTGTCAGACAGTATTAAGCTTCTCTTTGCATTGAGAGATGTTAGCAACATGTGTCATTGGCTGTCAGAACAATGTAACAGAAAATTCAGATCTTTCGTGTATCACATCTTGTAATCAGCACATAAGTGGTTCAAGCAAACATAGAAGTTGTACAACAGAAAGCCAAGGAGGACATTTTCACTAAAATATTTAGACCGACTGACTGTGAAGTGGCAGCAGACAGCTTTTGTAAGCTCTCATAAATGACTTTAAAGATGTAATTTGGGAACATTTTCTAATACCATGAAAGAACAAACATTAAGTGTTTTCCAGGAGAAGAACTGAACTGTGAAGCCTGACAGTCGTGATTAGGTAATGTTCATAATGCCATTTAATAGCACTGAAATTATGAAAAACTATTTAATTCTATCAGATTGTTTACTTGTGACATTTTTTATGCAGAGCTCAAGAGATTTAACTATTAGCAAGAAAACAAAAAAGATTAAGATATTAGCATTGCAAATCAAAACCATGTTCCACTTGCCAGTATCTTGGTTAGCAGCTGATGTGCAATAATTCCAGGCCGAGGAATAAGACAGTAAATTCACAGAATACGTGTCAATCATAGTTTAGTGTTTTCTATCTGTATTCCTGTAGATGTCAGTATGTTAAATGATATATAATCACAACCTGTTTACAAAATGCATATGCATTTATAATTATGCAAATACTTGACAGATCACTTACAAAATAATATACATTATAATATACTTTAGTTTCAAAACAAAATTGTTCTATGCAACTTGTGTAATGATTTAAAGCATTTTGAGATTATGTGAAAGATACTATACAGAAAGAGTTGCACTGAATTAAGTGTGGGGTCACAATGAAGTATTGAAACATTGAAACAGAAATAAAATTGTTGCGGATGGATCTTTACTGCCTTGAGTCTCAATCAGAGTTGCTGCTTGGGCTAGAATATAGAAAGGAATGGTTACAGTGCTATTAAAAATGGCAGTAGCAGCAGCAGCAATATTTGACTTCCTGATCAATATTTAACACATTAACAAGATATATGCTTGCAATACTCTTAAATGTTATTTCATATTTATTAGAGATGGTTGGGAATTTTCTGTTGAAATTATTTTCAGACAGAAAAATACAGTTGACACAGGAAAAATTCGACTTTCCTGAAAATTTACATTTTCTAATCAGGAAAATGGAAATTAAATATTTAATTTCAGATCAGTTTGACACAAATTGGAATATTTAATTTTGTCAAACGGACCCAAAATATTTTGTTTTGAATCAGTTCAACAAGCCGTTAAGCTGCATTTTCTTATCAGAATGTTGCCTTATGGGGGTTATAGTTTGGGTCCCAATTCTTTCATATGGCTGGGCTCTTTGGAGGACTCCATCTTCCATGATGCAATACAGATTTTCTTCTGACTGAGCTGCATGATGCACTGTGGGAGTCACATGATTCTGGAGCTATGGACCAACCAGGTAGCCTGGTCCATAATGGAAAATGGGGGCATCAGGCTCCTGAATTACAACTCCCATGAAGCAATGCACCACAATAAGAAAATGCAGTTTAGTGTTTAACTGACTCATAACAAAATGTTTCAGGTCAGTAAAACAGAACAAAACAAAAATATTTTCTTTTTGGTAATGGCTAAATGCTTTGTTTTGGTCAAAAATGTCCAATTTTTGTTTTCAGAATTTCCCTTCTGTGAAAAGTTTTAATATTTTGTCCCAAAACCAAATGCTTATATGTCAGAGTTTCCCACAGGATGGTAATTCTGAATTTTGCTCAACTCTAATATTTATCGTTTGAAACATGACAGTATGTGTCGTAGAAAACAATGCTAAAATCTCTTCAAACGTCTTCCTTCTGAAAATTGAAAAAGGTAGAATTAGCTCCAAAATTTTCTAAGGAAACATGAAATTAATATAGTCCATGATCTTCTTTTCCACTGGGTATAAAAACCTTTGCTCTATGGGTAAGCAGAACTGATCTTCTAAGTGCATATCCATACAGGGGAGTCAATTTGATATCACAATTTTATTCATTTGTTATGAATAGTCACAACATTAATCTACTGCAGATAATCTATTCAGTCTATTTGAAAATCCATTTATTTTCACCTATTATAAGCATGTGTTACACTTGTATATAATACAGTATTTTCAGTGTTGATTCAGAGAATAAAGTCAAAGGAAACAAATATTGAGAAGCATGATACAGTATTTTGACCAAATTAAGGCCAAACTCATATTCTACAAAATAACACATTTATAATTTGTACTGTTCCAAACAAAGGAATTACTTCTCTCCATAAGATGCTCTTTTAGCACAAATCCATAAAATATTAATGCATTTGAAAAAACTGAGATAGCTAGTGGTGCTACAGTTCATCCAAATTAAATTTTAATCAGAAAAGAATATCTTTTCCTGCTAACATTTCTGATTATTTCTCAGCAGAATGATAAAATGTACATCTCAAATTATTCCCAACAATCATTAATTTTTAGCTCTCCTTTGCAATAACATAGGAGGTTTAATGAAATAATCTTGGAGGAGCCTAGGATACAGTGACTACTCAGAGCACTCCAGTGTGTTCATCCATCATGGAACCCTATTTATATCTAATTAGCAATGCCAATGGCTTGTAACTATAAAAGGATGCCCCCTACCCCCCGCTTTTTTTAACATACCAGTAACCATGCAGGCTGTTTGAATGAGACTGCCCACACAATTATTTTCACTAGATCTGAGTTGCTGTGGTCTTTGTCTCTATTTAGACAACAAAGCATACTATATAACTCTCACTCCCTCTCTCCGGTCAGCATGCTTATGCAGCATCAATACAGTACAACAATGAATTAGCAGGGTTCCTTTGTCTAAGTATTACCAGTGGTACTGAATATATTAAATAGAGTATAAAATTATACATTCTGTAATAACTTAGAAACAAAATTCATATATGTTTAAGGCCTTTAAATATTAAGGGTTTTCAAAGAACAGTACATCACAAAAAATTGCTACAGAAATAGAAAATAGGAAAATAAATGTTATTTTGGGAAAATGACTATGGAAAGGCCCAAAAGACCTGGACTGGATAACCGTAAACAAAACATTTATGAACTTCAGATTTGGAGGGAAATATTTTTTTCCTCTATTAACAGACTGAGCAGACATCTACATAAGCATCCAGATAGTACTTGTGTTCAAGCAAGAGAGAGTTTAAAAAAAAACAAACTAAAACAAACTCTGAATGAATGCCATCCAATCTCAGAATTGTAAAACTTGCATGCATCCCCGTCTACCTTTACAAAAAGGGACTAGCTAATGTCATTTACTGCTTACTGTCAACTTGAAAGGACTTAAGGTTAAGAAAGTAAAGGACATACCAGAAACACCCATCATCTTCAAACTAAATGGAAATGTATATTTTTAAAGGTATAAAATACTTATAATGAAACTGCCAAAGAGCTACAGTAGTTGGTTAGCCTTAGGGAAACGTGTCAGGCTGGCTATACATTCTTATATGATTGATGTATTCCGATAACTATTACTTGTCAACAATAATTATTAACGATGGATATATATTTCCATTCCTATAACAAAAGCAACTTCAAGATGTTGAAACATGTAGCCTTTCAGAGATCCAAGATTAGAAATACAAATAAAAATGTCTAAAACTGCGCTATGCCAGAGGACAAGTTCTGCAACATAAATTTGATTAAAGTAGCGTGCAGTCCCACCAGCAATTTGTACATAGAACCAGGGAACATTTCAAAGTGAAAGAACCAGTACATTTCAAAGACTGCTTTTGTAAAGATGAAAAGCCGTCAGTCTGGAATGGAGAACCCGAAAGATTGCTGCCTCTTCTACACCCTATAAGCATCACCGCTTTAGATTGCAGCCATAAATTCCTCAGCAAGTGCAATTTTGTAACTGTACATAGTTCAATCAGTTGAAATCTCTGTGACAAAAAAGTTCACAATGACTTTCCAGTAGTTTTGATCTCAAGCTGTTGCTGATTACAAGCCAATACACCCCAGCAGTGTAAATTCACTTCAAGGATTGCCTGGAGGGAGGTATGAAATTCCTGTTATGTTAGCATTATCAGCCTTGAGATAGACTTGAGTTGTCTTTAGCTATCGGGTTACCTGTAAAGAAAAAGAAAATTAAAGAATATCAAAACTTTATATATAGCATCTGGTGTTATGTAGTGGAAGTGGATTTATGAGACCGCAGTGTAGAGAAGCACTTAAATGTGGGCATGATTAGCAGCAAGTGATTAGTCCCATTGATATGAAAATGGGGTTACACATTGCTTAAGTCAGTGCTTTGCCTCATGGGACCTGAAGGAAGCTGTTATCTTAACTATGACTGTGCTTAAAAATGTGGGGTTTTCTGTTTTGAAAAAATTCCATAGGCCACAAAATATCAGGCCCCACACAGTCAGAAGTATTCATTTTTACAGAAGCTCTCTGTGCTACCTCCATCAGCTCCAACATAAGAGGATGTCTGTTGTAACAACTCTGATTTCACAACACTTTTATTGGCTGGGCTTGAACAGAAAGGGTGATTTGGAGATTTGTTTCTTATTTCTTCATATTTTTATACTATATTAAGATGTATTATCCTGTTAAAGACTAACTACATTTTAGCAAACAGCAATAATTTAGTGGGGGGGGGGGGGGAGCATTTGAGAAGAAAAGCCCATATAGCATGAGCAAGAGCTAGGTTTACCCTATTATTCACTGTTCATACAATAACTATCAAAAATTTCACTTGAGCAGTTTCACTCAAGCTAACCAGAAGGACCACAGGGAAAGCAAGTCAGAGACAAAATATTTCACAGTAATTGGATTTTCCCTATGTCTGATTTGTATTTTAAACATGAAACGTTTAAAAAACAACCCCCATCATATAAAAGAAATATTAATTTGAGGACTATTTCTGCTGTGTCAGTGGATACAATTAATGATCATGTTACTTTTTAATATAAAATTGTGTCAAGGGACACTATCCCTACTCTTCAGGAGCAATGCATTGGATTGGTCACAATCACAGTCTATAACATCAAGGGCCATATGTTTTACATTTTGATCATAGAGAGAAGGGTCATGCTTGTTAATGATGAAGCATTCCTTTGCCCTCAGCAAAATCATTTGCATACAGCTCTTGTCAGCTCTGCAGAGCAGAAACATTGAGCAGAATTTTAAAAGGATTGATTTAGGAGTTTCATTAGTTAGTTTTACCTTCAACATTGGGAAATTTCTAGAATTTGCACTAGAAGAGAAGTAATAAAATTGTGCTTTGTAATTTCTATGATAAGTGTTTGTTTATTACATTGCTCTTATATTACCGAGTTTTCACTGGCTGAAGCAGCCTCATATGACTATTTCTATTCTGCACAATTGTCTGAAAAAAAATAATCAAGAAATAATACAAAAGTCAGGAAACACACTATTGTGTTGTGCATTTAAAAAATAAAATGGCCAACACAGCATACCTACTCCAGATTCCTTCCCCAGGAAGATGTATGCTACTTTAATTTGAAAAATATATAGGCAATTGTAGTAAATTAAACAGGCCTATTCTCTTGTAGTCAATTGTAAAATGGAGTGCCTGGAAGAGTCAAAACCCTACTAGCAATGCTAGATTCCCCAAACAGGGTGGGTACTGAATGGCCATGGCTGTTTACACCTTGTGCACCGGGCCAATGCAGTATATGTGGGAGGACTCTCATGATCATGATGCACCCTATGAAAGGATAATCACTCTGATGTGTATTCTGTTCTTGCTTCCTCAGCACTAAGAAAACCTTATACTACTGAAAAGACAAGTTCCCAGATTTCCAGTCATACATGTCAGTCTGAAGCATATTTTTAGCCCTGAAATTCACCAAAGAGGAGTCTTTAAATCTGTTGCTGATCTAAATTGAAATATTGTATATCCAGTACCTCAGACCAGTGTAATCTGGGAGAAGAAGAATTCCATATTAGATGGAATGGGAGATATGGGAAGAGAAAGAAACATTTCTGTAGCATCCTTTCCCCCCTCCTCCCCCTCATAGTAGCCCTTCGAAACTGCCCAGAGGTTTGGAATGCTAGGATGAATCCCCAGCATTATTGGGTAAAATGCAGATGATGTATTAATTTAGAACAAATGAGCCGAGTCAAAGGGTTAATGTGACCCTGAAACTGTGAACACTGTTAAACAAGGCTGGGGATTTGATGTACAGAGACCTCAATCTGCTTAGCATCATGGCAAATACACCAGTGGAAAGTGAGTAAAGGGTTCATGAATTGTTACAATGGCCTGTTAGACCAAATTGTTTTAAAAAAACATTTAAGAAGGAGACAGAAAGACTGGCTTAATTTAAACTGATACCACCCAAAGATTGTGTTAAAATTAGGACAGGTAAACAAGAGGAGTAGAGGATTGGAAATTAATGGACCAAAATTGATGCTTTGAAAATTAGGCCTAATTAGTGGACAAAATAATAAGTGGATGAGACCATTCCACCCATGACCTGTTTCTGAAGCCCTAAAAAGAGGCTTGGGAAGAAATAAAAAAAGACTTCTATCACCACTGTGGCTGTGGTGGAAGGATTTTTGCCACAACACCCAGACCCTGATACTCCAGTGAGGGTGCTCAACCATCACTGCTGCATCAGCAAGGAGCCCAGCCTGATACTTGTGAGATTCCACTGTTTTCCTGTCTCTCATCTATCCCTTTTCATCCCCCATTACCTTTCTCCTGTCCTCTCTCTCTCTCAGCTTCTCCCCGATCCTGAAATCACCTATACTGCATGGCACCGGCACAGGGAGATGAGATGCCCATTCAGCTGTGCTTGGCCCAAGAAGGACCAGTGAAAGAGAGGAACCTGACCAGACCAACTAGATGATGTTCCTATCCAGCGAGGCAAGCCAGGGTATACAGCAACAGCTGTTGTGACTGACTTCCAGCCCAGAGTATCCATCCACGACTGACCAGCTGATCTGTCTCCTAAAGACATCAACAAAAATCATATTTCGCCCTATCTTTACTATCCTGTGTCTTCTCTCCCCTTCTGCGTTTGTTTTCTGTCAAAAGCAGGAAAATGATTATCATTCCCAGCTCGAAATTGAACAACAGAACGAATCCTTTGTCCCCCCCCAAACAGGATCGTTTTACAGAATAAGAGACTCTAACCAACATTCACCCTCTCTAAAAAAGAGGCTTTGATATATTTTAATTAAGTTTGTTTTGCTCAATCACTTAATTTCCTTTTCAGTGCTTTTTGCTTGGTTTTGATTTTTTCCTTTGTGTGTTGCAGTCAACAGATTTCTAACCACTGACATGAATTTCCTAGTGTATTTGCGATGAGACTAAGTAGACTATGGTCCCTGTGTACCAAATCCTGAAACTTGTTTAACACTATTTGCTGTTGGACAGTAGCAGAGTCATGTTTTACACCTTTGAGATGGTAGAAGGTGTACAATACTATTAAGTTTATCATATGGCTCTGCAAATTATCACATGTACTACTCCAATACACGTATATTATGATGAGTTGATCTAGAAATACAATGATATTATAGTCAGATTTCCAGGTCAAACGCCTTTGAATGTGTGTAGCAATGTGCATGCAAACTCCAGTTATTATTTTTGTAACACCAAAGGTGTTTATGGCACTTCATGGACAAACAGGGATATATATTCAAGTAAAATAAGCTTTTTCACACCCAAATGGTCAGTTATATATCTACATGGCTGTTTTCACAGCAGATGTACAATTGCTGTAACTGGGCACACAATTGTATAAAGACAGGCATCAGGCTTTTTAAAAAAATCTAGCACTACATCTGGGTAGCACCCACTAGCATTATGATACCGGGATAAACAGTGTTATAATAAATCTTTCTGACAGTCAGTTGTACAGTACGGCAAAACACTATTCCACTGGGTGTCAATCATGTTTATATGGATGAAATCAAGCCTCACTGACTTTATTTTTTTAGTTTGTTTTTCATTATTATTATTTCATTGGCATTTTTAACTGCGTTCCTGTGCCAGCACTGATGCTACTCCACCTATCCTCCTTTTTGCTTTTAACTTACAGGTCACATCCCGTTAATCTGAGTGACTCACACAGTGGTCTGTATTTGCCTTTATGTAGTATGCAACTCTTGTTATGAGTAAGCACACATCATCCATTAATGTTAATGGAAGTTATACACACACACACACACACACATTAAGGGGAGAATAGATCCCTTGGATGCTGAAGTCAATTTCCTAAATAAGCAGTTAAATTTTAGCTAATATCTATCTGTGTTATTTACAGAAATGTTTGGTTTTGGATAGCGTGCAAGCTTTTCGTTTGAGCAGCTGGAAGGCAAGGTATTGTGCCAATATATTTTTTTATGGAAAAACAAGGTTTGACAGCAATATATACTCAATCTTTAAAATCCTAAGAGAACAGTAACACTCCAAATGGGCACAAATCAATTCCAACCAACTTTTCATTTAATAATAAATCTGAAAATTAACTTTTCTGCTGCTTAGTGGGAAAAAAGGACATAACACCTTTAACACCCTAAATATGTATTTGAATTAATTTGTTCATACTTGGAACATAATTGCTCCCTTTATGCTAATATCTTTTTTCACACGGTTGTTATATTATGAATACAATGAATTAGACTTACTTCATTTCTATGTTCTAAATGAGCAATTAAAGTATAATTACTCTGCAGTTGCAGACTTTTTAATTTAAATTGGTGAGTGGCTGCTGTAAATTGGCTGTAATTGTACGTGAACTCACTTCTTCATGTTGGTGGGTAAATGTTTAGGGTCAGATTCAGCCCTAGGTTACACCATCTTCTGCCAGCATAACTGAGGCCATGTCTACACTATAAAATTATGTAGAAGCGACAAAGGGTCCTGTGGCACCTTATAGACTAACAGAGGTATTGGAGCATAAGGTTTCATGGGTGAATACCCACTTCATCATATTCACCCACGAAAGCTTATGCTCCAATACCTCTGTTAGTCTATAAGGTGCCACAGGACCCTTTGTCGCTTCTACAGATCCACACTAACACGGCTACCCCTCTGATACTATAAAATTACGTCGCTTGGTGTGTGCACACTTGACTCTTTGTGTCGGCGGCGCACATCCTCCCAGAAGCATTTGTATCGATTGTATAGCCAGTGTGGGGCATTCTGGGATGGCTCCTGAAGGCCAGTAATAGTCGACAAAAACAACACCGTGTCTACACTAACACTGCATCAACCTAATTACATCAACCATAACCTCTGCATGCAAAGATAGGCAGTATGCCAAGAGACCACCCTGGCTTTAACCAGGAGATATTCAATGATCTCAAACTCAAAAAGACGTCCTACAAGTAGGTGGTGTTACTAAGTTGACATAGAGAGGCACTTACTTTTGCAGGAGCCAAATTTAAGTGAAGACACTTCCACAGCTAAGTCGACGCAAGGCAGTTTACATCGACCTAACCATGTAGTATAGACCAGGCCTAAGAAGATGCCATGAAACTGATCCTCGGATTTACCCTGTGTAGCCCAAAACGTTGGTATTGTTAGCCAGGAGGGAGCACAACCAGCTGATTGGGTAGACTCTGGGAAGTTTCCAGCCCTGGAACCCTGAATACAAATTAAAGCTGCCTTCCACTTGTGAAATTCCCAGGACTGTGATATAGTGGAAACAGCATCTTCCCGCCCCTGGGAATGAACCCCCATTATAACAGCTCCTGCTTGCCCAAGACCAAGGCTTACACTTCTCTACACCGTGGCGGTAAGATCAAGCCCATAAATGCAACCTTTACTCACACGATTCGTTCCTCTTTACTCAAGGAGACAATTTGCATTAGGGTCATTTACTCCTGTGTGTGTAAGGGCTGAAAGATCCAGTCCATATGTGATACAGCATGTTTTTATAGAAATACCTATTAATTCAGAGTGGTAAATATATCTATATGTATTTGCTAATAATAGGGTGGTTTATAGGTGTAATTGAGACATCCAATTATTCTCACTTAATAGTTTAATAATTTTAGAAGATAAGTACCCAGACAACAGTGCACAATATTTTGAAATCGGTGTATACTGGACCATTCTGTGTTCATTATCTATTTTTTACAATACTTTGAACGTCTTCAGCTTATTGACAGACAGTTCTTTTGATTTTTTAACACATTATACACACAACAAATATATTAAAAGTATGTTATTTAGGTTGCAAAGTCAAGCACTCAAAAGTTAGGAATTGCCAGATTTATGATTGCCAATGCAACTTGAAAGCTGTCCCCTAGAAGCCTATCCTGTGCACTGAATAAAGCAGATGTTCTCTGGGGACAAACAGTATGTTATAATGTAGCTTAAAGACTGTATTATAATGCATATACACAAGGGGGCAGAATTAAAGCTGTATATCTCTTTCTCTCTCCCACCCCTCAGGAGTTGGTGGAGATTCTGTGTCACATGCTACTCCCATGGTGAGGGTTAATGGAACAGTAAGGCCATTTCTGGATCTGCGGGACCCAGCACAGCTCTCTTCTCTCCAACCCTGCTACAGCTCCTTTGCCAACCCTCTTATGTTCCTAAAGGAGTGTGTGGTGATGCTGCTGCTCAATAAGTCTGGCCTGGGAACGTTCAGTGATTTTGGCAGGCCGTCAACAGTTTTCTGAGACACACAAGCGAAAGGAGGGAACTAGAGATTTTAATACTTTATTTCTCACCCTAATCTAATTGGAATTTCATGGGACAAAGAAAAGGCACTTGACTGATGTTCTTTGACAGGGGGACTTCTAAGGTCTGCTGTCAACAATGGAACTATGAGACCTTCTTAAAAGAAAAAATTGCAAGACTCTCTTATAATGGATAACATTATACAACCTAAATATAGGAATTTCTACCAGCTTCCCCTTAAACTAAATAAATAAGGGAAGAGACATTTCACAGAAATTCCTGGCTATGTACCCGGAGTTTCATGTTATTCTCCAAGACACAAGGGTAAGGTAAATATGCTAGGTTAACCTATCTCTACATATGATAACATTCATAGATGCTTGTCTATTGGACCCTCTGATGCCAATCCTTATTCATCTGAATAAATTTTTTCAGAACTATGTCTTATATTTGTAATAGTTGGGAATAGAAGCAGAGTTCTGTAATCTTGCAACAAGAAGGACTTCTCTTACGTGGACACAGGACACTTCCTTCCTTTTCTGCTTCCTAATTCTTATTAATAGTAAGACATTAACATTTCCCAAAAACATTAATAAAAGAGGCTCAGAAATACAATTCATTTGTGAACTTTTCCTAACAGGGAATAGATCCAACTGGCTTGTGCTAGTTACACATTTCTATGGGAATAACCATGTTTTTCTTTTAAAAGTCTAATAGTAGTATTAGAATTCAGAATCAATGTAGGCCCGGACAACCAGAAACATCTGTCAATGGTTTTTAGCTTCCTGCACTCTGCAGATGAAGATCTAGGCTAGAAACAAATCTTCTGAACAGATGGACATGCACTATTTCTTGGAACTCTGAAATCCATAGTGTGCTTGCCATAAACTATCATTCATATGCGATTCAAGAAAGCAGATGACAGTTTGTACTGCCACTTGTGTGTGTTCATCCACTCTGAAAAAGATCAGCTTATAAGATTGGCAGGCACTCGCTGATATAATTGTACTAGTATGCATTTCTATAATGCCTTGCATCTGAGAATCTTAAGGTTTTTTATAAAGGTTAACTAAATAAGCCTCATAACCCCCACGTGAGATCAGTATTTTATTATTACCTTTTTAGAAGTGAAAAAACTAGAATGCAGAGATGTTAAGGACAAAAGTTTCAAACACGGGTGTCCACAATTAGGCACATAAATCCAGATGTACTACACAGTAGATATATGTGGATGTACATGTGCCCAGCTGTAGGCAACCATGTCCCTGGGAGCTCAAGAAACTGTTTCAAAAGCTCTGGAAACTTTAACACCATTCAACATACTTTTCATAGCATACACCTGATCTACTAGTTAAAGGAGAGAGCTGAGAGTCAGGAGACCTAGGTTGTCATCCTGATCTGCCAGAGACTTGATATTTGGCTTGGGCAAATCACATAGACCAAAATTTTCAAACTTGAGTGACTTCAGTTACATTTGTATGTGCTCAGCACCTCTGAAAATCAGGCTATTTATTCAGATGATTGCAGTAAACATAGGATCATTAACTTTTAATGAGACTTAGGCTCCTTGGTGCCTAAGTCACTTTAAAACATTTTAGCCACCTACATTTGAAAATTTTGGTCTAAGCAGTTTCCCAAGAATCCCACAGTAAGTCAGTATGGGTATGTCTACACTACCAGCCGAATCAGCGGGTAGCGATCGATCTTTCGGGGGTTGATTCATCGTGTCTAATCTAGATGCGATAAATCGATCCCCAAGCACTCTCCCGTCGACTCCGGTACTCCACCGCCACGAGAGGCACAGGAGGAGTCGACGGGGGAGCAGCAGCAGTCGACTCAGCACTGTGAAGACGCTGCGGTAAGTCGACCTAAATACGTCGACTTCAGCTATGCTATTCCCGTAGCTGAAATTGAATATTTTAGGGCGATCCCCCACCCTAGTGTAGACCAGGGCTTAGAGAGAAATCTAGATCTCCTGATGCTCTATTCTGTGCTTGAACTAGTAGATAAAGCTTATTCTGTATATGAAACAGAACATTTACCAATACATCAAAATGGCTCTAAAGTTCCCACTGTCTCTGAAGACACCAAACATCATTAGATTTGCACAAATTCCTTTCTTTAGGGTCTTCCATTATGAAGGAAATAGATGCATTGTAGACTGAATGCATACTGGTGCCAACATGACATTTTAGGGCATAGTTCTACTTTTACATGTGCACCCAGAGACGTCAATGGGAAAAGTTTGATTTGTAAGGAATGCAGAATTGGGCTCTTGGCTTTAAAACTTAGAACATAAGAATGGCCCTACTGGGTCAGACCAAAGGTCCATCTATCCCTGTATCCTGTCTTCTGACAGTGGCCAGTGCCTGGTGCCCCAGAGGGAATGAACAGAACAGGTAATCATCAAGTGATCCATCCCTTGTCGCTCATTTCCAGCTACTGGAAAACTTGATCCAAATCAAAACCTCAGATGGGGTTGGTCCTGCTTTGAGCAGGGGGTTGGACTAGATGACCTCCTGAGGTCCCTTCCAACCCTGAGATTCTATAAAAATAAGAGTCAGAATTTTGGGAAAGTTTGGCACCTAACCTGAACTTTGCCACTCAGTCCATCCCTACTTAGTATGTACCAAACCATTGTTAGCAATGGGATTATACACAAATCGCTATTCATTTTAGAGCACTGCATATTTTTCAGGAAACTGCACAGGGCTCCATAGTATTTTATCAAAAATATTGTTTTTAAACAAAAGTAGTCAACATCTACCAGCCTTTAGGAATATAGTAGATGCCCCTTCTTTGCCTTATGCTGAACTTTTTCTGGAGTTTTGAGCGATCCAGTCAGGATGAAGAGCTATTTCCTATGCAAATATAAAATGTCTAGCTGAGAATGTCAAGTACATTCTTCTATTCTGTTCTATGTAAGTTCTCATACTGCTCTTATCTCTGGAGTGTCTGAGTCCCTTCCAGTAGTATTGGTACATGTTCTTGATACATTCTTGGCCAACCCAAATTCAAGGAGTTTGCTCTACCTCTGAGAGCAGGACAAGAGAGGAAAGATCATTAAAGGCAGAGGAAAGACCCCAGAAGGCAGTTGGCTGACACCTCTACACTGTTTAGTAGCAGAGTACATCATCTTTCCTGAAGACACACCCAATTATTCTTCCTATCAGTAACTCAAGGTTCATGGGCATGTGGAACACTATAAGTAACTACAATAAAGAATAAGGTACAGCAAATCCTGTTAAGACTGTAGAAACCTGTATTTGTACACACCTGCTGCTGTGTGAGTAATAAACCAGGGCTGGAACACATTTCTGGAGTGGTTTTGACTCTTTATTCCTCAACGAACCTTCTGGCCCTTCCTTAGAATCCGACCAAGCCTACGATTCATCACAACTAGTGCTCCAGCATGGAGCCAGGATATTTTGTGTGTGTGGAAAAATCAAAAATTGTCATCAGGCACAGTAGAAACCTCCTTTTTCTACTTCTCCATTCGGACTTGAAGAATTTTACACGTTTGCCTAAGAAACAAACATATGTCAGGTACTCACTGTTATGGAATTAATTACATCAAACAAAACTGGGATTCATGGAATATACAGAATGACCGAAAAAATGTTTTTGAGAAAAGATAACTTCCCGTATCAAAAAAGGAATGATATCAAAGAATAAGAAAAAACAATCACAGTTATGTCAGGGGAAAAGATTTAAACTTACTTATATTTAGCAAAATATTCTATTTGTCAGCAAAAGCAAACAGAAATGGATCACTAACATTCATTTCATACAAGTACATCAACAGTTCTTAATTCTGATAAGCCAAATACTGGAAAGGCCTTTGAAAATAAGTAATTAGTAAGACCTGTGATACACAAGAAAGACAAAATGTAAGAATTATTTTTCTGAAAGATGTGTGTTCTTCCCGTATGTCGTTAAAGAAAAAAGGCATAGACCAATTTAGGAATTTTGAATAGATGAATAGTCAGAAGAAAGCTCTCCTTACACTCAATGCTATTGCGGTGTATGCTACAGGAAACACTAAGCTTTATACATATACCTTTATAGGTATATAAAGTATTAGGCCAAACTTTTCAAAATAGGATGCCCAGAGTTCGGCATCTAGATCCACATTTAGATATCTAAATAAGTGGACTGTGGATTGATTTTCAGATACACTGAGCATACTCAGAACCTCTAAAACTCAGGCCATTTTATTTAGGTACTGCCTGATGATATTTTTTGGTGTTAAGAATCAAGGTCATACAGCCTGTCATTGAAGAAGTTTGCAATGAGATCTAAGATTTGATTTATAAACTCAAGATTTTGGTGCTTTAAATATGTCTCTAAATGTTAAAATACAAACAAACAAATATAAGAGTGGGGGGTGGGGGTGGAGGAGTGTTTTGTTTTGTCTCTGATTTGTATATTTGCTTGAATTGGATCATTTACAAAATCACCTTCGCTCGTACAATTCACCAAGATAAACATCCTTCGGGTATATTCTCTGAAGACAGTGGAGTCACATCAAGGAGGAATCTAGCCCATTAATATTTTCAGTGCAACTCATTTCCATCTTCTTCCAAAAAGTAACTCCATTAGAATGTATATGCTTTGTGTGAGTGCGCTTGTGCACACACACATAATGCCTACGTATTCTGTAGGTTCCTAGAGCACAGCATACAAATGAAAGTCTCATAGTAGAATTGTTATGGCATATTAGTACTAAGAGCACCTTTGGGGATGACAAAACTGTAAATAAAAATCAATTTTTCAAATAGAACCTTCTAATTTTTTCCATAACAGATAAAAATTCAACAGTGCAACACAAGAATATATGTGGCTTATGCTGTGATCAGAACCCCAAAGTAGAATTTATAGCATTGCATAACTGGACTGTAAAACAGTTAAAGTAAATACTAATAATAGTTTTCACTTCTATAACGCTTTCCATCTGAGTATCTCAAACTGAAGGCAAAGATGGCAAAGTGTTTTCTGCCTTTTTGCACATGGGAACACTGGGGAATAGAGCAGTCTCATAGAGGTACTGAGAGGTCTCACACTGACCTGTCCATGGTCACACAGCAAACCAGTGGGATCAGAACTTCTTTCCTAATGCCTAATCTCCTGCTCTAACCTATAAACAATATAATTACAGGAAAAATACATAACATGGGGTTGAAGACATCTATTATTCTAAAGGGGAAAAATAGTTTCAAAACCAGTTGCGAGTCACTTAGTATGCTTATTAATTCCTTTTTTAAATAAATTGATGTTATTGTTGGTTTTGGTTTTAATGGGACAAGACTAAGTCCATAACTTCAGCTGAAATCATGGAAGCAGGACCATGCCCCAAATTATCCCCAATAAAAATCCTGAATCAGCTGGACTTAATCACAGCCTATTTTCTTCAAATATAGATGGCATCACAATTTTGAAAAGAAATTTCATTGGGAAGTTTGAAAGGGCTGTAACAAGCTACATGAGCTAGAGGCAGACAAAATAAAAATGGGTCCTTACCTGTGATTGTAGCTTCTCTGTGTGGGTAAACTGCTGGTCTGTCAGTGCAGTATGATGTGTTTTCTGCCTTTGCCCCAAGCTTCAGAGGCAAAGATTCCTCTTGTGATTTCCCCCCCCCCCCCAACTTGTTTGCCAGCTCCCCCGGCTGGCATTTTGAGGTAGTGCACTCATATTTGACTCCTGGGAATACTGCCATAGCTGAGGGAATATGAGAACTAGAGAACAAGTTAGAAAACAACAGAGGAATTTCAGGCAGAAATTAAAAAGAAAAAACAACGACAAGTATCAACTTGAAATGCTTTGATAGTTTTCCTCTCTCTTTCCATCCAGAGATCCACTTACATATAGAAAAAAGAGCTCCCTAGGCTAGAAGGGAAATTTCAGACTCAGTCAAGACTAATGGGTTCTGACAGAGTGGCAGACACTCATTTAGAGAAAATAAAATTACATTAAATGAAGCTAATTTAACCTTTCTCCTGCATGGGTATCCATCACTCCATCAGTCTAATATTGGTAGGAAGCAGCAAAAGGTAGCAGAACATGAAGGTGAACAGAAAAAAAAAAACTGTCCCTGACCTTCAGGTCCTTATGGAAGAGGACCAAAGGAAGATGGAAGAACTTTACACCTGAAAACTGTATCAGACCATGTAGCTGATCCAAGATGTAGAGATAGGATTGGCATTATTCCACACACACACACACACACATCATAAATACAAATTTCTCCATATTCCCTCATGTGCCTCTTACTTGGAGGCTTCCTAGAAAATTCCATCCTTCCTGTAACTCTGAACCAAGATCTATCAGCTGTAATATGGCTCCGGTTCCAAACAGGTTTCAAGTCTCAGAGAATGGAAAGACCTCCTGTTCTCTTTTTGCACTGTGAAAGATCTTGACTAGAAACCAAATAATTTCTTGAATACTGGCATAGTAACGGTGGCCTCTAAGGTGATGAGTTTTGTTGCGTTGTCCAGAGATGCCTGTCATTTTGTGAGGCCCTGGGGAAGAGGAGATGACAGGACAGAGAGATGAGTGAAATCTTGAAATTCTCTGAGGAGTTCTACTGCAACTATTTCAAGAGCCCATCTAGCTGAAGTAGGATTGGCTCAAGGTCGAATAAGTTCTTCCATCTTGCTCTTACAGGGATGAGATCCTGAGCCAAAAGGCTTCATTCAGAGAGGAAAAGCAGCATGTGGGGGCCCTCTCTGGTTGTGATTTGGAAAATATTTTCTGGCATCAATGGAGCAAGAGTGACAAAAAGATAAATGGTTTTGAATGGCTTGAAACTTAAAGTTGTGGTACAAGGATTTACTACTCACGCTGGAGTCTCTAGAAAATGGTTGATTTGGTGTGATCTTGTTCATGTCTGAAGAATCCTTAATCATTTTCTCAAACAATTCTCTCAAAAGTTTCACCCCATTGAAGAGTCTCTTGATAACATTGGTCCTGGACGTCACATATATATCTACAAACCTGAGATACTCATTCTGTTGCCTTAAGGTGTTAGAGGATGGATCTAGCAAAGACCCTGGTAACATTACATGCTGCATAGTACAGAAAACTCAGGATGAGTTTAATAGCTCTTACCTTTATCTAGAATCATCCTTTAGAAGATCTCTTTCTCTGTGGATGTAGTGGGGAATGAGTGATGGATAAGGCTGTGGAAGCTGAGACTACAATATGCTTATAATGCAATGCAGGAGGATTCCAAGCCCATTTTAGAGAGCTCAAACTTCTTTGGAGTTCTAGTTCCATCCACAGGAAGTGAGCCTTCCCTTTGATGAAACTGGTCTTGACTGAGGTGGAAGGAGGAGTCATTAACCTTGGGAACCAAAACAGATTTGGTGATCTTATGCAATTGAACTTGGTATCATTTTTGGGTGACACTGATGATGGCTCTCTTCTTTTCCAGGTTGGCCTATTCAAAGTCCACTATCTCGTCCATCAATTCTCATACCTAAAAAGCACCGTATTTTTTGCTTCATCTTGACAGGGTCTTGGACTGAAGGGAGTTGCATGGCTGGGTTCCCTTATTTTTAATGAACAAGATCCACCAACTCATCTTGTTTGTCCGGCAAGAAAAGGCACCTGAATCATCAGATTTAGATTGGTCCAAGTCAGAGCTGGAGAGTTCTCCTCCCTCTTCTGGACTTAGTCAGAGAAGTTAGTCAGTTCCCCTATGACATAGGCTGAGATTTTCTTTTCTTAGTAACTATTATCTGTTTCCCGAGGAGAAGTCTAACAGAAATAAGGGAGGGTGGTACTCTTGAGGTTTTCGGCAAATAATGCTAGAGGATAGAGAGAAGTCTGGTGAGAACTGTAGGACTCAGGACAATGGGAAGTCATGCATCTTGGACATATGGGGCCCAATTCTCCACTTCATGACATCAGTATTACACTGATGTCATTTCAGTTAAATAGGCATAAAACTAATGTAACACAAATGCTGAATGATGGAAAGCACAGTTTGGGTCTACTGTACAAGCTAGGAACACTACTTGGATAGTAGGGGCAAAAAGAGCCTACTGCTATATAAGTCCCACAGTTCAAGCATTTTCTTCCCCTCCAACTGACCCGATCTTGGCTCATGGCTGACATTTCACTCCTGGGCAACTCAAGAGGTAGGAGAAACTGGCAGTGAGATCCTAAAGAGCCAGTTCCTTCACTGTAAAAGGCTACCAAACATCACAAAGAGTCTTCCTAGCATTGCTGCAACAAGTGGAGAGAGATGCAAGTATGTGGAGATGAAAATGGTAGCTGCAACCTCTTTATCTTAGCACCAAATCCATTATATGGGGAAGTGCTGGAGAAAACAAGTAGTCTATGGAAATTCCCAGCTTTCCATTAATGCTTCAGTGAATGAACCAAAACCTTATGTGGAACCAGCAGAGCCTTCAGGAAGCATCTCTGTTTTTCATCATGGAAGCAGAAGATCGCTCTGCAAACATGAGTACAGTATTTCAAACATGCCAGTGAGGGGAGATGACAAGCAACTGAAAAAAAAATAACAAGAGGAATCTTGTGGGACAAAGGCAGAAAACCCTTCCATACTGGGCTAAAGAACTTGTGCATCACCATGTGGAAGCCAGAAACGTTCGATAAAATAACCTAATTAATGACCTATAATTCAAATACCATTTGATATTTTTTCTGCACATTCTCCTTTGCTTTCAGAATAAGTCTGGCAATTTTCAAGCTGCACAGATGCTAAAATAGGGCTCTATAATGGTTGCAACCTTAACTGAGGAGGGGCTCCCCCCTCTCCAAAATGTATTTAAATATGAGATACTGTGATATGTATTGTTATTAATAATATAATATTGCTTTAAATGTGACTGGGACCATAATCCGCAAAGGATTTAACCTCTTAAGATTTCTGTAGTATCTTTGCTCACAAAAGTGAATTGAGGCACCTCAATAATAAAGTTTGAAGGAGAGTAGCCAAAGGGACACGTCCCAGGACAAACAGCTGAATACAAAAAATCAAACAGGACAGAACACAAAGAGACAGAGCAACCAGTTCCCAAACAGGCACTCACAAAAAATAACTACAGTCTGTGTTCAGAAGCTCTCTTCTTTCAGTGGTTATGTTGACAAGTTCCTTGTCCTCAAAAAGCATTTCATGCTGTTCTATCTCCTCACCATTTCTCTCAGTAACCTCAGCACCTATGGGAACTTGAAATGAACTAAACAAGTAAAGTAAAACCATTTGAAATTGGTAATCTGCATTGGTGTGGACTTTTTAGAACATTTCTGTAGTTGTCTTTACTTCTCAAACAAGCTTTCCTGCCCTTTGTGGAAATCTGGCTACGGCTACACTATTTCAAAGCTTGACATTAGAAATGTATGTCCACAGGGTCCAACATTCAGATTTGGTGTGTGCAGCTCTGACATTCAAATTTACTTGTATTTAGAAACAGATATCTACATGCCTGATCTATGGTTGCCAACTATCTGTTTGCAGGAAACCAAACACCCTTCCCCCGCCCCCTACCCCACCCCTGCGCTGAGGCCCCATCCCTGCCCCATCCCTTCTCTGAGGCCCTGCCCCCACTCACTACATACTCCCCTTCTTCCATCGCTCGCTTTTCCCCACCCTCGCTCACTTTCACCGGGCTGGGCCAGGGGGCTGGGGTGTGGGAGAGGGTGAGAGCTCTGGCTAGGATATGGGCTCTAGAGTGGGGCTGGAGATTAGGGGCTTGGGTACAGGAGGGGTCTCTGGGCTGGGGCCAAGGGGTTCAGAGTGTTGGGGGGGCTCTGGGAAGGAGGTTGGGGTGCAGGAGGCAGTGAGGGCTCTGGCTGTGGGCTCTGGGGTGGGGGCATAGATAAGAGGTTTGGGGTGCAGGAGGGGGCTCCGGACTGGGCCAAGGTGTTGAGAGTGTGGGAGGGGGCTCCAGGAGGCAGTTGGGGTGCAGGAGGAGGCTCAGGGCTGGAGCAGGGGGTTGGGGCACAGGAGGGGGTGTGGGCTCCAGCCAGGCAGCGTTTACCTCAGGCGGCTCCCAGGAAGTGGCCGGCATCTCCCTCTGGCTCCTAGGCGGAGGCATGGACAAGTGGCTCCACGCACTACCCCTGCCTGCAGGCACTGCCCCCGCAGCTCCTATTGGCCACAGTTCCCAACCAATGGGAGCTGCATCGTTGCATGTTATGGATTGTATTTAAGTTACTATGCACTGGGTGTGTCCACTTCCCCCCTACTTACAATAGGCGTTCGGGACATGGACAGCACACAGAGCCCCTATGGCCACCCCTATGCCTACGAGCCAGAGGGAGATGCCAGCTGCTTCCCGGGAGCCACACAGAGCCAGGCAGGCACCCTGCCTTCCCGGATGCTGGCGGCCAACCGGACTTTTAATGGCCCAGTCAGCAATGCTGACTGGAGTCGCCAGGGTTCCTTCTTGACCGGGTGTTCTGGTTGAAGATCAGACACCTTGCAACCCTAGCCTGATCCAAAGCACATTGAAGTCCCTAGGAATTGTTCCATTGATTTCACTGGACTGTAGATCAGACCCTAGATGCTGCACATTTAAGTAATGAAGATGGGCTGCCTATGGACTCTGTCCTGCTGAAAGAAGTGCAGAGCCAAAGTGCTAATACTCAGTCCACACTCTGTAATGAAGTGTGCATCCTGCTCAGCATTCAGTAAACCTCTTTGCATGCCCTCAAGCCAGCCAAGTCCCAAAATCACCATACAAGTGAGTATTAAGACAAATAAACAAACAGAACAAAAGCCAGTAGCACCAACTAGATAAGAATATAGATTAACAAGCAACCCCACAGCCTACTTCCCCTCTATCCTCTCCTACCTGTGTCTGTGATTATCACTTGTGTTGCTTTGGCTAAACTTATAGTGTAAGCTCTGTGGGGCAATTATGTTTTTTTCTAGGCTTTGTATACTTTTGGTGCTATATAAATAGATAAATAACAACCAGCTCTGGGCCCAAATTGGCCTGAAATAAATTAAGTATTGTAAGTAGGGGGGAAGTGGACACACCCAGTGCATAGTAACTTAAATACAATCCATAACATGCAACGATGTGCGCAGAAGCTTATTTTTAGGGTTCTCAGTTATTTTGATAGCCAGTGAAGACTGGTGGCTCCACAGTAGGGTCTATATTGAACAAAATGAGAGTAGGGGTAGGCAATGTGTGCAAGAAAACAGTATCTCTTGAAGCCAACTTCCTAGTGCTTCCTGTTGTATGACGGGCTCAGTTTTCTTTGGCACCGAGAAAGTGTCAAAGAAGATCAATCCAACATTCTGTCTCTAACAGTCACTAGTACCAGAATCTAACCTGCACACAAGGGAATGTTTCACCCTATCTCCATTACTAGCTGGTTTACAACATGAAGATTTATATATTTTTCATGAAATGCATTTAATCCTGAAAAACTGTATCTGGTGTACACTGCTATTTTAATGATGAGATACTGGGGTGCCGGGAGGAGCTCTGATAAGCATGTGCTCAGATGACAAAAAAAATTCTTTAAAAAAAATTGATTGCCCATAGGCTTTGAAAGAAACCTTCTGACAGTAATACTGTAATAAAGAGTAATCACTCTTTTCTGTGTCTAATATTTTGCTACAGTATATGCACATAATTGTGTTATGATCACATCCTTTCTATGAACCACAAAATATTGCTAGACACTGAAGATGTGTACTGTTTCTATAATCAGAAAGGTAAGATTCTAGGTAGGAGCTCTGCAGTGAAGCAGAGAGACAGAGTAGCTTTAGGGATAACAGTTTTCTCTTTTCTAATAAAGCCCCTTGTTCAGTTTTAGAAGAAAGCAACTTCTAAAATCATTTTACATGACAGACAACAGGGTCATTTTTTAGGCTCTATTGGCTTACAATGTCAGTAGTTGGACATATTTCAAATTTAACAATGGCAACAACAAAAGGCAAAGGAAATCAGTGTGAGATATGTGTCCCCATATTAACCACAGCTACCCCATTAGTATGTAGTCTATCAGTTAAACTGCAGGATACAGTATATACCATTTTTCAAGATCAAATCCATTTCATCACAGATATGGTGGGTTCTAGCTAGAACCCACCATAAAACTTGGAAGAAGGAAGAGGAGGGGGAAAAAGAAAGGATAGTCTAGCAGGAGGGCAATACTTCTTTTCAACCTTAGCAGCAGCACAATCAGCAATACTTGTTCTGTTTTTTCCCCTCAGCTGCTGCCCAAAGTACCTATGCATCTGTTGTGATTCAGGAAGACAAATCATCAGCCAGCATAGCCACTTCACTGTCACTAACATCAGGCATGGTTTCAAGAAAAATTTCCTTTTCTTGCCAGATCTGGGGACTCGGTCCCAACCCTCTCACGCTGCTTCTTTTTATTCATTATCATTCTTCCCTTCCAGGATCTAAGGATAGTAGAGGGGGGCGATAGCAGCAAAAAAGGAGGTTGTGACTGTGGAAGTAATAGCTGTGGAAATATTAATGCTACTTCCTGATGCTTAACATCTTGCTAATTATCACCATGGCTCTGTCCTTCATTTTTTAGGATGCTTGAGAAGTTTGTGGCAAGGCAACTTTGGCAATAACTGGAGTCCTCAGATTTCACGGACACCACTCAGTGTGGTATGAGACCAGATATTGGTACCAACATAGCTCTGGTCTCATTATTTGATTATCATCCCCTAAAACTGGACAAAGTCAAGGTACCCAGCTAATTCTTCTAGATTGATCTGCGGATTTGAATTTGTTGATTACAATGTGGATAAGGCTTTGGACCCTGCCAGTAACAGGGGAAGTGGTACTGGAGTAGCTCCATTCTTTTGTCTCCAAGAGGACCCAAAGAGAAGTGTTGGGTGATTGTTTTTTTGCCCCCAAAGGTTCCCTGGTGTGAAGTGCCATGATATTCAGCTGAGTCACTTTTCCTGTTCTAATCACTAGGGGAAAGGGAGATGCTTTTGGCTGCAGTGATATCCAGATGCATCTGTTTTTCATTAGATCTGGATAGGGGTGTTTTTCAGCTTGTCCATTAGTAGTTAAGATTGGGAGTGGAGGAAAGATGTCTGGCTGAAGCTCAATCCACATCAAACAGAGAAAGTGCTGACTGGCAGGGATAAACATCCAAAGGAGATGGTGGAGCTTTGAGCGGTCTTTGTAACAGATAGTGTTTGCTCTACTGTTGTTAGTAACGTATACCATCTCAGGGACCTGTAGATCCCCAGCTGACTTCATCATGAAGCAGCAGTGGGCAAGGATGCTTTTTTCCATCTAACTCTGGCTAAGAATCTATAACGTTCCTTTTGAACGAGGACCTCATCTGAGTTCTCCCTGTCCTGTCTCTTTAATATTAGATTATTATTGTGTCTTTTACCTAAGGCTACACACATCAAAGAGCAAAGAATGTGTTTGTCCGCTCACCTGGTAGAGCTTCTCTCAGGAGACATATGGGTGGCAATATATGTGCCATAATATGTGTGGGCTTCCAACTATTTTCCAGATGCAATTTAAGATTGTGGTTTTGACCTATAAACTCTATGATTATTTGGGTCCTTTAATTGCCAACATTGTGTCCATATGTAAAGTCATCTAGCTGATGTATTTTTATTCCATGTGCCAAGAGAGTTTGTGTAAATTAAATTAAAATACAAATAAAATTAATGCAGCTCCTAGCAACTGCTGTAATGAATTTAGAAACATTTCAGCATCTGTATGTGAGAGAGAGGGGGAGACAGAGGTAAAAATATCAGGGCCACCGAATACACAGCAACCAAAGTGTGTTTATTTAGTTTAGTGGGTTGGTCCTGTTGACCCTCCTTTGGCTTTATGCATGGCCAGTTGGTGAGTTTGGAAATCATGTTTTCTCTTCTTCCTCAAACATGTTGATTTTTTTTTCTTCTAAACTTTTGATGCCATAATGCAAAATTAGATTAAATGGAAAATTATGAATATCTGACTCCAGGCTCTCTCTAATATTGTTTTGAAATGTAAATAAACACATTCAATATGGGTTTCCCTCTAATACTTCTCTTCTATTTCTTTATGTCCCTGCAATATTTATGATTTTTAGAGTAATCGATTTCTGATATTGGTTTGGAATATAGTTACATAATAATATATCCAATATTGATATCTCTCTGACCTGAAGTATGTTTCCCCCACACATTATTAAAGAATACTAGCCCAATTTTAAGAGTGCTAAGCACTCAGTTCCCACTGCAAGATAAGATATGGGCACTCAGCACTTCTGAAAATTGGACCATGCATTTACAAAAGTTTGCAACTAATATACATGCATTTTTACTAGAGCTGTCAATTAATCACAGCTAATGTACGCGATTAACTCAAAAAATTAATCACAATTTTAAAAAATTAAGCGCGATTAATCACACTGTTAAACAACAGAATACCAATTGAAATTTATTAAATATTTTTGGATGTTTTCTACATTTTCAAATATATTGATTTCAGTTACAACACCGAATACGAAGTGTACAGTGCTCACTTTATATTAATTTTTTTACCAATATTCGCACCGTAAAAAACAAAAGAAATTGTATTTTTCAATTTACCTAATACAAGTACTGTAGTGCAATCTCTTTATCATGAAAGTTGAACTTACAAATGTAGAATTATGTACAAAAAAATAACTGAATTCAAAAATTAAACAATGCAAAACTTTAGCGCCTACAAGTCCACTCAACCCTACTTCAGCCAATCGCTCAGACAAACAAGTTTGGTTAAAATTTGCAGGAGATAATGCTGCCTGCTTCTTGTTTACAATGTCACCTGAAAGTGAGAACAGGTGTTTACATGGCACTTTGTAGCCGGCATTGCAAGGTATTTACATGTCAGATATGCTAAACCTTCATATGCCCTTTCATTCTTCGGCCACCATTCCAGAGGACATTCTTCCATGCTGATGATGCTTGTTAAAAAAATAATGCATTAACTACATTTGTGACTGAACTCCTTGAGGGAGAATTGTATGTCTCCTGTTCTGTTTTACCTGCATTCTGCCATATATTTCATGTCATAGCAATCTCGGGTGATGACCCAGCACATGTTCATTTTAAGAACACTTTCACACCAGATTTGACAAAATGCAAAGAAGGTACCAATGCGAGGTTTTTAAAAATAGCTACAGCACTCGACCCAAGGTTTAAGAATCTGAAGTGCCATCCAAAATCTGAGAGGGACAAGGTGTGAAGCATGCTTTCAGAAGACTTAAAAGAGCAACACTCAGATACAGAAACTATAGAACCCGAACCACCAAAAAAAGAAAATCAACCTTCTGCTGGTGGCATCTAACTCATGATGATGAAAATGAACATGCATTGATACGCTCTGCTTTGGATAGTTATCAAGCAGAAACAGTCATCAGCATGGAAACATGTCCTTTGGAATGGTGGTTGAAGCGTGAAGGGACATATGAATCTTTAGCACATCTGGCACATAAATATCTTGTGGCGCCGGCTGTCAGGTGACATTGTAAACAAGAAGTGGGTAGCATTATCTCCTACAAACTGTAACCAAACTTGTTTGTCTGAGCGATTGACTGAAGTAGGACTGAGTGGACTTGCAAGGTCTAAAATTGTACATTGTTTTATTTTTGAATCCAAGTTTTTCTGTACGTAAGTCTACATTTGTAAGTTAAACTTTCATGATAAAGAGATTGCACTATAGTACTTGTATTAGGTGAAGTGAAAAATACTATTTCTTTTGGTTTTTTTACAGTGCAAATACTTGTAATCGAAAATAAATATAAAGTGAGCACTGTACACATTGTATTCTGTATTGTAATTGAAATCAATATATTTGAAAATGTAGAAAACATCCAAAAATATTTTTTAAAATGGTATTCTATTATTAACAGTGCAATTAATCACGCGATTAATCGTGATTAATTTTTTAATTGCTTGACAGCCCTACATATCTTAAAATATTGCTTCATGTACATATTTTATGAAGAGAATAATACACAACTGGACTTTATTGCTCACTTCTCTGATTTGATGATTTTCTAAGAATGAGTGAGCATTTTCAGTTAGCAATGTCAGATTTCAGTTGCTTGCTCCATCAATAAAGTGATTAGCATATACAAATACACCTTGTCAATAGTGGTTTGAGCTCTGAGGTCTCTGTTTTTACTCATGTTGCAAGTTAAATAAGCTTAATTATGTCAGCATTGTGGGATACATCTTCAGCAGGTGTGAATCAAGGTACACCAGCAGAGAATATGGCCTTAACAAAAGAATGTAAATACTTTTCCAATTTAAAACAACATAATTTCACACCTACAAGTCACTTTCAAAATGACAGAGTGGTTGGAAGTTACTGTTGGATGGTATTCTTGGAATGTTGCTCTCACATTCAAAGCAGGACATATTTAATCAGATCATAACTGCATATTTACTGAATGCAAAGATTTTAGGTGGGTTTTAAAAATCACATTAAGGTGAATCCAAAATCTAAAAACTCCAGAACTAATAGAAAATTAAAGATATTTGATTTGCTATTGCAGATGTATATCAAACTATGATCCACCAATGTGATGCAGCCATGAAAAAGGCTAATGCAAAGTAATCATAGGCTGCATCAGGTGAGATATTTTCAGAAGCGACAGGGAAGTGCTATTGTCATTATACAAGGCACTAATGAGACCTCATCTGGAATACTGTGTGCATTTCTGGTCTTCCATGTTTAAGAAAGATGAATTCAAACTGGAGCAGCTTCAGAGAAGGACTACTAGAGTGATCAGAGGAATGGAAAACCACCTTACAAAAGGAGACTCAAGGAACTTGGCTTGTTTAGCCTAACCAAAAGAAGGCTGAGAGGAGATATGATTGCTCTGTATAAATACATCAGAGGATACATACAGGGAGGGAGAAGAGTTATTTAAGTTAAGCGCCAATGTTGATATTAAAACAAATGGATATAAACTGACCATCCACAAGTTTAGGTTTGAAATTAGACGAAGGTTTCTAACCATCAGAGGAGTGAAGTTCTGGACTAGCCTTCGAAAGGGAGCAATGGAAGCAAAAAATCCTAACTTGTTTCAAGATTGATCTTGATAAATTTATGGAGCGGGTCATATGACAGGACTGCCTATAGTGGCATGTGGCGCATCTGCGACTGCCAGTAGCAAAAATCCCCAACAGCTGGAGATGGGACACTAGATTGGCAGGGCTCTGAGTTATTACAGAGAATTCTTTCCCAGGTGTCTGGCTGGTGGGTCTTGTCCACATGTTCAGGGTTCAGCTGATCACCATATGTGGGGTTGGGAAGGAATTTTCCACACAAAGTCAGCTTCGCAGTGACCTGGGGGTGTTTCGCCTTCCTCTCCAACATGGAGTGCAAGTCACTTGCTGGGATTAACTGGGTACATCTCATTGAATTGCTTTGGCCATTGGTGCACCTGAGTCCCTCCTATTCTCTGCCTATGGCGCATAACTGTATGGTCTCCCGTGGGCTGTAATATTGTAATTTTAGTTGTTGGCTTTGGTTGTGTGCAGGAGCTGGGTGGTGCTGGTGGCCTGTGATATTCGGGTCAGACTACATGATCTGGCAGTCACTTCTGACCTTACACTCTCTGGGCACTTCTACGCTGAAGGGAGAAAAAAAAAGATCTGTGGCAGCGAGTCTCAGAGCCCATGTCAACTGACAGCCTCGTGGACCTAAAATAGCAGTACAGACGTTTGGGCTCAGGCTGGCACCCAGGCTCTGAGATCCTTCCCCCCTCACTGGGTTTCAAAACCTAGTCTCCAGCCTGAGCCGGAATGTCTTCACAGCTTTAGCGCAAAGCACAAACCCAAATCAGCTGACCCAGGCAAGACAGCTTACTGCCACAGTATTTTTGCGGGGGCAGTTTTCAGTGTGGACTCTAATACGTCATGCTAGAAGTGGGGTCCCACAGGGATCAGTTCTGGGTCCGGTTCTGTTCAGTATCTTCATCAAAGATTTAGATAATGGCATAGAGAGTACACTTATAAAGTTTGCGGACGATACCAAGCTGGGAGGGGTTGCAAGTGCTTTGGAGGATAGGATTAAAATTCAAAATGATCTGGACAAACTGGAGAAAAATTGTTCTTCTTAACCTCTGAGGATAGGACAAGAAGCAATGGCCTTAAATTGCAGTAAGAGAGGTTTAGATTGGACATCAGGAAAAACTTCCTGTCAGGGTGGTTAAGCACTGGAATAAATTGCCTAGGGAGGTTGTGGAATCTCCATCATTGGAGATTTTTAAGAGCAGGTTAGACAAACACCTGTCAGGAATGGTTTAGATAATACTTAGTCCTTCAATGAGTGCAGGGGACTGGGCTAGATGACCTCTCAAGGTCTCATCTAGTCCTATGATTCTATGTGACTATTTTGAATTTCTTCCCATTCTTCACCTACTTTTGCATGCTAAAAAAATGCACACATCAAAAAGCCATAACGCAGTGAAAGTGCATAATTTGCACCCAGATAGAGATCTGGAACATCCTATAGTATAAGGGTTCTGATACAGGCCATTAATATATGAGTTCAGAATTCAAATCCCCCTGAACTTCCAGGTGTTCAGATCCACGGTTTTTAATTTTGACCCAGGTCTAATAAACATATCTTCAGATGTGCACCAGATATAGTGCACGTGCATCTCATTCTCTGTGCAACTGTGTGTCAGCATGCATCTGTGCACTCATATTTCCCCTTTTAAAATTAGGCACATCTTTGCAAGATATTGAAAAGCTACTGATAACCTTAATTTGTCAGGGACATCTTCTTGGTAGTAGAATCCATCCTTAACAATTCAGTTCCTTAGACTTATGGTACCAACGCCTACTCTTTTCAGTTTCAAGTTTTTTAAGGCAGAATGGAAACACCTTGATCTCCCTTATTGTTCAATAACTTTTTACTCACTTTTAGCCAAATGGAATAGGTCACAATAATTGGATTAAACAAAAGAGGAATTATATACACTCAGAGTGAAATCTAAGGAAGAAGGAAAGAAATGGGGAGGGGGGGAAATCCAAATACTACTTATGAAATAAAATAAAGGAACAACATGTTATATCAGAAAACACAAGAAATAATAGTGAACACAAACATATCCTTAATACTGTCTGAGTGATAGAGGAACGTCGTTGCCCCTTTTGCCCCTCCCCTCCTGGGCCACCACCCAAGGGGGGGGGGGCAGAGGGAAGAGCAGCTGCCCCGGGGCCACAATTTAAAAGGGCCCGGGACTCCGGCTGCCACTACCACAGCAGCAGCCAGAGCCCCGGGCCCTTTAAATCGTCGCTGGAACCCTGGGCAGCATGGGCCGGGCAGTGCAGATGGGCTGGCTGGGGGGATGCTGACCCCTAACCCCGCCCCCTCCGCCTGAGGTGCCAGCCCCCATACCACTAAGTGTGGAATGTTACTTTCACCCTGGCCTCAGGCTAACAATGACTCTTCTAGTAGTCCTACCCCTGTGCTCACATATTTGATGAGATTGTCCCCTGTCAAAATCTGATGAACACTAGAAGTCCCCTAGTCCTTCTTAGAAGCTCTCTTTTTTGAGCTCCAAGCACTCAAAATCAATTCAAAGATACCTCTCTCCAACTGCAAGACAATAATCTTGATTTTCTTTGGCAGATTAAATTTCTAAGTAGAGCTAGTCAACTTTTTTTCAACAAAAGCTTTTTTCTTGGAAAATGGGGTTTCATTGAAAATGAAAAATTTTCACCAAAAAAATTATTAAAATACATTTTTTGGTTTTCTGACTAGAGGGGAAATTCTCACCATCTGATTTTTTCCCACCTCTCTCTTTCTCCCTTCCCCCCACTAGAGAAGTGTAGGGGGAAAGCTTTTTTTTTATTTTATTTTTTAGGTGTTGAAAGGTGAAACGAAGTATTGCTTTCCTTGTTTTGTTTTTTCTTCATTTCCGGTGGGAAAAAAATATAAAAGTTGAGAAAAAGGGAGGGGAGACAAAAAATTATAAACAAAACGTTTCAAAATAAAATACAAATGTTTACTGTTTTGAAAAAAATATTTTTTGTCAACAAATATGAAAAAAGTGAAAACAAATAAAATGAAAACTTCATGTAAAAAAAATGTCAACCATCTGTACCTTAACACAATCCTAGAACTGCAGCCTCGACCCTATGTCATCTCTGGAAAATCTCTGAGCGATCTTTATTTCATAGCCTTAAATAATCTATTGCTAAACACCCTCTCCAGTTCCAGTGCATTGCCTAGGCAGGGATACACTAACAAGATCTTTGCCTAAAAATAAATCATTATTTTAGCCAGAATAGCTGTTTTCTCCTCAAACCTCTCTAAATACAGAGGCAGAAATTCCACCCTTCCAAATATAAACTCCAACACAGTAAAAACTGTTCATCAGTGGCAAGTTCAGACCCCTAAACTCTTCCTCTCCACATTTACTGCTTCTCTCTGATTAATCCTTATTAACCCATTAGCCCTCTCCTCTGTTAGCTATACCCTGACATTGTAGGGACTGTGATTCCATTACAACATAATTCCATAATGCCTATTTCTGCATTCTTAATGTAAATAAAATCTACCTGAATATCCTTAAGATTTGAATTCTAAGTACCAGAATATTCATGATATTTCTAATTCGTTATTCATGCATATCCTTCTTAGATATCTGCATCTCTGAACAACATACAACACTTCAACCAGGTCACATTTTAGAAAAATCAATTAGTCTTCTCCCAATATTCACCCGCATCCTTTCCCTAGTGACAAATACCACAACCAGCTGTGTTACCAGAATTGGGCAAGAAAAACACCTCCCTCCAGAGGCTGCCTCCACTCCCTAATATGGAGTGCCTCCATTACTCTGCCATCCTGGGGTCTGGAAATCCAGGTGCTGTTTTGAAATCAAATACTTTTGTGGAAGGAGGGTTGCTTTGCAAGTGTTTATGAGGCTACAATCTAACTACAATTTTCACATGTATTATTGAAGAGGAAAATCTGACCCAGTGTTTAGAGGTGAATTGAGATCTAATGCATTATATTGCTTTTAGCAAGGCTTTCACAGAAGTTTCTGTGTGTTTAAATCACACAAACTTGCTAGCTCCCTTTGGCTCCTGCTGCTTTTACATTATACTTGACCATCACATATGGGCTACTTCATTTGACAATAATAAAAGCTTATTATTCTTGTTCTCTTAATACTGATTCTTTGCTGTCTCTATTATTTTTCTCTGTATATGGCATTTACTGGTTTCAAACACTTCAGAATTTTTCCTTTCACTTAGAACCTTTTAGGATAGACAAGAGCTACATACACACTGCAGCCTCCATACATTAGGGATGAGTACTCACTTTTGATAACAGGGTACTTTTTTAAGACAAAAAGACATTCAGCCTCCTAATAGCAGTGTAGGTATTCCAGGGTTTCTCAAAATCAATTTCATGTATATAGAGAGGCAGGATTGACCCTTCAGAGACCAGATAGCCAACTGTTAGTTGCAAACTTGAAATAAAGTGTGGGATTTCCCTCAGAAAAGCTCTTCAGAAGGGTATGTGGGGGTCTGGCTGGGCCACTGGCGAGGCAGGTAAAACTGGAGGGAACTTCAGGAGGCACGAAATCCCCTGCCGCCAAAGATTGACAGGTCTGGTTCTGCCCCCAAGCTGAAATGAAGCTGAAACATCCATTGCAATGGACATGCAGGCCTTAGCATGATGATGAATAGAGCTGGGACCCTCTAGAGTGGTGTAAAAGTGTCTGGGGCCCACCGGCAAGGGGGGGAGGCAGTAGAGTGGGAGGATATGGTCCAGCCACCTATTACTTATTGTTTGTTAAGTGCTAACAAGGAGCTTATATAGCTAAAAATATTGCCAAAATGACATAATTGTACAAACAACAACAAAAACATTTATACCTAACACTGTAGTATTTGGACAATATACTGCATGGTACTTTACAAATATATAAGGAGAAAAATTCCTGCCCAGAAATCTTATCTAATTTAGATAATTCACAGGTAAATAGAGCAAAACAACATGGTAGGAGGGTTGGGGGAAGAAGCCAAATGCCAAAAGAAGAGGAGAGAGCCATGAACTGGTCATATTTTTTCCCAATTTCTTTTCCATTTGCAGTTAATTACTGCTGTTGAATCATCTTCCTCTAACTGCATATATCTCACACACATACACAACATACGTAATACTTATCTAGAGTGAGTGTGTGCACACCTTAGATATATACATACACACATTTAGCTGGGGGCAGTCCTCAAGCAGAGATTAGTGTTTTGAAAAAGGATTTAAGAAGGAAGAATGGAATAATTTACAGTAATGAAGTACCTTTCATCCAAAGAATGTCAAAGTGCTTTTACAAACTCAGACATACAGACACCATTCAGACACCTCTGGCATAGACAGGAAGTAGCCAGTAGACACATAGTACACTACACTACAATGAGTGGAGGGGAAATATTTTGTCCTGTGTCACAGGCTCAAAGAGATACGTACACAGAGTAAAGTTCATTATAGCCAGTTATGAATCGATCCTGCAAACAATTATTCATGTGACTAACTTTAACCATTGCTACTCACATAAGATTTACTTGTGTATGCATTTGCAGGATGGACCCTTAATTTGCCTCACAAGAATGAAAAGTTGAATTGAATCTGCAAGGATTTGAAGCTGTGGGTTCTAGAAGTCTGAATAATGCTTAACATTATCTTAAGTAATTTGTTGTTCTTTTTGCTTCTGTTAGCAATTAGAAAGCGCAGGTTGACTTTGCTTTCAATGAATCATGTAAAACAAAATGTTAGATGGATTTCTAATACAATGTTGAACAAATAATATAAAAAGTGTCAAATGGGAAAAGGAACATATTGCAGCACTGTCAACATTTTGTAGTAATTCTCAGTCTTACAAGACATAAAAAACCAGAAGATTATTCTGTAATGACACAGTAAATGCTTACCTTATTCAACAGTTTCTGTGTAGAAATATGATAATTCCAAGTAACTGAGAAAAGTGCATTTGTTTTATACCTTGTAAATCAATGTCTCATGGATTTGGAACATTGCAAGGAGATTAGCAGGGTGTGCTGGGTTTTGGGGTTTTTTTTGGAACCAGTCATAGAGGGACAAACAGATCAAATAAAATATAAATTAGTAGTAGCAGCTGAAAGGGGGATTGATTCTCTTCTCTGCAATACCCAGACCTGAAAATGACAGGAACAGTGCACGCTATGATCAATCAACTGCAAAGTATGTTGATGGAAGTGTACAGGGTCAGGAAACCCAACCTCAATATAACTTCCTACCCACAGCTCATTACTCTTCTAGGCTCTTTCCTTTTGCGTGTTTACTTAGGCCCGTGTGTTAGTTTTCTGTTGGTAACAAGTGATGCTGGTACTATACCTACCCTAGTTGTTTTCACTTTATTCCCAGAGGAACAGCTCCATCCTTTCCGATCTGGAAGAACTTTACATTCCTCTCCTTCAAGACATGGTTGCATGTGGCACCACCATTTCTGTTCCACTATTGAAGCTATGAGAGGGGGAAATATACACATTTACATGTTCAGTAAATGGCCACTTTACATCCCCATTATATCGCAGCATCAATTTTATTCTCCACAAAATTTTTAGAAAAAAGTATCTTGACCAACAATTATACTGCAAGTCACTGCAGTTATACTGCAGTTATACTGCAGAAGCTTCCTAAATAAATAAGACTATTTGTCAAGGGCACTGTGTATGAATTCGGCACCAGCATTTCTTCTTAATTATTATTGTTATTACTATTTTTTTTACATTTGTTACATTTGTTTAAATTTATCTTGCTTCAAGAACAAATTTCACAGCAATCCTTTTCAATCACCAATTCTTCTTTCCTGGTCATATTTCTAAGTTTTTGGCATAATCTCTTCTTTTGAGTTATTGTATTGTGTTTGAAGTTCTGTACATTCAAGGTAAGATTAAATGTATTCCCTGAAGATGACATACTTACAGCTTCTATGACAGCAAACACAGAAAAAATAGTTAATGTAAAGGGCCTTGTCCTTTTTCAGAGAAAGAGTTGTGCAAAATGAGCCAATATTTTCCCAAATAAAACATAAACCCATGCCAGTTTTGTTTGCAATATTAAGATTGCACTATGGATAGCAAAAACAAGATTGGTCTAAAAAGCCTAAAACGAGCCAAACTATGCACTGCTTGTTTGTTTTTCCTTGCTTTGTGGCAAAATAACAGATAAATAAAGTATGAGACTGCAGCCTATGAGAATAATATGCTGATGTAACTTATGCATAAACACTTTTAATTAAATTAACTTGATACAACACTAAAAGCATTCTATTATTTAGATCACATTTTGCTTCTCAAGAGGTCTATTTCACTGTCATCTAATGCTTTCACATAGTGTTTCCATAAAGCAACAGCAAATAATTCATTTTTCGGAATCTCCTCTCCATTCATCTCAGAGACGCCCTTCAAACCTCAGAATCCTTTCTAACACTGTCAGGGCTCCCTCCCCACTCTAAACTCTAGGGTAAAGATGTGAGGACCCGCATGAAGAGCTCCTAAGCTTATTTCTACCAGCTTAGGTTAAAACCCCCAAGGTACAAAATTCCCTGCACCCTGAGAAATGCTTCTCTCACTGCCACCATCAAGTGTTTTAAACAGGAATCCAGGAAAGGAACCACTTGAAGTTCCCCTTCCCTGCAAAATACCCTCTCAAGCCTGTACACCCCCTTTCCTGGGAAGCTTGAGAACAATCTCCTAACCAATTGGTTACACAGTGATCTAAAAACCCACCCCCTGGGTTTTAAAACCATAGAAAACAGTCAGCTTCTTAAAATAAGGATTTTATTAAAACAAAGAAGGTAAAATCATCTCTGTAAAATTAGGATGGTAACTATTTTACAGGGTACTCAATTTCCAAACTCAGAGGGATTCCCCCTCTGGGCAAAACCTTAAAGTTACAGAAAAAACAGGAATAACCCCTCCCTCTAACACAGGGAAAGCTCACCAAGCAAAACAAACAGAAACCTACTCGCAATGCTGACTAAACTTACTTTAGAAAAGTGAGGTTTGGTGAGAAGATGACTGGTTGAGGAGATTGATTTTCTGCAGGTACTTCTTGTTTCCCAAGATCACTCTGTCTCAGACAAAGAGTCACACACACCTTCCCCCCTCCCAAGATTTGAAAGTATCTTGTCCCCTTATTGGTCAGATGCCAGCCAGGTCAGGTGTCAGTCTGGCTATCTGCATTTCTTAACCCTTTACTGGCAAGAGGATTTTATAGCAATGCATCCGACCCTCTCCCCCTTCCCTTTATATTTATGACAAACACATTTAAACACTGCTCGGTTTAAAAGAAAGATTCCCAGTTTTGACACTAAGCATTACAAAACCCACTAGCAAAAATACAACAACATGAAGTAAGAAAAGTCGTCGCACCATCAACACAAGAAGGAGCTGCTCGGGTGGTGCCTGCTACCTGCCCAGGAAAGCAGGAGCACTTGACTGTCTGTGACCTTTCTTCTATCTTGTTCTTATTACAGCATCTGTGGAGAGCCACCACCTCACAGGTTCCAGTTTTAACATGATGAGCTGTGCAAACAAAAAGAAGAAGGTGATGATGGTGATAACATTGCTAGGTAGCATGGTACAGAGTTTGTTTTTATTAGCAATACGTTACATTTAGCTCTATAAAAGGGATCTGCAATACACACAATTAGCATTACAATAACACCAACTCTATAGTGCAAAGCTGATTTCTTTTCTAAACATAGCATAACTGTCTTGGACAGAAAATGCTTGGTGAAATAAGAACAATTAGAGAAGAATGCACAGTGCACCATTTCAGTGGAACAAAATGTAGAGGCACTGAAAAGGCATCATAGAAAATGTATCTATTTTCAGAATAGCATAGACACCTGCATATCCATATAAAACTAAGATAATATATTTTCTTAGAGTGACATTCAGAAAAGAAAGTGCTTCTACATTAAAATAGCAGCATGAATATATATTTTGGAATGCATACATTATAAATGTAAGAAGACCACATGTCCCCAGACAGGTCCAGTTTTTTATATGATGTGCCAGAATCTTCCTTTTGGACACCTGCCATGTCACCGTTTTTCTTTGTTTGTTTGTTTTTCATTTCATTAGTCAACTGGTACAGCTCCACTAAGAAGATGTGGCAGGATTTGGGAACCCTATGCACGGAATACGATCCCCCATTGTGTCATGGAGCTCTCTGCTTCGCAGTGCAAAGCAGGCTTAGGGGGCAGTGGATCAATGACTACTCAGACACACTAGCCAGTCTCTCTTGCTTCAGGATCAGCTAACCAGTCACAGGAACTATTGCAGCCCTGAGGCTACAGCAGTCCCAGGAAAAGATCTGCCTGGGGTGGGGAGGTTAACTATTTAAGGTATAGTAACTAATTATTGTATCATTTTCATTTCATCAAAGCTTTCTGAGATTGCAAGCTGAACCAGTGGCTGCTAGAAATTGTAAGGCAGATCACAGACAGATCGTAAAACTACTGCTAAAGCACCAGAGAGTCACCGTCTATACACAGGACTTGTATGAGATTGTGAGATGTTACCTTGGGGAGACCGCTAGAAAATATTATGTAAAACTTCCTTTCCTCGGGTCTACACTGCCTCTGCCTTGGATAGGTCTATTTGGATCACATGGAGGGGCGCTGGAGAGGTAGCAAGTTCAAAATATTTTACGACATTTTATCAAGAATACAGACTCTCTCCATCCCCTTCCTACCCAAATTCCAAAAGTTGGTATGTCGGCAGAAAGGGACCTGAATTGGCAAAGCAAACAAATACAAAAGTTGGGGCTCTAATAAGAGACTTGCCATGTAGGACTGGGCCCTTTTACAAGCAGCTTTGACTTTGCTTTTTCTTCGCATGCTACAGTGTATAGTCAAAACTAGACTATGAATTTAAGCGTCCTCCCTTAACCTGGGGCCATTGCCAAGCCACAGTAACCCGAGACGAACACTAAAGAGATTGTGGAAGTCGGTAGAGGGAATTTGGATGCAGGCCTCTATATGAGCAAGAGTCAGGCTAACTCTAGCTGTAATAACGCGAGATTTGTAGAAGCAGGGCTCACGTCAGAAGTGGGTGAAAAGGCAGCAGAGTAGAGTCAGCGTGACCCAACCTTGAGATAGCTATGTTTTGAGAACAGAAGTGAGAAAATACAGGAATGGGCAAGACATAATATAAACAAACTGTTGATCATTACTGTATGTAACAAAAAGTATAAATACTTGCCTTAATTGTTTATCTTTTGAGAGACCTGCCTAGGAGGGGGAAACCCTGTGTCCTAGTGCACTCTCTCCCTCTGTGCAATTGCTTGAGTTAATAAAATGTATCTGCCTTGCTGCACCCAAAGAAAGAGTGAGAACTCTGTTTTTCTCCGACAAGATTGTACTACCCATAAAGACAAAGCAGATGCTCTCCTCAGTGAGCCGGCTCCACTTCGTGGAGCAAGTGGTGGGGTGAAGCGGAAGCAGGGCCATAATCATACCTCTTCTTTGACCCCTTTTCAGAGTCTTTCTTCCTGAGAGAACATAGAGCAGGAACAAGCAAATTCCACCCCTCCCAAGAGTGCAAACACAACTATTGTAAACTGTGCAATCATTTGATTGCCACTCTTGCTCATGCACAGCCATAGAGGGGTTGCCCACAATCTGTCTCTTAGTTACCAAAATGGAAGCTACTGCTTAGGACATTATATTCAAGCAATCACACGTTTTTCACTAGAACAAAGCCAGTCAAACAGCTTGTGATCATTGTAATCACTCTCTACACATTTCAGTTTTAGCATCACATAGTACAGTGTCAGGTTGTACCGTGCTACAGCTGAAATGATATAACCCAATGTGACTGATCAAGCCACGCTCACACAGATTATGATCCACTGAAAGGTGACATATCAGGTGAGAAATTCAAAAGAGGTTCCACCTTTTGAAAAACTGAACTTGAGTAAACGTTTTTCTGTTTTAAAAGCTTTAACTATTGTTAATAAAATTGAGAAAGAGGGATGCTGCTCATGCTATCTACCTGAACTTTTCTAGGAAGTTAGTGGGGCAAGTTATCCCAATACCCATGAGATTTTTTAAGTAGATATTTTTAGGCCCATTGGTACAAGGTAACCACAGTGGAAATTATTTTACCTGGGTTAACATTGCAGGTTAACATGTTGACTCAAATAATTACATATATTTTTCTCAACTAATCTTTTATATGTTTATAGAGAATAGAGCATCTTTACTTGTATATACAGTAAAATAGATTACTTATACACTATATTTCTTATATATAATATGTGCATGAACATAGAATAGACACACATACCTGTTCTGAAAAGTTACATTCATTTTTATTATAATAGGCAATTACGCATTTCAAACCCACACACACCAACACAACTTTATTTAACTGAGTTGACATGAGATTCATATAACAAACCTGACACTGAAGCTATAAAGGAAAGTAAATTTAGTGTCAGGTTGTGAATTTGTTCCTGCTTATTTTTCTCTCTATTAGATTTCAGTCCTTATTTGTATTCTGATTTGTCTCATTGATTCTGAAATTTTGTTTGCCTCTATGCTCTCCTATTTAACAATTTTACACAGCTTGACTGTCTCTCTAGAGATTCCATATTACACCTTTTAAGCAGAAATAAAGCATCACCTACATGCACCAATAGTCATCTGAAATGCAAGCTAGTTAGTGGATTTAAGTTGTATAATGCTTTGAGGAAATAAATTACTGCTGAAACAAAAACTTTTCAAGACAGCAAATTTTTTACTTTGTAGTCATTACAGAGAAAATGAAGCATTTTCCAAGGCTTTTATGCCAAAGTAATCTAATTAAATGAAACGATCATTTACGTTTGTGAATGGCAAAGAAACACATTTCAAAAGATGCTGTGATAGGTGAAGACTAGATTAGAGCAAAAAAGAACCAAATGCCAATTATAGCATTTCAGGGACCGTTTAGTAAAACTGTTTCCATTTTTGGAGGTAGAAAAATAAAACCTCCCAGAAAAAGCTACCCTGGCTCTTCAACACATTAACAATCTAGGGCAACTATCCTCTAGTTTCTATTTAGCATCTAAAGTATACTGTGAATGTTCCTAGAGAGGAAATGTGGGAATTTCAATTCTTTGTGCTATCAAATAATTAAGTTCCAGTGCAGTAAGTACAATATCTGTCATATTCATGTGAAATGAAAGCCTCTATACAGTAGATAAAGGATTTCCCTCAACCTAATACAAATTAACCTCATTAAACCATTGAACCATTCCAAACTGAGATAGTAGTTTATGAGAGTCACATTTTTGGTTTGTTTCTTCTTCTCATAGCACCCACTTCAAAGTGTTCGGCTTGCTTTACAGAAAGTATTTGTGAAACAATGTCCTTTCTGGAATGCTACAGAAATTCATTAATCAAAAATACACCTTATGGACACAATCCTGCAACCTTTACTAAAATGAGTAATCCTTATTTACATGTCTAGTTCTATTAAAATCAATGGGACTACACATGTGAGTAAGGTTTGCTGAATCAGGCCTGAAAGTATATGTGTACATACAACAAAGTGCTATTAATAATTACACGTAATAGTTTCAGAAGATATTATGTAACCTTAGAGTGCAACTTAGAAAACAGAAATAATCATGTTATTACCCTGTAATGGCATGAGCTGTAATTAATTTGCCACTTTATGGTAGTTTTCATGGAGTTAAATGGTCTGTAGTTATCATATAAAGGAGTATTTACACAATATTTGTACCCTGAAATTTAATGTGTTACCAGTTATGCTAATCAGAACCTTAGCTGAAACAAAAAGCAAACAAAGGGAGAGGGAAGGGTAAAAGTTTTGTTTTTCCATTACGTTTAATTCCAGTGATATCTGAAGTAGAGTTTGATAGTATGGGCATTCCAGTCTTCTCTGGCCTAATGGACAAGACATCTGATACAAAATAAATGCAGTGGTCCTGTTCTTCAAACCTTTACACATGTGAGCAGTCTTTATTCATGGAAATATTCCTTATCCACAGGAGTAGTTACAGTAAGGACTAAAATGGGACAACTGGGAAAGCAGTCCCATCCTAAATTCAGCAGGTTACCAATCTGCCACATTCTTGCATGGTTTCCAATGAGTGATTATTCAAAATTCTGTCCTGGTAACATCTAAAGAAGTATGATTTTTAATTGATAGAAGAAAAAATAAAACAAAATTAGTAGTTTGACTATAACATCTTCCAGGTCAAGCCCTAAATCAGCATATTATTAAGTTACCAGAGAAAGCACTGGTGTTTTTTACATGGAGAATGTTTGCTTTGTTCATGCTGATTGACATGGAAAGCAAATGTAGGTTATCTTTCCTCTACACTTCAGCAATTTCAATATGTCACGTCAGTCTCGCTGTGTTACTCTAGATAGGAAGGATATGAATACCTCTGCAAAATAAAGGGGGAGGGGAGAATCCTGGTTGCATAGTTTTTAAAAGCTATATTAACAAATGCTAGTAGCCGCAAGATTATACTGTAAAATGAAGTATAAATCTGTGGCTGAGACAGGCTTTCCAACTCAGCTTTTTCTGTTGAAGGCCAAATAAAGATTTGCAACAAAGAAAAATACAGGACAATTATTTTATGTGGTTAATTTCAACATCTTTCTGTTATGTTTACCCAATAGTAGCAAAGGCGAGTTTTGTGTTGGATTAATGAAAACTCTATAAGCAATGGTTTACTTATATTAAAGTCAGCTTTAATGAAGGTAACCCCATTTAAGAGCCTGATCCAAAGCCCACTCAAATCAATGGAAAGTCTCTCATTGGCATTAGTGTGTTTTAGATCAGGCCCTTAAGGACAGAGTTAGCCAATTATTGCTATAAAAAACCGTGGGGCTTAGATTACGACTGGGACAGTCTCTCTCACAACTGCACATACCAGGGACATTTGATGATTTCAGTGTCTAGGAGAGATGACTGCAAAAGCCGGGCCATATTCAGCCTCAGTTTATGTTTTATATCCATGTGGGGCAACCTTGGGATTCCCATGTCCTCAGTGGTGACAGTGAGGCACATTGTGGTAGTGCTGTGTCTCATGTAGGGCAACAGTTACAGTACTCATGCTGCATCATTTTCCAGGTGTCACATGGAGTAGCACAATGGAATCTTCCATATAACAAATAATTTCATCCTGCCCTTTGCACCCTTCCATTCTACTATTTAAACAGCTATTTAGATATGTTTCCCACAGATGTGTTATTCACTCTGTAGACTAGAATCCCTCCCTCAGAGGTCTTCACTTATGTCATCTACAGGAATTCAGCATACCCAGGTAATTCATAGCTACAATACATGTGTATGAAAATGTACATGTATATTTCTCCTGAGAAATATTTCTCCTTTTTCTGCCCTTTGAGAGTCTAGTATCTTGGAGAGGGAGAATATCAGTGATGGGAAGGAGGAACACGGGGGTGTGGCAGGACTGCACTGCACTTTGGTAAGCTGGCATAACTGAGGCAGCTCTAAATTAGACTGGAGGGGGGCAAAATGGCGCTTGGGCAATACCAGTATTGGGGGAGAAGATGGTATAAAGATGGCAAACAGTCATCTTGACTTTTCCCTCTTCCTTTATTTGTGCAGAGTGTCATTCTCACATAGCTGATGATTGAGCCCATTATTATTATTAATAAACATCTGGAAGGAAAAATAAGCAAGGAAAGGGAGAAAGAGAGAATGTTAATGTAAGCTTTAGCAAAACTTTTTTCTAACAACATCACGCCACCAAGAAGCAATAGGCTAAGAAATCTACACTGACTAGCAAGAAACAGCTTACACTGGAAAGGTTTATGCATCTGGCTCATAAATCAACAGCTATAAAGAGGCGCATTGTAAAATATTCTGTAATAAGTGGAAGAGAAGAATTGCTATACCAAATCAGAATGGTCCACTGTAGCCCGATATGCGACTCTGTATATAAGATGATAAAAAAAACCCATAATGCATTATATGGGAAATTCCTTTCTGTTCATATACCTTCAGTTCCCTTATAAACTCATCTCGCTCTCTGGCATATGAGGGCTGACTCTAGGGAGGGACATTTAACCCGTTCAAAAACAACTGGTCAATTTGCCTGTCAAATATTGGTCAAATAATGTTAAAAATGGTCAAATATTTCAAAGTACTAATTTTATTAGAACAGTAACAAAGAGTAATCATAGAATCATAGAATCTCAGGGTTGGAAGGGACCTCAGGAGGTCATCTAGTCCAACCCCCTGCTCAAAGCAGGACCAACCCCAACTAAATCACCAAGTAAGACTTGATCATCTCCAACAAGCTTAGCCTTTGATAGATATTTATATCCAATTACCAAAAAGTTACTGAATTGAGTTATTTTAACTCAGAAAAATGTGAAAGGTGATTCAATTAAGTTCTAAAAAAATGAAAGAATGGTACCATGATGCAACAAAAAAGGTAGCTGCCGCCTACATCAGAGCATTCTTGCTAGAATATTTGACAATCTTTGACCATGGTCAAATAATAGGCGATCAGTTGACATTATATGACTGGTAAACTGACCAGCTTGCCAAGTCTACTTATTACACATGTAACATTATCCTAAACTTACATAGGTGCAATGGTTACGGAAAGTCAGTTTCAAGTCTTGCAACACTATTTGTCTCAAAGACTTCATGCAGCAGCAAAGTTCATGCACAAGCAAAGTAGAATATGCTGTGTAAGAAACACTTCCTTTTAACTGGCTTAAATGTACAGCACTGTTTTAAAGTTTCCTCTAGGATCCCTTTTTTCTTGTATGGTCTAACATTATGGACAAGTTTTGAACTAATCAGTTTATTCACTTGAATCTTTAAAACAAATAAAAGGAGCAGATACTTGTTTGACCATTCAGGTAGGGTTTGTTTTATTACCATGCAACAGCAAAAGCAGGTAATGTGTACACATTAGACCCTGCATATCTCAAACAGCAGCCTTACTAGGCTTCTTGTATGGAGCATAGCGCTTCCACAGAAAGCTGTTCTAAAACTCACAGGAGTAATTCTTGGTAAGTGTTTATCCTATAGATGTTAACCCAGCTACACTTGGCGAGCTATCTCTACCGTGCAATTAACCTACTTAGACCAGTTAGACCAGGGGTAAGCAACCTTTCAGAAGTGGTGTGCCGAATCTTCATTTATTCACTCTAATTTAAGGTTTCACGTGCCAGTAATATATGTTAACATTTTTAGAAAGTCTCTTTCTATAAGTCTATAATATATAACTAAATTATTGCTGTATATAAAGTAAATAAGGTTTTAAAAATGTTTAAGAAGCTTCATATAAAATTAAATTAAAATGCAGAGTCCCCTGGACTGGTGGCCAGGACCCGGGCAGTGTGAGTGCCACTGAAAATCAGCTTGCGTGCTGCCTTTGGCACACGTGCCATAGGTTGTCTACCCCTGAGTTAGACGAAGGATGGTAAGCAGAGGTTCACATGACACTGTGCTGACAGCATCCCTGGTAGCTTTTAAAAACAAAGCTAAAGAATGGTTTGCCATAATCACATTGCCAAGCATGCTTTTCTGCATGGTGCCAGAGGAAAATTTCATCCATCAGTTGTCTGCCAGCCACCAGTTATAGCCATCTGTGTGGGAAGACTTTTGCCCCCTTGGGGAAAATGTCAAGAAACCTACGATGTAAACATTCTCTTGAGACCAGTTCACTAATAACACAGTGAAATCAAGCCCCAGATATTCCCAAGGTACCGTCTGGGTTCTGAAATGGAAAGCAGAATTATGTTCTCAGTTGACTGAGAAAAAGATTTACTGGAATAACACAGCAAACTGGCTTGGCCCCAGCTGGGCACGTAATCTTTACCCAACATAAGACCACAGATGGAGTACTTCATGAAGAATCTCTTAGACCTGGCGAGTTCTGAGCCATCTGACTTTATCCTCCTAGACTTATTGAGGCTAATTTTATTCAATCAGTCCTTTGGCACCGCTGAGCCAATCTTCTCTCCCCCAAAAGTCAACACATTTTTATGGCTGTGTCACAGATGAGGATTTACTAGCAAATCTATAACTGCATATGCAGAATGAGTATTTCCACTCTCTCCAAGAGACACCCTGTTAGCATATATACTTGTCCTTTTGGGGCATCACTTTCAGTTAGAACAGGGGTGGCCAACCTGAGCCTGAGAAGGAGCCAGAATTTACCAATATACATTGCCAAAGAGCCACAGTAATACATCAGCAGCCACCCCCATTAGCTCCCAAACCCCACTGCCAGCACCTCCCACCCACCAGCAGCCCCGCCGATCAGCACCTCCACCTCCCTCCCGCACCTTCCGATCAGCTGTTTTGTGGCATGCAGGAGGCTCTGTGGTGAGGGAGGAGGAGTGAGGCCACTGCAGGCTGAGGGGAGGGGGTGGGAAGGGGTGGAGTGGGGGCAGGGCCTGTGGCAGAGCCAGGGGTTGAGCAGTGAGCACCCCCCTGGCACATTGGAAAGTTGGCGCCCGTAGCTCCAGCCCCGGAGTCGGTGCCTATACAAGGAGGCACATATTAACTTCTGAAGAGCCACATGTGGCCACCCCTAGTTAGAAAATTGCATGTTGCCTGGGTCCATGAAACTGCATACAGTTCTAGGACGAGGGTTGTAGGGAAAAAGGTCAGTGATCATTTGGCCACCCCTGTTCTAATTGAAAGTGATGCCTCAAAAGGACAAGTATATATGCTAACAGAGTGTCTCTTGGAGAGAGTGGAAATACTCATTCAGGATAGTTTTAGGATGAATTATTTTTGTGATCCTGCATATGCAGTTATAGATTTGCTAGTGAATCCTCATCTGTGACACAGTCATAAAAATGTGTTGACTTTTGGGGGAGAGAAGATTGGCTCAGCGGTGCCAAAGGACTGATTGAATAAAATTAGCCTCAATAAGTCTAGGAGGATAAAGTCAGATGGCTCAGAACTCGCCAGGTCTAAGAGATTCTTCATGAAGTACTCCATCTGTGGTTTTATGTTGGGTAAAGATTACGTGCCCAGCTGGGGCCAAGCCAGTTTGCTGTGTTATTCCAGTAAATCTTTTTCTCAGTCAACTGAGAACATAATTCTACTTTCCATTTCAGAACCCAGACGGTGCCTTGGGAATATCTGGGGCTTGATTTCACTGTGTTATTAGTGAACTGGTCTCAAGAGAATGTTTACATCGTAGGTTTCTTGACATTTTCCCCAAGGGGGCAAAAGTCTTCCCACACAGATGGCTATAACTGGTGGCTGGCAGACAACTGACGGATGAAATTTTCCTCTGGCACCATGCAGAAAAGCATGCTTGGCAATGTGATTATGGCAAACCATTCGTTAGCTTTGTTTTTAAAAGGCTACCAGGGATGCTCTGTCAGCACAGTGTCATGTGAACCTCTGCTTACGATCCTTCGTCTAACTGGTCTAAGTGGGTTATCATAGGCACACACAGGAGCAGGAAGAGAGGAAGGAACCTTTCTACATTTGCCCAGTTCTAAAAACCAGCTAGAATTGCCTCTGCTGAGCTTGGGAGAATGCAGGACTGCTAATCAGTTGCAGCCAAGAGTGGCAGCAATGCCCCAAAGAAGATGTGGGGTGGGAACAGGTGGAACCATGCTACTGTTCCTCCCCAGGGGCTAGCAATCAGAGCTGATCAACCATGTGAAGACAGCGTTGCACCCTTTATAAGAGTGTAGCCGTTTGTGTGATCTCCTGTGTATGAACAGTGGAGCTGAGCTTCATGAGATATTTTGCTTCTAGTAGGCAGAAGGTCTCCTGCACACCCACTCGGTTGGTGTAGCTCAGTGGTTCTCAAACTTTTTGTACTGGCGACCCCTTTCTCACAGCAAGCCTCTGAGTACGACCCCCCTCCTTATAAATTAAAAACACATTTTTTTATATTTAACACTATTTTAAATGCTAAATTTATAACCCTCTTATTTAAAATGAATTTACCTTTTCTCACAGCTGTTAAGACCAAAATACATTTTTATCAAATTATTGTTATAAGCAAAAAAGGGTTTTTTTAATAGTTACTGTTTAATATTCGGGGGGGGGGGGGCGAAGAAACTTTGTCAATCTGTTTTTACAGCAGACTTACTAGTGCAGACTTCACAGCAGACTTTCCAGCTAGCTGGGAGGCTGTGAAAAGTGATATTAACAAACATACAAATATCACTCTTCACAGCAGACTTACTAATGCCCCCTTGCCACCCGTACCCTCAGTGCTGCTGTTGCCAGCAGGCGCTGCCTTCAGAGCTGGGTGGCTAGAGAGCAGCAGTCGCTGGCCAGGGGCCCAGCTCTGCAGGCAGTGCTGCCAGAGGCAGCGGCACAGGGCTGTAGAGGTAAGGGTGGCAATGCCATACCATGCCACCCTTACCTCTGCACAATGATTGACGTTTGCGCTGGGAAGGTGGTTACTGGGGAGGGGTTAAGGCAAATTCTGGAGTAGCTATAGACCCTGCAAGCCCACCCCACCCCCAGCACTGCCCCTGCCTGTGTGTTAGACTGTTACATTATAAATTACATTTTTTGCTGATCTCAGTTATCTGATAGGTCTGCGGTTTAATGTAGCTGCTCAACTACTGAACAACGGAGCCCTCTAATGTTGTCTCAGTCCCAGGGCCCACTTTAGGGAAAATGGCACCCTTGGCAAACTTCTATTTTAGCGCCCCTTCTCTGGCGGTGGGACTGGAGACAGAGCGGGGTGGGGATGGAGCTGGGCTGGAGGGACTCAGGCTCCCAGCCCCGCACATGGCAGGGCTCTGGCTGTCAACCATGCGTGGGGCTGACAGCCACAGCCCAAGCACCACCATGCACAGGGCTGACAGCTTGTGACCCCCTGAGCCATCGTGACCCCCAGTTTGAGAAATCCTGGACTGTAGCTTGACATCACCCACAAGAATGGCCTGTGCAGAACAGGCACAACTGAGCACATAATGGGAGCAGTTCGTGAATACTACGGAAGGTAGAATGTCCATTCTTTCCTAGGATGTTATCAAACTTCTTCAGCAAATGATACAATAAAGTGTGCAGACATTCTGTAAATTAACAGATATTCCAACAGATGGAGATTCAAGATTACTAATTATATAATTTCACTGGGGGGAAAAACCAATCCAGTTCTTAGGCACTGAAAGGAACACTTGGCATAAAGACTTTTTATTCTCTTCCTCTCTCTCACTTGAAGGGCCATGTGCCAGAAATCTCGACTCAGCAAGAAGCAGAGGCACATGGTCTCAGAGCAGAGCCTTCAGGATTTGACAGAGTTAAAAAAAAAATCTTGTCTTCTGTACTATAGCAGGTAGCTTCTGGTTTCTATAATAATCTACCCAATTTATGGGAAATATGTCTTATGTATTCCATACAGATACACTTTTTATTATTATTCTTTTATTTCATAAATGTGACCTGCGCTGCGTCAGGGCATACGTGACAAAAATACACAATTCTGAATTGTGAGTCAGCAAAAAGATCTTCCTCCACTTTCCTCCCCCTTAAAAAGGAATGCCCATTCTGCACCCAACTCTACCTCAAATAAAAGCTGGAGATAAAGAGCCTTATACTGCACCCCTATATGCTAACAGACTCAAGTGCTGCTGAGCCAGTTGGCAAAGCAAATTTCAGAATCAAGCTCTACTTAGAACATCCTGCCTCTAGTACCCACATGGTTTTATGTACAGTGTCAAGCAGCTCAGCAGATATCAAGTGCCACAGTAGTAAGAGTAATTGAAGTCTAGTAAAGGCAAACTGTGGTGTTTGACATAGTTGGAAGTCACCAGACATGTGCTTTAGTCCCAGTTGTGTCATTAACTCACTCTGTGACTGCAAGAAAGTCACTTATAGTGTTTCTATGCTTCAATTACCCTACCTGTAAAATAGGCATGGTGATGCTTACAGACCTTATTTAAATAACACCACGCAAGAATTCACTAAGGGTAGATTACTAATTACCCCCAAAAAATCCTCTGGGAACTTTTTGAAAGGACGGAAGAGAACCACGCATACTGTTTATCCCAGCTAGGGTCTACAGATAGGTCAAGAAAACATTGTGATCAATGGAATCAGATGTTGCTGACGGAGCTGAAAGAACCAATATTGACACCTTAACTTTCTTCTTTACTAGAAGATCCTCAGCTAATGTAACTAATGCAGACTTTGTGCCACATCCAGAACTAGAGCAAGACTGAAAGGAATCAAGGAACCTGTAAATTCTACATGACACCAAAGTTGTCTTATCACAACTTTCTCAATATATTCCCCACAAAGAGTAAAGAGAAGGTGATAAAATCATTTCTTGCTTATGATTTTGTTTTTTTAAGGATGGGCCTGAACATCGCTTGCTTGAACAGCTGAAAACCTTAATAGGAAACCACTAAGCTGCTTTAACTCAAATTTAACTTGATAGCGTGTGCTATCAGAAAGACTTCTGTGCTTTATTAATGACCTACATAATTCGCTTAATAAGGTCACGTTGAACTTGTGAAAATACTATTGACTTCAAGCTCCATTTTGCAGATAAAATTTTGTTCTCAGACTGCAAAATGGTTCTTTGATATTATGTTCCCCTTACGTACACAGAATGGGAGTTTTGTGAAAAGAGAATTTTGCCTTCAGTGCATGTATATATGATAAAATATAATCTATGTTCCCCTATGGGTTGAATCCCTCAAATTCTACATTTCCAATTTTTAACTCACTTCTTTGTTGTGGTGTGGAGTTGGTTGTGGTTTTTTTTTTTTTTAATATCTCAGCAGAGCTGTTTACCTGAACTAATGTCTTACAAGCATCTATGTATTTTTACATTCCATTTCACAGCTCTGTAATGCATTTTCCCTTTCTGTAGTCTGTCAACTAAACCAGAATATCAGGGATTATCTTTGACTCTAAATATACCACTCACAAAACACAATCATGTATAAGCATACCTGCTTTAATGAAAACTACAGTACTTTTCTTACCCTCTCACCCCATACCCTCCTCTTTCAAGGAATCATCTACAGTACTTCAGACTCCACCAGTATTATCTCTCATGCTCAGGAGAAACTTTGTAGAATGTCCCAAGACTCAGTCAGCTCACCCACTGAAAGAAAGATCTTAATTTTAAGTTTCAGCTTCTTTCTGTAGAGCCCCAGGCAAACTCTTTGAAGTGCAGAGTCAGGGGAGGAACTTAGCTATTTTTTTCTAAAGGCTTGAGTTAACAAGGCACATGTCTAGTCCTGTGAAATCCTCTCTTTTAGAATGATCTTACCTGCTACAATCTTCCCTCTACATTATTGATTCCATATAAATAGCAAGTGTCTAAGCCATGGGCATAATGAATCAATAAGTATCTAGACAGAGTCTAAGAAATGAACCTGAATGGACAGGGAACAAGCTAGCTATTGTTAAAACACACACAACCAGTTCAGCCTTGCAGGGGGAAGCACACAGGGCAATGCCAGCATGGATTATTTTGCTCGGGGATTTCCAAATGATAATATTTTCAGATGTCTCTTCCTACAGATCAGATTTCTTTTAAGGTGTTTGAAGAAGGCTTCCCAGACAGGTCTCTTGTTTCTACAAGGAACCCCAATTAATAGAGGCATTTGCTAGAAACAATAAATACCACTCCCAATACTCCTGATAGTCAGAAGCCGAAAACATTATACGCGTCACCAGGATTGTGATTTATTACAATTGTCGGGTAGTGAGAGCTTCTCAAATGTACCACACGTAAAAATTCATATTAAATTATAAGGTATAAATAATGCCACCTCATATGTAGATTGCTTTTCTGGAAGTGACAGCATCCTCATCTTTTTCTGACCCCTGAATAGAGGCCCATACATTGCAATTACCACTCATCCAAGGTGAGAATGACTCAAGAGATCAGGCCAGGTCAAGACTCCTTTTGAAGACAGTCATTCCTTATAACAAGCCATATGCTTGTGGTTCTAGGCCACCAGCCATATCCAAATACACAGAGTATGATGGTGCCAATAAGGGGCAGAGGTCCTTGACATTGGCATTCCAGGTTAATTAAAAATATATATATAGAATACAGTTTCTCTCAGCCCAACAGATAATAAAATGTGTGGACAGTAAATTGCTCTTACAAGTATAGCAGAGATCGATAAATACAGCAGAAACAGCAGAGATTCAAACAATCTCAGTACAACTAAAATCATTTTTTGTACAGTGCAGTCGTTGAGGAGAAGTATTGCAAACGTAATGAACAGAGAAAATTTTAATGGCCAAATTTTCATGCACAGGCACAATGAGCATGTATACACCAATGAACAATTTGCAGATCAGTTTATTTCACATGCAAACAAGCATTTAGGCACACAGTTTCTCAAATTGTACAAGTAAATGTCCATTTGTGCACACATCAAAAGGTTTTGAATATGATGTGCACCATTTTTGCAGCAAGTATTTTTGCTGTTTCTGTGGCTAAAACATTGGCCTTTAGAACTTTTCAATCCAAGGACACGGGGTTTTTAGTGAAAAGGTCCATGTTCAGACCTCATAACTCAGACCAGTATGAACAGAATCAGTTTATATTCTCCATTTTAATTTTAAGACCTTTGGACCTATAAGAAACTAGAAAATTCTATCAACACTGAACTCTTTCAGAAGGCGAAGAACAGGTTAAACAAACAAACTCTTAAATATGATGTACGTGCAAAGTCCAGGTTTCTGCAGAGCCTAACTTGGTTCCATAAATGACACTAGAACATCTCTCCGCCTATACACACCCATAGGACCCTATGTCGCTTTTCTGGAGCACACCAAACTTTTATAGGATAGTAGTTAAATTACCCATGACCTCTGTGGGTACTTCCAAGTTACCTGCTGACTCTCAACAAACACTGTTACTGTTCTAGCCCTGAATTCCCAAGCCAGGAGGAATTAGGTGTGTATTAAATAATTCTCCCCAGTCTGCGGTGCTGACAGTTCTGAAGTAAGCTAAGAATAATCTATCCTCAAAGCTGCAGAGAAGGTTGTCACAGCACAATGCCTTTGTAGGCGAGAGGGAAAATAAGAGCGATCTTGAAGGACTCTTTTCCCCCTCCACCAGCCACCTGGAAAAGCAAGGCAGCAAGGGATACAATGCAGCTCTAGCCAAAAAAGCATTCATGAGGTACCTTGTCTGGTCACGTACACATAACTGGTGGGCACCTGATCTTCATAGTTCTTGCAAGTCAGTGAAATCTTGAGAATAATCTTAACACAAATCCTCTAGGTGTAGTAGGGTGTAGTAGAGCATTGTAAAACAAAGTAAAAGGAAGGGGATCAGAAACGGAATATGCAATAAGCGAACCAGCATTTTCAGACTTCAGGAGTTTACCACTGCTTTAACAGCAGTCAAAATACTGCAGTGCTTAGCAGTTATGCTTCTGGCTGTGCCAGTTAGCATTTGGAAGTAACAAAAATCACTTCACAAAGGTTAAAACATGTACAGTTCACAGGTTGTTATTTCTCTTTGTGGTTATTGACCATATTTCAGTTGCATGATTAAATAACACGAAAGTGCTAACAAGGTATAAAATTCGATTATTTCAGACACTGTGGTCCAAATTTTCACAGAAGTGGGAAATTCAATGCAGTCTCCATTTTTGTGTGTGCACTTTTAGAGCACGAACACCTGCATGTGCACCTTGCAGAGCCTAGCAGCACATAGGTTTTGCATATATATATTGTCACTTGGACATGCAGATGTCAAATTTATCAGCTGTGCAGGTAGGTGTCAATGCTTGAAAAGCATGCATGGCAGCACTGCACCCACACCAACAGAAGCGACTGCTAAAAATTATCTTCATTTTTATTATTACTCATGTTTTTATACTACGTGTAGTCACTATACATTTAAAAAGTGGCTCCAGCTGGGAGGCTAAAAAAAATGAATCACAGAAATTTGTCTTGAATTTTTTAATTTAAATTCTTAATCTAGATATCATTATTTATTATGAGAGGACCTAAGAAGGGGGCCCCATTGTGCTATAGAAACACATAGTGACAGACAGTCACTGCCCTAAAATGGTAAACAGACAAGATAGACAAAAGGTGACACAGAGATCTGAAGTCATTAGCGCAGTCACACAGCAGGTCAGTAGCAGAACCGGGAATAGAAACCAGGTTGCCTGAATTCCAGTCTAGTGCCCTACCCACTAGAACACACTGCTTCTTTTTGTTTGTTTGGATATGTGCAACACATTGCAAAGACTCACAAATCTAGAATCAGGATTTCTAAACTGTACATCCTGAGTGAGAAATGTCATCCTTCTCTTTTGCTTGTTGTCCATTTCATTTACTTATTTATTCCTTTGGGTGAATAGACAATGAATGAGGATCAATGAAGATCCCTTTCCTGAAGGACACAGCAAAATAGATCTAAATGAGTCCGAACATTTCACACCTGATATAAAGTCAAACAGAGTCTTCCACTGAATTTAACTGGCTTGAGATCTGACTTTGAACAGCACTACTAAGTACAGTAACCAGCTGTAAAAAAAAGGCTGCAGGTTTGAGCCTTTGCTTTTTGTAGTGGTCTGACAGTAATCACCAAGTGGCACTAGTTGCACACTGTTTTCCAGCTTCCAAGGCATGCAAGAAAATCTCCAGTCTTGGGAAGACATGCTGGGTTGTTAGTTTTTGTTGTGCGAGGTTCTGTGTAGAGGCAGTGGTCTTTGGAGTGAGAGCTGTGTGAGAAGAGAGGAGAGTTTGATCTCTGCTTTGATCTCTGATTAGGGTCAATTATTGAGGCAAAGTAGATCCCTAGGAACCAGACATTAGGGCTGGCTCTGTTTGAAAGAAGCAATTGCCTGTGTGTTATTTGACCACCTGTGTTCCAGGACTGCTGTAGGTGTGCAAATAAAACAAGTTACACTTAGAATAGATCCATACTCAGCTTCCTGATTTCTCCTCCACTGGGAAGTCAATCTGCAAGATCCTGGACATATGCTACCATTCAGCTCACCAGAGAGGTAATACTGGTGTCAGAACGGGACGCTGGTGTTGGAAGAAAAACAAAAAGAAAAATGTTGAGGAGTATACTATTTGTTTGTACACAGTTGTTACTTCAGATGATTTTGAAATGCTACCAGATATGATAGCAGCATATCTAGACTGATTTTTAAAGCCTTCTTGTAGTACACTTTTTCTTTCAGAGAAAAATTTGGAATGTCAAGGATGCAAAAGGTCTATAGACACAGTGCTTCAATAAATGAACATAGAAACAGAAAGAATGGTCTGGAAGTTTATAGAGCCTATTCTATAGATGCAAAATAATATTTTTATGAGTTTTCAGAAAGTTGTCTTGAAGGATGGAATCTCACACGTCTTATTTATCTCTTCTTTATCTACCAGTTTTGGTACATATGTGCCATATGCACCTAAGGGGCTTTTCTTTATATATATAAATGTATTACATGCGCGCGCACGCACGTATACACACACACACACACACACACACACACACAGGGTGCTGAATACAAAACCTTACTTTCAAAAATGTTCAGGTTGTGACCCAAACTGACAAAAGCTAGGAAAATTAAAGTGATATTTTAGAGCTTAGCAGTCCTCTTCTAATGGATATAATGATTTGAGCTAAGGATGAAATGTCAGCCATAAATTTGAATTTTCTCGTGTTTGTTAGTTTGGTTCACAACCTTAATGTTATTTAAATGTAGGCTACCATCAAGCAAGAGGGAAAATTAGGTTATAGTCACTCCTACAGATATGCTCAGGAAATAGAGGAGAGATTTGGGATAAATCTGCTGGCAGCCAAGAGCAGAATAATAACTGTTTTATTAAACCTTAGGTGCATATTCTCAGGACAGCATTAAATGTGAGCTATGCATGTAAGTCATGGCATATCTGTTATTGGATTTTTGGGATGAGACCACAGAAGTGATTGCTTCAATTTTTTAACCCTTGCATGGAGACAACGCAGATACCCAGGCTGTGGAGACAGACCAAAGTGGTTGCACTACTCATACCACACAAAGACCCTAACTCTGTAAAGAGTTACCACCCAATATCTTTACTCTGCAAGGACAAGCTACATGAACAAGTGGTAATGGTTAGAATAGCACCAACAGTGGAAGAGGAGCTAACTGATGATCAAGGAGATTCATTCTGTGGGCTAGAGTTGTAAACCTAACTCAATACATGAAAGATGGTTTTGAAACCTGCAAAATTACAGGGGCTGTGTTTATTGATCTGTCAGCTTTTTACGACACTGTGAACCATTGTGCAAGTCTCCCTGCTCAACAGTCAACCGGTTTTTTTACAATAGATGGTTAGAAAAGCCAATGTCATACTCAGTGGATTGCCCCAAGGTTCAGTGCTATCACCGTTGTGGTTTAACATCTACAAAAATGACCAACCAGAATTTCCCAACACATGAAGATTAATTTATCCAGATGATCTTTGCATCACCACCCAACTGGAAAGATTTGAGGACAGTGAGTACATGTTAACTGGCTCCCAAGTGTAATTGGAAAATACTATCACACATGGTTTCTGAATGCCAATCCTAGTAAGACACAAGTGTTTACTTTCTACCTGAAACACCATCCGGTGAAGCAAAAACTCCAAATATCATGGGATGATATAATCCTTTAGCACCACAAACATCTGGTGTACCTTTGGGTCACATTAGACTGAACACTGACATTCAAAGAGCACATCAAGAAAATTAAAAAGAAAGTGAATTCTAGGAATTGTGTACTCCAGAAACTGGCTAATACAAACTGGGGAGCTGACCCCAAAACAATTCAAGCAACCAGTCTCACCCTGAGTTATTTAACTGCAGAGTTCTGTGCCTCAGTATGGTCATCCTTTGTATGGACACATTCCACCAGTCAAGAGGCTGAAGTCCAGAAAGAGATTTGCCTCTGAAAATCCCTTACCTCAAAATACTACTGTGGAAGGCTACTGAGGAACAAAATGGGGTGAAATGTCAATATTCTCGGAGAAGTTGATTTCTTCAGAGCAACATCCTCCAGGCACTGATGTCAACCAGAAACATTTTATGTACTCTAAATAGAGTGAGAGCTGGGGAGGCCAAGACTGGTGGCAATATGACCAAGTGGAAGCTGCGGAATGACCCCAAATGTGAATGTGGAGAGCTTAAGTAAACACTTGAACACGCCTGAAGTGCCCCTTGTCAACAACCTGTACTCCGGAGGAACTATTCAAGATAAGTAATAACACCATGTTTTGGCTGTGGTTTAGGAGCAACAAGCTATGATAATGATGATGATGACATATCTAGGTCTGAAAACACTCATTGGGACTGAAGTTATGATCTAGAACAGAAGCAAGGATTTGAATGGAGAAAGGCATTTTCTTTAAATGACATCATGATTTTTAGAAGTTCAGAAAGAGCCAGATTCTGCCATTCCTACTCCCTTTGTGATTAGTACCATTGAATTCAATAGGGCTACTCGAGGAGTCAAGTACTACTCATCACAAGTAAGGTGGGTAGAATCTGGCCCATCCTAAAATAAATCACATTACCTGAAAAACAAACTGAATGACCAACTAAAGAAATGTATAGGCTATGGTTTAATAAATATCATTTCCATCTATTACAACAAGGCCCTTTGAACTACTCTAGTTAAGTTTGTGTGAGACCTTCTGCTATGAACTCAATTTGTATATGTTTATAATGTGAACATATTTGCTCTGGGATGAAACACTATAAATGAAAGTCAGAGCTCAGAAATATTAAAATCATTTTTGTTTTGTATTTCAAAAAATAGCTGACTGATTTTGAACTGTTCTTTGGCACCTGTATAACTAAACAACAGCTGCTCTAAAATATGACACTTTATAGGCAACAATGTTCACTGGTCCTTTTGGTATTTATTTTTAAAAAGCAAATTAAAAGTGACACAAGGTTTAACAAAAATCTATTTTTGCTCAAAAATATATTTTAGTTGGATTTTTATCATAGTGTGTGCCCTATTGTTTTAATAATATAACTATCCCATCTTTCTGATGAAATGGACAGTTCTCTCTTAATCCTTTCCCTTTTATTCCACATTTACACAATATGTTTTTCAATGTAAAATCTAGGAAATTTAACTATGTTAATGTAGTGTGTGAAAAAGGTGGTCACTGTGTGTTGACCTTAAAGCACAAGGGAGGAAAGGCATGTAATAATGTGACACCATGGAGCAGATTCTTTGACCTGCACCAGTCCTTCTGGCTGTGCAGAGTGGCCAAGAAGCTGGCATAAATGGCCAACTGGGTATTCTCCTGACATGGTGGGAAGTAGATCAGATCTTTCTAGCTACCTCTAAACCATCCATCCTCCCAAACCTTAATGTAGAGGGGAGAGTTGGAGGTGTGGCTAGGAAGAAAGGGGTGTGGCTTCATTTCTTTCCAGAAATCCCTGAATAACACAGCAGTCTCTTGGGGCCATAGCCACCCAGCATAGTTTAAAGCAACCCTTGTGATGCCCTAATCTATGCTGGTGACAGGGACAGAGTAGAATTGGCTCCAAGGATGACCTCCTGATTCCTTGAGGTACCTCAGCTGGCTCCAGTGTTTGAATATCAGAATATACTTTGTCTCCTGACTCTTTACAACATGTCCTGGTATGGTGAAGGATGAAAATAAGAGGATTTGCTAGTTTAGGATAGCAGTTTCAGCCTAGTTTTCATTGTAATGTTTCCATTTTGCATAAATCAAAATCAAAATGAAGCCAATGGCTTCTGAAACCATATGATGGCAAGTTGCCATTTCATGACACTAAAACGTATTTGAACCAAAATCGGGGGAAGATTGCACAGCCTTAGTCTTAATATGGACAGTGCAAGATGGTACAGCAATATAGCTCAATGTTATTGTTCTCCCCTGCTTATTTCATCTTATATCTTCTCTTGGATACTGTTATCTTTGCTCATAATATCTCTGGCAGATGTTCTTAGGTGAATGATGCAATTAAGAATACAAAATTCCCACTTCTTCCAGATGCCTAATTTTCTCAATATTCACTCACTTGAAACTGCACACACACACACTTTCACTCTATTGTGTGCAGAAATTAGCACACCTGGTTTCTATTTCATGAAATTTCCACAGTCAAATCTGACAAATATTAGAGGAAAGTTTTTCCACTACCAAATACGACCCTTTTAGTGGTCAATTTGCACACTATAACAACATTGGCAACGTTTTAAACAACTTTCCTTGAAAACGTTGTTTTTGTTTTCTAAATGTAATATTTTCTGTCATCTGTTGTTTGGGCTAGGAGAAGTAATTGTAAAGTAGAGAAAAGTGCTAGGGAGAAGTAATTCTTCTGCTCTACTGTGCGCTGATTAGGCCTCAGCTGGAGTATTGTGTCCAGTTCTGAGCACCACATTTCAGGAAAGATGTGGACAAACTGAAGTCCAGAGAAGAGCAACAAAAATGATTAAAGATCTAGAAAACATGGCCTATGAGGGAAGATTGAAAAAATCTGGGTTTGTTTAGTCTGGAAAAGAGAAGACAGAGGGGACATGATAACAGTTTTCAAGTATATAAAAGGTTGTTACAAGGAGGAGGGAGAAAAATTGTTCTTCTTAACCTCTAAGGATAGGACAAGAAGTAATGGGCTTAAATTGCAGCATTGGAGGTTTAGGTTGGACATTAGGAAAAATTTCCTGTCAGGGTGATTAAGCAGTGGACTAAATTGCCTCGGGAAGTTGTGGAATCTCCATCATTCGCAATTTTTTAAGATCAGGTTAGACAAATACCTGTCAGGGATGGTCTAGATAATACTTAGACCTGCTATGAGTGCAGGGGACTGGACTAGATGACCTCCTGAGGTCCCTTCCCGTCCTATGATTAAATTTGGTTTTTTGCAGCTTTCACTTGACCTGTGATCCCCCTGCAAAAGTCTAACACTGACCTTTGATGCAATAGACTATGGCTGGTCCCCCCACCCACTCCGCCTCCCACTTAGTTCAAGAGACAAACTCATTGATCTTAACAGTGCAGGATTAGGCCCTATTTGATCAGATGTAAGCATCTGAAACAGTGATGGGCAACACTGGGAGCTGTGGGCAGCCGTACCTGTGGACAGTTAGTGTAAACAAACTATCTCGTGGCTCGCCAGTGGATTACCCTGATGGGACGTGTGCAACCTTGAAATTGACTGTTTTTAAGATCCTGTGACCATGAAAATGACCAAAATAGACCGTGAATTTGGTAAGGCTATAACTATAATACCAAAAGATGGTTCTCTGCCAGGAAAGGGAGGATTCAGCGTCCTAGATCTAAAGAGCTGTAGATTTTCCACTATAGTAAAAAGGTGAAAAGTGACAGCAGAATAGGCAAAATATGAAGACTATTTTAGAGCCCATTTCTATTTCTTGAAGTCAGCTGCCATTATCGTCAACAGAATCACAGATGATCTGTTTACTATAAAGCATGTTTGAAAAATAGGCATGTGCCAAAAGTTGGGGCAAACTTTATTCAAGAGGCATACTTTAACCTCGCGTATGTATAAGAATGCAGGTTTATGGGATAAGCTCATATTAACAACATTAACAAGAAATTATATTGTACCAAATGGTTTTATGTACCATGATATTATGTAAAATGGTATTTCTTTCATAAAGGTATTATTTGTGTAAACCACCTACAGTGGGTATCATTAAAAAAAATTGAAATCATTTCCCTAGGTATTCATGGCATCTATGTTCTCTCTCTTTATGTGGAATTGGAGATTCCATGCTATTGCAATCAAGGCAGATTATTGATATTTTTAAAGCTGCTCACCATATTTGAATATATTTCTTTCCTTTTCTAGAATAATAGGAAAGATTAAGATTTATATTTAGGCAGATGACAAATTTGGAATGTGATTGTATAAAATTGATTTTTTTATCCTAAAGTACTTACAAATAAAAAAATGAACAAATGAACTACAGATATATACCAATATTTTCTATATTAATGGAATATAAACTGGACATCCTACAGAGTTAGCAAAATGGGTTGTGCTCTTGAGCAAGGGGATAGGAATTTTTATCTTTAAAACAACAGGATTAATTGAATAAGTCTGGATATGTAGAGGGTGCTTTTAATTTGTTTTTATAAGATCACTTATCCCTGTATCCGAGCATAACCTACCTGCCATCTCTAGATACAAACTTAAAAGGAATCCCGCAGAATATATTATTTAGAACATATTGGACTCTGACTCATAAAGAATGCAGGTATCATCAGCACAAATTATAAATGTGGGAATTGTGAAACTGGAAAAGCAGATTTTATTCCTATATTATGGAAATGTCCATATGTTTACTTATGATAGGGAGAAGTAACAGCAGGGTTAGCACAATATTGGGTTTTTAAATCCTAACATCTTTATAATCTGTTAGTAACAAAGAGCGAGGGGAAAGTTTATCTTCCAAAATGGAAATCAGCTATATAAATTAAAATGGTTGATTGGTATATATGCCTGAGTGATCTAGCCATTCTAGAGAAGATAACATTACAAATAGATGAAAAGCCTGAAAATATTAAGAAATCTGCTATTGCTTTCTGGAAGTTATGATTAAATGTATAACTAAAAAAGATGACAATCTTTGATGTAATAATTTTATTGCTACTCTCACTGCATATTTGTACGTATTTAAGCACAGATCCGGCACTCCTACATATGGAAAACTGCATGGGAGTTTTACATAAAGATTACAGAAGGAGGCCAAACTGAATAATTTTTAGGTTGTTACTCTTCTTCATGCTTACCTTTGAAAAACATTAAGGAGCCAAATTCATAACCAATAATCATAAATTCATATTTTCTTTAAATTATCCCTCTAAGGAAAAACATTTTTCATGGCAGCTATTAACTACTATGGCGTGAACAGCATAGGCAATAAACAAGAAAAGAAGACATAACTCTGCTTTTGTCTTGATTCTTTGTACATAAATCCCAGTAATCTATTGTAGCTATATGGGCATAGTTTTTCGGAATGAATGTAATTTCTTCTTCTCTTTTATGTAATAGTAGAAGTCCAGTAAATTTTGATGTCTTTAGTTATTATCTACTAAGTTCTAAATTCTAACAGGTATTATATTACAGTCCTACACTTCAATAACAGATATTGATCGTAAACTGTGTGATTAACTATCTTCTGGTCTACTCCTCAAGTAAATGGTGACCTTGGAGTCAGGTTCTGGAGTCCTCAAAAACAGGGCCAGCTCTAAGCACCAGCCTAGGAAGCACATGCTTGGGGCGGCACATTGTAAGGGTGGCATTCAAGCCAATCTTAGGGCGGCAAATTCCGCTCCTGCTTTTTTTTGCTTTTTTTTTTTGCTTCAGCGATGCTCCGGCCGTTTTGGTTTTTTTTTTGCCTGGGGCAGCAAAATAGCTAGAGCCGGCCCTGCTCAAAGAGAGACTTTTGGGTGGAAAATTAGCAGATGCTCACTGAATGGGGGGAACTGGATAATTTCCATACCAGAATGAAAGAACTGGAATGTGAGATTGCTAGTCCAGTAAGAAGGATTTTTAATAAATCTATTTATTCTCCATCTGACTGGAGAATAGCTAACGTCATTCCTATATTTAAGAAAGGGGAGGAAGTGATCTGGGCAATTACAGATGTTTAGTCTAACCTGAGTCATATGCAAGACTTTGGAACAAATTGTGAAGAAAAGAATAATTCAATTAGTGGAAGTAAATGGAAAAGGGGATGTAATGCAACATGGATTTTGCCAGACTAAGCTGATTTCTTTCTTTGAGAAAATAACTGATATGTTAGATAAGGGAAATGCAACAGATCTGATATAGTTGCACTTCATTAAAGCATTTGACATGGTAGCACATGGGAAATTATTAATTTAATTAGAGAAGATAGGGATCAATACAAGAACTGTAAGGTAGATAAGGAACTAGCTAAAGGAGAGAAAGCAACAGGTTGTGCTAAAAGGTGAATTATTGGACTGGTGAGACGTTACTAGTGGAGTTCCTGAAGGTTCAGTCTTGAAACCAATCTTATTCAATATTTTTATTAATGACTCTGACACAAAAAGCAGGAATGTGCTAATGAAATCTGATGATGATACAAAGTTGGGAGGCATTGTCAATGCAGAGGAGGATCAGAATATTGCACAGGAACATCTGGATGACCTTGAAGACTGGAGTGACAGACATGGGATGAAATTCAATAATACGATATGTGAGGTCATACATTTGTGAGCTAATAATAAGAATTTCTGCTACAAGCTGGGGCATTATCACAACAATGAGCCACCAATGCGATGCAGCTGTGAAAAAGGAAAATGCAACTCCTGGATATATCAGGCAAGGGATTTCCAGTAGCGCTAGAGGAAGTATTAATGCCATTGTACAAGGCACTGGTAAAACCTTATCTGGAATACCCATGTTCAAGAAAGATTAATTCAAACTGGAACAAGTGCAGAGAAAAGCTACTGGGATGATCAGGAGAATGGAGGGCCTACCTTATGAAAGGAAACTGGAAGAGCTCATCTGATTTAGCCTAGCAAAAAGAAGGCTGAGAGGGGATATGATTGTTCTTTATAAATACTTCCGGGGGATAAACACTGGCAAGGAAGAAAAGCTATATAAGCTAAAGGAGATGTTGGCACAAGAACAAATGCATATAAACTGGCAATGGACAAATTCAAGCTGGAAACTAGAAGAAAGTTGCTAACCATCAAAAGAGTAAGGTTCTGGAACTACCTCTCAAGAGGGGTTGTAAGCAAAAACTAATTCGTTTTAAGAGAGAGATGGACAAATTTATGAGGATTGTTTGTGATGGTGGAGGCCAAGGCTCAGCAGCCCTGGGAGGTCCATTCCGGTTTATGTTTTAAATTCTGAAAGCTCATGCTTCATGGCTTCAGTCAGTCACCTATAAGAGGTCAGGAATGGACTTTTCTCCCCCCAGTGTATTCTAGGGGGAAGGGTTGGTCTCCTTCCTTTGGAGCATCAGAGATAGCCATGGTGGAGATGAGACACTGATTGGGGTGGGCCAGAGCTCTGAGGTGGCACTGACCATTCTCTCTCTCATGTTTGGTTGACTGGTTTTTGCTCACATGCTCAGGGTCTAACTGACTGCCATGTGTGGCATTAGGAAGGAATTTTCCCCAGGTCAGATTGACAGTGACCTGGGGTAGCGGGGTTCACCTTCCTTTGCACAGGTACTGGGTTGTGTTGGTGGCCTGTAATATACCAGGTCAGACTAGATGATCTGGTGGTCCCTTCACGCCCTAAGCTCTCTGACTGAGAGACAAGAGAACAGAAAGAACTGAGCTTTACCAAATCGAAGTTGCCTAGCACCTCCTGGGACCCTGGAATCTAATGTAATGCCACCGAGCCTTCATTGTCCTAATCCCAAGAGAAGTCCTGACCAGACCAGGCCAATGAGAGGGACCTAGATGACATCACCACCTTCCCCTGCTCCTACTGAATCCCAACCATCACATGAGATGTGAGACTTTGTCTACCTTTGTCCCCTCCATGTGTCCTTTTCCTTCCCCACCTTATTTCTTCTCTTTCCTATCTCTCTCCTTTTCCTTCTGTCTAATAAGAGTCTGTCTTAGCTGGCCAAGACAGAACATTTTGCAATACTGCTGTAAACCTGAGACCAGAAAGGCAAGTAAAAGCAATGCCCTAAACAGCCTGATGCTGGCATAAGTTTGCCAGGTCTTGGAGTGGCTATTAAGTTCATGTGCTGGGCCTGTGTTTTTCCAGTAATGAGACTACAGGTGAAAGTCAACATCAAAGACAGAAACTGCATTTTCTATCTTTGCTGTTCTTTTGTCTGCTCTTTTGTGTGTCATTTTGTTTTTTAGGAAATGGGATCAGATGTTAACAACAGTTACAATAGCTCCAGCTCATGTCAACTAAAGTCTTCGCTTTTCTCCCAAAAGGACAGTTATTATCATTTTGATACTATCTAAAAGACTGTCAAACAAGGGTTTTTTTTCCTTCTAAAGACTGTCTTCAGCTAAAGGGAAAGGGAACAAGAGATTCTGAAAGCCTTTCTTAATATTTTACATTTCAAATGTTTTAACTGTTTTCCTTCTTTTTCTGTATCTTTAATAAAAGGTTATCAGAATGTTTAATGGTGTGTTTGCCATGTTACTAAGCAGCCTGAAGTCTCTGTATACCAAACCCAGAAACTTTTTGTAATGCTGGACAGTGACAGGGTCGTGTTAACACTTTAAACTCTTTGGGCCCATATAGTCCATCTACATTAATTCAACAGAACCAGCTGTGAAATAAACTTCCAAAGTAAAATAGATTAATCCCATCTGACCACCTTTAGCAAACTCTTCAAAACCTTCCTACCTTCCTACAATCAGTGCAACATTCACAACATCTACAACCAAATCCCTACTCCACATAGCCTTCTACAAAAAGACCATAAGAACGGCCATACTAGGTCAGACCGAAGGTCCATCTAGATAAGTCTTCTGACAGTGGCCAATGCCAGATGCCCAAGAGGGAATGAACAGAACAGGTAATTATCAAGTGATCCATATCCTGTCACCCATTCCCAGCTTCTGGCAAAGAGAGGATAGGGACACCATCTCTGCCCATCAATACAGTAAGGAAGATGAGCCAGAGACTCCATGAACTCCCCTATGGATTTTGCTGTTGCCAGTCTATTTTATGCACAGGCACTCAATACAGTGATGTGCAGCAGTATAAAACCTTAAAATCTGCCCAAATAGAGTGCAACTGTGGAGAATATCTAGGGTTAACTCTCAGTTATAAACTCCCTTTGGTTCTTTCTTGAACCTCTGAAGAATTCTTTTCAGCAAAGTGTCTCTATTTTTTTACCTTAATGGAATGATATTAGCACAGAAGCACAGGGTGATACAGTAATCTCCCAGTTTTCAAAAATCCTCTCAAATGGCTGGAACTGTTAGGAATCATTAAGAAAGGGATAGATAATAAGACAGAAAATATTATTTTGCCACTATATATATCCATGGTACACCCACACCTTGAATACTGTGTGCAGATGTAGTTTCCCCATCTCAAAAAAGATATATGGGAATTGGGAAAGTTTCAGAAACGGGCAACAAAAATGATTAGGGGGTATGGAACAGCTTTCATGTGAGGAGAAATTAATAAGACTGGAACTGTTCAGGTAGGAAAAGAGACGACTAACGGGGGGGTGGGGAGATATGATAGAGGTCTATAAAATCATGACTGGTGTGGAGAACGTAAACAAGGAAGTGTTATTTACTCCTCATAACACAAGAACTAGAGGTAAGCGGATGAAATTAATAGGCAGCAGGTTTAAAACAAACAAAAGGAAGTATTTCTTCACACAAAGCACAGTCAACCTGTGGAATTCTTTGTCAGAGGATATTGTGAAGGCCAAGACTATAACTGGGTTCCATAAAGAATTAGATAAATTCAGGAGAATAGGTCCATCAATAGCTATTAGCCAAGATGGGCAGGGATGGTGTCCTTAGCCTCTCTTTGCCAGAAGCTGGGAATGAGCAACAGGGGATGCATCACTTGATGATTACCTGTTCTGTTCATTCTCTCTGAAGCACCTGGCATTGGCCACTGTCGGAAGACAGGATACTGGCCTAGATGGACCTTTGGTCTGACCCAGTATGGCCATTCTTATGTTCTTATGTAACTGGGTTTTACGGGTATAGTACTAACAAGATTTCCCTTGGGACAGGTTACACTCCCTTTGCAGCTTTCTATTTCATATAAAGTATGCGTACAACTAAAGTTTTATTTATTAATGTTTTACTTTTTTTATTTAAATTAAAATTTCCTTGGACCTACAATATCATCAACAGCAAGCCAGTTAAGCAAATTACCAGAATCGTTAATCAATTTCTAGAAATATCTGCAATGTGTATTCTTGTTATAAACAAGTTAATGTGTGTTTAACTAGGTTAGTAGTATGCAATAGTACTCACATGAAAGATTAATGCGAGCCTTAGAGAATACATCTACACTGCAATAAAACACCCGTGGCACCGAGTCTCAGAGCCTGGGTCAATTGACTCAAGCTTGGGGAACAAGGACTGCAGGGATAAAAATAGCAGTGTAGACATTCTTGAGCTAGAGCCCGGGCTCTAAGACCCTTCCCCCGTCACTGATGTTCAGAGCCAACACTTCAGTCCCAGGCCAAATGTCTACACTGCTCTTTTGGGCCCCACAGCCCAAGCCCGAGTCAATTGACCCACGGTGTGAGACTCAGTGCCGCAGGTCTTTTACTGCAGTGTAGACATACCCTTAGTGACAGTGCAATTCAGTTATGTGTGTTAAATACTAAAGTCTGTGTTGAAGCAGAAATGTGCCTACAGTAGTAAACTTAACACACAGGACTGGATGACTCATAGCCGTAGAGTTCTTAAGGGCAGTTCTACACTTAAAATGCTGCATTGGTGTAGCTACTGTAGCGCTTTAAGTGAAGACACTCCTACACTGATGGGAGAGTTTCTCCTGTTGGCATAGTAAATCCACCTTCCTGAGAGGCAGTAGCTATGTTGCTACAAGATGCTCTCCTATCGACATAGCACTGTCTACATGGGGAGGGGGGTGGGATTAGGTCAGTAGAAGTGCATCGCTTAGGGGCATAGGTGCCAACTCTGTGGGTGCTCTGGGGCTGGAGCACCCATGGGGGGAAAATGGTGGGTGCTGAGAACCCACTGGCAGCCTCCCTATCAGTTCACCCCCATGTCCCTCCTGCCCGCCGGAGGGCCCCACAGATCAGTGCCTCTCCCTCCCTCCCTCCCTGTGCCTCCCGCCCGCCGCGAACAGTGTGCAGGAGGCTGGGAGGGAGGAGTGATACCAGTCAGCTCTGTGTTCTTGGGGAACCAGGGCGCAGTATCCAGCCTGTCTGACTCATGAAGGACTCCCCCGCCACCAGCCTCTGCTTGAACAAAAAGCAATCAGAGAAAAAACTAGCAGAGAGCAGTGAAGGGTGGTGGGAGACACACCTAGACCCCTCCTGACAAGGGTGATACGATTAAGACAACTCCCATAGCCTCATCTGCATCAAAGATGGGACAGGGAGACATCTCCAGACTGGAGAACAGAGATTCCAAGGCAAGAACCGCACTGAACTCTGGGACCAGAAAAACAGGGAACCACTGCATGATGGGGGAGCTCTGCTCCAGATGTTAATGAACCTACACCTGCACACGCCCAGCTGAGCAGTTATCAGACCAATTCTAGTAATGAATCCTTGATTGATATCCAAAATACTGAAGCTGCCTAATTACATTGTGAGCTCCCTGGAAGGAACACCACCCATAGCTAGGCGTGATCAGCCCCCATTGTCTAGCCTAAAGAAAACCTTTGAGTCATCACAGTTTACCCATAAACAAATCTAGTGTTCTCCCTTGAACCACCGTTGTTAAAACCCTACCCACTCAAGTAAGTGTTCTGATGCATGGATCGAAACTCTGCATCAGTTCCACTGGGATTTCATCTTCTCCTCACTGACTCTGCCTGTCTCCATCACTCAGGACCCTGAGCTACCACCATCACCTGGGAACCCTGACCAGTTCAAGCTTCATGGAGCAGTGAGATCCCTCTCTCTCTCGGTTTTCTTTTCTACCTCAGGTATAGGTACCCTGACTCGTTTGATCAGGTATACTTTTCTATATGACTTTTGTAACCTTTAATAATGTAACTATTATGTCTGTTTAGGCTCTCCTTGTGTAGTTATCACTATTATTCAATAAATAACTTTTATGGCAAAGCTGATTGCTTCCCTCTATCTCTCTCTCTCTCTGTCTGAACTTTACTCTTTTGTGTTTTTAGCTTCCCCATTTACTCTGCAGCAACACTTCTCTTACCTAAGCTAAGGATCCTCGTAGCACGCAAAAATACTGTGGGGTTTGCCCATCAAGTGGGTTACTACCAGTACAACTGTAACGTGAAAGTGGGGATAGGGACGTGCTGAACCTCTGACATACGAGGATGGCAGCTTGGAAGTGCTGCTCGACCCAGACTACTGAGTCCAGGGACATACAAGGGTGGCAGCTTGAAAGTGCTGCTTGACCCAGCCCACTGAGTCCAGGACATATAAGGGGTCAGCTTGAAAGTGCTGATTGACCTGGTCCACTCAGACTTTCTCTGTTAATATGTGTATGTGTGCGTGTTCGTTCATCTGGTTATGGGGCTAGATGAACCCAGCCCTGGGGAACCTAGTCCTGCAGGATAGCTCCGTTGGGAGGGGACTTGCAGAAGGAAGAAGTAGAGTTCCATATAAAAACACAAGTGACACGTGCAGTACATTGATAGAATTACAGAACACTTCTCCCCCCCCCACAGAAGAGTAACCCTAATAAATGAGCATACCCCAAAGTAATGGGCAAATCTGGTAACAGGGGGAAAGAGCGAGTATGTGGCATGTTCGGGGGAGAGGGAGGAACTGGGCAGGAAGAGGCAGATGGGGGCAGAGCCTGGGACAGAGCCAGAGGCCGAGTACCCCCCAGCACTTTGGAAAATCAATGCCTGTGCTCAGGGTGTGCATTTTTCACATGAGTGACACAGTTATACTAATATAGGTCTGTAGTGTAGACCTGGCCTAAAAGTAAAAAATTTTCCCAGGGGAAAAGGCTGCTGCAACAACAAAGGACTAAACCAGGGGTCTCAAACTCAAGTTACCATGAGGGCAGCATGAGGACTAGTGCATTGGCCCGAGGGCCGCATCACTGACCCCACCCCCTTGCTGCCCCCGGCCCTGCCCCCACTCCACCCCTTCCATTAGGCAACGCCCCTTCTCCGCCTCCTCCCCTGTGCACACGGCTTCCCACTCCTCCCCCTCCCTCCCAGAAACCGCGAAGCTCTTCCCATGCGGCCCGCCGGGCTCCCCATGCCCCCCCCCCATTTTTTTAAAAAAAATGTTTTACCCTCAGGCAGTTCCCGCCACCAGAACAACTGCCTGGCAGCGGGAACTGCCTAGGGGTAAAAAAAATAAAAAATAAAAATGGGGGGGTCTGGGGGGGGGCGCAGGGAGCCCGGTGGGCCACAGGGAAGAGCTCCGCGGGCTGTGTGTTTGAGACCCCTGGGCTAAACTCTAAGACACAGCCCACATCAGGGGCAGCTCCTAGAGGCATTGTGCCAGATTCACTTGCACGCTTCAACTGCTTTGTGGTGCTCTGGTGATGTAAAGCATCCATAAACCTGGCATAACCCACCACTTAAGACATATTAACAGCAGCTTTGCATCACTGGAGCAGCACAAAGTAGCCAGAGTATATAAGTGAATTTGATAGGGACAGTGCAAGGAGGGCACTGGGGCAGTGTGCACAGCTATCACCATTGTAATACCTTTTAACAAGGTAGAATATTGACTCTCCCCATGAAAACTCATCTCTGCTTCCTAAGGCAGGGCTGAGGGGTCAGGATGAATCATGGCCTTGCCCCTCCATGATCCAATGGGGTTTTAGTGCCACTGTAGGCACTAAGTATCAGAGGGGTAGCAGTGTTAGTCTGGATCTGCAGAAGCGACAAAGGGTCCTGTGGCACCTTATAGACTAACAGAGTCACTAAAGTTCTCCTGTTGAATGCTGGAAGCAAAGGCCTAAGATTGTATCTAGCCTCTCCACAAGGTAGGGCTAAAGGTGTCTCCAGCTCTTCCTACAGGACTAGGCACAATCTAGCCCATATTGGCCTCTTGTATCTGCTTTAAAATTCTTTAAATGTAAAGAGATTTATCATTAAAAAAATTGGAGTGCTGAAAATAAAATAATACAGTCCCCAAACTACGTCTGATTAAATTATATCATGCCTCCTTCAGAATCTGCAACCTTTTAGCCCATTGTCCCCAAAAGCAAACAAGAGACCCTTTACATTACTCATAAGTTATTTCAGAGCAAATAGCAATTTATAATCTATTTGTGATGGGGATTACAAACCCCGCACCAGGCAAGAAGGAGCTATGGAGCAGCTTTGGGCCCAGGCAACCCCTCCTGCCTTAAAAGCAGGAGCATTAAAAAAGGTAAAGCTCAGTTCAGAAGGCCTCAGTGTGGGGAGGTGGTTGGACTTCTCACCCTCAGCTCCCACAGAGGACCACAGCAGAGAGCCCAAGATACACCTGTTCTCCCAGGCAGCCAAAGAGCAGTAGGACAGAGAAGCTGGTGCTGCTCTTTATTTCTGTTACTTTAGTTTCTTTTCCTTTGTTCTCTTAAGGACTCAGGTGAGGGGCTTGAGCCCAGGGCAGACCCCTGCTGAGAATGAGTCCCCTGAGGAGAAGGTGGGTGGATGTAGGAAGTAGCCCAGGGAAGAAGCAAGAAGTCTGATCACAGAGACCTGTAACCACTTGCTCCAAGGGTTCCTGGGCTGGAGCCCATGATAAAGGTGGAGACTGGGTTCCCCTGTGGCCTCACAGAGTACTAGCAGGAAAACCCTGGACCTAAGAGATCTTAAGGATTATTTTCCCACAGTATGTGGACAGAAGGCTGACAGTCTAGACGGAGAGTGTGTAGCTCCCTGATGTTTCGACGAGTCCTTGGATCCTGCGAGGGCCACAACCCTTGAGTTTGCAGGTTCTGATGTGCGCCTTGAAACCCGGAGACAAGGCATCCGTGACCCAAGTGAGCATTGGTTGCAGAAAAACAACGGGATAAATGTTCTGAGGGTCTGCCCACCAGTCCAAAGAGGACAAAATTACCTCTGCAAATCATGCTGACCAGATAATGTCGACAGGGGACTTACACCAACACTAGCCATCCCTGAGGCCTTCTGAGGCTTAGTCTGGTTTGTTGTACTAAGTAGGTACATGTTGACATATCCCCAGAAGTCAGAGGCAAGTATGCACTGTGGTAACAGGATGTGCTTTTAGATCCAAGACCAGGTCTTGGAGCATTTGGAACCTTGACTGGGGCATGCCCTGGTTTGTGTAGCATCCAGGAGTGCTCCAATAAACTCTATTATTTACACCAGTTTTAGAATTTATTTATCCAGACGAAATAATAGCCCCAGTGGATTGGAGGTGGTCTGAATGATAGCAATGCTGGACAGTACTTGAGACTCAGATTGGACTCTCCCCAGCCGGTTGCCAGGGAGAGGAATACACGGATTCCCAATCTCCTCAGATACGCAGCTACAGGTGCCATGAACTTTGTGAAAACACGAGTGGTTGCTGAAAGGCTGAATAGAAATACTGTGAATTGGTAGTGGGTTCCATTCACTATTACCTGAGAAACTTCCAGTGGTCTGGACAGATTGCCATATGGAAGTAAGCATCCTTCAAATCAAGGGCAGCATACCAGCCACCTTGTTCCAGGGAAGGAATAATGGAAGCTATGGTAACTTTATTTCCTTCAGGTACTTGTGTAATTCTTAGAGCTACAATAGACCTGGGACCGCCTTTTGCTTTGGGAATAAAAACCTTTCCCCCTACAGAATAAAGGAACTTCCTCTATGGCTCCTACTAGAAGGAGAGATTAGATTTCCCACGGAAGAATGGTCTTATTAGAATGGTCCCCAAAGAGGGATGGGGAAGTGGGGTGATAAAAGCGGATAGAAACAAATTGAAGGGAATATCCCAGATCCAATGTGAGGTGAATCCAAGCACAAAGGAAGCAGAATAGATGACTGGCAAAGATATGGGTCAGAGCAGATTGGTCTGTAAGTACTGCTATGCTGCCCTAGACAAATCAATCAAAATACATGTTTAGACTAGGCTGCTGGTCGGCAGGAACTTGCTGTCACAGATGGGGGCGGGGGGCTGTGGTCAACTCCTGCAATTCTTGTCCCTTTTTCTTGGCAAGTCTTGGGGCCATGGTATAAATTCTGATATCTGTGAGCCTGTTGGGGCCAGAACTGCTACCTCTTTGTTGCCGGTGTGCAGATTCCAAGCGACTTCAGTGTGGCCCTGGAATGTTTTTATGCTACACAGCCTATCATCCATCTTTTCCAAAAAGTGGAAGGGACCCTAAAAGAGCAAGTCTTCTATGGTATGCTGTACTTCAGGAGGAAGACTGGAAGACTGCAGCCACAAACACTTCCTCATAGACATGGCAGATGCCACCCCATCCAAGCTGTCCTGAAGAGCTGTCCTTGTCACCAGCTTCCCCTCCTCGAAAATCAAAGTGAACTCCTGCCTAGAGTCTTCTGCTAGCCGGTCTTTAAACTTCATGATGTTTTCCCATAGGGTGAAGTTGTAGTGATTTAGGAGAGCTTGCTGGTTAGCAATTCTGAGCTGTAGACCTCCTGTCAAATAAAGTTTATGGCCAAATAAGTCCAACCTCTTTGATTCTTTACTCTTTGGTGTTGACACTTGGTGCTCCTGGCTCTCCTTCTCATTAGCTGCTGCTACCACCAAGGAAACTGGGAGCTGGTATGGGTAGAGGAGTTTTAAACCCTTAGAAGGAACATAGTATCTCCTTACTGCACATTTAGCACTAGGTGGGAGGGAAGAGGGGATCTGCCAAAGTGTTTTAATCAGCTCTGGAATTGCATCACTAATTGGAAACGCCACTCTGGAGGGTCCTGCACATGGTAATACATCCACCAGCTTGTGGGATTTCTCACGGACCTCTTCTGCTTGAATGTCTAAAACCATGGCCTCCCTTTTAAGCAGTTCTTTGTGAGCCTTGTAATCATCTGGTGGTAGAGAATCACTCACCCTCTCTACAGCCTCATCTGGTGATGAGGAAAATGATGTGCCAGGATGCTGAGGCAATGGCTGATCTGCCTCTTGCAACGGAGGAGCTGTCTGAGCAACTGGTCCCAGTTGCTAAGGACCAGTACTACTATTGGGCATCAGAGAATGTTGTCCGTGCTGATCTCAGTGCACCCTCGAGGAAGTCAACTCAGACAGCAGAGGGGAGATCCTAGCAGGGGGAGGAACACTACATGGTGGTGGTGGGCCCCATGGTTACACATGCCATTACCCCTTGCAATGTGCTCACTGCTGTGACATCCATAGACCCCAAGGCTCCGATGGAGGGTAAGCTTCCTGCATAGAATGGGATACAGTAGACCCCACTTCCGAACCAACAAAGATGACTCTGAAGCCTGAAATACCGATAGAACTGCAGAATCGGTGTGGACAGGAGATAGGTAAGTCTAACCTGGAGGAGATAGTGATACCGAGGATATTAATGGTGGCTTGCCCCTGGAATGTACCGGCTTCCTAGCTATTGGAAGCAGCATCAATACTACATGCTTTTGCAGGGCTTGTGTAGGAACTACAATTGCCAGCTGAAACCCTTCCTACTGCCAGAGACACAAGTACCAAACGTTTAAGCAATTCTTTGGCAGCAGCGTACGTCTTCAGTGTTGTTGGCACTGGAACTGGGTCTTCTGTCTGGCATATAGGAGCTTTCAGGAGTCAGCCTCAATAGAACTGGAACAGGTTCTGGAGTTGATAAGTCCCCCCCCCCCCACTTACAGCAGAACAACACTCTGGGGAACCTGCAGAGTCCCACCCAGAGTCCATGCCTCTAGCTGGCCTCGGTACTGAACCAGGCACCTGTCCTTGGAAATCCTTTGTCTCTTCTTTGGTGACAGACACACAGAACACAGTGCCAAAGACAACTTGGGACACACACACTGTGTACACATCAGAGTACGCATGGAGGGTGAAATGCTGCCTCCATAAGGAGACTCTGAAGTCTCGCTATTCTATCTTTTTATGAGCGAGGTTAAACCCCTCCACAAATGTGACTCATGTCACTGGTGTGGGACTCGCTCAAATATTTTAGGCAGCTGGGGTGTGGGTCACTGAGCGCCATCAGTCTGGCACATGACCAGCAGAACTTGAACCTCAGAGAGCAAGTTATGGCTCCAGTCCTGATCCCAATACCGAGAGCCACATTTGGTCCAAAAAGGACCTAAAAACTGAAACCTAACACGAATTATACACTATATCTAACTAACTACTAAACGACAAGTAGACTATATACAAAGAGTAAGGGAAATAAACTTGCGATAGCAAGACTGGAAATGCTCCAACAACCAACACTGACTGTAAGAAGCAACTTGGGGGGGGGGGGGCAAAGGTGACTCTACCTTCTTATACCAGCATGCAGTAGCGCACAGCAACAGAGGGCACTCAATCCACCCAGACAAGTACCACTGATGGAAAAAGTTCTCCAACAACCGTGCACAAGGCACACACACACACCCCTGCAATGGCATGGACATGTGCAGTCAAAGAACATCTCTGGTTTACCCCAAAAGAGGCAAGACCAAAGGTGGACCAGCCAGAGGATCAAGTCACAAGACTACAGGAGACCACTAGCAGACATGGGTAGCAGGACAACAGAAAATAACCCTGCAATGCTGCACCTAGCCACAAGGTGGAACACCAACACTTTGCCACACCACCCACAGCTAATTTTAGACCTCACTTTATCTCAACAGAATACAAGAGAAATTAGAAGTCTGAGCAGAATAACTGAAATCAAGTAGTGAATCTAACTTGGTCCACTAACAACTGCAATACTTACTTCTGTCAAGGGCATTTTAGGGCATCCGGAATTCCCCACACATTTTCGATAATGTCACTTGTATTCTTTTCAAAGAGTATATAAAGTTTTGCACTGAGGTAGTAGGATGACTCTCTGTTAAAGCAGGGTTGTTTCAGGAAATAACTCTGCAGCACTTGAAAGTAGGTGATTGCTACTGCTACGGATAGGTTTCTCATTTCATATCACTCCAGCATCGGTAAATAAACTGGTGTCCCATGCTCGCTCCTACACTAGTGATCACACTATCCCCTATTCTCCAAGAATGGGAGACTTCCCAAAAAAGGCTAATGTAGACAAAGCCTGTAATTGGAAAGAAAATCCTCTTGAATCTGAACCAACCTGCTGTTGTCTTAAAACTACGGACAGCCTTAGACAATAGCCTCAGGAAAAGTGCAAACTGGCCCTGTTCATCTTTATAAAGTGTTAACATCAAACTCTAGAATTTAAATATCAATACTAAGAGCTACTGCACAGGTAATTATTTTAGCAGAAATACCCAGCTCCTCTGCGATTATGGTAAAAATCTGGGATTGTGAGTGAAGTTTAAGTACAGTATCATCACTTTTCCCTCCATTTGGTCCTTGCTCAGAGTTCTCTTCCTGCCATCCTTTTATTTGCACCCAGGTGTTCAGTTGGCCTTTCTTTTGGCCTGACTTCAGCACAATTACTCCCCAGCGGTGAGGAGCTGAGATTCATCTTCTCCCTACTAAGTGCAAGACTCTCACTTGCAGACTCCTATTTGAGTGCAAATCAGGAGAACAGTAGGGACCATGTGACATCAAAAATTTTGAAGGACTAAAGTTCTACCGTCAAGCACCATAGTAACCACTCTCCCTGCTGTACAACATTTGCTATAAAATACCACACACTGATTTAAGTTCCCTTTAAATCTTAGCACAACAGGGCAAGTTAATCAGGAGCATGATTATACTTTACAAAAATATCAATTTAAAACATGTTTGTATTTTATCCAATATATAGGCATGAGCTGAGTCATTTCATTTACTTTCTTCAAACAAAATAGTCTCTCAGTCATTGAAGACTTCAGATTCATCTAGTAAGTCCAAAGAGACTCAATTACTTCATTATCTATCTTGAGTATTTTTTGATTCAGTAACAAATTTCTTCTGACAAGTAGAGACATTTATTATTAGTGATGTTTTTGGATAACTGTTCATTTTGTCCAAGAATTTAAAATGCAATAGAAAGTTTGGGTTTTGTACTTAGGGGTTCATTAGATTACACTCGGATCTGAAAAGTATGCTTTATTTCTTTAGTGAAATTACTTTGGAGCATTTATATTTTATCAACACACACAAAAACTTGAGTAATGTTAAGGACATGGCACAAAAACAAAACCCCAAAGAAATTCTAGTTCTGGGGATTCTGCCTAGATTTTAGACTAAGGGTAGGTCTATACTTACGCGTCGCGTCGAACGCGTCGGATCGATGTTCTGGGTTCGATTTATCGCGTCTTGTCAAGACGCGATAAATCGAACCAGGAAGTGCTCCGTTGTCGACGCTGGTACTCCAGCTCGACGAACGGAGTAGGCGGAGTCGACGGGGGAGCCTGCGCGCCGCGTCTGGACCCCGGGTAAGTGCTTTTTCCTTCGAACTAAGGTACTTCGACTTCAGCTACGTTATTCACGTAGCTGAAGTTGCGTACCTTAGTTCGATAGGGGGGGGTAGTGTAGACCTAGCCTAAGGGTAGGTCTATACTTACGCGTCGCGTCGAACGCGTCGGATCGATGTTCTGGGTTCGATTTATCGCGTCTTGTCAAGACGCGATAAATCGAACCAGGAAGTGCTCCGTTGTCGACGCTGGTACTCCAGCTCGACGAACGGAGTAGGCGGAGTCGACGGGGGAGCCTGCGCGCCGCGTCTGGACCCCGGGTAAGTGCTTTTTCCTTCGAACTAAGGTACTTCGACTTCAGCTACGTTATTCACGTAGCTGAAGTTGCGTACCTTAGTTCGATAGGGGGGGGTAGTGTAGACCTAGCCTTAGAAACGGTTGTACTTCGGCAGTGGTCTTATCTAAAAAAGGAGTATCTACAAGGGCATGGCAATATACTTTTGCAAGATAATCATTCCTCTTGCTTGAAACCTTAAAAATGGGATGTGCTTTGATGTTCAGGCCATCAGTGCATGTTCCTTCTGATAGAGATATCAGGCAGCTACTGATGCTGAACTGATGTCTGCCTGCCATTTCTATCAGTGAGCACTATATATTTGCACATTTGTTTGTTCTGCAGGGGCTGAGGGGGAGGAGGATCAGTAGCAATTTAAAAATAAAATACCTTTACGGATTTCTCTAGATAAAAATCGTCCTGATAGAGCTACTCTCCAGGTATATCAGTTTTTAGGCTAGTAACCTTGCCAGTGTCCTTTTAAGACTGACACTCCATTATTTACTTGCCTTCTCCTGTGTAGCTCTTGCAGCACAAAGGGTATCTAATTCTGTGTACTGATTCACAGCCCCCTATGGATCTAGGTTCTGATAAGGCACTCATCCCTGTAGTATGAATGTCTCCCAAGTATTTTAAAAAAAAAATTCCTGGTTCAGCCCAGCACGCAGGAGCTTTCTTCCCAATAGGTAGTGTGTGTATGCACGCACATGTGTGTGAGAGGGAGAGCACAAGCTTAGTGTGAGAAAGCTAAGTCAAAAAGGGAGCTTTGCATTTAGTTCTGAACACAGTGAGGTTAGTAGGAATTCAGAGCTTGGAATTGTTTTCTGCTGCAGGCACTAAAGCTCATGATCACCCTTAGGGGATTACAAATATGTTGAATAACATGATGGATAGGACTAAGTGTAAAGGTCTCCAGAGGCAAGACCTATGCAGATGAAACGATGCACCACAGCCCTCTGAAAGGAAAGATCATAACAGAAGTGCTACTCTACCCACTCCTGTTAGGTGGTCTATAGATAAGAAGAGTGTCAATATTGGGCTCATCCCTGGATTCACACACTTGATGGATGCACACAAGGGGGGTGGGGTGTTTGGAGTGGCTTTTGTTTTTGCAATTGAGCCTGTCTTGTACTTGAGGTCTGATGCAAAGAGCATAATAACTCCATGTTCTACCTTATTCACTCAGGGGATAGTGTGCTAAGTACCTTGTAACAACTAGCTGAGGCAACACTGGTACAGCAGTGTCTTCAAGACAGATTTCCGTAATGCAGGTCAAGTTGGACATCTTGATAGAGTGCAGGTCACAGAACATCATTGATCTTGCACTGAACAGTAGGAGTCTGAAATTCTGGGTTCTAACCTTGGCTGCTACAGGCTCAAGAGACATGGTAGGCAGTTGGGCCTAAGAAATTGGCCATGGCTACTCTGCCCTGTGCCCTTGTCTTGGTACTGAATTAGAGTTTCTCATGTCTGCCATACCCCTTAAATTCTTAGGTGCAAGAAGGCTAACTGTTGAGTTCTCAGAATCAGCTGTTCACAACTCCACTGTACTCTGCTGTGCTGTGTTTACAGCAAAATATTTTTATACCATCTTGTGTGGATTAATGTCCTCTTTGCTTTACAGTAGCTTTCAGAAAAAGAAATGAATTTAAGAACTGGACCTTAATATGACTAAGGCAATAGAAATGTAAAGATTTATTTGAAAATGTAGATATTGATCTAATAGACTGCAGAGGCTCTTTCAAAGTAATTAAGGTCTGTCATGTCAATGTGTTATTAGGAACTTCTTTAAATGAAGATTAATGATGCAATAGGCAATCATGACTGAAGTAACCATTGTATTAATGCATATTTGGAAATTGTATTCTAAAGTGAATGGTATCACGTCCTCCTTGGGTACTCCTTAAGCGCCTTCCAAGTATAGACCATAGGAGCAATTTTCAAAGGCCCAAAGAGAAGTTAGGAACACAATTCCTACTGAAAGTCAATGGGACTTGAGCACCTGATTCTTATTTGTATCTTTGAAATCTTCCCATATATAAACAATGTAGCTGCTCTTCACGTGTACTAAATCCACAACCAAAAAATCTTTATGCAAAGTAGACAGTTTGCTAGATTAAATACCTCAGTCATGTCTCTTCTTTTTATTTTTCCCCACAAGCTCAAAACCTCTCCTTCATATTATTTGCTAAAGGCCTGTAAAGTTACAGTTGTAAAAAAGAAAGCTTTTGTTAAGCTACATGAACACAGAATAACCTGGCTTTCCCCTTCCCCCCACATTTGTAAACTAAAAACATCAAAATCAATTTTTTTACAGTTCTCTCTGCTCTAAGTCTAGGATTCAGAATACCAAGTGTGGACCAGAAAAGAAATAGCCCCTCTTACGATCTCATTTGTAGGCATATATCTGGAAAGTTGAACTTAGTGGGTCAGCTAGGGTGACCAGACAGCAAGTGCGAAAAATTGGGATGGGGGTGGAGGGTAATAGGAGCCTATATAAAAAAAGTACCAAATATCGGGACTGTCCCTATAAAAATCGGGACATTTGGTCACCCTAGACAGCATTTCCTCTCAGTTACACAGCAGTAATTCCCAATGTGCTCTTTGAAAAAGTTTTTTATAAAAAAAATAAAGTTGGTTTATACATAAGGCAAACTCTTAATACAAGGATCTTTCAGCAACAGCAACAACCACATTTAAGCACAGTTTAAACTGGATTTTGGCTGAATCAGGAGCTAACACACGCATCAAAGTTTTGAACGTGGCTCCAACAAGGCATGACCCCAGTTTCAGGGGTTTGCTGAACTATGTCAGAATCTCTTTTGGCCACAACTAAATGTAAAACTAAAGAGATTGGGTAGAAAATGCCTTTGCATCCTAAAATATTCAATCAATTCTGAAGGAAAATATCTTCCCAGAGCAAAAAAAAAATCTGACTGCTAGATATAGGTAATACTTTCTCATAGAATCCTCTTCACACAAAAATTATAAAATAAACTTTAATATAGAGAAGTAATGATTTTCTTTATGTCACTCCCCACTACTTAACTCCATAACTCTCAGTGAAACTCATCTCCCACAGCTAGTTTACTCATGCCTTCCTGGTTTATTCTGAACTGGAATCAGAAGACAATTTGCCAATGTGCAGACACTGCAGGGGGAGATGTGAACTTGAAAATCATATTGTACTGCAAAGGCTGCAGTTGGCTTCTGAAGTTGTATTTGATTATGGAAAGAACAGGAAGTTGTCTCATATTAATTCATAAGTCAAGGGAAGTCATTCCTTGGATTGGGCTCCCCCCCCCCATCATAAAAAGGGAATAAAAAAGAAGAGATATTTATACGATGCCAGGAACTGTCAAGCCTCATGAATATATAGATTAGAGGCTGGAACTACTAGGAGGAAAGGAGGCTGATATAACCAAAGTTACTAGAAATGCTGTTACAACACCAGTATCCAAGTGCTAGCATGCACAGAGAGAGTGGGAAACTGGAAAACAGGGGTCTCCCCCAGCTCTTTTATTTTTATTGAGGAAATAGACAATGTTCAGAAGTTACTCTTAACAGATAGTTTGCATGCAATAGCAGAATACATGGTACTGAAGATTGTTTCTTTATGAGGTTCATTTCAAGAACTCATCTACAGCACTTACATGTTCTGGCTGATGTATCTATTTTTATGAAGGAAGCTTCTTTATGTGTTTAGTCAATTTTTCAACTTTACCGTCTTAGATAACAAAATGACAGAGTAGTTGCTAAAGTCGACATTCACAACAATTTGAATTAGAATACTTAAATTCACATGGTAGTAACCCTCAAGAAATTAAAATATCCCTTTCATTGAAAACTTCTCTCAACACTGATTTGTGGACTAGCTACCTTGAGAAGCAAATCAGCATAGAAAAAGTGACATGGGGCCAATAAGCTGGACAATTCTTAGTCTTTTGATAGAGGTTACATGTTCTACAATAAACTCAAAAACAGCAGAATTTCTTACCTTTGTGGTGGTTTGCCCCAGATGCTAATTTCCCCCACAGTGTTACAACAAATATTATTATTAGCAGTTTTCCTTTTGTTGCTTTCCGTAAGTATCTCTTATTCATCCTGGAAATAAAGATAAAAATACATAAAAATAAGTGTTTAAATGAAACATTTTTTTCTTTTTACCATTGTAAACTGAATTTGATGCTTGTAAAAGGTGTTTGACTGACAACCCTGACGTCTGAAATCCTTTTGAGCCATAGAAAAGGCTCAGCATGGACTGCATCAGTGCAATCTCCTCCTCCTTCCCTGCCAACATTTCCCCTTCCTGATACAGAAGGACCATCTCAGAGAACACTTGAGCCCTGTACCAGATGGACATCACTGGAGCCTCTCCATCAGAGAAGCCTCCCAAGGGAAGGCATCAATAGAAACCCAGCCAACTCTCCCCTGGTTTAAATCCACACTGGGGTGCAGCAGATCTTGCTGGAGCAGGCCTTGCCATCTGCATCATCATGGACTGGCCAAGGTTGATTTGGCCCTCTGTCTCTACTGCAATGATATTTAGTGTATGGCTTTAAGGCCACCTGCGACTCTTTGAAGCCCTGCATACAAGTCATGATGACGGATTTGATCAGAGTACCAGCATATGCAGCATCCCCACCACATGAGAAGTCCCCTTGGTGCTTGATACACATGAGGCAGTAGCTGAAGGGCTGAGCCAAACACATGGGATTCACCAATATCTTTCCTTGTCTATGCCAATGGCCAAGAATGGACAGGAGATATTGTGTCAAAGAAAGTTGCAGAAAGTCACAAAGTAGTTGAAATGTGAGATACTGATATTCATTGTGACTTTACAGCAGTACCTGACGGCACTGAGACACGATGATGAAATGCAACGTTGAGGATTGATTATATCAGTGCAACACCATGCAAAGTAGGTCGCCAGGTGCCAGAAAACAAGCCCAGTAGCTCTGGCTCTAGGGCTAGAGAATTAAAGTTCTGCAGAGGGTGGTGAGTTGTATTATAATGAAACCTGCTCTCACTTTTCGCTCTCCATGGAAGACCCCTAGAGAGCTGGCTAAGAAACATTTCTGCAGGATGGTCATATTTCTGCTGATAGGTCAAGAGGACAATGAGGCCTATTCCATACCATTTACATTGAAAAAGCTGCAAACTTGACCACTTGAACAAAATGAATACTATTTGACAATGCCTGGCGCTAGGCTGCCTTTTGCTTCAGAGCAGAAAAATCTGTACCGCTTCAGTACTGTTGTGCAATTTCTACAGTTCTCCCCTATTGCATTCATAAGAAGCCAATATTAAAAAGACTCTACTCTCTCTCGCTCTGTTCATGAACAGCACTACCCTGACAACCACAAGTGATATGAAAAAGCAGTCTATGCTGTCATTCAGAATTAAGCATTAGACTGTTAAGTTCCAGATCTATTTCCGCTTAAGAGCAATCCCAATTTCTTCAGTTTCTCCATACCTCTGCACAGGTCTCTCCAAACCAGGACCCTGAACATTAGTGTTGCAGATGGCAGACCCCCAAATTTAAATCTCCTTTGGAGAGACAGGTATGATTTTATTAAACATAGGCAAGATTTCAAACTGAGCCATCTGTAAAAAAACATGTGATTCAAACTAACAGACCAATGAGAAGATTTTAATCTAATTAAATTAACGTGTACCAAAGCCCTTTAACACCTGAATTCAGAACAAACAATTAAATGCTCTTTAACAGAAGTAACGTATTTACTATATAAGGTGTGTTCCTCTGGGGTTGTGTAGGGGAGTAACACTGAGCTAGGGGAATGCAATATCCAGTATTCTGCTAATAGCTTGTGCACTTGAATGTCTAACTGATTAATAATCTTAGGAGCAATCACAGTACGCTATGAACGACACTGCATTTCTGACATGTTTGCTCCTCTTTGCACTAATGTTCCTGTTCTTTCAGAATGCTACTTGTTTATTCGCCATTGGTTACAGATTTCTGAAGTGCCCAGAACTGAAGGGGAATTCATTATTTATCATTCTAAAAAAAGAATTTAAAAATGTAAACAGGGATATATGTTCACAACGTTGATTTATAGCCATCTATGTGAACAGTAGAGAAATTAATTCTTTCACTCCCAGTCCTCCACCGAACCTGTTGTGATGCTGGTGCCAATCAAAATTCCATTAAAATGAAGTCTCTCTCCCATGCACACCAAGCCTCACTCTAAGGGGATTTGCACCATTAAGTAAAGTGGGGTCTAATGCTACCCCCACCCCCTGCACTCTCTGATGTTGCCAGATCCTCTCCTCTTGCTCTGCAGTGAGACAGGCTGCAGACACAGCACTAGGACTTGAGAAAATAGCAGCAGAGAGAGGCAAAGAAGAGGGGGACAACCAATCTGCCTGTAAACAGCAGTCCCTTATGGCAGGTAACGGGAGAAGAAGGTTAAAAAGACACATGCCTTCCCTGCTGCCAGCTTTGCAGCCTTGTGATGACCTAGAAATCAGCAGCCCCATTGACCTACCAATCCCCAAAAAGGGCCATCCTGCACACAAAAAATAAGAGTTTTCAGCTTTGACATATTAACTAAGTGACAACTCCCCTGTCATGCTAACAATGACGAGGCTGGAGCAAGCCTAGGGCAGGGCAAGGACCATATGAGACAGGGCTCAGGCAAGGCTGGGGCAGAAGCAGGCTGGAAGTCTTTGGAGCCTGGTGCACTGCAAGGCAGCGAGAGCATTCTTGGCCTGGTAGCTCTGTTGCTCAGCCTGATCTGCAGCTCTGCTGGGGTCATGGACATACCTGAACCTGGAAGCAGATGCTGCTGACTGGGGAAACAGCCTGAGAGCCTTGGCTGACCAAGCTCTCTCAGAAAGGAGAACACCACATTCTTTTCTGTTTTTCTTTTCTCCCTTGCCTTCCAAAGGCCTTGGACTTCGCCTTCTGTGGGCTGCGGAAGTATACGGACTTTTTGTTTGGACTAATTTTACACCCACCTACCCCCATAAGGCACCCCCACAGATATCTAGCTGTGCTTTGGATTCTGAGACAAGAGCGGCACCCACCTTCTTTCCAAAAGGGTGCCAGAGAGATACAACCTACCACATGAATACTGGCTCTCTCTTTCTTGAGGACAGCCAGCATGCTACTGGCAGTGTTCATGTGCTTACAGAAATAACATATACCCACCTACACACTGCCAAGGGCAACAGACCAGAGCAGGAAGCACAGGTTTGAGCTGGAGGGTTCTTCTCAGCAGCCTAACAGGCTATTGTGAAAGGGATGGTTCTGAGAAAAAGTGATCATCTTTTCAGACAATCTTGAGAAGTTAGTTAATGACTTAGACATCTTGAACCCGATCCTAGGTATGTCTGTGTGTAGTTTTTTTTAATCATCATCCAGATGTATTAGTCTGTGATGGTTACTTTTGGTTAATACATTTTATTTGAATTTGTTTTCCAAAACAGCCTAAGGTGCAACATGAAGTAGCCAGTGGAGCCAGAAAATATTGACCACAGCCTTGAAACAGGGCTGTTAGCCTTTTTGTAACCCTGACCAAGTCAGTAAAAAAAAAAAAAAGTAAAAATCAGTCCATTATCAATACTTGTGTGTCACACTTTTCTTACACTAACATAACAAGCTACGTCAATTGAACAAATGAGGTCTGAAAAACTTATTTGCAAACTTTATGAGGGAAGATGCAGAACTACATGAACAAACTGCAGCTATTAACCTGAACAGTTTTTCCTCTTAGGCACTCGCCTGCTTTATTCTTTTTTCTGAGACCCCTTTCAGAAACCATGGTACCATCTACTGCCAGACTCCGGTGATGTTGTGTTATATCAACTAGAAATTCAAAAACCAGAACATCAAGTTTACAGGAAGAATTGAAATTTCAAGATCAATTTCATTCTGAAATGGAATACAATTTCAAAATTCCACATGAAACAAAGTAGTCATAGAATCATAGAATCATAGAATCTCAGGGTTGGAAGGGGCCTCAGGAGGTCATCTAGTCCAACCCCCTGCTCAAAGCAGGACCAACCCCAACTAGATCATCCCAGCCAGGGCTTTGTCAAGCCTGACCTTAAAAACCTCTAAGGAAGGAGATTCCACCACCTCCCTAGGTAACCCATTCCAGTGCTTCACCACCCTACTAGTGAAAAAGTTTTTCCTAATATCCAACCTAAACCTCCCCCTCTGCAACTTGAGACCATTACTCCTTGTTCTGTCATCTTCTACCACTGAGAACAGTCTAGATCCATCCTCTTTGGAACCCCCTTTTAGGTAGTTGAAAGCAGCTATCAAATCCCCCCTCACTCTTCTCTTCTGCAGGCTAAACAATCGCAGTTCCCTCAGCCTCTCCTCATAAGTCATGTGCTCCAGCCCCCTAATCATTTTTCTTGCCCTCCGCTGGACTCTTTCCAATTTATCCACATCCTTTTTGTAGTGTGGGGCCCAAAACTGGACACAGTACTCCAAATGAGGCCTCACCAGTGCCGAATAGAGGGGAATAATCACGTCCCTCGATCTGCTGGAAATGCCCCTACTTATACAGCCCAAAATGCCGTTAGCCTTCTTGGCAACAAGGGCACACTGTTAACTCATATTCAGCTTTTCGTCCACTGTAACCCCTAGGTCCTTTTCTGCAGAACTGCTGCCCAGCCATTCGGTCCCTAGTCTGTAGCAGTGCATGGGATTCTTCCGTCCTAAGTGCAGGACTCTGCACTTGTCCTTGTTGAACCTCATCAGATTTCTTTTGGCCCAATCCTCTAATTTGTCTAGGTCCCTCTGTATCCTATCCCTACCCTCCAGCGTATCAACCACTCCTCCCAGTTTAGTGTCATCTGCAAACTTGCTAAGGGTGCAATCCACACCATCCTCCAGGTCGTTGATGAAGATATTGAACAAAACCAGCCCCAGCACCGACCCTTGGGGCACTCCACTTGATACCGGCTGCCAACTAGACATGGAGCCATTGATCACTACCCGTTGAGCACGACCATCCAGCCAGTTTTCTATCCACCGTACCGTCCATTCATCCAGCCCATACTTCTTTAACTTGCTTGCAAGAACGCTGTGCGAGACTGTATCAAAAGCTTTGCTAAAGTCAAGAAATAGCACATCCACTGCTTTCCCCTCATCCACAGAGCCAGTTATCTCATCATAGAAGGCAATTAGGTTAGTCAGGCATGACTTGCCCTTGGTGAATCCATGCTGACTGTTCCTGATCACTTTCCCCTCCTTTAAGTGGTTCAGAATTGATTCCTTGAGGACCTGTTCCATGATTTTTCCAGGGATTGAGGTGAGACTGACTGGCCTGTAGTTCCCCGGATCTTCCTTCTTCCCTTTTTTAAAGTGTTTAAAGTGTTAGCACACTAACACACCATACTATGGCCCAATCCTATAATACCTTAAGTAGTTGTGCTAGAAGTATCTTAGCAATTGCATGTCTTTTTCTCAGGGTGCAAATCCAGCTGAGACTGCACAGGGAAACTCTAGAACACTGTGTTGTCTCTAGAAATCTCCGAGGTTGGTCTCCACAGCTCATCAAATAAGTTGTCATGAGAACGTACAAACGTCTGTAGAAATAGAGTCGGTGGCCCCCTCCACAGCTTCCTAACCTGATGGGGCCCACCAGAAGATGGATGTGGCAAACCTATGTGGGTACCCTGGAAATGCTCCTAATACCTGGTGAGTAATTAATGTCTTCAGCTCCTTTGTAGCAAGCACAAGCTCACAAGTTTCCCTTTTGCTCTGCCCATACTGGTGAATTCAGGATCAAGAACCCTTCCAACAACTCACAAGTAAAGGAGAATCACCGGGGAATTACAGCATCTTCTAGCCATGTATGCCAGTATTAAACTGTCCTGGATTTCCTATTGTAAGTGAAGTGCAACCATATGCAATCCTTACTGCAGCAAAAGAATGGAAGAAAATAATAACTTTAATTCTTTTTCCTTTTAACAGCTTAAATAGAATAAAAGATCTCTATCCATTTCTCTCATTAATAGTCATTTACATAACCTGGCACACATGAAGCACCTTCATATTAATTAGTTCATGTTTCACACACCTGTAAATTTTCAGTGCCTTTCAGATCCAGCTGTCTTTTGAAGACAAGTCCCTTTTCCATGCCCCGAGGATGTCACATGTCCTAAGTACACACTGAGAGTGTTTACACATAGAAGAAATGTGGCTGCTTCCCCATTAAACGCTGATTTATTTTTCAAGAAATAAAAGCTTCCTCTGCCAGCATATTACTGACCAGAATTCCCTTACTTTTTCTTTTACAGTCAATATTTTATTTGCTATTTCTAAAAAGTCCTAGATGACCAGTCGGAATGGCCCTGGGGCTGAAGTCCTTGTGCAGAAACAATGCAGCAGTTTAAATTATGTTCATTATGTTGAATCTTACATTATTTATTAGCAGTGCAGCTTTATTCAGCCTTTCTTCTGTAAACTAATGCAGATTTTAAAGTGTCCCCCTGGTAGTTAAGGTCACTTTGTAAAAGTAACACCTGTGTGACCCCTATGTGTTTGAATATATATATATATAAATTCCCTCTATACCATTCCTGTCATGTTTGTTCAGTGAACAAATAATTTGCCACTCTCATTACTTCAGGTACAAGGTAGCTTGTGAAAATCAATCTTCTTTCTGCTTCATACATCACAGCCTATAACAGACACAAAGTGCATTCTGATTCTGAAATGAAGCTGGGAAAAATACAGGTCTATTCTCGTAAGCTACTTTGTTTGATCTAGATGGGTAAGAAAAGAAAGAAAATGGCACTTATCCTGGTAAAACTAGAAAACGTAGCACGGGAGTCACAGAGGAAATCTTGATACACAAAGCAAAGGTATTGTTTTTGCAAAGTGATCCTTTACCAGAGGGATATTTTTATAGTAGAAAGAACAAGTACCTGTAGTGCGCTGCCATTCAGAAATATCTTATTCAGAAATGGTTAAAACATTGCTGGCTGATCTGCACAAGATCTGTGAACATAGTTACCATCAGTCTAGCTGCACCAGTGGCAGCAACACAGAACTTTTAAAAACACCTCCGTAAAGAAGACATGAAAAAATATTATCATGCTATTACAATCCGGATACATGACAACATCCCTTTTCAAGACAGCATTTAAGCATGTGCTTAACTGTAAGTAGGTACTTAAAATCATATTGGGACAATGGATCTTAAGCAAATATGGAATGTTAAGTATGTGCTGTCCTGAACAGGTATTGATTTAAGCGTGTGCTTAAAGACTTTCCTGAATTAGAGCATAAGAGAGTAAGCACTAGTGAGAACAAGCAGGTATGAAAAACACAGAAAATGCAGAAATTACAAATATTGAAGCAATAAAATGTGAAAACATGCAAAAACTTCTAAAACAACTCTCTTAGTATAGTTCAATTAATTGCCCAATAACTGGTATACAAGAGATATGAGTAAATACAAGTAATGATATGTGCCCACAGTATCTCAGACTTCTTGGATGTGGTATTTAATATTTATAGTACTGCACTGAAAATCTGATAAACATGGTCCTTTAAATTTCCAAATACATTCACTTTATACACCTGACTCTACAACTTTAACAGGAATCTCATAGCTAAAAGGTGATCCACAGAAATTTATGGGGAAGTATTTTTTTCCTAACAAGATATTTTGAGTTGTGCTGATACTGCCTTTACAACTGATATGATACTGATGAATGGCCGCCTTTCTTAACCACTATCAACATTAATCTCCGGTGCTTCCAAATTAACACCAGTTCTTTGTGGACACGACTGATTGCAATTTTCAACCTCATAAATTTTCAGACATGACACCTAACCAAAAGCAATAAAGAAAACAGAGAAGAGTAAACAAAAAGTGTACTGTCCTTCCAGCCAGCTGCAACTCAGACAACATGGACAAATTTCATTGTGTATTTAATCTCTCTTTTCCATATCAGTTCAGCAAGCCATGCAAAGTAATGTTTCATCTAACACAGCAATGCTGTTTCATTACAGAACATTCTGACAACAGAGTTCTAGTTATATATATGGGGTGGGGAGGGTTGTAGGGGGCTAGGGAGTAAATTCACTCTGTAGCCTTATAAGTTTAAAAAAATCAAAGTATAAAATTAATGCTACTGGTTGTAGCCTCATAGTACATCCAAGCTGTTATTGTATTGTACATATAAGTACCTAACATAAAGCATTACAAAATATTTAAGTATCTACAGTACTCAACATGCTTAATTTGGCCATTGATTTTCCAGACTCTTGTATAAGCAGCTCTCACAGCTAAGCATTCAGCATTAGAAAGTGCTTAGGCTCCAATTCACATAATTTTCTCTGGTATTATTATGCCATTTTAAACTCTTTCTCTCTCAATTTCTGTGCTTTAGGTATTTTAGGTTGTAGGGGGTACTATCTATTCACTTAATCATCACTGCAACAGTATTTGCTTATATCTTACACTTGATCCTTTTGCAGATGGCTATTTAAATTTTCTTTATTCATATCTCACCAAACCTTCGAAGGACGAACTGGAGAAAAAGGATAATGGCTCACTGGGCTTTGAACAACATGTCTCATTGCGACTTGACACTAAGTCTATTGTGATTTCATAAAGGCCATTGCAGTGGCAGAGTTAAGCTTTCAGAGGAGATGTTGATGTCTTCATCATTCTTAGTATGTTTCCCTTTTGTACGTTAGCTCAACAAGTCAGATTCTGATTTGTTCCAAGACTAAAACCATAAACAGATCTGTGATGATACTGGTTACTTTCAGGTCATTTCACCTTCACTACAAAAAACTACCCACATATTCCCGTTGGATATCTTACATGAAAGAAAAAGGACAGATGGTCTCCTCACTAATGACCTGATATGTACACATAGGATATGTTAGGTTCCTTCGAAATTATACAAAAATAAATAATGTCTCACGCTAGTTTTACTTGACAATTTGAGTACTTTCAGGTATTTTTTTGGTGACTCCAACTAGAATTATTACCTTTTAATGCTTGCCTTATGACATCATTCAGATTTCACCTAAAGCTATAACAGTTGGGCAAACTTTTTCAATTGAAACATTCTTTCAGTGTAAAATGCAGCTTTGCTGATACTGAAACATTTTGTGAATTTGTTTAGATTTTGCCGAATTGAAAACAAACCTAAAAAAATGAAAACAATCAAAATGTTTTAATATAAAAATTTAAAAAGGATGGAAATCAAAATGAAATGTTTTCTTCCATGTCAAACAAAATGCATCATTCATCCCAAAAGGATTTTAAATGGCATTTTGAAAAATCCTGTTTTCAGTTCAACACAAAATGATTTTTTTTCTAATTTGGAATTCCCAGAGAACAAAAAAAAACCATTAATCTCACAGCAATAATAGCTAAAACCTTGTCTTATTTCATGATCCCTCTTTGCTTCACCAGTAAAACCAATCTCAATGCCCTGTCTATTTCCTTCTCCCACTCTCCCTCTGCCATCCATGCTGCCCCTTATAATGGAAACACTTTAAAATCTGTTCAACATGCCATCTTCCTTGCCTCTTCAAAATCCCCATTTCTGTAATCTCATCCACAAATGAGTTAATATTAGAGCTGGTCCCATAGGAAATTCTGACATTTTGAAATTTTCTTTCAACCTGAGTCATTTTGATAATGTCAAAATATTATAATACACACAGATGTATAATGTAAGATCAACATTAATGAAAAGTTTTTTAAAAGGAAAAAAAAAGTCAAACCAAAACAAACAAAGTCAGACTGAAACAAGCAAGAAAGACAGAACAAAATACTCATTTCAATTCAAATCATTTCAAAATTTTCACATAGAAAATTTCATCAAAATTGACACATCCCTGTGAAATATTTCAATGAAATAGCATTTTCCAATGAAAAACTGTTTTGCTGAAAATTCTCCAACCAATTCTAGTTAATACATTTAGATATTAAAATGACAAATATTTCAAATCCATCAAGATGTGTGCATGCCTGAATCAAGTAATCACATGCCTTTATGATTGGTACTAGTGTCCTGCCTCTCCGCTTCCTTTTATTATCTTTAGCTGCAGTGTCGTATCTAATTTTAAACTGCAAGCTTTTCTGGGCAGGTAATGTCTCTACACTGGTTTCTGTGAAATACCTCACACATTTCAAGATGCTCAGAACGAACAATCGTTTGAGAATCCCTATGTTTTGAGCAGGACACATTAAGCAGATTCTATGTTCAAAGATTTTAAAACCAAATTACATTCAAATATCTACATGATGGTCATGTAGTGACAGAACTCTACCAACCTGAGTTATGATTCTAGCATTTAAATTCTGTTTAAGCAAGTCAAATTTATCATTCTAATTTAACAAAAGACAAAATTAAAAACCATAAGTACAGATAAATCAGCTAAGACCTTGTTTGTAATAAGATATCACTGGAAAAGCCAGCTAGCTATCATTTTTGGTTAGATCTAATTGATTGGGATAACTATGCTTTCTCTTATCCTTTCATTTCTTTAAAATGTGCCTCCAATTCCCATTCTGTAATGTTTAAGATGACCCCAAGAGATAGTAATGAATGATCCCATAGACACAAGATAACTAAGATAGTTTTGTAACTTTCTTTGCTGAATTAGAGCAATTCGATTGAACATGGGTGGTTATTCAGTGATTAAACACTCCCTCGGTTTGTTTACAACTCACTCCCTTTTCCATCACTCTTGTTTGAAATTGAAAATCTTTCTATTCTCACCAAGGATTTTTTTTCACCCTTTGCTAGCAATGACATCATGGAAACACGGCACCCAGAAGCAGTGGAAACACACACAAACAACAAGATGGGCAGGTGTGTTGTTTTCCTAAAGAGACCACCCACAGAAAACACAAGCTCTTTACTTGAAGGAATTAATTAAAAAATTTTAAGATAAGATCAGAAAAAACAATAGGATTTAAGTTTGAAATAAAGGTACTGAAAGAGTGAGCTCTCATAGATTTAAATTCAGACAGCTCTGTTCCCATCCATAATCTCTTTCACACCACATTAGGGAAGCAATTTTTAGACTTTTACACCTTTTCCATTAGTGATGATAAAGCTACATGTGCGGTTACAATTCTGCTAAATGATCTTTCCTGACTGAAGATTAAATTCTGCTCTTCTGAAGATCTTTGTCCATCATAGCAACATTTTGGTAGGTCTCTGTTTGTAACTGGGGCAGCAGAAAACTTGTATTCAATGTTGCTCTCTTTTTCACGAAGATTAGATCGGTCAGCAGACGTGCACTTTTGCCAAATGCAATCATTGCTGAATTCATATGTTTTCATACATGACTCCCATGAATTTTTGGTCACACTTTCAATTAGGAGTATGTTTTTCAATAGCAAATGGCAGTATGTCAAAGTTACTGAACATTCCAAAGCCGGTCTCATGCGGTGACAAAAGTAGCTGTAGCCACACACATTACATTGGTATCGCCAGGAAGCTTCTAGAGCAAAGGGTGTCAGAAGACAGCAAGGTCAGGCTGCCCTACCCTTTAAACCGCTAGACCTAGCACATGGTCCCAGTGGATCATTTATCGCTGCTCCAGGGGAACTGCATTGAGCGGAACCTCTCCCAACTCTAATGGGGGTGGGGGAGGATAGAGAAAGACGCACCAGACTCCCCCAGCTACCCCATAGATCCACCATAAGGTGTCAACAGCTAATCCCCAGACTCCAGGGAAAACATGTGGGGTACGAGCTCCTCCAGTTCTGGGGGAAAGGGACAGACAAAGCTAGGCCAGGTGAGGCTTCCTTCTGACCATTAGATGGATGCAGTACCTGGACCCAGAAACACACTCCTCCTTGGTAAACTGCCTTCTCCTGCTGCCAGCTAAAACTGTCAAGTCCTGTAAGCTCAAGTAGCAGCAGCCTGTACTGCAGTGCTGCAAGGTCAAGATTCAACCATCCTGGAGATTCGTGATGCAGAGCGGGATATTGGTTACAGCTGCACATAATAGGATTTGGTTTTACCTTTTTCTTTACAAACAAAAAACAAAACTAGGAAATTAGACACAAAAAGTCTTTGTTAAAAAAATGTTATTTAGGTTGCAAAACCAATCCTTCAAAAAGTTAAAACATACCAGATTTTCAGTTGCCCTTGAAACCATAATTCAGGACCTGGTGCATGTTCATCATAAAAATACAGTCTTTAATTTGTGATCATGTGCTACTTTTCCCACAAGACCCCTGCCTCTTTCAGTGCTCCAAATGCACACTGAAAGGGGACCTTTGGGGAAATTATGGTTGAACAGGCAGTCTTAAAATTGGCATTTCCTAACTTCTGAGTGCTTGACTTTGTAACTGGAATATTTTTTAACATATGTGTGTGTGTATAATACACACAATGAATTCTCATATCAACAGCATAACTGCACAGCAGAGTTATCGATACAGCAGTATTGCAGCATGTTCTGGTAAGGCTGTCAATGAAGTGAAAGGCATTATGACACATTTTTTTGTCTGTGCATAGTACCTCACCTCTGACACAGAATGTAATAAAAGAGTTTCCTGAGAATCGTGCTATATGCCACAAAACTCTGCAATCTCCTCTCTGTCCCCTCCTACAGCATTCTGAAACAGTTACGAATATATATTAATAATCGGCTGCAATTGAAAAGACTGCATGAAAGGATCAGAGTAATCCATGCACTGAATTTCTAGGAACAGGGACAGATCCTAACAGTCAGGGTTTGTGTGAGGAGACTGAGTGGGATGGTGAAGGTGTCAGACTGAAACCCATCCCCCTTCTTCCTTGTAGCATCACTGAAGTTTCCAACGTCTCCTCCATCTATAACTCCTTTTTTTCAGGAATGGCAGCAGCCCTGGAACTTAAATATTAGCTTTGGTGCCCTAAATTTCATCTAGGGCTCTGTCACAGTGCATGTCCTAGCAATAATGAGAGTTGAAAGTTGTGGCATTGGGACCCCAGTCAAAGGGCAGAAAGATGTGCTGGGCTTCCCCAATAGGTTTAAAAGGGTTGTCCGAGGAGTGCAGAGCTCTGGGACCCAGTGAGGTAGACAGAACGAGTTTTCTGAAAATTATAATTACCACCAAAAAGTGAGTGACCTTCAAGCTCTTAACTCTACAAATAGCAAAGTATCTGTGCCATCCTTAATTTGTATTTGTCCACATCCTTATTGACTGCTGGATCCAAAGTCCTCCAGAGAGTGTCACACAAATTTTCTACTTACTGTATGGTACACTTGGCTCTCTGATTTAGCTGCAGAGCTCCCTAATGATATCCACTCTGAAGGAGCTTAAGCACTTTTTTTTTAAAGTCAATTCTAACTTACACTTCCTAAAGACCATATGTGGCTCTCTTCTTTCTGATTTGGAATGAGAAAAACTTAAGAGATCCCATGCAAAAAGGAGCACAGGGTTTGCACTGGAAAGAAGTGTGTGTAAAACAGCATTTCCCTGTTGTGCAGCTGCCACAATATATGTATTAATTATTACTTTGGGTTGGGTTATATTTTATTGAAAAGGTGGGTAGAACAGCCACCATTCATTATATAAAGAAATTGAGCATGCACAAGACTAGTAAGGCTACATTTGGAGACAGCTAAATAGTCTTGAGCCAGTCAATGGTCTCTGAGTGTTCAAGCCTTCATTTAGAAAAATGTAAAAAATGATTAAGCTCCTTTACGGAACCAGGTAGCTGAAACAGGTAGCAGTCTCCACCCAAAACATAGGCACATGTCATTGCCCAAAACACAGGTACATGCAAGGCACATGTGGGCAGAGGGATTTCACTGGGTATAATTTTAGTTGAGGGATATGTATGAAAGAGAGAAGCAGTGAGAAACTCCACAGAAACAGACACAGAGAAGGAGCATCAAGGACATACCCTGAACAAGCACTGAAAGTGTGACCCTGAGAAAAACCTAGAGAGAGCATTTTGGGCAGAGTGCTGGCTGAAAGACACTTGGAACTCTGAACTAAGAAACTATCTTCTGTTGTGTGATTCCTCCTGTGCTCAGGAAAACAGAACTTTGCTTACCAAAAAAAATATGTCCAAACAGGATTGCATCAAAGATACCTGGGCTCCATCCATCATCAGTTTCTCCTCTTAATGGAAACAGCCCACAGAACCCCAAATTTGTACTAACTGCTCAGAACAAAAAGTGCACTTCTAGAGTCTTTTTGATCAGGGAACCTTACAAATACCTTGCCTACATTAATTAATGCTCATAAGAACCTTGTGAAGGAAGGGGAAAAAAAACTATCTGCATTTACCCATGGAGAAGCTGAAGCAAAAGAGAGGCCGCTGGCTTGATTCACAGAGGTGCTTAATACCTGCAGCTGCTATTGAAATCAGTGGGAGCTTCAGGTACTCAGCACCTCTGAAAAACTAGATCATAGGTGACTTGCCCACATTAACACAGGAATTCCTTAAAAGAATTAACATCAGAAACCAGACCTTCTGACTCCCACTTCCGCGCTTTAACCCCTTTGTTCCTAACAAGGCACCATAGCACAAAGGAGGGGTGGCCTGGCCACTTGGAGGAATCAGGGAACAGTTACCCTCCGCGGTACAGTCCTCTCACCAAGGACCATAATTTGCACTAGGAAGTGCAGCATATGTGTCTCAGCATTCTCCAACACAGTGAATCTCTTCAGGTAAGTTCTCCCTTTCTCTCTCTTTCTACACAGAAACTGAAGATACAGGTTTCTCTGCCAGTTTCTAATATTTTTACTCACAGTGAGTAGCACTTTACTCTACAAGGAGCCCAACTGCTGGAGGAAGGTTCAGATTATTATAAAGTTAACGCATCTGGTCCTGTCCAGACTCCATATCTGCCCTTTTCAGACATAGCGTAATAACTTAATTTAAGCGGAAAAAATACATATTTTAGTTAAACCACTCAGTTAAGGATCCACCATCCCAAAAGTTTATGATGGGTGGATTCATACTTTTAGAAGAATGGCAGAATATTGTAGGCTATAAAGGTAGGCATGGAGGCTGCTGTCGAAGGTAGCTTAACAACAGGTTACACTTTTCAGAGAGATGCAATAGGATGCAAAGTGAGAACTGAGCCCAAGTACCTTTCTAATGTGTTTCACAGAATAAAGGCCACAGTTACACTAAGGCCCCTTTGTCCCACTCTGGCAGTGTAAAGGGCCCTTAAAGTGGGAGTAAATTAGTATATATTAGACTCTTGTCCAAAATTTGGGTGCGTTCGTTAATACAGCTTTGTCTGAGAAAATTCTCAGATGTTACCACCTTTACACAGAATTAACTGCTTCAAATAATCTTTGTATTTGCATTTTTATTGAAGATCAGTGGAACAAAAATCTTATTTACATTCATTTCTATTTGTTTATTAAAGAGGCTTATTTTAGTATATTTTTTGTAATCAATCATATCATCACTGACATTAGACACAAGGCTGTCTACGATTCTGTGTATTTTTGTTTCAGGCAAAGTGGATTGTATCCAGGGTCTGTTATACTAGAGATTAGAGAGGGTTATTGTTGATTTTGCAATTTTTCATTTTATAACAATTAATTGGTGCAGTCTAGGAATTAAGCCAAATAATGCCTATTTTACTTTCTGTAAGTATGTCACGGAGTGTGGGGGAGTCCGGCCCTGCACCCCTCTTCCCCGGATTTACTGGGAGTCTCAGCCAGCCAGTAGAACAGAAGGTTTATTAGAGATGCCAGGAACACCGTCCAACCAGAGCTTGTCAGTACATCCAGGGCCCCTCAGTCGGGTTCTTCTGGGGGGCAGGGAGCTTAGACCCCAGCCTGGGGCTCCCTGCATTTCACCCCACAGCTCCAAACGGGGCAGGGAGGCCAGACCCTGTCTGCCTCTCTCCCCTCTTCTCCAGCCAGCTCCAAACTGAAACTATCCAGCCCCTCCTCCCCCTTTGTCTGCTTCCCGGGCCAGGAGGTCACCTGATCCCTTTGTTCCAACACCTTCAGCTCTCACCTTTGCAGGGGAGGGCCCGGGGCCATCGGTTGCTAGGATACAGAGTGTCAGCCATTCTCTGTGTCCAGCCCCCTCTGTAACACTCATGCATCCTTGTTCCACCACCTAGAAACTCAAGCACTGCATAGGGGAAACCGAGGCACCCACACAGTACTCAGGGAAAACATTAACAACAGTCCTAGTTCATCACAAAGTATCACAGCATCTAATTTGGCAGCATATGAGAGTCCTAGAGTTTAACAGATTTCTTCTATTGCTGTCCTAAAAATACTTTGTTTCTCATACACCAAAAGAGAGCATTAATTTTCAAATGTTCAAGACTTAAAGAGTGCATTTCAATCATAATGATAATTAGCTAATATGACATAAGAAGAGCCATAGATGAAATAGCAGTAAATTTCCAAGGCTTCTGAAGATAGACAGTAAGACAGAAATGCTCACAGTATTGTTTATTTTTAAATCAAGATTTAAATTTAATAAGAGAGGATTTCAATTTAGTAGAAGGTAGACAGGTATAATAATTGTATGCATCATCTAATAAGAGAAACGGCTATGATATTTTCACACCTTTGCAGTCACAAAACACTCTGAGATGATGTAGATATTGCACTGCCACTCACCACCAGAAGAAATTATTGTGTTTGCCAAACTATTATTAAATTATTTAGATATGATACTGCCACCAACAGTTCATTACACATTGGTATAATAATGCAAGATCATTGCAATCTTCAAAAAAATGAAGGGAGGAACAATTTGAGAGGAACATAGAATCTGCACAATCTAAACCAAAATGATACCAACTTTCCTCTTATGTCAGTTGATCCTCTAGGCTTAAATGTAATTTTAATCCAACATTATTCAGCTTCCAGAAGCATGGTTCAGATGAGCGATTCTACATTTCATTGTCAGAGAGTTACAGGAGACAAGAGTCTTAATCATGTTGATGCAACAAAAGACGCTTGCTACTCATCTTTTGCTCCTTGAGTAATTTGCAATTGTGACTCTTCACTAGCAGTGCCTCAATTTCACTTACCTACTCCAACATTGTCAACTCCTGCGATTTTATTTCGAGTCTTGAAATATTTGGTGTTTTTCTTAAAGCTCCTTCGGAGTCTAGTGGTTATGTGGCAATCACAGTTTTAATTTTTCCTCTTCGTTTCAGAGAAAAGCTTGAAAATATGAACACTCAAGGCTCAAACATCAAGAGGCAAATAAGATCCCAACGTTCACTATTTTAAAATCTCATGGTTTTTTCAGATAAGCTTGGGATTTTGAATCAAGATTTTTGAACACTTGTGGTTGGCGATACTTCCAGTCACATGGTATGAAGCCACTGGGAACATTCAGAAGGCTGTGCTATGAGGATATGAATGAAGCATTATACCTATTTCCACTGCCATTGTAGTTAGTTTTCTTTGCAGGAAATGCCTTCTCCATGCTATGTTTTCCGATCTTTCATCCACAAAAGTTACATGATCTCTTATTGACTTCTCCACTTCCTGTCTCCTGGTTTCCCTCTCCATTTGTATACCCTGGCTTTCTTCTCCATTGTTTATTTTTAAGATCTGTGATGAAGAAGTCCATGTATCATAACTAAATTTATTCAGTTGATTCAATGTCCAGTCAAGATTATTGAGAGAACTGCAGATAAAAATGCAAGTTAATAATTTTTTTCCAATGCTTGCCTTAAAATAATAGAGGAAGTTTTTTAGGTTTTGTACTTTCTTATCCAAATTATGTACCGATGTTGCAAAGAAATGTATTCTTAATAGCGATATTAACTATGATAAATTCACTCACATCATTGTCGTTCATGTCTAATTAACCTAAATGCCCAACTGGGTATAGTAAGAATTTGCACAAGGCAAGTGAGAGTGACACATGTTGGAGGAAGGAGAGAGAAGTGGGATTTTTCCCAAATTGAACTTTCAAGGTCAAGATAAGTTGGCCAACAAGTGAGTTTGAAACTGCAGCATGAAATACCTAACACAGGAAATTCATACTTTAAATGAAAACCTGTTAAGATAAATGGGATAATCAAGATAAGACAATATAAAAGTGTCTCTATAATAAAGACGTCTGAAAAGAGCAAGACATGAATTTTTAGCAGTTTTTAAACATAATGTGAATGGTGCAGCCAATTCCCTGCACAATGCACTAGTGCAGAATGTGTTACCTGAAATAGGGTAGTGGTTTACCCTTACTGATTAAATAAGATTTTTATAGGAGACTAGATGATCACTTTTATGGTTGTGGCTCCTCCATTGTAATCACAAAAAGATATGTTCACACTATACTGTTTTCACTGCCACAAACAAAAGGTATTAAGAGAAATCTGCACAGTTTTGTCTGACTGGCAGCTATAATGGTGAACTCCCAGGGACACAATTCTAGGAGTAATTCTCTAAAAATATACAATAACCATGAAATCATAAAGTCATTTTCTTCTGGTATAATTTATTCAGTGGTATTTTGGCTGCCATTGTGCACCCAAGTCAAGATAAAATTTTAGGTGGTGGCAATTCAAGTTGTAAAAATAGAAGGGCATGAGCACAGATCTACTTGAAAAGCACATAAGTACCTCTTTACACATAAAATGGGACTTATGACACCTTCAAAGCTTGCATTTTTATTGAATCTTAACTACTAACTCAGAAATAATTAATCTTATAAAGCCCAAGATCTGAGTCTGGAAGTCACTAGTGATCCCAAACAGCACAGAGATGAACAGCAACTATAGCTGAGGAAACAATGGAAGTGGGGGAAAGAGGCAAAAAGTCAAAGCAGTGATCTGTTAATAGATTTAAGGAAACTGATGTGATGTGTTCTTGGTTATTTTGCAAGCAGGAAGGGAGAATAAGCTCATCAAATAATAATTCTTTGCTCAGCTCTAATAACTTTTCTTGAGAGGCAAAAGGTAAATTAGATACTTCCCATGTTTGTTTTATTTGAGAAACACTATTTTTGTTTGGAATAGGTGAAGTAGGATCATATAAGGTATTGGGCAAGTTCCTCTAACTCTGTGGTCTTCAGAATAGGTTTTTTCTACTTCACAGGGTTTCTGTAAGGCTTAATTGTTGTCTGAAAAGTGTTTTGGAGATGTAAAGTGCTGTACAATGCAAAGTTTTATTAATTATTATTATCATTATCTTATAGTTAAAGTTGAAACATGGACTGAGGTACATATGCACAGATGGGTGTGACTTTTAGATATAGGACCTAGAAATTAGAGATGGGTCCATTCCAAACCTCAGATCAGAGACCCGCAAACCTTGGGGAAGTTCAGATCCAGATAAAAACTTTGTGAGTAGGGATATCTTTACAAGAAAGGTTGATTAAAAGGTATCAGATCTCCATAAGCCTGTGTATTTCTTTTTAAGATCAATTGGTTGGAAGGGTGTTGTCAGTCTTCCTTAATAATAAACATTTCCTGTGTATTAATGTTATTGTCCTATCGCGTCCTCAGGTCAACCCATAGCATGAGCCAGTATAAGCAAATGCTCAGATCCTGATTCAAGGGGAGGATGCAACAAGTTCTATATTATACTGCCTGAGCAAAGTGCTACCCAGATTTGTAAGTACTGTGTAGATAGACTTTCCACTTATGAAACACATTTAATTATTATCATGTTCAGGTGTGGCATGCCTGTCAGCTGGGGCTGGTCAAAAATTTCAAGAGAAAACATTTTCCTTTGGAAAACTGAGTTTCATCTAAATTGAAATTTTCTACGAGAAGACAGAGATTTCAGCAGAATTTTTTTGAAGGCAAATCAAAATACAGTACCTCATTTCATGTCAACATGAATCTGTGACCTCGTAACATGCCACAATGCCTAATGGGAGTTGTAGTTCTAGGTCCCTTTTGCCCCCCTTCTTTCCCCGGCTGGATTCTCTTTCCTGTAGCTGAGCAGATGCAGTGCATTGTGGGACTCAAGTAATCAGACATGGAACTCCAAATGTGCACCACAGCAGCTTGGCCACAGGAAAGACCACAGTACATCATGGAAGATATAGTCCAGGTGATAGGCGAGAATAGAGACATGAGGGACCCAGAACTACAACTCCATGGGGTATTGTGGTAGCTCAGGAAAATGGAGAGACTAATGTCAACCCAAAACAGACATTCCCAAAATGATTTTTTTTTTTGGAACTTTTCATTTTATGAGAAGTTCTGATATTTTGAATTTTTATCCCAATATTCTCATTTGATAAGAATTCTAGGGGTTTTTTAATCTGGTCTCCTCTCGACTAAATGGCCAAAGCCAATTAACTCCAACATTTTGATGAATGAAGACTACAATTCTCCCATTCTCCAGGGTAGGTTTCATATTCTTCTGTATGCTATCCCAGCTACAGAAAATGTATTATCAACAACCTTGTAATCAATTAATTGTAAATATTTATAGCTAAAGACTTCCTTGCTGCATGCTCTGAATACCATAAATGAAGAATTGTTTTTCATACTGCAGGATTTCTTAAAATTTGTTGATCCTTTTTGTCTCTGATTGCTTTGAGCACCCATAATTAATCCTTGCTTTGAGTGCACAAAATTAGGCCTAAGGTAACTTGTTTTTTAATGTTTAATCAGAAATCTGAGGTACTTAATTTTATCTGATACCTGAAAACATTTTTCAGTGCAAATATTGCAGAATACTGTCAATCAGAAAATTAGATCAAGTATGCACAGTGCTGGATCTTGTACCCTGTGAAAAAGTAACATAGGTCAGTACATGTGAAGGGACTAGACACTCTTTAAAGTAATTTGTAAAAAACAAATGCATAAAATCAATTTAGACAAACTATTGAATGCAGACGCTGTGCCTTTACTGCAGCTAGCTAGGGATCTTTTGTGAAACTCTAGGCAAACTACAGAATACTGTTTCTACTCTGTGAAAAAGATTAGGTATATTTCAGGAATAAGAAGGTGCAATTTTACTGTGTGTTAGCTGCGGGTCTCAGTTCATTCCTGAATTAAAGCAGTTTTCCAAAATTTCAAGGGTTCATTGTTTTAAAATGCATACTGAAATTATACAGTCAATTCATCACAAAGTATCTACCCTGGGAAAAGAAAATTAGGAGGTCAGTGAATAGAGTAGACTATTTTTTTCTCAAAAACATGCCTACAAATTTCAAAATGTATTCAAAATTTAGTACTTAATATTCTTCTCCAACTGTGAATTGACAGATATTTGGGGGTGACCGATATTTGAGGGTAATTCATGGCTGTTTTGTACCGCTACACCAGAAAAACCCCAAATACCATAACAGTAGTTCTTCAAGGTATGTTACACATGTCCATTCCACTGTAGGTGGTTTGTTCGCTCTACTGTACTTTTGTCAGAGTTTTTCCCTTAGCATCATAAGTGCCCTCTGCTGCCTCACATAGGCATAAAGGGCCAAACTGCCCCAACCCCCCTTGAAGACTCCGAGAGAGAGGGGAAGGAGGGTGCGTCTTGGATTGGACATGTGCAACATATCTCAAAGAACAACAGTTATGGAAAGGTTAGTAACAGCTTTTTCTTCAAGTGATTGCACCTGTCCATTCCACTGTAGATGACTCACAATCAGTCCCAGCTTGAGGTGAGTTCAGAGTCTATTTGAACAGGGACTAGAGGACCACTTGTCCAAATTTAGCATCATCTCTAGATTGCTGAGGGATAGTTTAGCAAGGGGCAAACGCGATATGATGACGAGGTTGCCACGTTGCAAATGAATAACATCTGGATATGTTAGCCAGAAATGCCACAGAGATTGCTTGGGATCTAGTTGAATGTTCCAATACTCTATCCAGTGGCTTCACATTAGCCAACTGATAACACAGGCAAAACAAATGGATATCCATGATGAAATCCTTTGTGTGGAAGCAGGACTTCCCTTCATTCTGTGTTCAAATGCAATGAACAATTGAGACAAACACCTGAAAGGTTTAGTCTGTTCCAGATAAAACACTAAAGCTTTTCAAACATCTGGAGTGTATAGTCCCTCCTTACTACTGTGAGGCTTTCGGAGGAAGGTCAGTAAGAAAATTGCTTGGTTGATAGGAAAGGTGGATACAACTTGCATAAGAAAACTTGGCTGGGGACGAAGGTAGACTTGATCCGCATAAAAAACTATGTGGGGGATGTGATACTAACACCCTCAACTCCCCTGCTCTCCTGCCACTGAAATGGTCACTAAAAACACTATCTCTTCATTTAAATATGCAGAGAGCAGGTCGCAAGAGGCTCAACGGGGAGACCCATCAGTTTTGTTAAGACTAGATTCAGGCTCTAATAGGATGGAATAGGGGTCTGTACATGCGGTAACAGTCAGTCCAAACCCTTTAAAAATCTTACAGCCTTTAGGTTGGAAAAAAAGGAGCTATTATCCACAGGAAGGTAGAATGCTGATATAACCAGTAGGTGTACCCTGACTGAGCTAATCGCCAATCCTTGCTCTCTCAGGTACAAAAAGATAGTCCAGAAAACGAAGAACACAAGCAAGAAGAGGGGAGACCCCTTTCAGCCTCGACCAGATGGAAGACCTCTTCCATTTAGCAAGGTAAGTTATCTAAGGGTACGTCTATACTTACCTCCTGGTTCGGCGGCAAGCAATCGATCTTCTGGGATCGATTTATCGCGTCTTGTCTAGACGTGATAAATCGATCCCGGAAGTGCTCACCGTCGACACCGGTACTCCTGCTCCACGAGAGGAGTACACGGAGTCGACGGGGGAGCCTGCCTGCTGCGTCTGGACCCGCGGTAAGTACCTTTTAGTTCGAACTAAGATACTTCGACTTCAGCTACATTATTCACGTACCTGAAGTTGCGTATCTTAGTTCGAACCGGGGGGTTAGTGTGGACCAGCCCTTAGTTGATGGTATTCTACTATTCAGCAGTACTTCCTTCACCTCTCGAGAGCAAGACTCCTCTGCCGAAGTTAATAATGAAACCTCCAGGCCATTAGGTGAAGGGCCTGAAGATTGGTGTGGAGGAAGCAGCCGCGCTTCTGAGAGATTAGGTCTGTGTGAAGTAGGGAGTGACAGTGGGGAATTGATTGGGAGGTCTATGAGCTAAGTTTCCTTTAAGATGCACAGCTATATGGCAACGCAGCAGTCTATTAAGCCCTGCACAAGGGCTCAGGACTGAGGCGTGGAGAGAGATGCCTCTCCCCCAGCACGGACCTTGAGCAGCGAGAAGAGACGCCTCTTACCACCAGCCCCAACACAGACCTGCCCCGGACTAGCCGCGGACAGGGGAAAGGTGCCCCTCCCCCGGCCCAAAACCAGCCCCGGCACGGACCTGCAGAGAGAGTTGGAGGGAGTCCTCACTTCCCGCCGTAGCCTCTGGGCAGCTTGTACCCCAAGCCCCTCATCCCCGGCCCCAACCCAGAACCCACACCCCCAGGCGGAGCCCTCACCCCCCTGCACCTCAACCCTATGCCCCAGCCCTGAGCCTCTCATACCTGGCCCCACCCTGGAGCCCTCACCCCCCTGCACTCCAATCCTCTGCGCCAGCTCTGAGCCCCCCACCCACACTCCGAACCCCTCCGCTCCACCCCCATCACATGAATTTTGTGATGTGCACCAATATGGAGGTGATGTGTCAAACATCACCTCCATATTGGGGCACATAACAAAAGTAATTCCGCACATGCCTGGGAAAAATTAGAGAAAACACCCAGAGGCTGTCTATGCAGCTGGCTTGCTGCTACAACAGACCCTGATGTGCACTCCTGATAACTTGCCTTATTCCTGGTCCTGGTTCCTGACTCCCTTCTCTGCTCCGGATACCTTGCCCTGCCTTTCTTCCACTCACCCTGCCTTGGCTGACCTACTTGGCTCTTTGCAGAGTGGCTCATTGACCTAGGCTCCAATTTGATCCTATGGCATGACACAAGTACGGACTGCTGCTTCTGGCCTTGACCCTCTTGACTGAACTCAGGCCTTGTTGTTGTGTCACACACACCCCAACCTAGGCTTGGGCCTTGATCCACGCTTCGTAGCTAGGATCCAGCGAACATCTAGTTTTGCTACTTCCTTCTAAATCAGCTTGTTTTCTACAGTTTCTACTTGGAAGAGGTAGTGAGAACTCTCCTCTTCACCTTAGTAAGGTATCAGGAGTGCACATCAGGGTCTGTTGTAGCAGCAAGCCAGTTGCATAGACAGCCTCTGGATGTTTTCTGTAGGTCTTAAATACCATGCCTGCGACAATCCAGAAAAGTGGTATGCACCACCCTCAGGGCCTCTGTAGGTGGGATACCCAGTAGTGCTCAAGACCTGAGGGCTCATACGCTGCTGTTCCCCAGTTCAGAGCTATTGGGTGGTGGTGTGGACACAGCAGCTGCCCAGGAGCCAGCAGACCCAGACTTGCAGATCCTTACAAATGTAAACTGAGAATTAACTAAATACTGTGTATTTACATATAAAGAGATAGTACTACAGTCTCCCAGAGTAATTTGACTCCTCTAGAATACACTGATCATAAAAGAGGATTAGTGTTTTTAACAGAGATCTGCAAGGTAACATGTCTGAGCTAAATGGTGACTGAACCTCAAGAGCTGCTGTGGTGTTTGGGGAGGAGGGCTAAAAGATCATAGCTAGAGAAAGAAAACTTTCCCATCCTTCATTTAAAAGATAAGAGAGATTTTCATGAGGCGGGGCACTGCAGGATTGTACCTCTTAAACAACAGGACTTTAAATACAATACAAAGAAATAAAAAGGCTGAAGGGCTAATCTGCAGGGCTGCTTTGTTGTACACTGGGATTGTACAATGGGCCACTTATATTAATTCCTAAATAAAGTAATCAATTTCTTAGACCTAAAGCAACATAACCATACGGCATCAAAGCCAATACCGTAGATTATCAACCATGAGAATGTCACCTGATTTCATTTTTTACTTTTTAAAGAATACTTGTTAAATTCTGTGGGCATTTCCCTTATTTCTGCAAAATTCTATATTACCTTTATAAATAAAGGTCACAGGCTATCAATGCCCAAGGCAAACTTCAGAGACTTAACAAGAAATTAACAATCAATGCAGAGCAAATTTCAAATACCAGGAGTACTGGGCTTTATTTCTTTTCTTTTCTTTTTTTTTTGGGGGGGGGGGGGATCTTGTGTGAAAAAATTGCACCCCAAACTAACTGTTCAATAATACGTGCCAAAAAATCCAAGAATGAGAATGAATAGTGCTTCAAAATGCCATTCCCATAAATACTCTTTTTCTACAAGGAGAAATTCATGAAAAAGCAACTGCCTATAGTTCATCAGAAAAAAACACTCACCAAGTTATAAATTCATCAAAAAATCACCAGACTGAAATGCCATTATAATCCAAGAATCAAGGAAATAATTCATCTACCTATTTATGAGCTTATGAATGCTTTACCAAGCAGCTGATGTGCTGTGTGCCATAGCAATTTTAAAATCAATCCAATGTGTCTGCAACTCTGATTCTTGAAATACGCTCACTGTCATTACACAAAGTATGTAATGTACAAAAACCTTTCTTTACCAAAAAAAAAAAAAAAATGAAAAGTCACCCAATTCCTTGTAAGATTCCCAAGCAGAATTTTTCAGGTACGAAGCAGTAGAGAACTATAAGAATGTTTTTAAATAAATCTTTATAAACATGATCATGGAAAGGTGAGAAGAAACCAAGTGATCAGACTCAATGAAAATAATTTTGAGATATACTTATCTGTCTAGGTACTTATATGGCCCCAGTACTATAATATGACAGTTCCCATATGCAGCACAATGGATAATGGCCATAACCTTGACTCTGCTTTGACTGAAGATATCTAATAGTGAGGTGATACTACTGCAACTAGGGGAATGGAGCAAGACAGAGCATTTTCATGTACTTATAGGTTCCATGTGAATCAAAACATCTGTTCAAACCAGCAGAGTTCTGGTGCCCATCCCTGATGACCATACCATGCAAGCTTCCAGCATCCTTCAGATTTAAGTATTAACTATACACCCTTTGGTTGGCAAGTTATGTTTGATTTTAACATAACAGACTAAAACTGCACAAATTTCAGAAAAGAACAGTTAGTGTTTTGCAGGCAGTAAAACAGGCTAGGATGGTGTATAAGAACCAATGTAATAGAAAATAGAACAGAATATTTTATTGCTTCTAAAATAACTGCATTCTCCTTATTTTTCCATAACAGCACATAAGTGTTGTCTGCTTTGCCAAAGAAAAATATCCCACTAAACTTTTATTTCAAACACTAGGACTTTTTCTGTCCTTTTAAATTTAGATCTGTACATGTCTGTGTAAAATTGTCTCTCGCAAAATAAAGCAAGAGAACAGTTAAATCATTCAAAACAAATTTTTATATATGCTCTAATGACAGTTGCAAATGCTCAGCACCTCTTTGGATTGGCTATTTAGCAAAAAACAACTAGATATTTTGTGGGGCAAAGCTAAAGAGGTTTTGAGGACCTGAAATAGAGCATGTAAACCCCGCAATGGAGGTGAAGGGGTTAAAGAGTTGTTGTGGGCAAAGTTTTCCCTGACCCCCTTGGATCTGTCAATCAAATACAGGCAGACGAAAGGCTTAAAAGCAGATAAAAGACAGTGCTGAGCAGCTCTGAGAGAGGGCAGATTGACCGATTCCCCTCATGCTTTCAAGGAGACAACAGGCTCTGGTATTCTAGCCGGGTAGGATAGGTTCGGCAAGCCGCACAGTGAGCCATTAGGTGGTTGGTACTGCTACCTCTCTACCCTTTTCAGAGTTAGGGAATTTGGGACTATGTTAAAAGGACCAGGGGTGGCAGCCAAAAGCTCCACCCGCCTCAAGCACAGTTGGGATTGTTTAACCCAATTTTGTACCATAGAGACTCCTTCAGGCAGATGGATGCACCCTAAGAAATTTTCACCCACCAGATGGTAGGAGGTACCCATCAGCAACCCTAGAACTGTGACAGGATCTAACCATTCCCTTGACGGCCCCTCATAGGGTCAGGACTATAGTAAGGTAATCTGGGTTCCAAGGCATACATGCCCCCCATTACTATGCCCCCCTCAACCATCCCTCACGATGTGTATGAGAAGGTGGCAGAGGTCCATGCCCCTGGTAATCTGCATGTAGCAACCTGCATGAAATTTGGAGGAAAAATCCCAGGTTGTAGGAAAGAAGACTTTGACAGAGGCATGAGGAAACCAGTCTGTGTGCATGTGGCTGGAATGCTGGCTGAAAATTCAATATCTCTAAACAGTTCTCCTACTAATGAGCCAGTTTAGGTTTAGAAACATTGAGTCTTCTCATGTTATTACACAGCACCCAGTACATGAAACGTATGGGGTCTGCTCCTTTCCCTCAGGAGCAGCATCAGGGAAAGCCACCATACTTACATCCTGGTTGTTGGGGTATCTGCTTGAGGGGTGGGCCAGGCTCCCTGCAGTCTTCTCCTTCTGTCACACAGAGTCCTTTGCTGGGGTGATGTTGGAGGAGCACCCTAAAGTAGTGGGTCTAGAAGTTAACACCCCATCGAGATCCATGGTAAAGTTCATGAGTCCCTCAGGCCTGGTCTACACTACAGAGTTAGGTCGAAGGAAGCCGCCTTGAGTTGACCTGTTAATGTATGTGTCTACACTACTGGGTCCTTTACATTGACCTAAGTCGCCTCTGATGTCGACTTCTGTAATCCAAGTTTGCAAGACGCATAGCACTTAGTTCGATTTTCATGGGCCGAGAGCGAGGTAGTGCAGATGCAGCATTGTATAATTTGACTGAACTGATCTCCAGTTGGTGTCCCACAGTGCTCATCTGTGACCACTCTGGAGATCATTCTCAACTCTGCTGCACTGCAGCCAAGTACACAGGAAACAGCCCTTCCCCTGCTAAAGCCCTGGGAATCTTTGATTTCCCATTTCCTGTTTGATCAGCACTGGGAGTGTGCAAGCTTGAGCACAGTTGATCATGGAGACTACATGCCCCAAACGCGCTCCAGCCTGGTCTGCACAGGAGGTGGTAGATCTCATCGCTGTGTGGGGAGAAGAGTCTGTGCAGGCAGAGCGCCGATCCAATAGAAGAAATGCTGACATCTATGCAAAGATCGCTCGTGGAATAGGGGAGAAGGGCTACACAAGGGACACACACAGCAGTGCCGTGTGAAAATAAAAGAACTTCGCCAAGCATACCAGAAGGCAAGGGAGGTGAACAGTCATTCTGGTGCTGAACCCCACACATGCCGGTTCTTTGGGGTAACCCTTCCAGCACCCCCAAAAGCAACATGGGGGTCATGGGCTTCTTGGGGGTGACCCTACCAGCACCTCCACAAATGTGGACACCTCACAGATGTGTGAGACTAGGGGCAACAGGGAGGAAGATATGGTGGATGAGGAAGAGGAGGAGAATAGGAGACAGGCAAGCAGTGGATCCATTCTCACTGAGAGCCAGGAAATATTTTTAACCCTGGTGCCCTCTTGGTCACAGGACATCACAGTGGCCGACCGTGATGCCGGGGAAGGCATCGCTGGTGAGTATACAGTTAAAATGAAAGTCCAGTTAAACTTTAGCAGACACACACATTCGGTGGTATTGCAGGTTTACTGTGAAGAAAAAGCGAGCTGCTGTGGTTCTCTGCTTACAAAAGGCCACTCCAGCTACGCAGGGGGTTGGCCCCAGCAAAGACTGTTTATGGGACTGGGATAACCCAGGAATCCTCCATGGATATCTCTAGGAAACTTTCATGGAGGTACTCTGCAATCCTTTGGAGAAGGTTTCTGGGCAGGACAGTCTTATTTCTTCCACCATGGTAGGACACTTTCCCATGCAACTCCTGAATTAATTCTGCTGGCATCATTTTGGTACACAGCATAGCAGCATAAGGACCGGGTCTATACCCAGACGCTTGCAGCATCTCCTTCCTTTCCACCTCCGTTACCCTCAGGAGACTGATATCACATAGGGTCGCCTAGGGGAACAGGGGGAAGTTCTCATTAAAAGTGCTCTTACATGGAAAAAAAGAGCATGTAGACCCACCCCACCCCACCCCCCATTCCGGATCGCCAGACCACGTGGCCACTAATGTGTCTTTACTGTGCTCGGCATGGGTTGGCAAGTAGTTTAAGTGACTGATAGGGGACTGGGGCCCCACATGTGAGATTCCTCAATATGGGAGTGAAAATGTTCCCCTCCCTTCTCCCCCCGCCCCCGTTCGTAAACAGCTTCCCGTGGTGCTATGGGGAAGGGACATTGTTCGACTAGCTACCTGTGCTCCCGACATGAGCCTGCCATAAACTTCATTAAAAGTATGGTCACCCATGACCTGGGGAGGCCTACTCACCATGGCTGGAGCAGCAAAACAGCACAGTGAACGGTCACGAATTCTGATGTTATGGCTTGCACCTATTGTAATAAGGTTTTCTTTTTATGAAAATGGCCTTGCTATGGAAACATTTTATTCATGTACAATGGCTCCTTTATTTTTTCCCGACTGATAGCTGAAAATGTGTCCTTCGGTGTGTCATCAACACCTGAAAGCAGACTTTCAGTGATTAGAAGAAGGAGAAAGAGAACACGGGAGGACATGTTCACCGAGATAATTAACGCCTCCGGGACTACTGACACAGAGCTTAGAGCATGGAGGATTTCACTGTCTGAGAAGTTAGATATGGACATGGAGAGCAGAAAAGCTTCCAATGAGCAAGAGCGTGCGGCACACAATGAGATGCTTCAGATTATGAGGGACCAAGCAGACATGCTGAGGTGTCTGGTTGAACTGCAGGAAGAGAAGCAGGAGGGTAGAGTCCCTCTCCAGACCCTGGTGGACAGCCAGGCAGGATCGCCTGGCACAGAATCACCCTCCCCCAAGTGTTCCATGAGGCGTGGGTGAAAAGTCCATTATCCCTTTCACTTAACTCAGCGTGTGGGGGGAAGGGTACAAGGAACAGAAGGCGCCCATTCCCAGACCTTTGATGGTCTGGAATGCAGTGTTATGTTACACAGCTGAAAATGTTGCTCCCATTCCAACTTTCAACCTCTTTTCCCCAAGGTTACCTTTACTTTCTATTCTCCCTCTTTACTTATGTTTGTTAAATAAAGTAAATGGATTTGAGAAATAAATGTTCTTTATTGAGTAGAAGCACTGGGCTTGGGTGGGGGGTTGACTTTACAGGGACAGTGATACAAGCCAGGTGAAGCTTTGGGAAAGCACAATGCAGACAAGCAGCTCACATTACTGTGACTCATTATTGGAACGGTTTTTCAAAGCCTCACAGATACGCAGCACCCCTTGCTGTGATCTTCTTATTGCCCTGGTGTCTGGCTGCTCAAAAATGGCTGCCATACGATCTGTGTCAACTGCCCACCGCTGCGGAAAACTTTCCTCCTTTTTCTCACAGATACTATGGAGCACACAGCAGGCAGCTATAATCGTGGGGATGTTCTCCTCACTAAGGTCCAACCTTGTTAGCAGACTTCTCCTTTCAAATGACCAAAGGCACATTCAACCACCTTTCTGCACTTGCTGAGCCTATAGTTGAACCGTTCCTTATAGCTGTCCAGATGGCCAGTGTATGGCTTCATTAGCCATGGGAGCAAGGGGTAGGCTGGGTCCCCCAGGATAACGATAGGCATCTCAACGTTGTCAATGTTAATTTTGTGGTCTGGAAAGAAAGTCCCAGATTGCAACTTTTTGAACAGACCCGAGTTTCTAAAGATGCGCGTGCCAGGAACCTTTCCCAATTATCCTACGTTGATGTCGATGAAACACCCCTTGTGATCCACCAGCACTTGCAACACCATTGAAAAGTATCCCTTTCAGTTTATGTACTCTTTGGCAAGGTGGTCTGGTGCCAAGATGAGGATATTCATGCCATCTATTGCCCCACCACAATTAGGGAACCCCATCGCAGCAAAAACATCCACTATGTCCTGCACATTTCCCAGACTCACTACCTTTTGTAGCCGAAGTCAATTAATGGCCCTGCACACTTGGAGCACAGCAGCTCCCACGGTTGATTTACCTACTCCAAATTGATTCCTCACTGACTGGTAACTGTCTGGCATTGAAAGCTTCCAAATAGTGATCGCCACTCGCTTCTCCACTGTCAGAGCAGCTTTCCTTTTTTTGTTGCTGAACTGCAGGGAAAGGGAAAGCTCTGCCCAAAGTTCCTGGAAGGTGACCTTCCACATTCGAAAGTTCTGCAGCCACTGCTCGTCATCCCATACCTGCAAAACGATGAGGTCGCACCAGTCAGTGCTTGTTTCATGGGACCAGAAACGGCGCTCAACAGAGTGCAGCTGCTCTGTGACTGCCAGCAGCAACTGTGAATTGTTTTTTAATGGCTTGCAGCAGGGCTGCTTGCAGGACATCGCTATGTTCTGTGCGGCAGATCCTACTTTGGCTCTGGAAATACTGCAGGAGAAGGTGCAAGGTGTTTGAGATGCTCATAGCAAGAGTTCACAACTGAGCAGGCTCCATTCTGGGGTTAAGGCATATGGGCGGCGGTTTTAAGATGCGAAAACCACTGGGTTGTTTGCTGTTGATGTGAGAGAGGGAGCACAGTGCATCATGGGATGCCGACGCAATGTTCCCATTCTCCCCTGCGACAATGTTTTGGTCCCATGAGGCATTGCACAAACTTCCCAAGTTCCACAAGTTGCACTTTGGGATAGCTACCCATGATGCACTGCTTTGTGCGTCAATGCAGGCGCTGCTAGTGAGGATACACTCCATCGAGACAATGAGCATGGTGTGGCCACACACAATCGATTTCATTAATTCAGGGGCTCAAGGTCAAATTAGATAAAGTCAATTTAATTTTGTAGTTTAGACAAGCCCTCAGCTGTTGTCTCAGACTGTCTGAAGAGTCAGGCAGATGTCACCATATAGGTAGTGTTCAGTTCATATTTTCCAGCATTTCTTCACTATCATGAGGGCTAGAAATCTTTTCTTTTTAAAATGAAAACTGTGATTCCAACTAATCACAGACTCCAGAAGTCAGGGCCCCAGGTACAGCCCTCTAGTTCCTATGGAGACATATGCACAGCAGAAAAAATCCCCTCAGCACCAAGTCTCAGGAACCTGGGTCAAAGCACTCAGGGGAAACTACCGGGCTAAAAATAGCACTATATATGTTCCTGCTCATGCGGCAGCCCAGATTCTGAAACCTGGAGCGGGGTGGGTCTCAGAGCCCAGGCTCCAGCTTGAGCAGGAATGTCTGCACTGCAGCCCTGCGAGCCTGAGTCAATTGACCTGCTGCGTCGAGCCAGAAAAAAAATCATATTAATAAAATAGATCAAATTCTGATTATTATTTACAGCTTTTTAATGAATTCAGATAAAATCAGTTTGCTGAAAAGTTCACTCTCTTACTTCAAACTTCCGTATTGAAAATCTATTTTGATAAGGTTTTTAGAACTAAAAGAGTTATGTTTTCATTAACAAGCAGATGGCAGTTTTTGTTGAAGGTTTTGTTGTTGTTTGTTGGGTTTTAGTTTTTGGTTTGCATAGGTGTGACAGCCATTTTATCCTGCTACTACTTTATTTTAGCACATTTAATTGCTAAGTTCATAGAAAAATCACAATACCTTCCCAAGCAGATGGTGAAAGTTGTTTTTAAAAAGAGTAGTGAGACTCTTTTCCCAGCATACTTTCACAGCTTTCTGGGGTCTGTTCAGTACAGATTCATAACTGAGAACATGGGAATGTGCCTCTACAGTGAAGTAAGTCCCAAATCTGCAAGGTGCTGAGTACTCTAGCCCAGATTTCCCCATTGGCACTACTCACATTCCTAATGATTTTTCAGTTATCTGGCAATTCCCTCACACACACACTGATGGCGCAAAAAAAAAAAAAAAAGAAAATTCAGTTCAATGCAACCTGAACACAAACTCCACAAAATTTCAGCAACAAAAATTTCATTTTGGATGGAATAAAATATGTTTCATTTTGTTTCTGGCCATTTTTAACTTAAACAAAAAGGAAAGGAAATGATAGTCTAGAATCACAAAATATAGCTAGAGAAGGGGCAGCAGGTGCCTTCCCGATAACTTTTATCCCAATAGTTAGGGCACTCACCTGGGAGATGAAAGATGAATACTCAAGTCCCTGCTCCAGTGACCAATTATTGATACAAACCAAAACAATTTCAACAGGAGAAATTGAAAGCCCCAATACCAAATGCCCAGTGGGTTGGGCACTCATCTGCAGTTGGGGAGATTTAGGTTTAATCCCCATCTGCATGATGTCAAGATGGGATTTGAACATAGGTTAGAGTTGCTGGGGGATGGGGTGTCTTGAAGCTGTTCCACTGTGTATAAAATATGTGAATAGTCATTGGAAAACTTTTTTTTCCAGAGAGAGAGGGAGAGACTTGATCGGCCAGTGGTTAGGGCACTCACTAGTGATGAGCAGGGGGGAAAGGAGGAAGAAAAGATATAAAAATAGACTCAATTTCAAAAATTTGACATTTTGAAATTCAAATTTTTCATTTTAAACAGAAACAGAACATTTTGAAAAGCCAAAATTTTTTTCATGAACATCTGCAATTTGGGGGAAGGTCATTTGTCATAATAAAAAGATCTAAATAAAAATGTTGACCAACTCTATTCATGTTTTCCTGCAGAGTAGATTCACCCACTCTACTGAAGGCGATGCCAAAGCCCAAGCACTGCTTAAGCTCTCAAAATAAGCCCTAACGCAGAATGAGCAGTGAATGACAGTACTTGCTTGGGAAATGGAAAGTATGATACTTCTATAGTGATTAGAGATGCATGTGAACCAAAATTACAGATCTGAATATCCCTGAGGCCAGGTGAAGCTCAGACTCAGTCTGAACATCATTAATTGTAATATTCTTATAGTAAGCATTACTTTCAAAAATACAAATCCTTGAATCTTGGCAAAGAGTGCACAATCTGTGTGGAAAGGGGATGACAACTCAAAGTCACCTATCTGTCCTGACCTTGAGCTCTGCCCTCACCAAAACATGAAGGTGCTGCAACTTCCAATAAAGCACTCTCAGGATTTGTCCTAAGTTACACCAGCAGTGTTCTAACAGACAAGGATTGCTGGAGGCAAAGTGCTGTGGTCACAACCGCTCTGGCCCCAGTTTGCTCAAAAGGACTTGGTGCATATATAACTGTAAGTATTAAATAATTTTTTCCACAGAAATTTTACTCTGAACTCGTAGAAATCTGGTATCAATTGCCCATTGCTTGTTTTACACACTTGCAAACCCTTTTGAGTCAGAACTTAGTCTACCTAAATGTTTGTACAGTGCCTAGCACAGCCTTGAATTGAGGTTGAGGGGCACCATTGCCATCATAATAAATAATATTATCTTAGTAACATAAAATCCAACCAGCTATTGAGTAAGCAGTTAACAGTTCAGTAATATTAATCAGGATAATTGAGTATCTGGAAAATATTCCACATTTCTGTAATAAAAGTATGAAGCCTTACACAGTCATACACAGACTGAAAGAACATGAATAAAACGTATTATGTTATGCACCATTAAGTAGATCAGCTATTATGTTTCCTAATTTTCACTAATGTGGTTAAGAGACAGAGAGAGACACTAGGGCAAAGAGGGAGTGAAATGACAATGTTACATTTCTCTAATATATGTGCATTTTACTCCTTCATAACTTAATCTGATTAATAAAAAATAATAATTTTCTGCTCAGTGTTATTGGCAAAAGAATAAGTTTTGGTCTTACATAAGACTTTTTATATAAATGCTTTTCAATCCTGAGATAGCTAACAAGTTAGTTATAAGAGTGCTTGTATAATGTTATAATACAAAGCAGGCTTATCACACATTTCACATCTAAATGTATTGTAAAAAATTGCATCTAATCATTCTAGTTTGACTGACTGGAACTAAACATGGTGGGAATAAAATACACATTCTGTTTCAAACACAGAAGAAAGGATGATCTCATTAAAATGATTTGCTGATATGACTTAAAACAATTTATTTAATCTTTACCTTTTTTATGTAAATATCTTTCAACTAAGGATTTAAAAAGTATAATTTAAAATAGATTTTGTAAAGTATAATTAGATGCTCTGTCAGATGGGAAGACAAATTAAAAGTGCGATTCACACTGTTATAGCAGCATTGCCACCAAGGAGTTACTAATCTTTTACACAATACTCACAGCAGAATGTAGTCCAATCTCTGTAGGGCACGTGATTATAGACTTGCAGGGAAACTGGGATTTAAATTATTCATCAATGCAGATTTCCTTTTGCAGAAAAATTAGTGTGCCACATAAATAGCAAACTGTTAATTCTTGGCTTTTTGCAAATTAACTGCCTGGTAATGGCATCAGTTACTACCAGTTAGTTTTACTAGCAGTTACAGTAGCAATACACTGTCAAACAGACAGCTGTATACTTAAAAAAAAATGCTAAAGAACATCTATGCAGCCAATTAAGTTTTCAGAATGCATTAGCTCCTGTAATTGTAAATCATTGTGCATAGACCTGTAGGAGAACTGATTAATGCCAGATTATGGCCATAATTTACATTTCAGTGGAAGAATGCTATCTCAGCTTGAGCAAGTCTTACACACCAATATCCAACAGGAACTAGACGGGATAACAAAATACATTTGCTAGGAAAAGATTTGCAACCTTCAAATTGTCAGGTATGAATTCAGGCTCAAGTGATACAATGTATACTTTCACCTGCCTGTTAGCCAAAGAACACTACAAGCTCATTATTTGCAAAAGCAAACTGTCATCTAAGTAGTATGAATCATTCCACATCTTCACTACACATTCTTGCCTCAGCGGGGCAGTAGAACATGTGTGGCAGGGTGCTATCTGTAGCACCCTGGTCACTGAGGTTGCTGCAGGAGCGGGAAGACTGCAGGCTTAACTGAAGTCAATTAACCAGCTTCTTGTGGAGATTTCTGACACTTGGGTGGCAATTGCTGGGCTAAAATGACAATTGGTTCAGTAAGGAAGAGGATATGTGGGAGGAACAGGAAATACAGGGGAAGCTCAGAGTGAACTCAGAGGGTGAGCCTGGGAGAGGAAAGAAAGTTATGTGGAAGTCTCCTCTTCCATTATACCTGTAGTATGTTCTGTTATGCTTTCACCCTGAAGATTAAATGCACAGCTTGTGCGTGTCTGTGGCTAGGAGACCACAAGAACCGGCTACATGATGATTCTCATGGTAGGTGAAGGGCTGCCCAGTTACAACCTGGCAGTATTCTATGAAATGTCAGCCCGCAGAGCAGTAACGGTATGTTTTACCCCACATTCTGTGCATAGTAGCTGGGACTTTCAAAGGTGCCTAAGAAATCTGAATATCCAGTTCCTAGTGAATTCAGTGGAATGACTCACAATGCCTAAAGTTAAACATGTGCTTAAGTCTTTGCAAAATCAAGCCCTTAATCTATACTTATGTAGCATTACTATATAAGTAGCACAGCAAGACCAGGTAAAGATCTGTTATTATTCCCATTATAAACACCTACAATTTCTCTTTGGACTTGTTTGGCATACAAAATTTCAGCCAGCAAGGAAATTTTAAAATAAAGATTTTGAGGGGAAAAAAAGTACAGTTAAATGTAAAACCCCACAAGTTTGCTTGGTTTTAATGCCTACTTGAATTCATTGCTATAAATCTGCTTCTATTTTTAAACTAAATATTGGAAAGCAATACCTTCAATGTGTTATAGGGAGATATCAATTGCTGTAATATCTAGGTGCTGAAATAGCAATACTAGGACTAAGAAAAATCAAACATTTAGCTTCTATTGACAAAAACAAAGGAATTACGTTTAGGCCAATAGGCCAACCTAAATTCAGGATATGGAATGCTTTTCTCACCTCACCAGCCTGAGTTAGGGACAGAGATAAAGTCTAATCTGACTGATATCCCATACAGCAAAAGTTATTTCAATTGGGTTGCTCGGGATGTGACTCAGAATGGTTTATTGCGTCATACTTCAGTTTTAATTATAGCCCTCAGTTTTGGGGACACACTTGAAAGTAAATTAGGCTCATAGAGCCAAATTCTGTTCTCAGTTACACTGGTAAAAAAAAACCTGATGCAACTACATAGACTTCACTTGAGTTACACGGGATTTACAGTAGTGTAAATGTGAACAGAATCTGGCCCATAATATGGAAGCCATAGGGCCATGCTGCCCAATCTTTTCTGTCTGACAGGCAAACACATTATTTGAAAAAAGTCCAGGGACCACGCTCAATACTTCAATGATTTCCCAAGGCTCAGGCAAAGTTAGACAACCTTCTATTCCTGCTCTCCCTCAGTGGAGCAGCCAGAACTCTCTTAGAATCATAGAAATGTAGGGCTGGGAGGGACCTCCAAGTTATCAAGTCCAGCCCCCTGTGCTGTGGCAATAGAACTAGACCTTCCCTGACAGGTGTTTTTCCAACCAGTTTTTAAAAATCTCCCATTCCTCAGCCTCCCTTGGAAGCCTATTCCAAAGCTTCCCTACCCTTATAGTTAGAAAGTGTTTTCCTAATATCTAACCTAAATCTCCCCTGCTGCAGATTAAGCCCATTACTACTTGTCCTATCTTCAGCGCACATCGAGAACAATTGATCATCACCCTCTTTAGAACAGCCCTTAACATATTTGAAGACTTTGTCAGGTCTCCCCCACTCTCCAGCCTTCTTTTCTCAAAATTAATCATGCACACTTTTTTAAAACCTTTCCTCGTGCACGCTTTTTTTTTTTTAACTTTTCCTCATAATAAAAGGTTCAGAAAGTCTGACCTATTTTTGTTGCTTTCCTCTGGACTCCCTCCAATTTTTCCACATCTTTTCTAAAGTGTGACACCTAACACTGCACAAAGTACTCCAGCTGAGGCCTCACCAATGCTGAGTAGAGCAGTACAGTTATCTACTGTGTCTTACGTACACCACTCCTGTTAATACACCCAGAATAATAGTAGCCTTTTTTCACAGCTGTAGCACATGGTTGACTCATTTAATCTGTGATCCACTATAACACTCAGATTCTTTTCAGCAGTACTACTGCCTATCTAGTTATTCCCCATTTGGTATTTGTGCACTTGATTGTTCATTCCCAAATGAAGTATTTTGCCCTTGTCTTTATTACATTTAATCTTGTTGAATTCAGACCAAGTCTCCAATTTGTCAAGGTCGTTTTGAATTCTAATTCTGTCCTCCAATACGTTTGCAACACCACTGAACCCCACTAGATTCGTCCTCACACTGATAGGGCATAACACTGATAACTACTTTTTGAGTATGGTCTTTCAATTAGTTGTGCACCCACCTTATAATAATTTCATCTTGATCACATTTCCCTAGTTTGCTCATAAGAATGTCATGTGGCACTGTGTCAAAAGCCTTACTAAAAATCAAGAAACCACATCTATTGCTTCCCCACTATCCACCAGACCAGTAACCCTGTCAAAGAAGGAATTTAGGTTGGTTTAGCATGATCTAGTCTTGACAAATCCATGCTGACTATTCCTTATAACCCTATTACCCTCTTGGTGCTTACAAATTGATTGTTTAATCATTTGTTCCAGTATCTTTCCAGGTATTGAAGTTAGGCTGAGTTGTCTGTAATTTCCCAGGTCCTCTTTGTTCCCCTTGAATACTATGTTTGCCCTTTTCCAGTTCTCTGGCACCCAGGGGCGGCTCCAGGCACCAACGCAGCAAGCGCGTGCCTGGGGCGGCAAGCCGCGGGGGCGGCGCTCTTCCCCGCCAGCACCCAGCCGGGGGAGAGCGGGGCCACAGGCGGGCATGCCGCCGCCCTCCCCGTGGCGCTCCTCTGGCCAGGGGAGAGTGGGGTATGCCGCCACCCTCCCCGCCGGTGCCCAAGCGGAGCCACGGGCATGCCGCCCTCCCCGCCGGTGCCCCGGCCAGGGGAGAGGGGTGGCCGGTGGCTTTTTTGCCTGGGGCGTCAAAAAAGTCAGAGCCGGCCCTGCTGGCACCTGACCCATCCTCCAAAAGTTCTGAAAGATAATTGCTAATGGTTCCAAGATTGCTTCAGCTAAGTCCTTAAGTACTGTGGTGGGGCAGCTGTTCCACCCCAGGTGAAGTTTGGACTAGAACAGGCCAGAGAGGCTGCGCAGACCGGCAGCCAATCAGGGCCAAGCAAGAGGCAGCCAAGTAGGGCCAGGCTAAGCCCTATATAAAGACTGAGGAGGAGCAGGGTGAGGAGTAGCACCTTGGACAGAGCAGTGCTGGGCAGGCCTGGGGGGATCAGAGAAGAACTGTGGCCCGTTACCTGCCAGGCTGCGGCCCTGACTGGAAGGGCTGAGAAGGTGCAAGGGGCCAAAGAGGAAGTGGCCCAGGGAACATTGCCTAACAAGGGGAGAGAAGGAGGGGAGAGAGGCTGCCACTAGAGGGTCCCTGGGTCAGGACCCAGAGTAGCGGGCAGGCCTGGGTCCCCCCCTTCTCCCTTGTACTGCACCTGGCCACAGAGGAGTGTGGCTGAGACTAACTGCAACTGGCCCTTGAGGTGAGGGGCTAGACTTTGGGGTTGTGGCCGGCCAAATCGAGGCAGGTGGCAGGCAAAGGACTTTTGTTCTCCACCCCGCCCCCCGGAAGGGGGTGAGACTGGAGCAGTACACTACTCCGGCAGTGCCCTGAAGCAGATGGGGACTGTCTAGAAGCGGACACCACCGAGCGGGGAGCAACGCCGGTCCCGTCGAATCAGCAGAGCAGACAATGGGTGAGACACCACGCGTGGAGGGCACTCCATGGCTGGCAAGAGCTAATTCCCGGACTGACCAGCAGGTGGTGTCGCGGTAGTGAGTCCCGACCCAGTCACAAGTACCCTAGGATGAATTTCATCAGGCCCTGCTGATTTGAAAATTTCTAACTTACCTAAATATTCTTTAACCTGTTCTTTCCCTATTTTGGGAAAATATTCCTATTTTCAGGAAACTTTGCAGGAAACTCCACAACTGGGACTCTGAAGTTTTCCAGAATCTCTTGTCTATCCTGTGAATTTCTCTGTAGGAAGGAGAGATCTAGGCCTGGGTAATTGCATTGTACTTTCAGCTTAATTACCCTGCCTTGTTACTGTTTCACGCATAATTAAGTAGTCAGCCATTACCCTATAAGTAAACAATACCTACATGATATTTCTGCAAGGTGGAATAAAGTATTGTCTTATGTACGCTCTATTAGCTGGAGTGAAATTCCTAAGTGGATGCCCAACCTGAATCTATGACATGCTGTCAGATGTTATTGGTTAGGATGAATGTTTGATCTTCAGCACGAGTCACTAAAAATATTTTCACCACATTATAAGCATTAAAGCAAGATTCTGGGCCTGATTCTCCACTACCTTGCAATCTGTGTCATCAATTACCCCTATGTCAAGTGGATGAAAAAATAGAAAATCAGAGTTGCAGCATTTTACACCTACTTGTCACAAGGGCAAATGACTACACATGATGCAAGACAGTTGAGAATCAGACCCTCTGTAGTTGTGATGAGCTTTGATTAGAGTTAAGTTCATGATGAAGGAACACATTCAGGTTACAGAGAACAGTTCTGCATTTCTGATTATCCAAAATAAAAGCAAACTTATCCAAAATCCATATTGATTTATCTTGGGTTGTGTGAATTCAATAACAGGGTATTATCACAAACAGGAAAATAACTCTTTTCTCTAAGATCCATTGTCAAAAGCCTGACTATATAGACATGGAAGTCTCATTCAACAATGAATATTAGGCATTCCTACTCTAGGTTAGTGAACTTGCCACCATTGAAAGAATTACACTTCATTGGTAGAAAGAATTACATTGCATTTCAGTGCAATGACAGGATTGACAGCTTATATATTTGTTCAGTCTATTTCAAAGCTTTACAATTAACTTTTCCAAGACAAGTTAAACATGGGGCCAGGGCTCGTGGTATAACTGTTCACTTATTCTTTCAGCAAGTGATCATTCGCGGATACAATTTTTAAAATTTCAAGTATTGCAGTCTTGCATATATGTATATAAACAAAAATTGTATAGATCTGTTTTCTAGGTTATATTTTTTCTCTTTTTGTTTAATGTTGCTACATAGTAAAATGTCTCCTTCAATGAAAATCCAAAAAAGTACATTTAAAAAGCCCTGCTGTCCAACTTTGGTTGTTCCTGTTTATACCAAATGAAGCTTACTATGTCCTCTTTCTAATGTGTATAGTGGTGTTAGTTTAATTTATATTTATGCTTTGAATTTTACTATAGCTCAAAGTTGTTTGCAGTGTGGTAGCTGGGTTGGTTCCACGATACTAGAGACACATGGTGGGTGACATAATACGTTTGATTGGACCAACTTCTATTGGTGAAAGAGAAGCTTTCACAGCTCTGTGTATGGCTGTATGCTCTTAAAGGGTAGCAAAACAGCCATACTTCATGTTGTTTCCTGGAAAGCCCAGAACATATAATATATTGTGTTGCTGGATTGTGCCTTACAAGCACCGGCCCTCATTAGTCTCTAACATGACTCATTAACATATCAAACCCTAGGAGTAGATTGGTCAGGAATGCTTCCCCTTCGAGAACATGACATCACTATATTATACCATCATAGTCAAGATAATCCCTGTACTGAAGCCTATCACATAACTTGAACAAATCCAGTGCTGCTGCCCCATCCTCATCTCACAAGTGGCCACCTGAGACATGTCACATGAAACTGTTTTTCCTAGTTTCCTTGTACTGTCACTACTGATCAAAACTGAGGATGTTGAGAGGAAAGGGAAATTCTGAGGTGGTCCTGAGCTGCCATAAAAACCTCTTGCATCATCCCTTTCCTTGCCCCAGAACAGGAGTCATGTGGAAGAAAGAGGATCTGGACTCTATATGTCAAAGATCCAAAGCTTTTGGAATGGCTGTGGGGGTCCTTTATACCAGGATCAGAATGTCTCACCTGGTCAGCCCAAGATCGAGTGTAGCTTAAAACCACCTTTGCTTCCCATCTCCGAGCTGCCCCAAGCAGAGACAGTTATCATCTGGATCATAAAGTCTATTCTGACCACCACCACCAATCCAACAGATGCACCCCGCTGTGTGGCTGAATTAGCCTACCTCACCAACATTGCAAGCTCACTGCAGAGGTTTCTACACCATCACAGTATACAGAAATAAGGATAAAGGAGCTGGAATTGACTTAGAGCTTGGTGCCCAGGAACAAGACACTGGCCCCACAAGGGACAGCAAACTGATAAGTGAGTCCATCCACAGAATCAGAAACCAGTCATTAAAAATGTATGGAGACACTAGTGATACAACCAGTGGTACCATGTGTCAGGCACTCATCAAGGCCAAGACAACAGCCACAACACTATATGTGGGCTACGTGCAGGACGATATGAACTTAAGTGATGCTCTTCAGTTTTATTTTTCTGCCCAAGAGGTATTTAAATGGTAATGAATATAGGAAGTTGGAAGCTCTTGGGCCACTTTACTTGGATGACAAAAGTGAGTTTGCTGGGATTGGGAATCAGCTGCGGCTTGTGCAGGGGCCAGAGGTTGTTCTTATTCTCTGTGTCTCCAGTAAAGTTTGAATCCTGTTTAACTGATGATGTCTGACATGATGCACACCGTTCAGGAGTGGATCCCACAGGTGTGGGGTCTCCACTGGTACAAGTTTGTAAGTAGGTGAGTCACATTTGACACTTGTGGCCAAATCAATTTTTAACCCCCTATGGTGGGCTTGAAGACAAGCTATGGCTAAATAGGGGAGCATGCAAAGAACTGGGGTTTGTATGGGCAGGAAGATTATACGCTGTTGGGGTAAGGTCCAGGATTTTTTCACGTTTCTTTAGAGCATGTCTCACACTTTGCTGTAAAACAAATGATTAACAATCATGGAAAATGCAGTAAACAGTCTCATTGAAAATGTCCTTGACTGGCTTAAGCGGCAAGATATGTCTGTGAATGCTGGGAATCCACTGTTTCAACCCATTCCTCATAGCATTAATTGACTGGAATTTCTTTCCATTTAATGAAGTATACCCCAGAAGAGTCTTCTGTACATTTGTAAAAACAGATCACATGTTTATGCTTATTTAGCTTTGTTTCAGTCTCACCCCAGTGATTTTTGATTGATCAGCTCCAAGGATGGTGTGGAGGTTAACAAAAAACCTAAACAGAGATGGTAACTTAGCTAAATCATTTAAATGTTAATTAGGACTTCTGTATCTATTTCTTGCTTTGCTAACTCCAAATGTACCTCCAGAGCACCTTGCCCAGTCTTGCATTATGATATAAAAACAATTCATAATAGGATTAAATAATCTTGTTTAATTTTACTGACTGTTAATTACTGCCAATTTAATGCTAATCTTCTCCCATATGTTTAGGTAAAAATCTTGTGTTCATTAGACATTTTGTATTTCTCCCTGAATAGTGACACACAGACTCTGTAATACAGCCTCTTGAAAATATATGCTTGAATCAAACTGATCCAGAGCAGGGCTGGGTGAATATAGCAAAGGAAGGATTCGTGGGCATTTTTTTTTTGTGAATGAAACCTACCAACTCACTTCAATAGTATTCACAGCCACTTTCATTTGCTTACGCACAAAGGTTCAGGTAAGGGAGGTTTTTCCCGTAAGAATGTTCAGGCAAAGCAGAAGCTACATAATGAATCCTAGAGAGAGTAGATATTCACCCAAGTATTTGCACTGGAAGCTCTTTGAGCTTAACTTTAAGCACGTGAATAGTTCCACTGAAGTCCGTGGGACTGCTCACATGCTGGAAGTTGAGCATATGCTTAAATGTTCTGTTGGATCAGGGCCAGGCACCTCAGCACTTTGAAAGATTGAGGTAGGTTGCCCAATCAGGAAACCAGCAATACCATGCAAATTTGCCAAACAGTCACCCAGCAGGAATATTCACATCGACCAGTCTGAACAATCTATAGAATGAAAATTGTTCAACTCAAAAGATCTGAAAAAATGTAAGTAATGAACACATTCAGGAAAACTATAAATTAGTTGCCAAATTATTCACTGAATTCTTCACCCACCTTTAATCAAAAGCTAATCTGCTTTACCTCCAAAGACTAGGTCAGTGGAACAAAGCACACTAACCTACAAGTTGTTATAATCATTAGTTCCCCTTATTAGCCCACGTAACAATGCAATTTATGACTATTTTTCTCTTTATATTAATGAATTTTCTCTAGGTCTAGTCTAAAACACAAAAATGTTCAGAGTAAAATATTTTCAGCTCTGTGTATCCTAAAGCAGAAAGGGTTTTTCTCCTGCAGTTAGTATGAATAGTAATATGCTCTCTTATTAAGGCTGAATTTACTACAGTATATGCTTTTTTTTTAATCCTCTTCGCCCTATCAATTATTCATTCAGATAATTTACATTGCTTAAACAAGTATTCTCTCTGACGATTTTTTAGTGAAGAAATTTGACATTTGTTTGTTTTAACGTCAGTTTCACTTTTAGGAAGATTTGGGGGCTGCTATCAAGACACACAAAAATTTATGCCTGTCAATCCATGTAATGCCTTTTCCAGAAGAAATACTTCTTAAGCAATATAACATGTTTAAAAATGCTTGAGAATGCCCACTTCCCATGAAAGCCTATCACCAAAAGAATAGTAGAACCATTTTTTTACTTTTTGACTCCATTGATTAATTCTTCTGAAACCCAAATGCAGATCTAAATAGTAATAATAGTTAGATGATATTAAATAGATGGAGAATGGTGTTGTTAGTACTTAAGTACAAAACACTTAATTCAGAATTGAAAGTTCTACATTAGACTTCTAACTAGGGCTAAAATGTGTCCCGTCTTACACCAATGAATAAAGTGGGCAAGGGGGTGCATGAAGCTTCCTCTCCCCTATACAGTGGTCAGGCACAGAAGGCCCCAGAGGACTCTAGTGCTGATAGTGGCATGAGAAATTCTATAATGAGTAGGCAGGAGTGGGGGCAATGGCTCCAACCAGCATCTACAATAGCATTGCTGGGGACAGAGGAAAGCAGTACTGCACCTCATTAAAAGGTTTCAGAATGGTAGCCGTCTTAGTCTGTATCAGCAAAAACAAGGAGTCCTTGTGGCACCTTAGAGACTAACAAATTTATTTGGGCATAAGCTTTCGTGGGCTAAAACCCACTTCACCAGATGCATGGAGTGGAAAATACAGTAGAGAGGTATAAATACACAGCATATGAAAAGATGGGAGTTGCCTTACCAAGTAAGGGGTCAGTGCTAATAAGCCAATTCAATTAAAGTGGAAGTGGGCTATTCTCAACAGTTGACAAGAAGGGGTGGAAGTGGCGTTCTATTACTAGCTGTCACCTACAGCCCCCCACTAAAACCTCTCCAGCGCATCATCAGTGATCTACAACCTATCCTGAAGGATGATCCCTCACTCTCACAGACCTTGGCAGACAGGCCAGTCCTCACTTACCCGTAGGAGAACACTTTAGTCTCCCTGGACACTCAGTAACAGACTTAAAAGTAGCAATTCTTCAACAACAAAACTTCAGAAACAGACTCCAATGAGAAACTGCAGAACTGGAATTAATTTGCAAACTGGACACCGTCAAATTAGGCCTGAATAAAGACTGGGAGTGGATGGGTCACTACAAAAACTAATTTCCTCCTGCTGGTACTCACACCTTCTTGTTAACTGTTTGAAATGGGCCTCCTTGATCACATTTGCCTCATTAGCACTACAAAAGTGATTTCCACCCTTTCTTGTCAACTGTTGAGAATAGCCCACGTCAACCTTAATTGAATTGGCTCGTTAGCACTGACCCCCCCACTTGGCAACTCCTATCTTTTCCTATGCTGTGTATTTATATCTCTACTGTATTTTCCATTCCATGCATCTGATGAAGTGGGTTTCATTAAAAGGTGTAGCAATTGCTGTGTGTGCTATGAACAGATACACTCTCCTGAAGACATTTTGCCTAAAGTGCAATGCCTCCAGGAGCAGCCCTGGTGCACAGCCTTTCACCACAAGCAGTGACTTAGACACAACTGAGCCCTCATTATTACTGATTCTTACTCCTTTTCCTTTTTGTTCCTTTGGGATACTGAATATTATGGGTGAGTTTTTGGTTTATTAAAACCTTTAGAGCTAAGAGTTACTAGGTTAAGACACATGCACTGATCGTCGGAGCCTTGGGCGCATGGGACCCCAGTAACGAGAGAGTGCTGAGAGAATGCAGAATCGGTCAACGCTACGCTTGGCTGATGCGGCAACTCATGGTGTCAGATGCCATCAGGTGGTCGAGGGACATCTACATGGAACACATCACCGGACATCGGCAATACCGGGAGGGATGAGCTGGAGTGCCGATGAGATGCGCAGTAAGGAAAGTAACTGAAATACTTTCCTCATGGATTGTATTTTCCAAATGGAAAAACAACCTAATTCTCAATTACTGGGGGGGGGCAATCTCCACTCATTGATATATTTTGCTTTACACAACCAAATCTCTGTGCAACTTTTCCTGAGTGATATATCCAAGTATTCGGATTCTAATATCTAAACTGTATTGTTAAATCTATTCACATTTGGGTTATTGCTGATTATGTACTCTGTGTATCATATGACTTTAAAAACAAACTTTGTATTTGGGGATAATCTAAGCACTATACGCAGATGTACAGACACTCTTTTCTCAACCTATGTATTTATTATATAATTTTTTTAACATTAGCTTTAATAAAAAATTTAAATCTGTATCTTGGTCCTTACATGCACACGCGCACACACACACCCCTTAGATATGTAGGACTAGAAGACATCTAGTCCAGCCCCCCATGCTGAGGCAGGCCCAAGTATACTTATACCATCTCCAACAGGTGTTGCTCTATCCTGTTCCTAAAAAACTTCCAATGACCAGGATTCCACAACCTCTTTTGGAAGCCTATTCCAAACTAAACTACCCCATAGTTAGGAAAAACTTTCTAATATTTAGCCTAAATCCCCCATGCTGCAGATTAAGCCCATTACTTCTTGTTCCTCCTTCAGTGCACATGGAGAACAATTGATCAGCCCTCTCTGTAACAGACCTTAACAACTCCCTCCCCCCTCATGTTTTCTCAAGACTAAAAATACCCATTTTTTTTAACTTTTCCTCATAGGTCAGGTTTTCTAAACCTTTTGTCATTTTTGTTGCTTTCCTCTGCAGTTTGTCCACATCTTTCTAAAGCCTGGCATCTAACCCTGGACACAGCACTCCAACAGAGGCCTCTCCACTAATAAGTCGAGTGTGTCAATTATCTGCCATGTCTTACATATGACACCACTGTTAATACACCCCAAATATTAGTCTCTTTTGCAACTGCATCGCATTGTTGACTCATTCAATTTGTGATCCACTCTAAACCCAAGCTCCTTTTTGGCAGTATTACTGCCTAGCCAATTATTCCCCATTTTGTAGTTGTGCATTTCATTTTTCATTCCTTAGTGTAGTACTTTGCACTTGTCTTTACTGAATTTCATCTTGATGATTTAAGACAATTCTCCAGTTTGCCGAGGTCTTTTTGAATTCTAATCCTACCCTCTGAAGTGCTTGCAACCCCCATCATTTTGGTGTCATTTGAAAGTTTTCTAAGCATATCCTCTATTTCATTATCCAAGTCATCGATGAAAATATTGACTAAGTACTGGACCCAGGATAGACTGCTGTGGGATTCCACTAGATACGTCCTCCCAGTATGACAGGGAACCATTGGTAACTACTTTTTCAGTATGGTCTTTCAACCAGCTATGCATCTACAGCATAGTAACTTCATCTAGGCCACGTTTCCCTACTTTGCTTATGAGAATGACATATAGGACTGTGTTAAAAGCTTTACTAAAAAAATAAAATCATGTCAAGATTACCACTAGGACAATATCCCTGTCAAAGAAGTAAATTAGAGTGGTCTGGCATTATTTGTTCTTGATACATCCATGTTGGCTATTACTTTTCACCCTATGATCTTCTAGGTGCTCATAAATCGATGGTTTAATAATTTGTTCCAATATTGATCTGCTTTGTTCCACTTTTTAAAGGCAAGTAGCAGCTTTCTCCAATCTGCTGGAACCTCACCTGTCCTCCAGGAGTCTTCAAAGATTATTGCTAATGGCTTGGGATTGCTTTAAGGTGAATTTCATCTGGCCCTGCCACCTTGAATACAATTAATTTACATATATGGAAACAGGTGATGGTATATTTATATTTGTTTGTGGTAGTTGGATTGTGGGGGTGGGTTGGCTGGTTGTTACAGAATCTTTGTTATGTAAAACACAGTAAAGTTTTACAGACATGTACAAATCAAATATTTTTAAATCACTCACCCTCCTCAAACCAGAGATGAATTAAAACAGAGCTACAGCTGAATGTGACAAGCACAATGTACATCACATCTCTTTTAAATCTGATTTTCCTTGCTCTTTAGTGACACAACCTGAAGCTAAGATTAGTATCCTGTCCAAAGGGATCCTCATTTAAGGACAAGCATCTACCCATATCATTTATCCATGCTTCAAGATAAGGCCATCTACCAAAGAGATCAGTTATGGATATGCTTTATAGCTAATATTGGATGCAGTGTGCTCTATTTTTCTTAAATATGGAGAATCTGTGCAATCCCACCCTTCTTTATTTTTTCCCCCACTTCCTACATTTGCTCATTGCCTCACAAGTGGTGATTGACAACTTGTAGGATTGAGCCATAAATTAAAACAAACAGTTGTACATACTCTCTTCTAGTTATTTTTGTTTTATATTCTAATCCTGCTGAGAACCTTCTGCACTGTATTTATTGAGGGTTGTCAATACCATTTAGGATCAGGCCCAAAAACTAAGTTATTTTGGGGAGGAGGGGGTGCACACGCGCATACACACTCATGTGTTTCCCCCACAAATTACATACGCATGTACACAATCCTCTCTATGAAGTGCCAGACACATTTATATCACTAAATAAAAATAAACGGAATATTCCTGACAAAGCAAGAAGCAATTCCATTCAGGCTTTAAACTGATGATATTTAATCTGAAGAAAAAATGAGTTTTTGTTAAGATGACAATATTTGTGTTGTTTTTATATGATGAAAGATGGCTTACGTCAAAATAGAGGAATAGACAAATTTATCTTCATTAATTGAAAGCTTTTATAAAACATAACCTATAAGAAAATTTACAGAATGTGATTTTTTTATGAAAATACAAGAAATGTAAGTACAGTAGTTGAAAAAAGTATAAATGCACTATACCAGTAGCATTCATTCTTAATGCATCTCAATGCACGTTTGTTCAGTTCTTTTACATGTATTAAAAACTAATTTGGAATACGAGTGCAGGTGGCTTATTTTAGAAACATTGAGATCGCTGGCTGCTCAAAGCAGGACCAATCCCCAACTAAATCAACTAAATTCATGGTGGGACCGCACTATACTTCCACCTCCCCCCACCACCACTATTCAGAATACAGATTGTCTTAGTTAGAGACTGCAATGAAGAACTGTCTTCTACAGGTTCCTAGATGGGCATACGATCAAGTAAATTCTCACCCAGCAAGTGCAGTCCAGGTGATGGAATAAGTTGCATTTCCTGGCGAGAAAAAAATGACAATAAACTCAGCTAGAAATTCTTAATCGTTAATTGGTTTTCTGAATTTCAAGACAGCCATTTGTCACTGATGGGTTCTTCTTCTGTTATCAGAACAGAAAGGCTGCAGAGCCAGCCATAGAAATGAGGTTTTATGCTTCAGACAATAACACGGTTTTCAGTCTCTGGGTTGTTCATCATGCACTTTAAATGACAGCAGCTGAGGATTCATGAGGATTCCTAAAGTTTGCAGTCATGTTTCCCTATAAAAACAGCTTAAGTTCTCCACAATACTGAAGTTGGTAACTTCTGTGATGCAGCTTTAGGGGGCCCTCCTACTCCAAGGCAGTCATTTACTTGCTCGGCTTTCTTACTTTGCTTCTTTGAGAAGCAAAAACTAGAGCCCAGTCTGGGTGTATTGTTTTTGTTCTCTGACAGCAGTAAGCAGGGGGTCATTCTGTACACTAAGAGACAGCCCTTATTTGGTCCTGAATTTCCCATAACCATTAAAGGAATTACTCAAAAGCATTTGATCATGTAAAAATGTTTTAAAGCCATAAGCATGCAAAGAGTCAGACACCATGATACAAATATCTGATTTCTGTACCACAAATAAAATAGTGTGGGGTGGTCAAGTTGTGGTTTTTGTACATTGGCCCTTCATTTCCTAGAAATGCAAATGATCATGATGCCTTGGAGCCTGACACTGACTCTGCACATCATCTTCACACCTAAACTGGCTAACAATGGTCTCCGATTTGAGGAGCATGATAGAAGACACTCTCCACTTACAATCAAAAATACACCCAGAAAATCCTCTAAAACTAGGAAGGAAAGCAAAATAGCAACACCAATCACAAAATCCAACCCTGCTGGCCATTTGTTTTCACATACTTTATCACCAACACTCACTGTAGTGCCAGTCCACCAAGCTAATGGCAAAGATCTCAGTAGCTAAAGCTTGCAAGCATGATGGAGTATGTAACTCCCTGCAACCGCAGTAATCACTTAATGTCTTTAATTTTATTATCTCAACAAAACTAGCTATTGTAAATGAGGTTTGTGTGGGCTTTCATAAAAAATGAGGCAATTTTGCAACACGCAGCAAGAAGGAAAGATGCAAGAAAGATATTCAAATGTGAGAACAGGCAATTAATTTCAAACAATCAATCATTGGCATAGATTATTTCCTACAATGTATACTACAACTCTTTGGCAACTTAGGCTATAGAAAAATATAGAGACTTGTATATATAGCATAACTGCTACTACTACATAAGGTGATTCAGAAATCAATAACATATACAACAAATAAATATGATCCATTATGCATTTTTCATGCATGTTCTCCTCTCCAGGCTGTAGTGTGGATCACTATTGCGTATTTTGATCTCATTCCATCTGTAGTATGCCACTGATGTCAACAGAATTTCATCATGAAGAACAAGATCAGAATATTCAAGACTCATTGTGCAGAGCACAGATGAGTATTTTGCCCCAGAACTGTAATCTGTAAGAGATCACTAGCCTTCGAGAGCATATAGTGTAAAAAAACTATATCCTTATAACAAGCATACACAAAGTGTAAGATTAGAAGTTCCCAAGTATCCACAGTCTAATAGTCCTCCCTTATTCCTAGTCTCCCCTGCATTTTGTCTTCTTACACTGCACTCAGGTTGAGATTGCCTGGAATAAATCTAGATAGACATCTCCTATAGCACATTAGCCTTCAGTCTTCTAGAGCAGCGGTTCCCAAACTGTGGGTCTGGACCCCAAAGTGGGTCGCGACCCCATTTTAATGGGGTCACCAGGGCTGGTGTTAGAATTACTGGGGCTGAAGCCAAAGTCCAAGCCCCACCACCCAGGGTGGAAGTTGAAGCCAGAGGGATTCAGTCCTGGGCGGTGGGGCTCAGGCTTCACCTTCAGCCCTGGACAGCAGGGCTCAGGTTACAGCCCCCCTGCACAAGGCTGAAGCCTTCAAGCTTTGCCCCCCGCCTTCGGACAGTGGGGCTCAGGCTTCAGCCCCCCTTCCCAGGGTCATGCAGTAATTTTTGTTGTCAGAAGGGGGTCGCAGTGCAAAGAAATTGAGAAACCCTGTTCTAGACCCTTCTATCGTCTATGTAGTGATTTTGAGGTTCTAGCTCCTGAACCTTTTATTACTTTTTACATTAATCTTGTGCTCATTAAAGCTTTGAAGAGTAATGGTCTCATTATCCATCAAAGAGGTATGGCATGAGCGCAGCAGTACAAGATTCCAACAATTGGCCTGCCAATGTGCCTCAACACTGCCCAAGAGGAATCCTCTCTTTGGGTTAAAAGGTAGTTCAATTTAATATGTCTATTAAATCCTTTGTCTCTTTCCTGAAGCTGCCTAAGGTCCCAGTTAGTGCCAGTTGTGCTGGTATTTCTGTGATGTGGACACATGTCCACTAAGAACGTAACTGTCTCATTTCACATAAACCAAACAGAAGTTCTCAGATGGTAACTCCATTCAGTCAGTATTAACCTGAGTTGGGACATAAATCAGTGGCCTAGAGGTGAAAATCTTCAAATCCCTTTACTAGTTTCCTAACCACAAAGTCTCCCACCTCCAGGACTCTTGGGAGTAATAAGGACAATACAAATCATACAATATAGATTAGAAGACATTTTCAAATGTTGTATCTCTTAATAGTCAGGATATTAAGAGTATCTCCAAGTCTGGATACACACGACAGCACTGGCTATCCAACAGCAAAGGGACTACACTAAAATTAATGGCAGCTATAAAAATCTCATAGCTTTGTTCAGACTGGACCTGTTTTTACTATGAGCTTTGGAAGATGAGAGCTGTATTCATCATTGCAGCAGGATAATAAGTGTGTTGTAGCACTCAGTGCTGTAAGTAGCTCAATCCCCAGTATAATACAAATTATCTGCTACATAAAGCGTTATAGCCTAAAGATGACATAAATTATCCAAAAATCCCACGACCAAAGACTATACGTTCCTCCATCTTTATAAACTGTATACTAGCACAGATTGGGCAAAAATCACCATTTTTATTTCATGGAATTTTGCCTCATCATTTTTGACATTCCACTAGAAAGAAAAAGAAAATGGCTATGTTCACAATGAAAACATTTAAAAAACCCACCATTTTCACGTTTCTCATGCAAAAGACATTTTCATTTGAAAAATGAAGCTAATTTTGCTTGAAGACTTGTGTTCCTTCGCAAAGTGTTTCAAGAAACCCAACTGTTTTTGAGTCTGTAAAAAGTGTTTTTTAAATGGAATTTTAAGCAGTATTGTTTTTGTAACTTGTATTTAGCGCTTCTGTCCTTAATATATTTGGCTCTCTTCAGAAACCAAACAAACATTCTCATTATTGCAAATGGTGCCAGGAGAACAGATGTTACAAGTTAAGAAAAAGAAATCCAATGACTTGGTGGGACACTTCCAGTTACTGTGGTCCATAAGAAAACAACACTAGAAAAGCGGGAAGATAACAGAATCAAACAACTGCAGAGATCTGGGAAGGGGAATGACATTTCCATGCTTACTCAGGGGTGTGCACAGGAATAAAAACTGTGGCTGTTTTTGCAGGGACACTTTCTGTGCCCCCCGCATAGGGTGACCAGATAGCAACTGTGAAAAATCGGGACGGGGGTGGGGGGTAATTGGCACCTATATAAAAAAAAGCCCCAAATATCGGGACTGTCCCTATAAAATCGGGACATCTGGTCACCCTACACCCGCAGCCAGAGGAGCTGGCTTTCCCCGCTGCGGCCCCAGGGCTGGTGGAGCTGGCTTCCCCCCCACAAATCCCCACGACCAGAGGAGCTCGCTCTCCCCACAGCAGCCCCAGAGGAATTCTGTGCCCCTACTAATTGGGGGGCCCTGTGCCCCTGCTTGCCCCCTCTTGCACACAGCCCTGATGCTTATTGTCTCTCAATCAGGGCCAGTGCAAGGAAGTTTCGCACCCTAGGCGAAACTTCCTTGCACCAGCCCTGCACCCCAGCTAACACCGTCCGTCCCCGCCCCGGCAGCTCAGCCCCCCGCCCGCGGCAGCCTCCCCCCGCCCCCAGCGCCCCCCCAGCTCCCAGCTCAGCCACGGAGCCAGGAGGGTGGGAGGCAGCCGTGGCCAGCCACCACCCCCACTCCCCGGCTTCCTGCCGCCCCCCCCCAGCTCCCAGCTCAGCCGCAGAGCCGGGAGGGCAGCAGGCAGCCGTGGCCAGCCGCTCCCCCAGCTCCCAGCTCAGCCACAGAGCCGGGATAATCATAGAATCTCAGGGTTGGAAGGGACCCCAGGAGGTCATCTAGTCCAACCCCCTGCTCAAAGCAGGACCAACCTCAACTAAATCATCCCAGCCAGGGCTTTGTCAAGCCTGACCTTAAAAACTTCTAAGGAAGGAGATTCCACCACCTCCCTAGGTAACCCATTCTAGTTCTTCACCACCCTACTAGTGAAAAAGTTTTTCCTAATAGCCAACCTAAACTCCCCCTCTGCAACTTAAGACCATTACTCCTTGTTCTGTCATCTTCTACCACTGAGAACAGTCTAGATCCATCCTCTTTGGAACCCCCTTTCAGGTAGTTGAAAGCAGCTATCAAATCCCCCCTCATTCTTCTCTTCTGCAGGCTAAACAATCGCAGTTCCCTCAGCCTCTCCTCATAAGTCATGTGCTCCAGCCCCCTAATCATTTTTGTTGCCCTCCGCTGGACTCTTTCCAATTTATCCACATCCTTCTTGTAGTGTGGGGCCCAAAACTGGACACAGTACTCCAGATGAGGCCTCACCAGTGCCAAATAGAGGGGAATGATCACGTCCCTCGATCTGCTGGAAATGCCCCTACTTATACAACCCAAAATGCTGTTAGCCTTCTTGGCAACAAGGGCACACTGTTGACTCATATTCAGCTTTTTGTCCACTGTAACCCCTAGGTCCTTTTCTGCAGAACTGCTGCCCGGCCATTCGGTCCCTAGTCTATAGCAGTGCATGGGATTCTTCCGTCCTAAGTGCAGGACTCTGCACTTGTCCTTGTTGAACCTCATCATATTTATTTTGGCCCAATCCTCTAATTTGTCTAGGTCCCTCTGTATCCTATCCCTACCCTCCAGCATATCACCCACTCCTCCCAGTTTAGTGTCATCTGCAAACTTGCTAAGGGTGCAGTCCACACCATCCTCCAGATCGTTAATGAAGATATTGAACAAAACTGGCCCCAGCACCGACCCTTGGGGCACTCCACTTGATACCGGCTGCCAACTAGACATGGAGCCATTGATCACTACCTGTTGAGCCTGACCATCTAGCCAGTTTTCTATCCACCTTACAGTCCATTCATCCACCTCATACTACTTTAACTTGCTGGCAAGAACACTGTGGGAGACTGTATCAAAAGCTTTGCTAAAGTCAAGAAATAGCACATCCACTGCTTTCCCCTCATCCACAGAGCCAGTTATCTCATCATAGAAGGCAATTAGGTTGGTCAAGCATGACTTGCCCTTGGTGAATCCATGCTGACTGTTCCTGATCACTTTCCTCTCCTTTAAGTGGTTCAGAATTGATTCCTTGAGGACCTGTTCCATGATTCTTCCAGCCGCAGCCAGCCGCTCCCCAGCTCCCGGCGCCCTAGGCCACCACCTACAGTCGCCTAGTGGGCGCGCTGGCCCTGATCTCAATGGATTTCTTTTTCAAATGTGGTCAATTTACAAATAATGAGAGAGTATTTCAAGCTGGTAGCCCTGAAAACTCCATGTGAAATCTTAAGGTCAAGTTATTAATTGTGATGATGGGCAAGCAAAAAATTAAAGATTCTGCAGCTGAAGTTTAGTTAACAATTCTGTTGATGATGTGTGAGACAGAATCATAGATGATTAGGGTTGGAAGAGACCTCAGGAGGTTATCTAGTCCGACCCCCTGCTCTAACTCACCTCTCCCATGGCCGTACTGGCTCTACAATGCTAACAGAAATAAAAAATGATTAAAAGCTACTTTTTCCACTGAAGTCAGCAATGAAACTCTGATTATACATTGGTGTTAATCTAGGGTATTGTGCCTTCAGTATTACTCCAGATTGAGACCAATGTAAATGAGAGCACCATTTGGCTTAGTACATGTTCAGAGGCTACACAGTTCTATTTTCTTCCAAAGATTTTAATACAGCATGGAGACATGTGAGTAGCAGCAGGGAAGGATGCAGTTAACAGGTTAATATATAAATAATCCCCTTAGAATATTTAGAACATAATCAATTTAGCCTGCAACAGGAGAATACATTTAAAATGAAAAGACAGTAGAAAAGCCCAAGAGGAAATAAGTGGATTTCAAATCAGTGTGTGCTAGTGAATACTAGCCTTCCATTACCACACTTCCTGTAAACTGTGAATGTGGAAATACTTCTAATGCACAGTGACATTTCCTTGGTCAGGTTAGAAAGTGATAATTTCTTAAAGCAAGAGTTTAGGCACATCCGCAAAAAAAGAAACAGACAAAGTTTGCAGTTATGAAAAAGAAGGTTACCTACATTATAATAGCTACAGTTCAAGAAGTGTGATCCCTATGGATATCCAGATATGTGATGATGTGTAAAAGGGACCAGAAATTCTTCAATAACAGTATCTCTTGGTCCATTCTAGAGCCCTGTGGAGTAGCATTTCCACATAGTGGGTCTCCTGCTGTTCTGGAGGATGGCTTCAGCTCCCTAAGGGAAGGCTCTCTCTATGCTCATTATCCATCCAAAAGTCATGCTTGCCTGACCTAGGGACTCAGGATTGGGCTGAAGCGACAAAGAGTCCTGTGGCACCTTATAGACTGACTAAGACGTATTGGAGCATAAGCTTTCGTGGGTGAATACCCACTTCGTCAGATGCATTCGTTGGATTGGGATGGTTCAGCTTCCCTTATTCTGAGACAGTAGGCCCTGGAATGGTTGCAGGTGAATACGTAAGCAAGAGGCTACTGTAGTATGATGGTGAACCAGAACTGCAGGTGCTATAAGGATTACTGTTGCTCTGTCAGGTTTGATCTTCCTGAGCATACAAGGAACAAGAGGGAGGGGAAGGAAGACATACATCAGTGATTCTGACCACTGTACCAGGAAGGAGTCCTCTCAGGAGCAGGCCAGGAACAGTAAGCCAGGCATTTTTTGTTGTGCTGAGTTGCAAAGAATTACCAATATGGGATACCCCATTGCTGGAAGGACGTATGGAGTGTGTACTCATGATCTGTGTGGAAATGCTTACTGAGGCTCTCTGCCAATGAATTCATTACCAAAGTGATGTGTATTGCTAAGAGGGTAATCAGATGCCTGATGTACCAGTTTCAGAGGGGGACCATCTTTCTGCAGGGTGGGGTGGATCTCACTCCTCCATGCTTGAATATAGTAAATACGGTAATACTGTCTAACATGACCTGGACATGTGTGGTCTGAATGATAGACAAATGTCTTGCATGCTTTGAGAAATGCTTGAAGCTCACATAATTTACTAACCAGATCAGTTTCACCCTGAAAGTTGTGCACTAGTAACAGTAGATGATGTGCACATAGTTTGTATGCATAATGGGTAGATATAAATGTATGTGAATGCCTAATGTAATGCTTCTCCAATTGTGGCTTTTGTACTTAAAACGTACCATATAGTCTGTCTGGTAGAAGATTTTAATTTGCAATTGCCTATGCACGCAATGTACTAACCTTTAAAATATTACAGAAACTAGCTTTTTAATACAGTGACACTTATGCACAGGTCGGTATTAGTGTTAGAGATGACAATACACAGCTTCATATGATGAATGTGCAAAAGCTATGAGAGAAAGATATGGCCTAACAAGAAGTAGAGAAGACAAAAAGTCTAAACACAAATCCTTACCTCTACACTGAAGAAGAGAGATGAAAAACATGTTACTGCTCTTATCAACAATGTCGTTAACAACATGACAAACCCATTTTATCCTGAATAACATCCAGAGGTGCTTATCAACATATCTATCAGACTGCATGTAATGGCAGATGAACAAGAGTCTTTCCTGAAAACAGCAGAAGTTGGTGAAGAACAAATGGAGAGATTTGCGAGAGGTGGACTTGACTCTGATGGAACATGCTTCTTCAGACCAATCAAGAAATCTGGCATCAAAACATTTGCTGATATGGCCAAGATGGCCAAATAAAAGTCTGGCAAGAGAGGGACAAACAGCTGCTGTCAGTCCAGAAAATAAGAAATTGTTTTCCACAGAGCCTTGCCCTTAGCATGATTCAAAGATATTTTAATGGTAAGTGTTCTTAGTCACCCAATAGGACCAGTGCCTTTGTCCCTCTTCCATGCTGATGGAACAATGAGAAGAACAGGCAAAACTGAATTAAGGCATCAGCTGGAAGCTCAGGCTGAAAGAATCTACAACCCAAGAGCTTGCAACAAAGAAATGACAGTGTACATCAGAGATAGTATGGCTGTCATAGAAATGATGGCTCAAGGTAAATTCCACACATACAGTGAATTGGCTGCCGAGTACTTGATGCAGGTCCTAAAAGGATTTGACAACTCTAATTCTGTAGTTAAATTCTTTGACAGATAATACATCGATAACTCTGTGAAACCTGCAGAAAGACAGGGCCAGACAGGATCTAAGGTTGGACTGAAGAAATACCAGGTGATTGGTGGATGCCCTGTTCCTCCATGGAAAAAGTTTCTTAGCATGGCAGCCAACAAGTAGTCACTTGTAATATTCCTTGTATCTGAAGGTGCGGGAGTGCACCCAGCACAAACACTCTTTCTTGCTGGAGGTTTTTCCAATGGCCATCACCAATAGAGGTGTTGAAGAAGCCCAAGACCTGTACAGTACTCACAGGAGGAAACGGACACAAGGATGCTTCTGTACATGCCAATATGGCTTTTGGGTCCCTTTATGTCAAAGGAACTATAATAATTAGGTCACTTGATACAGATATTTTGGTTCTCACTGTTCACTATTTTCTAAAACATGGAACACATAGATAACATGTGGATTGAAACAGGCACCATTACCAGCACAACTGACAAGTGTCACTTCAAGGCTTGCATGCAATTGTGATGCACTTACTCCTGACTTCTGAAACGTACTTCCAGTTGCATACGCATTAACAGGGATAACACAGATTCACATCATATTTGGTATTGGGGGGGAAATATCTATGTTTAATGTTGTCCAAACAAAGGGAGCTGCTTTAGAAATCTTGCCAAATTGGGAGACAGTTCCATACAATATGCAATTTCTGCAACAAGGAAGTTGATCATGAGCGAGATTGGAGCAAGAAAGAAAAGGAGACCCACAGAGTCCTGAATTGCGTGTATCTCAATCTAGCCATCAAAAAGGATAAGTCACTGGCCAAACTCCTACCATGTGAAGAAAGTTTTTTGAAGAGCATGCCAAAAGAGCATCTTGGCATACAAAGATTTGGATGTCTTCACACATAGGTATTGAAACACACAAATATTAGATCACCATTGCAACAAGGATGGAAAAAATGTTGATAATGAACTACTTCCTGTATTCTTCAAAGGCCCAATGGCATCTGAGCTTCTACAAAACCTTATTTTTGCCTGTACCAATAGGGGTCATTGCACAATCAACTGCCTCTGTAATCAGAACAATCTTCCCTGCACAGATCTGTGTACATGCCAAAGCAATGAAGACTCTGATAACTCACACACTCTTGACAGAGATCATAATGAACAAGATAATTATAATTATGTTGACTAGAAATGTCACCAGTTGTATTTCAATACCTGTACAAATTTAATATATTTTATTGTACCCTTTAGATTGTTGTGATGATTTGAGATCATAAAATTCCAATTTTATGTCTTCCAATAATACACAGTCATTAAACAAATAAATGCCAATATTTCAAAGTGATCATTTTAAAACAAACATTGATGGTGTCATTGTTTATCCCTGTTTCTATGATACTGGCATGACTTGATAGTTCCACATCATATTTCATCTTAAGGTAGACATCATAAGCTTTCACGTGATGTATGAAATGCATGTCTGTAGAACATTAAACTGACCTAACCGGTTGTACCTGCCCTCTCACCTATTTTTTGAGAACTTATGTGTGGAGTTGTCACTCCTTGTGGAGAGTTTGCCCTTGTCTGTCTCATGTCTTTGCTTCACTGAGCCCTTGTGTTTGGAGGAGGACTCCAAACCACCAGTACCAGACACTGGCAGTGCATTGCCAAGTGGTTCAGAACAGGAGGGCCCCAGATCCTAACAGGTCCTCATGGAAAGCTCCATACAGTGCTTCCAGAGCCTGAAATCACGAGCTTGCCTGGTATGTGGAGGGAATGCATGGCTGATGTTGACTTTGAAGGGACACGAATTTCCCTAAAGCAGTACAGACAAAGTTCATAAGGGTTGCTCACTGGCAAAACACAGGTGGAGGTCAGACAATTTTATCAATGCCCTAAAGAAAAGGGGGAATGAGTGGGAGAAGACCCCCTCAATTTCCAGCTAACTAACTAGCACTAAAGCTAATCTAACTGAGAATATTGTTTACAATATTTACAGATTCAACCAAGTCAAACACCAAAGAGAAGAAATGGATACAGGAGGTTCCATCCCAGATTGCAAGTGGTAGAAAAGTAACTACAAGGTGGTCAGTGAATGTCACCCTTTATGCACTTAGATGGAGGCACTAGGAGGCACCGGTGCAAACCAACAGACACTGCTATTGAAGAATTTCCAGTTCCAGGTGCACAGAGCTCTCACGTATCCTACAGTGAACAACGATAGTGAGCAATACTCAAAGAACAACTTTGAGATCTGTGAATTCCATATGCTCTTGTGGAACTTCACATTAACTATTTCAGAATTTTGTTAAGTGACTGATATGAACATCTCATATCTTTTAGTATTGATGTCCATCCAAATGTTTTATAATCACACAAAAGAAAAATGACTGCAGATGTTTTGAAAAAAAATTCTATCATTTTGACTGCCAATATTTTTCAGGCCTCTTATTGTATGAGATGGAAGATATCGATATGAGATACAATTAAAGTATGTCACAAAATTTGATTAACTACATTGGGTAAATTCTGTTAATTTTCACGTTATGGTCCCAATCCTCAGCTAGTGTGAATTGGAGTGGTTCCATCAGGTGATTTACAGTAGCTGAGGATCTGGCCCTATATTCTCACTTACATGCTCAAACAATAATTGTCAAGAACTGAAAGAAACTGGGAAAGGTGTTTTTAAAAATCAATGTCTGTAAAAATTAATATCAAAGCATTAGCATGTGCTTAATTTTAATCAGGAGCCAGAACACTAACACGAGCAGACCAATCAGGCAGGAACCCCACACTATACTGTAGAACCTCAGAGTTACAAACTGACCGATCAACCACACACCTCACTTGGAACCGAAAGTATATAATCAGGCAGCAGCAGAGACCAAAAAAAACCAAGTACAGTACTGTGTTAAAAATAAAGGGAATAAAGGGAAAATAAATAAAGGGAAAGCAGCATTTTTCTTCTTCATAGTAAAGTTTCAGAGCAGTATTAATTCAATGTTCAGTGTAAACTTTTTAAAGAACGGCAGTAATGTTTTGTTTAGAGTTACGAACATTTCAGAGTTACAAACAACTTCCATTCCCAAGGTGTTCATATCTGAGATTCTACTGTATCATATTCTTATGCATGCATGCTAAGGCTACCTAATGAAAGCTGCCTCATAGTTGATTAATACTGGAAGAACTCCATCAGCACTAAAACCTGTGAAGTTCCTTTACATGAAAGAAAAGACAGAGTACAACAAAAGATCAGTTAAGCTTAGCCAGTATGTTTTTTGTGTCACATATTAAGCCACATTTCATCTGGTGTAAATTGGCATAGCTCCACTGAACGTATTTTGGACATTTTTTTTCTAGATATATAGCCAGTATTATACTAATCCAGTGGTTTTCAACCTTTTTTCATTTGTGGGCTTCTAAAAAAATTTCAGATTGTGGTGCGGACTCCTTTGGAAATCTTAGACTCCAAGGGATCCGCAGATCAGTTTGAAAACCACTGTACTGATTCCACTGAGTAACATGTTAGTAGAAAAACATCTGATTCACACGCCCAAGTACCAAGATCAAAAAAGGGTTCATAAATATCATTTAATATTCACAAACTATCCCACCTCACCTCTAACTCATGGTCCCCGGCATCTAAGGTAATGGCTTTTACTTGTGGGTGGATGGGAATATCAAAATGCTCTCCATGTTCTATATTTATAAACAACTCAGAATCACTTTAATTTCAGTCAGTTCACATTGGTTTCTAAACCCCAGAAATGCAGACAAGTTTTATATAAGGAAGAAATCTGTTTACATAATACTGCGGCTATAGCACCTCACTCCTTTAATGAATACCTTGTTCTTTAGTATACTTTACAGCATATAATAGTAAAGAAGTCTCTCAAACTGATCATTACAGATTCCACTATACCAGTACCAATACATAGTGCATTATTGTCAGTATTTTCCTCTCCAAAACATTGTTTGGGGCTTGTCTACATTATCCACAGGATCGACAGGCAGCGATCGATCCATCGGGGGTCAATTTAACGCATCTAGTCCAGACGCGATAAATCGACCGCCGAGCACTCTCCTGTAGACTCCAGTACTCCACCGGAGTGAGAGGTGCAGGCGGAGCTGACGTGGGAGTGTCAGCTGTCGACTCACCGCAGTGAAGACAACGCGGTGAGTGGATCTAAGTACATTGACTTCAACTACGTTATTCATGTAGCTGAAGTTGCGAAACTTAGATCGATCCTCCCCCCGCAGTCTAGATCAGGCCTCAAATAGTCTAATAAACCTCACTAGGAGCCAAAACATCTAATCCTTATTCACTTTGAAACTGATCCAAACCTCATTGTTAAGATGCCCATTGACTTCAGTGCACTTCGTATCAGGCCTTTTTTATTCAATCTTTTTCTGCAAAAACTCCCCAGGGAGTTCGTCCAATTAAGGTTTGAGCAAAAGATGAGTAATAATCTCGGATTTTGCCTTAGAAAAATATTTTTAAAAGTTCCTGTTCAACAAATACTGCAAGCCTGAAAATAATCCCTTAAATCTACACTTTAAAGAGAAGATTGTAGTTCAGCTGCAGAATTGACTTGTAAGTACACTCATGCTGCAGACAAACACTGCAGTGAAATTTGCCCAGTTAACAAAAGAGCTGCATACCCTTGACACGCACTTTTTTATTACAATGTCAGAAATTAATTTCTTGCCCAAGAGACATTCATGGCCCTACAGTGAACATTATGCATGTTTAGAAGGGAAAGGTTTAGATTATCTAAAGACTCTAGCAGGTGAATGAAGTCTATTATTGAATGTTTGCATTTTATGATCAGAGAAATATCAACTACTATAAACAGCAATGAAAATGATAGAACACTAAATTAAACAGGATTATAATTTGAGAAAATATGGGATTAAGTCAAATTTAGTCTAGTTTATATAGCTGAAGTGTTTTCAGGATACGCGGTGAAAAATCAATACCCATCCACCCACACATCTCTTTAATATACAATATATTCAAAGGTCTGCTTTCTAGGGGGAACAAGAGAAAACAGCTTCCTTGTTAAAATGTTTTTTAAAAATAAATTAGCTTAATAAATACAGAGGGAGGTGGAAAGGAAAGGGAGTTCTCATTGCTGAATATCTACCATTCAAGGTCTAATGTACATCAGCACTAAAGTTAACAGAGCCCAGGTTTCTAATTTCCAGGGCAAGTATTGCAACTTGACATTTATCTACAGAAACCTCATCCGTAGACCAAGAAGAGCACGTAGTCTGTTAAACTTTACAGTTTAAAAAAAATAACTATGAGATTCAGTTTTATCCTAGTGCTAATAATACCAGGTCATATCACGCCAATTTTTAAACTGATTTCTACAACAAAATCAATGGGGAATTCTACTTAATAATCGAAATGGTCCACCAAATTAAACTATTATACAGGTTCACTTAGAATGTGCAATAAACAGTTACTGTTATCAGCTATGATAGATTCCCACCAAATATGTTCAAACTGGGTTTTGTACAAAGCCTAATTTGATATATTTATTATTTGTTTTGGATCACTTCCACAATGCAATAGGTACTTTCTAAACATAAGAGCATCCCTTAAAACCCATGTAAGTTTTAACCATTAATATTACAATACTGTCTGATACCACAGGGATAGTTTTTGCAAGAAGGAAATAAATAACTAAATACATTCATAATCCCCCTTTCAGCCCTGGTTTAATACATGTATAATGTGCAAATATAAGAGGGGTTCCTCAGAGTGTCTGAACAGTTTCAAAGACTCAACTGCCTGGGCTCATTTTGTGATGCTGCTGGTAGGTGCCTGACCCCTCCTCCTAGTATACTAAACGATAAAGCTACTTGGCAGTGCCTCCAGTGACACAAGGGATTAACCACATTTGAATTTAAACTCACACAAGCTAACAAATTAAAAACAATAACTATAAACTTAATGAAAGCATTTGATTAGAGAGAAATATACAATCAGTAAAAACGTTAAATGATTAAAAATGATGAGATATTAATAATGCTTTTTAATTACTAAAAGTTATACCAGCAAGCATACTAGGTCACGTGACCATGTACTCCCCCAATGTTCCTAAACAAAAGTGTCTCTCCCATCAGTTCTCTGTTCACCCTGTCTCATATACCCAGGTGGTCTACACGGAGACATGCAGCAGGCCTGTAAGGAGATGCTGTTAGAAACTCACTTTACTGTACTGGGAATTGGAAGTGCAGGTCTTGATGATCCAGGTAGATGAAAGCTCTTTCACAGATGCAATCTGATTTAATGGTGCAAAATTAAACCCTAGCTACCTATCTCATTCAGGTGCCTTTTCTGGCTGAGTGGTCAGGAGACTGAGTGGTCAGGAGACCTGCAGGCAAGCAGGTCCTCTCTGGGGATCACTGGAGAGGAACTAACTGCCCCCTCCCTTCTGTTCTGGAATGGTACTGATAGCCTTTAAAGCTTGGAACCCACAGGTTCACCTGTAAGCAGGTTGGGTCTCTGGATCCAAAATCCCATATCTGGCATAAGGTCACCAACTTTCTGATTGCAGAAAATTTAACAACCTTGTCCCTCCCCCTGTCCCACCCTTATGCCCCACCATTACCCATCCTGTCTCTGAGGCCCTGCCCCCCGCTCATTCCATCCTCCCTCCCTCAGTCGCTCACTCTCCCCCACCCTTGCTCATTTTCACTGGACTGGGGCAGGGGGTTGGGCTGCAGGGGGGTGAGGGCTCCGTCTGGGGGTGCAAGCTCTGGTGTGGGGCTGGGGATGTGGGGTTTGGGGTGCAGGAGAGGGCTCAGGGCTGGGGGTTGGGGTATGGGAGGGGGTGACGAGTGCGGGCTTCAGGTGGCGCTTACCTCAGGCAGCTCCTGGAAGCAGCTCTCCTACACAGAGGCATGGCTAGGTGGCTCTGCACACTGCCACATCTGCAGGCACCTCCCCCACAGCTCCCATTGGCTGCTGTTCCCAGCCAATGGGAGCTGTGGAAGTGGCGCTTGGGGTGGGGTCAATGCGTGGAGCCCCCTGGCTGCCCCCACACCTAGGAGCCGGAGGGGGGACATGTCACTGCTTCCGGGAGCCACGCAGAGCCACGGCAGGTAGAGAACTTGCCTTAGCTCCACTGCGCCACCAACTGGACTTTTAACGGCCTGGTCAGCAGTGCTGACTGGAGCTGCCAGGGTCCCTTTTTAACCAGGCATTCCAGTCGAAAACCGGACACGTGACGACCCTAGTCTGGCATAGGCTGCCTGCAGGGCAAGCTGGCTGCAGGCAGTGGCAGGAGAGATATGCTGTCTCTTCTTGTTGCTGGCATGCTGATAGCAGAAAAAGTGGATTGTTCCTTCCTGAGGCTTTTCTGCAGGCTGAGATTACAGACAGGCGAGCTGCTGGGCCTGGAAGTGCTGTACTGGCAAGCTCAGAAGACCACCTCTCCCCTCCGCTCCCTGGATGATCTGTGCCATGTGAAGGGAGGCCTGCTTTCCCTGGCATCCGGGCTCCGTACAGGGTCAGAGAATGCTTTCAGTCTGCCTGTAAAACTCTGTTGTGGATCCCATAGGGGCCCAAAAGGGGCGTCTTCCTTTGGGGTACAGCCCCCTTGCTAATGGGGCTTGTGTGATGAGATTCTATTTATGCAGCAAATCCATAATGAGTATTACCTGGATGGCTAACACTTCAAAATTATGTTAGTTTCAACCTGGGGTAGTTTTTGAAGCATGAAATTAAGTGCCTTGCTCATATTCCTTGCAGGAAAGTGGTTTGTGAGAAGCTAGATGGCTCTGTGCGTTAAATGCATGAACCGGCCACTACTGGGACCTGGGCTCAAATCATAACTGAAAATGAGCTTTAGTGTTCTCATCTGACTAATCCAAAGGAAGTTTCTGAGCTTCAGAAAAAAAACCTATCAATTTGTAGCAATGGAGAGGACTGTTCAATAGGGACTCAGTACTGGACAAAATAGGGTTATTCCAGGCCAACATAGTCATAGTTGTGTGTGAAACTGCCACACAAGAGCAGCACCTACCAATTGTCATTAGTCTCTGCTTTTAATAATGGGCATGCAAGACACAAAATTAAACAAAAACCATGTAGGGCAGGTAGAGTTGAACGAATAGAGCTAACATTTTCAGCAAGTATTTTTGTTTATATTTGTAAAGGAATGTAATTGATTGTGTTCATACTCACTTTGTGTTCATGTTCTACCATTATTGCAGAAAACCATGTTTACTAGCATGGAAATTCACAAATTGTGAATTTAATGTGCAATTCTGAATTATTTGCCAAAAGCAATTTTTGAATTACATAACCAACGAACAACATTAATTATACACCAAAAGTTATTTTGGTGTATATTTGGTGTATATTTTAAATTCATACTCTTGGTTGGTTAAATGTGTCATTCAAGCAGAGAACAAACAATACCATGCAAGTTATTTAATTAACCAACTCAAATGCAAACTGCTTATATAAATTTTCAAATATCCACAATGATTGCTTCACGAATAATGTGCAGACCAAGAATTATTCACTTAAGAAATGTGAAATTCATTATTCAAAATTTTCACAATTTGTTCATAGACAATCTACTAACAAAATTAGTTGAAACTCATTTATCTTCAATGATCAGTTGAGCCTCTTTGAAAAACTGCTTTCAGCATTAAAGAATGGAACTCAATTCTTATTCTCTTCCCATTCCGACATAGGACGTTCTCAATAATCATGAGGCTGACCATACATTTTTTTCCTCTTTAAAATCTTCCTCCATGAGAGCTCATTTCACAAACCTCTTTGAGTCTGTCATGCAGCCCTGACAAAGCTTCCTGTGCTGGATACTCACCAGGCTGCTGATTTTTTAATATTTAAATTTTAATGATTTTTTCCTCCCCAAAATAAGGGGAGAACAAAAAAAGAAATAAAGGAATAGGAAGGGAGGAAAAAGAAGGGCGCAGGCAAGGGAAAGGAGAATGAATTCTCAGTTTCCATCTACTAGGAAATAATCAAAGGTTTTTTAAAAGTTAGTCCAAATCTTTTCAGATTTGTCTGAGGTCCCTCATTGCCGAAACATTACCCACTCTGTAGCTGCCAGGTCAGCCAAGTCACTGTGCCAAGGTTCTATCCCTGGAAGCAGTCTACTCTTCCATTTAAGCAATACGAGTCATTTGGCTACAAGCACTGCTGTAGAGAATGAAGCTTTCCAAGAGTTAAAGAGTGTCCAAAATGATGAGATACATTCCAAAACAGTTCTGTGAAGTAATTCTTAAGGAGATCTCCATCATCATATTAATTCTCCTACCTACTTCTACCCAAAAGGAATATATCCTAGGACAGTCCCAAAACATGTGAGCCAGCAAGGCTCTGGGACACCCACATCTCCAGCAGCAGTCTGTTTTGTAAAGGCCCCATGCACTACAACCTATGAAGGTATCAGTGGGAATGAAATATAATTTTCTGTTGGATCAGTTTTAATCATAGATCAATAGTAGAATTCTTAATGTTTTGCAAGGCACTTCCCCATTGGCTATGGTTCAAGGATATACACAAGTCTTTTTTACAGGCCTGGTGCAGGCTAAAGGCTGCTCTGTTTATCTCACCGCACTTGGCCCATGAGCTATTATGTTTCCCTGGGTCTGAATGGGCTGCAGCATTCTCTCCCCTTGGCTTCTTTGGCACAATCTTTCTGTCTGTTACCCCTTTGCTGAAACGGAGCCTAACAATGCAGTTGCCTTAGGCCCATGGGCCCAGCACTGACCACTAAGTAACTTAAGCACACCCTTTCCCAGAGCTCCAACCTTGTGGGCACTCTGGGTTTACAGTTCACCTCTTCAGGGTCAAGTGTCTTTGTGAAAACAAACAGACACGTTGGTTTTGTAAGGGTTCCCGCAGAACAGCTAGCACAAGAAAATAAAGATTAAAACAAAACAATAACACACATTTACAACATTTCCCTGCCTCCGTTTCCTCACCAATTGTGAGTGTTCTTTGGGCTTAAGTAAGAGTCTTCTGAGCCCAGAATCCCACTTCCTGCACATGGCTTCTCCAAATGATGGAGTCTCCCTCTCTCCTATGCAGGGAGTTTCTTTCTTCCTCAGATAGTCCCACAGTTAACCAGAATCTCCCACTTTGCTGCAAAAACCATGCCCTTCTCTTCGTCTCTCCTGACTATACTTCCTATGTGTCTGTAAGTCTCCTTCTCAACTTCTCAACCTTTGTGTTTTTAGAGAGCTACACCAACTCTTAGTTTTCTTTGTTCCCCTTCTGGGAAAATTTCACTTCCAGTCCCATGCAGACAAACGTGCTCCCATTGGTTTCCCTAGGCTTCAACCATCTCATTGTTCCAAAGCACTCTCAGTTGAATGGGAGTCATCAAGATTTAATGACCCTCTGTTGTTCCTTCTCATGAAGCTGGGTGACAGGGCCCTGGTAGTAGATGGTGGATTCCACATACTTTGAAGCATTCGATAATACGGCAGTTGCATAACATAATCCAGAATTCATAAGCTGTACATTGACAGACTCCTCAAATCATTACAGGGGACAACACACATTTGAATTCTATTTCTTAAGGTCAGACAGATTTCAGCTGCTGTACTCAGTACAAATAAAACTAGGTTTTACCCTTTTTTTCCTGTAATTTCTCTCATATTTTAAGTTAAGTAGTCAGATACCTTCCTGAAGACAGTCAAGACCTTTATACTTCAATACTGGTGATTTTTCTAGTAGATCCACCTTCATTGCAAATGATGGGTAAAATTTGAAAAGCGTCTATGTGACTTAGGAGCCAAAGTTCAATTTTCAAAAGAGATTTAGGGCTAGATTTGTAAAGGTATTTAGGGACCTAACTATGCAGACAGATTCATACTTGCATTTTCAAAAGGGGAAGTTAGGTTTTTGACATTTTTCCATAAGATCCCTGCTTCATTCAGTTCACAGGTTGGACCTGATCTGAGGATGAATAAGGGCTTTATGCTGAAGGACACGGTTGTCTGTAGCGGTGGTTCCCAACCTATGGTCCGTGGACCACTGAGGGTCTGCAGACTATGTTTAAGGGGCCCACGAAAGGTTGTCATTACCACAGAACAGTGGTTTTCAGCCTGTGGTCCAGGGACCCCGGAGATCCACAGACTATGTCTAAGATTCTGAAGGGGTCTGCACCTCTGTTCAAAATATCTGAGGGGTCTGCAAATGAAGAAAGGTTGAGAACCACTCTTCTGTGGTCAGAGCTCCCATCTGATGACAGTCAAGTAATTTAAGCCAAATCTTTTCACAGGTGGTCACAACAGTTCCTCATTTTCTGGTTGCCCAATCTGAGACTCCAGGGTCTGATTTCTGAAGTGCTGAGCATATAGTGTGCTATACAATGCTAAGTACTCAGAAAAGTCAAGCCCTGGGCATCTCAAATTCAGCATCCAAAATTAAGGTTTGACCTTAACCTCACTGTTATGTCTCTGTTCCCTATCTGTAAAATGGGGATAATACCTCTCTCACCTCAAAGCGGCATTGTAAAGATTATTTAAGGTATGTGACGCACTCACGTACTATAGTGTTGAGCACCATAGAAAAGTCTATGAGAAAATTAATAATTCTGTCTTCGGAGCAAAGTTTGACTAGTGTCTAGTAAATAAAGCCTCAGGCCACACATTGAACAATGAGGATAAAACAAAATATTGAATAGTTGCTCTTTTACTGAGTACCATCCATTCTGTGCACTCAGTGAGACAGGGTCCTCTGGAAAATATAGTCTGACTGCTATCATAATGCATATATCCAAGGTGGCTGAATTAAGGTTGCATAAACAACTTTCATTCTGGCATTTCCTAATTTGCAAACAATGTTCTTTTAAGTATAGTGTATGCACACACATGTACATGGTCCTTTCCCTATTCTCTGAGCCAGTTGGATGCACCATTTTAAAAAGACATTCACTTCAGAAGTATTTTCCTAAAAATACTGTACATCCTGATACCTCTGGATTAGATAGAGGGCTTGGTACTTACAAGAACCATACCAATTTTCATGCCAACTCTAGGTATCCAGTGAACCCACAGGTATTTTGAGCACTTTTTACAGTAAACAGAAGTAACTAAACATCATCTGTTTTTCTCAGTACTCCATCTAGCTCTAAATTGCACACTATTTTTTACCCCAATTTAAATTACACAAACAAGTATCATGTGAACTTTTCTGGTGAATCCTTTTAAGGTACTCTACATCCAAAACGTATTTGTTTAACAAACAGTAAGCTGAGAAAGTGTTTTGAAACCGTCGCTGTGAACTTCGTTATTTTTATGATTAAAAATCATTTTCTTATATACAAATTTAGCTACAGTGAAAAATCATAGAATATCAGGGTTGGAAGGGACCTTAGGAGGTCATCTAGTCCAACCCCCTGCTCAAAGCAGGACCAATCCCCAATTTTTGCCCCAGATGCCTAAATGGCCCCCTCAAGGATTGAACTCACAACCCTGGGTTTAGCAGGCCAATGCTCAAACCACTGAGCTATCCCTCCCCCCCAATGTAGATATTCTAATCAAAAGTAGCATTATTTCTTACTGCAGTTTTAAAGTGTGTGTTTGGAACAAAAAGTGGCTCCAAACAAAGACTAAACTATTTCATATCTTTCAGTCTTCTGGCATGAAAATATTATCCTGAAAAGAGAGCAGTTTACCAGCAGGGGCTAGCATATCTCCAGATCATTAGCATTCACATCTCTCAGCAACAGGAAGAACATGTCCACATTTCTCAGATATTCTGCATATAATAGTTCCAGACACAAATGGTACACATGCTCTCCAGACTGATAGCAGCAAGCTAATCAGTCATAGTCTCTCACATTTCTGATGTATTCATTCACTCCATGTCACCAAAAATTAACCATAACAACGAAGTTATTCCCAAAAATATTTACAATTGTTATATGCCTGAATACCACTCATTTCCCCATTTCCAAGTTGTTTTTGAACAGGGCACCAAGTTTGCCTTACCAGGAGGAGATATGAAGCATTATGATGTTTCTACTGTGAACATGCAATTTGTATGAGCAAAAAACTTACAAGAACATTTATAACAATAGGGTTTTGACGTAAAATGGTAATTATCGCCTGCTAACAATGCCTCCCATCCAAGTCAGAGAATTCTCAACGTATTCAGATTACCTCTTCATGGTATAAATTCTAGTTAAAGACATTATAAAAAAGTCCAGCTTCCATAAATGCAATGGCCAGATTTTCAAAGGGGCTCAGAATGAATGAGAACAATGGGAGCAGCTGGATGCTGAGCACTGTAAAAAATCTGGTTATTTCATTGGGTGTATAAATGGAAGCTGAGTTTTTAAAAATCCAGGCCACTTACTTCCAAAGCGAATTAATAATTTCTTCCGTTTCTCTTGCCTGCCTCATAGTGCAGTAGTGGTGCTGGCCGCTCTGTAACTTGCCCATCACATCCAGACAGTACAAATATTATTTTTAATGTTATAACTATTCAATTAGAGGGATCTTAATGTTTTGGTCTCTTAAAATAACTTTAAACACCCTCATTTAATCTATGTCTACACTTAAACTTCTACGGCAGCATGGCTGCAAAACTGCAGCTGCACCACTGTAGTGCTTCAGTGTAGAACCTCACTACAGCAACAGAAAGTGTTCTGCTGTTACTGTAGTTATTCCAACTCCCTGAGAGGCAGTAGGTAGCATAGGCGCCAACTCCATGGGTGCTTTGGGGCTCAAGCACCCACCAAAAAAAATAGGGGGCTGGATTAGTCTTTTGTGGGCCCTGGCACCCAGACTGTGGGCCTCCTCCCCACTCTGCCTGCACTCCATCCCGAGACCCTGCCTTCACTCGGCCTCTTCGCAACTGAGCCCCGACCTGCCACTCACAGGGGGAGAAGGGGCGGAGAGGAGTGAGCAGGGGGGAAGGGAGCGGGGGTAGAAAGGAATGAGCAGCAGCCAGGGCTACACGGAGAAGAGGCTGCTTGGGGGCAGGGCCTCGTGGCAGAGGACGTGTGGGGGCACAGCCACGGTCTGGGTGCCCAGGCCCCTTCTGCATGTAGGCCTAGTGCCACGGCACCATTGTACACCTGATAGTGAGCACCCACAAGCCACAGTGTTACTGTGTTCATCCAGAAAGATACCATGAGATGTAATGTTTTTAAACTGGGGCATTAGTGAAGACAGCTTGTAGGTGAATTCAATGATTTTAATATACTGTAATTCATGATAATGTAATTATGTAGTTCATTACTATTTTAATAATGGTTAAATTGTTAAGATACCAATGATAGACACATATTCAACTAGAATACAAAAGAAGTGTATAAATATGCTGAAAATGGCCTCCCCAACCATAACTGGCTGAGCCCTCCACACCCCAAACACACACACCTCTTCAAAAGCATCCACCAACAAAAACAAAAGTCAGCAGCTGTGTTAGCTAGGTCAACAGAAGAATTCATCCTATCATAATTTATAAGCACAAAGAGGCTGAATTAAGGCTGCACAGGCAGCCTTATTTCTGGTATTTCTTGATTCTTAACTTTGCAACATTAAAATGTATGTATGTATGTATGAGTGTAATTCTCTCTTTTACTCTCTCTCGCTCTATCAATAATTACATACAATATAGATGTACACACACACAAAGATCAAAATAAGAAATTATAGATTGTAAAATCCCATATACTATTCAAAGGACCCCTTTCCAATATAACAAAACCAGTAATTTAGAACCAAACAGTAAAGTTGCTAAGTGACAATAATGTACTTATCATTTACATCACCTACAAAAGCCCCACGCAATAAAAGCAAAGAAATAAAGTTAAGGACACAATCTATCTTAAAATGCAAACATAATTATACCCACATTATTAAAACCCACACATTGTTCTTACCAAGTACAAAGAAACATTTCACCGCAACAAAAATTCTTTAAATCTGGTCCATGGATTACAATCTATTGTGAATTAATTTTGTTAGTATGATTTCAGTAACCAAGGCTCTGATTCTGCAAACACACTCACGCTCAACCTTAAGTATGTGAATAGTCTCATTGAAGTCAACAGAACTATTCATATAGTGAATACTAAGTTTTGCACACACAAAAACTTAATGTTGATGTTTCTTGAGAATAGTACAGTGCTGTATATGTAGTTTGAGGCTGATGAATCAGTCAACAAAATCTGGAGTGATAATTTTGAAATTTTGGCAATGGTAGTCTTTGTTGACTTGGAGAAGGCCTACAATCATGTACCATGAGAATTAGTTTGGTGGAGTTTGCAACAGAGGGGTATGCCACAAGGATACGTCCATCTTATCCAGCAGAGGTATGATTGAGAGACTACCGTAAGCAAAACCAAATGGGGCTAGAGAGAATTTCCATTACATGTTGGCCTGCTCCAACAGCAATCAGCCCTTTTTTTGTTTGAAGTTGTCATGAATGTGGCAAGTGAGAACATATGAAAGGAGTTGCCTTGGAATATGCTGTTCTCTGATAACTTAGTGATATGTGCAGAAGATGGTGAGACTCTGCAAACCAATTCTGAACAGTGACATAGTAGTCTTGAGCAAGTGGAACATAGTGTGAATGTCGGTAAGACTGAGAATATGATAACTGAGGGAGGAGGACTCACCATAAAGGACATCACAGGCAAAGGGAAGAAGAGTAAAAGAACATAAATACCTGTGATCAATGGTTGCTGATAATGGTGCCCTCCTGAGCAATGCCCGGCATTTCACCAAAGCTGTGTGCTCCAAATGGTGGGAGCTGAACCCAGTTCTGTGATAAACAGATGCCAATAAACTTTAAAAAGTAGAGTGTATAAAACTGTATAGAACAGAGACTTGGTCAGCCACAATAAATCACTATGCTCTCCACTACAGAAATGAAGATGTTGAAATGGTCAAATGGTTAGACCCTCCATGATAGAAACCATAATAAGGTTGTGAGGGGCCTAATGCCCCAAATGAAGACAAGTTAAGGGAGGCTAGGCTACATTGGTATGGACATGTCCAGTGGAAACCCAAGAGTTACATTGGTAGCACAAGCGCCGACTTCCGGTGGCACTGGTGGGGGCTGACGCCGGGTGACGCTGCGGGGCCCCGCCCCTGAGTGACGCTGCGGGGCCCCATCCCTGACGCCGACACAACGTCGCTCAGCATCGGGGGCGGGGCCCCGCAACATCTCCCGGTGCTGAGGTGAGTTCGCGGTGGGTCCAGGGGCTGGCGGGGAGCTAGGCGTGGGCCCCAGGGTTGGCGGGGAGCTGCCGGTGGGTGCTCTGCACCCACCAATTTTTCCCCGTGGGTGCTCCAGCCCCAGAGCACCCACAGAATCGGCGCCTATGATTGGTAGGACGGCCCTTGGATCGAGGACAACCAACGGGGAGGCCAAAGACTCAGTACATGGACCAGATATCAGGGGACTTTAGAGAGACCAATTTGCATGACAACAAAGTGTACAATTATGAGTATTTGGGAGAAGGGCTATAAAAGTCACCAACCCTGAATAGGGAAGAGGTAAGAAGAAGTTTATGTAGCTTGAGTATGAAGAGGATTGTTATGAATGTGTATATATGGATTTTTTAATGTTTCTTTATCTGAAGAGTTTGTGTTATGTTTATATTTTGAGATTGCTGATAAAAGTATTTATTTTGTGTCAGAGTTAAGGAGAGATTAGGATAGAATATGCTTTTCTTTGTACTTGATAAGGATAATACCAAGATTTAAAAACAAAAAGAGTGCCTACCAAGTCTACCTTAGCCAGTGCTGACAGGTTTACTATGTGGAAAATGCAAGATTTGTGTTTTCCTTAAGCTTGCTGCTGAAATTGCCAGTTTCTCTCTCTTATGTAGGTAAAAGGCAACATATGCCAAAATGTTCAAACTTGGGTGCCTAAATTCAACCACTTCATTTGCTACAGCTGCTGGACTCCTCTGAACTCCCACTGAAGTCGATGGAAATTATGGATATTCAGCACTGTTGAAAAATCACGATAATTCGTTTTTAGGGACGTAACTTTAGGTATCCATGACTGAAAATTCTGAAGACAAGTTATGGTATTTTTCGTTTTTTAGTTGAAATAAATGGGATAGATGAGACACTACATTATTAAAGAAATTAACAGCACTGGCCAAGTTAATAGATTGCTCTTAAGTTATTAACAGGCTAATAACTGTTTTACTAGAAATTGCTGTAACATTTCTACACAACTCAGTAGATCTTGTCAAGTGCTTATTGAGTTGAGGCAGGGTTGTAAACATATAGCCTCCTCCTTCCAGACATCCTCTCATTGCCTCAGGGCAACCCTGCAAATGGCCCCTCACCTCAGTTTCCCTCTTGATTCCCCAGAAATAGTCCACAGACTCTTTCTGAGGGCAAAGAGGCCTTGAGAGGTAAATTTATTACAAAAGTCCCCTCACATAAGTCATAATAAAAGTCCCACAACCATAGTCCAAAATTCCTCAGCACAGTCCCAAGAGTACATGCAATATACAGCCCCAGCATCACTCACCATGCCCTGGCACTCTTTCAGTTAGAGAAACTTCCAGAGCCAGAGAAATAGAAACTGTAAAAAATAAATTAATAAACAATTACAAGTGGCTCACCCTGCAGGGCAGAGGGGATCATGTAGGATGGGTGCAGACACTGTTACAAACAGACTTACTAGTAAATAAATACCCCTTTTCATGTTTCTCTTCTGAGATTCTACAACAAAGAATTAGGAGGCAGACAGCAGACATAGCAAGCAGCAACCTCAGTAGGCGAGACTACCATGGTGTATTGCTACCGGAGCCTCATGGCCAAAGGGCAGATCTTGAGGAGCAGAGAGGCACATTGATATTGACATACACAAGGAGTGAGGAGAATCATAGAGTCCAAAGTCAGAAGGGACCGCTTTGATCATCTAGTCTGGTATCCTGTATAACACAAACCTTAGAACTGCCCCTAAATAATTCCTAGAGTATATCTTTCAGAAAAACATCCAATCTTGATTTTAAAATTGTCAGTGAGGGATAATCTGCCATGACCCTTGGTAAATTGTTCCAGTGGTTAATTATTCTCACTGTTACAAATGTACACCTTATACCTAGTCTGAATTTATCTAATTTCAATTTCCAGCCTTGGGATCATGTTATACTCTGCTCTGTCCGCTTGAAGAGTCCATTATTAAATATTTGTTCCCCATGTATGATCAGACTGTTCTCTTTCACACATTGGAAACATATTCCTTGGCACTCATTGCCCATGAAGCAGAGACTTCTCTAGGTATATTGCAGCTGACAAGCTCAGGACATGGTTTAGCAGCCTGTAAAATGTAGGTACCCTTGGTGTAATGCTCATAACAGACACACAGTTGCTTTGACTTTCTAAACTCCTGAGAAGAGGAAAGGTTGGAACTCCCCTGAGTGCCCACCAGATGACAATTCAAGTTGTTTGCAATGTCCTTCCCTGTTTGTAGCACACGAGGGCATCTCCAAGCAAAAGAAATAAACCAAAAAAAAAGGTCATTTTCTCTCTCTTTCCCTTTAGAGAGAGGGGAATCAGAGAAAAAGAAGAAAAAGGCAAAGGTGGCCTGTCTTTTAGGTAGTCTTTTGGGGTTGTCCCTTTGGGGCTTGGCTTATCAGCGGATATAGTGTCCTTAATTAGGGTCTGCCTCCAGCCCCTTATATTGTGTCACCCCACTTTGTACCTGGTCCATGAAGTCTCAGGGCTGTGAGGCCTGCAACAGCCTCCCTCTTGCCTGATTGCTGTCTCTGCGGTCAGCAGTCTGAGGTACAGCAGTCTTCTTCTTGTTTACCATCCCATCCTGTGGCAGGCTTTCCCTTTTAACTTCCCCCTCACTCCAGGAAGAGCAAGCTTTACAGATGTATATGATTAATGCTGGCTGATCCTTGTGCTTTGGAGTTGGAGGCAGTGATGGGACCAATGGATCCTTTTTGTTTCACATGTTACCCTCCTGCCTGGGGGCTTTCAGCGGTCCTGAGCTCTTAGGATCCACACACAAAGGCTCCTCCAAGTTGGACAGCATTGGGGATGGATCTCATCTTTTATGAACACATCTAGATGGGCATCTGTCCTTGTGACCATGAGAGTGCACCCTACTCTCATGGGAAGCCTTGCATGAAAAGTCCTTGGTCTTAGCAGCTGTAGGCTCCACTTCCAAGTTCATATTCAGACTGCTGCTTATCTGTTGCAGCCAATATATAGGGAAGTCTCCCTGGCTCAGTGAGACCTCAGTCTTCTCCCTAAGGGGTTTCCTCAGTTGAAGCTCATGAGCTCCATGTGTTCATGGAGGAAATGAGTGACAGTTGCTGGACTTTCCAGAGATTTGCATGTCACTTAAACAGTAGAGGCAGCATCAGTGTTCATCACTCACAGAGAAGGAGTGAAGGCAAGAGATTCAGTTCTTGAACCCCAGGTCTCTGGGCATAGTCCCAGACCATGGGTGGATCTCATACTATGGGGGAAAAGAACAAATTATACTATAAAAACCTCTAACTATACTAATGTGAAATTATTTGTAATATCTATTTGCAGGCTATTTAAGAGAAAAAGTGGGAGAAATCTGGACACAGGGATTCCAACTCCATACATCAGTAAGAAGAATCTGGGGAGGCGTTGGCCTGCACTGCCTCTTATATCCTCAGTCTGGAGCAGGAGGAGACCTAGTGCGCATGTGCGGGCCAATGGACACTGTTTGAATTTCCAGACTCAGGCACATGGCGCACACGTGGAATGCCGTATATGTGGAATGCATATAGGGACCAGCACCCAGAGAAGAACTGGGAGTTTCCATCTGCAACCCCCACTGCAAATATGCTGGGTTTAATAATCATAAAACAAAGAGAGGCTAAAATCCTTCTGAATTCCTGAGCACAAGAATAATATCGCAGGCCAAATTTCTCCAGGACTGGAAAAATGACTCCCTTGCAAAGCAGGTTCTAGGGTTACATCACCTCCCAGCACCTCAGCCTCCTTCTCTAGTACATGTGAACAAGACTTTGCTGCCTCACCATTGTGTTAAGGGCTAGCTTATTGCAAAGTTCTCTGTCAACATACAAGTCACCGTGACATTGCAAAAATGTATTACCTGGACTTTCCCATAGCTCGTAGAGGACATACCACAGATAAAAGCAGCTAGCTGACAAATGCTCTATTCTTGCCTGTAAGAATTAATCACCTGGAGGGCAGACATATGCAATTTCACAGAAGAATATCTTGTTTGTGAAGAAGTGAGCTAGCACATGCATGAGTATATGACAGGACAATCTTCTCTCTTTAAGGCTGGTTCAGCAGGCAGTTAGAAGGCACTGAATGGTATTAGAGAGAGACCTGCTACAGATAAGGGAGCTGCAGTAAAGGAGACCACAGATGCAGAAGCTAACAGGGGAGTGCTGTGGTCAGTATGCCACAGACAGCACTGCAGAGATCCCTCTACTGTGAGAGGGCAAATGCAGCATAAAGACAATTGGAGGTTCTAGGACCTCTGCTTTCCACATTCTCCCTCTGGCTTGAAGTAAGGTCCTTAGGCTTCTTATTTCTGTCCTTGATCTGTTCTGATCTATTCTTATCTCCTTTTTTTTCTTTGGTATTCCTGCAAGACACAGAGACAGGATGAGGGAGGGAGTCTGAGAGCTGAGGCAAAGTTTCCATGCTTCCCAAGGTGAAGAAGCAAAGAAACCTGGAGGGAGAAGTTTGGGTGAGGCTGATATAATCCAGAGGCAGAGGTTTCAGAATTCTTTACCTCCTTGTATTCATAGAATTATAGAAGATTAGGGTTGGAAGAGACCTCAGGAGGTCATCTAGTCCAATCCCCTGCTCAAAGCAGGACCAACACCAACTAAACCATCCCAGCCAGGGCTTTGTCAAGCCAGGCCTTAAAAACCTCTAAGGATGGAGATTCCACCACCTCCCTAGGTAACCCATTCCAATGCTTCACCACGCTCCTAGTGAAACAGTGTTTCCTAATATCCAACCTAGACCTCCCCCACTGCAACTTGAGACCACTGCTCCTTGTTCTGTCATCTGCCACCACTGAGAACAGTCTAGCTCCATCCGCTTTGGAACCCCTTCAGGTAGTTGAAGGCTGCTATCAAATCCCCCCTCACTCTTCTCTTCTGCATACTAAATAACCCCAGTTCCCCCAGCCCCCTGATCATTTTTGTTGCCCTCCGCTGGACTCGCTCCAATTTGTCCACATCCCTTCTGTAGTGGGGGGGACCAAAACTGGACGCAATACTCAGGTGTGGCCTCACCAGTGCTGAATAGAGGGGAATAATCACTGCCCTCAATCTGCTGGCAATGCTCCTACTAATACAGCCCATATAGTGGCACCACAATACTACCTGTCCCTTCCTCCTATAACAGTGAATTAAGAGGAAAGAGACTGTCACAGGGCTCTGCGCGTTCCAGGGTGAGAGAGGGAGAGCGGTACCCCCACTTGCCCAGTGCAGGGTTGATGCACCCTGTCACACAGTCGTCCAGGCTCCCAGCTGGGCCAGACAAACACGATCAGGTACTCCGGCCCTCTGGGCGGGTCAGAGCCACAAACAGTCTATAGCTAGGGTCTCCAGTAATAATTCCCACCTGCGAGCATAGGGTGGAAAGTATGGGAACCCGGTCCCACCCTACTCCACCGTGTTCCAACCAGGGCCCTGTGGAGCGCCAGCAAGCTCCCTGTTCAGGATTCAAGTATCAGCTCCCAATACATTCCCTGGGTCATTTCCTATCCTTAAATCCACTCGGGCCTGTCTTCTCCGGGCAGTGGTTTGGCGTCCCGGTCAGTCTCCACAGCTGGGGTTCTCCATAGCGTAGTCAGGGACACCCACCTCAGCAGTCTGGGGGACTGACTGTTCTTCAGCAGGAGCTGGCAGCACATATCCGTCATCGTCCTCAGCCAGCCTAGACTGAGTTGATCACCTTCCTTTTATCTGCTCCCTCCACCTGGAGCATGTGCAGCAGAGGAGAGGGGTGTGGCCTCTTAGACCCAATGTGACAGGTTAACCCCCGCTTGCCTAGTGCGGGGTTGATACACCCCGTCACAGAGACATGAGACAAAAAATATTCCGGGGTTTTATCTATACTTAAGTATGCAACTAAATGTACTGAAAATGACACATACCTTAAAAAGATCTGGCTGAATTCAAAGCACATTTCTTTTTTTTTTTTTAAATACGGGAAGAAAAAATTATTGCAAAGCTTTTGTTTGACTGTTATGTGTACAGCATTAATAATTTAATAGTTTAAGTTTCCTTTAAGAATTTACAACTATCACAAATGGAAGAACACAGGAGGAATCCTTTTTATTCCAGTAGCCAACCAAGCAATGCAACAGCAATAAAACATTTGCTTGTTCAAAAGCATAAGAATGCTTCAAAGTGAATATATCATTTTCTTTACATTTTGAATGGCAGCCATGTCTTCAGGTTCCAAAAATGAAAATAATGCACTCAAGCAACCACAAAAGCATTTTGTATTTTAATTCTTTTCAGTTTTCATGAGGTGGATTATTGCACAAATGCATCTGTAAAAACATCATTTAAACACAACCAACAGAGAGAAAAATAAAAGAAGGAGAAAACTCTGGGAAGGCGAGAAGATTCTAGGCCATCTTAAGGAAAGCACAGTGTTCTCTTGCTGTCCCAAGATGCCTCAAGAATATCAAGCTGGTGAGTATTGCACACATACGAATATGCCGTTATTCATGTGCTGTGACCAAACAGTAGGTATTAATGATAATTTATATTATTATTTGTATTATAGTCAGACCTACAGGGCTCAGCTGAGATCAGGGCCTCATTGTGTTAGGCAGCATACATTCACATAGGGGGACAGTTCCTATCCCAAAGAGCTCATGAGCTAAATAATCAAGACAGAGAAAAGATGAGGTAAGGCAAAAACAAAGAGACACAGGAAGTGACTTGTTCAAGGTCATGTGGCAGGTGAATGGCAGGGACAGGAATAGTATCCCCACTCCCCACCCAATACCCTAACCACCATGCTGCCTCCCAACATTTGTGTATTTTACTCATACAAAGCTATTTAGATGCTCATATTATTATTACTCCATGTTACCTTCCTCACTCCCTGTTTGTTTCACCAATCTTTTATGATCAGTCTTAAACTGAGATTGTAAACTGTTTTGGACAAGAACTATCTTTTTCTCTGTGTCTGTACAGCCCTTAGCCTAATGGGGCTCCAGATTGGTTAAGGTGTTTTGGTGCTCTTGTAATACAGATAACGAATAGCAGTAATAATAAAATTAATAATTATTATTATTAGAAAATTATAGTTTTGTTAACTGAGTTCATAGAATCATAGAAGATAAGGGTTGGAAGAGTCCTCAGAAGGTCATCTAGTGCAACCCGCGGCTCAAAGAAGTTGTAGATTTCACTTTGCAAATGCCAATTTTCATACAACCAGAAAATTTCAAACCTATACCAGATTGTTAGTCCAGCTCCAAAACCTGAGTCTGACTCTGAACATGGTTTGTCTGACCATCCTATCTATAATCATCATCATTTTTGGTAGTACTGGAAATATAATATATAACAAATTAAATTATACAGATCTATAAATTGGTATTACAATTTGATGTTTCAGAAATACTCCTTTTTCATATGCATCAAAAATCAGAAATTCTCTTTACTTTCAAATATGAATAAATTCTATTGTAACTACAGAATTAGTGGGAAAGCCTAATTTTACAAAGTTAAATTTTTTAAAAAAATCCTAAACCTGTCTATCTATTGTCCCTTTTGAGAATAAGGCCAGAAATAAAGACATTTTGTGAAAGTTTGGGTACGTACAGTGTATTCGTCGGTGTCGAGTAAAAACTCCAGCCATTGCCTTGCCACAGAAGACAGCACAAGCCTTAGCTGCGTGTATTAGAAACAGACAGAAAAATCAATTTTCCAGGGCTTGCGCAGTGCTAAACACAGGCAGAGATTTTATTGAATGTGACCTTCAGAGAAAAGTTCTCTGTGCTTTTTGTTTATAAAGAAAAATGGGGGTTTTGCGTGTGTTTAATTGTTTTTTTTAAATAAATTACTCCACTGACATCTGATCTTATTAATATGCTGCACATATTTGAGTAATAGTTTTACCAATTCCTTGTTCTCTTCAAAAGAGGAAATTATTTGTTTTAAAGTTTCACGTGGATAAAGGAGAATTTCTGACTCGATAATTCCTGTGTCCCACTTCCACCGTACTAGACAAATGGCAGCTCTCGTTCTCTTATTGATGCAAAGATCAGCAATAAAGGACAATTTCCAGTTTGGGATCCCTCGTCAGCCTCGCCACACCCCCTCTTTTGTCACTGCACTTCAAGGACTTCCAGAATGGAAATTTAATTGTGCATGAGTAAAATCACCAAACATAACATGCGTGATTCCATGAATCTGACTCACTAAAGGGCAGGTATTTATACAGGAGAAACTAGAGTACAGAAAGGTGTTTACCAAGTAAAAAAAAATGTCTCATATCTGTGCCCAGACTGCCACCAGTATAGGTCAAATGGAATCTGGACAGTGTTCTCCAGAGGAAAAAAAACTAGTGGGTGAGAAAAAGCAAGAGCACCAGGCTAAGCAGACCTTAAAACAAAGAAAGATGGCTTGATGCAAGAAAATACAGAGTGCTTTATTTTATGTGTCTTTTGACAGACATAAGAAGAAAGGGCAAAGACCCATGAAGCTACGGGGGACTCATGAACATACTGCCTGGGGGACGTACTGCTTAGAGGGTATGTTAGCAGAGGAAAGCACACGGAAATAATAGTGTTTAAAGCGCCCAAATGGAAGCTTTGCATGGTTCTTCAACTGAAGCCTCTCCTTTTTTCAGCCTGAGAGGCTGAAGTCCATGTAGTTGAAATGGCTTTTACATTAACAGGGCAAGGAAGGCCAGCCAGTTTGTATGCTTCTGTTATACATCGTTTTATTTATTTAGCTATCACAAATAAGAAACCAGGGCCCTTGCTGCTTATTCCCAAAGAGGATTAATTAGCTTTATGATTTTTGAACTATGTTGCTCCAAATAAGGGGGGGTTTAAGGGCACATCAAGCCCATCCAATGCTTTTCTTTTTCTGCCTTAGGATCAAGAGAGAAGCTGGGAAAAAAGACTGCAAAGAAAAGAAAGGGGGCAAGACTTCGGGGATGAAACTGGGACAGAAGAGCAGTATCCTTTATCCTGATGAATTATCAAGACATGGGAGAGACAGAACAATGTGTCTAACTCCCTCTGCCTTTTAGCAGAAACCGTAGGAAGGTTACTTTCCAGGACAAAGAGAAAAAAGGAGAGGAAAGAAAATGGATCAAAAAGAACATAAGGCATTAAGAAGCACATTGAGACTCCAGGAAGTACAGGGGATCTTCAAGCTAGTCTAAGAAAAATGTTTTAGAAAATGGAGTGCGAGCCAACAGAGGAACCTTCCTTTTTTACTTTTTAAAGCTAAAAGAGCAGTCATGTACCTTCAGGGAACTTAGGAAAGAGATATCAAATCCCTCCTGTAAAAAATTTAGAATTGCTAGTAACTGTGTTTCTTATGCATTTCTAAATGATCACACCAGTGAGCTGTCTGCCCCTTCCAGTAGACTATTGAGGTTCTTTAATTTCACAGTCCATCAGCCTGACTTTTAGAGGGTGCAAGTTGAAAAAGCAAGGAATTTGTGATGATGCTTTCTCGCTCCATCCATAAGCCAGGCTGATAGACTGAGCTGTTCCAAATACTGATGGACACTCTCTGTGAATGAGCAGTCATTCTGCAGCCAAGTGGCAGGTATAGGAGCTTGGCAAACCAAGACCTCCTATGACAATTTATGGCAATCAAATGACTTTTTCACACTCTCCTGCCCAATATTTTTAGGGCTCTTCAGCAGCAGAAGACAAGTAGTAAGACAAATTAAGATAAACTTCTTAATCGACACCACATCCTGACCTACTTCCAAGGGTTCCCCATATTGTGATGTTGCACCCCATAATGCTTTATGGGAATATGCTTATGAATGTATATATGACAAAACTGGAATATATTTTATGCTACATATGCCATGTAACATATCTATGTAAAGGTTATGATCTACTGAATATATTCATCCTATTTGTATGCATGTATCATTTTTGTATTCAAAGTTATGAATATTGGCTATGTACTATTTCTCAGTAAGTGCCCAAATCAAGAAACACTTAAGCCAACAATGGACTTGGAGATGCCAATCCACATCTGAGCTTTCCCAGGAATGTGGCCTGGCTGGTAAGGAACTCAATCATGCATGGGCATGTGACTTGCCCATGTGACTCCAAAACTCCATCTTGGAGCTGAATTCTGGATAGGAGAGAGGAGGGGGTCTCCACCCACAAGAGAAAGTCTATTTAAGCCCCGGGAGACCCCTCCATTTTCTCTTCAGCTCAAGAGATAGCCTCTCCACCCCCAAAGGATACCTGAAAGAAACTGGAACAAAGGATAGTAACCATGGGGGTGTGAGTGATTGCTGGACCCAGACTAGGAGGAGGCTAGTCTGTAAAAGAAGCTTACTGGAACATCTCTGAGGGTGAGATTTCATCTGTAATCACTTTCTTACTGTATTAGGTTTAGACTTGTGTGTTTTACTTACTTGGTAATTCACTTTGTTCTGTCTGTTATTACTTGGAACCACTTAAAATCCTACTTCTTGTATTTAATAAAATCACTTTTTACTTATCAATTAACCCAGAGTATGTATTAATACCTGGGAGGGGGGACAGCTGTGCATATCTCTCTATTAGTGTTATAGAGGGCAAACAATTGGAGATGCCAATTTATCCTGCATAAGCTTTATACAGGGTAAAATGGATTTTTTTTTTTGAGTTTTGGACCACATTGGGAGTTGGGTATCTGAGTGTTGGAGACAGGAACACTTCTTAAGCTGTTTTCAGTTAAGCCTGCAGCTTTTAGGGGATGTAGTTCAGACCTGGGTCTGAGTTTGCAGCAGGCAACCGTGTCTGGCTCAAACCAGGCAGGACACTGAAGTCCCAAGCTGCCAGGGGAAACAGGTTCAGGAGTAGTCTTGGCACATCAGTTGGCAGTTCCCAAGGGGTTTTCCGTGACCCAGCCCATCTCACATATCTCCTGCAGAAGACTTTTATCTTCCTCTTGAACCTGTGTCAAGACCGTTGTACCTTGGGGGAGAGTCCTGCCACCCCCATATTCCTCATTTTTATATAATCGTGATCTTACATATAAAGCATGCCTTGTAAGCTATTGGGGAACAGTTATGATCTGTTGAAAGTCATTTCTCTATTCATATATGTATATCATAAATGCATGTGAAGTTATGAGAATTGTGTTGTATGGTTGTCACTAAAACATGCTGTAAGTTGGGGGATCAGACTGGTAGTGATGGATAAGCAGCCTGGTACTTTGCTGTGTCTCCAAAAGCTTCCCAGCCTGGGGCAATGTCACTGTGGGAACAGAAAGGGTCCCACATTGGAGACCTGTACTGTATATACTGCTTCTTTTCCTTTCAAGGATATTTCAAATCTGCAGTGAAAAGCCAAGAATGGGAGATATTGCTGATGACAATCTGCTGTTCTGCAAAGAAGAAGAAGAACTGGGGAGACAATGAAGGAGGTGTGGTTTGGCTGGCAAGAAGGAACCAGTTGTAAATGGAGATCATCCTTTGCCAAACTTCCTTTAAGAAGAGGAGGAAGAGCACCCATGTTCACTATAGTGGTAGCAACCAAGTCAGGGAATCTGTTCCCTCGCTAAGATATTACCTTAGGTATTTGCTTATTAGCATCAAAGCATGGTGGTTCTGTCTAATACTATTAATGACAAATTCTGGGAAAAATGAGATCAGTCAATTTCCGCTAAAGAAAGGTTCTTACCAGTATCTGTTCTCTAAATATATGGTCTCTACAGATTTGCACTGTAGGACTTCTATGCCTTGTTTAGCAAAAACATTCTAACAGCAGAACTATTAGGGGGTGCATGTGCATGCTCCTCAAATTCACTTTCCTGGAATGGAGGGTACAGAAGACCCCATACCTTAACCATTCTTCGGTTCCTCTATACTACCAGGAAATTATCAAAGCTCCTAAATAGATGCAAAAAAGAAAACACAGTGTTCATCTATAGAGGAAACAAATTAGAAGAACAGCAGCTATTGATAAGCAACCTTTTCTACTACTCCTCCTCTCAGCTTCTATAGGCCACAGAGATCCTTGGCTGTTCTCACACTTTGTCCCTAGCACTTTCTATCAAGGACACATTTTCCCATTGATGGTAAATCACATTAAGAGTTCCTAGGTCTTGCAGCCCCATTAGATGTAGTGCAATAGGTTTAATTTCCTTCGACACATGAGCAATCTGTGTCATACAAAGGGCAGTTTGTATAGCCTTTATTGTTTATAAATTATATGAGTGGCTTGTGCCATTTGTTTGACATTATCAAGGCACTGCAGTTAACTTTTGCACCTCTTGAACACCCTTATGCTCACCAAAACTTTCTCTCTGTATTGGAGTATGTTTGGTCTTAAGTTCCACAAGCTATCTGGAACAATGTGGTACATGCCTCTGGTCTTTTCCATGTAACTAGTATACTGCCCCCATAAGATCATACCTGCTGGCATATACTGAAACATCTTAAGAGTGAAAGCACAGTTATTCTTATCTCTTTCCTGAGTGAACGTAAATGCCTTGTAAATATTTTCAGTTTTGTTCCCATTGAATAAATTAATGAGCTGACCTGTATTTCGCCACTGTCTGCATTAAGCTTCACTGTGGTGAGGAATCTGGTGAAGTGTTCCATCCACTCAGGCCAGGAGCCCTGGAACAGGGGGAAACAGGGGTCATGGCCCCATCACTTTTTACCTGCCCTAAGGGTGAGGTGGGACCTTGGGAGGGAAGAGGCAGAGTGAGGATGGGAAAGAGGAGGAGTGAGGGTGGAGCCTTGGGGGACAGGAGCAGAGTGGGGGGTGAGGCCATGGTTTGGGTGCTGATGGCTCCCCCACTTCTAGGGAGCTTCTGGTGCTCCTGACTCGGGCCATTCCTTGCACAGAACAAATGGGAAGTCTTGCAGAGGGTTGAACTCTGGCATGTATTTTTCTTCTTATTTACGCTGGTTTAAAATGAGTCAGTGACAACTCCTGGTCATGTGACAATGATAAAGAATCTCACAAAGTCTTTTTTTTCTAGCAACGTACAAGGAATGTTACTAGAATACAGAAAATAGCATCATCCTAATTGGCATCAGCTAATTTCTCCCTCTTTCTGCTTCCCCAGCCTCCTGATTGGCTTCTTCCTACAGATCCTCTGGTCCTGGTCAGGACTCAGAACAGAGGAAAGATCCAGTTCTACCAATGATCCGCTCTACTGGGGCCATGGAGGTGTCTGAAGGTCCCACCAAGGTAAGCAAGGAATCAAAGGCTATATCTACACTTACGGGGGCATGCAGAGCACAGGCACTACACATGTAGCTACACACCACGGTGAAAACCAGTCTGCATCCACATTTGTCACTGCCAGAACCTTTCAGTATGGCAGGGAACGGCCCCAGCAGCGGGACACTACACGGCTAAAAACAGCATTGTAGATGTGGGAGGCACTGCTTGGCTATGTAGAGATCCATGCAGGGTTACAGGGTACATACCTCGGGGTTCAGGCCTGTAGGGCACTCTGCTCTACTTGCCTAAGCTGTGCCTCACCACCAGCCTGTGCTGGTTAGGCATGCAGTGTCTGCCCTCTACATGCTGCTGTAAGTGCCTAAGGTGCTTCAGAGTTAAGCCCTTTCCCCTTCAGATACCCTATCTAAGGAAGCTGCCTGCACAAGTAGAATTAACCCTCAGAGCCAATGCCATGCTAACCAGGGAGTTTCTTAGCCATCTCCCCAAAGCCTCTGGTACTTCTTTCTCAATTTAAATCTCCTGATAAAGGCACAGAGGAGTCCCCATATTCAGGGGACTGAGGCAACCCCATCATTTTCTGTCCAAAAATCAATCTATAGATCTCAGCTACAGAACTCTTGGATCCTGCCCTTTCAGGCCTGAGACGAGCCCTTAACTGGAAGAGACTTCAGATGCTGGGCATCTCTCAAAGGGAGCTTTTCTCTGATTCAGTTACCACCAAGGACCATTCCAAAAAGAAAATCTTGGAGCCTTTGCCTTCTTTATCTGACACAAAGCATAAATGCCACACAAGCCTCCCAGTCATGGCATTATGCCTTTGCCCAAATCCCTGAAATAGAGCTATTTTAAAACAAGCAGCACATTTTTTAAAAATATGCCATTTTCTCTGTCTTGGCTCATCACAGAAAAAGGCCAACACATATTTTTTTTAAACTGAAAAAAAAAAAGAGAGAGAGAACTATGTAAACAATCTTAACAAATTTAAACTTATGCTAGCTAACCCTGTGCCAGGGGTCTGCAACTGGTCCAGCTGACAGAAAAGAGAAACTGAGAAATGGATGGGGTTGTCTTTTATATGATTACTTCCAGAACACAGGATCCAAGGAACACGCACACAAGCCCTCATTGACTTTACTGCTTTAAATGTCTCTCCTATTAATGAGGCAACACATACGACTCTTACAGTGCGGATCTGCAGATATTTTCATGAAGGAGATCTATCATTTTAACTAGACCACTCTTACATTACAATTCAGAATTATATATTTTGGGCTTCATTATCTATCTTTGCTATGAAAATGTCCATTAAAAAATTAATTATACTCAACAAATAAACCTCAAAGCAGCTTTAAGTTTCTCCAGTTCTTTTAATTTTTTTTATTAAAATTTAGAAGGTCATAAAAACATACAACTTTGAAGAAAATAAAAAACATGTAGACTTATAAATGTGTATTTAAATACTGGACTATGCTGGGTTTACTTATGAGGCAACTTCTAACAGCTGGAGATAAATCAAAGCACAGCAAAAAATTATAGTCTTAACTCATCTGATTATATAATGTTAGGGTCTCTCCTTTTAAATCAGTGCTTGAAGGAATGAATTTGTCTCTGAATCCCTTCCTTTTTCTGGATGATGGATCTCATATTGTTCTTGGAATTATATATATAATTCAGTATTTCTACAAGAATTATTCAATGTGATGCAGTTGCAAAAAAACCAGGTAATGACATTTTGGAAGGGTGTTAACAGAAGCGTTGTACACAAGACGTGGGAGGTAATTGTCCCATTCTACTTGGTACTGGTGAGGCCTCAGCTGGGAGTATTGTGTCAGAGTGCTACACTTTAGGAAAGATATGAACAAACTGGAGAGTATCCAGAGGAGAGCAACAAAAGTTATAAAAGGCTTAGAAAACCAGACTGACGAGGCAAGGTTAAAAAAACTGGACGTTTAGTCTTGAGAAAAGAAACACTGGGGAACCTGATACAGTCTTCAAAAATGTTAAGGACTTTTATAAAGAGGACTGCGATCAATTGTTCTCTATGTACACTGAAAGTAGGGCAAAAAGTAATGGTCTTAATCTGCATCAAGGGAGATTTAAATTAGATATTAGGAAAATCATTCAAACTATAAAGGTAGCTAAACTCTGGAATAGGCTTCCAAGGGAGATTATGGAATCCCCATCATCAGAGGTTTTTAAGAACAGGTTGGACAAATGTCTGTCAGGAGTGGTCTTGGTTCATTTGGTCCTGCCTCAGTGCAGGGGACTGGACTTGATGACTTTTGAGGTCCCTTCCAGCCCTACATTCTATGACTGTGCTTCTATTCCTTATTTTAAAATTTAGCCAAACGACTGTAACATCAGAAAAATCAGTGAACAGAAAGAAGAAAAATGTAAAATATGTAAATGCTCAAACACAATGTATTTTTCTTAGACTGGACTACAGACTTTTTAAATAGATTTTGTGTATTGAGTGAATATTCCTTTTGCGATTACAGGATAAGAAATTAACAGGTAGTGCAGTTCCCTCAGGCATATCCTTCAAAACAACACCTGTATCAGAAGGGTCCTAAATAAGGTGGTTATAAAAAAAAAAAAAAAAAAAGAGAGGCCTTACTCTTGGGCTAAGTTTCAAAAGTGTGGGGAGAGGAAACACACACATACACACACGCACCCACAGCTACCTGAGTCATATGTAGCACAGAGAGGTAAGAGCTATACAGCAGTGACCTGAGATTAAAGCCACTGCAGGCATAACATACTTTATGTGGGTGATAAGTGGGTAGAAGCTGAACATAAAAGCTGCAGAGAAATGCAGCTGAAGCAGGTATAGCTGTACCCCAGAGTGGGAGGGAGCAGCTGAGACCCACTTGAGGCCACCCCACCCCCTTCCACACCTCAGGCCCAGAATCCTGCAGATTGTTCCTCTAGGGGCAGCAGGTCCCACAAAGCCACACCCTTCTCCATCAGCCACAAGAGTCCGAGGAAGAAAATGTTGGAAGGAGCCAGCCAGTAACTCAGCCAGCTGGAACAGAGACAAGGAGCTGCAGCAGAGACTTGCAGAGTGATGAGCTTGTCAGCCTGGGTTTTTTCAGTTTTCACTCTGGACATTCTTTCCCTCTGCTGACTGGTTGTTTGCTCCCACTCACTCCTCAGTCTCTCTGCTTCAACTTCCATCTGCCCTCTGTGCTCACCTTCTACCCCGTTTTCATTTCCCCTTCCCTTTTAATGTCCACTCTGCCCTCCTTGTCTCCCATCTCAGCTAATCCCTTCACAACAAAAACCCAACCAAAATAAAAATAAGAAGAAGAAAAAAGAAAAAGAAAAAAAACTAAAAAAATACCATGGCACTAAGATGATATTTGCATTTTAAATCAGATTTGGAAGGCATTTCTGATCTAATATAATGGCAGTGAAGCTGCCAGCTCTGGATTAACTTTTTAAAATATTTGTTGTTTATCCTCAGCTCCTACACAAGAAGAGGCTGCGATATTTTGTATAATAACCAGTTGGATATCAATATTTTTGTCTTGAGCTTTCTGTTCTTTTATTCTTCTCCCCCACTCAAACACAGCAGTTCTGCCAATGAACTTTCTGTTCCATGCATTCCATCTGTGCTTTCAAACTATTTCCCATCTGTGCAGCATGAACTTCAAATAAACCTCTGACCAAGTGGAGAAAAAACCAGGATTCATTAGCCTATTGCAGAGTGATGGAAAGTTCATTGTTCTACTCAACTCTTCTTCCATGTCTAGTGTATAGCCTTAACTGAAAAAGATTGACATTCGCTCATATCACATCATGGCTCTGTTTATTTCTGCCTTTAAAAAAAATAGAAGTATTTTTCTTTTTAATAAAAACTAGTGATTTTTAGCAGGTAATAATATGAGTACTTCAGAGACACAAAAGAATTGAGAGTGGTACATGTACCCCCTACGTGCACAGGTCATCACATTTAAAAATACGCAGTTATCACTTTTTGCACTCTGAAACAGACTAGCAGGAGGCACAGCATGTTTAAACAGCCTGCATGTCACCCTTCTCAGATCCGTGCTTTGCTTTGAAGGGAAATACAGAGGTCAGTTCCTTCTGTCGAAGACTTTCGTAAAACACTTATCACTATAATATCTAGTAACAGAAGCCCCGATGATACAAACACTTATGCTCACACTTAACTTCAAGCCTTAGTAGCCTTTGGCTTCAGAGGAGTTGTATATATGGATCACAAGACAGAATTAGGCTGCATAGCAACTTCCAGCATGTCATTAGCAGCAGATACTATCCAAAATCAGCAAACTTTTTAACAATACAGTATGTTTTAATTGACACAGAAAATAGTAAATTATGTAGTAATCGCACCACTCCATTTTGTTCTTTACAATGCAGAGTTCTCTTCCGTTTTCAAATAAACAGGTTATTTCTTTTTTTAAACAAATAGGGAAAAATAATAAAGATTTTCTGCATTTGGCCTACATATAACAATAATTTTTCTATTGAATATATTTGGCTAAAACTATATATCACGCTAAATTAATGACACCTCCCTCGAAAATACTATCTGCAAACACGTTACACATCTGCTCATTTTTCATACCATCATATACAGCCAAATCAGAGATTGGAACATACAATATGACATTTTGCAGGATTACTCAGTACTGCATTCCCATTGATAGCCTATCTAGCCTATTCTTAAATATCTGCAGTGATGGTGCCTTAATAAAATGAGATACAATATTTGGAAATGCAAAGCTATTATATTAACAAAAACAAAGCAAATAGCTTGTCATGCTTTTAATTGTGGAATAGCAAAGTGACCATGTATAGCCTATTTCTGATTTGTGCCATGAAACACAGTTAATTGAAAGCAAATAAAACATCTAAAAAAAGAGGCTCCTGTGTTTAGTTACAATAAATGCGTCTTTTTTAAGAAGTTAGCATTTATGACCTAAAGAACCCTTGTTAATAACTTTTGGATCTATTAATGCTGGAACTGAAAAAAAAATTACTACTGCTAATCCAGTTTTAACTTTGAAGAATTCTAAGTGAAGGTTTGTGTCATTTTGTATATTGTCAATTTTAACTCTATTCACAATTTTGGCAAAATGGCTGTTTTTGCACAATGCATTTTCAACATGTTTTCCAGGAAAAACATCTTTCAAAGAAGAGTCCCATTGTCACCCAAGCTTTTCTTGCAAACAAGTATATTTCTACCAAAGAACTGGCTTATTTTTGCACTAAGACATCACATGCCATATCAAAATTTTCCATGAAACTTGACCCATTTTTGCATTTGTAAAGAAAAGCAAAACAAATCTTCAATTTCAAATGATTTTCTATCTCATTATGAATATTTTACACTTCTATAGAAAATTCTGAAAAACTCTGGTATTGTAGTAGATTCCTCATCCCCAGTATACCACTTCATAGGCAATGGAATTTTTTTCTTCAAAACAATAAAAAGAGGCTGTTTCACTACATTTTGAGCTTGCTGGTTTCACACACACGCACTGTGTGGAGTAGATATTAGGGAAACAATATGAGCTTTAAAGCTTATTCTGTACTGCTAACATGATGTGCATGTCATTGCTAATCTTATTTGTAACCAAAAAGAGGGTCAGAATTCTTCCAACGTTCTATGTATGCCAACTTAGAAGTCATAAATGAGATCACTGCCAACCTGCCAGTGTTTGGCTCTTTTAGTATGACTGCTCAAACTCCCACTAGACCCTCAGATTTATGAGTCAACAATGTGATGCTGTCACAAAAAAAGCAAATGCAATGTTGGGTTTGCATTAACAGAAGCATAGCATGCAAGTCACAGGAGGTGATAGTACCGCTCTACTCAGTGCTGGTTGGGCTTCAGCTGTGTCCAGTTTTGGTCACCACTGTATAGAAAGGATGCAGAAAAACTGAAAAGGATCCAGTGGCAAGCGGAAAGATTATCAAAGGGATGGAATGCAAGCCATATGAGCAAAGGCTGAAGGAACTGGATATGTTTAGTTTGGAAAAGAGACGATTAAAGGGGGACCCAATAGCAGTCTTCAAATCTTTGAAAAGCTGCCATAAAAATGGAGAAAAAATGTTCTCTCTCGCCACAGCCTAGCAGGACAAGAGGCAATGGGTTCAAACTAGAGCATATTAGATTTAGATTAAATCTCAGGAAAAATTTCCTAACTGTAAGAACAGAAGGGCAATGGAACAAACTGCCTAGGGAAGTAGTGGCAGCTCCTTCACTAGAGGTTTTCAAAGAGAGGCTGGATAGCTATCAGTCTTGGATGGTTTAGACACAACAAATCTTATACCTTGGCAAATCCTATACCCTTGCAGTCCCTTCTAACCCTGTGGTTCTATGATTTACCACAGTACTGTCAATTTAAAATATCTTAGCCCAGGTCTACACTAACCCCCCCTGTCAAACTAAGATACGCAACTTCAGCTACGTTAATAACGTAGCTGAAGTCGAAGTACCTTAGTTCGAACTTACCTGTGGTCCAGACGCGGCATGCAGGCTCCCCCGTCGACTCCGCCTACTCCACTCGTCGAGCTGGATTACCAGCGTCGACGAGGGAGCACTTCCTGGTTCGATTTATCGCGTCTTGACAAGACGCGATAAATCGAACCCAGAACATCGATCCCACGCCTCCGACGCGACGGGTGAGTATAGACATACCCTTAGTCTATTACTGGGGGTAGAGGGCTACAACTCAGAAGCATTTACCATTATATCAGTACCTACACTGAGTGGTACATGATGTTTTCTCACCCCTCGTGTTGTGCATCACATGGAGCATTAGAGTTTGAGGATCTCCTTCTCTTTCAAAGAGATGATCAGGCAGCTTTCCTTACTCTTTTCACATCTGAACATATGATTTAAGGAGAACCATGCATTAAAAAAATTGCTAAGGTTAAAACAACATTAAGGAGCAAAACTAACCACAGAAAATAGAAAATGTTAGGATTAAGATTATCATTTTATCTTTAAATTTCCACCACCCTCTTCTGTTATTCCCCAATTGTACTGAGGATTCTCAGATTACACAGAAACAGATTTATCAAGTTGATAAACACACAGATATTTTTCATTTGCCCAATTGGTAGTTTGATGCAGGTATGTGTCATCTTGCCTCAGCTCTTTGTCATGGACTTATGGTCCTGGTGAGATCTTGTTGGGAAATATTTTGCAATGCAACATTTTGTCACTTAAGACTTGCCAATGGATATTTCATCCATACAGGGATACCTATTGGGCCTGAATCACCATTTATTTTTACTCTTCACAATTTTTCATGTGATCATTAATGGTCATGAAATGTAAGTTGATACCTGTAAGTACTAATATCTTGTAGCTAGTCACAGAATAGATAGAGCATGGGAAGCAGTAGCACAAGCTTTCCTGTACTGCCCAGCCAACACTGCCATCCATACATATCACTTCATGCAGTAAAATCCTGCAGCCACCACTACAAAACTAGCATCACACAACAAACTCCTTCCAAGATAGAACATCACAGATACATTGCCTGATTAATGGTATTTTTAGATGTGTCTTTACATTTAGGTTTTTTTAATAAACAATGTTTTAAAAAAAATTAAATGTTTGAAAAATAATCATACCTCTTCCAATGGAAACAAAAAGGCTCTTTTGGAGTTGTTATGATGGCAAAGCCTGGCCATGAAGATGCTTCATTAACAACATAACAATTTTGGTGTCATTGACACTCTATGAGATGGCTCTATTGAGAATTGTAATGGTTCTTCTGGAATATATAAATAAATACAGAAAAAAGTCCACTGACATTGTAACAGCCCTTGCATTAAATGTCTTACAATCTGCTACATCAATGCAAAGATATGTAAACTTTTAAGTGAAAAGAAATAAAATACGTCACAGACAATATCTTCAGCATAGAAATCCTTTGAAGCTGACCTGGCATAGCTAAGGAGTGTGTCCCAGGGTCTCTAGAATCCAAACTCACTGTGTTACACATGATCTCTTTAAAATTAGGAAAAGATAAACATCCAAAGTAATATTTTTGACTAGCATTTGAGTAGGAGGAAGTATCCGGCACATTGATTTTCAAGAAAGTGCCTAACTAAATATACCTATGAAAATGACTGTCTGGAAATGTGGCAGAGCAAGAAGCTGTACTGCTGGGACATGAAGCTTGCTGCCACTTAAGTCAATGGTAAAAAATTTCATCCACATTGTTGATTCAAGATTGGACCTCTGGAAGGTAACCCTAAATACCAAGAGCCCTTTCTAGGTTTCAGGTTAATCTAGTGGTGGTGGCTGGTTTTTAAAATATTTTTTCCATGGGAACCCTGCCAGGAGAAAGTGCCTGGGGAACATGATTGATCCATGCTTTCTTCAGGTGTCCTGGCCATGTCTCCCTCCCTGTCAGCTACTAACTACTGACTTCCATGGATTTCTCTGTCTGGGTGGAAGTTATGGCACTTTACACTGCTAGAAATCCCCCGCCCTCCCAGACATATTCTTTATCTTGGAAGTCCTGCACTATGTTATGCCAGCTCCCAACTCAAGTCAGCATGTTTTCTAACATTTTCTACTACACATGCATAACAGACTTTTTAAATTCATTCTTAACTATTCATATCCAGCCATTTATTTTCATGCCAAATTACAACTTTTAAAATGTGTTGGGGGCGGGAGGAAAAGATGGTATGGTATATATATATATATTTTACAATAAGGAAATTGTACTCAAAGGGATTTTGTTTAGCCTTCTTAAAATGCACATCTTTGACTACAGACAAAGCATGGATAATTTCATCTCACCAGATGAATTTTCCATAAAGTTATGACTATAAGAACACAATGGACTAGTATTGACACTATTTTGTAACATTATAACATTTGCTACCAACAAAAATAATAAAATAAATAAATAATAAAAAACCCCATCTGTGGCAAATTGCTGGCACTACTATGAGGGTCCCGCACTCTCTCTTCTTGTGGGGGGTTTTCAGGGCGCCGTTTCTTTCCCTGAACTGGGGTATCAGCTGTCCCACTAGTATCCAAGAGAAGGGGAATGGAGAGGGAGGGACCCGGGCCCGCCCTCTACGCTGGGTCCCAGCCCAGGGGCCCTAGGTTAGTGGGTAAACCACTTGTACTAGTGATACTTTCCCCTGGGCTCCTTCCCTCTCCTGCTTGTGGGGCTTCCTGCCTTCCCTCTGCACAAGCCAGGTGTCCCTTTACCTAGGGTCTTGGTCTTCTTAGCCCACCACAGCACTTCTCCAAACTGCTCTCTGTTCCACTCCAAACCACTCTGCTCCAACTCCTTCCTCCGCCTCCTCTGTCTGCCTGAAGCAGGGGGGTTTATTAGGTTCCTGAGAGGGCCTTAATTGACTGCAGGTGCTCCAATTAACCTGTAGCCACCCTCCCTAGTCTCCAGGGAACCACGCCTTAATTAGCCTAGGGCTTATATATTTCCCCTCTCACACTCTACTACTGCTGCTCCCTGGCCCTCCTGTATCACACATCATATAAAGTATTTCAGAAAATGGTAGAAAAATAAGAAACTTTGAAAAGGATCTCTCTGTTAGGAACTGTGAGAGCAAGTTAACAAGTTCTACTACAGTTGCTTTTTTTTAAACCAAACACTCTAGCATTATATAATTCTAGTGATTAACATGTAACTAATATGCAAAAATATGTAAATTGTGTGCAAATCACATTGCTTGATGGCAGGTCAAATCAACATTCCATCAGTATTCCATTAGTATTACTGTAAAATACTATCTGCATACCACTGAGAAAATTAATGACATCTTCCCCTCACACTAACGCACATTAGATTTTTTTAATCTTCTTTATTTCAGATACAATGAAAGGAAAAGAAAAAGAAACCAAGTCACCCACTTCAGTATTTTAGCTTTCATCAGGACACGCAGAACATTCCCAGCTGATAAGCCCTTACCCCTTTGGCATGCCAGTTTCCAAATGCCAAACTCACGTGTTCCCCACAGGAGATAAATTTTAATCTCATTCTCAAAACTTCTGAATTACACCAAGACAGAATTTGACTGCCAGCTGATTAAGCAAAACACTAAACTTTTTTGTTTCCTTTTTCCCTACAAATATATTACCTGGACTAAAATTAAGATGACATTACATGTGACAATGCATAGTAATGTGTAAGGAATAATACGAGACGGGTATACACTGAGTGCCTCAAGCCCACAAGTAATGCTGTTATCTAACAACCCACATCATGCCACCCTGTGTTATTCCATTTATAAGTGGTGAAACTGACATTATTTTAAACCATCAAGTTAATGCCGCTAACTATATAAGCAGAGGTAACCGAACCACTTCAGGAAAAAAAATACAGAACAATGAATAATAGAATGTATATAGCACTTTATAAGCCAAATTCTATTCTCAGCAACACCTGTGTAAATCCAGAGTACCTTTCTTACAGTAAATAAAGTTACTCTGGATTTACACAGAGATAACTGAGAGTTTAGTTTGGCCCTATTATCTTCAAGGTGTGTACAGATGGTAACTAATCAATCAATTAATCCGCACAATAACCCTGCAAGGAAGTATTTTCCCACAGATTGGGACACTACAGCCTAGAGTGGTTAAGTGATTCTGCCTAAGGCCACCCAGCAAATCAGTTGGAGAACTGGGACTACAGGAATTCCCGACTCTCGTCCCATGCTTATTCTTCCAGACCACCCAAACCAGCACCCAGCTCAAAACACCAAACTCACTCAAACTCATTAATTTAAATACAGAGTCCCATCTTGTACCTCTTCACCTTCTGAGGGCTTGTCTGCACTACAGAAAGTTATATTTAAACATGGTTGTGAAGAATCAAGTTACCTGATTCAAAATGGACAATGAATTTGTATTCACCATAGTCCAAACCAAACCATATTCAGGATTGTACCAGCAACTGATCCTGATTATACTGTCACATGACACAATATTGAGGACAATTTGTCCTGTTTAACACTGGTCACAGTAAGCATTGTGTGAACTCATTTGATTCTGACACTTCGTAGTGAAAATAAGCCCTGACAAAAGCTGCAGTTATATCATGCTCTCTCTGATCTCACATGGTCTATGCAGCATTGACAGCTCTTACAATTATTATTTTTTAAATCACGAGTCTCTCAAAATTTGGTGTGTTTCATAAAGCCCCTGCTCCTGGAGTCATGTGAATATATGAAAATCTCAGCATTCAGAAGTCAGACGTCAGCCTTCCTACAGGATGTAGGTTAAAATGTTTTGCTTGCGAGTGGTGTAGTTCACATACCAGCAGATTCTTACAGCTGTAAGTGAACTGATCGTCATAAGTATTATGATATGCGAAGTTAATAAATGAACTTTGATAATGAATGGTGAGTTGGTAACACATTCTTGATGTTAAGTAGCACTCGAAATAATTTTCTTTCTTAAATAAAGCTTTAGATCAGGATTTCCAGCAACTTCATTAAACAAGTAAAACACAGTTTATTCTGACTTTGTAAACAGTAGCTGAAATATGTTCATCTTGCCAAGTACACATGAGCATTTAACCTACAGTTAGTATTTACTACAGAAAGCTTGAGTAGGAGCAAAACATGACAGAGAAAAGAAACTTCGAAAATTTCAAAGTTAAGGTATTTTTTTCCCTTCAAGGTAGAGTCAATCATAACCCAGGTATTTGAAAGTTCCTACACTATTTTTTCCAAAATCTAATATCCAGAAACACAGACAAGTTATTGGTGGTACCATTACAGTTTCAACAACAGAGTTTATTGAGTTCATTGACACCCAAACCAAAATTGTAAAAGCATATAACTTACAACCAGTGAGGTCCCCAAGCTATCATTTTCCCCCTTATGCCATGGCCCAAACACTGTAGGATATATTACATTTTAGATTAATATGTTCCCAGCAATGAATTTTATTTAGTTGGTCAGTGTGCAATAACACCCTTAAACATACAATAACACGAATTGCACTGCCTTTTATGACTTAAATGCTTATTAGAATAAATCTCATGTCATGTACACTTTATCTGTGATTTAATTATTGCCTTTTTATGTATTATGGGAAAACAACAGAAGAAAACATGGGCCAGATCCCCAGCTTATATAAATCAGTGTAATTCCATGGCCTACACCAATTTATACTAATTGAGAATCTGGCCCTATATTTTAAAAATCCCTCCCTCCCACACCCCAGCCTCAACCCACAGCCTCCTCCCACATTCTGAATCCCTCAACCCCATCCCCTAGCCTGGAGCCCCCTCCTGCACCCTAAACCTCAGCCCCACCCCAGAGCCCACACCCCCCAGCCAGAGCCCTCACCCACTTCCACACTCCAACTCCATGCCCCAGCCCAGAGCCCCCACCCACACCCTGAACCCCTCATTTCTGCCCCTCCAGAGCCCGCACCCGCAGTTAGAGCCCTCACCCCTCCCGCACACCAACCCCCTTCCCAATCCAGTGAAAGTGAGTGAGGGTGGGGGAGAGCGAGCCACCAAGGGAAGGGGAATGTAGTGAGCGGGGGCAGGGCCTCAAGGAAGGGGCTGGGAAGGGGACGGGACATCTGAAGGGGCAGGGCTACGGTGTTCGGTTGTGTATGATTAGAAAGTTGGCAGCCCTAGTCATCTGAAAATAAATCAAACAATCAGTCTCCACACTTCAGTCAAAACACATCAAAAGCCCAAATGTATTTACAAGGTAAAGCGTCACATGTATTGTGCACTAGTAAAGGGCTATGTACAAAAATAAAAAAGGAAATTTGAACCAGTCTTAAAGCAGACACCACCACAAGTGATTACACAAACAATGCTTAAATATATCCAAGAATCACAAATTAAAATTGTGTTGACCTGATAAAGACAAGGTTATTATTTACCTAAAATCAAGCTAAATTCCTAGCCTCTGTCTTGAAAGATGGATGTAATTGTAAATTAATGGTTCAGGTTTACTCACCAGATGAGCCTCAAACTTGCAAAGTAGAGTCATCCTGATAACCTTAACTGGTTTCTTTTTCTCCTCAGGAAAAATTCAAGCATGTACATCTTGTGAGTTACCTTGGCAACCAGCATACAGACAGAAAACTATTTTCTAGCACAACCTGGTTAAACTGCAAACCCCTTTAAGGCTTCTACACACACACACTTTTCATAAATGTATGTAGCCATATGATTACAGACTTTAGATGCTTTTTATAAAAAGAACTCTCCTAACATCCTACTGAAAGCCAGAGCTAAGAAGGACATCTGATTGGGGAAACAAAGCACCAGGAGTGGGAAACAGCAAGTTAAAACTCACACTTGTTAACTTCAGTTGCAGACTGCCACACATGCACTGAGCACAGATCTCTGGAGAAATCTGTATTTGAATGTGTGGCTCTCTGGAGAGCTACATTCACTTTGAGTTCAGAAACAGTGATGAAAATGAAATACTGTGCATTTTAAATAATTTATAACTTTCTCTCTTCTTTTTGTGAACCTTTTTTCTTCAAACTGGCAAAATAAACTGGTCCTCACATACTTGTTATCCTTAAAAGAGTAGCAGGAACATTCTTTTCAGCTGCAGGAGAGCTTATGATTGACAACCATCAGAGGGAATGGTACAATCAAACCACAGGGGAACACAGATTCCCCACCCACCATTTCAAGGAGCAGCTACCCCCAAAAGGATAGAGGGTTCTTAAAAGAGTAGGATTCTTTAAGGGCAAAAATTAGCCAACATCCAACAGACCTGAACGGTTGACCTTTGTCCCTCCTCCACTACCACTGTGCCCCTATTCCAATCACCCATTCTTAGCGCAATACCAGAAAACACTACTGAGCCTTATAAACACTGACTCCTTTCCTCTGCTGTAAGCACCAACATGTATAAATTGCAGGTATTTTGACAAACCTCCCCTTTCATTGTTTCATTTACAATTGCACAGTGGGAAATATACATGAGACTGGAATCATACTAGGGGTGGAATTCTGCACCTATTGGTCATGAGGACTCTGTTGTCTGTGGGATATGCAAATCAGACCGCGTAGCAGATCCATGCTATAGACAAGTCCATGTGCCTGCTATTTTCCAATATCATACACCCTTTTAAATATCACATACAAATTGAACAGGCAATGGAAGTACATCAGAGCAATCTTTGGCACTCGTCCCTACCCTTGTTAGCCTCCTAGCTGTTTGGAACTGCAGCCAGTACAAATTAGATGTATGTCATGTCATATTTACTTTCTGTTACATACAAAGAAAAAGATGTATCACTTACCAGAATCCTCCATTTAAAGGAACTGTTCTCTTTTTTAAAAAAAACTAATATTTGTATATTGCATATCCAGTAAATGCTCAATAGCAGTAATTATGACTGCTCAGTGTTGTGTTGGCCACTAAATTCCCTGAACGGAGGAATGCACACAAACTGGGGTACCCAAAAATGGGGTGCACAGGGGGCTTACTTACCCTACTTACCACACAAAGGTGTTACAACAGAATTGTTTGGAAGGATTAGTTAATGTTTTGTACAACACTTTGAAAATGTAAAGCATTGTAGAAATAGTAAGTGTTGTTATTCTGATGTGGTTCCCTATTTGAGCTGAAATAGCCAGCCCACAGAACAATTGGCTTGGTCTCTTGGTGAAAGCAGTGGGCCTTCACTACATCTGCACTGCTTCTGTCATCTGTCACCTGTCACAGCAGATGTGTATAATTCAGTTACTGTTTTGTTTGGTGATTGTTTCGAAAGAATTAAGAGTAATATGTTTCTTTAAATATGTATTAAATAATTGAAGCTCATACTTGAAGAAAGTGAAATAATGTAATAGCTGCAATGTTTTAATGCAGAGTACTACCGCATGTATCCTTCTCTCTCATACACCTTTTCACATTCTCTCCATCCTTGCAGTGAAATTATATTTTCGAGGACACTGTGTCTTTGCCATGCCCCCTAGCAATCACTACCCCTAACATAAATCCAACCTGAGCCTTTGAAAGAATTCTCACTCAATCTATCTTGAGTGCTGCTCAGTATTGTAACTTCAGTCTCGAAGAAGGAGCATTGCCACTTTTAATCACCTCCATCTACTGCATTGCCTTCTTGAAAATGGTTCCTTTTCGAGAAACAATGTGTCCTTCATACAGACATTTTGAAAAGGTACTTGTTTGTATGTTAATAAAAGAAACATTTTCTTATTTGTATTTTGGTGCTTGGTTTAACTGGTTTTTAAAAACCAGGAAGATTTGGAGCCTCATGAACATGAGGGGTTGATAGGAATAGCGTGAGTCCAGTATTATGCAAACTTCCTCACAAAGTACAAACTAATGCCAATGCACCAAGGTCCTGGTTTGCAATGCCTATGCCATTATGTTCTGCATTGTATCCGGAACAAAAAGCCATATCAAATAAAGAGAAAGTTTGGCCCATGGGCTAGGGCACTAGCGTAGAATTTATGAGCTCTGTATTCAGTTCCCTTCTCTGCCATAGGCTTTCTGTGTGAGTTTGGAAAAGTCACTTAGGGAAACTGTGAAAGAAAGAGACTATCTAGAATATGGGACAATCCCTCACAGAAGTGTTTTGCGGATGCACACCTTTAAAAACTTGTCGGACACTCAGATACGTGATAGGTTTCAGTGTAGTAGCCGTGTTAGTCTGTGTCAGCAAAACGAAAATAAGAAAGAAAAACTTGTAGCACCTTAGAGACTAACAAATTTATTTCAGCATAAGCTTTCGTGGGTTAGTACCCACTTCATCAGATGCATCAGATACGTGAGTTAACATAAACAGAAATAAGGCACTCTTATTCTGGAACAAGTGTCCACACATGATGTTATTCATGAATAGCTGATCCTGAATAACTCCATGTGTAGATGAACCCTTGCAGTTTTCCCAGCCCTATCCTACCCAGCCAGATTGGTGAGCAATATTTGGGGATAGGAAAACAAAATAAAAAAAAAAAGAACGGGGGGGGGGGGGGGATTCCTTAAGGAATATGCATTGAAATGAGGAAAGTCCATCTCTACACGTTGATTTTGTAGATTTGTACTTTAAATCTGCCGCACTGAATTCTGGGGATACTTTAAAGAGACTCATTCAAATATAACAACTATGCTTGCAGTAATGCACTACTTACATCCCCTTGATGGATGCCTGCTGGTGAGCTCACTGAAAACAGCACTATTCCTCTGAGAACATCAACCGTTGTCATTCTTTGGGGAGCAGTTAATGCTGGTTTTATCATGTCAGCTGTGACAGTATGAGGTCTTGTGTGATGTATTCCAAAGAGGTTTCTCACAAGTTCATACAGAACACCAAATTTCTTTAGGGAACTCATCCCCGATGTCTCACCTTTATCTGCCTAACAGTGTTCCCAGAAGATTAGCAAGTCAAGCAGCCTAGTTCTCCCTCTAGGGAATTCAGCTGCAAATATAAGCACAAGTCAAAGAAGTGCAGACATTTCCCAGTTATTTTCATAACAAGTTTTTCATGAAATTGCTTTCAAGTATCAAACCTATTTATTTTAGTGGAGAAGAGCTTATTAAGGTGAGCATTTTACATCCACTAAAAAGCTGAACACAAAATGTCAGCTAAGGGTTATTAAAAGTCTGGATGAGCTGCTGGGTGGGTGAAAATTAAATAGAAATACAAACTAAAGAACTAGATTGTGGTAGGATTATATACAGGAAGTACGATTAGAAAATGGGTTCCCCACAACCATGACCCAGAAAATTTAGACTTATCGGGCGGGGGAGGGAGAAGCAGAATAATTAAATATATATTTTACTAAAAACCCAAACATTTTGATTGGGAAATGCTGCCACAGTGCCTCACGGGAGTTTGGGGCATGACATACCTGAACAGCGGCTCCCATCAAGCACTCTGGCAGCATTTCCAAATAGAAATTTCTGGGTGTTGCCCAAAAATCAAGAACTTCTCGGGTGTTCATTTTTCACAAAAAATATCTGGTTTCTGTGGAAAATTTCCACTTTCTGTTGACCAAAAAAATGGTTTTGTCAAAAACCTAATTTTCTGATTCCACCATCTCTAATTTTACTACTAAACTCCCCCCAGCCCCCGTCCTTTTCTTTTTTCCAGTGGAAAAAAGGTTAATAACTGAAAGTGGGGAAAAACTCACTCACTCACGCAGTCATACTTCTTTCCTCACTGGAAGAAGTGTGTGGGGGGGGGGAAGTAAAATGCTGGGTGCTTGGCCCTGTGTAAGTGTGCGCACGCACATGCCCTAGACTGTGTGCATGTATGAACAGAGACTGTGAGGCACTGAGGACTTGGGAGTAGGAGTTTTAGAAATACAACTCTGAATAATAAGCAGAGTGGAGGGGCAGTGCCAGAGGAAGGTGTTCACCAACAAGTGTCTTCAGAGAGCCCTAATGAAAACTCAAGTGCACAGGGCCCAGCCACGATTGCAGACACTGTTCTCTCCTGAGTCTCAATGCTGTGTAATGCTCCTACTGGTACAGTGCAGTGAGCACTATCTGACTTTGTACTGTGTCTATAAGGCATGATCACACAGTCCACCATACATAAAAATATGAAAGCTTTTTTAAATGCACATATACATGCAAATTTACACAGCAGATGTGCTTCCTTCGTCGTGTGTGTTTACAGGCTGAATTATTAAGATGCCCACTGAATGACGCATGACACTCATTGCATGCCTTACAAGATGCACCTTACCAGCTTATAGAAAAATTGTGTAATGCTATATTAAAGTTGAGAAATATGTATATGATCATATGATTAAAGTAGGGTGACCAGATGTCCCGATTTTATAGGGACAGTCCCAATTTTGGGGTCTTTTTCTTATATAGGCTCCTATTACCACCAACCCCGTCCCGATTTTTCACATTTGCTGTCTGGTCACCCTAGATTAAAGCCTCAACTTTTTCCATTTCTTGTCCTCTGTATGTTTAATCCTTCATTCTGAAAGTTTTCAAATTCTTTTAATGGAATTTCCTATGATATTTGTAAAAAATAAGATGTATAGAAAAAGACTAGCCCTCCTCCGGAATGACCTATGCCATTCACCTTATGAAGTCTCTAGAAGGGAACCTTGCCCTTCCCGCCTTAAAGTTACAGCTGTACCCTACAAGATGTAGACCATGTGAGGGCAAAAGCACAAAATGAGCAGTGTTAAACCAGAAGTAACCTGTCACTCTTCCAACTGGAGCAGTGCTAAAACCAAAACAGATACTTCATTAGGTGGAATGGATATTTTTTCCTCTTCAGGATTTATAACTAGAGGCTTTATCAGCTAATTTTGCAATGATGTAAAGGTGTTTTAATTTATAAAGCAATCCACGGAGATTTCATGTGTTTTCAGTATATTTTTTTTTTTTTTTTTGTCTACATTGCCCAAGCCACCTCCTTCAGGTGTCTGGATATTAAAACTTGTATCCTCGTATCATCTAGTCTCAAGATTGTATGCAATTTGTACTTGGACTGTCTTATCCTATACTTCCCAAACATTTCACTTACTCCAGTACAGATGGGAATGGGAATGAATTGTATGAGCAGAAATAATGGTAAAACATATTGGACTTGGATTATATAACAAAATCTGTTAGCAAGTCTAAAAATAACCCTTTTAAATAGTGAGTAGAAAATAAAAACATGGCAGTTAGGCACGAGCTCACAGGTTTCTAAAAGGTTAACAAAAATATGAAGTAACTATTCTCAACAAATCCTCCAACAGGCACCTTAGATTGGAATGCCCTTCATTATCGTATCTCAGCATGACACTGTGATTATTACATTTATCCTCATAACACCCTTGTGAGGGAGGAAAATACTAATCTCATTTCATTGATGGGGAACTGAGGAACAGGGAGATTTAGAAAACGGTCAAAAGCCACACAAGTAGTCTAGGGTAGAGGCAGGAATCAAACCCAGATCTCCTGAGTCCCAACCCAGTGCTTTAGCCACAAAGCATTCTTCCTCCCTCACATACATAACAGACTAATTTTTGCCTGATCTTATTGGAGCACCTTCCCTGAAGCATTTCTCAAGCCTCCTCCCTAGTGCTTGTTAACTGAAGTGGCTTCTCCCCTTCTCCTCATATGGTTTGGAACCGAGAGCGGGTGAGGAGGCAACCACTGGTGCTTCCACCCAAGGTGACTCCCCACTGTGCCAGAGACACATGGGGTGTTGTCCCTTGGTAAAGTGAATAATGCTACTAACCCTAACCAGTATGTTAGGGTACATCTAGAGTGCAACTAACACATGCAGCTTGACTGTGTCAGCTGACTTGGGCTCACAGGGTTCAGGCTATGGGGCAGTTTAACTGCGGTATAGACATTCGGGCTCAGGCTGCAGCCTGGGCTCTGAGATCTCATGAGGGGGGAGGTTCCAAAGCCTGGGCTCTGGCCTGAGCTGGAATGTCTACACTGAAAATGTATACCCCACAGCTGGAGCCCCATAAGCCAGAGTTATCGGACATGGCCAGCTGTGGGTGTTTAATTGCTATGTAGACATATCCCAAGAACAAAGTACAGCAACACAACCCCAGCAGCAGAAGTGACACACCCAAAGCAACATCATAAAAGGGGGTGCTAGTGGGAGCAGGAAAATTGGATCTGATGAAGGACAGGGATAGGGTTCACTAGTAAATATTAACCATTACCAAATCAACCAGTTCGCCGCCTACCAACATTCACAACTTATCCCAGCCCCCAGCTCCTCCCTGGCCCCTTCCAAGTAGATGGGATGGTGAGGATGAGTCCCGAGGTGAGTGCTCCAGTTCTGTGAACACTGGCCAGCTTAAACAAAAGAGTCTCCACTCGTGAGTGGTGCAGGTTTGTTTCCTGGCTCCTACCAGGCTCAGCTGGCTCCCCAGCTTCAGGCTGCATGGAGGTCTCAGTACTCAGCACTAGCTCAGATCTCTGCCTCTCTAGACATTGGTCTCCACAGGGCTCGAGGTGCGTGCCCCATGAGCTAGATCCCACAGCAGTTCAGAGTCTCCCTTTGTGGGGAGGGGGAGTTAATCAGAGACTCCCTGAGCTGCCTTGCTTCTATCTCAGCTTGTTGTACTCAAAGTACTATGCAGGATCTTTTCAAGGGGATTAAGGCAAAACACCACATTTATTAGTAATACAGGTATCAATCAATACTCTAGCATATGCATATCTATATATATATATATATATATCAATCACACTCATGCACTCACACACACACACACACACAAACAGACTCCGTCTTGCTGTTGTTACCAATTGGTTGCTCCCCTTAACTGCACTGGCCAGGTGAGTTAGATGGGGGAGAGGTGGAGCCAGGCTTCTGCTGATCCAGATCGATGCTCCGATGGTGACAAGACGAGACCCGGGGTCCTCTGCAAGACACCTCACTTTTATAGCAGCTTCCCTCTTATGCAAATCCACTCCAGACTCAAAATCTAGGTCTGTGTTCATTGGTCCTTTGGGCTGCTTCTCTCTGGGTGTTGTCCCAAGGCTGCTCAAAGAGGGTGTTTCCCAAAGGTGGTGCTTGCTTCTAATCCCCAAGGCCGTCAATATGTCTGCTCTTCTTTGATTGTCATTTGATCTGGCTCCCATCCCCTCTCCAACTGTTGCAGTGTCTGGAGGTGAGTGTCTTCCAAGCCTCACTCATTCACACCTCATTCAGTCAATAGGGCAATTGATTACAGAGTGGGGGAATATCTTATCCTACTCCTAGCAAAAAGACATATGTTTCTTCTACTTTAACTATACTATCCTTAGGGGCTAGAACATCTGATACAAAGTTTCCTACAAGTTTTCTATATAGGGATCTAATACAAAGTTCCCATATCAAATAGGGATCGAATACAAAATGGGGATCTAATACAAAGTTGTATGAAAATAGAGAGGCACAATGCCAAGTAATATAAATACAAAATAACACAATGCAACACACAATACAACATCATAAAGATTCATAGAGATACTTAATACAGAGATTTCTCTACAAGCTCCCCATGCCCAAACTGAAACTACAACTTGTCTCTAAGTCAGGCTGACCCCTCCCACAGAGGGGGTGAGCAGCCCTGGCCCTAAACTGCTTGCCCAAATTACCCCAATGCAGAAGCATCCCTATTGGCCTGAGCAGAAGTTTCTAATCCTTTTTTTCATCTCTACCCCAACTCCAAGCATACTGGGAAATAGAATCAGAGAGCTCTTGTAGCCGTTACCGTTGTAGTCCCTAGGGGGTATGGGCCCCAGAGGCTCAGTCTGTCACTACAAATGGCAGTTTCATTATTGTAATGTTTGTTCTACATCTTGCCTTCTTCCCATCCCTACTCTTTTTCACCCTCTGACTGTCGTGTGTAATATTAGGTTGCCTCTTAGACACTTTACAGAACAAGAAAAAGACAAGGTCCATCAGACTTCTGGCTGCTATGAAACAAATACCACTACTTTAAAATCATCCAAGAATTTATGGCACTCCTCTGAACACTTGTTCATATGTGGTATACCAGACAAGGCAGTTTACTTGTGCCATGAGGATAAGTAATGATATAATCATAGAATATCAGGGTTGGAAGGGACCTTAGGAGGTCATCTAGTCCAACCCCCTGCTCAAAGCAGGACCAATCCCCAATTTTTGCCCCAGATCCCTAAATGGCCCCCTCAAGCACTGAACTCACAACCCTGGGTTTAGCAGGCCAATGCTCAAACCACTGAGCTATCCCTCCCCCCATAGTTCATATGTGGTATATATATTTTTATAGATTTAAGTTTTCACAGTTGCAGACAGTTTGGAGCAGAATATGTCAGGCAATGGGGGAAGACAGACAGTAATTCTTTAATGACAGTAGATGTTGACAGTTTGTGTTTTAAAGGTTATAAAGCTTTAACTTTTTTAATCTGAACAGCACATGTCAAAATATATGAAGTAAATATTCTTAAATTAAATGCTAATAAGGTCCCAGTTAGGCAAAGTACGAAAAATGCTATCTGTAAATTTCAGTTATCAATGGAAATATTTTCTGTTAGTTTTTGCATGTAGTGATATTTGACATTTACCAATAAAAATCTAATCCTTCCAATACCAATCATAAATTATCAGAGGGGTCAGAACTGTATTTGTAATCTAATTTTTCATGTATACAAGGGACTACAAAATCTTTAAGTGACGTAGTATTCACTGTGGTTTGTACAAAAGAGATTGGTCCTTTTAAAATGAAATTGGTCACGTCCCACTTTTAAAAGGCTGGTATAGTGACAAATCAGAAATCACTTCACTTGAGCATTATATTTAGAAGATAAATGACAAAAATAAAGGACCTCATGTATTATATGCAGAATTAAACTCTCCCTGAAAGGAAAGCACAGATGTACAAGGAGGTACATGAGCACATTAGTGAGGTGGAACAATTCAGTAGCAATCCACAATTTTGTTCTTGTACAATGTTTGTTCCTAATTATATAAATTGTTTTAAAATTAATACACTCACTGAAAAAGTCAATTAGTAGGGGGAAAACACCCTTTGTTGGATTATAAAACCTGACAGCTTCATATATTCCAACTATAAGTAAATATTTTCAGGATAGTCACTCTAGCGGATTCTATTCCACCAAATGTTTTCGACAGCACAGCATTTCTGATGCATTAGGCTCTGCTTCAAAGCAATAGATATTTAAGGAAATCCATTATGACAATGTACATTATTTACTGTAATGTTTGCCATGCTGAAACTGTTATGAAATAAAATAAAGCAGATAGATACGAATTAAGGGCCTGCTCCTAATCCCACTGACACATATGTGTTGGTCTACCCAAAACCTGTCTCTTTACTGCTACCAACCATTTTTAAAAGATGTTGTAGAAACCAAGTTGGTCCTAGGATATCAGATGAACAAGGTGGGTGAGGTAATATCTTTTATTGGACCAACTTCTGTTGGTGAGAGAGAGAAGCTTTGAAGCTACTCAGAGCTCTTCGGGTATGGGAAAGGTATTCGGAGTGTCACAGCTAAATACAAGGTGGAATAGATTGTTTAGCATAATTAACTAATGCCTATTCTAAGGGAGCATTCAAGATGAATCATAGAATCATGGTATTGTAGGACTGGAAGGGACCTTGGGAGGTCATCTAGTCCAGTCTCCTTCTCTCAAGACAGGACCACATATTATCTTGACCATCCTTGACAGGTGTTTGTCTAACCTGCTCTTAAAAATCTCCAACGATGGAGATTCCACAACCTCCCTAGGCAATTTATTCCAGTGCTTAACTGGCCTGACAGGTCTTTCATAAAGTCCAACCTAAACCTCCCTTGCTGCAATTTAAGCCCGTTGCATCTTGTCCTATCCTAAGAGGTTAACCAGAACAATTTTTCTCCCTTCTCCTTAGAAAAACCTTTTCTGTATTTGAAAACTTATGTCCCCTGTAGGTCTTCTCTTCTCCAAACTAAACAAACCCAATTTTTTTAATCTTTCCTCATAGGTCATGCTTTCTAGACATTTAATCATTTTTGTTGCTCTTCTCTGGACTTTCTCCAATTTGTCCACATCTTTCCTGAAATGTGGTGCCCAGAACTGGAGACAATACTCCAATTGAGGCCTAATCAGCACGGAGTACAGCAGAAGAATTACTTCTCGTGTCTTGCTTACAATACTCCTGCTAATATATCGCAGACTGATGTTTGCTTTTTTTGCAACAGTGTTACACTGTTGACTCATATTTAGCTTGTGATCCAACTATGACCCCCAGATCCAGGGCCGGCTCTACTATTTCTGCCGCCCCAAGCAGCGTGCCGAATTGTTGCCGCAGGTGGCTGAAGATAAGACCTGCCGCTGCCGCTAAGAGCTCCCTCAGAACTGCGGCTGCCACAGGCGGCTGAAGACCTGCCGCTGAATTGCTGCCGCCATGGGCAGCTCAAGAAAGCACCCGACGAATTGCCGCTGCAGGCGGCGCGTGCCGCCCTCACAGCACAGGGACCACCGCCCCTTCCAGATTGCCACCCCAAGCACCTGCTTGGAACGCTGGTGCCTGGAGCCGGCCCTGCCCAGATCCCTTTCTGCAGTACTCCTTCCTAGGCAGTCATTTCCCAATTTGTATGTGTGCAATTGATTGTTTCTTCCTAAGTGGAGTACTTTGCATTTGTCCTTTTTGAATTTCATCCTATTTACTTGATACCATTTCTCCAGTTTGTCCAGATCATTTTGAATTTTAATCCTATCCTCCAAAGCACATGCGACCTCTCTTAACTTGATATCATCCACAAACTTTATAAGTGTACTCTCTATGCCATTATCTAAATAATTGATGAAGATATCAAACAGAACCAGACCCAGGACTGATCCTGCAGGACCCACATGACATGCCCTTCCAGTTTGACTGTGAATCACTGATAACTACTCTCTGGTAAGAGTTTTCCAACCAGTTATGCACTCACCTTACAGTAGCTCCAACTAGGTTGTATTTCCCTAGTTTGTTTATGAGACAGTCATGCAAGACAATCTCAAAAGCCTTACTAAACTTAAGATATACCACATCTACCACTTCCTCCCTATCCACAAAGCTGTTAGATTGATTTGACATGATTTGTTCTTGACAAATCCATACTGTTATTTATCACCATATTATTTTCTAGGTGTTTCCAAACTGATTGCTTAATTATTTGCTCCATTATCTTTCCGTGTACTGTAGTTAAGATGACTGGGCTAACTTTATTCCCCGGGTTGTCCTTATTCCCCCTGGTATAGATGAGCATTATATTTCCTCTCTTCTAGTCCTCTGGAATTTCTCCCATCTTCCATGACTTTTCAAAGATAATCGCTAATGGCTCACATATCTCCTCAGTCAGCTCCTTGAGTATTCTAGGATGCATTTCATCAGGCCCTGGTGACTTGAAGACATCTAACTTGTCTAAATAATTTTTAACTTATTTCCCTATTTTAGACTCTTAACCTACCTCATTTTCACTGGCATTCACTATGTTAGACATCCAATTGCTACAAACCTTTCTGGTGAAAGCTGAAACCAAAAATCATTTAGCACTTCTGCGATTTCTACATTGTCTGTTGTTATTTTTCTCCCCCTCATTGAGTAATGGGCCTGCCCTGTCCTTTGTCTTCCTCTTGCTTCTTGTGCAGTGAGGTGTCCCATTAACACCCCTGCAGTTGTAGGGCAAAAAAAAAAGAGGAGCGGGGCTAGGGGGTTACAGACTGTCGTAATGAGGCATAAATCCAGTTTCTTTATTTAGACCATGATTTTTAGTTCCCAACAAAGTTATGAATTTAAGTTCCAAGGCTCATCTTTTGAAGGTGTTGTGCAGGTTTCCTTTGAGGATGAGGACTGAGAGTGATCATGTTGTGAAAAGTGTTCATCCATTGCTGATAAGATGTTTTTGTGTTTTATCATTTTTTCTATGGGAGTTCATTTGACTGTAGTGATTGTCTTGGTTAACTCCCATAGTTGTTGTTAGGGCATTTAGAGCATTGAATGAGATACACCACATGTTGTGATGGGCATGTGTAGGACCCATAGATCTTGAAAGGTGTGTTGTGGGGGGTATTGGTCATCATAGCAGTGGAGATATGCCTGCATATTACCTCATCCACCTCATCTCATTTTTTAAAGACACATATGTAAGGGTCCCAGGGTGAACTACTGCATATGCCTATTTGCTAATGCTAGGCCAGGGGGTCTCAAACTTCATTGCACCACCACCCTCTTCTGACAACAGAAATTACTACATGATCCCAGGAAGGGGGACCAAAGCCTGAGCACGCCTGAGCTTTGGCCTCCCCAAAGCCAAAGCTCAAGGGCTTTAGCCCCAGGCAGGAGCCCTGTAACCTGAGCCCCGCCACCCAGTGCTGAAGCCCTTGGGCTTCGGCTCTGAGTGGTGCGACTTGGGCTTTGGCTTTGACCCTGGTCACTGCGACTCGGGCTTTGGCTTCAGCCCCAGGCCCCAACAAGTCCAACGCCAGCCCTGGTGACCTCATTAAAAAGAGGTCACGGCCCACTTTGGAGTTCCCGACCTACAGTTTGAGAACAACTGTGATAGGCTAAGAAAGCTTAAAAACATGAGGCACAAATGTATGCCAGATTATTTTTTCCTTCGGCACATTCTACAGACAGGTTTGGTAGCTTGTGCAGTGAATCTAAGTAAGCAACGGTTGACTTCTCTGCTTCATTAAATACCAAAGGGTTATTGACACACCCCACTTTTTGTGTGCCTGATCCTGCAGTCATTCCGGAGGCTAAACTCCAATTGAACTTTCATTGACTTCAGAGGTAATTTTCCACAAGCAAGAACTGCAGAATGAGGTTTGGTCCTTGTTTCTGTGTGAAAGTCTGTCAGTCTTTTCCATTTAGTTCATTCTATGAAAGAAGAAGTTACACAGCATGGAGGGGGAAAAAACTTAATTGGCTATTGTGATTACATAAGCATACATTTAATCCGGTGCTTTTTATTTTATTTTTTTCAAACGAACCTGGGCCAGATCTTTAAAGGTAGTTAGGCATTGCTGAGCACAAAGTTGCAATGCTTAACTGATTTAGGAGCCTAAATATCATTTGACAGCCCTGCACAATTAAGTCCTCTCTACACAAAACAAGTTATGGCTTGGGAAACAGCAATGGTAAACGTCCTCACCCCAGGCTTCCAAAGCTCCAGATTCCAAAGTAGAGGGGACCACCTGTAATTCAATCCTGTTCTCTTTGCTGGGGCTATGAGAGGAAGTGCCAGTGGGTATGGTGGTTTTGGTGATCTAGATGCCTCTTCTAGGACCTGGGAGTCCATCAAACACCTTTCAGATAGTGCAGCTTTTGTCACTTCTGATCCAGCCTGGATTTAGGCTGGTGACCTGGAGGTTAAAGATTCATTATCAATACTGAGCCCTACTGTCAGGGCTCCCTCCCAACTCTGAACTCTAGGGTACAGTCGTGGGGACCCGCATGAAAGACCTCCTAAGCTTATTTCTACCAGCTTAGGTTAAAAACTCCCCAAGGTACAAATCTCCCCTTGTACCCTGAGAAAAGGTAACCACTGCCACCACCAAGTGATTGAAACAAGAACCAGGGAAAAGGACCACTTGGAGTTCCCTTCCCCCCAAAATATCCCCTCCAGCCCGTACATCCCCTTTCCTGGGGAGGCTTGAGAAATAATGTCCTAACCAATTGGTTACAAAGTGATCAAAGACCCAACCCTTGGGTCTTAGAACAATGGAAAATAGTCGGGTTCTTAAAAGAAGGATTTTATTAAAGCAAGGAAGGTAAAAATCATCTCTGTAAAATCAGGATGGTATATATTTTACAGGGTACTCAATTTCCCAACTCAGAGGGATCCCCCTCTGGGCAAAACCTTAAAGTTACAGAAAAATGCAACAAAAACAGGAATAGACATTCCCTCCAGCACAGCGAATTTCACAAGCTAAAAAAACAACAGAAAACCCAATGCATTTCTATCTAAACTACTTACTAACTCTATAAGAGTTGGATGGCTTGCTTCCTTGATCTGTCAGAGACATCCCACAGACAGACATCCCACAGACAGACAAAAGCCTTTCCCCCGCCCCCAACCTCATATTAGAAAGTATCTTGTCCCCTTATTGGTTCTTGGTTAGCTCTCAGCCCGGTCAGGTGCCAGCCAGGTTACTGGAGTTTCTTAACCCCTTACAGGTAAGAGGATTGTATAGTACTGTATCAGAGGTTCTTAACCCCTTCCCTTTATATTTATGACATCTACATTCCCCTAACATTTTTTAATTTGTCTAGTGTTCAAAGGGGAACCTAAAGATACTTAATGTTTTCATTATCATTTTTGAGAAGTCACACACACACCTCACCAAATACTCAGAGTTGTATATTGGGTATTTGTCTCCAGCAACGTTGTTCAAACTGTGAGGCTGACTTCACCAAAATAGTACTCACCTTTACCAGGGTAGCACTAGCCAGTCCAAAAAGGGCTATTTGTTATGTTTCCAGGGTAGTTTTATTCAAGACAAGGAAACTGAGTAATGAATATTCAGATTAATGCTTTGCTTTTACTAAATATCAAAGCCAGAAAGAAAACTGAACAAGCTGCTATGACAACACGTCTAATATCCATTCCTAGCACTCACCACTCCTTTTCTCCAAGAGGTTCCCTGGGGATGCTATCCCTCCCACATCTTCCAGAATGCACTTAAAACATGGTTAGATGAAGACATAACAGAAAAGGTCTCACATTTCTCTCCTCAGATGCCCTGGTATGTATTGAAGATCAAAGCTTAGTGGACCCAAAATGCCAAGTCTGCAGTCTGTGTGCACTCGGAAGGAAGCCTTGAATATTACTTTTCACTTAATTTTTCATAATTTCAATATACTGGCTACCTGGTACACCAGCTCCAAAAAGTTACACTAATGGTTTGCTACTCCTACTAATCACACCACATTTAAATTACTGAGTGCTTTCTATTTTTTGAGAGCTGGTCTCTCGGAATCTCAGTGCATGAAACAAGTGCAATGCATTAATTAGTAGTGAACTTCTCTAGAGGACTCTTTTCCAAGGACTCAAGAAGCATGTCTGATCCAAAACAGAGGAGCACCACCCATTTTGTCTGACAGGTTATTCACCTTTTCATATTCTCAGGCAATCCTTGAGATAAATCCAAGCTTCTCAATCCCATTGTCCCATCTGTAGTGCTTGGTTACATTCGTACCTTTCAACCTGCCAAGGCCCAATGTGGGTTGTAATATGCAACAAGTATTCAAAATAAGGCCCTGTGAAGGTGAACACTCACTGCCAGCACTGCCCAGTGGTCAGGCAGGAGCATGGCAGGTTTTTCCTCTTTCTAGGCACTGCAAAGATTTGCCTCTGTCCAGGTCACATGTTTGAGTCCAAGCCTTTTCAGGTATATGTAAAGAGCCCAACAACAGGGTAGCCTTCTGGGTTAGGCAAAGGACCCCAAGTTTCTCCTTAGGTCAGGGGCTCATGGGCTGGAGACTTATATCTTCAGGGCCTTCCCTCAACTAGATTCCCCACACATGGGCTTCTGTAATTGGCCCCTCCTTAGGGGTTAGTAGAGGACTGTAGGCCCACCATCTTCACCAGGGCCCACTGATAAGCAGTTACATCCTGCACCCTAGAATGCTATGCAGCTGTCTGCCTGGATCACTTCTCAACAGGTAAAGTAAAGGTCTCAAAGAACTGAGCACAAAGATACGGTCTCTAACCTTCAGAGAGTCACATGTCCCTTCTTTGTTGGCTTGGCCATGCTTCAGGAAGCAAGAGCTCTTGCAACACTTCCTCCCAGGAGTTCAGAGTGTAGGTCAACTCACCTTACTGTATCAGCTACTGAGCTACTCTCTCTTTTAAGCTCCTCCTCCAGGCCATGCAAACTTTGCATGTTTAACAGAGTGGAGCTACTAGGACCCTGAGCAGATCTTTAACCCCTTCCTATCCCTGTGTGGGGTTTGTAAGCCTTATCATAGAGATACAAAAATACATTTGTTCATGAAACTTAAAATGCTGAGGAATTCCTTCTTTAGTGTAAGTAACTTCCTATAGCCTCAGTTTCATGATTCTTTATATCTAATATAAATACTTTTCAACAATAAAAGTGAAGTGGAATATAAGTAACTGAGTCTAGAGTGAGGAATCCTTAAGAGGTGTGGTTACATAATGTAGTAATATTTAGGTGGCATTAATATAAACTCAGTTTGCTGCCAATAAGATAAGGATATGCACATCAGTTAAAATATATCAACAATTCAAAATGCAAAAAGTCAGTCCAGGCACATGACAAAAATCAAACCATCCAGTCACAGAAACAAGCCAAACAAATTCCCATTCTTCTTCATAGCCCCATGTCTCCTTCACACTTCCTGAATGCTTGTATAACAGATATGCTTTACAGAGTGCTCCAAAGCTCAGCAAATTCAGGCTATTTCAGACCAACTATGAAGAATGAATTTCACAAATTGAGGAGTCCTTGATGAAAAATGCCCTTTCAACAGCTTTCTCCGGTTTAAATAGAGGGGGCTTCAGCTTGTTTGCTTCCACTGCTCACAATGGGATGAGTATCCTATAAGAATAAAAATAGTCTTTCGGGTAGACATGTCCCAGACCCTATGGCAAAACAACACCTTAAATTCAACCTGGAAACCAAAGAGCCAGGCAGATCGTGGAGTATTTGTATAATATGCTCTGAAGGAGTTGCCCTGCTCAATAAGCAGGCTACTTCATTCTACATATTTCTAAACTTCTGAGTGGACTTAATATTGATTGCAACGTTGAGTATATTGTAATAATCTAATATCAAAGCTTCAAAAAGACATTGATGACTACAGCAAGATTTGCTGGCCGGACAAAAGGGAGAGAGAGAGCTGTCCTGGTCACAGCTGCAACTTCACCACCAAAACCAACCAGTCTAACCAGACCTCCAAATTGTGAACTCAAGTAAAACACAGCAGATGCACAATTAAGAGAACTGATCAAATCTGCTACAGTAACTCTTCTAGATAGCTCCCCAACTTACAAACATCACCTCTGTCAATAGATAGCTGATTTCTTAACACCATTTGTATTGGGTGAGCACATTTAACAGGAATTTCATTTCACTACTTCACAAGCTGCCAACATATCCCTTTGTCATTACAATTCTTTACATGTTTTCTTTTTCACTAGTCACAGTACCAAGATACAGAACATCACAGTAAAGTCTCATCTCGCCAGCTCACTGCTATAAACTACTACTGTAGAAGTCTGTCAAGACTAAGACTGTTTTTTTTTTTAAGTTGAAATCACAAAAGAAAAGTTAACGGCTACAATCATCTGCTCCTTCCTCCCACAGCCTCATTAAGTTATATTAGAAGCCATGGCTCCATGTACAGACATACTGCCTCCATCAGTAGGGACTGAATTTAGGGCCTTCGTCACCAAATGTGCACACCTGTATCAGATGAGCTGAGCAACCACTTGGGGAAGATATGACCACGGTAATAGTTTATTGTATAGCCCTATGTATTGTCTATTTAGACAGAAATGTTTCTGCTAACACTATAACTGCTTTCTCACTGCTGAATCCCATCCTGAGCAAAGGAAGTGGCCAGTAAATCTGGTACAGCCAGCCTTTAACTTCCTTGCCTACAAAAATTTTAAATTGATTCAAAACTACTGAATGAAGAAAACAAATACTACTAGCCAGTGTAAGACAACGTACTACAGATTCATAACGCAAGTTCTTATAAATTCCTTTTGAGTCAGACTCAAATTTTTGTGTTTTATATTATTTTTTGTTTTTTAGTTTTATGCATACATTGCATATGTTAGGATACCCTGTTAGTTAAGCTTTCTTGCCTTATGATCATAGAGTAAATGAAGAATACAAAAAACTATTTTGTAATAAATACAGAGAATTGTACCAGATATTTTACATCAGAAAGACCAGAATTTTGCTGGAATATGAACTGAATGATCTAAATATTCATTCAATTTATTAACTTAATTAAAAATGTATTCGATTTTTATAGAATTGCTGAAAACATGAGCATAGGTTTTTCCTAGTTTATCTTCTAGAGCAAATTACTTTGCAATGCAATGTCTTGAACCTTTACTCTTGCCCTTCTGCACTATGGCTACTAAGAGAAAAACAGAGCTTATTCCATAAAGGATTATATGGAAATTCATGCATTATATCCTTACTATGTTGTGAAGCTTCAGGAAAGCTATTAAATAACATTATCAAAAGTTGATCCTTTGAGGTGAACATCAAAATATATTGACCCAAAAGACAGCTAGTGACTGAGGTGGATCAGAGGCCAATATTTATATTTTTTCTGAGGGATAATAAATCTTGATGTTCATTAAAACAAGAGGTCAGTGGGCCTGTAATGGGGTGTTCACCACACAAAGGATTAGAAGGGATTAAGGGCCCAGGTAGGCCAATTAACTGCCCTGGCTGCACCTGTAGGAAGAGTCAGGGAGCAGGGAGTTGATTAAAGGAGGCTCAGCTGGGCAGAAGGAGATGGTACTCCCAGAGAAGAGGGGAACCAGGAAGAGTAGGAATCAGTCCAGGGAAGGAGCAGTAAGGACTGAGAGAATAGACCCCAGAACTACTGAGCTGAAGCCTGGACTGGAACCCAAAGTAGTAGGTGGGCCCAGGTTTCCCTACAGGTCACTGGGGAAGTAGCATCATCAGAGCAGCACAGTAGAAGACTCCAGGCACCAGCGCAGCAAGGGAGGTAAGCCGAGGGGGGTGGCGTGACAGTTGCTGTGAGGGCGGCAGTTAGGCAGCCTTCGGCGGCGTTTCTGCGGAAGGTACGCACGGGCCCGGCAGATCACCTGCAGAAACACCACCGAACCCGCGTGACCAGCGGACCGTCTGACTGCCGTGCTTGGGGCAGCAAAAAACATAGAGCCACCCCTGAGAAGACTACGTTGGACTGTTTGCATAGAAGGATTTTAGAGTAACCCCAGAAGAGGGAAACACAGATGGTGACCTGGCCAGAGGGCCAAGTCATGAAGAGGATGCTGTGGTTCCTGGAGTGAGGCAACTCTTCAGGGTGAGAGGATGAAGGGAGAAGTCCACCTGAAGAGGGTTCACCAACTGGCAATGCTAATCCCCAGGATGGCCAGCAGGAGGCGCCACTACAGTGAGTGGACCCCATGACAGGGCCAAATTCTGCAGCCTTTGTTCAGGCCAAACTCCCACTTATGTTAATGAGAGTCTTGCCCAATGACTGGAAGACTTGCACCAAATACCACTATTAATTAAACCTCAAGAAGGTCATAGAATCATAGAATCTCAGGGTTGGAAGGGACCTCAGGAGGTCATCTAGTCCAACCCCCTGCTCAAAGCAGGACCAACCCCAACTAAATCATCCCAGCCAGGGCTTTGTCAAGCCTGACCATAAAAACTTCTAAGGAAGGAGATTCCACCACCTCCCTAGGTAACCCATTCCAGTGCTTCACCACCCTACTCGTAAAAACGTTTTTCCTAATATCCAACCTAAACCTCCCTCTCTGCAACTTGAGACCATTACTCCTTGTTCTGTCATCTTCTACCACTGAGAACAGTCTAGATCCATCCTCTTTGGAACCCCCTTTCAGGTAGTTGAAAGCAGCTATCAAATCCCCCCTCATTCTTCTCTTCTGCAGGCTAAACAATCCCGGTTCCCTCAGCCTCTCCTCATAAGTCATGTGCTCCAGCCCCCTAATCATTTTTCTTGCCCTCCGCTGGACTCTTTCCAATTTATCCACATCCTTCTTGTAGTGTGGGGCCCAAAACTGGACACAGTACTCCAAATGAGGCCTCACCAGTGCCGAACAGAGGGGAACAATCACGTCCCTCGATCTGCTGGAAATGCCCCTATTTATACAGCCCAAAATGCCGTTAGCCTTCTTGGCAACAAGGGCACACTGTTGACTCATATTCAGCTTCTCATCCACTGTAACCCCTAGGTCCTTTTCTGCAGAACCGCTGCCCAGCCATTCGGTCCCTAGTCTATAGCAGTGCATGGGATTCTTCCGTCCTAAGTGCAGGACTCTGCACTTGTCCTTGTTGAACCTCATCATATTTATTTTGGCCCAATCCTCTAATTTGTCTAGGTCCCTCTGTATCCTATCCCTACCCTCCAGCGTATCATCCACTCCTCCCAGTTTAGTGTCATCTGCAAACTTGCTACGGGTGCAGTCCACACCATCCTCCAGATCGTTGATGAAGATATTGAACAAAACCGGCCCCAGCACCGACCCTTGGGGCACTCGACTTGATACCGGCTGCCAACTAGACATGGAGCCATTGATCACTACCCGTTGAGCGCGACCATCCAGCCAGTTTTCTATCCACCTTACCGTCCATTCATCCAGCCCATACTTCTTTAACTTGCTGGCAAGAACACTGTGGGAGACTATATCAAAAGCTTTGCTAAAGTCAAGAAATAGCACATCCACTGCTTTCCCCTCATCCACAGAGCCAGTTATCTCATCATAGAAGGCAATTAGGTTAGTCAGGCATGACTTGCCCTTGGTGAATCCATGCTGACTGTTCCTGATCACTTCCCCTCCTTTAAGTGGTTCAGAATTGATTCCTTGAGGACAAAAGGTGCTCAATTCTGTACAACATATAAATTAAAATAGTCCCTGCCCTGAGGCGCATAGGTCAAAAAGATGGATACAGATAAGAACTATTGTACTCAGTGCCCAATCCAAAGTGAAGGGAAACTTTTCATTGACTTCAATAAGTTTTGGACCAGGCTCTAAGAGATCAATGAGAAGGTGTCAACTTAGAAAGTTACATTTTCATTTGTTTGGGTGATTGATTGATTTTTAGAGAGCTTTTTGTCTTCATCATGGTCAGCAGGTTAGATTTTGTGAGCCTTTCAAAAGAATACGTATTGCTACATACATTTGTTTATTAAATCATTCACATGCAAGTATTCTAGAATTCCATCTAATTATTACAATAGAAGTATCAGTACTGTTTTTATTTTTAACCAAAGCTTTTAAATGAACCTTTTAGAGGGACTTGAAGTCCAGAATTTGCTTCTGCAAGATGATTAATAGATTTCACCTAACTCAACACAGCCATTAAGGATGTGCCCATTCACTTATATAATCTAACTGATTAACACTGGTCCATGCCTCTGCATTGCTGACCAATCACATGATTGTTTTCAGCCCAATCACTGCCAGGATTTCTCTTATACATGCAACAGTACATAATTAGAGATGGTTTTTAAAACAAAAAAAAAGAAAGACAGTGAGGGGCCTGAGAAATTTTTTTCAAAATTTGAAATGTTTCTAAATTCAAAAAATACTTCAATCAGGTCTATAAATAATGGCCCAGACCATCAACTTCTGGAGTTGATCCTCTTTCATGCCGTGTGCAGATATCACAGAAAACAATCCAGGTCAATATTGTACTTTATATATCAGCCCTCACACACACAGTCCCACAGAATCTTACAATTCAAATAATATTAGAAACACCAGTAAACATGAAGTATTTTAATCTTGATTAAAAATCAGAGTCAGAGTCAGCTTTGGGAATATCAGTCAGTAATTTCCTTTACGGACAACATGCATAATATTAACAGCCCTCATCAGGGGAAACCTAACAAGTGGATCTTGAGGGAAGACTAGGACAATCTACAGTAATAATGATATGATAGATCAACAACCATATTTTATAATGAATACTGAATTTCACCACTAATCCATTCAGAAATTTCAAAAGTGGTGTAATGTGTTCAAATAATCTCATTGTAAAGAAAAATCTTACAGCAACATTTTTTGTCTGCAGCAATTTACTAATAGTGTGAGCTGAAAGTCCCTGAAAGAGTGAATTACAGTAATCAACCCCGGAGATGACAAAAGCATTAATCAGCATCTCCTTAACTTTACTGCTGATCATAGGTCTCAGCCTGGCAATGGTACAAAGATGACAAAAAGAAGCCTTTGTAACAGATGCAAAATACTTATCATATAATAAATCTAAGGGCTGTGTAACACACTGTGACCAACTGTGTCAAATGATGCTGAAAAGTCCAAAAAAAATAAACTAAGAGAAGGGGAAAGCCTATGCAATTAAATAATTGATTTAAATTTTCAGTAATACAGTTTCTATTCCACAAAGCATACAATGGGGACTGAATTTTTCCAAATGAATCAAACAGTGGTAAATGAAAACATAACTTAAAATACATTTAGTAACTTGTAAAATGACCTGAAAACTTGGTAATGTACTAAATCAACTGATTCAAAAATGGACTTGGGGAAGGCAGACTTCAGGACCTCTAATGAAAGTCAGCAACGTAAAGATACTTTCCTCAATTAATAACGCATTTGATTAAGAAAGCCACAAAATATAACACTCTTTATTGAAGATAGGTACAAAGTGGAAATGGTTTCATTAAATAGCCACATTCTGCTTCCTTAATCACATCAGCAGTCACACTGACTTCCTGGGGATGATTCACATGGGTAAAATGAGCAGGGTTGGCTCACATATCAGTGAAGATTTAGATAAATCAGTAAACCAGCTTTTGTAAAGGGAAATCATGCCTCACCAATCTACTACAATTCTTTGGAGGGATTAACAAACAGGTGGACAAGGGCAATCCAGTGGACATAGCGTATTTGGACTTTCAGAAGGCCTTTGACAAAGTCCCTCACCAAAGGCTCTTAAGCATACTTAGCGGTCATGACCTGAGGGAAGGTCCTCTCATGGACTGGTAATTGGTTAAAATATAGGGAACAAAGGATAGGAATAAATGGTCTGTTTTCAGAATGGAGAGAGATAAATAGTGGTGTCCCCTAGAAATCTGTACTGGGACTAGTGCTGTTCAACATATTCATAAATTATGTGGAAAAAGGAGTACACAGTGAGGTGGCAAAGTTTTCAGATGATACAAAATTACTCAAGATAATTAAGTCCAAAGCAGACTGTGAGATCCCTTTGTAACTCTTCAAAGTGGGTGAGTGAGCAACAAAGTGGTATTGAGTGCAGTGAGTGAAACTCAGTGTTGATAAATGCAAAGTAATGCATATTAGAAAACATAATCCTGAGTATACTTATATAGTGATGGGGTCTAAATTAGTTGTTACCACTCAAGAAAGAACTTAGGCCTGGTCTACACTAGGATTTTATGTCGAATTTATCGAGTTAACGCTGCTTTTACCCTGCACCCGTCCACATTAGGAAGCTATTTATTTAGACATAAATGGCTCTGTAATTCGATTTCTGTACTCCTCCCCGACGAGGGGAGTAGTGCTAAATTCGACATGGCCATGTCGAATTCGTGTTACTGTGGACAGAATTCGATGCTAATAGCTCCGGGAGCTATCCCACAGTGCACCACTCAGTGGACGCTCTGGACAGCAATCCGTACTCGGATGCTCTGACCTGCCACTCAGGAAAAGCCCCGGGAAAATTTGAATTCCTTTTCCTGTCTGGCCAGTTTGAATCTCATTTCCTGTTTGGACATCGTGGCCAGCTCAGCAGCACTGGCAACGATGCAGAGCTCTCCAGCAGAGGTGACCATGCAATTGCAGAATAGAAAGAGGGCCCCTGCATGGACTGATCGGGAAGTCTTGGACCTGATCGCTGTGTGGGGCGATGAGTCCGTGCTTTCAGAGCTGCGATCGAAAAGACGGAATGCGAAGATCTACGAAAAGATCTCAAAAGCCATGACGGAGTGAGGATACAGCCGGGATGCAACGCAGTGCCGCGTGAAAATCAAGGAGCTGCGACAGGCGTACCAGAAGACCAAAGAGTCCAACAGACGCTCCGGATTGCAGCCACACACATGCCGTTTTTACGAGGCACTGCATGCTATGCTCGGTGGTGCTGCCACCACTACCCCACCAGTGTCCGTGGTCTCCGACGACGGGGTCTTATCTACGGCCACGTCGTCTGAAGTTTTTGTGGACAGTGAAGAAGAGGAAGGAGAGGAGGAGGACGAGGCAGTCAACAGCGCTTTCACCGCTGATTTCCCCGACAGCCAGGATCTCTTCATCACCCTCACTGAGATCCCCTACGAACCCTCCCAAGGCAGCATCCCGGACCAGGAACCAGGCGAAGGATCAGCAGGTCAGTGTTTTAAACATTTATTTGGAATAGAATAGGCATGGTGTGTTAACAATGTGTTTGTATTGCTTAATTGGCCATAGGCGCTTTAGTTTTGAGTCGTTTCCAGTGCAACTACTCGAAAAATCTGTCAATATGTATGGGGATAGAGGAGAAATCCCCATCGGAGATCTCCACGGAGATCTCCGCGAAGCTCTCCTGGAGGTACAGTGAAAGCTTTTGTATCAGGTTCCCGGGGAGAGCGGCCTTATTATCTCCTCCATGGTAGGATACTTTCCCGCGCCATGCAAGCTGCAGGTACTCTGGTATCATTGCCTTGCACAGCATGGCTGCATACGGCCCCGGGGTTTGCTGGCATTCACGCAGCATGCGGTCTTTCTCTGTCTCCGTAATCCTCATCAGAGTGATATCAGTCATGGTGCCCTGGTTTGAATGAGTGGTTTTTTTAGTATAGTGACTTCTTGATTTTTCCTTTAAAGAACGACACCCGGCGGTTTCCATCCACACGGGGGGGCAGGAGCTGGGAGGCTAACCATTGAAACTTAGTGATGCGCGGGCAGGGAGAGTTCCCGGGACCGGCCACGCGGGGCGGGGGAGGGGGGAAAGGGTAGGCGAGCCGTTCAAACAGAGCGGTTCGCGGGCACGTACAGTTCCCGGGGCCGGCCACGCGGAGGGGGGGAAAGGGTAGGCGAGCCGTTCAAACAGAGCGGTTCGCGGGCACGTACAGTTCCCGGGGCCAGCCACGCGGAGGGGGGGAAAGGGTAGGCGAGCCGTTGTAGATGAGCCGTTTTTGCAGCAGCAGGAACTGGCCACCGCTAGGAACTGTGCTTGAAACATGGGAGTACAGCACTGCTGTGAAGTAAGCTCTCAGCAGTCCAAAGGCAACGGCTTACCATGGTCTCCAGAGAGCCGATTTCCAGTGTCCAGCACCGCTTGTGGGATCTGTACACCAGGACCCCAGGCACTCAGTATAAAGACATAATATTCGACCTTGTAGTAAGTGCACATGTGATAGGTACTGTGCATGGTCTTATTCACAGGGAAAGACTATAGGCATTGTTCGGGAAAAAGTATCTTTCTGAGGAATTCACTCCCTTTCTCCCATCCCACAGCTGCGAGTGTCTCCCGCCCTACCCGTGGATCACCCTCCCAGAGGCTTGCGCTGATCAGGCGGCGCAAAAAGAGAACCTGGGACATGTTTTCAGAATTGATGGTCTGTTCCCGAAAGGAGGCGGAACAGCAGAGAGAGGACGTCTCAAGGTCCGAGCGAGCAGTCAGCGAACGGGAGCAGAGGGCTGAACCTCGCGAGGACAGGTGGCGGCAGGAAGACCAGCAGGCGACTCAAATGCTGCTGGGACTAATGAGGGAGCAAACAGACACGCTCCGGCGCCTGGTAGACGTTCTCCAGGACAGGAGACAGGAGGAAAGAGCCCCTCTATGTTATTTCCAACCGCCCTCCCCCGCCACAAAGTCCAATCCCCCCCTCACCCAAAGTCACTAGAACGAGGGGAGGCAGGGGCCGTGGAAATAATCACTCCACCCCTGCGGACTGCTCCAGTAGCAGAAGGCTCTCATTCCCAAAACTTTAGATGGGTCCTTTCCTTCCCTCCAACCGCACCCCACAACAGTTCCCTGCCCAGGTTTCATCTCAAAACTATGCTCCCCTTAATAAAAATGTTTGTTCTGTACAGTGCTGTTTCCCTGACTTTCTTTCACAGGATGGTTTGATTTGGGGGGGAGAGGGTAAGGCGGTTAGTAATTTGAGACGACAGGCGCCTGTACCAGGGTACAGACAGGGGGAAAGGTTCAACAGAAAGTCACACTCACATTGCATTCACTAGGCACACTTGTCATTCTGGGAGGGGGTTTTCATGTTCTCTAGGGGTGGGGGTGGGCTCTGTGACTTTCTGGTGGGGGAGGGTGGCTGCAGATCTTTTGCAGCCGGCAATAGCCTGCATGACAAATCCATGCAGCAGGGAATCTGTGGCCGCAATCCACAGCCAAAAAGTCACACAGGCCCCACCACACAGAGTTGCGAATAGGAGGGGTTGCTGGCTCCCTTGAAACAAGCAGTCCAGCACTGCGGACTGCTCTGGGAGCAGGAGCCTGTCATTCCCCGAATTTGGAAGCGTTCTTTCCAACACTCCACCCGCTCCCCAACCGCAGTATGCGTCCCAGGTTAAACCCTTAACCGAGAAATCATTAATAAAGAAGATGGTTTTAATAAACAATGTTTCCTTTATTATACTTTTAAAGCATTGAATGAAGGGGGGGAAGGGGATTGGTAATTGGAGAGGATAGGCAACAGAAGCTGGGTAAAGAAACGGGGACAGGTTCAGCTTCTGTTTAAACAAGCGTAACAGTCACTGGTTACCCTGGTCAGTCTGGAAGCTAGCTTTCAAAGCTTTCCGGATGTGCAGCGCGTCCCGCTGTGATCTTCTAATCGCCCGGGTGTCCGGCTGTGCGTAATCAGCAGCCAGGCGATTTGCCTCAACCTCCCACCCTGCCATAAACATCTCCCCCTTGCTCTCACAGAGATTGTGGAGCACACAGCACGCTGCAATCAAAATGGGGATATTTGTTTGGCTGAGATCGGAGCGAGTAAGTAAGCTTCTCCATCTCCCTTTCAGACGTCCAAAAGCACACTCCACCACTATTCTGCACTAGCTCAGCCGGTAGTTGAAGAGCTCCTTTTCAGTGTCCAGGGCTCCTGTGTATGGCTTCATGAGCCAGGGCATTAGCGGGTAGGCTGGGTCCCCGAGGATCACTATAGGCATCTCCACATCCCCAACACTTATTTTGCAGTCCGGGAAGTAAACACCCTCCTGCAGCTGTCTAAACAGACCAGAGTTTTTGAAAACACGAGCATCATGAACCTTGCCCGGCCATCCGACGTTGATGTTGGTAAAACATCCTTTATGGTCCACTAGTGCTTGCAGCACCATAGAAAAATAGCCCTTTCAGTTAATGTACTGGCTGCCCTGGTGGTCCGGTCCCAGGATAGGGATGTGTGTCCCATCAATAGCCCCGCCGCAGTTTGGGAATCCCATAGCAGAAAAGCCATCTATGATCACAGCAACCCCCACGGTAGATTTGCCTACTCCAAATTGATTCGCGACTGACCGGTATCTGTCAGGCGTTGCAAGCTTCCAGAGGGCTATGGCCACTCGCTTCTGGATAGTCAGGGCAGCTCTCATTCAGGTGTCTTGGCGCTTCAGGGCAGGGGACAGCAACTCACAAAATTCCAGGAAAGTGCCCTTACGCATCCGAAAGTTTCGCAGCCACTGGGACTCATCCCAGACCTGCAGCACTATGCAGTCCCATCAGTCAGTTCTTGTTTCCCTTGCCCAGAATCGCCATTCCACAGGATCAACGTGCCCCATTGCCACCATGATGTCTACGGGCCGGGGTCCCATGCTTTGCGAGAGGTCTGTGCCCCTCTCAGAGTTCATGTCCTCCCGGAGCTTCCGTTGCCTCCTCGCCCGATTTATCTGCATCTGCCTCTGGAAAAGGTGGACGATAAGGCGCGAGATGTTGACAACGGACAGAACAGCAGCGATAATCGCGGAGGGCTCCATGCTCGCTGTCCTGTGGTGTCCGAGCTGTCAGTCACCAGAAAAGGGCACGAATTAATTGCCCACCGGCACTTTCACGGAGGGAGGGCGGGAGTGCGGGTCGAATGACGACATTTACCTATAACCACCCTTGACACATTTTTGGCCCCAGAAGGCACTGGGGGCTACACCCAGAATTCCAGTGGGCAGCGGGGACTGCGGGAACTGTGGGATAGCTACCCACAGTGCACCGCTTGCAATGTCGACGCTTGCCCCGTTACTGTGGACTCACAAATTCGATTTAATGTCCTTGGTGTGGATTCGCACGATCGACTTTGCAATATCGGTTTCACAAGTTCGGTTTAAGAAAAATCGAACTACTCTCGTAGTGTAGACATACCCTTAGAGTCATTGTGGATTGTTCTCTGAAAACATCTCCTCAATGTGCAGCAGCAGTCAAAAAAAGCTAACAATGTTAGAAACTATTAGGAAAGGGATAGATAATAAGACAGAAGATGTCATAATGCCACTATATAAGTCCATGGTACACCCAACCCTGGAATTGTCCCATCTCTAAAAAGATATATTGGCAATGTAAAAGGTACAGGAAAGAGCAACAAAAATTATTAATGGTATGGAACAGCTTCCATATGAGAAGAGAATAAAAAAAAGACAAGGACTGTTCACCTAGGAACAGAGATGACTAAGGGGGGATATGATAGAGGTGAATCATGAATGGTGTAGAAAAAGTGAATAAGGAAGCGTTATTTACCTCTTCACATAACACAAGAACCAGAGGTCACTCAATAAAATGAATAGGCAGCAGGTTTAAAACAAACAAAAGAAAGTACTTCTTCACACAACACACAGTCAACCTGTGGAATTCATTGCCAGGGGATGTTGTGAAGGCAAAAACCATAACTGGGATCAAAAAAGACTTAGATAAGTTTAGGGAGGATTAGCCAAGATGTTCAGGGCTACAATCCCATGCTCTGGATGTCCCTAGCCTCCAGCTGCCAGATGCTGGGATTGAACGACAGGGAATGGGTCACTCAGTAACTGCCCTGTTCTGTTCATTCCCTTGGAAGCATCTGGTATTAGCCATAGCTGGAAGACAGGATACTGGGCCAGATGGACCATTGGAAGGAGTGATGAAACAATTTTATAGTGCCGGTGCTGAGAGTCAATTAGCCAAACTGTAAACCCTGTATACAATGGAAACTACTTCATGTCAGGGGATGCGGCAGCACCCTCAGCACCCCCTAGTTCCAGCACCTATGACCATTGGTCTGACTCAGTATGGCCATTCTTATGTTCTTATATTTTAACTGCCCTATTTAGATTGGCTTCAGTGGCAGGAGAAGTGACTCAGGGCTCTACAACAGATGCTCAGAACCTTCCAGGTTTAGGCCTGTGATGGTTGTCACTTGTTGGAAGAATCAATTAATGGTTAGGGGGTCAGTCCCTTCTTAGTGCAACAGAAGGTTGGTAGGGGGTCCCAGGACCTCCCACTCCACCAGACTCCAACCAGGGCCCTATAAGGTTTACCAAAGGTTTAGCACACAGTAATGCCCTAAGGCTGTCCTTCCTGGGCCACTTCCTACCACCCACTCTATTGTCCATGTTTTGCAGTCTGTAGCAAAAAGGTAATAGGAAAAGATACTAAATACTCCACCTTCAGGCTGCCTGGGCCCAGCAAGTAGGCTCTTCTTTACAAACAGAGGATGCTGCAGCATTCCTACTCAAGAGCTCCTGGGGCATGTCCTTATCACTTCCTTGTCAGGCCCCTTCTGAGCTCTCCAGCTTCCCTTTTAAGCTCCACCTCCATCTGGAGTGTGGTCTACAGGTGTGGCTGGGTGGGGTCATCTGGGCCCAGAGTTGCTCTTTAAGCCTTCAGTTCTAGTGCGGGATTTATACACCCTGTCAAAAGGCCCTTATAAATAAAAAGAGTTGAGTGTCCACACTAGCCTTTACAAATGAGTTTACTATCACAAAGTTAATTAGCAGTCCATTTATTTGAGGTAAAAATGTCTCGTATAGACAAAACCAATGAGGAGTCCAATATGGCAGTCTGAATTCCTGGATCCAAAGATGCAGAAATTTAAATTCAGCTTCTTGTAAGTCAGTGCAGATAAATTTCTTTTAATCTCCCCAAACGACATTTGCCTTTAGCTCTATTAGATAGTAAGCTCTATGGAACAAGGAACCATCTTTTTGTTCTGTGTGTTTGTACAACACCGAGCACAATGGGGTCCTGGTCTATGACTAGGGCTCCCAGATGCCACTGTCATGCAAATGAAAAATGTTCTTGTACACAGTGTGTGCCATCTACACGAAAAAAGAGGATCATAAAAATTGATTTAGGCAAATCACTGGTATTTTATATTTAACTCATCAGCAAATGTGGATACAGTACAAAGAACTACCTCAGAAAGTTATAGGTATAGGTAACAGATATAGGACTCAACATTTTGTACCATCCCAAGAGTCTGCATTTCCTGTTGTCAGTTTTGCATGGGCTACTGTCTATTTCTTGCCAGTGAACAGCATGAAACTAACAAGCATGACAAGATCAGAAGAAGCAATAAGAACACAGGGCATGACTACTGACATATGAAAACCCAAAAAGAATCCTGACAAATGTCATAATGTAATGCTTTTAATGTGATGTCTGTCCATCTGTGTTCAAACTGGGAAATTTACTTTAAAATAAAGGAGAATAATTCTGCTCTCAGAGCCAACACAGCAGATCTCAGATCTGACATGCTGCTCCTCCTCAACATGTGGTGCTCCCTATGGGAGATCAGAATATCAGTTGAGGTCAGTCATGTGGATCTGACAGTGTTTTGCCTGACGTTTTTCACCATGACCAGCATTTCCTAGGTGTGGCAGAGGTTGGAAGCAGCCAGATATTTGAAAAGGGGTCTTATTTGTGATGCCAGCAACATGGGAGCTCAGTGGCAGATGGCATCACCCTTTATTTTGCTTTGTTGCTAACTTGATAAATACAAGTAAAATTTTGCTTAATGTTTCCACAAAATATTTTGTGTTTACTCACTACTACACAGTTCTTAATGAAGCAGCATTTTACGAAGATGGTCACCACCAGCCAGAGTTTTAGAATTGCCATTTTTAATTCAAAGCCTCTTTTTCACAGTTTATACATAGAAAGAAATATTTTCTACAATGTAAACCTTCAAAACACTGCACCACACAAAATGGGGACAGCTTTCTTTTAAGATTCCATTCCACTTCTATGCAATACAGACATTTCTTGGGCACATCATCAAAGACAAGGCTGGGTGGCCTCATACAATTGTACATGTGTGGTAATGTGCTGATTTATCCAGGGCAGGAAGATGGGCTGATTACAAGAAAGTTCTTTCCACAAAATTGCTTTCTAATTCGTTTCCTTGAGATACATTTCTCAAAGCAGAATCCAGTGCAGTGAACCACACACTTCACAGAGGGGGGAAAGTACAAAAATAAAAAAAATTGGTCAGAATGGCAAATATCCCAGAGTGCTGACATTACCAACAAAAAAGCTGCTCATTACTATATATGGATTTGGAATTATAGCAAAAGTATAAAAGAGCTGATAGTAGTAGTTTCTCAAAAGAAACTGCACTGCTAGAAAATTCAGACAGCTTTCAACCTCCGATGGCTAATACTGATGATGAAGATGGATGGTTTCTCATCAGGAAAGATGGTGCTGAGTTTAAAGCACAGGATTAGCAGTCAGTTGATCTGGGTTATGTTCATGTAGGACTTTGGTCTAGTCACTTTCCCTCTCTATAATGCAGGTTCCCTCTTTGTAATATGTGGATAATAATACTTCCCAACCTTAGGAGTGTTGGAATGATTCGTTTATAAAGCACTTTGAAATCCTCAGATGGAAGGTGTGATGGGATGGAAGGTGTGTCGGCCCCACACCGGCATGCGAGGGGTTAACAGAGCCCTAGAGCGCCTGCATGAGAAGCGGCCAGTAGGAGAGAGAGTCTGTAAGAAGCAGCCAATCCGGGCCCAGCAGGCCCATATAAGAAGAGCCGCAGAGCAGGGCAGGGTCAGTGGCTGCCAGAAGCTCGAGGAGAGAAGACTGTCTCCCTAGTAGGCTGCAACCCTGGAGCACCTTGGACAGAGCAATGCAGACAGGGACCCAGGGAGTAGAGGAGCTTCAGACTGGCTGCTAGGACTGAGTAGGGTGCAGTGGCTGCAGGGAAGTGGCCTAGGGAAATGCAGCAGTAGTCAAGGCAAAGGAATGACTACCTTTGTGACTGTGGTTCAGAGGGTCCCTGGAGGAGTAGACAGTCCTGAGTCTCCCCCCATTCACCATTGGGGAAGTGACTGGATATTCAGACTGCTGTACTAAACCCCGGAAGAGGGGAGCACAGATGGTGACACAGCCAGGGGGATGGGTCATGAAGAGGATGCCATGGTCCCTGGAATGATGTGGGTCAGAGAGCAGATGTGACAGCGGGTAAGGCTCCATCAGGAGAGGGCGTACTGACAGGCAAACCTAAGCCCCAAGACAGCCAGCAGGAGGCACCACCATGGTGAGTAAAGTCCCACTACAGAAGGCGCCATACAAAATGCACAAAACATTTATTCCCTACATACTGATCTATAATAAAGTGGATACTAATCTATGAAGATGTGGACAATGGATGCATTAGCCTTTTCCTTCATTTAACATGGGGAACAGAAGCCACAACCAGAATAAGCTTGTGGGGCGGACCATGGAAATCTTGTCCTTTGGGCTTCTTCTCCAAAGCAAACATCACCAGCAATCAACACCTGCTCAGTGTGCTGGGAAAGAGCCAGGGCTTTCTGGCCCACTCTTATTCCCCCAGGACTAAAGCTTTCCTGGTCTACCAGCAGCAGCAACGTCCAGGAGGAGTTTGCAGAGGAAATCTAAGGAAATCTTCATAACTTCAGAGCTCCTTCCCCAAAGGCAGCACTAGCTACTGTTCAGTGCACAGGGAGTAAGTCAGGGTCTTCCGGTCCTTTGTGCTGCCACACCAGATCCAGAGGGCATTGGCTGCCTCCCCTACCTTCCCTTCACATGGGTTAAAAAAAAAAAAAAGTGACAGGAGGAGACTTTGCAGCTTCCCGACATCATCACTCTCTACCATCATACACTATTTCTGAAGCATCAGCTATGGGGTGAGAAACTTTTTACTGCTGCTTTTTTTTCCTATGAAAAAGTAATAATATGATTAGGGAAGCTCTAACTATTCTCCACATTCAGGCCTAGCCTGGGGTCAGATAGGGCCCTCTGTGAATGTTGAAATTGGGGCCTCCACCCCAACCACAAGATCATTAATACTACTCCTCTAAAATCTACTTCCTTTGATAGGTCAGTCCATGCGAATTGGGATTGGAGGCTGTGCCATTAGCAGGCCCACAAGCACATCTGGCAGCATTCACACTGAAGCGCGAATTGGTACGAGTTATAGTTTACATATGAATACACAGTAATCTTTTGGAAAGTCTGTCTTGAATACTTAGATATGGAGTCAAATCCATGTAAATGGAGACAAATCCATTTAGCAACTAGTACAGTTTCCTACATCCTTTGTCTCCTCAGATTTTTTCCCTAAATAATGCAATTCATTTCCAAGCATAAAGAAACAGTTTGTTGTGATCCAAGGACTTCTTGTAATTATATCTTTAAAACGTATATAGTTAATTGATAGTGTTATTAAAACATACAAACCGAGCTATACAAACTGAGTTTTTGTTTTATGAATACCTTAATTCTCAGCATCATTAAAAGAAAAGCTAGATGAGGAATTATCCTAAACAGAGCAGTGCAAAGAGCATCACATTCAAAATAAACACATGAATTTTAATTTTTGCTCTGCAAACTTGCATGTTTTATGCCAAAAGATAAAAGTAGCTTTTGTAGAAGACACTGCTTTCCACTTGTGAAAATGGAACTTGTGCACAACGGCAAAGGGAAGGGATGAAAACCAAATGTAAGTTCTCGATACATTCACCTGTTGCATCTTATCTTCTTTATTAGCTGCTCTCACCCTGCTGAAGGCCAAATGGCCTGAGCGAGTGAGGGGTAAAACATTGGTTCAACACAGGTGTTTCAAATACATATTCTAACATTCACCAAAAGGAGCTTCATTTTGAAAATCGCTGTCCACACAAAATCCAGTGCTGAAGAAGTAACATCAATGGCAGCATAGCATTACTCCCTCTATACCTTTATTGATCTTTGATTGCCATACAGCAGCAGCAGCGATCACCACACTCCCAATTCTCACACCAGTCATTATGGTAATATGTTCAGATTCCTTCTGCCTGGGTCTAGCTAGCTCCAGCAAACTGGCTACAAACTAAGTGATTTTGCTTATGGGGGACTGAGGAAAGGGGAATAGGAAGAAAAGACTAAGTCACCAAAGCTAGCAGAAAGAGAAACAGTTTTACTGGAGTGTCAGAAGCAGCAGTATTTACAACTTTTATGATATCATCGTGGTTGCATCTGTGGAAGGTCTCTGAAGCAGAGGATTCAGCTGGTGTTATCCAGCAAAAAAGAAGAGACTGCAAGAAGACATCTGAATAGTGGTGCTTTTTAGTCAAATAATGTAGTTAAGGCAAAGTGATTGATGTTTGGTTTCAGATTGTGAAAATCTGAATGCTGTGAAAAGGGAAAAAAAGACAAAAATACTAGTTATGTCTAAAACTGAATTAAATAAGGAGAAGTGAACCAATGAAAATAAGAAACTACCACTTCTCTGCCCACCATCAAGCCAAACACTTTTACCTTTCTTGTCAAATTGTTGGCACCAAACCTATTTTTTAGTTTGAACTATCTGGTTATTTCACCACTTTTGGAAACCTCACATGAAACCTTTCTTCAAGAAATATCTAGTTCAGTGGTGGGCAACCTGCGACCCGTCAGGGTAATCCATCGGCATGCCACCAGACAGTTTGTTTACATTTGCACGGCTGCCCGCAGCTCCCAGTGGCCACGGTTCACAGTTCCCGGCCAATGGGAGGTGCAGGAAGTGGCGCGGGCCACAGGGACATGCTGGCCACTGCTTCCCGCAGCTCCCATTGGCTGGGAACGGCTAACCACAGATACTGGCGGCTGTGCAAATGTAAACAAACTGTCTGGGGCCTGCCAGTGGATTACCCTAATGGGCCACAGGTTGCCCACCACTGATCTAGCTCCCTTTTGCAGTCTAAAGTGATTTGTACTGGCTCTAGCTAAACATCCAAACATCTGAGTGCTTATCCTGACCAGAACTTGGAACATTTTGAGGTCAGTCTATCTTATCTATTATCCAGAATATCTCCCTTACTGTCTAGTCCTAATCCATACCCATGGCTGACGCATAATGGAGGCCAGGGGAAGCTAAGCCTCCCTAAAGCTCATGTGACGGGGGGGCAAGGGCGTGGCAGATTGGAGCCCTCTGGGAAAAAAACTCCCCCTGCCCCAGGGCTGAAAGAGCTGTCACTCCCTGCCACGACTCCGGAGCCGTGGTGGGGGCACAGAGCTTTTCCGGTCTCAGGGAAGCATGAGTGAGGAGCAAGTGGTGGGTAGAACCTTGCGGGGGAAGAGGCAGAGTGTGGGAGGAACTGAGGCAGGACTGTGGGTGGAACGGGACAGAACTAGGGGGAAGGGACAGAATGGATTGGGGCCATGGGTGGGGCCACAGGCAGAAGGGGCAGGATGGGGGAAGGGCTCTGGGCTTGGCACTTCAGCCTGGGCTAAGAGCTCCACCGTGGTCCCAACCTGGCTGGGACCGAGCTCTGACCCCCCACCCCCACCCCCGCCCTCAGGGCCCCAACTGAGCTCTCAGTCTGCCCCCTGCCCTGGTCAGTCCCCACCACGTCCCCAGAGCTGGAGGAGCTCTCCCGTGGCAGGGGCACAAAGCTTTTCCTGTCTTGGGGCCACGGGTGAGGGTAGGGCCTTGGACGAAAGAGGCAAGCAGGGTGCTAGCCCCTCCAAGTGGAAACTTCACCCACTGCCCATGTCCATACCATAATTACCTCTGCCTATAAACTGTGATGCTCAAAATATTATAGACAGTGGCCTTCTACTTCCTGAGTACCCAGTATGCTTAATACCTGTTATTATTTAACACTTATACTGAAGTAGCATCTGGAGGCCAATTAGGTAATGCCTCATTGTGCTATGTGCTGTACAAACTTAGAGAATAAAAGTCCCTGTCCCCAAGAACTTACTAATTGTAAAAGACAAAACAGGTGGATGTGATAAATAGGGATGGTTGGCATGGTAACAAAAATAGCAACTTGTGTGCAATTCTTCGCTGATCAAGAGCTCTAAATTGCTTTTTTTTAATTGACTTTGTTAGTTTACAATTTCAGGACCACCCAGGTGATATATGAAAATCAGACAAATATGAAGCAAATATAATATTTTAGGTTTAATTACATTTTAAACACGTCTACAGAGCTATTAATCTATTGATTTTTCAAAATCTTAAATGTCTGCAGCTGACAGTGGATTCTAGATCATCTTTAAAAGGACAGAAAAAATACTAATAAATACTTCAAGCAGCAGTGCTGGAGTGCTGGGATGAACATGCTGTTGTCTTAGACCTAATGATAAACAGCAGCTGGTTACAAATTTAATTTTGTCTTATTTTGATTATGCAAATGTTATTAATCATTATTGCAGCTATGTCTTCCTTGGGGAAAAATCATGCATGTTCCTTATCACAAGGCCACTAGCTTTGTAATGAGTGAATCAAAATTTACTGTTTTCTGTATCCTTAAACTGGTTCCCACTCTGCGCTCAAAGATGTGGTGTAATATCTATGTTCTCTAAGGCTCTGACCATTTACTAAGATGAATGCAGGTGGAGTCCTGATTTCGCACAGGGGTCTGTCCACACAGAACAACTTGCTGGAGTGAGGCCCAGATATCTATTGCAACTCTCTTTTAACTGTCTTTATAGTCTTTTCATAAACCACTCTCTCCTGTGCACTGACAGACAGTGGGCAAGAACATATATTTTGAAAAAAACTACTTGGAATTAAGAAATTTAGTGAATAGTGTGCTCACTGGGAAGTATTTAAAATCCAGGAAGCAGGAAGAAGGCTGGAGAATCCTAAAAGGCATCATAATTAAGACCAATATATTATAACTATAGGTGAAATCCCAGACCCATTGAAATAAATGATAAAACTCCCAATAATTTCAATAGGGACAGGATTTTACACAATAACTCCTCCAAAAGCAGTGGCCAATGCTGCTTCACAGGGACTGATCAGAGGTTTGAGGGTAAAAAGGAACCTTTCCTGAAAATGGAGATGAGGACTATCCAAACAATATGTACAATCGTGAAAGGTTTGCAAAGGGAATGGAAATGCAGGGAAAAAAGGAGAATGAGTTAATGCTAGCCAGTGGGGAATCAGAGTGATTTCATAAATATAATCAGGGGGAAAGAACAAAGACTAGAGAGAAAATAGGCCCTTTTAAAAGGAGAGGGATGGAATCAATAGGAACTCTAAACTGGCCAAGTTACTAAACATTTTTTTAAATGGCCTCCAAAACAAAAAAGAGTCTGGACAGTTAAGTAGTAATAATGAATTTGTAAAAATTACTATTGATAAAAAAGCAAATTAAAGGAATACTTGGGAAAACTCAGATACTACAGATAACACATATTGTGTTTTAAGGGAAGGAGCTAGCAATTACTAAATAGCTGACAATTATCATTGAGAAAATATTAATTGAGAGTACACTAGGTAGTTAAGGGGAAATGCAAATGTGGTACCAAATGAGAAAGAAAGAAAGAAAGAAAATCTAATTTCAAATACCTAGTTAAATGGACCAAATGACTAAAAGACATCTCACTTCCAGTTTTAACACCAGATTATCTAAAACTGATGACCTAATTTAAGAATACACAGATATACCTCATTGATTAAGACAGAACCCTAGGAAATTTAAAATTAAACTGGATGCCACTATAAATTCTGTAGCACGTGCGCCACAAAAAATATTTTTTAAACAATAATCAAAATTTGCATATAGTCAGTTAGAAAAATTCTGCTTGAGAACCTATTCAAGTTTGATTTAAAGATATTTTGTATATTTTGACAATGTATGTTTTAATGGTGTCATAAATATAAAGGGAAGGGGGAGAGGGTCGAATGCAGTGCTATAAAATCCTTTTACCAGTAAAGGGTTAAGAAATGCAGGTAGCCAGACTGACACCTGACCTGGCTGGCATCTGACCAATAAGGGGACAAAATACTTTTAAATCTTGGGAAGGGGGGGAAGGTGTGTGTGGCTCTTTGTTTAAGTTAGAGTAATTTTGGGAGACCAGAAGTACCTGCAAAAAATTAATTTCCTCAACCAGTCATTTTTTTACCAAACCTCACTTTTCTAAAGTAAGTTTAGTCAGCATAGCGAGTAGGTTTTTGTTTGTTTTGCTTGGTGAGCTTTTCCTGTGTTAGAGGGAGGGGTTACTCCTGTTTTTTTCCTGTAACTTTAAGGTTTTGTCCAGAGGGGGAATCCCTCTGAGTTTGGAAATTGAGTACCCTGTAAAATAGTTACCATCCTGATTTTACAGAGATGAGTTTACCTTCTTTGTTTTAATAAAATCCTTATTTTAAGAAGCCGACTGTTTTCTATGGTTTTTAAAACCCCGGGGGTGGGTTTTTTAGATCACTGTGTAACCAATTGGTTAGGAGATTATTCTCAAGCTTCCCAGGAAAAGGGGTGTACGGGCTTGAGAGGGTATTTTGGGGAGAAGGGGAACTTCAAGTGGTTCCTTTCCCGGATTCCTGTTTAAAACACTTAATGGTGGCAGTGAGAAAAGCATTTCTCAGGGTGCAGGGAATTTTGTACCTTGGAGGTTTTAACCTAAGCTGGTAGAAACAAGCTTAGGAGCTCTTCATGCGGGTCCCCACATCTTTACCCTAGAGTCCAGAGTGGGAAGGGAACCCTGACAAATGGTTATAAACTTTATCTTTTTGAATCTCAATGTATACCATCATTAAATAGTTACTGTTGACCCACAATAATTACTTGCAATTTTGAAAATTTAAATAGAAAAAATTCTTAAAAATAAACACTGGTATTTTGTTCAAAATTATATATAAAAAAAAGATTGAATTCCACCAAGTGTAACTACATGAAAAATGATGAAAAAACCATGCACAGGAGAGCTGAGACACATCAAGCAAGGATTTGGAGCTGTAGTACAGAAAGGAAGTCTGTAGATTTGGTTTGTGCAGCGAAGACTCTCACATCCATAGAAAACAGCTATACCTAGATTGAAAAGAAATGTCAACAGCACATCAAATCAAATCACAGAGAAGAGGCCCTCACGATACATACAGAGAACATGTATATGCCACTCTCACCAGACAAACACACACAAAGCACAGTACTCCTCCTGGTTTGGTGAGATTCCAGAATGTCTACCATGAGTATCAAAAGGGTGGTATTGTGAACATGATATTTGTTGTAGGAGAAATGAGAAGATCCTAAGAAACCTTATGACATGAAGCAAACACATTGTGTGGATAGACTAGAAAAGAAGCAGCCTCCTGAACTATATAGAAGCATCTCAGATAGCTCCTGTGGATGAAGACCTTTCTGAACCATTAACTTTCGTAGTCTCTGCGATACAGTATTTGCTGCTAGGAAGCCAGAAGCTGCTACTGGGAGCCTGCAGGGGCTTTGATCGAGCAGGGAGCCTCAGGGGCTGTTGGTGGCTTCTCTGGACTCAGAGCAGACATTGTTGCTGTGCCTAGAGCTGGAGTGGGCCTGCAGTGCAGGAACTGAGTAACCCCCACTGTTATTTGGGAAAGTCCTTGCACAGGAAGGGGCACCACAGAGAGACTGAGTCTGCGGGGAGGCAGAGTGATCTTCCCACAGAACCAGGATCCAGAGCTGCTGACATTTGGTGGGCCAGCTCCAGTCTTCAGAGGGGTTGTGCAGTTGCCTTGGCTGGACTGATAGAACCAACAGAGTGCTGGCTCCAGCTCCCGATCTCCAAGCGCGCCCACGCAAGCAAGTGTCTAGGACTCTGAAATCCAGAGGAGTGTACACTCCGGGGTGGGGTAAATGGTGGCAGTGTAAATACCAGTTAGATAAGTTTCATTTATTACTGTATATTAATTTGTGAATTATTTTATTCAACTGCCCCCTCGGGATTAAAATTAGTAGTGACATTAGATGGTTATACCCTGATTTTTTAAGTTAAATTAGAGTTAACACACTTTTACTTAAGTATATTGGATGTATATGATTTATAATTGGTATTTTTGAGTTACACCCATGCCACAGATTATATTATTATTATTTACTATTAGAGTAGCTTTATGCCTGGAGATTCCCAAGGCACACCATTGAGTGTGTACAGGGACAGCCAGGTGGAGGCACCGCCAATTTTAAATTCCTTTAGAATCACAGAAGATTAGGATTGGAAGGAACCTCAGGAGGCCATCTTGTCAAAGCAGGACCAACCCCAACTAAATCATCCCAGCCAGGGCTTTGTCAAGCCTGACCTTAAAAACCTCTAAGGAAGGAGATTCCACTACCTCCCTAGGTAACCCATTCCAGTGCTTTACCACCCTCCTAGTGAAACAGTTTTTCCTAATAGCCAACCTAGACCTCCCCCACTGCAACTTGAGACCATTGCTCCTTGTTCTGTCATCTTCTACCACTGAGAACAGCCAAGATCCATCCTCTTTGGAACCCCCGTTCAGGTAGTTGAAGGCTGCTATCAAATCCCCCCTCACTCCTCTCTTCTGCAGACTAAACAAGCCCAATTCCCTCAGCCTCTCCTTGTAAGTCATGTGCCCCAGCCCCCTGATCATTTTCGTTGCCCTCCACTGGAGTTGCTCCAATTTGTCCACATCCTTTCTGTAGTGGGGGGACCAAAACTGGACATAATACTCCAGATGCCTCACCGGTGCCGAATAGGGGGGAATAATCACTTCCCTCAATCTGCTGGCAATGCTCCTACTAATGCAGCCCAATATGCCGTTAGCCTTCTTGGCAACAAGGGCCCACTGTTGACTCATATCCAGCTTCTTGTCCACTGTAATCCCCAGGTCCTTTTCTGCAGAACTGCTGCTTAGCCAGTCAGTCCCCAGCCTCTTGCGATGCATGGGATTCTTCCTTTCTAAGTGCAGAGTTCTGCACTTGTCCTTGTTGAACCTCATCAGATTTCTTTTGGCCCAGTCCTCCAATTTGTCTAGGTCACTCTGGACCCTATCCCTACCCTCCAGCGTATCTACCTCTCCCCCGAGTTAAGTGTCATCTGCGAACTTGCTGAGGGTGCAATCCATCCCATCATCCAGATCATTAATAAAGATGTTGAACAAAACCAGCCCCAGGACCGACCCCTGGGGCACTCCGCTTGATACCTGCTGCCAGCTAGACATGGAGCCATTCATCACTACCCACTGAGCCTGACAATCTAGCCAGTTTTCTATCCACCTTATAGTCCATTCATTCAATCCATACTTTTTTAACTTGCTGGCAAAAGTACTGTGGGAGACCGTATCAAAAGCTTTGCTAAAGTCCAGATATATCATGTTCACTGCTTTCCCCATATCCACAGAGCCAGTTATCTCAAAGAAGGCAGTCAGCTTGGTCAGGCATGACTTGCCCTTGGTGAATACATGTTGACTGTTCCTGATTACCTTCCTCTCCTCCAAGTGCTTCAAAATGGTTTCCTTGAGGACCTGCTCCATGATTTTTTCAGGGACCGAGGTAAGGCTGACCAGTCTGTAGTTCCCCAGGTTCTCCTTCTTCCCTTTTTAAAAGATGGACACTATATTTGCCTTTTTCCAATCGTCCGAGAACTCCCCCGATTGCCATGAGTTTTCAAAGATAATGGCCAATGGCTCTGCAATCACATCAACCAACTCCCTCAGCACCTCGGATGCATTATATCTGGACCCATGGACTTGTGCATGTCCAGCTTTTCTAAATAGTCCTTAACCTGTTCTTTCACCACTGAGGGCTGCTCACCTCCTCCCCATACTGTGTTGCCCAGGGCAGCAGTGTAGGAGCTGACCTTGTCTGTGAAGATCAAGGCAAAAAAAAGCACTGAGTACTTGAGCTTTTTCCACATCATCTGTCACTAGGTTGCCTCCCCCATTCATTAAAGAGTAAAGGGACTGCAGCAGAGGGGTGAACAGAGGATTCCCACCTATCCAACAGCACCACTGGGATATTCAGGCTCTTCTTTAATGTCAACGCCACCAGGCTTCCAGGCACACAGCTGAGTGTTGCCTGCTCCCAAGTAACCCAGGGAGAAAAGGGAGGTTACATATGGAATACGCCTATTGTCTCTAGAGTGTGACATGAAGATCTGGTAAGAATATATCTTCATGGGACAGCAATATATATACACTCCCTCAAAATATTCTGTTTATTCCTGTGTCTCTTTATGCAAGTTCCATTACACTCAGAGATCTGGCTCACACACAGAGCTCTGGAGAGGACTCTACCTCACCTTCCCTCACAGTCACAATATACACAAGAGCAGCAATTATACAAATTGCAACCATTCAGTTATTACACTGTTTACACATCTCCAATTCCATGTAGTCAACTGAAGACCATTATGAGGGACATCCTGCTCAGCAACTGTCCCATCTCCTCAGTTCTACATCTCCCACCCGCCAATCCATATTAATCCAGTCATTTGGAGGGGGGGTATTATGTTGCTCCTTCCCCCACCCCCCACCACATACCTTCCATCTCTTTATGTATACCTTGAAGAGTCTTATCTTCCTTTTACAATCCTTCTATTAATTAATACCTATGCCTCAAAAAACAATTTAACCTAACAATACTCACTTGTTTGTTCATATGATTCAGGCTCATACCTGAAAATGTTGAGGAAAGAAACACCACTAAGCACTGTAACTTCAGACTTGAAAACAATGGGCTCAGACTGGAGCAGGGGAAATTTGACCAAACTCATGTTTCGCACTGTGACGGGGCAGAGCGGCCCCGCACTGGTACTGTACCAGGAAGGAAGGGTTAATCCCTAGAGGAAGCCCCGCCCCGGAAGCCCTGCTGGGCATGCTCCAACTGGAGCCCAGGTATAAAAGCCTGCAAAGTGGCTCAGTCTGGGCTGACCGCCGGAGGGGAAGGAAGCACACTCCCAGCTCCCGAGATGGGACAGCCAACACCCCAGGATCCAGGGGCCAACCCAGCTGTGACACCCTCTGCACCCCAGACGGAGGCAGCGAGTGGAGGGGATGGACCGGAGGACCCAGTTGACGATAGGAAGTGACCCAGGGAGACTTTAGAAGCCATCAGCATTAAAGCCGCACTGACGCTCGGCGTGTTGTGGGTGGATCCCCGCCAAGTTAATCACAAGGGGGAAGCCTGCTTACAGGTGAGCCCTGGGTCGGGACCCGGTGGAGAGGGTGGGCCCAGGTCCCCCTACTACTCTGGCCGCTAGGCCACACTGCCCTGATCTGCGGGGCGAGTTGTATGGACTCTGGCCGCTAGGCCACACTGCCCTGATTTGCGGGGCGAGTTGTATGGACTCTGGCCACTGGGCCACACGGCCCTGAACCTCGGGGCGAGGTATATGGACTCTGGCCACTGGGCCACACTGCCCTGAACCTCGGGGCGAGGTATATGGACTCTGGCCGTTAGGCCATACAGCCCTGATACGCGGGGCAAGTCACATGGACTTTGGCCATTAGGCCACAACTGGATGCCCTTAAAGGGACGGGCGCAGGGACTTAAGAGTGGCGAGGCCCCGACACCCCAGCCCCTCCTGCCACAAAGGGGCGCTGCGGTGCCGGACCCGTCACACGCACCAAAAAGAGAGAGTTTTGTATTCACATGCTGATGCACAAGCAATACTGAAATATAAAGTCTGCTTTCTAAGTTGCACATTATTGTTTCTGATCCTGCATTGGGAAAATATGTCAGAGTTAGGACTGAAACTCCATCCATACCCTCACTCTGTTTTACCTCTGCATTGCATCACATATAGTGTGCAACATCATGCCCTATTGTTAGACCTTGCACGTCACAAACATAAATCATTCCTGTTCCACAAGTCCTCTTTAAGTAAGTGGCAATGTGTTTAAGGTTTTGTACTCTGCTATGACAACATAATTTAAAAGCAAGTGCTAAAAGTGTTTACAATGAAAACTGATAGCTTAAAAAGAATACTATTGGGCTAAACGTATTCATTGAGAGAATTAACTAATTATTAATAATGTAAATTGACAAAGCTGGCACTAATCTAGTTCTGGCTTCATAATAGCAGATTCAGAAATGGAGGTGAGGGTAAAGCAAGCTAATGAAGCGACAATAATTTCTGCAAAAATAGCAATGAACCTACAGCACATTAATTTATTACAAAATTATACTTTTACTTCAATATTTTCTTGCTGTGTCAAGAAGAATGCAAGCTACTTAGCATATGTCTACACCGAAAATAAAATCCCATGGCAGTCTCAGAGCCCAAGTCTGCAGACTCAGGCTAGTGGAACTCACACCACAGCACTAAACATAGCAATGCAGACATACCCACTCAGGATGGAGCCTGGTCTTTGAGACCTACCTGCTCTCCGAGTTTGAGCCCGAGCGGGAATGTCTACACTGCTATTTTTACTGCCATAGGCCTGGTCCACACTGGGGGCGGGGGGCGATCTAAGATACGCAACTTCAGCTACGTTCAAATATCTTAGATCGATTTTTAAAAGTACTTACCGCGCTCCACACGGCAGCAGGCAGGCTCCCCCGTCGACTCCGCTTACTCCTCACGCGGAGCTGGAGTTCCGGTGTCGACGGGGAGCGCTTCTGGGATCGATTTATCGCATCTAGATGAGACGCAATAAATCGATCCCAGAACATCGATCGCTACCCGCTGAATCGGGCGGGTAGTGTGGATGTAGCCATAGTGTGAGCCTCACGAGCCCAGTCTGTAGACCCAGTCTGAGATTCATTGCAGTGCATGTTTGTTTGGGGTTGGTTTGTTTGTTTGTTTTGCAGTGTAGACATATTGTTAGACCAGACAGACCACAAGAGGTACCTTGTCTGTTGTAGCCAATGCCTATGTTAAAGGTGGAGGGACAGGAACTGAGACAAGCCATTGGTGTAAGAAGGGGAGAATATAACACGTGGAAGTGGCATGGGCTCTTCTGAAGACAGCTAATATTTGGGCTGGGAGGAGAGAAATATCCAGTAAACCAACATTTCTGTGTGTTAAAAAAAAGAGTCAATACTAGGGTGACCATATGTCCCGTTTTGGCCAGGACAGTCCCCTTTTTAAGCTCTGTCCTGGACGTCATGATTTTTTTGGCAAAACTGGGCATTTGCCCCATTTGCTTTTGACCTACAGGGGCACGAAGGAATGTTCGGACAAGAGCAAATGGGGCAAATGCCCAGTTTTGCAAAAAAGAATCATGATGTCCAGGACATCAGCTTGGGTGAGCAACAATGCCAGGTGGCTCAGGCTATCAGCCCCATGCCAGCAGGGCTCGGGCAATCAGCAACACCAGGTGGGGATATGGGGCTGGCCCAAATCGCCTGGCGTTGCTGCTTACCTGGTGTCCTGTTCTCAGTTTAGGGAAATATGGTCACCCTAAATACATATATTATGTTGGATACATTGTTTTACGAAAACGTTTTGTCGACTATACCTGAGTGTCTAACTATTAGGGCTTGTCTTCACTACCAGGGTAAGTCGACCTATGTTATTCACGTAGCTGGAGTAGTGTAACGTTGCTGGAGTCAATGTCGCTTAGGTCGACATAGTGCAGTGAAGACACTGGGATAAGTCGATGGGAGACGCTCTCCGGTCAACTTCCCTTACTCTTCTCAGAGAGCTGGAGCACCGGGGTCGACCGGAGAGCATGCTACCATCAATTTAGTGGGTCTTGACCTGCTAAATCAATCCCTGCTGCATCGAATGTGAAGACCAGCCCTTATTGTATGAGTGGAGTGTACAGTACTAGCACACAAATAACAGATTTCCTACATAACCGATTTCTCTCAAAGAAAGGTACAGTACACAAACCTGACCCTGTCCCACTCATATACTGATACCTGTGCACCACCTACACAATTCAAAGTACAACCCAGCTCCCATCAAATTCATCACTTAAAACGGCACTTCATATTTTTAGCATTAAGATTAATGTCCATTACTGAATGAGAACTCTACATGCTGCCATTTTACTATTCTATCTGCTAGTGTAAACCAAAAAAACCAAATTAGATTCATGGATAGGCCAGAAGGGACCATCATGATTATCTAGTTTAACCTCCTGCATAACAAAGAGCAAAGAAACTCACCCAATAATTTTTCCATCAAGCCCAGAACTTTTATTTGAGCTATAGCGCATCTTTTAGAAAGATATTCAGTATTGATTTACAGATTTCAAGTGATACAGAATCCACTACCTCCCTAAGCCAGTTGTTCCAGTGGTTAATTACCGTCACTCTTAAAAGGTTGTGCTATATTTTCTAGTCAGAATTTGTCTAGCTTCAACATCCAGCCATTGGATCCTGATGTGTCTTTTTCTGCTAGATTAAAAAGAGCCATCTGCTATCAGAAATCTCTTTCCCATTTAGGTATTCAAAGACAATGACTGAGGATGGAACATGGAGACAAGTGATTTCTTAAAAGACTTTTAAAAGGTGAACAGCAAAGGATTTATAGACAGGATACCTTTTTTGGCAGGGTTTGTCTAAACTGCAATTAAAAACCCATGGCTGGCCCATGCCAGCCGACTCAGGTTCACAGGCTCTTTAATTGCATTGTAGACATTCAGGCTCAAGCTACAGCCCAGGCCCGAGGACCCTGCAAGGTGGGAGGGTCCCAGAGCTCGGACTTCAGCCCAAGCCCAAATGTCTACACCACAATTAAACAGCTCTATCATGCAATATGCAAACCCCACACTGGGCAACAAGGGGTTAAATAGATGCTCTGGGCTCAGCTAGCCCTACCCACCACACCTGCAAAAGATGCACAGGCTTAAGGAGGAATTAAAAGGGGGGGCAACTCACTGGGGGGGAGGGCAGACCTGCAATGTCCGAGAGAAGAGCGAGGGAAGGCAGGATCTCTCTACAACTGCCCTCCCTGGGGGAAGCGAGGACCTGCTTCAGGTACACTCAGAGGGAGGCACCTCCCCATCTCAACTCAGTTTATTTGTGTTAATTTCCCTTGGTTTTTTATGAACTACCCGGAAGGGGAGAGATTTGGAACTAACCTGTCTGGAGGGCCAAGGCACAAGAGGAGGCAGTCACTACTCCAAGAGGGCGAAAGATACCATGCCATGCCTGGCCATGAAGAGGTACCATACAGTCAGCAAACTCCCCTCCCGCTTCAGACTTTCCTGTACAGACTGCCAGCTGTGGACAAGTGAGGGGTGGTAGGAAGTGGCCCAGAGAGGGCAGCCTTATGGCGCTCCTGGCAGTCACACTCTTGTCACCGTGACAGGGCCTTGGGCTGGAGCCCAGTGAAGTGGGAGGGCCGGGCTCCCCTACCAAAACCCGCCTCTGCAGGTTGAAGTGCCTAAGCCCTGACCACTAGACAATGCTCCTCACAAGCAAGGACCATCACAAGCCCCTTAGTCTGAGCCCCATGAGCCTGAGTCAGCTGGCACAGGCCAGCTGTGGGTTTTTAATTGCCGTGTAGACATACCCTAAGAGTCCACACTATTAACACAGCATGTGTGTTGATGTAAAAACTTGTTAACCATTCTTTGAAACAAAACATTTGAAAATCAGTTCCTCCTTATGTGGCAAGATCAGAGTTCTGGATAGATACACTGAAGTCAAAGTATGTGCACCCGCTCTTGGCTCTGCTGCAATTTAACTAATTAGCACTGTTGCTGGGGTTGTGCATATTGCCACCGACATCAGTGCTGCTCCTGGTCAGGCATGGAAGCAAGCAAAATGAGCTTTTAACATTGGAATGATTTTGCTTTTGTTAATATGATTAGTGCTAGCAGCATTTGTTTTTTTGAAGAAAAACAGTTATTCTGTTTGATGATTGTACAAATTAATCTTCAGTGCCAGGAATGAAGATTTTGATCATTAGGAAAAAAAATTAAAAATCAGTGTCAATTACACCACGAAATGTTAAGTCTTTTTAGTTACACTAAAAATCTAGGGCAAGATGCTCAGCTCATGTAAGTGGCTGTAGCTTCCTTGACTTCAAGTGGAGCCATACTGATTCATGCCAGTTGAGGATCTGCCACTGCTGTCTACTGTGGGTACTCGTAGAAATGTTTGGAAAACAAGTTAAATCAGAAGTAGCTTTTTCTTCTCAACTCATGATTAAGCCTGATCATTCAGTTTGAGTCTATTGCTAATCTAAAAGATCATTGTAGTACCAATTTTCCTAATCGTTCTTCTTTTAGACCTTAATAGTTCAGGATGTTGCCTCTTAATTTTCTCTTTGTAATTATTTCACAGAATGCTGATTTTAACTTGAAGTTTATTTTCCCCATTGTACTTAAACTGAATTCTTTTTTTAAACAATTCCTTTATTAAAGAAATAAAGCAGTCGCCTAATTGAATCATTTTTTCTCCTTACAATGCCATGTCTTTCTATTTTTATTTCAGCTTCTTTATCTTTCATACTAAACTGTTCATTTATCTAAGGTGTTACCTTTTGGAAGTGAGCTAAAGCTATACTCTGCATAAAGTTAGAGATAAACACACGGAAAAAGGAAATACTGGATAACTTCAACAGATATTGAGCAGTTGCTTCCATGTTCCACAATCCTGTATTAGGTTTAAAATATTCAACAATTTCTGATTTATTAAAAGTAACTAACCAGACTCAGTGTTACAGAAAACATGGGAATGGTTGGTTGACAGAGGCATTTACCATCAATTTATTTAATTAAATGTAATGTAACTTGTTTGCAAGAATCTACACACAGTCAACTCAAACGGTTAGAAGAAATTCTTAATCCACACTTCTAGTAATGGGTAGCATCAGGGCCGGCTCTGGCTTTTTTTGCCGCCCCAGGCAAAAAAGCTGCCAGCTGCCCCTCTCCCCCGGCAGGGCGCTGGCGGGGAGCGCGGCATGCCCGCCGCCCCGCTGCCCCGGCTGGAGGAGCGCTGGCGGGGAGGGTGGCATGCCTGCCCGCGGCCCCGCTCTCCCCCGGCCGGAGGAGTGCCAGCGGGGAGAGCGGCATGCCCGCTGCCCCAGCTGGCGGGGAGGGCGGCATGCCCATGGCCCCGCTCTCCCGGCCTGGCACTGGCGGGGAAGAGTGCCGCCCCCCGCGGCTTGCTGCCCCAGACACGCGCTTGCTGCGCTGGTGCCTGGAGCCGCCCCGGGTAGCATTCCACAAGGACTACTTTTAGATCCCTTATTGTTCATCTTGCTTTTGCTCTCTGTTTCCTCTTCGATATTCCCCAGCTTACTGGCAACTACGGAATGGATTCAATAAGAAATAGCCTCTACAATTGCTGGGCCAGGGAGGCTCCTGGGTGTCACAGTTGCAGGGTGGAAAGTGATTATTCAGAATGATTTGTCCAATCACTGTTAGACAGCGATAGCGTGCCACGTTATACATTCTGCCCTGCCTCACTCTCTAGGGTGTCCCAGACTCTGCCCAACTGGACTGACATAGGCCTCTTGGCAAGGCTGTCAGAAGGTATGCATAAGCACATGCTTGGGAGGTACACTAGACATCCGCATACCGGTGTTGGGGGGTGTCGTCTTTTCTTCATCTGATTTCAGGATCAGACAGACACCCCCTCAGCCAGGACAGATCCTTTATAAAGGCAATGAATATTTTGGGACAGGTGACTTCCTTGGCTAACTGACCCATTCGTTTCTGAGCCCCGGTCTATACTGGGGGGTGGGGGAGGAAATCGATCTAAGATATATAACTTCAGCTACGAGAATAGCGTAGCTGAAGTCGGCGTACTTAGATCGACTTACTGCGGCATCTTCACGGGGCTGAGTCCACAGCTGATGCTCCCCCATCAACTCCGCTTGTGCCTCTCGCAGTGGGGGAGTACCGGAGTTGATGGGAGCGTGCTCAGGGATCGATTTATCACGTCTAGACGATAGATCGATCACTACCCGCCAATCCGGCGGATAGTGTAGACCTGCCCTGAAATTAACTAGCAAAGGCCTTTTTTGCCAAACATTTGCCTCCCTCTCCCCATTTATAAAAAGGATGCAGAGGATCAGTCAGACAAAAAACAGCATGAAAGGGGCTAGCAGTGAAAGAACAGTATGAAAAGACAAAATAGCCCTTAAAGGTAAAAAGCCCCTCAAAGCGTGAAGCTCTAAGAACTGCTAGATAATTTTTTGTAGACAGGCTATTCAGTTCATCTTCCCTCCCTCGATTTGTACAGCTTGATGCTAGAATAAATCTCATCTCTATAAAAATTTATTTGCAACATGGCTACGAGAGAAGGGCTCATTTGCTCTCCCCCTCCAGTTCGTCACTTCCTCACTCGCTCAAACGTTCTGTTGCTTGGTGCTCCATAAAATAAATTGTTTTCCATTCCCTGGGATTTCCTTATCAAGCTGACTTCTCCAGGGGTCCAGAAGGCCACTGATAGCTTATGCAAAGCTGAGCACATCACTTACCTGCTGCACTCAGCGCTGGGCCAGAACCAGCTGCTATGTTGCAGGCAGCTCCATGGGAGCAGAAATTGCAGAGCAGGTACATGGGGTGCAGCAAAGGGGAGTGACAAAGCTATCACATTTTTCATGTTCACACATGGACTCGGAGCATTTATGGCATCCAATGGGAAATGAGCATGTGCCTGGGGAAGAGAACATTACTATTTTCTCACTCAACTGTGAAGTACTTGAAAAGGTTGGACAAAACATGCATACAGAGCTGCATTGTGTACACATCTCCATTGAAACGTGTATACAGAGCTGCATTGCGTACACATCTCCATTGAAAGGACAACGTGCTATGAAAAGACCGCTCTTCAAAGCACCATGAGTGTGCCAGTGCACTAAGCGTGGCAGTAATGAGCAGGGGCACGGTTAATCCTACTGGCATTTTAATTCTCAGTAAGAAACGTGACCCAGCTGCTGAGAGCCATTGTGTTCATTTTAAAAAATACAACCCCTGTCACTACGGAGGCAAATCTCAAATTCTCTTGGGGGAGGGGTGGGTCTTTATGGCAAAGGAAATTCAGAACTCAGACTCAGTAGATTTAAATTAATTGGACAGATCCATTTGAAAGCAAAGCATGAATTGACCTAGCCAGCTCACAGCACCAGTCAAGAGCAAGATCTCCCACTTTGTGGCATATTTTCCCCATCCACGTCCCCATCCTGTAGAGACCTCTCTGTTATTATCCAAGGGCCACATTGGAGAAAGGGTGTAGACTGAACTGGACAGTGAAGGAATGGGCAAAACAGGAAGATTGCACATAATCCCCCTGCTGGCCTGGTAGAAATTATGCAAAAATAATCCAGCCTCCCTCTTCACTCATCATACCACCAAGTTGTCCTGATGGCTGCTGTAATCAAGGAGAGGGCCTGGTAATTGTGTCTCCAATGGCATAAACCCAAGGAAGGGGGCTATTGGGAAGGGGCCTGAATCAGTACCACAAGACTGCCACACATCTGGCCACATAGGAATGTGATACCATGTTTGAGGACACACCTCCCTAAGCGAATCTCCCCATCCCCTAAGGAATAATTTATGGAGGCCAATTTCAATTAGAGGCTTATTCCCACCCCTCCAGATCTCATTATGCATTGTTTTTCCCATGGGAGGCCAAGCATCCAGCATGATATCTATCACTGGAGATTTTTAAGAGCAGGTTAGACAAACACCTGTCAGGGATGGTCTGGATAATACTTAGTCCTTCCATGCGTACTAGGGACTGGACTAGATGACTTCTCAAGGTCCCTTCCAGTCCTACGATTCTATGATCATGCCTCATTGACTTGGCAGGATGGTTAAAATAGATCATTGTCATGACAGGCAAAAGAGGCGGCAGTGAAAAAAAATCTCAGTGTTAAGTTACTTTTCATTTTGAAAAAGTAGATGATAAAAGTTCCATAAAAGAATGTAAGGTGTAAGATACTAGTAGGACATCCACTGAACTGGAAATAGACTAAAGGGCAGAAATCAGAAGGCATTTAAAAGAATTCAGATGGAAACATTTTTAAGCGGGAGTCCTTTTAGAGTTTATATACATCTTTGTTCTCAAGTGTTTCATACACCTTCTTAGAGATTGAAGATAAAGTTTCTTGCCTTCAGTTTGCTTGTTCCATTTAGCAAACTTTTTTAACCATTCATGTTTCTAAGTAGCTAGAAATTAACATGGCTTCTTTCATCCTAACAACAAGATCTACAGCAATAAAACAATACACCTGCTCCCCCTACTGCTTTCCACTTTGGGTCGTCATTTACCTCTGCACAAAGCAAGTACAAAAACACTACAAAATAAATGGAAGGGTTTTACACGCAGACTGTACAGGAGTCTTTCCACTGATTTAACGGGCTTTAGATCAGGTCCTAAAGTCCCAGTTCAGGAAAGTACTTAAGAACATGCTCAGCTTTAACCAAGTGCATTAGGTCCTATTGAGTTCAACAGGCCCTAAACACATGCTTAAGTACTTTACTCAGGCCTGGTCTACACTACAAGGTTAGGTCAAATTTAGCCGCGCTAGGTTGATTTTTATAAGGAATACGTCTACAAAACCAACCCCGTTCCGCCAACCTAAAGGACTCTTAAAATCGATTGCTGTACTCCTCCCCGATGAGGGGAGTAGCGCTAGAATCGACCTTCCTGGGTCAAATTTGGGGTACTGTAGCTGTAGCTCTGTGAAATTCGATGGTATTGGCCTCCAGAAGCTATCCCAGAGTGCTCCAATGTGACTGCTCTGGACAGCACTTTCAACTCCGATGCACTAGCCAGGTATACAGGAAAAGCACCGGGAACTTTTGAATTTCATTTCCTGTTTGGTCAGCGTGGTGAGCTCAGCAGCACAGGTGACCATGCAGTCCCGGAATCACAAACAAGGTCCAGCATGGAGACACTGGATCTGATTGCTGTATGGGGAGAAGAATCTGTGCTGGCAGAACTCCGTTCCAGCAGAAGAAATGCGGATATATATGCCAAAAATCACACAGGGCATGGTGGACAGAGGCTACACCAGGAACACACAGCAGTGTCGCGTGAAAATTATGGAGCTCAGGCAAGCCTACCAAAAGACAAAGGAGGCAAATGATCACTCTGGGTCAGAGCCCCAGACATGTGGCTTTTATGATTAGCTGCATGCCATTCTAGGATGGGGGGGACCCTACAACTATCCCACCACTATCCGTGGACACCTGCAAGGTGGCAACCTCACGCAACACGGAGGAGGATTTTGTAGATGAGGAGGAGGAGGAGGAAGAGGAGAAGAAGAAGAAGAATGCACAGCAGGCAAGCAGAGAATCCATTCTCCCCAGCAGCCAGGACCTTTTCATCACCCTGGAGCCAATACCCTCCCAGGGCGTATTGTTCCTGAACCCTGAAGGAGGAGAAGGCACCTCTGGTGAGTGCACATTTGTAACTACACTACAGGGGTTAAAAGCCATTGTGTCTAATGTTTGATTTGCCCTGAACAATTGGGATGCATTCGTGGCCAGTACAGCTACTGGAAAAGTCTGTTAATGTGTCTGAGGATGGAGCGGGAATCCTCCAGGGACATCTCCAGGAAGCTCTCCTGGAGGTACTCTGAAAGCCTTTGCAAATGTTTCTGGGGAGAGCTGCCTTATTTCATCCTCCACAGTAGGACACTTTACCACGCCAAGCCAGTAGCAAGTAGTCTGGAATCATTGCAGCACAAAGCATGGCAGTGAATGGTCCTGGGTTTTGGTTGCATTCATGCAACATTTGGTCTTTTCTTTCTGTGTCAGCCTCAGGAGAGTCACCTGGTTGAAATAGGGGAATTTTTGTAAGGGAACAGTAATCCCCTCTGTTTGGTGATCCCCAGCACATTAGACCCCAGTCATGCTGGGCTGTTTGCACTTGTCTAAAAGGGATCATCCTGGAGAATATCCATGCAGGGGTGGGGGGGGGGAGATGGGTGTGCTGCACATCCACCCCAACACCGCAGCCCCTCCTTTTAAACGTCAACTGCAGCCCCTCTTTTTAAACAGCAAACCCAACCTGCATTGGTTGCTATGGGAAAGGAGGGTGCTGCAGTTTGAAACCATTCCCACATCTTATGAACGTGGAAGAAGCCAACCCCACGTACCCTTTGGCTTACCATGGCTGTCTGGAAACCGAATTCTGTTGTCCAGCCAAGTGTGATGTATCACCATACTGGCAGGTGCTCAATATAAAGGGCAAAATGCGGCCTTGTACCTAAAACATGTGCTGTCTGCTGTGAATTTAATGGGGGAGCAAATGGACATGATGAGGCATCTGGTGGAGCTGCAGGAAAGGCAACTAGAGTACAGACCCTCACTGCATCCATTGTGTAACCGCCTGCTCTCCTCGCCAAGTTCCATATCCTCCTCACCCAGATGCCCAAGAACGCAGGGGGGAGGCTCCGGGCACCCAGCCACTCAACTCCAGGGGACAGCCCAAGCAACAAAAGGCTGCCATCCAAACAGATTTGATTTGTAGTGTGGCTACAATAAGCAATGTGGCCTTGTCCTTCCCTCCTCCCCCACCCCACCCAGGCCATAGGTGCCGACTCCGTGGGTGCTCTGGGGCTGGAGCACCCACGGGGAAAAATTGGTGGGTGCTCAGCACCCACCAGCAGCCCCGCCAGCCCCGGGGCCTGCGCCCAGCTCACCTCACCGCCGGGCGACATGGCGAGGCGTCAGCCCCCACCGGCGCCGCCAGAAGTTGGCGCCTGTGACCCGGGCTACCTTTTATTAGTCAGCCTTGTCAGTGATCTAAAGTTGTTTTTTTTTAATAAATAAAGAATGAATGGATTCATAACAATAGGGACTTTATTTCCTTTGCCAGCTGTGGTCAAAGGGGGGAAGAGGGATGGGCTTATAGGGAAGTACATTCACCAAGGGGGGCGGCTTTGCATCAAGGACAAACACACACAACTGTCACACCATAGCCTAGTCAGTCATGAAGCTGGTTTTCAAAGCCTCTCAGAAGAGCATACTGAGGTGTGCTGTGCATCAAATTGCCCTGGTGTCTGGCTGCGTGTAATCAACAGCCAGGTGATTTGCCTCCACCTCCCACCCCGCCATAAACATCTGCCCCTTACTCTCACAGATATTATGAAGCACACAGCAAGCAGCAATAACAATGGGAATATTGCTTTCGCGGAGGTCTAACATACTCAGCAAAGAGCGACAGCGCCCTTTTAAATGTCCAAAGGCATATTCTACCACCATTCTGCCCTTGCTCAACCTATAGTTGAACTGCTCCTTACTGCTGTCCAAGCTGCCTGTGTACGGCTTCATGAGCCATCGGAGCAAGGGGTAGGCTGGGTCCCCAAGGATGACTATTGGCATTTCAATATCCCCAACGGTAATTTTCTGGTCTTGGAAGAAAATCCCTTCTTGCAGCTTTTTGAACAGCCCGGAATTCCAAAAGATATGAGCGTCATGCATCTTTCCTGACATTGATGTCAGTGAAACGGCCCTTGTGATCCACCAGTACTTGCAACACCATTTAGAAGTACCTCTTGTGTTTTATGTATTGGTTGGCAAGGTGGCCTGGTGCCACCAAGATAGGGATATGCATTCCATCTATCGCCCCACCACAGTTAGGGAACCCCATTGCAGCAAAGCCATCCACTATGACCTGCACATTTCCAAGAGTCACTACTCTTGTTCGCAGACAGTTATTGATTGCCTTAGCTACTTGGATCACAGCAGCCCCCATGGTAGATTTGCCCACTCTGAATTGATTCCCAACTGACTGGTAGCAGTCAGGCATTGCAAGCTTCCACAGGGCTATCGCCACTCGCTTCTCAACTGTCAGGGCAGCTCTCATCTTGGTATTCCTGCACTTCAGCGAAGGGGGAAAGCAACACAAAGTTCCATGAAAGCGGCCTTACGCATGCAAAAGTTTTGCAGCCACTGGGAATCATCCCATACCTGCAACACTATGCGGTCCCACCAGTCTGTGCTTGTTTGCCGGGCCCAGAATCAGTGTTCCACTGTATCAACATGCCCCAATGCTGCCACGATACCCCAATTGCCATATCCCGTACTTTCAGGAACGTCTGTGTCCATATCCTCCTCACAATCTGCCTTGTCCTGGCGGCTCTTAGGTAGGCTCTGCACATACTGCAGGATAATGTGCGAGGTGTTTACAATGCTCACAAAAGCAGTGTGCAGCTGAGCGGGCTCCATGCTTGCCGTGCTATGGCATCTGCATGGATAATCCAGGAAAAAAGGCGTGAACGACTGTTTGCTTTGCTTTAAAGGAAGGAGGGAGAGAGAGGAGACTGACAACATGTACCCAAAATCACCCGTGACAATGTTTTTGCCCCATCAGGCATTGGGAGCTCAACCCAGAATTCCAATGGACAGCAGGGACTGTGGGATAGCTACTCACAGTGCACCACTCCGTGAGTCAATGCTATCCACGAGGACGCACTCTGCCGACCTAATGCACTTAGTGAGGACATGCACGACCGACTGTATAAAATCGCTTACTAAAGATCAACTTCTATAAAATCAACCTAATTTCATAGTGTAGACATACCCTCAGAAGGGATAGATTTAGGAACACACTTAGCCCAGGTCTACACTAACCCCCCCTGTCGAACTAAGGTACGCAACTTCAGCTACGTTAATAACGTAGCTGAAGTCGAAGTACCTTAGTTCGAACTTACCTGTGGTCCAGACGCGGCGCGCAGGCTCCCCCGTCGACTCCGCCTACTCCACTCATCGAGCTGGATTACCAGCGTCGACGAGGGAGCACTTCCTGGTTCGATTTATCGCGTCTTGACAAGACACGATAAATCGAACCCAGAACATCGATCCCGCGCCTCCGACGCGACGGGTAAGTATAGACATACCCTTAGGTGCTTTGCTGAATTGGGCCCTAAGGGACAACAAGACATTCAGCTGTATCTTGCTCCTAACATATACAAAAAAAGTATATGCTCCTTGGGGCACAGGAAAGGTTGGACAAATTCCTTGTAAAATGGTGGATGTTTTCACAAACAAAATGAGACATTTAGATGCAGAACTTATTCTTGTCCAGTCTAAACCAATTTTGAGATTAGACAAATTTTGGACAGTTTAACAGTGTCACCACCCTTTTAACCAAGAAAACACTATTAACAGGATGCTGCAAGCATCCATGTTAGATCCCTCCTTTTTAAAAAATTCTGGGTTTTTTTAAGTGACTTGGATGATGATATTAAAGAGAAAAATTTTAAAAACTATGGGTGATACTAGTTTAGAAGACACAGCATATAATATGGGAACCTAGAATCCAAGGGGAAAAGATTTAGATCATTTAAGAACCTAGTCTTGCCGAAAACAACTGCAGATGAATGTACACTCACAAGTCCAGAAACAAAGAGCCAAATGATAGAATATCAGCTAAATAGAAATACTGAGCAGCATAAAAAGAGATTGGAAGTTATTATAGAAAAATCCTTTAAAGCCTTTAGCCAAGTATCCTGTTGTAGTGAAAAAAGAAAACAAGCTAGGTAGTATTGCTGGAAGAATATAAATCAAAGCTGTTGATATTATTGCTATAATACTCTGCTAAACTCACAGGGGGAGTACAGTATACAGTTCACATGCAGTTAGGGTGACCAGATGTCCTGATTTTATAGGGACAGTCCTGATTTTTGGGTCTTTTTCTTCTATGGGTTCCTATTACTCCCCACCTCCTGGCCTGATTTGTCACACTTGCTGTCTGGTCACCCTACATGCAGTAGAGAAAAAATGCAACTTATTTTTCCCAGGAATAGCAAAGAAAGCATTCAAAAAGTACAAACAAATGTTAATTATGAGTCCAACAGGAAGTAGCAAGTACTTACATGAAACTATTTGCGGCCCATAAATCAATCCGATTAGTAAAAAGAAGGATTATTTGGATCCGTTTTGTCAAATGGATAAACACACAATGGTGGCCTGCAAACACGCACTTTGAAAAATTGCCAGCTACTTTGTAATGATGTGCTGAAGACCCCAAATACTCTGGGAAAGAGAGGGAGTCAGTCCACAGCCACTCCTCTTCAGGCCCATTCTCACTGGCTCCTACCTCCTGAGACACCTCAGCAAGCACTATGCTACTGACACAACATTAATCATGGAACACAGCTGGAGCTGGTCTGTCTACAAGCAATCAAGCAAACATAGGGTTTCTCTCCCCCTAAAATAGCATCCCTCTGCAGTTTTTGCTATCCTTCTTAATAATTTTAACTGCAAAACAAGGAAAAGAGGGGAGATAAGGTTGTTCTCCCCCCCACACACACACACACACTCAGTTATATGATGAAGATCTTTCCTTCCCTAATTATTTAGGGCATTCAGCACATCATTTAGAAATTGCTGGATTTCTTCTTATCCCCTCCCTCAGAGTACTTGCAGGTCACTTAAAGCCTAATGCTAACCAGTACCGGCATATAGCTCTAGGTGATATCTGTAAAGAAAGAGTGTTGGTTATATCTCAGATTCAGTATGCCATGGTTTCTTTTAATATAAAAGTAGTACACTTGCCTACTACTGACAGCTTAATGAACTCTTAGTATCATTAGACCTTGGGTTATCATTTAGCACAGTATACAACACTAACTGCTTTTATCTCTTATTCAAGAATTTGAAGGGAAAACACAGTTTTTTTTACAATTTAAAACAATAATATTCCTGCAGTGTCCTTGGTTAGAACCGAGTTGAATCAAAGTTCTTTGCCATGTTGTTGTAGCCATGTTGATCCCAGGATCTGAGAAAGACAAGGTGAGAGGGGATATACCTTTTATTGGACCAACTTCTGTTGATGAAAGGGACAAGCTTTTGAAGCTCAAAATCTTGTCCCTTCCACCAACTGAAGTTGGTCCAGTAAAAAAATATTACCTCACCACCTTGTTTCTCTTGTATCAAAGTGTCCTGATTAAGATATGCTAATCACAAAGTATGATCCAGCTACTATTTTTATTTAATTTACTTATTTATTGTTTAAAAACACAACCATTGTAGTTTTTGGTCAAAGACAAAACAAGCTTATTTTTGTTTTATTTTACCATTATTACAAAAGTTACTGGTTGAAAACACACACACACACACCATCAAAGCTGTGTGTCCTGAAGGTTAACAAACTCAAGCTTTGTTGCACCAATAGTTGAAGCAAATCCATTGGACCCTCTACACTCAGAGCAAAGCCATTCAACCAGTTCCCATCCACTGAGATCTGGACACTGTTGGTAAGAAAATGCCTCAGCTAATCTCAGCAGTTGGTAACCCAAAGGAGAATTTGGCTTCAGTTATTACAACGATTTGTAAAGACTGTTGTGAAGGTGACTGAAGCAAAAAATATTGCTGAGTCCAAGAGGAAACAAGATGGGATTTCTAACCAAAGGAAAGAAATGTGCAGAAAAAAATGCAGGAAGATGAAAATAAAGTGGGAAAGCCATGATGACTTTTTACAATTCCAATCGTCCTCATGAAATATTCATGATGTCCCATTTTAGGTGAAGGTTATTTCAGTGTTGCAAGTTAGTCAGCAATATTGTGTAATGCAACTTTTTTGCTTAAAGAGCTATCAGCTAGTGTGGCACTTGCCCAAATATTATTTTATTGTATTCTGTATTTTCAAGGCCAAATTCTCTGCTGGCGTAAGTGGAGCCCTCCTGACTTACAAAAACTCTGAATCCAGCCCTTACATTTTATTTAAATTTCATCAGAGTACGTGAATAGGTTACAGTGAAAAATTAGAAATCTAACCTGAAAGTGTCCATTGTACTTCGGGTACTGATACATGAGGTACACAGTGTGCCTATATTTTCAGATATTTTTAACTAGCCTTAAATACGCTATATCTTAGAATCTATTTAAAATAAAATGCTGTTGTAGCAAAAATCAAAAACTTTTCATTGTCTTTTAAATAGAAAGAGCTCCATCTTGTTCTTGGGCTATAGTATGGGTGTAAGGCAAGTCTGCATAATATGTCATTGTACTTATTCAATCCAGGGCCGGCTCCAGGCACCAACCGACCAAGCACGTGCTTGGGACGGCACCTTCTAAGGGGCGGCCAATCTTGGGGCGGCAGGGCAGCACTCAGGGTTGTTTTTTTGTTTGTTTTGTTTTTCTTTTTACTTTGGTGGGGCGGCGCTCAGGGGAGGAGGTTGTTTTTGTTTTGGCAGGGCAGCGCTCAGGGTTGTTGTTTTTTTGTTTCAGCGGGACGGCGCTCGGGGTTGTTGTTTTTTTGTTTCAGCGGGACAGCGTTCGGGGAGGGTTGTTTCTGCAGGGCGGCGCTCGGGGAAGGGAGGGTTGTTTTAGCAGGGTGGCGCTCAGGTTTGTTTGTTTGTTTTGTGCTTGGAGCAGCAAAAAAGTTAGAGCCGGCCCTGATTCAATCTATAGATACTCTCTAACATACATTTGTTAGTCTCTAAGGTGCCACAAGTACTCCTTGTTCTTCTAACATAAGCTTGTGCTCAAACTAGTTTCAGAACAACTTACTTTGGGGAGTGAGCAGGTTTAGGAAGCACATGAACTAGTTGACTGATAGCTACTTATTTCCAAGTATTAAATAGCACCTGTCAGGGTTCCCTCCCCACTCTAAACTCTAGGGTAAAGATGTGGAGACCCGCATGAAGAGCTCCTAAGCTTAATTCTACCAGCTTAGGTTAAAACCCCCAAGGTACAACATTCCCTGCACCCTGAGAAATGCTTCTCTCACTGCCACCATCAAGTGTTTTAAACAGGAATCCAGGAAAGGAAACCACTTGAAGCTTCCTCTCCCCCCCAAAATACCCTCTCAAGCCCGTACCCCCCCTTTCCTGGGAAGCTTGAGAATAATCTCCTAACCAATTGGTTACACAGTGATCTAAAAACCCACCCCCTGGGTTTTAAAAACCATAGAAAACAGTCAGCTTCTTAAAAGAAGGATTTTATTAAAACAAAGAAGGTAAAATCATCTCTGTAAAATCAGGATGGTAACTATTTTACAGGGTATTAAATTTCCAAACTCAGAGGGATTCCCCCTCTGAACAAAACCTTAAAGTTACAGAAAAAACAGGAATAACCCCTCCCTCTAACACAGGGAACACACACCAAGCAAAATAAACATAAATCTACTCGCTATGCTGACTAAACTTACTTTAGAAAAGGGAGGTTTGATTTTCTGTAGGTTCCTTCTGCTTCCAAGATCACTCTGACTCAGACAAAGAGCCACACACACCTTCCCCCCTCCCAAGATTTGAAAGTATCTTGTCCCCTTATTGGTCAGATGCCAGCCAGGTCAGGTGTCAGTCTGGCTACCTGCATTTCTTAACCCTTTACTGGTAAGAGGATTTTATAGCACTGCATCCGACCCTCTCCCCCTTCCCTTTATATTTATGACAGCACCTAAGTATAGAATGTAAGTTCTTTGGGACTTTGTTTTGTTCTGTTTGTACAGCACCTACCACAGTAGTCCATGACTGGAGCTCCTATGCATCACTACAATACAAATAAATACTGTTACTACTAAAGTAAAAAACCAAATATAGTTAATATGAAAAACACAAATAAAATACAGATCCCATATCTTCCACTCGGTCTGCAGGTAAATAAAATAGGAAAGCGATATAAACACATTTTCAAGTTAAGACCAGCATGAAAAAAATCACAACAGCTAAAGGAAAATACTATGTTTTTTAAATGGCCACAAGTGTAAAACTTTAAAAATAATAATGGAAAAAATACAAAATATTACTCTTCATATTATAAATACAGCATTAAATCTGTATTTATTTACTATATTTTAGGAGATTTGCTTCCCTCCTCCTAGCAAAGTAAACAGCACTTTCCGATGGCCTATGGACCACAAGCAATCCATATAACCCTTCTTGGCGGCTCGCAGAATAGAACATTTTGAGACACACGCTGTGAATGACTGAAACTTTTGGTGTCCTTTCTTATAAGTGAGCCACAGAATAAATAAATTGCCCAACCACAGGAGTAAAAACACAGATTCCCCAATTCTGGGCCACAAGAGGAAGATGTAACGTATTGGCTGAATGGTTTGTGTACAGTATTTGAGCATTACTGCCCTCTTCTGGGTAAAATGTTTCTGTTCTTCTCATGCCTGTCCTGAAAACAAGGTAAAAATATTGAAGCCTTCCCTTTAGCTCAACTGGAGACTTGTGTTTTGGGAGCAACGGAGCATGAGTAGAGCTGTTTAAAGAATATTTAAAATATTGCAAAATTGAATATTTTGAATATACTCAAATTGTTTACATTATTCTCCAGTATTATACAGCAGGATTCATAATTTGCAAGTGCATATGAATTTCACAAAGTCTTTCAAATAAAATACTCACAAATTATTGTTTAATTATTCAGTTAGCTCTATTCTATTCCTGAAGCCACCTGCATGCAGTTGAGGCAGTGACCACTGTTGCTTATTTTTTTGCATGGCCAGAAATCTTTACAATGTCCCTGTAGTGGCATGACTGGAGCATCATCCCCTTATGGACCTTCCAGGCATCCTAACATGGACACAGGTCACCCTGAGGGGGGGAAGAAGTCCCTCTCTCTCTCTAGTGTTCAATGAGGCAGGCTCCTGCCCATCAGCTAATTGTTCCTTCAGTTTTATCCCCTTCTGGGGGTAGGAGGACTCAGCCCAGAAACATTCTACAACAAAAAGCAAACTTAACTCAATACTGGACCATCCCCCATCTTCAGTGGGCATTCCCGCCCTGTCCTTCAGGCTTGGTTCCCAAACAGTCTCTAATTTATGTCTTGCTCATTCCTTGAGGTCTAACTGTTCCTCCCCAGTGACTGCTCTGGCTCAGAGGCCTGTCTCTCTGCAACTGTGCAAGTGAAGCCCTCTTCAGGTGGAGAAGCAGAATTCCATCCTCCTTTCTGGCCAGCCAGCCCTGAACTCAGAAAACCAAATTGTCTCATTGACTAGTACGGAGTGCACCCTCCTGTAAATCCACACTCCTCACTTTTACCCTCTCAGTGACTTGTATTTCACCCTCATCACACTTCAGATATGAATCCCAGCATTCAGGGCGATTGCTCTCACAATTTGGGGACGATGGCTGTTCGAGTTGTGTGGGACTTCTCTCTCCTTTTATTCCCCATCCAGTCTTGGCATTGGCTTCAGGGATAGCAGCATAGGGCTAGCTGGGTCCATGGGCTCTCCTTAACTCCATGTCTGCTGGCATGGGGCCTCTCTGACGCATCACAATTTCTTTTCCTTCTGTGTCCCATCCCAGGAAGCAAATACTTAATATCATGTAAAAGTATATTTAGTATATTGGCTAAATATATTCTGTACACTTCACGTTTATTTTAACACGTTCTATTATGCTTTTTCTCTTCTAAAATGCCACCCAATAAGCCAGCACAAAGCAGCATGGACAGGGAACAGACCTACAGACCCTTCCCTCTTGCTACCAGAAAATACAAGCCCCAATATAGCAAAGCTCTATCTCAAGAAAGAGATCTTGGAGTCATTGTGGATAGCACTCTGAAAACATTCACTCAATGTGCAGCGGCAGTCAAAAAAGTGAACAGAATGTTGGGAATCCTCAAGAAAGGGATAGATAATAAGACAGAAAATATCATATTGCCTCTTTATAAATATATAATGGTACATCCACACCTTGAATACTGCATGCAGATGGGGTGACCCCATCTCAAAAAAGACGTATTGGAATTGGAAATGGTTCAGAAAAGGGCAACAAAAATGATTATGAGAGAGATTAATAAGACTGGGACTTTTCAGCTTGGAAAAGAGAGGCGACTAAGGGGGGATATGATAGAGGTCTATAAAATCATGAGTGGTATAGAGAAAGTAAATAAGGAAGTGTTATTTACTCCTTCTCATAATACAAGAACAAGGGGCCAGCAAATGAAATTAATAGGTAGCAGGTTTAAAACAAACACAAGAAAGTATTTTTTCATGGAACGCACTGTCAACCTCTGGAACTCCTTGCCAGAGGGTATTGTGAGGGCCAATACTATAACTGGGTTCAAAAGGGAGCTAGATAGATTCAAGGAAGATAGCCAGAATGGTCAGGAATTGTGTCCCTAGCCTCTATTTTCCAGAAGCTGGGATTGGGTGACAGGGCATGGATCACTTTATGATAACCTGTCTGTTCATTCCCTTTGGGGCACCTGCCATTGGCCTGTCAGAGAACAGGATACTGGGATTGAGGGCTTTGGTCTGACCTAGTATGGCCGTTCTTATGTTCTTAAGGCATTTATGCCTATGTTTAGGTGAATACAATAGCTACATTTAAACCAGAGACTACTCACAGGCTTTAAGTTAAGCACTTGCTTAAGCGTGTTATTGTATTAGGGCCATGCAATATCAGCTGAAGATATTGTGATAGAACATGCTGAAGAATCAGAACTGGAAGAGTTTCCATGGTGTGACATTATGGGTAATAATGGTGCCAGCCCTACATAAAATAGAATATCAGGGTTGGAAGGGACCTCAGGAGGTCATCTAGTCCAACCCCCTGCTCAAAGCAGGACCAATCCCCAACTAAATCATCCCATCCAGGGCTTTGTCAAGCCATGTCTTAAAAACCTCTAAGGAAGGAGATTTCACCACCTCCCTAGGTAATCAATTCCAATGCTTCACCACCCTCCTAGTGAAAAAGTTTTTCCTAATATCCAACCTAAACCTCCCCCACTGCAACTTGAGACCATTGCTCCTTGTACTGTCATCTGGTACAACTGAGAACAGTCTAGATCCTTCCTCTTTGGAACCCCCTTTCAGGTAGTTGAAAGCAGCTATCAAATCCCCCCTCATTCTTCTCTTCTGCAGACTAAATAATCCCAGTCCCCTCAGCCTCTCCTCATAAATCATGTGCTCCAGCCCCCTAATCATTTTTGTTGCCCTCTGCTGGACTCTCTCCTATTTTTCCACATCCTTCTTGTAGTGTGGGGCCCAAAACTGGACACAGTACTCCAGATGAGGCCTCTCCAATGCCAAATAGAGGGGAATGATCACGTCCCTCGATCTGCTGGCAATGCTCCTACTTATACAGCCCAAAAAGCCATTAGCCTTCTTGGCAACAAGGGCACACTGTTGACTCATATCCAGCTTCTCGTCCACTGTAACCCCTAGGTCCTTTTCTGCAGAACTGCTGCCTAGCCACTCGGTCCCTAGTCTGTAGCAGTGCATGGGATTCTTCCATCCTAAGTGCAGGACTCTGCACTTGTCCTTGTTGAACCTCATCAGATTTCTTTTGGCCCAATCCTCTAATTTGTCTAGGTCCCTCTGTATCCTATCCCTACATCTGGAAAGAAAGTGGCCTGACTGGGAACATCAGCTCCAGTACACGAGTCAGTACCAGAAACTGTTTACAACAACACACTGGCAATTATTTTTAATCCAAACTGAGGGAAGAAGAAATACATAAGTGTATAGTTTTCGGCATGGGCAGCGGGTATAGTACGCCAGGGGAGGCTAAGCCTCCCCTGACGCCACTGCCAACCCACCACCAGACGCCTGGACTGTGATGGCCCCACTTCTTCTCCTCCCAGCTGGGAATGGATTTCCGTCAGAAGTTTTTGCTTATTTATTATGTGCCATGCAGGTTCCCGGGAGGCTGAGGAGGCAGTATCTGCTACTCAGCTTCCCCGGTCTCTTAGACTCCCCAGGGAGATTACGGATGAACCCAGAAAGCGGAGTAGCAGATACCACCTTTTCAGCCACCCAGGAACCTCCATGGCGCATATAAAAGCTAATGTTCTTTGACCGCCATTGCCTGGCTGCTACCCTCCAGCACTCCACCCAGGTAAGCAGCAAGCTGGTGGCAATAAGGTGTACCTGGGAGCAGCAAATGCACCCCCAAGTTTTTTTTTTACTTGTTCAAGTTCCACAACAGGCAGGGGGAGTGCTCGGCTCCGGGGAAGGGGGTGTAGAGGAAAGGAGGAGGCCTGAGAGGAGACGGGGGAGGGACACAGATAGTGGTGGCAGGAGGACCGAGCTTGCGGGGGAGCAGAGGAAGGACAACACAGTGAGCGGGGAGGAGGATGAGTGGGGGGAAGGGGCGGGGCCTGGGGTGCAGCAGGGATGGAGTGTGGGAGGAAGAGGCAGAACGGGGAGCTAGCCTCCCCAAGGAGAAGCTTCACCCACCATCCATGCTTTCGGTCTTAAAAAGACAGCTGCTAAGTGAACAGTGTCCTGAAACAATGCTGTTTGCATGACTCCACTTGCACACACAGTTTTTTAAAAAAAGAAATAGTGAGAATAGAACATTACAAAGGTACATCGTTACATTTAAACAGCAATCCCTTTTGGAGACAGTGTTAATGTTTTCAGACTGGAGCCTAGAGGCTACAGTGAATCAGCAAGCCAGAAAGCTGACAAATGGAAAAACAGCAAACAACTTGTTCAACAAAACAATAAATACTGATTACAGTGATGATGCAGAGATGAAAAGCTATTTGACATAAAATTAAAGTATTCAAAGTTAGGATTGTAGACTAATGAAAAGGGACAATTATCTCTACTTAAGAAGGCTTTGTGGGAACATTAGTACATCACAAACACATTAACAAAGAGTGCATATTTCTGAAGGACAAATTAAGTCAACACTCAAGCTGTATGAACATTTTAGTACACAAAGTGGTATTATGTAGAATTTTGGCTTGTCATCAGTTTGACCTGTATTTTCGTCCTACAGTGGTGAAAAGCAGTTCTCAATTAAGAACTGTTTCTGCCCAATTTTTGAAAAACCTTCCCCACGTTGCAAAAAATGACCAAAACCTGAAACATGCCGGATCACGTGGGTCAAATTGTGGCAAACTGAATTAATCCTCTCACTGTATGTCTACACAGCAACTAGACACTCGTACCAGCTGCAGGTTTTTCTTTGCTGTGTAGACATACCCTAATAAAATGAGGTGGGGGAGCGGCTGCTTCCAAAAAAGAATTTGGAAAGATCCGTTTGAATAAAATCAGCTAATTCACTTCAACAGTGAGATTCTTTCCAGGGTTCTGAAAAATGTTATTGGAGCAACAGGTTTTTTCACATCAGAAATCTTGAAAACTATTTGGATTTCCCTTCCCCTCCTCAAAAAAATCTGTCATCTATTCAAGGCAAAAAAAATAATATTGTAACCATCTCCCACTACATGTTGTCCCTGGCATTGCTGTGGTATGGGTATAGCAAACTTATTTTTAGATTTTTGCTGGATTGCTCTATCTACCATGAACAGAAGGTGACAGCTTCCCAAACCCTCTCTAGATTACAGCAGTCCCACAAAACGTGAACAGCCATTTTCCCCAAAATGTGAGGCATTGCCAGCAACCACCCTCAATGCTTGGGGTTATTTTGGAAGTGTGAGGAGAGTGAAATGCAAGTCACCCACAAGGTAAAAGTGACACTGTTACGTCTATACTTACCTCCGGGTTGGTGGTAAGCAATCGATCTTCTGGGATCGATTTATCGCGTCTTGTCTAGACGCGATAAATCGATCCCGGAAGTGCTCGCCGTCGACACTGGTACTCCTGCTCCGCGAGAGGAGTACGCGGAGTCGACAGGGGAGCCTGCCTGCTGCGTCTGGACCCGCGGTAAGTACCTTGTAGTTCGAACTAAGTTACTTCGACTTCAGCTACGTTATTCACGTAGCTGAAGTTGTGGATCTTAGTTCGAACCGGGGGGTTAGTGTGGACCAGCCCTTAGTATGGACTTAGGGGAGAGTGCACTCCATGCTAGCGATTGAAAAAAGTGGATTTCTGAGTTATTTATAATTTGAATATTCTTCCTAAAACCACTGAAGCTGATTCAGTGATGTGGAAAAGATCATCTTGTTATGGCTTGTAGGCAGATGAGCTGAGTTTTGTTAATGATGTAAATACCATTTAAATTTCAATGGGAGTAACATATAAGGCAGGTTTGGCAAACATACAGCCCATGGGGAGATCTAAATAGAAGTAGGTAACCCACATGATATAGTCGGATGGTGCAGAATCTCAGCATTCATATTTTTAAAAATTAAGATTCTAGTCCTCGTGGCTGCAGAACCAGGGCCAGCTCCAGGCACCAGCCGACCAAGCCCATGCTTGGGGCGGCACATGGGGGTGGGGGCAGTGCTCAAGGGTTTTTGTGGGTTTTTTTTAAATAAAAAAAACAAACAAACCAAAAAAAAAAAAAACACCTCTTCCTAGCCCGGCGCCCCGGGAGCGGGGCCGTGGGCAGGCCACCCTCCCCGCCGACGCCCCGGCCGGGGCAGCGGGCAGGCCGCGCTCCCCACCAGTGCCCCGGCCAGGGGAGCGGGGACGCGGGCAGGCCGTGCGCCCCGCCGGCGCCCGACAGCGGCCGGGGGAGCGGGACAGCTGGTGGCTTTTTTGCCTGGGGCGGCAAAAACACCAGAGCCGGCCCTGTGCAGAACAACCTTCCAAATGTGAACAGTATTCAGCTGTTCTTATGACTGTCCGAGTCTGCAAGCAACCGAAACAATGACTCAGAGACGTGAACAGTCTGTCACCTATTAATCTCATTGGGGTGCCAACCCTGAAGTTTTGTGATACTTTAATGTCAACATTAATTATTCCATTGCTGATCATTTTAGTAGGTCAAACAAGAAAGGGAGTGGGAGTGAAGCCCTGGAGGCATGAGAACTGGAAGTTGAAACAGAGAAGGAAATGCAGAACGAAGAACAGAGGAGACAATGAAGACAGAAAAGAGGGAGAAAAACAAATAGCAAAAGTAGACATAGCCTGGTGGAGAGCAGATTTTCTCAGTGAATGATACAGAGAGGGACAAAATTTAACTTCCTGAGCTAGCAAAGGCCTCATGCTCAGCTCAACAGCATTTCTCTGTGTGTCTCTCTGTATGTAATGTGTGCAGTGTTGTAGTCATGTCAGTCCCAGGATATAAGAGAGACAAGGGGGGTGAGGCAATGTCTTTTATTGGATCAACTTCTGTTGGTGAAAGAAACAAGCTTTTCAGCTACACAGAACTCAAAAGCTTGTCTCTCTCACCAACAAAAGTTGGTCCAATAAAAGACATTGCCTCACGTCTTCCTCCAATCTCTCTGTATGTAATAGGATAACTGAGTCATTCTAAAATTCCATTGATTTGGGGGCAGATTGGAAAATTGAAAAGGGGCAAGTGGGGGACACATTAAACCGCTGCCAAATGTTTAACACAGCCACAGTCTCAAGGATCTCTGCAATTGTCTGTAGATCAAACAACATGTTGATGGCACCCAGTAATGCCTGCTAGCATAACAATACCCCATCTCATCTCTGCTCTGTCTCCCAGTAGAGTTTGACACCCTGAATGACTTTTCTCAAGGAGAGGGAGGGAGGGAGGGAGGGGGAGAGAGAGAAAGAAAGAAAGAAAGAAAGAAAGAAAGAAAGAAAGAAAGAAAGAAAGAAAGAAAGAAAGAAAGAAAGAAAGAAAGAAAGAAAGAAAGAAAGAAAGAAAGAAAGAAAGAAAGAAAGAAAGAAAGAAAGAAAGAAAGAAAGAAAGAAAGAAAGAAAGGCTGGGGAAGTAATGGAGGGAGGCATGGAGTCCCTGGCATGTGTCATAAGCTTGACCTACACAAGCTATAAAGTGCATGACCTACTAGTTTTAGTTACAAAGGCTTTATTCTCCCTCATCTCTGTGCAATCCCCTCACGGACATTAGTGGGATATCCACTCTTAACTGGGGATTATGCAGCCCTTTATATCCTGGCCCATGAACCATAATTAAGTGATGATTGACCCTTCATGGAATCTGCCCCTTCCCTCAATGAATTAGCCATGCCAGATATAAATTGCTAAAATGTAGGAGCCAGTGCACTACTGATATAGCTGGAAGAGTTGTTTATTTCAGAGGCTAAATTCAACCTTTACTTGGTTCAATGGCTTAATGGTGCTTACTGGGTGTCTGCCTTTTAGAAGTTTCAATTCTTTCTGCTGCCAGGAATCAGAGACTGCTTTTAGCATGCAGGAATTGTCCCAGGGGAAGGCTCGTGTGAGCCCATCTATTTTAAAAGCATCCCTAATTGCTTTCCACACTCTTGTGAAATGGGAGATTATGTAGTGAACACAGTTTCTAAAACAGAAAAGTCGAGGACCGGGCGAAAGAGAAAAAGCGACCTGACAAAGTAGGCCCCTTCTTGTTAATAAAATGTAATTAAAATTTTAATTAACAACTTCTGCGCCCTCCCCCATTTGAAACTATCAGATAAATTAGTGATGGAACATACACTGTGCATCAAAAGATACTCAAGCGGCAAACATTATAAGATGCCATTCAAAAACTCCTGTGTTTTGATTGGTCAAGAGCTGGTTCGTGGAAGCGTGTTGATTTTATTTGTGATGTAGGTCAGAAAGTGAACATAAATAAAATGCAGATAGTCTCCAAAGAGTTAAAAATGTTTTCTCCGCCCTGGTTTGCTTTTATCTACATGCCAGATGTTTCAAGGAAAAAAGGAGATTCTCTTTCATTACCATAACAGTGGTGCTGAATCCTGATGAGACTATTTAAGCTGCCATTGAAAAAGGTATTTTCTTCCCTCCCGCACCCTACTAAACTACAAACACATTTCTTCAGGATTTGTTAGTACCTCCAGGTAACAGCTAGACAGATTGAAAATTTGAATCCAAGCCTCTATAATTAGCAGATTTATATTCTTCAAAAATTCTAGGGTTATTTCAGGGAAACTCAAAGAAGCCCTCAAGTTTAGAAGAGCAAAAGATCAGAATACTTTAAAGTGAGATTAGTTAAAACCAAAATTTCACAATAATTATGAATCGTTTAACGTAAATACAGATACAGATGGGTCAGATAGATATAAATCTAAATTAATACAAGATATGACATTTTTTGTCTCTTCAGTGATTCTTCTGTCAACTCCAATAATTTTCAGAGAGGAATATATCTGCTTTCTCCCCTCTGCACAGGCATCTCATTCTGTCACTAAGCAAATTTAAGTATCAGAGCAGAAATCTTTTCTAAACTGTGTTTCCCCCCCCAACCCAGGTTTGAGGAAAAAAATTGTGCATGAAAAACTAGGTATCATGGTAATTCACTATGACAACAGGTATATCTTGATGTGTGCCTTAAGCTTTTTTCTGTAAATAGTGCAAACAGAAACATAATATTAGCAGTTCCTATGTTCAAAGCCAGGGGATATTGACATACTCTATTGGGAAATTTCAAAAGCTACCATAATGTCTTCCAGACTCAAAGAATTTTTGGTGAAAAATTTGTTAAGTAAGGCAGCCAGATTAAGGGACAGAAGCACTTTCCCCTCATGTATCAAAATGTATAATACAGGGATGGCCAAAGCACACCTTGTGAAACACTACAAGCCATCATTAAAATGGAGGGGCATCTCACAGAAAAAAATATACAGGTTCCTCATATAGGATGCACTTTCTTGACACAAGTGGCCTGGATCAACATGAAGCAATACATGCTCCAAGTGGAAGTCTCTGTGGGCTCTACTTTTGCATTAAAGATAAGGTCAACTACAACAGTCTTGTGTCTTAATCACCGTAGGAGTAGCTTGTAGGCTCTTAGCTGCTTGCCATTAGAGCGCTCAGTTGAGCAAGGTCTGGGCACCTGTGGTGCATAAATAAGTTATGATCTGATTAAATTGTATACATAATCCTTAACGTCATTTTAAAATGGTTAACTAAAACAAGAACAGTCGCTACTTTCAAAGTAATCATCCTAAAAATATGTTGAAATGATTTACTTTTTTAGTAGGCATAATAACTTGAGGCCCAACATTTTGAGGTGCTGAAAAATTGGATCTGAAACAACAACTACTGAAGTTAAGCATGTTTAAATATCGAGGACCACATAACTTGCACCTGAGAGTTTTAAAAGAATTGGCCAAGGTGCTGAACCATTGATGTTGACATTTAACAAGTTTTGAAGCTCTGGGAAAGTTTGGGAATAAACTAATGTTGTGCTAATACAGTATTTAAAATGGGTAAACAGGATGACCTGGGTAATTGTAAGTCAGCTAATTTGACACTGATCATAGGCAAAATCATGGAAACGCTGATATAAGATGCAATTAATTAAAACTTAAAGGACAGTAGCACAATTAACATGGTTTTATGGAAAATAGGTCTTTTCATATACATTTAGTATAGTGTTTTTTTTAATAAGACTGACACATCTAGTTGATAAAAGTAACTGTGTTGACATAATATACTCAACCTTCTGTAAGGTATTTGAGTTAATACCACACAACATTCTGATGAAAAAATAGCACTATACAAAAGCAATGTAGCACATATTATATGGATTTAAAACTGGTTAACTGGTAGAGCTGAAAAAGTCATTATAAATGGGGAATGATATTCCAATGAGGGATTTGCTAGTGGGGTGTGAAGGGGTGTTCAACCCACACTAGTTTAGAAGGAGTTAATGAGCCTGGGAAGGGGACAATTAACTGGATAAGCCACAGCTGAGGGGAATTAGGTGTCCTAAATAACCCCTGAATAATTATGGAACCAGCTAAGAAGGAACAGGCAAGACTAACTATATAAAGCCAGGAAGCTGGTAACAGAAAGGGACTGTAGTGAGGGAGCCTATAGCTACTCTCTGGACAGTAGTGAGGGAAGGAATGTAACCTAGGTGGAGAGCGTGTAGAAAAGACTCAGCAAAATGGCAGCAAGGTTTAGAATGGTGCAGAGCTTGGCTGCTGATTAAAGAGTCCCTGAGCTTTAACCCAGAGTAGTGGGCACGGGTTCCCCTACCGGCCACAGGGAAAATGGCAGCATCTGAGCTATGAGTGAGAAGACTGGTTGAGACCATTTGGAAGGAAAGACTGATACCCTGGAAGGGGAGAATTATGGTGACCTGGCCTGAGGGCCAAGGCACAAAGAGAGAACATCCCAAGTTGCAGGGGGGAGAGAGAGAGAGAGAGAGCGCGCGAGCGCAGCAAGGTGCATGAATGAGCAGCAGAAGGGGGCATCAGACTTCAAAAGAACTAATTCTCAGAGCAACCAGGAGGAGGCGCCCTAGTGGTTAGTAGCCAGTGACGTGGGATCTTATAGGGATATGTTTTTGGCCCAGTGCTACTTAATATTTTTATCAATGATATGCAAAGAATATGTAAAACCATTGCTGGTAACGTTTGCAAAAATTGAAGCAGTGATAAATAATAAGGACAGGCATGGACAGCGGGTATCATAGGCTGAGGGAGGCTAAGCCTCCACAAACAGCTCCACGTGGCCTCACCCACGCTCCATCCCCAGTCCCCCTCCTACTTCTGGCTCTGCAGTTCCCTGTGCCGTGGCCCCGGCTGTGCCACCCACCTGGCACTGGTGCCGCACCTGCCCACCTGGTGCTCCAGACTGGGAGCACTCAGTGGGGGCCTGGAGCTGGCCTCCCCAAGCCAGCAGTTCACACACCACCCATGAGGACAGGTCAGTTCTACAACTGGATGGTTGTCTGGATGGTTTGACAAATTGGGCTTGCCCATTTGAACAACAGCATTTTAATACAGCCACATGAAAAGTCATACATCTAGGATCAAGGAATGTAGGTCACATAGGATGGGGAACTGTATTTTGGAAAGCAGTGACTCTGAAAGAGACTTCAGGATTAGGTGGATAACTAAATGAATAAGAGCTCCCAGTGTGATGTAAGAGAACAAATGCAATCCTTGGATGCATAAATAGGATCTCAAGTAGAGGTAGGGAAGTACTATTACTACTGTATGTGTGTGATGGGGTACAGACTATGCTCACCCCTTTTACAAGACTACGTTAAATTTTGTACAAAGCATACTGTGAAAGGAATCATTTGAAAACTCATTATTTGCTGATTGTTATTGTCCTGGTGAAATGTGTGGCAAGAATTATTCAAGGTCTGGAAAACCTGCCTTGCAGTCTGAGACTAAAGTAACACAATCTATTTAGTTTATCCAAGAGAAGATTAAGAGGTGACTTCATCATGGTCTATAAGCACCTACATGGAGATAAGATTTCTGATAGTGGATGTTTTTAATCTATCAAACAAAGGCATATTAAAATCCAGTGACGCGAAGCTAAAGCTACACCAAGTCAAATTAGAAATAAGGTACAATATTTTAACAGTGATGGTAATCAACCAATGTAAACAACTTACCTATTCATGTGATGGATTCTCCGTGACTTGAATTCTTTTAATAAAGATTTGAGGTTGTGGTGGGGCGGGTGCCCCACCCCCCTGCAAGACTGGGCTAAGACAGGCCAGAGTGGCTGCGCAAGGCGGCAGCCAATCAGGGAGGGCCTGTTAGCCAATCAGGGCTGAGCAGGAGGCGGCCAATCAGAGCTGGGCTCAGCCCCATATAAAGGCTGCCCAGGAATGGAGCAGGCAGTCTGTCCCTGGCCTTTGATAGGGGAAGGTTAGTCTCCAGAGCTGGGAGACTAGCACCATGGACAGCACAGTGCTGGACAGGCTCGGGGAGTGAAAGGGAGCTCTAGCCTGTAGCCTCCCAGGCTGAAGGCCCTGAATGGAAGGGCCTAGTGGGTGCAAAGGGCGATAGGGGAAGTGGCCCAGGGAAGAGGACCGACGAGGGGAGCAAAGGACGACACCCGAGGCTGCCGCCACAGGGTCCCTGGGCCGGGACCCAGAGTAGTGTATGGGCCTGGGTCCTCCCCTTGCAGCACACCCAGCCATCAGCCGTGGAGAGCGGCCATCACAGACTACGCCAGATCCCTGACAGGAGGGATTAGACTTTAAGGGTGTGGTTGGACATGGTGGCTGAGGTGCAGAGACGGATGATCACCCCCACCCACCCCCCAGAAGGGGGTGTGGATGGACTACGGGGCACTGCCAGAGGGCAGTGGTCCTGAAGAGGACGCTGCGATCTGGAGAGTGACGCGGGCTCAGATGCTAACCAAGGGTGAGACAATGGGCGGGACACCACCAGGAGCGGGCACTCCACTGGACTGAGCTAATTCCTGGAGACAACCAGCAGGAGGTGCTGGGTGGTGAGTCCCAACCCCATCACAGAGGTCTTTTCTAAAAGATATGCTGTAACCAGAAGTTATGTTTTTAAGTGACAAATCTGAGGAACTGTCCCAGGTTGATGTATCATTAAAAGGAGGTTCTGGAATAAATTGATAAACTAAACAGTAATAAGTCACCAGGACCAGAGGGTATTTACCCAAGAGTTCTGAAGGAACTCAAATGTGAAATTGCAGAGCTACTCTCATTTAAATCTGCTTCTGTACCAGATGACTGGAGAATAGCTAATGTGACACCAATTTTTAAAAAGAGCTCCAGAGGTGATCCCAGAAATTACATTCCAGTAAGCCTGACTTCAGTACTAGGCAAACTGGTTGAAACCATAGTAAAGAACAAAATTGCCAGACACATAGGTGAACGTAATTTGTTGGGGAAGAGTCAAAATGGTTTTTGTAAAGAGAAATCATGCCTCACCAATCTACTAAAATTCTTTGAGAGGGTCAACAAGCATGTGGACAAGGGGGATCCAGTAAATATAGTGTACTTAGATTTTCAGAAAGCCTTTGACAAGGTCCCTCACCAAAGGCTCTTAAGCAAAGTAAGCTGTCATGGGATAAGAGGGAAGGTCCTCATGGATTGGTAACTGGTTAAAAGATAGGAAACAAAGGATAAAAATAAATGATCCATTTTCAGAATGGAGAGAGGTGTATATAGTGGTGCCCATCACAGGTCTGTAGTGGGACCAGTCCTATTCAGCATATTCAGAAATGTATCTGGAAAAAGGGGTAAAAGTGAGGTGGCAAAATTTGCAGATAATACAAAACTACTCAAGATAGTTAAGTCCCAGGCAGACTGTGAAGAGCTACAAAAGGATCTCCCAAAACTGGGCAATAAAATGGCAATGAAATTCAATGTTGATAAATGCAAAATAATGCACATTGGAAAACAGAATCCCAACTATACATATAAAATGATGGGGTCTAAATTAGCTGTTACCACTCAAGAAAGAGATCTTGGAGTCATGGATATTTCTCTGAAAACATCCACTCAATGTGCAGCGGCAATCAAAAAAGTGAACGGAAAGTTGGGAATCATTTAGAAAGGGATAGATAAGACAGAAAATATCATATTGCCTCTATATAAATCCATGGTACGCCCACATCTTAAATACTGCATGCAGATGTGGTCACCCCATCTCAAAAAAGATATATTGGAAAATGTTCAGAAAAAGGCAACAAAAATGATTAGAGGTATGGAACAGCTTCCGTATGAGGAGATGTTAATAAGACTGGTACTTTTCATCTTCGGAAAGATGACTAATGGGGGAGGGGGAAAATATGATAGGTCTATAAAATCATGACTGGTGTTGAGAAAGTAAATAAGGAAGTGTTATTTACTTTCTCATAACACAAGAGCTAGGGGACACCAAATGAAATTAATAGGCAGCAGGTTTTAAAACAAAAAAGAATATTTTTTTCACATAATGCACAGTCAACCTGTGAAACTCCTTGCCAGAGGATGTTGTGAAGGCCAAGACTGTAACAGGGTTCAAAAAATAACTAGATAAATTAATGGATGATAGGTAAATCAATGGCTATTAGCCAGGATGGGCAGGGATGGTGTCCCAAGCCTGTTTGTGAGAAGCTGAGAATGGATGATAGCAGATGGATCACTTGATGATTACCTGTTCTGTTCATTCCCTCTGGGGCACCTGGCATTGACCATTGTCGGAAGACAGGATACTGGGCTAGATGGAACCATCCCTGCCCATCCTGGAACCATCTAGCCCAGTATCCTGTCTTCTGACAATGGTCAATGGCAGGTGCCCCAGAGGGAATGAACAGAACAGGTAATCATCAAGTGATCCATCGGCTATCGTCCATTCTCAGCTTCTCACAAACAGGCTTGGGACACCATCCCTGCCCATCCTGGCTAACAGCCATTGATTTACTTATCATCCAGGACCTTTGATCTGACCCAGTATTGCTGTTCTTATGTATGGGCCTAATTCAGGAATCCTTTGGTGAAATTCTATGGGCTGTGTTATGAGGGAGAGCAGACTAGATGATTGTAATGGTCACTTCTGGCCTTACAATCTATGAATCCGGTCAATGAGTTGAGGCAATGTAGCACCTCAATGAACTGGGCAGTTAATGTTAAATTCTGTTTTATAATTTGGTCAAGTTACTGAATTCTAAGTAAATTAAATTTATTTCCTTTTAGGAAGTAAAAAGGAGGGAAAATGTGGGAGAAAGTACTTTCCTTTTCTCAAAATCTAACACAATATACATTTGCAGATATCCATTCCTCTAAAACAGCAGATTACCAGCCAAAATGTAACAAAAGGGGGACACACACACAAAAAAACTGTTCAAGCTATTTTCAGCTGAAAGAATCAGTGGGGGAAATAGATAAAAGCATTGGCATTTAAATTATTAGTAGGTTTCAGCGATAATCAGCCATTGAGATGAATAGAAACTATTCACACCTCACTTACCCTTTTTTTTAGGAAGCAGCCCTGTCCCCTAGCGGCAGTTGCTTATTACTGTATGTTGGGAAAATAACAATACCTAGCTCACTTATATATATGAGACAGTTGTGCCAGCAGTGGCTACCTGCAGACAACTTTCAGCAGTAGCTCACAGAAGCCCTAAAATGATGTGGGGCATCTATGGTGCACCCAAACCAGGAGGAAGAAACTAGAGATGCTCCTGAAGGGAGGGAGCCACAGGGTTGGCCACATGCAATGAAACTGGTCCCTGAGCTTTCTGCTGCTCACTCTGAGGGAACCTATCTATCTGAGAGCAGGGAAGGTGGAAGGGAAGTGACTCCAACTGGAGTTTAATGGGCCACTGTGGAGATAGTAGCCTCCTGCAGCCACAGCTACTTGCAACTCTGCAGGGTAAGTAGAGGGAGTAAAGGACAAAGCTCCCAAAAAGCATTCTCTGCTCCCTTCCCCCTCCACCCTGCAACGCCAGCTTTCCATCTTTTTTGGAGAGCTTCTCTTCCCCTCCCTCTGCTGCTGGCCCTACCCCCTGCTGGCCACATACTAAGCAGCTCCCAGAAGGGGATGGTTTTGAGCAATTCAAATTTTACAACTCCAAATGAGTTTGTTTTTAAACCGTAGTCAAAGAATATTCAGGTGTCATTTTCTCAAATGGCTGCATCCGTATTTGAAAAGCAAGAGAGATTTACATGCAATTTACACAACAAGGGGCAGAACATCAGTTTTTGAAAAACAGGATAAATGAGGGCAGCCTTTGCAATTATTCAAAATAGCATCCTTGAACTCTATGAACAACTCTGTTGCATTACAACAAGTCAAAGAGGAGCAGCTCCAAAACAGGAGTAAGAATAAAAAGTGACTGTGAAGCCATTTTTCAGAAAAAGGAGAAATCACACGCAAAAAATTCAAAATGGATATTGTAAGAGACTCATAGACTTTAAGGTCAGAAGGGACCATTATGATCATCTAGTCTGACCTCCTGCACAATGCAGGCCACAAAATCTCACCCACCCACTCCTGGAATAATCCTCTCAGCTATTGAAGTCCTCAAATCATGGTTTAAAGACTTCAAAATGCAAAGAATCCTCCAGTAACTGACCCGTGCCCCAGGCTGCAGAGGAAGGCGAAAAACCTCCAGGGCCTCTGCCAATCTACCCGGGAGGAAAATTCCTTCCCGACCCCAAATATGGCGATCAGCTGAACCCTGAGCATGTGGGCAAGACTCACCAGCCAGACACCCAGGAAAAAGTTCTCTGTGGTAACGTCTAACATCCCATCATTGACCATTCGTCCTATTTACCACTGATGGCAATTAATTGACCTTTGACTAAGATCATGTTATCCCATCAAACCATCCCCTCCATAAACTTATCTAGTTTAATCTTGAAGCCAGATAGGTCTTTTGCCCCCACTGCTTCCCTTGGAAGGCTGTTCCAGAACTTCACTCCTCTGATGGTTAGAAACCTTCGTCTAATTTCAAGTCTAAACTTCCTGATGGCCAGTTTATATCCATTTGTTCTTGTGTCCACATTGGTACTGAGCTTAAATAATTCCTCTCCCTCCCTGGTATTTATCCCTCTGATATGTTGAAATCAATTAGTTTCTTGATGCTAACACTACCCTGAAAGTACTGGACTGACACCATGCATATGTGGAGTTGGGAAGTAATTTTCTCTTGTGTCAGACTGGGGTTTTTCCTCCTTCCTCTACTGCATGGGGCACAGGTCATTTGCCAGGATCAGCTGGTGGGTACATCTCAAATCAATGCCCTGCCATTGCAGTGGCCTTAGGAACGATTGCACGTCAGTCCCTCCTCTTCTCTTCCTCTGGCACACAATAGTTTGGTCTCCTGTGGGCTGTAATACTTTGGTCTAATTTTGGTTGTTGGGTTTAGTGTGCAGGTGCTGGGTGATGATTAGTGGCCTGTAGTGCACAGGAGGTCAGACTAGATAATCTGGCGGTCCCTTCTGGCCTTAAACTCTATGACTCAGCCTCTGCCGAGTCACTTATTCCATTAAGAATTAGCTTCCTACAGCACATTTTTAGAGAGACAGAATGCTTTTCAAAATTTCCCTTTATTCATTTTGAAAGAGAACCTTTTCCTCAGAATATCACAAATCCCAGTAGATCAGGAGAAAAATAGATACACTTTATAGTGCTTAAAGGAAAAGTGTTATAATATGCAAAATTATGTTCCCCAAATATTTGACACGTTCGTTCATATGGTTAACTAACCCATTTTTCCATTGATGCTCCCTTTTTTGGAGGGCTATGCCAAAGGGACAGAGGAGAGGAGAGGCAAACACATTGAATGTGCATTGTGGATTTTTTCTCTTGCGCTTTGTCTACTGGTGGCAAGAGAGAAAAAAGCAAATGTGATGACTCATAAAAGGATATTGCAGAACATAACAAAATGCTATAGGCGAGCAACGTGCTTGTGATGACACCTATAAGAGATCCTCGGTGGAAATGTTATGATGACAGAACAGACCAATGACACAGAACAGAGGGTGTTCCTCTAGAGTCAGAGAGCTGAAGAAAAATCCCTACTAAAAAACATTGCTACAGCAAGAAATTAGCACCCTGAGGATGAAAAGAGAGGGGGAAAATGCTTCCACTCCAGTAATCCCACAGTGATGTGCTTAAGGATATCTACTCTCTTGCCATTGTCAGAAATCAAGGCCTGCAGCAAAACTAGTCTCTGGGCAGAATCATCAGTGCAATTGGCCTGCAGTAGACTAGATGACCTCCTAAGGTCCCTTCCAACCCTGATATTCTATGATTCTATGATGCTCCTGCCTTGCCTCTCTCCAGCCCCTGCCTTGATACCCTGCTCACTACAATTCCTGACCTCCAGTTTACACCCTTGGCTCTAGCTCCTGACTACAGCCCCCTTTCAACACTTTATGAACAATATATTCCGAGATATGCTGGACCACCTTGTCATGTACCTTGATGTCATTCTGATTTTCTCCAAAGACCCGGCTCTATACAACTAGCGTGTGTAGCGTTCTTGAAAGGTTACACCAGAATCGTATATACCAAGCCGAGGCACTGCGAGTTTGATCGGAACACCCTTAAATTCCTTGGATGTAACATCTCCCCTCGGGAGCCAGAAATGGACCTTCACAAGGTGGCACCCGTCACAGATTGGAGGGCACTGAAGGATATCTGCAGAATCCAACGCTTCTTAAATTTTGCTAATTTTTATAAACTATTTATCCCATGGTTCTCTGCTTTGGCAAGCCCTCTTGGTTGCAAAAGGGTGTCCAGTTTTCATGGACTCCAGAAGCACATACTTTGATAGTATGAAACAGAAGTTAATCTCAGCTCCATCCTGACTCACCCAGACAGTTCACAATAGAGGCAGAAGCTTTAAACTTCACACTGGGGCAGTCCTTTCCCAACCTGCTGCTCTCAATGATCAGTTTCACCCATGTGCATTTTACTTGCCATGGAGGTAAACTAGGACATCCTGGACAAGTGGCTATCAAAACAGCTTTTGACGAATGGCACTACCTTCTGGATGGTGCTAGATTCATGGTCCAAGTCCTCACAGACCATAAGAATTTGCAACACCTAAAAACAGGCAGGCACCTGAACCAGCAGCAGGCTGGTCCCTCTTCATGAAATTTGAGTTTGTGGTCACCAACCGTCCAGGGACAAGGAACAAGAAGGCAGGTCTCAAAAGGATGAGTACTACAACCTGGTAAGGAGACTATATGCATGATACTTAAGCCTGGAACTTAATTTCTGGCACCACCTCTGGCCTATTATTCTCCATCCACTCTCAATTACCTACTGATCCCTTTGCCATCCACTGGCTTCAAGTCTTGACGGGTGTGGAAGTCTGATCCTTGTCATGGTCCATGTTCCAGGATGGAATCCTATACCACAAGAGACACATTTATGTGCCTGAAGGGGCCACTCAGCTTCGAGTCCTACAATTCTGCCACAACACTCCCCTATCGGGCCACTTCAGCCATTCCAAGACCCAAGACGTGGTTTCCAGGAACTTTTGGTGGCCTGCCTCATGTACTTGTTTTGCATCCTATGTAGAGTCTTGTGACCTTTTGTGCCCAGACCAAGACAACCCCCCACCCTTAATGGAAGATGGTAATTTTCCAATAAAGTCGATGGAAACGCTGGCCCAAAGCTGAGGTGGAGTAGGTTAGGGTTGGAGGAGACCCAGTATGGTCTCCTCCAACCCTAACCTATTCTACCTCAGCTTTGGGCCAGCGTTTCCATCGACTTTATTGGAAAATTACCATCTTCCCAAGGCCACACTGCCATTCTAATGGTGGTTGACCACTTAACCAAGATGGTGCATTTTTACCATGTCAAGCACTTCCCTCTGCTCAGGAGAGAGCCTGCCTGTTTCTGAGCAACATCTTTCATCTCCATGGCTTGTCCATAGGCATGGTGCCTGACTGAGGATCCCAATTTAATTCTAGCTTCTGGAGAGAATTTCTAAGCCATCTCAGTATTGAGACCCTAACGTCAACAGCCTATTATGCCAGTACCAACAGGCAGGCAGAGTGGGCCAATCCAGTCCTCAAGCAATACCTACATTCTTTCCTGAACTATCATCAAGATTGGCTGCCCCGCATCCCCCATGCCAAACACGCCTCCACCAAGCAGACTCATTATTTTACTATGGCTTCCATCTACATGCTCCTGCAGAGAATCCTACCGAATAATCAATGCCTGCTATTACCGGACTCACAACCTGCATCTGGCAGGTACACCAAGAACTCCAGAGGCAGTTGCCAAGGCTACCTACAAAGGGTACGCTGATTGGTCCTGCCAGCCAACACCTGGTTTCAGGCTAGGGGATAAGGTGTGACTGTCCTCACAGAACCTACAATCCACTCACCCCTCTGCAAAGCTGGACCACAAGAATCTACAGCCCTTACAGATCACAAAACAGATTAATCCAGTTACAGCTACTGGATTCCCTCAAGATTCTCCCATCTTCCATGGCTTCATTTTAAAATCATTCATCAAGAACCCCTTCCCACTCCATTCTGCTCCTCCTTCTCCACCTATAACTGTTCAGGGCCAAGAAGAATACATGATTTGGCAGATTCTAGACTCATTGGGTCTGGGGAAAACTACAATATCTATCTGACTGGGACAGGTATGGACCAGAGAAGCTTTCATGGGAACCCACAGACCACATCCGTGCCTTGTACCTCGTGCATGCGACCTTGCACAATGCTTACCCTGAGTAACCAGACCCTGAGGCCCTTAAGTGGCACCCTTGAAGGTGTCGGAATCAGGGCCTGCAGGCTGCAGAGCTAGACTCGGGGCAGCTTCCTCAGTGCAACTCGCCTGCAGCAGGCTGCCTGATTTGCCTCACAACCTGATTGGTCTCAGAGACCAGCAGCCTGGCTCTTAAACCAGCAACAGCAACTTGCAGGCTTCTCAATGCTCACGTTCCTGCGTTACCTTGTTCCTGGTGCTCCTGCTTTGCACCCAGATTTACCTCTGTCTTGCCCCTGCTCACTACATTTCCTGATCTCCGGTTTTGACCCTTGGCTTTAGCTCCTGACTACGGACTCCAGCTCAGCCCTTTGTCTGGTACCCAGTTTCTGCCTTCCGATTCGACCCTTGGTTCCCAACGACTGACTATGGATCTGACCCTGGACACTAGGCCTGCTGCCCACTCCAGCCACTAGGCTAGACTGCCCTCAGCCCAGTCAGGTGCCAGTCACTCCTATAAAGATTGAGATTTTTCAAAGCCCATTAGGGCATTACGCCACACAATTCCCATTAATTTCAACAGGAATTATGCAGCTCAATTCCCTTGTCAGTTTTGAAAATTCAACATACATCTAAATACTTTTGACTACCTAGTGTTGGGTTAAATATTGATTCATCAAATTGCTAAAACATAACGTTACATTTAGGTTTAGATCTACTGTACATGCTAAATTGTAGACAGCATAGTCTAAATGAGGAGGGAGGTATAATGCATTTTAAAAATCAGCCACAACTCCCTTTAAGCACTTACTAATATTGTGGGAAATATGCACAGTCCACTCCTCCTTGAGCACAGCAACACATCTACAGTTGTTAAGCTTGTAAGACATTTTTTGTGATAAGCCTCATTTTTACAGCCTTCCATTAACCGTAACATTCTGTTAAAGTATTCATTTCTGCCTTTAATTTCTCATGTGGGATTTCTGCCGCGAGTCGAAGTAGTAGATTTTTCCTCTGATTTGAGGCGAGGTGTATTTTAATTATGGAACTTTGAAAAGGTGGGCCTATGGAAAGTCTTATGTGAAGTAGATCTGCAGCACTTGTAAGATTCAGTAGAGGAAGAGGGAGGGTTAGAGGAAATTACAAGTTCTGAGAGCTGCACTAAGTTTATTTAAGATGCATCTTTCATGGAAGCCTCTGGGATCTTGTTTAAACTATTCAAAGTTAGTAGTTTTTAGTCAAGAGATTCAACAACCAACTCAGCTATAAGCACAGCTAATCATTGTCAGCCCCATAGGGAAAAGCTCTTTGTAATTGCTGGGCCCTACACCATCCCCCCCCCGCCCCAAATTTGAGCGCCATCAGATCAACAAAAGAAGCAAATACCAGAGTCAAAGGCCCTACACTGAAACAACCTGCCCCTCTGGACTGAGGACACATCAACTGACATTCAAGACAAACTGGCCCAGGAAGGTTGGTATACTGGCAGCATCCATTTACAAGCTTAATACTTTTTATCCACTTTAATTTACATCCTTTGGGGGAAAAAGACAGATTGAGATTGCCTTTTGCAATCTGTTTCTTATCTAACTACAAATTATCTCATTAACTTGTGCAAATACTAACAGTTCTCAATAGGATGGTTAAAATGACCTGAACTGTCCTGCTCGTTTGTTTTTTCGCTTCTTAATCTTTTGAGACGAATGTGAGAAGAGTCTGCAGCCAGAGTTTACATCCTCAAACTGCCAATGACAGCTCATAGAATGATGTATAAACATTTAAGAAGATCAAAACATTCTAAACAATCATTTTTCTGAGAGCATATTTAAAGAAGGTTTGTTGAAACATAAGTAATAAACAAAAATGCCCTCTCCCCATCCCCCACAACTGTCTTTTTTTCCATTTTGGAAATCTGCTTCCCAGAACAGATGATTTTAGAGGCTATCTAAATATGGTAAATATCCCAATTTGTTTTCAAAATAAAAGTAAACTTTTTTCTCCCCTAACAAACTAGATCTTCAAAGGCCACATTATTCAATAGGCAATGCAAAAAATGCTCATCACCAATAACCTAATAAACATGAGTTGTATTAGCATGTTACTTTTCTTTGGACAAGTGTATTAAAAATTCCACGAGTGTCCAAAAACTGGAAATAGCTACATTTGTACTCCTTCTCAAGGACAGTACAAAAACCTCAATTCAAACAATTATCTGTAATCAGCTGAAATCTAATTTTTTTAACACACTGACAAATGAAATTTATGAATAGTCTTTTATTTCAGGCAATCAAAGAAAGAACATGAAATCTAGTATTTGATTTGTTTTTCACAAGTATGGTTCAGAGAACATCTGTGCTTAGGCCATGGATCCTAATGTACAATGCATTCTTTTAGAAGTCTCTTTACAAACTAACCTCATTGATTTAAGATTTTGTGGACTTGAAATTTTTGAAGTGCAGCCAACGTTTCACTTAGTTTTTCAATAACTCTCCAGAACTTGAAATCTTGCTCTTGTTCCTAAATACTTAAACACACTTGCATTATAAACAACATTATGCTGAGGTATATGGAGTGGGAAAGGTTAGGGGAAAAAGAGACAGGCTTATAGTTAGGCCTTTTATTAGCATTCCAAAATTAATTATTTGGGGACAGATTTTATTCTAAAGTAAGGTCTGAATGGAAAAAAAATGTAGTTACATAGCTACATCTTGTAAATGCAATCACCCAGCTGCATGCTCAAATCAAGCATATGTGGAAGCATGGGTATTTCGCTTTCTAAATACCCATTTGTACTCATTTTCAATTTGCACATGCAGTTTTGATAATTGCTCACATATACTGTTGTGCACAAATACTTACAAGTTATTCCTGAAAATATGGATCATACAGACCATAATGATGTTGTTCAATAAGTTATTTAAATACCCTCAAAGTACTTGGCACAATTATAAACTAACTGATGTATATTAGGGTGAAATCCCACTTGCCTAGATCATGCAAGGGAAATGAGCAAAAGTTACCAATTTAACGTGCCACCACAGTGCAGCCATCTTTATGGACTCATTTTAAACCAATAGAAAGAGTCCTTGATTTCAGTGGGGCTTGGATTAGGCCCCTAGCATAGAATGCACCTGCCATTACAGGTTTGTCTAGCTTAGGAAAAGAGGTTGAGGTTATGTTAGTTGAGGTATTAGCTAACCCCAGTTCAACCACAACCTTATGCCTTGATTTAGCAGGTTAAAATTGACCCTGGGCTAACTAAAATAGAGGATATGTAGGTATTTAGTGTAGGCACATGCTTTCACTCTTGTGGAAAGTGCCACGGAATCTCTAAGGGGGTCTGTACGGACTAAACCCTTCTGATTCCTTATCTGTAAAATGAAAAATACTTATCTACTTCACAGGAATAGCATGAGGCTTATTTATGTGTTTGGGAAACAATTTGAGATCCTTGAGTTGAAGGCACCATAAATCAATCCATTAATATTAATGAAAATGACTAGAAATGGTCAAACTTTCTTGTGCGTGTCACCTAAAAAGTCAAATCTCCTGCACCAAAATACCCCGTGCATCTTAGCTCCAGGCTGGAGCACTGGTTTAATGCTGACTCAGTGAAGAGCTGGGGATTCAGTAGGCAGCATTCATCTTCCTGAAGCATCCTAGTTTTTCCCTAAAGGATGTCTTACTCAGTTACTAACCATGTCTGACCCTGGTTAACCTGAGACCTAATGAGATCACTGTTTTCCTCTTGTCCATAAGCACCAAATAGTTAAGTACTACAAAAAACATTCCTTTCCCACATTCACCCTAAACAATGTGTTCTGTTTTTTTTAAGTGGAGGGTCAGGTGAGAAGGTTATCTTATAACGCTAAACTTTGATGCAGTACCTAAATAATTCCTTTAAAATAAGCAGTGTTGATGTAGCCATGTCAGTCCCAGGATATTAGAGAGACAAGCTTTCGAGCTTCAGGTGAGACTTGAAGAGCTCTGTGTAAGCTTGTCTCTCTCACCAACAGAAGTTGGTCTAATAAAAGATATTACCTCACTGACCTTCTCTCTCCTTTAGTCTCATCTTTTGAAAGTTTTTATTTAAAGCTTAAAAATTGAACTTAAATCCAAGTTAGGAGCAAAATCTCCTAATTGTGGGGAAAGGTCCAATTCCCAACATGTATACACTGAAAATGTAACCCATCTCCTAGTTAACACCAGCCCTACAAACAGCCATAATCTATTTATTCAAAGTGTGTAGGAACAATTTGTTCTGGGGGCTGTGTGTAGGTGCACACTTTGGTTCAGGGAGCCACATATGTGCACACAAATGTGAACAACAAACCATTAGCACCATTCAGTTGCACTCACTGCAAGAACTTGTGGAGTGGACTATCAGGTGGACCCAAAAAAGGAGTAGTCATCTTCCACCATGTTCAGCCACTGCAGGGCAGATTTTTACACTGTTTTTATTGAGTGCCTATGTATGTACTCAACCAGAACGTGGCCCTAAGTAGGTGGAGGGCTCACCTATAATTGCTCATAAGTATTGCTATGGCTGTTTTAAAGGTTATTGCCACCGCTTTCTGGGACACTCAGACCATCGCTGCCTATGTGCAGGCTCTTGGCTTGGGCAGAAATACTGGCTAGGCAGAGTTTAACCATAGTTTTTATGAAATACGGTTCAACAGAGTTCCTTTCCTACACTTTCACCTTAATAGTGTTCACACCAGTTCAGCTGTACACATTGCTGACACCAGTTGTCAGCAATGGATAATATTTCCAGCACAGATAGGGCTTAAGTGTTTACAGCATCCATCACCCTAATGTCTAAGCATATGAACCTATTATAGTATTTAAAGGCAGGTCCGGTCTTTAGTTATGAAACCTCCACTAATGGTTAAAATAAAGTTTTTTGGCTATTCACACAAAGTACTGGTCATTTTAAATACTTTCACATTTTACAGGTATTTTAAAAGCAAATTTGTTCTAACCATCTTTTATTTTAGTTATAAAAGGATGCAGCTAACCACAGAAGAAAGATGATGCTTATTCATTGAGCAAAGTATAATCCTCAGATTTGTGCAGGAGCTTACAATTCTACCTGCCATAAAGTGTTTTCTGTCTGTATTGCTGTGGTATGAGAAAATCCATTCTCAAAGATTACTTCCCTGTCATTTGTTGTAAGAAAGTTAATAAAACTATCACGCACAATGTAGTAGTTTGAATTCTTCCAACCATAATTAATGTTTTCATGCATCTTGAGATTAATCAGAAAATGAGAAAAAAGGCATTGTTCACTAGGCACTGAGCATACAACTAGTTACTTAGTGATGTCCCGCTAGCACAACAGAGTTTGGCAACTAAATGCTTCAGGAAACCACACTTTTCTTACCCCTAAGAAACACTTCAAGATAAACGGATGGGAAAAGACTAGAACTCTTATTTTCAAGATAAAGTATTTTTATGAGAGAGAGTTTCATAGCCCAAACTGTGCAAAAGCAGCTGTATGTAAATAGGAGGGAAAGGCTGGGTTACTTGTTTTGTTTTCAAATGTTTTAAAAATACTAGTCCTGCATGTTGGCTCTATCCTGCTCCACTGACATGGTAGTTTTGTGACTAACTTCAGTGAGAACAGGAGAGGCCCTGTATCCTTAATACTTATCTAGACTAGTCATAAAATTAGTGAATCTTGGGTCCAGTGTCTCAAAACTGCCACTAAACAGCAGTTTAGAAAATCTTTGACATTCTGATTGTTCCTGCTGATCAAATTCTGGTATGTATTACAAATATAACACTTCACTCTCTTTATAAATCAAGGCACATGAGTGAATCATTGCCCTAGCTGTGAAGAGACACTGATTTACTACTCTAGATCTAGTGGCAGATTTCAGTGGTGCAGGCTTAGAACTGAAGGAATCTCTTGTAGCTGTCTGATACTTCAGAGTGCACTCTGGCTTGTTTTATAGTGGAGCTTTCCTTGGTACTACTGTTTACACTCTGATAAGGGCTTAGTTTAAACTAAATATAGGGATAGGGTAAATCTCATGTGGCCATGCCAAAAAAATTGATTGCAAACTTTATTTTATTTTGTTACAGTGCCCGGCCCAATAGGGTCCTGATTCTGATCTTGGCCTCTGGGGGCTATTGTAATACAAATATGAAATATACTACTTTTAAACTCGTAAGTTTTGTTCATGTCATGAAACTCCATAAATGGGACTTTATTCTCAGTCAGAACCGGTTTCTCTACATGAAAACTCTCCCTCAGCCTCTTACTTTCTCTTTACCCCTGGTCCCAATAGAAGATGCACAGGCAGGAGTTGACTGCTTTCTAAGTGATGCTCTCAGCACTGAACTGTAACCTGAAAAAGGAAGATCAAATTAGGTTCATGCCCTTTCTTTCCTTCTTTGTGATGCATAAAGGCGGCCTGAATGGTCCCTACCCAGACCTCCTATGCAACAAGTTTTTGTCTGATTATTTTTACCTAACAAATATCAGGAATGTTAAATCTGGCTAACCTAGTTTTGCTGAAGGACTGAGAATTTCACTGTGAATTTTTTCAGCCCTTCCTTGAAGTTGCAGTCTTTGAAGCTGGAGCAAGGATCTTTTCTACCACCTAGTCTGTTTAAAAGGTTTTTGAATTACATTGGCAAACAAAACAAAGAATTGTAAATAAGTTTTCAATGAAAACTGCCTCCCATCTGAATTAATCAGGTTTCACTTCCATGGTAGCTATTATGTTAGGATTATAACAGTCCTCCAGCCAGCTAATGTCTTCCAAGATAGGCTAAAATGGAATCATCGGTATCAAACAACAAGCAAAACTTTTTATTTCAAAAAGGAATCTCTCTTTAATCACAAGGAAGTCAAGGTAGGACATAAACTCCGGCCTTTTTCCTTTACAAAGTATTTAGATCTCAAAGGAGTTTCTATTTATATTAAATTGGGAAACTCTCTCTTTAAAAGTCAATTTGCATTACTCCTAGGGGAATTCTGTGCCACTGCGTGTGCAGAAAACTAAGTGTCCCCTCCCCGCCATGGGCATAGTTTAGGACTGTGCAGGGGGGAATTGCGCCCCCCCCCCAACAGAGACAAGGTGTGGGGGTGTTATGCAAGGTCATATGCCACTTCCCACCCCACCCCCCAATTTCTGCAAGCACCAAGCTGCCCTGCAGATCTTGCTCTGTTCAGTCTGCCAGAGGCTAGGGCGTACTCTGTCCTTCCAATGCTGTGCATCTCCCTCCTGCACATTTTGGTTCAAGGAGGGTGGAGAAGGCGGGACAAAGCACCTGTTCTCCGGGTCACTGCCTCTGCAGCTGGATGCCACATCCTGGGTCCTAGTGCCCAACTTTTTCCTGTACAATATATGGAGATATGCCTATCTCATAGAACTGGAATGACCTTGAAAGGTCATCAAGTCTAGTCCCCTGCCTTCACTAGCAGGACCAAGTATTGTCCCCTGACAGATTTTTGCCCCAGATCCCTAAATGGCTCCCTCAAGGATTGAACTCACAACCCTGGGTTTAGCAGGCCAATGCTCAAACCACTGAGATCTCCCGCCCCCTAATGGTGAGTGGGGGGCAGGTGGAAGAGAAGGGGATGGGGAGGAGGCAGGGGACAGTGCGGAGAGGAAGGAGGAAGGGATGGGGTAGAGAAGGGGATACAGGAATGGGTGGGGGAGAAGCAGGAGCCTGGCATGTGGCATCCCCTTGGCAGCAGCCCCAGCAGGAAGGCGGCCACAGCATCACCAGAGCAGAGACATTGCGGGTGCTGGAGTGACCACCAGCAGCAGCTGGGGCTCCCCTGTTAAGCTGGCCCATCCCCCCCCAGCACTGGCAAACCAGGTACCACTCCAAGCAGGGAGAGCGAGCCAGTGAGCCAAGGGAACTGGCTTCAGTGTTCACATACGTGTGTGTGTGCGCGCATATTAGGGTTGCCAGGCGTCTAGTTTTCGACCGGAAAACCCGGCTGAAAAGGGATCCTGACTGCTCCAGTCAGCACCTCTGACCAGGCTGTTAAAAGTCTGGTTGCCAGCACAGTGGGGCTAAGGCAGGCTCTCTGCTGGCTGTGGCTCCCAGAAGCAGTGGTATGTCCTCCATCCGGGGTGAGGCGGTTACTGGCCAATGGGAGCTGCACAGCTAGTGCCCTGCCCCAAGCACTGGCTCTGCAGCTCCCATTGGCCAGAAACCGCTTCAGCCCAGAGCCCCCTCCCATACTCCAAACCCCTCGGCATCACTCCCCCAGCCCTGAGCCCCCACCTGCACCCCAAACCCCTCATCCCTGGCCCCACCCTGGAGCCTGCACCCCCAGCCAAAGCCCTCACCTCCTCCCTCACCCCAACCCCCTGAGCCAGCCTGGTGAAAATGAGCAATTGAATGAGGGAGGGGGGTGAGCAACAGATGTGGGGGGATGGAGTGAGCAGAGGAGGGACAGGGCAGGAGCAAGAGTGTTCGGTTTTGTGCAAGTAGAAAGTTGGCAACCCTAGTGCATGTGCACACGTATGCTTTGCCTCCCAAAATATAGCAGTCAAACTACACCTATGTCCCCCACATATTTCTTTGCTTCCCTGCAGAAAGTGACGGGGAAGCAAAGGGAAGCTGTGCCGAGAGGTGGGGGGCAGGGGATGCCCATGGGTGTAGATTTGGGGGGGCATTGCCCCCCCCCAAACACAGGTGAGGAATAGGGAGCCCCCATGGTCACATGCCACTGCCCCCCACCATTGTGTGAGCTCAGAGCTGCCTGGCTGAAGGAGAGTGCTGCTCATTTACTGCAGCTGGACACCATCTCCTGGGTCCTAGTGATGTTATGTGCCCCTTCTGTGTGCTTCAAGCCATCCTGTTTTGGTACAACAGGGAGTGCCCGCGGTGGGGCAGGGCAAGGGGGTGAAGTGAAGAGGCAGTGGGGAAAGAAGAGGGTGGGATAGGGCAGGGAGATAGGAGCAGGGGACAGTTGGGAGAGGAAGGGGCAGAGAAAGGGATAGGGGAAGCGGGAGGCAAGTGGGAGCCCATCATGCAGTGTCCCCTTGTTTGAAGCTGCAGCTGGGGCTCCTCCATTAAGCAGGCCCATTGAACCCCCACCCTGATGAGCCCCACCTCCTCTGCACCTGGACCCGGGGCGGCTCCAGGCACCACCGCAGCAAGCGCATGCTTGGGGCAGCAAGCCGCTGGGGGAAGCCTGCCGGTCACTGTGAGGGTGGCAGTCAGGCTGCCTTCGGCGGCGTTTCTGCAGGAGGTCCACCGGTCCCGCAGTTTCGGCAGTAATTCAGCGGCAGGCACGCTGAAGGCGCGGGACCGGCGGATCACCCGCAGAAATGCCGCCAAATCCGCGTGATCATCGGACCACCCGCAGGCATGACGCCGCAGGCCGCCTGACTCCCATGCTTGGGGCGGTAAAAAACAGAGCCGCCCCTGCCTGGACCACCCCAATGAGTCCCCCTACACCCAAACCCCTCCCCCATCCAAGCACCATCCTTCCACTCCCAGACCCCTCCCCATTGAGCCCCAACCACTTTCACCTGGACCCATTGACCCTGCACCCGTAACCTCCCCCCGCCCCCCCCAAGAAGCCCCTGGGCATCCAGATCCCCCACTGAGCCACCACACCCAGATGGCCCCCCACAGAACCCTCTTACTCACATCTGGATCCTCCCAGGACCGGCACGCTCACTAGGCGACCCTAGGCGGTTGCCTAGGGCGCCGGGAGGCAGCTGGCAGCGGCTGCCTGCCCTCCCGGCTCCATGGCTGAGCCGGGAGGGCGCCTGGCCGCGGCTGCCGCCCACCCTCCCAGGGGGGCACCTGGCCGCAGCTGCCACCCACCCTCCTGGCTCCGCGGCTGAGCCGGGAGGGTGCCTGGCCACATGCCGCCCGGCTCCGCGGCTGAGCCGGGAGGCACCTGGCCGCAGCTGCCGGGAGGCACCGCGGGCGGGGGGAGGCTGCCGGGCAGGGGGCTGAGCTGCGGGGGGGGGGGCGGTGTTAGCTGGGCAGGGGGGCGCAGGGAGGCAGTTTTGGCTGCGGGGGGGGAGGGGGGGCGCAGGGCCGGTGCAAGGAAGTTTCGCCTAGGGTACGAAACTTCTTTGCACCGGCCCTGGATCCTCCCCACACTAAGCCCCTCTGCACTTAGATCCTGCTGGACTAAGCCTGCCTGCCCACACCTGGTGCAAAGGGGCAGGACCTTAGGGGGTTTCTGGGGCTGGCCCAGCTCTTGCGCTGTGTCCAGGGTGGTGAGGTTGCACCTGACAAGTCCCGGTCCCTGGGGTAGCAGGGGGGAGGCCTGCAGGGTGACCTCCACACAGCTAGTGGCCTTTGCTTCCCACTGCCATGCTGGAGCCTCCACATTTATTTACAAATACAATTTGCAGAATTTTAATATATATATGTGTGTGTGTGTGTGTGTGTGTGTGTGTGTGTGTGTGTAATTCCCTCAGAAGTAAATACATCACAACTAGAGGCATGTTTACTTTTCATCATTTTGTTGCTTGCTTTTTGAGAGCAGAGGGAAGATGTTTAATGTATTGTTTGGATTCAGATTCTTTATGGTGGTTCAAGTATTTTATTTGGTGATGCAGCCCTATTACTCTTCATAAAATGTTGGGAAATTTAATTTATTTTTGTATAACAAAACCCAGAGGTTTCTGGGTTAAAAGACTTTCATAAATACAATTCTACCACCATAATTTTGAACTAGTGAAGAAACACAATACAAAGGAGCCACCACCACAAGTAGCTTTTTTTTTTTAAATGGATAGTCCCACTCACTGCAAAAACAAATCATTTCAGACCATTCAACTAACTAAAATACTAAACTCTACGTTAGAGGAGATCATGATAAATCAGGACTGAGCCAATCTTCTTTCCAGACTGCACAATTGCTAAGAGCAGTAAAGTGGTGAACTACACCTACAAAGTTTGCTATTGGTGAAAAGGTTAAAGGTGAATCCTCAAATGGCTTTTCAACCAGCATCAGACTGTCCAGACCCACAGTGCTTTTACCATCCAGAAGTCACATGGCGAGACATCCAGAGAGTCTGGAATGATTCTGCTAAGGCTCAACTCCCTTTTCTCTGACAGATTTAGGCCATATGAACTGGTTTTGTGCTTCTTTCATCCCCCTAGGGACGGAAATCGAAGAGGAACAATCTGGCACTAGGTTTCAAAGCTTTATAAGGTAGAAGCCTAAGAAACAAATGAGGACAGAGTTAACCATTAGTGCATGTGATGCTAGTTTAACAATAGGGCTATCATGGTTGCAGGGCTAGCTGTCATCAATATGCCACAGTGGAAGAGCTAGTTGAACCTCTGTCCCTTTCATATTTTCTCTGAGTGATTATTGGGAAGCAATTCCGACTGACACAGGCACCTGCTAGAATGTCTGAAGAAGTCAGGTCTTCACAGACTAGCCACAGGGACGTGGTAGGCATATCAGTAAGGCAGACATGTGTAGACACTTTGTTGCTTTAACATCCTTTTATTCTCTTATGTTATGCTTTGTTTCTACTGTTGAGATTAAACAATACTTTGGTTTAAGGAGGTCACTCTATTCGCCACTGGTCACAGCTCCTGAAGGGAAGAACCACAGGTACCAAACCCAGTTATATCGGTAAGCACGGTAGATATACAGGGTACTATAGCCCAGGGCCCAGTCTAAGAGTGGGAGGATCATGCGATTCCACCCCAGAAAGAGTAAATGCACAAGGTCTGTCACCTGATAGGGTATACTCAGAGAGACCAAGGAAAGGAACAGGAGTACAGCTAGCCCTACAACCATGATAAGGGCAATGGGAAATTTAACAGATTAAGGAAAACCTTGAAAAGCAGATCATAATAGAAAATATGAGGATGATAAGTGTTCCTAAGCATGGGAAGATAGAAGAGCAAAGATCTGTGTTATGAATTATAAAGGTGCTAAGATTGGATGACTTTAAAATTCATTATAGTGGCAGATTATTTCGCTTAAAAGTCCAACCTTTGTAGAACTAGGGCAGTTCTTATCATTAGTATATAATGGTTTCAGCATATTGTTTTATCCAATGTACAGTAATGACACATACTTGCTGTACAAGTAGGGATGGGAGATCATTTTAGATCTATCAGCTTTCAACAAATGTGCTCCGGGAACAGGGGTCATTTACAGTGAAAATAAAAGAACGTCCCTTATCTCTTCATCATTCTCATCTTCCTTGATTATGGTCCTTTTATTCTTTAGTGCTAGAAAGCATGTATAATAGTTCAGAATGGAAAACGTAGGTCTGGAATACAGGGTGCCAGAGAGAATTTGGTGAGAGGCCACACATGACCTTCTCCTGCGGATGCTTAGACATTTCTAGAACAGATGAAGATAGACTCTTTTTGAACTGTAAATAAAATGGCTTCACCACGCTTGCAAAGAACAGAAACTAGAACCAAAGACATGGGTGCCAAATCGAAAATCTCTTCCTCAACGTGCATGACTCTGTAAGAGTAAGTAGTGTTCCACATAAATAATTCCCCCTTTCACCAAAAAAACTAAGACCAGCTAACCAATGTTTAGAGAATGGAAATATGGTGACAGAGGCCCTGGATTCTGCATTTTTTGGTAGGTGTTCTATAATCCAGTCCCTCCACTTACCATGGGCTCCAGCCCTAAACTATGAAACAGCTCTGCACCCCCAAGCTCAGACATTCCCTTCAGACTCTTCCCTCAGATCTATGTCCTAGGCCTACTCATCTCCCAGACCCCAGCCCTTTCAAAGGCTTCATGGCACAGCAGCTCCTAGGCTCCTTCCCAGGCTCCCTCACTGGGGAACCCCACCATTAGGTTTTTCCCCCAGACTATGGTCACTGGAGAGCCCCACCAACAGCTATTGCTCTATCTAGCTCTTCCCCCATGCAGAAAAAAAATGGTGCTTCCTTTCCCTGCAGGCCTCGCTCTCAGACCTAACACTCCATGGGCTCCAGCATATAAGTCCCAGAATTCCCTTAACTTGACATGAAACCAGGCACAGATCAGAACAAGAACTTATTATTTATTGTTCATATTAACATAACATCTAGCAGTCCTAGTTCTGGACCAGGACCCCATTGTGGTAGGCACTGTACAAAACCGGAACAAAGAGCCAGTCCCTGCCCCAAAAAGCTTACAATCTAAGCCCTGAACTCCTCTGAAACGCCTGGCTCACCCTGTCATAGAGAGCAATATTAAAAGGCCTATTCTAATTAACAAATCAAGTTATTGTTTAGCAGTTTTATAACAGAGAAGCATACATAACACCTATCTTTCTGAGTTCTTGTATTGCACTATCACGATGGTATGAGCTTATTATAAGAGATGCTCTCCAGCTTCAGTATGAGTATATCAAGTATTATAGAATTACGTATATTCCTTTGTATGTTACAGTAGAGAATGTGGGTTTGATCTATAATAGTTTTATGAAAATGTGACCTAGCTATTAAGACAGTCAGAACATATTGGGGTTATTGGAATGTATTGTGCCAATGTAATAAAGGGCATTAGGAACAGCAAGCAAGATATGAAACAATAGCTAGAGATAAAACATCTCCAGTAAACAACTTCAAGGGAGCTAAGGGAACATTACACCAGAACCAGAGGTCACCCAATGGAATTAATAGGGAGTAAGTTTAAAACCAACAAAAGGAAGTATTTCTTCACACAATCCACAATCAACCTGTGGAACTCATTGCCAGAGGATGTTGTGAAGACCGAAACTATAACTGGGTTCAAAAAGGAATTAGATAAATTCATGGAGGATAGGTCCATCAATGGATATTAGCCAAGATGACTAAGCCTCTGACTGCCAGATGCTGGAACTAAACAGGGGATGGATCACTCAATAATTGCCCTGTTCTGTTCATTCCCCTTGAAGCACCTGGCATTGGCCACTGTCAGAAGACAGGATACTGGGCTAGACAGACCATTGGCCTGACCCAGTATGGCCGTTCTTATGTAACAATGGCTGGGACATTGAGAAGATGCTCTTTCCATGTGCCAGCCAAAAAAGTTAGTTATTTTGCCAAGGCCAGAACCTAGAGATCAAAAAGATAGTAAACAGCTAAAAACTCTAACAAGAGAGAGAGAGGGGGCAAGTAGTCAGCAGCTGCTCAAGGTTAGATGCTATCAGAGATAAACCCAAGGATGTGAAGACAGCAGGATGACAGTCAGTCTCTCCCAGCCCAGATGCAGGGGTATCTAGGTGAAGCAGAACCTTCCTAAACTTGCAAGGAAAGGATAAAGTTTAGGTAAGACCAGATGCATATAGGCATTTGTTTTAACCCTTTTCTCTAATGGGTATGTACCTTTGGGTGAATGAACAATACATTTGTTTTTAAAAAGCAGGTTTGAATCACTTTAATGAGCCGCTGATCACAAGCTCCCAGAAGGAAGTTTCTTATAGACGTCAAATACAATTTGGCCTGTCATGTTAACACAGCCAGGAAATACAGAGTTGTAGTCCATAGAGTCACTCCAAGAGAGGTTGAATTGTGGGGCTCCACCCTTGAGAGAGGGGAAGTGAAGCCTGTCACCTAAAGGGTGTTGTAATAGGATCTACACACCCCGTATTGAGCTCAGACAGAGTGGGCAGGAGAACCTCTCCTATTGAGGAGCAAACTGCTTGACTATACCACCACGCAACTGCCAGACCAGCCACTTATGGAGACAGGCACCCAAGCAGCAACCAATAGAGGAAACAAGACCTGCTATAAAAGAAGAAAGTATAGAAAAGGAAAGGAAGGCAGAATGGCCTGGGACAGCAAAGGGGAGACAGCCCTGCACCAGGCTAACTCCATGAAAGTAACCAAAAGACTGAAACAGACTGCAAGACCTAAAATTAAAGGACTACTAGCCTTAATTGGAGGTGAAGATCCATGTGTTGATCTGACTGAAGAGAAGCTAAGGAGGGTCAGCCAGAAGAAGCTGGGGGTCTCTCCCCCACACCAACAGACTATGAGAGGAACTTTAAAGAGATCTACGGTGCAAATCAGCCTGTGACAGTTATACAAAGACATCCATACAGCCATTTAGAAAATTACAATAAAACTCCATTATTTTTCAAGTGAGCTAGAATTTGGAATAAGTGCATTATCATTATTATCATGGCACAGTCTCAAACCCAGGCCTGCATCGTTCCTGGGAACTACCACATTCCAAACCCCCACCAGGCAGCCTGCTGACAATGGCTTATCTGGGACCCATGAAGCTCAGCTCCAGTGTGAGGCTTCACTCCTGAAGTCTGATTGATGGAGTCCCAAAGCAGCTGGCCCTATGGCCCTATTTAAGCCAACAGCAGGAATAGGAAGCTGTCTGAACAACTGAGCTCCCCCCTGTTCTGGACTGTGTGCTTCTGCCTACTGCTCTTGGATTTCCTGGCATCCCAATCTGGTTTAACTCCTTGCATCTGAGTTATGGTTCCTGACCTCCAGTTGTCTCCTACTTCTGACTCACTGGTATCCTGACCCAGCTGACTCTTAAATCCTGTCTCACGACTATGGATTCTGGCTCTGACTACCAATTCTCCTGCCATGACAGCTTGTTCAGACCACAATAATCCTATGGAAGAAAGCCTGGTGTGAGGATAGACCCAGAAGCATTGGACTCACCCAAATGGCCCTCTGCCTCCAGACAAATAATCAAACACTACAAGCCCAAGTTCGCAGCTGACCTTGGACAATTCACTGTTGAGAATACTACACTGTGAACACAGCTTGCAGCACCTAACAGGGGCCTGCGATACCCTGGCCCAAACAGTTTGATGAGAACTGCCAGCAGTTCCAGGATTTCATGAACCAATGTTTCCTTTGGTTTCTGGTGTCTCCAAACCTATGCCTCTGACCAGACCAAGATGGCCTTGGTAATGAGCCTGCTGAAAAGAGATGCGTTAGACTGGGCCTCTCCCCTGCTGAAGGCTATAGCCCTGTGCTGTCGAACTGAGATACCTTTCTCCAAACAATGTCAAACATCTTCAATGTCCTACACCGAGCTCAAACAGTGCAGCCTGCCTCCGGCAGGGGAAAAACACAGTGGCCTTCTATGCAACGCACCTCCGACATCTCACAGCGGATGCAGAATGGAATGAAGCAAAACAGCTGTACCCATTCTCATGGAGCTTGCAGGACGAAATCAAAGATGAATTGTCACGTGCAAAGATGCCTACGGGGCTCGACACCCTTGTGGACCTTTACATCCACACAGACAATCAGCAGAGAGAAAAAAGGGAGGAGAAAAAAAAAAAAAAAAGGTTCCCTGCCACCACCCCTACCCACATACTATGACCAGGCATTCTGTTTCACCTTCTGAACTCACAAGCTGATCTGGCTTATTAGCAACTCACACCCAAAGAAAAGGAACAACACCATCAGCACCACCTGTGTTTCCATGCAATCTCGGCCTGCCCAGTACAAACTCCAAGGAGCTTGGGGAAAGAAGCCAGTCCAAGCATATTGGGGGAACCAGCCTGAGCCTTGTGAGAAGAGAACTTCCCTGTATCTTAGTCCTTACTGAGATGCATCCTGAACCCCATCCGTTGGCTTTCCATTTGCAGGTGTCTATGCTGCTCCTCCCCCCCGACAGATTCCCTTCCAACAGGCCCTCATTGATTCGGGAGCAGAGGACAATTTTACAGATGCAGTTACAGCTCGGGCCCTACAGATTCTCCTGCTATGCAAGGCCATGCCAGAGATGATTGAAACTACTGACAACTCCTCACTGTTTTCAGGTCCAATTGTGGAGGAAACTGTCTCCCTGGAGGCCATTATTCAGGGACACAGAGAAATAATACAATTCAGCATGATCCATTCCAAGCATTTTCTCCTGATCTTTGCCATCTCCTGGCTGACCCTTCATGATCCCATCGTTCACCGGTGAGAAAAGAAGGTCACTCTCCCATCAGAATCCTGTTTTTAATATTTAGTTATGACATTTGGATTGAATGATGCCTTAGTGACATTCCAGCACTTCATTAATGATATGCTATGACACTTCCTGGAACAGTTTGTGGTGGTATACATATATAACCCTTCTGCCAGGACGAGTTGACAGCAGCAAGGGCTGGGTTCAGTACATAGGGGTTCCCTTTTCAATAATGCAATGTAAAACCGGCTCGAGCCCCCACCCAGTAACCTGGGAAAATCTTTACACACACCCCCTGGGCGCCTCAAAGAGGCAATACTTCCCCTCTCGCAAGCACAGGGCCTCGGTGTAACAGAATATCTTTAATAACAGCAGGTAAACGACACCAGCATTGAATTGGGAAAACACCGCAACTAGGATTCATAAACCAAACTGTGAGCAAGACCCACCCCAGCCAATTGGGCCATGTCCTGTCCCTTTGGTTCTTGAGTCCAGCAACCCAGAAATCACCCAAAGTCCCCAAAAGTCCAAGAACCCAAAAGTCCAGTCCCAAAGTTCATCAGTCTGGGCAGAAATGGGGAGGGGAGAGGTAAGGGGCACCTTACGTAGCTTGAAGATGATTGCCTCACCCCTCCGTGGGGCTTCGCTCTGCTCCACCAGCCGTCCCACGGGCCACTACAGCTGTCCCCATGAACTGCTCCACTCCGCCAGCCATCCTGCAAGCCGCACCGACGGTCCCCACGAACTGCTCCGCTCCGCCAGCCGTCCTGCAAGCAGCGCCGACGGTTCCCCCGAACTGCTCCGCTCTGCCAGCCACTCAGCAATAGTTCTTCAGGCTCCCCCACTACTTAACACACTGCTCAGTGATTTCAGCTCATAAGAGTTTTAGCTCTTTAGTGATTTCAGCTTGTAGTTAGGGGAGCCTTAGTGCTCATTTGCACCCTTAGCCCAGAGTGATTTCAACTCAGCAGCCTGAAACCAGACTCCCAATGAACTCAACATTAGCTCTGATATTCCACAGTGGAGAGAGGAGAAGGTGCAATCAGTGTCTCAGACCCTCACAGGGAGCCCATACCACCAGATATGCTTGATCTATAGCCAAAAGGCCCAATCAAGAAACCTATCCCCAGCCTCTCTCAATTCACTGGGTTTTGGAACCCATGTCCCTCGCCTAGCGAGTGCTGCTTAGTTGATGGCGAGTCCCTCCAACATAACAAAAGCCCACTGTCCTTGATTCACATAATCAGGGTAACACTTTATTCTTCCTGCCCCATTAACAGAGAAACTGGGGATCCCACAGCATCCAAAGTGACCATTTGGGCAAGCAGTCCATCATGCTTTGCAGGGTGGGTGTGTCCATGCAAACAAGATTAGCCCCTGACATCCCTTTCCACAACTCACCACCAGATGTCAGGGTAGAGCTCATCCTGACTCTGCTTAAACATAGGTAATATATTGATCTTCTCAGACAATCGGGACCAACATACCACTCATGTATTCACAGTCCTGAAGAGACAACAGCACAGTCTCTACACTAAACTCGAGAAGCTTCATCCTGTCCCCAGAACTAATCAAGATGGATCCACAGAAGTTTCAGACTGTCTGTGACTGAGCAGCACCCTGCAATGTGCATGACCTACAACATTGTTTAGGCTTCAGAAATGTTTACCAGAGTTCATTCTGAATTTTTCAAAACAAGCTGAGCCCCTCACTGCCCTACTCTGGAAAAAACACACAGTTCTCGTGGTCACCGGAGGCCCAGTATGCATTCGAGCAACTGATCCTTGCCTTCACCACTGATCCAGTATTGGCCCACCCAATGACATGACACAAACTCATTGTGGAAGCCGATGCCTCTAATAGGGCAATTGGGGCAGTCCTCTCACAAAGGCATGGACCTGAGAAAATACTACACCCCATCACCTACTACTTGAGGAACCTTATCCCTGCTGATAGAAGCTATGAAATCTTGGACAAGGAGCTCCTGGCAATTAAGACTGCCTTCAAAGAGTGGCAACATTATTTGAAAAGGGCCCGTCGCCTGGTCCAAATGTTTACCAATCATAAGAACCTGTAGTATCTGTGCAGGGCCAAGGTCCTAAACCAATGACAGCTCCAATGGGTCCTATTTCTCTCCTTCTTTACCTTGACCTACCACCCTGGAACTAGAAGTGGCAAGGCTGATGCCTCATCCCAAAGATATGACTGATCCATAAGGCCGCAGCCCGGAACCAGCCCACATTCTCAGGTCCTATAGTTTCCTCAATGTGACTCGCTGCCAGGAGCTGCTCACACTCATCCACTATGCTTCTGTCTCTGGAATTCCACCCAATGAGTTGGCCACTATCAACTGACAACCCCAAAGACACCTCGGAGGGAAATTACTTTTGTAAAAGACTGAATTTACGTTCCCCACCCCCAGAAGCTGAAAGAGTGGCAGTTCTTTAACTATCCCATGACTCCACCCAGGCAGGACATTTAGGGAGACAATTAACATAATTTGGGGATTTTTTTGGCAGTCCCCTATACATCTCATAATAAAAGCATTTGTAGCTTCCTGCCAGGTGTGTGCTTGTACCAAGAACCCATACCAGAAATCCTGTGGTCTCCTCCAACCTCTGGACATCCCACCTCAGCCCTGGGAGACCATTTCCTTTGACTTTGTGATGGAACTATCAGAATCCAGTGGTTTCACAATCATCGTAACCATGGTAGATCACTTTTCTAAGATGGCCCACTTCATTTCCTGCATGCGTTTACCCTCTGTGGGCAACACTGCCCAGCTCTGGATGAACAACATGGACCATCTTCCTGGTCTTCCAGATCACATCACCTCTGGCTAAGAGCCGCAGGTTAGCACCCACTTCTAATAAATGTAGGGCCTCATGCCAAGAGTCCACACACACTTGTCCTCTGCCTACCATAAGAACATAAGAATGGCCATATTGAGTCAGACTCAGGGTCTGTCTATCCCAACATCCTCTCTTACGGTAGTGGCCAATGCCAGGTGCTTCCAAGGAAATGACCAGAACAGGACAATCATCAAGTGATCCATCCATTCCCAACATCTGGCAGTCAGAGTCTTACAGACACTCAGGACATGGGGCATCCATCCTTAGTCAATGGCCAAATGGAAAGAATCAACTAGATCCTAAAATAATACGTATGATGCTACATTAACCATCATTGGGATAGCTGATCTTCACTGTTACCCTATGCTGAGTTCTCATACAATAATGCAGACCATTCATCCACAGCCCACTGCTCCTTCTTTATCAACTATGGGTACCACCCCAATTTCACCCACAGCTACCCATATGCTCCCCCAACCCATCTGCCTTGGACCTAGAACAACACATCCATCACATCTAAGAAGATGTGAAGAGACCTTGAAAAGGTAAAGAAGGATAACAAAAAGCATGTAGACAAAACAGACAACAGGGCCCTGACTACACCATAGGACAGAAGGTATGGCTTTCTACAGAACACTTCTGCACAGACAGACCCTGTCAGAAACTAGACTACCAGTTTCTTGGCCTGTACTGGATTCAGTGGCTTACCTGGGACCTATAAAGCCTACTCTGAGTGTGAAGCTCCACCCCGAGGTCTGATTGGCTCCAGAACCAGAAAAAAATCATGAGGAGATTGGAAGAGTGGACCAATCTATCAAGGACATGAGAGGTTCCACCCTTCCCCTGAATTTCAGCCCTGCCACCTTTGTGGGTCTGGGAAATATGCCCATACTATATCTATATACACACACACATATACATACACACACACGCACACAAAAGAAAAATTTGCTTGGAGAAGTTTAACAAGAGGCCTGACCCCAAATAGAAACAGACAACCTGCTCTCTGAAATGGGATCTGAGTCCGGTAATTAAGCATTTGACAGAGTGCTATTAATCACCATTAAATGGTCCTTGTATCCTCAATGGCCAGTCTCCCAGAGAATGCAGCCAGTCCCCAAACTATATTGTGTGAGTAGATATCTGGGGAAAAAAATGGTTTGGAAAGCAGGGGGAAGGGGAACAGCTGGGCTGGACCAGGCATTCATGTCTGAACACACAAGCTAATCCAGAGGCAAGGGCTTGATAAGTGGGTCTAAGTACAGCAGTGAGAGATCACCAGACACAGTGGAAAGCTGGTATCTAGATAGAAAAGGGGGCTGTCAGTGTGGTCAGATTGGGGATTGCTTTCAGGAGATGCAAGTTGTTCACTTTTCTCGTTTTCCTCTCTGTTACTAAGCTGAAAATGCATTATCTAGTTTAATTTATAAGAAGTGTGAATGTTAAGCAAACCATTTTTGTTTTAATTCCTTTTATCTCTGCGTTTTTTATATAAATCTTGTTTTTATTAAGCTTACTATGGTGTGGGTAACTTCACTGCGTATGTCCCCAAAGAAAAGAAAACCCAATACCCACTAAGGAGAGACACTGAAGGGCAGAGTCTCTCTGGAACCTACACTCTCCCCCCACCCCCCTTCAGTCTTGATGAAGGGCCATGGACAAAGGTGCACTATTCCTGTGATTTATGTTACTAATAAGCTGTGAGGGGCAAGAACAATGGGACAAGCCAAAAGACCAAAGAAGAGATGAGCATTGGTAGGGGTGTGGGTGCCTTCACTATAAATCATGCTGTTTGCAGAATGCATATATATTCACAGCATTTAATTTATACCTATAACTCTATATAATTAATCACAATAATAGGGCTACACACTCTAGACCTAACTGATAGAATCTTTTTGACTGAACAAATACACAGATGTAATATAAAGTAAAACTATCAACTGTGATGGTTTTATTCACTCATCCCTACTAAGTCATCCACACATTTTCTTAAGTTTTTAATTAGATATCTATTTAATTTGAGGAATTGTTCTATTAAAATGATTAAAAGAAATAATAAATGAAAATAAATCAAAATGATTAAATCATTTAATAAATGATTAAAATAAATAAACTGACACAAATGGTAGTGTCTGTACAGTATATTTTGTATACAATTACTTGCAATGGCATTTATCTTAAGTTTCTCAGAAATATTCTCCTCTAAAAAGTGGTTCTTTTAACCTTTTCAAGGCCAAAATAATTGATACAGCCATTTTCATTTTGGATGATGTTAAAATAGCATCTGGAATAGTACTTTTATTTAGTACGAAGGACAACCTGTGGCTGACAATGGTCTTTAGAGTTTCAGCATACAAATACATTCAAATGAGATAATCCCCAGAGGATGGATCTGGAGAAAGTAGTAACATTATTTAGCTATCCTATGATAGCTTTCAAAATAACTGTTTCATTCTAAAGTTATAATTATCAGGAGGAATGCAGTTATTCAGTAATGCATTAAAAGAGCATAATGTTTCACAGCTCATTAAATAGAAAATATATTGAAAATTTGGGAATCAATCATTTGCAGCTTGCTCTGAGGTGATGGCTCATGGCATACAAAAAAAAAAAAGACTTTTTTGGCAGGAAAGTGATCTGGTATTGCTGACTACAGACTGTATTTACTTGACATTCAGAAAGATCATATGACACCAATGCAGATGAGGTGAGTTTATACAACAGTGAGGAGCAAAGGAAAGGGCAAGAAGAGCAGAAGCGGTTAGATAGTGGGTGGTTGGATGGTCTGATAGAGAAGAGAGATAAGTGTATGTTAGTATGATAAAAGATTTAGATAGCTATGGTGACTAGATTTGTAAAAGCGACAAAGGGTCCTGTGGCACCTTATAGACTAAAGGTGCCACAGGACCCTTTGTCGCTTCTGCAGATCCAGACTAACACGGCTACCCCTCTGATACTAGATTTGTAAAGACATACCGTACATTCATGCCATTATAGTTATAGCTGTGTCAGCACTTTCTTTATAAAAAAAATTTTCAGGACCTTTTCCATTTATCAGGTAAATAATAGGCAATTTCAAGATTACTCTGCAGACCAAAATATCTGTTAACCAATAGACGTTATTGCACAAAAGGCGATGTAAATAATATGCTTTTAAAATCATAGCCTAAAAGTGTATTCAGTGGATTTCAAATATGTATTTACAGTAGACACAAACCTTTGGAGAACTTTAAAATGTATAATAGCAAAATGCTTGAGAAAAGCCAAATAATCTCCAGTATAATTAGAGACAAACTCCAAAACATTAGACCAATATGCTCAAACAGAAAGAAGCTAAGAACAGCAAAAGTAAAGCTTCAGCTTCCTTGTTGTTTGTTTTTTCCTTATGCAATTGACCTAACTATTACAGGGATATAAGAGCATGAAAGGATACATGTGCAGTAGTGACCAGTGTGACGGGGCAAGGCCAGAGGGCTATAGGAAAGTGGTAAGGAACCAGTATGTTCCTATTGGGATCCGGGAAATGGGCGGGCAAAGCCCGCCCACTGCTAAAGGATCCCCCCCTTCAGCCTAAGGGGAGGGATCCACAGGACCTGGATACCAAGTGATTCCGGGGGACAAAAAATGAAAAAACAGGAACGGGAGTGCGGTCAAAGGGTCAAACGAAGTGAACCAGATGGGGACACTGAGCAGAGAACCCCGGACAGCGCCCACTGCTCCTCAAAGGCGTCAAGGGAGCCAGTGGACGCTGCCCAGAGGAACTCTGCCCGGATGCGTGAGCGAACAGAGGATCGAAAATAGGCCCCACAGTCACAGGAGCCTCCATCGGCCAACCTCCTCACCCTGGTTTTGTAGATGGCCAGTTTAGCTAGGGCCAGGAGGAGGTTGACCAGGAGGTCCCGTGACTTCGTGGGGCCACGGATTGGAAGTGCATAAATAAAAAGGTGAGGGGAAAAGTGCAACCAAAACCTCAACAAAATGTCTAAGAGGAGCCGAAACAGGGGCTGCAGCCTGGCGCACTCCAGATAAATGTGCGCCAGGGTCTCCCTCACGCCGCAAAAGGGACATGCGTCAGGGATTGGGGTGAACCGTGCCAAGTACACGCCTGTGCTCACGGCTCCGTGAAGGAACCGCCAACTGACGTCCCCGGCGGGCCTTGGGACTAAGGAGCAGTAAAGGCTGGCCCACCGGGGCTTCTCACCCTCTAGAGGTGGCAGGAGGTCCCGCCATTTCGTATCGGGGCGGGACGTGAGGGTGAGGAGATGAAGGGTGTGGAGCACGAGCGTGTATAGATGTTTCCTTGGCGTGGTCTGGAAGCGGACCGGCTGCAGTTCGTGCAGCCGGCTCACCATGAAGGGACAGGGGACCCGGTTGGGTCCACGAGGCAGGGGCCCAATAAAAAGGTCCGGAGGGCTTGGGGTGAAGGGAGGGCGGGGCGTACCCTCTCGCAGGACCCGGTCGAGGTAAACCCGAGCAGCGGGCGGCAAAGCAGCCTTCACCTCCTGAAGTACGCGCCGGGAAGTACGAGGTCTGGAGAGCCCCATGCGCTGAGCAAGCATCAGGGGATCCAGCCAGTCTCCCCGGTCGTAGTCCAGGAGGTCTCCGACCCTAGTGACTTCTGCCAGGACCAACCTCTGGCGCACTGAGGGGGACTCCGCCACCTGCACATGGAGCTGGGGGTTGTGTAGCAGGGGCTCCGCGAGGAGATCTGCCCCCTCGGTGGCCACCACGGACCTGGTCACTGAGAATAGCTTCCAGGTCCGGAGGAGGTCCTGGTAGAAGACCGGTAGCCCATAGAGGTCTCGCGGAAGACCTCTCGGATGGAGATAAAGGAGCTGCCGGTCATATCGGAGCCCTCGGAAGTGGCGTAGGAAGGCGTGCGCCAATACGCTCCACGCCGGACTACCTGCACCATAAAGGAGCCTCTGCAGGGCCTGGAGACGGAAGACATGGACCTGAGTGTGTGGACACTTCAGGCCCTGCCCGCCCTCCTCCAGAGGAAGATGGAGAACCCCTGCAGAGACCCAGTGCAGTCCTGACCAAAAGAACTCCAGAATCGACGTCCGGAGGTTAGCCAGGAAACCCGGGGCCGGGACCAGGGTGTTGAGCCGGTACCAGAGCATGGACAGGACTAATTGATTGATTACCAGTGCTCTCCCTCGAAAGGAGAGGCACCGGAGTAGTCCTGTCCATCTCCGGATCCGCTCTATCACCCTGCCCTCTAAACCTTGCCAGTTCTCCGGTGGGGATGGATGCGTGGCAGAAAGGTAAACGTCGAGATAGAGCAGCGGACCCGCGCTCCACCTGATAGCCTGAAGCGCGGGTGGGAGGGAGCTCGCCTGCCACCCGTCCCCTACCACCAGGCCAGAGCTCTTGAACCAGTTGACCCGGGCAGAGGAGGCCGCCGAGTAGATCGCCTGGCAAGCCTCCACCCGCACCAAGTCGCCTGGGTCCTGGACCACGAGGAGCACATAGTCGGCGTATGCCGACAGGACCAGCCGCAGCTCTGGCTCTCGGAGCACCAACCCCATCAACCTCCCGCGGAGGAGACAGAGGAAGGGCTCAATCGCCAGAGCATACAGCTGGCCCGAGAGGGGGCACCCCTGCCGTACTCCTCGCCCGAAGCTGACCGGCTCGGTCAGGGTCCAGTTGAGCCTGACCAGACACTCTGCGGAGGCATACAGCACCTGGAGAAAATCCACAAACTGGGGCCCAAAGCCAAATGCTCGCAGAGTGCTCAGGAGGTACCCGTGATCCACCCTGTCGAACACCTTCTCCTGATCCAGAGACAGGAGGGTGAATGACAGACCATCCCTACACCCAAGCTCCAAGAGATCCCGGACCAGATACAGATTGTCGAGAATGGTGCGGCCCGGGACGGTGTAGGTCTGGTCTGGGTGGACCACGTCCGCCAGCACGGACCCAAGCTGCAGCGAGATGGCCTTTGCTATGACTTTATAGTCCGTGCTGAGGAGCGAGACGGGACGCCAATTCCGTAAATCGCAGAGGTCCCCCTTCTTCGGCAATAAAGCGAGCACGGCTCGCCTGCACGAAAGAGGGAGGACCCCGCCCAGCAAGGACTCGGCCCAGACGGTGATAAGGTCCGGGCCGAGGACGTCCCAGAACATGCGGTAGAACTCCACGGTCAGCCCGTCCAGTCCCGGAGATTTATTAGTTGGCATGCGATGGAGGGCTTCCGAGAACTCGGCCAGAGTGAGAGGCAGCTCTAGCCGGTCTCGGTCGCCCGTGCTGACCGTAGGGAGTTCGTCCCAAAGCACTCTGCAAGCGTTAGGATCGGTTGGATCCGGGGAGAAAAGGCTCGCGTAGAAGGCCGTGGCCCTCCCGCACATCTCCACCGGATCCGTGAGGAGGGTGCCATCTTCTGCGAGGAGGCAGGTGACGTGTTTCTTCGCCCCCCTCTTTTTCTCCAGGGCGTAGAAGAAGCGGGAGCCGCGATCCATCTCCCGAAGGAGACGGATGCGGGATCGAACGAAGGCGCCCTGGGCCCGATGATCTTCGAGTTCTCAGAGCTCCTCCCGCTTCTCCCGGCATGCCCCACAGAGGAATGGATCCTCAGGGCTGGCGGCCAGACGCCTCTCCAGCTCTAAGACCTCCCGTTCCAACTGCTCTATTGTCGCATCCCTCCGTCGGCTGGCGCCCAGGGTGTAGTCACGGCAGAAGAGCCGGGTGCGTACCTTCCCTAGATCCCACCATCGCCGTGCCGAGGGAAAGGCGTGCCGCTGCCCTCGCCAGGCCAGCCAGAACTCCCGTAAGGACGCCACGAAACCCACATCCTCCAGCAAACTGTTATTAAAATGCCAATAGGCCGGCCCCGGCCTCTCCGCGCAGAGAGAGGCCGTCACGGTAGCTAGATGATGATCAGACAATGGGGCCAGCCGGACGCTGGAGGAGTGGGCCCGCGAAAGGTGAAAACGTGATAAATAGATGTGGTCCAACCGGGAGTGGTGCTACCGATGGGCCTCCACCCGGACAAAGGTGAAGTTTGAGCTGTCGTCCGGATGGTGGTTGTGCCAGACGTCCACCAGGGAGTGATGTTCGACAATCTCCCTGAGGACGTCCGCGGCGGCCGGGCACTGCTCGATCCCCGAGCGGTCCCGTTTTTCAAGGGTGTTGGTCAAGTCCCCGCCCAGGACCAGGCACTCGCGAGGATCCAACGTGCCGAGGAAGGTGGACGCCTGCTGATAGAAACGAAATTGTTCCGGGCCCGGTGTCGGGGCATAGATGTTGACGAGATTGACCACGAGCCCCTCCATACGGACCCGTAGGTGCAGCAGGCGGCCCGGCACAGCCTCGGCAACCCTCAGCACCTCAGGTCGTAGGAGAACAAGGTCGCCACTCCAGCCTGGCGAACAGAGAGATGGCTGAAGTAGACTCTGTCCCCCCATTCCAGCCGCCAGCTGTCTTCAGTGGCTGGATCCGTATGGGTCTCCTGCAGGAATACTACAGAGTACCCCCGCTCCCGAAGGAAGGAGAGCACCTGGCTCCTGCGGAGACCCATCCTACAGCCCCGGGTGTTCAATGTTGCGAAGAGGAGAGATGCCATGACGAGGGCGGGGGGGGATCCTCGCTGGCAGAGTCACTCACAGCCCCCATCGGGCCGCGTAACAATCCGTGACCCACCCCGTAGCTGAGTAGTGAGTCACGGAAAAGGCGGACCCGTTGGTAGGCCGTGGCGGCCTGCTTCCCAGTCCTTTTGCCCTCCCCCATGAGGGCCCTCGCGGCCCGGAGGATTTGGTGGAAATCCCCCCATCGCTGGAGAGCGAGCTGTACTTTGTTGCGGGAGCCCCGGACGTCCTCCAGGAACTCCCGCAGCTCCTCTCACAGCATATGGGGGGCCGGGGTTATTGGCTCCCGGCTATCAAAAGAAGGGGCCCCACCGAAATGGACAGGCAAGGGGCGGACCCTCGACGCAGCTCCTGCTGGGCCGGCACCTTAGGGCCCAACCCGAAATTCGGCTTAGTTGGGGGAGGCGGCAGAGGGAGAAGAGCAGCCCCTGGTGGGTCGGGACGAGGAAATACTGGAGCCGCTCCCTGGGGGTCATCCTCTGTTAAGGGGAGGGAGACAGCCCCAGGGGCGGCAGTGTCATCATGGGAGGTGTAGGAGATTAGGATGGCATCAGGGGCGGGGCAGGGATCAGAAGTAGGGGCAGGGAGAGGGACATGAGCAGGGCTGGGCTGAGGAACGGGTAGAGGATCCTGAGCCGCAGGAGCTGGCCCACTGGGAGGTGGCCTCTCTTGGTGTGGCTGAGGGATCTGGGAATTGGTAAGCGGACCCCCCACAATGCTGGGCTCTAGTATGATGGCTTGTGTTACAGCCACGGCATCGGGAGGTGGACAGATATTTGCGGGGTCCTCGCCTGGGAAGGAGAACTGTTGTCCCACCCCAATGAGGGGTACCCCCTGAGATTCGGGTCCCGGCCGCAGGGCACCGGCCGTCGCTTCAGGAGGCTTGGCGGCCGTCAGCGAGGTGTCCCTTGCGACTGGGCAGGTGGAAGAGCCCAGGGGATCCTCGGAGGTGGGAGCGGAACCGGCGGTCAAGGGGAGGGAGCATGGGGAGAGGGGAGAAAGGGGCACCGGGGTGAGGTCATTGAGATCGAGGCCTGCTGGTAAAGGGTCGTCCTCCCCCTGGGTGATTGGGGTCAGACCCAGGGCCTCGATCTCCTCGTAGATGGAGGGCAGGTCACCTTCTGCCACCCCGGGGTTCTCCCCGCCGGCACCTGAAGCGATGCTCGGGTCGGGGCACGCAGGGTCGACAAAAGGGGCAGAAGGGGCTCCTTCGGGGGCTTCCGAGGGAGGGGTGGTACGTCTTTCCCAGCCGGTGGTACGTCTTTCCCAGCCGGTTCTGGCGGACAAAAGCCGCTCGGGGGCAAAGCGGAAGGCTCGGCATCAGTGCCCCCCCTTCCTGGTCTTCCGGGGGGCTTCCGCATCGGTGCAAAGGAGCGGGGCTCGAGCCTTCCGCTTGCCCCGCTTCCCCTGTACTAAGGCCCAGCCATCCATGGCATCATCTGGGGGCTGGCTAGTAAGGGTCGGGTCAGGGGGGAGGGGCGATTTCTTAGGGACTCGGGGAGGTAGTGGTGGGGCAGCATAAGGGAGAGAAAAGTCTCTCTGGGGCGGGCCCTCTCCCACGCCCGGTGGTATCCCTGCCTCACCCTCCTCCACAGGCCTCGTCAGACTGTTCGCAGAGGGCCTCTCCCGCTCGTCTGGGCACACTGGGGAAGGTACTCCCAGGGCCCGAGTGGGAGCAGCAGTGGACTGGGAAGGAGGAGGGGCGGCTCTGGGCACCGGGCATTCAGGGGCGCCGGTGATGACGGGGCCGATGCCCTGCCGGGGCTCGGGGGTCTTGGATGCTCCTCCTTGCCGGGCCACAGGGCCCTGGGCTGGAACCCGGAGTAGAGGGTGGGCCCGGGTTCCCCCCAAAACTCCCAACTCCTGATCAGACACAGGAGGAGTTAACCTGGACTGTGGATTATACCAGAGGGGAAGATCTCTCAGGCAAGCAAAATCCGCCAATAAGCGCAGGACCCACCAAGGTAGAGGAGGAACTTTGTCACACAGGCTCAGATTTAAAGATGGAGAGCTAACAGTCTAAAAGTGGAAGTTTCAGAAATCTTTGTATTCCTTCCTTTTGTTGGTTGGTGTCTGAGCTGTGAAATGACTCAGCGGAATCAAAACATGTCAGAGTATTTCCCTCAAAAGATAAGCTTTATAAACCAGAAAATAAAAAGCAAGTTGCCATGAGTGTGTGTCTATAACTGTACATAACACAACTTCCCCAGTCTGGGGTTCACTACTGTCAAAAATCAGCTGATGAGTGTAGGGCCCTGCATTCTTTTGGAGATTCTCATTTCTCTGTCTTCCACACAACCAATTTATAGTCCTTCCCCGGCCACCAGAGCAACCTCTTTATCATCAAAGACTAGATACCTTGTCAATGCTACATTCAGTACATTATCTAAATCCAGAGGGAAGAGAGCCTAGCATTCCAGTTTATATACACAAAAACAGGATCTTAAAATAGGAGGTTGGTCAACCTTAATCATCAATAGCACTACCAGTTCTACCTACAATAACCATATCTGAATACACTGTATATTGCATTAGTGCATATAAACAAGTGTCTTTCCTTGGGTTCTCATAACATCATAAAACAAAAGACCATATCTTTACTTATTTGTTATTATCACCAGACCACAAGATAAAACTTACAGCCTTAACTTATATACAGCTGGGGTGTTATTTGTTAAAATACAGTTAAATGGGTCTCTAAATGAAGGGGGGATAGATAGCTCAGTGGTTTGAGCATTGGCCTGCTAAACCCAGCATTTTGAGTTCAATCCTTGAGGGAGCCATTTAGAGATCTGGGGCAAAAATTGGGGATTGGTCCTGCTTTGAGCAGGGGGTTGGACTAGATGACCTCCTAAGGGCCCATCCAACCCTGATATTCTATGATTCTATGAAAACAAGTTAAATATAGGTACCAGAATGCAGTCATGGTGATGTTTTCCTTGTTGAAATATTGTAACCGATTTTTCCCCCAAGTAAGTTTTAAATATTACCTCATTTTTGGTGAGAATATCAATATCTTGTATACCATCTCAGATTATGAGATTTTATTTTATTTCTACACTGGTGACATCACTTTTGAACAAGATTATATTTGTTGTTTGTAATATTAAAATGCACAGGTACCTGATATAACCTTATAAAACTATCGGCTATTACAGCCTGCTTGGATTTTATTTCTATCTTTGTTTTAAATGTAAGTGCATGTAATATTTGTCATTGATGGATTATGGAGTATTTAAGTCGTACATTTATCCACAGAGCTTGGATAACGGTGCAAGATTCTCAACATATGGCTTGTTGGTGTAAGGCAGGGGTTCTCAAACTGTGGGTTGCGACCCCAAAATGGGTCACGCCACTCTTTTAATGAGGTCACCAGTGCTGGGGTCCTGGACCACAGCCAAAGCCCGAGTCCCACCACCTGAAGCGGGGCTTGGGCTTCAGCCCTGGACAGCAGGGCTCAGGTTACAGGCCCCCTGCCTGGGGCTGAAACCCTTGGAGTGGTGGGGTCAGACAGGCTCAGACTTCAGTCCCCCACTCCTGGGGTTCTGTAGTAACTTTTGTTGTCAGAAGGGGTTGCAGTACAATGAAGTTTGAGAACCTCTGGTCTAAGGGTATGATTTTTTCTTAGGGTAAGAAAGATCCCTGGTTCAAATCCTGGACAACCCCTCACAACCTCGGAGATTGGTCCTCTACCTTTAAAATCTGGAGGTGAGGCTAGATCATCACAATGGTCCCTTCTGGCCTTGGAATCTATGAATACCATCCCACCAATGTGCCTCAACCCTGGTCACTAAGCAGCAAGAGTGTAGTCTGCATACATGTTCAGGCCTCAATTCAGCAAAGTATTTAAGTGCATGCCTAACTTTAAGAATGCAAGCAGTCCCACTGAAGTCAAATGGGGACTATTCACTTGCAAAGCACGTGTTTAAGTGCTTTGGTTGATAAAGGCCTCAATCTTTGGCCTCTCTGTGGACATCAGCAAACATGCCATTTTTGTCAATTACATTTGTGTTTTTTATGATCTGGACATTAGACCAATAGGAACTGGACCGAGACCACCAGCTTATTTCACATAAACCACCAGACAACTTCCAAATAGTATTCACGTTCAATCATTACTGGGCCAGGTCCAAATTTCAGGTAGTGACCTAAATGGGAAAGGTGCTGAATCACATTATCTATCCTCAGCCTTCAAGACACCATTCCCTGGTATTTTACACTATTACATGTAATGATGCAATATCTTGCTATGAAGTATGGTCCAGCTTAGAACTCAAAGGGCCAAACTGAGATCTTAAGTTGCATGGAGGCACATTCCTAAAAAGCCTCAGCTGTGAAGGCAACCACAGAACATAGTTTTAACAAACTACTGCAGGATCCCCCAAAACTTGCTGCTGTGAGACTGCATATTACTAAGACAAATAAATGCACTATGTAGTTTTTAAAAAATGTTGTTAAGACCCTATCACATATTAGACAATTGCGGTTTAGTTTTACTAAGTCAAAGAATAAAGCATAGCTGTGATGCATTCTCCTTGCATTTTGGGAACAAAGAAATAGACCATGGTCTGCTCCAGCATGGCAATCTACATCAGTATTCTGTCTCCAACAGTGGCCACAAGCAGCTGCTGCAGAAGAAGGTGCAAGAAACCCTGCAGTAGGTCGTTATGGGATTACCTGCCCCAGGCAAACTTTCCTCCTAACCCCTCTAAGTTAGACATTGGTTCATGCCTCAAAGCACAAGTTTTTCTCTCTTACAAAACATACATCTTAATACATTCCATAGTTATAATGGTACTTCTTGCTGGTCATATAAATGTCCAGTACTCTTTTTCTGTTGTGTATGTCCACTTGCTAATTTGCAGAGTTCAGCAACTTGATGTGGCCATCCCTGTCATTAGTGCAAATAAGTGGAGATTCTCATCACTAAGGCTACATTTTAGTCAAGGGTATTTTTAGTAAAAGTCATGGACAAGTCATGGGCAGTAGCCAAAAATTCACAGACTGTGACTTGTCCATGACTTGTACTATATACCCTTGACTAAATTTTGAGGGGGGCCGGCCCAGGGGGCACCACATGGCCCTGGACCCGCACTGGTGGGGGGGGGCAGTTGGTGGGGTTGGCAGGCTCCCTACCTGGCTCCACGCCTCCCCGGAAGCAGTGACATCCCCCTCCCTTAGCTCCTAGGCAGAGGCATGCCCAGGCATCCCTGAGTGCTGCCTCTGCCCCGAGTGCCAGCTCCACAGCTCCCATTGGCCAAGAACTGCAGCCAATGGGAGCTGCGGGGGCGGTGCCTGCAGGCGAGGCAGTGCACAGAGCTGCCTGGCCACACCTCCACGTAGGAGCAGAGGGATGTCGCTGCTTCCAGGGAGCCTGCCCCCAGGTAAGCACTGCCCAGAGCCCTCACCCCCTCCCACACCCAAACTCCTGCTGCTCGAGGGGTGGGGGAGGAAGGACACGGTGGCCTGAGACTACCCCAGCAGCAGCCAGTGCAGCTGGCCCAGGGGCTGCCCAAACTGTTCAGGCAGCCCCCGGGCTAGCTCCACCAGCCACTGCAGAAATCATGGCGGTCCCAGAAAGTCCATGACTTCCGTGACAAACTCACGGACTTACTCATCATCCACCTTTCCAAAAAGCTGTCAGTATTCTCACACATTCTAGTTCATAGTTTGGCCTTTCCTCAGCATTGTTAAATAAGATTCTCCTAAGACAAAAGACTATACACAATTGCACAGTGGTGTTAATGGACTCATATTCGTGATTCACATAGGAGGGTCAAAAATAAGATGTCAACTGCAGCTACCAGAAACACTATTAACATAGTAGTCATTATGAGGTTTGATAACCTTATAACAGGAGGTTAACCAACCATCTTTCCAGCTCATACACATGCATTTATATAGGTGACTGGTTCCATACGGATTAAGATAGAAGATCTGTTCTTGCAACTGCTTACTTGTGTGAGCAGTCTACTAGTATGAATAAAGGTCTGCAGGATCAAGTCCATAGAAAACATTTTCCATAAACCACATGACAAATCTTACCTCAATCACCAGCTACAGTTGCAAAGAGTTCTGCAGAGAACTATTCTGATGTACCAGAAAAGAAAAAAAAGCTAAAAAAAAAAAAAAAAAAAAAAAACTTCTTTGGCTACTTGTTTCCATTTTATCTAAGTGTACTGTGTCCCACCATAATTACTACTGTGAAGCATGATCACATTATTTTCTCTCTCCAACGTGTTTTTTGAAATACATTTCAGGAAGGGAGCTATATAAAAATGAATTGAATTGTATATCTGTGGAAGTGAGAAAGCGTTGCTTGCTGTTATGGAAGAGTGCTTTCAGCTGACATGATTATTTTGTTGTTTTCCTTTGATAGGCGACTGTACATAGTGATAAAAAGATAGCTGGAGATGGCCAAGTGCAGAATTAGACCATAGAAATCCCAGCCTTACTGTGCTTTATCTAACACAAGGAAATGGCTACAAGCCAAAATGAAATGATTGTTATTGGTGATGTCACCATTCACCATATTCCCACGTAATTAAGGTCTCATTTGCAATGTGGCTACCAGCTGACATTATGTCTACATATTGGATGTAGCTGGGTTTTGCAAACCTAACTTGGGTTTTTTTAAATACAAACATATTTCTGTGATTTGCAAAACAAAATACTTGGCCCAGATACTCTGCTGGAGTAAACTGACACAGCTCCATGGGTGGTCCTCTCTTTTTAAATGAGGTTTGTAGTTTGTGTTCGAATATAGAGGTTTATGCTTAAAATGTATTACATATAGATTAGGTTAATGTTTAAACTCTCTATAAATTGAACTCTATATTGTACAGCCAATAAGCAACAACAATAAATAGGTCTCCTTACATCTCTACAAAGGAAACCATCTTTACATCTTTGTTGCACCTAAAATATCCTCAGAAATAAAGTGAAAATTTAGCGATGTTATACACCTAGAGATAATGGGACATATCCCCAGCTGATACAAATTGTCATAGCTTCCAACAGAGCTATGACAATTTACACCGGCTGACAAGCTGCAACCTATTCTAAAATGCAAAGAATAGGATTGTGTTTTTTAATATTCAGAAGAGGCTGATGAATATAACAAAAAGGCCCTCAATCAGAGCACAACATTTATTTCCATTCTTTAAGAACTCTATTTCAAAGGGAAAATGGAATAGAGTACCTGTATTTTCAAATGAAATGCCATTTCCAGCAGAATTACACAATATTACAAAATCAATGGCTATGAGACAATGGACATGTCAGTACTGCCTTTCATTTAAATGTGATGACTAAATATAGATTGTAAATATGAGAACCAACATTAATTGGTTTTCACAGTCTTTAGTTGCTTTGCCCTTCACAGTGGCATGCATTGTTTACTTTAATTTATTTTCTTTGTTTTGATGATGTTTGACTAATAAATACATTGATGAATTGCTTTTTTAAATGCCATCCATAGATCACAAGAAAAGAGTATGCTTGATGTTCCAATTATGGCGATCCTGGGAGATTTTTTTCCCCCTCCAACTTTTAGTATTTAACAAAAACAAAACAAACACCCCCACCACCACCCACCCACACACACACACAGAGTGTGACAGTGCTGAATAAAGTTCCCTGTTCTTATCTGAATTTTCAATGAACAAGCAGCTGCAGAATAATGTGACTTAATGAGGCACTTCTAATAAAATACAGCACAACTTAAAAGAGAGGCATACAACTGTTTGCTCACCGATAGAGCTATCATTCAAAATAAATTTTCAAAACAATGGTCACATCTGGTATATGAATAGTAAATTATATGATTTCCTAGTTTCCACAGTCACTGATGAGTGCATAAGATTGACAAATGTTTAATATTTTACTATTACCTGTAGTCAAATGCAACACATAATTAGTGCTGCATGATCTTCTTCTAACAGACTATTATGCTTTACACAGTTACTAGTAGGCAATAATACATTCTAGAAGAAAAAGAGGTTACACCATTAAATATTACATGTAAGTGTGGTGACACTCATATTTGAAAAATGCCTAGGTATTTTGTGCCTACCAAAAAGTACACAGACTGTTAGAAAAGAGCTCCTTTAGCAGAGTCTCTTTCACTTAATAGATAAAAGGAAAACCTATGTATTCATCCTTGAAAACAGGGTCATTCTATCAGCTCCACTGATTAAATTATGAAAGTTGATGGTTACTAAGTGCTGTTGTGCAGTCTCAAAGCAATGTGGTGGCCTATTTGTTTTAACATAAATCTAAATGAGGCTCAATGAATCTTCAGTCTGCAACTTGCCATTGTAACTGAATCTCTCTAGTATCTGTCTACATACACGTTACAATTCTCAACTCCACTAATTCTGCTTATGCTCCACACTAGCACTATCAACTGCATGACTTGTGCTTAGGTGTAAAGTGAAATCCCTTGGTACTCTTGAAGAGACGTGCAAACACGTTACGCTGTATGTCAAATACATGACAAGGTGCTAGCTCAGCTCTCATTCACTGATTAAAACAGTATGACAGGAATCAAGATTTTATTTCAGAATCACCTACTATCAACTAGACAGCATATCTAAACTCATTCTTTCAAAAGCCTCCACTCAGTATAAGCATGTTGTGAATAGCAAGACTGATCTAATACAAAACAAGTGATCACCATAGTCCCCTCTTCACTAAAATCATGGTACTGCAATAGTTTACATTTACAATAAGAACAGTATTGTAGCTTGGGAAATCAGGGCAGTAATAAACTGAAAAAAATAGATACTCAGGTGAACATCACCAATACAATATCAAAGCTGTAAGTAATATCTAAAACTGATATTTAGCTGAATTACTTTACCACTGTTACTTGAACAATTATGAAATTATTAAGATTAGATACACAGATATATTCACAAAGTAAAGTGATTGGAATGTTACTGCGACAGGACAAGTATAATAAATAAAGCCTTTGTGCCCCTTTAAAAAATTGTTTTAGAAGTAGGTCATGTTTCTCAAGTTTACCTAGCGCCATATTTCCTGGTGGGATAGGACTATTTAGTTTGTTGAGGTTTTTATGTTATGCTCCATAAAGGAATCTTACAAGCAAACAAAAAATAGTAATGTATCACCTAATAAAGTAGCTTTACAGTGTTAAATTGGTACCAGTCTGAATGTTAATATCTAGAAGCAGGTGGTAAGAAGGAGCAACCAGATAACAATGATCATTTAGTCAATAGTCATTTAAATTTATCCAGTGCTGTGAGAAGACCTTAACACCCTGGATGTTTTATTGGGCTACATTTGTTTATTATTCAAATTAACAGTTCTTCAGGAGTCAAAGCAAGATTTCTTAATTACAAAGCCAAAAATTATTATTGTGGAGTTCTTTAAAACAAATTAATACTCTCCAAGCAAAGAGTGGAAAGAGACTATTGTAACTACACATATATAGTAATTCAAAGTGCTTCTGGCAGTTGTTTAACCTCCTGTTAAGGTTGAGAAATAAAAAAAGAGAAGAGCATGACAACTCTGCTCCTAGCAGGGCACTGAAAGATGCTGCTCTTTGTGCTTTGCATATCCAGCCTGTGTGTCTAACCCCACAGCTAGCTTTACAGGAAATAAAGCAGATCTTTTAAAAAACTTTGTCTTGAACAAGTAAGGGGGGGGGGCGCCTGGGAGGGAAAAAACCTTTCCACTATGAAATAGAATACAGATAAAATGTAATGAGCCGTTAAACTAGTTTATTCAAATGGGAAGAAACAAGCAAAACATATGGGCAAGAAATGTCTCAGGTTAGATACCACGAGTTGGGGAAACATTACAGAGAAAGAACTGAAGTCATAAACCATTATACGTTATATAGACAATTTTAAAACTATTCCTTAACCTTTCCCTTAAGCCATCCAATAGAGTGATCTGCCTGCAAACAAAATAAATCGCCCAATATAGGGGGCTGTGGAAGTTATCAGCCGTGCTCTTTATGAAAATAGTTAGGCAGATAAACCGATGGTTTTACTAAAACGTCCCCCGTTCTAAAGAAATGTGGAGGATTAAATAATCCAAAATGGACAGAATGTGGAGAATTCAAAGACTTGACACATGTCATTGATCTATATTAGTGCACCGCTGGGCTATTTATCAGGAGTCCAGTAAGTTTACAAACCAGAATTGAACTGGAAAGCGGAGTGAAGTTAAAAACAGTTCTTTAATCAAAACAGGCTTTTCTTCAACTTTTTTGTACCGGGGAGGAGGGGTTGGAATAATCGACTCACTTAAATACCCTTCCTCACCCTCGTTTCTTCCCCACCCCCACTCATTCACAAATCCCTTTAACTAGAACTTCTCCCCTCTGCCTCTTTCCTCGCCCAGCTCTGATCGGATGCTGGAGTGACTGACTGGATACTTCCCGCATCTCTCTTCACCAAGGGTTCAGACAAGACAAAATGTGAAGGGCCGGGAGCTCGCCACAATTTAGCAGAGTGGGGCGGCGGGGGGGGGGGGGGGGATCTCCCTTTGCACTCACCCGAAACCCGCACAACAACGAAACTATACCTGGGGAGGGGTGCCTGAGAGCTGGGAGCAGGAGCTGCCTGAGCCCTGCCACATCTGGACAGCGCTGGCACCTTCTCACCTACCTGCAGCCCCGCTTCCTTTTGGAAACACCTAGCGATCCTCCTTCAGGGTCCGGGGGAAACTCCAGCCTTATCGCACTTGCATCGCTTACAAAATCCCAATCCTCCTCCGGCATCCACTGGCATGCATTTGTTCGGGGGTGTTTTCAGTGTGCTGTGTGGGGGTTTCCCCCCCTCCTCGCGGATTGTATCTTGAAATAAAATAGGGATCCGGCGAGCAGGTGCCGGGGGGAGAGGCTGCGGGTGTGTCTTGGGCACAATTGAAAAGTGATCAAAGGATTATTTTATTTTTTTTATAAAGGAGAGAAGAGATGTAGGTTTTCTCTGCTTAAAAAAAAAAGGACAGCGCAGCTCTCGCTCCTTTGCTAGATCAGTGAAGGTCCCGATTCAGCCTTGCAAGCAGAGAAAGAAGAAAAATGAACCGCGTCCTGCAGCAGTCCCCCTCTGTTATTCCACCTCTGATTGGTCTGCTTTTAATACACAGCAAGACTTTGCCCCCTCTCGCCTCGCTCCTGCTCCTTCTCCCTCTTGGGGAAGGTAATTGGAGAGTAAGAGATTCACCTGCAGGGAAAAAATCAGCCCGCACGTACTTCTCCAGATTGCTGGCTGGCTGGCTGGGGTGGGATTGTTTTAGACAAGCTGAGGCAGCTGGTGGGGCTTTAAATACATTCAAGCCAGGCACGTCCTGATGAGGCGGGAGATGGTCCTTGCCTCCCCAGTATCTATCTCCCCACTGCGGCCCCAGCGCCTCGATCCTTCTTGCAGCCCCAGATCCCAAACAGGCCCCCGCTATGTCCGAGCTGTGGACTAAGGTCCGGTTAATAGATAACGTGGCGGTGTTGCTGCCGCTGTTTTGCTGGTAGCCCTTCCAGGAGTCCTACCGTCAGAGTTTCAGAGAGACTAACTAGCCCCGTGCACATCGTGGGCTGAATTGTACGTCTGCCTTAGATCTTCTCTCTCTCTCTCTCTTCTACGGCACCCCCACACAGTCACCACCCAGAAGAAAAGGGTGCGGGTCCAAGGAGCAAGCAGCTGTGTCGTTTCTTTCCCTTCAGAAGAAAGGGGAAAGCAGCCAGGTTAACACACATAAATAGACACACAAATGAGTAGAGGAAACGAAAAATCCGCTCAGACCCAGTTTTGCAACTCCCTAGAACGCCAATCGCTGGGGAGAAAAATGAGCGTGGAGTTGGTTTCCCCTTTAAAACCAATCTCTTTAGGGAGATTTCCCCTCCTTTCTTTAGTGTGACCAATTCATGAATGAATGAAATCCCTTCAGGTTGGGAGGGAGCCCATTCACAGCCAGTAAAACCTGGGGCTCCTGGGTGAGCTTTGGAGTAAAATGGTATTGAATAGGATCGGCCTGGGCTGCCTCTCCCCCCGGCAGCAGCCACTGAAGAAGCAGCTGTACTGCTGCTGCGAGAAAAACCAACGCGCCGGGCGGCTGCAGCAGAAAGAGGGACAGTGGCAATCCAAAGCCAAAAGCTGGCCTGTGTCTCCCTCCAGAGGAAGAAGAGATTCCGACACATATACTGACTACAGCAACTCCGATTAGAAATCTACACAAGGGGGGGATCTTTGATCCCAATGACACACAACATTGGGCGCCTGGGAGTAGCTTTTGAATGGACAGTCTAAGAGGTCATTTAAGGTTACAATCAACTCCAGTTTACTGCGTGTGGCACTTATCTATGGGACCATGGTCTTACTTTTATTCTTACCTTATTTCGCTTTGTGCCCTTAGCAGCGGGATGTTACCTTAGTTGCTGCATTTTTATTTTATTTTTTGCCATTGGTGATTTGATCTTTTAGCCCACAGATCTTGGTTCACCTAATTCAAAACGAGACTGGGAAGGCTCACGGGGCAGGGGGCCAATGGAAAGAACTGGAGGGCCTGGAGTTCAGAGGCGGGTGGGTGCACCCTCTCGCAGGACCCGCTCAAGGAAAAACTGAGCCATGGGAGACAGGGCTGCCTCCACCTCCTGGAGTACGTGCCGGGGAGTCATAAGGGTGGAGAGTCCCATGCGCTGACCGAGCACCTGGGGATCCACCCAACCCCCCAGGTTGTAGTCCAGGAGGTCTCCAATCCTGGTGACTACTGCCAGGACCAACCTCCGGCACACCAAGGGGGACTCCGCCACCTGCACATGAAGATGGGGATTGTGTAGCAGGGGCTCCGTGAGGAGGTCTACCCCCCTCGGTGGCTACAAAGGACCTGGTTGCTGAAACCTGTCGCCAGGTCCGGAGGAGGTCCTGGTAGAAGACCGGCAGCTCGGAGGGGTCTCGTGGAAGACCTCTCGGGTGAAGAAAAAAGAGCGGCCGGCCATATCAGAGCCCTCACAAACAGCGGAGGAGGAAGGTGTGCGCCAATATATCCCACGCCAAGCCACCTGCACTATAAAGGAGTCTCTGTAGGGCCTGGAGGCGGAAGACATGGACCTGCATGTGCATACACGTCAGGTCCTGCCCCCCCACTCCTCCAGGGAGAGATGGAGAACCCCCGCAGAGACCCAGTGCAGTCCCGGCCAAAAAAACCTCCAGGATCAACCTCTGGAGATTGGCCAGGAACACCAGGGGTGGGCACAGGGTGTAGAGCCGGTGCCAGAGCATGGACAGGACCAGTTAGTTAAGCACCAGCGCTCTCCCCCGGAGGAAGAGACACTGGAGTAGTCCTGCCCAACCCCGCAACCGCCCAGTCACCTCCCCTCTAAACCGTGCCAGTTGAGCTCGCCTGCCACCCAGCCCCGACCACCAGGCCAGAGCTCTTGACCCAGTTGACCTGGGCAGAGGAGGCTTCTGAAACAGCCTCCACCCACACCACGTCTTCCGGGTCCTGGACCACGAGGAGCACGTGGTCGGCATACGCTGCCAGGACCAGCCAGTGGCGTAGCCAGGTTTAGAGCACAGGGGGAGCGGAGCTAAAAAAAGGCGCCGGGAGCAAAAAGCATCGGGAGCAAAAAAAGGCACCGGGAGCAAAAAAAAATGCTATGCTCTGGCTGCTGCGTAGGAGCAAAAGGTGTCGGGAGCAAAAAAAGGCGCCACTTCTCCTCAGTGGGGGAGCGGCCGCTCCCCCTGCTCCCCCCTGGCTATGCTACTGGGACCAGCTGCACGTCCAGCTCATGTAGCACCAACCCCGTCAACCTCTTACGAAGAAGACAAAGGAAGGGCTCAATGGCCAGAGTGTACAGTTGACCCGACAGCGGGCAGCCTTGACGCGCTCCTTGCCCAAAGCTGACAGGTGTGGTCAGGGTCCAGTTGAGCCTGACCAAACACTCTGCGGAGGAGTACAGCACCTGGAAAAACCCCACAAACCAGGGCCCAAAGCCGAACGCCTGCAGAGTGCCTAGGAGATACCCGTGGTCCATCCAGTCGAACGCCTTCTCCTGATCTAACAACAGGAGGGCAAATGACAGACCATCCCTACGCCCCAGCTCCAAGAGGTCCCAGACCAGATAAAGATTATCAAAGATGGTACGGCCTGGAACAGTGTAGGTCTGGTTGGGATGGACCACGTCCGCCAGCATAGACTGCAACCACAGTGAGATGGCCTTCGCCAAGACCTTATAGTCCGTGCTGAGGAGCGAGATGGGATGCCAATTCTGAAGATTGTGGAGGTCCCCCTTCTTTGGAAGCAAAGTGAGCACTGCTCGCCTGCATGACAAGGGGAGGACCCCGCTCTCCAAGGACTTGGCCCAGACGGTGGCAAGGTCCGGGTCGAAGATGTCCCAGAACATGCCGTAGAACTCCTCGGTCTGCCCGTCCATGCCCAGACATTTATTGGTAGGCATGAGACGGAGGGCTTCCGAGAGCTCAGCCAGAGTGAGAGGCAGTTCTAGCCGGTCCCGGTCGCTGTGCTGACCATCGGAAGTTTGTCCCAAAGCACTCTGCAGGAAGTGGCTTTGGTTGGATCTGGGGAGAAAAGGCTAGCATAGAAGGCCCTGGCCCTCTCGCGCATCTCCACTGGATCCGTGACGGGGGCAACATCCTCTGCCAAGGCAGAGGACATGCTTTTTCGCCCCCCTCTTCTTCTCCAGGGTGTAGAAGAAGCAGGAGCCATGATCCATCTTGTTTGTGATATTGTATGTAACAATTCTAGCAAAAACAGACACTGCTGTGTGAGGGCTCTGGAGGCATTAAAGGATTGTTGGATTTAAAAACAGTTCAGTTTTACCTCATTAATTTGAATACATTTGGAGTCACAAAAAGATAATTGAACTAGCCAGTAAGCAAATGTGCTGCTGCATTCTAAACATGCTAAAAGTAATGCAGAAGCAGCACTGGAAACGCTACTAGTAAGGAATTAAAATAACCAAGACATGTGGCCACAAGGGTGTGTCTCAATTCTTACACTGTATCCATCATTATACAATCTGAATGCTCCAAATGTGTTGTTGTTGCGAGGCCATGAGATGAAAATAGGCCCCAATCATGACTCGTGTCCAGCTGTTCTAGGAACTGTGTAGACACATAGGAAGACAGGGTCCCTTCCCTGAGGTGGTTATAGCACAATTTGACAGAAGACAAACTACAGCTACAAACAATAGAGGAGAAGGGAGGATGAGAGTAAAGTCATTCCTTCCCCGTTTGTGGAGTTCTTTCATACAGTAACAAGAGAAAGAAAAATATTTAAATAAAAATACAACCATGTAATTTAAAAAAAAAAAGAAACAAAAGTTGGCAGGGGTACTTGGAGCAAGGGCTGTATCTGAAACTAATTTAACTCTTTTTTTTTTACTTCCTACATTTCAAGTTGAAGTATCCCTCTAAAGCATGGCATGGGATGGATACAAATGAGGGAAGTCTTCTCAAAATGTGGTAGTAGCACAACCATGAACATCCTCAATCTCTTCTTTGCTCAAGCCTAGCTGCTAAACAGAATGAAAGGAAAAACTGCCCCTTATTGGATCCTGGTAGACTCAATTAAATGAGCCTATTAACAAGGGTTCTGTAACCATTTTTATAGTGGGGGTACTGAGAGCCACTGAACCAAACTGTAAACCCTGTATATAATGGAAACAACTTCAAGCCAGGAGGTGCAGCAGCAGCCCCTGCACCCCTAGTTCCAGCACCTATGCAATAGTTTTGAACACAATAAGGTGCTGCTCCTGCATGCTGTTCCAGGCAGACAGACCCCTCCTGTGCCCACACAGAGCCCCGCTGACTTCAGAGCATCTCTACATGAACACATACTAATCAATAAATCCTGATGTCATGCAATTATAAAGATTAGGATTATATACTTGAGTTTTTAGTGTCCCTCACAAAGGGAAAGAATTGAGCTTCAAATATCAAAAATATGCTGGGACACATACCAGTGTACCCAACCACAGGCGGATCAACCAGGTGCTATCGGCTCCTACAACACCCTCTTCCATCCAGCTGGAATAGATGGAGTGTGGGTCCTTAACTGCACCAATCCTCCGTTGCTGTTTCATTGCTATAATTTATGCCTGGGGACCCATTCTACACACAGTACCCCTAGCGTGAAGAGAGTACAAAAGTGAGCTTTATAATGATGCCTTTACACACACACACAATTCTGCCATGTGCTGCTCAGCTATCACCAAGAGTCTGGTCCACTAGCTTTATGGTTCACTAAAAGCCTCTGGACAATCCAAATTCTTGCTCAGTAACATGTTGCTAATCAATACAAAGTATCATTAAAAACTGAAGGAATGTGAAAAGGCAATGGAACAAAGTTTTTCTGGAGCTCTTTAACAAATCTCACGTAGGAAACTATTAAAATCATGGTTATTGGATTCTAAAGGAAATACAATTTTTAATTAGAATAGTAGAATCCAGTGCTGACTAGAGAGGGGGAAAGGGAAATAATTATATTGGGGCCCTGAGCTCAGTTCCCCCCTCGCCACAAAAAAAGTCTGTAATGTGTGTAAATAAAGGGAAATGGGAGGAGTTAGGGCCCTGGTGAACATGATATACCGGGCTCCCAAATTTCTTTCGATGAGCCTGATGGAATCATCACTGATTTTCCAAAACTTCCACGTGACACTGAAAAGAAATAACAGAAGCAGCTTAATAAATTTATTTTAATGTTTATCCTTACCAGTGAGTTTGTCTAAAGTGCTTGGTAAATGTCAGCTCAGGTTACAAAGGCTGGTGCATGTCCACTTTCCTATAAGAAGTGGCAAATTAAGTAATGAATTTACACTGGTCAGGCTTCTGACCAGTGCAAGATGGTATAATTCTGGGGTGTAGGCTGGGGAGCTGGGGGGGAATTGGCTGGAGCCTCTCTATTGTTGGGTTCATGAATAACTGGGAAATCATTCATGTAACTCAGTTGGATGTGTCCCTGCGAGTGGATGTCTGAGTGCCTATCAGGTTTGTAGCTTGACATCAACATCACAGTGTGAGAGGCAGCCGAGGTTGGTGGGTTTGGAGGACATCAGCAGCTCCACCCTCCAGGTTGCACTTTGGGAACCCCATCACAGATATGATCCATCTAAATTATAAAAAAATAAAAATCAAAGTCTATCAAACCTGGATATGTGGATGTATAGCCCACACAGGCCCTAACAGTGGCATAGCCAGGTTTAAAGTACAGGGGGGAGTGGAGCTAAAAAAAGGCGCCTCCCCTTGTACTCACCTGGCGGCGTGCTCCCGCTGTTCGGCACGGTACTTCGGTGGCGGGTCCAGTCCCTTTACTCACTCTGGGTCTTCGGTGGTATCTGCCGCCGAAGTGCCACCGAAGACTCAGAGCGAGTGAAGGACCCACCGCCGAAGTGCCGCCGAACAGCTGGAGCACCGCCAGGTAAGTACTTTTGTTAGCTCTGCTCCCCCTGTAGCACCGGAGCAAAAGGCGCCGGAGCAAAAAAAAGGTGCCGCTTCTGCTCGGTGTGGGAGCGGCCGCTCCCCCTGCTCCCGCCCTGGCTATGCTACTGGGCTCTAAATGGACTAAAGTGCAAGGAATGGACTAAATCGTGACCTAGCTGGAGGGCTGAGCTGTGAGAAAAGAGCCCACCACAGTGATGTTGGCAGACAGCCCCAGATTGGGAGAGAGCTGCCATGCCCAGTCACAAGGAGGTGCTCTAGCAATGAGTGAATCCCTTCAGTGGGACACCTTAATTTTTTTTTTCATTCCTGTATATTTGTTTCATGGTTGTAATGGTCCACTATTTCCTTGTCAGAGTTCAATATAAATTTATCTTCTCTCCTTGAGCTTTTCATGATACCGGGTATTGAGTGGCTATATTTTACTAAGTAAGTGTAAAATTTAGTTGTATAGTGGCCTGTAGTGAACACTGACTACAGTGGACCAGAGCCTCAGCCATTCATGGGGTGAGTTAGCTAGGTATTAGGTTGAAAAATTAAATGGTCTATATGTGCCAGAAACTTTCTAATATTATGCCACATACCATGGATTAAGTAATAAAGAACCGTTTACTGTGTAATTTATAAACAAATGACTTTAATAGACTATCTAGCATACACAGAAGAGTACAACATGCTATGTGAGTATCAAAGGTGGGAAAAAAACTGCATGATATATTGTATGATCTGAGTAAGGTGTTATAGTCAAAAGCAATCAGACTGTGGCTTTTTTTCAGAAACCTGACTGAGCTCTTTATGAGCATTACTGAAAGTTTAATTTGGTAAGTTTTCTCTGCCATTGCCTCTATTTTTATCATAGTTTGTACCCGATATTACTTGCTGATGGACTTTAACTGCATATTACTAGTGCATTGCACTGGTACTGCTGAAAAATAGATTACAATGTATTAAATTAAGGCACAGAAGCCATACGTCACTTGTAGTGGCAAAAGCCCCTACAAAAGATTTATTGAACATCACACTAATGTATTTACATTCCGCATATTCTAGGGAAGAGGACACATGAGAAATGGGTAAGCAAGAGAGGAGAAAGCAACAGTAAAAGTCAAGAAGCAACCCAGCTGTGGAAACTTTTGGCATTGAAGAGTATAAAGAAGAAACAACAGACAAGGGGCATAAGCCCCGGAAGATAGCTTTTGATGCTAATGAGTGTGAAATTACTGCCCTCCTCGTGGTTATGTAGTGAGTGAATTCCAATAACAACATCTCATTCCCATTAGTTTAGACTTTAGACTTCAGATGATACCAGAGCTAGCCTGTGAGACCCAGGAAGACCATAGCTGTGATCCTCACTCCTCAGCATGAGTATGAGGAGCTCAAAATGTCCACACACAAAAAAGAGAGAAAGAAAATTAGGGTGACCAGACGTCCTGATAAAATCAGGACTGTCCCGATTTTTTCTCCTTTGTCCCGTGTCCCGACCAATGCATGGTCAGGACGCCATTTGTCCCAATATCGGGGCTTCAGGTTTTTTTTTTTTTTCCTCTTCCCCTCGATCTCCGGCGGGGCTCGGAGAACTCCGGCAGGGTTGTTTTTTTTTTTTCCTTCCCCTCGGAGATCTCCGGCGGGGCTCGGAGAACTCTGGCGGGGTTGGTTTTTTTTTTGCTCGGACAAGTCCCGATTTTTGGGTCCCTTCATCTAATCACCCTAGATAAAATTGATCTTAAGTTCCCAACCCTTTTTCTTGCAAAGTTATCTTTACAAATGAAACAGGCCAATTATTGAGTTTACATAAAATATTATCTTTTTTTTTTAAATCAGCAAAGTGAAGCTGAATGAAGGTTAAGCTGAACAAATGGAATTGTATTAAACCCTGTGCACTGCTCCGTCCATGCCACTGAGTTGCTTCCACCTAACGCCTTACGTTGCTGGTTTTCCTGGTGACTCCTTAATAACAGTCCCTCCTGGAAACATTGGCCCTCTGACTCCAGTTCCACTGATCATGATACATCTTCCCTATTTTACAAACATTTACATGTAAATGTTAAAAGCATATAATTAATGCTCAGATTCCTACACAATGTCCCTGTGGCCAAAGGGTGCTAGTGTAGAGCCAAGTTGGGGCGAGGGATAGCTCAGTGGTTTGAGCATTGGCCTGCTAAACCCAGGGTTGTGAGTTCAATCCTTGAGGGGACCATTTAGGGATCTGGGGCAAAAATTGGGGATTGGTCCTGCTTTGAGCAGGAGGTTGGACTTGATGACCTCCTAAGGTCCCTTCCAACCCAGATATTCTAAGTTAGAGTCTCATCTTTTCCGCAGATTATAGTTTTAAGATAGTTTGGGCTCCAACGGGCAACTGCAGTGGGAGTACCACTGCTCCATTCATGACTGCTTTAGTCCATTCTTTCTGGTTTCTCTCTAATGGCTGGATCTCCACAGGAATTCCTATCTCCAGGGCTGGTAGGTCCTTAGCTGACCTGTCATACTCTAGTGCCTGCTTTCTCTGATTGTTGGCCATCTTCTCTTGGTGGTATCTCCATCCTTCTGGCTGCAACAGGTCTCCCCTCACCTGTAGCTGGGTTTTGATCCTTTGCTGGACTGTTTTGGCATCACAGTGATGAGTTATTCCTGGATGCCTAAAATACTAACAATAGGTCTGCACCAGAAGGAAAAAGCCTTGTTTAACAATCTCTTAGCTGTTTTCACAGCTGATTCCTCCTTACCATGACTCTCTGGGTATGCTGTAGAGGAAGTGTAGTAGTCAAAGTCCCATTTGCATACAAACCTTTCAATTCTTCTGAGACAAATTGGGCTCCATTGTTGGTGAACAGTGTCGAGAATACCATATTTTGCGAAGTGGGCCTTCAGTTTGCAATAACTGACTTGCTTCTTGTATCAGGCAGTGCATTGCATTGCCCTTTTCCCTTCCCTCCATCCCTCCCCCTGAAAAAACTTGAATAGTAGTCTGTAATAAATCTGTTACTACCTTTTCCCATAGTTGGATGAGCAGCTCATGTAGTAACATAGTCTTTCTGTTGACAGTTCTGACACAACTGGCAGGTGTCAGCCTTCTATAATGGCATGTGAGTTGTGTATTCATTCCCAGGCAATAAACACATTCTTGAGCCAGTCTAAGACAGCTGTCAACACCCTGGTGTGAAGCATGCAATTTTTTGCATGACATCCTTATGTAACAAGGTGGTGTGATACAGGAGGGCCAGGGAGCAGCAGTAGTAGAGTGTGAGAGGAGAAATATATAAGCCCTAGGCTAATTAAGGCGTGGTTCCCTGGAGACTAGGGAAGGTGGCTACAGGTTAATTGGAGCACCTGCAGTCAATTAAGGCCCTCTCAGGAACCTAATAAAGCCCCCTGCTTCAGGCAGACAGAAGAGGAGGAGGAAGGAGTTGGAGCAGAGTGGTTTGGAGTGGAACAGAGAGCAGTTTGGAGGAGTTGAAGCAGAGTGGATTGGTGGTGGAGCAGAGAGCAGTGTGGAGGAAAGCAGAGGAGAGTTTGGAGAAGTGCTGTGGCGGGCTAAGAAGACCAAGACCCTAGGTAAAGGGACACCTGGCTTGTGCAGAGGGAAGGCAGGAAGCAGGAGAGGGAAGGAGCCCAAGGGAAAATATCACTAGTACAAGTGGTTTACCCGCTAACCTAGGGCCCCTGGGCTGGGACCCGGAGTAGAGGGCCCGGGTCCCTCCCTCTCCATTCCCCTTCTCTGGGATACTAGTGGGACAGCTGATACCCCAGTTCAGGGGCAAGGAACGGCGCCCTGAAAACCCCCCACAAGAAGAGAAAGTGCGGGACCCTCATAGAAGTGCCAGCAATTTGCCACAGTGGGAACAACAGTTCTCTGCCTTCAAAATAGGATTCCATCCTGCATGCTCAGCTCATCTTTAATTTGAAAATATACTTCTACTCTTACTGGTACTTGGCTTTTGTCTTCTGGCCACTTTGCTAGTATTGCTCTCTTGACTGCCTGTAGTTGGATTTCTTTTTCCATCACCTCTTTGATTTCCATCAGCTTTGCCATGAACACTGGAGACAGTGCTGCATGTTAATGGATCCTTTTTCCCCCAACTTGCTGATGCTGAGTATTTATGCTGTGGACAGGCTGTTAGCTAACATCAGCAATCATCCTGGACAAGATCTGATCTCTGTTAGGTAGCACTGGAGGTGCATCAACATGCACCGCGGTTGCTTTGGAGCACTAAGAAGGGACTTTTCTATGACTGTCTCTAGGGGGTTGTGGTCTGATTACACTATTACTAGGTGGCCATGGGTGTACTGATGGAATTTCTCCACTCCAAATACCACAGCCAGAAGCCCTTTTTCTATTTGGGTGACCACTGTGCAGTCTCTGCTGGCATAGGATTGGTGTAGCCCTTGCGCAGGAGTACCTTTCTCTGAGGGATCACCCTGGAGCAGTGGTTCTCAAACTTTGCTACTGGTGACCCCTTTCACACAGCAAGCCTCTGAGTGCAACCACCCCCCTTTATACATTTAAAACACTTTTAAATATATTTAATACCATTATAAATGCTGGAGGCAAAGCAGGGTTTGGGGTGGAGGCTGACAGCTTGTGACTCCTCTTGTAATAACCATGTGACCCCCCTGAGGGGTCCTGACCCCTAGTTTGAGAACCCCTGCCCTGGAGTGTCACTGGCTCTCCTGGATGTCAGGACTTCAGGACAGCGGCATTCGTTGTAATTTGTTTCACCACGTCAAATGCTTGCTGTTGGGAATCTGCCCAGTCCCACTCAGCTCACAAGGCAGGATGTTAACATATGGATTCCACTTCTGCCAGGTGTGGACAGGACTTGGACAGAAAATTGATCACCATTATGAAGTGCAGTAACTCTTGCGCACCAAAACCCATTCCTCATGTTACAGACCATTAAGGTTCTGGCTTTTCAGATTTCAAGCAAGATGTCATCAATTGTGGGAAGGGGATAGTGACATCTTTTCAATCCTTGGTTCATTGGCTTTCAGTGGCAGGTGCATGATTTGCCTAATGGCTTCTTTACTACTACAGTAACTCCTCACTTAACGTTGTAGTTATGGTCCTGAAAAATGTGACTTTAAGTGAAACGATGGCGAGCGAATCCAATTTCCCCATAAGAATGAATGTAAATGGTGGGGTTAGGTTCCAGGGACATTTTTTTTGGCCATACAGTACAGTACTATAGTTGGGACATTCCCCCACCTTACCTCACACAGGCACAGCCCACTGGCACTGGAGACAACGAGGCAGGCAAGGAGGCTGAAGATGCTGTAGGCTAAGAGAATCACGTTGCGCAGCAACAGCGGCAGCTTCCCCTACTCTGCAAGCACTAGGGGCGGGGGGCTCAACCCTCAGCCCGCCCACTCCACCCCTTCCCCCAGGCACCCACCCTTGACCCGCCTGTTCTCCTCCTCCACCTCTTCCCCGTTTACTTCGCACGCCAAGTCCTCGCTCCCCCCCCTCCCTCCCCTGCCTTCTGAATGCCACAAGCCTGCTGATTGCTGTGGGCAGGAGGCAGGGGAGGGAGGGGGGAGGCGTGCCGAGTCCTCGCTCCTCCCCTGCCTTCTGAATGCCACAAGCTGGCTGATTGCTGCGGGCAGGAGGCAGGGGAGGGAGGGGGGAACCTGCGCGCCACGTCCTCGCTCCTCCCCCCTCCCTCCTGCCTGCGGCAGTCAGCTGGCTTGCAGTGTTCAGGAGGCAGGGGAGGGAGGGGAGCCTGCGCGCTGAGTCCTCACTCCTCCGCCCTCCCTCCTGCCTCCTAAATGCTGCAAGCCAGCTGATTGCCGTGGGCAGGAGGTGGGGGGAGGAGGAGGAAGGCGCTGATCCGCGGGATCTGCTGGTGGGCAGGAGGTGCTGGGGGAGGGAGGCGTAGGGGAGCTGCCAGCTGTGGACAAAGCAGGCAGCCAAACAACGTAATTGTGGAGCATTGCACAACTTTAAATGGAGCATGTTCTGTAATTGAGCAGGGACGTAAGAGCGAAACAACGTTAAGGGAAAGGACATTAAGTGGGGAGTTTCTGTACCACCACCATGCTGCTAATTCAGGCTGTACTGGCCTCTACAGGTGGTATGATCCCTGCTCTGCAGACTTTTGAGCACCTTGGATACTGGATTAGGTAGTGCCCCTAGAATTTTCCTTTGGTAAGCACACAGGTTATACTGTGGGGTCTACTTTCAGTAACACCTTTCCTTGAAGGCACCCTTTAGAAACATCACCATCTATTTTAAAAATTGCCTCCATTGTCCATGAGATTCCCCTTTTGCTTCTTGCACTGCAGCTATAAAATTCAGATGTTGTCTCCTGACCAGATCCATGGCTTGTATGGCTGTATTCCCCAAGAGGGGTTGACAGTGCTTACCTCCACTACCACTAACTTCAGTTGGTACCCTCTTGTAGGGAGCCAGGGTGGCCTCCCTCCGAACCAAAGGGTAATGAGCCACTCTCCGAGCCTGAGTGGGTGGGGCCAGACCAAGCTTACTCCACCCCCGGAAGGGGAGGAGTGGAATAGGAAGTATAAAGGGTGGGGCCCTTAGCCCAGTCAGGGCAGCACCAGGGAGGGAGACACAGACTGCTGGCTGGTCCCTTCAGACCCTGCTGCCGAGCCAGGGGAAGCCTGACCTGGAGGAAGGACTTGGGCTACCAGGACTGTCAGCCGCAGAGTACCCTGAGGGACTGGAGGAGCGAGGCTTCAACCCAAGCCAGAGTGAGCCTGACGTGGAGGGTGAGCTGGAGCTGCCAGCAGCTGAATACCCTGATGAGTTGGAGGGACCAGAGGGACCCACGCGAGAGACTGGGTAGGAAGTAGCCCAGGGGCAGATCTGGACAGTGCAGTGAGTGTAGTGGGTCAGCGTGTTGCGGATGGATCCCCGCTGACCCAGTGGCGGGACCCTCTCTTCTCGCCACTGTCAGGCCCCTGGGCTGGAACGCAATGGAGTTGGGTGGGCCTGCGTTCCCCTACCCTGGCCAACCTGCCCCGAGTAGCAGAACCCTGATAAAGTGCCAAAGACTCTTGCCAGCACCCCCCTGTCTGAGGGGCGTGTCACGGACTCTGGCCGGCACACCTCCCTATGCGAATTCCCTAGTGACAGAAAGGTGTGACCAAGGCCTTTCAGTGAGGCAGTAGCTTCCCCCGCCCCCCTCAATTGGCTCGGCAGACCAACTGAACCTTGTTACACCTCTGTTTTTCAGATAGGAAAATATGACCTCATAGTAACCACTGGGCTTCATTATGCTCTCCTTGTACATTATTAGCTTTCACTCCAAATTTCACCCTGAGGAATTGCATTGTGGGAGCCACCACCATCCAGCTGAAAGCTCACAAGGCATTTCCCTATTGACATTGTTGCATGCACAGAGGCTGATACTCTCCTTTGTTTCTTTCCTGTGCCAACAGCCTGACCCTGATACTCTCTTAGACTTAAGAAGAGAGTCATGTCATCACCACTGTCTTTCATCCCCATATTGTACAAGCCTGTCTGAATCTTTGAGACCTTCTGCTCTTGCACACACTGCTAAAATGGTTCAATGTGCCATATTCCTTGCAGTGCTGTCCTAGTACAGCACACTTCTCATACTGTCTCCCACAGTAAGTTATTCTCACCTTGGTATGGAACCTGGGCCACCTGCTCTCCTTTGCTATTATCTTACTGCATTTATTCCTGGGGGTGTTGTGGGTCCTACAGCTTTCATCCTTTTTTCCTGAGGCTTCTGCTGCACAGCTCATGTCTAAGGTGAGATCACCTTGCCAGAGAAGGTAGTGAAGCCAAGGGCCACAGGCTATTCTGTTCCGAATTAGGGAGTCTGTCAAAACTGCATGTAGCTGCCAGTGTGCATAAAACAGTAATACAGGGGACTATTTTCCCCCACGCCTCCCCCTGCCCACAAATGCATACTTTGGATTAGCAGTGGAAAAACCTGTCACTCAAGTTTCATTCTGCTTTGGGGAACAATAGGCCACCAGGACTCCTACGAGTGCTGTGAGATGGTGGTGCAGACCTCTCAGCCTTGTTTCTGTGTAGCAAGGGGGCGTGGGCTCCTTCTGAGACTGACAGGGAGGAGCTGCCGCCCATCCCCTGGTGGGTGGAACCTGGACAGCCACGCCTCCCTCTCCCCCCAGAAGCAGAGGGCCTCAGCCCCTAGACTGTGTGGTACTCTGCCTTGCCTGAGGGCCTGAGCTCCTAAACTATATGGCTCTCTGTCCTCCCTAAAGCCAGAGGCCTGGACTACTTGCTGCCTGGGCCTGCTTAGAGGGCCAGGGCCTCATAGATTGCTAATCCCACAGTAATCCTTTCCTTGCCAGAGGCCTGAGAGCAAGAGGGCATGGCCTCCTTCCGAGACTGACTGACACATCTTACCTTATCTCCAAGTTTCACCGGAGCCAGTCAGAGAAATGATAGACCACTCTCAGATCTGGATATGACAGTTGCTATTTCTGCAACCGCCAAGCAACTAGATTTGTATACACTCTTAGATGCTGCTAGATTTAATATTATATACATTTGTTCCCTATCCCCAGACAAGAGAAAAGAAATTTGATTAGTAGACCGAATATTTATATCCTCCAAGTCTACACTCATAAGAACAATGGAATTGTCCTACTATAATAGATGTAGTCTGGCATCCTTCCTTCAGCACCAGCACAGAGCTAATGTTTCAAAGGAAGGAAAAAACAAACCATAATGCACTTGGCCAATCTAATTTTTTAAGAATGGAAATGTCTACTGGTCTCACCTGCAGTAGATGTCTTTCTTTTCCATTATCTATAGTTCTGAGGAGCCTTAGTGTCTTCTCTCAAACTTCAATTCTTAGAAGCAACACTAGAGTCTTCAGAACGGCATCTCCCGATCATCCTACATTCTAATCTGCCTCTGAATAAAAAAGCCAAAGAATAAGGAATTCAAACACTGTGATTTGAGACAGCAATAGAGAGGAGAGAGGCAGGTTACTTTACTTTTCAACGGAAAATTCTTAGGAGGCAGTGGAATTGGCTGAATGCCTCACCCCTCTCTCCAGATGACAGCCTCTAAGGGAAGAGGGAAAGAGAAATACAATTGTAATAGCCATGTAAATAGACATGGTTGCATATGATAAACAACAGTAACTCTGATACTACTTTTTTAATGAAAATAAATAAATAAACTGTACTACTGTTGCCTGTAGGAGGAAAAACAGCAGCAGTCCAGTTCAGTCTCTCAAAGAAGTGATTACCTATCTCCTTGCAATACAGCATGAACATTAGGGGAAAACATGAATTATTGTAGTCCTGACTGAACACAGGCCTTAAATAATATATTTCTAGGGGGTGATGATTTTGCATTCTTCCAAATCCTTTTGAAGAATTACTCACAAAGGGACTTTGTTCCTTGAAAGGAATTATACCATGAGGACATAGAGATGCTATGTAAGAACAAAAAGTCTGGAGCACTTTGGCTTGGTCATAGTGAATGTCATTTTGGAACAACAACAGTGTACGTTATGCCTCTACTCATGGGATTTCCACAGCAGAGCTGTAAATTACAGCAAGATAAAGCGAAACATTTTTCTTATTGGAAGATTGATAAATACTATACGTATGCTAAAAAGAGCCCATAGCTACACCCAGAAAAGAGATGTAACCCATAACAGCCTTTTCTTTATAAAGTATTCCTCTGCCAACATCTGAGGGAGTCAGTGCAAGAAACAAAAACAAAGTATTTTAAAGGCGGTAACCAACAAGACCTAAAGCTGACCTGTAAGTCTGTACTCCAGATGAAAAACAGAAATTTACTAGAGTCCTCCATCAGAATTCCAGCTGAAATCACTACAAGTTTTGACCGAATAAAGACCACTGGTCTAGAACATCGGAGTAGACAGGATTATCATCGCAAGAGGCTTGTGCATCATTTTAACATTCTAATACACATCACAACTGAAACTATTGACATTTGCATTTAAAATGGTGCTTCCAGGGGGAAAGTGTTCATACACACCTGATCTGAAGCTGAATTAGCATTAGATTGTTATTTATTTATTTATTTTTAATTTACTGCTCTTGCATGTACTTCTCCTGGTCTGATACAATTTGGCAATTCCTATTTTCCTGTGTACCAAGCCATATCACCTGTTGCTGTTGTGCTTACCAAAAAACACTTCAGAATCAGAATGACTTTTTTCCTTTTTAAGATAAAGATATTAGCCAACATTTATTACAAAAAAAAAATCAATCTTTCTGATTTACAATTTTAAACTTACTTTGGAAAACTTAGGTGTGAGCAGTTAAAATGCAAATTTTAGAACTTGAAACTCTTGTCAAATGAAATGTATTTAATATTATTTGAAAGTAGATGCTTTAAATTACTTTTAGCACTGAAACATTAGTTGTATAATTAAATGACTATAAGATCTTAAACAGTCTAAGCAGTAAACTAAAGATCAGGATGATCTCATGGAAAGAATTCTCTTTAGTTGTTTCCGAAGATCATTTTCCAAGAACCTGAAAGACTATTTGAGACCTCATCAACAAGAAAAATGAGACTTCACGTTAAGGATTCATGGTGCCATTTATTATTTCATGATGTACCATTTTGTAATCTGTAAAGTGTCACTTTAGAAACAGGCATCACAAATTCTAGTTGTTGGGGATTTTTTTTAAGTGTCAAAATTTATTAGCTGGGTAACTCAAGCCCATTAGGATGGGAGATAAATTAAGGTGTTGTATGATGAGTGGTTTGCAGCAACAGAGTCCCCATGGAATACAGGTTGATTATTTTTTGTATAAAGATATTTCTATTGTTCTATAGCTACAATACAATCTTCCAAGTAATACCAATCATACTCCCAGACCCAGTAAATAAGAGCACAGGGTGCTCTTATTTACTGGAATAGTAGTTGTGTTTATATACCACTCTCCATTTTCAAATCTTTTTCTGACTCTTAATCATCTACTCTTTAATTCAGAGTTAAAAAAAAATAGATACCTATTTCTGAACTGATATAGACTCATGAAGTGCTAACTACTGTGTTAAATGTACCATCAAATGTAAGCTATATATTAATGTTTATAACAACCTTTAACTACTTCAGAAGAACAATGATAAACTCTGAACAAAACATTATGGTTGTTCTTTCAAAAGTTTACAGCTGAACATTGACTTAATAAAGCTTTGAAACTTCACTATGCAGAATAAAAATGCTGCTTTTAACCATCTTAAATTAAATGAAACAAGCACAGAAAGTTTTCTTACGTTGTCAAATCTTTTTTAAACTTTTCCTTTATTTCGTTTAGTAATGTACGTTTAACACAGTACTGCCCTGTATTTGCAGTTTGGTTTTTATTGTCTCTGCTGCCGCCTAATTGTGTACTTCTGGTTCCAAATAAGGTGTGTGATTGACCAGTCAGTTTGTAACTTTGGTGCTCATAACTCTGAGGGTATGTCTACACTACGAGAGTAGTTCGATTTTTCTTAAACCGAACTTGTGAAACCGATATTACAAAGTCGAGAGTGCGAATCCACACCAAGGACATTAATTCGAGTTTGTGAGTCCACACTAAGGGGTCAAGTGTCGACATTGCAAGCGGTGCACTGTGGGTAGCTATCCCACAGTTCCCGCAGTCCCCGCTGCCCATTGGAATTCTGGGTCTAGCCCCCAATGCCTGCTGGGGCCAAAAATGTGTCGAGGGTGGTTTTGGGTAAATGTCATCATTCGACCCACACTCCCGCCCTCCCTCCATGAAAGCGCCGGCGGGCAATTAATTCGCGCCCTTTTCTGGTGATTGACAGCGCAGACGCCACAGGACAGCGAGCATGGAGCCCTCCGCGATTATCGCTGCTGTTCTGTCCGTTGTCAACGCCTCGCGCCTTATCGTTCACCTTTTCCAGAGGCAGATGCTGAGAAATAGGGCGAGGAGGCAACGGAAGCTCCGTGAGGACATGAACTCTGAGAGGGGCACAGACCTCTCGCAAAGCACGGGACCCCGGCCCCTAGACATCATGGTGGCAATGGGTCACGTTGATCCTGTGGAACGGCAATTCTGGGCAAGGGAAACAAGCACTGACTGGTGGGACCGCATAGTGCTGCAGTCTGGGATGAATCCCAGTGGCTGAGAAACTTTCGGATGCGTAAGGGCACTTTCCTGGAACTTTGTGAGTTGCTGTCCCCTGCCCTGAAGCGCAAGGACACCCGAATGCAAGCAGCCCTGAGTATCCAGAAGCGAGTGGCCATAGCCCTCTGCAAGCTTGCTACGCCTGACAGCTACCAGTCAGTCACGAATCAATTTGGAGTGGGCAAATCTACCGTGGGGGTAGCTGTGATGCAAGTAGCCCATGCAATCGTTGACCTGCTGCTCTCAAAGGTAGTGACCCTTGGAGACGTGCAGGTGATCATAGATGGCTTTGCTGCTTTGGGATTCCCAAACTGTGGCGGGGCTATTGATGGAACTCACATTCCTATCCTGGGACTGGACCACCAGGGCAGCCAGTACATTAACCGTAAGGTGCTCTATGGTGCTGCAAGCACTGGTGAACCATAAAGGACGTTTTACAAACATCAACGTCGGATGGTCGGGCAAGGTTCATGACGCTCGTGTTTTCAGGAACTCTGGTCTGTTTAGACAGCTGCAGGAAGGTATTTACTTCCCGGACCACAAAATAAGTGTTAGGGACGTGGAGATGCCTATAGTGATCCTCGGGGACCCAGCCTACCCGCTAATGCCCGGGCTCATGAAGCCGTACACAGGCGCCCTGGACACTGAAAAGGAGCTCTTCAACTACCGTCTGAGTAAGTGCCGAATGGTGGTGGAGTGTGCTTTTGGCCGTCTGAAAGGGAGATGGAGAAGCTTACTTACTAGCTCTGATCTCAGCCAAACCAATATCCCCATTGTGATTGCAGCGTGCTGTGTGCTCCACAATCTCTGTGAGAGCAAGGGGGAGACGTTTATGGCGGGGTGGGAGGTTGAGGCAAATCGCCTGGCTGCTGATTACGCGCAGCCAGACACCCGGGCGATTAGAAGATCCCAGTGGGACGAGCTGCGCATCCGGGAAGCTTTGAAAGCTAGCTTCCAGAGCGAGCAGGGTAACCTGTGACTATTACCTTTCTGTAAGCAAAACCTGAACATGCCTGTTTCTTTACCCAGTTAATATTGCCTGTCCTCTCCAATTTACAAAACCCTTCCCCCCCTTCATATACTGCTTTAAAAAGAAAATAAAGAACTCTTGTTCATTAAAACCGTCATCTTTATTAAGGATTTCTCGGTTAAGGGTTTAACCTGGGATGCCTACTGCGGTTGGGGAGCGGGTGGAGTGATGGAAAGGACGCTTCCAAACTCGGGGAATGACAGGCTCCTGCTCCTACAGCAGTCCACAGTGGTGGACTGCTTGTTTCTACGGAGCCTGCCACCCCTCCTGTTCGCAACTCTGTGAGGGGGGGCCTGTGTGACTTTTTGGCCGTGGATTGCGGCCACAGATTCCCTGCTGCATGGCCCTGTCATGCAGGCTACTGTCCGCTGCAAAAGATCTGCAGCCACCCTCCCCCACAAGAAAGTCACAGAGCCCCTGCCATAGAGAACATGAAAACCCCCTCCCAGAATGACAAGTGTGACTAGTGAATGCAATGTGAGTATGAGTGTCTGCTGAACCTTTCCCCTTGTCTCTACCCTGGTGCAGGTGCATATTGTCTCAAATTACAAACCCCTTTCCCCCCTCCCCCTAAACCATACCTTCCTGTAAAAGGAACTCAAGGAAACAGCACTTTACAGAACAACATTTTTTATTAAGGAGAGCAAAGTTTTGAGATGAAACTTGGACGTGGACTAGGGTGTGCTGTGGTTGGAGGGAAGGAAAGGATCCATCACATTTTTGGGAATGAGAGCCTTCTGCTACTGGAGCAGTCCGCGGGGGGTGGAGTGATTATTTCCATGGCCCCTGCCGCCCCTCCTTCTAGTGACTTTGGGTGAGGGGGGGATTGGACTTTGTGGTGGGGGAGGGCGGTTGGAAATCACATACAGAGGGGCTCTTTCCTCCTGTCTCCGGTCCTGCAGAATGTCTACAAGGCGCCGGAGCGTGTCCGTTTGCTCCCTCATTAGTCCAAGCAGCGTTTGAGTCGCCTGCTGGTCTTCCTGCCGCCACCTGTCCTCGCAAGCTTCAGCCCTCCGCTCCCGTTCGCTGAATGTTCGCTCGGACCTTGAGATGTCCTCTCTCCGCTGTGCCGCCTCATTTCGGGAACAGACCATCAATTCGGAGAACATGTCGTCCCGAGTTCTTTTTTTGCGCCACCTGATCTGCGCAAGCCTCTGGGAGGGTGATCCACGGGTAGGGCGGGAGACACTCACAGCTGTGGGATGGGAGAAAGGGAGTGAATTCCTCAGAAAGAAACATTTTCCTGAACAATGCCTATACTCTTTCCCTGGTAAAAAGACCACGCACACTACCTATCACATGTGCACTCAGTACAAGGTCGAATATTATGTCTTTATATGGAGTGCCTGGGGTCCTGGTGTACAGATCCCACAAGTGGTGCTGGACACTGGAAATCGGCTCTCGGGAGACCATGGTAAGCCGTTGACTTTGGACTGCTGAGAGCTTACTTCACAGCAGTGCTGTACTCCCATGTTTCAAGCACAGTTCCTAGCGGTGGCCAGTTCCTGCTGCTGGCAAAACCGCTCAGCTACAACGGCTCGCCTACCCGTTCCCCCCGCCCACCCCCGCCGCGTGGCCGGTCCCGGGAAATGTACCTGCCCGCGAACCGCTGAGTTTGAACGGCTCGCCTACCCGTTTCCCCCCCGACGCGTGGCTGGTCCCGGGAACTCTCCCTGCCTGCGCACCGCTAAGTTTTAAGGGTTCGCCTCCCAGCTCCCGGCTCCCCGCGTGGCTGGAAACCGCTGGGTTTCGTTATTTAAAGGAAAATTCAAGAAGTCACAATACTAAAAAAACCACTCATTCAAACCAGGGCACCATGACTGATATCACTCTGATGAGGATTTCGGAGACAGAGAAAGACCGCATGCTGCATGAATGCCAGCAAACCCCGGGGCAGTATGCCGCCATGCTCTGCAAGGCAATGATACCAGAGTACCTGCTGCTAGCATGGCACGGAAAAGTTTCCTACCATGGAGGAGACAATAAGGCCGCTCTCCCCGGGAACCTGATGCAAAAGCTTTCACTGCACCTCCAGGAGAGCTTCGCGGAGATCTCCGATGGGGATTTCTCCTCTATCCCCATACATATTGACAGACTTTTCCAGTAGTATCACTGGAAACGACTCAAAACTAAAGCCCCTATGGCAAAGTAAGCAATGAAAACCCATTGCTAACATACCATGCCTATTCTATTCAAAATAAATGTTTAAAACACTTGTGACAGGTTGGGGCCACAGAGACCTGCTTGGTGCTGCCACCTGGTGTGCCAAGGCTGCTTCTGCCTCTGCTTCCATTTATAAGCATCTCCCCATAAAGTTTTATGGGGAACACCGTCACAACACTGACCTGCTGATCCTTCGCCTGGTTCCTGGTCCGGGTTGCTGCCTTGGGAGGGTTCGTAGGGGATCTATGTTCATCAGTGAGGGTGATGAACAGATCCTGGCTGTCGGGGAAATCAGTGGTGAAAGCGCTGTCGACTGCCTCGTCCTCCTCCTCTCCTTCCTCATCTTCACCGTCCGCAAAAACCTCAGACGACGTGGCCGTAGATAAGACCCCGTCGTCGGAGTCCACGGACACTGGTGGGGTAGTGGTGGCAGCACCACCGAGCATAGCATGCAGTGCCTCGTAGAAACGGCATGTGTGGGGCTGCGATCCGGAGCGTCCGTTTGACTCTTTGGTCTTCTGGTACACCTGTCGCAGCTCCTTGATTTTCACGTGGCACTGCGTTGCATCCTGGCTATATCCTCTCTCCATCGTGGCCTGGGATATTTTTTCATAAATTTTTGCATTCCGTCTTTTGGATCGGAGCTCGGATAGGATGGATTCATCTCCCCACACAGCGATCAGGTCCAAGACTTCTAGATCAGTCCAAGCTGGTGCCCTCTTCCTATTCTGCGATGGCATGGTCACCACGGCTGCAGAGCTCTGCATCTTTGCCAGTGCTGCTGAGCTCGCCACGATGTCCAAACAGGAAATGAGATTCAAACTGGCCAGACAGGGAAAGGAATTCAAATTTTCCCGGGGCTCTTCCTGTGTGGTTGTTCAGAGCATCCGAGCTCAGACTGCTGTCCAGACTGTCCAGAGTGGTGCACTGTGGGATAGCTCCTGGAGCTATTAGCGTCGAATTCCGTCCACAGTAACCCGAATTCGACATGGCCATGTCGAATTTAGCACTACTCCCCTCATCGGGGAGGAGTACAGAAATCGAATTAAAGAGCCGTTTATGTCGAAATAAATAGCTTCGTAATGTGGAAGTGCAGGGTAAAGTCGAGTTAACACTGCTAAATTCGACATAAAGTCCTAGTGTAGACCAGGCCTGTGGTTCTACTGTATAGTCTTCCCAGAGTTGAGAAGAGAACATGAGAATACTATAGGTTAGGACAGCATATGCTGTCCTAATGCCAAAACATCCTGAGGGTGGGGGGTGGGGAAAGTGTTGACATGAATATTATCAGCTTTAAATGCTCATTTGAAGATTTTAAGAGATTGATAAAGACTCATCTGGTAAGAGAAACTCAGCCAGCCTTAAAGAAAAGGCAATAGACCATCACAAATCAGATTTTCCCAGCTGAAGCTAAACATCTGTAACCATCAAGATAAAAAAATGCCTATTTATAATTGCAATGCCAAAAGTCTCATAACAATGGCCAAAGTAGCATTTGATGCTAAATGCATGTATTACGTAGTCGTAGTGCTAATAGGTGCAGATTTCAAATCCATAAATTTGGAGGTCTAGTTAGAAAAATCTAACTAGCTGCCTCTTGCTGTGAAATTACACATGTGTGGCAAAACGATTATGCCACTACTAATCATATTCAGAAGAGCCTCCTGCCTAAGTGCATAGGAAAAAAACCACACTCGAGTCCTAGCATCTGCAGGGTTGGGAAATCTCACTCCCAAATGAATACTGCACCCCCCCAAACCTTTCCCCCACTTCATAAAATGCTTGGCAGGGAACTCTGAGGGGAACCATTGAGTTTTCCTGCCTTGCTTGCCCTCTTCCTCTTTCTCTGCAAGGGGGCAACCTGAGCTCAAGTGCTGGACCGAATAAACCTGCATTTATTCACAGCCCAGGTGATGGGCTCAGTCAGCTCAGAGCTCAGTCCTTCTCTTTTAGCACTTTTAGCCCACTAAGTTTGAAGACCAGCTCTGTTAAATAGGTTGGCCATATGTCAAGATTCAAAGCCCTCTGAGCCCTCTCAATAAGTACATGCAAGGTGCAACCCACTTCTGAAATGGGAACTAAACAATTTCAAAAAATAAACTCGAATTTCTTCCATCAAATAACTAAAATCTCGGATCGGACATTGCTGTGCTCAACTAAAATGCATACAGAGACAACGCTATATAGCAGATAAATGGGGCGGGGAAATGTAAGTACCAATCTTGTTTAAAAATAATTTTTCTCTCTCCCCCTCACTCCACCATTATACACTTCTTATTTAATCTATTGTGCAAATAAAACTACCATATTTTTAAAATCCATTTTCAATGTTTCCTTTACCAGCTCTGAGAGAAATCAGACATAATTCTGAAAAATGACTAGGACAATCTTTGCTAGTTATTTAGTTGGATAGTTATTTAGGTTTAATGGTGGTTATTAGAGCCATAAAAAATGTCCATGCAGGAGAATGGCCGTTGCAGTATTGATAAAGCAAATTATAGATGAAATAGTATGAGGAAGAGAGACTCAGCCTTTAAAATATAATTTTGTCTAAAATATGTAAGCAATATCACCACTGCTACTGTTCTGCACATATTTCCACTGCAAACCTCTTTTGTGAGATTATAATGGGATTAAACACTGGCTTCAAGGAGAAACTTAAATTTCAGGCAAAAAATCAACCATTTGTCCTCTTTCCCAAAAGAAGTGGGGGAAATAGTTTAGGCCATTTTTGGTTTTCAATATGTACAAAAATATTTTAAAGGGGGCTGTTGGCCCTTGATGGGAAAAGTACCCTGAGCATGACTGGCCATAGTAGGCCAGTACTATGCATTAAAGGCCTGATCTAAAGCCCACTGTAATCAGTGGAAAGATTCCAACTCACTTCCCAGGGCTTTGGACCATGCTCTTTCTGCCCCCTCCACTTCATGCAGAGAGAAATCTCTTTAGATACACCTGCATTACAACAGCTCAGTGAGCTTTTCTTGTACTGACCACAATTCTGACACTGCAAGATTTAGTTCCATATTTCAGATACAAGCAAAAACTGAACCTTTGTGCCTCTGATCATCTGCCCGGATTGTGAACTGTGGCAATTAAGCTAAACTCCCTTTTTTTGTATGACTGCCATTTCTGTTTGCACCTTCATTGGTTCACTGACTTGGGATTGTCATATGTTGTGGATGAGTTTTATTATGTGGGGTTTTGACCCCTACATTTTAATAGAGCTAGTCACACACTGCAAAAACAGCATTCATTAGCTTTTGTTCATATTGAAAACAAGAAATAGCACATAGATAATGTGGAAATATTATTGTAAAGAGCAGGCCTCCTGGCTTGCAAAGAGAAAATTCTGCATACCTCAAAGAAGCAAAAAGCACTACTGAAAGAGAACTGGACACAAAATTCAAGTCAAGCTCTTAGAAAAGTCCAAGTTAGAGCCCACAACATCCATGTTCTGAGTCTGTGAAAACTGAAAGGGAAGATGTTCCACAGCTACTGGATTTGAACAGGAAAGCTCCTTAAGGAATATATGAAATGGGCATATTACTGATTTTCCTAAATGTCAAATATATTAGAAAGATGAAGATTAAGAATTGTGGGACTCATCAATCTACGGTGGAGAATTTTTGCTATTGCTAGCATAGCGCAGTAGCTGTGTAAATCTTCATTTTATTGTTTCACTCATACGCTAAACTTCACAGCATGACAGCTGCTCCTAGCAGTGAACTGAATTTCAAAGGTGGCAAGCACTCACAACTGTCAGTGAAGCCAACAGAGCTGGTGGTGTTCAGCACCTTTATAAAATTCAGGCTGATGTTGTAATTAGACTGTTCAGCCACTAGATGCCATTAGACCAAATATAGAATTTACAGTACTATAATGCACTGTGAACTCTTACAAAAAGAAGAATTAAAATTTTCCATCTCCAACTCAGGGGTTGGTTCCTGGTTAGTCAGACTTACTTAGCTAAAAGCAGAAGCATCCATCAATTTAGAACCTTGCAAAGTTTAACATGAAATATCTTATAGGGTGATCTAATTTGGAATCTGAAGAATATTAAGAAGTTGCTGGATCAACTGAATAAAAAAATACATGGTACAGACTCAGATTAACAATTAACCTACTTTACAGTAGCTCTGCTAGACTTCCTGAGGTACCTGAATTTGCACTAGCAATTTAAATGTTCACATTAACTATTTTTGTTTCTTTCATTTTGCAAGTGTATTATGAACGTGCAGATATACCTGGTTGGCCACTCTAGACTTAGTTTGACTTTTTTGGGATTCTATTTTAGTGAGTCAGTAAAACACACACAATTATTTATGCAGCACTATCAGGGTGCACAATGCTACATAATACAGAGGAAGCATTCCAAAGTAGACCAACAACAATTCATACAGAATACACCACAACATCGTCTGATGTCAGAGCAGTTCCAAATGTTACACAAGCTACTAGTATGTGGACTCCCTCTAGGTTTTGTACAGACTTATTCCACTTACAGAAGAGTCACATTCACTAGCCTCTCCTCAACGCTAGCAACTTGGGGCCAAATCTAGACCCCAGACTCTAGCTCAAGAGCTGGGGACATGAGCAGGAACAGGACAGGGAAAGATCAATCCTCTCCCCTACAGGCCATGAGCCATGAAGCCACTCCACAGATACTGTTTCAGCACAAGGCACTTACACAATCTACACTGAGTGGGGGAGAGAGGGGAAGATTCTTGCAACACTGGATACTCCAGCCCAACCCTAGTCTGCCTTTGTATACTCCACCTCTTCTTAATCCCTTCCCCTCCCATGGAGGGGCTTGCATGCCGCAGGCTGCGGGGCATGCACCCCCTGTACTACTCTCACACATGCCCATGGCACAGTAGAACTGCACTGCTAGCACTGTGAAGGGGCCATTGGTAGCAATGGAAGAGGGGACAGATTTGCCCAATCTCTGAAGTCATGGGGAGTCTTTCCATGGACATTAATGGGAAATGGATCAGGCCCTCAGTACTGTTTTCTTACTGTAAACTCAAGCCTGTTGTAGCTCATTTTGATTGTGCATATTTACTATGTTAAATTACTATCATCTTTGCCTTATTATCCCATCACATTTTAAGCTTTGATTAGTCTAGCTCTTAAATATGTAAGTGTAGTTAGCTTGGTTTAATTAGCTGAACGTTATTTAAATGCCCACCTTAAATTAATCTCTTTGTATCACAAATTGTATGGGGAGGAAATTGGCAACTTTCACATGGGTCTTGCTCGTTAAATACTTCAGCACAACCAATACCATCAACATAGTGACTGAACACAGATTAAAGAAAATAAGAAAGAAATACTTGTGGCACCTTAGAGACTAACACATTTATTTCAGCATAAGCTTTCGTGGACTACAGTCCGCTTCGTCGGATGCATGGAATGGAACACTCAGTGAGAGGATATTTATACAGTCAGAGAAACATGAAAAGGTGGAAGTAACCGTATCAACTGTAAAAGGCTAATTAATAGAAAGGAACTGTTATCAGTAGGAAAGAAACTTTTGAAGTGGTAATCAACATGGCCCATTACAGACAGTTGACACAAAGGAGTTAAGTGTAGTAGCCGTGTTAGTCTGTGTCAGCAAAATGAAAATAAGAAAGAAAAACTTGTAGCACCTTAGAGACTAACAAATTTATTTCAGCATAAGCTTTCGTGGGTTAGTACCCACTTCATCGGATGCGTGGGTACTAACCCACGAAATATTTCATTCCACGCATCCGATGAAGTGGGTACTAACCCACGAAAGCTTATGCTGAAATAAATTTGTTAGTCTCTAAGGTGCTACAAGTTTTTCTTTCTTATTTTCACAAAGGAGTTAGGGTATTTAACGGGGGGGGGGGGGGGAAGGGGAAGGGAATATCCTCTCACTGAGTGTTCCATTCCACGCATCCGACGAAGCAGACTGTAGTCCATGAAAGCTTATGCTGAAATAAATTTGTTAGTCTCTAAGGTGCCACAAGTATTTCTTTCTTATTTTCTTTTTGCTGACACAGACTAACACGGCTACTACACTGAAACCTGAACACAGATTGACAGCCTCAGTCTGAAATTCAACTCAAGTGATGACAAGTTGTGTTTGTTGCATTGCAATGCTTGCTTATCCTTACTTACTGTGGATTATATGGCATCATAAAATATAGCAAGAGACTTAAAAATTAATCAGAATTTTAAATACAATATAAATGATGCCAACATGGACTCAAATCAATCTACAATAATTACTTCTTTGGAACCACTTTTATGGTATCAAATCAATGATCTGAAACCTAAAAATGTATCTAAACAGGCCTTGACATGATTGACATGCCTTAATGAAATGTTAGCAGTTTCACATTTTAAAAAGCATCCTCCTCAGATGTATTCAGAGCCATTTCAATCGCTGCTAACAAGTAGTAATTACAAATCTACTAAGTCAATATTATGGGTCATATACAGCCCTCACTCTGTGGCAGAATTTCTATTGATGTACATGGAAACTGCATGCATAGATTACCACTACAAGCTAAATTCAGACCTGATGGAAACAGGTATGAGAAATATTGACTTTCTTGCCTGCTCTAAACCACAGTCACCCTCTTCCTGGAGTTTGACTTGTATTGTTTGTTAGACTGGATTTAGTTATGTTGTTTTAACCCTTCTCCCCATGGTTAGCTTCTTCTAGAGTTAATAGCTTAGGGTTACTCAGCTTGTCTCTACTAGGTCTTCTCTGCCTGGGATCCAAGATCTTTGTCAGAGTAGTCCTGTTTAAAGATTACTTCCTCTCTCTTAATTCCCTCCAAGCTTGATATTATTGGCAGGTGTTGTTAGAGCAGGAACCGTTTTGGCTCTTGTCTCTAGGACAAATAATTAATTCCTTCCTGCCCTGATCCACTATGACATTTGATTACCTCCTCACAGGGAGCCAATTATTTGGGGTCAGTAGACCCACTTACTTAAGAACTGGGTGTATGAAGTTATAATTATAGACTTATAGGCTTTAAGGTCAGAAGAGACCCTCATGGTCACATAGTCTGACCTCCAGCACATTGCAGGCCACAGAACCTCACCCACCCACTCCTGTAATAGACCCCTAATTTCTGGCTGCGTTACTGAAGTCCTCAAATCATGATTTAAAGACTTCAAGTTACAGAGAATCCACCATTTACCCTAGTTTAAATCTGCAAGTTACCCAGGCCCCAATGCTTCAGAGGAAGGCAACCCCCCAGGGTCTCTGCCAATCTGACCTGGGAGAAAATTCCTTCCTGACCCCAAATATGATGATCAGTTAGACCCTAAGCATGTCGGCAACACCCATGAGGCAGAGACCTGGGAAAGAATTATCTGAAGTAATTCAGACCCCTCCCCATCTAGTGTCCCATCACCAGCTGTTAGAGATATTCTAGCAGTCACAGATTGGCTACAGGCCATTGTAGACAGTCTCATCATATCATCCCCTCCATAAACTTATCAAGCTCAGCCTTGAAGCTAGTTAGGTTTTTTTGCCCCTATTGCTCTCCTTGGAAGGCTATTCCAGAACTCCACTCCTCTCTCTGAGGGTTAGAAACCTTTGTCTAATTTCAAGCCTAAACTTATTGATGGCCAGTTTTATATCCGTTTGTTCTTGTGTCAACATTAGCACTTACCTTAAATAACTCCTCTCCCTCCCTGGTATTTATCCCTCTGATCTATTTATAGAGAGAAATCAGATCTCCCCTCAGCCTTCTTTTGGTTAGGCTAAACAAGTCAAGCTCCTTGAGTCTCCTCTCATAAGGTAGGTTTTCCATTTCGCAGATCATCCTAGTAGCCCTTCTCTATACCTGTTCCAGTTTGAATTCATTTTTCTTAAACATAGGAGACCAGAATTGCACACAGTATTCCCGATGAGGTCTCACTAGTGCCTTGTACCATGGTACTGACACTTCCCTCTCTCTACTGGAAATACCTCACCTGATGCATCCCAATTATGTTTACTTAATGGAGACAGACAAATTTTGAGGGGTTTTTTTTTTCATTTAAATGTACCCATCCAAGACTCTAGATTCATGTACAAAACAGTCTCAAAAAACATTCAAATTGAGTAATGTCAACATTTAGAATTCCCTTAAAACACTAAAACAACCCTTTCCCATGCAGCCACCAACTATTATCACTCAAAGAAAAACACTGTAAAAATAGATTTTTCCAACATACTCTAAATGCCAACAAATTTGGGCTCACTCTATCAAGAGAGAAGCATCAACAAGCGGACAAACTATTTTTCCTTGTATGGGTATAATAAACTTGAGTAACTCAATCTATCTAAACTCTACATGTAACCACATGAATGCAGTGCTCTCTAATGTACAGAGAACCCAGAACCAAAAAGGATTTATAGATCAAAACCAACACTGTTAAGTGCCTAGAATTCAGTGTGGCCTTTGAAGTACAGGCACAATGTATGTGCTGGGAAAAGCATCACTCAAGTAGCAGGCAACCACATTTAGTACCAGGGGAAGTGCAAGTGGTCTAAACTGATGCCAATTTTTAAAAAAGGCTCCAGAGGTGACCCTGGCAATTACTGGTCCATAAGCCTCACTTCAGTATCAAGCAAACTGGTTGAAACTATAGTAAAGAACAGAATTATCAGACACATAGGTGAACATGATTTGATGGGAAAGAGTAAAGGGAAATCATGCCTCACCAATCTACTAGAATTCTTGCAGAGGGGTCAACAAACAGATGGACAAGGGTGATCCAGTGGATATAGTGTACTTGGACTTTCAGAAAGCCTTCGACAAGTCCCTCACCAAAGCCTCTTTAGCAAAGTAAGCAGTGATGGTATCAGAGGGAAGGTCTCTTGGTTAAAAGACAGGAAACAAAAGGTAAGAATAAATGGTCAGTTTTCACAATGGAGAGAGGTAAATAGCAGTGTCCCCTACGGATCTATACTGGGACCAATGCTGTTCAACATATTAATAAGTTATCTGGAGAAAGGGGTAAACAGTGAGGTGGCAAAATGTGCAGATAATATAAAATTACTCAAGATAGTGAAATCCAAAGCAGACTGTGAAGAGTTACAAAGGAATCGCACAAAACTGGATGACTGGGCAACAAAATGGCAGATGAAATTCAATGTTCATAAATGCAAAGTAATGCATATTGGAAAATATAATCCCAACTGTACGTACAAAATGAGGGGTCTAAATTAGCTGTAACCACTCAAGAAAGAGATCTTAGCGTCATCATGGATCGTTCTCTGAAAACATCTGCTCAATGTGAGGCAGCAGTCAAAAAAGCTAACAATGTTAGGGAACCAGTAGGAAAGGGATAGATATTAAGACAGATAATATCATAATGCCCCTGTATAAATCCACGGTATGCTCACCCCTTGTATACTGCGTGTAGTTCTAGTTGTTCCATCTCAAAAAAAGATATAATTGGAAAAGGTACAGAGAAGGGCAACAAAAATGATTAGGAGGTATGGAACAGCTTCCATATGAGAACTGATTATGAAGACTGGGACTGTTCATTTTAGAAAAGAGACTAAGGGGTGATATGATAGAGGTCTATAAAATTGTGACTGGTGTGAAGAAAGTGAATAAGGAAGTGTTATAAAACAAGGATGGGGTGGGATGTCACCCAATGAAATTAGTAGGCAGCAGGTTTAAAACAAAAGGAAGTACTTCTTCAAACAACACACAGCCAACCTGTGGAACTCATTGCTATGGGATGTTCTGAAGGCCAAAACTATAACAGAGTTTTAAAAAGAATTACGTAAATTCATGGAGGATAGGTACATCAAAGGCTATTAGTCAAGATGGTCAGGGATGCAATACCATGCTTTGGGTGTCTGTAAGCCTCTGACTGCCAGATGCTGGGACAGGGGATGGATCACTTGATGATTGCCTTGTCTATTCATTCCCTTGGAAGCATCTGGCATTGGCCACTGTCAGAAGACAAAATACTGGAACAGACAGACCATTGGTCTGATACAGTATGGCCATTCTTATGTTCTTATGTCTTCAGGTGTATCCCCAATTGGCAATATACAATCTGGATGTGATAAAAGGAATAGTTAATGAGGGAAAGAGGTCCATATCTGAAAGAAGGTCATAGCTTTCTTTACAAGTGGAGAGGTAAAGAAGAATCCTACAAAAAGACCAAAGATGCAAACCTGAGTGAAGAAAAGCAGAGCGCACCTTTACAGCAGAAGACATTACCTCAGTCTTTTCCTCTTGTCCTTGCTCCCAAACTCCTCCTAATCCCTATATGCTTGGACCTCATATTCTCTTCACTCAAATAGTCCCTCCTAAAAAGGGCCCACATGCTTAATAAACAGGAATTATCAGCTCAAGAGGGAAAAGCATTATCCAAAAGTAACTCCTCCCTTTGGGTTTCCCAGAGCTCCTTTTTTTTCCCTATGCCCAGCTTCTAGGTCTTCAGCTCTCTAGCCAGGGAGTGTCTTGATTTAAGTCTTGGTACAGTGCAATGCACATTGGCTTTCTTTGGCAAATATGTGATAATGATCTCCCTTATTTAGGCCATAAATATGCAAATAAAAAATTCTAAAACAGGAAGTTTTGTCTCTTTACATTTAGTTTTGTGTGTAAAATAATACAAAGCATTAAAGGGATATTAAACTACATTAAGCATGAAAACTTAAGGTGAAAGTTGAAAACCTGTGCTGACTCTGGTTGTAAACTTGTTTTCGGGTAGAATTTCTGGGGGCAACAGCATATGTGACAGCCATATTTTAGTACAGACTTTTTTTTCACTCTTTGCTTTCATTTGTTTGCTTAGATAAGTGTAAGTTAATCCTTCACTGTCAGACTTTTTTATAGGCTGTAGCCTACTTTACAATATTAAAGCTACTGCTGCCCCCATGTGTCTATGAACTGAAATTGGCTACTTTGACTTCCGGTAGTGTTTCAAACTCTTTTGCAATAGTTCTTTGACATACAACCTTACTTCAAAATTATTTCAAAACACCTTTCACATAAAGGAAATAATAATATAAGAGATTTCAAATAATACTTATTTGAACACCCTCAAATTCTAAATATATGATTTGGGAATTATGGGGGTATTAACTGTCAGACATTAATCCCTAATTGTCAATTATGAGTTGGAGGTCATGCTAATAATAATACCTAGCTCTTATATAGCATTTTTCGTGAGTGCATCTCAAAGCGGTATTTGGTGAGGTATTCAATGCCACTAGCCCTGACAAGCTTAATGTGGCTCAGGAGGGGTTAAATAACCTGATAAGCCATACCTGAGGGAGTGTGAGGCTCAATAGCAAGCCCTCATAGAGGATGAAGCCCAGCTGAGCTGAAGCAGGCAGGGCTGATATAAGGCCAAATAGTGAACTGAAAAAAAGGCTACAGGGAGTGAGTCTGTAGTCACTCTCTGGGCACAGAGAGGAGCAAAAGCCCTGGGATTCTGTTCCTGAAAGAAAGGGCCCACCTGAAAGGAGTTGTGGGGAAAGAGAGTCTGAGACGGCAAGGTAGGAAGAAGCCCAGGGAAACAGCAGCAAAGAAGGGAACTGTGTAGACCTTTGCTGCTCAGTATAGGGTTCCTGGCCTATTGGAACCCAGTGTAGAGGGCAGGCCTGGGTTCCTCTACCAGCCACAGGAAAGTGGCATAGGATTGTTGGAGATGCCAAATAGACAGCTGCTCCAGAGAGACTTGGCTACCCTGGGCAGGGCCAGCTCTTGCCTCCTGCCCCTTCCCCAAATCCCCAGCCCCGCCTCCTCCCCCACACATGCTGCATTTCCCCTGCCCCATTGCTTCTTGCAACCCCTGCCCTAGCTCATCTCCACTCAGCCTGCTCCCCTGAATGTGTTGCTGCTCCACTTCTCCCCCCCCCCCCCTCCCTCACCAGCATGTTCAGGGGAGCAGGCGGAGTGGAGGTGAGCTAGGGCAAGGGGGGTGCAGGAAGTAATGGGGGGTAGAGGAACAGGAACTGCTCCCTGCCCCAGCTCACCTACACTCCACCGCCTCCCCCGAGTGCACCGCCGCTCGGCTTCTCTTCCCCACCCACATTTCTAGGGGTATGGCTGCCCCTAGAAATGTGCTGCCCCAAGCACCTTCTTGTTTTGCTGGTGCCTAGAGCCAGCCCTGACCCTGGGCAGGGGAAAACCATAGTGACCTGGCTGGAGGGCCAAGCCATGAAGTGGGCGCATCCTGACTACTACTTTAGAGACAAGTAGAGTGCCTCAGTCAGATAAAGCAGCGAACCAGGAGGAATAAGGAGGATTCTTATTACATTGCGTGAAGTGCTGCAGTCAATGGATACAGCACATAGTGAAACAACAGCATGGAGGGAGACAATTAATGAAAAACTGAAGCTGGATATCTGCGAAAAGATCGCAGGAGTAGATGATAAGGCTTCTGGAGGGCCAAACAGAGATGCTGAAGTCCCTCATGTTGCACTCTCAACACATCCGTGCACAACTCCCTCTGCAGCCAATACAGCCATGTCCTCCCCAAACTCCCACACCACATTCCTCTCATGTTCCTTGCAGTATCCTGTGCTCTCTATCCCTAGGTACTGGTCTCAAAATGTAACTGTAAAGGGAAAATCATCAAGTGAGTGTGTTTCTACTGGAGTCCTACAGGTATCAGTTCTTGGTCCTACACTATTTAACATTTTTGTGAATGACCTGGCAGAAAACATAAAATCATTACTGATAAAGTCTACATATGACACAAAAATGCTGTGAGTGCTAAATAATGAAGAGGACAGGTCACTACTACTGAGTGATCTGGCTAGCGTGGTAAAGTGGGCACAAGCAAACAAAGACAGTTGTAACATAGCTAAATGTATGCATCCAGGAACAAAGAATGTAGGCCATATTTATAGAATGGGGGGACTCTATTCTGGGAAGCAGTGACTCTGAAAAAGATTTGGGGGTCATGGTGAATAATCCGTTAAATCTGAGCACTTAGTGCAGTGCTGTGGCCAAAAGAACAAGTGCGATCTTTGGATGAATAAACAGGGAACTCTTAAATAGGAATAGAAAGGTTAGTTTACCTCTGCTGGAATACTGTGTTCAGCTCTGGTGTCTACAACTCAGGAAGAATGATGAAAAATTGGAAATGGTTCAGAGAAGAGCCATAAAAATGATTAAAGAATTAGAAAACTTGCCTTACAATCAGTGATGGATTATCCAATAGGCTGATGGGGGCCTGTGCCCGGGGACCCCAGAAAAATGGGCACCCTGCCCCCAGCAGAAATCCGCTGTGGGCTGCGGAAGCTCTGAGCCCTGGCAGAAGTGCCGGGCAGGCGGGGTAGGGAAGAGGAAGTCCCCGCTCCCACTCCCTGGCAGAAACGCTGGACTGGCTGGTTGGGGTGAGAGAAGCCCCCGACCCCTGTCCCTAGCAGAAGTGCCAGGTGGGCGAGGCCGGGTGGGGGAAGCCCCCCGGACCCTGTCTCCAGCAGAAGCGCTGGGGAGACAGGGTGGGAGAAGTCCCAGTGTCTCAACCCTGGTCCCCCACAGAAGTGGGAGAAGCCCCAGCGCCTGGACCCCCACTGCATCCCCAGGACTGAAGGAGCTCTCGCTCCTTGCCACGTGGTGGGGGGGCACAACTTCTCTGGTCTTGGTCTTGGGGGGGCAGAAAGGAGCAAATGAGTTGTGGGGCTGTAGTGGGGGAGGGTGGAATGGGGTGGGACCATGGGTGGAACAGAGGTGAGGCCCTGGGGAAGGGGCAGAAAGGGATGGGGCCGTGAGCGGGGCCATAGGTGGAAGGGGTAGAATGGGGATGCCGGGACTGCAGGCAGAAGGGGTGGGGAGGGGCCTCCCACTTGCTCTGGCCCAGGTCCCCAGAAAACTTTAATCTGCCTCTGCTTACGATAGACGCAAGGAATAGTATCTATTTAGTTTAACAAAGAGAAGGTTAAGGGGTGACTTCATTACAGTCTATAAGTACAGGGGACAAACATTTAATAATGGGCTCTTCACTTTTGCAGAGAAAGGTGTAACGTGGTCCAAGGCTGGAAGTTGAAGCTAGACAAATTCAGACTGAAAATAAGATGTAATTTTTTAACAGTGAGAGTAATTATCCAGTGAAGCAATTAACCAAGTGTTGTGGTGGATTCTCCATCACCGACCATTTTAAAATCAAGATTGGATGCTTTTCTAAAAGATCTGCTCTAGCAATTATTTTGGGGAAATTCTATAGCTTGTGTTATTCAGGAGGTCAGAGTAAATAATCACAATGGTCCTGTCAGAAAGCAGGGTCTGCAGCAAAGCCAGTCTCCAGGCAACCTAACAAGTGCAGATGGCCCGCAATAGGCTGCCTGATTAGCTATTCTGCCTGATTGGCTGGAAGAGTCAGCAGACCAGTTCTTAAGCTCAGCAGCAGTTGAGCACTTTCTCAAAGCATATGCTCATCGCTGTGATAGTTCCTGCCTTTTCTCCCTTCAGGTAACCTGGTTCTACCCCTCAGGTCTGATTCCCGATCTCTGACTGCAGTTATGACCCTGGGCTCTGCCTCCTGACCCCAGCTCTGCCTTCTATTGCAGTTACTTAGCACAACCACCCATGTCCTGGTCACTGACAGTTCCCTTCTGGCTTTGGAATCTATGAATCTTCTCCAATTACACTTCAGTGTCTTTAGACTTCTGAGTTCTCTTTTAAGTAGACTGTATACCTTCTTGCTTTGTTCTTTTGGCATAGTGTTTACATCCATTAACCAGACTATCTTCTGTTGCTTGTTCCACAAGGACTGGTGTAGTTAAATCAGTGTAAATTACTTAAACTGCATCTATATTAGCAAATGGATGGATTTCATTTGCTACCTATCGAACCATTTCTTAAAATATTTCATGCTTCTGGTGGATTTTCCACATGTTCAGAGGCGAAAGTAAGCCGGCACGCCCCTGTATGGCGTACCGGGAAGAGCTGGTGCGCCGTACCGGGGTGAACCGGCTTCCCCAGGCGGCAATTTAAAGGGCCCGGGGCTCCCAGCAGCGTCTGAATCCCCGGACCCTTTAAATTGCTGCCAGAGCCCCACTGCCAGTGCCCTGGGGTAGCGGTGGCGGGGCTCGGGCGGCGATTTAAAGGGCCTGGGGCAGTAGCGGCGGCAGGAGCCCCGGGCCCTTTAAATTGCTGCTGGAGCCCTGCCGCTGCTGCTACCCCAGGGCTCTGAGGATGATTTAAAGGGCCCAGAGCGGTAGAGGGAGCGGAAGCCCCGGACCGTTTAAATACCCGCAGAGCCCCGCTGCCGCCACCACCTTCCCAGGGCTCCGGCAGCAGGGCTCGGGCGCTATTTAAAGGGTCCAGGGCTCCTGCTGCCTCCTGCTGGGGTGGAGAGCAGTTCCTGTTCCTCTACCCCCCATTACTTCCTGCGCCCCCCTCGCCCTAGCTCACCTCTGCTCCGCCACTACCCCTGGGCTCCAGCAGCAGGGCTCCAGGGACGATTTAAAGGGCTCGGGGCAGTACAGGCAGCGGGAGTCCTGGGCCCTTTAAATCACCGCTGGAGCCCCGCCACCACCTCCCCAGGGCTCTGGCAGCAGGGCTTGGGGCTCCTGCTGCCTCTACCGCCCCGGGCCCTTTAAATAGCCACTGGAGCCCCGCTGCCGCTACCCCAGGGCTCTGGCAGCAGGGCTCCGGGGACAATTTAAAGGGCCCCGGAGGGTAGCGGCAGCCGCAGCCCCAGGGCCCTTTAAATCACCGCCCGAGCTCTGCTGCTAGACCCCCCAGGGCTCCGTCAGCAATTTAAATGGCCCGGGGCTCTGCTGTGGTAGTGGCAGCTAGAGCACCAGGCCCTTTAAATCACCCCCCTTTAAATCACCCCCGAATCCCAGGGCTCCCAGCTGCCTGGGCAGCTGGGAGCTATGGGGATGATTTAAAGGGCCCAGGGCTCCTAGCTGCTGCTACCACAGCCCTAGCCCCAGGCCCTTTAAATCCTGATTTAAAGGCCCCGCCTCTTCCGGTTGAGGCCCTGCCCCTTCCTCAGGACTACGGAGTACCGGTAAGTCCTTTAAGTTAGTTTTACCCCTGCACATATTACAACATTTTAATAAAATAGCTATAGTCTATTTCCTTCCTTGGAATTTTTGCTTTTAACTTCAGTTGTTTCTGGATCAGGTCTAACGTCACTAACCCTAAATGTAAGTTCTCTCCTGGGACAGCTGTGTTCAGACCAAGTTTATCGAATAAAAGATGACGTTCCCCCTCAAAATTATTGCATTTCAGATTTACATTTGGGATAGCAGACACTAATGCACCAACCAAAGAATGGTACAAAGACTCAACAGAACACCTGTATTATCATTATTTGTATTAAAATAACACCTGAAGGGCCCAAACAAGATTGGGCACTGTACAGACACAGTGAAAAACAGTCCTTGTCCTGAAGTGATTATAGTCTTAATAGACAAGCCAGAAAAGGCAGGGCTTGCCCATGGTCATATAGCAACTCGGTGTCAGGACTGAGGACCTTCCCTCTTATCCCATGACTGCTTAGTTTGCTTAAGAGCATTGGTGAGGGAACTTTTCAAAGACTTCATGAAAGTCCAAGCACACTATATCCACTGGATCACCCTTGTCCATGTGCTTACTGACTCTCTCAAAGAATTGTAATAGATTGGCGAGGCGTGATTTCTCTTTACAAAGCCATACTGACTCTTCCCCAATATATCATGCTCAACTACGTGTCAGATAATTCTGTTCTTTACTACAGTTTCAACCAATTTGCCTGGTACTGAAGTTAATCTTACAGCCTCTAATTGCCAGGATTGCCTCTTGAGCCTTTTTAAAAAATCAGCATTACATTAGCTATGTTCCAGTCATCTGGTTTTGAAACTGATTTAAGTGATAGCTTACATACTACAGTGAGTTGTTCTGCAATTTCATATTCAAGTTCCCTCGGAACTCATGGGTGAATACTATCTGGTACTGGTGACTTATTACTGTTTAATCAATTTCTTCCAAAATCTCTTCTATTGACACCTCAATCAGGGACAGCTCCTCAGATTTGTCACCTAAAAAGAGTGGCTCTAGTGTGGGGATCTCCCTGACATCCTCTGCAGTGAAGGCTGATTCAAAGATATCATTTAGCTTTTCTGCAATGGCCTCTGCTTCCTTGAATGCTCCTTTAGCATCTCGATCAAACTGGCTTCTGTATCTGAGATTCTTTTTTTTTAAATTGCTCTTAGCTCGTGTCTTTTGCTCTTCACATTTTTTTTTGGCCTAATTATCCTTTTACATTCGAGTTGCCAAAGTTTATGCTCCTTTCTGTTTCTAACCTAAGACTGTAACTCATTCACGTGTCTGCTTGCTTGCTTTAACCTTTTATACAAGTCTCTCATTTCCCTTTTCTATTTAATAAATCTTCATATAGTTTAGTATAGGATTGGCTGCAAGCATTATTATTGGTGTGAGACCCAAAGAGCAATTGACCTGGGGGACTGATCCTCTGGGATCAGGAGTAACCTGAATATTGCTATGACTCTTGGTGTAAGGACCCATTTATCACAGAGAAATGCTCATTTAGGTGGCAAGACATACCTGAGCACCCAGGGGCATTGGCAATTTTTAAAACTGGTACTCTTGACTAGCTGTCTCTACATTCTAATTTTTTATAGAATCAGACAGCTCACATTAAAAAAAAAAGTATAATTATGATCCCCTGGCCTCTGAAAGGATTTTTCTTTCTTTTTTTAAAATTTAAAATTAGTTAATTCAAGCACTAAGAGAGCTCACTGAAGTACTTTATATAAGAAAACCAGCAAACCGCATTACAACAAAGTACTTTACATTTGCGCTGAGTAACATTAAGTAATTTTACTTAGCATTGTATCTCAGCCCAGCCAGTATGGAGAGGTGTTCCCCAAGCACAAATGCTAGAAGGCTGACTATACTCTTTCCTGTGCTCTTCCTTTGTGACATTCCCCAAAAAATGTTCCTTGTAAATCATACCATTTTCTCCATCCATGTCCATGGAAACTTTATTCCTCTCCTCACCTTGTAGTCTGACTCTTTTCTCTGTGGTAATACAGGATCGTGCAGGGCTTCCTGGATTTAGGCTCCCAACTCCCAGAGGCCGCAAAGCACCATTTAAAGTGTGGGGACCATGCTGGCAGGAAGACTGAGGTCCTGTATCTGGGGGATGGGAGGCCTTTAGGGGTTGTTGACTGAAGAGCACTCAGTCTGCAATGGCTCCTATCCCATAGGGATGACCCTGCTCTGGTCGATTGGCTCTAGCCACAGCGTGCAGGTGAAGGTCTCCCTCGTGATGACCTGACCCACCCCACCCCCTTCCTGGCCCTGGTGCCACCGGATCACTTGAACCCACTTTGGGCTGTGGCAGGCCAAAAAGTAGTTGGGCCTTGGCCCCCTGAGTCTGCCACCTATGCAACTACCTGAGAGAAGAGCCAGTGGTGACTGCTGGGAAGGGCTTTACACCCACGCGTAAGCTTGTACATCTATTAGATAATGAGTCGTCAGGAGGAAGGCTCTTTAGATTCGTCAAAATCTTTTTCCTTCACTCTTATCCCTTCTTATTTCTTAAATCTATAATACAATCACAACATCTTTCTCATGGTAGAGAATTACTTAGGTTTAAATTCCTGAGGTTTATTACTTCATATTCATAAAACATTTTGAAGATACAGAGTACTATGTCAGGGCTAAGTATCGACATCTTTATGGAAAGCACTTTTAAAACATTATATTACAGTATTAAATAAAGTAACCTCAGTAACTCTGTTGAAGAACCGGCTTGTAAAAACCCAACCTCTCTCTTGCCTGTAGGAGCAAAAGATTAAAGTTTCATTTTCAGTCTTCCTAAATTTCCAGCTGAGACAAAATTCCAAATCCACTCATTAGCAGACCAAATGCTCCATCACTACCATGACTAATTGTTCAACACTGCACTAGGTAGGAAGGTGGAGATTCCTCTCCTTAGTATTATTACAGTAGTCAACTTGATCCCATTACAAGAAGTCAAAAATTAACTTTTGTGCAGCATCACTACAATCACTAGCTCTCATGTGCCTCAATTTCAGCTGAATTGGTCATTTATATTGGTTCCAGAATAGCCTTGAGCAACAAGCTATGTACAAAGACAATCTTGCTGTTTATTGAAACAGTTGCTCCCCCCTCCCTTTTCCCCATTTATTCCACTAAATAGATAATTTTAAAAAACAGCTGATCACCAAAATATACTCTCCCTATTCTGGAGGGCCATAGCAGCAGCCAAGGACTGTTCTGATATCTTATTCTTATCTAATTCCATTAGGTTTCTGATATGTTGGCCAAAAAATGTATATTTCCTTTCTGTACATTCATTGCTGTTCTTCCTTTGAATTTTTTGCAGTTCTCTCCTCAGCAAACAGTCTGTTCTTGTATACTCAATTATCTGCATTCTCCTGGTTTGAACAAGACTTTAATAGATTCTACGCTGCTGAACAACAATACTTAATTATAAGTGAGGCTTATAATACAAGAGCAAAGACCATATGCCTAACTATATACAGTACTAAAATACATATTTATGTAATTTCATATGCTGCATGTAAATTACTGTAGATATTGATTTAATGACTGATACACACAGTATATATATTTATATTATATATACTGTATGTCCAACAACCTATTTCTTTCTCCAGCTTATCTGTCTATACCAGACCGCTCCCTAGACGTTACTATTATCACTTTCCACTTTCTTTAGGATCTTTACAGAGTACCAGCCTGTTTTTAGCTAAAATCACAAATTATATTTACCAAAATCTAGCTTTTACACTGTGTTTAGATTTCACATGCCTTGAGCAGCCACGGCTAAAAAAAAATAAAAATATTTTTAACATACTCTTCTCACACATTAACTAACGCATGTCCTGCCTATTTAATGCACTTAATGTATCTCTTTTCTTCAAAACACAGCAATTTATGAAGCATGTTAGGAAATCCACACATCTTTGGAGCATGGTTGGCCAGTGACCCAGCCATTGGGGGAGGCTAGCCCCGGCCCCTCCCCTTTTGCCCGACCCTCACCCTCCTCCACAGGAGCCCAGAGCACCCCCACCACGGTCCTCAGCACCCGGCAGTCAGGCGGCATGGCCAGAGTGCCCTCAGCCCTGAGTGGCATGGCCACAGCGTGCCAGGTGGCATGGTCCGAGTGCTGGGTAGGCAGCGCAGCCCCAGCGCCAGCTGCCCTGAGTCCCCGTAGTAGCCCAGCCAGCCTGGGCCAGGGTAGAGCACTCAGAACTGCAGGAGGGGGCCTCCTGGGGGTGGAAAGTGGGCAGGGCCACCCAGGCTGTTTGGGGAGGCACAGCCTCCCTTGGCCTATGATACCTGCCGCCCAGGGCTTTGGAGCCAATCTGATTTGCACACCAAGCAGGGAAACAGCCACCAGTTTCAACACATCTCCCAAGCACGACTATGTCAAGTCCCATGGAAAATCTCTTCGGACTTTAAAATTCATTTGTTGTACACAGTGTTGTTGTAGCCATCTGAGTCCCAGGCTATTAGAGAGACATGGTGGGTGAGGTAATATCTTTTATAGGCCCCACTTCTGGAGGTGAGAGTCTGAGAGAGAAGCTTTCAAGCCCCACAGGCCTGGGAAAGGTGCTCAGACCTTAGCAGTGACACTTAGAGTACCTTCCCCGGACCTGAAGAAGGGCTCTGTGTAGCCCGAATGCTCGGGTCCAATAAACGATATTGCCTCACCCACCTGGGCTCCTTACAATTCCTGGTGGCTTTATCCCCAAGGTAGCAGTGGATGCTTTAGGGCGGCAGCCCGCTCTCCCTTCCCTGCCCTTTAGAGCTGCTCTAGGGTGACCAGATGTCCTGATTTTATAGGGGCAGTTCCGATTTTGGGGTCTCTTTCTTATATAGGCTCCTATTACCCTCCACCCCCGTCCTGATTTTTCACATTTGCGGTCTGGTCACCCTAAGCTGCTCTCCCTTTGGGCTTGCCAAGGGCTGACCTCTCTCGCTCTCTCTCCCTGGGGACTTGGTTGCCTGCCCTTCCCCTCTCGCCTTCTCCAGTCCAGGGACTCGCTGGGAGCTTCGCCCCCCGCCCCTGGGATGGGTCCCCACACAGGGGCAGGGCTCTGGCGGAAGCAAGTCCCGAGCCCCACAGGGCAGGTGGCAGCGTCCAACCGAGGCGGTGCGGGAGTCCCCAGGGTGGGACTAGCGGCGCGCGCCCCCGCCGGCACACGCGGAGCGGAGAGACCTCCCGCCCGCTAGGGGGCAGCAGCGGCGCCCGCGCAGCCAGCTCGCGAGCGGCCTCCCCTCTTGTCCCCTTCTTCGGGTTGCGGTTGCGAGGGGAGGGCGTCTCCCCGGTTGGCGTCACTCCCAGCATGCAGCGCGGCCCGCTCCTGCCCCTGCTGCCGCCGCCGCCGCCGCTGCCGCCGGGGGGAGAAGATGGCGGAGGGAGGCGCGGTGGATCTGGAGACCCAGCGCTCGGACGTCGCGGCGCTGCTCAAAACCGCCCTGCGCAAGGGCGACACCTGGTGAGGGAGGGGCTGGGCCGGGGGTGAGCGGAGCGGTGCGGGCGGCAGCCCACCCCCGGCGCTATGAGAGGCAGGGAGGGGCCGCTCTGGGAGACAGGCTCCCTGCTGGTAACCGGGGCGGCCCGGCCCCGCACTCGGCCTGCGCGGGGGGCGCCCACTGCCCGCGGGTCCAGGGGGGCAGCACAGCGGGACTCGGGACCGGCTGAGGCCGGGCGCCGGGTGGGGGCGGGGCAGCGTTAGCCGGCAGCGCTCTCTTCCGGTGTCCCTGAACTCTGTCTCGGGCATGGGCTGAGACCGCCATGGCCTTACGGGGCCACCCGGGGCAGCTCGCTCCTGCGGCTCTGGTGACGGGCCCGGCTGGGCGGGCGAGTCCCGTGTGCCCAGGACAATGAGGGGCCTGGTATTGCAGGGCACTTGGCCGGCCCCGGGAAGAGGATGATGAGCAGATCCCGATCCCTTCTGCCCGTAGGTGCCTGTTCCATTGTTCAAACAGAAACCAGGGAAAGGGCCCCACCTTCCCCTTCGTGCAGTGACAGGCTTCATATTTGCCAGGTGCAGCACCCAAAAAACCCTCCCCACAATCATGCTAGGCCTCGGGTCAAGCTTCTTGTTGTCACTCCATCGCGTGAACCGTCTGAAGATACCAGCAAACAGGGCTGTTCAGTTCTAGCCGGGATCTGTTTTTTGTTGTTGAAAAAGGTGTTTTGTGAGGTGTTGCATCTTTAAGGTTGCAGCTTGTTAATTGTCAGTAGATCATACAAACTGCCCTAGGTATCTTTCGTGCTTATAAAGAACGAGGCGGGTCTAGTGACTCCCTTTATTTACTTGGTGTTCAGTTACTGAGAATTCTCAGATTTCTGGTTCTCTGGAAACTTGTCTCACAAGTAAGACAATTTAAAACATTCTTGATACTTCCAGGAGGACTTATACCTTCCCCCCCATTCACACTCCCACCGTAGCCATGAAGTGTCAACATTTGGATTTACTTAAAAGTAAATTTGATCTCTTAGAAGTAGACCACCTACATCATTTTGACTTAATATGTCACCACTCAGTGTTTGTTCTAATTCTATAAAATACGGTATTTCATGGTGGTGCTACTGCAGCATGTGTCAGAGTCATACATATATTCTGATGCATTATTCAAATGGAGTGCTGAGTAGATATTCATTTCTTGGCATAAGAACAAGTTGGTCTTAAACTCTGCAAAAGTAGAAGCGTCTAGAAAAAGCGAACAAGTGTATTTAACAAAGTAGTAATACCGAAAATGAGAAATGATGGTTATTTAAAAAATTTCAAGTTTGAGAGACATTACTGGTCAGAGTGGTACTTGTGTTATGTGCAAGGAATTACTCTCAAATCATTAGTGTTCAAAATGGAAGAAACTTGTTTAACTGTGACTGTAATATATGGCTGCAGAAACAGGAGGATAAGACAGTAAGTTTAACGAAAGTCATCTTTTGAATATGTTTTTAAAAAATCAATGTATTTAGATAGATATTAGGATGACAGTGTGGTCAAAATTGTTGCATTTTCCTCAGCATATATCAGGGACTATATCTGAAATTTTAGCATGATTGTAAAACAAACTTCTAAAAAGCCTGATTATTGTGAGAGGCTGAATATGTACAAAATGGGTATGAACTCTCACTGACATCAAATGTTCAAATAGTAATATTGTGGTAAGTTGGCAAACTTAGTGGATAGAACTTTTTAAGCTAATTTGTACTAAATTAAGGTTTCACAAAACAGGGTATGCCTTTATAGTACTTCATACTAAATACTTATTCAGAAAAAATTGGGTAGTGGCTTCTTGAGCATTATTGTTATAAACAAAAAAATGAAGAGAGCATCATATCACAGTTCAGGACTTCCAACAGTCATTCACACAAAATTAAGTGATGCTGGAAAAAAAATCATACCATGTTCTATTTTGACTTATTCTGCTTGGGCATGTTGACTGATATACCCTGGCTAGCATACCTATATATTATGCTGATAATACTACCTGCGATGTATGTGTCTGGCATTTAAATCTATGTATTATTAAGCAGTAATATAGCGGTTATATAGTTCAGATTGGCTTGTATCTGAACTATAATACAATCTGAACTGTACCTTTGTTATAATCCTGTACATTTATGCTGAAGTAAACCTTGGCTTGAGTAGCTAGGAAAACTGTAAGTATAGGACATGTGATTATTTCTTCATGGCAACAGGAATTACCTGGAATGCATTTGCTCAGAACAAAGATAAGGGTGCATCATGACCTGGAATACATGGTTTCAGAAGAAAAGATAAAGGGTACACCATGGTACCAGAAACAAACAAGGTAAAAAGCTAATTAATTAAATCCTGTTTCAGGTGACTTGTATAGTACCTTTAACAGGTGAATAAGTAGGGTATAAAAAGATGGCTTTAGGGATGTGACTTGGGGAGCACACCTTCTGCATAAGGTGAATGTAACATGGCTGTACAGGACTGCTTTTTGGAGACTGGTATCGCATAGAACCTTTTTCCTGTACCATATTAATAAACCTGACTCACATTGGTCACCTGGTGATTTTTTTAAAATAGCACACTCATACTTTCCCCAAATACATAAACTGTATACATGAAATTGATATCAATACTAAAATACAAAAACTTGTTTCTCTTATTGACAGTTTTATTGCTACTCCCAGGATAGTGACATTTACAAGACTGGTTAGCTTCAACTTTGCTATTTAGACTCTTGTGAGCTGCAGAAGTCTGTTGTTGCTTGAGGAAAGTGCTAGAGTAATCATGATGGGGAGAGAATTCCAAATGTGGATGATGGATGAGAGGTAGATTATTGAGACCATCCTCCCCACACACTAGGACTCTGGTGTTAGAGTTGTGAATACCTCAGCTGGGAGCTTCTGAATGGAAAAAACAGGCTTACATGTTCTTTCTTCTAGCACATAGAGAATGCTGGTTGAACATGCATATTTATAAAACCCCTACTAGCCAGAGGCGTATGTGAAATAGGGAGTTCCCAAACAAGGTCCAAAGATAACATCCTGGTAAGAATCCTAGCTCTCTCCTTCCTACTACTTGAATGTGGAGTGTAGTTCCCCATGTAGGTACTTATAGCTTGTGATCAAGTCACCCCTTAACCATCTCTTTGTTAAGCTAAATAAATTGATCTCTTTCATTGCATCACTATAAGGAATGTTTTCTTAGCCTTTAATCATTCTCATGGCTCTTCTGTGAACGTTCTCCAATTTATCAACATCCTTCTTGAATTGTGGGCACCAAAATTGGACACAGTACTCCGGCAGTGGTCCCACCAGCGCCAAATACAGAGATAAAATAACTTCCCTACTCCATCTCAAGTTTGCCATTTATGCATCCTAGGATCGGATTAGCTTTTTTGGCCACAACATCACACTGGGAGCTCATGTTCAGCTGATTATCTGCCACGAACCTAAAGTCTTTTTCAGCGTTGCTGGTTCCCAAGATAGAGGCCCCTCCTGTAAGTATGGCCTGCATTCTTTGTTCCCAAATGCATACATTTACAATGAGCCATATTAAAATGTGTATTGTTTGTTTGTGCCTAGCTTACCAAGTGATGTAGATCAGTGACCTGTCCTCTTCATTATTTAACACTCCCCCAGTTTTTGTGTCATCTGCAAACTTTCACTTTGCCACTGCTTGCATCCGAAGAAGTGGGTATTCACCCACGAAAGCTTATGCTTCAATACCTCTGTTAGTCTATAAGGTCCCACAGGACTCTTTGTCGCTTCTACAGATCCAGACTAACACGGCTACCCCTCTGATACTTGAAACTTTCACTGAACATTAATCTGGAATGAGTAGAGATTGCTTAATTTAATTAAAACTTCTTCCATAATTTTTGAGACTTTCAAATCCCTGGAAAGGGAATCTTTTACCTTACGTTCGTGGAAGTTTCTTCCTAACTCTGCCAGTTAATGATTGGCTTATGCCCCAAAGCATCAGATTTTAAATCCCCATTTGAAAAAAAATATAACTAATGTATGGACTATGAGAATATCTGTTATTACAAGTGTCTAATCCTTTTATTTAAATTCTGATCTCTTCATCTCAGTAATATTGCGGCAGTGAGTTTCAGGTGTTTTTTAAAAAGTATTTCCTTTTATTAGTTTTTAAAGTGCTGCCATTTAATACAAATCTTATTATGAGTGACGGTTAATATTCATTTTTAATATCTTTCTTATTACCTTATCTTTCCTATCTCTTTTCCCATCTTCCTGATGTCACTATTGAAGTCACAACCATACACCTTTTCTTTCAGCTCTGTAACATTGGTACATCCTTGATTTATTCCTACCCCAGATCCAAGCCTTGTACAAATCTTGCCAATTTTTACTCAGTAGCATTTATAATAGCTGACCGTTTCTTTCTGTCCACACCACTGGAACTTCTTGTTTCATCATCTTGTATCATGGTTACTACAGTCTCCTATTCGTTTGTCTCCTTGGCATCACCTCCATTGTTTACAAAGTGGCTGTGAAATTCATCTTTCTTGTCTGTTGTGGTGTCAATCCTTACCCCTTAAATCCCTTCCTTGGTTTCCCATTTCCCACCATATCAAGCTCGGGGTTCTTGTCCTTGCCTGAAAGACTCTTCACAACTCATCTTCTCCTTACTTACCAACTCTGATTCTTATCAAGTTGCCCTCTTGTCTTCCAGTGACATAGCCTCAGCCACAAGTATGTCCACTGCTTGTGGAAATGTCTTCACATTCTCTTATGCTGTTCCTTTATGCACAGAGTGCTTTCCCTGAGCTAGATTGTAAGGCCAATATTCTTGCTGTCACATTTCTCCCCTACGTATGCCACTAATACTGGCTGTCAGGGATGCCAGGGGGAATCACTGATGCTTTATTTTAAAAAGTGATTTTCTCTGTTTTCCTCCCACATCTTTTCCACCACACCCTCTTCATATGTTGTTTCTCATCTTAGATTCTGGGCTGTTCATGGGCTGGGCTTGCACTCTGTATTTTGGAAAGAAGTGACTAAGAAAAGGACTTGGGTTTCATGGCTGGGTAACCCAGCCAAACTTGAGGTCCCAGTGTGGTGGCTAAGAAAAGAAATGCAATTCCCTTATAAGTAGAAGAATATCAAATTGGTAATAAGACCTTTTTATGTCTATGTATACAGCATTAGTGAGACCATTGCTAGGATATTATGTCCTGATCTGGTGTCCATATTTCAAAAAAAGATGTTGACTATTTGTAATGAGTCTGGAAAAGAGCTACAAGAATTATTTGGGGCCTGGATTACAGTAAGATTACTGAAGCTGAGGCCTAGTCTACAGACCTAAAACTTAGGTCAACCTAGCAACGTTGCTCAGGGATGTGAAAAATTCCCGGTTTAGACATTAGTATAGAATCTAGACCCTGTTAGGTTGATGGAAGAATTAATCTGTCGACCTAGCTGCTGCCTTTCGAGGGAAGGATTTTACTACAATGATGGGAAAACCCCTTCCTTCACTGTAGCAAGTGTCTATGCTAAAGCTGTGCCAATGTAGCACTTGTAGCATAGACATATTCTTAATCTATTTATCTTCATGTACAGAATGTTAAGAGGTGACTTAATGATGGTCTATAAATACTTATGTGGGGAGGAGAAATCAGATAAAAAAGGGCTCTTTATAAGATGAAGGTGTAAAACCCAGTGGCTGGAAATTGAAGCTAGACAACTAAAGTGGAGATTAACAGAATCATTAAACCTTGGAGCAGCTTCCCTAGGGCATTGGTGGATTCTTCATCCAATCTTGATCTTAAGATCAAGATAGTCTGCAAATCTTTAAAAAAAAAAAAAAGAGAGAGAGAGAAACAACAAAAAGTGCTAGAGTTGAACTGCAAGTTATGGGTTTCGTGAAATTCTAGGTCTGATTAATTATCTCAGCGGTTTCTTCTTTTGTCTTCCTGCCCTCGCTCGTTTTTGCTCAGCGATGAGCACCAATGCTATCTGTACTGCTTTGGAGAAGCCCATGTCGCGTCCAGCTGCAGTATCTACCTCTCCATCCCTGCCTGCACCCGGGAAGGCCAGGCCCTACGCCTTATGAAGTTCATTATGGAGGTCACCCTAGGCCGGTAGTTGGATCCTGGCCAGGGAACCTCCTCCTTTTCCCCCCCTGTATATCAGCCTGAGTAGTCCAGGAGTGTACCTCCTACCTTGGAGTCCCAATCTGGTTCCGCTGGTGCCAGCTCTATGGACCCCACACCGGGGCCTAGTTATGAAACATGGAAGCATGCACATAAGCATGGCAGTAAGTCTTCCTCCAGATCCAAGAAAGACGCTGCACCATCCACGAGTTCTGGCCACAGAGGAGCGTCACGTTTCAAGGCCCACAAGAGTGACAAGAAAACACTTTGTTCACTTGATCTGCCGGTCCCAGTTCCTGAAGCACGCACCTCTCCTGCATCGGGTCTGCTGATGCAGCATGATTCATTGGTCTCGAGGCAGGCCCCCTTACCGGCCCTGGTTCTGTCTGTGGTTTAGCTACCATTGATGCTGGGGAGACTTGGATGTGCTCCTGGGCTTCATGATCTGTTTGTCCTAGAATGGATGAGGTCTCTGCATGTTGCATTCCATTCGCCTGCTAAAAAGGCCCCCTCTCCTATGTTGGATCTGCCACTTTCTGGTCATGCTCCTACAACACCCCCTGTTCCATCGGCACCCCCATTTGTACAGGACTCCGGTTCCTCCGAGTCTGAGGATTCAGGTACTACACATGGTCCGCTGCTTCCGTTCCAAAGTGATTTGAAGGGTTCTAACACCACCATGGCAGTATCCCCCTTTGCCTCAGTCCAGGAGCCACTTGGTAACTGGTTCCATGGGCACTGCTACAGCAACAGCAGGATCAACCAGGTTGGCCTTATTGGAGCTTGTGACCCCAGTACTCACCTTCAGAACTATCTTGCTCAACCCATGAGGAATCCCCTGTCTCACCAACCTGTCGTTCATTGAGTCCAACCATGGCTCCTAATGTGCCAATCATCCCAGCTCTGACTGTACTGATGGATCCGGAGGAGTTTCCCGTCATCGTCGCCAGATGTGTTGTCGATGCCCTCTTCTCCCTCAGACAACTATCATCAATTTTAGGAACTGCTAATGCTCTTCAGATCCCATTGGAGGAGGTGCAGGAGAGTCAGCACCAACTACTAGATATTTTGCATGCATTGGTATTGGCTAGAGTGGCTGTACCAACAATGACATTCTCCAGCTGGCACGCACTGTGTGGCGTACCCTGACCACATGTGCCCATAGCCCAGAGGGAGTGGAAAAAAGGTATTGTTCCCCCCCAAGGAGTCTGAGTTTCTGTTCTCACATCCTCCACCTAATTCCCTGTTGATCCAGGCTACTACTGAGTGAGCCAAGCAACAGCATCCACACTCCACCCCCTCTGACAAGGAGGGCAAGAGGTTTTCCTTGTCCAGCCTCCAGTTCCGTATGTTGAACTACCCAGCGCTGATAGTTCAAAAAGTCATATTTGGCAATCGGCAGTTGGTGGATTTTGCAGATAAACTACCTCAGCAGGATTATGCCCGCTTCCAAGCTATTTTGGAGGAGGGCAAGTTGGTCTCTAGGACCATATTTCAGGCTGCGATTGATTCACATACCATGGTGACTGGAATAGTCATGAGGAGGGAATTCTGGCAACATTGCTCAGGCTTCCCTGGAGAAGTACAGAGCACAATTGAGGACCTCCCTTTTGATGAATTGCACCTCTTTAAAGACTCTAGAGCCACCCTGTGATTCATAGTCATATATATACCAAAGCAAAAATTTTACTGCCCACACAAGACTGTAGATCTCTCCAGTTCCGCCACCAACATGCTTAAGAACCTCCACAAAAGCACCCGAAGGTCCACAGATCTCGTTTGCCTGGTCTGCTGATGCAGTCCTCCATACAGCACATCCACTTTTCACATAAGTGATATTTCTGAATGCATCTAGAGAGCCATCAACTACTTTGCACCCAATGCTCTTGCCAACCATCCCCTTTGGGGGCCATCTCAGAATCTTTCTACCAGCATGGAGGACAATAACAAACAAGTGGGTCCTGGATGTTATTGACACGGCTATGCGATCTAGTTTGACACTACCTCCTCCACATCCCTTGCCCTTATCCTGTTTCAGGGATCACTCTCATGACAGTACTCTTACCCTAAAGGTGAACTCCCTGCAGCAGAGAGGAGCAGAAGAACCAGTCCCTACAGCCTTTCAGGGCACGTGGTTCTATTCCAAATATCTCCTGGTGCCCAAGAAGAAAGTCGGATGGAGACCGTTCCATCTGCAAGCTGAAGTTCCTCATGATGATGCTTGCAGCCATCATTACTTTGCTAGAAAATGGCATGTGGTTTATGGCTCTCGATATGCAAGACGCCTGCTTCCATGTCGACATTCACTCAATCCGCAGATTGTTCCTGAGGTTCACTGGTCCTTGACACTTCCAATACAGGGTCCTCCCGTTCGGACTTACTGCTGCTCCACGAGTCTTCACAAAAGCTTTTTCTCTGTGGTAGCGGCTCACCTCCAATAGCAAGGAGTCCCTTGTCTTCCCTTACCTAGATGATTGGCTGCTGGTGGCATGATCCAGAAAGGAAGCTCGGGAATCAACATCCCAACTCCTACTACTTTCCTCCCGTGGGGTGGGTGTGAATGTCTAGCAATTGATTTTGCACCCTATACAGTCCCTGGAGTTTGTTGGAGCATGCATCAACTCGACCTCTGCACATGCTTATGTGCTGAAAGACAAGTTCCAGAGCTTACTGTATCTGATCGCTTCAGTGGCATCCAACTCCCAGTCTCAGCCAGAACTTGCCTTTCCCTCCTTGGCCACATGGCAGTGTGCACGTATGGCATGGTCTTCGCTTGCCTGTGCTTCTGCTGTCTATATGGCTTCAAAGAGCCTGTTCCCCCATGCACCAACACCTGGACATCGTTCTCACCATCCCCCCTGAAGTAATCTCCTCCCTCTGATGGTGGAAAGACCCACTCCAAGTCTGCTCCAGAATGCCCTTCCTCCCATCCTCACTGAGAGAGACTATCATAACAGCTGGGGAGCCCACATGGGAGATTGCATGACACACAGAACTTGGACCACTCGAGAAGCCAGGATGCACATCAACGTTCTAGAAGTTTGAGCAGTATGCCAAGTCATGCCACGCATTTTTACTGTCCATCCATTCTCGTCATGTTGGACAATACCACTACAATTTACTACATAAACAAGCGAGGAGGCACAAGATCCCCGGTGCTGTGCGTGGAAGCAGTGCACCTCTGGAAATGGTGCATTGCACACTATCCTCTTGTCAGTATCCTACCTACCAGGCACCCAGAACGTGATTGCTGAAGCACTCAGCAGGAACTTTGCAACCAACCAAAAATGGGGAACTGCATGATACGGCAGTTGTGTGCATTTTTGGTCAATGGGGCACTCCGGTTAGGGAGCGCTTTGCATCGCACACTGACCCCAAGTGCATTCAATACCACTCAAGGGGAGGATTCGGTACCTATTCACAGGGTTGTCGACTGGTCAGACGGTATCAACTATGCCTTCCCTCCCCTGCCGTTCTTGCCACACGTCCTTCACAAACTCCGGTGGGAGAGGGCGATGGCCATCCTGATCTCTCCATTCTGGCCTCGACAATTCTGATTTCCTCTGGTTCTCTGCATGTCGAATCATCCTCCACTCCCACGCTGACATTTCCAGAACTGGTCACACAACACACTGGCAGACTCAGACACCCTGATCCACAGACGTTTCACCTGACGTTTCACGCTTGGTTCTTGGATGGACTCCTCCACTAGCATGAGAATATTCGTCGTCCAGTAGCTGGAAGGACTCTACAAAATGACTCTACCAAGCTAAAGGGCCCAGAAGTGAAACGTGCCTAAACAGAAAGGTATTGCCCCCGAAGTTGTGTGCATCCTGATGCTCTTAAATTATTTCCTCTATCTGAAGGCCTCAGGACTTGCTCTCAGCTTCATCAGAGTGCACACGGTGGCTATGAGCACTTTCCACCCTCTGGTGGAGGAACATTCGGTTTTTACCCACCCTTTGACTGCCCAATTCTGGAAGGGCCTTGTATTTAAATACTCGCCCATTCAGCCCATCACTCCCCAGTGGGACCTCAACCTAGTCCTTATGTCTTTTAATTAAATTTCCCTTTGAACAACTGGTCACCTCCTTCCTTTTTTTCTTTCCATGAAGGTCACTTTATTGGTTGCTATCCTCTCTTCAAAAAGGGTTGGCCAACTGGGAGCCATGATGGTAAACCTCCCTTTCACTCTTTGATAAGGACAAAGTTTCGCTGCACTTGTATCTATCAAAAGTGGTTTCCCGCTTCCATCTCAGCCAACCATACATTTGCCAGCCTTCTTCCCCCAAACCACACGCCTCACATGAGGAATGACTGCTTCACTCCCTCGATGTCCTTAGGGCCTTGGCCTTTTATCTTCAAAGGACGAAGCCCTTCTGGAAGTCTTAGATTATTTGTTGCCATAGTGGAGAGAATTAAAGGGCAGACCCTCTCCACCCAGAGAACCTTGAAGTGGGTCTCAGGGTGCATCACTCTCTATCAACTATCAGGACGGTCTCCACCAGGTGGGATACGGGCCCATTCTACGAAAGCACAAGCATTAACTACCTCCGGGCTCCACGATGTACCCCTTGCAGACATATGTAAGACAGGCATGTGGAGTTTGGTACACATCTTTTCTTCTCATTATACTCTAGTGCATGATTCTGCAATGGATGATGTCAGAGAATGAGCAGGAGGACCCAGAGGCGAATTGAGTAGATGGGCTTCTTTATTGCGGTACTTGTTCCCCTCGACCCAGTTGTCGAGTAAGCACTGAGTTAATCACATCACGCTCTCTTATTTGTTAATATGTAAATGCCCACATTTATTACAACACCCCCAAAACCCTTATTTGATAATATGAATGCCCATATAATCAATAGTAATAGATGTATACTGAATATAATTATACCCGCCCCTGTTTACAGCATTAAACATATTCTACAGATATTTTTACCTTGAAGATGCATTTCTTTGCAGTAATTGTAGCCACAAGTTCCCTTAATCAGCAGTTCACAGGGGAGGGAGGAAGCGGCCATGACCCCAAGCTCATTTATATAGCTGGGAAAGGAAGGGCGGGGGGAGATAACACTTCTGTACACAAAGGGTATTCTTTAGACACCCACACTTCTTATGCAGCTGCAACTCTCAACAATCCTTAACGAGCAGAAGGAGAGGGATACCACTTTATCTGTTAAGCTAAGAGACAGTGCCTGCCCATGCCTTCCTCCCTAATACTATGCTAGCGGTTACCCAGGTCTTTACTTAACCCTTACACGTTGCCTCATTCGGCACAGCGATCTTCTGTTCCACAGTTCCGTCATCTTCCTCGCACCCTCCTCCTACCTAGGTACTGCTTGTTAATCACCCTCAGTGGAATACAATAGGGACAATCACTCGAACAGGAAGAAGGGGCGGTTACTTACCTGTAACTGGAGGTTCTTTGAGATGTGTAGTCCCTATCTGTATTGCAACACCACCCTCCTTCCCCTCTGCTGCGGATCTGGTAGATCTGTGGTGGAGAAGGAACTGAAGTCATGGTTGGGCCGCCTGCCCTTTATCACCTTGGGCGAAACCACAAGGCGATACAAGTGCTCGTGGAGGGACCAACTGACACCACTACTTTGAAAAGCTCCGGCTCCTGGCACATACGCGTAACCCTCAGTGGAATACAATAGGGATCACTTATCTCGCAGAACTCCAGTTACAGGTAAGTAACCTCCCATGATGCGTTGGGTTAGGGCAGTCAAAGATGGTCAGTTGTAATGCTGGCCACATCATTCCCTTGCATATCATTGATAAGGTTAAGGTTCTGTCACGGGTATTTTTAGTAAAAGGGACAGGTCGCAGGCAATAAACAAAAATTTACGGAAGTCTGCAACCTGTCCCTGACTTTTACTAAAAATACCCTGGGGTAGACAGAGTGCAGCTGGGGCTTGAATTTTGTTTATTACCCATGAACTGTCCATGACTTTTTTTTTACTAAAAATACCCGTGACTATATCGTAGCCTTAATTATAATATATACAATATTCAGTTCTTTAACATTTAGTATACATATTTGACTAACACAATTCATTACACAGTTCTCTAACATGTTTGCAGTTCATTAATTCTGTAGAGAGTTAGGTACAGGCCTTTTAAGAACATGAAACAAGTAAAGAGATTAGTTAACCATAGTTTCTCAAAGTTAACCTTTGATATAGGCATGGAACAGAAATTTAAATGCAAACACGTATTTGTTATATTTATTATGGAATATTAACTTGAAATCCTGCAAGAATAAAGATTGGATGTTGTCACTTTAAACATGAGTCCTGTTTTACTTACAGCAGTACAGTTGTGATAGTTTCTTTGTTATCCCAGTATTGCTTCATCTGTACTTGCTCAGAGTAAAGGGGAGGGGGACAGGGGATTAGCTGTCTGGACAATTTGCACAGTTTTGCTGTTGAAAGTGAAATGTCTCAGGTTCAAAAGGTGCTTCTCCCAGTGACTCAATGTGGTGAAGTCAGTGAATTTGCATAAAATAACATCTGTTACATATTCAGGCTAAGCATTTTGATTGTGAAATCCAGTGAATGACCTATCAGGCGGCATAAATAATTCTTAATTTTTAAAAAATTGATTAACTAGTGGTATACACCTGAAGAAAAATAATCTTTAGATATTGCACAACAGCAAAATAGAATGGCAAGACATCTGGTCATATTATTTAAGTGTATTGGTATCAATTACATATTAAGACAGACTCTGCAGTAAGACTCTTTTGTAACCATCATTGGTACCGTACCAGCAATATATCATTGATTCATAATGTATAGTAAGCCTGTTTTCTTTATATGAAAAAAACTGCAAGTCCACTTCAAAATGTAGAAGAAAAAAAACAAAACAAAATCCTTCTTGTTAGATTTCAGTTATTTTATTTTGTCTACTAGGTATTGTCTTTGGTGTATATTTGTAAAATTGTTATACATTAAAGCTTCTTGAATTTACCTTTTTACTTGCTGAATTTATTTTTCTGTTGTCTAAGAAATGAACGCATACATACAAAATTTGTGATTAAACCCTCATTCATTTTGGCAGGCCATGCTTGGAAAATAGTAGAGTCCATGACTTCTGAATATAGTAGCATAATTAAATGTCTTCTCTGAAATATGTAAGGACCACTATTTAGAATTTCTTGTTCATGGAAGTTGATACAAATTTTACTTGAATAAAGAGTGTTAAATACGAACCACTTTCTGAAATTACACACCACTTTATTTAACACTTACTATTTGCAACACTACAATTTCTCAATTTGGATCCTAAATTTGCTGTTCACCAGGAAAATCATTTAACAAAGGTTGCTTTACTTGAAAATTATTGTGCCTCTTCATGTTACAAACATGACATAAACTTGTAAATACTAAGTTTCAGAGCTAAAGTGCACACAAATCTGATGCTTATAGACTCATAGACTTTAAGGTCAGAAGGGACCATTATGATCATCTAGTCTGACCTGCACAATGCAGGCCACAAAATCTCACCCCTCCACTCCTGGAATAATCCTCTCAACTATGTCTCAGCTATTGAAGTCCTCAAATCATGGTTTAAAGACTTAAAGATGCAGAGAATCCTCCAGCAAATCACCCATGCCCCATGCTGCAGAGGAAGGCGAAAAACCTCCAGGGCCTCTGCCGATCTACACTGGAGGAAAATTCCTTCCCGACCCCAAATATGGCGATCAGCTGAACCCTGAGCATGTGGGCAAGACTCACCAGCCAGACACCCAGGAAAAAGTTCTCTGTAGTAACTTCTAACATCCCCTCATTGACCATTGGTCCTATTTACCACTGATGGCAATTAATTGACCTTTGACTAAGATCATGTTATCCCATCAAACCATCCCCTCCATAAACTTATCTAGTTTAATCTTGAAGCCAGATAGGTCTTTTGCCCCCACTGCTTCCCTTGGAAGGCTGTTCCAGAACTTCACTCCTCTGATGGTTAGAAACCTTCATCTAATTTCAAGTCTAAACTTCCTGATGGCCAGTTTATATCCGTTTGTTCTTGTGTCCACATTGGTACTGAGCTTAAATAATTCCTCTCCCTCCCTGATATTTATCCCTCTGATATATTTAAAGAGAGCAATCATTCTCCCCTCAGCCTTCTTTTGGTTAAGGTAAACAAACCAAGCTCCTTGAGTCTCCTTTCATACGACAGGTTTTCCATTCCTCGGATCATCCTAGTGGCCCTTCTTTGTACCTGTTCCAGTTTGAATTCATCCTTCTTAAACATAGGAGACCAGAACTGCACACAGTATTCCAAATGAGGTCTCACCAATGCCTTGTATAACCTCCTTATCTCTACTAGAAATACCTCGCCTAATGCATCCCAAGACCGCATTAGCTTTTTTCACGGCCACATCACATTGGCGACTCATAGTCATCCTGTGATCAACCAGGACTCCGAGGTCCTTCTCCTCTTCCGTTACTTCCAACTGATGTGTCCCCAGCTTATACCTAAAATTCTTGTTATTAATCCCTAAATGCATAACCTTACACTTCTCACTATTAAATTTCAACCTATTACTATTACTCCAGTTTACAAGGTCATCCAGATCTTCCTGTATGATATCCCGATCCTTTTCTGAATTGGCAATACCTCCCAACTTTGTGTCATCCGCAAACTTCATTAGCACACTCCCACTTTTGGTGCGGAGGTCAGTAATAAATAGATTAAATAAAATTGGTCCCAGAACTGAACCTTGAGGAACTCCTCTAGTAACCTCCCTCCAACCTGACAATTCATCTTTCAGTATGACCTGCTGTAGTCTCCCCTTTAACCAGTTCCTTATCCACCTCCCAATTTTGATCCTCATCTTTCCAATTTAACCAATAATTCCTCATGTGGTACTGTATCAAATGCCTTACTGAAATCAAGGTAGATTAGCTCCACTGCGTTTCCTTTATCTAAAAAATCTGTTACTTTCTCAAAGGAGGAGATCAGGTTGGTTTGGCACGATCTACTTTTTGTAAAACCATGTTGTAATTCGTCCCTATTGCCATTGACCTCAATGTCCTTAACTACTTTGATAGGTTTCAGTGTAGTAGCCGTGTTAGTCTGTGTCAGCAAAATGAAAATAAGAAAGAAAAACTTGTAGCACCTTAGAGACTAACAAATTTATTTCAGCATAAACTTTCGTGGGTTAGTACCCACTTCATCGGATGCATGGAATGAAATTATATTTCAGACAGATATTTATACAATCAGAAACATGATGGTCCAGGTGTATAGACCAATCTTAAGAGGCTAATTAGTTGAGAGGAAACATGACAGCAGGGGAAGAAAAAGCTTTTGAAGTGATAAACAAGATGGTCACACAGGTGTGAATGAGGATCGTTAACTTAAGGAAAATAGATTCAATTAACATAATGGCCGAGCCATTCCAAATCACGATTTAATCCGGAGGCAACGCAATCTAGTTTGCATATCAATTCGAGTTCAATAGTTTCTCTTTGAAGTCTGCTTTTGGAGTTAATCTGTCGCAACACTGCTATCCTCAAATCTGTCATTGAGTGATGAGGGAGGTTGAAGTGTTCACCTACTGGTTTTTGAATGTTATGATTCCTGATGTCAGATTTATATGCCAACTCTGTCAACATATCGATTCAAGTGATACCATCACAGGGCCTAATCACATCCGCCACGCCATCAGGGGCTCATTCACCTGCACATCTACCAATGTGATATATGCCATCATGTGCCAGCAATGCCCCTCTGCCATGTACATTGGCCAAACCGGACAGTCTCTACGCAAAAGAATAAATGGACATAAAGCAGACTTCAAAGAGAAACTATTGAACTCGAATTGATATGCAAACTAGATTGCGTTGCCTCCGGATTAAATCGTGATTTGGAATGGCTCGGCCATTATGTTAATTGAATCTATTTCCCTTAAATTAACGATCCTCATTCACACCTGTGTGACCATCTTGTTTATCACTTCAAAAGCTTTTTCTTCCCCTGCTGTCATGTTTCCTCTCAACTAATTAGCCTCTTAAGATTGGTCTATACACCTGGACCATCATGTTTCTCTGACTGTATAAATATCTGTCTGAAATATAATTTCATTCCATGCATCCGATGAAGTGGGTACTAACCCACGAAAGCTTATGCTGAAATAAATTTGTTAGTCTCTAAGGTGCTACAAGTTTTTCTTTCTTCTTTTCATTTTGCTTAACTACTTTGTCCTTCAAAATTTTTTCCAAGACCTTGCATACTACAGATGTCAAACTAACAGGCCCGTAGTTACCCAGGTCACTTTTTTTCCCTTTCTTAAAAATAGGAACTATATTAGCTATTCTCCAGTCAAATGGTACAACCCCTGAGTTTAGAGATTCATTAAAAATTTTTGCTAATGGGCTTGCAATTTCATGTGCCAGTTCCTTTTAATATTCTTGGATGAAGATTATCTGGGCCGCCCGATTTACTCCCATTAAGCTGTTCGAGTTTGGCTTCTACCTCAGATATCGTAATATCTACCCCCACATCCTTATTCCCATTTGTCATGCTTCCACTATTCCTAAGATCCACATTAGCCTCATTAAAGACTGAGGCAAAGTATTTGTTTAGATATTGGGCCATACCTAGATTATCCTTAACCTCCACTCCATCCTCAGTGTTTAGTGGTCCCACTTCTTCTTTCTTTGTTTTCTTCCTATTTATATGGCTATAAAACCTTTTTACTATTGGTTTTAATTCCCTTTGCAAGGTCCAATTCTACATGACTTTTAGCCTGTCTCACTTTATCCCTACATGCTCTGACCTCAATAAGGGAGGTTTCTTTGCTGATCCCGCCCGTCTTCCACTCCTTGTATGCTTTCTGTTTTTCCTTAATCACCTCTCTGAGATGCTTGCTAATCCAGCTTGGTCTAAAACTCCTGCCTATGAATTGTTTCCCCTTTCTTGGGATACAGGCTTCTGATAACTTCTGCAACTTTTACTTGAAATAATCCCAGGCCTCCTCCGCCTTTAGATCCATAAATTCTTTAGTCCAATCCACTTTCCTAACTAATTTCCTTAATTTATTAAAGTTAGCCCTTTTGAAATAAAAAACCCTAGTCTCAGATTTATTTTGGTTTATCTTTCCATTTAGTTTGAACTGAATTAGCTCATGATCACTCGAGCTTATAGTGCTCCTTTGTCAGAATTATTCTCTTGTCATATTAATCTTTAGCAGAAAAGGGCTTGCAAAGATGCATGCTGTCAAATTGTAATACAGATTTGGCAGAACATTCACCAATTTCAGTGATGTTTTGTAGCTGTCAGTTGCATTTTTATTGTGTTGTAGAAAATATAAGTTGTAGACTGTTGTATTGCAATCAGTATAACTGGGGAAAACAACTCAATCATCAGTATTTGTGCACACTAGAAAATGTTCTGGATTAATATTACCCTATTTTTGAATGTTGGAATCGTTTATTACAAGTTTGGTCAGTTGCATGTGAGACAAAGAAATTCTCCGCTCTGAACTGAGTTTCCCAGATCTACAGTGATTAATGTGGCCAAATACGTCCCTGAGTTGCTTTTAAACTTTCAGATGTAATTTCATCAGACTAAGGTATTATTCTATGTCTTCAAAAAAGTCTCCAAAATGATCAGTGTGTGGATTTGATAATTGAGCTGTTGTATTCACTTTGAGTTGCAAACAATCCAATAATTTAAAGCATTTTTTAGGAAAATGCTACTCTCTAACTTTTATGGTAGAACAGAGCACCGTGCTTTATTGGTTTAGTCCACCCAGTTTTATCCTTGATGGTGGTAGTAGTAGTATTTATGTTGTGGTTGTGCCCAAAATGTATTTAGACATACAGAGGATTAGTCAGTTCCTGGACCAAAAAGCATCAATCTCAACAGAGCAGGCAGAGGGATACAACATCCAAGAAAAGTGGACAGAGAGAATACATGTTTCATTAGTTACAGATCTCATTTTTTGCAGGTTAAACTTGTATTTCTCATGCGACCTGATCATTTTCAATTCCAGTATCCTTATGCCCTACCGTTGTAACATTTAACTTTACTTCAGTATAAATCTTGGGTTCTGAAAAACCCAGCTATTTCGTATTTTCCAGGAAAAAAGTCAATTGTGTACTTTTTAGTTTTCATTTTTTCTTTCTTTACCACACAAGTGTTTATATGAATATAACATTTCAAAAAATTTTATATATGAAATAACATTTTAGTAGTATTCAAGGCTGAGCAGATTCTTCTAATGTATAAGTTCAAACAGGAAGGGCAATGCATGAAGACTAGAGATAATTGTGGCTAGTGGGTAAAATTAACTGTAATTGAGTGTTGAAGAAAAGAATTGGTAGCTTTGTGAATTGTTGGGAAGCTCTGCTTTACTGGAAATTTCAAAATTTGGGAAGGTAGGATATCAGATAACATGCTTCTATATAAAAGTGGTAGCTAATCTTTTCAGTATTTATAATTTTGAATTCACTGTTTCTCAGTCAAATTGATGTAAATCTGAAAGCTGCTGAGAATACTGCAAGTGGGCAATTAGTGTTCAGTGATTACCAAGCATTGGTGTAAGCATCACTCAAGATGCTTAAAGATGAAGTGGTTGGAAGCAAAGGATTGAATAAACTTAACTAATGAAACCAGACATTTCTAGAATAAACATTGAGATTTTTAAATAGCAAGATTGAGATGGCTCTAGCCCTCGAAGCTTTGATCAGTGCCTTGCTAAAGGTCACAATGCTCTAGCCCTTGGAGCTTTGGTCAGCCCAGCTGTGTGAAGTCTCTTAGGGTAGGTCTACACTGCAATTACCCACGGCTGGCTCATGCCAGCTGATTGGGGCTTCTGGGGCTTGAGCTGCAGGGCTGTTTAATTGCATCAGCCCAAGCTCTGGAACCCTTCCACCTCGCAGGGTCCTAGAGCCCAGGTTCCAGCCTGAGTCCGGAAGTCTACACTGCAGTTAAACAGCCCCACAGCCCAATCCCCGGAAGCCAGAGTCAGCTGACATGGGCCAGCGGCAAGTGTCTAATTGCAGCATGGACATTCCCTCAGTGGCTAATCACTCTCTGGTGGTGGTTGATGAAGCTGAGCTAATCAGAGAAGACTTGGTATAAAAAGTAACTTGCTAGGCGAACTCATGAGCCCCAAACAGAGACACCTAACAGGAGAGTTTTAGAAAGCGCTTGGACCAGGAGAGTGAGAGGCTTTCCTTGCACATTCAGTGGTACGTGTGCTATCAAGATGGCCAGCAGTGGAACCGTGGGGTGACCTGCAGTGCATGTGCCATTTTCTCTTTCTGGCCTGAAGCCAGAATGGATTTCCTGTGCATAAAGTGCAAGTTGGTGGTTGTGCTGGAAGAAATTATTCTCAGATTGGAGGGGCAAGTTGAGATGGTACTAACAATCAGAGAAGCTGAAGAGTTCTCTAACCATCTAACCATTTCGGGAAACACCAGTACCCCTGGTTCAAGGAAGAATGAAGCTGGCCACAAAGAAATGAGTGAGAGAAGATGTCAGCAAGGAGGCCTCACCGTTGATAACCATCAGAAGCAAGAGGACCCAGCAGCATTCTGTATGGGTGGAGACAGATGAGGATAGTCAGACTATGGCCACTGGAGAAAAGAGAAGCAGAAAGAACTCCACACAGCTAGAAGTTTCAAATTGATACTAGTTCCTCAGCATAGACTATGGAAGATACCTCTCAAGATCGAGCAGGTCCAAGGGAATGGAGAGAGATACAGGGCACAAGTGGATGACAGCTCGGCCCAACCGGTAAGAAAATTAGGCATGCCGATAAATGAGTTCTCTAACCATCCAAGGAAGACAGATGGTCTTTGTAGGAGATTCAATACTCAGAAGAATCAAAAGAACATTTTGCAAGGGACATGTGGATATCAGGACAGCGTGCCACCTCCCAGAGCCAAGACGTGACACGTCACTCTAAAGATTGGATAGGCATCTGAAGTTGACAGGCAAGGATCCGTTGGTGATGGTTTATATCCTATGAATCAGTGTCATTTGTGCTGATATCTTACAGATACATGACTTCAGGGAACTTGGAAGCCTGCTGAAGAAGAATGTCCAAGTCATCTTCTCTGAGATCCTTCCTGTCCCACAAGGAAAGAAAGACAAAAGATTATGTAAGTGACTTGCTGGCTAGGTAAGTGAAAGATTGGTCTTCCCTTCCTCTGAGGTGGAGGTCATCTCCTCCCATAGAAGGTTGACCAATTTCCTCAGAAACAGGTTGGCAGGAGCAGTCAGAAGGGGGTTAAACTAGTACAAAGAGGGAAGTTATGAGCATTCAGCACAAAATTGAGATGTTGAGAACAAAATTATCAAGGAACCAAAGGATGTGAAAAGGATTTCTTCTACACCAATGCTAGAATTTCTAGCCTGGAAACAACTAGGAGAAATTAGAATTGCTCATTTATGAGCATAAATTCAATCTAGTTGGTATTACTGAGACTTGGTGTGTTTATTCACACAATTGGAATGTTAAAATCAATGGTTATAACCCAGTGGTCCCCAAAACGGTGCCCGCAGGCGCCATGGCCGGCTCCAGGCACCAGCGGAGGAAGCACGTGCCTGGGGCGGCACAGTCCCGGCTTTTTTTTTTTTCCTTCTTTGGCAGTTTGGGCGGCAGTCTGCTGAACGCCTGGCTCCCGATTCAAAGCACATTCAGCGCTCAGCAAGACCCCCGCCAGAAGGACCCCGACAGCAGGAGGGGCCGGGGCGGGGCCAAAGAGCGGCTGGGCTGGGCGCGCACCGGGGGAAGGAGCCGCCCAGGAGCGGAGCAGAGTGGGACGTGTTTGGGTGCCCGGCTCGCTCCACGCCCGCTGGCGGCCAGAGTTTGCGCTCCGGGGACTGGGGGCGAGGTGCAGCGCCCCGGGATGGGAGCTCTGCGCCAGGCGGTGATAATTCTCTGGGTGCTCCTGTGTGCACGACTGAGACACGCAGGCTCCCTGGAAGCCCAGGTAAGGCGGCGGCGATGGCCCGGGGGGTTGGAGCTCACAGTTCCCAAGAACTCCTGGCAACAACCCAGTGTCCTTTGGTAAGCAGCAGCGCAACACATGCTCTGCGGTGGGGCCGGGGCAGCCGACTCGCACACAGAGCGAAGGACGGACAGACAAGCATAGTGAAGGACAGACACACACACGGAGCGAAGGACGGACATACAGACACAGTGAAGGACAGACACATACATGGAGCGAAGAACACACACACGGAGTGATGGGAGGACAGAGAGAGATTGTGAAGGAAAGACCATAGGGGCAGGGCCGCAAGCGTCCCCCCCCCCCAAAAAAAGCCGCGGCCGGAGCTGCGGGAGAAAAAAAAAAGCCCGTCCTGTCTGGCACCTGAGCTCACCGGAGAGGCTCCCCCAGCCCCTCCCCCGCTGTGCCTTTGCCGCCGCACGGGCAGCGCTCTGCGGGGCGGGGCAGCGCAGCAGCATTTCTGGCTCCGGCCGGTGCTCTGAGTGGCGTAGTAAGGGGGCTGGGGCCGGAGCCGGGGTTTGGATATGGGGCACGGAGTCCTATGGGGCAGTCAGGGGACGGGGGGCTTAGATAGGGTGTGGGGTCCTGGGGGGGTGGTTAGGGGCAAGGGGTCTCTGGAGGGGGCAGTCAGGGGACAGGGAGCACGGGGGCTTAGATGGGGCCCTGGCGGGTTAGGGGGTCTCTGGAGGGGTAGTCAGGACAAGGAGCGGGGAGAGGGGGGTGGATGGGTCAGGGATTCTGAGGGGGCAGTCAGGGGACAGGAAGTGGGAGGTACACCCTAATGAAATGTGCTGCACACGCCTATGGGAAAGACACACAGTGAAGGACAGATGGACACACAGAGCAAAGAACAGACACATGGAGCAAAGGATGGACACACACAGAGCAAAGGACAGACACGAGAGAACAGAGTGGAAAACACCACCCATCCCTGGAGCACAAGGCAGGCAGCAAAGCGCAGGAGAGAAGAGGGGCATTTTAATCTGGGCCTCAAGGGGCTGGGAGTAAAAGAAGACAGGGAATGTTAAGTGCATAGGGATAAGCCAGGCTTCTGGCAGCCCTTAGCTTTTTGTCAAGCTTTGGGATGTTTTGCCCAAGGGCTGCGTAATGTGCTACGCAGAGGTCTCTCTCTGGGCCCAAATGTGCAAGGGGCGGAGAGCCCTCCGTTTACATTGGTTTACGTGATCGAGCCCCACACGCACACAGAGCTAGAGCTTCAGCTGGTGTAAATCAGCATAGCTCCAGTGACCTAGACTAGAGCTACACAGATTAATTTACCCCAGCTGCAGATCTGGACCCTGGACTTCAGTGGGCTGAGGGGGGCGAGGAGGTGGGGGGGGGGGGGGGGGCGAGAGAGCACAGGGCTGGCGGGGGGCAGCCAAAAATGTTTTTGCTTGGGGTGGCAAAAAACCTAGAGCTTGTCCTGGCGCCCGCCCACCAAGTAGTGCCCTGCAAGGGAGGGAAGCCGCGGCCCCCGACCTGCCGGGGACAGAGAACACCGGCGCCTGCAGCCCCGTATTTTTTAATGTACAAATACAAAATAAGTCTTGAAAAATTGTTGGCGCCCGCCACACTCTTCTGAAAACATGAATGTGCTATTGGCCACGAAAAGGTTGGGGACCACTGTTATAACCTATTTAGGAAGAATCAATTGGGCAGAGTGGGAGGCGGTGTGACGGGGTGGACTACGCCCACAGGCACCCTGCTGGAGGCCTTCGGGTCCTGCCACATCGTTCCAGGAAAGGAGCAGTACAGGAGTCCTTCAAGCAGTCTAGAGAGGCTACAGGGGAAGCAGCCAATCTGGGGGAGGCTGCAAGGGGCTAGCCCATCAGAGGGTTGCAGGTTAGCATAAAAGGAGCTGCAGTGCAGATGAGTCAGTTGCTGCTTGGAGCCTGTGGAATGAAGGTGGTGATCCTAGCGGACTGAAGGACTGCAGCAGCTCAGTGTAGGCAGGGACCGGGGGAGCAAGAATGAGCTCCTGGCTCGCTGCTGGGCCTGAACATAGAAGAGCCCTGAGGTAAGGGTGAAGCTTTGGTGAAGGCTGGGGCCAGAGAACTGAAAGCAGTTTCATTAAAGGGACATGACGGTGTGTGGCTACTATTCCTAGGGTCCTTGGGCTGGACCATGGAGTAGTGGGTGGGCCCAGGTCCCCCCATAAGCCACCAGGGAAGTGGCCTACAATTGGACAGCGATTAAATCCCTAGAAGAGGATCTGAACTGTTAAGAGGCCCATCTGGAGAGCTGGGGCCAGAACAGACCAGAGTGGGTGAAGAGTCTCCAGAGCAGTTGCCCTGGGGGCAGGCCCCCGTACCAGCATCAGGCGTGCTTAAAACTTTGTTGGACTAATGCCCCAGAAGGGGTCTGTTTGAGTTGTGTCCCATGCACTGTGTGTGACCTGTTCGGAGGGCTCAGTCACTAGAAATGGACAGAGAAACTGTCAGAAGGGGTCACCACAGACTTAGAGGTGCAGACACACACCTGAACAAGAGACGCTTATGAGTACCCCATTACAGGAACTTTTTGTCAAAATGGCATTACCTATTTCCAAGTCACTGATAACTCAGAAGAAAATTATCTTAAATGCTTATGGCTCAATGTCCTAACAGATAAGCACATGATAGGATACTTCTTGGTGTCTGTTACAAACCACTAAATCATACTAAGAAAAAGGATGCCCCCTTCCTTACGTGCCTATCTACAATGTGTAGGAGGAAAAAGCTGTGTGGTCAGGGGGACTTGAATTTGAGTGACATGTGCTGGAGGTCTCATGCTCCCAGTACTAAAACATTCTTGGAATTTCTAAACATTATAGGTGACAGTTTTCTAATTCAAAAAGTGTTGCAGCCAACACAGGAATTCTATATTGAATCGTGTCCTAACAGATAAAGATGAACTGATCACAGACCTAAAAAATTAACATTATCTTAGGGGAAAATGATTATGACTTGATCATGTTTATAATTGCAAGCAGAATAAAGTCCAGATCAGTAATATATATAGAGTTGGTGCTTTAAGAGGGCTAATTATGAGCCAGATCAGCTGGGCAGAAGAATTTAATCAGAAAAATGTGACTGATAATTGGGAATTGTTCAAGAACACTTTACTAGATACTCAAAAAGCCACAATAGACGAAGAAGGCTGGGCTGGTGTAAAAAAAATGACCTTGTTTAGAGGAGAAATGAGAGCAGATGTAAAATAATATCATTATTTTTTATTAATAAATAAATGTAAGAAAGGGTAAATTGATAAGAATGAGTACATATCCAAAGTTAAGAATTATAGAAATTGATAAGGGAAGCCAGGGGACACAAGGAGAAATCTATGGCCTGCAGAGTTAAGGCTGATAAGGAGGAGTTTTTAAAATATATTGGGAACAAAAATAATTCTGACAATGGTATTGATCCATTTCCAGATGGAGATAGTAGAATTATCAGTAATAATACTGAAAAGGCAGAAGTGTTCAATATATATTTCTGTTCTGTATTTGGGGGAAAAAACAGATGATGCAATATCAGTATATGTTGATAACACTCTTTCCATTCCACTAGTATAACTGGAGGATGATAAAGAGAAACTACTGAAGTTAGACGTTTTTAAATCAGCAGGGCCAGATAACTTGCATCCAAGAATTTTAGAAAGGACTGGTTAATATTTAGAAACTATTTGCTAAAATCTCCTTCCAGAACTGATCTACCGGAAAGGTAACTTACTAGTGAGGTTCAAAAGGTAGAAGTCTGTGCTCGAGATCTGAAGGTACAGGATTCAAATTATAATGACCTGTGGGGGGGACCTTATAGTTTCATCTGATAGAATTTGTTTTCCAGATTTTTAAATGTTTATTTTGCACAATTAAAATAGATGTTATAGTTTAAAATCCTATAATCTGTAAACTGTGGTACTAAACACAACAAAATACAGGTATTCCACACTTGTCATTTATTGCACTTTTGATTGCTAGTGTTTGTTACACACTGGCAGATTTGAAGGTTGAGAGCTATGCTAGCACAAAATGAGTAATTTAAACAAACCATTTTAAGTACTTCAGGTATACTACAAGACAAATAAAACTTTCAGTTCAATTATCAACTACTAAAGATGTAGAAATAAAGTGAAAATTTAAGGGAGAATTAAAAAATGTTATGGATACTAATGCAAGATGACTGGTTGAATGGGAGAAGTGACCTGGTAACATACAGTGGAAGAATGCATTCCTACAGATGCATTCTACATCTAAAATGAGAACCACAGGAAGTTTACTCCTGGGGGAATTCTGTGCCACTGCACGTGTGCAGAATTTGTGTCCCCCACAGATTTCTTTGCTTCTCTGCAGAAAAATGACTTTCTGATAGGGGGGAGAAAAGGGAAGCCACAAGAGCAGTCATGCGACCCTCCACAGCAGTATTTTTCAGGTACCTAGGGCAGCTGGCAGAGAGGTAAATTACCATGGGGCAGAGGGTGGGACTGGGGAAGACTTAGCTGGTGGCTCCTACCCTGGCCTGGATCAGCTGCTAGTCCTGGCTCGGCTAGGGAGGATGGGACTTCCTCTTCCCCTGCATAGCATGGCATCCAGCACTGGGTCAGACTCTACCCCCAGATTTCTCCCCCATCTGCAGGAAGCTTTACAAACTCCCCCCACCCTCCCGTGCCACAGGGGAAGGGACCCTGTTCAGGGAGCTGCTCCCCCATCCACCCAACCCCCATGCATCCAGACCCCTCTTATCTCACTGAGCCTCACCCCATTCCCCCTGCATCTGGACCACCCTGATGAGCCACTCGCACCTGGATCCCCGCCCCACTGAGCACTAATCAGCTGCACTTCATTCCCCACCTCACTGAACTCTGCTCCCCTAGCACCTGGACCCCTCCCCCCCACTGATGCCCCCACATCCAGAGCTCCAGGCTGAGCTCTGTCCCCCACATATACCCAGACCCCACCCTGCTGAGCCCCAACCACCTTCGCCTAGACCCCCCTGTAGAGTCCCATTACCGTTGTACCAAGAACCCCCCAACAAGTCCCTGTGCATCCAGATCCACCCCCCTCCCCGCCTGCCGCACCTGGATTGCCTCACAGAGAACCCTCTCAACCCACACCTTGACGTCCCCCCTCCCCCCACTGAGCCCCTCCACACATGGATCCTGTCTTGGTGCCCACACCTGCTGCACCTGGCATGGAGGGGCAAGGCCTTGGGGTGTTTGTGAGGCAGGCCTGGTCCTTGCACTGTGTCGGGGTGGGGGGGAACTGCACAGTGATCTCCCACCATTGTGCATCCAGTGGCCTGTGCTCCCCAATGCCGTGCCTGAGCCTCCACATTTATTTGACAAATAAAATTTGCAGAATTTTAAAATATTGTGCACAGAATTTTTAATTTTTGGCACAGAATGCCCTCAGGAACAAATGTATCCAAGTTGCGAAAGATGCTGCCCACGAATGCAGAAAGAAATATGAGTGAGGTCTCTTCCATTTATTCTTATAAATTCTTTTAGTCTGCAGAAGAGAAGAATGAGGGGGGATTTGATAGCTGCTTTCAACTACCTGAAAGGGTGTTCCAAAGAGGATAGATCTAGACTGTTCTCAGTGGTAGCAGATGACAGAACAAGAAGTAATGGTCTCAAGTTGCAGTGGGGGAGGTTTAGGCTGGATATTAGGAAAAACGTTTTTCACTAGGAGGGTGGTGAAGCACTGAAATGGGTTACCTAGGGAGGTGGTGGTTTTAAGGTCAGGCTTGGCAAAGCCCTAGCTGGGATGATTTAATTGGGGATTGGTCCTGCTTTGAGCAGGGGTTTGGACTAGATGACTTCCTGAGGTCCCTTGCAACCCTGATATACTATGATTCTATGAAGTGCAGTTATCCTATATGCCAGGTGGGTTTCCAGCACACTATTTAAACCTTGTTCAGAAAAAGTGATGCCTAAGACTGTCCTAAACTATATGGAAAAATTTAAAACTTTTCCCACAACCATCTGCATGATGGACTGGAAAAGAGGACTGATGACCCAGCTTCCCCAAGGCTTTTTTTGGAATTCTGTGTGTTTTTCTTTGTTTTCATCTAACGTCCATATCTGATGAAATCTGCACTAATCAGGATGATTTTGACCAAAACATAACATGTGTTTTACTCAGCAAGGGACTCTACTTAAAGATACTTTGCTTAAGAAAGCAATTGAAGGGGGCTTCACGGGATTTAGAAATTACTGGAGGCTGACATTACAGTTGGAGTTTTGGTTGAAAGCTGAAAGATACCTGATCGTAAGAGTGGCCAGTAGGTTTTTGTGTCTCTTCTGATAAATGTTTGTCTATTTTGTAAGGTTGCTATGTTGAAGTTTTTTGATAGGAAGGCATTTTGCAATATTATAAAGCAACGCTATCAACTTATAAATATTACCTGTGCCTGAAAATTTGAACATGCTGTTGTAATGCTTAATATTACTAAAATTAAAAGAGATTGGGGGCCTGAGGGATGATTGGCAGGGTGACTTTAGATATCTGCAAGTGCATTTATTTATATATAGAGGGTGGGGAAGAGAGGAGGAGAGAGAGACACACAGATGGACACGTGCCCACATTTTTAAGATTTCCGATTGATGGTGCCCCTTACGTCAGATTCACATGCAACTATCCTACCTTATTTTATGTCAATTATGTTAAAGTACTAAAACCATGCTTCAGATTTTGCCAGTAATCCTCTATTTTTCTTTTTCAAGGTATTTAGTGGATAGTCGCTGGTTCAAACAGTGGAAAAAATATGTTGGATTTGACAGCTGGGACAAATACCAGATGGGAGATCAGAATGTGTACCCTGGTCCCATTGATAATTCTGGACTTCTCAAAGGTAATTTATTAATATTTAAATGGAATAAAGATGTAAACTTAAACTTTTAGTTCAATAATCATTGTTCTCATTGATACAAGTTTAATCTGTTGCAGTAATAAATCCTACTTGTATTCCTTAATTTTATATATGTATCTTTGGTAACTTTCAATTACAAAAACAATTTATCTTTATTAACATTTAGTTAATGTATATTGAATTGTGAAACATATTTTCTTCACAGAAAGTGATAGGCTACCAATATTCTTAATGATTTATTACAGTTCATAAATTGGATTTTTATAATACTAGCAGTGGCCTCTGTTATAGTAATATTAGTATTTGATAACATGCGAGGTTCTTTTGATTTTCTGTCTGATTAGCTTAAGGATAGCTTTGAGTCAGCCACAGAAGTTGATGAACTCAGTGCAAGTTCACTAATATAAGCCCTTGTATGCATTCAGAAGTTGCACTGCATCTACATAAAACATTTTTAAACGAGTGCAAAATGCTGTGTGTACACTCTAATTTAAAACAGGCTCATTTCATTTTTCTCAAGTTGATTCCTAATTGACTTAAGCAAAACTGAAGTGTTCACACAGCCTTTTGCACTGGCATAAACTAAATTGTGTTAAAATTACACCTTGAGTCTATGTCTGCACTACACGCCACTGGCAGCAGCATTTAGGGTACATGTAGCTACAAGCCTCTGAAAAGCCTGCTGCGTTCCACATTGCAGTGTGTAGGTACACATGTCAGTGAAAGGTTCTGGCATGGAGGAGACATTGGGGGAAAAGCTTTAGCAGCTCTCTGGTGCCAGAGCCTTTCACCCTGGCAAGGAACAATTGAGCCTTCCCAAGTGCCCCCTGTCCCCCTCCAGAGCCTTTCCCCTCAGTGGGTAAAGGCTCCAGTAGCTGCCCGCTGCCCTTGTGGTGGGGACAGGCTCTAACAGCAGGAAGCTGGCAGAGCCTTTCACCCCTGCCAGAATCTTTCCATGCAGCGGGAAAGGCTCTGCAAGGGAGAACTGCCCAGGCTTTTCTCCATTGCCGCCACTTGCCAGAATCTTTCCCTGTTGACAGAGTCTTTTCTTGCCCAGGGGAAAGGCTCCAGCAGTGGGGATGCAGCGGAATGCTATACTGCTAATAGCAGCAAAGACAGGGAGGCATGGCTTGGGCGAATAGAGATCCATGTAGGGTATGAACTCACATGCATGCCCACACCCTTCAGGTGTGTCTTTACTCACTTAAGCCATGCGTCACTGCTAGTTATACCTGTGCTGGGGGGTCTACATACTGCCAAAAGCAGTGTGCAGTGTAGCGGTACCCTTAGTTAAACAGGTGCATCTTCCACATGTAAACAAGCCCCAAGATCTTATTGCAATGACATCTGGCCACATGAGCAAGATGCATTGTATGGTTCTATGACTGTCTGAAGACGTTTCCAAAATGAAAATGGGATAATTTAACATTCTTCTTTGAGTGATTGTTCAGGTGTATTCCACAGTAGGTGTGCGTGCTCACCACGTGCATCGGTGTCGGAGGTTTTTCCCTTAGTAGTACCCTTAGTGGGAGAGCACCGCTGCGACCCCTGGAGTAGCGCCTCTATATCGCGCTGTAAGGGGAGCTACGCTCTCCCTCCACCCTCAGTTCCTTCTTGCCGCCAGTGAAAGTAGTCGGAACTTCTGCTCCAGCTTTGCTGCAGCCTTTTTTCTTTAAACGATAGTAGTACTTGCTAGCTAGCTCTTAAGTTTCTAGTTGTTAAAGTGGGCTCGGGGCATGCCCCAGGCTTTAAGTCCTACGACTCTTGTCACTGGTCAATGCCGAGAAGTGATCTGCACGCTGAGTGTCTCCGCTGCCTTGGAGAAACTCACGTGAGTGACCGCTGCAAGATCTGCAGGTCATTCAAGCCGCGGATGAAAAAGGAGAGGGACATCAGACTTCGCGCTCTCCTGATGGAGTCGGTGCTGGCCCCGGCCCCGGCGTGCCGGGCAGAGTTGGCACCTTGGACCGCGTCTTCGGTGTGTAGTGAAGTTCCCTCGACCAGCCGGCACCGCTCCCCGTCCAAGAAACAGGGGAAGACGTCCTCGTCACAGCGGCGCCGTGAGAAGGAGAAGGGTGAGGCTGGTCCCACGCTGGGCAGCCCTAGATCCCCCCCGGGCCCAAGGGCTCCAACTCGCGTTGAGCGGAGCAGCCCGGTACCGTCAGCGCGTGCCTCCCCCGCCGTCACGATGCCGTCGACGGCGGAGGCTTTGCAGGCTGCGCGGGACATCATGATTTTGCCGGTACCTGGGGCGCCACAGCCGGGCCCCCGGTCCCGCGACAAGCCGCCACTGGGTGTTCCTCAGACGTCCCTGGAGCGGCGCAGCCACCGATCCGAGGACCGCTCGCCGTCCTGTTTGGTGCGCTCTTCTCCCAGCTCGGGCCGACCAGCCTCTCCAGCCGCGCCATCGGGCTCGCCGCCGTGCACGCAGCCCCAATGCCCCTCCATGCCTCGCAGTGACCTGCGTAGGCACCAGGACAGGTGCAGGAGACGCTCCTCTTCCTCGGCCCATAGCTACCGCAGCTGATCACGGCACCGTTGGCGTCGACAATCCAGCTCAGACTCCAGAGCGAGATGTCGCGCACGACGCTCTTCCCGCCGCTTGCCAGCACCGGAGCTCCAGACACCGGGGGTGGGTACCAGAGCGACTCGTTAACGGGAGACCGTTCCTCGACGTCGATATCCCGGTCCCGAGGGAGGCACTGCAGCAGGCACCGTCGCTCTTGCCATTCGTACGGCACGGTGCGCTCGGCAGTGACCTCCGCTTCGGCACCCAGCCACCCGTCTCCAGGTCATGTGGCACAGCCGGAGCAATTGCTGCCTCCCGGCCCCCAACTGCCTCAGTGGCAGGGGACACCGTGGCAAGGACAGTGGTGTCAGTGGGCCCCATGGCCCCAGTTGCCCATCCACGCAGCTACGCGCTCAGTAGCCGGAGCGTCCCAGGCTCCGTCAGCATCTCCCTCACGTCGAGGAGAGAGACTGGTAGAACCCGAGCTGATAGCCCCGTGCCCAGAATCTGATCTGGGCATCGCCCTCCCAGTACTTCCTGAGACCCTCGGTGCAGAGCCGTCCCACTCTCTGGTACCAGACGATGCCATAGCGGCACCGCCGCCTATTGTCCTACCGGAGGACTTCAAAGTGCATCAGGACTTCCTTAAGCGCGTGGCGTCCAACCTCCATCTCCAGGCCGAGGAGATGGAGGGGCCCTCTGACTCACTATTTAACGTTTTGTCATTGTCAGCACCAGGCCGGGTGGCCTTGCCTCTTCACCAGGGTGTAGCCAACATATCAAACACCCTGTGGCAGACTTCAGCTTCATTTGCCCCCATCTCCAAGAAAGCAGAAAGGAAGTACTTTGTCCCAACGAAGGACCATGAGTCCTCTACTCCCACCCTACCCTCAACTCCCTGGTGGTGGAGTCGGTGAACCACCGTGAAAGGCCAGCTCGCACCCACCCCCAAGGAGAAAGACGCCAGGAGACTAGATGCTTTCGGTAGAAAGTTTTATTCCTCGGTGATTTTTCAGCTCAGAATGGTTAACCATCAGGCCTTACTGAGCCGTTATGACTTCAGCTTGTGGGGAGCCTCTCCTTCCAGATTCGGACAAAAGGGATTTCTTGTAGAGGAGGGGGCGACAGCTGCAAAAGCCACCCTCCAGGCGGTGTCAGATGCAGCCGATACTGCGGCCCGCTCGATGGCTTCTGCCATTTCCATGCACAGGGTGTCGAGGCTCACCTGTCTGGACTGTCAGCAGAGGCCCAGTCTATCATGAAGGACCTGCCCTTCGACAGGAAAGTGTTATTTGCCAACCAGATGGACGCCCGCCTCCACGGCATGAAGGACTCCCATACCACCCTGCAGACCTTGGGCCTCTATGTTCCCCCTGGCGAAAGACAAGCCCAGGCCGCAGACGTCTGCTCCACCTGCATGTAGCAGATACGAGACCCCTGCTAAGTGGCCTAGAGACCAGAGGCGGTCTCAGCGTCCGTCCCGCTCTGCCCCGCAGCCCGGGCCCGCTAAGGGAAAGAGGCGGTTTTGACTATGGGTGGGGGGGCGGGGGGTGGGGGGAAACCAGGCACGTTGCCAGGAAAACCCACCAGTTAATAAAGTTTGTGTTCTGCAAGTCAGACGAGTCCTACTAGAGAGTAGGAAACCGTCCACACGCCAAACTTACCTGGCTAAATGGTCCAGGTTTTCCAGATGGGCGGGGGAGAAAGGAATCTCCCCATTGTCCGCTCTGCTCCAACTCATCTTTGAGTACCTCCTGTCCCTTAGGACCCAAGGGTTAGACCCCGCCTCTGTCAGAGTTCATTTGGCGGCCATTTCGGCCTTCCACCCACCAGTGCAGGGCCAGTCAATTTTTTCTCATTCCATGACCTCCCGCTTCTTAAAAGGGCTAGACCGGTCATTTCCCTACGCTAGGTCCCCCGTATTGCAGTGGGACCTGAACCTTGTATTGTCCCACCTATCGGGACTCCCCTTTGGGCCCCTGGCCACCTGTTCCTGGTCTCACCTCTGATGGAAGGTAGCCTTCCTCGTGCCAATCACGTCCGCTCGACGTGTCTCGGAGCTCAGGGCACTGACCTCGGGAACCCCCGTATACGGTCTTCCACAAGGATACGGTCCAGCTTCGCCCACATCCCGCATTCCTACCAAAGGTGGTCTCCGCCTTCCATATGGAACAGGACATTTTCCTCCTGGTTCTCTGTCCTAAGCCACATTCCTCCAACGAGGAACGCTGCCTCCACACGCTTGACATGCGTAGAGTGCTGGCCTTCTATCTAGAACGGACTAAGCCGTTCCGCAAATCCTCGCAACTTTGTTGCCTTGGCCGAGCGGATGAAAGGGCAACCTATTTCCACCCAGCGCCTTTCCTGCTGGATTACTTCGTGCATATGCACGTGTTACGATCTGGCAAGGGTCCCCCCGCCACCGATCGTCAAGGCGCACTCGATGAGGGCTCAGGCCTCCTCGGTGGCCTATGTCACTCATGTCCCTATCCAGGACATTTGTAGGACATGCCACATGGTCCTCCGTCCACACGTTTACTTCGCACTATGCGATCGTCTCCCAAACTAGGGGTGACGCAGGGTTTGGTAGGGCGGTACTGCGTCCCGAGAACCTTTAAACTCCTCCCCACCTCCATAAGGTATAGCTTGGAGTCACCTACTGTGGAATACACATGAGCAATCACTCAAAGAAGAAAGGACAGTTACCTGTTCCGTAACTGGTGTTCTTCGAGATGTGTTGCTCAGGTGTATTCCACTTCCCGCCCTCCTTCACCTCTGTCGGAGTTGATCTGGCAAGAAGGAACCGAGGTGGGGGGAGAGCGCAGCTCCCCTTATAGCGTGATATAGAGGCGCTACTCCAGGGATCACAGTGGTGCTCCCCCACTAAGGGTACTGCTAAGGGAAAAACGTCCGACACCGATGCACGTGGCGAGCACACACACCTACTGTGGAATACACTTGAGCAATACATCTCGAAGAACGCCAGTTACGGAACAGGTAACTGTCCTTTCCTTTATCACTGCCTGAATTAGGATCGATTTAAAAAAAAAATAGTTTATAAAAACTAATACTACAACTATTACTGATAGTAGTAATTTCTGGTAGTGTAAATTTATTGTCACTTTCAGTGACTGCAGAAAAGTATAGTGTAACCTTATAGTGAACTGTGATATCATCTCCCCCCCCCCCCCCCCCCCCCACAAAATATGTAATTATACGCAGTTATCTTTGCTTGGTAGGTTGTATAACGTTAAAGGTCCCCTTCATAAGAAATATAACAGATCAGAGCAATGGTAGGTCTACATCCAGTGGGGGCCTGCGAGCAGGTTTCAGGGAGACCGCCAAGCATGACTGGTGTTAGACTCGCTAGGGCCCACGGCAGAAAGCCAAAGCCCCACCACGCAGGACTGCAGCTTAGGGCTCCGAGCCCCACCACCTGGGGCTGAAGCCGAAGCCTGAGCAACTTAGCTTTGCGATGCCCCCTGTGGCATGGGCCCTGGGCAGTTACCCTGCTTGCTACCCATTAGCGCCATCCCAGGCTTTTATATGCAGAAAAACAGTTGTTGTGGCACAGCTAGGCCATGGAGTTTTTATAGCATGTTGGGAGTTGTGGGGAGGTCTCTAAAGAAAAAGGCTGAGAACCCCTGGTTTAGACCAGTATTCTGTGTCTGATGGTGGCCATTACCAGATGTTTCAGAAAAAGATGCAATACTACCCCATGCATCCATGATCCCCTGCCATGCAAAATTAAATAGTTCTGCCTAATCTCAGGCAGGTGGTGATTTGTCTTATGCTCTGAAACATAAGGATTTATATCCCTTATGCAGTTTTATATTAAACTTGTGGTTTTGAGTAGTGCCTCTGGTAGGTTATATTTTTTCCCTCTCAGTGGGGAGCAGCTGTTGCAAGATTAAGAGCCATACTTTCCTCCTTCCCCCTCGATAAATTGCTGCTACTTCATTCTTTCCACATTGTCTGTCTTTGCTCACTCAGAAGGAGGAAGGGAGATGATTTGTGACTGGGGCAGTAGCATCACTGTAGTTAAGAACAAAGGAACAACCATACTGGGTCAGAACAATGCTCCATATAGCCCAGTATTCTGTCTCTGACAATGGCAGATGCTTCTGGCAGTTAGAGGTGTAGGTATATCAGGAGCATGGGGTTGCATCCCTGTCTATCTTGGGTAATTGCCATTGATGGACCTATTCTCCATAAACTTACCTAATTCATTTTTGAACCCATTTATGCCTTTTGGCCTTCACAACATCCCACAACAATGAATTCCACAGGTTGACTATGTATTGTGTGAAGAAGTACATCGTTTTGTTTGTTTTAAACCTGCTGCCTGTTAATTTCACTGGGCAATCCTTAAGTCTTGTGTTATGTGAAGGGATAAATAACACTGCCCTATTCGCTTTCTCCATATCATTCCTGATTTTATAGACCTCTATACTATCCCCCCCTTAGTCGTCTCTTTTCCAATCTGAATAGTCCCAGTCTTTTTTCTCTCTTCTCATATGGAAGCTGTTCCATACCTCTAATCATTTTTGTTGCCTTTCTTTGCACCTTTTCCATTTCTAATATATCTTTTTTTCACATGGAACAACCAGAATTGCACACAGTATTCAAGATGCGGGTATACCATCTAGTTGTATAGTGGCATTATGATATTTCTGTCTCATTCTCTATCCCTTTCCTAATGGTTCCTTACATTGTTAGCTTTTTTGATTGCCGCTGCACACTGTCATGGATAGTTCTCTAAAAATAACTCCTTTGGGAGATGCAGCTATTTACCTTTCTCCATTGTGAAAACTGGCCATTTATTCCTACCCTTTGTTTCCTATCTCTTAGCCAGCTACTGGTCAATGAGCAGACCTTCTTTCTTATCATCCCATGCCTGTTTAGTTTGCTTAAGAGCCTTTGGTGAGGGACCTTATGAAAGGCTTGATGAAAGTCCACATATGTTTGACTAGATCACCCTTGTCCACATGCTCGTTGACTCCCTCAAAGAATTAGAATAGATTCGTGAGGCATGAATTCCCTTTCAAAAGCCATGTTGACTCTTCCCCAACATATTGTGTTTTCCTATGTGTCTGATAATTCTGGGTGGGTTTTTTTTGTTTTTGTTTTAAACTATAGTTTCAACCAATTTACCTGGTACTGAAGATAGGCTTACTGATATGTAATTGCTTCTCAAGCTTTTTTTAATAATTAGCATTGCATTAGCTATTCCTCAGTCATCAGGTACAGAGGCTGATTTAACCAACAGATTATATACCACAGCTAGTTCTGCAATTTCCTGTATGATGAATGCCATCTGCTCCTGGTGATTTATTACTGTTTAATTTATTAACCTGTTCCAAAACCTCCTCTATTGACATCTCAATCTGGGAAAGTTCCTCAGGTTTGTCACCTAAAAAGAGTTGCTCGAGAGTGGGAATCTCCCCCATATTTTTCTGCTGTGAACACCAATGCGAAGAATTAATTTAGTTTCTCTGCAACAGCCTTGTTTTCCTTCAGTGCTCCTTTAGCTCATCGATTTTCCAGTGGCACCACTGATTTTTTGGCAGGCTTCCTGCTTCTGATGTAGTTAAAAGAATTATTGCTGTTAGCTTTGTGTCTTTTGTTGGTTAATCTTCAAATTCCTTCTTGGCCTGCCTTTTATACTTGATTTTCGAGTGTTTTGCGCCTTTTTATTTTCCTTACTAGGATTTGACTTCCAGTTTTTAAGGATTCCTACTTGCCTCTAACTGCCTCTTTTACTCCCCTGTTTAGCCATGGTGGCATTTTTTTATTCCCCTTCTGCTTGGGTATTTTTTATTTGGCATATACATTTAGTTTGTGCCTCTATTATGGCATTTTAAAATAGTCTCTGTGCAGTTTCAGAGATTTCAGCCTGGTGACCATTTCTTTTAATTTCCGTTTAAGTAGCCTCCTCATTTTTGTTTTGTTCCCTTTTTGAAGTTAAATACTACTGTGGGAGATTTCTTTAGCACTTCTCCCCTCCAACAAGTATGTTAAATTTAATTACCTTATTGTCACTATTGCCAAGCAGTTCAGCTATATTTGCCTTCTGGACCAGATCCTGTGCTGGACTTAAGACTGAATCAAGAATTGCCTCTCCCCTTGTGGGTTCCAGGACAAGGGGGGCAGTCATTTGTGGTATCTAGAAGTTTTCTCTCTTATCCCTTCCTGGAGTGACATATACCCAATCAATACAAGGACAGTTGAAATCCTCAGCTGCTATTGTTTTCTGCATTTGCAACCTCTCTAATCTCCCTGGGCCTTTCACAATAAGCTTATGACTGATGGAATGCAAGCCAAAATAGGGAAAGAACAGGTTAAAAAAATATTTAGATAAGTTAGATGTATTAAAATCATCAGGGTCTGATGAAATTCATCTTAGGCCTTGGCTACACTTACGAGTTACAGCGCAATAAAACTGCCTGCAGCGCTGTAACTCACTAACTGGCTACACTTGCAAGGCACGTGCAGCGCTGTATCTCCTCAGATACAGCGCTGCATATACTCCACCTCCCCGACAGGAATAACAGCTGTTGCGAAGTGGGTGGAACGTTGGTCTTTCAGTGTAGCCGAGGAACAACGCAGTTACTGATCTCCCGAAGCTGCCTTTGTTTTGAAACGGCACTTCCGGGTTGGAGTTCAGAGCTCTGTTGTTGAGGTGTTTTACAAAAAACCAAACACAGCTACTGTTTGCAGGCGGGGGGTGGGGGGGGAAGAGGGGAGGGGCTCCGTTAGGAATGCCGGCAGCAAAGTTGCCTTGGACAGAGACGGCGTGGGGGGGGGGGGAGAAGAACGGCAGGGGGGGAGGGGGAAGGCTCCGTTTCCTCTTTTATCTGCTCTTTAAAAACAAAGCCCCTGCTGTTTGCTTTCAGTGATTGAGAGAGAGGCAGGGGATGTGGAGGTGTGGAAATAATGAGCTGACACTCTGTGGAGATTCCAAAAACCCACTCTGTCTCCAAAAACGCTCCCTGTCAAAGTCCCCCTCACCCCCCCCATTTGAAAAGCACGTTGCAGCCACTTGAATGCACATAATGCACCGCTCCCAATATAGCTGCAAATGCTTCAAATGTAGCCACCTTACTGCGCTGGCAGCTGCCAGTGTGGACAGGCTGCAGCGCTTTCCCTACTCAGCTGTACGAACACGGGTTTAACTAACAGCGCTGTACATCTGCAAGTGTAGCCAAGGCCAAAGTGAATCTAAGGAACTAGCTGAAGCAATCTTGGAACCATTAGCAATTATCTTCAAGAACTCATGAAGCATGGGCAAAGTCCCAGAGACTGAACAAGGGCAAACATAGTATCTGTCTTTAAAAAGGGGAACAATGAGGACCCAGGGAGCTATATATAGACTGGTCAGCCTAACTTCAATACATGGAAAGATACTGGAACAACTTATTTTACAATTTTTAAGTGTGATGCTTTGGGGTTCAACCCAGACCAGTAAAGGCTTGTCACTCCATGCCCTGCAACTCTGGGTGCCTTCAGAGCTATGCTGAAGACACAGGTGGCCCTGACACTGACCGCGAGCTTACAAGCATGCAGGTCACGTCCTGGCTTCCATCACCCAGTTACTTTTTGCATGGTGACCCCAACATCTGCCCAGTAACTAATTTCTACAAAACTGTCTGCCCTGTTGTGTCCAGCCCAATTCTGGAACACTCTCAGAAGTAAAGTTTGTTGCTCCTTGGAAGAGTTGGTAAACAGCAGCTCATTAATTTAACTGGGGTTGACAAACACTTTTATTTCAATCTCAACACTGAATTGGTTTATATTAAAACAGAATTTTATTAAACAAAAGGCTATCTTTGCCTTTTTGCCTATTGCATATTTTAACTGTGATCATTAATCTTTTAGCTCAATTTTTGTATATAATCTGATCCACATGGAGCCAATTGTTAAAGGCCACCTCCAGGAGGATATTTTTTTCAATTCCTCCTCTATTTGCAATTTTGGAATTAAAATTGTTCTATTTTCTTTAAAAACATCAGGGACCTGCATATTTAAAAACCATATGTTAAAAATTTTTGTGAGAATTAAGGAGTCTAAATTAAAAAATCCCATAAATCACTTACTTTCAATTTATCTGGGCCAGAGGCACTGTCTTTGTGAATTTCTCTTAGAGCCTCCCTAATTTCATCCACAGAGTTAGGACTCATTATTAAATCATTATCCACTCTCTCTGTGGCTGGCAGCCATCCAGCGATATTTCCATGTCCAATTTTTCCTAATATATCTACATAGTATGCCTCTATGTCTTTAATAGGGATGTTACATTTAGCTCTGTCTGGGTCTCCCATAATAATACGAGCTAATCTTCTTTTGTCCTTATCAAATAATTGTTGATGGAACTTGTACTTCGCTTTCTTAGTGGCATATCTCCTAATCGAGGTAGACTGTCTCTTCCTATCACCTCTCCTTACATTCCCTTTCCTATTATTAGGCAACTCCTGTTGTTCCTCTTTTCTCCTAATATCTATCTCTAACACTGAATTGCAAACTCTTTCCACCATTGCCCATCCAACTGATTTTGTCTGGTCATCCTTTAATAAAATTTCAATCTCCTCTAAACTATTTAATATTTCTCCTGCTTTCCTGTTTTGCTTTCCTCCTACATACTTTTTCCACATATGGATGCTCTTTTAATGGTAAAATTCTTTCTCTAGGAGGCGGAGCTTCCAATATATTTTCTTCGATTTTGCCTACATTTCCCGATTCATCAGTACTTCTATCTTCCTTAATCTTTTTCTTGGCCAATTCCAACCTTTTATCTGATATTTGCTTATTGGTCTTTGTTTTTAATTCACTTTCTATACATTTATTGATATTCCTTTTCCGTAGATATTTAGTTTCCAGTTGAATAAGCAGCTTAATCTCAACAGCCGTCCAAATTCGAGATCAAGAACAGGTTTACTCTCTGATCTTACTCTTGACTTCTATATTTTCCTTTCTCTGCCTACAATGCTGGCTTAAACCCGATTTAGTGTGAAATGCCAGCCCACAAATTGAACAGGTATAGCCCTTTACTGGGGTATCCATCTCCTTGGGCACGCACTTGGGGTAGTGGCAAGGTATATTGTGGAATTGAGACGATTTTCCACACTTTTGGCATACCACTCTTATGGCCTTACTTTTATGAACTACATTGATATGTTTTGCCCATTTTCCAAATGTTGCTAAAATCTGCGGGCAAATTGGACAATTAAAACAGTCGACAGGGTATTCCAGATAAAAAATTCCGTCCTTCCATGAGCTACTTTTTAATGTATTTGGTAAATTAATTGTATTATCTGTATTAATATAATTAAAAGCAGTAGATGAATTAAATGACTTAGATAAATTAGTATTAAAATGCCCAGATTCTTTAAAATACGGGTCATCAAAATACGGTTAAATACTTAAAATCTGAATTAAAATTGCTCATATATAAATTATTAAAAGTGTCCTTAGTAAAAACCATAGGTAAAAATGATAAATTCTCCTCACCTATCCACTCGTTTTCCTCAACTCCCTTCTCATTTTCCGTTGGGAGATCTCGATTCTCAATCTCATGAGATATCCACTCGTTCCGAAACATCTTATCCATCGGCCCAGCGACCCTAATTACACCCCTAATATATTTTACACTGCTGTCCAGGGCATCAAAGCCTGCAGCAGGGGCGTTATTAACCCGGTCCAGTGCCAATCCAGTATGTAAATAAAAAATTTCTTTTTTCCATAATTAAAAGATACAACCCTTCTCAAGGGGAAGCTGACCCTTCTCAGGGGGAGTCTACCCATACCTGGTGGAGGCTACCTTTACCAGGGGAGCAGCTTTGTTGGGGCTGCCCACTCCACCCCAAAAGGGATGAGGGGTTCGTCCTCCACAATCCGCCCGGCTATCCAAGCCAGTTACTGACTCTCACCACAAGGAGGTAGCATTTGGACTTGCCATCCAGAGGCTTTCCTCAATGAGGGGTCCCAACCGGCATAAAGTCGAGCCCTAACAGGTGTGTGGAAGAGGGCTCAGATCTTGGCAGGGATTGCCCCTATTGGCTGGGTTCGCACCCATCCCCGCCTCACTGATAACCCAATCCATCATTACCCTCAGGTAATGGAAAACCGTCCGGGCTCAACATCTGGGAGGGTCCAGAGACACATGGATAGCCATTAGGAGATAGCCTTTTGTTTAAATTTATTAAACAAAAGATTATAGATTTAAATTATACCAAGTATAAGGAATAAAGATAGACGTTGTTACAAACAAACAAAAGTAGAAATATGCTTCTAAAAGTAAAACTTAATTTCAGCAAGTTACAATCTTTGCCTAAGCAGGTTTCTCACCTACCTTTTGTTCCCAGAGACTTTAGCCTTCTTAGCTGAATGTAGGACAAGAAATAATGAGATTAATCTGCAGCAAGGGAGATTTCAGTTAAATATTAGGAAATGCTTTCTAAATATAAGGGTAGTTAAGCTCTGGAATAGGCTTCTAAGGGAGGTTGTGGAGTCCCCATCACTGGCGTTTTTTTAAGAACAGGCTAGACAGACAAACATTTGTTTGGAATGGTCTAGGTCAGGGGTTGGCAACCTGCGGCTCTTTGGCTGCCCCCATTGCAAGTAGCCATTTTTTGAGGGGGTGCGAGGTGCAGGCCCTGACTGGGAGACACTTACCACAGGCAGCTCCCAGTCAGCGGTGCAGCAGGGCTGTGGTCCCACACTGCTCCCCAAAGTGGCTGGCTGCTGGCACGTCTCTGCACGTCCTTTGCGGAGCAGGGGGCCGCGGGTCTCTGTGCACTGCCCGCGGCTGCAAGCATCACCCCCGCAGTGCCCATTGGCTGGTTCCTGGCCAATGGGAGCTGTGAGTACAGGAGCGGGGGCAGCGCGCGGAGCTGCCTCCGCTCCCCCCCCCCCCCCCCGCCAGGGGCGCGCAGAGACGTGCCAGCAGCCAGTCGCTTCTGGGAGCGGCGTGGAGCCTGGGCAGGCAGGCAGCCTGCTGAGCCCTGCTGCACCGCTGGCCAGGAGCCGCGTGTGGTAAGCGCCTCCCGGCCAGAGCCTGCACCTCGCACCTCCTTCTTCCCCCCATCCCCTTGTCCGAGCCCGGAGCCCCCTCCTGTTTATATTCAAATTCAAACGGCAGAAATCGCATTAAGAGTATTGGTGAATGGTAATAAGTTTAATATGTTCAATTATTATTAGTTGATAAATTCTAACTCTACAAGTAGCTTTGCATGTGATGCAGCTCTCAAAATATTTTGGTCAAAGACAAAAAAAAAAAGGCTCTTCTTTGAAAGGTTGCCGACCCCTGGTCTAGGTTTATGCTACAGCACAAGGGGCAGGACTTGATGACTTCTCAGGGTCCCTTCCTGCCCTACATTTCTATGATTCTATATTTTCTCTAAAGCATTTCTTCATAACTCTGCCTTCTAAACCCTACTCTGGTATTTTTTTTCCCTTACATTTTTCTTACCAGTTAATTTTTGAGAGTTTTGCTGCCTAAAATCCTATGAAAACGTATATGTAAATTACATCCTGTCCTCTGGCTCCTGACAAGTAGCCATGTAGTCTGTGGTGCTGCAAAGGTTGCATGCTACTTTATTAGTACCTTTGACCTTCTCAGAGCTGCCAATGGTGATATCAAGGACCACTCTCCCCCTGTCTGTGCACCAAATGCAACACCTCTCTCTCACATTCTGTCACCTGTATGTGCACATGCTGCAGAACTACTAGCAGGGGTGGGGAGGTTTGCTGCTTTTAGGATGAGGAAAGGTCTGTAAAAGGAGGTTTTATGCATCTCCATTGCCCTTGTGATTGGAGCAGCAGGAATACCTCACTGCTCTCTTCCTCTTTAATTCTCTGTGAACTAACGGTCCCCTCGCTGGCATAAGCTACAGAGGCTAAGTGCTTGTGGGAAAAGGAGTTTGCTGGAGCCTTGGAGAAGGATTTTTTTTAACTTCTGGGCAGGGTGTGTGATAGCAGCCAAGATCCTGCTGGCTATTTTCCAGTCTGCATCACTAGGCATCCTCACAGACACTGCTGTCAATCATGAAATGAGACATCATTAAAACTTGTACTCAGAATTTATAATCAAAAGTTTCCTTGCAAGTGGACATCAGAGTAGAACTTATTTTAAAGTTTTGGGGGTTTATTTTGAAAGGTCTCCTTTTTTTTTCTGCTTTTTTTCAAGGGGGTGAGAGCAGACAATTTATTTTTATTGAAATCACTAATTTTATAGTGTTATGGGGTGTACCCTCATTGGCAACACAGTGGTTAACAAATTGCTGTGGGTCCAAGAGTCATGTCCCCACGCTCTTTCTGGACATGCAGCCAGTGGAGGGAGCATATAAAAGGAAGCAGCTCAGTCTGGACTGGCCGAGGAGGCGAGCATATGTGTGCTGCAGGCTCCTGCTGAGCAGCAGCTGGGATTCTGAACCACTGACTCTAAGTATCCTGACTACGCCAGGGGATCCCAGTCGACTGCAGAGTCCGAAGGAGAACACGAGCTGGTGCCAGCCAAGGAGCTACCAGAGCTTGGGACCAAGGGTGGGAAGCAACCCAGAGGACATGTTTCGGTACACTGAGTCCTGAACCCTGCAACAGAGTAACTGGTTTCAAAGGGCCCTGGGTTGGAACCCGATGGAGTAGGACGGACCAGGGTTTCCCTACCCTTTTCGCACTTGCTACCAGGCGATACTATCACATGGAGAGGCGGCCTCATAGATTCTCGCCACTGGGTGATACATGCCAGGACAAGCAGCCCCACGCACTCCCACCACCAGGAGAGGTGACCCCGTATACTCTTGCCACTGGGCAGCGCTGCTGCCAAGAGAGACGGTCCCATAAACTCTTGCTGTGGGGAATACAGCTGCTCAAGTTAGAGCAGCTCACTGGACTCTTGGTCTAGGCGATTCTGCCGCTGAAGTAAGTGATCCCTCCCTGGGACCCCAGCTGCCCCCCTGAAAAGTCATTGTCTTTTTGACAGACTAATTGGCGCAAAAATATGCTACTTTATATTTGTAAGTAGAGACACAAAACTAAAGATTGTATTTTTATAATCATCTAAGTGAAAAATAAACTAGAGGTTTTGATATTTATTGTGGTGTGTGCTCCTTCTGTTTTTATTTTTTGAGAGAAATGTAACTTTTTCTTCATAAAATAACAAGAATTTTGTTTTAAATATGACTTCAAGGGAAAGGCAGATATAAGGAATATATAGATTTTTATGGACTCTTCCTCTCTGTGCACCCTGCTTTGGGTTAAAAGGATACTATGGGATGAACCATATTTCACAAAACCTAGTTTCCTCATCTCATTGATTAATATCTGAGATTATTAAAGACAAGAATATTTAAATCTAATTTTACTGGTTTACGTTCTGCAGTTAATTCAGTTTGGATCATGAAAATAAACTAGTTAGTTTCATTTTTTGGTTCTCATGTGATGGCCGCTATGTTGTCGGACACGTTGGTGATAGAACCGGGGAACTTGAGAACCAAAAGCATGAGTCTATAGAGTGATTCAGGCTCTTTAACTAGAGGCTGTAATAGATTCACATCCTCAATGGATCAGGCACAGAGGGGGACACACAACACACAGTGACCTACACTAGCATTGTGCTGCATTGTTATAGAATAATAGGACTGGAAGGGACCTCGAGAAGTCATCTAGTCCAGTCCCTCGCACTCATGGCTGAACTAAGTATTGTCTAGACCGTTCCTGACAGGTGTTTGTCTAACCTGCTCTTTAAAATCTCCAATGATGGAGATTCCACAACCTCCCTAGCTAATTTATTCCAGTGCTTAACCACCCTGACAGGGATTTTTTTCCTAATGTTCAACCTAAACCTCCCTTGTTGCATATTAAACCCATTGCTTCTTGTCCTATCCTCAGAGGTTAAGAAGTGCAATTTTTCTCCCTCCTCCTAGTAATAACCTTTTATGTACTTGAAAACTGTTATCATGTCCCCTCTCAGTCTTCTCTTTTCCAGACTAAACAAACCCAATTTTTTAAATCTTCTCTCATAGGTCATGTTTTCTAGACCTTTAATCATTTTTGTTGCCTTTCTCTGGACTTTCTCCAATTTGTCCACATCTTTCCTGAAATGTGGCACCCAGAACTGGACACAATACTCCAGTTGAGGCCTAATAAGCTTGGAGTAGAGCGGAAGAATTACTTCTCGTGTCTTGCTTACAACACTCTTGCTTATACATCCCAGAATGATGTTCGCTTAACAGTGTTACACTGTTGACTCATATGTAGCTTATGGTCCACTATGACCCCCAGATCCCTTTCAGCAGTACTCCTTCCTAGGCAGTCATTTCCCATTTTGTATGTGTGCAAGTGATTGTTCCTTCCTAAATGGAGTACTTCGCATTTGTCCTTATTGAATTTCATCCTATGTACTTCAGACCATTTCTCCCATTTGTCCAGATCATTTTGAATTTTAATCCTATCCTCCAAAGCACTTGCAATCCCTCCCAGCTTGGTATCATCCACACACTTTATAAGTGTACTCTCTAAACCATTATCTAAATCATTGATGAAGATATTGAACAGAAACGGACCCAGAACTGATCCCTGCAGGATCCCACTCGTTATGTCCTTCCAGCATGATTGTGAACCACTGATAACTACTCTCTGGGAATGGTTTTCCAACCAGTTTTGCATTCACCTTATAGTAGCTCCATCTAGGTTGTGTTTCCCTAGTTTATTTATGAGGCGGTCATATGAGACAGCATCCAAAGTTTTACTAAAGTCAAGATATACCACGTCTACTGCTTCCATCCCTCCTCCCCTACCCGCAAGGCTGGTTACCCTGTCAAAGAAAGCTATCAGGTTGATTTGACACTATTTGTTTTTGACATATCCATGCTGACTGTTACTTAGCACCTTATTACCTTCTAGGTGTTTTCAAATTGATTGCTTAATTATTTGTTCCATTATCTTTCCGGGTACAGAAGTTAAGCTCACTGGTCTGTAATTCCCTGGGTTGTCCTTATTTCCTTTTTTATAGATTGGCACTATATTTTCCCTTTTCCAGTCATCTAGAATCTCTCCCATCGTCCATGACTTTTGAAAGATAATCTCTAATGGCTCAGATATCTCCTCAGTTAGCTCCTTGAGTCGTCTAGGGTGCATTTCATCAGGCCCTGGTGACTTGAAGACTAACTTGTCTAAGTAATTTTTAACTTGTGTCCCTATTTTAGCCTCTGATCCTACCTCATTTTCACTGACATTCGCTATGTTAAACATCCAATCACCACCAACCTTCTTGGTGAGAACCAAAACAAAAGTCATTAAGCACCTCTGCCATTGCCACATTTTCTGTTCTTTTTCTCCCATCATTGAGTAATGGGCCTACCCTGTCCTTGGTCTTCCTCTTGCTTCTAATGTATTTGTAGAATGTATAATTGGTAATATTGCATGACATGTTTTAAATCAAAAGAAAACCCTTTCATAATTGACATTTAAAAAGGTATTTCTGATAATGGAGCTTCTGTGCATATTTTCTTGCCTGGTGTCTCCTATAACTTCTGGTTGTTCTTTGAGTGCTGGTCCCCATATGTATTCCACTGTAGATGCACATGTACTTCATGTGCCTGAGATGCAAGCTTTTCTATCATAGTGGGATAATGAGTCATGGGGGAGGTGTTCCCTGTTAGGCTGGGGTCCCCTGCTGCATGAGCTCAAGGAACATGATCTCCACAGGACTCCTGTACCTACCTAAGCCTGCTTGAACTGCGGGCAATATGCGAATCATGCAAGCATTTTCACCCCATCATTCAGCCCCTAGATATTCAATTGTCAGATGTATCAACAGTGTTCTACACCAAGAAACAAGTGGGAGCAAGATCTATAGAGGCTGTAAAACTTTGAACTTGGTGTATTTGCCACTGGATCACCCTGTTGGCAGTACATCTGCCAGAGATATACAACACGTTTAGTCGACAGCCTCAGGAGATCCTTCTCTTAGAACCACAAATGGTAGATACATAATTCCATGGCACAGCATGCATTTTGCCATTGGAGATCCCCATCCTGGGACATTTTTTGAATCCCACCAACAGGAAGTACGCAGTTTACTGCTCCATTGGGGTCAAGGGCAAGACTCCAGAGGAAATGCACTCCTAATTTTCTGGTCTAAGTAACTGCTGAATACCTTCCCATCAATTTTTCTTAACATTAGGTTCTAAGGAAATCAGGGAGAATGGTACAGTGGTCATTCATATTGCTACCAGATGGCCCAGGCAATTGTGGTTCCCCAACTTTCTTCAGATGTCAATACACGCATACATCAGTTTCCAGACCTTTTGACCAAGGACAGAGGCAGAGTCAAGCATCCCAATCTGGCTTCCTTCTAACTGACAGCCTGTTTTCTGGTTGAATGTCAAACCTAGAAAATGCATGTGCTGAAGTAATTCAGCCCATACATAACAATAGTAGAAAAGAGTCCACTAGAAAATGCCACACAGCCAAATGCAAAAATGGTTTTCAGCATGGTCTTGACAGTCATCAGTTAATTGCAGAGGGCTCCAACATGCCTACCGCATTGAAAGATCTTCTCTCCTTTGGACCTCGGGTCTCTTTTAACTGCCAAGAGATCCTGTAGTGAGCTATCAGCACCTGTCATGCTCTGATTGATAACTACTCTGTCTTCATCCATTTGATGAGGGTACGTTTTTTGGAAGGCCTGATTTCACAAGGCTAAAATTGCTCTGAGGCTACATCCTAAATTTACTCCTTAAATCATCTCAGATTTTCATATGAATCAGGCAGTCCATCTACCTACTTCCTTCCCAACAGCACATGCCACTGATGAATACCAAACGCTTCATTCCCTGGACAGCCATCGAGCTGTGGCATTCTGCCTACAAAAAACAAGACAATTTAGGAAATTGCCTAGACTGCTGATGTCATTCACAAAACAAAAGAGAGGGGAAGTAGTTTTCTCCCAAAGACTTTCCAAGTAGATTTCAGGATGCATTCTATTGTGTACAAATTGACAGACACTCCTCCATGACAAGATGAGAGAGCTCACTCTGCTGGAACCCAGGTAGCCTCTGTAGTCTCCCTTCAAGGTGTTCCTGTTGCTAAAATCTGTAAAGTGGCTACTTGGGGTTCAGGGCAAACCTTTTCAAGACATCATGAGTTAGTGCAGGCTTCTGCAGCTGATGCATTTTTCTGTACAGAAGTACTCCAGTCAATAGTATCACACAGGTCCTCGCACCCTCCTCCTCTATAAGAACTGCTTGTCAGTCACCCGCAGTGGAATACGCTTAGGGACCAACACTTGAAGAACAAAGTTGTACAGTGCAGTACCTGGAGTTTTTCAAGATGTGGTCCCTATCTGCATTCCGCTACCTGCTCTCCTTCCCCTCTGCTTCAGATCTTTAGATATGATACATGGTAGAAAAGGAACTTGAGAGCCCATTGATCCAAACTACCCTTTAGGCCCTTGGTTAGGAACATGAGGAAGAGAAGGGCTCAAGCACAGACCAATGGACACGACTAGCAAAACTCTTCCAGTCTCGGGCACATGGAGCCACATGCTCACTCACAATGGAATACAGACAGGGAGTACACATCTTGAAGAACACTAGTTACTGTATAAGGTAAGTAACTTCTCTTTTTCTAGGACTGCATCATGTGTTGTGGATGATTTATTTTTTACAGTAAGAACATTACTGTATGTCAAAATGCTAATTAGGATGGCTGCCATCTTGACTGTAAACTGCATGTCCAGAAAGATTATGGTTTTTATTTCCATTTCAATTAATAGAAATAAACTACAGTAGTCCAACCATCCTTATATTGGAGACTTCATTGCTAAAATCCCATCCTCTCCCCCCCCCCCCCCCCCAATATTTATAAATGACAGCTTGGTGCTTTAATTCAGTCATAATGTTAACATTATTTGGCTATTCAATTTCAAACACTAAGAAAAGAGTATATTTCTGAGAGAGTTAATTGTTACATTTTTTTTATTGGTATTTTCAGTATTAATTCAGTGGTACATCAAAAACACCAGTGATGATAAACATGATCATAATTGTGGATTAAAAATCTCTCTCTCTCTCAGATGGTGACTCTCAGTCTCTCAAGGAGCATCTCATTGATGAGCTGGACTACATCCTTTTGCCAACTGAAGGCTGGAATAAACTAGTTAGCTGGTACACACTGATGGAAGGTCAGGAACCAATAGCACGCAAGGTACTCTCTAAACAAATTAAACATTGTGAAACTAAGATCATCCTGCAGATGTTAGTGGCCCTATTGAAATCAATTAGAGTTCTGCATATTGGGAGCTTACAAAGTCTTGTCCATGATGAATATGTCAACTTAATATTGTTTTAGTTAATAGAGTCACTTATTTGGGCTTCTTTTAATATTCAGATTTTAGGAATTGGCTCAGTTTAAAAATATGAAAAATTTGACCAAAGCTGAAGAAGGATAGGTGATTTTTTTTCTTTGAACTGAATCCTGTTATTTTTCAAGAAAACCTTAAACTTTAGAGGCTGTTGAATCTCATTAGTGCAAATAATCCTGTAAGCTAGTGCTGACAAATCTAAATTTTATTAGCTATGGTGTACTTTTCACAATTGTAATATAAAAAATCAGACCAGGTCTGCTTTTTATAATTGTGAATTATGAAGTGTGAATCCAATGTTAATGAAGAGCTGCTCCAGACCTAATAAAGTTGGCACCAGTAGATCACATAATGGTTCCTCATATGTGATAAATAAACTCATAATCTCTCCTATTCAGCAAATTGCTTTTAATGGTGTCCCAGTTTTTAGCACCAAAGCACTGTCCTGCTGCCAAAAGTGAGACCTTTGGTCCAGCTGAAGTTCTGAGAACATTAGTCAGGATATGCACACCCTGCCTCTGGGCCCTGACATATCTGGGGACTGCTTGAGAGCTTATTCTTTAGGCACAGTCTGCCCAGAAAGCCTTGGCACAAACCACTCTTGTATGTACTCGTACACTATTGCTTTTCTCCCCATTTTATATAAAAGATAGCTTAGTTGTATGGTCCCTTCTAATTTGGAGATTGCATTTGAATTTTCAGGACAGTGATTTTAAGGCATCCTATTCTGGACCAGTTATTGAAGGTGTATTAATATCTTTATGCTACTGCAACCATTTCCAAGTTGGCCAATATATGAAATACCTTCAATTTATGGTAGTCACTGATTATAATTCTAGTCTTGTTTCTGATAGTCTTTTATGGCTAAGGCTTAGACTTTTGGCACAGCAGGCCCTCACCGTGACTTCAGTGACCTTGAACACAGAATTTACCAGTCTATAATGCTGACAGTTCACCTTTCATGGGCACGTGCCAGCTGGATCTGTAGAAGAAGGCTCACGCCTTCATGGATTCCTCTCTCTTTCGTGAGAGGCATAGAGCTCAAGAAATTAAAATTGTAGTATGTAATGGACTCAACATTTATTTATCATTACATGCTGCCTTGCCTATTATTATTATTTTTTTTAATTTGAAAGAAACATCCCTGGAACTTTAGTTTGTAAGAGTAAGACTACATCAGGATGGTCATTTTTCAAAGATAATTATTTACCCATAATTATTAGTGTCTGAACATATACATTTCAGCAGATAAACAGTTTCTCTCCTTCCTCCTCACTTCGGTAAAGGTTCTGTAATTTTGCATTGTTAATTTTTTTCCCCCTTTTTCACCAGTGACTCTTATGGGGGTGCTTGGAAGGAACTGACCAATAGAGTCAGGGATAACATAAGTGTCGAAGTAGAATAGCACAACTACACTCTTCTGGGACTATTAGGTTAGAGTTGCTCAAAGAGAGATTTTGCCAATATTCTCTCAATATTTCCAGTAGTGGAAATTAGATTAAATGTATTTTCATGCAACAATTACAGATACATTTTCTCTTTATCTTAATCATTTCTCCCTCCTCCCCCCATTTGTTCATTGATTTCTCTGTCTTGTTTCCTCTTTAATCTTTCTGTATGGGGTGGGGGTGCTTTTTCTTTGACGTCAGGAGAGCTGCCTCCCCATTTGACTATTTACTTTACTTTTCTTTTTATCCCCTATGCTTTGCAGCCATGTTCTTCACTGTTGTGAAACTTTTTGAAGCGGTATACCCAAATTTAGATTATTATAGCAATGTACTAGGTTCTTGATGTTGCCTAGTGTGGCTCTTTTGGATAATACAGCATACTTTAACATTGCCTTAATCTGAGGGTAAGCGCACCAAAGCAAATCACAGTTTATATCACTGCAGTCCCTGCAAAGATATAAAAACCCCAGTGTAGATAAGATGTTAAACTTGTGTTAAGATGCATTGTAGTTAAATGTCACACCAGTTGGTAGTCATTACAGGCTAATTGCTAAACACTAGGTGAAGAGTTCATTGATGCATATTTTTCCTGTAGTGCTTGCTCTTAAGCAGGTTTGGTACAGCAGATCCCTCCTAGCAATTATTTGGTGCCTTCTTTTTTACCGTATTTGTCTGATGTATCATATATCAGGCTGATGGCTATTTTCAGAACAGTCTACATGACTAAGTACTGCAGTTACACTTTGAAGGATCAAAAGGAAATACATTTAAGAGGTGACCATGAATATTTTTTTGGATTTTACTTTGATTAATTTGCATGTTTCCCTAGCTGCTTTACTGTTTGATAGTGGATATTGCAAAGTAAACATGTAAAGAACAAATTTTAAAACACCTTGCGTGAATGAAGCTAAAAACTAATATATTCGCTACCAGAGCATAGATGAATGACTTGTTTGGCAGTTCTTGCTTATGTACAATATTTGTTTTTAAAGTTTGTATTGTGTAATATCCAGTATTGTTAATATATTGTTATAGTAGTTCTTAAAGTTTTACTGGTTGTAAAAAATAGGAATTTTTAACTGTATGTCAAGGTTTAATATATGGAACTAGAAAATTGGTTCTTAATATTTCAAGGAACTAACTCAGACTAAACAGATTTTAAAACAGCAACATTTCCAATTTTATTAATGTACATTTTGATTATATACACGTATGCTCGCTTGTATAATAGGTAAATATATAATGTATAGTATTAACATATGTACATATACAATTCACAGGAAAAAAAAGTTGTCAGAAAATTCAACGTTTTCAGATACTGAACGTTTTCTAAAAATGTTGTACGAACATTTTATTTCTAATATTTGGCATTTATAACTGGCTTAATATAATTTGTACCTTTTATGTTCACTGAATTTGTAATAGTTTCCTAAAGAGGTTTCTAAAAACAAGTACATGTAAGTATGTGTATCTAAATATATTTAGATTCATAGCAGACACTGATCTGTTGTTTTTGGTGTTTTTTCAGGTGGTTGAACAGGGTATGTTTGTAAAGCACTGCAAAGTAGAAGTATATCTAACAGAATTAAAGCTGTGTGAAAATGGAAACATGAACAATGTTGTGACACGAAGATTTAGTAAAGCTGATACTATAGGTATGCACAATTTTCCATATTCTATAACTGTAAATAGCTGTATTTAATGGTATTTGAGAGTATGGCTTAGATTCTGAGTTTTAGATCTGTTTCATCTACAAATTTCACAAGGATGAAAAAATAGATGAACTATAAGTATAATAGCAGTTCGTTTTTTGCAAATTGTAACAAGATCAGGTTTGTTTGAGTCGAAAGTAGAATCTGATCACTCATCAAATGCTGTTTTTAACTATAATACACATAGCTTTTACTTTTAAAAATGAAATTTTGGCATTTTGCTAAATAAGATAAATAAGCAACTGAAGTAACTATGGAAACATTTTTATTTTTTGTCTTTATTGGATGCCACAGTGCTGCTGCTTGATCATTTTCAGCGTGTAACAATTATATAATGATACAGCACATTTTTTTGTTTTGGCCCAGGCCTTGATAATGAATAGTGCCATGGTGATGGGAGGGAAAGATACACCAGCATGAGAATGTATTGATTATTTTTGAGACATTATTGGCTAATGGTGACTTCAAAAGGGGAAAATTATGCCCATTTTTCTTTGATATATGAAGGACGGCTGATTTCTTTCTTTTTTTTTTTTATGGTGACAAGGTGGGTGAGGTGATATCTTTTATTGGACCAACTTTAGATAAACGAGCTTTTGAGCTCATAGTATTCTTCTGCATGTCTGGGAAACTAACTTGAAATGTCACAGCCAAATAAAAGGTGGAACAGATTGTTTAGCATATGTAGCTAACACACATTTCAAGAGACCATTCAAGGTGAAGTGGCCCATTAATGCTCCTCCAGTCATAGGGAGGAAAGGAAGGGGAGGGAAAGCTAGGGGGAGAGGGGGTTGTTAGAAGGGATGGCTTGGCTCTCCCTCTGTGCTCCCTCCCCCCTGCCGCTTCCCTGTGGCTGGAAGCAGCTCGTCCCTTCCTGCCTGGACAGTGTAGAAAGGCAGCTAACACCTCCAGGCTGCTGCTGGCCACCGATGTAACCCAGCCTCCCCCTGTCCCCCAGCTACAGCATGGGCAGGAAGGTGTTAAGCCCTAAGGATATGCATTGTGCACCAGGGCCCAGAGAATCTGATTTCAGGGGCTTCAGTGAACCCAGCCGGAGAGGTGGCTCAGCAGGGGGAGTAGTCCCGTGCTTCCTGGGGACAGAACCCAGGTATGGGAGACAGGCGGGGGCAGGCAAAGAGGATGCTAAGCCCCTGTCAGCGGGGCTGCTGTGGCACCTGCAGGGTCGGGGCTCGAAATCGCTTCTCCCCCTCCCCCCCCCCCTGCCACTCCAGAGCTTAGCTGAGGGGCAGAGAGGCTTCCTCATGCCAGTGCTGTGTGGGACTATGGCACGTACAGGGCTCGGCTCCTCCTGGCCAATGCCCCAGGCCGGAGGATGTTGGGCTTTTCCGGGGCGATGGCCCAGCCAGAGGCAGTCGGGGAAGGAAGGCGTCTGCCAGCCAGGCTGCTGGTTTGCTGAGCTCTCTGACCAGGGGCTGGTTCTCTGCACAGAGCTGGGAGCGGGACACGTCATGCCATGGGGGGATATGGAGTAGCAGCGGGGCTTGTGGGGAGGGATGAAGAGGCAAAGCAAGGTGAGGACAGCAAGAGGGGGACCATGTAAAGGGCTAGTGGGTGGGCAGCAGAGGCAACATGTAACTGGTTGCCAGCTGGTGCCTGCCCGCCCTTACCAGCCACCGTGCGCAGCCAGTGCTGGCTAGAAATGGTACAGGGGGTGGGGTCCTGCTGGCTGAGAGTCGGCATGCAATAGGCGCTGCACTGACAGACCAGCAAGGGGAGCGGCTGGCTCCGCGTGCTGCAGGTCTTCCCCGCCACCAGCCTTGCACACCCACCCTCATCACTGACCACTGGACACCCCCCCCCCCCCCCACTCACCGCTGGTAGGTGGGCGGCTGGCGAGCAGGGATCCGGCCAGCAGCAGGACCCGCCCGTACTGATGGGGGGGGGGGGCGAGAAAATACGGGACAATTTAACTGTCTCCTGACCGACCCCTGAGACCCTCTGCCCTTTATCCAACTCCCCGTCCCCGTTAACACACCGCTCAGAGCAGCGTGTCAGAGTCCGACACGCTGCCGCCATAGGCGCCGACTCCGTGGCAGACACGCTTGCGCTCCAGCCCCGGAGCACCCACGGAGTCGGCGCCTATGGCGGCAGCGTGTCTGGCTCTGACATGCTGCTCTGAGCGGTGTGTTAACCGGGCCGGGGACGGGGGGTTGGATAAGGGGCAGAGGGTCTTGGGGGTCGGTCAGGGGACAGGGAGCAGGGTGGGTTGGATGGGCCGGGGATTCTGAGGGGTCAGTCAGGGGGCAGGAAGTAGGTGGGGGTTGGATAGGGGGTGGGGCCAGGGTGTTTGGGGAGGCACAGCTTTCCCTACCCTGCCCTCCATAGCAAGTTCGATATAACGCAGTTTCACCTAAAACGCGGTAAGATTTTTTGGCTCCTGAGGACCGCCTTATGTCGGGGTAGAGGTGTACATATGCTTTTAGTTTTATATAGCATGCATATCAGCTAGTTTACATTATATGAATCAGCTTCTATATTTTTCATGTTGAAACAACCTTATTTATTGACTACTTCACACCCCCGAACTTCATACCTCTTCCATACAAACTCTTTGTATAGTCATTAACATATTTTTAGTATGAAAGTAAAAGTTAAATTAGGCTATTCACATTATCTAACAGTTCTGATGTCCTGGTTTATAGAATCTGTTTATTTAGGGTGACCAGATGTCCCGTTTTTAAAGGAACAGTCTCATATTAAGCCCTCCTGCAGATGACCCTACTTTTTCTTTAAAACGAGCAAGTTGTCCCGTATTTTCTTCCCTCCCCTCATCCCATCAGTATGGGCGGGTCCTGCTGCTGGCCGGATCCCTGCTTACCAGCCGCCCGCCCACCAGCGGAGAATCAACTGTTTGGCGTGGCAAGCCTGGGAGGGAGGGAGCGGGGAGAAGCAGAGCAGCGGCGCGCTCAGGGGAGGAGGTGGAGTGGAGGTGAGCTGGGGTGGGGAGTAGTTCCTTTGGCCTCTTCCCCCGCCGCTACTTGCTGCAGCCCCCCTCCTACCCCTTCTCCCCCAGCTTACCTCTGCTCCGCCTCCTCCCCTGGGCACGCCGCCACTCCACTTCTCCCCCCTCCCTCCCAGGCTTGCGCAAGCCTGGGAGGGAGGGGGGAGGAGGGCAAATGCTTGATTGCGTTATATCCGAATTCGTATTATATTGGATCACGTTATATCGGGGTAGAGGTGTATTTAGAAAAACTGATTTTTGCTCACTCCAGATACTGATGTCTGAAGGCTTGAAATATAAGCAGTTATTACTAGAAATGAATTATGTTGAGCTTAGCTTTTATTGTTAAACATATCTCTTAATTTTTGTGGGTTTTTTTAATTGGTGCTGCTAAGTTGCCACATCATAAATCACCCTTTTTAGAGCAAAATACCACAATGAGCAATGGGTTCAGAAATACTATTTGAATTTGAAAATATTATTCGTACTGGGAATTACTCATTGACTTCAGAAATTTGACTGGTGCATAGAGCAAAAGAAATTCAAGAATGTTTGTTAGTAAATAATAAAAAAACATTCTTCAGTTTTTAAAAAAGTAGATATATTATGTTCAAATTACTGTAACAATGTACTTTTTGGCCAGCAGAAATAGGAGCTGATGAGCCCTTGTATTTTCTAAAACACTAAGGCTTCCTCTTACTGTCCTCATTCAGCATATACATGTACATCATTCATACAAATTACTCTTCACTTGTTTTCTGGTAGTGTGCATATTAGATAAGTTTTATGTATGTATTGGAGGGAATTATAATAAGATAGTGATAGCAAAATCAGCAGCAGTTGCTTGGACCTTGCAAGCACTCCTCCTTTTAATGTCCCTTCTCCCCCATATCCACTGCACTCTCTTCCCGTGAGCAGATGGCTGCTTAGACGCTGCTGCTGTCATCGTCTCATCAGTCAACCAGCACCTGACTACATTTGAAGTGCTTCTCTAGAGCAGGGATAGGTAACCTATGGCACCGGTGCCAAAGGCGGCACACGAGCTGATTTTCAGTGGCATTCACACTACCTGGGTCCTGGTCACCGGTCTGGGGGGCTCTGCATTTTATTTTTATTTTAAGTGAAGCTTCTTAAACATTTTAAAAACCTTATTTACTTTACATACAACAATAGTTTAGTTATATATTAAAGACTTATAGAAAGAGACCTTCTAAAAATGTTAAAATGTATTTCTGGCACGCGAAACCTTAAATTAGAGTGAATAAATGAAGACTCGGCACACCACTTCTGAAAGGTTGCCCATCCCTGCTCTAGAGCATAATGTACTGAAGGGGAAGTCAAGGAGGGACTGAACTGGCCCCTCTTGGCAGGACTCTAGGATGTAGCAGCAGCTCCAACCAGGATCCTCCCACCCCTGCACCATATACACTCTTATCTATTCAGCTGTTCCCACTGTATCCTCAATAATAGATGTGTGATTATAATGAGTTTTGATACTTCTAATTTAATGTTTCTCCTCTCAATCCAGATACAATTGAAAAAGAGATAAGAAAAATCTTCAATATTCCAAATGAAAAAGAGACCAGATTGTGGAACAAATACATGAGTAATACATTTGAACCACTGAATAAACCAGACAGTACCATACAGGATGCTGGTTTATACCAGGGACAGGTATTGTATAATACAATTTTGGTTTTCCTATGTATACATTTTTTCTTAAATGTAATACATTTCCCCATTGAAAACTTGGATTGCCGACAGTTATTCCTGTGATCAATAGATCTTCCCTCTTTTTAAAGGTAGTGATATTTGCCACCTTTCCTTCCCACACACAGAATTCATGTTCAAAATATAGTGCTTGACTAAATCACCAGATTTTTTTAAAATCCCCTATTATGTGGGGGTTTCTGCAGAAATTAAGCTTTTTCTTTAAATAAGTGTTTTTAACTATTTTATGCAGAGATGACTTTCTAGTTGTGAACTAAATGTAATCTGATGCAGTGCTGTCAACTTGAAGCAGCAAACACAGCCTGAAATACATTAGAAGTTCCTAAGGTCCAAATCTTGGTCCCAGCGTGCAACCTTAGCTCTGGGGAGCACCTCAGATGCTAGTAGGGGAAATGAACCCTACTATCTCTAGTTCTGGTGTACACTCTTCAAAAAGAATGTTGGAAAAATTGGAAATGATTTAGAAAAGAGCTACAAGTATGATTCAAGCCTGAAAAATCTGTTTTATAGTGAGAGCCTTAAAATCAGTGTATTGGGTTTAACATTGAGAAAGTTAAGAGGTGACTGCATCATGAACTAAAGTACCTACATGGGGATGTTTCTGACCGTAGAAGCCTCTTTAATCTTGTACACAAGTTTTATAACAAGTTCAAATGGCTGGAAGTTAAAGTAGTACAAATTTGGATCAGGAATAAGGCGCATCTTTTTATATGCGAGAGTAACTAATCATTGGAACAACTCCACAAGGAATGTGGTGAATTCTCCAGCACTTGACGTCTTAAATCAAGATTGGACGTATTTTTAAAAGAGATTCTGTAGCTCAGTTAGAAATTTTATGGGCTTGATGTAGGAATTACTGAATTAATTTTTATAGGAGCTCATTATCACAATGATCCCTTCTGTCCTTAAAATCCTTGAATCTACCTCAGGCTATTTAGCAATAGTGCAGCTTTGTAGCTGCTACTCTAGCTTCAGGGTTTAAGTAGCTTTCCCCACTCTTAAAATATGGCTCTTAAAATATGGCTGGTGAATCCAAATAACAGCTGTTGTTGTCTTGCTCCTTTTTCCAACTTCCTGCTTCTCGGCAGCACTCTGTGTGCCCTACCAGAGTTGAGTTTCATCATGTGAAGGGGAGACATGTATGAACTTGTCAGTAGCGTAGCTGGGGGGAGCAGAGGGAGCGGCCGCTCCCCCTGAGCACGTTTTCCAAAAGTGGCGCCTTTTTAATTTTTGAAAAGGTGGAGGTGGAGTGACATCCCTGGCGGCCCCACCAAGAGCCCGCTGCTGGCCTGGGTGAAAGAACCCAGGCCAGCAGTGGGCTGAGAGATCCCAGCTCGCAGCAGCCTGCAGGGGGAATCCTAAAGCGGCGGCTGGCTGAGCCGCTCAGCCCGCCCCACTCTGGGATTCCCCCCCCCGCAGGCTCCTGCCAGCAGGGGTCCCGCCACTGGCCCCACCAAGAGCCCACTGCTGGTCTGGGTGAAAGAACCCAGGCCAGCAGCGGGCTGAGAGACCCCGGCTGGCAGGAGCTTGCGGAGTGAATCCCAGAGCGGGGCGGGCTGAGCGGCTCAGCCAGCCGCCGCTCTAGGATTCCCCCCGCGGGCTCCTGCCAGCAGGGGTCCCGCTGCTGGCCTGGGTTCTTTCACCCAGGTTGGGTCGGGTGGCGCCTTTTTTTATGTGTTCGCTCCCCCTGGTGTTAGAACCTGGCTACGCCACTGGAGCTTGTACAATTCATGCATCTTTCCCAATTCAGCATAGTCACATTGAACCACACTGGTTCCAGCTACAGGACTTCCCTCGGCAGTCATAAAGCATTCACCTGTGAGGTGTGAGCTGCGAGCTGCCTCTCTTTATTTCAGTAGGACATTGTCCAAAATGTCTGGCCTGGTGTTCACTAGAAAAAAGAACCATTACTGACATACGGTGCTTTGCACTGTTTAGCTGCAAGTGTAGTGGATAGTGTTCAGTATTGGATCTTAACTCAAGTTTCTGAAACTGTGCTAGATGTCTCTGCCTATGCTTGCAAATGAACCATGTTAATCACTGGGTGAACAGTCTCCACATTAACACATTAAATCTTTAGTTAAAACTGCTATCTTGGAATTTCTGGGTGATTTCAGTTACCCCCTCCCGCCCATACCAAACTTGGGGGGTGAGGGTGAGTAGATAATATTCTGATGTGATGAATTGGTTCTGAAGGTGAGGCTTTATTTTTTTATTCCCTTAGAAAAATCAGTGTCCACCTGAACCTTATGGGTATGTCTATACTGCAATGTAAACCCAAGGGTTAGCAGAACTCTAGTTAACTGATCCTGCGTTTGTTAAACTACGGCTTGAGCATCTCATTTCTAACTCCATGTTAGGAATCGACATACCCTGGGTCCTTACCTAGAACTACAGCTTCTACACTGCATTATGTGCACCTTAGTCCAACCACCCATATCTCAGACTTCCTAGTGGCCAAAATGTGGCCACTCCAGCCCTTTGTTTGTGGTGCACCGGGGGAAAACTTGACTGTCTAGAGGACAAAGAAAGTCAGATTGTGCGATATTTTGGGGAGACATGCAGAGTAGAAGTCCAGCAGGGATGTGTGTACACTGCAAAGCAATAAGGTTTGAAGCCTAGTCTGGGCTTGACTCAGGCTCAGACCTTCCGCCTCCGTGGGGTCCTAGGACCCTGGGTCTGAGTTTTGGATTACCATGATTGGTGTGTAGACAAAAGGGAGGTTAGGCTTGAGCCCAAATTCAAACCCTAGGCTTACATTGCAGTATAGATATTCACACTGTCTCAAAAGGTTTTGTTTTTTCTTACTGCTTTATTTTAGTAGCTTCTGAGAGCTAGTGATGGAGTAATATTGGGAAAATCAGAAGGTTAACTTATTGAAGCCTTTATCCAAAGATAAATCTCAGGATTTGCTAGAATGAAGCTGGTCCTCAGAACGCTGCTTCATTCCGTTTTTTGGTGGTTCTGTCTTTTCTCCCATTCTTTCCCCCCCTCCACCTGAAAAAAAAAACCCTCTAAGAATTGTCAGTTGCTGTATGTGAAAATTTAAAACATGGTTTAGAACAGGAAATTATTAATAAGTTATTTTAAAAATTGCATGTATGTAATGTGTAATGATACAGTTTCACCTCAGCATATATGTGTAAAACTTCCTGCAGCCACATTTGTGGTGAAGTGCTGTAGCTATTTAACAATGCCAAGAAACACTAACCTGTTTCAGCTAGGAATTGAATAATTCTGTCCATCTGAAACTGATCCATCTTCTCATTCATACCAATAACAATTTGAATACAAACTGTCATTAGCTGATAGTGTGTGTGTTTCTCTCACATGCACGCCTCCGTAGAGAAACGGAGTTAGTCAAGAGACTTAAAGATCAGTTGAATTAATGGATGTGGTCTAAACCATGTCAGTGCAGCAAAAAGAAAAACTATTGTATATAATTGTACTCTCTGCAAGGTTAAATGCTTCTTAAAAGAACTATTCTACAATACAAACACACCGATTTTACATAGACCAATTAGACTCAGATGCCTTTTATCAGTAATGAAACATAGAATTAGAATGAATATAAGATTTCATTCAAGAATCCTAAAAGTATATAGGATAAACTAAATCAGAGATTAAGGAGGCAAACTATATATATAAGATTTTGTCATGGTTATTTTTAGTAAAAGTCAGGGACAGGTCACAGGCAATAAACAAAAATTAATGGAAGCTCGTGACCTGTTCCTGATTTTTACGAAGAATAACTGTCACAAAATAGAGCTCGGGGGAGTGGTGGAAATAAGAGCCCAAGCCCTGCTGTGGGATGGGGGAGGTGGGTCCAACACCCGCTGCAGCTGACCGCTCCAGAGTCCTTTCACCGCCCATGGCAGCTTGGAGCTGCAGGGGAGCCCCTGTCGGTTGACAGCTCCAGCCCCGCTGCCTCAGGGCTGAAGTGGAAAATGTCACAGAGGTCTCTGGAAGTCACAGAATCCGTCACCTATGTGACATAATCTTAGCCTTACGTATAGATAGTATACTCACTTTGTCCAATGTATTTGTCTTCACAATATCCCTGTGAGGTTTTGAAATGCTGTTATCCCCATTTTATAGATGGGACGCTTCATCTTTTGACAAGAGAGGTGATAAGCAACGTTCAGATAATCAGGTCCAGATTAGTGAGCCAGTTGATAGCTTCAGAAGTGATGGGGCACTAAGAGATTAAGTTCCTTGCCCAAAGTTACATAGGAAGTCTGTGGAAGAACAATAGAACCTGGGATTCCTGAGTCCCAGACTGGTACCCTAATCATTCTTCATGTTGGTCCTTCAGTCACCAAATCAACAAGCCCATTGAAAGGTGCAGTAGCTTGGAATCATCTCAGCTAAGGGAAATCTGTTGCTATATTATAGTTTTTCTCTTTATTCTTACTTTTTCTGATAGGTACTAGTGATAGAACAAAAAAATGAAGATGGAACATGGCCACGAGGTCCTTCGACTCCTAAGTATGTGATAAAACAAATTGCTGCTTGCTACACTGTGGTTTAATTTCTGTGTGTATTTTATCAAGTCTCTCTTTGGTTTTAAGAAAAAGTTAGTTTTTGAAGGCCGTATGTTTTTTTTTTTTAAAAGTTCTTTTAGTGTGCTAAAAATCTATTAATGTAACACTACTGTGGACTTGTAAAATGTTCTACAGAAACTGATGTGTAACTGATGTTTTCATATATAGCACAATTTTGTTTTCTTCAAACTGTGATTTACTTAATTGCGTGGTTTATATTATAGAAAAATCTTGCATTTAAGAGTGGTGTAAAACTTGCATTATTTTAGACTTGTGTTTCATTCTTAAAGCACAGTATTTCTAGTAGGAGAATCTGTGTAAATGTGGGTTGTATCAATATTTTTCTTACATGAAGGCCAGAAATCCTCTATTTGTCTACAAAGAACTTCATACTGTGTGGAGAACAGTCTTGTAAAGTTCTTTCCACAATTTTTTTTTTAGGAGAGTATAATATTAGGGGTTTTTTTCCATTATCAACCACAGTTTGGCGATGGCAAGCAAGTAGATCTTGTGTCTTGATTGGGAAATTGTCATATCCATTTTGCAAGGCTGACATATGATAACATGATTAACACAGGACTGTGAGATCTTGGTTTACCGGCTATGTGTTACTTGTATACATTAGTCCTTTCTAGAGGCAGGTTCGCAAAATTTTATCTTAAAATATCCTTTCTAGACAACTGATATTCTAAATCTGAGATTAAAACTGAATATTGCTACATGTGTTCCAATCCAGAGTGCATGTGGTAGAACACTGCAGTACAGTACATTCTGTGTTCTGTATTTATCTACTGGAGCTAGAGTAGTTCACTATTTTGTGTTTGATCGTACATTTAAGGTGACTTTCTTATTGTGTAGAATTTTTCTTACAATAGACTTCTTTCTAGAGCTGGCCAAAAAATTTCCGATTGAGTAGTTTTTCCATCAGAAAATGCTGATTTGACACACATACTTCTCAGGAACATATTGATTTTCGTCAACGTTTTCACCACAATATTGAAGTACTTTGTTTTGACTTTATCATTTTGACTTTTATATCAATGTGATTTATAATCAAGACAAAGTGATTTGACTTTGTGGGAAATGAAACATTTTGACTTTTCATTCTGATTTGGGATAAAAGGAAATTTTCTAATGTCAGTTTCTCATGGAATGGAAATTCCAAATTTTTTCCAGCTCTACTTACTTTCTTGTTTTAGAATACCAGTTCTGTTTTGTCTGATACATTATCAAATTCTTCAGTCTGTGATATGCTACCAAAACATATATGTAACTGACCAGCAAGTTATCTGGCTCCAATATTTGGGACAGATAAGGGGGTGAAAACAAAAGGAATGTAGAAGGAAGTTCTGCCTATGATGTTCTCACCAGGATTCAGGAAATTCCAGATTTCATCTCCATCAGCACTCTAATTTGGTAACAACTTCATGGCACTCTTCTTGTGTTAAATATGTAAAAAAATGAGAATATGGTCTATTTTGGTTTCAGCCACCAAATCCTCAACCAAAAAAAAGCCTTTTGTCCAAACCAAAGAAGTAGGCCATATATTGTATTAATGCATTAACACAAGTAATGTATTAGCTTCTAATGCAGTGGTCTCCAACCTTTTTATGCCCAAGATCACTTTTTGAATCCAAGGGCAACTCGGGATCTACCCTGCCCCTTCCCCAAAGCCCTGCCCCGCTCACTCCAACTCGCCCCCCCCCCCCCAGTCCCTTGCTCTCCTCCACCCTCACTCACTTTCACCAGGTTGGAGCAGGGGATTGGGGGTTCGGGAGGGGGTGCGGGCTCTGGGCTGGGGCCCAGGAATTTGCAGTGTCGGGGGGGGCTCTGGGCTGAACCTGGGGCAGGGGGTTGCGGTGCAAGAAATGGTGTCCTTAGCCTCTGTTTGTCAGAGGGGGGTGATGGATGGCAGGAGAGAGATCACTTGATCATTACCTGTTGGGTCCACTCACTCCGGGTCACCTGGCATTGGCCACTGTCGGTGGACAGGATACTGGGCTGGATGGACCTTTGGTCTGACCCAGTACAGCCTTTCATAGATTCATAGATTCTAGGGCTGGAAGGGACCTCGAGAGGTTGAGTCCAGCCCCCTGCCCTCATGGCAGGACCAATTACTGTCTAGACCATCCCTGATAGACATTTATCTAACCTACTCTTAAATATTTCCAGAGATGGAGATTCCACAACCTCCCTGGGCAGTTTATTCCAGTGTTTAACCACCCTGACAGGAACTTTTTCCTAATGTCCAACCTAAAACTCCCTTGCTGCAGTTTAAGCCCATTGCTTCTTGTTCTATCCTCAGAGGCTAAGATGAACAAGTTTTCTCCCTCCTCCTTATGACACCCTTTTAGATACCTGAAGACCGCTATCATGTCCCCTCTCAGTCTTCTCTTTTCCAAACTAAACAAACCCAATTCCTTCAGCCTTCCTTCATAGGTCATGTTCTCTAGATCCTTAATCATTCTTGTTGCTCTTCTCTGGACCCTCTCCAATTTCTCCACATCTTTCTTGAAATGCGGTGCCCAGAACTGGACATAATACTCCAGTTGAGGCCTAACCAGCGCAGAGTAGAGCGGAAGAATGACTTCTCGTGTCTTGCTCACCACACACCTGTTAATGCAGCCCAGAATCATGTTTGCTTTTTTTGCAACAGCATCACACTGTTGACTCATATTTAGCTTGTGGTCCACTATAACCCCTAGATCCCTTTCTGCCCTACTCCTTCCTAGACAGTCTCCTCCCATTCTGTATGTGTAAAACGGATTGTTCCTACCTAAGTGGAGCACTTTGCATTTGTCCTTATTAAACTTCATCCTGTTTACCTCTGACCATTTCTCCAATTTGTCCAGATCATTTTGAATTATGACCCTATCCTCCAAAGCAGTTGCAATCCCTCCCAGTTTGGTATCATCTGCAAACTTAATAAGCGTACTTTCTATGCCAATATCCAAGTCATTGATGAAGATATTGAACAGAGCCGGTCCCAAAACAGACCCTTGCAGAACCCCACTCGTTATACCTTTCCAGCAGGATTGGGAACCATTTATAACTACTCTCTGAGTACGGTTATCCAGCCAGTTGCACACCCACCTTATAGTAGCCCCATCTAAGTTGTATTTCCCTAGTTTATTGATAAGAATATCATGCGAGACCGTGTCAAATGCCTTACTAAGGTCTAGGTATACCACATCCACCGCTTCTCCCTTATCCACAAGACTCGTTATCCTATCAAAGAAAGCTATCAGATTGGTTTGACATGATTTGTTCTTTACAAATCCATGCTGGTTATTCCCTATCACCTTACCACCTTCCAAGTGTTTGCAGATGATTTCCTTAATTACTTGCTCCATTATTTTCCCTGGCACAGAAGTTAAACTAACTGGTCTGTAGTTTCCTGGGTTGTTTTTATTTCCCTTTTTATAGATGGGCACTATATTTGCCTTTTCCAGTCTTCTGGAATCTCTCCTGTCTCCCATGATTTTCCAAAGATAATAGCTAGAGGCTATTTCTTATGTTCTTAAGCTCTAGGAGAGAGCTTGGGTACAGGAGGGGGCTGTGGGCTGGGGCAGAGTGTTGGTGTGCAGGAGGGGGTTTGGGGTGCTGGCTCCAGGAGGGGGCTCTGTATGGGGCTTGGGGTGCGACCTCCCGCTGGGCAGCACTTACCTCCAGTGGCTCCCGGTTGGCGGCGGGCAGAGCGAGGCTAAGGTAGGCCCCCTGCCTACCTGCCCCCACACCACTCCCGGAAGAGACCAACGCGCCCCTGCAGCCCCTGGGGTGGGGAGGGCAGGGTGCATGTGGCTCTGCCACTGCCCCTCTCTGCAAGCACTGCTCCCACAGCTCTCCTGGCCAATGGGCTGCAGGAACGGTGTTTGCAGGCAGGAGCAGCACACGCAGAGGGAGACCCCTGCCGCGGGGCTGTAGTGGCCGCTTGTAGGAGTGGTGTGGGCCCGGGGTAGCCTTAGCGGCAGCCACACTACACTGCCGCCAGAGATTGCAATCGACTGGGTGATCCTCTAGGATCGATCGCGATCAACCAGTTGGTGGCCACTGTTCTAATGCATTGAAATCTTATTTTCATTTGTGAAATAACATCAGTATGCTAATGATCTTAGTATGTGGTAGTTTTTTTCCACAGTACATATTTAGCAAAGTACAGTGGCATTGGTGATATTTGTTCTAGATGCTTCACATCTGGAAAGTAGGAGCGTTGCTCTTTAAGATTGTGATGTTTAAGATTGTGGTGGATTTGTAAAGATATTGGAAAACTTGAATCTTGTCTTCCTTTATTATGCTGGTCTCCAGCCAGTTTTATACCATCACGTTCATTAGCCTTCCTTTCAATCTCTTGATTGTATAGGAAATGTCCTACAGTAGAACGGCAAATAGAGAATAATTTTTTCTTTACCTTGACAATTGGTTCTTAAGTGTGTCTTCCAGGAAAGATGCTCTTTGAGTTCCTTATGTTTGTTTTGGTGATCTAAGTTCATATTTATATATAAATCCAATCTTGCTTAAGAAAATGTATAGGAGACTTTTTATGTAATATCATAGCTTTATCTTCTCTTTTCATTTGAAAGACGTAAGAGATTCTTCCACATTTTGGTTTCTGTTCCAGCTGTCTTTTTATAGGAGTTTAAGTCTGTCTTGTTAAATTTAATTGTGTATCAGAGAAGCTTGAAAAATGTACATGTTCACCAATAACAAGTAGGAAACGAGGCACTCCTACCATGGTAATTAACGTAGTGTAAAGGCCTATATTCTTTCTCTGGAAAGTAAGTGGGAGCTGGCTGCAGAATATAATAGGAGGTTTTTGTTGGTTTAAATATTGCTTATTGGTGTTTTAAACACATGCAGTGGAACTGAACTGAATTTTGTAAACTTTCCCACTGAACAGAAACTTCAGGATGGTAGTACAGCAGGAACGGGGAAGAGAGTACAATTACCTTTTCTGTTACCCATGACTTCCCCTCCCCAGTGTGGTACTCTGCCTCCCTCTAGTGATGGCTAGACCACATGTAGAGGTAGGTGAGCCTGTTAAAGCCTTGATTACACCTTTCAGAAATCAGAGGAGAGAGGCAAATAGATAACCCCTCACAGCAATATTTAGGGAATAAGGAGGAAAATAATCTCTTTTCTTCCCTGTCCCCATCTTTTCTAACAACAGCTGAGTTTTATGTAAGAGGAAAAGGAAAGACTAACACACCCTCCTTGCAGCAGCCAGGAGGCAAGGAATATTTTGATTTCTCAGATATGTAAAAGCAAGGCTGATATGAAAGATAGAGCTCCTGAGCAGGTTTCAGGGGCACCTCCCTGGTAAAAATTCCAGCAATAGGGGAATAGTGAGTACTGAATGTCATACTTAAGTGTTGCCCCTTGACCTCACCAGAGAGGACAGCGAGCACCTTCTTCCATATCAGCCACTGTCTGATAGGTGCATATACCAGATAAAGTGTGTGTGTGTGTGTGTGTGTGTGTGTGTGTGTGTGTGTGTGTGTGTGTGTGTGTGTGTGTGTAAAACAATTTTTATTTTGCATTGGCTAAAATGTATAAACAAGTAATTTGTAAACAAGCATCAAAATAAAACTCTTTTTGGCTCCATTTAATTTATTGTTATTTGTACAGAAAGCAGATTACAAACATTTAAAGCCAATTCTTTAAATCCCATCTGAGAGGTGGGGAAGTAAAAACTACTCAACCCCTTTCCTTAAGGAGCAGAGAAATGGGAGGTGGAGGTGGGGGCGGTGAAGAGGGGGGAACAACCCACACTTCTTTAGAGATACTTCCTTGCTACAGTTTCACATCCTTTAGATATAGATATTGGGTAGGATTTCATAAGTATATTGGAATGTTAGTGGGACTTGTTTGCCTAAATCACCTAGGTTCTTTTGAAATTTTAATCCCTTAGTTGTAAAGTGTGTCTAGAAAATATTCTTCACCATGGCATCCAGGCCTGATTCTGCTATTTTTTTTCACCCTATTCCCCAGGGCAGGGGGAATGACATGGGGGCGTTAAAAGCAGTTTCTGAATCCAGAGTTTCTCTGGTGTACAGCCAGCCATTTTTCCATAATAGAATATTTAAACTAGAATTCCACGATCAGGTGGTTTGTTCTAAATCCAACAAATAAGGATACATTTCTTTGCTGTAAGAAAACTCAAATTGAGATCTGTCTTGAGGATATGACAACTTAAAAAAAACCATTGGATAATAGAAACATGGCAAGGCAAGGCTCTGTGGCACTAAAAGAGGTTGGCAAAAATGTAATATGATCAAATCAGAAACTACGAACAAAAGCACAGAACTACCAGTAATGGGTTCTGTTTTCCAGTTGTCTTACATTAAACATTTGTGAAACAGATAATTCTTAGCGTGGTAGAAATATAAAGCCTATTTTATTTTGCATTGAGCCTCTGATTTCACTTTCATCAAAAACATCTTTTATTTTCTATTATATTCCATTTGTCATGACTGATAGCACATCCACAGAGACTTTTTTTTTCTCCCCTACCATGATCTCATCTTTGATGCAGGTCTTGTATAGCACATTAGTCCCCTGTTGAAGCGAGCCATATTTATATTTACTCTAGAAGAGTGTGTGTTTTAACTTTAGTGTCTCAGATCTAGAAGCATATAAAGTATCCTGTTTAGAAAGATCAAAAGTTTGGGCCTTAGAGACCATGGAAGAATTAAAACTCTTCAAAAGAGTAGGGTCTCCAAGTAACAAAAACATCATCTGATCACTTGTATAGTCGGTGCTCTGAGAATTGGTAATAAGGTTTAGCAAAGATGGCCACTGCCATTGACTTACTCCTCACAGTGCCAGTCTTTCCTCAGGACCTATTGGCTTCATTCCTACTAGAATCAATGAGAGGTGGTGGCCGTTTTTGAGAAAATGTGTCTTATCGAATCTGTCCTGTTGAGAACAATATGAAAACATGACTGTTTTTGAAAATTGTCTTGTTAATGAAGGACAGACTGTGGCCTCAGTCCTATTCAGATTAATGAGAAATGTGCATCTGCTGACCTGTGTTAATGGTTCATTAGAGCACTTTGAGTTAGTCCTCTTTGAAGCGGGACTAGCTCAAACCATTCTAACCATTAATGCCTGTCATCAGGATGCGTGCAAAAAGACTGCAGCAGGCTAGTGCGTGGTAGAATTCAGGGGTTCTCAACCTTTTTCTTTCTGAGGCCCCTCCAACACACTACAAAAACTCCAATGCCCAGTGGAGGGGCATCAGGGCTCTTGGCTTCAGCCACTAGATGTGGAGGGAGAGGGACCTTGGGGCTTTAGCCCTGCGGGGTTCAGAACTCCGGACTTCAGCCACCGGGGAGCGGGGATGCTTGGGGTTTGGGGCTTTGCCCCTGGGGCACCAATCTTTAGCTATGGGGCCCCACAGCCCCCTGAAACTTGGGGGCTGGGGCCCACTGGTTGAGAACCATTAATTGTTCGTGTAGGCAAGCCCTGAGTTCCATGACGAAGCCTTCCTGTTCCTCGGGGCATTTGGATTTCATTTACATTTAACCAAATCTCTGAATTTCCTGGGTTTAGAGTACTTGGGTTTGAAGTAACTGCAGCATCTCGATAATGTGTTACCATAAATTTACCGATATGTACTCTCAACCTTAATTTCATTTTAAAATAGTTTGTCTATGAATATCTTGTGTGGCTTTGAAATGAGTAAAAGTTCCGTCTTGTGGTCTGCATATCTTGGGAGTGAGTGGATACCAGGGCCAGCCAGAATAGTCCCTATGACCCAGCATCGCTACAAGGACCCTTGGTCCCCGATTCCCTAGAAGCTTGGTGTGCTACTGGGGACTTGCGTCCGTAATTTCCTCTGGAAGCTCTTGCCTTCACTTGCTTCAAAAATGAGATTTGGCAGCAAGGGACATCTCTGCAGAAGAGAGAGAGCCTCATAGTATTAACTGTTCTGTGGATTACTAGTTGCCTACTGGCGTGGGAGAGATTATTCATGGAGCAACCTAATCCTAACATAGGTCTTCAGTCCCTGTGGTACTTCGGCTATTGCTCACCTCCCTCCTTCCATTCAGGAAGCGGTGACCTGCATGTAGAAAACTCCGTTCAAATCTGGATTCTCATAGGGCAAACTGGCCCATAAGTAAGGAGAGTATCAGTCATCTCTGTGTCTCTTACTTTGCAAATTAACAGGATATTTTGAATTTGCAAATGTAAGATCCCAGAAGAAATAATTATAACAAATTTTACGTAGATTATACATATAAGGAGGGAATCTGGAATATCTGAAACATCACTGTTGAGTAATAGGCACCACAGTGGGACATCATACATGACAGTACATCAGTTAAAACTGTTTCTATATAACCTGTGCTACAAGACATGGAGAGGGAAAATGTACGGGCTAAGGTATAAAAAGGTCACAAAACACCAAATAACCAATCATAATGAGGAATTTAATTTTTTTTAATTGACTGAATCTCTTAAATAGGAATCTATTGAAATTTAGCTGTGCAACATATTAAAATACAATTAGATAAATATGCAGAAAAGATGGTCGTTAGGATCTACTGCCATCAGTGTTTGGTATTTTCTTGAAGACACCTTAGCTTATTAGTAGTGAACATTACATTCGGTGGATCCATTCATTCTGTCAGTGGTTTCCTTTCCAGATTTTCCGAACTGTTTTTGGCATTTAAAAGAACATGACTCCAAAGGCCCTTGTATTAATCCGTCATTGCTATGTCTTGATACGTAGCCAGAAGAAAAATTGTTACATGCTTCCTTCTGTCCTTAATCATAGTTTAGAAATTGAGACTATATGGACAAAATTATCATAAAAATGCCTTTTTTATATTATGTTCTCCCCCCGCCCCCAACAATCTGCAGATATATTGTTGACTTAAGAATTTGGGGTACAGTATGTGCTCAGATGTCTTAATTTTTATAAAAATATATTTGAGGGCTCAAAGTACAGAGTAGCCCTTTTTTGTCAGAATATCGTTACAGCCTTTATTCAGTTCACTTTTTGTCTTCTGAGTTAGTTTTCTATCTGATTTTGAAGCAAAATATTTTATTTATAATAAAAGAAACTACTATTTAAAATTCTTTATCCTTTTTGCAAAGAAATGTGTCTTTTTTTTTTTAATATTTAACATCCTTGAATATGCCAATTTCTGAGATTTTCTGGTAGAGTAGTATCATGCTTATTTTTTTCTAATGTATCTTTTGCAGTGAAAGGTGATACATCACTCAAGATGTCCCCTCTGCAGCAAACCTTGTCCTATACAGATACCTCTGCAAAGTATTTTTGTCTTATCTGTTTGTGTCAATTCAAAGGTTGTTACAATTTTTGAAAGCATGTTTATGTGCCTCTATTCAAGTCCAATGAATGTTTTAAAGGTTATCTTTACAGAATGCTATGGATCTTTAGTTAGAGACCAAATACATTTTTTAACTAGGAGAAGATAAACATCCATTTGTTCTTTTAGTCTAGCATGTTGAAACTATCTTACTTTTAGCCTTTTCCCACAACTGTTAAAATGTTTTTGAGTTTTCACTTTGTTAAAGCAGTATCTCTTCTGGGGGAGGGGATTTAAATTAAATAAAATTGTGTTGTTACTATTAGCATTTTTATTTAATACTTCAAAAATAACTAATTAAAAGTTTTGGTCATTTTAAACCCTTTAATAATTGTATTCAGTAATGATAAAATATTTGCAGTATATTGGTCCTTTATATCAGGAGATGGATTTTTACCTAGATACCCATATTTAAAGGGACTAGATTTTCAAGATCTTTAAAAAAACCTAGCCCCTTCATTCTGAAAATCTTGCTCCAATTGTTGGTGATGAGTACTTTTGAAAATATCACCCAAAGCCTTTTTGGAACATAAGAAAAAGACTAATTATTAGATCTAATTGAAAACTAGCAAAAAACCCCAACAGATTATTCTGTTTTTAAAATTTTTGGCTCGCTCTGATTGTTTTATCTATCTTTCATAATTACTGAGGATGTGTTCATTTTTAAATCCAGAGTGATTTTTATCTCCAGTCTACTCAATACTTCCAGTAGAATATATTCAGATATGTGACCATATCATCTGTGCATACGAGAAGCAAGTGAAAGTCTTTTTCTAACTTGGATACTCTTGATTTTCCCCCCGTTTAATCTGAATTTGGGCCCAGCGGTTCAAGGTCAATAGTAAAGAAAATTAGAGGAAGCGAGCATCCTTGACTTTTGCCCATCCCATCCTAAAACTTGTTGGTTTGTTTTTTCCCTTGTGTGCTATCAAAGTAGCCGTAGGGCTAGTGTAAATATTTCCTTTAGCCAATGTAGAAAGTTATCTCAGAATGCCATTATTTCCATAGTCTTATAAGAGTAATGCAGTTTTGACTGTCAAAAGTTTTAATTGCATCCAGTGATGATCCAGGAAGGTGCTTCTGACTGAAAGGAATATAATAAGCTAAAGCTTTATACATATTATTCAGATGTTATCTACCCTTAAATTCATTTTGATCTCTCTTAATTATTTGGTATTACTGTTGCCAGTCTGAAGGTTGAAGCCAGTTTTAGGATTTTAAATTGTATATTCAGCCAGGAACTTAGAGCATGTTTACCTTCTCCTATCCTTCTTGATGGATTAACTCTTTTTATCAAACATAGTGAGTGTGACACCTTCCTTTTCTAAAACTTTAAACTTCTGTCAAAATTGTAATTTAGAAGAAAGCTCTAGTCAATATTCAAAAGTATTTTCTACTTTATAAAAATCACTTGCAAAAACATACAGACAAATTATAGGTACTAATTAGGCAGACATTTCAACCATATCCAGGAGCTGCTTGCTTTATTTTTCTGACTTTTGATTTTAACCTCCATATTACACTGGGGATGACTAAATATTCCTCCAAGCCAAAGTGGTTTGTATGGCAGTATAGATCTATTACAATATGTCTGAGACCACATACGAGTATCAGTTTTCCTTCCTTTACTTATACTACTATAATTAGCTATGTTAAATTATAGGAATTCACTTAACATCTTGCACAAAATTCCTACAGCAATATCTTAAATAGAACACTTTTTCACTCTGCATCCCTTGTTTTGAGATTCAGAATATTGGGAAGTGAATTAATAGTTTTATGCCGTCACCATATAAAACTGCCAAACATTTATTGTCCTAAAATATACCTTTGGAGAATATATCACTAAGTTAATGTCTCACTGAAGCAAATAGACCTTACTTTTGGGATGTTACACTAATGTAAGGCGTCAAACAAAGGTTATTCAGACACCAGTGTATTTAACTTTAGCCTTCACTTTCCCCTGCCAGATCCATACAAAAATCTGATGCATGTTATGAGTATGTGTACACAAGAGTCTTTTTTTAACCTCAAGTTAATTAACTTGATGTAGTTAACACCATTGTGACTTGTCTTTACTAGAAAAAGTGATAATTTTTAACACGTTAATTAACATTTTAACTAATAGGTTAAAACTATATAGTTTTCCTCATATTGGTGTTTGGTGTTTCTGATGAAGTTCATAGACAGATGCTGGAATGACAGCTATGCCCTTGATAAGTTGCCTCTTTCAATTCCCTACCTGTATCTAGTATAAGCTATTTTCCTCAAAAGTATACGGGCAGATCAATACCTAGTGTGAGTGCTCCCCCCTTTTTTTTGGTATGGAATTGAGGGCACTCGGTGCTATAAACTCTTCCTCCTGGGAGAATTCTGCACCACTGCGCAGTGCAGAATTTTGCAGAAATTAATGTGCGTGCAGAATTTCCTTTTTTCCCCACAGAAATGGGCTGCAGAGATGTTGGCTGCCACTGGGGGCTGCTGGACCTGGCAGAGCCCAGCTCGCAAATAGAAGACAAAACCGGGGGGAAAGGGGAGGGAACTGGAGGGTTCCCAGCACCTCAATTCCCAGCATGCCATGAAGGAAGAAGGAGGTGGCAGCAGTACGCAAGAAACTCTGTGCAAGCGCGGGACCCAGCATCAGGCTGTTTCTCCCTCTGGAGCCCTGCCCTCTGTGGGGATTGGGGGTGGGAGTGTCTGGGCTTGGAGCGGCGGGGCTGCGTCTGGTCTCTAGCTGGGAGGGGATGAGAGTGTCTGTGCGGAGGGTGGGCCGCGGCTGGGCTCTGAGGGGGAGGGGATGTGAGTGTCTGGGCTGAGGAGGGGCTGGCGGCTGGGCTCTGAGGGGTAAGGGGGCAGTGAGAGTCTGGGCTCTAGTAGTGGTTTATTTAACTCTCTCTACTCCTGGGGAAATTTTGTGTCTGTATTGTTATAGACATACTTGTTGACAGTTATTTTGAAATAAATTACCAAAATAATTGAAACTTATATAGTGTTATTTTGACAAATAACATTTGCAGAATTTTTTCAGATTTTTAACATCTTGTGCGCAGAATTTTTAATTTTTTGGCACAGAATTCCCCCAGGTTTATATAGACATACAGTCAGGAATTGCAAGATAAGAGGATGTTGCTTTGCCACCTCTCTCTGCCTGTCATGTTTGACAATTTGAGACTCTACCTATTGAATCCTACTGATGTTCTCTATAACTTTAGCAGCCAGAGTTTCAAATGAGGTTCATCTGTGATTGAAGACCATGATTTGAAGATAAACACAAAGAAAACGGAAGCCATGCAGATAGGGAATGTGGAAGAAGAGCTATAGTTTGAAGTTTCAGGAGAGAAGCTGAAGCAGAAGAAGAATTTGTATACTTGGGAAGTACACTTCGTGCTATCAGAGGGAGATCTGGAGAATTGAAAAGAAGAAAACAATGTGCATGGATGACAGTGAAAAAGATGACAGGAGTATTGCGGGACAGGCAGTTAAGTAACAAACTGAAAGGAAAAGTGTATGCTGCATGTGTTTGTTCCTGCCTACTCTATGGTTTCGAAATGGTGAGTCTTACAGAGATGGAAGAAAAGAAGATGCAGGTAGTAGAAAACAATATTCTGAGTAGAATGGCAAGCAAGCAGAGGGTATGAATGTGCATGAAAGAAATTAGGGAGAAAATGAATTGGCTGAAAAGTGCATATTTGAGGTGGGCTGGACATGTGATAAGAATGAGAGAAGAACAAGCAGCAAAGAAAGCATGGAAGGAAGAGTACAGCCAAAAAGGACAGAAGATCAAAGATACAATGGAAAGTCAATGGAAAGACACAATGGTAAGAGAAGTTTGAAGATAAAAGGACTGAACTCCAACACCTCTGGATTTGTGCCATGAACTGGAAGACATGGTAAAGAATCCTGAGCACCTCAGACCCCATGTAAATGGGGAAAGGAGTCAAGAAGTAAAGTGAAGGAATTTTCAACAAATAATAGCACACGGATGAATATTAGGAAAGTTTGTAAATATTAAGAAATGGATACAAAAGAAATGGGAACAGTCTGGTGCTCCTGGAATGTTAGAGGACTAAAACACTAAACATGTAAAAAGGGTACTTTCTGCTTTTGAAAAAGCAGAAGGTAGTTGTGGCAATGCTTCAATAAATTAACTCAAAACAAAAGAAATCAAACTTAAAAGGGAATGGGTATCTCATGTATTTGGAATGTGTTACAGTTCCTGAAACAAAAGGGTGTTTATACTACTAAGTAAGCAAGTGCAAGGGAATGTGAAAGTATTAAAACAGATCCAGAGGACACTTTTGGTGCAGGGATGTATAGAGGGTTACAATATGTAACATCTATGCCCCAAATGAGGATAGCTCATTGGTTAGTACTTTTGGAATGATTACAACGGTTGAGAATTCATGCAGATGACTTTAACTGTTGTCTTCACCTCATGTCAGGTAGATTACCAATTAGGTGAGAAGCTCCGTGTAAAAAAGCTCAAATACTGGAGTCAACATATAAAGAATAGGACATGATAGATAACTGAGGTTCCTATCCTCTAATGCAGTGGTTCCTAAACTTTAACGACCTGTGAACTCCTTTCACTGAAATGTCAAGTCTTGCGACCCCCTCCTAAAAATGAATATTTCCAGGGATTTTCTCCTTTACCTGAGTATAAATTATAAAAGCAGTGATCTTGGAAATATAAAATTTGTGTTTATGACATGCTTATTACACACTATTTAGTATTTATTGTTATTATAGTATTTTTATTACATTATGAGAACGGCAACACTCTTCCAAGATCTCACTTCCATAGCTTGTATCACTTTGAATAAGCCTGTTATAAGACAAGACTCCTATGTTTCATCAAGGAGTATCAGATGTGAAACAGCATGAAGGTATTTAAGAAGTCAACTCAAAGAGTTCCTCCTACACAAGCATTCAGGTGTTGAGCAGTCCAGGCAAACCGTGCACATTACAACAAAGCTTAAACTTGTTCTTCATAATAATTTTAAAAACAATACTAGCTACCTATTTAATTTTAAAAACAGCAAAAAATATCCACCTCTCTTTCCGTTTCTTATAAGGAGTCTTGATGTTTAAATCACCTCAGTGTGATAGATATGCTTGCTTTGATCTGCTTAGCTCTTGGAAGTCCAGGGGCTCCCAGGCTGCTGGCCCCATGCTGCCGGGGTTCCTAGGGACAGCTCTATCTGCCATTAGGAATTTTTTCCCGAGAACCCCCTGTAACATTTCGCGAACCCCCAGGGATTCACGAACCCCAGTTTGGGAACCACTGCTCTAATGGGAAGGACTTCACTTTTTACTCCAAAATTGCCAAAAATATATAAAAATTAGATCTATCCTGGTGTAGCAAAAATTCTTTTACATGAAAATTTTAATGTTAGAATTGTGTTAAATCATATCTTACACCATGCATCTACTTGAAAATGAAGTCTAATTCAGGAATAAGAGACAGTTTGAGATATAGTAATATATTGTTAAAAGACAAAGGCTTTGTGAATAAAATAGAAAACCTATTGATTATTATATTGAAGATAATCCCTTACAGGAAATATTCCCAGAAAGTAGTTGGGGGTGGCCTTTAAAGTAGTAACAAGTGCACATATTATCTCATGTAATTGTCATGGGGGGAAAAAATACCTAAGAACAGATAGACTTAGAGGAACAAATTTACAGTTTGAAGAAGCAATATTATTTGACTATTAATGCAGACTTGCGTCAAGAGATTGACAACAAAAAAGCATTAGAAGCACTGATAAGGCGGAAAAAAAACAGCTCTCTTACTTGCTGAACAAAGGTGTTGTTTTTTTGAAGGGGAAACAAATCTAGCAAATTACTAGCCAGACTGATTTTCTATAGAAAACCCAGAACAGCTGTACCCTGTGTTAAGGATAAAAGTGGAATACTCCAAAAAACAAAGGGATTAACAAAATAATAACAGAATATTTCAGAAAGATCTATACTAGCATTTATGTAAACTTGGAAGAATTAAGAACTAGTATATTGCAGGGTTTTAAAAGGCCCAGGCTTTCATATAATGAGTAGTAGATGACCCAACAACACAGGAAGAAATAGAGATGGTAATCTCATTACTAAAATCAGAGAAAAGTCCTGCAGCAGATGGATCCACCCTGAATTTTGTAAAATGTTTAAAAACACAAGTATCTCCATTGATAGCTAATGTATTTCAGCCTTCTTGGGTAACAGAGTGCTTAATAAATAACTTCTATCAAACAGATATAGTTTTGATACCTAAACCAAATAAGGACTTATCAGATCCAGCATTTTATAGGCCCATCTCTTTAATAAATATGGATAGTAAGATTTAAACTAAACTACTAGTATCCAGATTAGAGACAATAATGCCTAAATTAGTTCACCAAAGCCAAACTGGCTTTCTAAAATGAAGAAGCTCCTTAACATAAAAAACCTTCTAGATATGCCACAGGATTCTAAGAGCTCTAATAAAAACAACTGCATTTTTAGTTATGGATGCAGAAGAGACTTTTGACTTAGTAGAATGCTCATTTGTATTTAGAACACTTTGGGGAACACTTTAATCCACTTCTGAATGTAATCTACAAAAATCCTAATGCATATATTTGGGGAAATGTCTCAAAGACTTAGGGATGGTCCACACTGGGGCGGGGGATCGATCTAGGAAATGCAACTTCAGCTACGAAAATAGCGTAGCTGAAGTCGACGTTTCCTAGATCAAACTAAGTTTACTTACTGCGGGTCCACACAGCGCAGGCAGGCTCCCCTGTCGACAGCGCTTCCTCCTCGGCAAGCAGGAGTTCCGCAGTCGACGGGGGAGCGCTTCTGGGATCGATTTATCGCGTCCAGATGAGACGTGATAAATCGATCCCATAAGATCGATCTCTACCCACCGAATTGGCCGAGTAGTGTGGACCTAGCCTTAGCTGATAATATTATACAGAGGAATAAGAACGCTTACTAATTTGGTTTAATTATCAAACCATTAGTGCAAAAAAATCAGACACACTGAAGAAATTCAGAGAATAAGTGTATTATGAATAGAAAACAGTTTCATTTTATGCCTTATGCTTTTTATACAAGATCTAAATAAAAGTTGGCCGCTATTACAAGAAATAATTAAGCCTTTAGCCTACATCCTGATTCCTGCCCAAATTTCTCTGAAACAGAGAGACTGCGCTTCTGCATCAAAATATACTGATATTATAAATGCCCACTGAAGGTAGTGGAAAATACATTAATGCCTAAATATCTTATTTTGACACCTAAATGGGGGAACTTTTTAAATTAAATACGGAGTCATTAATGAAAATTATTTACAATAGAAAGAAGGGCATTATTCCATACTTGCATTGTTCAATTCTTTCTAATTAAAATGAATAACCTCCCAATGGTATTATATCCTTTTCCCATGATTCCCTTTACACCTCCCAAAAAGTCTTCAAGATATTTTAAAAAGTTATTCAAATATTTATGTGATCAAATCAGAAGCCAAGAATCAAAATGGAATAGCTGGAATGTTCAGTTGAGATGAGAATGCCCGGCACTACCAGACTTGAAGAGAGATTATACGATGGCACAAATTAGACCAGTATTGGAATGAATTGTTAACAGAGAGAATCCATCATGGATACAGATAGAGCAGAAACTGGTGAAGCTGATTTTGTTATATAAAAAAATTCCAGTATCCAGGAAATATCACCTGATACTTAAAAGTGCACTTAATTGGGTGTATGTGAGGCACTTGACCAGACCAAAAAAAGCAGAACTCTATACTACCAATAATAAAAAAATAGTATTTTCAAATCCAGGCTGAATAAGAGAGTTTTTTAGTGGTTGAGGTAAATCTCTCTCTGATCAGTGGAGGAATTGTATTTAATGATGGACAACCATTAAAACAAACACATGTAGCTGCTACACTAGAAACACTGAAATCATTGAGAGGCTTTGATATAGACACTGTAATCCTATACTTATAGGATAGTCACGAAGATTATACATGGAGTATAATAATTGAATTGAATTCTCCATTCCCTTCTTAGCTTTTCTTTCTTTCTGTTCTTTTGAGACTGCTTTCCCGCACTCCCCCAGAAGACAGAAAGTTCATATGAATGGTTACATATATTTACTGTGTGTGTGCGCATGCACGTGAAGTCTGTTTAAATAATTTTGAAAAAGGCAATGTTAATGATATAACAAAAATATGGTAAATATACAATAGGCTGCTTAATATTATTAATTCAGTATTAAGACATAACTGTGTCAAAACAATGTAATTGTAATGTCTTTTTGTTAATGATCCAAAATATGAATAAATAAAATATCACACACACACACACACACACACACACACACACACACACGTAAGCAAGCGGTCCTTGTCCTTATTCTTTTCCCTAATGAGGAGACCAATTGCCAAGCAAAACCCCAAAAGTCAGTAAGTTCTAAATAGCTACTTGGGATAATCTTTTAAAATGATGTCTGACACAGAATCTGTAAGATCTAAAATCATATCCTAAATCATGTTCAATACTTTTAAGGAAATCAGTGGCTTGCAACAAATTCAGTTAGTTGGGAAGCTCCAGAACTTAATTCAAATTAGAAATAGCTGTTTAGCCAGTTGACTGACTAAACGTTCATATGACTTTGAATGCATATTAATTGATCAGTCAAAGTCAAATGATAAAATTAAATAGAACACATTATTTAAAATGAAAGTAACACTGTCCAGTATCCACTTTATTTTAATCATTATTGGCATCTTAAGAATACAGAACTAATCAGTATTTAATATTCGGAGCTACTTTCTAGCTCAAATAATAAACAGATATCACAGACATGAGGCTGATGTAGGTAAGGACAATATGATTTCCTTTTGTTGTTGAAATGAATAGCATTCTCTTTTATTTTGTAAAATAAAGATTATAATGCCATCCATTTCACATTGCTCAGTATGTTCTTGAATATACCCATAGTAAATATTTCATTCTGTAACAGCTAAAGTTTCAGAATTCAGTTGAGTACGAATAAAGTTTAATCATTAGTTTTCTGTTCTTATATCGAAGAATTGCTGCATTGACTTAAATAGTAAACTACCTTGACTATTGTCAGGTATCTTTTAAGGGAGTTGCTAATACTGTTTTACAGAAAATGTGGATGTTACTATAGCACATTAAAAGATGCCCTGATTTAAAACCAAAGCAACTTCCTTCTTTTTTTTTTCTCAACCCTCTTACTTTATTGCTGCAGGGTCTATGTAAATGTTTGAACATGCACTAACATATGCTTTAAAACAATGCAGCCAAAATTTCTTGTGTGCTGTATTTTCAAATTACTGCACTATGTAGAAAATGCCTTTAGTCTTGGAATCTATATTATTATAGTAAAATGTGGGAGTTAAGTTTTTGTGCCGCTGTCATCCTTAACGTATTTTGTCACAGCAAATGTTTGACATGCTCACTGTATTTGTTAGTAGACCTGTTTTGCCATTCCTCCAGGACTTTTTATTTAAAAAGGTGAAAATTAAAAATAAGAATGATCTGTGAATGCTCTTATCTTATGATTGATCTTTTTGTACTTTCCCAAAATATGATATCCGTTTTTAAAAGTGAAAATGAAATCATTCACCAGTTGTTTTACAGTGTTTGTGAAAAAGTAGTTTGCTATGTATTGAATGCTGTAAGTGCCATGACTGCCTTCTGTTTTTCTTAGTACCCAAGCTTATCAGTGTCAGCAAGAATGTAAACCGCTCTGAGAATGTTTCAGCTAGCTGCCTGCAGCAGAGCAGTAAGAATGACTTACTAAGGTGTCATATTAAGCTGTCACATTATTTCATAGCAAATGCTTGTTTTTATATAGATATTTAGAATATGGATAACATTTCCCATCTAAATATTAAAACTTTCTGATTGCTTCTTATTTAGAACCAAAATTTACTTATTCTATTTATCTTTTGGGGGGGGAAAACCCGTTAATAGTAAAACTGAGTGGGGTTACTTTGACTATTTGGTAGATATTAGCTATAACACATTGCTTCTCTTTATTAAAATCAGAATAGTATTTATGTGGTCAAATGCCATACACATTAAAAAAATTTGTTTGAAAATGTAATTTAAAATAAACAACTTTAATTGTTCTAGCTCACTTTGTCTTTAAGTTCCCTTTAAAATACTTGATCTCAAGAAACTGGAGTGTAAACAGTTTCACTTTTGATTTAACTTGTGCTTAAATAGTCAATGAGACTATTTTAAGAAGTAGACTTAATAATATTTTATTACTTTCCTGTGCATGTAGTCTGTGTATTTATTTATTGCTTTTGATGGTACTATTGTCAGTTTTCACAATGGAGAGAGACAAATAATGGGGTGACCCAAAGATCTGTACTGAAACCTGTGCTATTTAACATATTCAGAAATTATTTGGAAAAGGGGTGAAGTGGCAAAATATGCAGAGGATACAAAATAACTCAAGATACTTAAATCCAAAGCAGCTGTGAATAATTACAAAGGGATCTCACTACACTGGGAGACTGGTGATCATTAGGAAAGGGATAGATAATAAAAACGAAAATATCATAATGCTGCTACATAAATTCATGGTATGCCCCCACCTTAAATACTGCGTGCAGTTCTGGTCACCTTATCTCAAAAAAGATATATTCGAATTGGAAAGGTACAGAGAAGGGCAATGAAAATTATTAGGGATAAGGTACAGTTTCTGTATGAGGAGAGATTAAAAAGACTGGGACTGTTCAGATTAGAAAAGAGATGACTATGGGGGGATATGAGAAAGGTCTATAAAATCATAAATGTGTGGAGAAAGTGAATTAGGAAGTATTATTTATCCCTTCACATGACCAGAGGTTTCCCAATGGAATTAATAGACAGCAGTTTTAAAACAAACATAAGGAAGAACTTCCTTGCAACAAGGAATGGCAACAGGTTCCACAAGTTGACTGTGCATTGTGTGATGTTGTGAAGGCCAAAAGTCTAAGTGGGTTCAAAAAAGAATTTGACCTATCCTCCTTGAATTTATCTATCAATGGCCATTAGCCAAGATAGTCAGGGTCATAACCCAGACTCCAGGTGTCCCTTAACGTCTGAGTACAGGAATCTGGTACTGGATAACTCAGAATTGACCTGTTCTGTTCATTCGTTCTGAAGCCTCTGTCACTTGCTTCTGTCAGACAAGGTACTGGGCTGGATGGACCATTGGTCTAACCCAGCATGGCTGTTCTTATGGTCCAAGGAAGAGAGGTTGATTTAAATTATAACCTGGGAAGAGTACATAATAATATCAGAAGGCCAAAAGGATTTTCACAATCTAAGTAATTTTATTTCCCAATGGCCATATCTTATGCTTTTATTGCTTGGAAGCACTAGGATCTAATTGTTTGTTAAATATTTTTAAATAAGTGTCAAATCTCACATGGAGAGTTCTCGAAATAGAATCGATATCTGCTGTGAGACATTTTGTTTTTGAAAGCACAGAACATCTGAACACACATTTGTTACTTTTTCTGCCTGACTTTTGCATGCCTAGTACTAAACAGTCTTGGGTCACCTGGGGGCCAGGCTTGAGGCAAAGCCCAGTTCAGTCAGTTAGGGTTTTTCCATAGTTTTCAGTGGTTTTTGTGTTGGGCCCATATGCTTAACCAAGGAAAAACAGCAAGATTATGCTGTATATTAAGTACATGTAATTGTTACAATTCAAGGAGTCTCCTTTATTGAAAACATTCAACAACTCCAACTTTATAGTTTTTAAAAGGATGTATAGTTTAGATAATGTGCAAAGAATATAATGCTCTAATTTGACTTGGCGTTTAGGAAATATTTCATGTTTACTCATGTTTTGCGTCTCCAACAATTTCTATTCATGTCCATCAGTCAGTTAAAAGAGAACCTCTTAACAAGTGGTATAATGTTGCGTTTAAATGGCTGAATTTACACTAATTTTGGAATACTTATATTTTTAAAACTTATTATTTTAGTTACAAATTACACTTTCATATCTCATCTCAAAAGCCATTTTAAAATTTAGAAATTAATAAAGCCTGTAAAAGGTTTTATGTTCCAATTTTTAGAAGAAAAATGCATCTGCTTTATTTTGCTGCCTTCGTATAAACTGATTAACTTTTTGGGATTCTTTTTCTGTAGGCCATTTTTGGCTTATTTTAGTCATTTTTGTGATATCCAGTGCGATATGAAAGTTTGACATGGAGTGTTATGAAATAATCCATTTTAATTTTAAGAAGATGCATTTTGAAGCTGGAAACCATTGTCCTGAATATTTAGAGCTCTGCTCATAAGAACTTTATTTTTTCATACTTACATACATTGTTCATCTGTTAGCTTTTTCTTTTTCATGATTAATTTTAATATCTCAGCATTTTTATCTAATTTAACATTTTCATATTTTTAAAGGTCCCCAGGTGCATCCAATTTTTCAACTTTACCAAAGATCTCTCCATCTCTATCAAATAATTATAACAACATCAACAACAGAAAGTAAGCAACATATCTTAAGAACTTTTTTATTTAATTGAAATCTCCCAAATATGGTTTTGAAAATGACCTTGTTTTTTTACTTTTTCAGTTAGGGAATTAGTTTTGTTTTGACAGTGCTCAGGTTCTAATTCCTTTATTATTGGTCAGTACTTCTTAGTGCGGGTGCTGTATAAGCATGATATTAAGAAGTGAAACTCTGTTAAAGATGCTTGGGTGACTATATACATACTGTTCAACAGAAAAGAGACTAAAAAGAACTGTGAGCACCGTAAGAAAGCATCTTCGGACTTCCTTTAGAGTTTATCATGTTAAATACATTTTTTAAAATGTACTGCTTTATTTGAGAGAAACTAATACATTAAAGGAAATTTAAAGTGAAGAGAGGCAGTCTTTCCCTCCTTCTTCCCCGCCCCTCCACCCAATCCCTGTGGATTGTATTAGAGTGGACAACATCACACACTGATTTGAGACCACTGCAATATGAAGACATAATGGTCAGGTGAGACTGATTTATAGTCCTTGAGTTAACATTGATAGTCTATCTACCTACTGTTGTGTCTTGGTGTTAGAAATCTGAGATCACTATGTGAAAAGGATTGTTGTGTTTGAATATTATAATAATAGATGCTCAGTGAAAAGACAGACTTTTTATCTTTCTTTAAAATTTATTTGCTTTTGTTAATTTTACATTTCAAATTTCAACTTCCATACATTTTGTTTAGGAACTGGTATATTTTTAATATAACAAAACCCTAAAAGAAGAGCTTTCGCTGTCAAGTGGCTGCCTTAGTCTCTAATTCCTTCATTGTACAGTATGTATACTGTAAAAAGCCAGAAGTTAAATGGAAATTTAATTTCACTGCTTTCTACAGCCTTACCCAGTAGTAAAACAGCTTTCAAATGCCTGAAACCAGAAAGCGCCTGTCTTGAAGACAAACGGGAGGAAACTGAAGAGGCTTATTAAGTCTTGCCATTCAGACTTAATTTACAATATTTTTTCCAAATGTGTGTGCTATGAATAAGTGTTAACTGAAATGTTAACTTAATTTTGTTAAGGTAATATTAAATATTTTATACAACATCTTCCAGTTTAAATACTGCATTTTTGAGAAGTAATTTTTCATATGGAGTGAGGTGTCACTTGTGCTTCTACTGACTGTGAGTAACCTCATCTTTCACTGTTAAACAGTTGAAATACATGTACTTAACTGCAGTCTGTTGTACCGTGAGGGTAGATATTTGTAGTATTTACCAAGAAAAAGTTTGCCCTTTATGGGTGTTTGTAGAGTACATAATGATGGATCTGAGCTTCAAGTAGAAAAACAATAGCTCCTCCTCTTCCATTATTTGAAAATCAGGATTATAATACCTAAAGCTACAGGCTAACAAGATCACTATTTCCTGTTGGCGATCCCATTTTAAATCCAACTTATGCGTTTTCAGTTTCATATCATCACCATAGAAGTGTTTTAGGTTATATTTTAAAAGACACTTATGGAGCCTGTTTCTAGTGCTTGCAACTTTCTAAAACAATTTTCCTCAGGCTGATATTTTTCATATTTGTTTGTAGCCACAATGTGAATTTTGTGTTAACTTCGGGTAAAAATCTGTTCAGTTGTTTAGTTTTCTGAGCTTTTCTGAGGATTTTCATATGGAAAACAAAGTAAAATGAATAACTTAAACTGCTTATTTTAAAACTTCAGACATTCCATGGAATTGGTCCTCAGTGTGATGCACATTAGACATATTTAAAATTTGATTTAGAAATTAAAAAGTGTCCCAAGTGTTTGAAAATATAGGTACAAACCATCTTGAGTAACCAGGTATCCGTAACTATTTCTGGAGTGCTGTGTATTGAAATAAAAACTGTTTTCTTTTATTCATTTACATAAATGCATATTTATTTCAATAGGCAATCAGAATACTGCACTTTTGAAAATATCTGCTCAATGTGCAGCAGCACTCAAAAAAGCTAACAGAATGGGCAGTCAGAACATTGCACATTTGAATGACACACATAGTACAGTTCACAAAGAATCAGATTTTCAGTGTGAAATTATTCAGTTTTTTTCTTTAAAACCAAGTAAACTCTTCGGGGAAAATACTTATTAATGCAATGATATAGTTAAATTTAATTGAACAGAAATCAGAAAATTAGTTATTTTTACAAAACAGAAAATATTCCAAAATGTATTTAACATAAAGAAAAGCATTTGTCAGTATACCCAGTAATATAAAATATATATTTTAAGATTAACCAATTAATTACTAAGTGAGTCATATCTCTTACTATCCCGACTTTTGTACCTGTAACACTAAATGAATAGTTTTGTAGCTTCAGATGTAAATTGTAATATTTGACTGTGCTGTATGCAATTGTATTACACCCTTAAGGGCTCAGATCAGCATGTGTGCACCTCCCCATTTTCCCTTGCTTCCCCCAAATGTCGTTTTCCCTGAGGAAACACTCCCTCTGCCTAGTTGTGGCAGCTGGCTGCTGCATTTGGAGCAAGCATACATTTCAGTGTCTCTTGCACTGCTGTCAGATGCTTTGGAGGACTGTAGAAATCGCAGGATTCTGTGGTGCTTCTGAACCTCCAAGTAGGTATTAGATGCCCTGGCTCAAAAGAAATCCCCAAACTTTGCTTTGAAGATGGCAGCAGCTAATGAATAACAAAATAGAGAAGAAAATAAACAAGAGACGATCAGTTTTGACTGAAACAGTCAGGTCATTCTGTCAATTGATGGCAGATCAATAGCTTTTGGCACCAAAACCTGACCAGCTTACATGGCTAGTCATAATAAACAATCTTAGCTGCACGAGTCTGTTTATGCAATAAGATTGTTTGACCATAGAGGGATGTAATTTACAAGGTAAAAATCCAACATGTATTAGTCTGTTGTAGAAACCTGTGTAGTTGAGTAAGTGTTCTGATAGATACTTGAGCCTCAAATCTGCCAATATTTAAATGTGTTTAACTTTTCATACATGAAGTAGTCAATAGAAATAATTATGCATATAAGTCTTTGCAGGACCAATGCCTTAATTTGTAAATTAGTGTATTTACCATTAGCCTGAGCTTTAACCATGCAAATGGGGGGAGGGATGGCTCAGTGGTTTGAGCATTGGCCTGCTAAACCAAGGGTTGTGAGTTCAATCCTTGAGGGGGCCATTTAGGGATCTGGGGCAAAAATTGGGGATTGGTCCAGCTTTGAGCAGGGGGTTGGACTAGATGACCTCCTAAGGTCCCTTCCAACCCTGATATTCTATGATTCTATGAAATGATAGAATATTATACTAAGGATCCCCAGTAGTTAATCTTTGTTATACTTTTCAATGTATTGATGATCCTCTTGAAACGATAGCATTATAGAAGGATTGTCATATTATACTCTAGTGGTGATTTTAAAAGGATGGAAATGGCTAAATTTAGGTCTTATTTTTTTATAATTTTAAGTTGTAAAGTGAAATAGTGAATATGTTTCATGTGTTACTTAGTGTCAGGTGCTTTTGAAATATGTTCAAGTTCCTTGAAAAATAAGAGTAAGAGAATAGATAACTAGGAGGTGTAGGATATGAAGCTTTTCACTTGTGAGAACTGCTTCACATCTAGCCCAGAAAGTCCTTTCCAGCTAGTCAGTTGTCTCCTATCACTTCCTCTTCTCCTTGAGCTGCCACCTTGATGTGGTGGAGAAGCTTGTGTACACTTAAGATCCTAAGAACGATGCGGTCTGGAGCCCTGTACTCCTGGTAGGGTCACCCAGGGCAGTAAGGTGAGATTGCGGTAAAATGTCTGTGCTGTAGTTGCACACTCAAAGGAGGATCTTCAAACAGACTTTAATTGCTTTTCTGAAGCTTACAAAAGCTTAGGGCTAACTCTGAACATCGACAAAACAAAACGTCTCCACCAGACAGTCCCCGGTCAATCATCAGACCCAGGAAGGAAGATCTGTATCGACAAAGAAGAACTGGAAAATGTAGAATACTTCACCTATCTTGGCAGCCATCTCTCACAGAGGGCAGACATAGATGTCGAGATTCAGCACAGAATTCGCCGTGCCAGCTTTACCTTTGGCAGACTGTCTCAAGGGATGTTCAACAATCACAACATCAGAACACATACTAAACTGTTAGTTTACAAAGCGGTGGTAATCCCAATTCTCCAAGGCTGTGAGACTTTGGGTGACCTACAGAAAACATCTGAAAAACCTGGACTGTCAGCACCAGCACTTTCTATGGAAGATCCTCAGCATAAAGTGGGAGGATCATTGCACTAATGTCAGTGTCCTTACAGAGGCCAACATCTTCAGTGTTGAGCCCCTGATTATCCAGCACCAGCTGAGGTGGAGCAGCCACTGTGTGCGTATGCTTGATGTATGCTTACCAAAACAACTGCTGTATGCCCAGTTCGCCAGAGGAAACGAAGAGGCCAAAAGAAATGCTTTAAAGATACCCTCAAGATAAACATCGAGAGGTGGCATCGACACCGCACACTGGGGAGACAGCAGCTGAGGATAAAGATAACTGGCAAAGACTTGTCAGAAAGGGAACGTTCACTTTTGAGGAAAATCGCCTTGCCCTGGTCGCAGAAAAACGCCAGAAAAGAAAGGAAAGACAACAGTCACTCAGCAATTTCGGCCCAACCCTGTCTTCCAACACCACCTGCAATGTCTGCCAATGAGACTCTTCAGTAACCACTGGACCCATGAAAAATAAAACCTATGAGGGAGATTACCCTCGACCTCGAGGGATCGTCGACGACGATCACTTCCTACTGGTCAGGCTTCTACAGGGTGCTAGCACTTTTGTTCAAAATCTCATCAGACATATCAAAGAGACAATGGGTGTAGAAACTGAAGTGTTTTACCCATAGAAATGGTTTGTTCAGGTTAAATTTGAGAGAATGGTATTGGGAAGATGCTTGTTGCAAGGCTAAATAGAAATGTGGAGCTGACTTTGCTGTTAATCCTGCTCTAGGCTTAATTAGGGTATTCTCCAGTCTTTTACTATTCTGGCAGGTTTCAGTGTAGTAGCCGTGTTAGTCTGTGTCAGCAAAAAGAAAATAAGAAAGGAATACTTGTGGCACCTTAGAGACTAACAAATTTATTTCAGCATAAGCTTTCGTGGACTACAGTCCGCTTCGTCGGATGCATAGAATGGAACATACAGTGGGAGGATATTTATACATTCAGAGAAACATTAAAAGGTGGAAGTAACCATACCAACTGTAAAAGGCTAATTAATTGAAAGGAACTGTTATCAGTAGGGGAAAGAAACTTTTGAAGTGATAATCAACAAGGCCCATTACGGACTGTTGACACAAAGGAGAGAGATCCTTAGAATCCTGGCTGAGCTCCCCCTTGGGCCTATTACAGCAGCATGGTAAGCATCCACAACAGTTCGATCCCGGAGTCCAGTCACTGTTTCAATCTCAGAGCTTCTAGATACACTCTCAAGCACACACACACACCTTTAGCTATGGAACTCATCAGTGTAACTGCCTACACCCCAAAACTAGTGCTGACCCTCCCAATCCTCCCCAGTAGCAATTGCATGTTCCCCAGCGTTCCATTAAAGCTGTGGGTGCTCTAGATTACTATTTCATCCACTGGAAACTGACAGTTAAAATAAGGGGGACACAGACTTTGAAAAGGAATTTGTAAACCAGTCACACTATACTCATAGCACAAGAAATACAGAGATCTGTGGAAAAATAATAAAAATAACAAAACCCTGTCTCCAGTGTCCTTACGTTTTTGAGAGCTCTCCGTAGATGTTGGTCAGTCCTTTCAGGGCCCCAGAGCCCTCCTCTCCTCCATCTCTACTGCCCAGTCTTGCCTTTTTGTTCTGGTTAGTGAGAGAGCACCTTCTAAGGACAGAACTTGTCCTTTTATGAAGATCCAGACTCCTCTGTGAGATTACCCCCTCAGCAACTTCATGTCCATCCTCAGGTGACTTGTTGCTTGGTTACAGCCCACCTGAAGTCCAGACTGGGAAAACTGGTTCCCCTGGGCTGCAGCCCTTGCATTATTCTATGGTACTTCCACTTGAGTGGAAGACCATTCAGGTTAGTGCCTTTTGATGGCTCTCCATTGTTAACCCTCTGCTAGTGAGCCCACAGAGTCTCTGCTAACCTCTCCTGGAATCCCAGTTCAATATGGAAGTTATATTCTGTTGAAACTTTATATGGCAAAGTAGATATCACAAGAAACTTCATTGTTCCCAAGTGTACACAGCATTCAGCTCAAGAAGTAAAGGGATTTACTCTCACCAGGTTCCCAGTGTCTTCTGCAGCTTATTGGCTGCAATAATAGTTGTAAAAGAGACTTTCCCACACTTGTTGCCAGACTGTTTATTAAATCAGGCAGCACAGGCATTGCACCAATTAAAGGAGCACTCCTGCCATGGGAAAATGGGGATCACTGAGCAGAATTGACCTGTTGGGGCGGGGGGCAGGGGAGCAGCCAGTCTCCAAACCACTAGAACATCCCTCTCTTTTGTGGGCCTGAATTGAGAGCAGAAATAGATTCTCCTTTGGATAAATAAATTAGGACAGATGCATTTCCCTCACAACAGCTCAGCATTGATAGGTTACCTGAATTTGTGTGTATTTCATCTTTTGGAATACTTTCATTTTATTTTACACTGCCACAGGAATATTATATTTACCACATAATTTTCAGTAGCGTGTACCACAAAATACAAAAGGCTATGTTATCACCTCTGTGTGACTGCCTCGTTAAAACAAAAATCAATATCAATTTATCCTCATCTGATTAATTATATCTTAATATAAAAATGTAATCAAGTGATAATATTGCATATGTTTTAGTCTGTGCAATAGATATTTTCATCTAGAATTTTCCTGGTTATTTTAATGCTACTTATACTGTTAATGTTATGACCCATGTGTATGCATTATGCCTCAGATTGATGCAAGGTGCTTTCCCTTAGTGTTTATCTCTAAGGGACTAAAGAGCTATTTTAGAAATATGAGGTATACTTGATTCTTGCATGTGTGTCTTTGAGGAAGGAGAGGTTCTCTAATTTTTTTCTCTTTGTAATGTTCAAGACTGAAGAAAACCAATTTTAAAACATCAGTAGTGAAATACTTTCAGATTAACTCAGCAAAACTGCTGAATTAAAATAGGTACATGTACGGAGGACTGAAAGTGGGAGTTGATCTTGTAATCATTTAAATTGAGTATACGGAATACAAGTTTTTAGGGATATTTTTTAAATTGAAAAGTGTCCAGGGTACATCATAAGCCACCGTCACCCACTTGTATTTTTAAGATTGTAAGGATTAATTTGTTGCACTGCATGTTCTTTCCTTGTAATGCTTTTTCTTAGCAAGTGACCTTCATAATCTTGTTCAGGTTTATTCTAATGTGAAATATTTGAGGTTTGTAGAAATGCTCTTGAATCTTATCCAAAGCTATCATCATAAATATTTAATATGATTAGTAACTAAAAACAGTTTAAGGAATTTTAATCTTTTACATGGATTTTTGATTTTTTTTCTATATGTAAGATAAAACTTGCTGTTTTACTGGGCTCTTTTGCCCTTCTAGTTTTCTAAAATACGCTTATTTTACTGGAGTTTTTTATATTTAGCATTTGTATTCCGTCATATGGTAATAAATTACCCTTAACCTAGCTAACATTTTAGTAGTTATATAGTCTCCTCCAGTCTCACTAGATAGGTAGGTAGGTACATGATAGAGCTTTATGAAGTTGGAATGTACTTGCCAGAAGTCATTTTGTTCATTCCTTATTACTCCAGGCTTTTTCCCGCATTTGAATGCTGGATTGTGCTGTCCTAGCAGTGAAACTATAAATAGAATTTCTAATGCATCAAGCCAATGATGTCATGGTGGCCTTGGAAATCTCAGCTCTCACCTGTAACCAAAGCACAACTCTTCATTCCAGTTTCTACTGTCCTTACTCTCTTACAGTAGCAGAATGCAGAAAGGATATACATGAGATGATTTATTGCTGCTGGTGGTGCCTAAAGTCTGAGTGTTTTAAATTTGATGGAGCAATGAAGAATGGAGTGAGCTGTGAAGCTGCTCCTGTAAATCAAGGGTAGAGAGATGCAATAGAAGTCTGTTTTGGTTGTTTCAGTGCATGAAAATGTTTGGTTGCTTACAGGGAAAGAGATCTTCCTTTTCTTTTTGACTGAGATTTAAGATTGATAAGTTAAATGCTTCTAAGAAGATATCTAGTTAACAATAGTTACTTTTAATTTTAGATAATTTATTTGATAATTACCAAAAATACTGGGTGTATTAAAGCATTTTAGGTCGTGTGGCTACATTGTGAAAAATGTTTTGTTTTCTTACAGTGTGAAAAATTCAAACTATTGCCTCCCATCATACACTGCTTATAAGAACTATGATTATTCAGAGCCAGGAAGACACAATGAGCAGCCTGGCCTCTGTGGCCTAAGTAACTTGGGAAATACGTGTTTCATGAACTCAGCAATTCAGGTAGGTGCTTCACAGTAAAGTGAGCCTGGCTTGTTACTTGGAGATTAGTATTTTTGTATTTTGCATTGAGACACTTGGTTACTGGCAGAACACTATAAAATTTGAGAAAATAGCACAGATTGTTATGTGGGGAAATTTAGTTTATATATCTACTGTTTCCCCTAATTTTGTGCTTTAGGAGCCAGTTGCAAAGGGAAACTTGACTAGGATCCTAAGTAACCCAAGTGATCCCTTGAATAGGATTCTGCACTCTCCTCTGTTGCTTGGTACTTCATGAAAAGCACTAGGTGCAGAAGGAAACATAAAAATTCTAATTTGAGAAAATCATTTTCCTTCCTTATCAAGTATAGGTAAACTTTTACACCTTTACCTCTTCAGCCCTAAAAAGCACGTCTACTGACCTTACAGACAGAGAGAGAAATAAAAGCACACAAGAACAATAGGAGAAAAAGATCAGAGAAATGCAGAGTTGGTGCAGCCAGAATCACAATCTGAGGGGAAAAACAAGGTGTGAGAAGAAAAGGCAGATAATTGTGGACTAGATAGAATGGTGACTCATGTCATTTTTCCTTACCCACTATTCCCCACTAATAGTTGTGGGAAGCACAAGTTTGGATCAGCATAACCAAAATATAGTATTTTTAGCTCCACTGGCTGGCTAGCTAGCTAATAATACTAATACGAATAGAACAAAATGCATGGCACTTATAAAGTGCTTTTTTCATTTCTGAAATATATTACATATAATCCTGACAACAGTACTGTGAGCTAAACAGGTGCTGTGTTACCTGAATCTTATAGAAGAGAAAACTGAGACCGAGTTTAAATGACTTGCCCAACGTCACAGGGAGTTATTTCCAGATTTATGATTTGACCTTCAGTTCTCTGCTCAGACTCCACTATGCTACTCTTCTCATAAATAAAATAAACGTGGTAGCTAGTTATGAAACTTTTTAAAATGGAGGGGAAGAGCTGCTGTGTGTGGGGCTGTGGCTCTGCATGTGTGCGCATGCGTTTTCTATACGAACTTAGGCCTGGTCCACACTAAGGGTGGGGGTCGATCTAAGATACGCAACTTCAGCTACGAGAATAGCGTAGCTGAAGTCGACGTATCTTAGATCGAATTAAAAGTACTTACTGCAGGTCCATGCGGCGCAGGCTGGCTCCCCCGTCCACTCCGCTTACTCCTCGCGCCGAGCTGGAGTTCCAGAGTCGACAGGGAGCGCTTCTGGGATCAATTATCCCAGAAGATCGATCGCTACCCGCCGAATCAGGCAGGTAGTGTGGATGTACCCTTAGACATGCCCATATTAGGTGCTTCTTCTTTCTTTACTCTCACCAAATATGTATCTTCCTAGATATTTCCTTGCACTGTTAGCACTCCACTTGGGTTACTTTTACCTCACTTGCACCTGAAATTTTGGAAAGCAAGGGAGAGAACAATGACATCAACATAAAATAATCTTAGATAGAATTATGTAAACTAGGAGCTAGCTGAAATTTTGCCATACATTCCAGAAAAAACCAAACACCTTATTACACTTACCCCCAGCGCTTACAATCCGTATAATCTGAATTTTTGTTTCCTATGGATGACTGGAAAGTGGCTACTGAATTAGAGTAGCCTTCCTTTTCAGACATTTCCTATCATATTTCATGAGACATTGAATGTGAGCATTTGGGATTGACTCTTTTTGATTTGGTAGGTCTAGAATCAGATATTCAAATTTGTATTTCAGGTAACTTAGTTGTTTTATGAATCAATTTGTAAAACAAGATATATGTTTGCTTCCGCTGACTCACAAGATACTATTGTATGTGTTAATCAGAAGATGGCTGTATCTTTGATCTTATTGAGTACTTGTTTATTTCTTTTCTTGGGGGATGGGTGGAGGACTCCTTTGTTCCTGTGCAAGAAGCGCAAGGATTTTCCCTCAGTCCTACTTCGCAGCCATCCTTCCTGAGGAGAACTAGATGGAACTCTGCGTAGCCTGTCAATGCCTCATTATAATCAGATGTGAAAAATGATTGAGCATTGTGAGCCACACCCCTCCACTCCCAGGAGGTGAGCATGTTGCTTTCATGGTGCTTCCACCCTCTGCTGGGCCAGAGATCAATTAACAGGAAATATAACCCCGATCTCCCTTCTGGCGGTACAGTGCACTACCCCTAGGTGACCCCTTATTGAAGACAACACTTTTATGTTGCCTCAAAGGCATTTATTTTGGCCTCTTGTTACAGTGCTGGCATGAGTTGAACTGTTTCACTGGGAAAGGTTAGCTTTAGAGTCTCTACTCAGGCAATTCAAGCTTTGGTGAATTTCTCTTGAGGATATTGATGCCTTTCAACTCAGCTGGAATAATTTAGGATTTTTTGTTCTTCTGAACAAGATTGAACATGGGAATAAAGGCTTGAGAGTCAGACAATGAACTGACATCTATTGGATTATTTTAACCTTTTATTCCCTTCTATATAATTAGCCTGTTCTTTTTGAGTGAATAGGTTAATATGTCAGGAACCTTTGGGAATATATTAGCTGCCAAAGGAATGGGAGCTGATCGACTTATAGCTGTGAGAAGTAATAAAAATTTAGCAAGACTAGTATTTTTTGTGATTTGTGGTAGAAATAAGCCCAAATATTAGTAAAACTGTAACCCTGCTAAGACATTGACTTGGTCTACACTACGGAGTTAGGTCCATGTAAGGCAGCTTACATTGACCTAATTGTGTCAGTGTCTACACTACATTTTTGCTTCTGCCGATGTAAGTGCCCTAATACACTGACATCATAATTCTACTTCCACGAGAAGGGTTTATCTCGGTGTAATTAAGGTAACACGGTGTCCATGTAGATACTGGGGGTTACTTACACCAGGTTACATTGGCTGTTGGCTGTCATTCTTGTCAGGTTCACAGACTAATTACTGCAGTGGCTGTAAATCGACTTAACCTAGGTCAGTCTAGGTTTGTAGTATAGACGTGCCTATACTCTTACACCTGTTACCTACTTTAACCGTATCTACCATTTTAACTACTTAAGTGCTAGTTTCTGTCCATGAAATTATTCTAGAATAGTCTATATGAAAATTTATTTTACTGATCACTTCTAATGAAAACTTAAAATATATGGATAGATTTTGCTCCTACCTTTTTTTCCTCTTAAAACTTTTTAGATACATCTTTCTACTTTCCTCCCCGTTTTAAAAAAAAAGAAAGAAACTTTTGTAAAAGGAGAAACATAATCTGATGTAGACAGATCTGAAGAAGAGCACTGTGTAGCTTGAAAGATCTGCCCTTCCACCAACAAAGTTGGTCCAGTAAAATATATTACCTCTTCCATCTTGTGTGTGTCATGTTCTGGGACCAGCATGACTATAACAACATGGCAAGCAGTAGACAGAGATTCATTTTTTCAGGAAAGATACAAAGCTATTTAGCTTTGTTTTAGGAAGTAAGGAATGAGAGTGTTGATTGGGAGGTAGTCCGTATGAAAGGTTTGGTATGTCTCTTGTTATTGTGTAATGCCTAAAGTTATTGGATCAGGATGTTTTGATAAAAATAAAAGATTAAAAGAAAATAAGTAGTTAAAATGGTTTCCTTTTTAAACTTATTTTATTTGTATCTTTTATATTTATAGAAGCATTCCTATTCAGAAACTTTAGGCATATACACAATCTTAGTCAAAAAGACCAAGAATAAAAAATGAGAAAAATATAGTATGCAATATAGATATTACTTTATACGTATAGCCCTTTTTTTCTGTAGATCTAAAATCACTCTACTGTAGACTATACAAAAAATGAAAGCTAAATAGTTGATTATATTTTGGACTTTCTTTCCCTCTACTTTGCAAACTAAATCCTTAGACCCTCAGTCCTAATAATCTTTTAAAATCATATGGTTGCTTATGGATGTAAATGATCTACTTGCCAAAGCATGTGTGACCCTATGGAGATATTGAATATAGTGTGTATTGGTAACTAGAATTTTTAAACAGGTTAGTTTCTGCTACAGTCACAACCTCTTTACACTTTCCCCAAGAAGATGGAGACCCAAGAGAGAAGTAGCATGTTTTAAGTGGCATATTTATTAGTGATTAACTTGATTTTTTTAATTCCATCTTTGTTTATTGATAATGGCACAGCATTGAAAGAGTTAATGATAGACCTGTTTAATTGAAATGTATCAAATACTACACGGATCCCAGAAAACAGGGCTGTAGTAAACAGCACCCTAATTTCAATAAGAAATATATCAATAAGCAAACATGGGCTATTGAGTTTACAAAATACAACTCTAACAATTGTATAATCTATACAAATCTAACAATTACAATTGATGTACCAATAAAACGTCAGGATGCGTAAAACACTTTTGGAGAGAGTTCCTTCCGACTTAAAACTCAATGGGCAGAAATTGAATTTCAATAAATTAATTTTTAATGAGTTCCCAAGAGTCCTGCTGAATGTGAAGTAAACAAAAATGCAGATACGTGAAGTTACTCTTGAAATACTCTGCTACTTCAATCTTCTTTCTCTCAATGAAGGATGCAACAATTTTAGCCTGTTATCACGCTGATAGTGCAGTGTCATGCAGTGCAAAACCCTTTAAAAAAAATCATATGCCAATCTTTCTTTAGTGTGATCTTACTACTGATTGGCAAAGATTACTTAGTCCATATCCATTTTGGTCAATTTCACACCCATAGGATTTTTAAAATTGTAAATTTCATGATTCCACGTATTGTATTGTAATTGTAGGGGTCCTGACCCCAAAAGGTGTCCTGGGGGTCGCAAAGTTACTGTAGGGGGATTGTGGTGCTGCTGCCCTTACTTATAGGCTTCAGAGTTACTCCAGGCCTTCAGTTAATGGCCACACTGACAAATCTCCATTCAGAGCAGTAACCCTGAGGGCAAGATTGAGAACCTTGTTCTTCTTCTCAGAGCTCTAAGAACACCCTAGTGACTTGTGGTGAGACTACTAAATAGAAGACAACAGGTAGCAGATTTTGGATTTCACACGTTTGGGAAAGATGTTTTAAAAAACTCCCAGACAACTCTACAAGTGTAAAAAGATGGAGAGAAAAGGGAGATCTTATTTATTTCTTTTGATTATCAGTTCAGTTAACTACTGTTGCTTAACTGGATCAGTAGCTGAGAGACTCTAGATAAAGCCTTCCCCTAAAATTTTTGTTCATATGTTTAATCAAAGCAATTAAAAAGTGCATGCTTGGAGGGAAGGTTTCCCCACTGATTTAAAACAGAATTAAAACTATAAGGTAAGTAGAGCTCTACAATTATGTAAGCAAGCCAATAACATGACTCTTGTTTAGAATTTTTGTGATTTAATCTGAGATTGAGTGTTCCCTCAGAATACAGAGTCTTTTGCGTAGGCATTGTTTCTTACCAGGCAAATTGGGAGGGATCTATTGTGCATGATAGCTCATAGTTCATAGCACATCCGTGAGAAATCTTGCTTTAAGGAGTTGGATTTTGTGGATACCCTTCTTAGCATTATGTATTGGGACTGGATTTTTCCCTTAGGGAGCCAAAGAGGAAATATTATCCTCACTTAATTGTCTACAAAGAAGCAAGTAAAATACTTTATTTCGATTTGGTACTAGTTTGGTTTGACTGTTCATCATCGTTGATCACAACCAGTTGATGAGCCAAAATAAGCAAAATCTACCACAACACTAATGGTGATCTAGTTTATGTCCCAAAAACTAAAGGAATACTTTACATCAGTTTTCAATAAGGATGGCAATGTAGAACATGGGGGCAAAGGCAGGGTACCTAATGGAAATGAGTACATAGAAATGGAAATTACCACATTCAAGGTGGAAGCAAAACTCAAAGAGCTTAATACACTTAAATCAGGTCTGGATAATCTTCATCCTAAAATACTGAAACAAATGGCACATGAAATTGCAAGTTCAATAGTGAGCATTTTTAATAAATATATCAAATTGGATGTGGTACCATATGACTGAAGAAGAGCAAGAATAGTAAGTATATTTAAGGGGAAATGCAGTACATCTAATCTGTCTGGACTTCAGTATACCACTTGATATGGTAAAATATAGGAAATTATTAGTTAAACTAGAGAATATGGGGTTTAGAATAAAAATTGTAAGGTAGTTAAGGAAGTGGCTAACATGGAGACACGGGTTTTCCTGAAAAGAGAATTCTCTGGCTGGTGGGGGGTTACTATCAAACGGTATCAAGTGGAGTGCCCCAGGGGTCAGTCCTGTGGATGGTTTTGTTCAACATTTTATCAATAGATCTGGATGATGGGATTAATTGCACCCTCAGCAAGTTCGCAGATGACACTAAAGTGAAGGGAGAGGTAGATACACTGGAGGGTAGAGATAGGGTCTAGAGTGGCCTAGACAAATTGGAGGGTTGGGCCAAAAGAAATCTGATGAGGTTCAACAAGAACAAGTGCAGAGTCCTGCACTTAGGAAGAAAGAATCCCATGCACCGCTACAGACTGCGGACTGACTGGCTAAACAGCAATTCTGCAAAAAAGGACCTGGGGATTACAGTGGATGAGAAGCTGGATATGAGTCAGCAGTGTGCCCTTGTTGCCAAGAAGGCCAACGGCATATTGAGCTGTATTAGTAAGAGCATTTCCAGCAGATCGAGGGAAGTGATTATTCCCCTCTATTCGAAACTGGTGAGGCCACACCTGGAGTATTGCATCCAATTTTGGTCCCGCCATTACAGAAGGGATGTGAACAAATTGGAGAGAGTTGAATGGAGGGCAACAAAAATGATTAGGGGGCTGGGGCACATCACTTACAAGGAGAATCTGAAGGAACTGGGGTTATTTAGTCTGCAGAAGAGAAGAGTGAGGGGGGATTTGATAGCAGCCTTCAACTACTAAGAGGATGGAACTTGGCTGTTCTCAGTGGTGGCAGATGACCGAACAAGAAGCAATGGTCTCAAGTTGCAGTGGGGGAGGTCTAGGTTGGATATTAGGAAACACTATTTCACTAGGAGGGGGGTGAAGCCCTGGAATGGGTTACCTCGGGAGGTGGTGGATTTTTAAGGCCTGGCTTGATAAAGCCTTGGCTGGGATGATTTAGTTGGTGTTGGTTCTGCTTTGAGCAGGGGGATTGGACTAGATGACCTCCTGAGTCTCTTCCAACCATAATATTCTATTATTCTATGATTCTACTAGTGGAGTTTCTTTAGTATCGGTCTTGGAACAGATCTTGTTTAATATTTTCATTAGTAACTTTGGCACAAAAAATAGGAGTGTGCCAATGAAGTGTGCTGATGATGCAAAGCTGGGAAGCATCGTCAATACAGAGGAGGATTGGAATATTTTACAGGAAGAATTGGATGGCCTTGAGGCATGGAGTCAAATAAATTGGATGAAATTTAACAGTACTTAAGAGCCTAATTCAAGAATTTCAGCTATAAACTGAGGCTCATTGCTTGAAAACAATGGAGGAGAAAGACGTGAACCGTAGAAAGACTGAGTCCCCAATGTGAAATTGCTGTGGAAAAGGTAAATGCAATGTTAGGATGTGTCAGATGAGGTATTTCCAGTAGAGGTAGGGAAGTATTAATGCCACTGTACAAGGCATCGGTAAAACCTCGTTTGGAATACTGGGTGCAATTCTGATCACCATGTTCAAGAAAAATAATTTCAAACTGAAACAAGTGCAGAGAAGGGCTACTAGGATGATCAGAAGAACTGGAAAGCCTATATGAGAGAAGACTAAAAGAATTTGGTTTAAACTAAGAGGGTGATATGATTACCAGGGATCCTAGAAATCCTTTCGCCACAAAAAAACACAGAATTTACATTTTTAGAGAATCTTTAGATTTAACATTTTGTGAAAAAATAAAAACCTATATTAACTAAATTTTACTGAAAGTACCAGTGTCACTTATTCAATTTGCACAACCTCCCCCTCTTGTGGTTGATTTTTGATTACACTTTAAATTTACATAGCTAAACACATAAATAAACTACTTCGGAGTATAGAGGCTACTCAACGGCGTTTAGGGGTTTGTGTTTTAATGCATCTCAAATTTCACTTCAGCCTCCAGACGTGAATAATTAAAGTTATGAAAAGATGCTGACAACTTTAAAAATCACCCCTAAAGACCAGGTCATTGAGTTTGGCAAGGACAAATTTCACGTTGATGGTAATGTGCTGTTCTATACTGGATGCAACAAGGCTGTAGATGGTTTGAAGGCAAACAATTTTAGAACACATGGAAAGCACTAAACATAAACAGAATGAAACTAAAGCAAGAGGCTGAAACAGCAGAGCCATTGATGCCAGTAAAGAAACAATGCTCTGTGACTGGATCATTCTAGCATTTTACAACTGCATTTTACAACAGCATGAAACTGTCACTTTCAGATTTTGTTCAAATGTGTATAAAAGACATTCCTCTGCATAAAATTGATGTACCCATTGTCAGATTTTTTGAGCAAGCACGTTGAGAGGTAATGCCTGTCCCAAATCAGATCAATTGTATTCCCATTATTTACCGACTTTCGTTGAAGAGGACGAACAGCACCTTCTCAATGACCTGAAAGGAAACTTGATTGCCGTGATCATTGACAAAACAGCTGACTTAATTTCATGGCTGGAGCATCTTACATCATCAACTGATAATGCGAATGGATCTGCAACTGGTCAAAGTGCTGCTGATGAACTGAGACAGTACAACCTAAAAAATAAAGAACCAACAATTGATTTTCTTCATACTGTTCATGCACTAGATCCTAAACCAATAGTTGCTGCTTGTACAGCTTATGAAAGTGAAACTGCAATTAAAGCTGTCTGAAGAATGCAACATGGAATGGATGTTTATTTAGGGATTGCCAAAGATGCGTTTGGAAACATTGAGGATCCCATTTACTGATGGATGGCTGTTGAAGATTGTGTTCCCAAACTGGCAAAACATGCAGTGGTTCTCTTCCAACTTGACCGTAGATTCAGCTGACGTGGAAAGAAGTTTCAGCCAACTTGGGGTTCTTTTCTCTGCTCAGCACCAATGTCTGAAAGACGAAAATGTAGCTGGAATGCTGCAACTCTATTTTAACAACCAGGACTAACTCATAAAGTGAGTAATGTTGATATAAAAGCACTTTTACTTTATTTTTGTGCATTTAAAAAAAAATCTGAAAATATACAATACAGACAGAAGTATTTGGTATATGTAAGAAATACATTGCAATTCTATTTTATTTCATTATAATGATTGGCACTGGTAGGCTTCCAAGTTACTTGCTTAAAGATTTTAAATATAGCAATAAAAAGTTGTGTTCAAAGGCTAGGGAAAGTAAAGTTCAGCGTTTCATTTAATTGTAAAAAATGCGGAATTCTGCCGGGGGTTCATCGGAGTATTTTAGGGTTTTTATCACTGAAAACTAGAATCCCTGATGATTACTCTGTATAAATACATAAGGGAGGCAAACACGAAGGAGGGGGAAAAGCTATTTAAGCTAAATTTTGGCACAAGAACAAATGGTTATAAACTGGCCATGAATAAGTTTAGGCTGGGAATAAGGTTTCGAACCATCAAAGGAGTGAGGTTCTAGAAAAACCTCCCAAAAAGGAGTAGTTGGGGCCAAACAACCAAAGTATTTTTTAAGATGAAACTCGATCTGTTTATGAATGGGATTATATAACAAGGTTGCCTGCAGCAGAGTACTAGACTAGATGATCCACGAGATCCCTTCCAGTCCTATGCACATCAAGTTAAAGATATAGGTTAGTAGGCAATATGTGTAAATATGTTTACTAATTCTTCAGCTAAACCAGAACTAAGAACATAAGAGGGACTGTACTGGATCACGTCAATGATCCATCTAGCCCAGAAACTGGTCTTTTAACAGTGGCCCATTCCAGATGCCTCAGTGGGAATGAACAGAACAGGGCAATTATTGAGTGACCTGTCCCCTGTCATACAGTCTCAGTATCTGGCAGTCAAAGGTTTAGGAACACCCAGAGCATGGGGTTGCATCCTTGACCGTTTTGGCTAATTGCCATTGATGGACCCATCCTCCACGAAGTTATCTAATTCTTTTTTTAACCCAGTTATACTTTTGGCCTTCACAACATCCCATGGCAATGAGTTCCAAAGGTTGACTGTTTTGTGTGAACAAGTATTTCCTTATGTTTTTTTGTTTTAAACCTGCTGCTTGTTAATTTCATTGAGTGACACCTGTTTCTTGTGTTATGTGAAGGAATAAATAACACTTCCTTATTCACTACCATCTACAAACTCTTAAGTTGGATCCTGCAAGAATCTGTCTGTCAATTATTGGTTCTGAAATACTTACACAAAACTAATTAACAAATTAACAAAAACCGCTGAGAAATCCCAGGTCTTTCTTGTCATCTTCTACTTATGTGGATTGATTGTGGAGAGATACCTCATTCTTTTTTTCAATTTGAATGCAGTGTAGGCCCACCCCATCAAACCAAAAAAAAAAAAAAAAAAGGCACAACAAATGGTTTGCCAAAAAGGGGTAGGCATAATTTAAAAAGTAAAATCTCTGGCAGACACAAGCTTCCAAGATTTCTCTATGAAAAGGGAATTGTGGAAATGCTAATAGCATTCTACAATTAAAACAAATGCATTTCAATCAATAAATATTTTGTGTTTCAGCAAATCCAGGAAAACTGAATGATTTGCATCTATAGCATTCCAAAACAAAATTTTATAGTAAGTGATAAAATCACTTAGTAATAACAAACATGGATACAAGTCCAAATAATATAAAGATTGAAACTTCATTTGTTATCCTTTTGGTTTTGTTGACCACACTCCATGTTCAGCTCTGTCTGCACAATCAAACCCTTTTACATTCCAAATCTACCACCCTGTCTTTAGTTAGATGAAATACAAGTGGTGTCAGAGTCCTAAATATCTGCTCATTCCAGTATCTCTGGTTGCATCATCAGCTGTGGTTGTCCGCCATAGACTTCAGAAGTGTGCTCTATATTTCCCAGCAATGCACCTTTAGCACCACATTCTGCCATGAAAAACACATTTAAGTCTCCAAACTTAAAAATTACGTTGGTTGCTCTTTTAGACCCTTGCTTCCAGGATAAACCTCTCCTAGCTGAAGCTGCAGCAACAGATAAAGACTCTTTCATTTTATTTAACCTACTTCCCAAAAATGTTGGTGTCCTGTCCAAAGCCAGCGAGTGGTGATAGTGTTGATAACCTTCCACTATAACATTTCAGTCAACCAGATAGAATTCTACCTATGACTAGATGCATTATTGATCACAATGCACAGGATCAAAAGATGACTGTAATGTACATGTTTGTTTGGTTTCCCCAAAGCTAGAACTCCTGTCTTTGCCACCAACGCAGTCTTATGTTGAAAAAGCACCAAGGCAAATTATCTCACCCATTCACTCATTCTTGCTGAGGAAGAATGTCATGTCTCAACCAGCCACACTTCTTGATTTCTTAATGCAAAATAAGAAGTGAGTATTGGGTTTTTGCCTTTAGAATCTTAATCACCCAAAATATTCAGATAAGCTTCTGAACTGAATGTTTAAAACTGTTGAGGTTTGCCTGATGTCAGAAATATTTCTCAGCTGTAAATTCATTTTTGTGAAGATCCATTACTGTACCTGTAACTGTACAAAAGGTGAGACATCCAGAAAGTTTGCTTCTTTACCTCTATTTTCTAGAAATGCTTTGACTAGGACACATGAAGAAAAGCTGAACAAGCACAAGTAACAATGTTTGACAAGAGAAAAGGCAAGAAAGATTGGTGAATCTGAATTGCAAAAATTGCATTTTGTAGATTTCATTGTTTTCCTCTGGTCTTGTGCAACCTTTGGGTGCAGAGCTGGAATAAAAAACACTATACTTAAATATGGCTTAACTGATGGATTGCTTCTTCTGCAAGTATATAAAAGATGGATAGTTGCTCATGGCTAATAAGGAAACTGGACTTAACCCTAAAAAAACAGTTTCATACGTCAATTTTGAGCCCCTAGAGAAATGTTCTTTTGCTCATAACTAGACAGCTTAATCACAAAATTGTGCTGTTTCATTGGAATAGACTGATGGAAACAGGATGATTTTTTTATTGTTAGTTTGTGTTAATCCTCCTCAGCTAATGTATCTGATCTGGACTTGCCTAAATATAAAACTAGTCAATTAGAGATCATGATTAACAAGGGGGAATCACTTTTTTTGATTGAGGTTTTAGAAAACTATACATTTTGTTCACGTTGGCAAATATATTAAAGTGTTCGCACCAAGTAATTAAAAAATTAAGCTTCTTTTCTTTCCTGTTCTCATTACTGATTTACTAAAGTATTGAGCATATTTGGTCTTTTGAGAATTGAGCATTGTGGAGCAACTGCACTGAAAGGAAATGATTCAAATTCCATGTTACAAAAAACAACTTTGTTTTTGAAAGGGATTGCTTTGGCTATTTTCCAGATACTAGGAGAAATTCCAGTTTAATTGTATGAATTAATAAGGTGACTGCCCATAAACATAAGGATTGAAGGCAATTGGTGACATGGCACAGAATATTCACAAGTTGATTTGTATAATAAGATTATACTGGCTGATAAATCGAGGGTGCAGTTACATGAGTTACTCATGATCCCAGTAAAAAGAAAATAAGAAAGAGAAAAATTCTTGTGGCACCTTAGAGACTAACTTTGCCAAGATATAGTACAGACCTGTTTACGTGCGAATCCACTTAACGCGCAGTAGCGCCATGCATCCCAGTGCTACCTATTTAACATGCGAGACTCGTTAACATGCGATACAGGAACTTGCTACAGATTTGCTCACTAACTCACTGACATAGAAATCAACAGGAAGTGCAAAGTGGAAATGTGTTGTAGGCCTACTGGCGTTTCCTCTTCCTTTTGATTGCTGATATTGGTAAAGACGTATCACGCACACTTAGTCATTGTCATGCTTAAACTGATACTTTTTCAAAGTTTTAGTGATTTACTGCATATTTAATGTTTTTATTAGATTACACATTTGAATTTATATTCTTGCAAAGCACTGTTAACAGATAGGTCTGCAGTATTTGGGATGCTGTTAATACGTATGTAATCCTAGATAATTATACATGTGTTATGTGACAGACCCAGACGAGTGGGGTACTGAAGTCTGGTAGAAAGCTAATATACTGGCCACTGGATAAATAGTTTTCTGTTCCCTCAGTGACCAGAGCAGGGGCTGCACTAGAGCAATCAGGAACCTGCTAGAACTAATTAAGACAGGCAAGCTAATTAAGACACCTGGAGCCAATTAAGAAGAACCTGCTAGAATCAATTAGGTCAGGCTGGCTAATCAGGGCACCTGAGTTTAAAAAGGACCTCCCTTCAGGTTGTGGCATGCATGCGAGGAGCTGGGAGCAAGAGGCACTAGGAGCTGAGAGGAGAAGGCGTACTCCTGTGGTGAGGATAAAGAAGGTCTTGGGAGGAGGCCATGGGGAAATAGCCCAGGAAATTGTAGCTGTCGTGCAGCTGTTCCAGGAGGCACTCTAAATAGCTGCAGTTCACAGATCCCTGGGCTGGAATCCGGAGTAGAGGGTGGGCCCGGGTTCCCCCCAAACCTCCCAACTCCTGATCAGACACAGGAGGAGTTTGACCTGAACTGTGGGTTCTACCAGAGGGGAAGATCTCTGAGGCAAGCAAAGTCCGCCAATAAAGCGCAGGACCCACCAAGGTAGAGGAGGAACTTTGTCACAGTATATATAGATATCTTAAGATATTTCAGCATGGCCCTCTTAACCCGCAGTCCGTTAACACGCAGTTGTGACGGCTTGACTCCCGACGTCTGCGCATAAATGGCTCTGTACTGTATTTTTTTTAAAGTACTAATAAATGCTGCATATATTTGATAGTGCCCCTTATAAAGAAATATATATGGCATTGCCACGTAGTTGCAATAGAAATTTGGTCTGAAAGTTGATGTAGAGAGCTACTTTTTTACCGTAGGTGAAATATGTGACACCTGAGCAACAACCAAATTTTGCATATGCCCTAATTTCATAATGCATTTGTTTTGGTAGCCACCAATATATTGCATTTCTAGTATGACAAAAGAATAGTGGTAGTACAAATCTATTGTGTAAGTTTAAGGTTTGTTGATGGAAAAATCCCATGGGATAACCTAAAATAGACTAAATCACAGATGCTTTAAGGATCTCACACTGCAGTGGAATCTATGCGCTCTGACCAATTTGTTACATTCACTGAAAAAGAAGAGAAAATTACTTTTGACTTTTTTTCTTTTATCCCTTGGAAATTTGAAACTGAGATGTTTCCTTATCAACTTTTCTGAGATCAGTGGTGCTCATACAATAGTTGCCTGGTTACTCTTTAAGGAGGAAAAAAGCATTGATACATTTGTTTGGAAAGTTTCCTAGCTTTTCTCTTCCCTTCTTTGGGTATTGACTTATAAACAGATACCAAAAGGTTGCATTTTAAACCTGCTAGCCTTGTCAGTGTTTAAGTTGTATTAGTGTGTATATATACCAATTTCGTCTCCTAGTCAAGTGGTGTAAGCATAGACTGCTGGTGAAAATATTCTTTTGGGAGGCTGAGTAAAACTGTCAGATCCTGCTCTCCGGGGTGGGGGTGTTGCAGTTTCTGTCCCAGCCTGGTGTGGAGAGAAGAGCCCATGGTGGAAGGAAAATGAGCCAACCACGCACTCATCCAGCAGCAGCAGCTCCTGTTGGACCCGGCTCCACGCTCTGGTTCATTGGCTCTTGCTGCTGGCAGACTTGCTGTGGCAGGCTCCGAATGATGGGGGACTAGCCATCTGACCTCCCCAACAAGATAAAGGAGCGGCGGGGAAGGTCACCAGCCCAACATAACACTCCAAAGTGAAGAAAAGATGCTGATACTAGGGCTCAAGGGATTGGAAGGGGGGAGGTTTCCTAGATGAGCCATAGGGAACTGGAACAGTTGAAGGGAGAGGGGTGGGTGCAGCCAGGACTTGGAGGCATTTGGGGTGATTTATAAGGTATATTGATTTTGGTGTTGGGAGGGCAGCAGAAATGCACTGCAGGAGTAAGTATGAATGGGCAGCAGGGGAGAAGAGGGAGGTTGGGAGAGGGAAGTGGTTTGAGCAAGGGCGGGACTATAGAGGAGGTTTTAAGAGATGGGTTTGTTGGGGAATGGGACTTGGGATGGTGAGCGGTGGCAGGGGGATGTTTTATGAGCGCATTTGGGGAGTTGTGCGAGGGGGTAGGTTTATTTGGGGAGATGGGAGTTGGTATGTGTGACGGTGTACCCCATAAAGCTTTATGGGGAGAGGCTTATAAATGTATATGTGTAACTGTTTTATGCTACATGGGCCATGTAACATATCTCTGTGAAAGTTATGACCTACTGAATTTATTCCTCCCGTTTATATGCATGTATCATTGCTGTAGTTGAAGTTATGAATATTGGTTGTATTTCTTGAGAAAGGAATGTGCAGGTTAAGTGCCCAATCAAGAAACACTTAACAGACAATAGAACTTGTAGACACCAATCCACATCCGAACTTTGCCAGGAATGTGGCTGGACTGAGAAGGAACTGAGTGGTGCATGGACAGGTGACTTGTCCATGTGACCCCAACTCCATTTGGTAACTGGATGCTACACAGGGAGAGGGAGGGGTGTTCACCCAGAGGAGAAAGTCTATTTAAACCCCTGGGAATCCCCTCCATTTTGTCTTCAGCTGGCTAAAGAAAGAAGCTCTCCACCCCCCAAGGAGACCTGAAAGAGACTGAACAAAGGACAAAGACATTAGGGGGGTGAGTGATTGCTGGACCCAGGCTAGAAGGAAGATAGCCTGTTTACTGGACCTAGTGAGGTTTTTATCTGTACACAGGGTGATTAGACATAGACCTGCGTGTTTTATTTTATTTTACTTAGTAATTCACTTTGTTCTGTCTGTCACTATTTGGAATCACTTAAATCCTATTTTCTGTACTTATTAAAATCAAAGGCGAACTATTTATGAGTTTACCCTGTATAAGCTTTATACAGGGTAAAACGGATTTATTAAGGGTTTGAACCTCCTTGGAGATGGACACCTGGGTGTCAAAAGCAAGAGCGCTTCCAGGAACCTTACAGTGGTGAGTGGACTTGGTTCGGACCTGGGTCTGTGTTTGCAGCAGATCAGTGGAATCTGGCTCAAAACAGACAGGATTCGGGAGTCCCAAGCTGGAAAAGGCCTGGAAGCAGGGGCAGAAGTAGCCTTGGCACACCAGGTGGCAACACCAAGCAGGTCTCTGTGACCCCAACCCATCACAGTATGGTGGAGAGGTGAGATCGATGGGGGGCTGTGGCAGGAGGAGGTTCTGTGGGGTTTGGGTTTCTGTAAGGGATGGGGACTGGGTTTATTTGGAGGGTGAAAAGAGGTTGGGTGTGTTTGGAGATGAGGTATCAGGGTTTGATGGTGGGTTTAAGCAGGGGCTGGAGAGATGGGTTATTTGGGGGTTGGGTAGGAGTCTGTGGGAGAGGGGGTTATTTGGGGTTCTGTGGTAAGGGGATTGTGGAGATCCATGGGGGGGGGGGGGCTGGGAGCACAGGGAGCTGTGTGGCAGTGCCAGTGGCCACAGCTGGCTGTGTCTGGCTCCATCTTCTGCAGTCCCCTTCCACTTCCGTCACACTTCCTCCCTCTTTCCCTCGCTGGCACTAACCCCAGCTCCACTCACAGGGACGGAGTCATTGCAACTGCACCAGGGATGGGGCTGGCTTGCTGCATGCTGGTTGCGCTCAAGATGGACTCTGCCTGCAGCATCACTATGGGTCCCACAGATTCACCTCATCCCGCTGCAGTGCTCCGGGGACTCTCCCTGTTTCTCCTGCTGCTGGGCAGTCAGGCAGCTCAGTGCCAAACTGGCTCTGACACCACAGGAGGCAGAGCTATGCCTGCTGATCTGGGCTGTGCAGGTGGGCAGCAGGGCTCGCATTTGAAAGTGCTGAGCCTCTTCTACCATGAGCTTTCTGCTGCTGCTGACTGTAAGAAATGTCTTCAATATTTGTGGCTCCAGTGTCCAGGTAGGCTACCAGTTCTGTCATTGAGGAGCAAAAAGATGCATTAGCCGTAGTCATGTATTCACCATTTCTTGGCTTTGAGCAATTAATGACTGAAGAATCTTTGGTTCTTCTAGCTGTGTTTTAAAAAAAAGAAAAGAAAAAAGTGTAGCTCTCCACAGACGTTTTTTTTTCCTCTGGAGGTGTGGAGATATTAACATGGGATAAACAGTAATCTTTGATTCTTCTATGACACTTGGTATTTTGGGAGTATCAGCAGTGGCAGATTACTTACAGATCCTTGGGACTGAGTCCTCTAAAGAAACACAGGATTGGTCAATAAAATTCTGTGTGATTATTTATTTGCCAAAGCTCCGTGTAGACAGGTAAACCTTACTTCAGAAAGGTTTTGCTTTGGGGTTTGTTTTTTGTTTTTTTGTCCAATGATGCTGCAATAAGCTTTGGGCCTGTTGACATCAAGAGCTACAGAATTTCAGTGAGCATCACCTTATTTGCACTGTCATGACCTGTTTTTCCTTTCAAGACCAGCGATATGTATTCAGCAGTATTATTAGTTTAAAACACCTAGTCTTGGACTAACTCATATTAAACCTTGGAGTCTGTCTGACGTGTATGCCAGAATCAGATGTCCAAATGCAAACAGCATGTAGTGAGGTGGAACAAGACCTACTTGCAAATACTCCTGAACATACTATTTTTTCCTTAAAAACCTAATTGAACTCTCTTCAGTTACTGATTAGAAATCTAGAATAAATTCTAGATAATACTTCAGCTTTTTGGACAAATGCATGTTGCCTCACATTCTCTAAAACTATTGAGGGTCAGTTTCCTTTACCAACAACTGAAGCAAGTAGGGAGGACATTTGGTTCCAATCGGTGTCTGCTTTTTATTCCTCCAGACAGTAACTAAGATACGTATGAAGGAATCAGCCTGTTCCTTTCAGGCATCTTGTAATCTTTACTACCTCTTCTAAAGCCCAAGCTTGTAATATTTCCACTTACTTGTCATGACATCAAAACCTGAAAATGTAATTTGTAATCTGTGTTTGTAATCTGTGCTTTTTAAATTGTAATCTCTTTGTAATCTGTAATCTGTGCTTTGTAAAATGCAAATTGTGCTTTTGGAGCACTATACATTGTTTGTCTTGTAATCTAAACTAACTACTTCTGTACCCAACTTATCTCTGTAATATTTTAGTGCCTCACAGAGTTCCTAACCAAAAAAAGCTCAGTGTTCTAATTTTCGTTACTATTTTCTTAAACAGTGCTTTTTTAAGTGATTCTTTTGCTGTAACTGACTTTGCTGATGACTTTAAAGATATTAAGATGTCCCAGGTTGAGAATCGTGAATTGGCCTTTTGTTAATGGAAGCCACTACTCTGTTTGGTGGTGTCCGAGGGAAGGGCTCCTCTGTCACACCGACCAGCATCCAACCTGGAAACCAGTACTGAGCCTGGTACTGATACTCAAGACCTGGAGCTGCAGGATCTGGTCAGTGCAGAAGAAGAGGAAGAGAACCCACTGCCAGCGCAGACCTCCTCCTCCCGAGAGAAGGCAGTGTCAGGGATGGGCGGCTCGACACCTCAGGAAGACTTCAGAGCTCACCAGGATCTATTGAAGAGAGTGGCCTCAAACCTAGGACTGGAAGTGGAAGTACTGAAAGACTCCTCCCACAGCCTGGTCAAGATCTTGGCTGCAGTGGTCCCATCGAGCGTGGCCCTACCCCTCAACAAGGCCAGTATCAGTTCAATCAAACCCTTATAGCAGATGCCGTTCTCTCTGCCCCCCACTTCAGAGGGCAGAGAAGAAGTACTTTGTTCCCACCGTGGGGTATGAGTACTTACATTCCCATCCCCCTCATGGGTCTCTTTGTGGTCTCTGTGGCCAATGAAAGAGACAGGCAGGGGCTGCAAGGTGCAACCCCCCGCCACGCCACCCCACCCCACCCCCAAGCTGAAGGACTCAAAGAAACTAGACCTTTTTGGTAGAAAGGTTTATTCTACTTGCAGTTTACCCCTCTACATCTCCAACCAGCAGGCATTGCTAGGGAGGTATGACTTCAACGTCTGGGATCCATTTCAAAATTTAAGGACTCACTGCCCTAGGAATCCAAACAGAAATTCTCCACTCTGGTGGAAGAAGGGAAGGCTATAGCCAGGCCTGCCCGGCAAGCTGCCCTTGACACCGTGGATGCAGCTGCCAGAACTATGGCATCAGCAGTAGTCATGCAAAGATGCTCTTGGTGCCAGTCCTCAGGTCTACCACTGGAGGTTCCACAGTCCGTTCTGGACCTTTGGTTCGAGGGAGTTCCCTTCTTCTCAGAGCAGATGGATGCAAAGCTCCATGGCCTGAAGGATTCTAGAGCCACACTCAAGTCACTGGGCCTCTATGCCCCAGCACCTTCAAGGAAGCACTTCAGACCTCAACAACCGGTCTGGGTCTTGGCTGTGCCAGGACCTGTTTAAGAAGGGAAGTGGGGGCTATAAGCACAGACAACCGCCCCCATCTGCTTTAACCTCACTACCGGGCCCTCACAGATATTCAGGAGGCCCCAAGCAGAAATATTCCCCAGTGCATAATCTTCTCATCAGGTCAAATGGGACAAGAAGTGGATGGTAGGCTTCCTCCTAATTATCTGCAGGACACATCTGAATTTGACGTCTGAAGTCCTGCTGATTTAACTCCTGTCTATAATCTCTTCAAGAGATAAACATTGTCATAAACATTATTTAGTCTCTCTCAAAATGTAGACAAAATGAAATAGCTATGAAAACTGGGGGAAACTGTCTTCTAAGTGGTGACATCTGAGATTATAGAAGAGGTGACAGTAGGGTGACCAGATGTCCCGATTTTATAGGGACAGTCCTGATTTTGGCGTCTTTTTCTTATATAGGCTCCTATTACCCCCCACTCCCTATCCCAATTTTTCACATTTGCTGTCTGGTCACCCTAGGTGACAGTTCTGTATTTCAGAAGTACTTATTTTGGGTATGTCTACACTGCAATTAGACACCCACAGCTGGCCTGTGCCAGCTGACTCAGTCTAAGGGGCTATTTAACTATGGTGGAGATGCTCAAGCTGCAGCCCGAGTTCTGGGACCCTCTCACCTACCAGGGTGCCAGCCCAAGCCCAATCATCCGTCTCGCAATTAAACAGCTCTTTAGTCCAAGCCCCACAAACCTGAGTCTGCTGGTACAGGTCAGCTGCATGTTTTTAACTGCAGTGTAGACATACGTTTAATCCGATAAATGCCCATGTGTTCCAGTCCCCCAGTTTGTGTCTTTTTATATTGGAACATTGAAGTGGTTGTAAAGAAAAGAGAAAAATAATCTGCAGCAAATCTATGGCTGTACTCAGACCGGTCTGAATAAGTATTCTGAGAAAGGGAGAAACTCGTGTGTATTATATAGGTTTGAGGTTTTACAGTAACCAAGGATATGTGTGTGTTGGTTTTCATTTTCAGTGAAACATAGAGATTGATCTTGATATGTTGGGAGCTACAGTAGTTCAGGGTAAGGTCACATGGTCGGATTCAAATTTTCAAAAAATAAGGCCATCACTTTTTTTTCTTATCGCCTACTCATATTACTAAATGTTACGTTACATTTGAATATGTTTTGGTAATTTTAATTATAATTATTACTTACAAACCAAATTCAATTTAAAGCAACACTGTTAACTAGTATATTTGTATGAATCTTTTAAAAATCAATTCTAATGGAAACTATTTTTGCCTATTGAGAATATTTCTCTGCAGTACTTACAGCCCTTTCAAAAAAAAATTGTGGGGGAGGGGGATGAATGTGACATGCACATGTGAATGTGAAATCACATACATGAGGTTTTTCTATAGGGTTGTGCTCTTGTCTACTCACCATAGGCAAGAACAATGAGCCTAAAAAGGGGAAGAAGTTTGATGGTGATAAAAAATATTCTTTCTCTCCCCTTCTGAGTGGTGAAACTGATGCTGTGCTTCTTGCCTTTCAATCCTCCCCATCATCTTCAGTTAGCTTCGGAAGGCGGTTGTAAACTAGTAAGAGGAAGAGGACCCCACTGTACTCAGTCACTCCCTTTATCCTCACTAGGAGGAGGATGGGAAGGAAAAAGAGCTGCCTGTTCCTAGAACCCCCTCCTGCTTGGAGAAGGAGAATGCAGAAGACCCTTGTACTATGTAGTGGAGGAACTCGGTCCAGTCCGTGTGTGTTTGTGTGGCATAGCAAATGGGAGCATGTGATATGGGGGACATCTCTGAGGGAGTAGAGAAGGCAAACTGATAATTTGTTTTAAGTAAAGCTGCATAAGAAAACGGTGTAAAAACTGGGTGATGACAAAGTCTGGGTGAATGGAAAAGTGATGCTGAATTTTCCAAGGTGTTATGAATGATCTTTCAGTAGTTCTCATGAAAGGATTCCCTTTAAATGCTGACCCAAGATTGCAGACTTGTTCAGAGAACAAATAAAAGGTTTCATCAGACAAGCCAAGGCCTTTGGAGGACTGTTTTAGCTGTGTGTATAATAAACAGCTTCAGAAGGCATTATTATGGATGGCTTTCTGCATTATCTCTATTCTGTGGTCTATAAGGTTTCCAGGATGGCAATAAGACCTGATACAAATCCCACTGAAGCAGAATAGGTTTTGTAAATCAGCCCAAAGAGGTCTCTGCTTAGTGGCCAGTGCCATTGGAGGACAACATGTAACCATTAAAGGTAGCACTCGTATTTATAGCAACAGGTTATAAATACAATGCTAGCATTTTAAAGTTAAACCATTAAAGGAAGCTGAGAATTACTGTGGAAGGTCACTTCACTTTTCACTGAATGTTGTTAGATGAAAAATTGTCTTTAGGTTTGAATTTGATTGGCTCTGTCAGGAAAAGATAGAATATCAGTCCATTGCTGTTACTAGTATTTGATATTTTGACATGTTCATCCACGTATATAACCATATTTTCTTATCACTCCTGTAATCTTGATGCTTCGGCCAGGAGAAGCCAATGTATTAGTCTTCCAAGCTCTTAAACAAGGTGTAGTAAATACTTGTGAACAATGTATTTTTCCACAGTTGGTGGAAGTTAGACTCTCAACTTTGAAACACAATATTTAATCTCTATTATGGCTTGTTCTTGTGACTTTGAAGTGTATACTGTATTCTGTCAGTGAAACTTTTCAAAAGCCATCCCTCATGGTAGTGCCAGCAATGACAACTGCCACTGTAGCAACTAGGCTTGGTATAAAACCATTGCATTTGTTGGGTAGAAATTGTATATATTTTACTTCTAAGTAGTAGTATTACTGTCAATTTTGGAGTAACTGCACCTTTGACCTTCTCCATGGTCTGCTCTGGGAATGCCAGTTTGGGTTTCAGGACTTCATCTCCCTGGACAGGAATCTCTGTCCCTTCTTTCTCCAGACAAGGATTTTAGGCCACAATCCCCCGCAGTTCACTTTGATATCCCCAGCAGCCAGTTTGACTACAGACAGCACCTAAACTCTTCTCTCTCTCCAAGGGCTGTGAATAGTGTATGCCAACAGTTACAAGTTACCACACAGCTCTTTCTCAGCAGAGTACATCTATTCAGGACATAAAGCATACAGAACATAAATTAAAAATAAAAGGACTTACCCTCACACTAAACATACCAGAAATTGCCCAAGGCCTTGGCAAGTTAAAAAGCTTCCAGACCTTCTGCAAGGGCTTGGCTCTCCCCTTGGGCAAAAGTTCATGTCAGTTGGAAAGAATGCTCTGAGTCTCTCTAAACTCAACTGTTATATGCCAAGTTCTTCCTTTGTACCTTTGCCTTTCCTCTGGGAGTGCCCTAACCCCAATATATGCAAACCACTCTAGAGGGCAGTACTTCACTGGAGCGGTTTACAATCTCAGGGACTTTAGTAATCTCTCCCCACTGTTCTTACTTCCTGGGGGAGCTGTGCTACCCCTCCCACCTTGGATTTGCAACCAATCTCTGACCCACAATGATACATACAACATTCATAAACGTAGTATAACGTGATCCCCAAATACACTATATGGCTGCAATACCTATCGTAATTACTGCTTCTACAGAATGTTGTAATTTCTTTCCTACAGGTATTATAGTTCAGTTATTAACAGGAAAATATTTATTTTATTTGACTTACAGAAAAATGGCTACTTTAACAAAGATTGAGCATTTTTTGCAGAGCTAATTAAAATCACCCTTCTTTTTATTTTAAGTATTTAATATTTCCATTCACAGTGTCTGAGCAACACCCCTCCACTAACAGAATACTTCCTAAATGACAAATATCAGGACGAGCTAAATTTTGACAATCCTTTAGGAATGCGAGGTGAAATAGCAAAAGCTTATGCAGAGCTCATCAAGCAAATGTGGTCAGGAAAATACAGCTACGTCACACCAAGAGCATTTAAGGTTGGTATTACTTACATTCTAATTTGAATGTATACAGTGAATTTGTTTTCGCAGCTGAAGTATATGAAATTTATAAAAAAATAACATAATTAGGGCTGTCGATTAATCACAGTTAACTCACGATTAACTAAAAAAAATTAATTGTAATTGCAGTTTTAATCGCACTGTTTAACAATAGAATAGCAGTTGAAATTTATTAAATATTTTGGATGTTTTTCTACATATACATTGTCTTCTGTGTTGTAATTGAAATCAGTGTACATTATTTTTAATTACAAATATTTGTACTGTAAAAATGTTAAACAAAAGAAATAGTATTTTTCAATTCACCTCATACAAGCAGTGCAGTCTTTTGTCATGAAAATGCAACTTATAAATGTAGATTTTTTTTTTGTTACATAACTGCACTCAAAAACAAAACAATGTAAAACTTCAGAGCCCACAAGTCCGCTCAGTCCTGCTTGTTCAACCAATTGCTAAGACAGACAACTTTGTTTATATTTACAGGAGATAATGCTGCCCTCTTCTTATTCACAAAGTCACCAGAAAGTGAGAACAGGCGTTTGCATGTCACTTATGTAGCCAGCATTGCAAGGTATTTACGTGCCAGATATGCTAAACATTCATATGCACCTTCATGCTTCGGCCACCATTCCAGAGGACTTGCTTCCATGCGGATGATGCTCATTAAAAAAATAATGTGTTCAATAAATTTGTGACTGAACTCCTTGTGAGATAATTGTATGCCTCCTGCTCTATTTTACTCACATTCTGCCATATATTTCATGTTATAGCAGTCTCTGATGATGACCCAGCACATGTTCATTTTAAGAACACTTTCACTGCAAATTTGACAATATGCAAAGAAGGTACCAATGTGAGATTTCTAAAGATAGCTACAGAACTCGACCCAAGGTTTAAGAATCTGAAGTGCCTTCCAAAATCTGAGAGGGACGAGGTGTGGAGCATGCTTTCAGAAGTCTTAAAAGAGCAACACTACGATGTAGAAACTACAGAACCCAAATCACCAAAAAAGAAAATCAACCTTCTGCTGGTGGCATCTGACTCAGATAATGAAAATGAACATGCGTCAGTCCGCACTGCTTTGGATTGTTATCGAGCAGAATCCGTCATCAGCATGGACGTATGTCCCCAGGAATGATGGTTGAAGCATGAAGGGACATACGAGTCTTTAGTGCATCTGGCACCTAAATATCATGCGATGCCGGCTACAACAGTGGCATGCAAACGCCTGTGCTCACTTTCAGGTGACATTGTAAACAAGAAGCGGGCAGCATTGTCTCCTGCAAATGTAAACAAACTTGTTTGTCTGAGTGATTGACTGAACAAGAAGTAGGACTGAGTGGACTTGCAGGCTCTACAACTTTACATTGTTTTGTTTTTGAATGCATGGGATTTTGGTACATAATTCTACATTTGTAAGTTCAACTTTCATGATAAAGAGATTGCACGACAGTACTTGTATTAAATCAGGGATGGGCAAACTTTTTGGCCTGAGGGCCACAGCTGAATGGGGAAATTGCATGCAGGGCCTTGAATGTAGGGCTGGAGCAGGGGGTTGGGATGCAAGAGGGAATGTGGGTATGGGTGAGAGTGTGGTGTGCAGGAAGGGGCTCAGGGCAAGGGGTTGGGGCACAGGAAGGGTGTGGAAGAAGGGGTGCAGAGTGTGGGAGGGGGCTCAGGGCAGGAGGTTGAGGTGCAGGAGGGGTGCAGTGGGGGCTCAGGGCAGGGGGTTGGGGTGCGTGCAGGAGGAGTTCAGGGTGCAGGCTCCGGGCTGGCGCTGCTTACCTTGAGCTGCTCCGGTGTGGCAGCGGTGCGTAGCGGGGCTAAGGCAAGTTCGCAGTTCCCCGTTCCCAGCCAGTGGGAGCTGTGGGGGGTGGTGCCTGCAGACAAGGACAGCGCACGGAGCCCTCTGCCCCCCCCCCTTCCCCAGGGGCTGCAGGGATGTGGTGCCAGCCGCTTCTGGGAGCGGCAGTCCTGCGGGCTGGATCCAAAGCCCTGACGAGCCAGATCCGGCCAGCGGGCCATCGTTTGCGCACCCCTGTATTAGGTTAATTGAAAAATACTGTTTCTTTTGTTTTTTACAGTGCAAACATTTGTAATAACAATAAACGTAAAGTGAGCACTGTATGCTTTATATTCTGTGTTGTAATTGAAATCAATATATTAGAAAATGTAGAAAACATCCAAAAATATTTAAATAAATGGTATTCTGTTGTTAAACAATGCGGTTAATAGAGATAAATTTTTTATTGTTTGACAGCCCTACAAATAATTTTAAAAATTGAGTTTTGAAACAGTGAGCTAGCAGTCCATTCAGTTGGCTGCCTCTTCACAATTTAGAGCAACAAGGTGGGTGAGGTAATATCTTTATGGACCAACTTCTGTTGGTGAGAGACAAGCTTTTGAAAATTCTCCCTCTCACCAATATAAGTTGGTCCAATATTGTCTGACCCACCTTGTCTCTCTAATATACTGGGACCAACACAGCTACAATAACTCTGTATACATCATAAAATAATTTCAGTCAACTACTTAATCTCCTAAAAAAAATACAAAAAAAAAACCCCTAGTTATTCTTTTTGCTATGCTTTGTATTCATTATATATTTTAATTCAAAATATGTTAGTTCTAGCGTCATTTCTATAGTGCTAGATTAATTTCCCTTGATTAATTTTGGAGCTGTTTCGTCTTGACTTTAACATGCTCTCAAGATGTTTTTTCTATAATCTAGTCAGAATTTTATGTAATTTTCCCGGGCTCTGTTACAAGAATAAGACTTTTTCTCTAAGCTGTTTGAATAATTTAGAAACTTAAGACTATGTACGATATATTTCCTGTATTATGCTTCTCTTTAAAAAGTAATGTGGGCTGTTCAGTGGTGTCCTATTTAAAATATTATGATTCAATTGACTGTGCTATAATTTCCTCTTTCTTTAATTTGATAATGTATTTTTATATCCCAGATCTTTGTTAGCTTTTGGTTATTGTTAATAAGCATGCTAATATTTTTAGTTATTAATTCTCATTGTCTTCTGGTCAGTTACTTCTCTACCAAACATTTTTCTGCTTCCATGTTGTTTCCTTTCATTAATATTTTTACCTTATAATTCTCTTCTTACAGTGTTTGTCTCTTGCATATGTCTGTCAATTGTAGGGTTTTTTTTTCTAGTCTATCATTTACATTTGTGGGGGATTGAGAGATGTTTTGGTTTTTTTCCCTCTTTTACTGCACTAGATTAACCCCCCTCTGGTGATAGCTGTCCTCAACAGTAGTAGGGCATTGCACCGTGGGGCCATTTCACTACCCAGAAAGGAAATAATGTTTACCCAGGGAGGGCAGCATTAAACTGTGGCCAGAACTCCATTAGAACTCCCTGCCTGTAGAGGCTGAGGGGAGGAGGTGCTGAATCATTGCATCATCTCTACTTCCGCCTTCCATCATGGACATGCCCCTTTGTTGGCCATATCACCACTTTCCTACTTTTGCGGTGCCACTGTGGCTCCAGGCTCCCTCGTTAGCAGTGATTGATCTGCCATTGTTTGCCAGCCCCAAATCATTTCTGAAAAAAATATCCTCATTGACCCTTCTTCCTCATTCAACTGGTTTGACGAGCTTTGGTCTGCCTCTCTTGTACTAACATAGCAGCCTGTACTCCTGTATTTTCATTATAGTCTTTACTACTATGGCACTTTCCATATAGTATCTGAATGCCTCATAAACATTTAAGAATTTATCCTTACAATGCACCCCTTTACAAATGGGGACATTGAGTCACAGAGAGGTGTTAAGTGACTAGTCCATGGAGTAATCTGTAGTATAGTTGGGAATAGAACCCAGACCTCCTGAGTTCCAGTCCAGTGTTTTTAACCACAAAAACATCCTTCCTCTTCAGGAGCTCCTCCCATAGCTCCTGTGCAAGCATGTTCAGCTATGTAATATTCCTCGCTATGGCCCCTGAGTGGCAGCCATTCCTGAAAACACAAGGTACCAGATGCAATCATTGATTTCTAAGTATTATGACATGCTGGTAGCGCCTTGCTATTTATTAGTTTACACAAAATCAAACATTAAATTTCCCAAACTGAAAATTCTCATATATGCTCTCCAGACACAAGTGGGACGATTTGCACCTCAGTTTTCTGGATATCAGCAACAAGACTGTCAAGAACTTCTAGCTTTTCTCTTGGATGGTTTACATGAGGATTTGAATCGGATTAGGAAAAAGCCTTATATTCAAGTAAAGGATGCAGATGGAAGGCCAGACAAGGTAATGTTCTTAGTATTGGTTTTCTTTGTATTTTAGTTCATTACTTAATTCTACAATATGTTGTAAGATATTATTGCCCCTTTGTCAAGCATTAACATTTTGGGGGGGGCTGCTTAGTGGGTCATCTTTTCAGTGGAAGAGAATTTAGTGATACAAAGACTCAAGATATTTTCTAGTCTCATTTATTTACGTATACACAATTACTGTTTACTTTGAAAAGAGATTATACACCAGTAATTTGTGGTCTTGCACTTGGTCTTGCAATCTCCTACCTTCAGCATACTTGTCAGTTCCTGTGTCCTGCCTCTCTCATCTATACTCCTATCTGGGGAAACTCCACAGCCCTAAGTTGCTTGTCTGTAGAGCATCATTATACACACTAACCCTGGGCTACTTCAGATGGAGATTTTTGTCTTAAACTTTCTTTTTGTCCAGTTACTCAGCCAAATAGATCAAACATCCATTGGAGCTGATTTCTGAGTCTCTATCCTAACAAGTGTTTAACTCATACAATCCCCTTAACAATTGAGGTGTCATTGCTGTAGTCAGCCCTTGTGCAGTCCTTGGGGTCAGACTTTTTTTATACATTTAACCCATGTAATGGATAGTCTCAGATTAACTGCTTGTATCAGTAATACATAACGTGCATTTCATTAGCGTTTTTTGCTATAACCCAAGTTCTATTTTAATTATAGGTGGTTGCTGAGGAAGCCTGGGAGAACCATTTAAAAAGAAATGATTCCATCATTGTAGATATATTTCATGGTCTTTTTAAATCCACCCTTGTTTGTCCTGAATGTGCTAAGATTTCTGTAACCTTTGATCCCTTTTGTTACTTGACACTTCCATTACCCATGAAAAAAGAACGCACTTTGGAAGTTTATTTAGTTAGAATGGATCCACTTACTAAACCTATGCAGGTAAGAAATATTTTTGTTTATGTAAAACGTTTTCTGTGGTGTTAAAATCTTTTTGTGTGTGTTCATGTTTTTAATACTTGACAGAACAGGCAATAAATCTGACAAATTACATTTGTCAGGATGGTATGGTTTTTTGACTTTCATCTGTGTTACTTATTAATGAGGAAACTTTGTAAAAGACACATTTTACTTAACTCTACTCAATTTCAAGGAAGATATTGATCATTTATTTTACTACTATATTATAATAAATTTTCCCTAATCTTTTAAATCCAGGCTGTGCTCTTTATTATTATTATAGTAGTAGTAGTAGTTTGTTTCCAATATTGTCAAAATAAGCTACTTGCTATGCAAACATAAAGAAATGCACAATCCCTGCCCCAAGTCTAAAAAGTTTGGTGGAGTTCAACGCACTAGTAAAGTGAGATCTCGATACAGATTTTAATTTTTATTAAATATGTAAACTATGCCCAGTTGCCCTCAACTTTCCATTATTAGTCACCAAATATTTTGTAGTCATCATCGAAGGATCTTCAGAAAACCTGGGGGTCACCAAATGAAATTAATAGGCAGCAGGCTTTAAAACAAACAAAAGGAAGTAGTTCTTCATTTCTTAAGTATTTCTTAAAACAAACAAAAGGAAGTAGCTCTACTCAGGGATAGCTCAGTGGTTTGAGCATTGGCCTGCTAAACCACAACCCCTCAAGGGTTGTGAGTTCAATCCTTGAGGGGGCCATTTAGGGATCTGGGGCAAAAATCTGTTAGGGAACAGTACTTGGTCCTGCTAGTGAAGGCAGGGGACTGGACTCGATGATCTTTCAAGGTCCTTCCAGTTCTAGGAGATTGGCATATCTCCATTTATTTTTTTATTTTTTTCATACAATGCATAATCAGGCTGTGGAACTCTTTGCCCGAGGATGTTGTGAAGACCAAGACTATAACAGGGTTCAAAAAAGAACTATATAAATTCATAGAGGATAGGTATTAGCCAGGATGGGCAGGGATGGTGTCCCTAGCCTCTGTTTGCCAGAAGCTGGAAATGGAAGACAGAGGATGGATCACTTGATTACCTGTTCTGCTCATTCCCTCTGAAGCACCTGGCATTGGCCACTGTTGGAAGACCGGATACTGGGCTAGATGGACCTTTGGTCTGATCCAGTATGGCCGTTTTTATGTTCTCCCTGGTCCTCTTTCTCCTCCTTATCAGGGTCATGCGTTCCATAGCTGTGGAGGGGGCATCACTCAAGACCACAACGGCAGCAGCTACAGATAAACCAGACAGATGTATCATTCTATTAACAGTCACAACAGAAAGATATGTTTCAAAACTCCCTTCCCTTATTCCTATAAAAAATGTTAATAGGTCATGCTCATTGGTACTTCAGCTTTGGCTCGCCTCTTCTTAGCACTGCTGTCTAGCCCCTGCCATGATGAGAAGGGCTCACAAGGGGCAAGGAGTCGGGAAATGGAGGAAGAGGGAAATAAGATTTTTTTGTTGCATGAAAAAATGAAATGTTGGCCCCTATTGCCATGGATACAAGTACAGGGCAAGGGCACTGAGTACAGGCACTTTTTTTTCAAAAGGCAGTGGGGATTTTAGTTGATATCTCGCTTCTGAGGGTAGCAAAGGCACAGAGAGCACAGCTGCTGCTGGCATCCCAAAGCTGACAGACCTGTATGCCACTAGCCTGTTTACTGTAGTGATGTGTGCTGAAGTCATCGCGGACTGGTGTGGGAAAGTAGCCTACTGTAGAGGAAGAAATAAGGCTGCCATCTCTAGAAACCTTCAGGGGAGGATTTCTGCATATCTCCATGAAAGTTTCATCAGGATCTCTCAGGAGGATACCAGGGACATCCCTGTGTACATAAACAAAATTGCTCTATGTGTCCCCCCAACCTTACCCTACAAGGAAATGAAAAGCAGATAACACTACTTCTGTTCATTGCACTGCTACCGTTTCTCGTACACGTAAAACAATGAAAAATCGATACCTGTGTCCTATTAACTTAAGAGTTGGGCTGGGCACCTCTTTACATTTAAACATTGTAAGGAAAAATGAATGCACGCACTTACACAAGATTCTTTCCCCTTCATCGGGCTCATCCATGCGTAGCTGGGGGGACTGTCTATGCTGTGATGGAGTCTTGAATAGGTCCTGGCTTGTGGCATAGCTGGACACCTTCACCCCCTCACTGGGTTCTTCTGCTCTCCACAGCAAGGGTCTCTGTCCATGCTCCTCCTAGGTGTCTGCGGTGTCTGGGGGGTGCTGGTGGGCATCTCATACAGCATTTTGTAAAAGCGTCAAGTCTGTGACTCAGCACCAGATTGATTGCTAGCCTCCTTGGCCTTGTTTGTCTGTCACAGTTCCTTTGCTTTCATGTAGCACTGTTACTGATCCCTTTCATACCCCTTCTCCTGCATCCCCTGTGCCATCTGCTCATAGATATCCACGTTCATATGACTGGTCTGTAGCTGTGCATGCAAAGCTTCTTCTCCCCACAGGCACAGGAGATCCAATATCTCCTCTCTCTCTAGGCAGGAACACGTCTAGTACATGGAGCTGATGTGGTCGGTTAGACAGCTGCACACAAGGGAGAGCTGCTAGGCGTGCTTGCCAAAGTTGAGCACTCAGGAAAAGGCATTTCAGAAATACACAGGAATTTTAAAGGGGGTTGTTTTCTGATCTGAGACAACTCCAGGACAGTTGTGACCAGAACAGTCTCTGTTGCAGGAAACAGCATTGTTGAACAGCTGCTGGAGAACTGTTAGAGTTGACATAGATCATGCAGTATCTGCACTTACATTGCATTGACCTTAGTAGGTGAACTAAACGTTAATGAAGTCTGTAGCCTCTGTTTTCCAGAAAATGGGAATAGGCAATGGGATGGATCACTTGATGATTACCTGTTCTGTTCATTCCCTCTGGGGCACCTGGCATTGGCCACTGTCGGAAGACAGGATACTGGGCTACATGGACCTTTGGTCTGAGCCAGTATGGTTGTTGTTATGACTATGGCTCAAAGTCATTTGAGGAGGTGGTTTCACTGTGTCACCATAACAGGCTGCCAGAGACAAATTTGAGTGTAGACTCGTGCATAAAAGGGTCACGGCAAGGCGGATTACTTTGTTTGTAGTATAGACCAGGCCTAGGTCACTTTTGAAAATGGGGTACAGGTGTTTTTGAAAATTATTACCCTGTGTCTAAATACATTGCACTTTTGGTTTTTTGTATGGGAAAGTAGAAGTGGCCTCACATGAAATAGCACATTGAAGAGTATTATATGTAATATTCAGTATGTTCACTTTTAGACCAATAAAACTGTTGATGTCCAAAATGTATTTGCAGTAACAAATACATGTAATGAGTAAATCTGTTACATGGTAGGTTGTAAATTCCGTACACAATGAGAATCTAAATAAGAATTTAAAGACACGCTAAGGGTGTACACAAATTATGGATGTGTGACAACTTTTCTCAGGCGGCTTCAGTCCTTTAAGAGTGAGAAATTATCACATTTTGTTTTTTAGTACAAAGTAGTTGTTCCGAAAATTGGAAATATACTGGACCTTTGCACAGCACTGTCAACTTTGTCTGGTGTTGCTGCAGATAAGGTAAGACATTGCTGAGGTAATCATTTATACGTAGCCCAATGTTAAATATTTTCAATGTTTTTAAACCAATTGAAGAGTGACTTAATTTTTTATTTCCTTTTAGATGATAGTTACTGATATATACAATCATAGGTTCCACAGAATATTTGCTATGGATGAAAATTTGAGTAGTATTATGGAACGCGATGACATCTATGTGTAAGTTCAAATATTCTCTTTTTATTGTCAGGAAATACTTTCATATTAAGTAGGGCTGTCGATTAATTCCAGATAACTCATGCAATTAACTCAAAGAAATTAATCGTGATTAATCACAGTTTTAATCGCATTGTTAAACAAAAGAATACCAATTGAAATGTATTAAATATTTTGGATGTTTTTCTACATTTTCAAATATATTGATTTCAATTACAACACAGAATACAAAGTGTACAGTGCTCACTTTATATTATTATTTTTGATTGCAAATATTTGCACTGTACAAATGATAAACAAAAGAAATAGTATTTCTGTAAAGATTGTAGTGCAATCTCTTTATTGTGAAAGTGCAATTTACAAGTATAGATTTTTTTTTTTGTTACATAACTGCACTCAAAAACAAAACAATCTAAAACTTTAGAGCCTACAAGTCCACTCAGTTCTACTTCTTATTCAGCCAATCACTAAGACAAACAAGTTTGTTTACATTTACAGGAGATAATGCTGCCCACTTCTTATTTACAATGTCAGCTGAAAGTGACAACCAGCATTTGCATGGTGATTTTGTAGCCGGCATTGCAAGATATTTACGTGCCAGATATGCTAAACATTCATATGCCCCTTCATGCTTCGGCCACCATTCCAGAGGACATGCTTCCATGCTGATGATGCTTGTTAAAAAATAAATAAATTGTGTATTAAATTTGTGACACAATTCTCCCCCAAGGAGTTCAATGTCTCCTTCTCTGTTTTACCTGCACTCTGCCATATATTTCATGTTGTAGCAGTCTCGAATGATGACCCAGCATATGTTGTTCGTTTTAAGAACACCTTCACCGCAGATTTGACAAAACGCAAAGAAGGTACCAACGTGAGATTTCTAAAGATAGCTATAGGACTCAACCCAAGGTTTAAGAATCTGAAGTGCTTTCCAAAATCTGAGAGGGACAAGGTGTGGAGCATGCTTTCAGAAGAGTTAAAAGAGCAAGATTCATATGTCCGATGTGGAAACTACAGAACCTGAACCACCAAAACAGAAAATCAACTGTCTGCTGATAGCATCTGACTCATGATGAAAATGAACATGCGTCAGTCCACACTGCTTTGGATTGTTATCGAGCAAAACCCGTCATCAGCATGGACACGTGCTCTGGAATGGTGGCCGAAGCATGAAGGGGCATATGAATGTTTAGTATATCTGGCAGGTAAATACCTTGCAATGCCGGCTTCAAAATTGCCACGTGAATGCCTGTTCTCACTTTCAGGTGACATTGTAAACAAGAAGCGGACAGCATTATCTCCTGCAAATGTAAACGAACTTGTTTCTCTTAGCGATTGACTGAACAAGAAGTAGCATTGAGCGGACTCATAGGCTTTAACTTTTTCCGTTTTATTTTTGAATGCAGGGGGGGGGGTTTGTACATAATTCTACATTTGTAAGTTCAACTTTCATGAAAGAGATTCCACTACAGTATTTGTATTGGATGAACTGAAAAGTACTAATTATTTTGTTTTTTACAGTGCAAATATTTGTAATAAATATAAATATAAAGTGAGCACTGTACACTTTTTATTGTGTTGTAATTGAAATCAGTATATTTGAAAATGTAGAAAACACCCAAAAATATTTAAATAAATGATAATCTATTGTTTAATTGCACGATTAATTTTTTTAATCGCTTGACAGCCCTAATATTAAGTATAAATGTATGTGGAGTTGGGTTTAGTGTCAGCTAAATAAATTAATTGCATAGAAGAAACATGCAATAAACAGAAGTCTTGGTTTTCTGTCAGGTTCTTCTAAATGACCTTTGTCTTGCCTGCTTTTCTGTTTTTTAAGATTTGAAATCGCTATCAACAGAACAGAGGATACAGAGCAAGTCATAATTCCTGTTTGTTTAAGGGAAAAGTATAGACACACCAGTTACAGCCACCATAGTGGTTCTTCGCTGTTTGGTCAACCTTTTCTTATAACAGTGCCTAGAAATAATACTGAAGATAAACTGTATAACCTTCTGCTGTTGAGAATGTGGTAAGAATATTACTTGAAAACAAAGTTTAATGTAAATAACAGTAAAAATCAGGTTCTGTAGATTGCTTTTTAAATGCATTGTTAGGGAACTCTGATTAGACTTTCACAGGCAGTTATATTTGTTTTCTCTCTAAAATAAGACTATATTTTCACTCAAGTTTTTAACCTCTTGAGAGCCAAACTAGACTTGATTTTAGTTTGATTTTTAATGGCTTTTACATCATCCAAAAATGGTGTCATGTTTGAAGGAGGGTGGTTATATTTGGGAGGGAAGAGGGTTTTTTTGGTTTTGGGATTTGTTTGTGATTGGAGTGGGGGGGGGGGGAGGGCGTGTTTAATCATGGCAGTTAGGGTTTGTCTACATGGGAAAGTTTCACCTGTTGTACCAGAATAGTTATATTGGTATAGCTGTCCCCGTGGAGACTCTTATTCTGGAATAGGAATGTTCACATAGGGAGTTATACTGGTAGGTGGGTGAGGTAATATATTTTATTGGATAAACTTTAGTTGGTGAGAGAGACAAGCTTTTGAGCTTGCACACAACTCTTCTTCAGGTATAATTATATCAGTTTAAATTCACACCTTACCTTATACTGGTATAACTTTCTCTTGTAGACATGTGTTCATAGTACTTGTACAAGGTGTACAAAATTTTTCTATATCTGACCAGTTATATAGACAATGTGGTTGGGATACTAAATAAAACAGAAACTAGTATAGAGCAAAGAAGGTCACACAAAATAAAATAACTCTATAGAAAAAGCAAGAAGAAATGTGCTTTAGAAACAATTTGTTGCAGCAATTGATATGAGTTAACTTTATTCATTTAGTGATACTGTGCAGGAATACAGTACATTGTAAGAGCATTTACACTACCTACTGTATTTTCAGTGCTTATATTTTACAAGCAAATATTCATCTTTAACAAAACCCAGTGGTATACAAATACTCATTAGTATTTTCAATTGTTTATTTTAGTCGATATGTGAAAACATGTACTGAAAGTGAAGACACGGAAGGATCCCTACACTGCTGTAAGGACCATGGTATCAATGGTAATGGCCCAAACGGAATACATGAAGAAGGATCCCCAAGTAAGGCTTGAATAGTTACACTTGTTTAATATTTGATTTCAGTGTAAGATTCATACTTTAATGACACACTCTGCCCCAATTACTGTAATTCTTCCTTTTTTCCTCTTTATTCTAACCATCACCCTCAAAGCCACCACATTAAGTCTGTGTCGCTGCAGGCAAGCTTAAGCTAAAGGCAGTGTTAAAAACTGATGTGAGGAGTGTTCATTGCAGCTTCAAATTTACTGACCTCAGCAGGACTGTTATTTTTCTTCTTTTAACTTTTAAGGCAATTTGTTCAAGAGACAGTAATTGCAAGGAACTTAGCAGAATTGGAGTGGCAGTGACCGGTTAGCTAGGAGTTAAACTCTTAAAAATGTGGTAGGTTTCCTTTTGCTGGTTGGACTCTTGGCATGTTCACAGACATCTGGGCTCAAAAGAAGAAAATATTTCTTTGTCATAAATATCTAGCGAGAGCTTAGTTGAACATTCCAGTGTATGTACTGAAAGCATAAGGAAAGTGAAAAGAGGAATGTGTGAGAACACTAGCTGAATGGGGAAACATTAACATGAAATTGAAAATGGCAGCGGTACATATGTAAAGTTGTATATAGAGTGAGGATGGGTCCTTTCCAATTTGTAAGAAACTGTCTTCAACTTTGGTATATGTGGAAGGAGACCATATGAGGTACTTCCCAGAAAATCAAAAAGCCACAAGTCCTGTGGAGTGTAACAAACATCTTACCTTTCAGTCTATTTCAATAACAATTCAGAATTTTATAGTAGGAGGAAAAATGCGGCACCTTAAAATGCTGCCTAAATAGAATGCATTGTCAGATTTGTTGAATTACTCCCTATTTCGTTAGGTGAAATGGAGACAGATGAACAAGATGACGAATCCAGCCAGGATCAGGAACTTCCTTCAGAGAATGAAAACAGCCAATCAGAAGACTCAGTTGGAGGAGACAATGATTCTGAAAATGGATTGTGTACTGAGGAAACTTGCAAAGGTCAACTACTCATGGGACACAAAAAACGATTGTTTACATTCCAGTTCAACAATTTAGGCAGTACTGACATCAACTATATCAAAGATGATACCAGACATATTAGATTTGATGATAGGCAACTTAGGCTTGATGGTAAGTCATTGGGGGATGGGTTTGGTTAAATTTGATTACAATGCTTTTTGTGTTTCTGGTACCAGTTTCCTTGAACAGCTATATCTTCTGTTGGAAGGCTACTCGTTTGTTTTTTTCCAGTACATACATGTATGTACCTATGTGCTTATAGTTTGTCTTCAGGAAAATATCTATATCATCTCTTGTTTGAGCCAACGAACATTGTTCAGCTTGACATTTCAAGCTGTTGATTTTTAGAAATACATAACTTTCACACATTTTAATGAAACCTAATTTTGGATTTTCTTAAACTTGTACCAACAGTTATTTGTTTATTTTGATTAGTAATCAGTACAAATTAAGCATACACTTTCAGATAATAAATGTATTTTTGAGGGGAACATGTGTTTTCCTTCTTAGAAAGATCTTTTCTTGCTTTGGATTGGGATCCTGAAATGAAAAAAAGATACTTTGATGATAATGCTGCAGAGGTAAGCGATTTATTTTACGCTCCTTTATCAGCAATTACTAAACTTTTATCATGCAACTATATGGTTTAATGCACTATTTATGTGAAGTGTAGATTTCTAGAAATATTTCAAAGAAAGAGTAGAGAGATATAGTGCATTTTGTAATAAACTAAATACTTTACCCTAAAAGAAACCCCTTATATCTAACAACGTTGGTGATCTACTTATTAATTTAGACAAATAAATCTAAAAGTTGTGAAACTTAAATGCATTTGAACACATTCTGAGAAGTTTTCCATATTTAGGAGCTTGTAGGTACTGTTCATAGTAAGACGATATCACTAAAATGAGTTTTGTTTCATTTGTTCTCTTAACTCAAGAAATACTTCTCTTTAGGATTTTGAAAAACATGAAAGTGTGGAATATAAACCTCCAAAAAAGCCCTTTGTGAAATTAAAAGATTGCATTGAACTATTTACAACAAAGGAGAAACTAGGTGCTGAAGATCCATGGTAAGAACAAAAATGAAACTTGATGTGCTGAACTAATTCTTTAGACAGTGTGTTTCAAATTGTGGTCCATGGAGCACATGCTGGTGAGCTGCAGATTGGTCACTTGGTACTTGCAGTCCTTATTTCCATCTGCTAAACTGCATGAAAACACAGCTAAAGATACATTAAATATTTTCTTTCCTATGTAAGCAATTGCTGTAACTGCTACTGGGATATGAGGGGAACTGGTCTGCATTATGAAACAATTCAAGAACCACTCCTGTACAGATTTGTAGTGAAGTGATTGGAATGAGTATGGTTCTAGCTGAGATTGAAAAGTTCGTCCTATATTAACCCTTTACTACACAAACACTTACTGTGTGTTTATATTTATATATGAAAAGTTTTGGTTCACTTAAAGATTTCCATTAGCGTGAGAGATTCGACTTGTTCTAGTGATGTCTTTGCAACTAGTAGGATATTTCAGACCAGTTGGACTTTTTAAATGTGCCAGCTGCGTATATTAGGTGCAATATCGTTGAATTTTCAAACCAACGTATATATTATAAACTGCTGCTCTTCTATAAGGGGACATCTGAATAGTCTCAGTTGTGAGATGTTTCCTCAGTACCAATGAGCTTTGGGGATCTTTTAGAAAGCAGTGCCCATTGGAACCTCATGAGAGCCTCTTCACAGCACCAGATGTTCAAGAGGCTCTGCAGGTGGCCAGCTAATTCCTTCCTTCCTTTCTGAAGCTAGCTTCACTCTGTAACCAGAGAACCTTTCTTATTTTTTTTTTTAACCTAAAATCTCCTGTTGGCTTGTTGTTGTAGTTTGGATTGTGTTGAGGTATAGTTTCTACATCATTGTGCAATTTGAATCCCAGGCAGACTCTATCCAGTTCCAGGGCATCCTATCCTATTCAGAAGACCCAGACTAGAAGGGGAAAAAACATTTTTAAGCAGTGTATTTGATGCCCCTTCACCTTCCTGGAATCAAATATACGTAATTGCTGCATGACCTGCCGCACGTAAGGCCATTTTCCAGTTTGTTGCTCAGCATGTAAGGCTTTTACAGCTCAAACTAAGGAGGGCAGGAGCACTCTATTTTAGGACTTTTTCACAGTGGCGGCCTTACACATCAGACCCTGGGATCTGTCCTTTGGTTGGGGCTTGTCCTGGCCCCATGCAGGGACAAGAGTAGATTTTCATTGGGTTTGAAGCAGTCTGAAATGGGGGGAAAGAAGCTTTTAGTGCTGTGATCCTCAGTTCATCTGGTTTAAAGTTGAAAGAAATCTGAGTCCAGTTTCAGACCTGCTCTGACAACAAGGAGTCAGGACTGCATTATCTGAATCTAAGTGCTGGGATAGTCTTGATTGATCTACTAGCATTTTGTTGGTGCCTCCACATAAGCACAAACTGGCCAGTGCTGTCAGGGCAGGTCTCAGGAAGTACTGGTACATGAATTTCCTGGATTAATCATCAGATATCCTTAACCAAGACCATCCCATTTTGGAATCACTTAATCTTGCATCTTGGGTCATGGAACGCTGACTTCTGCAAGGGTTCAGAGTATCTTGTAGCAGTCGAGGAAAAAAATCACATTGAAATGTTACACCTAGAAATGGAAAGGGTTTTATCTGTGGCAGCAGATTAGATCCTATCTCCATGCTGTGCTCTACTTAATGTATTATGGACTATTTAATATAGTTGAAGTTTCTTTGCCTCTTCATGTAATCAAAAGTTATTTGTCTACCATCTCAACATACCACACTCCCACTGACTATTGTAAAGTCTTCAAACATCCCACCACATGGAGAACATGTCCTGATGGGAGATGTTAACTTAATGCTTGACATAGTTAATGACTGCGCCCTTTGAAACTTTTGGAGAGTCCACTTTATTCCATTAGTCACTAACGACAGCTTTCTTAATCAAAATTACAACTTCAAGAAAGGTGAGTGACTTGCAGGCTTTGATGGCTGATCCTCCCTTTGCCATATTCCAAAAGCACAAAGTTGTCATGATCATGTGTGTTCATCCAAGATGCTTATCTTTATTTAAAAAAAAAACAAAAAAAACGTGACCGATTCCATTTAAACCAGACCATGTAAAATCCTGGATTTCTTTCAAAAATTTCATTCTCAACAGGGAAAGGTAGGTGCCCGCACCCTCATTAAGAGGGCTTTGAGGTTTTTAATTGATAAAACTAAGGTATGTAGGGAGTTACCTGAACTTCTTTTGTATCTTTTGGAGAGCAGTGTAAGAAGAATGTCATTTCCACTTAGAGCCTATCAAAATGCAGATATGCTGATTGTGGGGTTTTTTTCTCTTTCCCTCTTCTGGCTGGGAAGTTGGTACACTTGTTTTTGTTTAAGCTAGATTGTATTTTTAATGTATATCATAGGCACCCAGAGGGTTTTTTAAACATTTCCTAGAAATCTAAATTAAAACTAAATTTGCCCTTTGGCTTTGGTGTCAGCACTTGGTAGTCTTGGAGCTCAGGCCTGTAGGGCTAAAGCAACATCATTGATCTGCCTCAGCAAGGATTCCATCATAGAAATATTCAAGACTGTTCTACCTGGAGTTTTCTTTATGCAGCACCATTCTCTTAACTTGTCATCTTGATGAGATGTTTGCTTTGGGAGGGCAGTTCTGCAGTCCTTTCTAATTAGAACTCAGCCTGCCTTCCTAGAAGTTGTACTGTTATTTATATTCACCCAGTGGAAATATGCAGAGGCTGCTTCAAAGAAAAGATTATTTTTCATGATTCTTACCTGCCCACCTTCCCTACTTCCTTGGAATTGTATTCTCTCAAAGATTCACGAGGAGGAACTAAGGCAGCTAGGGATCCCACAGCTTCTTATCCAGGGGTCTCAAATTCGCGGCCCGCCAAGCTCCCTGTGCCCCCTCGCCCCTCTACCTACCGCGTGGCACCACGAGCAGCTGCGTAGGGCACCAGGAAAGTTTCCTGGTGCCCTGCGCAGCTGCGTGCTGCTCCAGTCCCTGCTCCGTACCAGGCCTGCCTGTTCCCGCCCCGCCCCCTCAACTCCCGTCCCTCTCCCACTCCCCTGAAGACTGCAGTGCAGCCAGGCTTGACCTACTCACTGCAAGGTAAGTGGAGTGACCCGGCCCCAGCCTGCTCCGTTCCCCTGGCTCCCAGCCATGCCGCTGGTGAGTGCTGGGGGGCGGTTCCCCTCTCCCCGAAGCCTGGGAGCCAGGGGAGCGGAGCAGGCTGGGGCCCCAGGCCTCTGGGGGAGACGGAGGCCGGCCACTTCCTGTGGGAAGTGACCCAGCCCCAGCCTGCTCCATTCCTCCGGCTCCCAGGCTTGGTGGGAGGGGGGAACCGCTCCCTTGCACTCGTCGGCGGCAAGGCTGGGAGCCGGAGGAACAGAGCAGGCTGGGGCCGGGTCACTTCCCGCAGGAAGTGGCCATCCTCTGTCCCCCCCGGAGGCCTGGGGCCAGCCACCTCTGCTCCCCCCCGTGGAGGCCTGGGGCCCCACACAGCCCCCCCGTGGGGGCTGCGTAGGGCACCAAAATAGCTAGGGACGGCCCTGCCCACACCCCTCCTGCACCACAACTCCCTGCCCTGAGCTCCCTGCCACACCCCTCACCCCTCTTGCACCCCACACCCCAATTCCCTGCCCTGAGCCCCCTGCACACCTCCTGCATTCCCTGCCCTGAGCCCCCTGCCACACCCTGCAGCCCGACCCCCTGCCGCACCCCTCATCCCTCCTGCACCCCTCACCCCAATTCCCTGCCTGAGCCTCCTGCACACCACCTGCACTCCCTGCCCTGAGCCCCCTGCCACACCCCGCACCCCTCCTGTACTCCCGGGGGCAGGGGCGGGGCCAGGCCTCATGGAAGGGGTGGAGTGGGGGCGGGGCCAGGGGTGGGTGTATGTGATGCGGCCCTCGGGCCAATGCCCTAGTCCTCATGCGGCCCTTGTGGTCATTTGAGTTTGAGACCCCTGCTCTTATCTCTGTTACAAATGTTCACTGCTGTTAGTGGGAGCTTTTGTGGTTGCAGTGGTCACCGCATTTCTCGAATGCTCTAAGTTCAGTGGCTCATAACTTGCTGAAATGTTCCATATTCCTTCAGCTTCTTTAGAGTTCAGAAGGTTCAGTTCAGGTTTTTCTGCTTTAAAGAAATCTATAAAGACTAGCACCGAGGCATATTATATAGTATCTTTGCAATTTGACTTTTTTCCTTTAAGTTTATATTTCAAATATTGAAAATAAGTCTTGATCCCTGGAAGGAGCTGAACACCCACAGTTCACATTAATTTCAAGAGAGCTATCTTTCAGGTTCCAGCCATTAAACAGTGCCCCGAAGGTAAAATGTTTGGTTTTATGTTTGTAAGCCTTTACACATTGGTGTATCTTTCTTGTTGGTGATACACTTTAACACCTGCACTCTTTACGTATGCTAAAGTGACTGTCTTTCTTTTAGGTATTGTCCAAACTGTAAAGAACATCAGCAAGCAACCAAAAAGTTAGATTTGTGGTCACTACCCCCAGTACTGGTAGTACATCTAAAGCGCTTTTCTTACAGCAGATATATGAGGGACAAACTGGATACACTGGTTGATTTTCCAATAAAGTAAGAAAAACTTTAAATGTTAGTCTTCACATTTCTAACATGCCTAACGTTTTGAGATTAAATTAAATACATGTTTTAATTAACAGTTGTATTCAATGGGTCCATGCTTAATTTGCAAAATATATTACTTCAAATTTACAGCTCAAGTCAGCACTAATGGGGAAAAAGCAATGCTCCTGAGCAGAAGGCCTAGAAAATGTAGGCTGTGGGAGGGAGGACTGAGTAACACAAAACAAGTAAAATATTCAGATAGGTGTGAAAAATAATTCGCTGAGTGGCATTGGCAAAGGACTCTGGAGGAGATGTTTGACTTTGACAGCTACAGGTTAACGTATGTTAAGATACCGTATACAGGCAGTTGAACATAGTGGAAGCCAAGATAAGTGGGTTTTTTAAAGCAAACTTATGTTTAAATTCTTTTTATGTAAATTTGAGAATAGAGAAGGGTGTGTATGTACAACCTCTGATTCCATATCTGTTGTTATAGATCAGAAGAGAGAGAATGTGTGCACTCCCAACATTTCCAGTATTGTCAGTTGTGTTTTCCTATATATGAGGCTTTGTGCCACTGTTTGGCTCCAGTAGGATACATTTTAAAATAAAAGGGCCCGAAGACAACTCTCAAATGTTAAGCAACAGTTGGAAAAAAACATTAACATAATGTGAGCTTTTCTTTAAACAGTGACTTGGATATGTCAGAGTTCCTTATTAATCCAAATGCAGGGCCTTGCCGCTATAATTTGATTGCTGTGTCCAACCACTATGGAGGAATGGGAGGAGGGCATTGTAAGTTAATTTTGAACACCATCATTTTACATATTAACTTTTTGTTGTTTTATTTTGACTGTTTATTAGCACTAAAACTGACTCTTATTAATCAACTGCGTTTTTTAAAAATGGCCAAAGGGCAAAAAACAAAAACAAAAAAAACCCAGGTCATTTAATTCTATTACTTGAAATGTATACAGTAGTTTAATACAAATATCGATTCGAGATGAGCTTTCAAGAATAATGTTAAGTTCTTTTGCACTTTGTGTTGGTTGAGTCTGTCATGGAAGGGACATACTTATCCTCCAAAAAGTACTACCGTGCTATAATATCTACTCGCTTTGCCTTCCTGGTCTGAGATTTTATATGCAATTATGCCTCTCATTCATAGGGAGGAGAGGAATGAAGAGTTGGGTAAAAGCCTGTAAGAACCTTTATTCTGACTGACTGCCCTTTCCTTTAAACACTCTTTTAAAAAGGTGAAAGCTAAATTGGCATATGCTTTTCTTTCTGTTAATGGGGTGAAAAAATACCTAAACCTGGAATACTTGGGTCAACATAATGAAAAAGAAAAAGGCTGGTTGGAAGTATGAATCTTATAGCAATGATATGCTACTGTTAATAAGTTTATACCATATTATCTATAGTAAGATTCAAAAGTCATATGTTTGATGAGGACCAGCTTGGATCCTTTATAGATTTGTTTTGCTCAGTTGCCAAAGTTCTTAGTTAACATGCTTCTTTTGGGTCCTAGATACTGCTTTTGCAAAAAATAAAGATGATGGAAAATGGTACTACTTTGATGACAGTAGTGTATCAACTGCATCTGAGGACCAAATAGTGGCAAGTATCCTTGTTTTTCTGAAATCACGGCTACTGTTTCTTATCTGGGAGGGAAAAAAGCATAAATCTTCAAAACCTGAAAACTAATTTGTAGTTAATAATTTGTTTTTGATAGCCTTTTGATTTGTTTAAGGGACAAGGCAAATACACAAAACAGTTTTTGTTTACATTCCAAAAAACAGCAGATTTCAGTAGAAGTTTGAGGACTGTCTACATGTTTATTATATTTTAAGCATAGCAACAGCTATCTACCTGTCCTAAGGTAATGGTTCAAACTCTTGCTCAGCAAACTATGCCCTGTTTATTAAATTCTACTTTAAAAAAACAGAAAAAACTAGCAAGCCAGAGTTCACCCCTCTTGTGAGAAAGCCACTGCAAAGAGGCAAGAAAAGGAGATGTGGCTAATATAAATTAATGCTGGGGGCCAGGGGGGAACAGCATTGAAACCTTAAAGGGATTTGAAAAATGTTGAGATATTATGTTGCATTTATACTAGGGCTGTCGATTAATCGCAGCTAACTCATGCTATTAATTTTTGAGTTTTAATCGTGCTGTTAAACAATAGAATACCAACTATTTTTGGATGTTTTTCTACATTTTCAAATATATTGATTTCAATTACAACACAGAATATAAAGTGTACAGGGCTCACTTTATATTATTATATTTTATTACAAATATTTGCACTGTAAAAATGATTAAACTAAAGAAATAGTATTTTGCAATTCACCTCATACAAGTACTATAGTGCAATCTCTTTGTTGTGAAAGTGCAACGTAGAAATGTAGATTTTTTTGTTTGTTACATAACTGCACTCAAAACCCAAACAATGTATAACTTTAGAGCAGCAGTTCTCAAACTGTGGGTTGGGAACACAAAATGGGTCGCGACCCCATTTTAATGGGGTCGCCAAAGCTGGCTTAGACTTTCTGGGGCCCAGTACGGAAGCTGAAGCCCAGGGCCATGCTGAAGCCCAAGCCCCACTGCCTGGGCCAAAGCCCAATGCCTGGGGCTCAGGCTTCAGTCCCACTCCTGGGGTCGTGTAGTAATTTTTGTTGTTAGAAGGGGGTCACAAAATTAAGTTTGCGAACCCCTGCTGTAGAGCTTACAAGTCCACTCAATCCTACTTCTTGTTCAGCCAATTGCTAAGACAAACACATTTGTTTACATTTATGGGCGATAATGCTACCCACCTCATGTTTACGTCACCTGAAAGTGAGAACAGGCGTTCCCATGGCACTTTTTTAACCAGCATTGCAAGGTATTTACGTTCCAGATATGCTGAACATTTGTATGCCTCTTCATGCTTCGGCCACCATTCTAGAGGACATGCTTCCATGCTGATGACGCTCATTAAAAAATTATGTGTTAATTACATTTGTGACTGAACTCCTTGGGGGAGCGTTGTATGTCTCCTGCTCTGTGTTTTACCTGCACTCTGCCATGTATTTCATGTTTATAGCAGTCTCGGATGATGACCCAGCATGTTGTTCATTTTAAGAACACAGTCACTGCAGATTTGACAAAAAATAAAGAAGATACCAATGTGAGATTTCTAAAAATAGCTACAGCACTCAACCCAAAGTTTAAGAATCTGAAGTGCCTTCCAAAATCTGAGAGATTTCAGAAGTCTTAAAAGAGCAACACTCCTATGCGGAAACTACAGAACCCGAACCACCAAAAAAGAAAATCAACCTTCTGCTGGTGACATCTGACTCAGACAATGGAAATGAACATGCGTCGGTTTACACTGCTTTGGATCGTTATTGAGCAGAACCCATCAGCATGGATGCATGTCCTCTGGAATGGTGCTTGAAGCATGAAGGGACATATGAATCTTTAGCGCATCTGGCACGTAAATATCTTGCAACGCTGGCTACAACAGTGCCATGCAAACGCCTGTTCTCGCTTTCAAGTGACATTGTAAACAAGAAGCAGGCAACATTATCTCCTGCACACATAAACTTTTCTGAGGGATTGGCTAAACAAGAAGTAGGACTGAGTGGACTTGTAGGCTCTAAAGTTTGACATTGTTTTATTCTTGAATGCAGTTATTTTTTGTGCATAATTATACATTTGTAAATTCAACTTTCATGACAGAGATTGCACTAAAAGTACTTGTATTAAGTGAATTGAAAAAATACTATTTTATTTTTACAGTGCAAATATTTATAATAAAAAAATAACTGTAAAGTGAGTACTGTACACTTTGTATTCTGTGTTGAAATTGAAATCAATATATTTTAAAATGTGGAAAACATCCAAAAATAGTTTAAATAAATGTATTCTATTGTTTAACAGCGCGATTGATCACAGTTAATTTTTCTTAATTGCTTGACAGCTCTAATTTATACATTATATACATTTACTCTACTTTACATTTTCCGTTAACATGCAGTGTTTTTGTTTTTGTTTCACTAGGATACTAGACAACAGAACTGAACAATACTTGCCAAATGTATTTGTCTGATTTCTCCAGGTTGTTTTTCAATGTGACTGATGCCATTAAACTAAGGGTGTCAGTTTTGACAACACTGAACATTTCTTAAAATAATCTTACAATAATATGGTAAAATTCCTTGAGTTGCCATAAATTTGATTAGACATTTCCTCTGGTGCTTTCTCCATAGATAGGTTTCTTGAGTTTCATTAATCTTGTCCTTGTTTATTTGAGTCACCGCAATTAGTATTTAGTGCTGGAAATGTCAACAGTCTATCCGTGCAACTCATCATATATATTAGATAGTATCGTGACCTCCAATTGCTAAATTCTAGGTTCCTTATGCAAACGTTGAAGGTGGTCAAAATTGGCAATGTAAGTGACTTAGGTGCTAAATTTTCTTAGTTAAAATCCCATTACTTCTTGACCAAAACAACACAGGATGGGAGAGAATCGACACTTTTGTATGCAGAGGGATCATTTTAATGTGTCAAAGGCCTTATTTTTGCATGCCATTCATTTCTGCCTTGCTTGGTAATTCTTCATTTGTTGTATTTGATTTAATGTAGCCAGGGTGTGGGGGAAATTTACTCTCTAGGTGAGTAATCTGTCACCGGCAGTGTGACATTACAGTAGTTTGTCAGAGAAAACTGCAGTGATATAGGGCATATGTTTATACTGATAAATATGGGTTTTTTGTGGGGATGGAATTTAAGTTAACTATAAACTTACTCAAATTTCCTCCCCTACAAAAAAAAGATTGTACTGAGTTGTGAATGAATCTTGTTTCCTAGAAAATCCAACACTCGCAACATAAAACAATGACTTACTTATAATAATGGAAGGTTAATTAAAAGTAGCCCTCAATGTTAGACACACAAGGTGCGTGAGAGAATATCTTTTATTGGACCAACTTCTGCTGGTGAGAGACACGAGCTTTCAAGTTTACACAGAGCTCCTCTTTAGGTCTGGGAAACTAACTCAGGCCAGGTCTACTCTGCAGACCTATATCGGTATAACTACATTGCTCAGGGGTGTGAAAAATCCACACCCCACGCAATATAGTTATTATGACCTTACTCCCGTGGAGACAACGCTATGTCGATGGGAGATCTTCTCCCAAAAAGCGAAATATTTGCCTTTGATGATCATTAAAGTAGTAACATTTTGTTTTTTCTTGTTTGACAGTCCAAAGCAGCATATGTGCTCTTCTACCAGAGACAGGACACTATCAGTGGAACTGGGTTTTTCCCTCTTGACCGGGAAACTAAACAAGTTGCTTCAGCTGCAACAGGCATCCCATTAGAGAGTGATGAAGACAGCAATGAGAATGAGAATGATATAGAAAATGAAAATTGTATGCACACTAACTAATAGAAGACCTAGAAGCCATAAAAAGAAAGACTTTCTCATTGGAGATATCTATTGAAAGAATGAAATTGCCCACCACATTAAAAATAAAATCTGAGATGGGGAATTTCAGATAACAGAATGTAAATCCTTTATTGCATTTTAACATGTGCAGTACTTGAAGTGAAACACAACGGAAACTTTAACAGAAATTGTCTCTAATACATTTACAGTCTTGTATTCACAAGCTATCTCTAGGATATCACAAATAAACCCCTTTTAAGTTTTCTGCTGCTGTTTTGATGAATTATGTTTTCTTCATTTGGGATGTGAGTTAATAACTAAAATGTTAAATTTGTGGACTTTGGGCATTTATTTTCTTAGTATTACAAGAATACTACGGTGGAGAGCCTAGTTTTTTGATGATTTTATTCATGTATTAGGCTGTCACATGTATTACTATTTAGCTAGTACATGTGGCATAAATATGAGAAGTAGTATTCCTGAAACACCAAATTTTCAAGTTTTTCCCTATAAATTGATGTTGACCAATTTTAAACTCAATCATGATAGAAGAAAATATCTTGAAAAGGTGTTTTAACCTTTTGTGGTATAGTTAAACATCCAGAATATTATGTTCATCTTATTGCTGCTGTGGAACAGGTTCTGGATTTCATGCTGAATTAACAAACGTTTTTCAATTAAATGTAAGTATCCCTTGTTGCTTGTTGGATCTACTCTGTTGACATTATAATTCCTGTTACCTTGCTTATAAGACATGTATAACTTTAATCTGGTGTCACTCCAAAATTTAAAATTGTGCTGTAAGCCCCACCCCTCCCCCATGTGGGTAGTTTGGCAGCTTTCAAACTACTTTGTAATAGGGACAGATTTAATAGTATTCTGTATCCATAGTAATGACTGTGCAACAGGCGTAGATAAAAGATTTTTTTCCACATAACTTACCTTTAAATTGTTAATGAACAATTGGTTTTAAAGGTAGGTCTGTTAATTTTCTTTGTGTGTTCCTGATGGAATTCACCATAGCCTTACAGCTTATCTCAAAAGGTAACTTATTATAGGAGAATTGGCATTTGCATGTTCAAGAGTCAGAACCTGTACAGTATATAAAGCATACAAACCTTGAATTGGATTTTAGTTAACCATGTTCAAGGGTCCAGGATGCCAAAAATAAGTGTGACAGTTTGAAACATTTTTAATTTGCTGCTTTCCCTTTGATCTAGTTGGACGAATGTATTGTTGATTTGTATACAATACTGCCTTTAATAGGAGCTCTTAAGTGTGGGGGCACACTTCACATATCTACTACCTGAAGAATTGCTTTGTGTCCCACTGTTATGAAAAGCAAAAAGTATGATGTTCTTCAGTTGAACTAATCAAATACAATAGGTTATAAATTGTGTATTGTAAATAAAAGTTCACTCTGTGAGTGCACATTTTGGTAAATTATTTATTTATGTTAGCATTAAAAAGTTTAAAAAATTGCATTTGACCAGGATATAAATGAGGTATGTTGGACATGGCTTTGCATTATACCTTGATATTAAAGCTGGTGTTTCATCCTGGTATTTTAAAGCTGCTTTGAGTTTTTTTTTTAATGTAAACTAACCTCCTGCATGACAGAGGTTAAAATTTTGTCTGCACTTGAGTTCACTTGGGTTTACATTTGAAATGCGCATGTTTATTTATACAGATTTCAATAAAGCTATTCAAGGCCTTATTTAGTCTTTCAATTTCTTACTAAAAAGAATCTTGCCAAAAGGTTTTGCTTAATGGGTAGATGACCAAATGCTACCAGAACCTACATAATCCTTCATTACAACATGGTCATTAATGGCTAATCACAATAAGATGTGTGGTATTTCCAGACAAGAGGTGGAACATGTGAAATGACTTGTTTTTTTCTGCCATATGTCTAGCTCCAAGAGGCCCAAAAGGCAGTAAGATAAATTCTTAAAGTTAATATGTCACATGATGTAAGAGATATAAATCACTACATCTATTATAAAGATGATCACTAAAAATGTAAAAAGAAAACAAGAAAAATACCTGTGGCACCTTAGAGACTAACAAATTTATTTCAGCATATGCTTTCGTGGGTTAAGAACCCACTTCATCGGATGCATGGAATGGAACATACAGTGAACAGATATTTATACATTCAAAGAAACATGAGAAGGTGGAAGTGTCTATACCAATGTTAAGAGGCTAATTAATTGAAAGGCACTGTTATCAGTAGAAACTTTTGAAGTGATAATCAACAGGGGCCATTACAGACAGTTGACACAAAGGTGTTAAGCGGGGAAATAAATTCAATTAACGTAATGACCGAGCCATCCACGGTCAATATTCAAGCCTAAGGTAATGGTATCTAGTTTGCATATTAATTCCAATTCCGCAGTTTCTCGTTGGAGCCTGTTTTTGAAGTTATTTTGTTGCAAAATTGCTACTTTTATATCTGTCATTGAGTGATTAGGGAGGTTGAAGTGTTCACCTACTGGCTTTTGAATGTGATGATTCCTGATGTCAGATTTGTGTCCGTTTATTCTTTTGCGTAGAGACTGTCCAGTTTGGCCAATGTACATGGCAGAGGGGCATTGCTGGCACATATCACATTGGTAGATGTGCAGGTGAACGAGCCCCTGATGGTGTGGCTGATGTGATTAGGTCCTATGATGGTGTCACTTAACTAGATATGTGGACTGAGTTGGCATCGGGCTTTGTTGCAAGGATAGGTTCCTGGGATAGTGTTTTTGTTGTATGGTGTGTGGTTGCTGGTGAGTATTTGCTTCAGGTTGGGGGGCTGTCTGTAAGCGAGGACAGGTCTGTCTCCCAAGATCTGTGAGAGTGAGGGATCATCTTTCAGGATAGGTTGTAGATCTTTGATGATGCGCTGGAGAGGTTTTAGTTGGGGGCTGAAGGTGACGGCTAGTGGCGTTCTGTTGTTTTCTTTGTTGGACCTATCTTGTAGTAGGTGACTTCTGGGTACTCTTCTGGCTCTGTCAATCTGTTTTTTTCAGCAGGTGGGTATTGTAGTTTTAAGAATGCTTGATAGAGATCTTGTAGGTGTTTGTCTCTGTCTGAGGGATTGGAGCAAATGCGGTTGTATCTTAGAGCTTGGCTGTAAACAATGGATCGTGTGGTGTGTTCAGGATGGAAGCTGGAGGCATGTAGGTAAGTATAGCGGTCAGTAGGTTTCCGGTATAGGGTGGTGTTTATGTGACCATCACTTATTAGCACAGTAGTGTCTAGGAAATGGACCGCTTGTGTGGACTGGTCTAGGCTAAGGTTGATGGTGGGATGGACATTGTTGAAATCGTGGTGGAATTACTCAAGGGTTTCTTTTCTGTAGGTCCAGATGATGAAGATGTCATCAATGTAGCGCAAGTAGAGTAGGGGCATTAGGGAACGAGAGCTAAGGAAGCGTTGTTCTAAGTCAGCCATAAAAATGTTGGCATACTGTGGAGCCATGCGGGTACCCATAGCAGTGCCGCTGACTTGAAGGTAAATATTGTCCCCAAATGTGAAATAGTTGTGGGTGAGGACAAAATCACAAAGTTCAGCAACTAGGTTAGCCATGGCATTATCCGGGATACTGTTCCTGATGGCTTGTAGTCCATCTTTGTGTGGAATGTTGGTGTAGAGGGCTTCTACATCCATAGTGGCCAGGATGGTGTTTTCTGGAAGATCACCGATGGATTGTAGTTTTCTCAGGAAGTCAGTGGTGTCTCGAAGATAGCTGGGAATGCTGGTAGCATAGGGCCTAAGGAGAGAGTCCACATAGCCAGACAATCCTGCTGTTAGGGTGTCGATGCCTGAGATGATGGGGCATCCAGGATTTCCAGGTTTATGGATCTTGGGTAGCAAATAGAATACCCCTGGTCGGGGTTCAGGGCACGTGTCTGTACAGACCTGTTCCTGTGCTTTTCCAGGGAGTTTCTGGAGCAAATGGCCTAGTTTCTTTTGGTACTCCTCACTGGGATCAGAGGATAATGGCCTGTAGAATGTGAAGTTAGAGAGCTGCCTGGCAGCCTCTTGTTCATATTCCAACTTATTCATGATGACGACAGCACCTCCTTTGTCAGCCTTTTTGATTATGATGTCAGAGTTGTTCCTAAGGCTGTTGATGGCATCGTGTTCTGCACGGCTGAGGTTATGGGGCAAGTGATGCTGCTTTTCTACAATTTCAGCCCGTGCACTTCGACGGAAGCATTCTATGTAGAAGTCCAGTCTGTTGTTTCGACCTTCAGGAGTCCACGCAGAATCCTTCTTTTTGTAATTTTGGTAGGAAGGATTCTGTGTGTTGGAAATATTCTTTGAGTCGGAGACGTCGAAAGTAGGATTCTAGGTCACTGCAGAACTGTATCATGTTCGTGGGTCTGGAGGGACAAAAGGAGAGTGTGACGGTGTTCCCCATAAAACTTTATGGGGAGATGCTTATAAATGTATATATGTAACTAGAATATGTTTTATGCTACATGTGCCATGTAACATATCTCTGTGAAAGTTATGACCTACTGAATTTATTCCTTCTGTTTGTATGCATGTATCATTGTTGTAGTTGGAGTTATGAAGATTGGTTTTATATTTGCTGGTTTTGTACATAGCCTTTGTAAGTGCATGGGATCATCTTTGGAGCAAAGAATGTGGCTGTTAAGTGCGAGCACTTAACAGACAAAAGACGTTGCAGACCCCAATCCACATTGGGGCCGGGTCTGGAATGCAACTGGTTAGGCTGGTTGCGGAAGGGTGCATGGACAGGTGACTGGCCCAAGTGATCCCAAAACTCCATGGTAACAGGATGTTACACAGGGAGGGGAAAAAGACTATAAAAGCCCGGGGGAGACCCTTCCATTTTGTCTTCAGCTGGCTAAAGAAAGAAGCTCTCCACCCCCCAAGGAGACCTGAAAGAGACTGAACAAAGGACAAAGACATTAGGGGGGTGAGTGATTGCTGGACCCAGGCTAGAAGGAAGATAGCCTGTTTACTGGACCTAGTGAGGTTTTTATCTGTACACAGGGTGATTAGACATAGAACTGCGTGTTCTATTTTATTTTATTTAGTAATTCACTTTGTTCTGTCTGTCACTACTTGAAATCACTTAAATCCTATTTTCTGTACTTATTAAAATCACTTTTTACTTATTACGTTTCCTGGAGTACGAGTTGTTACCTGGGGGAAGGCAAACAGCTGTGCATATCTTTCTATCTTTGAAATAGAAGGCGAACTATTTATGAGTTTACCCTGTGTAAGCTTTATACAGGGTAAAACGGATTTATGAAGGGTTTGAACCTCCTTGGAGTTGAGCAGCTGGGTGTCAAAGGCAAGAGCGCTTCCAGGGGCCTTACAGTAGTGAGTGGACTTGGTTCGGACCTGGGTCTGTGTTTGCAGCAGATCAGTGGAATCTGGCTCAAAACAGACAGGATTCGGGAGTCCCAAGCTGGAAAAGGCCGGGAAGCAGGGGCAGAAGTAGCCTTGGCACACCAGGTGGTAGCACCAAGCAGGTCTCTGTGGCCCCAACCCGTCACAGAGAGGCCCCGAGATAGGACAGATTCCTCTGCTGGGCTGAGAGTATAGCTGCAAAGATTAACAATATTGTTGAGTGGGTTAAGGAAACTACTGTTGTGGTTCCTTGTGGCATGCAGCAGTTTAGATAGTTTAGTGTCCTTTTTCTTTTGTAAAGAAGCAAAGTTTGTGTTGTAAATGGCTTGTCTAGTTTTTGTAAAGTCAGTCCATGAAGAAGTTTGTGTGGAAGGTTGGTTTTCCATGAGAGTATCCAGTTTTGAGAGCTCAGTCTTAATCTTTCCCTGTTTGCTGTATAGGATGTTGATCAGGTGGTTTCACAGTTTCTTTGAGAGCGTGTGGCACAATCTCTCAGCATAGTCTGTGTGATAAGTAGATTGTAATGGATTTTTTACCTTTAGTCCTTTTGGTATGATGTCCATCTGTTTGCATTTGGAAAGGAAGATGATGTCTGTCTGTATCTGTGCGAGTTTTTTCATGAAGTTGATGGATTTCCACTCCATACAGCTAAATGCAGTGCCTTGCATAATGTACATTGGCCAAACTGGACAGTCTCTACGCAAAAGAATAAACGGACACACATCTGACATCAGGAATCATCACATTCAAAAGCCAGTAGGTGAACACTTCAACCTCCCTAATCACTCAATGACAGATATAAAAGTAGCAATTTTGCAACAAAATAACTTCAAAAACAGGCTCCAACGAGAAACTGCGGAATTGGAATTAATATGCAAACTAGATACCATTACCTTAGGCTTGAATATTGACCATGGATGGCTCGGTCATTACGTTAATTGAATTTATTTCCCCGCTTAACACCTTTGTGTCAACTGTCTGTAATGGCCCCTGTTGATTATCACTTCAAAAGTTTCTACTGATAACAGTGCCTTTCAATTAATTAGCCTCTTAACATTGGTATAGACACTTCCACCTTCTCATGTTTCTTTGAATGTATAAATATCTGTTCACTGTATGTTCCATTCCATGCATCCGATGAAATGGGTTCTTAACCCACGAAAGCTTATGCTGAAATAAATTTGTTAGTCTCTAAGGTGCCACAGGTATTTTTTCTTGTTTTCTTTTTGCTGACACAGACTAACACGGCTACTAAACTAAAAATGTCGTGTTTCAACTGTAATAAAGAGTAATTAGCACTCAAAAATAAGGTGCCATCTTAAGTTTGACATAAGTTTGAGACATAGGAAATGTGGCTCTAATTCTGAATGCATGAGAAAAGCTAGTTTCTGAGTTGTAACATTTGGAAAAATATGTTGCTTTAACTATTTCATTTAAATAATATTTAAACATATTTTTCAGATACTGAACTTCAAGCTTATGAGAAGAACCTAAATCTGTAGCCCACACTTATTGCCTCCATTGCTGGTGGTAAATTTCAACCTCTCTGATGGAAAATATTGCTTACTTTTTGCAATGTTTCTAAAGATATTGCTTATTTTTGGCAACATTCCTATATGTTGCCTCTGATAACTGAAAAAGTCCCATATCATGATTCTAGTAGTGTGAAAAGTGGGCTTGCATTCAGGAAGCCTAGATTCCCAACTCTGTCACTTTTCTCCCACCCAGTCCTTGGATTTATTTCGTGCCAGCCCTTGTTTGGCACACCTGGAGTTTTTTGGAGTCTTTTTTCCCCCTTTGCCTTGAAAAATATTTCTGTGAATATCACCAGTGTAGTGGCTATTGAAAAATATGCAACAGTGTCTTCAAAATGTTTTCTTAGGGTGGGACATAGACAGAAATTATTTGATCTCATCTGGTTTGGGCCATGACTAGCTGGACTGCAGTACATGTTTCCATGTTGGCATCATATAGGTACCTGTGTATCCCCTTCTGCTACGCTGAGCAGTCATTAGCCACAGCTCAGGATTGGTCCAGTACCTTGGACTTTTTGAAGTATTAGCATTTATGTATAGTGGTTTTGTTTATTAATTTTGAGAGCTAACTTTGGAAACACTCATTTTGCTGGCAAACAGGCTGTGGCCAAGTAGAAGGGATTTCCAGGCAACATAGGCTGTGTTTTGTATGCAGAGGGACTTGATCTGCAGCAAGGGAGGAGATATTAGGAAAAGATATTCAGAAAAACTTTCTAACTATAAGGGTAGTTAAGCTCTAGAATAGGTTACCAAGGGAGGTTGATGACTTCTCAAGGTCCCTTCCAGCCCTACATTTCTACGATTCTCTGACTTGTTAGCAACTTAAGTGTGTTATTCCAGGAGCACTTTTCCATGTTGTCAAGTTGCCATGTCAGTAGTTTAAAAGAATGATTAGAAACAAAATGTCAGTACTTTATTACCTTGAAAGCAAATGTATAGGCCTGAAGCTCTAAGTTATGCTAAAGGTTTGTTTATTAAGACTCACATAAAACTTTGTGAAGTTAGGCTAAGAAAAATCATAAAAAATGTTAACAAACAGATTTTACATTACTTAGAGTGAAAATATATCTAAAGGTGGTAATCTAGTTTTGCGAACTTATTTTTGCAACTGCTTAAATATATATGCTTGTAGTCAGGGAGTATTATATTTGCACCACCTGCAAAATGTAGGAAACGCCCTATGGTTGTGCTTGTTCTCTATATAACTCAGACGGAGAACAAAGGTTTAAAAAAAACTTAAGTTCAAGTGCCAACTTGAGTGTTAGAAACAGAACCAGCTTCCTCTCTCTGTTTCCAAAAAGCAAGAGATAAGATCAATAAGAGTACAGCATACTAAACAAAAAATTTAAAAAATAGAAAGTTAGGAAGACAAAGAAAGGTGCAAACAGTTACCAAAAGATAGCTTCAGTGTGACAAAGTGGGAAGCTTCCATGAATCATGCTAAATGCAGACAGGTGACCTCTTTCAAAAACAGCTAAAATAATTTGTCCTAGATCTTGTATGTTCAAATGCTTTGCTAGTTACCTTGCTAATTTTAATGCTTTTACAAACTCCTTCCATTCTGATATTTCTTTAATAGCTAACCACTGGTTTAGTCTTCCTTATTTTCTTCCTTCTCTTTAATTATGCTATTGTTAAGCAGGTTTAAAACACAAAGTTTTAGCCTAAAATTTATAATTGATCTAAATTATAGGATTTAAATCTAACAATGTACTGGTGTCTAAATTCAATTCTTTAGTTTGGAGAGTGCCCTGGTGATCGAATGCTGCAGCCACCTCCAGTAGAGCCACCTTCAGCATGACACACACTGGCCTTGTGTCTCCAGAGGCACTGCCAGAGCCCCTGAGGAGATTGCATGGTGCAGGGCACTGACCCCTGCTGGCAACGCTAGCGCAAACACCAAGGCGGCGCATTTCACTGCCACTGGTAACAGCTATTCAGAAGCAACAGCTGGGCACTGCAGGGAGGGGCTGCTGCTTTGTCTCCCCCTGCCCCACTCTTTGCCCATTCTTTGGAGGCTGTCATGGCCACAAAAAACTCCACTGGTGGCTGCATTTGAGAAATGCTGTTCTAAAATAACTCAATTGCTATTTCAAATACTCAAAAAACTGGTATTTTGGCTAACTTGGGATCAATAACCCCACATCTTAATGACGATGATGTAAAATGAATTGTATTTCAATGGCCAGTCTCCTAGATATTTATTTTGTATTTGCTCATGTTTAATCCTTCCAGATAAGTATTTGTTAGGTTGGCAGCTGTCCACTCAATAGGTTACCTGGAAGGAAACGTTAATAAGGAACTCCTGCATATTCTGGAATATTTTGTATATTGTGATGAATCCAGGATTTGAAGAGCCCCTCACACAGCCTGTTGCTCTGTTAAGGAACCATTTGTAAATATGTAAGTGTGATGTGATTGGCATCATAATTCCAGTCTGTGGATTTGCTTGACTAGAAGAAGAGTCCAACAAGATCAGTGAGTTAGCCACTACTGTGTCTTGCCTGGCTCACCAAATAGCATAATCCAGCTGTGAGGATAACCTGTAATATGAATGGGACACTAGTATGTGGTACCTAACCACAAAAATTACCAATATGTCTTTCTAACATGCCCAGTTACTAACAACTTCCGTTTTACACCTCTAGGAAAAACTATCATTCAGCACAGCTATTACTACTGTCTCAATCTGGAAAAAAGAAACCACAATTGATAGTATTTCAAAAGAAACAAATCTTGACCAATATGTACCCCAATTCAAGGTCCACATAAATCCTTTAATTCTAAATTTTAAGATGTTATAAGATAAAAAGAATACTCATGTTGTTTAATTAGTAAGAGTATGGTCCAGTCCAAGGAACAATTGAAAGTCTAATTCAAAATGGTAATCCTGAAATATCGATAATTCCCATGCAGTTAGATACAATTTTCTTATGTTAATATTATTATACTGTATTAATTCTGTTTTGCCACTTACAAATAATAGTGCAAAATTTAAAAAAAACTGCCTTAAGGTATCAACTGGAGCTACTAAACGAACATTTCAAATCACACCAAAGATTAATGAGGTTAAGGTGTCATTATAATAAACTATTACGGTGACAAGCGGAGGAGGGTGTTAAGACATAGGCCTAAAGCTCTATGTGATACTAAATAATTGTTAATCACGACTGCTATGAAGCTTTGTGAAGTTAGGCTAAGAAAGCTGCTAATAAATGTTAGCAAAAACATTTTACATTCCTTAGAGAGGGAAAAATATATCTAAAGCAGGCTTGCACAACATGCGGCCCGGGGGCTGCATGCGGCCCGCGTGGGCTCACTGTGCAGCCTGCGGGGGCTGAGTAGGCAAGCGGCGGGGTGGGCAAGCCAACGGCCGGCTGGTGGGTGGGGTGGTGAAGAGGCCAGTAGCAGGCTGGGGAGTGAGGGTGAGCCAGCAACAAGGGGCAGCAGCAGAAGGTAAGAGGCGAGCAGCAGGCAGGCTGTTTTCTTTGGAGTAATATGGCCCTCACCGCTTTATGAGTTGTGCAGGCCTTGATCTAAAGTAGGGCTGTTGATTAATCGCAGTTAACTCACGCGATTAACTCAAAAAAATTAATCACAATTAAAAAAAGTAATCGTTTTAATCACACTGTTAAACAATAGAGTACCAATTGAAATGTATTAAATATTTTGGATGTTTTCCTACATTTTCATATCTATTGCATTCTGTGTTGTAATTGAAATCAGTCTATTTTTTTGTTACAAATATTTGCACTGTAAAAACGATAAAAGAAATAGTATTTTTCAGTTCACCTCATACAAGTGCTGTAGTGCAATCTTTGTTGTGAAATGCAACTTACAAATGTAGATTTTTTTGTTACATTGTTTTGTTTTTGAGTGCAGTTATGTAAAACTTCAGCGCCTACAAGTCCACTCAGTCCTACTTCTTGTTCAGCCAATCGCTCAGACAAACAAGTTTGTTTACATTTATATTTACATTCTTATTTACAATGTCACCAGAAAGTGAGAACAGACATTTGCATGGCACTTTTGTAGCTGGGGCAATGCAAGGTATTTACATTTATTACATTACATTAGATATGCTAAACATTTGTATGCCCCTTCATGCTTTGGCCACCATTCCAGAGAACAAGCTTCCCTGCTGATGACGCTCATTAAAAAAATAACATGTTAATGAAATTTGTGACTGAATTCCTTGAGGGAGAATTGTATGTCCCCTGCTCTGTTTTACCAGCATTCTGCCATATATTTCATATTATAGCAGTCTCAGATGACCCAGCACATGTTCATTTTAAGAACACTTTCGCTGCAGATTTCACAAAACACAAAGAAGGTACCAATGTGAGATTTTTAAAAATAGCTAAGCACTCGACCCAAAATTTAAGAATCTGAAGTGCCTTCCAAAATCTGAGAGATTTCAGAAGTCTTAAAAGAGCAACACTCCTATGCGGAAACTACAGAACCCGAACCACCAAAAAAGAAAATCAACCTTCTCCTGGTGACATCTGACTCAGACGATGAAAGAGCTTGCACTACAGTACTTGTATTAGGTGAACTAAAAAATACTGTTTTGGCTTTTTACAGTACAAATACTTGTAATCAAAGTGAGCACTGTACACTTTGTATTCTGTGTTGTAATTGAAATCAACATATTTGAAAATGTAGAAAACATCCAAAAATATTTAAATAAATGGTATTCTATTATTGTTTAACAGTGCAATTAATCATGCAATTATTCGCTTGACAGCCTTAATCTAAAGGTAATCTGCTTTGCAAACTTGTTGCAATTGCTTAAACAGAGCTGACTACAAGCATATATATATTAGTAACAAGTTGTTATAAAATTGTATTCAAAAGCATAAAGGAAAATAAGTGATTAATTAAGAAGTATTATTGTCTCTGTTGTCCAAAACTGATGTGACCGTTTATATTCTGGAAATTTTGAGTGTATTATATGTAACTGTTTAGTCAATTAATGGCAAGGTAGACATTTAATAGTAATTGGACAATAAAAATGTTGAGAGAGAAGGTGGAAGAGGTAATATCTCTTATTGGATCAACTTCTGTTGGTCGGAGAGAAAAGCTTTCGAGCAGGTCCTGAAGAAGAGCTCTCTGAAGCTCAAAAGCTTTTCTCTTTCACCAACAGTAAAATAAATGGTCCAATAAAAGATATAACCTCAGCCTCCTTGTCTCATTCATATTCTGAGACCAACACAGCTACACTAACACTGCAAACAATAATACTGTACCTAGTTAGCTGCAAATTTAATATAAAATAAACAAAGGGGGGGTCTATAAAGACCTGTAAATTTGGCCCAGTGCAAGCACATAGCCAGGAGCCCCAGAGATTGGCCAGCAATTGCCTCTCTCTGCTGTGCTGTCATTTTCTTTGAACAGGACAACTTGACTTGAATAAACAAAATTGGGCTTAACCTAACCACCTGATGTCTCAGTAATCAATTATCTAACAAGAACCCATTTATTGCAAAGGCAAAATCAAGGATACATTAAATATACTTAATGATTTAGCACTTTGTAAACTTAGGGCTGGTCTACACTAGCCCCGAAGTTCGAAGTAAGATACGCGACTTCAGCTACGTAAATAACATAGCTGAAGTCGAAGTATCTTATTTCGAACTTCAAAGTACTCACTCCTGGTCCACACCGTGGCGCACAGGCTCCCCTGTCGACTCTGCCTGCTCCGTTCGTGGAGCAGGATTACCAGCGTCGACGGGGGAGCACTTCCTGGTTCAATTTATCGCGTCTAGACAAGACGCAATAAATCGAACCCAGATCGATCCGACGCGTCCAACAGAGCTGGTCAGTGTAGACTAGCCCTTAGTGTTTGACTAACTTGTGCTCACAGTAGATTTCACTTCCAGCTTCAGAAGTCCGATCTAAATGTGGACTTATATTTGCAGGAACAAAGCTATCAATGAATACTTGGATCATAAGCGACTCTATCAGTTAGTACTGAAGAGAGGAACCTACGGTTGCTTTTCAGAATAGTTTCAGCTAAGGAGACACTCATCAGCTTGATAGTTATATAAGGGACAGAGTAGAAAAAAGCAACTATAAAATATAGTAAAACTGCTAATTTTACTTCATATTAACAAAATAGACTGGGCGTCAGGAGACAGATTCTTTTCCCATGTCTGCCACAGCTTTCTTTGTGATCAACAGCAAATCACTTAAGGTCTGGTTTTTCAGAGGTATCCATCACCCGCAGTTTTCATTGACTTCGGCTGCAGTGGTTGGATGCACAGCATCTCTGAAATCAGCCCATTAGTCTCTAACAATCCTCTATAAAACAGGGATAATACCTACCTTACAAGCATGTTGTGAAGTTTGTAAAGTGCTTTGAGATCTTCAGATGGAATACACTTAGGGTAGCAGGGCAAAGTAATTAAGTAGCAAGCATAAGCTCAACAATTCTTTCAGAAAAATAATCATATATTCCACTTTTGAGCCAAGATCTAAGAGCAGATTGCTAACATGCACTCTGAATTTACAAAGAATTAATTACATTAACAAAAAAGTAAATGATACAAGAACATTGTGAATTTAATACTAACAAATTACATTTGTCAAAATAAATAAACATTTTAATGCAATATTTTGATTTCCTTTTACTATTTTTGCTATACAACTTCTTTAGCCATGTGCTTTACAAGAAACCTTTACAAAGCAGAGACTGCAGCCCTCTACTATAGAATCTCTGTGGCTAGAAATTCCAGATCATCCTAGAACCTACAAGAGCAGAGCCAATTCTTGATTTCACAGGATCTGGTCCAAGAGGTAACAATACCTGAAATGCTCAGTAGTAGTGACCATAATGTAATTAAATTTAACATCCTTGTAGGGGGAAAAACACCAAAGCAACATGCCACAGTAGCATTTAACTTCAAAAAGGGGAACTACACAAAAATGAAGCTATTAAATAGAAATTTAAAGGAACAGTCACAAGGGTGAAATGCTTGCAAACTGAATGGAGACTTTAAAAACCACCATACTAGACGATCAAACTGAATGTATACCCCAAATATTAAAAAAAGAGGACCAAAAAACTGCCACCATGGCTAAACAGCAGAGTAAAAGAGGAGATTAGAAGCAAAAAGGCATCTTTTAAAAATTGGAAGTCAAATCCTAAGGAGGAAAATGGAAAGGGGCATAAACTCTGGCAAGTCAAATGTAAACGTATAATAAGGCAGGCTAAGAAGAGATTGATAAGCAACTAGAAAAAGACATGTGCTTAAAAAAAAATATTGCTGTTAGTTTATCAGAAGCAGGAAGCCTATTAACCAGTCAGTAGAGACACTGGATGATCAAGGTGTAAAAGGAGCACTCAAGGAAGACAAGGCCCTTGCAAAGAAATTAAATGAATTTGGATTAGTCTTCACTGCAGAATACACCGTAGTGCTTTTTGGTGGATAAGTATGTCCCTTCCATGACAGGCTCAGCTAATACAAAGTGCAAAAGAACTTAACATTATTCTCAAAAGCTCATCTCAAATAGATATTTGTACTCAACACCTGAGCCGTTCATTTTAGGTGACAAATCTAAGGAACTGTCTCAGTTTAAGGTATTAATAGAAGGGTTTGTAACAAATTAATAAATTAAACAGTAGTAAGTCACGGGACCAGCTGGTATTCACCCAAGAGTTCTGAAGGAATTCCGATATGAAATTGCAGAACTACTTACTATGGTATGTAAACCATCACTTAAATCAGCCTCTGTATTAGATGACTGGAGGGTAGCTAATGTGATACCAATTTTTAAAAGGGGCTACAGAGGCAATTCTGGCAATTACAGGCCAGTAAGACTAACTTCAGTAGCAGGCAAATTGGTTGAAACTATAGTAAAGAACAGAATTATCAGACACATAGATGAACATGATTTGTTGGGGAAGAGTCAACATGGCTTTTGTAAAGGGAAATTATGCCTCACCAATCTATTAGGATTCTTTGAAGGTGTCAACAAAACATGGACAAGGGTGATACAGTGTACTTGGACTTTCAGAAAGCCTTTGACAAGGCTCTTAAGCAGAATAAGCAGTTGCAGGATCAAAGAGAAGGTCCTGTCATGAATCAGTAACTGGTCAAAAGATAGGAAACAAAGGGTAAGAATCAATGGGCAGTTTTCACAGTGGAGAGGTAAATAGCAAGGTCCCCCTAAGGATCTGTACTGTTACCAGTTCTGTTCAACATATTCATGAATGATCTGGAAAAAAGGGGTAAAACAGTGAGGTGGCAAAGTCTGCAAAATATACCAAATTACTCAAGATAGTTAAGTCCAAAGCAGACTGCAAAATGTTACAAAGGAATCTCACAAAACTGTGGGTGACTGGGCAACAAAATGACAGACTAAATTAAATGTTGGCAAATGCAAAATACTGCATGTTGGAAGGAATAATCCCAACTATACATACAGAATGATGGGGTCTAAAATAGTTGTTACCACTCAAGAAAGATCTTGGAGTCATTATAGATAGATCTTTGAAAATATCTGCTCAATGTGCAGCAGCAGTCAAAAAACCTAACACTGTTAGGAACCATTAGGAAAGAGAGAGATGATAAAACTGAAAATATAATATCACTAAATAAATCCATTATACAGCCACACCTGAAATACTGCATGCAGTTCGGGTTGCCCCATCTCACAAAGATATATTAGAACTGGAAAAAGCACAGAGAAGGGCAACAAAAAGGATTAGGGGCATGGAACAGCTTCTGTATGTGGAGAGATTGAAAAGACTAGGACTATTCAGCCTGGAAAAGAGATGTTTAAGGGGGGTATAAGATAGAGATCTATAAAATCATGAAGGGTGTGGAAAAATTGAATAAGGAAATGTTATTTATTCCTTCACATAACACAAGAACTAGGGTCACCCAATTAAATTAACAGGCAGCAGATTTAAAACAAACAAGAGAAAGTATTTCTTCACAGTCAACCTGTGGAACTCTTTGCCGGGAGATGATGTGAAGGCCAAAATTATAACACAGTTAAAGAACTAGATAAGTTCATGGAGGATAGGTCCATCAATGGCTATTAGCCAGGATGGGCAATGATACAACACTATATTCTGCATGTCCCTAGCCTCTGTTTGCCAGAAGCAAGGAATGGGTGACGGGATGAATCACTTGATGATTGCCTGTTCTGTTCATTCCCTCTGAAGCACCTGGCCATTGTTGGAAGACAGGATACTGGGCTAGATGGACCTTTGGTCTTACCCAGTATGGCCATTCTGTTGTTCTTATATATAACCTAGACATATCTGCCCCACTCTGTAACCCACTAGACCTTCCTTCCTTCCCAGAAATAGAACACAGGAGTGCTGATGAGGTTTCTCTCTCTGCAGAGTTAGTAATAGGGTGACCCTACATCCCGTTTTGGCTAGGACAGTCCCTTTTTTTTAAGCCCTGTCCTGGCCGTCCTGACTTTTTTTTCTGAAAGTGGACATTTGTCCCGTTTGCTCTTGCTCACTTGATCATTTGGCGAGAGCAAACAGGACAAATGTCCACTTTTGTCAAAAAAGTGGGGTGCACCGTGGAGGGGGTGAGCAGAGATGTCAGCCCCCCACATGAGGGGGCAGGACTATGGGGGGAAAGCAGTGTTCCAGCATGTGGGCCCCCTCCCCTGCAGGGTTCCAGCAACCCACAGGGTTCCAATGATCAGGCAACAGCCTCGCGCAGAGGGTCCTGCATCGTTCCATTGACGGGCAACAGCCTCGTGGGGGGGCAGGGTTCCAGCGATGGGCAACAGCATGGGGGGGCCCTCAGGCAAGCAGCTGGGGGAATCCCATTTTCTCTTTGGGAAATATGGTCACCCTAGTTAGTAACAAAGAATATACATAAAAATTTTAAACCTAACCAGTGTCCCTTAAATGACTTGCAATAAGATGTCAGAGCATGTTAGTATTAGAGCTGAGTGGATCTAATATTTAATTTTCTTTCTTTTATATAAGAATTAGATGCAGTGCTCCTGTCAGCTAATTGCTTAGTTGTCTGCAAAAAAAACTGGAAGTTGCCCCTGGAATCATGGTTAAAGTTGCACGCACCTAGCAAAATCTGAAATGGCACCCCTGATGGTACACTTAGCCCTGGGCTACACTAGAGGGGGGGGGGGTCGACCTACGATACGCAACTTCAGCTACGTGAATAGCGTAGCTGAAGTCGGCGTATCGTAGATCGACTTACCTGCCCGTGAGGATGGCGGCAAGTCCATCGCTGCCGCTCCCCCGTCGACTCCGCTTCTGCCTTTCACGGAGGTGGATTTCCGGAGTCGACGGGGAGCGCATTCGGGGATCGATTTATCGTGTCTAGATGAGACGTGATAAATCGATCCCCGATAGATCAATTGCTACCCGCCGATCCGGCGGGTAGTGAAGACAAGCCCTAAGTGAATACCCTAACCACCAGGCTATAGAGTCATTTGTTCACTTACTGGACCAATAACTATTTAATTATTTATACTAAGTGGAACAGCTTCAAGGGGAGAGATTGAGAGTCCCACTACAAACTACTCTGTAGTTAAGGGGTTACGACACTTTCTTGCAGTGTGGGACACCTAACTGCAAATCCCTGCTCCAGTGACTATTTAATCATTTGCCGTAACCACTGGCCTAATATTTATAAGGGAGTCCCCTCCTTTTGGCTGTTTTGCAAAGCTAGCCTTTTAAAAACATCCAATACCCAAATGTTTTGCATAGAACAAAACATTTTGCTTGATCCAAAATGGACTTTTTCAATTCACTGAAATTTTTCTGAATTTTCAAATTTGCTTTGACCCAAACCAATTTTTTTTTCTGGCAGAAACTGTCAGCAAACCAAAAAAATTAATTATTTGGCCAGCTCTACATACAAACGTATCAGACTTTGATTCATATATTTCTCCTAGGTGCAAAAGTACCTCTTGGTTTCCAGTGACATTTTCAAGCCATTTTGCTTATATCTATTAAATATATTAACTTTCATTTTCAGAAATGACTAATCATTTTGAGTGCCTCAATTTTTGGGTGCCCAACTTGAGACACATTAAAGGAATCTGATTTTTGGAAAGTGCTGAACCCCATTGGCCCATAATGACCAGCTGGCTTTACTGACTTTCTCTGTATGTTGTACCATTTTCCTTCAGTCATTTTCTTTCTCTATTTAGCTTGTAAGAGAATACTTAGTGCTGCCATGAGTGCAGGGGACTGGGCTAGATAACATCTTGAGGACCCTTCCAGTCCTACCATTCTATGATTCTTCAGGACAAAGGTCATTCATTCTGTGAATCTGTACAACACCCATACAGTGTTTTTAAGAGCACTTGCCATATATATAAAAAGCATAAGAATTGCAGATACAGCTATAAGTTCAGCAATACTGCACTTCCTCAATATATTTGACACAGTTTAAAAAGAAAGAAAAGCTTTTCATAGGTTAATTCTGTTCAGACTGACTGCCAGTTACAACAAACATTTCTGTCACGACTGGTTGGCCTGATGTGTATTAATTGTTAGAGCTAACTTGTACAGTGATTTTTTGAGAGTTTTCCCTTTTTTCAGCTATCTACTGTTAAGGGAAGCATATGGCTCTATGGTGTCTAGTGGGGGTTTTTTGGATGTCTTCCAGATTTTCTGAGGTATGTTTTTTTTCCTGTTTCTGTGTTGCCTTGTTACCTGAACAACAAGATTTACACTGAGTCGGGTCACTGACTGTAAACATAGCAGCATGTGCAACTGAGCAAAAATATACATATGGTGAAGGGCTTCTGAGTGAAATGTAGAAAAAGAAATGTTTCAATAGGAAGCGTATTATTCTTTATATAGCAACAAAGGTGAGTGTGATAGTTTACAGACAGAAAGATAAGACCCCATTACCCCCAAGAAACTCATAATCCAAGCCCCCGACCCTAAAGAGTTTATAATCTGGATAGTTGATGTTACAATTTGCCATAGGCCTGCCTGAGTGGCAATTAAGTGGTTTATTTATCTGGTTTTGAGGAGGATTGTGAAGGAGGTGCATATAAGAGAGGCTGATTCAGGCATAAGCAGGCAGCCTGAAAGAACAGGGCCTGAAAAATCCACTCACCTGCTATAGGTTGGAAACTGTGCTGGGTGAGTGCATCTTCCTCTGCAGAATCAAAGCTTTCATTTTAAAAGCAAATTAGTCCCGAGACAGTCTTGCTGTGAAGGAAACCTTCCAAATGTGAACTCAGTGTAAACAGATGCAGTGGTGATTTCCTAGGTGAGCAAACACCATTCCAGTGCTGCTGTCCTGCTCAGGGGTACCTTAAGCTGCAGCAGAGTAAAAACTAAGCAGTGTCTTCTCAATTTTCACTGCTGTTTTTCAAATTTCTGTGGGCGACAGTAAAACGAACATGTGTCAGGTCACTTTCATTCCACTAAGGTTTGGGAAAACTTTAACCGGAGCCAGAGGCAGGTATTGGAGCTATTCTCTGTACAGGAGGGCTCACAACTGAAGCCTGGGGACTAGTAGAGTTGCAAAAATACCTCCCTCGCCCCCACCTTCAGCAGCCAGAAATATGAGTGGCATAGAGTCGTCCCTGAAGAAAGGAATACCTTTCCCATCTTTTTATAGCAGTATGTTGCTACTGGTTTTGTCCACTCGTGATTAGGAGTCTGGTAACACTGTCAAGTCCTACATGTTGGTCGGTGGATGGGGGTAAGTGGGATAGAGAGAGGGAAAGATGGATGGGGTAAATTTAAAAAAAGAGAAGTTGAGTGATCTTGGGAGGGGAAAGTGTAGGGAAAACAGAAGCAAGGAGATATAAATTATAAAGGAGGTAGAGAGAAAATCTAAGGTGGGAAAGGGAATAAAAGATGGATAAGAGAGAGGAGGAAGAAAGACACTAAAGACAACTCAGGATCTGCTACTATAGGAAAGAGAAGTGGTGCAAAGGGAAAGATTACAAAATGAATGCAAGGTAGTGTGTGTAATAAGCAAGGTTCATTGAATAGTACTTGTAAAATGCATTATTTTAGCAATTTTACTGTTATTTGTGGAATAATTTTATTCAGTTAATACATCTGTAGATTTAAATAGCATTATAGCTGACCAAATACTATTCAGCAAATATATTGCTCAGCTAATACTCATTGAATATATTCAGCGAATATTTTTTCTGCTATTTTGCTTTTTCTGAGGTCAAATAGCCCAATTACAAATACTTAAAGGATAATGAGAAAGCCTGCTGCATTGAAGTCTATTGTCTTCTTTCCTGTGTTAGTCTCTAAGGTGCCGCAAGGACTCCTCCTTGTTTTAACAGTGGGAAAATTACCTTTGTAGTGCTAACGAGACCAATGCAATCAAGGTGGACATTTCCAACAGTTGACTTACATTGGATTGATATAGTGGGGTTGTCATTAAGTCATTTCAGAAATTAAATATCATAGCCTGCTTCTGATTCTATACTACTAAGTACCTAGAAAAAACAGCTGAGTGACAGGTACTGTAGCACAAGAGATAATGACCGATACTATAAACATCATGAACTAGTCTGCCTTTGATTTATAAGTTGTAATCATATAGACATAACTATCTGTATTATAACACACACAATACACAAACTGCAGGCAACATTCTTAGAGTCAAATGTTTTACATTCCAAGATATTTATAATTACTGTTCCTAAATGCTTTCATTATTGTCTTTACACAATCTTTTAAAAGGCGAGCTATATTAAAACAACCTGAGGGCTAGATTACTTACTCACATGGAGTAATACCTTATTCCTTCAGTAGTCCTTCCTGAAGAGTAAGTCACTACTGTATCTGATTAAGGGTAGAAGAATCTCGCTTTAATTAAGGAAAAAGTCATCTGTCTTCCATACAAGCTAATTTTTCAGGCAGCCCATAATGTTGATTATGGCTGAAGTGGATGCTTAAAGTGTTTGTCTTTCTTTATTAAACAGAGAGAACATTATTTACTGTAAATTAACATGTACTATATATTATTTCATATTGACTAGCTTGCTTATTTAGGATATGATTAAACAAATCTTATTCATTACACAATTGTAAAATAGGTAAACATGGACACATACTTGTCTTTCCCATATTTTGATTACAGGGATAATAACTATAGTAGGAAGCTTTAATTGAAAAGCTTGTGTTCAGAAAAATTCTACCCAAAATGCCAAAATACCCTTCATAGTAGCAAAATACCCTTCATAGTAGCAAATCATTTCTATGGCCCCAAATCTGCAAAGGCTTGCACATATGCTTAACTTTAAGAATGCAAATAGCCCCAATCAGTAGGACTACTTGTATACTTAAAGTTAAGCATATATGTAGTCTTTGCAGCATTGGGGTCTATGTTTCCAAAACAGATACATGCACAAGTATGAAAAAGAGAAACGGAAGTAAATAATTAAGAAAGCTATCAGAAATACTTGACTATAGTCATAAATTGTATTACAATTTCCTCATTCTCTCTAAGGAAGTCAGCTGTGTTCTCCTATGAGCATATAATTTGGATTGGTATGTAAATGACCATAAAGACTAAATAGCAGGATGTAATAGTTTATGCAAGAAAGCTCTTTAGAATTTAGTTAAGTCTTACAGAAGTCAATTGGGCTAATCATGTCTTTATAATTAAGCATACTGATTAAGGCCTTAGAACTAGGTATTTGATGCTTTCATGTTGTTATCATATCCAATCTCTCACTTTAGTGAAATACTATGGTTGAAATCTTGCCCCCTCCTACACTAAAGTGAATTTTACCATTGACTTCAATGGGAGCAAGATATCATCCTTTGAGTTTTAAAATGTTTAATGCTTTCATTTTTTCAACATGTAATTTTGTTAAACTAATAGCTACATGATGCAGCATATTTCAAATGATATATAGCAAAACCTTTTGCTGAACATTAAATATATAAATCATTCTCTTTAAAGTGACTTTTCAGCTTTTGACCTCTACAGTGCATATTGAGATTTATTTTTTTTAAGTCAGTATTGTTAGTCCAAACACCAATTTCAAGCATGGGGTAAGATGCAAAGAAGACTATCGCATTAGCCTAGATTTTTTTACTATGTACTATTTGGTTAACATTATGTTTTTATAGGAAAAAGAAGAGCAAAAGGGTATGCCAATTTGTGAGAGAGACCTTTTATGTTTGGGTGTAAAATAATCATGAGAGTAAACAAGATAAAATGAAAAATGGGAGAGCCATTGCCAAGTCAATGCTGCGTTCTGTTTCGCACTTCAAGCAGAAATTAATCTTTCTTTTGTATGAAAACCACAGTGCACCTGCTCAAAATTTTCCACACAATCTTTGAGTAAAGCTTGAATTTTCAGAGTAGGTTCAAGAAAATTGGTTACTTAGTTTCCAAATTATCAATTAGGAACTGCCCCAAAAAATGTTTACTAAGTCTCATGATTTTTCAGGCCCCTCTAGCTTGAAGTCTACAAACCATAGAAAATAAAAATATGTATGCAATGAGACTTTAGTGGTCTTTCTAGGGTTATGTAATTATTTTGTTAATTAACAAAACAAAAAGAAAATTAGTGTTCCTTGTCGCAACTGGATTCTTATACATCACAGATAGCCAACTGTGAAGTAGCGGCTGGTTCAGGAGTGAAGTTCCTGAACTGGCTAAACAGTTTCATGGAGAACATCATCTTTAACAAAGCACTACCTACAGTGTAGACTAGGGTATCCTGTTTTTTGTGAAACCATTTAGCTGGCTCAGCAGAGAAGCTCCTAGTGTTTGTGAAAATACCCTCAATTGCTACTTTGATGAATAGGGTCTTTGTGAAAGAGCCCAACTGGCTCGGAAGCAGATCCCATTCTTTGTGAAAGGAGCCACTGCTCTGTTGGAGATCCCTTCTTAATTAGCAATATACATGATTTGATTTCTTATGCACGTTTACCTAATGGAGATCATGGAAAAAAGTTACCAACATGCAAAATTCACAAAGGAAAAGTTTCCGTTTTGCAAAGGAAAGTGAAATGTTTCATAGATAGCAACGGAAAATGAACAGTTTCATAAAAGTTTGACACTCTACTTTTGAATGCTTTATGAGGGTAGGTGGGGCTCGTCAGGTTTGGAAGGCAGCCCACCTAGGAGAAGGAAAACTCTGATTTAAAACCTCTGCTGCCTTGTGGCAATATCCACTCATGGGAAAGGCTAAGGGAGTCAACCCTGAAACCAAATCCGGTGTCGGAGTCCCGATGGCGGTCTGACATTGTCCTCAACGTCATTCCGGCAAATCCTGCTGCCAAGTTGTATCGACATTGTCTTTCCCTTGGATCCATCAGTTGCGTGGAGAGGGGGGTTCTGCTGCATGGGCAACAGCTGTTCCTCCATATCACCCTGCCCTGGCTTGCGCCCTGGAGAGGACACTCCAGCTTCGCTTCACAGCGTCAACACAACACGGGAAGCAACAGTTTACCGGTTATAAGCCCCCTGCTCGATTGGTGTAGAGCTGGTGCCAGGGGTTGCTTCCGACGGTGGGAGGGATCACCACGTCTCACTGGACAACTATCGCCCGCCTCAAGCTGGGCAGCCCCCAGCCAATAAGGTGTTGTCCCGCCACAGTTCACCTGCTTCACTGGGTGCGTGGGGCTTAGTGTACGTGTGTACCCGACAAGTGGACTGCGAACCATGCACCAGGCAACAACAAAAGAAAACCAACATTTAAGAAACCAGCCCTCAAGTTAGGATGCTGGAATGTACGGACCATGACAACTGGCCTATCACAAGACCTTCAGGCAATCAGCGATGTTCAGAAGACTGCAGTCATCAACGATGAGCTAGCACGACTCCAAATCGACATAGTCGCTTTGCAGGAGACATGGCTGCCAGACGCTGGGACTCTCAGGGAAAAGAACTATACGTTCTTCTGGCAAGGGAAGAGTGCCGAAGAAATCAGAGAATGTGGTGTTGGATTTGCCGTGAAAAATTCTTTACTGGGGATGGTGGAACCTGGTCAACAAGGAACTGAAAGACTGTTATCACTCTGACTCCACACATTCACTGGACCTGTCAACCTGATCAGCATGTATGCACCAACACTCGGCGCCAACAGGGATACCAAGGATGAGTTCTATGATCAGTTAGACACGATCATCAGGAGTATCCCTAAAGAAGAGCACTTGATACTACTGGGTGACTTCAATGCCAGAGTGGGCGCTGACCACGACTTTTGGCCAACCTGTCTTGGAAAGTTTGGCGTTGGAGAAATGAATGAGAATGGACAACGACTTCTGGAATTGTGCTCGTACCATGACCTCAGCATCACCAACTCTGCCTAGGAGTGCTAGGCAGAGACGGGCTCCACCTGACGAAGAGAGGGAAGAGCATCTTTGGAAGCAGGCTGGCCAACCTAGTGAGGAGGGCTTTAAACTAGGTTCACCGGGGGAAGGAGACCAAAGCCCCGAGGTAAGTGGGGAAGTGGGATACCGGGAGGAAGCACAAGTAGGTGAGTGCAAGAGGGGAGGGCTCCTGCCCCATACTGGGACAGCAGGACAATCGGTGAGTTATCTTAAATGCCTATACACAAATGCAAGAAGCCTGGGGAACAAGCAGGGAGAACTGGAAGTCCTGGCACAGTCAAGGAATTATGACGTAATTGGAATAACAGAGACTTGGTGGGATAACTCACACGATTGGAGTACTGTCATGGATGGATATAAACTGTTCAGGAAGGATAGGCAGGGCAGAAAAGGTGGGGGAGTTGCGTTGTATGTAAGAGAGCAGTATGACTGCTCAGAGCTCCAGTATGAAACTGCAGAAAAACCTGAGAGTCTCTGGATTAAATTGAGAAGTGTGAGCAACAAGGGTAATGTCGTGGTGGGAGTCTGCTACAGACCACCAGACCAGGGGGATGAGGTGGACGAGGCTTTCTTCCAGCAACTAACAGAAGTTACTAGATCACAGGCCCTGGTTCTCATGGGTGACTTTAATCACCCCGACATCTGCTGGGAGAGCAATACAGCGGTCCACAGACAATCCAGGAAGTTTTTGGAAAGTGTAGGGGACAATTTCCTGGTGCAAGTGCTGGAGGAACCAACTAGGGGAAAAGCTCTTCTTGACCTGCTGCTCACAAACAGGGAAGAAATAGTAGAGGAAGCAATAGTGGATGGGAACCTGGGAGGCAGTGACCATGAGATGGTCGAGTTCAGGATCCTGACACAAGGAAGAAAGGAGAACAGTAGAATACAGAGCCTGGACTTCAGAAAAGCAGACTTTGACTCCCTCAGGGAACTGATGGGCAAGGTCCCCTGGGAGAATAACATGAGGGGGAAAGGAGTCGAGGAAAGCTGGCTGTATTTTAAAGAAACCTTATTGAGGTTGCAGGAACAAACCATCCCGATGTGTAGAAAGAAAAGTAAATATGGCAGGCGACCAGCTTGGCTTAACAGTGAAATCCTTGCTCGTCTTAAACACAAAAAAGCAGATTACAAGAAGTGGAAGATTGGACAAATGACCAGGGAGGAGTATAAAAGTATTGTTCAGGCATGCAGGAGTGAAATTAGGAAGGCCAAATCACACTTGGAGTTGCAGCTAGCTGGAGATGTTAGGAGTAACAAGAAGGGTTTCTTCAGGTATGTTAGCAACAAGAAGAAAGTCAAGGAACGTGTGGGCCCCTTGCTGAATGAGGGAGGGAACCTTGTGACAGAGGATGTGGAGAAAGCTAGTGTACTCAATGCTTTTTTTGCCTCTGTCTTCACAGACAAGGGCAGCTCCCAGATGGCTGCACTCCGCAGCACGGTATGGGGAGGAGGTGACCAGCCCTCTGTGGAGAAAGAAGTAGTTCGGGACTATTTAGAAAAGCTGGACGAACACAAGTCCATGGGGCCGGATGCACTGCATCCGAGGGTGCTAAAGGAGTTGGCCGATGTGATTGCAGAGCCATTGGCCATTATCTTTGACAAATCATGGCAATCGGGGGAGGTCCCGGATGACTGGAAAAAAGCGAATGTAGTGCCCATCTTTAAAAAAGGGAAGAAGGAAGATCCGGGGAACTACAGGCCAGTCAGTCTCACCTCAATCCCTGGAAAAATCATGGAACAGGTCCTCAAGGAATCAATTTTGAACCACTTAAAGGAGGGGAAAGTGATCAGAAACAGTCAGCATGGATTCACCAAGGGCAAGTCATGCCTGACTAACCTAATTGCCTTCTATGATGAGATAACTGGCTCTGTGGATGAGGGGAAAGCAGTGGATGTGCTATTTCTTGACTTTAGCAAAGCTTTTGATACAGTCTCGCACAGCGTTCTTGCCAGCAAGTTAAAGAAGTATGGGCTGGATGAATGGACGGTAAGGTGGATAGAAAACTGGCTGGATGGTCGTGCTCAACGGGTAGTGATCAATGGCTCCATGTCTAGTTGGCAGCCGGTATCAAGTGGAGTGCCCCAAGGGTCGGTGCTGGGGCCGGTTTTGTTCAATATCTTCATCAACGACCTGGAGGATGGTGTGGACTGCACCCTTAGCAAGTTTGCAGATGACACTAAACTGGGAGGAGTGGTTGATACGCTGGAGGGTAGGGATAGGATACAGAGGGACCTAGACAAATTAGAGGATTGGGCCAAAAGAAACCTGATGAGGTTCAACAAGGACAAGTGCAGAGTCCTGCACTTAGGACGGAAGAATCCCATGCACTGCTACAGACTAGGGACCGAATGGCTGGGCAGCAGTTCTGCAGAAAAGGACCTAGGGGTTACAGTGGACGAAAAGCTGAATATGAGTCAACAGTGTGCCCTTGTTGCCAAGAAGACTAACGGCATTTTGGGCTGTATAAGTAGGGGCATTTCCAGCAGATCGAGGGACGTGATTATTCCCCTCTATTCGGCACTGGTGAGGCCTCATTTGGAGTACTGTGTCCAGTTTTGGGCCCCACACTACAAGAAGGATGTGGATAAATTGGAAAGAGTCCAACGGAGGGCAACAAAAATGATTAGGGGGCTGGAGCACATGACTTATGAGGAGAGGCTGAGGGAACTGAGATTGTTTAGCCTGCAGAAGAGAAGAGTGAGGGGGGATTTGATAGCTGCTTTCAACTACCTAAAAGGGGGTTCCAAAGAGGATGGCTCTAGACTGTTCTCAGTGGTAGAAGATGACAGAACAAGGAGTAATGGTCTCAAGTTGCAGAGGGGGAGGTTTAGGTTGGATATTAGGAAAATCTTTTTCACTAGTAGGGTGGTGAAGCACTGGAATGGGTTACCTAGGGAGGTGGTGGAGTCTCCTTCCTTGGAGGTTTTTAAGGTCAGGCTTGACAAAGCCCTGGCTGGGATGATCTAGTTGGGGTTGGTCCTGCTTTGAGCAGGGGGTTGGACTAGATGACCTCCTGAGGTCCCTTCCAACCCTGAGATTCTATGATTCTATGATTCTATGAACTCATTCTTCCAGACAAAGCCTCAACACAACATGTCCTGGAGACACCCTCACTCCATGCACTGGCACCAACTCGACCTGATCATCATCAGGCGGTCTGCCTTGAAGTGCGTCCTGCTTACTCGCACCTTCTACAGTGCTGACTGCGACAGTGATCACTCGCTGGTGTGCAGCAAGATGAGGCTACAGCCAAAGAAGATCCACCGCTCTAGGCCAGAGGGCAAACCCCGCATCGATGTGAGCAAGACCGCACACCCAAACAAGGCAGAGAAATACGCCCATGAGCTCTCCGAGGTGCTGAACTGTATGCCTCCCGGTGGCTGCGCCAAAGAGAGATGGGACCAGATCAGAGACGCAGTATACAGTACAGCCATGAAAGTTTTTGGAAAGAAACGAAACATGAATAATGACTGGTTTGAGGCCAACTCTGCCACACTCACTCCAGCAATTGAAGAATGCCGCGCTGTTCACCTGGAGTACAAGCGTTCCCCCAGTCAGAGAACTCTACAAGAGTATTGATTTGCCAGGAGCAAAGTACAGAGACTAGCTTGACAGTGTGCAAATGATTACTGGCTTCAGCTCTGCCGGAGCATTCAACTATCTGCTGACACTGGAAACATCAGGGGAATGTATGATGGCATCAAGAAGGCCATGGAACCCACAAAGAAGTGGAGAGCGTCACTAAAGTCTGCAACAGGCGAAAACATCCAGGACAAGGGCAAGCAGATGGATAGATGGGTGGAGCACTACTCTGAAGTGTACTCCAGGCAAAACACCGTCACCGAAGCTGCCCTCAATACTGTGGATGGTTTTCCCGTTGAAACTGAGCTGGACGAGAAGCCCACCATGGAAGAACTGAAGAAAGTCATTGAGAGCTTGTCCACAGGAAAGGCTCCAGGAAAGGATGGCATCCCACCAGAAGTTATCAAGTGTGGCATCAACGTCCTCCTAGAACACCTCCATGACCTCCTCTGTCAGTGCTGGGACGAAGGTGCAGTACCTCAGGATATGAGAGACGCCAACATCGTGACCCTCTACAAGAACAAGGGTGATAGAAGCGACTGCAACAACTACAGAGGCATATCGCTCCTGAGTGTTGTGGGTAAAGTCTTCACACGCGTGATCCTGAATAGACTGCAGAAGCTTGCTGACAGAGTTTACCCAGAGTCACAGTGCGGGTTCCGAGCAAGGAGATCCACAACCAACATGGTTTTCTCCTTAAGGCAGCTGCAAGAGAAATGCAGAGAACAGCACAAGCCGCTATTCCTTGCCTTCACAGACCTGACCAAAGCTTTCGACCTTGTGAACAGAGATGGGCTGTTCAAGATCCTGGTAAAGGTTGGCTGCCCACCGAAGCTGCTGAGCGTGATCCAGTGTTTTCACGACAACATGAAAGGCACAGTACTGTATGATGGCTCGTCCTCCGATGCCTTCGGCATCCACAGTGGAGTAAAACAAGGCTGTGTTCTCACTCCTACACTCTTCGGCATCTTCTTTGCAGCACTGCTGAAACGTGCCTTTGGAAATTCCACAGAGGGAGTCTATCTCCACACCCGGTCTGACGGGAGACTTTTCAATCTGGCTCGACTAAAGGTCAAAAGCAAGGTACGGGAGGCAACAATCAGAGACATGCTGTTTGCAGACGACGCTGCCCTGGCCACCCACACAGAAACCGATCTCCAGCATCTGATTGACCGCTTTTCCAGAGCTTGCGAAGAGTTCGGGTTGACAATCAGTCTTCAGAAGACCAAAGTTATGGCCCAGGATGCAGAACATCCAAGCATTGCCATCAATGACTATGTGCTAGAGGTGGTCAGTCAGTTCACCTACCTTGGATCTACCATCATGGACAACCTCTCACTGGACCCTGAGATCAAACGTAGAATCGGCAAGGCCTTCACAATTTTGGCCAGATTGTCACAGAGAGTATGGAACAACATGCTGACCATCAACACAAAGGTCGCTGTGTACCGTGCATGTGTGTTAAACACTCTTCTCTACACCAGCGAAACTTGGGCCCTCTACGCTTCGCAAGAAAAGAGACTGAACACCTTCCACATGCGCTGCCTCCGTCGCATACTCGGGATCACTTGGAGTGATCGAATAACGAACAACGAGGTGCTGGAACATGCCAAGATCTCCAGCATGTTCACTCTCCTCCGTCAACACCGCCTCAGATGGCTAGGCCATCTAAGTCGCATGGAAGATGGACGGATCCCCAAAGACCTGTTGTATGCCGAACTTGCCTCCAGAAACAGAGCTACAGGACGGCCCCACCTTCGCTTCAAGGATGTTTGTAAGAGGGACCTGAAGACTGTTCAAATCAACATCAACAGCTGGGAAGAGCTCGCCCAGGACAGATGCAGATGGAGAGACGCTCTGACCACTGGATTGAAAACTGGTGAAGACAAGCTGCGGCAGCTTGCCGAGGAAAAGCAGGTTCAACGAAAAAGGAAGCAGCGGCTCCAACCCACAGCTGACACCGCCTTCAAATGCAGCAAATGCAATCGAGACTGCCACTCTCGTGTGGGCTCCACAGCCACAACAGACGCTGCACAACCATCAACTAAACATTTCCCATGGGCGCATATCCATCGTCTCTCGAGACTAACGGACGCGAACAATGAGGGCAATACTATACTACTTACTGTCACATGCCCCTAGTAATGTGCTTTCCATACAAAACTGGAGCTTAAAACAGTAGAGAAGAGGATTTTCTAGCCTAGTAGCATTTGTATGGTGTTACAGAACAAGATCTTCAACAAAACAGAGGCTAATTTCATAAAGAAAAGGATCTTTGTGAAAGTGCCTCTTCATAAAAATGGAACTCCTGAGCTGGCTGGGCAGTTTCATGAATATTTTGTTTTTCATAAATGTTCCCAGCTGCCTCAGAGCAGAGCTGGCCTGCACACTTTCACAAAGGTCTTGTTCTTTTGGGAGACTAGGCACTAGTGTGCTGGCAACCTTTATTTAAAAAAAAAAACTGGGAAATTAATGGTGCAAAAAATACAACTTAAGGTTACATATATAACATACCTATAATACAAAAACCAAGGAAATGAAAAAAGGCATACATCATCTGCCTTCTACTCCTTCATCCAGAGACCATATTATCACTAAAAACATCCACCACACAACCTTAATTTTGCCCCAGTAGCTACCAACCAGCCTTGCCCCAAATCACTCAGCAGCATAAACAGATCCAACCTTCCTCATAGCATGCACTCTGCGTTGCTCTGGAAAACCAAAGTGGCTCATGTTTGGGGAAGGGGAAGGGGAACTGGGAGTCTGGCATCTGGCTAATGGGGCAGAGCTGGGGTGGGCTATAGGGTCTAGCGAGGCTGGAGGAACAGAAAGCGTCTCATGGCACGTAGTGGCCGACACCTCAACTTTGAATTCCCTTTAGGGTGACCAGACAGCAAATGTGAAAAATCGGGGCAGGGTTGGGGGGTAATAGGAGCCTATATAAGAAAAAGACCCCAAAATCGGGACTGTCCCTATAAAATTGGGACATCTGGTCACCCTAATTCCCTTGCTTGTGTGATTGCAGAGCCCCTGCGCCCCTCCCCAGCCCTTTCGCCTATAGTCCCCCTGGCAGGAGCGCCGGGCAGGCAGAGCGGGGCGCGGGGGCGCCCATTTTTCAGGGTCCCCGGGACGGGACCCGCAGGCCCCGTGGCTAATCCGCCACTGTGGGGTAGGTGCGTTATAGTCGGAGCCACCTGAACGGGCACCCGGCCTAGAGCGCTGTGCGCGCCGCGGTCACTGCGGGACACGCTGTTTCAACGGGCACCGGCTGCCCGGCCCCTCGGGGACACGCGGACGAAAGGCGCTAAGTGTCACTTGGTATCAGCCCGCCTGGGGCGGGCCCGCGAAGCCCCTCAGAGCCGGTGACACGCCGCCTATAGCGAGGGGGGACAGCGCCTCTCCCCGCGTAGCTTCACGCCCGCCGGGCCGCCCCGCTCTCCCCGCCCCCGGGGCCGTGCGGGCGGAAGTGGGGCTGACGCGGCGGCGGCGCCCGGGATTGTGGGAGCGGGAGGGGGCCGAGGCGGAAGGTTTCCGGCGCTTTCGCCCAGACGTGTCCGGCCGCGACCCCGCGGAGCCCGCCGCTGTCCCGGCCCGTCCTTCCGCAGCTGCCGCCCTCGCCGCCTCAGCCCGGGCCGGCGGCGCCATGTCCGGGACCAGCAGCCCCGAGGCCGTGAAGAAGCTGCTGGAGAACACGCAGGGAGACCTGCGGGGCCTGAGCCTGGAGTGCCGGAAGAAATTCCCCCCCGTCAAGGAGGTGAGGGGCTGGGGGCGCTCTCTCCTCAGGCCCGGCCTGGGCCGGAAGGGGGTGGGGCAGCGTCCCCGTCTCACCCCTCTGCCCTGGGGGGGCCCCTCGGAGCTAGGCCGGCGCCTGAGAGGCACGGGGGGTGCGTGCGTGGCGGCTGTGCTGAGCCCAGCCCGCAGGTGCTGGGCGCGGGCCGGTAGCCTGAGTTGTGTTGCTGACAACTTGGGTCTGTCTTTGCCCCGCTTTATAACCTGCAGGAAGCTCTGGCGCTTCGGGTCGGACTTGGAACTTTTCAAGCCGAGTCTCTGCCCAGAGATGGGTGGTGTTGGGGGGTGGGAAGAGTTTTGTTTCGACTAGTTCTGCAGGCTAAGCTCAGGTAGCGTGCTGAAAAATGCTGCTTGTCGTCCGTCCGTCCCCCTACCCACCCCCCGCCAAGTCTTATGGACTTTTCATAATCAATTCAGGTGGGGGTTGAAAGATGACATTTAGCAGGGAGATAACGCTTAGAAAGGAGAAGTGACTGAATGATCTGATGAAATTTGCCTGAAGCTTGCCTGAGTTATGAGGCTTTGCACATATTTTGCACATATATTGTAAATATTTAACAGTAGCCGTATTTTTAACAGTAGTCAACGAATGATAAGAGAGAGAAGGTAGGCTGCATTAGGTGTATATTGCTAATGTGGGCCCTGGTTTTGTGCGGACAGATCCCTTTGCTTGCATGGCACCCCATTGACTTCAGTGGGGCTTCATATATGTATAGGGTTCCAAATTCGCAGATCTAGTTGTGGCCCTGAGGTATTATCTATGGAGTGGATGTGTACATCTCCTGAATGAAGAAGGTCTCCAAATTCAGTGTACCTTGTTTAGAACTACTGAAATCTTTGTCAGCAAGTAAAGTTATCCATGATGCCAGGCGCACATTAAGTGAATCAGAGCTCTTCAGGAACTCTTTCTTTGGGCATGTGCTTTGCATGTCAACAAGTTGTTTTAATTTCAGGTAAAGGAACTTTCTTTTTTTTTAAGAAAAGAAAATAAGCTTTATTTTTTATTCATGAAATTTTTATGTTAAGATAATAAATTTGGTTAAGTTCTGAAATCAAAATTAAGGTTGCAAATGCAATCTTAGACATTGTCAACTTCAAAATCACACTTGTCCGAATATTTTACCTCTTTTCTTAAAGTGTCAAGATTACTATAGCTGAAAGAGAGAGGATTTTCCCTTTTTTATTCTTTTATGCATTTAACAATATTTTGTGTGTAGTTTTCCTTTCTTTCACTCTGGTAGTCTGTCACTTCCCATTTTTTGTGGATTTTTCGCACACAAACAAGAGGAGGAAAAACACACTTAAAACCATAAAAATGATTGTAAAACCACAAACTGAAAGGTTGTGTTACCTGAAACAACTCATATCTTTTGACTACACTTTACATTGACAGTGTCCCTTTAACTCTGCTTCATTTTGCATGTGTAGTAATGACGTAGTCTCCTCTCTAATCACATGATCATATATCTCAGATAATACCATGTCATAACAATTTTTCATTCTCATTGTAAAGTGCTTAGTGCAGGGGGTCTCAAACTTCATTGTACTGTGACTCCCTTCTGAATAAAAATTACTGTGGGACCCCAGAAGGGGGGGACCGAAGTTTGAGTCTGCCGAAGCCCCGCTTCCCCGGGGTGCAGGGGCTTCAGCCCCAGGCAGGGGGCCTGTAACCTTAGCCCCGCCGCCCAGGGCTGAAGCCTTCGGGCTTGGGCTTTGGCCCTGGGCCCCAACAAGTCTAAGCCAGCCCTGTCTCGAGCCATATTTTGAGAACCTCTGGCTTAGTGAATGAAGCTAATCATTAAACATTTTGTCTGAAAATTAATCTGTTTGTCTGACTTAGAGTAATACCCTGACATATAACATGTTGCATGTGAATCTAGGTTGTAGGAAAAAATTGTATGATATACTGTTTTACTTGAGAAATAATATGTGATCATATATGTTTGCATTGTAGTCACTTCACCTTGAATGGTCTCTTCGAATATGTATATGCAGTGTAGTCCCAGGATGTTACAGAGACAAGGTGGGTGAGGTAATATATTTTATTGGACCAACTTCTGTTGATGAGAGAGAGAAGCTTTCGAGCCACACAGAGTTCTTTTTCAGGCCAACTTGTCTCTCATCAACATAAGTTAGCTCCAGTAAAAGATCGAACGTACATCACCCACCTTGTGTCTCTTAGGTTATGTTTTAACTACTTATGTTAAACAATCTGTTCCACCTTGTATTCAGTTGTGACGCTGTGGGTATGTCTATGCTGCAATTAAAAACCCGCGGCTGGCTTGTCACTTGTGTCAGCTTGCTCGGGCTGAGGGGTTATTTAATTGCAGTGTGGATGCTTGGGCTGTGGCTCAAGTTCTGGGACTCTCCCACCTTACAGGTTCTAGAGCCCAGGCTTCAGCCTGATCCCAAACATCTGCACTGGAGTTAAACAGCTCCTTATCCCAAGCCCCACGAGCCCAGTCAACTGGTACAGGCCAGCCATGGGTTTTTAATTACAATGTAGACATTATGAGTACACTTCAGAAGAGCTCTGTGTAGCTCAAAAGCTTGTCTTTTTCACCAACAGCAGTTGGTCCAATAAAAGATAATACCTCAGAGAAGCCATTGTGTTTGGTAATTTGTGAGGTTTAGAAACCTTGGAATTGCTTCAATTATGAATAGCTGTGGCATGAGGAGAGAAATCATGAAACACACTCATCTCTCCCCCCCGCGCCCTCCCCCCAAGTCTTAGATGTTTTTTCACAATATATCTAAGAGCATGTATCCTGAAGCTCCAACAGTTCAGCCGGCATCATTATCCTTTATTCTAGGCTTATACGTTCTGGTAGGAGACCAGTAGAGGTGTACCTGGTGATTTACTAGGTGATGTTACTTACAATGACATTTGATACTGGGCAAAATGGGTCCTACAAAAAACAAACACAAATTCTAATGTCTTGAGCATACATTTCTGGCAATATTTTGGGTATAGTTAATGTGCTATACTTAAGCTTTCTGTAATTCAGGCGTTCTCAAACTTCATTGCACCGCAACCCGCTTCTGACAACAAAAATTACTACACGACCCCAGGAGTGGGGACCGAAGCCTGAGCTCGCCCGAGCCCCAATACCCCAGGGTCTGTAACCTGAGCCCCGCCACCCAGGGCTGAAGCACTTGGGGTTTGGCTCCGAGCAGTGGGGCTCAGGCTTTGGCTTCGGCCCTGGGCCCTAGAAAGTCTAACGCCAACCCTGGAGACCCCATTAAAATGGGTTCGCAACCCACTTTGGGATCTTGACCCACAGTTTAAGAACTGCTGCTGTAATTGAATGGAAAAAACATCAATTTGCTATTGAAGTTGACATTCAGACTACACCTTGTGTTTTTCTTCATTTTTGGCTGTGTCATGTAATGGTATACAAGTCTTATTTGTATCTCTATAGATTTACACTATACATGGAGGTATTCTGAAAATGAAAAATATATTCTGAGGCCAAAGAGTGATGTGATTATCATAATGTTGTGAAATGCTTCATCAGTTTTTATTGGCAGGCAATTGCAGACAAAGTTAATTACATTGATGCAGAATTTACTCCAGTTTACTACAGAATTCTATTTCTATACTATAGAAATTAGCCCTGACAATTGATGTGGTAGAATATCAGGGCAAAAAGTGGAAGATTAAACCACTTGCTTATGGTTAAAATACTAATGGTAGAGCAATAGTTGATCCTCATGTTTACTACTCATAGCATATTAAATAACCTGAATTGTTTCTATATACAATATATATCTTTATCATTTGCTATAATAATTATTTTGTTTTTAACATACTAGGCTTGGTAGTCTTTGTCCTTTTTTGGCAGGAAGTAAATGCTTAACTTCTAAATTTGGATTGAACTGCATGGTATTAATAACACAAATCACAACTAACCACTATTTTAACCTAATTGGTGCAGTACTAATGTTGGGTGTTAGTGCAAAATGAGCTGACAATGTTATTTGTAATTATTTAAGTTTGTGCCATCAGAGTGAATGATCTGGCAGCAAACAATTTGGCAGGTATGCTACCAGTACTATAGAGTTAATCTTAAACAACAAATGCTTATTTGGATTTTGCAGCTATCACATTTTTAGCTAACAGGGAATTGGAATTAGGAATATTGTTTTATCCTGGTGTTTAAAATAGTTATTGGATTAATTTGTGTGACCACTGACTTTCTAAGTATTAGAAGAAAGTACAGTTTTGAAAGAAACATCTGATTTGGCCTAACTTCATCTTTCCCACATAACAGAATAGACAAATATAAACTCAGCATAAATTGTTAAAAAAACAAAAAAAAACCCACCAAACCAAAACAGCCTGCATGTTGAAGTTTACAATTTAGCATCACTAGCCGCTATTTATGTAGAAAATTGGGAAGGTTGGATCAGATCTAGTGACAACTTGATATCATGGTTGTTTGGTGCCTTACAAATGCATAGTTTGACAGAGCTCTTTCTTCTGTAAGAAACAGGAAGTATATATTTCATCAAACTACTAATAATAGAATCATAAAATCGTAGGACTGGAAGGGACCTCGAGAGGTCATCTAGTCCAGTCCCCTGTAGTCATGGCAGGACTAAGTGTTATATGGACCATCCCTGACAGGTGTTTGTCCAGCCTGGTCTTTAAAATCCCCATTGATGGCGATTCCACAACCTCCCTATGCAATTTATTCCAGTACTTAACTACCTGACAGGAAGTTTTTCCTAATGTCCAACCTAAACCGCCCTTGCTGAAATACAAGCCCATTGCTTCTTGTCCTATCCTTAGAGGTTAAAGAGAACAATTTTTCTCCTTATTTCTTGTAACAACCTTTTATGTACTTGAAAACTGTTGTCATATCCCCTCTGTCTTCTCTTCTCCAGACTAAACAAACCCAATTTTTTCCACCTTCCTTTGATAAGTCATGTTTTCTAGACTTTTAATAATTTTTGTTGCTCTTCTCTGGACTTTCTCCAATTTGTCCTCCTCTTTCCTGAAATGTGGTGCCCAGAATTGGATACATACTCCAGTTGAGGCCTAATCAGTGTGGAGTAGAACGGAAGAATTACTTCTCATGTCTTGCTTACAACACTCCTGCTAATGCATCCCAGAATTATATTTGATTTTTTTGCAACAGTGTTACACTATTGATTCATATTTACCTTGTGATCCACTATGACCCCCCAGATGCTTTTCCACAGTACTCCATCTTAGGCAGTCATTTCCCTTTTGTATGTGGGGAACTGATTGTTCCTTCCTAAGTGGAGTACTTTGCATTTATCCTTATTGAATTTCATCCTATTTCTCCAGTTTGTCCAGATCACGTTGAATATGAATCCTAGCCTCCAAAGCACTTGCAACGTCTCTTGGCTTGGTATCATCCACAAACTTTATACGTGTACTCTCTATACAATTATCTAAATCTTTATGAAGATATTGAACAGAACCAGATCCAGGACTGATCCCTGAGAGACCCTACTCAATATGCCCTTCCAGCTTAACTGTGAACCACTTATAACTACTTTCTGGGAATGGTTTTCCAGCCAGCTATGCATCCACCTTACAGTATCTCCATCTAGGCTATATTTCCCTCGTTTGTTTGAGACAGTTATGTGAAACAGTATCAAAAGCCTTACTAAAGTCAAGATATATCACATCTTCTGCTTCCCCAATATTCACACAGCTTGTTACCCTGTCAAAGACAGCTATTATGTTGGTTTGACACAATTTGTTTTTGACAAATCCATGCTGTTACTTATCACCTTATTTTCTAGGTGTTTGCAAATTGATTGCTTAATTATTTACTCCATAATGAGTAAAAATAAAAAGGTTCTATCGGTATCTTCCTGTGTTTTAGGGTGTCTTCTGCTGAAATAACTTGGAACAGCAGACATTGGGGACTAAGTCATAATTCAAATACTCTTTCTTTTCCTTGCTTTCTTTTTGTCTTTTTCCAGACTGTCCCTTAACATAAGTTAGAGAGACAAGGTGAGTGAGGTAATATCTTTTATTTGACCAAATTCTATTGGTGAAAGAGACAAGGTTTTGAGCTACACAAAGCTCTTCTTTCCAGACCTGAAGAGGAGCTGTGTATGTGACTCAAAACCTTGTCTCTTTCATCAACAGAATGCTGCATTAACATAAGCTGGCATTCTTGAATGGTAGTACTTTCCCAGTTGAGTCAGCATCTGTATGAATTGAAATGGAATTTCACAATTTGAGAGTAAATTCACATTACTGTATCTGAAAGCCACTATGCAAGAATGCAGCCAGAGTTGTGGTGAAAGGAAATCCTGCAGGATAACAGGAAAATGGAGGACATGGAATTCTCACTTGCGAATTAACTCCCTGCATGTATTTTTTAAAAATAATAGTTTTTAATTCATTTTAATTCATAGTTGTTTGAAATATCTTCAAGAAAAGCTTAAACTGTTTTTGTACTTTCCATATAACAATTTTTTCATCCTGGTGTCTGATTGTGTTTCTTTCTTCAACATTAGATGTTTAGTTCTCCTGGTGTCTCTTATTCACCCACCTTTCCTACCCCTTTTCATTTGAAATGAAGCAGAAACGGACATAACTGCTTTTATTGATCAGTTTCTTTGAGTTTTATAGAACTTTTCACCCTGCTAAAATATTGTTTTTTAATCAGTATTATAGATTGAAATCACCACAGATCTGGGAAGAAGGTTAGGGCCCATTCTGCAACCATTTATTCATATAAATAAATATTGCTTCAGCAGTGTCCTATTGATTGAGTAAGGGTTGAAGAATAAGGCCCTGAATTGCTGTAGGGCCAAGAAAGGGAGTGCAAACCATTTTTTCTTTGTTTCATTACAGTGGAAATGATATGGTTTGGCTGTGCAAAAGGACAGAATTAGGTGAGCCTCTTCATGAGCTCCTTCTGTGTTGCTTTGAACAAGGAACTGGGGGGCGGGGGTCAGGAGCCAGGCTTATAGATGTGGAACCATTTTGTGTGTATGGAGACACAACAGTCCTTTGTAGTAGTTGTAATAATAATACCTAGCTGTTATATGGCACTTAATATCAGTAGATCTTAAAGTGATTTACAAACCAGGTCAGTATTGTTATCCCCATTTAACAGATGGGAAAACTGAGTCAGAGAAGTAAAATGGCTTGTTGAAGGCCACAGTCAGCTAGCTTTAGAATTAGGGACTTCCTGACTCAACTTTAATGCTTATTTTTATGAACCATGCTGCCTCCAACCCATCAACTCTGTCTTAATTGTCACCTTTTAATTTAAACTCCAACTTTGATTGAGAATGTTGCCAGCCTTTGTTGGTTTGTAAAACTTCTAATGTTTTAAACATAATGGTAGGTGGAGCATATGAGGAAGCCTAAATTCTTTCCATTGTAGTGCACTATAACAGGTAGGCAAGGCCCTTCAATTTTTGTTTTTATTTGTCTAAAATGTCATGAGAATTTATTAGTGCTTGTTACAAAAATTTAAAAATGAAAATTACTGTAAAAATTAACTTCACAGTTTTCTGGGTAAATATCAAGGTTAATATTGGGAGACAGGTGATCAGAAAGAAAGCAACAACTAGAGAAAAATACAAATATTGAAAGTAAAAGCAATTTAATGATGTGATCATGAACTGTACATTAAAGGTATGTGCATATATGCACTTGCATGAATGAGTCTTCCACTACATTGCCTTTAATAGATAGCTTTGCATTTACACTTAGACTAATATATTATTAACATAAATATATCTACTTAATGTAATGTATTGGATTTTTGTCATCATCAATATTTTTATGTACTTGAGTGGTCCACAATTTGGGCGAAAATCAGTAAAAATTCAATAATAGCTTTTATAAACCCCGAAAATTTTTTGATAAAAATTTGTAAAAGCTGAAAATGAAGGGCCTTACATGTAGGGACAATAGATCATGGCCAACATCTCAATATACACCCAGAAGGCAACAGGAAACAAGTTAAGTCACCAGAGAATTGTGCTTTCAGTAGCTCACATCATCAGGAAGACATAATCTCATTCTTCATTAACTGTAGCTTCTGAATGGTCTTCAAATATAACCCCATGCTGAGCATTTTGTGGTAATCCAATCGAACCTGTGCAAACATGCATAGCTATTGCACCTTCCACACTGAAGTTTGGAGGCACAAATGAAAATATATCGGACTCTTTGAATGAGAGAGGTGACAGAAAAAGTCTCTTCAGAATCCCACATTTATCTTTGTGCAGATAAATGATTGTCTAGTCAGTGCCAGTCTTTGCTATTTCTTCAGGTAGGAGTATAGTAGTTTGAGCAATCCTTCCCACTCACCAGGACCATAAGTGTGTTGGCTGGATTGTGTGGACAATGGTTTCAAAGACTGCTGACGGGTATAAAAGAACTAGACGCCTGATCTCGGTCCATCACTACAAGGAGACTAGTGTATTCTGTGTGCCATACCATGGAAAAAGCTAGAATAAAAAGGGCCAGAGGAAATTACTAACCTCCCATTGACTTCTGTGGGTCCAGGATTTCACTGTAGATGGCACCAAAATGGCTTCTCAATAACTTATTTAAAATCAAAAGTTTAGAAACATGTCTGTAGAACTAGCAAGATTACCAGCATAAAGAATTCATCATTGGCCTAACAACCATTTGTTTGAGGAATCTGGCACCTAGCATTCCCTTTCCTTTTCCCAAATCTTATACTTTATTCTTGTACAACATTCAGAGAATTGAACCATTTTATTTTATCTGAGTAGCTAAAACATTTTGTCTGTGACCTGGCCACATCCTTTCCAGGTTCCTTTGCACCAACATCATCCCCTTCCAATCCACCCAAAATGCAGCTACTAAAATTATCTCTGTCTGATAATACTAACATTTAGATTGTAATTATTAGGTTTCAGTGTTAGCACACCTTTGATATTTGAGCAGTTCATATATCTGTTATACTTTTTTTTTTGCAGCCTGTGTGCAGGCTCAAGAAGGCATTACTTCAGTTTACATTTGGCTCATGTTTAGAATGCTTTGTTCACAACCCTAATAGCTACAGACTTGGACTTAAAAAAATTAATTTCTTCTTGGGTTTTGCAGCAAAGTCTACAGCTATGGAAATCTACTGGGCCATAAATAGTAGAATAATCTGTTTTGATGATTCTGTAGAAGACAGGCTTGAGTAAATACTTTGTGTTTCAGCACACATTATGAATGATGAAAAGTTTAAAACATCTGAATGTGACTATTAAAAAATTCAGAACACATTTCGAAGTAAAATATGTAGCTGGAACGATGTATCAAAGCAAAGCTACAATAACATTAAGAAAAAGCTCTAATTCAGGATATCTGAGATTTACTATTATGTAAATGTATATGCATATGATTGGGCATTTCTGCATCATAATTATCTGCAATAAAGTAATGACTTAAAATGTATAGTGATTTTGGGTAATTTTGTTCAATACAAAATGAAAACTACACTTTAAACAAGAGTCTGTCTTCTTAACTGGGGCAATAAAACAATATCCAATCACTAGACAAGAAACTGCTATTTTTAAATCAAACAGTAAGTGTTATAGTAAGTATGAAAATGATCCTAAATAATATTGAACATCCTCATCCAGTCTTAATGTTTAAATTGCACTGTGTGTAATGTTTTACTACCTTAAGCTATCAGTACTGAAAGTGCTAAAGGCCTTTCTTCTTTTTTTTTTTTTTTTTAAAGAGATTTCGATTTCACTTTTCTCTAGTAAGAGCTGCAAACCTTAAGGCAATTTTGAGGCTCTAGAGGTGACCCAGCAGTCCAGTCAAATCACTGAGACACAAATTAGCATTTACATTCTTGGTGGTAGAGATTTTTTGAAATGCTTTCTTTGTCCCAATTATTAAGTCTGAGCAACTGAAGGAGTTGGTGTCACATTGCATCCTTTGTAATATTAGACAAATCTGGAATAAAAGTCACAACCCTTACAGGTATTTCCCCATATATCTTAATTATTTTGTTTGTGGGCATTTTTAGTTTCATATAATGTTGCAGGTTACTGAAAGTTGCAGTTCTTTAATGCATATGCTAGACATAGCCACAGGCCTGCTAGATCTATTATAAGCTCACAATTTCTTTGCATATCAGGAAATTAAGGAGCCACTTCTAAGAGCAAGTGTAGTTTAAGTTTGTCAACAGTAGAAAGTTTTTGCACTTTAACTATACCATATGGGAAGGGGAATAACTATACTGGTATAAGTCACGTTTATACTGCTCGATGCTACGCTAATGGTCACCAACCCATCGCGATCGACCGGTCGATCCTGGGGACCCTCCAGAGCCACGTGCTCCCTGTTCCCCCTACCAGGGGCTGCAGAGGTGGTGCGTTGGCCCTTGTGGGAGCAGCGTGGGGCCAGGGCAGGCAGGGAGCCTGTCTTAGCCTCGCTGCACTGCCGATTGGGAGCTGCCCATGGTAAGTGCTGCCCGGCGGGAGGCCGCACCCCAACCCTGAGCCCCCTCCCAGAGCCAGCACCCCTAATGCCCTCCTGCATCCTAACCCCCTACCCCAGCCCTGACCTCCCTCCCAGAGCCTGCACCCCAACACTCTGCCCCAGCCTGAAGCCCCCTCCTGCACTCAAACACCCTCCCGGCCCCAGGCTCAGCCCAGAGCCTCCTCCCACACTGTGAACCCCTTGGCCCCAGCCTAGAGCCCGCACCCCCTCCCAAATCCCAACCCCTGCCCCAGCCTGGTGAAAGTGAGTGAGGGTGGGAGAGAGTGAGCGATGGCGGGGGGGTGGGATGGAGTGAGCGGAGGGGGTGGAGCTTCAGGGGCGGGGCGGGGTAGATCCTGGGTTGCCCTTAAATTCAAAAAGTGATTTTGGGTGCAAAAAGGTTGGAGACCACTGTGCTAGGGCTTTTACTGGTCTAATTGTATCAGTAAAAAGCACCACTAGCTGAAATGGTTACACTGGTAAAGTGTAGACCAAGCCTTCCTTACTCCCTGCATTCTTTTCTTGGACTATATCTAAGACTGCTATCAACAGAGTGTATTTACTGTTGTGGTATCTTTTGATGAGAGATCATTGCAACTGGAATGAGACTATTGATTTACTTCATATAAAACCTAGGCATCCAACAGATTGCTCTGGCTGTGACCAAACAGTGAGACTCAATCTCTGTAATCTAAGGTCCCTGCACACTAAGGCATATCTCCATATTATTAATCTCATAGAACTGGAAGGACCTTGAAAGGTCATCGAGTCCAGTCCCCTGCCTTCACTAGCAGGATCAGGTACAGATTTTTGCCCCAGATCCCTAAATGGTCCCCTCAAGGATTGAACTCACAACCCTGGGTTTAGCAGGCCAATGCTCAAACCATTGAGCTATCCCTCCCCACACTGTATATATATAACTTCTCCCAACCCCCATCTCTTAATTCTTGTAGCAAAATCATGGAATTAAAAACAATAATACTTATTGCATATTCCTGGAATATTCCTTTAGCCTAATACCGCTAGTTTGAGATAGCTGATTGAGAATACCTAACACTTCAGTCAATTGGCTTTCCCAATCTCTAATACCATGGGAGTTGGCTCCTATCATAGTGGCATCTACATATATCAAAATACTAAAATTGCAAAAAAATTAAATATAAAAGATACCCCATTAAACCATTACAACTGTGAGTGCTATTCGCCACAGAGCTACAAAAGATCTGTAGCAATAAATATCTTGTGTTACCACCTTGAAAGCCTGACACTACCCTGTTTGAATGAATTTGGTAGAGGAAGATCATGTTTGTGCTATTGACTGCACCACTTTATCAGCGGTGCTGGCAGTCCTCTGCACCAGAGGTTATTAAACTCTTTCATAGTGTGAACCCCACATTTAACAGAGCCCATGGCCCAGGACCATCTCTTCCTCCTATTTGTAATCACCCAGACTTCCTGTTTATAATTTGGGACCATATATTGATGATCTCCGTATTAAAGAAATATTTTGGCACCTTAGAGACTAAAAAATTTATTTCAGCATAAGCTTTCGTGGACTACAGTCCGCTTCGTCGGATGCACAGAATGGAACACAGTTCCTTTCAGTTAATTAGCCTTTTACAGTTGATATGGTTACTTCCACCTTTTCATGTTTCTCTGACTGTATAAATATCCTCTCACTGTGTGTTCCATTCTGTGCATCCGACGAAGCGGACTGTAGTCCACGAAAGCTTATGCTGAAATAAATTTTTTAGTCTCTAAGGTGCCAAAAGTATTTCTTTCTTATTTTCTTTTTGCTGACACAGTCTAACACGACTACTACACTGAAACCTCTCCGTATTAAAGGTACTCAATTCCATATTTTCCGGTAAGTGTATTTAACCACTAGGTGGAGAGAGAACAAAGTAACTTTAACTAAAGCTTGTGTGTCATGCTGCATACAGTCAGTAATTCTTTTTGATCAATGTATATATCTTTTATTTTAAAAAAGAAACAAGCAGTGATATTTTAAAATTAGTTTAATTTGTAAACATACTGGATATATAATAAAATAATCATCGTTATCAGTCATATTATAGCTAGCAAAATAACCATTAATTCTTTTCTGCTAATAGACACTTTTAGTACATGGTTAGTTTTTCAATAAAATATTCACATATCAGTGTTCTTTTGTTTGTCACATGTAGTAATAACAATATAAATGTAAAATGAAAATAAGGAAGAAAAACTTGTATAGTTTGATTAGTTTGGGCATTGTTTAGTTTTTTTAAATGATCATCTAACTCACTTTATTTTTCCCATTCACAGAAATACAGTATTCTGAGTAAGAATGGCAGTAAAACATCTTGCTTTGGTCTCAACAATATTTTTTTTCATCTAGTTTTATTCTGAAATATCTATTTTTATACAAACACTGCAGAGCTGTGTAGCTAGTTCAGGGGCATTACACTGTAACATTGTTTATTCCATTCTCCCAGCAAAGTGTGGTAGCATATGTGAACATCTTGTATCCACGGGCAGATTTCATTTTTCTTTGATTCAAATTGAGCTTGTCACTACTAGCAGGAAAGGAATCAATTGCTAGAAGATGTGATGAGGTTTAGTTTGAAAATAATTGCAGTCAGACTGTGACAAGTAAATCCTTCATATTAATTAATAGAAACAATCTAAAGTGATAAGATACTCCTAATTAGCATAGCTTTTAGAACTGTAGCAGAACAGAGATGACTTCCTGAAAAATTTAATCATTTCAGCAAATGAACTTAAGATAGTTAAAATAAATAAGAGATATCCAGTGCTCTGCAGTTTAAATGGAGACAATGTATCTGCACATCGGTTTATGGCAGGGGTCTCAAACTCAAATGACCACGAGGGCCACATGAGGACTAGAGCATTGGCCCGAGGGCTGCATCACAGACACCCACCCCGGGCCCCGCCCCCACTCCACCCCTTCCATGAGGCCCCGCCCCTGTCCCGCCTCTTCTGCCCCTTCCCTGCTCCCATTCCAACCCCTTCCCCGAAGTCCTCACCCCAATTCTGCCACTTCCCTTCCCCCGGAGGTGCAGGATGGGTGTGGGGTCTGGCAGGGGGTCGGGGTGCAGGGTGTGGCAGGGGGCTCAAGGCAGGGAGTTGGAGTGCAGGAGGGTTGTGGGCAGAGCCATCCCTAGCTATTTTGGTGTCCTATGCAGCCCCCCCAGGCCTCCACGGGGGGTGCGGGGGTGGCTGGCCCCAGGCCTCCACGGGGGTTGTGGGGTGGGGTGGCTGGCCCCAGGCCTCCATGAGGAGGAGTGGGGCGGGGGGAGCTGGCCCTAGGCCTCCGGGGGGGGAGGCTGGCCACTTCCTGCTCCGTTCCCCCGGATCCCAGCCGCGCTGCCGACAAGTGCTGCGCAGCGGTTCCCCCTTCCCCCCAAGCCTGGTAGCCGGGGGAACGGAGCAAGCTGGGGCTGGGTCACTTCTCGCAGGAAGTGGCCAGCCCCCGTCCCATCTCTCTCCCTTCCCCGCGCGCCCCCCCCCCTCCCCCCAGGCCTGGAGCCAGCTCCCAGGCTTGGGAGAGGGAGGAACCGTCCCCTGTACTCACCAGCGGCGCAGCTGGGAGCCAGGGAACGGAGCAGGCTGGGCCGGGTTGCTCCACTTACCATGCGGTTAGTGCAGGCCCGACTCTACTTCAGGTCTTCAGGGGAGTGGGGGCAGGGCTGGGGGGGAAGGGGCAGGGCTGGGACAGAGCAGGAGCTGGAGCAGCACGCAGCTGCTTGCGGCACCACGGGGTAGGTAGAGGGGCGGAGGGGCGCAGGGAGCTTGGCTGGCCACCCGCGGGCCGCGTGTTTAAGACCCCTGGTTTATGGTCATTACTGTACGTCCATTCAGGTATGAGTTTTTGAATTATAGGAAAGTGGTGTTCAGTGAAACTTACTTCCATTCCCAAAACTTTCAGGAATTGAAATTTAACAAAATATAAGGCTTGATGCATAGTTCTACCATTTCCTTACCTGGATTTAATTGACAAAACTTGTAGATAGCTAAAGGCATGAATTTAGAATGTAGGTTTAGTCTGAGAAATAAAATACACAGAGTTATATGAAGGTTTGCAGTAATATTATTAAATTAATTACAATGGCTCTCTTAAATTTACATTGTCAACTTTAAAAAAAATCACACTCAGCCCCTGTCCTGCTGAAGCCCTGAGACCTGTCCCTCCCCCGGGCAGAAGCCAGAGGCGACGCATTGGGGGAGCAAGTGGAGTCACATCCCCCCGCCCCATGAGTTCATTGGTTTAACTTTAAAACTTTGGCAGCAAACGTACTGTTTAATATTAATTAAATTTAAATGCTTATAATAGATTATAATAAGTGTAGGCCTTAACCCGAGTTGTTATAATTTCATATTAATTTTAAATGCATGTATTTTTAAAAGATGTTTTTATTTGATTATTACATTAAACTAAAATAACACTTATATTGAATTAAAGATGAAAAATAGTCTAATTTGATGAAGTATCTCTTGTAGCATTTCAGAATGTTTTGATATACACTGCCCTCAGATCTTGTAACTATGTTGTATGATTGGGGGTTAAAGCTTTGTCAGCTGATTCAAGTTTGACCACAGCCAGTTTTCCCATTTCTTCTCCAACATCAGCTACTGCATCTAACAGCAATGGACAGGTGTGTTAGCTGAATGTTACTGCTGAAATAATTGCTGATGTTTACATTATTAGGCTTTATGAGTCAGTGTTTCAGCTGAGATGAATGGTGCAATTTATACATCATAGCAATTGTGTCATGCTGTTCGAAGACTTGGGAAGTCTACGTTGTACAGGTTTTATTTGGCAGAGATTATTTTCATAACCATGAATTCACTTTCTTTTTAAAAGTTCAGGTTCTTGATCACAATTGTGTGGAGAGAGATGGAGATTGTGGCTGCAGAATTGCAGAAAGCACAAAGCCCTCACTGTCAGATTGTTTGTACATATTGAGAATACAACAAAACTGCACTGATGTTTGCACTGTAACAATTTTCATTAACCATAGATAACTTCTCTTTCTTTTCAGATAATGTAGATGTAAAGTAGCAGCTGAACTAATTGTTATCTCTTGCTTATAGGCTGCTGAATCAGGAATAATAAAAGTTAAAACGATAGCTGCAAGAAACACCGATATTTTGGCAGGTAATTATATACAATAACAATACAGTTGGGAAATGTGTTTGGGTCACTGAAAGCAAAACATTTTAAATGATGTTTCAGATATGTACAATCATCTTTCAGGTTTTTAGCACACATGGCGTCAGTAATACCCCAAACAGTAGCATATGTTGGAATATCTTGTAGAACATTTGCATTTCCTTCTGTTACTATATTTGTTAGTGAAGGGCTCAAAATTTTCTACTCCTGAGGGGATTCGGCACCAAAAAATTAAAAGTTCTGCATATTTTGTTAAAATGATGCAATATAATCACACTGGTTTTAATTTTTTTGATAATTTATTTATACTACAATACAGAAAAAAGTCAAACTATTCAGCATTTCCTAAACACATGAAAGTTAAGTTACAAACACTAGGTAACTAATACCCTGCATTCCAGTTATAATTCTGGATTTTCATTTAAATTACATTACAAAACAGCAAAAATAAATAAATAAATAAAACGTTAAAGAATGTCTTTTAAAATTGCTCAGACTTCCACACATGAAAGTCATAGAGTTTTGCTAATCATTGTCCTGGACCTGGCTGAGTAGTTTGGGAAGTGCTTGGTTCTGATTGTCCTGACATTTTATTGATTGCCACATAGATCTTCCTAGCTGATTCCCTTACTGTCATTTATAAGGCTTTACCTGACTCTGGCAATGTAGGGGCCTTAAAAACGTTTACAGGTTTTATGCTTCTAGGGGAATTGACTGAGGGCTGGTCCACACTAGTGGGGGGATTGATCTAAGATACGCAACTTCAGCTACGTGAATAACGTAGCTGAAGTCGAATATCTTAGATCGATTTCAAAAGTACTTACTGCTGGTCCACACCGCAGCCTGCAGGCTCCCCCATCGACTCCGCTTACTCCTCGCGCGGAGCTGAAGTTTCGGAGTTGATGGGGAGCGGCTCTGGGATCGATTTATCGCGTCTAGATGAGATGCGATAAATCGATCCCAGAACATCGATCACTACCCGCCGAATCGGGCAGGTAGTGTGGGTGTAGCCTGAGAATGGGAACAGTTATCTAACAATAGGAACATTAACAATGTTATTAGGCAGGCAGGCTGTTACATTTCTGCATCAGAGAAAGATCAATTAAGTAGCAGGCAGGCTGCTACATTTCTGCCTCCAGCATAATAAAAAGCCCTACCCCTCCACGCCCAGTGAGTCACAGTAGCAAGCGAGAGGGACAGAGTCTCGCGCATTGGTACACATGCATATCTAGCCCTGCCCCCTGACTGTGATCAGCATCTCCCACGCCCAGCCCCTTGTGTCCCCTCCGTCCCCCACCAGTGATTTGAGTCTCCGAGGCTGCTCCAGGCACGTTGGAACAGACGTGCTGCCAGGGAAGAGGTACTTGTCCCCCTGCAGATTTCTTTTGCATTTTTCGGCGTGGGGGGCACAGAAATATGTGGACAATGTTGGGGTGCAGAATTCTGTCAGGAGTAATTTTTAGTGGTTCTTCTACTGAACTGTTGATTTGAGCAAAGTAACAAAAACATTAATAACTCCTGTCAGGACTCTCAATATCTCTTGCTCACTGTGCGCGTTGATCTCACCAATTGTTGCCCAGGGAGTTGTACAATATGTCTATCTATCTAATGAGTCTCGCCTGTGGAGACTACAGTACCCAGCAGCCAGTGCTTCATCTTAATCTGAGTAGAGGTTGCTCATATTGAGATGCAGTATAGCCTCTTGGGACTGGAAATCCCTGTGGTCTGCAACTGTGCAATCTTAAAAAGGGGGAGGGATAGCTCAATGGTTTGAGCATTGGTCTGCTCAACCCAGGGTTGTGAGTTTAATCCTGGAGGGGGCGATTTAGGGATCTGGGGCAAAAATCTGTCAGGGGACAGTACCTGGTCCTGCTAGTGAAGGCAGGGGACTGGATTCAATCTTTCAAGGTCCTTCCAGTTCTAGGAGATAGGCATATCTCCATATATTATTATTATTTATTATTATAAAATGATCTGCCCGGCTGTATTAAATTGCATGTAATCTGTTGGTTTCTTGCATGTTGCCATTAGAGCCCTCAGAAGGGCAAAAGTTTGGATGTCCCTACTTTAATACACCAGGAGTTTAGCACAGCAGTACTTAAACAAAATCCCACAACAGAATAATTTGAAAGATTGAGAAAAGACTATGCAATGTAAGGGTACTTTTATATTAAGATATGTAAAAATATTGCTGAGGAGGAGATTCCTAGAAGTGTTTGAAATAGCAGTCTCTCCCCTCTATTTTACTTTAATGTCTCTCTTTTATTTGTTTGTTTTCACTGCTGTCATGAATGCTGATATAAGTGGGGAAACTATGCCAGGTAATGTCAGCTATGCATCAAAAGACACAAATTTAAGATAAATAGACAAAAGAGAAATCCCATTTACTCATTAGGAAAGCTAGCAACATTCTGCAGCACATTAGTAACAGAAACAATTTACATTTAAAAAAAACTAGTTCATGGTATAAAATTTTTCATCTTCATTCCAAAACTGAAGAATTGTGAAAGGTCATGGCATTCTGAGTATATCTGGACAGACTTTTTTTTTAAGGAACACTCAAAGTATTTTTCATATTTCATAAATACTTTTTTTTACTTACGTTTAAAATGAAATGCATTTACTGTAATTTGTTTCTTCACCAATAATGACACAGATTTGTTGTTATAGGGCTACTTGTAAGCAGATACAATAGAAATATATTTGAATTTTTGACAAAAATGTAAGGTTTTCTGAATAGAGACTTATTTTTATTTTCTTTGCCGTATCTGTGTTATAACATGATGGTCCCCTGACTGTCTTTGTAGATGGGATTAAATATGTCAATACACTATCTGGGAATCTTGTTATAACATGCAAGTGTTATATGTAGTTATGCTGCAGTTTAGTCCTGTTTTCACAGACAAGACTGAACCACATTATGACAAGGTTGAAGCTGCATCTTTCGTCAGGAAACTGTTGTGTGAAAGCCAAAGCAAGGTTCAAATTGTAGTTGTAGATGGGTTCCAAATAGTGGTAATTAAACTTTGAAGGTAGTGTTCCATTGAGATGAGTGAAGGTTGCACTTCAGTTCTATGGTCTGGCTGCAGACTTAACCCAATATTATTGTACAGGAACTCCTCGCTTAAAGTCATCCCGGTTAACGTTGTTTCGTTGTTACGTTTCTGATCGATTAGGGAACATGCTTGTTTAAAGTTGAGCAATGCTCCACTCTTACGTTGTTTGGCTGCCTGCTTTCTTCACAGCAGGCAGCCTCCCTACGTCCCCCCCCCCCTCCCGACAGTGCCACGGATCAGCGCCTTTACCCTCTTTCCCCCCCCGCCTCCTGCCCGCGACAATCAGCTGGCATGCTGCGTTTAGAAGGCAGGAGGGAGGGGGTAGGAGCGAGGACTTGGCGAGCAGGCTCCTTCCTCCCTCCCCTGTCCTCTTCCACTCTCTGACTCCACCACCTCAACCTAGCTTCATACTCAGCAATGATTGTAGTATTAAATTACTTAGGGTAGGTCTATACTTACGCGTCCCGTCGGAGGCGTGCGATCGATGTTCTGGGTTCGATTTATCGCGTCTTGTCAAGACGCGATAAATCGAACCAGGAAGTGCTCCGTCGTCGACGCTGGTAATCCAGCTCGACGAACGGAGTAGGCGGAGTCGACGGGGGAGCCTGCGCGCCGCGTGTGGATCCCGGGTAAGTGCTTTTTCATTCGAACTAAGGTACTTCGACTTCAGCTACGTTATTCACGTAGCTGAAGTTGCGTACCTTAGTTCGACAGGGGGGGGTAGTGTAGACCTAGCCTTATTTAAAATTGTTTAAAACTTATATCTGAATTAAATTGCTTGTTTAAAATGTGTATAATGCCTTTTGTCTGGCAAAAAAAAAAATTCCTGGAACCTAACACGCCCCCCACCGCCCTATTTACATTACTACTTATGGGGAAATTGGATTCGCTTAACATGGTTTCACTTAATCGCATTTTTCAGGAACATAACTACAACGTTAAGTGAGGAGTTCCTGTATTAGTTTATACTCTAAACGTTGCCTCTTAAAACCTGTTGTCTGTAAGGACTATAGTTTATCTATACTGAGATTTAATATGTTCTTAGCATCTTTCTAGATATTTTGCAGGGTTGATGGAGCTTTAAAATGTAGTCTGAGATGTTTCCATCTCACTGTGCCTTGAAGCCAGAGCATAGGTTAATGCATCATTAAAGTACCAAACTTTTCTGGATAGGTGAAATGGTCAGAATTCTCTTCAGATGCAATAGATTCAGATGAAGGAATTTTATTCCCTCAGTGGCCCATTCTGGTTTCAAATAACTGTTTTCTTGTATCATTTGAAAGTGGGATATTAAAGGCATATTGATATTATAAAAAGCTTACTTGTGCCTGATATATTTTTACTTGTGTTAAGTAAGTGACAATACTTAGATGACTTCAACTGAAAGATTAGTGCAAGAATTTTCGTCATGTTTTCAGTTGGCTTGCTGCTTCATTTGTCAGTGCTTTCAGTGTTTGCCCTGTATAATCATTTTCATGTGTGTCGTTATATCTGTCACACAACAACAAAAGTTAGAAACTTCTTATTTTTTAAAACCCTAAAGTTTAGATTCTGAGTATGTGAATACATTTCAGGAAACGTGTGGATATTCCATATGTGCGGATTTTGTTGATCCTGGTCATGAGTGTTGACTAGCTGAGCTTTGCTATTATGTCATTACTGTACTACTTCTCAAAAAGAGATTACTTGAGGGGAAGAGAGGAAGCACAGCTATAAAGAATGACATGGAGTTTAGTATGCCTGTATCTTTTGCTAATGCTTGATAGTGTCCCAGTCTTTTCTGTTTTTCAAGATATCAACATTTTCTGGTTTTGCTTTAGCTCAGTGTTTGCACATTTAAATTTAGGCAGTGCCAGTCCGATTTCCCAACTATCCTATTTAAAACCCCAACCTTTTGTGGAGGCTGTGTACATACATGTGTACTGTTAAAGCTGAAGAACATTTTAGTTGAGAAACTGATGAGGCAAATATTACTGCTACTACAGAATTAAGGAAAATTTGCAAGACAGTTCATTGATTCATCCTTAGAATTTTCTTATTTTATGATGCAATTCTGTTGTCTTTCTCGAGAACAGATTACAGAATATCTTTAGCCACTGTACAGGTTTAAAAATTAAAATTGAAAGGTGCACTGAAATGCTTCTTTTGAATTAATGAATGGACTGCTTAAGATCATAATCATTTATCTGAGGGAGAGAGAGAGAGAGAAAATAAATGAGTTATAAATACAATAGATAAATTTCAAAAGTAAATGAAGGGTTTTTTTAATCTGTCAGGACCCGAGTTCATTGTTATGCCTTCTCCTGGGAGAGTTTTGACATTGCTAATAATTGACATAATCTTCCTTCTTCACATGGTTTTGAATATTTGTGATGTCTTCAATACTTTCAGGAGAGAAACAAACTTGAGTTCAAATAACGGTGGATAAGTATGAGAAGCAATTATTTTCACATTTTGGTTTTAAAAGATGCACTTATAAAACGTACCACTTTTAGACCACCCATGTTTTCAGTTAAACGCATTTTCTTATTCAAAGCTTCTTTTCTGAAATAGATGAAATTTCAAGTCTTGTTTTTTTATCTGTATCTGTTTTTTTAATGCAAACTAATTAGGGGGTATAAAAGGGAAGTGGAACTTGATGCAACTGAATTTCTGTATGTCGCTTTTAAAATGAGAGTTAATCTCCCAGATTCTGGTTTTGGTGATAACCTGGAGAAAACACTTTTTAATTATATATCTGTATCCATCTACAAAGTTTAGTACAGATGGACCACTGAGATCGAGATAGATTGAGCTTTGTAGTAGGATAAAATACTTTCTTAGACCATGTCTACACTTGCAGTGGGGTACGTGTAGCTACATGTTGCCGTGAAAGGCTGGCTTTGTTCACGCTCACTGTGATGTGTAGCTACACGTGGCAGTGAAAGACTCTGGCAGCGTGGAGGCAACAGGATGCTATGCAACTAAAAGTAGCACTGTAGAGGTGAAAGGCACTGCTTGGATGTGTAGAGAGCTGTGTAGGGTATATATCCTAGAGGTTCAGGCATGTAGGGCTCATTATTCGCCTAAGCTGGCTCACTGTCAATGCTGCTGTTTATACCTGTACTAACTGGGCATGCAGAGTCTGCACTCTACAGGCTGACATAAGCCTAGACCTACCCTTTTTTTATTTAAATGTACCACGTGCCTGATATTGTATTAAGGTTGTCGACCACCTTTTCATCTTTTTATCCTTGTCTCCTAATTATCAACTCTTGACTCCTTTTCAGGACTCTACTGCATTTTGTGTGTGTGTGATAAATTTACAATATTGTTCTTCTCTAATTGCCATTTGGAGTTCAGTGACAATTGTGGGGAAAAAATTATAAATAAAAGCACTTCAGTTCACTGATCAATAATGTATAACTCATGTTGTTAGAGAACCGTGGAACATTTATCAGAAGAGTACTAGTGCTGGCTGCAAATTTGTGTTCCCATGACTTAAAAAGCAGATTGTTTTGCTTAAAACAGTTTTATGGCTAATTTTCAGTTCTGATGTTTGTTTGTGTTTTATAGTCACAATATTGAGGATTAAAAAGTGGCTTGTGCTCATACACATTCAGGGCTGCTTGTCTGATTATTTTTAAATAAGCTTTCAATGTTGGATCTATAATATCCAGATCTGTAGATCTGTCAATAAATTGTTTAAATTACCCTGTAGTGGCTCTGAAGAAACTGCCATTATAGAATGTAGATTTGTTTAATACATTCGCTTTGGCTGATCCTTTATAAGTCCACAGATATAACATCCTTACAGGAAGCAGACACTTTTAACATTCCTCTAGCCCTTTTTGAGACATTTTAGTCAAGAGGCTAATGCCTCAGTTTTATATACTTTTTTGTTGTTCTTAACTTGATGTCAGTTTTCAAATCAGTTGTTGGAACATTGAGTAACAAAACAAACTCTCACATATACTCCAAATATCTTTGACTTTTACATAAATAAAAAGCTGTTTGTCTGCTATTTGCCATCATAGCACAAGTATAAGTTTTACTTATAAGAGCTACGCTACAATGACTAACTTTTGTTTTTCTTAAATTAATCGTATCCTTATGTGAATGTCCTATCCAGGGCTCTAAATGACCAGTCATTCCCCCCACGCTATACAGGGCCATGTGGTTGGTGATGAGTATTGCTTTGATTTTTTTCTCCCACCCACTCTGTCTGCACTGGTATACATCTCTTTGTGTTACACATGTAGCACTGCTCCATACATGGATATCCAACAGATTGAGGAGAGTGCAAGTTTGAAACTCCTTGCAGAGCCCAAAGGGGAAGAGAGGTCTTCGTGAAGATTGGAAGAGGTTTATGACCATGGACAAATCAGTCACTCTAGAAGGAAATTTGAGGGTTAGGGAGAAAGAAAGACAAAGATGAGGAGATGCATTAAGATGGGTCAGAGTGAGGAGGACAAGAGGGGATGTGGGAATCAGAGCACTGTGGGAAGGGTTAAGAGAGGATAGGACAAGAAGCTCATTGGCAGGTCAAGTATTCAGGAGAGTACTGGCAGTTCTCTCACCCATAATCCAATTGCTTCTCCCCAGTTTAAAAATATCTGCCATAAATTTCAAGATTGGAGATTCTTTTTGGGTTTTGTTGATGTTTAGGATTTGAATAACTGGTAACAATTATTGATCACATGTTTTATGACTAACAAGTATTTGCCTTACATTGTTCAAATCAGCAAACTGTTAAAAGTTGACCGACTTTCCTTTATCTGTTCAAAAGCATTGAAAGAGAACAGCTCGGAGGTAGTTCAGCCGTTTCTAATGGGCTGTGGAACAAAGGAACCAAAGATTACTCAACTGTGTCTAGCAGCCATACAGAGACTTATGTCACATGAAGTTGTTTCAGAGGTAAGATGGATGTTATATGGAAATATTGTCTTGTATTGAAATATTTGAAGTATTCAATACTTTAGCAAAGATAAAAACACTATTATAAGACTGCTTTCTAAAGCTGAAACACATTTATGTATATTAAAATGGATATAATCAGGTGGAAAATGTTTTTTTGAGTTTCAAACATTGTCAAAATCCAATCCACCACGTTGGAGCCAAAGGAAATGTACATAAAAATAAAAGGGTATTCTTTTGTAGAATCCATTACAATAGTTGGATTCCTTAGCTGGCTCAGCAGCAGTTAGCTAGGAAACACTATTGCCAAACTTGTATTGACATAGTTCAAGAAATCAATGCCACAAACCAGAAAGACCTCTTTTATGTGATAAAAATGGCTGATTTGAAAAACTGTTTTGGCTAACATGGTTGTAGTGCTGTATGGAAAGGGCACAGTTAAGCACTCAGAAGTTGGTACGTACCACACTTAAGAATGGAAGTGTAATCTTTACTCTGCCTGCATCTGTGCATGAATAGTCTATTATTCTATTAAAGATTCAATTGCATAGCTCCTGAATTCAGTATAATAAGCAACAACAATAATATGCTTAGACAGCGGAGGTTTGTATTGCCAAGTATCCATGACCACACTGCACTGCACAACTTTATTCCCAGCATCTATGAGCTCCCCAGGGTTATTACTGATCTGGTGCAGGTTAATTGTGGACAATGGCATGACTGCCACCGGTCTGTGACTGGGCAGTGTCCTTTCCTGACCTCAAGTCCAATCTTCAAGGCTTGATATGCGGAGATTTTGTCTCCAAGGCAGGCAACACGACCAAAAAGAGCCAGTTGTCAGTGGCCAATGACAATTCTAGTCATCTTGAGGCCAGTTCTCAGTGATACGTCCCTATTATTGATAAAGTCAAACCATCTTGTACCCAGTAGTTGCTGCTGGCAATGCATATGAAATATCTCCAACCTCTCAATATCTTGTTTAAGCAACATCCATGTTTCAGATGCCTATAAGAGGATCTGACTTACGCAGGTTTGATAAATCAGTACTTCTGTATATAGTTTCACCTTCTTTTGGCTCCAGACCCTATGCAGGTCCATGCGCCCGTTTGATGATATAACATGCATCTATTGCCATAGTCTTAAATACACATGTAACATCTAGTAATACTGCTTTTTAGACAGAGCAATAGACATATTTTTCTGGCATATATAGGTCACTGAAGTTTGTAGCCAAATTAGCTTTGTAGTGAATTGCCTCTTCCTCTAAGAGAAGTTGTACTTCTGGTTGAAAAATGAAGTGTGCACACAGGTTGACAAAATGATTAAAATATATGCCTTAAATAGAAGAGAACTGATCACGTAAGTCTCTTGCTATCCAGGACTATTGTGACAAAGAAATTAGTATTATATTCTCTGTGTGTTTATAAGGTTGTAGGGGAAAAAATGAATTTACTATAGTATATGTGAATACTATATTTTAAATGTATGTGTAATCATGGTATTAAATACAAAGTATATAAAATTTAATTGCACATATCAAATTATTTCTTCATAGGCTGCAGCTGGAAATATTATTAACATGCTTTGGCAACTGATGGAAAATAGTCTTGAAGAACTCAAATTACTTCAGACGGTTCTTGTACTTTTAACAACCAATACAGTTGTTCATGATGAAGCACTCTCCAAGGTAGGAATTTGTTTATGCAACTATGGTATTTATTTTAACATGCTAACTTACTTATCTAAATCAATTCCACTGAAGGAATGTACCTGCTTGTAAAACACAGGCCCTGATCCTGCAAACACTTGTTGAAATATTTAGTCCTTTAGTAAAGATAAAAATACTTTTTTGTAAGAGTGAGCACAAAAGGATGCTTTGTCCTTATAAAGAATCACAAAGTACTTTACCAAGGAGGAGGGTAGTATTATCCCCATTTCATAGAAGGGAAAATTTGAGTTAAGCGAGTTGCTCAAGATGAAATATTCTGCCACTGTCTGTTATGTATTGTAACTAACAGGCTTAACTGATCAGCAGCTACCACTTGGTGTGATACCCTAATGTATACTCTGCTGGTGAAAGTACTAGAAATTGAAATCTGTTGCATATTTTAAATATTATTAAGAAAAGAAAAATATATTTTTTAAAGCAATATTGGGAGAAATGTGACTTGCCTTAACCTAGTAAGCATGGTCCACTATCAGTTGCTCTTCATTGGTAGTTGTAACGTCAGTGGCAAAGTTCAGAAGAATAGAAGCTGGCAGAATTTTGATAGTGGGGCAGGACTGTGCACATGCTTGAAATGAGGAAAACCAAAATAAATGCTAAGAGAACAGGCAGGTGAGGTAATATCTTTTATTGGACCAGTTTCTGTTGGAGAGAAAGAAGCTTTCGATCTTGCACAGAACTGCTCTTTAGGTATGGAAGAGGTACTCAGACTGTCACAGCTAAATAGAAGAGTAGAACAGATGAGGTGTTAATACATGTTGCAAGAGACCATTCATGGTGAAGCGGACAGTTAACACCTGTACAGTCATAGGATCAAGAAAGGTTAGTGGGTTACACATTGTTATAATGAGACATAAATCCAGTGTCTTTATTAAGTCCATGATTTTTAGTATCTAACAAAGTTATGAATTTAAGCTCCTAGACTCATATTTTGAAGGTGGTGTTCTACTTTCCTTTGAGGATGAGGACTGAGAGGTCAGATATGGAGTGGTTGCTTTGTGAAAAAAGTGTTCGCCCCCAGGTGATATGGCATTTATCTTTTATCATTTTTCTATGCTAGTTCATTCGACAGTATAGCGATTCTCGTTTCACCCACATAGTAGTTGTTACTGGGGCATGGATGAGGTACACCACATGTGGTGATAGGCATGTGTAGGACCCATGCATTTTGAAAGATGTATTATTGATCATCAATACTGTGGAGGATATAAACAGGAAAAACTAGAAATACTAGTGAATAAACAACAGATATAGCTGGCATCAGAGACTAGGTGGGATAATACACATGACTGGAATATTGGTATAGATGGGTACAGCTTGCTTAGCTAACTGGTGATCCACTGAATCATGGTGTACGTGTAAAAGATCTGGTCAGGTGCCTGATGAATCTGCTTATGGCTGACGTGCCCAATTCAAAAGCGACACAGCTTGTTACAAGTTTCACAGATCCATGTGTTGTCTGAGTTAGAGTCCAACATTACAGCTTTCTTCTTTCTCACTTTGCTTCTGTCCTCTGGATCAAAGCCACTTCATGCTGAGCTGTACCCAGTACCAGATGTTCCCTCCAGATTGAATGGAATTCTGAATGCTCCTCCTATATGTCTACATTGATGTTGAACAATTTCATATAATTTTTGCACACATTGTGGTACCGTCATAAAGGGAAACCTCACTTTCTAGAGCCGTCTCGAATCAACAACAAATTTTTGGGATGCACTGGAGACAATCTTTTATTTCAGAAGGTGGAGAAAGCCACGAGGGGAGAGGCTGTTCTAGATTTGATTTTGAGGAACTGGTTGAGCATTTGAAAGTGGAAGGCAGCTTAGATGAAAGTGACCATGAAATGGTAGAGTTAATGATTCTAAGGAATGGTAGGAGGGAAAACAGCAGAATAAAAGGTAATGGATTTCAAGAAGGCAGACTTTAGCAAACTCAGGGAGTTGGTAGGTAGGATCCCATGGGAAGCAAGTCTAAGTGGAAAAACAGTTTGAGAGAGTTGGCAGTTTTTTAAAGACACATTATTAATGGCATAAGAGCAAACTATCTCACTGCTTAAGAAAGATAGGAAAGGATGCAAAGGATGAATATTTTAAAAAAGCACAAGTTTGTAGGGACAAAATTAGAAAGGCCAATGCACAAAATAAGATTAAACTAGCCAGAGACATGAAGGGTAACAAGAACACATTCTACAAATACACTAGAAGCAAGAGGAAGACCAAGGACAGGGTAGGCCCGTTACTCAAGGAGCGGGGAAAAGACAATAACTGAAAATGGCAGAAGTGCTAAATGACTTTTTTGTTTAGTTTTCACCAAATAGGTTAGTAGTGATAGCACATCTAGAGAGTGAACACCTGTGAAAATGAGGTAGTATCTAAGGCTAAAATAGTGAAAGATCAAGTTAAAAATTACTTAGACAAGTTAGATGTCTTCAAGTTGGCATGGCTTGATGAAATACATAGAACACTCAGGGAGCTGACTGAGGAGATATCTGAGCCATTAGCGATTATCTTTGAAAACTCATAGAAGATCGGAGAGATTCCAGAGGACTGGAAGAGGAGAATATAGTGCCAATCTTTAAAAAGGGAAATAAGGACAACCTGGGGAATTACAGACGAGTCAGCTTAACTTCAATAGCCACAGCGATAATGGAATAAGCAAGTTGCAAACACCTAGAAGATAATAAAGTGATAAGTAATAGTCAACACGGATTTGTCCAGAACATCATGTCAAACCAACATAATAGCTTTCTTTGACAGGGTAACAAGCCTTGTGAATAAGGGGGAAGTGGTATATGTGATATACTTTGACTTTAGTAAGGCTTTTGATACTGTCTCATAAACTAGGGAAATATAGCCTAGATGGAGCTACTCTAAGGTGGGTGCACAACTAAGCTGGAAAACCACTTCCAGAGAGTAGTTATCAGTGGTTCACAGTCAGTCAAGCGGGAACGGCATATCGAGTGGGGTCTCTCAGGAATCAGTCCTGGGTCTGGTTTTGTTCAATATATTCATAAATGATTTAGATAATAGCAGAGAGAGTACACTTATAAAGTTTGTGGATGATACCAAGGTAAGAGAGGTTGTAAGTACTTTGGAGGATAGGATTCAAATTCAAAATGATCTGGGCAAACTGGAGAAATAGTCTGAAGTAAATAGGACGAAATTCAGTAAGGACAAATGCAAAGTATTCCACTTAGGAAGGAATAGTCAGAAGAGGGGATGGAGGGAATTTGGGACATGCAGGGCTGCGGCAGCCAGAGAAAGAGGTGACTTTCCCCAGTTCCAGGGCTGCGGCTGCTGGGGAGAGACAGCCCTCCTTCCCAGCCTCAGCTGTGTGGCTGCTGTGGCATGGGACACACCTCCCTCTTTCCCCGCCCCAGCTCGGTGGCTGCCGTGGCAGGGGAGAGAGGGCACATCCATCACATTAGAAAGGTAAGAATACTGATATTAAAATGAGTTGTGTGCTTTTATTTGTAGAACAAAAAAAGTTAATTATTACTTTTTTATACAACGCTTTTATCCAAAGCGCTATACAATAGTTAGCTAATGGTACAAGCAACATTTGGAAAGATTATTAAGTGGTCCGTCAAGATTTCAAGTGGTCCGTGGAAAAAAAAAGTTTGAGAACCACTGGTCTAGAAAATGTGACTTATGAGGGAAATTTAAAAAAAATTGGGTTTGTTTAGTCTGGAGAAGAAAAGATTGAGTGGGGGACAAAATAGTTTAAGTACATAAAAGGAGGAGTTATAAGGAGGAGGGTGAAAAATTCTTCTCTTTCTGAGGATAGGACAAGAAGCAATGGTCTTAAAATGCAGCAAGGGTGATTTAGGTTGCATATTAGGAAAAACTTCTTAACTGTCAGAATAGTTAAGCACTGGAACAAATTGCCTAGGGTGGTTGTGTATTCTCCCTCATTGTAGGTTTATTAAGAACAGATTAGATAAACACCTGTCAGGAATGGTTTAGTTATTACTTAATCCTGCTATGAGTGCTGGGGACTGGACTAGATGACCTATTGAGGACCCTTCCAATCCTGCACTTCTATGATCATAGCAGTTGAGATATGTCTGCACATTTTGCATCTGTTGGTCTGACAGAGTCTGGCACCACTTTGAGGTGGTGAATCCTGGTCATTGGCAAGGTCCTCATCTTTTTTAACATAGGCTTTCAGTTTAACCACTTCCTTGGTGTTTTGGTATTTTAGGGTTAGCCTGTTTAATCCTTCCCTTCCTCCCTGTCCAGTAGGGTCAAAATCTGAACTCTTTTGTGTAACAGAATCCATTGGCTGGCTGGGTTATTTATTTTGCAGGATGTTTAACCCTTTCTAGCCATGCATCACAAGAACCCTTTTCAATATGGGAAATAACCCTCCGTCTAGCTGTCACCTACCCCACCAGAACTCATATGGGTTATCATTAAACAATTACAGCCCATTCTTGATAGGGACCACATCCTGAAAGAAATCTTTCCTGAACCCGCTCTTCTAGTCTTGACGCACCGCTCTCCCCCACCCCCCACAGCCTTAGAGAGCTTTCTGTCTTAAAGAGAGACCATCCATTTTCATTAGCATGTTAAACTCAAGGTTCTTTTGTCCTTCCATTACCAACCTTGCTTCCACATGGAATCAGATGTCGTGTCCACTTAGGGTATGTCTATACTTACCCGTCGCGTCGGAGGCGCGGGATCGATGTTCTGTGTTCGATTTATCGCGTCTTGTCAAGACGCGATAAATCGAACCAGGAAGTGCTCCGTCGTCGACGCTGGTAATCCAGCTCGACGAGCGGAGTAGGCGGAGTCGACAGGGGAGCCTGCGCGCCGCGTCTGGACCACAGGTAAGTTCGAACTAAGGTACTTCGACTTCAGCTACGTTATTAATGTAGCTGAAGTTGCGTATCTTAGTTCGATAGGGGGGGTTAGTGTAGACCTAGCCTAAGAGACTACAAGTCATAAACTCTCATCTCTAGATATTTTGGATATCTGCTCTCCCCTGCATCCTTGTAACCCAGTAACCTGATCTTTCCTCAGTAGCTGAGTCACAGACTGCTTACTTAAAGAATCAACATGGAGACATTCATGGTCCAACAACATTGTCTCCCCAACAACCTGGTTAAGCATATAGGGCTGTTTAAATTCCCTGACAATTTTCATTCCGTCTAAAACCTTCTCAAAGCTATTCACATTGGGTCTTTCTAAAGCAAAGTCAGTGGATCTATACACTTCTGAAAGACTCTGGTAGTTAGGAACTGGAACAAATCTCCCAAACAAACTGTTGCTTTCTCTATACAGTGATTCACCCTGAGTTAACTCAATCAAATCACTTCCACACCCATCAGTTGCAGCAAACTGCTTGCAAAAACTACCTTGAAGATTTTCCTCTTCAGGAATCTTTCTAAGCAACAACCATTTTTTACAGAAATTCTGCCCTTACCCTTTTCACCTAGGGCTTGCTCTAAAGGAACATTTTCCTGAGCAACAACAGACTCTTTCTGAGTTTCACTTAAATCCAGAATCACCTCTGTCCCATCAAGAGGATTTTCACAAAACCCCCTTTCAGCTAAACTGCTAGACTTCATAGTCACAACATTAGAAGCATTCTCTTCCTTGTTACAAGTTTCCACACTGTTAGTGGGTAACATAGTCCAATCACCTTCATGCTTTTCTTGTGCCCTGGCTGTATCACCCTGATCAGACAAGGTTGTCGTATCTTTACCCAGCAACACACTAGCAACAGGCAAAATAGAAGCACCAGAATCACTTGGTCTCTGGGAGCTCTTTGACATCAGCTGGATGCAACCTAATTACAATGTCATCATCCTTAGACACAAATTCAGGACCACTTCCTTACTGGACTTTAGTTGTATCCAGAATCAGCTCTGGGTTAACTGATCAATCCTCAACCATCATAGGCTGACAGGCTTCTTCTGTCTCCTTTTACAGACAGAAAAGAGTTGGAGAAACATTCCCCTTTAATAGACAAACAGCTTGGAATATCCTTTCCTTTGTCCCAGCACACATGGCTGTTCACAGACAATTGCTTGGAGATTGCGGTAGCTCCCTTCACAGGCAAGTCATTACCCCTAACAGACACAGGAACATTTCCTTCACTGTCACAATTCTCCACACTGGTAACAGGTAAGGTATAGGGATACTCATGTTCCACTCACTTTGCTTTCCCAAACTGCCGATTAGACAAAGCCATCAGCTCAAAAGGCTGTCTATGCTTATCTAAACTTTCTTTGCCTTTCTCTTCCTTAACAGATAAACTGATGTTTTCCACAAATTGTGTCTTATTACACTGAGCTACTTTAAGCACATCACTTTTACCTGGGTCAGGCTTACTTTCCCAAGCTTTACTAGCCAACAATTTATCACTCACCAATAATGTACTCTTTCCTTCCTCAGTTAGGGCTTTAACCTGATCACCAATTTTAATTTGCTCTAGAGAAACCTCTTCCTGAGCGTTATCTAATGCCAGATTCATTTCTGAGATACCAGACACTTAGGAATTTTTTCCACATATGCACTGCTTCTTTGCACAGACAAAGAGCCATCTTCCTCAGTCAAACATTTGGAGAAACCCTCCATAGGCAAATCCTTACCCCTAATAGTCACAGGTTCAGGATTATTTCTTTCCTGTGACTGGTTTATATCATCAACTTGGCGGAACAAAGTTTTAATATCATCCCCGATCAAAAGATCCTTAAGCAGTAACTTCCTTACACCAGCTATAACTTCATGTTTAACACCATTCTATTCAAGATGGATTCTGGCTAAAGGCACACTTACAGTAAACTCATACAGGATTACAGTATTCACACTCTTATTTGGTAAGTAATCTTCCTCTTTGACAAGATCTGCTTTAACAAGAGTGATGTTAGAAGCTGTAATTTGCCCTAAACAGCTTTTACCATTGACTTTTACATTCCCTGCAGAAGTTATGGGGTTACCGTCATCTGAGCTCACAGTAAAAGCATTTACATAAAAGGTAGAAGTGTTGGGGTAAATTTGATTACACACAGACAACTGCTTAGAGTCAAACAACATACCAACATTGTTAAAACTGGATAGATTCTATCCCCATCTTCGCTATTGAGAGGAGCTGGCTTTTTAGGATGATAACCGTTCCTGTTGTTCCTTTATTCTCTTGAGTTGGATCTTAAGTCTGTCCACTTTTGCCTTAGCTTCTAGTTCCTGCAATTGAATATATGCCATTCTTTGTTCATGTTCAAAACACAGGTGTTCTCTTTCAGCAGTTTCTCCTTCCATATCAGCTGTTTTTTGCTGCAGTTCAAGTTCTAGCTGCTGGTTTCTCACTGCAAGTCCAGCCTTGGAATTGTTAAAGCTTGAGGATCTGAAAACTAGTAAGCAAGATAGTGTCTCTGTTTGATGCAAATTATCTGACTGACTGGTGGGGAGACAGACTTGCCCATAGCCGTTAGCAAAGAGGTTTTGGCATCATTATTTCATTGATTTACAGTCTTTTAGTAAGGGCTAACCTTGCAGTGACAAATATCTGTAAGATAGCAAAGGTAGCTTATGTAGCAGTTACTGGAAAGGCTTAAGTCTCCTCCTGCAAAACTAATTTACACAGCTAGAATTGACAAATGTTGTTAATGCCTAAGGCAATGATGACATTTTAAATACCATTCTACACTTGGAGGAAAGGTAGACTATGTAAAAATACTAGTGAATCAAGTTCTGGCTTTTTGCCGCATATGCAAGCACACATGAAAAAACAGTTTGGTATTTAGAATAAGAATTTTGTTTCTTAGTCTAAGTTTTACTATTAGAATATTTTTTCCTAATAAAATGCTGTTTAGCACATATATCATGACTAGTGACTTCAGCGAGAAGTTTTTACCTACAAAATGAAAGGGTGTGGTGTGTTTTTGTTGCTTTATTTTTTGCTGATCACTTGGTACAATGCAATGGATGAATGAAAAAAAAAATCTGGGTTCTGCTGTTTTAGTCTTTCCTTCTTCCTCTGCATCTGGACTTTAATAACTGGTTTTATTTTAGCTTCTTCCTTTTTTAATCTGTTTTTGCTGTTCCTCCATAATAAATTCCTCACTATAAGCCCACAGAAGTGGTTTTTTAAAAAAGGACTATTCCCATGAGTAATAATCTAGTGCTTTAAATCCATTAGTCTTGTGCATGTGTGCATATTTTCAGGGCAGAGAAATCTGGACCCCACAACACCTTGAGCTCTGAAATCATAGCCAATACACCGAGAGTTTATCCTGACTAGTATTTTAAAGGAGGCATCCCCAAAAGACCTATTTCCTAAATAGCCCTTGTGTTGGTGGCACACTTTTGTTTGAGTTAGAACTGAAATAACATTACAATATAATTTAAAGATGCACTGTGTTGATGCCACCTTTCGACTGAGACATAAAAATGAGGGTCCTGATCCACTTTTATCTTAATTCCCTGGTATTTTTGCAAGAATAGGTCTGTTGATCCATGTCCTGACAAAATTTGGATTGAGGAATTCTGTGTGCCAAAATTCCCCTTACAGTCTTTTTCTTTGCTTTCCATCTAAATAGAATTATAAAAAACATTCTGAATTGTCTCCTACTCACTGTGCTCTGAAAACAGAGCTTACGTTAATCTAGCCAATGTCAGATTTTTCTGGGGCGTCGAAATTATTAGAATCCTTTTCAAATGCTGTGGATCTGAACAAAAGGACTTAATTCTTTCTCTGGTTTTTTTCCCAGTTTTACACAATTGGTTTCCCAGATTCAGTCTCCAATATCCAAGTTGGAAACAATTTAAAAATCATGTTTCTGTGTAATGTATTTTTATCTGTTACATTTAACACCTAAGATTACTGTAATTGAAAGATTAGAAAAACATATTTTTCATTACTTTATCCATGTACATTGTGCATTTGAAAGCACTTTGTATGTAGACAGAGTGACCATATTTTGAGTGCCTTAAAGGCTGCCTGGGTAATTTTTTGGGGAGGTGCTTTCTTTTTCCCTATTTCCTTAGTGTTTATTTTATGTTTGGATGATTACAGTCTAAATGTACACAGGAAGGAACGAAGTAGTGTTATCAAAGACCTCTATTGACTGCAGCAGCTGTGGCAGGCTAGCCCGCTAAGGCAGGGGTCTCAAACTCAAATCACCAGGAGGGCCACATGAGGACTCGCACGTTGGCCCGAGGGCAGCGTCACTCGGCCCTGCCCCCCACTCCACCCCCGCCCCTGCCGGCAGGGTGCGGCGGGGGCTCAGGGCATGGGGTTGGGGTCTAGGAGAGAGTGCGGTGTGTGGCAGGGGGTTGGGGTGTGGCAGGGGGTTCAGGGCAGGCAGTTGGGGTGCAGGAGGGGTGTGGGGTGTGGCAGGGGGCTCTGGGCAAGGGGTTGGGGTGTGGGGTGTGGCAGAGGGCTCAGGGCAGGGGGTTGGGGTGCAGGAGGAAGTGCAGTATGTGACGGGGCTCAGGGCAAGGGGTTGGGGTGCAAGCAGGAGGCTTAGGGCAGGGAGTTGGGGTGCAGGGTGCAGGAGGGGTTCGGGTTCCAGCCCAGTGCTGCTTACCTGGAGCAGCTCCGGGATGGCAGAGGGGCCAGGGCAAGGGCAGGCAAGCAGGCAGGCTGGCTCCCTCCCTCCCTGCCTGCTGCCTGCCCCCAGCCCCTCCTCTCCCGAAGCCCGTGACACTGTCCCCCTAGGGGCCCCCGGTAGGAGGGGGAGCAAAGAGCTCCCTGAGCTCCTGTTGCCTGTGGTTACCTCCCCCGAAGCGCCCATTGGCCGCGGTTCCCGGGCAATGGGAGCTTCAGGGGAGGTAACCACAGGCAACAGGAGCTCACAGAGCTTCTCCCCCTCCCCCCGGGGCTGCAGGGACGCAGTGTGTGTGTTCCCGGGGCTTCCCGGAGCAGCGGGGGGCCCTCAGCACCATGGGGTGAGCAAATCCGCGGACCGGATCCAAAGCCCTGAGGGGCCAGATCCGGCCCGGGGCTGTAGTTTGCCCACCCCTGGCCTGGAGGTAGGCTGGGGACGCGGCGCGCTGGGGCGGGGGGGGAGGAGAGGGGCCCATGGGAGCTTGGCAGGCCGCAGGGAAGAATCCTGCAGGCCGCATGAGGCCCGCGGGCCGTGAGTTTGAGACCCCTGCACTAAGGCAACTGGAAATTGGATAAATGGTATAAAGAACAGAGCAGAGAGTAATTCAGGATCTGGGGGGCTAGATAGTAGGTACTTTCTTGGACTTGGCTATTCAAATTGTTAACATTAACAACAAACCCTGGGATGTAGTTTTGAGATGTGTGTTGGTTTGATATTCTGGGCCTCCCCCACCCCCACCCCCCAAAGCTGGGGAAGGGCAAAATCACTAAAGGAACTACCATCTTTGCCTGCCTGACGAGATAGCCAGTCTTATACTAATAAGCCAACCCTCCAGTTCAAGTTCTTTGAGGAGCAGTTTCAATATTGGCATAGTGACTTGAGAAAATGTAAGATCTGAAGCTACTTTCAATTTATTTTAATTGATAAGATTTGAAGTTGGGTGTTTTCTTTTTTAAGTCTATGCTATTATTGATTTCTTTGACAGTCCCTTGTTGAAGGTTTTCCTTATAAACAATTCAAAAGGTGATCTCATTCAGTGCTTTTTAACTTGAGTTAATATATTTAACTTTCTTTCTAGTTACTAATTGTTAGTAATATGAAAATCTATAGCAGGGATAGGCAACCTATGGCATATGTGCTAAAGGCGGCACGGGAGCTGATTTTCAGAGGCACTCTCACTACCTGGGTCCTGGCTACCGGTCTGGGGGGGCTCTGCATTTTAATTTAATTTTAAATGAGTCTTCTTAAACATTTTAAAAACCTTATTTACTTTACATACAACAATAGTTTAGTTATATATTATAGACTTACAGAAAGAGACCTTCTAAAAATGTTTAAATGTATTATCTGCACGCAAAACCTTAAATTAGAGTGAATAAATGAAGACTCGGCACACCACTTCTGAAAGGTTGCTGACCCCTGATCTATAGCAACATATAGTCTTTCCATCTTGTAAAAGATTAAACAATTAATACAATCATTTTATATTGGGACTATTGGTGTTCTGTGGAAAAAGGTGTGTAAACTCCCAGATATTGATATCAGATGGCTCACGACTTGTAGCTTGAAAATATAGTAGAAACTATATTCTGGCTGCCTCTAACAAGTTAATTTCCCAGATGATGATTTAAAGGCTTCCTGCTAATGTGCAGAAGGGTTTAGTTAGCCTACCCCAGATAACAAAGATCATCAAGTGTTTGGTCAGTTTTAGGAGGTTATTAAAATATAGTACTCATCCTTTCATTTCTGCAATACAAGTGACAGATATTGGCACAGAGCAAGAGTGATCAAGGTCATTCAAATAGTTTATAAATACTTTTTATGTAGAGAGAAAATGAAAATTATTTTCCGTTCTTTAGGTAATAACTTCACCAAAGTTACTCCAAAGACCTCTTCAGCACTCTTTCGCTATTTCATTTTTTCCAGACATACATTTTTTAAAAATGATAATCTATGTTGAGAGGTAAATAAGCCATTATTGAAAGCGACAATAGAGTTATTCAAACAGAAACCTTTCAGGCAGAGTTTTATTCTTGATGCTTCATACCCTAATCTATGTCCTAAACAACAGCAAATCTGGTCGGCTTTAAGCGAATTCTGGAGGCCCTATTCTAAATACATGGGCCTTTTTTTTTTTTTTTTTTTTAAACACTACAAAATGTCATACGTTGTTTTCAGCAAGAACAATGGATCTCTGGCATGAATCCATATTCCCCTAAAACAGTCACGTACAGTGTAGTTCAGAAGTAGTCGTATGACGAGAGAGTCACTACTGTTGGAGCTGAAGTGTGCCCTTAGCATCTTCAATGTCAACCAAAAAAATAACATCCATATATTTAGTGAATGCAGCAGCATAGCAATCCCTGCAGGAAATGTTTCTGAGCCAGCCTTTAGGGGGACTTTACTAATAACTCTTTTTATGGGGCATGTCACTCTTGCCTCACGTAATATCAGTATGTCTAATGTTACTTAGTTATTCCTTTCTCTGCTATTGCGTTCGTAGTTTTTTCATTCTCTGCTGAAGGAGTAAGAGACACAAAAGATAGGCCTTTGGAGTTCCTTTTCTGATGTCTAACTCTCGCATCCTTGTCTTTCTTTGTGGAAGCTGAGTTTCAGTCTCAGGGCTTGTCTTCACTACCCGCCGGATCGGCGGGTAGCAATCGATCTTTCGGGGATCGATTTTTCGCGTCTCGTTTAGACGCAATTAATCGATCCCCGAAAGCACTCCCCGTCGACTCCGGAAATCCACCTCATCGAAAGGTGGAAGCGGAGTCGACGGGGGAGCAGCAGCGATCGACTCGCCGCCGTCCTCATGGCCAGGTAAGTCGATTACGATACGCCGACTTCAGCTACGTTATTCACGTAGCTGAAGCTGCGTATCGTAGATCGACACCACCACCCCCCCCTAGTGTAGCCCTGGGCTCAGAAGTGCTTCTGTTTTTACAAAATGGGCTTTATCCCTATATTATTGGTTTGTCAGAGATAGTGTTTTGACCAGAAGCAGCATCATTGGTAGGGAAAACTGAAATCCCTTAAGAGGAGAGATTGTTAGATGCTGCATCAGGAACACAATAGTTAGGCATTCTGTATTTTCCACAAACTGAAACTAAACTGCTGTGTGAATTTTTTAACAAGAAAAAGTTATATGCAGTCACAGGCAAAGCATGTGTTGGGGTGGGGGACGTAACATGTTGGTTCACGTGTCTCCCCCCAGATTTTTGCCAGGGTTTGCTGGCCCCGCTTGTCACATGGTGTGGCTGCTCCCCCGCGCCCCCCCCCCCCGCCCCCCACATGCAGCTGCTGGAGCCAGCAAGCTGGAAGCTGTGGCCACTGGGAGAGGCAGCAGCAAACATCTGGGAGCTGTGGGGAGGGGCTGTTGCTTTAGCTCCTCACCGGGAGAGGCAGCAGCAAACAGCTGGGAGCTGGCGGGAGGGGCTGCTGAGGGTGGAGGGGTGTCGTAGGGGGCCGTGACTTAAGCTGTTGGGGAGCAAACATTTAAATTGTGCCCCCTTACTATGTGCAGGCACTAGTCATCTCTGTATGCAGTAGTTACTACACAGTATTTTCTGTTATAACCCACTGTTTTCAGCCTCTCAGATTTATCGGACTAACATTCCCGGTTGACATTTTTCGTGCTTGGTCTCTACTGGAAGGTGATATTTTTATATCTATGAACAGAAATGGTTCAGCCATCCTTAAGTGAAAGGAAAGCATATGTGGGTAAGAGGTAGGCACTCATACTATGATGGATGCAAATATAAGAACAAATAGAAAATACTTTAACCATTATATTTTAAACAAAAAAGAGTGGACTGAAATGATTGAGTTTTGAAAGTTGCAATTTAGCACTGAAAGAGTCCTCATTGAGGAGTTAAGTATAGCCTGTTCCAGGGGGAAATGGTTTTGATTTGATCAAATTATGAGCCTTTGAAAAATCACATCCCAAGCATGTGTATCTTTCACGAAATTCAGTAAGTGTGCACACAAGGCTGTATCAGTGGTACATATGTATACATGTAGCTTAGTTAATTGTGCACTTAACTTCTCAAAGTTCCCAAATACATAGGATTCATGTTTCAAATTGATATCTGGCATTGTGGAAGGCTTAGGATCTGGTAAAAGATCCTCCACCTGCTGATTGCTTGCAAAATGTTCCCCAGGCCTAGAGAGATGCCTGAGGGGCTGGGAGCCAGAGAGCCAGTGTTCCGTTCTTGCTTCTTTCTCTGACTGACTTTCATAGTTTCAAACTTCATCGTATTTGTAACGATGCTGGTTCTGGCGGGACCCAACTGAGAGTGCCAGTTCAGGACAAATTGCTTCAAGCAGGGCAATTACAGCCGAAGGCTGGGGTTTTCCCACCTCTAAGGCAAACCAAACCAGCCAGCCAGAGGAGACTTTGGTTTTACCCCACTGGCTAACCACAAGTCATCCCAAGCAATCCCCTTAGACACTCCAGTTTCCCAGTCTCACCACCAGTGCCACTCGTTATGGGGACAAGTGGTCATGAAAACCAGTGCCCCAGTAAAAGGAAAAGGTCCTCCCGATCCCAATGGACCAAGCCCCCAGATCCAGGTCAATATACAAATCAGATCTTACCCACAAATCATGCTGTTGCCAATCCTTTAGAATCTAAAGGTTTATTCATAAAAGGAAAAAGGTATAGGTGAGAGCTAGAATTGGTTAAAAGGAATCAATTACATACAGTAATGGCAAAGTTCTTGGTTCAGGCTTGCAGTAGAGATGAAATACTGCAGGTTCAAATCAAGTCTCTGGATTACATCCACAGCTGGGATGGGTCCTTCAGTCCTTTGTTCAAAGCTTCCATTTGTAGAAAGGTTCCTCCAGAGGTAAGAAGCAGGAATGAAGACAAAATGGAGATGAGGCAGTTGCCTTTTATAATTTCTTCCAGGTGTAAAGACACCTCTTTGTCCTTACTGTCGCAAATCACAGCAAAATGGAGTCTGGAGTCACATGGGCAAGTCCCTGCATAATTTGTTGAGTCACAGGTGTGTCTGCCTTCTCTCAATGGATCCATTGTATTGCTGATGGCTCTTAATGCGCCATCAAGCAGGCCTAGCAGAGTTGATAGCTTGTATGGGGTCCCAGAAGCACAGCCCCAGTTTGAAATACAGACAGTATAAAGCCAATATTCATAACTTCAACTACAAAACTGATACATACATATAAATGGCATAACCATAACCAGCCAAGCATAACCTGGTCTTAGACACTTCATTTGACCCCCTTTATATAAGATTTGGTGCCTCTACAGGACCTTGGTTGCAACCATGATCTATATGGTCCCAGTTATTGTCAATAACGTCACAGTATTTTTGTTTTAAAATAAAACCCGAGAAGGTCAGTGGCAGAAATCTGAAAATTGCAATTCAGTGTGCAGTAGTCCCCACAGAGTAAGGGCATGGGCTTTTGCTAAAGAAAAATCATGTTTGTGTGACCTAGTTAAGAGTGTTTGAAAATCATGTCGCAACCATGCACAGTAGATCTTTTTGACTCCTTAGTCCTCTTAAGTGCATACTTTTGAATAAATACTGAAGAGCATCACTCATGCAGGCTTAAAAGGGTGAATGGGGTTTTGTTGAGTGTGGTTAGCACTGAAATATCTGATGTATTTTTAGTCTCAACATTGAATGAGACTTACATTGACATGACTACAGTGAAGGGTCAGTGACTGCTAGCTGATTTGGTGTATTTACAGTATTTTTTTCTTTGATTTGTGCAAATATTGCTTTTTTTTTTTAATTACAAGTATCTTGCACATGTATAGTTGGGATAACTTTCTGATATTTGTGTATTCAGATTTCTGTTAGTTAAACTAGATTGTCAAATCTGTTTTCTTCAAAGCAAAAAACAGCACCCTAGGTAATTCCTTGCAAAAAATCTGGAAATTACATTAAAATAGCAAAGTTAAATATTCAAAAGTTAAGGTTGAATGCATAACCTTAACTCTGTTCCTTGAATCTGTGTATTACAGTGCAATCTTTTCTAAAATTACACTAAAAAAAAAGCTATGTTAAAAGAACACTAAGGACACAAAGTCAAGAGCTCAAAAGTTAGGAAGTGCAAGAATTAAGGTTGCCCAGGCAACTTTAATTTATCCCCCTTGTGTGTTATGATGATAATTAATTACAGTAACTCCTTGCTTAACGTTGTAGTTACGTTCCTGAAAAATGCTACTTTAAGCGAAACTATGTTAAGTGAATCCAGTTTCCCCATAAGAATTAATGTAAATGGCGGGGGGGGGGGGGGGGGTTAGGTTCCAGGGAAATGTTTTTCACCAGACAAAAGATACATATATCTATATATTTGTATCACATACACCACATACACACACACTGTACGTTTTAAACAATTTAATACTGTACACAGCAATGATGATTGTGAAGCTTGGTTCAAGTGGTGGAGTCAGAGGGTGGGATATTTCCCAAGGAATGCCTTACTGTTAAATGATGATCTAGCACTCCGCTGAGCCCTCAAGGGTTAACACATTAACAACAATGTAGCCTCACACTCTACAAGGCAGCACCAATGGAGGAAGAGGAGACAGCATGGCAGAGAGGGACAGAGACATACACTGTGTGTCAAGTATCAGAGGGGTAGCCGTGTTAGTCTGGATCTGTAGAAGCGACAAAGGGTCCTCTGGCACCTTATAGACTAACAGACGTATTGGAGCATAAGCTTTTGTGGGTGAATACCCACTTCATCGGATGCAAGCAGTGGAAATGTCCAGGGGCAGATATAAATATGCAGGGAAGAGTCAGGCTAGAGATAACGAGGTTAGTTCAATCAGGGAGGGTGATAGAGTGACCAGATGTCCCAATTTTATAGGGACAGTCCCGATTTTTGGATCTTTTTCCTATATAGACTCCTATTACCCTCCACCCCCTGTCCCGATTTTTCACACTTGCTGTCTGGTCACCCTAGCATAACCTTATGCTAGGCCCTTTTCTAGCAGTTGAGGTGTGAACACCAAGGGAGGAGAAACTGCTAGAGAGAGACACGCACATTGCCCCTTTAAGTATGCTGACCGCACTCTAAGAACACTGGCTTTTTAAGTAGATCAGCAAGTTGAGACAGCCGCTGTTGCCGAAGCTCCCTCCATCCTGAGCCCTGTTGTGTTGTCCCCGTCTCCCCCGCTCTATGGAGATGGGGTACAGAAGCAGGGGGGAGAGGGACACCCTGACATTAGCACCCCTCTTTCTCCCCCCCCCCCCCCCCAAGCAAGCAGGAGGCTCCCAGGAGCAGCTCCAAGGCAGAGGACAGGAGTAGCACATGGCAGTGTGGGGAGGGACATCTGAACTGCCCGGCAATTGATAGCCTGCTGGGCGGCTGCTACGCAGGGAACTTAGGGGAGCTGATGTGGGGCGGCCGGTCCACGCTGGTTCCAAGCCCCCACCAGCTAGCTCCAACGGGCTGCTCTTTCTGCAACCAGTGGACAAAGCAGGCAGCTGCCAAAAAACGTTATAAGGGAGCATTGCGCAACTCTAAACGAGCATGTTCTCTAATTGATCAGCAACGAGACACCGTTAAGTGAGGAGTTACTGTATGTAATCACATACTATGCTTTCCACGGGACTTCCAACCTCGTTCAGTGTACAGGATGGATGGTGCTCAGAGAATTAAGGTTGTGTAGTACAGCAAGCTGTTTCTGTATAATCTGTGCCTCATTCGTTGCTGAATTTGGAAAATGAGCAGTTAAATAAAGCAGGTGATTGTGGGAAAAGAAAGGATGGTCTTGAAGTATGGGCAGTTGAATGCCACCCTGGAAAACTGAATTCTGTCCTGGTCTCTGCCACTGAAAATTAATGGACATTGGTGACATTTTTGTCTTTAAATCTCTTTGTGCCTATTTCTCATCTATAGAATAGGGATAATAATATTTCCCTACCTCTTAAGAATGTTGTGAAGAGAAGTTCATTAAAGTTTGTGAAGCAGTGAGATATTACTGTGGTGGGCACCACAGAAAAGTCTGAGGAAATTAGGAATTCTCTACTCAGTGCAGAATTTGGATGGCATGCAGTAAATATACCATGCCACGTGTTGAATATTGAGCATCCTCCATCCTGTGCATTGAGTGAGGCAGGGTGCAGTGGACAAAATAGTCTCTTATTAAATAACTGTATACTATCACAACACGGCATATGCACAAAAGAGCCAAATTAAGGTTGTGTGGGCAACATTTATTCTAGCATTTCTTAACTTTCTAGTGCTTGATTTACAAGCTTAAGTCTTATTGTGTGATTTTCTAGTCTTAAAAATCAACAAACAAAAAAAGCGTGTGTGCATGCACACACACTGAAAAAACAGAACTTTTGTCATGTGGAGACATACTGACCATCCACATGGTTCACTGGCAGGAATCTTTAGATGCACAGACCTGTACCAGTAGAGCTAATGGAGTGGAGTAACTGATAGCAGTAGCTGGCTGTTCTCTTTTGTGGATGAGACACTAAATGGGGTGGGTGGTTGGGGGCAGGGAAAGCACTTTGCTATCTAGAAAACAGCGTGAAATCCAATGGCAGAGGAATGTTGAGTCTCAGGAACCCAGGGTTCTATTCCAGGTTCAGGGAGGGAGCATGGTGTAGTAGTTACAGATGTTTCTTTCCCTGTCTAATCCATCTGTCCCCTCTGCCTCTGACATGTATTCCAATAGCCTTTCTCTGCCCTATCCTTTCTCCCTCCTTTGTTTCATTATGTGGCACCGCAGCAACCCCTGGTAGTTAAGAAGAGCAATTGCAGTGAAGAGCTTGCTCAGCCTTCGGCTGGAGCATGCTCGATACAGATAGAATATAGCTGCCAAATTCTTAACAAGTCTCTACGGAGCAATGTAATTTTCCTTAACCTAATTCTGAGAAGTGACTGAACTGTTTTTGCTGAAATGTTCCCCGCAAAAAAATTCAGTCTAAGGTAGACATACAGCACGGAAAATTTCAGTCTAAACAGTTAACGTTTTGGAAGTTACAAGTAATTAAAATACTGCTTTCATAAAGAAAAATGTTAGGCAGCCTTAACTATAGGCATTAGCATCAGTGCCATCTATAATTTTTTTAAAAATAGTATCAGGTAGTATTTTCTGGAAACTTATATATGTGTGGTGTGTTATGGTACTGTGTACTAATCTGTGTGTGCCATGTAAACAGACTCCATAAGTCAATTATAGAAAGAGAAAGCTGAACAAGGTTTTTAAATATTTGTGAAACTCACAGCACATTGCAATGTTACTGTGGCTGAAGTGCAACACAATGCAAAAACATAAATAGTACATTTAATTATAAAATTATTTCAGGAGAAAACTTATATCATACAAATGAGAACTTCTATATAAAATACATAGTAAAAAAGAAGTGATTAAAATATGTGCTATTAATGTACTCAGTGTATTTGTGAGAAACATCTTGTGAATTACTATAATAATTACTGTGTGAGGTGTTAGCACCTTGAAGAGGAACCAACTTGTTACCGTATAGTGTGGTTATAACATTTAAATACGAACCATAGGGAGAAGTAATTACTTGCCTTAGAGTAATGTGTGATCATGTAATTAGACCATGTCCTAATTCGAGAGGGGGCAGAGTTAAGGTTGTGTATACCTCTTTAGCTCTGGCATTTCCTGACCTTTGTGTGACTAACCGTAATGTCCTCTTAACATAGTTATTTTAATGGAATAAGTGTTAAATTAGATTTTACATGGTCACTTATTACAGTTTTCATTGGCACATCTCTAAATCAGAAATTAAATATTACTGTGTCTAATTTCCATGAGGCCATGGGAGCAATGAAAATACATTTTTCATAGCACAATCCAGAAATATTTTTTGTATCAAACGTTAGTTCAGCTTTTCAGATATACAGAAGAATAAATAAAAATGTCATCTCTAGGTATCTTCTTGATAAATTATTAGAGGAAAAAATATTATGGTTAACTATTAGTTTTAGCTAAAAAAAATATACATTGTATTAACTGGAAATTGTTTATGGCAGGCAATTGTCCTTTGCTTTCGACTTCACTTCACGAAAGATAATATCACAAATAACACTGCTGCAGCTACAGTGCGACAAGTAGTTACTGTTGTTTTTGAGAGAGTGGTTTCTGAAGATGAACGATACAAAGGTAGATGTTTTTCTTTTGTTTTTTTGTGTGTATTTTAACCTGTTTTCTAGAGCTGTATTTAAAAACACAAACAGTTACCTTGCTTAGATTCTGAAATATATAAATATATTGAAGAACACAAAGTTTCCAAATGCTGCAAAAATTGTAGGCATAGCTCATTCAGTTTTGTTGGGTGGGATGCACTTTTACCCCTGTGTTTGTACAGAATCTAATGTAATGAATCCTTGATCCTGATTCATGATGATATCCTCATCCCCTCTCCAGTCCCTTTATATTGCATAAACAGGCCAGAGTGGTATAAAGCTCTAAAAGCTAGGACAGAATTTCCCCAATGCAGAGACTACAGAATATAGCCTTAAGGCTAGGGTTTGCAAGGAAGTCCTTGGGTGGGAGCTGGGGGTAGGATGACCATGTTGTGGCAAGACCACAGCATGTAGAACTGTGGAGATTGAGTAGTTCTGTGAGTCATAGGCAGCTAGGGACAGGCTGCTGTAATTTAGGAAAAACCCTAAAACTGTATTATGTTGAAAGGCTGTGGAGTGGCCCAAAATTGGGTGAGCACAAAGGTGGCTTAAAGTTACCATGTCTCTTCCTTCTTTGGGCCGTGAGTTCGGTGTTTCACAGCACAGAATCTCACCACGGGTCTCTTAGCACCGCTGTAATACAAAAAAAATTACTCTAGTGTTCCTGTTAATCTTGTTACTCCAAAAGAAAATAGGTTAAAATAGCACCTTAAGTAAAATCATAAATAAAAGTATATTTAACTTAGTCTTAGGTCATTTAGAGTAAATACCTTTAACTAAATTTTGTTAATATGAAGTAACTGACTAAGGAACGCCTATTTTAAAGGAATACTCATTAATAAAAATGAATAAAAATCTGACCTTTATTTTTGGAACTTGTTAGTGAAACAATTACCTGTTTGTGCCACTATTTGTCTTATAAGCATAGGTACTTGATTTTGAACATCTTTTGTTCAAACTTTTTTTTACACAGGTGTTATTGAACAACCAGTACCAGTTCCAGGAAACAGTAACAGAAGATCTGTCAGTACTCTGAAACCATGTGCTAAAGATGCATATATGCTTTTTCAGGTATTGGTAGATTTGTTTTTAGGATTTGTGCTTAATAACTCTGCAGTTCTGAACAGTTGTTTTTTATTTCTGAAAAGCAGATGAAGTTTCATAGATGAAGTTTTAATTTTTTTATAGTAGAGATGTGGGCCATGTGTTTACCAACAGATATTAAGGAATATTAGTAAAATGTTGATATTTGGTAATTTTCCATTGCATAACTAAATTGTTGAAGAGATTATAGTAATTAAGCACTTGTGTGACCAAAAGGATTTTACTAGTATAGTATCATATTTTCTTAATTCAGTTTGATAGTCTCTTAATAGATCATTATAATTATATTTGTCTATTACACTAACACATACCTTATTTTAAAACATTTCCTTTTGGATTTTTTTTTTGAGCATGCCAAGTAGTCTTTATGATAAAAGTGCACCTCGTTAGAAATCATATGGACATCATGCCTATTTTTAGAGCTCAGAGTTTTCAATCCTCCTTTTGTATGGCAACAATGATGTATTCTTTCCCAGAGAAGTGATGGGAAACTGAAGATAGGGTGAATGTTGGGAGACACTTAAAATAAGATGTGTGGAAGTGGCTTATACTAATGACTCCATGTCAATATGCATACTAATTTCGGGAGCTTGCTTTTTTAATTTTTGTTTTAACAAAATACTAAAAGCCAGATAGAACTAGAGTATGTTGCATTACCAATTACAATAACACTATGAAGTTTACAATGAAAATGGTCAATACAGTATTTGTTACAACAGTCAGAAGCTTGCTGATCTATCTAACCTGTTGATCAAGATGTTTTGTTTACTCCTGCTTTCAAAAGACTTCTTTATATGCAATATTTTTTTTGGTTCCTAACATATTATTCTTGTTCGATATTTAGTATGGGTACATATGTATTCATATATTTAAGGGGAAAAGTTAACTTCAGGTTGCAAAAGAATAGTTAATTACTGAGAAGGAAGAGAACTTATGCAATATATTTGTTTCTCAGGATCTTTGCCAGTTGGTTAATGCTGATGCTCCTTACTGGCTGGTGGGTATGACAGAAATGACCCGGACATTTGGCCTTGAACTTCTTGAGTCAGTCCTCAATGATTTTCCTCAAGTGTTTTTACAAGTAAGTTATTTCATAAGGAGGTGGGGAGAAGAATCCTTCATTTTTGTGGGAACGGCCTTTCCACTGGGCCTCTCTCTCCTATTAAATATAACTTCTGAAAGTGAAAATTAACAGACTTTGACATCAGAGTTTTAGTAAGATAAACTATGACTATTTGAAAGTGGCTATAATTTTTAGTGTGTGCTTATTGGCATTCTATTTTTCCTTTCCTAAAAGGTACAGTTGTTGCCCTTTCTTTTTTCTGTGTCGCGCACACATCTCTGATTTTGTTCATTTTGGGGGGGCGGGGGTGTGTGTGTGTGTGTGTGTGTATATATATTTATTTATTTATTTGTGATTGTTTATATGTGTAATTCTGTATAAACCGTAAATCTCTTCTTAAGTTTCCTGTGTCAAGGTGTGTGCCAAGCAATGACATTTTTTGTCCTTCTGTATGATCATTTAATACTTTTGAAGCTATTCTTTCAGAATATGTAAGATATATTGTGGCATCACTGTTCCCACAGCAACCCTAACTTGGTCCCTCTTGCACAAAACTGTAGGAACCATAATTTTTTAATTTGCATGATTTTTGTGCATGGAAACACTCAATCATAACCTTGCAGTAATCCATTTAATAGAGACTGGCCAAATACAGGAGCAAGGTATACAAGTCATATATTGGTAGATTAGTTTAACTTACAAACCACACAGGGAGAAGGAATGTAGCGTGAAAAGAAACATACTGTTTTATCATGTTTTCCTTGCTGCATGGCTCCTTTCCATTCCCTCAGCACATAACTTACATCAACATTTATATCACTTCTGAATTAGGCCACATATATATTCATAGTACTAAGATGCATTCTAAATATGAATATATTTTTGCTATAAAATTAATCAAATTATCATCAAGAGTTGGACAGATTAATGACTAATATCTTTCCATGTAACATCATCTGCGATGTTTTAATTTCCATTTTCTTAACTACTGGATAAACGAAATAAAAATGGTTATGGCAATAGGCTTAGGTACTGATAGCTACTAAAGAAAGTCTACTTTTAAGTCCTGGAATTGATGATGATTTTAAATTTTTGTAATTTATTGTTAACATTTACTTTTTTTTTTTCTTTACAGCATCAAGAATTTAGTTTCCTCCTTAAAGAGAGGGTTTGCCCTCTTGTGATAAAGCTATTCTCCCCAAATATCAAGTTCAGACAGGGTTCCAGCACATCATCTTCACCTGCACCAGTGGAAAAACCATATTTTCCTATCTGCATGCGCCTGCTGAGAGTAGTCTCTGTTTTGATCAAGCAGTTTTACAGTTTGCTGGTAAGAATATATACAAGTATATGATCTACACTCATGGGTGTGTGCATGCACTCTGCACCATGGTGTGCTAGCTGCTTATAAATGTCAACTTACTAATGGTTACAGCTGTATACAGTATGTATAGTTTTCAGTATTTACATGTTCATAAACTGTTTTGTGTTTGTGGACAATACAGCCATCCTTATTGAAATGGAATAAACTCAGAAACTTAAGATCAGAAGGGACCATCATGATCATCTAGTCTGATCTGCACACAACCTCTCCCACCCATTCCTGTAGTGGGTCCATAAACTCTGATTGAGTTATGGAAGCCCTCAAATTTTGATTTGAAGACTTCACATTACAGAGAATCTACCATTTACTCTAATTCAAGCCAGCAAGTGGCCTGTGTCCCACGTTGCAGAGGAAGGTAACCCTCCCCTTCCCAGGGTCTCTGCCAACCTGACCTAGGGAAAAATTCCTTCCCATTCCCAAATATGGTCATCAGTTAGACCCTTAGCATGTGGGCAAGACCCATCAGCTAAACACCTGAGAGAATTCTCTGTAGTAACTCAGAACCTTCCCCCTGTAGTGTCTCATCTCCAGCTGTTGCACATATTTGCTAATAACAGTTATGGAAGGGCCATGTGCCATTCTAGGCAAGCTCATCATACCATTCCCTCCATAATCTTATCAAGTTCAGTCTTAAAACAAGTTAGTTTTTTGCCTAGTATATATGGAATTCCTTCTCATAAATAAGGATTTACACACTTACACAGTCAGATATAGAAAGTACTGCTTGCTTTTCCTGGATCCAGAACAAACTCAGAATAGTAAAAGTAAAATAAAATACTCCCTCAGGTAAGAGTGTTCAGGCAACTAAATGTAATGTATGGGCAGGAAGAAAGAAGGAATCAGTTCTGCAGTGTTCTGTGTTGTCAGCTCTTTAAATTTTAGTTGTGCATTTAGAATTTCTCACGATCTCTTGATGTCATACAACACTCTCTCAAACATTTATTCAAAATAACTGCCATCTCCCATTACTTTTAATGTGACTGAAACGTTGCTGCTCTCAGTAAAGAAAACAGCTCTTTCCCCAAAGTCCTGGGGAAATGAGGGTGCCTCAGATAAAGATGGCAGCAGTTTTTCAATGGAACATGAGCCACGCTACTATCAGTGAAGATGGCTGCTCTCTGTTCTCAAAATGTGAGTTAGTTGGACGCATTAAGAGGTCAGAGGGAAACTGTGTGTAAGAAGATGTGGGAGATCGGAGAAAAGATTGAGGTGACGTGCGGAAAACAGAACGTTGTGTGCTGCAAGGGAGAGATTAATGAATAATCACTCCATCCTACTGAGACTTCCCCTCTCTCCCCTTCCAAGAGGATGTTGGGGACAGGAGAACTAAGCCACCCTGTGACAGATGCGACTTACCACTCTGGCGCCTCCTGCTGGCTGTCAGGGGATGAGCTCAGCTTGCCAGGGCGCCCTCCTCTGGTGGTGCCTTGCTGCTGTCACTTTTGTTCCAGGACCCGCACTACTCCCAGGACTGCAGCATCCTCTTCAGTGACACTGCCCTCTGGCTGTGCCACACTCTGTGTTTCCCCCCCTTTCAGGGGACCTGCAATCTCTGTCCAGCCACTCCCTCAGTGGCAACTGCAGTCCATTGTCCTGGGGCTGCTTCCCAGGCAGCTCCAGCGCCCTCTTCTGCCCTTACCTCAGGGCCTTAGTCTTCAGGCCTTAACAGTCAGCCAGGAGCTCTCTCTAGCTCCTCTGGTCCCAGCTTACTGCACTGCTGTCTCAGGTGCTGGCACTCCTCCTTCTTGCTAGAAACCTGGTCCTCTCCCTTCAAGCTCCAGTCAGTTACTGAACTCTGCTCTGCCCTGCACCCCTTCTTATATGAGTCTGTCAGCCCATGATTGGCTGCTCCTCTCAGCCCCTTTCTAATTGACTGCCTCCGGCGCAGCCTCCCTAGGGCTGCTTTTAACCCCTGTTCTGCAAGTGAGGGGCAGCCGCCCCATCATACACCCATAAAGAAGCTGCTGCTTATGCCTTCTCTTTGCTTCACCCTTGCCCATTTCCCAACCAGAGGATGTCAGAAGAAGGTGGAATTTAAACCACCTAAAGAACTTGTATTAGTAAGTTAGGCTGTCGGGGGTCGGTCTCCAATAGTTGCTGTTTTTGAGGGAGTTGTATTCTATCCTTAAACTATTTCCCTGTAAAGGCCTTGTGAATTTTTTTTTTTTTTTAATAAAAGATGTTTCCAAATAGAACGAACAGATGTATGATATAGATTGTGTGTTACTTCTAATACTACAGAGATTTTTAAAGGGAGAAATGCTGGGAGGGATCTTTGTTTGCTCCTCCCCCCCACCCAATCCCCATTAAGCTCGGCTATTGCTGTTTGTTCAGCAGCAAATACTTTTCCCTTATCAGACCTCCATGAAGAGAATCACAACTCTTGATGTGTTTCTTTCTGCAGTTCTGACACTTGACTCATGCTTCAGTTTATTTAAATCCTTTTATTTATTAGCATCTTATGTTGAAGATTTGGCAAAAAATTGGATAAGGTAAAGGATTTACAAGATTAGGGTGAGAGTACAAAGTCCCTTACCACGGAGTTGTTAAAGATTTCATACTCCATTGTGAAATAGAAATCCTGGTGAAAAATATTAACTCTTGAAATGTGAGGCTGACTGCTAGGACTACCAGAAAACATTGAAGAACCTAACTCCTGTGGTATTTTTCCTTTTAATTTTTTTTTCGGGGGGGAGGGAAGGATAGTTCAGAAGTTTGAGCCACCTGTACCTGAAGTTTGAAACACCTCAGGTGTTTTGAATGCCTCTTAAAAATGGTCTCAGGCCCTTCCTCTGACTCTCAATCTGTGGATCCTTTATTGTTTTGTTCTGTGGTGAATAAGGTAAGGATCATGAAGTTAACCTAGCGTTGTAAAAAAATTTTAAAGTTATATTGATAATGCACTTTTTTCCTGATCTTTCAAAATATGCTGTAATCTGCTATAAGAATTTATTAAAAATTATAATTAAAATTTTTATTTTAGGAATAAAGATATCACTGAACATCAGCAAAACTTAGGCTCCCAAGTCAGTTGAGGGTTTTGAAAATTTTACCTAGTACTTAAATTATTTTAATCTTTGGTGATCCGATTAATTTTTTTAATTGCTTGGTCTCATTTCTCATTTGAAAATATAAGTAAAATGAATGTAGGAGGGCTCAGAGATGAAAAGAGAGATTCGGGAATCATTCATAAAGAGTTAATAATTGAAATATGTATGTATTTACGAAGAGCTTTAAGTAATTTAAGAGATGGGATAAAATAGCCACTTAAGAATTTAATGGTGACAAAAAAATTTACATGAAAAATTGGACACAAATGTAATACATACATGTAGCTGAGTCGGCTTATGTTGTATACTTTTGAATTTGTAGTTCTTTATTAAAGAAAAGTGCAAGAATAAAGGTATTCAGTATTATGTGAGAGCTCTGAAGCTGTATTCAGAGGTCTAAATGAAAATACAGGTATTTGAGTAGAAAGGAGAGTGGAATCCCTTTCTAATGGCACTTGGATAGATGGTACAGCTCTATTCTTCATGGCAGGTGCTCATGTTGTGTAAAAGCACACAAATCTACTTGTTAACTCCTAGAGATTTCAAGAATTTAATTTCCATGGAAATGGAGTTATCATCTGATGGGTCAGATTTTAAAGCATGTTGATGGAGCAATGGAAGGAAGCTGGTTCTGGTCTTGCCATTGCCTATGCTAAACCTGTTAATCTCGCACCTTTCATAAACATTAAATTCCCTTTTTTTAAAAATACCCACATATTTTCACTTCTGTATATAATGTAGTGGGGAGGGCAGGTCAGGCAAATGTGGCCTGCTTTTGGTACCACATAACCCAATACGATCTGCCATGGACTGAGTTCCCAGTGACTAAACCAAAAATTCCACTTCTCACTGAGTAGTGGGGATATGCCAGCTAACCACTGGAATGAAAAAACAGTATCCATAAAGTAGTAATATCCATCTAGTTATGCTGCCTTGCAGCCAGTTCTTGGTTGAACAAAAGCTAGAGGAGGAAACTCTGAACCCAATATGCAGTGGAGAAAACAGGCAGGTGTTACTGTAACTCAGCTCTGTCTTCTGGCATCTCCCCTGCATCTGTGCTGGCTTCTAGACGTTTTGGTCCCCAAGGCTTTTGGTTGAGTCATTATTGCTGAGAGGATGGGCTTTGGTTCTAAAGCAAGCATCTGCCTCTCTATTTTTGATTCTTAGGCCTATACGCCAAAGGTTTAGGTTTGATGGTTGTCTTCTTCAAACTCTCTTGTTGGAGTGTCAGGACAGTGTGCACTGGTATGTCAAATGACCTACAGGAGGTCAATGACCTTAGAAAGTCTGCAGTCATAGATTGAAAGCTAGAGAAGTTTGACTTTTATGTGGCCACTCTCTTTTGCACGGACTCTCTACACAACATGCATTATTCCTTTTTTGGCAAAGAAAAAACAAACAAGACTGCCATGAACACAGGGTGGGTTTTGAAGTCAAAAACTCACTAGCATCTAAATTCTAATGTTTTGTTGCAACATCTTAACATTCTTAAACACAGATGTCTTCATAGGCTTTGTCCTCTGTACTGGATGGGTGATGGATGCATTCCAAAGGAGAACTTTAGAATGCATCAAGACCACTGGGATGACCTAGGCTTGGGGTCAAGGACATTTGCAAGAGGGATTTGAAAACAACATTGACACTGCAAGCTGGGAAGAGGTAGCTAGCAACCGGTTACACTGGAGTGCTGCACTGCATCATGGAATCAAAGAGGTTGACGGGAGATCGTTGAGAGGGAAAGTGAAGAGAGCAAAGAGGAAAGCACAGCCGGTCTTAAGCACCAAGCCTGCTGGTTTCATTTTCTGGCCCCGCACCTTGTATTTGCACCATCAGTGGCAAGGACTGTCATTTGAGAACTGGAGTTTTTAGCCACTCGCAATGCTGCAGTATGACACATAGCAACTGAACTGCTTTGGTGCTTACACCATGTTAATCTTTTGAGACTGATAGTTATCTAATAAACGGGAAAAGATTCTGTTCACTGGTCTGTGGAAGCTAGGAACCATTGGTCCACTTCAGCGTGAAATTGCTTGTCTAGCACTGGCGTATACCTGAGGCTTCAGAGAAAGGTGAAACTCCCCTATGAATGTTTCCTGCCGTTTTGTTTCCTAAGAATTATCATGGGAGAGCAAGAAGTACTGTGCAGTCACAGTAGATTTGGTTAGCTTGTACCCTGAAGTATGAAGCTTATTATCAATTACTTATTTTATTACTATAGCACACAAAGGCACTAACTGGGATCAGCAAGGCCCTGTTGTGCTAGATGCTATATAAGGGCGTGGGTAGATGTTGTCCCTGCCCCCCAAATAATGTACTGATTTAAAGCAAGATGTAGGAAGATGTGCATATTGCAGAAGGGCGGATAATGGAAATACATGTATACAGTTACATAGGCGTTCAGTGTGCACAATTTGATGGTTCAGTCATCTGAACACTTTAAAATTATTTTTCTATCAAACCGTCGTCCTTCCATCCTACAAGAAAATGACCCTAGGATCACTGTTTAGAATGATATTTTATCATATTTGTTTTTCCCCTTCTAAATAGATTATTCCCAAATTCCTCTGTCCTTACAATTTGTATTTTTGTTTGCTTTTGTTTTAAGTCTCCACAGTTCCCTCAGATGAAGGGCTGCCTTCTGCCTCATGGCGTGCCTGTTTCTTATGAGGCTACAAGGCTGCAGGACTGAAAGAATTCTTACTGTTTCAGCTATTGTCCAAGGAGCAGAGAAAGATCTTGTCCGGTGTTTGGTGCAAGATGGTGGAAAGTCCGATGCTCAGTTACAGAGTTGTATGCTCTGATTATCACTAAGTCCAGGGCTGTGAAGGTGCTCTGGAGTCTGCCCATTACTGCAGAATCTGCTCATTACTGAGTTAATCCCAATTCCCACACTCTCCCACCTAACACTGAGTCTCCCAACCCCACCAAACATCTAGGAGTCGAGAACTGCTAACATAGTCAGGACTTCTGGGACTGAGTAGACAGACTTGTGCTAGCTAGCTCTGCTTGAGCTAGTGCACTAAAAATAGTTGTGTGATGTTACAGCTTGAGTGGCTAACCTTACCTGCTGCCCATCCTGCAACATCAACATTGCTATGTTTAGCTTCAGCGGAGCTAGCTTGAGTCTGTCTATTCAGGCTAGAAGGCAGATTTCCAGCTGCAGCATATATATATACCCCCCAAGTCCTGCCTCTTGGTGCTGCTAACATTGATTGCTACTGCTGATTTTATTTTTCTTGAGGATGTTGGGGGTGGTCTTAAAGATCTCCTGCCCCTTGAAAATTCCATGGAAGGTCTCAGCCCACATGGTCTCTCAAGGAGAGAGGATAGACTGTTGGGGGTTGTGTTGCCAAACTCCTGGTTTGTAAAGGGCTATAGGGTGAGCTTGGTTAGTGACCTTACCTCCTACCCCTCGAAGCTTCTGGTGCTGCTGGTTTACACTTTTCATACATGTGTTTATATCTTTTTTTAAATTCCACTAAACTATTTGAATGTTTTCCTGTGACATTTAATTTCAGAGATTGAGTGTACATTGTGTAAAATATTTCCTGCCAATCAGCATCTGACATATCTAATGAGAGATAAGTAACTTAATTTGCAGATATGATCTATAGGAATAGGGCTTCAGATTGGGAGAAAAAGATGGTGTACTCCAATTTGTTCTCACTTGTTTGTTCCTTTTATTTTTAACCAGTAGTTGTGAGACATGAGGTAACTATAACCATCTCTTCCCCACATACATTTTTCAAGCATGGGTTGAATGAAAAATCAGAGTTTGAATTATTAACCATCTTCCCATGCATGTTTATTTTTCCTTACTGTAAAGGGCTTGGATAGCTATTTTATCTTGATTTTTAGTTCAGTTAAAGCTCTTTGGGGTCCTTCTTGCATCAAGTTCACATATTTTTGGCTTGAGAAAAGTTGTTTCTTACTTCAGTGGTGGTAGTTCAGTGAGAAGCTTTCTGATTTGTACTCTTCAAACTGGCTAGAAGCAAAAGAACTCAGATGCCTGTTAAAGCTATTTGTACTATAAAACTCTGTTATTTCACCAAAGTGATTAACTTTCAGTTGCTGCTGACCTCTCCAGCCTTTAAATAAGCCAAACTAACAGGGACTTGTTCTATCCTATTCTTTAAAACTTCATTTAGAAATGGTTGTAAGGAATTTAACTCCATTTAACGCCTTTGGATGTACAGTATATGCTTGACACGCCAACACTCCTGTGATCATTGGGTTTTGGGGGTTTTTGCGGGAAAAGTATTTTTCTTCTTGTTTACAGGAATTATAAACCCTATACCAAGCAGAATGACCCCGTATGTGCCAGGGATACAGGCACTTGCTGATATAATAGATGCTTAGGGCTGAGACGACGACACTTTTTTTTTTTTCTTCTTTTGACTATAACCTGTTTCTTTTAGGTAACAGAATGTGAGATCTTTCTGTCGCTGCTAGTGAAGTTCCTGGATGCAGACAAACCACAATGGCTAAGAGCTGTTGCAGTGGAATCTATCCACAGGCTTTGCGTGCAGCCCCAACTATTAAGGTAATACTTATGCCATATTTCACTTTATGTATTAAATGAAGAGATCATATTTATCTGTAGCAAAAAACACAATTTCTTTGTGCTAAGCATTTAAGGACTTGAAAGCAATAGAATCTTCAGGAAGGAGTGTTTGTTGAAGTGCAAGGGAGTATTTATTGTCCATTGAGCACTGAGCCATTATTAACCAACTAGTTTGGTTTAATGCCTTGAAACTTAAATATTTGTTCCAGAATTTAAAGACTATATAAGCTCAGCCTATAAATAGTACAGCCAGAATAAGGAAGCATTATATACATGCATATTCATTTAAATAGCTGGCTTTAAAAATGTAGTTTTTACTCTTAATTTGTTGACTACGTGCTCAGAAATGTTTTAAAACACTTTACAGGTCCTTTTGTCAATCCTATGATATGAAACAGCATTCTACCAAGGTTTTCCGTGACATTGTAAATGCACTGGGATCATTCATCCAGTCGCTTTTTCTTGTACCAAGCACAGGAAACACGTCAACGACAGTAAACCAAACTGGTAAAGGCATTTTTGTATTTTTTATTTCAAGTAATTTCCTAATAATTTCTTATAATAGTCAACAATATATTTGTGAAAATCTGAGGTTTGCTTATTTTATACAATTCTCAGTATAAATTTAGCACTCGTCGAAGTAAGAAACTAGCTTGAGCCAAGAGAAGTGTAGTGCTGTGCAAGCTTGTCCAGACTGTATTGTCAATACGCCTTTATTCTTCATAGTGCTACGGTCTGACGGTCTGTTGCAATGGGTACTTCAGCCTGCTTGCAACTTGGCAGCAGAACCAGACCTGTCAGTCTCTGGCAGCAGGGGGATGCCCTGACACCTGAAGTTCACTGCCTCCCCTGTGTCAGCCAGACCCCACCCTGCTGTAGAGCTTTTCTAAGGGAAATTGCAAACTGCAGTTCAAATTTCTGACTATCAGAAGTTTGGCCCAATAACGTGATTGTCAGATTCCCAGATGTGTCCCAGGGAGACTTGCCTTTGGGGAGACTTTTTCCTCTTTGCTTTGCTTCTCCTTCTGAGGTGTTTGCAGCAGCTGATGCCTCTGTGTCCTTTAGGGAGAGATCTGGGCCAAGAAAGGCAAAAGGGAAAGGTCTTGTTGATGAGCTTGCCCTTCTCTGTGGGCAGAGTGCAGTTTTCCCCCCCCTTGGCTCAGTCCAGGCAGGGTTGTCTCTGCCTCCCTCTCTCAGGCGTGAAAGGCGACAGACAGGCAGGCTTTGGAATAGGTTGCTTTGGGGGCAAGTAACTCCCCCACTTCCATCTCCAAGAGGGGAGTGGCATTTGATGAGTGGGGCACCAGATGGTAAATCACACTTAAGTCCCTGGAGCCTGCACCAGCAGCTATGCCTCTGACTGTGGAGCTCAGTCACTTCTCCTTCACCCCTTCCCCCCCTTGGGTTTCAGATGGAAGGCAGTGGGCATAGTATGGACTCTGCCACCACCAGAGAGTTCAATAAGGGGCCTTTGGGTCCTACTCCATCTCTTTGCTGTGACCTTTACAATCGGATGCTCCTCCCTCTTGGGATCCTTACTCGGCTCCTACGCTGAGACCTTCAGGGGAAGCATAAACCTATCTGGCACGTGGCAAAGAGTCTCTGAGAAATAACTTATCCAAGAAACCCGATAAGGGAGGGCCTCTTCTGGGAAGGGAAGACAGTAAATCCCACCTCTTTGAGAGCAGAGAGATTGCTAGCCAATTTGAGCAATGTCTAAACTCAATTTCACTCCCCCCCTCTGAAGCAGGATTATTGGAGACAAACTTCCAAAGGGGATATGCATAAACAAAAATAGCTCACAGTTCACCTGCTCACCTTCACAGAGTACAGCAGGGTGGATAATCCTCAGTGCCCAGGTCACCTACTCCGTTTTACAGTGTGCAGTAGGATGAATAATCCACAGTACCTGATTCACTTTCTCACCTTCATGGAGGTTCAGCATTGCAGCTCTATGCAGAAAAGACCAAGCCAAACATCTGTGCTGGTTCCTCTGAGTATACACACCCACACCCCACCCCACCCCACTTCCTATTCAGGAAAGGGGAAAGCCAGCTGTGCAAATGAGTTAGGGGGGGTCAAATAAAATATACATATTTAAAAAAAAACAAAAAACTTTCAAGCAGATTACTGAGTCTGGGCAAGCATCACCTCCACCCCCCTCTCCTGGGCATGAAAGCTCTCAGGTGGCATCAACCCACAACAACAAAAGTAACTAAAAATAAAACAAAGTTAAGAAGTGTCACTTGATGTCCTCCACATGCTTTCATGAGCAGTATTAACATGAGTGGACAGTGTTGCAGGTATGGTCCCTCTCAACCTAAAAATCGCAATGGCCAAAGGTCTTGTCCCTGAAAAAGATAGTGGGGGACACATCTGTTTCATCAGGTATATTATGAGGCTTTCGTCACTGAGATCAGTTGCTCAGGTAAATACATTCTTCTTCGAGTAGTGTCCCTATGAGTGCTCCACTGTAGGTGTATCTGCGCCCCTTCTCCTCTAATCTGAGATTTTAGGTAGCAGGGTCCATTCAGCCCGCACATTTGCTGTCCCTCCCTGGTGATCTGCCTCGAGGCTACGAACCCCCCCCTCAGTTCCTTCTTGACCACCTTTGGCCTTGAATGGAGCGAGCAGTTGTCACTTCGTTCTCTGCATCATTAGCATAAGTAATAATTGTTGGGTTTGGTTCTTTTGTTCTTCCTAATAGTTAGTGTTTCATTACCCTGTTGGGTTACAATAAAAGAAGAGAAAGAGCTTCAGTTTACGTTTTCTCCTTTTTTGCGGGGCCCCCTTATCTTCCCTCAGGGATGTTTAGAAGACATTCAAACTCCCCCCCCCCCTTTTTTTTTTAACTGAAAGAAGAAAGAGGAAGAAGAGGAAAGAACATCTCTCTTCTGCATTCTTCACTGCGTACCCAGTGAAGAGTCTGACAATGACCAGGAGGATGTCATTTCCCTGGCCTCTCACCGTGGCCCTCCTCAGTTCCATCTAGCAATCATGGTACGGTCCTCCTTGGTCAACCCTCCTATAGTCCCCCCCTGCCCTTGGGCAACGTACAAATCCTATACTTCACGAGCATTTAGTCTCTCAGAGAGAGTGTCTGCCAGACAGTCTCCTACAGCATCGTTGTCCAGAGCCCCTAAGCCAGGGGAGGAGGACGCTTTGGAAGAACAGGAGGAAAGGCTTGAAGGGGAAGCTACTCCTCCAGCAAACTTCTCCTCATCTTCACCAGATGAGGCTGTAATGCCCCCCCACCCATGACTAGCTGATGATTTTAAGAACTTTCAGGATCTTACCAAGAGAGGGTGGCGGATGAGTTGCAAATTTCCCTACAAGAGGTAAGACAAGCTGGTGGATATTTTCCACACTGCCTCCTCATCCAGAGTTGCCCTCCCAATTAATGAGGTGATTTTAGATCCTGCCAAAGTCATCTGGCAGTCACCAGCCTTCATCTCACCAAACTGCAACACAGCTGACAAGAAGAACTACATCCCTGCCAAAGAGGCAAACTTTTTGTTTCAGCATCCACAACCCAACTTGATTGTAGTGGATGTGGTTAATGCATGTGGTAAATAATATCACGCTAAGTTGACCCCATACAATCGGGATTGGATCAGGCTGTATCTCTTTGTGGGAAAAGCATGTTCATCAGAGACATTGCAGTTTAGAGTTGCGAACTACCAAGCTGTCACGGCCAAATATGATTTTATTAATTATGAAAAACTCAGTGAGTATGTAGAACATCTGCCAGAGGTGCAAAAGGAGCAATTTCAGGCCATTGTCAGAGAGGGCCAGTTAGTAGCGAGAATTGCATTACAGACGGCAATGGATGCAGCCGATACAGTGACCTGCTCAGTCTCCACAGTGGTGGTAATGAGGCAGGCTTCCTGGTTACACCTTTCAGGGTTGTTCAAAGAGCTGCAGACAACAGTAGAAGATCTGCCATTTGAAACACCCAAGCTCTTCGCAGATAAAATGGACTCCTCTCTCCACATCCTAAAAGATTCCCAGGCTATGTTATGTTCCCTGGAAATCTACACTGAGGGACAAAAGAGAGGATGCATCTCTCAACCAAAGTTCTCTCCATTGTACTGCCTCTCTTGCAAACACTGTGTATTGTTATCTACCTGTATCGGGATGACTGCCTCTTCAGGGCTCCCTTATTTGAGGATGCAGTATGAGCCACGGAGACAACCATGCATGCATTTGCGCAGGTAGGCCTGCAACTCAACCTACAGAAATCAATACTGACTCCTGTACAGCAACTGGAGTTTATTGCCACCAAACTCGACACAGCACAGACTTACCACCATCATGAGTGTCTCGGAGACAGTCCAGGCCAGCCCCCAAATGTGGGTCAGGAGGAACTGCCTGCAGCTGTTGGGGACATATGACAGAATGAACCTTCATCACTCCAAATGCCCGACTATATGTGAGGTCTTCAGATGTGGCCCAGTTCTGTCTATTCCCTGAACAGAGACAGACTAACCAAACTGCGATCAATGCCCTCCACAGTAAGGCACTCCCTGGACTGGTGGAAAGACCTATCCAATGTTTGAGCAGGTGTTCCATTTGTGCAACCACCACCAACATTGACTCTAACAACAGATACCTCCCTAATAGCCTGCGGAGCCCACCTACATGACCACACAGCTGCAAGGTTCGGGGCAAGTGATTTTCCCCAGAAGCAGCCCTCCATATCGATCTTTTGGAGCTGAGGGCACTCAGGAATGCCTGTGCATACTTTCTGCCATTCATCAAGAACACCCACATGAAGGTCTTGATGGACAATGTGACCTGTATGTTTTACATAAATCACCAGGGGGGTCACCAGCTCTCCCTCCCTCTACATAGAAGTGCTCAAACTTTGGAATTAGTGCATCCATCACAATGTGCTCATGTCAGCCACATACCTACCAGGGATACAGAATGTGACTGCCAACAGTCTGTTGGAACTTCTCTCACAACCACAAATGGGAACTGAATTCTGAGGTGGTTCACGCCATATTCGCCCTTTGGGGAACTCTGACTTATCAATCTGTTTGCTGCTTACCAAAACAAGAAATGTCCTCATTAATGCTCCATGGCTGGCCCGCGGAAACATTCAATGGGAGACGCCCTTATCCTCCGATGGAACAGAGATCTCTTGTATGCCTTTTCCCCATTTCCTCTTCTAGCCAAAGTCCTTTTGAAAATTTGACAAGACAAGGTGAGAGTTATTCTGATTGACCCCTCCTGGTCAAGATAAGTCTGGTTCCCTTACCTGGCACAGATGAGCTCCGGTTTCTCTTCTGCCATTCCTCACCTACTCTCTCAAAATGACTGGCTGATCCTTCACCCCAACCTGCAATCCTCGACCTCGATGCTTGGCTTCTTCTTGTTCCAAGACTTAGAGGTTGAATGCTCTGACGAGGTGAAAGATGTGTTGCTACACAGCCGAAAGTTGACCACTCAACGTACTTACCTACAAAAACAGAAATTATTCCAAATTTGGTATCATTCTAAGCTCATAGACCCAGCCTTGTCCTCCCTTCCTCTGATTTTAGACTACATTTTAGACCTCAAATGGTCAGAACTCTCGCTCAACTCCCTTAAGGTACACATCGCAGCCATAACGGCCTTCCACTGTCATGTAAGTGGATACTTGGTGTTCACCTACCTGCTAACATGTAGATTCCTTAAGGGTATTGGGAATCTTTTCCTGCATGTGAGACCACTCGTTCCAACTTGGGTTCTTAACCTAGTTCTCATAGCTTTGACTAGACCTCCCTTTCAGCCCTTTGCAACTTGCTCTTTCTTACACCTATCCATGAAGACAGCATTTCTAATTGCCATCACTTCAGCTAGGCACATAGGAGAAGTAGCGTCGCTGATGGCACACCCACCATTTGTTGTCTTTTTTAAAGACAAAGTAACTCTAAGGCTGCATCCCAAGTTTATCCCTAAAGTTGCCTCCGCTTTCCATATAAATCAACCGATCTATCTTTCTGTTTTTCCCCCTCCCTGCCCCCCAAAACCACATCATAACAGGGAGGCAATTCTGCCTATGCTAGATGTTAGAAGATGTTTAGTTTGCAGAAAGATCCAAAGGCTCCGCAGTACTGGCTCAAAGACTATCCAAATGGGTCTCGGGTTGCATTCATCTCTGTTAGCAAGGAACACAACCTATTGCCTCTGTTTGGAGTCCATACGCACTCCATGAGGTCAATTTCTACCTTGATCTCATTCCTTAAAGATGTCCCTATCTCGGAAATCTATAGAGCAGCAACTTGGGCATCTCCCCACACTTTCACAGAACATTATGTGAAACCTGGAGATTTGGCCTCCAACGCCATCTTCGGATCCTCAGTGCTCTCTGTAGTAACAGACTCCACTTTGAAGCCCTAGCCCTCCATGGGGGATACTGCTGTGAAGTCACCTATGGTGGAGCACCCATAGGGACACTAATCAAAGAAAAAGAGGAAGTTACTCATCTTGTGCGGTAACAATGGTTCTTTCAGATACCGCGTGTCCCTATGCATACTCCACAACCTGCCCTCCTCCCCTCTACATGGGAGTTCTCAATATAGGGCTCTATGGTAGAGAAGGAACTGAGGAGGGTTCACCCGTGCAGTGCTAGCCTTGAGACAGACCATGAGGGTGAGAGAGCGCATGTGGGGGCTGAATGGACACTGCTACCTAAAATCTCTGATTAGAGGCATACCCATAGAGGGACACATCTCAAAGAGCCATTGTTATTGCACAAGGTGAGTAGCTTCCTCTTCTCAGCTCTCTTAGTTCTACAGTGGGAAACTTTATGGAAAGCTAAGGCTAATCAGAGTAATCAGAAAAGTAGATTTACAATCCTTACTCCTGCCAGACACTATAGAAAGAAATGTATAGATTATATGGCAAGTGAAGCAGGCTTTGAAGTACAAGAAAGAATACTACTTTGAATGTGTTATCTTGAACATACTAGGTGCTGAGATGAGGCACAGATGCCCTCAGTTGCGGCAGAGCAATCTGCATGACTCCCAGGCAGCTCTATCTGGAGTTGCTATCCTGATGGGTAACACACTCTTTCAGCTAGGGAGCAGATAGCTACCAATAGCTTTGGCCAAAATAAGATCACTGGGCATTGTCCAAAGCTGATACTCTATGAAGTTGTGCAGAAATCATAGGCACAGTTTTTTCCTATTTCCACTCTCAAGAAGTCCATGGAAATGCCAGAAAGTGAGTGAAAGCATACATCATCTACTTCAGATCAGAGTGATATGAAAGATAGGGAGGCACCAGCGATACCCTAAATGCTCAATTACTGAGGGACAATCTACACTCGTTCCTATATTTGCTTTCTACAACCAGGTCTCTGTATAACTTTTCCTGAGTGATTCACCCAAGTATTCGGATTCTAATATCTAAACTGTATTATTAAATTTATTCACCTTAATTTGGGTTATTGCTGATTATGCACTTTATGTATTTTATTACTTTTAAAATAAAATTTGTATTGTGGATAATCTAAGCACTATATCCAGATGTACAGACACTCTTTTCTTAACCTGTGTATTACATAATTTTTTAACATTAGCTTTAATAAAATTTTGAAATTTGTCTTTCTGGGCACTGAAAAGGCTCTCAATCTCAGGCCTAGATTGACCTCGCTTTAGGCCTTCTGATATGTCTACCTCATTTCTACATAGGGAACTTAACCAGAATAGCTATTTTGGAATAACTCCCCATGTAGACACGTTTTTTCTGGAATAAGTGTGTCTACACAGGGGAGCTATTTTGGAATAGCTATAGCTAAATTCACACCCTACCTTAATCCGAAATAACTTCCAAATGCTGACAAGCCCTTGGATCCAGCACTATTACCTTTGCCTCATCTTCCTGTCATGTTTTCTCTATCCATCATTTCACCCATTCTTCTTATGTCTCTCTCTCCCTTTGCATGAGTCCCTTTCTTCCTTCCATGTTTCCTTATTCTCTCTCTCCTTCTTCAAGCACATGTCAGAAGCACAGATCCAGACCATCTCTGTGCACCGGCTTACTAACTGAATCTGTTGCTGGCAGTGATTAATCAACCGTAGCATATTGCCTTGTCACCATCTACCATAGGCATTGGCCTACAGTTTTGAAATGAATAGTCAGGTGAGGTGGTTGTGCATAGCAGGAAATTAAGGCCTTCTCTATACAGAAAGGGTATGTCTACACTGGTAAGTGAAGGTGTGATTGTACCATGGGCAGCTGTACCCCTGCTAACTTTAATCTAGCTAGCACAGGTAATAAGCAGTATAGACATGGTGGCATGGGCTTCAGCACAGGCTAGCAACCTGAATACAAATGCAAGGTCCCTGGAGAGCTTGTTGTCTGGTTACTAGCCCATGCCCATCGTATATTTACTATTATTTATCTAGCTGTGTTATTACATTTGATAGATATGTAAACCTAAAATGAAAGAACTATTTTACCGTATCCAATTTAATGGTAACTCAGTAATCTCCTTTTTACTCCAACATGTATCACAGGGCTTTTTAGGTTTAATTTGCTAATGTTTGTAAAATGTTTTGAGCTCTTTCTTGGAAGGTGTTACAGAACTACAAAATATTTTATATTCTGAAATTATATGTATGTATAAAAACAATCATTGATATTAACAATGCCCCTTTAGCTAAGAAACATACAAAATATACCTTCTTTTAGCCAGCAGGGGGCACTCAAAAGTTGAGAACCTTTTATCAGGCATGTGTTCTTGCATTATTATATGCATATCTCTGCTCAAAATGAAATACAGAAAAAGAATACTTTCTTCTAATTTAAATAAAACTAAAGAACATAATTTTTTATTCTTTCTGTTTTTGTTTAATTTATAGGAAGCAATACATCTGGTGGTACAGCCTCAGCACAAACCAACCCAGGAATGCTGGGAATGGGTGGAGGTGTGACTGTATTACCTGCATTTGAATATCGAGGCACCTGGATACCTATACTCACTGTAACAATACAAGGCAGTGCTAAAGCTACCTAGTAAGTAGTAAAATTACTAATGTTTCTCTAAAAATGAAATTTTGGGAATAAAAACATTTACATGTTAATTATGTAGTTATTCTTGCATTGATATGCAGTGACATTCAGCACATTGCTGACGTTAGTCCTACTGTGGATTCTCTTGTTGTTGATGCCTATGTGGTGATCTGACCTTCTCTGTGTACTTGGGATACAGATCCAGATATTCCTCATCATTTGTTCTTTGCCATGCTATGGCTGTGCTAATTCTGCACCTTAGGAATCGCTGTAATAACATTAAATAAATTTTATTTATTGTAATAGGAAAAATAGTAACCTTTGTACTTTGCTGTTATATCACCAAGCAATGTGAAGGGAAAGGCGCATTAGAGGCAGTGGGAAATAGTTTTCCTGCAATATCCTAACTTTATTTTCAGTTGAAATAAAAACACTGGCTATATTGGTGAAATACTGCTCTAGTTGCCACTCTAACTACTATATTGTATCACATGAATCCATATACAAAGGATGAATTAGAAATGGTACTTGACATGACTGGCCATTAGATCTCTACTAGAGACATTATGTATCAGTAATTTGCATACTTCAAATCAAGGATCCATATCTTACACTTACATGATACAGCGGGTTATGATGTCTCTTGGAACAATGCCAGTTTAATGTGGCTGTAATATTCAGGGCAAGTCTACACTTAAAATGCTACAGTGGCAAAGACACTACTACACCAACAGGAGAGCTTCTTCCATTGACGTAGTTAATCCACCTCCATGAGAGGTGGCAGCTGTGTCGACAGGAGAAGCCCTCATTTTAACATAGAGCTGTCTACACCCGGGGTTAGGTCAGTAGAACTGCGTCGCTCAGGGGTGTGGATTTTTCACACCCCTGAGCAACATAGTTATATTGATATAAGTTTGTAGTGTAAACCTGGCCTTAGTGCCATCTCTTTAAAATTGTGATTTAGTTTCAGAACCCATAAAATTGCACCACACTGCTAACATACATGAAATGGGTATTTTTAAAGCAAATGGTCTGAATCTTCAAGGTTGCGTGCAGTGTGAGCTGCCATTGTAGATTTTGAATGTTTTTGAAGAATAAATTTCAGCCACCATTGAAGGTATAAAAACAATGTCTGTTTGAACAAGGAGACTAAGACTGAGTGTGCAAATACTGTCTAACTTACCCTGCTGTTCTTAGGGACTTCATGTTTAACTAAAAGTAGGTTAAGTATGAAACCTGGTTTATGCTTTGGCCAACAATTACAGCCTCCTGCTTTCTCCCTTTTTTCCCCTCTCTTTCCTGTTTCTCTAGAACTCTGCAGCTAAAATTCTCATCATCTTCTGGTTCTCCAACCATATCCCACTCCTCACCTTTTGATCTGTTCATTGACTTCAGCTCCTTCTGAATTACGTTCATATTTATTTCCTCGTGAAAGACTATAAAAATTGTCCCCAGCCTATGATCAGCTGTGATCTTCTATTCCCCTGCTTACACTCTAGAACCATTTAAGGAAATCCAGGATTGTAGAGAGACACTCGTATAGGAATATGGGCCCTTGTCCCTGTCTCTTTGCTGCGGCTATGTTCTTACACTATGGCTGTGCTCCACTTTGGGGTGGCAGTGATAAGGATCACCTACATAAGCCATCGTTTTGGTTAATGGAAGTCTCTAGTGCAGGGGTAGGCAACCTATGGCATGCGTGCCAAAGGCGGCACGCGAGCTGATTTTCAGTGGCACTCACACTAGTTGGGTCCTGGCCACCAGTCTGGGGGGCTCTGCATTTTAATTTTAAGTTAAGCTTCTTAAACATTTTTAAAACCTTATTTACTTTACATACAATAATAGTTTAGTTATATATTAAAGACTTATAGAAAGAGACCTTTAAAAACGTTAAAATGTATCACTGGCACGCGGAACCTTAAATTAGAGTGAATAAATGAAGACTCGGCACACCACTTCTGAAAGGTTGCCGACCCCTGCTCTAGTGGCTCTCCCCACATATTCCTCGCCTTCAAGTGTATGAAGTCTGTCTAGGGGGTGGGAGGACTCAGCTACCATCCACCTGTGTCTGTGTGTACTTCTGTAAACACTCCAGCAGAGCCATGATGGGGTGATTGCAGGAAGGGCCAGGGCCCCAGCCACATGGCAGATATTCCTGTTGGGATGGAATCAAGGGCCCTCCAGAGCAGTGGGTTTGAGTTGACACCCCATTTAAGATAATAGGGCTCTTGGCAGGTTCAGGCAAACATCAGTTACATTTAATTTGCATTTTCAAAGAGTATTATTTATTTGCAGTCATGAAATAGGAAGTGTGTTTAGTGGCTTGAGTCCAAGTCCTGGCTCAGTCACAGACCTCCACTGTGATCTTGGAAAAGTCACTTAGGTAACTGAAGCACAGGGTAGGTTATCTGTAAAAGGAGGATAAAGTGTCTATATAGATGAGGGCTCAAAATAGAATTATTAAAAAAAAATTGAGATTTTGTTTTCATCATGTGAATCTAGGTAATGGGGTCATAGGTATATGCCTGTGCCTTAATCTGACCTGCTGCCCAGTCTCCTAGCCTGATCCCACTCATTTTGTCTCCTCCCATGAGATTGTACCTCCTTTTACACTGTCCTCTACTTTAACATCAGTCTCATCCTTCCTTTTTTCCACGTACCTTTTTCTCTCTTCTTTCAAATCCTTCAAACTTTACCTTTCTCTGCTCATCTTCATACTTAAACCGCATTCCAGAGCATTCTGGTCCATCGCACACCTAATTTTATATTTTATTAATTAAAACAAAGCAAACAGTTTTACCCCAGAAATTAAACCCATCATCAAAATGTTACGTCAGTCTGAATTTTTGCAAGTAATGTTTCCTCTAGAGCAGTTCATCCTTCCTCCTTCCCCGCACCCCGTTATCTCTCACATCCACTGTGTGTCTAATTCTCTGTGTGATTATCAGTCTAACTTAAATTCATAAACTCTTTGAAGCAGGGACTTGGTTTTCTTTCCTATAAAGTTCCATGTACACCACTTGTGCTGTATATAACAAGGCAGGCAGAGAGATTTAAATCAAGGTGATTAAATTGTTTAAATCACTGGATTTTTAAAAAATCATTGCTTTTTAAATTAGGTTGAGGCTTTGTTTAACTAATTTGAAAGTTTGTGCTATTCCAACTTTAGATTAAGATTTATAATGAACTAACTTATAAATGCTGTGTTCTAAATGTCACTTATTTGAAAACTACTATAAGCAAAACACAGAATATTGACAATTAAGGCCCAAGTTCTACAGACACTTCAACAGGTATAACTTCACTCACATGAATAGTCCCTTTGACTTCAGCGGAACTATTTATCATGTTAAACTGATGTGCACATAAATATTTTCAGCATAAGGAGCTAAAACTGTATTTTTATTACATTTTTCTTAGTTGCATAAAATCTTTGTCACTTCAAAACAAAACTGCTTTAGTGTTAACATGAAAAGTTATTTAGACTTTTAATACATTAACAAAGTCATTGTGACCTTTATTATACAGTACAGGTCAAAATTTCCAAAAACAGGAGCCTGTGATATAGGTGCTTGAGTTTCATTGACTTCATACTATAACCCCTGATGGTCGAATGTAGCCTGGTCAGAGCATTTCGCTATTTTAAGTATGACATTCCTTAAACAAAAAACATACCTCTTTGTAAAATCTGAAAATCTACTGACAATTAGGAAATTAATTAAATGAGTACAAAATATCAATACTAGGAATTTATCTCTAAAGTGGAGAGAGAAATAAAAATAATGGTTAAAATTTTTAAAGAATTGATTTTTAATTTTAAAAGTTACATTTTTATCAACCCCATTATATAAAGATACATCTGCTGTAGTACCAAGATGTAATATGATAAATCTGAGTGTCCTTGTTCTTGAGTATTGAAGTTCAACCATTCATGTTTTAATCTGAAACCTACGTTCTTCTATGTAAAGCCACAGAACAGTTATTTGAAGCTGTACATTAGGCATGGAATGTTACTTTTTTTTTAAAAAAAAATTGCTCTTTCATTTAAAATGTCTATGGATAATTAACAATACTAATGCAAATATTATTCTCATTGTTTGCTGTACTTTTATTGACTTATAAACAGCTAAGTGGTTAGAAAATTTTTAAAAAAGGATTGTAAGGTAAGATTGTTTTTCTGCTTGAATAAGTTGTGATTTAAAGACATTTTTCCCCCCACCGAGTTACAGCCTTCTACAGATTAGAGTTTTGCTGTCTGATCGGCTGCTAATGACAAAGCAAACATTTATAATCGAAGAGAAGGCCATAACTTTATTAAACCAGCCTGTAAAAATGTAGAACTGAAAGGGACCTTGATAGGTTATCTAGTCCAGTCCTCTGCACTGAGACAGGACTAAGTATTATTTAGACAAGGGGTGGACAAACGTACTGATTCTCCGAGCCACATATGACAATATTCAGAAGTTTGAGAGCTGGGGCACACCTGCTGGGAGCTGGGGCTTCAGCCCCACTCCTGCTGAAGCCCCGAGACCCCCCTCTTCACTGGGCAGAAGCCCCTACCGCACCATCCCGCTCGCGAGCCACAGTTGGGCCACCCCTCTTCTAAACCATTCCTGACCAGTCCTTGTCTAACATGTGTGACAAAGTTCCTCCTCTACCTTGGTGGGTCCTGCACTTTATTGGCAGATTTTGCTTGCCTCAGAGATCTTCCCCTCTGGTAGAACCCACAGTTCAGGTCAAACTCCTCCTGTGTCTGATCAGGAGTGGAGAGGTTTGGGGGGAACCCGGGCCCGCCTTCTACTCCGGGTTCCAGCCCAGGACCCTGTGGATTGCAGCTGTCTACAGGGTTTCCTGTAATAGCTGCGTGACAGCTACAACTCCCTGGGCTACTTCCCCATGGCCTCCTCCCAACACCTTCTTTATGCTCACTGCAGGACCTTCCTCCTGATGGTCTGATGACGCTTGTACTCCTCAGTCCTCCAACAGTACACCTTCTCACTCCTTGTGTGCCTCTTGCTCCCAGCTCCTCGCACGCATGCCACAAACTGAAGTGAGGTCTTTTTTAAACTCAGGTGCCCTGATTAGCCAGCCTGTCCTAATTGATTCTAGCACTTTCTTCTTAATTGGCTCCAGATGTCCTAATTAGCCTGCCTGCCTTAATTAGTTCCAACAAGTCCCTGCTTGTTCTGGAACTCCCCCTGTTACCTTACCCAGGGAAAAGGGATCTACTTAATCTGGGACTAATATATCTGCCTTGGTGCACACTCCTGTAGCCATCTGGCCTGACCCTGTCACACATGTTACTGAAAACCTATGATGGAGATTCCTAAACTTCCCTAGGTAATTTGTTTCAGTGCTTAGCTACCCTTACAGTTAGGAAGTTTTTCCTAATGTCTAACCTAAATCTCCCTTGCTGCAATTTAAGCCCATTGCTTCTTGTCCTGTCCTCAGTGGACAACCTTTTATGTACTTGAAGACTGTTGTCATGTCCCCACTCAGTCTTCTCTTCTCCAGACTAAACAAACCAGTTTTATTAATCGTTTCTTATAGGTCATGTTTTCTAGACCTTTAATCATTTTTGTTGCTCTCCTCTGGACTTTCTTGAATATGTCCACATCTTTCCTGAAGTGTGGTGCCCAGAACTGGATACAGTACTGCAGTTGAGGCCTTATCAGTGCTGAGAAGAATGGAGGAATTACTACTTGTGTTTTGCTTATAACACACATGCTAATACATCCCAGAATGATGTGAAGTTTGTTTTCCCACCAGTATTACATTGTTGCCTCATTTAATTTGTGTCCACTATAACTCCCAGATCCTTTTCTACAGTATTCTTTCCTAGGCAATCATTTCCCATTTTGTATTTGTGCAGCTGATTATTCCTTTCTCAGTGTAGTACTTTGCATTTGTCCTTACTCAGTTTCATCCTATTTATTTCAGACCATTTCTCCAATTTATCAAGATAATTTTAAATTCTAATCCTGTCCTTCAAAAGCTCTTCCAACCCTCCTTAGCTTGGTATCATCCAGAGACTTTGAGCGTACACTCTATGCCATTATCCAAACCATTTATGAAGATATTGAGTGGAACCGGACTCCAGGTCGATCCCTGTGGGACCCCACTTGATATGCCCCTCCAGTTGACTGAGAACCATTGATAACTACTCTGAGTATAATTTTCCAACCAGTTGTGCCCCCATTTATAGTACGTTTGTCTAGACTGTGTTTCCCTAGTTTGCGTATGAGAAGGTCATGTGAGACGGTATCCTGTTACAGGACAGTTGGTAGGCATGTATTGCTAGTGCTAATCAGCCTACTTTTCTGGATAGGCTGCCTAGTTGTTTAAGCCTTGCCATAGGCAGTTCTGGCTAAGCAGGACCCTTAAGCGCTCCACCATAATATCTGACAGCTTTGGGAGGCCATATCCTCCTCCTGATCTCTGATGTTGCCCCTGTGATTATTTTGCCAGTCAGCTATGCTCAAGCCATGGCCTTGTTGAATATTTTAATGCCAAACTGGACCAACATACAAGTACACTCTCTCTCCTTTCTTGCTTTCGGGGTAATCAGACCAAGTTTCTATTCTGTTTTCAGTCTCTCAAGTCCCTTGTATAATTTTTCTCATAGATGGAGAACAAGTGACTGATCTGTCTTACCCTGAGCAGTTGAAACCAGGTGTGGGATGGGAATGGAAGGCAGCCCTTCCCATCTGTGCTTCCCAGAAGCAAGTTATGGGGGATCCTTCTTAGTATGCATACCCAAGGCCCCTGTCTTCAGGGAGGATGCTAAAGGGAAGAGCTAGGGCATCTGGGTAAGAGGAGTAGTAGTGGATGGTGCAGGGCAGTGGTATATCTGAATGGTGAGCTAGGGTAATAATGATTTAAGTAATGGGGTTGGTGAAGAGGCCTGGTGCAGCTGGATAAATTAGGACAGTTGGATGGAGAGCTGCTTGCGGTATCAGGTGGTGGTTGTTGGAGTAGCGGGTAGTTTCTGGCGCAGCAGTCTCTCCTTATGCTGGCTTTACTACTGCCACCGCCCTTTGCTCCCTGCTCTCTTTTCCCACTGTGCTGACCAGCTCTGTGCTGGTTTTGAATCAGCAGGGGAATAGCAAGGGGAGGAGAGGCAATGAGGCTGCAACTGTAAAATAAATAGTGATGTTTTAGTCACATGATATCCAACAGTGAAGAATGTAATCATGAACTTCGTACAGTAAATCCAAAAAGAGGCAACTTCATCACCAACACAATCTTTGAAGCAGCAAGATTTGCAGTCAGTATCTGGCCAAACTGACAAGAAGCTAGGTATACAAAAATGCAGATACTATGTTAAGTAAAACACAAGAGAAATAAAATCTCATGCTTAAATGCCTTGAATTTTTAGATACATTCAATTTACTTTAGAAGTCTTAAATGGAGCTTGTGTGCATGCACTCGCACACTCTGTTTCATGCTTACAACATCCAGACAGGTGTGGAACCAATCAAATTCAATATTATAGTTTAGCCAGTGACTGATTATCTGTTTTGATGGATTTCAGGCAGTGGGGTCTAATCCAGATCCCTTGCTTGTCAGTCAGTTGCAACCTCTGTAAGTGATTCCTGTTCTACCTCTACCTCTTCTTCTAAGGCTGCAGTGGCTAGAGTTGTCTGGCACAAATGGCTCAGTGAGAGATGAAAAATATTTGGTTACCCTCCAACGTATTGCCTAGCTATGGTGGGCCTGTGCAGTAACTCTTCATAGGAACAAACAAGCAGTGACTTCACATGACATAATCTTTTTTGTAATTTCTTTATTTGCTGGTGGTTTTCTGAATTATTACTTTTCCGTTGTTTAAATTCCTTAAATCTGTAAGTGATACATCTGTGGTACTGTGATTCGTTTTGAGTTAATACAATAAGAATAAAAATGAAGTGATTCATTCAGAAATTGATCAAATATTTAAGCAAATTTCACTAACACAAAGATTCATTGACATAGATATATAATCGTCTCAGTATCCTAGTAGCTTTATATTTAGTCATATTTTAATTAGTTTTGGGTGTATTTGGTGTAAGAATCTCTTTTTTTACGTCGTTAATACCCATTTAGGATATTACCTCATGATCGCTTGATAATTTAATAGTGGGTGGTGGGAGTACTGTCAATTTATTTGATCAGATTTTCATTACTGTTCATTCAACTACTTCATCAGTATTGCTGTTAAATATTTTCGTTATGTTTTTAATCTTTCAGCCTAGAAATGCTGGATAAAGTAGAGCCACCTACAATTCCTGAAGGTTATGCCATGTCTGTGGCATTCCACTGTTTACTGGATCTTGTCCGTGGTATCACTACCATGATTGAAGGAGAGTTGGGACAGGCTGAAACAGACAATCAGACCAGGACTGAGGCAACTTCATCATCAACACAGTCTTCGGAGCAGCAAGATTTGCAGTCAGTATCTGACCAAACTGACAAGGAGCTAGGTATACAAAAATGCAGATACTATGTAAAGTACAACACAAGACAAATAAAATCTCACAGTTAAATGCCTTGAATTTTTAGATACATTCAGTTTACTTTAGAAGTCTTAAATGGAGTTTTATAGAAGCATCCTAGCAGCTCCATAATAAAGATTGCTTGCAGATTTACATTTAAAGCAGGAGCAAAATCCTCTCTTCCATACTTTATTTTAATTTAGTTTCTAAGTTTTATATACTATTTCTTGGGCAAATGAATTTAATTTTTGGTCACATTTTTAATAACTTTGACAGAACACGCTTTTGAAAATAATATCTTTTTGAAATTTCTTCTGAGAACATTTGATTTTCTGTAGCTGAATGGCCAAGCTTTAGAAACTCTTGACTTGTGTGCATGCACTCATGAAGTCTGTTTCACGCTTACAACATCTCAGACATAAGCCACTTCAATTTTAAATTATTTTCCTTTTTTGCTATACACTATTTTATCTGTGCAAGAAAAAGTCAATAGAACAAGTTCTACTAGTTAGTTCTGTTCTCCAGTACTACCTGATACCTCCCTGAGTCCTCAACCTGGCATAACACAGAAATCCTGGAAGGTCAGGGAGACATCCTGGTCAATAGGGGTATTGGGATGGTAGGATATATGGCTGGGAGAAGGAGGTCTCTGGCAGCAGAGGGCAAGATGGAGGTTCTGGAGAAACAAAGGTTAAATGGGGCTATGAGTAGGGAGGGTGGAAAGGGAGCCTAATTAGAAACATAGGGGAAGAGGCAGAAACAGCAATGATGCAGGGAGCTGATCGGTGCAAGGAGTGATGGTGAGTCCACTTCCTGGGCACAAAAAGACTGGGCTCCAATGGTATTGCTGCCTAGTATGCCAGGAAGCTGAGGCAGTAATGCTGTAGGGAGCAGAATGCCTCCATGCTAAGGCGTTAACACTCAGTACTGCTTTCCCAGTTGTGGGAGTTATGGACATATCAGGATGGGTTAGGGCATCAACAAATCCAGAGCTCTCCATGGTGCTGCTACCATGGCTCCACAAGAATACCTGACATGATACACCTTCATGACATGCCAAAGGTTGGGGCAGGATGGGAAAAAACATGGATAATGTTCAAGTCCATTGACTGGACAGATGCACAGGGTCCGCCAGCTGCCTGCTGCAGCTGGGCAGATGCAGGGGGGCTGCCGGCTGCGGCTGGACAGCTGTGTGGGGTTCCCCTGCTGCAGCTGGGAGCCCCAGCCCCCATGCAAAAAAGTCACGGAGGTCGATGAAAGTCACAGATTCCATGACCTCCGTGACAGAATCCTAGCCTTAGTTATAGGTTGAAAATGCAAGGGAATTTGTTAAAAAGGTAAGGAGTCAGAAAGCAATGATTGATGACTTAACTGGCAGTTTCCTTAATTTTTAATGATTGCATGGGTGATATCACTTCAGCAATCTTCTCTCAAAACTTTGTTGTTTAGGGGAATATAAAAGTAATTTTAGCCTATACATTACTAACATATAAAAGATCCAACAGCTAGCATTTGTGCATTTGTTTCAACAGTTATTTAATAAAACAGTATCTATTAGTACTATAAAATCTTTTTTTTTTTAAGTTAACAGAGCTGTTTGGGAAGAAATGGTGAATGCGTGCTGGTGTGGTCTTCTTGCTGCACTGTCGCTGCTTCTTGATGCCAGGTACTCTGTGTTAATTTTTGCTGATCCTTCATAGGTTATGTTCACAGTTCTGTCCAAAGCTGATTTTTTTTGGAACCCATCTAGTTGGCTGGTGTGGAGGAAGAAGCTGTTCACAGGAAATGGGAAAGGAATGATTGTGGTGGTGGTTGTCTTTTAAGGAAGGACAGTCTGGCCTTGCAGGAATAATCTTCCTGATGATCCCCAAAAATCTAACATAAGCCCTATTTCTATCTAGAATGAGAAATAATTTTATTAGAGAAATTAGTTTTTTTTACAACTTTTCATTAATGCCAAGTTACAATAAAACTTTAACATACTATATTGTATATTACTTATTACTTAATCAGGATCAGGTTAATATTCAAAGAAATTGGCTGAAGATTCTGGCCTGATGGCTGAGGCACCCTATACTTGCTAAAAAGGGTGACCAAATTTCTAAACACCTATTCTCTTTTTGGTGCTTCTCTTGTGTACATACTTGGAGTGAAATCTTTTCCATTACAAGGACAGTCCAAATTTTACTAGACCACAATTCCATAGGAGTCAGGGATCACTCCTGTAGCTGCTAACAATAAAAAAATTAATTTTGTCATTCTGTTTAAAATGTGCATCCTTTACTGGAGCATTAAGTAAGCAAGTGAGGGGATCTCTAGGAAACTGGCATTTTGTCATAAGATGAAACTATTTAATAACTTCCTCCCCAAACTCAAATTGCTGGACACAACCAGCACATGTGCAAGTATGTTCCCTTTTACCCCCAAACACTCCAAAAGAGGGCTTCCTTAGTAGCAAAAATAAGATGGATTTTACCTAGAGTTGAATGCCATCTGTACAGTAATTTATATTTAAAAAAATTGTTACGAGCTTGACAAATTGAAGATGAATATTCCCTTTCAGTTATAGAGACCCTCTCATCCTGATCAGTGTCTTTGTATCAATGTGTCTTCCCATTTTTTTTCTGGGTTGTTTTCTTATCAACATCTTTTTCAGTAAAAATTTTATACATCTTAAAATGTAAACCTTTTGCTCCCATTATAACTGGGTTAAAAAAACAGATACATTCATTGATGATAGGTCCATCAATTGCTATTAGCCCCGATGGTTAGGGATGCAACCTCATGCTCTAGGTATCCTAAGTCTCTAAGTGCCAGAAGCTGGGAGTGGACGACAGGGGATGGATCATTCAGTAGTTGCTTTTTTTCTGTTCATTCCCTCCGTAGCATCTGGCATTGGCCACTGTTTGAAGACAGGAGACTGGGCTAGATGGATTATTGGTCTGACCACATATAGCCATTCTTATTTTCTTAGCTTCCTCCTGGGTCAACTCCTAAAAATTTGGTTAAAAGTCTAGAGAGAACCACCTTGTATCCAGATTTCACAGAAAAATGTTTGACTTGTAAATATTAAAAGAATGGGATCTTTATATTATTTACATTCATACACACCTCTTGGTGTGACTTCAAATCGGGACCCAATGAAATTAGATTTTTGAAGATTTACGTTTTAATTACTTATTTAATCATTTTTACACTAGCAGCTGGAATTTTTCAGTACAGTGAGATGATACCACTTAGAGGATAAAAGCTGTGATTGCTTCCATTGAGGGATTTATTTACTAGTAGCTATGGTTTTGCAGTATTTTTAATTAGATATTTTTCTTCCAAAAACCCTCTCGACTCCACATAAACATTCTTCTGATGGTAGAAAGCTAATTTAAACAAATTACACATCCACTCTACACTCCTTATGCTAAATCATTCAGAATAGAAGAGCTATGTAATAAGAATTAGAGTTCCAAAATGTTTTTTTAATTGGTTAAATTTTCTCTTTGACGTTTTCAGTGTTGATAGTATTGTATATGAATTCTTGCTGGCTTTTACCATCGTACTTCTAACCAGCTGCTTATTTCTATATAATGACTATTTGGCTTGTCTCTATTAAACGCTTTGTACTTTTTTCAGCACTGATGAAGCTGCCACAGAAAATATTTTAAAAGCAGAATTGACCATGGCTGCACTTTGTGGAAAACTGGGTCTTGTAACTTCAAGAGATGCCTTTATCACTGCCATTTGCAAAGGCTCTTTGCCTCCTCATTATGCCCTCACTGTACTGAACACCACAACTACAACTCTCTCCAGCAAATGTAAGGGTATAATTAAGGCTAAATTGTATACTCATTTGTTAATTTAATCTTTTTTCACACTCTACATTAACCCATATTTAATGTTAAAAATAACCTCAAGCCACAATGACAAACTTAGAGTACTTTTCTTTTTCATAACATGACTGTAAACGTATGCAAGTTTTTAGTATCTGCTGGCATAAAATGTTTGGCAATGTGGTATGTAAAACTGAAAAGCTGATGCTGCAAATTGATACTCGTGACTGTGGCCCTATTATGCAGGTGCTGGAGCCTGCTCACGTGCAACACTTTGCATGATTGGGATTTGATTTATTTATCCACTATAAGCTTTGAACAAGAAAACTGTTTTTGGTTTAAAAAAAAAAAAGTGATGTGCAACTGACATTTTAGGTATTGATGTGTTCTAGATATAATGGCTCTTGTGCCTCCATCCAATGTATCCTGAGAATATCTATTTTTTAAAATTACATTTAAAAAAATTGTTTAAAGATCTTATTCTGTGCAGAAAAGCTGACTCAACGTTCATGTTTTCAAGAAAATTATAAGCATTGTTTCTTACATGTGTTTTTACACAGCACAAAAATATGTCCAAAATAACCTGTGTTATAGTACTCAGATGTTTTCTAATTCCATGGGTTGGATCATATTTACTACATCTGTGAGTAGAAGGGATCCTCTGCTACCTTCATGGAAGTTGGGTTTAGCTGCCACGGCAACACTGTTCTCTACTGTCCCCTGCTATCCTTCGATCCCACCAGGGAATGCCTTTCCCACAAGGGAATGCCCACAAGGTTGAGGGCCCTTGCATGAGCAGGGGATAGGCCAGGGGAAGGAGGAGATACAAGTTACAAATACAGGTTGTATAGTCCCTCCACCTACAATGCAAAATCTACTTGTAAACTGTTAAAGGCTAAAGCTGTTTTAAGCTTTCCTGCAGATCCCTGCACTTTGCACTATAGACTCTCTAGACACATTTACAGACTGGGGAGTCCTAACAGCATGTCTTAAATATAGCTCACACCTATTAGGCAACTAATGGGGGAAGAAGCCTTCAGAACCAGTATGGAAGTACAGGGTACTTGTGTTGATGGCACTGTGCCTGTGTTAGATCCTATGAGATGTATGGCATCTAGGGAAGAAGCCACTGATGTTTCTTGGGGGACAAAAGCAGAAATATACACACTCCCATTTGGAATGATCTAGGGAAACTCTGAGTTTTCCTTTCCTCTTTCCTTTGTGAGTTTTTCAATAGGAGAGGATGATCTGGCCTATGTTGCAATTGGGACCATTAGTTGCCTTGTCATATTATGACTATCATATACTTATAGGTAAAGCTACATTTTAGTCACGGGTATTTTTAGTAAAAGTCACGGACAGGTCATGGGCAGTAAACAAAAATTCACAGCCTGTGACCTGTCCATGACTTTTACTATATACCCCATACCAAAAATTTGGGGGGGGTAGGGAGGGTGGACTGCCCGGGGGCGCTGGAGGAGGGCGGCCCGGGTACTGGGGGGATGGGTTAGGGCGGGCAGCGGTGTGAGGCCTGGGACCCCCACTGGTTCTGAGGGGGGGTTAGCGGGGTCGGTGGGCTCCCTACTGGGTTCCGTGCCTCCCTCCCCTGAGCAGCAGCAAAGTTTGGGTGTGGGAGGGGGCAGGGGTTGGGGCACGTGAAGGGGTGAGGCAGGCTCTTGGGTGGTACTTATCTGGGGGGCTCCCCAGAATCAGCGACATCCCCCTTGCTCAGCTGCTGGGCGGAGGTGTGGCCAGGCAGCTCTGCACACTGCCTCCACCCTGGGAGCTGCAGGGGCGGTGCCTGCAGAGTCCCTCTCTGAGTTCAGTGGTTTTATAATCCTTTCTTATTTTTCAAATATTTCTCTTTTTGTGTCTGGAAAAGCCACACATACAAGGGAAGGTGACTGAGACTTATACAGAAGTAATAGAGCAACCAAGTATGCACGAAGTAAACAAAGTGGAAAAAATAGAGCAAAATCCCTTTTTCTAATCTCTTTCCGTTCTAATAATAATTTTTGGAAGTGTTCTTTAAATGGCTTTTGCACATTTCCACTCTTGTGATGTGCAAACAGTGCATTTGAACTGTCTAGGCGGTGGCGTTGACACATCCAAAGAGTGGGAATGTGCAGAGTCCATCTCAAACACTGGTTACTGGTGAGTAGCCTTTATTTACTTTTAACAGTAGTTAAGTACACTCTTTTCAGGTAGAAGTGAGATTGTACGAGGTCCTTTTAAGTTGATGGTTTCCCTTTCAAAATAAGTATCTGTTATGCTGTAGGTCGTATGCAATAATAAATGTAAGTGAGAGACTATTTTTACCTATAAAATAAAGTGACATAATGACACTGCTATAAATATAACCTATGGGCTCAGTCCTGTAAAGTTCTCAGTGGGACAACTCATTTGAGTAAAGTTACTACTTATGTGTTTGTAGCCAACTTAATAGAATATTTATTGCATTTTACATGAGGATTTTTCTCTGTTCTCTAGCTTATTCTATTCAGGGGCAGAATGTTCAGATGATCAGTCCATCAAGTGAGTCTCATCAGCAAGTTGTAGCAGTAGGGCAACCGCTAGCTCTCCAGCCACAGGGAACAGTAATGGTAAAGTACAATTTCTAAGTTACTGTTTTCTGTTGAATTGCTTCCTTTTTCTGTATCTGATTCTCAATCCCTTTCTTCCTACGTGATTCCTTACTTCTACAATGAACTGAACCTACTCACTATGACTAGCTGGAACTCTCTTGCGTATTTTCTTGTAGCAGAGATAATGGATAATCTTTTATTCTAATAAGAGGCCCATTTACTTAAAGTAGCCTCCTAATTTTTTCATAGTTGGGAGAATCTGTGGACGTGAAAGATCTGTTATCATGTAAGAGGTGGCCACTGTGGCTCTTTATGCGCTTGAATGACCCATTATCATGACTATGAATGTCAGTAATGAGTGCCCTTTGTCCCCCTCAACTATGATTTAAAAACAGCTAACATAGGGTCATATGATTGAACATCCATTTTTTTAAAAGTGTCAGATATCTGGAGAAACAAAGTGTCTAATTTCTGGAAATAAAGCTGAAAATAATTTGACTGTTTACACTGTCAAGCTATTCCCAACCCTTATTCAATTGGGAATGGGGGGACCAGTTGTTGAAAGCTGTTGAGTTACTTCCCTGGTATGGATGCATCACATAAGTGCAGGTTTTTAATTTAATATATCATTAAATATTTTTTAAGATTAGTGATTTTACTAGGAATGCCATTGTTTTCTCATAATACATAAATATAACAATGTAACATGTTCTGTCTAGCTGACTTCAAAAAATATCCAATGTATGAGGACGTTACTTAACTTGGCTCACTGCCATGGAGCAGTTCTTGGTACATCATGGCAACTTGTCTTGGCTACTCTACAGGTATGGTGTAGGTAATGCATGTATTGCTTTTTTATTTGTTTGTTATAATTCGGGGTGGGTTATGATTTCTAAGGGCTGGTCTACACTAGCCCCGAACTTCGAAGTAAGATACGCGACTTCAGCTACGTAAATAACGTAGCTGAAGTCGAAGTATCTTATTTCGAACTTCAAAGTACTCACCCCTGGTCCACACCGCGGCGCACAGGCTCCCCCGTCGACTCTGCCTGCTCCGTTCGTGGAGCAGGATTACCAGCATCGACGGGGGAGCACTTCCTGGTTCGATTTATCGCGTCTAGACAAGACGCGATAAATCGAACCCAGAAGATCGATCCGACGCGTCCGACAGAGCTGGTAAGTGTAGACTAGCCCTAAGATGTGGGCATTATTGATTTGGACATGGCAACATAAGCTTAGATTGTATTTTACTCATTATATGTTCTAATGTCCATAAAGGAGTGCTCTAGCCCTGTCCTCTGAACTTAGTTTGTTGTGTCTGTCTGAGAGAGCAGGTCGCAGGCTGATTGTTCGCTAAAAGAGTAGAAGTGTTAGCTTCTTCTCACAAACTGATGAGGCTTTTCTCATGGAACTCAGAAAAATATTTAGAAATCAGATATCTCCAAAAATACAAAAATATAGTATTTTATGTTCATCGATCTGTATAGTTGAGTTAGAAATTCATCCTTTATATTTCAGCATCTCGTATGGATTCTGGGTTTAAAGCCTGGCGTTGGAGGTGCCTTAAAACCTGGGAGAGCTGTAGAAGGACCCAGCACAGTAAGCATAATTGTTCATTCTGTAATATAATGATTGTGCAGTATTTTCTCTTGCAATCTACAAAATACATTTCTCTGTCCCTTAGGTTCTAACTACAGCAGTTATGACTGATTTACCAGTTATATCCAACATACTTTCAAGACTATTTGAAAGCTCACAGTAAGAGACATCTTCTTATGATCTAAATATTTGTTTGTATCAGCAGTGACAGTGTTTTGATAGCTGGTATTTTTCAGGTACCTTGATGACGTGTCTTTACATCATTTAATAAATGCCCTTTGTTCCTTGTCTCTGGAAGCCATGGAAATGGCCTATGGAAATAACAAGGTATAGAACACTTCGTTATTACTTTTCAGATATGTATTTGTAAGATAGGCATCAGACTCATGTTTGTTCTTAAGCTAGATCACTGTTTTTTAATATCAAAATAAGCTAATGCTACATATGATATGATCATAAAATTAACACATTAAGACAAGGAATTTTCTGGTTCTTAATGATTGGCAGTGCTACTAAATCCTCTCTGAACACTTGTGTAGTATTTTTATCTTGTTTTCTAACATTAACTAAGCAATGTTGGGCATCTCCATTAATAATCAGGTTGTAGATGGATGAGTTTTTAAAAGCTTTATAGATTTCAGAAAGCTAGGATGTTGTGAATGACACTGTATTCTCTGGGATATGTTAAAATCTTCTGTTTCAACCAATATATTCTAAAACGCTTTAAAACAAGTTTGACAGTTTTGGTTTAAAACAAAAAAAAAAAGCATGTCACTACATGGGAGTCCTGGGGAGAGAAGTGGAACAACTTTCTGAGCCCTCTACCCTCCAGAGATATTTAAGGAGCTTTAGGAGTGAGGATTTCCCTTGAAGGGTATGGTATTGGGTGATGTGTTGCTTGTTCTCTTGCTTTGGTGGTAGTGTCTTCAGGAGAGAAGTAAATAGAAAAATGATCAAATGCTTTTTGGTTTATTATGTACTAAAATTATAAAACTGGGAGAGGGGACTTCAAAATGCAAAGAAAGGAAATTGAGTTAAAATAGTTTGAATTTAATATCAACTAAAAATGAGAACAAGGAACATTGCATGAAGGGGAAATAGTAAAGTGCACTCTGCAATATAATTATAATGTGGCAGCCATTTTATTATGTGCTGGTAGTTAATTTTTTTTATAGTTGAGCATAAAATGCTACTGTTTTGTACACAGATCAAATGAATGGGAGATTGATCATATCTCTTCAAGAACTTACAACTTTGATCCTAAATCTAGGATAACAGTAATATGACCTTTGCTAAATATTTAGATAAAATAATCTCTACTGCTGGCTTTTATATATTTCTAATTCAGATCTATTATGATGGAACAGAAATCAGATTCTTTTGTTAGTAAAGTGTGTTCAGATTTTCTGTTGGGAAGGATAGCATTAAAATACATTTATTATGCAAGAGAGAGCGCTTTGGGATGGATTTTAATACTCATGCTACTCAAGCAAACTCAGTGTATCAAAAAAGGGAAAAAACTGTTATCAAAAGGGAGTGTTTGTCTCTTTTCCTATCCCCTTGTGGCTGGTAATAGCATAGTGTTGATGCATCTGTGGAAACCTCCCAGTCCCATTTAGCTGCAGTGTGAGGTCTGTGACTTCCATAAGTTGTCAAATTCAATTACTGTAATGAGTGGGAAAATCTTACCAGTAAATCAAAAGAAGGGGAACATTTCTAAAATTACACTAGGTACCTCTAATCATGTGTTTAAATTCCATTTTACTTAGGAACCATCTCTTTTTGCTGTTGCTAAACTGTTGGAAACGGGGCTGGTTAACATGCATAGGATTGAGATTCTGTGGAGACCTCTGACTGGTCACCTCCTAGAGGTAACTGATTTGTCTTGTCTTATAAATACTACTATATATAGCTTTTAGTAAAATCTTTCTAATATCTATCTTTCTGCAAGGACTTAACTAAAATGGTAAAAATAAGCATCAATATTCTAAATGTAACTTTTGATCAATCTTAGTTTTAGCTCGTCTGACTTCCTGTTTCCAGAATTGGTGTGTATCTCATTTAGCTTTAAAGCTGTTATTGGAATTGTTTTTTTCTCTACGGTGTTAAATATCTGCCTTTATACATTTTAAGCATGTTAAGATAAAACAAAATGATTATCAGTTTAACATTTTTATATACTACTTGCACCTCAGAGAAGTTTAATTCTGGATTCATGTAGCCTATTGGGTAGTTAATGTTCTCAAAATGAAGTTGAGCACATTTCCCTGACATATTAAAGCAATAACCACTATTCTGGGTTGGCCCTCTTCAGCGTAATCCCTGGGATTCAGCTCCTCTCCAGAGCCTCTCCTCTTCCCCTGTGAGGAAGAATGACGGTACCTTAGTCTGCAAAGACTTAAGACAAAAGACCCTTTTTCCTACAGTTCAGCTCCTGGGTCTCTTACTCATGTTTTCCGTCAGCAGCTGATCTCTTATAGGTTGTTGCCCATGCGGGACACCAGTCACAACTTGAAATGAAATGACAAATTCCACTTATAAACAAATACTCTTTTAACGTGCTGCCTTCATACTTAATAACCTAAAATTGGGCCTCCAGGATGTTATGAGAAAGATGGATAACACATAGTGGACACCCTGCCAGACTTCCACTGGGGGAAAAAGTCCTTCCTGATCCCCAAAACTGGCAATTTGGTTTGATTCCCCCTCCACCCAGCATCTGCGAAACATAGTTGGAACTATACCTCAGTGGTATGTAGCAGGGAGAGCAGGAGCAATCCTAGCAGGATGGCTGCTGTGTACCTGGGATTAGAGCCCTGAAAATCCGCGGGTATCCGGTTTATATCCGTGGACCATTTCTGTGGATGTGGAGACCAGCTGGGGAGCCGCCGTGGACCCTCCACCTGCCGGAGCTGGGGAAGCACTGAGAGCAGCCCCTGGCCATATCCGTGCCCCCTAGGCTCCCCACCCGGCCGAGGGCAGGTGAAGGGTCTGCGACTCCGCGCAGGCTCCCCACAGCTGCCCATGCAGCTCTCCCCAACCAGGCTCCAGTGGGTGGGAGGGCGGGGGGATTTTTTACATATAGCTGGGGGTAAAGGGCATGAGAGCCACCCTTCAAGCTTGGCTAGTGAGTGGTAGACAGCGGTGGTGAAGACACTTCTCCATTCCCCACTATCACATCCCCAGAACAGTTGAACCTGCCCTTCCCTTTCTCCATCTTCCCTTGGCGTAGGCATTGCCTCTCCCTGACAGTCTCATACATCTCCATTTCCCCCCTGAAAAGGGGTTGGTGCAGCATTGTCTTTACAAGTCGCTGAAGGCTCAAAACAGTTGTTTCTTGAGACTGTGACAGATATATCAAGTATGAAAGCATGGAGAATTGCTCATGGTATGTTTGCACAGCTTTGCAGAAGATGGTATGCATTTGTAGTGTGTTAATTTCTCTGCACTACAAATAGCGATTTATAGACATTTAGAATTGGGCAATCTTGATGTGAGCTACATCAAGAAACAAAGGCAAGTCAGTTTTGAGAGGCCAGTAAAAATTTAGTGTTTCTTTGATTTATGGCATTACACTGTCTTTTTCTCAAGGGTTTGAAAGAACAATGGAGTGTCATTTTCACATTTTAGTTCCTAACATTTGTACACTAATTTTATGGTTATTCAAATGTGTATTTCTGTGTATGACAAACCAAACACAGACATACGTACACACACACTGGCTTTTGTTGGTTACTTCCATACTGTTACATTAAGGAAATTGTTTGCTGTACTAAAAAATAGATAGTGAACCTGGATATTTGTTTCACAACAGCTCAAGGCGAGGTTAAATGAAAATGAGTTACAGGCACACCTTCTAGAGCAGAATTTGGTTCTTTGTATCAAACCATTCTTAAGCTACCAATATCTAAATTAGCAATGATATGTATTGCCATTTCATTTAATTTGTGAAACTATATTTTGTTGAACTGCCTTGATTTTCACATTGTTTACTTCTGCCTCTCTCCCTATTGCTTCCTCTTGTTTCCTTATTCAGAAGGTAAGCTTTTCCTACAGATATGTTTTCCTTAATCATTATTAAACTTAGTCTTAACATTTGAGGAGCTTACCACCTAATTGATTGACAGAAGCAGGTTGTATTAAGAAATATAGGAAAAAATAGTGAAATACAGAGGTTTCAGCTGTTTGTCTTATTCTTGTAAATTAATATTTGATTATCATTATTTTAAAAACACTACATAGTTTATATATCCAGTTTGAATTGTGAACGTTTACAAATCTTCTTGGTTTAAATGAATGTAGCTTTAAATAAGGCTGTGCTGTATCTTCAGGTCTGCCAGCATCCAAACTCCAGAATGAGAGAATGGGGTGCAGAAGCGTTAACCTCTCTCATTAAAGCAGGGCTGACATTTAACCATGACCCTCCATTATCTCAAAATCAGGTAAAGTAAGTTTTGTGAAATGATGCTTTCCTTTTCTGGAATTCATAGCGAACATGAAATCAGAGTCTTCCCTAGAGGTAATTCAACAAACAGGTGGCATTCACAAAGCAATTTTACTATTGAGTTTATAAATACTGTAGATGGAACTTTGTGCATTAGGTACAGAGATCATGCATTCTGATCAGCTACAACCTCCTTCCCTTCACACATGGAGAACAAAGAATGATGTTGCTAACTCACTGTGTTCATGTAGTAGAACAAAATGTGGGCCACCTTCATCAGTACAAAACAGTTTTAAAGTGGTTAGAGGAATATCGAAAATTTTAACAGAAGGCGCAGGATTACAAGATAGATTATTTTGGTGTATAAATTGTATCTTTATCCTGTCTCTCTATATAAAGCCATTATATGAGAGAGAGAGAGGAAGTTAGCTGATTTTTCCTACACATATGGCTTTTTCTCTTCAGCTGATTTTTAAATTTTTCTGTCTCCTATTCAGTTCTTGGAGTTTAATTTTCTTTAAAATTAGCCCTTTTCTGTTATCTTTTCTGTCCCTATAATTTTTTTATTCTTTGGCAATATATATTTTTTATTTTTTGATTTATAGTTTCTTTTTTTTAGAAGAGTAATAAAACTAGGTTCTTTAGGAGTTGTGTCTCAAATACTACCTTTTATTTAATACATTTTGCTTCAATGCAGACTTCTTTTCCTACTGCTAATTTAATTCTATTTATCCTTTGCATCTTTGGGGCCAGATTTTCTATTTAAATCTGGCCCCTAGGCACTACTCAGTTTAGGAACCAGATTCTTACAGTGACTGACCAGCTGAGAAAAAACACCATGGGGGAGGAAACTTTCAGTTGGCAGAAGGCTGGCAGAGCTGGTTTCATTCACCCTAACATAGGGAAATTGCCAAAGGCAGGATGCAGCCATGTTATGTCAGTTCTTCATTGGTGTATGCTAGAGGTATCACAGACTAGACCACAGAATCAGAGGGCTGAGTGCTGGTAGACAGTGGTTGGATGCACTGAGGGAATCAAGTTCTTCACGTTGAGTCAAACTAGCAAGGCCTGAGATAAAAGTTCAGTGTTTTTTGACTGAGGACCAAGTTCTGGTGAGACCTGCAATCTTCCGGTCATTTGACATTTGAATTGGAAAATTATATCACCAGAACAATAGCAACTGTTAAAAGGAGAAATTTTAAGTTCACTCAATATATATGTATATTTGTCTATAAATTAAAGTAATGCATATGTTGAGCATAGATGGCTATGACATACCAAATGAAACATAGAGGAGCATAAAAGTATTGTTTTTTGTTTCAACTTGATATGGCCTGTTCCATTTAGGGTACAGTGTTTTGGAGATTTTTTTTCTTCTTTTTTTTTTTTTTTTCTTTTTTTTTTTGGTAGTTTGTTATTGAGAAATAAAAGCCTTTAGGACTTTGACATGGACTTCTTAAACATTTTTAAAACCTTATTTACTTTATAGACAACAATAGTTTAGTTATATATTAGACTTATAGAAAGAGACCTTCTAAAAACGTTAAAATGTATTACTGGCATGCGAAACCTTAAATTAGAGTGAATAAATGAAGACTCGGCGCACCACTTCTGAAAGGTTGCCGACCCCTGATCTAGACCATCCCTGACAGGTGTTTGTCCAACCGGCTCTTAAAAGTCCCCAATGTTGGAGATGCCACAGCCTCCCTAGGCAATTTATTCCAGTGCTTAACCACTCTGACAGTTAGGAAGTTTTTCCTAATGTCCAGCCAAAACCACCCTTGCTGCAATTTAAGCCCATCGCTTCTTGTCCTATCCTCAGAGGTTAAGAAGAACAATTTTTCTCCTTCCTCCTTGTGACAATCTTTTATGTACTTGAACACTGTTATCATGTCCCCTCTCAATCTTCTCTTCTCCAGACTAAACAAACCCAGTTTTTTCAATCTTCCCTCATAGGTCATGTTTTCTAGACCTTTAATCATTTTTGTTGCTCTTTTCTGGACTTTCTCCAATTTGTCCACATCTTTCCTGAAATGTGGTGCCCAGAACTGGACACAATACTCCAGTTGAGGCCAAATCAGCGCAGAGTAGAGCTGAAGAATTACTTCTCGTGTCTTGCTTACAGTACGCCTGCTAATACATCCCAGAATGATGATTGCTTTTTTTGCAATAGTGTTATACTGTTGACTCATATTTAGCTTGTGATCTGCTATGACCCTCAGATCCCTCTCCGCAGTACTCCTACCCAGGCAGTCATTTCCCATTTTGTATGTGTGCAACTGATTGTTCCTTCGTAAGTGGAGTACTTTGCATTTGTCCTTATTGAATTTCATCCTATTTACTTCAGACCATTTCTCCCGTTTGTCCAGATCATTTTGAATTTTAATCCTATCCTCCAAGGCACTTGCAACCCCTTCCAGCTTGGTATTGTCCGCAAACTTTATAAGTGTACTCTCTGTGCCATTATATGAATAATTGATGAAGATATTGAACAGAACCAGACCCAGAACTGATCCCTGTGGGACCCCATTCGTTATACTCTTCCAGCATGACTGTGAACCACTGATAACTACTCTCTGGGAACAATTATGAGTGCTTGCATGGAGGGATATTGTCCTCCAAGGATCCTTGGTTATGGAAGTTCCCAACCAGTTTCACACTGGCAAGAAACTCATGAATGAGACTCTTGTGAAATCGTCATCCAAGAAGCAAAATTACAAGGAATGTGATTTTTCTTCATCCCAGTTTATAGATGAGTAAACTGATATAGAGTGGTTAAGTGAGTTGCTCACACAATAAGTCATTGCAAGAGCTTGAGTTAGAATGTAAGAGTTCCTGATTCTTGGCCATGAGCTCCCAAAACCTGCCAATGCCCTAGTGCTTGATACTATGTGGAACAAAGACCCAAAAAGGAGGGATAGATGGTATAAAGGTTGAAAGAATCTGGAAATAACTCTTCAGCTGTATCTTCAGTTTAATGATCTAGCATGTCTTCGCAGTTATCAAGATGACAATTCCATTTACACTGCGCAAAGTTTCTGTGTGGCTGAAATACATTTGGGTCTAAAAGAGTAACCCTCATAATGGGTAATAGTTGATAGAGATGCATCTTGATCAATCTCTTTGTTCATGTTTGGTGCTTATTCTTAAATAATACATTGCAATCTTTTAATATACTGTTACATTTCCTGAGTTTAAACTTCACCTGCAAGATTTAAAAGTATCTCCAAATTTGTTGAGAAATACAATACTTTGAGGGAGAAAAAAACCTATACCTTAATGATTTTCAAAAGTGCCTAAAGAAGTTAGGTACCCAGCCTCCCACTGATGGCTTGTAGGCACTTTTGAAAATCCCACTCTAAAAAATGCAGATTTGTACTGTGTGGCTTCATAAGGATGCATTATAATCTGTTAGTTATTACTCTCCTTGCTGTTTCTCTATTTATTTCTAGAGGCTGCAGTTGCTTTTGTTAAATCCATTGAAGGAACTGTCAAACATTATTCATCCTGATATCAGGCTCAAACAATTGGAGTGTGTATTGCAGATTTTGCAGAGTCAAGGTGACAGTCTAGGACCTGGCTGGCCATTAGTCCTTGGTGTCATGGGAGCAATCAGAAGTGATCAAGGGTAAGTGGTTGATATAAACCTGATATAGATAAGAAGAGCAGAGAACTACACCATTTACTAATATTCATAATTTTTTTGAGTTATTTCTATGTTCTAAATAGTGGACTCCACAGAAAAAAAGTTTTGTTTAAAGGCACAGATTGTCAGCTTTCTACTGAATTAATCTTTCAAAAGTTCACTTGAAAATCTACTGATCTGTATTGATAATGCCATTAGTAAAAATTTTATGGAAAGGTTGGTGCTTTGAAAGATGTGTTTGTTAGTGAAACGCTTATGCAGGGTATGTTAACGTTTTATATTACTGTGGAATTAAATACATTTTGATAGTAATGGTGAATTTTGACAATAATAATACTGATGAATGACAAGAGTAACTTCACAGATAAATTTTACATTAAACTTGGCAGATTATTAGAGGCAGAATAAACCCATGACATGCTTTTGTTTGTAATATTTTAGGAGACCAATTCCCACAAAATAAGGGTATATCTACACTACGAAATTAGGTCGATTTTATAGAAGCCGATTTTTCAGAACCAACTTTATACAGTCAATTGTGTGTGTCCCCACTAAGCGCATTAAGTCGGCAGAGTGCGTCCACAGTTCCGAGGCTAGCATCAACTCTCGGAGCGGTGCACTGTGGGTAGCTATCCCACAGTTCCCGCAGTCTTCGCTGCACATTGGAATTCTGGGTTAAGCTCCCAGTGCATGATGGGGCAAAAACATTCTTGCGGGTGTTTTGGGGTGCATATTGTCAGTCGCCCCTCCCTCCATGAAAGCTACGGCAGACAATCGTTTCGCGCCTTTTTTTGGCAGCAAACGGTGCGGTAGGTCTGCAAGACTCTGTTATCCTGCTCTGCTACACAGTATAGTATGATTGGAAGTCATGGTCTGTTGTACACCACCGCTTCCGCTGCAACTTTGCTGGCCTAATCTGCTGCAGAAGATGGCCCAAAAGGACTAAAAGCCATCGTCAACCTCTGTATACCACCGCTTCCGCTGCAACTCTGCTCTCCTGCAACTCCTGCAGAAGACGGTGCAATATGCCTGAAAGCCATCATCAACTGACCACCACCGCTTTCCGTTGCAACTCTGCTGTCCTGCTGTACTGCAGAAGACGGTACAATAAGACTGAAAGCCATCGTCAACTTACACCACCGCTTCCACTGCAACTCTGCTCTCCCCTGCTCTCCTGCATTTCGCGCCTTTTTTCCTGGATTATCCGGGCAGGCACCATAGTACGGCAAGCAAGGAGCCCGTTCAGCTCATCGCTGCAGTTTTAAGCATTGTAAATACCCCGCGCATTATCCAGCAGTATGTGCAGAACCTGCAAAACCGGGTGATTAAGCGACAACAGCACGATCACGATAGTGATGAGGACATAGACACAGACGTTCCTGGAAGCACGGCATGTGGCAATTGGGACATCATGGTGGCATTGGGCCAGGTTCATGCCGTGGAACACCGATTCTGGGTCTGGGAAACAAGCACAGAATGTTGGGACCGCATAGTGTTGCAGGTATGGGATGATTCCCAGTGGCTGCGAAACTTTCGCATGCATAAGGCCGCTTTCATGGAACTTTGTGACTTGCTGTCCCCTGCCCTGAAGCGCACAGATACCATAATGAGAGCAGCCCTCACAGTTGAGAAGTGAGTGGCGATAGCCCTGTGGAAGCTTGCAATGCCCGATAGCTACCAGTCAGTCGCAAATCAATTTAGGGTGGGCAAATCCACTGTGGGGGCTGCTGTGATCCAAGTAGCCAACGCAATCATTGACCAGCTGCTATCAAGAGTAGTGACTCTGGGAAATGTGCAGGCCATTGTGGATGGCTTTGCTGCAATGGGATTCCCTAACTGTGGTGGGGTGATAGGGATATGCATTCCGTCTATCTTGGCACTGGACCACCAGCACGGCCAGTACGTAAACTGCAAGGGGTACTTCTCGATAGTGCTGCAAGCAATGGTGGATCACAAGGGACGTTTCACCAACATCAATGTGGGATGGCCGGGAAAGGTGCATGACACTTGAGTCTTCAGGAACTCTGGTCTGTTTGAACAGCTGCAGGAAGGGACTTAGTTCCCAAACCAGAAAATTACTGTTGGGGATGTTGAAATGCCTATAGTTATCCTTAGGGACCCAGCCTACCCCTTACTGTCATGGCTCATGAAGCCATACACAGGCACCCTGGAGAATAGTAAGGAGCAGTTCAACTATAGGCTGAGCAAGAGCAGAATGGTGGTAGAGTGTGCATTTGGCTGTTTAAAAGCATGCTGGCGCAGTTTACTGACTAGGTTAGATGTCCGCGAAACCAATATTCCAATTGTAATTGCTGCTTGCTGTGTGCTCCACAAAATCTGTGAGAGTCAGGGGGAGATGTTTATGGCAGGGTGGGAGGTCGAGGCAGATCGCCTGGCGGCCAATTTCGTGCAGCCAGACAACAGGGCGATTAGAAGAGCACAGCAGGGCGTGCTGCACATCAGAGAAGCTTTGAAAACCAGTTTCCTGACTGGCCAGGCTACGGTGTGACAGTTGTGTTTGTTTCTCCTTGATGTTACCCGCCCCCTTTGTTGACTCTAATTCCCTGTAAGCCAAATGCCCTCCCCCCCCTTTGATCACAGCTTGCAGAGGAAATAGTCACAATTGTTTCAAAACCATGCACTCTTTATTAGTTGATTAAAAACACAGGGAGATAAATCACAAGGTAGCCCGGATGGGGTGGGGGAGGAGGGAAGGACAAGGTCACACTACAAATCAAAATTTAGGATGTGCCAGCCTTCCGCTGCTTGGGCAATCCTCTGGGGTGGAGTGGGTGGGTCCCCGGAGGCCCCCCCCCCATGTTCTTGGGCAGCTGGGTGAGGAGGCTGTGGAACTTGGGGAGGAGGGAGGGCGGTTATACAGGTGCTGCAGCGGCGGTCTGTGCTCTTGCTGCCTTTCCCTCATAAGATCCACCAGACAGCGGAGCATGTCAGTTTGCTCCCCCATCAACTTGAACATGGCATCCTGCCTGCTCTTATCGTGCGCCTCCCTCCTCTCATCGCGGTCATTGAACACTTTCCGGGACTCTGCCATTGTTTCCCTCCACGCATTCAGCTGTGCCCTGTCAGTGTGGGAGGACTGCATAAGCTCTGCAAACATGTCGTCCCTAGTGCGTTTTTTTCACCTTCTAATCTGGGGCCAGCCTCTGGGAAGGAGTTGATAGGGGGTGTGTTGAAACATTTGCACCTGGGGAGGAAAAAGGGAGGGTAGAAGTTTAAAGGATACATTTTAGAGAACAAAGGGGAGACTCTTTCTCAGTGAAACAAGCAATTCATAGTACCCAGCACATGTTATTTCTGTACAAGGTCGCATTTAGCCTTTCATACTGAGTGCCTGACAGTTTGGTGTGACTGCATCGCACGTAACTGGGCAACAGCTTGCAGGCAGCCATGGTAAGCCCTAGAGATAAAGAACGAATGTTGCTTGAATGTGCCCAAAACCCGTGAGCAGACTTTTCCTGTAGCTGTACTGGATGCGAATGCATCCCAAGTCTTCAGGGCAAATGAATCATTAAACTTTCTTTTAAACCCTGTATCGTATTTACAAAGGTACACTCGCAAGAAGTGCTTTCTCCGTCATCATGGTCCTGGAGCCTGCTTTGGAAGGGGTGCAGGGTATTGGCTCCAGGGTGACAAACAGTTCCTGGCTGCCAGGGAGAACAGATTCACCGCTTGCTGCTTGTGCACTGTCGTCGTCCTCCAAAAAATCATCCTTCCCACTCTGGGAGAGCCCTCCCCCTTGCAGGTGTCGCTGGACAGTGGTGGGGTAATGGTGGCATCCCCCCCAGAATTGCATGCAGCTCATCGTAGAAGTGACATGTATGGGGCTGTGACCCGGAGCGCCCGTTTGCCATCTAGTCTTTTGGTGGGCTTGCCTGAGCTCCTTGATTTTCACACGGCACTACTGTGTGTCCCTGGAGTAGCCTCTGTCCGTCATGCCCCGGGAAATTTTCACAAACATGTTTGCGTTCCTTTTTTTTGAACGGAGTTCTTCTTGAACAGATTCTTCTCCCCATACAGCGATGAAATCCAGTACCTCCCGTGCGGTCCATGCTGGAGCTCTTTTGCGCACCTGGGACTGCATGGTCACCTGTGCTGGTGTGGTCTGCATGGTCCCCTGATGAGCTCGCCATGCTGGTCAAACAGGAAATGAAATTCAAAAGTTCCCGGGGCTTTTCCTGACTACCTGGCTAGTGCATCTGAGTTGAAAGTGTTGTCCAGAGCGGTCACAGTGGAGCATTCTGGGATAGCTCCTGGAGGCCAATACCGTCGACTTGCATCTACAGTACCTTAAATCCGGAACAATGATGTCGATTTTAGCGCTACTCCCCTTGCAAAGGTGGAGTACAGAAACCAGTTTTAAGAGCCCTTAAAGTTGACAAAACCGGATTGGTTGTGTGGACCATTATGGGGTTTCTTGTGCATTCTTCTGAAGCATTTGGTATGGGAGCATTGCCGTTGAGGGAGACACGAAAATATCGTTCAGTAATTTGATCCAATATTGAAATTACAAAAGAAAATTAGTTGTTCTTTGAGTGCTTGCTTATGTCCATTCCATTCTAGGTGTATGCATGCCCATGTGCACAGTTGTTAGAGATTTTTGCCTTAGCGGTGTGACAGGGTCCCCATAAAACTTTATGGGGAGATGCTTATAACTATATATGTGTAACGTTTTATGCTACATGTGCCATGCAACATATCTCTGTGAAAGTTATGACCTACTGAATTTATTCCTCCTGTTTGTAGGCATGTATCATTGTTGTGGTTGTAGTTATGAACATTGGTTTTATATTTGCTGGTTTTATGCATAGCTTTTGTAAGAACATGGGACCAGGTCCAGAGGAAGGAATGTGCAAGTTGAGTACAAGTACTTAACAGACAAAAGAAGGTGCAGACCCCAATCCACATCTGGGCCCCAGTCAAGGATGCAACTGGTTAGACTGGTTAGGGCACATGGACAGGTGACTTGCCCATGTGATCCCAAAACTCCAGGGCTACTGGATCCTACGCAGGGAGAGGAAGAAAGGCTATAAAAGCCCTTGCAAGACCCTTCCATTTTGGCTTCAGCTGGCTAAAGGGAGAGGCTCTCCACCCCCCCAAGCACATTCCTGAGGGGAACTGAACAAAGGACAAAGACACCAGGGGGTGCGGCTACTGGACCTAGGCTAATTCTACAGCCTGTAAAAAGGAAAATATCCGAATCTGGTGAGGCTTTTATCTGTGTTAACTTTGAATAGACGTAGACGTGCGTGTTTTATTTTATTTTACTAAGTAACTTGCTTTGTTCTGTCTGTCACTAATTGAACTCACTTACATCCTATTTTTTGTACTTATTAAAATCACTTTTTACTTATTAAGTTTCCTTGAGTACGAGTTAGTGCAAAGGGAGAGCAAACAGGTGTGCATACTTTCTATCTGTGAAATAGAAGGCGAACTGTTTGAGTTTACCCTGTATAAGCTTTATACAGGGTAAAACGGATTTATTAAGGGTTTGAACCTCCTTGGAGTTGAGCAGCTGGGTGTCAAAGGCAAGAGCGCTTCCAGGGGCCTTACAGTGGTGAGTGGACTTGGTTCGGACCTGGGTCTGTGTTTGCAGCAGATCAGTGGAATCTGGCTCAAAACAGACAGGATTCGGGAGTCCCAAGCTGGAAAAGGCTTGGAAGCAGGGGCAGAAGTAGCCTTGGCACACCAGGTGGCAGCACCAAGCAGCACTTCGTCCTGTGTTGGAGCCGTCCCACGCGGATCCCACACCACGCACCTCAGCATCGGTGTGGAGTGCACTGCCGGCACCATTCCCCCTCGCCAGTACCAAAGAAGCAGCAAAGGAAGAGGAGCCCCCTGGCACTGGAAGGGAAAGGGGCCTCAGCCAAAGCACCTTTGTCAGGCCATGTTCTCGTCACGGGGTACCACTGAGGTCAGACCCCCGAGTCTGGCCAGGGATCTGACTCCCGAGAGTGGTGGGGACCCCGGCTTCTCCTCAGGCCCTCGTTGCCTGAAGCAGCCCCGGTGGCTAAAGAGCAAGTTGGCCAACCGGTACTGCAGACACTGTGCCAGGCGCCGGACTTGGTATGGCCCCCAACACCTAAGGGCAAGCCAATCATGGGACTGCTCCATAGGGCAGTGGAGCACCTTTGGTCCCCAGACCGCAGGTGTAGATCACATCTCCACAGCCTAGGACCCGGCACCACATCTCCAGTCTCTTACACCACACTCTTCCCCTACGAGAGATGGGACACCAGAGTCTAGGCACTGGTCCCCCAACCACCGATACTGGCAAGCTTTCCATGAAAGATCACTATGGTGCAGGACACCCTTGCCCAGATGGTCTCCCAGATGTTGGTCCCCACTGGGGAAGGATCACTCCCTGTCACGGCACCAGTCTCCATCTTCCCCGGTACCGCTCATTGGGCAGTCACCGATCCTCGTCTCAGGCAGACTCAGGCCTTGACGGCTCTGCCATGGTCGCCAGAAGGGCAATGGTCGGACTCGGACCGGGAGTTCAGCCCCTCTCCAAGAAGGGGTGATTCACCACTGAGCTGCAAAGTCGGCACGGCACCTGAAAAGATGGCATGGCAACAGGGAAAGTGGCCCGCTCAGTGGCCGTACTGGAACCTAGGGGGCGTGTCCATGATGCTGGTCCCATATTCCCACCAGTTCACCCTGGCAGACTTGGACAGACCACCCCCAGCTCCGTTGCACTGGAGTCAGGGTATGGTACTGAATCTGACGCGGATGCAGCACATCGAACTCCAACACCTAAGGAGCCATCCCCAGAGAAGGAAGGGGAACCCACCCCTCCCCCAGCAGTGCACTTGTCGTCGTTATCTCCGGACAAAGCAGTGGCAGGTCCCTACCAGACAGGCAGTCCCCCCTCCCTCCCCCTCCACCATGGCCTGGGTCATGCTGCCCATCCACCCAGGGGTCCTTAAGATTGCCAAATCACTGTGGCAGACCCCCTCTTCGATTCTGCCTGCTTCTAAGAAGGTGGAAAAGAAGTATTACCTCCCCGTGAAAGGGTTTGAATATCTGTATACGCACCCTCCAGCAGCATCACTGGTCATGTCTGCCATTAATGAAACTGACAGGCAGGTCCAAATCAGTGGCACACCGAAAAACAAAAACACCAAGAGACTGAACAAAACCCTGGCTGGGATGATTTAGTTGGTGTTGGTCCTGCTTTAAGCAGTGGGCTGAACTAGGTGACCTCCGAGGTCTCTTCCAACCCTAATCTTCTATGATTCTATGGATTTACTTGGCAGAAAGATTTATTTGATCGCAAGCCTGCAATTTTGGATGTCTAACCACAAGGCCCTGTTAGGCAGGTACAATTTTAACCTGTGGGACCCCCTTAACAAATTCAAGGAGGCTCTCCCACAGGTCCAAGCTCAGGAGTTTACCGCTTTAGTGGATGAAGGCACAATGGTGGCAAGGGGAGCCCTTCAAATGGCCTGGGACGCTACTGACTTAGTGGCCAGGGTGGTCACCTCTATGTTGGCCATGAGGTGCAGTTCCTGGTTGCAATCCTCTGGGTTATCCCAGAAGATGCAGGCCACTATACAGGACCTTCCGTTTGAGAGGGATGGTCTCTTCTCCAAGCTCCATGGCCTTAAAGACTCCCGTGCCACCCTCTGCTCCTTAGGCCTTCATACTCCTTAGCAGGCCAGGAAATCGTTCTGCCCTCCACCTCCACAGTCTAGGTCCTCGGGGACTCCCTGGCTGAGCACCTACAGGAGGAAGGATAGAGACAAGGGGTCTAAGTGGCAACACCCATTGTCTTCCAAATTTGTCTTCTCAGCCTGGCCCTTCCAGGAATCAAGGAGGCCAGAAGCAGTCATGTTGAGGTTGCACTCGAGGACGACACCCCAGTTACCTCCCAGGATCCACACTCCCAGGCTTTCCTCTACTGCCTCTGCTCCTTCTGGTCGGTCTGATCTCAGCTGACCTTGGACCATTGGGTGCTCAAAGTAATATCCTTAGGTTACACCCTGCAGTTTATAGCTGACCCTCCCTTCCACTCCCTTCCCCGTCCCGCTTCATGGACCCTTCTCACGAGCAACTCCTAGTCCAAGAAGTCGAGAACTTCCTGCGCCTGGGGGTGGTGGAGGAGGAGGTCTCTTGAGACATGAAAGGAAAAGGAGTTCTACTCCTGCTACTTCCTAATCCTGAAAGCAATAGGGGGCCTCAGACCCATTTTGGACTTGCGTCGTCTCAACAAGTCTCCATCATCCCCTACCACTTGTACGCTGCCCTCGACCTGAAGGATGCATATTTCCATTTTCCCAGGGCACAGGTGCTTCCTTCGTTATACGCTGGGCCAGCACAATTTCCAATTCATGGCATTGCCATTTGGTCTCCCGTGAGCCCCAAGAGTGTTCAAGAAGTGCATAACATTAGTGGCTGCTTAGCTGAGGCTCTGGGGTGTTCAAATTTACCCATACCTTGATGACTTGCTAATAAAGGGTTGGTCTCAGGATCCGGTGCGGCAGCATTTCGATCTTGTTTGTTCCACCTGTTGCAACCTGGGGCTGTTAATAAATGAGAAAAAGTCAACCTTAATTCTGGTACAAAGCATGGAGTTCATTGGAGCGGTCCTCCATTCTACTCAGGCCAGAGCCTTCCTCCCCGAGGCTCGGTTCCAAGCCATGGTGGACCTCATCTCGTGCATGCAAGCCCATCCTCTTACAACTGCTCACATTTGCCCGCACTTGCTGAGCTACATGGCGGCCTGCACTTACGTGGTTTGCCACATGCGGCTCCGCCTCAGGTCCCTACAGACGTGGCTGGCGTTGGTCTACGTCCCCAACAGACACAGCATGGACCATGTGGTCAGGGTCCTGGACCACGTATTGTCGTCACTCACCTGGTGGCAGAGTCCTGCGTTGGTGTTGGAGGGAGTTCCCTTTGCAGCTCTATCCCCCCTCTATCCACCTAGGCAATGTCCGCATGCAACATCGTTGGTCGAGTCACGATTGCTCCCTACACATCAATGTTAGGAAACTCAGAGGTTCGCCTGGCCTGCCAAGCCTTCTTACCTCACTTAAAAAGCAGGGTGGTCCAGTTCCTGATGGACAGTACAGCGGCTATGTTCTATATCAAGCAGGGCGGAGCCACACTGTCTGCCCTTTGCAAGGAAGCTCTCTAGCTCTGGAACTACTGTGTACAACACGACATCCATCTCGTAGCCGCACACTTTCCCGGGGCCAGGAACGCTTTGGCAGATCACCTCAGTAGGACCTTCTCATCTTGCTATGAGTGGTCCCTCCACTGAGAAGTGTTCAGCTCCATCTTCCAGAAGTGGGGGACTCCCCAGGTGGACTTGTTCGCATCCAGGCAGAACAGGAAATGCCATGTTTTCTGCTCCATTTGGGGGATCGACAGAGGCTCCCTGTTGGACGTTTTTCTGCTCCAGTGGTTGTGGGCTCTGTAGTATGCCTTCCCTCCAGTGCTACTGATTCACATAGTCCTCATGAAAATGAAGCACAGTGAAAGTGATCCTCATAGTGCCGCTTGGCCATGCCAGCACTGGTTCGGCACGCTGCTGGATATCTCGGTGGCTGCTGTTACAGCCGCACCTGGCTTTTCTGCCCAAGGTGGTCTCGCAGTTTCATACGAGCCACGACATTTACTTACCTGTCTTTTTTCCAAAGCCACATGAGTTGGAGGAGGAGTGTAGGTTGCATTCCCTAGACATCAGCCTTCTACATTGAAAGTAGAATTCGCATGTCGTTGCAATTGTTCGTTGCAGTGGCCGACAGGATGAAAGATCATTCAGTGTCTGTTCAAAGAATTTCTTCGTAGATCATTGCCTGCATTCGCTGCTGCTGCGATCAGGCAAAGGTTCCACCTCCGGCGATTGTAACCGCCCATTCAACCAGGGCATAATCCTCCTCAGCAGCTTTCCTAGCCTATCCAGGACATCTGTAGAGCGGCCTCCTGGTCGTTCGTCCACACATTCTTGTCCCATTACACACTTACCTAGCAGGCCTGGGATGATGCTGGCTTCTGTAGAGCAGTGTTAAACGCCACAAGACCGTGAACTCTGAACCCAGCTCCAAGGATACTGCTTGTGAATCACCTAGAATGGAATTGACATGAGCAAGCATTCGAAGAAAAAGCGGTTACCTACCTTTTTTAACTTGTTCTTCGAGATGTGTTTGTCATGTCTGTTCCATTACTCGCCCTCCTACCCCTCTGTCGGAGTTGCCGGCAAGAAGGAACTGAGAGGGCATAGGGTCGTCAGCACCTAATATACCAACGCATGAGCGCGGCACTCAAGGGGATGCTACAGACAAACCTATGGATACTACTAAGACAAAAGTCTCTGATGACTGTGCATGTAGGCGCACACACACCTAGAATGGAATGGACATGAGCAACATATCTCGAAGAACAACAGTTACAAAAGATAGGTAACTGTTTTTTCTCTTACTTGTAGAGCTTGGTAACTGAAAACAAACATTTCTATATTGGCTGAGCCCTGTGAATAACTGATGCACCTCTATTCAGACTACACTCTGGACCTTCTCTGAATTTATGTTCTGGATTGAGCCATGCTTCTATAATCTAAGCATGGCAAACTCTGGGTCAATACTAGGGAAGCTCCAAAGTGAAACTTGAATACAACTGTATATAACCTTAAACTCTTCTATTTGATTTACAGTATTTGTACAGTCTACAGCTGAATTTCCAGATGAAACCTTTGAATATTAAAAGTGTAAATTATAATATGATTCACTTTCCTTTTCTTAGGAATCCTGTACCAGTCTCTACCATAAGACAGTTACACACACAATTAGCAATTTCAAATGTCTTTTTACTGAATAACACTCCAAAGATAAACCATTACAGCATAGCAGTTACAGCGCACCCTAGCAAGACTAACATCACTAATTAGAGAGTTATTTTCCTTTAAAATGAAGCATGTAACACTAGCCTAAACCCTAAACTATCTTTATATTTAAACCTCACAGAAAATACAGTCATCAGGACTTCTGACAATCTGAGATAATCTTCTTTCATGTAGTCTCACAGTAGGTATTATATTGACAATTAGATAAAACAGTTGTACCACATAACCAGTTGTTTCAGCATCCACAATACAGAGCGCGCACACAACTTGAAATAAGAAAAAAACCTGGCAATTTCTGTAACTGTTAGGCTCAAATGGTGTCTTTGATTCAGTGATGTAGTACAACTCACAAAGGGGTTGACTAGTCTGCGATTCCTCTTTTATGGGGTTTTCTAATCTCAATCCCACTGATTTCTGTAAAATTACAGGAAACTGTATTGAGAGCCAATCCATAGATTGTCTGGGTTACCCTTGCCAGCTCCACCTTCTTCCTGCAAGGCTAAGCTGGATCTGACTGGACTGGATCTTCCAGCTTCTAACTAAGGGCATATGTGTGTACATGCAGGAATGTCTGCCCTTAACAAAGACTTCCGCATCAGCTTCAAAACAGCTACTGTCCATGGATAACAACGTCTGTACACTTTCTAGTGTGCTGAAATAACATCTACTTGTTTGAAGCCACTCAAGTTTCTGTACTTGTACTGTACTGTATGACCACTTCGTCTTTGAATGTTTCCATGTCAACTCAGAGCAAGTAGAAAAAGCAGCTTTAATTATAGCTCTATGGTTTTTGGTTTAACACCGTAAAATGAAAAGAAAAGAGAAGAAAGGGTGGTTACATGTGAGACGCTCTCTCCTGCTATATCCAACTGCTTAGCTGCATCCTGCCATTCCTCCTTGGTTTCTTTCTTCCCTACCACTTTCTGCAGGCCAGTTCAGTCTTGCCACCTAATTAAGGGTTTATTTTGCCAAGGATAAAGATGTATTATAGAATGTTATCTAGCATGTTCTAGCTAACAAGTTCTAAAACTCCAGTTAGACAGGCAAGTTGTACCTCAGCATGTGAAAGTTGGCAGAGTTGGGGGAGCCCATGCTTCAGCTGGTCTAGCCAACATGCTAAAGTACAACTTGCCTTCTCTGCATTAAAATTTAGCATGTGCTAGCTAACACATTCTTAAGAACAACAAAACAAAAAAAAGTCCACACCAAACACACAACCCACAAACATCTTTTTCCCCAGTTGTGACAAATCCTAAATGTATTTCAAATTTTGCTTGAATCTAGAGCAAGTGTGTAATCTGATTATCCTTCTGTAGTAATGTTGCATCCTGGTGCATAATAATAGAATGATTTGTACCCTCTTAAAAAAAATAACATGTACCTTATTTCAATTTCCTCAAGAGAGTCCTTAATACGGACTGCATTCCAGTGTCTTCAGTTGGTTGTGACAGACTTCCTACCAACAATGCCATGCACTTGCCTACAAATAGTTGTTGAAGTTGCAGGAAGCTTTGGACTTCACAATCAAGAACTAAACATTAGCCTAACATCAATTGGTTTGCTGGTGAGTTTCATTTGCATTCATAATGGGGATTAGTGTGACTTTTATTTAATTAATTTTGTTAATGCTATTTAATGTCTAGACTGTTGTCCCGATAAATGCCAGAAACTGCATGTCATTCTCTCATAAAACTCCCACTGAAGTCAATGTAAATGTAGTGATAAGAATTTATCTTTAAGTAAATTATTATTGTAACAAGCATGATTATGTAAAATGAATGGAGTTGCAGAGATGATGATTATCAACATTTTTAGTAGAAACATTATAGATTTTAATAATCCTTTTCTGATACTTCAGTTTGTATATATCTGTGTCTTGAGAGCCTAAAGACTGAAGCCTGGAAATAAAATACAGTTCTTGATATTCTGTTTTTAAGAACAATTAAACATAATCCTTCTCTAATCAGTAGAGCTAAGAGTTTTTTAGGACATATTTTGCACTACACTTTAAAATGGGCAAATTAGAAACACTTTGCTCCTTCACAATCAGACCAATTATCAATGTGTATTTAAATATTTATTTTTCCACGTATAAAATGTGTTCCTAAATTTTTTTGTTTGTAGTGGAATATTTCAGATTATTTCTTCCAAAGAGGTGAAACCATTGAGAAAGAGTTGAACAAAGAGGAAGCAGTATTGCAGAAGCAAGCAGACGAGAAGGGAGTGTTGTTAAACCGTCCTTTCCACCCAGCACCGCCATTTGACTGCCTTTGGCTCTGTCTCTATGCCAAGCTGGGGGAACTCTGTGTAGATCCACGACCTGCAGTTAGAAAGAGTGCTGGACAGACATTGTTTTCTACAATTGGTGCCCATGGAACTTTACTTCAACATTCAACATGGCACACAGTTATATGGAAGGTACTGAGTAAAAAGCTGCTGTAGAATACAGCATCCACATTTTGGTAGTGTCGGTCTCTTACACATGCTTATTGTAATACCAGTTTTAATTTTTATAGGATTTTTAAAGATAATATGTAATCTACACACACAAAGTAGTTAGGAACTATTTTATCATAAACTTCCTTAGAGCTTCCAGTTGGTTTCTTTTTCCTTCTGTGCTTCCCCTAGGCCAGCTTATCACCATTTTTACATCATCTTGATTTTTTTTTCACCTCTACACAAATGTGCTCATGAAATTGACACCAATATTTCAGTATGTATCCTCTGGTTTCAGACTGTTGTATTGTTTATTCTTACACTCTCCACACAGGTAGATGCATGATTCCTTTGCATAAAATTTTGGTGCCCTTTGTGAGAGCAGCATGGTCAACAAAGACCCAGTCTTTTTTCTACCTCAGATAGAAAGGAAGACATGGATCTTGTTTCTACTTGAAAAAATTAATGCAACTTCCTTTTCCTGGGAAAGAGCACATGGGAAAAAAGTAATTCCTTATCCATGTGACTGGGCTGATCTAATAGGAGGCTTAGCTTTCCTGTCACTTCTGTTTCTGACCTTCTCCAGCCAATCAAGCCTATGTGTAAAAATCCTTTTGACCTAGAACCTGGGCAGACTTCTCGTCCCTCGTGGGACTCGTGTTCCACTATGATCATACCTAGCTTGATTCTGCTGTCACACATGCCATCTGCGTGGTACTTCAGACCTATTGAACTCTTGATATCAGCCAATCTAAAAGAGAGATAAATGCACACACCTACTATAGAGTCACTTCATAGGTTTCTCAGATTTTCTCTGGGAATGGAGCATTGTCAGTGTGTCTGGTCTTTTATTAGTACTAAGGATATTCTCAAAGTTTCTAATCATGGTGATATTGGCCCTTCATCTCAAGATCCATGTGTCAACTTGTCTGATCAGCTGACTGATTCAAGTATCCTCACCTCCACAGATGCTGGGAAGGCTGGGTGAAATAGCAGAATCCTTCAGGTGCCTTCTGGGACTTAACAGGGAAGGGGAGAAAATGTGCGCGATTTTATTATTTCCTTGTTATATTTACATGAGTTGAAATATGTGACTGAAATAATCAATGCATCCTTTTTCTGAATATCGTAGGTTCTGTTTCACCTGTTGGATAGGGTTAGAGAGTCTTCCACGACGGCTGACAAAGAGAAGATTGAGTCAGGAGGAGGCAATATTCTCATTCATCATTCAAGGGATACAGCAGAGAAACAATGGGCTGAGACATGGGTATTAACATTGGCGGGAGTAGCGAGAATATTCAACACTAGGAGATACTTACTACAACCTTTAGGTAGGCGCTCTTAATGTTTGAGAAGTGGGGTTTTTTACTAATAAAACTTGCTCAGACAATTTCAGTGCTGGCAGTTGGCTCACTAGATCCCAGTTCTGTCAAATGTAGCAATTAAAATATTTAATATCATTGCCAGATGTTGTAATATAATTTTTAATTTGTTTTGTGATAAGGTTTTTTTCAGTTAGATCACTGGCAAAATATTTAATCTTATAGCTATGTATTGTATAGTATCTGCTTTGAAACGTGATAACTATTGTGGAGCCTGTAATCCCAGGTGCTCAGAACTAGAATTCTTAAATACCAACTGCAGCTACATTTGATGTTAATTCTATTATTCCTGGCTCCAGGTGTCAAATATTTGTTAAAATCATAATTTTGTAAGCATTTCTTGAATCATTGCCAAAAATGCTGGTGTTTCCCCTCATTTATTGAGAGAGAATTCCTAACACCAGAAACATGTTCTGTAGTCTCTATTAACAGGCCTTGATATTTTAACGCGTGTATATAGCTTTCTTCTGTCCTATTTTCTGCTGTTGACTTCTAAGCTGTATTCTTGTAAAGTTTCTTAAATCCCTCATGTGAGCATCCAAGTGAACTAATTAATGGAGGGAAAAATTGGGGGCTTTGAAGGGTCCACTAGCCTAGTCAATAATGTACATAATTTTAAAAAAGGAACAAGGGAAATTTATTAAGGAAAAAAATTTTGACTCATTATGAAGTGGAAGAAATTGAAGATTACTCTTTCAAGTGATACCTCTTCCTTTTTATCCATCCACTTTCCCTCTAATAAAGACACAAGGTGACCAGATGTCCCGATTTTATAGGGACAGTCTTGATTTTTGGGTCTTTTTCTTATATAGGCTCCTATTACCCCCAACCCCCGTCCCGATTTTTCACACTTGCTGTCTGGTCACCCTATAAGGACATGTTATTTTTAGTTCAAATTATTTGATTGGCATCTCTTCACTAGCTGAAATTAATACTGGAAAGTCCATCGGGTTTGTTTCCTTCCTTTTCTCTCCCCTCATCATTCTTTGTCTCTTCTCTTATGTTGTTTGCTATTCTCCCTTTTTTTACACTTCCTTCTCTTCTGCTTTTCTCATCCTTTCTTTTCACTCTACTTCTTTACCCTCCTTGAAGCTCTCTCTGGCATTCCTTACTTATTCTCCTCTCCCTTTTTATAACAGCTCACCATTTGAGAATTTGCAAAGTTATTATCTATATAAAGTAGGATTAATTAGCAAGTGTTGACACTGCTTGAACTGTACAAACATGTATAACATAAATGAGCTTACAGTCTAACATAGACAAAATGTTTCAGTTGAGTTAGGCTTCTACGCATAGAGGGGTTCTAAGTTAATGAATTGCAAAAGGAACTTCATTTTCTAAGTACTGCAAAGTATGAAATGGTATTTCTTAAATACATTCAAAATGGAAAAATGATAGATTTAAAGAAGTATATAATTGGTGAAAGGTAATGTCAAGCTGTGTTGATGAATTTTTGCCATCTACTTGGTCACATTGCCATGACAGACTATGAGAAAAGGTAAAAGAAAAGCAAAATTAATATTTGATCTGCTTATGTTTCCTTTTTAATTAATTTTAATTGAATGTACCAGGCTTTGACTACATGTGATATCCTGCAGATTCTGATATAGTAGAAATAGTCATTTGAATAAATGTAATGAAATAGGGGTACTATGAGGTGTGAAATTTTCATGATTATTTTCTAGTTGCAGATTTAAACTACCTAAAACCAGATTTAAGGTTGCATACATGCTACTGATTTATGAGTAAAAACATTGCAGGGATGCTGTCATTAAAACAACCCCAAACATTGCAAACACTGAACATTCAGAGATCAGGTTAAATTTAACAGAAATCCATATATGTTAAGCAGTGGAAAGGCACAGTTAAAGCACCCAAACAACCTTCACTTCCTCCTGTAGTGACAAAAATTGAAAATCTTAATGTGTCCTTAAAAGTTAGTTTAATCTAACTGGGACTACAAATAGTATTATGCGCTACCAGAATTGTCTTATTGGGTTACTGAATGGTGTCACCAAAAGGTTGGAATTAAAGTTGTTTAGGTACCTTAACTGTGTGTTTTACCCTCTCTCCTGCCCCTTACTTTCCATTATGCACACCATCCCACTTTCCTCCTATGCTTTTCCCCAAAATTTCATTGCACATCACCTCATGTGTTTCTACTTCTGGTACTTCCTGCTGAATAGATCTGGTGCAATATGTGTAGTTTTTTACAAGAAATGTTTAGGATTAAGAGTCATTGCATCATTGTTCATAACAGTTTTTCTTCATTTAGCAATATGATGCGTTTTGAAGAGGATGCTAAATTTCTTCAAAGATCAATTTTTTTTATGAATTCAAGCAAATTAACTAATTTACTTGTAAATTCCCAGAAAATGCATTCTGTACTGAAAGACTGAATGCTGCAATTTTGAGGCAGGTACACTGTTTCTTCATTAGAAAGTAATTGCAACACTTCTTTAAATGCCGAACTCAACCTGAACTGTGAATAGAACTTCCATAATAAATACTCTGGCTTTGTAATGGAGAATTTTTGGGAAAGGTCATGGTAACAATGTCCCAATACAGGGAAGTGGAGTTATGGACATGTTCTGTAGTAGCCGCTTATTTAAACTTTGCAGAAAAAGGCCTCTATATTTAGTTTTCCTTTGAGGACACTTCATAACCTCTTGGATATGTAACTACTCCTCCTTTTACCAGCTTGTATTAAAATTCTTATTTTAATTTAATCTTGTTAGGTTTCTTTCATGTGTTTTCATACTAGTTTTAGGTGAGGTACCTTGCTGCCACATATTTCCTTACCTAGTTGATATAGACTAGGATTTTCAAATGAGCCTAAAGGAGTTAGGCACCCAACTTTGAATCTTTTGAAAATTCCTTTCTGCTGTCTTCAGGCCTCCACTCTGTGGCCACTATTCTTATACTTTGTCTCTGTGAAGTCTGGCTTCTGCTTTCTTGCATTCTAGTAGTTCTGTGTCATAGGAGAATTGATCTAGAGTATCCTGGCCTCATTTTCCTGCTGCATCAAGAATTGGAACAAGTGAAATGGAAGACTAGATGCCATGTTTAACAGCAGAATAATTCTCTCAGTATATTCATTAGCAATCCACTCAACCCCCACAGTCTTCCCATAGTTCCCATTTCATTTACTAAATGAAGTTTTGTGTAACTAATATATTCAAAGTTTTGTTAATCCAAGACACCGTTTTATTTCCATTCATTTCCAGTTTAGTGATTGTACTTATAGTTGACATAATTAAGTTAGAGAGTACTGCCTATCTCTCTTAAATAACTCTCTCAATATCTGGCTATTATACAACATGCCCATGACTCCATAAATGTATAATTATCATGGAATTTTGTATCATCAAGAGAACCATGAGAGCATATTGAATGGCTAGGGATCTGATCCTGCGACCTTTATATACATTTAACTCCTGTTGAAATCAACAGGCATCTGGGCTTCAGCTTGTTGCCTGCAGGGGTTAGAAAGGATTTTTTCACCCCGATGCACAATTGGCCAGATACATTGGGGGGAGGTGAGGGCATGTTCTGGCTTTCTCTGAAGCATCAGAGATTGGCCACAGCTGGAGACAGGACACTGAGTGGTGTGGGCCAGTATTATGAGGTAGTACAAAGAATCCTATTTCCTAGATGCCTGGCTACTATATCTTGCTCATATTCTCAGGGCCAAACTGATCACCAGTTTTTGAGTTGGGATGAAATTTTCCTCCGGGTCAGATTGGTAGGGACCTTGGAGTTTATTCAACTTTCCTCTGCAGCATGGGGCATGGATCGCCTGCTGCAATAATATGTACATATCTCAACTAATCAGTTCCCTGCCATTGTAGGGGCCTTGCAACAAGTTTAGCGCCTATCTACACTACAAATGCTTTGCTGATATAGTTACGCTAGCAGAGCCCCTTAGTGAGATGCATCTTGCAGAAGGAGTTTTTCTGCTGACATAGCTAAACCATCTCCCCAAACAACATGAGCTATGCCAACCGAAGCTGCCTTCTGTAAGCATAACTACGTCTACACTGTGGGGTTTTCTGGCATAGCTATGTTGGCTATGAGTAAAGGCTACAATTTGGTCACGGAAGTCACGGAATCTGAGACTTCCAAAGACCTCCGTGACTTTAGCCCTGGCGGCTGGGAGCTGCAGGGTCCTGCAGCCTCCCGCGGCGGCAAGAAGCTGTGAGGTACTCCTGCTGTCTGAGGCAGAGGTGCCCCCAAGATCCAGCTGCTGTGGGCAGGACAGATGCCCTGTAGCTCACCACCACCACCAGGGGAAGGGGGACTCTGCAGCTCCCAGCTGCAGGTGTGGGGGGGGGCGGGGACGGGGGGACAGCGGGAACTCCCAGCCCCCTGGCAGCTGCCCAGCCCCTTCCCATTTTATCATGGATATTTTTAGTAAAAGTGTAGACTAAGGCTTTGGCTACACTGGCACTGCCACGGCTGCGCTTTGAAGTTTCAAGTGTAGCCAAAGCCTAAGGGTATACCCTAGAGCAGCATAGATGTGGTGCTGTAGCATCATAGTGTAAACCAGGGGTCAGCAACCTTTCAGAAGTGGTGTGCCAAGTTCACTGTAATTTAAGGTTTTGCGTGCTAGTAATACATTTTAATATTTTTAGAAGGTCTCTCTCTATAAGTCTATATTATATAAATAAACTATTGTATTTAAAGTAAATAAGGTTTTTAAAATATTTAAGAAGCTTCGGCAGGCTGAGTGAGGCCGGGATCCCGGCTGCCGGCCTGGGATTCCATTCGCCCAGGCCGGCAGAGGGCTGAGCAGGGCCAGCAGCCGGGACCCGCAGCATGCCATTAAAAATCATCTCGTGTGCCACCTTTGGCACATGTGCCATAGGTTGCCGACCCCTGGTGTAAACACTTTCTACATCAATGGAAGGAGTTTTTCCATTGATGTATTCAATCCACCTCTCTGAGCTGGCCGGTAAGTGAATGGAAGAATTCTTCTGTTCACCCAGCTGCATCTATAGTGGGGGGTGCGGTTGACCTAACTATGTGTCACATGGTGTGAAAACTTCCACTGCCCTGAGTGATGTAGCTAGGTAAGTCTAATTTTTAGATGTAGACTAGGCCTAAGCCTCAGTTCCCTGCAGACTGAAATGCTTTAATCTGACTAAAATAATTGGGCACAGTACAGGATTATCGGGGTGAATTTTAATGGTCTGAGATGTGCAGAAGGTCAGACTAGATGATCTATTCTAATGGTCCCTTCTGGTCTTTGACCCTATGAAAACAATGGTATGCATAATGCTGACAGGATCAGTTCCACTATTCGGGATAAAGAAAATGCGTTTCCAGTCATGTAGTGCAACATGTAGGTAGCAGATTTGGTATAAACCAGTGATACTCAGACTGAGGCTTGCGAGCCACAAGTGGCTCTTTAATGTGTCTCCTGCGGCTCTTTGCAGCACATGATATTAAACACTATGTGATTTAATTATTAACCAATCTAAATTATTAACCAATAAGGATGCTTTTACTATGTTGTTAACCAATTAATTTATCAACTTGCACTAAGATATTAACTTATTTGCTGTGAGAATTATATATATATAGAAAAAGAGAGAGAAAAAACGTACTATAGCAAATGAAACAATGAATTCACATTACTGTGGCCCTTTTGGGTAATGTTGGGTACCTTACCCCTCCTCCAACTCCTATGAAATGAAGGGGCAAAAAAAAAGTCTCAAACTGATTCACCCTTTTTTTTTTTTTTTTTTTTTATAGGAGATTTTTCCAAAGCCTGGGATGTTCTTCTTGATCACATCCAGTCTGCAGCACTCAGCAAAAATAATGAAGTTTCCTTGGCTGCTCTGAAAAGTTTTCAGGAAATTTTACAAATTGTCTCTCCTGTCCGAGACTCAGAGAAACCTGATACACCACCTGCTATTAATGTGCCCGCCCTCCTAGGGGCAATGACTGCTACTGGTCTGGGCAGATCATTCATGAGAACTGACTCTATAGGAGAAAGAATTGGACGATATAATGAATCTGAGCCACCTATAATAACAGATGAGATTGAAGATTTAAATCTTTGGTGGGCTGCCTGGAACACCTGGTATAGGATTGGCTCAGAAAGTACAAAGCCTCCAATTACTTGTGAGAAATTGACTTTCATACCCAGCCAACCTTTTCTCACAGCTTTAATTCAGATATTCCCAGCTCTCTACCAACACATCAAAACTGGTTTCAGCATGGATGATCTCCAAAAGCTCGGTGTCATTTTACATGGTGCTGTTTCAGTTCCAATCAGTTCTGATGCCTCCCCTTTCATCCTGCCATCTTATACTGAAGCAGTTTTGACAAGTTTGCAGGAAGCAGTGCTTACAGCTTTAGATGTCTTACAAAAGGTAATAATACAGCTTGAGATGTGCTTTGAAAGGTAAATCATACTATGTATTGGGTCTTTTGCTTTGCCACCTGCACTATGTTGAGTTAAATTAATCTTAGTTGCCTAGTTACTTCTGGGTTTGTAATGTACTATTCTTATGTAAAAGATAATTTTGCTCCTTTTGAAGAACAATCAGAACCAGAAGTTCATCTTGTCTCCTGTCCATACTACACTAGGCTTCTTGCCATTCAGCAGCTCTATGTTGACATGAATGGTGTAATCTTTAATCAAATCTCTTCAGTATCACTGCGAAAATACTTAATATTCAGTGCTGTATTTTCAAGAATTTGCTTGCTTGACTGTTAAGTTTTAGCACTGTTGTTAATGGGCTGAAATGGAGTGGAGGCCTCTGTGGGGGCAGCTTTTCTTGCATTGTTCACTCCAGCAAAGTCTGGAAGGATGGTGATCCTAATTTAAGGACTTGCAGTTGTGTAAAGTGGAGGGGGGAAAGCATCAGCTCTCTCTTCCTTGTCCTCTCCTCTCTTGCCAAATCTACTCTGTAATAAAAATACTAGTGCTTTGTTGCAGAAATTCTTATTAAAGACCTGGTCCCTGAAGAGCACCGTTCATTTAAATGAAGAGTTTCTGTAATAGAGCTAAAACACAAGGCAGCAGATAAGGGTGATCTGTATGTTAAAATTTATCACTGATTAGATCTTGTTGCTCATACCTTTTAAATTGAAACCACCTGTCAGCACTTTGTATCTTAATGTGCTGCAAAATGAGAGCTATGTTTAAAAAGTAGAAGGCATGGGTAGAAATGAAATCCTCCAGGAACTTTCCCGCATTAATGTTCCTTACACACACAAAACTACATTAAATTTTCTAGGTTTTAAAAAAGCAAACTAAAAAACATGTATCAGAGGGGTAGCCGTGTTAGTCTGGATCTGTAGAAGTGACAAAGGGTCCTGTGGCACCTTATAGACTAACAGACGTATTGGAGCATAAGCTTTCGTGGGTGAATACCCACTTCGTCGGATGCAAGCAGTGGAAATGTCCAGGGGCAGATATAAATGTGCAGGGAAGAGTCAGGCTAGAGATAACGAGGTTAGTTCAATCAGGGAGGGTGAGGCCCTCTTCTAGCAGTTGAGGTGTGAACACCAAGGGAGGAGAAACTGCTTTTGTAGTTGGCTAGCCATTCATAGTCTTTGTTTAATCCTGAGCTGATGGTGTCAAATTTGCAAATGAACTGAAGCTCTACAGTTTCTCTTTGGAGTCTGGTCCTGAAGTTTTTTTGGTGCAGGATGGCTACCTTTAAATCTGCTATTGTGTGTCCAGGGAGATTGAAGTGTTCTCCTACAGGCTTTTGTATATTGCCATTCCTTATATCTGATTTGTGTCCATTTATCCTTTTGCGATTGAACTAACCTCGTTATCTCTAGCCTGACTCTGCCCTGCATATTTATATCTGCCCCTGGACATTTCCACTGCTTGCATCCGACGAAGTGGGTATGCACCCATGAAAGCTTATGCTCCAATACCTCTGTTAGTCTATAAGGTGCCAGAGGACCCTTTGTCGCTTCTAAAAAAACATGGTGGTACATAGACGCGCATGTGTTTGATCAGCAGAGTTGGAACCTTTAGACCCACCAAACAGACCTCCGCTGCTTTGATCTAAGGGAGTAGCTAATAGCAATAGTTAGGTCAGGGGTAGGCAACCTATGGCACGGGTGCCAAAGGCGGCACGCGAGTTGATTTTCAAGGCACTCACACTACCTGGGTCCTGGTCACCGGTCTGGGGAGCTTTCCATTTTAATTTAATTTTAAGTGAAGCTTCTTAAACATTTTAAAAACCTTATTTACTTTAAATACAACAATAGTTTATTAATATCTTAAAGACTTATAGATGGAGACCTTCTAAAATGTTGAAATTTATTACTGGCACGCGAAACCTTAAACTAGAGTGAATAAATGAAGACTCGGCACACCGCTTCTGAAAGGTTTCCCATCCCTGAGTTAGGTTATCATCCTCTATGTGGACCAACACTGAAGGGTGAAGGGAGACTTTGGCAGAGGGTTTCACAGACATTTGCTGACAGTAGAGGAATGAGTACACTCAGGAATCTTGAGTTCCATTCCAAGTTCTGGAGGGGAGTGTTCTCTAGTGGGCATAGACACATCTCCCCAAAACCTTGAATTTTTCTGCTCCATCCCCTCCAGCTTGTCCCTGTCCAAGTCCTGTCTCTTCCTTAACCCTGTTTCCTCATCCAAACCCCATTCTCTTCACCTATCCAGTCAGTCTCCAGTCCTCAGACTTCTCAGTCCAGTTCCAGAGTCCTTTCCCAGGATATCCTAGTCGCATCAGTCTCCCTACCCTCATCCCCCAGTCTGCTTCCCCAACCAGTCCCAGTCTCCTGCCTGAATCTGTATTTCTCATTTATGCTACCTTCCAGTCACCTTCCCTGTTTCTCTCCCTGACTTCAAGTTCCAGTCTGCTGCCCAGCGAGTCCCAGTCTCTTCTCCAGAATTCCCAGTCCCAGTTTCCCTCTCCTCTCCCTGCCTGTCCCAGTTTCTGCCACCCCTCAAATTCCTAATCCCAGTCTAGTCTCACAACAACAAACACTGTTCTCAGTTATTTATAACTTTGTCAAACTTTAACTATTTAGCCTAAAAATGTTCACGCTGGATGTCTGTCTTAAGCTGATTATTTGATTATTATTTATTGTTAGAAAGTAGTAGCAGCTGGGGACACTGCATCATATATGTTCTCATACGAGTCATACCACTCAAAAGCAATTCATGAAAACAAAGGAATGACAGTGGAAAAAAAAACACAAATGTGATCCTTGGATGTATAAAAAGGGGAATATCAACTAGAAATAGGGAAGTGAGCATGGCTCTTTACCTAATATTGATTAAAAACACTACTAGAATACTGTGTCCAGTTCTGATGCCCACACTTCAAGAAGGATGTGGAAATGCTGGAGAGAGTTCAAAGGAGGGCCACAAAAATGATCCAAGGGCTGGGAAACAGGCTTTAAGATATGAGGCTTAAGGAGCTCAACCTATTCAACTTATTGAAGAGAAGAGTGAGAGGTGACTTGATCACTGGGTATAAGGACTTGCAAATGGAAAATGGGGGCTTTTCAGCCTGGCTGAAGTTAAAGTTGGATAAACTCAACTGCAGAAGTTGAAGTTAGATAAATTCAACCTTAAAATAAGACACCATTTCCTAACTGTGAGGGTTATTAAACATTTGATTAGATTACCAGAGTAGGTGATGGACTCACCATTGCCTGGAGTCTTTAAAACAAGATTTAAATGTATTTTTAAAAGGTATGCTTTACTACAGTTTTTGGGAGAAGTTCTGTGACCTGTGTGGTTTTGGAATCTGACTTCCCTACAGGGATACTCTTCCTTAATGGGCCATGGGGAGAACAGGATAGCCTGTGTTGCCGTCGTGTTCATAACACTTGCAGGTTGGCATTAAGATAATGACTGTAATCACATCTTATACTTCAAAACTTCAGACATTCTCCTGCAGGGATAAGAGAGAATTTTTTTTCCTGATGCATAATTGACCAGATGTATTCTGTTTATTTGTTTTGCGTTTCTCTGAAGCATCAGAGATTGGTCACAGCTGGAAGTGAGACAACGGATGGAGAGGACCAGAGTTCTGAGATGGTATAGGGCATTCTCTTTCTAGATACTTGGCTGGTGTGTCTTGCTCACATGTTCATGGGCATACTAATCACAAGATTTGGGGTTGGGAAAGAATTTTCCCCTGGTTAGATTGGCAAGGACTTTGGAGGTTGTTCACCTTCATCTGCAGGATGGATCACGGTTCACTTACTGGGATCATCTGGGCATACCTCACCTAATCAGTTCCCTGCCATAGAAGGGGCCTCAGGTATCGATGGCACTTTGGTCTCGTCTGTTCTCTTCTGTGATGCACAACAGTTTAGTTTCCTGAGGATTGACATGTTGTAGTCTAACTACAGTAATTGACTTAATATAGGGGTGTCTGGGAAAATATAATGGCTTGTGATGTAGAAGAGTTATTTCTTATATGGAAATTTAAAAACGCTGCAGATCACTTACATACTTGGTCATACTCTGCAAGACTACTTTGCAGTTTCTAACATCTTTGGTGGCATCTGTTTTGGATTATTTTCAAGTACAGTTCCCCACTGGAGAACCTTTGGTAGTTTTTGGACATTGACCCAAAGCATGTGGATTTTTTAAACATTGTGTACATTCTCTCAAGATAGATGCTTTGGAAAGTTTTACCTGGTGTGCCCAAGTGACTTTGGCTTCTAAGGCCTGGTCTACACTAGGACTTTATGTCGAATTTAGCAGTGTTAACTCGATTTTACCCTGCACCCATCCACATTAGGAAGCAATTTATTTCGACATAAATGGCTCTTTAATTCGATTTCGGTACTCCTCCCCGACGAGGGGAGTAGCGCTAAATTCGACATGGCCATGTCGAATTCGTGTTACTGTGGACGGAATACGACACTAATAGCTCCAGGAGCTATCCCACAGTGCACCACTCAGTGGACGCTCAGGACAGCAATCCGTACTCGGATGCTCTGACCTGCCACTCAGGAAAAGCCCCGGGAAAATTTGAATTCCTTTTCCTGTCTGGCCAGTTTGAATCTCATTTCCTGTTTGGACATCGTGGCAAGCTCAGCAGCACTGGCAACGATGCAGAGCTCTCCAGCAGAGGTTACCATGCAATCCCAGGGAAGTTTTGGATCTGATCGCTGTGTGGGGAGATGAATCCATCCTATCCGAGCTCCGATCCAAAAGACGGAATGCAAAAATTTATGAGAAAATATCCCAGGCTATGACGGAGAGAGGATACAGCCGGGATGCAACGCAGTGCTGCGTGAAAATCAAGGAGCTGCGACAGGCGTACCAGAAGACCAAGGAGTCCAACGGACGCTCCGGATCGCAGCCACACACTTGCCGTTTTTACGAGGCACTGCATGCTATGCTCGGTGGTGCTGCCACCACTACCCCACCAGTGTCCGTGGACTCCGACGACGGGGTCTTATCTATGGCCACGTCGTCGGAGGTTTTCGCGGACGGTGAAGATGAGGAAGGAGAGGAGGAGGACGAGGCAGTCGACAGCGCTTTCAATGCTGATTTCCCTGACAGCCAGGATCTATTCATCACCCTGACTGAGATCCCCTACGAACCCTCCCAAGGCAGCATCCCTGACCAGGAATCAGGCGAAGGATCAGCAGGTCAGTGTTTTAAACATTTATTTGGAATACAATAGGCATGGTGTATAAGCACTGTGTTTGTATTGCTTAATTGGCCTTAGGCGCTTCAGCTTTGAGTCGTTTTCCAGTGCAACTACTCGAAAAGTCTGTCAATATGTATGGGGATAGAGGAGAAATCCCCATCGGAGATCTCCGCGAAGCTCTCCTGGAGGTACAGTGAAAGCTTTTGTATCAGGTTCCCAGGGAGAGTGGCCTTATTGTCTCCTCCATGGTAGGATACTTTCCCGCGCCATGCAAGCTGCAGATACTCTGGTGTCATTGCCTTGCATAGCATGGCTGCATACGGCCCCGGGGTTTGCTGGCATTGACGCAGCATGCAGTCTTTCTCTGTCTCCGTAACCCTCATCAGAGTGATATCAGTCATGGTGCCCTGGTTTGAATGAGTGGTTTCTTTAGTATAGTGAATTCTTCATCTTCCCTTTAAAGAAAGACACCCGGTGGTTTCCATCCACGCCGGGGGGGGAGGGAGTTGGGAGGCTAGCCATTCGAACTTTGTGGTGCGCAGGCAGGGAGAGTTGCCGGGACCGGCCACGCGGGGGGGGGGAAGGGTACGGTACGGGAGCCGTTCAGACAGAGCAGTTCGCGGGCACTTTCAGTTCCCGGGAGCGGCCACGCGGAGGGGGGATAAAGGGTAGGCGAGCCGTTCAGACAGTGTGGTTTGCGGGCACTTTCAGTCCCCGGGAGCGGCCACGCGGAGGGGGGGAAATGGTAGGCGATCCGTTCAAACAGAGCGGTTCGCGGGCACTTTCAGTTCCCGGGAGCGGCCACACTTAGGGGGGGAAAGGGTAGGCGAGCCGTTCAAACAGAGCGGTTCGCGGGCACTTGCAGTTCCCGGGAGCGGCCACGCGGAGGGGGGGAAAGGATTGGCGAGCCACTGTACATGAGCCGTTTGGGCAGCAGCAGGAACTGGCCGCCGCCAGGAACAGTGCTTGAAACATGGGAGTAGAGCACTGCTGTGAAGTAACCTCTCAGCAGTCCAAACTCAACAGCTTACCATGGTCTCCGGAGAGCAGATTTCCAGTGTTCAGCAAGGCTTCTGGGATCTGTACACCGGGACCCCCGACACTCAGGATAAAGACATAATATTCGACCTTGTAGTAAGTGGACATGTGATAGGTACTGTGCTTGGTCTTATTCACAGGGAAAGAGTATAGGCATTGTTCTGGAAAAAGTATCTGAGGAATTCACTCCCTTTCTCTCATCCCACAGCTGCGAGTGTCTCCCGCCCTACCCGTGGATCACCCTCCCAGAGGCTTGCGCTGATCAGGCGGCGCAAAAAGAGAACCCGGGACGACATGTTCTCAGAATTGATGGTCTGTTCCCGAAAGGAGGCGGCACAGCGGAGAGAGGACGTCTCAAGGTCCGAGGGAGCAGTCAGCGAACGGGAGCAGAGGGCTGAAGCTCGCGAGGACAGGTGGCGGCAGGAAGACCAGCAGGCGACTCAAACGCTGCTGGGACTAATGAGGGAGCAAACTGACACGCTCCGGCGCCTGGTAGACGTTCTCCAGGACAGGAGACAGGAGGAAAGAGCACCTCTATATGTAATTTCCAACCGCCCTCCCCCGCCACAAAGTCCAATCCTCCACTCACCCAAAGTCACTAGAACGAGGGGAGGCAGGGTCCGTGGAAATAATCACTCCACCCCTGCAGACTGCTCCAGTAGCAGAAGGCTCTCATTTCCAAAACTTTAGATGGGTCCTTTCCCTCCCTCCAACCGCACCCTACAACAGTTCCCTGCCCAGGTATCATCTAAAAAATATGCTCCCCTTAATAAAAATGTTTGTTTTGCACAGTGCTTTTTCCCTGACTTTCTTTCACAGGACGGTTTGGTTTTGGGGGAGTGGGTAAGGGGGTTTGTTATTTGCGACGTCAGGCGCCAGAACCAGGGTACAGACAGGGGGAAAGGATCTACATACAGTCACTCTCACATTGCATGCACTGGGCACACTTGTCATTCTGGGAGGGGGTTGTCTTGTTCTCTAGGGGGGGGGGGGGGGGCTGTCACTTTCTGGTGGGGGAGGGTGGCAGCAGATCTTTAGCGGCCGGCGATACCCTGCATGACAGATCCATGCAGCAGGGGATCTGTGGCTGCAATCCATGGCCAAAAAGTCACAAGTGCCCCACCACACACAGTTGCGAATAGGAGGGGTTGATGGCTCCCTTGAAACAATCAGTCCAGCACTTCGGACTGCTCTGGGAGCAGGAGCATGTCATTCCCCGAGTTTGGAAGCGTACTTTCCAACACTCCACCCACTCCCCAACCGCGGTATGCGTCCCGGGTTAAACCCTTAACCGAGAAATCAGTAATAGAGACGGTTTTAACAAACAGTGTTTCCTTTATTATACTTTTAAAGCGTTGAGTGAAGGGGGGAAGGGGGTTGGTAATTGGAGAGGATAGGCAACAGAAACTGGGTAAAGAAACGGGGGCAGGTTCAGCTTCTGTTTAAACAAGCGTAACAGTCACTGGTTACCCCGCTCGCTCTGGAAGCTAGCTTTCAAAGCTTCCCGGATGCGCAGCGCGTCCCGCTGTGATCTTCTAATCGCCCTGGTGTCCAGCTGTGCGTAATCAGCAGCCAGGCGATTTGCCTCCACCTCCCACCCTGCCATAAACGTCTCCTCCTTGCTCTCACAGAGATTGTGAAGCACACAGCACGCTGCAATCACAATGGGGATATTTGTTTGGCTGAGATCGGAGCGAGTAAGTAAGCTTCTCCAACGACCTTTCAGACGGCCAAAGGCATACTCCACCACCATTCTGCACTTGCTCAGCCGGTAGTTGAAGAGCTCCTTTTCAGTGTCCAGGGCTCCCGTGTATGGCTTCATGAGCCAGGGCATTAGCGGGTAGGCTGGGTCCCCGAGGATCACTATAGGCATCTCCACATCCCCAACAGTTATTTTGTGGTCCGGGAAATATACACCCTTCTGCAGCCTTCTAAACAGACCAGAGTTTTTGAAAACACGAGCATCATGAACCTTGCCCGGCCATCCGACATTGATGTTGGTAAAACGTCCTTTGTGGTCCACTAGTGCTTGCAGCACCATAGAAAAATAGCCCTTACGGTTAATGTACTGGCTGCCCTGGTGGTCCTGTCCCAGGATAGGGATGTGTCTCCCATCAATAGCCCCGCCGCAGTTTGGGAATCCCATAGCGGAAAAGCCATCTATGATCACCTGCACGTCTCCAAGGGTCACTACCTTTGAGAGCAGCAGGTTGACGATTGCATGGGCTACCTGCATCACAGCAACCCCCACGGTAGACTTGCCCACTCCAAATTGATTCGCGACTGACCGGTAGCTGCCAGGAGTTGCAAGCTTCCACAGGGCTATGGCCACTCGCTTCTGGATAGTCAGGGCTGCTCGCATCCGGGTGTCCTGGCGCTTCAGGGCAGGGGACAGCAAGTCACAAAGTTCCAGGAAAGTGCCCTTACGCATCCGAAAGTTTCGCAGCCACTGGGATTCATCCCAGACCTGCAGCACTATGCGGTCCCACCAGTCAGTGCTTGTTTCCCTTGCCCAGAATCGCCGTTCCACAGGATCAACGTGCCCCATTGCCACCATGATTTGTACGGGCCGGGGTTCCGTGCTTTGCGAGAGGTCTGTGCCCCTCTCAGAGTTCATGTCCTCCCGGAGCTTCCGTTGCCTTCTCGCCCGATTTCTCTGCATCTGCCTCTGGAAAAGGTGGACGATAAGACGCGAGGTGTTGACAACGGACAGAACAGCGATAATCGCGGAGGGCTCCATGCTCGCTGTCCTGTGGCGTCCGAGCTATCAATCACCGGAAAAGGGTGCGAATTAATTGCCCGCCGGCGCTTTCACGTAGGGAGGGCGGGAGTGTGGGTCGAGTGACGACATTTACCTATAACCACCCTCGACACATTTTTGGCCCCAGAAGGCACTGGGGGCTACACCCAGAATTCCAGTGGGCGGCGGGGACTGCGGGAACTGTGGGATAGCTACCCACAGTGCACCGCTTGCAATGTCGATGCTTGCCCCGTTACTGTGGACTCACAAATTCGAATTAATGTCCTTGCTGTGGATTCGCGCGATCGACTTTGCAATATCGGTTTCACAAGTTCGGTTTAAGAAAAATCGAACTAGTCTCATAGTGTAGACATACCCCAAGTCTCATTCAAAGTCTGTTTCATGGAGTATTTTTCACTTCTTCCTTTCTAGATTCCAGTGACTCTGATCAGTGTGTGTGTGTGTATCTATAATTTGTTTTTAAAATCTAATAATCCTATTTTTTATTCTTATACATGCAATCTTTTGTTAACTTTTCAAAATGCAGTGAAGGACTGTCACTCCAATGCACCAATATCCATCAGACTAAATTATTAAATCTACAGGATATCAAATATTTTTGTTTAAACTAATGGTTTAGGGCCACACTGATCAGAATTCAATATTTGAGCTTTATCTCATGTCCTGAGGTAATTAGGTGTTTGAGAACTGTGATGGCTGCACAATCCATTTTTGTTGGGAGAGGGAGTGTTTCATTATCTAGATGCTCCTTTGATTGACCGCAGGAGCGCTAGAGTCATCCCCAGAGATAGAATTAATGTGACACAGGGCCTTTTGTGGAGTAATAAAATGGAAGGACTCTTCTAACATGGAGAGGGGCTTGGAATACCCCAAGGAGGAAGGAGCAAGACATTGGATGTTAAAGAAAATTAGGAGAGTAACTTTATAGGATCATTGGCTTCTGCTTTGAAAATAAATGTCTTGGCTTTGCCTCAGAATGTATATAGCAGCAGGAAGTCATCATCATGTTCTGTTCCATTGACATCTTCTAAGTATATCTTAACTAGAAAGCCCTGTATTATAAAGCTGTACTGTGGTTCTCAGTTCTGTTGAAATCTTTCATATAGTCCTCATTTGATGTACATTCCTTCTTATATCATTTTTAAACTACCAATTAAAGGCTTGTGATGATGACTTGTTGCAGTGTTAAATGTTCCTCAGAGTAGGACTTCAAAACACTGTGGCACAGATCAATAGACAAGAAAACTTCTACAAAGACACAAATTTTGTTACTATGGCTTAATACAGAGCATCATGCTTGCTGAGTCCAGTTTCTGCTTGATCCTGCAGCAGTCATCTTGCATTTATGCCACCAATCTGTTGTCACAGCTTCTATTGTATTGTCTCAAAAAACTAACATTATGATAACATAGCAAGAGCAAACATGGATTAAACAAAAAAAATAAATATAGCCGATATTGCCAAGAGATTACAAAAAATATAAATGCAGATTTATCAGCAAAGTATATTCTAGCTTTCTGAGAGTGGTAGTTCCTCTTCAAAAGCTCTTAATATTGGTGCAGTTGTTGAATGCTGAAATTTCATGGGGTAAATATTGTATTATAATGTTTCACTTTTGGTTTTTATAGGCCATATGTGTAGGTTCAGAAAACATGCAGATAATGTATCCAGCAATCTTTGATCAGCTTTTGGCATTTGTAGAATTTTCCTGTAAACCGCCACAATATGGACAGCTGGAAATGAAACACATTGCGAATGCAAAATATAATCAGGTAATTTCTTAGGCATCATATTTGTTCCATTTTGAATATATCTTGTGAGCAGTCCGTTCATCTTCAGATGGATGTGGATTACCAAGACACATCCATTTTCTCCCATCTGCAAAAACTTTCTGTACATCTTGTGCTATCAATTAATTAATTATTATTTAGTTTTTGCAGGCATTTTCATCCTCTCTATAAATTTTATTTCCTATTGAAACTTTCCTTTCCTCCCTAAAGGAAAAGCCTTTAATGAACATCAGAGACAATAAATCTGAATCTTCCCAGGGAATCCAACATAACTATCTTGCTTTATTTTATATTTAAAATTTAATTGCACTTAAAGTAATCTTATTTTGAAAAATTCTTCCACCATAGTGGACAATTTTTGAATCGTGTCCGCTGTGGAGAAATAGAACACGATAAAATTTCTTTAAATCCATGCACATGCTGATGGTTTTCAGTAAGCATGAAAATATAATTTAATATAATTTGAGGTAATTGTTAAATATGTATTAATTTTTCTTATTCTGTTTGTCCTGCTACACAATGGAATCCCACTAGATACAACTATTTGCACCGGTGAGTTAAATTTCCTTAAGATTGTCCTAATCTAGTAGTTTTGCATAAAATACAACACTTGACCTACTAAAATTTACCTTACTCAAATCTACTTCATGCTCTCTTACTCAGAATGTTATGGTTTTTTCTTCATAAACTATTTTTTGCTTGGATCAAAACTGTTACATTATTCTTGAGAATCTTGCATGCATTAAAACAGGTAAATAAGTTTTCTATTGCATAACTAGTGTTTTTCCATGTTTTCTTCAGTAGTGTACTAATTTTATTTTTCTAGGCAGAATGGGTAGCATTGAATTATGTACCATTTGCTGAGAGATCTTTGGAAGTTGTGGTGGATTTATACCAAAAGACTGCTTGCCACAAAGCTGTAGTTAATGAGAAAGTTCTTCAGAACATTATTAAGGTAAAAAGTTTGCATTCTGTTTATGAACAAAGTAGTGACTTTTATTTGGAGCCATTGGGGAACAGTGTAGATAGTACTGTGCTGGGTTTCCCCCAGGGTGCCACATAGAACTGGGGTACCACTGAGCTCTCTGACCCACCAGCCTAGGCTCCCTCTCACTCCGTGCTGCTGTGACAAGCTGCAGAGCCATTCCTGGTCCTACTTCCACCAGCAATCACACAGGTAGGGACATATCCAGCTGCAATCACATGCAGGCTCTCTGACCAGCCTCTGTATGAACCAACAATAGAGAGGCTATAGCCAAAATAACCACAAACCTTCCAGCCTAGGACCCCCTTCCCCTCCGCCCCCCCCCATGAGAGTATAAACCCAGAATTATACCATCTTGTGCTGCACAGGGAACTGTACAGTGTTAGCTCGTAGAGTCGCTCCCCCAAATGTGGAGAGGAATATGCAACAGCCTTAGCCCCTTGAGCTGCAATTTCCCATGCATTTCGCTCAAAGTCACAGGTTTAGATAAAGCAAAAACAAGTTTATTAACTACAAAAGAGAGATTTCAAAAAAGAACTAGATACATTTGTGGAGATAGGTCCATCAATGGCTGTTAGCCAGGATGGGCAGGGATGGTGCCCCTAACCTCTGTTTGCCAGAAGCTGGGAATGGGATACAGGGAATGGATCACTTGATGATTACCTGTTCTGTTCATTCCCTCTGGGACACCTGGCATTGGCCATTGTCAGAAGACAGGATACTGGGCTAAATGGACCTTTGGTCTGACCCAGTATGGCCATTCTTATGTTCTTATTTCAGTGATAGTACATAGATCCAAGCAGATAACCTAGGCCTTGGCTACACTTACGAGTTACAGCGCAATAAAACTGCCTGCAGCGCTGTAACTCACTAACTGGCTACACTTGCAAGGCACGTGCAACGGTGTATCTCCTCAGATACAGCGCTGCATGTACTCCACCTCCCCGAGCGAAATAGCAACTGTTGCGAAGTGGGTGGAACGCTGGTCTTTCAGTATAGCCGAGGAACTCCGCAGTTACTGACCTCCGGAAGCTCCCTTTGTTTTGAAACGGCACTTCCGGGTTGGAGTTCAGAGCTCCGTCTGGAGCTGCTACAAACACAGCTTTACAAACACAGCTACTGTTTGCAGGCGGGGGCGGGGAGGGGGCTCCGTTAGGAATGCCGGCAGCAAACTTGCCTTGGACAGAGACGGGGGGGGGGGGGGGGGGGGAGAGAAGAACGGCGGGGGGGGAGGGCTCCGTTTCCCCAAGTTCTCTTTTATCTGCTCTTTAAAAACAAACAAAGCCCCTGCTGTTTGCTTTCAGTGATTGAGAGAGAGGCAGGGGATGTGGAGGTGTGGAAATAATGAGCTGACACTCTGTGGAGATTCCAAAAACCCACTCTCTCTCCCAAAACGCTCCCTGTCAAAGTCCCCCTCACCCCCCCCCCATTTGAAAAGCACGTTGCAGCCACTTGAATGCCCGTAATGCACTGCTCCCAATACAGCTGCAAATGCCTCAAATGTAGCCACCTTACTGCGCTGGCAGCTGCCAGTGTGGACAGGCTGCAGCGCTTTCCCTACTCAGCTGTACGAAGACGGGTTTAACTCACAGCGCTGTACATCTGCAAGTGTAGCCAAGGCCTTAGTAAATAAACAAAAATGCAAGCTAAGCCTAAAATACTGGAAACGTAGGATATGAATTAGCAGATTCTCACCCAGGCTGTTGATACACGCAGGCTTCAGCTTCTTAAGGCACAGGCTATACTTGGTTTGCAGCTTGGAATCCCCAGGTTTTCATACACAGGCTAGAAATCCCTTTAGCCTGGGTCCAGCACTTCCCACAGTTCAGTTCTTGTTCCTTAGATGGTTCCAGGAGTCTTCTTGTGTGGTTAGCAAAGAACAACCGATGATGTCACTCCCTTCCTTATATACCTTTAGCATATGGTGGGAATCCTTTGTTCCAAAACCAGTTCCCAGCCAGTTTGTGGAAAAATACAGACTTTCCGAGATGGAGTCTAGATTCACGTGGTCTGGTTACCTGCCCTTGTAGAGTCATAGCAGCCAGTATGAAGGCTCACCAGGTGGGAGATAAGCTTCTCCTAAAGCCTATTGTTTTTCCTAGTGGCTCATTACCATGAATAGGTCTTTCCCAGCCAGCTATCTAGACTGAAAGTGGGCATTGCCCAAGTGTGACTGCTTGTGAAATACAGATACATAGTCAGTATTCATAACTTCAGATACAAAAATGATACATGCATACAAATGGGATAATCATATTCAGCAAATCATAATTTTTCTAATGACTCCTTACATGACCCATCTTGTACAAATGCATCATAATTATGCCATAATCATATCACTATGAAGAATATGGGGTGCAGGGTCACAAATACCACTTAGAACTCGTTTTGCAGAGTTTAAGCTATAGAGAAGCAAATTGGTGTTTTAAGACCCTGTGGTGGAGGTTAAGGGGGAAGGTGCATATCACAGCCCTGGTAAAGCTCTCCCTGCGGTTTACTCAGAGGCCACTGGTTTGGGTAAACATTTTTTTAAGCTTCCTGATTCTGAGCAGAGCCCTGGCACTGCCTTTGTCTTTGAGTCTATAGGTGCACATTCGCGGTGCAGATCCTTCATCTAGCACCACCTTCTGAGAGCTGAGATTCCATAGTCCAACTGCCTAGGTTCTGTGACCAGTGCCAGACTCCCCCATACTCCCAGATTCCCCACTGGCTTAAATACACACTTTCTCAAACCTTGTGGGCACTCTGGCTTACAGGTTTCCCCTTCAGGGACATGAAGCACCTAACATACAGAATTTACATAGGTTCCAAAACCAATCATTCTTTGCTTTAGACAGCATATACATCTAGTAAAAAAACAAACAAACATTTGTACACCATTCTCTGCCTCACTTTCCTCACTCTGGCATGTTCCTTACAAACTGCAGGTCTCTTTTTGAGGTTCTAGGTCTCCTCTTTTGGACTCCACTCCTCCATTTAGGCTTCTCTTCCAAATCATGGAGTCTTTGTCCTCCAGCCAGCCTCCTTTTATCTTGACTGGTCCTCCTATCAAAGATATCTCCTCTTTCTCCAAAAATCTGTTCCTTCTGTGAGTACTTTCTCTGAGTCCTCTTCCCCATTCCCAAGTCTCTCAGGCTATGTGGTTTTAAAACTTGATCTCTCTGTTCTGCTTCTATTGAAATTCCATTCCTTCAAACTCCAGCCCTTGGATTTAGAAGAAAACTGTGTCTCCTAGGTTTAGCCAACCCTTTACCAGAAGTTGGTTCTATATGAATGGGTAACCATCAAGGTTTAGCAACCCTCCATTGTCCCGTGTCTGGATGATCAACCTAAATTCATAAACTATTCGTAGTCAGATTCACCAGACCATCACATTATGGATTCTTTAACCTTAGTGGACTGAAGTAAGATCATTTGTTTAAATGTATACAGTAGAACCTCAGAGTTACGAACACCTCGGGAATGGAGGTTGTCCATCACTCTGAAATGTTCGTAATTCTGAACAAAATGTGGGTTTTTTTCAAAAGTTTACAACTGAACATTGACTTAATACAGCTTTGAAACTTCACTATGCGGAAGAAAAATGCTCCTTTTAACCATCTTAATTTAAATGAAAGAAACGCACAGTTTCCTTACCATGTCAAATCTTTTTTTTAAACTTTCCCTTTATTCTTTTAGTAATTTACATTTAACACAGTACTGTACTGTATTTGCTTTTTATTTTTGCCTCTGTGGCTGCCAAATTGCATACTGCCAGTTCCAAATGAGGTGTGTGCTTGACTGGTCAGTTTGGAACTCTGGTGTTCGTAACTAATGTACTTCTTAAATGTGTGTATTGAGCTGTTTACTGCAATACTAATATAATTATTCTGAGACAATAAACTTTTCCCTACAATAACTCTCAAACTCCACTTGGAATTCTAGATCTGAGTCTTATGACTGTCTTAGGCAGGGGTTAGGCAGTAGGCAATTTTTGGTGCTAAAAGCTATTGACTAGCTATTAGGGCAGTAATACAGCTGAGATCACATAACCCTGTTCATTAATTTGACTATGTGGTAGCCTAAGCATGCAATAGATATAGACAAAGGTTAAAAAAATGAAAAATGTGGATGCCTAAAGATTGGCTTCTAAATCCATATTTATGTATATAAAAATAGTGGTGCGTGACTTTCAAAAGTGTAGTGCACTGACAACTGAAAACCTAAATACGGATTGAGGAGTCTAAGATTAGACATCCATTTTTTAAAATGTTGGCCACAGCATTTGCACCTGTGAATTTTGTAATTTGTTTGGTATGGCCTTCCATTCTAGCTATTATTTTTCAGTGCCTCATAATTCTCTCCAGTATATTTGATACAGTTATTACTCAACCACAATACTGTGGCTCTCAAAATATATTTTAAACACACAGCCCATTAGGAAGTCAGCCGCTGTTTATCTTTTTCCCTTTGTTGTTTAGGAATAATATCTCCCAAATCAACTAGATGAGGAGTGGGATTTTCAGAAGCAGTCAGCAGTGGCATAATTGCTTCCACTGAAATCAATGGTAATTTAACCACTGATATAATTAGAGCGGATAGCACAACCCTGAGCACTTCTGAAAATCATACCCTAAATGTTGTATCATTGAAACATACAAAGCCGTTGGGAGAACAGTAACTCCTCACTTAAAGTCATCCCAGTTAATGTTTCGTTGTTACGTTGCTGATCAGTTAAGGAACATGCTCATTTAATGTTGTGCAATGCTCCACTATTACGTTGTTTGGCTGCCTGCTTTCTCCACAGCTGGCAGGCTCCCTATGCCCCCTCCACTCCCCACAGCGCCGCCCGCCCGCCAAGGATCAGCGCCTTTCCCCTCCTCCCCCCGCCTCCTGCCCGCAGCAATCAGCTGGCTGGCAGCGTTTTGGAGCGGGGAGGAGCGAGGACTCCGCGCTCAGGCTCTCCCTCCCTTCCCTGACGCAAACCAGCTGATTTCCCCGGGCAGGAGGCGGGCGGGAGGGAGACAGAGCCTGCACGCCAAGTCCTCACTCCTGCCTCCTAAACTCCGCAAGCCAGCTGATTGCCCCGGGCAGGAGGGAGGGAGGAGGAGCGAATACTCGGCACGCGTATTTCCCCCCACCCCCCGCCTCCTGCCCACGGCAATCAGCTAGCTGGCGGTGTTGAGAAGGCGGGGCAGGGGAGCCTACGTGCCGAGTCCTCGCTCCTCCCTCCTGCCTCCTAAACAGTACCGGATTTACCATGGCACTGGGCCCACGATCCAAAGGGGCCCTGGCCCGCTCTTCTCTGCCCCTCCCCCCCGTGGGGGCAGAAGCTTAGTGCTGCCGGCTCTTGCTGCAGCAGGGCTCTGCCGGCAGCCAACTCCTCCCCTGCCTCTTTCCCCAGCATGCTACATTCCCTCCCCTCCCCCTTTCTCCCTGCTGATCAGCCGTTTGCCGGCAGGAGGGAGGAGGAGGAGCGGAACCTCAGCGCACTCGCCACTCCGGGGGGGAGGAGGAAGAGAAGGGGCGGGGCCTTGGGGAAGGGGCTGGAATCGGGGCATACACCCTCCAGCCCCCTGCCGTGAGCACCCCCATGATCCCAGTCCACACCCCCAGCCTTCTGCCCTGACCCCTGCACCCCCTCACACCTCCCCAGCCCCTTGCCCTGACTCCTGCACCCCCCTCACACACCCGCAGCCCCCTGCACCGCCCTCACACACCCTGCCCTGACCCCCCTCACACTTCCCCAGCCCCCTGCACTGACCCCTGCACCCTCGCACACCTCCCCAGCCCCCTTTTTTGACTCCTGCACCCCCACACACACCCAGCCCCCTGCCCTAACTCCTGCACCCCCACACATACATACCAGTATTAAATTGCTTGCTTAAAATTGTTTTAAATGTATACAATGCCTTTTGTCTGGCAAAAAAAACATTTCCCTGGAACCTAACACCTCCCCCCCCCCCCCCCATTTACATTAATTCTTATGGGGAAATTGGATTCCCTTAACATCGTTTCACTTAAAGTCGCATTTTTCAGGAACATAACTACAACGTTAAGTGAGGAGTTACTGTATATTCTTGACCCTTCCATCAGATGTATGAGTACATTCTTGGAAGAGAGAGAACTTTAGCATCTTCAGAATAAATCTTTAAAGCAGCAATGTCATCCATCCATCTCTCTCTCTCTCTCTCTCTCTCTCTGTTTACAAGACACTGCTGACTTCAGGATTCCACATCTGCATTCTGTGGCAGAGTGGTGCTCCAGTTGATGGTCTCTAAAATAATTTCCTGTTTACTTGGCAGCTCTGTTCTTACCTTTCAGTCTTCCAACTCCTCTCTATCTGTTCCTTTAATTACTTGCTATATTCCCAGTCATTGGGATTAGCAAAGGTAGTATGACAGAGAATGGAAAATCTTACCCCTGCTAATTTTGTTTCTCAGGATGACCTCTCTGTTACTCCGTTCCACCTTGAACAGTTTGTTGGCCTTCTTAAGCTGCCGCCTCTTATTTTTAATAATGACCAGATGCTTCACATGGATGATGTATATAGTTCATTTTTTTACATTTTGCAAGAAGTTTGAATTCCTTATGGCCTTTTTTTCGAATTGATGTCATCACAACTTGGGAAGCTGCCAGAGCAGTTCTTCCAAGGTAGACAGAGCTAACCTCTCCAGAGCCCCCTCATAGTGATGAACTATCACCAATTTATTTGCAAAGGGAACGGGAACCAATTTGTCAGGATTAGCAGAGATGATGGATGTAATCTAGAAAAAGAAAATTAGCAGGTAATTTTTCAGTGTGATTGCTAATAGATTAACTCTTAACCAGGGGCGGCGCCAGATTTTTTGCCGCCCTAGGCGGCAGTGGCAGGAGAAGCTGCCGCCAAAATGCCGCCGAGATCCCCGGCGGCCGAAGAAGCTGCCGCTGAAGTGCCGCCGAGGACCCTGGTGGCCGAAGAAGCTGCTGCCGAAGTGCCAGGGTCCTCGGCAGCACTTTGGTGACAACTTCTTCGGCCGCCGGGGATCTTGGCGGCAGCCTCTCCCACCGGCAGCCGCCGAGGGACCTGAAACGCCACCCCCCAAATCCTGGCGCCCTAGGCGACAGCCTAGGGTCGCCTAATGGTAGCGCTGGCCCTGCTCTTAACGCTTCTAATCTTGTATTTGGTTAATCAGATCTGTGCTTTAGCCATCTGGCATACAATCCGTAATCTAATAATCATATTTAGAAGAGAGCATCTCAAGTCCCACCAGAAAATGGAAGGAAATGTACTAATTTTTGTGTAACATGTCTTTAGAGATCTCCTGCAGAGATTTTCTTTACCATAGATGTATCTGGCTCTTCCTTGAAGAAATGTAAGTATAAAGCTTATTTGAACTTTCTCTTCACAGACACTGAGGATACCTTTGAGCTTGAAGTACGCCTGCCCCTCTGAAAGTACATGGAAATTAGCAGTATCTTCTCTTCTTAAAGTTCTTTCTATTGGACTGCCAGTTGCAAGGCAGCATGCCTCTTCCGGAAAATTTGACAGTATGTGGCCAGAACTAGCCAACACATTTGAAGACTTTTTATTCACCAAAAGGTAAATGCAACTTTAAAAATAAAGTTGTGGAAAAATGTTTAGAAATGAATTACTACTTTACTAAACTGGTCTTTATGGTAGATAATATATAATTTGGTGTGTGCGCACACAAAACATGGAGTCCAGTGAAAACAGTCTTATATTTAATCATATTTTTGCTAGGTGGAAGTGTTTTAAAGAATATACAAATTAAAGAATTTACGTTAAAAAGTAACCGATATCCTTTGTTTGGAAAAAAGGGAGTTCAGAAATTAAGTCTTACTCGCCGTACTAAACTAAACTGAGTTTGAAAGACAGGGTACAACTTTTTGTATTTTCCCATTGATCTTCATACAGACCCCAGTAGACACTTAGTCCTCATGCAGAACTATTAACGTGTGCTCAGACCTGTTGGATTTTTCCACTTTATTAGAACTCAGTTACTTTTTGTTGTTAATGTAAACATCATGTTACTCTATGATTTATTTATTTATTTTTTTGGTAGGAGTTCCATTGTGATGCTTTATTTCTACCCTCTTCATGAGTTATGAATATTAAAATTTGTACTGCTTGCTTTTCACTTGAAAACCTTTTAGTGTTCATGTTTTTTTCTTTGAATCTGAAATTAATAAAATAGCTGCAAAGTATACTTAATTTTGTTCATGGTTTGTTAAAAATCTAGAATATAATATTTATAATCCAGAATAGAATATTTTATATTTGTATAATTATCTGTCTAAAACAAGCATTGCAAAAGTGATTTTAGCAGCAGATTTACTGATAAAAGAGTAAAATAGTCCTATATAAAATGACAGCTCATGAAAAGCATGACACTCCCTCCTTCCTTCTGCAGCCAACTTTAGTGATGATAATCAACAGCAGTTAGCCATTAGTAGAGCCAGAGGGACAAATTCCATGTTTGAGACTCATCCTTTAGTGGAAAAACTTTGCCTTAATGGGTGATTTTGGGCTTCCATTAATAGGGTCACAAGATAATTATCCTGCTACTATGCTTCCTAGGTCTACATGTCCATTTCAGAGAAATTTTGTTAAATAAGATGGATTTGAAACATTCTTTTAATGTTTTTCCAGAAAGATTAAAGGTACTTATATTGTTAATCAAGATTTTAATTTGTTTTGACACTAAATTATTGGGTTGTCTCTTGTTGAGAAAACATAGTTTAGATAACTTGTATGGTTACATCTCCTTCTGCTATCTCTGGTGGGACTCATTCCTGGGATAAGTAATTTGAGTAAGTAAATCCCTTAAACAATCAGTTTATTTTGGCTTACTATAAGCCTAACAAATCTTCCTCTTAATAAACTGAATTCAGTGAGATTAAGGGAAAGGACTGGGTGAAGGAAAGTATATATTTACGTGGAATGCTACCTTGGGGAATACATATTAATTGTAAAAAATTAAAGAGCCAGGTTAAAACAAACTTGATAAATTACTCAAAAACTCCAAGCAGTAAGGATGACCGATTCAAGATAGGTACTGGATTATCACACTTTTAATGTGTGTGTCCCTGAGTGCATAAACAGATAAGTGTTGTGTAAATCCATTTTGATCAGTGCTATGAACATATTCAACCCCTCTTAAAATTCCTTTACTGTCAGCATATTGCTCTGTGAATCAAATTCAAACAACTCATTCTCACCTTCAGGGCACTCCATGATTTAGCTCCTTCTGTCTCTGATCTTGTCTCTTTTTATGCTCTTATAAATGGAAGATAGAAATCATTCTCAAGACTTAAGGCATCCGCAGTTACCCTCAGAACTGCCTTAGCTACTACACGTTTTGCTAGAGCCTCCATATTGTGCGTAATTTACCTCAAAATCATTGATTCTTGCAACCCTGCAGTTCACAGCCTATCTGTTCTTCACCGATAGACAGGTAACAATGCAAAAAAGAAAAAGAAGTATTCCTTGCTCACAACAGTCAAGGCTGAGAATGAATTTCAGTTTTACTTAAACAGATATTGCTTTCATACTTCCTTGCAGTGTTGTTAGAAAATACTCTTCCTAGAGTCCATTTCTAGAGATTAATCTTGAAACTGTAATTACATCCTCCTGTAAATCAAAATATAGAAATGCTCTGGGAGACAGGGACTCTCATTTTTTGGACAGTTGATATCATTTGTTGTCAGCGTGAGTACTGGAGCTGGAGCTAGCGAACAAGAGAGATGCATCCTGATGTTACATTCTCCACCTCGTCTGCTCTTTATCCTCTGACATCCACAGGCGTCACTAAATGGGTCATGGTAGAAGGAATTTCTGTTAGAACCAGTACCAGAAGCAGAAATATTCTTAGGTGGATAATCCATATTATTTATCATGAAAAGTAAAATATGAAGGTCTAGCTGTGTTAGATGTCAAGAAATTCGTCAGATCAATTAATATGATGAAGTTCCAGATAGGTCCTGGTCACCAGGTCATATATATCCCAGTGGAGAAAAGTTTCTGAGTATACTGTGTGTACATCCCCACAGTTTCCTGTCACTATCGTCTTCTCAGGTTTGCTCTTGGAATATATCAATACCAGTAGACGACTTGACAGGTAAGCCTCTTCTCAACCCCCTAAATACTTTCCTAAAACCTGGTACTGAGCTTAAGATACATAGCTGTATTCTGTAAGGGCAAGTTCTCCATCCTCCCCAAATTCTGCTCTGAAGCAGTGGTGTGGGGTGCCATGAGGGAGCTGATTTCAGCTCCCTGATTCAGAGCCCTCGCACAAGTTAGAACTGCAGGGGAGCATGTCTGACTTGTGCCATTATCCAGCAGAGGATCAGGCATTGCAGAGGTTCTCTCACTGTCTTCCCCTCACTTCCCCACCCCCCCAAAAAAGTGCTGCTGACATCTACCTCTCCTCTTCTACCAAGTGAGGGAGATGACTGGCAAGGGAGGTAGAAGAGCTGCCTTCACTGGTGAGAGTTCCCACACACGAGGGATTCTCCACTGATTATCTTTGGCCTCTTTAAGTCATCTTTGCATTACTGTGAGAGAAGCGCAAAAGTAGACTTGGCAGACCAGAGAATCTGGCTCCTGTAGTACTATGCATTTTTTTAAACGTTGTAACTTTGTGCAGATTCTATTTGTGTTGCATTAAATTTGTCCTATTTAAAATAATGGTTAATTATAATATTCAGTTCTTTGAACATTTTATTTCATGGTCTTGCCAGTTTTTTCTTAACTTTGTCATTTTTTTTCAACAAAGAAAGTAGAAAATATATATGTCACACGCTGGTATCTGGAACAAGAGTATTTTGGGAAAACAATCTAGTCAGCATTTCAGTAGTTGGCTACTATCAATTATTTTTTGACTCTTAAGGCATGTGTGAATCTTAAACTTCAGGGAGAAATAGCAAAAAGATGCTTTTTAGAGATAATTAATGTTTAGGCCTTATCATTTTTGCGCAAGCTAGTCTAGTGACTGTTACTGAAATGTCGTCGTTGTGTTACTGGTTGACAGTGGGTTCTTTTTCATGGCCTTTGATGCAATCAGAGTTAAGTAGGAGTAGTTTTGATTTAGTTTTCCGAGCTATGACAGCAGATGCCTTTGGGAATCAGAAAAGATACTCTTATGCTGAGTCTGATAGGTCATAACATCTGCTTTTGGTGTGCTGCAGTAGCCAGATGATCTTTGGAATGCTTTTGAACCCCAAGGACACACTCCAGATCTCTAACCCCCCGCAGAGTGACAACAAAACTATAGTGTACATGCTCCATGAATGCCTCTTCTACCTTACTCACTGATTTAGGTGGTGATGTACAGTAGAACCTCAGAGTTACGAACACCTTGGGAATGGAGATTATTCATAACTCTGAAATGTTTGTAACTCTGAACAAAACATGGTGGTTCTTTCAAAAGTTTATAACTAAACATTGACTTACTACAGCTTTGAAACTTTACTATGCAGAAGAAAAATGTTACTTTTAACCATCTTAATTTAAATGAAACAAGCACCGAACGTTTCCTTACCTTGTCAAATCTTTTTTTTAAACATTCTCTTTATTTTTTTAGTAGTTTACGTTTAACACAGTACTGTACTGTATTTTTTTGTCTCTGCTGCTGCCTGATTGCATACTTCCAGTTCCAAATGAGGTGTGTGGTTGACCAGTCAGATTTTAACTCTAGTGTTTGTAACTCTGAGGTTCTACTGTACATCTCTCATTCATTTCGTATAGGTTTTTTTTGCTGTTCATTCCTCCATATTTCCGTGTATGTATTTTTGGTATGCCAGGCTACTCTGCCTTCTTTTTTTCCTTCTCAGTATTTGCAATAGAAATGGTATTCTTCTATACTGAGTTGTGTCATATGCCATATCTTTGTGAAGCCAGCTAACTCATAATTTTGTTCAATAATGAAAACATCTAGCTCAGTCTGCTTACTACTTATTCTTCTAGCATTAGAGTATAGACACGTTAGATTTTGTTGTTGTTGCTTATTTCCTCCTTAATATTTTTGTCAGCATATCTTTTATTAGTCACAATTTTCTTTTTCACTTTCTCAAATAAACCCATAGAGACCCAATTTGGTGTTTCAGATTTCCCCTCCTTCCTCCAACTGCTTCATTTATAGTTCTCACAAGCAGTTTTGTTAACCTAAAACTCAAGAGATGGATTTATTTATTGTTCAAGTGAAGCTTCTCCAATTCAGATACTCCTTTTAGTAAACTCAGAGGGCCAATGTGTAAACCTTAATTCCCTTCTCCATACACTGCTTTCTGTGCTTTATTTTTCCCTAAATAATCTTTCTTTATCAATTGTCAGTATAACTTAATAAAGCACTATTTTCCCTCAAAGACGAGTGGCAATTGGGAATACTGGTTTTAAAAAAAATTTTTTTAAAGAAAACCATACCCCAGTCGGTTGAATCATATTTTGCTTACATTGCTATGGGTTGTGTGAAGAACTCTGACTGTATCCTTTAGAAATAGGGCTTGCTAGGTGGGAATTTTTAAAAAAGTCAAAGCAGCAGGTTTGAGGGCATTTTGTGATTTAGTTTTAATTTTCCATTTGTGATGCCCAACATGGCGATCCATTTGATGCTGTATCGCCAATCAACTCCTTTCAGTGCTAGAGTTTTCTAAGACAAGTCATGCACAGCAAACAGGAATTGATCACATTTTCGACACTGAGATATTAAAACTGTTCAGTTCACCGGTAGCCAAGAAAATGTGCCACATACTGCAGGATGTATTAAATTTAATCTTTACTCTTTTGTTAGGGGTTAAAGTTTACTTTCCAGAGATTTGCAATAAAATCTTTAGATTTCCTATTAGATTTTACCTTTGACCTTGATGGAGTGCCAGTTAGATATTCTTAGTACTCCTTTCTTGAACACATACTTCAATGGGTATGATATACTATAGAGGTAAGTGCTTCCTTCATTGTGCACATGACTGACAATATTAGTAAAGGGAAATTGTTTATAAATCCACCTGTGCAGCTATATAATAATTTAATTGCAAAGAGTAGGGAAAGTTTTACTTATACAGTATAAGATTTGAATTGGCTGTTGCAACAAGTCATATGTGTTGAAAGATGTGATCTTTTCTGGAGAGTTTGGGGTTTAAAAGTTGTCTTATCCATTTAATAAAAAAATTGATTCATCATGCAGTTCTTACTGTAGCGAATTTATAAACTCCCAGTTAAGAAGTTTATAAGGAACGAATATATAGAACAGTAATGCTTTTGGCACAGTGCAAGCAGGAAGAAGTTTATTTGAATCTATCCTAGAACAGCTGACATTCTATTATTTATTATAGTGGCGCTCTAGTGCCAGCAGTTGAGAACCCCTTTGTGTTTAAAGGATAACTCTTGTTAGTACTCTAAAAATCTACCCGGTTACTCAGGTTGTCTTGAAATGTGATGTGCCACATGGGATATGGGTAGTGATCCAAATTTGGGGTCTTTTGGTCAATGAGTTCCCAAGATACAGCCCCTTGAAATAAATAGATTTTTTAAAAACTTTTTATTAATGCAAAGTTACAATAAAATGTTAACATACTACATTGTCCATTTCTGGTTCAGGATCAGGTCAATATTTAAAGATTCTGGCTTTTTGGATGGGAAGTCCTCTTCTGAATATACTCAAAATAGTGACCAAATTTCTAAATACCTGTCCTCTTTTTGACGCTTCTCTTGTGTGTGTACTTACCTAGAGATCAAATCATGACTCTGATACTGGCACAATGGCTACTCCTAGAGAGTGCGTGGGGACCCTCTAGCCCTATGGGGTAATAACATTCATAACATTACTAGCAAAAGAGTTTGGTTCTCCAGTTAGGCTCTTGAGTAGGGATCTAGCACCAAGCAGATCACACTGAGAATGTGCAGAGAGCAAGGTTGAGAGGATTTATAGGTGGAAAGCTATCACAGCAGCTGGATTATAGCTCAGGGGGATAAGCAGTAAGACTTTGATCCTGAACTCACCCAGCCAGTGACAGTTTAAATCCTACTTCATGCTGAAATCTGGGAAAGCCTGGAAGGCATATTGCTAAAATCTGTCTCTGTGAGGGGTTTTTATTTGGGGATGGGGGGTGTAATCAATAATAAAATAAAGATGTGAATGCTTGCTGGCAGGGGAGGGGCATTTTAGGATGTGAAAGGAATAGAGGTGAGAGGGGTTTGTTGCTGCATTGAGGGGGGGCTCTGGGGAGAGGGATGGGTGGTAGTGGAGGTCAGAGGGATTGAAGGGATTGGAGGCAGAATACTGAGAAGGGGACATTGGGCTGAGTAACAGGTCTGGGAGAGAACAGGGACGGGGCACCTGTAAGCCAGACATTCTCCCTTTCTGTGTATGTGCTGGAAGCTGGAACCCCTTGCCCCTCTATAGGAGGCTGAGCCCCTCTTCCTGCCCCCCATTACGAGATCTGGGATATGGGGGGGCCTTGCCTGTCCGTGGGTATCTAGCCCCCCTCATGTGAGCCAAGTTCTGGGATGGTCCCTGCTCCCTGTGGTGTCTGTGCCCCTGCTCCCCTATTCCCATGTGTGTGTGTGCACTATGATCTGGGGGTGGGGGGGAAAGAGGGGGGACTTGTTAGAGTTACCAACCCTCCAGGATTGGCCTGGAGTCTCCAGGAATTAAAGATTAATTTTTAATTAAAGATTATGTCATATGATGACATCTCCAGGAATACATCCAACCAACATTGGCAACCCTAGGGCTTGTGCGCACCTATGGAAGACAGACAGACACACACACACACACACACACCCATGTGAGGTAAGTTCTGGAGGGGATTTGCCTTTCTGGTTGGGTGTGAGCTCCTCTCCCTACTCCTCCCATCACGAGATGGGATCTGGAGTACCTTCCCCCTCTAAAGGGGCCTGAGCCATTCTCCCTACCGTTCTCCATGTGAGCCAGGATCTGGATGGGGAGCTTGCAACAGGCATGCTTGGAGCATGCACCAAGAACCAACTGCTGTGAGATGACTGGGATGAGGAGTTGAGAATGGGTATACTTGACACATATCAGAAACTTTCTCTAACACTGGAGAGGAGGGATGGGAACACCCACTGTCATGAATGGAGCAGTTCATGCATCTCAGAGCTATTATTTCAGGCTGCATTCATCTCCACTGGGTATTTTCTTTCAGCTGCAAACATTTCATTGAGATGAATGGGCCACTTCACACCACTCTGACTCTGCTATCCTGCTGATGTGTAGAGCCTGTTCTCCCCATTCTCCTAATTTCATATAATGTTATAGTGGAACGCCAGCTCTGCTCTAGCTGAGGTCGGGAAGCTATTCCTGCTTAAAGATTGACTCCTCTTAGCCTCGATCTACACTGGGGGAGGGGACGGGGGTCGATCTAAGATACGCAACTTCAGCTACAAGAATAGCGTAGCTGAAGTCGGCGTACTTAGATAGACTTACTGCGGCGTCTTCACAGCGCTGAGTCGACGGCTGATGCTCCCCTGTCGACTTCACTTGCGCCTCTCGCCGCAGTGGAGTATAGGAGTCGACGGGAGAGTGCTCGGGGATCGATTTAGTGCATCTAGAGTAGACGTGCTAAATCGACCCCCGATAGATCGATCGAGACATACCCTTAGTATTCTAAAATCCATATGCTTACATGGATTATCTTGAAATTTGCTATACCTTGTGTCCCACATGGTGCTGTGTGCATGGCCTCTGGGCCTCTTCTCCCTCCCCCCCCCCTCCCCAGGTGTTATAACCTTGTCTATATTAAGATAGCTTTTTGAAAAGTTTCCACTGTCGTTAACACTGTTTGAGCTTCACTAGTGTTAGTAATCGTGGGAGTCAACATTTTAAACATTGTTTCTTATAAGCCTGCGTATAGTACTTCTAATCAACATGGTACTTCAAATGCTGGTTTATAAACACTTGGGGTTTATTTTGTTGCAAACACCAGTAAAACTGAACTACTACTGGCAATGGTGGGAGGCTTTCTTTCTTTCTCTGCACAATTGCAATAGCATAGAACAGATAGTTGCCCAGATTTTCCCAGAGTCCACTGATATTAGCACATCTAAGTAGGGTGGTAGGTGTTCCCATGTAAAGCACAGTTGTGATGGTAGAAAAGTTGCTGTATGGATGCAAATGGAACTGTTTTCTTTAAACCGGTTAAGGTGATCTTGCCCCTTAATTATCAGAGGGGTAGCCGTGTTAGTCTGGATCTGCAGAAGCAACAAAGGGTCCTGTGGCACCTTCTAGACTAACAGAGGTATTGAAGCATAAGCTTTCGTGGGTCAATACCCACTTCTTCGGATGCAAGCTGCCCCTTAATGCATGCCCCTTAATCATGATTTTCTAATCAGTTAGGCTATGTCTATACTAAAACTAAGTCTGCTCCCTGGTTCACTACCTTTTTTCTCAGCCTTGAATCAAGCATCCGAGATTCCTTTGTGTGCTCCTTCAATTGCTCTTTCTCTTCTTGGCAAACAACTGGATAGGTTGCCATGATTTGTCTTCCCCCTTTCTATAAAGTAGAAGATGCAAAAACACAAAGAGAAATCTCTGGCCAGCAAAGTTAAGGACAATAATGTTATGTATAACAGGAATAAAAGGAACCCCAACAACGGTATTATCCATTAATGGAACAACTGTCAATAATGCAAAAAAGGCATAAGCATTCAATAAACATTTCTATTCTGTATTTGGGAAAAAGTCAGATGATGTATTCATATCAGATGATGATCATGATGAGGAAATACTTTTAATTCCAACTGTAGCTACTAAAGTTAGAGACTTTTAAATCAGTAGATCTGGATAACTTGCACCCAACAGTTTACAAAGAGATGCTTGAGGAACTTTCTGAACCATTAATGTTGATTTTTAGTAAGGTTTAGAACATTGGGAAGGTTGCAGAGGACAGAAAGAAATCTAATGTAGTATCGTTCTTTTAAAAAGATAAATGGGATCACCAAATAATAATAGAACTTCCAGTTTGACATTGATCCTGGGGAAAATAATAGAATGGCTAATATGGGACTCAGTTTAAAGATTAAAAGAGGGTAAGTAAAGTCAATCAACATGGGATTATGGAAAACCGATCTTTTCAAACTATATTCATATTTTTGATTAAATTACAAGTTTAGTTGATAATGGTAATAGTGTTGATTTAATATACTTTGATTTCTGTAAGGCGGTTGACTTGATACCACAAAATGTTTTGGTTCAGAAACCAGAATGATACAATTCAACATGGCACATACTAAATTGATGAAAAACTGACTAACTAATAGGTCTCACAATATAATTGTAAATGGGGGGTTATCATTGAGAAAGTAGGTTTCTAATAGAGTCCTGTAGAGATTGGTTCTTGGCACTGTACTATTTTTAATAGTTTTATGAGTGATCTGGGAGAAAACACTAAACTTTTACTGATAGTTTGTAGATGACCCCAAGATTTGGGGAGTGGCACATAATGAAGACATCAGATCACGGATACCCAATGACCTGGATCCCTTAGTAAGATGGAGTTAAGCAAACCATATGTGTTTCACTATGGCCAAATGTAGGGTCATTCATTTAGGAACAAATAATGTAGGCCATACTTATAGGAGTAAGTACTCCTGGGAGGGAGTGTCTCTGAAAAAGACTTTGGGGTCATGGTGGGTAATCAGCTGAACATGAGATTCTAGGCTAAAAGGACTAATGTGACCTTGCATGTATAAACAGGGGACTAGGAGTAGGGAGATTATATTATATCTGTATTTGGCACTGGTGCAACCACTCGCGTTTCCAGTTCTGGTGTCCACACTTCAGGAATGCTGTTGAAAAGTTAGAGAGGGTTCAGAGAAGAGGCACTTAGAATTCAAGCCCACCATAGTGCCAAAATTTGGCTTAGCTCAATCTTTAGAGTGTGACTGCAGGGCAGAGATGCAGGTAGTTAAATGTGGTGGAGGAGTTCCAAAATTAAAACATTAGATTTGGATTGCAACACTTTGCAGCCTTCAGTGGTGGAGCAGTTAGATGCTGAACAATTTAGATATTGACTTGTGACACATATAAAAGAAGAGAAGAGAGACAAGAATGGTCAAAAGATTGGACAATGTGCCTTTCAGTGAAAGACTCAAGGAGTTCAATCTATTTGGCTTACCAAAAATAAGGTGAAGGAGTGATTTGATCACAATCTGTAAGTTTCGACAAAGGGTACATAAATTTGATAATTGAGGGTTTTGCAGTTTATCAAACAAAGGTGTAACAAAATCCAATGGGTAGAAATTGAAGCGAGACAAATTCCTACTAGAAAGAAAGTGCAATTGTATAAATGTTGGAACAACTTAACACAGTTTGTGTTGGTTTTTCCATCATTGGAAATGGTCAAGATTGAAATGTTTTTCTGAAAGATATAATCTACTTCAACCATAACCATTGGACTTGAAGCAGGAATTAATTCAGGCAAGTCCGGTGGCCTGTCATTCAGGAAATCAAACTAGATGATCACAATGGTCTGGCCTTGGAATCCGTGACTTTACCTGAATAGCCCTTTGTCTCTTGAGTTGGGGTAGATTTGCAAGGTACCTGTGGGGCTGGATGTGGGTAGATTTTTTTTTTATTTTTTAATGAAACCTAGGTAGGAGAGGAAAAACTAAAGTATATGCAAGGTTGTATGCTAGGCAGTTGTTGGTGTTGCCAGTGTTACTTCAGTTTCCCTAGAAACCAACCCAGGGTTACACTTATATTGGTTTTATTACATGCCGCTATTGGATCAAACAGAAAAGGGATGGATCTTATTCATGCACGCACACATTCACTGTATTCATACCCTCATACACCCACACACTCTCACAGACTGAGAGTTACCAGAGATAGCATAGGAAGCTGGGAAGCTGAAGCATAGTAGATCTGGTGTGTCCGCCTGCGGTCACGGATCCAGGCCGGCAAGCAGGTCAAGAAGGAGCAGGGGACTTGTGTCCATGCCTTCTTCCTTTTACTGGAACTGGGTGGCTCCTGTGAGGTACACTGAGTTTTTCCTTCTGTGTCCGTCACCAAGAAGCATTCCCATACCTTGTTCCTTTCACGAATACCAGGTTCTTCTTTTCTTTACAGCACCCCATGATTGCCTTCTCAGGGCAGATTACATCAGACACACCTGTCTCCTGGCTTTTTTCTCCTTGCAGTTCCTCTCTGCCCAGTCCCACATACACTCCCTTGTTCATACTCCCTTATCTCCCACACACACACCCTTGTTCACACTCTCCCTGATTGCATGATGGAATGTTACAAAGCTCAGGGGTTATACAAGTGGTAACTGAAAAGGTTACAAAGCTTGCAAAAGTTACAAAATTTAAAAGGCTATGCTAACAATGACTAAAAGTTACAAAGTTTTCAAAAAGTTACAGAACTTAATCATACTAGCAATGACTGAAAAGGTACAAATCTTACAGTCGCATTCTACTTGATTGAGCGGAGGCTTTACACAACAGCCAGAAGAGCCCAGGCCAATGAAAAAATGAAACATCATTTTCTCCATCATAGACCATAGCATCCTCCAAGCAATAAGTATTGCTTTCTTTACAATGGAAATTTAGAGAGTGACAACTACATTATTTATTTTTTCTAATAAGCCAAAATAATTCTGAACTTTTAAGAGTCAATATATTACTCCTTTAAGTTGAACTTTAATTTGCACCAACAGAGCTGTGAGTAGCATGTTGGTGTATTTCTTCATAACAATAATTCTTAGAGACTTTTTTGGAACCATTATATAAAGTAATATTCAAAACCAGAAAGTGTGTGCATGTGTATATACAATATAACATACAAAAAACTGCATCAAAAGAACACTGAGGTTGAAAAGTCAAGCACACAAAAGTAGGGAAATGCCAGAATTAAGGTTGCCTATGCAACCTTTAATTCAGCCTCTCCTATATGTATGCATTGTGATACAACCTTTAGTTACATCATTACTACAGTTCTTGCATAGACACCTTCCCCATTCAGTGTACGTGAAGAGTAGTGCTCACTGAATGGGTGGCTAATCAATATCTTTATATCCTCAGCATTCAGTGTGTGGGTCCTGGGCTGGTTTACTGCACAGCACCCAACACCTGCAGCAAATACAGAATTTAAAATTTTTTTATTCCTTTTTTTATGGCACCTATTACCACAGTATCTGAGTGTTTCACAGACATTATTTAATTTATCTTCACAATATTCCTGTGAAGCAGAGATATATTGTTTGTAGTATCTAGATGAGTGGTCCCCTAACTTTTCATGGTCATGCCCCCCCATGGGAGCCAGGGCTGGGAGCAGGGAGCAAACAGCGGTAAAGGGGCCAAAACTGGGGCCACAGCTATGGGTGGGGCTGGGAACAGAAGCCATAGCAGGGCCACAACTGGAGGCAAGTCTAGGGCTGGGAGCGGAGCCAGAGCAGGGCTGGGAGGAGAGCCGGGGGCAGAGCAGGACCTCCCCATTCCCCATGGGGGCTGGCCAGGGCCCCACAGCTTTCCCCCAAATGTTCATCTGCACCCCTCTGGGGGGGTGCCCCACAGTTTGAGGATCTCTGGTCTAAATTGTTTTTAAAAACAAGCGAGAAAAAGAGAATTTCTATTTGCACCATTGTGAACCTTTATATCCATAGCACAGACCTTTACCTCTTGAGCTAAATGGAGTAACTGGTAGCAGTAGTAGGCTTTTATCCTCCATTTAGACAGGTCACTAGCTTGGGGATAGGGTACACAGTTTCCAGTGGGTTCTACAAGATTTTTCTAGACAGCAAATTATTAGGACTTGGGCGTTCTGGAGGGTAGTATAGTGGTTACAGACCCTTCTGTTTTCCTCCTTCAAGCCTATACCCTTTTGGACCTGGCCCCCTTTCTCTCCTTCCTTTCAGTTTTAGTGTCAGGCATCACAGTGGCCCCCAGCTGACAGGATGAGCAATTGCAGGGAAAGTCCTGAAGCCTTGGAATTGAGTATGAACAATGTGGTTGGCATAAAGGAGGTATGTGGGACTGGAACATGTTCAGTGCAGACAGAATGTTTGGAGAATCTAGCTGCCAAATTCCGAGATGCTTCCACTGAGCATATGCAAATAGCCATTTGCATAGGATTATAAATTGGCCATATTTGGCTGAATTTTCACGGGAGAAGCAAAGTACATGACCCTGACCCCAAAGGGACCCCTGTGCCCAGCTTCAAGTCTCTACTCTAAGCATGGAGGTGCTAGAATTTCTCAGTGAAATGATTGTAAGAATTTTTTTAACACTGGCAAAAAAAACATATTTTCCCCTAACTTTGTCCTCAGAAATTGCTGAATCATTTTTACTGAATGGTAAATCTTGGCAAAGTTATAAGCAACTAAAACCAGTGTCTTATATGTACAATATTAGGCAGACTTAACTATAGGAGTCCCTAGAAAATAAATTACATATAAAATGTAAACTCAAATATGAGGATTGGGTGCTGTCTACTGACAGGACAAAGAGACCGTGCCAACTATTTTGAAACGTACAGAAGCTCTCAGACTCACAAATGAAGGTCAAAAGTTTACATTACAAAAAGTGATGTGACATCGTAGAGGAGACAACATAAAATTATTCAGAATTCGTTTGTGAAACACCCACAATACGTCAGTTTTATGTCAGCATCGTGATTTAAAATATGGAATAAGCCCAAATATTTTTATGGAGTAGAATTCAGTGATGGATGCACTCTTGCTAAACAGGAATGAGAGAAAATGAACATTTGGTAGTTCAAATTGTGTGTTTTTTCTTTTTGTTTTTTAAAAGGGGAGAGTATTGTACCAATAACAAAAATCTGGTATCAGGTAGACATGTGGGGAAATAATGTAAAATTCAAATGAAGTGCTTTTTAAGGTAAGCTTAAAAATAAAAATGACAAAAATATTATAACCTTGTGTCCAGAGAGGATAAGCAGCAATGGTAAAATATGTCTCATCCACTGCGGTGTCTCTGTGGAATCTTTGTAAAGGGTTTACGGTGACAATTTCAAAGTTGCTATTATGACATGAACAGAGAGGAACATGTTGATACACTGATAAACTACTTCTGTACCACAGTCTTTATCTTTGCAAATTTCTTTAAATTGAAGTGCTGTTTTAAAAAACACTAATACAGATGATTACAAACACATACAATAGCTAATGAAACAAAGTACATATCAAAATAATACAGTCAGTGACAAATGATTACTATTTAAAGTCAAGGAACTGTTTTTGTAACACTTTATTATGATTTCTTACATTTTTTGAATACGATTTTTTTTCCTCAGTCCTTTTTAGCTTGTTTTATTTATTCTTACGCTGTAAGGTTTGTATTCAAAAATATTAATTAGTCTCTGGCATATGCAGTACTAGCTTTATATATATACATATTTTTTATTTTAATACCATGCATGCTTCTGTCTCTTTATCTTTACAATTTCCAGAAGATTCTACGCACTTTAAAAGTATAACATAATATTTTCATGTTTCTTTTTAGTATACCTCCAGATAATCTTTCTATTCAAGAGTTTCAGAGAAATGAGAGTGTTGATGTTGAGGTGAGGAGACTAAAGTGTTTTTGTATTACCTTATATATAAACTAACTAGGAATGTTCAAACTCATAGGTAACTGTCCTAAATTAACATCTGGAGAAAACTGTGGTTGATACTGAATTTTACTGACTTGGCTGCAACTTTTTTTTTTGATCCGTAATAAAGATAACAAACCATGGGTCCAGACTGTGGCTGGCTTTTGGGGTGTGCACAGGGGTGGGAAGTCTTGCACAAGGAGTTCTTTGTTTGTATTAACTGGGGTGCAAGACAACCCCAAGAAGTGGGGAGGAAGTGGGACATGTCTCTGCCTCCCATACATTATCTGGTTCTGCATAGAGGAAATGCATGTAGCAGCCTCCTAAGAGATGCATAATTGCTGCAATTCTCCAGGGTTCACTGAAGCTTCCTACTTTCCTGAATTAAAAAGTCTCCTTAGCTTTCTCTGAGAAGGTGCAGCTCCATCCAATCCCATACTCAAGGTCGTACTTTAATGGCTCAATCTGTCCCATACATTTTAAATAGAATTATTTCTGTATTTATGAATGTTTGATAAGGACTATTTATGGAGGACCACATTGTGAATCCCTTACTCCCATTTGTGAACTGTTACTCACACAAGTAACTGCTTACCATTTGAGAGTAACATGTTCACAACCTGGCCTAAAGTGAATGCCTCATGTTGCACTTTCTTAAAAGTGAGGCAACACTCTTGATTAGCCAAGAGGTTATACGCATTCAGTAATCATGATGATTTAAGCAGTGACTGTGTTCATGTCTATAAAAAAAACAAACAAACAAAAACAGGAAGATATGGTCCTTGCTCCAGGAACTTTAATCTGAATGGACAGATGAAGCAACTCAGACACAGTGCCCTTGATGACTTCAGGCAGGTTATCAAGACAGCACTGCAGTTTAAATGGGTGTGTTACAGTACTTGGTTGGGTTAACATTGGAAAAGCCTTGGAGAAGGAAGGGACATTTGAATGAAGAGAAACTGGTCACTTTTCACACCAGGGCTGCGATAAGAGTTCTTGTTTGAAGAGCAGTGATAATTAAGTGCTTTAGCTTCAGTTATCTCCCAAGGACTGCAGCCAGGATATACAGAGCTCAGGATTAAAAAGGGAAGCAGGGCCCCCTGTAGTGGCTTAGATCAGTGGTTCTCAACCTACACAAGTCTTCCAGAGGATACATCAACTCATTTAGATATTTGCTTAGTTTTATAACAGGCTACATAAAAAGCACTAGCAAAGTCAGTACAAACTAAAATTTCATACAGACAATGACTGGTTTATACTGCTCTATATAGTATACATTGAAATGCAAGTAAGATGCTTACATTTTAATTGATTTATTTTATAATCATATGATAAAATGAGAAAGTAAGCAATTTTTCAGTAATAGTGTACTATGATACGAATATATTTTTATGTCAGATTTTGTAAGCAAGTAGTTTTTAAGTGAGGTGAAACTTGGGGATATGCAAGACCAGTCACTCCTGAAAAGGGGTACAGTAGTCTGGAAAGGTTGAGAGCCACTGACCTAGATCTAGTGTGCAGTAAAACAGACCTACTGATGGGCATGGGACTTAACTCTAAATTCAGTTTGAAGTAAACATTTCGGCAATTATTTTCAAAATTCAGTGGGATCTATTGAGTGATCTGCCCTTCAGAAGATCAGGCAGATGCCTAAAATATGAATTTAGAAGCCTAAATTTTAAGATCCTATTTTTGAAAAGTTTAGCTATCCTGTATTAGCAATTTTACAACAGTAAGCATAGTGAATATAAAAGATGTTGCTTCTCAAGTTTCACTGAGCACGGCCATTCATACTTTATTTGAACATTGTTTTGTTACATTTAATGAATGCATCCAGACTATAACTTTCTGTAACTTGTTACATTTCTTTAAGTTTATATACGTCTTCTAAGTGTTGGTTATAATTTTAATCACTGAATTTTTCCTAGAAAACAAATTGAAATGTATTTCATTTGTTTTAGGTGGTGCAGCTCATCAGCACAGAGATACTGCCATATGCTAATTTTATTCCCAAGGAATTTGTTGGTCAGATAATGACTATGCTTAATAAAGGTTCAATACATTCTCAGTCATCCTCATTTACGGGTATGTTACCTGAATTATAAACAAAAGATATAAAAACAGTGTAAAAATCATGTGGAAGGCGAACTAAAATGTGCATATTACAATACCAATTTTACCAAAGATTTTAAACTGCATGTATTACTTATTCACCAATATCATGAATTCAAGTTCCCAGCCCATAGAGGTGATCTCAAATACTGTAATATCTTAATCTATGGGATAACTTTTATGCTATGAAGAATGCATAGTATTCTGTTTGCAACTTTCTGGTAATATTTCTGCATTTTGAGGTAAATATCTTTTTTAAGGGTGCACTCTTGTTTCTTTGTACTTACCTAGGCTTTGAGTCTTTTTTTTTTTTTAAAAAACTATCTTCCTCCACTTCCCACTCACTTTGGTCTCCAGCATGCAGGTTAAAATAGATATTGGTAATGATTTCAGGCAATTGCAATGCATAAAAAAAATCCTGTTCTTTGAAATTACGTGACCTTGATAAAACTAAGGGGTGTAACTGACTAGACATCGCGTTTAGATTACAGCTTTATAGCTAAGTTAAAATGCTAATTGAAAATATGCAGCTGTTTCTGAATTTTATGTATTATTTAAAAATGGCTGTACTGCTATCTTTTTTTCAGAATATGTGCTTTACGGTATTTGTAAATATTATCATTTTAAATACTGTAAGTATGATTGACAGCTATTGAAATAAAAAAATACGGTATGTTTACCATGCTTGCACTATTAAAGATTATTTTACTTTGACAGAAGCAGAAATAGATATTCGAATGAGAGAAGAATTTTCTAAGATGTGCTTTGAAACGCTGCTTCAGTTTTCATTCAGTAATAAAGTCACAACTCCTCAGGAAGGATACATCTCTAGAATGGCACTGTCTGTACTCTTGAAAAGATCACAGGATGTACTGCATCGCTACATAGAAGATGAAAGATTAAGTGGCAAATGTCCTCTTCCACGGTATGTACTGTATGTATTTAAAAAACAAACAAAAAAACCTAACATGCCAATATTTTATGGTAGGAAAAAAATGTATTTATAATTAAGAATATAATTTGACCCCCAAAAATCCGTGTTCTTCTTCAAGTAGTGTCCGTATGGGTGCTCCACTCTAGATGCAAGATTTCAGCTGCCTTCCTCCTTTTGGGAACCGCCTTTACCACTTTCAGTGGGCTTGGGAGTCCATCACTATGGACAAGAGGGTTTTGGAGATAATTTCCTCTTCCACCTGCCAACCTCCCTTCCCTGTCCCTCTTCAGGGACCCTTCTCATGAGAAGCTGCTACGGCAGGAAATAGACCCCCTTCTTCACTTGGGTGCTATAGAACCAGTTCCTACACAGCACAGCGGGGTTTTATTCCAGATATTTTCTGGCCCCAGAAAAGAGTGGCAGTTGAAGATTCATTCTAGATTTAAGACTATTCAATACCTTTGTGAAGGCACAAAAATTCAGAATTGTGACACTTGCAACGATAATCCCATCACTGGGCCAAGGAGATTAGTTCTCGGCCTTCGCTGGAATCCACCCATCCCACAAATGATTCCTATGCTTTATAGTAGGCCAGTACCAACCAACTGCACGCACACAAAATGGGAAATGACTGCCTAGGAAGAAGTACTGCAGAAAAGGACTCTGGGGGTTATAGTGGATCACAAGCTAAATATGAGTCAACAGTGTAACACTGTTGAAAAAAAGAAAACTTCATTCTGGGATATATTAGCAGGAGTGTTATAAGCAAGACGAGAAATAATTTTCACTCTACTCCTCACTGATAAGGCAGCAACTGGAGTATTGTGTGCAGTTCTGGGAGCTGCATTTCAGGAAAAAAGTGGACAAATTTGAGAAAGTCCAGAAGAGAGCAACAAAAATTATTAAAGGTCTAGAAAACATGACCTATGAGGAAAGATTTGAAAAATTGTTTTTTTTGTTTTGTTTGTTTTTTTACTGACATGACCCCTGAAAAGACCTGTGGGGCATATGATAGGCCAAAATGGAGCACCCTGTACTGAAAATCATAGAAGTGTGGGACTGGAAGGGACCTCAGTAGGTCATCTATTTCAGTTGCTTACATTCAAGATGGTACTACGTAAGACTAGACCATTCCTAACAGGTGTTTATCTAAGCTGTTCTTAAACCAGAAGAAAAGACTGAGGGGGGACATAACAGTTTTCAAGTACACAAAAGGTTGTTATAAGGAGGAGGGTGAAAATATTTTCTCCTTAACCTCAGGATAGGACCAGAAGCAATGGGCTTAAATTGCAGCAAGGGCGGTTTCAGTTGGACATTAGGAAAATTTCTGTCAGGGTAGTTAAGCACCGGAACAAAGTGCCGAGGGAGGTTGAAGGTTTAAGAACAGATTAGATAAACACCTGTTAGGAATGGTCTAGTTTTACGTAGTCCTAGCTTGAACAATGCCCCACAGGTCTTTTCAGAGGTCATGTCGGTAATAGTGGCTCACCTCTGCAGGAATGCAATTTCGTCACCTTACCTAGACGATTGGCTTCTGAAAGGACACTCCTGGAAGGTGACTTCTCAGGCAATGTACGAAGCCATAGAACTCTTCCTGAAGCTGAGCCTGAATTGAGCAATCTGAAGTCCACCTTGGCCCCTGTGCAAAAGAGCCTTCCTCCCAAAGCACAGGTTTATGTCCCCTTCAAACTTAACCAATATGATTCCGATCAGCCCTTAGACCCTGGTTGGGCACTGTCTCTGGCTACTGGGGCATATAGTGGCTGGCACTTTCACTATAGATCACTAAGCCCCTACCAAATTCACGGTCCATGTTGGTCAATTTTACGGTCATAGGATTTTTAAAATCGTAAATTTCATGATTTCAGCTATTTAAGTCTGAAATTTCACGGTGTTATAATTGTAGGGATCCTGACCCAAAAAGGAGTTGGGGGGAGGGAGGGAGTCACAGCGTTATTGTAGCGGGGGTTGCGGTACTGCTACCTTTACTTCTGTGCAGCTGCTAGTGGCGGTGCTGCCTTCAGAGCTGGGTAGCTGAAGAGTGGTGGCTGCTGGCCAATGTCCCAGCTCTGAAGTCAGAACCGCCGCCAGCAGCAGCGCAGAAGTAAGGATGGCATGGTATGGTATTGCCACCCTTACTTCTGCGCTTCTGCGTGAAGAGCTGGGCCCTCAATCAACAGCCGCCACTCTCCAGCTGCCGAGCTCTGAAGGCAGCAGCACAGAAGTAAGGATGGCATGGTATGGTATTGCCACCCTTACTTTTGCACAGCTGCTGGCGGAATGCTGCCTTCAGAGCTGGGCGCCCAGCCAACAGCCGCTGCTCTCCAGCCCCCCAGCTGTGAAGGCAGCACAGAAGTAAGGGTGGCAATACCACGATCCCCCTAAAATAACCTTGTTGGACTCCCCCTTTAACTTCCTTTTGGGTCAAGACCCCCAATTTGCTAAACTCTGGTCTCTTTCTCCGCCCCCCCCCCCCCCCCTGAAATCTGTACAGTATAGGGTAAAAGCACACACACAGGCCAAATTTCACGGTTTGTGATGCATTTTTCATGGGCGTGAATTTGGTAGGGCCCTATAGATCACACATGACTGCTTATGCGATGCCTTTAAGGTAGCTCAGGATAGTTTATTCGCTTAGCAGACACTGTCTCAACATGTTGCTTTCCATACCCAGTTCTGTAAAGTTCATGGAAAGACCCTCACAACTTGTGTGCGGGAGTCCCCTTCATCTGTCCTCCCCACAACAACTGTCATAATGACATCCCTGTTGGAATGGCGTGCACAACTAGACACCCAACAGTTCAGGGTAGGTGGACGCCGCAAGAAACTTCTCTGCATATCTTCCTCTTGGAACACTGTTACCCTGGAGACAGAATTTAGGTATCCCTCCAGTAGCTCACCTAGTGACCCCTCCAGGGTTTACCAAAGGCTTCCTCAAAACAACCCACCTATTAACCATCCAGGTATGAGTCTCCAGGGTGGCTAAAGCAATACCTGGAGGACATGGATACAGACTTCTGATAAATTGATCCAGGTAGTATCTTTCCAAAACAAGTCACCCTTTTATTGGTGCAAACACAAATCCTTAACACAGTAGCACAAATCCCCAACACAACAGGCTAAAGTGCCTCCCAAAAGTACATTACCACACAGTTTGACATGATGCTAAGTGGCTGCACCCTGTTTATGGTGATCAGTCATTCACAGGCTGCTGACTGTTCCTGGTAACAGTCTTTAGATTATTCCTCTCTGATCTTCTTCTGCTCTCCTGCCCCTGGTCTTTTCCCTCTACCGGACTGAATGGATAGTACCGAACAGGCAAAGCAAATAAACAGAACACTGATGTCCTCTGTACCTCTCCTTATATCCTTTTCTGACAGGCTTGATTGACATGTTATTTTGCTTGCTTTTACTAATATCTTTTTGTAAGAACTCTTCAGTGCACATACCGCTTGTAACATTTATTTCTAACATACCTGCTTTCATGATCAAAATTACCTCATTACTTGCCATTTTGCAACATAGTTTATAATATACCTAGTCTTATGATCAACAACTGCCTTATTGCAGGTTGTCCATGCCACTTTGCAACAGTGTCTCTAATGTACCCAGAAGGTGCCCAGCCTCATGGTCAATGTTATCTCACCACTGTTTTTCCTATCATCTTCTCTCCTGCCAATTTCAGTACTACATGACCTACAGCTTTTATCTAATAGTGGAGTAACGCTTGCTTATTCAAAATAGAGGCCAGGGATACAAGATGGAGTCTAGGACCTTCAAAAAGAGGTTTCTCTGGTATCAAGAGCAGGCAGATGCACGTCTCCAGTTTCCTGCCACTAATTAGAGGCAAAAACATAAAGGTCATGACTGACATGTCATAAATGTTTTATATAAACCAGCAAGGAAGAGCAAGATCCCCCTCCCTTGTGCTGAGACTATAAAGCTTTGGAATTGGAGTATATGCAATCAGATTTTTATCACAAAATACCTTCCAGGAGTTCAGCATGTGACCGCGGACAGACTCAACAGGCACTTCTCTCAAGATCATGAGCGGGAGATAGATTCAACCATACTTCACCACATATTCTACCAATGGGGTACTCAGATAGACTTTTCCACCCCAGCAATAAACAGGCAATGCACCCTGTTTTGCTCCAGAGCTAGTCTGCATCATTGATCCCTGGGGGATGCCTTTCACCTCCAGTGGTCGCCGGGTCTTCTGTAGACGTTCCCCCCAACTCCTCCAATATCCAAAGTCCTACTCAAAAAGGGACAAGGCCAGAGTTGACAAACATGGTTTCCTTATCTGATACAAATGACAGTGTTCTCCCCAGTTACTATTCATGCAGCTCCTCCTCTCCTCTCTTAGAAGAGTGGGGAGATCCTTCACCCCAGTCTTAGAATCCTTCACCTCAAAGCATGGTTGGTCGATGATTCATGGGCATAGAAACTGCCTGTTCACAGCAAGTAAAAAGGGGGTTACTGCACAGCAGAAAACAGTCTACATCCTGCACTTACAAAAATGGACAAGATTTGCCCATTGGTGTGATCTCGGACACATTGCACCAACAACTCATCGCTTCCAGACATACTAGACTACATTCTAGAACTACTGGCCTTGGGTTTAGCACTGAGTTCCATTAGAGTTCATCTGGCATCCACCCTCCAATAGAAGGTTAAACTGTATTAGCCCACCCAGCGACAATGAAGTTCCTCAAAGGCCTGTGCAACCGTTTTCTGCCAGTTAAATGCCCTACTACAGTTCAAAACCACAAGTTTGGTTCTTAAATGCTTTACACGACCACCGTTTGAACCTATAGCTGCCTGCTCACAACTCTGTTTCTCAGTGAAATTGGCATTTCTGATTGCCATCACACCTGCTCGCTGAGTGGGGGAAATGGGGGTTTTATGGCACACTCCCCATATTTCTCAGAGACAACGTTACATTATGGTCATACCCCAAGTTTTTTCCAAAAGTACCTTCTGATTTCCATATTAATCAGCCCATTCACCTCCCTGTCTTTCACTGTAAAGCTCACTGGGATCAGAGGGAAGAATTGCTCCACATACTTGATGTCAGGAGAGCCCTGGCCTTGATAGGACTAAACATTTCAGGATGACCTCCAGATATTGTCTTGATCGCAGACAGAACAAAAGGAGTTGCAATCTGTAAAGAGAGGCTCTCTAGCTTGATAACTGACTGTATTAGTAACTGCTACCGATCTCGTAATCTCGAAGCACCCACTAACATACAAACTCACTCTGAAATCTATTTCCACCTCCACAGCCTTTCTTAAGAATGTTCCTTTCATTTAAATATGTAAAGCCTCAACATGGGCTTCTATGCATACATTCGCAGAATGCTATGCTATAATTCACGACTCTGCTTCTGATACTGTTTGGCTCAGCAGTACTTTCTTTCACACTGATTTAGACTCCAAAGTCACCTCTTCCTTAAAATGGAACTTCTCTGTAGTCACCTAGAGTGGAGAACTGATAGGTACACTACTCGGAGAAGAAGAAATGGTTACTCATCCTGTGCAGTAACTGCAGTTCTTAGAGATATATGGCCCGATGGTGCTCCACTACCCACCCTCCTTCTGCTCTGCTTCAGTTACCTGTCATGGGGCTTCGCTGTAGAGAAGGAACTGACGATGGATAGCCTGTGCAGTGCTATATAGCAACGCCATGGAGCACATGGAGTAACACACATGCTCAGGCTGAACAGACACTGCTATGAAAAATCTCCCATGGAAGTACAAGGGGCACAAACGCTCCTAGAGTGGACACATAGAGGGACACATCTCGAAGAATTGCAGTTACTGCACAGGGTGAGTTACCATTTCTTATGGAAGAATGTGTAAGGGCAGGGAGTTTCAGATCAAATGTCAATGCCAAATTTGGGAAGGCTTTTGTTTGGAAGGGCCTTTAAGAAGCAGTTATTCTCAGGACTATTACCCAGAGTTCAGGAGTGCAACATAGAGTAGTACAATTTTCAGAGACAATGAAATACAAGTTTCTGTAACCATCTTTTCCTCTATTTCTAGCAGAGGTATTGATAGGTTGATGAGAAAATAATCAAGTTCCTAAAAATAAAATAAAATATAATAGCAAAGTAGTAGTATTCTGAAGCATTATTCATACTATAGTTGTTGTTGAAATAGAAAACTGAACATAAATTTATGATAAAATTTTTTAAAGCACTTAAATAACTTGGGCATCTCAGTTCCTTTCAAAAGCTTTTGAAAATTGTATCCATTGAGTACATGATTGCATAAATGACTTCTGTGGGACTTATATGCTTGAAGTTAAGCACATATATTAGTGTTTCCATGATTGAGGCCAATGTGTGGACATGATTTCTAAAAATTAAATTAAATTATAAATTGGTCACAGGTATGTGTGGAAATGGCATCATATAAAGATAAATGTTAATTACAGCATTAAATAACCTTGGTTTCACTGGGTTGCGTCCCAAAGGTTTTATTGTTCAAAAGTTGTTTTTGTATTTGCTATATAAAAGTCAACAGAAAAATCATATTCTGGGAAACGTTTTTTGAAATTGTACAGTTGATGATAGTTTATATTTTTTCCCCTTGTAGGCAGCAAGTAACAGAAATCATATTCATTTTAAAAGCTGTTAGTACTCTAATAGATTCACTTAAGAAAACTCAGCCTGAAAATGGTAAGTTGTTTTAATCAGAAGTCTAACAAAATTGTGTATGTAATATGTTTGTGCAAAAATTATATTAAAAGCACTATTTCCAAGAAAAATATCCTCCATAAGATTCTTAATTTGTCCTTTCAAGTAGAAAGTAGAAATTTTTAAAACATCTCTTTAACGGGTCCATCAGCCTACATCTCTGAGATGTAGGTGACATAAATAAAATAATAATATCTAATTCTTATATAGTGCTTTTCATCAGTCGTGCTCACAGCACTTTACAAAAGAGTAGAAAGCTTCCAGCTGAGGTACCAATGTCCTTTCCTAATCTAAATCATTTTTTGGTAAATAATTCCTATAAAATATGATAAGATCTTAAAGAAAATTTCATTCTATCTTTGTAGCTATCTCCCATTGTAGTCTACATCCTTTAATCTTGCTAGATCCTTGTTTACCCAGACCCTATTCTATTCAGACTTAAAGCTCTCATTCACTATTAGGTCCATTAAGATAGTCATTTATGTAAAGTGATAGGCCTGGGGGGGAGGGATAGCTCAGTGGTTTGAGCATTGGCCTGCTAAACCCAGGGTTGTGAGTTCAATCCTTGAGGGGGCCATTTAGGGATCTGGGGCAAAAATTGGGGATTGGTCCTGCTTTGAGCAGGGGGTTGGACTAGATGACCTCCTAAGGTCCCTTCCAACCCTGATATTCTATGATTCTATGGTTACTGAAAAGCTTCAAAAAGACTCTTGCAGCTATCACTTTGGATGGCTAATTCTTTTATTTTCCTCTCCTATCCCAATCAGAAGCACATTTTTAACTGTCACTTTTCAAGGAGGCTCACATTTTTTTCAGGCATGATCATGTTCCTTAAAGTGCCACTTGAAAATCCCTTAAAACTTTCTCTACATTTTTTTTAGCACCAACAGAAGAGAAAAATACAAAACTAAGGAAGCTTTCAACAAGAATAGAATGGACACTGCTAAAAAGCTGCTTCTTTTTGCCAACTCTGGAAGTCTATAAAATCATACAGAAATTTCCTGCAGTGCATTACTGTCTCTGAAATAATGTGCAAAACAAGAGCAAAATATGGTAGATTCCGCTTAATAGCAATCCTGATATTAACAACTTCCAGTTAATAGCAACATTTTGCCAGGAACCAGTCCCATCACATTGACTTAATGGGATTCAAATAGTGGCAACTGCAAGACACTATTGAGAACTTTTTTTGGAAGAAAGGTCCCAGCCACAGGCAGGTTTGTGGGGCTTCCAGAAGGGAAGGAAGCACTGGGATGTGCCTTCCCTGACTGCAGCCCCATAAACCCGACTGCACCCAGAAACTTGCTGCCAGCAAAGGCGGTAACAGACTGGGGTGCCTGTATCCCAGCACTGTGGGCTGGGAGGGGAGGTTGTGGGCAGATTAGCTAATTGAACTTCAGTGCAAGAGACAAAGGTTCCAGAGGAGAGAACCACCCACTTCCCAATCTTTAACCTCACAAATCTTCCATCTCATAGCACCAATTTTGACAGGGTGGTTGAGATCCTGAGCTGCTCTCCCCTTTTCATACCAACTGCAGTGTTTCTCCTTTTTTCCTTCCTTCGGCAACTGCCAAGTGATGGATTCTCAAGCCTACCGAAAGTGGCAGGCTTACACTTTTAGTAGGCTTGGGAATCTATCACTACGGATGAGTGGGTTTTGGATATAATCCACTTCACTTCTCTTCTGCCTTCCAGTCCCTCTTCCCTGTCCCCCTTCAGGGACCTCTCGCACGAGAGCTTGTTATGACAGGAAATAGCCTCTCTTCTACTCTTGGGTGCTATAGATTCAATTCCCATGCAGCACAGAGGGAAAGAGAGGATTTTGTTCCAAGTATTTCCTTGCTCAAAAAAAAAAAAAAAAAAGGGCGGGGGTGGGGGGGTTGGAGACCCATCCTAAATTTAAGGCTCCTCAACACCTTTGTGAAGGCACAAAAATTGAAAATGGCAACATTTTCAACAATTATTGCGGCACTGGACCAAGAGGATTGACTCTTAGCCCTCAACCTTCAGGATGCATATTTCCATGTAACGATCCACTCATCCCACAAAAGATTTCCATGTTTTATACTCAGGACCGTTTTCAGTACATGGTGCTCCTTTTTGCCTTATCAACTACCCCAAGGGCCTTTTCAAATGTCACATCAGTAGTACATCAGTAGTAGCGGCACACCTCCACTGAAAAGAAATTCTTGTGTTCCCTTATCTGAAGATTAGCTTCTGAAAGGTCACTCCCTGGGCCTAACTTCAGACAACTTGCAAAGACATAGACTTCTTTCTCAGATTGGGTCTGCATTTCAACATTCAAAAATTCAGCTTGACCCCTTTGCAAAAGTTAGAATTCATAAGAACATAAGAATGGTCGTACTGGGTCAGACCAAAGGTCCATCCAGCCCAGTATCTTGTCCACCAACAGTGGCCAGTGCAGGTGCCCCGGAGTGAGTGGACCTAACAGGTAATGATCAAGTGATCTCTCTCTTATCATCCATCACCCCCCTCCGACAAACAGAGGCTAAGGACACCATTCCTTACCCATCCTGGTTAATAGCCATTAATGGACTTCATCTCCATGAATTTATCCAGTTCTCTTTTAAACCCTGTTATAGTCCTAGCCTTCACAGCCTCCTCAGGCAAGGACTTCCACAGGTTGACTGTGCGCTGTGTGAAGAAGAACTTCCTTTTATTTGTTTTAAACCTGCTGCCCACTAATTTCATTGGGTGGCCCCTAGTTCTTCTATTATGAGAACAAGTAAATAACTTTTCCTTATTCACTTCCTCCACACCATTCATAATTTTATATACCTCTATCATATCTTCCCTTAGTCTCCTCTTTTCCAAGCTAAAAAGTCCTAGCCTCTTTAATCTTCCCTCATATGGGACCCATTCCAGACCCCTAATCATTTTAGTTGCCCTTCTCTGAACCTTTTCTAATGCCAGTCTATCCTTTTTGAGATGAGGAGACCACAGTTTTATGCAGTATTCAAGATGTGGGCGCACTATGGATTTGTATAAGGGCAATAAAATATTCTCCGTCTTATTCTCTATCCCTTTTTTAATGATTTCTAACATCCTGCTTGCTTTTTTGACTGCCGCTGCACACTGCATGGACGTCTTCAGAGAACTAGCCACGATGACTCCAAGATCTTTTTCCTGATTAGTTGTAGGAGCTAATCTTGGTTCAATAGTGGCAAGAGCCTGCTTTCCAATGCACATATTCGTGGCCCTATCCAACATAGTTAACACAATCCAGATTAGCATTCAAACCCCAGTCAAGAGCTGTCGTCAGCTGTTGGGGCATATGGCAGCTGGTACGTTCGTTATAGACCACACAAAACTGCGAATGTGATGCCTTCGAGGATGGTTCAGGACTGGTGGTTCGGAACAGACAGTCTGTCTATGCTACTTTCCATACCCACCTTCATAAAGGAATCTCTCAAGTGGTAGAAATACCCTCACAACGTTTGTGCAGGAGTCCCTTTCACCTGCCCTCCCCCAGCAGTTGTTATAATGACAGCTGCATCCCTGTTGGAGTGGAGAGCGAATCTAGACATCCACATGGCCTAGGACAGGTGGATGCCTTAGGAAACCACTCTTCACATCAACCTCCTGGAACTCAGGGCAGTTAAATATGCCTGGCTCCAGTTTCTATCGCTAATCCTAGGCAAACACATAAAGCTCGTGATGGACATTCATTCATTCATGTTCTGTATCAACCAGCATGGGGAGGTAAAATCCTCCTCCATCTGTCAGACTTTGCAGTTGGTGCATACGGAATGAGAGAGTCATCACAGCAGCGTACTTCCCAGGATGTGTCTTCAGAATGTGACTGCACACGCACTGAGCAGGCAATTCTCTAAAAACCACAAGTGAGAGAGAGATCTATCATACTTTCCACATAATCCAGCAATGTGGCACCCCACAGATAGATCTGTTTGCCACAGCGATAAATAAGAAATGCGCCCAGTTCTGCTCCAGAGGCGGGCTGGGTCATCAATCCTTGGGGGATGCCTTTCATCTTCAGTGGTTGTGGGGTCTACTGTGCTCATTCTCCCCTGACGCCTCTAACATCTAAAGTCCTACTCAAAATTTAAAAAGGACAAACCCAGAGCTACTCTAATAGTCTCGACCTTACCCTGACAAACATGGTTTCCTTATGTGATACTGCTGGCTGTTCACTCACTGATCACTCTCCAGGTTGCTCCTCATTTCCTCTCCAAGGAACACAGAAAGATCCTTCACACCAATCTTGAGGGATTTTCCCCTCAAAGCACAGCTGGTTGATGATTAATGGGATTAAAAACAACCTGTAATGGCGTGGCACCCACGTCTCAGGAGCGCCCCCTAGTTGAGTGTGTGCGTTCCTGCAGTTTTTGCAGTTTTTCGGCTCACGGTACCCCTGTCAGGTTGCTACTACACAACAGAAAACCATCTATGTGCCACATTTAAAAAAATGGACGAGATTTGCCTGCTGGTGTAACCTCAAAACATATTCCACTGACAACCTCATTGCTGTCACATACTGGACTACATTCTAGAACTAAAAAACTTGGAGCTGTCATTTTGTTCCGTTAGTGTCTACCTGGCAGCCATCACAGATTTCCATTCTCCAACAGAAGGTTATTCCATATTTGCCCACTCATTGACGATTAGTAAGGCTACATTTTAGTCACATGTATTTTTAGTAGAAGTCATGGACAGGTCACAGGCAGTAAACAAAAATTCACAGCCCATGACCTGTCCATCACTTGTACTATGTACCCCTGACTAAAACGTGGGCCAGGGGTCTGCGGGTGCTCTGTGGGGGTGGAGGGCAGCAGCATGGGGCCCGCGACCCCCGCTGGTATTTGGGGGTGGACGGCGGCTTGGAGCCAGGGACCCCTGCCGGTGCTAGGGGAGTGGGGAGGGCGGGCAGAGGCACAGGGCCTGGGACCCCCACTGGTTCTGGGAGGAGGAGGGTTGGCGGGGCTGGCAGGCTGCCTACCCAGCTCCACATGTCCCTGCAGCTTCTAGGGGGAAGGAAGGCCAAGGGGGCTCTACGTGTTGCCTCCGCCATGCACTCCGGCTCTGCAGCTCCCACTGGCCAGGAACCGCAGCCAATGGAAGCAGCGGGGGCAGCGCCTGTGGGTGGGGGCAGCGTCCAGAGCCCCTTGACCCATCTGCCTGGGAGCTGCAGGGACCACTTCAGGGGAGCATCCTGTCCCATCCTCCCACCCGAGGTAAGCGCCGCACCCCAGCCCTGAGCCCCCTCTCTCACCCAAAATTCCCTGACTTCCCGTGACTTCTGTGATCTTAAACGTCTTACAAGATCTCCATTTGAAGTGATGGCTACCTGCTCACTCCTCCATTTGTTGATGAAAACAACATTTCTGGTAGCCATTACATTGGCTCGACGGGGAAGGGGCCACTTGTTGAATTTCCAGAGGAGTCCACACCTCCATTTGAAATTTTGTAGGGGTTTGCAAATGAAAAAAGGTTGAAAATCATTGTTGTAGCATATCATTAATTACACCCTATGTAGACTAGAACAGAGCTATGCCAAAGATTTTTCTTGCTCTGGGTGGCCGAGGCAAAGTTTGCCTCCCTCCCTGCGCCAGCCCCCCAGGGTTGGGGCTGCAGGGGTGGGTCATTTTGGTGTCAGATGTTGCAGGGGTACACGCAGAATTCAGTTCTTGTGAGGTAATCAAAGGAGAAACTGACTTAGTTATATTGATTTTAAATGTCTGTACTTTTTAAAACTAGATGTACATTCTGTTTGTGATTTGGAATTTGAAGCAGTGTATTTTTATAAAGACTTTTCTGTTCACTTATTATGAGGTTCACTGGCATGAGGCCCACGTACCACTTCCCTATTTCGAGGATGAGCATCCCAATAGTTTAGGGTTCTAGGATGCTTTGTAATACAAATTCTTTTTCTTTGACTTTTGGTTTCTAACAATGTCTTCCTGTGCTGAATATGCATCTTCACCCCTTATGTCGTAATAAAAAAAAAATACCATTTGGGGCTCAATGAGATAATGAGGTAAAAATCTGGTGTCCCATATTCTTGGTGTTTTTCTTTACATATTAATTAAAAATGCCTTTCTACTGTAAAAATATGAACAATATTACATTATTTCATTTTGTACTTTTCTGTTACAGTTGATGCAAACACATGGGCACAAGTTATTGCGTTGTACCCAACTTTAGTTGAATGTATCACTTGCTCATCCTCTGAAGTCTGTTCAGCTCTCAAGGAGGCACTAGTTCCCTTTAAGGACTTCATGCATCCACCAGCACCCAAGGTACAGAATGGAGAGTCTTGAAAAGATACAACTTTTTTATTTTTGAAAGAAAAAAGTATCCCAAAAAAGAATGTTTGTTCCTAACTGAGACTTCTCTGAGGAAATCTCTTGTGACTAGTACTTGGCAACCAGCGTTGACCTCCTTTCAGTTGTACTAACAAGAGCTTTGTAATTCATGCATACAAGCTTACAGCTCAAAGGTTCCAGAATGAGTAGCAGTGCAAGCCTTTAATAAATTTAACTGACTAGATGGAATCAGTTGTAACCTAATGTACTTGCTACAATATATTGAAGTGGTGACTGAAAAGTGGGCTTATGTATAGCTTGTGGTGTATGTGTTAATGATGTAATTAAAAAAAGTATTTCAATTCAGTCAGATTTATTAGGCTGGTGTTTTGCACCCTTTTTTCAAGTACAAAATTGTATTAAAATTTTATGCAAGATGGTACTGTAACATTCCATATGATTATCTGTAACCAGCCTTTGTAAACAAAGGGAACTGATGAACTTGTGTGTATAATAAATGGTACAGTTCTGTATAAAATAGTTGCATTTATTATTTAAATTCTTTTTAAAATATTGATAATGTTAAATGCTTGAAAATGTATTTATTATGAATACTAAGTTGTACGCTTGCATTTTTACTTACGATTTGCCTTCATAATTGGCAGATATGGTTATTCATATCTGATCATGCAATTAATTTTTTGCTTATTTGAATGTATCTTATCTCAACATCTCAACAAAGAGGTCATATGATGAAAGACAGCAGCAAACAGCCAATGATCTGCTGATCTCAAACTTTAAAGTAGGTGATTTGAAATGAGTTTGAATATGTGGAAATATACTTTAGCACTCCAACTCTACCATACCTCACATCACAAAATATTTGTTTCAACATATTCGTTTACGTAAGTCTATCCATTTTTGTGTTTGTTTTTGGTAGCTGTTGTCCTGTTTTACAAGACTGTTTCATATTTGGGATTTATATCTCTTTTTTGCCCATAATGGTAGTTGTCGTTGTCTTTGAATTATGATCCAAGAAAGGTGATTTCAAATATCTGATATATTTGGCTGTAATTTTTTGTTTGTTTGTTTCAGTAATCTTAAGCACTCTGTTTTGTACTGTCTTTTCAGCCCAAACAATAATTGTGCTAACCTTCAAGTATAAAATGTGCGCGTGATATAAACCATGAGAAGTGTATTTTTGAAGATTGTTATTCATTTAGAAGTGCAGTAAACTTTCTGTCATGAAGTAAAATGTGAACTTTGTTTCCCTTTCATGTACTACATAGTTGAAGCGGAATAATTTTGAGTACTATTCTTTATAAAGCTGAATTGTGACATAGCATATTATATTCCTATTCAATGAATTGTTTCAGTAATATTTCACCTGTATTTAGGTATTTATAATCATCCATATGAAGATCTTTAAAACATAGCTTTAAAAACATAAAAGTCTAAAGTTAGGCTCCTACATCCACAGCTAGGCACTTGCCTGGTTTTTCCAAAGTGCTGAATTCTTAGTAGCTGCTATTGTCCTGGCCCAGTGCAGAGGACTGGACTAGATGACCTACTGGGATTCCTTGCAGGCCTACATTTCTATGATTATATGAAATCAGATGAGGTCCTTGGAAGGAGTTGGGTGCTCAGTGCTTTTCAAAATTGGGCAGACAACTTCCTATGGATTTAATAGATTAACTTTAGGTTCCGGAGTTTTAAAATATTGTGCAGATATTAAAAAACAAGGATCATGCATACACTTTTGTAGGTTAAAGGCTATCCATTGGTTTATGTGAATAGATTAGGGTTGCTAACCCTCCAGGAATGTCCTGAAGTCTCCAGGAATTAAATATTAATCTTTAATTAACAATAATGTCATGTGATGAAACCTCCAGGAATATATCCAACCAAAACTGGCAACCCTAGAATTGATGTAAAGTTGAAGGAGTTGCTAGTAGAGTGTTTCATTATGAATTGGTCAGAATTAGAGTCTGTAAGTGCATAGTACTATGCAACCACAGTTTTGAAATGCTTGCTCTTTTTATGCTCCATATTATATTATTTGTTTATTATTATTCTCATTTAAAAAATAGAAAAATAGGGGAGAGAGAATTTTCCTTTACGTTTCATTTTCCATCATTGGGGATTTTTAAGAGCAGGTGGGACAAACACCTGTCAGAGATGGTCTAGATAATACTTAGTCCTGCCTTGAGTGCAAGGGACTGGACTAGATGACCTCTCGAGGTCCCTTCCAGTTCTGTGAGTCTATGATTTTAAACCAGGGATTTGGAGCAATCAAATTTTTGAATTGCTCCAGCTCCGCTCCAGCTCTGGGCATAAACCTACTGCTCCACGCTCCAGCTCTGGGCTCTGCTCCAAAGCCCTGCTTTAAACTACAGTAAATGCACAACAGGCTTTAAGACCTTGTGTATTTCTCAGTGAACACAGTTGTATGGAATTCTGTCTTAAAGCTTGATAAGCAAGTTTCTTCCCTAGCTTTAGAGAACACAAATTTTGTATTAGGAAACCAAATATTTTCCCTAACAGCTGAATTTGGATAGGTCTTGCAATGTTTTTGTTCATTTTTAGTGTAAAAATAGATAATTTTGAGAAGCGGTTCCAAAATGCTACACCAAATGAATGTCTATTTTTGGATTTCCTCTAAAACTGAAAATCTGAAAATAACTGCAGTACTGATGAAAGCAACATATTTTTTAGGGCCAGGTCTTGTTGACTTCAGTAGAAGGATGGTCAGGGCCCATAGTGTCACTGAAGAAAAAAAACCAACACATTAATTGTATTTAGAATTAGCTATTTTAGCTAGCTATGTCAGAGCTTATTGTTTTTAATTCCTATTTATTTTATTTGGGAAAGCAGACTAAATATATATCAGACCCAATAAAGGATAATAGTATATGCTCAGTACATGAACTTTCTTCAGCTTGATCTGTATAAAACATCTTCTGTTTTATTTGTCTATATTCTTTGCTTCTAGAACTTAGTATACTTTATCAGCTGGGGATGGGAGGCACACCTTTTAAGAGACATTTAAAACCAACCACCTTCTACTTATTATCTTATTTTTCCTCCCATTAGTCACCAAATTATTCTTAGGGCATTGTACATCTGGAACTCACCTTAAAGCTGAGGTCTAATCTAGTCAGACATTCTTACCCTTTTTATATACATGACTAGCTTATGAAAGCTAACAACTTAAGTATTTCATTTAGAAGGACGGCTTTTCACTGTGGATGAAAGTCAGCCTCTTTACAATGTCATCTTGCTCATTTATAACTCTAGTATTACTTACATTTGAAGTCTTGCTTTTCCTCTATCGAGGGTTCTTGTTTTCCAATAAATATTGATACAGGAGCATTGATGCAGACAGTCTTTTTGGATTTGTAGAATTTTTATTTTATCAGTATTCTAGAAATGGAGATTCTGTACATCCTCCTTCGAGAAATATCTTAACCAGTAAAAATGTAGACCCTGAAGCTGCACATACATGTGTATAAGTTTAACTTTATATACCTGAGTAGTAGTCCCATTCAAATCAGTGCTCTCACATAAAGTATGCACATATACCTGTTTGCAAGGTTGAAGCCTAACTTATTTTAGTTTAAAGTTCACTAAAATACACTGGATCACCAAAAGTAGCAGGGGAGTCGAGGTAATTCTTATAGCCTTACGAGGAGAACTTCTTGAGCTCCCTTCCTGCAATGTACTATAAGGCTCTAGATTCTATAGGAAATGTCTTCCGGTAATTATAAAATTACTAAGTGCAACCACCACCTCCCAAAAAATGATTGGGAGCCAGGAGTGAAAATATGAAAGTCCTGCAAATACATTGAAAGGAACATACACAAGATATTGGTATATTGGGGAGAACTTATCTCATCTCCATGCCTCAAACATTGCAACAATATGAGCAAGACTTCAAGTTTGTATATAATCACAGTTTATCTAATAAGTAAAAGTGAGAATATATCCTAATTTCAATTCAGAACATAGACTCTAAATGGAGAAAGGTAGCCACAACTTCCAATTTTTAATAAGGTTATTGAATGCTATGTTGAGTATCCTGATATCAATGAACAAAATATTAATAGGCATGATATCTGCATTTACTAAAACAAGAAATAAGATCTTAAAATATTACATTATGTTTTTGCCCAGATCAAAAGGCATTTCTCATCTCATCCTGGATTTAGACAGGTAGTTCCCCAACTAACCCTTTGTCCTTGGTTACAAGTGTTGAAAAATGTATTGGAGAAAAACACAAACTGTGGGTTGGGTCTGCAGATGCAACCAGTAGCCTAATTCAGCTCCCATTACAGTTAATGGAAGTTCTACTGTTGACTTCAGTGGGAACACAGTCTGGCTGAGTGTTTTTGAAAATCCCACTCTTTAGTATCTTTTTCTTTGGAACTTCTCATTTAGGAATCGCTCAAGCTCTAGCATCACTTACCCTAGTGTACCTCCACTTAACAATCCTGAAATGTAGTAGCGATAGGGTTTTTATAATTTCAGGCTATGTAATGTACTTGGGTTGTTACGTCGTTGTTACTTGGGTTGTACTTGATCGTTAATTGGGTGAGCTACATATATAAATGGTTTTGTCTTCATCTTTAATACCATACAGATTTTTGCATCCTGATAATGAAACAAATGTCTTGAGTCATCTCAAATACCTGAGCCATTTGAGTCAATATTATAGGTCTCTAGTGCATGGGATTTAGCTTCCATAGTACCTCATAACTTCATCTCCCCATGTTTGTGGAGAAAAAAGGGAAAGCCATACTTGATCTGGCAGGGGCTTTAAGGCAAATCAGCATTCCCATGGCACTGCATGGAGCCCAGTCCACATGCATTAATGAACTCTTAACAAAATTAAATGTAACAAACAATAAAGTGGCAAATTACACCTTTAAGCAAGAATCTTCCTTTCTTTCTGTTCCATCTTCTTACCCCTCCCCCCAATGGTGGCATAGGCTATGTACTATTTTAACCTGTTCTTATTCCTGTCGATTTAGGATTATTTAAAAGTGAAGGCGCATGGAAATTATTAATTTCTCTTGGGAAAAAAAGACTGTATGCAAATTTACTGTGCATGATATAATTGCACATAGGAAGAAATGAAATTGTGTTATTAAGAAGATGGTTTAACTTTTATAAGGCCGCCTTAAAATCATCTAAACTTTTCTTAGCTTTCTGGATATTGTAAGATACAATTGTGGTGAGTCCATATAAGTTCATTGTTAGTACTACTCCAGCAGTTGGACAAGATATTTTTTCTAGTAAAAGCGGATGTATTGAATGGGGAAGCAGGGTGAATTGTTAATAATTGATATTCATACATCAGCTGTTCTTATTTTCTTTCATAAAGTTTTTTATAAGTTCAGTATACAACATTTAAACTCTTAAAGATCTATTTTCTAAGCATGTTTCAAAGGCATTTACTTTGGAACACTTTCAGTCTCCATTATACTTTATTACATGTTTTGAGGTTTTTTGTTAGCTTCTGTTACACAGCAACACTAGATAGAAGTCTCAAGACTATGCTGTATGTTTGCTCCATGGAGCCATTCTAATGAATATTTTGTACACATGCTAGATATCGCAGTGATGCAGAACTCACTTGAAGCATGAACCATAACTAATTGTGCTCTATGTGATTGATTCTCCACCATCATGTAAGAAAATATTTTTTACATCTTTGGATTTTGAGACCATTTCCAGTTGCTGCAAAAGGGGTGATACATGGTTTTATATTGTACTGTTCAGCTAAGAAGTACGTATTGAGTCATACAAATAAACAGTAAATCATGCCAACAAAATGGCAGCTATCCTGTCCTCTATGAAGATATAGATATATTTATAGATAAATGAAGAGATCCAGTGGTGCAGTAACCCCAGGTTGTAACTTTTTCTTTATTTAGACAGAAAACAGTAAGCTATCACTCTTGCGTTGTAAAAGTTGCCACAATTGTACAAAGTGGTCTTAGTCTTGAGCTTTTACCATTAACAGACAATCCTGATAAATATTTTAATTCACTGCTGTCTCCCAAGACCAATTACTGCCTGGCATGTATGTCAGACTTAAATCTCTTCATGGGCATAGTTTTAGCTAACCTCTTTAAGTGTCTTACTTGCAGTTGGCTAATAAAGTTTATAGTCTGCTGCCACTGACAATTTATTTTTACACTCTGTGTTTTTGTCTAAACAAATTGCATACACAATGATTAGAGATGTTGTGACTGCCACTTATCATGCTGACCAGTATTGTCTAATTGTTTCCTAGTGCGCCTTTTGCCATTCTCTATTGCCTGTTGTCTCTCAACTTAGTCTTAAATTGTAAGCTCTTTTGGGGTAGGGACCATCTTTTTGTTATATGTTTGTATAGTGACTAACACAAAGTAGCCCTGACTAGAGCCCATAGGCACTATTACTGTATGAATAATATATAATGATAATAGTAGACAACTGCTTCTGCCTTGGACATAAATATTTTTGGGGCTCAAATTATGTGTCAACTAAAAATGTATATTTTAGCCATACAGATCACTACTGTGTTGAAGATTTGTCAAGGGTTACCATAGGCAAGGTAGAACACACAATTGCATAGATAGAACACACAATTACAACCCATAAGGTTGACAGTTCCTCACTAGAATCCTTAACTAAACTCAAACTTGAACTTATTTTCTCATTTCTTTTTAGCTGTCATTAGTTGAGAACAGATGGAGAGTTGATGAGGCAGAAACATAAAAGAAGTCTATTCCAGATGTCAGGAGGTGCAGAGAAATCTCTCATACCAACAGTGGTGAGAGTGTGTGAACAGGGAGAGAGGAGGCCAGTTCTAGACAAGCAGGGAAGAGAGCCAGAAGAAAAAAGATTAGTGAGATAGGTGGAATCAAGACCATAGTGGGTTTTAATATGAGGAGAGCAATATAGACAGAATCTGGAATGGGGAGAAAAATATTTATAGAATAGGAGTGAGCTGATTCTGTTTCTTTATATGTGTAAAAAAGGTAGGCAGCAGTCTTCTGAACATGGGAGTGTCTGCAGAGCTGGGACTTGGAGAAAATCTAGGAACTCCTCTGCAGTTTGAGGTGACTTTTTAAGCATTACCTTCTGGCTTTTCTTTTTCTCTTTGTCTTTTTTTAATGAGGACTAAGACTATTATGTAAATTAACACACTCCTTCTCTGGGAAGAGGTAGCTAGTGCAATACTGTATTAAAAATGCATCCAAGCAGCTACGAAAACTTTACTGCAAACTTAGCTAATTAAAAACAAGATATGGCGAGAAGAGGATTTGGAGGAAACATAGTGTGTCAGATAAAATTAAAGGATGCAAACATGAGGAACTTCAATTCACAATTCTGGGTGTCTCGGCTTCTGTGCAGACAAAAGGATCTGTCCGCAGGGAGCAGTTTGGAGGATCCAAGGTCCTGCTCAGGATTGTGAGTGTGTGAGAATGCAAAAAAAAAAGTACAGTTTAAAAACTAATGCTAATAAAAATAATTGCAGACTTTTCAGCAAGCATAGAAACTTTTTTTAAAAATCTATAAACATATTTCACATATATGTACATTTTAATAATTAATCTTCATAAGCACTATCCACATCAGGTTTTGTAGGTAACTAGTTTTTTACAATGAAAGTTTTATTTGATCTCCTCTATGAAATGTGTATATATAGTTTCAAAAGAAACAGTTATGAAAAGATTGACTTCTTTATTGTACAGACAAATCAAGCTGAATTATTTGATCTGCTTAGCAAGCTGATACCTTGTTCCAAGAATTCTTTATACTACATTCCGGTTTTATCAACTATTTTCTCATCAAATGAATATTCACTTAGGACCTGATTTCCACTTGTGAGCATGCCCATTTATCATTAACATCTGCACTTGCAGATGATAAATTTCATCACCTACGTCTGCAGGGGTAGTGCTGGAAAAATGCTTAGGCAGGTGCATATATTAATAAAGTTATGTGCATATAATTTGAGGTCTCACTGAAAATCGGATCTTATAATCTGATTTTTTTTAATGGGGTGTGCAGTGTGAACAGGACCTGTACAATTTTTGTCCTGTAATATATTTTAAAACGTCTTAATTAGCAAAGCCTGTGTAATACTTAATTTTCCTAATTTAACTATGATGATTCATAATTTTTTTTTAAAAAGTAAAGATTCAATGGGCCTTAAAAGCACATGCCTAAGCGTACTTCCCGAGTCTGATACTAAGTCACATTCTGGGAATTTACTGAAATATAAATCCTTGTTCTCACCTGAGCAGTATAGCATGGTATGTAGATCTGTATCTCTTTCCTGGGAAATATATTCCCTAAAGCAGTCCAGCTTATAATTTGTAAGGGACATGTTTAAACCTACATATAAAGCACTGTATGTTAAAATACTTTTTAAAATTGTCGTATTACTGTTTTATTTTACTTAAGCTTTATGCTCTTCCTTTTAAGCAGAAGCATTCACTGTCTGAAGACTCCATTGTTATAAATCACCTTCTCTAATTCTAATGCCATAAATGTGTCAATAGAACGAAATTCACAGGTAAACTATTTAAGAGTAATTTGCATCTTTTCTCTTCACCCCCTTTATTGAATAGTAATGTATTGGTTTTGATGTTCTTAGGAAAAACTGCACAAGTCAGAAAGCTGTTAGAGATCCATAGCTGTTAAAGATTCATATACTCTAGCATCACCAAGAATTAACCCTTAAACTACACTTCCCACTAGCCTCTACTGCTAAAATAATCTTGCATTTTTATTTAAGAAATCAAGAATTAGGATGTTTTCTAATTATTCCATTTTTAAATGTTTGTGAGTAAAAACACATATCACTCTCATAGTTAAGTTTCACCCCTAGAGTAATATCAAACACAGTTCTTGGAAAAAGAAGAGAAGAGGTGTTGATGTGGGTCTTGTTCCGAAAAATACAAGGCCTCATTGTGATGTTCTGTTCATATAATAAGAGAGTCAGGGTGGCCAAGGGATAATTATTGTTCAAGTCACTTTTCTTTGGTATCCATTTCAGAATTTAATAGTCATCTTCTTTCATGTATAATGTCACTTTATCAGTTTGATGGAAAATCTATATACGATGAGCCTTCTGCCTCTTAGTTCCATGTTTGGATAATTATATCTTGACTCTATAGCAGAAAAGAATGAAATTGATCTATGTATTTTGGCCTTAACTGGATATCTTGTCTAATTTAACACCTGCATTTCACTGCCAGGAACTGAAAGAAAAAAGGGAATACACTGCTTAAACTTCCTATGTTGCCTGTGTTTTGAGGAACAATGGAATAGGCAGCCTGACTTTTATCTGTATGATATATTATTTACTTTAAATACAAGCTTATTCTTCTAACTGGCGTATGCATCTTCCCACTTGTGGAAACAAGGTGCCTGCATTTGTGAGCTTCTAGAATCTCTTGGAGCATAGTGCCTGTTGAGTCCATTCACCTCTCTGTACCCCTCTCATTCAGCGTTCCAAGGGTAGAAAAGTAAGCGTTGGTCCCAGCCACCCTTCATTTCCTTCTGACTTTCTAAAGCGTAGCATGCTTGGATCACACTTAGTGTTCTCAGTATTTACCTAATGTATTTTTCTTGTCTTCTGCCCCTTTGGGAGCTATTTTTGTTCATAGATTGTCAAGTTGCCTTTATTTTACAAAGAAGTCTGGTATTGTATAAGTCAAATATCTGCTTTGATGATCTGCTCACCACCTTGGCAGTTCTGTCCTCCAGCACTTTGGGTCTGATGCTGGAATTACAAATCTTGATTTCCAGTCTACTGGATTTCTTGTTTTAGGCTTGAGGTGAGAGTTTCCACCCAGGACCACTGATTCTCGGGTTCACTACTTCTAGATTGCCAAGGCTCTTTATCAAAAGTATTCTGCTGAGGTCCAAGAGGCCGTGTTGGAAAGCTGAAACTTTTGATCAAACAAACCTATTCCAATTAATTGGAAAAGATTCCCCATCTGAGTAGCCCAGAATAGAGTAGAATTAAGCCTGTTCTGTTTTGCTTTTAAGTTGGACTTCCTCTTCGTTTTAACTGTTCCAATGTATCTTTGAGTTCGGTTGGTGTGGCTTTGGCTTCGTCTCAGCTCTCCATCTTCTGATGCACAGATTGATAGTTTTCACTCACCCTACAGTAACCAGCTTTATGAAAGACTTTATCCATATATTACTGGGGCTTCTTGGAATAGCCACAGGAAAAAAAACTGGACTCTCCATTATAAAAGATATATTAGACTTGGAAAAAAGTACAGAAAAGGTCAACAACAATGATTAGGGGTATGAAACAGCTTCCATGTGAGGATAAATTAAAAATAACTGGGACTGTTCATCTTAGAATAAACAGTTAAGGTGGGTGATATGAGAGAGGTGTATAAAATCTTGAATGGTGTGGAGAAAGCAAATAGGAAATTATTTACCCCATTGACATAACATAGGTCTGGTCATTCTTATGTTAGTCATAGAATATAAGGCCAGCAGGGATCACTTGATCATCTGCTCTAACTTCCTGTATATCACAGACCATCCACACCACCCGCACACTAAACCCAACAACTGAAATTAGACTGAAGTGTGTATTACAGCCCTCCAGAGACTAAACTACTGTGTGCCATAGACAGAAAATAGAAGGGATGAAGATGTACCCATCTCTGAGGCCCATGGAATCAGAGGGAATTAAGTGAGTTATATCCAGATGGTCCTTGCCAGTGCCCCACACCCCAGAGAAAAGCAAAAAAGCCCTAGGTCACTGCCAATCTGATCTGAGGAGAAATTCCTCCCTGATCACATACAGCAATCAAATAGACCCTGAGGATGTGAGCAAGAACTAGCAACCCAAGGACCTCACAGAGAATTTTCAATACCACCTGAGAGCACAGGTCCAATGTTACACCTCCATGTATGGCCATCTCTGATACTTCATAGGAAAGAGATTTTAAAAACCAAACAAAAACAATACATTTGGGATTTTTTTGAGGGTTTGGGGTTTTTTTCTTCAAGGGGAGAAAATCCCTTTGACCTATGTATGGTGACCAGCAGAAGCTCTGTACCTGAGATTTTAAGAATGTAAGACATGAAACAGAAGGAACCCCCAGAGCTGCAAAGTTCTGCCTTCCCACCATCACAAGAAACACTATTATATAATCCCACTTATACATTTGTCCAGCTCTCTCAAAACTAATTGTTTGCCCCCTCAAGTCCTAGTGAGAGGTTGTTCCAGAACCTTACTCCTCTGAGGGTTAGAAACAGCCTTTCTAATTTCAAGCCTAAATTTATTCATAGTCACTTTATACTCATTTGTTCTTGTGCCAACATTGTTCTGTAGGTTAAGTAACTCTCTGTCCTCCTGGGGTTTACTGCTCCCTGCCCCCATGAATTTATAGGGAGCGATTATATCCCCGCCCAGCCTTTGTTTCGCTAAGCTAAACAAGCCAAACTCTTCCAGTCTCCTCTCATAAAATAGTCTCTCCATTCTCCAATCATCCTTAAACATGCGTGACCAGTATTGTACACAGTATTTCACAAATTGAAATAAGTTTGAAATTTTATTAAGTGATCATGAAATACAGAAGACCAGGGGTGAAAGTAACTTAAGGGACTTACTGGTATGCAGGGCGACCGAGGTCCTGAGCGGGGCGGGGAGGAGTAAAATTTTCTAAACAGTGCAGGGACATATTGTTTGGAAAAAGCATATTTGTCCAACATGTGAAGTGCTGTTGGTAACTATTTTTAGTGGAACTTGGTAGAAATATATTCTCTTTGCAATAGATTTCTCCTTTTTTTTTTTCATGTTCTTTTCATTACAATTGATCCAAACTTCATAGTGACTCTGGGAGCATTCTTTCCTAAATTTTTTTTATAAAAATAAAATTCAAAATAGAGAATTTATAACTGAAATACTCACTTTTATTATCTGTTATTCTAGTGTGTTATACCATGCCTAGGACTGTCGTAACATAAGGTATGTGTACACAGCAATTAAACATTTGGAGCTGGACCAGATTAGCTGATTTGGGCTTGGGCTGTAATATTGCTGTGTAGACATTTGAGCTTGGGCTCCGTCTAGAGCCCAAATGTCTACTCAGCAATTTTTAGCCCCCCAGCCTGCATCACCTGATCCAGGCCAGCCATGGCCATGTTGCAGGTCTTTTATTCCAGTGTAGACATACCCCAAACAAATTACATGACTAATATCTGTAACATGTAGTTTCAAGTTCTTTAGAAAAATATATCAGTGCAGAATTCTCTACTGCACTTATTTTTGGTTTTATAATCAAAACAATTTTGTAATATTTTCACTCTTTACAAAATTTAATTTTGAGAACTTAAGTTTCCAAATTTTTACACTGATCTATAGGGTTTTGAATAGTCCTTTTTCAGAACTGAGTTACCTATGAAGTTTATTGCCCTATTTCATACTTAAGCACAATGGCATAAAGCCAGGCTCTGTGTTTCCTCAATTAATCTGTCCCTGTGTAGTAATAATTTTCATTTTCTTTGCTGGCTTCAATCAGCAGCTGTATTGAATTAATTCACTGTATCCATGTTAATAATATTCTTCTTATTATTTTAAAGATGGGGAAATTGAGGCACCAAGAGATAGTAATTTGCCAGAACTAGGAGTACATTCCTACGTTTTAGCCATTAAGCTATATTACTTCCATTTTTCCCACCTGAAGCATGTTGTTTTTTTAATTATTTTGATGTCACAAAGTTATGGTAGCTACTTATTCCAAAGTTACAAGAACTTTGAAGAAGCACAAATCCTGTTTCTCTGTGTATGTACTTTCTTTAATAGCATGACTTTTAAAAATGTCTTGTAAAGCATATTCTAGTGCAGGCCTGCACAGCATGCGGCCCATGTGGTCTCACTGTGCGGCCCACGGGGGGGTGAGTAGGTGGGCTCACTGTGCGGCCTGCAGGGGGGTGAGTAGGGGGTGGACGGGCTGGTGAAGAGGCCCTTGGAAGGCTGGGGAGTGAGGGTGATCTGATCACCCAATGCGTGCTGTTTCTTTCCCCCTCTACAGGCTTCCACACCCCAGCGCTGGGGAAGGAGGGGTTGTTTCCGCAGGGCGGGCGGCGCTGGGGGTGGGGGAGTGTTTCCACAGGGCCGGGGGGTTTCGGCCCTCAGCTGTTTTCTTTGGAGTAATATGGCCCTCGCCGCTTTACGAGTTGTGCACGCCTGTTCTAGTGTGATATCTGGCATACTTATCAATTAAAAAAATAGGGAAGGCACATTCACAATGATATTTTAGTTTACTTTTCCCAAGCCTGTCCTTTGAGCCACTTATTTCCTCTGATTTTCTGGTAGAAAGGTGGCTGCTTCTTGCTGATGTGATTTCAGCTTTTTCAACTACAGTGAAAGTTGTTACAACCTGGTTCTAAAGGCATTGTAGTTTGTATTCGCAAGACCCCACTGAATGTGTGGTGTTCTGCTCTGGCATCAGCTCTTTGAGAATATGTCTATCATCATTAGCACTAAAAGCTTTATTGGCCAAATTATGCCCCTATTGACACCTCTGATAGCCCTGATCTGTCTAGTGGATTTGTAAAAAAAAGAGCAGCCCCCTGGCAATTAGGCTATATCTACACTACGGGCCTTACAACTGCAGTTGTGCCACTGTAAGGTCTCCTGTGTAGAGCCACTCTATGCCAGTGGGAGAGAGCTCTCCTACCGGCATAATTAAACCATCCCCAATGAGCGGCAGTAGCTATGTTGGTACTTTTGTCGGTGAAACTTGTTGGTTGGGGTGTGTTTTTTTCACAGCCCTGACCAACGAAACTTTTGCTGACACGTGCTAGTGTCGACAAAGCCTTAGTGAATTAACCTATTAATGATGCACAAGTTATGCTGGCTCTGCAGAGCCAAACCAAAGTAAAATAATGTCATTGTTCTAAGCTCTCCTGATTTTATCACAAGTCATGCACTATTAGGGGTTTGTCTTCAAGCCTCAGTTCATGAAGACAAGTGGTCGCCATAAACTGCTTTAATAAAAGTTTCTAGCCCTCAGCCTTATGCAACAAAGCCGGAAAATGTGATGGGAGTATCCTAAAAGCTCTCAACCCAGACCACCTATGATAGGAGACCCCCGCTAGACCATGCCCACTATAGCACGAATTCTGTATTAGCATGGGGGTGAGCATGGATTCCCCAAATACACTGTTTACATTGGGATCCATGGTAATGCACCCCCACACACACGTCTCCCAAACCCCGCGTTCTAGTGGGGATGCGGTGTAGCTATATTGATTTTTTTTCTATATATAAGTGATTTATTGGGGATAATCCACCCCCTCCCCCACACACACTTTCACGACTACAGTTCCCAGAGGCCTATGCGGGCAGAGACATGCGCAGCGAGGCGCGCCCTGCCCGATATTTTCCCGCGGATTTTATGTAATCCCTGATCTAGGCGCGGGAGCTCGGGGAAGGACTCTCCGCCTCCTGCCCGCATCCCGCGGGAGCCGGGTGCAGCACGGCTTCCTTCGGCCAGTCCAGCGGGGAGCGAGGCGGGTTCCCCAGAGCGGTGGCGCAGGGTCTCTGAATAGAATTCTCCCGCCGGCCGGCGCCATCTTTGCTGGTTGGGGTAACAGAGGGTCCTGTTCCCGAGAGCCAGTAGCGCCCCATCCCTCATTCAAGATGGCGACGGCCGGGTGATTGACATGCCTAGTCACGTGGGCAGTAGCGGGTGAGCCCCTCTCTCCCCGCACGCGATCTCTATGGTGCAGCCGGCCACACAGGCGGCGGCGACGCGGGACGGCGCCTCAGCGGGGTCTCTCGTGCCTCAGCGGAGGGGCTGCTTCGGGCGGCCTCAGGCAGTGTCGCTTCAGCAGCGGCCTTACAGGGCGAGAGCCCGGGCAGCTCGGCTCGCTGGCCGGCGCCGCCCGCCCTGTCGCGGGGCTCTCCTGGGGCGGGGGAGGGGACAGACCCGCGGCCCGCTGGCCGGATTAACCGGCGGGGCTGGGAGTGCCCGTGTCCCCGCCAGCCACCGCGGGGAGCTGCCGCCGGGCTCCCGGGGGAGGAGGCGGGCAGCAGCGGCAGGTCAGTGCCGGGCAGGCGCAGGCAGGGCGACCGGCTGCACAAGCCGCGTGGGAGGCGGGAGCAGCGGGGATTAGGCGGCTCCTGGCCGCTGCCCGAGCGGGCCCGGGGAAGACGGTGCCGCGCGGGGGGGTCTCGCTCCGCCCGGAGGCAGCTCTCCGCTAAACCCGCGCTTCGGGCCGGCTGGCGGCTGCAGTGTAGCTATTAATGCGGGGCGCCCCCGCGTCACTTTCGGGTCACGCCGGGAACAGGGCAAAGCCGAGCAGGGAGCTGGGCGGGGTTTCCCTCTGCTTTTCACAGCCAGGCAAGGCGAGTCTGGCTGATGTCTGCGGCAGATAGAGGAGACGAGGATCAGCAAAGGACCAAGAGCCCTTGTATCTCCGCTCTTTTCCCTGTAATTGCATTTATTGTCCAACGTGCCTGTCTGCTTATTTTCCTCTTCAGGACGGGTCGGGTGCACCATGGCCCTGGCTGAGGTAGTAGTTTGTGCTGTTGGTCGGGTTGTGACATTGCCCGCTGTGGAGATAACTGCGCAAGCTACTGCCTTGCTAGTGCTGGTGATGATCGGCTACAGATGAAGACAATGACAATGGGAATCCCCTTTGTTTTCCTGGGATTGCATGCTGATGGGGTGGCAAACAATTCTTCCCCCTCCTCCTCCTGCAGAAATTGAGCCTTTCCTTGGCTACTGAAATGTGAGTGATTCCTTTTTACACCAGTGAGAGATTGCTCTGTTGGTGCAGCTGGATGGAAGACCATTAGTTTTTTTGGGGGGGGGTTACATTGTCTTTTGGAATTTTGGCTGAAGAGCAAGTACAGTATCTGCTTCTTTTAATGCTTAGGTTATCTTTGCCGGCCACCTTTTAAAGGGGATGGATCTGATATTTTCTGAAGACATACGGGTCAATGACTGACTTGTATTGTTTCTATGTATTTTGAATATGTATTGCTTCAGATGTTGTATTTGTATTTAAAATCACAACTATATATTTATACTGAAGAACTGGATGTTATCTGTTTCGGAAAAGCTGATATGTATGAAGAGCTCTTCATTGCTTACTGGGAAGACAATATGTGTACAATACAAGCTCATTAATTTTATTTCGCTTAACATTTACAAATTTCTTGTCCAGTTTTAGGTAAATCGTTAAAATGTCTGGTGTACGTTTTCATTGTTTTACAGTAAAGCAAATGAACCCAAGAAGTATGGATGGCGTAAATTCATATTGCTGGCATTTTTTATTAGAGTGATGATTGAGAGATACTTTTTGTGAATTTTAGTGTGTTGACCATACATTAGTATGGTGTGAATTTAAAATGTATTAAAATGTTTTCAATAAATGTACATTACTTTGTCTTGAATTGATAATTTAGTTCTTAAAGGATATGTCCTATAACACTGAATTTACATTATTTCTGCATGTTTGCTATTCTAATTTCTTTTGACACATCAGAAAAAATTGTCAAAGCTAAGACTAATTTTTTTAAATAAGGCTAATGCCTTAGCACTAGCCATCGCTCACAAATACATTATATTTAGTAAATTTGGGATAGAGTTGGCCAGATGTATGTTATAAATAAGGGGTCTTAATGTTTCAACTTACCAATGAGCAAATACATCTTTTATGTTTCCAAATCAGATTGAAATAATATAATAAAAATATATTCTGGAGCTTTAAAGATTTTTTTTTTATCATGCGTGCAATTTGAACATGCAAGATTTTCTGTATCCTGTAAGAACACTTTACATCTATCCTTTCACCCAGCAACTTGTAGTCTAATGGTACATCTTTTTGTACATTGGTAGGTACCCTAACTAGTGCAGTACTAGCCCTTTGTAATATAATTTCATCTTTAAAAAGTAAATATGATTTTCATTCTCTCTCACTAAGAAACTTTTAAGTGATTTTGCTGCTTGATGAATGAAGAATGGTTGTGTCGACATATTTTATTTAAATGTAGATAATAAATCCTGTTATACTACATAAAAGGGAAAAATGCATAAAAATACCCAGAAATCCAAAATGGAAGTGACTGAGATATGCAAACATATAATGAATTACACTGCTTTACCAAACAAAGTCGTCCATGAAGGCACATTTGAAGTTAGTGTGTGCTAAGTTTTCAATCACTCCCAGGACAGTGATCTAAAGTAAAATGCCTTTTGTTTTTCCTGTGAATAGATGGTTCTACCCATGACTCTATAGTAGGGAGAATATATTCTCACTTACCACGGGGATTTTATAAGGTGTTCTAACACTGACCTCCTGGAATTCTAGTTGTATATGAATACTTAGAGCTTCACTTTAGATGTTTGTTAATTGGAACAAATAATTCCTCAAATGTGTTGTGTTCTAGTGGTTGATTATAAAGAATACATTTAGAATGTTCATGTAGCTGGAGGGATCCCATATGTTTAATAACTTTATTGGTGTGGCATTAAAAAAATTGTACCTATGGAGACTAGCCAAAGAGAGCTGCTTTTTCTGGCACATGGGGGTTGTTCTTTCATTCCTAATATATAGTTGAGGCATCTATAATAAGTGTGATTCCAGTACACACATTGTGAACTTTCCCTACCTCCCAAGGACCGTTTTAGCAAGATGTCAGTTTAGCCCTTTCCATGGTGGTATAATTCCCAAATTTCTCATTAATCTGTAAGGTACATGAATGAGTAAGGGGACTTAAGTTCTATTCCTAGGTCTGCCATGGACTTGTGCATGACCTTGGGTAAGTTACTTAAAGCCCAATTGTCCAGCTCTTGACTTCAGTGCAGCTGTTCATATGAATAAGGGCTGCCGAATCAGCCATTTAGTCTCTGCCTCAGTTTTTCTTCATCTGCAAAATGGGGATAATGCCCTTTTTATAGGTACTGTGAAGTTAAATTCACTGTTGTTTCTGAAAGTGCTTTGTGATTGCCAGATGGAAGGTAACTGAGTACAATCAGTGTTTTACAAATATAATGATCCTTTACAGGACGTGACAAATCAATATTCAGAGACAAAAAACTTAAAATGCATCATGTGGTTCAAATGTATGTATATACAACATTTTCTCTTTTATATTAACTGCAAGGGCTTTCAACTAATATTAAATCCTTTATGTGAATTCCCTATGGAAAAGTTAAAATAGGCACATAACTGAGTTGATGGGATCCATGTGTGAAGGCATTTAGTTTATGGATATAATATCCCTATTGTGTTTGCTGAGTGAGAAAGTACGGCAAGAAAAATTCTTATGTAGCTTTGAGCATTTTTGAGTCACTAAATGATAAAAATGCATTGAGATTCACAGCATAGTTGATTAAGCTTTAGATACTCTTTTTCCCTGATCTGATGCCCTTCTGCACTATTGTCTTACCTATTTTGAGAACAGGCAGCAGCTGCTCTCCCCTCCAGCTATGGTGTGTCAATGCCTGTTCCAAAGAGACTGGCACACATCAACCTAAAACCTTGTACTAATGTCAGTTGTTTCCCTGGAGGGTGCAGTTGCCCTTTCTGTCACCAAGGAGAAGGCCCAGTCCCCTTACTAGCAAAACTGATACTTGAAAATTCACAATTGCTAGAGTATTTTAAAAAAAATAGATCAGTGTAAGGCACATGATGAACAAAACATCCCATGTGCAATTTGGAGACCTTCAAAAAATATCAAGAGTAAAGTATGCAGCATTGTAGCCATGTCAGTCCCAGGATACTAGAGAGAGAAGGGGGATGAGGTAGTATCTTTTATTAGACCAACTTCTGTTATTGAGAGAGAGAGAGAAGCTTTTGAGATTACACAGAGCTTTTCTTTAGGTCTGGGAAATGTACCCAAGACTTGTCTGCACTTAAAATCCTGCAGTCATGCAGCTGAGCCACTGTAGTACTTCAGTGAACATGCTACCTATGGTGGTGGGAGGGTTTCTCCCATCAGCGTAGGTGCTCTACTTTCTGAGAGGCAGTAGCTAGGTCTATGGGAGAATTCTCCTGTTGACCTAGTGCTGTCTACAGCAAGGGTTAGGTTGGTTTAATTGCATTGCTTAGGGATGTGGATTTTTCACACCCTTGCCTGACATACTGACCTAATTTCCTAGTGTAGACCAGGCCTGGGGATGTCACAGCTAAATGCAAGGTAGAACAATTTTTTTAGCATAAGTAGTAAACACCTATTTCAAGAGACCTTTCTATATGACATAGCCAGTTAACGCCTTTCCATAGGGGGGGAAGGACTGGGGGGAGGGGAGGATTTAGTGGGTTATAGATTGTTGTAATAAGGTGGTTTATTTAGTCCATGATCTTTAGTGTGTAGCAAAGTTAAGCTCCCAGGCTTGTCTTTTGAAAGTGTGCAGGTTTTATTTGAGGATGAGGACTGAGAGTTCAGATAGTGATTGCTTTGTGAAAAGTGCTCATCCATAGGTGATAACGATGTTTGTCGTTTATCATTTTTCTGTGTGCGTTCATTTGAGAGCGTAGTGATTGTCTCATTTCACCCATATAGTTGTTGGGGCATTTAGTGTACTGGATGAGTAAAGTATAAATTCATAGATAGTTAAGGCTATAAATATGCATTAAAGCATTCAAATGTTGCTTTTAAAAAGCATTTGAAAACTAGGAAATTCAGAGAAAGTTGTATGCAGAACCTTTACTCTGACCCTCTGAATTCATCTCAGAAGTGATGCTACTCTTGCATCTTCAGCCAATCTGTTAAAATGTATATTCCTAGTGAAATGATAGATGGAGACTATGTTTTTGTACTGCACATTGATAATAGGTGAGATCGTATTTTGTTGTGAACTGTAGATGGGTATAATGGGAGGGTTCTTATCTTTTTGTAAATGAGCTGCAAGTGTGATCATTAAATATATATGAGGAATAGGAAAAGGGAGGTTTGGGGAAACTTTCTGAATATTGTGGCTTACGTATTTGAGTTAGAATATTGTAGTTTTTTCAGTCTGCCAATATGCACTTACACCTTACCTGACAGATTCAGGAAGTCCCTATGTTTTTAGAAAATATTTAAATCCTTTTTATTTCAATGCATTTATCTTAATTTTTTTTAAACTTTCAACCTTCCCAGTTCAACTGGTGGACTTAACAGTCTCTGTGTGAATGGATTACTGAAAAAGGTTGCACTTGGAGAATGAATAGGGAGATGGGTCACTGAAAGTGTTCTCTAATTGGGAGTTAGTATAACTGTGGAACTGAATGAAACACTTACACCTGATGGGAATTGGCTGGAGGCTGTGTTTGCACTCTGGTGTGGTAAGTTACATCAGAATGAGGGATGCTGGCACATTTATCCTGGGAGATGAATATGAAGGCTGGACATAAACTGTCATTCCTTTTCCACATTCAGGATTATGATTACTGAAGAGAAGGCCGCCTTTATCTGGCCTTCCAGTCTCTCTTCCCAAAGCCTGCTTGCCACTCTGCCTATCTTTCTTCCAATTGTCTGTGTACCTTTACTCCTTGCTCATGTTTCCTATCAGCTTGTGCTTTCCTGCCCTCCAATACCTCCCAAGCCCTGCATTTCCCATTGCCTCTCAATAGAAGTTGGAGCTTGCCTGCCTGTGTTGGACTCTTGATATGGTTGATAGATTACATGAGTGCCATAAGGAGACGTCAGAGAGAGACTGAGATTTTAGATTAGACAAACAGGTCTGGAATAGAGTGATAGAGCTGTGAGTCATCAGCATTGAGATGGTAGTTGAATTTATGTTCATGGATGAGATTACCCAGAGATAGTATGTACAGGGAAATGGAAAAAAAGGGACCAAGGACAGAGCCTTCACAGACAGGCCCTCTCAATTATCAGATTAGTTTGGTGGATCACTGTAAGTAGCTTCAGTCACAAAGATGATATCAGAATGCATTCAAATTTGGACATGTTCTTCTGAATAGACTGAAGTTCAGTTCGAGCCTGTGCAGTGAGACTGAGCGATTCAAGCTCATTTAAAGCCTTTCTCACTGAATTCAAATGCTGCGCAACTGGTTGAACACCATCAATCAGTGCAGACCATTTAGTTTTGGACATCCCATGCAGTGAAACAGGAAGATACTGCTTCAGAATTTCCCACCTTTGTGGACTACTACTGAAGAGATTGTACATTTGCTGAACAGTTCCAAAGTAATTGCCTCCTTGCATGATTCAGCACAGTCAACACCTACAAGGTTTAGTGTGTGGTTTCCACGGCTGGAGAAAATACAGTTTGAATTATGCTCAAGCAGAACTGCTTCTACACCTTTGTACCTCCCAGCCATATTAGATCCATTCTCATAGGTTTAACCAATGCAGACTTGAAAATCTAAATTAAAACCTTCCTAGAATTGCTAGTACTCGAGCAGCAATTTCTTTTCCAGTTTTTCTCATGAAATTATCAAACAAAATAAACCTTTCTTCAATAGAAAATTTTGAGCTGTCTACAATCTTAACATATTGAATAACCATAGTAGTGTGTTCCTTGTGAGAACAATCTGGAGTGGCATCAACAATGATTGAAAAATACTTGGCATTTCGAATCTCATCAGGAATTGTTGTTTGTACGAATAACCCACATAGCTCAATAAACTCATTTTGTATGCCTGTGGAGAAATAATGGACTTGCATGCGCTTTTGACTCTCTTGCGATTCTCGAACACATTTAACATGCTCTGATAAAAGTGGGTCATATTTGCTGAGGAGCTCAACTATGCCTAGATATTTTCCATTTGCACGACCACCAATACGTTGACTGGAACCAAAGTAAGCCAGTCCCCGCTCAGAAAGAAAAAGAATGACATTCAGGATGTGCTCAAGAAGTTTTTTCCAGTTATTAGTTTCTGTTGAGAGTTTCGTCAAGAGTAAATTCTCAACTGAACTTTCAGCTGATGCTGCCCTACTGGCTGATTTCCATGCAACATAGTTTTCTTTGTGTGACGAACTCTCTTGTGATCACTGTTACCTCTAAGCTGTGCGCGTGTGCGCATGCACACAGCCCCTAAACCCCGCGCACATGGCAAAACACGCGCACAAAAATTTTCACAGAAGCATAACAATTTGCACAGAAGAATTTTTTGCGCACACAGCCTGTCAAAAATTTGCACAGAAGAATTTTTTTGCTCACACGGCCTGTCAGAAATTAGAGGGAACATTACTTGTGATGATATTCGCTCTTTCAACTTCCTCCAACCTCTGTTGATGCTCCATCCTGATTGATCAGAGAGAACTGATGCATTTGCAGCACTTTTGTTCAAATGAAGCAGGGTACACAGTACAGAGATTGTTTTTCCATACTTCAGCATAACCAGTCTCTTGTGCAGGTCTCACCATTTGGAAGTTATTGTCAGCAGGCGAATAGAGAGAGCGTGATTATCAGCATCTTGTGGAATGTCACTTGGAATTTCAAAACAACTAATTTGAAGAAAAGATTGCATTTGTGCAGCATTGCTCTAGTCAATAATTCCAATGTCAGTCACAGTCAAACCTGTATTACTCATGAATTGCTCTTGCTGCGTAAGATCTCCATCTTGCTGTTGCTGTTGAGTTTCTTGATCGTACACAGGATCTTCTGCTGCATCTGTTACTGTTGGCACATCTCCTTCTTGACTACTGTCCTCATGTTCAGGTATTGGCATTGAAATATCACCTGTTGCAGTTGCAGAGTTTTCATTATCTGTAGCATTGTTTGTTGGGTAAGGTGTGTTTTTGAGTGGTTTGAGAAATGAAGTTACTGGCTTTGAGCTCTTAGCTGCTGCTTCACTCAGTTGTTTTCGCCGTCTCTTGCTTGCACCACTTTCAGATCTCTTCTTCATAATCTATCTGGTCAATATGTAGCCTATCCACACTTGAAATATTCTACTGTAAATAAGTATCTTATCTACGCTTGAAATCTTCTACTGTAAACATGCACACAAATGCTGAATGGTACACAATTGATGAAAAAACTTAAAATGAAGGAATGCTAATTAAGAACATAAAATGAAACAGGCAGGCGGGCTATTATCCTTATCACTGAATCAAAACTCAAGCATACAAGGTATAATATAACAGGCTGAGCTGAAGACAAAGGGATGACATATATATAGATATCGATATATCGATATCGATATAGATATAACACAGACACGGATACAGACAGAGGGATAATGTCCAAACATTTCAAATGTGTGCCCTCATGAAACTCACTGTACAAGATTATCCTCACAAATTTTCACCTTGAATCTGGGCCTATAGACTGTGAAAGCCTATGATGATTGCCAAGCTACCAAGCTAGGGCTCAACCAACCAACCAGTCACCTGTTTTAGCTACCATCTGAAGATAATAAAGAGGAATTCTTACACATAATTCCTTAGTCAACTAGACGTAAAACTATAAAGACACTAAAATGTAACAATTCTCTACCTTTCAACACGCACTTGATCCAGCACCAGCCACAAGTAGTGGTTTGTCTATATAATCAGCTGAAGAAGATGTCAATAGAGACAGACAAGAGTGGTTTCAGTGGAGTGCCAGGGACAGAAGCCAGATTGGAGAGGGTCTAGGATGAAATCAAAACTCTGGACAGTGAATATGTGTGTTCAATGAGTTTAGAGAAGTGTGTTCAATGAGTTTAAAGAAGAAAGGAAGAATAGAGACATAGGGTTTGTCTTTACTTATGGCTAAATTTATGGCTAAATTGGCACTGCTGTGATTGATGCAGTGGTGTCGATATATTGGGTCTGGTGAAGACAAGCTAAGTCAACATCTGTACTCCAGCTCCCCAAGAGGCGGAAGGTAAGTCTGTAGGAGAGCATCTCCCATCGACATAGCATGGTGTAGACACCGCTGTAAGTCAACCTAAGTTACATCGACTTCAGTTACATAACTAAAGTAGCATAACTTAGGTCAACTTACAGCTTTATTGTAGACCAGCCCTGAGAGGCAGGGGGTAGTTTAGAGAGACAAGTGTGGTTAGGAATGTGTGTGTGCAGGGGTTTTGTTTTTTTGTAAAATGGGAGAGATTAAAGCATGCTTGTATTGTGAGGAGAAAAAGACAGAAGAGAGGGAGAGATGAAGGAGAAAAGTAAGGGCGGCGATGAAAGTGGGTGGCAGGTAGATCAGGAGGTTAGAAGGGATGGGATCAGAGGCTAGAGAAGGAGATTGGATGAGAAACTTCTGCATCTGTGATGGGGGAAGAGGGGAGAGTTGTAAGAGGGGAAGGGAGAAGGGAAGATGAGCAGAGGGGAGGAGGAAGGTTATGTCATGTTTTGCCAATTTTCTCTTGAAAGAAATCAAGTCCTGTGCAGAGAGAGAAGTGAAGGCAGGAGTGCAGGGTTTCAGAAGTGAGTCAAAAAGGTGGTGGAAAGGCAGCTGGGATTGCATGTGTGGGATTTAATTAAATTGGAGATGTTGTTTAGCTAGGAAGTTGGCAGAATTAAAAGGGAAGAGAACAACTTTGTAGTGGAGGAAGTCAGCAGGAGTTCCACCAGTAACTCTCTGCAGCATCAGAGCAGGAATGGAGGAAACTGATGTTGGTGGGGGGGACCTTTTGATGGGAAAGAGGAGCAGAAGAGTCAAAAATGGAAGAGGGCGAAGCATCGAGATAATTAACAATCATATCAAGGGAAGAGAGGGCAGGAAGGAGATTGCCAAGAGCAGGCGAGAAGCCATCAACACTGATGGACTGAAAGTCACAATTAATCCATGTTTACTTTTCAGTCATTTGTTCTTTTGGAAGGTGGTTTTTACAGTTTGTGTGATAGCATCTGATCTTCATGATTAGGGCCCTACCAAATTCACGGTCCATTTTGGTCAATTTCATGGTAATAGGATTTTAAAAATTGTAAATTTCATGATTTCAGCTATTTAAATATGAAATTTCATGGTGTTGTAATCATAAGGGTTCTGACCCAAAAAGGAGTTGTGCAGGTGTTACAAGGTTATTGTAGGGGCAGTTGCAGTACTGCTACCCTTATTTCTGCACTGCTGTTGGTGGCAACGCTGCCTTGAGAGCGGGACAGCTGAAGAGCGGTGGCTGCTGGCCAGGAACCCAGCTCTGAAGGCAGAGCCGCTGTCAGCAGTAGTACAGAAGTAAGGATGGCATGGTATAGTATTGCCACCCTTACTTCTGCTCTGCTGTTGCAGAGCTGGGCCCTCAGTCAGCAGCCACCACTCTCAGGCCACCCAGCTCTGAAGGCAGTGCAGAAGTAAGGGTGATATTTTATCATATTGCCACCCTTCTGCGCTGCTGCTGGCACGGTGCCGCTTTCAGAGCTGGGTGCTTTCTGGCCACCCAGCTCTGAAGGCAGCAACCCCACTACAATAATCTTGTAACCTCCCCCCGATACTCCCTTTTGGGTCAGGACCCCCAATTTGAGAAACGCTGGTCTCCCTCATGAAATCTGTATAATAGGGTAAAAGCACACAAAAGACCAGATTACACGAGGATAGACCAGGTTTCACAGTCTGTGATGCGTTTTTCATGGCTGTGAATTTGATAGAGCCCCCCTATTCATGATTATCAGTGGCTACTTTTTTCAGGTACTCGTCCCACAGTGCAGGGACTCCTTCTACCTTTTAGGCCTGGCATAACAAATTATGTATGTAACTGCTTGGATTAATAATAATAATAAGAAGAATTAATAATAAAGGATGTGTGAGACCCAGGGATGACGTGTAGTATTTGGTTATAAAGAGACCTTTTTATAAGGGGCTGTCCCATGAAGAAATGTTTGGGTGGATGAGTTTTTAAGCGTGGTTGATATCCTGGAGTTGGATGATGAGAATGTTTATTGTTTAGAAGTAGGTGGTGATTTTATTTAGAAGTCTTTATTTGATTCACGATCTGTCGACGACTGTGCCTTTTTGATGTGCACCTTAGAACAGCTGACAGCTTAAAGCCATGCTTCTATATGCTGGGAATATGGAGACCAGAGGAAGGGGAGGGAGACTTGGTTATAGGCCACTAGGTCCCTCAGTCTCAGTGGTGGTGGGCAGGGGGAGACATGGCAGGAAGAAACATCAAGTAATGTGAATGAGTCAAAATGATGTTTTACTATTCTTGTATGTACTATCGTAGCACCTAGGAACTCCAGTCATGGACCAGGACCCCACTGTGCTAGCTGCTGTACAAACACAAAACAAAAAGACAGCCGCTGTTTTATCTTGTTACCATTGGTTTCATCTTTACATATCTCTTGTGATACCAGCAGAGATCCTGGTCTTTTGGCTTCTGCTTATAAATGCAGGTCAGTGTTCAAAAAAGGAAATCACAATTCCTGATTTGATAAAGGATGAGATCCCTAACTTTGCATATATTACCAAGACATGACTAGATGACATTCTAAGGCTTGTTTGACACAATTGGTGCAGCATGAACTGAAGGAAGGATAGGTGTGTTGGTGTGACTGCATTTTGCATCCAATCAAAAATGTAGGCAGTGTCCATTGCCAACATTGGATCAAATGCAATGTGCTCAGCTTCTATGGGAATCCCAGAGTGAAGATGAGATTGGTTCTATGGAATCCATCTGTGGGCTGTTAAGATTTCCTCGCTATGCTGGCTCCGAGTTGCCAACGGTGATGATGCTCATTGATTTCAACATTCTACATGGATGGCAATTTTTCTGAAACCACTCGAGTACAGCCACCATGATGACCATGGTATTACTTATGCATCTGTCCATGATTTGGATCTAATGTTTTCGTTAGGATTGGAAGTGGGGATTTGGAAATGAAATTATGTATGGATTGAACATTATCCCCCTTCAATTTCTGGGATACACATCTCCTGTTGGGACAATGAACGTGTTTTCATGGTCTGCCCTTGGAAGTTATTGGAACCCAGGTAGGGTAACCAGATGTCCCGATTTTATAGGGACAGTTCCGATTTTTGGGTCTTTTTCTTATATAGGCTCCTATTACCCCCCACCCCCTGTCCCGATTTTTCATACTTGCTTTCTGGTCACCCTAAACCCAGGTCATTTTCAGAAGGCTTTGAGGGAGAATTACTCAAAATTACTTTGACAGCTCACCTTATCAATGGTTTGGTAGAATTTTATACTACTCTGCCTTCATCCATCCAAGTGATTGTGACCCCCAGATATCCTCTTCCCTGGGTTTAGCCTTATAGGTCACTTTGGTTTCTGGAGGACCCGTGACAACTGAAGCAGGGGAGAAAGTGTTTAGAGTGTTGGTGGCAGAAGTTTTGGGCTGAAGTTATCTAATTGAATCATAGAGGGGGGTTTTAGTGTTTCTGTTGCAGCTTTGTAGAGAGGTTTCTTTGCTTCCGTCATCAAAATTTCAAAAATAGAGTTGTTTCGGGTGATGAATAACTTGATTAATCCAAGTTGCCTTGCTTGGTTGCTAATTCAAGTACTTCCTGCTATGAGGGATTTTGTTTTTACTTTGCAGATAAAATCACTCATATTCAGTTGGAATCATCTTCCTTCATGGGTGCAGGGCAAGTTTTTGAGGAGACACAAACACCCTTTTCTGTCTGCTTGACTTTCAGCAGATGTTGCTCTCTGAGTTACTGGAGGTGTTAGGAGCATTTGATGCAACAATCTGCTTGTGACCTGTGTCCTTCCTGCCTTGTGAAGGCCAGTGGGGAAGTACTGAGTCAGCTCTTGACTGTTATTGACTCATTGAAAGAGAGTTTATTGCCTGCTTCACATAAAGAAGCATCTGTGCCGCTCAATAAATTCTCACTTGACTGTGGCAACGTGAACAACTGCTGTCCTTTGTTCAATTTTCCATTTCTGGTAAAGAGTACCAAAAAGGTCTTGGCAAGACAACTCTCACAGGATCAAGTTGTCTCAAATCTCTCTCCAATCCTTGTTAGTCTGTCTGCTGAGTTGGGTACTGAACAGAGGCCACGTTGATAAATAATCTCCTGACAGTGGATGAAGATCAGGTATCCATGCTGATATTAAATCTGTCAGCTGCCTTTGATACTATTGATAATGAGGTGTTGACTTGTGTCTCAGCAGGGGTGAATAGGGCTGTCCTAAAGTGTCTGTATTAACATACTTACAGAGTGCTCTCCAAAGTTAGTGGTGGGAAATTGCAGCGCCTCTTAGAGGGAACTCTCACAAAGAGTTCTTCAAGGTGTACCTGCTATGTCTAATCACTCTTGTTCAATGTGTATATGGGGCCATTTAGAAGGTTATTTAAAGAGACATGAGCTGAGGTTGTTTCAGTATACTGATGAGACACAGTTTGTCTCCGTTTATTCTGACCCAGGCAAAACTGTCAGCTACCTAGTTTAGTGTTTGGGTGAAATTGGGGCATGGATGAGAACTAACCGACTGAAATCCAGTAAAGATCAGACAGAGGTGATGTTGGTTGGTTGAGAGAAGTATCCAGAGAATATAGCAAGAATAATTTACCACTTAAGTTGCAGGTGCATCCTCCATTTGTTCATCAGGGTTTCTGATGAACTTGCACCTACTACTAGAAGGTCATGTCAGCAGATGCAACATGTAACTGGGTAGTGGAGTGGCACAATTGAAAAGTTCTGTGGAGACACGTGACCACCACACGTGTTGCCTCTGCCTCCACCCACTGAACTTTGATATGTATGTAGACAACATACTCTAGCAACTTCCTCCTCCTCCTCCCTGTCCTGTGGCTACCCAGCCCCTTGCAGAGCTTATAGGCATCTCTCACTATCTGAACTATTCTCAATTAATTTAGCAAGTGTTCAAAACAAGACCAGCAAAAAGGGCAACACAGTTGGAATGCACAGTCTCCCATGCGCCACCAGGGTGGATGACACCAGGTTGGAATGGTGCTTGGGGATAGATCATTTCAGTTCACAAGAAGTTAGAGAATTATCAGTCATTTTTTGTTGGGTGGGGGGGTATGACACTTTCAAATCTCCTTCTCCCTGATAGGCACATCGGCGGCAAGCTGCTGCTGGGGTTGCATTGAAGCAGCAGAGGGTTCACCCCCCCTTTTCCACCTTCCCCTGTAGCCTGCTCCCCTCATTCACTCCCGGGGCTCTCAGGCTGGATGGGGCTCCACCTGAGCTGACTGGGGCTCCATGTCACAGCTCCTCTTCCCAATCAAGAAGATGCCCCCTGACTCACCTCAGTGTGCCACCGCCAAGGGGAGCTGTTACCGCCTCGTTGCTGGGTGTTTCAGCGAGAGGCAGCCAGAGAAATCTGTGGGGGCATGTAATCCCATGCGCCTCCTGTGACGTTGCACTCTCTATGTTTTATGGAGATACGCTTATGAGTGTGAATATGATGTAACTGGAATATGCTTTATGCAAAAGGTCTCTTGTAAGGTATCATAACAAAGGTTATAACCTACTGAATATATTCCTCCTATTTGTATTCATGTATCATTCTTGTATCTGAAGCTAGAAATGTGAAGTATAACTCTGGGGTCCTATTGTAATTATGCAAAGTGTGGGCCATTAATGGTGGTTTAGAATCTTGATGGCTCCCATTGACCCAGACAACTGGTTGTAAATGGTTTATTTACCTACAAACCTTCCTGTGTACGTGTGGGCCAACCCAGGAAGAATGGAGACTAGAGGTTTTACAGTGACATGTGACCATGTCACATGATGCTGGAATCTATCTTAATCCTTGTACTTTTCCATTGATGAGGCGGGGTGGGGACAAGGACAGACAAAAGATTCCCGCCTTGTACCAAAGCTATAAAAGGGGGTGGAGCAGGACAAAAAGGGGTGCTGCCAGTCATGAGAGAACCCCTGCTTACCACCTGAGATGTCTGCTGGAACTACAAGGACTGTACCAGGGGGAAAGGATTGGGCCCAAACTAAGAAGGAGTCTAGTCTGTGAAAGAAGCTTATTGGAACATCTCTGAGGTTGAGATATTACCTGTAATCAGTTTCTTAACGTATTAGGCTTAGACTTGCGTGTTTTTGCTTTATTTTGCTTGGTGACTTACTTTGTTCTGTCTGTTATTACTTTGAAACCATTTAAATCCCACTTTTATACTTAATACAATGACTTTTGTTTATTAATAAACACAGACGAAGTGATTAATAGCTGGGGGAGCAAACAGCTGTGCATATCTCTCTCTGTGTTATAGAGGGCGGACAATTTATGACTTTACTCTATAAGCTTTATACAGAGTAAAACGGATTTATTTGGGGTTTGGATCCCATTGGGAGCTGGGTGCTGGAGATAGGCAACCTGCTGAGCTGTTTTCACTTAAAGTCTGCAGCTTTGGGAGTGTGGTCCAGACACTGGGTCTGTTGCAGCAGGCTAGTGTGTCTGGCTCAACAAGACAGGGTTCTGGAGTCCCAAGCTGGCAGAGAAAATGGGCTCAGAGGTAATTTCAGCACATCAGGTGACAGTCCCAAGGGGATCTCTGTGACCAAACCTGTCACACCTCCCACCCGCACGTGTCCCCTCTGGTCAGGTACGTTTTTATTTACAGATGGCCAGTAGGTTGTGACCGTTCTTTTAGGACTTGGTGATTGTCATCCACGCCTTTGTTACCTCAAAACTGGATTACTGCAGTGTGCATTATGTCAGGCTAGACCTAAAAACTGTCCTGAAATTGAAGCTGGTGCATTTGGTAAGTGGAGGATTTTGCTGTGTCTTCAACACCAGTGCTCTGCAGTCTTCACTGGTGTTTTGGTGGGAGGGTTTCTGGGTTACACTTAAGGTGGTGTTCTTCGAGTGATTGCTCATGTCAATTCCAATTAGGTGTGCACGGCAGCTAGGAAGTTTTTCCCTTAGCAATACCCGTTGGGTCGGTGCAGGTGACCCCTGCAGTCACGGAAACAGTCGGATGATGTGTGTGGGATGTTCCTGAAGGCCACATCTGCTGAAGCACAAGGAACAATGCACAGAAGCATGATTGTTAAATTCATGCACAGCATTGCAACATTTCAGTTAAATACACCTTTTGCAACATCATAATCACTTTCACTGACCCTTGGCAAGCACACATCTCTCTGAATATCCAAAGCATGGTGAGAGTTGGTGGGGGGGGTGGCCACTCACTCTGCAAGGGTTGTGGTGCAGCCAACTAGGGAAAAATTCTAAAATTCTCCCACACTTTTCCACAGGCAGGGGTCATTATAGCAGATAATTGAACAGATAACTGTTCAGGGTAAGCAGGGTACATCTGCTACATGCTTGTGGCTTCCCCCCAGCTCCCTATCCTGCTCACCTGTGTGCCGCTTTGGTCCCTGCACAAGTGATTGCTGAATGGCGCGGGAAAGTTTCCTGCAGTGGGGGAAGGAACAAAGCTGCTCTTGCAAGGAACCTTCGGCAGAGGATTACCGAGTACTTCGAGGAAACTTTCCTGGGGAGATCTCTGGAGGATTCCCATGAGATCTTGGCACGCATCAACACCCTGTTCTGTATTGATTAGCTACACAGGGAAATGTCCAGCTCACAGAAACACATCCAGCCTTCTACATTTCTATACCCTGAACCCACCTCCGCACTACATAAACCACAGCCACTTACCAGGGATCTCCTCTCCTGCTTTTTGCTCGCCAGAGAGCTACTGCTGAGACTAGCTAGACACCTCTGGAGTGGTGAACAGTTCCTGGCTGCCTGCCCCACCAACCGACCCTGCTGGGCGCTCCACATCATCTAACTCAACCTCTTCATCAATGACTTCATCCTCCATGTTAGGTCCTCTTTCCACCGCCTCCAGGCCCACTGAAGTATCCACAGGGCTCTTGGCGGTGGAGGTGGGGTCTCCACCAAGGATAGCGTCCACCTCCTTATAGAACTGGTATGTCTTAGATGCAACACCAGAGTGATGGTTTGCCTCCCTTGCCTTATGGTATGCCTGCCTCAGCTCTTTATCTTCACTCTGCAATGCAGCGTGTCCCAATCATAGCCCTTTTCGCACAAGTCTCAAGAAATGTCCTCGAAGATATCCCAATTCCTACAGCTCAAGCGCACTGGGACTGCACAGCCTCCTCTCCTCATATACTAAGCAGATCCAGAAGTTCCGCAGTGGTCCAAGCACGAGAGCGTTTACTGTGATAAACTGCTATAGTCACCTGTGATGATGTGATGAGACCTCTCCATGCCGAGCAAGCAAGAAATGGAATTTCAAATATTCCCAGGGCTTCTAAGGGGGAGGGGTGGATGGTTGTTTACTTGGCTGCAGGGCAATGGAGTTCAAACTGCTGAGCAGAGCGGTTATGATGGGCATTGTGGAACACCTCTTGGAGGACAATTAAAGCGATATAATCGAGCATGGTGTCTACATTGGCACTTTGTCAACAAAATTTTAGAGGACAAAGACATGTCTCTCATCGGCTGGTTGTATTTTGTCGCCAAAACAGGTCATTTTTGCAGCAAAAAAGTCTTATTGCAGCTTGTAAACATTTACTGTTTTGTCGACAAAAGCTGCCTTTTGTCGACAAAGCTTTGTAGTGTAGACAAAGCCTAATTGTTTCTCTTGATCCTGCCTTATAACTGCTCCCCTTTTGTTTGCAATGTTGTTGTAGTCATGTTGGATCCAGGATATTAGAAAGACAAGGTGTGTGAGGTAATGTCTTTTATTGGACCAACCTATTGGTGAAAGAGACAAGCTTTTTAGCTACACAGAGCTCTTCAGGTCTTTTGTTAACCATTATTGCATTGTATCTTGCCACTATGATGCTTTTAAGACTGCAGCTAAGTAGCTTCTAAGCATTTCAGTCTTCTGTCAGCAGTAGATTAGTCTGCCTGTCTTAAGTGGTGGATCCACTTGTTCTTTTGTTTTTCTCTTATACTTGCACCCCCCTTTTATAAAGCACATTTCCCACCAGCAGCAGTGCAGCTCCACCAGGTGCATTTCCACTGTGGAACTGTTAGTAAGGCCAGCTGTTGGTATTTTGGCAGCACTATCCCGTAGATCTGATCTGAGCAGGGTTGGCTGATACAGTCATTAAAATGGTGGCTGGTCTACACAAACACTACAGTTATGGCTACCTCTGGTGGAGGTGCAACAGTAAGAAATTTTAAGAACATTTTACTTTCACTTTTTGCTGTCCTTGAATTTTCATGGCAAATCCTGCTTTTACGGTGAGTTTAATTCGCTGCTTAATGCAACACACATTTTCAATAAGGATATTGTTATATTAACAAAAAGAAAAAAGCATGCAAGTAATTCAATTAAGTCTAAAAACAGATTTTTTTAAAAAATCTGATAATTTCATCTCATTGAACACCTTTGACAATTCAAGATTTTAGAAATTGTGCTTCATCAAGGCTTGATAGCTTGGCTCCTGCAGCTGGGAAAGAAGCGGAAAAGATTTAATGAGGCCATAGATTGGTTATGTATTAAATAGGTGGCCAATATGTTCTACAGTAGAAAAAGAAATTCAGTAGATGATGTTGTGGATTTCCCTTCCCCCCGCCCACCCCTTGGAGGAGGGTGGAAGGGTACTTTATATCAGACTGACTGCAGCTGGTATTAGTTAATTAATTTTTCGCTGTTGAGGAAACTGTGCACCAAAAGGAAGTAAGAATACATTTTGGGGAACACTTTCTGGAATGCTGTTCAAGATATTATTTCTAAAATGATAGTCAATATTTTGGCAATTTAAGGAGAACCATCCACAAGATATATACTACATTACTTATACTAATTACCCATATACTCAGATGGAAAACTCACTTTTCTCTGGAGGAATTATGGAAACAATTCTGGCATGTAGCAGTGACGGACAAAACAGTTTATGCATTTAAACATAAACACCAGCTCTATTACAAAATTGGGTAAAGATTTGCACCGTCAGAACTTGCCAAGACAATGTAGCCTTTGACAGATCTTAGTTTATGTACAATGAATTATGTTCTTTGCAGCCAGGGTTATGATGACTTTTGAATCTTTAACTTAAAATACTCTCTTTAAATTGAAGGAGATTTTCTCTCTGTCTAAAACCAGCAATTGTTCACTGAAACTTTTGAAGATAGGAAAGCAAGGAGTTAGGAAATACAGATTTAATTGTCACATTTAGTCCATCCCTGGAGGAAAGCCATTAGCTGCCCTCCATCCCCTTTTTATAAAGCAAAGCAGACGTGCAAATTTGCAAAGGTGACAGAAGAGGAAGAGAACCTAATGCTGTGGAATCTTGAACTTTGGTTAAGGGTTTGTTTAGCACCTTCATTGTATGTAACAGGGGTGGTCAAACTTACTGACCCTCTGAGCCCTATACAATAATCTTCAGAAGTCTGAGAGCTGCAAGAAGCTTACAACCTGTCCCACAGGGTGGTGCTTGCGGGGCTGCAGCGCTTCTGCTCTGATGGCCCCCCTCTGAGGGGCTAAAGCCCTGTGACCACAGTGGCGGATTTAGAGTTAGCAGGGCCCCATGCACAACTTTGTTTTCAGGGGGTCCCTCTGGGGACCCAGCCAAGAAAAAGAACATTCTCTTTTATCTCCCCCCACAACCCCGTTTTTCATTCTTTTTTTCTTTATCCTCTTCCTATATTGCAAGTAATGGGAAGTAAATGAAAATAAAGTGAAGTACCTTGATGGGGCAGGGGGTTGGCGTGCAGGAGTGGGTGCAGGGGTCAGGTGCTGTGAGGGAGTTTGGGTGTGGGCTCTGGGCTGGGGCAGGAGTGCGGCGCTTACCTTGGGAGGGTGCGGCTCCTACAGTGACCAGCACACACACCCCAATAGCAGTGACACCTAGCCTGGGGCGGGGCAGGGGGTCTCTGTGCGCCACTGCCCACAGGTGCCACCCCTGCAGCTCCCATTGGGGTGGGGGCAGCGCACAGCAACAACCCCCCCACCCACTCCAGGGGCCTCAGGGACATGCCGGCCATTTCCAAGAGCAGTGCAGAGGGAGGGAGGCAGAAGGGGCAGGGAGTTGCCTTATCCCTGCTGCTGGCACGTCTCAGCACGCCCCCTTGGAGGTAGGGGGGCACCAGGTCTCTGTGCACTCCCTGGGGTGGGGGCAGCATGCGGAGCTGCATCTCTTCCCCACTCCCGCCAGGGGCATGCAGAGAGGAGCCAGCAGCCGGTCACTTCCGGGAGCAGCCTGTGGCCATCGGCCATGGCATGCAGGCAGCAGCCTGCCTGCCTGAATCCTGCTGCACCGCCAGCTGTGACTCAGAGACAGGTTATCAAATAAGATTTGTCCTGCACTTTGGGGGGCCCCCATGCCACTGCACAGTTTGTTTCATGGTAAATCACTACTGTGTGACCCCCTTTTCTCCAGGGCAGAAGCCCCTAGTCCCACCACCCCATTGAAGGGCAGAAGCCCCAAGTTCCCCTGCCCATCACCCTCCACGAGCCACACTTTAACTTTAAAAGAGCCGCATGCCGGTTTGGCCATGCCTAGTATATAACCTGTCAGAAACCACCCGAGTTAGCTGGTTTTGATCATTATTTTGTGGGTGAGGATAAAGGGAGACCTGTTTCCCTATAGGATTATGCATTTTATGGTATGGATGTGTGTTCTACCACAGGCTGGAACATAATTTCATCCACTTTCCTGATAAGAGGAAGTTGAGGGTGGGGAGTTGTGGGGAGGTTCTCCAATGCATAATTAGGATGGGGACAGAAAAGCTAGAGAACAGGAAACAATGCAATATGTAAATGGAGATAGGAGCCGAGAGCAGGAGAACAGTGGGGTCAAGCAGAATAATTAAAGAGGAACATATAAGAGCAGAGAGCTTTACTAAAGCAATAGTGTACATGCATTCACTCTTATTTAGTGGCTGTTTAAGAGGAAACCTTCCTGTTACCTGAGGGGAGATGGCGGCGGGGGAAGAAAGTAGCTTCTTAAAGCCTATTGAGAATTAGAGTATTGTTTTGTTTTTAGCAATACTCAGTAATGGTGGGTGGTACATATATATATATATATATATTAACAATCATTGTAAAAGATCTTAATCCTGCTATTAATAAAAAAGAGGCCATGAAGAAACTCAGAAAAAATAATGCAGAGAAATACTCTTACAAACAATCCAGTTTTGAGCAGTTAGGGACAGTAGTGATCTATGTAGATACTTTATAGCGAGATGTGTGTATAGGAGTTGGGGATTTAAATAAACAAACAAACAAAACCCAGCAGCTTGAATAAAGAAAAAAGAGTATGATAGCAGTTCTAATTTTGGAAGATGATTTGAAAGCTTATGGGTGGACCTTTGCCTAGTAGACAAGACAGAAGAGTGACCTAATGCTGAACATGAGCAATGATTGTTGTGGTAGAAATACTAGGAGTAGAGTTATTGTATGGGGGAAGATACTTTAATTGTGCATTGACACCTAGTTAAATATATCTGACAGTAAATGTGGGTAGTGATGACCAGCAATTAGTCCTCCCTACAAAGAAAAAAGACTGGAAAGAGGAAAATAAAGCATTCAGCATTTTTTTCCCCAGATGCGTGGTTATATATCATAGAAATGTAGGACTGGAAAGACTGATAGTTCATCTAGTCCAGTCCCCTGCACTGAGGCATGACTAAGTTATCTAGACCAGCGTTTCTCAAACTGGGGTCTACGGAACAGAGACGGAGCACGATTGGGGGAGAGAGGGAATCATGTCCAGGGCTGCTGCCCCCACTGATCAACTCCTTCCCCTCCCTCCCATTGCCTCCTGCATGCTGGGGAACAGCTGTTTCTTGGCATACAGGAGGCGCTGGGAGGGAGGGAGAGGGGGCAGAATGAGGCGGGGAAGAGGAGGGGCAAGGGTGGGGTCTTGGGGGAAAGGTTACTAAAGTTTGAGAACCACTGATCTAAACCATCCCTAGACCATCCTGTTTACTGGAATAGGATCATACTTTCATCTTTTGATCTAAAACCATGCTTGCTGATGATGGCAATGTACAGTTGTATGTGCAAATCACCTGAGCTCCAGGATAATATCACCATACCATATGTGTAGGTCAGGCATATGGACTATGTGTATGGAATATGGGCTTATATCCATATTCAATGACATAAAAACTGTTAACACAGTATTAAGGTTGCTTGGTGGTAGGTCGTTTCCTTGCAGAACTTTGAGTTGAGCAAAACTCAGCCTTCCTAAAAACAGGAAATGCAGACTTTCACTAATGCCCCTATGCACTCCGTTAATTCACATACCTTTACTCTACCAACCTCAGTGTTGCTGAAATATACAAGCTCTTCACCTCTATTTACAACCCATTCATTCTCATCCACAGAATTTCTTCTAACACAATTAAAGGACAAAAGAGGGGTGAGGAAGTTACGCATTAGTAGATTTCATAGTGTTGCTGTAGCAATTATTCAGATGCTCAGCCAAATCAGAGAAAACTACGCATACCTCCTCCACATAAATCTCTTAAGTGGTCCAAATCTGTTCTCATACACTGTATGAGGTGCACACCACAAATAAGTCCTAGATAATTGCCATTGAAATGAATGACCACAATGGCCCATCAACCAAAACTTCTTAAGGCATGGGTTAGATTCTTCAGGTGGCCTGCATTGGCATCATGATTTACCCACCCTATCAGCCTGTAGTCGGCAACCTCTATGTCATGGTTTTCTCCTTCCTCTCCTGTAAACTTCTGTAACCTCGTGATTCAGGACTGATAAACAGATAAAGAGAACTAAAAATTAATGGTAGCTTAGTTACAAGTGGTCATGACTTGATAACATTTATAATTGCTAGCAGAATAAAGTCTAGACCAGTAATATATATAGTATTTGGTATTTAAATAGGGCCAGTTTCACAAAGCTGAAAATTATGAGCCAGATCAGCTGGGAGGAAGAATTTAATTAGAAAAATGGGAATCATCTAAGAACACTTTACTAGATACCCAAAAAGCCACAATCAACGGAGAATGCTGTGCAAGTTAAAAAACCAGACCTGGTTTAGAGGGGAAGTGAAGGTAGCTATAATAAATTTAAAAAAAGTTATGTATAACAAATAGAAGAAAAGGGAGGATGATAGTAATGAGTAAAAATCAAAGTTAGGAACTATAGAAAATGAATAGGGAAGTCAAGGGACACAAGAAGAATTATATGACTAGTAGAGCAATACTAGGACAATAAGGAGTTTTTTAAATATGCTGTGACCACTGCTGGAATATTGTGTCCACTTCTGGTGCCCATAATTCAAGAAGGAGTTTTCTAAATAATCCTGATAATGGTATTGGTCCATTACTAGATGAAAATAGAATTATCAATAATAATGCAGAAAAGAAGTGTTCAACATTTATTTCTGTTCTGTATTCGGGGGGGAAACGGATGATGCAGTCTTATCATATGTTGCTGATCACACTCTTTACATTTCACTAGTATCGCTGGAGGATGATAAACAGAAGCTATGAAAGTTAGACATTTTTAAATCTAGCAGGCCCAGAGTTTTAAAGGGGCTGGCTGAGGAAATCACTGGACTATTAATGTTGATTTTTCAGTCAGTCTTGGAGTACTGAAAGAAAGTTAATGTGATAATTTTTAAAAAGGGTAAACAGGATAAAGCTATAATTATAGGCTTGTCAGCCTGACAACCCCAAGCAAAATAAAGGAGTGGCTGATATGGGACTTGATTAATAAAGAACTAAAGGCAGGTAATGTGATTAGTGCAAATCAACATTGGTTTATGGAAAAGAGATCCTGTTAAACTAACTTGATATTTTTTATGAGATTACAAGTTTGGTTGATAAAGGTAATAGTGTTGATGTAATATACTTAGACTTCTATAAGGCATTTAACTTGGTACTGCATGACATTTTGATTAAACAACTAGTATGACATATAATTACTATGGCACACATTACATGGATTAAAAACTGGGTAATCAATAGGTATCAAAATGTAACTGTAAACAGGGAATCGTCATTGAGATTGTTTGTTTGTTTCCAGTGTGGTTCTGTAGGGGTCAATTCTTGGCACTATGCTATTTCACATTTTTATCAGTGACCTGGCAGAAAACAAAATCATCGCTGATAAAGTTTGCAGATGACACAAAAATTGGGTAAATAATGGTGGTAAATAATGGTAAATAATAAAAATAGTGGTAAATAATGAAGAGAACAGGTCACTGTGATCTGGAGAGCTTTGTAAACTGGGTGCAAGCAAACAATATGCATTTTAACTTGGGTAAATATATACAGCTAGGAACTAAGAATGCAGGCTCTACTTACATGATAGGAGACTCCAACCTGAGAAGCTGTGACTCTCATACCCTCCCAAAAAGACGACACCCACCAGAGACTGCTTTATCGGGGAGGAGGGAGTCTGGGATGCTTTCTAGGTGCACCCAAGACTGGGTTACCTTGTTACCTGCTTGTCTCAGTCAGAGAGAGATTTGCTGGTACTAAACTGGGTGACAGTGTTTATTAGCCATGCCAGACAAGCTTCTCAGGATGCTGCCAGTCCTTTCTTTGTCTTGCAGGTAACATTTGGTGCACCCCAGTATCTGAACCCCCTTGAAGAGTCTTTCTCTGTGGTATCCAGCCACTGTGACTGGACACTCACAGTAAGTCTGCTCCCTCCAAAGAGCAGTATACTCACCAGCTTACTTGATTCAAGTAAGAATTCACACGTTGCTTAATGTTACTGCACTGAGATCTATTGATGATAAAACAAAGAAAAGGTTATTAACAAAGATAGAGCTTCAAGTGCTACTGTGTAACGGTAGTAGAAACAGCTATAGTTACAAATGAAACAAAAGTAGACCATGCTGCTACAAGACTAAACACAACCTTAGGAGGGTAAAGACAAAGGTCTGAAATATCCATCTATCTCACATTCAGTGATCTCAGCATCACCAGCCAGGATCCAGCTTTCATGGATACAAAAAGTACTGTCCTTCTTGTGCCCGCAGTGATGAATAAAAAACATGTCTTGTTGCCCACTTACTGTCCAGTAAACCTTTGAAATGTAACTTTTTGAAGTGTGTCCCCTCCCCACCCGATGAGATTCTTCGTAGGCACACATGGGGGGCACCAGTAGGGGCTTAGACACCCCCAGAGGGGCAAGCCCCCCATATCCCAGCTTTATAGGAGGGGAGGGGGGCTCAGACCTCCCTAGAGGAGCAGGAGCCCTTCAGACCTGGACATACGCACAGGTGGGGAGAATGTGGGGCTGATTGGTGACCCTGCCCCATGTCTCCCCTCCCAGTAGCCCACCCCTTCCTTACCTGAGCCCCAACCTTTTCCCCCTCCACTCCCACCCATCACCGTTTATCTGCCTCCCCCTCGCTCCTGAGCCCCAAACTTCTCCCCCCTACTTCCCCACTCCTCTGGCCCCTAATATCCATCTCCCTCCTAGCAGGCAGTCACATATCTAATTCCCCCTCAAAATACTTTGAGTATCTTCCCCCAAAATAAAATGCCACCCATGACTCTCAAATTTTAGCCACCACAGCTAGAGTCAAAAACTCCATTTGTCTTGGGAGGCAGGGGCTTGTGAGTAACATATCTCTCTGATGTTAGTTGAAGGGGCATTTTTCAGACATCAATCTCAATGAGGTCTGTGATTCAGCCAGTCATTAGTACCCTCCCAGTTTAACCATACAAGGTAGCAGGAAGAAATTGGTTTTTTGGGTGGGTCCTTACTTTGGAAGTCCTGTGGTCAAATGACCCCCAAATGTGGCTCATTTTCTCTGGCAACATTTCTGGAACTACATGAATTCCCATGAGTGAACAGGTGCATCTGCATCTCCCTTGTGGAATACCCAGCATGGTTAGCATTGTAGTTTCTTGGTGCAGTTTTAGGTAACGTAAGTGAACCTGGCAAACAAGACTCTGCAAAACTAGACCTTAGCTAATTTACTCATTTAATCAACAAATGTAGTCACTGGTAATACATTTGCTTGGCTGCCTTGTTGAGGACTCATAGGTTTCGGTACAGTTGCAACTGTTCTCTGTGTAATTTCTCCCACAGTACTACTATTGGATTGATCGATGCTATAGGAGCATCCATTTTGATAACTCCCTCTAAGTTTTCAGATTTTAAGATTTGTAATCAATCAGTCTCAATATGTGACTTGGATTTTGGGGTTATGTGTGTTAGTGTCCACTTTAAACTTGTGCTCCCTAGGACATTTCCTCACCCATAAAATAATCTTTGTATTTGTTCATTAGGTCACCTGACTTAGCCAATATTAGTGACAAAAGTGGGATGTGGGAAGCTGGCAGACCAGGTGCCAGCTCTTGCCAGGGCTTTAGGACTCAGCCAATCACTGATAAATGCATTGCTGGAATCCAGTCCAGCTCACATGTGTGTTAAGATGGGTCTTGGCCTTATAACAATGTGTTTAGTGTTTAGACTTTGTGAAATGCTTGTAAGCTGCTGCATGCATTAATCCTACTTACAATGTTTGTAACACATGCTATAAGGTCATTAAGATTTTGCTTTATAACTGTAAAAAAATTTGTATCCTGAAACTGTCATCCCATCAGAATGTATAGTCTCCTCCTGGTCATTAGGAAGGTTAGCAAAACTAAATGGGCCATTGGGGGACATCACAAAGCAAAGACATTGTTAATTGCCTTTTCATACCCATGAAGAGGGTACGTGCAAAAGGGGTCATCCCATCAGCTTGAATTCTGTAAGACAGAAATAGAGATAGTGAACAAGAAAAATTTCCATCTGTTTTGCTGGTTGGACTCATATAGGGCTGGAGTTACAAAACAGAAGCAGAGATCCCCAGGGTCAACTTGGGTTAGCTCTAAAAGACATTCAGAGCTGGCAGATTCCTACAACTGTCACCTTTTGGAACCATAGTCTGTAACTCATTTGTGTATATATGGCACCTACTTTAACCTTGTAATAACTCTCTCATTGCTTTTTCCTAGTTAATAAATCCTTAGCTAGTTTACCATAGGACTGGCTACAAGCATTGTCTTTGGTATGCGATATCAGGTATAAATTGACATGGGGTAAGTGCTTGGTCTTTTGGGACTAGAAGCAACGATTACACTGCTCTACAGCCAAAATGCTTCTGAAATAAATGTAGTCAAACTTTACTAATTCTGGGTCACTAAGAATGAAAATGATGCTTAAAATTGTTGATTGGCTCTAGTTTTCAAGACATGCTATTGGGTCAGTATATACGACCCTTGACTTGGGAATGGCGGAGGATACGTGAGTTATAAAGGGAAGGGATCTCAATTTAAACCAGAAATGATTAAAATACATCTTTGACTGGATCTATGAATAAATCTATGACTGGGTTTGGACAGTACTTGCTTTTTAGGCAAAACAATGAATGATGCAATCTGAAGCTGGTATTGCATCATACATGATATGAATTGCATCATGTTATTCCTAGAAGTCATGGATGATGCAATCATAACGAAGCTTACATCACTCTGCTGAACAAATTGCCCTATATCAGCTCTTGAAATCATACAGTGTCATGCTCTCTTATTTGTCAGTGTTTGATTTTGCAAAGGGACACATTTCTGTTTAGCCAAAGTGAGCAGAGATGCCTCGTACTTGTGTGAACAGTGCAGATAACTTCTGCTATGTTTGTGATGAAGTGACTTTTGCATCACAAAAGCGCAGTATAACCACTATGGTTAAGAAAGCCTATCACCTTTATTTTGGCTGCAAAATTGGAGCTCAGGACAAGAGGTGGGCCCCACACATATGCTGCAACACTTGTGCAACAAATCTTCGCCAGTGGTTGAACAGGAAAAGGAAATCTATGCCTTTTGCAGTGCCAATGATTCGGAGAGAGCCAACAGATCATACCAGCAATTGTTACTTCTGCATGGTGCCTCCAGTTGAGAAAGGTGTGTCAAAGAAGAAAAAGTGGACTGTGCATTATCCAAACATTCCATCAGCTATACGCCCAGTACCCCGTGGAGAAGGACTGCCGGTTCCTGATGCATCAGAATCATTCTCACTTGAGTCAGACGAGGAAGAGGAAGAGGATGAAACTTCTGGTCCTGAACCATCAATGTCACAGGACCCACATTTTCTCCCATCCTCCTCCTCTGAACCACACCTCATAACACAAGGTGAACTGAATGATCTTGTCAGGGATTTGGAACTACCCAAGAGTAAGGCAGAGCTTTTGGGCTCCAGACTACAGCAGTGGAATCTCCTGGCAGGTGATGTTAGGGTTTCCATGTTCCGTGACCGTCAAAAGGATCTTGTCCCATTCTTCTTCATGGAAGGTGCTCTTGTAGCCTGCAACAACATCGATGGTGTGATGGCAGCCCTCAACATCGTTCACGATCCAGATGAGTGGAGACGGTTCATTGATTCATCGAAGACGAGTTTTAAAGCTGTTTTACTGCATAATGGCAATGTTTTGCCATCAATTCCAGTTGGTCATGCAGTCGATATGAAGGAAACCTATGACAACATGAAACAACTTTTGAGGTACATAAATTATGACCAACATCAGTGGCAGCTTTGTGACGATTTGAAGGTTGTTGCTCTCTTGCTTGGTCTGCAGACTGGATACACAAAGTACTGCTGTTTTCTCTGCGAATGGGATAGTCGTGCAAGAGATTCCCACTACATCAAGAAAGATTGGCCACTCCGACAGTCATTGGAGCCTGGGAGGAAAAGTGTTCAGCATCCACCACTTGTTGAATCAAGGAAGATTTTGTTACCACCCTTCTTCATCAGACCCAGCTTGATGTGTAACTTTGTCAAGGCCATTGACAAAACACAAGCAGCTTTCAAGTACCTCCATGGAAAATTTCCAAGGTTAAGTGAAGCTGAGATAAAGGAAGGTGTCTTTGTTGGTCCTGAGATTCATGAACTTCTTCGAGATGATGCATTTTACCATGCACTGCGTGGCAAGGAAAAAAAGGCATGGAAGGAAAGCCTTCCAGTTAGTGGCAATAAATTTTCTCGGAAACAACAAGGCAGACAACTACAGGTTGTTGGTGGAAAACCTCCTCAAGGCATGCAAAAGCCTTGGTTGCAACATGTCACTAAAGATACATTTTTTGCACTCTCATCTAGATTTTTTCCCACCAAACTGCGGAGCAGTAAGCGACGAGCACGGCGAGCGATTTCACCAGGACATTGCAACAATGGAGAAACGCTCTCAGGGCAAATGGAGCCCATCAATGCTTGCAGATTATTGCTGGACAGTGACAAGAGATGCTCCATGTAATGAATACAAGAGACAAGCCAAGAAGCGCCGAGTAGACACTGAATAGGACTAAACTATGTACATAATAGTTTTTTGCCTTTTGTTTCATAATACATTTTATTTCTATAACCCCTTTGCTGATTTGTAAAGTGTTACATAAACAGGACAGGTGAAATAGTATCATGTAAAGCAACCATAAACACCTGAAAAGACCTAGGTTTACAATTTATGATTAAAACTCTACTATCTACACAATATACATAGACATAAAATGTAAAAACTTAAATATCTTAGAAACAGTAGCCAATCAGTTGTTTTAATTGTCATATTTGAATTCAGCACATCAAAATACATACTAAATAGCACATTTTATCTCTGAAGCAGACGACTTCTCAAAAATTGTAGACCAGTGTTACCTGAATCTTCTGTGATCTTTGGTGTATTGCGACCAATGATCACTAGTCTAGCTTGCCTGAGTGGCCATTTCTGACACCATGGTAAGACTGTTATAGTGCTTCAGGAGTTGCATTTCATACTGTATTGGTGAAATCTAATGATAGAACATACAACCAGTTTGGGGTGTCTGTCCTGCTTTTTAACAGGCTGCCCCGAGTTTGGCACTCACGGTCCTGAACCACTTCAGACAGCATGACAGGATGTTTCCCCCTGATAATACTAGTTTGATCAATTTAAGATCCTGGCCTACTTTGAGACCAAATGCGGGATGTACAATGTAAGATTTTAGATACTTTTCATTCTCATTGGTTTTACAGATTGCAGTTCATATACTCTGCCAATCTAGTGGCTCATCTCCATAGCCAAACAATTGCTAGCTTGGGGACAGAGATCTGCCTCCATGAGGAGTTGTTTGAGCCTGAGGTCCCTTTCCTTTTTAGTTCTAGGGTGAAACCCTTTGTAGATCATGCAATGATCTGTTTGATGTGCTTTCCCCAGGCACTTTAGGCAGGAGTCATGGGGATTGCCCTTTGGCATGTGGCAGGTGCCACATGGTTTGAACTCTTGGGACTGAGGCATACTAGATCACAGGCCCTGGTTCTCATGGGTGACTTTAATCACCCCGACATCTGCTGGGAGAGCAATACAGCGGTCCACAGACAATCCAGGACGTTTTTGGAAAGTGTAGGGGACAATTTCCTGGTGCAAGTGCTGGAGGAACCAACTAGGGGAAAAGCTCTTCTTGACCTGCTGCTCACAAACAGGGAAGAAATAGTAGAGGAAGCAATAGTGGATGGGAACCTGGGAGGCAGTGACCATGAGATGGTCGAGTTCAGGATCCTGACACAAGGAAGAAAGGAGAGCAGTAGAATACAGAGCCTGGACTTCAGAAAAGCAGACTTTGACTCCCTCAGGGAACTGATGGGCAAGGTCCCCTGGGAGAATAACATGAGGGGGAAAGGAGTCGAGGAAAACTGGCTGTATTTTAAAGAAACCTTATTGAGGTTGCAGGAACAAACCATCCCGATGTGTAGAAAGAAAAGTACATATGGCAGGCGACCAGGTTGGCTTAACAGTGAAATCCTTGCTCGTCTTAAACACAAAAAAGCAGCTTACAAGAAGTGGAAGATTGGACAAATGACCAGGGAGGAGTATAAAAATATTGTTCAGGCATGCAGGAGTGAAATTAGGAAGGCCAAATCACACTTGGAGTTGCAGCTAGCCGGAGATGTTAGGAGTAACAAGAAGGGTTTCTTCAGGTATGTGAGCAACAAGAAGAAAGTCAAGGAAAGTGTGGGCCCCTTGCTGAATGAGGGAGGGAACCTTGTGACAGAGGATGTGGAGAAAGCTAGTGTACTCAATGCTTTTTTTGCCTCTGTCTTCACAGACAAGGGCAGCTCCCAGACAGCTGCACTCCGCAGCACGGTATGGGGAGGAGGTGACCAGCCCTCTGTGGAGAAAGAAGTAGTTTGGGACTATTTAGAAAAGCTGGACGAACACAAGTCCATGGGGCCGGATGCACTGCATCCGAGGGTGCTAAAGGAGTTGGCCGATGTGATTGCAGAGCCATTGGCCATTATCTTTGACAAATCATGGCAATCGGGGGAGGTCCCGGATGACTGGAAAAAAGCTAATGTAGTGCCCATCTTTAAAAAAGGGAAGAAGGAAGATCCGGGGAACTACAGGCCAGTCAGTCTCACCTCAATCCCTGGAAAAATCATGGAACAGGTCCTCAAGGAATCAATTCTGAACCACTTAAAGGAGGGGAAAGTGATCAGGAACAGTCAGCATGGATTCACCAAGGGCAAGTCATGCCTGACTAACCTAATTGCCTTCTATGATGAGATAACTGGCTCTGTGGATGAGGGGAAAGCAGTGGATGTGCTATTTCTTGACTTTAGCAAAGCTTTTGATACAGTCTCCCACAGTGTTCTTGCCAGCAAGTTAAAGAAGTATGGGCTGGATGAATGGACGGTAAGGTGGATAGAAAACTGGCTGGATGGTCATGCTCAATGGGGAATGATCAATGGCTCCATGTCTAGTTGGCAGCCGGTATCAAGTGGAGTGCCCCAAGGGTCGGTGCTGGGGCCGGTTTTGTTCAATATCTTCATCAACGACCTGGAGGATGGTGTGGACTGCACCCTTAGCAAGTTTGCAGATGACACTAAACTGGGAGGAGTGGTTGATACGCTGGAGGGTAGGGATAGGATACAGAGGGACCTAGACAAATTAGAGGATTGGGCCAAAAGAAATCTGATGAGGTTCAACAAGGACAAGTGCAGAGTCCTGCACTTAGGACGGAAGAATCCCATGCACTGCTACAGACTAGGGACCGAATGGCTTGGCAGCAGTTCTGCAGAAAAGGACCTAGGGGTTACAGTGGACGAAAAGCTGAATCTGAGTCAACAGTGTGCCCTTGTTGCCAAGAAGGCTAACGGCATTTTGGGCTGTATAAGTAGGGGCATTTCCAGCAGATCGAGGGACGTGATTATTCCCCTCTATTCGGCACTGGTGAGGCCTCATTTGGAGTACTGTGTCCAGTTTTGGGCCCCACACTACAAAAAGGATGTGGATAAATTGGAAAGAGTCCAACGGAGGGCAACAAAAATGATTAGGGGGCTGGAGCACATGACTTATGAGGAGAGGCTGAGGGAACTGGGATTGTTTAGCCTGCAGAAGAGAAGAGTGAGGGGGGATTTGATAGCTGCTTTCAACTACCTAAAAGGGGGTTCCAAAGAGGATGGATCTAGACTGTTCTCAGTGGTAGAAGATGACAGAACAAGGAGTAATGGTCTCAAGTTGCAGAGGGGGAGGTTTAGGTTGGATATTAGGAAAAACTTTTTCACTAGTAGGGTGGTGAAGCACTGGAATGGGTTACCTAGGGAGGTGGTGGAATCTCCTTCCTTAGAGGTTTTTAAGGTCAGGCTTGACAAAGCCCTGGCTGGGATGATCTAGTTGGGGTTGGTCCTGCTTTGAGCAGGGGGTTAGACTAGATGACCTCCTGAGGTCCCTTCCAACCCTGAGATTCTATGATTCTATGCCCTGAACCCCAAAAGGGGAACGAACTGGGGTGGGAAACCCCAAACACAGACTAGCTAGCTAACTAACTACCTACAACTATTTGTAAGCAGAGTCTGAATGAGCTCTCCCCTGACATCTAGTGGTGAGCTGTGGAAAACTACTTCAGGAACTGATCTCATTTGCATGGGCACACCCACCCTGCCTAGGTGCTCAGCATGATGGGATTGCTTGCCCAAATGATCACTTGTGGCTAGTGTGGGATTCCCCAGTCTCCTTGTTATTGGGGCAGGAGTAATAAAGGGTTGTTATCCTTGTTGTGTGAATCGAGGGCAGCAGAATTGTACCTGGCATACCCCAATGGAGGGACTCATCCTCAACTGAAAGGCACTGGCTAGGCAGGGGACATGGGTTCCAAAGCCCAGTGATTTGAGAGAGGATGGAGATAGATACTTGTGTCTAGAGGGAGTTGGTCCTGTTTAAGTGTTCTACGCACCATTTGCCCCCCTCCTCTCTCTAGTGTATAATAGCAGAGCTAATTTAGACTAAATTGAGTCTTGTTGCATGCCGCAGAGCTGAAATCACTGATACCTGCATCTAAGTATTAGACCTACTGTGGGACAGTGTCTCTGCTGCAAGAGACTGTCCAGTGTGCACCAGCAGTGAGGTTCCCCCACTAACATGTTAAATCACTGAGAACTGTGTTAAGTCGTGAGCCTTGAAGACATCTTGGTGAGTGGGTGGCTGGCAGAGAGGTGTGGCTGGTGAAGAGAGGCTTGGTGAGCGGCCAGCAGGGTGGCTGGCAGAAAGGGCCAGAGCGGAGCACCACAGAGAGGTGTGGCAATTGGCTGTTGGGGCAGTGAGCAAATGCCCGGACAGCGGAGCTTGTAAGGTGTCTCCTTACCTTTCCACCTTTCACCCAGAGTGGGAGGTGAACTCTGCAGATGAACCTCTGAACTCTGGGGTTGCACTAACCAAGAACAGCAACTGTGAGTGTGGTGCAGAGAAGGGATGGGCACATGAAAGGGACTTTTGGGTTGCTGGACTTAAGAACCTGAGGGGGAAAGGACACTGCCCAATTTATTTGCGGGGGTGAGTCTTTTGCTCATTGTTTATGTTTATGAACCCTAGTTGCGGTATTTTCCCAAATTAATGCTAAGTTACTTCCCTCCTTTTAATAAAAGTTTTTGCTACACTCAGACTCTGTGCCTGAGGGAGGGGAAGTATTGCCTCTTAGAGGCACCCTGGGGGTGGTGTGTAATTGTCCCAGGTCACTGGTGGGGGCTTGAGCCGGTTTTGTGTTGTAGTGTTGAAAAGGAACCTCTAGATACTGAACCCGGCCCTTGTTGCTGCCAATTCTGACTGGCAGAAGGGTTACATCTTTACAGGGTTACTAGGGGAAAAGCTTGCTGAAGCAAGAGACCCACTCAGCTGCAATGACTGTCACTGGTGGGAAGAAAAAATTGAGGAGGCAGTGGGTCGGCAGGGACCTATATGCAGTGCCATGAAGGTGTGACTCCAGGGGGGCACCCAGGCTGACCCAACGGGTACTGTTAGGAGAAAAACCTTCTGATGACTGTGCACGTGGCATGCATACACCTACTTGGAATGGACATGAGCAACACATCTTGAAGAACAACAGTTGCGAGAAGATAGGTAACTTTTTATTGTTGCCCCTGCATAGGTGGCTGCTGACACATCAGCATGATCCAGTCCTCCACCCCATGTATTGTTGTGGGTATATAGAGTTTTGTGTATATATATATTTGTGAAATCTGTCTTTTTATTGGTCACTGATCTCACGCATTTTACCACTCATCACAAGGTCTCCTTTGTTTATAAAATTGGAGCCTGCCTGCTTGTGTACAACAGGTGTCTTTTTGATTTTTTGGTTGCCTGAAAACTTGGTGGCATTTTCTTACTCCATCTGACATCTCCTCTTTAGAATCTAAGTGGCTATCTATAGTAGGGTGACCAGACAGCAAGTGTGAAAAATTGGGACAGCGGGAGGGGGGTAATAGGTTCCTATATAAGACAAAGTCCCTGTCTTTGGGACTGTCCTTATAAAATTGGGACATCTGATCACCCTAATCTATAGTCTGGGCCCAGACCCGAGGAAGAGCTCTGAGTAACTCGAAAGCTTGTCTCTCTCACCAACAGAAGTTGGTCCAATAAAAGATATTACCTCACCCACCTTGTCTGTTTAGTATGTAGAAAGATTGTTTAAATTATGACACTTTTCTTCTATAAGCTATTTTTAAAAATTCTTATTTAATTGAAAATTCCAAAGCTGTCCTAACATTATGTCCTCAGAACCTTTTGATAAAGTAGGTAGCTATGTGAGCATCTATCCTCTAGTTTCCCTTGGCTATCTGTTCAATATTCTTTTGTTTTTTGTATACTTGGAAATTGGTTCTAAGTCACCTTTCTACTGTTTAAAATAATTATTATTGATTAGTTCTTAGGGGAGAAGTTACTTTCTGCTCTCCTCTTTCTTATAACAGGATCAAATGGACCACCTTAGTTTCAGTTCAAATAGAATTTCATAGGAACAATGAAATGACTGTAAGCACATATTGCCAATTCTAGCCTGCAGGATTTCTCTCTCCCACCTTGAAAGGTGGCAAGACAATTACTGATATCCTTGTAGATCTTCTTTAAAGTTGGGCATAACCTGGCAGTGAATGAAATGTATAACCTTCCAACTCAATGACATTTAACCCAACCACATCTCAGTTCAGGCAGAAAAATAAATTGGTACTCAGCTGCTCCCTGTCTATTTTTCTGGTTAGGGCTATAAATAAAAGAAATGATTGTGGTTTCACCTGTGTGATTTTTTGTGTGTGCGTGTGCTTTGTTCTGTTGTTCCCAACAGAAAGGACTGGAGGAGGCTGTACCCAGACTTTATTATGTCGCCAACCATTTAAAACATCTATATTCAATTTCACATTCCTTTAAAAAATGCTTGTTATAGCTGTAGATAGACCACCCACCTTTTCTTCTGCCTTTCATCCTTGCCCCTCTTATTCATGCAATTCAATTGCATCACTCAGTTGTGACATTAAAATGACAGTGTAACCAAAAGTAATATCCTGCTGAAATGAGGTCTGAGCATATTTACACAATAATGTATAGACTCTATAACTAGTAATGAGGTACCAGAGGACAGCGTGGTAAGGGATGTACAGAAAGTGAAGCTTTTAGGTGGATATGAAAACTATCTTTAAAAAAGTAGCAGTCAGTAATCTCCTGCGCCAACCTCCTTTATCCTTTTCCAAAGACATTTTTAGTTTTCCATAGTGTTTGTAAGCCCACATGATCTCACAAAATGCTATAGATTCCCCCCCAAAAAAACACAACCAAACAAAAAAACGCTGTATTTTTAAAAAAACTCTTCCAATGGCAAGACCAAACCCCGTTTTTCTGAGCAGTGCTAAATGAATCTTTGCTATTTCTTAATTAATGAGGAACTTGTTTTGTGTTCTGTAAATGCTTAGCACTTAGCAATGTTAGTAATGCTTAAAAAAAGTCTTTAAAATGGTTCAGTTACTAAGTGCTTTTGACTCTCCCAGGAAGACACTGAAGCAGACCTTCTGCTCTGAATTAATAAGGCCAATCCAAAGCACACAAAGCCCAGAGTGACCGAGTATTCTTCTGGTGTCTTCACTAGCTGAACAGAGATCAGATAAATCACTCTCAAGCAGTTAAATCAATGATCATAAATTAGGACCCTGTTTTTACAGTGCCTTGTTGTAAATTCCCATTGTTAGATTAATTTAACAGCTGCAGTGAAGAGCACCTCCCACAAGATCATGTCAGGGAAGATAATTTTCTTTTTTTAAAGGCAAAATGAAATGACTGAATTATTTGTTTTTACATACTACACAAAATGGAATTCCTCAGCCTATCCCAGCTAATTCATGTTTCAATTGTACCCAGCTGTTTAAATTGCACTGCTCAGAGATTGCCTTGATCCCCAGGTGCAGGTACTCCATCTGTGCTGCTCTGAGAGACTATTTACAGCAGAGGTTAGGCCAGTGATTGCTGGGATGGAAAACTCATTTCTCAGCCTGGCTTTTATTTACACTCTTATTAAAGATCCTTTCACTCATGTTGGAATGGCAGCTAGTGGCTGCTGCGAACATTTGGCATTGAGCCAAGCAGCAAAATTACCATGTCGATGAAAGATAGTCTGCTTCCATTTTAACCTTTTACTGTTCTCCCCTTTCCAAGTATATTTGCATGAAGAAGAATGATTATTGAAAGAGATAGGGGGACAAAGGAGGAAAGAAACCTTGTCGGCTGAGCTCGCCAAGGAAAAAATAACTTTGCCACCAATTTGGAAAAATATCTTTGTTGCTTTATTAATTGGATATGCCTTTCCCTTAATTATTATTAGAGTTTGTTTTCTTGTGAAACAGTGGAGCCACTCATGCCCGCCCCCTTGTGAACACTTCCTGGGCTATAATTGCAGTGAAGAGGTTTCTATTTAATCTCAGATGCAGTGCACAGGCAGCCGCAGCAACGCCCTGAAAATACTTGGCCTAAAAATTATTTGCCCTTCAGTTAGAAATTAATCATCTTCCTGAATGTAAGCTCTTGGATAGTGCAATTTGTACAATCTTCCTTTAGAGAAAGGAAAGATACTGGCTCTTGCTGTCTAAGGCTGCCCTGCCATTCAGCAATACAGCTATCGACCTGGTGGTGGTTTTTTGTTTTAAATATTGGCCAGAAACCTCAAAACATCTGTTTCCAGGACCAACATATGATTGCTTAGCAGTAACAAAATCCAGATCAGCTGCGTTAAGACAATGAACAATGTTCTCGAGTGCCAGCTGCAGTGTGGTCACATCTAAGAGCACAACACTGAGAAGAGGCAACTAAATCCCCAACCTCACTGCTACTGCCCAAGCAAATACTTTCAACATGAAACACCCAAACAAAAATGCCCGGGTGGTGCTACTTCTTAGTACCGGGCTGTTTCCTCCTCCTAGGTGTCTGAGTGAGAGGAGGAGGGTTCACTTTAGCTTCCCTTTTCCTTGGGAAGAGAGTGTTTTTATTTGGGGCTAGTCTTAAACTCCCAGATCCTGCATTATGGGATTCGGTGAAAATCTCAGCTTTTTTTTTTAGAGATGATCCCTATGCGGATTCCAAATGTGGGTGCGCATGCACACCATGTGCCAGAGCTGGCACTGTTCATAGTAGTGTCCGTTGCCCAGGCAAGCCGGGTTTAACAACTGTGCTTCGTGTCCGTGCTCCTTCTCTGTCAGCGACGAACACCACTGTTGCCTTTATTGGCTTGGCAAAGCCACCATCATCACCCATTGCTCCATCTGCCGTTCGTTCCCCTCCAGAACTCGAGCAGCTCGAGAACTTTGCCACCACAAGTTACCTCATGGAGGAGGCTACGTGCTGCTGGATCAACCGCAGTGGCACCCGCAATGCCTCCCTGGGCCCCAAAAGGCGCAAAACCATTCTTTCTTTTCAATGTCATGGGTTTTAAGGGCCTTGAAATGCTACAACTCCACTGCTGTAACACTTCAGAGTAGACAATACCTATGCTGCAGGGAGGGAGTTCTCCCATCGGCGTAGGTAATCCACTTCCCCCAGAGTGAGTAGCTAGGTCAACAGAAAAATTCTCCCATTGACCTAGCACTGTCTACATGGGGACTTAGGTCAGCTTAAATACATTGCTCAGTGTGGGGGTTGCCTTTTCACACCCATGAGCAACATAGCTGGGTCGATCTAAGTGTAGGCCATGTAGGGCCAGCCCACAACATTTTGGCACCTGAGGCGGGGAGCTCAAATGATGCCCCCATGTCCCCTCGCTTGGGCCAAAACCTTGAAAGGTCTCAATTCTGCCTTCTTCCTGTTCTACTCCTCTCATGGTACTGCTCTGCTACCCACCCCAATAAAGGAGAACTAACAACTTAAAATTCCTTGTTCAAAAATTGTAAGTAACACTTAACTTTCAAACGCCTGAACAGCAAATGTAACTTTTCTTGTCTGCATAGCAAACACTGGCATTTTTATCTGTTTGAATAATCAAAGTGGTGCTTTCCGTACCTTCTTGGTTGCAAAGATTTGAAGTGCTTCCTGAAGGTCCACAGTCTGGGCCAGCTCATGTGCTATTGAGATGGTTGCAAGACCAACCAGCCTCTCCTGTGTCATTGTGGAGCGCAGATGTGTTTTTATTAACTTCAGCTTGGAGAAGCTGCGTTCTCCACTGGCAACTGTTACAGGAAGTGTTAGAAGTATGTGCAGAGCAACAAAAGCATTTGGAAAGAGGGTGGTCATCTTATTTGTGCACCTATATTCCAGAACAGCCTTTGGAGTTGATCCTGCTGAAATGTATCTTGAAAGGGCTTCAGTTCATCACCTAAATCACTCACATCAATATCGCGCATGTCATCATGTGTCAACACTGTCTCTAGTGCCCTGCATTGCTGGTGAAGGTCTTCCTTAGGTATAGTGAGGAGTTTTGGAATATCATACAACATCCCAAATATACTGCTGCATTCCTTGAGCTGCATGAAAAGTTCGTCAACTGAATGTATTGCACAATCTAGCACCTGGTTAAAGAATTCAACTTTGAATTGTTGTTTGGGGTCTCTTATGGGATTATCCCATGCCTCGTAATCAAAATGTCTTTTTCTTCAGTGACTCTTGTATTCTTGAATGGATGGGAAAATAGCTTGTGTGAAGTTCCTCTGCCAACTTCTATGCACTCTTCAGAACGTTTTGAAATCCCTCATCTGACCCGTAAGACTGTAAGTATAACTTTGCTATGTCCAGTTGTTCCATTGCTCCAGATATATCAAGGTCAATACCTTGCTTACAACATTTATTTCAAACAGTATGTCATGCCACAACACTAAGCCACATAGAAATTTGAAGTTATGTATGTTTCTGGTGATTCCATTTCCCTCTGCCACTGCTCTCCCACGAACAGTTCCTGTCATAGCATTACCCTCCATATGACATTATCTATCTTCCCAATTTGATGTTTAGGCTTTGTCACCTCCACTCGACTTTCCCATCGTGTAGCCCTCAGTGGTGTCAGTGTCAGAGAGGATGTTCCCAGATGTTGCTTCAAAATTTGCCATCGATGAGTTGATGCAGAGAAAAATACATAGATGCTTTGAATTACATTAAAAAATTCAGCAGCCTCACTAGAAGCTGATGCTGCATCATTGACCACCAAGTTCAATGAATGAGAACTGCCTGGGACAAAAAAAGCTCGAGGGTTTAACTCTTGGATCTGTGTCTGCACTTCTCTGTTCTTTCCTCTCATGTTGGCACCATTATTGTAGCCCTGACCTCTCATGTTAGCTATCGCAATTCCCGTATCTTTCAGCTTTTTAAGAAGCACATTTGTCATACCAGCTCCTGTAGTATCATCAATATCAATAAATTCTAGAAAATGCTCTCTGACAGTCACCATTGCAGGGTTATTTTCACTAGGTTCTGTTGTTACAAAACACACCATTAAAGTCATTTGTTCTGTATGGCTGATGTCAGGTGTGCAGTCCAAAATAACAGAGTAATATCTTGCTGACTTCAGATCTGCTACAGTCTTCTGTTTGACTTTTGTTGCCAGTAACTATGATCTCATTTTGAATTGTTTTTCCAAAGTAGTGGTGTGTGTACATTTCTCCGGTGGTGACTCTTCTTAGATGCTCTTAGATGCTCCTGGAGTACAGCATTAAACTCAGCCATCAGCTCCACAATTTTAAGGAAGTTTCCATTGTTTGGCACATAGAGCTGATCTGAAGTGCCACACAGTGCTAGGTTTTGGGTAACAAGCATTCTCAGAATGGCAATGAGCCTTTTCAGAACATTTTTCCAGTAAAGAGACTCTGATGCAATCTTCCCTTGATGCTGATCATCTATGGTGGCCTTTAACCTTAGTCTCATCTCCAGCTCTTTCCACCTATGGAATGCTCTCTGGTGATTTGCTGCCTTCTCATGGCATGCCATATTTCTAGCCAGATTTTTCCAGTCCTTTGTTCCTGTAGAACCCAATGTGGCTGGAACATTAGATTGGAAGTTTGCAACAAAAACAATATGCAGCATTCTGAGTTTTTGAATACATAAGCCATGGCCTCTCCACTTTGTCACCATTGGGGATTTCACGCCAGTAATGTGTAGGATGGAAACTTCTATTTTCATTGTCTTTGGGGAACATGAAGTTTTTCACTTGCTGCGGCCCATGCAGTACAAGGAAGTCCCTCAGGCTACTGCTCAAGTGGGTCCACAGTCCTGGATCATCTAGACTTAAGGAACTAAACTCAGCAGCAGCTGTTTCTTGCGCCTTCACCACACTCTTCTCTGATCTACACTTTTCTTCAGGAATGTGCATGGTTACATCCATTTGAGATGGAGATATGGATGCTGCAGTAGCTGCCAGGTCACCTGCTCGCTGACTAACTGGAAGATCAGGCATCTCCTCACCACTCCCATCCTCGCTGGGGCCGGAAGGCTCATCGTGAACATTTGTGTCTCAGGAGATATGTATCTCAGGAGAGCTCCTTCCTGCTTAGATAGAAAAGCGTCATTTGCTTTCTTTCTTTTTCTGAATGCTGCCCCAGAGGGGCGGTTTTCGTCTTTCACTCATGACTTCTGCTCTGTGGCAGCTATAGTGGCTCTCAACACTCAATTGACGGGGAAAAATAAGCAGGCTGGTAGCAGGGCCTGAGTGAGGGAAGATATCAGTGTCTTAAGGGCCTAACTGGCTCCTACTACTTCAGTTGACTGCCTGTTCTCCTCAAGTGGGATCAGGGAAGCATCAGGAAACAGGAAGCTCCCTGAGAAGCTGATGTTAATCAGTCCAGGCTCCTGGGGGTGCTAGAGAGGTACATAAGAGGCTTCTCCTCCTCCTCTCTCTCCCTGCAGCTCCTGCTGCTTTCTGTTATTCCCTCTCACCTTTTCTCCTGCCTGCCTGTTATGTCTCTTGTGCCCTCCTTCCTCCAGCACAGCACTCCGCCATCTCTGTGCATCTAGAACAGAGAGAATACATATGCACCAGCGTCAGATACAATTATCTACACTCTGGGTCCTAGTGGTGTCTCTCCCCCCCCCCCGGACAGTCTGGCACCTGAGGTGGCCACCTCAGTTCACCTCATGGTAAGGCCAGCCCTGAGGCCATGGAATATATTGCTATAATATTTAGAAATAAAAAGAATCGTGTAATTGTGGTGAGGAGCCTAGAAAGGAGGCCAACAGGTCCAATCCAAGCACTTTATCTCTTGCAAATGAAGTCTGGCCAAATCATTCACCTTGTTCCTGCTCGAGGGAGTTTTGCTGTTCCTGTAGAACTAATTTTGATTAGCGAGTGTTGTTGATGTTGATAATTGTGGAGATATTTAGGGCATGATTTTTGGTTAGTTCCCCAAACATTAGCATATTTGCTTTCTTCTCAGAATCAACGGATCCAAGGAATTCTGGGGATTTCCAGAAGGGGCCAGCTTTGCTGGAAGCTGAAGCTCTGATCCTGTAAAAGCTTACACATGTACCTGAATAATCCCACTGACTAATGTGCATAAAGTTAAGTGAGTAAAGCAACATCGCATGCTCCAGGTCTGGGAGCAATTAACAGTGAAGATTTTACAGCAATAATTTTTCTTTCTTTCCTGGAAAATGTATAATCAGATTGTGATTTCATACATTCTACTGGCTGTTCAAAGTTACATTACAATTTTTTTAACACATACAATTTGCTATGGCATATTCAGTGCTCAATATTCTATTTGTGCTGGTTAGGTAGGAGTGTTCCCAAAAGTTGTGTGGTATTGTTTCTGTTTTCTAGTTGAATGAGCACTACTCCTATAGTCGGAAGGAAAGATTGAAACAGATTGAGCTAAGGAACTCTCTTAGGAGAGGTAACAGATAAACAGGATCAGGGTATTTGCCTTTCTAGGCTACACAGGCCTTGCCTGAGGCACCATTCTTAGAAAAATGCCAGCTCCTATAAGTTTTATTGGCTGATCATAGAGTTTAGTATTCTCACATGCACACAAAGTCGTAGTGTGTGTTAGGGTGACCAGACAGCAAGTGTGAAAAATTGGGACAGAGGGTGGGGGGCAATAGGAGCCTATATAAGAAAAAGACCCAAAAATCGGGACTGTCCCTATAAAATCGGGACATCTGGTCACTCTAGTGTATGTGGACCTGAGATCTAGCTGTGACAGGCGTGGTTAGAACCTGGGCTGCTCATTGAATTGCTTCTGTGGCGTTATAAGAACGCTGTGCCCTTGCTGTGTTAAGCTACTAACATCCCAGCCACGATAACATTCCAAATTCATGTGTGTAAAACTGAATTGCTTTAATGTTAGTGGCAAAGAACTACAACAGGGTGAAAACCCTACGGAAGAAAATTCATTTTTAAATGTGAGCAATATTCTCTTTCTTGCTGTAGTCCCCCAGCTCTGCTTCTAAACTATTATTAAATTATGGTATAGTTAAACTAATGTGTGAGGACACTAAGTGTGAGATTCACAAGGGAGACTTAGGTTAAGCAGTTCAGTGGCTAACTTTTAGGTTCCCTGCTATGCAGGGGAATTCCATTTTGTATGAAATACCAAAATAGTGACTTGAATTTGGGTCATCCATATCACAGGTGAATGCACTAATGTGCCAGACTGTACCCCTATGTTCACCCACTTTTACAGGACTATGATAAATTTCATACAAAATATGCCTTGTGTGTTATCATTTGAAAATTCGTAATTTACTGACCATTTACTGGGGTGGCTGGTGTTGGGGCTGCGCTACCTGCCCGTAGCTCAGACTGTGCTGTGCGGCTGCCCAGTGCTCTGAGGCTGGGGCAAATGCCCGGTGCACTGGGGCTGGTGGCGCTGCCTCCCAGTGCTCCGGGGCTGGCCACCTGGTGCACCAGGGCTGGTGGCACTGCCCCCTGGGGATGGAAGGGCTGTGGCTGCACTGCCCGGCTGCCCCGGCACTGGGGTTGGGGGTCATGGCAGGGGTGCTCTGGGCTCCTGTGGGGAGGGGTGGGGATGGGGCCTTGGGCACAAGGGGAGGAGGTGGGGGCTAGCCTCCCCCAATGGCTGTGTCACCAGCTGCTCATGGAGCTGACTGAGGAGATAGCTGAGCCATTAGTGATTCACTTTAAAAAGTCATGGAAGATGGGAGAGTTTCCAGAGGACTGGAAAAGGGCAAATACAATGCCAATTTATAAAAAGGGGAATAAGGACAACCCAGGGACTGAGGCCAGGTCTACACTGAGGGTGGGGTCGAATAGCGTAACTGAAGTCAGCGTATCATAGGTCGACTTACCTGGACGTGAGGACAGTGGTGAGTCGACCGCTGCCACTCCCCCATCGACTCCTCTTCCGCCTCTTGCGGCTGTGGAGTTCCGCAGTCAACAGGGAACCCGTTCGGGGATCGATCACTACCCGCCAATCTGGCGGGTAGTGAAGACATACCCTTACAGACCAGTCATCTTAACTTCTATACCTAGAGAGATAATGGAACAAATAATTAAGCAATCAATTTGCAAAGATAATAAGGTGACAAGTAACAGTCAGTATTAATTTGTCAAGAACAAATCATATCAAACCAATCTAATAGCTTTCTTAGACAGGGTAACAACCCTTGTGGATGGGGGGAAGCGGTAGATGTGGTATATCTTGACTTTAGTAAGACTATTGATTCTGTCTCGCATGACCTTCTCATAAACAAACTAGAAAAATACAACCTAGATGGAGGTACTATACAGTGGGTGCATAGGTGGTTGGAAAACCATTCCCAATGGTTATCAGTGGTTCACAGTCAAGTTGAAAGGGCATATCAAGCGGGGTCCCGCAGGGATCAGTTCTGGGTCTGATTCTGTTCAATATCTTCATCAATGATTTGCTAATGCCATAGAGCATAAAGTTTGCAGCCGACAGCAAGTTGGGAGGGGTTGCAAGTGCTTTGGAGGATAGGATTAAAATTCAAAATGATCTGGACAAATGGGAGAAATGGTCTGATGTAACTAGGATGAAATTCAGTAAGGACAAATGCAAAGTACTCCACTTAGGAAGGCACAATCAGTTGCACACATACAAAATGGGAAATGACTGCCTAGGTAGGAGTACTGTGGAAAGGGATCTGGGGGTCATAGTGGACCACAAGCTAAATATGAGTCAACAGTGTAATGCTGTTGCAAAAAAAGCAAACATCATCCTGGGATGTATTAGCAGGAGTGTTGTAAGTAAGACACGAGAAGCAATTCTGCTCTATTCCGGAGGAGTGTGTCCAGTTCTAGGTGCCGCATTTTAGGAAAGATGTGGGCAAATTGGAAAAGAAAACAGAGGAAAGCAACAAAAATGATCAAACGTCTAGAAAACATGACCTATGAGGGAAGATTAAAAAAACTGGGTTTGTTTAGTCTGGAGAAATGATGACTGAGAGGGGACATGATAGTTTTCAGGTACATAAAAGGTTGTTACAAGGAGGAGGGAGAAAAATTGTTCTTGATAACCTCTGAGGCTAGGACAAGAAGCAGTGGACTTAAAGTGCAGCAAGGACGGTTTAGGTTGGACATTAGGCAAACCTTCCTAACTGTGGTTAAGCTCTGGAATAAATTACCTAGGGAGGTTGTGGAATCTCAATAATTGGAGAGTTTTTAAGAGGTGGTTAGACAAACACCTGTCAGGGATGGTCTAGCTCAGGGGTTTTCAACCTTTTTCTTTCTGAACCCCCCCCACCCCCCCATTCCCCCAACGTGCTATTAAAAACTCCAGGGCCCAGGAGAGGTGTGGGGTGGAGGACTTGGGCCTCTGGCCAGGGCTGGCTCCCGGCACCAGCTTTCCAAGCAGGTGCTTGGGGCAGCATTCAGAATGGGGCGGCAGGCCGTGTCCTGCAGCGGCAATTCGACGGCAGCTCCGCCGCTTTTCCGGGCACGGCGGCAATTTGGCGGCGGGGGCAATTTGGCAGCAACTGCTTGGGGCTGCAAAATTGGTAGAGCCGCCCCTGCCTCTGGCCCCCGGGCAGAGGGGGCCCTCAGGCATCGGTATAGTTTAATATCTATTGGGGGGAGGGGCAGGGCCCAGAAGGGATCAGGCCAGCTCTGCACAGTGAGGCCTGGGGACGGAGCACCACCTCCACCCCCACGACTCACCTCAATGGGTCACTTAGCCTGACTGGATTGTTGTGGGGGGAGGGGAAGGGGGCTACAACCAAAAATTATAACTCAAAGGGGGGGGGGCCTCAGCTCAAAAAGTTTGAAAACTGTTGAGGGTGCAGGCAGGTGTGGGGGGTAAGGTAGAAGCTGTGTGCAGAGAGGGGTGTAGCTCAGGCTGTAGTAAGGGGCGTAGCTCAGGGTGGTGGCAGAGGGGGCTAGCTAGGGGCGGTGTGCAGGCGGGGGGGGCGTAGCTCATGTGCAGGGTGAAGGATAGCAAGGGACTGTGTAATGGGAGCTGGGGTGGGCTCCCCCCTCCCTGCAGTCGCTGCTCCCTGAAGGCTCTGCCACCTAAAAGCCAGTCCTCCCCCTCCCCCCCCCTCCCTCCACCCAGGTGGCTCTTACAGGCTTCCCGAGCAGTCAAAGAGGGCTGGGAGCAGCCGCAACCCTGGGCACCAGCAGCAGGAGACAGGGGAGCTCTGTGGCTGCCCACTCCATGGCACCAGCCAGAGCAGCAGCCACTCCGCCCTGCCTGGATCCGGGTTCCTGCCTCCGACCTGGCTGGGGCTCAGGGCTTTTGCCCCACAGAGGTGGGAGCACCAGGGCTCAGGGCTCCCAGCTTTAGCCCCATGGGAGCACTGTGGCTCAGGGCTCCAGGGGTTCAGCCACGTAGCTCCCCACAGGGGCGCTGGGGCTCGTGGCTGCAGTCTTGCAGCTCCCAGGTTCAGCCCTATGGGGGCACCAGGGTTCGGGTTTCCGGCCTTCAGCCCTGTGGGAGGTTTCAGTCTCACAGCTCTGGGCTATAGCTTTGCAGGTGGCACTGGGCTTGGGGCTTCAGTCCCAGGGCCCCACAGTCCCCCTGAAATGGCTCACAGCACCCCAGGGGGCTGCAGACCCCCAGCTGAGAACCACTGGGGTAGATAATACTTAGTCCTGCCTTGAGTGCAGGGGACTGGACTAGAAGCTCTCTCGAGTTGCCTTCTGATTCTATGATATTGCTAAGACAGGTTCCAAATCTGGGGAGCAGTCACAAACCAGTTCTCCAGAGACAAAAGGCTAGTTGATGCCTCAGCCGGGTGTCAAGAAAATCAAATGGACCATCACCTGGTTAGAGGGCCATTTTTTGGCAGAAGCAAAATAATCTTGACAATGAAACAGCTTGTGGTTCTCAGCCACACATACTTTCTGTCTCCTGAACCTCAGCTGGAGAGGATTTCGAAGAAGAGAAAGAACTACAAGAAGGGAGAGCAGACTCCTGAAACGATCTAAGCCAGTGTGTTTGGACTGAAGTGTTTGGGAAACTCCATTTGTGCTAACAGGATTTGTGCATATAATTTTCTATTAATAAAATGACAGAGTTTATATGAGAGAGCTGGGCAGAACAAGGCGTACATTTCTGGGGAAAGTCTGGGACTGGGAATTTGCTGTTGTTGCACGCAGTGTAGTGCATGAGTGGCTGGCTATAGCACTCATACAATATAACTGGGAGTAACGTACATGCTGGAGGCATGGTGTGAGCAGACCAGGAGTGGTTACTCTCATAGCAAAGCAATATAAAAGGACTCTCAGGGTGGTAAACTAAGGGGGGATAGCTGTTCATCGATCCAGAATGTACCCTGGGTAATGTCACACCTAACCACCAGGCTATGGAATCATGTTCTCTTTCAGCCACAATGAATATTTAAGTATTTTATACCATGTGGAACAGCTTGAACAGGAGAGCTTGGGAGAGGCCTGCGGTATTAATTTAGCTGGAATATATGGGCCCAAAGAGCCAAAGGTGTTAACACAAATCTGAAACTGGCCACCATTAAACAGTTTTAAACAAGGTTTGGGGATTGGTGTACAGAGACTTCAGCCTGCTTCGTATCATGGCAAACACACATTAAAAATCTTTTAAACCTTTTATTAAAAATAAAGGAAAAGGAGTTAAAGCATTTGAAATGTAAAGTATTAAATAAGGCGTTCATGTTAACCATTACCCCTGTTTTCTTTCCCTTTAGCTGGAGAGTTTTTATAAGCCCCTGCCCTGGTTTGACAGTCTTTTAGATGGTATTAAAGATGGGAACAACTGGCCTTTTGGGGAAAGAAACAGTTAGTTGAGATGGGGTGGAGCTGTCATTGTTGCTGTTACTAGCTGAACCTGTTTCCTAGACCAAGAAAACAAGATAAATCCAATGAAGAGGGCAGAGAAAAGACTAGCGAAGATAGACAATGTAGCTTCTGTTGCTGGTGTTGACGTTCAATTGCAATCTCACTGCTGGAAAAACACAGGCATGGCTCATAGGTTTAGCAGTCACTCCAGGACCTGGCAAACTTGTACCAGCATCGGGCTGTTTAGGACATTGCTTTTAACTGCATCTTTGGTGACAGACTCAGCACAGTGCTGCACAAAATACAGTCTTGGCTGGCTAAGACAGATGCTCATTAAACAGGAGGAAAAAGGAGAGGGCTAGGAAAGAGAAGAAATGAGATGGGGAAGGAAAAGGACACATTGGGAGGGAGCCAGTCTGACATCCCAGGTGGTATTTGGAATTTAGCTGGCGCCAGTGAAGATGGTGGTGTTCTCTGGGGTCCTCTCTTAGCTGTTGTGGTCAAGACATCTCTCAGGATCAGAAGAACACGATGAAGACTCAAAGATGTCCTGGTGGATCCCACGTGCCCAGAAGACTGTGGAGATGATAGCCATGACAGTGATGTGCACTCCTTTCAGGCAGCAATTGTGCTTGCGCTTGATTTCACCCCCAAAGCCTTCTTTTAAGAGCCCCAAAAGGGAGCGATGGATGGAACCTCATTATTTTCTCCACTATTTGGGCCTGTTTTATGACTTGCTGATGCTAGTTCATTGATTTCTGGTCCCACACGTCTTAGTTACCAGACATGATTGTTACACAGTCTTTGAACTATATCAGTTGGCCTTTTGTTTGGACTAATTCAGTCTGTCTCCCTTTTGCACCTTTTCCCATCAACATTTGTTGCTACGCAACATTTTATGACACTTCACGCGCTTGTTACAATGAAGCTCACAATTAGGGTAAATGTATACACCCCAATATTCCAACAGAATCCCGATAGCCCACTGGTCAGAGTACTCAGGTACTTAGTGTCAAGGACTTTGGCAGTGATTATTTAGAGGGTGGCTGGCTCTCTCGGTCCGCCTGTAGATGTTGCTTATGTGGAGACAATGCCTGATCAGTGAACTACACTACAGCTCAGTACAAGTGACTTCAAGCACTGCGCTCTTGAGGGTCCTTTGGACCTGGCCTGTGATTAAGGTGACCAGATGTCCCGATTTTATAGGGACAATCCTGATATTTGGAGCTTTTTCTTATATAGGCGCCTATTACCCCTCAACCCGTCCCAATTTTTCACACTTTCTATCTGGTTACCCTACGTGTGGTGAAGTACCTGGCTGAGAGAAGTTGGGGCTGCACTGTTATGGGAGATGCTGGCACACAGTGCCAGCACTCCGTGGTTGAGGGGGACAGACTTACACTTTGACTTGTGCTGGCTTTTCATGGGTGGGGCTGGAGGTGAGCTTGCGATGACAGCCGCAGCCAGATCTGACAGAGGTTGCAGCAAGTGTCCAGTGTGGATGAGCACGTTTTCTTCTGTACTGATACTGCTTGATATTGTTGGCTGTGTTAACCCCTCAGGAGCAGCAGCTTCAGCACTGGAAGAACCCCAGAGCACAGAGACATGTCTCATAGATGAGACTTCAAAACACCAAACCAAAAAGGCACCAAAACAGAAGTGCTGAGGCAAAAGCTACTGAAGCACCAAAGAGAAGGTCCAAGGTCACTGTACCAAAGTGCCTCTGAGGTCTGGTACCCTGTTGGTGCCCCTGAATATACAGTGGGATCACCATAATAAAACAAGCAAAGAACCACACCCACAGAAACAGAGATGGGAACACTTGAAAGGATAGTGAAGCAGAATAGGTGCTGAGTTGCCCGAAGAGCTGGATTGGTCCTGCTGGGAGCTCTTTTTCTGCCCTGGTTCAAGAAGAATTGACGTAATAATTCCAGGTATAACATTTAAGTTCAGATGAGGCCTAAGAGCATCAGTAAAGGGATTGGCCTTGCATTTCTAGCTCGTGCTGCTGCCTTTAGGGAACAACACCAAAAACAAAAAAAGTTTTAAGAAAGTCTTAAGGGAGTTCTGACTGTCTTGCTTTAGGGAACAAATATTCAGGCACAAATGTGAAAAATCAGGCACATTTGGTATCTTTAAAGACTGGATAATTATGTTTTAACATGGCCATAGGGGAAACTGGCTTTCTAATCCAAGAGACAAGGTGAGGTTATACGTTTACTAGGACCAACTTCTGATGGTGAAAGAGCCAAATTTGCAAGCTTACAAAGAGTTCTTCTCCAGGTCTAATCCCAGACAGTTAGTTGGTTTATGGCCATAAACATGACTGTTTATCACCTACATATTTTTTGTTGTCTTATATAATATAGCTGTAGCTAGCCTAATCATTCATACAAATACCTAATCCTTTTGAAATCCTACTTTAGCAAGTAAGTGAGTAAAAATATATTTCCTTAGATCATGTTTAAATTTGTCCCTTCTTAATTTAATTGTATTGCTAAATAGGGTAAAGAAGAGCCCCGCCCCTACCCAACTGACCTCTTCTGCACCATTATGTTTTATACCTTTGTTATGGTCTCTCTTATTCATCTTGCTTTAGAACTATGTAGTTGTTCTTTCAGTCTCCTCTTTAGGGCTTTCCATGCCTCCAATCATTTCAGTTGTCCTTCCATTGTTTTGCAACGTAGAACGTGTTAAAAAAAATCCTTCTTTGTCATTCCCCATAAAAGCAGGACGTGCAATAACTTTAGCTCATACACTCTTCCTGCCAGTTCTAGAGTAGACCTGGAATCAGTACACGTTGCAATCTAGGCTCATACACTAGAAACGCTGAGCAGCTAGCACAGGAATGTGTTTAAGAAGAGATCAGTTTTCAGGCTGTTCACAGCTTTTCAGTAATTAGGCAAAACGCAGTAAAATGCTACAACTTGCATCATTCCTCTATGATGTTTAGTTAATTGACGCCATCCCGTAAAAGTAGCAAGCATAAATTATGGTGCCAAACATTAGTTTACTATATATAGGCTGTATAGAGAGAAATTGTTACTTTGGGTCTGAGGTGTGAATGGTACCTAATTCCTAAGGAATGAAAATCGCAAGTACATTACACTAGCTACTCTCATGCATAGTTTAGACCAGTGTTTCTCAAATGCAGCCACATGCCGTCACCAGGGGCTTTTTTTGTGGCCACGGCCTCCTAGGCTGTTATGGGTCGGGGTGGGGTGGGCAAAGTAGTGGCCCCTCCCTGTTGCTCCTGGATGCACCGCCTTGGTTGCTGGGGCCGCCTGCAGTGGTTTGGCCCTGCTCCCCCCTGTGGAGACACCTGAGGCACAATGTTGGAGGACCAGGCAGCTGGTGAGTCCCCCATCTTCCCAGGGGCAGTGGGGTTCAGGCTTTGGCAGCCCTGGGGTGGCAGGCTCTTGGCTTTGGGCTCCAGTCCCCCTCCCCCTCACATTGCCCCTAGCCCCCGCTGCCTCCCCGACTCCCCCATCCAGGGCTTAATTTGTCCCCATGTTTGACGGGGCTGAGTAAGTCTGCTATGAAAAGCATACTTGTATGTTTGTTGATATCACTTTTCACAACAGACTCACTAGCTAGCAATAAATAAATGACAAATGTGCATATTTATTTGTTTTTCGTAAAGCAAATTAAGTATTTTAGGAAGAAGTGTGAGAGCGGCTACCAGCAAGAGTTTGAATCCACCAAAAAATTTGTCCTGCGAACCCCTGATTTAGACTGTGTCTGAGGGGAGAGCAATAGAATCACTCTAGGGCTGGTCAGTTAAGAATATTGTACATGGAGGGGCACCGATTATAGGTTAAAAAAAGGCTTTGCTATTCTTTAGTTCCCTGTCATTGCATACTATAGACCAGAAGTGGCCAAACTGCAGTGCGCAAGCTGCATGCGGCGCTTTTACAGTTAAAGTGCGGCTTGCGGGGCCCCCTCCTCACATGCACCCACCCCCCGTCTCTGCCTACCAGACTGGGGAGTTCAGGGCTTCTACCCCGCAGCAGGGTGATGGGGCGAGGGGCTTCTGCTGGAGATGACTGGTACCTGCTGAGCGTGGGGGGCACAATTTAAAGGTTCGGCTCCCCCAACAGCTTGAGGCTCACTACACCCCTCCCCCACCCCGGCATGCCCCACCCATTACCCTCAGCGGCCCCCCTCCCTGCAGCTCCCAGGTGTTAGCTCCGCATGGCGAGGCAGCAGCAAACAGCTGGGCTCTGCAGGGAGGGGCTGCTGTTTAGGCACCGCAGGGAGGCAGCAGCTGCTCTCCCTGCAGCTCCTAGTTGTTTGGCTGCAGCGCTCAACTTGTCGGCTCCAGTACCTACCCCACACACATTGCCTCTGGCTTCAGACCAGCGGGGATGGGGTCTTGGGTCTTCAGCCCTGCAGCTCACGCCTGCCAGGGCTCGGGGCTTCAGCAGGAGTGAGGCTGCAGCCTCAAGCCCTGGCAGGCACCTCCCATGGGGCTGAACCCCCAAGACCCACCCACCCCTCACCGCAAGGCTGAAGCCCCGAGCCCCATCAGGTACACCTGGCTCCTGAAAGTCTGCAGATTGTCATATGTGGCTCGGGGGTCAGCACATTTGGCTGCCCCTGCTCTAGCCACGTGTTTCTGCAGTTTCCAAGTGTGCTAGGCACATTCCAGAACAAAGAAAGGAGACACAATCTTTCCCCCAATAGGCATGACTCGGCCGTACAGAAATAAACAATGGGGCATATACTGAGGAAGAGCCAGGGTAAAAAATAATAAAAAAATCACACAGCTGCACGCTTCCCAGTATGATCAGTGACCATTATGGTAACTGGTTTATTTTTTTAAGAAACTAATTAATTGTGACAATACAGAACAAGTGCGTGTGTGTTTGGTTTAAGGACGTATTAGACTGAAGGGCTGTGGTGTGAGATGATTTTGAAAAGTGCAACCAGTAGCTTGGCATGTAATGCTCATTTGTGCCTTTAGAAATCACGCCCCCAGCCGACTGAACAGGGATTGTACACGTTAAAGTATTACAGTTAAGAGTAAAATAAACAATCCAATATCCTTAATCTACATAAAACCCTAAATTGTATGGCTAAGGAAACCCTGAGTTACATTATAGTGTAACTAATCTACTGACGGAGAAGTAGGAAAATAAAAAAATAGCATTAATTTAGTAAGCTTTCTGGGGGTATTTTCTTCACACATGTAAACAATGTGTGGTTTGATTGCCTGGAAAATGTTTCTGAAGCTGACATGTAGGTGCAATTCCAGCTGGAGTTCTAGGATAAGTGGGCTCCTGCAGGAATAGTGCCCTGGGCTGCTAGGGTTCAAAGAGGCAGGCATGTAATCTAGTGCACCTTACAGATGCTTCTTCACTTCTATGATTCAAGTATACATTTGTTTAGTTTGGTGGAATCATCAGAATTATGTCTGGATTTATGGTTATGTAGCTTGAGAATTTAAGCCCACAAGTCCTAGGAAAGTGACCATTCCTGAAAATATGGGGACTTTTTGTGACATTTTCTGCCCCAAAGCAATACCCTGGCACCCCCATATTTACCACGGTGATATGATTATGATATGTTTTATGCACACTATGCCTTGTAAGGTATCATTCTAAAAGTCTTCGTCTGTTAAACATCAATATCCTGCCCAATTGCAAGTGCTGTCGTTATGAATATTGACTATGTAACAGTATTTCAAATGTATTTGCTCCTTGACACCACAAGGCAGTTTACATCCAGTCTAGCCAGCACGTTGTGGATGAACCATTCAAAGTAATGGCCCATTAAGAAACACAATAGGCCATAGAAGAAGCTTATCCTTGCCTGATGGGCTTTTCTGTGGACACTTCAGCCAGAATATAAGTAATGGCCGCTATGATTCATCAAAGCATGCAAGGACATGTGACTAGATTATGTGATACTGGACTCCATCTTGTGCCTGTACTTTTCCACAAACTCTGCTAGGGACTTTGCTTGGAACAATGCAGTTCTCTCCATGTGGAAGAAGCTATAAAAGGGACCTCACAAGGCCTCACTCCCCCTACAACAAAACACCTAGAAACACCTCTGCAAGAAAAGACTTTGAATGTGGGAAGGTGGTCCCAGGCGGGAGAGAAGGCATCCCAGCCAGCGTACGAAAGATCTGCAAACTGATTGTATCATCAGGGTGAAAGACTGCTTAATTCAAATCCTGTCTAGTTTATAGAAATTAGATTGTGATTTTGTTTTATTTTCTAGGTAACTAACTGATCTGTACACTTATTACTTATAATCACTTAAAATCTATCTTTTTGTAGTTAATAAATCATTTATATTTCTCACCTAAAACAGTGTGGTGTTTGAAGAGCAAGAGGGAAATCTGCTCAGAAACAGAGGCTGGTGCATTGTCCTCTCCACATTGAGTAAGGAGTGGACTGGGTGTGTGTCTGTTTGGGTATGGCTGTCTAGATGCAAGTCCTGGAGAGGATTGCAGCTTGTCACAGCATCACAGTGAGTGAGGGAGCCCTAGCTGGTAAGACAGAGGGCTCAGCAGAACCCAGTTCTAGGTTGCCCCCTCCCCCGGGGAAGTACATCACACTTTTCAAATGTCACTTCATGTTTAATTTTCATATTCACTTGCTACCATTTTGCATTTGCCATAAACGGAGTTGATGATTGAGCACTTTGCAGGATCATCCACTGTGTCAGGCTGTGGCCCACTGACGGCTTAGAACTCCACTGAGGCTGAGAGATCAGATTATGTCTCAAAAGCCAGTGACCATGCCATTGCTTCACAAGAGCTCCCTAAATTCCATTGAGATTTGAGACTATTTGGCAGTGAATCATCCCATCTCCTGTTAGACACAGCATGTTAAAAATAGTCATTACTAGCCAATTATCAACTTCACAGTAAAGGAATTTGGGACAGTAATCTCCATGACAATAACAATCCAAATAAAGTGTTTATATAGATATATATAATTTAATTTTTCATTTTAAAACTTCTTTGCGCATACATTTCTTCAGCATCTTCCTTTTTTTCATTGCACTTAAAAGTTTCAAAAACCCCCCCACAAAATATATCCCTTTACTAAACAATTTTTGTTCTCAGGTTACAAAAAAGGTAACATTTCACAGTCACAAAGCAAAAGTACATTGGTCCAGAACATCTTCATCCAACAGATTCTTCTTTGCTCGGGCTATACAAAGCTTAGATAATCAAACATTCCTCAAAATATGCTCACTCGGCCAATGATGGAAAGAGGAATGTGGCGGCTACCGAATTTAAAACACAAAAAAAGTAATAAAGTACCCATGGAAGAACAAAAAGGTGGAGGTTGACAAGGGAGCCTCCTTCAAGTACATCACAGGTAGAAAACAGCAGCACAGTTACAGCATTGTTTGGTCACTGTCTATATGATAACCACATTAATATATCTACATCTAAGAGCCAGACAGAAAAAAAATGTTATTTACACATCTAGAATGTCGTGGAAAGAAATAGAAATACCACAGTCTGGAATTCATGTTAGATACAAGCCATGATGTCACATGTGCAAAAAAAGGCAAGAACAAGTATGACAGAGTTGGCTGGGTTGCGTAGTGTCCTTTAAAACCAAGTCTATGTACAAGTACAGTTCAAAGACAAGACCTATCCAGATATTGTAAATGTTGTGCTTCAAATCAGCATGGAGACAGGGCATAGCTACTACAGTAATTCAGAGATCTCTTTGGTCACATTTGATCATGTAAATAATTTCATGTCAGTCCTGTGGCCTAAAACCCACTTTTGCTTTACACAGTCAGCCTTGTTGCTTTTACATTTGTTTTATTAGGACATTTCTCTCTTTTCTGGCACAGGGGTTGACGACAATGAGCTCTCTCAGGTGGTATGATTATGTATTCACTCAGAGAATGTAACTCCATTGGTTACCTAAAGAAACATGATAGAAATGAAATATCTGGGCTTTCCATTAAATTAAGCAAAAGAAATTTTTGGCCGTATAGGCAGAAGAAACTTTGAGAGGCAGCTGTATTAGCATATGGAATAGTATTCAAAGGAGAATAGAGGAAGTCACTTTGCTTGGGATGTTTAAAATAAGACTGGAGCAAGCACTTGGAAAAAAGCTTTAGGGAGTTATCCAACATTTGCAGAAGAGAGAGACTAGATGGTTTATTAATCATTTTCCATATATAATTACTATTAGTCTATGGTTTGATGACTTGCCTGATTCTTTTAATAGTACTGATTGATTGGAGGGGGATAACATTGTGAAGCAGCATTATTGATCGGCACAGCAGTATTATTACCATAGCTGATCATTCCTGGGCAGTCCAATTCCTGCATGTCAAATATCCTACCAAAACGAAAGCTTTTCTGTGTGCTGATCCGTTATGGGTGCATCTGTGTATTGGGAGTGCGGGGACTGAGTTTTGCTGTCCTAATGGAACGTGCCTTATTACTTAAGTAGTGCCTCTAAGGCACAAAATGGTCTTGCTGGAAAATGGCATGCACATAACAGTGGTCATAGGTGGGAAGAAAATTTTAAAAGCTTTCACCTTGCCCTCAGAAATGTTTGCTGCTGTGACCCATAATACGCTGAAATCTACAAAGGGACGCAAGAGTCTGTGATAAAACAAGATGTACTTGAATACCTTTTCAATGATTCTCCCCCCACCCCCAAATATTCTCCTGCCTCCTAAAAGCATCACTTTTTGGAGAAAAGTATGGAATGATATACAGAGGTGGTAAGAAGGTATTTATACGGAGGTATAGGTAAAAGCCAGGATATGACAGCATTGTGTCAGAGGGAGTTATATTGGGCAGACATTTCTAGTGAGGAAAGCATGTGTATGTCTAAGAGATTTTGAATGAAAAGCAAAACAAAAAACACCAACACAATTACAGTAAACTTATGTTTGGCTGGGAAGCTTTTTATTAAACTAGAACATCCTCAGAGGTCATTAAAACAAGAGGTTGAGTGCAATTCAGTTTGCTCAGAATTTGAGAGTCTGTTTTCTTTCTCAGTGTTCTGCGTGACGTGCTTTTGGCCTTTCCAGGAAGTGCTCTGGAAGCCAACACACCATGATCTAGACATGCTACCTGTAAAGGGATGAGGTGATTTGTGGTGGAATTCTGAATGAAAAAACAAGAAAACCTACTGAGCGCAATTCACAAAGCAATAGCAATGTTGGGAAGATTTTGCTAAGAGTCATTTTGCTACTTTTGATTTATGCACCTTACTGTTGGTGCCAAATACTTTTAGGGTTACTTCTAAAAATGTTGTTAAATGGGAAGGTATATTTTCCATTGCAGTTTAAGGACAGTAATATTCTAAATCTTGCTGTAATGAAAAGTCACATATTGCACTCCAGATGAATGAGTTTCAATTAAAAGATCTTTCTTCTTCCTGTCTTCTGAATGATGGCAGCTATAGACACCATGTTTCTAACTTAAATCAAGGATAATACACTGGCATTGGATTTGTATCAATCAGGCTCACAGCGGGTACCACAGGCATTATCTTGAGATGTACCAGTGCTCCCTCCTGTTAGTACCGCTCAGAAGGATTTGCCATTGTTTCCCTCCTGATTTAAGTGAACTGAATCACTGAGGACTACACAGCTACAAAACCCATGAAAAAGTACATGGATAAGTTTACTAGGCCAAACAAAGAAAAAAGAAATAGGTGCAAGAGGAAAAAGCTCTTGCTTGAACTATAAAACATGAGAGTTTATGTGGAAAATATTCTAGACTCAGATTTCAAGTTTACATCTTTCATTTGCATAAAGAGAAAGAGGTAAGGGCAAAAAAGGTAAAGCACAACAACATATAAGCAGATAGGCTGCTGATTTCTGTAGGCTCTGGATTGTGAAACAGCTGTGTTTTCTGCAGTGCTATCACATGCAGGTACTGTAGAATCCATGGGACAGTTTGTAGGCCACAATCATACACTTGGGGCATGTTTGAGCCAATTTATCCACTCAGCACTGCCTCGTTTCAGCTTGGAACTCCTACTTGCTATTTACAGGGAGGGGCTTTTAAGTCTGGTACACTGGGATTGTTGTATTTGCACATCAAGGTGGCATAGCAGCACTTGTAGTGCCATGGATTGAACTAAACACCTGTTGAGCTTCACTTAAAACACACGGTACCTTGTTTACGTAGCACATACTAAATTGCTCAGTTGGAAGGCTCCAGGCCTGTCCTATTCAGAAGAAAATGTGACCACTTTAGGGAATGCAAAGGACACAGCCTCCGCTTGTTAAAGCTGGCACTTTCTCCTTTGGGACAAACTTACCATTTGTGAAGTGTCTAGTTAGCTCTCCCATATTGCTAGGATTAGGTCAACTGCGTTTCTCCCAGCTAGCCAATTTTATTTACAACCCGGGATCAGCAGCTCCAGCAGTACACGGTTAGGGGGCTCGCTAGACATGAGGACCCATCTGTATGTTAGCAGCTTCTGAAAAAAGGACTGGAATCTCTAGCACTGAAGAGAGTTCTCTGTTTATAGAACAGTAACTGCAGCTATGTCTGCGCTGCAATCCGAGCCGTGCTTTGCAGTTTGTGGAGCCATAACCACGCAAGCTTTCATCTGGCTAGCCCAGGTCCCAATAACAGTGAAGATGCAGCAGTGTGGGTGTCAGCACAGGCTGTCCAAGCTCCCCAGGACCTCTGGGTACACTCTGGCATTGCTAGCCCACGCTGAAGCTCACTGCTGTTTTTAGCCAGATTAGCTAGATTAAGGCTAGCGCGGGTATGCCTACAACATGAGCTGCAAATCACACCTCCAATTACTGCACTCCACTGGCTAGGTCTACACTGCATTTTGCCTGAATGGTTTCCTGTTGCACTGTTGCTTCTACGCTGGTATCTTATTTAGAGATATTTTTCTTAACATCAAGTGAGTACAACTGGCAGAGGAGACCAAGCAAGCCAAGGACTTCCACTAATGTGTTAATCCTCTACCCCTGGTACCAAAAGGTACAGAGTTGAGTGAGTTGACACCTTCTGAGCATGGGACCCTGATGATGGGGGCAGGGCAGAGGGCTTTTATGGTGAATAATAAGGGAGACAGAAGTGAAAGGATTTTCAATAAGGTTGCTATCTGTGTTTCTGGGTTAATAACTAGAACAACAACATTTACCGAAAACACCCAATTAAACCCAAACTCAGAAGACAAAATACATTTACTGAACACTGATCGCTAAGCTGTATCCAGTGATCTTTTCAACAGGATGCATGATAAAGCAGACAGAACCAGCAAAAGAATGAAAATCCCAGGTCCCAAAAGGTATGTCTACTCTCCAGCTGGGAGCAAGACGGACTTGAGCTAGAGTGCTAAAAATAGCAATGTGGACTCTCAAGCCCACGGACCTCTAAGACTTGAGAGCCCAAGCTCCAGCCTGAGCTGAAATGTCTATCCTGCTATTTTTAGCGCACTAGCTTGAGCCCTGCTAGCACGAGTCAGTTTATGTGAGCTGCAGGGTAGCCCTACCCAAAGAAACCTTGGCTTCCAGAGGAACTCTGCATCAAGTAAAGATCTGGTACATCATGGTTACATATCAAAAGAAATCTTGACAAAATTCCTGTTGCAAGATTTATTCTTGTATCAACACAACGAGCCCTACTCGCCAGGGCAATTTTTGCAGATGGCTTGGCTGTGGTGAGTTAGACCAAGTCACAAGGACAGTCTTGGTTTTGCCACCAAAACATGTGAAATAAGGAGCTGTAAAGTCTCCAGAGTGTTCTGAAGGGAGTTCAAGTTGGAAAAATGAGAATTCAATCATATATGTACAATTTTTGGAAGTTCTTCATGGAAAAAGAATGACAATTACTCGTAAATGACCAATAACGTCAAGTGTCAGATCGAGTTTTACCTTTTTTTTTTTTTAAATGACTCATCTCAAAGCCATGACTTCAATCATCTTGGGGACGTTGAGAGCCTCACTGGCTTTCAATCCCGGTTTCTATTTTCACAACTGAAAATGGCTGTTCCAAGCCACATGGTAAACTGAAAAAGATTAACTCCTGTTTCAGGTCACAATGGGGTCCTCACCTGGAGGAACAATACAGGGAACCACCAATCCATAATATATTAGCAGCATTTAAATTCTATTCCTGTTAAGCACCAAAAACTATTAATATAGGGAAGCTGTAATCTTAAGAGATACCTTTAATCGTGTACAGTATATGTGCAGAGCCCTACCTTTTGGGCAGAAATATCGCCTTCCAGCATGAGTTTAGATTAAATTACATCAATCAGAACTGTCCTGGTCAGATCTGAACATCATGTCTTTTCAAAGGCTCTTCCTAAAAAGACCACCCTCCCATTATCATTGTCGGTGCTACTTTCATGACAAGTTGTTTCCATGTATTAAAGGAATGACATAGACAGAAATGTCGTCTCCTGAGCCCAGTCTGTCATTGGATATTCTCCAGCCCCTGTCCTTCAGCACTCCCCTGGCTCGCATCACCAGGTCCTGAGCTGCTAACGTGTATCTGCGGAGGAGGAGGAACACAGTTACATTGCAGAAATAGAGCATGCAGAGATCACGGCTGCTAGCATTATGAAGAATGTGTTTTCACAGCTCATGAGATTTACATTTGTGAGATACAAAGACAAGCTGTCAGATGCCATTCATCAGCAATCAAAGAACAAGTGTTGACTACTAGTAAAAATTATTTAGCACCTGATGATCTCTAAGCATTTTACAAATTTTAAGGCATTAGGCCAAGTTTTTCACAAGTGTCTAGTGATTTTGGGTGCCCAACTCGAGACATCTTAAGGTTGCCCGATTTGCAGAAAGTGCTGAACATCCCTCAGAAAATTAGGCCTCTGTAAGGGGCACCCGAAAAAATCACTAAACCCCTTTTGAAAACCTTGACCTTAAGTATCCAACACCTCTTTAAAGAAGGTTAAATAGTAATATACGCACTTCACAGATTGACATACTATGGCAAAGAGGGTGAGTGACACATAGTGAGTTGGTTACAAACCCAAAAATAAAATCCAGGAACTCCCTTATCTTACTTCAATTTATACCTTTTATACCAAAAGGATGAATTGTCAGTTTCCACTGAAACAGTATCCTATTTTTGAAACCATTATAGTTATTTTAAAGCTGACAAAATATATAACCTCTATGTAATCAGATTAATGAAACCAGCAATCTCTTCAAATTCATAAATTCAGTGAAGACCATTCCAAATTGAGATATCAGGTGCTTACTGTATTGTAAATATTTGCTAGCCATTTCATTAAGTTACAAAACTGTGAAACAGAGCAGCACTCCATTGAGCTGAGCTGCATTGTATTTATTGCAGATATTTGTTGTCCCCCAGCTTCATGAAACAGTTGAGAAACAATGGACACTGCTCTGGGAGCCAGAAGCACGAAGGTGGCACATCGCCAACACTACACCCTGCCCAGCTCTTGTTCAGCATGATTCTCTAGCAGAACTCGGTCAGGGCCAATATGTATAACTGAAATGTTAGAAAGACACGGTGGGTGAGGTAATATCTTTTACTGGACCAGCTTTGTTGGAGAGAGAGAGAGAGAGAGAGACACAAGCTTTCAAGCCACACAGAGCTCTTCTTCAGATCCCAAAGCAGGAAGAGCTCTGTGTAGATCGTCCCGTTCTCCAACAGAAGTTGGTCCAATAAAAGATATTACCTCACCTACCTTGCCACTGTAATATCCTGGGACCGACATGTCTACAACACTGCATATAACTGAAACGTTGTCAGTTCAAGGATGACATGCTCAGCTACGAAGGCCTGCAGTTTTGCACTACACTAAAACATATTTGCAGGACACTTAGAGGAATGATCACAATAACAAATCCTTACATGACTAACTTGTGATTTTGACGGGATTGATTCTACCTTCGAGAGGATTATGACATAACTGATCACAATGGCACAGGAGCATCAGTGCAGGACACTTCTCTTTCCAAGAGAAAGCAGGTTCACTTACAACTTCGCAGATACTTAGCCCTCAGTCTGAAAGATCAGCTGCTTAGTAGTGTTATTTTTCCAGCACGAGTCCTTGCTCAACTCTACCTCTGTTCCCAATGCAATATTTACCATGAAGAATATCCAACATAATCCTAGTTGCATTAGCTGGATCCACACTTCTATGACAATGTACATTTTCACCCATCACAAGGCTATCTCAATGCTGAGAATCATTGTCATCCCTGTTTCCCCAATGCCTGGCTGCTTCTGCCTGGAAAGGGGCAGCAGGATGAGTGTGTGTGTTTTGGGAGTGGGAAGGTACCCAGGGGCTGTATAATAAAATCAGCGCCAAACACTGGCCCAGATATACAGGCAATAGGAACCAAAGACTCTGGCATCATGGCAAACCCCACAGACGTCAGGTAGGTTGCCCCACCAACTGTGAGGGATCCCTTCCTAGAACAACGCAAAGTACAAGGGACAAGGCCCCAAACCAGTTCTAAGGGCAGCACTCCAGGAAAACCTTTCGGGGCAGTGACCTGCACCAGAACTTCAAACGATCATAAATGGCAGGGCACTCATTACGTAAGAGATGGTTGCTCCAGGATCTGAGGTTAGAATAAGCTGAGCATGCATTATTTAATGGCACAAAGCTTGAATCAGAAAAGATTGTATGCAACTGGCAAAAAATGAATACTCAAGAAACAGTATGATGGTGGTCATGATTACTGTTTTTCATTTTAACACTTTTTGGTATCTCAGCCCTCCAGGAAATATTAACACATACTACACAACGACTCAGCAGTTGGAAGGGATTTTTAAAATACAATGTGAACTTCACTGCACAATAAATGGCGATTGAAAATCGGAATGTAAAGGAAGGGTCAATGTCAAATGCAAATAACGGATTAAAAGCAGAGAACTGTGTGTTTTGGCGATACAGTGAGAAACTGGTAAGATTTTCTAGACCTCACTAGTTTTAACAAGAGATTTCCTCTCTGTGATAAGGAAAGGGCCAAAGGGCCATTTTACACAAGTGAAGAGGCAATGAAATAGGCACAAACTCTCTCTTACACACACACACACACACACACACACTGCAGTTGCCAAGGTCTGTTCAATAGCAAAGACCCTGAAGAACAGGGAGAGGAGATAACAAAAAGCACTGACCCTATTGCCCTAATACAAAATGAAATTTCATTTTCTAAAGAAACACACATTCATACACCTCAGCTTCCATATACCAACATCCGATGCGAGGCTAAAGAAGAAATAAATTCCGCCTGGCACACCCAGAGCTTGTATCAGACATGCTGTGAATAAAAACATTCAGCGAGAGTTGCGGCTAAGAGCATATTTTCAAGGATTTCTCAATTTTTGTCAGAATTTAGGAGAAGAAAACGCCAGCAAGCCAGTGAAAGGGAAAGTTTGTCTTTTACCTGTTCCTAATTTACAAGGGCTTCCCACAATTCAAGAACACAAAGGAGTCAGTATTGCTTTTAAGCTCCTGTATAAAAGCTGAAGGGCTTTCCTGTTTAAACTGGTGTTCTGAAATGACAAGGTTACAAAAGCCTTCAATAAGCCAGAGATTCTCACACAGACAGAATATGAAATAGACAAGAAAACGAGGATGCTGAAGCTAAGAAAACAGAGTAGGTAAAGACAGTAGAGAGGGAACATATTCCTCCTCCAATGCAGAGTTGAATTAGAGCACTGCTGTTCAGCTGGGCACCAGAGGAGATGGGGTGAGTTTCTGGCACTTGGAGATGAATAGCAGCAGCAGTCCATTATTGAATGCTTTATCTACTAATGCTGTGAACTTGGGATTCAACTGTCAAGACAGCATTAGAGAACTGCTGAAGTAGTCTTAAAGTACTTCTTCCCAACGACGAGCCGCACCGGAACGCAACTTTTGTGATTTGAGAGTATTTTTTTTCCTCCCGCTGAAGCTTTCAGTATTGATCAGCGGAGTACTGCAAAGAGAAATGGCTGCAGTGGGGGAAATACACTCTTGGCAGACTGTGTGGCCTGCTTGGGCTGCTTCCCAGCCTCCCAAGCACAAAGGAGGTAGAGTGACTCCCCAGAACCTCCTACCTACCCCCACAGCTTGAGGGAGGGGACAGGACATGGGGAAGAACAGGAGGAAAGGTGAGAAGGAAAGATTTTTGAAGTAGCAACCAGGGAGCACAGCCGCAATGCCTAAGCTGTATCAGCCTTATACGAGGAAACAGCATGATACTGATGCTCCTTCATCGTCTTCTTCATTCACACTTTTCCACCGTTCCCTATGTATGGACTGCACTTCCTGAGTTGATCTGCAAGGCCACCTTCCACTCATCATTCATGTTCCCCTTTAAGGTCCATTCCTGCCACAACACCTACAAGAAATTAGCCAGCTAGGAGGTCCATTTTATGTAAATATTAACCCTCCACCTTTCTTACTCCATCATGCCACTGGTTACCCCTCACTGGGAAACCACAAAGTGATCAACCCTCCCTACGGTCTTGTTACTTCACGTCTCATTGCGTAAGCTCCTTGGGGCAGGGATCATGCCATCTGTTTTGGGGAGACGCAGAGCATCAGCTAGAACATGTGGGTCATTTCCACATTCCCAGTCATTTAAAAATTCAAGTTGATGAATTTACCACAGACAGTGTTACTAAACTTATCAAATAACTTGGCATTTTGCTGGACATCATCATTTTAAACATATTTGCAAAGTGATCAATGTGTAAGGTCTCTCCTTAACTGACTACTCTGAAGAATGGGACACTGTTTCATAGTCAGGACTGCTATACAATCATGAATCCATTAGCTATACTTCATTTGGACTACTGTGAGGTAATTAGGTAAAATCTTTCACACAGTACTTTAAACCCTTTAAATATTCTTTATAACCAAGCAGCAAGAGCAATTCTGCAAGGTAATTTTCATAAATATCATTGTAAGCCATATGAAAGACTGTTCTAATTATCTCTTGCAAGCTGGCATGAAAAATGCCTTGCCACTATTATTTATAAGTCCCTAAATGATCTGGCACAAAATTACTTAAAAGAACAAATTAACATTCACTTCAGATGTCCATTCATAGAACAACAGGTCAAACACTAATAAATGTGTTTGTTCTGGGACTTAAGGAAAGAAGGACCTGATTCTGGTGTGATTTACACTGGAGCAAATCAGGAGTAACCTCACTAAATTTAATGGAGTTAAACCAATGTTAGATGGATCAGAATGAGACCCAGAAAATCTGCTATTCCTCTTAGGATCCCTAATCTTTTGTACACCGTATAATAACCTCCACTAATTAGTTCAGCTAACTCATTGGTGACATTTAACAAAAAAGAATCTTCATTCTTAGTGCAAGAAATGTGTGGCAAAGCTACCTCATTATCCGCCTTCGCATCCCACCTCAAAACTCTCCTTTGCCATGATACCTACAAAAAACTTGACAATGATTAGGCTGTTGGCATGCATAGACCAGTGCCTACCATGCAAACCAATACTGTTCCATGGTTTACTTGTACTCCCCCAACCGTCTCTATCCATCATCTGTTGTGTCTTGTCTTATATTTAGAGCGTAAACCCCTTGAGGCAGGGACGGTCACCCTTTTTGTTCTGATTTTGTACAGCACCTACCACAGTGGGGCGCAGATCTATGAGTAGGGCCCCTAGGCGCTACGGTAATAAAAATAAACTTGTCAACTTCTGAACTATTGTAAGATTAGACCTATTGTAAATGGTTAGCTGCTGAATAGGTAGGCACCATTATTTGTATTATGGTAACAGACCCCACAGAGATCAAGACCCTATTGTTCTGACTGCTGTACACTCATGTAGCAGGAGATGGTCTCTGCCCAGAATCTATTGAAAACTGCATAGATAAGGGAGGCAGAGAGGGAGGAAGGGAGTATTATCACCTCCATTTCACATATGGGGAACAGAGGCACAGAGAGATGAAGTGACTTGCCCAAGTTCACACAGGAAGTCTGTGGCAGAGCCAGGAATTAAATCCGATCTCAGCCCAGTGACTTACCCTCAGGACCATGCTTCCGCTCCACTGTTAATTTACAATAAGCTATTCATGATTCTGGGGACGTGTATGTCCTTGGATAGTGTTGCTGATGTCAACTCGGATATTGAAAAATTGGCCTTAGGTGTTAACTGAGTGATCTCAGCTAAACTGAGATTCCCTGGATAAAGTTTTAAATAATATATTGTTTGGCGACTCCCTCCCCCCACATTATCAAACAGGTGAGGCAATTCAAAGCTCCGTTAGGTATTTTCTGACCCTACCCCGTCCATTCTTCCTCCGTCATCGCCTAACACCCTAAGGATCCCTCTGTTCTTAACTGATTCCTAACTAGTTCCTCCTCCTCTTTCCACTACTTCCCTCACCGGAGCTTAGAGAAGTGCTGGGTCTGCTATTAACCGATGATAGGATTTCATTAGTTTGTAACAAAGGTTTTGTGGAAGCTTGTTTAAATACAGATGTCAGCCATGCCAAAACCAGGAAATCAACAATCAAGCAACTTGTTTCTAAGCTAAACGCCACATAAAACGCAGTTCTCCATCCCCTCGGGCATATTCCTGCACTGTTGCAAGTAGAATCATGTCCTGAAAAGAGGAGAAAACTTACAGGAAAATTCTCTAAGATGGGGGATGGTCAACACTGCTCTCTGTCTGTCCATGGTGGAGCACTACTTCAGACTCAGATGATCAGTACGTTCTCACCAGCAAGGGACTTTCCCTAGGGTTCTCCATGCTTTTTGATTGGCTGAGTCACCCAGCTCACTTTAAGCTTTGCAGACTTCTAACTGAGGTGCACCGGTGGTCGAGGCCCCTGCAATGGCAGGGAGTTGATTAAGTGAGATATACCCAGATGATCCTGGCAAGTGACCCATGCTGCAGAAGAAGCCAACACACATCCCCACAAAATCACTGCCACTCTGACACTGGGGAAAAATCTTTCCCAACCCCACGTATGGCCATCAGTTTAACATTCAGTGTGCATATTCTTAAGTAGTCGGTGCCTATTATTTAAGCCCTGTTCCTAGGCACTATTCACCCACCCAGCCAACCCATGTTGGCGGGTTGGCTGTCCACATGACCAGTTGTTGCCTCCCATTGTGGTGGCAAGCTGGAGTCAGCACTCGGTAGTACTATGTGCACGTACTAGCAGTGAGCAAGAAGCAGCCAATATAAGAAGGGCAGCACCAGGCTTTGTGGACAGTTCTTGTGAGACTCTCCCTTTTTGGGGGCGGGTGGGTGTGGCAGGTGTGCCACAGGGAGAGAGGAAGCAACAGCTGGGTGAATGAAGTCCCAGAGAGGTGGGGAGGTTCAGAGATCCAGGAAGCAACCCCTCAAAAAACGTATGTATAGAAGAGACAAAGATGGTCACTACAGTATTAGGGGAGCCGTTTGGCTGGTATTTACCTCTTTGGGAACAGGGCAGGAGAAAGGGGGATGGATTTTCTCAATCCTGCTGGCACATCCCTAGACTTTGTTGTTGTTTTTTTAAATGAAAGCACCATTTTGTGTTGGCTGTTCAGCATATACATATGCTGCTGCTGCTTCTCTTCTCTTCGGCAGGCTCTATGATGCCGTAGTCCTGGCCTCTCCTGCAAAACCTAGTATTTATTTATCTATCTTAGCAGAGGGACTAATAAGCCGTAGGGAAGTCAAGCAGCCCAGGCTCTCTCATTTCTACCACATCTCTCAGAGAGGAGATTGTGAAGGTCAGAATGTCACAGCTGCAGCTTCACGCTAATCATCCATTCACCTGACAATCCGGCACTTGCAGTTAAATGCTATTTTACATTCCATGTTTGTAAGTGTCAGTATAAGAAAATACTGTTTGCAATTTTCTCTAGAATGGCTGTCACTTAAAAAACCCAAGTGGCTGTCAGAGTGCCTTTGCCCACGGTTATCTTCCCCGTTTTTTCCCTTTGTGTGGTAGTACAGGGCTAAGCCTGAAAAGATGATGATTCAGAAACAAACACATGACGCATTTTCAGACTTGCTTTCCTCTTTCCCATGCCAACTGCCATCGACAGACTAATGTAACTAGAGCTCTATGGATTTTTCCACACATTTTCATTTGGGTGCCGAAATAGCCTAGATTTTGTGTCTGACACTGGGCTGCCCTCCCAGTTGACACAAGGGAAATGGGAGAAAAATGTTTAAAAAGCTCTTTTCTCTGCTGTATTTGAGTGGGAGTTTTCATAAAAGGAAAAATGCAATCCAGGAGAGGGGATGGCTCAGGAGAGAGGGGTGGCTAGGCACAGAAACCAAGGGGCCTGAATTTGGGAAGCAACAATGAGGCCCCTTTCACTCTGATATTTTAATTCACAATAAAACAGATTGACCCACTCGCTCAAGGGAGAACATGCGAGATTTAGCTCTTTGGGAACGTTTGTATTGCTAGATAATAGGATGCTGGGAAGAGCAATGTTAACAAGGAAGAGGAGATAAACCCAGGAAAATAGCAAATAATATTGATGAAATGGGATGCAATCAAACTTTTCATCTCTTGTTCTCACTCAGCTTATCCAGCTGTTGGCATTCTGGACACGTGCTACTGAAGACTGGTTTTAAGGACATAATATGACCAGTAAACTGAACGCACAATGAGCAATGGTAAGGGAGCCCCACATTCAAAACCCATATGTAGCCTCAAGGCTCCTGCACCAGGTGACTGCACTGAGGAAAAGATCCTCAGAACCTGTAGGGGAAGGTGGGCAAACTACCTTTTCTTCCAGCACTCCCTAGCAACAAAGCATCTTGTCTACTAGGTTGGTGCTGTGGTACTGCAGCTGCTAAATTCCTCAGGGGAAAGAGAAAGCTATTCTGAAGTGGGAAATGGCTTCCCAGAAGGAAATGATCAGCCAGACAAACAAATATGCCATGTCCTTCACTGGGAGAAGCTGAGGTCTCCACACAGCTTTAGTGTGGCGGGAAAAACAGAACCCATGCCGAGATATTGTAGTCCCCACCTATCTCCGCACAGTCAGCAGGTTTTTAACACATATTTAATAATTCCCACTTTGAGAGTCTCCAAGCTGCAAACCTATCCATAAAGATACAGAAGAACTTACAAGAGAAGGTTCATTCACTTCGTGATACTCTCTGGAAAAAAATTAGTTACAAACCCCACGCTTGCTGCAGCAGAGAAACTCTAACGGTCAGGTAAGAGCACAAACCTGTGGGGATCATCAGGGTCACAGTTTGGTAGGACGTTTGTGACAGCTTCTGCCACTTCTTCATTTAATAATACATCCCAGAGTCCATCGGTAGCTAAGATCAGCACATCCTCTGGTCCGTGCTCATACTGCAGAAGATTGTAGACCCTCACCTACAACCACAAAACAAGAGACATTCACTCGCATGGAGGAGGAAATATTCCAATTCTTGTGAAACTCTGCTGATGCTGGTCTTGAGTTAGCAACTTAGGCAAGGGCGCTCAAATAACCCCCACATGTAGCACTTTTGCTCTCCCTCCTCCCACAGTAGGGCAACTTCTTGATGGAGCTGGCAATCTCTCTTACGCCCGGATTCAAAATAGCATACCCTACTGCTGGTTGGCGCTTAATCAGGTGCTTAAGTGTTGACCTGAATAGGAACAGACTTGAGTGTTCTTGAATCAGGGTCCTAATGCATTTATGTAGTGCTGACAGCGGTGATCAAAGCAATCAAACCTATTCCTCTCCCTTCTCGTCTTGTGGCCATGCTCTGCATTTTGGCTACTCTCCATCGTCGGAATAGCTGGTCAAATAATAATTTAATAATTTAGTTGATGAATTTTTAATAACTGTTTTCACTATTTGCCCAGAACCCATTAACTATGCCCAATAAATTGCACATGTTCTGAAGTGCTTAGTGCATTGTATAAAGATCTGCTACCTAAAGTCTTTTCTATAGTCCTGATCCAGCAAAGAACTTAAGAATATGCTTAACTTTAAGCATGTGAGTGGCTCCATTGAAGTGAATGGATCATATTCTTAAGTGATTTGTTGGACTGGGGCCAATTTAAGGAACCATATAAAATATTGGTGGAAAAGGTTCTTCCCTACTAGGCTATTTTCCTAAAATGCCCATTGGTTTTTTACTTAAGGCTGCAGGCATATAGCCAAGAACTGAGCTGATTTCTCAGTCTGGCCCCTGATGCTGAAGAATCTGACATCCTATGTTTAAAATGGCCTCCTGTAACCCCCTGCTTGACTGAGCTGTCTAAACCATGAAATCAGGGGGTTAATTGAGACAGCACACGAACAAAGGTCATTGCAAGTTTTTCAAATGAGTCTTTTGTTGGATGTAAGTCTTCTTCCAGCCTGCCCTGCATTCCAATTGTCAAACTGCCTACTCCTTTAATTCCCCAAACTAAAACTTGGAATCCTCAGGAACCACTCACAGAGCACTTTAATTACCCCAGCAATGACTGTAATTTGAAAGATGTGTGACAACCTTGGCAAGGTAGACAAGAAGAAATGATGATCTGCATTAGACTTTGGGAATAGTGCACCTGGTCTCACACGCTGCTTTATCCTTGTGCTTCAATAGCAGCACTGGTGCTCCACAAATTTGTTCGGACATGTACTTGGCACAGCTAGAAGACGGGGAGTTAGTTCATGCTCTCTTGGTGCACTCTCTCATTAGGAGCTAAGGAGCAGGAAATGCACATAAAATGCTTGGACCTTTCAACGTAATTATGATTTTTATGGGATTGCAACCAGGATAGGAGAAACAATCATGTCGATCTCAGTACTAATCCTCATCATTTTTTCTTTTTGCTCTAAAGGGAGAGAGGCTCATTTGTAAAAATGTATTGATTACTTTATTATTTAAGGTCTATCTGAGGGAGGACTCTTGAGATGAGCCAAAAAAAAAAAAAAAAAAAAAAAAAAGTCAACCTAAAACGCTCCCCATCTGTCTTTACCTCCTGATTCAAATCTATCAGGAAGACAACTCCACAGCAGCAAATGTAGTCTATGGAGACTGTGTGTTACAGGTATACCTCTGTGCCAATCCACAGAGGATACGCGTGTTTGCAGCCCGCGATACTATAGAACCGTGGCTCTTTAGCACAAAATGTAGCCGCTCATGCTTTTGTTTGTTGAGGTCACCAGCTCAACTCCCAGTGTATTGGCCAAGATGATGGTCATGACACAAAAACACGTTTGGAAGTCAGATCTCTTGGATGTGAGCTACTTTTACACAGACAGTAAGATACTTAAATGTTAATTATCCACTTAGCAGTGAATCACTCAGAACAAAACATGTAAATCAGCAGACTTTTCTAAAATCCATGTCTGCCCCACCTCCCTCACCTAGATAAAGAACGTTCAAATTAAAGTAACAGATCCCCTCCTGCTAGCACTGGGGGAAAATGTTATGGGCCAGATCTTGTCCATACTGAAGTCAATAGCAGATTTCCCATTGATGTATACGGAGCAAGATTGGAGCCTATCGCTACTGCTTCAAGGCAGTAGAATCCTGTCAAAACTATAGCTGAGGCAGCAGATGAAGGGCCCAAGATATATATTTCCGCAGACTCTAGCGTACATTACTGAGAAGAGAGACTATTTTGATAATAGGCCATTCCGGTTTTGGGGAAAACTCAGGCAAAGATAATATGGCTAATTTGGGAACAAGTGGCTATTTCTTATGAGGAAAGACTAAGCTTGACATGTTCAATACTGAAAAGAGATGGCAAGGAGATGGATACTGACAGACACCTAATGACACACAGTAGTTAAGGGGTATGGGCAATGGTGCGAACAAAGAACTGGCTATTTGACTGGTATGCAGTTCAAGGAAAACAACAATGTGAAGTTATGGAAGGAGATTGGGTTAGTTGTCAGATGTAGCTCTCTCCCCAAAAGAATGATTATCACATCTAATTGTCTATTTACTGCAATAAAGTAGTTACCTTTATAAACTTTCCAAACCCTTGTAGATAGGTAAGATATTACATATTCATATTATTTCCTATACCAAGCAGAAGACACGTCCCGGTGATGTCACCTGGTTGCAAAGTGAAGTATTTAAGGGTGGCCTCAATATTCCTTTTTTCCTTCAGTTTTCTAAAGTACATCTACAGGTGGCTTGCGAGCACTAATAGAAATGAGTTAATTTAGAGCTGTTCAGAGAATCTCAGTATTTCAGAGGCAGGCTCTCTTGCCCAGATGCATTCCCACTTAGCGGAGCTGTTCCAGTTCTCATTTTTAATACTATCGTCTTGTATTCGTTATTTGCGATTTTACAGTGGAGTAGCAGGACACTAGCATTCTCCTGTGGCACATATATGGCATTATATGCATTGTATGTGGCTGAGAGCTATTTATCAACTCCATCTCACAAGCCATTTTTCCCAAACCCCTGAGCTACCCCCTGCTTGCTGCCCTTCCTCAATAATAATTCAGGCAATTCAGCAGATATGAGATTTAAATGATGTTATGGCTGTGAGACAAATCACTCAAACTTGCATGCGCTTCAAATGGATACAGAACTCTCCAGCTCACACAGACGTGGGTGGCTGGCCAGACCACCAGGCAACCTGGGAAAAAGCCATTTTCCCAATCCAGACGGACTCTCTGTATGGCTTCCACTCCCTCTCACTTCCTTAACTCTCCCTGCTCTCTCTATGCATTTAGGAAACCCTCCATCCATCTCCAATGGTGATCAGGAAGGATGGACAATTTGGGATCTACCTCGTGGTCTCTCTTAATTAGCCCATACTGCAACTTCATATCTAAAAGTAAGAATGTTTAAAGCCAGCAACAAAGAAGCAGTGTCACTTCTGCACAGCCAGCCATCTAGCAAGGAGAGGGCAGGTCTAGATGAATTACACAATGACTGGGGTGTTCAGACCTCAGCTAAGGTTTAGCAGTGGATGCTCTGTGCTACAGCTCACAGTTATGCACTCTATCTGCATATGGATTGTGCATTCTGTTATTCAGCAAAGCTCTTCATGTGTGCTGAGGAAATACTCCAGCACCAAATCCTGGACTGGTGAGACAAAGGATGGGTTAGGTTTTTGTTTACGTCTCAACAGGATCTACCATACATACATAATCCCAACTATACATATAAAATGATGAGATCTAAATTAGATGTTACCATTCAAGAAAGATCTTGGAGTCATTGTGGATAGTACTCAGAAAACATCCACTGTGCAGCAGCAGTAAAAAAAAACCCAAACAGAACGTTGGGAATCATTAAGAAAGGGATAGATAATAAGACAGAAAATATCATATTGCCTCTATATAAATCCATGGTACACCCACATTATGAAGACTGCATGCAGATATGATCTCAAAAAAGATATACTGGATTTGGAGAAAGTTTGGAAGAGGGCAACAAAAACGATTAGGGGCATGGAAAAGCTTCCATTTGAGGAGTGATTAATAAGACTGGGACTTTTCATCTTGGAAAAGAGACTAAGGGGGGGATATGATTGAGGTCTATAAAATCATGACTAGTGTAGAGAAAGTAAATAAGGAAGTGTTATTTATTCCTTCTCATAACACAAGAACTAGGGGTCACCAAATGAAATGAATATGCAGCAGGTTTAAAACAAACAAAAGGAAGCATTTCTTCACACAGTGCATAGTCAATCTGTGGAACTCTTTTCCCGAGGATGTTGTGAAGGCCAAGACTATAACAGGGTTCAAAAAAGAACTAGATAAGTTCATGGAGGATAGGTCCATCAATGGCTATTGGCCAGGATGGGCAGGGATGGCGTCCCTAGCCTCTGTTTGCCAGAAGCTGGGAATGGGCGACAGGGGATGGATCACTTGATGATTACCTGCTCTGTTCATTCCCTCTGGGGAACCTGGCACTGGCCACTGTCAGAAGACAGGTTACTGGGCTAGATGGACCATTGGTCTAATACAGTATGGCCATTCTTATACACCCACCTGCAAAAGGCCATACTTGGCTTGTGAAAGAGCCACACCTGATCTGGTATCCCATTCATGTTTTTAAGCGAGCCAGCCAACTCTGGCTTGAAAACTACTCGCAGCAAACTGACATGTGAGCCTTCAGCCTGCAGCCAGCCACCTGAGCCTGGCCCAATGGAATTCAAGCCAAGAGGGGCAACACTCTCCATTCAGCTTCAGCTACCTTTACTATCAGTCAGCACAGCTATTTCAATAACTTAAATCCTCTCTTAATTGTATTGTTCCTTGTACGTGCAGCGTTATCCAACGCAGTTTCATTGGTAAACATGGAAATCTCTTTCAATACCATCTTCCAAGTAATTTATATGTAAATAATGAAAAGCTGGTCCCAACACTGTTCCCTGCAGCACTCACCAATTAACCTCCTTTTAGCTTTTTACTGCTACCTTTTGTTTCCTGCCCTTTAGCCAATTTCCAGTGTACTGTGCCAACTTTCCACTTACTCCATGGCTCTGTCTTTTATATTAACCTACGAGGCAGAACATTTTCTCAAATGCTTTCTGAGAAATCCAAGCACTGTGTAAGACCATCTACTGCATTTTTCATTTCTTCCCTGGCAGTAGTAGCTGAAAAGAATTCCAAGCTAGTCAGATTTAACCTGCTATTCCTGAAATCACCTTGATTCTCCTGAATCAAACAGTCCCTCTCCAAATATTTACCTGATTTGTTCCTTTAAATGGAAGTCCTAAAGCTTTCTACCAAACTCTGATGTCAGTCTAACATTGTGTGGTTTCCTTTTACATACTGTGAAGTGTTGAGCAGGCTCTTTTAGCACAGCCTTTTTGGGAAAAGGTTCTTCAGTTCTCCACCTCCAAATCATTCAGTCAGACGAGTGGTCAGGTGAAGTAACAAGGGCCATCAGATGCATGCCTCTTCCAACGAATGGGTGAGTAATCATTTGAAGAATCTTAAAACCAAATCTTACTTCCCAGATACAGGGACAAGATTCCTACTGAATTCTAATGCCAGAATTTCATATTAAGATTTGTCAAATGATTATTTCACTATGAAAAATAGATATGTAATACAATGTGAGATCTCCTCAGCTCTGGTAAGTCTGCTTTGTGCTTCTCCAGTTCATTATAAGTGGTTCCATTTTCTAGAGCTGTGAAAGTCTTTCAAATGTTGTCTCTTACCAGCTGAATCACCGAATGCAGATTGTCAGACTTGGATACGGGTCTGCTCCTCTCATGGGTTGATACGTCTATTATAGTAAAATTTGATTCCATCCAAAAGTAACTTAAACCTGCACTTCTGGATTTAGACTCGGAGTCTGCTTCTTCAGATATTTATATGGTTAGGATTTCAGATGCGTTTCTGTTGCAATCTCATATCATAGCTTTGGTTTTACTATTTGAAACAAATTTGCCATGTTCTCCCCTGGCCTGGGAAAGGGGGCAGTGCCTATGGCACAGGACCCGAAGTCAAAAGATGTACTTCTATCCTGTCACTCAATGTGTGACTAACTTCTCTATGCCTCAGAGTCTCAGTCTGTAAAATGGAAATTATGTTTCCCCACCTCTATATAATTATTTGAGGTCCACTGATGAGCAAGTGCTATAGACGTTGCAAGTATTATTACTACTAAATTTACTTCCAAATGCAAGTTCCCCAAATGGCAGCACAGGGCATTGCTTCTTGACATAGCTTTGTCTGCAAGATGTATTGCAGGTTCCTGATAATATATAGACAATATCTGAGACAAGAGCATTGTTTGGTGTGTGGCTTTTTTTTGGCATATGTATTTGTTTTCTCATAGAAGTTGATTTCTGCTGGCTCTATCTTAAGATTGCTAGGGCTGGTATTCTTCATTTCCTGCTACCGGCTCCTATGACATTTCTGCTAGCCTTAACTGCCAAAAGACTATGGAAACAAGGACAATTTTTGCTGCCATTTGAACAGGCACTTGCAGAGTCTGAGACGCAGTCAGAGTGCGTGTTGTGCGCATCATGTTTTGGAATTCGAACACAATTTGGAAAAACCTAAAGATGCAAGATACAAACCTCCAAGATCTTTATATTGCATGAATGAATGTTGCTGCAGCAATTGGCAAGGTCGATCCTGCCGAGATACTACATTAGAGCCAGGTCTTGGAGTGCCAGAAAGAAGAGGTAGAATTGCAGCATTACACTGGCACAAAACAAATCTATTACAACGATGAGGGCAGAAGTGCCGATTCCCTGGCTTGGGACAGCAGAGATGGTTCCAATGCAAGAAATGGCATATATTGGAGAGAAGAAAAAAAAAAATACACAGAGAAAGGAGCAGAATGAGAGTGGGGAAGGACGACGGGTGCTGTCAATAGACTTCTTTTCTTTAAGTGACCAGAATCTCTCTGTAGCCGTCTTTCAAGCCTCAGTGCAAGCACTTTTTACTCAGGACTTGTTAGTTTGGCAGCAGCATTACATTTCAGTGTGTGCACACTCGCTCGTTCCCTCTCCATAGTCACTACTAGGGCACTCGGCACCGTAGCATGTAGGTCTCAACTGCTAGGTCAAATGTTGGCAACTGCTGAAGCCAGTGGGAGGTAAAGAACTCTCAGGATTTGACCCATGGTAATTACGACTCATGTGTGTTCACAATGGATTCTACTCTTCAGCTCTGTAGGCTTGACCTGTTTTGCTTACTGTTTTAAATATAATGTTCATTATTAATTACATATATTTTGCTATTCCAGGGAGGCTTATGCAAAAAGGAATTTTCGATGAGGCCCTGAAGACAGCCAGTCTCAGACTCATTCTAAGAACCTCCAGTAGGACACTGCAACATCCTGGGCCATCAACTGAAAAGCCCTATCTCCTGCTCTGGAGTGCTTTACTCCAAATACCATGTATTGGACAGTGGTGAACCGAAAATGTTCTGGAAGTCAGGTCCCAAACGACTGAAGGCCTTAAAGATTAAGTATTGGGTCTGCAAGTGAAGTGGATCAAGGGCAGGTGTGGAGCATATTTTGATGTGCCCTGGCTATTTTTCCTCCTTAGACATTGGGGTACTGTGCTGTGTACAAGCTGCAGTTTTCCATGTTGCCATGCAAGAAATCAGGAACTCTAGTATATAGGTTCTATTCTCTTATTTCAGAAGCTGACATGGGCTTTAAATTCTGTCAGTGTCATGCTCAGTCACTGAAAGGGAAACGTAGGGGGAAAGAGCATCTTGTGCCACTGAATAGTGAATCCTTAGGCTGACCATGAAGCAGCTGCAAAGTCACATCCAGTGCCCCTCGGGCAGAAGGACATTAACCATGACACTTAGAAGCCGGGAAGGCATCAGGGACCTGACAGGGATATGTACATTTCTGGGGCAGTAGGAAGAGGAATGAAAACTATATTACTATGCAGTGAATGGCATCAGTCCTGTCATTATTTCCACTCTTGATTTACACATTTATTTAAGTGATCAAATAACCTTCTGGACATTGTCCACAGTTCAGGGTAATTCAGGATGAAGAAAGTGCGCTTAGTTTAATTAATTTTCTTCTACTCCCATAAGTCATGTAACAAAAACATGGATGGTGTACCTCGGGAGATGAGGACAGAAAAGGTTTGATGTAGATATTGGAGTCATGCACCTTCAGGTCATGGTCTCCAAGTCCTCTAGTTACTCCAATAGTTGCCATGACACGAGCCTGGAAACAAGAGAAGCAGATTAGTATCAAAGCCATTTCCAGACACAATGTTAATGTGATAGAGAATTAAAAACTGACCCCACCACGTAACTGCTAGGGCTTTTGGAGAAATCACCTCTCTTTTTCAATGTTTCCTCCCCTATACTGGGGAGTTAACAGAGAGAGTGACCTTTAATCTTTTCACTTTCAGAATTTTAGCTGCTTATCCACCAGGGTCACTCTGACTTCAATTTCTCCCTTTCTGCAGGGCCAAGAAAAAACCTGCCTATCGTTCTAGACCATAAATTAAATTCCCCGGGTAGTTCAGGAGTGGATTTAGCATCCATTGCATCCTCCGGTGGTTTGTGAACTTTGGGACTGCTACAAATACTTGCTGTCTCAAAATTATATATAGCACAGAGAGAAAGAAAGAAAGAAAGAAAGAAAGAAAGAATGAATGAATGAAAGAAATAAGTGTGTGTGTGTGTGTGTGTGTGTGTGTGTGTGTGTGTGTGTGTGTATATAATCTTAACCAGAACCAAAATTCTCTCTCATTAATCTAAGTCTGCAGGAATTTAAAAATACCTAATGCACCTCTCTTTCTCCCCCCCCCCTCCTCTATTTCCCCATTTCTGTTTTTATGTATTATCTAGAGCCTAGATTGTGAGGTCTCTGGGACGGTTGTTTGTGCACGGTCTAGGACAATGGAGCCTTAATCTCTCTGTAAGAGTCCTCAAGTACTACTTGCAATAGAAGTACTAAATTATATTAAGTGTATGAAGCACCCAGAGTGTTAGTCAATAAGAGCACTCCATCAGTGGAATATTTTGACAGCTCTTTCTGGAAGTATTGTCATTTCCTATATGCAACATCCCCCTGACCACCTGGGAAGAGGGAAGGTGCTGAGTGGTAGGCAGCTTTTGAAAAAATGAAGGTAAGGTAACTATTGAGGGTTCCTCCCTCCCTTTATTTTGCTTAGGGGTAGAACAAGGATGGCTGTTATGCTCCCTGTTGTTTGCTTTGGCAATGGAGCCATTTGCAGTGAGTGTGAGAAACAGTCCCATGGTAAAAGGCATCAGAATGCCTTCTGGATTAAACACATAATAGCTTTTCATGCCAACAATGTCTTGTTATATCTGCAGGAGGCAGAAGGCTGGTTAAAAGTTATAGAACTTCAGAATTTGGGCAATTTGGAAATTTGAATCAGGCTTCAAAATAAACTACGATAAACCTGAAATTTTAGGAATATTCCTAAAATATTCCTAATATTCCTAAACTGTTGTCTCATCTACATAAACTGAAATGGGTAAAGGAATCTTTAAAATAGTTGGGAATAAATACTGTGGAGAAACACAAAAATCATTTTAAGGCAAGTGATCCTTCAATGTGAAATAAAACGATGAAAGTCTTGGAAGAATGGAACAAAGAAGAAATAACTTGGCTAGGTAGGGCAGCCTTGGTAAAGATGAATGTCCTCCTAGTAATTTTTTTTCAGTACCTCTCTGTTGGTATCTCTGACATGACATCAGAAACATGGCAGGATGCACTATTAAAATTCATATGGAAACATAAGGCCAAGGGGGTGAGTTCTAAGTTCCGTAAAAGTGGAGTGGACTAGCTTTTCCTAATTTGGTTTATTATTATGCATCACAATTAAAATATGTCAGCTGGGCTAACAACAGACCATCCAAACATGGGGTAAAATTCTAACAAGAGTAGAGCCCAAATATGGCTATTCATAGTAATTGTTGAGTTAAAAAGAAACATAAGTCACCAAAAATAAAAAGGTGGTCATTTATCGAGACCACCTTAGCAGTTCTGGACAAATTTTCTAAATTCCTGTGACCAAGACCCTCTCCCTCAACTACATTAATTAATAATCAGGAATTTATCTTTAGGACATATCAAAGTTGTCCACTGTGGGTAAGAGCTGAGATTATTCAATTCAGACAGCTGTTCCTCGGTACGGATTTGAAATCATATATTATTACATGGTATAATTTGGTAAGTGATATAAATATACCGTATTGTAAATATTGACAAGTCAAACATTTTATTGTGAAATCTGGATATGAGGTGGCTCTAGCTAGACCTTTAACCACATTTGAAAAGTTGAGCCAGGAGCAAGCTGAAACAAAAGGTTTAATTTCTAAAACATATACAATTTGGATTGAAAAAGATGTTGATAAGAAAACAACCCAGATGAAAAGATGGGAGAAGGATTTGGACAAAGAAATTGATGCGGGTAAGTGGGTCTCTCTATGGGAAAGGGGATATTCATCTTCAATATGTGTAGCTCAAAGATAATTTTTATAAATTATTACTGTATAGATGGCATTTGTCTCCAGTTAAGATCCATAATGTTTTTGCTACTAGGGAAGCACTCTTTTGGAGGGATTGCAGGGAAAGGGAAACATACGTGCACGTAGGTTGGATGCGTCCAGGATTTAGATGGTTTGGGGAGGAAATTAAAGAGATTCATTTTATGACAAAATGCCGCATCCTAGAGATCCCCTGATCTGCTTCCTTAAAGCTCAAGTAAAGGTTCGACCTTTTAAGCAGAACTACAATTTAATTACATTTTTGTTAGCAGCTAGACCTCGTGTTGCACATTATTGGAAAAATGTGACCCTCCTCCTCCTCCAGAACTGTTGTGTAATAAAATATGGACAGTTCTTGTAACGGAAAAGCTTTCATACCAAGAACGTACACAAGAGAAGCACCAAAGAGAAGATGGGTATTTAGACACTTGGCACTCTTTTTAGTGTACTCAGAGGAGGGGGGGCTCCTCAACCTGCAAACCAAAATCTTTAGCCAGTTTCTTTGAATATTAATCTGATCCTGAATAAGTAATATACGGTTTAGTATGTTAACATTTTATTTTAATTTTGCCTTAATAAAAAGTTAAAAAAAACCTTGGGGGTTTAATAATGAAGGCAGCAGGATGACTCTTCATAATGAAGTGCTGCCACATATTTCCTTTGGCAAGACAAGAACCATGAGGCAAACTCAAATCGCTGTTGTGACAATAACATGAACACTGTCATTACTGAGAACAGCAATAGTTTTAGAGATGCACCTCACTCCCCAATACCCTCTCTCAAAGTGCTTCTCCTGACTGCAGAACCTGTACAGACAAGATCTTCAATTACCTCAAACATCTCATCTACTTGCTAGAGCACTTTTCCCCTGAAACATCAGCCATTCCCCCAAGCAACTCCCGAGTCTTCCTTAACTAATACCATGCCACAGAGCAGCCAGCAAGATACTTTCACAGGGCAATGAATCCAACATCTTCTCCCAACTACCTTCCTATCACCCTCCAGTCAGGGGGATGGGAATCTGGGGTCACTTCTGATCCAAGAAGCTTATGCTATGGATGCCAGCTAGTGACCGAGATGACTTTAAATAACATTATACATCCACAAAACACTACATCCACAAAACAAAGAGAAAATAAATTAAAAAATAACAGGTGCACAAACACTTTGCAAACAAAAGAACCAATCCCATCAAACCTGCCGATAAGCTACAGCAGGTTTGAATCCTTCATAACTAGATTATAACTGAAGATTGCATATTTCCGTATTCAAATAAGAATCCAAACAGTGGGGAAGTGCTGTTTGGAAACACAGTGAGAATACTAATGTCAGCAAACTGAGACCTCTGTGTCCTTATATTCATCCTATTGCTATGTCTGGCTAAGCTAGTAGGGATCAGAGCTAATAATCTTCCTGTTCATAATCATGCAATTGGTAACACAGTGGCACTTGGATGGAATTATCATTTTTCTTTAAAAAAGGAATTTTAGTTCTTATTGGAAGGATACAAGGATGGTTCATGTGACAACAATCTAAAAAAACATCACTCCCAATGTGTTACCTTTCCCTGAGATCACACCCACCTGTGCCTCCCCTTATGTCAGGATTTCAACAGCTTCCTTTATCTCAATACATTGTAAATCATGGTTAAACACACAACTGCTGTTTTATTCAGAAAAGTGGATAGATTTTTGTCTTCTTCACCCAACCAATCCACATTTAAAATACATTTCACAACCAAGCCATGAGAGCTATCTGCACATAAACAGTAATTTAAGATTGTTGCAAATAAGCTAAAATGAGACAATGCAAAATACTCTGCATGCATGTAAGAAAACAAAAGTAAATTGAGCAACAAATGACTACGTTTGTTATAAAACCATCTTTTAATACACTGCACTTTTCCCTCCCTGCAGACTGCAGAGACTGATTTATGTCAGACACAATATTCTTTCAAGCTGTCAAAATGATAAAATAAAGAGATACTGAGTGGAAAACATTGGACTGCCACAGGCTACACTGAGTGGTAAACAGAACAGAGTTCTTTATCCCTTTGGTTCCAGGAAAGCTCACATGCCTACCTTCTTGCCTTCTCCATATATAAGGGGAAACTTCAAGTCATCCTCCTCAATGCTTTTGTATGCCCTGTGGGGGGGGATAAACAACATTTTTTTTAAAGCTTGCACTCAATTAGTGACCCAGTGCCCTAACACAAGCAGTCTTGTATATTTTTATTATTTTTTCCTAGAGAGACTCCATCTTTGCAGCAAGCTGCCAATTTGTTTTTGTTTTTTCTGTGTAGATTTTCCTTACAGAACTGTGCTGTTTGAACAAAAGAAAAGCTAATGCAAAGAACATGCAGTATTTAACACCAAACTGTCCTTGTTTCTATTAAGCAGAAGAAAGTACAGGTAAACCGGAACAACATCCTAATTAGCGAAGGGGGTGGGAGGGGAGATATATTGCTGGGCATGGCATCAGCCGTACAATTATACATTGCCATAAAGAGCAGTGATTGGATTCACATTAATAATCTGAAACTGTGAGAAACAGCAGAGTTTGTAGATGGCTGAAGTGTGAAACAGTTCTCAGATCCAGTTCTCACCTTCAGGAGCTGTTTATATCAAAGCAAGCTTCATATTGTGGAAGCGTGAGAAGATATTTAGAGCCCATTTGACCTTGGCTAGGACATTTGCTTTGCCAGAAATTCTGTGTTTCACAACAGCTTTCAAATGGCTGAGAGATGAGAGAAGAATGAGTTCATCCTCTAAATGTGTTTACTGCATGTGTGCATACACTACCTTTTACACGTCTGATTTTTTGCACTGATGGGGTTAAAAGGTTAGCAATTTTCCTGGTGAGAAATTAAGAAATATAGAAGGTTGTAACTATTATATCTCTTGAGAATCCTTTTGTATTATCGAACATATTCTCAGATCAATGAAATGGGGCGCTCGCTGAGGTATGTAGCCCTAAACATCAGACAACAGGATTCACCTCCATTGCCTTCTCTATATGACAAATATTTCTTTCCCTTTGCACTTTGCTATTTTCTCCCCTTCCCCACCTTTTGAGTTACCTCAGACACATCACCTGAGAAAACAAATCAGTATTCAGCACTGAACTGGAATGCACAAGTGTGAAAAAAAGAATGCACAGTAGCGCATCCTCTTGTCAGTCTCACCCAGAGCCTCAACACTTAATGTTCAGCTCTGGAGCTGGACTGGCTGTTTGACCTCATGGGAATCAAATGCTATTAGGTTTAAACAACATGAAGGTTGTGACACAAACCAGTAGAAACCAAGAAATTAAAGTTTAAGGCTGAAATGCTACATTGAAACCCATCCATAACCACCATGCCTGCTATACTGAAATATTGCATAGAGCTGGGATTAATACAGGGCGTTACATTACATAACTACCTTGTGACGGGCTGGGGCCACAGAGACCTGCTTGGTGCTGCCACCTGGTGTGCCAAGGCTACTTCTGCCCCTGCTTCCAGGCCTTTTCCAGCTTGGGACTCCCGAATCCTGTCTGTTTTGAGCCAGATTCCACTGATCTGCTGCAAACACAGACCCAGGTCCGAACCAAGTCCACTCACCACTGTAAGGCCCCTGGAAGCGCTCTTGCCTTTGACACCCAGCTGCTCAACTCCAAGGAGGTTCAAACCCTTAATAAATCCGTTTTATCCTGTATAAAGCTTATACAGGGTAAACTCAAATAGTTCGCCTTCTATTTCAAAGATAGAAAGATATGCACAGCTGTTTGCCTCCCCACAGGTAACAACTCGTACTCCAGGAAACTTAATAAGTAAAAAGTTATTTTAATAAGTACAGCAAGTAGGATTTAAGTGATGTCAAGTAATGACAGACAGAACAAAGTGAATTACTAAATAAAATAAAATAGAACACGCAGTTCTATGTCTAATCACCCTGTGTACAGATAAAAACCTCACTAGATCCAGTAAACAGGCTATCTTCCTTCTAGCCTGGGTCCAGCAATCACTCACCCCCCTAATGTCTTTGTCCAGTCTCTTTCAGGTCTCCTTGGGGGGTGGAGAGCTTCTTTCTTTAGCCAGCTGAAGACAAAATGGAAGGGTCTTCCCCGGGCTTTTATAGTCTTTTCCCCCTCCCTGTGTAACATCCTGTTACCATGGAGTTTGGGGATCACCTGGGCCAGTCACCTGTCCATGCATCCTTCGGCAACCAGCCTAACCAGTTGCATTCCAGACCCGGCCCCAATGTGGATTGGGGTCTGCAACGTCTTTTGCCTGTTAAGTGCTCGTCCTTAACAGGCACATTCTTTGCTTCAAAGATGATCCCATGCACTTACAAAGGCTATGTACAAAACCAGCAAATATAAAACCAATCTTCATAACTCCAACTACAACAATGATACATGCATACAAACAGGAGGAATAAATTCAGCAGGTCATAACTTTCACAGAGATATGTTACATGGCACATGTAGCATAAAACATATTCTAGTTACATATATACATTTATAAGCATCTCCCCATAAAGTTTTATGGGGAACACCGTCACATACCTGTGCTGCATTACCTCGGCACAGCACGGGCAAGTCATGATCAAGAGGCAGTGACACAGGCATGATATTTAAGCCTCATCTTTACCTTGCCTTGCGTTGTCAGCTGGTGTCAAAATTAGCTTTTTCAATTTTTGTTTCCATATTAAAAATGTAGCTAAATGTATTGAAGTGAAAATAATAGCTACTGTATATTATTTACCCTGTGCATTGAAATGCAGCTCCTGGAGCAGATAAAATCTATCATACAATGAAAGCCACTGTTTTTTGTGAAATCCATATTCTATGTAGCTGCTACTGCCCAGATACTACAGTTAGAGGGAGCATTCATGCTACAGACTGAAAAATACAGCTACAAACTGAGGAAATCCTGGCTCTGCTGTAGGAAGCACAACTGAGTCTTTTCTATGCTCTGAGCTATTGAGCTAGTACAGCCAAAGGATGATTTCTTGGGTTGCTATTTCCTCCACTTTCTTGGGGACAAATAACTGTCCATTACAAAAATTATGTGATACTCACACCCTAAATAAAGTGAAAAAAAGATTTTTCTATTAGACACACCAAGTAAACGTAGTGCATTGAATCAATTCAAAAGCAAAGCTAGTTTCTTGATGGAAAGAACAAAGTCAGCTGTACAGCAGAAAGAACCAAGATGAGATACTAGCAGAATCTGTGGAACATCAGGAGTGGGCAAACTACGACCCGCGGGCCCTTCCTGTCCGACCCCTGAGTTCCCGGCCAGGGAGACTCCACCCGGCCCCTCCCCTGCTGTCCCCCTGAGCCACGCCGCCGTGCGGGCAGCACTCTGGCCTGCCACTACTGCCTGGAAGCGCTGCAGCAGCGTGGCTGGCTCTGGTGGGGCCTGAGTTCCTGCCGCTCTGAGCGGCATGGTAAGAGGGCGGGGCTGCAAGCTCTGGCGGGCTGTGCGGCCGCCAGACATGCTGCTCTGAGCGGCACGGTAAGGGGGCGGGGAGGTTGGATACGGGGCAGAGAGTCCCGGGGGGCAGTCAGGGGACAGGGAACGGGGGAGGTTGGAGATAGGGGTGGGAGTCCCGGGGGGTCTGTCAGGGAGTGGGGGTGTGGATAGGGGTTGGGGCAGTCAGGGGACAGGAAGCAGGGGGGGTTGGATGGGTTGGAGGTTCTGAGGGGGGCAGTTAGGGGGCAGGAAGTGGGTGGGGGTCAGATAGGGGCAGGGCCAGGCTGTTTTGGGAGGCACAGCCTTTCGTATCCGGCCCTCCATACAATTTTGCAACCCCAATGTGGCCCTCGGGCCAAAAGGTTTGCCTACCCCTGGTCTACATGAGGGGACAGCCCAGGGAGGAGGGTGTCTTTCTACAGGAGTGAATGAATGGGGGATGCTCTAGAGCGGAAGGAACAGGGTTAATACATGGGGAACATCTCAATGAGGAGAGCACATGGGGCTACTGAGCTGAAGTGCACAGCAGCAGTGTACTGTTGAGAAAACATCTGAGTGATGTCTTCCTGGGGTTTTTTATGGGGGATGGAAGCAGATCAGATCCAGAGTTTGAAAGGAAAAAAAGGCATAGATCACCTCATGTGCAATCTGAGGGCTAGCATGAGACCCATCTCTAAACCCTGCATATGGAGCCGTATGTAGATGTGCTGCCCAGGAGCAGGCCAGGAAAGGACTTATAACACCTATCACCACTGTACAAGGTGAGCTCAGTTCTCCCATGCTGTCTGAGCAGAGCTGACAGGGAAACAGTGGCAGCTTCCTGATTCCCAGTTAAAACGCGACAGGGTGAGCACCTTTAACTTAGGTAACCGGTGCAAGGTCTTAAGAGTCGCAAATTCCTCGCTTGCTCTCTATTTTCTTTACAGTAGAAAGTAACTAACTGTAGCCTTGAAAAGGATGCAGATGACTTCCTCCCCTTCGCTCAACTTGGCTGATATATTGAGGGGAACGGTTGCGACAGCTCCACTCACTCCTCACCTGCTCTCGAGCACATTTCCCCACCCTCAATTAAAACACAAAATGCAGAGAGAGAAGCCCAAAGCAAGCCCCATAGAGGACTGGGGAGGTTTCATTTCCCAGCATGGCTGCGTAATGGCCAGCGCGAATCTGACCTTAAGTAACCAGGATGTTAAGTGATTCCAGATTACATACCGGATGGATCCAAATGGTTCTTGTATCATAACTTAGTAAGGCCAACAATCCATGAAGGATTTCTAAACTAATATTGTGTGTATATATATAAAATAGCAAACAACACTAAGCCATGGGACTAACTTCCTGACAACTTCCTTTTTTAATAACAAACTGAGCCTGATCTTGAGCCACAAGACTACAGAAAAGTTAAAAATGCTTAAGCCTCTGGTTCTCCCAATGTACCCTATGCTGTAAGTTGCTTGGAGCAAGGACCATGTCTGTCCTTATACCTTCATGGACAGTGCCAGACACACGGTTGGTGCTAAAATAAGATAACATTATAAATAACTTGTGTTATTATTTCATCATTAATTTTGTTATATATTCATCACCATAATAACTGAAAACATTCCAGTTCGGCATTAAGCAATGTGGTTTGGTCTCTCTTCCTCTCCCCAGAGGGAGAAGCATGTGTAGTGAAGTTCAGACCTGAAGGAGAATGATAAAGGACAGGTTTTCAGCCAGCAGTTTAGTGATTCCACTGGAGAGGAGGAAGGAAACTGTAAAGCTCCTTTTGATTTATACTGTGTGAAACCTACTGTTGATTTCACACAGGCTACAATCTTCTGGGATATTTCACTTGACTTTAAGAAATAAAGTTGCATTTACACCTGCCCGTGTTGTTTATAGAGAGAATATGGTATATATAAAGATACTATATACATATTGGTATGTCATACAAACAGATGCATGCGGAGGTAGAGGAACCTTTCATTTTGTAAAAAATGCCAGCACAAGCCCTCTTGAGATATCCATGTAATTTAACCTAAGCTCCCTTCAATAACAAAACAAATGCAGTTTGGTTGCAACTTGTAATGAAATGCTAAACTGTATTATACTGTTCAGCCACTAGGTGGCCTATTTAAATGAACCTCTACCTTCCCTGGCAGAGCATCAAAGGATCTTATGATGAACACACTTGGTGTATATAAACAAGCTCTGCAGCCAGTTCATATTTAGTACAGAAGTACATGACATGGTGTCAGGAGTAAACTAAGAACAGAAAAGGAAGGAACAAAGCAACACTGGCTTCAGAAAGAAGGAAAACAGCAACGAACACAGGCACTGACTTTCATTTTTCTGGGTGGGTGGTCAGTCCATGCCCACTCTGCCCCTTCCCCCAAAGCCCCACCCTCGCCCCAACTCTTCCTGCCCGTGCTCCGCCCCCTCCCATAGTGCCCTGCCCTCACTCCGCCTCTTCCCACTACCAAACAGCTGATTGGCGGGGGGGGCCACCAAACAGCTGATCGGCAGGGGGCTAGTGCCTTTTTTCCCCCATGGGTGTTCCAGCCCCAGAGCACCCATGGAGTCGGCACCTATGACAATGAAGGTTGCGGAATCTCATCAACATGCCACTCTTCAATGCCCCAGAGAATGTCAGCTTCTTTAATTTATGCTATGGGGAAGCAAGCAGAGCATCTTTTTAAATCGTTTAATTTTACTGAAGACAGTCACAAAGGTGTCTATGAAAGGGTTCAGGCTATGTTGATACATACTTTATACCCCAGAGATATGTGGTTTAGGAAAGAGCATGTTTTCACCAGAGAATTGAAGAACCAGGGGAAAATGTTGAATGTTTTATAAGAGCTCTGCACACGTTGGCTGAAAACTGTGATTTTGGGAATGCAAAACATAAAAATATCAAAGACAGGCTGGTTATTGGATTAGCAGACAAAAACCCTTCCCCAGAAGCTACAATTGAAGACAGATTTATCCCTAGTCACAGCTATTCAAATAGCAAAACACTCTGAACTGGTGAAACAGCAAAACCTAGAGAAATCTGACAAACTTAAAAAACCTGAAACTAGCTTAGAAATTGTAAAAAGACACTTCCGTGTTAAAAGTCATCATCATAAAACCCCTGAGGCAAGGAGAGAGAACTTCCCTACATGCACAAGGTGTGGGAAAAAGTCATATTCCAAGAGATGATGCATGTCCAGACAGAGCACAGAGTATAATAAATGCATGAAATATGGATATTTTGCAGCTGTTTGCTTCACCAAAGCAGTCAGGGAATTGACTCGTATTACAGATAATCAAGAGCCATTGTTTCTGAGATCTATCCCTTAAATTGAATATTCATGGTAAGACTACTGACTTTAAAATTGACTCAGGAGCTGATGTCACAGTCTTCTCAGAAGGGACTTACAATCACCGTCAGCCCCTTCCAGAGAACATAAGAATGGCTGTATTGGGTCAGACCAAAGGTCCATCCAGCCCAGTATCCGGTCTACCGACAGTGGCCAATGCCAGGTGCCCCAGAGGGAGTGAAGCTAACAGGTAATGATCAAGTGATCTCTCTCTGCCATCCATCTCAAACCTCTGACAAACTGAGGCTAGGGACACCAATCCTTACCCATCCTGGCTAATAGCCATTAATGGACTTAACTTCCATGAATGTATCCAGTTCTCTTTTAAACCCTGTTATAGTCCTAGCCTTCACAACCTCCTCAGGCAAGGAGTTCCACAGGTTGACTGTGTGTCGTGTGAAGAACTGACACAGCTCTGACTAGCCCTGGAGGTATTCAGAACTGCATGGGCCAGTTCATCACAGAAACAAATTACAAAGAGAAAAGCAATGCTTTCAGAATGCATGTGATCAAAGGATCAAAGACCAACAACCTTCTCTGCCACAGCATGCCAGTCACAATGGGCCTATGGAGAAAGGTGGAAGAACTTGACAGAGGATTTGATGATACTGGACTTTTGAAAGGAGATCCTGTACAAATCAACTTAAGAGACAATGCTGAACCATATAGTATACAAACACCTCTACCAGACAGACCTTGGAAGAGACTAGTTGAAGATTTATGCAAATTCAGAGGACATCCTTACCTGGTCATAGTGGACTATTTTTCCAGGTATATAGAAATAATTTACTTGAAAGACATAGCATGTCACAGTGTTATTGAGAAATTGAAGTGTGCTTTTTCTCATTAGTATTCCAGAACAATTAGTGATGGACAATGGTCCTTAATTCACTGCAGCAGAATTTAAGTAATTCCAAATGAAATATCATAGAATCATAGAATCTCAGGGTTGGAAGGGACCTCAGGAGGTCATCTAGTCCAACCCCCCGCTCAAAGCAGGACCAACCCCAACTAGATCATCCCAGCCAGGGCTTTGTCAAGCCTGACCTTAAAAACCTCTAAGGAAGGAGATTCCACCACCTCCCTAGGTAACCCATTCCAGTGCTTCACCACCCTACTAGTGAAAAAGTTTTTCCTAATATCCAACCTAAACCTCCCCCTCTGCAACTTGAGACCATTACTCCTTGTTCTGTCATCTTCTACCACTGAGAACAGTCTAGATCCATCCTCTTTGGAACCCCCTTTTAGGTAGTTGAAAGCAGCTATCAAATCCCCCCTCACTCTTCTCTTCTGCAGGCTAAACAATCCCAGTTCCCTCAGCCTCTCCTCATACGTCATGTGCTCCAGCCCCCTAATCATTTTTGTTGCCCTCCGTTGGACTCTTTCCAATTTATCCACATCCTTTTTGTAGTGTGGGGCCCAAAACTGGACACAGTACTCCAAATGAGGCCTCACCAGTGCCGAATAGAGGGGAATAATCACGTCCCTCGATCTGCTGGAAATGCCCCTACTTATACAGCCCAAAATGCCGCTAGCCTTCTTGGCAACAAGGGCACACTGTTGACTCAGATTCAGCTTTTCGTCCACTGTAACCCCTAGGTCGTTTTCTGCAGAACTGCTGCCCAGCCATTCGGTCCCTAGTCTGTAGCAGTGCATGGGATTCTTCCGTCCTAATTGCAGGACTCTGCACTTGTCCTTGTTGAACCTCATCAGATTTCTTTTGGCCCAATCCTCTAATTTGTCTAGGTCCCTCTGTATCCTGTCCCTACCCTCCAGCGTATCAACCACTCCTCCCAGTTTAGTGTCATCTGCAAACTTGCTAAGGGTGCAGTCCACACCATCCTCCAGGTCGTTGATGAAGATATTGAACAAAACCGGCCCCAGCACCGACCCTTGGGGCACTCCACTTGATACCGGCTGCCAACTAGACATGGAGCCATTGATCACTACCCGTTGAGCATGACCATCCAGCCAGTTTTCTATCCACCTTACCGTCCATTCATCCAGCCCATACTTCTTTAACTTGCTGGTAAGAATACTGTGGGAGACTGTATCAAAAGCTTTGCTAAAGTCACGAAATAGCACATCCACTGCTTTCCCCTCATCCACAGAGCCAGTTATTTCATCATAGAAGGCAATTAGGTTAGTCAGGCATGACTTGCCCTTGGTGAATCCATGCTGACTGTTCCTGATCACTTTCCCCTCCTTTAAGTGGTTCAGAATTGATTCCTTGAGGACCTGTTCCATGATTTTTCCAGGGACTGAGGTGAGACTGACTGGCCTGTAGTTCCCCGGATCTTCCTTCTTCCCTTTTTTAAAGATGGGCACTACATTAGCTTTTTTCCAGTCATCCGGGACCTCCCCCGATTGCCATGATTTGTCAAAGATAATGGCCAATGGCTCTGCAATCACATCGGCCAACTCCTTTAGCACCCTCGGATGCAGTGCATCCGGCCCCATGGACTTGTGTTCGTCCAGCTTTTCTAAATAGTCCCGAACTACTTCTTTCTCCACAGAGGGCTGGTCACCTCCTCCCCATACCGTGCTGCAGAGTGCAGCCGCCTGGGAGCTGACCTTGTCTGTGAAGACAGAGGCAAAAAAAGCATTGAGTACACTAGCTTTCTCCACATCCTCTGTCACTAGGTTCCCTCCCTCAATCAGTAAGGGGCCCACACTTTCCTTGACCTTCTTCTTGTTGCTCACATACCTGAAGAAACCCTTCTTGTTACTCCTAACATCTCCGGCTAGCTGCAACTCCAAGTGTGATTTGGCCTTCCTAATTTCACTCCTGCATGCCTGAACAATATTTTTATACTCCTCCCTGGACATTTGTCCAATCTTCCACTTCTTCTAAGCTGCTTTTTTGTGTTTAAGACGAGCAAGGATTTCACTGTTAAGCCAAGCTGGTCGCCTGCCATATTTACTTTTCTTTCTACACATTGGGATGGTTTGTTCCTGCAACCTCAATAAGGTTTCTTTAAAATACAGCCAGTTTTCCTCGACTCCTTTCCCCCTCATGTTATTCTCCCAGGGGACCTTGCCCATCAGTTCCCTGAGGGAGTCAAAGTCTGCTTTTCTGAAGTCCAGGCTCTGTATTCTACTGCTCTCCTTTCTTCCTTGTGTCAGGATCCTGAACTCGACCATCTCATGGTCACTGCCTCCCAGGTTCCCATCCACTATTGCTTCCTCTACTATTTCTTCCCTGTTTGTGAGCAGCAGGTCAAGAAGAGCTTTTCCCCTAGTTGGTTCCTCCAGCACTTGCACCAGGAAATTGTCCCCTACACTTTCCAAAAACTTCCTGGATTGTCTGTGGACTGCTGTATTGCTCTCCCAGCAGATATCGGGATGATTAAAGTCACCCATGAGAACCAGGGCCTGTGATCAAGTAACTTCTGTTAGTTGCTGGAAGAAAGCCTCGTCCACCTCATCCCCCTGGTCTGGTGGTCTGTAGCAGACTCCCACCACGACATTACCCTTGTTGCTCACACTTCTAAATTTAATCCAGAGACTCTCAGGTTTTTCTGCAGTTTCATACTGGAGCTCTGAGCAGTCATACTGCCCTCTTACATACAACCAACTCCCCCACCTTTTCTGCCCTGCCTATCCTTCCTGAACAGTTTATATGCATCCATGACAGTACTCCAATGACTTTGATCATATTGTTAGCAGCTCACATTAGCCACAAGCGAATGGAGAGGCTGAGAGCTGTACAGACTTCCAAGAAAGTCTTACAGCAGAAAGATCCATGACTTGCTCTTCTGAGTTATAGATCAACACGTAGCAACTATAGGATACAGTCCAGCACAACTCCTGATGGGAAGACAACTCAGAACTACTGTTCCAACTTTGGACAAGAACCTGTTTCCAAAGTGGCCAGACATGAAGAGAGTAGCCAAATCGGATTAAAAGGCTCAAAGAGCTTATGTACACTTTTACAACAGATGTCACTCAGAGAACTGCCAAGTCTAGAACCTGGTGACTGTGTTAATGTCAAACTGGATGGAGAAAAAGGATGGACAACTCGAACTGTTGTAAAGAAAAAGGATTTCAGCACCCAGATCATGTGTGATCGAGACTGACAGCGGAGAGTACAGCAGAAACCATTGACATCTACAGTTTGTTCCTCAGAAAGAACAACAAATAGAACAAACTTTACAGATGGCAGATGCAGAACAAGACGATGATGACTCAAAGTTTCCAAACTGACAACAGCCAGTTGCTGCAACTAATGGACAGTCAAATGACCAAGTTATTACATGTTTGGCTCATATAATTAGAAAACAAGTATGATACAGAGACACTTGACAGACTGATATGTGCTCAACCTCAAAGACAGTATGATACTGTAAATATTGTAAATGGCAGGAATGTAGAACTTACAAGGGGAAATGTAATGGAATGCTGAGCTGTATTATACTTTTCAGGTGGCACAATATTTACCTTATCCAAATGAACCTCAGCCACACCTAGCAAAGCATTAAAAGATCTTATGATGAACACATCTGGTGTGTATAGGCAAGCTTTGTAGCCAGTTTTGTACCAGATATGAAGTGCATGACACGGCCTTTCAGTTTTCTCCTTATTTTCCTCACCAATGTCTCAGAAAGAAACAATGGCCACAAGAGCATGAAAAAAGTAGTAGTAAAAGCAAGGTTGTGATAGTGCTTACTGCTCTGAGTCTCCTTAAATCCTGTCAAGGCCTCCATCACATAAAACTGGGTTTAAGAGGGGGAAAAGGAAAAAGTAAAGAGAGAAGGGTAGCATGTACGCGGATGGATCTAGCTGTATTTTTTACTTGGTTTCGGTTTTTTTTTTCATTTTTAAAAAGTAATTGGGAAAGACTGTTGCAGCCCAGAAATACTCAGTAAGGCTTGGCATACATACCACCCACAAAGTTACATTTGGATTCAGTACCAACATTTTGGAAAAACAGGGCCAAATTGTGTCAGTAGCCAAAAGAAGAGCCCAAAAGTAGAAGCAACCAGGATCATGTGTTACGTGGAATCTGGTCTAAGCACACTGCAGAAAATTAGGAGGACACTGCTAAATATTCTGCACAGGAAAATCTCTGGAACAAACTTCCCATGCACTGATAATGACAGCAGCTACCACAAAGCGTTCTTTAAATAGTTAAAATCCTCTAAAAGTTTATGAATGTTCACACCTTCTCTTTTAGGCACAAAGACCCATATTTTGAAAAACAGGAACCTAAAGTTAGGAGCCAAAGTTCATACTTAGGAACCTGCCTTGTTTTCAAAATTCCTGCATGCCCAATGAATCCTATTGAAGTCAATGGGAACTGATTGGTGCTGAATTTTGAAAACCCCCCCAACAACTGTTAGTCCTTAAATATGGATTAAATTGCCAGAGTTTTGTCTCATCTGTTAGTTTTCTACATACACTATTTTTAAATAGGCTTTATAAAACATGAAAAAGTATGTGGTAGTTTAATTCAACTTTGTTTAAATATACTCATTTTAAAAGAAAAGTGAATGCATTTATCGCTCGTGAAAAGTGTTGTATTGGCATCCTTGGGCATGAACAGATTGGCACTGATAACGCAAACTATCCCTCGCAGTTCTGCTAACAGGCCTCAGCCCTACTCTGGGAAGGATCAGCTCTGCGAATGAGAGGGTAGTTCAGATTTCACATCCATTCCATTCTTTCCTTTTCTACTGAGACTGACTACAAAGTTGCCAGAGCCCATTGCAAGTTCCTCCAGTGGCGCAAGTGGAATCCATTTCTTACCAGTATGGAGGTGAGGGGAGGAGCAGCTAACGGGGGGCATGTGACCCCCTCATGTGACTCCTCCCCATCCTGCCCCCAGCCCGGGGCCCCCCATGCTCTTCCAGTCCCCTCTCCATGACCCACTCCCCTTACCTGGGGGTGGGAGGGAAAGGTCTCTGTCCTCCTCCTGCTGTGCCAGAGACTTTGGAAACGCAGCGGGGAAAGGAGCAGAATGCCGGCAGTTCCTCTGGCGCTGCTGTACCACCCCCATCCCTGTCCTCTAGCGGGGCTGCTGTACAAATGGAGGAGACCCTGCGTGGAAGAGCTGGGGGCGCTACAGCTGTGCCGGAGAAGCAGGTTTTAATCCTTGAGCAACATACACACGAACTGACCAGAAATGATCCCTTATTTACTTGTCTCTGGATAGAAGGGGAACAAAGGTTGAAACTAATTATTTGAATAAAGGGTGTTCAAATTATTAATCTACAGGAACTGGTTCTCTATATAGTATATTTGATTACTGTCACTGAACCAGAATAATTAGCCACTTATTACCATGCCTTCAAAGGAGAGGAATGATAGTTTAGTGTGGTTAAGAAACACAATCTTTGAAAATCAGGTAACTCCGGCCCTGATCCAGAAAAGTATTTAAATATGTGCTTAAATTTAAGCACATGCTTATTTGCTTTTTCTGGATCAGAGCCTTGGTTAGGACCTATATATGGATACAGGTGTCTGACTTTAAGCAGCCTTTGAAAACGTTAGCTGGAATCGCCTGATGCCTCCGTTTTCTCATCTGTCATCTTCATGTCATGAGGTTGAATGGGTGTGTACAAGTAAACTGAAAACCTAACCTGGAAGGTGCTAAAGAGGAGCAAAAGTATTCAAAAAGCCTGTACGATGGAGTGGTGGTTGTGAGGATGGGGAAGATGGCAGAAATAAGCAACCCAAAGCAAAGAAGAGATTTTCACACTAAAATATATTCGAGGAGGTAAAATCCATTTTTACAGAGAACGCAGCAGAGAGGGGTCTGTTGCACAAACTGTGGGGAACGGCTATGGCATCTTGCAGCTCTACTTTTCTCCTTTTGGTGCAGCAATGACTATTACTTTTCTGTTTTGTCTTTGTTTTATCCTGCCCCAAAGACACTGGCTTAGTTCCTGCGGCATGTGTGCACTTGGGGAAAGCAGAGTCATTCATCACTGTCAGGAGATGTGCTGTACACAGCAGGTCAGGTCTCATCCCCCGCTGGTCCTGCAGCTAGAGCTGCAAATCTTGAAAAGATGCAGAACATGCACATTGCAAACAACCATTTATCATTGCAGAGCTGTGCTCCAGACAACCAGGCAATGAGCTGCCTCATCCATGCACATGAAAGAACCATTCTCCAGCCCCTCTCCCGTTACAAGAGCTTTGCAAACGGCTAATTCGCCTTGCTATTTTCTCCCTCTTGCTCTGTTTGCTAGTAGCTCTGGATTACAGTTCCTGCTGCAAAAATGACATCCTACCCCCCTGTTCTCTAGAAAGGCCTAAAGCTGCCAAGGTTGCCATAATCATTAAATTATGAAAATGTAAGTCGCTGGCAGGAAATTAATACCAGGCACGACCAGGAAAAGGCTGCTTTCTTGTGAAGTAATTATGAAATTAAAATTTGATCTCTCCCTGGCAGTTCTACAAAGGATATGAGACTGAGGTCTAAGCACAACAATACAGTCAGAATTTCAACAGAGGAAGCACAGAGGGTTCCATTCGACAAAAAAGCCCATAAAATACTAATAAAAAATATGAACTTTTTATTGTAAATTACATGAATTTGGCTAAAAGGTGTAATCAAGCGGGTGAAGATGCAGGGTTTGCAGACTTCCAATTACTCTTTACAACTTAGAGTCAAGCTGTTAGGAAATGCAGCTTATCTGAATAAGACTAATAATGCTAAGTTAATTAGACCCACAGGCATTGACCAGCAGATAAATTCAGGCCTAAAAGAGGGACACTGCCACTTTAAATACTGCCTTGGGATCCAAGGGAAAGCTAATGAGGAGTGTCAGTTGGGGCTGTTTTATTAGGTGGTTCTCTAGAGGATAAAGCCTGAGGTTTCTGTAACAAGGCTTCTGTGCTTGATTCAATAAATCAATTTATATTAAACGGGGGTGCAGCGCTGGCGTCTGCTTCATAAAGCACTCTGTGGCATTTCTCAATCTGCTTATCCACTTCTCTGTCAGGCTACCTGAATGTGCTGTCAGAGGACATTGAACAGAGCAATAAAGAATAGGACAGCATCCACCTTGACAATATTTGTTCAAATCAACTTGCGTGTTCCCAAGCAAAACATGCACAATTGGCTGTGTGGGGGATTTTGGGTCCCTGTTAGGTGATTAATGAGACCTTATTTTTGAGAGCTGGAGTCTGAGCTGCAGATGCCAATGCAGGCTGCACAATAAAAGCAAAGGTTATCCATCCTAAACAAAATTAAAAAAACAACTTCGCTTTAAACTCATTTTATCAGATGATCAGAGGCTGAAAGATCTTCCCTGTTAGAAAGAAAAGAGAGAGCATTAAATAGGTTGGCAGCATTCCAGGAGATGGACAATATTGACCCTAGAGTAAAAGGGTTTTTGTTTAGAGCTAGTCCTAGGATACCATCCTTTTTGGTTTGGAGTATGTGGCACACAGAGATCCCTCCCCAAAACATGATGACCACTGGCGGCTAATTGTGTACAACAACCACAAAACCTCACAGACACAGCAGATCTGGGAACAGCTGTACCATTAGGTACACAGAATGCTCAGATTCTGCTTATGACTTCTGTTCACTTTATTCCTAGTTTTTAATCCCTTACATGTAGTTGCGACTACAGCTGGCTGGAACATTTTCAATAAAATGCAATTTTGTCAAAGCCAAAATATTTTGCGGAGACATACTAGTTTTGACTACATTTTCACCAGGAAAGATTTTTTTGTCCATGGTTCTGGTCACTTCTGACACAAAAAAATCTTCCTGACTCAAAAAGCTCAGGTTTCAGTCTCAATCCAGCCATTTCAACACAATTCTCTTTTTGTGAAAACGTTCCAAAGGTTCGGGTTTTGTTCCCATACAGATCGAAAATAAATTTTGAAACCTCACAAGCTGCCATGAAATGGAATGTTGGCAGCTGCTAGACTTTATGGCCACAGGTGAAGAAACATCACTGGTGTATCTGTTGTCTCATGGACAGCCCAGCAGGACATGTGGAAAGATACCAAACATGCCATCTTCATGACAAGGTTTAACTTCTACCAGTCATAGGTCTGGGAACCCAGTACCACAGATCCAGCTGTGAGAAACTGTTCTTTCAATTTAGTAATACAGACGTCTGCCAGAAAATTGCAGCTTGAGATAGCTCAGAGGCTTGTTCAGCAGGAGACAGAGCTCTTAAGATACATTGCCAGCTATAGTATATATCCCGAGATGGCTGCTCAACACAATGCCGAGGGGGGTGACTTGCATTAAGCTCCCACCTAAAGGCTATAGTAGAATTTTTGGCACAAAATCTGAACACAAGAGACAGAGAAAGGAGACAAGGTTGGGGTGGGGGAAGGATTGGGGGAGAAGGGAAAGGGTTGGGCTCAAAGCAATTACAAGCAGCCTTAGACTAGTGTGAGGCAGTGCACATTGCTGGATTGGTGGCCGTCCTTATGCTATGAGGAAGCTTGGCAGCTCTGCTACCATTGTGAGCTGCTGAAACAAAGCCAATGTGGAAACTTCACAGGAGAAAAAAAAAGAAAAAAGAAGCCCAACTGCATTATGACAGTCCCAGAGACAATAACCTTTTGTAATCCAAACAAGCTGGCCAAGCCAATCTATTGTTGAGGCTCTGAAAAGCTCCACAGCACAGTAGAAGGAAAAAAATAATAATCCTATAGCCTCTAATAGAAAACACAGAAAAAACACCCTGAATTTTAAAATCAAGCACAGTTCCTTTTTCAAGGGAAACCCTGGGGGCTGTTTTACACCACTGGACTTAATTATTGAATGCAAAGAAAACTAACAAAGTGTGAGAGCGAGCGTTTCTCTTTCAAAAACCACCTACACACCTACTCACTTGTGCAGGAGGTTCACTGATCAAAGATCTTACGAATTAGTTCATCCTTCCCCCCCAGGCCCTTCTCTCTCTTCAAATTGGGCATGAAGAGGTCTAGGTTTGGCAGTGGCTTAGTACACCAAGCTATACTATAGTGCAGGGGTGGCCAGCTTGTGGCTCCAGAGCCACATGCAGCTCTTCAGAAGTTAATATGCTGCTCCTTGTGTAGACAGCGACTCCGGGGCTGGAGCTACAGGCGCCAACTTTCCAATGTGCCAGGGGGTGTTCACTGCTCAATCCCTGGCTCTGCCACAGACCCTGCCCGCACTCCACCCCTTCCCACCACCTCCTCTCAGCCTGCAGTGCCCTCACTCCTCCCCCTCCCTAGCCTCCTGCATGCCACAAAACAGCTGATCGGAAGGTGCAAGGAGAGAGCGGGAGGTGCTGATCAGTGGGTTTGCTGGTGGGTGGGAGGCACTGGGAGCGGGTGGGGGGAGCTGATGGGGGGCTGTTGACGTATTACTGTGGCTCTTTGACAATGTACATTGGTAAATTCTGGCTCCTTCTCAGGCTCAGGTTGGCATCCCCTGCTATAGTGAGTTTTCTGGAGAAGGTAAGGAAATATATGCTGGTTTAAACTCTGTAACAGCTACCCTAACTCAAGGAGGGAAAGAGAGAAGTAAGCAACCTGAGGAGAGAAATCATCATCATGAAATAATCACTGAGCCTGTAGGTATGTTAGAAATCTAACATCTTAACCATATTTTTAGCCATTAAAAGGATTCCAAATGTTGAACTCAGGGGCCTGTTTTATGAGCTAAACAGAAGACTCCTGCCTAGCAAATTATTACACAAGAACACACAGGTAGGGAAGCACAACTTCTTTGACCAAGCATATTTAAAACTGAAATGGCACCCTTATCTGATCAGCTAAGCTTCACAAGGACATAGCAGTCCCTTGACCATTTAATTGTTTTCAGCTCTGAAGTAGAGAAACAAGAGAGACTGCTGATACTTAGTCTGAAAAAAATGGCTACAAGATACTCAACTGCTGACCAACGACTCCAGTACAAAAGTGGTCCCCCTTCTTTACTCACATTTATAAATTCAGGGACTAGAGGGAAGATGTGGCATCATCTTCTACTTGCATTTTTGTGGCTCTTTCCACACCCTTGTTCTTCAGCTGTCAGTACACCCCGGGTGTACTTAGAGGTGAATTTTTAGTCATGGTTTAAGACATGTTAACTAACAGAATTGTAAACTGTAGTGTAAATACTATGCAAATGTTTGTTCCAGGATACCAATGTTTATTGCTAGTCACATTTCATCCTAGCCTAGCAACAGCTACCTGTATTCTGCCTATGCTGAAATTTATAACCACGTTAAAACATGACTAAAAATTATAGTGTGGACTTATCCTTAGACAAAGAGAACATCAAAAAAAATGAGTACATGAGAGTTGACAGAGTTTACACACCAGCGTTAATGGGAACACAGGACTGGACTAGATGGAGCACAGATCTGATCCAGTGTGGCAATTCCTGTCTCTAACAGGGGCCAATGCCAGATGCTTCAGAGGAAGATACAGGAAACCTCTTAATCCTTGGTAGTTAATCTTATGTCATGGGACAGGGGAACAGAAGCTCCTGATATATCTTCTCTATACTATTCATTATTTGATATTTTTATCATGTTTCCTCTTACTCATCTCCTTTTTTAAGCTATTTAAAAATACCATCCCCCCAATCTCTTCATATGAATGTTGTTCCATGCCTTTGATCATTCTTGTTGCCCTTCCTTAAACACACCTCCAATTTTGCAAAAGTTCTTTAACTGGGATGACATAGCACTGAAATAGGACATATAATTGATTTATATAATGGCATTATAATATTATCCGTATTATTCACCCTCCCATTCCTTATTCATCCTGACATCTTGCTTGCCTTTTTGACCACAGCGGCACAGCTCCATTGAGCAGTTCACAATGGTGCCCAGGTTTTGCCTGAGTAGATACAGTTAATTTAGAACCCCATAAGGTGTTTGAGTAGTTGAAATTTTTCCCTCCCGAGTGGATTACTTTGCATTTATCGACACTGAATTTCATTTGCCATTGTGTTGCCCATTCACCCAGCTTGTTTAAGTCTCTGAAGTTCCTCCCATTATTCTCTGCTCCTGACGAACCCAAATGACTTATCTGCAAATCTTGCTACCTCATTGCTCATTCCCCTTTCCAGAGAATCGAAAAATATATTAAACAATGTGATAACTGTTACAGAATATTGAGTCACCCTACTGCTAACCCTTTGCCAAAAGGAAATTTGACCATTTATTCCTCCTCTTTCTTTCCCTTCTCCTAGCCAGTTTTTAATACTTTGCCCCTCACCCAATGACTACTTACCTTCTTTAGTAGCTTCTTGTGAGGTACCTTGTCCAAGTCCTTTTGAAAGTCTAGGGGTATCTATCCTACAAGCACTTCAGCGGCACATTATTAAAGAATTCTTCAAGAACATTATTCAAGAAAATGAATTTATGTTAAACCAGAGACTACAATATTTATAAAACAGAATGATTTCAAACACATGAAAGAGTCGCATATGTCCTTTGAGGTTCTTGCCTCACTATCACTTCTCACACCAAGAATGAGCCAAGGTCATAACTCTAGACAATGATCACTGTGATTTATTTAAGATTTTGTTGTCTAAAAAGAATAAGAAGTAGGATAGAGGGAGGTCCCCTCTCACAACACACACACACAGATTTATACCAATCAAGAATGCTGCATGATTTTTTCCCCCCTTTCAGTGCTCAGAAACGGCATGTTCTTACCAGCCAGTCATGTTAAAGTCCCTGTAGAGCATCCTCTTCCCAACTTCCTTACGCTGCACCCTCCTTGGAAACTCCAAATGTGTGAACTCGTTTCCCAACAAGTGGGGTTGCATGAAAGCCTATGGGCAAAAAACCAGAAAGCATGCTCATATCTTACAACAAAATTAATTTATGAGATAGTCTTTCCCCCCACTACTCTTATGTATTTTTAATTTTTTTTAAAAGAGACGATGACTAACTATCCTAGCAAACAGTATTCATACACATGAATAAAAATCTGACAGACTATCTGGTGGTTAGTGTAGAAAGCTAATCAGATACCTTCATAATCAGAAGTGAGATCTCCCCCAAGTCTTCTATTTTCTCCCACTTAATAAATACTAATATTTAGTACTTGTATAGCACATTTCATCCATTTATCTCAAGGCAGTTTGACAAGGTGGATAAGCATTATCATTAAGGCTAAGATTCTGTCAAGGGTATTTTTAGTAAAAGACACGGACAGGTCATGGGCAATGAATAAAAATTCATAGATGCCCACAACCTGTCCCTGACTTTTACTAAAAATACCCGGGGACAGGGGGGTGAGAAGGGGCAAACAAAGTGCAGCCGGGGCTTGCAGCTGCTCCTGTGGCAGGGGCTGACGGCTGCTGCTCCAGCCCCAGGGGGGCTGACCCAACACCAGCTGCTGTTCTGGCGGCCCCGGGGCTGGCTGGTGGCCAGCTGTTCTGACAGTCACTGCTTCAGCAGCCCTGCCCCAGAAGAAGTCACGGAGATCCCGGAAAGTCATGGAATCTGTGACCTCTGTGACAGAATCGTAGCCTTAATTATCATCCCATTTTACAGCTGCAGAATCTGAGAGAGAGATCAAGGCCCAAAGGCTCACAAGTCATTGGCAGAGCTGGGAAAGCAGCCCAGGATCCCGCATCCGAGTTCAGCACCAGCAACAACCTAGTGTTACCAACATACAATGGTAGTCTTCAGTCAGCCAGTTCCCATTTTTGTAGCATTTTTATTAATTGCTTTCCTTCTTCCAAGGAAAAAAGAAAAAGTAGTACTGACCCATTTCTCCTGCTAAACCTGTACTGGTTCCTGACAAATTGCCTATAACAAAAACTCTGGGTTATACAATATTTTCTGTTATCATGAGTATATCTGGTCCTCTTGGCAGTGAATAATTATCCATGCTGGATAGATCCAATCATAGTACGGGTAAACACATTTACTAGAGCTAGTCAGAAAATGGAATCCTCTCCCTAAAAGAAAATGTCAAGTCTTCAGCCAAAAACTGCAATATTCCAGTCCGGCCTCATGGGAGCTGTAGTTTGGGTGCCTCATATTCCCATTCTCCTCTATGTGCCAGCTCCCTGGTCAAACGCCATCTTTCCACATGATGCACCATGGTCTCAGTTCTTGGTGATGGGAGGCAGTGTATCACGGTAGCTGCATGGCAGCGGTGCATCATGAGAGATTAAATTCATCCAGTGACCCTGGCCCATAGAAAAGAACTGGGGCATGAGGCACCAGAACTACAATTCTCATGCGGCACTGTGGCGGCTTTTCAAAATCAAAATATTTGTTTTCTGCCAAAATATTTTGGGTTTTGGCTTTCAGGTGTTCAATAAAAAACTGTTTTTTTGTGTGGAAAGCAGACACTTTTCACAGAAATTTTAATTTAGTTAAACACCAAATTTTCTGTCAAAAACAGCTTTGGCAAAAAAATTTTGATCAGCCCTAATATTTACACAGCTCTGCCAACGTGCCTTAGTTGTGACCGCTGCACTCCAGCTATTGAGATCCTGGGTCTCAATACCAAAGACTGCTTGCTAAAGGGTCTGATGATTCTGTGATGGGGACCAATGTCAGACTAAACCATTCGTTTTCATTTGGGGCCTAGAAAGAACTTACACCGAAATCCCCTGATGTGAAAAGTTAACCCATTAACAGTGTCTGAGCTCATGTACAACATTAACAGTTATGTTTCCCCTCCACATTTTACCATAAGTAGCAGCAAAAAGACAAAAGAAAGAAAACATTTAAGCCTTATTTACATATGCATACTGGTGGGGTTTTTGCATTTACTGACAGTGAGCTCCTGCCTGAGACAAACTGAGCCAAATTAGCCAGGGATCACTGGGCCTAAGGTGGACAGACAAAAGTTGCATTTCCCTTAGCCTTCTGGAAATGCCCCTTTCCCCCTTGTTCAGCTGGTTAAGGGAATAAAATCTGCCTTATCTTCAGCAGCAGCTGCAGCCAGGGAAGATCAAATGAGTTGGCAGTAGTTTCTAGCTATGACATAAATGTAGTACTCATGAAAAGTGAGCAGTTGGGAGTATCTGAAACCTTTACTGATCTACCCAATAGCTCTCATACAAAATAGGTCATAATAAAATATTTCCTCCATTTAAGGCGTGAACTTGCTGAATTCAGTGGGAGCTGGATCAGGCTCAACACATCACCACTCTATCCTAAAGAAACCAATTGCTTTCATTCTTTTATCCAGATATCTTTGAGAAAAAACCTCCAGCTTCACTGAAATGGAGTCAAGACAGATGTTGTTCTGACTGGCTGACTAGACTGCAGTCTACTTTCAAGGCCCAACTTTCAAGTTTGATGGAGACCTTCTGCTCTTTTGCTAGAACAAGAGTTCCATCAAATCCCTTCTCAGCACAGGACAATATTACTTTATCTGCAAACTGTAGTTTTCAACAAAGTTCCCCTAAAATATTGTTCTAACGGGCCATGTAGATGGATCACTGTTCCATGCTAAAAGGAATTATTGTAAGATATTACTGGTTTTTAAAAATGTCTAGTGAGATCAAACCTATAGCATATATCTTGGAAAGAGGTTTTCTGTACTTTTACTTTAGTATTTTAGAATCCAATATGTAAATTTATGTACAATCATTGCATTTATCTTTTTTCCTTGTATATTGAAAACTATACAGGTCTAAAAGAGTTTGATTCAGTATATTGCAGTATAAAATCTATTTGGTAATTTTTGACAGCCAAGAGATGGGATAGAAACCTGGTTGCTAATTTTAATAGATAATTTTATATTTTACTGATGTCCTAAATAAATTCCAGAAACTCAGTATTTTATTACAGTTTTTTCTGGGTTTTTCCATTATTCACTCTTTTTTCATCTGCCATGTTTAAAAAATGAAGTCAATAATCAGTTTAGAATGTTGTTGATCTCAGTTTTTGTAAAAAATACATGGATTATCTTGAGCAAATAATTACAAATCCAGTCCACTTAAAGCTTAGTGTTCGCTGCCTTTAAAACAGGCAGCACTGTTTAAAACACAAAAACAAAAACACCCCAACACCAATGGAGTTTCCCCCCTCTTAGATTATCAAATTGCCTGTTTTACTGTACAGACAACTCCAAAAAAACTAAATCCATAAGGCTTTTAGCAACATTTTTTCTTGGAAAATAAGAATTTCCCTTATTGCAAAGGGAAAGTGATTGTGAGAGACTGCATTTCATAAAGATTTGCTCAGATGGAAAGTCTAAGGTCACACGTGAAATAAGATTAATAAAGCTGGCAGAGCAACCAGTGGACTGCTAATGTTCAAATAAGATTTCTCTTCCGCAGCCTACCCTCAATGTTTGATTTATAATCTAAGAATCTTAACTTGATTCTAGTATTTTTGACGTCAGTAAAGCAGAGAAGGAGAAGAGGAATTTGGAAGCTGCTGGTGTCTGAATGTGAGCTGAATTCTTATGTGAAGAAAGATTTCTTTTGCAGTTATTCTTGATGTTTCCCTGGTAATTCTAGAACGTGATAAGAATGTGCCACTATAAAATACAGGATTGACTCCTTTCAGACTGACTTATTGAGGACTGTTCCCTATTTACTACAAGGCGTGGCTCTTCGCCCTCCCCCTGGTGACAGATTGTGCTTTGCAATAGAAAAAGAAAAGAAATACAAACCAAAAATCTTCAACATCTGCAGATCTTTAAAGGAGATCCACAAGCAGACAAAGAAATCTCTTTAATTGATCAACAAAAGCAAAATGTGATCAATTCTAACAACATTTAGATAGTGGTTAGACACCACATTTGTCAATGATTTTGCATATATTCAGTCTAGGTTTAAAAGAATGCTAAGGGAAATATGTACAAATATATTGTACAGAAAAAATGTTATTTAGCTTTAAAGCAAAAACAACCAACCTTGGTGAATATCAAATACTTTACTTTCTGTATCCTTACCAGGCTAGTTAAGAAGGCTTCACTCTACTATTCTGGCTTTAGGGTACAAAAAATATTTTCCATCATTTTGATCTTTCAACAGTTATTACTGTCTGCTTTGGCACAAATCTACAGTATTCTGTATTATATGCTTTTGGGAGTTAGCCATTTTATGGTTGTCTATATTAAAAATTCAGCATTAGTTATGTTCTTTTAACAGTTAGCCACATAGAAAGGAACCCACTCATGGAAATATGAGTCACTTTTCTTTCAATAGGCCGTTTCCCCCATTTCCTTTTTATTAAAATTGATCTGGAAAGCAAATGTGAAAGCTAAATGAACTCACATTTATGTACCAATATCCCAACAAATTAGGCTGCAGACAGCATTTGTGTGCCTTACAATTCTCTTTGAGAAGTCCTTTAATATTGACTACTTCACAAAGGCTATCCTAGAATGCATCATTCTGTGACATCCAGTATCAGAAGTTTCATTGCAACTCATGTACTATCAGGGTTGTCATTTTCACCCATACATATAGCCAAGCCTCAAGGTATAGTACTATTTCTTTAATACAAGGACAATTGCCATTGTGCCTTTTCCTCAAGCACTACATTTCAGTGCACGACCCCACACTCAAGCTGGAAAAGCTTAAGTGTGATACATCCAGGAGAGGTTCCAAACACACTGGTCAGTTACTCTAGGGCTGGATCCATATTCAAAGACAAACAACAGGAAATATAAATAGGGGAAAACATTAGAAAAAGAAAACAAGTCTCCAGGATCAGAAATATAGGGCCAGATCCTTGGTGGACAGTTGTAGTTTCCCTTTTTATAGGGGAGTTTCCAGCTGGTGGAGAACTGACACTGGCTGTCTCCAACACCAGATGAGCACAAAAAGTGGCCTATAGTCACCTTTGCCCCTCCTTCTGCCCAATGCCCGAGCTCTGGTGCATCTGAAGATTTGGATCTAAGGATTTTGATCTAAGGTGAATGTGTAAAGAGTAAGAAATCTGGACAAAATGGGTATTTTGGAAGTAAACTGTACTACCATTAACCAACACGCATTGTTAGGAAGTTGAAAGGAGCCCCCGCTCCCCAAACCATACAAAATATTTCCATATTCCAGGTAATACTTTGTAAACTAATCTTTCAAACAGAAAAGTATCTATTTAAAAGAATTACATGAGGGGAAGGATGGTCTTGTAGCTAAGGAGATCTGGGTTCAATTCCCAGCTCAGGCACAGAATTCTTGTGTATTGTAGAGCAAGTCATGTAATGTCTTGGAGCCTCAGTTCCCCATCTGTAAAATGGAATAGCAGTAATTCCTTCTGTCCACTCCTATCATAGAATCTCAGGGTTGGAAGGGACCTCAGGAGGTCATCTAGTCCAACCCCCTGCTCAAAGCAGGACCAACCCCAACACTCCTGGTCTTTCCAGACTGCAAACTTTCTGAAGCAGGAACCCTGCCTTGAACTGAGTATGGACAATATTTAGGCTGACTGTAATGCAAATGATAATGTTGTACCTGTCTGCAAAAGTTAATATTAACAGAAGTTTCCAAAGGAAATATCAAATATATGTTGCAAAAATGCACTAAATGGGAAAAATCTAGAATGATTCATATTAAAAGTCTCTTCAGAAGATAAAAGGGAAATTGACTGGGGCAATCTTCACAGATATATTTTTTGCCAGCCCAAATGCTGAAGTCTTAAAAAATTTCAGAAGGCAACGTATCAGAGCACAGTCAATATCTGGTTGGATTTGTCATCTTTTTCACAGCATGTTAGCAAGGGAAGCACCATGATTTCCTTCCAGAGTGCCTCAGGGATCATCATAAAAAGGTTGCCACAAATGCTGAGTCCCACAACTTCAAAGCAAAGGACAACACTTCGTAGGCTGACAAAACCCTGTCTGAAGAAGGGCCTACTCATGAATGGAACCTATTTGGGAGCAAGAAGACAAGAAGTGCTGTGAATCTGGAGAGGGAAGGGAATGCAAATGTAACACTTGTACATCTTTTGCTAAATGATCTGTGTCTTAAGGTGTCATATCTTTAAGAGGAGATGCCTGCTAGGAGGGGATCTGTAACTGGAAGCTCCAAGAAGTTCCTAGCTCATTGACAGAGCAGATTGCTTCTGCTGCAAACATCCATATGGAATCAGTGAGAGGAATCCAGGGGCTGCATTCAGTTAAACGCAGGTTGCATTTGAATGTACACTTTTCTCCTAAAGAAATCAGACTCTAGGTGAGGCTAGTTCTTACTAGATGGTTGGGGTGAAAGTGACTCAATGAATGGAAGCCCAAGTGCTCCTTGGAGCTGCTAAGCAATAGGTCCACACTCATGGATATTGTAGGACAGGCCATATTAAAAACTACACTATAATTTGGGCTGGTCAGAAAATCTTTTGTCTAATAGTTTTTCTGCATTGTTAAACTAGCTCTAGTTGCAACAGTGAGCTGTGCCACTTTCTTCTCTATTTCTGGAGGACACAAGACTGGAGTGGGTTTATAGTTCATTTGAGCTAAACACATATTACAAGAAGGAAGATTACATTGGCACTGACAACTGCAGAGTGAAATATTTATGTTAAAATGACCCGAATGTGCATTTCTTCCTGTTGTCCGGTATGCCTGGGAGAGGGAACTGGAAAACTACATTTAAACTGGAAGGCAGAGACTTGCATCAAAACAAATCCAAAGTAAATACCCTTAAGATAAGGAAGTGCAGTGAATACTGGTTTCCAGAGACGTAAGGATTAAAAGAGACAGGTGTTGGCCCTGGAAAGATAAGAAGGATGACCAGGAATCTCAGGTGGTTTAGATACATTATAACCAAGCATTTGAACTTTTGGAATTGGATGCTTATTCAAGCTAAATAAGAAAACTTGGGGTTCTTTTGAGGTTTGCCCTAATTGACACTCATTTTCCAAGTGCCTCAGAGTACTGTTAGATGGCTACTTTTTTTTTTTTTTTTTTTTACACTAGAGTAAAAGTGTTACCTATGGAACGTTTGAAATCGTCTCTAATTTTGTTTCATGCTCTTGCTGTCTTGTGTGCGTATTTCCTTTGAACATGATACCCGTGGCCCAGGCACATTTGCTACATATACAAATAAAATAAACAAAAAAAGGTAAAGAAAATTCAAAGGGAAACAGCAGAAGTGCTTTTCAAATCAGCTGCTGTTTTCAAATATAAGCCAGAAAGGACATCAAAAGAGCAAAATCCCTTGTAGGCAATGCTTTATCTCTTATTTTCTAGAGAAGTGCCAGGCTCCCAAGATACTACAGATTCCCTTTATTTTACAGGAAAACAAATTATTTTAAATATAACTAAGTATAAATATTTATTAGGCCTGCTTTGTATTTGGTTCTCTGAATATGAATACATCCCAAAGTAGTTCTTTCCTCTGAAATGTTAGGACTCAAGCAATGAACTGGAATAGGAATGAACTCTGAATAGAAAAACAAATAGGCATTTCCTTTAAAAAAAATTTTTTTTATCCCAACAACCTTGCATCTCTACCCCGCCAAACACAGAGACTGTTGGACCAGGCTGAACATAAAAGGTATTTTAGGAACAGCAGAAGACCATCAGGCCTTGACTTGCCCAGTTAATAATGAGGCTGCATTAACTTTAACTTTTGATAGGCAAACCAAAAGACTGGTTTGTAGCAGGTAAGAAATCTGTTTGCAGTGCCACTTTTTATGATCTCATATGTGATTGTGACAGGGTGCTGGCTAGGAAACCCTGAACCAGCCCTCTGTCATGCCAGCTCCAATCTGGGAAGGGGAATTGGAGCTGGCGGAGTAAGCCCAGGCCTAAATGGCAAATGGGGAACAGCTGCCGGCCTCGCTAGCCAGGGGCTACATAAAGGCTGGCAGGAAGGAAGCCGGGGGAGAGGAAAGGGAGGAGCCAGGGAGTTAGAGGCTGCTCGCCCCTGCTGGCCGCAGAAGCTAGCAGTCCCTGAGGCTGTAAGCCTGACACTGTCTGTAGCTATAAGGTGGTGGGAACTTCTACTGTAAATAAAGAGTACGGGTGATTGCACCAAAGCAGAGTTCTGTGGCTGGTTTGTGGGCACAGCAGGGGCAGAAGCTAGAGGGCCCCACCGGCGCCCTGTTAAAGTCATACAGCAATCAATGGGCTCAACTGTTAGTTTTAATAGTGTAAAAATTAAATGGCGGTTTGAGTCAGAAAGAAGTAAAAATATATTTGGTTATTTGTTACATGGCGTGTAAGCTAATAGTGCTTTGCACATAAACTATCCTGTCTCTCATCAGCTAATCATTGGCTGTAGGGGGTTCGTCTGCCCTAAGCAAACTAGTAAAGCATCCATCCCTCCCAATCCACAGTTATCCACACTGAATAAGACCACCCACACTGAATGAAACCACTTCTATGGTAGATCCAGCCTAGGTAAGACATCTCTGTCAGCCATGCTAATAAAACACGGGAAAACAATATGCACCAGTCTCTCACACACACAAATGTCAGACTGCTACATTAAATACCATCGCACAGTAAACACTGGGAAGGAGTTAAGTACCCTACTTAGTTTGCTCATAGATGTGCTATAGTAAAATGTTACCTAACAATCCTGTGAACACATGACAGAGCAACATTCAGCAGCAGCAGCTAGTACAATCCTCAAGTCTCTTACCAGATACTGTAGTCGCTGACGCTCAGTCTCAGGAGTGAATTCTGAAGACATTGGAATAACTTCTTTGTTCCTGATTATTATGGCCCTGCAATTGTCATAAAATACTGTCAGTAGAGACTACAGAAAATACTGGGACATGTGGTCTTTTTCTAACATTAGCTGGGTGCTTATTCTGCTCGGATCAGAGCAAGACAAAAACCAGTCTCCCCCCTTCCCCCCTCCCCAAAGCATTATAAAACCAGGATACCAACTCTTGCCCCATGTTATTTTTGGCAGAATAGCAAAACAGTAGATTAGTTTATGTCAAATTCACCTCATTCTCAGAGCTCAGAAAAATCTGGCACCCAAACAATAAGGGCAGGAGTTATTTCAACCCAAGTCTACAGGGTATATTCTTATTTGTGAAAGCCAGACACCCAGAGGAGATACTGCAGAATTACTGATTGCAGAACAACCCTTTGCAGGCTTTAATCCCAGTAGGGGCTGACACACTCCAACCAGCTGGCTTCAGATGACTCATGCAAGCCACTTTCCAGTTATTGATTGGTCGTATGTCATGTCAGAACATTTCCATTCTTGCAGCAAATGGAAATGGCAAAGCAAATCCTGTTTAACACAAATCTAACTAGCTACCTGCCAGAGGAAGACAGGTAATGGGATGACTATAGATCATCTGGCAGATTTCACACACATTTCTGCAAATGGCACAGAGAAAAGAAAATTCTACCAAACGATGAATATATTTCTGTCGTCATCTATAAAATATCTGTATAAAATAAAATGCCACATTTGTCCCTTGAGTAACTGTTTCAGCCAATGGGAGATACACCAGGGAAGAATTTGGTTCATAATGTTTCTACTGTATTTATTGTTCATGTATCCATTCTAATAATATAATTTTATTCTCATTTTTTTTTTTTATTATTTAGACAGCCCCTTAAGTGGTGCACTCGTGGTGCTTTATACAGTGGTTAGAGAAGACATCCATGTTCCCAAAGATTTTATAATCTTCAAATCTGCCCATCTAGATTAGAGTATTTTAAAATTGGAACACTTGCTGCTGTATTGATTTCCCCCTTTTTCTGCCATTACACTATGCATACACAAGCTGCTATTTGAATTCAAGTCTTTACAGTTCTAATATCATATTGATTCCTCCTTTTGTGATCCTTTATGCCCTTTTTATTTGTGTTATTCAAATCTTAATTCCTTTGATAATTTGATCCGTTTGTTGACTGCTACCCTACATTGGGTATCCTAGTGGCACTGAAAAGCCATCAAAGTATATTGTATACATACGAACACTTTGATGAACCTTAAGCAGAGATTCAAAAGACAGACCCTCCTTAGAAAACACCCCTTAAAGCGCTGCTTTTCACAATTCGGTCTATGCGATAACTACAATACATCACATCCCCATGAGTCATTTCATGCTATATTGGATGAATGTAACCTCCAAATCACTAGCTAATACAGCTAATATGCAAATGTAGCAATGACATAATGGAAAGATGGAAGGGGCAAATGGGTTGGGTGGGATTGTAGAGGTTATGTGGAAATGAACAGGGATGTGTGGAGAGGTTGAATCTGTGGTGCAGAGAATGCAGAAATGCGGGATTTCAGTTGCAAGGGATCTGTAAGGGAAGGAAAATGCGGGGGGGGGGGGGGGGAGGAAGAAGAGAGAAGAAATAGTTTTGACAGAGACCATGAGCTTATTGCTCTTGTTTTTTCTGAATTCCACATGCAAATGATGCTACAGGTTTATTAGTGGAAGTTAGAGGGGAACACACAGAAACCCACCCTACAGCATCACATTTGCCTCATGAAAGCTAAGAATCCCATTGCTACTAATATCAGAAATGCCATGTATTTTCTGTGTGGGGAGGGAGTCCCCTAGTAGTACTAATTTAATCATTTTAAAATGGGGAGAACACTGGGGAGAAATTTTGGCAGAATCTTCTTCTAAATACAGTTTAAATTAGTAATGGGTCTGTCTTTTTTTTCCCTTCCCTCATTCCAGTCTAGTAAAAATGATTTGGTGGATGTCACAATTAGGCTTTGCAGTATGCCCTGAAGTTCAACACCTTCATTTGCAAAACTGAAATAAGAACAGCGCTGTTTTGTATGCTGGCAGCTTTGCTTTATTTTTTGCTAATGGTTAATTTAATGTGGCTTTGAAACAGAGACAACTGCTCAAATACATTAGCCAGTTTTCAAAATCCTTTCATCTGTAATTTGACTCGTGAGTAACGGTCTGACACAGTTTGAAGGGTCTAGGATTTCAGCATGTTGATAAATAGTCTGTATTGAGCCATGCTAGAATGATCAAAAGACATTAACGGAATTTATCATCTTAAAAGAATGAATCAGAAGGATTCTGTGGATCCTAAATTTGGTCCGAAGGAGCTAATGTTAAAGTCTACGGAAGCATCACACACATCAGTACTATTGCTAAACTAAACTTATGAGTTCTACTGTTTTTCAAAAAGCTACCATTTAAGAGCAGATCTATATCAAAACACATTTTAGGGCTCAGGTCCTTCCTGGAACACACTCCAGTGTCCAATATTTCCTATTGAAGTTTGATGGTTGTCTCATGCATGTATCTGAGGGCAGAACTGAGCCCTAAGGGACTAATATTGCGCACACACAATGAAATTCTAAGGTAGGAAAGCCAGTGTTTCATGGGCCTAGCTTGTTTTGACTAGATATTACAGCCATATGGTGTGAAACAGTCCAGCCCAGTATGAGAACCGTGGAACAATCAACGCAAAAAGGTGACATTAGGAAGGAACAGAGCCTAAGTCCTGAATTTCCTTGAATTTTATTAGTGTTAAATAGAAAAATCTATAATTTATCTTAACATGTGTGAGAGTTGCAACTGCACATAAGAGTAAAATGGCTTGGACTGAGGGACTAGATAGCTCAAGAGATTAGAAATGGGACACTTAGGCTTTCACTTCTAGGTCACCAGTTTGAATTCAGCTCAGATCAATAGTAGTGCTCAATATCCCATTACCACTCTCTCAAGCTATCCAGTACTCAGTCCAAGCCATTTAACAGTCACTGAAGGTTGTTACTTTCACTCCACATCACAGATGCTGGCACCACAACTGGTAAACTTGTTGGCGATCTCACCAAGGAAGCTAAGGATTAAAGTTCTGGTCCAGTACTCATTGAAGTAGAAGGGAATCCTTCCAATGAATCCAAAGGATACTGGATCAGCCCTAATTGGGCATGGAGACTGAAGTACCCTCTCACCGACCCCTCCAAGACCCCTGAAGTACTGCTGCTGCTGCCTAAACACAGTCTATTCTGTGGACAAGGCCCTCAATCTCCAGTATGATCAACATCAGTACTACAGTCACTTTAAAAATGACTTGATTTAAGGGAGCAATCTTGTTGACTGACGTGGGAACGAAGAACATTAAAATAACTATTTTGAAAAGTATAAAATATACATTTCTACAGTGCTGGGGAAACTCAGCTTTTAACTTTGTATTTCACATACCTGCAATGCCATGTTATAGCATTATTGCTTTCATCACACATGAAGGGGTGTGTGTGTGTGTGTGTGTGTAAGTGTGTAATAAAGCACAATGGTTTCTGGAAGTACTAGCTCCCAGAGTATTGTGGGACTGTGGCTGTGTGATTTTATACTAGAATTGCAACTGGCTGAACACTTATGTTTTGGAGGCTGTCCCAGAAGCGAGCCTCTTTAAGGGAACAGCTTGATAGAAAACTACTGGATTTGGAGAGGCTATTGTTCCCACAGCCCATCTGGTTCTGCCATATTTAATGCTGACATTTTAATTTTAACTACACTCGTGAAACATTATAGTACAGCCAGAGGGCGAGGCTGCTATATGAGGCTGGATGATTCATGTTTGTAGGGAATGAATATGTCAACACTAACAGAATATTCCTTGATGACAAGGTTACTTCAGATCCATAGCAATCATTAATTTATATCAGCTATGAAGAAATAAAAAAAAAAAAGCACTTACTGCAGGAAATGAAATAAAAAGTGTCAAATACTTTAGGCCCCAAATTGTATTTACTTTTAAAGTTCACTTCTATTCCAGCTAATTGGCTTTGGCTGTTCCCCGCCCAGAAAAACACCACTTCATCCCAGAGCAATTAAATAAATGGAACAAAAACAGTTCATATATTTTAAGGGCAGTGGGATCATTAGATCACTATTAGACTCCTTTATTATACAGACCACAGAATTTCACCCAGTTACCCCTGTATTGAGCCCAATAACTTGTATTCTTCTTGTATTGCTACCTCTTTTCCGACCAGGTTAATCCATGGAACGTATTGCCTGATCTAATAAATCCTACCACCCCCAAAAGCCATACAACTGATGTGCCCGAGTGTCCATGCTTAAGGTGGTGCAGAAGGAAATCCCAGCAATATTGTATTTACCTACTGGTTGGATGGGCCAAAACCCAGTGCACAAGTATATGAAGGGAAACATCCACGGGTTGGAAGCATAAGAGGGGTACATGTAATTCTTCATAAAATGTTCGCATTTTTTATTTCAGTTTGGACTCAACTGTGTATTTCATTATGGCCAACTGAATGATGTGAGCACTGTGTCCAATGCAGTCTCACATATATTTAAAGTTCTATTTATTTATCATATTCAGTGCCAATACCCTAAAGCAATGGTTGGGGCAAGATTTTTACTTTCTGCCTTCAAATTGAATGGTTCATGAGGCAACAAAAACAGGTAACTGGTCACTGCATTTCAGTGTTGTTCCTGCTACTAAGGATTATGAGGAAAATAAATCTTTTATCCCTTAAAATGCATAAAACACTTTTTATATAAAAATGTGAGAGAGAACGCACACACAGTGCAGAGGAGTCCCCTTTTAAGAGGAGGCAATCATCTGGGAACTGCTAGCCATCCTTTCTTGTAAAAAACATATAAAAGAGGGAAACTCATGCATTTTAGAGAAAGTCATTGTTGGTTACTCTCATTTAATCATAAAGAGAAAGGAACACTTTAGTGAATAGGGTCAAAAGTGTAATTTCACTGCTGTCGTGGGTCTGTTGGGAATCTAGTGTTCAAAACAAAAAAGTCATCTCCTACTGTTAAGAGTATTCATGGGACGCCCTGATTCCATTACACACTTTTTCAGCCGAAAATGATTTGAAACGCAACATTAAACTGCACATTTCTACAATGGAGGATAAAATCTGGTAGAGGTGACAAAGAGAAACCATTTGGAAAACAGTTTCTGACAGCGTATATCACTTCCAAGCCACGGGAGGATGTATCTATTTTGTCAAAAGGTGTTGCGCAGTGTGGATTCTGTGCATGTGAGGCAAAGTGTCTGACTTGTCTGAAGAGGTATTAGAAATGTGTCAATGGAAAAGAAAGAGGGATTAGAATGACAGAAAGAATAAGGCAAGGTTTTATTATATCCAAAGAGGAACAAAGAAGTAGATTTTAATTAGTTGTGTCACAAAATAGCTGAGAAAAACATGTAAAATGTTTATATAACTGTGGAATTGGTCTAATGGGTATTTTTTAAGAAAGATGAGAAATCACAACTGCTGGTTTCTGTTACACTTAAAACAAATCAGCTATATTTATCTTAACACATTTCAAATGAATAAAAATGGTTAGAAAATGACCAGAATACAATTGTTTAGATGTTCTCGTTTATAAAAGAGAAAAATTGTGTACGAATTTTGATGGGGTTTAAATATATTAACACACACACAGCCTGTGTTTCACTTACTACTAACTAGACTAGTCTGCTTTTAATACGACGCAGATTAATCTGTCTTCTACAAACGTCTTGCTGTATCAGCGACATTCATGGAACCATAGCACCAGCACTATAATTTTACAGATTAAGGAGGACCCAGCAGGACACTAAAATAGACCATGGTGAGAAATGTAGTTAGCGGTTAACAAGGATGAGTTCCAATGGTGACATGTCCATTATCAAAACCCACAGGGGGTGAAATGCTGGTCCCAGTGAAGGCTATAGCAAACCTCCCACAATTCAACAAGAATGTTCCATTTACACTGGAGGCTTCACCCACTCATATCAGACAAGCCTGCAAATGCCTCATCTCTCCTCAATGCCCCCACAAGCATAACATAGAATCAACAAAACCCAGAATCAGGAAGAGTCAGAGCGGATAAAATTCTCTCTCTCTTTCCATCTACTCTCATTTCCCAACCTCCCAACCTGGGTTTCTTTACATTCCTTAGTGGCAGCATCAGACCTAACCCTTGCATACTTAATTATTCATATACAGACCACAAATACTGGATAATGTATCTTTCAGCTGAACAGGAAAGCTTTTCTTTTACTGTAGCTCTCATTGATAGGGAGAACATGCTCCTGGTCCCCTCCATTACCTCTTAGGCTAGCTCCCTTTGCAGTGGTTAAAGCCGATTGAAACAGGCAGGGGGAGTGCTCACCAAACAACCAAAGAGAAGTTACTCTAACAATACACAATTGAATAATTCTACTTGAATTGAGTGAGCAGTGAAGATTTACTGTCTTTTACAAAGCAGCTATTCAGATACTCTGGCCTGGTGACTATAGAATGTGTACGTCACACTGGTATGCAAAGTGCAATGTAATAGACTGAGACCAATATAAATCGGAAACTTTATTTATTGAATACAAGACCAATAGTGCTGCAGTCAGCTACCCAGATAACCTTGCATGAACGTTGCTGAATATCCTTCCTGCCAGCACTCATTTCACACAATGTTTGAAGGGAACCGAATAGATGGCTTGACCTTGGGACCTGTACCTTTAAAAGGAAAGCACTAAAAGACTTTATTTTCCCTTCCCCCATGGAGGAGACAGTGTGCCAAGTAGGCTGTTGTTTAGCTTAGAAAGAAAGAGACACATTAAAAATCTTTGGCCAAGGTTCAGATATAGATTTTCACTGTACAAGAAGGTATATTTATGACAGAATCTAAGAATGACCAGGCCCACCAATTAGAGAGCGGAAGTGGCTCTCAGTTGTTTAGCAGACTGTGAAGGTGTCACCTCATTTTTAGTGGGATGCGGATATCATGTGCAGTTACTGTAGAACTGTGACTCCTTGGTTAGCAAAAAAATTAATTAGATCATTGACATTAGCATTATTTGCTAAGGCCGCAACATCATGCTCAATAAGAGTACATCACAAAACCTAGAATTAGCACAGTTTTCCTCCCTTCCATACCCAAGTGAAAATGTTCAGCTTGGGTAAGCCTAGTAGTCCATGCAGAAGTGAGCTAGGGCTGTACCTGAGGACTGCCTGCTGGTAATTTAGTAATATGGTAATTAAAGTCTTTTCATGATGTAATTACATATCAACTACAAAGGGACAGCTGCTATACAACAGTGCCAGGGTACATGGCATGAAATGATTAGATTTGAGACGCTTTAGTGGTTAAACTGAATACCACAGACATAACTCTGAGGTGTAGTTAGCACTGCACAACCCATTATTATTCAAGTCTCACGCTTAGTCTTTCCTTATTCTCATTGTGATAGTAACAGTTTCCTTCATATACCTTGGTTCTATGATACCAGAAAGCCTTTTAAAACCCACCTTTGTAAACCCCCGCTGTTTTGAAATTGCACTGAATTTCAAGTCTAGGTCTATTTCAGGACAAGAGTGTCTGTTCAAATTAGATCTATATTGGTACATATTAACAATGAGGAGACTTGTGGCACCTTAGAGACTAACATTTATTTGGGCATACGTTTCGTGGGCTCTAACCCACTTCATCTGATGCATGGTGTGGAAAATACAGTAAGAAGGTATAAATATACAGCACATGAAAAGATGGCAGTTGCCTTGTCATTCAATTAGAAAGACCCCTTCGTGTCAACTGTTGGGAATGGGCCACATCCACCCTAATTGAATTGGCCTCATTAGCACTGACCCCCTCACTTGGTAAGGCAAGGGGCGGGGCCTCGGTTGGAAGGGGTGGGGCTAGGGTCAGCATCCCCCAGCCAGCCCATCCACACTGCCTAGCCCACGCTGCCTGGGGCTCCAGTGACGATTTAAAGGGCCCGGGCCTCTGGCTGCTGCCATGACAGTGGCGGCCGGAGCCCCGGGCCCTTTTAAATTGCCGGCTCCAGGGCAGCTGCCCCTTTTAGCTCCCCTATCCCACCGTCGGTGGCCAGAGGGGGCAAAAGGGGCAACAACGTTAAAGCCACAGCAGTGCTTTAAGCAGTGCCACCGACGGGAGGGCGCAAAAGGGGCAGTGATATTAAAGCGCTGCCATGGCAGCGCTTTCAAGTCAGCTGGGTAGAGGCCAGTACTGGCGGCCACTTTTTACCAGTACGCCGTGCTGGCCCGCACCAGCTTACTTTCACCCCTGGTGCACCTTCACCTTGGCCTGATGCTGTGTTTCCAAGGGGGATCTGAGCTTCACATTTTAGTGTCTTTTGTCAACTTGAAATTAATGAGCAGTTCAAAAGAAAAGCATGCAATACCTTGTTTCTAATTCAATGCGTGTCTACAAACAAACATCAAGAAGAAGAAGAGCACTGGCATGCAGAGAACTGGGACAGTGTGCACAAGAGATTACTCTTGCTAGCTGTGAGATTTCTGGGCCTGCTGCCCCCTTAAAAATCTAAGGCTTCTAAGCAGCACTACAGCTGTTCTCTCACTCTCTTTGTCAATACATGCATATACATAATGAAATTGTGAAAAATATATACTCACAAGCATGCGTGCGCACACACAGAAGTATACATATACATTTTTCTTCTTTTAATGGTTTTCTGTCTAAAATTAGGGCTGCCTACCCCCCTTTTCAGGCCTATGAAGTCTTGCTCCATACCACCCAGAGAATAGCCTTCTTCTCCTCCCTACTTTTCTCAGCTTGTTCTTTTCCAATATGACAGGGCTGCTGCAACATCATGCACAAACAGCAAAAAGACTGGAAATCTACAAGAACAGTCTCTCTCTCCCCCTCTCTCTGGGGGTCGTGTGTGGGAGGAAAGAGAATTCCAGTATGTTCCTGGTTTTGACTTACTCAGAAGACTGGAAAAACAGCTTTTTCTCTGTGATACTTCCAGTGGCCAACATTTTATAATAATTATCATAATTATTAAATAAAAGAGGTTAGCTAAATGACCTGAACTTCCGAGGAGCTCATCAAGTTTCAATCTGAGTGGTAGGTGAATATCTGAATCAGGATTTATTTATTTAATTCTATCCTAACTTGTTCATATGCCCAGTTACAAAAGCACTAATCAAATCTGTCATAATTGACTGGCTCTGAACCCATCAAAGATTAGCTAGGAGATCCTCCAAGACTAGGCTGAGGGACAATAGCAACTTCTGGTTCAAACAGTTCTTTCAATTCTCAAACAGAAACACGGAACCATTTCAAACAGTGGTTAATAAAAAACTTGCACTAGAACACACAGTTTATGATTTTTTATTTCACACTGCACTAGAGCCATTGAGTCATTTAGAGACCGTTAATAAGGAACAACAGAAAATTCAACTTCTCTAAGCATCACTCTTATCTGAATAGCGGGCTTATGTTAGTTTTAGTTTCTATTAAATACTTACTGCAACTGTTCAATATAAACAGTAAGGCATATTACTATTACTACTATTTGAATTGAGATGCATTCCAATCAAGGATCATGGCCCCACTGAACTACTTAGCTAACTGCCTGTTGCAAAGGAAATTAGGGTTTTTTTTGCCTAAAAATAATAGAGATCTGCTTTGCTTACCTACTGTCACCAGCATTTGCCACGTAGAGCTTCCCCAGCATATACACAACAACAAGGGCTGTGCAGCCACCAGATATACTGTAAACAGTCCTCTCTCGTTCTATTTGTAAATCCTAAGGAAGACAGAAGAGAGTTTATAAAATTTAGGAAGAGAAGATTTTCATTAAAACCTTACATATTCGTATTCCTAAACCAAAAGTCCTGTTAAGTTTGTTTACTTGTTGCTGCCAAAACTGTTTATTCAGGGAAACAAATGGAACATCTAAGAGCAATGTACATAGGTCCCAATCCCATTTGTTCCATGGATAAAGTAACCTGGTTAATATCGTGCAAGGCACAGCAGAACGAAGTGCAGTGCTACCCAAGGAGGCCATCCTCTGACTAATATTTGAATTACACTCTGGTTTCGGTTACAGTCAATTTCTGTTACTGCCTACAAATCAATGTTGAGGAAGAAAACCCAAAATAAATCAAATCTTGCACAGTCTTTTGTCAGAGACATACACACATACATTCTAAAAATGCCTATTTTATATCATCTTTGCCATACACAAGTTTTAAATTGATATCCCCTCCCCCCCATGGACTTTTGCATTTTTAGCAAGCTACAGAGTATTTCAAAGGAAGCAGAATTTTTTAACCATCAAAATAATTTTAACCCATATATTAAAGTGGATTTTCAAGACATTTCCAAGTACATTAAAACGGTTTTATTCCCTGGCTTTTTATAATGATCCTTTTAAAATCTGAAATCACTGTTTCCTTACCCATTTTCAGTTTGTCATGCATATGCTTTGGGACTGTAAGGATGCCGCCATTTATGCTTTATTTCGTTTTAATAAGATGACTTCAAAAGTATTTGTTATGATGCAAAAGAGGGATTACTACAATGAGCCTGATTTTTCAGTGTGTCTCTACACTACAAAATTATGTTGACATAAGTTATGTCGATGTACAGACACCACAGTAATTAAATCACTTTTGCGAGTCCACACTATGCTCCTTGTGTCAGCAGTGCACGTCCTTACTTCCTGCATCGATATAAGTGCCGAGAGCAGTGCACCCGTGCATAGCTATCCCACTGTGCAACCTGCCACCATCTAGTGCAGGGTGTTTGGGGAAGGTTTTGCCTTGCCTCATGGGGCAAACAAGTTGCACAGGGGTGCCTGGGAACATGATTTCAACATTCCATAATGCAGTTTTCTCCATCTCAATGTTTCCCGCCTCTTTTCTAAAGCCCCATAAACCTGTGTGCATGCCATCTGAGCGAGAAGCATCGATCCTGCATAGCTCTGTACTACTGTGATGAGTGTTGCAAGTAAGGGACGTCTGATCTGCAGTATTTGCAGTGTCGCCAGAGGAGCTGTGGGGGACATGATGATTCCTTAGAGGCTAGAGTGCTATGGGACACAGAAAGAAATAATTCAAGGTTGTTGGCTGAGTTCACAGAGCAGCTGAAGATGGTGGAGCACCGGTTCTGGGCCTAAGAAACAAGCACTAACTGGTGGGGCCACATTGTCATCAGGGCCGGCTCCAGGCACCAGCTTGCCAAGCTGGTGCTTGGGGCGGCAGTCGAGAAGGGGGCGGCAGTCGGAGTCCTGCGGCGGCAATTCGGTGGCAGGTCCGCTCTTCCCGCCGCTGAATTGCCGCCACGGGATTCGGACTGCTGCCCCAGTCTCGCCTGCCGCGGCGGCAAAGGGGCGGCAGGTCCGCCGCTGTCCCCTTGCCGCTCCGGAATGGGACTGCCCCCGACGCAGGCAGACGCGGCGGCGCCCCGCCCCCGACGCAGGCAGACGCGGCGGCGCCCCGCCGACGCAGGCAGACGCGGCGGCGCCCCGCCGACGCAGGCAGACGCGGCGGCGCCCCGCCGACGCAGGCAGACGCGGCGGCGCCCCGCCCCGTCTGCCTGCGTCAGGGGCGGGGCGCCGCCACCCCTGCTTGGGGCGGCAGAATTGTAAGAGCCGCCCCTGATTGTCATGCAGGTTTGGGATAACAAGCAGTGGCTGCAGAACTGTTGGATGTGCAAGGCCACGTTTCTGGATCTGCGTGCAGAGCTTTCGCCTGCCCTCCGGCTCAGCGACACCATAACAAGAGCTGCAGTGACAGTGGAGAAGCGAGATGGCAATCACGGTGTGGAAGTTTGCTACCAATTAGTCGGGAATCTGGCATTACAATCAACTGGAGTTGGGAAAACCACCGGGAGGGTTGCTGTGATGCAAGTGTCCAGGGCCATTGATCACACCTTGCTACAAAGGACTGGCACTCTGGGCAACATGCAGGACATAGTGGATGGTTTTGCAGCAATGGGGTTCCCGAACTGCGGTGGGGCGATAGATGGCGCACACATCCCTATTTTGGCACCAGACCACCTTGCCACAGAGTACACTAACAGAAAGGACTACTTTTGTGTGGTACTGGAAGCACTGGTGGATCACTGGGGATGTTTTACCAACATCATCGTGGGCTGGTCAGGAAAGGTGCATGACACATGCATCTTTAAGAACACAGGCCTGTTCAGAAAGTTGCAAGCAGGGACTTTCTTTCCAGACCAGAGGACTATCACTGTGGATGTTGAAATGCTAATAATGATCCCTTACTCCTGTGACTCACAAAGCTCTTGACAGCAGCAAGGGAGTGCTTCAAGTACAGGCTCAGTCGGTGCAGAATGACAGTTGAATGTGCCTTTGGCTGTTTGAAAGGCCGCTGGCACGGTCTACTCATGAGATTAGACTTCAGTGAAAAAAATATCCAAATGGTTATAGCTGGCTGCTGTGTCCTTCATAATATTTGTGAAGCAAAGGGAGAGAAGTTTCCGCCTTAGTGAAGCGGCTGTCTGCTGACTTTGAGCAGCCAGATACCAGAGCTATAAGAAGAGCTCAAAGTGGAGCTATACGGCTCAAAGAGGCTTTGAAATACCATTTTAATAGTGAGCCACAGTAATGTGTGCTGTTTTAACGTGCTCTGCCTTGCGTTGCTTTTTGGCACCCCAGTATGAACTTTGTAATGAGTGCCGTGTGTGTAGCAGTGTAACATTGCATATGCACCTATTGCTATTAATTGTGAATGATGTCAGCCCCAACCAGCATATGCTGTAAATTAATAAAGATGAATTAAGTTTCCATAAATAGACTTTTATTACAAACCCATGCAAACAGACATGCTTATAATTGAATTAAACTTTATAAATACAGGGGAAAGAACAGTCATTTCCATTTCACAAACACGTACACCAACCATGTCTCTCTCAGGTCAGCACATGTGCTGCTGTGATTGCCTGCACTCTCCCCCCTGGGTGGAGTGGTAGGCACAGTGCAGTGGCCCTGGATGCCACGTGGAATGCAGTTCTCTAAGGGCTGCAGAGGGAGGCGAGCATGGAACTGTTGAACCTGAAGGTCCACAAGAGGCTACAGCATGTCTGTTTGCTGCTTGAAAAGTGCTAGCATCTGCTGTTGCACGTTCCTCTCTGCTCTCTTTTCCACTCTATCCCTGTCCATGCTGTCTGCGCAGTACCGCAGCCAGGTCCGGAGCGCAGGGGGAGCGGCGCTATAAAAAGGCGCCTCCCCCCGTACTCACCCGGCAGCGCTCCGGGTCTTCAGCGGCGGGTCGTCACTCACTTCGGGTTTTCGGTGGTACCCGCCACCGAAATGCCGCTGAAGACCCGGAGCGCCGCCGGGTGAGTGCAAGAAGCGGCGCTTAAAAAGAAGAGGCTGCTTTAGCGCTGCTAAAAAAAGGCGCCGCTTCCGCCGCTTCTGCTTACAGGGGGAGTGGCCGCTCCCCCTGCTCCCCCCCTGGCTTCGCTACTGTGTCTGCGAGGGTATCCAAAGCAGCAGAGGCTTGCAGGATCTCTTGGAACATGCCGTCCTGTGTCCTCTTCCTTCTTCTCCTTATCTGGTTGCGCCGCTCTGCTGGTGTGGATGCAGAGATCCTCGAGGCCACATTTCCAGCTGCAAAATATACCATGCACAGAGGTACTATTGTGAGTGTATTCACAAGATACATTTCTTGGTATACTGAACTCACTCCCTTTGATCCACACAAGTTGCAAGCACTACATTCTCACTTCTCTTTGGGATTCATCAAGCAGAGCAGCAGTCCCAGCGATGGTGAGTACAGCCCAGGAGGGAGAGGGTAAGTTGGGAAAATAAGGGGTGGGAATAGTTCATGGGGATGAGTATATGCGTATAGGATAACTGAGCTGAATACTGGCACTATTTCCACAGGTGGTGGGGATTTTAGCTGAACTTCCATTGCTGAGGGTAACAGCGGGTGAAAGAACAGCTTCTGCAGGCATCCAGCCGCAGATCGTGGCCATATGCTGCTAGCCTGCATGCTGCAATGGTGCCTGCTGAAATAATTGTTGAGTGGTGTGGGAAAGTGTCCTACCATGGCAGGAGAAATAAGGCAGCCTTCCCCAGAAACCTTTGGCAGAGGATTGCACACTACCTTCTTCACAGAGATCTCAAGGAAACTTGTGTAGATTCATGGGACATCTCAGTGCACACAAACAAACTATTCTGCAGTACCCCCTCTGCCTAACTGTAGAGGGGAAGTAGAGCTGTTATCTGCTTCTCACTCTACTGGTGATTTCACTATCTCTTCTAGCATAAGTTTAAAAAAAAAGAAAAAAAAGAGTAAATGAATGGATGTGTCCCTGCAATATCAAAGCAAATGCTATACTTACCAGAGGTTCCTTCCCTTGTATCAGGCTCACCTGTGCTGGACTGTAGGGACTGTCCAGGAGTCAAAAAGAAGGTCCTGGCTTGCTGTGCAACTGGATCCCCTGGTCGCCTGTCCTCCATACTCCTCCTCCTCACTGTTCACAGCTGGGGTCTGACACTTGGGCTTCCTGAAGTATCCAGGGTGGTCGTGATGGTCTCCACCAAAGATGGCATGCAGATTTTTGTAAAAGTGGCAGGTCTGTGGCTCTGCACCAGAACGACAGTTAGCCTCCCTGGCTTTCTGGTACGCCTGTTGCAGCTCCTTGGCTTTCACACAGCAGTGCTGTGGGTCCCTCTTCTAGCCTGTTTCTCCCAGGCCCCGAGTGATCTGCTTGTAAATAATGATATTTCTACAGCTGAATTAGAGCTGAATGTCTGCAGCATGTAGCCAGCATGGTCAGCTGGGCAGTTGCTAGGTTACCTCTCCATGCCAAGCAACCAGGAAATGAAATTTCAAAACTTCATGGGGCTTTAAAGGGGAGGGAAGTGTACCTGTGTACCTGGCCGCTGGGCAGCAGAGTTCAAAACAGTGACCAGAGTGGTCATGCTGAAGCATTAGGGGACACCTCCTAGAAGCCACTAAAGTCGACGTACGTAATGCAGTGTCTACACTGACACTGCATTGACCTAATTACACCAACTTAAGCACTACGCCTCTCACGGAGGTGGAGTTATTAAGTGGGTGAAGCACGCAAGTTACATCGATGGTAGGGACATTTCAGTGTAGACACTCACACAGTTAGGTCTATGTAAGATGCCTTGCATTGACCAGGGCTGAGAATCTGACCCTTAATAGTTTAATAGATTCCAAGACCAGAAGGGACCACTCTAGACGGACCTCCTGCATAACAGGCCATAGAACTTCCCTCAATTAATTCCTGTTTGAGAATCTCTCTCAGAAAAATATCCAGTGCCAGGGATGGAGAATCTACCACAACTCTTGGTAAATTGTTCCAAGAGTTAATTATCCGCACTGTTAAAAACGTACATCTTATTTCCCATCTGAATTTGTTTAGCTTCCAGCCATTGAATTGTTATACCTTTCTCTGCTAGATTGAAGAGGCTGTTATCAAATATTTGTTCCCCCTGTAGATACTTATAGACGGTGATGAAGTAACCCCATAACCTTCTCTTTGTTAAGCTAAATAGAGTGAACTTGAGTCTATCACTATAAGGCATGTTTTCTAATCCTTTTATCATTCTCGTGGTTCTTCTCTGAACCTTCTCCAATTTATCATCAACATCCTCCCTGAATTGTGGGCACCAGAACTGGACACAGTATTCCAGCAATGGCTGCACCAGTGCCAAATATGGGAGTTTATATTACCCTACTTATTCCTACTTGATATTCCTGTTTATACATAACAAAGATTGCATTAGCCCTTTTGGCTACAGCACCACAAATGGAGCTCATGTCGGCTGATTATCCACCATGACCCTCCAAATCTTTTTTTGGAGTCACTGCTTCCCAGGATAGAGTTCCCCAGTGTGTAAGTATGGCCTACTCTTTAATAACACCACTATTCTGCAAACAGATATATTGAAAAAATGACCATCTTTTTTCCTTACCAGTCTTGACAGTGACTCATGTAGCCATCTGTAGATGCAGGGACAACTTCTGTTCAGAGCTCAAAGTTTTACTATTGTCACGTGCCAAAGTCACCATGCTCTGTTAAATGAAATGTGACCTCAAATTGTGCCCACATTGCTAGATAAGATATTTATGTTACGAAAGAAAGGGCTTTCCTGCACAGGAACAATGTATGCAAGGAAAATTAAGCTACTGTTACCATTTTTATTTCCTCTCACAGTGGAAGTAAATTTTCCCTATGGTATCTGGAGATTTTCCTGCATAGCTCCCATTAATTTGATGAACATGTCTGATAGCTAAGTCTTTGTATACTAATTGGAAAATCTTTGTCACAGTATGTATGTTGCAATGCCAGACAGATTATAGAATTCTCAACCGGTCAGTGGGTCTGAAGCACCGTAGAGGGATTCATTTTGGATAAAGCCCCTGGGGCATGAGACTTTCCAGATTCTCTATCTACAGTAACTGACTTCCATGAAAACTTGCACATCTCAATAACTCTTTCATTTCCAATTGTAGTGAATTTTTGCAACCACCTCACAGCGAGCAAGCTGTCTGCATCCCTGAGAGCCAAGCAATATTGTAATGGGACAAATCTCAAGTCTTCTCTGCCTGAATTTCATCCAGTGCCACTCCCTGAGATGCTCAGGTGTTGGGAGAACTTTTCCAGTCTAAGAATTGGATCTAGGTTTTCCCTGGCTGGTGAAGGCCAGCGGGGAAATATCTGTGGTAAAAGATTGCCCCCCTTACAGAGAGCTGGCAGCCAACTGCTCTTAAGAAAGCATTCTGCAGCCTCTGATCAACCAACCGTCACTTGAGGTTGACAGCATAACCCTTTCTGGCCACTGTTCCACCTTCCATTCTTCAGACAGAAGGTTGCTCAGAAGGTTCTGGTGAGACAACTCACATAGTGTCTCAGTTATCCTTGATCCTTGTAAAGCCAAATACAGACTGGGTTTGGCACAGACGGTGTTGGTTACATTGGATGATCTCTTCCTGATCAGGTATCGAAGCTCATATTACACCGATCAGCTGCCTTTGATGCCGTCAATCATGACATGTTGCTTTGCTTGCTTGTGCCACCTAGTGGGGAATAGATGGAGCTGCTCTTAGATGACTGTTCTTTTCCCTTGGAGTGGCCACAGAGGGTAATTGGTGCTCCACCCCAAGGGCTCTCATTTGAGGTACAGCAGGGTTCAGTTTCTTCACCCCTCTTATTCAACATATCTATGATGCAGCATGCAGCGCAGTGCCTTCAGTACACTTTTCACACCATACAAGCCTGACCCAGTTCCTGGCTGAAGCTGGGACACTAATGTGGGCAAGCTGGCTAAGGTTCAGTCCAGACAATAATGTGATGGTAGAGTAGGGAAAGCATCACCAGAACATGACAGATTGTATTGGCATCTTTCAGTGAGGTATCCATCTATTTACTGCCTGACTTCTAACACCACCCTGAAGTTGTGATCACCGTTTGCTTTTAGAGAATTAAAATTACAGCACTCAGCAAGAGAGCGGTTTAATTCCATAAGGTTGTGACCTTGTCTCCTCAATATGGACTGTTTTCCATGTTTTGCCACTTTAACATCTGCATGGTCCACAAGGTTGTACCTAAAATCCCTTTGGAAACTAAAGCTGGTGCACTAGGCTGCTGTCTACTTGTTAAGTGGAGTACCATACTAGAAGCACAGCCATCAGCGCTTCATGAACTAGCCTGCCTGCCTATTGGTTTCCAGATGGAGTTTCATGTTGGTTTTAGTCATGATCAGAAATGGTTTAGGGCTATTACTGTTGAAATTAGATGCTCAAGCTGAAGCCATCTCTGCTTAAAAAAGAGGGAGGGGGGCTTCTGGCAAACACTTTCCATTAGGGGTCCTCAGCTCTGGACCTCTGCCATTTTGCTCCAAAACAGTCCATATCTGTTAATCTCCAGAACACACTGCAAAGCCCATTTATTTGTTCAGGGTTTGGGGGAGGGCTGCAGAAATAAGTGGACAAGGATCTTTCTAAGGTGGAGTACACCTGCATTTTCACTTTGACATACTAGGCAGCTGGTGCTTCTCTTGTGTGTGGGGTTTGCTATGTTGTTTGTACAGATTTGAAATTTAAAGCATTAAACCTCCAGAGCCTGGGATAACCAATCTATTTTTGTATTTAAATCAAAACTTAAATTAAAAAAAAACAAAAACAAAAAAAGGATTTTGGGGACAAAACAGTTGTAAGATGGGACAAGATGTACGGATGGGACAAAACAGTCGTAAGAATCATCATTACAGCTTAGGTTGCATTGTCCTGACCACAGTGCTACAGGAAAAACTGTTAGAATAGACTCACTTAGCCAAGCCAGACAACCATGAGCTAATTGGGTCAGAGTTGTAGTGTAGATGGGTCACAGTATAAGACCACTGAAAGTGTATTTCTTCATTCATTGCCATGGTGTACCCAATGGGCCTCACAGTTCCAAAAAAGGGAGGGCCAAGCAATGCTAATCATGACCTCCAAAAGAACAAGCAATCTTTCCTCTTTGTGCAACAACTCTGTCCTGAGTAGAAGTTTAAAACAGAGTAGTGATACCTATTCCCCCCCAACTTGAGATCCCATAGTAAGACTCAGAGAAGTAGGACTTCTAAATAAGTTTGACCTTGACCCAATTATACAGGGTCATAAACATCACATCCGGATTCATTTGCTTTTTATGTTATCAAGCAGATGCAAGTCACTCTGTACAGACCATCTAGAAAGTAATGTCCTGTTTCTATGCAGGTTCCAGGCTTCTCAGTCTGTTTACCTCAAAAGAAACACAGGAATCTATTTCATCTACATTAGAAGGATGAAGGGCTGAGGTAACTCTCTTGGGATTTGAACTTGAGGCTCCAGGAGTGATGCTAAAAAAAACCCCGATATTCTGAAATATAATGCGTACATCACCAAGTCAACCCTCTTCTTGTTTTGTTAGTTATTTAAACAATGGATTTGTTCAAGTGTTTCCACTATTCAAAATGGCAGAAATATGATGACATATTCTCATCTCTTAAGATCTCCACCATTTTGATCTGAAAGTTTTACAAGAACAGTTTACTAGATTTCATCAACACTGATTACAAATCTTAGTCCTGATTTTGAATCTCAAATTGAATCCAAACCTGGTTCTCGATTTGAACACCTCCTCTTCAGCCCATCTGTTATTTTAGCAGTAAGCCAGCTTTGTATCACTTAACTGTATCACAAACTAAGTTTCACCCCAATACAACAAAAACAAAAAGATATAAACTAAGTCATGACCTAAGAGCAGGATAATTGGGGGTGAGGATATACCTTTCAGATGGGAGTGTACTCTGAGTGGCACTTTTTCTACATAAGGCTGAGTGTGGAGTGGAAGCTCTTGCCTTTAGTCTCTCTTTAAAACAACAAAAAAAGAAAGAAGAGGTGGATGGCTCACCTGTGATTCACAAAGCTATGCATACACCCCCAACAGGTGAAATTCAGATAAACCCCATTTTGCTCAGTTCAGCAAGCTGAGTTTGATGGAGTTGAGTTTGATGAAATTATCTGAGTGGCTTAGTATAGAACACCACTTGGAAATACCCTTCCAGCTCCCCAGGACATGGCCTATAAACTACTTAGGGTTTGTCCAGACTACTGTTTTGGGTTGTATTGTAACTCAAGTTAACAGATTTTCAGTAACTAAAGTTAACAAATGCAGCTGTAAATGCTAACAATGGACACTCAACAGAATGTGGCCTGGAATCAACATTTGTGATCTCAGGTTACAACATGGAAATAAATTAACACAAGCTGCAACACAACCAAACATTGTAGTCTAGAAAAAAACAGACAGGAGAGAGGTTAGTAGTTTAAATATCTAAGTAGGGTAACAGCCTTCCATGGAAGATAAACAGAGTGCCGTGTGGTTTACTGTGTGTGGGTGTGTTAGAGTGAGCACTCTCCAGAAAAAAAAATCATATTTGACAGACACTGGAATTATTAACTGAGTTATGACTAAAAGGGAGTTACATTGAGTCTGACACTTCAGGCAAGACAGGGAAGACCTAATTAGCATCTAAAAGGAGGCTGGGCAGAAAGGAGTAATGGCACACAACACTCCAGGGGAAGAGAGGAGTTGAAGGCCTTCTGTTAGGCAGTACCTTAAGGGATGTGCAAAGAGGGTTATATGTACCTACCCAACACTTTATCCAGGTTCAAAGGGTTCCTGTGAAGTGCTATGCGTTGTAGAAAAGAAAACCCAGAAGTGTGCCTGCCTATTTTAGGAATGCTGGTTTTCGTAAAACATTGGATGCAATGATACATTGTGCTAGTAAGGAACCCATGTAAATAAGCTAACTCAAAATGGTTGGACTAGCATAAAAACAAAACATTGATGAGGTACTAATACAAAATGATCACAGTGATATCAAGGAGGCTCACACCGTTACTTCAGAGAGCGCCAGGCGTATAAAGAAGAAGGGCAGAGTTAGAAAGGTGGGAGGAGTGTGTCAGCCTTAGCAATGCTGATGTTACATAAAATCTCTCTCACACACACGTTACTCTTTTGCTTAAACCCATTACAAGCACAAGATGTTAGCCAGACCTTACACTGGATATATTATATTTATTCCTTTTTTCCCTAATAAAACTGCTTTTTTTAAAATTAGAATTGTTATTGTACTGGGGTAAACACTGAGAGCCATTCCTGGAGATGAGGGAGAGGCAGAAGTGGGAGTAAAAGGTTCCTAGCCTACAGCATTTGATCAAAGGGATGGGGCAGGAGATGCTCATCCTGAATAAAGCCTACCATGATGCCAGCTAGTGACATGGAGAATGCACACAAATCATGGCAATTTGTCTCTGTCCCTAGCACAATGGGGCACAAATTTCAGACAGGGCCCTCAGTGCTATCCTAAGCCATGTGCATTTATTATGATGTTGTGGTGTATACTTCATAATACTAATTTAAATGTAGTTGATTCTGTTCAAATTCTATCATTGTCGTGTAATAATAAAAAGATTTGTAATAAAATGAACATATTTTACAGTGAATATTTTCAGTTGTACAGTAATTTGCAAATAGCTTTCTGATTCTTTGATTAGCTCTTTATGTAGTGCTTTCCTTCCCATTGTAATTATTCGAGTGCAGAAACGAAACAGTTCTTTTCTGGAATAACTGTTGCAGTCTGCTAATTAGACGCATGTACCAAGACTAACTCACATATACGAGGAAAAACTATGATTGAGTCCTGCCTTTGTACTTCACCTTGTGAATAAAACCTCTGGGAAATGCTTAGTTTAAATTTTTCTGCACAAAGAGGAAGCTTTTTTAAGACATAGAATATAGTCATTTCCTAGGGCCTGATCCCACAAGCATTTATTATCAGGCATAGTCCTAACTGCTAGGAGTGCTCTCAGGCTTGCAAGCACTATGCACAGTGGCAAGAGTTTGCAGGATCAGGCTCCCACAGGGGATATCCACTTAAGCATGAACCCCTGGAAATTGAAATTTTGCCACTGACTTCAGTAGAGCCAGAATTTCACCCCAAGTATCCATGTGAGTGAAGCACAAATGAGTGGCGGGGTGAGATCCACCCCCACAACAATGGGCCAGGGTACAGAGCTCCTGTGCAGTCCCTATTCTAGCCTATGAGCTAGAATCACAGCCATTGCTCCTCCACCCAGATGGGTGGGTACTGGGGCTCTTCCCCTGGTCCACCCGCAACCTGCCACAGCATGGCCTCCTACATCAGATCATGCAGGGCTGGTGCAGAGACTCTGCCTATGGCATGAGGGGTATAGATGTATCCTCCGTGCAGCTCTCTCTCACGCACCCCCATACAGGGCCAGAGGCCATCCCACAGCACCAGGATAAATTTCACCATTTTTTATTAGGAAATATACAGACTAGTGTAAATAATTTATATCACCATTGAAAGCTGATATCTACTATTGTGGACCAATGTAGCTTTCTACATAATACATCTTTTCCTTAAAAACAGCTTCTAAAAGCCACGTCAGCAAGTTCAACAACAATGTGACAGGAAGAATGGTCCAGTGGTTAATGCAGCTGCCTGGGACTTAGACCTACGTTCAATTATTTTTTCTTGTGCAACCTTGGTAGGAGCCTCTTTGTGCAACAGCTCTCCCTCTGTAAAGCGGGGATGGTAGCACTGCCCCACTCTCAGAGGTGTGGCAAGGATAAGTACATGAAAATTGTGAGGTGCTGAGATACTACAGGACTGAGAGCCAGTAAATACATACCTAATTCTAGACTGAACAAGTGAAAAGAAATTCATCTCCCCCAACCCACGTTACTCATTAAACTGAGTAACAAGTAGTCAACAGCCCTGAAATACACCTACCATTTCCTTGAATGCGCTTTCAATAGCCCCAGTAACAAGGCTCTCATGTTGGATCTTCTTCTCTGTAAAGAAGCGTGTTGCAGGGGTGTTGGGTGAGCCCGGAGCCCCAACGCCCCCACGCAGGGAAGCTGCCCTGGTTAGAGTTCTGCTGTTAGCGACCATACTTTCTGGCTCCTCTCCTAGGCAGGTTGGGGGAAGGACTGCAGAGTTCTTCAGGATCTCCACAATCTCCTGCAGCTGCTCCACAATATGGTGATGAAGTAGTTTGGATGCTACAACAGCTGCCCCAGATCCAGCATGTCCGTCAAACAGTGCCCAGTAGTACAAGTTGATGCCATCATTTTCCTGTTTATGAGAAAAAGAAAATGAAAATGAAAATCACCATGTACACAGTTATCAGTGACTCTAGCACCACTGACAGGTCAGCTACAGTAGGTAAGATACAACTAACTGTCCCATGATACAAAGAGTAGGTTTCTTTCTGGAAAAGGAGAAATGTGTCATGTCATGTGGCTTCCCTCCCCTCATGCAGGATTTGTACTGCAGTGGGCCTCACATGCTGGGGATGAGCTTCCTCTGATCAGAGGATGTACGTAACCCACAGGTCTGTGTCGGTTAGGTGTGCCCTTCTGTGCTAATCTCCAGAGAATATAGGTGTGTTATAGCTCTCAGTACACTTTCAGCTCTGCATGACAGCATGGTGGCTGTCAAAGGTATCTGGAAAAAATCTGAAAGATTTTTTAAATTAATGTCAGAATGGAAGATCATTGCAGTAATAATGAGAACATACACTTGAGTGATGAAACTCAAGGGTATCACATTGCCCCATTGCATTGTTTCATTCAAATGTAACTTTTCAGTTCTCATTGTGGAAACGTATCAATTCTCACTTCTTTGCTGCTTCCATCAGTTTGCTGGTTTATAATTTTACAATCTCTTTCTCTTTTGGTAAGGTAAAGACACCTCTGGGCATGATCTGGCACATATCTTCATATCGTCACATCCTGCACGTTCTCTGCAGGTCACAGGGCAGTAATATACATTTCCCAGATCTTTCTCTTTTTAAAAAATGAGTATGATAGAAAAATACAGCAATGAGAAATTTGTGCTCCTATATCACTTTGTCACTTCTGAAAATCCCACCCTAAAATCACCACTCAGCACATGCTTAAAATTAAGTCTCATTGAAGTCAACAGGACCTAAGCACCTGTGTGTGTGTTTTGCTGACTCAGGGCTTAATTTAAATTGACAGACACCCACAGGCAATGGGATTATAGCAGCAGACACTGCTGTGATAGAAATTTACCTCATTCTGTCACATAGGACAAAAAATCCACCTCCACAAGCCAGCACGAGGCCTACACACAACTTAAGTCCCATAGGATTTGTGTTGGTTTGCTACACCAGGATGAATTTTTACCCAAAATGAGCAATGAGTCAAGGAGCACCAAGATGCAAAGAAGGCCATATAAAAAACAAAACTTAAATAATTTCACAGAGGTATGTCACAAATCAGCATGTCAAGGAAGGGCAGTCAATCTGAGCTACATCCTAATCCTAGCACAAAATCCCCTTTGCAATATCACATTTACCCCATCACTGTAAATCCTTGCAATTCAAAATGTTAATGAGCACTATTGCTGAAATTAACATTTCATTATTAATCCTAATGTTGCTCTATTGACATGCATCTTTCAAGACATGAATTATAAAATGATTAAATAAATCTCTATCTGGTTACCTTCCCCAGACCCGAAGAAGAGCTCTGTGAGCTCAAAAGCTTGTCCTCTTCCAACAACAGAAGTTGGTCCAATAAAAGATATTACCTCACCTACCTTCTCTTTTTCTAAACTTAACAAAACATGATGAGGGCGAAACTTACAGAATGGGGGACTGCCTCCTGTAAAGCAGTGACTGAAAAGGACTTAGCGGTAAATAGTGGACACGCAACCCAACATATGTGCCCAGTGCAATGTCACAAAAAGGGTTAATGCGACCCTTTATGTATAAAGAGGGGAGAAGTGAGTAGGAGTAGAGAAGTGATATTACCTCTGTGTAGAGCATTGATGAAACCCATACTGGAATACTGAATCCAGTTCTGGTGTCCACATTTTAAAAAGGGATTTTGACAACCTGGAGAAGGTGCCAAAAAGAGCCACAAAAACAATTATAGGGCTAGAGAAAATGCCATATAGTGAGACATCTGAAGAGCTCAATCTGTTTAGCTTATCAAAAAGAAGATAGAGAGGTGACTTGATTACAGCGTATAAGTATGTTCAAGGGGAGAAAAAAACAAAAACAGATACTAAAGGGTTCTTTAATCTAGAGGAGAAAGGCATAAAAAGAACACATGGGTGGAAACTGAAGCCACACAAATTCAAATTAGAAATAAAGGCACACATTTCTATCATTCAGGGTGATTGACCACGGAAACAAACTATCAAGGGAGATGATGGATTCTCCCACCTCTTGATATCTTCAAACCAAGACTGGATCCCTTTCTGAAAGATATGCTTTAACCAAATGCTAGCTAGGCTTTAGTCAAACCAAAAGTTATGGGGTTCAGTACAGGGGTAACTGAGCAAAATGTAATGGTGTGTGATATACAGGAGGTCAGATTAGATCAGCTAATGGTCCCTTCTGGCCTTAAATTCTAGATATCTGTGAAAGCAGCATCCCATCCAATCTCATTAACTAGAAACATGGGGTGAAGTTCAGGCATCTTTGGCTTCAGTGGGACCAAAATTTCACCCATGGCTTAGAATCACTCAAAGTTCACACTAGTGTTGGTTGAAACAATTCTTTCAAAGCTGTTTTTCCATAGGACTATAATTTCCCATTAAGTACCATGGCCAGTGACCCCTATCACAGAGGCCCTTCCCTCACAAAGAGAGGAGAAAGTGGTGCATCTTGGAAGATGCAGTCCGGCTAAAGAGCCCAGCCCATAGAGGAGAGCATAAGGCACCTGAACTACAACTCGCATGAGACTAGGTGGCTCCATTTTTTAATAAAAACACTTAGTTTTTCAGCTGAAGTATTTTGGTTTTTGATATTCCAAAAAGTTTAGAAGGTTGTGTCAAAATTTTCAGCAGAAGGGCCTCCCTCAACATACTTTGACTAGCTCTAATTCACTCTTTAAAGAGAGCAAGTAGTAACACCTATGAGCAGGATACTAAGTCTTTAAGACCTGCGCAGAGGTGTCCACAGTAGACTGCATTTTGCCTCTCGCTGTTTGGCAGTTTGTGCTTACTGTAGTTCTCTCACTTTTTTTGGGGTGGGGCCATTTACTGGTGTGGTAACTTCGTCTTCAGTTACTGTAGGAAGGCTCTGGCAGCTCTCCTCTGTCTGTTATAGTGGGAAGGTGCCAGGATGGGGCAGAGAGGAGAAGAGCTGCTGTCTCAGGGGATTTAGGAGCAGACCTAGAAGTTCTGCTCCTGGGTCTGTTTCTTCATTTAAGGAAGACCCTTGCTGGTCAGCATGGCTCTCTGGTTCTGTCAGCAGCACTTCTTCTTTAGAAGAAGTATTCTCTGGACAAGTGGCCCTCCCTGGGTTAGCAAGAGACCTGAATGAGTCAGCGTACACACACTCTTCCTCGGTCTCCCACTTGCTTGCTTATGCCCCTAATTCCAGACTTTACTACTCATTCCCTGTGCCCCAGCTGGGTGCATATTCACCAGGCTCTGCCTCAGGACAAGGGAGAACAGGCCGCCCTCCTGACGCAGCTGCAGCTCTCACTCTCCCTCTCCTCCCTGTCACCCATAACTACGGGATGAGGAAGGAATAATGTCATCCACAGACATGCCATCAGCAGGGCTACAACACATACTGAATTAGCTCAGTTTCTTAAAGATCCTGCTCCTGGGGGCTGCTCCAGCTAAAAGTCTCAACTTCACCAGAGCAGGGAAGGGAATCAACTTCCTCTTAAGCAAGGGGGCATGGATGGGGCAGACATAGCTGCTCTAACCATATCTCACTAAGCTGCCCACATGAGAGATCATTCACTGAGTTCCAGTACTGATTTGCTCCTGCATCCCCTGAGGCAGCACAGCAGACCACGGGCCCCCTTTGCAGAATAATAAAGTATCAGACACCAGAAATCCCTGACAAACAAAATATTTTCACCATGGCATGCCCCTGGCAAAATGAATTTGGAATGATGAAGCTTATCCATTCTAACTCGGCAGGTAGCATGGGTCAGTGGAGGGGACACTGAGCACTCAGGAGACCAGGGTTCCAGTCCCAGCCTGCCCCTGGCATGTCATGGGACCCTGGGCAAGTCATCTCACCTTTCTGCGCCTGTTTCCCCTTCCACACCTTGTCTATCTTGTCTGTTTAGACTGCAAGCTCTACAGCGCAGAGACTCTCTCTCTCTTACTATGTGTGTGAGCAGTGGCCAGCATAATGGGGCCCTGATCTCACTTGGGGCCTCTAGGTGCTGCTGTAATGGAAGTAATGATAACTTCAAAGAATTCTATTAAAGAAAATAATGTGTTTTAGTCTGGTGCTAGAGAAGACGCAGAACACATGGCTACCTACCGGCAATCTTTCCTGAGAGGGGACAGGCAGGAAATCATGAGACTCTTGGATTTTTTTTTTTTTTTTAAAAAAAGAACAATTTTAAAAGGCTCCTTTTAAAGCAAGTATTTTTTTTCCAGCTTGTGATGCCTCTCAGAATATGCAAGTACAGGAAGAGGGATGGTCAATGGCAAGGAGGGGGGAGGGATGGCTCAGTGGTTTGAGCATTGGCCTGCTAAACCCAAGGTTGTGAGTTCAATCCTTGAGGGGGCCATTTAGGGATCTGGGGCAAAAATTGGGGATTGGTCCTGCTTTGAGCAGGGGGTTGGACTAGATGACCTCCTAAGGTCCCTTCTAACCCTGATATTCTATGATTCTATGAAGGACATAGCCTGGGACTTGGCAGCCCAGGTTCAGTTTTTTGCTCCTCCACAAATTTTCCTTGTGACACTGGGGAAATCACTTAGGGTGTGTCTACACTGGCAAGTTTCTGCACCACACGTTATACCACTTCTATTAAAACGTTGGAATTAAACCGCTGATGCGTGTCCACAGTGTGCTCCTTTTGACACCGGAGTGCATCCACATTAGCAGCTCTTAGAACGGCAAAGACAGCAGTGCACTGTGGTAGTTATTCCACCATGAACTGGCCGCAGAGTGCTTTGGGAAGGTGTTTGCAATGCCTCGTTGGGCAGGCAAAGTGTCACAGGATGCAGGTTTCCTAATTCCATTGTTCCATGGGCATCCTACTGCATTGCCAGCTGCTTTTCAACTGAAGTGTGTGTGTGTGGGGGGGGGGGGGGAGGAGAGAGAGAGAGAGAGAGAGAGAGAGAGAGAGAGAGAGAGAGAGAGAGAGAGAGAGAGAGAGAGAGAGAGAGAGAGAGAGAGAGAGAGAGAGAGAGAGAGAGAGAGAGAGAGAGAGAGAGAGTGTGTGTGTGTGTGTGTGTGTGTGTGTGTGTATATGGAGGGGGAAGAGACAGTGTGATGTGGGGACAGAGTGTCAGCTTGCTGTCTTGTACGTTCAGACAGCAGCAGGAGGCAACCTGTCCTGAGGTGGGGGGAGGGCAACCCCGACATCAGCTCCCACCTCCCTCCCTGGGCTTTCTGGACAGCAATCCACATCCCCAACCCCACCCCCACACTCCTGCCTCTGTGTTCAACAGAAGGAGCATTCTACATTAATGGTTTGCTTTGTGTCCCAGAGCAGAGCAGCACAGCACCCAAGGGCTGTCAGAAACGGTGCATTAAAGGGGAGGGGGGGCAGCCGAGTTCAAAACAATGAGCAGAGCGGTCACTTGAGGCATTATGGGACAGCTCCGGAGGCCAATTACAGCACAGAAAGCAATCAAGTGTCTACACTGGCAACAGAGCTCTGGAGCCTCTGCGCAAATAGCCTTACGACTCTCGTCGAGGAGGGTTTTTTGCAGCGCTGCAACTGAGGAGTTTCTGTGCACAAAGTGGCTTGGCAGTGTGTTCCCATCTGCAGTTTGAGCGCAAAAAGCTGTTTTACCGCACAGAAACTTGCCAGTGTAGACAAGCCCTTACTCTCTTTGCCTCAGTTTCCCACCTATAAAATGGGAATAATGGTAGTTCCCTACAATAGAGAGGTGTGAAGATCAAAATATTGACGATTGTGAGGCATTCAGATATTATGGCAATGAGGGCCAAAAAATGCTTTCTTCTCCTTGAACTGGTAAACTTTTGCTGCTGCTTAGTGACTTGGGTCACATTTTTTTATTTCAGTGGCAGTCACAAAGCAAAGCTTTGGGTAGCCAGAATGGCTAGCCAGCTGGTTGTTTTTGTGGCGGGATAGTGGAAAAGTGAAGCGCACAGTTCACACTTTTTTCCCCTCTGAAATTAGCTTTAAAAAAAAAATCAGTTCAGTCTGATGTATTCTATAAAGTAGCTGTCTCTCCCCCGCCACTTCTTGTTTGGCTGGTCAGAGTCCTTCAACTGGAAATTTAATTAATCAAAACATAACAGTAATAATAATATGAAAAAAATCTAAAGTGTTTCTTTTTTAAATTGTGGAAGGATCCGGACCTCTGACTAGGCACCGGAGAAATAATATCACTGCATCTCACTGCACTGAATCCCAAAATGCATTTCTAGTCTGCTGTGAGATGTAATCAGCTTCAGGCTCCTCTGCTACTGGACCTGGCTGAAAGCTAGAACAGCAGCAGTCTCCTGGTTTTGTAATTATAAGATAAATTAATTTTGACCTTTTAAAAATATACAGGGTTTAGAGATGTGGCCTTTGTTTTTAACAAAGCAATAGACAAAGAATCATGTGAGACACTGTGTGTATGTGCACAATAAGAGCTTGAATCACTGACTAAATCATACCGTACACAGCAATACAATTTGGGGCAAAATTTTGGGCAGGCTGGAAACTAGCCTCCCATTGCAGATGAAATGCGGGTGCAAATCTCAATAGTTACATATCCAACTACTTGATTAGCACCTGCGGTCTGGTATTTAGTAATGTATTATTTAGGAATGGCTCCTGCAATGACTCATAAGTGCAAAAAAATGACCCAAATTCTTTCCAAATGCACCCTCAAAATGCAAGCTGGACCACTGAAAATACATACATGTGGGTCTAACAAACACAAGTGGGCCAGTCCTCACCTTCACTAACCAGATGGTTGGAGAAACACCTCCTGATGTCAAAAACATGTACAGTAGGCATTGTTATGCAATGAACCTTAAGTCACACAAAAAAGAGATACTCTTTGAAACTGGATATTCATGAAGAACACTACAGTATTAATGAAAATTACCCAGCTTTGAGTTACTATTGTCTCATATTAGTCAATTATAAGTTCTAATATTAAATCCTGCATTCTAACTGGTCAGCGACCATGGCAATATCCTCACACAATATAATAGGTTGGAACTTGTTTTATTTATCTAATATTGTCAGGGCACTCTCTCCTCCCCCTAGCTGCTGACAATCCAAAACACAGAATGTAATGATATTTTAATATAGTTTCTAAGTATAATCTTTGCAATTAAAACAAATGTCCAATCTGGGATCAAACCTAATTAACTAAGTCAATGGGAAAAATCCTATTTACTTTAGGATCAGGCTTTTGGATTCTTTTCTTCTGCTTTTGTCGTTATTTTGTCAGTTTTATTTTAAAAAATGTTAATTTCCTTTTTCCAGGTATCCTTGCTTTTTGTGGGCAAAAAAGTAGCCTTGCATCCCTTTCTTGCTTCACTCCTCTGTATAGTCCCACCTTCCTCCTCCTCTTGAGAGGCTCTAATTTTACAGCCCAGCTTCAAGCTGATTCAGCTTCAAGCTGATGCACCTAGGCAGCTTCCTTTCCCCATGCAGAGTCCCAGAGATTTCAATGGGGCTCCCCCATGTGGTCAGATCCCCTCACGTGTGCAAACAGTTTGCAGGATCAGGGCCCTAGTGCAGTGCTTCTCTTCCACCTCCAGCTGCAAAGGAAAGTCTGCTGGAAGCCACTTGGTGATACTGCACAAGATGGCAACTTCTCTTGAAAACCACATTTCAGTCAGTATTGCTTGGCAGGCATCTCACACATCTCCAAGCAGCACTTCGATCAGCCTGGTTTGCGGGGGCTGGGGATTTCCAGTTAATTTGATCAAATGTTAAATAAAAAGGATTTTACAACTTCCAAATTTGGCTGCCATTTAAAAGTCATACAAGCGTCCCAGGGAATGTGAGAAAAACGGAAGATGGGAGAAGCAAGAAAAGGCATGTGAGCGTGCAGAGAATGTTCTGTTAAGTAGTAAAGAAATCTGAAGAAAAGAAAAACCGTATTAATAAATCAAAAGATTTTAAAATTTAATTTGCATTTTCTTTTTAAATTGTTTTAACTATTTTAAATACCTTTTCCGTAAACAATTATTTAATAAATCCTTTCCTTCTTTCCCTCTTCCTTCCTCTATTTACATGGAACCCTTTAATAATCACAGTAAGATTTCAGAGAATGTGTCATGCTGGGATATCCCTACTGAGTGGCTGCAGAACTCAATTTTGGCCTTTTTCCTAACAACCCATGAAGTGAAACAACATCCCAGCAAGACACATGCATTGGTGTCTCATCTCTTTATTTCTACATACTAATGTGATGCAAAAGTGCCTGCATTTTACATAATCTTCCTCATATTAAAAAACCAAAATCCTATCATAAATACAGTATCCTTAGCACTGGGACAACACCAAAGACAGATACAGATAAAAGATCTGCTCTGCTTTAAATAATACAAATAATTAATAATAATAAAGATGTGACGTCTTGTCTTTTTTCATAAGTTCAGTCCAGCACATACACAACCAGAAAAAAAAACACTGTTAGCTGCTGGAGCAAGACTGCCCTCTAGTAGCAAAGTTTCTCTAGCCATATTGCTCCCTCTTTTGGGAAAATATTATATTTGCAATTTTAAATCTGCAAGCAGTAGTCAGATACATGACTTTGTAAGGCGCACTGCCCCATAGTGCTAATACATGTTATAGCATCCTCTCTTAGTCTCTATTTAGCAAATATGGAGGTAGATCTATAGACAGAATATATAAAGAATATGTATCAAGGATGGGATAGCAAATACCGTAAATATTGTCATGCTATCAGAGATCAACGGTGCCTCACCTGGAATACTGCGTTCGTTTGTGGTCAACCTCTTTCAAAAAGAGATACTGTACAGCAAAAATTGAAGAGGCCCATACACAGGTGGTAAAAATTAGAATTATGGAAAGACTTATGTGTGTGTAGGAAAATTGTAAAGATTAGGACTGTTCACTTGAGAGAAGAAAGGGCACGAGAGCAGTAAATTAAACAACAAACAGTATGGAGAAGGTAAACCTCAGATTCTATAAACCATTTTTCATAACACGGGAACATGTGGACATTTAACTAGGCTGGCAGTCAGCAAGTTTAAAATTGATAAAAAGAAATAGTTAAAAAACAATTAAACTTGTGGAACTTTGTCATCATGGAGAAGATAATAAGAAGAACATCTATTGATTAATGAGCTACATTTAGATATAATTAAAAATCATGTAAACTAAGGATATAAAACCATTAACTGCCTTTGATTTGGAAAAACATATTCCCTTTGGGTAAACTATTACGTAAATAGACAAACATAAGGTTTTTACCTTCCTACGAAGCATTTGATTGTGGCAACAGTTGGAGACAAGAAACTAGATTAGATGGAATATTAGTGAGATCTGGCATGATACTTCCTGTGCTCCATGAACATCAAAACAGTACATAAGGCAGGAAGACAAAAACAGATAACTGTATGTGTGCTAAATTAGTACTATACGGCGGAATACTAGCATGGTCTTCACTTGTTTTAAAATGAAATACCAAATGAGGTACACATGTGCAATTACTGTGACTGTGTGCACAAGTCATACATTGCATGTTTACATGGTTATGATCATTTGTGCACGCAAATACTGAACAGATTTGCTGAATCTCAGTGTCTGTTTGAACTAGTTCAATGCATAACTAAATGACTATTTTGCCTATGCAATTGAAAGTTTAACTTGTTTAAATATCAGGACCTTGACAAAAATCTGTAGAGGAGCTTGAGTAATGTTTTAAAAAGAGCCTTATTACTATTTGATGTCATCATTCTCTGCTGTCCTGGTGTCTTGAAGAATTTCAAACTCATTCTGATCAAATATAAAGATTCCGCTGTCCCAGTTTTCTTGGTTTTGATGTTTAAGACCCCCCTCCCCCACACTTTTTTCTTGTTCATACCCTCAGGGCAGAGACTGTCTTCTACGTGCTTGTACATAGGTTTCTGTAAATGAGAAGTTCCATATATATTTATGGTGCCTTTAAAATAACAATCCTACTTTGTGAAAGACTGAGTGAGAAATGAAGCTGAAATCATCATGGGGAAGATTGCTGATCTGACAGGAAAACACAAGCACCCAAATGGCACCAGTGCATGCGTTCTGTTATCGAGACACCACATGTCGGTGTCGTATAGTGTCTGCCTACACACGCCACACACAGTATATTCTACAATGGCTAAGGCTACGATTATGCACCAGGGCTGGAGCTGTCAGCAGGCACCCCGCAGCTCTCAGCCGCTGCTGGCGGCAGCCCCCAGCAGCTCCTAGACGCTGGGCAGCAGGGGGATCCGAGAGCTCCCTGAGGGTCCCCTAGAGTTCCCACTCGCCACTTGGCTCCCCACAGCAGCCCAGCTGCGGCGGGGGTTCACACAGCATTTCAGCCACAGCGGGTGGCGGTGGACCCCCACAGTGTTTCAGCCATGGCAGGCAGGGAGGAGACCCCAGAGCCCACATCCACTGTGGCTGCTGGCCCTCCTCCCTCTCCATTTTGTCAAGGGTATTTTTAGTAAAAATCAGATAAAAATTCACAGAAGCCCTGTGACCTGTTTATTGCCCGTGACCTGTCTGTGATTTTTACTAAAAATATCCGTGATAAAATCTGAGCCTTAACAATGGCCAATCTCCCACTGATTGCAAGAAACCCTCTATTTGACTATTTATGTCAAAATCTGCCCACAGGAGAAATTTCTTCCCTACCCAGGACTCTTAATGATTAGCTTATATCATGAAGTACATATATCCTTTTAACTCTTATTTATATATAAATATTGAGACTATGAGTGATTAAGGACTATTTCTTTTATGAATCCTACTAAGGTCTCTCAATAATATCTTGTGGCAGTGAATGACATTTGTTAAATATGTATTATAGTAAAAAAGTATTTCCTTTTATCTGTGTTAGATATGTTGCCTTTAAATTTTGGTTACATTCTCCTGGGCTTGTGTTATGAGAAAGGATCGACAGGTCCACCCAATGGACTTTCTCGAGATTCTTCATTCTTTTATATACCTCTAGCATGTCCCCTATCATTTTTGTCTCCTCTCTAAATTAGAAAGCTCTTTAAGTGAGAAACATATTGCAGCATGTGAAATCCAAAATCCAAAAGTGGAGCTAAGTAAAATGAGTGAAGCTTTCGTTGATAAAGCAGAGCCAATTAGGCCACAGAGGGGTAACAAGAGAATCTTCAACACTTAGCAAGAATTCTTGGATTTTTCATTTGTCTGAAACTGCCTACTTATGTTAGTTTGTATTTCTATTCTGACAGCAAGATTAGTGGAGGCTACTTACTGAGTTTTCTTTCAGTTGTAGTCCTTCTCCATTTGGCAGGGAGGACCTTCGTTTGGTGGACATGTTTTTGTTTGGTGTGGAATTAGTGCCTCCAGTTTTCTTCTTTACAAAAAGCACTTCACAACTTGCTTGGTCTTCATTGTGTGTGCTCTTCCCTGCATTTATTACCCTAGAAAAAACAAAGCATGTTAGTTTTAGCAAACCTCGGAAGCTCCTATCACGGTTTGCTAACTGACTTACCAAAAATCTAAGGAATGTGGCCAGAACCTTTCTAAATACTAATAAGCTTAAAGTTTGACCTTTGACATTTATGGGCATAAGATTTATGGGATTTTTCATAAACAAGCAACCATTTGGAGCAGTACAAATTGAAAAATGTAGATGAGCATTTCCACACAACTACATGAGCATTAATAAACTGAATAATTTCTATGAGTTATCCGTAGAAGGAAAACATTAATTTTAAACCAAAATTATATTGGACTGATGCCTGATGAATGGATGAGTCTGGTAATGTTTGTACTTCCCAGCTAAAATACAAAAAAAAAAAAAAAAAAAAAAAAAAAAAAGATTTATAATTGCTCTTTCAGTTTAATTCACATACCTACAATCGCCCTCTAATAGCTATGGTTGATAATGGATAGGTCAGCTCCAGGAATCTACTCTGTCCAGTTCCTCTGAGTGGTACAAGCAGAGCATATCTACCAGATAGAATGCTCTCTATACTGATGGTACAGAATGGAAGGAAGTGACAATTATAAAGCACTTACTCTTGCATTTAAAAAAAATAAAGAAACAGTAGGAGAGATGGTATGTGGGATGCAAACTTCAAAAGGGGGGCTCCTGTCTCTTGCTTTGACAGGCTGGCAGAGGTTACTTGTACTATGATGAAGTGAGAGGGACACATTTTACAGCTCTCTTTCCAAATTCATTCCTCTAGACACAAAATTTATAATGCAGTGCATATTTGGGACATGGTGTTGCAATGTTGCATCATATGTGTTGCTGCATGATATAACATTGTTTTTCAGAGGCAACATTATTACATTTGTGTCAACACCTCAAGTAAATACAGAATTCTTAGTTCTACGCGCCAAGCCTGTAAAACCTGGGGCAGTCTCATGAAACCAGGGCAGTCCTGTGAATTTCAAGATAGACGATAATCTCAACACCTGTTAGTCCGCAAACACAAAGTACAGGTCATAGTACTTGCTAACAGTATCTCTGGACAGACACTTTATGAAAGAAAATGATAAATACTCTGAAGTAGGAATTCCATTAAAAAGAGCTTTAAAACCCCGAGCATAAGTATTTGATTTGAGTATTTCAGAAATGGGACGACATCAGTTAACTAAGACAAATGAACAAGCTCAAACCAACCTTAGATGCAGATTAATTATGCTTTGTTTCAGTGTGTGTCTTTATACTATATATTCAACAGACCTGGAAGGTGAGTGTGTACTGACCTGGAAGTATAATAGCCTCAGATGTGTGAGGAACCTGTACAACATGTGATTAAGTCCCATTACAGCAATGAAAAGTTATTTCCCTTTTGATTAAATGATTGTCCTCTTCCAAGAACACATTTTCTAACCCACCCCACTTTCTCTCCAAACCGTTAAGTCTCTGTGACAAATCATTGTGTGGAGGGAGGATACTCCTGTTAGTGGAGTTTTGGGCCAGATGGGGCTTTTATTTATTTAAATACATTGCACACTCCTGATAACCATGTGAAAATACATGAACAACCTGAAGGCATCTCACAACCCATTTAATAAAATCAAACACACCCGATTCCTCGGTCGCTGATATTGTTACCACAATTTGTAAACCACATTTTACACTATTTGAAAATCCTTAATCCAAATTGTGGCGGGGGGGGGTTGAGTGAGAAGGGAGAAGGAAAACCACACACACACACTCACCTCTAAGCATCATTTTACCTATTCTTACCAGATTATAAAATTCCAAATTCTGTGTCCCCCCCCATTTAAAGATAAAAATATCCTTTTCTCTTTGAGGGAAACTTGTTGCTTTATTGTATATGAATGAATATTTTTTTGTTTTAGTAAAAGCCACTCAGTTGTACCCTGAAAAAGACACAGCCACTAACCTTAATCATACTCGTGAATGAACAGCTCATTGAACACCAAATGTTACTATGCTGCAATCTGACATACAAGAATTTGTATGCAGTTAACATCTGTATGCATATTACCACCAGCTGTTTGCAAGGGTTTGTTGTACATAAACATCAACTGTGGATGAAACCATTTTGAGACATTTGCAAGCAAGGGATTAAAGGATGTGTAGTTTCAAGCTACCTGTCAGCAGTTTTGCAACTCTTATTATGCCCAATATTTGCCACAATGGAATTTACATATTTGGGTATAATGGGTTTCTGGTCTGAAGGCACATCCTTTTCTGGATACATTTGGAAGGCAGCGGTGTGATTTGAAACAGAAGAAGTGAAAGTACAAAGACATCAGGGTAAATAAACCAGGGGATATTAACTCCCTGATTGCCAGCGCGACAAATAAGCTAAAAGCATCACTGAGCTACAGAAAGCCTAATTAAAGTACCGTATTATGGCTTCTAAATATCTTCCTGTAGTTTAGCCCATCACTTTCTCCTCAGCCTGACTGGCAATGGTTTTCAAGCACCATTTAAGTCATGAACTTAAAAAGCTAAAGGAAAAGAAACATGAAAGCAGCAAAGCTGAGCACACAGGGTGTTCTTTACTGTGAGTCAATACTGTAAGCTGCACCTGTTCTGCATAGATCCCAGAACTGCCCTAACTGTACTTAATGCTAGACTAAGAACTACTATTGTGAGAGACATTGTGCCCTTCGGGCCTTGTTAGGTCTCACACACACACAATATAATGTTTTTTATAAAGCTACTTTATCAAGCAAACCTCTCAAGGCACTGAATGGTCCAAAAAGGCTGAAAGAACAAAGTGACCCAAGAGTAAGTAAACTGGTTTGGCAAGGCAATTTCCATGAAACATCTTAAGCTTTGTACTTCACTAGTCTGATGTGCCCATGCGTGGAACTAGTTGGTAGAAAGGGACATGAACAAAGGAACTTGGGACACATTCAAATTATGGTTTAGGAAGATTCAGAAAGCTTTGGTCTGGCCATCTAACTCGTCCGTGAAGGATTTCAATGCCTCTTTGGACTTTGCCTGATTAACTCCACTCTTTCCTCTCTGGAGAAGTTCTCTTATTCTGGAAAGCGTGATGGAAACTTGAAACATCACGATGTAGCAGTTCTTTCCAACAAAGGCATCAAATGCTGCAGCTTCTAGACACCAAACGTGGCCCTAACTTGATGCTGGGCCATCCCCGTACCCTCACACAAAAAGGCCTTGAATTTCTGCCACTTTTGGGAAAGGGATTCAGTGAAGGCCCAGGATTCTCCCCCAAAACTTGGGCTGCATTTGGAGCATATATTGTTGGTAATAAATTTTAATGCTCAGCACAGAAACCGATAACACCTTCTGGACTACTCTGAGAGTTTTTTCTCCTGCTTGAAATCCTTTTCATCCGACAGTTTTAGCCCAACGTCAAGCAAATGCTTGGCCAAATTGATGAGCCTTGCACTGCAACATGAAGACAAAAGAAAATTGCTCTTGAATGTTGACATGCCCCCTTTTGGAATTCATAATTATCTGCTGGCTTAGAGAGGAGATGACAAAATATTTTAAAGATACAAATCAGTGTTTTAAAGTTTTGCTCAATAACCCAAATAAACTAGGATATGCAAAACATTGTCTTTAAAGTATTTAAACAAACTGTATGTCACCTTTAAAGACATAGGATCAGGTTTTCAAAGGAGCCTAAGGGAATTCAATGAAATGCAATGGACGGTGGGCACCTAACTCCCTTCGGCCTCTTTGAAAATCCCATCCATATTTACTAAAGGTCCAGATCATAACTGGCCCTGAGCTGATGGTTCACAAGCAGCTATAGACCCTACCAATGTGCATGCTCCTCTCCCCTCTTACTCCCAAACGCAGTGGTGAGTCTGCCTCTCTCCACCATCAGACTATAGAGAATGGTGCTGGTATTTTTTCCCTTCACTTGCCACTCCCACGAACTTGTGGCTTTAAAACCACAATATCACTCCAAAATGTGGGGGTCTTAATTGTCTTTTAGAAAGCAGGATACGATCAAAGAGCTTTAAAGAACTCAATATAGTTGTAAAAGTAAACAAAGACTTTACATATTTAAAAGGTGAGAGGAAATCCTACAAGATACATCAGCAAAACATCCAAACTTCTTGCTTATACAACCATAGTGCATGAAACAAATAAAGATGTATTGCTATGTTTCAGAAAAGTTCCTTTCACCCTATTTAGAGCAGAAGATGCTTTCTTTTTCCACACTGAAACAGTAAAATCTTTCCTTCTGTTACCTGACACAAGTGTTCTATTTGTGTATCTGTGTGTTTCAATTTTCAGTGTAACTGCATTTTGCTCTACGACTGGAAAAAGTACAACAAATTTTGTTTTTATAGTGAAAATTTGGCTTCTGATATTACCTCTGTCAGAACTGCTGGACTAAGTCCACATTGTGAACTAATTGGAGGCCACTCCACCATACACATCAACCTACCATGGACAAAACTGTGGGATGCAATGTACAACAGAGACCTAAAATGAAGGCCACTAAAAATTATTAATGCTGGGAACTTAAAATGGCAAGGGATTCCTTCCTTTAGTGCAAATAATCCTTTCTATGATCAGTTTCATTTTAAAAAATTTCTGTTGTAATTTTGAATAAGAAAAGTGAGGGGACACCAAATTGGTATGAACCACGGGAGTGACTTTGGGACTAAAGAAAGAGTGACATCGCTTGAAACGAGGAACATTTAAGAGTTATCCATGCCATGAAAAAAACCTAGCTGCACAGGGATTCCTTAAGAAGCAGTTTAATGCCACAACATCTTTAACTATGCTTCCCAAGCAATATGGAATATGAAATTTTTTTTGTTAGGAATAAGGGAAGTGTAAGCAAAAATTAGGTGAATGCAATAAGCATTTAGCAACCACCACCTCCTGTCTGCAAAAATGAAGAGTAGGTACCCAGGTGGGTGGTTATTTTGTTACTTCTACAGCAATAAGCAATAGTCCAAAATTGATTGATGTTGAACCTAGAGAGACAGATGCACGACCAGAAAGTTATGAGACTTGAGAATTCAGAAGGTTTTAGTGGTTGTATCTTTTAAGTTAGCGTAACAGTCTCTTTACCGGGTCAGAGCACTGACCTTGCTATTTTTGGCTCCTGGGCAATAAGAGACTACAAAAATCAAAGCACAAAAAGAATAAGACCCACCAAAGTTGTCACTGGTTGAGAAACCTGGCTCTATGCAGATACTACAGATAATTCTTTCCCAGGTGTCTGGCTGGTGGGTTTTCCCCACATGCTCAGGGTCTAACTGATCACTATATTTGGGGTTGAGAAGGAATTTTCCCCCAAGGTCAGACTGGAAGATACCCTGTTTTTTTTGCCTTCCTCTGCAGTATGGGGCACAGGTCACTTGCAGGTTTAAACTAGTGTAAATGGTGGATTCTCTGTAACTTGAAGTCTTTAAATCATGATTTGAGGACTTCAGTAACTCAGATGTTATGGGTCTATTACAGGAGTGGGTCGGTGAGGTTCTGTGGCTTGCAATGTGCAGGAGGTCAGACTAGATCAGGGGTTCTCAAACTAGGGATTGGTACCCCTCAGGGGGTCACGAGGTTATTACATGGGGGGTCACGAGCTGTCAGCCTCCACCCCAAACCCTGCTTTGCCTCCTGCATTTATAATGGTGTTAAATATATTTTTTAAAGTATTTTTAATTTATAAAGGGGGGGTCGCACTCAGAGGCTTGCTCTGTGAAAGGGGTCACCAGTATAAAAGTTTGAGAACCACCAGACTAGATGATCCTTATGGTCCCTTCTGACCTTTAAGTCTATGAGTCTATATTCTAGGTTCTTTATAATCAGAGTACACTTGGACAGAGTACAGGACCCTTTCTAGATAGTAGCACCAGTCTTCAAAGGCAATCTTAATTTCTAGGAGTTTTCTCCAAATTTTTTCATTTTGTTCTGTGGTGAGAGTCTCATGAAATAAAAGACACATGGACGTAGCAATCATTGAGGACTGTGCTTTTGGGATAGCACCACTTCAATTGCCAAGTGAGAAACACCTGCTTCAATGATGAAAGCTTGTGTGGACTAAATATAGGAGCAGTGGTAAATGCAAGTTTTAATTGCTGGTAGGCCTGCTGGGTCTCGAGAACCCCGAGCAACCTGGTGTCTTTGCAGAGAAGGGCAGTGAGGCGGTGATATGTTCCAAGAACCTCCGGGTGAACAGTCGATAAAAGTTTGTGAACCTCAGGAAACATAATAATTTGTGAATGTTCTGTGGCACTAGCAACCCAAGGACTGTCTTTACCTAGCACGGCTATTTCAATCCCAGCAGGAGATAGAATGAATCCGAGGAATTCTATGGCAGATTGATCAGAGGTACATTTTTCTAGCTTATTGTAGAGGCCATATTGGTACGGCCTCTTTGGGACGGAATGGACATGCATGGTGTGTTTAAAACAACAACAACAACAAAAATACCCATGTCATCCAGGTATGTTACCACATATTGATCCAGAATGTCTCGCAGTACATAATTAATAAAATATTGGAACCTTGCCTGGCATTACACAATACTCAAAGTGAGTGTAATGAGTTCAAAAGTTCCCAACTCTAACACATACTAGACTGTATGCCCCCCCATGAGGTCCAGCTGTACGTATTCCTGAGTGGCATTCACGCAATCTATTAGTTCAGGGTAGTTTTAATAGGTACTGATTTCAGATGGTGACCTGATTCACAGCCTGATTATGGTTAGAGAAGAACAGCACCTTCGTATTATTCAATAAGAGTGATGATTAGTTAACATGTCAGAAAATCAGTCTTGGGTATAAAGCTGCTTATAAGTGGATCAAAGAAGCAGGAGTGGCGAAAGTTTCCGAACGTGAACCCACTCCCCTGTGCCGACTCTCCCCTTCTTCCCCCCCCCCACCCCCCAAATCGTGCCCTGGCTCACTCCTGTCCACTCCCTTCCCCCCTCCCCTGCCCCCCGCTCATTTCAGTACCGCTGCAAATCTTGAGCTACAAGAAGAAATGAGTGTGCATTGCAACAAGCTGAACCTTTGTAGAATTTCTCCTAAAGGGTTTGTAGATCAGTTTGAATAAGGGTGGGGGGGAAACAAGGGAACGAAATCCGAACCCTTGTTCCTCTGGGGCCTAATTCTGACCTGGTGCCAGTGAATGCCAGGCCATTATAGCAGAATTGAATGTGGCACGCTCACCATGGCTTCTACTAAAGATGGACACAAGTCCTGAAGCATGACGTGTAATATACTTTCCAACATTTTGATTATCAGTAATTATGATAACTGGATATTCTTGATACTGGATTTTTGAATTTAATGACTGAACTAGTGAATTTCCTTCCAGTTTCATCCCTTGGTCTGCCTCCATGGTTCCTTTAAAGAGGAGTTGTCAAGATAGCTCCATCAAAATCATAAATACACAAACTGTATTTGGATTCCTCGAAGATGACTGACTCACTTTTGTAGGTAGAGGATAAAAGCTGAGTGCAGGCTTTCAGCAGAGAGGCAAAATTCCTTTGCCTGCTCTGAGTTTCTTGACATACGTCAGAGGACAAGTACATTCTTCTATTCTGGAAACACATTTCTTTTTTTCTATTGTGGCATTCATAATTCTTACCTATTTAACTCCTCACGACAGAAGTCACAGCAAGTAAGGTTGGACAGCTAATTTAAATTTAGAATGTGGCATAAACTCTTGGTGGTTTTCTCCATTCAGTTGTCTGTGTTTTGAATACAGCCAGAGCATTGTACAGCCTTGAAGATTAAGCCCCATCACACCATCGCCTGTAAGGTGGGGGGAGAATCTAATTATTTATGCTCCACACCTGGGAGGTGATTGCTTCCTGGACAGAGAAGGTGGAGCTAGGCTGTATAAGGAGCTGGGGACTCAGAAGAGGAGAGGGATCCAGGAGAAAGGAGCTACGGAGTGTTCCCTTTCCCTGGGAAAGGCCTAGAGGAAGGTCTGGTAGCTTGGGAATGGTTGTGACCAGAAAGTAGAGCCACAGGAGCAGGGTTAACTCCTGCGATGGTTCCCTAGAGTGGAGAGCAGCTCCGAGCAAAGGTCTGCGAGGACAAGCAATTGAGAGAGAAGCCCATGAGGTGCAGAAGGCCAGTTTGAGTCAGAAAAGGGAAATGCATGGCGGGGTCAGTACTCTGTCAAGTGGGAAGAAATGAAGTTAAGTCCAGGACGGGGAGAGGATCTTTGGCTTGGAGCTGAACCCCAGAAGGGGACTGAACTGTTGTGCAACTTGGTTGGAGGGCTGAACAATAGAAGACTCAATAAAGGAATCTGGAGTAGAGATCAGCTGGGAGTGGTCACCACAGCTGAGCAAGTGGCCACCAGAGTGGGTGCAACAGGCAAAGTCCCCTGCAATGCTGGGTCCAGGCAGGAGCGGGTGCCCTAAAGATAAGGACATGAACTCACACTTGGCAATAGGGTGACCAGATGTCCTGATTTTATAGGAACAGTCCTGATTTTGGGGTCTTTTTCATATATAGGCTCCTATTACCCCCCACACCCATCCCGATTTTTCACATTCGCGGTCTGGTCACCCTACTTGGCAACTTATTTGCAAAGTCACTGTACTTAACACTGACCATTTTTGACCTGAAAGCAGATTCTCTGTTTCTTCTTTAGTAGCAACATTGCTTCTTAAATCTCACTGGTTTATCCAACATTCTTGTGTCTGTCTCATTCTGTGTGCTTATATGACCTTAATCACCTTGGTATCTGGGGGCCTTGCATGTATTTAAAAATAGCAATGGCAATCTCTTGCTTTTTTCCTTCCCACCCTGTAGAAGAAATAGATTGATTAGCCAATAGTTGGGGGTTTTTTTTGCTTTGGGTGAAGAACAACTGGAGGTGCAGCTATGTTGACATCTGTTCATAATCCTAATTTCCAGGGTTTCTCTTTCCCTGGGAAGAAAAATCATTCTTCATTAAACCCTCTGAAATTGTCCACAGTGTTTGTTTTCACCGCCAAAGTTTGCACGCTTTTCTTCCCCATCCCAAAATGTGCTAACTTTCTGCTCCACTGAAGCTAACTTTGGCTTTAATCCCTTTAAACCACTTAGAGCAGGGGTCTCAAACACGCGGCCCGTGGGCTGCATGCGGCCCGCGGAGTTATTTCCTGAGGCCCGCCATAGGCGCTGACTCCACTGTTGTTGCCTCTCTTGGGTAGAGACCTGCAGCACCTCTCCTCCTCCTGACAGGGGTATTTCCAGGCTGCACAGTTCTCTGCCTTTACTGTGTATTTCCCAGCCCAGTGAGGTTACCAGGAATAATTGCTACAGTTGGAAGGTTCCGCACAGCACTTTTCTTTGTGATATTCAATAAGATACTTGGGTGATGAGAATTCTAAAAATTAGTGTTTCAAATTAATTTACATTTAACATGATGCTGAATGTCAAACAGCTGGACTGAGAAACTGCAATTGTTTTTTATTCAGCTGTATTAAAAACCTCGTCTTCATTTTTAAAATTGTGAACGTGCTTTTTGGAGACTTCAGTGACCTAGGATATTTTCCAAGCAGTTACAATGAAGCTTATAAAATACTTGATAGGTCATTAACATTAAAAGGCAATTCATACCTCTCTCAGCTATTGTTTCAGGCTGCCTACATGTTTAGGAAGACAACAGTGCATTGGTTTGCATTTGGCTTTTGTTTTTATAGTTTTCATCCATGGAGGCTTTAAAGTTAATTTAAAAAACAATAATAAAAATGGAAAGCTTGGATTCTGGAGCACAATTCTACAGCAAAGAGTGAATCAGTGATATATTCTGTGCATGGGTCCCTGCCTATAGATCTGACATTTAAAGTGCTTACAAAGGAAACGTTATGGGTTATAAAATTCCTGCATTAGTACTTACTTCTGCTTTGAGCTATTCCACCATGTGTCAGTGATTGCTAGGGTTCTGAGTTCACCTTTTAGGTGCAAATTCTTGGAGGCAGAAATTGTACATTCTAGTTTTTTTTAATTTGCCCCCTTGGATTTTTGGGTACTTTCATACAGATTTCTGCTATTCTGATTTTTTTTAAATAAGAAAAAAAAAAGTCAACTCACTAATATTACTTTCTCTCAGATAATAGACACTTTTACAATACCTGCTATGTTAGATGAATATTGTGACTAAGAAATGAATGCTTATCTATGGAAATGTATAAACACTTTCTGTCACACTTGTGAAGATTAGCTTTGTGCTAATTGAAGTTGACAGCTGTATAAAAGGGATTAGTACCATCACCATCAAACTCTTGAGGTTAACTTTCACACATGCTAAATATGAAAGATAAATTTCAAAAGCTTGGAACAATTTTACATAAGCCATTTATCTTTATTTCCTTTAACCCTGGGAGAGCTGAGACTGCACTTCGCAGCATTGCAGAGTGATGTTATGGGAACTACTGCAATTCCTTAAACAAAGGAACAAGGAGAGAGAGAGAGAGAGAGAGAAAGAGATTTCTTAGCCAAAGTGAATATTTCTCATTCTAGAGTAATATCTACTAAGCCGACAAGTTAATCTTTAGTATGTGTACATGGACTAGGATGGCTCAGGGGACTAGTAATGGGATAGTCTACTCTTTCACCTCTAAGTTATTCATTTGAATGTGGGTGCGAGTATGATCACAAGACACTTCCATCTGATGGCTATCCGGACAGTGAACTTCCTTCCCTCCTAAAGGTTGATGCAACAAGGTCATGCTGGCAACAAATTGGTAGGACTGCATGAAGAAAACTCAGGCTGCCACTGCCTATGTCAAACCTCTTCTGCGGATCAATGGAGTACTTCAGTTTCCAGAGCTGTCAAAGACATCTGTAATGATCTTATAAAATGTCTTCATTACAAATTATTCCTTGACTTTTTGTTTTATAAGATACTGTACTAGTCTGGTCTCAGATCCTCCTCCGCTTCCAGGTTCCTGCTTTCCTGCCTCACTCCATGTCCCTGCTCCACCACCCTCTCCCTGACCCTTGGCTTGACTCCATCTCTGACCCCAGCTCCGGTCCTGACTCTGACCATAAGGCTTGATCACCCGGGCCCCAGTCATCACAGCTTGCTCAGAGCACTGCAGCTCCTCCAGGCCGAGGACGGACCCACTGGATTCCCTGATTCCCTAAGAGGCATTGGCACTGTACGAGAAGGCAATCCATCTGCAGACAGACAACTGAGCATTGCTTGCGCAGAACGAGCAGCTGGCTACTGAGAATTAGGCATTGGGGGAGCAAGCCCACAGCTCCAGGCAAAGAACAGTATGCACTGGACCCGTCTAGCTGCACTGTCACCCAAGCTGGTACCTGCTGTCCCTCAGCCCGTTGAGTCAATGTGGGTAGACTTGACCCGACAGCAACTCACTCCTAAAGGGGGAGAGCACCAACGACACCTTAACCTGCCTTAGTATGACCCGGCTCACCATAATAATATTTCCAGTTGTCCCACGAGGAACCCAGCCTGAAAGAAGCTGAGAAATGAGCCAGCCCAGGCTCGGAAAAGGGGGCTAGCCTGAGCATCCTGACAATGTTCCCCTGAACCCCGCACTGAGGTCCTGGCTGTCGACCGGCACTGTACCTACAAGTGCCAATTGAGTTACGAATCCTGGGGAATCCCCAACCACAACCTCCACAGAAGGCCCTTATGGACTGATGTAGCAGACAACTTTATTAATACAGAAGCATTCCGGGTACTACAGATTCCCCTGTGGACCAAGCCGTTCCAGACCTAGTAGAGACGTTCAATGGGTTCTTCTTTATCCTCTGAACCACTGGCAATGGAAACTGTTCCTCTCAAGTTTACTATCCAAGATCATTGAGAGAGCCTACAGTTCAGTACCATCCATTCTTCAACTTCCCTGTGACCTTGGATATATTGTGATGGCCCTCCACAACCCCTTTGTCTGCTGGCAAGAACTAAAAGTTGACTTTTTTCCCCCCTCAGAATCCTTCCAGCAGCACTGTTTGAGCCCAGGAAATGGGCAGTTCTCAGTATTTTCCCAGCGGTAGCAAGCTGGAGTAGCCCAGCAGAGCCACCCACTGATCCTGGTCCTTGACTTCTATCCAAATACAGGGACTACAATGATGTTTTCAGATTGAAAGAAAACAAAACTGCAGGCACCTTGCCCCCGCACAGAGACGTTGATTGCCCAGTCGAGCTACAGCCAGGGGCAGACATTCCATTCAGGCATCTATATGCCATGTCCAAGCCTGAACTAGCCAGATTGCACACCTACGTACAAGAGAACATTGGGCTTTATTCATAAGTCCACCTTGCCTGCTGCGGTGCCAGTCCCGTTTTGTCTCCGTCTGTCTTTCTATCTTAAGGAAGCCTCCAACTGTGATAGATAATTTCTATAAGGTCCTTTCAGCCCAGCTTGCTTACATAACTTTCCCATCGTCTCACTCATTTTATTACACCATCTCTGTCACTAAACCATTCATTTAAAACTTATCAATCTTCAGAGACTTCATATAACCTGTTTCCTGTTGCAGTAAATTGACAATTAATGAACCAAAAATTTTAACATACAGTAGAACCTCAGAGGTAGGAACATCAGAGTTATGAACTGACTGGTCAATCAATCACACACCTCATTTAAAAGCAGAATTTTTCTACTGCATAGCGAAGTTTTAAAGCTCTATAAAGTTAACGTTCAGTTGTAAACTTTTGAAAGAACAACCATAACGCTCAGAGTCATGAACATTTTAGAGTTATGAACAACCTCCTGAGATTCTACTGTAAAACAATTTGAAGTCTTGAAAGTTTCTTAATAGTCAGTTGTTTTTTAGTTGATTCAACAACTTATAAATTGTTTATCCCTTACTTCAGAGTCTGAGCTAAACTGCAAAAGTTACAATTAGGATTGCAAAAAACCCTCTATATTTAACTCACCCTCTTATCTATAGGAGCATCTATAGACCCTTATTCTGCAAACACTTAACAGGTAAGCAATCCCACTGAAGTCAGTAAGACTATTTACAAGCATAAGTTAAACTGTTTGCAGGATCAGGGCCCCAGGGTGTGAGATCACCTACGGTTGTGAGATCCCTTCACAATAATAATAAATAATAATAATAATAATACAGCTTATTTATACAGTGGCCCCCTTTTAAGGTACTCTTGGCACTATCATAATGTATTACATTAAGTTGAACAATAACAATTTAATTATAAGCATAGAAAAATAAAAGCTGCCTCCATTGGAGATTGCTTTTGACCTTTGGTCACCCCCTTCTGACAATCAGAAGATAACAGCAATTCTGCCTCGGTTTCCCTCCTTCTTTGATGGATCGATTGCCAGAGAGTCAATCTTGACTTGTCACAACCTCATGGTGGAGTTGTTGGTAGTCCCTTCCCCTCTCAGGATGGTAAAAGAATTCAGTGCGTCTGGAGGCTGGTCACCCTAGATGAAGAACACACAGTCCCTAACCTCTTCAAACATGCCTCATTTGTTCAAGGCCTTAATAAGCCCCTTTGCTGGAATCCAGGCCTACCCAGTCCTCTGGGTCCAGGCCAAGGATCCTGGATGAAGTGATTGGCACCAATTTCTCCCAATCCTTTACTGTTCTCCTGGCCTGCTTCCTACCCTGACTCTCATTGCAGACTGTTCCTCAGGATCACACCCTGTGGTCCTCCTCTCCTGGATATCCGGCCTTCTTGGGTGGCTTCTCACCAATCTGTGGCTGTCTCAGTCGCTGCCTCTCTGGCAGGCGCCTAGAACTCTTTTACCCCTGCTGCCCTCTCCCTTCATTCCAAAGAGACAATATTATGGCAATTCCTAGAACCAGTGAAGTGGGCAGACAGCATTTCAGCTTTTAAATATTGAGTTTACAAGTTCTTTTCAGCTTGAGACACCAAATTGTAACTTTAATATGGTCCTACCATACTCCCCCCCCCCAAACAGCCTAATCTCCCAAGAATGCTCAAATTTCTATCACATCAGTTCTAATTATATGAAAATGTACTATTACCATCTAGCATAAAGATTCAAATGGAGATTGTGACACCTGACAAGCCATCATGGATGGCGCCTTTCAGTCCCATCTTGAACAAATTCTCAAAAACAGGGATAAACGCATCTAGTTAGGACAGACGTTACCTATTGTATATACCACACAAGGTGGAGATTTAAAAAATAATAATCTAATTTGTGCAATTCTTAAATATTGACTTGAAATAAAATGGCATGTTGACAGGTAGGATTTAGATAACAGATACATGAGCAATCAGGACAAAAACTAGACTAGACTTAAGTTGAGGTGAAACAGAACCACACTCCACCTTTAGGAGAAAGGACAGAAACACTATAAAAGGAGAGGGGAGGGCAAATCCCTTTTTCTTCTGAAATATTGACAATATTATACTAGGATGTTCATAAATATAAAATTCTGCCATTCCACGAAAGCATTTGGAAGAGGTACCCTACTGATCTGAGCAATATAACTCCCTCTTCATCAGCTGAACAGGCGGTCTTAATCACAGAAGGAGCAAAAAAATGCCCCCAATACCTGACACTTTGATTCTACCTCACTGGCTGCCTTTGTGTCCGTTCTACCTGTTTAGGCTAAAAACTGGGTTTAAAGGACTGTCAACAACAGACTGTGGGGGAAACACAGCTTAACTGAATCCTGAGGAAAGCTACTTTAGCGAACAAGGAGGAACCAAAAGTTTGTTATTCCTATTAGTAGCTGCTGAAGAGTAGGTGGGTAGAGTCCACCAACTTGGACTTTTGGATCTGAGGAAAACCAACATTCTAAATGCTGGTAGGGCTAAATATTTGACCAGCTACATAAGAACGGCCATACTGGGTCAAACCAAAAGTTCCATCTAGCCCAGTATCCTGTCTTCCGACAGTGGCCAATGCCAGGTGCCCCAGAGGGAATGAACAGAACAGGTAATCATTAAGTGATCCATCCGCTGTCATTCCCAGCTTCTCACAAACAGGTTTGGGACACATCCCTGCGAGGGTGACCAGATGTCCCAATTTTATAGGGACACTCCCGATATTTGGGGCTTTGTGTTATATAGGTGCCTATTACCTCCCACCCCCTGTCCCATTTTCCATACTTGCTGCCTGGTCACCCTAATCCCTGCCCATCCTGGCTAATAGCCATTGATGGACCCATTATCCATGAATTTAGCTAGTTATTTTTTGAACCCTGTCACAGACTTGGCCTTCACAACATCCTTTGGCAAGGAGTTTCAGAGGCTGACTGTGCATTATGTAAAAAAATACTTCCTTTTGTTTGTTTTAAACCTGCTGTTTCTTAATGTCATTTGGTGACCCCTAGTTCTTGTGTTAGGAGAAGGAGTAAATAACACTTCCTTATTTACCTTCTCCACACCAGTCATGATTTTATAGACCTCTACTATATCCGCCCTTAGTCTCTTTTCCAAGCTGAGAAGTCCCAGTATTATTAATCTCTCCTCATACGGAGGCTGCTCAATAGCCCTAATCATTTTTGTTGCCCTTCTCTGAACCTTTTCCAATTCCAATATTTTTTTTTTTGAGTTGGGGTGACCACATCTTCATGCAGTATTCAAGATGTGGGCATACCATGGATTTATATAGAGGCAATATGATATTTTCTGTCTCATTATCAATCCCTTTCTTAATGATTCCCAACATTGTTAGCTTTTTTGACTGCCGCTTCACACTGAGTAGTTGTTTTCAGAGAACTACCCACAATGACTCTAAGATCTCTCTCTTGAGTGGTAACAGCTAATTTAGGCCCCATCATTTTATATGTATAGTTGGGATTATGTTTTTCAATGTGCATTACTTTGCATTTATCAACAGTGAATTTCATCTGTGACTTTGTTGCCCAGTCACTCAGTTTTGTGAAATCCCTTTGTAGCTCTTCGCAATCTGCTTTGGATTTAACCACCTTGAGTAGTTTTGTATCATCTGCAAATTTTGCCACCTCACTGTTTATCCCTTTTTCCAAATCATTTATGAATATGTTGAATAGGGCTGGGCCCAGTACAGACCCCTGGGGGACACCACTATTTACCTCTCTCCATTCTGAAAACTGACCGTTTATACCTACTATTTGTTTCCTATCTTTTAACCAGTTACCAATCCATGAGAGAACCTTCTCTCTTATCCCATAACAGTTTACATTGCTTAAGAGTCTTTGGTGAGGGACCTTGTCAAAGGCTTTCTGAAAATCTAAGTACACTCTATCCACTGGATCCCCATTGTCCACATGCTTGTTGACCCCCTCAAAGAATTTTAGTGGATTGGTGAGGCATGATTTCCCTTTACAAAAACCACGTTGACGTTTCCCCAAGAAATTATGTTAATCTATGTATCTGACAATTCTGTTCTTTACTATAGTTTCAATCAGTTTGCCCGGTATTGAAGTCAGGCTTACTGGCCTGTAATTGCCAGGATCACCTCTGGAGCCCTTTTTAAAACTTGGTGTCACATTAGTTATCCTCCAGTCATTTGGTACAGAAGCGGATATAAATGATAGGTTACAAACCACAGTTAGTAGTTCTGCAATTTCACATTTGAGTTCGTTCAGAACTCTTGGATGAATACCATCTGATCCTGGTGACTTATTACTATTAAATTTATAAATTTGTTCCAAAACCTCCTCTAATGACACCTCATTATGAGACAGTTCCTCAGATTTGTCACCTAAAAAGAATGGCTCAGGTTTGGGAATCTCCCTCACATCCTCAGCCGTGAAGACCAACGCAAAGAATTCATTTAGTTTTTCCACAAAGGTCTTATCCTTGAGTGCTCCTTTAGCATCTCAATCATCCAGTGGCCCCAGTGGTTGTTTAGCAGGCTTTCTGCTTCTGATGTACTTAAACTTTTTTTTTGCTATTGCTTTTAGAGTCTTTGGCTAGCTGTTCTTCAAATTATTTTTTGGCCTTCCTAATTATATTTTTACACTTCACGTTCTTTTGATCAGGGAGCACGACTGCATTCAATGAGTTTCTCTCTCTTTTTTTTGGCAATTTTCTGCTAAATTCTAATGATCATGCAGGGTATTGAAATCTAAAAATTCTGTTCTCTTGGCACCTGTTTCTATTTATAACGGGTACTACAAAAGAACCATAGTCTGGACCATCTTCGTAGCTACCTTCATACAGTTCCATTATCCTTGCAGTCTGAATGTTTTAAAGTCACACTCTGGGGAAAAAATAATAATTTTAATAACAGCAAAACATTTTTAAGAAGTGGAATTTAAACCTCTTGGGGAATTTTTAAAACCATCAGACATCTCAAACTAAACTCTTAGATACTTGCCTACTTCCTACTCTGTTTTCTCCTAATGGATATTATAGCACCTCCATTTTCATTTTAATCACCAAGTTTTATCATTTGAGTTTAGATATCAGTTACAGTCCCGATATGTGAGATACTGGCCCTTCTCATGAAATTTATTTTGGCTGGAAAATATTTTATTAGCAAGGAAAGGTTTTTTTGGGGGTGGGATGATTAGCTTTTGTTTTCATGTGAAATTTACTGTTTAAGAACACATGGATTTCCTATTAGCACAAATAAGAAGTTATTGAAATGTGTTTAATATCTGTATTTTCACACACAGGAAACTAAATCTTCTGGATTTATTGTACTTTGCAAACCTGATTGACTAAAAAGAAATAGACCATCTTCCGTAAAGACGTGCCTATGAATATCCTGAGGATTAAGCAAACTGCCAGCTCATTTTTCCACATTTACTTATATATACACAAACATTTCAGTTGTGAACTGAAATATTTGATTTTGACTGTAGTTGGCCAGCTCTGTTCCCTCCCTCCCCCAACCGCACAATTTCTTTTCATGCCTACAAGCATTATCTGAACTCCATTTTTTAAAATCAATTCAATCCCTAGTTAAACTATCAAGCATTCCTGTTGGTGCCCAATAGTATTGTAATCAGCATTTGCTACATTTATTGTATCAAATAATACACGTTGGGTTTCACTTCTATAAAAAATAGCCATTAATATCCCTACAGTTTTTGGTATAATGTGAATGTGATCCAAACATTTAGCAGGAATTTGCTCTAGAGCTAAAAGTTAGTATCCAATTAACATTTTCAATAGCATCAATTGCTATGGCAGAAGAACGCAACAACGATAATTGTATCTGTTAGACTTTTCTGCTTCAAGCATTTGTATTAATCTAGGACTACATAATGGCCTGTAAATCTTGTCCAAAGACTGAATTAGTTGGCATGAAAAATGAAAAACAAAAGATTGCTACAGTGCATTCTTAATAGTACACAGAGGAAAGAACCCCCTCACACACAACACCCAAAACTCACAACCCCAAAAAAATATTTTGATGAAGATTAAGTAATGCAAAACATATTTTGCATTACATTATTTCACAAATACATCATTATGTGGAATGGACAATAATTTCAGAAGTACACCAGCAACATCCCGCCTAAGGTGGTTTTCTTAAAAATGCTCTTCAAACCATGTCTAAATATTCAAAATAAAATACATTTTGTAAAGACGACGACAAGACATATACTGATGTAGGCCAGGGGTAGGCAACCTATGGCACGCAAGCTGATTTTCAGTGGCACTCACACTGCCCGGGTCCTGGCCATGGGTCCGGGGGGCTCTGCATTTTAATTTAATTTTAAATGAAGCTTCTTAAACATTTTAGAAAACTTATTTACTTTACATACAATAGTTTAGTTATATATTATAGACTTATAGAAAGAGACCTTCTAAAAACATTAAAATGTATTACTGGCACGCGAAACCTTAAATTAGAGTGAATAAATGAAGACTTGGCACACCACTTCTGAAAGGTTGCCGACCCCTGATGTAGGCTATAGCAATAATGCCCAGTAGTTGACAGATGAACGAGATGGCTACACAGGGTTCTCACAGACACATTGTCATGTACAAGATATGAGGACCTTGGATTTATCTTTTGAATGCAGGGAAAAAGCAGAAAAATATGATGGTCAGCAATACTAAAGAGTCATTGACCAAAAATGCTAGTGCACTGATTGTAGAACAATTCATTTTATTATTATAGCGTCAAAAAGCCCTTATCAAGAACACAGTCCCTTTCTATTAGTTGCTGTATGTACACACATGACACTCTCCTTGCTTCTAAGAAGTAAGGCCCAGATTTTAAGTTGTATTTGGAATTGGTCCACTCAGTGTTGCAATGACTAACTGACTTAGGAGCCTAAGGGCTGGTCTACACGGTGTCGCAGTGTGGTCCGTGGTAGCATCAATAGAGGTAGCATCCAACCCTAATATTCTATGATCCCTTCTAAAAATGAAATCTACATCTATCTCTGAGCTGTGAAGAATATGTATTAAGGTTATAACAACCAACAAGAATGCACTTTTATGTAGAAATTCATGATTAAATCGGGTCTTCCTGACTACTGATTTAAATCAATTTGATTTAAATCAAATCCACCCGGCCCAATTATCTTTTTAAATAATTTGTGGCCTCAAAAAATAATCCTAAAAATTCTTGTTTAAGAGTTTTCTCCCTGATTCCAGTCTCTGGAGACCCTTTTCCATTAAATTTTAATAAAAAACACAAAATAAAATGCAGAATATTTTTGCCAAACACAAGGAGGAAAAAAAAAAGAGAGATTGAGATGGTTATTTGGTCATGAAAAGTAGGCACATTTTCATGCATTAATCATTTGTTCATCAGCTCAAGGAAGGAAATTAACACAGAGTTTAGAGAAAGATAGAGCTTGGACTATGTTCCTTTGCTGCATTTATTCCTCGCCTTTCCTAGAAGGTCTTGATCAAGGATTATGGGATCCTTAAGAACAAGCCAAGAACCCAGAAATATTAAACTTCCTGATGGCACAAAAAATCTCAGCTGACTTGCTTTGGCAGTTTATGGGAATAAGGATGTAACTGGGTAATCTACAAAGGGGAAATAAAAATAGGGAGGGAATAATTGTCAAGGAAGATTCAGAAAAGAAGGTGAAGAAACTAATGGACATTAGAGATAGGTCTCTTCTGTTATGGCAAATCATCCACATTTGTCCCCTGGTAGTTCATGACTGCTGCCAGAAGTATATTCGCCAGAGCGTTGATGAATCTAGGTCTAAATCAGGGGTTCTCAAACTGGGGGTTGGGATCCCTCAGGGAGTCATGAGGTTATTATATGGGGAGGGGGGTCACGAGCTGTCAGCCTCCACCCCAAACCCCGCTTTGCACCTAGCACTTATAATGGTATTAAATAGATTTAAAAGTGTTTTTAATTTATGGGGGGGGGGGGTCGCACTCAGAGGCTTGCTATGTGAAGGGGGTCACCAGTACAAAAGTTTGAGAACCACTGGTCTAAATTATGTGAAGATTCCACCAATTCCCTTGGGAGACTACTTCACGTTCTAATGGGACATTTTATCTGATACTTGGTGTAAATTTTCCATTATCTAAGTCTCTAATATATAGTAAAAGTGTATTAAGTGCAGCTCCTCCTTTCAGTTGACTGTTAAGACTGTGCCAGCCAGATAAATGCAGAATTAACAATATTAATGCAATACTAGAAGTTTGTCTCCTAGACAAAGCAAAAACAACCCCCCATAATATCATTCAGAAATGATGATTTATTCTATTTTTGTTGCCTAGAATATTATTTCAGCAGCCTACAGCAACTCAACTCACCACAGAATAATCTGGCATGCAGTAAAACCCTTGTTCTGCAGGTATGCAAGACTAGGCAAAATTTTCCTTTTTAGGAAGAAGAGAAAATGGTATAGTCTGGTACCGAAACAACTACTGGATCCTTATTCAGCTGGTAAAGCAAATGCTGTATCAACCTAAAAGAAGAGCAACGTATGGTAACATATGAAACTGCTGAAGAGACTTGTAATCATGGCACATGCAAAGTAGTGTTTAGGTTTAGACCTCCCTTAGTAGTTGCAGGAGAAGTTTACTTTATTGTTTTGACTACTGGACAATCCACCATTTTATTCTACTCTACCCTACATAGGTTTTTGTACTGTGCTCATCACTATAGTATCTTCGCACCTTTCAGTAGTGCAATAAATAGCATGACTAACATGTGTCAGGTGTCATTTGCTCTTACTTTCATCCTTTCCCCAAAGGGAGACCTGTGTATGCAGTGGAGTATTTTATTTTGGTGCGAAGGGGGTTGCTTGTTTGTAATGTTGCTATGTGTTCATGAAGAGAGGAAGGCAAGTTTGAAGAAGTGCACCTTACACTTGGAGTGGAACGTGGTGAGGTTTGTGATGATCCTTAGGGTTTGTCTACATGGGGAAGTTAGTGCACGGTAAGCAAAGGTGTGAATTTAAAGTGAATTAGCTATTCTGCATTAATGTCCTGTATGGACACTCTTACTGCGTACTAATGGCAGGTCTACACTACAGCCGGGATCGACGCTCTGAGATCGATCCACCAGCGGTCGATTTAGCGGGTCTAGTGAAGACCTGCCAAATCGACAGCAAATTGCTCTCCAGACGACCCCTGTACTCTACCCCCGCAATGACAAGAGTAAGGTAAGTCGATGGGAGATTTTTCTCCCGTCAACCTCCTCCCCCCCATGGTAACCTGACCTAAGTTACGTCGCCTCCAGCTATGTTAGTCACGTAGCTGGAGTTGCGTAGTATAGGTCGACTTACCGCGGTAGTGTGGACATAGCCTAAGACTACCTTGAAGCAGTGTAGATTAGTACACTTCCAAAGTACATTAAGCTAATGTGCACAAAGGCAGTCAGTGCACAGTAAGAATGTGGAGTAGCTAGTGTATACCAGCTACTTCAGGCTTTTCCCCAAGTAGACAAACCCTTAATTTCTGTGGAAGATCATTCCACAGTCTGCGCATGGCCCCTGAGAAAGATCCATCTCCCTCATAGACAAGCTTCACATATGCTACACACCTAAAATAACTTCCATTGGGAGGCAACATTGTCGTGAACTGTCTTGAGTGCTAATGAGCTACTTAGCAGCAGCATTCCTATTGTGTGAAGCATACCTGAGCCAATGTAAGGTAATTCCCTCAAGCACAGTAACTAAATTATTACACAGAGTAACAGGCCAAATGGAGTCCGGAACACTAACTGTGGGAGAGGGGAAAAGATGATGAATGAATGAACCTGGCAAGATAGTAAGCAAATCTAAGGAGAGAAAGTTGGTGAGTTAATTTTTCAGGCCTCCAGAAGACGAATACAATTTTTTGTTCTAGTAACATCTATGAAAGTCCAAATTAATTAGTTCAGGTGTATAGTGCTTTGAAGTTGTAGAGTGTTACGTATTTTTCAACATTCTTAGATCTTATTATTTTAGAGATGCTCCCATACAATGCACAATACTATTAAAAACATGCAACATTAAATCAAAATCCACTGCCCACGTCACTCATACAATTAATCTGCTTTAAAACACCAACTACAGAGCATGCATTCAGTTAAAAGTCTGACTGAACAAAACAGCCTTTCTACATGATCTATAATTGACCAACCTTAGGTAAAAGCACAAATATTCCCTCCTATGCCAAAAAGCCCAGCTAAAACACTTAAAACCATTAAGCCTGCTTTATGCCACCCACAAAGTCCCTGGCCAGTGGAAATTTCCAGGTGGTTGGTTAAGCAAATTATGGTGATTCACAGATCCTAATGCCAGAAAGAATCATTGTGATCATCTACTTTGACTTCCTGTTTAACACAGGCCATAGAACTTCCCCAAAATAATTCCTAGAGCAAAGCTTTTAGAAAAACATCTAATCTTGATTTAAAAATTGCCAGAGATGGCTAAGACACCAGGACCTTTGGCAAATTGTTCCAATGGTTAATTACCTTCACTTAAAAAATGTACAACTTATTTCCAGTCTGAATTTATCTAGCTTCAAATTCCAGACACTGGGTCATGTTATACCTTTCTCTGCTAGTCTGAAGAGTCCATTATCAAATATTTATTTCCCATGTACATACTTACAAATGTAAGCAAATCACCTCAAACTTCTCTTTATTAAGCTAAATAGACTGAGCTCCTGGAGTCTAACACTACAAGGCATATTTTCTAATCCTTCAATCATTCTCCTAGCTCTTTTCTGACCCTCTCCAATTAACAACCTTCTTTAATTGTGGACACCAGAACTGGACACAGTATTGCAGCACTACTCGCACCAGTGCCAAATATAGATAACTCTTACCCCTCCTCAAGAGTCCCCTCGTTATGCATCCAAGGATCGCGTTAGCCCTTCCAGCCACAGTGTCGCGCTGGTAGGTCATGTTCAGCTGATTATCCACCATGACCCACAAATCTTTTTCAGAGTCACTGATTCCCAGGATAAAGTCTTCCATCGTGTAAGTATGGCCTACGTTTTTTGTTCTTAGATGTATACATTTACATTTAGCCATGCTAAAACTCTTATTGTTTGCTTGCGCTCAGCTTACCAAATGATCAAGAACGCTCTGCATCGGCATCCTGTCCTCTTCATTATCTACCACACCTCTACTTTTTGTGTAATCTGCAAACTTTATCAATAATGATTTTGTTTTCTTCCAGGTCATCAATAAAAAAAAAAAAAAAAAAAAAAAAGCTAAATAGTGTAGGGCCAAGAACCAATCCCTGTGTAATCTCATAATAAACACAACCACCCTTTGATGATTTCCCATTTTCAAATACATTTTGAGACCCATCAGTTAGCCAGTTTTTAATCCACTTAATGTGTGCCATGCTAATTTTCTATCGTTCTAGTTTTTTAATCAAAATGTCATCTGGTACCAAGTCAAATGCCTTACAGAAAGCTACGTATATTATGTCAATACCATTACCTTTATCAACCAAACTTGTAATGTCATAAAATAAAGATATCAAGTTAGTTTTCCAAACATGGCACATCCGTTGCAGGTCACCAGCACTGCTCCATCACCCACCGACGTGGAATCATACAAAGCTGAACCTGCAAGGAAAGCCTCTCACGTTCCCTCCCTCAGAAACTCTCCTGATAGTTGCCTCTGTTCATAGCTCAGTCAACCATGCCTAGCAAATGACTTTTTATACCAGATCTTCCTGCTCACTCAGCTCTGTCCCAGGGAGTGATTAACGGTGGTGCTGGAACTAGGGGTGCTGGCGGAGGGGGGGCTGCTGCTCCCCCTGGCTTGAAGTAACAACAAACACCCAACATGGTTTTCATCATCAGCACTCCCACTACAAAAATTGTTCCAGCACCTCTGATGATTAAGCAGGGATGATCAAAGCTCCAAAGGTCAGAGTTTTACAGCCTTTACCAAGGCACCAAACAGATCTTTCTTAGCTGCTTACTCAGGGCCTATGGCTCAGCTACACAGCCTGTACACAGAGACCATACAGTCAACCATATAATCCACAGACAGACTAACTGCATGCTCACCATGTCCTGCTACTTCCAAGCACAGTCGGAGCTTAACATCTGAAAAACTCTTCTGTTAGCTGTCTCTGTTCACAGCTCTTGAGTTTGCCTACAAGTGACTTTTATATCAAGTCTCCTCGCTTAGCTCAGCTCTGTCCCTCACCACCAAGAAGCACAGAGGAGAGCTCTTTACTTCCAGAAAGTAAGGTATTTCAAATAGAATCTAGGTTCCCTGCCCATTACACCTGTGGTCTGGGGAAGGGCTATAAAAGAAACAGCAGATGTTTTAGGAAAGGGTGTATCCTCTCCCCTCCCAGGTTGCTGGAAGGGCCTCAGTTGGATGTTACCAAGTGTTGTGTGTTACTTTGTTATTGTTTTGTGATCTTCTTTATATTAATAAAGCTGACCTGAGGAAAGGACTTAAAATAAAGCCCAAACTCCACTTTAATTTAAACTCTCCAGCTGGTGTATATGCCCACCAAATTATACCAACTTTTTTACTACTTTGCACTACTGTAGCGACACATTGTTCCATTCTGCCGATTAAGACTCTGACTCCAAATGTCTACAGTGTTAATTAGTAGCACCTGTTTACCAAATACATGGCTTCTTTCAAAACCATCCAATCCAGTTTTCTGCTTCCACACTCAAAGATTATACTGCGGATAAAACTGGTAGTGATGACTGTCTGGTAAACTTTCCAAGATCCCTTAAAATAGATAAGTATATAAAAAGGAACCTATGTTTGTCTCCAGAGGTTTCATGCTAAGCACATTCCCCTACTATTGGCCCACACGATGGAAACGGCACAATCCTGGAGAGCAATCCTTTGCATTTTTTGTGGCCTGTTGCTTATTATATTAGCGAAAGTTTTCTTCCTCGCTTTCAAATGCCATTTCAAAATTATAAATCCAGAGGTGAAATAAAGGGCGGGTCAAACTATTAAACCTACCCTTCCTTCCCTTCTTAGGTAATACGGCAAACATCTTCTCTTTTACTTCTGCAACAGGCAAAAAGGATCAAAAGTAGGTAAAGGGTTGAGAGAACACAAACCTACCCACCTACCCTCCAAAATGTCCTTGGTGCCCTATTTGGAGCTTCTCCAGATAGAAAAATGGAAGGAATCACTGCAACAAACTTGGAAAACCCTTTCCTTCCTCCACCATGCTCCCAGATCGAAGAGGCAGGGAGTGCTCAAATCTACCAAACAGTCTGCTCAGCAAGTCAACTCCAGAAGCATCTCTTTCAACCCTACTTGGTCCATGCTCATAAAGAAGCTCTGCTCAAGATGGGCTAAACCTCTTGAAATCACACTCAGATGTTTTACAGGACAATTATTTTCCGGGTAATATTCTTATTGTGCTTCCAACTGTACAGATTTTCCAAGAGAATAAAGGATTTAAGATAACTTTTCTTAAATTATGAATTACTCTTGCATTCCCAGGACAAAAATCCAACATATCCAGGGGCAGAATAAGAACACTAAAACAATGACAAGGCCAGATGAATTCAATTGTAGACCAGAATGCTTTTTCCAATATTAACATAAAACAGCATTTCTGCAAAATGCAGGTACTTTTGCTGCTACAGTTTCACTGAACAAGGGAGCATAAGGTTTTCTGTCATACCAGTCAAACCAGCCAATGTTTACCCTTTCTGCTTGTAATTACACTTTTTTGTTTCCTTAGGCAACTGTTTGTTCTGTCTCAATGGCAGAGCCAGGCCTGGTATTGATTCAGTTAAACTGCAATTTTAGGCCAATGAAAGGCTGTTTGTCAAATAAGTTTATTCACCTAAGTCAACCAGTGTTAATTCCGAACTGAAGGACTCTCTCAAGGTCCCAATATAGCAATAAACCACAACAGGGTGCCGTCTTGGAAGCCTATTACCACACACATATATGGCATCAAGAAGCAGCATAGCCCAGGGAACGCGACACTGGAACTCAGGAGACCTGCGTTCTACGCCCAGCTCTGCCTATCATTTGCTGTGTGACCTCAGCCACGTCACTTCACCTCTGCCTCCCACTCTTAGGCCTTGTCAATTTGAGGGTAAGCTCTTTGGAGCAGGGACGGTCTTGTAGTATGTTTTTGTACAGTGTCTAGCACAATGGGGCTGGGTTCGGGACACAATGTGCTACTATACTAATAATTATTATTACAGACAGGCACAAAGCCAAGGCCAACTTCCTCCAACCGCCTGAGAATATTTGCCATTGCACATGCTGGAGTAGCTCTTTGCTAGCACAGTGTGGATGTTTGATTTGAAATACGGAGGGTTTTAAAAATGGATTTTTAAGGGCATTTAACATATCCTTCCACTGTGAATGAGTGAGAGAAAACAAAAACTATGCTCTTGCTACAATTCTGGCTACGCTAATTGTAAAATTATTGTTTCAATTGTTTTCTGGAGTTGCGGGACCTCTTCTCCCTCCCCCAATGGGTCTTGCGGCCTTTTCAGCGGAAGGGTGTGACCTAACAGTGACCACTTTCAGCTCCTGCTAGCTATTTAAAAACCCCTTACACGTGGTGACGTAATTTTGTACTGGATTGCTGGAGCTGAAAGTGGCCAGGAGGTTCACAGGTGCCAAGGCCTGTAAAGGGAGAGGTGGCTTAAAACTGCCATCCCTGCCCCTGGAGTTCTGGTGCTAGCACTCCCATTGCAGCAGGTCTTCAACAGGGAAGTGGCTGCTTCCCTTCCCCGGAGAGCTGCTTCACTCAAACAGCCCACCGCAGTGTCAGAAAAGCGGCCAGGCTGCTCCCTAACTGAAGGGAGCTGAATGAAGCCGTTGCTTGAAAGACTGCTAGTTCAGTTTCTAGATAAGGGGTTCGCAACCTTTCAGGAGTGCTGTGCCGAGTCTTCATTTATTCACTCTAATTTAAGGTTTCGCGTGCCAGTGATACATTTTAACGTTTTTAGAAGGTCTCTTTCTGTAAGTCTACAATATATAACTAAACTATTGTTTCAGTGTAGTAGCCGTGTTAGTCTGTGTCAGCAAAATGAAAATAAGAAAGAAAAACTTAAGGTGCTACAAGTTTTTCTTTTTTTTCTAAACTATTGTTGTATACAAAGTAAATAAGGTTTTTAAAATGTTTCAGAAGCTTCATTTAAAATTAAAATTAAAATGCAGAGCCCCCTGGACCGGTGGCCAGGACCCGGGCAGTGTGAGTGCCACTGAAAATCAGCTCCCGTGCCGCCTTTGGTACGCATGCTATAGGTTACCTACCCCTGTTCTAGATGTACGAGTCCAAGTTTAGATGGAGGAACGGGGACAGGAAGTAGCAGAAGACGACAAAGGAGAAAAGGTTTGGGTGGAAGTATGGGGAAGTGGACAGGGTGTTCTAGACTTTGGTTGCCTTTGCAGATAAAGCCTTTGAGGTGAGGTGTGTGTAGCTATCAGCTGGGATGATTTTGTTATCTGTGCAGCTATAAACTCTAGAACTCTGTGCAGCAGAGTAGGAAAAAGAACTGGATGCAACTATAAAACAGGAGCTTTGTGCTGTACTCTCTACATGAAACTCTTACTATTTTCTTCTTGTTTTTAAACTGTAGGCTTGATGGCTTAATGGGGACACAACCGAATATAAAATATTGTGAGAAAAACTCTTCTGTGCCCATTATGAAAAAATGGATGTAAAAGAGCAAGGATATAAAATCATTTCCTCTCCCTTTTCCCCCACATTTTTATTTAAACCCACTTAACATAAAAGGCACATGGCTATGAGTTTTGATGAGCGAGGACATCCTCACTGGCATAGATGGACACTGATACATGGCTGTGACATCAACAAAAAAGCCAGCACAACCAGCTAATCAGGGCCCACCTTTGAACAGTGTCCAGAGCCATTTTGATTAACAAAAAATTGACACAACATGGCCCACATTCACAGTATTTTCCTGGACATCCATTACTTATAATTGCCAGCAGTTGCTGCATATTTTAGAAATGCTCTATAAAAACCAGAAGTGAGGAGAATAATAATAAGAGTCCAACACTAGCGGATATAAATGGAACTCACTAGAGTTATTACTAAGCTAGTCAGGGAGCGTAAGCAATTTAAAATCTAGGGGAAACAGTACATTTTTATAGGGGTGGAAAATAACCATAAAATGAAGAAATGGACACAGTTAAAATGGACACTGAACTCTAATGCGGTGAAGCTGGTGCCTGAAAACGAGGCATGTAATATTTTCTGTTTTCTTTGTAATTTAAAAGGGGGTTAATGAGAATTCTGGTGTCTGCATGTCTCTACTAAAAATAACCAGCCGCCAGGTCCAATAGAGCACAAGCTAGACTTAACACTTTTTGGCACTTGTCGCTGTGCTCATGTTCTGCAGGTATATACTGAAGTATAGATTCTACTTACATCCTGTGCCTCAGCTAAATAAAATAGAAATTATCTATCAAAAGAGCTTGTCCCTTGGGAAGTAATGTCAGTGTCATTCACCCAAACAAAACATCTTAAGGGTTAAAACTAAAGGGTTAAAAGTTATTCTAACATGATTAAATACAAGTTTGTTTTTTGCATGCTTAAAAAAAAATCAATAAACTGAAAAGATGTGAAGCTGGCATGTGAGTCATTGATAACATGTAAGAAAGCTTTTAATTCAACATACTCCGTTTGATTTGAATTCACAAGGATGCAATTTTAACTTTGATGACCGTAGCAAATTGCTCTACATTTTTCAAAAAGTGCTAAATCAATAGATTTATATAGCCCACACATTACTGCCAGTCCAAAAATGTTAATCAGGTTAGAAAAATCAAAATCAATCCTTGCTGAGGGAATAACTAAACCCATCTGAGAGAGGGGGAAAATAATCCCTCAAGAGAACAGTTGGGAGAGTTGTAAAAATCATTTTCAGGGCTACTCAAAATTAAAAACATGTGTCCATAACAGGCACTGATGGAGAGGTAGTGAGCTGAATTATGACAATTATAGCAATATCTTTATTTAGCCACATTTAATCACGTTTCGAATTGCTCACTGAGCTGAGCTAGATGGCACAACAATCATGACAGGAAAAATTAAGAGTGCACATTTTTCCAAGAAGAGCTTTTAAGAAGGATTTACATCTTCGTGCAAGTATTCATCAGGGTATAGATTTTTCTCTTGGGAGTGCACAGATCATTCCAGTTGGATGAATAATAAAACCAGCTGATCACTTGGCACCCCCCGCCCCCCCAATAGCTGAGATTTCCAAATGAGCTTCAGAGTGTTGGGCACCAAATCCCAGCCAATGACCATAAGTAGTCTGCATAGCTTATCCTACTTTCCAATCTGTACATGCTGGGTATAGCATTGTCTGAAACTGCCCTGTCTAGATAGGAAAGGCTTAAGCTTCCTCCATTTGCACGACATATTATAAAGGAAGCTGGGTGCACTGTGACTAGCCTGGGCTAGTGCGGTCACACTAACGTTCCAAGTGAAAACCAGACAGGTTAGGTTTGTGGCAGGAGAGTAGCACTGCAGCTGGTAAGAGGAAAAATTAAGTTTTTCCCCAAGATCTCCAACTTGCTTATATTTTCCACATTAAACACTGCATATAATGTTTCCTATATTCATTAATACCACAAGTTTCCAGTCTGATATTGACACCAAATGGAGTCCTTGTTTTCTTTAACTACTTCCAGAGGCACCAGCCTACAAATGCTTAGGGCTTGTCTACACTTGAAATACCACAGTGGGACAGCTGCAGCACTTCAATGTAGACATTATCTATGCCAACAGGAGGGATTCTCCCATCAGCGTAGGTAATCCACCTCTCCAAGACGCAGTAGATAGGTCAACGGGCAAATGCATCTGCTGACTTAGCACTGCCAACATGAGGACTTAGGCAATGCTTAATTTGTAATGAAAGAGGTGCTGGGGCTCAAGCATTTTATTTTTTTTACATTCATAACCAATGCAGCAAGCCCAAGCGGGGCTATGAACTGTGAAGCCTAGAGGTGCTGGAACTTAGCCCTGGCACAAATTAAGCACTGGATTTAGGTCAGTTTAATTATGTCTCTCAGGGGTATGGATTTTTCACATCCATGAGCAGCATAGCTGGGTTAATCTAATTTTCTAGTGTAGACAAGTCCTTATACACATGACTAAGTACGCACATGAGTAGCCCAACTGGCCATAGGAATTGTCATACATGATCCATCTAGTCCGGCCCATTTAAACAGCACCAGATGCTACGGAGGAAGGTGCAAGAAACCCCAGAGGAAGCAGCTGTTGGGTAATCTGCCCCTCATGAAGATTTCCTCCTAATCCCCAACAGTTAGAGATTGTCAAACTCTGAAACATGAGGCTTTATCTCCCTTCCAGTACTCTTTTTGTCAGCATTATAACTTGGAATATGCTTGTTATCCATGTACATTTCCAAAACATCTTTGAATCTTGCTTAGTTCTTGACCTCAATACCTGTGTTCAACAGGACTATTTGCAGAGTAAGTATTTGTAGAATTGGAGTCTAAATTGGGATACAAGCGATGAGCTAGAGGTAACATACTAAAGAGAACTTTAAAATTTAGGGTTCATTTGGACAGTGTTGGAAGAGCAATTGATGCAACTCAGTAATTTGCATCTTATTGCTTCTTCTAAAAACTGTGCATTGAATCAAATAGAAAACGATATACTGTACTGTAGGATAATAAATTAGTATCACCACCATTTAACAGCTGTGAAGTGTTCTCAGTTACTCCTGTACCTTGACTCTTCTATATTGGGTGACTCAACACAAAACATATTACAGCCGTTACTGTACCATGGATTTAAAAAGGTAGAGTCCCATTAGTCATAGCAGTTATTCCTGTGATCACATAGGAAGAATAGTACCTCAGTTTGTGGGACACTATCAATGTAGGTAGGTGAAATAAATTTCATTTCACAATGCATATCCCAAACCAGTAATTTAAAAAAAAATTCTAAACACATTCAGCTGCGTAAAATAGCGTTTTCCCAGATTGAGGGTTCGTTTCAGAAAGCAGATATTGAAATTCACAGTTTTCTTTATTTTCCTACTTCCTCCAAGTGTGGATTCTAAGATGAAGAATAGGTAAGAAATCAGACGATTCAAAACAAGGAACCTTTTTTCCTAAATACAACCTTTTACCTGAATTTTGGGAGTGTGACAAAATGAAGCCCATATCCAGAAGAGTGCTGAAAGTGACCAATTACCCGTTACCGAACTGTGTCACATAACTCAATATAATTCACAAACAATATTCCTACCTGCATAGCACTCACTGCAAGATTCATACCCGGCCACAAAAGAGCAAGGCCAGGCAGGACACACTACAGCAACACACACACTACTCTGGGCTCACTATTAAAATGGTCTTTCAAAGCCTCCCTGTTTCGTATAGCTCAGTGTTGAGCTCTTCTAATAGCCCTTGTATCAGGCTGTTCAAATTCAGCAGACAGCCACTCCACCTCCACCCCAGCGGAAACTTTCCCCCTCTTTGCTTCACCGACATTATGCAGGAAATACCACTGGAATATTTTTCTCACTGAGGTTCAATCTCATGAGTAAACAACATGAGTGACCCTTCAAATGAGCAAAGGCACATTCAACTGTCATTCTCTGCCTGCTCAGCCTGCAGCTCATGGGCTGTCGAGGTGTATGGCTTCATGAGCCATGGGAGCAAGAGGTAGGCTGGGTCGTCCAGGATCACTCTTGGCATTTCAATATTCCTACTGGTAATCCACCAGTCCAGAAAGAAAGTCCCTGCTTGCAGCTTTCTGAACAGTTCTGTGTTCAAGTGCCAATTCACTTTCCCTGACCAGCCCACATGGATGTCGATAAAGTGTCCCCAGTGATCTACCAGCGCTTACGTAACTATAAAAACCCCAGTCCTTTCTGTTGATATACTCTGTGGCAAGGTGGGGCTCGTGCCAAAATAGTCATGTGCGTGCAGTCTCCTGCCCACAGCAGTTCAGGAACCTAACTGCTGCCAATCTACCCACAATGCCCTGCACACTGCTGAGAGTCACAGTCCTGTGTTGCAGGAGGCGATTAATGGCCCCATACACTTGCATGACAACAGCCCCTTTGGTGGATTTCCCGACTCCAAATTGATTCCCGACTAATTGATTAACGACTAATCTGGCATTGCAAGTTTCCCACAGTGCAATCACCACTCGCTTCTCAACGGTCAGTACAGCACTCATTTTGGTATCCCTGTGCTGGAGGGCTGGGGCAAGTTCTGCACACAGATTCAGTAATGTGGCCTCTCTCATCTGAAAGTTCAGCAGCCACTGCTCATCTTCCCAAACCTGCATTACAATGCGATCCCACCAGTCTGTTTGTTTTTCGGGTGCAGAACTCGTGCTCCACCATCTCAGATGCTCTGTGAATTCAACCAACAACCCTGAATTGTTTCTCTCTCTGTCCCACTGCAATCTGGCCTTCAAGGAATCGTCATGTTCCCAGTTGCTCCTCTTGTGGCTCTGCAAACACTGCAGGATCACACGGCCTGTGCTTGCAATGCTCATGACAATAGTACAGAGCTGTGCAAGCTCCGTGCTTCTGTCAGAGATGGCGGACAGCGAGGAGGGAGGTGCGGGTTTGTGGGAGTTTGAGAAGGCGCAAAAAATACGGGATGCAAATGAAATTATGGGATAGAGAATATAGCATTATGGGTGTGATGGGTTGGGATCACAAAACCACCTTGGTGCTGCCACCTGGTGTGCCAAGGCTACCTCTGCCCCTGCTTTCCTGCCTTTTCCAGCTTGGGACTCCCGAATCCTGTCTGTTTTGAGCCAGATTCCGCTGATCTGCTGCAAACACAGACCCAGGTCCGAACCACGTCCCCTAATAGCCGCAGGCCTGCCTGGAAGCAGCTCAGGAAGTGCCCGTGCCTTTGACACCCAGGTGCCCAACTCCCAATGAGGTTCAAACCCTGAATAAATCCGTTTTACCCTGTATAAAGCTTATACAGGGCAAACTCATAAATAGTTCGCCTTCTATTTCAAAGATAGAAAGATATGCCCAGGTACCAACACGTACTCTAGGTAATTTAATAAGTAAAAAGAGATTTTAATAAGTACAGAAAGTAGGATTTAAGTGATTCCAAGTAGTTACAGACAGAACAAAGTGAATTACTAAGTAAAATAAAGTAAAACACGCACATCTAGGTCTAATTCAACTCAACACAGATAAAAGCCTCACCAGTTTCAGTCTTCTCCTTTTACAGGCTGTAGAACTTCTAGCCTGGGTCCAGCAATCGCTCACACCCCCTATTGTCTTTGTCCTTTGTTCAGTCTCTTTCAGGTATGTCCTTCAGGGGTGGAGAGCCTCGCTCTTTAGCCAGCTGAAGACAACATGGAGGGGTCTTCCAAGGGTTTAAATAGCCTTTCCCCTACTCCCTGTGTAGCATCATCTTGCCCATGTGATCCCAAAACTGCAGGGTAAGTCACATGTCCATGCACCCTAAACAGTGTAGCCAGTTGCATTCCTGGCCAGGCCCAGATGTGGATTGGGGTCTGCACCTCCTATTGTCTGTGTAAGGGTTTCTTGATTGGTCTCTTTACATGCACATACCTTTCTCAAGACATGATCCCAGGCTCTTACAAAGGCTATGTACAAAACCAGCAAATATAAAACCAATATTCATAACTCCAACTACAACAATGATACATACGTACAAACAGGAGGAATAGATTCAGTAGGTCATAACTTTCACAGAGATATGTTACATGACACATGTAGCATAAAACATATTCCAGTTACATCATGTATACATTTATAAGCCTCTCCCCATAAAGCCTTATGGGGTACACCGTCACAATGGGAATTTGACCCCATGCTCCCAGTCACCCTTGCGTGACTCATTTTGGCCCCATCAGGCATTACAAAAAACTTTCCAAAAGACACCGTGCTGGATGGTGGTGAGTTGCACAGTGGGATTCCTACCGTTGGTGCACTGCACTCTGCATCAGTACCAGCACTCCTGGTGATCACGCGTACTGTCAACACAAAGGAGCCAAGTATGTATGTACTAACATAGGTCAATTTAAGTTTGTAGTGTAGACATGGCCTAATCGAAAGAAGTAGGTTTGGGTGGGAAAAGCCTATGACAGTATCCTGCAGATCTAGTTATTCCAGTTACAGCTAAAAGGGAATAAAAGAACTTGAACTCAAGAACACCTGATGCCATTTCTGATTCTAGTGTCAGACAGGAGACATTCATGGGACAAATTGCAAAATGAACCATCTATAGAAACATTTGAACAAATTATAGTGAGGCAAGATAGAACTTTAATATGTTCCGGAGAGAAAGCTAAAACCAACAGGCATTTGAACAGACGATACAAAGGGCTAAAAGGATGGCGTGGATCAACTGATCATGCAAATGGATTTCAAGACTCAGTTCCTATTGCTGGTGGACACTGTTACAACACAAGCAGCTTTTGATTATTAGTAATGTCATTTTGGATCAACATTTAAAGCTCCAAGAAGGTAAGATCTGGTCCTGTAACGTGCATCCTGGGAGGACTAATTGGACATATTTACTTTCATGGATCACTTTATGCCTAAGTTACTGGATATAAATAGGAAACACCTTTGGAAACCCCAGTAGGAGGGAGGACAAAAGGAAATGCACGTAGTACTATCGTTTTCTTCTCAGACCTACGAGGGACAGTGGGCAAGCACTGGCAGCTGATAGACACAAAATAACTTTTCATCCTAAAATGTAATTAGCTGTGGAAAGGTCTCACCCTCATCTGCCTCCTATTGTAATTGTCTGGGTTGGATTTAAAAAAAATAAATCCACCACCACCAAGAGACAGGACAAGTACAGAGAGGAGTGAAGTAAAAAGGAGTGACAAAACCCTGCTGAAGAGTATGGCTAATAAACAAGCAAATAGAATTTGACTAGCTGAGAAGAAAATCTGCCAACTGTGCCTTTCAGCTGTAAGGGCTCTGAATGGGGCAGATGCCAGGTGCATGTAGTGGTCTCATGAAAGTGAAATGGACGCAAATAGATTTTTCTTCTGTTGCAGGTCACCCGTAATTCTTCTAGATAAGAATCGCAATTTAAAATGGAAGTGTTCAGTCTAACAGATACAACTGTTAAAATCAGTTGCAGATTAAAATGGAGTGACAATGATTTAGGCTTTGCCTTCCTGGGAATAACTAGGGAGTTTTTATGTCAGTTTGGAAGAGCTGTTAATGCTAATTACTAAGAACTGTAATCAATCACTTTTCCTTTAAATAATTTGAGTTGGTTAAAAAAGAAACCCAGTGTCAAGAGTACAAATTTAGTGAGTGCAAATTTTTGTAAACTTAGATGGATCATTTCAGGTATGTTTTTAGGAGATGTTTTACCTGCCTGGTCTCTCTCTCTGTCTGGAGAGGGAACAAACAGAGTGCACAAACAAAACTTCCCCCTCCCCCAGATTTGAAAGTATCTTTTCTTATTGGTCCTTTTGGTCAGGTGCCAACCAGCTTATTTGAGCTTCTTAACCCCTTATAGCTAAAGCGATTTAGTATAGCTTCCCAGGAGGGATTTTATGTTACCCTTATCTCTATGTTTATGACAAACCCAATGGTTACCAAATCCAATAGCAGAATCTAACTGGGAAGGAAGACAATAGTATAGCCAAAACATTCAATGTTAGCAAAATTAAATAAATAAAATCCAGCTTTCAATTTACCAAAGGGCAGACTCTCTCAATTCTCCTGTACACAATGCACTCTGAATGATGAAGTGTTTTCCTACGTGCACGTGGTTTTTTCATTCTCAGGTTGTCAGCTTTCTACAGTATAAGGACAAAAACCTGTAACTCCTGGAATTGGTTTGAAAAAGTCATTAGGAAAGTATCAACAAACGTGTTCCTTTGCAAGAGCCAACAGGATTTTGCTGCTGTTTCAATGTGTACAATTTGTCCTATCTGGATTATGGCCTTACGATTATTCTTCAAATCAAAAGCACGTAAGGCATCTTGGCTGTGAAAATGAGTGTACTGTGGTCTCTGTTCTTAATTTCGATTACTAAATATCAAGAGGTCCTTCGTCAATGATTTCATACATACAAAGTTGTCCAGGAATAGTGAAAGCTGCCCACACAGTTTTCCTTTACCAGACAGACAACAATAATTGTAGCTACACCCATTCACTTTCCACTCAGGTGAGGCATAAATAATGCTGTTTGGCATGCCTCTCTGTGCTCAGTTTGAGAATTTCCCCCACTTCCCAATCGCCTAGGTGGCTGCCTGCAGATACACACCTCATTTCTGTTGGCATTGTGTGTGCGCAAACCCTAAACATTTTGAAAAAATCTAGGTCGTGATCCTGTAATAAGCTCAGTAGGAATGCTGCAACACCATCACAGTCTTCAAATAATAAAAAGTCATGCAAGCTGCATTATATTTAGAAACAGAAATATCAACAAATTTTTTTATTATTAATCATTTATTTGTATCACAATAGCAGTTAGGTGCTTCAGTCACAGACAAGGACCCACTACGCCAGGTGCTGTACAAACCGAACAAGAAGATGGTTGCAGTCCCAAAGGCCTCATAATACAAGGATAAACTGGCCCCTCTCCTCCCTATATATATGCAACCTCCAGCAATTGTATTCAGGCCTTTTGTCTGCCTAGGAGAAGCAATGACAAGCCTGAAACAATTTGAAAAGCTAAAAGCACATGTGTCTAAAAAGAGCAGTTTTCAAACTTCTCTAGTAACATGGGGTCACAGAATGGAGAAGGTGGTTCTGGGACTCCGCTCCCACCTAGCCACAAAGATAGATGGTGGTTGTAACTTCCTGTGGTGGGGCATCTGCCCCACACTGGTAGAAGAGGGGTTAAAGCAGTTTTGGGGAGGCTGCGCAGAAGGCAGCCAATTAGGAAAGGGCTTGTAGAGACAGCCAATCAGGAGAAGGTTTAGAGAGACAGCCAATCAGGGCCAGGCTGGGCCATATAAGAAGGGCTGCTGAACAGAGCAGCTTCAATCACTCCCTGAAGTTCGAGGAGGGAGGACTGGCTGCTCTGAAGGAGGGAGAAGAGACAGCACCATGGTCCAAGCAGTGCTGGGTCAGGTCAGGGGAGCATGAGTGAATTCCTGGCTGACCGCTGCCAGACTGAGGCCCTGATACAAGGGCAGAGAAAGTGCTAGGGCTGCAGGGAAGTGGCCCAGGGAAACAGACGTCAGGGGTTGGAGGTGATGCAGCACGTGACTGCTGGTCACCCCCTCCTTTGGTCCCAGTTGCCACTGATGCAGGTGGCTAGACACCCTGGACTGCAGCCTGCCACTGAGGCAAGTGGCTGGATGGAGGACTGCCAGCCCCCCAGAAGGGATGGAGAGAACCGAGTGGGGCACAGCCAGAGGGCAGTGTCCAGAAGAGGACACCGCAGTCCTGAGAGTAACACGGGTCCTGATGGCAGAAGCAAAGGCGGCGAGATGCCACTAGATGAAGGCGCACCGGCAAACCAGAGCTAATTCCCAGGACGGCCAAGAGGAGGCACCACAGGGGTGAGTGGTTTGTGACCTATCCTGGAGGTCCCTAGACCCGTTTGTGACCTATCCTGGAGGTCATAACTCCCAGGTTGATACCATGTTCTAGAACATGGACTATTTCACTAACAAACAGTTTACATTGGAACCAAATAACCACCGCAGATGTAAAATATTCTACAACAGGTATGCCCACCGCTACGGCTGTCACACCCTGAATTTGTAATCTAAAACCCTGACTCCCTTTGAAATACATTTTGACTCTAAAGGGTTTATTTTGGTTACAAAATAAAGTCTAATACTCCATTAGCTACCATGCCAGTCTAATGCTGCTTGTTTTAAAGACTATGATGTAAACAGAATCTGCAGCCGCAGCAACGGCTTAACTGGTCATTATCATCATTCCTGGACAGACAGACACTACAGTAGCCATCTGGCTCTTATTGTAAAAATATCAACATCTTACATGCACTCAGAGCTGCACATATTGAAGAAGAGTGGAAATCACTAGGTATTTCACCAATGCTGAAACTGGCAAAATGGCTCAGATAGGAGATGAACAAAGTAATCATTTACATGTTGTCTGGTACAGCGGGAGCAGAAAAGGGACTAGATAGATAGAAAAAAAAATTCATCCTTCCATTCCTTTGGGAGGCAGGGAGAAGGCCAATCACATTGTCTTTTTGAAGTTAATTTACATAATGCCATGTAATTTATTAATATTTAGAAATCTCTGCAAATGCTTTGAAGAGCGTCTCTCCTCTCCTTCGTGATTTGCCACTAGCACAATTTACTTTGTGGGGGTGCATGTAAGTTGGTAGCTGTGTGGATAAAGTGTCACAGTAACAAACAGCCTAAACATGAAAAATACATGTACCAAAATGCCTGCACAGAAATGCTGGGCTTGAGCTTAATTTCAGTTTGTAAGTAATTCTACTGTTGTACTGTCATCTCGGTACATAACAGCCTTAGTGGAATGGCATTTTTACTTCTCTGTTGTTTCCTCAATTTAGCTACTTTTCTTATCGGCCCACCATCTCCCCTGGTAGATGGGTGGAACTGGAGGTGGGTTTGGGCTTAGTCCTCTGGCCTTCCCCTTCCAGGGTCAAAAAAACAAACAGTCCAAACAAAATAGTCTACTCACTCTGCCCTTTCCGGTCTCTGAGCTTGGCCAAGGCTACCGGCCTATAGTCAGTCCTGTCAGATGCTGGACTGGGTGTGCTCAGACAATCCCTCTTATATCCCTTCAACCTGGGGCTAATCGGTTCATCCCTCCTGATAGCGCCGATGCAGTGTAGGGAAACCCAGTCCCCTCCCTTGACTCTGGGTTCCTTCCAACCAAAGACCATTATGAAGTAGCACATCCCCTTCACTCCAAACCTGAGTTCTTCTCTGGGCCATTTCCTACATAGCCCTGGCTTAGGACTTGTAAAGCTCTATGACTGGAGATTTCTTCTAGCCATTCATCAGGCTGATTCCTCTTGGCTAGTTGCTCCTGCCACCTCCTACCCATTACTGAGCACAACCAGCTCTTTTTTATATAGCGGCTCTGAGTGTCACTTGTTATCAGATAACCAAACTGAGGCTACAGTTCCCATCAGTCCGCTCGAGAGCTGACAGCTCACACGGTGCTGATCCTGCAATGGAGACCGTGAATACCTGTAAGAAGCAGCTGGAAGCCAAGTGGGGGAGCCAGCCTTGATGCCTGTATTAGAGCTACTGCTACATTAGAGGTTGAGGAGAGCTGCCCTTCAGAGCTGCCAGTTACCCAGAGAAAAGGAATACTGAAGGAAGCAGGATTTTATTATTTAATCCATCTCTGCTCCATGGACAAAGACATCAGCTCTGAGGAAAGAGCTTGGGATGCAAAAATCAATGTTAAGGATTATTATTAATTCAAAAAAAATCACTTATCAAGAGTAGCAATAATACACAGACTGGACTGCCACTGTCTTGCTGTATGACTGATCACGAAGGGTTGGTCTATGCAAACATTAAGGGCACATCTACACTTAAATGCTGCACCAATGCAGATGCACTGCTGTAGTGAAGACACTCTACGCTGACAGACGAGAGCTCTCTCGTTGACGTAGTTAATCCACCTCCGCGATAGGCAGTGGATATGTCAGCGGCAGCAGCTCTTCCACCAACAGTGCTGTCTACACCAACACTTAGGTTGGTATAATTACTTTGCTTAGGGGTGTGGATCTTTCACACCCCAGAGTGACATCATTATACCAAAGTAAGTGTGTAGTGTAGACCTGGCACTGGCCTCAATTTACGGCAAGCTGGGGTGTGAATGTACTGCACACTAGCCTGCTGCGGACCAACCATCCATGTCCACCCTCACACACACTAACAGTTTGTTAACATGCTTTGATCCAGTCCTCTTTGCAACGGGAAGAGATCAAAGCACATTAACGAACTGTTAATGTGTGTCAGGGCAGACACGAATGGTTGGTCCACAGCAGGCTAGTGTGGGGTAGATTCATGCCCCAGTTTGTCGCAATTAGATTTTCATGTAAGCAAGCTTAGATTCTCTGGGTAAAATTTTCAAAAACACCTGATTGACTTTCTGGCTCACCTATCAAGAATATAAGTTCTGATTGCAGAATCAGATGGAGGGGGAGGAGTGTGAATCTCAAGTGATAAACAACTGAATCAACTGACTGCATACAATATCACTGTATTATAAAAAAAGTGTACAGAATGAGGTAGGTCTCTAGAAGCTAAAGACACACTGGTGAGTTAATATAATTAATTATGAAATGTACGTATTAACACTACATGAGGAAATATGGATACTTAATGGTATTGCGCTTTAAAGTCTGTCACCAAACAGAGAGAAACAAGTTCCTCCCAGACAGGTAAATAATTGCCTTCTTTTCTGTCTCCTATGTAAATTAAGCCCGGTGGAATCAGAAACAATGGAAGCCCTATTTATATAGAAATCAGCAAGGGGATGAGAAGTCTACAGGAAGGGAAAACAGCATGAGGTCATTCTGCCTCTTGAAAAAAAAAAAAAGTCATTGAACTTTGGAAGATGGAAGCAAAGACAGAAGCCATCTTTCGCCTCCATCATTAGACATACACAAGGGAACAGAGCTTTTGTAAGCTGAGAAAGAGGAGTCCTTCAACAAAGGTGGGTTGAAGTCTCTGGGAACTGAATACAGGTGAGAAACCTGCTTAGGCAAAGATCTTTTACCTAGGAATACAAGGGAAGTCAGCATCTTGCACTTCTGTGGAAGGTCCTGACTGAAGGGAAGTCGGCCATGGCTGGGAAGGAGGAAGATTGGTGAGAGAAACCACCTTGAACATAGCCGATACCTTAAACTTTTAGATGCATGTTTTCACTTTTATGTGCTTGTAACCCTTTCTAACTTTATTTCTTTTATTTGGCACCACTTAACCTGTGTCCTATTGTTAATAAATTTGTTTTACTTACTTACTATAAACTAACTCAGAGCTGCATTTAAATGGAAGGCTGTATTTACCCCAGTTAAGTTAGTAAGCTGTGATGTGCTTTTGTATCTTTAAAGGAGCAAATGAACCTTTTCTCTGAACTGTCCAGGAGAGGACTGAACATTATGGAGCATGTGACTTTGGGAAAATTCAGGACTGAGAATGTGTGGGGTCACTGTGCAAGTAGCAACTAAGGCTGGTGGAAGCCAGAGTGGGGCTGTAGACAGGCTGCTGAATGAGGGCTGTCTAGCACAGACACACACACACTTGTGGTGTGACCTGCATATTTGTGAGCATCCCAGGCTGGGAGCTGTAGTAGCAGAGCATCGTAAGGTGATATACTTCTGTATTTTTATGTCAGATTTTGTAAGCAAGTAGTTTAAGTGAGCTGTAACTTGGAGGTACGCAAGACAAATCAGACTCCTGAAAGGGGTACAGTAGTCTGGAAAGGTTGAGAGCCACTGCTCTAGTACTTCCTGGAGGTCACCAGTTCATTTGAATGGACATTCTATCATAAACTGAAGTTAGGATCAGTTAACATAGAGCATGTTAATGTAAAGGATAAGGTTTAGAAGAATCAGGAATACTGGAGTCTGTATACTAAACTATAGTAATGCTACCAACTGAAAATGTCAACAGTTGTTTTGGTTGAAATAAATTCCCCACACACCCTCACTTCTGTATCGTATATGCTCATTATCTAAAGGCCACAGTCAGGCTGGGTTCCATCCATACTAGTCACTGCACAAACACATTAAAATGACAGTCCCTGCTCCAAAGGGCTCTGTTCTGAATTATTTCCACATAACCGTTAACAGTCCAAGGCTCCACAGTAAGGTGGGAGGAAAAGGGGAATAACCACAATGGTTGTTTACAAAAAACCTTTAAATATTCAATTGTTTTAATTCAACCCCTCTCACCAGAGTATAGATCTGTATTAAAGTCACTCATATGGATATGGGAAAAGAAACTTACCAGGAAAATAATGCAAGTTTCCCAAAACACTTCTTGAGCTTTAAAAAGCAGCTGTCTAGGGAATAGTGCCACCACATTGCCAACAGTCTCTCTTTTTTAATTGAGAATTAAAAAATTGTCAGCTTAAGGTCAATATATCTTAGGTAGGATAATCCCGCCTGATCATTTTTTTGATTTACAAAATCCTCATGCACGGGTGCCTAAATGTGCAAAAGCAGAGAAAAGAGAGATTTACATCCACAGTGATATAATCAGCACTTTGGCCTGCTGGCACAGAGATTAATGGGGGATTTTTTTTAATCATTTCACAAATCCAGATAACTTTCTTACAACCATGCTCTTGAGTAGAGAGGTCAATATTCTTGTGAACAGCTATCAAGTGTTCACTATTGCCTAAAGTATGCTAGAATAGGAATAGAAGTACACAGGCTAGGGATCTAGGGGAATCAATGTAGCTAAGCACTACTATGAAGTGAAGAAAAAAAATGAAACATTACCTGGAGTGATAGCTCAACCGCCTAAGTACCAGACACAAACTTTTGCAAGGGTAGCTGCAGTAGTTTTCACTAGTTGCCTCTTAATGAAATGGCAGGCGTCATTTCAATGATGCAATGCTCTTTGTAACCACAATATGTCAAGTGCCTAATCCATGTACAGTTAGTGGTACATCTATACGGGAACAAAAGATGCACGGCACAGCCGCAGCTGACTCATGTTAGCCAACTCGGGCTCAGGCTGCAGGGCTAAAAATTGCTGTGTAGACATTCAGTCTCTGACTGCAGTCCAGGCTGTAGGACCTTCCCCTTTCACAAGGAGGCAGGGAAAGACTGGCAGCAGGACACTACACTGCTAAAAAGAGACAGGTGAGGCACTGCTTGGGTATATGGAGCGCTGCATAAGGTACAAAATACTCTATATGCTGCCTTAAGAAGTGTGCAGTGTAGACGTACCCTTAGATACAATGCTGTATCTCCCCCCGCCCCCCATTGTAAGTGATAAATGTTTAAAGGTAAAGGTCTGATGTCCACATGCAAAAATCTGTGACAGGTGGACATTAGAATATGAAGCTGTCCCTAAATAGACAAATACTATTTTAATTGCAGTCCAGTCATACAACTATGATGCAGGCTTTTTGTGCAAGCAAGAGCTCCAAGAGTTAGACCATAAAAGAGGGGGCCCAAAATATACAAAGAAGAGGCACGTATTCAGGTTACATGAATCCATTTGTTTTCAAGATGCTAGTAATAAAGATAGGTGTGGAGACTGGTTTGTATATTTTGCCTCACTGGGCTCAAAGAAGCTTCTGACTGCTCAGCTACCCATTTTAAGTAAAACACTATTCCAGCAGATTAAAAAACCCCATCAACAACTGTTCCATGTACTGCTTCAAATTGCAAACACGAGTGTTTTAGAGCAAAGTGATCTCACACTTGAACTGTGGCTCTACTTACCTGGAGAAGGCAGTAAGAGGATTAGAGCAGCTAACTAAGTCGGGGCTCTGGATTCTATTCCCAGCTCTATCAGATTCACCATTTAAACTTCTTTGAGATGCCGTTTGCCCATCCACAAAATCAGGATAATACTTATCTTCATTACAGGATTTTATGAGGCTTAATTTATTTTGTACAATCATTATCATTATTACAATTAGTATTGCAGCAGCAGCAGCTAGAAGCCCCAGTGATGAACCAAGACCCCACTGGGCCAGGCGTTGTACAAATACAGGACAAAAGATAAGACCGTAAACTCTCTGGGGCAGGGACTACGTGGTGATGTTTTGTGATCCTCTGACGGTTGCAATAGGAATTGTCAGCTTTAAGTAAAGCCATACCCCACTATGGATGATTAGTTACTCATTTATATTGAATATCAATATTGTTTTTCAAAACGCAGGGAAAAAACGTCTCCACCAATCCCTGCACTAAAGAGCATACGATCTAAAAAAAGATGAGTGGGAGAAAAGGGAAGCACACAAGCAAATTGATCTAGGGGATAAGCTTGTTCTCTGTTACTTCCTTTTATTTTTTAATTAACTACCTCAACTCTCTCTCTCTTAGTAGTTTGGCTTTACTTATTCACTTAACTTAAACATCAACTTCGACTGTAGCTCTCTCGGTGATCCCAACCAGCCATTCCCAACCCATGTAAATTCACCTCCTTTTTGAGCCCCGCCTTTCTATTCCCCCAAAGCATCAACACTCCAACTATCAAGCTAGGGCTGGGAGGGAAAGATTAGGTGCAGCCAATCACATGGAAAATTGAGAGATCTCAATGTGGGAAAACTCCATTCAGTTCTAGGTGCCTGGCCATCTGCAACCCATAAAACCCTCAATGCCAACTGGTAATGGGGTTACAGGAATATCCTGATTCTGATATGTACATTCTGATTCACCAAAGGCGGCCAACTGAAGCCTTAACTAAAAGCCAGAGTCACACTGGTCATTTATATTGTTGTGAAATGTATGTACAGATGCTATGTACAGAGTTTTGAATGCTGAAAATGTTCTAAAGTCTGTATCAAGGCAGAGTTGACAGAGGTTTTCTGTCAGACAAAAGATTTGTATTCACTGGTCTCCTGATTGACATGTAAAATATGCATTGTAAGCTAACAAATGGAAAGCTCTATTTATAGGACGCTACCAAATTCAGGATACATTCCAGTCAATACCACGGCCAGAGGGTTTTTTAATTGGTCAATTTCATGATTTCAGATGTTTACATCTAAAATTTCACAGTGTTGAAACTGTGGGAGTCCCAACCAAAAACGGGACAGTCGTGGGGGTAGGGTTGCAAAATTGCCACCCTCACTTTTAAGTGGGTACAATCTCATCCATGCTGGCGAGAGTGCCCCAGCCAGGGGTCCCTAGCTGCTAGTCCTGGCCAGTGGCAGATTAACATAGTAACCCTGGTCAATTGTGTGTCCCCCCCCCCCAAAAAACGGGTCCCCTGAGACCTGGAAGAAGCCCTGGGGACAGAAGCCCGGGTGCTGCGAGCCCCACTGGGAGCCACGGGGGGCGGAAGCCCCGAACCCTGGCTGGAGCCATGGGGGGGCACTGCCTCTGGAGGTGGATCTGATCTCTCCACTGAGTGTGGCCAGGCAGGGGAAGGACAACTCTTGTCCCTCCCCAGCCTGGACCAGACTAGCAGCTAGGCGCTCCCACCTGGAGCGTTCCCAGAAGCACGAGCAGATCGTATTTCACAGGGGAAGGCTTATTTCATGGTCTGTGATATGTTTTTCATGGCCATGAAATTGGTAAGGCCCTATCTATTTACATACTAAGTCAGGGAGGATAGGAGATCAACAGGGCAGTAGCACACCGGAGAATAAACTACAGAGAGTTATCCTGACTCTGGGTCCAGATAATAAAATTTGGGGATACAAGGAGAAGGCAAAGAAGAGACACCTCTTTCTCCTGCACCTAGGAATTAATTGGGAAGTGTCTGATTACCTTCATGCAAATGGAATCGCAACCTGCCCTGCCTGAAACTGCAAAGGATATTTGAAGTGAGATAACAGGCTAATCTCAGGCTGTCGAGAAGTCTAAGTATAGCATCTAGAAATCAGGTTATGATTTTGTTTATATGAAACCCTTGTTTCTATTATCTTTTCTCAATAGCTCTTGAATACTGAACCTTTGACAATAAACCTGTTCTTGTTTTCACTATAAATATATCTCAGTGCTATGGTATTATACAAGGAGCTGATCCTGAGTTGAATCATACAGGTTGGTGTGTGCACTGTCCCCTTGAAAATAGCAGAGCTGGTATTTCTGAGAGTGTTCAGTGGATAAGGGGCTGGGGACTACAAGGAATGCTTCAAATAGGGACTGGGATACCCCTACTGTTAACCTGCAAGGCAAAGCAAGGGCTAGCATAGCTCAGAGGAGATTATTTGGGTGGCTAACAAGCTGGTGGTGTCAGGAAGCTGATACCAAGTACAAGCAAGTCTCTTTCATCCTGGAGGCAGGGGGCTAGCAAGGCGACTCTCAATCCTGGGTACCCCGAGAACTGTCACACCATCCCACCCATTCAGTCCTGAAGTAGCTCCTGATGCTCTTCTCCCCAGTAGGATCATTCCAAATATCACAGGGGACATTGAATTTCTTATAACTGAGGGTGTTTTTAATAGGCTTATCCAATAATCAAGGTTGAAACATACACGCAATAAGATATGCGTAGTGTGATTTCGACAGAGAAACTAAGCTCAACTCCAAAAAGCATTGGCCAGAAAAATTCTTCCCCGTGTTCAGCTGATGCTACTACAAAGAAGGTCCAGGCTTGAGTCTCAGCAGTTGCAGAAAGACCACATTGACAGAGCATGTGCAGTAGCAGCGGGAAGATACCGCTAAACATGAAGCCCTGTCTACGGTCTTACTATCAGACAGGACAATGTACTGAATACATGTGAAGGAGAGTGGTGTTTGGCAGATCAACAGGCTATAGACTTTTAAATCTAACTTACCCAGAAATTATAAAAAATTATTTTAAAACAATACATTAATGCCTAAAAATATAAATCTAAGGGAGGTTTGGTCAAAAACTCTAGATTGAAAGATCTCAGAAAACACAATATGCTTTGTTTACAGGTCTGTGTTTGTGTTAGCTTGTCTCCTCCAAGCAGAGGCCTCTCCTTCTCTGTATCTTCTAGATGGAAATGCTGATCCTGTGATGAATGCATCTTGACCTGGCCTGCAGGACAGCAGATGATGCTTTAACAATGAAGAGAGTAACAAAGCCCTGTATATGGCATAGATCATGTTGTCTACACAGCTGGGAAGCATAAAATCCCCAGGTTTAGTAACAAACCTGTCTCTAGACTAATGCTTCCAATTCCTGATTTCCAAAACAGGTTAGCAATAAAACTAACAACTCCAGAATCAAGTCCTGATGTCCTAACTGCTCAAAATTTAAACTAGGTAACATTTATTGCGTTGGTGGTGTATTAAAGAAGTAAAACACTGCCAGAGTATTGATAGCACTCTGGAATTACCCACAAGATGATGCAGCAAAATGTCCTGAAGTCAAAGCCTTTTACAATTTTTGTTTTCACTTCTGTTTTGTTTGGTTTCATTATTATTGAAGTACACACTTTCTGCCTCTACCCTCTGAAATTCTGTCATAACGCATCCTTTTGCACTGGAATTTCAGTGAAACGTGCAAAGCCAAGGCAACCTAGCACCAAATACAGAATGAGAGAAGTGGCAATTGGAAGGCACAAAACTGTCCAAACCCAGAGAGGAGCAAGTGTACATCCAGTGTGACAGAAGAGATTGAGACAGTAAAAAACTGCAAGAATGATATTTCCTCAAACGATCAGGAACCATGAAAATCATCTAATCAAAAAGCAGTGAGGAAGGACTGTCTGACCCTGGGAGAAGGAAGAAAGACAGCAGAGTTTGCATCATGCAGTAAAACTACTTACACAATTCTGGCCCAATTCTGCTCCCATTGATGTGAATGGCAAAACCCGCATTTAACCAATGACTCATCATCAAGCCCTTAGGGTATGATAAAATATATTCAAGTACAGAGGCTTCAGCTGAAAAACTGATCCCAAGAGTGTGATGAATCCACAAAGACATTCAGAATTAAGAGTAGAATTAGGCCTTGGCTACACTTGCAGATGTACAGCGCTGTTAGTTAAACCCGTGTTCGTACAGCTGAGTAGGGAAAGCGCTGCAGCCTGTCCACACTGGCAGCTGCCAGCGCAGTAAGGTGGCTACATTTGAGGCATTTGCAGCTGTATTGGGAGCGGTGCATTATGGGCATTCAAGTAGCTGCAACGTGCTTTTCAAATGGGGGGGGGGTGAGGGGGACTTTGACAGGGAGCGTTTTTGGAGACAGAGTGGGTTTTTGAAATCTCCACAGAGTGTCAGCTCATTATTTCCACACCTCCACATCCCCTGCCTCTCTCTCAATCACTGAAAGCAAACAGCAGGGGCTTTGTTTGTTTTTAAAGAGCAGGTAAAAGAGAGGAAACGGAGCCTTCCCCCTCCCCCCCGCCGTTCTTCTCCCCCCCCCGCCGTCTCTGTCCAAGGCAACTTTGCTGCCGGCATTCCTAACGGAGCCCCTCCCCTCTTCCTCCCTCCCCCCCCCCCCCCCGCCTGAAAACAGTAGCTGTGTTTGGTTTTTTGTAAAGCACCTCAACAACGGAGCTCTGAACTCCAACCCGGAAGTGCCGTTTCAAAACAAAGGCAGCTTCCGGAGATCAGTAACTGCGTTGTTCCTCGGCTACACTGAAAGACCAACGTTCCACCCACTTCGCAACAGCTGTTATTCCTCTCGGGGAGGTGGAGTACATGCAGTGCTGTACCTGAGGAGATGCAGCGCTGCACGTGCCTTGCAAGTGTAGCCAGTTAGTGAGTTACAGCGCTGCAGGCAGTTTTATTGCGCTGTAACTCGTAAGTGTAGCCAAGGCCTTAGATTGACACTTGTTTCTAAGTCATTGCTCAGTGCCTAACTCCTGCAAAGAAATCTGAAAAGTTAGTGCTATTACAGATCATATGTACTGCAATTTTTCAGCCAGAACAGTGAGTGGGGTATAGTGTCAGCCTAAGCTTGTAATGTCCTTGTTTTGATTAGTAATTACAGTTTTAGGTGCATAAGAATTAAGTTTTTTAACCAATATTTTTTATTCAAGTTCTCCGCAGCTGCTATCGTCTTCTCTCCTCCTGTAAAAAGTTAGTTTTACTCACTTGCGAGAGTAACAGCTTTTCAGAGCAGTAATAGACTTCATGCACTTTTTTTAAACACATACCAATTATGCGATAGACAGAAATGGCTCTTTTGGTGCTCTTAAATTCTATTACATGGTGTTAGTTTGGACTCTGAGACTGCTACAAATTAAACAGAGGGTTTTTGTTTTTTTTTAAAGTTACTGAATCAACATACAGAAGTTAAATCATCCATTAATCCTCCCTCCTTAATGCATAGCACCCTCAAAAGGCCTACTTCTTGTTATATACTTCAAATGCATTTCTATTTCCCCCAACCACTGCAAATTTCTGAGCTCGACAAGCTCAGCGGAGTGCTCAGGTCACGGCCTTGCAGCTTTCACATGTACATTTATACACATCCGAAACCACCAATACACAAAGGTGCTGATTCAAAGGAGGAGCAGATTTGTACTTATTCCTTTCTGGGAGGTGTGCTGGTTAAGAGAAACATACAAATGGTAATTCCAAGTCTCTTGAACCTGGAAAGGAAAGTCCATTCCTAACTCTCCAGTTCTCTCAAGCCAAACGGAGTTCAACTGACATCAGCTACAACACAGTCCTGGAACTCTCTTAATAGCCCCCAAGACATCAAATGTGATGCCTAGTACTGGATTCCAACCTTCTCCTAGGATAGGGCAATTAAGTTATATATTTGCAAATAGACCCATTTTCTCAGTGAAGGTACAAAGTAGTCATCAAGGATTCCCCCTCCATTTTTCAATTTACTTTCCCCATCCTTAAGACTTGACAGTCATTCTGGCCCCTGTGAAACGCTGGGGCTGCCTGGGGTTTGGGGTGGGGGGAAGAACAGAGGACACGTCCCCTTATTCAGGAGCTGAGAGCATCAAATCCGTAGAAGAGTCCTTTCAGAGAGTTCGTTTGCTGAGTCACTACAACGTCAGTTGCTCCAACACTACATAAAAGGAGACTGTTGTCATTCAATCTTGTCATCTCTTGTTTTTCTTGGACACCTCCTCTAGGGTGGCCTGATATCATCTCAAATGTAACCCTGTCAAAACTGAACTACTTAATTCTCCTCCCAAACCTTATCAGCTACACCCTCGCTCATTACTGACGATAGCACCACCATGCTTCTTGTCACTCGTGGATGCAGGGCCACCTTAGACTCCTCCCTCTATTGCCTCTCCACAGTACCCAGGCTGTAACAAAGTCCCATTTCTTCTTTCCTTATATTCTCAAAAATTCAGCCCTTCCTCTCCATTCCACTGTGAAATTGCTAATCTATGACCTGGTCATCTCCTCCTCCGGTCTTTGTGATACTAACCTTGCCTAACCCCAGTTAATTCAAATGGTTGCAGCCCCTTTTCCTTTGACCACGTTGCCCCTTCCGAGTCACTAAATTGCCTCCCCATTGTGCGGTGTGTCGCATTTAAACATTTTGCCCACACTGCATCCTCTTCCTACATCTCTGGTTGGTCTCCTTTTGTGTCCCTCCCCCTCTCCATCCACGGATGACAGAAGCCACAATCCTCCCTTAGTCCCTTTCTCTCAATCATCACTGCACCGTCTTCCAGGCTGCCTTATGTGCTTGGATTTGGAATGACCTGCCAAAAATCAGTGTGTCCTTCTCCCACAAATCATAGAATCATAGGACTGAAGGGACCTCAAGAGGTCATCTAGTCCAGTCCCCTGCACTAATGGCAGGACTAAGTATTATCTAGACCATCCCCGACAGGTGTTTGTCTAACCTGCTCTTAAAAACCTCCAGTGATTGAGATTTCACAACCTCCCTAGGTAATTTATTCCAGTGCTTAACCACCCTGACAGTTAGGAAGTTTTTCCTAATGTCCAACCTAACCCTCCCTTGCTGCAATTTAAGCCCATTGCTGCTTGTCCTATCCTCAGAGGTTAAGAAAAACAAGTCTTCTCCCTCCGCCTTGTAACAATCCTTTATGTACTTGGAAACGGTTATGTCTCCCCGCCCCTAGTCTTCTCTTTTCCAGACTAAACAAACCCAATTTTTTCAATCTTCTCTCAGAGGTATTTTCTAGAACTTTAATAATTTTTGTTGCTCTTCTCTGGACTTTCTTCAATTTGTCCACATTTTTCCTGAAATATGGTGCCCAGAACCTGACACAATACTCACGTTGAGGCCTAATAAGCATGGAGTAGAGCTAGGATGACCAGATGTCCCAATTTTAAAGGGACAGTCCCGATATTTGGGACTTTGTCTTATATAGGCACCTATTACCCCTCACCCCTGTCCCAATTTTTCACACTTGCTGTCTGGTCACCCTAAATAGAGCGGAAGAATTACTTCTCGTGTCTTGCTTATAACACTCCTGCTAATACATCCCAGAAAGATGTTCCCTTTTTTTGCAACAGTGTTACACTGTTTACTCATATTTAGCTTGTGATCCACTATGATCATGCCTCACCAATCTCTTAGATCGCTTTCCACAGTAATCCTTCCTAGGCGGGGAACTACACAAAAATGAGGAAACTAAACAGAAATTGAAAGGAAGAGTCATGAGTGAAATGCCTGCAAGCTATATGAAACCATAATAGAGACTCAACTTAAAATGTATACCACATAAAAAAAATAGTAACAAGACCCAAAAAAAGAGAGCCACGATGGCTAAACAGAATAAAATAAGGAAGATTAGAGGCAAAAAGGCATTCTTTAAAAATTGGAAGTCAAATCTTACTGAGGAAAATAGAAAGGAGCATAAACTCTGGCAAATCAAGTGTAAAAGTATAACTAGACAGGTCAAAAAGAATTTGAAGACCAACTTACAAAAGGCACAAAAACTAACCGCAAAAAAATGTAAGTACATCAGAAGCAGGAAGCCTGACAAACAATCAGTGGGGACACTGGATGATTGAGGTGCTAAAGCAGCACTCAAGGAAGAAAAGGCCATTGCGGAGAAGCTAAACGAATTCTTTGCATCAGTCTTCAGTTCAGAGGACGTGAAAAAAAAAAGAATGCCTTGGATGTGAGAATCTATGTGACAACCTGAGGAACTGTCCCAGACTGAGCTGTCAATAAAGGAGGTTTTGGAACAAACTGATAAATTAAGGAGTAGGAAGACACCAGGACCAGAGGGTATTCATCCAAGAATTCTGAAGGAACTCGAATATGAAATTGCAGAACTACTAACTGTAGTATGGAACCTATTGGTTAAATCAGCATCTGTACCTGATGACTGGAGAATAGGTAATGTAAATGCCAATTTTAAAAAAAAGCTCCCAAGGTAATCCTGGCAATTAGAAGCCAGTAAGCCTATCTTCAGTACCAAAGTGATTGAAACTATAGTAAAGAACAGATTTATCAGATGCATAAATGAACACAATACATTGGGGAAAGAGCCAACATAGCTTTTGTATAGGGAAATCGTGCCTCACCAATCTCTTAGAATTCTTTAAGGGGGTCAACAAACTGGTTGACAAGGATATAGTATACTTGGATTTTCAGAAAGCCATTGACAAGGACCCCCACAAAAGACTCCTAAGAATATTAAGCAGTAATGAGCTAAGAGGGAAGGTCCTCTCCTGGATCAGTAACTAGCTAAAAAATAGGAAAAGCATAGGAGTAAATGGTCAGCTTTCAAATGGAGAATGGTAAATAGCGGGGTCTCCCAAGGATCTCTACTGGGACCTGTGCTATTCAACATATTCATAAATGATATGGGAAAAGGGAAAAGTGAGGTGGGAAAGTTTTCAGATGACACAAAATTACTTAAGATAGCTAAGTCCAAAGCTGTCAGTGAAGAGTTACAAAGGGATCTCAATAAAGTGGGTGAATGGGTGAAAAAAATGGTAGATGAAATTCAATGTTGATAAGTGCAAAATACTGCACATTGGAAAAAATAATCCCAACTGTATATACACAAAATGATGGGGTCTAAACTAGCTATTCCCACTCAAGGAAGATCTTGGAGTCATTGTGGATAGTTCTCTGAAAACATCTGCTCAATGTGAGGCAGCAGTCAAAAAAGCTAACAGAATGTTAGGAACCATTAGGAAAGGCATAGATAATTAGACAGCAAATATAATGCCACTATATAAATTCATGGTACACCCGCACCTTGAATACTGTGTGTGGTTCTGGACACCCCATCTCAAAAAGAATATAGTGGAACTGGAAAAGGGACAGAGAAGGGCAACAAAAATGATCAGGGGTATGTAACAGCTTCCATATGAGGAGAGATAAAAAAAGGCTGGGACTGCACATCTTAGAAGAGATGACTAATGGAGGATATATGAGAGGTCTATAAAATCATGAAACTTGCAGCGAAAGTGAATCGGGAAGTTTTATTGACCCCGTCACATAACACAAGCACCAGGGTCACCAAATGAAATTAACAGGCACAGATTTAAAATAAACATAAAGTAGTATTTCTTCATGCAATGCACTGTCAACATGTGGAACTCATTGCCAGTTGATGTTGTGAAGGCCAAAAGTATAAATGGGTTAAAAAAAGAATTGGGTAAATTCATAAAGGATAAGTGCATCAATGGTTATTAGTCAAGATAGTCAGGGATACAACCCTATGCTCTAGTTGTCCCTATAGTGCCGACTGCCAGAAGCTGGGAATATGGATGACAAAGATGGATCATTTGATAAATTGCCCTGTTCTCTTCACCCCTTCTGAAGCATCTGGCACTGGCCACTGTCAGAAGACAGGATACAGTGCTACATGCACCATTGGTCTGACTCTCAGTGGCCATTCTTATGTTCTTAAAGAGCACATTAAAGGATTTAAAGAACTCATATTAGAAAAAGAACAGCCTTGAGCTATCCAACCAGCTTCTTGATCAATGACCCGTAGCAGTGCCATCTATACTAGCAGCATTTGTTTTTTAAACGCTAACATGGCTCTCTGTACCTTCATAGCCATTACAGGAACTGTGAGCACTTTGATGGTCACCAAGGCAAAGTTGCTTGGTTAAGCTCTCTATATACCTAAATTTGTTTTTATTCTCAGATTTGCTTCCCTCTATGTTAGTGACACCTGAGCATGGATATTAGCATCTTTCATTCCAGATCTGCTATTTTTCCTCCCAGTTTCCCCTGGAAGGATTTCCTCTTAGCCCAGCACACATTTGATCCTTCTTTTCCCTTTCTCCTGCACCTTCTCCCCCTAAATCAGAACCTATCCTCGATCACAGACCTTTAATTTTATCAGATGGGTGAAGTAAACAGAATGCTCTGAAGGCTATTAAGATGCATCGCAGACTGCCGCATTCACTAATGTTCCCTACTGTGTATGTCTCACTTGAATATTTTGCAAGTAATTTTCTAGATTTTTAAAATAAAAAAAAAGTCTCCATGTTTTAGTATGTACTGTCAACATCTTAATGTAATGAGACGTGGAAAGCTTTCTGAATGAACAAAGTGTTCAGCATAAATTGTTTTTCAGAATCCAAATTATACTCTGACACGGCACCTGCCATTTTGAAAGTTTATTTCATTATCCCATCAGAGTTACAGAGCTAGTTTTATCTCTGTTCCCTTCTTGGTCTCTCTGAATGCACCCGCTCAGGTGTGAAGCCTTGTGCCTTTATCACAGGGTGGAATTCTGCAATTCTCCCACTCGTAGACTGAGCCCTGGACTACAAAGCCCTGTGTATCAACCATATTGACCCAACAAGTCTGACTGAGTTCTGGCACCTGCAGTCTTCCCTTTTGGATTCTGTGACCAGTGGTATCCAGTGCCAAAAAAAGAGCTTTCCTCAAACCAAAGTATTGTTTTTTAACAGTAGGAAACAAAGCAACAGAAGCACCAGAGAAAAGAGGATTTTAAAAACTGTCTACATACATGTCTATCTTACCCTCAGGGGATGGTAAATATTTAGGTAACTTAGGCAAGTCCAGCTTCTTCAGACACCCCAATAGGTAGCTTTATGTCAGTCTGGTTTCCCCCAGAGAATTTCCCTGCTCACTTGAGAGAGCATTCCTTTTTAAGCCTGCCATAGTCTTTCGATCTTCTGGTTCCCAGGTCATTTCTTATCCTGGCTTTGTCTCTTAACAGCTCTCCAGTGTTTGCTGGGAAGTCATTTACCTTAAGGCATACTTTTTCTTTCTTGCTTGATTTTCCTTACTGATCTCTATTAAATTAAATCAATATATTCAGACAGTAAACATCCCAATAGCCAGGTAAACATATAGTATTCATAAATTGCAGACAAGTTGTTGTTCCACATAAACACATTCTTTATAGAAAAGATCAGGATGACAAACTGGAAAACAGTTACCGTCACATGTTGGAAAGACAACATTTGATTAACTATTTGCATATCATTATAAATGACACGCTGTGACCGAATGCAACCCTGGATTCACACCCTGCATGCTAATGTAATAATCTTTGTACAAAATATACCTTGTGAGGTATCATTTGAAAACTAATAACATGATGGTCAATAATATCATGGTGAAATGTGTGTAAAGTTGTGAACATACACTGAAATTATGTCTGCAGTTTGCCAGACTAGTCTGGGGAGTAGAGTGACCAGATGTCACAGTCCCAATATTCAGGGATTTTTCTTATATAGGTGCCTATTACCCTTCCACTTCCTGTCCCGATTTTTCACACTTGCTATCTGGTCACCCTACTGGGGAGTGGGTAAATCTGTCCCTCAAAGACAAAGGACAAGCTGATAGCTTTGACACCTGACTAGAGGTGATTGGCAATGGAGTGGGGCAGGAGCAGATCAATCTGCATTTTAAAAAAACATGGAATCTCTTTCACCACGAGACTCCATGTCTCCATCCTTATAGCTGGAAAGAAAAGTATCTAGGGGTAACCCTCAGGACAATGCATTTCAAAGGGGGACTGGACTATAAAAGTGAAGGGCAAAAGCACCCCAGGTATTCTGTCTCTCACACTTCACTCTTTTGCCTAAAAAGATGGAGGAACCAGCTCTTTGGACTTTGAGGGCAGATCTTGACTTGAGAATTTGGTCAGCTGTGTTGCTGGGAACACATGGTAAGGCTTTTACCGTCATTTTGTCTTCATTTCTCTTGTAACCATTTGAGTTAAATGCATTATACTTGTACTCACTTAAAATTTCTCTTTGTAGTTAAATAAACTTGTTTTAATTCTTTAATCAAAACTAATCCAGTGTTGCGTTTAAACTGAACTGTGGGGGTAACTCCAATTAAAGTAACAAACTTTGTACATTGACCCCATACAGGCGCAATGGACCTCTAATATCTGAACGGTGCGGGAAAGTGCTGGACAGTGCAGAACACATGTTTTGGGGGGAAATCTGGGAGTGTGACGGGGTCACCTTGCAAGCAGTAACCACGGCTGGTGAAAGCCAGAGTATGACTGAAGTGTGCCGGCAGGCTTCAGCTATACACAGACACTCAGGGTGTGACCTGCAGGCCCAGGTTGGGAGTTACAGCACCAAAGCATTTTGAGGCACCCAAGTTTACACAGTATATATACACACACACCATACAAAGTGGCACTGGAAAATATATTATTATTGGGTGACCCCTGCAACTGGTGTCTACAGTCTACACTGCAGCTTCCATCACCCCCATGAAAAGAAGAGCAATAGCCTCAAGTGTGCTAGGCCTGCAACACTCAATGGACCATAAGCAGGGGTAAAAGTATGGCGGTATGGGCTGGTACGGCGTACCGGTAAAAGCGGCCGCCTGTACCGGCCCCTACCACCTTACTTTAAAGCACTGCCGCGGCAGCGTTTTAACATCGCTGCTCTTTTTGCGCCCTCACATCAGCCAGGTCCCTACTGGCAGGGCTGCCAACTGGGGGTGGGGGGGGGTGCAAAAGGGACAGGGACGTTAAAGCGCTGTCATGGCAACGCTTTAAGCAGGGTCCTTTAAAGCGCTGCTGTGGCAAAAGGACCTTGCTTAAAGCACTGCCGCGGCAGCGCTTTAACGTCCCTGTCCGTTTGGGGCCCCCCTGGCCACTGCCGGGGTAGCTGCTCCTTTTGACCCTCCCCCACTCCCATCGGCGGCCGGGAGGGCCCAAAAGGGACAGGGATGTTAAAGCGCTGCCATGGCAGTGCTTTAAGCAAGGTCCTTTTGCCGCAGCAGCGCTTTAAAGGACCCTGCTTAAAGCGCTGCCCCTTTTACACCTCTCTCCCCCCCCTCCCCCCCGACCGCTGACGGGGGGGCAAAAGGAGCAGCCATCCAGTCCCAGGCAGCTTGTGGGGTGGGGGGGGATTGGCAGGGGGATGCTGATCCCCCAACCCTGCCCCTTCCACCTGAGGCCCCACCTCTTCCGGGAGGAGGGGGAGAGAGACAAAGCTGCCCCCCCCCATACCAGTAAGAGACAAATTTTACTTTCGCCCCTGACCATAAGAGACTTTCATTCTAATCACTAAGGAGCTCATTTAAATCTCAGCAAAGACATTACCTCTAGGCTCGCACATCCCTTTTTGCAGAGTCCTGTCAATTCATTAGCAGCGTTCGTTTTATAACAATGTTCTATGTTTTTGTTAGAAGGATTGATTGTTTTTCTCTCGACTGTATACATACATAAAGTGTGTAGGATGCATAATTCTTAGCTATACGGATTTTCTGGCTAGCAGTACGGCAATCAGATATTTATTCCCAGTGCCCCAGACTGTAGTAAAGTTATTTCCGTGTAGCAAAATGATAACTAGAGGAGCAAATCTAGAGTTGTTACCTGTCCCTAAATTTCAAACCCAACATCTTTAAATCAGGCAAATGCTAAAATATAGGGAAAGTTCTCTCTATTATTTTAAAAGCTATTTTTCAGACTCACTTGCATCTCCCATAATTTATCCTCTGAGGGTTTGATCCAACAGAAAGATTCTTATTGGTGCCAGCAAGAGCTGAATTAGGCCCTAAAGTAGCCACCCCGATATAGCTGCAAATAGCAATAAATAACTACAGAAAATCCAGGTGTTTATATAGCTCAAAATCAACTGAAATGTCTAAATAGTTAATTACAAAACAAGGCTGGCAGCTCATCTGTTCAAAATCCTACTCTGTTTTATAGTTTGAAATCATACTTTAAGATTAAATTCTGCTCAGGTAGACAGCGTTACAACCGGTACTTTCTCCCTGACATTTAGAAGTGTCAAGAAAGGAATAAAATATATTTTGCAAGATAAAATCTGCTTTACTACATGACTCCCAGTGTTCAGAGCACAAAAGGTAAGTAGACTGTGAGAGGGTGAAATCTTTAAATCTGTATTATTTGGGTTATGTTTATGGTAAATGGTTTACCTTTTATGAGTTTTAACATATACATAGAGACCACATTATTACTACACTTACTTATGTAGTTATTCTTAATTACATATTCTGTTTCTTTTTAAATCAAGTGTTTTTATAGAAGGTTCCTTGGGCTGTTTCCTGTTACAAGTGACAAAAAGAGTAGCTCTTAACACCCAGAGGTTTAGTGACTATTTTGGAACCCTTCTGCATTAGCTAGCTGCAAGCCTGTAAACATGTTTGTTGACATTCTTTTAATTGTAACACACTAATTGGGTTGAAATGACGACTTCCAAGATTAGTTTACAAGATAAAAAAAGCAAAGTTTCTTCATAGTAATATGAAGTCATGTGGTACCCAAGAAGTTTTGTTCCAATAAAGAACCCACAGAAGAGTCAGCAACAACATCATAGAATATCAGAGTTGGAAGAGACCTCAGGAGGTCATCTAGTCCAACCCCCTGCTCAAAGCAGGACCTAATCCCCAACTAAATCATCCCAGCCAGGGCTTTTGTCAAGCCTGACCTTAAAAACCTCTGAGGAACAAAATTCCACCAACTTCCTAGGTAATCCATTCCAGTGCTTCATCACCCTCCTAGTGAAAAGGTTTTTTCTAATATCCAACCTAAACCTTCCACACTGCAACTTGAGACCATTACTCCTTGTTCGGTCATCTGGTACCACTGAGAAAAGTTTAGATCCATCCTCTTTGGAACCCCCTTTCAGGTAGTTGAAAGCAACTATCAAATCCCCCCCTCATTCTTCTCTTCTGCAGACTAAATGATCCCAGTTCCCTCAGCCTCTCCTCATAAGTCATTTGCTCTAGTCTCCTAATCATTTGTGTTACCCTCCGCTGGACTCTTTCCAATTTATCCACATCCTTCTTGTAGTGTGGGGCCCAAAACTGGACACAGTACTCCAGATGAGGCCTCACCAATGCCGAATAGAGGGGAATGATCCTATTCATTTCTTATAGACCAGTTTTTGATCAAAGGAGTGCCATGGGGAAGAAGGGAATAAACTGGTTATGGCAGTCCCAGTGTTATCTTTAAAGATATAAAAAGGAAACTGAACCCCAAAGTCGGTGTACTTCCACTCTCCCTCTGTCCTCCTGGCACATACAAAAGGTTTGTTTCCACTTGGAATCTCTGAATTTAATTATAAACTCTAGGATAAATTTATACCAAACAATCCTTTTTAACAAATGCTCCAACAGTTAAAGAAATATTGTAAAAAACAGATTATACTCAGCTACAAAGTTACTGAAGAATTCCCTTAAGTGTTTTATTTCAAACTCAGGTTTCTAATCAACAGTTCTTTCTCTGATGGTTCATTTTCTTCAACTGCAAACATTTCATTTCTAAATGTCAGCATGATTTCATCGATGCTATTCCGTTATGAACAAAAAGATACACTAACTGCAAACATGGATAAGCTCCATCTGATGACTATTTCTTTATTCAAATTCATATTATGGAAGTGGAATATTTCAGAAAACCAACTAAAAACATTTTCAAAATAAAACAAGGACACCTAGAAAGTGATAGACTGAAAAGGCATTTTGTGACACTATCAGAACTTTCCTTCTCCGGCCTAGCATCAATGATTTAGCTGGAGACAGCTGCCCTTCTTCCAAGTGCTGATCTCTTGCAGATATTAGGACATTTTTCAGAGGGTGTTGGTTGGGTCTATAGAAATACGTGAGTATACAAAAGTATATAAAGCTCTATGTCATTCACATGTTTGCAGTGGAGCCAACAATATCTCATCCTCTCTCCAATTGGTCTCATGGTTAGATCTACACTGCAGCTGAAGGTATAATTTCCAGATTGGGGAGCAATACATGCACAAGTTTTGCTTGAGCTACACCATACTAAAAAGGGATGCCTGAATATATAATCCTGCCCAGTGCTTTAGGTATGTACTCAGGCAGTGGCATGAGCTAGCCACCTGTATATCCTAAGCTAGAGCACTAAATATAGCAGTGTATCTCGATCAAAGCTAGCAAGGGTACTCAGGGCAGGTACTTTTTCAAACAGCTCTACAAACGCAGCCCACACAGGCTATGAAGTAAAAAACTCACCTCCTTCCCACAGTTTGAAATTATTAGCAAAACAATAATAAAGTTCTCTCAGGACTGGCTGCTTCTGGAGTTCCTCCTCAGTACACACCTTGATTCTCTCCCCCATCTCTCTTAGATCTAAGTGGTAGAGATATGCTTTCAGTCTAAGAGGGCATAGGTTTAAACCCTGCTGTTGGTCCAAGTGGGGTCAACTGCAAAAGTGGCAACCTTGTGGAGGTTTATGGGCATTTTGGGGGTATATTTGGTAAATATATTTATGGTATTTATTTTTAAAGAAACACTGTAGATACAGATCCTATACAGAGAATTACCACATTATTGTAATGATGGCATTTTAGAATAAGTGAGGGCACTTCTCTTGGATTTTTCTATCCATCTAGGTTATTTCTAAGGTGCCTAGCATTTCGGTATCTAAGCATTAGAGATAGGGTAACATGAGAAAGGAGTCTTGTGGTCAAGCACGAGTCTCTAGGCTAAAGGCTGGAAAAGCAAGATTAAGTAGTAGGCCACAATTAAAATTTATTGGCAGATCTGTGAGAAAGCATGTACTAAACATTGGCTGGAGACAGGCGTTTGCTTTCAACAGTAAAATCTCCCAAATATCTCACACTCTTCACCCCTTTCCCACCATATGTGGGGCGGTGGGGGGGTAGGGAGGTGTTATTTTACCAGAAGGTATGCATTTTTGTCTACATGCAATTATTTGGGATCGAGATTGAGTACACTGGCCTTCTGCTATGGTGATGCTCCCATAAGTTGAGATGGGCTGGACAAATCACTCTCTAGAGCCTGTCAGTGAAAATCTGCATACAGGTCATGAGTGGAAGTGAAGAAAAAAAAATTGTTTCCTGCATGGCAGGGGATAAGCCTTGATACTCAGGGTGGCTAGTCCCTCCCACAGCACTGGCTACACTTTTATTTTTAGCATGCCAGCTCAATCAGAGCTAATATGGTATGTTTGCTTGAGCTGGAAGTTACACCATCCTGCTCCAGTGTAGACATACCCTCAGTGACTCACTCCAGCTCTCTCAGAAATTCAGATCTCCCAAGTATCAGTCCAGTGCCCTATCCCAGGGGCCTTGTACCCTAAATCCAGTGTTACTTTCACACATAAAAGCCCTTCATTTTAGCTGTTATCAAATAAACTAAAATGAGGAGCAAAAAATTTCTAATTCACTCATCTGGCAATTAAATATTTCTGTAGATACTGAAGATTAGATTATGATTACTTGGGAAAATGTAAAAAGGAGAGAGATGTAATACAGTATCTTATGAAAAAGTTTTCCATTCATTAAGCAGAGACGTGAAAAACACAATCAGTATTCTTCTAGCTGTCAAAGATACACAAAGGTAAATGTGTGCCCGAATAAATACAAATGCTCTCTAATTAAAAAGGTTTCTCAAAGCTATAAACTGCCAGAAATATTTTAGAAGTCCTTTCAGATGGATGCTTTTCATGGTAGCTGCTAAAAAGATCTTTTCTACCACAATGATTAAATTTAAAACTCAACCTTGGCAGTTTCAAACTGTGAGCTGCTGCTCTTTTGAAGTATTAAAGCTGCCACTTTGCAAATCAGTGACAGAGCTAGAAGTATCATTGCCATCACATCTCCAAGCAATGATTTCTTGAGGACTATTATCTAATGCTAGTGTGATAGGGGATGACAACTCAGGCTTTTAAAAATCACCGTCAGCAGGTGCAAGAATTTTCTTATCACAACTATTCTGAATGGTACATATATTGAATTTGGGGGTGCAGCACCTGATTTGGCTTCTTGCTTAATTATAAACCTATTTTGGATAATCTTCTAAAAGGTGAAAAAGTAGAGTGTCTCTCCATGGTTACTAATAAGGCTGGTACTCTTCTACAGTTCTGAGTAGATTGCAACAGTGTACGAATATAAGTGTAAAGCTTATTAAAGCCAGCTACACTGTTAAATTTATAGTCATGTTGCTATAAACTAACACTTCAACTGCAAAGTCAATCTCTAGCTGGGAGGGGATTCTTTTCTGGACAGTTAAAATGTACCAATTGCTGTGTTTATTGGTACTGATATCTTTTTAGGAAAATCAGAGCTTCAGCCTGTTTAAGACCAGAAAGGACCACTGTGACCATCTAGCCTGCCCTTCTGTATAACACAGACCATAGAATTTTCCCCAAATAGTTCCATTTGAAATAGAGAATATCTTAAAAAAAAAAAAAAAATCCAATCTTGATTTAAGAATTGCCAGAGATGGAGAATCCACCACGACTCTTGGTAAACTGTTTCAATGGTTAATTATCCTCACTGTTAAAAATGCACTCCTTATTCTGAATTTGTCTAGCTTCAACTTCCAGTCATTGGATCGTGTTGTTATACCTTTCTCTGATAAACTGAAGAGACTTGTCAAATAGTTGTTCCCCATGTAGGTACTTACAGATGGTGATCAAGTCAGCCCATAATCTTCTCTTTGTTAATCAGCATAACGCATGTTTTCTAATCCTTGAATCATTCTCGTGACTCTTCTCTGAACCCTCTCATTTATCATCATACTTCTTGAATTGTAGACACCAGAATTGAATATAGTATTCCATCAGCAGTTGCACCAGTGCCAAAGAAAGGTAAACTAACCACTCTATTCTCAATTGAGATTCCCCTGTTTATGCATCCAAGGATAGTCCTTTTGGACAGTGTTGCACTGGGAGGTCATGTTCAATTGATTATCCACCACAGCCCACAATTTTTTTTCAGAGACACCATTTCCCAGAATAGAGTCCTCCATCCTGTAAATATGGCCAACATTCTTTGTTCTTAGGGTTATACATGTAGCTGTACAGTAAAATCTCAGAGTTATGAGCACCAGTGTTACAAACTGACCAGTCAACCACACGTGTCATTGGAACCGGAAGTATGCAATCAGGCAGCGGTAGGGAAAAAAAAAAAAGAAAAAAAAAAAAGAAACAGTACAGTACTGTGTTAAACGTAAACTACTAAAAAAAGGAAAAGCAACATTTTTCTTCTGAATAGTAAAGTTTAAAAGCTGTATTAAGTCAATGTTGAGTTGTAAAATTTTGAAAGAATCACCATAATGTTTTGTTCAGAGCTATGAACATTTCAGAGTTACCAACAACCTCCATTCCCGAGGTGTTCGTAACTGGGAGGTTCTACTGTATTAAAACACATATTGTTTGCTTGAACCCAGGTTACCAAGCAATTCAGATCGCTCTATATCAGTGACACAGCCTCTTGAATATTTACCATAATCTAGTCTAGTCACAGGCCATTACATTTCACCCAGTTACCCCTGTACTGAGCCCAATAACTTGGGTATAACTGACACATTACCAGTATCTGACTTAAACATATCTTCCAGAAAAGCATCCAGCCTTATCTGAAGACAATAAGAGGTGGAGAATCCATCAAATCCCGTGGTTGTTCTTTCCAATGGTCACCCTCACCGTTCAAAATGTATGCCTTATTTTAATTTGTCTGGCGATAACATTCAGTCATTGGTTCTCATTATGCCCTTGTCTGTTAGATTAAAGAGCCTTTTAGTACTCAATATCTTCTCCTTGTGTAGGTACTTATACACTGTAATCAAGTTACCTTCCAATATTTTTTGATAAGCTAAATAAAATTAGCATTTTCCCTCTTAATTTTGCTCATAATCTTTGTCAGATTTGAGAAATCAATGCTTTTGAAGCATCGTGTATACATAATTACTTATCGGTACCATCCTCTCTTTTCCCATATTTAATGTAATCAGGTCATGATCACTGGCCCCTAGACCAGCCTTCAGACCAGTGATTAATTCATTTTTATTTGTCATAGGAGGTTCAACATAGAGGTACTTACTGAGGAATGCAATACCTTGTGTTATAAAATTATGATCTATAATTTCTAGAAAATCTAATGTTTGTCTAATGACTGAATGCAACCTCCAGCTTGTGTCTCCCAAACTAAAGTCCCCTCTAACACCACAATTTTTCTTTCTACACATTACAGCTAACAGGTGCTTAAGGAAAAACCCATTCTGTTCTCTAGCTTGATTTGGTCATCTGTAACAGATCCCCACTCTCTTCTGACCTTTGTTAGCACATGAATTCATATGGATTTTTAAAAAATCCCAAGTTCTTGACTTTTTTCAATAGCCCAAAATCAGGTAATGGCGTGTTTAATGTAGAGCGCTGCCACCCCACGCCGACAATTTTTTATCCACTTTATCCTTCTTAAACAAGTTATAACCGGTGATTTAAACATTTCAGTCATGTGACTCATTCCAGCAGGTCTCAGTAACGCCAATTATATCAAATTTCTCATCAACGAGGCTTTCTAATTCCTCTTGCTTGTCACCCAGACATCTAGCATTGGTATATAAGCATCAGTTCAATTTGTTTGTAACTCACTAAGTTTGAATTTGACACACACTTGCCTCCTTATCACCCTCTGTTTGCATTGTTAAATGCCCTATTGGGTACTGCACTTAGCTAGTCTCCCAACTAATAAGATTTCCCCCTACCTGTGAGATGTAGATGTAACACTGTCTGGAGTGGCTCATGACTGAGAGTGTGTTCTATAATTAGACTTCACCAAGCCAGTAACAAATGTGAACTCCAGGCTCAGTAGAACAGTTTTACCATGGAATCACAGAGTGTTCCCTTAGACTATCTTGCCACCCAGACAAACTCGATTTAGTGATAAATGGTCACTTACACAATCAATCAATCACCACAATATTCAGGTCACTTCCAGTCCCAGGAGAGCAGTGACCTACCCAGATTAATTGGTACTCTTACACCAAAACCAACACCTGTAGCCAATCCTGTAACCAACCAACCCACCCACCCACCCAACTAACTAAGTTTATTAAGTAGAAAACACCAAGAGAATTATTTACAGGTTAAAGCAAGCAAACATACATACAAATGAGTTACTATCTAAATCCTAAGAGTGACGAAACTGTAGTGATCTGTCAATTAAAAGTGTCTTTCAGGGCGAACCCAGGAGGCAGCCCCTGGAGATCTTTGGTTTCAGTTTAGAGTCTCTAGCGCTGTCAGAGTTTACACAGTGAAAGGAGATGGAAAATATTTCCTGTGACTTTGTTTTATTTCTTTCATTCAGCTTCCAAGTCCACAGGACCAGTTTCCATGCACATAGCATTTCCAAGGTGCGATAGAGCCATTAACCAATCCTTTGTATTGGGATGTTCCTTGATGGCCCATCTGATTTTGATAGTCATTCTGGATGGGTGGGGGGAGGGAGGGATAAGTCCCATGCCTGGGTTCACAAGTTCAGAGCAAACATTTTCAAAAGGTATAAAGTAGGGCTGTCAAGTGATTAAAAATTAATCGTGATTAATTGCACTGTTAAATAATAGAATACCATTTATTTAAATAATTTTGAATATTTTCTACATTTTCAAATATATTAATTTCAGTTACAACACAGAATACAAAGTATACAGTGCTCACATTATTTTTATTACAAATATTTGCACTGTAAAAAACAAAAGAAATATTTTTCAATTCACCTAATACAAGCACTGTAGTGCAATCTCTTTATCATGAAAGTTGAACTTACAAATGTAGAATTACGTACAAAAAATAACTGCACTCAAAAATAAAACGTAAAACTTTAGAGCTTACAAGTACACTTAGTCCTACTTCTTGTTCAGACAATCGCTCAAACAAGTTTCTTTACATTTGCAGGAGATAATGGTGCCTGCTTCTTGTTTACAATGTCACCTGAAAGTAAGAACAGGCATTCGCATGGCACTGTTGTAGCTGGCATCGCAAGATATTTATGTGCCAGATACACTAAAGATTCATATGTCCCTTCATGCTTCAACCACCATTCCAGAGGACGTGTCCATGCCAACAAGTTCTGCTCGATAACAATCCAAAGCAGTGCGGACCGACGCATGTTCATTTTCACTATCTGAGTCAGATGCCACTAGCAGAAGGTTGATTTTCTTTTTTGGTAGTTTGGGTTCTGTAGTTTCCGCATCGGACTGCTGCTCTTTTAACTCTTCTGAAAGCATGTTCCACACCTCATCCCTCTCAGATTTTGGAAGGCACTTCAGATTCTTAAACCTTAGGAAGAGTGCTGTAGCTATCTTTAGAAATCTCACATTGGTATCTTCTTTGTGTTTTGACAAATGTGCAGTGAAAGTGTTTTTAAAATGAACAACATGTGCTGGCGGGGGGGGGATCATCCAAGACTGCTATAACATGAAATGCAGGTAAAACAGAGCAGGAGACATGCAATTCTCCCCCCAAGGAGTTCGGTCACAAATTTAATTAACACTTTTCTTTTTAAATGAGCATCATCACCATGCAAGTATGTCCTCTAGAATGGCTGTCAAAGCATGAAGGGCATACAAATGTTTAGCATATATGGCACATAAATACCTTGCAATGCCGGCTACAAAAGTGCCATGCGAACGCCTGTTCTCACTTTCATGTGATATTGTAAATAAGTGGGCAACATTATCTCCTGCAAATGTAAACAAACTTGTTTGTCTGAGCTATTGGCTGAACAAGAAGTAGGACTGAGTGGACTTGTAGGTGTTGTGTATTTGGTTGTCGTGGTAATGGCACCTTATTGTTGCTATGGCAACTGAGTTAGATTATTAGGGGATAGCCCAGCCAGTTTTGGCTGGTTTGGTCAGTTCAGTGTGTGGAAAATAAAGCAAGGCTTCCACGGCTCTCAGCTCTCTGTCTCAAATGATTTCCTCCTAAGCCTGCTGCCCCTAGGATACAACAAAGTGGCGACGAGGATGGGATCCCTGTGCTGCCCCAACACCAGAAGGAAGAAGTAGTCAAGGTAAAAAGAGAAAAGAAAAAAAACAACCTACCAAAATCTTTTAGCTGTTGGAAGGGGGTGAGAACTGGCTTGTTTGCATTGTGTGGGCTTGTTTGCACTGACTGTGAAACCTGAAACTAAAACCATGGCTACACTTACAGGGCCACTGGAACCCTTTGAGGAGAATATAGTGCAATGGCATGTGTATACTGAGCGTTTTGAGCTTTTTGTGATTGCAAATGACATTACAGAAGAGAAGGTGCCAATATTCTTAAGTGTTGTAGGGGCTAAGACCTACTCTCCCTGCTACGCAGCTTACTACACCTTGTTAAGCCCGAGACCAAATCTTACAGTGACGTGTGGAAATCCTGGGGTCCCATTTTTCCCCAAAACCACTGGTAATTGCTGAAAGATATAGGTTCCACAAAGGAGACCAAAACGAAGATGAAACGGTTGTACAATTTGTAGCAACTTTAAAAAGGCTAGCAGAACACTGAATTTAAGGAGATGTTAAATGATGCCCTGTGTGACAGGTTAGCGTGTGGCCTATACAGTGAAGCTATATGGAAGAGCCTATTGACAGTGGCTCAGCTTACCTTACAGAAGGCGATTGATATTGCAGTCTCCATGGAACTGGCTATAAAGGAGGCGCAATACATCGGTGCATCCCCTAGGGTGCATAAGGTGTCGCAAGAACCGACCCACAAAACTGTGCAGAGTCAGGAATGTTACCGCTGTGGTAAGCCAGGTCACCAGGCATCAGAAGGCTGGTGTAAAGACCTGGTGTGTCGACACTGTGGCAAAAAGGGACACACTGAGTGTGCCTGTAAACAAAAGAAAAAGAGGTCTGTGGTCTGGCCGACCAAAAAGGGAAACCTGCATACATCTTCCGCTTAAGGCAACAAAAACTGTTCTGAAGACGTATACAGGAGAAGCTGTGCCCATGTTGGGCACTATTAATGTTAAGGTGGAGCTCAATGGACAGGCTGCTAAATTGCCACTGTTTGTGGTGAGAGGTAATTACCCAGCTTTAATGGGTCGGTCTTGGCTTGGGAAGATTCAGCTGAACTGGGCAGAAGTGCACCGAATGACTAAAGGAGAAACCGGTCTGGCCACTATACTAAGGAAACATGCTGCTGTTTTTGGAGAGGATCTGGGAAGTATGAAGGGAATCACGGTGACATTGAACATTAAACCTGACAGTCAACCAAAATGTCTGAAAGCCCGAACTGTGCCATGTGCCATCAGGCCGAAAGTTGAAGCAGACCTGGAGTGCCTGGTCATCAATGGAGTCCTAATACCAGTTACCCATAGCCCATGGACCACTCCTATTGTGCCAATAGTGAAGAAAGATGGCTCCCTCCGGATTTGTGGTGATTTTAAAGTCACGGTCAACCCAGTGTTGTGAGGAAACAGGTATTGCCCTGCACACATAGATGACCTCTTCGCGGACCTGGCTGGGGGACAGAAGTTCAGTAAGATTGATCTGCGTCAAGCATATTTACAGATGCACGTCGATGAAAAGTCCCAAGAGCTGTTGACTACTGTGACTCATAAGGGGCTTTATCGATACTGTCGCCTACCCTTCGGAATAACGTCTGCTCCCGCCCTGTTCCCGAGGGCTATGGACCAGATCTTGTGTGGCTTGCCAGGAGTTCAGTGCTATCTGGACGACATCCTGGTCACTGGAAGGAATGAAGAGGATCATCTAAAGAATTTAGAGGCTACTCTACAAAGACTGGAAGAGTATGGCCTACGAGTCCGCAAAGACAAGTGTGAATTCTTCCAGCCCTCTGTTGAATATTTGGGACACATCATTGATGCTGCGGGTCTTCCTCAGGCCCCTGCAAAAGTTAAGGCTATTGTGGAGGCTCCCCCACCTCAAAATGTTAGCCAGTTGCACTCGTTTCTAGGACTATTGAACTATTATGGAAAGTTCATCTCACAGTTAGCCACACTGCTAAAACCACTTCATGAACGCCTTGGGCAGAACAAGACCTGGAAGCGGACTGAAGCCTGTAATGTTGCATTTAACAAGGCTAAGGATGCACTGCTAAATTCTGAAGTTCTAACGCACTTTGATCCATTCTTACCCCTACAATTGGCCTGCAATGCCTCCCCTTATGGAGTGGGAGCAGTCGTGTCACACATTATGCCTTCGGAAGAAGAGAGACCTATTGCTTTTGCTTCACGCACTCTAAGCAAAGCAGAAACAAACTATGCCCAAATTGAACGTGAGGCATTGGGGATAGTTTTTGGAATTCGGAAATTTCATCAGTACCTGTTTGGGCGGACGTTTACTCTTCACAGACCATTGACCTCTGACGTCAATTTTTGGACCCTGCACAGGCATTTCCCCCATTAGCTGCTAGTCGTATGCAATGTTGGGCATTGTTACTTTCAGCACACACACCTCTTCTGGCGAGACACCGAATAAGAATCACCTGTTCCTGACTGTTCTCCTCCATTACTGCCAGCAGCTGAGATACCTCCTTGCTCCAAACAAGCGGATGCCACCTCCTCACCCGTTCGTGCTACGATCCCTGAGCCCATTGTCAGGGCTGCTCCCATGGTACTTTTGGGTGCAACACCACCAGGAGTTTGCCACAATCCACCTTGAGACAGAAGACCTCCTCAATGACTGGATCTTTAGCTAGGGCAAACCCACGGTTATGGGGCACAATAATCCCCGGGGTTTAGCCAAGAATGGAGGCAGTCTACCCTCCTTCTCTAGTTTAGTGTTGGTTTTATTTAGGGGATGTTCTTATTAAGGGGGAGGAATATGTTGTGTATTTGGTTGTCGTGGTAATAGCACCTTGTTGTTGCTATGGCAACTGAGTTAGATTATTAGGGGATAGCCCAGCCAGTTTTGGCTGGTTTGGTCAGTTCAGTGTATGGAAAATAAAGCAAGGCTTCCACGGCTCTCAGCTCTCTGTCTCAAATGATTTCTTCCTAAACCTGCTGCCCCCAGGATACAACAGTAGGCGCTAAAGTTTTACATAACTGCACTCAAAACAGTGTAACAAATAAACAAAAAAAAAATCTACATTTGTAAGTTGCACTTTCATGATAAAAAGATTGCACTACAGTACTTGTATAAGGTGAATTAAAAATACTATTTCTTTTGGTTAATCATTTTTACAGGGCAAGTATTTGTAATAAAAAGTAATAATATAAAGGGAGCACTGTACACTTTGTATTCTGTATTGTAATTGAAATCAATGTATTTGAAAATGTAGAAAAACATTCAAAGATTTAATAAATTTCAGTTTGTATTCTATAGTTTAACAGTGTGATTCAAAAAAATTAATCACGATGAATTGCACTTTTAGTTAATCATGCGAGTTAACGGCAATTAATCAGCCCTAGTATACAGCAAAATGTACATATTTTGTTATGGCATAGAATAGAGACATTGCAAGTGAGATTAATGCATGCAGCAACTTGCAAGCATTTCATACAGGCTAAACACTAAATGCATTCTTATAAGGCAAATACCTATTCTGAGCAAATTAACATACAGGTGAACGGGTCCTGTCTCCAGACATAAATTTGCCGGTTCTTAGCTAATGCATGCAGCCTGGGCAAGAGCTAGCATCTGGTCTTCCAATGTCACAGCAGTTCATCCCATTCATATAGCCCTCTCCCTGCTACTATGTGGCCCAATGTTCTACAAAATAAAAGCCTCAGCTTCACACCAGTCATGCAGCTAATAGTCCACCTCCAGTACTTTCTACCTTCTCTTACTCATGGAACTGAAAAAGATCTCCAAGAATATTATTTCTTCAACTCCCTTCCAAGGATCCTAAAGTCTTCTATAATCTGTGGAGTTCCACATGATACTGAGTCATTGGTTCCAAGGTATATCACCACCAGCAGAGATCTGCCAGGTGACTTCATAATCTCATCCAATATTGTGGTTACATTTCATATTTTCACTCTGGGGAGACAACTCACCCTCCTGTTGTCCTTGTCTCCCTTGCTGAATTCCTTTTCCCTTCTTCTGTGGGGTCACCATTGATGACTGTTTGCCCTCTTAAGATGATGGAGGAGCCTCTCTTGGATGCTATTAGCAAGCATTACCATCTTAATTTGCATTAAGATGTTAAAAACAGTTTGTGATTTCAAAGTAAAATCTTATCCAACATGCAAAATGAACGTGCTCCCTCAATTCTGCAACTTAAAATTTCCAGAAGAAATACAGTAAACCAAATCTATATTTTAAATGTGCTCCCTTTACTAAGTGTCAGCTATCTCATCCCCTGGGGATTTTTAGACTAATTAGACAGTAGTTCCAGTGGCAATGTTATTCTACAACAATAATTAGCAAGGAAGGAAACATTGAATGATTTGGAAAAAATTCATTTTCAGGATGGATTTTTTTTATTATTTCACATGAAGTGTGACATGTGACTTGCCCATGTGACTCCAAAACTTCATCTTGAAGCTGGATTCTACACATGGGGGAGGGAGGGGTGTCCACCCACAAGAGAAGGTCTTGGGAGACCCTTGGGAGACCCCTCCATTTGGTCTTCAGCTGGCTCAAGAGATAGCCTCTCCACCCCCAAGGATACCTGAAAGAAACTGGAACAAAGGACAGTAACTACAGTGGGGGGCAGGGGGTTGTGATTGCTGGACTCAGACCAGAAGGAGACTAGTCTGTAAAAGGAAGCTTACTGAAACTCCTCTGAGGGTGAGGTTTTATCTGTATTCAGTTTTATTACTGTATTAGAAATAGATTTGTGTGTTATATTTTATTTTACTTGGTAATTCACTTTGTTCTGACTGTTACTACTTGGAACCACTTAAATCCCACTTTCTGTATCTAATAAAAATCACTTTTTACTTGTTAATTAACCTGGAGTATGTATTAGTACCTGGGAGGGGTGGGGGGAATTGCTGTGCATCTCTCTCTATCAGTGTTATGAAGGGCGAACAATCCATGAGTTTGCCCTGTATAAGCATTATATGGGGTAAAACGGATTTATTTGGGGTTTGGACCCCATTGGAAGTTGAGCAGCTGAGTGTTAAAGACAGGAACATTTCTTAAGCTGCTTCCAAGTAAGCCTACAGCTGTTAGGGGACGTGGTTCAGACCTGGCACTGGGTTTGCAGCAGGCTAGCGGGTCTGGCTCAAACCAGGCAGGGCACTAAAGTCCCAAGCTGGCTGGGGAGGAAAACAGGGGCAGAAGTAGTCTTGGCACATCAGTTGGCAACCCTAAGGGGGTTTCTGTGATACAACCCGTCACAGCAATCATTCAATTCCTGCAGCAAAGAATATAATCACATACTGCTGGAAGAGAGACACTCTGCCTTCAAAGACTGAATAGATGCAAGGATCAAATTCAGCCCTTGAGCAAATGGTTGCAATGCCACTGAATTAATAGAAGCTGTGCAGGCTTATACCAGTACCACATTTGGACTAGAGAGTCTGGTACATTGTGACTATGAACAATTTAAATTCTCACTCAGATATCACAACCCAAGACTAACAAGGTCTCTGCTTCAACACCATCACAATTATCTGGTACAATGACTGGCAGAATTTGACAACCTGCAAAAACCTAATGAAAAGTAAAGACCAACAGACTCAATGATTGACAAATATCCTTTATTAAAACTCTCTCGCTTCTAAGAATCACTCAGAAATAAGTAGACATACCAGGCAAGTTTAGCATGCCCAAACCAAGGCACCCTGAAAAATTGTGAAATGTCTATTGTCTAAAGCAAGGAAACTATTGTATATTTTATTCAGATTTTTAAAATGTGTGTGTCCATTTTCTCTAGGTGCACATACAAATATTAGAAAATATATGAAGAATTAATCAATTGCTCCCCCCGCCCCCAAAAAACCCCACCCTAATCTCAGTTCCACTCCCTTTGTTAAAACCTAAGAAACACACAGGTAAAAGTAGCAGTGGTTGGAAATAGAGGGAGAAATTTCAGATAAAGGTAAAAAGCTTTATCTAACAGGAAGAAACAGTGCTCGCTAAGGCCAGATTTCAATATCTTGACTCCCAGTGAACAGTACTGAACAGTCTGGGAACAACACTGTTGATTTCCGTGGGACTACCAACATTCACCATGAATAAAGGTATCAGAATGTGGGTGTCGGAAGGTGCATATTGGTATGCAGTTCCAACAGAACTGTTTGAAAACGGAAAGTCAGGGAGCCTGCCTAAACATCCTATTCTTTGCAATTATCATAATGGGCCAATGGAGCTGCCCTGGCGCTACTGCCACAACAGGAGATTTTCACAAAACCTCAATGTAGAAAAGGCCTAAGTGTGACCTAAGCATAGGGATGTGTGTGGACACCACCATCAACCTTACAAACTGGTCTCTCACACCTGCTGTACCTCTGCTGGGTTTTAGAATAGCTTTGTTATAATATTGACTAAGGACCATCTGGTATTTTCAACCACAACAAAGGAAGTATTAGGGCCTCAGAGGCTTGATGACACCAAGAATTTTTTGAGACACACAGAAGTGAGAATATGATTCCCCCCATCCCATATGCCCTTTGTTTCCCTTCCTGGTGTAGCCCAAGATCTTGTGTGCTTCAACAGCAGCGGGAACTATAAGTTATGAACTACCACCTGTGGCATGTTGGAAGAACTTCCAGGTTCCTGCCAGGAAGAACCCTCCGTCCTCCCAGCAGGAAGTTTCAGCACTGACTTAAGTTGGGAACACATGGTAGGCAAGTAGAGAGGGGGCTACTGGACTGGAATCTGGTTCCATGTTTCCTTAGAGAAGAAAACTTTGCTTCTGATGGTTTGAGTGGATCTGGTCTGAGATGAATACACGCTGGCAAACAGAGCACATTGGCCCAGTTTCTGCCATGGGGCTTTTTGCACAACTTTGGGACTTACCCTACCTTGAACAACCTTACACTGGGATGGAGAATGGTGGTGGTGGGGGGGGGGGGTACACTAGGTTCCTAAGATAAATGGACAACTATTCTCACAAGAGATCCTCCCATTGACACACTGCCGCAATTCAGAAGGGTTTTGTAATAACAGGTTCTAGTTTGGAAAAATCAAACTGGTTCCCCTTGGACCTGATCCTCTAGCAATGAAGATTCTAGAAGGGAACAATCACTTAAAGAGGAACAATAAGAGTTCAGAGAGACTAAGGGAAATTCAGCTAATAAAATAGCCCTGTCTCACCAGCGCAACGTTCCAGATGAGAAGTGCAACAACAAGGCTTCAGTTATATCTTTCAACTGCTAACTAATGAATGGCAACATTCTTACAGAAGGAGACATCGAGAACATTTTAGCTGCATATATTACACAAGTGTTTGCAACTCATGCTGGGGAGGAATCTCAGTCAACTGTTTTTATACCTTCTATTTTGGGTGAGAGAAGGAGAAAGATAAACAGTGTTTCAAGACAAGTGCTCTGTGTATTGAGAGTGCCAAGTAACATCTGGCATAAAGCCTGTGCTTCTCAGAAAGAGCAGGGTTTTTTGTTTTTGCTTTTTAAAAGCCTCTCTTTGGGGAGAAGGTTAGGAGAGCAATTTCTGCTAGCAATGACAGAGGGTCCTCAAAACCTCACCTGACTCTTGTCATCCTCAGTACATATACAGATGAAACCTATGCCGCCAATTACTGGGTGTCCTCACTCCTTTCTCCAACTACAGAGGTCTGCTAAAGCTCGTCTACAGGAAGGGATTCCTTTTTCAGAAGCCCCCCAGGACAAAGCCTACATTTATAATAAGGCAGCGCTCATTATTAACCACAGATTCCAATTGGTGGTCAGATTTTTATTTTTAAATTCCCAGACTCTGACCAAATGAGAGTAAATACATTATTTATGATTGAGCTGAAACGCATTTTCATAAGCATCTTGTCAGATTATTTTGCAGGTTGGGAGCCTTATTTCATCCTCCAATGGTAAAGCCTCCATGCGTGGGAGTGTAGGTAGGAGGACCGAGAACCCAGGAAAAAAAATCAACATGGTTCACTTTGCAGAGTTTCTGATGCTCAGTGGAGAAATATTTGAGGGGCTACAGAAGCCGGCACAGCCTTCAAACCCCATGGAAAACTGGTGACGTGCAAGCTCATTTCTGGTGTTGCATGCTTCCTCTTAGCAGAATACCAACAGACATGTAGTATAATTCCAGTAATCCGAATTCCCTTTATCAGAAAATCCTAGTTATTCAAATCCAGTGTATCCTACATGTAAGGTAGCCTTTTTAAAAATCACCTACTAATAACTACTCACTTAGCGCTAATCAGTGGCTTGGTATTTGTATAGTAGCTCTTTTGTATCAATCATGGCTGTACAAAAAAGAAATGCTCACAAATGACAACTGTTTTCAAAAAGATAAATAATTCAAAATTAAATTATGTACACGGTGGTTTTAATACGTTAGTGTCATAAGAAGTTTTTTTTTACACTCTTCAATCATGTACAAAGTATTTAACAAACATCAGCAGTACTCCCTTCATTCCCCATATCTGTGTATTCATGAAACTGCAGCTCAAAATACCATGTCTGTTTATCCAAACACCTGGTTATCTGAAACTTTTGGATGTCCCCCAGGCCAGTCAGATAAACGGGAATGTACTGTAATACCTTCCCACTTAACTCTGTCTAAGGAGCCATGATGCCATTGACTCCCCGGTATACAAAATCCCCTTTTCTCAAGTTGCAAGCAACTTTAACATCTGCATGGATATTCAACAGGACCCAAGTGGAGCCTGCTGCAGACAATGGGAGCCCCCGCGGGGCCCTGGACCATCTGAACTCATGGAGCCCTCAACACACAGAATGAGGATGGAGGTACTTCCATGCATTTCTGGCTGCAGGGGGAAATCTCCCAAAGAACTGCTTCTTCACTTATCACTCATGCAACTGGGGAGCACTGACCCCTTAATAATCACCTAGAACAATGAAAACTACTTACAGCATGTACTTCACATTTGGGACCGTTTGTCTTAAAACACTTACCTTAAGAGAGACAAGGGGAAGCCAAAGCACCAACACAACTGGGTTTACTGCCTAATTACTTACTTGAATTGCGAGTTAATGTTTCATTTGCCAGGAAATGACTGAGGGGGAAAAACAAAAACAGAGCAAGGAGCAATCAGGAGAACTGGTGGTAACCAAGATAACAAGAGAAATGGAAGAGAATTTCTACGCACCAATAAAGCCAACTACAGAAGAGCACTATTTAATTCATAATTGTAAGTTAAAATAATTTGAATAATATTATATTATAAAACCAGGATGGAAGCTGTTTTGGCTAAAAGGCAAATAACTAATAACTTTCCTTTTTCTTTAACAAGGAACATAGCTTAACCAACCAGGCTTCACAAGGAAACAGCATGTGCCATCAAGCTCTGCTGCAAAAGGAAGACTTGGTTGAAGGCTACTTGCTTCCTGCCCCCTGCCCCTCAGCAGCAAGGCATTGTGTACACAGGACAAGGAGGAAAACACTCTCTCACTAAGTCAGCACAAGCATCTAGAAGTGGAGAGTGCTCACAACCCAATGCCCCTGTGACATGGAAAGCTGACTGCAGATCAGTGCTCTACCAAAGCTGCACTGAAATCTACAACTGTTTTAGATACTTCCTGTCTCTCTGTATTTCCTCAAAGATTTCCCACCACTTCCTTAGACTAAAATAAGGCAAAATCTGAACTCCCTCTTCTGCATTACCTGGAAAAGTCCACTATCCCTGATAGTAGTTTAACTTGCAACATTACCAATCTCAGAGTCCATCGGAGCATTAGTTCCTGTTCAATTTAAAGTTCTTTCCTTTGGCATGCTCTCATTGTGATGCTGATCGTTAATGCCAAATCAGCAGACCAATAATGACTTCCATATCACACAGATCAGAGATCCAGGAGATGATGCTTTAGTATAATTCTGGTGACAAAGTAATCCTGATATACCCATAAATGTGTATCTATCCCAAAAGGGTGGTATACGGTGCAAAGTTTTGCACTTTCTGTACTGAGTCAGACCTGATAAAACCTTTGGCTTGCATTGAAAGCTGAAAATATTTTTGCATTTTCCAGTCTAGCCAAGACCTCCTCAAGTATTTAGTAACACTCACATTTGAAGGTCTTATTTAAATTTTTTAGATATATTTCAATCCTTAACTAGTCTGGGTTTATTACAATGATCACACTGTTTACTTAGGCATAAGAACGGCTCTACTGGGTCAGATCAAAGGTCCAGCTAGCCCAATATCCTGTCTTCCGACAGTGGCCAGTGCCAGGTGCCCCAGAGGGAATGAACAGAACAGGTAATCATCAAGTGATCCATCCCCTGTCGCTCATTCCCAGCTTCTGGCAAACAGAAGCTAGGGACACCATTCCTGCCCATCCTGGCTAATAGCCATTGATGGACCTATCCTCCATGAATTTATCTAGTTATTTTTTGAACCCTGTTATGGTCTTGGCCTTCACAACATCCTCTGGCAAGGAGTTCCACAGGTTGACTGTGCGTTGTGTGAAGAAATGCTTCCTTTTATTTGTTTTAAACCTGCTGCCTATTAATTTCATTTGGTGACCCCTAGTTCTTGTGTTATGAGTAGTAAACAACACTTCCTTATCTACTTTCTCTACACCAGTCATGATTTTATAGATCTCAATCATATCTACCCTTAGTCGTCTCTTTTCCAAGCTGAAAAGTCCCAGTCTTATTAACCTCTCCTCATACGGAAGCCGTTCCATACCTCTGATAATTTTTGTTGCCCTTTTCTGAACCTTTTCCAATTCCAATACATCTTTTTTGAGATGGGGCGACCACATCTGCACACAGTATTCAAGATATGGGCATACCATGGATCAATATAGAGGCAACATGATATTTTCTGTCCAATTATCTATCCCTTTCTTAATTATTCCCAGCATTCTGTTCGCTTTTTTGACTACCGCTGAACGTTGAGTGGATGTTTTCAGAGAACTATCCATGACTCCAAGATCTCTTTCTTGAGTGGTAACAGCTAATTTAGACCCCATCATTTTATATGTATAAATATAGATTATGCTTTCCAATGTGCATTACTTTGCATTTATCAATGTTGAATTTCATCTGCCATTTTGTTGCCCAGTCACTCAGTTTTGAGAGATCCTTTTGTAGCTCTTTGCAGTCTGCCTAGGGCTTAACTATCTTTAGTAATTTTGTATCATCTGCAAATTTTGCCACCTCACCGTTTACCCCTTTTTCCAGATGATTTATGAGTATGTTGAATAGGACCGGTCCCAGAACAGACCCCTGGGGGACACCACTATTTACCTCTCTCCATTCTGAAAACTGACAGGTGATGTCTGTATTTGTGTAACAGCATCTAAGTTAACCATCTGGTCTAAATCTGCTTTTACTTTACTGCTCACTTCTAATAAAACATTATAGGATACACATTTCTGGCAGCACACCAGGAACTATATCAGCGTAATGCATTATAGCCTCAAAAGGTCCTTATCCATTAAATGCCTCAACAAATTCCTTAAAATATTTTTTGCATAATGTTCTGTAGAAACTTTTTGCACCCATTTGAAATTTTACACTCATCTGCATTTGCAGACTGCTCATCAACCAAAACACAAGGTATTTCCTGTTCCGCCTTTAGTGAGTGGCATCTGTCCTTGGCTCAGAGAGGGCAGCTCTTACTTCTGTAAACAAAGTCACCTTCTCTTGGTCCAAAAACGTTGCTTTCTGCAATGCTGAAGTGATTATATTTTAATCAGTATGGACAGAATATATTTTAGAAAAGAAACTACTATTAAGTTGCCAAATGTCCCACCCATATCCCCATAGAAGCTTATTTCCTTCTCTACCATTTTATTTTTTAAAAAATCTATTTTTTCCCCTGGTGCTGGAAATAAATTGTTTTACCGCTTTGTACAGCCTCAGCAACGATCTCAGAACAGCTCTGGGAATGTTAATTCCTGTGCTGCTTCAGACTCAGGAGGAGGCACTCCAGGATGCATAAAATCATAGAAGATTAGGGTGGCAGAGACGTCAGGAGGTCATCTAGTCCAACCCCCTGCTCAAAGCAAGACAAACCTCAATTAAATCATCCCAGTCAATGCTTTGTCAAGCCAGGCCTTCAAAACCTCTAAGGATGGAGATTCCATAACCTCTCTAGGTAACCCATTCCAGTGCTTCACCACCCTCTTAGTGAAAGTTTTTCCTAATCTCCAACCTAGATCTCCCCCACTGCAACTTGAGACCACTGCTCCTTGTTCTGTCATCTGCCACCACTGGAACAGCCTACTCCATCCTCTTTGGAACCCCCCTTCCTATAGTTGAAGGCTGCTATCAAATCCCCCCCATAAAAATAAGCCCAGTTCCCTTAGCCTCTCCTCATAAGCCATGTGCCCCAGCCCTCTAATCATTTTTGTTGCCCTCCACTGTACTCCCTCCAATTTGTCCACATCCTTTCTGTAGTAGGGGGCCCAAAACTGGACACAGTACTCCAGATGTGGCCTCACCAGTGCTGAATAGAGGGGAATAATCACTTCCCTTGATCTTCTGGCAATGCTCCTACTAATGCAGCCCAATGTGCCGTTAGCCTTCTTGGCAACAAGGGCACACTGTTGACTCATATCCAGCTTCTCGTCCACTGTAATCCCAGGTCCTTTTCTGCATAACTGCCGCTTAGCCAGTCAGTCCCCAGCCTTTAGCAGTGCATGGGATTCTTTCGTCCTAAATGCAGGACTCTGCACTTGTCCTTGTTAAACCTCAGATTTCTTCTGGCCCAATCCTCCAATTTGTCTAGGTCACTCTGGACCCTATCCCTACCCTCCAGCGTATCTACCTCTCCCCGCAGCTTAATGTCAGCCACAACTTGCTGAGGGTGCAATCCATCCCATCATCCAGATCATTAATGAAGATGTTGAACAAAACCAGCCCCACGACAGACCCCCTGGGGCACTCCGCTTGATACCAGCTGCCAACTAGACATTGAGCTGTTGATCAATACCAGTTGAGCCCAACGATCTAGCCAGCTCTCTCTCCACCTTATAGTTCATTCATTCAATCCATACATTTTTAACTTGCTGGCAAGAATACTGTGGGAAACTTAGCAAAGCTTTTGATACAAGTCAAGATATACCATGTCTATTGCTTTCCCCATAGCCACAGAGTCAGTTATCTCATCATAAAAGGCAATCAGGTTGGTCAGGAATAACTTGCCCTGGGTGAGCTCACGTTGACTGTTCCTGATCACCTTCCTCTCCAAGTGCTTCAAAATGGATTCCTTGAGAACCTGCTCCATGATTTTTCCAGGGACTGAGGTGAGGCTGACCAGTCTGTAGTTCCCCAGATTCTCCTTCTTCCCTTTTTCAAAGATGGGCACTATAATTTTCCTTTTTCCAATCATCTGGGACCTCCCCTGATCACAACGAGTTTTCAAAGATAACGGCCAATGGCTCTGCAATCACATCAGCCAACTCCCTCAGTACCCTCGGATGCATTAGATCCAGACCCATGGACTTGTGCATGTTCAGCTTTTCTAAATAGTCCTTAACCTGTTCTTTCACCACTGAGGGCTGCTCACCTCCTCCCCATACTGTGCTGCCCAGTGCAGCAGTCTGGGAGGTGACCTTGTCTGTGAAGACTGAGGCCAAAAAAAAAAAAGCAACGAGTACTTCAGCTTTTCCCACATCATCCGTCACTAGGTTGCCTCCCCCATTCAGTAAGGGTCCCACATTTTCTCTGACCTTTTTCTTGTTGCTAACATACCTGTAGAAACCCTTCTTGTTACCCTTCACATCCCTTGCTAGCTGCAACGCCAATTGTGCTTTGGCTTTACTGATTACACCCCTGTATGCTCGAGCAATATTTTTATACTCTTCCCTAGTCATCTGTCCACGTTTCCATTTCTTGTAAGCTTCCTTTTTGTGATCACCAAAGATTTCTCTGGTAAGCCAAGGTGGTCGCCTGCCATATTTACTTTTTTTCTACACATTGGGATGATTTGTTCCTGCGCCCTCAATAAGGCTTCTTTAAAATACAGTCAGCTCTCCTGGACTCCTTTTCCCCTCATATTACCTCCCAGGGGATCTTGCCCATCAGTTACCTGAGGATGTCAGAGTCTGCTTTTCTGAAATCCAGGGTCCCTATTCTGCTGCTCTCCTTTTTCCTTTTGTCAAGATCCTGAACTCAACCATCTCATGGTCACTGCTGCCCAGGTGGCCACCCACTTCTACTTCCCCTACCAATTCTTCCCTGTTTGTGAGCAGCAGGTCAAGAGGAGCCCGTCCCATAGTTGGTTCCTGCAGCACTTGTGCCAGGAAGTTGTCCCCAACACTCTCCAAAAACTTCCTGGATTGTCTGTGCACTGCTGTGTATTGCTCTCCCAGCAGATATCAGGGTGATTGACGTCCCCCATGAGAACCAGGTCCTGCAACCTGGAAACTTCTGTTAGTTGTCCAAAGAAAGCCTCGTCTACCTCTTCCTCCTGGTCTGGTGGTCTATAGCAGACGCTCACCATGACATGACCCTTGTTGCTCTTGCCGCCAAGCTTAACCCCAAAAGACTCTCAATAGGCTTTTCTCCAGTTTCATACTGGAGCTCTGAGCAATCATACTGCTCTCTTACATATAGTGCAACTCCTCCACCTTTTCTCCCCCCTCCTGTCCTTCCTGAACAGTTTATACCCATCCACGACAGTGCTCCAGTCATGTGAGTTACCCCACCAAGTCTGTTATTCCAATCACATGATTGTTCCTTGACTGTGCCAGGACCTCCAATTCTTCCTGTTTGTTTCCCAGGTTTCTTGCATTCATATACAGGCATCTAAGATAAATAGCAGATTGTCCTACTTTATCAATATGAATTGGGAGGCCTCCCCTGTTGCACCCTCCTTGTGTTTCCTTCCAGTAACCCACTTCCCCCCAGGGCTTAGGTCTCCATCCCCCAGCGAACCTAGTTTAAAGCCCTCCTCACTAGGTTAGCAAGCTTGCCTGCAAAGATGCTCTTCCCTCTCTTCGTTGGGTGGATCCCATCTCTTCCTAGCAATCCTCCTTCCTGACACAACATCCGACGGTTGAAGAATCCAAAGCCCTTTCTCCTAAAGCACTTGCGTAACCACGCATTTACCTCCACAATTCGATGGTCCCTTCTGGGGCCTTTTTCTTCAATGGGAGGATGGACGAGAACAAGACTTGCACCTCAAACTCCTTTATCCTTCTTCCCAGAGCCACATAGTCTGCAGTGACCCGCTCAAGGTCATTCTTGGCAGTATCATTGGTGCCCAAATGGAGAAGTAGGAAGGGGTAGCAGTCTAAGGGCTTGATCAGTCTTGGCAGACACTCCATCACATCCTGAATTCTAGCTCCAGGCAAATAGCACACTTCGAGTTTCCCAGTCTGGACGGCAGATGGAGGACTCCGACATTCACCACCCGTCTCCTCTTCTTGGGAGCGGTGGTGGTGGAACCCCCCCCACCCCTAGGACAATGCATCCCATGCCTCTGATTCCTTCCCTCGGATGACTCTTCCAAACCATTCTCTGTTGTAGTACCTGTGCAGAGAGCCTGAAAATGGTTTCTTACCTCTAGCAGCATTGGAGGTACATGGATTCTCCTCTTGCTTCTTCTGGAGGTCATATGCTTCAAATTTTCTTCCCCATTCTGCACTGCCCTCTCAGATGCTTCAGCATGCTGTGCCTGCAGTACCAAACACTGACTTCTATCCAGAAAATCTTCAGTTTCTCTGATGCAATGCAGGGTTGATACTTGGGTTTCTAGACCTTTAACCTTCTCTTCCGATATGGAGACTAGCTTGCACTTTGTACAGACAAAAGTCGCTTCTATCCTCTGGGAGAAAGACAAACACGGCACATCCCATGCAGGTCACAACAGCTGATTGCTCACTATCCATAATGTCTTCCTTCTAAGAGCCTCTTCAGATGTTGTATTTATGGCTCTCAGAAGCCTGAAAGGCAAAAGAGACCTCAAACACTCTGTGGGAACTCCCCCCAGGCAAACTCCCTCTGCTTGCCTATCCTTAGATCCCTGCTCACTCAGCTCGCAACTGGCTGCTTTTTTTATATGGCTGCTGGCTCAAAGCCTTCCCTCCAATCAACCACTCAAGGCCCACCTAAAATAAAGCACTCCCAATTCACACTTTTCAAACAAACAAGGTCAAACAGTCCCTGCAACTAGCTCCAGTCAAACAAATGGTTACAGCAGACAGACTCGGCTATTCATCCCACCAGCTCACAGCACAGACCCCCTAATGCAGCACTCACCATAGCTCCTCTCAGACAGTTCCCAGGCAAACGTCCTCTGTTTGCCTGTCCTCTGTTCGTCACTTTGGTCTCTAACGAAAAAATGGTGGCTATTTAAAACAAAAAGCCCACATACATATATGGGACTGCAGGAATTACCACAGCAGATCAATTCAGCAGTCTTGCAAGTCCAATATACTTTCTGCTTTAGTCACCAGTACTTGAAAGGCAATACATTTTCAGTATTATTTCTATCCCCTGCCTTATGCATTCTAACATTTTGTTTGCTCAGTATGCAGCGGTGGTCAAAAAAGCAGATCTTTTCAGAGAATTCTCCATAACAATGCCCAGGTCTTTTTCCTGAGTGGTTACAGTAATTTCAGAATCCACAGGGGTTCAAATTGTTCCTTCTAACATGCATTACTTTGCATTTATCCACAATGAGTTTCATCTACTTGACCATTCAACTAGTTTTCCTAGGTCCCTCTGAACTTCAACAGTCTTCACTAAATAATTATGTGACCAGCACTTGCCATCTCATTGCTTATTCCCTTTTCTAGATAATGGATTGCTATATTAAATACTAACAGTCTGAGCACAGAACCTTGGGACACCCTACTGTTGGCCTTTGACAATGTTGAATATAGACCTGTCATAAATATAAAGGGAAGGGGGAGAGGATCTGATGCAGTGCTATAAAATCCTCTTACCAGTAAAGGGTTAAGAAATGCAGGTAGCCAGACTGACACCTGACCTGGCTGGCATCTGACCAATGGGGGGGGACAAGATACTTTCAAATCTTGGAAGGGGGAAAAGCTTTGTGTGTGGCTCTTTGTCAGACACGGAGTGATCTTGGAGTAAAAAGGAATCAGTCATCTTTTCATCAAATCCTCACTTTTCTAAAGTAAGTCTAGTCAGCATAGCGAGTAGATTTCTGTTCATTTTGCTTGGTGTGTATTCCCTGTGTTAAAGGGAGGGGTTATTCCTTTTTCTTTTTCTGTAACTTTAAGGTTTTGTCCAGAGGGGGGGAATCCCTCTGAGTTTGGAAATTGAGTATCCTGTAAAATAGTTACCATCCTGATTTTACAGAGCTGATGTTACCTTCTTTGTTTTAATAAAATCCTTCTTTTAAGAAGCTGACTGTTTTCTATGGTTTTTAAAAACCCAGGGGGTGGGTTTTTAGATCACTGCGTAACCAATTGGTTAGGAGATTATTCTCAAGATTCCCAGGACAGGGGGGTACGGGCTGGAGAGGATATTTTTTGGGGGAAGGGACTTCAAGTGGTCCCCTTTCCTGGATTCCTGTTTAGAACACTTGATGGTGGCAGTGGAAGAAGCATTTCTCAGGGTGCAGGGAATTGTGTACCTTGGGGGTTTTAACCTAAGCTGGTAAAAATAAGTTTAGGGGCTCTTCATGCGGGCCCCCACGTCTTTACCCTAGAGTTTAGAGTGGGGAGGGAACCCTGACAAGACCTTTCAATCCTACCCACTGTTTTCTCTTTCTTAGGGTATGTCTACGCTGGAGCTAGAAGCCTCAGCTCGACTAGACATACCCACATTAGTGCTGCTCTAAAAACAGAAGTATAGCCATAGTGGCATGACCAGCGGGATGGGATAGCCATTCTGAGTATGACCCTGTCCGGCTTCCAACATCATGGCTACCCTTCTATTTTTAGCATGCTAGCTCAGATGTATCTATTCTAGCTAGAAATTACACCTTCCAGATCTAGTGAGATGTACCTTTAAGAAGTTTATAAGCCATAGCAGAACTTTCTCTCTTCTCCCATGACAACTTAATACAATTTATTTGGATTAATAAGGAAACTTAACAGTTCTTTATTCACTATTTTTCTAACATGCTCAAAAAAAAGTTAGATTATAGAAGCTTTTCCTTTAAAGCCATTCAGGATCATTCTCAGCCACTGAATGAATGAGTGTGTATATGTATAAATATAAATAAGAATAGATTTTTATTACTCTGTAGTATTTATCAGAGTACTTATGTAGTACTGCCAGAAAGGAAAAAAAATAAGAAAGGGAAAAGCTAGAAATACAGTACTGCAGTAAGTTTAACTGCTACCAGGCAACAACTGTTCAGGTTTTAATGTCACCCACTGTATATGTATGTTTAAACCTTGATGATACTAGATTATATTGACAACCTAGATCCCAAACTGCAACCTTTACACCAGGCCTGCACAACATGAGGCCCGTGTGGGCTCACTGTGCAGCCCGTGGGGGGGGGTGAGTAGGTGGGCTCACTGTGCAGCCCAAAATCTGGGACTGTGTCCGTTGGTCCTTTTTGCTGCTTGTCTCTGGGCTGGGGGTTGTCCCAATGCTGCAAAGAGGGTGTTCCCGAAGGAAGGTGCTTGCTTCTAACCCCCGAGGCCGTCAGTATGTCTGCTCTTCTCTAGTCAGCCCACTTGACAAGTTTGATTGTCCTTGGTCTGGTTCCCATGCCCTCTCCAAGGGCTGCAGCTGTCTGGAAGTGCCTGCCTTCCACGCCTTCCTCATTCACACCTCACTCATTCAACAGGGCAACTGAATACAAAGAGGGGGGAAGAGCTTATTCTACTTCTAGCAAAAAGACATTTTTCTTTTACCTTAATTATACTACCTTAGGGGCCAGCTATAACATATTACCAAGGTTCAATACCAAGTCATATAAAAGTTATACAAAAATGCATAATGCAGAGATTTATCTACAACTGCATTGACTGACTGTTGTGTGCAGTAATATAGTGACCCCTGGGGGGGTGAAGAGGGGTGTGATGGTGGGGCCGAGCGGAGAGGGGGTGGGTCCTATTTTACTGATGTGATCTGGTCACCCTATGTGCGCTTTCTTTCCCCCTCTACAGGCTTCCACACCCCAGCGCTAAGGAAGGAGTGGTTGTTTCCGTGGGGCAGGTGGTGCTGGGGTGGGGGGGTGTTTCCGCGGGGCCGGGGGGTTTAGGCCCTCCGCTGTTTTCTTTGGAGTAATATGGCCCTTGCCACTTTACGAGTTGTGCAGGCCTGCTTTACACACATACTAAGCATTTGAATAGCCCTAGTGACTTTAATGACAACTCACATGCTTAGAAGTTAAAACGTGTATATATGTTTGCAATATCAGGGACTTCAACTATAACTGTTTAAGGAAAGGGGCATTTTCTTGTCTGAGGGGGTACTGTGTACATAAATTGTAACAATTATTGGTCAAGTTTTGTGTCTCATCTACAGTATTTGGGAATGATAAAATGGTCAGTGTGGAGGTGTCTGTCAGAACCCTTCATAGTTCTTCCGAACTGCTCACATTGCCTTTCTTGTATAAAGAAACATTTCAAGAAAAATCAGTATGATGGGGAAAGGGTAATTTAATGTTGTAATCTAACAGTATAGGGTCAGCAAGAGGGCAGGAGATGGTTATGTGAATGTACAGGGGAACTCATACTATTCAGATCTTTGGGAGAACCAATTCCAGGACTTTGGAGCTCTGCTCCGGCTCCAGGCAAAAACCTGCAGCTCCACTGCTCTGGAGCTGCTCCGTACTCCAGCTCTGCTCTAAAGCCCTGACCAATTCTCTATTTGATTGGGCTGCTCAGCTCCTTTGTATATACACCATCACATCACATGGAACTACGAGACAGAATGGAAGCATAGACAGTACTGCCACTTGCTTGTTATTTCAACCACTAAATATGTTGGTCTGAAATTAATGAAATAATCCTTTTACGCAGTTCTCTACGCTCCCTTATTGTTGTTTCCCCAGACAGTAAAATACATTTTAAAGGACGTTCAAAAACCTGAGCCTTAATTATTAGACAGGCTTCTCTTAAGACGTGATCAGAGAGGAGATGTTATATAGTGGTTGTTTAAGTGGAAGCCCTTATCCAGTCCTAAAACTAGTTTTCTATAATTTCTTCGAAAAAAGGCTTTGAAGGAATGTTCTAATTAGAAAACACAAGCACCTGGAAATTCCCTGTTAATGTTGTAAGCAACAATTCATTATTAGATTACAGTTAATTTGTAAAAGCAGTAAAATCAAAGTACCTCCCAAAAATGCAACCTTGACCCAGCCCTTTTATGTGGTTAATATTGAAACACATTGTTTTAAGTGTATGAGAATCTTAATTAATGTTATGATCTCTGCACCAGTAATGTCTCTTCTTGCATTGGAATCAATGTTGTGGATCTTGAAGTTGTAGGCCTATGACAGCCTGTTAATATTGGGCAAAATTAATTCCAGTTGCTTCCAACTAATCATTCCCCTCCCTAGCCCCACAGAGTTTACTCAGAAGTGATAATACAGCTTGTGTCTATATAATCTTTTAATTGGAACCTCTATTCTCCCTCCACCTCCAGGGATTCCAGAGGCAGGCACAACCTGGTATCACAATTCCGTTGGAGTCATACCCCTAGGAAATTGATGGGGAGGGGAGGAGGCGGCAGTCTAGTTCATATCGCAAAGAGATAATAAAATAAATAATAATAATACTCCTCCCCAGCTAAAATTGTGGATCACTCTACAGCAACACAACGTATTGCTTAAAAGGAACTAATGCAATCCTTTCAATCTATCCAGTATATAGATTACTTCACACGATAAAATCCTGAGGTCTTTGGCTAATCTTGAAGCTAAATATCATTCAATTAATTTCCAAGTTAGTCAGTCCTTTTACACAAAGGGAAGTTTTCAGCAAGCTTCCACATCTTTTCTCTCTCTTGTTCATCACCTCAGCCCTGCCTTCTGCAAACACAAACTGAAATTCAACCTCATGGGAAAGCAGTGTAAATTGAAGAACAGGACTGGGAGCCAAAACACTCCCAAATTCTAATTCTAGCCTTGATACTACTTCTGTGTGGCTTTGAGCAAGTGATAACCTGTCTCAGTTTTCCCATCTGTGAAAGGGGGAAAAAAAGATTTCTTTCCCTATCTCACAGGGGTATCATGAGCATTATTTAACCTTTGTAAAGCTCTTTATTATTGCTACAGAATGGTAGCATCTAAAGACCCAGACCCTTGATTGTGTGTATAGTGCCTCTCACAAACAAAAGACAATCCTTTGCCATAAAGGTCATAAGATAATGACTACTAAATATTTTATTACTCAATTCTGCACCAATGTTGCTTTCACACAGGAATAATGGTGCAGTTTTTAAACCATTTCTCACCTTTGACTTTCAGTCTCCCTCTGTATCTCTGGTATGTTGGTTTACTACTCCCTGTAGCCCTTTATTAGGTCATGTTTCCACAAAAAGGAGCATATTTGCCTTTGATATGCAAACATATGGTTTCATATATGCTATTAGAATCATTGGGAATAGTATGTGCATCACTAGAAAATATTTCCCCAGTTTATTTACTTTGTGTACCAGAAATTGCAAAATTTAGTAGGGACAGATCTCAATAAAAATATTACATTTCCCTGAATAGAATTAACATACCACTTCACCAGCAATAAATAGCAATACTTTAGTAGCAAATAGGATCCCATCAATGTACATAGCAACCTTTGGACCCACCAATATTTATGGAGCAACCACATCCTGTGCATAAATCATTTCTTGTTCATGTTGAGTGTTTGGGAATTCCTTCTATTTCAAAGTATTACACTGTTCTTGCATTTCCATTTAGAAAACTGAAAAACAGGATAATGTAAATTATGCTGAGTAACAATACTATGGCATACAGTGGGTTCCAAGGGTTCTTATTTCCCGCTGTAGCTAACAGTGTATATTCAAGGCTGAATCAGCTGAATTGCAAAATAATTCACTCACCATACATAAAAGCACTTGGACTATTTCACAACTTGTGAATTCAGAAACTTTTCTGAGACCAAGTAAGGAACAGGATTATAGTTAATCGTATTAGCCTAGCACTGCTTTTTTTTTTTAAAAAAAAATGAAGTTAGAGATATGAAACTTCCCACATTTTCACATGCCAGCTGCATTCTGAGAGACTTTAGTTTATTAATAAGTAATAGAATTATCATCTTCAGACCTGGGATTTTAGAGGATTACATGGGGGGGATGCTGAAATAATCCACCAAGAAGTACTTGTGGACTCTGTGCTTTTGGTAGGGAGTAAAGAGGCCTTAAACAGACACTGAGGAGTAAATTGGAGGGAGACCTTAAAGAAGGTATGTTTCAGCCTACATTTTGGAAAGGTTGTTTTGCAAAGGTATTTTAAGACCTGGATCTCAATTAAAGACTTTCTTGGGAGGAATGAAATTCAGCAGCCCATTGTTCAGAGCATTCTCCCAAACATATGAGCTAGAGGGAAAGGGCTGGCAAGAACCTGGCATTCACCAGATCCTGGCAATCTTATATTTGGTACCATGTAACGTTACAGTGTTACAGAAACAGTTACTGCAGCCACTTAGATGGATGAGTGACTTTGAAATTCTTCAACAGCTTTCACAACTTTGTGATTTAACTCATGATTATATGAACAGTAATCACTAGCATGATTTAACTTTGTGATCACTAGTTTAAGTTATAGAACTGTAAACATCTGAATCCAAGGACGTATTCCATAAAAAGAACAACATTTATTCAGTGATCCAGCTGCATTGCTAAATGCTCAAAGTGTGTGTGTGTGTATATATATATATATATATATATATATATATATATATTTTAGCTTTGGGCAGAAACCAGACATGGAAAACTTCTGAAAGACAAAAGTTTCAAGAAGTTATGACAAATTGAAAACAGGGGGTTAGAACGGAAACTATTCTGAAACCTTATCTATAGCACTCAGTCCAACTGTAGTTTATTTAACCACTGCCTCCTCTTGCCACATACCACTTACAAATATCTAACTCAAGGAAAATAAAATTTAGCTTAAATAAATTTCTGGGTTGAGATCTTACACCAAATTTCAGCCCAAACAATATACACCCCTGAAATATCAGATCTGTAATGGCAGCACTGAGACCAGGCAACATTTTCATGCCATTTAAAAAAAAGTGTTCATAACCAATAATTTAGGGAACTTAGACATTTTTACTAGATAAATGGCTACCTAAGGCCATCTACTGCTTAGAAACATGTGTTTAATTAGAGCACAGCTGACAAGAGCAGTTAGCATTTCCTGAATACTACCTCTTCCCAAAAATACATAAAAACTACTTTAAAACATCATGAACCATGTTTAAAAGGCTAAAACTTACAACAGACTTTGGACCAACAATAGAGGGTGGCAGATTCAGATCTCTTTTATTGGACCAACTTGTCTTGGTGGAAGGTACAAGTGGGGACTCGTGTGACTCCAGTCATGACCCATATGGGCTCAGCCTGCCTGCCTGCAAAGAACTGCAGGACCATGGCCTGTACTGTTCATGGCAGTCCACCAACAGACTGACGTATCGGAATAAAACACCAATTCTATAGAATTTATTTTTAAGTGTAACATCTGGTACGATTTGACTAAGAGTCCGAAGAGCTAGGTTCTATCACCAGTCACATTTCTTCTGTGACCTTAGTAAATTAATTTAGGTCAAAATTTGCAAAACTTGGTCCTCAGAGTTAGAACTAAAGGATTTAGGAGCATAACAGTGAGGATCATTAACTACTGGAACTCTGTACCAACAGTTGTGGTGGCTTCTCCATCACTTGCAATTTTCAAATCAAGATCAGATGTTTTTCTGAAATATTTGTAAGACAAATCCAGCAATTTCCTCCAATATCTTTGGGAGATCTTACTATATTAAATATATGTACCATTGTGGGCCAGGGATTGTATGTAATTCCATGTGGGAGGATGGGGAGAAGGAGAGCCCTTCAGGAACTCACAACAAAGGGAGAGATTCAGCAAATTCATTCAGGTTATAACATCTCCCAAGGGGTACCACCACCTGGAAAGATCTGCATATGGTCAGGAACAAGGACTTGCAGCTGTACCTGCCCAGTCTCCAAGCAGCCTATGAGAACAGCTGAGCTGCAGAACGGCCACTGAGGAAGTCAGTAGGCCTGTTCCTAAGTCCAGGAGCAACTGATCTCTGGCTGCTCAGCACACATGCCCTCAGCTACAATATCTCCTGTACCTGCCCTGATCCTGGCTTGCTCCAGCTGTCATCTTGTCTTGTTCCCAGCCCTGCTCCTGTCCTGCCTAGTCCCCTCCAGTCCTGCTCGGTTCCTGACTCTGGCTCTCACCTGTGGCTCAGACTCCTGGTTCCTGACTCAATCTGACCTGCGCCCCTGCTCCAACCACTGGGCATGACTGCCCATGTCCCTGTTCCTGACAGTTTGAGCAGCCCATAAAGGACAAAAGCAGGCTCTGCTGCTAGGGTGGACCCCACAAAGGCCAACATCCTCACGATAGAGTTAGTGGAGCTCCTGCAAAGTCTATCAACTCAGGTTAGCACTCTGCAGGCACAGACTGCAGTCTCATGGGTAAACGCTACACCACCAACAGTTCATGGCCCTCACAGAATCGTAGAAACGTAGGGCTAGACGGGACCTTGAGAAGTCATCAAGTCCAGCCCCCTGCACTGTGGCAGGACCAAGTAAACATAGACCATCCCTGACAGGTGTTTGTCCAACTAGTTTTTTAAAGTTTTAAAATGATGGGGACTCCACAACCTCCCTTGGAAACTTGTACCTGACCTTACCTACCCTAATAGTTAGAAAGTTTTTTTCTAATGTCTAACTTAAACCTCCCTTGCTGCAGATTAAGCCCATTACTTCTTCTCCTACTCTCAGTGCACATGGAGAACAGTTGGTCACTGCCCTCTTTATAACAGCCCTTAACATATTGGAAGACTTCTTGGGTCACCCCTCAGTCTTCTTTTCTCAAGACAAAACATGCACAGTTTTGTCAACCATGGGTTTTTTGAACCATCATTGGCTCCAGCCTTGAAATATCCTGGTCAAAAGAGAGACAGACCTGTGGCTCCCCCCAGGAGAGGTGACAGCTGGGGAGCTGTAACCCTGAGAGCTGGTGCCCTTGGTGGACCATAGATGGGGAATACAGGTGCAGTTGCCCTGAACTATGACAATATGCTCTAGTTTAAACAGGAATTATTTTGGGGAAGTTCAATAACTTGTGTTATAGTATCTATGAATGAGATTACCCCTATGTGTACAGTTATGTACATGAACAAAGTCTTTGCAGGATAAAGACCTTAGACTGGACCTTAGATCAGTGGGCTGGGAACTTCTGGGTGCTTAGCACTTCTGAAAGTCAAGCCACTGATTTAGATGCTCAAAAATGGATTTAGAAACAATCTGAAGCACCCCATTTTGGACATCTTAATTTCCCTAGGTGAGATCCTCACCCCCATCCCAGCCCCTTTATGCCAGGTAAAAGGGACAGACATAAAGGGACCTTAAAAGCTTCAATTCCAGCCAGAGTCGGATTTCCCCAGTTCAAGAATAGTGGATGACTGCTGTGAGGCTGCCTTCTAAGGACCCACACCCAAAACCTGGCAGAGGGGGTGTGCCGGAATGAGGCTACAGGTAAGAGCAGACTCTCAGGGATCTGTCTGCAGCCCACGGCACTGCAAAGATTCCAAACAGCACTGCTCACCACTGGCAGTTGGCAACAGGACTACCATATCTTTGACAGGATTCCAGGGGTTCTCTAAATTAGGCTGAGGGCCTTTTTAGCTCCCACAGCAGCACAGGATAAGGAGGGCTTAGCCTTAGAGCCACCTTGGCCATGTCTACATTTCCCCCTCTATCTATCTGGCATGTTAAAACAGTATTTCCTTCCATCCATTGGCACTGTGAAGCTTAATTCATTAGTGTCTGTAAAGTGGTGTGAGAACCACAGATGGAACATGCTATCGAAATGCAAACAATTCTTACTAGTTATGGGTTATACAAGATAGTGTCTTATTTTAAATTTTTTTTACAAATAATGACTTAAACCATAAAAAGTATTTATCTCTTGAAATTTTATATTTATTTTTCCTACCAATTTTACTCATTTTATTCAGGAGAAACTAATTTTCTCACACACACACCCACCCCCACCCACACACCCAACCCCTCTCTTGCAGCAGAAGCCAAACTGGCTCCATTTAGTTTTACTACTTAGTTGGTGATGCAGCTGCATCAGCAATGTCACCACAAACGTGGATGCTCTGAAAACTGTTAACTGCAAAGGGATCTTAACAACACAGAGACACACAGAAGGAACCAAAGAGCACAGATCATTTTATATTGGTTCTTCCAAAGCAACAGCTATTGTAGGCTGCTATACATTTCTCAATGGAGAATTAAAAACAAAAAAACATATTGTGATCTGGGACCTTCATCCACCAGAAGGTAATTCTTTTGAAGGAACATTGTGTCAAAGTTTGAGCCCAAAGCATTTGACAGTGTTTCTTATCCTGCAGATATGTCTACTGGAGTTAATAAGAAACTGACGTTATCTCAGAGTCAAACTGGCAGACTGTTCTTTCTAAACAAAGAGGGAAAGACGACAGAGTAATAGTGTTGCATGTCTCTGTGGACCAGAACTGCTCCATTCCTACTAGTCTTAGAGATGGTAATAGGGTGGCACTCTTCCTCTCAGATTGCTTATCAATCCCAGAGCTTCATGGAATTCAGCTAGTGATGGAAGCCCCAGTGTGGAAAAGAAGAATGAAAATTACAATGAACTAGGAAACAGATGCTAAACAACTGAAATGAGTGACATTGGCTTCTGAGACAACAGTTCTTTTATCTCTTGTTTAATTCCATGAAGCCACGGGATCTCCTAGGATACAGTGCTTAGTATTCTTCAGCAGTTCTCGATTGCTGCTCTAGACCCTCTCTCTCCAATCTAGACTTTACAACTTTATTCTGAATTTCATAAGTAGTCATAGCTCCTGCATTCCAGCTGTAGATAGGCAATTAAAACAGTTCAGGGCTGCATTCCTATTTTGTTTCCTTCAGAACTGCATGCATTCACCCTACACAATAATGAAAATATTAAGACAAATGATTTACCTTACACTCTTTAGTTCCGAAAATGACAAAAATTGTGCCGCAAAAGCCAAGTGCCCAAAATCATGGAAAGCACTGGTCTACGCAGAGGACTGAGAACCAGGAACTCCTGAGACCCACTTCCAGTGCTCATACCTTTTCAGGTCTCAACCTCTCTGCCTCAATTTCTTCATCTGTGAAATGGAAATATTATTCTACACACACCTTTTCCCAGGTTGTTTTGAAAATAAATTAATATTTGCAAAGCACTTGGCAGATTAAAAGCATTACATAAATGTTAAGTGTTAGCTCTCACGGGACATGTGGAATTTATAAAGCCCTTGTAAATGTGTCATTTCTGTAGTCTGTTTTGCAGGAGAGTGAAGGCATATGGGTTTGAAGAAAAGTTTATTACATTACATAAGACGACCACATACACAGAGGATTTGAATTTTAAAGTAATTCATCAGGCCATACTTTAAATCTAGTGCTCTCAACTAAAGAAGGAAACCAAGAATTCATTGTTCTCTACAATTCAAATGAAATACTGAAATTCAACTTTGTGCATGTTCATCCCTGAGTAGAGAGGCTAGGAGAACAAGAGCAGGAGGTTTGTTTCAGAGTTCTTCCTTTTATCATATGTACTTCTTACTGAAATCACACAGAGCAGAATTAGCACTGCCTATAAGAAACCTGTTTACAGTGGGAACATGAGTCATGCTCCAAATGGACTATTGGAAACAGCATCTCCCAGAAATGATAAAGTACTTTTAATTCACATGAACATGACTGCTGTGTTCTCTCCTGTTAACAGTGTGGTCAGGGGGTTAGAACAAGGGACTGGGAGTCAGGACTTATAGGTTCTATTCCAGGCTCTTCCATCAACCTTAGGCAAGTAGTAAACTCATTGCCTCAGTTTCCCCATTGGCATGGTTAGAATAATAGTACTTGCTTACCTCAGAGGGTTGTTACAAGGCTTAATTTAATGTTTGTAATGTCAAGATCCTAAGTATTATCATATGAAGGGTAATTCAAGTCATTCCTGTACAGCACATCTCCACCATCTTGTCTCAGAAGTTTGAAAATGCCAGCCCAAAGTTTGTCTTTATATTTTGGTCTTTAGTCTTTCAAGCAACATTTTTGTACACCCAAGAATGGCAATGAATTAAAGGCAATGGATCTAAGTAATACAGTAAGAGAAAATGAATTGCAATGTCATCACCTTAAGAAAAGGACCATCACATCAAGAAAAAAAAATTATATCCTGTTTTTCCTCTCGGTTTCCACAAAATTATTGCTGTAACAATGTGGCACTATAATGATGCTGCATAAGGCCACAGTTACACAATACTTCACCTAGAGCTCGGCATCCATTATGGGTCAGTGATCACCACACCGCAGAGAAAATGTAATTGCTAGTGCAGGCCTGCAGTGCAGAAAACCCATAGTATTGCAAGACATCTAAAAGTGTAACATTATGAAGAGAGCCTGAAAACACTGACCATGTGTTTCATCAAAAAAAGGGAGAGCACCACTGGGATAATACTAAGTCAGTGTTTCAAAGCTATTAAGGAAATACACACACACACACCCCCCGCAAAAACCTTGCCCATACCAATTTGCTTTTTGCATGTGATCATAGATAATCTAGTACAGAACAGTATCAAAGACAGCCATTGAATACTTTCAAGGGGCATCTACAGGAGTTTCTTAGAGAGATTGTAGAAAGGTAAGATACTGAGAAATGAGGAAATAAGGCCAGACAAGGCTGGCTGGGACCCCATCACTTAGACTCCTATTAATTTACAAAAGAAATTATAGCACTGAGTTTTGAGCTACAAGAAAGACACGTTAGCATTTAATCCAATTGGAGTATAACTAGAGCATTGTTTTACTGTCAAAGCTGTTAAAGAATGATTTTTCAGTATGGGAAAGTGCCTGCTTATTTCCTGAATGAAACTCCTTCAGCACAACTAGCTGGGCTATTCCCCAATAAGTCCAAGAAAAGTTTGTGAGCCCTAAATATATTCTGGAGTAAAAGAAAGCGGACTGACCTTTATCGTATTATTATAGGTTAGCCCAAAAACCCTAAACAGGACCAAGGCCCCATACAAACACAAAACAGAAGAAACACCTCTGTCCTAAAGAGTTCCTGATCTACTTTAAGACAACAACAACAAATGGGTTTAAAACAAATTAAGGGAATGGAGAAGGATGAGAGTAAATGTGACAGGAACATGTAGTTAGCTGTGCACATAGCTAACCTAGATAAGACACCACTGAGTGACACTCAGGTTATTTATTTGTATCATATGGTTTCAAAATTAGAAAGTTATATTAGTAGCCTTAGTTTGTTAGTCTGTTTAGCAAGTGTGAAATAAGGCTGAAAGCAGAGTCAGCACACGTTCTCTTGAGAAGGGGGTAATGGGACAGCAGTGTGCATTGAGGAAACTGCTGTAAAAAAGAAAATAGGAATAACTTCACAATGAGATTCCCTCCTATTAAGAGGGTAATCTAAACAAGCAAAAGACCAACAGACAAGTTACGGATGGCAGAATGTAAAGTCACCAAGGGCTGGTCTACACTAGCCCACAAGTTCGAAGTAAGATACGCAACTTCAGCTACGGAATAACGTAGCTGAAGTCGAAGTATCTTATTTCGAACCTTAAAGTACTTACCCCTGGTCCACACGGCGGCACGCAGCTCCCCCGTCGACTCCGCCTGCTCTGTTTGCAGAGCAGGATTACCGGCGTCAACGGGGGAGCACTTCCTGGTTCGATTTATCGCGTCTAGACAAGACGCGATAAATCGAACCCAGAAGATCGATCCGACGCCGCCGACGCTGCGGGTAAGTGTAGACTAGCCCCAAGAGAGCAGCCCTAATGCCTCTTGACAATGGCCCAACACTCAGGAAGACAGAAGGTACTTTACAAAACGTCACATGGCTAAATGTCAAATGGGAACTTTTCCATGCTCAAGCTGACCATTTCTGAAAATAAGAAAGAAGGCATATTAGGTAGAGAAGAGCAAGTGTATTTAAAACAATTACTCTTTTTGATTAGAGGTACATCTAGGAAAAAAGAAATTGTATCCTGAATTGTTGATAAAAATATATTCATCCAAATTAATTCTTGATATAAATCAATAGAAGTCAGTGGTGCTATACCAAAGAAACATTGGCATAATGTTTATTCTAACATTGTGAGTGCTTTAAGTTATTGTTTGATAGGTCTGTATGTATCAGGTGAGTCAGAACATCTCTCATCATAAAGTAAAACAAACAAAAAACAACAACCCCAAAACACCACCACCGATTTGAGAGAGAGGTTTTTTTGATGCACAAAATTGCATGAACATTATAAGTTACCTTTGGAATAAAGGAAATGTCTAGTTGAAAGAAATAACTATCTTTTGTCATTCTAAAGAAAGAGGTGGATCTACTGTCAAAGCTTGATAGGTCTCAATTCTTCTGGCTGAAGTAACAGCCAGAAGGGAGGTTGTTTTCCAAGATGACAACTGTTCAGTGAATAAGCAAATAAGGAAAGCTCAGTGAGTCCCTGCAGATCCCATACTCAGATACCAAGAAGGAACGATACTTTATCCCTTGCCTCTAAGATATATTCTTGAGGATTTTTCCTTTTTTTCCCCCCCTCTCTATATAATATCCACATTGTTGTACAATTCCATCTGAATGTGGAATATAGAGAATGATACCAGACTGCAAATCTCAGATTTAAAAAAAAAAAAGTAGCTTATTAATCAAAATTATAAGCAAACTAGAATTTTGCCACTTAATTTTGCTGAGATTAATAAATCGTTGTGTAGCAAATTCTTACAAATACATTAAATTGTGAACAAATCGTAATATTTCTGTAAAAGAAAAAGTTCTGATATGCTAACATGGGAAATGAAAGAGAAAAGGGGAAAGAAGGATGGGTTGTTCCAAGGGATAACTCCAGACTTGGCAGCAAATACCATTTCGTTATGGCAAGATATGGTGAGGCCCAAGCAGTTACCATTATCACTTTAGTCACAAAATACTGAGAGATCATGAAGATCCCTTCTCTTTGGGGATCAGTTATGGAAGAAATCATTGAAATAGAGGCTTCCTTCATCTTTGTGAGTGGAGACCTTATTTTGTCTGTGGCCCCAGTAGTTTGAGTTTATCCAGTATTAAAATATATATCTAAATAAATATCCCTATCCTATCAGAATAGATTCTAAATGCTGACAGATTTGTATTATGCCTTTTAAGATGGATGCCAACAATAAAAGAACCTATGGAGCCATAAGTAAAACTGACATGTCTGTTACTATACATTATGTGAAACCTAAAAGGATCCTACTATCTGTAATAGGAAAATTGATGTCATCCCTATGAACAGTAAGAGTGCATTTTCTTTCTTTACTCATGCCTAGATTTTCATAATTGTTGCTGACCTCTAGGTAGGGAACTTGTTTGTTCAAAGAGCTGACAAGATATTGCAATAAAGAAGTTAGTAAAGGAATTCCAATATGGAAATAAAGACATCAAGTTGATCACAGATAGATAATTCTGCATCTAGAAGATGCACTTTAAAACACAATGGAAAAGGAGTTAGGGGAGAACAGTCTTTTCTAGCCTTGCCTCTTGAGAGAAAACTAGAGAAGCAAGGATTAAGTCACTTCCTCAAATATTATGTCATGAGTTACTGCCCAGGGATAGCAGACTTTCCTCTGATACCCCTTAAATTCATTACTAAGGGAGATATCTATAAAAAAGAAAAACATTTCGTTACAGTACGAATGTTAAAAGTAGTGTGGGCGGACTTAGTTCTTTACAACAAAGCAAATCAACTTTTTGAAAAAATACATTCCACCTTCCTATCCCTTTTTCAGGCAATTTTAAATTTCTTCATCTCTATTCTCCCCTTGATAGATGGGCATAACACCCATTATCACCAAATTGTATGTTGAGCTGAGGGAAGAACAGGTCGTTTATATACATATAAACGACAAATCCTGGCACAATTAAGCCACAAAGAAGTTAGCCTACACCCCCCACACACAAAAAATAAATGTGAAGTTGGCAAACATGAAGAGTTTGCCGTTGTTTTCCTTTGTAACACAATTCCCTGAACCCACATCCATTTTCTTTGCTCAGTAATGACTGTTTCTCCTGCTTTGCATTGAGACGATGGTGCAATTTTGACATTTGCTTATTTCACCACAGCTTCTGTAAACAATACCTTGGTATTCTACTGTGAAACACAATTTTAAAGTTCTAGAAATTCTTTTCAGAGACAAACATTAGTGGAAAAGTTTGCTAAATAAACTATTTTCCTCTCTCTCTTCAGCAGTGAAAGAGCTCCCAATGGGCCCTATTCAACTCCCATTGAAGTAAATAAATGTCCCCCAATGAGTTCAATGAGAGTTGGATCAGGTCTTAATAGCTATGCGAAACTAGGGATTGTCTCTTCTCACATAGCTACCAACAGGTCCTGTACGTTAACTGAACTGCACACCAGATTAACACTGCAAAAGTGAAATTTATCATACAGGTAAGATGAAGACCTTCTACTTATCAAAACCACCATAAAGAAAATGGCTATCTGCAAACATTAATTCATATAAGGAATACAATTTCCCACATAGTCCCACTATGCTTTCGTTTTCTAGCATCACACTTTTCCTTCTTGAAAGACTCATTCCACATTAAAACTTTGTTGGACTCCCAGACATGTGCTTAGTCCACTAACAATCTATTTCGTACTTCATGACTGACTTGCCGTGTCCTTTAGCGAATCACTGGACCTCAGTTAGCCCCTTTGGTAAAGAACAATTGAGTTTAAATTATTCTGGTCCTAAAATAATTTGTAAGTTTTACAAACATTCAAACCTCACCCATTTTGATAGCTCACAGCAAAGTTGTTTGATGGTCCCTAAAACTGTGAGGAAAAAGAAAACTTAAAATTCTCTAAATCCCATTTTACATTTCAACACCTCCAATCATGTTAGAACAGATCAATTGTATCTGTTTAGAAGGCTACCATTTGCTCATTAAGGCCTTGCTCCTACACCTAAAGCAGTCAGAATTAGTTTTTCTATTACCTTTAAAGGCTATGTCTACGTTGCCACTTTTGTCAGTATAACTTATGTCACTCAGGGGTGTGGAAAAAAACAACACCTCTTTGAGCAACATAAGTTACACCAACAGAAGTGCTAGCGTGGACAGTACTATGTTGGCGGGACAGCTACTCTTGCCAACATAGTTACTGCCATGGCATAGAGCGGCTACACAGGAGACCTTATAGCAGCACAGCTCATCGGCACAGTTGTGCCACTGTAAGCTCTCTCGTGTAGACACGACATTGCATTAGGTCCTAAGAGAGGGAGCCTCACAGAAAGAAAGATTTCTCTCCCAACCCCTGGATTTTTTGTAGTTTCTGTAATTTATGCATTGCTATTGCCATGGTTGGCCTTATAGTTCGTAGTCTCCAGACCTCAATCCTGCTCCCATTGAATCAAAGTGATAAAACTAATACTGAATTCACTGGGAGCCAAATCATGCATCAGCACATAAGCCGCTCTGTAACTGGTTCCCTTGTTGAACAGTTGGATGGGGCCTCCCATCCAAGCAAGCTCTGCCCTGTGTGTCCCGCTCTTGAAGAACTGGCCCTAAGAGGTCACTTGCCTTGACTGTGCTCAAGACTGGAACTGGCTACTGACCAGAACACAATTCCTTCCAAAATAAACAGTAATGATACGACTCAAGGCAATGAACTATGGGCACTGCAGTGAGTGACGAGAACTATTCATTTCTCAGCTTCTCTTTATCTTCACAATATGTTTCCTTTCCACTTGTTTAGAGCTTGGGATCCTCAAGTCCCTCTTAAACATGGATCTTCAATGCAATATTTGCAATTGGAAGTCTTGATCTTCAGTGCATCAGAGAGGATATTAGGCAAGCACGAAATGTATTTGAATGCAGCTAGCTCTAAAGGAAGCTGCCCAAGAATGTGTCCCTTCACCATTCCTTGTTAATAAGCTTCTCCACAAACTACCTAAATCAAGTTTAGTGTCAGTGCATATTTTCATTCAAGTCAGCAATAAACACAAAGCTGCTCAACTGATTTATCCCCCTTCCCAATGCTGATAAAGTCATTTTCAAAGAGTATAAAAGTCTCACTTTCATCAAATCCCCCCTATCTAGGCATTCACAATACATCCGGCCACCAGCAATTATCACTGGGATTTAGAAGAGCAGTTTATCATTTTAATCCTTTGACTGAGGAAAATTAAGTATGTAGTACAGCTGTAAACATCAATTGTGGTAGTACAGGAACCTGAGATACAGGAGATGAGCTGGAGTGCAAGAGCACCAGAGAACTACTGTAGTCTCCTTCATTCCACCTTCCTAGCCCAGCTCCCAGAGCCAATGTGTACAAGGAGGATGGAAATTTTTTAGAATGGGAGTGATCAATGACAAACACTGGTGTTGCGCGCCGTGCTGCACAGGCATGGGAAGGGATGTGTTAATTCCTAGTTCCCCATCCTCCCCAGCAACACAAACAGAGATAGCCACCTAACATAATCCTCTCACTTAAACACGCTTATGCACCAATTTTGGATTAGTCAAAATTCTGTTATTAAACGTCTGTAAGAATTCATTCCCCGGGGCCTAAGGGGCAGCCCAGAGAGAAAAGCAGACCAACATTATTTTGGGCGCACACACACACACAAAAGGGGGGGGGGTTCACTTCAGTAAGGGAGAAGGCAGCCTGCCCTGTGAGAGGCTCCAAGCAAGAGACCTACTCAACTCAACACATGCATCACCCACCCCTAGCAGGGGCAGAAAGCATCCCCGCTAGATGGGTTTGCTGGGGAAGGGGGGGGGGGTTACAAGAGACGCTGCCGCTAGCCCCACGGCACGGGAAGAGAAGGGGGCAGAAGCAGTGAGGGGCTGATGTGCATTACTCTGGATGTGCCCGGATCCTAACTAGGGTGTATGCTTCGCTGCCCCACACACCTCCCTGGAGCGCCGCCGATGACCCCTCTCCAGGTGACACCCGCGCTGGGGGGGGCGGGGAGGGCAGCGGCATGCATGGCCCCAGGGAGGCTGCTGTACTCACTCGGCGTAGCCCGTGGTCCAGGGCAGGCGCTTGGTCTCCTTGTTGAGGATGAGGATGGGCCGGGCGATGTGGTCGGCGGAGCACTCGACCTCGTCCGCAGACAACCCCAGGAACTCGGGTCTCCCGTAGGGGAAGCGCAGGGGCAAGTCCGAGCCGCCGCCGTGCTCCGCGCCCGAGCCGCCAGCCATGATGCCGCCCATGAAATTGGCCACGGCAGACTTCACCCGAGTGAGCATGTTACTCCCGCCGGCCGCCCCCGCAGCACCCTCCAGCGCGGGGAGCCGGGCGCACCCAGGGCCAGCGCAGCCGGTGCGGCGCGCCTCAGGCTGCCCCCGCCACACTTCCGCAATGGAGGAGCGGCATGGAGCGAGCGGCCAGGAAATTCGCCAGCAGGGACGAGCAGGGGCTGCGGAGCGCGGGTTGCTGGTAGCAGCAGCAGGTTCCCCCTCCCAGTGCGAGGAGCGCTGAACTAAGCCCAGGAGCAGCAGCGGCTGTGTCATGTGATTTACCCGGGCAGCTTCCTGCTCCTCCTGCTGCAAAAAAACTCCTGGCACAGGCTTGGCAGGGGCTGGGGCGGCAGCGACCCCTTCCAGCCCACCCGGCGGCAGCAATGCAGGCACGTCTGGTGCTCTGAGGGATGTTTTCAGGGGGGAGGAGTGGTGAGGAGCGTGGCCGCCGGGTTAAGGTAATCAGCAAGCTGGCAATAAAACAGGTGTGAATTCACGCCCTGCCCGGAGGGATCTGGGCGCGCACCTTATTACATCAGTGATTCCCCCCTAAAGTCAGCTGGAATGAAGACATCAGAATGTGGCCCCGGCCAAAGTGGTTGTGTGAGGGGGGTTCCCTTTAAGTAAATAAAGAGCCCGCAGTTATGGATTGCATGGTGGAAAGAGGGAAATCCGGAGGTAGCTGCTAACTCTGGGGGAAATTAAAATTAAAAAGGAAAATACTTCTTTATTATAGTAAAACGGTACGTTCATTTTGGACACGAATCGCACTTTTCCTCTAGCACTGCAATTTCATCTAACTCTGGATTCAATTTACAATCAATGCAGTGCAGCTAATGTTGTGGGATATTGAAATCAGGGATAAATCTAAAAGTCAAAGGAAGGAAGCTCAGAACAAAAGGGATACCTTACAAAAGCCTTTGAAAGGTATCTTTTAAAAGAATGTTTATTTACAGTATTAAAATGTAATGGTATGGATTGTTATACTTCAAGGACTGGTGGCAGTTTGGATCAGTACTGCTGGTGTCTGTTGGCTTACACCATTAGAACCAACTTGTTAAAACATGTTGGTCATATATAGCATGTGCAGTTTAATATTGCCTACATTTGTATAAGGAAGTGGATTATACAATGATAAAGTTCTTCCTCGTTCCCTTACAAAGTTCACCATCGCACATTTTCCTGTAAAAAAAAAAAAAAAAAAAGCTGTACAAATAAAGCTACAATTTAGTCATTAATTAAGATCACAATCCTTCAAAACACTTACATAGGCACGTAAATGTATGTATGTTTTACAGGACTGGGGTCTAAGACCTTATTTACCTGTATGCATTCTTGTCTTAATTTTAACAACTGGTCATCTTGAGTGTTATAGATAGGCATGATAATTTCTAAACCCCAATAAATATGTCTGTTTCAGATTCTTTATTTGGAGGCTTGAGGAATTTGAAGGATATTCATTAGTTTTTCATTTCAAAGTTGTTTATTCAAGACATTAATTAAGCCTATTCAGCCAAAGGTAGATTAATGATGCTAACACTAAATATGTGATAAGGGCCCCATGAAATGCTGAGTCACAAAAACCAAGTATCCTATATACATGTTTGCTTGTTTGTTCAGTACGGTATGGAGCTAGTACTTCACCATTTATATTCTAGGACCTACACGTGCAAAAGTATTTGAAATTAGCACCTCACAGCTTGATAGAAACATGTTGTAAACCTTCCAGTAGTACTCCTTGTGCATTTCAGGTTTTATCTCCCTGGTCAAGTCGCATAGGTCATCATTTTAAACAAAATGTGAAGAAAAAACAAAGCGCAATAGAGGCCTGTTAAAATGTAAATGTTTCCAATGGGGTGTCACTACTGGCAAAAAAATTATTTAGGGTTGTCCATATTTGACGGGAAGACAAGCCCAAGATGTTTGGGGTTCTGTTAAATGGCCTGTATTTTTGGCTGTCTTGGTACAATTATCTCTCAGCCAGTCTCTTTCCAGCTGCAGATCACTTCACTATCATCTTCACTTGCCTGTTAAATTACCTGTAATTTTCACTGGATGAACACTGCAACCCATGTTGCTTCACTAACCCTTCTAAGAGCCCCTGAATGTGCAGAATAGGAGTAGCAAGCAGAGGAACCTTGTAGAACTCCACCCAAAAACCTTTGGGGAAGACGAGCAATCTTGGATCTTTCTGTGAACAGAACAAAGTCACTCAAGAGCAGCTTCATGCATTCCCAGTGAGACATGTCAACAGCACCTTATGATCAACAGTGTCAGAGGCAGCTAGGGTGACCAGACAGCAAGTGTGAAAAATCGGGACTGGGGGTGGGGAGTAATAGGAGCCTATATAAGAAAAAGACCCCAAAATCGGGACTGTCCCTATAAAAACGGGACATCTGGTCACCCTAGAGGCAGCTGACATGTAATATCAGCGCAGATGTCATCTTCAGCCATTATCAGGAAGAGATCATCAGCCAATGCAACCACAATGCAGACTTTGTGCTGTACCTGCGTGGTTCCCAAATTCACAAGGATCAAGGAAATGTGAGGCCTGTAGATACCATAAGAGCTATTTCACCACAACCTTTTCAATAATCTTAACCACTGAGGAAAGATTAGATACAGGATGAAAATCAGATTGTCAACTCTAACATGATTTCTTGAACAAAATCTGTAATCATGATTCCCCAAGAGAAGACAGTGAGCCTACTCTTTAAGGGAGGCATTGACGGTCTCCATTGGCACGGAGCCCAGCACCCGTACCCCTTTGGCCTTTACTGGCCAAGAAGATCCAGAATCCAGAGCACATCTTGTGGCATGAAGTTTCCTCAACAGCTCCAGTACTCTGGAGAGCATCACTGGGAAAAATTTCATAGAGATGATGTAGTATTTGTCCCCCAGGTCCTGACAGGCATCATTTAAAACAAAATGTAAAGAAGAACAAAGGGAAACATAGACCTGTTAGAATCTGAATGATTTTCTCTACAAGATAAGAGATTTCCTCACAGCAGGAGGAACTCCAATCAGACACCAAGTGGAAACAGCCTGGACTAACTAAGCTATTTGCCAAACAAAACAAATCTGTATGCTGACTGAGGTTCTGCGGATGCTATGTTGGAGGCAAGGAACCTCCTCCCACATAGCCACAGAAATAGTGTAAAAAATGTTTGACACGGTCTGTCAGTTTCAACCCAACATTCACATCACTGGCATTCTAGCCATCTTCCCTCTCACATCATCTGTAAATCAAGGTGACTTGATTTTGATCTGTGACTCAGAGGATATCACAGGAGAAGCTGCCACTATATTATGGCTGAGGCCAGCTGATTGTTCTAAAATAGTAAACATATATCTATTGTCTCTCACAGAGACCCATGGAAATGCTCCAGTTACATTACAGCCTGAGAGAAGGCCATTAAAAAATACCTCATCCTTACATAAAAGGTGCGGCCCAACGTCAAACTGCAGGAAGTCATGGTTAGGCCATATTGGAAATATGTTCTCTGTGGCCTGGGCATATAGAATAGTATCCTGACCCTGTGATCCAGCTTGCCTAATCCTGGTACCTTTATGTGATTATGATGAGAAAGACCTCAAAAGGTATGGAAATTCAGTTCAGAGAAACATCCAAGTGCCAAGCTGTCTATCCAAATGTTTTAAAGCTAACTCCCTCCCTCTCTAAAACCCTGTGGCTGAAGCCAGGAAAAGGCCACTCAGACTGGACTTTTTTATTTTACATCACTTGTAAATATTCTCTCTGAGTGCTGCACCACTGTAACCGATATATATATATACAAAACAGAGATCCTGATCCTGCAATGAGTTCTACACAGGATAAACCCTTAATCTGCAAGTCAGTGGGGTTCTGCCAGGGACGGAAATACACTCTCATGGAGCTCACTGCAGGATCAACACCATGGTTTGCCACCTTGCCCTGTAAGTTATTTCTTCCATTTTAAAAACAACTTTTTATTGAGAAGAAAAAATACAATAACATTTACAAACAGGGCACTAATACAAAACCCCATGTAGCAGAAAGAAAAGAAACAGCTCTACTATGCATAGGGATGTTTTATTTAAAGGAAATAAAAGGATACACTATTTTTAAGATATCACCATTTCTATTTAGACCACCCAAGTGATTTATACTGTGTTCTCATCATCATTCATTGTTTCAAGAAAACACAACAAAATTCAACTTAAAAAATAGTGCTTGCAAAAAACACCTCTATAAATTATTTGGAATACTGGTGTATTTGTACGCTGTTCTGGCTGTCATGAGTGTGGGAGTGCTTAAGCAGAGATTATCCTATAGGAGTTACTGGAAGAATGGGTGAATGTAAAGAATGAGCATCAAGTCAATGTATTTCTGGAGGAAGATTATTCAATCACTGTTCATAAAAACAGTGCTGATACAGGACCTTTTTGTTTCTTTTGCAGAGTTTAAGGATGTTCTTGAATATATTCCAAGAGAGGCACTAGTTCTTCTGAAAATCTTTAAATAAGTTCTCAGATACATCTGTTTTCTACATGTATAAAGAAAGGATGATAGTGTGTGTACCATACCACCAAAGGCCTACTTCTGCTCTCTTCGAGGTCAACGAGAGCATAATTGGACACAAAACATTTATTTCAGGAGCGTTAATATTACTTGCTTGTACATTTTAGTACTTTCTTTTATTTAATTTTTCTTCACTGGCCTCTGTCTTGCTGTGATTGAAATCAAGGGGAAAATTCCCAAAGACTTCAGTGGGAGCAGAAGCAGGTTTGATATGAGAGGAATACAGCATTTCTATTAGGACCAAGTGTCATTACCCCTGCTACATACGTACTACATCACTTAATGCCACGTCACAGGCCTATGTGCCGCGCCTAGTGCAGGTGACTAATGTAGTGATTGTACTACTGTCATCACTGGCCACCAGCTTGCTTCGTATGGTGAAAAGGAGGCCAAATGCAGAAGTCCTCCCTGCTGGTACACAGCCTCTCCACTAGAAGACCCAGTAACTAGGCCATCGCTTGCCCAGGCTAATTCTGCAAGAGATCTTACAGCAGCATGGGGCACCACCGGTGTAATGAGCAGGCCCACCAGTGTGTGGAATACGTGCGGACATTCATTAACCCATGCTCCCAGCTACTGGGCTGATGGTGAAGACCTCAACGGTCTCTATGGTGGATGAAAGAGCTACACTCAAATAGTGTAACAAGCAGGTTCAGGCACAGGAGTTATCCACTACTAAAGAGGGCACATGGAATGATTCCGTATCCATGGCCACAGACTGCACCCTACCCCCCTGCCAGTTGTCTTGGGAGTGCGTGCCACTGGAGTTCAAGAGAATGGGTGAGAGTGTGTGGATGGTGCCACGCAAGCCATTACCACTTCTGGCCTATGAGTTCTGAGGATGGAGGAAAGTCCTACAGTGATAGGTGAGGGGCGAAGTGACAGGCGTGGTGACACTGGCAGTCATAGTCACAGACCTGCATGCAGGCAGCCCTCATAGGTTGGTCACTTGGTGCTGTGCCTGGAAGTAGCAGAACCATTTGGCAACATCTTGGGCATTTGAGCAGCTCTATTCATGATTACACTGCTTATCCCATATGGGGCTAGAAAAGGTGTGCGGTCAGACAATGAGCAAACACACAATCACAATAGCTTCGTGGAATGTTAGGACTCTATATGACAACCCTACCACCAGTGGACCTGAAACAGGCACAGCACTTGTTGCAAGAGAACTGGCTAGGTATAGGGTTGACATTGTCGCACTGAGTGAAACCAGACTCACCGATGAAGGGTAACTGGCAGAGATCGGTGCAGAGTACCCATTCTTGTGGTGAGGCTGCCCATCCACACAGCCATGACAATTGGGTGTTGGCTTTGCCATTAGCAACGCCATTGCTGCCAAGCTTGAAAGTCTACCTGATGGCATAAATAATCCTGTTATGTTTCTATGATTGCCATTGAAACATGGAGTAGTACACTACCACCCTCAGCACTTACACTCCTACCATGACAAATGCAGATGACGAGAAAGAAACTTGCTACAGTGATTTAGACAAACTCATAACATCTACAGCAGCATCAGATAAACTGATCCCCATGGGGAACTTTAATGCAAGGGTTATAAGTAATGTGGTAACCGGGCAGCACACCCATTGGACAGCAAGGGACTGAGAAAGAGAATATCAATGGAACTCTGCTACTCAGTGAGTGCAACAAGCAACAGTTAGCAATCATTAATACTTTTTCCACCTACCAGACAAAAAAAAAATCCAACATGGATGCACCCAAGTTCCAAACAATGCCATCTTATTGATTAGATCGTTGTTCTGGGGCAAATTCTACAGGATGTACAAATCACTACAGCCATGCGTGGAACAGGCTGCTGGACAGACCATTGCATGATGCGCTCCAAACTCTTACTCGTAATACAACCAGTGCATCGCAAGACATCATCTAAACTAATCAGACAGCTCAACGTAAAGCAGTTACAAGATGAAGCTACACAAGCACAGCTCTACAACAACATCACCGTGGCTCTGTCTGACCCTGCAGGATTGACTACTGGTGCTAATGTAAATTGTGAGTGGGCAACTCTTCATGATACTGAAGATCTCGTGGCATTCCTGCAAAAATATTCAAGTATGGAGGTGAGACCTTGTTAAGGTGACTGTCTGGACTCTTTCTCAATATATGGAGAACTGAAGGTATACTACATGACTTCAAAGATATCACTATTGTCACCATATACAACAGGAAAGGTGAAAAGTCCAACTGTGGCAACTATTGCAGTGTCTTGTTACTCTCCATCACTGGAAATGTTCCGGCCAGAGTACTCTTTGATTGTCTGCTACGCAACATCACTAATTGCATGCTATCGGAGTCGCAGTGCAGTTTCACACCAACGCAAGGAATGGCATACATGATATTTGTAGCTTGTCAGATGCAGAAGAAATACAGAGAACAGCAACAGGACCGTTACGCTGTCTTCATCAACTTGGCTAAAGCATTCAACACCATCAGTAGACCTGCACTTTTGCAATTATTATGTACGTTTGGTTGTCCAGAAAAATTCACTAACATTCTGAGGCTATTCGTGACAGAACGCTCACAGAAGTCTGTGTTGAGATATTCTGTCTGACTCATTTCCTGTCACTAATGGTATTAAACAGGGCTGCATAACTGGTCCAATCCTGTTCGATCACTTCTATATAGCAATGGTCAATTATGCTACAAGAGAGCTGAATGTGAGTGTCAGGATATTCATAGACTCATAGTTCCTCTGTAAGATTATTCAACCTGAACAGGCTGCGATCTTCCACAAAAGTCTTTGAGGCAATTGTTCATGGGCTGTGTATGATGATGATTGTGCTCTAGAGGCACATACTACAAAAGAGATAGAATTGATTATGGATAGATTTGCAGAGTCTGCAGAAAGGTACAAGCTGACAATCAATATGAAAAAGACAGAAGTTGTGTCAGCCTGAACCAGGGAATACCTACACTAAACCAAAAGTCACCATCAGCAACACTGAAAGCTGTTACAGACTTCTGATATCTTGGCAACAAATGGTCGAATAATGCTGCTATAGACAAGGAACTGACAAGTCGCAGCAACAAAGCCAGTTCATCATTTGGCAGACTATAAATCAGAGTCTGGCAGCAACATTGTATTAAGCTTCAAACCAAGCTAAAAATCTATAAAGTGGTTGTACTGTCCAATTTGTAATATGGGTGCAAGACCTGGATCTGCTGCAGGCATCACATCAAGCTTCTAGATACGTTCCATTTATGACATCTGTGTGCTATACTCTGCTTCAAATGGCAGGATAAAGTTACCAATAATGAGGTTCTGGAATGTAGTCAGTCCACAAGGATTGAAGCCATGCTTATCGCATCACAGTTATGCGGGTGTTGAGGATGAATGACAGTGAAATGCCAAATAAGTTGCTGTATGGTGAACTGAAAGTGGGCAACTGCATACAAGAAGACCAGAAGAAACACTTCAAGGATGCATTGAAGCATAACTTGAAAAAGAGCAACTTTTATGTCGACAACTGGGAGTCTTCAGATATAGGTAGATCATCGTACCAAGCAGCAGTCAGTGATGGGGATACTCAGTTGAGATTAACCACCGTATGGATCTTGAAGCACAGAGGCTGAGTTGTAAACAGCAGCAGATTGAGGAGGCATAGACTGTAATCCCTTCCTCGATATTGAGCTACATATGCACTCAGTGCAGACTGCCACTTGCACATTGGCCTATTTAGCCACACTCGTACTACAAGACGTAATACTGTTGTCAGTGTCATCTTCAGTCATGAAGAACACTAAAAAAAAAATAATGTACAAAGTGTGCACCAGAAAGAAGAGCTGTTACTGAAAGGGGTCTGAGAGTATGTCAGAGTAGCTGTTCCAATATTATGGTGATGGGATTATACAAGTATCTGTGTGGATAAAGTCATTTTAAGGGACAAACTTTGTCCCATGAGTTAGTAGACAAGATGAAACCTGCTTAAGGCCCTGTTACTGCAAGTGACTCTGCTGAGGAGATTCCAGCATCCTCATGAAGTCGTTCTTACTTTTACAAAAGTGTCATGGGATCTTTAATAAGAAGTTTTACATCTCATCTGGGAGACAGAACCTCCAGCAGCACGATGCCCACAGCAACACAGTGAGTCAGCAAGGAAAATGCCATGTATTAAATCATCGGCCCCACTTCCTGCAGTACCATAGCTCCCATCCAAACACTAAGCAAGACCAGCCTTGCTTTGCTTATCAGAGATGACAGGTTTGCAGCCAGAGGTGCTATTGTCAGTGCTCTTCTATAAATAAAAGCGGCTTTAAAAATAAATAACCACCAGCAATACTTAAGGGGATATGTTTCCTCATCTGATCCTGACCTCTGTGGCAGCATATTCAGAAGATGCAAAGTTAGAAATGAATTAGTCAATATTAATTTCATACGTGGACTCTGCTGTTAAGAAAGTTCAGGGGATTGGAGGGTTGAGTGAGTTTTTCTGGCAATATATATGCCAGTATGATGTTCAGATTGCCCATGAGCCAAATCTAATTTCTTTACTCACTGAATAGAACCTTACTCCACACATGAAGTCCTATTATGTCTTCTTGGGATTCTTGGAGACTAAGGTGCTATTAAAGGTAGCAGAATTTGGTCCTGCGTGATTTGTCCCCAGGCAAGTATTCAATACTAATATATATCACACAAACACTACATGAGAACAATGTTATTAAGTTGCAAAGTCAAGCATTCAAGTGAGGAAATGCCAGAATAAAGCTTGTATCTGCAACCATAATTCAGGGGCTAGGGTGCATCTGTTGCCAACCTGCAAGGCAAAGACAGGGCTGGTATAGCCTAGAGGAGAGTGCTTGAGTGACTGTTGGGTTACTTGTGGAAGGGAGCTAACCCCCAGCTAGTATAGGCAAGACTCCCCTGTGCCAGAGGCAAGTGGTGACAAGGTGGCTCACAGCCCTGGGCCTGAGAAGCATCACCACTATCACAAAGCCCTTTGTACTCACTTATAAATGGGGTGGATGCAGGGCCGGCTCTAGGTTTTTTGCCGCCCCAAGCAAAAAAAAATGTTGGCTGCCCCCCAGCCCTGGGCTCCCCCCCACCAGTGCTGACTCTTCCTGCTCCCCCCTCACCTCCTGCCTGTCCGGTGCTGGCAGGGTTGGAGTAAGCAGGGGGGCTCCCGGGCCGCGCCTCAGGCCAGGGTCCCTCCAGCTGGGGCTCCCGCCTCCAGGACTGGCCGGGATCCGGGAGGGCAGAGCCGGGGGGACTGCCCCGGCAGGGGGCTGAGGAGCCAGGGCAGGACAGCCCCAGAGGGAGCGGAGCCCCGGAGAACGGGACACAGACCCCGCACGGCAGCACCCTGGGCACTGGTCCCCTCTATGGCCCCGCTGCTGCTGCTGCTCCTGGCCACCCTGCCGCAGCCCCTCAGCGGCTCAGGCGCTTCACCCAGCCCAGGCTGTGGTGCTGGGGGAGAGGGTGGCTTCCCTGCGGCACCTGCAGGCAGCTCCATGTGCCCTGCGGGGCAGCCCCCAACCCAAGTGTCCCAGTCCTTACCCAGTCCTTTTGCCGCCCCGAGCGCAAAAAAAAAAAAAGGATGGCCGGAATGCTGCCTCTGAAAATGTGCTGCCCCAAGCATGTGCTTGGTTCGCTGGTGCCTAGAGCCGCCCCTGGGTGGATGATTTTCATGGCATGGCATGGCATGGTTCTCCGGGCATTTTAAATGTACCTGGAGCCAGAGAATCCCTCTGCAGGTACCAGAAATGGCACTTAATACTGCTGTAAATGTCACCATAGCGATCTTGCTTCTACCAGTGTTCTTTTACTTTCTTCTCTGTAGTCTCTCCTTTTTCTCTGTTTGTGGCTATATTTGCTAACAGTGGGATGGAATAGGAATTAGCCTGTCTATGTGCTCTTACTGAACACTTTATGTGCTGAACATGGAGCAAAAATGATCAGCTACTTTTTTTATGCTTCTTTGCTCCGCTTTCTTCAAGAGCATATTTTGATAAGCTTAGTGCTACTGACCTCAATGTAAAATACTGAAAGAAAACACACAAATGGGGTGGAGGCATTCAAGAGGGACTGGGTGGCTCCTGAGACAGGCACTGGATTTGTGATGGGGTGGACCGGCCCCACACTGGAGCGGCAGAGGTTAAAGTAGTGCTCTTAGCACCAGAAGCCACATCCCCTCGACCCTGCTGGGCATGCTCCAACTGCTACTGAAGTATAAAAGGGAGCAGCCTAGCTCAGTCTGGGCTGATTGCCAAGGAGGAAGAATGCTTGGTAGAGGCTTCAGCCCAGGAGCTGTTACAGCCCTTACCTATGGGAGCCGAAGAGCCCAAGACCCGGACCAGAGGCCTGCCACCATTGGAACCCAGGGAGTGTCCTGCGCTGAGGAGCCTGGAGGCCCCGATGTCCTATGTACCGCTGCTGCAGGAAAGCTGGTAGGAAGTGACCCAGGGAGGGTGAGTGAGTGGTACCTCTCACCCTCATGAGTTCAGCATGTTACGGTGGGATTCCCCACTGACCCAGTGGCGGACCATTCTGCCACTGTTAGGGTCCTGGGTCATGGCCCCCCTACTGGGGCTGCCTCTCCACTGGTGATGGCCCTCAGGTACTGGCCACCAGGCCACACGACCCTGCATGCCAGGGCGATGGTATTGACTCCGGCCACCAGGCCACACGACCCTGCATCCCAGGGCGATGGTATTGACTCTGGCCATTGGGCTATGCGACCCTGAGGCTGGGCGCAACCCCATTGGCTTCACCGGGCTACCATGCCTTTGCCCCACCCCCAGGGTGACAGGTTATACTGGCCCTAAGACACGGCTATAGAACTGTTCTCATGTGGGCCACTCATTCATATCTAGCCCCTGTTGGCAGAAAGGACATAGGAAATGTCTTATTAAATTCTTCAAGTTCCATCTCGCCAACTATACTGTCTCCAACAGTAACCAGTACCAGATGCTTTAAAACTCCAATACTGGGGAAAATACATAACAACATACCCACGAGAAAAGTTTGATCTTAACACTAGGCATTTATACCAAAGCAGGTGAGTTGATTTTACAATTTTTTTCATCCTATTGTAATTGCATTTATCTTTACTCATGAAAATCTTCATCCCTTTTCTGAATTCTGCTAAGCTCTTTACCTCAGTATCTTGTGGAAGTGACTTCCACTTGTTATTTAAAAGAAGAGACTTTTCTCCGCAAAGCATAATCAGTTGTAGGTTTTTTTGCCTTTCAACTTTAGTTAGTATCTCCATGGTTTTAGGAGCAAAACCAAATACACACACTCAAGGGGGCTTCTCTAGACTGGTGATTACCACTTTTGTGTCACCTCTTATTTGTTTCCTTTCAAAGCTAAATAATCTTAATCTTTTAAACTCTCCTCACATGGAGATCTTTCCAACCCCTTAAAAATTTGTGTTATCCTTTTCTGGGCCCTTTCTATTGCTGTTCCATTTTTGTGGAATGAGTTGGCCAGAACTCAACACAGTATTTCAGATTAGGGCGTACCATCCTTTACATAATTATAATATTTTCAGTATCATTCTCTATCTTTCTTAATACAGCCTAATACCTTAGCTTTTTTGACCACCTTTGTACATTGAGCAAAAGGATTCATTGAGCTGTCCACAATGTCAGGTAGTTTTTTGGCTGAATGGTTACCTATCAATATGTATTTCTAGTTCAAAATATTGCTTAATAATTGTTTATATTGAATTTAATTTTCCTTCACAATTGTCTAGCTTTGATATGTCCTTCTGAAGTTCCTTACAATCCTTCATAGTCTTAACTAGTCTGAAGCTAGAGATAGGTGTGTTCTATAACTCTAGCTTGCACCTCACTGGGGCCTTACCAAAGACCTAGTCTGGAAATCTGCCTTACAAATTGCTGGAAAGTGTAGTTAGTCTACTGAAAACACAGAATTTGAAATCCTAGTCCCATTGAAGTCATTGGCAAAACTCCTGTTGACTTCAATGGGGACAGGATTTTCAGTAGATAGATAACTTGAGTATATTATGGGCCTAATTCTCCTCTCATGTTGTTTTTACACCAGGGTAACTGCATTGATTTGGGTAAAATTCCTCCTCATTTACATCAGTGCAACCAGATGCAAAATTACACCCTCCATCTTTTTCTTGTATATTGTTTCTGTTACCATGTAAAAGTTTGCAAAAAATGATGTAAATAAATCTTATGGTTTACATTATGCAGAAAATCACTTGTACGGAATGCTATAAAAAGGAACATATATAGTCTAATTTACTGCACATTCCCAACATACTAAATTAAAGAAAGAGGCAGAAGAAGAAAATAATAGGAGAGACACTGTCTTAAGCAGATAAAATAAATCATGGTGGCAGCAGTAAAAACTAATACAGATACCCTAGAAAATCTACTTTTGATGCACTAATCCATAATTTGTGGATGGCATTTGTGACACATCAGGCTATTAGAACTTATAGCTGAGGCAGGGATGGCTAACATTGTGCTCCATTTTCTAATCAAAGAGTGTGACAAGACCCAGTTATGGCATCACTTACAGTCACCCCAATTGGCCTTTAAAGCTGTCTTCTGACTAAGCATGAGTACCTCCCTGAACCACCTCAAAGGCCAGTGCAGAGGTAGAGCAATTCAGTCTTGATTCACCATGCACTGACAACACTATAGACTGATATATTTTTTAAAAAGCACAGTTACTTTACCAGTTTTGTTGGCAGTTGTCATGGATTTACAGGATCTGTGCTATTTTGTAGCCTTTAAACAGGCTCCTTGGAGTAACCCATTTAGTGTACCAGACTCTAGGGTCCACACTTTTCTTGTTGTTACAAGGGCAGGTCATGTGGCCTCACAACTCCTAGACTGGACCTTCAGGTTCCAGCAACCCCTGTTTCTCACCTGAGTTCTTAGTTAGTTCAGACTCCTGTGGAGAATTCCACACCTTTGGGAAGCAATGCAAACAATGAGTATCTGCAAGGAAGCAGGGCAACCTTTTTGAAACAAAGTAGGATTTATTAATCAGCTGGAATATAGCATTTGGAAGTCCTTAGGTTATCATGGAAAAGCCAAGTTTAAGTCCAAGTTCATACTGGTAGAAGCAGTAGCCTCAACATGCCATGCTCTTCTCACATCCATCTTACCTCTCAATTTCTCCATGTCTTTGTGTGAGTCCCCTGTAGTCTCAGCAGCAACCTTAAAAGGCAGTGTATTCATAGCTGTCATTTTGTCTCTCTCCCCAACCATACCATGTTCCCATATTCAGCTTGATGTGGCATCCCACTCGCTAAGCATTAATGTTTAGTCACTGGGGCTCCCGTTGTCTCTTCTGGATTCACCATTTTTATCTGATTATATTCAGTTCTTGAGGTGCCTTCATACCAACTCTAGACTGCCTACATGATGCTTAGCCTTGCCTCGTTTCCCCTCTTACCCTTGGTATAAAGTGAGTCGCATATAAATAATAAAATATTCACAAAAAGATTCCCACAGTCCTCACAGCAGTCTCAGCAGAGAGGCCCTAGGCTGCATGAACCTCTCTGTGCCTCTGTTTTCTCACCTGTAAATAATTCATAATACATTTTATCTACTGTACTTTCCAGAGATGTTCTTATGTATAAATGATGTTTGAGATTCTTGAATGAAAGGTATAGGGAGAAAAAAATCAGTCTCAATCAAAAAACTGGGTCCTCTTCCCTCTGGACTTTGAGGAAATTTGGATCTGGATCTAGACTTCATTATTCAGGTCCACCTTCTTAATGCTGATCTAATCCAACAAAACTTTGTAGAAATTCAGATGCAGATTTAAATGTGCTGGTTTGGGCCCATCAAGATGAGTCTGAATCAGAACAATAGATCCAAAACCTCTGAAACATTGGGGCACTTAGATCTGGAGTGAAACTTCACAGCGCAAGACCATTTCTAAATAAATGTGAAGAAATATTATCTGCAGAGCAGCAGCGAGGTGTAGAGACTACAGGGGCCAAAGTCTGAGGAAAATGCCTGAGTATCTGAGAAAGTGGAGGCTCTGGGGAAAAAAGGTGATTTTCTTATTAGAATGAGGCTCTCGAGTTTTTGGCCTGGCAGAAGACATAGGTCTTGAGATGGGATTTGGAGGGTGTCTGGGAGTCAATTCGACAAAAAGATGGAGAAAATGAGGGAGTCTGTTCCATGTATGAGGAGAGGGAGAAGGATCTATCCCCTGCTCTGGCAAGACCATGACCATGAATCAGAAGTACTAATGATAAACATTCTATGATCTACTATACAGATACCATTGGGCAAGATTTTCAGAAGTGTCTAAGAGCAAGGCACTCTCACTGCACTGAATTTCAATAGGAGTTGGACATCTAACACCATTATGTCTTCTGAAAATCCCACCTATTGTGTCTATAAATTTAAGAGATGGCAGTACTTTCTCATAATTTGTTTTTGTGTTTTAGAGTTTAGAATTTAGATTTTTTTAAAAATTTAAATAAATACTCCTGGCAAGACAGCCATAGTATTTTAAAGTCAGCCTGGGCACACAGGGTGCCAAATAAAGCCATATGTTGCAGTCCTTCTCAGGTAAAATGCCCATTGAAGTAACTGGGGATTTTGCCCAAGTAATAACTGGAAGATGGGGTCTCATGGACATTTGTAACTGAGTTGTGATTAAAGAGTTCCAAGCCAATTTATGGTGTTGGTCAATTAAAAATAGTCTTATTTTTTCACTTAATCCCCAGATGTGAATCTTGACTTGTTAGTCTTCTGTAAAGCAGGAGTTTAGGAACTGTTTTCCCGATTTATCTTACCCTTCTGGCATCACTGACAGTGCAGTGTCACCGGGCATGGATCAGCATTCACGTCACACTCCCCATCAGCACCCGACCTGGGCCGGGGAAGCTAATGATCCAACCAGTGGCCCAAATTCGGTGATGAATCCTGGTCACGTGCCACCTGAGGCATGTTGTGCATACGCTAAGAAGACCAACACACCAATCAGCTTGGCTACTGGTACCCCAAATATATAGGATTTGAGCATTCCGTTTTAAATGCACAGATTGCTATGGTATTGAATAATCAGCCCCTAGTGTCTGGTCAATATTAAGAAAAGCAAGAATGTCCCCAAAGCAAAGCATAACAAACAAATTATATTCCAGGCAAAAGTGGGTATTTAAAATGTATAGGCTCTTACAGAGCTCTTGATGAAAGCAGAGCAGATGAAAGCACTTACATATTTATTAAGACATGTTGGCTTTAAAAAAATTGCTTTCTTTTCTAATCTTATGAGCTCTCCTGTACTGGTTCTCCAATAAAGCACTGTGTATGTAATTTCTTATTTTACAAACCCTTTCAAAAGGTCTCCTGGCATAGAATCTGCTGCTTTTTTCTGCAAAGATGTGTATCACTAGTGTGTGCTCTAGGTCCTTTTTGATCTTAGACATAAAACATTTTTTACTTTTCCTATTCCTGTATTTCATCCTCTTTTTTAAAAAGTTTATGATGCCCAAACAGGTTTGAACTTATTTATATGCGTTGGTTCTTCATCTTGTTTCTTTAGCTTGACTTTTCCTTATTTTTACATCCTTATTTTCTACTGCATAGAAAGTCTGATTTCTTACACTTTTATTTACAGTAGCTTATTTTTATATTTTAAAAAAGCGTCTCTAGGGTTTCAGCTATGTTCCTACATAAACCCAATAGTGTTAAGAACAAAAAGATGCAGCAGTTTAATTTGCCATTTTCATCTTGAGTTGAACTGGATCAGTGGTTGCAACTCAGGACTTAATTTTGAATTGCATTAGCAACTGAGGGACTGTCCTATAATGGAATACTATCAATAGGGCTGATTGGAAATTTTCTGATGAAACTTAGTTTCTAATGTCTACAGCTCTGTAGCAGGGAGTCTGCCAACGTGCAAAGCCCTGGCTAGAAGTGGATCTGTCAGGGCTAGTAGGCTTCCTGCTCCGTGGCTCTAGGGCAGACCCACCAGGGCTTCCATGTTTCCAGGTTCCATGGCTCTGGGGCAGCCTGACATGTGGTCTGTCCTAAGGCTGGAGACCCGCGTGCTTCCAAAGTGTGCAGCTTTGACCAGACCCATGCCAGGGCTTTAGGGGTTTCTAGGCTCCCTGCTGAGGAGCTGGGAAGTATAGAAACACTTGGAGACCCAACTAACTGGAGCTCCAGGCTGTACGGGAATCTAGAAGCACTGGTGTCACTGGCCTTGGGGCAGTCCACATTGAGGAGGGGGGGGGCTACCTTGGAGCTACAGACCCTGGGATCCCTGTTAGCTTCTTAGTGAGATCAATATTCTTGTCAGTTTCATGATGCCCCCCAGAATACAAAGGAATGTCAATTTCACTCAGTAGCTGCTGGTACCAGGAAGCAAATATCATTTTGGAAACACCATATGGTGCTGTTTTCTAAATGAATATTTTTGTCCAGGTTTCTCACTTTGGCAAGATAATTCCAAAAATTTCAGTATCAGTATCGAACCAAACAGACTTTTTTCAGATTTTTCATCTCTAGTTATCAATATGTTAGTTGCGGTCATCCTGCATATCAAACTGAACTTCTACATTTCACTTTCTAGACTATTAGAATGCTTGACTGTTTTTGCTGTTGTGCCTTTCCATATTCTTCATGCTGATTTAAGAGGAGTTCTCAGATCACGGTAATTGTGAACCCTACATTACGTGTGTTTCCAACAATAGAATAAAATGAAGAGCCAAATTCTGCACTGATTAGCACCCCATGGAGATTGCACTGCGAGTTAGTCAGTGCAAAATCTGGACTGGATAATCAACAAAAACCTCCATTTGCAAAAAAACAGCACTTGCACATCATCTACAGCTCTGCTAGGCAAACCTCCTCAACAAATGTTGGCTCTAAGCCATCAAACTGCCTTGACAATAAGAAATTTCCATGACCTGTCAGTTGTGCCAGTTAATCACCAGCTGACCTATTTGAAAACCAAATTAACTTTGGACATCTATGCTTTATACGTTTTCAACGGCTGTGGGATATAGCAAGTTACATAGAAGAGACACTTTCTGATGGATAACATTTTAATCACAAGCTCCTGCTAAATAATGGGAGATCTAGTAAGTATCCTCAGCTACTGAAAATGAAATTCCTTATGTGTAAATATCTGTTTTAATATATTGTGCTTTAAAAACAAGTCTTCAGTGACCCCCTTATGTGAGTTGTGAATTTATCTCAATTATATTAAGGAAATAACAGGTAAAAATTTAGAGTGACATTCTCTGGAGCTGAATTTATCCCAGTAACTCCTTAGACTTCAATAGAATTGTGTGCCTCATTGCAGCAGGGCTGAATATGGCCCACTATTTCTGCATATACCTCTTGAAAAGAATTCCCACCATGATGCAAGGGATGGGCTAGGTAGATTTATAATGTACTTAATCCGGTGTTTTCAGCTACAGGTACGAGAACAGCCCCATACCTGGCATGACCCCACTTGACGTTAATGAGAGGTGAAGGTACTTGGCTTGCACTCATCACCTTGGAGGTTGATGCTTCTGTGAAAAATAGTGACCAAATGGATTATTAATTATTATTATATATATTGTGTTAGCACCTGGACACCCCCTACATCTGCTGTGCTCGGCCCTGAGCAAATATATACCAAAAGGACTGTCCCTTCCCCAAAATTCAATATAAAAACATACACCTGCATTGTTTCAGTTTACACTTTTTGTATCAGAAGGAAGTGACCTAGAGTAAGTTACAATTACATAGGAAGCACAGTGTAAAGAAAGATGGGACATGTAAGGTCTATAATTATGAATAATTTAATGGTATGATGAAGTAAAATGACTTAATTTAACTAAAAGGGCACTTGTCCATATAGGTTACTTAGGACTAAAGGGCCTGATTTTCAGAAGTGCTGAGCCCCCAGCTGAAGTCAAAGGGAGCTACAGCGGTTCAGCACTTTTGAAAATCAGGCTCAAAGAGTTACTTAGTGTGATGTTGGGGTGATAATTCACAAACTCAAAAGGAGATCAAAGAAAACATTTACATCAGTAAGAGTTACAGAGATCCATGGACCTGAGAAAACAGTTCAAAGCTTCTCCAGCCTAAGACAGGTCCAGATTAACAGCACAGCAAGTATTTAAAATGTTGATAACAAAAGGTCTTCCTGACCTTGTTGGCAGCCAGGTTGATATAATAGGTTCTCAAGGATGAAACTCTTTTGAAAAGTTTCTCAACTGCATGTGGCACATCTGATACTCACAGCATTTTTTAAAAACCTATTGAAAAAAATGCAAACAAAATCATGCTCCACAATGATGTTTGGCTCCCTGAGTTCCTCATATAGGATTTTGCAACACAGGACTATATTTCTATCTATCTTTTCTATAAAGTCCCTGCTGGCATTAAGTAACATTCTGTATCAGCAGTTTTCAAAAGTAGGGACTGAACTCGAGATCCTTAACCTAGCTCCCAAATGTGGGTAGTGGCACCAACAACATAGAAGGCAGTAGTAGAAGCTGGTTTGTTTTTTTTAAAGCATTCAGACTGACTAGGCAGATAACAACAAATGCTAGTGATGTAAACAGAAATACCTCTCCCAAATTTTTATATCCAGACATGAAATCCCATTATTGCAACATCTGGCCATTTAGGACTTCTTAATTACCTTTTTATTGCACAACTTGATGTGACACTTTCTGGGGTTACCCAGGCCTGCGAGGCACCTCGCTACCATGTGCCCTTAGCATGAGGAAGCCTTGTCTGTGCCCTCCAGGGGGCCCGCTCCCCATGTCCACTGGCTACAAGCAACACAAGCACTCCCCTCTAGGTCTATGCAGGCCCCACTGCCTTTCTACAGGTTAGCGACAGGCACACTCCTATCCCTGAGCCCTCTGAGCGTCTCCCTGGAGGTCCAAGCTTCTGCTCCAGTAGACACTTGCAGTCATCAGTGTTACTGCTTCCAAAGAGGCAGTGCACCACAGTTTACCAGTTCCACCTCAGATCACTGCTCCACTTAACACACACAGCATTGAAATATGTTTATAGTGAAATCAAGTATAAGTTTATTTAACAAAGCAAAGAGATTCAAGTAATAGCAAGCAGTAGCATTGGAAACAGTCACATATAAAATAAATTCATAACACATTCTAGAACCTAGTCTTAATTAACAAGATAATCGCATGTCTTGTAGAGTATTGCTCACCTAGAATCCTTGTGGTGTTTTACAGCCAGGTTTTGCTGTGATCCTCCATTCATGAAAGAAACTCTGTCAGCTTGCTGTTCGTCTGCTAAGTGAAGGACCAAGTGGGTTCCTTTGCCTCCCAGCCTTTGTCTTCATTCATAACCAGGACTGCTGTTTTGTTTCTTCCTGTAGATTTTCTCGTGTGGATTTTACAACCTTTTGTCAGGCGCTGGGCTTAGTCACATAGGCCTCCAGTGTGAGGCAGACAAAACATAATACACATATGACCAGACAGGGAGGAAAGTATCTGTTACCTTCCACCTGAAAGGAACCGGTCTGAAGCATGTGACCTCTGGTGACTTGCCTTAACTCCAAGACTTTAAGAACATCATTTTCCGTATAGATACATAATGTCTTAAATATTATCCATACGTACATTTCACAATGGTTATGATGACCAGGGGTTGGTTAGCTCTCAGTAGAGACCTTACCTGCCACCCTTTAGTGAACTATTATGCATATATCTGACCCAGGGTTCTCTGTAAAACCCTATGCACCCCCGGTACCCTCTGCCAGTTGGCACCAAGAGGTCTCTGGGTCACACATGAGCATCAGAATGTCCCAGTGATAATGGGGGTAGAACTCAGATTCTACTTCTCCAAGGAAGCAAGTTTGGTTTTCAGAAGTGCTAGGCCCCAACAGCTTCCATTGACATCAGTGAGATTTGTGGGTGCTCAGCAGTTCTGAAAATCAAGTCATTGAGGTTTAGATGCCTAAATATGGATTTAGGATCTGGGTTTAGGCATCTAGGTATGACATTTTTGTCCAGAGTAAATAGTCACTTTTATAACTATCATTGACATTATCTCCATTTTTGTTAAATTACAACTGCCACTGGCTTCAGCACCTGAGAAATCCCAGCTTCAGGCTTCCTTTTATTATCTACCAACACACGTACCATGCGCTGTGTCTTAAACAAAGGGTTGAAAGAACAATTTCATCTTGTTCCTAACCCTGCAGAAATTTACACACGAGTAGCTTTACATATATCACTTCCATCATAGAACAGAACTACTCAGAAAACTGACGACATTTCCTTTAAGGTAGAGATAAATTCCTCTCCAGTGAGAGTCGTCTTTAGGGCAGCAAGAGGATCAGACAATATCTTCCTGTGTAAGGGCTGGTCTACACTGTGGGGGGAGGGGATCGATGTAAGGTACGCAACTTCAGCTATGTGAATAACGTAGCTGAAGTCGACGTACCTCGCTCGACTTACCTCGTGGTGTGGACCCTGTAAAGTCGAAGTCTGGCACTCCCCCGTCGACTCCGCTTACTCCTCGCGCCGATTACCAGATTACCCCGGGGATCTGGATTACCAGATTATCTGGATTACCAAAGTAGACGGGGAGCACTTCCGAGTTCGATTTATCGCGTCTAGATGAGACGCGATAAATCGATCCCCAGAAGATCGATCGCTACCCACCGAATCAGGCGGATAGTGTAGACTAGCCCTAAGTCTTTTCAGTCTGACTCCCCACCCCTCCATTTGCAGAAGGTAAATGCAATAGTAAAAAATAGAAGACAAAATATTACCTTACAATACTGCACCTCTTAACATTTAAAGTATCTTTCATAACGCTCATTAAAGCGTTTTGGGGAGTTCCACACTTAAATAGTGATGCATCAAAGTGACCATATGATTCATAGTAAAATTTCTATCTGAGTATCAGTTTTATGTGCTGTGTAGTAATAGTGAAGAAGCTGCTGCAGGGCTTACAACCTGTCATTATCCAGTATGGATGGGAAATGTTCTGTGTAGCAGGTTTTAATATACTTCTCATATAAAACCCCTCATTATGTTTTTGTACTTGATATATGAAGCCATCTCAGTCAGTGCCATGTTAGCTCCAGATTTCACTGCTGTGCTTTGTGCTCTGAACACAGTCAGTGGGTAACTCTGACAGGGTGTACCGGTGCCCCTTGGAGGGGAACTCACAGTCCTACAGTACCCCACCCCTTTAACTCTCCTAGGAGGGGGCAGCACAAAGGTGGGATGTGGCAAAGCTCTCTGCTTGGGCCACCAAAGGACCTGCACACCCTATTGGTGTACCGATATACAATAAAGTACCAATTAGTATGATACATTTTGCCTGGGGTCACATACTGTAAAGACAATTATCCTCTGAAATTCTTTAAATGATAAAATTCTCAAAGGGAAAGTCCGCAGTCTCAAAAACAATCTGCATATGCAAACAAAAGCCATGGCATTTCAACTAATTCTGTCTTCAAGGATTATATATTCCGTGGGCCTGATTCTCCCTACTTAGTGTTTTAACTCCATTGATGTCATTGGAGTTACTCCTGACCTACACAGGTGCAAGCAAGATTAGAATCAGGCCTAATATCTATCTATTGAGCTCTGACTGATGCCCCATGGGTGTAGATCACCAATTAATGAATGTGCTTTGCAGAGGAATTTATTTTAAGTACAGGTGGTAAATTCAGTGCTACCAACCATCAGTGCAAGTTACCAGAGCAATCCAAGGAAATAAAAGTGTGCTAAAGACAGGTTTTACTGACACTATAGTTCTGTTCCCATTAGGGCTGTTGATTAATCACAGTTAACTCACACGATTAACTCAAAAATTAACTGAGATTAAAAAAATTAATCATGATTAATCTCACTGTTAAACAATCTAATACCAATTGAAATTTATTAAATATTTTTTGATGTTTTTCTACTTTTTCAAATATGTTGATTTCTATTGCAACACAAAATACAAAGTGTACAGTGCTCACTTTATATTATTTTTGATTACAAATATTTGCACTGTAAAAATTATAAACAAAAGAAATAGTATTTTTCAATTCACCTCATACAAGTACTGTAGTGCAATCTCTACCGTGAAAGTGTATCTTACAAATGTAGATTTTTTTGTTACATAACTGCACTCAAAAACAAAACAATGTAAAACTTAAGATCCTACAAGAGCCCTCCGTCCTACTTCTTGTTCAGCCAATTGCCAACACTAACAAGTTTGTTTACATTTATGTGAGATACTGCTGCCAGCTTCTTATTTACGTCGCCTGAAAGTGAGAACAGGTGTTCGCATGGCACTTTTGTAGCCAGCATTGCAACAAATTTACATACCAGATATGCTAAACATTCATGTGCCCCTTCATGGTTCAGCCACCATTCCGGAGGACATGCTTCCATGCTGATGATGTTTGTTAAAAAAATAGTGCGTTAACTAAATTTGTGACTGAACTCCTTGGGGGAGAATTGTATATCCCCTGCTCTGTTTTACCCATATTCTGCCATATATTTCATGTTATAGCAGTCTTGGATGATGACCCAGCACGTGTTTGATTTATGAACACTGTCACATCAGATTTGACAAAAAGCGAAGAAGGTACAAATGTGAGATTTCTAAAAATAGCTACAGCACTCGACCCAAGGTTTAAGAATCTGAAGTGCTGTCCAAAATTTGAGAGGGAAGAGGTGTGGAGCATGCTTTCAGAAATCTTAAAAGAGCAACAGTCCGATGCGGAAACTACAGAATCCGAATCACCAACAAAAAATAAAAAAATCAAACCTTCTGTTGGTGGCATCTGACTGAGATGATGAAAATGAACATGCATTGGTCCACTCTGCTTTGGATTGTTATCGAGCAGAACCAGTCATCAGCATGGATGTATATCCTCTGGAATGGTGATTGAAGCATGAAGGGACATATGAATCTTTAGCGCATCTGGCACATAAATATCTTGTGACGCCGGTTACAACAGTGCTATGCAAACGCCTGTTCTCACTTTCAGGTGACATTGTAAACAAGAAGCAGGCAGCATTATCTCCTGCAAATGTAACCAAACTTGATTGGCTGAAGTAGGACTGAGTGGACTTGTGGGCCCTAAAGTTTTACATTGTTTTGTTTTTGAGTGCAGTTATTTTTTTTGTAAATAATTTGACATTTGTATGTTCAACTTTCATGATAAAGAGATTGCACTACAGTACTTTTATTAGGTGAATTGAAATATACTTTTTGTTTTTGTTTTTTACAGTGCAAATATTTGTATTCAAAAATAAATAGAAAGTGAGCACTGTACACTTTGTATTCTGTGTTGTAATTGAAATCAATATATTTGAAAATGTAGAAAACTTCCAAAAATATTTAAATAAATGGTATTCTATTATTGTTTAAGAGTGTGATTAATCGTGATTAATTTTTTTTATCGCTTTACAGCCCTAGTTCCCATCAATCTTCCTCCTCCATGTTTCAAAGTTACATGTACGGTAGTATCCGTGAGTTGTAATATAAAGGGGATGCTTTATTGAGGTTACCAGACACAGATAGGACCAAACACTAAGTGTGAGGTGTAGTGTTACCACACAGGCTGTCCCTAAATCCTGATCTGAGCTGAGCAGTCTTTGAAAGGACAGCTAATCACATAGCGTTACAACAGAAAATAAAAAGCTGTAGTTTTACAAATATACAGACCCACTTCTACCCCCGCCCCTGTTTTTATTAAATATTGTTGTGGGTTGGGCATAGATTCTAAGGCCAGAAGGGACCATTGTAATCATCTAGTCCAGGGGTTCTCAAACTGGAGGTCGGGACCCCTCAGGGGGTCACGGGGTTATTACATGGGGTGGGGGGGTGTCACGAGTTGTCAGCCTTCACCCCAACCCCGCTTTGCCTCCAGCATTTATAATGTGTTAAATCTATAAAAAAGTGTTTTTAATGTATGGGGGGGAGGGGTTTCACTCAGAGGCTTGCTATGTGAAAGGAGTCACCAGTACAAAAGTTTGAGTACCACTGATCTAGTCTGACCTCCTTTATAACACAGACCACAGAACTTCTCCAAAATAATTCCCAGAGCATATATTTCAGAAAAACATCCCATATTGATTTTAAAATGACCAGTGATAGAGAATCCATCATGATCTTTGCTAAATTGTTGCAGTGGTTAATTACACTCACTGTTAAAAATGACAAAGGGTCCTGTGGCACCTTATAGACTAACAGACGTATTGAAGCATAAGCTTTCGTGGGTGAATACCCACTTCGTCGGATGCAAGCAGTGGAAATACCTGCCTCTGGACATTTCCACTACTTGCCTCTGACGAAGTGGGTATTCACCCATGAAAGCTTATGCTTCAATACGTCTGTTAGTCTATAAGGTGCCACAGGACCCTTTGTCGCTTCTACAGATCCAGACTAACACGGCTACCCCTCTGATACTGTTAAAAATGTAAGCCTATTTCCAGTCTGAATTTGTTGAGTTCCACCTTCCAGCCATTGGATCATATTATACCTCTCTCTTCTAGACTGAAGAACTCATTATTTAATATTGTTTCCCATGAAGGTATTTACAGACTAAGTAAGTCAATCCTTAACCTTCTCATTGTTAAGCTACATAGATTGAGCTCCTTGAGTCTTATTCTTGTGGCTCTTCTCTGAACCATCTCCAACATTTACAACATCCTTCTTGAATTGAGGACACCATAACTAGACACAGTATTCCAGCAGTGGTTGAGAGTCCCTTGTTTATGCAACCAAAGACCAGGATAGCCCTTTTGGCCACAACATCACACAGGGAGGTCATATTCAGCTGATTATCCACCAGTACCCCCAAATCTTTTTCCAGAGTTAATGCTTCCCAGGATGGAGTTCCCCATTCTGTAAGTATGGCCTCTGTTCCTTGTTCCTAGATTTATACATTTACATTAAGACATTTAGCAGGAGGATGTAGAAAAATTGAAAAGAGTCCAGTGGAGGGCAACAAAAATTATTAGAGGACTGGAGCACATGATTTATGAGGAGAAGGCTGAGGGAACTGGGATTATTTAGTCTGCAGAAGAGAAGAATGAGGGGGGATTTGATAGCTGCTTTCAACTACCCGAAAGGGGGCTCCAAAGAGGATGGATCTGGACTGTTCTCAGTGGTAGCAGATGACAGAACAAATGTAATCCTTCTGCCCATCAGAGTTGGCAGCAACAAGGGCCGGCTTCAGTATCTAGGAGTTCCGTTCCAATAGCACAATGCAAAACCGTCTCGAGCCCCCACCCAGTGACCTGGGACAAATACATATCACCCCCCGGGTGCCTCTAAGAGGCAATACTTCCCCTCTTGCAAGCACAGAGTCTGAGTATAGCAAAAGCCTTTTAATAACGGCATTATGTTGGGGAAACACCACAAACAGGATTCGTAACACAAACTATGAGCAAAAGACCCACCCCCAAGCAAATTGGGCTGTGTCCTTTCCCTTTGGTTCTTGAGTCAAGCACCCAAAAGTCACCCCTCCCACAGTTTCTGTCCCTGGTCAGTGCAGGACCCCTTCCCCCCAGAGTTCAAAAGTTCATCTGCAGAGTTTACTTCCCAGCCTGGGCGGAAAGGGTGGGGGAGGTATGGGGACACTTTACGTGCTCCACGCCTCGTGTCGACGGCCAATTGCCATGCCGCTCCATGTGGTTATGTTGCAGTCTTCACTCAAGCTGCTCCTCTCCACTAACCATCCTGCTAGCCGTCCAACACCCCGCTAGCAGTCCTGCTAGCCGTTCACCACCCCACTAGCCATCCTGCTAGCCGCTCCTCTCCGCTAGCTGTCCTGCTGTAGGGATATTAAAGGAGATACTGAAAGTGATTCCCCAAGTGAAAGTAACTCCCCATAATTTGTCCCCCACAATTTAAACCTCAGAGCATTACCAAGTAAAAGATCTCTTGGATCCCTTGTTAAACTTACAAGCTACTGTCTGTGTAAACCATTGATTGTATCTGTTCTCAGAAAGATACTGTATTGCTATGAGAAACTTGCAAACAAGTTATTTGACTTTGTTCTTTATGCATGCTTTGTACCTAGAAACAGCATAGAAAGACCCCCACCCTCTTTAATTAAAGAGCAGGGAGTCTCAAATAAATTAGCACACACCCCGAAAGTGTTGAAGACAGTATGTCTGCTGATGAATGCTTGGTGTACATGAATGAATGAGCAGGGAGGTGCCAGCCTAGGAATTCAGTGACCATCGGCTGAAGGCGGCATCAAGTGGGAACGACCAGACAACCCCCGGAGGGTAAACTGGGATCCACCCGACAATCTCCAAGGATGAAAAAAACAAAATAACATCTGACAGCACGGAGCCATCAGGAATGTGTCATCTGCTGATTGATTCAGCAACAGCATGATGAAGCAATTCCCACAGACTGACATAGGACTAAATCCCTATAAAAATGGCCTCTAAATACTGAGGACTTTGAGTCTGGTTCTGCGACCACCCTCCAGGAGCATCAGATGAATCTGACAAGGACTCGGCTCCTCCCTCATGCCCAGGTTACCTGGCCAGTAACTTGGCATGAGCAACTTCTAGGCTGGTAACTATGACATCTATGCAGAACCTGTGTGTGTGTGTGTATGAATGAATGTGAAACTGAATGAAATGTTATAGCTATAACTGACTGCTTACTATGATTCTTTTTGTATTCACAAATGTAACATTTTGTCTTATCCCCTTTAATAAGATCCTGCTGGTTTTTATTTTATTGGTATAACACTGCTAGCTGCTCACCAATATATCTTCACCCCCCCCCCCACTACTTAACACAGCTCTCAGTGATTTCAGCTCTTAGTAACTTCAGCTCTTTAGACTAACAGACATATTGGAGCATAAGCTTTCGTGGGTGAATACCCACTTCATCAGATGCATCTGAAGAAGTGGGTATTCACCCACGAAAGCTTATGCTCCAATACGTCTGTTAGTCTATAAGGTGCCACAGGACTTTTTGTCGCTTCTACAGATCCAGATTAACACGGCTACCCCTCGGATACTTCAGCTCTTAAGTGATTTCAGCTGGTAGTAGGGGAGCCTCAGTGCTGGTGCACCCCCTAGCCCAAAGTAGGTCTAATGCTTAGATCTAGGTATAAGTGATTTCAGCTCTATAGCATGGAGTCAAAATTGAGTCAAAATTAGCTCTGTTATTACGCAGTGGAGAGAGAAGGACTCAATGTGGTGTTTAGGGTCCTCAGCAGGGACCCACACTACCAGGTACAAATACCTATCCCCACCCTTTCTCAATTCACTGGCTTTTGGAACCCATGTCCCTTGCCTAGTGAGTGCTACTTAGTTGAGGGCGAGTCTCTCCATCATAAAAGGCCAGGTACAGTTCTACTGTCCTTGATTCACATAACCAGAATAACAACACTTTATTCTTCCTGCCCCAATAACAAAGACACTGGGGATCCCACAGCAGCCAAGTGACCATTTGGGCAAGCAGTCCCATCATGCTAGGCGGGGTGGGTGTGCTCATGCAAACGAGATCAGCCCCTGAAGTCCTTTTCCACAACTCACCACCAGATGTCAGGGTAGACTGCTTACACAAGGAGTAATGGTCTCAAGTTGCAGTGGGGGAGGTTTAGGCTGGATATTAGGAAAAACTTTTTCACTAAGAGGGTGGTGAAGCACTGGAATAGGTTACCTAGGGAGGTGGTGGATTCTCCTTCCTTAGAGGCTTTTAACGTCAGGCTTGACAAAGTCCTGGCTGGGATGATTTAGTTGGGGATTGATCCTGCTTTGAGCAGGGGGTTGGACTAGATGACCTCTTGAGGTCTCTTCCAACCCTGATATTCTATGATTTAAGACAGTTGTAAGAAGCCATTAAGTTCTTTTATGGAACCAATAGTGGGCTCCATCAGAGGCACAAAAGCCTAAGCATACCAGTAGTTAGGAACCAGTGATATGGAGAGTTAAGACCATTGGCAATGGAAGTGTGAACTATTTACTGTGCAACCCCCTGTAAATGCAGTCTAAAGCCCTATATTATGTATCCGTTATTGGACTTCGTCCACTGAATGGGATTGTATTTTCAATAAAGTGAGTATTGATGTAACAGCATGCTTACATTGATCAGCATACTCTATTTTAAAAATAGGTTTCTCTGCCCTCAGTTGAGGTTTGTAATGTGCATCTATAATTCCACATTTCCTCTTTCCTCCCTTAAGACAGCTCATTATATTTTCATGCTTTATCTATACCCTTATGGGTATTAATAATGAAGTTTAACCTTGTGAAAGAAGGATTGTTTCTATTTCAAAGAAGAATGTGTTATGGAACCATTTGATGCAGCAACGATATTGTGTTTGTAATATCTCTTTCATGGTTGAATATTTATGCTGGAAATCATACAGAATACAAATACAAATTAATATAGTAGAATGGGTTTAGGAAGAATCATTTCTCTCGGTGAATCAGATGTAATTATTTCCTTGCTACTTTGCAGTTGAAATCATTTTATGGACAATACAGCTGGGTGAATGACTCACAACAAATGTTTTATCTGACAAATTTAGCCTCTCTTTCTTCTTGTAGAATTTTTGCGAGAAAAACATGATGTCTTCAAATGTATTTGTTGTTTCAGTTCCTTGGACAATTTCATTTTTCAGATTGTCTTCCTTCGTGAACTGAACACAAACAGTTCTGAGATTCCAGTATTGTCTGTTCAGGCTCTGTTGATTGGATATGGTTGGTGTTATGTTCATGGAACACACAGAGAAATGTTAGAAAAAAACATCAAATACTCTTGTTGGAAGATTGCAAAGTAACATTATTTATACTTAGAATCCAGAATGAGAATACACAGTAACCAGAGAGAGAGAGAGAGAGAAAGCAGGCTGCTCCCTAAGGCAGAGAGGGACAACTCATCCCACATAGTTCTAGGCTGCTTTTTTTCCAGATCGACTTTGATTGCACTCTTCCCTAAAGAGGCCCCTAGCCTGAAAGCTGGACCAGGAACCTCCAACCACCGCCACACCATGGCCATAGTCTTTATGTGATAGCTTGCAGTTCCAGCCAATACTTGCATGTGCATATTTAAAATTCAGTTTCAGTTCATATTTTTACCTGCAAATTTGAGATTCTCTTTCCACTAGAGCTGGTTAGGAATGGTCAACATGATTGTTCAACAGTAAATGCAGTTTTCTCAAAACTGATTTAGCAGAATTTTTTTTTTTTTTTTTTTTTGGTCAGAAAAATTTAAGTGAAATCTCTTGTTTTGGGTTGTTGCAGTGCCTCATCCATCCATTCTCCTCTTTCGAGCTGACTCCTTGGCCAGACTACATCTCCTATGATGCACCATGGTCTCTTCTCTGACTAAGCCATGTGACTCCCATAATACATACACGACAGGTGTATCAAAACATTTGGACATTTGCAGGTTGAAATTTTCTGCACTTTTCATTCCATGAAAAAATTATATTTACGTTTCATCATGATTGGGACAAAAACAAACATTGAAATATCAGAATTTCCTGCAGGACAGAAATTCTATCACTCAGCTCTACTTTCCAGATATTCTGGTGCCAGTAAAAATTGGAGTAAACAGTAGAAAGAGAGAAAAAAAAGAGGGAGAACAAAAAAGGGACAGAGCCTAGTCAAACAAGCTCATTTAAAAAATTGGCAGCTCTTATTCTTCATTTCCAAGCATTCCTGTGAAGTGTATCTTCCAAGCTGACACCAAACTTCTTCATATCCTCCTTTAGCAACTCAACCCATCATTTTCTGGGATTTCCACATGGTCTTAGTCCTATGACTACTAGATCTTGTACTTCTGACCAACATATCCTGTGTCTCATCATTTCACATGACCCAGCCACCTCAGTTGATACTCCCTCAGCTCTTCCATGATGGGGGCTACCTGCACCATGGCTCGTACAATTTCACTGTGTAGCCTATCAGCCCTTGTTTTATCCTGAATCCACCTGAGCATTCTCATTTCAGCAGTGTGAAGAAGTTTTCCTTCTCTCTTCCTCATTAGCCAGCATTCCAACCTGTATGTCATGACTGGCCTAATCATGGTCTTATACACTTTGCTCTTTGGTTTATTTGGCATATTCTTATTGCAGAAAATTCTCATCAGCTCCCTGCATTTGCACCAAGCACTTTTCATGCAACTCCTAACATCCACACTTCCATCATAACTCAATACTGAATTGAGGTATTTGTATTGTTGCACAGACTAGCTTTATATCATTTAGTTTTACTAGCTTCTTGTTGTTCCCTTTAAGAAGGCATCACGTGTATTCAGTCTTTTGTTGGCTGATTTGTAAACCATTTTCTTCTAGTGCAGCCCTCCATCATGCTAGATCCCTTTCCAGTTTGTATTTATCTTTGCAACACAACATGTCATAAGTGACAAGCGTGCTCCATGAAACCTCTCCCCTAATCTCCTACATCTAGATGTCCATTATAGTCAGAAAGAGGAATGGGCTTAAAACTAGGCTGACCATATTTCCTTGAGACAAAAACGGGACATTGGGATGGCAAAAATGGGACGGGGAGACAAGGGGCAGCCGCAACAAGCCGCCCCTCGTCTCCGCGCTCAGCAGCTCGGCGGGGAGACGAGGGGCAGCCGCAACAAGCCGCCCCTCGTCTCCCCGCTCAGCAGCTCGGCGGGGAGACGAGGGGCAGCCGCAACAAGCCGCCCCTCGTCTCCCCACTCAGCAGCTCGGCGGGGAGACGAGGGGCAGCTGCAGCAAGCCGCCGCCCCTCGTCTCCCCACTCAGCAGCTCGGCGGAGAGACGAGGGGCAGCCGCAACAAGCTGCCCTTTGTCTCCCCGCTCAGCAGCTCGTCGGGGAGACGAGGGGCAGCTGCGGCAAGCCGCCGCCCCTTGTCTCCCCGCTCAGCAGCTCGTCGGGGAGACGAGGGGCAGCTGCGGCAAGCCGCCGCCCCTTGTCTCCCCGCTCAGCAGCTCAGCGGAGAGACGAGGGGCAGCCGCAACAAGCCGCCCCTTGTCTCCCCACTCAGCAGCTCGGCGGGGAGACGAGTGGCAGCCGCAACAAGCTGCCCTTTGTCTCCCCACTCAGCTGCTCGGCGGGGAGATGAGGGGCAGCCGCAACAAGCCAGCGTTCAGTTTTTTACAAAAAACTATATATAGTTTATTAAAAACGGGACAAAATTGACATTTATATTAAAACGACGGGACGGTCGGGAAATATGAAAAAAACGGTACTGTCCCGTTTAAAACGGTATGTATGGTCAGCCTAGCTTAAAACTGATCCTAAACGTAGCCCGGCCCTCATTATGAATGGTTCACTGTAGCCACAGCTGCTTCTCACTACTGTTGTGCTATACTCATACGTATTCACGATTGTCGGAACATATATCTCCGGCTGATTGCATGACCACAGACACCACCATATCAATTCTCTAGGAACACTGTTATAAGCCATGTGTCATCATGCGGGGTGTCCCCAGTGCATGCCCTTGCATCTGGACATGGTGCGTCTCAGGAGACCTGACTCCCTACAGCCTGGAGTACAATTAAGTCCAAACAAGCTTCAGGTGTTAAGGTGTACCCTCCCTTGAGAGTCATTTATTTAACAGAAAGTCCTGCAGGAAGCACAAACAAAATCCTTTGTCTCAGCTTCCTGTCTGAGAGACTCAGCCTGTTTGCCCCTACCTGAGTCAGCCATTCACCTTCATCCAGGCTCTCCATCCTAGGATCATATCTTCCACCTAACTCATGTTCCCTGCCATAGGAGCACAGGTTCAGCTCAGTTCACCCTAGAACAGCTCTCATTTGACTCTGGCTCCTTGCTCTGGAAGCACAGCTTCGATTTAGTTCATGCCCACTACCCCAGGAGCACAGCTTCGGCCTAACTCAGGCTCTCTGGGAGCTCCCCTCCTCTGGAGTCTCCCTCAACTCAGCTATCACAAGCCTTTTATTAGGCCAAAATGCTTCATTGTTTAATTAACTGCCATTTACCTAGGCAGTTAATTATACCCAGGAGGGCCTGGGTTGGCTCAATTCCCTTGCAGACCCTGTCGGACTCCATCAGAGGGCCAGCTACCCTATGATGCCTTCTCTAAGTCCACAAACACTAACTGCAGTTCCTTGCATTTCTCACTGTATATCTTCTGCAATGTTTTGGCTGCAAATACTGCATCTAGCAGAGGAAAAAAATCTGGAGCAGAAGCTCCCCAAAAAACTTGGATATAAATTTTCTTCCAACATCAGTAAAATCCATAGAAAGACAAAAGCAAAATGGAACATTTGTGTAGGAGAGCTCACAAGATTCTTCTTTTTGATCCACCTTCTGCACCCCAAAATGGCGGTTAGTAGTCACAGCAAGGCTCAGGTCACAAGTTATGTATCTATACCCATTCATGGACAACACTGCCCAGTCCAGAAAAGCAGACCCACGCATACTTGCCAGCTACTGGAAAGGATTCATTCCCACCAGTTTAAAATCAAGAACCTTTAGAACACAATACACAGAAGTATACCCATGGGTCAAAACAGATATAGCTCGTGTGGCCATAATTTTACCACAATGGTAAAGATTTGCAAAGATCCACAACTTCATTGTGTCAGCCATTTCCTGGCAGTGATCATATGTTGTCAGTTATCTCCGTGCTGATACCATGCATCAGTGAATCCTGAATGGGATTTCTCAAAATGCACGTCCACAAATACACCCATTCACTAGACACAAAGCAAAATTGTGTGTCATTCCTCGATCACACATGAATGTTTCTCCGTTGCCAAATAAACTACAAACTACATACTGATAACCAAAGCAATTTTCGCTTAGGTCCTTGCATATCCATTAATGGAGCAAGCCTTGCCAGGGTTAAGATCTTACCTAGAAGACAAGTTTCCAAAAGCTCTGAATACACATCCTTTTATTTTACTTTGACATCCCTATCAGTGGCATGTCTGAACAAAAACATATACAGACATGGCCACTTGGGTTCATACCAGTGTGCCACTGTATTTAGGCTGACCATATTTCCTTGAGACAAAAACGGGACATTGGGATGGCAAAAACGGGACGGGGTTATGTAATATTCCGTATTCATGAAAAAGTAAGACAATAACAAAAGTTTTATTACATTAATATACTGAGCTAACAATTATTCTTCAGTGACAGAACTCATACAAAAATTTAGGTAGACGTAGAGGGGGACTGTATTTCACCACGATCGTACCATGAATATTTCTCTGATGAAGTAATCTTACGCAGCAAATTTTGGTCTTTCAACACCTTATCATAAAACTTCTCACACTCCATGACACAATTTTATTTTACAACTAACATAGCCCTCATTGTCTCAACACTTAATCTAGATTTCTCCTTTGACCACATACTGTTCATAACAGAAAATATTCTCTCGACAGGTGCTGTACTTCCTGGAAGACAAAGAATAAACTCTACAATATTACAAAAGTCTTGAAAGTCTAGGTGTTTTTCGCTCATTTCAGAAAAAATCTTTACCCATCTATCAGATACAGAAATGTTTTCTTTATTCCATGTATCCAACTGCCTCACAATTGTAGATTTTATGAAGGTCCACTGATCGAATACACGAGTTTCTTCTGTTTCTGTGTGTGTGATGAGTTCCTCGTTCAGGCTGTCCTGTATTTCTTTCCATTCAGGTGTCTTCCTTAGTAGCACCCACTTGAACTTCTCAGTGTTTCCTACACTGCACTTCCACTTGTTGATATATTCTAAGCTGGTTTCATAGAAATTCTCAACTACATCAAAAAACGTAGCCTCATTAATTTCTCTTGAATCTACTAACATTTTCAGTTGTTTTTTGACATCAGTAGTTACAAACACTTCACTTTTTCTGGACTCTAAATTGTTTACAAGATTTTCAATGTTTATGGCTACTTCTGTAGCTGAAATATAATCTTTTTCAATTAAACTAATGTATGTTTGGAACGTAGACACTTGATCTCTTGCAAATGACAACCACAATTTCAAACAGGGATTTTCAAACCATTTTTGCAACGTAACAGGGCATTTTTCTTGAGAAAGAAAAGAAGAAGTAAGCCCATCAAACATGCTTAAAATTCTGTCAATTGATGGAGCCAAGGACAAAAATCTTGTATTTCCATGCTCTCACAATGTAGCGTAATTGTTTCCTGCAAAGTCACAAAAGTTTTTCAGTTCTTCAACTCTAACTGTGTATATATGGAAGTATTTGTATACTTTCACTGCAAAACATTCAATATCAATTGGTAAACAGTCGACAGCACACTAATTCCTCCATTTACAATTACATTTTTAGTATCCAAACATAAATGATCAGTTAATCAGCTTTTAATCCATTTAATGTGTGCCATCTCCATTTTATGTCTTGCTAGTTTTTTTAATCAAAATCTCATGTGGTTCCAAGTCAAATACCTTATAGAAATCTAAGTCTATTACATCAACACTATTACCTTTGTCAACCAAACTTGTAATATCATAAAAAAGTATCAGATTAGTTTGACAGGATCTATTTTCCATAAACCCATGCTGTATAATAAAAATAATGCCGCCTTTAATTTTTTGTTTGTTTGTTAATCAAATCCTGTATCAGCCCCTCCATTATCTTGCCTGGGATTAATGTCAAACTGACAGGCCCTATAATTACCTATGTCATCCCATTTACCATTTTTACCTTGAAGCAAGGACTCCTTCATCTGGAACTGAATGATCTACAGTTTATAGCCTGGCATTGGAAGAGAAGTGTAGTTCAATAGGGTTTCTCCAAAATTCTCATCAATACATTTTGTTTATCTAGACAGTACTCAACCAGGAATTTTCAGTCATTGATCAGGTCATATTTCTAGTGTGAAGGGAAACAAAAAGCTCTTTGGGGCAGGAACCATTTCTTTACTTATACAGTGCTCAACACAATGGAGCCCTGGACTCCAGACGTTACTATAATACAAGTTATCATTATAACTGCAAAGTTCTGGAGAGATCAGCTTCACTAGAGTTTCTCCAAGATGCTCAACTGGAGTCTTACAACCAAGCACCATAGAAAAGTAAGTAACACCTCAAGCAGCATTGTTTAGGTGGGTATATGAGACTCCCCAGCTGAGTATCAACAAATGTCAAGATTAATCAGAATGCAGACTGGACAAGGTTTGCCTTTCTAGTTGCCATTGCCTCCAAAAGAAAGGGGTTGGAATTAGCTTCTCTGTTCATAGAACCACACTACTGCGGTCATGAGTAAAGTTATTCTTATAGCTCCAGAAACCTGTCCATTGAAGGTAAATTCTTCTTTCCCCAAATAACTGGGAAATAGTTCTCCTTTCATATGATTCCAATCCTTGGCATGCCTTTGGAAGGTTGTGGCATAAATGGGCATACCTGGAATTCTAAAGATATGTCTCAAGCATATGAAGCATACATATCAATTGTTCCTGTTAATTTCTTTCTATCCAAAATGCCAAGGCCTTTGGATGCCAAAGTTGCTGCCAACAAGATATAAAAATCCTGCATCAGTTGTGGGCTACTATTTATGAAGAAGGAATTAAGGTCCTACTGGCATTTTGGGGAAAAGTGCATGCACCTCATCTGAAGAAGATTTGCAAAGTAGGTTTCCATTCCTCTACGGAGGCATCCATTGATAGGAAGAAATGGGCTGGTTTCCATATAATTTCTTTAAATGACAAAGCTATATGCAGGGGTGTCATAAACATACAGCTAAGGGGTTAAGAGTCCTCCTTACCTGTAAACGGTTAAGAAGCTCAGGTAACCTGGCTGGCACCTGACCAACAGGACCAATAAGGGGATAAGATACTTTCAAATCTTGGGAGGGGGAAAGGTTTTGTTTGTGCTCTTTGTTTTGTGTCTGTGTTCTCTCTTGGGACTAAGAGAGGGACCGGGCAGAAAATACATCTTAGAATCATAGAATCATAGAATCTCAGGGTTGGAAGGGACCTCAGGAGGTCATCTAGTCCAACCCCCTGCTCAAAGCAGGACCAACCCCAACTAGATCATCCCAGCCAGGGCTTTGTCAAGCCTGACCTTAAAAACCTCTAAGGAAGGAGATTCCACCACCTCCCTAGGTAACCCATTCCAGTGCTTCACCACCCTACTAGTGAAAAAGTTTTTCCTAATATCCAACCTAAACCTCCCCCTCTGCAACTTGAGACCATTACTCCTTGTTCTGTCATCTTCTACCACTGAGAACAGTCTAGATCCATCCTCTTTGGAACCCCCTTTTAGGTAGTTGAAAGCAGCTATCAAATCCCCCCTCACTCTTCTCTTCTGCAGGCTAAACAATCTCAGTTCCCTCAGCCTCTCCTCATAAGTCATGTGCTCCAGCCCCCTAATCATTTTTGTTGCCCTCCGTTGGACTCTTTCCAATGTATCCACATCCTTCTTGTAGTGTGGGGCCCAAAACTGGACACAGTACTCCAAATGAGGCCTCACCAGTGCCGAATAGAGGGGAATAATCACGTCCCTCGATCTGCTGGAAATGCCCCTACTTATACAGCCCAAAATGCCGTTAGCCTTCTTGGCAACAAGGGCACACTGTTGACTCATATTCAGCTTTTCGTCCACTGTAACCCCTAGGTCCTTTTCTGCAGAACTGCTGCCCAGCCATTCGGTCCCTAGTCTGTAGCAGTGCATGGGATTCTTCCGTCCTAAGTGCAGGACTCTGCACTTGTCCTTGTTGAACCTCATCAGATTTCTTTTGGCCCAATCCTCTAATTTGTCTAGGTCCCTCTGTATCCTATCCCTACCCTCCAGCGTATCAACCACTCCTCCCAGTTTAGTGTCATCTGCAAACTTGCTAAGGGTGCAGTCCACACCATCCTCCAGGTCGTTGATGAAGATATTGAACAAAACCGGCCCCAGCACCGACCCTTGGGGCACTCCACTTGATACCGGCTGCCAACTAGACATGGAGCCATTGATCACTACCCGTTGAGCACGACCATCCAGCCAGTTTTCTATCCACCTTACCGTCCATTCATCCAGCCCATACTTCTTTAACTTGCTGGCAAGAACGCTGTGCGAGACTGTATCAAAAGCTTTGCTAAAGTCAAGAAATAGCACATCCACTGCTTTCCCCTCATCCACAGAGCCAGTTATCTCATCATAGAAGGCAATTAGGTTAGTCAGGCATGACTTGCCCTTGGTGAATCCATGCTGACTGTTCCTGATCACTTTCCCCTCCTTTAAGTGGTTCAAAATTGATTCCTTGAGGACCTGTTCCATGATTTTTCCAGGGATTGAGGTGAGACTGACTGGCCTGTAGTTCCCCGGATCTTCCTTCTTCCCTTTTTTAAAGATGGGCACTACATTAGCTTTTTTCCAGTCATCCGGGACCTCCCCCGATTGCCATGATTTGTCAAAGATAATGGCCAATGGCTCTGCAATCACATCGGCCAACTCCTTTAGCACCCTCGGATGCAGTGCATCCGGCCCCATGGACTTGTGTTCGTCCAGCTTTTCTAAATAGTCCCGAACTACTTCTTTCTCCACAGAGGGCTGGTCACCTCCTCCCCATACCGTGCTGCGGAGTGCAGCCATCTGGGAGCTGCCCTTGTCTGTGAAGACAGAGGCAAAAAAAGCATTGAGTACACTAGCTTTCTCCACATCCTCTGTCACAAGGTTCCCTCCCTCATTCAGCAAGGGGCCCACACGTTCCTTGACTTTCTTCTTGTTGCTAACATACCTGAAGAAACCCTTCTTGTTACTCCTAACATCTCCAGCTAGCTGCAACTCCAAGTGTGATTTGGCCTTCCTAATTTCACTCCTGCATGCCTGAACAATATTTTTATACTCCTCCCTGGTCATTTGTCCAATCTTCCACTTCTTGTAAGCTGATTTTTGGGTTTAAGACGAGCAAGGATTTCACTGTTAAGCCAAGCTGGTCGCCTGCCATATTTACTTTTCTTTCTACACATCGGGATGGTTTGTTCCTGCAACCTCAATAAGGTTTCTTTAAAATACAGCCCGCTTTCCTCAACTCCTTTCCCCCTCATGTTATTCTCCCAGGGGACCTTGCCCATCAGTTCCCTGAGAGAGTCAACGTCTGCTCCAAGAGGATGGGTTGGGATCTCCTCCAACCCATCCTCAACCAAATCTCCAATATTACAACCAAGTAAGTTAGTCAGGCATTTTGATTAGGCTTTCTTTTGTTTTACTTGTGAGTTTCTCTGTACTAAAAGGGAAGTTTATTCCTGTTTTCTGTAGCTTGAATTTTCCCTGTGTTAGAGGGAGGTGTTATTCCTGTTTTTCTGTAATTTTAAGGTTTTGCCCAGAGGGGAGGACCCTCTGAGTTTTGAAACTGAGTACCCCGTAAAGTTATTTACCATCCTGATTTTACAGAAATGATTTTTACATTTCTTTTTTAATAAAATCCTTCTTTTAAGAACCTGGCTGATTTTTCCATTGTTCTAAGACCCAGGGGTTGGGTTTTTGATCACTTTGCACCAATTGGTTAGGAGATTATTCTCAAGCCTCCCCAGGAAAAGGGGTGTAAGGTCTTGAGGGGATATTTTGGGGGGAAGGAGAACTCCAAGTGGTCCTTTTCCCTGGTTCTTGTTTAAATCACTTGGTGGTGGCAGTGGCTACCTTTTTTCAAGGTACAAGGAGAGAATTTGTACCATGGGGAGTTTTTAACCTAAGCTGGTAGAAACAAGCTTAGAGGGTCTTTCATGCGGGTCCCCATGACTGTACCCTAGATTTCAGAGTGGGGAGGGAACCCTGAAAAGGGGAAATTCTATTTCTGTCTATTACTCTAATAATAATGAAAACTCTGCTTCTCTCCCTATTTCTGTGATTCACTGCTCACCATTTCCTATTAGTAATGAATGAGGGGAGAAGCTGTGCAGCAGAATGAGAAATTTCTTACCTGATCATTGTGAGTGGGCAGTCAGGCCTAATGGCTAAAACAGGATTCTGGCCTAGTGGTTGGAGACAGAGTCAGAAGCTCGGAAGTGGAGCTGAGGTTCAGAGCCAGAATCAGGATTCAGAAGTTGAGCCAGGGGTCAGAGCCGGAGTTGGGAGTAAGCAGGGAAGCAGGACAGGAGCAAGGCATGCACAGTAGTAATTGTAGTTGCAGGCATAAATCAGGGACCTGCTGCTACTGCTGAACTTAAAAGTAAGCCTGCTGGTTCCCTTCAGCCAATCAGGCAGGCTGGCCATTCAGACAGTCCTACTGCAACCTAGCTAAATTTATTAATTAGTCTTGAAGCTGGGTTGGCTAGTCCTCAATCTCAGCTGAAAGGAGCTCCCTCCTGACAACCATTTTCTGTCTGTTAGTAGTTTCTCTCTTCATTCAATCCATCCTGGAATAGAATTTATAACAATTGAAACTTTCTCTACAAGAAGACTTGAACATATAACTTCCTTAAGGTTATTTGCAAATTGTATCAAGCTGTCATCTCAATGCCAATAACTGCCACTTTGGAAGAACTCTTCTGGTGGCCTGAGCTGAAGGATGTGGCTTAATTCTGGAGCCTACAGCACAAACACTGGATGGCGTCTGAATTCCACAGGTGGGAGCAGGGCCGGAGCTTTCACTAGGCGACCCTAGGCGGTTGCCAAGGGCGCCAGGATTTGGGGGGCAGCATTTTGCCGCCCTAGGCAGCCACCCGCTTCCTCGCGAAGCCCTGCTGTGGCGAGGGCTGTTGCCGTGCCGCTGGGGCTCAACAGGGCTTTGCGAGGAAAAGGGCAGCTCGCCGCGACTGCTTCCTGCCTCCCGGCTCCACGCTCAGCCGCTGAGCATGGAGCCGGGAGCTGGGAAGGCGCCACGGGCAGGGGGGAGGCTGCCGTGGCCCACAGGGCTGAGCTGCTGCGGGGGATGAGGAGCCGCCTGCTGCGGGCAGGGGGGAGCTGGCTGCCGCAGGCGGGGGAGGAAGCGGCATTAGCTGGGCGCAGGGGGGCAGGGTTGGTGCAAGGAAGTTTCGCCTAAGGCGCGATACTTCCTTGCACCGGCCCTGGGTGGGAGATAGTACTCATTAGTGCTAAACGATGAGAGACATTGCTAAGAAATAGCCATCAGATAAGAAATGTCTCCTACGCATGTATTTAGGCAATGAACTGTTAAGTGGTAGATAAGAGTTGGATGAGTAGGTATATAAAACAGTGCTAGACAAAAAGACTAAGAAAGCAAATATTGTCACCTTGCAGGAAATACTTACCATAATAATTCCATTAAAGAGTGCAAGGAGATGTTTAACAAAGTATCAGAATTATAGCCTTTAATCCTGCAAAACACTTGTGCACATGAACTACCTTACACATGGGCTGATGAGGCTCAGTCTTTCAGTGGGACTGTTCCCATACATAAGGTTACCATATTTGTAAGCGTTGCCAGTATTAGGGTACTAGAGAACAGGATTGTAAAAGAATATTAGAGAACAAAGCTTGAAGACAGATTCCTCTTTGTAAAACTGAAATAGAAAGTGGACTACCATGATTACAACTATATTTTCTTCCTGGAACACAAAGGGAGTAAATATTACAGGGCAGATTTTCTAGTCAGAAATAGTAACTCCCTCTTCCTGCTAGCTCCACTCTACCAACCAGGTGTTGCCTTTCTTGTAGGCCACTATTCTGCTTTGAGCAGCAGTTCCCACTAGTACTGCTTGGTCTCCAAGGCAACTCTTGCCAGTAGAGCTAGGTAGCCATTCTCAGCAGCAGCTTCCACCTCTCTCCCTTCCATTATTGGTGCCAGCACACAACACTTATGTTAGCCACTGCTGTACCTGAGTGTGGTGACACCTATATCTCAGTCCCTGCTACAGCACTCGCTTAGTGGAGCTGGTGAACAATTCACAATGAACAATTAATTTAACAAATGGAACCCTTTTTCCTGTTTGTGAATTGTCTATGAATAGACTTCAATTTTTGCTGAGTTGTCTGCTATTCTTCAACAAATGTTTTGTTAACAAATTTCAGTGACTGGATTGTCCACATGCTATTCGCTGGAAGCATTCCTTTGAATACTAAGTCAAATGGAAATTTTTTCATCCCTGAATTTAATTTTGTCACTGAACAAACTTTGCTATTGTCTGAAAAATTGCTTTCCAAAATGGGATTCCTATGAATAAAACATGTTTTGTACAGAAGTTAATGAAAATCTAATAAAATGGGATGTAAATACAGTAAGTGTAATTCTATTTTGAAGTTGACAAAATATTCATAAATAATTTCTCACTACAATACTTGTCATAAAAGTAAGCTTGCCCAGCACAAATTAAAAGCATCTGGGTGATGAATATCCTTATGTTTTAAATGTTTGGGGATTGGCTTAGCCTTCCCCATCATTTTAATTTTGAAGGCTGTAAATGGACAGAGGGATGTTGGAAATTTCTGTCAATCATATCACAGAACACCGAAAATAATAAACTGTAGTTTATTATTAAGTGCCACAGAATGAGGCACCTAAAATCTCATACCTTGGTCTCAAGACAGAAGCTATAGTAAAAACAGGAAATGGTACATTCTTGCTTTCATAGTACACTAAGCCCTGGTCTACACTATGAGTTTAGGTCGAATTTATTAGCGTTATATCGATTGATCCGTGCACCCGTCCACATGACGAAGCCATTCACATCGACTTCTAGGGCTCTTAAAATCGATTTCTCCACTCCACCCCCAACGAGGGGGTTAGCGCTAAAATTGATATTGCCGAATCGAATTAGGGTCAGTGTGGACACAATTCGATGGTATTGGCCTCCTGGATCTATCCCACAGTGCACCATTTGACCGCTCTGGACAGCAGTCTGAGCTCAAATGCTCTGCCCAGGTAGACAGGAAAAGCCCCGCGAACTTTTGAATTTCATTTCCTGTTTGGCCAGCGTGGCGAGCTGCAGGTGAGTGCAGAGCTCATCAGCAGACCATGATGGAGTCCCAGAACCGAAGACAAGCTCCAGCATGGACCGAGCGTGAGGTACACGATCTTATCACTGTATGGGGAGACGAAACCGTGCTAGCAGAACTACAGTCCAAAAGAAGAAATGCCAATATATATGCCAAAGTCTCCAAGGGCATGCAGGACAGAGGCTTCAACAGGGACGCGCAACAGTGCCGCGTTAAAATTAAGGAGCTCAGGCAAGCCTACCAAAGAACCAGAGATGCAAACGGCTGCTCTGGGTCAGAGCCCCAGACATGCCGCTTCTGTGATGAGCTGCATGCCATTCTAGGGGGTGAGGCCAGCACTAACCCACCCATGTGGTTTGACTCCGTATGTGGATCATCAGAAACCAGTGAGGAGCATTTTTGGGAAGAGGAAGATGATGATAATGATGCTGAAAATAGCGCACAGACACAGCAAGGAAGCGGAGAAGCCCTTTTCCCGACAGCCAGGAACTGTTTGTCACCCTGGAGCCAGTACCCTATGAACCCACCCAAGGCGTGCTCCCGGACCTTGAAGGTGGAGAAGGGACCTCTGGTGAGTGTACCTCTGTTAAATTAATACATGTTTTATAAGCAAGCATGTTTCATGATTAATTCGTGGCCAGTACTGCTACAGCTACTGGAAAAGTCTGTTAACATGTCCGGGGATGGAGCAGAAATCCTCCAGGGACATCTCCAGAAAGCTCTCCTGGATGTACTCCCAAAGCCTTTGCAAAAGGTTTCTGGGGTGGGCAGCCTTATCCCGTGCTCCGTGGTAAGACACTTTACCACGCCAGGCCAGTAGCACATAGTCTGGAATCATTGCATTGCAAAGCATGGCGGCGTATGGTCCCGGTGTTTGCTGGCATTCAAGCAACATCCGTTCTTTATCTGTCTGTGTTATCCTCAGAAGAGCGATATCATTCATGGTCACCTGGTTGAAATAGGGGAATTTTACTAAGGGGGCATTCAGAGGGGTCCGTCCCTGCTGGGCTGTTTGCCTGTGGCTTAACGGAAATCTTCCCTGCTGTTACCCACGTGGTGGGGGGAGGAGGAACAGCGATCATCTTGGATGTGTGTGTGTGTGTGTGTGGGGTGTCGATTAGGTTCGCGCTGCACATTAACCCGAAAACCGCCGCCCCTCCCTTTTCAATTGCCAACCCGTTTTAAATGGCCAACCCAATGGCTGTTTGTTATGGGAAATGAGGGGGTTGCTGTTTGAAAACAATCCCACATGTTATGAAGGTTAAAGAAGCCAATAGACTGTGGCTTACCATGGCTGCCTGCAAGCCAAATTCTGTTGCCCGCCGGCCCTGCTTGTGTGATCTCTCACACCAAACCGGCAGACCCTCAATATAACAGGCAAAGTGCAACCTTGGACCAAATGCACATGTGATATGTAATGTTTGGAGCATTGTTCTCTAATATGTGTCTTTTAAACTACTCCTCTCCTGTTTGTTTCTTCCCACAGCTGCAAATGTTTCAACGCTCCCCCTTTCATCACTGTCCCAGAGGGTAGCGAAGATTAGAAGTAAAAAAAAAAAGGAATCGAGACGATATGTTCTCAGAGCTCATGCAGTCCTCCCACACTGAAACGGCCCAGCAGAATGCATGGAGGCAGACGCTGTTGGAGTCCAGAAAGGCACAATTTGATCGCGAGGACAGGTGGCGTGCTGAAGACAATGACTGGCAGGATGAAGAGAGACAGCGGCGGGCTGAAGACAGTAGGTGGCGTCAGCATGCGGAGAGAAGGCAGGATGCAATTCTGAGGCTACTGGAGGATCAAACAGAAATCCTCCAGCTTATGGCTGAGGAAAGGCATATGGTTGAGGAAAGGCCGCCTGATCCCAGACCGCTGCTACAGCCCCTGTGTAACCAACAGCCTTCCTCCCCGAGTCCCATAACCTCATCACCGAGACGCCCAAGAACGCGTTGGGGCGGCCTCTGTGCACCCAACCACTCAAGCCAAGAGAACTGTCCAAGGAACAAAAGGCTGGCATTCAATAAGTTTTAAAGTGCAGTGTGTCCTTGTCCTTCCCTCATCCCCTCCTCCACCACCCATCCTGATGCTTCCCTTCCTCCACCACCCATCCCGGGGGACCTTTGCAGTTATCCCCCTATTTGTTTGACGAATTAATAAAGAATGCATGAATTTTAAGCAACAATGACTTTATTGCCTCTGTAAGCGGTGACCCAGGGGGGGAGGGGAGGGCGGTTAGGTTACAGGGAAGTAGAGTGAATCAAGGGGTGGGGCTTTTCATTAAGGGGAAAAAACAGAACTTTCACACAGCATCCTGGCCATTCATGAAACTGGTTTTCAAAGCTTCCCTGATGCGCAACGCACCCTGCTGTACTCTTCTAATCGCCCTGGTGTCTGGCTGCGCATAACCAGTGGCCAGGTGATTTGCCTCAACCTCCCACCCCGCCATAAACGTCTCCCCCTTACTCTCACAGATATTGTGGAGCGCACAGCAAGCAGTAATAATAATGGGAATATTGGTTTCGCTGGGGTCTAACCTAGTCAATAAACTGTGCCAGCGTGCCTTTAAACATCCAAATGCACATTCCACCACCATTCTGCACTTGCTCAGCCTATAGTTGAAAAGGTCCTGACTACTGTCCAGGCTTCCTGTGTATGGCTTCATGAGCCATGGCATTAAGGGGTAGGCTGGGTCCCCAAGGTTAACTATAGGCATCTCAACATCCCCAACGGTTATTTTCTGGTCTGGGAAGAAAGTCCTTTGCTGCAGCAGCTGAAACAGACCAGAATTCCTGAAGATGCGAGCGTCATGTACCTTTCCCGGCCATCCCACGTTGATGTTGGTGAAACGTCCCTTATGATCCACCAGTGCTTGCAGCACTATTGAAAAGTAACCCTTTCAGTTTATGTACTCGCTGGCTTGGTGGTCCGGTGCCAAGATAGGGATATGGGTTCCATCTATCGCCCCACCACAGTTCTGGAACCCCATTGCTGCAAAGCCATCCAATATGACCTGCACATTTCCCAGAGTCACAACCCTTGGTAGCAGCAGCTCGGTGATCGCGTTCCCTACTTGCATCACAACAGCCCCCACTGTACATTTGCCCACTCCAAATTGATTCGCGACTGACCGGTAGCTGTCTGGCGTTGCAAGCTTCCACAGGGCTATCGCCATTCGCTTCTCTACTGTGAGGGCTGCTGTCATCTTGGTGTTCTGGTGCTTCAGGCCAGGGGAAAGCAACTCACAAAGTTCCATGAAAGTGCCCTTACACATGCAAAAGTTTCGCAGCCATTGCTGATCATCCCACACCTGCAACACTATGCGGTCCCACCAGTCTGTGCTTGTTTCCCGGGCCCAGAATCGGCATTCCACGGCATGAACCTGCCCCATTAACACCATGATGTCCACCTTGCGGGGGGGCCTTTTTTGAGAGAGTCTGTGTCCATGTCCTCATCACTGTCCTCAGGGCGCTGCCGTCGCCTCCTTGCCTGCTGTAGCTGTAGCAGCTCCTGGTTCTCGTTCTCCATATACTGCTGGACAACGCGCGTGGCGTTCATAACGGCGATAACAGCTGCGGCGATCTGATCGGGCTCCATGCTTTCCCTGGTATGGCGTCTGCAGGACAGCAGAGTGGCAGCGGAAGCGGCGGGTGGATAACAATGGTGTCAGCAATATGGCGCCCGCATGAAAAAAGGCGTGAAAGGATTTTTTGCTCCCCCCTCAGTTGCTTTCATGGAGGGAGAGGGGAGCAAAGGGTAGGCTGATAGCAGAATGCTTGCTAGCCATCATCATCTCCTGAGTGCTCGGCAGTAGACGGTACAATATGCTTGCTATCTATCATCATCTCCTAGCCCCCTCAAGGATTGAACTCACAACCCCGGGTTTAGCAGGCCAATGCTCAGACTGCTGAGCTATCCCTCTGCCCGTATTACAGCAGGACTGAATCCCCACTAAACCTAATGTCCAGGCATACGCTGGAGACATACGGTCATTGTGAGCTGAGCAGGCTCCATGCTTGCCGTAGCAAACCCGTAAACCCCAGAAAAAAGGTGCGAAAAAGGTTGCTTTCACAGAGGGAGGGAGGGAAGGAGGGGGGAGGGGGGATGGCTTGACGACGTACCCAGAACCACCAGCGACAATGTTTTCTGCCCCATCAGGCTTTGGGATCGTAACCCAGAATTCCAATGGGCGGTGGAGACTGCGGGAACTGTGGGATAGCTACCCGCAATGCAATGCTCCGAAAGTCGACGCTAGCCCCGATACTGTGGACACAGTCCGTCGACCTAATGGCCTTAATGGTCTTTAGTGGGGACACACATAATCGATTCCATAAAATCGGGTTTTAAAAGATCAACTTCTATAAATTCGACCTAATTCCATAGTGTATACGTACCCTGGGATATGTCTACACTTAAAACCATACAGTGGCACAGCCGCAGTGCTGCAGCTGTGTGGCTGTAGTGCTTCAGTGTGGACACTTACTACAGCAACAGGAGGGGTTCTCCCATTGGCGCAGTAAATCCATCTTCCAAAGAGGCGTTAGCTACGTTGTAAGCAGAGTCTGAATGAGCGCTCCCCTGACATCTAGTGGTGAGCTGTAGAAAAGGATTTAGGAGCTGATCTCGTTTGCATGGGCACACCCACCCTGCCTAGGTGCTCAGCATGATGGGATTGCTTGCACGAATGGTCACTTTTGGCTGGTGTGGGATCCCCAGTCTCACTGTTATTGGGGCAGGAATAATAAAGGGTTGTTATCCTTGTTGTGTGAATCAAGGGCAGCAGAATTGTACTTGGCATTTCCCAATTGAGGGACTCACCCTCAACTAAATGGCACTCACTGGGCAGGGAACATGGGTTCCAAAGCCCAGTGAGTTGAGAGAGAGTGGGGACCGGTACTTGTGCCTGGTGATGTTGGTCCTGCTAAAGGGCTAATACACCGTTTGACCCTTCCTCTCGCCATTGTGTAATAACAGAGCTAATTGAGAGTCTTGTTACATGCCGCAGAGCTGAAATCAGTGATACCTAGGTCTATGTATTAGACCTGCTTTGGGACAGTGTCTCTGATGCAAGAGACTGCCCAGTGTGCAGCAGCAGTGAGGCTCTCCCACTAACAGCTGAAGTCATTGAGAGCTGTGTTAAGTGGGGGGCCCTGAAGACATCTTGGTGTGGCCAGCAGGGTGGCTGGTGGAGAGGTGTGGTGAGCAGCCAACAGGGTGGCTGGCAGAATGCCAGAACAGAGCCCTACAGAGAGGGGTGGTGAGTGAGTGCCCAAGCAGTGGAGCAAGTAGGGTGCCTCCTTACCGCCCCCTCCACCCAGGGTGGGAGGTGGACTCTGTGGATGAACCTCTGAACTCTGGGTCTGCACTGTCCAAGGACCACAACTGTGAGTGGGGTGCAGAAAAGGGGCGGGCATGTTAAAGGGACTTAAGGGTTGCTGGACTTAAGAACCTGAGGGGAGAAGGACACTGCCCAACTTACTTGGAGGTGGGTCTTTTGCTCATGGTTTATGTTTATAAACCCTGTTTGCGGTGTTTCCCCAAATTAATGCCACATTATTTCCCTCCTTTTATTAACAGTTTTTTGCTACACTCAGATTCTGTGCTTGCGAGAGGGGAAGTATTGCCTCTTAGAGGCACCCAGGGGGTGGTGTGTAATTGTCCCAGGTCACTAGGTGGGCGCCCAAGCCAGTTTTGTGTTGTATTGTTGAAAAGAAACCCCTACATACTGAACCCAGTCCTTGTTGCTGCCAACTCTGCCTGGCAGAAGAGTTACAGTGGACACTTATTACAGCAACAGGAAGGGATCTCCCATTGGTGCAGTAAATCCATCTTCCCAAGAGATGTTATCTAGGTCAACTGAAGAATTCTTGTCTACAAAAGGACTTGGGTTGTCTTAACTACATTGACAGGGGTGTGGATTTTTCACACCTCTGAGCAACGTAGCTGGGTTAATCTAATTTTCTATTGAAGACCAGCCCTAAGACTAAGTTTCCTGGTCTTCTGGGATACTGTACACATTGTCACTTTTTTTTCTTGAAAATTTATGTCCTAGTTCTATAATTACCTCTAACACAACTTGGAGAAAAGAACTCCATATCATGTTCCCTGGAAAGAGTTTTAACTTGAAAGACAATGCAAGGTTCTTGGGGTACCTTCTGCTGTGGCCTCTTAGTGGGACAGCTGTAAAAAGGCAAAGAGAAAAACATATAGAACACTGAAGTAGGATCAGTATAATGTAAACACAGTCACATTAATGCAGAGAAGAGGTATCTTAAGTTACTGAGATCTCACATTTCATATTTGACAGTAAGACAAAACACTAGATGATTATACTGCCAAGAACGAGGATCACTTCTCCCATTTGTATTACCAGTGTAGTGCCCCCTATCCACCCACTTACCTCCTTTAGCACTTAATCTCCTTTTGGGTTTTGATGGACAGGCCTGGGTTCTTCTGGATCCCGCCTCCCACTCAGCAGGTGCAACTTCTTTATTTTCTTCCCAGAATTTAGTTGGCAGTGCCTTCACCGCCCTCGCTCCTTCTTGGCAAGGTCACCAGAGCAGCTTGGGAGGAAAAGTCTAACCACCGTATAACTCTCACTTACTTGCCAAACAGTTGGAGAGTTTATTCTTTATATTCCCAAGAAATAAACACAAACACATACAATATATTCAATACAGTAATTGTATTAAACAGGAGGTAAATAACTGGGTAAAACACTATTATCAGGGTCACTAGTGCCCATGCTGATAAAACTCATGAATTTCCCCCAGTCAGGTGACCTGACATAGCAAATGTAAAAATTAGTGTACCATTGGTAAGCATGCTTTGTAGGGGCCCTTGATGATCTGTGCCCACAATATCTTCTCTGCAGCAGTTAGCAGCTTGGCTGACTGGATTCAGTACAGCCCAAACGACTTTGGGAGAAGGGGTCCTGACCTAAAGAGTTTGGTCAGTAATGCAGTTGGAACCATGTGGATTCTTTTTACTCCTGTAGATTTTATTGTTTGTGTTTTGTTTTGTTCTGTTTGGCGGGTGGTAGGGCAGAGGGATGTTTATTGGCCTAAGTTTAGAGAATGTTAGGTGTATCTGGCTCTCATGCACCCTTTCTAAACTCCCTTGCAAAACTCCCCTGTCTGCTGCTCCTTTTCACTAGCTCATCTGGTGGATTAGGAACTGGCTTTTTAAACCCCTGTTCTTCCTGAGTAGCCCCACCCTGGGTTAGCAGTTAATGGATCCTAAAGGGCCTTGTTAAGGAGCTCTTTGCCTTGCTTAGAGTTCTTATAATCCTTTTAGAAATATCTGTATGCCCCTCAAACTCTGCATTCATACTGTGTCCTGTACATTACTGTAGGTTTAGGAAGATCAGAGTTGGTAGCCACGTGGAAAAGATCTGTAACTGCAGCAGGGACAGGTTAATAAAACAAAGACATCTGAAACAAGAAACCAAGTAAAGAATGTCCCCATTGATAGAAAGTGAAAGGCAAGGTAAAACTAATTTCCCTCTGCCTCTCAGGAGGCATAGCACATAATATATGTGGATATTTACTAACAGAGAGCAAAACTGCCAACAGAATATCCTGCATTCACAATGCATGGAACTGTTTCAATCTATTTGGAACATCCTTGTTCCTGAAATATTTAATCTTTCAGTGTTAATTTCAATATGTGACAGCCTAGCACAGTACTATTAAATGCACTCAAAATTGCTGTTATTTAGAACCCCGTAGTTTCTGGTAATTATCAGTTAGAAAGTGTGCTTAAGTTGAGTACCAGGAAGTCTTGTGTTTGTCTCCTTAATGAAAGAAATGCACCATACTAGAGTTAAGTGATTATGATGATAAGCTGCTTCCTGCTGTTTGACCTGTCGAGAAAGAGCTACAGAATCATAATCAGGAAGAATCAGACATCATAGCGCATATTTTTTAAAAAATAATATGAATGGAAGCCTCCTGAAACCTGCAAAAAAAGTTTTAAAAGTAGATGTGAAGAACTCTTATGGAATACCCTTAAACCGTTGCAGGAAAATTTATGCAGATACAATATGTGTCTATATATTTATATGTGGGGAAGTATGATCTTGGGAGTAAGCCATAGTACTGGGACTCTGGAAAATTGAATTCTAGTCCCATCTCTTCCACGGACTTCTTGTGTGACCTTGAACAAGCCACTTACAGGGCTGAGTAAAATTCAGAGGACCCGCAAAAGGCCTTTGCTTCACTCAACTTCTGCTTAAGTTTTATTTTGAGAGCAAGAAAAGTTTCAGCAATACATAGATGATGAAAAATCATTATTGTTAATGTGAATGGCTGGTTTAATTCCCCTGCCCATCATGCTGAAATTTTATGCTTTGCATCATCCTTTGTGGACTGCTGAGCTCAATTTTATAAACTGTATTTTTAATGCATTCCCTTTGATGAGCCAGATACTGAAAAGAAAGCTGTGAGAGTCTCTGTCTAATGCATATTTCTTTTAATATTTTCTTTTGGAGATAATGTCTTGATTATAAAAGATTTCTTTGTTGTTAGTGCAGTATATTAAATATCAGTTAATGTGGTTTTTAACTAAATGCCAATAAGACATTAAAGAGGAACTTTCATGCTGGAGAAAACTAAAATGTCTGAAATTTAAACATGAGTTAATTTCATATTCATGGATTTTTAGATTTCTCCTTGCCTGTTTATGTTAATAATTAACAGTTATATTTCATCAGGAGATTATCAGTCTCGTGAGGTACCAAAACTTACTTAGCTTAAAGTTGTTTTTGTTCCTTGCAAGTTTTGCATGATTTCTCCACATTTCATTTGCTATAGCAACTTGCTATAGCAACTATAATAGACTCTCGCTGTCCAGCTGATAGTAAGCAGTCATTTTCTCATGGCATGAGAACATTGTAGCAACCTTGCTGTATACATAGTGCACACCACTTGTGCTGTTATCTCTAGGAGAGTGATTACTTTGATAGGCATTTTCAGGTTCAAACAGTCTTCTTGAATGGTAGAAAAGCCCTTTCAATAAAGGAATAAATGCTGTCTGCTGTGCTACCACTATAGCATATGTGCCACCATCATCCAGGCTATTCACAATCCTACTGAACAGTGGCTTGTTTTATTCAATAAGAAAAAGAAAATAAAGCGGGTACCACTGAAGGATCTCTCTTTCACTGCAGAGATCTTTCCATGGGCAGGTTAAGCTGTTTTGGGCGCAGATTATGCTGGCAGGGCAGTGCGAAGCGTCCACACTACGCTAGACAATCTAACTCAAGAAGAGCCTAAAAACCTGATTCTCATTTACACTAAGGTACATTTGCACTCCTCTGGCATCCACTCTAAAGCCCCTTTATGCTTCCAGAGTGATGTAAAGGGGTTTTAGCATAAAAGAGAATCAGGCCCATAAATGCTAAGTACTTCAAATAGTCTAAGATAGTGGACATGGAAGCAGAGTGCTGAGAGAGATTATTATCCACTGGCCATTGTGAAAATCTCTTCCACTACCGAGCAAGCAGGTGCAGAGGAATACCCAACTTTCCACACCATTTAATTCCTGCAGTGCCATTCTTCATGGGGAGTAAAGCCTGAGTGAAATTAATGCAGTGTGGAGGCTCTGCACGTGGAGCTGGAGCATGGTGTAGTAGGTTCTTGCCCGGAGCTGGAGCGGAGCCAGAGAGGAGCAATTCAAACATTTGATTGCTCCAAATCCCTGTCTGCACCTGTCATTCATCATGGGGGTTTCTCTGTGCCTCTTCCAAATAGGCCGGTGCAGAATGACCTGGTGAGGGTGTGATGGTTCTCTGGGTGCTGAGGACTGTGAATCACTCTGTTACGCCCCTGTCTTCAGCGAGAGAGAGACTTGCTTGTGTTAACTGAGTGTCCCTGAGACCTTTCAACCTGTTAGCCACCCAAACAATCTCCTCAGGGCTCTGCCAGCCCTTATGTTGCCTTGCAGGTTAGGTACACCCCAGTCCCTGAACCCCTCTGAAGCATTCCCCTGTAGTGTTCAGCCACTGCTCCACTGAACAGCCACAGTAATACCAGATCTGCTGTCTTAAGGGTAACAGTACACATACCAGCTTGTTGGATTCAACTGAGAATCAGCTCCTATATAACATCACAGCACTGAGATATATTTATAGTGAAAACAATCATACATTTATTATCAAAGGCTAAGATTTAAGAGCTAGTGAGTAAGGATAATAGAAACAACAACAACTTAGCTAACTATCTGTCTAAAAGCAATCTTATCTCACCTAAATGTCCTTTCTAGTGCTTCCAACCAGGGCAGGTTGGGATTCAGTTTTCATGAATGTAATCGCACTGCCCAGTTACTTCCTCAGGTGCTGAATAAAGGGGTGTCCTTTTGCCTTCTCCTTATATCCCCCAAAGTTCATTGTTTTCCACCTGAGTCAGGATGACTTTCTGTGGCTTATCCCCTGGTGTGCTGACTCCATGTTGTCTTCACATCCTCCTGTTGACTTTGGATGTAAACGACATTTCCATTGAGAATTTAATGCATATGTTATTAGACAGCTGTTAGTTGTTTTTTATAGATGAGAATTTGTTTTCCTTTGAGGGGGAAGATGTAGAGATATTTTGTAGAAGATTATAATTTGGAGATGCTTTCTCATAAGGGACAGTATTATGAACATAGGAATTTGGAGATGTGCCCTGGAGGTGGGGATTGGGAACACTGCATGGCTGTGTGCTGCTGTTCACCACAGTAGCTCTCCAGTTTGTTTTTAATAAAGTTTTATTCCTTTCTCATTCACTGCTTTGTTATTTAATGAACCCCAAGATCATTACAGCTAGCATCTTACTGCTCTGTGGGTGGGCATGCTATGGTCATAGAATATAGAAAGCAGAGTGACCCTAACTCCTTATTATTAACAATTTTTAAACTCTTTTGGAGAGAATGAGAGAAGCGGGTCTGATTGTCCTCTCAGTTATGTTAGTCTAAGGCTGTGGTCCTGCAAAGATTCAAGCACATATGCACTGAGTAGCCCATTGAAATCAGTGGGACTATTTGCAGTGTGTAAAGTTAAGCATTCACATATGTTTTTGCAGATCAAGGCCTAAATCCATTGAAGTCATTGGAGTTCCACTGTTATAAAACCACTGTAAATGAGAAGAGAATGAGACCTAACATGTGGGTGGACAGTGGTGATGATGACTCATCTCCTAACATATTCCTGAGAGTACAACACTAATAAGATATTTATTATTTAGCTGGGGGGATGGGAAGTAAGTTTCTTATGATTCATTAGAGCTAAATAAGCTTCCATCATTTGCTTTGGTACAGACAGCCGCAGTTATAATATTTGCCAATAGCCCATGCTAGAGTTAAGACTGGGGTGTGGTTTCCATCCCCCCTTTTCAGTTTATCATAACTATCAAACAAATTCCTTTCAGGCACAAACTTTCCATACTTAATCTCAGACCAAAGTCCATTTTTTGTTAGTTCCAGTTATTCTAATAATTTGATTTCTGATCATTTGCCTTCCTTTCCATTTCACCTGTGATTCTCTACTACTAAGATGTCAGGAAATACCTTGTACTATTATTTATATAGCATTTAGATAGATAGATAGATAGATAGATAGATAGATAGATAGATAGATCGATCTTCATAGTGGAAAAAGTACATAGAGCTCAGAAACAAAATTCTTGCCCCCAAAAGACTCTAACCTAAGAACCTAACCCTGAGCAAGAAGTCAAATATAATTCCCATGAAAGTCAAGTACTGATGTAAGCATATATTTAGTAGCCTCTCTCTTGTCCCTGCCTTCCCCCATTGCTACCAGCCACGCTTCCCTATTAGGAGCTGGCATGAAGTTCACAGAGGTGGCAGAGGCCCTTTTGTCTAGCTACTTTGACCATCCAGCGCTACCACAGGACTTCTATAGTATGGGACGCGACGCCTACAATACTGTAAATTTCACACACTAAAGCCTGGGGGAATACATGTACTTCAATTATTGCTGCTATCAGTTATTCTGATAGCAGAATAGGGGACCTGCAGAATGAATGCAGAGACAATATTTTTTCCATTTTAAAATATTTTCCATTAAGTATGTTTTATTTCCCATCTTTAAAAAACAAACCCTGTTGTATCTATAATTGTTAGTGTTATAAAGAGGTCATTGGTTCATGTATCAAACTTGGAAAACAAGTCTGTTCCTCTGCCACCCAGAGCTGCATTAAATTATGTTAAGTGCTCGGATTTCTCTGCTCCTTCAGATGTTTTTAACTGGGTGAATCATTATGAATTCTGATCACTCCTCTTCTATATGCAGCTAAAATTTAGGAAAACTTATGTGAAAAAAATCTTTCTGACAGCAATTCATTCTCATTACATTGAACATATAGGTAAATGTCCTAGTTATCTAGAAAAAATATTAAACACTGACGGTCACCTGGTTATACAGTATATACTTCCTATGCCATTCTGCCTTCATCAGTGTGATAATGGTTTGATGCCAAAGATCATTTCACCTTTGTTTCCTATAAAAGGTGATATTCTTTATGGCCACCAATTCAGCAGGATACTTAAGCACACACACCGAACTTTAAGCACGAGTAATTCCTTTGATTTCTATGGGGCTCTCTGTGCTTAAATACCCTGCTACAGTCTATCATCATAGACAGCTGTTGTGCATTTGTGTCTAAACAAGGGGCCAATGTGCATACAGTGTCACTAATATCCTGAAAGTCAAAGGCTAAGCAGGCACTATCAGTGCTGAAAACTTTACATTTTATTCCTATTCTGGCAGTATTTGGTGTTTTTCTTGTAGCCCTGACTTCTGAGTCCATGAATTAATGAGAATTCCATCTTTCCAAATGCAGATTGGAAAACATAATCCCAACTATGCATATAAAATGATGGGGTCTAAATTACCTGTTACCACCCAAGAGAGATCTTGGAGCCACTGTGGATAGTTGTCTGAAAACATGTACTCAGTGTCATCAGCACCAGTCAAAAAAGCTAACAGAATGTTGAGAATCATCAAAAAAGGGATAGATAATATGACAGAAAATATCATATTGCCTCTATAATCCATGGGATGTCTACATCTTGAATACTGTGTGTAGATGTGGTCACTCCATCTCAAAAAAGATATATTGGAATTGGAAAAGATTGAAAAAAGGGCAGGGGTATGAAACAGCTTCCGTATGAGGAGAGATTAATAAGATTGGAACTTTCAGCTTGGAAGAGAGATGACTAAGGGGGGATATGATAGAGGTCTATAAAATCATGACAGGTGTGGAGAAAGTAAATAAGGAAGTGTTATTTACTCCTTCTCATAACACACGAACTAGGGGTCACCAAATGAAATTAATAGGCAGCAGGTTTAACACAAACAAAAGGAAATATTTCTTCACACAACACACAGTCAACCTGTGGAACTCTTGGCAGAGGATGTTGTGAAGGCTAAGACTATAACAGGGTTCAAAAAGAACGAGATAAGTTCCTGGAGGATAGATCCATCAAAGGCTATTAGCCAGGATAGGCAGGGGATGGATCACTTGATGATTACTAAGGCTGCGAGTCTGTCACAGAGGTCATGGAAGTCACATATTCCGTGATTTTCCGTGACCTCCAGGACTTCTGCAGCTGATGGTGCTGGCCCAAGGGCTACCCAGGGGTTTGGGAGGTCTGGGGGGGGTGTGCTTAATTGGGGTGGGGGCTGCCCCAGAGCTCCTAGACGGCAGAGGGGTGGGGGCGGGATCTCTGCACCGTCAGCTGCCAGCGCCAGCAGGCCCTGCCCCCACAGCTCCCATTGGCTGCAGTTCCTGGCCAATGGGAGCTGCAGCAGCCAGCACTTGTGGTGGGAGCAGTGGAGGAACTCCTGCTCTGGCCCCTGCCTCCACTGCCTAGGAGCTGCAGGGACGCAGAGCCGGGTAGGAAGCCCATGCCAGCCCCGCCAACCCTCCCTCCCCAGCACAGATGGGGATCCTGGGCCGCATGCCAGTGGCATGATGCCACAGCCCAGCCCCACTCTTCCTGCGCACCATCAGAGGTCCCGGGTCACCTCCCTCAGCACCCGCGGTGTGCCTGGACCAGGCCCCCCGCAGAGCACTTCCACCCAAGTTTTAGTCATGGTGGGTATTTTTAGTAAATGTCATGGACAGGTCACATGCCTGTGAATTTTTGTTTACGGTCTGTGACCTGTTCATGAATTTTAATAAAAATACCTATGACTAAAAGGTAGCCTTAATGATTACCTGTTCTGTTCATTATCTCTGGGGCACCTGACATTGGCCACTGTCAGATGACAGGATACTGGCCTAGATGGACCTTTGGTCTGACCCAGTAGGGCCACTCTTATGTTCTTATATTCTGTCATTAAAATAAAGGAGGTTCTAGCAGTTGCGGAGAAACGCTTGAAAACATGCACCCGAATGGCTCAAATACCTGAAGGCAAATGAAAAGAATCCAACATTAACTATTTTTTTAAATTTCATGATTTTTAAGTCTAACATGATTGTGGGAGGCCTGACTTATGATTTTTGAATAGTGGGGGTTGGCACTATGTCCAACAGAAAGCGTTTGCAGGATCAGCCTACTAAACTAAGATTTTTGGGGCAGAGACTATTATTTTCTTAACTGTCTGTTTTAGCCTAGCACACTGAGAGTGGGGTATAAATAAAATACTAGCAATTAATAACCTAATTAAATGTCAGTGAAATGTGGCCAAATTCATCCCTGATGGAATAAATCATCGTTGAATTTGGCAATTTATTTTTAAGTAGAAGCCACCTTTGGCAAAGTTTGAAGTAAGCTATTGTGAAGCAGCAAAAGCATTTGATTTTTAAGGAAATACTTAAAAGGAACAAAATCTGGGTTTACTCTCAGACCATATTCTAGTCAATGCTTCATGGTCTGCCTGACATTTTGTAACGAGTACACATACAATACAATAACCTTGTTTATCTCCTTGCAAAGAGTGCACCAGAATGATTTTATTTTGGGACTCAATCACATGCTGAGAAATTTTTCCCAAAATGTGAAGGCTGCATGTAGTACGCAAGGTTTTTTTTGGAGTGAGATTTTCTTGCTTTCCTGTAAAGCTTTGTTTTCTCTGGTTTTCTCATACAAAATGAGAGTCTTTTTAGTCAGAATGTACCCAAGGTGAACTTCCATTTACACAGCACATTTACTGGTATTATGGATTGCTTGTCCACAAGGTAATTATGTTCTCTTGGTTTGACATTGAAAAATGAGGCCAATCACACAATAGGAAATCAAGACAATTTGTTAAAGCTTTGGGTCAGCAAAATTTTATATGGCATGTTTTCATGCTGCAGAAAAACCCACAAAAGACTTGGGAAATCAGCTCCCATGGTTTTCAGCAGACTTGTGCACTGTGGGAGAATGAGAGATTCCTCACTGTGCTGGTCTTCACATGCATACACTCAGTTTTTTAGGGGGAAAAAGCCAGTTTCATACTGTTATAAACAAAGCATGGTTTTGTGACTTCAGTAGAACCTTAGAATTACGAACACCAGAGTTATGACCTGACCAGTCGACCATACATGTCATTTGGAACTGGAAGTACGCAACCACAAAGCAGCAGAGACAAAAAAATAAGAGAAGCAAATACAGTGCAGTACTGTGTTAAACGTAAACTAAAAGGAAAAGCAGCATTTTTCTTCTGCATAGTAAAGTTTCAAAGCTATATTAAGTCAATGTTCAGTTGTAAACTTTGGAAAGATCTGTAATATTTTGTTCAGAGTTACGAACGACCTCCATTCCCAAGGTGTTCATAATTCTGAGTTTCTACTATATCTGATGGTACTGGTGCAGTATGTGGACTGTAAATCACTTGGTCATCTTCTTCCTTCACTAATGCCAGTGTGTGAGTTATAATATATATATTATATATATTGTGTGTATGTATATATATACACGTACACACAAATAATGGATGCAACTTCTTGGGTGGACTGGCAAGGACACAGGGATGGTCATAATGTGAGTTCTGTGCTCCCTGAATACAAAGTGTGTGGGGGCACTGCAAGCAGCACTCAATGCCCCACAGGGGATTTGGCATGGTTCCTCCCAACCTACACATCACCAACTGGCTTCAGGGTTGTGCTGAGGGAAGCACATACCATACACCTTCTACTGGTCAACTGTGCTTTCTTCTGCATATATGGAGAAATTTATGTAACACCAACAGACCCTGGTTGTTGGCAGGTGGGATCAAATCTGGGACCTCTGAAGCTTAGTGCATGAGCCTCTACCGCATGAGCTAAAAGCTATATGGCCTTAGCTAATGCTGTAGAGATGACTCATTAATCTCTAAGTGGTCTCAGTGCCACTAGAGGGGACAGAGCACCACACCCAGGAGGTGTGTGGATTACACCTGCTCTTGGCATCTGCAGACATAATGCCCTCAGCCACCACTCCTCAGGTATTGCTCACTCTTCTCATCCCAGTGTGGATCAGCTCATAGGGCCAAGTTTCACAGCTGAGAGCAGAATTTTGTCCACTGAGACATAATTTAGGCCATGATTCAGCAAGGTATTTAAGCATGTATCTAGCCTGAAGTGCATAATTAGTCCCATTGGATTTAAGGTTAAGTACATGCTTAAGTACCTTGCTGAATCAGGGCCATAGTAAAAATGTAAATATTGTGATGTATTCATTCTCACCTGAAAAAAGTGACCGACTGGGGTTAGAAATCTGTGCATTAAATTAAAGAATTGATCCGTTTTAAAAAGTTATTCATCAAATAAGTGTCTACCTTTTCACTGTCTACCTAATCCACTAGTTTCTCATCAAAGAGTAAATCAGAGACTAATCAAAGCAGAGCACCTGAACTGGGGAATTTGTTATGCCAGCATGAGGGGAAATGACTTTCCTGTATTCCAAACTATTCCCAAATTCCTGAAAATCCCTCAAGTGGAGAGACTCTTACCCAAAAATATTATTCCAACATTTCCGTAAATTAGGGCATCCTGAATACAATTTAAAAATAAACTTTTTTCACCCATGTATTTTGCCAAAAGGTAACTATTGAAATACAGGGCATCTGTTTTCCCCTCTGCACGAGGGAAGCATTTGGACCATTCCAAAGGGATATAGTATTTTCAGTGAGATTTAATTTGAGTTAGGAGCGAAGGGAAGGCAGTCCGATAACAGGCAGAGGGCTTTTATTCCCCCCTCAGTGATAATGGGAATTATCTGTGGATGAATAAGAGAAGAATATAGAGTGTTATAGAGGAGAACCTTACAAATGGCCCCAAAAGTATCCAGGAGATTCTTACACAGAATAGACTCAGATTTAACTGATGGCCACCTTTCTCGGTAGATATTAATGCTATTCCCAGTAGGAAAAGTGATTTGAGGTAGGTACCTCCATAATTACATTTCTTTTTAATCAAAAAGAAATTAGGTTTGATGAATGTAGCCAGGCTTGAATTCTTCCAGGTCATGTCATAAGTCTAATGGATAATCCAATCAGCAAAGAGCAAATGCAGACTTTTTGCTGCCTGCCTCAGCTGCTCTGAGAGGGCTCTGCTGGCTGCCGCATGCTGCTGACATTCACCCTTGTATAGTGAGATTTAATTTTAACATCTCACACATAAATGGACAAGGCATGAACTTAAAATGGTGATCCAAGAACTGAATGTCTTGAAAGCAAATCTTACTACAGCATTTTTAGTGTTGCATGGCAGTACTATATTTAGTTTTGTAGATTTAAAGAGAGAGAGTCTGCTTGTTAATGTTGAGGCCCATACTGTGAGCAGCCCCTCCCAAAGCACTCAGGAAGCTTCTCTCTTGCACATCTGGACAATAACAATCCCTGCACTCCTTGTGTTCTGTGTGCTGCAGGAACTACTTGCTTCTGGACTTGGGTCTGGTTCTGTTCAATATCTTCATCAATGATTTAGATAATAGTATAGAGAGTACACTTATAACATATGCAGATGATACCTAGCTGGGAGGGGTTGCAAATGCTTTGGAGGATGGGATTAAAATTCAAAATGAGCTGGACAAACTGGAGAAATGGTCTGAAGTAAATGGGATACATTTCAATAAGGACAAATGCAAAGTACTCTATTTAGGAAGGAACAATCAGTTGCACACATAGAAAACGTAGGGGGGAGGGATAGCTCAGTGGTTTGAGCATTGGTCTGCTAAACCCAGGGTTGTGAGTTCAATCCTTGAGGGGGCCATTTAGGGATCTGGGGCAAAAATTGGGGATTGGTCCTGCTTTGAGCAGGGGGTTGGACTAGATGACCTCCTAAGGTCCCTTCCAACCCTGATATTCTATTATTTCTATGATAAAATGGGAAATGACTGCCTAGGAAGGAGTACTGCTGAAAGAGATCTGAGGGTCAGAGTGGACCATAAGCTAAATATGAGTTAACAGTGTAACACTGTTGCAAAAAAAGCGAACATCATTCTGGGATGTATTATCAGGAGTGTTGTAACCAAGACACGAGAAGTAATTCTTCCACTCTACTCTGTGCTGATTAGGCCTCAATTAGAGTATTGTGTCCAGTTCTGGGCACCACATTTCAGGAAAGATGTGGACAAATTGGAGAAAGTCCAGAGAAGAGCAACAAAAATTATTAAAGGTCTAGAAAACATGACCTATGAGGGAAGATTGAAAAAACTGGGTGTGTTTAGTTTGGAAAAGAGAAGACTGAGAGGGGACATGATGGCAGTTTTCAAGTACATAAAAGGTTGTTACAAGGAGTAGGGAGAAAAATTGTTCTTCTTCACCTCTGAGGATAGGACAAGAAGCAACGGTCTTAAATTACAGCAAGGGAGGTTTAGATTGGACATGAGGAAAAACTTCTTAACTGTCATGGTGGCAAAGCGCTGGAATAAATTGCCTTGGGAGGTTGTGGAATCTCCATCATTGGAGATTTTTAAGAGCAGGTTAGACAAACACCTGTCAGGGATGGTCTAGATAATACATAGTCCTGCCATGAGTGCAGGGGACTGGACTAGATGACCTCTCGAGGTCCCTTCCAGTCCTACGATTCTATGATTCTAGTCCCCTCCTGCTATTCACTGAGGAAAAGAACACTAAAAAGGAGGTAGGGAAGGCCAGGATCATGGCCCCACTCAGCCTCTGCATTGACCTGTAGAGTGAGGCTCTTGTACCGGGGGAAGGATCTGATCCTTATTAACGAATGGAACAGATTTCAAAGAGCAACATGGAGAGAAATTGGGCCTTCCTAATGGATGGAACAGATTGCTCCTACTGGTGCACCAAGCTCACAGTGATGCAGTACAGTAGTCAATGGGGCCACTGCATAAAATCCTTGTGACACAAAATCCTTCTGGCAACTACAGCAATTGTTTACATGGAAAAGTAATATTAGAAAAAGTTTGCAATCAAGTTTTAGTTGTTTTTAATGTGACTTAGCAGCTGGAAACAAAGAGAAGAGCAAGTGCCATGGGAACAGCCAGATCTCTCTTCAGAATGCTAGTAACCAAAGGGCACAGCAAGTGAACCATTGTTCTACACCAGGGGTGGGCAAACATTTTGGCCTGAGAGCCACGTCAGGGTTCCGAAACTGTATGGAGGGCCGGGTAGGGAAGGCTGTGCCGGGTAGGGAAGGCTGTCCCTGTCCCCTATCCGTCCCCTCCCACTTCCCACCCCCTGATTGCCCTCCTCAGAACCCCCGACCCATCCAACACCCCCCCGCCCCCCGCTCCTTGTCCCCTGACCACCCCCTCCCAGGACCCCGCACTCCTAACCGCCCCTCTGGAACCCCACCCCCTATCCAATCCTCCTTCTCCCTGTCCTGACCCCATCCACATCCCTGCCCTCTGACAGACCCCCCAGGACTCCCCCGGCTATCCAACCGCCCCCTGCTCCCTATCCCGACTGCCCCTGGGATCCCCTGCCCCTCATCCAACGCCCCCGCTCGCAGCCCCATTATCATGCTGCTCACAGCACTAGGACTGGCAGTCGCACCGCCTGGCCGGAGCCAGCCAGGCCGCCGCGCAGTCTAGAGCACTGGGGCAGGCCGGCGACTCTCACAGCTGTGCTGCCCGGCAGGAGCTCGCAGCCCCGCCACCCAGAGTGCTGGTGGCACAGCGAGCTGAGACTGCAGTGGAGGGGGGACAGCAGGGGAGGGGCCGGGGGCCAGCCTCCTTGGCCGGGAGCTCAAGGGCCTGGCAGGAGGGTCCCATGGGCCGGATGTGGCCTGCAGGCCGCAGTTTTCCCACCTCTGTTCTACACTGTATATTCACATGAAAGGTACAATGCAGACAACAGCACTGCAAGTTTTCCCCACGCTGCCCTTCAGTGTGCCTCATCTCTGAGCTCCAGGGCCATAGACCTGTCTTTAAAAAGGGGAACAAAGAGGACCCAGGGTATTACAGACCAGCCTAACTTCAATACCTGAAAAGATACTGGAACAAATTATTAAACAATCAATTTGTAAGCACCTAGAGGATAATAGGGTTATAAAAAATAGCCAGCATTGATTTGTCAAGAACAAATCATGCCAAACTAACCTAATTTCCTTCTTTAACAGGATTACTGGCCTAGTGAATAGGGTGGAAGCAGTAGATGTGATATATTTTGATTATAGTAAGACTTATGACACAGCCCCACATGACAGTCTCATAAGAAAAGTAGGTAAATGTGGTGTAGATGAAATTATTATAAGGTGGGTGCATAACTGGTTGACAAACTGTACTCAGAGTAGTTATCAATAGTTTGCTGTCAAACTTGTGGGGTCTGAAAGGGTCAGTCCTTCGTCCAGTATTATTCAATATTTATGACTTGGATAATGGTGTTGACAGTATGCTTATAAAACACCAAACTGTGAGGGGTTGCAAGCAGTTTGGAGGACAAGATCAGACTTCAAAATAACCTTGACAAATTAGAGAACTGGTCTGAAATCAATAAGATGAAATTCAATAAAGACAAGTGCAAAGTACTAAACTTATGAAGAAAACATCAAATGCACAACTACAAAATGGGGACTAACTGGCTAGGAAGTAGTATTGCTGAAAAGGATCTGGGGGTTATATGGATCACAAACTGAATATGAGTCAACAATGTGATGTAATTGCAAAAAAGGCTAATATATATTAACAGGAGTGTCATATGTAAGATATGGGAGGTAATTGTCCTGCTGTACTCAGCACTGGTGAGGCCTCAGCTAGAGTAATGTGTCCCATCCTGTGCCCCACATTTTAAGATAGATATGGACAAATTGGAGAGAGGAAAGCAACAAAAATTATAAAAAGTTTCGAAAACATGACCTATGAGGAAAGGTTATGGGCATATTTAGACTTGAGAAAAGAATACTGAAGCAGGAGACCTGAAACAGCCTCCAAATACGTTAAGGGCTCTTATAAAGAGGACAGTGATCAGTTGTTCTCACTGTCCACTGAAGGTAGCACAAGAAGTAATGGGCCTAATCTGCAACAAGGGAGATTTGGTTTTGATATTAGGAAAAAAAAAACTTTCCAGTAGTTACATTCTGGAATAGGCTTCCAAGAGAGGTTGTGGAATCCCCATCATTGGAGGTTTGTAAGAACAGGTTGTCAAACACCTGTCAGGGATGATCCTGCCTCAGGGCATGGGGATGGACTTGATGACCTCTCAAGATCCCTTCCAGTCCTACATTTCTTTGATTCTAACTCTAGGAGTGAGAGGGTAGAACAGTTTTCAAGCTCTTTTAATCTGTGATAGTACTGCTCAGGATGCTACACAATTGTGATGGTGGCTTAATAATGTGGAACCTATCCACAAGAAAATGATTAGAGGCCTTTATCTCATTTTAAATAGGCCAATGAACAGCCATCATAGGGTAACAATTTTTAATTGTGTTTCCTATTCCTGTGTACTATTGTACATCTTGCATTTTCACAAAGCTATTTATAGGCTTATTTTCTAGCTTCCTACTCATGTCCCTGAAAGAGTTTCAATCTTTTCTTCCTCACTCTTCTTCGATATGTCATTGGTACCCTTATGTCTGAGTTTTTCTGCACTGTTCTAGCTCAACCTCACCTTGTGGTAGAATAACAGGCTTGATGCACCAATCGGAGATCTAAAAATATGGGAAGCAATAGTATGGACTCTTCAGATGCCACTACTAAAATATTGTTCACAGAAGAAAATGGGCCAGTGTCTTATCTCATGTTCACTAGTTTTCCACTGATGTATCTCCACCAATAATGTCACAAGTGTGGCAGATGTATGGCAGGATGTGGTACCAGCTTCTGCCAGTTGGGAACTCCTAGTGGGGTAGGAACTGCTGCAACTACTGGAAGATTCAAGACAGCTGGCTGCCACCAGTTGCCTTCTAGCCTGGCTATCCAATAGACTGCAAGGAGCAGAGAGAGAAGACACAGTGCAGAGAATACAGGTTTCTGTAGGACTAGACTCATAGAAGTAGAGTATAGGGGATAGTAGGGTAAGAGCTAGATTAGAGGGGGTTTGGTTGGGACTCAGAGAAAGATTAGTAAAAGGATCACAGAGAGTTACATTGTTTTCTCCTACCCTCTCCTTTACTGTAGAATGTCCCAGTATTTAGTCTGAAAGGAGGCAGGAGATGGAAGAGGAAAGATGTCCCTCCCCCCACCTTCTCCACCAACAAAACACTGCCCAGTGACACCTCCACCGCAGAGAAAATGTGTTTACTTATTATGAGCATGAGCCATCGCGGTTTGTATCTGAGCACACAATAGATGCCCAGGGCCTCTGGCTTTCTGCCAAGCATTAAAAAGTATTTAAAATAAACTAAAACAAGCTTTGAGAACTCGTTTCAAAAGATTGTTAACAGAAAACATCCTGAAACATTGGAGCATTTTATGATTTCCTATTGGGTTCAAGTTTGGTATTTAATCTCCTAAATGGTTTCACACAGAATAAACTGCTCTTTCTCTATTTTAATCATAGAACAGGAGTCTAAGTGAGATATTGCTGTTTCCTCAGGATGCTGTGGCTGAGCCTTTATGTACAAAGGCTGAGAAACTCAAATGGCTGCTTGTGTCTACCTGAGGTTTCAAACATGAAACAAGAACTAATTTTCCACCTTTATTTATAATGACAGCAGGGTCAGTTGAGTGAACACCTAATGGAACAGATATTGATGCACCTGTTTGTCCTATGGAGAGCAGCCAGGGCAAGCTGAGAGAGACACATATTGTGCAATTTAGTGCAGCTGACCTCCTTCCCTTCTCCATGTTTCATAACAAACAATTACAGAATCTTAATGTTGTAGCTGTCTCATCAGAACAACTAACAAAACCAGAAAGGGAAACTGTGAATCTATTATAGGTCCTAAATTTAGTGTGTTTTTTTTGGTGGGGAGGTTAGCTTTTAAACAGATGGTGGTGAACTTTTCAACATTAAATCATATCCTGCCCAAACCTGCATTCACACATATGTGAATGTATGACTATCCTAAGCAATAATGTGCGAGAGAACATCATCGTCATTTACAAATATGTGCTGAGAATCCTAATGCTAATAACAGAAAGGAACAGATTAGCATATGATCCAGGGGGCATAACTAGGAGCAAGGGGATGAAATCAGGGGAAAAAAAGTTTTGTTTGAATACCAGGAAAAACTTCGGAATGGTGAGATCTACTAGGTTATGGAGTAATCTCCCAAGGGAAGGGGGTGGGGGAAACTCTTGACATTTAGGATGTTTCAGATTAGACTGGACAAAGCACTAGAAGCTCTAACTGGCAGGAGGAATCCCACCCACTGGTAGGGTGGTGGGCAAGGTATCTGAAGATGGCTTTTCCATTTCTCCTGTCTGGGAAGACAGCACAGACAGTAGAGTTAATGAGCAGTTAACGAAATAGGGCAAGGCAGAGTAGAATAAGAGGCTAGGCTGGAGTCCTACGTGTGTTTTTATCAGGACGATTATTTTCCCTTTTAAAAGCAACACACAGCATGGGCATGGTGCATGACAGGTGCTGAGCACCCTTCAACGCTGACTAAAGGGTTGCAGATTACAGTGTGGCACCTCTCGGGCTTGGCCCCCAAAACACTATTTTATAAGCTAGGAAACTGAAGTGCATGGCTAAGGCTGGCATCTGACACGCTTCTGTGAACAATTGTTTTCTTCATTAACCCTCCAGTGCTAATGAAAAGGAAGGGTTTGTGTGCCTCTTCCATTCACTTTCTTGTGTCTTGATTGATTTAATAGGAAGGCCTTAAGCCAATATAATTTACCTTGCCTAAATAATACCTGCAGCAACTACATAGTTTAGCTAATTAAAATTTAAAGAGACAAACAGATTCCACCTTTTAATTGTTAGAGACATAACCTATCTTTGAATGATGACTTGCTGTCTATGTGAAGTGAGTTTTGCAATCACTTTAAAACAGTCCTCAGGAGGCTTTACATTTAAGGAAGCATTTGAAGTAGAAGCTGATTACACTTCTCCCAGTCAGAAATGGTGTAAAATATACTACTGTGATATGTTAGCTAGGATGTCTGTCTGCTGTTGCCTCCTCCTTGATGGAATCAGAACATCAGTTGTCTCATCACCACTATCCTGGTTTCTGCTGCTTTCCTTTAGCTCAAGTGATAGAAGCCAGACCATCTGAGTTCTGTCTCTGCTGTTGCTGTGAATTAGCTGTGGTTTGTAGCATAGTGAGACAATCAGTATGTCCCAGGTGACCACATACTTATAATATATATATATTGAAGAGTTGTTGAATGTCATGCAGGGGGCAAATCCTGCATATCTGGCTTGCATAGTCTTTCTTATTTCAGTGGAGAATTTGTGAGTACAACTTTCACCCCCTCACTCTCAGCTGATTTAATCTAGTCACTTACTTCTGTAAATATGGAATAATGGTTGTATTGGATGTCAAGCCAAAATAGCAACATTTAAGTACGCTAGTTAACAATCATTGTAATATTAACTGTTTCTAAACCATATTTTGAGAACTACAATGCAGTAATCTGGGGTAGGAGTTATTCTTATACAATAATTCTGTGAGTGCCTAAAGCAACACGTGAAGGGTTAGAATGTCTCTTTTTTGTGATGCAAGGGAGTAGTGTTCCCACGCCCTATGCGAAATTTCCTTTCACCAGCCCTGCGCACCCCCCGCCCCCGCTAACGCCGCCCCCCGTGGAAGTCAGCTCCATCCCCCTCCCCCCCGCGGCAGCCTCCCCAGCCGCCCGCGGGCCGTGATGGGGGCTGAGGAGGATAGACGGTCCTAATTAGATTTTATCTGATAGATCTGGCAATTGATAGTAACCCTACTAGCCTTTAGATTTTGATCGCCAGACCAAAAAAAATTCAATGATTCTGCGTGTCATGTCATGTGAAGGCGATGAAGAGAGTCCTTCCAAACCCTGGAACAAAGCAGTGAAGGACAGGAGGCTTTGGCTGGCTGATAGCATAGGCGCCGACTTCGTGGGTGCTCCGGGGCTGGAGCACCCACGGAGAAAAATTGGTGGGTGCTCCGCACCCACCGGCAACTCCCCGCCCGCCCCGGACCCGCGGCAAACTTACCGGCACCGGGAGACGTTGTCACCCGACGTCGAGGGTGGGGCCCCGCACTGTCACCCGACGTCGGGGGCGGGGCCCGGCGTCGGGCGGGGAACCGGAAGTCCGCGCCTGTGGCTGATAGTCCTTCCAAGATGGGTGGGAGACATTGAATGCTCCAAAACTTGTTTAGGGGGAAGATCGCCATATTTGGGGTCAGGAAGGAATTTTCCTCCAGGGTAGATTGGCAGAGGCCCTGGAGGTTTTTTGCCTTCCTCTGCAGCATGGGGCATGGGTCACTTACCGGAGGATTCTCTGCATCTTGAAGTCTTTAAACCATGATTTGAGGACTTCAATAGCTGAGACATAGGTGAGAGGATTATTCCAGGAGTGGGTGGGTGAGATTCTGTGGCCTGCATTGTGCAGGAGGTCAGACTAGATGATCATAATGGTCCCATCTGACCTTAAAGTCTATGAGTCTATGAGTCTATAAAAAGCCAGGCAGGAGGTATCCAACCCGAGGGAAGAACAAAGAGACCTAATTATATGAGACAGCAGTACTTTGAGGATGTAAAACGTGAGACAATTAACAGTCAAGCACCCCATGATTGGGTACTGAGTAGAGCTGGGCAAAATATTTTGGTCAAAACTTTTTGGCAAAAAAATGCAGACACACCAAAACATTTTATAAATTGATGTTGGTTTCCCAGAATTATTTTTGTCAAAGTCCTCCTTCAAAAAGTCAATACATTTTGAATTTTTGGTTTGAAAAGACATTCAAATTTCCCTTTAATTAAAACAAATTCAAAAGTTTTTAAATGGTCAAAAATGGAATAAAGCATTTTGTCAAAATGAAACATTGTTTTAACCTAAAATCAAAGTTTTTAAAAAAGTCACCAAAATTTTGAACATTGTTTTTAGTTCAGCCTGAAATGAAGGCTCCTCCCCCCGCCCCCCGATTTTTTAAGAATTGCCAGTGAACAGAAAAATCCATTATTTGCGCAGCTCTAGCACTGAGAGCCAGAGAAAGGAATTTTTTCAGATATGCTGCAGAGTCATTGCAATGCCAAAGATTGCAAGAATCTAGCATGCTGCGTGAACAGAGTTTCTAGATGCAGACATGTTATACCACTCAACAGTCAGTCTGGTTTGAATATCTGTCTTTTTTATGTTCTGTGTTAAATAAAGCAAGGTTTATTAAGACTGCTTGATGTATTGGCTAATGCTGAAGAGAAGAACAAAGTTCTGACTTAGGAAGGCATAGTGGGGCAAAATTTACTCAGGTGGCGTGCTCAGTAAAAGAGTCCAAACAGATGGGTGCGCATCCCCAGTGGAGATGCTGGTACAGCCAATAAGTGTATCAGAAAAGAATAGCTGGCACAGGGAAGTGATGGTAGGTGCTTATTCAATTCTTATTTAAGCCATTTGGGTCTTTCAGTATAGACCTAGATCTCTCCCTCTTATTTTGTAGAATACAAAAAAGTGCACAAGATTTACACCCCTGAGTAATGGATGACTATAATCAGAATGATCAAGCGGTTCACATTTTATGCATCAGATACAAAATGTTGACAATTAAAGCTATATTTCTTCTGCAGGATATCAAATGTGACTCCTTGGAAGTGTGACTCACTAGATAATTACCTATGCAAGTTATTTTGAGAGACATTAGTGGTAAGCTCATAGAAAGTAAGCTTGCAGATCAATGGCAGCATTGACTGTTATTAGAACCTGAATTGACCCTGGAGCTGTTATTAGGACAGCTGTAAAATTTCAGAATTACCAGAAGAATTCTAGATACTATCAAGGGGAAAGACTAATTTATCTTATATTTAAGAGCTGTGATCGGCCACTGTAATTATGCTATCACTAAGGTCAGGCAAAAATTAAAGAGAGGTGATTGTGACATGGCAGAAATTTTGAAAATGTCTCCTCTTTGGCTATGTAACCATTTTATTGCTGTCATTTTGACTTTCAGTTTAATAGTACAACGATTCATTGAGCAATAAGAAATTGGTGACTTCTTTCTGAATGTTTTTTGTTATGCTCCCTGATGCACTAACTAATAAAAGTTTTGCCACATATTTCCTCTCTGCTTTCTTCATTATTCCCTTTATTGTTCTGCAAACAAACATTCTGGAAGCCTATATATGAGCTGTATCAAACTATGACATGGACCACCAATACAAGGACTTGGTGGTGGTTCAAGAAACAACCCAAATAGAAATTAACATTGTTTTTGATCCATGTAGCCAATGATAACATACAGGATAAGGGATAGAAAATTACATGGTAGAAGATATTTTACATACTAAATTAGATCTTGTCCTGAATTCTCAGTGTATCAATAACTCTTTGAGCTATGTACTAAAGGTCCTGGCTTTAGTCCCACATCAGCAGTTAGCATGTACTCATTGCTGGTGCTACAGTGCTGTAAGTGAAAGCATAAAGCTGCAGATACTTCTTGAAAAAACGACTGGAAAATATTTACAAACCATCCTTCTGGTATAATAAATATTTTCCTTCTCTCTCTCTCTTTTTTTTTTTTACCAGTACTTTGGACATTTGTATAAAAACAAAGTTAGTTGGTTCCCAATAATTCATCTATTCTTGCTCTTTATATTCATACTTAGGGATGGGTTAATTGGGCTGGCTAATATGACATTTTGTCCAAAATGTCACCCATCCGTCTAAAGCTCTAATCCTGCAAAACTTATACATACATAAAGTCACATACATGGGCAGTCCCACTGTACTCTGCATGTATATAAAAGATAAGCATGTGCACACAGTAAATATTTTCAGGGGCGGGGGTAAGGCCTAGATCAAAGGTATTTAGGTACTTAACTCCCATTAAAATCAATTGCTGAAAGGATGACTATAGTATGGTTATGTATTCAGTGGGGGGAGGATTGTGCCTTCCACAGATCTGTCTACTGAACGCCTACATCCCACAAGGAAAGGGTGCTCAGCTGTCTTGTGGCACCTTTGCCCCTCCTCTGGACCCCACAGAGTGTTTTTAGGTGTGTAGTTTGCAACCCCCACTCATTTAAGTAGCCCCACTGAAGTTAATGGGACTTCTCTAATAAGTAGGAACCACTCCTGGGAGTAAGGGTTGTAGAATCCACTATAAAATGCTCTTCCTCTCCTACCTAGCCTACAGGAATGAATGTATTAGGAAAGCTGTGGCACTGAGAACTGTTACAGTACCATGCGTAATTATGGGCACTTTCCTTCAGAAAGGAAAGCACAACAAATGAAATACATTAAGTAGTAAGTTTAAGGAAATTAAAAAGCATTGCAACTTCACATGTTACAGTTTAAAAGCCGGCAATAATAAAAGACTATTAGTAGCATTATACATAAGCAGCAATTATTTTAAAATTTTAAAAAAGAAACCCCCAATGTTATCCTACTGTATTATGAAAAAAGTGCGATGTTATTACTGTGTGAAAGCTAAGCAGGAGCCGGATTGTCTCTCTCAACAGCAATTGCACCAGCTGTGCAAGTGGTCTTTCTATAATCCTACATCAAGATAATGCACTTTTAATCTTATCCTTCACATGTGATTCCTGAAAAAGGACACCATGTCCCCTTCTCTATAATTGTATATTCTGCAGCCAAATTCTTTCTTGTACGCTTCACAATTATTGTTCTGGGCTGAATAAACCTCACATCCATAGAGCTGATCTGAGTTTTCTAACACAAAATATCATTATTTTAATGTTGAAGATTCAAATGCACAGTCGCTTGAAATACATATTAGACTTATCTGAACGCACAAATTTTCTTCAGCTCTTAAAATGAAATAAGGTTTCTTTTCCCACATCTTCCAAACCCTGTTCCTAACAAGCTCATGTTGGGGTCATTTTACTTCTATTAAGGTTAAACTGGGAATACCACTGAAATATGTTTTTAAAAAACAAAACAAAACCCATGGGCCTGATTCTACAGCCCTCACATGAGTAGTTAAATTGACCTCAGTGAACTACTTACCTGAGTAAGGGCTGGAAGATCAGACTCATGTGGTTGTAATTTTGTAACAGAAAGTTTGCTTTTTCTATTCTTTTTTTTAAAAAAGGATATTAACAATAATTGGGTATTTATAAAAATATTTATCAGCTTGATATCTATGCAAGAAGTATTATACTTAGCCATTAGGCCCAAACCCTAAAAAGACTTATGCTCTCGCTTAACTTTATGCAGTCAATAGTTACAACTGAAGTCAATGGGACTACTCATGGTGCATAAAGTTAAGTACATACATAAGTCTTTTCAGGATCGGGGCCTCAGATACTACTTTTTATCCTGAAGGCTCTTTGAAACATTAAATGATTAAGCCTCACAACATCCGTGTGAGGTGGTTAAGTAAATATTATTTCCATTTCCATTTCACAGATGGAGAAACTAGCAAAGGGTTTAAGACCAGATCCTCAAAGGTTTTAAGGTGCCTAACTCTCATTAGGTACCTAAATCCTGCTGAGGATCTGGGCTTTAGTGATTTTCTGAAGATGACAGAGAAAGTCATAACCAGGATTAGAACTAAAAGTTCCTGATCCAGTTCTTGTTTTCACACTGTGATAGCCCCCCAATAACTGTAATGCTGCTAATCTATTTTCTTTTTCCAAAAAGGTTAACATCTAACTGCAACTAAACAACAGTCAATTGTTCCATAAATGTAGTATAAATTTTAGAGCTATTTCAAGAATAGCATTGTAAAAACAAATAAATACCTCAGGCTAATGAAGGGGATTATTTTAAAATAAAATATTTTCAGAAAGTTTTTATTTGTCAGCATAGATACGGAGGCTATTTGTACTATCATTACAACAGGGTGAATTGGCATCATCGCTATGGTTTGATATTTTCATATTTTGATGAATTCCCAGAGCACTTTTTTTAAAATGCTGGGTAACATGGGATTCTAGAGATCAATGGTATCATGAGAGTGAACAGGACCAAATGAGCAGATATGAGAGTACTGGCAGCAGCAGCAACCGCTATTCAAGAATCTGGTATAAAATGTTTGTCTAATGAAGGGTCTGCAACTTTTTAGACTGAAAAAAAAAAATCACATTTCCAGCTGCTGTCACATGACTAAGTACAAAGGTCACCTAACAGATTTCATAGATTCATAGATTCTAGGGCTGGAAGGGACCTCGAGAGGTCATCGAGTCCAGCCCCCTGCCATCATGGATGTTCTCAAATTAATATGGAAAAATGATTGAAGCCACTAGCCTTGTGGACAGCTCCAGTAAAACTGGCTGATCGGTGAAGCTGAGCTAACAGATTCTTAGACTATAAAAGAGGTGATTCCTTTTGGAAGACCCCATGTTGTATACTGAGTGCAGTATTAATCGCTGTAACAGAGAAAAGAGATTACTGCCTGCAAGAGAGTGCAGTATAGGGAAACTGTGGTTACTCGTGGAGCAGAGTTGGTTCCTTGAACTGATTTATTTATACAACCTCCAAATGAGTACATACTAACATTGTCCTTGGGAGGGATCCAACTCTAACACACACAACACTGAACTAAATGAGAACTGCACTCCTCATCTCAACTCTTAACAATTCCATAGTAGTTCAGTGACTGCAAGTGATCGTCTCCTCAGTTTTACATCTCATCTTAATATGGAACCTCTAATAACACAGCATTCTATCCCTAAACACATTGTGGCATTGATTCAATACTGAATCAGAGGGAAGAATGCCCTGATCCTTAATGCTGAGTTTTAGCACTTGAGCCAGGGTGATGTAACATAAAGGAGCTTTGTATTCCTCTATGGGTATCCCGTCCTAGTACAGGGCCATTCAGTAAGTGGTATTCTTCCTTCTGAAGCACTACAGCGGGGATGTTGAAGAATACCGGCAGGTGAGTCCAATTACCTCTAAGCAGGATACAAAGGGGGCGTGGTGGCCATTTTGGGTAGAGGGACAAAGGAGATTCTGTAGGGAAACCGAAGACCAGCTAAGCTAAGAGTAGAATCTTAGGCTGAAATTTTAATGGTGTTATTATTTTGGAGGTTACCAGTAAAGGGGGTGAGTTTGGACACCAAGCCAGGGTCTGTGCACTCTACTACTGAGAACTGGGTAGGTGCCAGCCAGCACATGTGTATGCACACTTTCAGCACCCTCTGGGTTTTTCTTAGGGGTCTTTCATCTAAGTCCTGACCCTGCATTGCTTGGCTGAAGTAGTATGGCAGGAAGCCAAATACAACATAGATCAGCAGAGCTCCTGCGGAGCTGGTCTGGAACATTGCTACCTTTTGCTGGCCTCTCTCCCTGGCTAAAGTGACAGTCACTAATTTCCTAGGCTACTTCATCTCTCATACTAAGTTTCACCTATCATAATTAGGAAGCAGCCACGAATTACGAAAGAATTGTGCCTAGCAACATCAGAAATCCTATGGGCTTTGTGGAGGTACAAATTCCAGAGTGTGGATGGAAGGAGCAGTGAGGAGAAGAGATCTATGGAATGGTGAAGATTCAAGAAGAGGTATAGGGAAGCAAAGGTGGCTAAGAAGAGTAAGGAAAGCAGAGAGAGAGAGAGAGAGAAAGGGTTAGGAAGCTCTGTGCGTGTGGTGTGTGTGTGTGAGGACAGGGAATAAACAAACAAGGAGGTGGAGAAGAAATAATAAAATGAGAAAGGAAACTATATACAGAGGAGGCAAAATAAAGAAAAGACATTGCTGGTGACTTTGAAAGTTGCCTAAGGGATGTGGCTGCCTCAGTGGCTTTGTGGCGCTGATATGAAAATGGTAGGAGTGAAGAAGTGAAGGGAGTAAAGAAGTGGATGATGCGAGGGAGGAGGGTGAGAATGAGAGGCCATTTTAAAGTTAGCACATCAGTAATTGTTTGCACATAACTATAATATTTTCCCCAAGCTGCATTGTAATTCCATGATGGAGAGCAGATAGGACCAACTGCCATCTGAGAGAAGTTTCTGGGTCAATTGTGGCTGTTGTGTAGGGGCAGGATGTCAACCAGGCTCTTCCTTCTCCCCCCAGTGTGAATGATGGGGAACAACTAAGTGTAACCCTTCTGCCAGGACGAGTTGACAGCAGCAAGGGCTGGGTTCAGTACATAGGAGTTCCCTTTTCAACAATCCAATGTAAAACCAGCTCGAGCCCCCACTCAGTAACCTGGGAAAATCTTTACACACACCCTGGGTGCCTCAAAGAGGCAATACTTCCCCTCTCACAAGCACAGGGCCTCGGTGTAACAGAAAATCTTTAATAACAGCAGGTAAACGACACCAGCATTAAATTGGGAAAACACCACAACTAGGATTCATAAACCAAACTGTGAGCAAGACCCACCCCAGCCAATTGGGCCATGTCCTGTCCCTTTGGTTCTTGAGTCCAGCAACCCAGAAATCACCCAAAGTCCCCAAAAGTCCAGTCCCAAAGTTCAAAAGTTCACCAGTCTGGGCAGAAATGGGGAGGGGAGAGGTGAGGGGCACCTTACGTGGCTTGAAGATGATTGCCTCACCCCTCCATGGGCTTCGCTCTGCTCCGCCAGCCATCCCGCAAGCTGCTACAGCTGTCCCCATGAACTGCTCCGCTCCGCCAGCCATCCTGCAAGCCGTGCCGACGGTCCCATGAACTGCTCCGCTCCGCCAGCAGCTCCGCCAGCCGTGCCGACCGTCCCCACGAACAGCTCCACCAGCAGCTCTGCTCCACCAGCTGTTTTGCAAGCCGCGCCGACGGTTCCCGCGAACTGCTCCGCTCTGCCAGCCACTCAGCAATAGATCTTCAGGCTCCCCCACTACTTAACACACTGCTCAGTGATTTCAGCTCATAAGAGTTTTAGCTCTTTAGTGATTTCAGTTTGTAGTTAGGGGAGCCCTAGTGCTCATTTGCACCCTTAGCCCAGAGTGATTTCAACTCAGCAGCCTGAAACCAGACTCCCAATGAACTCAACATTAGCTCTGATATTCTACAGTGGAGAGAGAAGAAGGTACAATCAGTGTCTCAGACCCTCACAGGGGGCCCATACCACCAGATACTATGCTTGATCTATTGCCAAAAGGCCCAACCAAGAACCCTGTCCCCAACCTCTCTCCATTCACTGGGCCCTGGAACCCATGTCTCTCACCCAGCGAGTGCTGCCTAGCCGATGGCGAGTCCCTCCATCATAACAAAAGCCCACTGTCCTTGATTCACACAATCAGGGCAACAACACTTCATTCCTCCTGCCCCAACAACAGAGAAACTGGGGATCCCACAGCAGCCAAAGTGACCATTTGGGCAAGCGGTCCATCATGCTTTGCAGGGTGGGTGTGTCCATGCAAACAAGATTAGCCCCTGACATGCCTTTCCACAACTCACCACCAGATGTCAGGGTAGAGCTCATCCTGACTCTGCTTACATAAGATACCAGGAAAAGTCTCATCTCGTGGGAGTCTTAAAAGGTCCAGAAAAGAGCAAAAGTTTAGAGTCAATGGAGGGATTTGTATTTGATAAGCGTTTGCAGAGACGGAGGCTCAGAGCCTCGAAGTAATTAGGTGCCTTACTCCCAGTGAAATCAATGGGAGTTAGGTGTTTAAATACCTTGGAGGATCTGGGCATGAGGCCAACATTTTCAAGGAAGCCTAAAATTAAGCATCTAAATACATATTTAGGCCCATCCAAATAAAAGTGTGTGTGGTGGGGGGAGCTAAGCATCCACAGCTCGTATTGGGAGCAATTCTGTCCCAACTGACGCCAATTAAAGTTTGACCATTGACTTCAGTGGACCAGGATTTCACATTTGTCTTCAAGAATGGGCTGAGTTTTAGGACTCAAGGGATTCAGTTTGACTCAGGCTGCACTTTCAGCACCCTTGAGATGAAAAGCATAGTGCAGGGTGTTACAAAGAAATGGGCAAAGGCATGAATAAGGGTAGATCTTTCATGGCAGAGGCCATTCTAGCTCTAGGCAAGCTAAGCAGCTGCCTATGCTGGCAGATTTCTGGGCATCTTTAGCCTGGAAGCTTTGGCCCTACACCATGACAGAGGGACAGCTAGACCAAAGCTGAATTGCACTGTGACCCCATGCACCAGGTCGCAATGCCACTTACTCAAATATGGCCCTTCCCCTCCCCGTGATAGGCCAGTGACTCCTACAGTGCTATGATTTCCCTGCAGGAAATGCTACTGCCACATAAGGAACAATCAGGTTACTTCTTGCCTCTGACTGGCCTTTAAGGACCATGCAGTGCAGAGGCGGCTGCCAAATCTCTGTCCTTGCTGCAGGACGACTTGTTGTCAATGTGGAGCAGGTAGAAGTGGCAACTTCTGCTGCTGATGGTGGCCCCTGAATCAGCCATGGCGATGGGAACAATACATGTGCAGAGGGGACGAGCAGGGAATGGTCACCACTTTTACAAACCACCAGAGACTAACTATGGTATCTGGGCAGAGGGGCAGAGTTGTCGAGCTATTTGGGGTCAGGAAGGAATTTTCCTCCAGGGCAGATTGGCAGAAGCCCTGGGGGTTTTTCTCCTTCCTCTGCAGCATGGGGCACGGTTCACTTGCTGGAGGATTCTCTGCACCTTGAAGTCTTTAAACCATGATTTGAGGACTTCAATAGCTCAGACATAGGTTAGGGGTTTATTACAGGAGTGGGTGGGTGAGATTCTGTGGCCTGCAATGTGCAGGTCAGACTAGACAATCATAATGATTCCTTCTGACCTTAAAGTCTATGAGTCTATGAGGTGCTTAAAGACCCAGACAGGCACTTTTGAAAATCCCACTAGGTGCCTATCTGTATTTTCAGGCATCTAAATACCTTTATAGCTCTGGCCCAGACTCCCTGTAGGGTGGTGTAAGGTAAGGGCCAGAGACAAAAGGAGGAAATATAGCATCACCACTGGCTTGTAGGGCACAGAGGAGAGGGTCAGAGTCAGCAGTACTTGTGATAAGAAGGGGGAGCATTTTGAGTGGGTGGTAGAAGGGCAGGGCATGGAAAGAGGGTATTTCAACATCATATAGGAGGGACCTATAGTACATTTAACTTGTGCTGGTGCGGGGTCCATACTGTTAGGTGCCTGCTTCTACTTTGGAAAAAAATCTGGGATCCTCACATGAAAACAGCCTGAAGTATCTAGGCTGTAGTACACAAATGCCGACTACACTGATACCAGCCTTGCAAGGCCTCCCCATTGTGCTGTATCTCCAGCATACAGACTGTATACTATAGACAATACCCATCGTTAGCCATCATAGTTTTGTTCAGCGTTTATTTTTTGTACCATAATCTCCTGGTGTAACTGTGCTGAGCCAACAGATATACACTGGGGATGTATATTGCTTAGTTGTATTGCAGTATCAACTTGGGCCTGTTTCTGAGAAATCCTGAGCACTTTCAGCCCTCATTGGCCTAATTGGAAGTTGCAGGTGTCCAGTACCGCTCAGGATTTGGTCCCTGTTTTGCAAAATCTGAAAATCAGTACAGAGCTTTTATTTTTAAACAAACAAAACAAAAACAGACAACTAAACAACTCCCATCCTACCATAAAGTACTCTTAACTGACATCACTTCTGTGATGTTCTGCTCTGGATACCTAGAACCATAAGCCACCATGTTACTGTCTGCCTTAGAGAGAGTGAGACGATTAGAACTGTTTGTCAGCTCCCTGCAATAGTCCAGGAGATTCTGCCAGTCATAACCTTGCTGTGAAGATAACATTCAGTGTCCAGTCCCTCTCACTGTGACACTTACAGAAATTATTAGGTTTGCTGCCCCCGAAGACAGCTTACACACCATTTATAGTAAAACTAAGAATAATTTTATTAATAAAGAACAGGGATTTAAGTGATACCAAGCAAGAATAAAAGACAAAGAAAAGGGTAGCAGACAAAACAAACCCCCACCACGCATTCTAGTGCTAAAACTTAATTCTAGCAAGCTATGTCTTTGCCTAACACAGTTTCTCACTTACATCAAACTACCAGCATCTCCAGCCCTTCTGGTAAGAATATCTCATTTTCACACAATCTGAGGGTGCTGACTCCTCCGGATCCTATGGATCACTAGAAAGTCTTTTTGCTCCCCTTACATTTCCCAAAGTCCATTGTCTTTGCTTCAAGAGCAAGGAAACCCTCCTGAGGGTTCAGACTCCAATGTCTCCTGGTGTGGTCACCTAGCTATTTCCTCCCCTGCTTGTTAGCCTGATTGCTTTGTTTACCTTATATGTAAGTGCACTTTTATTGTCTATAGCTTACAAAGCTTGACCCAGACAGGTAAAGCCACATTTCTTTGTCTAAGGCCTCCAAAACATATTTTAGGAACACATTTACAGCACCCATACTTAAATCTTTATACACCACCTGTACATACATCACACAATGATATTCAAGACCAACATGTCACCAGTTTTTATGATACCTTACAAGATACTGTTTGGCTAAATACTCTAACAGTGTGTTGAGTGTGTCCTTCGCCAGTTGGCATAAAGGGGCTCTTAGGGTTACAACTTCATTTACAGAGTTAGGCTAATTATTTATGGCCTCAGAGCCATCACTTACACATGCTTACCTAGGATTATACTTACCAAAATGTGCGGGGAGAGGAGGGAAAGAGGAGGCATGGAAAAATATTTAGGGCATTTTTAATGACATCACAAGCACTGGTTTATTCTATTGTTAATGAGAACTGTCTATAGAGTGGACTTCTCAAAGTTTTCCATAGGGTGGACCACATCTGAGTAGAATGTTCGCCAGTGCCTTCCCTTTGCTGATCATGAAGGTCACCTCCAACTGCAAGTACAGTTACTGCTAACATGAAGCAGTCATAACATAACAAATACGATTTAGCAGCTGGAAACAAGGACAGGCAGGATCATATGGACCAGTCAGTACTCCTGCTGGGCCACAGGGCAATGGTGTCCCACCAGAAGGCCACTCTGAGACCTGCTGGTTTATAATCACGTAGCACAGCTCAAGCAGAATGTCTTTTGCAGGTTTATATGTAAGTTGGGTGATCAACATTAGCTTTAGAAGCTGCTAAGATTTTCATTAATGATAGAACATTGTAATGGCACTGGAGGTGCTAGTGGCACGTAGCTACACTAAAAATTAATTGTCAAATAGGATGAACGACTGAACAAGGAGAATGCAAAACCTAAGCAACATAAAACTGCAGCTTTGTGTTTGCAGTATAAAAACAAGCAAAATAAAAAACCTTGAAGACTAAGGAAAGCAAGTTAAATCATGCTTAGCTCACACTGTCCTTGAATTAGAACATGTGTATTCTCCATCAATGACAGTTTTAAAATCAAGATTGGGTGTTTTTCTGAAAGCCCTGCTCTAGGAATTACTTTGGGGAAATTCTATGGTCTGTGTTATACAGGAGGTCAGACTAGATAATCACAATGGTCCCTTCTGGCCTTGGGATCTATGAAAGAATGTTCTCATATGATTTTGGCTACAGAAAACTACAAACACCAAGATTTAGGGCAGGATTGAATGTGTGTGAAGCAGAAGCAAGAGATTAATTTTTGTGATTAAAAAAAAAGCCATGGAAAAGAGCCTTTTAAAAAAATACTAGGGCTGTTGATTAATCACAGTTAACTCACACTATTAACTCAAAAAATTAATCGTTATTTAAAAAATTGCGATTAATCACACTGTTAAACAATAGAATACCCATTGAAATTTATTAAATATTTTTGGATGTTTTTCTACATTTTAAAATATATCCATTTCAATTACAACAGAATACAAAGTGTACACTGCTCACTTTATATTATTTTTATTACAAATAATTGCACTGTAAAAATGATAAACAAAAGAAAGTATTTTTCAATTCACCTCATACAAGTACTGTAGTGCAATCTCTTTATTATGAAAGTGCAACTTAACTGCACTCAAAAGCAATGTAAAACTTTAGACCCTACAAGTCCACTCAGTCCTACTTCTTGGTCAGCCAATTTAGACAAACAAGTTTATTTACATTTACAAGAGATAATACTGCTTGCTTCTTATTTACAATGTCCCCTGAAAGTGAGAACAGTCATTTGCATGGCACTGTTGTAGCTGGCATCTCAAGATATTTATGTGCCAGATGTGCTAAAGATTCATATACCTCTTCATGCTTTGGCCATCGTTCCAGAAGACATGCTTCCATGCTGATGATGTGTGTTAAAAAAAATAATGTGCTAACTAAATTTGTGACTGAACTCTTTGGGGGAGAATTGTACATCTCCTGCTCTGTTTTACCCACATTCTGCCATATATTTCATGTCATAGCAGTCTCGGATGATGACCCAGCACATGTTGTTTGTTTCACTGCAAATTTTCACTGCAAATTTGACAAAATGAAAAGGACAAACCAGTAACCACTTTGTCTGTTTTCCAGCCACCACACTTAAAACTCACTTAAAATCACTACCAGTATCTCAAAGCAATCAGCTGTGCACAGATCCTGCCGACTATGCCACTGTGACGGGTTGGGGTCACAGAAACCACCTTCGTGCTGCCACCTGGTGTGCCAAGGCTACTCCTGCCTCTGCTTCCCGGCCTTTTCCAGCTTGGGACTCCCGAATCCTGTCTGCTTTGAGCCAGATTCCGCTGATCTGCTGCAAACACAGACCCAGGTCCAAACCAAGTCCCCTAACAACTGTAAGGCTCCTGGAAGCGCTCTTGCCTTTGACACCCAGGTGCCCAACTCCCAATGAGGTTCAAACCCTTAATAAATCTGTTTTACCCTGTATAAAGCTTATACAGGGTAAACTCATAAATAGTTCGCCTTCTATTTCAAAGATAGAAAGATATGCACAGCTGTTTGCCCCCCCAGGTACCAACTCGCACTCCAGGTAACTTAATAAGTAAAAAGTGATTTTAATAAGTACAGAAAGTAGGATTTAAGTGATTCCAAGAAGTGACAGACAAAACAAAGTGAATTACTAAGTAAAATAAAATAAAACAAAACACGAATGTCTATGTCTACTCAAACTTAACCCAGATAAAAGCCTCACCAGATTTAAATCTTTTCCTTTTCACAGGCTGTAGAACTAGCCTGGGTCCAGCAATTGCTCACACCCCCTAGTGTCTTTGTCCTTTGTTCAGTTTCTCTCAGCTATGTCCTTGGGGGGTGGAGAGCCTCTCTCTTTAGCCAGCTGAAGACAAAATGGAGGGGTCTTCCAAGGGCATTTATAGCCTTTCCCCCCCTCCCTGTGTAGCATCATGTTGCCCTGGAGTTTTGGGATCACATGGGCAAGTCACCTGTCCATGCACCCTAACCAGTCCAACCAGTTGCATTCCTGACCAGGCCCAGATGTGGATTGGGGTCTGCACCTTCTTTTGTCTGTTAAGTGCTTGCACTTAACTTGCACATTCTTTTCTCCAAACATGATCCCAGGCACTTACAAAGGCTATGTACAAAACCAGCAAATATAAAACCAATCTTCATAACTCCAACTACAACAATGATACATGCATACAAACAGGAGGAATAAATTCAGTAGGTCATAACTTTTACAGAGATATGTTACATGGCACATGTAGCATAAAACATATTCCAGTTACACATATACATTTATAAGCATCTCCCCATAAAGTTTTATGGGGACACTGTCACAATACCAATGTGAAATTTCTAAAGATAGCTATAGCACTCAACCCAAGATTTAAGAATCTGAAGTGCCTTCCAAAATCTGAGAGGAACGACATGTGGAACATGCTTTCAGAAGTCTCGAAAGAGCAACACTGTGATGTGGAAACTACAGAACCTGAACCACCAAAAAAGAAAATCAGCCTTCTGCTGGTGGCATCTAACTCAGATGATGAAAATGAACATGCGTCAGTCCACACTGCTTTGGATTGTTATTGAGCAGAACCCATCATCAGCATGGACGCATGTCTTCTGGAATGGTGGTTGAAGCATCAAAGGACATATGAATCTTTAGCGCATATAGCATGTAAATATCTTGTGACACTGGCTACAACAGTGCTATGAAAACGCCCGTTCTTACTTTCAGGTGACATTGTAAACAAAAAGCAGGCAGCATTATCTCCTGCAAATTTAAACAAACTTGTTTGCCTGAGCAATTGGCTGAACAAGAAATAGGACTGATTGGACTTGTAGGCTCTAAAGTTTTACATTGTTTTATTTTTGAATGCAGGTTTTTTTCATGATAAAGAGGTTGCTTGTAGTAAGTGAATTGAAAAATGCTATTCTTTTGGTTTTTACAGTGCAAATATTTGCAATCAAAAATAAATATTAAGTGAGCACTGTACATTTTGCATTCTGTGTTTTAATTGAAATCAATATATTTGAAAATGTAGAAAACATCCAAAAATATGTAAATAAATGGTATTCTATTATAAACTGCGCGATGGCGATTACTTTTTTAATCACATATGATTAATTGCGATTAATTATTTTAATCGCTTGACAGCCCTAAAAATAATAAATTATAGTTGTGTCTGTTGCCAGTAACACTGCTGTAGTTGAAGGTCTGTCAGTATTTCCATTTAAGCCTGTAGGGTATATAAGAAAACATCATAATACTGAGCAGTTATATAATGCTTTACAACTTCAAAGCACTGCACAGACTAATTAATCCTCACAATGCTCCCATGAAATAGGTATTATCACCCCAATTTAACAGATGGAAAGAGAGAGCGGGGTTAAGTGATTTGCCCAAGATCCAGAATCACAGTAGGATTAGTCCTGGTTTCCAGGGCTAATCTCAGTCCACGAGATCACATTGCCTCTCAGCTATGCCAGCTACAAAGCTGAAGACATGGTAGTAAACATTTATTGCGGGCTGTAATTTGGGGAGATGAGATTTTAGCCCATGAGGCAAGTTTTTCAGGTATTTTTAGTAAGTGATTTTTGAAACTCTGTAACTGTTAAACAATTGTGCATGGGGGGGGGGATTTATTATTTAAACAAAGTCTTCTGATTTAAAAACATAACTTTTCAAACATTACTTTGCCATATAATCCAATTACTTTAATAATGAACTGAATACAACTTTCAGCTGTCTAACCCCAGTACATATGGGCAAACCCTGCAGCCTCCTCTTTTCCTGTGTACCAAGGGCCTATAAGCACAGCAAGACTGGAGAAGGTTCTGTTGCACATGGATAGGAGGCAAGATATGGGAATGTTGCATAGTAGGTCTACAAACCTGGGGTAATACCCCTAGTCATGCTGGATAAAGGGGCTGGAGCCAGGTAAAGGTGCTCTAAAACCCCATATCAGAAGACAGAGAATTCCGTTTGTACAGACACTGAAGAACAACCCTCTAATGACCCCATTCACAAGCCCTGGTGTGCTGGCGATGGGCCTGAGGGTGTGTGTGTGTGTGTGTGTGTGTGTGTGTGTGTGTGTGTGTGTGTGTGTGTGTGTGTGTGTGTGTGTGTGTGTGTGTGTGTGTGTGTGTGTGTGTGTGTGTGTAAGGGCCCTGGGGTGAGCCCACAGCACACCTTTGCAAAGATTCTGGTCAGCACTGTGTCCCAAAGGGCAGCCTGAGGCGGCTGTCATAATCTAGGCAGGTCCCAGAGCAGTTTCAAGTACACCAGGATCTGCTTTGTCTTCCCAGCATCAACCTACAATCAGGAGGGCACAAAAGGTGACAAAGTCCCAGGGCTGAGTTCTCTGCTACACTTTTTAGTGGCATAGCCCAGAATCTCATCCTAGATGCTCAGTTACAAAGTTGGTAGGTACCTTAGAAAAGCCTATGGACGTGTTCCTGTACACTCTTACTCCAGTGAAGGATCCTTATTTAGGCAAATAGTCCCCTTAATCCAATGAGATTACTTGCACAAGTAAAGGTTTGCAGCACCTGGTATTTAGACACATTCTTCTTCTAGGTCACAGAGCATGGCTTTGAAGGCGTTTTCTGTGCCTCGGTGCAGACTAGTGCAGGGATCTCAAACTCACATCACCACGAGGGACACATGAGAACTAGTAAATTGGCCCGAGGGCCGCATTACTGACACCTTTTCATACAATGATACAAAAGTATAGTCAAAAATGAAAAAAATGAAGAGTAATATAGTATTCTATGAAAAGTCAATGTATTAACTTTTAAAAAACAGTAATGCAAAGAGAGGGTTTAATAAAATATAAACACTCAGTAATGTTTGGAGCTTGGCTGCCAGTGGAGTTGGCGCCTATGGTGGGCCGCAGGAAATAACTCCGCGGGCTGCATGTGGCCCGCGGGCCACGTGTTTGAGACCCCTGGACTAGTGTGTGGGGACAGGGGCTGAGTATTCATGGTGCCTCTTATCAGTACATGCCCTGGGCAGGTTCCTCCCAACGCCTGTGGAACTCATCATTGCTCAGTACTGGGAAGATTTGGCACTTTTCAAAGAAGCGTCAGAAGTACTTTATGTTATACCGATCAGCACAGTCACATTACACAGGAGAAGTATAGCATATGGTTCAAATAATTGTTCTTTACCTACAGTGCTGCTCATATGTAGCTCAAGTAAATGCTTAACTTTGAATATAGCCTCAAGGGTGCATATCACAGCATGAATAGCACATGATAGAGCTTATGTTAATAGAACAATGTCTGAATACCACAGCTTTCAGCTGTAACCATCTTTTATCATCACATGGTTCTGCCTTAGGCACTTTGTGCAGCTATCTCATCCACTTTTCCATATTAACTATATCGTAACTTTCTATATACCTTGTGACTAAACTAACATCTACCTTCAGTGATCAAAATAAAGAGTTGATATTGTTACTTTTTAGCCTTTTTAACCCAAAGTGGCATGTTCTAAATAGGGACGGGCCTAAGTCACAACGTTCAGATCTAGAGCTCAGTGTTTGGTTTTCACTCTGGTCACTCCCCTCTGCTTTACATCCTGTTTTTCCCCTTTCTTTCCCCTCTGTGGTTTTGTCCACAATCTTCCCCAAACAGAGCATGACCCCAAAATTGTGTGAGATTAAGCAAAACTTTGGGACCCATATTATTTCAGTGGCTTTGCCCATCCTCAACACAGATTTAATTCCAGAGCTTCTGATTAAATAAAATGAAGACTCAAATCACCCAACTCAGTGAAATAAGGACTTAAAAAGAAGTGGAGTTACTGAAATATCTCATACAGTTGCATAGGGAAAACTGCTTTATTATCTTGATACAAAGTGTTGAAGTTCCATCAATATCAATTAACGTAATATCAGCATCATACACTGTACTGGATTTTCAAAGGTGTTGAGGTCAATGGGAGCTGGGTCAAACAGACAATTTATTTAACTTAGATCTGGCTAGAGGAGCCTGATATTTGGCTCCTGTTTCTGAAAAACGTAACAAAAAAATGTTTAAAAAAGGACAAAGTGGGAGATGGCTCCTTGTGGGAAGGGTCCACACAGCCTGATCTACACCCTGCACTTACTGGCAGCTCCTGCCTTTCATGTAGTTTTGGAGAATCTTCCCTTGGGTTGATGGCAAGGACCCACATGGCCTCCCTAATCTGGGAGTCACTGACACAGTGAGAAGACTTTGTTTTTTGCTTAAAAAAATAAAAGAAAGAAGATCACTACCACATCTTCCATTTCAGCACAAAAGAATGTTTCCATAAGCCAGTGGGCTAACTCACTGGCCGGCACACCAGAGAACACTCTCCAGCCACAGGAGTTCCAAGCCCTTTTACTTCTGGGCTTCTGTTTTATTTCTTCTAAATAAAGACCACTTAACAAAAGTTCAACCTATCATTCGTGTCCTTTTGGCCAACTCTCCACAGATCATCTACCTGTGCGTCAAGGTGAGCCTCTGATCCCTTTCCTTCTGAGCCTGCTCCCTGCAGGATTACCCGCTGCAGACCATCTGCCTGAGAGTCTTAAACACGTGGGGCCCTTTCCCCCTGCAGGAGCCTTCCTACACTGTGCCACTCTCCCCCTCAGCTACTTGCCAGCTTTTATTAGGACCAAGTGGTCTTCAAGCTATCACCTGATCCTGGCCTGATAGTCTTAGCTGGGAGGCAGATCACTAGTGGTGGTGGTGGGGGGGGATTAACCCAACTCCCCCTTAAAGTGAAAGACAGCGTGTGACCGTTTCAAATGTTGATTTTTCACCAGCAGTGAGTGATCCTCAGAGACAGTAGCACTGTTATCCTATTGTTACTCTCCCTCACTCATCTCCTTTTGACCAGCACTATCGAACTACCACTCTGTTTTCAATCAGCTTCATCTCTGTTTCGTATCTGCTTCCCATCTGTGTCTATGTACCGATAGATGTAAGATAACCTATTTAGGACCAGACTGCTACCCTTCCATATGTTGAATAGCACTTTACGCCATGAACAGTCCACTGAAATCCATGGATCTATTCAGAGTAAGATGTTACTCCATGTGTGAGCAAGCATGGCAGAATCTAGCCCACAGGTGCTAATCTTTGGGAAATGGGGTGGGAGGAAACCATGTTTATCAAAGGAACTGAAAGGCTTTTGTAGGAGGTTAGACTAGATTTAATGGTTCCTTCTGGCTTTAAACTTTATGAGCCTAATATTATTGGAGTTAGAGATGGAGAGAGATTTACTAGGTCAGCTTCTCCATGTCTCTGGTAAAGGGGGATTTTTCCTTTCAATATATTTACCTGAAAAGGCTTTAAGTATACAAGGCTCCAACATTTGAGAGTTTAGAGTGGGGGATCTGTTAGAGTATTGCCTTAGGCATGCATCTACAGTATCCTGAATATCAGCAATGGACAAGTCCTTCTCTTCCTCCCTTTGGCTTAATCCCTCTAGTGGGAGAGTCCTGGACAGCGAAGATCTATTTCTTTCCACCATCCCTTTGAAGGAGGAAGAGTTTGGTAGATCAAATGCAGTCAGGCCTCCCGGTAGAATACAGGCTCTGTCTGATGGAGAATGCTTGGTAGAAGTGCTGTAGACAGTCAGCCACACCACTATAGGTGGACTACCCCCTCTTAATCCCACTAGTAGCCATGACATTCAGGGGTATGGTTTTAGCTCTATCAAAAATATAGCATGCTGTGATGGGGTAGGACTCACCACACTGGTGCTTCCTACTAGCTGTCTTGGGAATTAGATCTGTGCCCTCTTCTGGTGATGTCTCACCTGCCGTCACCTCTGCTCCTGGACCTGTGTCACTCCAAGGACCGTAGCATCCTCTTTGGATACAGCTGTCTGGCTGTGTCTCACTCTGTTCTCCCCCTTCTGAGGGAACTGCAGTCCACTGTCCAGCCACTTCCTTCAATGGCAACCGCAGCCAATTATTTGGCCACTTCCTCATTGGTGACGGGGGTGGGGAGACCCAGGCCCACCCACTACTCTGGGTCCTGGCCCAGGGACCCTGTAGATAGCAACCACTTGCTGCATCCCCTCCAACCGCTCAATCTCTTTCCCTGGGCTACTTCCCCCTGCCTTAGCAGCTTCTTCACTCTTACCTCAGGGCCTCAGCATGCCAGTCTTAGGAGCCAGTCAGGAGCTCGCTCTCACTCCTCTGATCCTGCCCAGCACTGCTCTGTCCAGGATGCTAGCTTTCTTCTATCAGTCCTCCAACCTTAAGCTCAAGGGAGCAACTGAACCTGTTCTGCCTGCAGCTCTTCTTATATGGGCCTGCCAGGCCCTGATGGGCTGCTCCTTGCAGCCCCTCTCCTATAGGCTGCTTTCTGCACAGGCTCATTAGGGTTCCATTAACCCCTTGCAGGCCAATTTGGGGCAGACACCCCATCACATGCTCACCAAATGCTTCTAATTTAAGATGAGAGAGCCCAGAATATGGATATGTGTGGTAGTGGTTTAAAATCTTTTATTGAAGAGTCCTATATATTGACTAGAAAGTTAAGTTTTTAAAAGATATAGAAAACAATCCTGTAAAATGTAATAGGTAGATGTTTCCTTCTATCAAAATCTGTAGAACAGCTAAAAAAATGCACAGAAAGATTGTCATTAAATACTGTCATTTAGAGTCATCTCTATACAACAATTAATTTTACTGAAATCTATTGGTTTGCTCCCTATTGAAATTCAAGGGGACTTTTCCCTAAGAGATACACCCAGTATTTCAAGAAAGAGCTCCAGAACTGCTGTGATTATTTTGTCTTTCCTTGTTATGAGATATTATTAAAAAAAATATTTAAAAAATTAACCAAACTGATGAATAGTCTGGGATTTGCTGACCTCTAATGGCTAAATTAAAAACTGCTGTCTTCTGGTTATCCTGTGCCTCAAATGAAAATATACATAACAGCAGTTATTTGCCTTTCGGGAAGTCTGCCTACCTACAGTGAAAAAACATGCAGCTTTATATTAGCCTAGTAAATAGCACCTCACTCACCTGTTTGAATAATTTGACAGATGAGTCAATCATTCATTTTCAGTCAATCATGGTAAAAGAAAGGCAACTAGATTTTGTGCCTGGGCTAGGAGGTTTTAATTAGAGTTTTACAAGCCAGGTGTATTTGAAGTTTGGCTTCTCTCCCTCCAAGTTTAAAAAGGTCTGGAAGTGTTTTCAGTATCCATCTTGTCTAGGAAGTATTTGGAGAGTTACAATATATTTCTACAAGTCATTTCAACACTAGAGAGGATCTACTTGAGCCACTGGGCACCACAACAAGATTGTTGAAACATAATGACAGTAGTGATATGTCATGAAGAGGGACAATATAGCAGCTATATTATTAATTTGTTACATAAATTCAGAAGACGTTAATGTTCCTTCAAGGAAAGGAACCAATTAACTTCATCAGTTTAAGCTTACACGTGGATAGCTGACTCTCGGCAATTAACACTACGAGCATATTGCCCTGGCTATTTCACAGCATACTTTTTTGGGAAATGTCAGCTGAAACAGACAAGTATTGCATCGTGATTTGAAGTCTAAGATTTTGGCTTCCCTGACCTCTGGTGGTAGCAAATTCCAGACCAAAGGTAGAATGCCCTGCCTCAATTTCCAGTGCGTTCCAAGCTGGCCTCCATTAGCCATAGTGTCCCCATTGACCACAACTGCCACAATGAAGGTCAAAGACAGAAATGGTTTTGAAATAGCAAAGTTCTAGCTCTCTTAAGTCATTACAGATAAAGAGAAGGACCTTGAAATGGCTATAGGACCTGACTGGCAGCCAATGCAGTAAATTGAGTACTAGCTCCACTTCCTCCATCAACTCCTTCACAAGTCAGGGAGAGGGAAGCTCATCCTTAACCAAACATTTTCAAACTTGCTAAAACTGGCCACCACTGGGACTCCATTTTATTTATCCTTATAACAAGTGGCCATCTAGTGACATTTTAGCCAAACTAACTACAAGGCATTCATTCATGGCAACAAATGAAATAAATCCACTGTCGTGATGGACTAGCACTAGTTTAGTTTATTTCTGATTAAGCAAATGTAGACATTTACAAAATAAAAAGAAATATAACTTTAAAATAAAATAGACTTATGCATTGAAATTATGCACTTTTAAAAATATACCTACATTTTTGTACTAAGATACCAAAGAATGATCATGCGCCCTTTTGAAAGTTTTGTTACACAACTAGAATGAGAAAACCAACCTTAACTCACTACTTTGACTATTTACAGTCCACTTTGTCTATATACTTTTATTGTTCTTTTGACAAAACACTTTAAAGGAATAGCAAGGCTTTATGGGGCATCCGGCATTGGCCACTGTTGGAAGGCAGGATACTGGGCTAGATGGACCTTTTATCTGACCTAGTAGGACCATTCTTATGTTTGCCTGTATAATATAATTATGCAGCATTATGCACCATTGTATTACTGAATTATAAGAGATTAACAGAGTTCTTATATACTAAGGCACTTTAACATATACATTAACATTTTTCACTTTTGACAAAAAAGAATCCTACATTGTTTAACTTGTCTGTTGCCTATGTGAAGATCATGCCAACTCATTTAGTAATTTAGTAGCCATAGAGAACACAGCACTTAACTTTGCTTCTGCACAGAAATCCTTAAATTCTCCCTCATTCACATCTGAGCTTTATAGGCTTATTTCTGGTCTCACTTACACCAACGTAAATGTGGAGTAATTCCACTGTCAATGGACCAGATTTACATTGTTGAAACGGGACAAAATTTTGCCCCATTTCCTTATAATAGGCTAAACCAAGACTCTGGTTGTGAATGTTCCTGATATTTAAAATCTAAAAGATCTTCCTAAAATATGAGGTTCATATTTGCTCATTGGAGAGGTGGGTCAAATTGCAAATTCAGGTCCAAAAACCACATCTAGAGTTCAAATCTGAGGTTTTATTTAAGGCTTTGCTCTCATGTCAATAGCATATTGATAATATTGTGGCCCATAGTATCTTATAATCTTCCATAACAGCCTCACATGGAAATTGAGTAAAAAGGCCAACAGGATTGAATTCTGCTCATCAACATGAATTAGGATGTCTCAAACAAGTAGCTAGATACAGCTCTGTCTATCCATGCCAGGTACTGGAAGTGAGCTAGCAGAAATTCAATGTCCAAGGCAATAAAGGCCAGTGATTGAACTAACAGTATCAGTATGGACATTTGACCTTTGAAGCTGGGGATGGTCATCCATCAATGCAATCAGTGCTGAGCCTTTGCTGTAGATACATCTCAAATTGATTGAAAGGGATCTTGAATACTGGAGGCAATGGAATCAGACTGCTGTCAGATTTTCAATAACCTTCCCTAAGCCAGGGAGATTTGAGGAGCTGACGCACTGTATGTTTTAGAGCTGTTTCTGGTTTGCCTTCTGTGATGGGGGCTGGGCTTTTTGGTGGCATCACCGAAAGCCCAGATGAGCAGAAACCCTAGTGGTTAGGTGACTGGGCTGCTACTCTGTCCCCCCACCCTGCCTATCTCCCTCTCACACCCACCAACCACTCCAACACTATGAAGGCTTTCCTCTTAGTAAGTAGCAACTCAACCCTCCAACCAGGTCACCAATTTAGTTTGCCCCTTTATGGGGTAACAACGTCCAAATAAATATATATAGAATCCCATGTTCTCACAGCAGGGAGGGCCTTAAAACCATCTCCTGACCTCTGTAGGTGACTCACCCTCACCTTGAAGCTTTCAGCATCTCTACCATATCCTTACTTCTGAGAGGGGTGTGTGGAAGGCAGATGTAGGTCTCCTCTGTGACAGGATCCCTGGGGTGAAGCCTGGGACTGTGGGACCGCTGTGCCCCCTGAACTCTCTCCAGCCTGGGCTGTCTCTCACAATGCCTTGCTAGTGACCAGCAGCAAACCCCTCCAGGCGCTGTGATCACTCAGCACAACCGCATATGGAGCCCCACATCTAGCTAGATTGCATGAATGCTCCCAGAGCAAACTCATGAATCACACAGGGAAAGGCACCAGCCAGATCCCCCCAGCTCCCAGCACTATACCTCAGGAATATACCATCTTCCACTGCTCAAGATGAGGAGTGCAAATGTATTAATTGGTTCACTACTTCATCAATAGAAAGTGGATATACACCAGCCTTTGCAAACCTGAGCAGTTTGTATGAAGTATGTGGCCAAACTCTTTGGTAAAGATAAACAGTAAAACAAATGTATTTATTACAAAAGATAGATTTTAAGTGATATTAAGTTAGAGGCAAAAGGTCAAAGTTAGTTACCGTAAAAAAAGAAAATATAAGTATGCAGTCTAAACTCTCAACCCTATTAGACTGGTCAACATCTAGATTAAGCAGTTTCTCACACCCCACTGGATATTGCAAGGGGGAGTGTAGCAGGCTGCAGCCCTTAAAGCAGCTTCTCTCAGCTGGCCCCTTTAAACTGCCCTCAGCCAGTTCCTCACAGGCTAGCAACAAAGTCTTTCAAATAAATAAATAAAAATCCAGACAGAACCTCCATAGCAAATGTCCTTTTACCCAGGCATCTATTTTGGAGTGCAGCCTTCCTCCACAGGAGACCAGGTCTCACCACCTCAGTCTTTTCTCCTGCTGGGGCAGGTGAGGTTAGCAGTCTTCCCCCTGCTACTCCCATCAGGAAGAGGCAAGCTATATGCTGCCCTCTTTCCCAGAACGTATCCTGGTTTGCTGAGAGGGGACCCTTGTCCCACCTTAAAATATAAAGCTTCCAATCCCAGGCCCTTAAAGAAACAGTCACCCCAGACAGCGTCACCAGGACCACTTCCTCCCTCCAGCACCTGCCTCTGCCATTTCCTAGGCCCTTGTCCACTTGAGGATTCCTGGAATGGGGAAACCTGGCCTCCCCGACTTTCCCCTCTTGCCTTAAAGGGAAGACCTGTTACAGGGAGGATGTGTCCTCCTCACCCCTGCTGATCACAGTGGTTATGCTTATGCACAGCATATCCCTCCATTACTAAGTCATCCTTCAGCCAACATTTAAAACAATTACCTCATGAATGAACCCCTACAGCCTCTTAATCTCCTTTGTTGCTCTTTCAATTACTGCCAATGTATTTGCATTTTTCTTCTGCTCAGGTGCTAGGACACTAAGCAGCTTTTATGGGCAGCCTCAACAGTGAACAGTAGAGAGAGACTATCTTTTCTCTAACCTGTGATGTGATGACTCTCAGCCAAATCCTCTGCTTCATTCCACTCCCTTTGTGCAGAAGATGACCCCTTCTTTGAGAAGATGCTCTTGTTAGTTGTTTGGCTTTTGACCAAATGGCTCTTAGATTTACAACCTACCATTTGTAGTACATTTAAAATTTACAATTAAAAACTCTGAACAAATATTCAATACAAGGCACAAATCACAATAACTAACACTGAAATACATCTTTCAAGCATAACATAAAACAAAATATGGAATATTAAAGCACAGTATAAGTTATGAAGCTGCATCCCAGAGTCTGTGTAAACACATGTAGAGGACATGAATATGGTTTTATGAATAAAGAGGTGTCGTTCTCTTTGGAAATTTTGGTATCTCTCCATGGTTGACCAAAAGCAGAGATTTCCTAGTAATTTCCTTAATTAGCTTGAACTGTAACCCTTCTGCCAGGTGGAGCCAGCAGCAACAAGGGCCGGGTTCAGTATCTAGGGGTTTCTTTTCAACAATACAACACAAAACTGTCTCAAGCCTGCCCCCCGGGACCTGAACAATTACACACCACCCCCTGGGCGCCTCTAAGAGGCAATACTTCCCCTCTCCAAGCACAGAGACTGAGTGTAGCAAAACCTTTTAATAAAAGGAGGGAATTCACTCACTATTAATTTGGGAAAACATTGCAACTTGGGTTCATAAACACAAACCATGAGCAAAAGACCCACCCCCAAATAAGGTGGGCAGTGTCCTTTTCCCCTTAGGGTCTTAAGTCCAGCAACCCAAAAGTCCCTTTAATGTGGCCCATCCCTTCTCTGCACCCCACTCACAACTGCTGTCCATGGCCAGTGCAGCCCCAGAGTTCAGAGGTTCATCCGCAGAGTTCACCTCCCACCCTGTGTGGAAGGCAGGGAAGGTAAGGAGGCACATTGCACTGCTCAGGCACTCACTCATTGCCCCACCGGCCAATTTCCATGCCTCTGTGAGGCTCTGGTCTGGCCCTCTCTGCCAGCTGCCCTGCTAGCCGCTTACCACGCCTCTCCACCAGCTGCCCACTCATCAAGATGTCTTCAAGCCCCGTCCCCTTAACACAGCTCTTAGTGATTTCAGATGTTGGTGAGGGAACCTCATTGCTGGTGCATACTGGGCACTCTCTTGCAATAGAAACACTATCCCAAAGTAGGTCTAATACTTAGACATAGGTATCAGTGATTTCAGCTCAGCAGCATGTAACAAGACTCACAATTGAATCTAAATTAGCTCTTTTATTATACCATGGAAAAAGAAATGGTCAAATGCTGTCTAGGACCCTTAAACAGGGCCCACACCACCAGATACAAATACCTGTCCCCACCCTTTCTTAACTCATTGGGCTTTGGAACCCATGTCCCCTGCCTAGAGAGTGCTGTTCAGTTGAGGGTGAGTCCCTCCATTAGGGTATGCCGGGTACAGTTCTGCTGCCCTTGGTTCACATAACAAGGATAGCAACCCTTTATTACTCCTGCCCCAAAAACAAGGAGACTGGGGATCCAACACCAGCCACAAGTGATCATTTGGGCAAGCAATCCCATCATGCTGAGCACCTAGGCAGGATGGGTGTGTTCATGCAAACGAGATCAACTTCAGAAGTCTTTTTCCACAGCTCACCACTAGATGTCAGGGGAGAGCCTATCCATACACTGCTTACATAAATAAGCAACCAAAAACATAAGCATGTGAGCTATTGTATTCTCCCAAGCATCATGTGTGTGAAAATAATTGTAAGTATCTCCTAAAATTCAGTGAAAGGAAAGGCAAGTTTGTAATAAACTGTGATTGTATTAATAACCATTTTTGCATCAATTTTTAGGTTAATTCTCTATATCCCAGTGAGCATAAAGCCATTTTAACTGGCTCTTACACCCCCTTTCCTGCACCCTCTAGCACAGGGGCCATATCATGGGAGGGAAGGTGGCTGGCTGGGGTCAGGGGTGTAAGGGAGGTATTGTGCTCCAGCTATGTCCAGCTGAAATATTGTCCCTTGGGGATCATAGCCAGCTGGTGCAAGTTACAACATCCAGCAGGCTGCCCTGACCTGTGCTAGGCCAGAGAATCAGGGAGACATGATCAACTTCCTACCAGTCCCTCTTTCCCGTCTCTGCAGTGCTACTGGATGTCATGGGCAGGGGAAATCAAAAACACTTTCATAATTGGAGTTTTGTAAAAACAACATGTTTCTATAAAAGCATGTTGGACTAGGAGAACATATCCACATTTTGAATAACCTGAAACTGGATAATTTGGGTTCAGATAATTGGGTTCTATCAGTATTAAAAGCTCTATTTACAGATTGAACGTTGAATTTTGTCAAGCATCAGAGGGGTAGCCATGTTAGTCTGGATCTGTAGAAGCGACAAAGAGTCCTGTGGCACCTTATAGACTAACAGACGTATTGGAGCATAAGCTTTCGTGGGTGAATACCCACTTCTTCGGATGCATGCAGTGGAAATGTCCAGAGGCAGGTATAAATATGCAGGGAAGAGTCAGGCTAGAGATAATGAGGTTAATTTAATCAGGGAGGATGAGGCCCTCTTCTAGCAGTTGAGGTGTGAACACCAAGGGAGGAGAAACTGATTTGTAGTTGGCTAGCCATTCATAGTCTTTGTTTAATCCTGAGCTGATGGTGTCAAATTTGCAAATGAACTGAAGCTCGGCAGTTTCTCTTTGAAGTCTGATCCTGAAGATTTTTTGCTGCAGGATGGCTACCTTTAAATCTGCTAATTTGTGTCCAGGGAGATTGAAGTGTTCTCCTACAGGTTTTGAATTTGGTGTTTACCTTCCCATTTCAAATCTCTGTGGGTCCTTTTGCATCATTTCACTGTCCTCGCTGGTGTGAATGTAACTAATGTATTGTTTACCTCTTCTTCCAGAGCATGAATACAGTTGTTCAGTGAAACTGGGCCTAGCATCTATTACTACATGACCTTACTGTGGACCTCATCATGCGCATGATATATTTCCACTTATTTCCCTGTTTAGGATCTGTCAGTCAACTTAAGTCTAGGTGACAGTGCTCATATGCAAGCCAATCTGAATTCATTTAAAAAAAGAAAAGAAAAAAGGTCAGCACTGAAGTCTGCAGATAGTGCATTCTGCAGGTACTGCACTCCTTTTTCCCCTTGAAGTTCGCAACTCATTTAAAAATGTGATCAAGTTTATGTGCTATGATTTGTTTATTATAATCCTGTTCTGTCAGTTGTCCATAACTCTGTTACCCTCTAGCTTCTTACAGATTGCTTTACTAGACGTGAAGTTAGATTTACTACCAGGCACTTGTCAGGACTGCTCGTTTTTGCTTTTTAAAGATCGGTACAATGCTTGTCAATCTGGCACCTCCCTAGCTCTCTAGGACTTAACACAAATAATTACCTATAGTTCAGTAAGATGTTGATCAAGCATTCCATATTCAAGCAAAACTCCCATGGGCATGAATAGCAGTTTTGACTCTGAGAAAGAACTGCAGCATCAGGTCTTTATAATATTAAGATCCTTGGATGTATATAGTCGAAACTTGCTGCCTTGTATAGATTCACTTTTCTAAGTATCTCACCTGCTTTTATCATCACCTATCTTGCCTGGGACTCCAATACCTCCTGATTATACATTGTTTTGCCTTAAAGAGCAATTTTAAGGTTAGTAGCTTGGCCATTTAAAAATCACCATTGATTTAACCTGATTAAATTGGACCCCCATTGTAGTGGGTAGAAAGGTTGTAGCAAAAATATGGGGACCCAGAAGCATGGTCAAGAAATTGTATTTTCTTGTAACCTAGTGCATATAGCACTGAAATGAGAGTCAGGAGACCTAGGTCATAAATCCTGGCTCTTCTACTAGCCTATCGGCTGACCTTAGACAAGTCACTTCACCCCTGCATGCCTCAGTTTCCCCATCTGTAGAATGGGGCTAATGTTTCCTTTGTAAAGTACTTTGAGATAGTTGGAAGTACATCACTATATATAAGATTTAGGTATGATTCTTAGAAGTTCAGGTGCTAGATGCTTGATTCAGTAATCAACTATACAAAATTAAAAAGAAACTATATGTATTTTTAAAAATATCCTTTAATTCGCAATAAAGGAAGAGAGCCCACAAGCCTTTGCAGAATATACTGTACTATGGTGTAGATGGTAGAATATATACTGTAATTCAACAGAGCATGGGGCACAATTTTTGAAATAATTTCAAACAAGTTTTTGAAATAAACATTACATTATTTAAATCACCACTGGGAAAGTGTGCCAACAGCAATCCAGATCTATAGGAAATGGACTAATCATAGAATCATAGAACATCAGGCTTGGAAGGGACCTTAGTAGGTCATCTAGTCCAACCCCCTGCTCAAAGCAGGACCAATTCCCAATTTTTGCCCCAGATCCCCAAATGGCCCCCTCAAGGATTGAACTCACAACCCTGGGTTTAGCAGGCCAATGCTCAAACCACTGAGCTATCCCTCCCCCCAATATTTATCTCAGCCTACAGAATTTGTACTGATCAACAGGGCATCTACGCTACCAGTAAGAGATAGTTACTGTTCAAACGGAAATATGTTTCATGCCTTTTCAATTTTACAGACGGACTTGTGGAACAGTTGGCAGGAGCAACCATCATTAGCAAATTATGAGTGAAAAAAATCTATGCATCATAGTTAGCTACGGTCTGTTTTGTAACAGACAGTTACCAGTTTTCTAAATTATATGCAGCCTTTGCAACTTTTGTCAATTAAATGGATTTTATATTAATAAAATAATAGTCCAGGACTTTCAATGGAGGAGAAACACATTTTAAAATAAATGTTAACTGACTAGTAAAAAGGCCTTGTTCTATGGTCTTCAATGTCAAAACCTGCATTCCACTCAGGTGCCCCTCAGTAATGTTTCTTGTAAAGATAATGCTTGTAATATCTAAGAAAGATGAGGTTTGTAGCAGCAAGGAATTAAAAAGTACATGCTGACACGTACAGGATATTTATATGAGCTAATTATGATCATACTTGTCAGGTAATTATATAGAATGAGCATAGGGATCATTGATAACTGTTATCTGCAGACACAGTCAAATGGAAAATTGTCTGAACATGGGAACAGGTAAATATATACTGGAATACTGAAGAGTTTCACCACATGGAAGTAACACACACTTCCAGCAGTAACAGGAAAACCCTAGAGAGGATGACCAGATGTCTCTGTTTATTGGACAAAGCAGATGAGTACCTAGAGTTCATTAAAAAGAAGGAAGCTAGCATTGCCCATTGACTCGTTTGATGAATTCACCAGTGTGATCATGAAATATGAAGTCCAGAGGAAGAGCAGAGAGAACTGAACATTTGCCTTCTGAAGCTATTACATTGACATAGTGCAAATCTTCCTCCTTTTCATGAAAGCAACCTATGAGTCTGACTGGGATTTGCACTTTTCAGCTATCTATTTCATGATGCTGCGGTTCTTCTCTTAGAATTGGGTGAACTATGCCAGGTGTCTTCTAGCATATTGGCTAGAAATGGTGAAACTGCCCATCACCTGACACCCAGAATGTTACACAGAACTCAGCACTCAAGGACAGTGGACAGTCCAGTGTCAATGTGGATATGGATTCTCATCAGTTGCTTGGTCACATGCAATTGAACAAACCTGCAATAAAGATTCAAAAACAAAAGGTGACTTGATTGGATTGACACAAAACTGTTCAGCATTTTATCACTGGATCTTAGCACAATGTGAGAGAGCTGCTATAATGAAACAGTGTGAAGTGATGGCAGGCATGACTCCAAAGGTACGCAAATGGAAAGATCTTGATATCACAAGAATTCAGAATGATGAGACAGCTATAGTGAGCATGCTGTGCACTACTGAATGCATGATCAATCCTTTTGATGCTCCTCAAGATGGACTAGCATGTTTAAGTTCAGGTGTTGTTGCCACCAGTGAGATTACAAATGACTTGCTTGCTGCTCAGGAGAAAATTGCTGTCATCCAAGCACTATGTGATGTTCCTTCCACATCTGGTAAGCTTGAAGACACCATGTACATGATTTAGCTTGTAAGAAAGTACAAGTATACTTGTTTGGAATTTATCACAGACCAGTATCCTATGTGAGCATCAAAATGTGGAATGGTCACACCTAGCAGCTAGTGGCTCCCAAATCTACAGAAAGGACCAGAAACCCTCCTCTCAGTAGAAGAAGTTTCTTTCTGATGGTAACAATAAGGAAGCATGGCAGACATTATCAGAGCCGTAACCAGCTATTTTTGCGCCCGAGGCAAGAATATAAAATTACGCCCCCCCCCCCGGTATAATTTCATAGTGGTTACGGTATTCTGCCCTACTCAGATATTTAGAATTCTTCATACTATTCATAGTGCAGTCTTGTTCAATGGACTGGAATACAAATTAAAAATACAATAAATAAATGTACCACCAACTAACACCTCCCAGGGGGATGGGCTAGGCCGGGGTGGGTACCACCAACTAACGCCTCCGCAGGAGATGGGCCGGGCCAGGGGATACCAACAACTAACACCTCCCAGGAGAATAGGCCGGGGGGGGGTACCACCAACATGACAGGGCTGGATTAACTTTTTGTGGGCCTGGCGCCAAACATATTTGTGGGCCCCCACTGGGGAAATAGGGCATGTGATGGGGGGCAGTCCACAGAGCAAGGGGCCGGTTGGGGGCAATGAGGCGCAGTGCCGTGGGAGTGGTCTCACTCAGCCCAGCACAAGGGCACTGTTTACAAACCCACAACTGCTAGACACAAACTGGCCCACCCAGCCCTGCGATGCCAGCGTGCCCCTTACACACTACCTCCCTGCCCAGTGCCATGCCCTTATGCCCAGCACCCCCTCACCCAGAGACCTCCCCCACAGATCCCTATGCCCAGCACTCCCTTGTGCAGTGACCTCCCCCACAAATCCCTATGCCCAGTGCCCCCTCGCCCAGAGACCTCCCCCACAGATCCCTATGCTCAATGCCCCCGGACCCACTATGCCCAGAACCCCCTGCCCAGAGACCCCTCCCGCTGACCTCCACCACAACTGCACAGCACCCTGCACACCATACCCCCTGCCCAGCTCCCCCACCCACAGATCCCGTACTGTCCAGCACCCCCTTCACAGTCCCACCATCACAGCTGTAGAGCACCCCATATTCTTGAGAGAAGCGGCATCAAATTCTGTGCATAATATTTTAAAATTCTGATTTTTTGAAATTTTTTTTGTTTTACAATAAGTAAATGTGGAAGCTCCACCATGGCAGTGGGGAGCACAGGCCACTGGCTGCATGGAGGTGAGAGATCACTCTGCAGCCTCCCCCGGCCCCCTGGGACAGGGACTTGGCAATGAGGCTGAACCTGACCCTGGCACAGCACAAGGGCCAGGCCTGCCACAGAAACACCCCTGGGACTCTGCCCCTTTTGTGCCAGGCGCTCCAGATGTGGGCAGGAAGGCTCAGCCTGGCAGCAGGATCCAAGTGCAGAGGGACTTAGTGTGGGGGTATCTAGATGGGGGTAAGACGGTTCTGTGGGGGGGGGTAAGAGGGTTCTGTGTGGGGCAGTCTGGGGGCAGGCAGCTCAGTGGGGGATCTGGATGCACAGGGAGGTTCCAGGGGCAGGGGCAATGGGAGTCTGCAGGGGGGACCAAGTGAAAGTGGTTGGAGCTCGGGGGGGGGGGGAGGGGAGGTGGGGTTCATTTGGGTGGGGGTCTAGGTGTAGGTGGTTGGGGCTCAGTAGGGAGGGTGTCTGTCTGCAGGAGCTCATCAGGGTGGTACAGATGCTGGGGAGGTGGGGCTTCTCAGGGTGAGGGTTTGATAGGCCAAGGGGATCTGCATGCTGGACCCCCCCACTTCCCCTATCCCCTTCTCTTCCCCATCCCATGCCCCTTCCCCACCAGTCCATCTCCTCCCCATCCTACCCCACTCCCTTCTTTCCCCACTGCCTCTTCCCCCTGCCCCCACTTCCCTTACCCATTTTTTCTTCCCTGACCCAGCACACAGAAGGGAGCCCAACCACCACTAGGACCCAGAGGATGGTGTTCAGCTGCAAAGTCCAGGAAGCTTCCTTTTTCAGCCCGTCACACACACACACACACACACACAGACTGCTCGTTCTACCCCCTTCCTCCCATGGCCTGGGGGGTGCATAAACCCACACCTCTGCGCAGCTCCAAGGGCTTTGTCAGAGGGGGCCCTGGCCGGCGGCGCGGGGGGCACAGCAGCAGGAGACTGCCTGGCAGGGGATGCAGGGGAAGCCCCGCTGCTGAAAACAAAGGTAGGGACAGGGCCGGCCCTAGCTTTTTGGACGCCCCAAGCAAAAAAAAAAAAAAACAAACCCACAAGCGCCGCCCCCCCCCCCAACGCCGGCCAAAACACCCCCCCACACACAACACCGCCGCCCCGCCAAAACGCCAGGGGGAGCCAGCGGGGAGCGCGGAACACCTGCCGCCCCGCTGCCCCAGCCCACTGCCCCGGCCGGGGCGCCAGAGGAAGATTAGGTTTTTTTGTAAATTTAAAAAAAAAACAAAAAAACCTTGAGTGCCGCCCCCCTCCAGGTGCCGCCCCAAGCATGTGCTTGGTAGGCTGGTGCCTGGAGCCAGCCCTGGGTAGGGAGGAGGCACCGCCCCTGAGTTATGCGCGGGTGCCTCACTTGCATCGCCCTTGTTACAGCCCTGGACATTATTGTGGAAGGATGTGGATGTGCAAGCTGTAGTTAAGAACATGGGCTATATAGCCCCAGGAGAGGAGTGTCACTGCCTGGCTATGCAGAAGGGTTCAGTGACAGCCACAGTTATTGATGAATTAAGTTGTGACCACAAAGAATGTGACACGTATATTTCTTCATTTGAAACCTGCTGTCAGCAACTACCAGAATGTGATAATTAGGAGCCAAGATAAAGATGTTGCAGTCATAGGCATCAGTCTTAAGTCACAATTGCCAGGCAATTTGCATTTCTTCACTGATGTTGGGAATCAAAACCACATTACTGATTTGGAGACAGTCACTTCAACTCTAGGCTCTGTACCTCCCTTATTGGACACCATGCATTCACAGGATGTGATGCTACAAGTGCCCTGTTTGGGAAGGGAGAGTGGCCCTGTTTGCTGTGGCCTCTGAGAGTGAAGAGTTCTTTCCACACACCTTGGGAAAGACTTCACACTTCAAGGCACAACATTCCTTGTGCTTGAGAAATGTGTGTGCCAGCTGTATGACCAAGCTTCATCCCAACATGTCACTAATGCCTGATACAAGGTGCTCTGCCTAGTATCAACTGCTATAACGAGGCTTTCTTGTCAACAGGATTAATGCTCTTTCCCTTGCTGATTATTGACGGCATTTAGAAAACAAGGAGCTTGCCATCAATGACAAGACGTCCAGCACCAGATAGCATGTTGCAGGCAGTGCATTGTGCCTGAAAGCATGTGAAATGGCCAATAGGGAGGTGTATACCTGATTTGCTTCTGAGCTTTCCTGAACAGACTTGTATAAGTGTCAGACATACGAGGAGACTGACAAAAAAGCTGCTAACCCTGTTATTCACAAAGATGACATGTCCCATGAGAGTGACTTTGATGAGTAGGATGTCATGATTGTCAGACTGGGAAATAAAAATGTATTTTACTGGGGGAATAAGCACTACACTGCCAACAGCAATACATATAATTCAAAATGAACACTGGATTTGAATAAGACAAAATGTTGATTTATATCAATTACATTAATTCACATCAATCCAGATAAGCTGTCACTTATAAATATTTGAGAATTCGTGTCATATACCAGGGGATTCCAATATTTATGTTACTTTTTTCAGCACTGTGGCTGAGGAAAATATGCTGGTTGTCAAGGAAACAGTAATATTTTGGGTATTTACATAGAAAAATGCATCAGATATATTAAAATGTATCATTTCACATATTGAGGCTGGTGTACAAACAATTCTCTTGAGGATAAATGTAACAGAGACAAGTCTACATTGAAAGGTGAGTATTGCCAAGAAAAATATGTTATAGGGATGAGTAATATCTTGACCTATATTTTCTACCAGAAGATTGACATGGTAATTTATTTCACATAACCTGCTAGACTGATGATTGTGGAAAATGTTTATGCATAAAACAATTCAGTAGGGCAAGAATAATTCCTTTATCAGATTTTATTGTCCATAAATACTAAAAAATAAAAGAATTTTCATCCAGATTGGCTATTTGCAACATTTATTTCTTGTGTATGACTTTTAAGTTCCTCAGGCCATCCAGTCTTGCCTTTAATATACTTTCATATACATTTCAATCATTTTCAGCCACTGGGCCGTTACAGGACAAATATTAATGAAGTTATATACAATTGCCCTTCATTGGTATGGTGTCAAAATTGGAAACTGTGGACATGCGGTGACAGAAAACTGCAGAGTTTCTTGTTTTAACACAAGATCTCTCAGGTTATTGGCTATATAAGTCTGCAGAGATAAGTAATGCTCCTGTTGCCAGAACAATTCATTTTCTAAGCATAATAATGGGCCTCACCATATGAGACCTACTATTCAGAAAAACACTTAAATATATGCTTAACTTTAAACACATGCTGGAGTGCTGTGCTGAATAAGAGCCCATGATATAGAAGTTAGAAGCAAATTTATCAATCAAAATAGGCTGATAAGCATGGTAAAGGTAAATATTTCTTTGAAGTTTTGGTACATATCATTCAGCGTTCAAACAGGAATTATAAATGTACCGCTGTTCCCCACCTCCAGCCAGGAATGCGATGGGCCTGAAGATTCTCTTTGTCCTATTTCTGCATTTACAGTAAACTCCCCTGAGAAAAGCCTAGAGCCAGATTTTTTGGGGCTGAGTGTTGGCTGAAAGGGGCTTGGAACTGTGAACTAAGATATTGCCTCCCACTGTGTTCAGAGAAACAGGACTTTGTTCTTTTCTTTGTAAATAAACAGGATTATATCAAAGGTATTTGAAAATCCATCATTAATTTTTCCCCCTAGCCAAGACAACCTGCAAGCCCCTGAACTTTGACTAACCTCTGGGATCAAAAAGTATAACTGATGAAAAAAATGTGACAGTTTTACTGAGTGTAATTGGGGATAAAACTTCTAACCTACCAAGCAGCCTGTAAGTCTGTTAAGCCAGCAAACAAAACATTTGTTGACATTTTGAAAATTCTACAAAATGCCCTATCCCCAAAGGCCTAGAACGATTCTGGAGTGCTCCTGCTTTTGTCAATGGGCTCAAAAAGAAAATTAAGCAATGTCTGGATATGTGCCTGAATTAAAGAAGTTAACAGAGCCTGGCCAGTTTGGAAAGTTTAAATGATGCATTAAGGGACCAATCGATATGTGGTAAGCAAAGTGAAGCCGTCCAAACTAGCTATTGACTGAGGCCGATTTGAAATTAAAATCTGCACTAGAAACCACTATATCAATAGAGACATCTACTAAGGACGCCCGAGAGCTGCAACAGCATTATGTAGTCTGTGCAAACAAATAAACGGGGGATGAAGCAGAAAGCATAACTTGGACAACTCTCAAAGGAAGCATGCTTTCTACAGGTGGTTGGGAATTTTTCACTGGAATGATTTAAAAATTTCATTTAGGTTTTCAGAAACTAAAAAAAAATGCTGGGTTTTGGTCCTACGCAAACCCCTCCTTCTCCCTGCTTTCTTCCCTTTTTCTACTCCTCTCCCCCTCTTTTCCTCCAAACATTTTCTGTGTCTCTTTTGCTGTGTTTTTACTGCCTCTCCTGTCTTCAAGTGCAAAAAAGTAATAAGTGGTGAAGAAGATGAAAAATAAATAAATGAAAAATCCCAAACTGTAAATTCTTTTGATTTTCAAAACCACAATGAAAAAAATCCTATTTCCTCTGAAGTTTTTCCTGGAAATTAGTTTGTATTTTTGACTAAACATAATCTGTTTATTTTCTTCCAAACTACTGCCTGAAGTACCTAATGACCTTGAGGGGAAAGTTATGTTTACATTAACATTATTTACTTACAAAAGGGCAGCATTATAATCCCCTTTATTATTGATATATTATTCAATATATAAACAATAACCTCTCTTTTCACATAAATTACTACACCTTCAAGCTTTAATTTTCCTGCTTTTTTGCTAGAAAGTTATGATAGCTATATCAGAACATGCAGAATACTATAATGTATTATTCTAGATTAAATTTTGTACCAGTAAATGTTACAAAGAGAATTTATACAAAAATCTTTGCTAGGATGAAGCTAAGGTTCCAGGCTTGTATTCATGGTGAAAGGACCTATTATCTTTCAAGAACCCACCTCCCAAGTGTCTGAAAGCTGGGAAATGCAGAATTAGGTTTCCAATTACAAAACAAGGTGTGATGCTGGCAGACCAGGTGCCAGCTCTTGCCAAGGCTTTAGGCTGCAGCCAAACACTGACAAATGCATTGCTAGAAACCAGTCTGTCTCACCTATGTGTTAGTACGGTTACGACGGGTATTGTATTTATAACAATGTGCTTAGTAAAAAGAAAATAAGAAAGAAAGAAATACTTGTGGCACCTTAGAGACTAACAAATTTATTTCAGCATAAGCTTTCGTGGGTTAGAACCCACTTCATCGGATGCATGGAATGAAACATACAGTAGACAGATATTTATACAGTCAGAGAAACATGATAAGGTTGGTATAGGCACTTCCACCTTAAGAGGCTAATTGAGAGGAACCATAACAACAGGGGAAGAAAAACCTTTGAAGTGATAAACAAGATGGCCATTGTGGACAGTTGACACACAGGTGTGAATGAGGATCGTTAACGTAAGGGAAATAGATTCAATTAACGTAATGGCCAAGCCATTCCAAGTCTCTATTTAATCCTGAGTTGGTGGTATCTAGTTTGCATATCAATTCAAGTTCAACAGCTTCTCGTTGTAGTCTGTTTTTGAAGTTTATTTGTTGCAAAATTACTACCCTCAAGTCTGTCACTGAGTGGTCTGTCACAACCTCCCTAACCACTCAGGAGGGCTGTGAAATTCATTTGGAGGACAAGGCCAGATCCTCTATTTAATTACGATCCATGGGCCAGGTTGTAAATACAGGATTTCATACTCACCTCAGTCCATGGCAGATCCCGCACTGATGACAGCAGGATGTTTGCACAGACATCAAGGGCAAAATAACGCCTTTATGTAGTAATTAAACTTATATTTATTATTTATTCTGTACTTGAGTGTCATGGTCAGTATCACTAACTGAGACAATGTCCTCTCTGTTAGGCCACTGCTACTTCTGTCCTTTGTTTTTCTTCCTTCTTATCTTCCCTTCCCTCTCCCTCTCCCATTTTCTTCTCTTTGCACGTCTCATTTGTTCTTCCTGCTGCATTTCCTTCCCTGCTGCCCCACTCCTTGACAGCTTCACTCCCAGCCCCTTTACTGGTTCCATCTTTTAAAGTGATCAGCAACAGAATAGTTAATGTTCACATTAAAATACCATCACTGGGCTTTAGAGTTGACACACAATTGAGGTTAATAGGGACAGGACAGTTCACATCTCTAAGTCATTGCTTCAGGCTGTCTGCGCAACAGGAAGATACAATGACATCGGCTCATACTTGGTTCCCATTTGCAAGGTTATTTCTGCATTAGAAGGCTAGAAACTTACTGAGTATGTCAGGCGGGCCTAGTGTGACCAGATGTTCTGATATTATTGGGACCGTCCCAATATTAGAGGCTTAGGTTTATATAGGCACCTATTACCCGACCATTACTCCCCACCCCCCAGTCCAGATTTTTCACACTTGCTATCTGGTCACCCTAGGCAGGCCACATAAATACATTGTATGGGCTGAGTTCAACCTGTGGGCTGTATGTTCAACACCTCTGATGTAGGGAAAATAAACTCATTCCTGAGTCCCAGAGCAGCACTTTAATATAGTCAAAAGTAGGGATCATCCCAAAGGCCTAATTTAAAGTCATTATTATTTTTCTAATCAAACTAAAAGACATTCCAGAAAAGCTGAAACAAAAAACAACTGAAAGTGTGTGAAAGACAACTATCTTTAGCATCCACAGGAGCAAAATCCCATTGATAGTCAATTGTTTTCCTTTTATTTTCAGTGGGACATGTACTCCCACAGCCATGGACAATCTCTCCCCTAGGCTGAGAATGCTGATTCAAATGAATCTATTGTACAATTCCTTTCAAGTCAGGGAAGGTACACCAGTGATATCATAAAACTTACAGTACTGAATTTATATCCTGCCTTAAAAACATTGTAAAGATAGAAAAGGTGGATAACAAAATTTTGTATAAGGCTGGGTTTTTTTCTAAATCCCTTCCTCCTCAAAGCCCTAAATTAAGAAAACTATTAAGCAATGAACCTATGCTAATATAAGGACTGTCACCACAGCATACATGCACTACGAACAATTTTTCACAGAACTAACATTAGCAGCATAATATTAAATTTCTGAATGCTCTGAAAAAGGAAATTTTACAATTTTTATCCTGGTGAATAAAATACATGTGTCTCGTTAAACACAAGGGCATAATCAAGGGTTTGTGCAATAATGTTAAATGTCCACAATGTGGTGCCAGTGTTATATAATCTGCACTGCAGAAATCCAGATAGAATCTAAGGAAAGTCAGTGCCTTCCTTATATTATGGTAAAGTCTGTCTTCTGCAGGGTTTGCAAATACATTCATCGGAGGCCCCAAACTCTGGCTGCTCCAGGGCCACTTTCTTTTATTCTGCTAGTATGAAATTATCTTAAAGCCAGTTTAGTTAGCTTCTGGAATATTCCCCTGCTTAGGGGAATACCACTCAAATGGCATTGCATGGCCTGTGCAAGGGGAATGGTCAAGTGAAAGAGGGCATGCAAGGGCATCCCTTCATGCTGATGAGTTCCAGTCCTACAATAGCCCATTGGGTTATTTGCCACCAAAGTAAACTTGAGCAGCTGTAATTTATACTGGGGGCCAGCACAGAGTCTGCACTGTAGGGCTGGATGAAAAATTTCCATCAAAATGGCTTTTGATGGAAAAATGGGATTTTTGACTAAACACATTTTTCCCCCCACAAAAAGTACCTGCTTTTTGTGTCTGATTTCTGTAGAAAAACTCGACTTTGTCGAACATCCAAAAACGGAAAAGTTTGGTTGGGAGCAGAGAAATAGGGGAGAGGGAAGCTTTGAACAAGGAAAACTGTGGGGCTGAGTCTGAAAAATCAGGGCTAGGATAGAAGGAAGACTCCACCTGGGACCAGGTGTGAAGTAAAGAGACCACTGGTCTAGGGAAACTGTAATAGAATCATAGGACTGGAAGGGACCTCAAGAGGTCATCTAGTCCAGTCCCCTGTGCTCATGGCAGCTCTAAATATTATCTAGACCATTCCTGACAGGTGTTTGTCTAACCTGCTCTTAAAAATCTCCAATGATGGAGATTCCACCAGCTCCCTAGGCAATTTATTCCAGTTCTTAACCACCCTGACAGGAAATTTTTCCTAATGTCCAGCCTAAACCTCCCTTGCTGCAATTTAAGCAACATTGCTTCTTGTCCTATCCTCAGAAGCTAAGAACAACAATTTTTCTCCCTACTCTTTGTAACAACCTTTTATGTACTTGAAAACTGCCATCATGACCCCTCTCAGTCTTCTCTTTTCCAGACTAAACAAACCCATTTTTTTCAATCTTCCCTCATAGGTCATGTTTTCTAGACCTTTAATCATTTTTGTTGCTCTTCTCTGGACTTTTTCCAATTTGTCCACATCTTTCCTGAAATGTGGTGCCCAGAACTGGACACAATACTCCAGTTGAGGCCTAATCAGCGCAGAATAGAGCGGAAGAATTACTGCTCATGTCTTACTTACAACACTCCTGCTAATACATCCCAGAATGATGTTTGCTTTTTTTGCAACAGTGTTACACTGTTGACTCATATTTAGCTTATGATCCACTATGACCCTCAGATCCCTTTCCGCAATACTCCTTCCTAGGCAGTCATTTCCCATTTTGTATGTGTGTGTAATCCTTCTGCCATTCAGAGTTGGCAGCAACAAGGGCCGGGTTCAGTATCTAAGGGTTCCGTTCCAATAACACAAGGCAAAACTGGCTCAAGCCCCCACCCAGTGACCTGGGAGAAATATATCACACCCCCCCGTGCGCGTCTAAGAGGCAATACTTCCCCTCTCGCAAGCACAGAGTCTGAGTGTAGCAAAAGCTTTTTAATGACAGAGAGAAACAATGCGGTATTATGTTGGGAAAACACCACAAACAGGATTCATAACCAAACCATGAGTGACAAGAACCACCTCAGCAAATTGGGCCATGTCCTCTCCCTTTGGTTCTTGAGTCCAGCAATCCAAAAGTCACCCAAAGTCCCAAAAGTCCAACAACCCCAAAGTCCAGGACCCAAAAGTCTCTGTCCCTGGCCAGTGCAGCCCCAGAGTTCAAAAGTTCATCTGCAGAGCCCCTCCCCCGCAGTGGAAATGGTGGGGGGGGGGGAAGAAGGTAAAAGGGCACCTTACGTGGTCCAAGGCTGACCGCCCCGCCTCTCTGGGGTTCTACTGCAACCTTCACAGCAAGCCGCTCCACTCTGCTCCGCCAGCTGTCCTGCAAGCCACTCCGCCAGCCGCTCCACTCCACCAGCCATCCCGTGAGCCACTCCAGCCATCCCGTGAACTGCTCCGCTCTTCCAGCTGCTCTGCCAGCCACTGAGCAATATATCTTCAGGCCCCCCACTATGTAACACAACACTCCATGATTTCAGCTCTTTAGTAATTTCAGCATGTAGTAAGGGGGGGCCTCAGTGCAGGTGCACCCTTGGCCCAAAGTAAATCCAGTTCAGCACTAACTAGACTACTAGAATCAAAATTAGCTCTGATATTCCACAGTGGAGAGGGTAGGAGATGCAGTTGGTATCTAGGACCCTCAGAAGGGGCCCATACTACCAGGTACAAAAACCTGTCCCTAGACTCTCTCAATTCAATGGGTTTTGGAACCCATGTCCCTTGCCTAGCGAGTGCTGCATAGTTGATGGCGAGTTCCCCTCCATCATAGCAAAAGGCCAAGTACAGTTCCACTGTCCTTGATTTACATAATCAGTATAACAGTTTATTCTTCCTGCCCCAATAACAGAAATGTATGCCTCAATACATCAAAACCGGGGATCCTACAGCAGCCCAAAGTGACCATTTGGGCTATTATGGGCTCATGCTAGGTGGGGTGGGTATGCATATGCAAATGAGATAAGCCCCTGAAGTTCTTTGCCACGACTCACCACCAGATGTCAGGGTGGGGCTCATCCTGACTCTGCTTACATGTGCAACTGATTATTCCACTTAGGAAGGAACACTTTGCATTTGTCCTTATTTAATTTCATCCTATTTACTTCAGACCATTTCTCCAGATCATTTTTGTCCAGATCCTCCAAAGCACTTGCAACCCCTCCCAGTTTGGTATCATCTGCAAACTTTGTAAGTGTACTCTCTCTGCCATTATCTAAATCATTGATGAAGATATTAAACAGAATTGGCCCCAGAACTGATCCCTGCAGGACCGCACTCGTTATGCCTCTATTTGGCACTGGTGAGGCCACCCCTGGAGTATTGTGTCCCGTTTTGGTCCCATCCCCCCCTACAAAAGGGATGTGGACAAATTGGAGAGAGTCCAGCAGAAGACAACAAAAATGATTAGGGAGTTGGGGCACATGACTTATGCAGAGTGGCTGAGGGAAGTGGGGTTATTTAATCTGCAGAAGAGAAGAGTGAGGGGGGGATTTGATAGCAGCCTTCAACTACCTGAAGGGGGGCGGTTCCAAAGAGGATGGAACTCAGCTGTTCTCAGTCATGGTAGATGACAGAACAAGGAGCAATGGTCTCAAGTTGCAGTGGGGTGAGGTCGAGGTTGGATATTAGGAAAAACTATTTCACTAGGAGGGTGGTGAAGCACTAGGAGGGTTACCTAGTGAGGCGGTGGAATCTCCATCCTTAATGGTTTTTAAGGCCTGGCTTGACAAAGCCTTGACTATGATGATTTAGTTGGTGTTGGTCCTGCTTTGAGCAGAAGATTAGATTGTTGTCCTGAGGTCTCTTCCCACCCTAATATTCTATGCCCTTCCAGCATGACTGATAACTACTCTCTGGGAATGGTTTTCCAACCAGTTTTGCACTCACCTTATAGTAGCTCTATTGAGGTTGCATTTCCCTATTTTGTTTATAAGAAGGTCACGTGAGACAATATCAAAAGATTTACTAAAGTCAAGCTATACCATATCTATCGCCTCACCCTTATCCACAAGGCTTGTTACCTTGTCAAAGAAAACTATCAGGTTGGCTTGGCACGATTTGTTCTTGACAAATCCACAGTAACTGTTACTTATACTTATCACTTATATGGAGAAACTCTTTTACTGGAGGAGCCAGGTTGGTATGGGGTGGAGGTGTGTATGTGATGTCTGGTGGTCTAGCCCTTTATCATTGTACACATGCTGCAATGGCAGTGGAGTAACAGTGAGACATAATCCAGCATATAAATATATTTTATTCCTGACTGGAAGAGAATACCAAGGAAGATGATTTGCATGTTTGCAGCTCTGTAAAAGTATAATGGGCAAAGATTTGCTTAATTAAGGTGCCAAAGCCCCTTTGACTGTTCTGAATTCAGCATACAGTTTCCTACAAAGGACCAAGGACAGTAGTAGTTAATAATTAGGGCTTTATTTCTTTGAAAAATGCCACATGCATTTTTTCCTGCTCCTATAACTTTTCCGTTGACTAGAATAAATGTAAACAGAGTCCTCAAACAGGCTATAACTCTCCTAGGTTGAAGTACGCAGTGGATGGGGCTGCACAAACAGGAAATTGGACTGTTTTATTGTCCCTCATGGAAAAGTTATGGAATGTGTCCCTTAAGTGAAACTAGTGATTCACAGGAATGCTGCGGGGAGGGCACAAAAATGAAAAAACAAACCAAGCTAGAGTGCCCTTTGCTGCTTGCTTCTCCTGGGAGCGGAACACTAATTTAATAACTTATATATTTGTCAGTTTTCCCCCCCAAGGGATAAAAATCAGCTTGTTTACAGAGCACATTAGCCCAGAGCTGAAAATTACACTCATAACTCAAAGATCATTTCCCCTCACTGAGAGGATTTGGGGAATTGTGCAAGGTTCATGTGAGTGCTGTGGAGTTCTCCCTGTTCTCAGGGCCAACCTTAAGGGCCGGGAGCTGAATATATGGGATACTCCCCAAACTTAATTGATATAAAAATGTGTAGAGTAAAGGGGTGCAGGATCTTTAGGTTTACCCCACTCCACTGACCTGCTGCAGGAGGGGATCTCAGGCACATATACATCTAACACAATGGGGCTCTGATCCATGACTGGGGCTCCAAGATGTAACAATATAAACAAGACTCTCAGCAATGGGTTTCAGAGCGGTAGCCGTGTTAGTCGGTATCCACAAAAAGAACGAGGAGTACTTGTGGCACCTGTGACAATATGGCCGATGTTAGTATGGTGGGTCCTGTGCTTTTCTTGGTGGGGGGAGCGCGCTAAGTTGCCACCCCTTACCCCTGCTCTTGGAGTGCCAAGGGCCCCACTGGTGGCCCAGGAAGGTGGTAAAGGAGGGTAGCAGGGGAGGGTTTGTTCCTCACACTGAGCCCCAGCCCCTCTCAAACCCTGCAGGTTCTCCCCTTCTTCCCCCTCAGTTGCTGGGAGAGGGAGTCTCCCTTCCCTACTGGGGCAGGGTCTCCCTTACTTCAGATCTCTGGTCTTAAGTTCTCAAGTCTCACAACACACCTCCAAGCTCCAGTTCTTCCTCCTTCTCCTCCCATCTTGCTGAAGCAGGGGGTTTTATCAGGTTCCTTACAGGGCCTTAATTGACTGCAGGTGCTCCAATCAACTGTTAAGGAGAGCCTCCCCCCCCCCCCCGAGCTAGTTCCAGCTCTCTAGTGAAACAGGGACCAGGAGGCTGGGTCCAGGATTTGGTTAGTAACAGGTAGGTCATTTCTGACTGGCTGTAGAAAACATTGGGTGATGCTACAAAGCACAGGCGCCGACTTTCCCTGGCGCCGGTGGGAGCTCACGCCTAGCGTCGGGGGCGGGGCCCTGCTCCCGACGCCGGGCCCCGCCCCCAACGCCAGGTCCCACCCCCGACGCCGGGTGACATTGTGGGGCCCCGCCCCCAACGCAACGTCACCCAGCGTCGGGGGCGGGGCCCCGCAACGTCTCCCGGTGCTAAGGTAAGCTGGCCGCGGGCCCCGGGGATGGCGGGGAGCTGGCCGCGGGCCCCGGGGATGGCGGGGAGCTGGCCGCGGGCCCCGGGGATGGCGGGGAGCTGGCCGCGGGTGCAGAGCACCCACCAATTTTTCCCCGTGGGTGCTCCAGCCCCGGAGCACCCACGAAGTCGGCGCCTATGCTACAAAGGCGGAACAGCCTCATGTAGCCTTTTGGCCTCTCAGCATGGTTCCTCCTAAGCCACGTGCCTTTGCGGTTGTGTCCTCTGCTGGAAGGTACTGTGCGCAGACAAATGATTGACAAGTAGGGGAGATTTCTGCCCTTGGGCTCTAAAGCTTCCCAGTTCCCTGGCTGTTGCCCCATAGTGCAATGGCAAAGGATTCTAGAGCAACCCCTTCCCCTATCCACTTGTAAGGCTGTCAGCTGGGGAAGAGCTGTCATGGGAAAAGGAGGAATCAGCTTCAGTGTTGATACCCACCCTCTACTGTATAATTTTACAGTAAGATTAAACTACGCTACAGTAATTTTGAAGTAGCTCTCAAGAATGACAGCACATTTACCCCAGGCAGGGCTCTTTATTTCATGTGATTCTGGAGCATTGAATGAATCTTCAAGGAATTGAGAGTAATCTGTATGCTGAGATTTCAATGTCATAGCTGTCAGAGTACTGGCATTTTCCACGCCACCAGCGATACCAATGCTTAGTTCATCTATAAATAGTACACACACACACACTCACTCCAGCAGCTACATTTTCATTGATAATTTACAGTAACAGTGCACAGATATAGTGAGAAAAAAATACTTCAGTTCAAGAATCCTTAAGGGAAATGAATCACTGATGTCTACACTGGAATGCAGGAACTTGAGAGAGCTAACTAATTCCCTGTGGCCTTCCCTGAGAGTGGCATGATGATCTTGTCATTTGGACATGAGCCAACAATTCTGAATTCTATTCCAAGCTCTGCCATTCACTTAGTGATTTTTCCAAATTTCATTTCACTGGACCATCTGTAAAATAGGGCTAGTATTACTTCCCTACACCTCAGGAAGATGGTAAGGAATATTAATGTTTAAAAATGCTTTGAGAACTTCAGATGAAAGGAGCTCTATTGGTGTAATGCATTACTACAAGTAACATTTTCTTAAACTGACTTATGTAGCAAAAACCATTAGAAATAGACAACATACTTCTTTTTTGCTAATAGAGAACCTTACAGATTGATGCAATTTGCATTGCAATAGTTATAATTTTAAAATTAGGAAGGCCTTAAGTGCCTTAAACTGAGTATATTTCTTTTGGGTACACATCTGCCATGTGTAGATCTTCATGGATGGACAGGATCCCAGTTTTATCCTAGTCATGGTATGGTATCGGACATATGTTTCTGAGGATCTAGATTTTGATGGTCATGAAAACATGAAATCTGGACATGGGGAGTACTGAAATCATGGAAATGCAGAAACTTCACAACACAACTTTTTAAAATATAGTAAGAATCTTACAATTTAGATAACTATGTCATCGGGTGTGTCAAATAAATAACATCAAAACTGTTCAGGTGCTGGAGACAGATTATTATGGTTTATTATTTGTATTGTGGTAGCAGTTATAGGCTAGTGCGCCTTTGTATTAGACACTGAAGTAACAATGGTCCTTGCCCTTAAAAAAAAAAAAAATCAAAAAAAACCCCAGTCCTTTTATTTTTCTTTTATATAAAGTTGCTAGTCAGTTTCTTCTTGCCTTCCCATTGTTTCCTCTGGCCCCTCAATATTAGGGCTTTATGAACAATGTCCTAAACAGAGCAAGCGTTGCACAATGGACGATCAGGAAGGGACTTGTGGCAATATGTGGATGATTCTGATTAATACTTGAGGCCTACCTCTTGGGAGCCAAAGCTCCCCCTGATATAGCCTGAATATGGCCTCTTAATCCACATTTTCTAATTGAACGTCAAAAGTTCCACTGCTCTGGACAACCCAGGGGTATATGCTGCCATCTAGCACACTAAATACCATCTCTGTCTCTGCTTTCTGGAAGCTTGCAGGGTGTGTCAGCAAACAGTCTGGCTAGAATCAGACAAAGTCCTGCTTGCACATGCTGTAGCTATTGAGAATCTTTAGGAGTTCCTTTTTTTAAAAAAAAATTGTTCTTCCTTTTCCATGTATTTATTTTTAAAACCATTCCCTCTGTCCCACTATTCACCTTAGTGCAGGAGTATAGAGACATCAACTAATACCATAAAATATTTCACTTATTGACTATTTCTTAAAGTGTTTTCTGCAGCAGTCAAGTTAAATCACTTAGGGCCTGATCACCCCACCACCAGTGGTGGAGCCTATTGCAGGGAGGAAAACTCCAGAGAGTCTCTCAGTATTTCTTCTCAATTGTTCTGAGAGGTGGGGCAGAAGGAAGGGAACTGAACTTGCATTATCCCCATGGAATGAGCCATGGGGCTTGTATCCAAAATCTGCCAATCCCCCAGGATCTGCAGGTAATCAAGGCCATCCATGTAGCAGTCCCATGCCTGCACACTAGCTCTGGAGCCTCAGGACTCTCCAATACCAAAGCCTCAATGAAACCATGCTACCAGAGATACCCCTGGCCTCATGGCTGGCCCCAAGCCCTTCATTAAAATGGGATTCTTGCATGGATGGAGCTATGTGGTAAAGGCAATATGACTCCAGGCTGCATTTCCCTTTCCATGAAATCTCTCTTGGCTTATGGCAGGGCCAATGCTCCCACCTCAATCTAGACAGAGATGATACAGTTCCTATTTAAACCCATACAGTCCCTGTCCCCTTCCCCTACATGAACCTCACCCCTGCTGAGCATCCTCCATGGGGCATAGAGAAAAACAGATTGCTGCAGAAAGGACAGCTCAAGAGCAGATGGCTCTGCCATGGTGAGGTGCTGAGTACCTCTTGCAAGGTTCTGAGCACCATTAACTCCCAGGGCAATAGAAGTTAAGGGGAGAATTTAGCAAGGTGATGAGTGCCCTTAATCCAATCCCATCTGGATTTCTGTGACAGAAATGTCTATTTATAAATACTTACAAGAAGCAGAGACTATTTTTATGGAATTATATTAAGTTTTGATAATACAAAGTGCTATTTAGGTTGCATACTGAGAGACACACTCACCTTGGGTCTGATGCTGAAGTTCTCACTCCCTTTTTACTCAGTCCTAACTCAGGCAAAACTCGTGTTGACTTTAATAAGAGTTTAGCTGTGTAAGAATTTCAGGATTTTGCCCTTTTAGGTGCTATAATTAATGGACCTGAACTTGCAGTTCTTACTCAGCCAAATCGCCCATTGAAGCGTTGAAGCCAATGGGAGTTTTACTTGAATAAGAACAGCAGGGTCTTTGTTTCTGTACAGTGCTTTGACCATACAAAGTACCACTTAAGAGTGGTTAATCATTATTGACAAGACTCCATAAAAGCACGTACACTCCCTTTTGATGTCAGATCAAACTTTCCACTTTTTGAAAGTGGTCCATGAGTAGTGTAGTTAACTAGTTCTCTATTTGTCCTGTCTCCAGCTGTCTGAAGGTCTGAAAGGTACATTGTGCGCCTTTGTTTTTAATGGAAAAGCATTTTGGGTCATCTTAAAATTCATGCGCACTGTCAGTACAGGAACATTTGTAACACATGATCTGTTCCTTATGTCTTTTTCTATGTTTTTCCCATCCAGCTGTACGTGTATTCACAGGTTATTTTTTTTCCCCCCCTTCATGAATTGCAGCTTGAGCTTGTAGCATTTGCTATTTATCAAGTAGGGCTGATGCAATTGTAAATAGCTGATTGTTGTCATTTCTAATTAAAACATTTTCAACAATTATTAGGGGTGAAATACTGTCAGTGACACCCATGCAAATCAACTGGACCAAATTCATCCCTGGTGTAAGCAGATGCTGTTCCTTTTGACTTCACTTTTGACACTCCCTTGCATCAGAGATGAATTTGGTCCATTTGTATTACAGTAGTGTCTAGAAGACTCAACCATGATCAGGGCCTCCATTGAAGTAGGTGCTGTACAGACACATAGTAAAAGTCAGTCCTTAACCCAAAGAGCTTACATTTAATTAGACAAGACTGACAAAAGGTGGGATGGGAAACTACTGGCTTTGCTGATGTTGCATGGGTGTAACGGAGGGCAGAATATGGCCCATGAGGTAAACATATTCAAATCATTATGATGACTGTATCCAGAATAGCTTATACTCTCTTTGGGCTATTTGATTCCCACTGATGAGGCTCACTGCACATGGGGAACTCACTTATGAAAGTGGGCAGGCAGTATGACCACCAACACCTTCAAGCTTCCGCCAAGGAAGATCAGCTATCATCTCCAAAAGCTCCTAGAAGCCCCACATGCACAGCTTTTCACAGCGCTCCTTTCCCTGATCACTCTGAGCTGCCTTTTCACCTCCCTGGCTTTTGCCAGTGACTTCCCATCTCCTCTCTCCTGGGCTCCCCCTAACTGAGTTCCCCACTCTGTTTATGTAATTGCCACTGATCGCCCTTGCAGCTGGGCTCAGTCATTTTAATCAAGTCTCCATATCACATTCAGCTAAGGGATAACTGCCAGGTCACTGGCCAGGCTGAGTGCAGTTCTCCTTAAAGGACCAGTCAGCCTGTGACAGAACCCTTTCACTTTGCTACCTGAAATGCATGACATTCAAAGGGCCAGCACAAAACCTAAGCTTTTAAGTGGGACTTAGGAGGAGCAATCTTGAGAATTTAAGTGATTCGTCACTGGTGACTAGGAGGCGTGCTGGCACTCTGCACAGGAGTGAATTTCACTTCACATGAGCCATATTCAACTTCAAAATTATTGTCAGGAGAGATTTAAAGGCATTTTAGTTGCCCTCAGCTGTCTTCTGTAATCTTGCTTCAGTTTACTCCCTGATTGATTTAAAAGGAAAGACTGTCTAAGATTCATTTGCCATTAAAGGTAAATGAGAGGGCCTTAGGGAAGAGAGATGCTGCATACACCACCAGTGACATATGGGATTTAGTTAGGTAAATGATCCACCATTAAATATAATTGTCTAGTTTCTAACCAAAAGGTTAGATGGAATAGGCTAGGCTAGCAAAACTGCATCTGAAACACAGGGAAGCTCTGTAATTCAGAGATTAATTCCACTCTTCTGAAATAGTAAAAACTTGTACACTCCATCCAGCTAGTAGCAGTAAATGAAATGCCATGTTATACAATACGAGCTCATTAATTACCCAAGTCAAATCTGTCAAAAATGTGTGCTAAAATACTGCAAATTCTTTAAATAGCTTATTGTACCAATCATTAGAAAAATGTGATTGTAGCAAAGCAAGGCTCACCAGTGCAGTGCCTCCTGCTGGTCGTCCAGGAATTAGCTCTTCCCAGCTTCAGAGCACCCTCTTCAGGCCGGTGTCTCACCTGCCAGTTGCCCCATGTCCCTCCTGGACCCCTGTGCCCTTTTAGCTTGGGGTGCTGCCCCCTGGAAGTGCCCCTTTTTCTCTGGGCTCCCCTCCCAGGGGAACCTCCAACCCTCTAAGCCCACCTCACCGGCTACTGCCAGTCAGCATCTAACCCCCACTTACTGGGGCAGACTGCAGTCTGTAAACCATTCATCACTGGCAAGGGGTGTTTGGACCAACTGCCTCTGCCCAACCCCAGTACCTATTTTAGACCCTGCCCAAAGTCTGCAGCCTGGGGAGTGGCCAGGCTGGAGCTCCCCAGCTCCTCTTGCCTTCCCCCACCCCTGCTCTACTTTAGGTACCTTGGTGTCCCAGGTCCTTCTCTCTCTACTGTTAAGAGAGAGAGACTCCTGGCTGCTAGCCGAAGGCCCTCTTATAAGGGCCAGCTGGGCCTTGATTGAGCTGGCCACAGCTGTGGCAGCTTCCCCCAATCAGCCTAGGTTTGCTGCTTTCCCTAGCCGCAGCCCTCTGCAGGGCTGTTTTAACCCCTTCAGGGCCGGAGTGGGGTGATCACCCCACTACCGTGATAAACAGCCAAGTTTATATTGGGAAAGGGTCTGTTACATACCAGTGCCACTCGTTAATGGCCTGTCATGCTTTCCATGATAAGGACCATTTTTTCAGGGGCTGATTAGCGACTGCTTTAAATCCCCTAGGGTTAGAAGTTAGTACAGATTTCAACAGCCCATATGTAACACTTAGAAACTGAGGGTACATCTATATTGCAGTAAAAAACCCATAGCAGCGAGTCTCAGAGTCTTATATACCCTATCCCTCAGGGAATCAGCTGCCTGTTTCCCATAAGGTTCATCAGCATTCTTGGAGATAGCACCTGCAGACTTACCTATATGTTGCCAGTGTGCAGGAAGGGGTTTTAACAACCTCTTTTGCAGTTTATGGGTTCCCTTCTGTCCATCACAGAGGCAACAGAGGATAGGCACTGTTTGCCTGTAATTATAGATATTTGGTAATCGTTACAAAGAACAGTTCATCACAGTCCAAAAGAAGGGAACCTAGTCTGTTTTGTCACCGTTCACTGTTTGATGTATGCAGCTTTAGGTTCCAGTTGCAGCTGAACAGCTCAGCACTGGAGGATGGAGTTGAGTGGTCAATCAGCAGGCTGGTGCCTCTCAGCTCTCCCTCATTTTAGGCTCATCTCATCTCTATCCAACTCAAGCCTGGTGTTACCTCACCTTCATCGTTGTTAAAAATGTTATAACAGAAATATGGGATCAGGACACATTAGTTACAGACAACATTATCTGTTATAAAACAACTAATCCCACAATGTATGACAGGCAGGGCCTTCTGTGCCTGGGCTCAGAAGCCAGGAACACTAGAATCCTAATCCTGGCATTGACACTGATTTATTAGCCACTGCAGGCGCTCAGTATCTCTAAAAATCAGGTTATGTGGTTGCCTAACGTTAGGCACTTGCTTTTGGCCTTACTGTCTCTCTGTCTCGGTTTAATTATCTGTAAAAATACATACCTCAGAGGGGAGCTGGGAGTATTAAATTGATTGATATTTGAAAAAAGTCTCTGAAAATGTACTGTATTAAATAAAAGTGAACTGGAATGCTTTTTAAAAATAGAAAACTGACTAAGATTCCAAATGTATTGAGAGCATGTTTGTGTACAAGTTAAAATTTACAATAATAAATACATTTATCTGTTCCTTGTATCTGTCAAGACTTCAGTTCTGAGATCAGGATCTTGTATTTCCTATGTCACAGTTAATGACTTCAATAAGGCCTAAAAGAATGCACTGCTGTAGGTCTTAATTATGTCAGCACCTATTGTAGAAGACACAAGGAACCCATACTCACCTCCTAACTCCTGCCAATTTCTTTTAAAGGCTATTAGTTCCCCTTTAAGTCCCAATGGATAATTATTTGCTTGTCTTTCATTTTAGGTCTATGTCATACTCTGAAGTTTAAAATTATAGCAATATAATGTTTAATCATATTCTTACCTTCTTCGTGGAACTGAAAGACTTTTTAAAATTTTACCAGAGTTCACTCTGTCAAGTGGCCATTCTTTGGTAAGGAAAGGGGGCAGGAACAAACAGATCTGCATCTTAGGAAACAACAGCATGAAACTTCTTTCATCATGAGACTCCATGACTTCAACCTCACAGCAGGAATTAACTTTATCTAGGGGTAACCCTGAGGATAATGCATTTCAAAGGAGGACTGGACTATAAAGTGAGGGGCCAAAACATCCCCAAAAGATCTTTCCCTATCCATCTCTCTCTCTCTCTCTCTCTCTCTCTTTCACCTAAGAAGACAAAAGAAGCAGTCATTTGACTTTGGGAAAGATCCTGACCTGAAATTTGGTCAGCCCTGTTGCTGGGTGCATGTGGTAAGAATTTTAACTTGAACAAAGTCTAGCTTGTTAAGTTTTAGCTCTAGAAAGTGATTTATCTTTATTTCTCTTGTAACCATTTCTGACTTTAATGCCTTATACTTGTACTCACTTAAAACATGTCTTTGTAGCTAAACAAACTTGTTTTTATTTTTTAATCAAAACTAATCCAGTTTTGTGTTTAAACTGAATTGTTTGGATAACTCCAATTAAAGTAGCAAATTCTTGGATATTAATCCCCTTGGAGGGGCAACAGACCTACAATATCTCAACTGACCAGGAGAGTCAGAACCCATGTTTTGGGGGGAAATTTGGGAATGAGAGTGTGTTGGGGTCACCCTACATGTGGTAACCATGGCTGGTGAAAGCCAGAGTGTGACGGATGTGTGGCTGGGAGGCTCCAGCTATACACAAACACTCAGGGTGTGACCTGCATGCTGAAAGGCTGTTGTGAGTGGCCCATGTGGGAGCTACAGCAGCAAAGCACTGGGAGACACTCCACGTTGCAGGGCCAGGGTGATGCAGCCCCCACTGGTCAGTATTGCACCTGGAATGACATAACATAGGACTTAAATACATTGAGCAAGTGGGAAAGTCAAATTGCTCCAATACTGAAAAGTAAGTGTGCCACAACAGTTAGTTATAGTATTACTCATTACATACATTTCCAGCCCATTTTGGATTATGAATCTCTTCTAATTTATTTAAGTAGACAATGCTGACTTGCCTGATTCTCAGTCATTCACAGGGAAACTTATCTTCCATGTCCATTGGTAACAAAACATGTAATTTGTCTCTGTTGTTAAATCTGGAAGCATGGGAATATATATTTTTAAGCGTTAAATTGGAAAATTAGATAAAAAGGGGAAAAAATTAATCATCTATTGAGGTCAGTCTGTTTTGAGAATTTAGCAAAACCAGTTCAAAGATTTGTATGTACTCATCTTACATGAAGACCATTTAGTCGACTTTGCGGTTCAGGGCTGTTCCTTAACTTACATTTTCTAGTGTCTTGTCCAGTCTCATTTTATATGTCCTAAGAAATGGGGCTTCTTCCACTTGCCTTGGGAGATCATTCCATAGCCTAACAGCTGTCACAGGAAGTTTTTTCTCATTGTCAATTAATTTCTTCTTCCCGTTACTTCTAGCTATACCCCCATCCTAAATAATTCCTCTTCATCCCTGGGGCCAAATCATGGAGCCCTTACTTAGTTCTTCTCCAGGTTACACTCTCAATAGGAGTTTTACCTGAGTCAGGAGATTTTACAAACTGAGAGTCTCATTCTTCCGTCCTTACTCATATTGAGTAAAAGATCACTCTGCCAGTAGTCCCAAAATCAGCTGGACTACTAATGGAGCAAGGCAATCCCACAATGTGCTTAAGGTTGGCAGAGTCAGGCCCTGAGTCAGGATTTCAGGATTTGGCCATTGGTGTTTAGATGTACCTTTCAAATACTTGAAGTATGAGGGGGATACCAATTATCTGATAAAGATCAAGGAGTTGCTTTCTACTGGGAACATCTGGCAACTTTCACATCAAAAGTCTGCAATATGTGTTATCTCTGTGGGAACCAGGAGAATAGTACCAAGGGAATAAAGTCAGTTAATAAACCGTTGCAAAACCACAACTAGTATATGGGAACTGATGTCTCCCACAATAGAGCTTTGGCAATTCCTGTGTCAAATGTTTATTTTTCTCAGAAGGCAAAGGACCGTGTCACTCTAATCGATTTACATTTGAATTTATTTGAAGTTATGCATTTTGAGCATGAGCCGAAACAACCCATTTTTATTTTCCCCAGTACACCAGAATTCCTCCCTGGAAAGAAGAATGTCTGGTTCAGGCACTACATATTAACATGGTACATTCAAACAAAAGGAACATGGCTGGAGGGCAGTACATGGCTAGTAGGCCTAACGCGGAGGTAGTTCGGCGCACCACAGAATAGTATCCGGAAGTAGTGATTCCAACCCCCTAATATGAAATGGTGAAAGGACTATCTACATCCCTTTGAGCCTTTAAGATAGTGTGTAGACCCAGCGTGTTTACTTTTGGAGGCCTCCTTTTCTCTCCTTTCCCTGGAGGCCTGCAATGGGGGAACTCACAGCCAGAACACTCCCTTGGGCCAGGCCTAGGTGTTGCAGGGGCTATTCTACTCTAGCACCACCTATTGTGTGTCATTCTGGTTCTGCAACAGTCTGCAGCTTCTGTGGCCCAGCCCCCTGGCCAGGTCACCTTTCAAGTTCAGTCCTCTTTTGGGGTATCCAAGTCCAGCTCTAACCAGTCAGGCCCTAACCTGTTTTTTCCTACCTGGCCTCTCCGAAGTCCTCTCACCCAGCTCCGCCTCGATCTGCAGCAAGTCTTTCCAAAGTCAAACAGAACTCAGTGGAATAACACACTTCTTTTCAGAGTAACGATCCCAGGGCTTCTCCCTGGGGGTCTGTCAGTAAAACTCATGTCAAACCAAACAGCGCTGGAGCATCTTTTGCCCTTCTCTGGGCTTGAGTGTCTCATCCCTCTAGACTCCTCTTCAGGAACACTGGCCTCAAGGACTGCCACGCTGGAGCCTTTCCAGCCACAACTCAGCTCGACTGCTCTCCTCTTCAGGCAGCCCCCACTGCTGGGCTTTCCTTCTTTGAAATCTAACACCTGGTTCAGGTGTAGTGGGCAGGGCTAATTGCATAAGGCTGGCTGACCTGAGGCCTCCTGGCCCTGGCCTCTTTATCTCTCGGTGCCTTCATTTCTGACTATATGAAACCTAGATTCCCTTAATCCTTTGACAGTACCTCCACCGCAGCTCTCTCTTTCAGTGTCCTCTTCTCTTACTACCCACCCCAACGTCTGGACATTCCCAAGGAAATATGGTAGGATGACAGGCTTCTCTCCTGCCTATTCCACTTCCAGACCTTCCCTCTTCTCCTTTTCCATTCCTTCTCTTCTTTTATATGTGAGATATCTTAAGTTTAGTAAGGCTTTTGACCCAATCCCACATGACATTCTCATTAGCAAACGAGAGAAATGTGGTCTAGATGAAATTACTATAGAAGTGGGTACAGCAAGTTGGAAGTCCATACTCACAGAGAAGTTATCAATGGTTTGCTGTCAAACTGGAAGGGTGTATCTAGTGGGGTCCCACTGGGATCAGTCCTGAATCTGGTACTATTCAATATTTTCATTAATGACTTGCATAATGGAGTAGAGAGTAGACTTATAAAATTTGTAGGTGACACCAACCTGGGAGGGGTTGCAAGCACTTTGAAAGACAGGATTAAAATTCAAAATGACCGTACTTGTCTTTATTGAATTTCATCTTGTTGATTTCAGACTAATTCTCTAATATGGTAAGAAGTATTTTACTTAGGAAAGAAAAATCAAATCCACAGCTACAAAATGAGGAATAATTGGCTAGGCAGTCATACTGCTGAAAAGGCTCCGGGGTTTATAGGGAACACAAATTGAATATGAGTCAGCAGTGTGATGAAGTTGTGAAAAAGGCTAATATGCTGGGGTGTATTAACAAGAGTGTTGTATGTAAGACATGGGAGGTAATTGTCCCACTCTATTTGGCATTGGTGAGGCCTCAGCTGGCGTACTGTGTCCAGTTCTGGATGCCATATTTTAGGAAAGATATGGACAAATCAGAGAGAGTCCAGAGGAAAGCAACAAAAATTATAAAAGATTTAGAAAATTAGACCTATGAGGAAAGGTATAAAAAACTGGGAATGTTTAGTCTTCAGAAAAGAAGACTGAGGGAGGACCTGATAACAGTCTTCAAATATGTTAAGGGTTGTTATAAAGAGGATGGTGATCAATTGTTCTCCGTGTCCACTGAAGGTAGGGCAAGAAATAATGGGCTTAATCTGCAGCAAGGAAGATTTAGATATTTTTTCCTAATATCTAACCTATAAAGATTGTTAAACTCTGGACTCATAGGCACCGGCTTCCTCCGGGCCTGGGGGGTGCTCAACCCTCTGCTCCGCCCCAGGCCCTACCCCCACCTGACCCCTTCCCTTAAACCCCCACCCCTGTCCCACTTTTTCCCGCCCCTCCACTCCACCCCAGGCCCTTCCCCCCATCCCACCCATTCTCCCAGGTCCCCAGCCCCACCTCGCCTCTTTCCCCCTGCCCTGCCTCTTCCTCACCTCTTCCCGCCCAGTTCCACCCCCTCCCCTGAGAATGCCCCATCCCCGCTCCTCCCACTTCCTCCCAGAGCCTCCTGCATGCCGCGAAACAGCTGATTCTGCCAGGCAGTAGGCACTGGGAGGGAGTGGGAATAGTTGATCGGCGGGGGCCGACAGTGGGCAGGAGGTGCTGGGAGGAAGGGGAGCAGCTGGTTGCCAGTGGGTGTTAAGCACCCACAGCACCTATGCCTGGGCTGGGGCCAACTAGCAGCAGGAGGGGGCCTCACAGTGGAGCCATGCGGGACTGTTTGAGGAGGCACAGACTTCCCCAGCCTATTATACATGCTGCCCATGTATGTCTTCCTGTTGAAAATGTTTAGAGAACAAAAAAGTAATATATCATCATTAGTTAGAAATATATACTAGAAAATCTAGCTAGTTCAACCATGTTAATGAATGATGTGCACATATATAAATTATATTGAAATGAAATTATCCCACCCAAAGGATCCTAAAATATTTTGACCTCAATTCATTAACCCTGGATGTTCCAAGGTTTTTATTAGAAATTTTATTAGAAAATGACATTACAGGCTGTAATGAAATATAGGTCTTAGGAAAGATCAGAGCTGGAGAATGCCATAAGCCCTGAGTTAACCCTGAGGATATATCCTGCAATAGTCCTAGCCAAAGTTCAAATTAAAGCAGTTGAGGGCCAGATTCTGACTTTTGCTAAAATGATGTAAATCCAACCCTGTGAACTTCAAAGGAATTCCTTTGGATTTAGGCTCCTGGAACTGAGATCAGAAATAATTCTTGACTGAGTCTTGAATGCTGGCCAAGTCCATCACTGGCAAATACTGTATGAGATGGAAAGCAGGGGGGAATGAAAGTATATGATTGCAACAGTATAGTAACTTGTTTGGAAAATTGCAAACTCCACTGGAAATTCTGTCAAATATGTTCTATACAATTTTTAGCTCAGGGAAAACAGATATAGCAGGACTGGGATTATATTCTCTTTAATGTTTTTACTTTGATTTTTTTATTGTTGGTGCTGTACTGTGGTCATTATTAAATAGAGCTGGTCAGAAAAAAAAAATCCTAAGGGCTGAAAGTCACAGTCCTGCTTCAAACCCACTTTTAGGCACAGAGGTAATGAACTTGTGTAAGAACTGAAAAGGTCAACATACACAGAGGAGAGAGCAGAGAGACACATGCATGGGTTTAGATATGCTCAGAGCATGTCTGCTGTATTAGGCCCCACAGGTGAGAGAGCTGTGGGAACCCCTAGTTTATGAATCTGCTGGGGTTTAGGTGTGAGTTAGGTACCAAGTTGCTGGGCACTGTTAGAACTGAGGCAGCAGTGCCCATTCCCTGCCACTGAAATTCAGGCACCTCAGGGACATTAATGGAAGAAACGTAGGTGCTTAGAGACTTTAGGTGCCTCCAAGATTAGGCAAGGGGGTTGTGAATGACTGTGGTGCCTAAATGTTGGACTTTGGCACTTAGAGTGGCAGCGGGCACCTGAATCCCCCTTGGTGTCTAATGTGAAATGAGTTGGTAGTCTCATCTCAGTTTCTAATGGACAGGGATCCACACTTCTAAAATACGCCATCAAAATCAGTGCCCTTGAAGACAATCGCATAAGAAAAGCCAAGGACAAAATGGACTTAAGCCCTAATTTACCCTTTCAGACTCCTACAGGTGATCCCTGGACATCCAGACTGAGGCACATTGACAGAGTAATGTGGAAAAACTGCCCAAGCTGTACTTGTTCTGTAGCTAGAGAACTTCATTCTCCATGGCCGTTGAGCCAGCATTATGCATAGTTTTTTGGGAATGTATTAGTTAAAATATTCAAGATTGGAGCTATAACTTGTTAGTAACATTTCTTATTTGTACAGATACAAAACGAATGTCAGACTACAGATAAAACTCTGTCTGCTTGTTTTTCTGGTTTTTAATTTAACAATAGCTTATTAGTTGATAAGCTTCACATCTGTTATTTTTGTTTATTCTCTCTAGAGTCTTCTACAATTAACAATATATCCTGAATGATAAGGGAGCATTTGAATTGCATGCACACACGTTCCTCGCTATACTAATGACTAGTTAAATTTTAAAAGGCTGCTGACTCTTTTGGTTCCCTACTTCATGAGCTGCTCCCCATTGCCACAATGATTATTGCGTCAGAATAGAAGTCTTCCAACAATATTTTTGTCAATGAGAGGGGTGTTAAATCCTGGGATTCGGTCAAATCCAGGCATATCGTTGGAGAAACACATTAGAATAGAAAAGATTGGCATGCTATTTACAGGTCATTGAGACATGGGGGGGGGGGTCTTTCTTACATTCAAGGAAAATACCCCATATTTACAAACTGATATCACTCCATGTTACTGTTATTCTGTTGCTATTAACCTTTATAACAATGAGCATTTTTTCTCTCTCCACTTGGTTTAATTTTTTAGTAGATTTAAACTTGGATAAGGTCATGGAGGATAAGTCTATCAATGGCTATTAGCCAAGATGGTCAGGGATGCAACCCTATGCTCCCAGTGTCCCTAGATCTCCAAATACCAGAAGCTAGGACTAGATGGCAGTAGATGGATCATTCGATAACTTGCCCTGTTCTGTTCATTCCCTCTGAGGCATTCGGCACTGGCTGCTGTCAAAAACAGGATACTGGGCTAGATGGACCATTGGTCTTACCCAGTAGGGCTGTTCTTATGTTCTTATTTATAATGACAATCTTCTATTTTATACCTAAGTGTATAAAAAAGTGACTGAGAAGTGCCCTCTTTGCCTGTACATTTCAGTCGAATGTTGGGTGCTTTAGCAAATTAGGACAGACTATTATGATAGAGAGAAAACTGAGCCAGGAAAAAAAATTGCTTGAGATTGTGGTCTGTATTTTGCATCACTGATACTTAACCATTACACAGCACTTTTCATCCATAGATCTCACAACAATGTACTAAAGAACGTATCATGATCCCATTTTACAGATGGGAAAACTGAGGCACATAAAGAGGTGAAGTGACTTGCTTAAGGTCAAACAGTCATTGTCAGATGGGAATATAATAATCCAGGCCTCTTATATCCCAATCAGAATTATAGACACCCTGATTTAGATTTCTGTGGGAGGAGGGTTGGAAATGGGAGGACTTATTGGTAGGCTGTTTTCTTCCCTCTCTGAATACTAGAAAGTAAAATGAGTTAGAGCCTTATTCCACCCATAGATGACAGCTCCATTACTTGCCTTGGGCTACATTGCCAGTCAGTCTCCCCACAATACTAATAGACAGGAATGAGCCCACCTTCTTATTGGGATGCTGAGGAAGAATTCTGCATGCTCAATACCTCCTCAGCACCATCATTCATGTCCCCGATGAGTAGAGGGCAAGACTGGGCATCTGCAAAAATCTTATGCAATCACCCTGAAAAAGTGGAAGGAGGCTCCAGGATTTCATTAGTCCTCTCCAGCTGTGGAGCCCAGCCAAGTACAATTCCAGTGAGCTCTCTGTTATGGAAACAAGTAAGGCCAGGATTTGTCTCAGAGTCAGTGCTGCAGGATTGGGTCCAAATTGGGTTTTGCATGTGTGAGCACTGCAGAATGTGGTCCTAGCGTGGTAGTAAAGAAAAAACATCTTCCAAGTATGTACACTATTTACTCACAAATTAGGAAGTGACTAGTGTGTGGGTGGGTGGGTGGGTGGGTGGGGTGGGGTGACTTCTTGCCAACATATCTGTTTCTTAGCAAGAAATCAGATCCATGTCCTTGCTGATTCTTGCATCATGCCACTTATTCCAGTGGTGACATCTAAACTTGTTTAAACTGCTGTAATCCCATTATTACCACATGAATGTAGATTGCAAGGACACCAGTCTGGTCTCACTTCACATTAAAGGCTCCTGCTCCCACTGAAATCAATGGCAAAACTAGACTTCAATAGAGCAGAAGTTAGTGCTATGTCACACTTGAGTGATGATATTTATAATATTTAATGGAAAGCAAACTGCATATTCTTTGTACTGTTATGATATACATCCCACATGCACTATACACAATATGAAGTCATTTAAAATGTGTTCAGTCCTGGAAACCTTATGTGCACATAACATTACAAATCAATGCTAAGTTTGCCTGACCAAGCTCTGCAGACCCTAGTATTTATTAATGGTCTTCTATATTTGTTTTTGAAAAAAACCCACCAATATATAATGCTTCTCATACAAATCCAGAAGTTTATTGGAGCAAGTTTATACATTTTAAATGAGCAATTATTTCATCATTGGTTGAAAACAGGAAGAACAAGAAATTGTTCATTAGCACATGAAAATCTTACTCTAACATTAACTTCAACCAACTATTAAAAAGCACTTTTGTATCTGTACAGAAGAACAAGTTAATTTTCACTTTGAAAAAAAAATTTAAGCAAAAGAAGAAACTCAAAGTAATAATTACAAAATGTTTGGAATCTCAAATACTGTCCTATGCAGTTTTACCAAACCAGTCACAAGAACTACATAGCACTTATGAAATACAGCTGCATGGGAAATTACCAACATTTAGATTTTGTAGCATACTTGGAAAACAACTAAAAGACTCTGCTAACATTTTGAGCCATAATTTGCTTATATTTTATGCCGTTCATTGCCCTTCTTTCATTAAGATTATTTCAAAAATTGTATTTGTCTTGTCTATTTTAATGTATATTATTATAGAAAAATTCAGGCTAATAACCTTTGATAAAATACTATAAGCACATCTAGTTGCATAGATGCCATGTACAAAGATAGTAATATTAACAAAAACATAAAATTAGTCAAAGAATAGCATCTTCATATGAGACATATGCAACCTAAATATGTATCTGATGTTTATACAATATTCACTGTGTGTGTGTGTGTGTATATATACACACATTTTACACACACACAGTCCCCCAATACATACATATATAGATTTGGACCAAATTTTATCAACAGGTTAACTTACATTTGCTCATATCTCTAGGTTTTATGTACATCTGTGTATAAACTTTGGTCCTTTAGGGTTTTAAATGCACATTAAAAAAAAAACCCAACATAAAAAGTACAATGTACCATTTTAATGCTCTATGCTGTTTCCTCCATATTTTTGTTCCTGAAGAAATAGCTATCATTTTCTATGGGGCTAGCAATGGATGAAATCACTCTTCTCTCTTTTAGGACATAGTTTTGTGCAAAGAATGAGGGCAGACTATTACTGAAAAGGATGAGGGCTCCATTAGTACTATGGAGGCAGAATATAGCCTAATTAGAATGCAGTTCCGATTATTTCTACTATTTCCCCTTTTGAACGCTTAGAGAGATACTGGGCCCAATCTTGCTCTGAATGAAAAGCATATTTAGGATCGACATGCCCAATATTTAACTAGCCAAACAATAACTAGGGCTCCAATCTTGTTAAATCCCAAATCCTCTTTAGAGTGACCTACCAACAAGAAATGGAGGGAGTTTGTTCCTGATCATAGGTATGAGCATGCATGTGATGCAAGTATATTTATAAATATACCACTGCTCTTCCACTCTGCTTGGACTTTTCATTGTCAAGAGCATGCTAGAAATTAAAATAGGAGTCCTGCATATCAGCAGCAAAATTACTGAAAACTTCTATACCCGATGTGCTCAAAAGAATGGAACAGACAGGTAGAACAGAGTGACAGGGCAATAGATATGCCTGCAACACCACACTAAAATGATAGGTCTCATTTTAGGCTCACTAGCCTCAATGTTGTCCTTTTAAGAGATTCTTAGGACTTCTAACAAACATAGCAAAATTTGTTCAAGGAGCTTCAAAACCAAGCTTTCATGACAATGTGTTATTAAATACTCAGATGTTGCAAGCACCTGCCTTTTAATTAAAAAGCAGAGACAGAGTGACAAAAACATTACAAGTCAAAGTTAGTTGCTTTTTAATTAAAAGGCAGGTGCTTGACCCAGCATCTAATGAAAAAAAAAATCCATCAATCTCTATGGGAGCAGGAGTAAGCCCCAAAAATCAAGCCGTGAAGTCCATACCTAGACACTGACATCAATGGAAGATTTGCCAGCAGAAAGACTGCACAACTGGGCCCTCAATGAGAAATGCTGGCCAGTTTCATTTCATTTCATGGTGATGTTGAATAGTTAAATTTCCAATAACTCTTGTGTGCCCGGTTAACCAAGCTGTTTAGAATGTTCACTGTCCAGTAAGACTGGAATTTCTTCTAGCAATTTCCCCCTGTAGTTTAGGGCCAAATTATGAACTGGTTCACACTTTGATTTTCCAATGACTTCAATGGAGGATCAGTGCAAAATATAGCCATTGTAATAATGAGCCATGGAGTTACTCTAGTTTACACTAGGTGAGGATCTGTACCAGTCCTCTACTGTTTTGAAGCAGTGTCTCAATTAAAATTACAACCATGCAAACAAAGTGTTAACTTTATTCTTTTTTTTGTTTATAAAATAATTAACTTTAGAAAAATAATGGTCATTAGTACTCTTTCCAGAGAAATAGCCCACATTCCACTGCTTTGTATGTCATTAATACTTTTCATAAAAGAATTTACAGCAGTGCAAAGTAGTTTATTTAGCAATATGGTACATTTCATGATATGGCTACTGCAGTAGTTCATTGTTCATGTGATGACTAGTGCCTTGACAAGCTTAAAGTGCCACACTGTGATACTCACAAGTGCTGTTATTGCACTTGAAGACTTGTCTCTTCTGTGTAACTGGCTCAGGTTGGAATGGGGATGAATTTGATAGACTTTGATGATTTGGGTGAATCTCTCCACGTGTCCAAACTGTTTGTTGGGCTTCTGTTGTTGGTAAAAGAAGTCTGTCTTCTGCTAACGCTGTCAGAATCTTCTTTACTCGGCTTTTGTTTTATTTTTTGACAGCAAGGAAAGCTCTGTATACAGTCTTGCAGAAGGTGTCCACTAAAGAACATGTAGATCCATGGATTGCAACAACTGTTCAGACTGGCCAACAGAGCAGTGACTGTAATGACAGTGTTTTCAGAATCTATTTTTAAAAAAAAGTATACTGTTTTAGTAGCAGAAGTAAAGGAACATTGTCAACATACAGTCGATTTCTTCATTAACCATTTGATTTTTTTATGTTAATTTTTTAACAGAAATAAGAAAAGCAGTCCTTGAACTGAACAGCAGCAGACATTTAAACACTGTAATAAATACTGTCACTGGTCTGGTTGGGCACCCCCTACTGGCAGCCCTTCAGATTGTCGGAGGAATCGAGCCTCTGAATCACCAGGTGTTATAAACCCAAGCACTGTCACACTCTGGGGGGCCCCAAGCACATTGTTAGAATGAAGACCCTCTGTCTTACACTCCATCTGGAGAGCTGTGATCTTATGGCACCCTGCCCAGCTCCTGTAACCAGTATGAACTCCTCAGGCTCCCTCTGTATCTTACACACACCTCTCCCATAATCTTACCAAAAGTGAGAGATTTCTAGTTTACCTCTCCAAAGTGCCATCATGTGGAAAGCGTTACATATAACACAGACATACAGTTCAGAGTTCTACAATGCTGCTGCTCTTCACTTAATCATATGAGAAATACACAGATCCATACAAAAATAATAAACTACATGCATTTCCCTTCCTCAGTTTCCTCACCACTTCAGATCATTCTTTGGGTTGGAGTCAGGGACTGTCCAGCATCCTTCTGTTACTTGCATGCTGAAACATGGAGTACTATCCCCTCAGCTAGTCCTCTGACCTAGGCTGTCCATGCCTTTCCTTCCTCCCCTGTAAGTCTGTATTTAAAGCCTTAACTAGTCACCTGGCTTCCTTTGCTCTGCATCTGGTAAATTTCCATTTTTCCAGTTCCCCCTCCCCTCAGAGAGGGAAGGTAAACCTGTTTCTCCTTTAGACCAGAGCTCATCAATTCTTCCAAGGTGTTATCAGCTCAATTGGGTCCTTGAGTAGTTCTATGACCCTCCTCGTATCTACTCTAGGAGGAAGTGACACAGCCCGTCTAGCCCATAGCGGATGCAACAAAGCTGATACAGCAATTTTCATAGTAACCACTTCATATCAACCAGAATTCTGCAGTTGTGCAGACAGATCCTCCAAATCGTCCCAAGGACACAATCAGGAAGTCCTTAGTCAGGGAAAACGCCGATTGAAGTCAACTGGACTTTTATCTGAGTAAAGATTAAGGACTTCTGGTTTGGGATCTAAGGACCCAATACAGCAAAGCACTTCAGCACATGTATGTTAACCTGTATGTGTCAGCAGTTCCATTGACACTGAGGCTAGGCATACCCTACCGCTTATGTTGGTAATACTCATGTCGCTCAGGGGTGTGAATTAGCCACCCCCCTGAGTGACATAAGTTACACTGACCTAAGTGCCGGGATAGATGGCACTATGTTGGCGGGACAGCTTCTCCTGCCGATATAGCTACTGCAACTTGTTGGGGGTTGTCAAATATAAAGGGAAGGGGGAGAGGATCTGATGCAGTGCTATAAAATCCTCTTACCAGTAAAGGGTTAAGAAATGCAGGTAGTCAGACTGACACCTGACCTGGTTGGCATCTGACCAATGGGGGGACAAGATACTTTCAAATCTTGGGAGGGGGAAAGCTGTGTGTGTGGCTTTGTCTGAGTCAGAGTGATCTTGGAAGACAGAAGGAACCTACAGAAAATCAAACCTCCCTTTTCTGAAGTAAGTTTAGATAGCATAGCGAATAGATTTCTGTTTAATTTTGCTTGGTGTATTCCCTGTGTTAGAAGGGGGGGGTGGGTTATTCATGGTTTTCTGTAACTGTAAGGTTTTGTCCAGAGGGGGAAGTCTCTCTGAGTTTGGAAATTGAGTGCCCTGTAAAATAGTTACCATCCTGATTTTACAGAGATTATTTTACCTTCTTTATTTTTAATAAAATCCTTCTTTTAAGAAGCTGACTGTTTTCTATGGTGTTAAAACCCAGGGGGTGGGTTTTTAGATCACTGCGTAACCAATTGGTTGGGAGATTGTTCTCAAGCTTCCCAGGAAAGGGGGTGTACGGCTTGAAGGGGTAGTTTGTGGGGGAGGGAAGTTCAAGTGATTCCTTTCCTGGATTCCTGTTAGACATTTGATGGTGGCAGCGAAAGAAGCATTTCTCAGGGTGCAGGGAATTTTGTACGTTGGGGGTTTTAACGTAAGCTGGTAAAAATAAGCTTAGGGGCTCTTAACTCTAGGGTAAAGACGTGGGGACCCGCATTTAGAGTGGGGAGGGAACCCTGACAGGGGTGGATTAATTCCCATAATTTTAAAGTGAGTACACTAGAGAGCTTAAAGCGACACAGCTGCACTGATGCAGCTGCATCACTGTAAGCTCTCTAGTTTAGCCATATCCTAAGTAAGTGCTTTGCTGGACGGGAGCCTTAAATCCCAAACCTGAAGTCCGAATTCCATTAGGTAAGAGTGAAATTGACATCATTGGCAAAACATTAGCTTCAGCAAGACCAGGATTTCACTCTAAGTTTTTTCTTCCAAAATGTATATAGGCCCTGACCCAAAGCCCACTGAAGTCAATAGAAAGACTTTGAATCAGGTCCATAATGCTAGAGATCAAAAAAAAATGCTCTGTGTTTTTCCTTCAAGTAAACTTTGTCATAGAAAAAGCTTCATCCTCCTACCTCTACTAGTTTAATTAAATTGTCAGACTCTTTCAAGTACTATGTTCAGTTAAAAGTGGCTGCACTTTATGAATATTAAGTCTCCACAGCGATATATTCACTGTGTTGTACGTTCGACATTTTAGAATATCTCTTCATATTAATCTCTCTATTTAACACAGTGAAATGTCCTGACAGGTTTTCTTTTTCTCCTTTTGAAATCAAAATTATTAGTGTGCCTCAAACCTTCAATTCTATTTATATTTGATCAACTATGTTATGCATTGTGATTTTGGGCTTAATCCCACATTTCTTGTGTAATCAAATTTCCCACTATTGTCAATGAGAGTCTGAAGTACAAAAAAGAGTGAAGTACAAAAGTACAATACAGTATCATCATCTAAAGTTTGTGGCTTCCAGCTTTCACTTTACATATATGTACGTGTACTTTATAATGAATGAAAATTACTTCCAGAATTTTATCCATAGCAAGGGCAAAATGAATTCACTGTGCTATTTCTGGAATAGACTTTTTAATTTAAAAAACAAAGCACATCAGGAGTTTTGAATTCTAGGGAATCATTTTACTAAATTATATTTGTTCAAATTAATTCAGCAAATATTTTAATCACAACCATTTACCTTCTATTAAATCAGAAAGCAACTGTGACCGTTTCCTTCCAGAAGAGCGGATTGTTTACAAACAGCAAATTTATAATCTCTAAAAGCTTTTCTAAAACATTTGAGCTTAACACTTTTTTTAGGCTGATAATACTTTGATATTTTCCTTGGCTGTGTACAGAGAGCTGAAGTGTCAGACACACCGTGAAAACCTGGGAAATGAAAAATTCTCTTCTTTTTCTGTGTTTTTCAAAAGGTAGAAGTATTATAAGTCAAACATTTAAGTTATCACAGAACTTTCAAGCAGGCATACAAGCAGGTTGGCAGCCTCTCTCGTTACTCTAGGGGGATTGCAAGTTTGCAAAAGAGATAAATACTTTGAAGCTATTTTAGTGAAATATTTGCTAGGGGAAATATTGAGAAGGTTTAGAACAGTGGTTCTCAAACTTTTTGTATTGGTGACCCCTTTTGAACACCAAGCCTCTGAGTGTGACCCCCACCCCCACCCCAGAAATTAAAAACACATTTTTTTATATTTAACACTACGTTAAAATACTAAATTTAAACCCTATTGCTTAAAATGAATTTACCTTTTCTCACTGCTTTTAAATTAAGACTAAAACACATTTTAATCAAATTAAATATAAGTGGAAAAGTTAGTTTTAAGTATAATTTTATTTTAATACTTGACACCAATTAATGACCTGAAGCGGACAAAAATCAGTGAGATGGATGATGCTGTTTATTTGACACAAGAAGTTTTATTCTTGGTGTTGTTTTAGAAAGGGTGCATCTGATATTGTCCTTCACATCAAGCCGGTTTTGAGATTTCGTCTTTATTGTGAGAAGGTTGGAGAATCCACTCTTGCATTCATATGTAGTGGGAAATGGCAGAAGGAGTCTCAGGGCCATTTCAGACACCAGTGGGTATTCACTTGCAACTAAGCAGTAGAACTGGTTTGGAGGCAGCTGTGTGAATTTTGCTTTCACTTCATCATCATTGATCATGTCGACAAACTGTTCCTGTGCGTGAATATCGTCAGTAGGTAACTGCTCAGCTGTCACACTGAAAGGGTTCTTCACCAGGGAATGAAGTGCTTCTGGTAACGCTGGGAAGTAGTGTGAGAACTCTTCATGAAGGGCTCCCAAATGTTCATTGATCACTGACTTAAGAACACTATCAATGTTAACTTCCTCCTCCTCGCTGAACGAGGAAAGTGTCGGAAACATGCCGTATCTGTCTGTGTCCAGCTTCCTGCACCACAGATCCAACTTCATCTGGAAGGCTTTGATTTTATTAGTCAAGTCTATCATTGTTGAACATTTTCCCTGAAGTGATAGATTGAGACCATTAAGGCTACCAAAGATATCAACTAGGTGTGCCAAGTGGAGAAGCCATTTCTTGTCACTGAACATTTTGTTCAGCTCTTGTTTCTGTTTTCCCAGGAAAAACTCTGCCATCTCTTCACGAAGTATAAAAACGCGGTTTAATGGACGTCCCCTAGAAAGCCATCGGACTTGAGTGTGGAAAAGCAGAACTTCATATTCACCACCCATTTCATTGCAGAGCTCTCAAAAGAGCCAACTATTCAGAGCATGAGCTTTAATGTAGTTCACTGCTCAAATAACATCCACCACAGCATTAAGGCATATTGGCAATGTCTTTGCAGCTAGGACTTGACGATGGATTCCACAATGAGTGACAATCACATTAGGTGAGATACACTTTACCTTCTGCTGAAAGCCAGACCATGCACCCATCATTGCTGGAACACCATCAGTACAGATACCACAAAGATTTTTCCACTCAATGCCATTGCTTTCGAAAAAGGCATTCACCTTATTGAAAATGGCCTGTGCTGTTGTGGTTGTTTCAAGTTGTTCACAGAATAAGAACTCATCCTTAACATCCCCGGCATTAACATACCATACGAATGCTATCAGTTGTGCGCAGTGAGTAACATCGGTAGTTTCATCAAGTTGCAGGCGGAACATACTGAAAAGCAGAATGTTTAATTTCGTGCACAACTTGTTTTTTGATATTTTCAGATATCTCACATATTCTGCGTTTCACAGTATCATTAGACGTGGAAAGCATATTCCGTTTTTTGGCAGTATCATTGCCAACCATAAGTGCCACAATATCTTTGCATGCGGGCAGAATAAGCTCCTCACCTACTGTATGCGGCATTTTGGTATGGGCAATTCACAGTGACACAACATAAGAAGCTTCCACGGCTGAGGACCTTTGCTGTCGGAAACTTCCATCAGCATCAAGCCTGGCCTTCTTTGTTGCTTCTTTTCTGCATTTGAAAAAAATCTACGTTTTGATTTTTATGCTCAGGATTCTAGTTTCAAGAGGTCACTGTAGTTTGCATGGTTTCATTGATTCAGCAGACAAAACTTCACAGCAAATGACGCATTTCAATACCAGAGGTGAGGATACAGGTAAAACCAAGTTTAATGTAAGACTTGAGATACTTTCAGTTTTTAACGGTTTTAGCAGAACAGGTGGCCATTATTTTCAGGGGAAAGTTTGCACTTCTGTGTCTGACTGTTAATTAATAAAGTACTTGTTCAGCTGCTAAAGAATCAAGCTCTCTAATGTTGTGTCAGTACCAGGGCCAGCCATCGGAAAAATGGTGCCCTGAGTAAACTTCTATTTTGCGCCCTTTCTTTGGAGGTGGAGCAGGGCTGGAGGCAGAGTGGAGTTGGGGGTGGAGCTGGGCTGGAGGAGCTTGGAGCTCTGAGCATAGGCGCTGACTCCGTGGATGCTCCGGGGCTGGAGCACCCATGGGGAAAAATTAGTGGGTGCGCTGCATCCACCGGCAACTAAGCTCTCCTCACCCTCTGCCCCATTTCTTCCTCCCCTCAGCGCTCCACGTCCCCGCTCCTCCACCTACCTCCCAGCGCTTCCCGCCTGGCCACTGCCAAACGGCACGCTCCGGGAGGGAACGTGGTGCACTCAGGGGAGGAGGCAGGGTCAGGGCGGGGATTTGGGAAGGAGTTGGAATAGGGGCAGGGAGGGGGTGGAGTTGAGGTGGAGACTTTGGGGGTGGGGGCGGGGCCTCATGCAAGGGGTGGAGGGGGGCAGGGAGGGGGCAGAGGGGGGCTTGAGCACCTACAGGAAAGAGGGGAAGTCAGAGCCTATGGCTCTGAGGTCCGCACTTGGTGGTGATGGTGGCTCACAACCAAGCGTCTGGCCGGGCTCACAGCAGGTGGTGGGGGTCGGGGCTGGCAACCCTGTGTGTGGCAGGGTTGGGGGTTAACAACCTCGTGCCCAGCGGAGCTCCCGGCTGATAACCCTCAGCATGGCTGGCCTCTGCCTGACAACCCCAGTACAGGGATCGGGGCTCACGGCATCCTGGAAGCCCCAGCTTAGGGCTCACAGCCCCTCACCTGGTTGGAGTCGGGGATCACAACGCCGCGCCTGGCCAGGGTTGGGGCTCACAGCCTGGTACGAGGGTGGGGGCTCAGCCGGATTAATCTTTTGTGGGCCCAGCGCCAAACATTTGTGGGGCCCCCATTGAGGCAATGGAACATGGCATGGGGAAGTTGGTCCCCAGAGCGAGGGGCTAGCCAGGGGCAATGGGGCATGGCACGGCGGGGCAGCCCCATTCTGCCTAGTGTAAGGACACCGTTTACAAAACAGCAGTCGCCAGACGCACACTGGCCCACCTGGCTCTGTGCTGCCAGCGTGCCCCTTCAACCATGGGGGTGGGCCCATGCCGTGCCACACAACCCCCAATGCCCCCTGACTCCCTATGCCCAGTGCCCTGCACACTACCACCTCTGCCCAGCGCACCCCCGCCCTCAGCCCAACCACAACTGCCCAGCACTCCACACAGCCCCCCCCCCCACTTCCTAGCACTCCATCACGCACCGACATCCCCTACCTCCACTGCTCAGTGTCCTTGCCCACAGCCCCATCACCACAACTACATAGCAACCCCCCCAACAGACCCCTACTGCCCAGCACCCCAAAGCACACAAACCTCCCCCACTCCACAGCACCTCCCACTCCCTCACATCCCAGTATCCCCCTCACAGACCCACTCCCCCAAGCCCTGCCGAGCCAGCACAGAGCAGGGATCCCCCCTCCCAGCACAGTGCTAGGGGGCAGGACAGCTGAAGCTCGGGAGCACAGAGCGGTCCTGTCCCCCGGGGCCTGACCCAGCCCTATCCACCTGGCGCTGGTGCTGCCCGTGGCAGAGGAGGCATTTCCTTGCATGGGCAGGGGGCGGGGTAGCCACCAACTTCCCAAGCCTGCCGCTTCCACAGAGCAGCAGGGAGAGGCGCGCCCTGCCCCCAGGGAGCCCGAAGCGGATGGTCACTGGCCCAGACTGGCAGCGGCTGAGGGCTTCCCTCTGCTGAGGGCAGAGAGGAGCCCTCAACCGGCTGCTGGCCGAGAAGAGCAAGCAGTGATGGGAGGAACAGGTCATGGCATAGGTGCCGACTTGGTTTTGCCAGTGGGTGCCCCATCCTGGCTCCGCCCCCTCCCCCAAGGCCCCGCCTCCACTCAACCTCTTCCTGCCCCCCCTCTGCCTCACCCCCTAGACCTCCCTGAATGCCTCCTGCCTGCCGACCCCCTCCCCTAAATGCCTCCCACCTGCCACTCACTCCTTTCTGCCCCCTCCTGCCTTAAGGGCAAGGTGTGTGTGCTGGAGAGGTGCTCTGCCAATTTTGAGGGGAGGCTATTTTCAGCATATTTATACACTTTCATTTTAGTTATTGAATTATCATTGATATCTCCCCTTCCTAATATTTCCCACTTCTTGCTCTCCACCTGTGTCCCTTTTCCCATCTCTCTCTCTCTGCTCCTCACCTCCTGGTGGCTCTGTCTAGTGCCCGTTCCCACCACGCACTCAAAGCTGCTCTGTCTCCTCCGAACCCCACTCCCTGTGGCCAGCCCAGAAACTGCCCACCCTGAGACAGAGAGAAATTGAATTCAACAGCCCAGCATAGAAATGTCCCATTCATTCATCCTGCTGTGTTGCTCCTGCTCCTCCCAGTCCTCAGGGCTGCAGCCAACCCCCCCTTTGAAGCTCGCTCACTGACTCCCTCACACACTCTGCAACTTTTGTGGGAGGGGAGCCCCTGGTGGGATCATGGCCAAAGGCGAGGGGCGTGGGGGTTGCTTCCTCCTCCGGGCTGCAGCAGCCCAGCATCCTGAAGCAAGAGGAGCTCAGGTGTCCTAAGATCAAGCAAGGCAGCGTCTCCTGACTTGAAGCTGATACAGGGCGCTGAATGCAAGGGAAGGAATTCCCTGGGAGCTGGAGGGCAGGATGTGGATCCAGGGGAAGGAAATAAGTCCTTCCTTATGTGGGGAGGAGGGGACGCTGATCTGGGGGGTGGGGATAAACCTCCCTCTCTGGGAGGAAAAGCCCTTCAGGCAGGCAGGCAGACAGGCAGGCTTGATCTGGGCGGGGAGGGAGGGGGACAGCTTTGAGCTGGGCAAGCGTTACTTTGCCAGGCATGAGAGCCAGCCCTGGAGACGATCCCGTAGGAAGGATGCAGCTAGAAATACTGGTGGTGTGTTGCCCCGTCCACGCACGGGGGAAGGGATGTGGAGTCCCGGGACCTGGGTCAGAACCATAGGGGTTGGGAGCTCCCAGAGCCCGTGTGGGAGGGGTCCAGGCACAGGGAGGGTTCGGGCTGGGAGAGGCCGCTCATTTGCATCTAGGGCTGGGGCTGCAGTGAAGCCCCTATCACCTTTGGCCATGGCTTGGTGCATCCAACTGGCTGGACAGAGCATGGCGAGGGGGTGAGCTGCTGGCCCCAGCCCAAGTGCACTCATCAGACATAGGGACAAACTTTTCTTAAAGGAGCCATGTCCTTTTGTTTTCCCCCTGCCCAGCACTAAGGGGGGCCACAGCTGGTTTCTCTTGGCTGGAGGGGGACACAGGTCCTCAGGGAGACACCAGAGTGAGCTGAGAATGGCTGGCTCGGTCCTCGAGAAACCCCCCGGCCCGTACTCCCCCCATTAGTCCTCTGCGGCCAGCCAAGAAGCTGCCCGCCTGTCTCCCCCAGCCCCCTGCCGAGAAGCTGCCCACACCCCATCTCCCCCACCCTTCCACAGCTAGCACAGAAGCTGCCGTGCCCTGGCTGCTTGTCCCCCTAGCCCAGCTCCCTCTGCCCTGAAAATTAAGAAGACTCACACCTGCCTGCAGTGGAAGATGGGAGCCCACTGGGAGTGTCAGCAGTCACAGGGGAAACAGCTAATAGGCAGGGACTTTGTGCCAAACAGATGATTGGCCGCAGCCAGCCAAAGAGCTGAAGAGGGCTGCTGCATATGCTAAATAGCTGATTGGCAACTGCCAATCAGCTGATCTCCCTGGTGGCACCTGTGGGTCATGGGGTGGGGAGAAGCCCTGGGCTGGCCAGCTGAGTGGAGCGAACAGGGGGTGTAAAGGAGCCAGCTGCTCTGGGTGCAGCGCAAGTGAGCGGGCCGGGCCAAGCCGGGACCCCTTTTGAGTGTGGGCCCGGTGCCAAGGCACCACTGGCGCTATTGTAAACCCAGTACTGTTCCACAGCCCTGCGCCTGGCTGGAGCTTGCAGCCCAGCTCCTCGCCAGGGTTGGGGTCTGGGCTCGCAGCCCCACAGGGGATCGGAGTCAGGGCTTCCAGCCCCATGTGGGGTCGGAGTCGGGTCTCACAGCCCCTCTCCTGGCCAGGGTTGGGATGAGGGCTTGCAGCCCCGTGTGAGGGTCGGAGTCAGGGCTTCCAGCCCCATGTGGGGTCGGAGTCGGGTCTCACAGCCCCTCTCCTGGCCAGGGTTGGGATGAGGGCTTGCAGCCCCGTGTGAGGGTCGGGGCTCGCAGTTGCAGCCCAGCGCAGGGGTTGAGACTCGTGGCTTGCAGACCCGCTCCTGGCCAAGGTTGGGGTTTGGGCTCGCAGCCCTGCAGTCCCACAAGGAGGTTGGGGTCATGACTTGCAACCCTGTGTGGGGGTTGGAGTCGAGCCTCGCAGCCCTGCGCCTCACCGGAGCTCGCAGCCGCACTCCTGGCCAGGGTTGGGGTCGGGGTCGGGGCTCACAGCCCAGCAGCTGCACACAGCGGTCGGGGCTCGCAGCCACACATTGTCGTTGAGGCTCGCAGCGGCGTGCCAGGGTCAGTCGGTACTCGCAACCCCCCACATAACCAGGTCACAACCCCCCGTTTCAGAACCAATGGTTTAGAACAATCGCTTTTAAAAAAACCCAGAAACTCTTAGTTACTTGGTAATAGAATGGAGTTTAAGAGGATTTGCTTGTGTCAATTGAACATTGCATTTTGATCTAACCCAAGCAAAACAGCAAGGCATTGCACCCAGTCCTGCAGTTCTTATTCGTGGAACACACTCATTGAAGTCAGGGGTATTTGTCCATGTACTGTACGATTTAGCCCCTCCAGGTTACTTAGCTGTGGTATACTGTAGAATTACTTCCCGAGATCTCTATAGGGCCTGATTCTGCTCTCATTGACTTCAGTGAGAGCAGGTTCAGGCTCTGGGTTTACACCCCTCCCAGACACAAACTTTACAATGAAATGGAATCCCCAAATTAGTTATTTATTTTCCTCTTTTAACCTCTTTGAATGCAGGTAAGTGGCAACATTGAAACACATACAAGACTGACAGGAGAAAGGCTTTCCAGGGTAGCAGCTGCACTTCATTCATTATTGCACCAGAACATTATGTCTGTCACTCAGTAGCAAAAGCAAAACAGTAAGTGGGAAAACATTCCTTTGGTTATTTGCAAGTTATTTAACTCACACCTGCAATATAAACACAAATCATTCTTTAGTTTCTGTAAAACTTTTTCAGGAACATGATGATTTTTATTCAACATGTTTCCTTAAAGAAATAATTGAGGTGGAGACAAATCATGCCAGCAGTTTCTCAGCAGAACTTCACATTTGTTTTACAGGGGAGAGTTGCTTAAAATCAAAAGCCCCGTTATTCAAATTGTTCCTCAAGAACAAAAGAAACAGCGGGGTTTCCTTGTCAGAGCTGCCACTGTCATCATAGCAACTATCAAGGGCAAACTATTAACTGTAAAAAAAGGCAGGGTTTACTGCTCTGAGTGAAACTAAGGTGATTTCCCCATTATGATCTAAAGAGATAATCCTTGGTCTGGATCTCCCCTCTGCTCCCCAAACACACCCACAGCAGAAGGCATGGAAAGTACTTTACGGCTCTCTCGCTCTCTCTCATAATCTGTTCTGAGTTACTTCAGTGTGAGTGCGGAGTCACTCCGGATTGGCAGCAAGGTAAACCAGAGCAGAGGCTGGACACCTGCGCCTCCCCTTCACCTACCGATCCAGGAGAACTGCGCATCCCAGACCGACCACATCTGGACGGTGAAGAAGGGCGCCCAGCAGACGACGTACGCCGAGACGATCACGAAGGTCATCTTGACGGTGCGGATCTTGGCCCGGGAGATGGTCTTGACGCTGCTGACACACGGGGTGGGCAGAATCCCCCGGCGAAAGGCGCCGCCGGGGAGCCCAGCCGCTGCCGCCGCCCTCGGCTTGCGGCGCGCCCCGCCGCCCCCTTCCCCGCGCCGGCGGGTCTTGCCGCGGATGTTGCGCCAGAGGTGGCCGCAGATGAAGCCGTAGCAGGTGGCCAGGACCAGCACGGGCGCCACGAAGATGCCGCCGGTGATCCAGGTGACGTAGGCGCGGGGCCCCCAGGGCTGCACGAAGTGCGCCCAGCAGTCGTAGACCTGCGAGCCGCGCTCCACCTCGCTGAGGGAGAAGATGAAGTACTGCGGGGTGCTGAGCAGCAGGCTGAGCGCCCAGGCGGCCGCCACCATGGCCTGCGGGCGGCGGGCGGGCTGGCGCAGGGTCTGCAGCGGGTGGCACACGGCCACGTAGCGGTCGGCCGTCATGGCCACCAGCAGGTAGGCCGAGGCGAACATGCCGAAGACCTGCAGGTGCTTGACCACGCGGCACAGCCCGTCGGGCCCGTGGAAGCGGTAGGTCACCTCCCAGCACAGCTGCGGCAGCACCTGGAAGAAGGCCACGGCCAGGTCGGCCAGGCTGAGGTGGCGGATGAAGAGGTGCACGCGGGAGGCCTTGCGGGCCGTGCGGCGCAGCGCCAGCAGCACGAGGCCGTTGCCCAGCAGCGCCGCGGCGAAGGTCAGCGCCAGCACGGCGATCTCCAGCTTGGCCAGCTCCTCGTCCCGCCCGTACGGGTCCCAGCCGGCCGCGCGGCTCGCGTTGGGGGCGGCGGAGCCGGGCGCCGGGCTGGGGCTGCTCCCCGCCGCCGGCCGCCCCTGGCTGCCGTTCCCGGCCGAGGCCGCTTCCCACGAGGGCCCGGGGCTGGCGGCCGAGCGCATGGTGCCGCCGGCGGGACCCTGCCCTCGCACTCCCGGCTCGCTGGGCTGCTGCTGCTCGGGCTGCTGCCGCCTCGGCTGCCCCCAGCTTCTCTGTGAGCGAGCGCCAGGGGCCGGCGCCTTTATCCCGCGGGGCCGGGAGGGGCGCGCCCGGCCCGTCTCAGAGGCTGGTCAGCGCTTGACGCCAGCCGCCCCCTCCCCGGCTTCCCTTTGCGGCAGCGCGGCTGCCACCGGCAGGCTGCCCCGGGGCACAGGAGCTGAGCTCTCTACCCCCCTTCCCGTCCCCCTTAGGTACCGTCCTCTAGCCCCTCCCCGGGCTCCCCGCGGCGGTGGAGCAGGTTCTCTGCCCCCCACCCCAATCGGTCACCCCCTGGGGTCGCTTCTTTCTCTGCCCAAGGGGAACGAGGGGCGCGTCCCCCCTGCACGGGGATGGCCTCGGGCTCTGTCCGTCAATGCAAGGAGGGGAGGGCGGGGGCGATCGGCACCTTCACGCCGTGGCCTGGGAAGCTCCCTTTGCCTGCCCCTCGGTCCCCAAAAGGCTGCGGTGTCTTGTTGCGCTGGGGAAGAGTTGCTGAGCGGGGCAGCAGAAGAGGGAGGATCAAAGGCAGGGAGCGAGAAGAGCGGAGAGAGACAGTAGCATACAGGTGTGGGGCATCAGAAAGAGCAGGACAAGGGGCGGGTAGAGACAAGGGCAGGAAAAGGGATAGAGGCAGGGTGGAGGGGCAGTGGCGACACGTTGCAGGGGTGTAAAAATAAGAGGAGACACGGGTGTGGTAGAAAAAGGAACTGGGCACAAGAACAGCATCGGAGGGACGGGAGAGTGATCTGCTAGCTGTAGGAATGCTACCCCGCTGCCTCTCCACGGTGGAGCCTTGTTTTTGTCAGGAGTTGTATCGTTGCAAGATTCTTCTAGGTGAACAGCGAGATGTAGCTGTTGGCATGCAGTTCTGGGTAATGTCAATTTCCTTACTCCTAGCCATCTCTTTTGAAGAGTTACTGTGAAGAAACATATGATCTACAGCCTCATCTATTTCCTTACATCCAAGAGAAAAAGCAGCATCACTCAAACACAGCCTATTACTAGTGTCTATGATTTTTTTTTTCATTTCCAGAATGGATTCTAACAACATCTGTTGGCCAGGAGGTTGTGTTGGGTTTGACACTGTCTTCTGGATTTATCCCTTGTACCCTTTCCTGTTGCACACACAGGGAAGAGATTAAAGTGAAATGTGTTGAACGGTTACTCTCAAAATAGCCACACATCCTTAAAAGCCAAGGGGTAGAGTTTATTACAGAATTGAGTTTTAGAAGAAGGCAATAGTGAACAAACAGTGCTTTCAAAATTTTGACACAACTGGTTATTTGGGATGATCAAAACAACATTTTAGAGGAAATGTGTCTTATTTTTCTCTTGTGTCCAGTTCTTTTGTTCAAGGCTAAGCCAAGGATGGAAAGTGATGTCCTGGCATTTAGCAGAGTATTGTCTGGTCCTCTCATGGATTACAGTAAGGGTATGTCTACACTACGGTACTAGTTCGATTTCTGTGAAACCGAACTTGTGAACCCGATATTTCCAGGTCGATTGTTCGAATCCACACCAGGGATCTTTATTCGAATGTCCGAGTCCACAGTAGGGGGGCAAGCGTCGACATTGCAAGCGGTGCACTGTGGGTAGCTATCCCACAGTTCCCGCAGTCCCGCCTGCCCACTGGAATTCTGGGTGTAGCCCCCAGTGCCTTGTGGGAACGAAATTGTGTCAAGGGTCGGTATACGTAAATTTCGTCACTCGACCCACACTTCCGCCTTCCCTACGTGAAAGCGCCGGCGGGTAATGAATTCGCGCCCTTTTCCTGTGGCTGATAGCTCGGACGCCACTGGACAGTGAGCATGGAGCCCTCCGCGATTATCGCAGATGTTCTGTCCGTAGCCAACAACTCGCGCCTTATAGCGCATCTTTTCCAGACTCTGATGCAGAGAAATCGGGAGAGGAGACAACGTAATCTCCGGGAGTACTTAAACTCTGAAAGGGGCATTGATCTCTTGCAAAGCGCTGGACCCCGGCCCCTAGACATCATGGTGGCAATGGGTCATGTTGATCCCGTGGAACGGCGATGCTGGGCAAGGGAAACAAGCACTGACTGGTGGGACCGCATAGTGCTGCAGGTATGGGATGAGTCCCAGTGGCTGCGAAACTTTCGGATGCATAAGTGCACTTTCATGGAACTTTGTGAGTTGCTGTCCCCTGCCCTGAAGCGCCAGGACACCCGGATGCGAGCTGCCCTCACTATCCAGAAGCGAGTGGCCATAGCCCTGTGGAAGCTTGCAACCCCTGACAGCTACCGGTCAGTAGCGAACCAATTTGGAGTGGGCAAGTCTACCGTGGGGGTTGCTGTGATGCAGGTAGCCCGTGCAATCGTTGACCTGCTCTTCCAGAAAGTAGTGACCCTGGGAGACGTGCAGGCGATCATAGATGGCTTCGCTGCAATGGGATTCCCAAACTGCGGTGGGGCCATAGATGGGACACACATCCCTATCCTGGGACCGGAGCACCAGGGCGGCCAGTATATTAACCGAAAGGGCTATTTTTCTATGGTTCTGCAAGCACTAGTGGACCACAAAGGACGTTTTACAAACATCAATGTTGGGTGGCCAGGAAAGGTTCATGATGCTCGTGTTTTCAAAAACTCTGGTCTGTTTAGACGCCTGCAACAGGAGGTTTATTTCCCCGACCACAAAATCACTGTTGGGGATGTGGAGATGCCAACAGTGATCCTGGGGGACCCTGCCTACCCGCTAATGCCATGGCTCATGAAGCCATACACGGGAGCCCTGGACACTGAAAAGGAGCTCTTTAATTACCGCCTGAGCAAGTGCAGAATGGTGGTGGAGTGTGCCTTTGGCCGTCTCAAAGCAAATTGGCGAAGCTTACTAACTCGCTCCGACCTCAGCCCTAAAAATATCCCCATTGTGATTGCAGCGTGCTGTGTGCTCCACAATCTCTGTGAGATCAAGGGGGAGACATTTATGCAGGGCTGGGAGGTTGAGGCAAATCGACTAGCAGCAGATTACGCTCAGCCAGACACCAGAGCCATTCGAAGATCACAGCGGGAAGTGGTGCGCATCCGGGAAGCTTTGAAAGCTCGCTTCCAGACAGAGCGGGTTAACCAGTGACTGCTACACTTCCGTAAACAGATACTGGACCTTCCCCTGTCCCTTTACACATGTCCCGTTGCCCATCCTCCCATTACCAACCCCCTTCCCCCTCCTTGGATCAACGCTGTAAAGTCACAGTAAAGGAAAGATTTTTTTGTTTGAACCTTGTCCTGTACTTCTTATTGGGTAATGATTATCACCGTGGAGGCATACGGCGGTTGGGGGGCGGTTTGGTTGGGGGACACTTCCCTTCAAAGGGGAAGCTCTTGATCCTGCCCAAAGCGCAGTGCCAAGAGGTGTTCCGCTTGCTTAAAGGGACCATCAACCTCTCCTAATCCCATGTGTGTGTGGTGGTGTCTATGTGCCTTTTACGTAGTGACTATCGCCTACGGATCCCACGGTGCATTGATCTATCCAGCAGGCTACTGTCAGCCGCAAAAGATCAGCGACCACCCTCCCCAAACATACAGTGCACCACCCAACCTCCAACCCCACATTTAGAACGTATAAACCTGCACAACAAAGGAAAGGTGTGCTTAATGCATGCAATGTGTACTGTGCTTGTCACTTCAGCAGTTACCCTGTGTGCACCCTCGTTTGTGCTCCCATTCTCTGCACTTACAAAACATGTTAACCACTACCCAGACATACAAACGGTCCCATTTGAAACACTCAGGGAAACATCGGTGAACCAAAAAACCAGATTTATTCAACAGAACAGTAACTTGACATGGGACCTGGGAAGGGAGGTGCTCAGGGGTGCTGCTGGATGGAGAGGAGGGAAAAGTCTAAGGTTTTGGGAATGACAGCCTTCTACTACTGCAGCGGTCTGCAGGGGTGGATTGAGTATTTCCACGCATCCTGGCTCCCCTTGTCCTAGTGACTTTTGGGGAGGAAGCCACTGGACTTGGTGGCGGGGGAGGGCGGCTTGAAAGAACATACAGAGGTGCTCTTTCCTCATGTCTCCTGTCCTGGAGAACATCCACTAGGCGCCGGAGCGTGTCTGTTTGCTCCCTCATGATGCCCAGCATTGTTTGGGTCGCCTGCTGATCCTCCTGCCGCCACCTGTCCTCGCGCGCTTCAGCCCTCTGCTCCCGTTCCCTGGCTGCTCGCTCGTACCGTGCAAAGTCCTCTCTGCGCTGTGCCGCCTCCCTCTGTGACAGCATCATTAATTCTGAGAACATGTCGTCCCTAGTTCTCTTTTTGCGCCGCCTTATCTGGACTAGGCCATGGGTGGGAGAAGCACGGGTTGGGCGGGAGACACTCACAGCTGTGGGATAAATGAAAGGGAGTGAATTCCTCAGAATGATACTTTTTCAAGAACAATGACCATACTCTTTCACCGTGAATGGGGCCAAACACAGTGCCTATCACATGTACACGTACTACAAGGTCAAATACTATGCCTTAAGGCTGACTGAGTGTCTGGGGTCCCAGTATACGGATCCCAGAAGCCATGCCGTACACAGAAAATCACCTCTCTGAAAACCATGGTAAGGTGCTGACTTAGGACTGCTGCGAGATTGCTTCACAGCAGTGCTCTACTCCCGTGTCTCCCTCAGTGTTCCTGGCGGCGGGCAGTAACTGCTGCTGGCCAAACTGGTAATCTACGGCGGCTGTCCTAAACCACCCCCCCCAGTCCGCGTTGCCGCTCCAGGGAACCAAAAATGCCCGCGAACCGCCCAGCATGAACGGCTCGCCTACCCTTCCCCCCCCCCTCCCCCCCGCGTGGCTGCTCCAGGGAATCAAAAATGCCCGCGAACCGCTCAGCATGAACGGCTCGCCTACCCTTCCCCCCCCTCCGCGTGGCTGCTCCAGGGAATCAAAAATGCCCGCGAACCGCTCAGCATGAACGGCTCGCCTACCCTTCCCCCCCCCCCCCCGCGTGGCTGCTCCAGGGAATCAAAAATGCCCGCGAACCGCTCAGCATGAATGGCTCGCCTACCCTTCCCCCCCCTCCGCGTGGCCGCTCCAGGGAACCAAAAATGCCCACGAACCGCTCAGCGTGAACGGCTCACCTACCCTTCCCACCCCTCCGCGTGGCTGCTCCAGGGAATCAAAAATGCCCGCGAACCGCTCAGCACGAACGGCTCGCCTATCCTATCCCCGGTTTAGCGTTGCCGCTCCCCGGGACTGTCCCTACCCGCGCACCGATATGTGGTACTGGTTTTGCTCCCGACACACTACCACCACGCGTTAACGTTAACAGTCGGGTGTCTGTCTGTAAGGGGAAAAGGAAGCATGCAGTATACTAATTATACCACTCATTCGAACCAGGACCCCATGACTGATATCACTCTGCTGAGGATTACGGAGACAGAGAAAATCTGCATGCTGCGTCAATGCAAGCAAACCCCGGGGCCGTATGCTGCCATGCTATGCAAGGCAATGATACCAGAGTACCTGCAGCTTGCATGGCGCGGGAAAGTATCCTACCATGGAGGAGACAATAAGGCAGCTCTCCCAGTGAACGTGCTAAACAAGCTATCGCTGTACCTGCAAGACAGCTTCTCTGAGATCTCTGCTGGTGATTACACCTCTATCCCCATAGATATTGACAGACTTTTCGAATAGTTGCACGGGAAAGCGACTCAAAGCTGAAGCGCATAAGGGCAATGAAGCCACAGTTACAGAGCGCTATCACACCATAACTATTGTATTGAAAATAAATGTCTAACACACTGACCTGATGATCCCTCTCCTGATTCCTGGTCAGGAATGCTGGCTTGGGAGTGTTCGAAGGGCAGCGCAGTCAGGGTGAGGAATAGTTCCTGGCTGTCGGGGAAATCTCCAGGGTGACCACTTTCGATTGCTTCGTCCCCCTGCCCTCCTTCCTCTTCTTCGCCGTCAGCGAAAACCTCCTCCGATGTGTCCGTAGAATGGACCCCGTCATCGGTGTCCACGGATACTGGCGGGGTAGTTGTTGCCGCACCACCGAGCATGGCGTGCAGTGCCTCGTAAAATCGGCAAGTCTGAGGCGCTGAGCCGGAGCGTCCGTTGGACTCTTTGGTCTTTTGGTACGCCTGACGTAGCTCCTTGATTTTGACGCGGCACTGCGTAGCATCCCGGCTGTATCCTCTCTCCGTCATAGCCTGGGAAATCTTTTCGTAAATTTTGGCATTCCGTCTTTTTGAACGGAGCTCGGCTAGGATTGATTCATCGCCCCACACAGCAATGAGATCCAAAACCTCACGATCACTCCATGTTGGAGCTCTCTTTCTATTCAGTGATGGCATCGAAACCACCGCTGTAGAGCTCTGCATCATTGCCAGTGCTGCTGAGCTCGCCACTATGTCCAAAGAGGCAATGGGATTCAAAATGGCCACAGAGGAAAAAGCATTCAAATTTTCGCGGGGATTTCTCTGAGTGGCAGGTCAGAGCATCCGAGTACACAATACTGCCCTGAGCGTCCACTGAGTGGTGCACTGTGGGATAGCTCCCGGAGCTATTAGCGTCGAATTCCGTCCACAGTACCTCGCATTCGACATGCCCATTTCGAATTTGGCGCTACTCCCCTCGTCAGGGTGGAGTACCGAAATCGATTCAAAGAGCCCTTAATGTCGAAATAAACTGCTTCCTAATGTGGACGGGTGAGGGATTAAATCGAGTTAACGCTGATAAATTCGACATAAAGTCCTAGTGTAGACCTGGCCTAACTCCTCACTTAAAGTCATCCCGGTTAATGTTGTTTCATTGTTACGTTGCTGATCAATTAGAGAACTTGCTCGCTTAAAGTTGTGCAATGCTCTCTTATAATGTTGTTTGGCAGCCGCTTGCTTTGTCCACTGCTTGCAGGAAGAGAAGCCTGTTGGAGCTAGCTGGTGGGGGCTTGGAACCAGGGTGGACCAGCAGCCCCCTATCCAGGGCCAATGCAAGGAAGTTTCACACCCTAGGTGAAACTTCCTTCCACCGGCCCTGCACCACCCCCCCCCCCAGCTAACACCCCCCCGCACGGCAGCCAGTCCTCTCCATGGCAGCTCCCTCCCCGCAGGCTGGCAGCTCAGCCCCCCGCCCGTGGCAGCCTCCCCCGGCCCGCAGCACCCCCCCAGATCCCGGCTCAGCTGCGGAGCCAGGAGGGCGGGAGGCAGTCGTGGAGAGCCGCCCCCCGGCTCCCCGCTCAGCCGCGGAGCAGGGAGGCAGCCACGGCCAGCTGCCCCCCCGGCTCCTGGCTCAGCCGCGGAGCCGGGACGGCGGGAGGCAGCCTCGGCCAGCCACCCCACCGGCTCCGGCTCAACCACAGAGCCGGACGGCGGGCTCAACCACAGCCAGCCGTGCCCCCAGCTCCCGGCTCAGCTGTGGAGCCGGGAGGGCGGGAGGCAGCCGCAGCCAGCCGTCCCCCCCCCCAGTTCCCAGCTCAGCCATGGAGCCAGGAGGCAGCCGCGGCCGGCTGCCCCCCCACCCCCGGCTCTGGCTCAGCCACGGCGAGCCGCCCTCCCAGCTCAGCCGCGGAGCTGGGACGGCAGGAGGCAGCCTCGGCCAGCCACCCCCTGCCCCGGCTCAACCGTGGAGCCGGACGGCGGGATCAGCCGCAGCCAGCCGCCCCCCCAGCTCCCGGCTCAGCTGCAGAGCCGGGAGGGCGGGAGGCAGCCGCGGCCAGCCGCCCACCCCAGCTCCTAGGGTCGCCTAGTGGGCGCACCGGCCCTGCCCCTATCAGCTTCCCGATCCCCTAAATTACCTGTGCGGCAGCAGCCCAGCAGGTTATCAATTGCTGGCTGTTCAGCTGTCCCTCCCCGCACTGCCATGTGCTGCTCCTGCCCTCTGCCTTGGAGCTGCTCCCGGGAGCCTCCTCCTTGCTGTGTGGGGGGGGGAGGGAGGGCAGGAAGAGGGGGACTAATGTCAGGGTGTCCTCCTCCCCCCTGCTCTTGCCCCCTGCTTATCCCTTCTCCATATAGAGCAGGGTGGGGACACGACGGATCAGGATGGAGAGAGTTTGCTGTCAACTTCCTGATCTACTTAAAAAGGCAGTGGTACTTAGCATAAGCGCCGACTTTAGTCAGCGCCGGTGGGAGCTCATGCCCCCGGCCCCGCCCCAACTCCACCCTGGGCCCCGCCCTCATTCCACCTCTTCCCCAAATCCCCGCCCCCGCCTCCTCCCCCGGGCACGCTCCTTGCAAGCCTGGGAGGGAGGGGAGAGGGGAAATGCAGCGCGCCCGCCAGCCACCTCGCGCCCAGCTCACCTCCACTTCCAGGTTCCGCCTCCAGAGACGCTGCTCTGCAAAGCCGCTTTTTTTAGCTCACAGGCTCGCCACCCGTCAGCTGCGTGGCGAGTGGCAAACCTAGGCGGGGGGAAAGCGCAGTGGCGGCGCCTCGGGGGAGGGGTATGGGGAGGAGGCAGAGGGTCCGGCTCCGCCTCCTCCCCATACCCCTCCCCCGATGCGCCGCTGCTGCACTTCCCCGCCCCCCCCAGACTTGCCGCCTGCCACACAGCTGCCAGGCGGTGAGCCTGTGAGCTAAAAAAAGTGGCTTCGCAGGGCAGCACCTCCGGAGGCGGAACCCAGAAGCAGAGGTGAGTTGGGTATGGGGGGGCTGGCGGGGAGCTGCCGGTGGGTTCTCTGCACCCACCAATTTTTCCCTGTGGGTTCTCCAGCCCTGGAGCACCCACGGAGTCGGCGCCTATGGTTCTTAGAGTGGTGTCAGTGTACTTAAAGCGGCAATGCACATCTCTCTCTCTCTCACACAGGGTGTGTGTTCTGTCTGCCATGCTGTCTCCCCTCCCTCCATGCGTGCTGCATTGTAGAGTGTGAGGCTACATTAACAACAATGTGTTAATCCTTGAGGGCTCAGCCGAATGCTAGTTCATCATTTAGCAGTAAAGCATTTAGCAGTAAAGCATGCCCTGGGAAATATCCCACCCTCTTCAACCCTCTAACTTCACCACCTCAATCAAGCTTCACAATCATCATTGCTGTGTATGGTATTAAATTGTTTGTTTAAAACTTATACTGTGTGTATATATTATATAATTTTTTGTCTGGTGAAAAAAATGTCCCTGGAACCTAACCCCCCTATTTACATTCATTCTTATGGGGAAATTGGATTCGCTTAACATCGTTTAGCTTAAAGTCGCATTTTTCAGGAACATAACTACAACGTTAAGCAAGGCGTTACTGTATAATAATTGTGCTAGAATAAAGCCCAGAAGAGAGGGGAGGAGAATCAAAACTGGAAACAAAGGGTGAAATCTTGACCCCCTTGAAGTCAATGGCAAAACTCCATTTTACTTCAGTGGGGTCAGAATTTCACCCCGATGGTAGAAATTCACTTAGAATTCAGCACGGAAAAAGACAGCATGAATCTAAAACCTCCTCTAAAGTACTGTAACTGCAAACATATTTCCATAATTGATCACTTTAACTTTAATAATTTCTTAAATATAGAAACTAGCAGATAAAGATTTTCCATTTTCTTGGTTTCATAGGTTATTCTGGATTTAGGGCAAAATTCTGGCCCCATTGTAATAGAAATTTTATCATTGATTTCTGTGGGACCAGGATTTGGTCCTTATAACCTAGAAACAGCTTTCATTCTGTCATATGAACTAATACATGAGATTTAAGGCTAGATCTTGCTCCAATTCAGTTTACTGGTAAAATACCCACATTGTCTTCAGTAGAAAATCCTGGGTCAGGTCCCATCTGACTGGAACAAAACTGTGTTACTTGGGCTGATTTTTAACTAAAACAGCTTTAAGAAAAGAAAAAAATCTGCTTTATAAAAAAAGGGTGTAAAGAATAAAAATGATATTTGGTCTATCATTAAAAAGGCAGTTTTGAGATTCTGGTTTTAGAGGACTCTTCCAGATTGACTCTAGGTGAAAGACTCATGAATTATATAGTTCAGGATATACTAAATTACTTCCTGGACTTGATCCTGCACTTTGTACCTTATTTGAGGCTTGCTATCATAAAGCGCTCACAGCAGAGCTTTAGAGCTTGATCCATTGGAGTCAATGTCAGAACTCCTATTAATTGCAGTGGCAGAAGGAACACGCCCTTACTTCACATCTTTGACTCTTTCCCACTGTGTTAGGGATTTTGGGAGGTCTTGTCTAGCGGAGGGGGGATGCCACCATGAGTTTTGCCTATATAAAGACCGCAGAATCAGTCCCAGACTACACTGAACATTTTTGACCAACTCTAATTTATGATTACAAGATGTTTTCATTAAAAAATGGCCTTTATTCAAAAATGATTTTTTTTCATGAAAAAAGTCATGCCTTTTCCCAGCTTTTTTATCATAATATTATTGAAAGTATAAACCATTTGATAACACTTACATAATGTTTTTTAATAAAAAGTTTTAAACTGAAAACCAGGTAATTTTAACTTTTTTCATGATTTTTTTCCAAAGCACTTTGAAATGGAAATAACTTTTAAATGTCAACAATTTTCACAACAACTATGATTAAAAAAACAAAACAAAACATGGCCCATATAATCTCTGCAACTATGCAGTGTGGAAAAGAGCAGCTAAAATCAAATGGGACAAGGGTTGAGGTCAAATACAGAGGAAAAAAAGAGGCTACAAGGTATAATTCCCAAGGTAGCCACCAATGACTCCTCCAGATTAAATATGTATGGCCTGCTGTGGTTAGAAATTTGGGAACAGTCACTCCTTTCATCATTGTTTTCCTGTGATTCAGGCATGATTTACAAGAGGAAAATTGCCTAAATTAATGCTCATATGAACAGAATTAACTTAACATGTATGCCATGTATATGTGTGATACTCTGTATCTACATGGGGAACAAATATTTAATGAGCTCTTCAAACTAGCAGAGAAAGGTATAACACCATCCAATGGCTGGAAGTTGAAGCTAGCCAATCCAGACTGGACATAAGGTGTACATTTTTAATGGTAAGAGTAATTAACCATTGGAACATGGGTCATGATGGATTCTCCCTCACTGACTGTTTTAAAATCATGATTGGATGTTTTTCTAAAAGCTCTGTTCTAGGAATTACTTTGGGGAAGTTCTATGGCCCGTGTTATACAGGAGATCAGACTAGATTATCACAATGGTCCCTTCTGGCCATGGAATCTATGAATCTATGGTTAGCCCAGTGAGGCTGTGTACCACATAGGAGAGAGGCAATCTTTCGGTTATCAAGAACTCGGACTGATAAATAAAACAATACATGATATACCACTTGGATACTAATTAGCAGCCAGTTCAGACACTGGAGGCATTCATACTAGTAGTGCTCTGGTTTAAAAGAAAGGGAGTTGGCAAGGCATTCTTTGTGAGAATCCTGATTCTGATTTTTGACTCTGTATCTTGCTTCCCACTTGGTCCATTAGAGTTTGAATACCTATAATATCTTCCTTCATTTGTCTGCACTCTAAACTAAACAGTCCAATTCTTTACAATCTCTCCTTATATGGAAGTGTCTGTGTGATTCTAATCATTTTTGTTATCTGTCTTTGGGCTCCTCTTTCTGCTATATCTGAGATGGGATGATTAGAACTGAACACAGTATTCAAATCGAGGGTGTACTTTGGCAGTAAGTGGCATCACCACATTTTCAGTATTATTTTTTTTATCCTATTCTTTCTACATCCTAAATTCTGTTTGCTGAGTTGGTTTGTTTATATCACTCATGCATCAACAGTTCACAGTGATACCCAGATCTTTTCCCCCAGTGGTTACTGTTAATGTAGAAGGACATAGGATGGTTGATTGAGAGTTATTTATAACAAAATAACCAAGTATCAATATTTATTAATCAAAATATTACTACTCTATAGCCACAGGATATGGTGGTCACAGAGCAATTGCATAATTTGATAGGCTACCTGCCCTGTAAGAATGTAGGTTTAGAAGATTGAACAAATAGTAAAGATCACTGAGCTATTTTTCTCTCAATCAGTTTACAGAATGTTTTCCAGTTTTATACAGTACAGTACTAAATGTCCACCCATGCTTGTTTCAACTCAATCCTACCTAATGGCACATTGCTTAGTTAGAATCAAATTCTTTAGTAAGAGCCAGATCTAGCAAAGCACTTTGAGCATGTGCAAAAATTTCAGTGTGATGATTCATGTGCTTAAATTTAAGTGCATTGTTAGATCAGGGTCTTAATCTCTCTAAAGCTGTTATTAAAAATAAATATATCACTGAATTACAAGTATACTTTGATAATAAAACAGCTGCTGTACTCTTCAAAATCACATTTTTAAATCATTAATGTAGTGTACACATGATATGCTGATAGCACTTTTAACTATAACGTGGACAAATAATGTAAAAATCTAGCATTATAATTTTGTTGTAATATGTGAACTTTTAACATTGTCTTTTTTCAATCTGTGTTTCTTTACTATACAGAAATAAGACCTATTTACCGCATTTTACATTTCCTAAATAAATACTTGGTGGGTAATTATAATTTAACTAAACAGTAATATTGAGGGCAAAATTTGGCCATCAGAGTGGAGGTAAAGTAGAGTAACTCCATTCAAGGTAATGGAGTTATATAATAAATAGTAATAACTAGTATGTAACTGGTGTTAAGTGAGATGAAAATCAGGCCCAAAGACTATAATTAATAGTAATAGCATGAGCCAGCGTCAGTTCAAGTAAGTTATATAATGGGGATGGCCAAACTTATTGACCCTCTGAGCCGCATACAATAATCTTCAGACGTTCAAGAGCCGCAAGACACGCACAACCTTTACACATGCATTTCTAAAAATATCCTAATTACTATATCACGGTTAATTACTGTTAGAGCTAGATGCCTTGTGGGTCTCCATCCTGGTTGTAAGTCTTTGGAAATCTGGTTGATACATTGTCAAGGCAGTACGGAGGAGCTCGGTCAAATGTTGATTTGTAAGGACTGCATGATGTTTCGATTTTATGAACTTCATCACAAAGTAATTCACAGCAGTATGTTGTACCAAAAATTTAAATGAGTCGCATACTAGTCTTCTTGAGTTGAGGATACTTCGTTCCTGGAGCTTGCTTCCAGAGCTCAATTGTAGACTGTGATTTATGCATCATCTTTAGAGCCTGGTCTTTCTGGAGTTCCAATAGTTCCATTTCTATGGTAGATGTTTCTGTAACCATGGTTTTGGGAATCAGACAGCCGTCATTGATCACATCAACCATGAATGGGTTTACAAGAAAGGCGAAGCAGGATCTCAGCTTCTGCAAGTCTTCAAACCTGGCCTGAAAGTCATCAAGCAATCCTTGTAATTTACCTCTGTATTCCTCGAGTTTGTGGTTTACTTTGATTTCAGGGAATGTGTTTATCCTACTTTTGAGATGGGGAAAGTGGTTGAAGTCTCTTGACATTATGTCTCTTTGCAGAAACTTTAACTTGTTCTGGGGGCTGAAGACTGTCTGAGTAAGGTCAGAAATAATCTTATCCTTCCCTTGGAGTGCCAAATTGAGAGTTTGCAGATGCTGCATAATATCAGAGGAAAACATCAGATTCTGCATTCATTGCTCATCTTTCAGTTGTGGATAGGACTTTTCATTTTCTTCAAGGAAAACACTGATAGGCTCCAACAGTTCCACAAACCTATATAAGACATTGCTGGTTGATTACCACCTCACAATACAGTAGAAAGAGACGTTGTTAGGTTTGTCTTCAAGATCCAGCTCTTCAATGAAATTTTTGAGCTGTCAATGAGTCTTCCCATTCAAGCGGTTGAAATTGACAATTTCTAGAACTATTTTTGTAACATTTTCATAGTTGAAGTATGGGCCTGTGAAATGTTCACAGTGGATGATGCAAAGAACAGGGAGAAACTACGGAAATTTGGGATCACTTTTCAAGAGTCCGATAAGGCCTACTTTTCCCCCCACACCATTGCAGGTGCTCCATCCATTGCAACACTGATAGATTTCTCAAGTGGTACATCAGCATTTGTCAATGCTTTATCAAGTGTGTTCTTTAGGTCAACACCACGGATTGTTTCTTTTAGCATCATTAAGTCCGACGTTTCTTTCACAATTACATCTGCGGAAACATAGCAAACAAATTTTGGTAGTTGTGGTTTGTCTTGAATATCTGTAGATTCATTGACAGACTGAATGCTAGAGAATTCTTAGATCATTTTGAATGTTGCTTGCAACATCGGCACTGATCTGGAAGATCCGCCTTTCCGTAGTGTGGCGCAAAATTGGAATTTGCTGTATTAGTTGTTGAAGTTTTGTGTTACTTGGATCTAAAATTTAAACCACTTCTGCAATATTCTTAACAAATTTTCCAGCACAATATGGACATTTAGCACAAGTGATATTCCATGCCATAACAAAACTAGCTTCAGTCATTGTGTCAGCTTCCTTCCTGAACTCAGAAAGTCTGTTGACTGTTGAGGGATAATTTTAATGTGCTTAGCTTGTTTTTCCATACTTCTGATCCAGGAGGGTACTTAGATGAAAATATATTGTGAGTTGTTCCGTAGTGACGTTTCAAGTTGCTTGCTTTGTAGTGAGAAAGTGATGCATTGCAGATTAGGCACAGGGGTTTGCCACCTTTATTAGTGAATGCAAAATCTTCCTCTCATTCTGGCTGAAAACTTTGGTTTTCTTCTTCATACTTGCGTTATTTACAATTTGAAGATGTCATTGTCATCCACAAAATTAACATAGGACTTAACACTTAAATCTAAAACTATTCAAATGTGACTTATGAACAGTAAACACAGCTTGTAGTGTGCAGCATGCAGGGAGATCATAGCACACGAGGTCTGCACAGCACTACAGTGATGCAATTTCCAATTATAACAAATATGTGCATCTAAAGTTGGAGCTTAGGCGACACTTCCAGGGCTGAAGTCCCCAGCACCAGCTCACCTGCTCCTCCGAGCTGATGACAGGCAACCCTGCCACCGACAGGGCCGTGGGTTGGGACGTGGTGGAAAAGGAGGGCCTGGGTGCCCCTACCGCCCAACCAGCCCTACTGACTTTGGCCACTAGACTGTGCATCTAATTGTGAGGGCTGCTCTACTGACTCTGGCCACTAGGCTGCCCAGCCCTGATAGAGTGGGCAGGTATATTGACTTTAGCGGTTAGGCCACATTACACATTACTCCGAGACCCAGAGGGGTCACGCATAATAGGCCTGTGGGCCTATAATGACTTGTGCCTCATCCCAAAAGGGGACAGGACATGCATGACCCATGACACCCCCTATTTAGACAGCGCTGTGTCAACAGGAGAGCTTCTTGGGAAGGTGGATTAACTACGCCGACGGGAGAAGCTCTGCCATCTGTGCAGTAGTGTCTTCACTAAAATGCTACAGCAGCGCAGCGGCACGGGTTCAGCTGTGCCACTGTAGCAGTATACGTGAAGTGATCTAGGCCTTTGGAAGCCAAAAAAGAAAGAAAGTGACTCTTTATGTAACTAAAGAATTGTCTCTTAGTCAAAGTTGTAGCATCTTCAATTCTTGAAGACTGTGGTGATTGACATTTTACAAACATATCTTTTTTCAACAAAAAAGTTATTTTTTTGAAAATGAATTTGTCATGGAAAACTGACTTGCAAAATTTGTAATTTGTGAAATTGGTTTCTTTCTATTGAAAATATTATTGAATTATTAATTTGTTCAAAGTGAACGCTCTAGTTGCAAAAAAGCAATATAAGCAAAAAGATCAAGCCTCTATACCCAACAAATTCTGTCACACAGAGTCAGGGGCAGGAGTGTTGCAGAAGAAATTAATTAAATGTTCGTGAGGCACTCAGATACTATGGTGCTGAAGATCATTTAAGTACCTAGCTATTTTCTGAGACATGTCTGCATTAGATCAGTCTAGTTGCCTGGAGTAGCTAAACATAACCTCAGGCCCTGTGTGTGTTGTGGCGGAAAAAGCTATCCTTTGTTGCCTGACCAGAAATAAAAATAGAACCACTACCAATACAGAGCAGCAATATGTACTCAGGGTTCCAATAAACGTTACCGCTAAACATTTATTTAATGTAATAAAATACTGAAAAATTACCCAAGCTACAGGCAATAGAGTAAGCTGGCAAATCAACAGGGCAGCACACAAATTCCAGCTCTGGAAAGAAAATTAATGAAAATACAGAGCTAGTACCTGTATTCAAACAAACCACCAGTGATTAGTACTTGAGATGAAATTTACAAACAGTTGCTTAGCTGTAAAAAGTAAATGTTGGTACATGGAGTCCAACACTACCATTCAGCTCTAGAGTTTGTTTATTAACTGAAACTATGTCAAGTTCCATAGCAGAATGTTTGTGTACATATGTATAGTGTGGATATACAACTGTCCCTGTGTCATATCCTCCTACCAAAATGGAAATCGGTGTCTGAACTATGACATTGAAAATGGTATCAGTCAGAGGAGGACGTACAACCAAATTGTTGTCAGAATGGCTAGTGATGCTACCAGCTTTATTCCATTTGCTTTGTTATATAAGTCTTTGAGGCCTGACTGATAGCGATCTAGGCCTTTGGAAGCCAAAATAGAAAGAAAGTGACTATTTTAACTGCAACACAGACATGTTGATATAAAGCTTCCTAACTCTTGCTGCAGTTTATAAAAATGAAGTAGTAGTGAATAAGGCATTGGCTGCATTTTGAACTTGGTACGTCCATACTAAGGGGAAGAAACAAAGAGTGGAAGCTTTTTCTATTTTCCCCATCATGCTAACTTTCATACATACATAACAAATGCAGTGTGAGAAAGACACAGCCTGGCTGTAGTCTAAGCCACTGGTCTCTAGTATCCCTAATCTGGAGGATTAAAACCACAGGGGCACTGACTCCCCAACTGCTGGCATTGGCAGTAAAGGTAAAGTTTAAATTTTGTTGGATTTCTTGTTGTTGCTTAAAAATTCACCTTGAAGTGCAATACATCAGTAAAATTGTATAATTTTTATGATTGTCTTCATAGCTTTGAAATACACTAAATATAAATAAGTGCTTTTATAGATAGCACATCACTATTCTTGCTTTAAACAGAAAGTTTGCAGTTTTATCTCTAAATATTGTTTTTCAGAATAAGTTAAAGTCTGTCTTTTATGTTCTCTAGTGTGACTTCAGCCAGCTTTTCAATTATTTCCATCAAGAACATAAAAGCCATATACTTGAGAGCCGCAGCAGCTATGATAAAGTACCAATATCTATAAGCCATAGTTAATATCACTGCACTAACATATCTCATGCCTTTTCATTCCAATACTATGCATTATTGATTCATCAGGAAGCGGCTTGATTCTGATGTTCATGGTCCCCATAGGTCCTATGCTGACTGATATCCAGTAAACCAAACTAAAAAGAAATCAAAATAATAATAGATTATCAGATTTGGGGGCAAAGATATTTAGTAAAGAAACAAATGAAATGTTCATTAATGCTTATTAATAAAATTTCCTCTTTGGCATCACTTAACATAATGTAATGTGATTCTCTTACAAGAAATACTAAATACTATGTAGTGAAATACTTGTATTGCTATCTTGTGTGCTTTAAATTACTATTAAAATGTGGATAACCATCAATCATTTTTCAATAAGAGATGTACTGCAACTGACAGTGACGTTATGAATGATAAGAAACTGCTTTCCATGACAATATCTTTCACACCGCTGCGTTCTCTGATCATTTCATTTGGGATGCAATGCAGAAGGGAGATTCCCAACATAGTTCGTTCCATTGCCCTTTCAGCTACCAACAGCTGTTGCTCTTCTCTCTTCGTCAGTGCCCACGTTTCACTGCCATACAGCATGGCTGGCAGCACTGTTGAATTGAAGATATTTTTACGTGTGGTCTTGTCAGTTTTTTCTTTGAGGACGTCCTTGATGGAATTAAATGCACACCATCCTGCCCAAATCCTTCGTGAGAGTTCTCCATTCAAGTCTTGGTGCATATTAACTTCTTGGCCCAAATATATGTATTGTTCCACTTCTTCGATGTCTTCTCCTGTTACTGTTATTTGGGCTTTTTGTAAGACGTCTGATCGCATATATCAAAACCTAATATATGCAGGGTAAATGGTGTAATGGCTCAAATAATGAGAGTATATTTTAGCAGATTTTTTAGTAAGCATTCTGTAGAGGAGGATTTTAAAATTCATTGTTCTTATAATTGTTTTATAATCTGTTTTTCTGTTATGCTTATTCTGAGGATGTTGTCATGAGAGTCAATATTTAGAATGAATGCACAGTAGCAGTGTCAATAGAGAAAATCCCATTCAAATTGTTTTTTCTGTGATTTGTTAACATACATTTTCAGTTCAAGCATCAGCGACCCTCTTGAGTTTTGGCAGTTTAACATGATAGCATTACAACATTCCTACTATAGTATGAGTAAGCAGATCCTATATATAGGACCTAGTCCTGAAAGATGCCAAGTGTCTTCAAGCCACATTGATTTATATGAGAGTTAAGGGTGCTAGGTGCCTCCCATATAATTTTTATCAGCTTTTCTACAATCCAAGGAGTTCCAAGGCATGAAGGGGAAATGCATGCACTGCACTATATGTTAAGATATTGCAGCACATACCTCTTTCTGGAGCAGGCAAGCTCTGTTGATCTTAGATCCATTGGGCCTAAGTGTCTTCTGGGAAGCAGTTCAAGGGCCACTGTAGCTTGGAGGGAATATGTCTTTATTACAAGGTCAGGTCATTGGGTGCAAATGTTTCATGGAATCTACAAGAGGAACATCATGCTGTATACACACCATAGTCATACACAGATGTTGGAGGGTCTTTGTGCATATCTACCTTCTTTCCATGTTTTTCACAAGGCTCCTTAAAATCTGTCCAGCATGACTTTGGACATTCTGTGGTGTGGTTCAATATTGCATGTGCCGGTGGCCTGGTCTGCCTCTTCAGAATGTTGTCCTGGAGCATTAGCTTTCAATGCAAAGATAAATCAACATGACAATGTTTGAGCTTTCAGCAGTACTCTCTCACTTCTTTGCAACTATTTTCATAGATCTCTGAGGCTGGACGTAGCATCAAACATTGTGTACAAACCCTGGTCTGGATATTTCTGAAGCTACTGTATTTGGCATTATGTTTTGTGTCTGTCTTTGGGAAAACCTCACTGGCATGCTTGAGAACAAGTTATACATTCCAACTGGTTTTGCTTGATCTCTCACGTGATGCTACCCAGTAGATATCCCAGATTTTGCCAGTAGTGATCAGTTGTATCTCCACACACTTCACACAGGAAAGGAGTTATTCCCTCTTCTTGGGAGACAAGTTGTGGAGGGTTTTTTACTTGTCAAAGACACCAGCAGGTGATTCACTTTACTGCTTCCTTCTACTGTGTTTCCAGGAACAAGCTCCAACCTATGACTTCGAAAGTCACACTGTTACCAGAGGTTTTACTTTTCTTTTCACTTGCTTGATTTTTGTGTAGTTTGTGGCACCCTGGAAAGGGATACTGACAGCCGGGGGGGCGCGGAAGAGGGGAAGGGGGAAACATCATAACAATTCACCTCTCCAAATTAGCATTTCACAGGTAGCATTAGTATTAGAGCACTGTAGTTTGCAGAAACAGTAGTTAGTTTTAGGCTAGACGCTTTAGGGAAGTTATAATTAATGATAGTTTGTATTTAAAAATCCAACATGGCCACCACTATTATTTTCTATTAGGAATTCCCAAGATGGAGGACATAGGCTAAATTAACCAATAGCAAGTCAGAGACAAGGGTTAAACAAAGTTCAGGAGAATGACTCAAACACTGGCAGGGAGGGGACAGGAGGAGTAGTTATGATGTAAGGGTAAAGCTGATTGGCTGAAAGAGTTGGCACCCACGCTGGGAGCAGGCAGCTTGAAAGGTCAACCAATCAGAAAAGGTCAGAAAACTGAATATAAGGAGACAATTGGCAAGCTAGAAGGTGTGTGGCAGGAGAAGGAGAAGATCATCAAGAAAAATCAGCAGAAGACCAAAGAGCGGAGATAGAGGGGAACGATCAGAGAGTGACAGATCAGAAGGACCAAGACAAGTCAGAGGGATTGAGAGGAGTGTAAGTCTGATATTTTTTCCTATTTTAAAAGACCATGTATGTCTGTCAATAAAGCTGGATGCCTGCTGTTGAGTGAGAACTGCCCCACCCCATCCTGTGAGCAGCCAGCCACGGCTTGCAGAAGGGTAATTGTTTCATGTTTGTTTAATGCTGTATTGTAGCGCTGTTTTATGCATATGCATCAGGTAGTTGTATGTTACATTGTAATGAGTTTAAGGTTATTGTATTATAGGCCTTATGCATGTGTATAAAAAGTTCAGTGTGTCCCGATATTGCAACATTGTATTTGTCTTAACAGTCTGTGTAGTTTCTTAAATGCATGATTTTTAAGTAATCCAATTGTGCCTTATTGCCTACTATATATTGTAATTTCCTTTTCTTTTCTCTTTCTTGCTTTACTAGATATATTGTAACCACCTAACTTTCTTTGAATAAATAAGACTTTTTTTTCAGAGCACTTCTGCTTGAGTGCCTATTCTTGACTGGAGGGAGGGATGTATCCGTGTCCTTTCAAGGGTTAGCAGGATTAGCCTGCTCTGGGAAGTCCTCTGTGGGTCAGAGACAAGCTTCCTGGTAATATCCTAGCAATTCCCTTAGGGAGGGCCACTACCTTTCTCCCCATTTGGACAGAACAAATTAACTAATCAATTTAGAAATATAGGCAGACCAATATTGAAGTACACAGATTGAAGTGTCAGTAGAGGAGGTTTTGGAACTAATTGATAAACTTAACTGTAACAAGTCACCGGGACCAGATGGCATTCACCCAAGAGTTCTGAAAGAATTCAAATGTGAAATTGCGGAACTATTAACTAGGGTTTGTAACCTGTCTTTTAAATCAGCTTCTGTACCCAATGACTGGAAGATAGCTAATGTAACGCCAATATTTAAAAAGGGCTCTAGAGGTGATCCCAGCAATTACAGACCGGTAAGTCTAACATCCATACCGGGCAAATTAGTTGAAACAATAGTAAAGAATAAAATTGTCAGGCACATAGAAGAACATAAATTGTTGGGCAAAAGTCAACATGGTTTCTGTAAAGGGAAATCATGCCTTACTAATCTATTAGAGTTCTTTGAAGCGGTCAATAAACATGTGGACAAGGGCGATCCAATAGACATAGTGTACTTAGATTTCCAGAAAGCCTTTGACAAAGTCCCTCACCAAAGGCTCTTGCGTAAATTAAGTTGCCATGGGATAAGAGGGAAGATCCTTTCATGGATTGAGACCTGGTTTAAAAAACAGGGAACAAAGGGTAGGAATAAATGGTAAATTTTCACAATGGAGAGGGGTAACTAGTGGTGTTCCCCAAGGGTCAGTCCTAGGATCAATCCTATTCAACTTATTCATAAATGATTTGGAAGAAGGGGTAAACAGTGAGGTGACAAAGTTTGCAGATGATACTAAGCTGCTCAAGATAGTTAAGACCAAAGCAGACTGTGAAGAACTACAAAAAGATCTCACAAAACTAAATGATTGGGCAATAAAATGGCAAATGAAATTTAATGTGGATAAATGTAAAGTAATGCACATTGGAAAAAATAACCCCAACTATACGTACAATATGATGGGGGCTAATTTAGCTACAACTAATCAGGAAAAAGATCTTGGAGTCATCGTGGATAGTTCTCTAAAGATGTCCATGCAGTGTGCAGCGGCAGTCAAAAAAGCAAATGGGATGTTAGGAATCATTAAAAAAGGGATAGAGAATAAGACGGAGAATATCTTATTGCCCCTATACAAATCCATAGTGCACCCACATCTTGAATACTGCGTACAATTGAGGTCTCATCTCAAAAAGGATAAACTGGCATTAGAAAAGTTTCAGAGAAGGGCAACTAAAATGATTAGGGTCCCATATGAGGAGAGATTAAAGAGGCTAGGACTTTTTAGCTTGGAAAAGAGGAGACTAAGAGGGGATATGATAGAGGTATATAAAATTGTGTGGAGGAAGTGAATAAGGAAAAGTTATTTACTTGTTCTCATAATAAAAGAACTAGGGGCCACCCAATGAAATTAGTGGGCAGCAGGTTTAAAACAAATAAAAGGACGTTCTTCTTCACACAGTGCACAGTCAACCTGTGGAACTCCTTGCCTGAGGAGGCTGTGAAGGCTAGGACTATAACAGGGTTTAAAAGAGAACTGGATAAATTCATGGAGGTTAAGTCCATTAATGGCTATTAGCCAGAATGGGTAAGAAATGGTGTCCTTAGCCTCTGTTTGGCAGAGTGGGGTGATGGATGGCAGGAGAGAGATCACTTGATCATTACCTGTTAGGTCCACTCACTCCGGGTCACCTGGCATTGGCCACTGTCGGTGGACAGGATACTGGGCTGGATGGACCTTTGGTCTGACCCAGTACGGCCTTTCTTATGTTCTTATGTACTTTGGGTTCAAATTTGGGGTAACAACGCACAATTTTAAGTGGGAAACTACTTTCTGGAGGATGGTTAATGCTCCAACAGATGCAAAGAAAATCCACATGCTCTGCAGGAATCTGGATTATTATTGTGTATCGGACAACCTTCTATAGTCCCTGCACTCAACCAGTCTTTTGTGAGATGGATGAAATGTGGAAATATGGAAGTTGTTCCATCATAGCCCAATGGCATACAATCAAGACTATAGGGGCTGAGGTTGGAATCTACTTTTGTAACTTGTGTGCAATTCTGCCCCTCTTGAGCTCCATGTATGGTTTTTAACTTTTGGTTGAGCATAAAAGTAAATCCAGTATCCCATCCCCTGGTTCCCTCTGGCACCCCCTCCACCCCGTTATACCCTCCAAATGCCCTACTCAGGGCCAGTATCAAGCCCCCTCCTCTGAATGCAGGCAGTACAGAGCCACCTCTGCTCAGCCTATGAATAAGGGGTGGAGTGGAAGAGTTGTTGAATTTCATCTAGAATGGAAAATAACATTACATTTAATAGAGAAGACTGCATACTTGAAGGGAAACTTTTTGAGGCGGCACCTAAGTAGATACTGGTTTTGAAATGCTTGATTTGCAACAAATGTCATAAAAGATTTATTTCTGTTGCCTTTGTCTCAGCTGGCAACTGGTTTCATTGCTTTCTTTTGTAAGCTAGGTCATGACTGAAACTAAAGTGATGTTTATTATTCACAGTGAAAGCTTGCTATAATATTTTATTGTATATTTATCAAATATGAGCTTGTTTTTAAGAGCAAGTAAGACTTTTGAATGTTTTAAAGCTGCTTCCTTTCCACATGTGGCATAATTGAATCGAGGTTACTGATATTCATTCCTAATATTTGTCAGTTTCTAATTTCACAGACATAGTTGCCTGGCTTATATGACTTATAAAAGTGATATGGGGCAGTTTTACAAAAACACGTGTCACCATATGAAGGAGCATTGTAAAAAGCAAGTTTGTGGTAGCATTGATCAATCTAATGATAAGTTAGCGGTTTTATGTACTGCAGCTCATCACTAGTATCTGAGCAACAAGAAAACCCTATGATAAAGTTACTTGTGTGGGAGCAGGAATGGGCCTTGTCACTGAGTCTGTGCATGTGTTCAAGGGGTGGGAATGGCCCAAGATGCACCAGGACAATTGATTGAAGTAGCACTACTACTGCTTACATGCCTCTACCAGGGTTTGAGGATTAGAGAAGTCACGCTGCGTGGCAGTCTACAGAGAGCGTGGGAGGGCAGGGACCTCTGCTGTGCAGACAGTTGAGGAAGCGGTATTCCTGAGCCACAGCACTGTGCATATCACAGCCCCCACAAGGCTGCTGCTCTGAGGTGAGGAACAGAGACAACAATGTCATGGGGAGCCCTTAATTCCTGATGCTTCAATGGTGAGACACTGGCCTACAGCCTCAAGTTCCCCTTAACCAAAATCCTATTTCCCCATAATTGCCATTAGCCTTCTTTGAGCTCACACAATATTCGTCCCCCTGCCAATCCCTCCCAAGGTCCCCATCCCTGGCAGCAGGGAGAGGAGCATAGATGAGGGTGTGGGGAGTAGAGAGGCACAGGGGGACTATGGGTAAGGTCTGCGTTGTGGGGTCTGGGGATCTGGGCAGGGGAACAGGGTTGTGTAAGTGGGCTGGAGTTGGGGACAACCCAGTGCCTCCGTACTGAGGCTTTGGCACAACAAAGGCTCCCCTGGTGCTGCTACCTCAGTGTTCAGGATGAGAGTGGAGTTGTGGCAGCAATGGAGGAGTAGAAGGGGAACTAAAGAGTGGAGTGTACATAACATATTGAATGTCTTAACTCTGCTTATTGCCTTGCTTTTGAAAGTTTGTGGACTCTGGAGTCTAACCTTAATCCATCTGTAACAGTTTTTGTGTGGAAACAATAAAGCCTAATAAGCAAAACAGTGTCCAGAAATCCCAGGAACACTATTTACATAAAAACAGGACATGACATATATTCAGGAAAGAATGAAAAAATATTAAATTCATGAAAATAAACATGTCCTTAGCACTAAGTGCTTGAAAAAATCAGCTCCTTCCTCACTTCAACACTTGCACCACATTAAGTGTGTCAGGAAGATTCCTGGTTCATCCAGCCCTTCCTTCCCATTCCATAAATATCCCCCCTCTTACTGTGTCCTGTTCAGTAGGATTGAGAGACTAGAACTCAACTCCTTCTTTCATGACACAAAACTTGCTCTCTCCTGACTTCTGAATTTCCAAACACAAGCCTTCCATGATGCCTTTCTTCAAATGTGTCTTGGCTCCATTTCATTTCTTTTTCTCTCCCTCAAAAAGCTCACTGAAAGATGTCAACACCTGCCTTCTGGTGTTATTAATGCTCCAATCTCATTGATGAAAGTGTCGTAGGTCTGAGAATCTTTGTTCTATCACATTACTGCTGGTATAATTTATCTTGTCATGTAGGGGTCTCCTTTATTCTTCCTCTATTAGAAAACTAAGCATTTTAATGAAATGAAAACCCCTACAGAAATTTGGATCAAGGACAATTTTAGGGTACAGCCACCACCTGTGTTGAGATGCGCATATCTAGAGGATATTATGGGCCAAATTCAGAGACAATGTCTCAGTGATACCACTAAGTGTATGTAGTCAAACTGCATCTAAGGGAGTTTAAGCTGTGTAACTTATATCAAAGGATCCTTAAGACGCAGTACCATTTAAAATAGTTAACTTCAAGAAGTTTCCTCTGTCTTCTATATATTTGCTTCCTGTTTTATACTTTTGACTAATATAGTCTTGACATTTTTAACCTCAAGCTACATTGTGTACTTGATATTTTTGCACAGTCCCTCGTCTCTTCTCTCATCTCTGCATCTCAAACAAAATTTGAATTAACACCTGGTCATACGGCTTTCCACCTTTGGCAGTTTCCATGACCAGATGAAAGTTTTAATGCTTGAGGAAGAAGAATCCTAAAGAAATAAAGTATGGGATGGAGGAGATGCCAATAAAGCAAATAGAAGGAAAAGCACTCCCAGTCGCTAAGGTTAGATCTAAGCCATCCATGTCAGAATGTATAATTTTATACCCTGTGGATGGGCATAACTTTTTAACAGTTTAGTGGTAACTTCTATTATTAGGTCACACACCACAGGTGGGAAGATTGAGTAAGGAAGTAACTGAATCTGAAGCTAGACGCGACAAAGGGTCCTGTGGCACCTTATAGACTAACAGAGGTATTGAAGCATAAGCTTTCGTGGGTGAATACCCACTTGCTGTTTGTTGGGAGCACAGTAAACAGGAGTGTCGTACGTTTCACACTGCTGCTAGCCCACACACAGATATGAACCCCATTAAGTGAAGCAGAGCAGCAGGGAACAGGCACCACTTATGAGGGCAGAGAAGTGGGAAAGTATTCAGAGCAGAGAACTCAAGAGGGAAAAAACTAGCATGCTGAACTTCGTTGCATTTACAGAAGTCTTAAAAATGATTTTTTTTAAATGCAAAGTATAAAACGATGTAAAATTGAATGTGTCTGAAACCCCAAATAGGATTATTCTATGACTCATACTAATGATTTTTTTTAATTCACCCTGTCTTCCTTGTTGGTAAGCATCTTTATCACTTGCTGTAAGCGAAAATGTAATATTTCACTTGCCTGTGTTTTAATTGAGGCATCTCTAGCTGCTGTCAGTTATTGTAACGTGAATAATGACATCTCTTCTTGAAAAGTCAAGGGACTTACTAAGGGTATGTCGACACTGCAAAGTTAAGTCCATGTAAGGCAGCATACTCTTACCTAACTATGGAGGTGTACACACTGCAATGCTCCTCTCACTGCTTTAAGTCACCTGGTATGCTTACCTAATAAAACCACCTGGACAAAAGGCATAGACAGAGGTTAGGGCGATGTAGTTAGAGCAACACAGTGTCAGTGTAGATTGTCCAGGAGGTGTCCCACACTGCTCACTGTGACCACTCTGGTCACTGTTTTGAACTCCGCTGCCCTGCAGCCAGCTACACAGATATGCACCCCTCCCCTTATTGAGGTGCAAGAGAGAAGAGCCACAACAATGGCAGCAGAAGTAGGAGATCTAAATCCAACTCTGTGCTTAAGCTTTACATAAGGTGAGGGTCCAATGTGTCTTATCCCTCCTTAAAGTTAAGGAATAAATTAGTTTTGTCTGCGTAAGGACTGCAGGCTTAGGCCAACTGCTAGTGTCTCACCTCAACTCCCTCTGCCCTTTGTTTTAATCGCACAAGGGACACACAGTACCCACGAAGTAGTTATCACTTCCTCATTTATACAGTCCAAATCCTTATAATTCCTATGTACCTCCCCCTTCCTACATTAAAAAAAGACTAAATTATATGAATAAATGATGTATGAGGCTAAAGGATGTAGAAACAGAGCAGAGAGATAATAGTGAGGAAAGAAAGAACAGCATGAAGGACAGAGAGAGAACACTGAAAATTTTAAAACTGTAAAAAAAAATTTAAAAGGCTTTGTGGAATGTTTTTATTACTGTGAATGTTAGTGTTACATGAACAGAGTTGTGGCATTTATTATTGATAAGATATCATGTTTATATTAGGAAGACATGAGGTGGGTGAGGTAACATCTTTTATTGGACCAACTTCTGTTGGTGAGAGAGACAAGCTTTCGAGTTTACATGGAGCTCTTCTTCAGGTCTGCTCTGTGTAAGCTTGAAAGCTTGTCTCTCTCATCAACAGAAGTTGGTCCAATAAAAGATGTTACCTCACCCACCTCATGTCTTTCTAATATCCTGGGATAAACACAGCTACAACAACAACACTGCAAAATACAGTCATATGGCACTTTAAAGCAAAATCCAGCTCTAGTGTTTATAGCCCTGATGGAGAGTCCTTTGGAATTTAATAGGGATGAAACCAATAAAGCTCTATAGAAATTATTCTACATTTTTATACACTTCAATAGAAAAAAAGCATTATTTTCTATAGTTTAAGCCACCACTTAGATATAGCAGCAATATAGTTCTCTATTAAATTCTAAAAGGCTTCAAAAAAACCTTATAGAAAAGATTCTCTCTTAATTAAAGTGCATAGGACTTCTCCATGAGGAAATCTTAAAGCAAGGGGTACAATGCAGCAGACAGAGTGGGTGCATAGCACACATATTTAATGAATGAAACGTTCACTCAGTCTGACCGAAGGGCTACATTTTGTGGGGTCCTAATTCTGCTACCCTCCACAATGAGAAATTTGAGCATTATTTAATACACTTTCATTGCAAAGGATTCATTATAGTTGAAATCTTAAAAGGCAAATGAAGGACACCCATTATTTCTCTCACTGGTGACAGAGATAAATTCATCTGAATATTAGGGTATGTCTACACTATGAGACTAGTTCAATTTTTGTGAAACCGAACTTGTGAACCCGATATTGCCAGGTCGATTGTTCGAATCCACATCAGGGATCTTAATTCGAATTTCCGAGTCCACAGTAAGGGGGGGAAGCGTCGACATTGCAAGCGGTGCACTGTGGGTAGCTATCCCACAGTTCCCGCAGTCCCCGCTGCCCACTGGAATTCTGGGTGTAGCCCCCAGTGCCTTGTGGGAACGAAATTGTGTCAAGGGTCGTTATACGTAAATTTCGTCACTCGACCCACACTCCCGCCGTCCCTACGTGAAAGCGCCGGCGGGTAATGAATTCGCGCCCTTTTCCTGATAGCTCGGACACCACAGGACAGTGAGCATGGAGCCCTCCGCGATTATCGCTGATGTTCTGTCCGTTGCCAACACCTCGCGCCTTATAGCGCACCTTTTCCAGACTCAGATGCAGAGAAATCGGGAGAGGAGGCAACGGAAGCTCCGGGAGTACTTGAACTCTGAGAGGGGCATGGACCTCTCGCAAAGCGCTGGACCCCGGCCCCTAGACATCATGGTGGCAATGGGTCACGTTGATCCTGTGGAACAGCGATTCTGGGCAAGGGAAACAAGCACTGACTGGTGGGACCGCATAGTGCTGCAGGTCTGGGATGAATCCCAGTGGCTGCAAAACTTTCGGATGCGTAAGGGCACTTTCATGGAAATTGTGACTTGCTGTCCCCTGCCCTGAATCGCCAGGACACCCGGATGCGAGCAGCCCTGAGTATCCAGAAGCGAGTGGCCATAGCCCTGTGGAAGCTTGCAACTCCTGACAGCTACCGGTCAGTAGCGAACCAATTTGGAGTGGGCAAGTCTACCGTGGGGGTTGCTGTGATGCAGGTAGCCCGTGCAATCGTTGACCTTCTGCTCCACAAAGTAGTGACCCTGGGAGACGTGCAGGCGATCATAGATGGCTTCGCTGCGATGGGATTCCCAGACTGCGGTGGGGCCATAGATGGGACACACATCCCTATCCTGGGACCGAAGCACCAGGGCAGCCAGTACATTAACCGAAAGGGCTATTTTTCTATGGTACTGCAAGCATTAGTGGACCACAAAGGACATTTTACGAACATCAATGTTGGGTGGCCAGGCAAGGTTCATGATGCTCGTGTTTTCAAAAACTCTGGTCTGTTTAGAAGGCTGCAACAGGGGGTTTATTTCCCGGACAGCAAAATCACTGTTGGGGATGTGGAGATGCCAACAGTGATCCTAGGGGACCCTGCCTACCCGCTAATGCCATGGCTCATGAAGCCATACACGGGAGCCCTGGACACTGAAAAGGAGCTCTTCAATTACCGCCTGAGCAAGTGCAGAATGGTGGTGGAGTGTGCCTTTGGCCGTCTGAAAGCCAGATGGCGAAGCTTACTGACTCGCTCCGACCTCAGCCCTAAAAATATCCCCATTGTGATTGCAGCGTGCTGTGTGCTCCACAATCTCTGTGAGATCAAGGGGGAGACGTTTATGGTGGGCTGGGAGGTTGAGGCAAATCGCCTGGCAGCAGATTACGCTCAGCCGGACACCAGGGCGATTAGAAGATCACAGCGGGACGCGCTGCGCATCCGGGAAGCTTTGAAAGCTCGCTTCCAGACAGACCAGGGTAACCAGTGACTGTTACACTTCCTTAAACAGATACTGAACCTTCCCCTGTTTCTTTACACAGTTTCCGTTGCCTATCCTCTCCCATTACCAACCCCCTTCCCCGTCCTTCGCTCAACGCTCTAAAGACACAATAAAGGAAACATTTTTTTATTTGGACCGTCTCCGGTACTGGTTTCTCATTTACGGTTTTAACCGTGGACGCATACCGCGGTTGGGGAGCGGGTGGAGTGTGGGAAAGTACGCTTCAAAGCTTGGGGAATGACATGCTCCTGCTCCCAGAGCAGTCCTAAGTGCTGGACTGCTTGTTTAAAGGGAGCCATTAACCTCTCCTAATCGCATGTTTGTGTGGTGGGGTGTGTGACTTTTTCGCTGTGAATATCGGCCATGGATCCCCCGGTGCATTGATCTATCATGCAGGCTATTGCCAGCCGCCAAAGATCAGCGGTCACCCTCCCCCACCAGACAGCGAACCACCCAACCACCAACCCCACGTAGAGAACCTGAAAACTCATACACAGAATGACAAGTGTGCTTACTACATGCAATTTTTACTGTGCCTTTCAGTTGATCTGTTACCCTGTATGTACCCTGGGTTGTGCTCCAGTCCTCTGCACTTACAAACCCCGTTACCCAATAACCCGAAAAACAAACGGTCCCGTTTAAGACACTCAGGGAAACATGAATGAACCAAAAAAACCAGTTTTATTAAACAGAACATTTCTTTAACATGGAACCTGGGAAGGGAGGTGTTAAGGGGTGCGGCTGGAGGGAGGGGAAGGAAAAATCTAAGGTTTTGGGAATTAGAGCCTTCTGCTACTGGAGCAGTCTGCAGGGGTGGAGTGAATATTTCCACGGACCCTGCCTCCCCTCGTCCTAGTGACTTTGGGTGAGTAAACCACTGGACTTGGCGGCGGGGGTGGGCGGTTGGAAAGAACATATAGAGGGGCTCTTTCCTCCTGTCTCCTGTCCTGGAGAACATCCACCAGGCGCCGGAGCGTGTCGGTTTGCTCCCTCATTAGTCCCAGCATTGTTTGGGTCGCCTGCTGATCTTCCTGCCGCCACCTGTCCTCGCGCGCTTCAGCCCTCTGCTCCCGTTCCCTGGCTGCTCGCTCGGACCGTGAGGCCGCCTCCCTTCGGGACAACATCATCAATTCTGAGAACATGTCGTCCCGGGTTCTCTTTTTGCGCCGCCTTATATGTAGTAGCCCATGGGAGGGAGAAACACGGGTAGGGCGGGAGACACTCGCAGCTGCGGGATGATGCAAAGGGAGTGAATTCCTCAGAAAGATACTTTTTCCAGAACAATGACCATACTCTTTCACCGTGAATAGGACCAAACACAATGCCTATCACATGGATACGTACTACAAGGTCAAATGTTATGCCTTAATGCTGAGTGTCTGGGGTCCCGGTATACGGATCCCAGAAGCCTTGCCGAACAGTGAAAATCACCTCTCTGAAGACCATGGTAAGGTGATGAGTTAGGACTGCTGAGAGATTGCTTCACAGCAGTGCTCTACTCCCATGTCTCACTCACTGTTCCTGGCGGCGGGCAGGAACTGCTGCTGGCCAAACCGCTAATCTACAGCGGCTTTCCTAACCCCCCCCACTCCGCGTGTTCGCTCCCGGGAACCAAAAGTGCCCGCGAACCGCTCATCATGAACGGCTCGCCTACCCTTCCCCCCCCTCCGCATGGTCGCTACCAGGAACCTAAAGTGCCCGCGAACCACTCATTATGAATGGCTCGCCTACCCTTCCCCCCCCTCCGCGTGGTGGCTCCCGGGAACCTAAAGTGCCCGCGAACTGCTCATCATGAACGGCTCGCCTACCCTTCCCCCGCCTCCGCGTGGTCGCTCCATGGAACCCAAAATGCCCGCGAATCGCTCCGCATTAACGGCTCGCCTACCCTTCCCCCCCTCCCTTCGCGTGGCAGCTCCCGGGAACCAAGATCGCCCGCGAACTGCTGTGTTTGAACGGCTGGCCTACCCCTCCCCCCCCCCCTTCGCGTGGCCGCTCCCGGGAACCAAGATTGCCCGCGATCCGCTGTGTCTGAACGGTTCGCGTACACTTTCCCCGGCCTCCCGTGGCCGGTCCCTGGAACTGTCCCTGCACGCACACCGCTAAGTACTAATGGTTTGGCTCCCGACTCCCTACCACCACGCGTTAACGGAAACAGCCGGGTGTCTTTCTTTAAAGGGAAAAGGAAGCATTCACTATACTAATTATACCACTCATTTAAACCAGGACCCCATGACTGATATCACTCTGATGAGGATTACCGAGACAGAGAAATACTGCATGCTGCGTCAATGCCAGCAAACCCCGGGGCCGTATGCTGCCATGCTATGCAAGGCAATGATACCAGAGTACCTGCAGCTTGCATGGCGCGGGAAAGTATCCTACCATGGAGGAGACAATAAGGCCGCTCTCCCAGTGAACATGCTAAACAAGCTCTCACTGTACCTCCAGGAGAGCTTCGCGGAGCTCTCAGATGGGGATTACACCTCTATCCCCATACATATTGACCGACTTTTCGAATAGTTGCACGGGAAAGTGACTCCAAGCTGAAGCGCATAAGGCCAATTAAGCCACAGTTACACAGTGCTAACACACCATACCTATTGTATTGCAAATAAATGTCTAACACACTGACCTGATGATCCTTCGCCTGATTCCTGGTCAGGAATGCTGCCTTGGGAGTGTTCATAGGGCAGCTCAGTCAGGGTGAGGAATAGTTCCTGGCTGTCGGGGAAATCAGCAGTGAGACCGCTGTCTAGTGCCTCGTCCTCCTCCCTTCCCTCCTCTTCTTCCCCGTCGTCGGAGTCCACGGACACTGGTGGGGTAGTTGTGGCAGCACCACCGAGCATGGCATGCAGTGCCTCGTAAAATCGGCAAGTGTGGGGCTGCGACCCGGAGCGTCCGTTGGACTCCTTGGTCTTTTGGTACGCCTGCCGCAGCTCCTTGATTTTCACGCGGCACTGCGTAGCATCCCGGCTGTATCCTCTCTCCGTCATAGCCTGGGATATTTTCTCATAAATCTTTGCATTCCGTCTTTTGGAACGGAGCTCAGCTAGGATTGATTCATCTCCCCACACAGCGATCAGATCCAAAACTTCCCGATCACTCCATGCTGGAGCCCTCTTTCTATTCTGCGATGGCATGGAAACCACTGCTGTAGAGCTCTGCATCGTTGCCAGTGCTGCTGAGCTCGCCACGATGTCCAAACAGGAAATGGGATTCAAAATGGCCAGACAGGAAAAGGGATTCAAATTTTCCCGGGGATTTCTCTGAGTGGCAGGTCAGAGCATCCGAGTACAGATTACTGCCCTGAGCGTCCACTGAGTGGTGCACTGTGGGATAGCTCCCGGAGCTATTACCGTCGAATTCCGTCCACAGTACCTCGAATTCGACATGGCCATTTCGAATTTGGCACTACTCCCCTCGTCGGGGTGGAGTACAGAAATCGATTCAAAGAGCCCTTTATGTCGAAATAAACTGCTTCATAATGTGGACGGGTGAGGGGTTAAATCGAGTTAACGCTGCTAAATTCGACAAAGTCCTAAGAAACAAACAGACCACGAATAAACTACAATTGACTTCAATAGGCTTTGGACCAGGCGCTAAGGGCCCAGGACATCTGCCATTGAAGTCATTGGAAAGTCTCCAGCAGGCCCCAGATGACCATAGCAATGAGGAATAAGGCCCAATTTACTTTTCATATGATTCAGCTTAATTGGGACTTCACAACAAGATTAGCATCATCCTTGCAGTGCACTTCTTTACAGCATTGCCATTCAATTTTATTGCATGCATTTTAACTCATCAATATGCAAAGAGTTGGATTACCAGTGAAGTCTTGCAAAGGCTTATTCTCATTACCTGCTCTACATGAAAAAAGAAATTTCTCCCTTTGGTATCCATTAGCAAGTTCACCTACCAGTAAAAGCAGCTCCCTGTGGTGATTTAGTTTATATCCAAAAAGAGGCCTTTTTTTGTAATAAGGAATCACCTAGAAAAAATGATAGACCACTGTGACATTGTCTGATTAAAATATAATTATGCAAGCCGCTGTTTCTACCATTGGATAAGATTTGTTGCAATTATATAACAAAGTATAACATATGGCCAGAAAGACACGTTAGAAAGGTATGTGAATGGAAATTAGGGCCAATCATGCTAAATAGTCTAGAACTTTGAAATGCAAACCTATATTGTTAGAAATACTAATTGTTGTTGTTTAATTCTAGCCATGTAAACAGACAACTCCTGTCTGTCACTATAGCTACTAATTCAGAGATCAAAAGGGAATATTAACATTTAGATGCATCTTGGGTAAAATAATGTCACTGTTTATATGTCTCTTTGAAGTTTGTAATACTCTCCCTAATGGATAAATTGCCCTGTGTTAATTTGTGTAACTAATTACTGATGGTGTTTAGAAAGCAAAAGGTTACATCAAAAGCCTATTGTTTAACCAGGACTATGTGATCAAGTGGATGCAAGAACACTGTATAAAAAGACCCTTGGGTCCTGATCCTGTTCATCTCAGATCTGCTTAAGCTTCATTGGGGGAAGTTTGAGTCACAAGACTGAGATCCCAGTTATGCTGATATGCCCAGAATGAGATATTTGGACATTGGACTATAACCTATTAACTGAATTTTAAAGGAACTCTTTGCAACTCAAAGCTCACCATCTCTGCTATGAATCTGAACCTCAATGGATTGAGCTCATGTCTGTATGTATATTGATCTTTTAACCATACTCTCTCTTTTGTTTTTTAATAAATTTTAGTTTAGTTAATAAGAATTGGTTGTAGCATGTATTTGGGTAAGATCTGAAACATTCATTAACCTGGGAGGCAACGTGTCCGATCCTTTGGGATTGGTAGAACCTTTTATTTTATATGATGAAGTAAGATTTTCAGAAATCATCATACTTGACTTAGGTTCCCAGATGGAGGCCTGAGGCTGGATCGCTTTAAGGGAACTGTGTTGTTTGGACTTCTCAGTAACCAGTAAGGTAATAAAGAAGCTCTTTTCTGCTGGCTTGGTAAATATCCATATTGGTAATATCCACCAGTATTGGAATATCCCCCTGCTTCTGGGGGTTTGTCTGCCTGTAGTGGGGCGACTGCTCCACTCCCTGAGAGTGTGGGCTGCAACAGGCCAATGCGCCAGCGCAGACAGGCAGCCACTTAGAGAAGGGCTTATTGGGAGCCAATCAGGGCCAGGCTCAGTCCTATAAAAAGGCTGCTCAGGGAGAGGAGAGTCAGTCTGTCCCAGGCCTTTCACAGGGGAAGGTCAGTCTCCAGAGCTGGGAGACTAGCACCATGGACAGCACAGTGCTGGACAGGCTCGGGGAGCAGAAGGGAGCTCTAGCCCGTAGCCTGCCAGGCTGCAGGCCCTGAAGGGAAGGGCCTAGCGGGTGCAAGGGAGCATAGGGGAAGCTGCCCAGGGAAGTGGACAGATGAGGGGAGAGAAGGAGGACAGCGAGGCTGCCACCAGAAGGTCCCTGGGCCGGGACCCAGAGTAGAGGGCGGGCCTGGGTCCCCCCCTTCTCCCCTGGCAGTACACCCAGCCAGCGGCCGTGAGGAGCGTACATCACAGACTATGCCAAATCCGTGACAGGAGGGATTAGACTTTGGGGGTGTGGTTGGACATGATGACTGGAGTGCAGTGAGACTGCTGATCAAACAACCCCCCAAGAAGGGGTGTGGATGGACTAAGGGGCACTGCCGGAGGGCAGTGGTCCTGAAGAGGACGCCGTGAGCTGGGAGCAACGCGGGCTCAGACGCCAACTAAGGGTGAGACAATGGGCGCTCCACTGGACTGAGCTAATTCCCAGAGACAACCAGCAGGAGGTGCTGGGTGGTGAGTCCCAACCCTGTCCCACTGCCCCATTCTTTGCAGTTCACCCTAATTGAGTGACGATAGCTGGCCCCCATTGGGACCCAGGTCACAACCACAGAAATCCTGTTTGGACTGGCTGGTGTCAACTGATAAGAGAATCCCCAAAGATCTGTTGTGCATTCTGCATACTTTACTGGAAGAAATAGATACAAAGGACAATAGGCACAGACAGGAGATTTTTGTTTAAGGAAATACACATGAAAACAATTATTTACTTGCCTTCATTGTAAATAATGAAGGCAAAAATCAATCTGAATGGGCTGATGACGAACGCTGTGAAGATCTGCCCCCCGAGTGAAAGCAAAAAGGAAGAACACATTTAAAGGGGTAATACAATGTCACACTTGATTCTGTTCTTTCCACACACAATGGCACATCAGGATCTTGTGAACCAGGAGTTCAGTGCATCTTGAATAAACAACAATAGCGCCATGATTTTGATCCTGCAAACGCATATAAAAGAAAATTAAGGATAGAATAAGTATATGCAGGATCATTCCCATACCGTTAGTGATCAGCAGAGTCCACAGCCCAATGCTCAGTGGTACCTATATTGCTACAGCATGGTGCATAAGGTGAGCATCATGAAAGAATAGAAATTATGGAACTAAAAAGAAGAGGGGTTTTTGTAATAGTGTGTTGAATGCCTTCTCCCCAGCCTGATTATTGGAGGCATTCAGCATAAATCATGTACACCGATGTCATTTGTGTATTTTCTCTGCTGTTCACGTTTAAAGCAAGACGGCCATTCTGCCTCCTGCTCCCACCCATTTGATGAGAAAGAGACAAAGGAAATACCGTTTAAGTAAAATTGTACCTAAAACGGTTCTTGAGAATTCATCTGTGCGTGTGTGCCAGGAAGATGCTGACAAGCGAAGAGGGTGTTTGTGCTAGGATGTATCTGAGTGTGACACCACAGCAAGCTTCCATCTGAAGGGTTTAAAATGACACATCCAGCAAAGGAAAAGATAGAAAACCTAAAATGTGCACACAAATAAGAAAATAAGTGCCAAAGTAGATGGGTATTGAATTTGAGGGGGCGGGGGGTGGAACTCACCAGTATAAAGGATTGAAATTGAAAGAAACATTTAGAATAAAAAAAAATTCCCTGTGCTAGACAGGAGAATGTTGGTACTCATTCACTGGCAAAAATCTTTCAGTTGAAGTTTTACTTGTTATCAACTGGAGAAAGGTTGGCTGGTATATTCTGAGTAGAATTCTAACGTTTAGATTTTAAAGAGGTTTGTTAGCACTGGCCACACACTGGCAGTTGTATGAACCTTACTGAATAATGGCATCTCCACAGCCCTCATTTAAAAGTGCTCAGCTCTGAATAAGCATGGAGAACTGTAGTGTGTTGTTCCTGGAGATGATCCCTTTCAGTGATGTGTCAGGCAGCAAGAGAAGGTTGCAGTGCTGTTGTCTGTGTCTAAGCAGAGCATTGCAATGTCCAATACTCTCAATCCAGCAAAAGCCTCTCGTGTCCCAAGTCAGAGAGAGCGGGACTGACCTTTGCCAGTGGCACTGTAGCCTCCCCTGGTTCTGCTTACGAGTTCCCCACCAGTGTGAATAATGTGGACTCCTAGACACTTCCCCTTGTTTGTGCACAGTATCACTGAGATGCTTGGACTACAAGGTGAAACAAAAGGGGCTCTCTCCTACGCACAACTGAAATCTGTGCTGGCTACAGTGATCCATCCCAATCAGACCTACTCCACTCCCAGAGTCTGACCACATTTGACAACTTACAAGCAAAAGGCTTGGGCTTGTAGGAAAAAGGGGATGATCCAGCTTGGTCAAGAGAAGCAGAGTCTGAAAGCAAGAGGGTTGTTGCAGGAGGGTGAGCCCCCTGAGCAGGGGTAGGAGTCACGGGCAGAGAGGTTGGAGGCGTGAAACACTGCAAGAGTAGGAGACCTCTGTGGGAAGATCTGCATGAAGGGCTGTGGAAAGACTGGTCGCCCGCAGGGAGGGAGGGCTGGATAGCAGAGCCCTGGCTCAGGGGCCAAAGGAACTGAGAAAGGAGTGCTGCTATTGACTCTTGAGTGGGTGACTTGGAAGTGATGTCCCAAAACAGCTGTATGTTTATTGTGGAGACTGGAAGATAGCTTTACTCTAAGGGTATGTCTATACTTACCCGTCGCGTCGGAGGGGCGGGATCGATGTTCTGGGTTCGATTTATCGCGTCTTGTCAAGACGCGATAAATCGAACCAGGAAGTGCTCCCTCATCGACGCTGGTAATCCAGCTCGACGAGTGGAGTAGGCGGAGTCAACGGGGGAGCCTGCGCGCCACGTCTGGACCACAGGTAAGTTCGAACTAAGGTACTTCGACTTCAGCTACGTTATTAACGTAGCTGAAGTTGCGTATCTTAGTTCGACGGGGGGGTTAGTGTAGACCTGGGCAAAGACTTTGTCAGACATGGAGAGACTGTTCCCTTCACAGGCAGAACAAGGAAGGACATTGTTTTGTGGCCTGCTCCAGGTGAAGCCACCTTATCGTAAAGCCCAAGAGCAAGTGAGGTAGAATTGCCAGGCAGAAGACCACAGTGTACATGATGGCCATAAACAACATTCACTGAAATGATGTGGAGAAAGAAACATATGCTCAGTACATAGGCAGGAAAAATAAAATAGTTGGATAACAGAGGCAGATTCACCTCATCTTAAAGGGTCCAGGAGCTAAGAGCAGAGTGACATGTTGGCGGCTTCGTTTCAATGAGGAAGGAAGCAGATGATGAGTAGGTGGTATGGAGAAAAGCCAGCAAGTATGTCACATGCCACATGTGCTGAACAAGCTCATATTGCTCCAGTCACTGCCGGAGATAGGGACAGAAATGAACTAGGACATCCTGTTCCTATGCCAAGAGCAGGAACATGGTAAAGGTCTGTTGCCATGACAGTAGTATTAATCTCAACAGCCATAACCAAAACCTTCTGAACAAAAATACTTCAGTAGTCTCAGCCTGGATCAAGGATAACATGTATCCTATCTGCCTGAAAGTTTGCCACAAACAACAATGGAAAAGCGAGACAACCTGAAACAGCAACTAGGGCACACACTAGCTAGCTGTGAGAACCAATGCTTTATGGGTAAACTTGTCCAGCTTTTAGGTTGGCTGGCTAATATCCACTCCTAAACCCTCAAGAGTTCTGGAAACCACATTGTTTATTGGGAGAACTATGACGAGATCAATTTCTATTTTATAAGATTTATTATAACTCAAACTAAAGTCAGATCAAGAAAACAGCAAAACTAAGCCAAGCCATTAATACTTTACTAAACTGCAAAACACTATCAAATACCAAGCAAACTAGTTAGTCTCAGCACTGAAGTAGCGTTAAATCAAATTAATACCAAAATATTATTAATCCTTTGTAGCGAGGCGGTCTGGTCCCCAGCCGCCCCGGAGAGGGAGGAGCCCCTCTGGACACCAAAGTGGGTGGAGCCAGAGAATCCTGGCCCCACCCCTCAGAGGTCAAGGCACAGGACAGGAAGTACAAAAACCAGTCCTCAGAACTCTGAGGTTGAGCCCCAGCCACCAGAGAGGTTGGATACATGTGGACTAGCTCCCCGCTGGGAGGCCACGGTGACCAGCAGCTGACCCGAGGACTGGCCTGACCAGCCAAGCCTGCCGCTCACTAGTTACCCTGAGGAGCCACCAAGCCTGCCGCTCGCCAGCTACCCTGAGGAGCCCATGGTGTGAGACCCCTCGGAGGACACCACCCTGACCCAGGTATCCATAGAGGGGGAGGTTGGAAGCAGCCTGGGAGCAGCTGACCCAAGTCTGGCTGCAATACTTCCAGAGCCGATGTCAGTGTGTTGCGGCCAGGATCCCCACTGACACAGCGGCGGGTCCTCTGCCGCTGCTAGGGCCCCGGGCTGGGACGCAGTGGAGTGGGTGGGCCTGCGTCCCCCTGCCACCCAACATGCAGGTGGCGGTCTCCCCCTCTCCCAGGTCCTCCAGAGCCAGGACCTGGACACTTGTCACAACCACTACTGTTTGCCTGAGGGCCTGAGCCCCTGACTGTTTGTGACCTGCCCTGACCCAGGGCCTGGGGTTAGTACTATTGAACTGTGGCCCAGCCCCTGCCTGAGGGCCTGAGCCATTGCTTGTTGTCGCCCACCCTGACCCAGGGTCTGGGCTTGCTAATAACGAACTGTTTGCTCGGCCCCTCTCTAGGAGGGCCTGAGCTGCTGACTCTACCGCACAACTAAACTAATTCCCCAACACCTGACTATGTAGCGGGGCGGTCTGGGCCCCAGCTGCCCTGAGGAGGGGCTGAAACGCCTACATCCTTATATAAATATAAGGATGTAGTCCCTGGAAAAATCATGGAACAGGTCCTCAAGGAATCAATTCTGAACCACTTAAAGGACAGAAAAGTGATCAGGAACAGTCAGCATGGATTCACCAAGGGCAAGTCATGCCTGACTAACCTAATTGCCTTCTATGATGAGAACTGGCTCTGTGGATGAGGGGAAAGCAGTGGATGTGCTATTTCTTGACTTTAGCAAAGCTTTTGATACAGTCTTCCACAGTATTCTTGCCAGCAAGTTAAAGAAGTATGGATTGGATGAATGGACTGTAAGGTGGATAGAAAACTGGCTAGATGGTCGGGCTCAACGGGTAGTGATCAATGGCTCCATGTCTAGTTGGCAGCCGGTATCAAGTGGAGTGCCCCAAGGGTCGGTGCTGGGGCCGGTTTTGTTCAATATCTTCATCAACGACCTGGAGGATGGTGTGGACTGCACCCTTAGCAAGTTTGCAGATGACACTAAACTGGGAGGAGTGGTTGATACGCTGGAGGGTAGGGACAGGATACAGAGGGACCTAGACAAATTAGAGGATTGGGCCAAAAGAAATCTGATGAGGTTCAACAAGGACAAGTGCAGAGTCCTGCACTTAGGACGGAAGAATCCCATGCACTGCTACAGACTAGGGACCGAATGGCTGGGCAGCAGTTCTGCAGAAAAGGACCTAGGGGTTACAGTGCACGAAAAGCTGAATATGAGTCAACAGTGTGCCCTTGTTGCCAAGAAGGCTAACGGCATTTTGGGTTGTATAAGTAGGGGCATTTACAGCAGATCGAGGGATGTGATCATTCCCCTCTATTCAGCACTGGTGAGGCCTCATTTGGAGTACTGTGTCCAGTTTTGGGCCCCACACTACAAGGATGTGGAAAAATTGGAAAGAGTCCAGCGGAGGACAACAAAAATGATTAGGAGGCTGGAGCACATGACTTATGAGGAGAGGCTGAGGGAACTGGGATTGTTTAGCCTGCAGAAGAGAAGAATGAGGGGGGATTTGATAGCTGCTTTCAACTACCTGAAAGGGGGTTCCAAAGAGGATGGCTCTAGACTGTTCTCAGTGGTAGAAGATGACAGAACAAGGAGTAATGGTCTCAAGTTGCAGAGGGGGAGGTTTAGGTTGGATATTAGGAAAAACGTTTTCACTAGTAGGGTGGTGAAGCACTGGAATGGGTTACCTAGGGAGGTGGTTTTTAAGGTCAGGCTTGACAAAGCCCTGGCTGCGATGTAGTTGGGGTTGGTCCTGCTTTGGTCAGGGGGTTGGACTAGATGACCTCCTGAGGTCCCTTCCAACCCTGATATTCTATGATTCTATTAAATGTTAAGAGTCCAAGATGGTGATAGTCTATTTAGTAATAAATCCCAACTAGTGGATTTTATCACAGTCACTCATAGCTATAATTTGAGTCTGATTAAGTCGCTTAATACTGTTACCGAAATATCGGGTCCACCTAGCTGAGAGCCAACAACAGCCAGACAGGGATAAGGAAAGAAAGTTACTTTTTTCTGCAGAAAAAAGGAGAGACTGTATCTTGATACAGAACTCTAATTAACACAGAAATTACAGGTCTTTTATACACACTTAGACAAAGCCCTGGTGTGTTAACATTTGATTGGTGCATGCTAGACCTCGGATGTCTGCTATCTGGTCAGTAAAAACTGGTATAGGATAGTTGTCTCAGCTGAAAAAACACTACTCTTGTGTAAGCGAAGGACAACTGTAAAAATGCAAGGTCTTGCGTAGGCGAGGCATCTACTTCCCCCTAGTGGCCTCTGGTTGCCATAGCTGCTGGCTGTTAAGGGGGTTCACCATAGCTTATGACTTTCACAATACTGAAATCAAATTACCATCTTATTCTGTCAGAACCACAGCCTCTTTCTTAGAATTCAGTTCTTATGGTGGCTAACCCTTTTCTCCCCCCACAACTGTTGGTCCAATCACTCTCTCCCCGCCCCCAGAAAAATATTAGCAATTCAGATATAAAATGACCTTTTGTGGGTCAAGTGTATTAAAAAGACATTGTCACCAGTTGATGAAAAATTCAGTACAACTCCCACTATAAAAATAACAGGGAAAATCCCTAGCACAACAAAACCAGCCATTCAAATCTTCATCCATCAGAAAAAATAAAATATATATTCAGGCATAATAAATATCAGTTCCACTTTCTGCTCTGCTGATTTCAAAACAAATGCATGCTCTTTCACTTCTTGCAAACAAGGCAATTACAGTAACATTCCTGTTTTGGAATGGAGTTGTAGTTCTGGCAACTTATCTTCTGAAGTTAAATCTTGGTGAAAAAATACTTTAAAGCTCATCAAGATGAAACCCATTTGAAACAAAATTTTAACTGGCTATACCAACTATTCTCATCAGATAACCAAAAATACTTTTAATGTAAGATATTTACTTATTACTTAACAGGAAAAAGCTGAACATAAGTATTTTAAGCAGCGATAATGTTTGATTCAGTGCAAGGTCAATTAAATGATATTACCAGTGCAACATTATTAAACTGAATCCCTAACTGACATGATAATTGATGCCAAGAGGAAGAAGCACATGATTCATGCAGAGATTTGATCCGCTAAGGAGCTACTGGGCTTCAGACCCAAGTAGGAAACTAGTAAGTTAAACACAATTTCTCACACTGATCATGTTAGTCAAGTTTCAGTTGAATGCTGGAATGGAAACAAGCTACAGGAAAAGTCAGTATACTTGGGTGTCAGAAGAGTCAATCAATGCTTTGACTGTGAGCAATAAAGGGTAAAATAAAGCTGATGGAGACATCTGATCAATGTGGTTAGTAGTGCATTCTCCATAGATTCCCCTCCAAAATCAGGACCAGGACCTCCTCCGTGCCTGGAAGCTGGTTTCACTAACCAGGTCCTTTGCGGCCTCTGAGGGGGGTAGACCTCCTCACGAAGCCCCTGCTACACAATCCCCATCTTCGTGTGCAGGTGGCAGAGTCTCCCTTGTTGTGCCGGGGGTTGGTCCTGACGAGAGTCACCAAGATCGGAGACCTCCTGGACTACGACCTGGGGGTTTGGGTGGATCCCCAGGCGCTCAGTCGGCTCATGGGGCTCTCCACCCTTACAACCCCCTGGCGCGTACTCCAGGAGGTGGAAGCAGCCCTGTCTCCCGTGACTCGGTTTTTCCTCGAGCGGGTCCTGCGAGAGGGCGTGCCCCGCCTGCCCCTTACTCCAGGCCCTCCGGATCTTTCCGGCCACCTGCCTCATGAGCCTTCCCGGCCTCCCCTTCCTCGTACCTCGAGCCGGCTGCATACAATGCAGCCGGTTCATTTCCAAACCACGCCAAGGGACCATCTATACGCGCTCGTGCTGCACACGCTTCATTACCCCACCCTCTTGTCCTGCCCAGACACCAAGTGGCGGGACCTTTTACCAGCAGTGGAGGGTGGGGAACCCCGGTGGGCCATTTTCTATTCGACCTTAGTCCCACGGCCCGCCGGGGATATCAGCTGGCGGCTCCTGCATGGAGCAGTGAGCACGGGCGTGTACTTGGCGCAGTTTACCACGGTCCCTGAATCCTGTCCCTTCTGTAGCATGAGGGAGACCCTGGCGCACACGTACCTTCAGTGCGGCAGGCTGCAGCCCCTCTTCCGGCTCCTCCAGAACCTCTTATTGAGGTTCTGGCTGCACTTTTCCCCACACTTATTTATGCACACCCAATCCGAGGCCCTACAAAGCCACGGGACCACCTCCTCCTGGCCATGGCCAAGGCGGCTATACGTAACACCAGGGAGAAGAGGTTGGCAGAGGGGGGCGCCTGTGACTGTGGGGCTGTTTTTTGTTTGTATCCGTTCACGTGTCTGGGCAGAGTTCCTCTGGGCAGCGTCCGCCGGCTCTCTCGATGCCTTTGAGGAGCAGTGGGCACTGTCCGGGGTTCTCTGCTCGGTGTCCTCTTCTGGTTCCCTAGTTTTGGCCCTTTGACCTTCACGCCCCATTTCCCATTCTTGCATTTGTTGTCCCCCGAACTCAGTTGGGTTCTGGGTTTAGTAGCCCCTCCCTAGACTGGGGGAGGGCCTTTTAGCAATGGGCGAGCTAGCGCTCACCGACGTCCCGGCATTCAAAAGGAACACTCTCCTGTAGCCAGCTGGCCTGACCCTATTAGAGAAAGTAGTCTTCCTCCTGGCATTGGAGGCCGCTGCCTAGGTGGTGGTGAAGAAAGGCCTGGAGGTGGGAGGCGTGTATGTTCCTCTCGAGCCACTGGAGGACCTGGGCGTATGGGTGGTTCTGACCTCTGTCCCACCCTTCCTCCCTAATGCCGCCCTGTTGCCTTCACTCTCCACCCTGGGGAAACCAATTTTCATCATTAGCCCTCCCTCACTGGGCTGCAAGGACCCTGCCCTCCGTCACATCCTCTCATTCCACCAGCAGGTGCAGCTTCAAGTGCCACTGGCAGCACGTGATGGAGACACACTTGAGGGGTCCTTTTTGGTCCCCTATCAGGGGGCCCAATACCAGGTGCACTATTCCTCGGGGGATGCTGGGTGATGGGGCACATCCGGAGGGACTGCCCCCTGACCCAGCACGGACGAGCATCCAAGACCACAGAGGCCCGGCAGGGTGCTGGCATCCATAATCGCCCCTCCTCCTTCCCAGCCTACCACCGCTCCCACTTGGGCCAGCCCCCTCTTGACCCCCAACACGCCCTCACGAGTTAGCAGGCCCCACCTCCGTTGTGTGCAGTCCGGCAGGGCCCATTGGAGGGTGCAGTGGGGTTACCACCGGACGTGGGAGAGGGCCTGCCCTAGGGGGAGCTTTCCCTTCCCCATGCTACCCCGCACACTACCCTCCCACCACCCTTGATCCCTAGCCCTGCCCCTGATAGCCAGCCCTCCAATAACACCTTAGATGGCTGGGTCCTTGTTCGGGGGCAAGCAGAAGTCACAGGCTCTGCTCCTCCCTCCCGTCCCAATGCAGAGGCCCCCCAGTAAGACCAGGAAGGGGGCCACTGGGGCCGAGCTTTCTGCCTTGCCCCCAAACAAGCTCCAATCACTGGGGCTGGCTGAGGAAGTTGTGGCAGCAACAAGGGGCAGTACCTGCCCCTCTTCTGGAGTCCCTCCTCATGGGTGCCTCTGATGGAGCCCTCCCCACCCCATTGCCATCCATGCCCCCTGTGTTGCCGCGGGTGGAGACTTCTCCATTTTCAAGGAGATCAAGGCCTTGGGTCTGACCCCAGTCACCCAGTGGGAGGATGACCCTCTGTCAGTGGGCCTCAATCTGGGCGGCTTCACGCCGCCCGCCCCTTACCTTCCTCCCAGCTGCTGCTCCCACTCTTTCGAATAATCCAACTGCTCAGCCATAGCCGGCACCCCACTAGTGGTCGCCGAACCCACTGCAGCAATGGCCAGTACCATGTGGCCAAGCCCTGAAGCATTGGGGGCACCCCCTGTTGGAGTGGGGCAGCAGATTTCCATCCCAGGTGGGGGTCCTGCTTTTGAACTTCCATCCCCTGCTGCCATGGCTACATGCTCGACTGCCCAACCTCACTGAGGGCTCCCCTCCTACTCTTGTTCTCCTAACCCCTGAGCCCAGCCAAGAGGTGCCACACCCCAGCAGCTCAGCCGCCGGGGCCCGCAATCCTAGGTCTGCTCCCCTCCCTGATCCCAGTTCCCAATGCAGATCCCATTTCTCCCCCCTCTACTTCCCATGCCGCAGCCACCCCTGGGGTCATCTCATTCCCCTTCCTGTTGGAGGACCCTCAGGGGGAGACCTTCATGTTCCCCATCCCAACCCCTTAGGGTTTCCCTCCGCTACCCCATCCTGAGCCGGGGTCTGGGACAGGCTGTGTGGCACCGGTACAATGTGCGTTTCTCTGGGACATTCGTGGGTCCTGAAATATGGTGCAGCACTGGGAGGATTTCCATCCGGGCATGAGGGCCACTTTGGGGGAAGGTAAAGGGACCGGAAAGCAGGACGCTACAGCCTATCAGCAGGCCCACGGCTTCTGTGACTCCCTGCTGACCTTGGGGTCGGTCACAGATTGCTGTCATGTCCAACAGGGGCCGTTAGTGTCCCTGCTAGTGAGGAACTCCCCTAGTCCTCACTAGGGCACTGATCACCTTCGCCATGTTAAACACCCTGGACTGTAGGATGGGTCTCCACAGGTGACGGGTGCTCTCCTTCCTTCAGGAGGGGGGATACTCTGTTGCCTTTCTGCAGGAGACCCATACGGATTCAGCTGCCGAAGCAAGTTGGCGGCTGGAGTGGGGGGAATGGGGTATATTTTAGCCATCTCAGCTCGTATGGCTGGAGTGGCTAACCTGTTCTCCCCTGACCTATGGCCCAAGGTGCTGGGGGTTGCCGAGGTCATGCTGGGCCACCTTCTGCACCTCTGGGTCCAAATGCAGGGGCTAGAGGTGAACCTTGTCAATGTCTCTGCCCTGAAATCGGACCCAGAGTGGGCATGCGATTTTTCCAGCAGGCAGCCATCTTCCTTGGCTCCTCGAGAGTGCCTGGTCCTGGGCAGAGACTTTAACACCACCCTCGATGAGTGGGACCAAAAAGTGCCCAGCCGCTGCGGACGTCCTCCGGGAGATTGTTGACCATCACTCCCCGGTGGACATCTGGCGCGAACACCACCCGGACAACCTGTCAACGTTCACCTATTTCCGGTTGGAGGCATATGGGTCACACCACTCCTGGTTGGACCGCATCTACTTATCTCGCCATCATCTTTCACGGGCCTATTCCTTCAGCATCCAGCTGGCCCCATTCTTGGCCCCATTTAGTGACTCTCTCAACTCAGAGGCTGGCGCCAGCTTACTAGCTCATTAACAGCTTGCTGGAGGATGTGGGCTTCGTGGCATCCTTCCAGGTGTTCTGGCTGGCCTGGCGAGGGCAGAGGTTTGCCTTTCTCTCGGCACAGCGGTGATGGGGAAGGTGCGCACCCAGCTCTTCTGCCACGACTACACCCGGGGCGCCAGCCGGAGGAGGGATGTGGCAATAAAGCAGTTGGAGCAGGAGGTCTTGGAGCTGGGGAGGCATCTGGCCACCAACCGTGGAGATCCATCCCCCTGCAAAGCGTGTCGGGAGAAGCAGCAGGAACTCCAGGTCCTCGAGGACCATCGGGCCCAGGGTGCAGTCGTTCGATTCCACATCCATTTCCTTCAAGAGATGGATCACAGCTCCTGCTTCTTCTATGCCCCGGAGAAAAAGATGGGGGCTGAGAAGCACATCACCTGCCTTTTGGCAGAGGACGGCACCACCCTCCCGGATCCGGAAGAGATGCATGGAAGGGCTAGGGCCTGCTATCCCAGCCTCTTCTCTCCGGATCCAACCAATGCCTGTAAAGTGCTCTGGGATGAACTCCCGACAGTCAGCGCAGGCTAAGTTCTCAGAAGCCCTCCATCTCATGCCCATTAATAAATCTACAGGCATGGATGGGCTGACTGGAGTTCTACTGCGTTTTCTGGGACATCCTTGGCCCAGACCTTGTCACCATCTGGGCTGAGTCCTTGGGGAGCCTCCCTTTGTCATGCAGGCGAGCCGTGATCACCTTGCTTCCAAAGAAGGGGGACCTCCGTGACCTTCGGAACTGGCGTCCCATCTCACTCCTCAGCATGGACTACAAGGTCGTAGTGAAGGCCCATGCTTCAGGCCATACAGTGGAGAGCGGGTCCACTGCTCTATCTCGGCGTTTACCTTTCCACCATCCATCTTTCTCCATCAGATAACTGGCAAGGTTTGGAGGGCAGGGTGTCTGAGCAGCTGTGGAGGTGGACAGGACTACTCCAGTAACTTTCTCTGCTGGGGAGGTTTCAAAACAGAACACCACTAGCCGTCACCTTCAGCCGCCAACTAAAACCTCTCCAGCGCATCATCAAAGATCTACAACCTATCCTGAAAGATGATCCCTCACTCTCACAGATCTTGGGAAACAGACCAGTCCTCGCTTACAGACAGCCCCCCAACCCGAAGCAAATACTCACCAGCAACCACACACCATACAACAAAAACACTATCCCAGGAACCTATCCTTGCAACAAAGCCCGATGCCAACTCTGTCGACATATCTATTCAAGTGACACCATCATAGGACCTAATCACATCAGCCACACCATCAGGGGCTCGTTCACCTGCACATCTACCAATATGATATATGCCATCATGTGCCAGCAATACCCCTCTGCCATGTACATTGGCCAAACTGGACAGTCTCTACACAAAAGAATAAACGGGCACAAATCTAACATCAGGAATCATCACATTCAAAAGCCAGTAGGTGAACACTTCAACCTCCCTAATCACTCAATGACAGATATAAAAGTCGCAATTTTGCAACAGAATAACTTCAAAAACAGGCTCCAATGAGAAACTGCGGAATTGGAATTAATATGCAAACTAGATACCATTACCTTAGGCTTGAATATTGACTGTGGATGGCTCGGTCATTACGTTAATTGAATTTATTGCCCCCCCTTAACACCTTTGTGTCAACTGTCTGTAATGGGCCATGTTGATTATCACTTCAAAAGTTTCTACTGATAACAGTTCCTTTCAATTAATTAGCCTCTTAATGTTGGTATAGGCACTTCCACCTTATCATGTTTCTTTGAATGTATAAATATCTGTTGACTGTATGTTCCATTCCATGCATCCGATGAAGTGGGTTCTTAACCCATGAAAGCTTATGCTGAAATAAATTTGTTTGTCTCTAAGGTGCCACAGGTATTTTTCTTGTTTTATTTCTGCTGGGGAGGGCACTGTTGCTCAATCAGCTAGTCCCATCCATGCTCTGGCATCGGGTCAACATCCCGATTCCAGTCCTGGGTTTCCTGGTCTATCTCCAGATGCTACTTCTAGAGTTCTTTTGACTAGGACTGCACTGGGTCTCTGCAGGGGTCTTGAGTCTCCCCCTGGAGGGAGGGAGGACAGGCTTGATCTTAGAAGTTAGAAGTTAACGGAAAGATGGATTTTTTTATCTAGAATATCCCATTGAATGTTATAATTATCCCATATGCCCACAGATTTTAGCAACCTTTGGTAAATGGGCTAAACATATCAACATGGTTCACAAGAGTACGACCATTAGAGTAGTATGTAAAAAATGTGGCAAACACTCTCAGTTCCATAACATTGTTGCCATTACCCCAAGTATGTGCCCAAGGTGGTAGCCAGCTCGGAGAAGGGTTATGCTTGTTTGCTCTGTAGATCTGCCTTCTAACCAGGTCAGGATTGAGCTAGCATACTAGACACAGGCATCCGACAGTCAGAAATGAGCAAAGGAAGGAAAGTAAGATTGTTAATGGGTCCATTCGCTCTCAAGTGTGGACAGAACAAGAAATTGTTCTTATCAGCATATTTATTTTTTAGCTGAGTAAGAGAAATATTAATAAATATATTGAAAGTGAACTAAGGACTAAAACTAAAACAAATTTCAGATAAACGAAGAGTTGGCCAATAAGAGGGTTAGGAATGATATTATAACTAGTTTACAGTGTAGTAGCCGTGTTAGTCTGTTGAAAATCAAATACTTGTGGCACCTTAGAGACTAACAAATTTATTTCAGCATTAGCTTTCGTGGGTTAGAACCCACTTAATTGGATGCATTATAACTAGTGTTTTAAGTAATGAAGTAGTTAGTGGTTGTGTTTTAGAGGTATCATGCCTTAGGGAAAAGATTCTTCCTTCTAGGGATCCATTGGTGGATAAGGTGACTACATTATGTAGACTAGGTAGAAAGGCTGAGCAGATCTTGGATAGTCTGGATGAAATTGAATTACAATTGAGAGACGCTCAAATGGCTTCTGTTGGTTGGGGGATGATAGAGGAATTATGTAAACTACTGGCAGATGCTGATAAAAGTAGGGGTATTGTGGAATGAGAGATAAATAATGAGAATAGGTTAAGAAATAAGGGGAATAGAGATAGAAAGATGCAGTCTGTATCAACTTGAAGGTATGATACAAAAAAGGCCCGATACAAATTTTATCAGCAGTTGTTTGATAAAGATAAGATTGGTATGGAGAGTTATGGGAGAACCAGATAAAGCCAAGTGTAGTATCCTCTTGATTGAGATCGAGCATTATTATGTAGGAATGTTAGATAAAATAGGACATAGTAGTAAGATATGTAGGCCCCCAGTAGAGGAATGGGCTGATAATTTATTAATGAGTCTGGTCTCTATGGAGGAAGTCAGGGAGGCCTTGCGAGCTATTCAGAAAATTAGTGCTCTGGGCCCTGACAGGGTAACAATGATCTTTGGGAAATTTTTACAGTCTCCCTCCATCTGTAGAGGGAGAAGGGCCTGGCTGCAGGGGCCTGAGCAGGATACCTGAAGTGGAGCAGGGATGGGAAAAGGCCAAGGGAGCCGGGGAGCTCCGGCCTAGGAAAGTCCCAGGCTGCAGGCCTGGTAAGGCCGAATAGGTACTGGGGTTGCAGGGGCAACTCACAGGTAGGCATAGGCAGCAGGTCCAAACCCCCTTTGCCGGTGATGAGTGGCTGATACTGCAGTCTGCCCCAGTGAGCGGGGGCTTGATGGTGACTGGCAGTAGCCTACGACTGAGGCGAAGTGGGGATAGTGGGTGGGGGTTCCCCTGGGAGGGGGGAGACCCTGAGAATAAGGCTGTGGGGGTATTGCCAGGGGGCAGCACCCCAGAGAAAGGGGCACCGGGTCCTGGGAGGGACACGGGAGCCAGAGTGGTAAGGTGGATCACTGGCCTGTAGAGGGCGCTCTGGAGCTGGAACGAGCTAATTCCAAACAACTACCAGCAGGAGGTGCCGCAGGGGTGAGTCCCGACCCCCGCCACAATCCCCTTTTAACTAAATTAGAGTAGGGGGTCTGGTTTTATCTTTCAGGGAAATAGTATTACAAGATTGGCTTTTGCTAATGATGTGGCAGCTTTAAATAGTTCTTATCAAGGGATGATTAAAAATCTTGAGATTTTAAACCAGTTTTGTATGAATACTAGCTTACGGGTCAACGTTAGGAAGACTAAAGGGTTTCATATATTACCTAAACATAAGACCTATGTAATTAACCCTAGAGAGAATTGGAATCTAGGTAGTGAGATTGACTATGTGCAGCCAGGTCAGTTTGAAAAAACTGGGAGCAAAAATCAACCGGTGGACGATGTGTCGTTAGAAGCTAAGTTGACTGAGTGGTGCAACAGTCTAGGTAGAGCCCCCCTTAAACCTGCCCCAAATTTGACAGTTTTACAAACATATTTTCCCTAGGCTATTCTATAATTTGCTTTTAGTTGAGCTCCCTTTTTATATTTCGCTTTTTATATTGTAAGTGATTTGGTTGTTTCGGTGAGGAAGGTTAAGAACATTTTACACCTTCCTCAGTGAACCACAGATGGGTTATTTTATGCTAGAGGTAGAGATGGTGGGTTAGCATTAACAAAATTTAGTGTGCAGATTCCAAATATGTTGATTCACAAGTGGAGGAGACAGTCTTGAGAGATAAGTGGATTGATTCATCCTATACTTATGCCGGAGAAAATCTGGTGGTTAAGATCTTAATTTATAGTGTTGTGCCTCCTACCCCTAAGAAGTGAAGGGATGAGGAGTTTTCTAGATGGAATAGTTTAAAATGTCAGGGGGTAGGTATTAATTACTTTAAGAATGGTATTGTTAGTAATTCGTTTTTAAAGAGATCCTATATGGCCAAGTCTTCTTTTATAGCTGCACTACAAATGAGAGCGAATATATATCCCATGTGGAAGTCGGTAGAGGGAATTTGGATGCAGGCCTCTATATGAGCAAGAGTCAGGCTAACTCTAGCTGTAATAACGCGAGATTTGTAGAAGCAGGGCTCACGTCAGAAGTGGGTGAAAAGATAGAGTAGAGTCAGCGTGACCCAACCTTGAGATAGCTATGTTTTGAGAACAGAAATGAGAAAATACAGGAATGAGCAAGACATAATATAAACAAACTGTTTATCATTACTGTATGTAACAAAAAAGTATAAATGCTTGCCTTAATTGTTTATCTTTTGAGACCTGCCTAGGAGGGGGAAACCCTGTATTCTAGTGCACTCTCTTCCTCATGTGCAATTGCTTGAGTTAATAAAATGTATCTGCCTTGCTGCACCCAAAGAAAGAGTGAGAACTCTGTTTTTCTCCGACACCCACAAGGGAGTCTTTAGCGAGAGGGAGGGAGAAAGTCAATTGTGTAGATGGTGTGGGAAGGTTAGAATGACCATCCATCCCATATATATCAGGGCAGTGTTAAAAGACCAAAAATGCTTGAATTAAAAGACAATAGGATAGTGAAACCTGTGATTGATAAAGCAAATAAGATTGGGTGGAGAGCACTGATGGAACTACATCTTAGAAATAGGAAAGGAAATTTGTGAAAGCCGGATATTGTTTTTGTGAAGGAGAATACTGCAATCGTAGTAGATGTTACAGTTCGGTGGGAAGACAATTTTGACAGTTTGACAAAGGCCCACTGGGAGAAGGCTGAATACTATCCGAGCTGGAAGAGGAGATCAAAAAGATTTCTGGAGGTAAGAACATTCACTGCTTTGGGCTTGTAATTGGGGCATGTGGTAAATGGAGCGATGGTAATAATGATTCATTTAAGCTCCTGGGAATAGAGAGGAGCAAGCAGTTTAAAGAAAATCTTTGCAGGTTTGCAATGTATGCCACACCACTGCCAATATGCTGGCTATGTTCAGTGACGAGTAGAGAGGTATGATTTCTTTTTTTAGCTTGTTGATAACCAGTGTGGGGGCTCAGAAGTACGTTTATGACTGCTTGGTGAATTTAACTTCAGAGTATCTGCTCTTCCTTTTTCAGCTTGCCCCAACCTTGGCATTTTCAGTGAGGGCTGCCTCAGGCACACCAGGTCACACTGGCCTAGTAGTCCGAGCAAGAGTCAAGTCTAGTGGGCAGAACAGGTGTTCAGGTTGGGGAACGAAGCCAAGGGTCAGCACTAGAGCCAGGACACAAGCCAGAGTCAGAACCAGAAATCGAATTTGAGGGTTGGAGTTGAGGTCAGATATTAAATGCCAAGGTCAAGCCTGAGTCAGGGTCAGGACTGGTAACTGATGATTGGAGACCAGGTGTAAGGGCAGGAAGTGGAGGAGATGAAAGGATCAAGCACAGAGCAGGAGCATGCTTGGAACAGGAATGAAGACAGGGATGAGGCAGGAGTCAAGAACAGAGCAGGAATCAGGAACAGGTTTGGGTGCAGGAGGCAGATACAAGCAGGGTCCAATTCAGCCACAACAGGAAGTGACCTTGTTGCTCAGACAAACTTCCCATGCCTCCTTCTGCCTAAACAACATAGCTGGAGGATCACCCAGCTCCACAGATTGGTCCATCAGGGCTCCCGGGAGGGGTGCCTTGGCTGAGGCTATAGTCCTACTAGTTTCTCAGCCCACCAGGCTTCAGGAGGCCAGGATGCAGTAGCTGTCTGGGGACTTCTAGGCCTGGGTTTAAGACCTAGGACATCACAGTCATAGGCTCACTATGAGATGTTGATATTGGGTGCCATAAAAAAATGGCATTTTTAAAGGAACAGGCTGACTTCTGTTAAGCACCTACAGCCATGTTTCCTACAAGTCGGGAATTGGAAGGAACAATGCCAACGAGACGACATCCTGAGCTGATTAACATCACATGTCAAATTACTTTTATACTCTGCCATTTTGCTGGGGCATGGAAATCTCCAGCTCAAAGTGTGACAGGTCAGCAACACAGCACAGGAGAAGGCAGCAGCAGGCTGGGTAGAGCACCAGCTTCTCTGCAGGTCAGGTTGAAATGATGAATGAGTTCATAACCAAGCATGCCAAGTCCCTGGCTGGGCACAGCATGGCTGGCAGTGCCAGAGATTTGGGGGGAAACTGTGGAACATAGTCAATGCTGTGGGCGAGTGTTGGAGAGGCATCAAGAACAGTAAAAAAAAATAGTGGCAGCTGCTGCAGGAACAGATGAAAAAGATGCTGCATGTCATTGCGGAGGAAGAGAGAGGGGTTATGGAGGGGATAGGAATGGAAGACATTTCCGGAAACCCACATCAGGCCCATCCACCACTCTTCTTCCCAGGCCCTCTGATTTCCCACCTCCCCCACTTTCACAGGCCCAGCTGTCTAATTGCCACACAGCACTCAGGCTTGGGCCCATGGATCCTGCCCCCCGAGTTAGGTTCCATTCCACTGGAATCCAGAATGTACATTTTCAATGTGTTTCTCTCACTCATTCATCAGCGAGCCTGCTCAGTCCCAACCACCACCAAGCTCCTGCGTGACACTGATACCACCACCTCCAGATGCAGTGGCAGAAGGACGACGACAGCTCTGTCCAACTACTGACATGGCCCTTCAACAGCAGCAGCAGCTCTGCTCTGGCCCCCTCATGTCTAGCGAGAGGGACTCTGCCCCTCTGTTACAACTGTAGCATCCTCCAAGATCACCAAGCCCAAGGCAGACTCTGCCAGCCTCACCTTAAGAAAAAGCTGAATTGTCTGTACCATGTGCCTCCACTGATCCTCACCATCTGACCCATTCCTCCCTTACCATGATCCTGATCCTTCCCAAACCCGCTACTTCCCAAGAATTTCCCCAGTACCCCGTCACCTCTGTGTCTAGTCCTTCCCTGATGCACAGCATGGCAGGTAGAAGGTGTTAGGCTTGTTCCCAGCACACCTGTTTTCAGCCTGTGCTAGCGAGATAGATGTGTTCTCAACTAGTCTGAAAGTGCTACTTACACACTGACTCTGCTTCAGGGAGTGGAACAAAAAGTTCCGATTACATCCTTGCAGCTGGCAAGGGAAGGGATTGAAACAAGGTATAGGCTGGGAATCCTACAGCCATAGATATGAAATACTGGCAATGTTTAAAGTGCTTTGAAAAAGCTAATAAGTGCTGAATGGCAAGTGAATAGGCACCTAGGGCACTGGGCCCAGAGGGATGTTAAGTGGCTCCTGAGCTGCTATTATGAAAACATCTAGTGGAGTTTGGCACCAACTGCATCCTTATGCACCTAAATGCCTTTGAACATCTGATCCATACGGCACCAAACTCTGACAATACAATGAGAGTCTTTTCAGGGCCTATACTCTGTGTTCCAGCAGTATGGGAACATCTGGGTGGAGGAATGAGGGGTCAGAAGCAGGGTGCTGGAGCAGAAGGATAGGTATGCTCACCGCCAAATCCTGAGATCAACATTAAAGATTTCACAATCAAGCTTGCTCTCTCTCTCACCAGCATTTGAACACTACAGCAAGGCCTCTTCCGCACTCATTCAACTCACTACCTTCAACGCTTATATTGCATGGCAATACAAAAGATGGACGTGCTGACTTCCTTGTTAATTGGCAAAGAGTGAAAAATACTTTTTTGTAGCTAAACACATATATTTAACACAGATATAGAAATCAATGAAAACGGCTCCCTGAAGATGGTGATGCATTTGGAGACCTACCAACTACAAATGTACCACAATTACAGGCAGCTGAAATTGAACAAAAGTTGATGACATTAGATGCCTCATCAGTGCAACTCCATCAGCTAACAGAACGCATGCTCTTCATACAGAAAATGAGCCTGTACCATGGCCAGAAATTTCCAAAGGGGCCATCAGTGAGTTTGAGACTGCTGCACATCATTGTTATGGCATTTTCAAAGCTATTTCCCACTGGAGCAGCAGATTTAGGCTCAGCAAGATTTAAGGCTGTCAAGTCAGTTTGACTATGTCAAACTTTTGGTGCATTATAGAGATGGACGCCTTGCTAAAAACCCTTGATGTAGATTTTTTTGCCATTTACTCCACAATGCAATGGACCACACTTCAGCGGGGGACAGGGTATGTAAAAAGGAACACATTAGGTGTTAGTACCCATCAGAGGGGATTGGAAAACATTTTTGGGGCAAATGTGGCCTCTGTTTTCAGCCTTTCCTTTAGCTCATTTGCACTAACTCCTACTGGCACATGTGATGCAATGAGCTCTTGAACATGACGACCTCTGACATTGTTCTTTTTATTAAGTGCAGCTGATTTACACTGGCCTGAACTGTATTGACTGCTAGATCTAGATCTAGATTACTTAATGCCAGAAAACATAGCAAACAAGCATCCAAAACTCCTTAATGAAAATCCATTAATTGTTTCATGGTTCTTCCAAGATTAGGTTGATTTTTGTATAAAGTAATTTGTCTGAATTTCAATCTTAAGGACTTCTGGTATCACGCTGAGTTTCAACACTATGGAAGTCCACATATCCATGGCGATTATTGGCTGGACTAAACACCTGATGTAGCTATGCTTGACAGTGTTAATGAGGAACTTATGAGTGATAGGAGAATATTTTGGCAACATTGTGACAGTGAATTTGTATGTTGACATTCCATTAGCTGCCATACATCCCGGTAAGCAGCACTACAGAAATACAAGCCCATGAAGAAGAGAACGTAGAGTTTATAAACTGTTGCCAGTGGCACACCCAGCACGGAGCTCAGTGCATAAGAAAAAACAAGAAAACCAGCAATGAAGGGGGCTGCTTTAAGTTCCTATTTGAATCCCAGAATACTGCCCTGCTGGTCAAGAGTGAAGGAGAGTGGCAACTTACAGCAGCAAGAAATGATTATGATGCTCCCCAGAGGTTCCTAGCATTGTCAGGCACCTAACCACCACCTGCCCTTAGTATGAAGCAATCTTCTTTGTGCACGCTCTGGATCAGTTCCCTGAAACTACTAGACTCTGGCAACACAAGTACTACCTTCCAGGCTTCTTCCAGGCTCCCCCCAGGCCTTGCTTTCTCTGTACAGGTAACGATAGACACACACAAAGCCCCAAGTTCCTGGTGCGTTCCCTGCAGTGTCCAGCCTTTAATTCACTGAGCACACAAAATTACCAGGCCCACTGTTCCCAAGATTCAAGTCAGGACCACCACTTTATTTAACAGCACTGAGATATATCTATAGTGAAAACATGAATAAGTTTATTATCAAAGAATAGAGATTCAAGAGACAGTGAGCAAGAATACTGGAAACCAGTGGTTACGTATAAACCAAAGTTGTAACACCCTTTTTAGAGAATAAATTTAACAGGTTAATCTCCTGTTTTAAGAAGTTCATCTCACCCAAAGATCTCTCCAGCATTTTCAGCCAAGTCTGGTTGAGACCCCTTTTTCATAAAGCAAATTTGCTTTCCATTTATTTCCTCAGGGAAGGGTTCAAGGGTGTCTTCTTTGCCCCATCTCCCAAATATAGTAGAGCAAACCTTTGAAGTGAACTTCAGGATAAGGTTTTATACCCCTGCTGTTTTTCTCTTCCTATTTGTTTCTTTTTAAATTTCTTACAGTATTTCATTTGCATTCAGTTCAGGTTGGTAATAGGAGACCCACTGAGAATGAGAGAATACTCAAGTTTACATGTAACAGATGGATAAGGAGGGGGGGAGGGAGGAATAGCTCAGTGGTTTGAGCATTGGCTTGCTAAACCCAGGGTTGAGAGTTCAAACCTTGAGGGGGGCCATTTAGGGATCTGAGGCAAAAATTGGGGATTGGTCCTGCTTTGAGCAGGGCGTTGGACTAGATGACCTCCTAAGGTCCCTTCTAATCCTGATATTCTATAATTCTATAAACATCACTTGTCTGACAGAAAACCTTTCACCTTTGCTGGTGACCAATGCATCGACACAAACTTTACAAACATTTTCAGTATATATATATATACACACACACACACACACACACACATATACACACACACAAAAGTCATTGCACAACATCCATACATGTTTTGCAATGATCTTGATGATCAGTGTGACACCAGCTTTTATTTGACCTCTCACATTATGTTCTTCGGTGAACTAGAATGTACCTACCAGACTTAGATTCCTGTAACCTGTATGCACCCCATCTGTGACCCTTGCCATTTGGCACTAAGAGGTTCCTGGGCCACAATGATCCTTGGATGAATTGGCACAATAGATTTATATGCAAAAATTGAAGGGCCCACACTGATATACGGTGCATTCTGTCCACAGATACTGTACTTAATTAAATAGTTACATATACAAGGGTAAGAGTAAAGGGGAACCCAGGCTGAGAGCCTTTGTGGGATTGTTTGAAAATGATTTAAGTAACAATATAAAGGATGTCAAGTATCAGAGGGGTAGCCGTGTCAGTCTGGCCATCATCTACAGTCCCTAGCTAACACCCCTCCAATGCATCATCAGTGATCTTCAACCCATCCTGGACAACGATCCTTCACTTTCACAGGCCTTGGGAGGCAGGCCAGTCCTCGCTCACAGACAACCCACCAACCTGAAGCATATGCTCACCAGCAACTATACACCGCACCATAGTAACTCTAACCTTAGGAACCAATCCATGCAACAAACCTCGATGCCAACTCTGCCCACGTATGTACACCAGCAACACCATCACAGGACCTAACCAGAACAGCCACACCATCATTGGTTCATTCACCTGCACAGCTACCAATGTAATATACGCCATCATGTGCCAACAATGCCCCTCTGCTATAGATATCGGCCAAACTGGACAGTCCCTACGTAAAAGGATAAATGGACACAAATCAGATATTAGGAATGGCAATATACAAAAACCTGTGGGAGAACACTTCAATCTCCATGGACACACAATAGCAGATTTAAAGGTAGCCATCCTGCAGCAAAAAAACTTCAAGACCATACTTCAAAGAGCAATTGCTGAACTACAGTTTATTTGCAAATTTGACACCATCAGCTCAGGAGTAAACAAAGACTGAATGGCTAGCCAACTACAAAAGGAGCTTCTCTCTCTTGGTGTTCACACCTCCAGATCAGCTGCTAGCAGTGGACCTCATCCTCCCTGATTGCATTAACCTTATCATCTCAAACCTGATTCTGGCCTGCATATTTATATACCTGCCTCTGAAAATTTCCACTTCATGTGTCTGAAAATATAAAGGAGGATGATACTGCAAAAACTAGAGTACTTTTTTCCCCCCTAACAAAGTGCTGTGAATTAGATTGCTCAGCCCAAGAAATGTGTCACATTTTGAAGGGATGGCCATTGTAGTAGGGCATTTGTATCAGGTAATGTTCAGTCAGAACAATGGCTAGCAATCCACACTGACAGCAGAGAAGCAGAAGACACTGCTGTTACTTCTTTACTAGAAACGTATTTGCAATGTCCAGAAGATTTGGAAAATACAGCAATATAGTTCTCAAAATATTACAAAAATGGACAAAGACAGGCTAAATGAGGAACACCTGCTGTTAGGGTCTTTGCATGCATTAAACCAAAACCAAATATGGAATCTTGGGAATCCATTGGAAAGACTGTGTAACTAAGGAGGAAGTGTTGCGCTGCATGGGTCAGCAGATAGCAGACTCGGTAAGACAGAGATGACTACGGTGGTTTAGTCATGTCATCAGGCTGCCCCATAGAAGACGCACAAGGTACTTTGACTAGATTCCCCCTCAAGGGAACGGAAGACATGGAGAACAAAGAATGACCTACTGCAGGATGATCAAAAGAAATGCTGCCACCAAGGAGATGAATTATGATGGAGTTAAACATTTTGCTCTGGATAGACAGCAGTGGGAAAAATGGGTTGCTCCATACATCATTAGGCACAGAAGATTCTAAGTCAGTTCTAAGGTTAAGGGACACACCTGGAAAACTTCTGGCCTGTGTGGAGTAAAAGCCAACTCCTATAAAGAAAATGCTCTAGGCATTTCAGGCAGAGGGTGAATGCATTGTTGAGACAGCAGGTGCTCTGTTCTGTCCCAGAATCACAAGGATTGCTGTGTCCTCGCCATCCCATTAGTGGTTCATCGTCACTGCTGCAGAGAAAAAAAAATGTACCTAGCTTGTTCTGTGGATGCACGCAGAGCGGAGCAGTTCGTGGGGGCAATCGGAGCAGTGCTGCTGGCAGAGTGGAGCAGTTCGTGGTTGCAGTTGGAGCAGCTTGCAGGACGGCTGCTGGAGCGGCGCTGTTGGCGGGGCGGAGCAGTTCGTGGGGACAGCTGTAGCGGCTTGTGGGACAGCTGGCGGAGCAGAGCGGCCTGTGAGACAGCTGGCGGAGCAGAGTGAAGCCCCACGGAGGGGTGAGGCAATCATCTTCACGCCACGTAAGGTGCCCTTTACCCCCCCCCCTTTCCCATTGCTGCCCAGGCGGGTGGCGTGTAGCACCCTGCAGATGAACTTTTGAACTCTGGGACTGGACTTTTGGGTTCTTGGACTTTTGGGGACATTGGGTGACTTTTGGGTTGCTGGACTCAAGAACCCAAGGGACAGGGCATGGCCCAATTGGCTGTGGTGGGTCTTGCTCACAGTTTGGCTTATGGATCCTAGTTGCAGTGTTTTCCCAATTTAAGGCTGGTGTCGTTTACCTGCTGCTATTAAAGATTTCTGTTACACTGAGGCTCTGTGCTTGCGAGAGGGGAAGTATTGCCTCCTTGAGGCGCCCAGGGGTGTGTATAAGATTTTCCCAGGTTACTGGGTGGGGGCTCGAGCCGGTTTTGCATTGCATTATTGAGAAGGGAACCCCTATGTACTGAACCTGGCCCTTGCTGCTGTCAACTCGTCCTGGCAGAAGGGTTACACCATCATTATATATATTGAGTGGAAATTGACTTTAATGTGTCAACTGTCACCCCCACCTCCTCCACTCAAAATCTTACCAGAAAAATAAGCTGTCTGCAATTACCTTTTCTTATGGTAAGCCTTCAGGTCATGCTACCTTGGGCTGCAATCTAATCCAATTTAATGCTAGACTTGTTTGGCCAGGACCCTGGTTCAGATGAGAGACCAGCAACCATTACAGGAAAGTATTAGTGAGTTGATAGGTGGCATTCTTCTCTTGGAGTTAGTATTTAACCAATGTTCCAGCATGCTGGGCAGGGAATGGGGTGATGCTGGAGTTGCTGCCAAAATTAAGTGTGAATGAGAGGTTTGACTACTTATGGTCAGTAGAGACACTCTTGCGCCCCCCTCCCCCCAACTGTGCTTTTAGCAAGAGATGGGGTGTTAATCTGGTCAGATTTCCAGCTGTCCTCAAAATTCCAGTGTGGACAATACCACTATGGGTATATTTATAATGATAACTGTCATTGTGCACATACCAAGGGGCAAATAGGGCCTAGAATACCCGCCTGATGCTAGAAAAAGAAAGTGGCATTTCAGAGTGAAATAAAATGAAACAGTTTTTAAATGAAATTGAAGTTTTTTTAATACTTAATTCAAGACCAATGCCTCATGCTATTTTGCAACCAAGCCCCTATGTATTCTAGAATTTCACAGAAATTAATTTTGTCACAGCCTCCACTCCTTGCTGGAGAATTGCGCTCTTCAATCTAGTTTTAAAAAAATTGTTAGCCTTTATGGTTGTACAGAAAAGAACTGAAGGATGTAGAGATACGTTATCTTCCTAAGAGTGTCAACAGCCTGAAAATAAATGTGTTCTGAAAGATGTGAACTGCCCCATTAACCTCAACGGGGTGTTACAACTGAAACCTGAAGATGACAGTTTAAATGCCAACATATGTATACCATTGAATGTGCTGCTCTCACAATCCAAAACTGCCTCCCGTACCATCCTGGAGGTCAAAATCCTCAAAGGTCCCCTACCCAGCTATCAAAACCTCCCTGGGAACTTAATAATGCAGTTCTAAACTAAATACAAAAATCTGCAGCATTTTGAAAACTGGAAGAGTGAGGACTGCATAAAGTATATTGAATTAGTCATAATAAATATTCCTGTAATGTTTTATATTAAACTCATTTTCACATTTAATTCAAATTAAAACTTCCATTTTTGCATTTAAATGAAGCTGCCACCAAAATTTTAGCCTTCCCCAAGAATGTACTACAGAAAGCAGAGCTTTACTGCACAATCTATGTCCAATTTCACACACACTACACAGGTTCTCGCCTGTGAAATTCTAAACTCTCATCACAATATCAAGGTGCCAGGTGTCTCAGTTCAGGGCAACTTCACCTTTACTCCCCCTCCGTGGTCCCTCACGGGCATGCACTCTAGGATCCTAGCTCCTCCACTGTCACCTCTCTTGGGTATACCCCATATCTCACTCCCTCTTGACTGGGGTTTTCCCAGGCTGCACAATTCCCTTCCTACACTGTGATATCCCCAGCAAGCCAGACTGCCTAAAGAAGCCAGTGTCTGTATTTAGCTTTTTCTTCAGAGGTTCTGAACACTAACTGCCTGCAATTACAAGTTACCACACAGCCTATTATATGAAATGGCACGGGGGCCACTCACCGAACATGGCGTCTCCTCCTGCCCGCTCAGGGGATTAATTCTTGCCAGGCGCTGCCCTCCTCTGCCAGTTATTTCTACACATTGTCTTTCACCCTGTGACCCCTCTGATTCCTGGACCTACTGCTCCCTGTTCGTGGCTTGGCCCTCCAGTCAGGTCACTAAGGTTCTCCCTTTCTGGGGAAATAAAAGTCCTTCTGGACTAGCTGTCCAGTTGGAATTGCCAATGCCCTGCACCACTTCCCAGTCACTGGTTGGAGAACCCAGGCCCACCCTCTACATTGGGTGCCAGTCCAGGGACCTTATAACAAGCAGCCAAGGTGTGTACCATCCTATCCCTTGCTCCTGTTTCCCTGAGCTTCTTCCCTTATCGGACTTTCCCACTTTTCGGGGTTTGCCAGCCCAATCTTCCTCCTCCCAGTAGACTACTTTCTTACAGCCCTTAGCTGCTCACAGCTCCTAGGCTTTATACAGACCCCTCCTGTTCCTGTCCAGCTGAGCCTCTTTCCAGTTAGTGGCCTAATCCCTGTTTCCTCAGATGCAGCCTGGGCAGTTAATTGGCTTGCCTACCCACTTTAACCCCTCCAGGCCTTGTGTGGAGTGGGCACCCCATCACAGGAAAGCACGTTTATTCTGAAGGTGAAAGCATTGCAGAGAAACCATATTAACAACAGAATGTACATGTATGTTAAAAAGCTTACCAGAGGTCACCTCGAGCCCCAACCTAGGACTCTGTAAGGTGTCAGTCCTTCAAATCCCACAACCAGGTTTCCCTGTGCTTACAAGTTCACAATTGTCTCAGGCTACATCTACACTACGCACTACTTTTGGCAGCATGTAGTGTACATGTAGCTACAAGCTGCAGTGAAACCCACACTGCGGCCACTCTGCAGCGTGTGGCTACACGTTTCAGTGAAAGGCTCTGATAGCAGGGCAGAGGCAAGGCAGCAGAGAAAGGTTTCAGCAGCTCCCCATTGTCGAAGCCTTTCACTACTGCAAGGAAAGGTTCTGGGAGGGGGGACACAGTGGGGAAAAGCATTTAAAACAATGGACCACAAAGGTACTTAAACTTCATTTGATCTGGTGTCTTAAGGATATGCAGGAAATTACTATATCTGTCATGCCAGATACAATAACTAACTAGCAAAGAATTATGGCCAGGTCATTTCTAAGATGAAGGAGCACAATCTTCCAGCCATTGCTGTTATTTTGGTATAGTGATGAATTCAGTAAGGGCTGGTCTACCTGGAAATAAATAACTTTCCTAGTTAAGCTGATTGCTTCTCTTTCTCTCGCCCCGCCTGCCCCACCATGGGTGTTTTTGGCTTCCCTATTCGCTCTGTAGCAACGCTCCTTGTAGCTAAGCTAAAAGATCCCTGTAGTGCCCAAAAACCTGTGGGGTTTGCTCATCAAGTAGGTTACTAGCAGAAGTGGGTTCTGTGTTGAAACTGCGGAATCTGGGGGCATATGAGGGTTGCAGGTTGAAAAGTGCTGTTTAGCCCAGCCTGCTGAGTCCAAGGGAATGAGGGTAAAAGCTTAAAACTGCTGTTCAACCCAGCCTACTGAGTCCAGGGACATATAAGGGGTCAGCTTGTGAGTGCTGATTATTCGGTCCTCTCAGACGTGCTCTGTTTGTGTGTGTTCATCTGATTCAGAGGGTGGAAAGAACCCAGCCCTGGGGAACCTGAGTGCAGGATAGCGCCATTGGGAGGGAATTTACATAAGAGAAAAGTAGGGCTCTAAGAACACAAGTGACAAGCAGATTAATAGAATTATTGAACCTACCCCCCCCCTCCCCACACACACACCCAGATAAACCCAATAAATAAGCATACCTCAAGTAATGGGCAAATCTGGTAACAGTACCCAAATACTACGGGTCTTCCTGGCTAAGTGCATGAATATTCAAGAATCTTTACAAAAATTGTATAGGCATTTTTTAAATGGTTTGCATGCCTGTAATCATGGTGATTTCTTTATTGTTTTGTCTTTATAGTCCCCATTTCTCTATTGTTTATCTGTCTGGTCTCTGACTGGTTTAGTTTTTTTTTTGTCTGCTGTATAATTAATTTTGCTGGGTGTAAACCAGTTAAGGTGGTGGGATATAATTGGTTAGATAATCAAGTTACAATATGTTAGGATTAGTTAGTTAAATTTCAGTAAAATGATTGGTTAAAGGCATAACTGAGAATATTACTATATAAATTGGGGGCAAACAGGACGTCAGTTGGGGAAAATAAGGACAAAAGGAAATTGGAATCATTGCTTGCTGGAAGCTCACCCCAATAAACATTGAATTGTTTGCATCTTTGTAACACAGCTGGGTAGCAGCTATATCATTTCCCGTGTTGTGGGTTTTCAGTGAGTTCAGTGCATGCAGAGGAAAGTGGAATGTGAATGTAACTCTTGACATTCCAAGAACTGAGTTTTAAAAAATAAAATGCTACTGTGAAGACTGAAATTCTGTTAATGTAACTTGGAAGAATACAGTCTGTAATGATTTGATCAATGAATTCACAATATGCTTCTCGTGTGTTAGTGAGACATTACAAAGGAGAATATGTTAATGGAATGTTGGAGAAATCATTATAAAATTGGTGAAATCGTCACATTACCAATATAATTTGTACATATATTTACACTTACAAATAGCATTGATGAAAACAAAAGAATTGTTAATAATTGATCCCTTGTGTGATGAGATGAGATATGAAAGAACATGCCTGAGGAATTGGAGGTGATTTTTTAAGATACTTACTTTTACAGTGTACATGAACTGTTACTGTGAAAATATTTTCAGGAAATGTAACAATAGTGAGACTAGTATCTTCCTGTTAGCTACAAAGAAAAATTGAAACAGCATGTACTTTTACTGAATATGCCTACTAATGGACTTTGAGCGAACTTGTGTGGCTAACTACTTCATAGAATGCGGATATGAAACAGTAGCATGTTGCATGAGTGAGAAGGTGTTATCAACATGGGGAACAGCAAATCAGGTGATACATTGTGTAAGAGTCAGAATAATATGAAAGGGTGTGTGTGTGTGTGTGTGTGTGTGTGTGTGTGTGTGTGTGTGTGTGTATGTGTATGCAATAAGTCATTGCAATCATTAAATAGAGATAGAAAGGATTTCTAAACATGTACAGAAACTGTAAAAAAAACAACTACTGTACTCTCTACAAATTTCAGATACTTCAAACGATTAACTAGCAAATCCTCATCTGATTGGAAGAGTAAAATTGTTCAGCATACCAGACAAAATGATGGCCACAACTGCAGACCACTCATCTTAAAGGTATTGAACACCAAATTGCCATTATCATTTGTTATTTATGTGTAATTATTAGGGGTGAAAGTAAATGCCAGAGATTGCCAGTATGCACTGCGCCGGTGTCCTTGCCAAGGTGTGTGGGATGGGCTCTGGGCCCCCCAGAAGGGGAAGGGTCTCAGGTGGAAGGTGAGGGGCTGGGGGGCCAGATTCCCCCAGCCAGCCCTTCCTGACAGCTGCTGCTGCGGTGGCCAGGAGCCCCGGGCCCTTTTAAATCGCCAGCCCCCAGGGCAGCTGCCCCATTTGCTCCCCCACTGTCAGTGGCCCTGCTAGTAGCATCCAGCAAGGCTGCCGGATCCTATGGCAGGGCCACTGATGCAGGGAGAGCTAAAGGGGGCAGCAACGTTAAAGCATAAAGCACTGCCACAGCAGCACTGTAACGTCAGCCATGTATGGGCCGGTACCAGTGGCCGGTTCTTACCGGTATGCTGGACTGGCCCACTTTCACCTCTGATAATTATAATGTTTTTTTCTAAACAGAAGTGTTGTTAGTTTGCAGAAAGATATCAGTACTGTCGAAACACCACAAGAGGCTAATACTGTGTTTAGAAGACAAATAGCAATTGTTCTAATGAAGGAGTCAGGTAATAACTTTCTCCCCTGTACTATGGACTCATTAGGCACATGTGAAGGTAACTGGAAAAGTGGAATTATATCACGTAACAGTTATCTTAATACCCCTAAAGTGGGGTCTCTCACAGGTTTGGTTCTGTAATGGTGACTCTGCATCAATAATATTTTTAAGTACCAAAAAATTTGAATGGGGTGAATGGTTGCTATTGATAGATGAGTTAAAAATATCCAATTTAATTTATGTCCAGCTGCAGTAAAGTAAAACTGAGGAAAATATGACTCTCAAAAAAGAAAATATGTGCAAACCAGTGACTGGATTAAAATATTGATAGTAATTAATAAATCAAGATTTGCATTTAGAGTGTTGGTCGTAACAATCAGTATTTCATTGTGCTACATTGATTTTTCAGAAAGTGTGAAGGACTACTGCATATACTGCAACCTTATCAATTGTGACAAGGAAAGTGAGGATTGCACAATGGTAAAGAAACATAGAATTGTATCAGAAACATACGCCATAACCTGCCTAAAGACCAGGATTCTTGTAAAAATTCCACAACAGTAAACATTTTCATCATGCTGATAGGCATATCTTAGGTAATGCTTGTATGTGGAAGGAATAGCATGAGTGAATGGAAATTATGTGTAACATTATAACTTTTGTGATTTCATTTTCTCAATTGTTACTTATCAAAGGTTCAGTGTGAGTCTTGCAAGAGGTGGGCACATATGCCCTGCATTCCAGAAGGAACCAATCAAGAAAACATGACTGATAAGAATGCAAGTGCAAAAAATGTGCATAGTTCAGTTCTTTACAAAAAAAATTACATGTGTAAATGCTTGTTGTTCAAAACATCTTGGAACAACAAGCAAACTGTTTATTTATATACCAGATTATAATCAAGTTTTTAAAATTTGAAAGCTACTTCTCTGTATTTGTGTCCAGGTGTATAATGCAAATTATACAAGCACCCCTCCCTCTGAATTCACTGCCCCTGGACCAGAGGATGCGAAAGGCACCCCTGGAACGGTGACAGGTGCATGAGTAGCAAAGTCTGATGGATGGGGACTCACTTTGCCACAATTTGCTACCTTAGAAGTAGCCCTTTGACGGGGTCATGTCTGTCCTCCATACCCCCAAGTCTCACTTCACTTTACACATACTCACACACAAAAGGAGACAGCACACCTCAATAATCAAATCAATTGCAAATTAGCACGGAAGTAGCAAATTCTGCTGGTTTTCAAGGTAACCCCCTCTGAATTCGGTACCACTGGGCCAGAGGATGTAAAAGGCGCCTTTGGACCGGTGACAGGTGCATGGGTAGCAAAGTATGCTGGGTGGCCCCGCTTTGCCATAATTTGCTACCCTCTGTACCCCATGTCTCAGACATATAAAAATGCAAACGTGACTCAGCACAGGCACAACATAATTAAATGCAAAAGTGTCTCTAATTCTTACCCAGCAATAATCAAATAAATCAATTGCAAATTGTGTCAAGGCAAACCCTCATCCCTCCGAATTTGCTACTCCTGGACCAGGTGGTTGCAAGTTATGACAGGTAGCCAAAAGGGCCAGTTTGCATGGCGGAAGCTTCTATTGGTAGCAAAATTGGACAGATGCTTTTTCTGCCATAACACTGGTGTATTATGGCAACCCACACACTTATGTAGAAGTTACAAGCCATACTAACATTCTATGCATGTACATTGTAATAGCAGCGGAAAGTTTGTAAATGACTAATGGCAGAACACACTGGAAGACTTACTTCCCAACCTACTTTTAAACAAAAGCTATTAAAAAGAGTAGAGCACTATTTAAAATGTTTGTATTAGCAGTAACTATCTGTATAGTGAGCTATTGTGTGGTACTCTTTTAAAGGTGACTGGGAGCTGTGAATAAGACCTCAGTTCAGTATTTGAATACAGTGTATTACACTTTTCAAAAGCAGAGTGAAGCCATTCAGAAAGAATAGATGAAAAGTAACTATTGTTTCAGATCATGTTAGTCAAAACAAACTAAAATGTACTATTTCAGATCTAGAGGATAGATTGGCACAATACATCCTCATGTACAAACCTTCTAGCTCTGCCAAATGAGACGCTGCAGCAATTTGGCTATTATGGGAGGCATGTAATGACAGTTACCTCCACTTAGCTACCTGCAAAGAAAAGAAAATCTGTCTGCAGGAAAAGCTAACTCAATTGGAAAAGGGAATAGAAAATTGGAAAGTTATGGCAATAAATGCACAGAATCAGGTGGAAATGATAAAAGAAGCACTGCAGGAATGCAAAGGTACAGAGGGATTCCTGACAGAACAAGTTACCGCACTTAAAGGATTAGAAAGCGAAAATCAAGCCTTAATTAAAGAAAATCAGGTCCTACAAGGAATGGTTAAAAAGTTAACATTGGAACAAGGCAGAGCCCTGGCAAACTACAATCACTGCGAATCCATTATTAAGCAGCTAAAACTAAAATTGGGCTTCACTACTCGCCAGATAGCGGCCATTAGCTCAGGAGAATGGAACCCCGCCGACCTTAAATTGAAATCAGATTGGGAAGAAGAAACCTGGGACCCCTGGGAAATTTGGGAAGGAGACATTTGGTATGCTCATTCTAAAGGAAAGTCCTACAGGCCCAGTGGCCGCTTTAGAAAGGCACACCATAACTATCCCCAGAGCAGACACCGAGGGCGGGGGTAATGAACAAATTACAACTATCCCAGTGTCAGCAGCTGACCTAAAGTCAATGGCTGACCACCGAGGCATACTAAATAGAGAATCCTTCTCCTGATGGTGTACCGATGCCTTCCTATTAGCAGGGAGGGAAGCACTAACCACTACAGAAATGTATCAGCTTATGGGGATATGCACAGCACCAGAAATAAGAGCTACCCTGGACCGCATTAGAATAGCAGAACCCGCCAATGAATTATCTTTAATGGCAATGTTCGGGGAACACAGGCAGGAGAAATTTTATAGCCCAGACTGTAGCTTCCACCCAGGGCCTCAATGAGGACCTGGAAAACTACCTCACCCAATGGGCATGAATGCAGGTAATGGCCAGTCTAGTAACAGTGACTGGCGTTACCAATCTATATACATTACCATTCCCCATCTCATCCCTGAGAGATTGTGCCACATCACTATTACCTTATTATTCAGGGAAACTTGCTGTTTGGCAGGACGGGCACCCCGCTACCTTAGAAGAATTAAGGGGGATGGTGCAACAAATTACCACGCATGCGGGACCAAAACCTAATATAAAAAAAAAGAAAGTCGCGTATGTGGCGGCCATGGAGCCAACGGTTACTTATTCAAATGAGAGCAGAACAAAAGGAGTTGTAGGACCCCGCGGAGGCTACTCAAGAGGAAGGTCTCGAGGATGGGGAAATTATCAGCCAAGAGGGAAATTATATCCAGAATTACCCAAAACTCAAATAATTGAGGAAAGTAAACAACCTCCGGGATGTTCCGATAAGCCTGGTTCAGATATGCGCTGAATGACATGGAGATTGTTAATGCAGTTGGGAGGGGATCGGGAAAAATGGGATAGGGCTCCCATGACCGATATCATGAGGGAAATCCTAAGATTGCAAAGCCATCAAAGGAATGTAGCGGGGGTAACTACCCCAAGAGCCCCTCCGATGAATTTGCCCCCCTTCCCGGCAGAGGACCACGAATATTTCTAGGGAAGCGTGCTGAACATAGAATCTCCACCTGGCATAGGCGCACAGCAGTGGAGATTCATAGGAAAGTTAACCTGGGATCCAGGAGGAAGACCCTACATATACGTTCAGCAGGGTAATCAAGCTCCTATCCTAGCCCTAATTGATACCAGAACCTCGGTCTCCTTAATTAAAGCAACCCCCAACACTGGCAACAAAAAAAAGGGGGCAGGAAGTGATCCTGCAATCATTTCAGGGGAAACCCAGCATGGGACAAGAATGGGTACAAGTCCCTTTCACGGTACAAGGTTTTCCCTTCTCGGTACAATGCTTTAACACAACCGGGAATTTAGTCCAAACAAAATACATGACTATGTAATTCTGGGGACAGGCTGGCTGTTTAAAAATAACTGATTTACCCCAGAGTGCCCTATGGAGGCTGGAAGCCCTCCCACATTTTCTATCAACAGAGAGCCAAAACAATGTTGTTGCCAAAAGAGGAAACCGACTGATCGCAGTCCTCACCGCCGAATGGAAAGAGGAGCAGCATGCAAAGTTTCCCATGGTCTAGACCCAGAAAAAGACTGATTGTGGTAAAATTACTGCTTGTGTCAAAATTGTAGGTGAACTGATATAACCCCAGAAACAGTACCGGTACCCTAGAGAAGCTGAGGCACAATTGGTCCAGATCGAGGACCTGGAAAAATGGGGTTGTCAGGAAAACAAACTCTCCCTTCAATTCTACTGTATGGCCAGTCATGAAGGCAGACGGGCAATCCTGGCGACTAACTATTGATTACAGGAGGATCAACAAAGGAAGCACCCCCATCGTGGCAGATGAGACAAGTTATCCAAAAGCTACAAGCCACCTCCAGGTACTTTTCAGTCATAGATCTGGCTAACTGTTTCTTTGCAATACCATTACACCTGGATTCACAGGACCGATTTTTGCCTTCACCATAAGGGATCAACAATACACATTTCAGCGTTTACCCCAAGGATTCAGCTATCACCCACAGACATGTGGTAGATATGCTGGACCGGTTAAGTCCTTCCTACCGACCACTTGTCTTTTCCTATGTGGACGATATTTTGGTTTTCGGAGAACTCAAGGCGCAGGTACAGAGACTTACGGAGGACGTCCTCACACTGATCCAGGACACCGGATTCAAGGTAAGCCTGGAAAAAGCACAATTGGTGCAAACCCAGGTTGTTTACCTAGGTATTATCATTGGCCAGGAGGGAAGGCAGGTAGATCAAAAGGAAGGTAAGGGCATTAACTGAAATGCCAGCCCCTACCGATGTACACTCATTAAGGGTTTTGTTGGGAGGATTTAACTTTTTACGGCCCCATATCTATAAATATGCAGAGATCACCCTTCCTTTATGGAAGCTGCTAACGAAAGGCACATTGGGAATGGGGTCCAGACCAGGACACCGCTTTAAATAACTTGAAATAAAAAGCCCTAACAGCCCCTGCTTTACGCTTCCCAGACAAATCTAAACCATTCGTCTACTGGTTAGCAGCTAATGAAGTGGCCATAGCAGCCACTCTCCTACAACAAAATGAAAATCAGAAATTGGTACCTGTGGCATATGAATCTAAAATTGCAGGGAGCCGAACTAAATTTTGATGCTTGCGAACATGAATGCCTGACAGCCGTATGGGCAGTTCAGTCCTTTGAGCTGCTTACCGGCAGTGCCCCAATTACTATACAAAGCACACATACGCCTCTGAAATACATCCTGTCTGGAAAATTAATAGGAGGCAGTGTGTCCAACACCCGGATGGCACAATGGACTCTAACTCTGGTAAACACAGGAGTCCGGGCTGACACAGTATCCAAACCGGACATGCTGACTCATACTCTTATCGAAAGGGAGACTAGGCATGAACGTCCAGTAGTCACACTAGAACAGAGACTCGCACAAGCCCAACCGCCCCCCCCCTTGAAGAATTGGATACCATGGGTCAGAAGAGACATTTGGTTCACCGACGGCAGTTCCATGGTGGTCCATGGTAAAAAGAGAATCAGATATGCAGCCATACATTTAGAAGAGGTGCTAAAGGGGTATTTGGATCACGGCTTGGCACAACATGCCGAACTCCATGCAATATACCAAGTCCTAAAACAGTATGAAGCAGAGAACTGCCCCAAGACTGTATACATCTATGCTGACAGCAACTATTGTGTAAACGGGGTGCAATATTGGATGTTTGATTGGCAAAGGAACAATTGGAAAGCCGCAGACGGTAAAGAGATAGCGTATGTAGATGAGTGGAGATGAATCTATGCCTGAGTTACCTCTTATCCCAACAAGCTAAAAATCAAGCATGTAAAGGCACACGGAAAAGGCTCAGCAACTGAAACTGTGGAATAAACGTGCCAACACCATAGCCAGGGATTATGAAGGGATAGCAGCGGTAACCCGAAGACAGGAACAGAAGGTATTAGAGTCAGTCCACGTCCCAGGAAGGATTGAAAGACAGAAACTGGTGAATATAGCTCACAAGTTCATGCATGAAGGAGTGGAAGGGACACTGGGAAGGTTAAAGCAACTGGCAGAATGGAAGGTGATAAGAGATGTAGAAACATGGGTCAGGAATTGTGTACAGTGCGCCAAAGATCAGGCTCGGCCCCCACACCAGCCTCAAATGCTACATCAGAGAAGGCTGGGTCCCCGGCATAGGATCCAAATTGACTTCACTGACAAGTCGCCAAGGAGTAAAGGAGGATTTCGGTATTTGCTTGTGATCATAGATTCATTTTCAGAATGGGTCGAAGCTTTCCCTGCCAGGAACAATAGCACTCGCACCGCTGCTAAAAAGCTTTTCTCTGAAGTAGTTTGCAGATACGGGACTCCCGAGATTGATTCAGACAACAGAGGATCATTTGTGGGAGACCTATTTACCTTAATGCTTAAAGCCTTGGGGGGGTGTCACACAAACTCCATGTCTCATACAGACCCCAGTCCTCAGGACAAGTGGAAAGAATGAACCGCACTATTAAAGAAGCCCTCAGGAAAGTTGTAGACCATACTGGTAAAAACTGGCCTGAGAAGCTGCCACTAATATTGGCAGCCATTCGCAGTAGTAAAAGGCTGAGAACTAAAATCCAGCCATACCAGATCCTCGTCAGACAAGCAATGAGACTGGTCATCAACCCCAAGCAAACGGCAGATACAGTGACAAACAATTCACTTGGAACTCATGAGCATTGGCAGTGGTTAAAACAGTTACAGGAAGATAAAGCCACCCTACAGCATAGAGTAGGGTGGCTTTATCTGAGCTCATGAATAAGAATATGGATCAGAAGAAAATTGGGGATTCCCTACTGTGGGAGCCAGGGGATCAGGTAATGTACTTAAAGTTGAGCAAAAGGAATCACACACTGGAGTCAAAGTGGACCGGTCCCTACTCCATAGTTGATCACCTCAGCCCTCTTATTTACCACATAAACAAAAATGGTAAACTAAAGTGGGTTCACGTTTCACAAATCAAGCTGTTTGCATGAACTAATTCTATTCTGTTGTAATTATATTTTCAGACAACACGCCGATAACAATCACGAACCAGGATCCATGGACTTGGTGTGTTTTTATTGTCATTTCTACAGGATTATTGGACACAGAATACTGCTGCTTAGACCACCAGTTCTAATCATATCTCCGCTTTATCGAAAGGGCAGTGGATTTATTTTAAAAAAAAAAAAAGGCACAGTGATGCCTCGCACAACATGGAAAACAGAGCTGCAGCAGGCATGGCAGTTCTTGATCTGGATTACAACACTCGCCCTAATCACAATGATAAAGACACAACCTATCCCCGAAGGAAAAATGCACCCAGACACATCCACGCCCATCCCTAACAATGATATCCAAGCTCCAGGATACCTGGGACAAGGTAAAACAATTCTCACCACCTTACTGATACATAACACACACAACATACTATGGACCCCAGTACAACAACCAGATATACACCTAAAATGGGTTATTTTGAATACTAATCTTACACTAACACCTTTAGGGGGGGGGAACACGTATATGTTGGGGAAGGGGAACTGGGGCTACAGGTGAATCTCAGTCCCCGCAGGAAGGTCAAAACATTGGATGGTGGGGGTACGAATGGAAGGGTATGTGGAAGATATCACCATGCTTTCAGACTACCCCTCGATCCCTTATGTATGGGATGGGTTCGTAAAATCAGGGACCCTTGCAACAGTAATCATAGTGTACTGCCCGAGTCACACACATGCAATACCATTCCCTGATGGGTGTGACTGGAAATGGGAGAAAACATGTGTTTATAATAAACACCCCATTAAAGATGGCAAAACCTGCCTTATTTAAGATCCAGACTACCCTAGTGAAAGTCTTGGTGAGCTCCCTGTTGGTAGAAATTAAAAATGTACATGGATTGGACACGATTAAAGTCTCAAAAGTAGAGCCCAAGTGTACGCCTTTTTCTCTCCCTATACTGCTATCCCGGATGAGGACGCACAAATTGTCCCTCACAGATATGCCTCACCCCAGAACTAAGATATTATGAACACCATGCTGGGTGGGTTTGGAGCAGGAGCGGGACTTGCTAACTCAGTGGATTTGGAAACTTAAGAACAAATTAAGCTCCCTGGCTTGACTGCAGGACAGCCTGATACAAAAACAAGTACGTGGCAATGTAGACTTGATCCAAATTGGTCTGGGTAATCTAAAAGTCAGATGGAATCTTTGGCAATGGCTTAATACTACCACCTGGCTACTGCATAAGAAAAATTTAGAAACCAGAAACTAGACGGCTATGGCTATGGGATGCACTGAAATGCAGATACTTGCCCTATCTACTTTGGAACACGAAATGTTTTGGGTAATATTGGGTAATATTAAGGTTTTGATGCATTTGTTAAAACAAAGAAAAAGATCATTGTTTGACACTTATCAATCTGAATGGATGCAATATGTTTCCAGTGTTGTAAAACCAGATTTGTTAATTGGAGAAATTGTTGTAAAAATAGCACACCAACAGTCTTTTGAGGCAAAGGTATGGAAGGTTAGCCCACTCCCCATATTACACATGGGTTCATTCTGGCTGCCTCGTACCTCGAGCCAGTGGGCTGGGGAGGGAGGAAAACTATTGGACACTAGAGGTTGTACCGAGTGGACCCCTCAAAAATGGGTATGCCTCACCTTGCCTGTTGCCCCAGAGCCTTGTAGTAAAGATACATCACTAGGATCATGTATGTAGGATGAATTGGATAATGAAATCAAAGTGTTATACAATGGACAATGTGTGTGTATTCACTCTTGGGAGGAAGTATTTTGGGAAGATGGGAGTGTTAGCAGTCCCCCAGTAGATGAATGTCAGTGCAATGCAAGTACTGTATTTACTAAAAATTACACACACTATTTACCCCAGCCAAAAAAATCCCAGCTGATACTAAATGCTGAGCTGGTCGAGTTCTCCATTAACCTTGGAATTAAATGGCAAGAGCTTACTGATTGCTTTTTATCAGGCTAAGAAGTGACAGTTTTTAGAACAAACGACCAAGTGGGAAATCGAACCATTCACATTATACATGCCAATGGGGACATGTTAAGAATTGCTACTGCGGAAAAAACAACTTACCACTGGTACGATATAGTCTCTGGATGGTCCCCAACCACCACTAGCATCCTATCAGTAATGCTACACCCCTTGATAATAGTCTTGGTATTAAATTGTATTTGCTTAATCGGAATGTGTGGTATGGATTTCTGGATAAAAAGAATGTACACTAAATTGGAATCACAAACTCAAATTGCCTCACAGTACCTTCTTTTAAACAGGTTACATAGAAAGTGACACTGACTATATATATAGAGAGAGAGAGAGATTATATATAGAGAGAGATATAGATATATATATATATAGAGAGAGAGAGAGAGAGAGAGAGAGAGAGGTATATTATGTAGGCATATTAAAGGTCTATATTCACATCAGAAGTGTGATTCCCCATAATTAGTCCCCCACAATTTAAATCCCAGGGCATTACCAATTAAAAGATCTCTTGGGTCTCTTAACTTGCAAGCTGATGACTGTCTGTGTAAAGCTTGTAAGCTGCCAATTGACTCTGTTCTCAAAGAGATACTTTGTAATTGATACTTTGGGACAACAGCTGTTAATTGACTCTGCGCTCAAAGCGATACCTTGTAACAACAACTGTTCTTAGAAATAGCACAGAGACTCCCACCCTCTGTAGTTTCCTTTATCTCGCTTTATCATGAATGTTAAAAGGCAGGGAGTCTCAAATAAATTAGTAACACCCCAAAAGTTAGAGACAGGGAAATAATAAATGTGATTAAGATAGAGAATGTATGTGAATGAATGCTTGGTTTAGATAAATGAATGATCAGGCCTAGGAATTCAGTGTCAATCAGCCGAAGAAGGAGTCAAGTGGAAACAAACAGAGGACTCCCGCAGGGCAAACTGGAATCCACCCAACCATCTCAAAAGATGAGAAAACGGATATGCACCTGACAGCCATCATGGAGCCATCATGACAAACAGCTTGATGACGCAATTCCCATGGACTGGCATAGGAATAAATTCCTATAAGAACAGGACCAAAAAGACTAAGAACTTTGAGTCTGGTTCTTCTACCACCCTCCAGGAGCATCTGACGAGCATCTGACAAGGACTCAGCTCCACTCTCATGTACAGGCTACATGGCCAGTACCCTGTCACGAGCAACTTCTAGGCTGGTAACTATAACAACTATGCAGAACTTGTATGAATGATTGTATGAAAGGATATATGAATACCTAAGGAATAGTAGTAATATAGCAGTGTGTATTTTTATTTTTACTATATTTACAATAAATGCGGCATTTTGCCTTATCCCTCTTACAAGATCTTGTTAGTCTTTTTTTTATGGTATAACAAAAGACAGTGGCAGGAAGATTGGTCACGAACAAGTAAATGCATAACAGGGGAGGTCAGCACAAGGTACTTTAGCACTGAGGAAAGCAATTGTCATGACTGGGAGAGGAAGTGGGGCAGGAGTGTTTAGTGCAATGAGGCCCTGATCCCCAAATGGGGCCTGTATGTGTCATCCCAATGACAAAGAATAAGTTTATAACCATTATTTCATCCGGTGCTTGTGAATAGAATGCAACTGTTCTGCAGGGCAGGTTTGTTTTCTCTAATAGGCTGTCTATATCTGACCCTTTAAAGAGATGTTAGTGTGAACTGCCTTCTAGTAGAACAGCTTGTCATTTCTCTTTTCTGAAACGAAGCACAGGCTACTTTTTAGTGCTGGATTTGCCTTCAGCAGCCCAGTTATTACTGCTGCTGGAGACATGACTTTTTGAGATGCACCTTTTATTGTGGAAATCTCAGGTCTACTATTTTTCAGCTACATCGTTTCCATGACTTGCCAGTAGGGTGACCAGACAGCAAGTGTGAAAAATCAGGTTGGGAGTGGGGGAGGGGGAGGTAATAGGTGCCTATATAAAACAAAGCCCCAAATACCAGGACTGTCCCTATAAAATCAGGACATCTGGTCACCCTACTTGCCAGTCACCAGGCTATGCCCACTTTCCCCCTTTATGCAGACCCTTCAGCTCTCCAGAAATGTAGACTCCCAGAAGCAGAATGGTATTTTGTGAAGTAACTGGTTGAGAACTGTCTACTTTGCAAGCCAGTCATCTCCTACTCAAATGCTTCCTCCAGTCTGTTTATCCCTCTATGCTAGAAACACATTGTCCCTCCATGTTGCATTAAATGGGAGAGGAAAGGTTCCCCCTCTCTTCTAGCAAAATACTTACTTCTAGATTAGAATGACTGTTCACTAAAGAAGCTATTAGCTGAGAAGGTGAGGTAGAACCTTCCTTTTCCAGAGGTAGCAATTCAAGTCCTGTTAAGGTTGTACTTGAAGAGTCTATTGCATGAGTATAACACATTATCTCTCAAAGGTACTCTAAATCAATCCCTACACTTTTCCTAGTGCAGGGAGTTATTTCTGGATTTTATTTAATATACAGCATTGATTTTCCAAGTACTGCACAGTTTTATTAGTATGTGTTATATAGCTATAAAATATTGTAGCTTTGCCAAACGCCACAGTTAACCTTTAATTTGGTTAGGGTAAAATATTCATCTAAAGCCATGACTGAAGCATATTCTATTTAGTGGAGCCCTCATCAACAGGAAGTGGTACCGAACACTGCAACATAAAAGTGACCGTACCATTTCGGGACAATTCTGAAGAGTTTTAAATGGGATATTGACCAAAAACACCCCAGTATTCATACTCTACACTATTGTAATAATCTTTGTACAAAATATGCTTTGTGGGGTATCATTTGAAAACTAACATGCTGGTCAATATCAGTGAAATGTACACAGCAACATTATATGTAAAGTTAAATGACCCTGTATGATGATCACACGTGTTCAAAACCACACAGTCCTGCCTAGGCAAAAGTTGCTAAACAAGTCTGTCCTAAACAGAGGAATATGTTTACTACTTATGTGTAAATTGAGGGAAACAGCATCCTCGAGACAGCAGGGTGAGGTTATGGCAGGAGAAAAAGCAAAATTTGCATCTGAGCACAAACAGGTGAGAAGGAGGAGTCCGGTGGTGAAGGAGGCTCCATGCTCTGCCCCCTTCTTTACTCTTTGAATAAACTTTGCTTTGAGGGACAACCTTCAGAACAATCCACATAAAAGGTTCACTGGACTTTGAGAGGTGGACAGAACCTCATGCTCTCCCTCTTTTACTTAAGATAAAGGCACCAGCACCTTCAGGCCTCTGGGGGAGATCCTGACCAAGGAAACGGGTCAATCACCATCTTACTGGAAGACTGTGGGTGAGAGGCCATCTTGAACAAAAGCCTTGAAAAGTTGCTAGATGTTTTAGATGTTCTCATGTGTTTTCATTTTTATTTGCTTGTGACCATATCTAACTGTCTCGTATCTGAATTCACTTAAAATCTTATGTTTTCTTGGTAATAAACTTGTTTTATGTCTTAATCTGAACCAAGCCAGTGCTGTGTTTAAACTGAACTGTTGGGTAACTCCAGTTAAAGTACCAAACTATGGAATATTGACTCTACCAGGGCAATGAACTTTTTAATAACTGAACTGTCCAGGGAATGGTGGGGCAGTGCAGAACACACATTTTTGGGAAGATTCAGGACTCCAAGTATGTTGGGGTCACCCTGCAAGTACCAACCATGGCCGGTGGAAACCAGAGTGTGGCTGATGTGCTGCTGACAGGCTGCTGCACCAGGGTTGCATCCATACATGGACACTCAGGGTGTGACCTGCATGCCAGCAGGCTGTTTTTGAGCAGCATGCATCCAGTTTGAGAGTTACAGCAGCAAAGGCACCCAAGGTTGCAGGGCAGGCAATGACAACCCATCACTGGATTACACTCTGGAATGCAAGAGGGGCATTCTGCAAAACACTATTCTGCATGTGGAAACCTGCACATGGTTTTGGCTTTGTTCAAGAAGCAGCCTACTCATCATGAGTTAGCCTACAAAAAGCTTTATTTAAAAAGCACAGTTTTGCATCACCAGGGCTAGATTATGCACTCTGGAGAACTGCATGGGGGAGTAGAAACTCAGGCTCAGAAGCTCCTGACTGCTCTGTCTACCCTCTCCCCTCCACCCCCCAATCATACACCGTTATTAGAAGTAAGGTCTCATTCTGAAGAACTCAAACGCTTTCTAGCCCTAAAAAGGCAGTTGCTGTTCAAACTTGGGAATAATGCCACCAAGTGCTCACAGATGGAAAGATATACCTGACAGGGCTGTTTTTAAAATGCCAATCTTTAAAATAGATCTTTTCTTATTGTAAAGTGGGTTTCCCACCACCTAATGATTCATGCTTCAAATCAATTTCAGATTTTAGACCCTTCTTCCCAGGAGATAGGGAGACCTTATCTGGGAAGGCAGCCCACTGGAGCCATAAATACTGCAATATTGCCTTTGAATCCCCATAAGTCTGTTTAAAGTAAAATTTCAGAGGCTTTATTGTACATTAAACATTACTTCAATCCTCAGGAAGATGAACTTTCTCTAGCCTTAGAATCCAGACTCAGACGGTGCAGTGTGATGGTTCATCTAATCTCTTTTGGTATATCTTCTGCTTTTAGATCCATTTGATTTTTCCTCATTTCTTTGTTTTTTGTGCTAGCAATCTAAAGGCCTGTTTGAATAGCTCTAATCAACAGTTAATGATGCGACTGCCCTGGAAATTTCAAACAATCTTGTTTTTGAAAGAAACAAGGTTCACAGAGGATGAGAGATTTAGTGCCATGTTTTGAGCTTAATTTTGTTAGAAGAATGATCTTAGAACTCTCCAAATATAATATTGTATATTTCAACACATCCCTTTTGTAACCCAACCAGCTAAGAAAAGACAATAGTGAGCCAGATAAAGGGACAGGTGTATTCAAAACTACAAATTAACAGATTTACTTTTTTTTATTATAACTATTGCAGTTGTAAGAGGTTTATAAGTCTTTGCCATGTAAATACCAGAAATAAAAGATTACAAAAGAACAGTACTAAGTTAGAAATTTGTTCTCAGAGGCAGGACTGCGGCTTGGATCAACTTAGCCATATTAATTATGTAATATAACCACATCCAGATGTAATCAATGGCATGGTGGCAAGTGTTCATAAGCATCATTAACCAGCAGCCTTTTATCTTTCATGTGAAAATTTTATTACATCTCCTTTTAACAGACAAGGTGATTTGGAACTGCTGCATATACAAAGCAATATGTCACACAGCAGAAAAGCAATAGCTCTGTGCATGGACCTGGTGGAACTGCACCTAGGAGACTGAAGTGATTTCTGCATTACATGTATAAAGTGAGTAATTCAGCAGCTCGGAGGAGAATTCTGGTGTATCTGATGGAGTTAAGCCACCCTGATTGTCGGCATTTCTGTAAGAACTACTAGACAGGAGCTCCTTTGGGAAATAGGTGTGGCCCTTACTGCCCACCCAATTTCCCTTGCTTTGTTCCTTCGAAACTGCAGCAGCAGTAGCAGCTCACAAGCATGGCTGCCCTACAAAATTATGTTGGCCTAACTGACATCAGCATACGGCCACTGCAGTTATTAAATCACTTGTACACACACTTGGCTCCTTGTGTCTACAATGTGTGTCCTTGCTAGGAGCGCTTGTACTGACTGTATTGTCAGTGTGGGGCATTGTGGGAAGGCTTATGAAAGCCAGTAACAGGGACACAAGCAACGCAGTGTCTACACTGATGTGGTGTTGACCTAATTACATCGACAGGGACTCTTCCCTGTTCAGGGAGGTGGTGTTACTAAATTGGCCTACAGGGGCACTTGTTGCCAAGAGCCAAAGTGGAGAAAATTCCAGCTAGGTCGACACAAGGCAGCTTACAATCGACCTAACCCTCTAGTGCAGCCCAGGTGCAAGTGTCTGAATTGCTGATCCTGTCATTGTTGCTCATGCAATATGTAGAGCACCACAAGGATAAACAAAGATCTTAGTGGGCTATGAGTGAAAATAGACTAGCAGTTCCTAAGGAAGACACTACATAAATTTATAGAGAAATGCCCCTTGGGGAGCTTTGCAATGGCTGTGTCAAAGCAGCAAGGGCTTGTCCAAGATCTGCATTGAGGCAATACTCCTCTATTAGCTTGAAAAGTGACTTCTCCACTCTGAATGACAAGTGGTTTGCTCTAGAGGGTCCCAGCCACATCAGCCAATAGGCTTCTCAACTGCTGAGAGATTTTTTCCTCTCCTATTCCACCTATCTGCAAGTCCTCAGTGACTAACACATTGCACCTATACCAATACACTCCGAGAGAACCACACCAGGGCAAATGGACTGCCATTTCTATGGTTTAGATGCCAGGCCATAATCTTATATATGCAATATCACAGGGAGGATAAGAATGAAAAGAAGATGACCGAGCATCTCTTTCTTAGATTAGTGACATCTTTGTGTACCAGCACTGTGTATCTCAGGAGAGAGGCCTAATGGCTGTTCTACTTTACACTTGCTTTCCTCAGTTACCCAGCGGGACAGCCATACATCTTTTTGACTCATGCTTTTTGGAACTTGTACCTTGGTTCACAGTGCCAGAGTAAACTTCAGCTACTTTGCACAAGGGGAGAAGCAATTATAAAGTGGGTGCCATATACAAGGGTAAGATTTAACACCAGCCATACACAGGAACAACCACTCAGTGGAGAATTAAGCCTCGAGTTAAATGTTTAGCACCCCAATGCCAGAAAATATGGACAAAGTTAGAGGGAATTCAGTGAGTGACTGAGGAAGATTAAAAAACAAAAATGTGAAGTTTGGACAAGTGATGACCACATAGTAACGTTGTCCTTAAGTATCTGAAAGGTGTGAACACAAAGGAGCAAGTGAATGTAGTGTGAAATGGTACCATAATCAAGACTCCAAAAGGGAAAACTTGGGTTGAATATTAAGGTAAGCTTCCAGACAAGTAGTTAGACTTCAGAAGAGTCTCTCTAGAACAGAAGTAGTAAATGCCCAGTCATGAACTTTAACAGCATGACAAAGTACTAGAAGATGTATCACAGGAACAGCCCTGCATTGGCATAGACTTGACCTACATGATCTAGGATCTCTTTCCTCTAGCTTCTATGACTATGGTGAATGCTTGTTAAAATTAGGACCATCTTATTAGAAGTGACAAATATTCGCCAGAGGCTCACATTAAACATTATTTCTCTTCGCACTAATCACCAAGAGTGGGGCATAAGAGATCTTTTACTAGGTCACCTCCCACCCCTTCTTTGAGTCATTTTACTGGCTCCCTGATGCTTTCTAGGTCATGTTGTAACTTCTTGTCCTTGCTTTCAAGACTCTTCATCTTACAGAATTTGTTTATATCATTGAATAAGTCTTCTTTCAACTTCCACCACCTTCTCAGATGTACCAGCCTTGACACCTTTTTTAATATTCTCAAAGGTTCATGCTTTCTTCCATGCTACCCTGTAGGCTTGAAATGCGCCTCTAAATTCTATTTTCACAGCCTCCTCACTCATCTCAGCCAAATCACATCTAAAGATCCATTATTGTAACATCATCTACAAAATGTGAATGTTTTACCCTATAGTAAGTATACTACCAAGGCATAGAGACCTAACTTAAGTAAATGTGTTATAACTATTTGTTTTCCTTCCTCACTCTTCCCTGCTGTGTATGTCTTGGGCTCACTTATATGTCAAATCCATCATTTCTATTATATGCTCTTTAAGACTTATTGTGTTTCTCATGTGCTAGATTATAAAATAATAGTAAAAGGAATTAGAGCACCCTGGCTTTTTGTAGCTAACAAAAATAAAACTTCTTCTAATTAGAGAATTAAACTAACAAAAAGACTTCACTCAGCTTTGTTCCTGAATGAAATTAGTCAATAAAATAGCACCAATACAGCCTAAACCTACTAAAGAACTTGGTATCACAGCTTTCACCCCCAAAAGCAAACCTAACTCCTAATGCAGGCTAAACCAGAAGCCAGTGCACAACCTGCCTCTTTTATACTGTGTTGGGTAAATACTTAATTCATCACAGCTGGCCTAGAACTACTACTCTGACAATCCCTGGACTTAGGGCATACAGCTGTGGTTTCTTCAGCTCAAGGAAAGACAGTTTTAACCCTTGTCTTGCCAACTGCAAGTTGAGGTCTAAACATCATGTCCCAGAAAGGAGTACATATAATGCCATTGGAGAGAATAAGGTTGAAGGTGTTAAAGACTAAGGGTAAGACACAAATTAGTACTTTGGCCCGTATCTACAGAACGATTTAGATGTTGCAACTTATAGGCACCTAGAAAATCACTGGAACAACAATGGGGGTCCCCAAGCCTGAGTTAGGTGCCTAGGCTTTCTATACAATGAATGGGGAGAGATAGGAGCCTAAGAATGGGATCCATAAAAGCCAGCATGCTAGGCGGTGACACTACAGAAATGTGTCCTAAGTACTGTCCCTATCACAGGGTTAGGCACCCCAGTCTGGGGTGCAGAGAGCTACATATCTTTGCTTATAATCCACAGCCGGAAACCCCTCTCCTGGAGTCAGGCAGCTTAGGCATCCAAGGGTATATCTACACTTTGAGCTGAAGCTATACATTCCAGCTGAGGAGGCATACCCACGCTAGCTTGATCAGATGCCAGGCCAGGGAGGGGAAGCATGAATATGGGCAGACAGAGCACACCATTTTTAGATTAGTGACACCTTTGAGATCTACTTTATACAGGGTATGTCTCCGTGAGCTGGAATTTACACCTGCAGCTCCCAGTGCTGACATTCCCTAAGGTGTTCTGGCGAGAATGAGTTAGGTGCCTGCCTCACTCCACCCAAAACAGCCCAAGACATTGTCCACCTTATAATGTTTAGTCCAGTGGTTTGAGCATTCCCCTGTGATATGGGAGACCCTAGTTCAATTCCCCATCCTGCCTGATGGGGGGGAAAATAAATTGAAGTGGGGGGTTGAGTACTCTAACCACTAGGCTATGAGGGGTGGCTCTCTTATTGAAGCTGTTCCACAGTACTTTGTACAAATAATTAGTGTCAGTGGGATTGGACCTCTGGGTCACCAACTTCTCCACTGGATGCACTAACCAGCAGGCTATAGACTGATTCTCTTTATTGTTATCTCTGGCCTGATGACTCTTCTATTATTTAACTCCAAAAAGGAAGAGATTGAGAGAACCCCACGTTAGACTGTCTCATAGCCCAGTGATTAGATCACTCTTCTAAGAGCGGGGAGACTCCCTACAAATCCCCTCCCCACCTCACGCAGAGAGGTAGTGAACCTGAGTCTCCCAAATTCCAGGTGAGTTCTCAAACCACTGGGCTAAAAGTTATAAGATCTTTCTGGTGCTGCCGCCACTGGCAGAGTTTTAACAGGACTTGCCCATTACTTTTATTAACAATACCCTTGAGAAAATCTTAACCTTAGTGATTAGGGACTGAAGCTGAAATTTTTTTAAAAGCCAAATTAGAAAAGATACAACCCTGGTGCTGGTCTGGGAACACTGGAGCTGAATTAATCCAGACTATATCGCAGCTGTACAATTTGAATCTTTCATAATAGCAGTTAAAACAATTACATTCAATTAAAAACAAAATCAAGACTGCCCAGAGAGATGGGGCAAGTCACTCTGATTTCTGCAGACATATATGAGACTATGAGGACCAGAATTTAAACTCATATAATCATGATGGACCTACTCATATATCATCTGCAAAGAACATGAAAGCTGGTGTTGCTCTTAGGTAGCAGGATTTGAAGGAGAGTGGGGAGAGATGCCACCAGAATGTCAGCTGTAAGCACAAGGTAATTGTCCACTCTACATATGTTTTATAACTTTCAGGGGAGAAAGGATGGTGTTGTAGTTAAGGCCCTAGTCTAGGGTCACCAGACGTCCCGATAAAATCGGGACCGTCCCAATTTTTGATCATTTGTCCCGCGTCCCGACCAATGTGGTTTTTTTTGCTCAACAATTTCAGCCGGCAGAGGCTCTTCCGTTTTTTGTTGTCTTTTTTTCTCGACAACTTCTGGGCGGGAAGTCCCGATTTTCGGGTCTTCTCATCTGGTCACCCTACCCTAGTCTAAGACAGTAGAGATATGGATTTGATTCCTGGCTTTGCCAGAGGCTGTGTAACTATGGATGGTAGGTCACTTGATCTTGCTGTTGTGTCTCACTTTCCCCCTATGGGATTGATAATGCTTTCTCTATATGTTAGACTGTAAACTCATTAACAAAGGATTAGCTTTTACTGTGTGTGTCTCTAGAACAGGGGTGGGCAAACTTTTTGGCCTGAGGGCCACATCGGGTTCCAAAACTGTATGGAGGGCTGGGTAGGAAAGATTGTGCTTCCCCAAACAGCCTGGCCCCCGCCCCCTCCCACTTTCCACCCCCTGACTGCCCCCCTCAGAACCCCAAAACCATCCATCCCCTCCTGTTCCTTGTCCCCTGACTGCCCTATCCATCCACCTGTCCCCTATCCACACCCCTACCCCGGACAGGCCCCCCAGGGACTCCCACACCTATCCAACCCCCCCTGCTCCCTGTCCTCTGACCGCCGCCCCGACCCCCACATCCTCTGCCCCATCCAACCGCCCCCTGCTCCCTGTCCCCTGACTGCCCCCCTGGGATCCCCTGCCTCTTATCCAACCCCACTGCTCCCTGCCCCCTACCATGCCACTCAGAGCAGCAGGACTGGCAGCTGCGCCGCCTGGCTGGCGCCAGCCAAGCCACCGCGCTGCCCGGCAGGAGCTTGCAGCCCTGCTGCCAAGAGCGCTGGTGGCACAGAGAGCTGAGGCTGCGGGGAGGGAGAACAGCAGGGGAGGGGCTGGGGGCTAGCCTCCGCGGCCGGGAGCTCAAGGGCTGGGCAGGATGGTCCCGGAGGCCAGATGTAGCACGCGGGTCATAGTTTGCCCACCTCTGGTCTAGGGCTTAGTGCAATGGGGCCCTGGTCTCAGCTGGGGCCTCCTTCACTACTGTAATGCAAACAATAATAAAACAAAGACTTTCAATGTGCCTTATACAGAGATGAGTAATGTGTGCCAAGCCAGCATTAAATACTAGCAATGCAAGTAACTCTTGTGGGCTCTTGTGAAGATTTGCATCTCATAGGCTAGCTTTCTCTCTCCACCTGGACACAGGACCCCCCATAACCCAACCTCCTCCTCTAGCAGTAGGAGATGACTGCCTCCTACCTGCAGAGAGATGAATTAAATCTTCATTGTCAGCTTCCATTTAAATGACAAAACTTTACAACGAGCAAGAATTCTTATATGCCAGCATGTATCACTGGTAATAACAGAGTCCTCGGTTGTCCTAAGTGTCTAAATTCCACATTACCATGATAGCTCCCAAGAGACCTTGGACACAGATAGCTAGATCAGTTAAAGACATTACAGAGAAAGATTTAAGGAAATCACAAAGCATTTCAAACATTGCAGAGGAGTATCAGTTTAACATTTGTGGGCATGTACTAACAAACCTCATGTTTTGGAAAAAAGTTCCAAATACCATCAAGGATATTTCCTTCTGCCATAATCTCTCCATGTATGAGAAGCCAGCACAGCTATCCTTCTTTCAGCTTATTATTGCTAAGAAATATCTTACTCACCCTGCCCACAGGGCAGCAAAAGTAAGATCTATTGACTTACGGTATCACTAGTCAAACTTAATTCTGCTGATTTTACTACTATTATCATTTTACAACAACGCTGCTCATTAATTTCCTCCTTAGAACTGATGGCTGCAGTGCAGCTGATGTATTTAATTATCTGATTTTTCTTTTGTGTATATGTATATTCTAGAGACAATAGAAATCCAGTCACTGCTAGAAAGCACTTCTGACAAATGCAAGGCATCTGTAAACAGTTTATTGTATTTGGTAAAAAGACATTTGAGATGAGCAAAGCTTGGTGCTTTTCTTGGAAGGAGCATGCAGTGCAGGTGTTTTAAGAATGCATCTCAATTAGTGCACCAATCTTTCATTTTAATGGCATGTGGTATCCTGGAGGGGCCACAAATGTATTCATCTTAGTCAATACCATCCTTATCTCCAAAATCAAGGATTATGGCTACCTTCTGGTCAGTTTACATCTGGCCAGTTTACATCAAATTCATTATTGAAATAAATGGAGTTGAACTGGTGTAAAACGGCTGTAACGGGATGGAGAATCAACCCCAAACCACCTATCCATCATCTTAGAAAACTAAACACAGGCCCAGAGTCACATGCTGATCCCATGAAAAGTGTGTTTATATCTAAATAGGGCTCACATGATAAGGATAAATGTGTAAGACACTGAAGACTTTATCTGCATTTTTATTATACCAGAATATTTTCAGGGACTGTAACATCTTGAAAGTTGCTGGCTGGCTCAGTTTCATGCTCAGTGGCTGATTTTAAGTTGCCTTCTTGGTTATTCTGACTTGAAACTAAAATGAACATAAATGAATTTCCAAATGCCTATAATCAGAAAACTACCAGGGAAAATCCAAGGTGGGGCTGGTTCTCTACTGAAATATGTTCATAAGTGGTGTTATCTCTTTTAATGATCACCTTGGTCCATTGGCCTGCTAAACCCAGGGTTGTGAGTTCAATCCTTGAGGGGGGCCATTTAGGGATCTGGGGCAAAAAAATCTGTCAGGGGACAGTACTTGGTCCTGCTAGTGAAGGCAGGGGACTGGACTCGATGACCTTTCAAGGTCGTTCCAGTTCTAGGAGATTGGCATATCTCCATTTATTTATTTATTTTATTTTTATAAGTCCTTCTGGAGCTGCTTGAAAGATGCAATTGGCTATGTTATTTTACCTTCATAGGAGGCTGGGTGGCTGAAGGAATTAATAAGACACAGAGCATTTCGCTTCTAAGTTTCAATGAGTAGTGATTGAAAGTCATTAGTATGATGTGACCTATTGCAGAATGATAGTCTCAATCCAGCAGTTAATGCACTTGGTATCCACCTCATAAAATTCACCATTCATGAGAGAGGCTTAATTGTCACACTCATCATCAAATGCAACTCTCTAGGAGTCAGTGAAACCTATTCTGTGAGGTAACCCCTCCAGAAGAGAGCTGAGGAACATTACTTGGGCACCATGCCCATGCCATTGCCCATTCTCTTCATGTTCTGTGGATAGAAAACTTTATTCTTCAGGACTTTACAAGTGTGATAAATGAAAAGGGGCAGTCAGAAACATTGATAAATTAAATCCTACCCCCTCTTCTGTTACAATGGGTATCCTCAGTCATAGTAGAACCAATGCAGTCCCATGGCACAGGGATGGGCAGTAATTTGTGAAGCCTGGACTAGAGGACCACATACCCTCAATTATTGCAGAGCCCAGTTGCACAGGGACTCCCTGCTCATGCATATGCAGCAGACATGGGCCTGTGGCTCTGACACTAGCTAAACCTACCACGCATTTACCCCTTCAGAGTGTTGGACTGAGGGGGAAAGATTCCTTCACACACATACCACCGCCTCATGCAGCTCCCTTGTGCCAAGCCGGGTTACTCTAGCTTGCTGAGACAGGAAGGAATTGTTTTTTAACGTCTCCTTTTGATAGTCGTTTTTATGTGGTGCTGTACAGTGTTGAGATGATGTGAGATCACAATGGGAAAGGTTAATGTTTGTACGGCTTGTTAATAAAAATTTGTTTGGGAAAATAATCCATCTCTGGTTTGTCTCTGAGGCTTCTTATATATCCCACGCACTGCTCCAGGCGTCTTCCTTTGAATAATAGCCAGGAACAAACACACTGAAAATAAAATAAAGATGTTAATTTTTTTATGTCACATTTGTTCACTGTACTGGGATGAAGGGTCTGAGGAAAATGCTTCCCAGTACAGTACTTCTATTCATCTTAATGGAAACAACCACTGAACTCGGTAGCACTGCTCAGATACATAAGTATTGCAGGATTCATGTTTATACAGAATGTTTGATTCAATTCACTGTCTCATGGGTCCCAATCCAGTAAAGCACTTAAGTATGTGCTTAACTTTAAGCACTTGAGTAGTTCTGCTGAAGGATCGAGTTAAATTCTATACAGCCCAAGTATAATTTAAAAACAAATAAAAAAGGTACTTCAAAAACTAAAGACAGAAAAAACCTTCAAAACCAAACAAACATAGGTGCTAGAACTAGTGGTGCTGGGGATGCTGCAGCACCCTCTGGCTTGAAGTGGTTTTCATTATATACTGGGTTTACAGTTTGGTTAAATAGCTCTCAGCATTCCTCCAGTAAAAATTGTTTCAACACCACTGCAACATACATATTGGCTGATTAACAAGAATGTGAAATTACTGACCTCTGGGAGTGGTGGAAAGTGTAATTCAGTCCACACCATCTAACGCCTTCATCTGTTGTTGAAAGTCTAAAACTGATGCTAGTTTTGGTAGTTCCCCCCATTTCTAGTCATTTGGAATATCCCATACTAAAATATGGAGATAGAATTGGGAAATAGAAAGTTGTACTAAAATGAAAAATAAAAGCTCACACACACACACACAAAGGGCTCCTGACTCTTCTCCGCAGCAGACTCTGGGATCCAGGATTTTTAAGGGTATGAGTAACAACCCATATTATTTTTTCCTTGTCCAAACAACACTGCCAACGTCACTTAGTATAGTAGCCTAATGGGTTGCTTACCAAGTCTGCATTTCCCTTTCAAGTTCCTGTCATTTGTCCAACATCCTCACCAGCTATATAGTATGAAATGAACTTAAGAATCAGGACGGAGCATATTAAAGCTCTGGGGAAATTGCCCAAATGGTAAATAGGACTTTTAGCATAATAGACTTGATCACATATGCAACAACTGCAGGATGAGGCCCACCATGTAAATTCTCAGCAAAGTTTATCTGCACCATCATTGACTGAATATTAAGCTTGTTGCTGTGTAACTGCTTTGAAGTTTTCATCAAACAGGTATTGATAAAATCTTTGCTTAAAAATATTGGGTGATATTTTCAAAAGCACTCAGCATTGGCTCACTTTGTTCCTATTGAAGTCAATAGGAGTTTTATCATTTACTTTGATGGGAGCAGAGTTAAGCCAAGGCTAGGCACTTTTGAAAAATCTCTCCCATGGAAATACAATATTCCCTCTTTATGAAGCTCGGTTACAAGGCATTAATTGTTTGTCATTCCCAGACCTGTAAAAATACATTAGAAGAGGGATGATCTAGTGGGAATGTCAGCCGGGGACTCAAGAGACATAGCTGGTTCAGCATACTACGTTGCCACAGACTTCCAGTGTGAACTTGGGCAAGCCACTAAGACTCTCTTTGCCTCAATTCCTGATCTGCAAAGTGAAAATAATAATACTACCCGGACTCACAGGGGTGTTGTGAGGATATGTTTGCTAAAGATTATGATGCACTCTATTACAACCGTAATGGGAGCCCGCGAGTACCTAAAATACGTACATAAATTACCTCTTAACAGTTCTCTTCTTTATTGTGAACACGATATACATGAGACCCACAACTAGCTTCATAGAGAAGGGGAAACTATAAAATAGCTAATTAAAATTAAATGACTATTTGATAATATAGGAATAAAAACCAAAACCTATTCACCTGCTGCATGGGATTATTTGTGTAAGCAGGGCTGGGTTATGAAAAGATTAAACAGTATATTATGAGTAATAAGCTTTACAAAAGAAAAAGGTACATGATAATGCAGACACAGTATCAGATGTAAGAAATGCAGTATGCTTCATGCTATTAGTTATCGAGCTATTGTGGGATTTACAGTGTGTGAATAAGTTCATAACATCAGTTTTTTACCATTTTGCTAAATTGATGTAATGTTGCACTAACGATTTTTAAAAAGCCCATAAAATGTCTCAATAAAAAGTTTATGAAGTCAACTGTCATGCAAAGGCCAAAAAAAACTACCACTTGAGAAACAGACTAAGGCTTGTCTATGCAATGCATCAGTGTGCATCAGCTGGGGTGGAAATTCCAGTGGGCACCAACATATAGCGCACTATGACATTCAGGGGTGCAGTCCAGACTAGTGAAGGGTTGTGTCCCCATCTGCACTGCAACCTTTGGTGCTGCACAATTCTTTGTTGCTGTAGCTCCTACCTGGGCCCCTCACAGACAGCCTTCTATCATGCAGGTCACACCCTGAGTGTCTGTGTGTTGCTGCAGCCTGCCAGCACACTCCAGTCACACTCTGGCTTCCACCAGCCTTTTAACACTTGCAGGGTGACCCCAGCTACTCCTAGTCCTGAATTTCTCCCAAAAAACATGTGTTCTGCACTGTCCAGCCCTCTCCTGGACAGTTCAGATATTGGAGGTTCATTGCCCCATAAGGCATTAATAGCCAACAGTTTGCTAGTTTAATTGGAGTTACCCACACAGTTCAGTTTAAACAGAATGCTGGATTCATTTTGATTAAAGAATAAAACAAGTTTATTTAACTACACAGAGATAGATTTTAAGTGAGTACAAGTATAAGGCATTAAAGTCAGAAATGGTTACAAGAGAAATAAAGATAAAATGCTTTCTAGTAGGTTGGGTTTAAGAAACTAATCTTGGTTCAAGGTGAAATTCTTACCACAGGTTCCCAGTGCATGTGTGTAAGAGTGAGAATAGAGAATACCTGGAGTGTCTCTGCCCCTCCCTTTTATAGTCATCACCCTTTGAAATGCCTTTTCCTGAGTGTTAGCCCTAGATACAGTTCCTTCTAGCTGTGAGGATGGAGACATGGAATCTCATGGTGAAAGATGTTCAGTGTTGTTGTTTGTTAAAATGCAGATCAATCTGCTTCTGCCTGGCTTTGCTGGAAAAGAATGGCCACTTGACCGGTGGTTGCCCATCAGCTTTGATGACTCCTCGTTAGAGGCATCAGCTTGTCCTTTGACTTTGAGAAACAGGTTTACTTCCTCCCCAGACTTGCCTGGTAACCACACTTCAGTCATAATTTCATCTTATGTTCATAACTTTACATATAATGTCCCTACGTACATTTCACCATGATATTATTAACCAGCAAGTTATTAGTTTTTAAATACCACATAAGACATATTTTGTACAAATATTATGACAATGGTGTGTAGGGTGTGAATACAAGGGTGCATTCATTTACACTAACTGTATGTGTGGATGCTGCTGGCATGCACTAAAAGTCCCTTAGTGTACATTGATGTAGTCCTGTTTCAAACTGTACTATGTCCGTTCACACTACAGAATTTTTAATGGACACCAGCATTGTCCACACAGACAGTTAGTGCCTGACGTTCTGGTTTGCACTAGAATTTCCACCCCAGCTAACTAATGTACCAAGTGGACAATCTAATAATCCTTTCTTGTCAGATAGATTCCCAAGTCTTTTAATTATAGGCTGAAGAGGGGGAGGATGGAAGAGTATGAGGCAGGGAAGACAGTTGTTCAGCCAGACTAACATGTTTGGGTCAATGGAGCTGTTCCCATTGACACCAGCAGAGTGCTTGGCCCTGTGAGTTCAGCCAGACGGGGGATGAGGATCTGCCAATCATTCACCATAAAATGAACTGACATAATAAGCATCCTATACAACTGCTTATTGGCCCCACAGAGCATTTAAGTCCATTCCTAAAGTTAAATATGTGCTTATGTGCTTCACTGTATTGTGGCTATTAGGGGTCGTATTTTGTCCAGCAGCCTCTGATTTTGTGTACTTAAGAATACATGCTCATCCACCTGCACGTGCAGAATCTACATTTGCTCAACACAAATCTTATAGCTAGATATGCAATAACCTGATTTGTGTGTTTAGATGTAGAGGCTGTTTAGTGACCAACTGAATATTTGGTCATAAATAACACTATGAATTATAAGGAAAATCTTTGAGAAAGCATGAATAGAAGGAAAAAAGATGGCACAAAATCACTGAGTTGGAATAATAATACACACCCCGACTCAGGAAGGTACCTAACTTAAGCAAACAAATAGTATCATTGACTTCAGTGGGGCTACCCATACGCTTAAAGTTAGGCACATGTTTAGGTACTTTCCTATATCTAAGCCAGAAAGAGGAACATTTCAATATAAAAATAGAATTCCCAGGACTTCCGAACATCTGTAGAGAAGACACACTACTTGACAAAAATCATTCCCACCCTTGAGATGCATGAAAATTGCAGCCCATGATTTTCTCCTGTTTTAGAAATACAATAGGCAGGGATTCATCTCTAGGCAACTTTGAGAACGAGGTGATTAGATAAGAATTGTGCTTTTCTATTGACATCACCATGATTATACTCCAATACGGCCAGAATGGCCAATTGGATGGCTTGCACAATCCATGACTGATTTATTGTACAAAGGTGCAGTTTTAGGGGCCTATTTCAAGAGCAAATGTGAAAGCATTGCTGCTGATTTAAAATGTGGTTTACTGTGATTTGTAACAATGAAGTCGTTCTTACAGCCATCAAAATAATAGCATGAAGGTACTTATGCCAGCTTTTTTTATGCCACAGTTTTTACTGGATTATTTGAGGCTCAATTTCAAGAGAAGCTCTGAACGTGATCCTGCTGCTGCTCTTATGTGAAAATAGGACGTGAGATAGAAAATTCTGAGTCTCCGCTTAAGAAGACCCTTATGAAAAAGAACAGTAGAAACTCACTATAATCCACAATAAGGATGAGGGGCTATATCCATAAAAGTAGTTAGGCACCTAGTTGTTACTTCACGTGCCTGATCCAACATTTAGGCACCACTGAGATCCTCAAACCCCACTCAGCTGGCACCTAACTCTGTAGGTGCCTAAAATTCCACCATTAGAGTCCCCCAGGCATCTAAGTTCCTGCCAGTGAGCACATGCACAGCTGCCTCAGTGTAGACACACATCTCATGTCATAGCCCCAGTGAGATCCTCAAACTAGAGTTTCCCTGCCTAGCTTGCCTTTGGGTCCTGCTCTGGTAAGTGTTCTCAGAGCACAGATAATTAGGGTTCAAATAGTGCATAAGAAATTCTCGCCGATTCTGTGAACTCAAATATTTTTCTCATTGTGCTTGTGTAGATGCCTGGAATTAATAAAGCAGGAAAAATATTCGTAAAGTATAAAATATTTCCCATGAACACACAGATATTGTGGATGATCAGCCTAACTGAGTTTCTAAAGTCATACCCCAGTTGAGTTATGTTACTGAACCACCCATGCAACACAACAATAACTCACAGCTATTAACATCTGACAAATGAAATGTTTGAGGAACTTTTAAGGTTGTTGTTTTTTCTGTAGCTCTCGATGAGTTATCACTAAGACCTCTGGCTAGCATCAGACACTCAAGCAATAGAGACTCATAAATGTAATCTCAAATCTCCTCTTCAGGATAGGATACAGAGGCAATCACATTCCTGATAACAGCAGAAGTGGATGCTACAGAATAGAAAATAAACCTCAACCATAAACCATGAAATGTGTAAGCCTCTTCAATATATAAACTCATTTGTAAACACATGGAAAATGGAAGAGATGGATCACCAACTGATATAAATTAATATTGCTCCATTGACTTCAATGGTATTATGCCAATGTAGACCAGCTGATTATCTGAATGGTAAATACATAGTACACAATAGCAAAGCATGAAAGGAGATAGCCTTTCTGCAGGAGAAATGACAAATATTGAAATATGCTGGCCAAGAACATAATAGAATAACTTGTGAAAAAATTACATATAGTAGGTATGGTACTCTATTAAGACATTGCTAATTTGAAGGCTTTATGTATGGCATTGTTTCAGTCAACAGTGATGTCTGATAATCTGTCTAGAAACCAATCCATAACAAGAGTTTAAACGTGTCACTTTCCTCACCTTCACTGTGTCTAATTATATAACATTATTGGTACTACTATACACCTTATAACAAGACAAAAAGAGTATGTACTTACAGTGCTTAACATTACCTTCTCATATAAAGAATAATATTTCTGTCAGCTCTATTAATAACAGATTTCCAGCTGCATCCTCAAGTTCATTTCTTTTGCATGAGTGAAGTGTATACCTTAATTATCTGCACCCACTGTTGTAAAGCCATAAGTTTTCTATTGTTTTCCCTGCTTTCTCAATTTAAATGTCATCTGAGTATGTTATTTCTTTTAGGACATCTTCTTTTAATTATATCTTTAATCTCCAGTTGAATAATTTACAATTAACTTTAATTTCCAGTCTCTTTTATAGCATACTCTACTGTATTTTTCATCTTTTGTGCCGGTACATGCGTAAATAAATCTTCCAAGCTTTTCTGCTGCAAATGTTTGCATCAGAACCATTAGGAGTCTCTGGGCCTGGAGGGAATCCATGAGAAATAGCAGCTAACCAATATCACCCATGATACTCCCAAGTAGTCTGCTGATACAAACACACAAAGAGGAATTTTCAGTGTTTATTAGCATCAAGCAGATACGTATCTCTTACTGGGTGCAACTGTGTTGAAAAACAATATGACTATGGTCATCAACAATATGACTCCAAGTCTGAGACTGCAAATCAGTTTCTACTTCGATTCAGCATTAGTTTCAGAACTCTGTGTTTGGCACAGGACTGTATTTCTTTTTTTACTTGCTCATAATTGTATATAACACTAACAATTGATACATCACCATCATAATGAAATATCTACCTCTTATATAAGACCTTTTATCAATAAATCTCAAAGTGCTTTACAAAGAGGTCAGTATCACTATCCCCATTTTACAGATAGGAAAGTGAGGCACAGGGAGGTAAAATGACTTGCTCATCATCATGCAGCAGGCCAGTAGCCGAGCTGGGAAAAGAATGCAGGGTGCCTGCACCCCAGCCCAGTGCTCTGTCCACTGGGGTGCACTGCCTCTGCAATCAAGATAAAAAAACACATAATAAAAACAGGAAATATTTTTAAAAGTTGGACAAAATAAGCAGGCCTGGACTGGCACCTTGCAAACCAGACCAAGTGAGGGGCACTGCCCAGGAGCAGAGTAGGGTGCAAACTGTAACTTTGAGAGTCACAGTTCAGTTCTTGATTCCATGTTTGGAAGGAAGGTCACCACCAGCCCTCTCCTGGCACACCTACTTCCCCCTTTGTGCCATCTCAGCTGAGCTGAATGGTGCCCTGGGAAGTTGGTGCGAGGGTTCCACCCACTCCCTGCCCATCCAATCTCCATCCACCTGTGTGGGAAGAAGAGTAATAGCCCAATGGCTACTCTCCTCATCCATCACACACAGACTGTGGATGCAGGTAAGCTATGCAGGAGAGTAAGGGGCCACTTTATACTCCCTTACTCTCCTATATAAGTGCAAAGCCAACCTTATGCCTGAGTCCTCAACAACACTTATGCATGTAATTTAATGTACAGATCCATCCTTCAGGGTACTGAGCATTCCTAATTTCCACCAATTTTAATGAAAGCTGAGGGCACACTGCTCCTCACAGAATCAGTCCTGGCAATTAAGCCCCAAAGTAGGATTTACACATTTTCTCAGAACTCCTAGAGAAGCCTGTTACTCTATAAACTGCCTTTTCCACAGAGAAGCAAGCATCACGGATATTTAATCTGTTCCTCTACTGATTACACTGATTTTCTCCAGTAAGGTATAATACAGTTCCTAGCTACTGAGAAGGCATCTCCAATTTATTTTGCTTGGTTTATATCTGCCTAAGACAAGTTTGGATAGATCAATAACAATGCAAACCGTTGTCAGCCTGGCATGTCTATAATGCTTTCAAAGCTTTCAGACACTGCAGTCCAGAATGGCCCTGCTTGGGGTGCATCTCCTTAGCCAGCGAGCCAGCCAGCGAAAGGGCCAGTTGGGGGCAACCAATCAAGCTGCTCACACTGAAAAATGTGGGCTATGATTGAAAGGAGAGACACCCAGGGCCGGCACGCCCACTAGGTGACCCTAGGCGGTCGCATTGGGCGCCAAGATTTGGGGGGCGGCAGGCGGCTGCCCACTGCCTCCCCACTCAGCGGCCGAGCTTCTGAGCGGAGAGACAAGGGGCGGCTTGCCACGGCTGCCCCTTGTCTCCCTGCTGAGCTGCTGAGCGGGGAGACAAGGGGCGGCTTGCCACGGCTGCCCCTTGTCTCCCTGCTGAGCTGCTGAGCGGGGAGACAAGGGGCGGCTTGCCGCAGCTGCCCCTTGTCTCCCCGGTGAGCTGCTGAGCGGAGAGACAAGGGGTGGCTTGCTGCGGCTGCCCCTTGTCTCCCAGCTGAGCTGCTGAGTGGGGAGACAAGGGGTGGCTTGCCGCGGCTGCCCCTTGTCTCCCCGCTCAGCAGCTGAGTGAGGAGCCGGAGGGCAGCTGTGGTGAGCCGCCCCGCCTCTCCCCAGCTCAGTGCCTGAGCGGGGAGCCGGAGGGCAGCCACGGTGAGCCGCCCCCCTGCCCCTCTGCTCAGCGCCTGAGCGGGGAGCTGCCCCCCTGCCCCTCCACTCAGCGCCTGAGTCGGGAGCCGCCTCACTGCTCCCCCCTCAGCGCCTGAGCGGCGAGCCGGGGGGCAGCCGCGGCTCCCTGCCCCCCGGCTCCCCGCCCCCCAGCTCCCCACTCAGCTCCCATGGCCCGCGGGTGGTGGTGGTGGTGGTGGGCTGAGCGACAGAGGGGGGAAGACTGAGCTCCCGCTTGTGGAGGAGCTGGCTGTGGGGGGGCGGAATTGGGGGGGTGCGCAGGGCTGGTGCAAGGAAGTTTCACCTAGGGCGCGAAACTTCCTTGCACCGGCCCTGGAGACACCCCTGCACCAAAGTCCTCAGCCACATACCCTGTGAGGAAAGTGCAAGTTACCAGGACAACTTTCATTTGATTCCTTCCTGCAGTTCCTCAGTGCTCTCTTGTATGTATTCTCTTACTCACTCCTACGCCACTGAACTAGCATTCACTACAACAATCTCAAAAAATGCATTGGATAAATAAAAGAACTTGTATCTTCCTGCTTCTTTAGGAGCAGCTAATGAACAATACTGCAATAACGCTGAATCTCCAAACTGAAAATCTTGTCTAACTTAATATTAATCTTTCTAGCTTTTAAGTCATCCACAGGGCCAGATCCTCAGCTGGTGTAAATTAGCATGGACTCATTGACGTCAGTGGCACTATGCCAGCTTACACCACCTGAGGATCTAGCCCAGAGCCTTTTTATTTGGTGTCCTCGCTTCATATATTAGGGCAGTTCCTGAAGACTAGAAGAACGCTAGTATCCCAATATTCAAAAAGGATAAACGGGATAACCCAGGTAATTATAGACCTGTCAGTCTGATATTCATCTCATGCAAGATAATGGAGCAGCTGATACTGGACTTGATAAATAAAGAATTAAAAGGAGGGTAATATAATTAATGACAATCAACTTGGGTTTATGGAAAATAGATCCTGTCAAACTAACTTGATATTTTTTGATGAGATTAGAAGTTTGGTTGATAAAGGTAATAGTGCCGATATAATACACTTAGCTTTCAGCAAGGTGTTTGACTTGGTACTGTATGTTTTTATTATAAAACCAGAAAGATATAAACTTAACATGGCACACATTAAATGAATTAAAAACTGGCTAATTGATAAATCTCCAAAATATAATTGTCAATGGGGAATCATCATTGAGTGGGTGTGTTTCTAGTGGAGTCAGTAGGCATCGGTTCTTGGCCTTATGCTATTTAGCATTTTTATTAATGACCTGGAAGAAAACATAAAACTGTCATTGATAAAGTTTGCAGATAACACACAAATTGGGGGAGTGGTAAATAATGAAGAGGACAGGTTAATGATACAGAGCTATCTAGATTGCTTGGTAAGCTGGGCTCAAGCAAACAATATGCCTTTTAATATAGCTAAATGTAAATGTACGCATCTGGGGACAAAGAATGTAGGTCATACACGGGATGAGGGACTCTACTCTGGGAAGCAGTGATTTGGAAAAACATATCTGGGTTATGGTGGATAATGAGCTGAGCATGAGCTCGTAATGTAACACTGAGGCCAAAAGGGCTGTTGGATGTATTGGATGTATAAACGGGAATCTTGAGTTGGTGTAGAGATTGTTTTACCCCTGTATTTGACATTGGTGTGATCACTGCTGGAATACTGTGTCCAATTCTGGGGTCCACAATTCAAAAAGGATACTTGATAAATTGGAGAGGGTTCAAAGAAGAGCCACAAGAATGATTAAAGAATTAGAAAACAGTTATTATAGTGATAGACTCAAGGAGCTCAATCTATTTATCTTAACAAAGAGAAGATTAAGGGTGACTTGATTACAGTCTATAACTGCCTACATGGGGAACAAATATTTAATAGTGGGCTCTTCAATCTAGCAGAGAAAGGTATAACACCATCCAATGGCTGGAAGGTGAAGCTAGACAAATTCAGGCTGGAAATCAGTCGTACTTTTTTAATGGTGAGAGTAATTAACCATTGAAACAATTTTCCAAAGGTCATGGTGGATTCTCCATCACTGAGAATTTTAAAATCAAGATTGGATGTTCTTCTAAAAGATGTGCTCTAGGAATTATTATGGGGAAGTTCTATGCCCTGTCTTATACAGGAGGTCATACTTAATTATCACAATGATCACTTCTTGCCTTGGAATCTATACATCTCTGACTAAATCAAATGTTATTAAAAAAGAGAGTGCTTGCGGGCCATGAAATATCCTTGCAATTAGGTTTCTATTAATCTGATTGCACCTGGTAATGGATTAAACTGTCACTGCATTTCTTAACATATATACCACAGGAATAATGCAAACTTAAACAGTAAGTAACCTGATTAATAGATATGGGTAATGTAGGACATTCCCATGCTGTAATCACTTCAACCCATTTATTCCTATTAATAAGCATTTAGATAGAACTGTCAGTGGATATTTTAACAAAATATGGAGTAAAATATATTGATAGATGATTTACCATCTTTTACCATCCAACTATTTAATTTCCTATGAGAAAAGAGGCTTCATAGCCCATTTTTCTGTTATGCAGCTTAGGAACAAAATCGTTGAGAAGTTCTTGAGAGAGAGATTTTGTATTTCAGGGACAGGAAACATTGATACAAAATCACACCAAATAAAAGTGCAATAAAACAACATTGAAAAGCAGGATTAGTTCTGTTTCGCTTATTCTAGGTTTAGGACAGTAGGACTGACAATAGTCTTTAGCTGTAGAGCTCCATCTCCTGGCTTTAGGTAGCTATAGTAGCTGCTTGAGACATGCAGAATTTCAGAAAAACCTGAGACATATTGGGCCAGATTCATCCTTGATTTCAGTAAATTTATATACATTTGGTCCATTGTATTTAACATGTGTTTATTTTATTTCTTATTTCACATTATTTTGATAACAACTCCATTCGAACTATCTGATTTGGGCATTATATAGTATGAGTCCTTTCCCTGCTTCCTCAAATTGAGCCAAATGAAATTTTCTGAAAAAATAAAGTTCTCACTTTAAACAGACAAGACTTCTGTTATGTAGAGAATCTCAAAGCAACAGGTTGTTTTCTGTCTCTCTCAAACACAGATGCACAAATTGGAGTACATGGACACACAAAAATATGAATGCTTCTTTTTAAAATGATCCTAATATATTTCAGTAGCTTTTTGGTGAGATCACTGTTTTGTCCCTACCTCTCTCCATGATGAATGTGGTAAACAAAAGAGCTTTTAGCCCTGTTGCCTCAAAAAGCACAACGGAGTGTAAAAAATAATTAAATACACTATACTTTTTTACTGGAGTATTAGGGCTGGATTCTCTATCTGCCACAGCCACTTTGCACCACCCAGGACTGCACAAAGCAACCACATTTTGGACAGAGGTCAGGGCTCTCTTTGCCTGTGGAGGTGGTATAGCCAAGCCACCTTCTGAGCATCCATTTCACTCCCACCTCTGGCATTCAGGAAGAGAACATGTGAGGACAGGACAGAGGGGAGTTCCATTAAGACTCTCCAACATTGGTGTATAATCATTTAAGGAAGGACATTATAACAGCATCATAAGTTAGATCAGCTCCTCCAGGTGATGCAGGATTGGGAAGATGCAACCATCCCCCTGCAGCCTCCTCTTCCCTCCAGCTGAGCTCCATTCATATCAGGCACAGAGGAGATTTTAGCCCTTAGATTCTCATTCCCAGTCATGCCCCCAAGGAATTTACCAATTTATTCTCTTTGAAATGTTATCATAGTAGAGTGAAAAGAGAATCAGTTGAGATATGTATCACATGTGTGAAATGCAGAGTTGAGCTGGGCAAAATATTTTTGACAAGTAGCTGGAGCTACTCTGACATACACCAGCTGAGGATCTGGCACATTCATTCTTAGTTATTCAAGAGTCTTTTTGTTCAAATTCTCTACGTGTGAATGATTTTTTTTTACTTAAACCTACCAGTTATTAATAACTCACAAGGCAATATTAGCTGGGAGTGTTTGCTCGCAAGCGGGTGTGTTTATAGTGGGATCCCACAGGGTTTAGATCTTGGCCCCAAGCTATTTAACATTTTCATCAATAACCGGAGAGAAAAGATAAAATCATCACTGGTAAAGTTTTCAGATGACATGAAGATTGGGGGGAGTGGTGAATAATGAAAAGGGCAGGTCATTGGTAAAGAGTGACCTGGATCACTTGATAAGGTGAGCAGAAGCAAACAGCATGCATTTTAATACAACCAAATGCAAAGTTATGCATCTATAGGAACAAAGAATGTAGGCCATACTTACAGGATGGGGAACTCTATCCTGGGAAGCAATGACTCTGAAAAGGAGTTGGGGATCATAGTGAATAGTCAGCTGAACATGACCTTACAGTGCGACGCTGTGGCCAAAAGGACTAGTGATCCTTGGATGTAGAACTAGGGGAATCTTAAGTAGCAGTAGGAAGGTTATTTTACCTCTGTATTTAGCACTGGTGCAAAGGCTATTAGAATACTGTTCAGGTGTCAACAATTCCAGAAGGATGTTTACAAAACAGAGTTGGTTCAGAGAAGAGCCACAAGAATGATTAAAGGACTGGAAAACATGCCTTATAGTGAAAGACTCAAGGAGCCAAATCTGTTTACCTTAACAGAGAGTGTTTTGTGGCTATGCAGCTTTGGTTCATAGTTCTGACCCCAACAGCCTGCCAGCAGCCCACAAACCACATCCTGGCTTTGCCCAACTTGGTTTCTCCTTACAGGCTGAACTTAGTACTCTTCCAGGCCTGAATTCACCCCAGAATTGTAATCCTGCAGGGTCCACTCCCTCTCTCTGGACACTCACAGAAAAAGCATTGGGTTTGCTGCCTCTACAGAACATTCCAACCTGTCAGCTTTCTAGAAACACACACTTTACTGAACATTCGCAGCACTGATGATTTATAATGAAAGCCACACATTTATTAACAAAAGAGCATGGATGAATGATACCTAGTAAAAGAGATAAAGGCAGCAATGGTTACAAGCAAATAAAAGTGAAAATATGCATTTAAAACGTGCATTCAAGATGGTTTCGCCCCCCCGCCCCCCCCCCGTCTTCTTTTCAGCTTTTCTCTGACTGGCCTGGCCAGGACCCACTATGGAGATCAAATCATGTGGTTTCTTTGTCTCCTTAAATTGAAGGACAACTTAGGGGGTTGCTCCCCCTCCCTTTATAGTCCAGTGAACCTTTTAAACCTATTCTTCTGAAGGGTACCCCCTGATAAAGTTCATTATTTCATGCTGAATAAAGGAGCCATGATGTCTGGAAGATAAGGCTCCATGCTATTTCCTCCTCCACTGGTAGTTGCTACCATGCACATTATTTTTTCCTTCTGCGACCTCCCATACAATGAGTAGCCCAACAGACACTATGACAAAAAGAAAATGTGCATTATATTATTTATTATTGTTAATATGAGTTCACCAGCTCTGTACAACAGGTGAAACATGACCAACAACCAGTAGGTCCCCAGCTCAAGAACTTTACAATCTCATCTTTTCTCTCCTTCTAACTCTTCAGTCAGACTGTCACCAAATCCTGTCAGTTCTCCCTCTGCAACTGCTCTAAAACCTATCCATATTTCCCCACTCTCACTGAAGTCAGCGGAGTTATCCTGATTTGCAGCATTACCAATCTACCAACAATCATTCTCATAATGGTTCCTATTTACAGTACATTATTATTGCCATGTATTTGTACTGTAAATGCTTCTCTACTTGTTTATTTATACCTAGAATCATAGAATCATAGAATATCAGGGTTGAAAGGGACCTTAGTAGATCATCTAGTCCAACCCCCTGCTCAAAGCAGGACCAATTCCCAACTTTTGCCCCAGATCCCCAAATGGCCCCCTCAAGGATTGAATTCACAACCTTGGGTTTAGCAGGCCAGTGCTCAAACCACTGAGCTATCCCTCCCCCCCTACCAAGAGCCCTACCAAATTCATGGCCATGAAAAACGTGTCCCAGACCGTGAAATTTGGTCTCCTCCCATGAAATCTGGTCTTTTGTTTGCTTTTACCCTATACTATACAGATTTCATGGGGGAGACGAGGTGTTTCTCAAATTGGGGGTCCTGATTCAAAAGGGAGTTGTAGGGGGGGTTGCAAGGTTATTTTAGGAGGGTTGTGATATTGTCACCCTTACTTCTGTGCTGCCTTCAGAGCTGGGTGGCCGGAGAGCAGCAGCTGTTGGCTGCAAGCCCAGCTCTGAGGGCAGTGCCCTGCCAGCAGCAATGCAGAGGTAAGGGTGGCAATACCATACCATTCTACCCTTCCTTCTGCACTGCTGCCTTCAGAGCCGAAGAGTGGTGGCTGCTGACTCAGGGCCCAGCTCTACAGGCAGCAGCGCAATAGTAAGGGTGGCAATACCATACCATGCTATCCTTATTTCTGCGCTGCTGCTCTTGGCGGTACTGCCTTCAGAGCTGGGATCCTGGCCAGAAGCCACCACTCTCCAGTAGCCCAGCTCTGAAGGCAGTGCCACCACCAGCAGCAGCACAGAAATAAGGGTAGCAGTACCGCATCCCTCACCTACAATAACCTTGCGACCCGCCTCCCCACACAAACATAACTTCTTTTTGGGTCAGGACTCCTACAACTACAACACTGTGAAATTTATTATTTACATATTTGAAATCATGAACTTTATGATTTTTTAAATCCTATGACCATGAAATTGACCAAAATGGACCATGAATTTGGTAGGGCCCTATTTATACCTGCATCTGACTTTTCCTAAATAGTAAACTACAAAAATAGTTTCATGTAAGTAAAAACTGGTGAAAAATGCTTGATGCAAGTTTAATTTTGTCTCCATGCCTTTGAACAGTCTTGGTGAACATGTTACACATTTTTCACACAGGTTTAATCATGTGTACAAAATGTTTTCATTGTTTGTTATTAGGAGCTGTTTTTTGCTATTTTGCCAGGCATCTTCTTTCCTAAATGAATATTTTGTCTGCACCTGAATTATATAAATATAGCCTATGTGTGATGGGTTTGGTCAGAGAGACCCCATTGGGACTGTCACCTGATGTGCCGAGACTACCTCTGAGCCCGTTTTCTTTGCCAGTGTGGGCCTCCAGAACCCTGCTTTGTTGAGCCAGACACGCTAGCCTGCTGCAAACACAGACCCAGGTCTGAACCACATCCCCCAAAGCTGCAGACTTTAACTGAAAACTACTTAGCAGGTACTCCTGTCTTTAGCACCCAGTATTCAGTCTTTCTGGGAGCCTAAACTCCAAATAAATCCGTTTTACTCTGTATAAAGCTTATACAGGGTAAACTTATACATTGTTCACCTTCTATAATACTGATAGAGAAATATGCAGAGCTGTTTGCTCCCCCGGGTATTAATTACTTACTTTGGGTTAATTAATAAGCAAAAGTGATTTTATTAAGTATAACAAGTAGTATTTACGTGGTTTTAAGTAATAACAGACAGAACAAAGTACGTTACCAAGCAAAATAAAACAAAAACATGCAAGTCTAAGCCTAATACATTAAGAAACCGATTACAGATAAAATCTCACCTTCAGAGATGTTCCAATAAGCTTCTTTCACAGACTAGACTCCTTCCTAGTCCGGGCCCAATTTTTCCCCCTGGTACAGTTTTTATTAGCTGTAGCTCAGGTGGTAACAAGGGGATTTCTCATGACTGGAATCTTCTTTGTTCTGTTCCACCCCCTTATATAGCTTTGGCACAAGGCAGGAATTTACAACCAATTGTCCTAGTTGATGGAAGCCATCAAGATTCCAAACCGCCATTAATGGCCCACACTTTGCATAATTACAATACGACCTTAAAGTTATATTTTATATTTTTAGGTTTAAATACAAGAAAAATACATTTATACAAATAGAATGACCACATTCTGTAGATTATAAGCTTTGTAATGATACCTTACAAAAGGCTTTTTGCATGAAGCATATTCCAGTTACATTATATTCACACTCATTAGCATATTTTTATAAAATTATATGGAGTGCAACGTTACATTATGATATGATGTTGAATGGTAATTTCAATGCTAATTAGTTACCCAAGAGCAAGATTTCAAATACATTAGCTTCTCTGGCTCTGAAATAAATGCTGAGCTACTACACATTATAATGATGCTGTACATTCTGTAGCAAAATTTTGGCTATGCAGAGTTCTTAAACATTTTGCATTGCAGTGAAGTGACAAGGCACTTTTCAGCAACAAAGTCATTTGAGAAACCCTTTGGGACAGATTCCAGTGCCTTTACACAGATTGAGCAGTAGCTTTCTCCTCCACCAGGCCCATTGAACTTGATCCAAGCATTAGAATGTGATTTATGTGTATGCTTTTTTCTCTGCTATGAACTCTAACTAATCTCTTTCTAATATAAAGTATATTTTCATATGCCAGTTCAGTAAGGAGCATTTCCTCATTTATTTATGGTAGCACATGTAGAAAAATCAGTATATAAAATATTTGATTTTACAAATATTAAAAATAATTTGGGCTAGAACATAATTAATTAACGCAAAGCAAAACAAAGATCAGCAAATGAAGTACACCTTGACTTCACACCAGCTTCTGATTTAATGACAGTATATGCTGAGATTCAAAAAGTTAAAGATTTATAACCATTAAAACACAAATTGTCAACATTGCATATCAAAATAGACAGAGTAAATATCTTAAAATCAAACTCTAAGTTCTCAAGCAGCATTTTCTTATTTTACCTATCTGTACATTTTTATTATTTTCAAAGGAATTTTTTTCTTTTTGTGTGTGTATGGTGAAATCAACATTTACCAATAAAAATGTAATCATAGAATATCAGGGTTGAAAGGGACCTTAGAAGGTCATCTAGTCCAACCCCCTGCTCAAAGCAGGGCCAATCCCCAATTTTTGCCCCAGATCCCTAAATGGCCCCCTCAAGGATTGAACTTACAACCCTGAGTTTAGCAGGCCAATGCTCAAACCACTGAGCTATCCCTCCCCCCTTATAAGCCTAATTATAAAAGCACAACAGATATATCAGAGACATGTGAGGCTTATTCTATAATAAGTCAACTGACACATTGACTGAATAAAGAAGCCACAATTTGGCTCACTAAGTTCAGAAGTGTGTAGAGGAAAAGGGGAATCATTTGGCAAAGAAGGGAGTTATGTTGGCGCCTACGCAATCTCGGGGGCATAAAAAAATCATTTTTTTCCACACAAGGTCTTTAACTTAATTAAGACTGATTGCAGGTTGCCAAATACCTGTACCAAAAAAAAAAAGAAATAAGTTTTAGACTTTACAAAAAATACATGGTCCATGGTTCAAACCAGTAGAAACTGAATACATTATGTATAATTAATTTCTCCACACCTTCCTCTCACTACATTCACAGCTCGTTTGAACTTGAATTCTCGCAGTGATGGAATTACATATAATATATGATGCATAAATAATCTGGATGTAACCCAGGTTGTGTTGGTTTTTTTAAATTCTCCTTTTCTTATTTTCTTTTGCTGTAAACTGGATGTTTGATGAACATAACATGATGGCAATGTACAATGAGGTCACTGTATTATAGTTTGAATTTTGTTCAGTACTGAATTTCCTTATACAAATTTTCTTTTACACAGGGAGTAATTAATGAAATTCAATATAGTTGTTTAAAAAGAAAATGAAAATGCATGCAATGACAGTAGATGCCATCGTGCACTGTTCCATTTTCATTGTGTCTCCTGATTTGCCATTTTTTCTACTTTCTGTCTCTCTTCACCATTTCTTTATTACCCACTGATTCATGGGATAGTATGGTATGGATCAGTCCTTGGTTCCTGAAGGCAGACAGGATTTTTTATCCTTTAGCCCAAAGAGAGTGGAGACTCAGTCTAGTACCTGAATTATCTAAGCCACTAGTTCTCAAACTTTTCCATACCATGTCTCCCTGTTACAAAAGAAAAAAATGGGATCCCTCCCATCTAGCCATAAAAAAAGGAGGGTGGTTGCAACCCCTTCGATCCAGTCCACAATTCTCAGATTGAGAACCATTGATCTAATGTGGTAGAAGTTGACATGACTATGGATTTACCATCTACACAAAGTAATAATTCCCCTCCTTTAATAAATCTGAGTTCTTTCTGGACAATTGTCTTTGTCGTTGTGTTACTCTGATTAACAGCAAACGTATAAAATTAGAACCAAGGAAAAAGCCATGTAATATCATCAGTTAAATAATGCCAGATCTACACACTATTTCAGGGACTCTGCAGAGTTGGTGTAGAATCGTATAGTCATTTTGAATTATAAATAGCAGGAATCTGAGGGCTGGTCTACACTAACCCCATAATTCGAACTAAGATACGCAACTTCAGCTACGTGAATAACGTAGCTGAAGTCGAACTATCTTAGTTCGAATGAAAAAGCACTTACCCGGGGTCCACACGCGGCGCGCAGGCTCCCCCGTCGACTCCGCCTACTCCGTTCGTCGAGCTGGATTACCAGCATCGACGGCGGAGCACTTCCTGGTTCGATTTATCGCGTCTAGACAAGACGCGATAAATCGAACCCAGAAGATCGATCCCGCGCCTCCGACAGGACGCGTAAGTATAGACGTACCCTAACATGCTTCTCAGATGATGGTTCTAAATATCTCATGGGATAACCTTTGTGAAGAACACAGACTAATTAAGACATTGCAGAATCATAGACATGTAGGGCTGGAAGGGACCTCAAGACATCATCAAGTCCAGCGCCCTGTGCTGACGCAGGACCAAGTAAACCCAGTCCCAGACCATCCCTGATGGGTGTTTGTTCAACCTGTTTTTAAAAACCTTCAGTGATGGGGACTCCACAGCCTCTCTTGGAAGCCTGTTCCAGAGCTTAAGTACCCTTATAGCTAGAAATTTTTTTCCTAATTTTTAAACTAAATCTCTCTTGCTGCAGAGTAAGCCCATTACTTCTTGTCCTACCTTCAGCGGACATGGAGAACAATTGATCACTGTCCTCTTTATAACAGCCCTTAACACATTTGAAGACTTATCAGGTGGCCCCTCAGTCTTCTTTTCTCAAGACTAAATATACCTAGCTTTTTTAACCTTCCCTTGTAGTTCAGGTTTTCTAAACCTTGTATCATTTATATTGCTCTCCTCTGGACTCTCCAATTTGTCCATATTTTTTCTGAAGTGTGGCAACTCCAGCGGAGGCCTCTCCAATGTCAAGTAGAGGAGAATGATTTCCAGGGTCTTACTTACAACACGTCTGTTAATACGCCTAGAATTATATTAGCCTTTTTTGCAGCTGCACCACACTGTTGACTCATATTCAATTTGTGATCCAATTCAACCCCCCCACACTTTTCAGAAGTACTACCACCTAGCCAGTTTCCCCCTTTGTAGGTGTGCAGCTGATTTTTCCTTCCTAAGTGAAGTCCTTTGATTGAATTTCATCTTGGAGAATTGGTATGAATTCACCAATTTGTCAAGGCCATTTTTAATTCTAATCCTGTCCTCCAAAGTAGAATCATAGAATAGAATCATAGAATCTCAGAGTTGGAAGGGACCTTAGGAGGTCATCTAGTCCAACCCCCTGCTTAAAGCAGGACGAATCCCCAATTTTTGCCCCAGGTCCCTAAATGGCCCCCTCAAGGATTGAACTCACAACCCTGGGTTTAGCAGGCCAATGCGCAAACCACTGAGCTATCCCTCCCCTCCTCAAGTACTTACAACCCCTCTCAGCTTGGTGGTGTCTGCAAATTATTTTAACATAGTCTCCACTCCATTACCCACGTCATTAATGAAAATATTGACTAGTACTGGACCCAGAATGGGTAGGCGAAGATCTCACTCAGACCACAAGCATCCAACTTTATTTACAAACAAAACCCATATATTCTAGGATGGTAAATAAAAGAAAGATTGGATTTACAAGGGCTTTCTTAACAATCCCTCTGAACCGTCTTAGAGGTCCTTCTGTCTGTCTCTGTTTAGGGAGCGCTGGTTCCAATCTGCTGCAATGGCTGCAGTCTGATGAGGCTTCCTGCTCCTCAGGTAAAAGTGGCTCCTTAGGCAGAAACAGGAGGAGCCTGTTGGGTGGCTGCGGTAGCTGCTGCGGTGGGCTCTGCTGGCCGGGTGGCAGAAGCATCCGTTGCCAGGGGCAACCCTGGAACGTTGGGTGGGCTGCTGCTACTGCTTCTGTAGTGGCTGCTTTGCAGGCAGCTCCTGCTTTGCAGGGTTCCAGTGCTTCTTCTTAGCTAACTTCTTCTGTATAGGCATCTTCTTACAGGTGTCTGGCAGTGTTCTGCTCTCTTGCTGGTCCCTTTCCCCTACGAGGTTTATCCTGCTGGCTGTCGCCTTTATATACTATTTGCAGAAAGAAAATAACAGACCACTAGCCGTCACCTTCAGCCCCCAATTAAAACCTCTTCAGGGCATCATCAAAGATCTACAACCTATCCTGAAAGATGATCCCTCACTCTCACAGATCTTGGGAGACAGACCAGTCCTCGCTTACAGACAGCCCCCCAACCTGAAGCAAATACTCACCAGCAACCACACACACCATACAACAAAAACACTAACCCAGGAACCTATCCTTGCAACAAAGTCCGATGCCAACCCTGTCCACATATCTATTCAAGTGACACCATCATAGGACCTAATCACATCAGCCACACCATCAGGGGCTCGTTCACCTGCACATCTACCAAAGTGATATATGCCATCATGTGCCAGCAATGCCCCTCTGCCATGTACATTGGCCAAACTGGACAGTCTCTACGCAAAAGAATAAATGGACACAAATCAGACATCAGGAATCATAACATTCAAAAGCCAGTAGGAGAACACTTCAACCTCTCTAATCACTCAGTGACAGACTTAAAGGTGGCAATTTTGCAACAGAAAAGCTTCAAAAACAGACTCCAATGAGAAGCTGCCGAACTTGAATTAATATGCAAACTAGATACCATTAACTTAGGTTTGAACAGAGACTGGGAGTGGCTCGGTCATTACGTTAATTGAATCTATTTCCCCTAGTTTAATATCCTAGTTAAGTACCCTTACACCTTTGTGTCAACTGTCCGTAATGGGCCATCTTGATTATCACTTCAAAAGTTTCTTTCCCCTGCTGATAATAGTTCCTTTCAATTAATTAGCCTTTTATAGTTGGTATGGTTACTTCCACCTTTTCATGTTTCTCTGAATGTATAAATATACTCCTACTGTATGTTCCATTCTATGCATCCGACGAAGTGGATTGTAGTCCACGAAAACTTATGCTGAAATAAATTTGTTAGTCTCTAAGGTGCCACAAGTATTCCTTTTCTTTTTGTTGACACAGACTAACACGGCTACTACTCTGAAACCTGTCATATTTGCAGCTCATTAGCTATAATTTACTGTCATAATTCAGCCAATCATCTTGCAGGGATTATTGTATGCTAATTTATGTCACATGTACTGACATGTGACACTTAATATCAGTCAATCGTCATCCAGAGATTAGCATATGTTAATTATATGCTGATTGGTCTCATGTACTAGTAGCTCCTCCTTCTCCCATAGACTTCTATAGGCTCAATGTATCCCTATGGAGTTTTTCAGCTGACCTTTACATGAACTCTAGCTACTTGCACTGACCTTTGGATGAACCCTAGCTACTACTTGTTTGAAAGTCCCATGTATTCCTATGGGCTACAATGTATCTCTATGGGATTTTGCTGAATCATTCCCCACAGATGATGCAATACTGTCTCCTGATTGCATCATCCCTATACATTCTTGTGAGCTTCTATGTGTTCCTATGGAATCCTTCACTACATCACTGTGACGGGGCAGAGCGGCCCTGCACTGGTACCGCAGGGGTTAACCGTTCCTTCCTAGCAGAGGAAGCCATGCCCCTGAGGCTCTGCTGGGCATGCTCCAACTGGAGAACAGGTATAAAAGCCTGCAGAGCTGCTCAGTCCGGGCTGACTGCTGGAGGGGAAGGAGGCACGCCACTGCCAGCTACTGAGGAGGGACAGCCTGCGGTCCAGGATCCAGAGGCCAGCCAAGCTGGGACGCACCCTGATGCCCAGACAGAGTATGTCACAGGAGGAGAATAGACTCGAGAATGCCCCGAAGCAGAGAACCCAGAGTTTATGGTAGGAAGTGACCCAGGGGAACTTTAGAAGAAAACGGCATTAGAGCTGCACAGATGCTCGGCGTGTTTTGGGCGGATCCATAGGCGCCGACTCCGTGGGTGCTCCGGGGCTGGAGCACCCACGGAGAAAAATTGGTGGGTGCTCCGCACCCACCGGCAACTCCCCGCCCGCCCCGGACCCACGGCAAACTTACCGGGCACTGGGAGATGTTGCGGGGCCCCAGCGTCGGGGGGCGGTGTCGGGGGGCGGGGCCCCGCCACGTCACCCGACGCCAGCCATTGGGCCGCACTGCTCCAACGCTGGGAATGATTTATATGGACCCTGGCCATTGGGCCACACTGCCCTGACATTTGGGGCGAGTTATGTGGACTCTGGTCACTAGGCTATACTACCCTGCCTGCGACGGGGGAGTTATATGGACTCCTGCCATTGGAACACACTGATCCAATGCTGAGAGCGATTTATATGGACTCTGGACATTAGGGCACACTACCCAGCCCAAGGGGTGATTGTGTGGTGAGAGGCCTTAGGCCGCATCTGGCCGCCCACAGAGAGGCGAGCACGCGAACTTGGGAGTGGCAAGGTTCCGACACCCCTTCCCTGCCCCCTGCCACAAAGGGGTGGTGTGGTGCAAGGCCCACCACAATCGCTCTATAGCCGCCATTATTGGAATTTCTTTAATTTAAACTGTTAATTTTTATTTAATTAAAGCTTTATTCTTAAAACTCTAAGCATCCCAAAGGGTCCTTCCTGACACTATCACCATTCTTTTTATATCTAATTAAACAGGTTATAATTTTTCTGAATGTAAACCCCTTCCTGAGGTTTTTCTGCAAACCTTCAATTTAAAGTATTATAAGGCATTTCAGGCAACTGAGGCAAAATCTCTCATCACAACAGTAAAGATGTTAGCATGTTACACAGTGGAAATACAGCTAGTGTGTTACTTCTCCCTTTCCAAGGTTCATCTTCTCTTTCCTTTCTTCCTCCTCTCTTCTCCCCTTCACTGTCAAGAGGAGTGTAAGCATGAAAAGGGGTTAATTTTTATCTAGCCACACTGGTGGGGACTCGTGGCTGCATCAGCTACAAGAGAGTTTTAAAATGAGGAATTGGATGCTGTGAGTATATAAAACCTATGCTAAGGACTTGGAGTTTATTATCTTTGTCTTTATTGTCCATTTGTATTGACTACACCATCTGTGATATCCCTATCTCAAAAAGGTGAATTTAACATCTTCAATATACTATTCCCCTGATGCCTTAGTGTAATCTGAATGGTGGACATACAACAGAGGATTGGATATTGATTGTGTGGAATTTGCATGTGTGTGCACCTTTGGGAGAGACAGAAGAGAGAAGTTCACAGAAGCCTAAAAAACGTATAGCAGCACCCTCCCAATGGCCTCTCCCTTTCCTTCTTGGGTAGGCAAAATTCTCCATGCAAGGTAGTGGAATCTTTTGCCTTTATAAGCAGTGCAGCATCAGACCATAAATGAACCTTCTGCTGGTTTTTATATTTCTATCTTTACATTTGAACCAAGCCCAGCAGCATATTAAGCAAAATCATAATTGCATTTTCAACACCGTCACATAAGCATTCTTTCCTCTACAGGAAGTGATATGAATGCATTACTACACTACTGATATTGCTGTCTGGATTTCCAATTACTGTTTCAAAACACAGCATGTAAAGTTGTGTGGCAATAAACATAAAATGAAGGAAATACTGTCACACTGAACACTAGAAAGAGGTTCCCTTTCTGGCTATCACTCTTCTTGCTTTAAGATGATCAAGACAGCTCAAGAAAGCTGTCATTACTGTAGCAGGTATGCCATTATTTCACAATAGCCCACCTGTCAGGGATGGTCTAGATAATACTTAGTCCTGTCATGAGTGCAGGGGACTGGACTAGATGATCTCTCGAGGTCCCTTCCAGTCCTATGAGTCTATGATTATTTGGTTAAAATTGGCAGTATAGGACTTCTATCAAGATACACACGGAGATGTATATTACCCACTAAAGCTCATTGCTAATTCACCCCAACAGTCCAGCTTCTGAGGAAATACAGAGGATGCAGAGTTTTGGTAAAGGCTGTGTTTCTGGATGCTCATCTTTCCCTCAAGTTTGTAAGAAATGAACTACAGAGGTCCGTAGTTATTGCTACCCATTTTAGGGTTATACAATGTGTTTATCAGCATTTACACTTAGTTTTGAGAAATAATTGTAATTAGTTACTATTGTGGTTACACACCCACAAGTTCTGAGCTGTGTTACAGTAAAAGCAAACTGCAATGTTTTGGCATTCTCCAATTTTCACTAAAATGGTATAATAAATTTAGGCTTTTGAATTAGAGGGTAGGAGCCTTAGCCATGCTGCAGCCTCTTTATGCAGCCTAGGGATTCCCCTTGCATAGGCACTGTGATAGTCAGCCATAAGGCTGCCAACCAAAGACCCCCTCATTAGCCTGCGCACAATGGGTGTGCCAGAGCAGGAGGAGAGTATCAAGGACAGGGCCACAACACTGCAAAGTGTCGGGGCAGTGCTACAGTAGGGTAGCCCAGGAGGCTGGTCTAAATTATGTCAGGAACCTCTCCAGCCCCTGGGGAAGCCTAGACTCAGAAGCACATAAAGGTGGCTTAAACCCCCCCACCATAATCTTCCTTCCTTCCTTCCCTCCCCTCATCTTCCAGAGTAGCAAGCACTGGGCTGCTCCTCTTAGTGGCACAGCCCAGAATCCCACCCAGAATATTTTCTAGCATTGTGATCCTTTTATTTAGGCCAAATAATATGATGATTTTGCATCTCAATTGTAATGTAAGATTTGCAGAAGACAAAAAAACAATAGCAGGAGCTTTTCTACTTTCTAATGTAATCCCTATTCAGGCTCCACTCCACTGAAGACACTTCCACACCCTGAACATGACATATTGTGATTGACATTCACTAGAATTCAGTGACTGTTACAAGCATAGCTTCTCTGACTGCAGCCTGTCAGCATTTTCTTCTTGATCATCAGCATAAAGCTACTCGAAGTATCTCAGACCAGGCTGAAAATAATGCAAGAGTTTGCCTGACCCAACCCCAACTCTACTCACTTTGTGAATTCGAATTCCCAGCGAGGACCTAAAAGCACTACAGCAGAATTCAAAGGCTCAATATACTAGAGATACCCCTAGCCTAGAGAACAAACTTCCTGCATGATTTGGCATTTCTCAGCTCTGTGACATTTACTTCACGTAAGGGCATAGGATTGGGACCATCTTTTAAGGTCTTCCAGTCTTGTTCTCATAAGCCTTGCTTATGGCTGAAGGGATGCAACTGAAGCTCAGATGAAAGGTGAACGTTGTAATACTGAGATTTGTAACAGGGGTCTCTTTTTAGTTGACAGTTTTAAGTAAAGACAGTTTGCAAATTCTAACTTAGGTTCTAAAATGATTTGACTATGTTATATCTTAAAATAATAAGAATGAGGATTAAATATTCTCCTCTGCTCTTTTTTTCTTTTTAAACCTTTTAAGGTGAATAGACACGGCATTTATTATATAACCATAGATACCATATTAACTCCTACAACAACACTGCAAAGATTAACTCCTGTCATATTAAAACTACACATGGTGTACTTGTTAACAAGGTGACTAACACATCATGTTGGCCAGAAAATTAAAAATACTTGTCAAAGTAAAACTGAAAACTCCAATAAAATGTATGCTTACCAGGAACTGAATATAAAAATAAATATACACTGCTGAGGTTGAAATAAACTCAGATACTGCCATCAAAATCCTTGTCAGCGCATTGTCTGTTTTATACATATATGAAATGCACAGTGTAAATTTTAAACAAGACATTTGGGGCACTTTTTTTCCATGGCTTGTTCAGCAGCTGAACATCTAACTGTGGCTCAGTTTAAACAAACATATCTTTTCTCACATTGTTACCTCAGGCCATATTGATATTTGGGGGCAGGGGGGAGAGAGTCATATAAAATGTACCTGACTGATGGCAAATGCATTTTCCTTTCAGATCACAAATATATAATTTGTATATGCTGTACTGGAGGAAGCATCTTTGGGAGCACAAGTTGAAACAAAACTGTCTTTCATTCTCTTTACACCTAATTCTTACTAGAGATGGGTCCAAGCTGCAGGCTTTTGCAATGTAAGGATATGGTTGTTCAGATCCAGAATTTTTGTTCAGCCCATTAATGAGAGGAGTCAATGCCAAAGTTTGGATCTGAACTTCGTGAAAGGTCAGGCATCTTCAGAGTCAGTGTTTAGGTTTGAGCCCATATCTAGTTCTCCCGAGCATCCTCAAATTCTTGCACAGACGGTTGGATCTGAAAGATAAAAGGGGTGTGGCAATGGTCACAGGGAAGCCATTCATTGTCTGTAGAGATAGAGGTACATCAAATCTCCCTTCCTTCCTTACCTGAGAACAACCTGCAAGGGAAGAATTCTTCCCATCAACAAAGTGGGGAAAGGAAGTGGGAGTTGGACTTATGTTCACTTGAGACAAATCCAGGGGATCTACCCCATGAACCCCTTGATTCTCTCCAAGATCAAGTGGATCCTGGGGGATTCTCAGGACTCAAAAGACATCTGCACGAATGCCCTTTGACTCTGCTTTGCTGCCCAGACCCTGGAGTGGAGCTGCACACACACCACTCTCCTAAAACAGGCTTCCAGGGCATGGAAGCATAAGCAAGCTTGACTTAAGCCAGGTTCTGTCTCTATTAACTTTTGCTGCTTTCCCTTGCTGGTTTGGGGTGGAGAATCAGGAGGACCTCAACCAACTGCCACAACCCCTCCGGTCTCTGGCCTACTCCTTCCATGCTCTTCATCTCCATGAAGCTCAACTCGTGCCAAACATCCCCTGCTGGAGAGGCTCGCTCAGGGAAGAAAGGAGCAAGCCCCATATGAGGCACTCTGTATTTCCCCACCCCAAGTTTCAGAATCATAGGTGCCACCAAGGCACTCAGACCTTCAGAAAAAGAAGAAATTATTAGTGATGGAGAAGTAGTAAACATGGTCATGGGAGCCAATACCTAACTGCAGACCAGCAATCTGAAGGGGCAACTTCTCTAGCACAGTTTGACAGATAAAACTAACCCTGATTTCTTCAGACAGCACTGTCCAAATTCAGCCAGAAGTAACTGAATCTGCCATTGGAGTAAATAGCAGCTGCACCCACTTACATCAGGGCTCCATTTGGCCCTAATTATTTAAATACAATTGGGAAGGTTTAAAATTGGCTGGTGCAGACTGAAATGGGAATCCCAATTGCAGAAAATGAGGAAATATTTAGGAATATCAAAACCAAAGGAGATCAAGTCATTTGCCTTACCCACTTTGTGCATTTAAAAAAAAAAAGTTTATTTAAAAGAATCTTCTATGGTTCCACTTTGAAAAGTGACCAACAGTGGCATCATGGAGTTTCTTCTTTTCAGATACTAAGGCTAGGAGGGTTCATTAAAATAATCTAGTCTGATCTCCTGTATAACATAGGCCATAGAACGTCCCCAAAATAATTCCTAGAGTATCCTTTATAAAAAATTGTTTTGATTTAAAAAATTGTCAGTGAGGGAAGAGACCCCCAACAGCCCCTGTTAAGTTGTTCAATGGTTAATTACCCTCACTGTTAAGAATCTACACCTTATTTCCAGTCTGAATTTGTCAAGTTTCAGCTTCCAACTACTGGTTTGTGTTATAGCTTTCTCTGCTAATTGAAGAGGCCATTAAATATTTGTTCCTCATGTAGGTATTTCTAGAGTGCAGTGAAGCCACTCCCTCACCTTTTCTTTGTTCAGATAACTAAATTGAGCTTCCTGAGTCTCAGACTAGGCAGGTTTTCTAATCCTTTAGCTCCTCGCTGAACCTTCTCCAGTTTAACAACATCCTTCTTGAATTGTTAGCACCAGAACTGGAAACGGTATTCCAGCAGCAGTCACGCCAGTGCCAAATAGAGAGCTAAAATAAACTCTCTATGCCTACTTGAGCCCTGTACATGCTTCCCAGAATTGCATTAGCTCTTTTGACCACTGCATTGCAGTAAGAGCTCATGTTCAGGTGATTATCCACTACAGCGGATGTGGGCTTGGTAGCCATTGATTAATCATCAGCTCCACAAGTTGCTAAATTGCGTTTAATATCATGTTAGTCAACACTTTTTCTAACACTGTACATTAGCCCAGAATAGATGTAGCCATAGACTCCACCAAGAATACCAGTGATTATATGACTATCTATATAGAAGTACAAAACCAATATAAATCTACATTAATCCTGTATGCTGCTGGTCCTTCCAGTTCTCTTCTGTCATTCAAGCTATCCAGCTATCTGATGGAAGGTTAGAATCTACTTGGTGCATTCAGCAGCGCAGTAGCTGCCTTACGCTATAGACAATTTCCAGGAGTCTAGTACTTAGCTATTTCCTGGATATACAGGTTTCAGTCAATACTTAATGATGGTGTGAAACAGCCCCTCTTGTGATTTATTCTAGAAAGTTTTTCCTCAAGTCCAGATTCATTGATAAACCCTCAAATATGAGTTAGATGTACTGTTGGTTGATAAGCACTGTGCTATAAATACATACTGCTAAGTTTAGCACTTTATTTTTCCCTGCTATATTTGGCTTGCCTGGAAAAAATGGTTAGATTGCATCTCTGTTATTCTTTGGAAGGGGTGAGCTGGTACTGTAGACCAGGGGTTCTCAACCTTTTTCTTTCTGAGACCCCCACCCCAATGTGCTATAAAAACTCCACGGCCCAGCAATGCCACAACAACTGGTTTTCTGCATATAAAATCTAGGGCTGGTGTTACTGGATAGCAAGCAGGGCAATTGCCTGGGATCCATGCAACGGGGGGCTCCACAAAGCTACATTGCTCAGGCTTCGATTTCAGCCCTGGGTAGCAGGGCTCAGGGCCCTGAGCTTCAGCCCTATGTGGTGGGGCTTCGGCTTTCTGCCCTGGGCCCCAGTGACTCTAATGCTGGCCCTGCTTGGAGGACCCCCCTGAAACCTGCTCCCGACCCCCCCAGGGTACCCCGGATCCCTGGTTGAGAACCACTGCTGTAGACATTCTTTGTATCTGAATGGAGACAAAAACTGTAGAGCACTGCTGACATCCTAGTCAGAATAACTGACAAGATAGTTAAGTCCCAGGCAGACTGCAAAGAGCTACAAAAGGATCTCTCAAAACTCGGTGACTGGGCAACAAAATGGCAGATGAAATTCAATGTCGATAAATGCAAAGTAATGCACATTGGAAAACATAATCCCAACTATACATATAAAATTAGCTGTTAGCACTCAAGAAAGAGATCTTGGAGTCATTGTGGATAGTTTTCTGAAAACATCCACTCAATGTGCAGTGGCAGTCAAAAAAGCGAACAGAGTGGTGGGAATAGATAATAAGATAGAAAATATCATATTGCCTCTATATAAATCCATGGTATGCCCACATCTTGAATACTGCGTGCAGATGTGGTTGCCCCATCTCAAAAAAGATATATTGGAATTGGGAAAGGTTCAGAAAAGGGCAACAAAATTCATTATGGGGTATGGAACAGCTTTCATATGAGGAAAGATTAATAAGACTGGGACTTTTCAGCTTGGAAAAGAGATGACTAAGGGGGGATGTGATAGAGGTCTGTTTGAGGAATGTCCAGATTAGTCTTTACAAAGACACTTATTTGTGATCAGTTTACTCAAGGTAAAACTCTAGTGAGTACAGATGGCTACTGTAAACTAGAGAAGCCATGAGGCTATTCTGCTTGTAGTTCCACAGCTGACATAGAGGGATCCCACTGAGTAACACCCCAAAATATTAGATGTTATGCTTTCACTGTAGGGTTAACTTGGGATCTTACTTGAGTGTTCCCCCAACCCTCTGTCCCACATGTCCACATACATCACCCTCTCATTAACCATTAGTGGTGCTTTCAACCCAGGCTAGCTGGTATGGCTGAGACTGTAGATCAGTGGTGTGCAAACTTTTCTGGTCACTCCCCCTGCCCCTTACCATTAATGGAATCTGTCTGCACCCACCTCCCGCATTACTGCACAGCCCAGGCTTCCTCAGCAGCAGAGCAGGGCCTCCTCCGGGAGGAATAGCTCAGGTGTTTGAGCATTGGCCTGTTAAACCCAGGGTTGTGAGTTCAGTCCTTGAGGGGGCCATTTAGGGATCTGGGACAAAAATTGGGGATCAGTCCTGCTTTGAGCAGGGGGTTGGACTAGATGACCTCCTAAGGTCCCTTCCAACGCTGATATTCTATGTGGAGTGGAGCCAGTCTTGAAACGTGGCACTCTCTCTCCACCACTGCATGGGGGCTGACCCAGGCCTGGAGGCAGAGGGGGGTTGGGGGAGGAGCGAGGCTTGGGGTGGAGTGGAGTTGCAAGTGTGGTGCTCCTTCCCTGCTCCCCGAGGGGGCTGGTACAGGCCCTTCTGCATGCCCCACAAATGTTCCTCTGTGCCCCCTGGGGGGGCATGCCCCACAGTTTGGGGACTACTGCTATAGGCTAAAAGCTGAGCAAGGTTTTCACTCAGGATGGTAACCCACTCAATTTACACTGAGAATTTAGGCTAAATCGCTCAAGTGCTGATTGTCTTCCAATGCCCTCTTTCAAATCCTCCTGTGTGTCCAGAAGGACAGACAAGTTCTTTCACAGTTCACTGAGAAATAATCAAAATGCCTTATTTTACTGCAGCCCAAAGAACTATGGGATATGCTCCTGGAAATCCTAGCAACACATGAGTGAGTGCAGTACCAGTGAGGACACAATTGGGTAGGGCTTTGCAGTGTGGCCACTTACATCCAGAGTAGGCTACCCCAAATACCGATCTCCCAAGTTACCTCTGTAGCGAAGAGGTACCCTAACAGTGTCAAGCTCTTGATCTGCCTCTCTGCCAATGTCTCTTTCTTTCCATCCTCTCCTCTCTCTACAGCCCTTTCTGTATAAGATTATTCCCTGGCAGGCAGGCTACATATACAAATTACAATCAGTTTTTGTATAATATGGATGCTCACCCTCACAGAATGTAGCTGCAAGGGAGCAGTGTGCAAAAAAGCAGGCCATAGTTTGCCCACCCCTGCCCTAGTAGGATGTTTCCAAAAGTTAAATGATTCATTCCAAGCTTGGTGAACTGCAAAAAAGTGATAGAAAGTAATCTAGATTTTTCTAGAATTGTTGTATTCAAGAGTTAGTAACAAAGTAAGACTATACATTAAAATTTTAAACCCAGCCTGTGTCCCATAAGTGACATGACATAAGATGTGAGAACATTAGTATTATAGCTGAGTGGGTCTAATATTTATTTAATTTTCTTTTTTATATAGGAATTAGATACAGCTAATGTCTAAGTTATTATTTGGAAAAAGAAAAAAAAACCTAGAGTTTTCAGGTGCCTAAGTAGTCCCTGGAATCATGGTTAAAGTTGCCCCCCCTCCAAAAAAAAATCTGAAATGGTGCCTCTGGCTGCAAGGCCCACAACTTTGGCTCTTCCTGCTAAACTAGTTTGTGTCTATAGTTGTGCATTTCTGGTCTAAAACCTATCAGAGAATCAGGATAGTATAACTTAACTCAATTACACCAGAATTATCTATGGAACTGCATCTGTACCACTTCCTCTACATATGCAAACTAGACTAAAATCAAGTTTATCTACTTTATCAGAATTTTGATGTGTATTTTTCCAACTACATATGGAAAGACACAAGCTTCAAAGCTTCTAAAAGTATCCAAGCAGGAGGGCAAGTTAGTAGGGCTAAGAAAAAGAAGCTGAGTGTGAAGAGCCATTACAATATAATATATTTTATATTTAGAAACCTTAAATCACCTTTGATTTTTGATAGGTTTAAGTGTAGTAGCCGTGTTAGTCTGTGTCAGCAAAACGAAAATAAGAAAGAAAAACTTGTAGCACCTTAGAGACTAACAAATTTATTTCAGCATAATACTGCAGTGTGTTTCATTCCATGCATCCGATGAAGTGGGTATTAACCCACGAAAGCTTATGCTGAAATAAATTTGTTAGTCTCTAAGGTGCTACAAGTTTTTCTTTCTTATTTTCGTTTTGATTTTTGAGAATCTAATCTTTCCAATTTAACTCTTGGTCTTTTCCCTTCCCACAGCAAAGTTTTTTGATCATGTGGTGAATTTTTTTAAGTAACTACATGGATTTTCAGTGGCTGCATTATAAATTAGTAATTTAGTGTCAGAGCTGCTATTATTTTGATCATTTGAATTTGACTGCATAATGAAAGCACTTTGCTACTATTTCTGGAGGCTTGTGTACTGCAATTGCCATTGGTCATTTACTTGTTCTGTCACTCTTGTCTTCACTCTAAAGTGGGTTATTTGAAGCTGTGGCAGTTGGTTGTCTTGTGATTATACACAGTGTGAATTATACTGACAAATTTTGCTTTTGAAAAGGATAATTTGTCATGATGGAATTTCAAGATGTCCTGTTCTTTGACAAAAGGCATGTGGAAATGTACTCTGTCAAAAGGGGACAAACCAAAGCAATTCCAGTGTTTATATTGTATGTAATCTCACAAATCCCTAATGATTATGGAGGAAAGGAGGTCTATCTAGATCAGAACAAAATGTTTCTCTTTTAATATGGGCAGATGGGAGGAATAGGGGAGGACAGAATAGCTACAGAAAGGATCTTGAGAGAGAGAAATCACAAAGCCTATGAAACAACAACAAAACAAAACCTGGGAACGGACTTACAAATCCTTGTCTGAACGTACTTCCTGAAATGAAAGATGCAAAGGTCAATGTTTTTATTAAATGTGGGTGGTTATTATTACTGTTGTTAATGAGATTTTGTCAAGATGGATGAAAATTAATGGTATTCCTGCTATTTTTGTAGGCAGAGCAATAGAAAGAAGCTGTGCTGTGAAAAATCTAAACAAAATCATTTAGAGACATAAACGACAAATTCTTCAGTCACTGTGGCACAGGTATTTGGGCGTTCCTGTGCTCAACATTTAGGAACCTAAATCTCCCTTTCAAAATGGACTCGAGCAAATGTCTTCACTGTGTGCACACGCACATACAAATGAAAAAACCCTTCCATTGATGATTAAAATGTAGATAGGCAAAGTATGAAATGCTGCTTGAGAACTTTGTATACTGGTTAGTTTGTTTTTTCCACAATCCTAAAGCTTAAACTTCTTGAATCTCAATGTCTATTCTCATTAAATAACTGTCTGGAACCCCCCTTACCCTCAAGTTCTCGCAATTGTAAACATTTAAATTGGCAAAAATAGGAAAAATGTTTAGAAATAAATAGACATTATCCATCAAAATAATTATTAAAAACGATAATTCTGCCAAGCCTACCTATGTCCTGTTGACTGCCAATAGGGTTTTGGCTCTGCTGTGCCTAAATTCAAGTTTTCAAAAGGTTTTAAGGTCCTAAATCAGTTAGGCACTGCAATGCTGAGCACAGCAATGTCTAAATTCCTTTAAAAATCTGGGCCTATAAGCCCAATTCAAAACCCATTAAAGTAGACTCCCATGGACTCATCTTTACTCCTCTAGACATCTTTTTCTTTTCTTTTCTTTAGGGGAAGAGGGTCCTTCAGCAAGATCCTCTGTCTCCCTCTTCCACACTGCAGGGGCAGCTCCAGAGGCTCTTCACCCCACTCTGCTCCTTCCCCAGCCAGGTGTTGCAGGGAAGGAGAGGAGGAAGAACAGAGGAGTGCCCTCTCCTGCTCTTGCGGTGTAGGAGGGGCCAGAACTGCCCTGAGCTGCGGGGCGCTTTCTGCTCCCTCCCCACCCCACTTCCCCAGGTTGCTGAAGGGAGAGGGGGGAGAGATCTGATTGGCTGCATACCCCACACTTGTGCACTTCTTGATACAGAGTAATCTATCAGCTAAAGTTCCCTAGAAGTCTGGAGCGTCTCGTGTCATTGCGAGACTGGCTCCACCTCTAGCCTAGCCAAAATCCTGTCACTTACGAAAAAGTCACAAGAGTTGGCAATGCTGTCACCCCACCAATTTTTGTCATACATTTCACCAGTAATGACTTCTTTTTTTCCTAGGTCTTTGATAAATATATTAAATAGCACTGAGCCAAGAAAAGATCTTGATGCTAATGATCTCCCACTAACTCTTCTTTTTTGCACAGTGCTAATTTTTAAACAGAATGTTGTATGACCCTGCATTGATTGTTTTACAGGGCCCTTATTCTTTGCAGTAGATTAATATTGCCCTTATTTGTGTCAGGGTCAAAAAAGAAGGGAGAAGGTTAAACTTAAACTAATAACATTAGTATATTTTAGATTCTGGCTAAATGTACATGAAAGGAGTTAAGATTGCTATTGGCACCACAGTGATATACGTGGTAATGGGCAAAGTTTCTATTGTTGGACAATAACTATCTATTTGTGCTTTTTTGATCCTGTGTCAGATGTGGTTCTTTACTGAGTTCATAATTAGCCTGGTTTACTGATCCAGTGCCTATACCTTACCATCCATATGGTCTTTCTGGTGATTCTGATCTCACTGAGTCCTTATTTCAATCCTATTTGCATGCTGCTTTATGCCTCCCTTCATGACCTTTAGATGTGTTGAAGTTCATGTCTGTATATCATTCTGTAACAGGGTGGCCTGTCCCTTAAGGGATAGAGGCCTGGGGCCATCCAATTCACCTATTAATAGGGCTGTCAATTAATCGAAGTTAACTCATGCGATTAACTCAAAAAAATTAATTGTGATTAAAAAAATTAATCGCAGTTTTAATCACACTGTTAAACCATAGAGAATATTAATTAAAATGTATTAAATATTTTGGATGTTTTTCTACATTTTCAAATATATTAATTTCAATTACAACACAGAATACAAAATGTACAGTGCTCACTTTACATTTTATTACAAATATTTGCACTGTAAAAATGATAAAAGAAATAGTATTTTTCAATTCACCTCATAGAAGTACCACAGTGCAATCTCTTTATCGTGAAAGCGCAACTTACAAATGTAGGGGTTTTTTTTGTTACATAATTGCACTCAAAAACAAAACAATGTAAAACTTTAGAGCCTACAAGTCCATTCAGTCCTACTTCTTGTGCAGCCAATTACAGCTTAGCCCTGGTCTACACTGGGGGGCGGGAATCGACCTAAGATATGCAACTTCAGCTTCGGGAATAGTGTAGCTGAAGTCAACGTATCTTAGATCGACTTACCTTGGCATCTTCACAGTGCGAGGTCGACTGCCGCCGCTCCCCCGTCGACTCCAGAACTCCAGCGCTGTAAAAGGCACAAGCGGAGTCAACGGGAAAGCGCTCGGGAATCAATTATTGCGTCTAGACTAGACGCGATAAATTGACCCCCGATAGATCGATCGCTACCCACCGATTCGGCAGGTAGACCTACCCTTAGAGAAACAAGTGTGTTTACATTTATGGGAGATAATGCTGCCTTGTTATTTACAATGTCACATGAAAGTGAGAATGGACATTCGTATGGCACTTTTATAGCCTGCATTGCAAGGTAGGCAATGTTTATGTGCCAGATAGGCTAAACATTCGTATGCCCCTTCATGCTTCGGCCACCATTCCAGAGGACATGCTTCCAGGCTGATGACACTTGTTAAAAAAAAATGCGTTAATTAAATTTGTGACTGAACTCCTTGGGGGAGACTTGTATGTCTCTTGCTCTGTGTTTTACCCACATTCTGCCATATATTTCATGTTATAGCAGTCTCGGATGATAACCAAGAATGTTGTTTGTTTTAAGAACACTTTCACTGCAGATTTGACAAAACGCAAAGAAGGTACCGATGTGAGATTTCTACAGATAGGTTGTGATAAATAAAGGGCAGGGGGTAGCTCCATTTGATGGACACCCAGCCAGCCAGTTAGCTGTAAAACCCCTCTTTGTAGCTGTTCTTTACTTGCTTTACCGGGAAAGGGTTAAAAAGCCACCTAGGTAAAGAAAAAACAGTGAGCACCTGACCAAAAGAACCAATGGGAAGGCTAGAACTTTTTAAAATGGGGAAAGAAATTTTCCCTTTGTCTCTCTGGACTGCAGGGACAGAGCACCAATGCTGTAAGCAGCTTTAAGCCAGGTATGATCATAAATCATCAGATCATACCTGGAACTACTTATCTGAAACTCCAAATGTGTAAGTAGATCAGAATGTTTAGCTAGACACAATCAGATTTATTTCTGTTTATTTTTTAAGGCTTGTGGATCTCCTCTGTGCTAACCCCAGATGCTTTTGTTTGCTTGTAACCTTTAAGCTGAACCCCCAAGAAAGCTATTTTGAGTGCTTCATTATTGGAATTGCTTTTTTAAAATCTAGCAAATGCCTAAATTCTAGATGTATTTTCCTTCTTTTTGTTTTTAATAAAATTTACTTTTTTAAGAACAGGATTGGATTTTTGGTGTCCTAAGAGGTTTGTACATATGCTGTTTGATTAGCTGGTGGCAACAGCTAATTTCCTTTGTTTTCTTTTCTCAGCTCTTCCCCGGAGGGGGGTGAAAGGACTTGAGGGTACCCCACAGGGAGTAATTTCCAGGTGTTCCTGGGTTCAAAGGGGTTTTTTTGCATTTGGGTGGTGACAGCGTTTACCAAGCCAAGGTCAGAGAAAAGCTGTAACCAGGGCCAGCTCTAGGATTTTTGCTGCCCCAAGCAAAAAAATTTTGGTCGCCCCCCCTTTTTTTTTGTGCTCCCCGCACCCGGCTCCACCCCAGCTCTGCCTCTTCCCAACCCCTTCCCCAAATCCCCGGCCCCGCCTCCTCCCCCGGGCGTGCCGCATTTCCCCCCCCCATTGCTTCCTGAGGGCCCCCCGCGACTCCCCACCCTAGCTCATCTCCGCTCCACCTGCTCCCCTGAACGCGCCACCACTCCGCTTCTCCCCCCTCCCTCTTAGGTGAGGGAGCAGCGGCGCATTCAGGGGAGCAGGCGGAGCGGAGGTGAGCGAGAGTGGGGAGGCGCAGGAAGTAACGGGGGGGTAGAGAAACTGCTCCCCACCCCAGCTCACCTCTGCTCCACCACCGCCGCCTCCCCTGAGTGCACCGCTGCTCGGCTTCTCCCTCCCTCCCAGGCTTGCTGCGCGAAACAGCTCTTTCGTGTGCAACAAGCCTGGGAAGGAGCGGGGAGAAGCGGAGCAGCAGCGGCGCGCTCAGGGGCACAGTCAGAGGCAGAGCAGAGGTGAGCTGGGGTGGCGGGGGCACATTTCTAGGGGCGGCATGGCCAGCACTGGAATGCCACCCCTAGAAATGTGCCGCCCCAAGCACCTGCTTGTTTTTCTGGTGCCTAGAGCTGGCCCTGGCTGTAACCTTGGGAGTGTAATACAAGCCTGGAGTGGCAAGTATTAATTTTTAAAATCCTTGCGGGCCCCCACCTTCTGTACTCAAAGTCACAGAGTGGGGATTCAGCTTTGATATAGGTACAGCATTCAACACAAGATTTAAGAATCTGAAGTGCCTTCCCAAATCTGAGAGGGACAGGGTGTCGAGCATGCTTTCAGAAGTTTTAAAAGAGCAACTCTCCGATGTGGAAACTATAGAACCCAAACCACCAAAAAAGAATGGCTTATCCTCTTTAGCTTACTGCTTAGTAAAACTGTTGGAAGGGAATGCAGCTAGAGACTTTGGCCAAACTGGTGTCAAGTTGGGATACACTGGAACCACTGTAATAAAGCCCCAACAGGAGAGGATTCTTTGTGTTCAACTCTGAGCCTCTGATAGAATCTTCTCTTGCGGCCCTGTCTCTGGGTTCTACTATACTGCAACACATAGTAGTTTATCAATGTGTTCTCTCTTCAAATATTGATTGTTTCTAGTAATATTGGGAATTACATTTTCTCATTTGGAATACATCCTAGAAATATTGTCACTTTGTTTTCACTGGTAATGTAACGTGATTCACCAGCTGTTCATTTGTTTACCATTCCAGGCTTTGCCAGCCAGAATAACAAACACTTCTGCCAATATTAGCTCTATGAGGACTCCCAATATTTGATCAGCATAGATGTCAGTTCATTTATTCATAAAACTGCAATGTAAACTTGCAGGTGTGGTCAGCCTTTTAGAAGAAAAGGATCAAAATATTAGAAGACCAGACAGCTCTAAGATGTGTATAAACTGCTTTAATTATGATTATGAAATTAGAATCCTTTTGGTTTTTTTCAATCCAAATGTTGCAATTAAATGTTGGATAAAATTTCAAAAGCACCGAAGTTATCACATATATCACTGAAAGTCAGTAGGATTTAGGCTCCTAAGTCACTCTTCAAAATGAGTTAGGCTCCTAACTTGGGCACTTTTGAAAATATTACATGTTGCCTACAATCTATTTTTAGATTATTTGTTCACTGTCTCTGAATGACTTGCTTTGTGGTATTTTTCTTTTCATTATCATATGGAGTCCACAAAGTAATACTGCACACATGAAGAGCTGATGTGCTTGATTTCAGAGCCCTCTTCCAATTCTTGTGGCCTCTTCTAATTAATGCATCCCCAAATGGTCTAGCTTTAAAATAAGTGAACTCATATATTCATTCTTGATCTGAGTATTCTAACTACCCACACGCATCATTTAAAAACAATCCCCTTAAATGATCTCTTGTTTGTGAAAGAAACCAGAGATGGAACCAAATTCCTGGCCCAAACATACATTATCAAAGTCAACGGATGCAGAATCATGTCATAAGCCTACACTTAAATATCCACAAACTGTTGAAAAGATAATCGACTACATGGACTATAAGTCTGATGGCAATTCCTATGTTGTAGTTGTAACCTTTTTTCCCCCAGCTTGATGTTTCATCTTTTGGAATTATAACAGGGTGACTTGCCCTTTAAGGGCTAGAAGCCTACGACCAGCCTAGTTATTACTACAGAGGCACACCTAAGCAGGAATCAGATAATTCCTCTATAAAGATCAGCAGGAAGCTACAGAGAAGAGGATGCTCAGGGAGGCTAGAGTGGGGGTACAGAGGCTGCTGGGAGTGACACTACAGGCAGGAAAGACTTGGAGCAAGGGATAAATGACGGGACTTAAGGATGTATTTAAGAATTTTATTTTGAATTGTTTTCATTAATAAAACCCCACACTCCAAGGAGGGGTGGTAATGGATGAAAAACCTGTGTATAGAGTTTACTTAAGAAGCCCCTTGAAGCAGAACCTGAGGCAAGCTGCATGCAGGGTTGCTCTGAGGCCAGGAGGGAGTGCATGGGAGATGTCTTGCCCACTGACAGGAATATTATGAATGTCATGTTGGATCTACACTGGTTTTGTTGGAAGGTTCATTATTGAATCGCAGAAGCCTTGTCTACACTGCATTTTTAACCACTGCTGCAGGTGTACTAGAGACTGCATGGGAGATGGCTTGGGGGACAGGAGGGAACCACCCCCTAGCACTCACCGGCGGCGCAGCTGGGGCTGGCCCTGCTGCGGAGCTCAGGAGAATGGGAACGGGGCTGAGGTGGAGCTGGGGGCGGGGAAGAGGCGGGGCGGGGCAGGGCAGAGCAGGGGCGGGGGCCCTGGGGAAGAGCAGGAGCAGCATGCAGCTGCACAGGGCACCAGGAAGTATGGTGCCCCAAATCTCCTGGTGCCGAAGGCAGCTGCCTGCTTTGCCTATGGGTAAGGACGGCCTTGCTGAAGGGGACCATTGTGATCATAGAATCTCAGGGTTGGAAGGGACCTCAGGAGGTCATTTAGTCCAACCCCCTGCTCAAAGCAGGACCAACCCCAACTAAATCATCCCAGCCAGGGCTTTGTCAAGCCTGACCTTAAAAACCTCTAAGGAAGGAGATTCCACCACTTCCCTAGGTAACCCATTCCAGTGCTTCACCACCCTACTAGTGAAAAAGTTCTTCCTAATATCCAACCTAAACCTCCCCCTCTGCAACTTGAGACCATTACTCCATCATCTAGTCTGATCTCATGCATCACACAGGCCATAGAACTTCCACAAAAGAATTGCTTTTTAACTAGATCGTGTAATTTTAAAAAAATCAATCTTGATTTAAATATTGTCAGTGATAGAGAATCCTCCACAACTCTTGTACGAGTTGCTGTACTAAGCACCTCAAAATAGTATTAGAAGTCTTTCTACTGAATTTGCAAAAAGTCCTTTGCTTTTTAACCAATGGTCCTTTATTCTATTGAATGTATTTCTTTGTGAGTGTATGTTTTCATTGTGTACTTTTTATACAACTATTTAGGAAACCAAGGTACATGACTGGACAACAGAGTCATTGATTTGTGGGTAAGGAACATATTCTGTTACATGGTTAACTGCAGGAATTTAAAGCTTAAATATCTGAGAACCCAAGACTTGAGTTAATTGTTTTGAGTTCATGTTAACTGATTGTTATAAATAATATTGGGGGGTAAAAAACTATTGCACCAATAATAATTGTGGAAACATATGCACTTGAACTGAACTCCTACTAAGATTTCAGTACTTCATTATATAAAGGTACATAAATTGTAAATAGTGTCCATGCCTCTCTTGGATGTGTGATTGACATAGAATTCCAAGGATTCAGGTAAGAAAGTACACTATGAATGCAGAGTATCAGAGGGGTAGCCATGTTAGTCTGGATCTGCAGAAGCGACAAAGGGTCCTGTGGCACCTTATAGACTAACAGAGGTATTGAAGCATAAGCTTTCGTGGGTCAATACCCACTTCGAAAGCTTATGCTTCAATACCTCTGTTAGTCTATAAGGTGCCACAGGACCCTTTGTCGCTTCTGCAGATCCAGACTAACACGGCTACCCCTCTGATACTATGAATGCAGGAGACGGAGATATTAGATGACACAATAAGGACACAAAAGGATTTGGGGGTGCAAATCAGAGAAGTACTTGGCTTAGTGAGATCGTTTTAATTTGAGTTCTTGGTCACAATTTAATTCACACCTTCAGAGATTAAATGCAGACCCACTGTGATCCTCAGTTGTATGGATCTGAAAATCCTGGGTAGTCATCAGAACAATTGTCATTCCTGTCTGTTACATCATTTAAATGACCAGTGTCACATGTCAAGTTTTCTTAGAAACCTTTAACATCAAACAGAAATATCTTTTTATATATAGTGCTCTTAATTTCTCATGCCATATAATTGAGATAACGTTTATTTGATAACCAGTGTTTTTTATTAGAAATCCTTTGTGTTAAACTTTTTTATAAATCTTCCCCGCCTTTTTATAGGACTTTTCGTTCATAGTGTAAAGCATTTTACATTAACTGAGCTTCTCAATACTATTATACATAGATATTATAAACATTTTATAAATGAGTAAACTGAAACCCGAAGGTACTAAAGTACCTAACCCCCAGACTTAGGTATCTGTCTCTCAGGTTTAGGCACCTGCATCCCAGTTTTGGCTCTACTGAGATCTACAAAACTCCAGCTGAACTCAGTAACCACGTAAACTCACATAGTGCCTACTTTTTTGCAGTAAAAGTTCCCTACTCATCCGTTTCTGCCTCTGGGCATAAGCACTGCTGCCTCACTCCAGGCACCTATCTCCCATATTAGCCCCAAGGCAATTCACAAACCAGGGAAGATAGGCATTCAGCTCCCAAAGTTGTGTGTGAGACTCAAAGGCTACCTACTAGATTGGGCCCCTCAGGTAAATTCACACAAAACAGCTGCTGGAGGGGAAGGGAGTTCAAGCCCCCCCTCTACTTGATAAGGAGAAAGGATTTGAACAAAGAGCTGCTACCTAGACTGTAGTGTCACTCTTTCTCTGGTCCAATTAATTTTTAATTAGTGGAACAACTTGAATAGGAGAGATTGAGGGAGACTATTAAATAGCCTAGTGCCGTGGCTCTCAACCTTTCCAGACTACTGTACCCCTTTCAGGATGCTGATTTGTCTTGTGTACCCCCAAGTTTCACCTCACTTTAAAAACTACTTGCTTACAAAATCAGACATAAAAATACAAAATGTCACAGCACACTATTACTGAAAAATTGCTTACTTTCTCATTTTTACTATATAATTATAAAATAAATCAATTGGAATATAAATGTACTTACATTTCAGTATATAGAGCATGTTAGTGTAAGCAGAGTCAGAATGAGCTTTACCCTGACATCTGGTGGTCAGCTGTGGAAAAGGACTTTGGGGGCTGATGTTGTTTGCATGGGCACACCCACCCTGCCTAGCATGATGGGACTGCTTGCCCAAATGATCACTTTGGCTGCTGTGGGATCCCCAGTCTCTTTGTTATTGGAGCAAGAGTAATAAAGTGTTGTTATCCTGGTTATGTGAATCAAGGCCAGTAGAACTGTAGTTGGCATTTTATGATGGAGGGACTCGCCCTCAACTAAGTAGCACTCGCTAGGCAAGGGACATGGGTTCCCAAGCCCAGTGAATTAAGAAAGGTTGGGTATAGGTATTGGGTAGTATGGGCTCTAAAAACTATGTTGACTTTTCCATGGTGTAATAAGAGCTAATTTTGATACTATTATAAGTTTTGTTACATGTTATAGAGCTGGAATTGCTGATACTAGGTTTAAGCATTAGATCTACTTTGGATTAGTGGTTCTGAGTGCACCAGCATTGAGGCTCCCCTGCTAATAGTGAAATTACTGAGAGCTGAAGTTACTTAAATCACTGAGAGCTGTGTTGGGGGTGCGCCTGAAGACATATTGGTGAGTAGCTAGCAGGAGGGCTGGTGGAGAGGAGCAGCTAGTAGAGAGGTGTGGCTAGCAGGACAGCTGGTGGAGAGGCAGGAGGTGGGGCTAGCAGGATGACCAGCTAGTAGAGAGGTGTGGCTAGCAGGACAGCTGGTGGAGAGGCAGGAGGTGGGGCTAGCAGGATGACCAGCTAGTAGAGAGGTGTGGCTAGCAGGACAACTGGTGGAGAGGCAGGAGGCGTGGCTAGCAGGATGACTGGTGGAGAAGCACGGCCAGATGGGTGGCTGGCGGTGAAGACTGCAGCAGAACCCCACGGAGAGGCGTAGCAATTGGCTATTGACCCGAGCAGCAAAGTATGTAAGGTGCTCCCATACCTCCCCCCTTCCACCCAGTCTGGGAGGTAAACTCTGCAGATGAACTTCTGAACTCTGGGGGCTGTACTGACCAAGGACAGAAACTGTGGGTGGGGTGACTGTTGGGTTGCTGGACTTAAGACCCTGAGGGGAAAAGGACACTGCTGAACTTACTTGAGGGTGGGTCTTTGGCTCATGGTTAGTGTTATGAATCCTGTTTATGCTGCATTGTTTCCCTCCTTTATTAAAAGGCTTTTGCTACACTCAGACTCTGTGCTTGCGAGAGGGGAAGTATTGCCTCATAGAGGAGCCCAGGGGGGTGATATGTAATTGTCCCAGGTCACTGCATGGGGGCTCGAGCCGGCTTTGCATTGTGTTATTGAAAAGGAACCTCTAGATACTGAACCCAGCCCTTGTTGCTGCCAACTCTGACGAGCAGAAGGGTTACATTTGTATATAGGCCTGTTTGTTAGCCTGGGATAGAATTTGGGGTTTGATTTTTTTGTATACTTTTATATTCTTATTAATATGTGTAAACAAGGAACAAAGACACTGTGTCACATTTCCCACAGACAGATGGGGCTTACAGCACAACGAGAAAAGATAAGAAATAGAGTTAAAGTGTTGCTGGGTATGGTGAGTGTGTAATATATGAGTATACACTGGAAGGCAGCCTGGCTCCTCTCTTAAGCCAAGGTCAAGCAATCAGTTAGGAGGGGAAAGGAGGGTGGGGGATGTATAAGATGCACTAAAAGCCAAAGAAAAGCCTGGTCTTGGCCAGTACACAGCCTCACTCCTTGCCCCTCCCATGGGATATAAAAGAGGTGGTACTAATGTCCCCAATTTACAACCCTTCAAAACAGAATATGACCATAAATTGTAAGAGGTGGGACCAAGGGCATGCACTACAGGTATAATTATGCCTGCTAAGGAGGGGGAAATGGGGACACTGGGAAAAGGCTCTGCGACGTCAGAACTATGGATATGCTTGCTTTAAACTAACCCCAATAAACATTGCATTGCCTGCACTTTGGACTTCTGGTCTTCTGCTTTCTGTCTGCATGACAAGAACCACAGGAAGGGGTCAAGGGAAAGCTCCTAACAGCAGTATAAGCAAGTCTGAGGATTCTAGGGAGATTCCCAAACCTGAGCCGTCTTTTGTAGGTGACAAAACTGAGGAATTGTCACAGATTGAAGTGTCACTAGAGAAGGTTTTGGAATTAATTGTTAAACTGAACTGTAACAAGTCACCCGGACCAGATGGCACCCAAGAGTTCTGAAAGAACTCAAATGTGAAATTTCAGAACTATTAACTAGGGTTTATAACCTGTCCTTTAAATCAGCTTCTGTACCCAATGACTGGAAGACAGCTAATGTAACGCCAATATTTTAAAAGGGCTCTAGAGGTGATCCTGGCAATTACAGACCGGTAAGTCTAACATCTATACCGGGCAAATTAGCTGAAACAATAGTAAAGAATAAAATTGTCAGGCACATAGAACAACATAAATTGTTGGGCAAAAGTCAACGTGGTTTCTGTAAAGGGAAATCATGCCTTACTAATCTATTAGAGTTCTCTGAAGGGGTCAACAAACATGTGGACAAGGGCGATCCAGTAGACATAGTGTACTTAGATTTCCAGAAAGCCTTTGACAAGGTCCCTTACCAAAGGCTCTTACGTAAATTAAGTTGCCATGGGATAAGAGGGAAGATCCTTTCATGGATTGAGAACTGGTTAAAAGACAGGAAACAAAGGGTAGGAATAAATGGTAAATTTTCAGAATGGAGAGGGGTAACTAGTGCTGTTCCCCAAGGGTCAATCCTAGGACCAATCCTATTCAATTTATTCATAAATGATTTGGAAGAAGGGGTAAACAGTGAGGTGGCAAAGTTTGCAGCTGATACTAAACTGCTCAAGATACTTAAGACCAAAGCAGACTGCGAAGAACTTCAAAAAGATCTAATATAACTAAATGATTGGGCAACAAAATGGCAAATGAAATTTAATGTGGATAAATGTAAAGTAATGCACATTGGAAAAAATAACCCCAACTATACATACAATATGATGGGGGCTAATTTAGCTACAACTAATCAGGAAAAAGATCTCAGAGTCATCATGGATAGTTCTCTGAAGACGTCCATGCAGTGTGCAGCGGCAGTCAAAAAAGCAAACAGGATGTTAAGAATCATTAAAAAAGGGATAGAGAATAAGACGGAGAATATCTTATTGCCCTTATACAAATCCATGGTGCGCCCACATCTTGAATACTGCATACAACTGTGGTCTCCTCATCTCAAAAAGGATATACTGGCATTAGAAAAGGTTCAGAGAAGGGCAACTAAAATGATTAGGGGTCTGGAACGGGTCCCATATGAGGAGAGATTAAAGAGGCTAGGACTTTTTAGCTTGGAAAAAAGGAGACTAAGGGGGATGTGATAGAGGTATATAAAATTATGAGTGGTGTGGAGGAAGTGAATAAGGAAAAGTTATTTACTTGTTCCCATAAAGAAGAACTAGGGGCCACCCAATGAAATTAGTGGGCAGCAGGTTTAAAACAAATAAAAGGAAGTTCTTCTTCACACAGCGCAAAGTCAACCTGTGGAACACCTTGCCTCAGGAGGCTGTGAAGGCTAGGACTATAACAGGGTTTAAAAGAGAACTGGATAAATTCATGGAGATGAAGTCCATTAATGGTTATTAATCAGGATGGGTAAGAAATGGTGTCCTTAGCCTCTGTTTGTCAGAGGGGGGTGATGGATGGCAGGAGAGAGATCACTTGATCATGTTAGGTCCACTCACTCCGGGGCACCTGGCATTGGCCACTGTCGGTGGACAGGATACTGGGCTGGCTGTACCTTTGGTCTGACCCAGTACGGCCATTCTTATGTTCTTAAGTCATTGCCCTGTATTAAATTTTAGTTTATGTGGACTTCGCTAGTACTTTTTATGTAGCCTGTTGTAAAAGTGGGCAGATATCTAGATGAGTAGTTGTACCCCATGGAAGACCTCTGTGTACACCTGGTTGAGAACCACTGGCCTAATGCTTAGGGTGCTCACCTGCGAGCTGGTAGCTCCTCATTCATATCCCCTCTCCTCAACAGAAGGGGGACTTAAACTTGGGGATATCTACATCCCAGGTGAGTACCTTTAGCCCAGTGGTTAGGGTAATGAAGCCCTCCTCCCTGATGCTTTTGTGTGAACTCACCTGAGGGGCCAATCCAGTATGTACTAGATCAGGATCTACACATAATTTAGGTGGCCAAATGCCTATCTTCCCCCAGTTCATAGATCTCTAAGCAGAGATAGACGCCTGTTGTCCGACGGCTACCGGTGTGGTGCTCTGCTCTGTTCAATGTTGATATCAGTCGGCTGCATGCGTGTTCCCTCTGTGTGCTGCCCCAGCTCTGTGCAGATAGCTAACACAGCAGACTCGAGAGAACCCCCAATGACCACAGACTCTAGTAAGGTACGAAGGCACGTTGGCCAGGTTTATTGTCAAACGAAGCACAGTAATAGTTTCCCGTAGACTCTATAAGACATACTATGAAATATGTGCCCCCTGGCAATGGACCGGCTCAGTCAGTGGCGGGACTTTCCACTGCCCCCTAGGCCAGACAAAGACAACTCCTCGGGGGTGAGTTCTTATACACAGGTACAAACAAGTTACACATCACTCCTGACGTATTGAGGTGCAACCCTTCTACGTAACAAGGTACAACCCCTCTACGCAGTAAGGTGCCGCCTCTCACCTTGTACATGTTGGTTCGAACAAAACAACTCTATCCATCATATTATCCTTTTCCCCCTGTCTTTAGGATGGGCCAGCCTGTTCCTTGTTATCTGTGTGGAATGTACAAGTGTTCTGGTACCTTTTAGGTTTGTGAACTTTTGCAACATCAGCCCTTTCCTTGCCAACTTCTGTGAGCAGGGCCTGCCTTTGGCGTACAGCTTAACTTTGCTTTATGTTAGCAAAGTCTTGACCATTACTTTAGCTCAGGCCTTAGGCCTCATACCGAGCCTCTGATACAAGGGTTTATGCTCAGGGCCTCATCTTACTACAACGCCTATCTCCAAAAGCGAGGGCTTAACACACACTTCTCTTGTCTGCATCTCCCATTAACTAGTTTAGGTAGCTCCACATCTAGTTTGCTGGCTTGCAGATCTCAGTCTAAAGCACCTTTCTCTCCCTACGTATTGTATAAGGAGCCTAGGCACCTATCTCAGGCTTTGTGGATTGTAGTGTTGTTCCTGTGATTTTTGTAGAAGCCTAAAAGTTAGACATGATGATGCTCAGCATCACAACATCTAAGCCCTACCTGGATTTGTCCTTAAGACCACTACCCCCAATTCTCCCTCTTCAAGATGCCTCTCCGCTATGGTGCTTAGAAGAAATCAGTGAACCAATGATGACTACATCAGTAAGGGGGCGGGAACTTTTAAATAATTCAGAGCCATCAAGCTGTGCATGTTGCAAGCCTATGTAACCACATGAACCACATCCAACTTTCCCCTTCCTTCCCATTGTTTATTATATTCTCATTGTCACATTTTGTTTAAAATTAGATAGCAAACTCTTTGGGAAAAGGACAGTTCATACTTTCACAAACACATGTGAATCACAAATGGGTCCAGATCCTGACTGGTACCTTTGGGTACTACCACAATACTTTAAATAATGTGTCAATTAATAATTTCAATGTGTGTCTTAAAGTTTGAGGAGAAGAGCACTAAAAAGTAATAGACTGCAGCTAGTAAAGATGTATGTTTTTTGTTATTTTAATATAAGTTATATAATGCAAGTATTCAAAGCCAGCCTTCGGTCTTTTCAAAGCCGGTGACTACATGCCCTTCAACTTGCATTCAACCTGACTTGGAGAACTAGAAATCTAAAAGGAGAAGCTCAGCTTTTTAAAAAAATTATATTTCTAGTTTGTTTCTTTGCCATGAAACACAAACCAATATAAAATGATCACGAGCAGCAGAAAGATGAAGGGGATGCTCAAGGACCTCCCCACCCCCCCCCCTTTCTATGTAAAGTGAGTCCATTCAATTTGTGATCAGATTTGCCATCCATCTCTGTAAATTTATCAATTTCATGGTACTGCTGAGACCTGTTCTCAGTTCATGAATTCTGCTGTACTTATAGTCACCAGAGGCTGTTGTTGGCAGCTCTGGGCTGGCCTCCCTGCAGAGACTCCTTCAGTACTTCTGCTCATTGCTGTGCTTGTGTACATGGGAAGGAGCCATTGGTCAGGGAAGTCAGCAAGAGACAAGCCAGAGGTATCAGGCAGCAGAGGCAGTTCCATCCACCCCATCTCCAGGTGAACCAAGGGAACAAATAAAACTAAATGAATAATCACTGCATGGGGCATGATTATGAATTTATTTCCCTGGTTCACTGGAAGTTGGGGTAGTTTGGAGCTGCCTCATAGCCCTGGTATGGTCTTAACTCCCTTTCATGCCCAATGGCTGGTTCTTATTGGTTTAGTTTACAATCCTCCTAAGAATCTATGTCCCAGCCACCACTTCTTTCATCTACATCCTGCAGGGAGCCAACTACCTGTTTCTTCCCTTTGCTGCTGGTACCATATAGAGGTAGTAATAGAAGAGGATGGGACAGTGCCCTTAGGCACACGAGAGAGAGCTGGGGCTAGGATACAAGGAGACCGGACACCAGGAGATGTGGTTTCTATTCTCAACTTAGCTATTGACCTGTTCTGTTACCTTGGGTAAGTTTCTTCCCTTCTCTGGGTCTCTATTTTCCCTCCCATGCTTGAGCTGTCTTGTTTACTTAGAGTGTAAACTCTTCAGGTAGAGACCATCACTTACTATGCGTATGGACAGCACAACACAATGAGGTCTCTAGGCAATACTACTCTAATACAAATAATAGTCATAATGGATAAAGGGTGCAGACTCACTAAGGCAGGGGACTGCTTGAGGAAGAACTGAGGGATATTTAGCAAGAGAGGCTGTTAGGTAAAAATCAGCTTGTCCTTACTCACCGTCCCAACACCGGGTGATGCGGAGTTGGGCTGTAGCTCACAAGCTGTCAGAAGCCATGTAAGAAACACACTGAGTCCTAGAAGCTTTGATCAAAAGGCACACAACTCCCTCGCAGCTAACCGCTGTGGAGGAGTGTGGCAGCTTTATTTGCGACAAGCCTCAGCATTTATAGGTTGAAGACAGACAAAGAAGGCACTACAGCCTCATTTCAGGCTAACCTGTTCACACTGGTTTCTATGGTTACTCAATTTAAGCGGGGGGGGGGGGGAGAGAGCCGATGCAAGAATATTTGTGCAAGATAAACAGATTTTGAGCAAGGCCAGAAGATTTTATTGCTAGGAGATTAGGGAGCATTTTATGACAGAGGCCTTGCTTAATTTTATGACAGGGGCCTTGCTTAATTTTATGACAGGGGCCTTGCTTAGTTAACAATCCCCCCCTCAGCAGTCTTGAGACCTAATGTATCAAGAGCTGCATCAAGTGGGGGTGTGAAAGCAAACCCAACACCAAGGGCGATTAAGCCCCTGGATGATGGCACAAATTAAATTTAGAAAACTGTTACCCTTCCACCCATGTCCCCTTTGCCCATACGCAGGACCCGGGAGGAAAGAGAGAAGTCACCGGCCACCCATACCAGTATCTGCATCCTGCCGTATACCAAGCAAACAGGAATATAACCAAAGGAATTAAAAGCAATGTGAAAACTAAGGGTACGTCTATACTTACCCATCGCGTCGGAGGAGTCCAATCGATCTTCTGGGTTCGATTTATCGCGTCTTGTCTAGACGCGATAAATCGAACCAGGAAGTGCTCCCCCGTTGACGCCGGTAATCCTGCTCTGCGAACGGAGCAGGCGGAGTCGACGGGGGGAGCCTGCGCGCCGCGTGTGGACCACAGGTAAGTTCGAACTAAGAGACTTCGACTTCAGCTACGTTATTAACGTAGCTGAAGTTGCGTATCTTAGTTCGACAGGGGGGCTTAGTGTAGACCTAGCCTAAGAGTCCAGGTCCAGTGTCAAGGTTCCAATAATTAGAGGGTACAGTCCAAGGAGAGTCAGTGACGTTCATGTGAGGAATGTTTGCTTTGATAATTGTAGTTTTGTGTCTGAGAGGGGCTGGCAGATCCACCGGTCAGCTGTGGTACCCTCGGGAGCGACAGAAACTGCTGGTCCATTGCTGAGGTCCACTACAGCTGGCTTGATGTGAGAGTGATGAATCCAGGACTTCTGCCCTTCCAGGAAAACAGCGGTTTGAGTTGTCAAGAGTACTTGATGGGGTCCAGTAAACCTCGGCTGGAGGGTGTCACCGCGAACAAACTTGTTGGCCCATACAAAGCACCATGCCTGAACGGGTGAACTTGATCCTCCAGAGGCACTGTCTGGGAGAGCTGAGAGGCTTTCCAGAGAGCACGGAGGTGAGCCTGTAAGGAGAGAAACTGAGAAGCGGTTGTGACCCCCCCCCACCAATAGTGAAACGTCAACACGTGGCAATGAGCCACCTTTAGCAGGCGGATGCCCATAAAGCAATTCAAAGGGAGAGAGGCCCAACACTCGAGTTGGGCGTGTACAAAGGTGAAACAAAACAATCGGAAGTACCTGTGGCCATTTTAACCCGGTCTCCTGGCAATATTTAGACAAAGCTGTCTTAAGTTCTCTATTCATTCTCTCTACTTTCCCGCTAGACTGAGGGTGGTACGGGGTATGGAACGAGTGACTGATTCCTAATCCTTCCTCGATTTGCTTAAGGACATAGCTGGTGAAATGTGCTCCTCAGGCAGAGTCAATGCTGGCTGGAACTCCAAAACGGGGAATGATGTCCTGCAGGAGGACCGTGGCAATGGTGGAGGTGGTACAGTTTGCTGTAGGGAAAGCCGCTATTGCCAGCTGGCATGCTCGGGCCAGGGCATAAAGCTCAGCTGCTTGGGCTCTCCAGTTGCCTGATAGGGAGGCTGCCTCGATGACGTCCCACTGAGAGGTCACTGCGTAGCCGGTGAAGCGCTGTCCCTCGGAGTAGGAGGAGCTCCCGTCCGTGAAGAGGATGAGGTCCGGATTGGCGAGGGGCGCGCCAAACCCCTGCCGCCAATGTGCGAGTGCAGGGTGTTGTTCCAAGGGCCACCGGGTCAATTTGCTGTGAGTAGAATGCCACTGGGAAGTGGTTCGGTCCGCCCATCCAGGTGAGGACTCCACTAGCCACCCCCCCTCTCTCATGTACAAACAGGTGGCACGGCTTGGTGTAGTTGGGGGGTCTGAAGGACATGGAAGTGGCAACACTATCTTTAAGTAAATTAAATGCTTGAACAGTCTCCGGAGACCATTGCAAAGGTTTTGGGGCGGAGTTAGAAGTGAGTGCATGGAGGGGTTTGTTCAACTCCCCGCGGGATGGCAGCCATGGGTGGCAGAAGCCAATGAGTCTGAGAAATCCCCGCAGCTGCTTCTTGGTAGAAGGTAACAGGCACCGCTGAATGGCCGGAATGCGGGCTGGATCCCTCTGCTGGCCCGCAGGGGTCAGGATGAATCCCAAATAGCGTACCCGTTGAGAGTCCCCGGGAGTGTAAATAAAGTAAAAGGGCCTTACCGTCCTGACGGAGAGCTTCCTGGTCACAATGGCCCCACCAGAATGTCATCCATGTAAAGGACCAAAGTTGATCCGTGGGGGCTGAAGAACCCCTCCAGGTTGCGGCGGAGGCATTGGCTGAATATAGTCGGGCTGTCTTGGAACCCCTGAGGCAGGCGCTGCCACATGTAGGATTGGCCCTTCCAGGTGAATCCGAAGAAGTACTGAGCGTCAGGCTGGACAGGGATGCTAAAATAGGCTGATTTTAGGTCAATAACAGTAAACCATTGGGCATCCCAGGGGATCTGGCTGATAATGGTGGCCAGATCCCGGCACCACGGCGTGGAGGGGAACGACATACCTATTGCCCAGCCGTAAGTCCTGAACAAAGCGCCACTTCACGGGGTCTCCCTCCTTCTTGGGTGGCTGTTTTGACCGGAAGAATAGGGGTGTTGCATGGGGTGCATTAGGCCTTAACAAGGCCCTGCTCTACAAATCCTTTTACAATAGGGCGTATGCCTTCCCTAGCTTCTAAAGATAGGGGGTACTGGGGAACAGATGGGGGAAGCAAGGAGGCCTTGACCTAAATGCGGACAGGCTCCACGGAGAGGAGCAGTCCCACATCAATGTCTGCGGTTCCCCACAGGGACGGCGGCAGGCCTTCCAAATCTCGGGGCAGGGAGGGAGGAACATTCTTTTCTTTGGGAGGAGTGTTCCTTCCCTGTAATAAACTCATCAGTAAGCCCCGCCCCCCTCCCGGAATGCAGGTTAAAGTGGCCTCAAGTTTACAAAGGAAATCTCGACCCATCAAGGGGATCGGGCAGGCTGTGGAAAAGGAAAACGGTAAGGAAAACACTTATTAGCAAAAACAACATTCAAAGGCAAAGTAAGGATTTCCCTCCACCCCCATTGCAGTTTTTATCTCAGGAGATAACCAAGAGGAGGGAGCATGGTTTAAAAGGGAAAAGGTAGCCCCTGTGTCCATAAGAAAAGATACAGAGAGAGCTTGAACTGAAAGGGTTAAACGAGGTTCCTTAGTGGGAGAGGAAAAGGAGAGAAGGGAGCCTGCTAAAGACATTAAAGAGATAAGACCGTCAGAATGTCTGTCTTCGTCCCCGGGGCACCGTCACTTGGGGTGGTGTTGTCCTTTGTAGTTTATCCAGGCTTGAGGAATTGGTTGCGCTGGAGACGTGGGAGTGGGCACGTCCTTGACATAACTGTTTGTAAAGGTGCCCTAGCCACGTGGGCGTCCCCAGGGGCATTCTCGCTTAAAGTGGCCAAACTGCACTAAAAACAACTTAGACCTTGAGGACAGGCTGGAGGTTTAACTTTCTGCCTCAGCTGCAGTCTGGTAACTACTCCACCCGGGGAGGATCCCTCTCTTTCGCCCCCACCCCCGCTTCCTCATCAGACCCTGCAGCTGATGTCGAAGGTGTGGGAGGACCCGCCGGCTGAGGGAGACCTGGGGCAGAAGGCACCAAGTGGCGGTCAAGGACCTGCCGGGCGAGAAGATCCTCCTCGGTGGAGTTACAGACTGACATCAGTTTTAAAGAGTTCCACAGTCCCACTGCAGATTCCCAACAATACCAGTAATACAATTATCTGGGATGGTTGATTTCGATCTGGCCCCTTACTCCTCTTAAGGCAGCCTGCTCGAAAGAACCATACCCTGGCCACCTCTCCTCTGGGTCAGCCAACACTGCAGTATATCCAGTCCAAGTTGTCACACATAATATGTACATTTCCCTTTGGTCATTCCCTTTTGGACCGGCAATTTTCCTTCATCCCACAACTTATTCATAATACTCAAAGGGCTCCCAACAGGGACACTAGTCCCTTGCCCCATGGCGTCTGATAGGAGCTTTCCAACTGACACTTATCCTGCAGTCCGGCAGTCCACCCCTCGATCTCAGAGTGACTGGGAGAAATCTCCCGTGGCGCCTGCCAGTCTGAGAAAGAGTGAACCAACCGCCAGACAGAGGAGCCGCACCAGAAGGATCCCAGACGAGCCCCCAAATTGTTAGGTAAAAATCAGCTTGTCCTTACTCACCGTCCCAACACCAGGTGATGCAGAGTTGGGCTGTAGCTCACAAGCTGTCAGACACCATGTAAGAAACACACTGAGTCCTAGAAGCTTTGATCAAAGGGCACACAACTCCCTCGCAGCTAACCGCTGTGGAGGAGTGTGGCAGCTTTATTTGCGACAAGCCTCAGCATTTATAGGTTGAAGACAGACAAAGAAGGCACTACAGCCTCATTTCAGGCTAACCTGTTCACACTGGTTTCTATGGTTACTCAATTTAGGGGGGGGGGGAGGCAGAAGAGCCGATGCAAGAATATTTGTGCAAGATAAACAGATTTTGAGCAAGGCCAGAAGATTTTATTGCTAGATTAGGGAGCATTTTATGACAGAGGCCTCGCTTAATTTTATGACAGGGGCCTTGCTTAGCTAACAAGGCCAGAAAAGCAGGGGAGGATTTTGGGGAGAGTGCTCTGTCCATCTGCCAGGAGCCTGGATTTCTCTGACCAAGCAGGATCAGCAATGTATCATGATATGTTTTGACAATGCCATTTGGGGGCTTGAGGTAAAAAATGTGTAGGAGACAGCAGGCTCCAAGGGCTGGGAATGTTGTTGCTGTGATTATTGAGCAGGGATGCAGTGGAATTGGAGCAGCTAGACTTCTTCTCTATTACTTTCCTTCATTTGGGTGTTGGGAATATTTGGGTCCCGCATTTGGCTGGACCAATTCCGGCCTGAGGCTACCCTTCCTCGCCCGGCCCCAAGGCAAGCGGCAGCCGCAGCCGCAGCCGCCCCCCGCCGGCGCGTGACGGGGCGGGAGGCGGGCCCTGGCCAGCCCCGGCGCGCGGCCTGCAGGCTGCGGCAGGATGCGGGCCACGCGGAAGCGGCTCTGCTCCGCGCTGCTGGCCGCCTACTTGCTCTTCTCCCTCTACGCCGCCTACAGCGTCTTCCTGCGGCCGCGGCGCCCGCCCGCCTCCCGGGGCGGCCCCCGGCAGCAGCGGCACAGCAGAGGTATCGCGGCGGCGGGGGAGCCGGGCCGGGACGGGGAGTGTGCCCGGGGAGTGAGCGGGGGCTGCGCTGGGCGCCAGCTGCTGCTGTCCAGCAAGGGCGAGGGGATGCGGCGGTTCCCTTCCGGCCCCGTTGGCTCCTGCCCTGTGAAATACCACCCCCAGTGCCGGGCCTAGCGCCCAGCGATGTGTGGAGCTATTGCCAAATGCGGGGCGAGCCCCAGGGAGGCTCCTGGAGATTGGGCTTTAATACAAAGGGGTTGAGGGGAAGCTTTGCTCCCACCCGGCAGCGGCAAGAGGTGCCACTTCTGTTGCAAGCTGGAGAAGTGGGCAGCAGCTGAGCCTTTTGGGTTGATGGGGGTTAGCTAGTAGCCTCTCATAAGGTCTGAGTTGAGGCGCCTGCCCCTGACATCGACATGTTTCAATTGCTAGTGAGAGGCCCTTACCCCCTTTGACATCCCCAGCCCAAAAATCGGTGTGTGTTTTATGGCTCCGCTTGGAAGAATTAGCTCTTTAGCAGTACATGTCAGTAATGCCTGCAGCACAATGAAGCTTTTGTTGATAAGGTCCACCTCTTTGATGGCATGTACATGATCCATGGTGCCGGTTTGTTCCGAAATGTTCTCCTTTTAGGGCCAATTTGTTTTGAATATGTGAGGTTTTACTGTAGTAACAGTCGTTCGTAATCTAGCTATCAATTCAGATGCTTAAATACAGGCTTTTTTAGTGTTCTGACTTCTAGAGCTAGTCACTCTTCTAACTTTGGTGACAGATTCTTTGTGTTTTGTCATCAGTGAGACGTAACTTTATGCACATCAGTCACCTGGGTGGAAAATGCATATTTCCTGAGTCTTGAATATAGTTACTATAATATGGAAAATACAGGTCTGTCTTGATTGTTTTGTCTCCCCCCCGCTCTTCTGCTCTCCTAACCCCCAACCCCCACCCCTCAATCTTTCTTTGCAGGAGCTGCTTACAGGAACTTCCACAAAGAAAATTCCTCATGCTCTGGATTTAAAAATTCACTATGTATTGTGTTAGGACCATAGATACCAGTAGGGCTATACAAATGTAGGCCCCAATACTGCGCAGGCAGACCTGAGCCCTGTCTATAGTAAAGCGTCCACTATTGCTACCTGTGGGGAATTAGAAGTCTAATTTTTGTCACTGTAGACTAGCCCAATGAGCACAGATGCAAGCTATGCTGTAGCCATGGTTGGGCATAAGTGTGTTTTGAAAATAGTCTTGCTGTGGACAGTACCTTTAGAAAACATCTACTAAAAAGAGACCTGTTATTCCTGTAACAATTAGGAGTACACTGGTAGACCTGAGGTTGTTAATGCAAAATGTGTGTCTTTTAAACATAGAACGCTCTTCTTTGGGAAATGAAGAATGGAATCCTTGGGAAGGAGATGAAAAAAATGAGCAGATTGCTTCACAGCAGAGATATGAAACTAATCTTCAAATGTTAAAAAATAGGAAATCCCAGCAAGAACAAACGGACCTTAAAGTGCAGATCTGGGGTAAAGCAGCCATTGGTAAGCATTTGTGATTAACCTTGGCAAGTCCCTTAACCTTTCTGTGTCTCCCTTTTTCTTTCTGTAAAGGTGAGTATAACAGTGTTTGCTTACCTGTTTAAAGTACTGTGCTATCTATGGATGGAAAGCCTGGTATAAGTGATAAGTATTTATTTTTCAGAACTGTATAAACAACACAATAAAAACAAACTTCAGTTCTTTGGCATACTCTGATCATTCGCTTATCCTATACTGCTTCAGAGACTCTTTGCTGGATTATCCTAAGCAAATTGCATAGTGTTGCATTGCTCATTCCAGAGCACATAGTGTGATACAAAAAACTGAAGAGTCCTGATGCATACTTTTTCATGCTGACTTCTAGATCAGAAGTTGAGAAAAGGAAACATTATGTGGGTTATGCAGATTGGTTCCTATCCCAAATTTTTTACTAAGACGACTCACCAACTACATTGTCTTTTCTTTTCTTTTCTTTTTGTGACCCATCATTACATATATACACCACCTTCTGCCCTAGTACTGCAACCCTAATCCCTGCCCAGTGCAGAGGGGAGGCCAGGGTAGTGGGGAGAATTGGAAAGTGAGCCTGCCCCTGCTCACCCTTCAGCGGTGGCTCCTGTCTCACAGGGCTGGGGGGGAGGGGAAGAGTTGCATGGGCTGGTAGGACCTGGGTAGAGCTGTGGCTCCATGTGCCATCTCACAAAACCCAGAATGGGGAGCTGGGCCCTGCCCTCAGGGACAGGAGCTGCTTCTTCGGAGTGTGTGTTGTGTGGGCTTAGTCTCCTCCTCCCCCTCCCCCCCACCACCCCCGGCCAGCTATGTCTGCTTTTATAGGGTCCAGATGCTTTTCCTTAAACCCAACTGGGCAGCAGATAGTCAGTCCAGGTGCACTGGACCCCCTTGCCTCTTAAAGGGACCAGTATACTTGTCTTAAGGCTGATAATGCTTAACATTTTAACAAATATGATATTTACACAGTCATTTTTTGTTTCCCTGTCCAGCAGTTAACAGGACACTGTCTATAATTTAAAAAATAACTGCCCAAATGTTGGCCTGATGTAGAAAATCCTCGCTTTCTAATTCCAAAATGGTGTGTGGGTTTGTTTATTTTTGGGGGGTGGAGCAACCAGTCTACGTTAAATAGGAAAATTTGACATCCACATCTCACCATCATTGCCACACAATTCCCAAAAAATTCCTTTTGGTATGATTTTTACAGTAGACAGGAGATGCCATGTATGTACCGAGTACTCCAGCAGCTCTTCATTATTTATGTAGGTCTTTACCTCTGGCAGCATATTCTTGAAGGTCTGCTTGAACCTGCTGATGTGACTGCTCAGTGGAGAGAAGGAAGCATAAAGGGAGGAAAAACACATTTCAGGTACCAGTTGCATGACACTGACCTTCTCTTATGTTGACTTTAGCAGTCTTTGTGTTGAAAACATAAACACTGTAGGAAAAGGTGTCCAGTTGTGTATATTATCCCTCCCACTCCAACAACTGTAAATATTTTAATAAATGGTAATAAATTACCTTTATTATAAAGGTAAATGGAATAACAATAATGCATGTTTTGGTAATTCATTCTGACCAACCATGAACATATTTATTGCCATACTTACTTTCAGACCCTGTGTTAAATATGTTCTGTATGACAGTTTGATGTTTAATTTAAAATGTTATTTCTAGAAATTACAAAAACAATCCTATTGCTCATCACTGCTTAAAGTCAGAAGAATTAGGCTTTGTGCAAAGAACTTAGGGGAAGCTGGCAAGGTTGGAATTCACCCTCTTCTGTGGCCACTCTTCCTGCCTACAGATTACAGTTGTAGTCTCTACGACTTTATTCATCTACACAAGGACCTATGCACCACTTAAGCCCCCACTTAAGAGCTTAAGTGATGTTTAGGGCCTTGCATGGACCCTTTGATCTGAGGTGCAGTCTCACAGGGTGAAATTCATCAGTTTAGAAAAGTTTGGGGTTTTTTTTTCATTACAGGATATGACCATGTCACTTTTTTAAAAATAAAATCATATATACGGGTTGAAATAAACACCTGATGATCCACAAGAGAAATTCACCAGGCCTAATTTTACATTAGTCATCTTTGTAGAAGTGATATTAACAATTTCATTGGTGTTAAGGCCAGAAAGAACCATTATGATCATAAAGTTTGATCTCCCCTATAACACAGGTCATATCAACTCACCCTGTAATTTCTACATCATGTCCATAACTGAGCAAAAACATATATTTCACAGAGATATCCAGTCTAAGTGAAGACAAATACACCATGTCCCTAAGTAAGTTGTTCCAGTGGTTAATCATCCTCACTTTTAAAAAATTATGCCTTATTTCTAGTCTGAATTTGTCTAGCATCAGCTTCCAGCCCTTGGCTCTTGCTATCAAAAATCTCTTCCCACCTAGGTACTCGAAGACTTTGATCAAGTAACTTCTTAATCTTCTCTTGGTTAAACTAAATAGATTGAACTTCTTTGGTCTCACACTGTAAGGCAGTTTTAGTTGATCCCAAATAACTCTTGTTGCTCATTTCTGAACCCTTTAAAGGTGGACACCAGAACTGGATACAGTGTTCTAAAAATGGTCTCACTACTGCTAGATGCAGTGGTAATATCACCTCCCTGCCTCTACTTGATATTCCCTGGCTTATCCACCCAAGGATCATTTTTGCCCTCTTAGCCCCCAGAGCTCATGTTCAGTTTCAGAGTCACTGCTTTCCAAAATACAGCTCCCTGATCTTGTAAGTGTGATGTACATTCTTTGTTCCTAAATGTTTGACTTTGTATTTGGCTATTTTAAAGATGCACAGTCACAAACACTCCAGCTCAGTAAGGTAAATAGAAATAATACAGAAAGTACATCTGCACATCCATATTCACACCATCCCTTGCAGAACAACCTGAAATGTTAGCCATTATGTTCCTCATCACCATCACCTTCCTCATCTTCACCAGTGGCCATCATTCTGGCACTTGCCAAGGGATACATCTCTTCTTCTACTGCCCACAGGCTGGGATGTAACTTTTATAATACATTACGCTTACGCCGCTCTGTGTAATGCATATTCAGTAGGGGTATTTCCCCTCTTCCTTATTTGTATTTCCTCAGTCTACTAATGTCGAGGTGTCCTTCTTCTATAGGTTAGTATATTCATGATTTGAACTCAATATCCTATACATCAGTTCATTGCTATGGCATTCTTATGGCTGCATGTTCTTTCCAAAATTTTCCAAAAGCTGGTGTTAGCGCATGTTTCTGTGATTGGCTGATGTCATTATGGACAAAATTCTCCCTTATGCTCTACTTCCAGTTCCCCAAAACATAGTGGTTACTGTTGGGCCGTTTATCTGTGCCAAAGTTCATAGGCTTCAGGCATCATGCTAACTGCTGAAGCCAATGTCTTACAGGATACAAGCTATACCTTGCATTACTGCTGAATATAATAAAGGCAAGGTAGAATAATAAAGGCAATGTGTCGAGTTTTGTATAGTAAAATGTAACTGCTCTTCATCTGCACATCAGTGTTTTAAATTGTTCAATTATCCTTAACATATACATAAAATAGCTAATGGTGTTTTCATGGAAGTGAGTATTTTTGCTCTTTTGCAGCATCTTTTTATTATAAAATTAGTGAACTTGGTTTGAGACACTCTTGCTGTTTTTCACAAATATTTTTTAAAGTAAGGGTCTCTTTAGAATTTGTGCATTCATGCTGTAGCAAGTTCAGGGTAAATGGATTCATTGTGAATCATAAAATGCCATCCTTCCAAGTAGCATCATATAAGATGTTTTTTTTTTTAATTACACCATATTTAAGTTTGACTTGTCTAACCTACTATAGCACTTTGTTTAGAATAGTCAGTTTACTAAGGTTGACCCTTAGTGCTTTTCAGTAGTGTAATAATAGTGGTTTGTTTAGTGCTCTGAATTGCTTTTGTATGACTCTAAGGAAAGAGAAAACTCTTCAGTACAAAGTTTGCATTTAGAGCCTGATCCTGCAAGTGACTGAATGCCTTCTGAGTGATGCCAGTGCACCTTTAGAATCTTGACTGGTTAAACACATTTTCTTCTTTAAATTATCTGTTAGTTTCAGGTGAATAATACTTAACAAATTTACATAGTTTTTAATGTCTATCTCATTGGGAGAAAGGACATATTTACTGGTATTTAAATAGGCTGTCTTCTGGGTGCAACCAGATTATCCTAACCTGTTTAGAGGAGAAGAGTTTGCCAAGTCTCAGTTTTTAGCAAAACCTATTCACACTTCAGATACTTCCAAAATACAGAGTTAAAAAATGAAAGTACCAATACAGCAAAAATTAAAAATCGGATAGATTAGTTATAACCTATTGCATCAAGTATAAAAATGTGAATTCTCTCCTACTATTAGTCTGTTTTTCCTTAATCCGAAATAGCCCAAACTTGATGACTTCCAGTTACAATACAAAATCAACTTGTTTGATAGGATTTTGTGGGGAAGGATGAGGATATGTTCTTAGGTGTGATGTTGGAATGGGAAGGTTTTTTCATTTTTATTTATTGGCTGCCTGAAATAATTTATCTGTATTTGACTATTTAATATTGCCGGCTCATGGAGTTTATTTGTGCAGTATTATTATAGTCTGTAGGCTGCTGGGAGTGTGTGTGCTATTGTAAATTATTGGTGGGGCACTGAGACCTTTTTATATGGGTATTTAAAAAAAATATTAACTCTAAAGACATAATTGTCAAAATACCCGTTAAAATGGGCACGTAAATAAACGCGGGGTATTTCTTTGTTCTCATTGGTGCAGAATATGGTGGCATAACAGGACATGATATATCTACCCCAAACATTTTCAGAGGAATAATTTAACCTCCCTAGAACTTTTCAAGTGTAAATTAATTTTTTTTTAAAAAATCAAAAACACACACTTTGGAGAACATAGTCAGATTTGACTTTAAGAATAACCCACCTTCCCAGTTCTAAGTTACGCTCGGGAAATTTTTAGAACATTAACTCCGACTTACTTCCCAGATGGATCTGATCTTGCAAACTAAGTATTTACGGACATGTTTAACTTCACATATGTGTGTTGTCCCATTTACTTCAGTGAGACTGCATACGTGTTTGCAAGGTCAGGCCTTTGGATGGTTAAATGAAGATGAAGTGCAGTATCTGTTTAGGCACAGTAATGATCGCTATTACTGTAGTAACTGAGCACCTCAACATTTATTAATGTATGTATCTTCACAATCCCCCTTCCCATTAGAAAAGTGCTATTATGCCCATTTTACAGGTAGGGAATTGAAGCACAGAGATGAAGATCACATAGGAGGTCTGTGATAGAGCAGAGAACTGAACGCTGGTCTCCTGAGTCCCAAGCTAGTGACCTAACCACTGGACCATCCTTCCTTTCATACTAGTGTCTGTCATAATACAGTACTACAGATTTGTCATTTCTCACATGAAACCGAAGGTTTTCAGTCCTTATGGTGGTATTTTGTATTCTGTTGTTTTTAAAAAGAATAAAAGTTGATGATCCATTTCACAGCTGACAAAGCATACCCTAACTAATTATTCTAGGAATTCTGTCTGGTTTTAATGGATTCTTCCAGATTTTCAAGACTTTTCAGTATTTGAATATAGTAAAGGTTCTGATGTCCCTGCAATATACCGTGTTTGCAATTAATTTTGAATCTCTTTATTGTTCAGGTAAAAGGCCAACGTGAGCTTTAATAAAGTTTAAATTGTCGTTTTAGACTCTGTACATCTGAAATTTGTCACAATAGCAAAGGTACTTTGCAGTACATAATGTCTGTTTTAATGAAGAAACAAAACCTCTAAACACTATAGGCAAATTGTTTACAGTGCAGTAAACAGAATGTGCATAAAAGTTGGTAACATATCTCAGAAGATGTTAAGTGCTTTTGTTTTATTATTCACAGTTTCATCACTGGTCCTGCCATAGTCCCAGGATACTTTTCAGTAGAAGCTGATAATGTGGTTCTAGTTCTGAATGGAAGAGAGGAAGCAAAGATCACCTACGCCACTCAGTGGTTGCATTATGCACAAACTTTAATACAAACTCGCAAGCTGAGGCATGTTGCCATTGTGCTGCTTGGAAGTGAACAGTGTAACAATGAATGGATTCACCCATACCTGAAAAGACACGGAGGATTTGTGGAACTACTTTTTGTAGTATACGACTGTACCTGGGTAAACGAAGAAGATATTTTCCAGTGGCCATTAGGAGTAGCTACGTAAGTGTTAAACATAAACAAATTACACTTAAGTAATCAGTTATGCATGAACAGTACATGCCTATTGTTTTTAGCAATTATATCTGTAACATTATATCTGAAACATTTTATATATTAAAAAATTTATATAATTTCTGCTGTCTAAAACTGTTACGCAACCTGTGGAACTTGACTTTGGTTCATGTTGCTGGTTTTGACTATCTAAATTAAGCTTCAGAAATTTTAAAGGCAAAAGGTAATTCAGAAGTTAAAGTACAGCTGTGTTTTTAAAAGTGAGTGTGTGCAAGTGGTACTGTCTTAATTCAATAATTTGCTTCTTGTGACTGTTCACAGTCAGATTTGCCATATCTGCTGACATTACCAACTGTTAACATTTACATAAGGATTAAACAACATTAACAATTCTATAGCTTCCCATAGTTGGGTTGGGGGAGGACTAGTGAAGAAACGTTAATATGCCGATATAAGTCATCTTGTATGTTTTTTTCATTCTGGAAGGCACTCTGAACACGTATTAAGAACGAGAATAGCCTAGACTAGAATTTAGTGGCAAAAAGTAAGTGTGATGGATTGCTCTCTCTTTAAGATGAGGGCAGGCTGGGACCCTTTTCTAGGGTAAAAAGAAGAGATTTTTCCAGAGGGGAGTCAGTCTATGGAAAGCTCTGCTGCAGGAAACAGTTGGAGGCGCTTCAGTAAGTGGCCTGGAGCCTAATAAGGGAATCCAGTTGGATGTATTGATTGTGCTTTTTTTCTTTTTTTTTTCCCTAGAGGGGTGTTGGGCGGGGGTGGGGGGGGTTTCTTTCTCTTGTGGCTAATAAACTGGGATTTGATTTTATACCCCTTGAATTTTTGTAATTGATAAACTCTGGGATCATAGTAAGATGCCTTGCAATACATTTTTACTACATTTTAATCCTGTTAGTGTTGTAGAATAGATTCAGCTATGGGAGAGTTATCTTCATTCTTTCCTGTCTTACTCCTGTCTTAACAGAACTATTCAAACTGCAGAATCTCTATTATCAGCGGTGATAATGCAAGCCAGAAAGCTTAATTTTCAGATCCATGTTGAATTTGCAATGCTGGCCATTAGAAAACATGTTTTTATTGTAATCAAAGGAAATTTGCTCAGGATGCCATTGACAGAAAGTAAACATGGAGCCTCCACAGTGGCAAAGAACCAGTGTTTGTAAGGAAAGATGTATTCAGTTTTGAACATGTTAAGATGACAATGAGACAACTAAGAGGAAATGCCCTAGAGGTAGGTTGGGATGCAGGACTGAGGGGGTGAGAAAAAGAGGGAGAGGTCGGAAGTGGAAAGGTCGATTTGCAGTCATTGATGTAAAAGTGGAAGTTAAAGCCATGTAAACGGATGCATTTACCCAAATGAAGAGTGGGTGAGAGAGTGACAGAGAGAAGTGGAAAGAAACAAGTACAAAGTCCGGTAGGAAACCTACAGAGAGAAACAAGGGCAAGGAAGAGAGAGAACCTCTGAAAGAAGTGCTGAATTACTGTCCAAAGAAATAGCAGGGGAAGCAGGAAAGGAGAGAGTCATGAAAGCCCTGGGTCGGGGTTGGGGAATAAGATGTTCAGAAGGGGAGCATATAATCAGCAGTACCAAAGGCAGTAGAGAAGCCAAGGAAAGTGAGGATGGGCTAAAGTACTCCTGGGGGCATTCTGTGCCAAAAAAATTAAAATTCACACAATATTTTAAACTTCTGCAAATTTTATTTGTCAAATAAATGTGGAGGCTCCAGCATGGCATTGGGGAGCACAGACCACTGGCTGCACAGAACTGGGAGATCACTCTGCAGATCTCCCCCGGGACATGGACTCAGCAGTGAGGCTGCACCCACCCCTGACACAGAGCAAGGACCGGGCCTGCCCCAGAAACACCCCACGGCCCTGCCCCTCTGTGCCAGGTGCACCAGGTGTGGGCAGGTAGGCTCAGCCTGGCAGGATCCACGTGTGAGGGGATCAAGGTGTGAGTTAAGAGGGTTCTGTTTGGATCAATCTGGGTGCAGGCTGCTCAGTGAGGGATCCGGGTGTTTGGGGGATCTGAATTACAGAGGCTTGTTGAGGGGATTATGGGTGCAACAGTAATGGGACTCTGTAGGAGTGGGTCCAGTGGGGTGAGGGGAGCTGGATGGGGAAGGTTAGAGCTCGGCAGAGGGGTCTTGGTGTGGGAGACCTGGGAGGGGGTCCAGATGCTTGTGGAGTGGGGCTCAGTGGGGTGGGGACCAGGTGCAGCTGGTTGGGGCTCGGTGTGGTGGGGATCCGAGTGGGATGGCTCAGTGGGGTGGTACAGGTGGAGTGGGGCTCAGCAGGAGGGTTCTGGGTGTGTGTGTCGGGGGGTGAGGCTTGGCGGGCGGGTCTGAGTATGAGGGGGTCTGGATGCATGGGGGTTGGGCAGATGGGGGAGCAGCTCCCCGTACAGTGATCCCTCCCCCTGCAGCTGAGAAGCAATGGGTGCAGGAAGTGGGGGAGGGGAGAGCAGAGCTTCCTGCAGCCTGTGGAGAAATGGGATGGGTCTGACCCGGCCCTGGATGCTGTGCAGGGGAAGAGGAAGTCCCGTCCTCCCCAGCCCAGCCAGGACTTACAGTTGAGCCCGGCGCAGGATAGGATTCACCAGCCAGGTTTTCCCTAGTCCCACCCCCTGCCCCACAGTGATTTACCTCTCTGCTGGCTGCCCTGGGCACCAAAACATACTGCTGGGGAGGGTCACATGACTCCTCTTGTGGCTTCCCTTTGCTTCCCCATCAGAAAGTCATTTTTCTCTGGGAAAGCAAAGAAATCTGCAGGGGACATGAATTCTGCGCATGCACAGTGGCACAGAATTCCCCCAGGAGTAAGACTAAAGGCTTGCTTTGAAACTAGGAAAATGTTGTGATCAATGTATGTTTTTTTCCAAATTGTTTCCTTACTGTAATAATATAGAAATAGAAGGGAAACTAGCAGTATTATTGACCTACTCTCTAAAAATAAAGTTAGAAAATCATAGCTAATTTTGAAAATGTGCCAGCTGTAAGAGGGACATGTAATTTAACACTAACATACAAAAGTGTGGTAAATTAGATCTAGATAATGAAAATGACTGTGCCAGCTCTTTAGCTAAACCATTGGTGCTGTTATGACTAAAATCAGTGACTTTAAGTGTAATTCAAAGATTCAATTGGTGAAGATGCACAGGTTGTAGGGACAGAATTGAGTTTTCATTTAGGAGTATACCACTGGCACTAACCCAGAAACTTCAGCCAAAATAAGTGGTGATACTGAGAACAGCTTCTATTGAAACAGAATGTTTTTAGATGAGCATTCTGTAGCATGTGTACAGAATTGCACTTGGTGCTGTCAAAAAGAAGTTAGGGAACTTCTAGGGTGTGAATCAGAAAAAAACAAAAGGATAATGATAAATATTATGCATCAGTGTTTGGCTATCTTTGTTTTTTTTAAATTCAGTCAGTTAAATATTGGAACTGATTACAAAGCTATTTCAGTTCTTAAAATCTGCTACATAAACATAAAATGGTGCAAAGATCCATCTTTTTCCTTTGACATAAAAATATTTTCATCTAATGTATGCATTGTTGTTACAGATATAGGAATTTCCCCATGGTAGAGCCCAACTGGTCAATGCTACGTTCTCCAAGATCATATCTATGTAATTTTTTAGGAACTTTGTATAAGAATTCATCTAGGGAGAACCTAATGGAAGTTTTGAAAGAAGACGGGCTTGATAAACTCTGTTGGATTGCAGCCAGAGAACAGTAAGAGTTATGATTTACTTTGTAAATGTATAGTTTTGCTATCTGAATTATTCAAAGCCCCTGGCCTAGATCATTGCTGTCATCTCTTTTAAAATGTTATAAATAAAATAGTATAAATAATGACAATGGTCAAACTTAAAACAATGAAAAACCTTGCTGAGCTGAAATTTTCATACAGATCTTGGATGCCTTACCCCCTTGTGTGCTGCAGTACTTTACATTGTGGTTGTGACTTGAAATACTTTGAAAGAAATATCTAACATAATACAGCCAGTCCTGTCTTCTCTCACACGTACCTGGTTTTAGTTGAAGGGACAGTGGGTATTCAAAATCTGTGTCATATTTTGAATATGGATATCATCCACCTACCAGAAGAGGGAGACGTGAAACCAGAGCTTTGTCACCAACCACGTATAAAGATGCTGCCTTCAGCTAAACAATATAGTTCATTTAGTCTCTTCAGGAGGTAGAACAGATCTTCTGACTAACTGAAATATGTTCTAATGGTACTTTTAATTTGCTATTAACAACTTCTACCTTAAACCTTTGGCAGGATTAGATAGGTATTTCCTTAAAGAGGAGGAGATGCTTTTAAAAAATCTGAGCAGTCTTTTTCATGGACTATTTAAACTTATAACAAAGTTTTGTACAGCTCCTAAGAGTAGAAAGGGTGGACTGCAGGAAGGAGTGACATGGCTGTTGAGGTGTTTCTAGTTTTGTAAACAATTGAGGGATTACGTTTGATCACTTGATACCATCTCAAAAAGAATTACTTTCTTTTTTGAATTTCAGATTTTAGAATTAAACCCACAGGCCATTTTAGAATTAACATGTATAAGCCATATAGGTTTACAAAAAGGATACTCTTAACACAGAGATTTTCAGGGTTCAAATAGGACTGTAGATTAAGGTGCCAATTCTGTCACCCTTAATGGAATACTTACTCCATTTAAAACATAAATAACACTAAGACGATTTTTATGTGAAAAATTATATTTTGGTTGTTTTCAATTTTCCATATTCAGTGTATGAATAATAAAAAAAATTTTTAAGATGGGTTAATTTATTGGAAGAATTGGTGGAAGAATTTATTGGTGGAAAAATATAAAACTAGGAAGAAGTATTCAAAGTTGCAATTAGGGCTGCCAATCGCAGTTGACTCATGCGATTAACTAAAAAAAAATTAATCGTGATTAATCACGATTAATCACAGTTTTAATCGCACTGTTAAACAATAGAATACCAATTGAAATTTATTAAATATTTTGGATGTTTTTCTACATTTTCATATATATTGTAGTCTGTGTTGTAATTGAAATCAAAATATGTATTTATTACAAATATTTGCACTAAAAATGATAAACAAAAGAAATAGTTTTTTTCAATTAATCTCATTCAAGTATTGTAGTGCAATCTCTTTGTTGTGATAGTGCAACTTGCAAATGTAGGGGTTTTTTTGTTGTATAACTGCACTCAAAAACATAAAACTTCAGAGCTTACAAGTCCACTAGGTCCTACTTCTTGTTCAACCAATCGCTAAGACAAACAAGTTTGTTTACATTTACAGGAGATAATGCTGCTCTCTTCTTATTTACAATGTCACCAGAAAGTGAGAACAGGCGTTTGCAAGGCACTTTTGTAGCCAGCATTGCAAGGTATTTATGTGCCAGATATGCTAAACACTCGTATGCCCCTTCATGCTTTGGCCACCATTCCAGAGGACATGCTTCCATACTGATGACGCTCATTTAAAAAAAAAATGCATTAATTAAATTTGTCACTGAACTCCTAGGGGGAGAATTATATGTCCCCTGCTGTTTTACTCACATTCTGCCACATATTTCTTGTTATAGCCGTCTCAGATGATGACCCAGCACATGTTGTTCATTTTAAGAACACTTTCACTGCAGATTTCACAAAACACAAAAGGTACTGATGTGAGATTTCTAAAGATAGCTACAGCACTCGACCCAAGGTTTAAGACTCTGAAGTGCCTTCCAAAATCTGAGAGGGATGAGGTGTGGAGCATGCTTTCAGAAGCCTCAAAAGAGCAACACTCCAATGCAGAAATTACAGAACCGGAACCACCAAAAAAGAAAATCAGCCTTCTGCTGGTGGCATCTGACTCAGATAATGAAAATGAACATGCGTCAGTCCACACTGCTTTGGATTGTTATCGAGCAGAACCCGTCATCAGCATGGACATATGTCCCCTGGAATGATGGTTGAAGCATGAAGGGACATATGAATCTTTAGTGCATCTGGCACCTAAATATCTTGCGATGCCGGCTACAACAGTGCCATGCAAACTCCTGTTCTCACTTTCAGGTGACATTGTTGTAAACAAGAAGCGGGCAGCATTGTCTCCTGTAAATGTAAACAAACTTGTTTGTCTGAGTGATTGGCTGAACAAGAAGTAGGACTGAGTGGATTTGCAGGCTCTACAATTTTACATTGTTTTATTTTTGAATGAGTTTTTTTGTACATGATTCTGCATTTGTAAGTTCAACTTTCATGATAAAGAGATTGCACTACAGTACTTGTATTAGGTGAATTGTAAAATACTATTTTTTTTTACAGGGCAAATACTTGTAATCAAAAATAAATATAAAGTGAGCACTGTACACTTTGTATTCCATGTTGTAATTGAAATCAGTATATTTGAAAATGTAGAAAACATCCAAAAATATTTAAATAAGTGGTATTCTATTTTTTAACAGTGCGATTAATCGCTATTAATTTTTTTAATTACAGCCCTCATTGCAATGTATAACTATCTCTAGCTGAGACTGCAATGAAGGCAGAACCAATAAAGACAAGGGCAGATAAATCTGCTGAAAAGAAGATGACCATATCAAAGAGGAGACTGGAAAATAAACATAGAAATAGAGGGGGACTTGAGAAAAGGACTCTGAGGCAGATTGCCAAGAAAAGAAACAACCCTGAGGCAAGACCAATAGAATAAAATTATAAAGATTGGGTGGTAGATTACAAGGACTAAGAGAATATAAATTATAAGGACTCAGAGTAGAACTAAATCTGGTTTGGCTCTGTACATGGTCTCTGGCCCAAGAGCACCAAAACATCTTTATAATGTGTTTTGACTTGGGAAATGTGGTTCCCTGCACAGTCTTGATTGGGAGGCGGGGGTGGGGGGGTAAAGGTAAATACAAGCTTTTGTTTTTGTGTGACCATCTCAATACTGTAGCAGGATTGTCTTTTTGACTATTAAGTGTGTAGACTCTCATCATGATTAAACCAAACAAATTAATTCTGCTCTTAATTAGTTTGTACAATTGTTCTCATGGAAGGTTTAAAAAACCTTTATTATAAATTTTAAAAGGAATGTAATAATACTAGAGGCAACTTAACACTTTCTGAAAATTTGGACAAAAGAACTTAAAAAAAAGACTAATATAGAATCTAGAGCAGGGATCTCAAACTCAGTTTACCTTAGGGCCAGGGCCAGTCCTCAAATCCTCCCAGCGGGCCAGTAATGTCACTGAAGATGGTGTTCAGAAAAGAAAACGTTTATATTGTATTTTATTTTGAATTTCTTAGAAATAATAAAACTGTCATAACTTTATACAATTCTTCGCCTGCCAGAAATTTTTTAGTGTTTGCCAGACACCTGGCAACGCTTCAGTACTGTCAGCTTGTTGATGTTTGGCCTCAATGACTGAGCAGTTGAAACCTTCAGGATTGCAGCAAGGTGTGCATCAGATAGTTGTGTTCAGTATTTTGACTATTTTGAGCCGGCACCATGGCTGAATAGGTCTCTCCTCCGCGGGCTACAGATGGCCCGCAGGCTGGGACTTTGAGACCCCTGATCTAGAGAGAGACTATATCTATGGCCTAGAGTGCTGTCACACCAAGTACCTTGGACCGTCTGAGCAAATTGAAGAGATTGACAATTGCTGCCTTACGTTCTCATTTCTGAACAGTGAATCCCCCTGCTGATTTTAAATATTTGGGGGGGGGGGGATTATTTTTGCTTCAAAAAGTCTGTCCGAGCATTCTATCTCCATATGCCTATTTTTGAGCCACTTAATAACCTTCTAGTTTAGCTTATGAAGTAAATTGATAGGGGCTTTCAGTGCAAAATATTTTTTTAAAGATGTTTGTTTTCTTTTGTTGGTGCTTGAAGTATTAATGATTCCTTTCAAGGCCCTCAGTTGAAAACTGTTCTTACAGAGTTTCTAGCTTACAGGTGAACTTTTCTATAAATACCTGAAAAAAAATATTTAGGAATATGTGAGTAGAAACATAAAACCTTGCTGATACTCAGATCTGTTGTTACAAACCTTGCAGCTCTGCAACATTTATAGATACTAAAAAAGAACATGGATTGTTTTCATTGTAATACATCTACCCTTGGAGGGAAAAAGTAATGTTAATTTTGAACTTCTTTATTTTTCTAGGTGGCAGCCTCAAGAAACAAATGAAAGTTTTAGAATCTATCAAGACGCATTGCTGCAGAGTGATCTCACATTGTGCCCAGTGGGAGTAAATACAGAATGCTATAGAATTTATGAAGCTTGTTCTTATGGCTCTGTTCCTGTTGTAGAAGATGTAATGACACCAGGAAAGTGTGGAAATTCATCTATATACCACAGTGCTCCACTGCAATTACTAAAGACCATGGGGGCTCCATTTATCTTTATTAAAAACTGGGAAGAACTTCCTGCTGTTTTAGAAAAAGAGAAAAATATGAGCTTACAAGAAAAGATTCAAAGGAGAAAAAAGCTTATAGAATGGTACCGGCACTTCAAAGCACAAATGAGACATAAATTTATTTATATCTTGGAAAATTCATTTTTACTAAATGATAAAGGGGGTTAATTGCCCTCTTTGAAAATCAAAAATAGTTGAATTTTCACTGACCTTCAAGTAAGTTTTTATATAAAAATAAAAAATAAATGAACCATTTCCAGTGCAGGTGAAATTTCTTTGAAGTCAGTAGAGTTGCACCAGCTTATTCCAGGGCTGAGTTTCACCCTTCTTTTCTAAACTCCTTTCAGAGAGGATGCAGTCTTACAGGATAGTAGTCTGGATGGATGACATCAACTTCATTGTTATTTTTTGCAATGACCATCTCACATTCTTAGCAAGTCAGTACTTCCGTGTTTTAATCTAGATATGGAAGCATTTCAGCAAATACATCACCCAAAAATAAATGTTTCACAAAAAGCATAAGAATTGTGGCTCCACTACACTGATATTTATACCATTAGCATTCTTTCCTGAAATTCTCCTGCTATCATTTTCCTTATTTTAAAATATATTATTATTAGTTTTCGTTAACTGAGGAAAAAGAGAACTATGATCAAGCAGGCCTTGAATGATGGAACTTTTAACAATATCAAAATAAAGTCATTAATAAAGTCTTTAAACTGTTGCAGATAATGAAAGCTCTTCCCCCTCCTCCCACTTTTGGCAGGTACAACATGAATCCATTTAATAATTTGGGCTCCTCCCATTTGTCTAGTGTCTTAGGGGGAGATGTTATGTATTGAAAAATTTCATTTCTGTGAAGTTATCAAAAGAACTTTCCTCTTCAAAACTGGCCATTGATAGATGGAATTTTCCCTGCTACCCCACTCATCCCCATCACTGCCCACTTGTTTGACTAGCTTGCTACCATATACTAAAAGTATCTCAGACCATGCTGGAATAAATGGTATCATTAAATCTTTTTCATCCAAAACACTTCTGTAAAGGAACGTCCTCATATTTTAAGTATGCGTCTAAGCTCCTTACTTTTTGGTGGGTAACAGTTTTATTGGAAGTTTTTCCCTTTAATGTTTTGGTGATTGTGTATGATGTCAGAGTATGAGTACAGTGTGTAAAGATGCATTTGGGCAACATTTTTCAACAAAAATGGAGACCCACTTGTTCAGATAAAGTTAGAAGCACAATTGTGCTTCTATCGTATAGCTTTGAGGCCAAGAGTTTAGAAAGATTCAAAAAGGGATTGGAGTAAAAATGTTCAAATGTGCCAGCATGATCTAGGAGCCTGCTTCCCATGTCCTTGCTCTTTTGTCTGAAGCATCTGGTTCTAACCATTGTCAGAGACAGAACACTGGACTTAGTGGACCACCAGTCTTCTCTAGTAAGGCAATTCTTGTGTTTCTGCATTTGTTTGTGATTGCACCTACACATGGCCATTTAAGGTTTTGTTTTTAATTTGGTGCTACTACTATAGAGAGGGTTGCACTCCGTGCTTGTCAGATTCTCCACATGTGTGGGTGAGACAGTGTGCAATGTCCCTTATTCTCATATTTTCCCTCATGCAAAGATCTGCAGAGCTTCCTCCACCAAGTCTGGGCACAGGAGGTGGCAGGATGGTGATGAAGAGGTAGCACATTGTCTACTGTGTGACCCTGGGTAGATCCATGAATGTAGGGTTTCTCTTCCAGGTGCAAATCTATGGATCACTATCTGCTCCAATAAAAATGGAGAAAACTAATTTATCCTTATAGTATGTCATTTGTCTGTCCAGTGAAACTGCTGAAGACTGGAAGCTTTATAACATAACTTAATCTTTCCATAAAAATAGAAAAGTTTAATTGAGGAAGAAGAGAGTGTACTAGATTTCTAAAGGAAAAGTAGTAAATGGTGGTTCTTAGCTCACAAAGAATATTTTTAAATAAAAAAGATTGTGTGTGTGAGCTTCTTTTATCCAACATCATAGCACTATCAAAGGATAACAGGAACTGGAAGTTATATGGTACAGAGTAACTTGATTGTGAAGAGATGTAAATAATCTATGGCCATTGTAAAATAACCAGGCTTCGGTTATTGGTGGTGAAGATGGTAGATGTGTGTTTTGAAACATGCAAACTTTCACTTGATTGCTATGTTTGTTATCAAGGAAACTGCTCTAAAGCTAATTAAACATGTATTGTATAAAAACGGTGTAATTATATTTCAGTGTAGAATTTCTGATCCTTGACTTATGCAGACACTTCTGAGAAAAAATTATATTTGGTATCAGTTTTTTTTCCCTTCCATTTGAAAGAATCTTCTCTTCATTCCCATTTAATATTGGGGCATAATTTTGAGGGGCTGAGCAGCTGTAGCTCTCACTGACTTCAGCTAAGTTGTGAGTTTATCAGGCCATAAATGTGCATCTTCATGTGGCAATTTTGAGCATTCTCAAAATTTGCATAAGTTGTCAACATTCAAAGGGGATTGACAAGTATAATACTGTCTATACAAAGAGCTTCGAGTATGTGAGAGTAGCCAAGGAGCTCTGGTACTATTTTGCTGTGTAAGAAATATATAATATGCACTGTTGTAATCATTTCAGTAAATGATATGGCCTGGGCTGTGCTATATCACTTGCAATACTCCCATAGTTTGTATGTAGTTTAGTCAATTCTCTAAATGCCGTTCTGTCTCTAACTGTAAGAATGCCTTATAGTATCAATTGCATGCATGAATTCAAGAGCCAGTTCAACCCTGTGCAACTAAATAGTAAAACATGTACCATAGTATTGTCTTTACTGTGATATTTCTGTGTTTAGAACAGGGGTCTCAAACACGCGGGCCGCATCCGCGCCCCCCCTTTAAAAAAATAATAATAATTTTTAATTTTAACCCCCCCAGGCAGTTCCCGCCTCCAGGCAGTTCCCGCCTCCAGACAGTTGTTCTGGCAGCAGGAACTGCCTGGGGGTTAAAAAAAAAAAGGGGGGGGGGGGGCACGGGGAGCCAGCCCGGTGGGCCGCAGGGAGGAGCTCCGTGGGCCGCATGGGAAGAGCTTCGCAGTTTCTGGGAGGGAGGGGGGAGGAGCGGGAAGCCGTGCGCACAGGGGAGGAGGTGGAGAAGGGGTGGAGCCTAATGGAAGGGGTGGAGTGGGGTGGAGTGGGGTGGGGCCAGGGGCAGCGTCAGTGATGTGGCCCTTGGGCCAATGCACTAGTCCTCAGGCGGCCCTCGTGGTAATTTGAGTTTGAGACCCCTGGTTTAGAATATACCACAGCAAAGCAATTTTGCAATAGATACTCAGTTTTTAATGGTCCCCATAATAGCTTTTTCTAGTTCCTCTCATATTGTGTCATAGAGTCTGTCTACTAGAATTTTTTTCCCTACAAACCACAGAGTGAGATGCCAGAGAGAATGGTGTGTGTATGTAAAAGTGTTTTATGGGAAACTGTAGTGATACCATTTTTCATAGGAAATGGCTATTGGTACCCCGGGGGGATGCAGTCTACAAGTAGAACCTCTAAGGATCATCTTGTTTTCAAAGCAAACTGGATCAGCTTTTAGCAAAAGTGTCCACAACTGCCAAAATGAGTCAAGTTTGCTTTAAGAAGGTTTCATGCCTCTTATGTATTTAAAAATATTGAAAGGATGTTCTAGTTGAAGGTTCTTCAGCAACCTACTTTATCAAGATAGCTTTCCATGCAGCAAGTAGAGAAACGGAAGGAGTTTTTGTCCATTGCTAGTTATTTACATTCCTAACTAAAATAGCCTGGAAAACTCATGGAAATAAAATCTAATTATTTCCAGGTAACGCTTATTTATTTTCAGTAGACACAAAATAGCTGGGTAACAATGTATGCACTATAGCTTCCAAAAACATTGCCAGGCATTGTGTATGGAAGTGGGAGAAAGAAATGCTTATTGAATAAGATTACATTTGTTTCTTCAGTATCCACAAAGACTGACAATGGAGAGATACTACTGAAACAGACTTGAGAAATGCAATTCCAATTCTGTCTGAGGCAGCTGTTGTTTCCAAGGACGTTGCTATTCTGAAAGATGGCGGAACTGGTGTTGTTTATATAATGCTGTGAGTGTACAGGGTGCTATATAAAGAGTAGGATGAATCAAATAAAGAACAGAATGCCTGACCTGATGAAACCCTGCCTAAAGGCACGACTGAATCTAGTACAGATCCCAAGGCTTAATGTGTCTCTATTGGTCCAGATAACAGCAAAGCAAAGTTCAAAAATTAGTTTTCATTTTAGGATATTCTGAGATCAACCCAAAATTTATGCCAATGCCCAAAACTCCATGTTGTTCTACAAAAATTAGGGCAGTTCTAAGCTTGTTTTCTTCGTTCTCATCACAGATGCTTAGGCAGAAAGAAAGAATTCTGTAGAGTCCTTGTTAATCAAAAGTCCATAAATCTTGGCTGGTAATCCTCCAGATAAGGAAGCTGCTTGCAGTAGGTCAGGCAGTTGAGCATTTGTCATTCTTAAACACAGTATGTCTACGCAGAATTTTGTAGTGAGCCTCCCAGCCTCTTTTGACAGATTAGGACTAGGAGCTTGTGCTAAACTCTACAAATATGTATATAGTGCTTTGAAGTTGTGGCTCAGGCTGGATCTCAAGTTCTGAAGCCTAGGAATGGGGGGATGTAGACAAACCTGCACATGGAGATGTGGCAACAGCCTTGGTGGATCAAGATGGGTGCCGGTCAGAACTTGGGGGGCAAGGGTGGCATTCCAAAGTGTAACTCGGAAGTCATGCCTGGGCTCATTTGTTTCCTGACTGGCTCCAAGTAGGAATTCTTGATGACACGTGAGTGTGGCTCTAGCCTTGCTGCAGTAAAAACAAATTGTTGCATCTGTGCTGTTTCTTTTATTGAGCAATCAACCACCTTTGGACCAGGTAAACTTGCATGGGCTTGGGCAGCAGACTCTGGGACGGAGGCACGGTGTTGGCAAGACTCCCCTTTTCTCTTTACTCCGCTCACACGGCCAGTTATCAGTGTGGATAGGTAAGTCAATAAATGCATCCACGCCCACATGAGTCTCCACACAGGCTAATTTATCTTTGATCTCCTCGCTCAATCCTACGTGGAACTGGTACAGTGGGGCTGCTTCGTTCCATTCCGTGTCTGCCATCGGCCGACGGAAAAGTGCGACATGCCTTGTGGCTGACCCCCGCCCCCATCGGAGCTTCTGCAGGGCAGCTTCAGCCCAGTGTGTGTGGTGGGGATCATCAAAAATTGTGAAGAAGGTCCAGAGGAAGTGTGATGCTACGACTGGAACTCTTATCTTGTTCCAGCAAGGGAGAGGCCCAGTCCAAGGCTTTTCTGTTTAACAGGCTGAGCACCAAACCCGCCTTGGTCCAATCAGTGGAATGGGTCCAGGGACAGAACATAAAGAGTAGGCAGCACTGATTAAGGAATCCCCTGAATTTCTGATGGTTCCCATAGAAACATTTGGGTAAAGGCACGGTGGCCCCCTGTTCCAATGGCAGGGAAACAGCCTAAGCGTGGAGTGTTGTGTTCCCTGCTTTCAGTTGAGATAGCTGTTCCCAGAGGGCTTGGTTCTTTGCCAGAAGTTACATCACCCAAGCGCACAGAACATGGTTCTTTGCTTGGAAATGAGTGACCTGCTCCTGAAAATGATGCTCCATGGGATTTGCTGGCCAACGGGATACCAGCTCCCTCCCTAGAGGGGTCCAGGAGGTCTGAGCAAACTGTCATGGTTATAGGTCGCCAGGCCTACTCGGTGGAGCCAGAGTGGGTAGGGCTGGCGCCATGGGTCAGAGGCAGAGTTGGAAGCCAGGAACCAGAGTGAGGTAAAAGAGCAAGGTGTGTCGTAGCAGCTGACTGGAGATCCTCCTAGTTGCACAACTTCCTGGTGTCCCCTCCCGGTTTAAGTAGTGCACCTGGAACCAGCCAGGGACCCAGGAGCACTGCCAATCAAGCCCTTTGTGGCTGGCACATCCTGTTGTGCCTGGGTCCACAAGGCTCACAGCCCATCCATCACTACTCTGCCAGAGCTGTTGGGTGGCAGCTTGAACGTGGCAATCTGTCAGGGATTAGCAGACCCAATTTCTAGGTTCTGGATCCTCCCCCTTACCCATTATATTAAGGTTGTATTGTGTGTAATACCTGATTTACAGGGAAACTATGTATGTTCTACTGGAAAGGGCAAGAGATCGGCCATTGTGGACACACACATCAATTTGTTAGTTATAGCCATGTGCCAATTTTCATTCTTTCCTTGAATAGCATGGATCCAACTTTGGCTCCTCCTCCTCCTCCTCCTCACTTCCCCCGCCCCTCTAAACTCAAACTGAGCTGGGCTATTGTTATCCAGCTGATTCTCTTTCCATGTGATTCTCAGATTATAAAAACGTCCTGCAATCTAGTGGAAATAATATTCCTTGTCCCTAATGAGAATTTCTCCTAGGTAGGTGCTCAGCATAGATGTAATTAGGCTTTTGTTGAATTTCTGCCATAGTGCATGCAGCTCTGGCTGTTATACTGCTTGCTGTCAGAAAGCATCTCTGTAGGATATTAGCTCATCTGAGTGCTTGCTTCTGAAATATTTCTAGTCTGTGCCTCAAGGTTTTTAGATGTCTGTGTTAAAATTTTCGTAAAATAAACTGTTTTGTGGAGCACAAAATAGGCACAACCTCAAATGCCCAGATGTCATTTTTCAGTACAGGAAGTGCACTTCATGCCCTGAATGAATGAAACTTTACATAATATTTTGGTCATGGATATCTGAGGACAATATATGCTATTTGGTGCCCATCTGTCCATCTTTGGAAATCTAGCTCCATACTGGTAAATTCAGCTTCCTCAGTTTCTCCTATGTCTTATCTTCAAATCATGGAGTCACTTTGTTATCCTCCTTTGTATTTTCTCTGCTTTTTCTATATTTTCCCTATTCTGTGGAGGCCAGAACTACACCCAGTATCCTAGAGGTGCAGGGGATTTGGGAGAGGGATGCTGGGTTTCATTTTAGGGCAAGATCTTCCTAGAAACGGACAGAGATAAAAGGAAGTGCCACCATACTGGAAATAGAAATATATGACCAGAGGAGGTCAGCTAGAGAGGAATGACAGTCCAATGGTTCAGACAGTAGCCTGGTTCCCTGCTCCACTACAGAATTCTTGTGTGACCTTAGGTAAGTTATTTGGTCTCTCTGGGTATGTCTATACTGCAATTAAACACCTGTGGCCACTGACTTGGGCTCAGGCTGCAGGGCTATAAAATTGCAGTGCAGATGTTCTGGCTGATTCCATGTCTATTTCCCTATCTGCATAATAATACTGCTACTTGTCTACATGACAGCTGTTGTGAGGCTGACTTTGTTAATATGTGCACAGTGCTCTGAAGAGTTAAGCTATTGCACTGATTATTAGTATCAAATCCATGCATTGGATGATTATGTTTTAAGATGTTGAGGTTCTGAGAATAGTTTTTCTAGTGATATGACACTGATTTATACTGTCACTTTGTAGCTTCTGATAGGGATGTCATATGTGGCTCAGAAATGAATTAAAGGTGCACTTTCTTGAATAGACCTAACAACGGAACAGGGTATTGTTCTTTCCAGTGCTTAAACCAAGCACTTAGTGATGGTCTATACCAGAGGTGGGCAAACTACGGCTCGCAGGACTGTCCTGCCCGGCCCCTCAGCTCCCGGCTGGGGAGGCTGCCCCCCGGCCCCTCCCCTGCTGTCCCCCCTACCCCGCAGCCTCAGCTCACCATGCCGCCAGCGCTCTGGGTGGCAGGACTGTGAACTCCTGCTGGGAAGCGTGGCAGCGTGGCTGGCTCCATCTGGGTGGCGCAGCTGCCACTCCTGGTGCTCTGGGCGGCATGGTAAGGGGGCGGGGAGTGGGGGTGCTGGATAAGGGGCAGAGGGTAGATAGGAGGCAGTCAGGGGACAGGAAGCAGGGGGTAGGTGTATAGGTGTGGGAGTCCCGGGGGGCCTGTCAGGAGGAGAGGGTGTGAATAGGGGTCGGGGAAGTCAGGGGACAGGGAGCAGAGGGGGTTGAATAGGGGGTAGGGTCCTGGGGAGCGGTCAGGGGCGGGGAGGTCAGGGGACAAGGAGCAGGGGGGATTGGATGGTTTTGGGGTTCTAAGGAGGGCAGTGAGGGGGCAGGAAGTGGGAGGGGGAAGATAGCGGGCGGGGCCAGGCTATTTGGGGAGGCACAGCCTTCCCTACCCAGCCCTCCATACAGTTTTGGAACCCGATGTGGCCCTCAGGCCAAAAGGTTTGCCCACCTCTGGTCTATACCTATAACCAACAAGAAATCTCTGTGGCCTAGGAGAATTGTCAATCCTCTATCTTTTTTCTTTGCTAGCACTAATTAGTAACTCAACACTTTAGCTATAGATTGTACAAGGAACTTCATCCATTCCACTTACTGTTTGAAAAGTACATCATTAAATTACTTTGTCGGAAGATGAAAACTTTTCCCTCCTGAATTCATAAGCTACTAACAAACTATTGTCTGGGTTGCAGCACGTTTGGGTTAGTGGTATCTATTCATGCTGCAAAGCTGGATGGCCTCTTGGTCCAGAAATAGTTCATAGAATCATAGAATATCAGGGTTGGAAGGGACCTCAGGAGGTCATCTAGTCCAGCCCCCTGCTCAAAGCAGGACCAATCCCCAACTAAATCATCCCAGCCAGGGCTTTGTCAAGCCTGAACTTAAAAACCTCTAAGGAAGGAGATTCCACCACCTCCCTAGGTAACCCATTCCAGTGCTTCACCACCCTCCTAGTGAAAAAGTTTTTCCTAATATCCAACCTAAACCTCCCCCACTGCAACTTGAGACCATTACTCCTTGTTCTGTCATCTTCTACCACTGAGAACAGTCTAGATCCATCCTCTTTGGAACCCCCTTTTAGGTAGTTGAAAGCAGCTATCAAATCCCCCCTCACTCTTCTCTTCTGCAGGCTAAACAATCCCAGTTCCCTCAGCCTCTCCTCATAAGTCATGTGCTCCAGCCCCCTAATCATTTTTGTTGCCCTCTCCTGGACTCTCTCCTATTTTTCCACATCCTTCTTGTAGTGTGGGGCCCAAAACTGGACACAGTACTTCAGATGAAGCCTCACCAATGCCAAATAGAGGGGAATGATCACGTCCCTCGATCTGCTGGCAATGCTCCTACTTATACAGCCCAAAATGCCGTTAGCCTTCTTGGCAACAAGGGCACACTGTTGACTCATATCCAGCTTCTCGTCCACTGTAACCCCTAGGTTCTTTTCTGCAGAACTGCTGCCTAGTCACTCGGTCCTTAGTCTGTAACAGTGCATGGGAATCTTCCATCCTAAGTGCAAGACTCTGCACTTGTCCTTGTTGAACCTCATCAGATTTCTTTTGGCCAATCCTCTAATTTGTCTCGGTCCCTCTGTATCCCATCCCTATCCTCCAGCATATCTACCACTCCTCCCAGTTTAGTGTCATCTGCAAACTTGCTGAGGGTTCAATCCATGCCATCCTCCTGATCATTAATGATGATATTGAACAAAACCGTCCGCAGGACTGACCCTTAGGGCTCTCCGCTTGATACCGGCTGCCAACTAGACATGGAGCCATTGATGACTACCCATTGAGCCCAATTATCTAGCCAGCTTTCTATCCACCTTATAGTCCATTCATCCAGCCCATACTTCTTTAACTTGCTGGCAAGAATACTGTGCGAGACCGTTTAAAAAGCTTTGCTAAAGTCAAGGAATAACAAGTCCACTGCTTTCCCCTAATCCACAGAGCCAGTTATCTAATCATAAAAGGGAATTAGGTTAGTCAGGCATGACTTGCCCTTGGTGAATCCATGCTGACTGTTCCTGATCACTTTCCTCTCCTCTAAGTGCTTCAAAATTGATTCCTTGAGGACCTGCTCCATGATTTTTCCAGGCACTGAGGTGAGGCTGACTGGCCTATAGTTCCCCGGATCCTCCTCCTTCCCTTTTCTAAAGATGGGCACTACATTAGCCTTTTTCCAGTCATCTGGGACCTCCCCCGATCGCCATCAGTTTTCAAAGATAATGGCCAGTGGCTCTGCAATCACCTCCACCAACTCCTTTAACACCCTAGGATGCAGCGCATCCGGCCCCATGGACTTGTGCTCGTCCAGCTTTTCTAAATCGTCTTGAACCACTTCTTTCTCCACAGAGGGCTGGTTGTTCAATGCAGTTGAACAATCCCCCTGTGAAGTCTTTACCACCTTCTGCTGCAAAATATGGAAATAAATGATACTAAAGGAAAGCATTATTTTGTTATGATCCCCACTCTTAGAATGAATATATGTCACTTGGATATACCCATTCTCTGTATAAAAGAGTACATCTTTCAAAGAGCCTATTACAATTTCTCAGCTGTTTAATGTAGCAAGCATAATGTAACTTTCTTGTGAAGGGTACATTAGATGGTAAAATGAAAATAACATGTTTGACTTATAACAGTTCAGGAGGCAGAAAAGAGAGATAATATACTTACTGATTATTTTATGAATTTCCAGCAGAACTTGACAAAGAAATGTCTGAGTTGCTAAGAAATATTTTTAGTCACAAAATAAAGATGTTGTAGAAAATATTTTCTTTTGACCACCATGTCCAAATATATGTTAATATTCTGTTTCGATTACCTTATTCCTAGACAGGAAATTTACACGATCTGCCAACATTAGTCATGGGGATATACTGAGCAATTTCCTATCCTCGGTAGCTTTCAGGACAGAGCCTGTCCACTTGTGATTATTAAAGACCTCATGACTGATTTCCGAGAGTAAAGGTGTTACCTCATGTATCTTGGATACATTTCTGACATATTGTGATGGGGTTTACAAACCCCACACTAAGGCTGAGGCAGAGGAAAGGCTGGAGCAGAACTGGGCCAGAAAACCTCTGCTCTTCAGGCACTGCCCAGCATCCTCCGGGGAAGGAGCAGGATAAAGAGAGGTCCAGCAGCTCAAGCAGCGTGGGAGGAGAGAAGCCACATCCAGGAGGAGGAGAAGCTCTTGCCGAGGAGGTCTGATTGTGAGTCTTTCCCCTGACTCCTTTGGAACCTCACCGCAGGGGTAAGGAGGACTACTTGCAGGGCCACCAGAGAGTCCTCTGCATCAGCCCTGAGATTCTAGGGTTTGGAGCAAAGGATCATAATTAAATCGTAGCCATGCCCCAAACAGAGGCAAGGAATTGAGTAGGAAGTGGCCAGGGGAAGTTGAGCAGGAGGTGTGCCAAGCATAGGCTATCCTACACTGTCACACTTTCAGGTCTCAGCCAGGACACGGGGGAGCAGGAGGGCCTGGGTTGTCCCCTACCTAGCCCAGATTCTCCTATGCCTAGCGCTGGGATGGGCAGGACTGGGAAGGAACAGACCCAGCTGAACCCTGTTCAGAAGGTCCCAGATACATTGAACTAAAAGAGAAACTGGAGCAGCAGGCCCTGACCACTAGTCCAGCTGACCAAACAGACAACCCCACTACAGCTACCTCAGCTAAACTACAATTCAATTGATTACATTCTACCCTTCTCCCCATCCTTTCAGTCCTCTAAACAATAGCTTCACTTCCAGTGCTGTTATTGTGTAGTGTTGGCAGGCACTATTAGTCACGTTGCACGTACACCCCAGAGGTTGCTGATTTTGATGGTCACTGATGTGGCTCCTAAATGAACAGTACATCATTAGCAAAGCATGTTTTAGAGAGTGGTGTGGTCTAGTGAGCTGGCACAGAACTGGTTCTTCTAAAATGTTGAGTTATGCAAGGGGAACAAGATCAGGTAGGGAAATATGTCTAGATGATTATCTGACACTGGAAACAAGAGGAGTCTAATAAACTCCCTGAAATGGGGAGCACAGCAGACCTATGGTATTCCACTGCTAGCTAAGTTATGCCAATAAAGGACAAGAAGCACAGACTTTGCTCCAGAGGGCAGCCACACAAAAAAGTACTTGTCTTCTGATTTTTCCTGTTATGGTGTTCTGTTTTCTCCTAGTGTGTGTTGAATAGCAGTAATTAGGCTTAGCAATATTCTATTTTGTTAAGATAATTTATACATGATGAACTGTAGTGATATTTTGTGCACTTGCAGATTGCTTTATCCACAACAGCTTTAAATAGAAATTAATTTCATCCTTCCTTTTTGATGAGCATGGTCCCTTCGTTCACACTGCAGGTGCCTAAAGCCATTTATGCATGTTTGTTCCAGTAATTTTCCTCTGTTGATTACATTTACCAATTTTAAATCCTAAGAAACTTACATTCTTACAGTATTTCTGTGGAGCTAAAATGGAAGCTCCCTCTGTAACTAATAAGATAAAGTACAAAATTTGTTCCTAAAACTAGACTAAAATAATTATCAATCGTTTGCTGTCAAACTGGGAGGGTGTATCAAGTGAGATCCTGCAGAGGTCAGTCCTGAATCCGGTACTAGTCAATATTTTCATTAATTACTTTGATAATGGAGTGGTGAGTATGGTTATAAAGTTTGCAGATGACACCAACCTGGGAGGAGATGCAAGCACTTTGGAGGACAGGATTAGAATTCAAAATGACCTTGAGAAATTGGAGAATTAAGTTGAATTCAACAAGATGAAATTCAATAAAGACAAGGACAAAGTACTACACTTAAAAAGGAAAAATCAAATGCACAACTACTGTGACGTTGCACTCCATATTTTTATAAAAATGTTTATACATGTGGATATGATGCAACTGGAATATGCTTTATGCAAAAGGTCTCTTGTAAGGTATCATTACAAAGCTTATAATCTACTAAATGTGGTCATCCTATTTATATAAATGTATCATTCTTGTATCTGAAACTAGGAATATGAAATATAACTCTGAGGTCCTATTGTAATGATGCAAAGTGTGGGTCATTAATGGTGGTTTGAAATTTTGATGGCTCCCATAAACCAGGACAATTGGTTGTAAATGGCTCTGTTTACTTGTAAGACTTCCTGTATACATGTGTGCCAGCAAGTGGGTAATGAAGTCTCACAGGACATGTTATCATGTCACCTGAATTGGAATCCATCTTTAACGTGGTGCTTTTCCATTTAGAAGGAGGGGTGGGAATCCAGAGAGAGAGAGAGAAAGGATTCCCGCCTTGTGCCAAAGCTATTAAAAGGGATGGAACAGAACAAAGGGGGCTCCAGTCATGAGAAATTCCCTTTGTTACCACCTAAGCTGGAAATAACAAGAACTATGCCAGGGAAAGGATTGGGCCCAGACTAAGGAGGAGTCTTGTCTGTGAAAGAAGCTTATTGGAACATCTCTGAGGGTGAGATTTACCTGTATTCAGTTTCTTAATATATTAGGCTTAGACTTGCATGTTTTTGCTTTATTTTACTTGGTGACTGACTTTGTTCTGTCTGATATTATAGAGAATCAAGATTCCCAGAGCAAAAAATACTTTGAAAACCATGGATGAAAAGCACCGTGTAAGAGCTACATATTCTTTGTCTTAAGTAGTCTGGAGGAAATGCCTGATTCTGATAGATTTTCATAATTCACTACAATACCACCATGTAATCACTGAAAATATTTGCCTTTGTCCTACACATATTACCTTAGCAAAATGGTATTCTGATATCCCAATAATCATTGTGACTCCTAAAACGGAGATAATTTTGTACTATGGCTCCTTCTACCAAATCCACTTCTGATGGTTGTTTCATGACCCCGACAAGATCTTTCATAAAATAGCCCTCAAAGTATAGCTTAAGAATATTTTACTAAATGTCCAAAAGCCACACTCCCACACTAGACAAAGAAGGCTATATTGTTTATAACTAGATACAAAAAATGTAGGCCATACTTTCAGGATGGGGGGATCTATCCTGGGAACCAGTGATTCTGAATAAGATTTGGGGGTTGTGGTGGAAAATCAGCTGAATTTAAGGTCCCAGTGTGACGCTGTAGCCAAAAAAGTTAATGCAGTCCTGTGATGCATAAACAAGGAAATCTTGAGTAGGAGTGGAGAGGTTATTTCAGCTCTGTATTTGGCATGGGTGCAACCGCTGCTGGAATACTGTCCAGTTCTGGCTACCAAAGTTCAAGAAGTATTTTGATAAATTGGAGATGGTTCAGAGAAGTGATATTAGAATGACTGAAGGATTAGAAAACTTGTCTTATAGTGATAGACTCAAGGAGTTCCATCTATTTATCTTAACAAAGAGGTCAAGGTGTGATTTGATTACAGTCTATAAGTATCTACATGGGGAACAAATATTTAATAATGGATTCTTCAGTCTAGCAGAGAAAGGTATAATGTGATCCAATGGCTGGAAGCTGAAGATAGACAAATTCAGACTGGAAATAAGGCATATCATTTTGACAGTGAGGGTAATTAACTATTGGAACAATTTACCATGTGGATTCTCCATCACTGACAATTTTAAAATCATGATTGGATGTTTTTCTAAAATATGTGCACTAGGAATTATTTTGGGGAATTTCTATGGCCTGTGTTATACCAGAGGTCAGACTATGTGATCACAGTGGTCCCTTCTGGCCTCGGAATTTATGAATCTATATATCAAAGGTTAGTTGAAAAGTTAGTAATGTTGCAGTTTTTATACTGGAGATAAAAACATGGTTTCTGTGTGTTTCAATCACTCAGATCTGTTTGGTAAAATCCCAGATGGTCTTTTACTTGCAAATGTTATAGAATTGCTCCTTGACAGAGACAGAAATGTACTAGTTAATGTATTCCTATGCACCCATGGGATATTGCTTTTTGCTTCTCCTCCTGATAATCTAAACCCATCAAAGCATTTTAATTTTAATCCAGTCAGATGGAAAAATTAGAGCAGATATTTCTGATCAGCCTCCGAGCCTTAGTTTCTGATAGACAGGAGAATGCTGGCAGATGCCTGCTCTGCACACAGAAAGGCAGATCTAAAGTTGCACTCAGCTGCTTGCAGACTTTCAATTTTTGCTCAGCAGGGTCTCCCAAGTGACACTGTGGGAGAGAGGGGAAGGATGAGCAGGGAGAATCGGTTTCCTACCAAAATGAATATAATCCTTATTTTTCCAGGTCAGTGGAACACTGGACATTTTTCTTGATCACTGTGATTAAAAAGTAGTATGTGTAATAGTCCATTGATCTTTTTAAAATGTTAATCATTTAATAGCATTCACCTTTGTGCCATTTGCTTTGTTTGCTCTCATTTAGCTGATGATCATGGAAACATGTCCAGTGATCTTGCTCATCTTAAAACTCCATCATTATTAACAGCTGTAGTAATGCTTGTTTTGTGTTTTATATTCAAATAAAGTCATAGGCCCCAGTCCTGCAAATGCTTAGGCATGTGAGTAACCTTCCCCTGTTAGTTGTGACAACTAACTCAGTGGATTATTCACATGTGTATAGTTACTCACATGCATACATTTGTAAAAATAAAAGGTAGTCTTTACTTTTTAAGGATTCTCAATCTGCCTGATTCTTATCAACTGTGTAAAGGGCTTGTGATAGTTTCACCTTAATAATTATTTATCAGTTTTTAAAACTACCTAGGAGAATCAGAGAAAATTGGAAGCTACAGATGAAACTTTTTTCTGTGAGAACAGTGTCAGAGTATTTGCTAGCCCCTTTAAGGGAAGATACTGGCCCAGCACAACCCTGTTCCCAGTTCAGCTGGAAACTAAGGCATTCTGGGAATCATAGTTGCAGGGGCTGATCAGAAATGTAGGCCTCCCAGTAAGGAATGCTGGGAAATAAGCTGTATATATAAAATCTCCCTTTTGCTTAGTGAAATAAGGGAGACCTAAATGAAATAGGACCTGCTGTTGGGTCTCTCCACTTCTTTTTGATGAACCTGAGAAGAGGAGAGGTCTAGGGAGAGAGCCACGGAGCTAAAGAAAATATCCACACAGGAAAGGTTCGTGTTTTGACCACTAAGTCAAAGAAAATCAACATGGATAGTTTGAGGACAAATAGTTTGATGATAGTTTGACAACAAATAACTAAGTCAAAGAAAATAGACATGGATAGTTTGAGGACAGATCAGATAGCGACACCATTGTTTAGGGCCCTGCGGCTGGAGCACATATATAAGGGAGGGTCTCTTTGCCTTTCAGTGATCATCCTGGTGTATCATTGTGATACCCTAATAGGGGAAGAAGGCTGGCAAACCTTAGAGTCAATAAGACCTTAAAAGTCAATAGGTTTATTGTTACTGCTTTCCAGCTGTTTGGAACTATTATTCTTGAATGTAACATTATAACTGATTTAAACAGTCATCTCATCTTACAAATATTTCTCATGTTGCATATTTTTCTTCAGAAACTAGTACTGCATAACAGCAATAAGACATGACAGGATATGTATAATCTAATAATGACACCTTGTGGTTAACAGCCTTTGGCCTCCAGCCTTGGGCATAGCAATGACAAAGTCTGTGTTTAGATCATAGTGCACAGCCCAACACATCTTAATGATTAAGGGCCTGAAGCAGATGACAAAGCTCCCCCACAACTGTTGTCATTGAAAAGATGTTTTCCATTTTATTGCCCAAGATGGAAAGGCCAATGAGTTACAGAGAAGAACAGATTATAGTTAATCAAATGTATCAGGGGGGAGGGATAGCTCAGTAGTTTGAGCATTGGCCTGCTAAATCCAGGCTTGTGAGTTCAGTCCCTGAGGGGGCCATTTAGGGATCTGAGGCAAAAATCTGTCAGGGGACAGTACTTGGTCCTGCTAGTGAAGGCAGGGGACTGGACTTGTATGCCTATCTTTTCATTAGCTGAGTGTCTGAGAGAGGAAGAACTGTCCAGTGAGTAGGGTGCTAGCATAGGAGCTGGCAGACCTGGCTTCTGTTTGCTGCTTCACTACAGATGTCCTGTGACCTTGGGCAAGTCACTTTGTTTCTCTGTGCCTCAGCTCCCCATCTGCAAAATAATGCTGCCCTATGTCCCAGGGGCTTTGCGAGGATAAATGCACTAGGAGATTATCAGGTGCTCAGACACTACCATAATGGGGGCCATATAAGTACATTAGATGATACATACATAGCTCGGAACACTGTACTGGGTAACTAAATGTTTTCTGATCTTTGTAAACTATCAGCAAATGACACGTTTATTTTAAGCACCTGGCCCCAGATCTCAGTGGTATTTAGGCACCGAAATCCTATGGGGAGTTGGGTGCCTAAATATCTTTTAGGATCTGGGCTGGTCCCTTTCTGCAGTAGGGCCACCATACTGTACAAAAGAATGAATAGGACTGTATACTCCCCTCCACCCTTCAAACTACACAGCAGGAGACTGCAAACCTCCTGAAATGCACCTCACTAGAAGAGCCAGGAATCTGCTTCATCATCCAGCAACTGTGTGGATCCAGGTACTGATACAGGCCTGGGATTTTCAGGGATACAAATGGAAGACTCTGGCTCTCAAGCTATAAGGAGGAAGGGGAGGACCTTTCCTCCTGAGCCTTCTCTGACTCTACCCTCCCATGACTGTCAGCATGGCTCACAGAGCTCCGCTCAGTACTCCTGTGCTCTAACCTGTCTGGGGTCTTTGAAAGCCATGGAGTGGGAGTGACTGCTGCTCTGGGAAACAGTTTACAATGCAAATTGCATAATTTTTGCTGCTGTTGCAAAGTGGGATATGCCACACTGAGTGTCCATGCCCTTGCCCCCTCTCCAACACAGAACACAACAATCCCTTGTGGGGACCAAGGAGGGAAGAGGGGTGGCTATCTGATGGAGCAGCAGAATATATTTCAGTGATGGGGGTATGTGCCAGAGCGGGGCAGGAAAGGAACAAATAGCCATGAAGACTGGCCTGGGATTCCAGGCTTGGAATGAACAGCTGGCAGTTGGGGCTTGTTAATCCACGGGGAGGTGAAAGAGAGAGCCGCACCTCATCCCCTGCTGAAGTAGAGGAAGCAATAAAAATGCAGCACATAGATTGTGGGGAAGAATGAAAAGTATTCTTAGGAAAGAACAAGAGCTGCTCTCTGATCTCTGCCTAACCCAGGAGACTCCTGAACTAAATCAAAAACAACCTGCAGAGTTGTACAGGGAAAAGAAGCGTGTAAAGATGATAACAGTAAATGGCTGCTGGGATAAAGTGTTACCCTGTATGTTCAGTTTGGAAAAAACTAAAATTTCATTAAGGTGTTAGTATATAGGACATAACACTTTCCTTGTCATACGTGGTGCTGTAAAGAAAATCATTCACATTTGTCCTCACTCTACTATTCATCTACAAAGAAGAGCTTATCAGAAGTTCGCCATAACTAACAACACCCACACAAAATATGAGTTTTGCACAGCATGCCCCTTCCTTCTGCAAAAGCTAAAGTTGCAGAAGTATCCTTTTGAACACAGCAGCATCAAACTTACTAGAGGTTGAGCACAAAGGATTTCCAGATTATGTTGAAGCCACTTGAGTATCTTACAGTTGCAGAGAATAAAGTTGCCTTTATGTAGGGTGGATTCTCCCATTACTAACCCCCAAGAGGTGTTAGTCAAGTAAGAAAAATATGAAATAGCCATTTCAGTTTGTTAAGCTAATCCTTTGGTATGGAGACTTCTAGTGAGGTTAGGAGAGGGCATTTTTGAGATTGTTTGTTTCCTCTGTTTTCCAAATTGTACAGTAGAACTTTATTCCTCTTGCACAATAGCATTTTATCATCAATTTTAAATACCCCTTTAACGTGTGAAAATTACAGAGTATCCTGGTATGCAATATTGCCTAACAACTTTGTCAGAAGGATTGTAGGCAAAGGTGCTTTTCTCTAATTTTTAAAAATTCAAATACCTTTCTTCTCTCCCGCCCCCTGCAAAGCATATCCAGAGTTTTCAGACTAAGTCAAGTAGCATTTTTGAATCACTTTTCATTTATTAATCTTACCCTATTTGATTTTAAAGATGTGATACTATGGTCAGAGTTTCCCCATAACTAATTGCATTGACAGTGTCCGCATAGCACAACCACCTACATACTCTCTGCACCCTCCCTTAGTTCATTTCTGGTATTTTTGGGAGGGGCAATAAAAAAAAAGGGAAATTATAAGGGGTCCATGTATTTTTAGAGTTCTTCTTTACCACTTTCCAGGCTTTCCACTTTTTCCTGTGTAATCTTCTTTTTGTGACATGACTAAACCGTAATTAGAGTCCTAAATACTCGAAAGGAAGAATGAAAATGGCAAACTTCAGAGGACGGTTTTTAAAAAGGCACTTAGTGGTCTATATTAAATATAAAAGAATATGCTTTTTTAAAAAAAAATACATATACCAATCAAAATAAAAATTATATGGCTTTGACATGACAAAGTGACTGTCCAGTAGCTTAATATTTCTACTGGTTGACAGCACAGCTGAAGGTATCTAGGGTCTACCCCAAAAATATTAACTACACAGAACATTTAGGAATATAGAGCGCCTCTAATCCAAGCATATTGATTTTCTTAACCCACATGATCCCTTTGAGTCCGCTCCCACTGAAAACCATTGGCCTCATTTTCCATTGGTAGAGCCAATTGCAACAAAATGTCCAGAGTTTGAATATGTACATAATATACAAACTTCTGAATGTTCATTTTCAAAATAATATTCCCACAGTAAAAATTCATCTGATCTACTGAAAAGTTTCATCAGAATGGTATTTCTGACTGTAATACTACAGTGTCAAATGATGACTGTATATAGATTTATTTTATTTATTTAGATGAAAAGGGGGGAGGGATAGCTCAGTGGTTTGAGCATTGGCCTGCTAAACCCAGGTTTGTGAGTTCAATCCTTCAGGGGGCCATTTAGGGTAGGAATAGAATGGGATGGGATGGGATGGGATGGGGCGGGATGGAGGAATTTGTCAGGGGACAGTACTTGGTCCTGCTAGTGAAGGCAGGGGACTGGACTCGATGACCTTTCAAGGTCATTCCAGTTCTAGGAGATTAGCATATCTCCATTTAAAAAAAAAAAGTTATATCAAAACACAGTTTCCTTCCACTTTTCAAGTATATACATAGGAGCTAATCACTGTTATAGAGCATTCATATATTGACCCTTTGCTAATTAAAAGACCAAAAGCTAATAAAAGCAAAATGATTTTTTTTTCAATATCACCTTCTTTATTGGAAGGGTGATGGAAATCTGGCAAAATTATACTTCCCCACAGCAAGTAATTTTTTTGATGTGTGAGGAAAATGTCATTAAACTTTTTCATCATAGCAAACAGGACAAATAGGTTTTTGTGCCTTGGCTTGTAAATTTTCATTACATCTTTGCACAGCTGAATGATTCATATAATGGAATAATGCTGGAGATTATAAAATACTGTTAAGAAATGTAGTTAGCAAAATATCTATCTCGCCCACTACTTCTGTGACATCCATTCTGACCTGATATGAAGCCCCCTGAAGTCAACAGAACTATTCCAATGCATTTCAACAGGCTTCAAATCATTCCCATAATGACTAAATGCAATGCTCCTTTAAGGGTGGTATCTGTTTTGTGTAATACCTAATTCCGGGGGGGGGGGGGAGGGGAAGGGGGCTAGGCTGATCTAGAAGAAAATAAAGTTTCTTAATAGTGAAGTCAGTGGCATCATTTTGTCCTGCATCACATCTGACCAAAATGGAAGAAAACAAGGATTAAACTAAGGGAAAGAAGAAAAAAATGAAGATATAGAGAAGAAAGCATAGCAAAGCAAATATATCAAATAGCAACATACTGTCATGCAGAAGAAGGAAATAGTTGTTAATTGCACAGATCATTGCCTCTATCAGAAGGTCATGATGATCATCACAATACTACAGTAGTGTCTGGTAAACTGCAACAGCAATCAGTCACTAGTATTCCTGTGGAGCCTACCACGAGTGCAGAGTTCTACAATGTGAACTTGATTTGTGGTTCCCTGAAGTGAGTCATCCTGTGCAATATGTCCAATTTTAATATAAATATGTTTTTATTACATCACCTACAGGTTAACTATTAAATAAACAGTTGACACATTTCTAACTGGTGGCAATTGCCTTTCCTGACTTTTTGCCTAATTAGCTCAGATTTCCTACATGATCTGTTTACAGGAACTGAAGGATGCCTTCAGAGTTGGAGGTTGATAAAGAGGCTACACTTTTGCAAAATATCAAAAAGCTCTTCTGTGACTTCACATTCCTCTTTAGCTATAAAGAAAACTGCTGGAATCAGGGCTTTACATTCAAAGAAGAAACAGTTAATACACTGTAAGTTTAAACTGGTTCAGCTCAGTGCTCACAGGGTTTTAAAACAGATCTCTTTTCTACTACATATCCCTATTTCTGTCCCTTTTCTTCTACCTATCCCTAGTTCTCTCCTATCAAGGCCAACTTTGAAAGGTCCACAATGTCAATGGCTGTTAATAAATGTACAAAGTGTTTTAAAATAGATGACCTGAAATGCATCTTTCACTTATAAATCTATATATGGCATCCTGATAGCTCTCTTTGTATCATATCTCAAAGCCATGCTCATCCAACTCTAATACATACAACTAAGAAGTGAAACTGATTGAAACAAAACAAAAATAAGAAAGAAAAACTTGTAGCACCTTAGAGACTAACAAATTTATTTCAGCATAAGCTTTCGTGGGTTAGTACCCACTTCATCGGATGAAACAAGTGACCAAATACAAATACAGTATAACTATCTTTTATTGATGCTTTGATATTCACGCTCTTTCCTGACAGAATAGATAGAGTGTTCCAGTTGACACCCCCCACCTAATTTTAAATGTTTCAGAGCTGAACACAGGTGCTTGAGTCTCAGTGAGGGGCTCTTGACTCTGGAAGTGGCTTCCTCTACAGGTCCAATTTAGCTAACTTTCAGGGCCTGACTATACACAGGTTTTGCCACAGTAGGTGCTTTAAGTGGTTTAAGTCTCTCTTGGAGAGGCGATTGTTGAGTCCCCTAGTGACAAAGGATCTGTTTCTATATGTGTATGTGAATCTGCATATGTGCTAAGGGGTGGTGATAAATTAGGCACATTTCATTAAAAAAATTATAAAATTAAATAAGGTTGACATATACATGGGAGAAAAATACAAATAATAAAACTTATTACAATTAAGACTCTGGAGCTATACTGCTCTACGCTAGCTGAAGATCTGGCCCTCCGTTCCTTATGTAACCTTGAAGTTTAACAGCTGCCCAGTGCTGCATGTAGCATGCTATATGCAAAACTACAGAGGCAGGATGGTTTAGAAAGTCTATAGATATGACCGGCAGAAGATCTGTACGTGACTTACAATACTGTACTTTTAAGTGGATTCTTTTTAAAGGCTTCCAGGCATAAATGATGACTAGTGTTCCATGTTTTCAGTTTTTACCGATTTTCACTGATAAATTACCAGGGTTTTTTTTTGTTAAAGGAGTTCAGTTTTTACTGATTTACACCCATTTATCAATCCACTCAATATTTTGGGGGTACTTATTTTTGTTAAATACTAATGCTTTACGCGATTGTTGTGTCCTGCTGCTCTGAGATTGAAGCAGTTCTGCAGTGTAAAACTCAGCACACATACACAGTGGAGGCTGGAAATCAAATGACGTTAGTATTGTGCTATGATTCGCTCACAAGGAGACGCTGCCCACCTATTTCTTTGAGTCCATTTAATGCAGTGCTTAATTTAAACCATCAATCCTCCACAGATAAAGATACGGTAAAAAGATAAACTTGGGTGAAACATAAATCTATGCCTGAATACCAACAAGAAAATCAGTGCTTAGACATTTGTATTTTTATGTCTGATTTTGTAAGCAAGCAGTTTTTAAGTAAGGTGAAACTTGGGGTACACAAGACAAAGGGGTACAGTAGTCTGGAAAGGTTGAGAGCCACTGATGTAAATAATGGATGGACCATGCTAAATGTGTCTCCTAGATCATCCTGAGTTTGTTGGTTATAAAGCAGAAACTCTGAAGAGACTGGCAAGTAACCGAAACGACTGCCAGATTCTGTGCACCAAGGTAATGTTCATTGTTGAGAACTTGGAATCACTATGTGACACACAGAAAACACTGGAGTTTTCTCCAACTATTGCCAACACGTTTGCCAATACAGACATTTACTGGATCCTGACAACCAAAATCTCAGCTGAATTGAGCATAAAAGTTTCAGAGGAAGCATATGATGAGACAATCCAGCTGTTTCTGGAAATCCTTCTGACCCCAGAATATGAGAAAACCAAAAAAGCATTCAAAACCTTCAACACAATGCTCAGCAAGAAATGGGAGACAACCGTGGCCCGTAATCTGAACTCCAAAGTGTGTGGTGCTGAAGATTCTTTTTGGAATGTTATCCAGGTGTTGCACCCCTTCCTCAAGGTGAATTTGGCAGCAGACTATGACCATTATGCCAGAGTGTTTCAACTATTTGCCACTAAAGATGAAATTTCAAATCTGAAAGGGGAATTTACTACTTACATGAACATGCCTAACCCTGACAGTGTGAAACTAGATGTGCTGGCTTTTTGTAACAGTCATCAAAACTCACTTCCCAACTTCAGCAAAGTGGCACAGTGAGCTTTGCACATACTCCCTGAATCTACTGATGCAGAGCACTCATTTTCAAAGTTTGACTACCTCCAAGACAGCAATACTGTATGTTCAACACGAGTGAGGATACTCTGAAGAAAATTATGTGAGCATACGCAAACCAGGATTTCTGCAAAAAACTACTAGCTCTGAGACAAAAAACATCTTTGTACGTAAAAAAAAGTTTCAATTATACTGTAGTAGAATGTGTATATTATGCAAGTTTTATTAGTTTTTCCTTTTTCTCTGATTTTTCCCGATTTTATTTTTTAATTTGTAAACCCAATTTCAATGTTTGGAAAATAAACTGAGAAATTCCCAGAATTTTTTTTTTTACAAATAAAAATTAAGAACGTGGAACACTAATGACGACCAACAGCTACTATATTGCTCTAAAGCAGGAAATTACAGGCTAGGCAGCGGTATTACAAAAAAGGATCTGTATCCAATTTTGGGCACCAGCCTTGAAGAAAGAGGCGAACAAATTGGAGGGAGTCTAGAGGAGAGCAACAAAAATAAGAGGTTTGGAAAATGTGACCTTTGAGGAAAAGATTGAAAGAATTGGGCGTGGTTAGTGTAGAGAAGCAAAGGCTGAGGGGGGGGGCATGATAATTTGAGCCTTCAAATATGATAATGATTATTGTAAAGAGGACAGTGGACAATTGTTCTCCATCTCCACCAAGTGTAGGACAAGCAATCGGCTGAGTTTACAGCCAGGAAGATTTAGTTTGGATATTAAGAAAAAGTTTCTAACTACATGATAGTCAAGCACAGGAACAGGTTTCCTAGTGATGTTGTAGAAACTTTATCCTTGGAGATTTTTAAGAACAGGTTAGACAAACACCTGTCAGGGATGGTCTAAGTTTACTTGGCCCTGCCTCAGTGCAGGGGGGATGAAATGGGTAACCTTTTGAGGTCCCTTCCAGCTTTGCATTTCTACGATTCTGTTTCACTATCCTGAATTATCATGTATTTAATGTGGTGTATGTTAGTCCCTAAGCATATTTTAATTATCTCTTTATCCTTTCACCAAGAAAAACCATTCTAAAGAAGTATCCTCTGATAATTAATTACTGAGTTAACTATTGATTACGACTCAAACTGGTTTCCTCTGATCTGCATGTGAAAGGGACCCTGCAGATCTCTGTGGAAGGATGTGTCAGCTACTGTCATGGCACATCCCCTCCTCCTAAGGTATCACAGGGCACATGGTGGCAAATGGGCAGGCCTGGGTGGAGCCATTGTCCCCCTAACAGCTTTGTATATCCTACCAGAAAAAGGTAATGCATCTTCAAGCTTTATTACCCTTTCCCCAGAGACCCAGGAGAAGCTGCCGTCAGGGGAGACCTCAATGGCTCCAGTGAAGCCAGGTTGCCCTAGTGTAAATAAGGGATGTGGGTGCCTGAGCCAGTGCAGATGGTCTTAGGGATCTGCAGGGTGTTCCAGAGGTTCCTTCCACACCCCTCCCTCTCATTTCCCAATGACATGATTTGGGGAAAACTTCATGAAGGAATCTCAATGTAGCCTTCCGGAGAGGGTGATCCAGCTCTCAATTATTCCAGTGTAGGCCAACTGCCTTAACAACCATGTAATCATGAAGGAGCAAACTCCCAGTAGGGACTCAGTACACAAGACAGACAAAGGCACCCAGCAGATCATCTGTTAAAGCAATTCCCCCACCCCTGAAACAGATCAAATGGAAACACCTTAACACTTGGATTTTGATTGAGAATAGTTTGTGCAAACCACATGGATGGTTGGTGACTGGGTGTTAAAATAACGTCTCTTCACAGATGTCAGTGGTTCATCTCATTAAAATATACATAGGAATTGTAATTTCAAAATACATTTTGCTAAAATGTTTAATTTTTTTGTCCTTTTTGAGCTATTGTACACTAGCCATAGTTTACAACTATGCTCAGACATTTTACATGTAGAGACTAACTTCTCAGAAGTCCTCAGCTCACAACTCCAATTGAAGTCAAATGGAATTGTATCCTTAAAATCAGGCCCATAGCTTTCATAGGTGCTGTGACCCCTAGCGCAGTGGTTCTCAAACTTTTATATTAGTGACCCCTTTCACACAGCAAGCTTCTGAATGCGACCCCCCTGTTATAAATTAACAACACATTTTTTTATATTTAACACCATTATAAATGCTGGAGGCGAAGTGGGGTTTGGGGTGAAGGCTGACAGCTCACAACCCCCACATAATAACCTTGTGGCCCCCTGAGGGGTCATGACCCCCAGTTTGAGAACTCCTGCACGTGTTTGGAAACCAACCAGTAGAAGAGAGGAGCCTATTAAAGACAAGGAAGAGGAACTCAAACTAGGAAGATTTCCATTTGTGGAAATTATTTTATACTTTGTGCCTTCAAAGAGTTTTCACTCCAAAACTGAGTTACCAATCAAGCAGAGGTCAGATCCATATGAATGATACCATATATTTAGCTATTGAGATGGGACAGGAGCAACTGACTTATTCATCTTGCTGCTTTCTGCCTAGAGAAAGCAGGAGTCCAAGCCACAAAGATGCTTGAAGAGCAGTTTCTCATTTTTGCACTCTGTGAGTAGGAATATGTGAGCAGAAACTGATGGAGGGGAATAAAAAGGAGCTGCATCCTGTGATTACATTGAGAGCGTTATGTATCCTATGATTCCTGGAATATTTTGTGTGAAGAAAACAGCTGCTGGAGAGTTACCCTGGAGCTGCACTATTGTAATTGGGTACTTGGAACAACAGCTGAAGCACTGGATCTTTGCATGAGAAAAGGTATAGATGATGTGAAAATGAAGATTATTTTTTTAATAAATGTCATTTTTGAGGTGATCAAAGAGATTGGCTGTTCTCACTCTTGGGGTCGTGTCTCTATGGTACCCACAAAGACACAATTAAAAACACTTTAAATTGACAGAGCTATGAACAAACATGAAACTATACAGTTGCCAGGCAACATCCCATGTACGTTGAGAACATATGCCAATGCACAGGAGTTATATAGTGCTGGTGGTGTCTCCCCTGTTGCTGCCACCATTATACCTGACTCAAATGCCCATATGCTGAGCTATTGCCTAACTACAACCACCATACTGAGCTACCTCTTGGTTTACCAGCAACATCCATTAGCCATAAGCCCCTTGTCCCCAATTTTGAAATATACAGCTTAGTTTGCAAGGGATAAAGGAGCAGTAAATGAATGGGGAGGGAATAACGAATGACATTCATTAACTATTATTAGTTAAACATGTTTTATATGAAATTATCAATCTAATATTGAATTTTAATTGCTGATGTTTACCATAGCTGGGAAAAATCAATTAAAATGTTTAGAAAATTCTTATCTTACAAGGGTTTTCCCCAGAGCCTTCAAAGGATTCTGTGATGTGAAAGTCACAGAAGGAAACAGTGGGTAGTTTTAGGGTGTTCAGAAATTTTAAAAAATTGAGAATCCCTGTAATAACTGATTCCTGCTTTCTGTTCCCAAGATATCTTGGGGGAAAATGTTTCTGAATAAATTTACGTTTTGTGTGTATTAATTAAATAGATAATAATGGATCAGCCTTCCCTTAACCTAACTTCTCACTTTAAGTTGGTAAACAAAAGCCGGAATTAGCTATTGCAGGGTTCTAAATAATATTTCCTTGTGTTATGAAAACAAATGCAAAATACACACACAAAGAAAAGAACTCTTTGATTTTTATTCACTGCAATCATTGGTCCCTTTACTAAAAGATAGTTAGGCTGTTGGAATGTCAGTAAAGCAGACTCTAGTAATCCCCATGTTTCTGAGACTGCATGGACTATACATACAATACACACACCTCTGCTAGATACATACATTTACATTATAAATGTAACCCTTCTGCCAGGACAAGTTGACAGCAGCAAGGGCCAGGTTCAGTACATAGGGGTTCCCTTCTCAACAATGCAATGCAAAACCAGCTCGAGCCCCCACCCAGTAACCTGGAAAAATCTTATACACACCCCCTGGGCGCCTCAAAGAGGCAATACTTCCCCTTTCGTAAGCACAGAGCCTCAGGGTAACAGGAATCTTTAATTAGTAGGTAAACGATACCAGCCTTAAATTGGGAAAACATTGCAACTAAAATTCATAAGCCAAACTGTGAGCAAGACCCACCACAGCCAATTGGGCCATGCCCTGTCCCTTGGGTTCTTGAGTCCAGCAGCCCAAAAGTCACCCAAAGTCCCCAAAAGTCCAAGAACCCAAAAGTCCAGTCCCAGAGTTCAAAAGTTCATCTGCAGGGTGCTACACGCCACCCGCCTGGGCAGCAATGGGAAGGGGGGGGGTAAGGGGCACCTTACGTAGCGTGAAGATGATTGCCTCACCCTCCGTGGGGCTTCACTCTGCTCCGCCAGCCGTCTCACAGGCCGCTCTGCTCCGCCAGCTGTCCCGCAAGCCGCTACAGCTGTCCCCACGAACTGCTCTGCCCCGCCAACAGCGCCGCTCCACCAGCTGTTCTGCAAGCTGCTCCGACTGCAACCACGAACTGCTCCGCTCTGCCAGCAGCACCGCTCCGACTGTCCTCACGAACTGCGCCGCTTTGCCAGCAGCGCCACACCATTAGCTGTCTTGCCAACTGCTCCACCAGCCACTTAGCAATTTATTTTTAGCCTCCCCCACTACTTAACACAGTGCTCAGTGATTTCAGCTCAGTGATTTTAGCTCATAATGCTTTTAGCTCTTTAGTGATTTCAGCTTGTAGTTTAGGGGAGCCCTAGTGCTCATTTGCACTATTAGCCCAGAGTGATTTTAATTTAGCAGCCTGAAACCAGACTTTCTAGAAACTCAACATTAGCTCTGATATTTTACAGTGGAGAGAGGAGGAGATGCTGCAATTGGTGTCTTAGACCCTCACAGGGGCCCTACACCACCAGGCATTAATACCTGTTCCCAGCCTCTCTTAATTTACTGGGCTTTGGAACCCATGTCCCTTGGCTGGTGAGTGCTGTTTAGTTAATGGCAAGTTCCCTTTTAACATGACAAAAGGCCAAGTACAGTTCCACTGTCCATGATTTACATAAGCAGTATAACAACAGTTTATTCTTCCTGCCCCAATAACAGAAATTCCTGCCCCAATACAGAAAACTGGGGATCCTACAGCAGCCCAAAATGCCCATTTGGGTCACTATGGTTCATACCAGGCAGGGTGGGTGTGCCTATGCAAATTGGATCAGCCCCTGGCATGCTTTGCCATGACTCCCCACCAGATGTCAGGGTGGAGCTCATCCTGACTTTGCTTACATAAATAACGATAAACAACAGTTTCAGCCTAATATTCTGCATGGAAAATTGGGCATTGAAGACTAACTTGCCTAGTTTACATACAAGGATTTTAGTCAAATATGCTCATTTCACGGGAGTGGGGAAATCAGCTACTTAAAGAAAAAGTCTCCAATTATCCAATTATTTTCATTTTTTGAGATTTGTGGAAACACTCTTCTGACATGAGCCCACTTCCATTATCTTTCCACATGAGGGAGCTGTGACACCTGAAATGTATGTGGGAGAATATGAACATACCATCACTTTGCAGTTGTACTGTGGTCTCACAGAAAATATTTCACAGATACTAGATCTTGTACTCTTCTGAAAACTATGGCTATTGTTACCCAGATACTTTCAGTTCAGCTACGGCCCTGAATTTAGACTGGATAACATTAAGGCTTAACGTCAACGGAAATGGTGTGTGTCTGAGAGAGAGAGTCTAACGAAAACATTGTTTTGTTGGAAATTAACTACCCCGTATAATACTACAATGTTTGGGTTGCAAATATGAGGCTAGTGCACGCCAATAATAAAAAAAAAAGTCAAAGCTGAGAGAAATGTAAACATCATAAAAGATTAAAAGAAAATTAGATCTTAATTCTTTCTGTTTTAATCTAAGGCAAAATGTAAAACTCTCTGTGGAGAGGAGGGACACATTACATTTTTAGTGATGAGCCATGATTATGAAGTGCCTTTGTGCCTCCCTCCCAGCTCACCATTGTGGTGCACTGAATGCAGGAACATGGGAGAGAGTTATTTTCTTGTGCCCTCCTCCTATTTGCTGCTTAGCATCCCCTAGCGGCTGGAAGACACGGTACTGAAGAAACAGCTTTTTCTTCTCCACCTCCCCCTGCCTAACAGGTAAGCACAGACATCCTCAGGCCAGGGCTCAATCAAATGGTGAGCCCAGATACTGATTCAGAGAAAAGATGGCACAGCTGGGTCCATCATTTATAGCAGTGCATTTTTTTAGACTGATAGGCTAAGTCTGCGTGCACTCCCTCTCTCCTACATTGCATCCCACAATAATAAATAAGCACAGTAAGCAGATATTCCTGCTAAAATGAACTATGTTGACATTGAAAGTACCATCATTGGGTTTCAGATTAATACCCCATTGGGATAAATTAGGATGGTTCACAATCCTCCAGCTACTGTGGTAGGCAACAACAGCGCTACGCTGGTTCACATTCAGAAGGCTTTCTTCACAGTTATAGGAGATAGAAAGCTGATATTCTGCAAAATCTGATAGTGGGAAAAAGTCCGCCCATAGACCAGGAGTTTGATGCCCTACCTAAGTTGTCTGGGCACATTCCTCCTGCAACCTTTATTCATGCAAGCACTTGAAATGGAGTCAGGTAATGGTAGCATGATGGAGCCTTTAATTATCTACATGGTTATTAATGATTTCTTTTAAAATACATCATTTTTTATGTGTTGATGTTGCTTTAAGCACATAGGGTTTTTTCTCCTTTAGAATTTGATTTAACTTTTAATGTTCACATCCCAGAACCATTAGCATCACAATGTTGAGACGACTGCTAAGCAGCAGAAGTTTTTCATTTTTAGTTGAGAACTGAGGAAGCAAACAAACAAAGCAAATGGAAAATGTAAAACCAGTGGCTATTATTAGAACTGTAATTACCTGCTCATCAGAGATTTGAATTACTGCTAACATAGCCCCTTAGGCTCATTTGGAAGAGCTCAAAAACTCACTGTTCTCCCATTAGGCCTGGGATGAAAAGCTAAATCAGGAAGATGCCCATGCCTCTATGTACAATCGAGTTGTTTGAGAATAAGGCGAGATAAAGAGCCAAAATAAGGCATGAACATTTAAGTGCTTGCTTGTCTACTAATTTTTATAGTATCAAAATACAAATTACAATACTGAAGTTCCAAAGGCACACAGCATGAATCGAGGAGGCGTGGGCCAGCACAGAATGCAAAATGCAGTTTTGAACACAATTACTTGTACATTTCAATTCTTTTCAAATGGCAAGGCTGCCTCAGTCTGTTGTTGCATGGGGAGGAATTATTCAGAAGCCATTCCTCTCTGTAATTACTAATGAGGAAGTGAATAGAAGTGTTGTATGAAAAAGGAATAATATACATAAATACATGGAAAGTGGTGTGAATATCTTATGCTTTTTATTATGTCATTAGTCCTATTAGCGCCACTTAAAGTGAACAAAGTTAACCAAGGAAACACTAAACTACATGTTACAACTGGAAAACTAAATATCATTGTACCAATTATGCTAAATTCCATTAATTTCCTCAGACAAAAATCCCCTTAAATCAAATTACAATATGCATCTTTTATTTTAAAACAAGCTTAATGGTTATGTGAAGTACCAGCTTGACAACCCTGGGGGCTGAAATCCTCTCCTACCCTCAGCAGTAGGATCTTCATCTCAAGCCAATTACATCCTTGGCCTTTTCTGAGGAGGGTTCTTTCTGTGATGAGAACCGCTCTCTACTACACTAAAATCACCAGTTCATTTTATGTGCAGTAGATCATTCAATACGCCAGAGGGAAACTACTTTCAGTTATTTTCAATTGGAACTCTACACAATTTCCTACTATTAGAAGGCGTTGTGTCCCATTAGCAATCTCCTGAGTCAGTCAGTCCTCACAGTAAGCATCTGGGACACTGGCAGACCAGGTGCCACCTCATGCCAAGGCCCCTAGGCTCCACTGAACACTGACAAATCCATAGCTGTAAACTGGTCTGTCTCACCTGTGTGTTTGTATTGTTAAAATAGGTATTAGATTTATAATAGTGTGTTTAGACTTTATGACTTTGAGTTTCTACATGCATTAATCTCACTTGCAATATCTGTATCCCATGTTATAAAGGTAATATTTAAGTGTTTGCTCTGTAATTATGTAAGTCATCAAACAGGAAAGAATCATTATCAAGTGTGACATACTAATTTAGCATAAGAGGTGGCATCTCCTGCCCAACAAAAGAATGTTCAGACATCAGACAAGCCATTGTGAAATATCAATAGAGAAAAGACTTTGTTGATTGCCCACCCCACACCCATGAAGAAGAGACCTGCACAAGCAGTCATCCCATCAGCTTGAACTCTGGGGAAAGGAAATAAAAATCCTTGTAAAAAAGAAATTATATCTATGCTACTTGAACTCTGAAGTGTGAAGATTACTAAGCATAAGCCAGGGATCCCCAGCTGTTTGACCTGGGTTAGCCCTAGAGGACTTACAGAGCTTGCATATTACAGCAGCTGCGTTTACCTTTTGGAACCTAAAACTTTAACTTATGTGTGTCTGTGTTTACCTGCTTTAACCTTGTAAATAACATCTTTTTTCTAGTTAATAAATATTTAGTTAATTTATAACAGGATTGGCTTCATGTGTTGTCTTTGATATAGGATGTAGTGACCATACTGCGGTGGTTCTCAACTGTGGTCCACCGCTTCTTCAGGGAAAGCCCCTGGCACGCCGGGCCGATGTGTTGACCTGCCGCATCCGCAGGTTCGGCTGGTCACAGCTCTCACTGGCCGTGGTTCGCTGCTCCAGGCCAATGGGGGCTGCGGGACGCAGCGCAGGATGTGCTGTCCGCCGCGTCCCGCAGCCCCCATTGGCCTGGGGCGGCGAACCACGGCCAGTGGGAGCCACGACAGGCCGAACCTGCGTACGCGGCAGGTCAACACACCGGCCCAGTGCACCAGGGGCTTTCCCTGAAGAAGCGGTGGACCACAGATGAGAACCACCACCATACTGGGTCAGACCAAAGGTCCATCTAGCCCAGTATCCTGTCTTCCGACAGTTGCCAATGCCATGTGCTTCAGGTGCAATTGACCTGGGATAAGTGGCTGGTCCTTTTTTTTGTGTAAGGGACCATTTATCGTATGGCAAGCTTGCCTGGGTGGCAAGATAGCCTGGAGTACCCAAGAGGTCTGTCTGTGACTCCATATTAAGGTTGTTATAGCATTTGAGGAATTCACACTTGATACTTGGCTGTAAAATCTAAGTATAAAACTCACAGCCTGTTTGGGGTTTGTGCCCTACTTCTTCACAGTCTGCCCTGAATCTAGTATTCACTCTAGACAGCCTGACACTGGCGTAGTTGACAGGATTCACATGCCATAGGTCAACTGGATTTATAGATCAAAACCCAATGCTGTTAAATGTAAACTTTATGTTGGGAGTTTTAAATATTAAAAAATAGACACAGTGAGTGAACCACAGCCATATGATGGTCTTAAGACAAAAGACCCGGAACAGTTATGCAAGGAGAGGGGAATATCCCATAAAAAGACGACTCCAGCTCAGGAGCTGAGAGCTTCCCTTATAAGTTTTGACCAGACAACCGAGCAGCCTCCTACTCCAGTGCCACAGAGTGAGACCACTGCAATGGAACTGGGCAGATTGTAGTACGGGGCAGCCCAGGAAGAACATGAGCAGCAGAGACTGATGGCAGAACTGCAGATCAAGAAGACCAAACAAGCCGAGGAAGCTGAGGAGAAAGCCCACCAAAGGCACATGGAACAACTAGAAGCTGAGGAAGGGGCACACCGGAAACAGATGGAAGCTCACACATTGTTGCTTAGAGTACTGGAGCAGTAAAAGGAGCTTCCCCAGCCAGGGAGTGTACACACACACACACACACACACACATAAGGGAGACAGAAAATGTTTGCCCAATTTATAATGAAATTGATTGTATAAAAGTACTCATCTGCCTTTGAGAGACTATGTGGGATGCACAATATCCCAGAGGATAAGAAGATGCCTATCCTTCGGATTAACTGGGAAAACCAGACAAGTTTTTAAATGATATGGAGGAGGAGGATGTTAAGATGTATATAAAATGTAAAGAAAGTGTATTGAAAAGCTTTAATATCACCCTGAGACCTATCAACTGAAGTACAGTATGGAAATCTCAAAATGTTTGACAATATCACCCATGTTGAATATGTGCATAAAATGTATAGTTTTATGAGAAAGTGGATAAAGGGGGGGCTGACGGTAATTATGAAAAACTGTTTGATCTGATGGCCCCGGAGCAATTGTTATGGGCCAAGGGGTCATGGGGAGTGCAAATCCCAGTGAAAGGGAAATCCCCATGTCAGCATTAAGAGGGAGGAGGGCTTTAGAAATAAATAAACCTAACCCCAACTTTAATTTAAAAACCCCTGCCCTAAGCAAAGGCAGGTAGTTGATCATAACTATGGGGCTCCTAGCCATATAAAGCCAAATTTGCCCTAAATTTAAGGTAACCCGACAACTCACACTGCCACAGTGAGTGCTGCTTCCATTGCCTCACAAGCATCAGTAGAGGAGGTGGAAAAGGCAGTGAATTATATTAGGACTGAATCTTGGGAAGGTAATGAAGAATTAAGTATGCTAAGGTAAATGGCATAGCTTGTAAGGGCTGGAGAGTCACAGCATCCCATGTCACTTTGGTTAGGGAAAGTTTGATAAGGGAGGAAGACAAACTCCCTGGTAAAAGTTTAAATATACAGTATTAGCTTTGGCTGAATTCTCTAACTACCTCTGACTAAGGTCCACCTCAAGCATGAGGATTTTCAAGGAGATATTTTTGTAGGCAGGGGTGCCAGAACTGGAGGAGGGTTGTGGGGGGGCATAGCCCCCCACACTTTTAAAAATGGGATGGCCATGCCCACCTTTTTAACATGGTGTAGTTTGGGAGGTCAGAGGGCCATGTTGCCCCGCAAAACTTCAAGCCTCAGGCAGGCTGGAGCAGCACAGGCAGGGGCTGTGCTTCACAGCACGGGAGCTGATCAGTGGTAAGAGCTTCCCAGGGAGCCTTGGAACCTCCATCCGCCCTGGGCAGGGTGCCAGGGTACCAAAGAGCAGCCCTTGGCCCGTGCCCTCCCCCACTTCTATTGAGGTTCCAGCACCCCTGGTTGTAGGCATTAGAAATCTGCTTCATGCTGATATTTTCATACTTTATATTTTAGCCATGTCTAAGCAGGTTCATGTCATAACTCGCAGCCAGAAAGAGTATAGCTCTGCCTCACCTGCTTTCCCTGTGAATAGCAGGCAGGGAAATGTCCTCAGTCCTTTGTCAACTGAAGGCAGCAGCTTGTCCTCAGAGGAGGGGTTTGAAGATTCCACTACCTTATAGAATCATAGAATATCAGGGTTGGAAAGGACCTTAGAAGGTCATCTAGTCCAACCCCCTGCTCAAAGCAGGACCAATGCCCAATTTTTGCCCCAGATCCCGAACTCACAACCCTGGGTTTAGCAGGCCAATGCTCAAACCACTGAGCTATCCCTCCCCCCCTCTGACCTTGCCAGAGTCCACTCTTAAGTGACACTCAAAAGGAGTCTGAGGCTCAACAGGCTGATCCTTCTCTGGACAAGGAGAGGAATGAAGCTCAATACCCTGGCTGGGCAAGGATAGATTTTTTTTTTCCCTAGAAGCAAGTTTGTTGTTGAGAGAGGCTCCCCTAGGGAAAAAGAGGCATCCTGGGAAGGTTTGTAAGCAGGTAAAAACAACAACAACTCAAAAGCAATATAGATTAGAAGTTTTAGCCCAAGTCATTTCTCTCTCTAAATCTGTGTATTCATCCTTGAACCTAATGTCTCTGAATACACTTCTAGGACCTATATAGACTCCTCCTTTTCCCTTTTAGTGTATTCAAATTTCAGAAGCCTCCATAAATGTTAATTCTGTTTAAACAGGGATTAGAAATCCTATTGTACAATCATAGGGCTGGGCTGCACAAGTGGCACTTATCCCTATACAGCATCAGTCTACTCACTTTGTTTTTTGTTCTCTCCATTAACATTTATTACACTTTTTGTAGGCACATGAGCTGGGAGAAAATAGGGGAAAATGGAACTGTTCAATGACACTTTTTCTAAGTCCTCCTTTAAATTGGTATGCTAGTAGGAATGCTTTCCAGCAGGATCACAAACAGTAAACAGATAAGCACAGGATACAGAATACATGTGTGTGTAGAAGATGCATGTTGCCTCCTGACTCTGCCGTGGCCTGCCTCCATTTCCCCTCCTTAATGAGGTAAGGATAAAGTTGCTTAAACAGCCTTATCAAGGAGAAGCCAACCATTCTACTTTACAACAGTATATTGCCTTTTAATAAAGCCTTTTGAAAGGAGCATTTACTCAAGGGTTTCAAGGCTCTTACCTCGGAGCCCAGATAAAACTTAGAGGCCCCAAAACAAAAATCTCTGGATTTCAACAGTAGCTCCTTCTGCTGTAGGGCCTCAGGTTTCTCCACTGTCTGGAGGGCTCTGCAGCTCACACCTCCCTGCCTGGGTAACTTTTTACAGTCTTTCCCCTCCTTGTTCAGGGTCTCTCCCATACTTCCTTGCCTAGTGAGCTTTTGGCTATATCATGCTTCCTAGGAGCTTTTGCTAACTGACCTTTCCTAAGCCTTTATTTTTTTTAAGGCCCAGGTGCTTCTTACTTAATTAACTGCTGTACAGCTACTGAGGCAGTTAACTGTCCCCAGGTGGACCTGGGTTAGCTCATTCCCTTCAGGGGAATCTGATTTCCTTCAAGGGACAGCCCTGTGACCGTGTTTTATGTAGTAAGCAGAATATTAAAATTAATAACCATACTTTTAATAAACCCACACTAATTTTCAGAATATTTACATATCTACCCAACACAATGCTCCAGTTAGGTATGAACACCCCCACTTTACCTGCATTTAATTAATTCAGCATTTTGTTATATATTTTCCTCTTCTAAATGTGTGGCAGTTGCAGTTTCATAGGCTCATAGATGTAAAGGCTAGAAGGGACGGCTATGCTCTTCTAGTAAGATCTCCTATACAAAATAGAAGAGAGAATTTCACCCATTAATTCCTGCAGCAGGCCCATATCTTATGGTTGCCCTAGAGCACAGTGTTCTTGTCTGTTCCTCATTTCAGAGCCTAGTTTTAACTTCACATCAGTCCCTACTTCCACTTTATATTATTTATGAGTTAATTATTAAGAGTCTAATCACAACATTAGTAGAATACTATTTGTTGGTTGGCGTCCGTTAGTCTCGAGAGACGATGGATATGTGCCCATGGGGAATGTTTGCTGGAGTGTCCTCTCCAGGGCGCAAGCCAGGGCAGGGTGATATGGAGGAACAGCTGTTGCCCATGCAGCAGAACCCCCCTCTCCAGGCAACTGATGGATCCAAGGGAAAGACAATGTCGATACAACTTGGCACCAGTGGCATCGCAGGAGTTGCCAGAATGACGTTGAGGACAATGTCAGACCGCCATCGGGACTCCGACACCGGATTTGGTTTCAGGGTTGACTCCTTTAGCCTTTCCCATGAGTGGGTATTGCCACAAGGCAGCGGAGGTTTTAAATCAGAGTTTTTCTTCTCCTAGGTGGGCTGCCTTCCAAGGCTGACGAGCCCCACCTACCCGTAAGAATAGTATTACACTATACCTATTAATGTGGTGTGTGCATATAACATGTGTTGGCTAACAAATGGGATGTTCATATCCACACTTTGCCATGTAAAACAAGTATGTACAAACCTATGTACTGATATGAGCATCCAAATCAAGGACATGGACTTCTTGTTAAGGTTCCCATATTCGAACGTTGAATTTTGTGGCACTCAGTACCTGAGATGTGCTTGAAACAAAAAATCTGATCAGAGCACCAGGAATGTGTGGGATCCAGAACCTAATTTTGTTGCTCGGGCCATTTTTATAAAAGACTAATTGTATGCTTTGGAGTCTGTTTTCTCTTGTTTCTTCTGGTGTGAAATTCTAGCCCCACTGAAGTCAATGGCAAAACTCCCATTGGCTTCAAAGGGGCCAGGATTTCATCCCTAGTGCCTCGCCTGCAGTATTTATATACATACTATGCAACATCTGTCCCACTCATTGGGAGAACAGGAAATCTTGCTAGCTTTAAATCTTAAACAGAGTTTACTGAAATAATCTGACTTGCAAGTAAATACAATTTTATTTTCTACAAATGCTCATCTTATCTGTGACAAACATTAAACAATCTCTCTCAACTTAACACTGCATCTAGACTATCATCATTTTTGCAATACCCCTCAAATGTTTCATTCTTTCAATTCAAGCTGTATTCTTTCATTTAGAGACTATGTCCAATAGTAAGATTATTTTAAAGCATAATTAATTATTTCTGTCTCCTTTTCAGTCTAAAGAAAATTAGTGTCGGGTTTTGTTACTTAAGGGGGTTGATGTGTTACATTTTGTATTACACAGAGAATATTGCACGGATATTCCACGAAGAATATCACATATTCAGCTATAGGGTCTATTTTTGTTAGTAGCACAGGCAAGCAAATATTGTAACCGTTCATCAGGACATGCAAATGAAATACAATAATGAAGTTTTCGAGCAGACAAAAGCCAGAGTGCCATGCTGTTTTTCCTTCTTTTTTTTTGTATTTATATTCATGAGGTATTGTAGGAACTGCTGTCTGTTTAAACACATCTTTGCTTTACCATACAGATGTGTGTGTTTATTCTAGTAATTAAAAATCCCCAATTCTCTGTTGGAGTAGATTAGTTAATCCTATATGTTTAGGTGGAAATCAAGAGCACAGTATACAAGTATTGTACCAGTTTTCTACTACTGCAGTACCCTACTTTATTTGTATTACTAACCCAATAGTGTGCTTTGCTACAATATACAGTAATACTTTTCCATAACATCCCCCCTTCAAAGATGTAAACATGCTTTATAAATATTAATTTAGAATCACAGCATCAGTTTTGGAAGCCAAATTCTACTATCCCCATTTGACAAAACTGGGACAGAGAGACATGAAGGGCCAGATTTTGACACTGAGGTCAATAGTTATTCCAGCTTTACATCTATGTCACTTAGAACAGAATCTAGTCTTAGTTCAAGGTGAAATCCAGATCCCACCAAAGTCAACCTGTGGCAGAGATGGAACGAGAACCCAGTATCCAGAACTCCCAGTACTGTGCCTTAATTTGAAGATCATCCTTCCTTTTGCCTTCCATGCCTCTGTCACAGCCATACAAAAATAATATAATAAAAAAGTCTAAACATTCATCATATGACACATAATCTAAATTTCACACATGCCTTTGTGTAAAGGTAGATAATCAAACAAGTAAAATAAAAACCTTCCACGACCCAATTCATCAAAGTGCAACCAGAAGAAACCAGCAGTTTTACCTAAAAGTTAATCATTCAAAAAATGTCTCTGTCTCAGTTGCAAAGGCAAAATTTTCTAGTGTATTGGACAGATATCTTTTTTCTGCTCTCAGTTACATGAGTGTAAATCAGGTGTAAATTTGTTGAAATGTATGGAGTTACACTAGTTTTACACCATGTAAGTAAAAGCAGAATCAAGTCTACTGTATTTCTAGTCATGAGCCAAACCAGTGCCTCTTCCTTAGAGAATTATATATATACACACACATGAATATTGGAACAAGCATGTTACGTTTATCAAATACAATGTTTAGAAGAATAGTAAGCCGGAGTGTTCTCTCTGTCTGACAACTCCTAACCATTATCAAATTAATTTATGGGGGGCTGCACAGGGGGCAGTGAAAAAGCCTTATTGTTAATGGTTGAAATAAGAAAATGCCACGTTCAAGGAAAACTAGAGTCCAATCCAGTTTCCATTTAAATCAAAGGGAGTTTTACACAAACTTCTGTGGGAGTAGGATGAGGCCCCAAAGACAGGTTTAAAAACATGGAGACTTTTTTAAAGGTAGCATTAATTTAGAAAAAAGAAAATAAGAAAGAAAGAAATACTTGTGGCACCTTAGAGACTAACAAGTTTATTTCAGCATAAGCTTTCATGGGTTAGAACCCACTTCATCGGATGCATAAGTGGGTTCTAACCCACGAAAGCTTATGCTGAAATAAATTTGTTAGTCTCTAAGGTGCCACAAGTATTTCTTTCTTTCTTATTTTCTTTTTGCTGACACAGACTAACACGGCTACTACACTAACCTATCATTAATGTAGAAGGCTGCCTTCAAAGCCCTGTTTCTTTAAAAATAGCTTTTCTGTAATAACCTGCTACTCCCGCTAAGGCTCCTCTCCCATATTCATATCTGGTATTATAGAGCCCATGCTAACACAAAAGCCTAAATTCTGTGGGGACTTGCACTTTATGATTGAAGTCTTTGCAGGGGGATTGCATGCCGTGTAAATCAGTGCAGAATTTAGTCCAGACTTGAGCTCATTGACTTCCTGAAACATCTTAAAAGATTACATCCATGTAATAACACACAATCCTTTCCCAATCCTTGAAGAAAAAAATCAGGGTTTTCTGCCAGCTCAGGCTGGTTGCACCAGAGTTTCAGCATAATTCAGGAACCAAAATTTATCTCTGCAGCTCACAAAGAGCTCTGACTCCTGACTTTGGCAGGCTCCCCGGCCTGCCATCGAACATGCATACATACATCTCTCTATGCCCATATATGGAAGGTGGCTCCCACTGCTGACACACTAGCAAGTGAGCTAAGCATACTGAATTAACCAGCAATCATCTTGACACATGGGAGAGAGATCTCTGGAGGCAGACTGTGAAATTTGTATCTTCACAGACAATTGCTCTTTAAGAGAAACACATGTATCTGCTTCTGTTTTAACAGATATGTCCATGGGCTTTGTCTTGTCTATGCTAGAAAATTTTGTACCCATTTTCCACGTACTGGTGTTAGCAGTGTTGTAAATTGTAGTGTAGGCATGGCTCAGCCTTTTTTTTTTTTTCCCCCTACCACATCTGACCAGGTACATCATTGCTGGAAAATTGGTACAACATTTTCTAGTGTAGATTAATCCATGATGGTCATCTCCCTCCAAAATACATGTATGCACACCCTCTATGCAGCCCCACTTCTTCCAAATCATTTTTCAGGCAGACCTTGCATTTACAGTTTCATTCTTGACTTTTCCCAGTGAAAGAGCTTAGAGCGCCTTGTTCTTTCATGGTTGTTGTTAGGCACTTTCTATTGGTAGTCTGTTTATCCGGCTGTGATAGGGTGGGTGTACCTTGCCCCTCTGTGAACCAAGAAGGGGCTTAAAGGAGTCTTCATCCATTTTATTAGTGATCAAATAGGTAGGAAAGAGTTCAGCCCCTTCATGGGGCAGAAAGAAGGAAGCTAGCCCTTAAAGATTGCCTGAGCTGTTAGACCTGGAGATAAGAAGAGTTTGAAACCGTTGCAAACTACTGAGCAATGAAACTGACAGCTGTGCCTTGTAAGAAGGCATGCAAAGGAACCAGAGGCTTCCAGAAGTACAGACAGGTTGAGCGGATAGGTGGGCCTAGAGGAAAGGAGTTAATTTTCTCCCCTGAACAATGAGATATACTTCTGCAGGAAACTGTACACACAGTAAGAACTGGTGCTTTTGGTGGGGTTTTTCCAGCTGGGCTCTTGGCTGTAGAAAGCAATCCTGTGGTTGTAGACACTTAGAATGGTTCAAAGGAAGATTCCCTCTTTTAGCTGTGGTTTAGTGTGGGGATTAGTTTTTTTTTTTTTAATTTGGACCTTTGGTAAAAGGAGCTGTCCTATCAATGTTGTCTTCTTCTGGCTAAGATAGTAATGTTTTTGTTAGGCTCTAAAAGTAGAGAGAAAAACAAACTAACAAATTATGACTATAACCCTCTGAGGTGGCTGGTAGTCCTATTGCACGAGGCAAATGTTCTTCTGTGTGGAGCTGTGTCCACCTAATTACTTGGGAATGAGGCTGGTGCATAGGCAGTTTACATGACTATGCCATCGCAATATCTTCAGGCTATTTTTTGTATTATGGTTTGACACCCTCTCTGTTCCCCAAGGAATTCCAGATACTTATGACAATATAGTCCATCTTGTTGGCAACTATATGTGCCCTCAAACTCTTTATTGTTTTTTTACTTCTTTATTAGTATTTGTTATTTGAGAACTTGAGTGCAATCAGGTGTGATCAAGGATAAAAAGGCTTTTGGCAGCCATGAGGCATGGCTGACAAATAGAAAGGATGGACTTCCTGAAGAAAAGACAGCACTTGTGTAATTACGCTATCTTTCCAGCTAATCCCCTATCTGTTAGGCACCCTATACTCAAGTGAATCTGGCCTATCATCCTGTGACTCAGCATGCCATTGACCTAACAGATGGACATAGCTACGAGCAGCCATTAGACAAAATGTGAGCATCAAGCGTGTTGAGGAAAACCAGGCTAGGTAGCAACCAACTGCTTTTATGTCTCTTGTTGGAGGGATATAATTTGTAGGTCAAACCTAGAACTAAATTAGCTTCAGAAAAACTTTGAAAATAGCCTTCACTGCGCTGAAAGGGATGTTTTAGCTAGGCTCCCTCAGGACTGAAAATATGCATGAAGTCTGGGTAAGTTAACTCACTGGTAGGGGAACAAGAGGGGACATGACAAAGGTTTTGAAAATAAGGTAGAGAGACAAGATGAGTAAGATAATATCTTTTATTGGACCAACTTCCGTTGGTGAGTGAGACAAGCTTTCGAGCTTACACAGAGATTTTCTTCATGTAACCTGAAGATCTAGAGCCCAGCTTCCAAGAAAATTCTGCCTCCACAGTTTGTACCAATAATCTAAAATTGCACCAGCCCTACAGAGTGTAGCCCTCTTGTAGGGTTACAGAGGGTGAACCAGGTTCCAGTCCCCCCAAAACTTCAGCGATTAGGACCAGAACTATTCCCAACAGTGGTAGAGGAGGGGGTGGGTATCTTCAGAGTCCCTGAACACCACTGATGTCAACAGACCACATACTTCAGTTTGAACTTTGGGTGTTTTTTATTTGTGGGCCAGCAGAGTACTCTGAATTCCTCCCACCTCTAGCCATCTTCTCTGTTGCCAGACGTTCTTCCTACCCTTTAAATCTTTGCGGCATGGAGATACAATTTCTTCTGAAGTTACTAAAAAGACTTATGTTTTTCCCCTCTCTCACTTGGTGGAAGCTAGTCCTTATGGTCTTAATCTGCTGCAGTGATGTTCCCACCATAGGAGCTGACTCTGTGGGTGCTCCTGGGCTGAAGCACCCACTGAAAAAAAAATAGGAGATGCTCAGCACCTACAGGACCGAATTAATCTTTTGTGGGCCCAGGGACCCAGACCATGGCCCTGCCACCCTTGGCCTCTTTCCCCAGAGACACTGCCTGCCACTGGCAGGTGGCGGGAGGGGGGAGTTAGAGAGGAGTACCTACAGGCAAAAACAAAAGTCAGCACGTGTGGTTCCCACCCCATCCATAAAAAGAAAGTTGTGTATTCTTCTAACCCGCCAAATGACAATTTACGTTAATTCATATGCTATGATTTGAGTTGGTGAATGCAAGTGCTTTCCCATCGCTAGTCTTACACCTACCGAGATCTAGTGGAGTGATGTGGCTCTTGTTGTGAATAAGCCGTTTCAGAAAGGCAGCAGCCTCATGAGACTGAGGCTATAGAAACTGTTGTTAATGATAAAGGAAATTAACCCGTTTTCTTTCAGCTCGCAGGTTTTCTTGGGCTCCTCCTAGCCCTCCAGCATCTCGTGCTGCCCGACGTTTGCGGTACTAGGTGGGGGGGGGGGGGGGGGGAGGGCGTGACCTCTATTGAAAACGAACAAGAAGAAATAACGCTTTTGTTATGACCGTAACGGGGAAATAAACGTGATCCCCAAACTAAACGGCCTCTTCCCAGCCTGCTCACCTTCCTTCTCCCCTCTCCATATGGCGCCGCGGCGGCTGCAGCGTGTGGATTTAACTTTCCACTCCAGGATCAAGGGTTTTCCATCACCTTATCTCCGCCTCACACCCCTTTCCCCAGCTAACACCCGCTCGCCATATGCTCTCGGGAGCGGGGCGGGAGAGGACACCGGCTGCAGCAGCTGATCCATTCCCACCCTGCCAAAGCCGAGGCTGGCTCAGCAGCCTCTGGGGCTGGGCTGCTCCACGGGAGGCAGCCAGGCGGCCTAGCTTGCTGGGGCCGCCCCCTTCCCCTCCATTGGGGGGCCGGGAAGGCGTGGCGGCTGCGGTTGGCCGCCAGAGGCTTCGCTCTGCGCCGAGAGCCCGGCGCTTGCTCGCCCGGGGGGGTAGCGTGCGAGCTCCGCTCCCTGCCCATTGCCGGCGGGGTGGGCGGGACGCTGGCAGCGGCGGCGGTGGGCTGGCGGCGGAGACGCAGTCCGGGTTCCTGCCCCAGGCCAGCAGCAGGGGGAGCGGGCGCCGCGGGACGGGAGAGCCACGGCGGAGGCGAGAACTTTATCCCCAGGGACCTCGCTCCGTGTTGGGCCCCGAGTTGAGGCGCTCGGCGCTGTCGCCTCGGGCTACTCAGCTCGCTGCTCTCCCAGCCGGCGGCAGCAGCTGGAGTAACCCGTGTGGCTGCCGAGGAGCCCGGCGTGAGGCGCTGACCCGGCCGCCCCTTCCCTTTGTCCGCCCCACCCCAGCTCCTCCGGTGCGCGGAGACATGACAGCGGTGCGGGGCAGCAGCGGGAATCGGCGCTAGCCCTGTGCAGGGGGAGCGGGTCCGCGCCGCGGCTTCCTCCCGCCTCGCCGTGGCCCCGGGGCTGGGCTCTCCTCGTTGCCGGGGCTGGAGGAGATGGTGCCCGCGCCAGGGTTAGTCTAGTCGCCACCGACCCACCCCTGCAGCTGCTGGTCTAGCGCGCGTGGGCGCCGCTCCCGTCGCCGTCCGCGAGGCTCTGCTGTATGACCATTTGACCCAACTTCAGAGCTCGTGGGGGAAACGCCGCCTGGATAATGTCCACACCAAGCAGATTCAAAAAGGACAAAGAGATTATAGCGGAGTATGAAAGTCAAGTGAAAGGTAAGTGGATGTGTGTGTGGGGGGGGATATTCCCTCTCTCTTTTTGCTGCCTGACACTATTCCTAACTTGTGCTCTCTCTGAGGCTCATCACAAAATCCAGAGCGATCACAATGAGCAGGGAGGGGGGTTGAGGGTAAAGAAATGAGTTTCAGTTGAATGAGCTGGACTGTACAGGCTGATCAGAGTCATTCTGGAGCCACGCTACGCTGGGGGTGAGGACCGATTTCACACGCCCGGATTTGCACTTCAAACAACGGAGTAATTGCTTAACTTAATTTCTCTTAGCAGTGTCATTTTAAGATAGGGGAAGGCAGACGCCGCGCATGCAACCCTTTATAATTTGTCAGGAATCAGTTTGGAGAAGGGGGGGGGGGGGCAGGATTGATTTACAGCAGGAATGGTTATGAACTGTCTGGCTGAGATTATGCACCTTTCATTAATCAGTGAGGTTTAATAACCTTTTAAAAAGCTTGGCACTGAAACTGAAGAAAGACAATAGCAAGCCTTGCCCTCTGCATAATGCAATGCACATGGCTGTATTTCCCAAGGATTGCTTTGTATGTTGTGCTGTAACTGCTTGATTAAGAAATGGATCTCTTCAATATTGTAAAGTGTTTCAGCTTCAACCTTAGCTACATTTTTACATCCAAGTACTGTGCTGAGAGCAGTGTAACTGGAGTCTTGGTTTAGCTGCTAATATTCCTTAGACCTTCAGTATTCAAAAGGAAAGACCAGTCTCTTTTTGTAAAAATATGTTTTGTGGAACAGAGGACAAGAAATCGATGTTTTAATGACATGGGGGGTGTGCATGTTCCTTGGTAAATGTTGGTTCCTTTCCATACTGACATGGTAGGTGAAAACCTGCGCTGTTCAATGAAATGCCTATACTATTCCAGTGGATATGTATTCCAATGAATAGCTACAGATTTGTCTTAACAGTTCAAAATGCTACATAAGCCTTTAACGCTGACTATATTATAAAGACAGTATGTAAGTAAATAATAACTAGGGCCCTGATCTTGCTGTGTGATATGCTGGGCAGAGCCTGCCCTCACTTGGAACCCCACTATGTGGGTGCAGAGATCTCTTCCCCCCCCCCCCATATTCAGGATTGGGGCCTGTGGATTCAAACAAGGCTTTAGAAAGTGGGGAGAGAGTACTAAACACTTCACAACTGTTTATGAAATCCAACAGAATATCAATAGTTTCATAGTCCATCTTCTCTTTTTACTTGATCCTGCAATGAGATCATGATTACGATATCACAAATTCAGCATTTTCGTGGCAACCAACTGTGATGAAATAAGAAAACCATCATTGTGTTTAACAGAATTAAAAAGATACTGTGCTTTTGAGAGAAGAAGTATTGTATCCCCCTCTGTCTGCTCTCCCCACATCCCCCCTCATTATTAGCTAATTTCAGTAAAAAACAAAGACTTGGGTAGTGAAGGCATCTGGTTATAAACTGTCTCCTCAGGCGTTACTGTCCCCCTTTATAATTGCTACTACTTCACAATGCATTTATAAACCTAATGTATTAGGAATTTTGATTTGTTCACATTATTCCCTTGTGGTGTCTCCGAATGCGTACAATGGTTGTCTTGACACTGCTGAAGTGATCACGCCCTTAGCAAAGCTGTTTAGAAAGATCCACTAGGACTTGTGGTTGTAGTCACAGCCTCTTTTTCAAAGACTTGTATAACAATTTAATTCCAGATTGCAAGAAGTCTGTTTTCCCCATTCTGGCATCACTTTCTTAATGCTAACTGAACATTTGTGTAATGCCACAGCAGATCTCCAAGGCCAGACAAGCAAATATAAACACAAATTACAAACAAACTAAGGTCAGATCCTGACCCCCAATATGGTCTCTCTTTTCACTGGAGAAACCCAAAGGAACTATAAAGGTACCCTAGTTAGACAGCAAAGTAACTTTCAGGTAGTGTAAAATCAACAAAGCCAGCTCTGTGCCACTTGACCAGCATGGGCGTGTCAAGGCATGCTGGGAAAAAGGGCCATGGCCCAAGCACCTCTTCCTCCAATGATATTTGCTTAGTAACAGTTCCTTAGGGGCCATTACACTATCAACATAAATTAAAGATGCCCTAGAGATATAAGGATTAGAGCAGTCCCTAGAATATAGCATGCACAAAGCTGGCGTCTTTTGTCCTCCCTCCCTCCCCCCACATGGTCCTGTGCTGAGTACAGTTTGATGTGACCTAGGGATCATTCTGGTCCCTAAATGATGCAGTCCCAAAAGCCATAACTTCCAGAATGTGACAACTCAAAACATATCCATTTGTGTAAGCCCAGTTGCAAGACTTATCTGAATATGTTATTGGAGCAAATGGGCTTCTATTATACATCGCTAGTAAAGTGTGTTTGTGTATGTGGTGGTGCTACATATGGAAATGAGGATTTTCAATATCCTACTTTACATATCTTGCTGTGCTGTTAATTCCTTGACTAAGAGTCAGTTCTATTGGATATTGTGCCAATTAGTTTCTAGCTTATGTGAGCTGAAAGTTATTACTTGCAATACTTTTCTAGTTGTATGAGTAGACTCACTCATTGTATAGGCAGTTCATACAAGAACCTCAGAAAGCAGAGTATATAGAATTACAAACTTAATAGAAATACAAAGGGTACATTTCATTAATGGGTGGAGCATGTGAACATAACACTCCAGTTTCACTTGGTCCCTCATCTAACCATGAGAAACTTCATCTGATACTGATTTTAGTGTTGTTCTTAAAGACTGTTTTTGTCACCAGGAATAAAACTATCAAATTTGTGGAAAAAAGAAAATAAAACTAAATTAAGAATCTTTAACAAGTGCAAGGCTACAGAGTCTTTGGTCTTGATCTTACAGTTAGATCCATGTGGGTGGACCCTTGTACAGTACCATGTTCAGCCCCATTGACTTTGGGGATGTTCCATGCCAGGTGCAAGGCTTGGCCTAACTGGATTTGATTGCAAGGGTGGGGCCTTAATTTGTAGGGAATAGTGGCCTTTTCCCAACTTGCAGATAAACCTAAAGTTCAGTGATTCATTGGAGGTGTGAGACCTTTGAGCAGTGGTCCCCAACCTTTCTGTGGCCAAGAGCACATTCATCCCTTCATCAGAGTGTGGCGGGCAGCGACACTTCTTGGCGGCATTTCGGTGGCGATGGTTCTCCGCCGGAAGCGCTCCTCGGCGGCATTTCGGTAAAAGCTTCTCCACCGGAAGCGCTGCGCGGCGGCATTTCAGTTGCGACGCTTCTCCGACGGATGCTCCTCTCCTCTTCCTTCCTTGGTGCCAGCACTGACGGCGGGTGCACATAAATGCCCCTGTGGGCGCCATGGCACCCACGGGCACCACGTTGGGGACCACTGCCTTTGAGTATAGTGAGCAATGCTGGTTGTACTGTAAGTTTGCTGTTAAGAATAGATACTTTTATTAAATTGATTAGCTGTGTCACTTTCTAATTTAAGTAGTCTTTATGAGGGCTATCAGGATTTAGTTTATTTCAAATCCATTTTTGACTGTTGTTTTTAAGACAAGCTTAAAATTGGTAAGGTAGTGTGTGGCATGTGCCTTACCGATCTCTTGTTTGTTGGATAATTGAATGAAATGACTTGGAATCATAGAAGGGACCTTGAGAATTCATTGAGTACAGTTCCCTGCACTGAGGCAGGACCAAGTATATCTAACCATCTCTGACAGGTGTCTGTCTAATCTGCTCTTAAAAACTTCCAATGATAGGAGTTCTACAACCTCCCTTTGTAAATTATTCCAGTACTTAACTAGCCTTCTAGTTAGAAGTCTTTCCTAATATCAAACCTACATTTCCCTTGCTGTGGATTAAGCTGATTACTTCTTGTCCTACCTTTAGTGGATGTGGAGAACAATTGATCACCATCCTCTTTATAACATATATATTTGATGACTATCAGGTCCTCCCTGAGTCTTCTTTTTTTCAAGACTAACATCCCCAGGTTTTTTTAAAGCTTTCCTCATAGGTCAGGTTTTCTAAACTTTTTATCCTTTTTGTTGCTTTCCTCCAGACCCTCTCCAAGTATCCACATTTTTCTTAAGGTGTGGCTTTCATAATTAGATACAGTTCTCTGTCTGAGGCCTCACCAGTGCTCAGTTTAGGGGGAAATTACCTTGCGTGTCTTACATGCAACACTTCTGTTGATACAGCCCAGAATATTAGGCCCCCCCCCCCTTTTTTTTTTTGCAACTACATTACATTGCTGACTCATTTAATTCATGATCCACTGTAACCCTTAGATCCTTTTTATCAGTACTACCACCTAGCCAGTTATTTCCCATTTTTGTAGTTGTGCATTTGATTTGTTTTCTTTCATTGTATAATACTTTGTACTTGTCTTTATAGAATTTCATCTTGTGGATTACAGACCAATTCTCCTGTTTGTCAAGGTCATTTTGAATTCTTGTGTACCTTCAAATCATTAATAACTACTCTGAATATGGTCTGTCAATCTGATTTGCACCTTCCTTATATTAATTTCATCGAAATGGAGGAAGAGACTTAGGGGGCCACTTGTGTTCATTTATAGTTACTTTATATACCATTCAGTCTACAATTCATATATACTCTTATGAGATGTCATTGATTGTAACATTTCAGAACTCTAGTCTTGTCTGCTTTTTGGGTGTTTGGGGAGCAAAAAGGCCTTCTAAAATGATATGCACTCAGAGAGAGCTAGAATTGTGTAGTGTTAGAGCAAAATACATAAAGGTACAGCATAATACTGACCTTCAAAAGTCCTAGACACATCTCAATTTTCAGTTTAACACAATATTACATGTTTTAAAAGGAAACAGGAGAAAGTTCTGTTTAGCTCAGCAGCTGAGATGTACTCTGGCTGTACCAACCGTATTATTATCCCTCTGGAGCATCTGCGAATGAATATACCTATCTATCTCAGAATTATGTGTAGCACTCTCAAGCTCAAACATACTCATTCACTTGATTGTCTACTTCAGTCTGACTTTTGTTTTTATTCAGAGACCAACTGGTTCCTGGCACTGTTCTTAATGTACTATTTAAAGTAAGACCAATTTGATGGATTTACTGAGGAACCCAGAGAGTTAGACAAATAGCAGGACGTATCTCTTGGGGTCTATATTGATATCTTTTGTATGGTGACTGATCAGTTACTGAGATTTTGAACATCTGACAAAAGATCCCCTTTACAAGTAGGGATGTAAAATTGAGCCCTGTGCAGAGGACTGACACAACACCCCTGCAGCACTTACATTCCCTAAAAGGGTGCCTAGGCCTATCTTAAAGTCTTAAAGTCCTATTAGGGTATGTTTAAACAGCAAACAAACACCTGTGGCTGGCCTGGATCAGCTGACTTGGGCTCATGGGACTTGGGCTATGGAGCTGTTTAATTGTGATATAGAGGTTTGAGCTCAAGCTCCATCCCAAGCCCTGGGACCTAGTAAGCGGGGAGGGTCCCGGAGCCAGGGCCCAAATGTCTACATTGAAATTAAACAGCTCTGTAGCCCAAGCCCGAGTGGGTTGACACCGGCCAGCTGTGAATGTTTAATTGCAGTGTAGGCATATTCTGACTGGCCCTCCACAAAGTAAAATTCACTTGTAGTAAACCTGATCCAAGCACTTCTATTGTAAGATTGTGAATGTTTGAAGCTTTGTGCCTAATGTTAACGAAGGATTGGAAGTGGAGCTGGTTAGAAACTTGCCAATAGAATGTTTCTCTGTTGGAAAATGCCAATTCATCAAAAGCAAAACATTTTGTGGAAATATGTCTGCTTGAATTAAACTTTGTTTTGAAAAAAAAAATTGAAAAAAGTGGTGTGTGGTCAAAACATTTTGTTTTGAAATGAAAATCAAAACATTCCATTCCTACTTAATTTTGTTTTTATGTATTATATTAGAGCTATGCAGAGGATGGAGGTTTCATTTCACAAAGGATTTTAAATTTGGCTTCATTCTGAATTGGAATGATAACCAAACGTCAAAATTCTCCAAAGAAAATTTTTGAAATGTATGTTTGTTTTTATTTCAACTTTTTTATTGTGTATTACAATATATTTTATAATATAAAATAGTTTCAGAACCAAAACTCATAACAAAAATTCATTTTGTTTTGAAAACATTTTAAATGGGATATAATGACATTATTGTAACCCTTTTCCAGTTTTCTTTGAAATTCCTCAGATAAACTCTAGATATAAAATTTAAAAAGGAAAAATCAAAATAATGTTTCCATTGACCTTAAAAAAACATAAATTCTGACTCTCATTTTGCTGGAAACTCGAAATCTGGGGGGCTTTGTTCATTTCTGGAATGGAAAAAAATTGAAATTGTGCATTTCCCATGAATGGAAAAATTGATTCCCTTTCAACTGGAAGGCATCAGGAAGAATTTATCATTTATCAAACAAAACAAAAAAACCTAGCAAGAGTAAAAACTAACTAAAACTAATGGAAAATTATCATTTGGGTAGTTGGGCACTTCGACAGGCTTTATACTTTGCCCTTTCTTACACCTTTTAGATTGTTCTGTGACCTACATTTAAAAATAAATCCTTATTTCTGTTCAAAGCAGCTGTTCAGGAAACTCAGAATATCATTTGAATGTAAATTTAAATATTACCAAATGAAGGTCTTCCATCTTGAGGGTTTTAAGATGCTTTAAAAACCGTGTAATGAATTTTGCCTTCTTACAGATAGGAAAACTCTGGTACAAAGAAGATAAGTGGGTTGGCCAAAGTCACAAAGGAAATCTGTTTGGTAGAGTCAGGAATAGGCTCAGGACATGTGACTCCCTGTCCTGCATCTTAACCATGAGACCATCCTTTTTCCATTTCATATCTTTTGTGTTTCAGTGGACATTTGGAGTGAATGGAATCTGGGTCACTTCAGTACATGTGAACAGACAACCAGTAATCTTGAATGTGGCGGGTTGTACCTGTGCATGCATATTTATTTAATTATCTTAAATATGGTGATTGGCTTTTGTCATCTTAATCATTAAGAGTGAAAGATATAACTTCCCTCTTAATGTGCTCACATACCTCATTTAAACCAGTGCAATTTGGATCCTGTACAATGGTTTCTTCTGATGTTCTTTCCAAGTGTTTTCTCCACAATATTTCAGCATTGCATAGTAAAGTTCTAAATCATGTTAAGGTTCATTTAATTTCCTACCATTATCTTTTTATTGGTCACTTTTTATGAAGTAAAGTATCAGTTGCTAATAACATCAGACTGATAGCTCGGAAATGGTTCTGTGGTCGGACGGAATGGCTTCTCAATTCATCTTTCTGCTTCGTTTTGCTTAAATTAATTTCAGTTTCCATGAATACTGGTTCCCTTGCCAATCAGTGCAGCTCCAATGGCAATGGATGTCAGCATTGGAAAAGGTTGTCTAGTAGCGATAAGACTCTACAGTAAGAAATCCTTTGCTGACCCTTATACAGCATTGACCCTCTCCTGGCAGTGTGGCATCTGCATGTTGGACAAGACTGGTCACAGTGGTAGGGGACAACCACACCAAGCCATGTGCAAGTGGACCAATGGCATGTTGCTGTATTAACAGACTGTCAGTGGCCCTCCTCTGACACCTGTGCTCCTATGAGTAGAAATTAATGCTAACTCAGTTTCTATTTAATCTAGATTAGTTTCTAATAATAATCTGCCTTTACTGCTCAGGTTTCAAGGAACAATCTAGCCTCTTCCACCAATTTGCATAACCATACTCAAGTATCAGGATTCTTTTTGTTCTGATAGAAACAAGCCTCATAGTCAGCTTTTCTCTGTATATAGTAATGTCAGTTACTAGTCATAATTTTCGTTAGGCCCTTTCTGTACTGCTTACCGTAGGCAACAATCTATTCCAATGTGTCTTACCTCTGTTCTGAAAAGACCATTCTTGGGGCAGGAAAGCTAGCTTAGTCACCTTCTCACCTTACCCTTTCAGCTCTTAGACAAAAATGAATGCAAACTCTGATGACAGTTCTTATGTGAAAGCTGAGTCACAAGGAAGTGGACTGTGACCGCTTTCCATAGGTCATTAAACTGGTTCAAATGATAATGGCAATTTTCATCAAATCACAAACTAGAGATGGAAAAGACCTATTATATGCATGTGTGCACATGCATAGAATCAGAACTGCAGGGGAGACTCTCTCTCTCTCTCTCTCTCTCTCTCTCTCTCTCTGGGGGCACGGGACCCAGATGGTGTCCTCTTCTGTAGAACTCCACCACCATGTGGGAGAAAGAGGAGGAAGAATGCAGAGAGGAGCCAGTTAGAGACTCCAGCTGGTAGGAGCAGAAGCAGTCAAATCCAGAACCTCTGGACATTCAGAGAACTTTCAAAACATTTTACTGGACTTTCTCTGCCTTATGCTGATTGGCTGTTTGCTCAAACCCTTCCCCCTCCCTCAGTGTCTTCCCCTCGACTTCACTCTGTACCTGCCCATCTTGCCTCTTCCCCTCCCCCTCTTCCCTTCCCTTTTTCTTTCCATTTAGCTAAACCCAATTTAAAAAGTGTCACTAACATGATGTTCTCTGCCAGCACATTGTTGACTCTGTGTTATACCCTTTCCTTCACCCTGTCTGTCTTGTCTGTTTAGATTGCAAGCTCTTCAGGGCAGGGACCATCTGCTACTCTGTTCAATGCCTACCATAATGCATCCCCGTGCTTGATAGGCCCTTCAGCGCAACAGTAGTAAATGTGACTAGATTGTTGACAAATAATACATCTGCCAGTGCAGGATTATTCCCTATAGTTCATTTTTGTTATATCTTCAGTCCCATTTTAAATGACTGTAGTGATTGGGCTTCCATCAGTTGTCTTGAGAGATGATGCTACAGCCTGAGAGGGATATCCTTATCAGGAAGATTTTTTATACTGTATTTCAACTTTTCTCTTCCATCATTATTGAGCCAAAGAGAACTTTCCTTTTCCCGTAACCTATCCACTGAACCACTCAGTGCCTCATGAATTAATATATTCTTCAGTTTGTGAAAATGATTGACCTGACCACATTCCAGTTAAGTCTTGGAAAACAGCTAAATATAAAGACACCTACCAGATACATGTTGGTAATATCCGTGTTTCTTGTTGCATAACTCAGCAATTTATTATCTATCTTGCTTTTTAATCTGCCCACTAATCAGTGTGCTTCAGGACTGCTTCTAATACTCTTGAGCAGTTTCAAATAGCTGCTATTTTTTATTTTAAGGGAAAGCAAATCTCTGCCCTCTCCCCCCAATCTGACAAGGATATTTCAACTTTTTTCTCCCAGAAATGTGGCATTTCCACCCAAAATTATACCAGACTAATGTGGAAGGTGGGTGGTATCTGTCTTTGAGTAGTAACAAGCTTAATGTCAAGTATCTTGCAGCCCACTGGAACTAGAAATGAGAACTTTATACCTCATTGGAAAGGGGAGATACCAAGTATTTGCGTCTAGCCCTGCTAAATCCTGAGGTACTGGATCTCAAAATAACCTTTGTATAGGGAAAAGTTACATTAGATTCATTTGTAGATATTTCTGAAACATTAATGTTCTTCCTCCAAGGCCTACCTTCATGGTGTGAAGGCAACCTGATGTACAGTGCTCCTGCTCTCTGTCAGCGAGATACCATTCAAAGTTCTCTTAGAAAATGTGGCATGTACAGAGTGTATTATGATGTACTGTGATATAAAGGTGTCAACAGTATGAGCTGGGATGACCTGCATAATTAGCTTATGGCTTTGTTACTCTCAGGTGAGCATATCAAAATTATGCTGAGGAAATTTCTATGCAACATTACATTATCTATATGTAGGTACATATGCAAATGTTCCTTGATTATACTTCTTTTGGAAAAAGCATGTATGTGTACTCCTACATATCTTAAATTGTGGAACTTCTGGAGGTTGAGGGTTTTTTATAATCTTGATAGTGGGAGAAAATAATGGAAGCTTGTTCTTTCTCTGTCATAAGAGTTCTACCAGGATTGTCTAGAAATGGGTATTTATGCATACATTTTCAATGAGCTTTTTTTCTTGTTTATAACTTATTTGAGTTTCAGTTGTAATTTCCTGAGATTTTTTTCCCTACAAATGCATAAGTGGTAGTGAGTGGGTAGACTGTGGAAAGGTATTGCTGTTCAATATAGTATATTTAAAAAACAAAACAAAAAAAACTCCACCTGAAAATGTACTTTACATAAAATGACTTTTTTTCTCTAATGAGAAACATAGGTATATTTACAAGAATTAATAATTGGAGCCGTTAGGATACAGTATTTCTTGTAAACCGTATTTGGAATAAAAACAAGCGTAGCTGACTTACTGGATCACGACTTCCAGGAAGTAATGATTGTAACCCTTTATGTAATTAGCCACCATGGAATAATAAATGAGTATTGCAATTTCATGTAAATAGACTGTCCAAACTGCTCAGCTGACACAAACTTTGTTCATTTGAAATATTCAACATGTGTTCTGTTAACAGTATATTGCTGCTGTAATGTGCTTGGAAGCCTTGCTGCTTTAATCTACTTTTCTCTTTTTGTTTGTAAATCCATATAAATGGAGCAATACATAGTTCAGTATCCAGGCAAACTGGAAAGAAAAATTTGTAAGGAAATGCACTGGTGTGTGGTTTTTTTTTTTTAATTGCTTTCGTAAATACAGCTTATTTAATTCTTTATCTTAAAAAGGCAGTATGTCTTAAGAGCAAGAAATTGGAATCATTGCTTTTTTCCTCTCCATCTGAATAATCTGTTTCCTTAATCACAGCTAAAAACTGAGCTGCTCAATGGGGCAAACGAATAAAGAACTCAGGGCACTGTTTGTCTGTGACAGCCTGTGTTCATGTATCATCTCTCTCCCTGTTCAGTAGAAACAATGTAATGTATGCGCTGTGAACCAAAACAAACCTAGGATTAATTTAAGCCTGTCAACTTTACCATTGTCCCTTTTTAACAGCATACAGATATATTTTCAGAATATGTATGAAAATAGGGAGCATCTAGTTTCTCATTCCTCTGTTAGTAGATATCTAAATTTCACAAGTAGCACAATACACTTCCCCCTTCACAATGCATAGAAGTAATGCATTTTATATGGTAACTGGATTGCCAATGAGGTGTTAAGAGCTTATATATTCTGATGCTTATTGGCTTTGCCATGTAGTAAACTACTGGGTCTTAGATGCCAATGTAAAAGGATTGTCTATAGTATTTGTGCCTTTATTCAGAATAGTTTTGTATATTGATGTCTAATTTCCAACTAACAGTTGATAAAATTAGTCAGACCCTGAATGTCAAGACAGAAAATAGAACAAAAGTGTTCTTAATCTCAACAGATACTCTTAAATTAAAATCTTAATGAAGCTCCGAGTGGGAAAAGGTCCGCTGCATAGAAAATAGAAAGACTAGGGAGTCCAATATATGGGCTTGCTGCTATATATCTGGCCACCAGTGGTCTCCTCTCCAATATGCTCTTATCTCCAAAAGAGAAGGCTTCTCAACAGCTATTGCTACCTTCTTCTCCTTCACTCTTCCAAATTATTTCTGTTGTAATAGTTCATGATAGGATGATTTTTATGTGCACCTTCTTAGTTGAACTTGTGACATTGTAGTTGACTTTATAATCCCTTCCTCATCAACCATTTGTGTTGTCACAAACTAATCATTATGAGTCAAATCCTGAAGTTCTTACTTGGGGAGAATGATCACTAATGTCAGTGGGTGTTTTGCCTGACTAAAAGTTGAGTAAAACTTAAAGTATTTGGCCCTATGACTTAAGGCAAAAACTAAGCAGTAGGAGCATCTTGGCCATTCCTCTCATTTAATCAAGTTACAGTATTCATTTGAGTCACAAACTTCCATTCATACTGATCTGCTGTTATCTGTATGTAACTGCAAAGTATTGCCAAATACTGAATCTGGGTTTGGTTGTCAGGAGAGGGGATTAGTAACAGTCTTAATTTGAGGTTTTTAGCTATTTAAAGTGTGACGCTGTCGGATGTTTGAGCCTTCGGAGGTCAAGAGCTCTGAGTAGAAACAAACAAGCCTTAAGAAACAAAGCTTCCATTTTCATGCTGATGTGCATAGTAATGCAACTAAAGAGAAATATGAAAATAAATACATCAGCAGAAGTGTTTTCAAATACAATTTCTAAAAACTTTTTATGTGGCGTCAGCAGCCCTTTAAAATACTATCATTTAAGAGGGAGCTTAGAGCCCGTGTGTGTTGGTGTCTGGTAATGTATAATCAATCTTAAATACAAGTTGGCAAGCTTTGTTCTTCCTTTCCGTTATTAGACACATGATTTCTTTATTACGATAAATATGCTGTCATCAAGAAATCTGTTTACATATGCTGACAATTTGGTCACAACTACAACATTCATAGTGCAGAGATCAGGAGCGCATCCATAATGAGAGATATAGTACAGCTTATAGAGCTTGTGGAAAGAGCAAGTCATTTACTGGTGCCAATGAAGATAACAGTAGCTAATATGTGAAAACTTGCTTTTTAGAATAGTAGAGAGCAGATTTCGGCTGTCTTGCAGAGAGGAGCCCTACTCTGTGAGACCTTAAACAAAAGGTCCTTATGCAATTGATTTGATAATACACTTCAGGCAACCTCTCTAAACAGGTCAAGAGGGCAAAAGAGCTGCAACATGAGGCAAACAATAATTTTTTAAATCTGTAACTTCCTTATTGTCAGTTCAGCGGAATGCTAACAACATAAGGGGAGGATGGCTCAGGAGATTGGTAATAGAATATAGAGCATATTTCCTACAGGTTGCCATTTGGAATCCAGCACAGGTCAGTAATGACTAAATTGATGCCACCTGAAAGCTGCCAGGTGACCTACATGGAATGAGAGGGAGATCTTATTTCAGTTTAAACGGAACAGGTAGGCTTTCACTTGACAAAAAGTCTTGTGGCTGGCAGGCCTGCAAACAGACTCACAGGCCAAGGACTCAATAGGCATTTGGGCCTAGATCTAGAACCGTAATTAGGTACCTCATTTCTGTTGAAATCAGGGCCTTTGAAGTTCTGGGCCCTGGAGATTGATTTGCCCTTGGAGATAGTTCCTCTGTCTAGAATGTGATAGACACACATTTGGCATTCTATTACTGGAAAGTATGTTTGGCTTCTCTACTTATTCGCTGGATAAATAAGGGAACTCCATCCTCCATATGCTTGTACTACTTTTTAAAGTAAAAACAAAATTGCTTTTATAAGTAATCATTTTGTTTTACTAAATCAGTTTGAAAAAAATACAGAGGATAATTTATTTGTTCAGCACACCCATTAAAGTAGTAGATATCTTCAGGAATAAATAACAATGGGTATAGAATCTCTAGAGAGGAACAGTTGTACTGAACTAAAATAGCCTGATAATGCATATATTTGAAGACTACATCCAATGTTAGCAAAAAGAATAATTGCTGAGTTGCAATCTCCTGGCTCATAATTAGAGGTACGTAAGCTATTCTCTTTCAACAAATTATTAGTACCTTTTTCTGTTTGAATTTTCTACAAACAAAAAACTGAAGTTTATTCAAAATTAATTGAAAGGTTTATGCAGCATACTTCAGTCCTGAGCTTTTGTTTTGAGTATTCTATTTGTAATTTGCTATTCACCCAGTGTAACCAGACCTCTAAAGATGCATGATATTTCTGCTCTCTGATTGCCTGATGCCCAGGTTCTCAAACCTTTCACGATGGCCATCTAAAAAATTTTGCCACAAAAATTTATCCCAATGAATGTTGGTGGAAAGTAAGGAGGAGAGAGGGAAAGGGCTTACAAATAGCACATGAAGCAAAACTGAAGCTTTTACTCAATTGAATAACAAATGTTTGTACTACTCATCCAGCTCCAGTCATAATACATTCAGTGGGAAGGAGGAGAAGTGAGTTGAGTTCACTTATGACAATTAACCGAACTATCTGTCATATTTCATCTGCCTATGATGAAGTGAGCCTCACTTTGTAAGCAAGCTTGACTGTACAGTTGTATGTGAAGTACCATAGCTCAGGTGTGTGCTTCAATATCAGAGGTAAACAAGAAGAATGAAACTGAAAGCTCTGATGAGCTTGTAAAGAGGGGTTTGAGAAGACACTCCTGGTATGTTTCTGAAGGGCTGCTTTAGATTTATTTTGTGTTCAGCAAGAGATCTCTCTCTCTCTCTCCTATATCTAATTGCTAATTTCTAATATTTTAATTAATATTGATGGGGCATTTTTTTTTGTCCTGGACCAGATGCAGTTCTTATTTTACAATATTTTAAAATATTCCTCTTAGTCTCATCTTCATCCAAGTAATTAACGGGATATATTGTTGTAGGGATGTGATAAATCTCTGAGCTTGTAAACTGTCTTTACATGAATGCACTCAAACTGTAAGTATCTGCATTAACACATTAGTTTCTAAACAGTGGTACATGATCTGCAGTGCACCTGCTAGTCACGTGATGTTGGCTTATCCTCCTTGTTGCCACCTGCTAACTTGCATTAAGAGAGCTGAAAATACATTACTTCCAAATATGAATTTTCCAGGCCAGCAATTGCTGCAGTTGCCACAGAAGCGTTATTTGATTAATGGGAGGTTGGTAGTATGTGTGATCATGGATAATCTTCTTGATCACTTCTCCCCTAATGTCTTCTGCAACATGTAGTATGGAGGAGAGGCTTCATGGCATGCTTTGCCCTATTGGCAGGTGTATTTTAAGTTCCTTGGAACAAGGAAAATATTTATGTATTTACACAATGCCTAGTACAGTAGGGTTCTGGTCTATGATTGGCAATCACAGGAACTACTGCAATATAAATGGTAACAATGTTAGAGGAGGCGAACCAGGACCAGGACTGACTTTGGTCATAAGGTCTCTGGTCCTGGATGATCAGCTGTACTACACTCTGACTAAATCAAAACTCCTAATCTGTCAATAGACGTTCAATCTCTCCCTTCCTGGTCCAAGATCAGGACCCAACTCAGCCCTGATGTGAGCCAGGTGTAATTCAATTGATTTCAGTTTACTGTTGACTTACACCAGGCTTAAATTAGAACTGATTGGTACTGTACTAGTTCTACTGAAGGTTTGGAAGAAACTATTAGAAGGATGTGGGGAGGGATAGCTCAGTGGTTTGAGCATTGGCCTGCTAAACCCAGGGTTGTGAGTTCAATCCTTGAGGGGGCCATTTAGGGATCTGGGGCAAAAATTGGGGATTGGTCCTCCTTTGAGCAGGGGGTTGGACTAGATGACCTCCTAAGGTCCCTTCCAACCCTGATATTCTATGATTGTGGCACAGTGAAAGTGCTAGTTTCCATGTAATTCAGTGTAGACTTAAGAATGCCAAATGAGTTTATTTGGTGGTTTCCTTAGCAAGATTTGTTTTCCAGTGAGACTTTGAGTGATTAGAAACTTGCTAATCTTTACCAGTCAAGCTGCCTCCCGTGCTCTAGCTTTCTTATCTGTTAGTGCACAAGGTAGTCCATCACTATATGAGGTGTCCCATTACCATGAACAATTGCTAAATAATGCAAGACTGTGATATCACTGGCTGTTGAGCTGTACCCACTGTATGACTTGGGGTGGGGAAAGGTTGTAATTGTCAGGTTTGGTAACAGCCATAGGCCTCAGTCCTGCAAACACGGCCATGCTTAATTTTACACACACGAGTATGTTGACCTCATTGGGGCTACTCACCTTCCAAGCATTACTTATGTCGGGTTTAACCCTAAGTGTCTGCAGGATTGGGGTTTTATTATATCATCAAAATATACAACATGAATGAAGAGCGCTGCAAGTCTTTCCTCATTTGAATAGATGCTCATAACCGATTCCTAGTCCCTAGACACTGTCAGTGTGCCATGTCAAAGTGGCTGCTCATTTGAGTAAGGATCTGACCCATACTTAAGACCCTCAAACTTCTTGCTAATCTACAGTAATACAAATAATTATCTATTGAAACTAGTCAAGAACTACAACTTGACTTTGATAGAATTAGGAAGATAAAATTCAGTTAGTCTTGTTAGCAATATACTCATGTATATTGTTAACAATGGATACGGTAATGGGTATGATTTTAATGGTAATGGATATACTTTAAAGTTGTTGCAGTTTAGTCCTTTCAAATACATGCTATTTTACTTTTCTGTGTGTGTGCAGTTCAAACAAAATAATCTAAACAAAACAAGCTTTAAAATGTAAAAGTGACTTTATCAGAGACAAAGATTTTTATGGACCTAAAATAGGGAAGATACATTATTTGAAAGTCACTCTTGTATCTGTGTATTACAAAATGCAAAAAATACAAACATACTAACAAAAGGCTGACTTCTTTGACATTTTAATCTTTTAAACCTTTGAAACATTTGTGGGCATCAAAAGACTTCCTTCTAAATCCACTGGATGGTGTTTTCAGTGTCTCAAATATAGTGTTTAAAAAATTGTAGCAGATAAAAAAAAAAAAAAAAAAGTGATCGGAAAGCTTAATGCGGTCAGAACATCATGACCTATTATGTAAAGCAACATTTGGCAAGGCCTTCCCAGCTGCTGTAAATGAACAGTAAGAGAATTTTATCAGCTGCTTTGACTATCTTTATTACATAACTTGAATATTTATGACGCTATTAATGTTTAGCTGTGAAATTGCAATATTGATGGAACAATGATTCTATATAACAATGAAGAAGCAGAAAGATTCTTGCATCAAAAAGAAAAGCCAGGAAAATATTTAACACTTCATGTTCATGGTTGAGAAAGTTCGTTGAATCGTTTTGCAGATTTAAATATTATACTATGATGTAACCATTCAATTCCAGAGGTACTTTAGTAACAGAATGGTGTTGCTGAACATTGATATGTACTATCTAAGTGTATATATAGGTCAGTAAGCAGAATGTGATGATTTATACAAAGGAATCACTGAATTCATAACTGTAAACTACCATGATCTAGCAGATATTCTTTTGATATAAGAGATTTTTTTATCCACTCTATCTATATATTTATGACCTTTTCACCTGTAGTATTCAAGTGCCTCTCAAATTTTTAGAAATAGCATCGGTTTCTTCCTTCCTTCCTATTCTGTAGGATAAATAGCTTGATTAGCCCACAGGTGTGGGTAGGAGTGTTGTGAGTGAAAAGTTTAAATAAAAAAATGAGTTTTTCATCTAGTTTTGAAAGTGCTGAAGGCCTTGGTCATTCTTATGCCTTGGAAGAGTGAGTTCTGTAGTATAGTCTAGATCTAGCTCCAATGAAAGTGCTTCTCCAGCATTCACAATCCTCTCCCTATAGTCTTATATTGTTCCTGTGAAATGCAGCTGTTGTGAGAGGTCATGGTTGTGGATGAACAGAGAATTGCTCATGGGTGTACTTTGGGGGCCGTTAGTGGGGGCATTGCCCCTCCCCCCTAACTGCAAGCCTGAGGCAGGCATGGATTTTGCTTTCCTCCCCCGCTCCCCCATCCAACACACAGCCACATTGGCCTGACTAGAGCCTCTTCTCTCCCCTCCTTCCCCCCCACCCAAAAAAATAAATAAAGAAAGAAGTCAAACTACGCCTATGGAATTGCTCAGTAGCAAGGGCCAATTCCGTAGAGGGCTTTCAGTATCAAGACAGAAGTCTAGGTTCTTACATTATGCCCAACAATTTCATATCTGAGCATTTGGAATTCTGACTGTCCATTCAGAGTTCTGAGGTGTTCTTCAGTTCTATCCTCTCCCCTATTTTGTTGTTGAAAGTTTAAAATTTATGCATCTATGCTATTTGGAAAGTGATGCTTGCACTCAAGAGTTACAGCTATCTAGAGAAATATAGAATGCAGTGGGGCCTGGCTGGACTGTTAGATTTAAAATTAAAATAATGAATGGGTGAGCTTTCTGGATTATTAATCTTTCTTTTCTTGTTCTTGCCTCAAGTCAGTTTGTTGTAGCTATTATGGTGTTCCAGAAGGACACTCTTCCTTTTCAGGAATTGGAGATTTAAATATGCATTGTTTTTCTGGGCAGTAGTACTGAGCAGTGAAGTAAGGTTTATAATAGAACAAAGAAACCTGTAATTGGGATAGGAGTTTCAATTGTGTTCCTTTTTGCTTTGTGTAAGACGAACTTGCATTAAGTCAGATAGATAAATAAAACAATGACTGGGGTGGAAGTAGCACATCTGTTTATAAAATTAAGTGGCAAGTTTACAATAAACCAGTAATTTTTACTGAGGAAACTCTTAAAATATTTTTGAAATACTGTTTTTTCCCCCCTCAAAGCATTCACAACTCCCTTCTTGAATATATTTTTCACTTAAAAACCCCCCAAACTTATCTGAATTTATTTCACAAAAAGAATGTTCATGTAGCAACATAAAATGAATAGCCTAGTGGTGTGGGTGTGTGCGCGGCTGTAATTTTTGTCAATACTTGCATTGTAACCATATCCCATATCTTTAAACATTTTTAGTCTAAAAGTACTAAATACATTCTGTAGCATTTTCTTGAGCAAGAAAAATGGCAGCAAATCTCTTCTGCTCAATTCTGTAATATACACTGTGTATAGACGCTCTGTTTTGTTAAGGGCTTGATGTCAGTGAGGCTCTGTGGAAGCTCTGCAATCTGTCCACGTGCAATGAACTGGAGAATTGTGGCCTACGAGAAATAGTATTTCACAGCTGCAGGAGGTTTTTAATTTGGTGGTAAAGTTACTTTGAGCAGAAATGTGAACTATAAGGTTTCCACTAATCATCACATTTTAGAGATGGGAGAATTAGCAATTTTTAAGCAGTGTGTGGGGTTTTTTTTTAAATTTCATATTTTTTTTGGCATTTTCTTAACTAACATTGATTTTGATTTATTGCTTGAAATTAACCAAGCATTATTCCATGGTCCAACCTTGATATTTTTAAAATCACTTCAAAGTGAGAGGTTTGTTTAAAAGATGGGTATTGAACAACTATTTTGATATCTGTCTTGGTCCAAAATATTTAGACACCAAATGCAATAATTAAAAGAAATAATTACTGATTCTCAAGCAGCAATGATTTCAATTCTTCCTTCATTTGGAGAGACCTCTATGAGATGTGCTTGTGATAGATAATTAGGGAAATGGAAGATAAATAGGCATTTTCATAGCCTTCTCTATTGAGGGAGTGGCGGCAATGCTTTGCAGAGCGGTCTTGCATTTTACTCCAACAGACTGGGTCAGACCCCACTGAAGCCAGTAGAAAGACTACCATTGACATCAGTAGACTTTGGATCAGGAGTGACATGGGCACAGCCTGATCTCTGGAGACATGGAATTTAAAAGTCCTGTGTCAAAAATACCCCAGCCATAAAGAACTTTCCTCTGCTCCATCAGTCAAAATTTCCCTGCCGATTGAAGTATATGTGGTGGGAATGTGAGGTTTCATTTTTATATAAAGGAACTTAAACCTGTTTTAAGTGCAAAATTCACTCTACCTCTGGAGCTGCTAAATTGTCTCCATATTATTAATATATTACGGATTTTATGCTGTATTTGCTGATTTGAAATTGCTGCCAGTAAAAACTTTTATAAATGGCATCAGTTGCCTATAGAGGTGAAATAATTTAATGTGACTATGTGGCCAGCCATGTGGACACTATACTAAACAATTCTATAGTATATTCTTTGCTTGAGCAATCAAAACTGAACTAGAAAACCTCTTTAGTCTTCCAGTAAATACAGTGATGACATGTATTAAATAACTGTTTCATTAAAAGCTCTTTCAAAACTGTTTAAAATGAAATATTAAGAATGTGCGTGATACCGACTGGTTAAAGCTAGACAACTCAAAACTAAAATCTGACATTCCAGCCTTCGGCTTTACAATTGGTGTGGGCAAGGGAAATGTTTCCTTGCCAGATGGTGCCCCGTGCTCATGGAGAAAACTGCAGGAGGGCACCAGAGGAAAAGGAAGGTTTCCTTTCTTTGCATTTTCAAGGGGGAGAAGACTGGGGGACTGTTGATTTGGCAAGGGGCATGGCCTCCTACCCCAAGGGATCCTGCAAATCAGTACAAGTTAGGAGTCAATCCTCCAGTTCCCCAATCTGTGAAAGCAATAGCTGTCCTGCATCAATGGCTGCTGCCTCTGTTTTGCTTCCCTGAATTCCCTCTGCACTTGCTAATTCAGCTCCAGTAGGAGCCATGCTGCCATTGACTGGCTCCTTTACAATTTCTCTGTATCTGCCATGAAGCAAACACACGGATAGTTAAAAAGCCGTTTGGAGTGCATTATCTGGGAGTTTAGCAAAGGACAGTGCATGAAGAACATGGCTGGGCTGCCCTTCCCCCAACTCTGCTCCTAAAGCCCTTCTGGTAAAAGGAGGGGTGCAACTGCCTTCCCACCTCTGTGTAGATAAAGACTTACATGTGCAGTGAATACCATGGCAGTTTTACAGTGCTGCTTAAGTTAAATACTGTATAATGGTTTGCTTGAGTGGCTGTGTAAATAAATGCAATACAATAAGACAACACACTTGAAACAATCAGGAAGGCATCAGTGTGTAGCTAGTAAATACTACCCTAATTTTAAATATTTACTGTATTAGTAACCCCCGTAAAGTCTCTACTAAATTCTGTAAGATTGCTTAAAACCAGAATATCTCCTTTGTTAGATCAATGATATCCATGGACTATAGAAGCATCCATTAAAAAAAATAATTAACAAGACTTTTCCCTAAGGGGTAAGCAAGTGTGGACAAAAAAAGAGATCTGCATCTTCCAGATAAAGTGAAATTTAGAAATTCAAAGCTTGCAAATTGAATGAAACTGCAAATGTTACACACCTTGTCACGAAATTGCAAGCTATCAGTTACAGCCGCAGTGAAGGCTAACCAGACCTACATCTGTCCTGAAGAAGAGCTCTGTGTAAGCTCAATAGTTTTTCTCTCTCACCAACAGAAGTTGGTTCCAGCACAAGATATTACCTCACCCACCTTGTCACTCTAATATCCTGGGACCCACATGGCTACAACACTGCATGGTACAGCTGTCATGCCATTACAAGGATGCCTGCATTACAGTCTCATTGTTTAGATTTAGGGTCAGGCCTGCTGAGACCTCTTTTTATTCAGTCCTGAATGTATCCATTTTCATTAAGGCTTTCAAGATGATATGAAAGTCTCAGCCGCAAGATGTGGTGGTGGTGAGCCTCAGTTATTTTATAAGCTGCAGGACTATTGCACAGTCACAGTTGGCTACTTCAATTGTCCACACCAGCCCACCACCAAAGTTGCTATTGAAATGACACAAAACGTATGGTACAAAAGGGCATTTTTTCTAGCCAATAAATGAGCAAGTCTACTGATGCTGTGAGCTCACTTTATTAAAGGGTTTTGACAAATCGGTTTCCATGCTCAGAAATGCTACTCCTATTTCTAAACTCAGAGTTCCTTCTTGGGTGAATAATACTATCTGACTAATAGTACAGTGGCATTTTGCAAACTATTTTCATTCAATGTGTGGATGACTGTATATATGCTTCACACTGGCAGCAGTAAGCACAAGCTTGTTCACAGGCTAAATAAGGCATACTTCTGTTTCTGCAATTCCGTTAAAGGAAAATCTCTTTGACTGTATACAATTAAAAATATTGGGGATATTAATCACTAACCTTTTTATGCTTAACATTCAAATGCTGTTACTAGTGTACTCACATAGATTCAGGTAGTGGCTAATTCAGTTGTCATGCCATCTTTCTGACTTATAGGAAGTACTGTATTTTATTAGTGGAGTTATCTGATTATCACTTGTAAAAACATTGAATGCTACAGAGCTTTAAATGAATGATTTTTTCCAAACACGTATAAAATTGAAAATGACTATGTACGTACATAGTTTTTTTCTGAATTTTTGTAGAAAACATAAACGACAAATGTGAAACTGCTTTCCAGACAAAGGAAAAAAAACAATGACTGCAGTTTCTTGTTTCCTCCTTCTCATGCCACCGGAAGAAGGAATCCCAGCACAAATAACTTGCAGGTTAGATACTAGTTTTCCGAAGATACCATTAGCATGCATGTTAGATTAACACCAAATTCTTACTATCTAAATGAATGAGGAAAGTGCCTAATTGCAACTGTCACAGTTTCAAGTAATTGCACCTGTCCTGTCTCTCCGTGGTCCATTCCAGGAGTGCCAAAACAGGTCTCCAGCCATCACCTGTCTCTGGGCCGGGGCCCTTGTCCCACTCCATTATGACTAGAAATTTTTAAGGCTGCACAGATCCCTGCCTTACACTGTGATATTCCCAGACTGGCATGCTGGGGATAACAGTTGGGACTGTGCTTTGCCCTCTCTCCTAGGGCTGCAACCCCAGTGAATTGCCAGCAGTTACAAGTTACCACACAGCAACTTCTAAGCAAACACATTTATTCTTAAGGTAAAAGCATTGCAGAGAAATCATAGGAATTTTAATTGTTTTTTATATGTGAATACTAAAAGCTTACCAGAGGTCACGCTTATGGGGCCCTACTAGGGCAAAGTCTTTCCAAACCTCCTGCAAGGGTCCCCTCTTGGACAGAAGTTCCTGTCCATTTGCTGGATCAGAAAGAAGGTCCTGAGTCCGTTTATAAGAGACCAACCTTTTTATATCAAAAGCCCTTTCTTTGTATGTTGGTCTCTAGAATATCCAGTTTATACCAGTACAAGTAATCTTCCCTAGAATTGGTACCTCTTCTCTAAAGGTGTTTACAACCCAACTGACATGTTAATCACCCCCCTCTGTTTTTCGTTCCTGGGGGAGTTGTGGCAACCCACCCCTAGGGTTGCATACAGTCTGTGCCTCACAGTGATACATAAATCATTCATGAATTTACCACATTATGGTCCCCAAAATTGTTGCATGGGGTTGCAAGATTTGTCTCAGTAACAGTGGAGGTGCGGGCTCTTGGGTGCGGCTGGGAATGAGGAGTAACAAGGACAAAAGCAATAAAGATAACTGCTATATCTATTGGGGTTAATAGCAGAACAATATTGTAGACAAGTGCACCCTTAATATTAAGTTCACCAATCTGGTGAATTTTAATTACTTATTTCTGGGCAGAAACTCAACAACCCTATACACAAAATAAATTCAGATTAGTTTGGTAAATGGCTTGCACAGAGGCACATGGAATTCTTATTTTACTAATGGATATGTTTCTTTTCTCTTCTCCTACATCCTCTCCTATTGAAAGATTCCACGTAATCTAATGAAGCAACATATTTTTTCTGTGTTGGGGGGAACAGTGGATCTCCATAGGCACTATGGGTGGTATTTTAATCCTATAGTTGAATAGCACTCGAAGGTTATGAATGCTGCTTCCTTCTATGTTTTGGTCTGTTGCTAGGAAGTGCAGGCCTCTGGTGGTTGTGTCTGAAATTTCAAAGTCCTGCATGTAGAGGTGTAGGTGAAACAGAGGGCTAGCTGGATACAATTAGGATTGCCAGGTGTCCAGTTTTCAACCGGAACACTTGGTCAAAAAGGGACCCCGGCAGCTCCGGTCAGCACCGCTGACCAGGCCGTTAAAAGTCCGGTTGGAGACGCTGGCGGGCTCCTGCTGGCTCTGTGCGGCTCCTGGAAGTGGCCGGCATGTCCCACTGGCTCCTAGGTAGAGGGATGGCCACAGGGGCTGGGCACGCTGCCCCTTCCCCGAGTGCCAGCTCAGCAGCTCCCATTGGCCACGGTTGCCTGAGGTAAGTGCCGCCCAGAGCCCGCACCCTCTCGCACACCCCAGCCTCCTGCCCCAGAGCCCCCTCCCGCACCCTGAAGCCCTCATTTCTGGCCCCAGCCTGGAGCCTGCACCTCCAACCCAGAGCCCATACACCTTCCCACACCCCAACCCCCTTCCCCAGCCCTGAGCCCCCTTCCACACCCAAACTCCCTCCTAGAGCTTGCACCCCTCTCACTCACCCCAACCCCCGCCTCAGCCCAGAGCCCCCTCTCACACCCTGAACCCCCTCATTTCTGGCCCCAACCTGGAGCTCGCACCCCCTTCCTCAGCCCAGAGCCCCCTGCCACACTGAACCCCTTGGCACCAGCCTGGAGCCCCCTTCCGTACCCAAAACCCCTCATTCCCAGCTGCACCCCAGAGCCTGCACCCCCTCCCACACCCCAAATCCCTGCCCCAGCCCAGTGAAAATGAGCAACTGAGTGAGGGTGGGGAAGATGGAGGGTAGGGGGAATGGAGTGAGCAGGGGCGGGGCCTCGGAGAAGGAGCTGGGCAGGGGTGGGGCCTTGGGGTAGGGGCGGGGCAAGGGTGTTTGGTTTTCTGTGATTAGTAAATTGGCAACCCTACATACTATAATTTAGAAAAGTGTGTGTGTCAACTTGCAATCCCTTCACTGGTATGAGTGGCCTTTTAACTGCCTCAAGTTGATATGCCTGGGTCAAAGATGGCATTGCAAAGCCAGCAAATATTTCCCAATAACAGAACTAGAATGATATGGAGATGTATGTGCATGGTCAGACCTGGCCAGAGCAAAGTCAAACTTTATTTTGGTTTTATTCCTTTTTCCCCCAGCTTATTCTTGGATCATTCTGTTTAACAAAGGGGGAATGTTGATCATTATGATGGCTCTGACGTGGCCAAGATTAATTTGATTTTCTGACCTAGAACTGTTCACTTCACAACTGGTTAGTCTCCTCCCCACAAAGCTCACTCCTTCAGTCAAGATCCACTCACTACTTCCATCTTGTTTTGCACCATTTAATCTTGCCTCGGCACTATTTTCTCCCTCTCTTCTCCAGATCATATTGAAAATAAAACAGAGGGGTGGGGGGAGGATTTGGAAAGCAGGATACAGGGAGGGTAGAACCACACACAAGTAAACCCTAAGCATAACCTAAATATGTAATCTGAAATCTTCCTTAAATGGTCTCTCCAAAACAGCGTTCCCTTTACTCTTGTTTTTTTTTATCTGCCCCTATAGTCTGTCATCACTGCTTATGATGTTAGTTTAATTTAGATTATAAGATGTTTAGGGCAGTGACCCTTCCACTCCCCCTTTTTAATGTAACATTATGTACACTAGTGGTCAGTGTAAGGGCACATCCCTTAGTTGGAGAACATAGACCTTTCAGCAGCCCAGCTAACAATAAGTAGCTATTGTAACCAAGTCACTTCTCCTGCCTTTCAGAAGACCTAGCACATGTAGGAAACCAGCCAGAATTTGCTAATTGGCTATGTTTAAGTATTGGAGTTCACAGATCAACCCTGTCAAATGGGTTAGAATCAGAGGAAGGGTCCTCTTATCCACATATTGTTATAAGATATATTAGCAAAGCAAACTCCTGTCAAGCACTTCTTCATGCCTCTATTTGGTGACATTTTCTGTCCATCAAGGCACAGTTTCTAGTGGGAAAAGTGTTGGAGCTAGGTGCTCTGATAATTGTTTCTTCCATCATGAGGTAATTCCTGCAATATCACCTTGTTAATGCCCAGCTCTCTTTGTTAGAGAAATAATCCTTTTTGGTCTTTCTGCTGAAATGGCAAAAATTGGCTATAACAAGAGCTATGCAAATAGTTCTTAAAAGGGCTAAAGAGGTTAATATTTTTTAGCATTATTCTTCTGCCATCCAAACTAAGGGGACAGGGTATCCACAGGCAGCCAAAGTGTTCAATAAAATGTACTGGTTGCATAAATACACTCTCTATATAAATCTTACAAACAGCAAACTTTTCCTGAAAAAGCCAGACAGATGCAAGCTGTAGATGTCCCAAGAGTCAAGCTTTCCTCCCTTTTTACTAAGGAAAGGGCATCAACTGGCAAATTATCACTCTGCACAGCAGGACAAACCGAACAGCATACACGTCACTGTTCACCCTGTGAAATGAACTTCATTCACAGTGCATAGTACCATTGGAATATGTTGCCAATTAACTATGTAGATTCTTTTAACGTACTGTAGTGTGTGCTTCTTTACTTGTTGGTATTTTCTAGTCTGTTAGTGATTTCCACCCCTTCTTGCCAACTGTTGAGAATAGCCCACTTCCACCTTAATTGAATTGGCTTGTTAGCACTGATCCCCGCCCCCACTTCTGTCTTTTCATATGCTCTGTATTTATACCTCGCTACTGTATTTCCACTCCATGCATCTGATGAAGTGGGTTTTGGCCCAGGAAAGTTTATGCCCAAATAAATTTGTTAGTCTCTAAGGTGCCCCAAGGACTCCTCGTTGTTTTTGCTGATACAGACTAACACGGCTACCATTCTGAAACCTGTAGTCTGTTAATGTTTCCCATCATTGGCTAATTACTTTTGTGACACCTTTTAAGAAGAAAAGTCTGCAATTTAATACACAGCAGACTCTAAAAGTAGTTGCAACTTATTGCGAATGATAAGGTGGCATTTATATTTACTATCAATCAGTTTGGGTTTTGTAGCCTACGTGATGGTATGACCAAATGTATACCAATACCATTAGACAGTGCATACTTTATAACTGAATAAAAACATCTGGGAGCTGTTCACCACAGTGCTGCTAGAGCTGTAATTTCCCCCCCAAATAACCCCTCTCAGCCATGAGACCCTTGCAGCATTGCCACTGTTCAGGAGAATGGGACAGGTCTCTCCTAAGATGTCTTGCTCCCCAGGCACTTTATTATACTGAAGCCCATCCAGCTTGCAGGAAACCAGAATTGCAATACACACCAAAGTCTCTTCACTAGGGCACTGTACTAATCCTGGGGCTGCAATTTCTTCCTACGTGCTGGAATCCTAAATGTCCCTTTCCAGAGCGTTGTGATTATCCCATATATCTGTTTTCACCTCACATTCCATCCCACTGTCTTCTAAACCCATTGTTGCTGTCCTCCTACCTGAGGAATTCTAGCAGGGCTGGGGCTCACCTGAGCCTTCAGCACTAATCCTTTATCAAATAGCCTTCACTGTTGATCACTATGAGATCAACAATAGTGTTGTTTATTTGTGCTTTTGTGGATGGATCTTGACCACTGTATTTTTTTATCATTTGCTTTATGTATAAAAGCAGCTGAAACATTAAATCTAAACCCTGTGATATTTTCCATGTGTTATTGGTTACCGGTTGGACAGATTCAGTAGTCACCAATAATTCCTAAGAAAGCAGTTTCCTTTCACCTGATTTGCTTTTTATTTAAAAAAAAAAAGAAGAAAAACTCATTGGATTCACTTTTCCAGCTGCTTTTATACTCCTAGTAACAGTGAATAAAAGTTTTCTTGCAGTGAAATTGGTGAGCAAGATATTGGCAGAGTAATTCATTACACTTTAATGGTTTTATTAAACAGTAATATGTTTAACACGTGCATGAACAGGTTTTGGAGAAAGCTGGAGATCAACAGGCTGTAGTGTATTGTCAAAATTGGTTGCATGGATTAGAAGGTTAATGCTTTTCTATTTCCTGTTACTGGAAAAACTTGTATTTGCTTCCGCATTTTAAGTGGATGCCTTTCTTCATGAGCTCTTAATGTACTTAAGACTACTCATAACCCATATCTACCACAATGCTAAGTGTTCTAACAGCTGGAGCTTTGTGGAAGGGATGGGATGGCAAGGGTGTAGAGAGAGAAGACTCATCCAGTAATTTGAAGGTAAGAGGTGATACAGTGCAGGGGGAGTGGAGAGCGAGATTGGCCTCAGAACTCTTTCTTCCTGGAAAGATGGTGCAGACACACACTGATGGCTTAACTTTTTATTGTATTTTGCGGGTTTGTCTTTCAGCATCTCAACCTGGTAAAGAACCCACTTAGCTGTCCTTCTTTCTTGATATGCCTGTGTGTTGGCAGATAGATGTAGTTTGAATTTCATTGCTTGTGTGGGGTTAACTTCAATATTAACTCGGTGCATTTTTAAAATAAATATTTCTGGACACTGCTTGATACAAAAATTCATAAAATAAAAAAAGCACAACAGGACTCCTAACCTGGAGCGGCGTATGCTTAAACTCTATGAAAAGAGGTATTCAGGGTTGTGGTGCAGTGTTGTCTTGCATCCTCAACACAGCTGCTTAGCAGTGATAAGGAAGCAATGCGCTATTCATGCTGACCTTGTATCCAAAGAAGCCTTGTCTTACGAACTACTGAAAATAAGGAAGAATTTCCTGTGACATGCTGCTGATGTTGGCATTTGAGGGGGAATAGAATGAAATCTCTGAGCATGACAGATACTATGTCTAACCACACAGGATTTCCTGTGCTGGAATAGAAGCTTAGTAGAAGTTACATTTTTTTTGTCCTCTTCTTAATTCATTCAGAAAAAAGGGGTCAGCAGTGTGAATTGATACGGCTGCTGTTACTGTTAAAAGCTTAATTGAACTATTGCTAATGGGTATAATGTGATACCAGGAGGACTGCAAGACAGCGTTGTTTCATTTTAATATAATAAAGCAACCATGCATTTGATTATATTTAAAACTCTGGTAAAAGAATAATTGTGTGTGGATCAACTTCTGGAGATTAACTGTAAAAATTTTATAATTAAGAATTCTGTATCACTAAAATCTAATATTGGATTAAAAACCATACTTTTTTATGTGCATCAATTTATCATTTTTTGTAATACATTGTCTTATATAAATGTGTTAAATAACTCAAACTGTTGGATATGCTCCCATTCATCATAAACCTTTTCCATTATGTGACGATCACACAATTGAAGCAGACATTGTAAAAGAGCATTATTGAATCTTGAATTACTGAAATAGTAAAACAAAAAACAATGAGCTAGGTTGACGAAAGGAGCAACAGATGTTTCATTTGTAGGCGTTTGATAAATAGAATTCCCAGTTTCTGTATTTTGCTATTGATTTGTAATATTAACTACTTTGCTTTTTGTTAGCTAATCTATTTCCTGTGGGATAAGTAAAATTGAAGTATATCACTATGACTCTTAGAGACTTTGCAGTTATGCAGTTGACATTGATTAGATGGAGTGCTTGGGTTTTTAATCTTTTTGTTGTATAACTTATTACAGAGAGGGTGAAATACACATCTATGAAGAAGGCGTATGCCGCACTTAAGTCCTTTTTGAGGACATGAGTGGGTGGTACATATATTTTGTGCTGGCCCTCTGCACAGGGAGAAATTGCATCCACAGAGTATAAAAATAGCTTGACATTTCTTGTATAGTTATCACACTTGTACTCCAGTGACACGAGCACTTTTCTTATTTTAATTGCTGTAAAAAGATTGTTCAGGCACTAAACTGCTACTAGTTCTAAACCTAAATATAAAATACTTTTACTACATTTGAAATAGCTTATAATTAACTGTAAAAGTTCTAAAGCATACACACATTTATCTTAATGAAATTTTGTTATGAAAATAATTCAGTGTTATGGTGTAAATACAGTACTTTCTGCTTTAGTCTCCGTGTTTCCATTAAAGAAGAAAGGGATCACAAACTCCTGCAATATTAACCTTTCAAAAGCACTAATAGGCCAGATCCTTCAGTCTTTCTTCATGTAGAACTCTCACTGGAATGAATGGGCGATCAGGGCACAGATGGTTTGCAAAAATAGACTCAAACTGTTTATCCCAAATCTCAATGTCATTTTCGCATGTTACAGCTATCAGTATAACACTTCAGTTACTTATACAATATGTTCCTGCAGTTTGATTTTTACTTAGTTGTTGATTAAGTTAAGCTTTCATTTTATAAATTATAGGGAGGAAGGGTATAGGAACCTTTCTTTTATTTAATTTATATACTGCTTTGTTCTGTCATGCAACTATTTAGAAGTAACTATTAAGCAAATCCTTTTACATATGAATTTTTACTACGCCACATTTGGTTGTGTATTTAACTTAACAGAACAGAAGACACCCACTCACCCCCGAGCCACTGCAGACAGATGGGTACATAAACAGTTTTTAAAAGCAAATTGTACTTATTAGTTCAGAGCAGTCCTAGTTTATTGGGTGAACAGTGAAATAAAGCAGATCTTAAAAGACATTTTTAAACAAAATGTTTTGCGCTCTCTTCTCTCCTCCACCCTTCCCCCAATAATTATTTTAACAAAGATCTACTTTGTGTTGGGGCTGTGTCAAACCATAGACAGGAAACTAATTTTTTAAGTCTTGCATACAGTCTCTTAACCACTGCTTTTAGACTTCGAGGTTGTTTTTGTCACCAGAACAGCTATGCCTGCGAGAGACCATGCCTCTACCTGTCATATGTATCTTGCTGAGATAATTATCAATGCCTTCATAACTGTTTGGTTGAACTGTTTTAATGGGTTTTACCTGGGACTAGCTGTGAAAGTGTGGAATGCAGCTGCATGCCTCCTGAATGGACTGGAAATACATTACCCCTATGCTGTGCTTTCTTCTTCAAATTCTTTCGCATGTCGATTCCATTCTAGGTGTGTGCGCGCCCACGTGCACAGTCATCTGAGATTTTTGCTTTAGCAGTATCCATAGGGTTGGCTGTGGTGCCCCCTTGAGTGCTGTGCTCATATGCTGGTATATTAGGTGCCGCTGACCCTACGCCCTCTCGGTTCCTTCTTACCGCACATGACGGTTGGTCAGAGCGCCTTGTCTTGCATTGCAAGAACGTTTAGTGGTTCTTTACAGCCCTATGTCTCTCTTCTTTGTATATACTTTGTAGGTACTTAGTTAATTAGCCATTAAGTTAAGTGAGGTTAGTTGGTAGTTAGAGTCCTGGCAGGGCATGCCTCCTTCTCCCAGCTTCAAACCATGCTCATCATGCATCAGGCCAATGTCTATTAGTGACCCCCCCCCATGCCAGCTGTTTGAAGTGCTTCGGGGAGTCCCATAGAAAGGACAAGTGCAGATTCTGCACAAACTTTTGCCTTAGAACCCAGAAGGAGCAGGATATCTGTTTGAGGGCCCTCCTCATGGAGGCTGAGCTTTGTCCTGCGTCAGAGCCCTCCCACTCAGACCCCACGCCAAGCACTTCAGTATCAGTGTGGAGCGCACCACTGGCACCGGGCTCTGCCCGGCACCATTCTCCCTCACCAGTGCTGAAGAAGCAGCAAAAGAAGAGCCCCCCGCCATCAGAGGCGAAACGGGCTCCAGGCAAAGGACCTGTGTCAGGCCATGTGCCCGCTTCAGGACTTCACAGGGGTACTGCTGTGGCCAGACCCCCACAGCCCAGCCAGGAATCTGCCTCCGACTCCCGGGAGCTTCTGGCTTCTCCTAGGGCCCTCATTGCCCGAAGCGGCCTCAGTGTCTAAGGAGCAAGCAGGCCGACCGACACCGCAGTCACCGCACCAGGTGCTACACTTGGCTAAGACCCCAACATCTAAGGGCAAGTCTGTCATGGGACTGCCTCATAGGGCAGAGGAGCACCCTCGATGCCCGGACCGCAGGCAGCCTAGGACCCCGGCACTGCACCGTCGATCTCCGGTCAGAAGGCCCAGGTCCCTGATGCCGTGCTCTTCCCCTACGAGGCATGGGATATGGAGTCAAGGCACCAGTCCCCGTACCACCAATACCGACGAGTTTCCAACCAAAGATCGCTGCAGCGCACGTCACCTTCGCCTAGACAGTCTCGCAGACTTCGGTCCCCACAGGGGTGGGATTGCTCCCCAGCAGAGCACCAGTCTCCATCTCCCCGGAGATTGTTTGTCGCGGTGGCCGACAGGATGAAAGGTCGTCCAGTGTATGCTCAAAGAATTTTTTTATTGGATTGCTGCCTGCATTTGCTGCTGCTACAATCAGGCGAAGGTGCCCACTCAACTAGGGGGCATGCCTTTTTGGCAGCCTTTCTAGCCTAAGTGCCTATCCAGGACCTCTGTAGGGCAGCTACCTGGTCGTCCATCCACATGTTCACATTCCATTACGCACTTACCCAGAAGCCCCGGGACGATGCTAGTTTCGGTAGAGCAGTACTGCAAGCTGCTAGATGGTGAACTCCAAGCCCACTTCCGAGGATACTGCTTGTGAGCCAACCTAGAATGGAATCGATATGAGAGAGCACGGTTACCTACCTTTCGTAACTGTCAAGGCTGAATCCCCACTCTGTCACTCTGAATACAGAAGGTGGGGGCCCGCAAGGATTTAAAAAATTTATACTTGCCACTCCAGGCTTGTATTAAACTCCCAAGGTTACAGCTTTTCTCTGACCTTGGCTTGGTAAATGCTGCCACCACACAAATGCAAAAAAATTCCTTGGACCCAGGAAGGAGCACATGGGAATTCCTCCCTGTGGGTTACCCTCAAGCCCTTCCACCCCCTCTCCTCCCCAGGGAAGAGCTGAGAAAGAAAACAAAGGAAATTAGCTGTTGCTAACAGCTAATCAAACAACATGCACAAACCTCTTAGGAAACCAAAAATCCAATCCTGTTCTTAAAAAAGGTTAAAATTTTATTTAAAAACAAAAAGAAAGGATATACATTTGGGACCTTTTGCTAGATCTTAAAAGAAACAATTACAAAAATTAAGCATCAAGATAGCTCTCTTGAGGTTTAGCTTAAAGGTTACAAGCAAAACGAAAGCATCTGGGGCTAACACAGGGGAGATCCACAAGCCATAATAAAGAAATAAACCTAATCACATCTATTTAAACATGCCCTGTCCAACTATTTCTTCTAGGTATAGAAGATTAATTTTTATACCTGGTTCAAGCCTTACACAGCATTCCTGCTTATAGTATTGTTGCTTGTGTCTCCTTCTCTGGAGAACAACAGACAAAGGGAAAGCTTATTTCCCAATTTTAAAAAGTTCTACCTTCCCATTGGCTCTTTTGGTCAGGTGCCTACTTTTTTTTTTCTTTACCTGGGGGGACTTTTAACCCTTTACAGGTAAAGCAAGTAGAGAACAGCTAGCAAGAGGGATTTTACAGCTAACTGGCTGGCTCGGTGTCCATCAAAGGGAGCTACCTCCCCCCGCCCCCCCCACACGTCCTTTATCACAGTAACTGTTGTTCTTCAAGACGTTTTGGTCATGTCCATTCCATTACCTGCCCTCCTACCCGTCTGTCAGAGTTGCCGGCAAGAAGGAACTGAGAGGGTGTATAGTCAGCGGCACTTAGTATACCAGCGCATGAGCGCAGCACTCAATGGGGTGCTACAGCCGACCCTACGGATACTGCTAAGGCAAAAATCTCCAATGACTGTGCATGTGGGCACACACATACCTAGAATGGAATGGACATAAGCAACACATCTCGAAGAAGAACAGTTACGAAAGGTAGGTAACCATTTTTTCTGTATTGTCTGGGGAAATTCTCAGTATTGATTGTTTTATGTAAAGCTGTAGAGTAGGCCTGGACTGCCTTATAGACTGACCCTCCATCTCAACCCCCCCATGTGAGCCACGCTCAAACTTTGTCCCAAGGATAATGCTTGTAGATGCTGAGTCAGGGCATGCTCAGCAGTGGGCCGATGCCTCCGGAAATAAGCTTAAGCACAAACCGGGCCACACTGAGAGAGCTGCAACCAGAGTATCTCTTTGCAACTGATTAAACTGTTAATTTCTGGGCTCCTATCTGAGAAGTCCTATTAAAACCTTCAAGCATCAGGGAAACGGTATTTTGTCCTCTTATTTGGAGTGTAATTGATTCTATTTAAACCTCGTAAAATACACTCAGATACCGTAATGATGGGTGTCCTATAGATTCCAACAGAATAATAAAAGTCCCTAAGAGAGAGAATTCATTATTACGAAGGTTCAGCTAAGCTACTGAAGTTGGTAAAAGGGTCAAGAGGAGTTTTTTGTAACTACAGATGTGAGTGTTGTGAGCCTTCACCTCTTTATTGGGGGGGGAGGGAAATCCTGCAGTATATTGCTTATTGCATGTCCTACATTGCGTAAATCAGGCATCATCAGTCATTACTCTGGTCATATGCTATCTTTTCAGTGGTGCTTCGTGAATGAATTGCTAAGAAAGTTTTTGCATTCCTGACTTATGGATGAAATATCTGATTGTATATTATCATGCTATCTTTGCTCTGTGATATTTTGATTCCTTATAGAAACTAACTACATTGCCTTTATAAAAATCTTTCCTGGTATGAGGATGTTATTTAAAATGTGGGTTACCTGACTTCATCTAGGGATGTGGTACATGACTTGCTGCTTTAAAAACAAAAACAAAAAACCCTCAAAAACTAATGTATTTAAAAATTGCATACTGATAAAGTATGTGTTCAGACTTTCAGCATGCTATTAACATGATTGCATGTACAATTGTGCATACAGATGATCAGTTAGACTCCTACTTAGACATTTACTCAATCAGGGTACTTGAAAGCTACTCCTGGGGGAATTCTGCACCACAATATTTTAAAATTCTGCCAAAATCTGCATATTTTGTTTGTCAAAATAACACTATATAATCCTACCCGCTTTGATTATTTTGGTAATTTTATTCAAAATACCTATCAGAAACTATGTCTGTAACAATATAAACACACAAAATTTGCCCAGGAGTAGAATGTTAAGGAAACCTCTATGACAACCGAGTTCCTGTTTCTCTTCCCCCTTCCCTGAGACTCATACCCTCTGCAGCCCCAATTCTGCGGGGAAAACATGGAATTCTGCGCAAATTCTGCATTGCAAAGTGGCACAGAATTCCCCCAGGAGTAGAAAAGGTGAGAAAATTGCTAATAGCTACTGTTAAGAAGCTGAAATGCCCTCTAAGTTGCTAATGGCCAGCTCAGGGTATGAGTTTATTTTTTTAAACTCCATATGGATGGGGCTGTGAGCTCAAGAGAAATCTGAATGGCTACTGTCAGATATGCTGCCGGGTATTCAATCTTTTGCTTGCTGTGGCAGTTTAAAATGCCTGCCAATATTGGAGATCCAAGCAGTGCTTTTCACTGTGAAGGAAAGAGTCTTCTACCAGTAATCTGTTAAACTAGATGCTTAAAGTTTCTGAAAGAAAAGATCTATACATTAAATTTAAAGTGCCATAGTTATCACTCTCACTGAGATGATTGCTTTATATTGCCAGTAATGAGTAATATTCATCAATAAACATGAATTAGGCTATCAGCAAGCTACTAAATTTAATATTTTAATGCATGTACTTGATACATAGTAAATACAAGATGAAGAAAGAATTCTTAATACAGTCTGTTACTTTGGGACAGTAAACCCCTTCCCCCAATATTACAACTGGGAAAAATCTAGTACAGTGGCTCTCAACCTTTCCAGACTACTGTACCCCTTTCAGGAGTCTGATTTGTCTTGCATACGCCAAGTTTCGCCTCACTTAAAAACTACTTGCTTACAAAATCAGACATAAAAATACAAGTGTCACACACACTATTACTGAAAAAGTGCTCTTTCTTATTTTACCATGCAATTATAAAATCGATTGGACTATAAATATTGTACTTACGTTTCAGTGTACAGGATATAGCGAAGTTTGTAAGGAGTCATTGTCTGTATGAAATTTTAGTTTGTACTGACTTTGCTAGTGCTTTTTATGTAGCCTGTTGTAAAACTAGGCAAATATCTAGATGAGTTGATTACATCTGCGTACCCTCAGGGGTACATGTACCCCTTGTTGAGAACCACTGATATAGTGGATCTAATGCTCCTCTCCCCCCCCCCCCCCCAAAACCTAAACAATCCTATTGTGAAGCAGTTAGGGTTGCAACATACTGAACCTAAACTCAAAAAGCAAGGAAATAAAAAGTTTAAATCACCAAACAGTACATTTATTCTACCCATTGGTATGCACCCTACCGTCACCACATCTGCCATATACTGTACACCACATGCTACAACCTGTAACTGCTTTCTTTCAGCCTCTGCACACACCTATTTACCTAATTATATTTTTCCTAGCACCAGTGGTTGTGAATGTTCGGTGTAGTAGTTGATTGCGTTGACAGAGGGTAACTTTGGAAAATGGTTGTGTGCAGAAGAGTAGTTTAAGGGAGTGATGAAAAGGACTGCCACAAAAAAAAAGAAAAAAAAAAGATTCCACTGAAAATATATGAAGAGAAACAAAACAAAAAAGAAACTACATAGAAAATGTATAGAGTGAAAAATCTAACCCTGGGTGAAATTTCACAGTTTCACTATTTACTTTTATAGAGAAACAAGAACTTATGTCCCATTTTAAACTCCTTTTGCAATCTGATTTAGTGAGGCACCTGGTAATGACTCCATCACCTCATTAGTTTGATATTCTGTCTTTTCCCTGCTTTTTCCCTGAAAGTGTGTAATATTTCTCAAACTACCAATAAAAACATCAATAGCTTGCTGTATAGTACTACTGTTCTTTCCATTCAAGTAGAACTGCTATGGGTTTTCTTTTATCTTATTTTCTTTGTTTCTGCCCCATCAACTTCTGACCTGGAACAGTGGGGTCCTCCCTGCTTTTAACAAAGGACAAATAGCTGCAACCAATCAAAAAAACTTTTAAATTTGGCAACCTTTTAGTTGGTCTGGTGATGTTAGCACTAGACTGTGGATGAAGTGAGATAATGCACTCCCTATGCCTCTTTAGAAAACTAATCACTATCTAGCTGTTGCCAAATCTTATTTGTCAAGCCAAATTCATGAACTGTGTAGGCTCTCCAGAGAAAAGAAACATGCAAGGAGTTCATCTCCTAATGCAGATGCAGTGATAACTGCATCTTCTAATAAGTTTCTATATTCAACAGGGAGGGTAATGTTTTTCCTAAGCATGTTCCAGATAAAAAGCTGATGGAGCCTGAAAATAGGCTGCAATTATTCTGATTCTTTGGTGTCTCTTTCCCTTCACACACTGTCCTCTGCTACAGCGTTAATTGAATGGCTAGAAATGTCAAGAGACCTACAAAAAGTTATTGCAACAACAGACTGCAAGTTACTTTCCATGTTTTGGCTTGTAGCAGACTTTTGAATGTGGTGCAACCTGGATTCTTTGCATCTGGCCTTCTGATTTTATGTTTAGTTACTCTTCGTTAAAAGGTAACTGTGGATAAAGACCCCTTACTATATTCTTCTTGTTTAAAACACAAACACAGTCAGTGAGAAGAAAAAAAAGGCTCAACTCTGTAACAGAAATTTTAATAAGAGCTCTGCATCTCTCAGATGTCTGGCAAAATTCAAAGGCAGATGGGGCTGATATTACAACATTAATACTTTTCTCTCTCCTTTGGGAAAGGAAGGAATCACAAATTCCCCCCCCCCCCTAAATTTGCAGTGACAATTTATCAATCCAGTATCATTGCCATCGTCTTCAACGCTTAGCTGAATGGTTGGCCCTAGCGATTGTTTGCCATTTGGTCCATTCCTGTGCGGCTGCAAGGGTTTGATGAACCGAAAGTCCAACACTGGAACAGACTTGATGCACCCATGTAATAGAGGGTCTGCCTCTGGGCCACCTCCACCCCTCTGTTGGTGGAATTTTATCCTGGATGTTCTAAGCCACCTGGAGAACAGTGTTCACTGGAACGTCTTGTGGAATTCTGGCGACGTGTCCAAAAAGCATAAGACGCCAGCTGTGGACCAGAGCAACTGTAAACATCTCTGCATTACGAATGAAGTCATTCCAATTTATGCCCAATATATGGTATTGGCATTTTGTGTGGAAAGCCTCCAGCTTTGCCAGTCTGAGCAGCATCGTGTCCACGTTTCACAACCTTACAGCAGTACGGAGAGGATACAGCTTGAATAGACCTTGAACTTGGTTATCGTGCCGAGATTATGTTGATTCTCTATTTGTTGTAAACAACCCATGCAGTGCTGCAATGCCACTGTAGTCTGAGAGACTATCTGGCTTTGCTTCTTGAACCATAGGAGAAAACTGGGTGTTTTAGGTTATTCTAAAGGAATGTGAAGTAACTGCATTTATTTACCCCAGGCATGTCTATCGTTCATGCAAGTTCTCTTGCCTTCCCCATGTATCTGGCCAGGTTCCTGACCATTTCCTATAAACGGAGGATATTATCAGTATCTCCCTTGCTGTGGTGGTGCTAGTGTTGGTTCTACAGTATTGAGTTTTTGAGCTATTTATTCCCTTTACTTTATACTCTGTTAACTGTTAGGAATTCTAGACAGAAAGTAATTAAGTGGGTTTGTCAGAAACATTTCAAAATATAGTCTGCAAAATTAAAATGAGTTCAGGGAATTTACAGGCGAGTCGCATCTTAGGCGCATTTAACATGCACGAATTCAGCTTTGCACGGTCGGCAAAACCAGAAAAAAAAAGAAAAATAACTATTTAAAAACTGAATCGGTCCTGCGGGCGATTCCGTCCGCCATTCAACTCAATGGCGTTTCACTATACGCGGTTTTTCGCTTTACACGCAAACCGCGGAACGGAATCCCCGCGTAAAATGAGACTTGCCTATACTGTGTACCCAGTGAGCCAGGCTATTGAAAGTGTCTGTGTTTTTCCCCTGAGTCACTGCACCTCCCACATCCATTAGGCTAGCATTGTTGTTAACCTTGAGTCAACTGGCCATGGCTGACTGTAGTTCAGGGGTCTCAAACACGTAGAGCGCTTCCCTGCAGCCTGACGGGCTCCCCGCACTCACCCGCTCCCCCCCCCGAATTACTTTCTGAAGTTCCGCCGCCAGAACAGCTGTCTGGCGACTTCGCGGTTTCTGGGAGGGAGGAGTGGGAAGCGGGCACACAGGGGAGGAGGGGGGGAGAAGAGGCGGGCCGCCAGGCTCCCCCCATGCGTGCCTTCCCCCCCAGTTACATCCTATGGCCGCCACCTCCCCTCATCCCCGCTCCCCCCCCCCCCCAGTTACGTTCTGTGGCCGCCAACTCCCCTCACCCCCACCCCCAGTTACGTTCTGTGGCCGCTAAGATCGCTAAGATCCCCGTTCCCTCTGTGCTGCTCCAAGGTTCTATTTTTACCCCCGGGCAGTTCCCGCCTCCAGAACAGCTGTCTGGCGGCTTCGCGGTTTCTGGGAGGGAGGGGGGAGGAGTGGGGAGCCACACGCTCCGGGGAGGAGGCGGAGAAGGGGCAGGGCCTAATGGAAGGGCCCGGTGGGGGCAGGGCCAGGGGCAGCGAGGGGGCGGGGTCAGTGATGCGGCCCTCGTGCCAATGCACTAGTCCTCATGCGGCCCTCGTGGTAATTTGAGTTTGAGACCCCTGCTATAGTTGCTGCAATCTAGAGACATGAAGGAATTGCAGAACATATGTGAAATGATTGGCTGGTAGAAGTCTCCCTCTCCACCATTGCTTGCTTAGTAATGAGCGCACTGTTAACTGTTTCTTGACCATCAGTTGAGAAAATGCATCTGTTCAAGCCCTCTTCACCACAAATCACTCCATCACATTAATATGTTCGATTCCTAGCAGGACAAGGATATCTACTTCAAGACTAAATACAAAATATACCTCAATTCAAGTACTAAAATTTCTGTTTAAGATTACTTCAAGGAAATAGGGTTTCCCCTTTGGGAATCTGTTTGACAAGAGACAATCACCAATCAAAGATGTTTACCGCAAGGGCCACATGACTCTCATAGTCTTGCTGGCCACTTTCTCAGTACAAAAGCCAAGGACTTCTCTGTGCCTTTCCTCCAATTCTGCTCATCCACAAAATAATTTGAAAATCAGGAGTGACACTGTTCAGTCTCTTCTCATCCCTGTTGACCTCAGAGGGCCTGGTTTCTTGATCTCCTCTTGAATAATCAGTATGTTCATCTTTCACTAGTTTCTAATGTGCTAAAACCATGGGAAATTTCTTTACTCCAGATACAAACGTTTTGAGCTTTGATCATTTGACATGGGAGAATGTAGTGTGTTAGAATAGCTAGGTTTCTCTGATAGTTGTGGAAAATGTTATTGAAACCTCTAAAAACTCTGCTTTTTCAAGGGAAATTTGAAAAGGAATTGGATTTGTGCCTTCAGGATACTCATATTTTATGTTTCAAGTGCCATCAGAGGTAGAATTCAGGCTCCTACGCATTGACTGAGTTATTCTCGTTAGTCATTTGTCTCCCAAAGCCTATACTTAGGTCTAATTTTGTCCACCTGGAGTTTAAATTTAGTTCTAAGATAGCTTTTGAATGTTTTCCTCACGCTCGACTTCCATCAATATTATTTTTATGGCAACCATCACTTCCATAGAGAATAGTACAATTGGCAACTTTATCCATTAGGCATATTTGCTTTGACACTTATCCCTGAAGTCTCTCTTCTATTTTTCAGTATAACTAAGTAATGTACTGTTTAAATTTCTTCTGAGATCCTGAGTTGTAAGAAGAGAGATTGTAACATTCATATCATCCAGGCAAAGCACTAAAGGTTTATCTGGTGAGAACTAAATTTTAGAATGACGCTTTTCCTCCTCTTGAGAGAGAGAGACTGTAAGTGTAACCGTAATAACTTGAATCAGTGACAGTTGTCCCCTGCCGTGTGAAATAGGGTTATAAAAGGACTGTGTCCCAACTTATGTCTAACAGGAGCCAACAAATACAGATCAGTCTGTTACAGTAGTTCAGTGTGTCACATCTACAATACAATGAGATGTTTAAAAAGCCTCCCAAATTATTCTGCTAAGAGAGATTCACAACTGTATCACAGAAGACATGTTTTGTTTCCAACTAAGATTAGGGTGTATTCTGCTCAAAGTATTAATTCTTGGTCCAAAAGGATATAATGCAAGAAGTAATTTGATCATTTCTACCAATGTTTCCCAACCATTGTTGTTTAGTAGAGCTAGGTGAAAAATAGGGGGTTCTGTCTGATGGAAAATTTTGACTTTTTCAGCAAAAATTTGAAAATCAAAATATTTCAATTCAGAATGCCCCCACTGAACCTCATGGGATCTTTATTTGTAGTTTGGGTGGGTGCCTTATGTGCTCCCATTTTCTTCTGAGAGTCAAGCTCTCTGGCTGCACTACATCTCCCATGATGCAGCACTTTCTCCCCTCTTGGTGAGGTGGAGGCAATGTGTGATAGGAGCCTCTGGCCTTGGCATATCATGAGATGAGTAGTGTGGTCAGAGAACCTGTCTCTCAGAGGAGAATGGGGAATAAGGCATCTGAACTACTACTGCCTGGATGCACCATGGTGCCATTTTGAAACAAAATATTTCACTTTTTAGCTGTAAACTGAATGTTTCGAAGCTATTCTGGTTTTTGACAAAAATCTGCATATTTTGTGGAAAGTGGGCACTTTTGCACAAAACATTTTAGTCAAAACCCAATTTTCTATCAAAAAAATCACCAGCCATATCATTTTTGAAATGTGTTTGCTTCTGCATAGGTAACCTGCAGCCGGAGTGACGTGCAAGTAATTGCGCCTGTAAAATATTCTGCATGATCATCCTTTTAAAATTCACTTTCAGTATATTTGGACTTGTCAAATAGTTTCCAATGCTACAAATGAGTAGTGGGTGGAGAAATAAGAAATATAGTTATACATTAGTTTCTTCATTTTATTGTCCCAACTGTGAAGACGTTCTACCATACTTTATAAAAAGAAAGGTAGGCAATTTTGTTCTTGTCTATAACTTGGTATTCATTTTGGGGCATCTGTGTTAGTTAGGACTGTTGCTAGTTAGTTCTTGGTGAAGTGTAGCTATCAAAGACTCCTAGGAATAAGCGCATTACTTCAGTAGAACATATGCCAAGATAAATGCATGTTTTTGTAGCCCTTCTGCCAGGCAGTGTATGTAGGCAGCCATAAGCACTGGGTTCAATATCTAAGGGGTTCCTGTTAACAATACAAAACAGAACCAGCTCAAGCCCCCCACCCAGTAATCTGGGAAAACTAAACACCACCCTGAGCACCTCTAAGAGGTAACACTTCCCCGCTCGCAAACACTGAGTCAGTCTATAACAAAAGAAAACTTTTATAAAAGAAGAAAACACACATTAATTTGGAAAAACACTGCAACAATTATTTGAAAGTATGCAACCAATAAGTAAAATACCCTCCCCACAGTGTCTTGGGCACTGTCCTTTTTCTTTGTTTCCCATTGTTAACATAGCACTCCTTTTGTCCCTCTGCTGCACGCCACTCACAGTTTGGAGACTGGGGTTGCGTTTGAGTGGGTTTGCCTCCCAACTCTGAGGGTAGAAGGTGGTGGTGATGCCTCCATTTCTGCTCCTCTGTGTCTCTGCAGTCTCTGCCATTGTTTGTTGCTCTGTCATTGAATCTGCGCTCTGAGATTCCACTACTTAGCCCAGTTCTTGGTCATTTCAACTCTTTAGTGATTTCACTGGGTAGTTGGGAGCCTCTCTGCTGCTGTCTCTTCTGAGTTGTCTTTTCTCTGCAACACTGTCTCTGTACCAGGTCTAACATTCATCCCTCCCCCCCCCTCTTAGATCAGCTTATCAGTGAGTTTAGCTCTAGTGATCACTGAGAGAGAACTAGAATACTCAAATGAGTCTAGTCATCTCTGTCCTTAAACACTGGAGTGGGAGAGTCAAATGGCTCCTACCATTCCATGAGGTTCCCACCCCCTCTGACTCTTACTTGGATTTGGCATCATTACCCCCTACATAGCGAGTGAGGTTAAAGTAGGGTGACCTCCCTCAATTAGAACATGCTGCCCTTTATGCATACTATAAGGATAACATTTCATTACCCCTGCATTTAGTATATGAAAGATAATTTTAATCCCAAACAGCTAAAATTGATCACTTTGGTAACACCGGTCTCTCTCTGCTGATCCCTTAGGCAGAGTAGGTGTTTCTGTGCAAATATAGTCTGCTCCTGCGGTCTTTTTCACTAGTTCTTTACTAGATGTCAGACCCTGCTTACATTTTGATTGGTTGACATTGTAGTCTATTGCCATGGTGATTAACTCAATTTTCTTTTTTCCTGTGTTGAGAAGCAGAAAGAAAAAGTATAGGTAAGTGATCTTTTGAGGGTTTTTTTTTTTTTAAGGTTGTCTAACTAGTGTGCACTCACTGCAAAATGGGGACTTGTTCTAGAATAGCCAAAGATTGGTCTGGACCATTTTTTCAAAGATTTCCTACAGTCTATTGGACTGGTAGGAAAGTTACAGCTTGTCATATAGTGGATCATTGTGATATACAGTATTTAGAAACAAGACACTTCATCTTGAAGAGGTCCACTGCTGTTTAAATAGACTTCTGGAAATTGAACTGTAGTATCTAGAGTGTTTGAACATTAATTGAAGTAGATTCAGTTGCTGAAAATATAAAATATTATACACATAATATTTTAACTTTATAGCTACAGGCTGTACTATACATAGATGGGACCAAGAAGATAAAAATGTCTTGTCTGAAATATATGTCATCTACTACAGTCATAGGGAAGCATCTTCCGTCTCCAATCATCAACATTTTTTGTGTTTTAGAGAATGCAAAACTTGTATGTCATTGTTCAATAATGTAGAAAGGAATAGAAAAGGATAGAATCAAATGAGTTGCTTTTTTACACCCTCTGAATAATATGGATTGTCCTGCTTAGAGGCATGAAGGCAAGCATGCAGTAACAGGAGAGAGGCACTTAGGGCCTGCTAAAGCCCATTAGTCAATGAAAATACTTCCATGGACTTCGAGTGGAACCCACAAGGGAAGAGAGAATTCTTGATTCAGTCCTAAGTAGAGCACAGAGGTGTATATAGCGGAACCTCTCAGTTATAATGACCATAATGTAATTAAATTTACTGTCTTTGTAGGGGGTGGAAAATTATCAAAGAAACCCGCCATAGTAGCATTTAACTTCAAAAAGGAGAACTACACAAAAATGAGGAAGTTAGTTAAATGAAAATTAAAAGGGGCAGGCACAAGGGTGAAATGCTTGAAAGCTGCATGGCAACTTCTTAAAAACACAATAATAGAGGCTCAAACTAAATGTATACCCCAAATGAAAAAACAGAGGACCAAAAATGCCACCATGGCTCAGCAACAGAGAAAAAGAGGTGGTTAGAGGCAAAAACATATCTTTTAAAAATTAGAAGTCAAGTCCTACTGAGGAAAATAGAAAGGAACATAAACTCTGGCAAGTCAAGTGTGTATGTTTAATAGGACAGGCAAAAAAGAAGTTGAAAAGAAATTAGCAGAAGACACAAAAACAAACAGTAACAACATTTTAAGTAATCAGAAACAGGAAGCCTGCCAAACAATCGGTGGAATTACTGGACAATCAAGGTGTTAAAGGAGCAACCCAGGAAGACAAGGCCATTTGTGGAGAAGTTAAAAGATTTCTTTGTATCAGTCTTCACTGCAGAAGATATGAGGGAGATTCTCACACCTGAACCATTTTTGTTAGGTGACAAATCTGAGAAACTGTCCTAGACTGAACTGTCAATAGAAGAAGTTTTGGAACAAGTCGATAAATTTAACAGTAATAAATCACGAGGATCAGGTGGTATTCACCCAAGAGTTCCAAAGGAACTAAAATTCGAAACTGTAGTTTACTAACTGTGGTATGTAACCTACTGCATAAATCAGCCTCTGTACCAGCTGACTTGTACAATAGCTAATGTAATGCCGATTTTTTAAAAAGCCTCCAGAGGTGATGCTGGCAATTCCAGGCCATTAAGCCTAACTTCAGTATCAGGCAAACTGGTTGAAACTATTGTAAAGAACAGATATCGGAGACAGAGGTGAACACAATATGTTGCGGAAGAGTCAACTCTGCTTTTGTAAAGGGAAATCATGACTCACCAATCTCTTAGAATTATTTTGAGGGGGTCAACAAACACATGGACAAGGGTGATCCAGTGGATGTAGTGTACTTGGACTTTCAGAAAGCCTTTGACAAGGTCCCCCACCAAAGACTGTTAAGCAAACTAAGCAGTCATGGGATAAGAGGGAGGGCCTTTTCCTGGACCAGTAACTGTTTAAACATGGGAAACAAAGAGCAGGAATAAATGGTCAGTTCTCACAGTGGAGAGAGGTAAATAGTGGGGTCCTTCAAGGATCTGTACTGAACCGGTGCTGTTCAACATATTCATAAATGATCTGGAAAAGGGGATAAACTGTGGTGAAAAAGTGTGCAGATGATATAACATTTTATTCAAGATCGTTAACTACAAAGCTGACTGTGAAGAGTTACAAAGGGATCTCACAAAACTAGGTGACTGGGCAAGAAAATGGCAGATGAAATTCAATGTTGATAAATGCAAAGTAATGCACGTTGGAAAACCATAATCCCAACTATATGTACAGAATGATGGGGTTTCAATTAGTGTTACCACTCAAAAAAGATCTTGAAATCATCAAGGATGAAAACAGCTGCTCAATGTGCAGCATCAGTCAGAAAAGCTAACAATGTTAGGAACCATTAGGAAAGAGAGAGATAAGGAGACAGTAAATATCCTAATGCCACCATGTAAATCCCTTGTACACCCACATCTGGAATACTGTATGCAGTTCTGGTCACCCCATCTCAAAAAAGATACTTTAGAATTGGAAAAGGTACAGAGAAAGTCAACAAAAATGGCTAAGGGTATGGAACGACTTCCATGTGAGGAGAGATTTAAAAGACTGGGACTGTTCAGCTTGGAAAGAAGACAACTAAGTGTGTGTGTGTGTGTGGTGGGGGTGGGGGGTGGTTGCTAGAGTCTGTAAAATCATTAATAGTTTGGAGAAAGTGAATATGGAAGTGTTGTTTTCTCCTTCATGTAACACAAGAACAAGGGGTCACCAAATGAAATTAATAGGCAACAAGTGATAAAACAAACATAAGAAAGTACTTCTTTAAACAACACAGTCAACCTGTGGAACTTATCTGCAGATGTTGTTGTGAAGGCCAAAAGTATAACTGGGTTCAAAAAATAATCAGTTAAGTTCATGGAGGATAGGTTCACCAATGGATATTAGGCAAGATGGTTAGGGACGCAACCCCATGCTTTGGGTATCCCTAAACCTTTGATTGCCAGAAACTGGCACTGGATGCCAGGGGATGGATCATTTGATAATTACCCTGTTCTGTTCATTCCCTCTGAAGCATCCGAAACCGGCCACTGTTGGAAGACAGGATACTGGACTAGATGTACCATTGATCTGACCCAGTATGGCCATTCTTATGTTCTTAAGTGCCAGATCCAAACTAAATGGAGTCTAATCCGGCAATATTTTGAGCATCTGAGATGTACTAGGTGCCTTCAACTCCAGCATAGTTAATGGATTTTGAAGGCACTGGGTGTTTCTGACACTCAGCAATGGTAGGTCAAATTCTGAAAGGTCTTTCTAATACACAGTGTTCTTACACAGTACACTGAGACAACCTGGGTGGCAAGCTAAGAAAACCAGTGCAAATTTGTTAGTCTCTAAGGTGCCACAAGTAATTCTGTTCTTTTTGCTGACACAGACTAACACGGCTGCTACTCTGAAACCAGTGCAAACAAAATAGATGTATCGATTCAGCTTCCAGAGGAAATCACTAATGAACAAGAGAAGCACTCTGATTTATTTTATAGAGGAAGCAAGTGACAAAAATGAATTAACAGAGGTTGAAAAGACTGTGTAAAGACAGCAAAATCACATTTTGAGCATTACTACTGACAAACATTGAAAACTATCATAGCAACCATCACCAGGGAGACCAATGAAATTCTGAAAAATGCTAAGGTCAGATGCAAACACTGAAAATCTGTCCTGATTCACAGCTTCTGGACCTATCAATCTCCCTCTCCTTTTCATTCATTAGACGACTGAAGTATATAATGCTACTGTTTTGGCAGGGGAGCGGTGATTGCCTCAGAACAGAGAACAGAAATATATTTGACAACTAAAACAGAAATTGTACAAACATACACAGTATCTAAGGTTTGAATGAAGTTAGTGTTCTAATGATGTCAGAAGTCCCTCAATTACAGCAAGCTATCAAGATAATAAATGGCTTTGATACACAGTTGTGATGGACGTTGTTGACGAACATTACTGTGGCTATATGTACTCTAACAACCTACTCTGATAGATATTAGATAAATCTAAATGCACTTGTAAAAAATGTTTACTTGCTGTTTTATTATAATTATCTACATCCTGACTGACTTAATGTTTCAGGTGTCATGGTACTATATCCTAAAGCATCATGCTTTAGAATATTAAGAGTTTCTGTTTTTTGTTTTGTTTTGTTCTTAACTTGCCTTTTCGGTGGAAGTATTTCTTCCCTTGACCAACACACTTATGTAAATAGAGTGGAAATAGGCAATTGCAAATTCTGAACTGACAGATAATTGCTGCTGCTTCCCAAATCAGTTGCTGCCTAAAGCTCTTTACATTAGTGCTGTTAGGCTGGTTTTGCCCACTGTTCTGGCAGAACTACTGTAACTACCATCATAGTGGTTTTGCCCATTGCTTCAATAGCTTGCACCACAGCAGCTGTGCTTACTGCTTCATCAAATCTATTGGTTGTCTGCTTCTTTTAAAGTGTATTTTAGTACCCTCAACATCTGAGTCCATGTATCCTGTTGCAATAAATTCTAATGTACTTTATTGGTATGAGATTTGAAAATGTATAACTTTTGCTAATTTTACAAGTAGTATATGGGGAAACTTGTACTGGTGCAGCCCGTGCTGTGTAGTTAGAGGCTTTGACTGTTTGGAGAACAATTTTGGCATTTTTTTGTCTTTGTGGCCTGTCTATTGCTGCTTTGCAAATTGAAAGAGCAATAAACAGGCCATGCTGCATAACAAATCTGTATTGTGGATGGTTGAATTCTGCTACTGATTATCTATGACCAGATTTTTTGGCTAGTGTATAGATGAACCAAAATGAGATGATGTAGCTTGATATTTCACTCTTTAAAAGTATCTGCAATGTTTACACACAATTCTATTTTGGATTGAATAAATCACCCCCCTGAGCAACATAAGTTACACCAACCTAAGCGCTAGTATGGACAGCACTATATCAGAGGGAGAGCTACTCCCGCCGATGTAGCTACTGCCGCTCACGGGAGAGCTCTCTCTCCCATCAGTTAGAGCAGTTACCCTAGAGAGCTTGCATTCATGCAGCTTTACTGCGGTAAGCTCTCTAGTGTAGCCATAGTCCTGGTGGAAAGTGTTCTCCTGCTCTCTTAAACTTGCAACAAGTATGACATACCTGAGGTTTTAAAACATTGTCATCTCTCTTTTTCTTTACTAGAAAATTCAAATTGAAAGGTTTGATTCTTCTACTTGTTTCCTTAATATTATTCTGTACAGAGAGTAGCAGAAGTTATAACATGACTTAAAGCCAAAACTGACAGCCTAGATTTAGCCAAATCCCATCCGACCTCTCACACATAGTTCCCTCATCCTCGCCACTGAAAATTGTAAAACCATTTTGACCTTTTACTATCCAGGTGGCAGGGTGCCATGCATTTGAAAACATCTTCAACCCATTATAGCCTTGTGGCTAAGGTAAATATGTACTCTGAATTAAACACATCTTTTGTGGTTTAACTTGGTGGTTATGCTCTTAAAAATGATTGTGTAAAAATGGCACCACTTGCTCAGCAGATCAGCTCCCTGTTCAAATGTGTACCTCCTTGCTTTAAGGAACAGTGTAAGATTTTACTCCTGGCTGCCCTGTGGAGCCAACACACTCCGAGAGAGAAACTTGGATTTAAAAAACAAACAAACCCCACCAAAGAAACAACAACCGCCTTGGCTCATACATCATTATCAGACTTGTTAACCAAGTTCCACAGGTGAAGCTGCACGTGGAACCTAATGCCATCGGTTAGACCTGTAAAACCTCACTGAGAGCAATTGGCTTATGCAGATGTAACTGACAGCATAATCGAGGACAGTGGGTTTTCACATATGTAACTTAAGGCCCAGTTGGACTGGAATCTTTATGAATGGTGGTGGTGCCATGTGCCTGAACACATATTGAGTCTCTTAGGATATGTCTTCAACACAGAATTAGCCTGGGCTCTTGGCATGGGTGTTGGCCCTAACGCTCTTCTGTCCAGACACACAAACTTCTCGCCTGAGTTTAGTGATGATTTCAAACCTGGGCTGGCTGGCATGGTTGAGGGTGTGGGTTAGAGCCCAGGTTTCACATTGACTTGGACTTGCAAACCATCCACTTTGAAGTGAGTACACAGGCGAAAACACTTGAGTGCGGATAGTCTTCTGTGTTCCCACAGTTCCCCTGTGTGCCCAGAAGGACAGACAGGTTCTCCCACTATTCACTGGGAAAGAATCATAGGGCAGCTCAACTTAATGCAGCACCAAAAACTATAGGATATGCCACCAGAAGTTCTAGCAACACTCACAGGTGAGTGCAGGACCAGTGAGGATGCAGTAACTCAGGTAGGGAGTCTCAGGGTGGCTGCTCACATCCATGCTATCTTTGCAGTGAAGATGTACCCTCCGATCCTAAGCTAAGGTCTTGAATATGCAGGGAACCTTGCTGAAATCATTGAGGCTCCGTGAAGGAACGGGTGTCTGTCCATTAATCGTTTTTTTTGTAGGATTGAAACCTATGCTTGCAGGGCTGGCAGGTTAAACAAAACAAATGCCCTGTTTATCTATATAAACTGAGCAAATTGAATGTGTAATATAAGTGTAACCTCTTGATGCCATGTGTACAAAGTTGTTAGTATATATGGAGAATAGATGGGTCAAGAACTGCATTTTAAGATATCTGCAGTTGCAAGGAAAATACGTGTTAGTTTTGAAATGGCATTCAGCCATCAGAGTTCCTGGTATCCACCTTACTACAGAGAATTCTTTCCTGGGTGTCTGGCTGGTGAGTCTTGCCCACGTGCTCAGGGTTTAGCTGATCGCCATATTTGGGGTCAGGAAGGAATTTTCCTCCAGGGCAGATTGGCAGAGGCCCTGGGGGGTTTTCGCCTTCTTCTGCAGTGTGGGGCATGGGTCTCTTGCTGGAGGATTCTCTGCACCGTGAAGTCTTTAAACCATGATTTGAGGACTTCAATAGCTCGGACATGGGTTAGGGGTTTATTACAGGAGTGGATGGGTGAGATTCTGTGGCCTGCGTTGTGCAGAAGGTCAGACGAGATGATCATAATGGTCCCTTCTGACCTTAAAGTCTATGACTCTATGACCTTACATGAGTGGTGTAGAGAGTAGCAGGGATATGAGCATAGAATTACAGTTGTTTTCAGGGAGAGTCCTACCTCTGCATTTCCATGCATTCCATTGGTTACAAAGTATTGCCTTACCTGTGAACTACTTGGCCTTCAGTTAGACTGGGACTTTGACAGGATCCAAATGGAGCTGGGCACCCTTTAGGCTCCTTTTGAGAATCTCTGTGGTTTATATTTTAAAACCACAAAACTATTAAAGCATCCCCCTTAAGTTAATGGTATTAAATATTTACCACCTTAAGTCCAGCTTAATGAAGGTAGGAATGGGGTTTTTTTCCTCTGGAAATGAAATGTTTTTACTACCTAACGCTCATCACGTCATATAAAGTGGCTCACTGATGATTTATACTAATTAGAAACAGACTAGACATAGACTACATGCTGATTTAGGAAAAAGTAAAAATAAAATACAAACCTCTGAATCTTCAAAAGTCTGTTTATACCAAATAAAATGTATAGGAATGTTGTTTTGGGGAGGATAACATGCATTAAGAAATACATAGGCCATATAAGAAGGTATCTGATACATCTGTCACTACAGTATCAGAGGGGTAGCTGTGTTAGTCTGGATCTGTAGAAGCAACAAAGGGTCCTGTGGCACCTTATAGACTAACAGAGGTATTGAAGCATAAGCTTTCGTGGGTGAATACCCACTTCTTCGGATGCAAGCAGTGGAAAACCATTTCCACTGCTTGCGTCCGAAGAAGTGGGTATTCACCCACGAAAGCTTATGCTTCAATACCTCTGTTAGTCTATAAGGTGCCACAGGATCCTTTGTCGCATCTGTCACTACAGTATCCTTTCAAACAAAATAAAAAATATGGCATATGCTATCAAAAATACATTTTATACTACTACACATTTTAGTCTCAAAAGGTAACATTTATTCCCAAGAACACTTTATCTCATAGAAACATATCCTTCGCTCTTATTAAGAAGGTAAAAGTTTGCTATACTTGTGACCTAAAAAAAATGGGTTTTATCGTGTTAGCGTGAGCCATAGGAGTAGATACATGACAGGTACATTTTCTAACAATCATCAGACCACAAAATAAACCTTGCATTTAACCAATTGAGACTTAAAACCCAGATTACCTTAAACTGATTATTTCATTACAAGAGACTCCAACATCCCTTTCCTATTGGGTCCGTTCCTGCTTCCATTGATGGCAACGGGAGCATGATTGGACCAGTTCTTTAGCTTGCTCTCTGTATGGACATTGCTTCTTCACTGCCTTGAACTTTGTTGAGGCATGTACATATGTATAAAATGGGTGTAACAGGCTACGCTTCTGATGTTTAGCATTTTTTATATCCACTCATTTGCTGTAGGGAGACTTTTTCCTTCAATCATAGAAGGAATGGCACTGTCACATAGGGTGACCAGATGTCCCGATTTTATAGGGACAGTCCCGATTGTTGGGTCTTTTTCTTATATAGGCTCCTATTACCCCCCCACCCTCTGTCCCGATTTTTCACATTTGCTGTCTGGTCACCCTACCAAAACCTGTGTTAAATCAGGCTGCTGGGCTTTGCCCTGCGCACAAATAAGAGGAAACTGATCTATGTTAAGGTGATTTGGCATTCATTGCCACACCTTTATAACTTTCCCTACAGGGAAAAGGTAACTGTTAAAGCTGGTAGTCTGTGCATGATATTATAGGAGGAAAATGCTAATCCACTTCCTTCTCTGTCTTCTAAGGGTGTCTCCCAAAATCTGGGGTGTTGAGCCTAAGGTGTCTTTCATATGGGAAGACGAAAGGTGAATTATTCTAATGGACAGAAGGAAGTATACTTTGTGAATTTTCAATATGTGGAGTATTTGTGTTGGGTATGAAATCAGTAGTACCATATTCACTGAACATTAAGGAAGATGAGAAACTGTTTAGAAAAAATCAGTTTAACCATAAGCTCGCCTGGGAGATGTTAATACTGTGCCCTTATTTAGGGTATTTATTTGTAGGGCTCCCATTTCTCTAGTAGATCAAATGTGTCTTGAAATAATATCTGGGTTTTATTTCAGCTGAATGTGGGTTCTATAATAGATTGTCTGTTTCATCTCTAACTTTCATAATTCTGTATATAACTTTAAAATTTAAAATCTTGTAAGGGAGGAATTGCTTTCTTTCTCTTCACAGAACAAGTTAGAGAAGTCTTATAAACCAGGGTACTGCCCTCAGCCAGTGGCTGTTTACCTTTTCCACACCAGGAACCTCTTCCCATATATCTGAGACTTGGCTCCCATTTAGCAATATTGGAAGGGCAGGATGGTTGTGACCCTTGACACCTGTTTGAGAGGCCTCAGGATTGTGGCCCACATGTTGAAAACCCATGCTCTAGACCTCAAGGAGGGAGAGTTCCACAACCACACTTTTTATTCTTATTCATTCCCTTTCTTAAAAGGCTCACTACACCTTTAACTTCATTTAAGATAAGACCAGAGTGAATGTCTTTGGGTATATACTTCTAAACTTTGAAATTTCACGCACTTTTGGGACACCCTCAGAGACTTATTTTGGCACACCATTGGTTGTTTGTCTCCGTTTCTAAAACCTTGGCAGAAAAAGCCTTGCAATTCTGTATTCTGAGCTCACTATATATGACTTTATAGAATCATCCATAAATGTAACAGATATTTAAATAAAATATACTGAGTTTTACTCACTTAGGTCACTTACATGTCCCAACTGCTAATTATAATGTGGTTGGTATTGAATTTGAAGACTCTGTTATTGTTGAGACTTTTAATTGTATGTCGGGCATTTCCTTGTACAAATGCTCTCTTTGGAATGGTGCTAGTCAGCAGAGGATATTGTATGTTAGACTTTAATTTTATATGACCATTTGATAAATGTGCTTAGGTCCGATGATAATCCTTCTCTTTCCTAATGTGCTATTGCTGCCACACCATGGACGTGATTTTAAGTTCTGAGTCTCTTGAAGTCTTGCATTAGCTGATGTCACAATTACCAGGCAAACTGCAGTTCTGCACCCTCCTGATCTCTCGGAGTGCACCCCCATTAGGTTTCAGGCTTCAGGTCATTACCTGACTCTGGGTAGCATCATGCTCTCAGACAGGCCCTTGCGCTGCAGTCCCCTGTGTACCAATCACAAGGGAGGTTGTGTAATTCCCATCATTGGAGATTTTTAGGAACAGGTTATACCAACACCTGTCAGGGATGTTCTAGGTATACTTGGTCCTGCCTGAGTGGAGAGGGTTGGACTAGATGACCTCTGAAGCTTCCTTCCAGCCCTACAGTTCTATGTATGTCCATACTCTTTGATTCTCTTTCTTCTGGGGAGTAATGACTGTTGGTTAATACAGTGACCAAACAGCCTCCTTAAAAACAATAAAATAGACTGTCCTCATATCTGCTTACCAGGGGTCTAATAATCTTCCACATGGGGACCCTGGATGGACCGATTCCTTATAGACCCTTTCACAGAACCTTCCTCTGTGTCCCCTTGACATTTCCCCCCTGTTTATAGCCCCTTTTGATCTACCAACTCCAAGCTGTTACGCAACAAGGTTTGCAACTCTTTGGAGACATCCTTGAAGCTAGCAGCTTGACCCATTGTCTTCCAAGTGTGTACTTAGATGTTCTTATCTGGAAAACCATTTGTGTTGCTTCCCAGTTTGTTCTTCCCACAACCCCTATTGAATTCAAACATTATGGCATCTAATAAACATTCCCCCAGTCCTCTATCAGTATAAATTATAACAGTCTCAACAACTAGGTTACATATCAATATTCTTAGATGCTTACATAGTACGCTCCTACAGTATTTATAATCTGTACACTCTTATAGTATTCATAATCTGTCATGGCTGATATCATCCATCTTTTGGATCATGGGCTAGTGCATTTGAAACCTTCCTCCAGAGACATAATATAGCCGCATGGTGGAACTTTTAATAATATAGCATTGCAACAGTGTGTCAATACATGAAATGTGTTTTTATGATTAAAAGTATCACATATTTTGCAAACTACCTCCAAAAACAAAGATTGATCAATCTTTCAACCTTTGGGACTCTCTAAAGGCCTACCTCTGAGAGCAAACTGTTTCTGTCATCGCCAGCAAAAAGACATAAGTAACCACTAAAATAAACCATTTAGAACAAAAGCTTAAATACTTAGAGCTGGAATGTAACATGATAAATTCCCATGAAACTTATAAAATCTTAATGGAAATGAGACAAGAATGTAATGAGGCAGTCATCCAGTTTGGGTTGAACTACTGATGATTCACAAAAACTCCAATTAATGAGTCGGATAATAGAATTGAAAAGATATTGTCCTAGTAACTTTGAAAAAAAAAAAAGAGGGAATCAGTTACATTTATATAGGATTCTAGTTAATTAGGGGGAGAACTCAGAGAAGTCTGTGTGTTTATGTCCCTCAGCACAGGGGGAGATATAGGTATAGTCTTGCGGTTAAGTGCCTAGGTAAGGTCATTGGAGATCTGGGTGCTGTTCTCAGCTTTCCCAAATATCTGTGGCAAGCCATTTAATCTCTTTCACTTCTGCACTGTAAAGTGGAGATGATGATAATACTTCCTTTTTCTGTCTTTATTTTAATTGTGAGCTTTTTGGGGCGGAGACTGCCTCTTACCGTGTGTGTGTGTACAGTGCCTAGCACAATGGGGCCCCATTTTTCAGTTGGGGCCTCCAGGAAGTATTGATATAAATAATAGCTCAAAGTATAACTCAAGATCAGAATGCTGGTATAATCTAATCGGTAGTTAAATCAGTCATTGAACCATACGCATCTCCCAGTTAATCTTTCTCTCCATCTCCCTTTTTTATCTTGAGCCAAATAGAGTGAAGTCAGAGTATTCAGCTTCCTCCAGGTCATTAAGAGTATTACTTTGTTTAATGTCAAAGAATGAGAAATATAGCAGAAAAGAGAACCCATCATATCAGACCCATCACCCACAAAACCTGCTTTCAAGGTGAGGGTTTTTTGTTTTTATTTTGTTTTATTGTTGGGAGTGTTTTTGGACAGGGGAGGGGGTTCATCTACTGAGCCAGAGCAAGAAAAATATGAACAAAAACCCCCTTCTTAAAAATAAGAGTAAAGAAGAAACAGTTTCAGTATTAAGAACAGGATTACTTGTGGCACCTTAGAGACTAACAAATTTATTTCAGCATAAACTTTCGTGGGCTACAGTCCCACTTCATCGGATGCATAGAATGGAACACACAGTAAGCAGATATTTATACATTCAGAGAAACATGAAAAGGTGGAAGTATTGTATTAGTAATATGTCAATCAAATGTTACCATGAAGGATGCAATCTGGAGTTGACCTGGAGTATCAGCAATAGGATGAACTGTTTCTATCGTTGGTACAATTAACAGAAAATTACTATTCAATATAAAATGCTTTAGAAACTTCACAAGGGGAGAGAAATCAAGCTTCTATTTTAATTTTTTATAATTGCTGCAAAAGCTCCTACATTTTTAACTGTCCTGGCTCCATCAGGAAGTCCCAACACACTTAATTTGTAATTAATAGATGCACTTCTGTTTTTCTAGATAGTCTGGCATTATCCTTTAATGAGAGTTCTATTAAGGGCTGCAGTACTCTCTGATTTTACTTAAACCCCTTGAATTGTATAAGGCAATTGCTATGCAATGTCATCTGTTGTCCTATATGATGTTAAATAAGGGCTATTTGAGTCCAATTTCTGCTCCAAACTTTGTCTTCTGATTTTTATCCACCTGTCTCAAAGACTGTTGCTTATTCAACCCTCAGTACTTGAGTCTGCAGTGAAATGATTAGGGTTGTTATCTTGGAGGATGACTCACTTCAGGGAACCACAAATCAAGTTCACATTGTAGAACTCTGTACTCGTGGTAGGCTCCACAGGAATACTAGTGACTGATTGCTGTTGCAGTTTACCAGACACTACTGTAGTATTATGATGATCATCATGACCTTCTGATAGAGGCAATGATCCATGCAATTAACAACTATTTCCTTCTTCTGCATGACAGTATGTTGCTATTTGATATATTTGCTTTGCTACGCTTTCTTCTCTATATCTTCATTTTTCTCTTCTTTCCCTTAGTTTAATCCTTGTTTTCTTCCATTTTGGTCAGATGTGATGCAGGACAAAATGATGCCACTGACTTCACTATTAAGAAACTTTATTTTCTTCTAGATCAGCCCAGGCCCCCCCCCCCCCCCCGGAATTAGGTATTACACAAAACAGATACCACCCTTAAAGGAGCATTCATAGATTCATAGATTCTAGGGCTGGAAGGGACCTCGAGAGGTCATCGAGTCCAGCCCCCTGCCCTCATGGCAGGACCAAATACTGTCTAGACCATCCCTGATAGACATTTATCTAACCTACTCTTAAATATCTCCAGAGATGGAGATTCCACAACCTCCCTGGGCAGTTTATTCCAGTGTTTAACCACCCTGACAGTTAGGAACTTTTTCCTAATGTCCAACCTAAACCTCCCTTGCTGCAGTTTAAGCCCATTGCTTCTTGCTCTATCCTCAGAGGCTAAGATGAACAAGTTTTCTCCCTCCTCCTTATGACACCCTTTTAGACACCTGAAGACCGCTATCATGTCCCCTCTCAGTCTTCTCTTTTCCAAACTAAACAAACCCAATTCCTTCAGCCTTCCTTCATAGGTCATGTTCTCTAGACCCTTAATCATTCTTGTTGCTCTTCTCTGGACCCTCTCCAATTTCTCCACATCTTTCTTGAAATGCGGTGCCCAGAACTGGACACAATACTCCAGTTGAGGCCTAACCAGCGCAGAGTAGAGCGGAAGAATGACTTCTCGTGTCTTGCTCACAACACACCTGTTAATGCAGCCCAGAATCAAGTTTGCTTTTTTTGCAACAGCATCACACTGTTGACTCATATTTAGCTTGTGGTCCACTATAACCCCTAGATCCCTTTCTGCCGTAGTCCTGCCTAGACAGTCTCCTCCCATTCTGTATGTGTGAAACTGATTGTTCCTACCTAAGTGGAGCACTTTGCACTTGTCCTTATTAAACTTCATCCTGTTTACCTCTGACCATTTCTCCAATTTGTCCAGATCATTTTGAATTATGACCCTATCCTCCAAAGCAGTTGCAATCCCTCCCAGTTTGGTAACATCTGCAAACTTAATAAGCGTACTTTCTATGCCAATATCCAAGTCGTTGATGAAGATATTGAACAGAGCCGGTCCCAAAACAGACTCTTGCGGAACCCCACTTGTTATACCTTTCCAGCAGGATTGGGAACCATTAATTATATCCATTAATATATCTAACTGTATAGGTGTTTTTAAAATTAACTTTTTGGTTAGTTTAATCTTAACTTTTCTTGTAACGACTGGGCCCCATATTTTAGCTTAATTAAAGCAGGGACATTGCGTTTAGACAGATACTTTCTCCAAAAGACAGAAAGATCTTAGGACTTGGAACAGCATTATAAACGTTTTAATCTGTGGATCTCAAAGTATTCAACAGACACTTGTAAAACTCACAACATCCCTGTGAGATGATTATTATACTGTACTTATTTTACAGAGGGGTAAACTAAGGAACAGAACGATTTAAGTGACTTACCCAAGATCAAAGCAAGTCAATAGCCTTACATTTCTTATTCCACATGTATAGGGAACTTAAATACATAGGTGAAGAATGATGTTTAAAGGGGCAAGATCCTGCTCCTACTGAAGTCAGTTGCAAAATTTCTATTGATTTCAGTGGTGCAGAATTGAGTCTTAAGTGAATAATGGCCCGCCTGTATGCTCTCTTTCATAGACCTTAGAGCATCATGCATAATAAAAACTATTATCTAAACTTAAAAATAAGAACATAACTAAAACAAAAGCATTAGTTTCTGACCTGTGTGTCTCAGCTCTCTCCCTTTATTTCTTAGCCTTCCTCCCCATTTAATATTAACCTGTCATTTCAGCTAAGAAGGAATCATGTTCTCCTCTCAGTGGCCAAGTTTTCCAAATGAGCTTCATACAAACATATTCCAAACATAGGAGGGAAAAGCAGACTTACATATTTTCCTCTATTTGGAATACAATGTTTCTTTAAACCTTAAATGGGATAAAAATCACGTTTTGGAAAATGTTGATGTACTACTTAGGTGTAGTAATTTAATTTGGTGTAGTATTAGGACACTACCCCACGTCTTGTGTAGCTGCCAGCCCCATTCCAGAGCTGGCAGCTGCGACACAGCACCATCCAAGATCGCCTGGTCAGAGCCATCCTGCCACCTTTGGGGAAGGTTGCCATGAACTCAGCCATCCCCAGAACGGACAGCCAACTGTGACCGAACATCGTCATCACCAACGAGGACCAGAAGAAGATCATCATGGTGGAAGTCACAGTGCCCTTCGAAAACAGGCCCCTGGTTTTCCACAACGCCCAATCTCAAAAGCTGGAGAAATACGCCCCTCAGGCCGACACCCTAGGGGCTATGAGGTTGAAACTCGCGCGCTGATCATCGGAGCCCTGGGCGCATGGGACCCCGGTAATGAGTGAATGTGGAGTTACCGAGAGAGAGAATGTGGAGTTGGTCAACTCTATGCTCAGCTGATGCGACCACTCATGGTGTCGGATGCCATCAGGTGGTCGAGGGACACCTACATAGAACACATCACCAGACATTGGCAATATCAGAGGAATGAGCTGGAATGAGAAGTGCAATCGGAAAAGTAACTCCAATACTTTCCTGATGGACTGATTTTTCTCTAAATGGACAACCTATCCTAAATTCTCAATTACTGAGGGACAATCTTCACTCATTGATATATTTTCCTTTCCGCCACCAACTCTCTATAACATTTTTCATGAGCAATGTACCCAAATGCATGGATGCTAAATATCTAAAATGTATTCTTAAATTCATTCACCTAAATTTGGGTTATTGCTGATTATGCACTATATGTATCTTATGACTTTAAAAACAAACGTTGTATTTGTAGATAATCTTCTAAGCACTACACCCAGATGTACAGATACTCTTTTCTCAACTTATATATTATATAATATTTTTAACATTAGCTTTAATTTGTGGAATACCTTTTTAAATATGGGCAAAGTTTGCAGTACTCTTGAAATGAGCCATTTCAAATGTGGGGAGAAGACGGATTTAGACTTGAACCCTTAACAATGCTTTAGAGAAAACTCTGCTAGTGTCCACTTTCATGTTTCTCCTGCAAATGCAGCACAGATCATGGATCTGTAGAAATGCATCTACATGCATGAAAATCCTGTGAGATCTACATGATCTGTCTAAGGGTGACCAAATCGTAACGTGCAGAAAGGTCCCCTCCTGCCAAAGACAAACTTTCTAGGAAAACACATTGCTGACTTAATTATTTTTGTGTGTGTGCTGTATGCCATTTAAAATAATAATCATGGTTTCTGGGGCAGTTGGACATTTGGCCTTTTTTGTTACATTTATATCACAATTTGGAGCCTGATCCTGTGGGAAGAAAAGCATTTTCTGTGAAGCCTTGAATACCCTTATCTCGCATTAAGTTCAGGAGTAGTTGTGTGTGTACAGTGCCGTGTATTAGACCCTGATCCTTGAGAGACTTATGTACGTGCTTAACTTTCAGCACTAGAGTAGTCGCATTGAAGTCAAGTGCTTAAAGTTAAGTATATACATAAGTCTATGCAGGATCAGAATTTTAGTGTCTAATGTCCTTTTGTCAGTGTTGACAAGATCTCTGCTATGCCCCAGCCTTTACACAGCCTTCTTTAGTGTGTCAGGTCCCGAAGAAGTCACACTTTTCCACAAGGGTAGGACATGCAGCTTCAAAACCTCCTACACTGAACCTCCCAGCTCCTGCACTCCTAAATTCTCACCATGAGCTCTGAACTGTGAGTCTGACTGATGTGTACTCCTGTTCTGAGATTTTACCCCTGCAGGGATCAATGGTCTTAGCAAAAAGAAAACAAGAAAAATACCTGTGGCACCTTAGAGACTAACACATTTATTTCAGCATAACCTTTCGTGGGTTAAGAACCCGATGAAGTGGGTTCTTAACCCACGAAAGCTTATGCTGAAATAAATGTGTTAGTCTCTAAGGTGCCACAGGTATTTTTCTTGTTTTCTTTTTGCTGACACAGACTAACACGGCTACTACACTGAAACTGGTCTTAGTAAGCATTTGCAGTGATACCAGGCAACCTTTTCAAAATGGAGTAAGGTTTATTAGGCAATTGGAATACACTGTCAGGAAGTCCTTGGGTTAGCACAGAGAAGCAGAGGTTAAGATGGAGTTCAGACTGGCCAAAGCTAGGGCTCCACCAAGCCAAACTGCTGTAGGAGCCATCTTGGGTTTGTTTGTTTGTTTTTTTCATCTCAGTCCCAGATGAGAGCCTAGTTCTTATCACAGGTTCCTGCCATTGGGATTCCTGTTGTCTTTCCAGGATCCTCCTTTGATATATTGATTCCAGCAAGCCCTTGGTAGTTCATTCATACCACCCCAGACAGCTCTGTGACACAAACACCTCGGATCTCCTGTTTTGCCCCAGAAGCATTTTAACCTTTCTGCATCCATTGGATAGTAAAACCAAGCCAAATGGGTCAACTACCATGCATATCATTCATAAAAATATTATGGATAATTCTCACTTCCGTCATACCCTGATTCCGTTACATAACCATAACACTAATTTAATGATGCTTGTGAAATCCCCAGTGTAAGAGATGTGTGGGTTAAGTGCTTTAGATTTTTAATGACACTCATGTTCTGAAAATGAGAAATAGGTGTTCTGATTTAGCGAATCTGCCTTGCTTCTGAATTCGATTTCATGACTACTTTCCTGGGTTCTTAGTTACATACTGTGACAGTAAACAAGCTTTTGAATGGATCTAACATAACTAGGCTTAGATTTTAATAAATATTTTAAAAGCAAACCTTAAATAAACAAAGCTATTCTTGTCACCATTCGTATTTGCTTTTTTTCCAATTAAGCTCCCATTTACCTTTCAGAAATTCTCCCTTCAAATTTTTTTCTTTCCAATAAAAGGAACACACTTGTTTACATTCCTCTTCTTCCCCCCTCCCTTTCTCCATCGCAGCTTATATTCTTCCTCATTTGCTTCCCTTATTCAAACAATACTGATCTCTCTGGAGATCCTGTTATTTGTATCCTGTTGTTTTGACCAGTGCTCTTGTCTTTGCTGCACAGCTGCTTATCTTTTTATTTTACTTGCTTAAAAAATGTGAGCAACACTGCTGTGAGGTCAGCTGGGGGTCACAGTACAGAGGACACGGGGGTCCAGAGGTCTATCAGGAAATAGGAAGTACAATTTTTATTTTTCCTCCAGTTGCAGAGATGTTTCAAATCCTGATCCTGCAGGCTTTTCCTCAAGTGAATAACTCCTATTTGTGTTAATATTCCAAATGAATCCAGTGGGGACTATCCATGTGCATCGGAGGTGTAGGATTGGCTCCTTAGCTTTAGAGCCAAAAAAGGTTGATTTGGCCTTTAAAAAATCATACCAAGAGAAGAAGCTTGTGTTCTGTTAGTGAGTACACTGAACAGTGATGTAATTCAGTGAGTTAGTCATCAAAGGTCCATCAAACCACTAATGTAAATTTTAGGCAAATTATGTTCTGTAGAATTGTTTTGCCTGTTTGGTTTTTTTAATGTCAATTATGTCGTAATGTAATATATGAAGACATGCCTTCAAGTATCACCAGGAACACTTACAGGGATGCTTGCTGTAGACAGCATATGGCATCACCTATGAATTATGCACAGTCGACATATGGAGAATGGAGACAGCCTAAGGAAATGATTAGACCTGTTATCATAGCAATTGTTGTACATTACTTTCACGTGACTGGATAAAATGCAATTTCACCCTAGATTGGAGCTGTGAATGTTGCTTCCAAAAGCAATATATTAACAATGCATATGACTATTTAATTGTTGCTGGATAATGTAGTATTTTCAATTATCTTTTAGTTTTGGCTACAGGTTTTGCTCATTGAGAGGCTGGGATTTCTTTTTAGAATTAAACACAGTATTTTGGGGGGAGGAGCAGTGGGATAAAAATAGTTTAATTTTTTGTTAATCTGTTTCATTTTATAGCAAAAATCACTCTCCAGGTGGGCAGCTTTTAATCAAGTTTTCATTTACTGATTTCTATTTTTCATTGTCTACAAGTACTAAATATTATTAAAACCAGGTTTTCACCTGGAATAAGAGGATTTTTAATTACTCCTTTACTCCACAAATAGGCTCAATCTTTCCTCTAGTGAAAATTCAGCCCTAAACTATTGGAATTTAATTCTGTATTTTGCTAAATCCTGAACTTAGACCTGTGTGAATGAGTAGGTCTTTGCATCCCTCACTATCCACATTTACTTAAAACCTTGACACCAATTCTCATTATTGTCTGATGCATTCCATATAGCTTTTTCCAAGGGGAACTGGTTCATCCCAGTGCAGCCCCACTACTGCAGTGCTTTTCCGTAATTGTACAATCATCTCTTGGCAGCTGGGCATACCTGGTGTTTGGGTTAGTGTATGGAGATCAACTTTGAGTGATTTTGCTATCTCTAAAACTTCAATTATCATTTAAAAAATAGTGACACAGATTTAAATTTTAAAAAGTCAAAATGTGTGCTGTAATAGTCAGAAACCTCTTGGAAACACTTATTATGAATGGTTTGATGATCATAAAACAGAAAAGCAAAGGATGGAGGAAGAAAGAAAAACCTAAAAAAAAAAAATCCCCCCCCCCCCCCCCAAATTTCCTTGGGGTTTGTTTCCAGGCCTGCTGTGTACACCTCAGCTAATAGAAACTTCAGCACCAGATGATGATGATGATAATAGTAAGCATGCCTAAAATACTCCTTGGCTGTATGGAGTATTCCTTTTCCTTTTCTAGGATACTTCACAAACTTTATATGCAAAAGCACCATTGAAATGCTATCTTTTGGAGGAGAGGGTGTCAGTCAATTAGTGCACAGCATAATTAGGAGGGGAATATGGCCCAGGATGCTGTTGGGAAAACCCCTATTCTTACAAAAGGGAAATAGGGTCATGGGGAGGAGGGGGGGAATTGTCATAATTATGTATCTTATTGCTTCTCCTCCTTGTGAAAATCTGAATTACATTCCTTGCAGAAAGTTGTAGAGAGAGCCTAGCCTTCCTTCCTTTGGAATAGTCAGAATTTATTACTGCCTTGCCTTGCTCTGCGCATGCATTGACAAAGGCATTTATTCTCATTATGGTGTGGAAAATTAAATCCCTGTCAATCAAGATGCAAACTTACTGCTCGGGACAGATTTTGACCTCATTTACACAGCTGTAACTGGGGTAGCTCTGAAGTCAGTAGAATTTATCCACCTTCACCCCACTGTAATTGAGGTCAGAACCTGGCCCAAATTATATCTTCCAAGGAGATGAACCTCTCAGGGTATGTCTACACAGTGAGCTGCAGGAAATCTCAGAGCTGGATTCAACAGGCTCAGTCTCGCACTTTGGCACAGCTGTGTAGACATTGCAGGTGGAGTTCTGTCTCAGAAGCCCACCTAGTCTCGAAGCTTCAGAGGCTGAGCTCCAGCCTCAACTGCAAAAACTACACTGCTATTTTTAGTGCCGTAGTGTGAGTATTGTGAGCTTGAGTCTGTTGACCTGGCTTCTGAGGCCCGCTACTGCAAGCTGTGTAGACATAGCCTCAGAGGTTTCTCTCTCTCTCTCTTGTCCATCCATATCTGCATCTGTAAATATGAAGGCAGCCTTTCTAACTATTTTGCAAGAAAGTCATGAGATTCACCCCTAAGGTGTCCCAACCGGTTCCATGTAATGCAGGTTGAAATTCCATTCAATGGGAAATTTTTCAAAATTTGGTTTTGGCCACATTTTGGAACAAAAGGTTGTAATCTTGGAATTCTTCACAAAATGAAACATTCCAAAATATTTAGTTTGGTTTTGATAAATCTGAAATGTTTGTTTCAATATTTTTATATTATATTACAATATATAATCATACAAGTCAAAACAATAGAGGCAAAACAAAACATTTTGATAATGTCCTGTGAAAATGTCAATGAAATAGATTTCCTGAAATACTTTGATTTCATTGATTGAGTTTTCTGAAGGAAAACTGTTCCTTCAGAAACCTTTCAACCCATCTCTAGTTCCATATCACACTCGGACAGTTCCATTGTAGTGGGACTTGGCCAATGACTGTCCTAAATTGTGGGTTTCTTCTGAAAAATTGTTCTTTTTAAATGGCACATTCTTACTCAACAGGTACCTGCTACATGTTGGCTTTCCCTCATTTCAGCTCACTTTAAGGACACAGATAAGCTTTTACTGCTTTTTTATTCCTGCACAGCCAACGCAGCTATAAAGATGTGAGCTGTGGATTCTATTTTATCAGTGCATCATTAATAGAATTATTTACCCAGTTACAATCAGTTGTACCTATGTAAACAAATTGGAGCTAATGTGGGTTACACAGGTGACACTGAGGGCCTAATTTGAAGGCAGTGGGTTTGCAGAGATGCAAATCAGGGCTAATTTGGCCTGAAGAAAAAAGAAAAAAAAGTATTACTGAGAATAATGCATGACTTAGCTTCCAACTTACTTCTCAGAGCCCACGCTGAATTTGCGGGGCTGGCAATTAGAAAAACATCTTTTTACTTGTAAATTGAACACACTTGATATGGAAACTCTGTGAGAGACAATAAACATGGAATTCCCCAATGCCATTTTAGAGACACTTTTTAGACTAGAACCGCACTAAGAATTCTTTTGCGTTGGTCAGAGCCGTACAGCCTGCTTGACTGTCTAACCACTTGGGCATTGTGCTACAGCAAAAAAACAGGAGGTGCTGCTAATGGAGGAACTATGCAATAACTTGCAGAAGAGGTGCTTGGAATATTAGGGAATAAACCAGATGAGATCAGGAGTTGCCTGGGCTAGCAAAAAGGAAAGGAACACATGTATTTGTGGATAAGGGCTTGCATGAGTAGCACGGAGATAAATTAAAGGGGTCCGGGCATGGTGGTAGGAAACAAAAGAAAAAAGAGTTGAGTGGTCGGAGGAAAAGGGATGAAGATGTACTGTGTGAAGTATGGGAGCAGAGTCTGAATTGTAATTAAGTGTGCAGTTGTGTTGGCATTTTTCTACAAATTTACACTCTGTCCTTTACCTCTTGAGTTCTACAACAATAAAATAGTAACTTAAAAGCCTTTTGCACAGTAGTTTCACCATTTTCTATTAAAATGCAGTAATTGTACTGAGCTTCTCAAATTGATTATCAGGCTTCAGAATGACAGTTTGAATAATGAACTTTATTTGTAGACAGGAAATTGGCTCTAGCCATGGCTTTTCAGCCCGCTAATGTATGTATCCATTCCTTTGGGGACTGGAGAGTGTTTATGAAACAGGCAACAATAATTTAAAAACAAACAACACCCCCTTTCCACATCGGTTCCCTACCATTCAAAAGCATTGTTAAAAAATTTCGAGTTCAAATCTTAGTGTTACAGTCAATGATATACAGAACATTCAAATCTTTTTTCTTGGAGTCTTCAAAGACGAGAGAGTTATAAACTGTGAACATATCGTATCATGAATGCAGATTGGGTGACATTTTCCCATGTTAGGTCAGAAACTTTTCATGCTTTCAAAAAAAAAAAATTGCTGTACTCTTGTTGACTTTTTGTTTTCATTTATTAGCATTGCTTCCTTTTCATGGCAGAAACTCTCAATGTATCCTCTATGGTAGTTCTTATTTCCCCTGCTAGCCCCAGCTGCTGAGAGTAGAGGTAGACAGCTGTAGAGCTCTACTGCTTTTGAATTTAGACAATACACTGCTTGAGACTCAACAGATGTTTGTTTTGTAGACTAAAGGGAGCATTACATACAGTTTCTTCTCTCCTCCCAGATGCAGATGTTTGTTTCTGGAATTCAAATATGCAGACTTCACAACACCTAGAACAAAATGCTTTCTCTACTCATGTTAGAAGGAAATTATTAGGAGACCTGTCCTAGATTTTTGAGAAATTATTTTAAAAGTAAAAAATATTTAAGACAATGGCTAGTGTTTTGCATATGAGTTCTATACAGGAACGGTCAGTTATTCCTGGATTTCCTCCACTATTATATTGTCCTTTGTGGCTACAATACTTTTGCTGGGGCAGGGGAAGAGGGAGTTGTTTAATAGAGATATAATTAGGCACATAGCTTTTGGGGACATAGCTCCCCTTTCACTAACAACTACTCATATTTGTCCTGCCACACAGGCTGCTACTTTTCCTTTAGGCCCTAATTCAAGAAAACCCTTAAGCTTGTGCTTAAATCCATTGCTGTTCAGGAAAGTATTGCCTATTGTGTGACCTGGGACTAGTCATTCAACCTATGTGTACCTCAGTTTCACCATGTACACGATGGAGATAATGATGCTTGCCTTTTTTTAAAAGCACTGTGAGCTTTATGGATGAAAAGTGTTATGTAAGAGCTAGGTGGTATTATTAACTTCCCTTTAATGGGACTTCAACATGTGCTTAAGTACTTTGATGAATTAGGGATGCTTTCTTGAATTTGGCAGCCTCGCTGGTCAAGCATTTCCAGCTTCTCTGCTACATTGGTTAGCAACTTATTTCACCTTCAGTTACAGAAGAATGGAGAACACTAGTAGCAACAACATGGATTCTGCAGGGAAGGGGAATCTTGTAGAGAATAATCAGTTAATTTAGCACAGGATTCTCTGTTCTGTCTAGGCCCTTGGTGTATGAGGTTGTTAGGGTTAGATGAATGAACAAAGATTGTCCAACACCTCCAGACTTCTTTAGAATACATAGGGGGGGGGAAGTATATCTCCCTGTCCCCTTCTTTCCCCATGATGTGATGAGAGCAAGAAGAGAGAGAGCTTCCCTTCTCCTTGTTCCTTCTTGACAATGTGAGGGCAGGAGCAGATGAGATAAGGAAGCTTTCTCCCACCCCTGTCCATCCCCATTTGCCTGGGGAAGTTATACAAGAGAGAGAAATGCCTTACCTCCCTCACATTCGGGAACAGGGAGGCAAAAGTAACAGGCTGCTGTCAGCAAAGGAGATTCTAGCACTCCATTTCAGAGTGAAGAGTGATGTGGGGGATCTGAGCGTAGAGATCAAAAAGGTGCACTGGGGAGAGAGCACAACATATAGGAAGGAATGTGGGAGTGGGAGCACAACTGCAAACAAGGTGCCTGTGTAACATTGACAGACCCCGGTTGTCAGCGGGTGGGATCGAACCTGGGGCCTCTGGAGCTTAGTACACGAGCCCCTAGCGCATGAGCTAAAAGGCAACTGGCTGTTAGTTAAGGCTGTAGAGCAAACTCATTAATCTCTCTCTTTAAGTAGTCTTGGTACCACTAGATGGGACAGAACACCACACTGAGGAGGTGTGTAGGTTACACCTGCACACTTGACACTTCAGTTGTGGTGTTGCTCTGAGCAGAGTTAGATGGTACAGTGACTTAAACACCAGCAACCAATCTACATTAACGTTATAACTGTTGCTACCAACAATTGCAATCCACTGGGGGCAGCAATAGTATTGGGGAAAAGAAGGATAAACAGATTCGTGAGAAAAATAATTTGTCCTGGTTTGCCTGCCTTGTGCTTTTGATAGCACTTTGTTTAGTCATTTTCACTGTACTCCCATATAGCTAGTTCCTGCGGTTTTTGTTTTTGCAAGTCTATCATATATCAACAGCTTTTTTTTAAAGTAGAAAAATGTGAATGTAAAGTCACAGACATTGGCTGGGACAAGTGTAACGTGATACTACTTGTGACATATTTTTGGAGATCGTCTGGAAGTCAAGTTGATGATTTGTCTTTAAGGCCCTGAATGATCAAAACTTAGTTGGCCTCCACCCTGATGAGAGAGAAAAGAGAGCTTGCAGTGTTTCAAGATTCTGAAGGAACTTTTGTTTCTCCCATAGTTATTGATAGCAAATCCAACTCTTTGAAGGGTTCTTTTGCTTTATCTATTTGTGGAAGTAAGTTATGTGAACTTTTTAATGGCTTTTATAATATTTTGTAATTCCTTTCTCCTTAGACAAGTCCTTGTTTTGTTTTCTGTGATAACATTTTGTGCTACAGCATTTCCTGTTCTGATGTTTTTGCTTTATAGTTTAAGTCCCTTTTGAGCAAAGAGATGGCTGTTTGTTTTTGAAATTCCTGTCACAATTTTCTTCGCCAGTGCCTTTCTGAGAGTTCATTTTTGGTAAGCATTCTCTATACTTGTGCCTGCACTGAAAACCACCTACACAGTCAGTCTAATCAACTGTATGTGATGGGTATGTTCTCTTTTGGAGTTCTTTCTGGTCAACCAGAATGCATTGTATCATATCTCCCTAGATATTTTGAGTGAAATTGTGCTTTTGTTGGGGTGAGAATGGCAGTGGTAAGGAAAATCTTGCCAATCTCATCTTAGTTACAGGAGGCATCTTGCTGCTGCTGGGCAGGTTGACTCAAGCCAAGTAGCTGCATAAGGGCCGGCCCTAGACTAAATGGCATCCCAGACGAGGAGTGTCTTCGGTGCCCCTCCCCTCAATTTGTTAAACTTTTGAATACCTTATTTTTTATTGCATTTGTATCCCATGTCAAGACTTTGCACAATTTGCATGTATGATTTATCCCTGTCATATAAGACAATCAGTTTGCACACTAGTATCTGTAAATCTGTATATAAGCAAATTAAACATTTTTGTTTCCTCTAAGCTTATAAAAACTTTTTAATAATAACTAAAATGTACTAAACAAGAAATTGAACTGAACCAACATTGGGTGGACCAGTATTAAATAGTTTTAAGTAGGTGACAGCCTTAGAATGCTAACCCTGGTCCTTTAGTTCAAAAGGTGCTTTTCTCATTTTTGCCCTTGTGAACTAAAGCACAGCATCCGAGAGATCCAAAGACTGGCCAATGACATTTTCAAGCAATAAAAGTGATGTCAGTCTCTCATTGGCCATCGTCGATTGAAGATACGTTTTAATGAGCCTGAGCTTCAAAAAGCTGCGCTCACCACTCGCGACTGTGACTGGCAGCATGAGCAGGATCCTCAAAGCTATCCACACATTAGGAAAAGCATCCTTCAGCTCTGCATCATGAATGAATGGGAGAACGTGGAGTAGAGAGTGCTTCCGGTGTGGCAAAATGTGATGGATGTTGTCCAATTTGACATAGAGGTCTTTATCATTGACAACCGATCATTCCCCAGTGTCAATATCCGGTGAAGGTCCATAGAATTGGTCAAGAGTGTTTTCCTGTCCACCAGCAGCTTACTAAGGTCATACAAAAAAACCCAGGTCTTTTCGTGGTGCTTCATTTGTCTGAACCTTTCTTCGATGGACACTCAAGCAGTGTCCATGAGCAAGCAAAGAAACCTCCCTCGTGAGTTTTTCTTCCGAGCTTCCCATCACCTCATCTCTGCCCTCATAACCAAACTGTCTCCTCTTCTGATTAATACCAGTTTCCTTGAATACGGGCTCAACTCCTATGTTTTCTGACATTTCTTTGGCAGCAGCGATGGCATCTTCAAATCCGTTGTCTCTATAGGTCACAACGAAATCAAGGCAGCTTCTTATCAAAGTAGTAGTGGTCGCAATGTCCATTGACTGAGTTTGTAATGCCTTGCTTACAACGTCTAATTAGAACAGGATATTGTGCCAAACCAAAATTGAGACCAGAAATTTGAAGTCCGTGATCTGCTCTGCCAGACTTCGTGCCTCATGTCAGATTCCAGCCTCGGTTTTACTCGACTGAGCCGGTTCCATCAGGGTGTCGTAAACCTCAGTCATTTGGTACCTCACTGGCCTTATGCTGTCAATATGGCTCTTCCATCGAGTGTCACTTTGTGGCTTCATGGTCAGATTTGTAACTGTGTCTATGAGGATCTTCCACTTGATAGCTGATGCTGAAAACAGGATGCATATCCTTTGCAGTACTCCGAAGAGAGATACTGAATCTAAAAAAGATGATGCTGCATCTAACACAACCAGGTTGAGGGAACGGCAGCCGCAAGGCACGAAGAAAGCTCTTGGAATTCAGCACAAGGATCCTTGCCTGGACACCGCTATTTCTTCCCTTCATGTTCGCATCGTCGTCATAGCCTTGGCCACAGCAGTGCTGAAGCTTTATTTTATTTTCATTCAAAATGTTCACAAACAGTTCTGTTAGGCCTTTTCCACTAGAGTTGTCCACAGACAGGAAACAGTTTGCCTTTACTTGGATACAGCTATCCTCATCGTCAACAAATCTTACTGTAAATGACATCTTTTCACTGTGACTAATATTGGGAGTGCAGTCCATTATTATAGCATAGTACTTTGCTTTGCCAAGCCGCATCAATATATTATCAAGCACCTTCCTTGCCATAAGGTCAATCCATTCATTTTGAATTGATTGGCTGCAGTAATGGTCCATAACTTCTTTACAAACTACTTGATATAGGTGCTCACGCATGACATCATCTTATTTCCCAAGGAGCTCTACCATACCGAGAAAATTACCATTATGTTCAGTGAACAACTTATCCAATGAGCCCTGGGAAGGCAAATTATTCTTTCCAAGAAAGAGGGTAATTGAGATCAGACGCTTGAGCACGTTCTTCCAATGCCAGGTTTCTACATTAATAATGTGCTGTTTTTCTGTGTCTATGCATTTATTCATTTTGAGCCTGGATTCAACCTCCAGCCATTTGGAGTAGGCTGTAAAATGGCCAGGTGACTTTTCATCTTGCTTCAGAGCATCAGCTGAGTTATGCCAGTAATTGTACCCAGAAAGTGCAAGCAACGATTTGGCATTCTTGTCAAATATTTTGCAACAGAAACAGAACACTTTGGCTAGTTTACTCAAAATCAACAACAATGTCGATTCAGTTTCTCTCTTCCGCAGTGTGACTTTGAGAAGTGTTGCTCGTTGAGAAGTATGCTCATTTACTGGAAATGTCATATCCTCGATTTTGCCCAGCCCGTTCAAATTGTATGATCAGTATTAGCAGAGTTTAGGATTGCCGGCCATAAGCAGGATCTGATGTATCGATTTGTGATGTGCAATTTTTCTCACTGCTGTTTGTCATCATGCGAGGCTGATTCGTCTTTGTCATTACTCTCCTTTTCATGTAAGCTGCATTCTTCTTTATCATTGCTCTCCTTTACACCACCAGGAAAACTGAATGATTCTCCATCACTTTCCTCACATTTCCATTCCTTATCTTCAAGTAAATCTGTTTAATTCCTTAGGAAAGCAAAAGTCTATGTTCCGCAGTCTTAGAAAGTCATCAAACATTACGTTTTAAGCATAGCAAAAAAAGTAACTATAGTTATTTTATATTCTTGCATAGATAGGGATTCAATAGATATCTCTGATGTCTCATTTAATATGTCCTTTATTAGTTGCTACTTGCACTCTTCAAGTCTTAAAACACAAGTACGCTTTCACAATTACACAATAAAACAAGGTTCACAAAATTGCAGCTGGGCTCTCACTTCATTTCACTTCATTCTTGTATCTCACTGACTGACTGTGGACTCCATGCTCCTTATATACCCGCGAGGGCATGGTTGACAACATTCTAGAAGGTTAGTGTATGAGGAAAATGTTCTCTGAAAGTTTGGAAGATTCCACGAGATTCTACAAGGTCCAGAACATTCTAGGAGATTAGTGAAAAATGAATCCACGTAGAGAATAGCTAGCTGAAACATGTTACTTCAAACATATTTTCCCTTTTGTTGCTAACAACAAAAGCAGTACCCTAGGGGTTGCAATCTAGCACCCAGTGCTAGATTCTATACATCTATACATCAGTTTAATTCTGTACATCTTTGGAACATATACCAGTAAACCAAGCACATTGAATTATAGTCTTGTCCACAGTAAAGCTGAACTGAAATCCTTACAAAAGAAACAAGATTAGACAGAGGTAGTGTGTGCCACCGGGAATGACTGTAGCAAAGATCTTTGCTGGGAGACAAATGACTGCCAAGTTACATCATTGTACCATCCTTTCCTCTCCTCTTTAAAGATAACAGGATTAAGAGGTGGGGGAGCCCATATGTGGTCAACTTCTTTCCACTTCTCCCTTCCTCCCACATTCACATTGCTATAGAGACTAGATAGCACATGTCAGTTGCCCATGGCAACATGGAACTTCCTTCCATCCTCCTAGGAAAACTTCCCCTTTTATTTCTCACCTTTGTCTCTTGACTGGCAGTAGTAGTTTTTATACATGGGTATGGGTGCAGGGCAAATTTCAGAAGTGTCTTGGGGCCTTGGATTGCAGTTCTCGGCTCCTCTTCTTCTCTTGCTCTTATTTGATATTTGATGTATTTTCAGCATTGGGGCAACGTTATTTTCTCTGTGAAAATCAAATAGTCCATTCCCTAAATTATTCAGTGACACTTACCAACACGTAGCCTGTAATATTCTGTTTATTATATTATGCACAAACTGAAATGTTAGATAACATTCACTGTACCTGAACTGCCAACAGTAATGGAAATCATCCCTACATTATATGATTTGAATTGTAAAACAGTGAGCCACTGGCATTAGTAGTATTACATTTGCCAAGGCCTTGGCATATCGTTTTTTGGAAAATATAATGAATGCCACACTGCCTACCATATGGACCATTGACAGCACCTTTGCCAGCCCCAAGGAGAAATAATGATGCATTTGATCAAATTGGACATGAATCATATAGGATGAATAAACCTTTTCTCATCCCTTTTTATTTTGTGTGTGAATCAGTATATAAATTACTTTAGAGTGAGCCTCGCCCCTTGCCAGTGCACCTGTGTGCAGTTCTTTTTCCTTTGTGTATCGTGTGTGCAAAACTGGTACGTTTCTGATTTGCATGCTGTATTACAGGAAGAAGAGGGGTGAATGTTGCTATTTGCAATCAGTAAGCCTTTTAAGAATTTTAAATCTATTTGTCAACAGAAAATAGACAGTGCATTGACTGGTCATCGTCGAAGGAAGTTTGTTTATTATGGAAGTTAATTTGCATCACTTGTTCACCCAGATAATTTCCTCTCTAATTCCAGTTAGTTGTAGTAGTAATTCACATAGCCACTGGAAAATTTTAGTACATTTTGCTATATATTGTAAGATCATAAAATGTAGACCTGGAAGGGACTCCAGAGGTCATCTTGTCCAGCCCTCTGCACTGAGGCAGGACCAAGTAAACCTAGACCATCCCTGAAAGGGGTTTGTCTAACCTATTCTTAAAAACCTTCAGTGATGAGGATTCCACAACCTCCCTTGGAAGCATATTCCAGAGCTTAATTATTCTTATAGTTAGGAAAAACTTTCTAAATCTCCCTTGCTGCACATTAAGCTGATTACTACTTGTTCTACCTTCAGCTGATATGGAGAACTGGCCACCGTCCTCTTTATAACAGCCCTTAACATATATGAAGACTGTTATTAGGCCGCCCATCTGACTTATTTTCTCAAGACTTAATGTGGCCAGTGCTTTTAACCTTTCCCCATAGGTCATTTTTATAATTTTTGTTGCTCTCTTCTGGACTCTCTCCAGTTTGTCCTCATCTTTCCTAAAGTGTGGCGCCCAGAATTGGATACAGTACTCTAGCTGAGACTTTACCAGTTATGAGTAGAGCGGGACAGTTGCGTCTTGAGTCTTACATCTGACACTCCTGCTAATAACATCATTCTGGGCTGTAACCTTTTTCACAACTGCATCACATTGTTAACTTGTATTCAATTCTTTAACCTGTTCTTTCTCTATCTTGGCTTGCGTTCCTTCTCCCTTGTTGTTAATATTAATTGTGTTGATAATCTGGTCACCATTAACCTTTTTAGTGAAGACTGAAGCAAAATTAGGAATTAAACATCTCTGACTTCTTGATGTCATCAGTAATTAGCTCTCTTTTCTCACTAAGTAGAGTATCTACACTTTTCTTCATCTTTCTCTTGCTCCCATATTGTCTTTTATGTCCCTTGGTAGGTGTAACTCGTTTTGCACCTTATCCTTTCTGTTTTTGTCCCTATATGTTTATGCTATGCTTTTGTCTATGTTTCCACTTTTTGTAGGAGTCTTTTTTATTATAAGGTCATTAAAGAACTCCTGATGGAGCCATATTGTCCTCTTACTATTCTTCCTATCTTTGCTTTGTATCGGCATAGCTGGCAGTTGTGCCTTTCATATTGTCTCCTTGAGAAACTGCCAGCTCTCCTCCTGACCTCCTTTATCCCTTAGATTTTCTTCCTGTGGAACCTTACCTATCAGTTTTCTGAGTTTGTTAAAGTCTGCTTTTTTCAACTCCATTGTCCTTAAGTCTGTCATTTAATTTTGACTTTTGCCCAAAATAGTCTTCCACCTTTCAGATTCACAACCAATGTCTCCCTTTTGGTCAGAATCAAGTCTACAGTGGCTGTCCCCCTAGTTACTTCCTTCACTTTCTGAAACAAAAAGTTGTCCCCCAATACATTCCAAGGAGCTAAGATACAGGATGTGGACCTTAGGCTGAAGAGGATCCTAATAGGAGCAGTAAAGAATCCACTGATTATCCTTCATGTGGGAGCAAATGACACAGCTAGATTCTCGCAGAACATATCAAGACAGACTATGCGAGGCTGGGGAAGACACTTAAGGAAATGGAGGTTCAGTTTGATCTTCAGCGGGGTTCTGTCTGTCCCTACAGGAGGAGAATGAAGGCAAGACAAGATTATGATGATCAACAATTGGCTCCATTTGAGTAGGGAGAGAAAGACTTTTGGGATGGAGGTTGGCACAACTCATTAAAAGAGCTTTAAACTAAGAGCTCAGGGGAGACTGTTGGGAGATGCTCATGTAATCTCCATGCCTGATTTTAACATTGAGAGGGAGGAAAATCAAGTAAGAAAGGATACAGCAATGGAGAAAGGAACAGCAGAGGGTAGGAGCATGGACCTTAAGAGGAAGGATAACGCTGATACCAGTCAGATAGGTGATACTGGCAGTAGAATGACTGAACCCAATCGGGCAAGGAATGTGGGCAAAACCAAGCAGCAATGGTTAAAATGTTTGTACACCAATGCAAGGAGCCTGGGTAACAAAATGAAGGAACTAGAACTCTTGGTGCAGGAAGCGAAACCAGATGTTGCAGGGATAATAGAAATATGGTGGAATAGTAGTCATGACTGGAGTATAGGTGTTGAAGGGTATGTGCTGTTCAGGAAAGACAGAAATAAAGGCAAAGGTGATGGAGTAGCATTGTATGTTAACGATGAAGTAGACGGTAAAGAAATTAAAAGTGGTGAAATGGATAAGACAGTCTGTTTGTTTGGACCAAAATCACTTTGGGGAAGAAAGCTACTAGAGGTTCCCCTGATATAGTGCTTGGGGTGTGCTACAGACCACTAGGATCCGATTTGGATATGGATAGAGACATCTTTAATGTTTTTAATGAAATAAATACTACTGAGAATTGTGTGACTAGGGGAGACTTTAACTTCCTAGATACATATTGGAGGACAAGTGCTACTAATAATAGTAGGACCCAGATTTTCCTGGATGTGATAGCTGACCAATTTCTTCAACAAATAGTTGCTGAACCAACAAGAGGTGATGCCATTTTAGATTTGGTATTGGTGAGTAGTGAGGATCTCAGAAGAACTGGTTGTAGAGGACAGCCTTGGTTCAAGTGATCATGAGTTAATTCAGTTTAAACTAAATGGAAGGATAAACAAAAATGCATCCCCCACAAGGGCGCTTGATTTCAAAAGAGCTAACTTAACTTTTTTAAGGGAATTAGGGAAGTGGACCAAAGAACTCAAGGATCTGAATGTGGAGGAGGCTTGGAATTACTTTAAGTCAAAGTTGCAGAGGCTATCTGAAGCCTGCATCCCAAGCAAGGGGAAAAAAATTGTAGGGAAGGATTACCGACCAAGCTGGATGAGCAAACATCTCAAACAGGTGATTAAGAGAAAGCAGAAAGCCTATAAGGAATGGAACATGAGAGGGATCAGCAAGGAAAGCTCCCTCTTGGAGGTCAGAAAGTATAGGGATAAAGTGAGAACTGCCAAAAGCCAAGTACAGTTGGACCTTGCAAAGGGAATCAAAACCAAGTAAAAGGTTCTATAGCCATATAAATAAGAAGAAAAGAGGAAGTGGGACCACTCAACACTGAGGATGGTCTGGAGATTAAGGATTATCTAGGCATGGCCCGATACCTAAACAAATACTTCGGCTCAGTTTTTAATGAGGCTAATGAAGAGTTTAGGGGCAGGGTAGCTAATGGCAATGAGGATATGGAGGTAGAAATTACCTCATCTAAGGTGGAAGTCAAACTCAAACAGTTTAATGGGACTAAACTGGGGGGTCCAAGTAATCTCCCATCCAAGAATATTAAAGGAACTGGCACATGAAATTGCAAGGCCAATAGCAAGGATTTTTAATGAATCTGTAAACTTGGGGGTCATACCCTCTGACTGCAGAATTGCTAATATAGCTCCTAGTTTCAAGAAAGGGAAAAAAGTGATCCAGGAAACTACAGGCCTGCTAGTTTGATCTCAATTGTATGCAAGCTGTTAGAACAAATTTTGAAAGAAAAAGTAGTTAAGGACAGAGAGGTGAACGGTAATTGGGATAAAATACAACATGGTTTTACAAAAGGTACATGCCAGACCAACCTGATTTCCTTATTTGAGAAGATAACTGATTAGATCTACTGCATTTCTTTTGTCTAAATAATCTACCTGGATTTCAGTAACGCATTTGATACAATTCCACATGGGAAATTATTAGTAAAATTGGAGAAGATGGGGATTAATATGGGAATTAAAAATTGGACAGGAAATTGGTTAAAGGGGCAACTACAACGGGTCATACTGAAAGGAGAACTGTCAGGGTGGAGGGAGGGTATCCAGTGGAGTTCCTCAGGGACTGGTCTTGGGACCAACTCCACCCCTTCCCTGCCCCTCGGCCCCACCCCCCATTCCAACCCCTTCCCCAAAATCTCCACCCCCTCTCTGCCCCTATTGGACTCCTTTCCCCAAATCCTTGGCCCTGCCTCCTCCCCTGAGCATGCTGCATTCCCCTCTACTCCCCCCTCCCTCCCAGCCGCACGAAACAGCTGTTGCGCGGCGGCAAGCGCCGGGAGCGAGGGGGAAAAAGCAGGCAAGCGATGTGTTCGCAGAGGAGGCGATAACTCAGATTGTATCCAATAATCGTGCTGCTGCCAATCCTTTAAAAACTAAAATCTAAAGGTTTATTAACAAAAGAAAAGAAGAGGGTTAATAATGGTTAATAGATCATGTACATACAAATAATTGCAAAGTTCTTATATCAAGTTTGTAGCAGTTATGGAATAGACTGCTAGCTTGTCAAGTCTCTCTGGTAACTTCCAAAAGATTGTAAGCCCCTCAGTCCATTGTTTATATGCTCCTTTTTGTTGTAAATCTACAGTCCTGAGAATCAGGACTGGAAAGAGGTAAAATGGAGATATCTCAGGGGTCTTTTATATCCTTTGCCAGGTGCCTGGAAATTTACTGTCTCAAACAAATCTCACAGCCCAGTTTGTAGAAAGCTACTGGCTTAAGGTGAAGTCCAGTGTCACATGAGCATATTACATGTCCTTACATGGTTTGATGACTTACAGGGGGGAGCCATTGCCTCCTTGGAGCCTGAGGTGTCCACAGGAATTGCCTCAGGATGGAATGAGTTTCTTTTAGGGTTCATTGTGAGAGTTAAGTGTCTTTGATGGATTGTCAACACATAGCTGACTGGCCTCAATGTACATTTACCTGGTGGGTGTTACCCAGGAATACAGCACATATGTATGATGCTACTACATAGCTAATATTCATAACTTCAAATACAAAAATAAAACATGCATATAAACAGGATAATCATACTTGGTAAACCATAACTTTTCCAGTGACACCTTACGTGACCTACTTGGTACACAGTTTGTTGCAATTGTGTAACAGTGGCAACATCAATTATATAAATGGTCATATTCAATCATACAGTATCACACAGTTGCTTAGATATTTTACTGCCACAAGTTTGAAAAGAAATACCCTAATATTTTAGTAATATGTTCTACATAATTTCTGAAAGCCTAGAATAGTGAAAGGAGACAAGAAACCTCATGGTTTAATCAGCCAATTTTTTGACGCTCGTCTGCTGCTCCAAAATGTTTCTTTTGTAACTGCCTGTAATGGAGCAAATGCTTTCCCTCCCCCATTTTTGAAAACATATGGGAGCTGAGAAGGGAGCATCTGGGTGTTAAGTAAAACATATTGGTAAACAGAGAGAGGAGTGCATTGCAAGTCAGTATGTTTCAGAGGCCTGTCTAGTTGTTGTGTAAATATATAGTGAAGGGATTTCTTTTTTCGTCAGCACTTTTATTTGACGCTTTCTTTTTTCTACCAGTTTTTTCCCTCCGCACGCCCCAAAAGGTTCATTTAAGGATGTTCACTCTTGGCTGTGCTACTGTTTTGTTTCCCATTCTGCTCTGGTTTTTCACTCCCTAGTGGAGGGCCCATTCTGGGGCTAGTCTGGGGTGGGAATCATAGCATTGCACGTCATCCACAAACCCCAAAGAGACCCAAAGCTAGCCAGGGCAGTTCTAAAGTAGATGTGGATTCAGTTTGGATCCTATGAGCCTCTGCTTCAAATTAAAACTGCCCTTTCCTTATGGGACCTCCAGGGAGGGCGAGTGGTAGTTCAAACACCATTTGCAACCTGCTCTGGAGTAGATAGTCATAGAATTCAAGGCCAGAAGAGACCATGAGATCATCTAATCTGAACTTCCAGCATACCTCAGGCTACTAAACACCACCCAGCCACCACCACACCAAGGCCAATATCCAGAATAAGGCCAGAGTATTACAGACCTCAAGGAGACTAAACCATTGTGTGCCACAGTCAGGGAACAGGAGGGATTGAGGCCCCTACAATGGCAAGGAATTGATTTAGTGAGATATACCCAGTTGATCCTAGCAAGTGACCCATGTCTCATGCTGAAGAGCAAGGTGATGCCATGTATGGTGCAGCAGGGTGCAGATTACAGCACCCTGTGCTAGTGGGGGGTAAGGTGAGCTCACAGAGGAGGAGGAGATCTGGTACTGACCATGAACAGCTGAGCAAGTGTAGGCTGAGTGTCTGAGATTGAATGTATGCTGAGTGACAGCATAAGGAACAAGGACAAGATTTTTTTCATTCTGTGAACAAACATTCACAACTGAAAGTGCCATGGAGGAGGCTGAGACTCATGAAAGCAATGACAAGTTTCTAAGACCTTCTAATTCCTAACACTGCATATGTGCCTCTTCCAGGCTTCATCTCCTCCTGTGACATTTTTAGATAAGTCATTGAGGATTGTTGTTTTTTGTTGTGAGGATTGGCGGGAATGGCAGTAGTAATTTGTGCTTTCTTGGAAGTTTAAACAGAATTCCACAGCTTTTATATAATAATTAGAGCTGATCAAAAATCCAGTTTCTATTTCAGGATTTGTTTTCATCCTGAATTGGCATGAAAAGCTAAGATATCAGAACTCTCTGCAGAATGGAAAGTTCCTTAAAAAAAATAATTTGAAATGTCAAAATATTTTGTTTCAATATTTTCAATTAAAACTAAACATTTAGAAATTTTGGAATTGAAATGTTTTATTTTCACTTGTTGAACTGAATTCAGATGGTTTTTTTTTGCCTTAATTTAACACAACTGCATTCGCCTGAGTTGTCTACAATGCCTCACCTCTAAGGACCAGGCTTCCTGACTGGACTACATCTCTCATGATGCACTGCAGTTTTCCTTCTCTACACCGTGAATCAAGTGAGCTGTATGTAGTCTGGCTGGGAAGCCTGGCCCATAGAGGAAACTGGGAGGATGAGACCTGAACTACAACTTCAAGTAGGCATTGTAGTAGTTCAGGCAGACACAGATTAACACTGTCCAAAAACAAACTCTTTCATTTCAATTTTTTCCAGCAGAAATTTTTTTTTATCCTGATGATTTCATATAGAAGTGGAGAGATACTCAAGGAGCTAAATATTTTAAAGATATTTATAACTCAAATGAGTTGATAAGCATCTTCAACAATCTTTTGCACAGGTTAGATTAGAATGAGAGCAGCCACACTGGGAATTTTTTAAGAATTGGGGCTAAATCGGGGGCGTGCAAACTTTTTGGCCTGAGGGCAGGGCCAGATCTACCCTTTTTTGCCGCCCCAAGCGGCGAAGAAAAAAAAAAAAGCTGCCACCGGCATGCCACCGAGCAGGGAACCAGAGGAGCTGCTGCTGGCATGCCACCGAGCAGGGAACCAGAGGAGCTGCTGCTGGCATGCCACCGAACAGGGAACCAGAGGAGCTGCTGCTGGCATGCCACCGAACAGGGAACCAGAGGAGCTGCTGCTGGCATGCCACCGAACAGGGAACCAGAGGAGCTGCCGCTGGCGTGCCGCCTAAGACAGAGGACCGGCGGAGCTGCCGCCAAAAGCCGCCGCAGTGCCACCCTAAGACCGCCCGGGAAGCCGCCCTTTCCCGTTTGCCGCCCCAGGCACCTGCTTGCTAGGCTGATGCCTAGAGCCGGCCCTGCCTGAGGGCCACATCGCGTTTCCGAAATTGTATGGAGGGCTGGTTAGGGGAGGCTGTGCCGCCCCAAACAGCCAGGTGTGGCCTGGCCTCCATCCCCTCTCTGATCCCCCCCCCCCGCCTGCTTCTCGCCCCCTGAAGGACTCCCCGGGACTCCTGCCCCATCTAACCCACCATGTCCCCTGACTGCCCCTGCCCCATCCCTCCCCCTCCCTGTCCCCTGACCGCCCCCAGATCCCCCGCCTCTGACTGCCCCCCACTGCCCCATCCAACCCCTCCTTTCATTCCTGACTGCCCTCCCGGGACCCCTGCCCCCATTCAGCTCCCCCTGTTCCTTGCCCTCTAACCGCCCCGACCCCTATCCACACCCCCGACCTCTGACCACCACCCCAAACATCCCTGCCCTCTCTCCAACCCTCCCTGCTCTCTGCCCGCTTACCGTGCTGCCTGGAGCACCAGTGGCTGGTGGCGCTACAGCCACACCGCCCAGAGCACCAGGACAGGCAGCTGTGCCGCCCAGCTGGAACCAGCCACGCCACCGAGCAGCTCAGAGCACCGGGTCAGGCCACGGCTCTGCAGCTGCGCTGCCTGGCAAGAGCTCGCCGCCCAGAGCATTGCGCCAGCGGCGCAGTGAGTTGAGGCTGTGGGGGAGGGGGAACAGCATGGGAGAGGCCAGGGGCTAGCCTCCTGGGCCAGGAGCTCAGGGGTCGGACAGGAAGGTCCCACGGCCGTAGTTTGCCCACCTCTGGGCTAAATTTTCAAACATGGCTAAAGTTAGCCATATATAAAATAAGTGGCGTGTCTTTAAGAGGGCTTGAGTTACACACATCCCATTGAACATTTAATAAGCCACTCAACACCTCTGAAAAATCAGATCACTTACTTAACATTAAGGATCCACATTTGAAAATGTTGGCAGGTTCGTTTGGCTATTTCCCCACTCCCTCGAGGTTTTAGCATTATTTTGAAATTTCATTTTGGAGATAAGAACTGGTTTTATTGGGTTTAACCCTAAAATTTTATCTCTTGTGTATTTTGCTCCTACAGCCCAACTGTCCATCTGTAACTGGAGCCAAAATATGGAGGGGAGTGGCGGTGAGATTATTTCCATGTGTATCAGAACTTTTGGATTTTATAATTGGCCTCGATTTCTGCAATTATCAGGTCCACCTTGTGTTCTGGCAGCTCAGACCTAGGGCAACTGCAGGATCAGACTGAGATTTGCATAAAGGGGATAAAGTGTCAGTTGGCAAAGTATGTGGCTTTTATGAGACCCGCATACACTGGCTAAAGATTCTGCAAGTCCCCTTCCATAATAGGAAAGGGGAAGAGATTCCCCCTCGCCCCGGTCATCAGTAAATCAGATTAGCTAAATTTAGGATCCTTTAACTTTTCCTGACTGCACCCACCTATCTTATGCTCCTTCCCTCATCCCCACTACACAGGCTCAACATCTGTATGAAAGAAAAATTTTAAAGTATTGTTTTTTACTATTTTAAGTATTTATTAAATAAATGCTAATGTGGTACAACTCACAACATTTACCACTGGCATTTGAACCCCAAATGCCAGTAGTAATGAATTATTATTTGTATCGTGGTAGTACCTCGGCAGCCCAATCATGGACCAGGACCCCATTGTGATAGGTGTCATGCAAACATAGAACAAAAAAAACTGTCCATGCCCCAAGGAGCTGACAATCTAAGTAATGACCCTGTGCTTTTCTGAACCTGGTGTTTGTGCGTAGGTTCACAAATGGATCCTGCTTCCCATGAGTAGCCCATCTTGAGAAGCCATCACACTTCTCTTTATTATTTATTATTTCTTTGTTTTATTTATTTATTTATTTATTTATTATTATTTAACATTTATATTGAAGTAACACCTAAAGGCCACAGCCCGATCATGCATTGTTTTGCTAAACACCGTGTAAACACATTATACGTTATAATCCTAGTTCTCCTTTTGGGGGTAGTGGCCAAAGTGACCATCTGTCTGGCTACAGGGCTATTTGCCTAAAATGTTCCTGAAGGGGAGTAACTATTCGTGAAAGCCTGTTACTGGATAGAGAATTTGCAGCAGATGATCTACAGCAGAAGATGCAGGAGGAACTGTGAAGGGCCTTTCCTCCCACTCTGTCACTGACCCCTTGCCCAAACAATGGGTAGGGTGTGGGAAGGAAGATGCAGCCACAGGACAGTATATCTGGAGAAATCAAATTCTCTTCACACTCTCTATATTTTTATTTTTCACATTCAAAAAGAGTTTAATGATATAATTTAAATTGGCTGGAAGTGATATGGATTGCAAGTAACTTGACTCTGAGCTTCTGTCATGAAATATATCTGGGATATATGAAACTGAACTCAACCTTGAACTTGAGAAATAAGATGGCCAGTATTTACTGAACCATCTGGTTTTTATGCTGCTAACAGATAGTTACCCATCCTAATACTTATCTGCATTCCATAAGATACCTGGTGCAAAATTCAGCCTTAGAATGAGTGTGTACAACTCCCATTGGCATCATGACATAACAGTACTTTGCCTCTCACACAGGACTACTTACTTTTTTAAAAAGTCCTCTTGTGAGAGACTTTTTCAAAGTTGTTTTGAAAGTCTCAATAAATTGTCAACTGGTTTTCCTTTATCTGCTAATTTGTTTATATGTTCTTAGAGTTCTAGTAGATTGCAGAAGCACACTTTTTTCTTTTATAGAAGCTCCACTGGTTTCTTACTTTGTTCATTTAAGTGTCTATTTTTAATTATAGTTTCAAATTACTTATATGATACTGAAGTAAGTCTAATTTCCAGGATCACCCCTCACATTGTTTTTTGTGGGGTGAGGGCAGAGCGCAGCCCGAATACGTACTCCTGCCTCCAGTCTTCAAGTACAGTAGCTGATTTTAGTGAAAGATTCCATATTTTTTGTTAGCAGTTCAACCACTTCACTCTTAAATTCATCCAGTGTGTGTGAGTGTATACCATCCAGTCCTGATGACTTATTGCTCCTTAGTTTATCAGTTTGTTTCAGCACCCATTCAAACACTTCAATCTCTAATTCTATCTCATCTATACGTCCATTAAAAGAGTAGACCCAGGGTAGGTATATCTCCCCTACATACTTTGTGGGAAAGTCTGAGGCCAATAAATCATTTAGCTTCCCTGCCATGTCCTTGTAATAGAGGATAAGGGCCACATTAGCCAATTGTCAAAAGCCTCAGAGAAGGCTCTGATTTACCAGCTTATCTATTTTCCCCACTACCACCCCTAATTCCTTTGTTTTCTCATTTAGCCTCCCTATCTGCTGTATTTTTTCCTTCCAAAAGTTTCTCTGTTCTTTTGCCCATTGCCCATGTTTGGAGGACAGATGAACAGGATTTTTGCTTTTTTTGTTGGCTACTTCCCTGTGTTGTATGTCTTTGGCTAATACCTTGCAAACCATACTCTTTTTTCCCATCATGGCTGACTATACAAAGCTTGTTTCAGGTGGCCCTCAGGTCACTAATTTGTCATCCTTGCTCTATGGCTGTATTCTCTTCTCCTGGTTATCTGCTATATTGATGACTGATTTATTTAAGGTTTGATTTTAACTTCAACTTGGTGGGAGAGTCTGACTTCTGTTCCTGTGCTAACCAGGACCTGCAAATGCAAGGAGCATCTGCTCTAAGTCCTAATTACCAGTCAAATATTTGTAGTGCCCTCTTCTATAATCACAGTGGGAAGGATTTAGCTGCCTGAGTGTCTAAACGTTTAGCACAGTTCCCTTATAGTTATACAATAGGATTTTTTTCAGACAAGATCTCCAGTTAAATAGCACATGAAGGATTTCTCCCTTGCCCCATTCCTGCTAGCTTACAGAGATGAATGTCTGTTTACTGCGTCGGTTCTTGATGTCCTCACTACCATAGAACAGTCATTAGAGCCCGGCTGGAAATCATAACCATCCATATGCCTCTTTGGAGAGGGATTATTTTCAGTATAGGCTTAAACTAATGAGTTATTGCTGGAAGACTGTGCAGGTAAGCAAGTTCTGGAGTGTAGCATGCCAAAATGGCAGTTTTAAATTTGGCTGGCGTCTAATGCTTCTTTTTTTTTTTTTTTTTTTTTTTTTTTTAAAGGAATCTTTTTGATTTCTAGCAGACTGGGTTTGATTACATTCATGGGAACTAGTAACATGCATATGATTTAGTACAAAGATCATCTGGGCAAACACCACCTTTCCTCTTGCCATTGAACAGGTGAGTAGGGGTTCCCTCCAATCAATCCCCTCCCCTCGACTCTGATTATTATTTTTTTGTTCTCACCATTAGTGGGAACCTCAGGGGAGCCATCCCCTCCTTTCTCTGTAACAATTGAAGCTAAATTTAATTGAATGTGGTTCTCAAGCCAATTTAAACTTTCCAATAGTGGGAAGCTGGAACAAAGAATCTTCCCCATGACAGTGAAGGATTTATCCTTTTCAGCTGCTATTAGTGGATATTGGGCTGTCTCTGTACAATTGAGTTCAAACTTGCCTCAGTCTCCCATTGAGGTACATATTTCATTTTGTAGCTGAGAAAATATACCTTGACCCAGTCAGTTCAGTACTTAGAGAAATATTAGAAATTGTCTACTCTAATTGTTAAAGATTAAAGGGCTTTAGTGTTGTAATTTTAACAGGGGGAAATGGTTGTCCTCAGTATGTTAGGATAGTTTTGATTTCTGCTAGATGAGGGGTATGTTCATTCTGATGCTTTTTCAAGAAAGCACTGGTACATTGATGATGCAGTATCTATGACCATGTGGTGCTAGACAAGAGTCTACCTCATAGTCCATCCCTCTAGGGCAGTTGCCCTAGCAACCAGGTCAGAGATTTAACCTGTCTTTACTGAGCTTTAGAAGTAAGGAAGCTGATTAAGATCATTAGGTTTTCATTACCGGTCTGATTATGACAAACTGATACTTGATTTTCTTCCTGTGCTACATACTTGTATTTCATACTACTTTCTGAGCATTAGAGAGAGAATTTATAGAGATTGCAGTTACTAAATACTACAAATATGGGTATTCATGTTTATCAGTAAGATCATGTTCTGTGTTTAAACACTGTTGCACTACCATTCTGTCAGTTCACTTCCTTTATCAGCTTGATCCAAGCAAATGGAAAATTATTTTAAAGTCTCTTTGAATTTGTAGTGATGATTATGCCTTCCTTGAGCTAAATTTCAGATACTACTTTTTGTTTTATAAAAGGCTTCAACAAATTATGATATTGGGATTGTCTCAAGACTTGAGTCAGTGAAGTTAATTTGGCATTATACCAGCGTAACTGAGAGCAGAATTTGGCTCTCTCTTATTTTCTATTCTGCATTACTGTATTACTATAAGAAAGTAGTAGAGGTGCATATAAAATCTTAAATCCACATTTGATTTTTGTTTCCATTTACATTAAATTATAAGAATTGATTTACAGAAGTACTAAAAATAACTGCTGGTGTGTGGGGGGGATGGGGCAGATGCAGAAGAAGGACCCAACTTGAGTGTGTTTAGATAAGACTGACAGACAAGGAGTAAAGAGTCCAGAGCAGGTGATGGGTTTCTACAAGTTAACAGCAATGAAGCCTGAATGTAATTTTAAAAGAGCAAAGTCTTTATTTGTACCTGCAAATTTTGACTCATTTTATTTTCCCCATTTACAACTCTATGGAAACTTGCTTATATTGATGATCCAGCGGTAATTAGGCATATGCTGAAAACAGTGATGATATACAATAGAATTTCTAGGGCAAGACTGACACCCTTTATGCTAATAGGAATGCCTGTCTGCACTTTGCTGACAAGCTTATAATGATGATCCCAAGATCTGTAAGTCTTTATATGTTGTTCTGTCAGTGCAGCGGCTGGCTATACATTACCCCATCAGATGTGTGAGATTGAGTCTGCCAGCTGTTGTTTCCGGTGTTCTCCATTTCCATCTCTCTTATCTTTCTCCAGCTCCCAACATTTATCACTCTGCAGGCTCAGACAGGTGTACTGGGGAGCTCAGAGAAGCACTCAGTATAGCAGTCTTTCCTGTTTTTGGTAAGGCACCCATAGATAGGGCTGGCAGACCATGTAAACCCCTTTTCTTGAATTCTTTGGATTTCTATGGTGATGCTATGCTATGAATAAAAGCTAGACTCAGTTATGTGTAGATTAGTTTGCTATTTACATTATTAGAGAAAAAGGATCAGTTTTATGAGCAGTGCCCTATGAGTGCTGATATTTCACAGTTGCAAAAGTGTGCTCCAAAATGTAAGATCTCATTTTAAAATAAATTAAATCTCTGGCCTTTACAGTTGTAAAGAGCAATATCAAAATATGAACCAAGCAGAAATCAGTACAATGATTTCTTTAGAAACTAAAATAATTGTCAACTATTGAGAGCTTTACGTCTCACAGCACGCACGCACAAAAAACAAAAATAAACTGCTGGTTATTTTTATCTCCCAAGAACCATCTGAACTGAACACAAAACATGTCTGTCTCTGTCTGTAAACAGCCTGAAACTGCCCAGCTGGTCCTATGGTTCAGTTCTGTGTTGCACTGTAAACATAAACAACTGAAGCATATTGAAAATTCGAGGATTTTTATTTTTTAAACATTGCAATATCAAAATAAAAAGGCACATTATAGTAATTGTATTAATTTTAATATTAATTACAACAAAACCTTCCATTTTTAATGTACCAACAGCTGCTACAGAGTTTCCAGTCTTTGCCAATGGGTGCTGCAGACACCAAAGATCTTCCTGTAGAACTTGTGTCCATCTTCCCAAAGAGTACAAAGGTGCTGTGTATAAGAAGCAGACTACTGTGGGAAAATGCAACATTTTCATTAATCAAAAGTAAACTACTACAGAAGAGGCAGATAATCTTTGCCATACCTGTCAGATAAGACTAACAATGAAATCCTGGCTCCATCGAAGTCAACAACAAAACTCCCATTGACTTCATGGGAACAAAGACTTCATCCTAAGAGTCTTAGCATTTGATCTTTTACTGAAACAGCAACTATAGGCATGAGTTTGGCCTGCAATTGATGCTAAAACTACTTTTGACACTCTAGCAATGAGAAAATAGATCCTGGGGCTTGGTCTAAACTGCAAAGATAGGTCAACGTAAGCTGCCTTGCATTAATCTACTTGTGCGTGTGTCTAAACTTATATTTGTCTCCTACCAATATGAGCTGTGCCTTACACTGACATAGTATCACCACCTCCCAAAGTGGCATTGAGCCGTGGTTGATGTACTGAAGTTGATGCAGCATGAATGTAAACACTGCATTACCTGTGTTGACCCTAATAGTCCTCCAACAACTGTACCACAATGCCCGACACTGACCGCTCTGGTCACAATTGTGAACTCCACAGCCCGAGAGGTCATGGAGACTAGAAGCCCCTTTCCCCACCACTCTTTAAAGCCCCTCAGACTTCTGAAATACATTTTGCTGATCGTCCATCGTGACAAGCACACCTAGCAGTTCTCCATTGTTGTGTGCACACTCCAGATGTTCTCTAGCTTGGAGTAGATAGGAGATATTGGATCTCCTGGGCCCATGGGGAGAAGAATCTCTGCAGGCACAGGTACAAAGCAGCCAGAGAAATGTGGACATTTCTGAGCAGATTGCACAAGGGATGCAGGAGAAGGGATAAGGACAGAGATCAGCTGCATTGCTGCATGAAAGAGAAGGAACTGCATCAGGCGTATCTGAAAGCCAGGGAGGCCAACGGTTGATCCCATGCTGAACTGCAGACCTGCCATGTTTACAAAAGCTGCATGCCATACTTGGTGGGGGCCCCATCGCTACCCTGCAGACTACCCTGGATACCTCTCGGGAGCCTGAGTCACAGACCGTTGCTGTGAACAGCGAGGAGGAGGAGGAGGATGGGAGAGATGCGACCAAGGGGTCCATCTATGCTGTGTGCCAGGTCCTGTTTGAGACTCTCAGTCCAGTCAGTCCTGGCAGTTGAGCCTGGGAGAGCCCAGTGCAGGGGAAGGAACCTTGAGTAAGTGTGTACATTTATTCCCCATTACAGTGATGGCACCCCCAACTTAGCAGGACACAGCTATTGACTTTTTTCATTAATTTACTCAAACTAGAAGAGAGAGCGCTACAACAAAGAAAGGTAGAGTTACCTGCTTTTCATTCTCTTGTAGAGGTAAGGGGGGGAACCAAGCATGCCGAGCAGTTTTGTTTATGTGCACAGGGGTGTCCCTTCAGTCCTCCTGAGAGATCTCAATGACAGTTTCATGGAGGTACTCTGCAATCCTTTCCTGAAGGTTTCTAGGAATGGCAGCCTTATTCCTCCCTCTGTGGTAGGACACTTTCCCACGCCAGGCGACAATAACTTCAGCAGGCACCATTGCAGTGAACAGGCTAGCAGCAAATGGTGCCAGTATTCAATGCCATTGCCCTGCATTTATTGTTTCATACAGCTGAGCATGGGAGTTCTAAATCTTAACTTTCTGTTGTGACTATACTGACAGTGATACCTCTGTGTGCTTTTATCTGTGGCTGCTGCCATTGTGACCTTGTGGGGTTCCCCCTCCACACCTGAGGAACATCTGTGCCAAATGAGAAGAAGAGGACTTGGGGTGACATGCTCCAGCTGCAAATACAGACGCTGCAGATTCTTGTGGACCTACAGGTTTAACAATCTCTGGTTTGCCTCCCTTTTGTCTCTCCAGTATAGTACCTCCCGAGACCCCTCCAACATTCCATGTGACATCAGGGGCTGTATTCCTACTCCTATCCACACTAGGGAATATTAAGGACAAGCACAGGTTCACATACATCAACTGTGGCTCTCACAGATCAATGTATGTGTAGCTAAAATGGACATGAATGTTCCTTCCCCTGCCTTTTTTCAACCCTGTTCCATACATTTATTAAAGTTTAAATGTATTTGCTTTAAACTTGCAGACAATTCCTTTTGAAATGAAACTCTATTCTTTGCAAAATATTCATCTTTATTCGTGCCCAACATATGCTGCAAATCCATGGTGGTAGTGAAAGCACCCACTAAGTTGTTGTTGTTGTACATCATAGGATCAGTGATAAACACAGTGTAATAATCATAAATGTGTACAACAAGCACCACAGAATTAATAGATACATTCTCAAGGTTATATTCGTAGATGTGCACTAAGCACCACACTGTTCCTAATATCCGTGCTTATAGCTTTCTGAACAGTCATGTGTTCTTAAAGATTCAAGTGTCATACATCTTCTCTGACCAGCCAACCTTGATGTCGATGAAGCATCCGCAGTGATCCACCAGCACTTGCATAACCATAGAAAAATAGCCTTTCTGTTGATGTACTCTATGGCAAGGTGGTCTGGTGCCAAAATAGAGAGATGCATGCTGTCTATTGCTCCACTGCAGTTCAGGAATCACATTGCTGCAAATCCATCCACTATATCCTGCACATTGCTAAGAGTCACAGTCCTATGTAGCAGAAGACAATGAATGGCCCTGCACACTTGCATGGCAATGGCTGTCACAGTGGATTTTCCAACTCCAAAATGATTTCCAACTGACTGATAGCAATCCAGCGTTGTAAATGTCCATGGTGCATTTGCCTCTTGCTTCCCCACTGTCAGTGCAGCTCTTGTTCTTGTGTCCGTGTGGTGGAGGGCTGGGGCAAGATCGACACACAGATCCAGGAATGTGGCCTTGCGTATCCAAAAGTTCTCCAGCCACTGCTCATCATACCAAGCCTACCTTATGATTTGATCCCACCAGTCAGTGCTCTTTTTCTCAGGCCCAGAAGCAGCACTCCACTATTTGCAGCTGCTCCGGAAACTCCACCAACACTCTTGAATCGGTTCTCTCTATGTTCCACAGCAAACTGCCCTCCAGGAAATCATCATATTCTCCACGGCTCTTCTTGAGGCTCTGCAATATGGGAGGATTGTGCTCCTGGTGCTTGCAATACTTATGACAATAGTGCAGAGTTGTGCAGGCTCTATGCTTTTGTGAGAGATGGTAGGTAGTGACAAGTCCCACATGGATTTGTCAAAGTAGGCATGAAAATTATGGGATACAGATGGCATTATGGGGTAGAGAAAATTATGTGGTGGGAACCTCACCCTACAATCCCAGTCACCCCTGCACAACTGATTTCTGCCCCACCATGCAAACTTCCCAAAAGACAGTGCACTGGATGGTGGTGAGTTGCACACTAGGATACCTACCCATGGTGCAATACAATGTGCATCAAAACAAGCACTCCTGGTGAATACATGATGGGCCGATGCAAGGAGCCAAGTATGCATGAGCATAAGTGATATACTAACTGCAACAGTTTTATGCCAACGTAACTTGCATCAGCAGAAGTTTGTAGTGTAGACGTGCCCTTTTTTCTTTTTAAAAATAAACATATTTAAAATTAAATTTGAAATGTTGACTTACCTCTGTTAGGGTTTAAGCTTACAATAATCTATTTATTTAAATTACAAAAAACTGAGCGGAACATGTTTGCTGGCAATGTTTTAAAAGAAGTCAGAGCACTGAATTGGTGGAAGTCACTGCAAAGCACCTGAATCCAGAATTTGCTTAAGTGCTTTTGACAGAAGTAGCCTCTTCTGCAGGTTTTGAGAGAATATTTTCTTCATTTTCAGTTTATTCAATTAGTTCCATTCAGTGACTAGTTCATTCAAAGTGGAGAAACCCATTGGAAGTTGAAAAAGCAGGAAAGTTTGTTTTCTTCTTCCATTCTATGAATAAAAATGAGGTGTGAAAGGATGAGATCTACTAGTTCTAAAATTTTAAAGGACATAGTGACTGAAAACAAATTGGTTCCATTCACTAACTACAAATAATACTTCCTTTGTTTAATCAGTTAGTTTTAAATCCAAAACATATTTTTGATAAAATTACTTTTTTTTTCTTCTGTATCTGGCACATTTAAGGTAGTTTTATTTAACTAATAAAGCACAAGTATAAAATGCTGATTTTGTGCATTTTAATTGAGTTCCAATTTCCATCAAAATGCAGCTTGACACAAGTCATCAATAAAAAATTAATCACTAAGTAACTAAGAAATGCATTTAGTTTTTACTTTTTATTCTTAAAAAAGGTAAGATTGAATAAATGTTTGTGTGATTTTATATATATATATATATATATATATATATATATATATATATATATATATATATATATATATATATATATATAGACAAAGTTCCTCCTCTACCTCAGTGGGTCCTGCGCTTATTGGCGGATTTTGCTTGCCTCAGAGATCTTCCCCTCTAGTAGAATCCACAGTCCAGGTTAGCTCCTCCTGTGTCTGATCAGGAGTTGGGAGTTTGGGGGGAACCCGGGCCCGCCCTCTACTCTGGGTTCCAGCCCAGGGCCCTGTGAATTGCAGCTGTTTAGAGTGCCTCCTGGAACAACTGCACGACAGCTACTACTCCCTGGGCTACTTCCCCATGGACTCCTCCCAACACCACCTTTATCCTCACCACAGGATCTTCCAGTAGTATGCCCTCTTACTCTCAGCTCCTAGTGCCTCTTGCTCCCAGCTCCTCACACGCAACCTCCTTCCACAGCTCCTGACATGCGCGCGCCTCACTGACTCACTGGGAGGCTTTTGACTAGTTTCAGCCAGCCCCTGATTGGCTGCAGGTGTCTCAATCAACCTCCCTGCCTTCTGGAAAGTTCTTAATTGGCCCCAGGTGTCTTGATTAACCTGGAGCAACTGCCATAAGGTATCAGGAATTTGTTTAGCCTAGGGCTAACATACTGGTTCCTTACCACTTTCCTATAGCCCTCTGGCCTTGCCCCGTCACAATATATTATGTATGTATGTATGTATTCATTCTCCTGATTAGCAAAAAAAAAAAAGTTCCAAATTATACCAACCATTGAGAATGAACTTTTATTTATGAAAATAACTCAAAGTACAAATGCAAAACAAAATTAAAATTGAAACCTTGATTTAAATGATCTTGGTTGCGGATTATGATTAAATCATTATTAAAATAGGTGACTTTCAGTGCTTTGATTTAAATCAATCCACCCTAGTTTGTTTCAATGAGTTTGCTTGGTCAAAGAGTTTTCTTTATCTAGAGTGCATGAAGAAATACTCTTCCATTGTTTAGCCTTTTCATTTTAATTGACTTTTGGAAATGTGTCCCAAATAAAGATGATACCTCACTTGTGGCTTACAGAAAATAGAGCAACACATGCTAAGCAATTGGATAATAGAGGTAAAGAAACCCATAGCATATGATGACTGTCTTGCAAAATGCTCTTATAAAGAGATTCTAGTCCCATTAGTATTTCAAACTGAGCTGCAAAGAAAAGGATCATTTGAAGGTGAATTATGAAAGTCTCTTCCCACTTCCACTATTGGTATGTCTATAGTAAGAGGAGGAGAAAACTTTTCTTTCTCACTTGTGCGTCCAGAATTTTACGCCTCTGAGGAGAAAGTTCCAAGCCTTTGTCATCCACTGTAAAACATTCTGATGGATTAAATCCCTTGGAGGCCAAAAAATAAGATGTCACAAATCCTGACAGCTCAGGTATCCTTAATGGGTTTGTAGACACCTACTACAAAACAGCCTTTCTAGCTGGCAGACATAGGTGCACACCAGATCCACATCTACTTCCCTCCTTTGTTTTATGTATTTTTTTTCTTCTTGAGTGTCAACATTTCTGATAGTTTCTTGACTTTGTTTTTCATAGAATCATAGAACCATAGGGTTAGAAGGGATCACAAGGGTCATCTAGTCTGATGATTCTCAATGAGGGGTATGTGTACCCCTGGGAGTACGCAGAGGTCTTCCAGGGGGGGTACATCACCTTATCTAGATATTTGCGTAGTTTTACAACCGGCTACATAAAAAGTACTAGCAAAGTCAATACAAATGAAAATTTCATACAGACAATGACTTGTTTATATTGCTCTATATACTATACACTGAAATGTAAGTACAATATTTATATTCAAAATGATTTATTTTATAATTATATGGTAAAAATGAGAAAGTAAGCCATTTTTCAGTAAGAGTGTGCTGTGACACTTGTGTATTTTTATGTCTGGTTTTGTAAGCAGGTAGTTTTAAAGTGCAATGAAATTTGGGTACACGAGACAAATTAGACTCCTGAAAGGGGTACAGAGTCTGGAAAAATTGAGAGGCACTGATCTAGTCTAACCTCCTGCCAAGGGGCAGGATTTGTTGTGTCTAAAACATCCAAGGCAGATGGCTACCCAGCCTCTTTTTGAAAACCTCCAATGAAGGAGGTTCCACTTTTTCTAGCAATTTGTTCCATTGTCCTATTGCTCTTACAGTTAGGAAGTTTTTCCTGAGATTTAATCTAAATCTGCTATGCTGTAGGTTGAGCCCATTGCCTCTTGTCCTGCCCTCTGTGGCAAGAGAGAACAATTTTTCTCCATCTTCTTTATGGCAGTCTTTCGGGTATTTAAGACTGCTATCATGTCCCTGCTCAATCTCCTCTTTTCCAAACTAAACATACCCAGTTCCTTCAGCCTTTGCTCATATGGCTTGCATTGCATCCCTTTGATCATGTTTGTCACTTGCCTCTAGATCCTTTCCAGTTTCTCTACATCCTTTCCATATAGCAGTGATCAAAATTGGACACGGTACCCCAGTTCAGGCCTAACCAGCACCGAGTAGAGCAGTACTATCCCTTCCTGTGACTTGCATGCTAGCTATGCTTCTGTTAATGCAAGTCAAAATTGTGCTAAAAAAAAATGCAAATGCGACAGCATCGCATTGTTGACTGATGTTGAGGTTGTGAGCCACCAAAACTCCCAGATCCTTCTGAGCTGTGCTGCTGCCAAGCCAGTTATCCCGCATTCTGTATTTGTGCATTTGGTTTTCCTTCCCTAAGTGTAGCACCTTGCATTTCTCTTTGTTGAATTTTATTTTGTTATCTATAGGCAGTTCTCCAAGTTATCAAGATCCCTTTGAATTTAGTTCTATCCTCCAAAGTGTTTGTGCGCATGCACGCCCAAACACACACAGAGTTTTGTGTCATCTGCAAATCTGATCAATACGCTCCCTATTCCTGCATCCAGGTCACTAATAAAAATGTAAAATAATACCAGACCCAGAAGAGATCCCTGTGGAACTCCATTTGTGACATCCTTCCAATCTGACATCATTCCATTAATAGTTACTCTTTGTTTGCGGTTGTTTAACCAATTATGTATCCGCTTAATGGTAGTTCTACCAAGCCTGCATTTATCCAGCTTACTTATGAGAATGTCATGTGGGACTGTGTGTCAGAAACCTGGCTAAAGTCCAGGTATATTATGTCCATCGCATTCCCTCTATCTACCAAACCAGTTACCTTGTCAGTTACCAAGCTGGTTTGTCGTGATTTGCTCTTAGTAAATCCATGCTGGCTGCTAGATGAACACTCCTTCATCCTCCAGGTGTTTGCAAATTGAATCTTTTATACATTGCTCTAGTAGCTTCCCAGGTATTGAGGTCAGGCTAACTGGTCTATAGTTCTCTGGCTCCTCCTTTTTCAAGATGGGCACTACATTAGCCCTTCTCCAGTCTTCCAGGACTTCTCTTGTTATCTGAGTTTACAAATATTATTGCCAGTGGCTCCAAGATTTCTTCAGCTAATTCCTTCAGCACCCTGGGGTGAATAGTATCAGACCCTGCTGACTTGAATTCATTCAAAGTAATCAGAAAATCTCTGACGTGTTCTTTACTTATCCTGATCTGCATCCCTTCCCCCTTACTGTGTATAGGTTCGCTAGTCATGTGGTCACATGTTATTTTTTGTGAGAAGACTGAAGCAAAATTAGCATTGAGCAGCTCCGCCGCCTTATTTTCTGTTACCAGCTCACCTTCTCCATTGAGCAGCAGACCCACACCATTTCTGAAGTTTCTTTTTTGTCTGACATGTTACAAAACCCTTTCTTGTTGTCTCTAACATTTCTTTCCAGCTGTAACTCATTCCTTGCCTTGGCTTTCCTGATTTTGTTCCTACACGCTCACTCTATTCCCATGTATGCTTCCTTAATGATATGTCCCTCCTTCCATTTCCTGCATGTGTCCCTTTTGGTTTTTAGATAGCTAAAAAGCTCCTTGTGCAGCCACATTGGTCTCCTGTGGCTTTTCTTATCTTTTGTTTTTGTTTTGTTTTGTTATGGTTTTTTTGGTAGGGGGAGTTGCAGGGTTGAGTCCCTCAGCTTATTCCCCGTCTAAGGCTCTACACCTGTCCAACAGGCCTTTCTGGACAAGGAGTCCTAGACGTTGCTCCTTACTGTTTTGACCAGTGGCACTTCTGGGTAAGCTGGAGCAGGTTGCTACCGAGCAATAGAAAGTACTCCCTCGTTTCCTCCCTCTCAGGGGTAGAACTGTGCTGCCAGGCAGGGACCAAAGGACGAAGTCTGCTGTTACCAAGTTTAAGAAAAGATGTAGTGCCAGTGCTTAATTGTTGGCACAAATGAGCAGCTTCTGCAGAATAGACGGAGCTCAAAATGTTATGCAGGCAGCTTGCCTGCCTAACCCATGGCCACTTGGCACCAATGCTGTGGCAGAACTGTCCAACCAAGTTGCAAGCAGGCAAAATGCCATCCATTCAGATGGCTCTGATTGTAGGCAGCCAGGTGACCATCAGCTGTGAATGTGAATAGCAGGATTTTTATCCAACAACAACAACAAAGCTTCTGCAGCTACATATAGTATGTTTTTGGCTCTTCTTAGCATAGCTTAGCATTGCATGGGGAACAAAAGGGTGAGAGGCCTTCAAATGCAGTCCTCTACACCTTTTTGGCTCTGCCTGGATCCCATGATTGTGCAGACCCCTGGTTAAAAGGATGCATTGTTGCTAATCCAGTTTCTGGCTCGTTTAATTAAAACTAAAGAAAATATATTTTGGTTGTGTAGAACTAGTTTTAGTTTTCACAAGAAACAGTGATTTATTCTCTCTATTTGACCTGGATGGTACACGATGGTTATTAAAAGGACCCAGAAGTGCTCACTTTCATCATTATAGGCATTTATAAACTAAAATTTCTACTAATAGGCATACAAGGACTCTTCCTCCCCCCCCCCCCCCCCCCATTTTTAATTGCTTGAATGAATTTATTTTAGTGTTAAGAAGTAAATAGAAGCAGAGATTTCAACAGACGCTTCAGGGTCCTTGACTTTTGGCTTTCTACGCAAGTCTTTCAGATGGACTGAAATAAATGTTGCACCCCAGCCAATGTACCATTGAATAGGTTGTCAAAAGAACCATTTTCTTTTGAAGGGGGAGAATAAAATCCCAAGTGAATGAATTAGAAAGCAAATTTAGCCTGGTTCAAAAATTGCATATGGGGCAAATTCAGTGATGGTATGAAAGGTGGGGAAGTTTCACTTTGGCAAATAAGTGAATCCAAGTTAACTTGGTATAATGGGCATGTTGTGAGTGAGGCCATGTCTGCGCTTACCGGAGATCGACGCTGCTGCGATCGATGGTGAAGACCCGCTAAATTGATGGCAGAGTGCTCTCCGGTTGACTCCAGTACTCCACCAGAATGAGAAGAGTAAAGTAAGTCATTGGGAGAGTGTCTACTGTCGACGTAGCGCAGTATATACACCGCAGTAAGTCAATCTAAGCGACGTCGACTCCAGTTATGTTGTTCACGTAGCTGGAGTAGCGTGACTTAGGTCGACTTGCCGGGATAGTGTAGGTATGGCCGAAGTGGTTGGAGAAGAAAATGAAGGGGGAAGCTACATCAGTTAAGGTGCTATCCTACAAACATTTAGGCATATGATTAACCTTAAGCAGGTGAGTAGTCCCGTCACTGACTACTCACGTGAGTAAAATTAATCACATAAAGGTTTGCAGGATCTGGCTTTAGACTCCTCGAAGTAATTTATCCCATGATTAAAATTTGTACTAGTCTGTTGTAGAAAGTTCTCATTGGGGAATGTGCTAGTGAACTGTTTACATGTGTTTTTGTAAAAGTATCATAGCTGCATGATTCTCACTCCTGGATCTTTCTTCAACAGTCAGTCTGTTGGAACTCACAAGCTCTTAAGGTTTTTTGGCCATGCAGATAGTGGTAGCCTGGGGTAGAACATGAGCCAGGCCCCTTCCGGTTGTGGCACAGCACCCTCCTGCCAACTATAAATACTGCTCTCCAGCATTGCCATTCAAATGCATTGATTGTATGAGAGGCAATGGTCTGAGAAAGAAAAGCAGTTCAGTGCCTCGAGGTCAGTGCTGTGGGCTTCATAGCAGCCACCTAGAGGACCAAGAGTGACTGGACCAGAATGTCAAATGTAATACTGGTACCCAGAATCACCACCTTCTTCTCTGAAGACATGAATGTAGGAGGGGGGGACACAGAGGCACTGATATGCTGCCATGTGTTAGGGGCTTCATCCAAGGTGCATTGAGTAGCTTCTGGCCCTTTCTCAGATCTTTCCCTACATCATCCAGTGAGCTGATGCTAAGTACCACTTTGAAGCAGCAAGGCCCCAGGCAATGAGGAGCTAATGCTTGGCCTAGCTAGTGATAATGCAGGGCACATAATTGATGAAGCTGCCTGCCTGGATTTACGGGGGGGGGGGGGGGGGTTGGAGGCTGAAGCTGTACTGATGCAGGCAATGCTGGCACCGAGTAGCCCAGTGGTCTTAGCCAACTCAAGCTTTAGCCAGTCTTGTGCTTAGCAACTAGGACCCAGGAATGAGAATCTTGCAAGACCATATCTTCAGAGAAGCAGAATTGCAAGATACGTAGTTTTCGGTCATTTGTTTTAAATAGGAATGTGTGTTGGTCACCACCAGATAATATCTAAGCTGAAATAATTAAATGACTCTTATTCTAGGTAAACAGGTTCTGGTATATAAATCAATAAGAAGACCATAAATTCAAGAAAAGTTGGGGAGGGATGATAGCTGGGTTGGAGCTGTATTGTAACACTCCTGGAATGTAAGCTCTTAGCACTCTCACTGAGACATTTTTTGTGTTGAGGCAAGTAGAGCTGCAAAAACTGTGAATACCCATCTATATTCTCAAATAGTCCTATTAGGCTACTTGTGGGTGGGTGGGATTGTTAGCAGGATTGGGCCATAACCCTGTCAGTGTTTTTATTCAGTAACTGTGTACATGTGTTAATGCATTTATGTATTTTAATCATTACTTAAATATGTAACTCTCTCAGACAGGATCAGACTGCATGTGGGCCTGCCACTGCTGCAGCTGCTTTGCCGAAAAAGGGGGGAAAGAGTCTGGATTGTTGCCATTTTGGCACTTCTCATGAGCACTAAATTAACAAACAACAAAGAATGTACGAATGTTTGGGCAAATAGAAAAGTTAGATTCACTAGAAGGGGGAGTAGTTATGATGGAATTACGTACTTTTTAAAATGTAACTAGTAGTGCACGTGTCTAGCATGCTCAATTCTACACCCATTGAGGTTAATGGGAATTTTTCCATTGACTTCTGGGGGGTATCTGATTAGGCCTGAAATGCCAGTGTATGTGAAAGCTGGGATGACAGATCTCATTCTTTGCTGACCCATAGCTATTTTAATTATTCTATATCGCATAGCAGTGCATTGTACCTACTCATGCTTTTAGATTGTAAACATTTTGAGTAGGGGGGTCTATTATTGATATGACACAGTTACTGTAGAACGCTACGTACTACTGCAATGTTATGTAGTTATGGAGTAATATGACTTGGCATTTGTAGTAGCAGCTCAAGTCAGCACAGTAGTGCAGTTTCTACAATTCTGCTTTTACACAAGGCTGTGAAATATGCTGTACGGGTAAGTTTAACAGTTATAAATATTATTCGCCTGCTGTGGTTGAATATCTTACCCATTACCTGATGGAGACTGGGACACGAGTGAAGGCTAGGAACTGAAAATTCAACCAGAGGACACTGAGGTGTAGCTCATAGGGCACAGGCAACCACCAAAAGAAATAGTTGAGAGATGTCAATGGGGCCAGCATTTTACCTTATATTTGTGCCCTTTATCACAGTATTTACTGATTGTTATTCTGTTTAGCAGCCTGGGAGTCGTCTTGTAATCCCAGCTGCTCTTGGACCTACAAGGAACAGCCGTTGCACAAAGTTGGGATTCCCTCTAGGGTGACCAAGACAGCAAGTGTGAAAAATCGTGACGGGATGGCGGGTAATAAGTGCCTTATACAAAGCCCCAAATATTGGGACTGTCCCTATAAAATCGGGACATCTGGTCACCCTAGTTCCCTCCCCCCAATACAGACTCTTCTCCAGGCCTTTGTTGCCTTGAGGTGGGAAGACTACAGTGTGCTCAATGTGCGACTGCACTTTAAGACAATTTAGAAATGACTGCTTGTGCAGAAAGTGGCTTCCTACTTGCTACGCTGCCATTATGCCTGTACTCTTTTATTTGAGCTGGCTGTCGCTTAATTTTGGCGTAAAGTTTTTAAAATGTTAGTTTTTGACTTTAAGAGCCTCTTGATTATCTGAGGTGCTACCTCTCTTTCTAAATTAATTGATGATTTGTGTTTTGGGGAAACTTTTTTGAAAGAAATCAATATAAAGAACTTCTTATAACTGAGGAGATAAATGCTTTGAATTTTCTTTGCATGGAGAGTAACTGAGAAATTAGTGTTGTGAAAATTCAGTAGCAATAGTGCTTTCTTGTGTCTTCTCATGCTAGCATTTCCTGAGATTAGGAAAAATCCGTGATCCAATTCACCAATAATGCTTGAGGAGGGAGGAAATCTTTGGAAGGTAAAACCATCTTAAGGCCCATTTTAATGTAATATAGTAGGGATCAGGTTAAAATTGTTGGGATGTAGATCTGATTATAATGTAACTGCAGTGGAAGAAAGGGAAACATGGGTGGCTGCCATTCACTTTGAACTGAGTGTGCGTGATTAATCAACACATATTCCAGTATACTTCTCTTATTCTTTCCAATACATTATTTAATACTTTAGTCAGCCTGTGTATATTATAATTCACTTTGTCTGTACAATTCCCTAATGTTTTCAATAAATGTCATACAAGACCAGGATGTATACTAGAATATAAAAGTGGAGTTGCATGTTAACTTAGTTGTAGTGCTGTGTCGTCTTATGCAGGAGAGCTGGATACTATAAATTGCGATTGGGTTTAGTTACTCAGGCCACTCCAAAGGTAGAAGTGCTGCCTAGTTTAATTCAGTGATTACCAAACCCTCCTAGCTGCTTAAGAAGTAATAGTATTGACTGGGATTCTCTTTTAAACCCAGTTCTTGTCCAAAAAGGTGGTGACTACAACTCAACATTGTTGTAGATAGTGAGAGAAGTCACTTCATCCACAAGTGAAATGCGAACACCTCTGGCGTGAAACAAGGCAACTCTTTAACATTGGCAGTGCTACACATTAGAGTAGGATGGCAACTATCCCTTGGCAGGCTTAGCAGAAAAGTCATTGATTGAATGAACGGGGAGACTGAATTCCACCCTAACTCATACAGGTGGCCCTTCCATGTCAGAATTAGTGTCCTGGTGGGGGAGGGGTACCGACCTTTGCCGTTCTGATGGTTATACTGTACCTGTTCATGTATTAATTAGAGAGCTTTGGTCTCTGGTCTTTGTGAAAGGATGCATCATTAATCTTGTATGTCCAGCATTTAGATTAAATAAAGCATAGTAATACTTTTTATAGCTCTTTGTAGAACTAGGGAGTTGACTTACGCCGAGTAGTTGGAGAGGATCCTGGTGTCTTGGTGGAGTTTTCCATAATACTGATTAGTGCAAAGCCCATAGTTAGTAGTCCTTGGGTATTTACCTCTGATGAACAATTACTAAGGCTAGTTGTCTATTATAAAAAAAAATTGTTTTTAAATCACACCCTTGGTATGACAAAAAATGAAAGTCACAACTTTGTCTTCTTTCCTCTTCTCCCACCCTCCAAAATGTCACTGCACATATTATGTTAAGGGGCGGGGGGGAGACAAAGAAAGGATCAGGGGCAGAAGAAAAGGGTAAGGCTAGAAAGAGAATTGCTACTTTAAAGGGTACGTCCATACTTACCGGCTGGTTCGGCGGCAAGCAGCTGGTTCGGCGGCGATCTTCTGGGATCGATTTATCGTGTCTTGTCTAGACGTGATAAATCGATCCCGGAAGTGCTCGCCGTCGACGCCGGTAATCCTGCTCCGCGAGAGGAGTAGGCGGAGTCGACGGGGGAGCCTGCCTGCCGTGTCTGGACCCGTGGTAAGTACCTTTTAGTTCGAACTAAGATACTTCGACTTCAGCTACGTTCGAACTGGGGGCTTAGTGTGGTCCAAGCCAAAGTCTGGTGGAACAGATCTTGATCCTCCTGCAAGGGACTAGTCTAAAGTAGTGGAGCCCTCCTTAGATCCCCTGCAGGTAGTAAGAGTAGCAACATCTTCACCTGGCAGCTGAGAGCTCCCCTTGCTGGAGCCACCCACAAAAACAGATTCTGCCTCCCAGGAGAGGTGCTGAGAAGTTGAAAATCGTGGCGCATAAAGCAATGGAATCTGTGACTTTCTAGATAAGCAACCAGCTTCAATAATCACTGCATCCTATCTGTGTCTGTGCAACCTTGAGCTGTGTGCATCATTCTCTGTTTTAAAATATTTTAAAGCTTTACGGAAATATTGTCAGCAAGAAATTTAGTCAGTTTTAAAAGGTTAGCTTAAAGTATTTTCAGATATTACATCTACTCCCAATGATCCTGGCCATTTTTGTAGATTTTCCACTCATTTTCCTATTTCTTAAATATTTTTCTCTTCCATGTTGCTGTGGAGAAGACCTGCTCAAAGAGGGGAAAGTGTAGTGGCAAGATCCACTGACCTTCAGTATAGTTAGGATGTAGTTATTTGAAAAACAAGTTCAGCTTAAAGTTACGTGTGATATCTCTCTTAGAGTGACTATTTACACAGGCCTGTCTAAGGAGTTGGATTTAGTCAGTCAAAATTACTGCTCCAAAAAGTAAACTTTTGGGCTTAGCAGTGAATTCATACTATGGTTTGCGAGTTACTTAAGGAATTGTGTTCAGCACATTTCCATTAGAATCAAAGGGCATTAAAAATAGTGGGCCCATCAAGGATCTATTCTTGGGTTTCTCTTTTCTATTTCTGTTGTTAACCTTCCAGCTCCAATGTGTTTTCTCCTCTATGCATATGTATGCCATTGATACAGTGTTGTCTTACAGTGGCTCATCCTTGCTGGAGGCCTAGTTCTTTTCCAGTGACTTGAGTAGAAGTGAAATGAAAAGCAAATACATTATTTTTTGGTTCACCTCCCAGACTATAGAAACGGATGCTCTCATTAATGATTAACACAATAGCTGGTGGCTCAAAGGAGATTTGGGAGAGAGCTTTGGGATATCTCCCTCTTTGAACAACTACTGGCTTAATAATTTTCTGTACTAACACTAGCTCACTTTAGCATACATTTTTGAATTCCAGTTCAAGTGGTATTTCAGATTCTTTGCCTTCACCTGTCTTCTAAGACCAATATGGATGCAAATCATAGATACAATAAGACTTTTGACATTATTGTTGGTTTAGTAGTAGTAGTTTATAGCACTGAGTAGCATAGGTACAATATTGGTTTTGTAATGCTCCTCTACGACAAATGGTGAGCATACTGTACATGGGTCTATACTACATTTAAGATTTTTCTAAAGTCAGTTAACCTATTAAATGGTCACATAGTTAGGAACCAGTTGAGCTCCTTTTAACATCCAAGACAGTCTTGCTTTTTTTACTTCAATAGATATTGACTCCGACAGATCATATTGTTACATTTGTAGTTTTCAGTATTGTTAACATATTCCTATATGATTGCAAATTGATTACTCTTTTCATTGCACTATGCTGTGATAAATTTTTTAGCCTGGATTTGAATGGGACAGTGACCAAAAGGGATATAAATGTTATGAATGAAATAATTTCTGCTCTGGAGAATTTCCTATTACATTAATGTCTTTTAAAAGAAACAGAAGGATATTTTTAGTATAGGTATTCCTACAACTTGAGAACGATTATTTTTACACTATAGAAATATAAACACTAAATAAACATTATCAGATGCTATTTTCATGCGCCAATGGTAGCTACAAATCTGAAAGGAAAGCTACTCTTTTTTCTTGCCATTCTGGATAAATATTATAGGGAGGTGTTTGTTTTTTATTTGATTTTGTTTAAGTGTACTGGAGTCTCAAGGACCCTATGCACATCTGTGATGCATTTTGACTGTCAGAAATACCTGTTTGTTCTACTGTCATAGCTACAAATGCAACACTTGCCAGCGATCACTATACCTGTGATACAGTAATTTCCACCTATATTAAGAATAAGAAGCAAATGTGAAAATTCAGAGTTGTGTGGTGACTATTGGGACCACTCTTAGGTTGAAAGTAGAAGATAACTGTGTGGATTTTATTGCTAGGTTACTTGCACCATATAATTTTATATGTATATAACTTAGATTGTGTTTTTCCTCTCACTTGTGTGCTTTGTTCAGAATGTGCAGCAAATATTATTTTTGTGCTTTTTTTTTTTTCTTTCCTGTTTTCACTGACTTCAGTTGTGTGTGTTTCCTTTAGAGATTCGAGCTCAACTGATAGAGCAGCAGAAATGTCTGGAGCAGCAAACTGAAATGAGGGTGCAGCTTCTTCAGGACCTGCAGGATTTTTTCCGCAAGAAAGCAGAAATAGAAACGGAATATTCCCGCAATCTAGAAAAATTAGCAGAAAGATTCATGGCAAAAACAAGAAGTACAAAGGACCATCAACAGTACAAGTAAGAGAGGTTCTCATACTCAAACTCAATTCACTTTCCAGTGTTAGAAGTGGTTTTAGGCTATTTATTTTGTCAAAGGTCCAAATACTGTGTAATCAATCAGTCATCGTCTTTGCATTTTGGTCCCTCTAACTTGTGGTGCTGTTAAATTAGTAACTGTTCATGGCAGATTGATACAATCTCTTGAAATTTAAATTGCACAAATATCATGTGAAAAGAACTTGGTGGGAAAACAAAATGTAATACACAGCTGGAAGAGATGCACAGCATTGGATATGCAAAACTGTGTGCTGATTGTTGCAATGGAATTTTCAGAATTTGACAGACTCATAATAAAGGCTGATCAGCCTTCTAAGAGGTGCCAGGAAGAGGTTAAAAAAGGAGAGAAGAGGAGGGAAACTTGTTATTGTATGTATTGTTACATATGGGCTTTGCTGCCTCTTGATTGCTGCTATCCTTAGAAACAAGGAAAAATCATATTTCACACACGGCTAATGGTTGTATATGGATGTGCATGAACTATAGTAACTTTTGTGTACCGCAGAGCTGGTCAGATACTATTTGTCAAATAATTTATTTGGTACATTTTGCAAAATATTTCAAAAAAATTATTTGTTGAAATATTCTCTTCTATGTATTTGCCCAACTTACAGAGCTGGTTGAATAATTCATGAATATATTAATTTTGTTTATTACGTGTGTGTATATAAAACCAAATTAGCTCATTCAAACCATTTTGCAATTAATCAAAATACTGGTGAATGATCAAAGACAAATGCATAAGAGCCAATGGCTGAAAGCTGAATCTAGATCAATTCACACTGAAAATAAGGAGCAAATTCTTAACAGTGAGGGACAAGGCCTGGAACTGCTTATCAAGGGATGTGATAGATTCTCTAACTCATTGTTGCAGCGCTTGCAATTATATCCCTTGAATCGTGTGATTATTTAAGAATTGCAGCAAGAAAAAAAAAAAGTCAGGCCCTGTCTATTTTAGAAAGGGTTTGTTGGTATAGTTATACTGACAAACTCAGTGTAGAAGCAGTGTATACCAGCTAAAGGGTTCTTTTGGAGTAAAGCTTCTTCCAGTTTCCCAAACAAAATAAGCTATGCCGGCAAAAGGACCCCCCCCCCCCCCCCCCCCCCCCCCCGTATAACTGTGTCTACACTATAGGGTTGCTGGTAACTGGACCCCTGAGGCCTCATCCCCTGATCTGCCTCTTCTCCCCAAGCCCCCACCCCCTTCTCTGCCTCTTTCCCGAAGGCCCCACCCCCATTGTTTACTCCTCTCCCCCGTTGCTTGGTGGATCATCTCAAGAAGCCTGCCTGCAGATAGAAGCAGCCCCAGCTGAGCAGGAGCTGGGACAGGTTAATGAGCCAGCACCGCTCCCCGCCCCACAGTAACCGGACTTTTGATTCAGGTGCCATTTAGGGTTGCTGGGCCCCCTTTTCAACCAACTTTCTGGTCGAAAATGGGCACCTGGCAACACTAAATGGCACCCAGACACAGAAGCCAAAAGCCAGACTGTCTGAGTGGCAAATAGGGTTTCCAAGCTTCCTGGATTGGCCGGGAGTCTCCCGGAATCGGCATCGATCTCCCATTGGCTACTGAAATCAATCCAGGATATTTTAAAGGGCCGCTAGAAGTCCAGTCAGTGGGGGCGGTGCAGCAGGGCTAGGCAGGCTCCCTACCTGCCCTGTCTCTGCGCAGCCCCCGGAAGCAGCCAGCACATCCCTCTAGCTCTTAGATGCAGAGGTGGCCAAGGCGTCTTTGTGCACTGACTCCACCCCGAGCGCTGACTCCACAGCTCCCTTTGGCCAGGAACCATGGCCAGTGGAAACTGCGGGGGTGGTGCCTGCAGGTAGGGGCAGCGTGCAGAGCCACCTGACCACCCCTGAGCCTAGGAGCCGAACATGCCGGTCGCTTCCAGGAGCTGCCCGAGGTAAGTGCTGCCTGGCTGGAGCCTGCACCCCTCACCCCCTCCCGCACCCAAACTCTCTCCTAGAGGCTGCACCACCTCCCGCACCCCAACCCCCTGGCCCATCCCCTCACCCACCCCACCCCCCGCACCCCAACTCCCTCCCAGAGCCTGCACCACCTCTCAAATCCCTGCCCCAGCCCTAAGCCCCCTCCCACACCTCAACCCGCTGGCCCACCCCTCCCACACCCAAACCCCCTCCCAGAGCCTGCACCTCCCCCCTCCCCCAGCCCTGAGCCCCCTCCCGCACCCAAACTTCCTCCCAGAGCTCACACCCCCTCCTGCACCCCAATCCCTTGCCCCAGGGTTAGCCCAGACCCTCCTCCCACACTCCAAACCCCTCAGCCCCACCCCCCAGCCCAGACCCCGCACCACCTCCCACACCTCAACTCCCTGCCCCATCCTGGTAAAAGTGAGTGAAGGTAGGGGAGAGCGAGCAACGGAGAGAGGAGGGATGGAGTGAGCAGGGATGGGGCCTCAGGGCAGGGTGAGAGTGTTTGGGTTTGTGCGATTAGACAGTTAGCAACCCTAGTGGCAACATTACTACACTAGGGCTTTTAGCAGCACAGAAATGTCTGCTATAGGTGTGATTTTTCTTGACACTGTAACCAATACAACTATGCCAGCAAAAGTTTTAAATGTAGATCAGGCCTCTGTTTCTAGCACTCCTGGTTGCAGAGGAAAACTTGAATCTAAAGGCTCAAACACCAAAAGGCAAATAAAAATACTCTTTTTAAAAAATATCATTATTTGTAAAGCAGTGCCACGTCTTTTCAGGATCATGATTTTTGCATTCTTGGGGGTTGGCATTTTATCTTTAAATTAGGATTGGATGTCTTCCTAAAAGACATGCTGTTGCTCAACCAGAAATTATGATCTTGACGAAGGAATTACAGGGTGAGGTTCTGTGGTTTGTGTTCTGCAGAAGGACAGACTAGATGATGATAGTGGTCACTTCTGGCTTTAAAATATATGAATTAGCAGGATATTTTAAAACTATCTGGCTGAAGATCTTTGTAAGTGAATTTAATGTAGTTCACCTACATTGTCAACTATAAGGGAGGATTCTGTGTACTCTTTGGCAACTCAGCCCTAAATCCTGCATGGGAGAGCCTCTGATTTTTGCAATACCAACTTCTACATCAAACTGAAAATATTGCAGTAGCTTCAAACAAACTAAGTGATGTTTTTTAGTGAATAAATATGAAAATGATTAATATAATTAGTACAGGAATCCTGGTGTTAATATTGTAATAAATAGATTTTACTGTCCCAATATCTTCAATGTGCCACACATTTTTGTAGTGACAAAAAAACAACTTTTGTTGTATAAATTGTCAAGGACAAAGCTGCAGGATTTACAACTGGGTAGTGCCAGTTGAGGCTTTTGCATGGGGGAAAGGATGTAACTTCTTTCCCTTCTACTCTTGGGAAGCACCAAAATTAAAAGTTTTATGGGGTGTCTTGAACTCCTACTTACCTCCCCCAGCAACCCTTGACAGCAGCCGGACTTATACATTGTTCTCTAGATGGTTTCCTAGTTAACACTCCATTGAGATGAATGGGGCTGTTCATCACACTCAGAACTGTTTGCAGACTCTCACACACAGCACTTTATCAGTTACATTTGGTTCATATCAGGAAAGTTTCCTTTGCAACTAGAAATGGTATGGCCTGAATATTCTAGATTCATAAGATGAAATCCTGGTCCCACTGAAGTAAATGGCAACACTTTCATTGAATGTCAGTGGAGCCAGAATTTCACGTATATATTTTAAGGCTAGGGACCACAATGATAATCTAGTAAGAGCTCCATCGTAATACAGGCCATAAGATTTCAGTGCAGTACAGTAACTCCTCACTTAACGTTGTAATTATGTTCCTGAAAAATGCGACTTTAAGCAAAACGATGTTAAACTAATCCAATTTCCCCACAAGAATTAATGTAAATGAGGGGGTTAGGTTCCAGGGAAATTTTTTTCACCAGACAAAAGACTATATATACACACATTCACACTATAAGTTTTAAAAAAACAATTGAATACTGGTACACAGCAATGATGATAGTGAAGCTTGGTTGAGGTGGAGGAGTCAGAGGGTGGGAATTTCCCAGGGAATGCCTTACTAAATGAACTAGCACTCCACTGAGTCCTCAAGGGTTAACTCTCACACTCTACAAGCCAGCAGGAAAGGAGGGAGGGCAGACAGAGACACATACCTGTGCTTGTTTCAGAGATAGAGAAGCGCATTGCTCCTTTAAGTATCAAGAGTGGGGTCAGAAGTACACTGTCTTGTTAATTAGATCAGCAAGCCCGGCAGCTGCAGCTTCTACCTAAGGCAGCAGCTCCCTCCCTCGTGTGTCCCCCCTGCTCTATGGAAGATGGGATAATCAAGGTGCAGGGGGACATTAGCCCCCCTCTTCTTCCCCTCCCCCCACACAGCAAGCAGGCAGGAGTCTTGGGGAGCAGCACATGGCAATAGGGGAAGGGACAGCTGAACTCCCATTGATAGCCTGTAAACGACGTTAGAAGGGAGCATTTCACAACTTTAAACGAGCATGTTCCCTAATTGATCAGCAACTGAAGACTGAAACAATGTTAACTGGGATGACTTTAAGTGAGGAGTTACTGTAGTAATTTCAGCATCAAGCCAAGAAGCTCAGTACACCTTCTTGAGCTTACTCTGTGATATCCCCAGCAAGCCTGGCCAACGCCTGTGCTTTACTTTCCCCCTGAGGGCTATGAACAACAATATAATGTCACCAGTTACAAATTACCCCACAGCTCTTTCTAAGCAAGCATCTTTATTCTTAAGGTAAAAGCATTACAGAGAAAACCCATTCAAAATAGATTTAAACACACAAAATATGTCAGGAGTCACCCACCAGTCTTATGCGGTCCTATTAGATCAAAGTTTTTCCAACCCAGTGGCAAGGGTTGGATCCCCCCTTGGACAGAAGGTCCTATCCATTTGCTGGATCAGACAGGAGGCCCTCTGTCAGTTCAAGCTCTTCCTTTTATACCAAATGCCCTTTCTTTATCGTCTTGTCTCTGGAAAAGCCAGCTTGAAGCAGTATATGAAAACCAGAACTGGACACAATCTTCCAGCCACTGTCGCACCAGTGCCAAATAGATAAAATAACCTCTCTACTCCTACTTGAGATTCCCTTGTTTATGCACCCCAGGATCAAGTTTGTCACACTGGGAGCTCATATTCAGCTGATTATCCACCAGGCCCACACAATCTTTTTCAAAGTCAGTGCTTCCCAGGATAGAGTCCCCCATCTTATAAGAATGGCCTACATTCTTTGTTCCTGGATGTATACATTTACATTTAGCAATATTAAAACGCACATTGTTTGCTTGCGCCCAGTTTACCAAAACATCCAGATTGCTCTGAATCAGTGACTTGTTCTCTGTTTATCACTTCCACAATTTTTGTGTCAACTAGGTGATCTAATGGTCCCTACTGGCCTTAAAATCTATGAAATATATTCTACAAGGTTTTAATATGCTCCTGGTGCACAGAGGGAGAAGTTACAGAAAATCGTTACTGCTCAGGCTTGGCAGGTAACACTGAAACTGAGATATCAGAGTCCACCATAAGGACTGTTTGAAAGATTTTTTTTTTAACTAATACTTTATACTAGATGTTAATGGGGGGGGGAGGGGCCTGAAATCTCAAGAATGTGTTTTTTAGGTCATTAAGTAAATAACGGAACTAACTTAAATTATTTATTTTGGCATTTTTAATAAAAGGTTTGATAAACTATATGTGATTTAAGTACACAGACTGGAGTGGAACGAGTCTGTAATGGAAACACAGAGATGCTGAACTTCTGAAAAACGGCCCTATCATATCAGTGGCCCTCATACTATACAATTGCAATTGACAGTTACATGAATATTAGTAAGCAAATGGAATGTATGAATGTAGATCAGAGTTAGGAGACATTATATACTGTTATGGACATTTTTAAAACTATTACAATTAAATTCATTACAGTGAACAGTATTTTGATAGACAAGCCCACCTATGATTTCTTTCTTGTAAAGTATTTGGACTATGCTTACTGGGCAAGATTTTCAGTGCTAAGAAAAATAATTAGTACAACTCTTTTGCAATGGCCTATGTAGATTCTGAATGTTATATATAGTCCATCCATGAGCAACTGCAAACTTTGTGTCAAGTTTCTGATATTTGCAGATAGGTTGTAATGATATGAATTCTTTAGTTTTTCTATTTGTGCTTTATGAGGCTTGTAAAACATGCCTTAAAATACTATCTAAAGCTCGGCTAACCAAATATATTCCAATAATGGATTGGCTGACTGTTCAGAAACAGATTTAGGTCCAAAATCCAGCTTACTTTATTCACAAGAGTAACCATGTTGACTTCTGTGGGACTACTTGCATGGATAAAGGGAGCAGGACTTGACTTCCAGCATTTATCATGGCAGATGCATGTGCATTCTTTCTTTACAGAGATCAATTGTTCTTTAATTTAAATTAAATTTAAATTGTTGGGTTCATGTTTATGTATATCTGGTGGAGGATGGGTGTGGCAGGGAGATGTTTCTGATATGTTAATTATGTAACATATACATATATATATATATATACTCTTTAGGAAAGACCAGAATCTCTTATCTCCAGTGAATTGTTGGTACTTACTCCTAAACCAAGTGAGAAGAGAAAGCAAAGACCATGCAACTTTGAGCGATATCTATCTGAACAACGTTATCATGCGCTTCATGCAGATAAGTGAGGATTCCACCAGAATGTTCAAAAAGGTAATATATATCATGTTGAATTTCAGTTACCATTGAAAGGCAAGTGTCTAAGAGGTAGAATTTTAAGGGAAGATTCAGCAGTATAGTAACATAATCTGCTTTCGCACATTAATAGATTTTTCATGGCATTTTTCACAGGGAAAATTCTTACTACAAATGTAGTGGGGAATGTACTATCCAGGGCCGGCGCGCCCACGAGGCGACCCTAGGCGGTTGCTTAAGGCGCCAGGATTTGGGGGGCGGCAGGCGGCTGCCTCCCGGCTCCGCGTTTGAGCCGGTGGGGGGGGGGGCGCGGCTCACCGCGGCTGCCTCCTGTCTCTGCCGCTGAGCCGGGAGCTGGGGGAGCGCTGCGGGCGGGGGCAGGCTGCTGCGGCCTGTGGGCAGGGGGGCCGCGCTGCCGCAGCCCGCAGGGTGGTGGGGAACCACGGGCGGGGGGGAGGGGAGCTGGCTGCCGCAGGGGTGGGGGGAGGGAGCAGGGCTGGTGCAAGGAAGTTTCGCTTAGGGTGCGAAACTTCCTTGCACCGCTGGTACTATCTGAAGGTGACCTCAGGAACTGAACTGCTTTAAATTCAGGAGGTGAGGAAGAAGCCCCATTCTTTGCTCTGTGTAGTCAGGCAGGAATAAACAGTTCAACCTAGAAGTGACAAAATAATGTTGTTAGATTATTTGCAGAAATGCTGTATGGCCATGGTGGTTCTTCATGTACATGCAGTTGTGTATTCCACTTAGGTGTGTGGGCGCCCAAATCATCAGAGCCAGATAATTTTGCCTAACAGTACTTGTAAAGGGGCAGCACTTGTGCCTCGTGGCCATAGTTCCTCCCTTGGCTATATGAGGCAGTGCTGCCTCAACCCCCCTCAGTTCCTTCTTACCTTCTCCAGTGGCTGGAGTTGGAGCTCTGTGTGGTTTTCACTCCACAATCCCTCTATTTCTTAGTGACTTTTCTAATTGTATTTAGTTAATTAATACCCTTAGTATCGTATTAGTGTTAGTTTAAGTATTTCCCTGATGATGCCCTCTGCAGGGTTTAAACATTGTCCGTCGTGTGGGGGACCAATCCCCAACAATGATCCCCCCCACACACGGTGCTTACCATGCTTAAGGGACGCCCACATCAAGGAGCAATATTGGATTTGCAGATTGTTCACCAAACGAATTCAGGTGGCGAGCGATCTTTGTCTAAGGAGCACCTGCTTGAACAGGCCGTTCAGCCTGCTTCAGCACTGAGGTCATTGTCAGATCAGAGATTGCCCTTGGGTTCTGAGAGTGCTCCCGTTTCGTGCTCTGGAACTGGTGCATCTCCAAAGACATGGAGGAGTCATTCCCTGTCGAGTGTGCTGAGGAAGAAGCCACTCCAGGTTGCATGGTAATTCATCTGCCTCCTCCAGAAGAAGCATGTATCGGCACGGTGTGAATGCCGGCACATGGGATAGAGTAGGTCCCATCAATTATTCCCTGATACTGGCCAGTGAGGTCAGAGACTCCTTACCATTAACTCCAGTTCGGCCCTGGGGCTTCCATTGAGTCTGGCACCAACAAGGGTGATGCAGCACCTGTTCTTTCTGCACTAGTGGTGTATTAGGTGGCAACAGACTGCCTCTGCCTTCATGTCCCAACCTCTCCTTTGGTCCAGGACTTTGCTAGTGCTGCGTCATTTATAGCCCCGTTGGCTGAGTGGGCCACTGAACCTGTGGGTCTGTTGGCACCATACCTCAATGTTATCCTTACACAGTCCGTGGAAGTGGGGCTGAGGCCAGGCTCGGCACAAGGGACTTCCTCAGTACCAGGAATTTTTTTAGCATCCCTGCTGTCAGCTTCATTTTCATCCGAAGACAATTCTGTGGTGCCTGGCTCTTCCTCTCCTTCAGTACCAGAGGATTTCAAGGAGCACCAGAACCTTTTGCAGTGCGTCGCTGCTTTCTTGCATATTTAAGCAGAGTTCCTGGAGAACATGCATACGTTTTTGGATATCCTGTAGCTGTCTGCCCTGGGAGAGATGCCCTCCCTATTAACAATTCACTCCTCGAGCCTGCTAAGATTCTCTGGAGTATGCTGGCTTCGGTACCACCTATAGCAAAGCACATGGAAAACCTCTACGTCATTCCAGTGCAGGGATTTGAGGGTTTTTACTCCCATCCAGCCCCAAATTCCTTGATCATAACCACGGTGAATGATAGAGCTTAGCAGGGCAGATTTATGTCCACTCCCAAGAATAAGGACGCTAAATTAATGGACCTGGTGGGTAGGCAGATTCACACCTCCTCCTCCATGCAGATGCAGATTGACAACCAGAAGGCATTGCTGTCCAAGTACAACTTTGTCAATTGAACAGCTATGTCTAAGTTTTCAGGTTTTCTGATTTTCTTGTGCTGTCAGTTCAGCTTCCCATACCCTTTCCTCTTCATCCCAACCTACTCAGACAGACTCCTGGTCACGCCTTCCATCCCGTGTGCAGCTCACTGCATCTCACAGCGTGGCTGCATCGTGGCTGAATGAGAAGGAAGTGCGGTGTTTGGTGGCTGTTCAAGTCCTACTTAACAGTAGAAAACCCTCTATCTGAACGGCCTATTCAGTGACATGGAAGTGGTTTTTAGTATGGTTGTTGGCCCATGGAATTCAACCGACTCTGGCTTCTATTCAGGACATCTTGCAGTATTTGCTGCATCTTCAGTCGTTGGGCCTTGCGTGTAACTCATTGAAAGTATAACTGGCAGCGACATCAGCATTTCATCTCTCCATTCAGGGAATATCAATCTTTTCCACTGCCATAGTAACAAGATTCTTAAAAGGGTTCCTCTGTGGGACCTTAACATGGTCTTAGAGGCTTTATTGGGACCTCAGTTTGAGCCCCTGGCATCTTGTCCCTTTCTGCTTTTGTGTCAGAAGACTGTGTTCCTGGTAGTGATAACCTCCTCAAGGAGAGTCTGTGAGTTGCAGACTAATGGCAGACCTCCTTATACACAATTCTCCAAGGACAAAGTGACAATGATCACACCCAAATTTTAAAGTGGTTTCTCAGTTTTATTTGAACCAGGCAGTACCTGTGTTCTTTTCTAAGCCACATTCATTTCTGGAAGAGCAGCATCTTCATATAGTAGATGATACTAGGTCAGGTCTAGCCTTCTATCTGGAGAGGACTAAACTGTTTCGTGTTTCGCCTCGCCTGTTTGCGTCGTATGTAGATCGTATGAAGGGACAAGCAGTCTCTTCACAGATGATCTCTAAATGGATAACATCCTGTATTAAGACTGCATATGAAATAGCTTTGGCTACACCTCCTCAGTAAGTGAGAGCTTGTTCTACGGGAGTGCAAGCAACGTCAATAGCGTTCCTCAGTGACATTTGCAGGGCTGCTGTGTGGTCATCCATACATACATTTATGGACCATTATACCATTAACGCAAGTTTTGGTAGGATGGTCCTTCCATCCTTGCTTAGATAGATTCCAAGCCCCTCTTCCTGGGGGGATGCTGCTTGTGAGTCATCTAAGTGGAATACACGGATGTATCTACTCGAAGAAGAAACAGTGTTGGAGTCTAGTCTCTGGGCATTCGATGTGAAGGTACTGAGGGGGATTGGGGTGGCGCCATCTCAAATAGCCAGGGGAGGGGCTATTGCCATGAGGCGTGAATGCTGCCCCTCTATGGGTACGGCTAGGCAAAATTCTCCAGCTCTCCACACCTAAATGGAATACACGTCTGTATCACATCTCGAAGAACACCAGTTACAGTAAGTAACTGTTTCCTCTCTGCCATGAGAGTGTCTCTGATTCAAGCAGAAGGGTCGTGGGTTCCAAGAATTAGGCTTGTGATCAGTTTGTCACGAAGGTGATGTCTGGAGATGGGGAAGTAGCCATGTGCTATGCTTCCCACAGAAGACTCCCTCCCCCATATTGAATGTTTGTTTAGTTACATCATTATTGGGATTTCTGTGAAACTTCTTTGTAAAAGTTTTACAGGTATTTTGTTTAAAAGATTAATTGCTTCATGACAAACACATAATGCAGCTTCCTCTCTGGATAAGCAAGGACAGTAAGGCAGCCTCAGTTTGATGTTTCATCAATATAGTGTTCTACAATAAAACAGAATATAAATGCATGATCATCAGTCACTGTGTGATTCTGTAGCCATCGATCCTGGGTATTACAAAAATGAGTTCCAAAATAATTAACGTTAAAGATATACAATCACCGATTGAATGATGGTATTTCCTACGGGCATTCAGGATGCATGATTTCTGGTTCCAGAATAGGCTTTCATTTGACACACTCTTGAAAGTTCCTGTTCCACTGGACAGATGGAGGCTGTAAATAGGGATGGGTGTAGCTGGAGCCAAGAGCTACTTAGAGAATGTAGAAGAAGAATGAGGAGGAAAGGGGGTGAAAATAAATTCATGTAATACGATGTTGTGCAATAAAACCTGTGGCAGACATAAAACTAAACTAAAATGAATTGCTTTCTCACTCTTCCAATATCTTGATGATAGAATGTTCTGCCAGATGCATAAATCTGTTGTACACAAACCACTATTTTTGCTAATATGAAAGATATACAGATGTTTGAACAACTAATCAGGAAAGCATTTTGGATCCATTCCAACAAATAATATATATGCTTACCTCTCATTGACTTCAATGGGAATGCCACAAGCAGAAGGGTTTCAGTACTGGGCTCATTGTAACATACACAGGTGGATCAATTTAAAGAATTAAGACTGAAATTTCGTAAGAGGAAATTTCTGCGCTTTTCATAAATATTGATATCTGAAGCTAACACTGGAGCTTAATCTACACTAAAACCCTCCTACAGAAAACACTGCTTATATCTGCTAATATAATTGCATCTATACTAGGGCTTTTGCGAGCATAGAAATGTTGCCAAAAATCACACCCCTAACGTTGCCATAGGAGCAAAAATTATAGTGCAGACCTGACTTTTATCATTTAATATTTTTCTTTTTCAGAAACATTTACAGACAAGTTCTGATGCTAAATAATGTGAAGATTTTAGTGTTTTCTTGCTGTGTCTAAAAATTAAATTAACTGCCTGTGAATCAAGTCTACTTGAGCAGTAGTTTTTGCTGAAAAGGTTACTGCTGGCTGTTGGCAATCACCTTGATTATTTAAGCATCCTATCACCAGCTTCTGGGTTGCAATTTTGAGGATGACAAAAAATGGCAGGGGGAGTGAGTATTATAAAGCATTCATTTTATTGTATCATTGAGATATCCCTCTGGACTCGGGGCGTATTTTTGGATGCTGAATGGTCCGTAAATCATTAACCCTGACCTAGTTTTAAAGATACTTTGACTACTCCTTGTATTATAGAAAATTATGCTGATTCACCATACTCACTGGGCTTTCCTACCTCTCTTCACTTCCTCTCAAGCAGAACAACCGCCCTATCTTTGTACGCTGCTCTCCCTGCAGCCACTCCATATTGAACTAAATTTTTTCTTGTTTGCTCAGAAATTCTTTGGTTTTTAACCTTTTGATGTGTCCTTAGTCTTCCCTAGTAGTTTGATACTTATCATATAACTAAAGTGTGTGTTTTTAGTAGGAAGAACACAGGAAGATGGACACAATAGTTCCAAAATGAAATAGCTGATATCGATCTATATCTGTGGGACGAACTTTTTGTTCTGCAATATAAACCACAAGTCTTTCCTGGATACGAGTCACTTCTTACTTATAATAAAAGTATGTCATGTAGTTGTAGCCATGTCGGTCCCAGGATATTAGAGAGATAAGGTGAGTGAAGTATTGTCTTTTATTGGACCAATTCAGAGTACCTTTTCCAGACTTGAAGAGCTGTGTGTGGCTCAAAAGCTTGTCTCTCTCACTAACAGAAGTTGGTCCAATAAAAGATATTACCTCGCCCACCTTGCCTGTCTTGTAATACAAGGAAACACAGCAATTAGACTGCATATCTAAAGATATATCTTGATAACAGGTCATGCTTTAACTAAATAACTTGTATTATACAGTGGCTTTTAGTTCACTCTTAATGCACCTTATTTTCCTGTTAAGTCCTCAGATGTTTTTGTTTGGTAAGGGAGACTGAAAATAAGCGTGTAATCTCTTCCCAGTGTAATTAAAGCAAGTCCTCCTTTTATTCGTGCTTTTACCACAGTTGCACAATTAATTCTGTGACACTGACAAACATAAAAAAACCTACAGAAAAAGAGAGCTGGAATAATTAGATTAAATCTGTCTCTAGGTCTTGGTCTGGCTCCTTGATTTCAAAGCCTTCTGTCTAGGCTGCAGCCGTTGGTTTATATGTCTTCTTTCTAAGCAGAAGTTCAAACAGGTAGGGTCTGATTAGTGCTTCGGATACACTGACGTTTATTCATTTTTCAGCAGTAATATCAGGCAGTTACATGATTGTAATGTCCTTTTAGATCATAGAAAGCTCCAGGAGGTTTTACCTTACTAACTATAATATTTCAGTTTAAATGCTATAGAGATACCCAGTTATAGCATTTGGTGCCCAACGTTACAAGAGCATATTACTTAGTCTTTGGGCCCATGAGCCTCGCTTCTTTGTCAAGAGGAAAATTAGGACAGTCCTAGAGAACAGAGAGAAATAAATCAAGAGAAGTAAAAGATGGAAAACTCTTGAAGAGCTTTAAACAATATATATGGCTTGGAAATGTTCAGTTGTGTACATAGTTTATGGTGTGTTGCAGTTTTGTTTGGTATAATGAGATGATAAACAGTACTATTCAGGATCATATGGAGACAGCCTGTGTTTGAACCTGAACAAATGGGCCTTGTAAAAGCAACAGAACTATTTTTTCAGCAGAGAATGTCATGTCATGTCCTAGAAGTCTTTCCTTGTTTGCTTAGGCTTTATATTGCTCTTTCATAACAAGAGACATCAAGCAGCTGTCCATGGGCAAGTCTCCAGGCCCCAATGGCATTCCACCTGAAGTGTACTAATGTGGAGGTGACATGTGAGAAACTATAAAAACAAATACATCTAGAAATCAAGTCAATACTAGCTGAACACTCATCTGTTGAAGCAACAGGAGAGAAGAATCCATCCATAGCAAGAGATAAGAAATCAGGCCTTTAATGTTAGAATCCCTGGTCCCAGAGAGCTCTGCTTATCCTATATCCAGATCTAATACACAAGAACATTTAAATTAAGCCTTCTCCACAGAGGTTCGCCCCCTTCCTTATTCAGTCTTCGAGCCGGTGTACACTGAAAAGTTACATTGCTATAGCTACATCTCTCAGGGGCGTGAAAAATCCACATCCCTGTGAGACGTAGTTAAGCCAACCTAACCCCCGCTGTAGACAGCACTAGGTCAAGAGAAGAATTCTTTTTGACCTAGCTAATGCCGCTCAGGGAGGTGGATTACCTATAGCAATGGGAGAACCCCTCCTATTGCTGTACTGAATATCTACACTGAAGTGCTCATAGACTTTAAGGTCAGGAGGGATCATCGTGATCATCTAGTCTGACCTTCTGCACATTGCAGGCCATGGAACCTCACCCACCCACTCCTTAAATAGACCCCTAACCTCTGGCTGAGTTACTGAAGTCCTCAAATCGTAATTTAAAGACTTCAAGTTACAGAGAATTCACCATTTACACTAGTTTAAACCTACAAGTGACCAGTGCCCCATGCTGCGGAGGAAGGTGAAAACCCCCGAGGGTCTCTGCCAATCTGACCCAGGGGAAAACTCCTTCCCAACCTCAAATATGGCAGTCAGCTAGACCCTGAGCATGTGGGCAACACCCACCAGGCAGATACCTGGGAAAGAATTATTTGTAGTAACTCAGAGCCTGCACCTTCTAATGGCCCTTGTCGAGTCGTTGGGGATTTTTGCTACTGGCATTCGCCGGTTGGCCATATGCCATTGTAGGCAGTCCGATCATACCATCCCTTCCAAAAACTTATCAAGCTCAGTCTTGAAACCAGTTAGGTTTTTTCCCCCACTGCTCCCCTTGGAAGATTGTTCCAGAACTTCACGCCTCTGATGATTAGAAATCTTGGCCTAATTTCAACCCTAAACTTGTTGATGGCCAATTTATATCCATTTGTTCTTGGGTCCACATTGGTGCTTAACTTAACTAATTCCTCTCTCTCCCTTGTATTTATTCCTCTGATGTATTTAGAGAGAGCAATCATATCTCTCTTCAGCCTTCTTTTGTTTAGGCTTAACAAGCCAGGCTCTTTGTCTTCTCTCATAAGGTAGGTTTTGCATTACTCAGATCATCCTAGTAGCCCTTCTCTGCACTTGTTCCTGTTTGAATTCATCTTTCTTAAGCATGGGAGACCAGAATTGCGCACACTATTCCAGATGAGGTCTCACCAGTGCCTTGTACAATGGTACTGATACTTCCCTGTCTCTACTGGAAATACAGTGCTCTAGGGCCACAGCTGTGCCACTGTAGCGTTTTAAGTATACACACAGCCTTGATTTATTAGTGGAGATTCTGATTTATTAGTACAGCTTCCCCCTTAGACGAAACAGTAATGGTTACTAGAATAATTGTGTCCCACAATGTGTGTTATGGGAAGTGCAGCATCTTCCAGGCACACTGACATCATTTTTTTTTCTCAGACTCTTATTTCCAGGAACTGATTCCACTGCAGATTACCTCCTTTTTGTCTGGTATCATCTTGTATGTTTCTGCCACTTTTTCTCAACAGTGAGGTCAAAAGCAGCATTTTTTTTCTATACTTAGTTCTTTCTCAGGAGGAAGAAGGGAAGGGAAATTCAGGAGATCTCTTTAAAAAGCTTGAAGACCCCAAATGCCTGAAAAATGCAACATAAGGAAATATTTAAAGAGGAAACTTTGGAAATGATACTTGTAAAGTCAAGGGATGATCTAGCATCAGTAAACTTATTTGCACATTTCTAGGAGGTGGGGCTTATTTGGGCGGGGGGGGGGGGGGGGAGACGACATACTGTTCCAGAAGTATTAAGTCCTGATTATGAAACTGATCTCCTTCGAGTGATTGCTCATGTCTATTCCGCCATAGGTGTGCGTGCTCGCCGCATGCATCGGTGCCGGAAGTTTTTCCCTTAGCAGTACCCATAGGGGGGAGCGCCGCTGCGACCCCTGGAGTGGCGCCGCTATAGCGCGCTATATAGGGAACTGCACGCTCCCCCCACCCTCAGTTCCTTCTTGCCGCCAGTGTAGGTGCGTCGGAACTTCTGCTCCAGCTTCTTTGCTGCAGCCTTTTTCCTTGAATTCTGTTGTTCGTTGTTTGTAGTATCTTTAGTTAGTTCGTCAGTTAGTTCAGTTTAGTAAGTGTCCGGGCCGGGGCATGCCCCGGATCCCGGGCTTCAAATTGTGCGAGTCCTGCAGGCGCTCTATGCCTAGAAGCGACCCGCACTCAGCTTGTCTCCACTGCCTGGGTGAGTCCCACGTCAGCGCACGCTGCAAGATCTGCAGGTCCTTTAAACCTCGTACGAAAAAGGACAGACACATTCGACTCCGGGCCCTCCTCATGGAGTCCACGTTGGCTCCTGCACGGTGCGCCGAGATGGACTCCCGTACCACCCTGCAAACGCTCGGGCTCTACGTCCCGCCGGCCAAAGAAAAGCCAAAGCCGCAGGCTCCCGCCCAGGCGCCCCAACCACGCTACGAGCCAGCCTATAAGAGGTCCAGGCCACAGAAGAGGCGACCTCAAAGGCAGTCCCGCTCTGCCCCGCAGCCTGGGCCCTCCAAGGGCAAGCAGCAGGGCAGGCGGCGGTTTTAACTGGCGGCAGGAGGGTACCCGGGCGAACTCCAAGGACACCCTCCGACAAATAAAGTTGGCCTTCAGCAACCGCTTGCGTCCATTCCTTTCACAATGGTCCCATATAACCACGGACCGGTGGGTTCTGAGTACCATTGCCCGGGGCTACACGCTCCAGTTCAGGTCGCCCCCGATGTCCCGATCCCCTCCCGGGCACGGCACGGTAGACCAGTCACATCTACTCCTGCTGCAGCAGGAGGTGGGCCGGCTCCTCAGTCTCGGAGCCATAGAGGGAGTCCCAAGGGAATTCCAAGGGAAAGGGTTCTATTCCCGTTACTTCCTGATCCACAAAGCGAAAGGGGGCCTCAGACCAATCTTAGACTTGCGTGGTCTCAATCGGTACATGGTCAAGTACCGATTCCGCATGGTCTCCCTGGTAAAGATTATTCTTGCTTTGGACCCGGGCGACTGGTATGCGGCCCTGGATCTCCAGGACGCATACTTTCACATACACATATTCGAAGGGCACAGGCACTTGCTTCGTTTCCTGGTTGGGCAGGACCACTACCAGTTTACGGTCCTCCCCTTTGGCCTGTCCACAGCACCTCGGGTGTTCACAAAGTGTATGGCGGTGGTGGTGGCATTTCTCAGACACCGAGGGGTCAATTATTCCCATACCTCGACGACTGGCTGCTCAAGGGCAACTCGAGGTTGCAGGTGCAGAACCACCTGCAGCTGCTCTTGACTATCTGTGCCAATCTAGGCCTTCGGGTAAACGAGGCCGAGTTGACATTGGTTCCGGTCCAGCGCATAGAGTTCATTGGAGCTCTACTAGACGCTTCCAGGGCCAGGGCCTCTCTCCCACCGGGCAGATTCCAGACCCTCAAAGGGCTCATAGCCATGGTCACGGAGTTCCCCCTGACCACGGCCAGGACCTGTCTACAGCTCCCGGGCTACATGGCAGCGTATGTGGTACGCCACGCCAGACTCTGAATGAGGCCCCTCCAGCTTTGGCTGTCCTCAGAGTTCTCTCAGGCTCGGAACGGTATGGACAAGGTCCTCACGGTACTGGGGCAGGTGCTAGCCTGCCTTCAGTGGTGGACCGTCCCGGCCAATATGTTGCACGGGATCCCCTTCCGGGACCCGCCCCCGTCGCTAGACCTGGTGTCGGATGCGTCAGACGTGGGCTGGGGAGCCCATGTAGGGAACTCCCAAACCCAGGGACTGTGGTCGGCCACGGAGCTATCCCTACACATAAATGTCAAGGAGTTCAGAGCAGTCCGCTTGGCCTGTGTGGCGTTCAGCTCGCGGTTGAGCGGCAAAACGATCAGGGTCCTTACAGACAACAGGGCCGCGATGTTCTACATCAACAGGCAGGGAGGGGCGAGGTCCTCGGCTCTCTGCCAGGAAGCCCTCAGCCTGTGGGAGTTCTGTATAGCCCACGATATCTCCCTCCGGGCTTTCCACCTGCCAGGAGTCAACAACGCCCAGGCCGATCGACTGAGCAGGATCTGCTCCTCCCAGCACAAGTGGTCCCTCCACACACAGGTCACGGGTCAGCTCTTCCAAGCCTAGGGCACTCCCCAAGTAGACCTGTTCGCGACCCGACAGAACCGACGATGCCACCGGTTCTGCTCCAGGGGAGGACTGGAGAAGGATGCACTCTCAGGTGCCTTCCTCCTGTCGTGGTCGGGCCAGCTTCGCTATGTGTTCCCTCCCTTTCCCCTCATAGACAAGGTCCTGGAAAAGGTAAAAAGGGACAGGGCCCATGTCCTGCTGATCGCCCCAGCTTGGGCCAGACAGCACTGGTACGGGACTCTCCTAGGGTTGCTGGTGGCCCCTCCACATCCGCTACCGCTTTGACCGGACCTCCTGTCCCAGGATCGGGGCCGCCTCCTTCACCCCAACCTAGCCTCCCTCCACCTGACAGCATGGCTGCTCAATGGTTAGATGCAGAGGAGACTCTGTGTTCAGAAGGAGTCAGGAGCACACCTGGCGAAGTGGGCCAGATTCTCCAGGTGGGCGGGCGCACGGGGTACGTCCCCGAGGGACGTCCCACTCCAGGTTATCCTCGATTACCTCCTCCACCTTAGAACGCAAGGTCTGGCCCCTTCCTCCGTCAGGGTGCACCTGGCGGCTATCTCGGCATTCCACCTGCCGGTCCAGGGCTGCTCAGTCTTCTCGCATGCCATGACCGGATGCTTCCTCAAGGGCTTGGACCTGTCCTTCCCGTATGCCAGGACCCCTGTTCCATAGTGGGACCTGGATTTGGTGTTATCTTGCCTCACGGGGCCCCCGTTTGAGCCCCTGGCCACATGCTCCGGGTCTCACCTCTCCTGGAAGGTAGCATTCCTCGTGGCCATTACGTCCGCCCGATGGGTGTCGGAGCTCAGGGCTTTGACCTCAGACCCGCCCTTTACGGTCTTCTAGAATCATAGAATCATAGAATATCAGGGTTGGAAGGGACCTTAGTAGGTCATCTAGTCCAACCTCCTGCTCAAAGCAGGACCAATCCCCAATTTTTGCCCCAGATCCCCAAATGGCCCCCTCAAGGATTTCACAACACAAGGATAAGGTCCAGCTCCGACCACACCCAGCTTTCCTTCCCAAAGTGGTCTCCGCTTTTCACATAACCCAGGACATTTTCCTCCCTGTCCTCTGCCCCAAGCCGCATGCCTTGGACGTGCACAGGGCGCTGGCTTTTTACTTGGAACAGACTAAGCCGTTCCGTAAGTCCCCGCAACTCTTTGTTGCCTCAGCCGAGCGTATGAAGGGTCAGCCAATCTCTACCCAGAGGCTCTCCCGGTGGATCACTTTGTGCATTCACACATGCTACGAGTTTGCAAAAGTTCCCTCACCACCTATCGTGAGGGCACACTCGACCAGGGCGCAAGCCTCGTCGGCAGCCTTTGTAGCCCATGTCCCTATCCAAGATATCTGTAGGGCCGCTACCTGGTCCTCGGTTCACACGTTCACCTCGCATTATGCGATCATCTCCCAGGCTAGGGATGACGGTGGCTTTGGTAGAGCGGTGCTCCAGCCAGACACGGTGTGAACTCCTACCCACCTCCATGCCGTATTGCTTGGAATCACCTATGGTGGAATAGACATGAGCAATCACTTGAAGAAGAAAGGACAGTTACCTGTTCCGTAACTGGCGTTCTTCGAGATGTGTTGCTCAGGTCTATTCCACCTCCCGCCCTCCTTCCCCTCTGTCGGAGTTGGTCCGGCAAGAAGGAACCGAGGGTGGGGGGGAGCGCGCAGTCTCCTATATAGCGCGCTATAGCGGCGCCACTCCAGGGGTCGCAGCAGCTCCCCCCTACGGATACTGCTAAGGGAAAAACTTCCGGCACCGATGCACGTGGCGAGCACGCACACCTACGGTGGAATAGACCTGAGCAACACATCTCGAAGAACGCCAGTTACGAAACAGGTAACTGTCCTTTTCCTGTGTAGGTTTTCAGGGTCAAAATTGGGTTAGTTTAATCTAATCTAATTCAGTATTGCCAACTCTCACTATTTGATCATGACTCTCTAGCAATTTTGGGAGGTGTTTTTTAACTGTCTCATGAAAACGTGATGAAAGACTGTCAACTCCTGAATTTTACCTTCTTCAAAATGGCCACTGTCTTCCTTTTACTGTCAATGGGTCTTTTATGAGCTGGGTGAAAACCTGTTATGGATTGAACAAAAACCGTATTCACCCTGATTGTGTGAACATGCCCTTCACTGAAGATAGTTGAAGAAAATACATAGAGGGAGCACACCTAAAACAAGTCCTAATAGAATCTGCCCAGAAACTAGCACCAGGTGCGCGGAGGATTCCACTGGATATTGTGACCCAAGTGTGGGAGGGAAGGTACAAGGTGGGAGAGCACACACAAACTGGGAACAGACAGCTCAGATGGAGTGGTAGGGCAAGAGTGAATAGCAAAAAAAAAAGCCAAGCACAGCTTGAGTACAGTGTGACCATGGAAAAAGAGAGAGAACTTTTGAGTTTGTTGGCTGAACAGGCTTGGCGCTCTAAGCTAACAAATTGCTCCTTTTGTTCTTGGTTTCTCCTGCATTTGGAGAAGCAGGACTTTGTACATTCTTGTAAATAAACAAGATTGCATAAAAGAGAATATCAGACTCCATCGATTTCTACTCCCAACTGGCACATCCCCAGGGCCCCAGAATTTGACTAGCCACTTGGGTTGAAAAGGGAAACAGGTCTGAAGCCAGCAAGATGGCTGCCATTTCCCTACAGTCTGTCTGCATATGGAAGTGAGGGTGTCCTTTATAAAGTTGGCTGCCACTAATTCATAATTGATGTTCGGTGTGCTGGATGAACCCTGAGCTAGTTGTATCACCATTTTGTAAAATAGGAAAAACATTGGTATTAGGTGTAGAGCTGGCTGAAACTTGGGTTTTCTGTTTCATGGGAATTTCAATATGGTGACATTTGCGTTCTGATTTGGAACAAAACCAACCAATTTTACAAAAATTTCCTATGAACTGGAAATTTTAAAAAAATGTTTGGGGAAAAATGGTCACATGGTGTTTCCAAAAGGAAGTGTGCTCCCTTGGACCCGACAGCTGCTGGCTGAGACTGATAAGAATCAACTTCAGTCAGCAGCTGCCAGGGCGGTTGGTGTCTGCAGCTCCAGGGCAGCCCTGCTATGTGGACTGTCCTGCGGCCAGAGACCCCCAGCCTCCTGGGCCAGCTGGTTCACCAAGCTACAAGAGTCTGACAGCACAGGAAGACAGCTGGCCTAGGATTCTGGAAGCTCTGGGGTCCCTAGTCCCAGGACAGTATACATGGTTGGACTGCCCTAGATCAATGGATTCCGGTAGCCCAGAGTTCCCTGCCCTAGGGCGGTCTGCATGCTTCCAATTTAGCGCTCAAGCTTTTCTGCCTTTTAGCTGCCAGCATATAAAAGCAATACAGGTTGCAATTTTATGTCCAAAATGAACACCACCATAAGAGAGAACCTCAAACAGCAGAGCTCAAACCTATTAAAATGCTGTGTTCTTGCAGATCTTGTCAGGCAGATGGGGTAGATGTGCTTCAATTGAACAATAAAGGAATAACAAAAAGCAACAAATGTGAAGAGTATCTCACAGAACGTTTATACAATGATACTGGCTGCTGCTGTGTTAATAAGCAACTGCATTAATACATATACACAAAATCCTTAACCAGATTTGTGTATTTATAATTTATAAAAAGTTAATTTATTTGGACAGAAACCATAATGAGCTGAGATGAACATATCTCCAGTGTTTACAGTAAAAGAGGTTCGGGAAGCCAAGCACAATAAATATTTAAGTTCTATAATCTTGTAATTAACCGGAAATATGACTACCTACCAGCTCTAGTTGAAAATTATAAAAACACAGGATATATAGAGAATCTCTGCATCATTTTCTTCTCATTAAGATTTAAAGGAATTACATTTAACAATTAAAGGCTAGATAAGCAATTAATCATTGCAAACTGGTAGATCTGGGCCAATTTTACTTTGGTTTAGCTATTTATCTATAGAGAGTCACTGCAGCTGGTGAAAGCTGCATCTTTTAAGACGGCTTATATATATGACCTTTCTGAGAGTAACAAGCTGACTCATTTAAGAGAAATATTCCATGAACAGTGTCACTGAATGCTGTAACTGATGCTAAAATATCATGTCCCAAACATAGGTGTTACAGCATTCCAGGAAAAATTCAGCATAATTAACTATAAAATTGAAATGAAAACCAGTCATCATAATAATTTTGGGCCCAGTGCTGCTCCAATTGAAACTGATGGGAATACTTGCGCTGAGTCAGTGGGAGCAGGCCGTTAGTGTGTAGTAAAATGTTAAGTATATGAAATGTAAACCTTAAATCTAATGAAATCTTGATATGCTATCATTATGCATATATGCCAGTGCTGTTTAGTGTTTGATTCAAGTGTCATTAGAGAGAGCGAAACATGTATTGTTTGAATTTCAAAATTTGTTGGCAATCATTTTTTTCTCTCTTTCAGTTTTAAACATTAGGTGTTAGACTTTGTTTCCCCAAAAACAATTCCCACCTCCCCCATGTCAAGTAGTATAAAATAGGTTTATATTAGGCCCCGCTCTTGTGTATGTTTGTGCCTGTGTTTAACTATCAGCATGTGAGTGGTCCCATTGACTTACAGGTGCAGGGCACTAATTGGTACATTTTCTGAATACACTGATATTTACTGTACCAATTAAATTAGGAGCAATAAATATGTAGGGTTTTTTTTGAAGACAATCGGTTTACTTTGAAACTGGATTAGAAATGACCATAATTGGTTTAGTAAAAGATGTGTGTATAATTTAACACTAGAAGATCGCTATTTAATCCATTCTTATGAGGCTGTATTAAGGTCTGTGGTCTTTGCTTTTCTCTACAGTTGTTGGATCCGTTATATCTTGAAAATGTTAAGCAGAATGAGGGTTACACATCAGTAAATTTCTTGAGGCTAGAGCGAAGTCCAAGTCTTCTCAAAGCTTGTTTTTAGGATCTTGAGAGACTGGTAAGAGATACTGACTTAGCTCCAGGAAAAGGTGTGCTATATCTTGCATACTGTAATTTGGCTTTGCTGAGGATAAACTCCCAGAGGAAGGTAACATTCAAGCACACTGAAGTACTGCAGGAGAGGAGAATAAGTAGCATGACTGAAAATGAGGAGGGAGCTGTTAATAACTGAAAAGAAATGCACTGCACATTGGAGGTACACACAATATATATTACACACTAAAAGCCTTGTTACTAGCCCCTTGAGCCAGTTTTTCCTGATGTTAAATACTAATGCAAAATGCATTAGTTCTTGAGTTAGTCCATTGGGCTGCTAGGAGCTGGGGGTTAACAAAATCCCTTTGCCTATTTCTCTCCTCTCCCCCCACACACACAATTACAATGGCTAAATCAGAAATAAACTGCACATCAGCTCCATTACAAGGTTCACTCTGCTTTGAGCAGTTGCCAGCCTCTGTCTGCTGGGGTCTCTCTTGTGATGAACTGGTGGAATCGTTGCCATATTCTGTATCCCCCTCTATCCATGACCCTGCACAATTGCTACTCTGTCCTTTCTTCTGGCCATTCTCTGTCTCTCTGCTGTCCTCTGTTCTTTTCCTGCTCATCTTGGTGTTTTTTGTTTTGTTTCTCTTTTTTACTTTCTATTTTATAATTTTAGCTTCTACTTTTAAAGCTCCTTCTCCCCAGTGGACTTCCCTCTACCCACCGCTGAGCCCCATTCATCCAAAAATCTATGTGCTGCTTGGGAGAGAAGAGAGTGGCATGCCGGACCGGGTGGTCATTGGTGGTTCTATGGAGATGAGCTACATGTGCATTTGTGGCTGTGCTGAGAACTGCAAGGGCAGAGGAGAAGTTTGAGCCAGGGAGCTGCTTCCTGACACAGGAGCATATCCCATGGCAAGTTGCTTTAAGGCCCAACAGAGGAGCAGTAGGAAAGGCACATGGTTTTTCAAAGAGCTACCAGATACTTTAACTGCAACAGTATTTGCAGTGGGCACGTTGTATTGGGTTGCTTTCTCTTTATCCCTTCCCCCCTTCAACACACACCTGAAACTAGTCTAGACACTTGCCTGCCAGATTAGGAAACACTGCTTTAGAATCAGCATTACTCTCTTTGGGTTTTGATTTGTCAAGTTTGGTATTCAGGCAGTAATGGTGACTGAACAATATGGATGTATTGAGTGGGGGTTGGGGACTGATCTTGCCTCTGGGTTTCTCCATGGATTTGTTTCCAACCTCAAGCCCTTGTTTATAGTCTGGCTGCTACCATGTTTTTTAAATATCTTGGTCTGCAAAAATATTTTTAACACAGGCTGATCATATTTAGTTCCATGTAAAAGGTTACCTAAAGGAAAACAGGTCTGAGTTCTGTGAAGTGATGGGCAAGCTGCATCAGAATCACTCTGGGCTACTATAAAGCAGGATTGTTAACTTTTGGCGGTAATGTGCCAAATAAAGCAATGAAAGTAGTTTAGAATTTTTTAGAACGCTTTTACTGTGTTTCAGACCAATGATTTACAATATGTTGCAATCCATCACGTATCTTTACATGGTGTTCTACAAACTATGTAGCTTGTAGTACTTGCTCTTTAGTTATAACATAAAATGCATTAGTCTGGATTTTTCAAAGACGTTGAAGTGTAGTAAGCCTTGTTTGCTAGACTTTCAAATGGAAGAAGCTACTTGAAGGAGAGATTTGACATTAAAATATGCCAAACTTTCAAAAGCATAAAGAATGGGAAAGATTTTTGTGGTGTATCTGTATAACAGAGCTTCAAAACTGCTGTCTTGATGTGGAACTGGATTCTGTTATGCCTTAGTTACCAAAGCTGATTGTCTGTTACACAACATGAATTTTGCTAACCCTTTTCCATCTTTCAGGCTCCCAGAAAATTATCAAAAATCATCTTGCCTTTAAGGCTTCTAATAAAAATTTGAAAAATGATGGTATAGGTGAGACCTAGCTTTAAAACATCGGAGTGTTGGGGGGAAGGGAAGCAAATGAAAAATGTCTGATCCAGAAATTTTGTTTTATTTCATTTTCTTGGAAAGTGTACTTGATGGCATGTATCCTCTGGCTCTTTGGGGAATTATTACAGTTATTCCTACAGGTGTTTCACTGATGTCTAAGTATGTAAGTTGCTAAGATGTGAGTTGCTATGTCGCACATGATTTTCCTTCATCTTACATGTAAGCATATAGTGTGTTTCACAGCTAAAAATCTCAATCTGTTATGAGACAGGTTTTCATTTGATTTTTAGGCTACGTGGTGGTGATCAGTTTACTCACAAAAAGCAAAAATGTGTCGAGATCCCACACTGTAGTTTAACTAGATGCTATGATGATAGGCACTAAAGGAAAAATATGAAATAGGCAGTTTGCCAGAGTCTATGAATCTTTTACATAATTGCTTTCCAAAGACTGCTGTACAATTGCCTGCAACTCTTGCACAGTTGCCACAATTTTCATCTGACTGAACTGTTACATGGACAAATAACAAAGGAATCTACTTGATTGAGGCTCCAATTAAACTCTCTTGTTTTGACATATTTGCTTTCTTCACTAACCAGTGCCAAGTATTTCTTCTTTATGGGTCATAATGAAAGCAAAGACTCAGTGCAGAAAAGTTAAACAAAGCTGTTTCAGCTCTCTGTTCTGTGGAAAATTATGCAGTTGGTTATCTGTTTCAAAGAAGAACTACAATTACTGCTTGCATAAATATTTAGATAAAAGCAATAGTTGTGTGTACTGAGAAACAAAGGCTACACTCGTGATAGAAATGGATAGGATATCCTAGAATGTTAAATTCCAAGTGGTTTATTAGATATGTGTATCATAACAGTTGTAAAACAGTATACAATTTTTAAAAAGCCTTATAACATTAATCCTAAACTTTAGCCTTTGTATTGGCACCTAATTTCCTGATAGTTCATGGGAATCACACTTTTAAATCACTTCTGGGTCTCCTATTAGAAAATTTCTCTCCTGCTGTTGTCTGTCTCTACATCATTAAATCATTAATTTTTAGTGTACTAGAATTCTGTCAAAATGCCTTCTTCACAATCTTTATTGTGCTAGCTTTCAAATATGAATGATGGATGAATGCAAATTTCTGTGGAGATTTAAGTGCCTCTTCGTAATAATTTCTTTTTAATTACAGAGCAAAGAGATTGCATTCCAGCTTCATGAAGATTTAATGAAAGTTCTAAATGAGCTTTATACGGTAAGCACATTTAGTTAGCTTCTGTTGCAAGAATTGTTTGATTTCTGCACACTGTAAGTATCCCTTTAGATGGGAATCGTTGATGCTAAAATTAGGGGTGGTGCTGCACCCCTTGGCTTGAAGTAGTAATAACAGACACTAAATACATGGTTTCCATCAGCAGCACCCCCACTATAAAAATTGTTCCAGCACCCCTTATGGCAACTTGCACCAATAGAAATACCACAGTATTTTTGTCTAGGCAAAGTCCAACCAGTTGTTTTTCCTCTCAATATGGTTAGCTGAGCTTTATACATTTCCTGAACTAGGTAAATATGCTAGTGCAGTGCACACCTTATTTATCAGCTGAAAAGTTCTGTCTTACATGCTCATTATAGCATTTCCCAATCATTCATAATTTTTGTAAGCATTGATCCTGGAAACACTTGCATTGTAAGCATCAAGTAGTCCCATGGAAGTCGTACCATTATGCCATGGCTTCTAATGAATATCGAATTCTGTCACAGTATTAACATTTAAGTGTGAATTTTGTTTTAAGTAGGGCTGTCAAGCAATTAAAAAAATTAATCACGGTTAAAAAAAATCATGATTAATCGTGCGATGTTAATAATAGAATATCATTTATTTAAATATTTTGGATGTTTTCTACCTTTTCAAATATATTGATTTCAATTATAACACAAAATATAAACTGTAGAGTGCTCACTTTATTTTTGATTACAAATATTTGCACTGTAAAAAACCAAAAGAAATAGTATTTTTCAGTTCACCTAACACAAGTACTATAGTGCAATCTCTTTATCATGAAAGTTTAACTTACAAATGTAGATTTTTTTTTTTACATAACTGCATTCAAAAATAAAACAATGCAAAACGTCAGCGCCTACAAGTCCACTCAGTCCTATTTCTTGTTCAGCCAATTACTAAGACAAACAAGTTTGTTTACATTCACGGGAGATAATGCTGCCTGCTTCTTATTTACAGTGTCACCTGAAAGTGAGAACAGGCATTCACATGGCACTTTTGTAGCTGACATTGCGAGGTATTTACATGCCAGATATACTAAACATTCGTATGCCCCTTCATGCTTCGTCCACCATTCCAGAGGACATGCTTCCATGCTGATGCCGCACTTTAAAAAAAATAATGTGTTAATTAAATATGTGACTGAACTCCTTGGGGGAGAATTGTATGTCTCCTGTTCTGTTTTACCTGCATTCTGCCATATATTTCATGTCATAGCAGTCTCGGATGATGACCAGCACATGTTCGTTTTAAGAACGCTTTCACAGCAGATTTGACAGAATGCAAAGAAGGTACCAATGTGAGATTTCTAAAAATAGCAGCACTCAACTCAAGGTTTAAGAATCTGAAGTGTCGTCCAAAATCTGAGAGGGACGAGGTGTGGAGCATGCTTTCAGAAGTCTTAAAAGAGCAACACTTCGATGCGGAAACCACAGAACCCGAACCACCAAAAAAGAAAATCAACCTTCTGCTGGTGGCATCTGACTCAGATGATGAAAATGAACATGCATCATTCCGCTCTGCTTTGGATCATTGTTGAGCAGAACCCGTCATCAGCATGGACATGTGTCTTCTGAAATGGTGGTTGAAGCATGAAGGGACATACAAATCTTTAGGGCATCTGGCGCGTAAATACCTTGCGACGCCGGCTACAACTGTGCCATGTGAACGCCTGTTCTCACTTTCAGGTGACGTAAACAAGAAGCGGACAGCATTATCTCCTGCAAATCATAACCACATTTGTTTGTCTGAGCGATTAGCTGAAGCAGGACTGAGTGGACTTGAATGCAGGTTTTTTTATACATGCAGCAGGAGTGAAGTGTGGGAGGAGGCAGGGGGTTGGGCATGGGATGGGGTGAGGCGGGCTCTGGGCGGCACTTACCTTGCGGGGGTGCTCCCCGGAAGCAGCAACATCATGCCGCCCCCAGAGCTCCCATTGGCTGCAGAGTTGGCACTTGGGGTGGAGGCTGCACGCAGAGCTGCCTGCCACGCCTCCACCTAGGAGCTGAACTAGGGGGATGTCGCCACTTCCAGGGAGGCGCGGAGCCAGTTAGGGAGCCTGCCAGCCCTGCCCACCCCACCCCAGGAACCACCCTGAGCACCCAGGCCGCCCCCACCCCAAGATTTAGTCAGGGCTTTATAGTTGAAGTCATAGACAGGTCGCGGACCATGAATTTTTGTTTACTGCCTGTGACCTGTCCATGACTTTTACTAAAAATACATGTGACTAAAATTTGACCCTAGTCATGAGCAATAAAGAGCAATAAACAAAAACGACAAAATTATTGCAACCTTTTCAGCGTGAAAAAAGTGAAGGGAAGCAGTTGAATTTGGTTCAGTTAGGTGAAAGGTGGACTGGTATTGATATCTCCTCTCTCCTTTAGTTTGTTCTCTTTCTTCCTTTTTTTTTTTTTTAAATTTTTTTTAATGGAATGATCAGTTTCCACTCGTGCAGTTGTTAAAATTAACATCTTTGAATGCTGACTGGCATTCAGGTACCCCCATGCACCTCTGAATTCCCTGAGTAAGGAGAAGGATTAAAGTTTTTAATCCACTGAAAATGGTGTATGAGGAAGGGTTTATAACCTGCATAATTGATTATTTTATAAGAAAGGGTCATTACCATTACAAGACTTTCCAGGTTTAAAAAGCTGCTGTGCTCAAAGATGGATTAAAGACCATCAGAGAGAGAAAAAGTGAGCTAGTTATTAGCTGAAATATCTAGTAACTGCCTCTTTGAGGAACAGGCATAGTCAGTGTAAATAAATTATGTTTTAGGATTTCTATTGGTTGAGTTTCTCAGTAAGGACCATATCCTGTAAATAGATACGCTTGGGCACATCCCTGTACCTGTGCAGAGCCCCATTGATTTCAGTCGGGTTCCACATGGCCTCAGGCATCTGCCCAGGTGTGTCCATCTGCAGGACCTAACCCTTAACAGAGACTCCAACTGGTAGGACCAGAAGCAGCCAAAGCAGGGACTTTTCATCCTTTAGACATTTCAGGCAAACCTTTTTCTGTCGCACAGTGATTGGTTGTTTACTCCAACCCTTCCCCTCTCTCTTCAGTCTCCTCACATCAGCTTCACTCCACTCCTGCCCCACTTCCCCTGTCACCTGCATCCCTCTGCCTTTCCTTTTCTTTCCATTTAGCTGACTCCTTCTAAGTAAACCCACCCAAAACAAAACTAACCAAAATCATGGCACTAACGTGATGTTTGCTACTATCACACTGTTCACTCTGCATGTGTGTTCTAACCATTTCCCCACCCTACGTCTGTCTTGTCAATTTAGACAATGTCTCATTGTTTCCTTGCACTCCCCCATCTGTCTGTTTCCATCTGTTGTCTCCTACTTTATACTTAAATTGTAAGATCTCTAATGTAACAACTGTCTTTTTGTTCTGTGTTTGTAGAGCGCCTAGCACAATGGGGTCCTGGCCCATGACTGGGGTTCCCTGGTGCTAAGATAATACAAATTATAAATAATCATTAATATAATCATTCTAGCAAGCCTTAAAGAACTTTTTAAACTGCAAGTTACATGTTGGAGAACTTTAATACTCTACCTGGTTACTTTAAGATCATTGGCTTGAAGCAAAATATTATTCCACATCCAAAGGAGTTCTCTTTTGAATGACACAAGACAGTACCATCCACTCCAAACATTGTAGTAGGAGTTCAGGCAAGCCTGGCCACTCGTACTTCCAGAATGCCCACACTCTTTATACTGTACAACCTCATTTATCCCAAGGTTTTGTGGGACATTCAGAACTTTTTGATAAATGGGTTTTGTTGACTGGGACTTCTCTATGGGCATCCCTGCTGATTTTTGTTCAAAAATTTATAAGTGGAACCTTTTAAAACTTAGGCTTGATCTCATGTGCAGATTGCTGAGTAACTGGTGCAGTAGAAGTTTTGGAAATAGTGCTATACCAGATGTTCTAAGCTTTTTGTATTAGTGAGGAAGCCAGAAACAAAAGACAATTTCAGAACGCTTCATTGGAAATCCAGGCTTGCACGTCTACGTGGGGAAGTCATTTTAGCCTGTTCAAGGATGGCCCTCGGAGGACCTGATCTAAAGCCTGCTGTAGTCAATGGGAATATTTAAATGGTCTTTGTATTAGCTCCTTAAAGTCAATAGACAATGTTGTAGATTTAGAAAGAAGAAACTAGCCCAAGAGGAAAAATGGAAGAGAGGTCACAAAAGAATTCAAGCTATTTGTCACTTCCTATCGAGTTTAGAAAAGGCTTATAATTTTGAAAAATAGCTCTTATTGCTCAAGGGCATTTTAAGAATTTGAAAGTATGAGCATATAATGAAACCCCAAACTCTGACCTTTGAGAGAGACTACAAAGTGATGTTGCTTTGTGTTCAATATGACAAAGCTTAGAACTGAAAAACATGTAAATGAGATGAAATATCTCCAAAATTCAGGCACTCTGGAATACTAAAAACCTACTGATATTTTATGGAAAACAATCTTTTAGAGACCGTTATGCAGATTTATACTTTCTCTAATTCTCTTTCCCCGTTTTCATTACTATGGACTTCTCTGTGAAAACAGGATTCTTGTTGCTTAGGATTTCATCTGTTCCTGCTGTTTTCATAGAAACCCTCTATTTGTGACATAATTAGTGTTATGATGTCGTAAACAGGATTGAGGTAATAAACAGCAGGAACAGATGTTCCTGGCTTCCAGTGGATATCCAAAGAACCATGTTAATTTTGGGGATGCATAGATTCTGAGTGCTGAGCCCCTTTTTTTCCCACAGTGGGCAAGAAGGGCTTCCCCAGAGGAAATCCCACAAGGGAAACTTCAATTTTCTTCTCCCATAAGCCCCTACTTGTGGCTTCTTCTGTGGGAGGAGCCATCTGGCCCATTGTGTGAAATATTCTTGTACCTAGTACATGATATTGAAATGATTAGTGCATACATATGTGTATTATTTCAAGACAAATGGTCTATGTATTTTAATTTATTTCAGTAAAATAAGGACTCAAATTCTCACTGGTTTCTGCACTTATTCTTATGTTATGATTCAAAACATTCTGCAGAAAATAATCAAATATTTAAACTTCATGGTGAAATATTGCAAATTCAGTACATTAAAAGTGACAACTATTTTTAATTATGTATGTACTTTCCTTTTACTGTGCCAGTCAATCAGTGTTTTCATGTTTCCAGCACCCCACCCCAGCTGCTTCACCCTTTTCTCCTGCTCCACACTCTACTGTTCCCTCAATCAATGTAGATTAGTAATTAGCACTCTGAGTTTCTCACAAGTGTATAAACTGTTGGAGCTAAATATCAGATCTGTCACTGCTGATGAGACTAGAAAGGGGGATATAATGTGTTCTGCAAAGGTAAATTCTGGGGCCTAAGAGACAGGCCTGGATGGTGTCAGTGTGTACCTCTATAGATGGTGAGTGCTGCACTGGGACCTGAAGGATTGCCCTCATTAAGAGGGTGGGTGTGAGTGGGGGGGTGGGGGGGGTGTCCGTATCCAGTTTCCTAGATTTCCAGGCCAGAAGGGACCACTGTGGTCATCTAATCTGGCATCCTGAATAATGCAGGCCATAAGGCTTCCCCAAAATAATTCCTAAAGCAGAGCTTTTAGAAAAACATCCAATCTGGATTTAAAAATAGTTAGGAATGGAGAATCCACCACAACCCTTGGTAAATTGTTCCAGTGGTTAATTACCCTCACTGGTTTTTTTTGTTTGTTTGTTCTTTGTTTTGTTTGTTTTTTAAAAAGGTACACCTTCTTTCCTGTCTGAAATTATCTAGCTTCAGCTTCCGGCCATTGAATTATGTTATACCTTTGTTAGACTGAAGAGTCCATTATTAAATATTTGTTCCCTGTGTAGATACTTAGATTGTAATCGTCACCCCTCAATCTTCTCTTTCTGCAAGGTTGGGTTAATGAGGCAACAGAATATCAGTTTATACTGTAGAGCCTCTTTGCAACAGAAGAGGCTAGATCTTTAAAAAAATAAAATAAAACACTTCCAGGCAGGTGAAAACATAAAAAATCTCGGAATCTGTCATTCCCCGGTAGCTCTGCTCATGCTTCATCAAAAGGCTGCAGACAATCCAGTATCCGCAATCCATAGAGTTACACACTCGTAACTCCCAGACCCGGCTTTTCAAGATCTGCCCAGATTCACCAACATGAAGACACTTTTGTCAAGGTGTTGTGCTAAATAGACATTGTAAGCAAAGGACCACTTCTGTTTATTGGATCTCATAATCCTCTACACCTTTTCTGCCCTCCATTTGACCCAGCAAAGTCTCTATTATCAATAGAGTCATTGCCTGGATTCGCCAAAATGCAAGGTTACTCTTTTGACATATGTCAAGCTGTCACTGAAATGGTGAACATCAAAAGAAACTTTTGTTTGTGAGTCTTGCTGTTGAAAAGAGCATTCATTGAGAGCCTCCAATTGTGTGGGAGACATGACTGTATACAGGGCCAAACTAAGTAGGCCCCGATCTACACTACAAAATTAGTTTGACATAAGCCACCTTGCATCAACCTAGTTATTCATGTGTCAACACTTAACTTTGTCTCCCACCGATGTAAGCTATCCATTATGCAAGCACCATCTCCCGGAGTGGCGTTGAACCATGGCTGATGTACTGAGGCTGACACAGCACGAATGTAGACACTACATTTCCTGTGTTGACACCGCATTCTGACCTGCAGGAAATCGGCAGGTTTCCCTTGGCTCTTCTTGCAGCTCTGCAAATACTGGAGGATTATACATCCTATGCTTGCAACGCTCATGACAACAGTGCAGGGCTGTGCAGGCTCAATGCTTCTGTCAGAGATAGTGGACCGCGACAAGTCCCACATAGGCTTGTGAGATTTTAAAAATAGACATGAAAATTATGGGATAGAGATGACATTATGAGATGGAGAAAGTTGTATGGTGGAAACATGACTCCGTAATCCCAGTCACCCCTCCAATGTGACAGATTTATGTTACCAATCTGCCAGTGCCTCAGTTGGTCAGGCTAAAGCCACAGGATCTTTAGGGGCGGAGATGACGGAACACACCAAGTGACTCCATTTTAAAGCTTTAAAGCTCACTCACACCTTTAACCCTTCCCTACTGCCAATCCACTGCATATCTAGAAGCATTACCAATGCATGCTGCTGGTGCTTACGCAGGGGTCCCCAAAAGAGCGGAGGGTAGTTCATACTGTGACACCAAGACTTATTTCTGCCCCACCATGCATTGCCAAAAACTTCCAAAAAGACACTGTGCTGGATGGTAGCAAGTTGTACACTGGGATACCTACCTATGGTGCACCTCACTGTATATCGAAACAGGCACTCCTGTGAGTACGCAAAATGCTGACACAAGATGCCAACTATGCATAGACACCACTGTGGTGGTTTAATGCCAGTATAACTTGCGTTGGCAAAGGTTTATAGTGTAGACCTGCCCTAAAACATTGGCACCTCTGCGCCTCTATGGCTCAGAGTCATATGATTACATCATATGCCACATTTACCGTTAATTAAAGATGTGTTTAATCTACCACGTGGTCATCTGCCTTCACATGACTCGTAGGTAAATTTACCCTGTGAAAGATTTACGGTAGAGGACATGTGGTGAGCTTCAAGTGGTGGAATCTCCATCCTTAAAGATTTTTAAGGTCCAGCCTGACAAAGCCCTGGCTGGGATGATTTAGTTGGGGTTGGTCCTGCTTTTGAGCAGGAGGTTGGACTAGATGACCTCCTGAGGTCTCTTCCAACCCTAATCTTCTTCTATGATTCTTCTTCATGGTCCGCGGAGAAAGTGAGAAATAATTCTCTTATCTCAGACCCCACTCAACGTCAACCCAGGTTTGATTTTCCGCAAAGGCAACAGTTCAGTTCTGAACTGGTTTCATAGCAGACACGGAATTTGTGCTGCAGTGGAATTTCGGTGGCATTTTAGAGACAGTCCAGTATGTCAATGGGGGGAGCCACAAACCCTGACACATTGTTGAGGACTGCAAAATGACTCAACTTACTGGAGGTCTTCGTGAATTAAATATTGTTGATAACACTGTGGCTTGGCTTAACTGGATTGCATATGCCAAATAAATAAATCAGAGCATCAGCTTTCATTTAAACACAGTAAGTCCCTCTAGACCTGTGTCTGTAAACTGCCTGAAATAATAGCTTTAAGAGGTGTTAACTGCTTCATGTACCTCAATGGGCATTTGCTGCACCCACTGAGAAACTGGGCCCCAGGAATCTGGCTGTGAGCCTAGGGCCTTGTATTGCCTTAATCCAGCCTTGGCCATATACAGTTTTAATAGATTCAGAGGGACTGCACTAAGTGGTAAGTAAACTGTGTTTAAACCTGGATTTAGAATGATCCTTTTGGTACTTCTGCAAAACGGTTTGATTGGAGTGGAGAAGTTAAGTGATAGTAATGACAGACAATATCTGCAGTGTATATCAAAGACCAGGAATTTTTGAGGCATCCTAAAAATACATGTTGGTATCCTCTACTCAGCTGTCAAAACCTTCTGCCCTGACAATTTTCATAAGCAATACAAAAACCTGTGGCATGCTGAAGTCTGAAAATATGGGGACAGTGCAAAATAAAATGAATATAATATTAAAATAAATAACATGGGCTGCTGTACCAGTTGTATATTTCATTGCCTTGTGTAATTCATTAAAAAATCTCCAGTGTTTAATTTTAAAGGAAGTTGATACAGAATTTTCATTCTGCTGCACAGGAGTGCCACCGAATACAGTGATGCTACACAAGTTATGTTCAACTTATTGCAGAGTACTAGAGATTTGATAGATAGTGCGGTCATTAATGCCACAATGGCAGTAAACCGTTAGTGATATTTCCAGGACTTGCATCAGAAATTGGTTTGGAAGTGAGTAGGATTATGAAAATACCTAATATCCAGTCTACCAACAGTCCTCTAAACACAAGCGTGAGAGACCAAGGAAAACGGGAAATTAGTATAAGATTTTGCTTTATTTCTCAGGGGAAGTGCCAGCTGGCCAGATTAATGAATCGCACACAAACTCAATTTCCAGTAAGAAATACTACTTTACTGGAGGCAGTTTTGAAATAAATCAAAGACCGTAATTTCAGCAACGATAAGCTGGTGTTCCATTAAATGCCTATTGATGTGGACACAGCAGCAAACTAAGGACAGACACGTACATGGAATTAAGTGGCAAACCGCAACTTTAACATGGTGGAGGGGCACTACCCACCCATCACCCGTACTTTTCTAGACTAGCCATTTAATTGGTTCCAGTGCTGCGGGACTTACCATAGAACCCATAAGGCGGGGTAGGCTCTCTTCATTCCTACCCTGCAGGACTCTGGTCTTTCTGAGTCCTAGCACCATTCCCCCTGCCCCCTGCAAGAGGGACAGAGGGTGCAGCAGGGTGAGGACCTCATCCCAAGAAGGCCAGAAGGTCTCATCCTATCACATGAGCCCAAGGCCCAACAGCAAAATCCCAGGTCTTTTGCCTCTAGAAACTGTTTTATTCTCTTAGCTGCTCTGGAAACCAGCCACAAGGAGTGCCAGCAACAAGCTTGGTCACTCTCCACCCAACCACGCCACCTGGTATCACACCACTTGCTCAACACATGCCGTAGCTGTACGTCAGCACCTCTATCTGATGGATATACACCATCATCCCTGAAAACTTCTGGCCGATTGTGATGGATGTCCCCATGGTGGATCATGGAACCCCCTTTCTCCAGGAATGTCTTGGTGACCCCATTATTTACTTTCCTTCTAATCTTGCCCACAAGGGCTCGGTCTGCTCCTAGCCCTTTGCTGTCAGTGATTGCAGAAGTGGTACAAGCTGATCCCACTGCATGCCTCTTCTGGATGCGAACAGCTTCAGCACTGAAGCCCAGCTGAGAGCCATCTGCTGTCCTGGCAGCGTCTTGTGGTCCCAGTGCAATATAGGGTGCCCACAAATCCAAACAGTGCGTACGCTCTGGGTAGCTTCTAAAACAAACAAGCACATTGGGTTACGTATGTTTCGCCATTCCCTGCCATCTTTTCCTTGGTGCAGACATAAGTCCGGTAGCCCTTGATTTCTAGTGCCCTATTGCCTGCACCTAATATGGGCCAAAACCCTCGGCAGCAACTGAAATCACTGCCCTGATCCTGAAAAAATAAGTACCAAATTTACCCCGGTGAAGACCACAGTAGTGCAAGGTGGTTTTCAGTACCATGCTGAATTGATACATTGTCAGGAAGCTGCCATCACCACATGAGAACAACAGGCCTGGTTGCAGGCCCCGGATTTTAGTGAGACATCAGTTTTACGGGGAACAAGTGCTCGTCTGCACATTCCTTCAACACCACATAGGTCCCTCTTCCCTTCTGGTCTGTTTTTGAGTACCATGAGCGCAAGGACACCACTCCTGCACGGAATTGCACATCTGTTACATTTAACACAGACCTGTCTGCAGCTCCCATAGACACCAGCTCACAAACTCTCAAAGCGCCAAAGAAGGCAGCAATAAATGCTGCCTTAAATAAAATGGCCTGCCTCCTACAGCTGCAGCCCCAGGCAGAGCCTTTGGAAACTCCAACAGGGTGGGTAACCTGTCATCACTCTAGCACCCACCCCTCCAGGACCACTCTTCTAACAGTTTCCTTGCTATGAAATGCCCGCATGGGTCTGGGAAACCCACCAACCTACTCCAGAAGGATAGGCCCACTAGCCAGCCAGAGATAGCGAAGGGAGCCCACCAGTGGTGTGTCAAAGGCACCACTTGTTGTGACCCCTGATGTGTGGGTATAAGCCACCCACAATGAAACCCTTCCTGTGCCCTAAATTTCACTAATTCTGAACGGCTGACCTTATAGGTCCTCAGGGTAACCAAGTTTTCAACTAGTCCTACTGCTGTCATGAGCCAAGATCCCCAAGTTGTTGGGGCATTGGCTGCAAGTCCCTGCTGGCCAGCTGGGTTTGTTCCTGCACTTGGTCATCCTGAAAGCAAGAGAGCATCGGTAACACCATTATCCACTTCCAGGACATTTACTGCATGATAAAGGATGTTAAACCGCCAACAATGTAAAACAAAGGCTGTCACCAGCCTCATTTATTGTCTTATATGACAGGGATAAATCATGCGTGCAGCAAAGTCGTGAAATGGGCTACTAATGTAATAAAAATAAGGTATTCAAAAGTTTAACAAATGGGGGGAGGTGCCAAAGGCGCTCTTCACCTGGTGCGCCGTTTGGTCTAGGGCTAGCCCTGGACACGGTTCCAGGGCCACACTCTTTTCGATCCCCCATGTGGCTCCCGGGGAGCTCCCAGGGGAGTTGTAATGAAATCCCTCCTGTTGCAGGCATAGCCCCCATGCCAAGGGAGGCAGAGGTAGACCCTCTGCCCCTGGGGAAAGGGGCCCCAGAATTCTTACCAGCCTTCCTCTGCAACTTGAGGACTGCTGTTGCTGCTGCTGGAAGCAGATGAGCAACCCTTTCTCTGCTGGAATGGAGCCCAAAGAGGTTTCACATAGTCCCTGCGCTGGGCTAAAGCCTGAAATCTGGGGAATGCTGGTCAATTAGCACCTCTTTCCCACAGCTGGCTAAATGGGTGACAGAGGCTCCCAGGGGGAGGAGCTACCTATTTTCTTCTAGCAAGTGTCCCCCCCGTTCACCACTGACTCCATCAAGTTCCCCCACCCATTGATGCAGATGAGTAGTGTTTTCATAATAAACAAGGGACAAGACTATTAATTATGCAGTTTTATTATAAACATTAGATTTGTTCCTTCTCTCAGCAGATAATGCCAACATATGTTAACTTTCATATCTTGGTGCTCTGGGCAGCTCTGATAGTTGAGGGTTGGGAAGTTTTTCAACAAAAGAAGTTTAAATTTTTGAGCCAGACCTCAGTCTACTACTATGAAAAATGCAGAGTGATGGGAACAATCCTATAACATGATAGCAAGGAGAAAATCAGCAACAGCCTTTTCACAAGAAAACTTCCCTCCATCTCCACACAAAACCCAGTTGTCTTGCATAGCAGAAATTACTTTCTTATTGATGGATCTGCACAATTAATTTGTGCGTTTTACAGACAAATTGGATAATTATTTTAGTTATATGCCCTTCACCATGATGCGTGAGTGCCATATGCTGCCCTCAATCTGCATACTGAACTCTTATCAGTGACACCGAGGCTTCCACACTAAAATCAAGGGTAGTACGCAATCTGTTTCTTTACAAATAGAACACTTTTAATTTTGTGCAGTATAACCCTTTCCAGCCACTTTTAGGCTGACTTTGTTGTGGGTCAGAAATCCTTATTTTAAAACAGCTGATCTAGTGTAATGCATCTATTACACCTGCTAAATTGGCAGAATTAAACTCATTTTATTTTATAGGAAGACTGATATTGCATTTAAAGATGTCTGTCAAATACAGAACAGGAGCACACTGTATCTGTCATGATGAAAGCCCAGCATCTGTGAAATTATGACCTTGCTCTTCCTCTTCAATGAACACTTGATGACAGATCAATAACCACTTTTGGGACTAATTAAAGTCACTGCAGTGACGGATACTCTGACAGTATGGCCTATCAATTCAACAGTTTGTCAGGCAATTGAGAGGAGCATTGTACATTCACCAGCATAGTTGTTCCAAATAATAGATTGAGGACCCAGTTCAGAACTCCTTTGTACAAGAAAATCTCCCATTGACTTCTGTAACTAAATTGGACCCTTAGAATTGCCACTGAAATAGCTAAGTGTTGATGAGCAAGATGGATATGTAAGCAGAAGATTTGGGCAAGGCAGGTTTTTAACCAATCTCTTCTATTATTTGACATCATTTTAGACCCTTTAGTGCAAAGAGAGAGAACATCCAGCAAAACATGGTAGAAAATTAAGAAAAAGAGCAAATTGTGCAACTTCACATGCAAACTTCATGTTGTCTGTCTTACTTGTGGGAGCAACTCCAAAAATGTTTGAGCCCAATCACCCCTCTAATCCCTTTCATTTTGTGCAAATATCTGCCTGCCGCCTCTGCAATTAAAGTGTTGCTGCTATTACTGGTAAATACCCACAGGCAGAACCTGGGAAGGACTGTGCTTGTGAGCTCTCCAGAGAACTGCCTGAGAATGATGTAATCATAATAATGCATGAGGTAGGAAGTGCCCTCAAGAGAAAACACTATACACAAGCCAAATGCATGAAGTAAGGGCTGGTCTATATGCACTCTGTGCACTGATTTAACGACATCGATTAGAAACTGATATAGTTGAAGTGATATAACCTTCCAGCGTGGATGCAGACACATCATATATATGTTAATGTCACTACTGATATAACTGCATCTGCACTAAGGCTGCACCAATTTAACTGTATTAATTTCTAAACCAATACGGTCCGCTTGGTGCAAACACTGTATGTAGACCAGCCCTTGGTATACTGCAAAAACAGACAAATGCAAGTCTCTTTCAATTCTAGTAATTGTATGTTTTACTTATAACAATAGCAGATATGTTTTCAGATGGAAATGTGAATTTCAAATGGACTCTTCCTCAGGAGACAGTCAAGGCCAGGCTTCAGGAGAGGGTGGAGTTGACAAAGATTTGCTTTTGAAGTAGTGTCTATTGGGATGCTGTGGATTTTGTAATCCTTACATGTAAGGAGAGGTTGAGATGACGAAGGAGCTCTCTCCGGGGACATGAGGCTTGAGGGAATGGCACTCCAGTCTGGGCTTATTGGAGTCCTCCGAGAGAGCTAGTTCCTAGCAGTAGTGGCTGCTGTACTCCCTTAGTGCAGCTAGCTGGAATGTCACAGCTTCTGTTTCATGTGTAAACAGTTGGTGGGGAGTGTGAGAGACACAGTTATATTTCATCCACTAGACTACAGGGGTGCTCTGGAAAATTGCTTCACATCTGAGTGCCTAGTTTGTTTGTAAAACAGCACTACTCAGGCTTAGCCACATTTGTCAAGTGACTTGAGGTCTGTAGTTGAAAAAGTGCTAAGTGTCATTATGCCCTTTTTACTGGCAAAAAAACAGACAGAAAAACTAAATGACTCCTGTTTGGCCCGGATGGTGGGTTAGGCCTTGGCCTCTGAGCTAAAAGAGCACGGTTCTCATTCTGGGGCTGGCAAGCTTTTGCTGAAAAAATCTTGTAGGCCTTCTGTATAAAAAGTATCTTCTAAAGGCCACAACCCATATTTTTAATTTCCTTTTCATGTAATCTTTAATGGAACCTCATCACTTGCTGTTCTTGTCGGTGTTTATTTTACAAAACAAAAGTCTTGAAAAATTATGATCTGTTGTATTTTATCAGTTATTTCATTTCATATATATAATATGAATCCCTATGCATAGATTATTTCTTGCTGTTAGAAGTGCTTTTTAGTAAGAATGCCAAATGTAATGGGTAAAACATAACATTCAGTTAAATTTAAGCAGTGTATGACTGGGACTCAGTAGGCCCGCATTGTGTTCCCAGCTCGGCCACTGCCCTGCTGTATCTCTGCTTCCTTTTCCAAACCTTTGTCTGTCTTGTCTGTTTAGATTGTAGGGTCTTTGGGGCAGGGAGTATCTCTTACTATGCATATGTATAGTGCGTAGCACAGTGTCGTGCTGTTCTGAGTGCATCCTGCTGTAATATAATAATATCCATTCCATATATTAGGTATTTTGGCATAGAAGCTGTAATCCTATGTTTGCAAATGTATTCAAAATGCAACTCATTTTGAAATGCTGTACCAATTTTTCTGTGTTCATTAAGGAAGGAAGTGAACAGTCTGCTGTTTTATTTTCAATATAGATCACATTTTAGTTCTATCAACAGCTTAAGCGCTAAATAATTTAGTACTTACATACATTATGCACAATTAGAGTTCTCCAAAAGCTTTTTGGTTTTTCTGCACAAAAACTTTAAAAATATATCTGTTCTACGTTCACCTGAAATAGCATACAGCAGGCTGCTGAGAATCAGTGCTAAGACATGTTTCAGCTGTCAGATGAGACTAATTCACCATTGAGCCTATCCAGTTGGGAGTCATCCTCAATGTCTGCCAGCCTATGGAAGCTTCTTAGGCCTTGCTGACTATTCAGATACTTCTATTCCAAGGGGGTATTTCAGGGTAACCCCCCAAGGTAGTCTATTTCTTCAGTGCATCCCACCTCCTGAGGCAGGAACAGCCAATTTACTTCCTGCTGGGGACTCATCCGAGGAGATGAGGAGATCGTCTGCATAGCCTGGCCGAAAGGTGATATCTGCCTGAGGGACAGGTCTGTCACAGGAAGAAGAGAGGAACTTTTTCAGCTTGAGGATTCCTCTATGTTTTGTTCTTTCCCCAAAACCAATATAGAAACCAAAAAACAGACAGGTGCATGCCCGCTCTACTTGGAAAAGGGGGGGCTTTACTCCATTGCCTAAAGGTTTGTTTTGAGGTGTATGTTACTTGCTTTTTAAAAAAGATGGCCAGGATAGAGGTGAGGGGGAAAGACAAACCTGCATAAATTAGGAGTAATTTTCCATCACCTTTCTCCTTATCCAGAGTGGTTAGAACAGTGCTTTGGAGATGCAAAGTGCGGTATAAATAGCAAACAGAACAATAGCTATTCTAATACAATGTACAGTCAACCTTGAAAGTAAATCACATGAGCAAGGCATGCATGCCTGCTGCTAACTCTTGAGATTAAATTAAATGGAGCAGGAAGGAAAAATACAATCTAAATGCTGTTGGCAAAGGTTTATTCAAGACTTCATAAAATGGTGTTTTTATTCAGGGGCCCTGTAATTTTTTTTGAGAAGATTTTTTATATCCATTGTCTCTTAACTCTTCTTCGGCTGTCTCTTCCACAGGTCATGAAAACATACCATATGTATCATGCAGAGAGCATCAGTGCAGAAAGCAAGCTGAAGGAGGCAGAGAAGCAAGAAGAAAAACAGATTGGGAGGTCAGGAGACCCTGTCTTTCATATTCGACTAGAGGAGAGGCACCAGAGGAGGAGTTCTGTGAAGAAGATTGAGAAAATGAAGGAAAAAGTAAATAGGGTTTCATTAAAAGCTTGTTATCCTGTTTAATTTGAAATAAATTCAGTGCAGTTCTGAGATTCCTTTGAAGCTGTAGCTTAGATGTATATGTTTCTATAGAATGGTTTTAGAGAGAGATTGTCCATTAAGGAAATATGTGACATATAATGAGATTAATAAACTTGCAGTAGCTTGTTAGATATATTAATATTATAAACTCGTAGTAACTTACAGAGAACTTGCAATTCAGAGATAGTGAGTGTTTTTACTCCCAGTAATTTCCTCATTACATGGCTTGTTCATAAATTACATATTCTATTGATGGGGTTTTTAAATTGTTTCTGTTAAATGTGTAGCAAAAATTGAAGTTTTTCTGGTTGATAGTAACAATTCATGCGCACTTATCTATTTTGCTGAATGATAAAGTTGAGGTATTCAAACTTTCTCACTATATTAATACACAATTTCTTTCTCAGCGTCAAGCAAAATACTCTGAAAACAAGTTGAAATCTATTAAAGCACGAAATGAGTACCTACTAACCCTTGAAGCAACCAACGCTTCTGTTTTCAAGTATTATATTCATGACCTTTCAGATTTAATTGATGTAAGTAGTTGATGTTTATACCTATATTCTGTTCAAGAATAATATGCAGTATTTTTTTTCTGCTTTTCATCTTCAAAGAGGAAGTGTTCAATGTTTACTTACATTTGTCACTGATCATATAGTATATTGATCACTATAATATTTCATAGTGTAGCCAATAGGTTTTCCTTTTAGTTTTATATTTTACAAAAACAAATTCCAGTAGAAAGCTGAGTTCATGTCTTTAAAATTTAGTGGGCACATTTTTTTCCCTAGGTGACTAGAGAAAACATGGCAACGATAGCACTAAACACAGAGATGGTTGGACATTTCCACCTTATGGTGGGAAATGTTTCTGGAACAAGAATGAAGAATTTTAATGCTGCAAGTTAAAAACTTTAAACTGTGGTTTTACTCTGTAAAGTGACCATATAAAAATGGTACCTTACTCAAAAAACCCTGTTCCTTATGTGTACTCAGAATCACTTAGGTTAATTTTAATGGCAAAAAATACATTTTTACTGATTTTTTTAGTCCTGTTAGCTCTGCATAGACAACACAGCTACAATTGACTATACTGGATCAACTCCAGCTTGTGCATCATCAACACAAATGTTTGATGAGTTTCAGTGAGCTACATCTGTGCAAAGCCATTGAAGGCAGTGGGGGTTACACGGGTGTAACTTGTATCAGAATTTGGCCTGCAGAATCTCTATGCAAGTGATGGAAGGAACCCAGCTTGACTCTGAGCCCAGGATGAGGTTGTAGGCCTGGCATTTAAAAAAAATAAAATAAACTTATTGTATTAGATACAGAAAACTTTGAGACAGGAAACATTGGATCACCATATTTATAATCACTTTTCAGAGTAGAACTACACTTTAAATGGCATATATATTCACAAATGTCACGCCGTGACATCAAGATGTTCTGTACTATAGGACAAGTTCGCTTGACTCTGTGTTTTATAGCATGGGTTTATTGCAGGCCTTGAAAAATTTACATGACACCAACTAGCCAAGGTGAAAAATACCCTCTGCAATTTAATGGATTAGAATAGCTGTGTAGTTTTGTGTTTAATTATAACATTGTGAATCAACTTCCTTTAAATGTATATTTTAAAATGTAATTTACATAATCTCTCTTGCTTCCCCCCCCCCCCACCTTCTGCCCTCACAATACCTATTTCCTTTTTTCTAAGACATGGCATATCTTTTCTTGCTGTGTTTTCCATATTAGTTATTTCCTCTTTTCTCTTTCTCAGTATCCTCTTCTCTTCTTCTTTCTTTTACTCTGTTGCATGGTCTCTCTCTCTCTCTCTCTCTTCCCCTTTGTTTTGTCTCCCGGTTCTCCCAAAATCTCTCTCTCTTCCTCAGCACCCATATTTGTCTTTTCTGTCATTTTTCCACCCACATCAATGCATCCACTTACCCCAATCCACCTCTTCATGCATTGAAAAATGTACCTAACAGTCAGAAGATTAAACCAAAGGACTAATCTAAGATTAGAGGCTCCTCTGTACAGGGGCAACACTTTAAGTGAGAAATCAAGCTCTCCCAGACTCTTAGACTGCTGTCCTGGACCCTGTTTGGGGGCTCCATTTTTGTAGCCTCTAGCTAGTAGGTGTCTGACAAAGGTACACCCCGTCTATCTGCTGGAATGAAGGAAGGAGGATATTTTCTCTATTTTTCCTCCACCACCACCACTACAGAGCCTCCTCTGCAAGGGTGTTGGTGATGTCTCTGCTAATCATCCCCTTTTCTGGCCTCTGTTTTTGAGTCGTCCTCTCCAGAGAATGGCTCCAGTGCCTGTTTCCAGTTTTGGAAAGAACTTTCTCAAGCTGCAGATTGGAAAATTGACCCGATTCTGTCAATTTCACTGATGTCCACAGAGTTTTCAATAGCAGGAGTGAAAACTGATCAGACCGAACAGTTTTCACTGACCTGGAGGAAAGATACTACCAGAAGCAGAAGCACTGAAGCTGTTTGTCTACAGACTTACAAAGACAACATCGCATTGGCTAACATTTGAGGTTCATGTTTGAAAAGCTATTGGCACAATCATAAAGACTGGATTTTCTAATGTCAGAAAACTTAAAATCAACAGAATTTAGTGGCATTTGCATGGGAAATATACCTGTTCATAACGGATGAGTAGCTTTTCAAGCCATGGGTTAATATATGCAAGAACAATTTTAAATAGGCAAAATTGTTTTAAATATGACCATTCCTTAAAGAATTTAAATGAAGGATCTGATTTTCCACACCATCTACACCATAGATTTACAGGACGCAGCTATAATTATGTGTAACTGGAAATTGGTTCAGAGCCATATTCAGCAGTTGTTTAAATGAAGTGTCTTTCAAATATTCATGTCTAATCAGAATATTGTCTATATAAGAAGTCAGTATAGATTTTTTTTAAGTGTTTGCTATTTCACAAAGGAAACAGTGTTTTGTAAATGGAAAAGTCCTCACAAGGATTTTGGGTTCATAATCACAATATGAAACATGCTTTCTGCTGCCCACATATTGTGGTGAATTTAAGAAATCTCATGCTGTAAAACTGTTAATGCAAAGTTACAGTCCTGATTTAAATTTACAAAAGTGAGGAAATTCAGTGTTGTAGTTGCTTCTTCGCTCTCTGTCTTCTCTACCTTGTCGTCATCTGCACTCCCTTCCATGCACCCTTGCATGTATACATTATGAAGTCAATTCTCCACTACATCTAAATGCTGATCATACAGGAGGGATTGGGGGTGGGATGGAGCTGTTTACCTGGGTTGTGCAAAAGGACCAGAGTAATATGGAATCTAGTCCTGTGTTGAGGAATATATATTCAATACATAATACTGAGTATCAACCCATGCCACTGGATATATATATCTTGCAGTGATGACTTAGCTATGTGTACAATGAACTATTTTGTATACTGATCGTAGTAAATTATCTAATTATGCAAATACATTAACACAGAAGAGGTGTTCTGTCAGGTTGGCCTATCTAAATGAACGCATGTTATAGGATGTATTTAAATATTTTTTGTGTGTGCACACATATGTACACACTTCTGCATTTGAAAAGATCTACAAAGTAAATAATTTATTTTGGGAGTATTGCAACAGAATGAACAGGGTTAAATTTTTCCAGTAACAGTTCATAGTGTTTATAGCACTCTAAAATGTAATACAACTTGATTTTGGCAAAATCATATGGATGATCCTAAATTGTAACTCTTTAGCTGAACCCTGAACTCAGTTTGAACTCTTCAATTCATTCATTTAATTAACAAAGCTTAGTGCTTCTTTCTTAAAATGCTGCTGTGCAGTTAATAATCTTATTAAGCCTTCATAAGAAAAGCCAGATAAAAATGTACCTTGAGTCTTAAACATTTGTTTTGGGGAGTCCTTTATTAAATAAGTTTTGAGGCCAACCTTGGTAAAAGGAGTGGTAGGATAAACATTATTTAATATGTACAGTTGTTTCTATTTCCTTTTTATTCAAGCAGAGGAATTTGGATGTCTCTTAAATAGATTATTTCTCTTCTATTGGAGCTACTGTAGATCTACTTCATATGCAGGAGAGAGAGTACATTTGACTTACATTGTGTAGGAAAAACTGGAAAAGAATGTTTTTCAGCTAGACTGAGCAAGCTTCATTTGGTTTGTGGGGATGTTTCTTAAAACTAGAGATCTCTGAGCTGCAGTACAGTACACACCCGTTAATCTTAGTGCTTGTACTGACATCTGTCCATATGGTGCATATCATTGTTCAGTTATGTGAAGATTGCTATGCCATTCAGATTACAAGATTTGTCTGTAATAGGAAGGTATGAGCCCTTTTTCAGACATTTCAAGCACCCGCATAATCTAACGGTAAATGCTGAAGAAACAGCAATCAAAACAGAACTGCATCAACAGCAAATCTTCCTGTAGCCCTGAAATATATAAAATATTCACTATTCATTCTTCCTTGGAGGCCTTCTAATTATGTTCTGTAGTAGTGTTTGGGATGAATCGGAGTTTAAAGGATTTCTGACTGTTGTGGGTATTGCTTCTGACCAAATCCTCAGTGAAGTTGATGTGTCCTCTAAAGATATTGTGTCCTGTGCTTTCGTAGTCATTCATAGATCAAATTTGAAATCAGGCTAAATTGTATGCAGCTCACCATCTTTATTTCATAAGTTTCTGTGATGGGGTTTGCAGACCCCACACTAAATCAAGGCATGGCATAGAGCAGTCCTGGACTAGGGAGGCCCCACCCCTCAGCAGCTGCAGGGCATGCTCCATAGAGATAGTTTATAAGAGTACTGGTAGCCCAGGGGAAAGGGAGGAAGGAGCTGCAGGCTGCACCATGATGCCTGGAGGAGTTTGAGAAGTTGCTACAGCATTGTTTAGTAGCTTCTGTTTCCAGAGTAGCCTTAAGTTAGATGCTTTTAAATTAGGTCCAGATAACTTGCATCCAAGAGCTTTAAAAAAGCTGGCTGAGGAGCTCACTGGACAGTTAATGTTTCACTGAATCATGGATTACTGGGGAAGATCCAGAAGACTGGAAGAAAGCTACTGTGCCAATTTTTTAAAAGGGTAAATGCGATGACCCAAGTAATTATAGGCCTGTCAGTCTGACTTCGATCCTGGGCAGGATAATGGAGTGGCTGATATGGGAGTAGATTAATAAAGAACTAAAGGAGGGTAATGTAATTAATGCAAATTAACATGGGTTTATGGACGATAGATCCCATCAAACTAACTTGATTTTTTTTTTTATGAGAGTGCAGATTTTGTTGTTGAAGATAATAGTGTTGATGTAATAGTCTTCTGTAAGGTATTTGACTTGGTGTTGCATGATATCTTGATTTAAAAACTAGTATGATGTAAAATTTACATTTCACACATTATGTGGATTAAAAACTGGCTAACTGAAAGGTCTCAAAATATAACTATAAACAGAGAATCATCACCAAGTGGGTCTGTTTCCAGTGTGGTTCAGGGATTGGTTCTTGTGTCTACTTTATTTAACATTTTTATCAATGGACTGGGAAGAAAACATAAAATAATCGCTGATAGTTTGCAGATGACACAAAAATTCGGGGAGTGGTAAATAATGAGGAGGACAAGTTACTGATTCAGCGTGATCTAGGTCACTTGATAAACTGGGCACAAGCAAACAAAAAAAAAACTATTGGTTTTTAATATGGTAAATGTATACACCTAGGAACAAAGAATGTAAGCCATACTTACAGGATGGGGGACTCTATCCTGGGAAGCAGTGACTCTGAAAAAGATTTTTGGATTGTAGTGCATAGTCAGCTGAACTTGAGCTCCCAGAGTGACGCTGTGGCCAAAAGAGCTAAAGCAATCCTAAGAAGCATAAACAGGGGAATCTCAAGTAGGTGTAGGAAGATTATTTTACCTCTGGATTTGGCACTGGTGGGCCACTGTTGGAATACTGTGTCCAGTTCTGGTGCCCACAATTCAAGAAGGATGTTTATAAATTGGAGAGTGTTTACAGAAGCGCCATGAGAACAATTAAAAGACTCGAAAACCTGTCTGATAGTAATAGACTCAAGGAGCCTAATCTATTTGGCTTAACAAAGAGAAGGCTAGGGACTGACTTGATTACAGTTTATAACTACATACATGGGGAACAAATATTTAATAATGGGCTCTTCAGACTAGCAGAGAAAGGTATAACAAGATCCAGTGGCTGGAAGTTGAAGCTAAACAAATTCAGACTGGAAATAAGGTGTACATTTTCAACAGTGAGAGTAATTAACCACTGGAACAATTTACCAAGTGTCATGGTGGATTCTCCATCACTAACCATTTTTACATCCAGGTTGGATGTTTTTCTAAAAGATCTGCTCTAGGAGCTAATTTGGGCAAGTTCTACGGCCTGTGTTATACACGAGGTCAGACTAGATGATCACAATAGTCCCTTCTAGCCTTAGAATCTATGAAAACCAGCTTGAACCCGCCACACCCAGAAATCTAGGAAAACTAAACACCACCTCTGGGCACTTCCACGAGTCAGTATTTCCCCACGGGCAAGTCTGTGTATATAAAAGAAAACTTTTATTAAAAGGGAAAAAAATCACAGCATTAATTTGAGAAAACATTGCAACAGTGATTCAAAATACGCAAACCATAAGTGAACTCCTGCCCCACACTATCTTGGGCAGGAGTCCTTCCCTTCAGTTTCCCACCTTCAGGTGTGAAATTCCAGTAGACAAATGTCCCTTTAACATGCCTTTCCCTCAGTTGCACCTCACTCACAGCTTATCTGTGGCCAGCAAAGTATCAGAGTCCTGGGGTGCATTTAGGTGGGTTCAGGAGGTGATTGAGTGACACCTCTGTTTCAGCTTCTTGCTGCTGTTTCTGCTGCTGTTGCTCACTCCTGCTGCTTCTCTTTGCTGAGATGTCGTGTTCTGAGGTTCCACCATATAACCCAGCTCCTAATGATTTCACTGGGTAGAGAGGAACTCACTGCTGTTGCCTGTTCTGGGTGGTGTTTTACCACAATACTGTCCCCACACCAAGGCCCCTAGACCTGTTTATTAGTGTCATTTCAGTTCTAGACAACATTGAGAGGAAACAAGGACTCTCAATTGACTCCAATCAGCTCTGTCTTTAAACACTGGAGGGAAAAGGTCAAATGATGTCTAAGATCCTTTAAACAGAGTCTACACTGTGTGCCCACCCCCTCTGATTTTCACTTGGACTTGGCATCACTATCTCCACTTAGCAAGTGAGGTTGAAGTTAAGGTGATACCTTCTCAATTAGAGCATATTAAGTATAGTTCTTCTGCCCTTTATTCATACAATAAGCATAGCAACATTTTATTATACCTGCGTCCAAATCTAAAGTGAACTTTAACCCAAAACAGCCAAAATTCATCACATTACAAAGCAGGTCTGTCTACTGATCATGTAGGCAAAGCAGTTGTGTCTATGCAAATACAGTCTGCTCCTGAAGTCTTTTGCACAGTTCATCAATAGATGCTAGGGGAGAGCTTATTCAGATCATCTGTCCAGCTTCAATGGCTACCCATTAGTTGGCTGTGGAGCTCTTTAACCACAGGGACTTCTGCTGTCAGTTATTGATGAGTGAATCTCACAAAGGTTCAGAGGTTGAGTTCAGTTTGGATAAATGTCGAAATGTTTTGCTTGCTTATTCAAACTTTCCAGATGTCTTGGCTCTGCAGGCTAGAGTCTGAAAATCTTGAGAGAATGTGCTTTTGTGAGAGATTTGACAATTCCACTCCTAGCAGTGACAGCAGTTTATCTAAAAGTGTCAGAACCTTATAGTTTTGGTTCTAGAAATGGAAGAAGGTTAAAAAATGGTGACTCATATCCTTTCCAAACTGGTTTAGCCATCCCTATTTTTCAGCTGTCGTTGCAAGTCCACTCTGGTGGTAGATTAAACCTTTCATCCTTTCCTTTCTTAGTAGTCTTTGGGATACTGCCTGATGGAACCTTCCACAGAGTGCAAAAATCTCTGATGCATCCACAACAAATTGTGTTTTGGATTGGGACATTGTTTGAAAATATATATGTATATTTTAACCCAGGTCTGTGAGGTACCAAGCTTCATAGAGTTTGTTTGGGGTTTTTTTTGGGGGGGGGAGGTTTAGGGGGAATGGGGGTTAGAGTGGATTTTCTTGTTAAACAAAGTAAAGGCAAATTGTCATTCAGTCAAATTTTATTTTTATTCACATATTAATTTTGAAGCACAAATCCAAATTCAAACATTAAACTCCATGTACAAATCTACTGGGCAGAAGTCTGGTTCAAATTCTAGTCTCATTCTCACTTCTCTTGCTGGCAATAAGAGTGCTGTGAAGTGCTGAAAAGGGTATCCTTCACTTGAGAAACTCTTCAAGTTGATTCAGAAGCAGTACTGATAAGTTTCAAAGATAGTCCCATGCAACCTTATTTACCTAAACAAATGATGATTGTGGTTTTCATTCTTCTGGTTGATGATGGTTGCTCAGTGCATTGAGGGGTGAATCCTGGCATCCTTGACTATCAGAGGATGAAGGCTGCAACCCCATTTTCTGGCTCTCTGGAGAAGCTACATCAAAATTCCACATGCTTGTAATTGTGATTTCCTCTATAAATCAATGTTATTTCGTTAATACAAATCTGAAAGTTCCTATTTTCCTAAATTCAGATTCTAACTGCCTGTAGTTTTAAAACAAGTAACTGGCCACTATAGTAAAATTTAGCCATTGCCATTGTATTTCTTTTTCCTCTCAGTTCCCCATGAGTTCTCACTGGAATTAATACTCATAAAATAAAAATAGCTGGCCTGATCCTCTTTCTTACTATCATTTTTGTCTGTCTTTTCATCCAAGATAGTGAGTTGAATTAAAAAGCTTATTTAACACAGAATAAGGGGAAAAACAGAGAGAGGTAATTCCTTTACAAGTAAACGCGAACACCCTTATTTTTTAGTGTGGACACTTTTAAAATATGCATGTGGTTAGATTAAAAAGTTAGCGATTTTGGTTTCAGTAAATGTAACACAAATTTCCAGTGTGGAGGGGAAAGGCTATCGTTGGACATGCGCTTGACTAAGATTGAAATCCTTCTTTTGTAGACTTAAAATGGTTCATGTACTGTGTTTTGGGTGGCCATTATCCCAGCAGCAGTAAATGACCCGCAGTAACCTCTAAGGCAGAAAGCTGTTGCTGACCACAGAAGTTTTGTGGTCAGTAATGTGAATGAAACAACCCTTTTTTGTCATAGATTTCAGAGCAGAATTTGATCTCTTAGGACTAGTGATTAGAGTCCTAAACATGTGGCGAAGTGTGAAAGATTTGTTTCCATTGAAGGGAATATTTACACTCAGCTATGGTAAATAGTTTGGAAATTCTTTGTGTAGATAAGACAAAGGGATCAAAGCATGATATTACTTTCCCTAAGAGACTATAACAGTTAAGAGGGAGGTGTGTATGCATGAACACACAATGGGCTTGATTCACCCTACTGGCGTGGGGTGGGATGCAAATTGCCTTTTTGCCCTCCTTCACCATTCTACCTTTGGGTTCTGCAGAGGGAGGACAGCTTTAAACTGCAGCTGGGCTCCCAGGGTGACTGAAGACGACTGGGGGATGCACTGAGTCCCCCAACTGCGCCAGCCGTGCACCCTCCCTGACTGGTGCCAACCTCCCTTAAGGCTGTAGTGTATCCCTGTGGACACCCTAGTACAGTGGTTCTCAACCTTTCCAGACTACTGTACCCCTTTCAGGAGTCTGATTTGTCTTGCGTACCCCAAGTTTCACCTCACTTAAAAACTACTTGCCTACAAAATCAGACATAAAATTACAAAAGTGTCACAGCACACTATCACTGAGAAATTGCTGATTTTCTCATTTTTACCTTATATTTATAAAATAAATAAATTGGAATATAAATATTGTACTTACATTTCAGTGTGACACCTGAGCCTGTTTTTCACTTGTGAGCCCTGTGTGAAGCCCAAACCCCAGGCAGTGTGGCTGAAGCATGTTACTTAACTTTGTGTGGCCCCACATGAACCCCAGGCAGTTGCCCTGCTTGCCACCCCCTAATGCCGGCCCTGCACTTGAAACTTCCCTAAACCCATATCTCAACACACACCCCGTCTCCGCCCCCGTGGGCTACAACCACCAGGTTGAGAAACACTGACCTAGATGAGTTGAATACCCCCTGGAAGATCTCAGAGTACCCCCAGGGGTACATGTACCCCTGCTTGAGAACCACTGCCCTAGTATCAGAGGAGTAGCCGTGTTAGTCTGGATCTGTAGAAGCGACAAAGGGTCCTGTGGCACCTTATAGACTAACAGAGGTATTGAAGCATAAGCTTTCGTGGGTGAATACCCACTTCTTCGGATGCAAGCAGTGGCATCCTAGTAGATACTGGACATTTTGTTCTGCTGCAAACCGCCTCCTGACAGACAGGATCAAGCCTGAAAGCTCTGATTTTCTTTAATAATAGGTGTTGATGAATAGTATTTGCTTACATATAGCTTTAAAATATGAATAAAAGATGGAAAATGCAAATCAATGATGTTTTAAGAGGCATTTTTACTCTTTTTAAAACATTTTACTAAATACATTTTTACTCTGTTTTAGAGGAGGATTTCGTTCTGATTTAAAACAAAAAACGTCTCAGAGAGGAAAGTACTTTGGGTGTTAAAGCACAGGACTGACAAACAGGAACTCTAGTTTTAATTCTGACTATGCCACTGACTTTACTAGGTTGTCTTGGAGAAATTATATAAAGCCAGATTTAAAAAAAAGTCTCAGGTTCATACACAGAAATGATATTGAAATACCCATTAGCATGTGCAAACTCCCATTTTTCTGTGCAACTGTGTCAATTGCACATGTATATACAGAAACATGCACTCACTTCTGTATAGAGACCTCTGGCCTCCCTTTTAAAATTGTCCCTTAATCTCTCTGCTTCCATTTTTCCATCTATCAAATGGGAATAATAGCTACTTATCACCTTGACATGGCTGTTGTGAGGTTTAATTGGTTAGTTTGTAAAGTGCTTGGAAAATGAAAAAAAACAAGACTGATACTATAAGTTCTAATTGTTGTTACGCAGTTTTTTATGTCATGGCCATTGCAATTTGTCTCTGCTTTTTAAATTTGTGTTCTTCTCTCCTTGTTGTGTTATTAGTGTTCCGATCTTGGATACCATGCAAGTCTGAACAGAGCCCTAAGAACATATCTCTCTGCAGAGTATAACCTTGAAACCTCTAGACATGAGGGCCTAGATATCATTGAGAATGCTGTTGACAGCTTGGAGCCACGAAGTGACAAGCAGAGATTCATGGAGATGTACCCCACTGCCTTTTGTCCGCCAATGAAATTTGAGTTCCAGTCTCATATGGGTGATGAGGTCGGTAGTTAGTGACTTCTTAGAGACAAATAGGGTAAATCCAAACCAAAAATTTCTGTTTCTGCTCAAAGGAAAACTTCCCTGGTGTGAATTCTGAATTATTTTCTGCAGGATGTGGCTTTTATCCACTTCTACAAAGAATGTAGTTAAAGTGAAATGTAAGCCAGTATTATTTACGCAGACAGAAATGGATCAGCAAACAAAACCTTTGGCAGATCTGGAAACATGCTATTCAGAGCTGCTCAAAATAATTCTGATGCAAGAGCAATCCTTTGTTGTTGTGTTTTGTATTACACTATAATGACATTGGCTCAGATTCTCTTCGCTTCCAAGATGTGCCCAGCACAGGAACAGAGGCAATGATGGCTTTATATCACCACCCCCCAGTGGGGCTTCCCAGTGCAACTTAGAGGGGCCTCAGAGCTGTTCTACACTGCACTTGGAGCATGATATCTGGAGATTGCCAGAATGCAAGTGGTCTCCAACCGTGCTCCTATTTTCCACTACATTAGGGACTGGTGGCAGCATAGAATGCTACAGCATCTGGGGATTTCCTGTCCACAAGGGAAATCTTGGATGTGCATTGCTTTGTGGCCCCATAGCAGCCAAAAGCCATATTGCAGAGGAACATCGAGGCTGCTATCTATTTTCATAGAATGTTGTGACTATTTCTACATCCTATAATACATACATACTTTAAATTTAGATTTGCATTTTCCAAATCAATTATTTTATTACATTTTGAATAGTTTCAACAGCAATTCGTCTGGTTTTAAAGAGAGTGACAGAAGCCGGCGTTGGTGAATTGAAATTTTCTCTGAGTCTAATAGACATTTTTTATTCTTTGTTAGGTTTGTCAGGTCAGTGCCCAGCAACCGGTACAAGCAGAGCTTATGCTCAGGTATCAACAGCTACAGTCACGACTGGCCACACTCAAAATTGAAAATGAAGAGGTGAGATTTGTCTCTGCTTGTAAACAGATAGTCCCATGCAGCCTTATTTACCTAAACAAATGAATGTGATAAACAGCATTTTGGGAGAGGGAGGATTTCCACCATGGGAGGTACGTATCATAGGCTGGGGGAGGCTTAGCCTCCCCAAACAGCTCCGCGTGGCCCCGCCCATACTCCGCCCTGAGGCCCCTCCTGCTCGCCGCTTCGCACTTGGCCCCAGCCCAGGCAGGCTGCTCCTTTTCCAGGAAACATGCTGGGGCTAGGGCGGCCGACTGGTGGCCAGGACTTGGGGTGGGTGGGGGCCCCAGGTGCTGGGGCCGCACCACGTGGCTCTCTGGGGCTGAAGGCACTTGGGTGGCTGAGGGCAGGGGGGCACTCTGAGCTCTGGTGGGGGGATGAGGGGCAGGGCCTCTGGCAGAAGGGGTGGGCCAGGCCAGGGTATAGCCTCCCCAAACCCATGGTTCACCTGCCACCCCTGATTTCCACTGTGTCAAAAACTAAGATACATAATTTAGACCAGTGTTTCTCAACATGCGGCCCAGTCAGCACAGAGAGATCCTCATGTGAGATCCCATGTGAGATCCTCAGGGCCATATGTATATTGGCCTTAATACATGTCGAATGCATCACCGTCAGTCAGGGGAGCTGCACAGAAGGTGTACCAGTGCAGAATTTGGCCCTACAGATCATTGAGTCACCTGTAGAAATGAATTGGACCAAAAACACCTCCATGGTTTGGTACAAACATCCATTGTTCTTTTAGGAAAGGCCTGGAATGAAGTCAATAATGAGTCAGAATCAGTTATAAGTGGTTTAAAAATGTGTGCATTTGAGTTTGTGTATTGCTTTCAGTGAGAATTCATTGTGTGTGTTTGAGCTTGTATCTATCCATTCCTTTACATTTAGGATTCATTGAAAATATTCTTATTTACGTGGATATTTGTCAGCTTAAAAAAAAAAAGATACTCAGTGTTTCAGCTAATGCTTCTGTTTATTTGACCCATATGTGTAATGCATTAATTTTGCTTTTTAAAGAAACACTAGCATTCTAGCCAGTTCATTTATTTTTAAACCAAATATAGTTCAAGTTACTCACATTTAGGTGGTTGTGGTGGTTTTAAACCAATTGCATTTGTTGAAACTACTGCACTTTCCTTGTAACTGCTCAGTCCACCTTTACTGAAACTAATGTATTTAAGTGAAAACCAGCATGTTTCAACTCTTGGCAATACATGTGCATGTCAGCCAACAAGTCTTTGTTGAAACTAGCACAGTAAATTTCCCCCCTTTCAGTACCTCATAACTAAGGTCATTGGCAAGCCGCTGCAAGGAATCTCCTATTGCAGCTGTCTGCATGGACTTGTTGTTATACAGAAGAACACAAATTCTAGATTTATTCATGTTCCTTACATTTTGGATTTTCAAGTTTTAACATTTTATATATATATATATATATATATATGGAGAAATATATAAAAACAGTAGATTAAAACTGTTATTTTTATTGTCTCCTACAAAATGGAATTTGTCAATTTTGAAGGCAGTTGCTGAGATTCTAAGAAGTATTATTAGCAGAATTACTGAGGTCTAATTATCTAATTCCCCCTCCCCTCTGTCTACCATGGATTTAACAAATGGTTATTCCCCAGATTGCCAGCTCTGAAGGATGAAGGAATTTTGGCTGTGTTCTATGGCTGCAGAGGCAGAATCTTTGTTATGCTCTTAGCTAGAGCTGTTTATACATGGTGATATTGAATGCCTTTCCTAATGATGGCTCACCTAGTACAAGAAAGTTGCTATTTTCTTTTAAAAGAATAAAAAAAACTAAGGGCTCTTCATACCTCTCTGGCAGCATATGGGGGTCTTAAAGTGTGCATAAATTATACTTCCGCCCATTTTAAAGAAGTGTAAATGAGAATCTGTTCCTAAAACTAAAAGCCATGGCATTTTCTTACTCTGTTCATACCGTGAAGGCCTGAATCAGAATCCAAATACTTGTGTAAACAAACATACAATAGTTTAATAAACTATTTAAATTCAGAAAGTAACTCAGATTCACCATTCAGGAGATGTGGGGGGAAAGCAAGATTAAAGTGAGAGAAGGTAAGAAAGGGCATTTGATTGCTCACCAGATGAGTGCAGCGATATAGGGAGAAGCAGGAGGCTCATGATAGTAGGCCAGGGCATATGAATGGGGAAGCATTGTTTCACAGCGACAGATGTGCTTATGCAAAGGAGGTGTATATAGAAGTGACTTTATGGTCACCAACTTCACCTCCAAACATATTCCCTACCGCACAGCTTGATGGTCCACACACTATCATCTGGATCTTATCACTTACACTGCATCCTCACAATGAAAAGACAAGTATCTCTTGTTCTGTTTCTAGTCATCTGTCCACTCTGAATGGCCATACTAGCTACACAATTCTGCAGCTCGTAGGAGATGCTGTGATAGCTGTGTAAACTGTACCTTCTTCCATCTTCTCTTCATCCATATTGCACCTGTGGGTTATAGACATGATCTTTATAACACATCGAACCCCTTACCAACATAAGGTTATTGTTGCACCCAATTTTCTCATGGGAGCGCACAGTGCACTGCCAGCCATGCCATCAGATGTGCTCACTCATATTTTAATCTGGGAGCCGACAGTTCAGGTTAGAGTACCAGTGCTGTTTCTATTCACTATCACTTTTTTCCCCACTTTATTGTTCAGAGACCAAATTCTGAGGCTGTTACTCAGTCCACAGGAGAGCAGCCTATATTTGCTTATAGTAACTTATTAAAGCATAGAGACAGACCTAGGAACCAATGCTCTCTTTTTTTCTATTCTACACCAGTGTAGAACATGTCACTTGCTATAGTCATACACTGCAGTTCATTCATAGAGCATGTAAGAGTGAATTCATTTCAGTCATTAGTTTCCATTGTAAGCTGCTTCTAGAATTTATTTATCTTCCTTTCTATTTGATAAATTGCACTTATTCACACCAGGTTAAGAAAACTACAGAAGCTACTTTGCAGACAATACAAGACATGGTCACCATTGAGGACTATGACGTGTCAGAATGTTTCCAGCACAGTCGCTCTACAGAGTCTGTGAAGTCAACAGTCTCTGAGACATACATGAGTAAGCCCAGCATTGCAAAAAGAAGAGCCAACCAGCAGGAGACTGAGCAGTTCTATTTCATGGTATGTTGGTTGCTTCTTCGGCCATGTGATCTGGTCCAAACACCTGTAGTAAGTGTTTTAAAAAGGAATTGAAGTAACAGATAAAATTAATCCATTGATTTTCATCTCTGCAGAAATTCAGAGAATTCCTGGAAGGGAGTAATCTCATTACAAAGCTGCAAGCAAAACATGACTTACTGCACAGGACACTTGGAGAAGGTAAATGGTGCAGAAGATACTGAAAAGCAATTCTAGGGTGAACCCACTAAAATATTTAGAGAGTATGCAGTGGAAAATTACAAAGCTCAGAGTCCTAGTGCCCAGTAAATATAGGCCTGATTTCTTCACCAGTCATAATTCAATGCAATGATTAGAGCCTTTTCCTGCACAAGAGAGAGCTATAAACTGGTTTTATTTCTTCAATAGATATTAGTTTGTATTTTGCAAATATAATAATGTGGACAAATGAATGCATTTGGGAATGAAACTATTGAATGAAACATCTGTGTTCTGATTTGAGAAATAATACAAGACATAATACTAGACACATGCTGAATTAAAAGCTGTGCAAGACGTACTGTTTTTGCTTCCTGAATTTTTTTGCAGAGAGAGTTTTGTAAACAGGTAAATGGCAGCGTTCTATAAGGCCCCTATCCTGCAACTGGAGCCACCAGCACAGACTCTCATGCCCTGCATAGCCCCACTATGGCTCCACTCCAGTATAGGGACCTGCCCTGGGGGATCTGATTCCTCAAAAGAAGCACTAGGGAAGTGTCACCAACTGACACACTGAAGAACCAGGGACGGGGAAACAAGCAAATGAATCTATTTACCACAAGACCGCATTAGCGAGTTGGGGCCCAAGAGATGGGAGGAAGCAAGATGCTGGGGGAAGCAGAAATTATGGAAATTTTGTGATAAAATCTGTTCTTACAAAAGTTGCACCTGTTCACTCAGGATGGCAGATCCAGATTTGCATCCAGATCATGGATATAATTTGAATAAAAATCCAAACTCAGAAGGAATCTAAAATTTGGACAGCATCTGGATCCTGATCACCCTGATAACCTATGTCTTCTTACAGACAGAGCGTGTACATGGGGTTAATATGGGATTTGTTTGTCAAAGTTAAATAAACCACCATTAAATCAACTATCAAGCAGTCAAGCCAAGCAGAATCATGAGTAGACTGACCAGGACATGCAGGTGAATGAGAGACAGACATTTGGGATGGCATTAATCAGCAGGCTACAACCCTATTAGTTATATATTAGGGAGGGGAACTACAATACCTGCCCTATGCTCTCACAGGACTTTAATCAGAAACTAAACAATAACTTGGGGACTGCAATGATAGAGGCCACAGGGCTGGGGACTGCCTCAGTCCGCAAAGACTCCAGGTCCCTCTCCTCTGCTGAGAGCAAGGTCCAGCAGTGAAATCCTAGGTCTTGTTTACCTCTGGGAGCTGGCCCTTTTAGTCTTTATGCACACGACACCAGCCACAAGTTGCGACGGGTCAGTGGTCTTACCAGCATTACATGAATTTTTGAATTCTACTGCTTTCAACCAAATTGTGCCTCCAGGAAGCTGCAGGGAAGGTGAAAAAACCACTGGACCTCATGCCAGTTTGCCCTAATGGGAAAAATTCCTTTCTGATCCCTAGAAACAGGTGACTGGTTAGATCAACAGCATCATAAATGGCACAGCTCCAAATCTACAACTAATGAAGGGGAGGGAGGGGCAGCTAACGGTAGAGTAAGAGACTTTTGAAACACCCAGACTTGCTTAATGGGGTGGGCGGGGGGGGAAGAGAGGTGCATCCAACAGCCCACCATTCAGGTGGGCCCATCTCCCCTGGTCCAGTTAATGACTAAGTGGAGGACTAAAGGAGAAGGGAGCAGTGGGACAGCCCCCCATTCTGCCATGCTTGTGCTTTGGTCTTCTCTCGCTCCCTGCTGTACTGAAGATGGTGAGAGGGTAAGTAGAGAAGATGTTTTTTGAGTATAGATAAATCCTATAACAAGCAGTCTTAAAATTCTTCACTGGTTTCTTTAGACAGATACGTGGTCATCCTGAAAAAGGATTCTGTAAAGTCTAGGTTATCCAATAAGTAACTTAAACTTCCACAGCTGTTTGGAAAACTATATATATGTATAGTATAGTATGTATGTATATGTGTATATATGTATAATACATACATACATACACATACACACACACACGGTAATTTATCGTTAAACTGTGACATTAATTGATAGTTTATACAGACACAGTTTCTAAGAATTTTGGTGGAAAAACAAATTGTCCATAAGTTGTAATGCTATGGCATGTATTTTTGACAAAACTGATTTCATAGCCTCTTGAGACGGTACTACATTAATTAAAAATAGATATGTGCATACCTTGTATACATAGACTAGATTGAAAGAGAGAAAAGGAAGCTATTTTGGATGTACCTATTATATGGCTTAGTAGTTAACAGAAACATGTAAAGCCTTGAGTTCTCTTTTCCCTTTACATACATTCATGTAGCATATGATTGCTACCTTCATGACTTTCATTGTCCCCCAGAATTGTGCAAAGGCCATCATTTTGTACTGGAACTCTCATGTAATACCACCCCCAAATACAGTTTCTTGGTGGCCACATTTGCTGAAAGTGGCAGAGCCCTATCTATCAAAATTAGGACAAAACTCTGAGCAGTTGGCAATGCTTTGTCAAGTTGGGTATGTCCTTAACATCACTACACTGTAAAACTAAGGTTATGTCTACACTAGGAGCTAGGGGTATGATTCCCTAGTTCACATAAACATATTCATGCTACCTCTCATTGTGCGGGCGCTAAACACAGTGATGTAGCCATGGTGGCACAGACTAGCTGAGCCAAGTATGTATCCATGGGGTTCAGGCAGGTTTTACTGAGCACAGTTAGCCCATGCCACTGCTCGCCACTTCCATGCTACCATGGCTACTCTACTGAGCTAGCACGAGTATGATTAGTCAAGCTAGAGAATCTCACCCACTGCACCTACTGTAGACATAGACTAAAACAAGCTAATCTCTGCAAGCCAACATCACCTGAAGCCAGAGGACACTGAAGAAAGCTTTTTAGCTGAGGTGATAGACTACCAAAGTTAGTTTAGTTGCTAAAGTTCCGTTTTTATTTCAGTATTTATTTATTGTGGTGAACCTGTATCTTCAGATTTGGAAAAATAAATGAGAGATTTGTCTTTGAGTGCTTGCTTATATCCATTCCATATTAGATGTGTGCACACTGCGTGCACCATTGCCGGAGATTTTTCCCTCATTGGTATCCATCGGACCGGCACTATCACCCCCCTGATCTCGCAAGACCACAGATGTTTACTCCACATGACCCTCGTGGCCCTTCATCTGACTGTGTGAAAGCTCCATGGTTGAACCTGGAGGTTGTTCAGAACAAGTCCGCCAGGTCTTGCTAGGTAGTAGAAAGCTGTCTACTAGTGCTACCTACCTGGCCTAGTGGAAGCATTTCTCGATATGGTCTTCCCAACAAAGTCTGTCTCTTACTTGGTCTTCCCTTCAATCTATACAGGAATACCTGCTCCACCTAAAATAGCAAAGTCTGGCCCTTGCATCTATCAAGGTACACCTAACGGCGATCTCAGCCTTTCACCTGCCAGTGAGCGGTAGGTCAGTTTTCTCACACGAGATGCCCATCTGCTTTCCTAAAGGGTTAGAGAGACTTTACCCTGAGACTTGTGAGCTGATTCTACCCTGGGATTTAAACCTGGTCCTGTCAAGAGTCACGGGCCATCCCTTTGAGCTGCTAGCATCATGTCCTCTGCTGTTTCTCTCCTGGAAGGTCGCCTTCCTGATCGTGATTACCTTAGCCAGAAGGGTCTCGGAATTCAGGGCCCTTAAGTCAGAATCACCATACATGGTGTTCTTTAAGGACAAGATTCAGCTGTGTCCCCATTTGGCCTTTCTTCCAAAGGTGGTTTCACAGTTCCATAGTAACCAAGCCATTTTCCTGCCAGTTTTCTTCCCAAAACCACACAAGACTTCAGAAGAGCCACAGATTCACTCACTGGATGTCAGACGTGCCCTAGCCTTCTACATTGAGAGGATTAAGCCGTTCTGTAGATTTATGCAACTCCTTGTGACAGTAGCAGAAAGGATGAAAGGCATGCTGGTTTCAGCCCAGCGAATCTTATCCTGGGTAGCCTCCTGTATTTAGGCTGCTACGAGCAGGTGGACATTCCACCTCTTGCTGTCTTGACCGCTCATTCGACAAAAACTGAGGCCTCATCAGCTGCATTTCTGGCCCAGGTCCCAATTCAAGATATCTGCTGGGCTGCAACCTGGTCATCAGTGCATACCTTCTCCTTCCACTATGCCATCACCCAGCAGGCACGAGATGACGCCAGGTTTGGCATAGTAGTGTTGTCCATGAAAATCCAAGGCCACCATCTTGGGTACTGCTTGTGAGTCACCTAACGTGGAATGGACATGAGCACGCACTCGAAGAAGAAAAAACAGTTACTATTCTTTCTGTAACTGTTGTTCTTTGAGATATGTTGCTCATGTCCCCACGACCCACCGTCCTATCCCACCGTTGGAGTTAGCCAGCAAGAAGAAATTGAGATGGTGCAGGGCCAGCAGTGGCCCTTTTACTGACGCCTAAGCGTGTGGCACCAGAGGGATCTAGAGCCAGCCCAACGGATGCCACTGAGGGAAAAATCTCTGGCAATGGTGCACATGGACGCGCACTCCTAACGTAGAATGGACATGAGCAACACATCTTGAACAACAACAGTTACAGAAAGGTTCGTAATTGTTTTTTTTTTTTCATCATGTCAATAACAAATATGGGAAACATACTGATTGTCAAACTGGTTCAGTCCCGTGGCCCAGCTAGTCCAGTATCCTAACTCCAACAAGAGCCAATTCCAGTGCTTCAGAGGAAGGTACAAGAAACCTCACATTAGGCAGAATAATCAGCCCCTCCCAGTAGGTCTCATCTTGATCTCCAGTAGCTAGAGATGGGCCTAAACCTTGAAGTCTGAGGTTTTTTTAATCTCTTCCAGAATTTGTTTGCATTAACTATTATGACTCTAATATTTTTTATAGCAGGGGTCTCAAACTCAAATTACCATGAGGGCCGCATGAGGACTAGTGCATTAGCCCGAGGGCCGCATCACTGACCCCGCCCCCTCGCTGCCCCCGGCCCCACCCCCACTCCACCCCTTCCATTAGGCCCCGCCCCTTCTCCGCCTCCTCCCCTGTGCGCATGGATTCCCGCTCCTTCCCCCTCCCTCCCAGAAACTGCAGAGCTCTTCCCTGTGGCCCGTCAGGCTCCCCGTGCCCCACCCCCACATTTATTTATTGTTTACCCCCAGGCAGTTCCCGCAGCCAGAACAACTGTCTGGTGGCGGGAACTGCCTGGGGGTAAAAAATAAATTAAAAAAAAAATTTAAATAAAAAAGGGGGGGCACGGGGAGCCCCGTGGGCCACAGGGAAGAGCGGCCCACGGGCCGCATGTTTGAGACCCCTGCTTTATAGACATAAATGTCCAATCCCTTTTTAAATCTTGTTAAATTTTTGGCCCTAATGACATCCTATGACAGAGTTCCACAGTTTCAATATATAGTGTATGAAAATGTATTTCTTTTAATTGATTTTGAATTTGCCACCTTTTAATTTCATTGACTCTCCCTAGTCTACCTTCTCTAGACCATTCATTATTTTATATATTTTTATCATGTCCCTTCATATTCATTTCCTTTCAAAGGTAAACAATCACAGTCTTTAATTCTGTCCTCACATGAAAGATTTTCCATGCCCTGGATCCTGGGCGGCAGGTAGACCCCCACTTTGGGGAGGCTAGGACCAAGGCCTGCCCGCCCCCGCAGCTGGGGACCTGAGCCCCCCACACCCCCTGCCACCATAGGAGCCCCGGCCAGCCCCAGCCAACTGACTAACCCAAGCCGCAGCCAGAGCAGACCCAACCAGCCAATTGACCTGAGCCTCGGCCGGAGCAGCCCCAGCCGCAATGACCGGTCCCGGGGCCAGAGGAGCCCCAGCCTAGCCTCCCACAGCAATGGCTGCAGCCAAGGAAGGCAGAACCTTCCCTGGCCTATTATACCTGCCACCCATGCCCTTGCTCTTTCCTGTCACCCTTCTCTGAACCTCCTTTAGTTCTGCAAAATATTTTTTGAGATGGAGTGACCAGTAGTACGTGCAGAATCCAGATGAGGCTGCACCACTTATTTGTATATTGGCACTATAATTTTTTGCATATTTTTCTCCATCTGTTCCTATGTATCCTAACATATTTGCCTTATTGACTGCATCTACCTTCTCTAGACCATTCATTATTTTATATATTTCTATCATGTTCCCTCTTATTCATTTTCCTTTGTAAGATAAACAGTTTTTATCATTGCAAAAGGTTAACAGGAGGGTCACTCAATGTTCCATGTTAAGTCCTGTTTAGTTTAATATATTTAATTATCTAGAGTGAGGGAGATGAGTGGTATGAGCAGTGAGGTAGAAAAGTTTGCAGACGACTAACCTAAATAATTGTGTCAAATCCAGAGAAGACTCAGGAACTTCAGAGGGCTTTAACCAAGCTAAGTTAATGGGCAGTACAATGGTAAATGAAATTAATTATTAATAAACGCAAAACAATGAACATAGGAGAGATAAAAATTAAACTACTCATACACCTCACGGTTATAAATTAACTATATCAACTCATGAAAGTGAGTTGGGCATCACTCTGGACTGCTCAATGTGCAGCATTGACACACTCTTAAGAGAATAAAGAAATTGTTATTAAAAAGCAGTTACAGTCAAGAGCTCTGCATTTTTGGCATTGAACAAGTTTAGGCACCAGCCAGGATGCAATCTAATCCTGGCATATTAGATTTAGATATTGATTTAGTCATTAAAATACATGAGCGTAAATAATGGAGGCTATTTGGAATTTTGCATCACATTATTTACATTACCAAATGGTTCTTTAAGAGAAAATGTCTGAGAAGTAGCTTTATACGTGGATTGTTTTAGGTTATTTAAAGCTATGGAGATGGAAGATAACCTCACATTGCCCTGAATCGTTGTACAGTTGTAAATCTTGTGAAATAAACTTGGGTTAAAAATAATTCAGGATGAATAGTAAACTGGCAAGGATAAGTATAGTTACTTATAGTTATACAAAAATAAGCTTTTATTTATTTATTAAATATGCTACAACTGAATATTTCCGTGTTCATTGAACTCCTCTAGGTCACAGAGCTGAATACATGACCACAAGGTAAGATTTTTTTTTACCTTTTTTGTGTTGTGGGGAGTTACAAAGATAATAAAGTTTCAAAAATCATCTATATGAAGAATGTGATAAATTTGAAACAAGAGTATTGTTAAATTGTATAGAAGCATATTTGCACCAAACATTCTAGCATTTAACTAAGCTTATACTGTGACTTTAAATTGGACAAGTCAGTCCTTTACCATCTTTTTCTGGAATTATAAAGTACTTTTGTGAACACCTTCATAAAATCTCATAAAGTTGAAACACATCAATTTAAAGATTAATTTTTTGCTTTGGTGAATAGGAATGAAATCTTTTTTAACATTTCTGCACTCTTATGTTGTAATGCAATGTTCCAAATTGTCACTTTTGCAAGATATCTCTTCTCAGGTGTAGTTTCTACTGCTACCCAAGCACTACTGTGGAAATAGAAGTTTTAGGGGAGAAGGATTTCTTTAAAGATTAATTAAAAGTAATTTCCAGTCCTACATCAGCCCAGAGTCTCACCACCATTTTTTTAGGTTTTAAAGTAATTTTTTCTTAACGTTAAAAAAAACGGTTTTCTGTCTTCCATTGGTGCCTGAAAGAGCCATAGAAACAAGGGAACCTGACTGGCTATATAGGGACACTAACTACACACCTAGTATTGTCAAGTCACAAAATAAATTGTGAATTAGAGAAGAATACTTATTTCAGTAATCTCTTTTGGTTCTAGTCATCCCATGTGTTACATGTAACAATACTATGTAAACATTTAGCAGACAAAAGTGCATTGTGGGTTTTTTTATGTTGATGCTATTCCTTTAATTCCTCTAACTAAGTTGCAATGTATTTTGTTTCTTGTGAAAAGAAATTGTCAGTATGACTGTGAGAGGCTAATCTGTTTAACAGTTACTGGCTCCAGATGAAAATGTCCATGAATTGTTTTTTGAAGTGCCTGAGGAATACAATGCCCAGCTTTAATTTTCATTTGAAGTTTCTCCACCGTGAGGCAACTTCTCTGCTTAATAAAAGAGGTGCTTAGAATGTTGGTGTGTCATGCTGTGGTTGGCAGGATGGATTTCCGTTCCTGCTGCACATTTCATGGACGATAATACAAAATAAGACCATTCCAATCATACACTTTTGGCGGAGTGTACAATAACACTTTAAAAGAGGATTTGTAAGGAACATCAGAATTACCAGTGAGGAATTTCTTTTTAGCAGGTTTTTTCCTCCCTTTATTATGTTGCACTTAAATCTTGTGAAATATCTTTGTTTGACAAGTACTGTTTTTGTTTTCCTTTTTTCCTCTTAAAATGTTTTATTACTTTGCCATGAGCTTGCAGATAATTTTATTGTATGACTAAATTCTACCTTGCCAAGTAATCATATTCCCTTCCTTTAGGCCTCCAAACCTTCCCCCTAAACCCCAGAAACACAGGAAACCTAAGCCCCTATCACAATATAATGCTGAGTTGTTTAATGGTGATTTGGAATCATTTATCAAGGTACTGACACCTGCTCTCTGGGTGGCTGATCTCAACACTTCTTGCTGTAATGGTCAAAACCTCATGTAAACTGAGGCAGGTCATGATGTTCAAATCTGTCTTGAGGCTCTTGCCCACCTGATTAATATAATGCTTCCTAAAGTCAGGGGGAAACAGAAGAATATAATATTCACATTGAATTTCCTTACAATTTATTTAATCCAAGTATGGATGGTAGTGGCAGCCTGGTTTTGGTAAGGAATTTGCAGTTCATTAAAAGATAAAGTTTAATGTTATATCCCACAATCTGACATTATTTCCTACTAGCAGTTTTAATCAATTTAAATAAATCAGAATCCTATATACAACCAATAGTACACTGGGTCTGAAAACCAGGTTTTCATTTTCCATGACTTCAGGAATTCATTATATTGTGTGAAATTGTGAAAAGCGTACTTCTGTATCTTGTATCTTTGCTGTATTTACTACCTTCTTCTTTTTCTTACTTTATTTCTAATAATGCTTCTAGCCGAGGACGAAGGAACTCTCACACCAGACACCAGGTATAGTTCTAGTGAAAAGAAAGCTGACTCTTCCTCACTAATGAGTTGCATTCATGCCTGGCTTTAAATTAGTTTTCCAGTTGACCTTACAGGGGAGGTTTGCATTAAGAAATTAGATTTTCATAATTCAGTTTTGGCTGCCATAGTCCTCCTAGAGAGTGACTATAGAGAAATGAACTATAAATTTACAGATATTCCCTTATTCATTAGCAAGCACTTGCTCCCCACAATGTCCTGTGTTGAATGGGAATAAAACTTCAAGTGAACTCTAGTAGTAAGGTTTAGGTAATCAGTTTACAAATTTTAAAGACGTTGTTTTTCAAAACGACAACTCCTGGAAACACAGCCTGGGATCTGAGAGTCAAGCTGGGTTCTTTTCTCCTGGTACATCATCACTGATAGTAAATATTTTCCAGGACAAATTCCACTGTCAATGGCACAAATATGATCCCACTGTCTTCAAATTGAGCTTTCGGTGACACCTACGCAACTGGACTGAAGGCTGATGGTATTACATAGATGTCATTTTGTGATATAAAGACATAATAGTAAATCATAGCACTGGGCAAAACATAAACATCATTATCATCAATTATCTGTGCAAAGATAAAAATGAAATAAAAATTAACACACCCAGATTAAAAAAATAAAATGTATTGCCTTCCAGCACAATCCAGATCTTGGAACAGGCACTATGAGACAAGCTGGGTGAGAGCTCAGGCACAAGGAGAGAGGCTGTTCCCCTGCATGTCCAGTCTTAAAAAAGAGGTAGCCTAATGATCGATCATTCAATAAGGCCAAGGAAAGGGCCTCTAGTCAAAGAATGAGCTTTGTATGGAAAGGATGAGTCATTTTGACTGGCCCCACAACAGGATTACAGCTAGAAAAAATGGCTCATTATTACATAACTGCTTTAACAAGACGTGCTCATCGGTCCAAAATACGTGCTTGTTAATAGCAAATATTTGATCTGAATTAATGGCAGTGGAAGGGGTCAGTCTTGGTGACATCTAACAAAAGAAGATGCCTTCCTCAAATGATTTTTTCCACCAATGGATCAAAAATCTATGGCCTGTTACTTTTGATTAGCAATGAGCTGGACAAATGTGAAAACTAAGACTGAATCAATGTTTTAGTGTTGTGAGGCTACTCCGAAAACAAGCATTAAAGTTGTCATGTTTACTCTGGTAATTTCTTACTGCAAACAATACCCTTTTAGCAGCTTTACATTCCTTGTATAGAGAAGTATGCTAGCAGTAGATGTGATATGTGTCCTAATATTTTGCTGTTTTGTAGGGACAGCCCAGTATTTATTGTTTTTATTTGTTGTAGTATTACTAGGTTAGCAGCTGAACTATGCAAATTAATTCATCTGTTACTGAATCGCTACACAACCTGAAATGTAAATTTTGGCGTAATTATTATTGTTGATTCTTAGTCATAACCCTCCCTTTGGCTTTTTTTAAATAAAATTCTAAAATGTACATTATTTAAAATAGAATAGTTACTGGAATTATAATAAATAACCCCATTAAAGCATTATAATGCTGCACACCAAAGCAATAGTTAGGTTGTCTCAGCAATTCCATTGTAGATTTTCCCCCCAAACATATAAGAAAATATATATATAATTATATATTTATTTATATTTGCCCATGGTCTTCCAGCAAAAAACTAGACACCAAATTGCAGATGCATGGATATAGAATCTTTGCCTAGGCTTAATTCTTAGCTCTCCCTTCTTTACTTCTAATTTAGTTTAACATGAAACTAAAGGACTACTTTATAAGAAGAAAAAAAAAGGTTGCATATTTGGAGTGACAGTTTTTTATTTGTTTTCTTTGTGGTTTTGTAACTTAATCTGTTTTTATATTAAATTTTTAAATACATTCATATTTTAGATTCATTTTTCTAAAAATATTGTAGCCACCAAATAATGATTTTTGAAGGTACCTTTTGGTTATGAAAAAAGTTTATTGTCCAAGCATAAGCAATAACTATTTTTAACCATATATGGTTCATGTCCTCAGTGTATATTTGAGGACTCCTTCAGAATCCTTAATCTCCATTGGGTAAATAGTATCTTACTTTTAAAATGCCAAAATACAGAGTCCAGCAAAGTAACCACTCTCTTGGATCTGATCCTTTCAACACCAGCAGACATTGCATAGGGCATGAACAACGCTCCTCTATCTCTTTCTCTCATGCTGTTTACCAGAATGGCTACCTTTTTGTGTTTTTATAACAACTTTTTTACAAGACTAGGTTGAGCCTTTGGAGGACAGAGACTGTTTTGTGTTTGGTCCCTTCCTTACACCTATCCAGTTTGGGTGACCCTACCAGGAGTTAAAACTCCCGCCAGCAAAGCACTCGGGGTCATTGAAACACACATGCCTTCCCACCACGTAAAATCCCCAGGAAAGGAATCCTTTTGGATAATCAGCGGTTTGAAAAACAGTCAAATTAAACTTAAACTTCACTGATCTAAAATCCGTGTATGATCAAATACTTCCTGTTCCCTCCCACTGATTCCTTTTTTAAATGGTCATATTTAATATAAAACAAAAAACCCTATATTTAGCTAAAGCCATGGTGGTGATTCAAGCACCAAAGGCAAGACATTTTAGAAATACAGGTTCTGATTCTGCACACACATTCATACTGTTGCTTACTCTTATTCAGAATCCCACTGAAGAGAACTTGGGGATCAGGCCCAAATTTCTTACCCTCCCTTTCAGGCTGTATCGCAAATTGAGGGGTAGGTTCTAACTGGCACCAAAAACAGGCATAATGGATCCCCACACAGGAGAACACATGCTTCTAAAGCTGCATTAATGTGTATCTGTATTCTGGCTGAGACCCAGCCCTGTACACAAGCTCCTCAAACAACTTAGTCCTGCTAAGTGTAGGAATACACTGTACAGATAGCTGTCGGTGGTAGTAATTCCCAGGTCAGATAGCATACCATCCCGTGCTCTCCAGTTGGTGGCTCTTACTGCAGACAACCTGTGGAGCAGCGTTTCTGACACCTCAGAGGAGCCAGAATAGGGGCCACTAACTTCCTTTCCCTGGCCTTTCAGGCCTGGCCATATGAGTAAGCATCTGCAAGAATTTGGCCCCAGAGTATATAAAATTCACTCCAGCTACTAATGGAAAAATAAGCTAAATTAATACACAAGCTTCATTTTCATACCATGATAATTAATGTTAATTGTATATTTTTAAAAGGAAAATCATTGTTTAACTCATTTTGCTTCAAGCGTCTAAAATAACTGCATGAAATGAGGTTTCATGTGTTAGGTTAACCACATGCAATGAGATAAGTTGAGGATAAAATTTCAGCTATCACTTAGAATTTCTTTGATTTAATGATTTGCATAAGAACCTTAATATTACTTTTTTTAGCCTCTTGGCAAAAGTGGGGAGACAGATTTGTTTGGAAAGGGTTGTTTTAATCAACACTACTGAGTCAGTCTTGAATTATCAATAACACCCATTTTCACGTGATTTAACTTCTGTCTCTTTCAGTTTGTGATTATATTCTTTTTGCTTTTGCCAGGATTCAGGACAAGTCATTCCCCTCATAGTGGAGAGCTGTATCAGATTTATCAACTTATATGGTAAGCTCTGAAATATGTCATGTCACTTCATTAGCACCCTGGATCTTTTGCATAAAGTATATTTTGCAATAATGATTTTACCCCCTCATGTTTGTCATTTACTTGTTAAAAAATAGATTAAGTCTTTAGCATATGATCTCATTGTTCATCTTTTCTTCCCCTACCCTTAAGGTCTTCAGCATCAGGGAATTTTCAGAGTGTCTGGTTCCCAGGTGGAAGTCAATGATATTAAAAATTCATTTGAGAGAGGTAATTGAATTTTCATCTATATGAGCAACCTGAGATCCAGCTCTTGAAAAAAAAATCTGTTAAAATGTAATAATTTTCTTGGATATTTAAGGAATTTTATGTACTGTATTCACTGTACTTCATGCTTTGCCTAATATATATTTACTTGCCCAGTATAGTAATGACTCTTTCAGCATTTTCACTTTATTCTGCCGCTAGGCACATAAGATTATATTTTGCTATACAAGTACACAAGATTTGTGACCCTTGCACTGTCTGTAAAATGTTTTATTTTACCAATGATGAACTGCAAAGGATGACTTGTTTGTCTTTCCTGTCTTTATTATCTTTAAGATTCCCAAAAGAACCAAAAATATTAAATGGATAATCTGACAATATTTAACACAATTTCAGACCACTGTTACTAGGTCTTGCAGAATATGAGTGCTGACTTTCTGGTCCCTCTGCCAAAGTGACATCACAGTCAATACAAATATAGGTTGAAAGAGTTGTTCCATTTTAAACCTCTATTTTCATTCCTAAGGCAATTTCGTCCCAGAGGATAATTTATGAGGAAAATGTGAGATAATGAACAGAGGGTTTAAATGTGATTGTCTTTCAACCTACATTAAGTCTATGACTGTTGTGATGTGACTCACCGTGGCAGAGGAACAGAATCTGAAGGAGCTACCAATTCTCAAATTGTGTTAAAGCACAGTGTTAATTACATTTTTCTAAAAAAAACCAAACCAGCTAAGTCATCTCTTTTGGGATTTTACAAACCATTTTTTAATTTCTAGCATAATCTTTGCAGATCACCTTTTAATAAGAGGAACCCATGGAGGAAAATCTGTCTTGTGACTAACAGCAAGAAGAAAGAGTAGATGATATTTTCACTCTCCAATATGAACTGCATACCTTGTAAAATCAGATATGATACTTGAGCAGATATGTGCAGTAACTGGTTTTTATCTGATAAATGATCCAGCATCCTTATATCTAAGGACATTAATGGATTGTTATTGTCTATCTTTAAAATCCACCTTATTAAAATGGAAATTGGTTCGCTACAGAAATGTTCTCAAGGTCATATAATATCATTAAAGCTAAAAATGTTTTAGCATCCAGTTTAGTCTTTTAAATGATGCAGTATTTTGTTGTGAGTTGTAGTGGTTTCAATTCTGTACATTGTACTCATACAACTGCATTATGCACATCTTCTTGAGTTTCTGTGAATGCTTTTTCAATCCAAAGAGAGATGTGCAGCTCAAATAAATCTCTTAGTTTTATATGTTCTATATAAGCTGCCTAGGAATAGTCCTAAAAGTCCTATTTCACTAAGAATGATCACATGCTTTATTTCACTAATTGCAAATCATAATCTGTCCCAAAATATTCATTCTGAACTTCATGATCTATGGGATCACTGGGTTACATAATTTAAAGAAAGATTTATTTCAGGCTGGGGTTGGTTTTTTTTTTTTTTTCCAGTTTAATCACGGGGCGGGATTTCTAAACTAATGTTTATTATTTTACTACCGTGCAACATCCCACACAGTCAAATCAAATCTTCATTTATTTATATGAAATACTATTAAGCAAAAATGCCTGTGCATGTTTCATTTACTCTTATTTATTTTTAAGGTGAAAATCCTTTGGCAGATGACCAAAGTAACCATGACATTAACTCGGTGGCTGGAGTACTGAAGCTCTATTTCCGAGGGCTGGAAAATCCTGTCTTTCCTAAGGAAAGATTTAATGATCTTATTTCCTGTGTCAGTAAGTAAAAATTCCTTTTTCATTGTCTATAGAATAATATGTTCATAAATACAGTACCTGCCTAGGGGAAAAAAAACAGATTTCACTGATTTTTCTGAAACAATTTGTTTGCCATCTGCAACAGTCTGTGTCGATTATTAGTCATACTTGCAGCTGTGACTGCTCCGTTTTCCCAGAAGGATCAATGTACAGTATAAGTCTTTGTTTTCCTGCTGTACTGAAAACAATCTTTCTTAGTATATGAGATATTTAAATTTACATACACTGCCATTTGCTTCTAATCTTTAGGCCAGAACAAGGGAATGATGCCATCAGTGTGCCAAGAGAGTGCATTACTTCTAGCAATGGCTTCACACTCTGCTGTAGTCTCATGCAAATGGTGGTGAATAACTATTTAATGACCCAACAGTGTATGATTCTGAGCACCACCTGTGAGATGCTTAGCGCTCTCAATGGCCATTTGCTTTTCGGGGAGTTGGGATACCTCAGCCCTTTGCAGGATCAGGCCCTTAGGAGGATAATAGTTCTCATTCCGGGTGATGTTCTTGCCACTGTACACTAGGTAAAGGAAGGAAAGCAATGTAAAAGGGCTCAAAAAGCCTCAGAACCTGCTGATGAAAAATTCCCTCAGCACAGAGAACTCAGACTGATAGCTGCAGGCTGTCGTCAGAGGACTTCTTCACAACCCCCAGCATGAGGAGCATGCCATCAGGGGGCTGGAGTGGGAGGAGGTGGGACCGCAGCACCTAATGCTGCAAAACATCTGGGCAGTACTGTTGCCCATAGGCAGGCAGGGACAGGTTACTGTAATTTAGGCAACCTTCGATGGCTGTCCGAGTTACACTGGGATAGCCTATGGCCCTGGGACAGCCCAGAATCAACAGGGCACAAAACGTGGCTTTGTGAGTTCCATAGTTAAGGTCCAGCTCTTGTGGAAAAGTTTCCTCCCCTGAGCCTCACTCTATTGGCTGACTGTCCCAGCTGAATGTAAGTGTTATGAAGGGAGAGAGGCAATCTCATAGGTAGCTACGTTCAATCCCGTGGGGTTTTTTTAATTAGGACAGGCACCTTGAACTATACTATCTAGTCAGTGGGGAGCCAGCCCAACATGCAGAACTCCAGGGTGACGTGTTCAGGTCCCTGTATTGCTCAGCAAATGGGCAGTTTTGCTTTGTACTATGTGGAGCCCAGTGTGTGGTTTCATTTCTAGTTAGGATAAATGGCCGTAATCTTGCATGGAGGTTATTAATGAGTGGATCACTGTGATAGCTCTGTCACTTAAAAGAGGGTTCAGTCTTTTTCCACCTCTGAGATAGAGGTGGGCACATTTTTTCCACCATGGCTATTTGAGTCTCCAGCAGCACTGAGGGCCCCAAAGCTGCAGACTAATTTAACAATCTGAGGACAGATTCCCCCAATAGAAGGAGATGTGAGAGAAGACAGGCTCTATAAAGCATTTCATTCTTTCTACCAGCGTTACCTCAGTCTTGCCTGGGTTCACCTTTAACCAGCTGCTCCTCATCCAAGAGCAAATGTCATGGAGTCAAACATTTTAAAGTCAGAAGAGGGACCATTCTGATCATCTAGTCTGACCTCCTTCATGACTTGGGGCATAAAACTTAACCCAATAATTCCTGTATTGAGTCCAGTAGCTTCTGGTTGAACTAAACAATAGATATTAGAAAACATCCAATGTTGATTTAAAGACTCCAAATAATGGAGAATTTACGACATCACTTGGTAAACTGTTCAAATGATTAATTGCCCTCATTGTTAAAAATTTGCACCTTATTTTCAGCAAAAATTTTCTCATTTCAACTTCTACCCTTTAGATCTTGTTATGCCTTCATTATTTTGATTAATCATTAACACAGCTGGGAGATGTTGGTGTTTACATGTAGACCTGGGAAGGTCCATATACTACTGGCACTTCAATGTATGTCATCTCACCAGTTTTCCCAATGGCTTTAAATAGATGTCAATAATATGGAGGAAGAAGATTGAGCCTTATAGCTCAAATGAAGGCTTTGGCGATGGAAGAACAGTTGTCCAAAACAACCTGTTAGGTTCTTTCCAAGAAGAGGGACCTTAACTGTTTAAAGTTCCTTTCCCTCCGTCAGCTTCTCAGATGCAGGACAGGTGTATATCGTGATTGATGGTAGAGGTCTGGCAGAATGAGTATAGATATGCGTCCCTTGTCAATAGAAAGGTCAGCTCCAGAGCAACACCATTTTGTGGCTTACAGCTTCACCGAGAGGGAGCCAGGTTCATGTGGCACTGGAGACTGGCCTATCTTATCAGTCAGCTTATTTGAGAAAAGTGAGGCTGGGCATTGGGTGATAGTTTGTGGGGCTTCTACCATCAACCAATGGTTTATTTAGTCTGACTACTACATGTCTTATGGTAGGCAGTAAATTATCTTCCTGAAAGGAAGTGTTGACAATCTCTGTTATAGTAGGGCTCCCAGAAGTTCCCTGGTGTCCCTTTCTATCCAGAAGGAGCAGAGATGAGAGTCACAGATGGTAACCCTGAATGATGTCACTCCTTTCCTTGGAAAAGGTGTATTGTGTTTCTGGTCCTGCTCTTGGCTAGTTCCTCTTGTGGTTTATGAGGCCATCTTGGATGTAGGGACCTTCTTTGTGGCAATTCCTCACAAAAAGAGGTACTGTGTCTTAGGGTTGAATAGAGCCAGTTTGTATTTCCAAAATGATTTGGAGCCCAGAAAAGTTCTGCTGGGCTTCACTTTTTTGCCTCAGTGGCAAAGAAGAGGTAGGCTCTGTTTGCCTTTGTTATGGCAGTGGCATAGGTTTGTAGAAATTCTGTGTCTGCCACTGACTACTTTCAGTTATTTCTTTCACAAGTCAACTGAGAAAGATGACTGTCTGCATAGGTGGAGGGATTGAGAGAGAGTTATTTGGTACTAGAATGTCATTAGTAATGTTCTAGAAGTGGCTGTAGGACCTGGCTAATTCATCTACTCCTTGGCCGGTTGGTTGGGTAGAGTTTTCTATAAGTAAGTTTTGGCAGGATCCAAGAGTTTTTCTGGGTAGATCATGGTGGTAGCATCTTGTTTTGGAACAGGGAGAGTTCTTATTCCTGTCTGGAACAGGAAGTGGTCTGATCAAGTTAAGGGAATGCTTCTTGCATTCATATTCACAGCCAGCCCTAGGATTCAGTCCAGGAATAGTGAGCTGTGAACCTACATCTGTAGCTTACCTGTGAAAAACTTAAGGTGGAGAGTTTGGATCTCTTTCTTAAAATACTTATCAAACACTTGTGTGATTTGTTTTTAAACACAGTTCTTGAGTTTTGAAACATGTGATTTGTATTAAATTCATGGTCTGTTGACTACTTCATCCTTGTAATATTACCTGCATTAAAATGTTTGTCCATCACAATATTTATATTTGCTTGTTTTTGACTTTTCTGTTTTCTGCTATAAGGTAGAAACGAGTATAGTTGTTCATATGAAATATTATTTGATTTCCAAGCAAAATCCTGTTTATTCACTCACTATTAAAGCCTAGCTTTCTAATCCAAGGCAATGTCAATTCATGTCCCTGACCAACCCATATTGGTGTTTGTATGCACAAAAATAGGTGCAAGAATAAAGGAAACCAAAGCAGACTCTAAGCCTTAAACTAAGATTGAAATAAGCTACAATGAGTATAGGGAATTAAAAGCATTATTTGCAGTTTTAAAGACACATCATAGAAGAAACATAGCGTAAAGCTCAGTGCAGATGTTTCAGCCCTCCAGAGAACTATTGCACAGAACAAGGCAGTGGATGGCTTAAATGTTCGTACTGAACTTTGCACTTTTGTTTCTTCTCTGATGTCTTGAGAGCACCTCAGCAGCAGTATTTTTAATTCCTTTTGTTGGTGTGAATTTTCAGACCCTCTTTGGGGTTTTAATTTTGTCTCTACACTTGTATACCTAGGTTGTGTGCTGCTTTTCAGAATATAATCTGTTGCTACAAGAAGAAACTCACTGATTTTGGAATTTACTATACCCCACCTGAATTTTGATGAAACCTAGATATTGTATATTTGTAAAATCCTGGTCCAGTCCCAAATGCAGTTTTTACTGTTGTTTTTTTAGACAATGTATAATCTGCAATGGGGCAGACAGTTCGGGCAAAAGCCTGCTCCCAGTTTGGATTGTAAATCCTTCAAGGCAGGGATAGTCTTTCCTGTGTCTCTACAGCCCCAGCACATTGGGGCCTCCATCCAGATTAAGGCCTTCAGGAACTATCATAATAATATAAATATGTATCACTATTACTAGAGGCAATGGGAGTTTTGCTAGTAATTTTTAACAGGCACAGGCCCTTTTCCTGTAAGAAAATAGAAATTGTTAGAACTTGTTGAGATCACTGTATAGCATGTAGATTCTGGAAAGCTTTTATTTTTTAATGAAGCTTGCAAATGCTCCAGTTCTTATTAAATAGAGTTTGTGATAGTACAGTATGAAAATGAATATATCCATTTTCACTTGGTGTCCTTCCAAACAGCCTGTGAAGATTAATGCAAATTTATTTTACAGTTCTGTTTACAAAGATTCCTGTGATTCACAACAAAATAGGATATAGAAATTGATACATAAAGTTGGCATTCATTTGAAAATATAAAATGGCAAAATGTCACAGATATTATCTGAAAATATAATGTTGCTAGTGAAAGAACCTTGAAAGTAGAGTGTTTAGCTATGGATGTCAAGCATATTTGAGACTACTACCATGAAATGAAGCTTTTCACAATGTAGCCACGGAGGAATTTTATTTATTTGCATTAATGCATACATTTTCAAATGAAATAACATATTGTGATGTAATGCTTTTTTCTTTGCAAGTGCTTTGGAAATGGTGCTACAAAAGATTCAGTGCTTTCTGTGCAATTTTTCCCAGATAAATGTATAATAATTATATTGCTAATTTGTTTTGATTTTTAAACAGCTTTAGTTTAAATTGGGGACAAATTCTGATTGTTCCAGAGCTAGTCTGCAGCAAATGATGGGGCATAAGGAACTTGTATCATTATGGGCTTCTTTATACCAGTTAACCATAATTCAGCTGCTTCTGCTGCCTGAGCAGAAGGGTGGACACTACTGCCAGTATTCTGAAGGTATTGAATTCAGCCTGTTTCAGTAGATGCTAGTCATACTGAAGGCAATATGAGTGACTCCTTCATACACCAGGGCCAGATTTGGCCACTAGAAGCATTGGTGAGGAAGTAAAGGGATGGCCAACTGTATCTTGCCCTCTCGTTAGTTGCTTTTCCTGCTGAATGCTCCTCCATTGCACCCTTTTATGTAAATTACTTATTTTGCACACTCGATAACTGCCACATCAGCACAATTTAAATCACTTTTGTCACTTAGAACCTACAGTAAAACCTTTCTTTAGTGACCACCTCTCAGGAGAGACCACCTGTCACGAGCGACTACTTGCAGAGGCCACGGAACACCACCGTGCTCTGGTGTGCAAACCTTTGAAAAGAGACCACCACTTACAAGAGAACACGTTTGCTAATTCCCATGAGTGGTTGCTCTTGTCAGGTTTTACTGTACTTACACTTATTTTATGACCAGCATACTCCTTATATTAAACTTACACCTCTGTTTTGTCACCACTGAACTTGGCCTAGAAAGGGTAAATATTTGCCATACATTACTGGGGAGGTTGTGGGAGAGATGGAAATAGAGCTGACCCCAGTTATTGAGTTATAACCACCAGGCTAACTCCACTTACCACGTTCTAACCACTAAGTAGTGCTCCATTGCAAAATCCTTCTGTGCTCAAATGCAAACGTTGGTGGTTTATATACCTGAGCATTTATTGCCTGTTAAATGCTCCACTACTTTGGGATTATTGCTTAAACATCAATTTGCCTGATGTTTCCTGATGTTCTTTAGACGGGATATATTCTTATCTTCATTTATAATTTAATATTGTTTTATTTGGTTTGGCTTTTTTGTTGGTTTTTTCCCCTTCTCTGGTCTACTTTATTCCTTAGATGCAGGTTGTTCATGCTTTTCGCTTTAAGTACTGTTTGCAAAAACCTCAAGATAGTTCAAAAGGTGGTTAAAATGTGCTGCCGCTTCTTAAGGAAAAGCAAACATGCACACTGGTTCTCTGTATCTCTAAAATGGACAAAGATGACACTGCATTATGAACAGGTTCTAGTGATTTTTTAAATCTGGTGATGTTGAAAATAGTTTTGTTTAAAAATTTGAAGCTCTATTACACAGTAAGTGAAATAAGTCAATTGATTGGAAATACACACAACAACCCAGTGACAGGATTCAGTACAGCACAGCCTGCCTCACCCCCACTGCATACCTGCCTATAGTATGCAGGCAGCAGTGGCTTGAGCCTCTCTGCGCTTGTTCCATTAGGTGTTACGGCCTCTGGAAAGCACAGTCTCAAAAAGACTAAGGTCCCTGACCTGGTACACCCACAGTGCTCTGCCCTATCACAGCTTGTTCAGAGATCTCTGAGTGAGTGCAGAGGCCCTCCTATGCAGCCACTACACCTCCAGTTTCCCTCTCCCCGAACTCTAGGCTTCCAGGGTGCAAAAGATGTTGCAAGGCCCTCCACACCATTGAAGATTTCACTCTTGATGAAAATTTAGTTGGCTGCTGTAAAATATTCACCTCTCTACTTGACATCAGTTCCCCTGAGGCTGTTTCATTTGTGGCTAATATTCCTTCCCTTCTCCAAGCACCTCCCTTCCTTGCCTCCTTCCCCACACATAGAGGATAGATTAATTCCTAATGAGGTTATCCTTGCCAAAGCCAGGCTAATTGCCTGGATTTAAAGGTGGGAGTATTGTCTTGTGATCTTTGACTCCTGGGTCATTCCTCTAATCATAAATTCTATTCCCATTTCTGCAACTAACTCTGCATTATTTGGGCAAGTCACATAGATTGCATACCACAGTTAGTATGTTATATTATAATTTAAATCAGCTTCTGTACTAGATGATTGGAGGATAGCTAATATTATGCTAATTTTTTTTAAGTCTCCAGAGGCGATCCTGGCAATTACAGGCCAGTAAGCCTAACTTCAGGACCAGTCAAATTAGTTGAAACTGTAGTAAAGCATGGAATTATCAGCACACAGATGAACAGGATTTGTTGGGGAAGAGTCAACATGGCTTTTGTAAAGGGACGTCATGCCTTACCAATCTATTAGAGGTGGTAAGTGGATGTAGTGTACTTGGACTTTCAAAACAACTTTGACAAGGTCCCTCAGCAAAGGCTCTTAAGCAAAGTAGGCAGTCATGGGATAAGAGGGAAGGTCCTCTCATGGCTCAGTAACTGGTTAAAAGACTGGAAACAAAGGGTAATAATAAGTGGTCAGTTATCAGAATGGAGAGAGGTAAATAGTGGTGCCCCCACAGGGATCTGTACTGGGACCAGTATTGCTCAACATATTAATAATTGATCTAGAAAAAGGGATAAATAGTGAGGTGGCAAAGATTGCAGATGATACAAAATTATTCAAGAGAGTTAAGTGCAAAGCTGACTGTGAAGAGTTACAAAGGGATCTCACAAAACTGGGTGTCTGCGTAACAAAATGGCGGATGAAATTCAGTGTTGAAAAATGCAAAGTAATGCACATTGGGAAACATAATTCCTACTATACATACAAAATGATGGGGATCTAAATTAGCTGTTACCACCCAAGAAAGCTGTCTTGGAGTCATTGTGAATAGTTCTCTGAAAACATCCGCTAAATGTGTAGCAGCAGTCAAAAAAGATAACGATGTTAGGAACCATTATGAAAGAGATTGATAAATCAGTAAATATAATGCCCTATATAAATCCCTGGTATGCCCACACCTTGAATACTGCATGCTGTTCTGGTCACTCCATCTCAAAAAAGATATATTAGAATTGGAAAAGGTACAGCGAAGGACAACAAATGATTTGGGGTATAGAACAGCTTCCCTCTGAGGAGAGATTAAAAAGACTTGACTGTTGAGGTTAGAAAAGAGATGACTAAGGAGGGGATATGGGAGAGGTCTATAAAATCATGAATGGTGTGAAGAAAGTGAATAACGAAGTGGTGTTTACCCCTTCACATAACACAAAAACTAGGAGTCACCCAATGAAATGAATAGGCAGCAGTTTAAAACAAACAAAAGGAAGTACTTCACACAACTCTCAGTCAATCTGTAGAACTCATAGCCAGGGGATGTTGTGAAGGCCAAAACCATAACTGGGTTCCAAAAAAGAATTAGATATGTTCATGGAGGATGGGTGCATCAATTGCTATTAGCCAAGATGATTGAGGATGCAATGTCATGCTTTGGGTGTCCATAAGCCTCTGGCTGCCAGATGATGGGACTGGATGACTGGGGATGAATCACTTGTTGATTACCTATTCTGTTCATTCCCTTTGAAGAATTTGTCATTGGCCACTGTCGGAAGACAGGATATTGGGCTAGATCAGGGGTTCTCAAACTGGGGGCCGGGACCCCTCAGGGGGTCGTGAGGTTATTATGTGGGGGGTCGTGAGCTGTCAGCCTCTACCCCAAACCCCGCTTTGTGTACAGCATTTATAATGGTGTTAAATATATTTAAAAGTGTTTTTAATTTATAAGGGGGGATCACACTCAGAGACTTGCTGTGTGAATGGGGTCACCAGTACAAAAGTTTGAGAATCACTGGGCTAGATGGACCATTGTTCTGACCCATTATGACCATTCTTATGTTCTAAAATAAATGCTTAGGTTATCTTATCTGAAAAATGGGAAAAATACCAGTTCACTTCAGAGGAGTGTTGAGATAGGACTAAATTATGGTTCTTGAGAATCAAAGTAATGAAGATAAAGAAGAGGCCTTCAGCATGCAAGTAGAAGACTCGTTGTACTTGTGTGCAATGGGCCTTACCTCCTTGGCACTGATATAGCCAGTAATCCTGCCTCACAGTAACTGATCTGCTAGCCTTGCCTATGGCCACACAACACCCCCACCTCCAGACACACCTCCTCTGGAAAACCTTTAGAGGCAAAGCAGCACTGTCTTTCCCCTTCGTGGGGAAAGCAACACAGTTATGCAAGGGGGTTCTTGCATCCACTCCTTTTCCCCCATAGAAGAAGCCAGAATTTAGTCCTTGTTGTTTGAGATCCTTAGGTAAAAGATTACAATGTATAAAGCATTCTCGTCTATCTTTCATTGTAAACGAAAGCAAAAATTGTGAGGGGAATTGTGAAATAAACAATGGAAAGCAGCCAAATTCACAGTTGTGCAGTGTTCAGATTTTCAGTAGAGAATGCTTTCTCCACAGAAATGAATGAGAGATAAGAAAATTGGGACAATTTTACTAGGAATGAGTTAAAATATACGCCGCTAATTACAGCAATGTGTGGTTTGTAATGACTTACAGTAGTAACTGTTTTACACTGTGTCCTGGCGGGTAGTGTGCTGCTGGAATGTGATAGGTCCCAAACTATGAAACTTGATGTTCCCTTTTTGCTTACACTGTCTATGCCCTTTGCAGACAGTTATGAGTAAGGCTATGTTTTAGTCACGGGTATTTTTAGTAAAAGTCGTGGACAGGTCACAGGCAGTAAACAAAAATTCACAGCCTGTGACCTGTCCATGACTTGTACTATATACTGCTGACTAAAACTTGGGTGGTCTGGGGGGAGGCAGCCCTGTGGGAGCCTTGGGGGTAGGGGGGGAAATGGCCCGGAGGAGCCATGGGTGCTGGGATGGTGGGTTTGGCAGGGCTGGCAGGCTTCCTGCCTGGCTCCACGCAGCTCCCCGGAAGCAGCAACATACATGTCCCTTCCTAGGAGGAGGGACGGCTGGAGGGCTCTGTGCACTGCCCCTGTCCCAAGCACTGGCTTCGCCGCTCCCATTGGTCGGGAACTACAGCCAATGGAAGCTGTGGGGACGGTGCCTGTGGGCGGAGGCAAAGTGCAGAGCCGCCTGGCCGCACCTCTGCCTAGGAGCTGAGGGAGGGACATGTCGCCGATTCTGGGTGGGGGGTGCAGTGGCCCAAGACTGACCTAGCAGTGGCCAGTGCAGCTGGCCCAGGGGCTGCCCGAGCTGCTCAGGCAGCCCCCAGGCCAGCCGCACCAGCTGCTGCAGAAGTCACGGTGGTCCTGGAAAGTCACAGAATCTGTGACCTCCGTGACAAACCCATAGCCTTAGTTATGAGCTGCTTGTTAAGCAAATAAAGGTACAATTTCTGAAAACCAACGCACCTAGCCCCAGAACTGGAATGCTGGGGTATGTGCTGCTCTCTTCCATGAGGAGAGGAATACCGCTCACCCAAGGCTGTAGAGCTTCACTGCTGCTGCTATTGCAGGAGGTTCTGCAGCCCCAACCCATCCCTGCTACAGGGAGTGAAAAGAGAGGATGGAAGAATCTGCTTGTGCACAAGAGATCCCCAAGGAGCTAGATTGCATACAATCAAATCCCTGTTCACCCCATCCCAAATCCCCCCACTCCTCCACACACACCCCTTCTGCTGGGGAATATTCCAGGGCTGCAGATGTGGGAGCAGTATTTGCCCTGTAGTTTACCAGGAAGAAATATTTATCTTCAAGGAAGTGCTATTGAGGTGCATTACTTTTGTTTGAGAAATGCAAATTCTGCTGCTGTGATGATGCTCTGCTTATCCTCAGTTTATGGTATGAAAATATCAACTGTTAGAAACTGGATTTTTTTCCTAAGGGGAGAAATATTTAAACACTAATCAACACACATTTTACATCTGAAAATGAGTCCTAATTTGTATAAAATAAGCGCATCAAAAGAGCAAAAATAAACATTGAGAACGCTGTCTATAATTAACACTGACCTTTTAGGTAAGTGATTATTTTAAATGTCTTCTGTGAAAAATCTTGTATTCTGTAACAAATGCTTTTTAGCTGTTGGCTTCACCCCTAATTCCTCATTTCACAGTTTCTCAATGTTACCAAATGTCCATTGCACTGTTATTAGGTGCTATTATTCTAATATTCTATTAGGACTGTGTTTAAATTATGTGAATTGCACTATTATTTCTTGGTTGACGTAGGGGGCATTATTGAAATGTTAAATTGCTTTTAGCAATGTCATTTACACCAAAAATATCTTTAAGAGAAGAATTCAAGGATTTCTTATTCAGAATAGAGGTTTGCTACTTTGAAAGATGTTTTGCGCTCCAGATGAAGCCACATGTTCATTCTGAACAATGTAGAAAATAATACATGCTGATTTCTGTTGTCAGTGCTCTTGTGCTGCCTCAGTCCTGCTTTACACAGCTGTTGGTTTGCCTATTTCAGGAACATTTTGATGGACCTAAATGAAATTATCTAGGGAAAACACATCTGATCATTGTACTTTGTATTTTTGGATTAACATGAGAAGGCACTGATCTAGAATTTACTTTAATAGATTTACAGCTGGAGAGATAGTGTTGACAGAGAAAACTAAATAAGGAAGGCTTTACAATCAGTGATCAGAAGGATATTTTCAATATGCAAATTCAAATACAGAGAATAAGCCAGTGTTGAGAACTGATGACAGAGATTCCTAGCCTCCTAATATTACTTTTTTACCCTTGAGAGGAAAATCCTCTTATTGCAGTTTTGTGAGCTACCTTACTTAGAAATCTGCAGTAAGTTTTTAGCAGACTTGTTGGACATATTTAAAGCATCATCTGGTAATTATGTATTAATAAAGCTTGTCAAAAATGGGGAGGGGAACTTGATCTCTTCAAAAAATTTCACTATTTTTTTTCAACATTTTAAAAATGGTGACCAGCAACATATATTAGCATAAGAATGACACCATTAAGCTGAATGTACAGGTTTTCTCCTAAAAAGGCGCTGAAAATATTATCTTCTGCTTTACAGGAATAGATAATCTCCATGAGAGGGCTCTTCACATCCGCAAACTCCTCTTGACTTTACCCAGGTCTGTCCTTATAGTGATGAGATACCTATTTGCCTTCCTTAACCAGTAAGTACCTTAAGGTTCCTATCAAAATGCTGCATCTTCACCCCACTTCCACTGCTGGTGTCAAAATTTCCTTTGTCTTCTTCATAGTCTGCATGAAATGTACATGTTAGCTTCATTTAACACAGAAGAGAGTATTTTAATTGGCAATGAAAACAGAAGGAAAAGGTCCATTTTGGTACAAACTGAAGTTACTTTTCTTCTTAACTGACCACAAGGTCATGGTAAGACTGATAAAAGTATTGCCTTGAATGCAAGGACTGCGGCTAGAGCTGGAGCTGTAAAACAAAACAACAAATAAAAAATATCCACATTAAAAATAACTTGCATAATTTAGAAGTGAACTTTTTCAGCTGTGCTCCTATCTTAAGCTGATTTTAACTTTCTGATTGGAAAAAATGCAACATACTCAAACAGCCAAATCACCTACGAGCTGGTGGTTTGATGCTGTGGTGGAGCAAGATCCAAATTTACTCATATGTGTCTTTTGGGAAATTCACTGGTGCTCTTGCCCAAAATAATGATGGTGCTACAGGTGCTCAGGAAGCCACCTCTTTCCTTTCATACTGAAAAACTGAGACAGTTGTTGGGGAGGTGGGGGTATCAGAAACTGGCCCATTCTGAAGGAAAAAACTGGGCCAGAGGAAAGGGTAGTGTGGGAGAAAACATTATTTTGCCTGTGTCCCTCTTCTGTTTTTTTCCTAGTCCTGGTATTTTCACTGTGATATGCTCTCTTTGATCAGTGTTCTGCCCTATTTCTGACTCTTTCTGTTTCTGTACTGCCTGTCTCCTGGGACTTTTGGTCCGCTGCTCCTTAAACCCTCCCTTTCTTCAGCACTGTAATGTGTGTTGTGGGTTGAGCTTCTACTATATCTTCCAGGATGTGAATGATAAACTGTGTTATTAAATGTTAATATATTAAATCTACAGGTTTCGTTGTTAGGTTTTAATTGTGTGTGCACATACTGTATATTAGTTGAGGCTACTTGTCACCAAATAAGTGATTTTCCAAACACACAAAGTCACAAAGTCTTTAAATATAAGGATTTGGGCCAAGTTATTTTTTCCACCTGAAAAACGCCAGCTGTATCTCTTGAGATTGGCTATAATAAGGGTGTGACAACCAGCAGTGCATGTAAGACTGTTTCCTGGCCTCAATCACCTAACATGGATCAGGGTTAATAAAAGATGATACATGTTATATTGTCTGGGTCAGTATTCATTGATCTCAACCGTTACTAATCCACAATCATTGCTGCTCTTTGGTAGTCTCATTCTCCTCACTTAATTTTACATTCACCCTAGTAAAATCCCAATCCTCCAGTCTCTACTTTACCTCCCATTCCTTAGCAGCAATGGCCCCACTACCAGCACTAGATGATGATATGTTTACACAGGGTGCATCTACACGTGAGCTGGAGGTGGAATTTCCAGCTCAGGTAGACTGACTGATTTAGGGTAGGTCCACACTACCCGCCGGATTCGGCGGGTAGAGATCGATCTTCTGGGATCGATTTATCGCGTCTCATCTGGACGTGATAAATCGATCCCAGAAGCACTCCCCCGTCGACGCGGAATTCCTGCTCGGCGAGAGGAGAAAGCGCTGTCGACGGGGGAGCCTGCCTGTGCCGTGTGGACCCGCAGTAAGTAAATTTAGTTCGATCTAGGAAACGTCGACTTCAGCTACGCTATTCTCGTAGCTGAAGTTGCGTTTCCTAGATCGATCCCCCGCCCCAGTGTGGACCAGCTCTTACTGTGCTAAAAATGGCAATGTAGCCACAGCTGCATGGGCTAGCCATCTCACATACAATCCCATCAAAGCTCTAGGTACATACTTGGGACAGCTAGCCCCTCCCACCACTCATTCTGCTGTGGCTACACTATTTTTAGCACACTAGCTCGATCAAAGCTAGGGCAGGTGTGTGTATCCGAGCTGGAATTTACATCTACAGCTCTAGTGTAGATATCCCTTAGTGAATGAGAGATCAGGCCCTTAGTTAGCATATTCCTCCTTTGCTCGTATTTGCTCCATAATTGAGTGGATCTATTGGGGCTGCACAAAAAACACTTTGCTGAAATAAAAAGAGTCTCTTGTACTATATTCCACCCAGTGTGTGTTATGGAGAACAGAGACACAACAGCATGTAGCCTTTCATATTTCATAAATCAATTATAACCACCTATGTAGCATAGTTCATGAATAATCAAGTGACTAAATCTCCTTTGTAATTTGTAGAACAAGATTTATGATATCTCAGAGTAGCACAAAGCACATTAACAAAATATGACACAAAAAGGGATAGCACGACTGATTTTACAAGCAGATTTTGCAGGATTGGAGGGGATCATTTAGAATTCTTGACTCTTTTCAGTTTGTATTGATGTCACAGTGCTGTTGGTATGCAGCAAATGTTTTCTCTATAAAGTATAGTTTAAAGCCTTTTAAGCCGGTGTATTTAAAGATGGGCAAACGTACCAGCTGCATCTCTAATCCTTCAGGGTGCCAAGCAGTATTGAATCAGTGGGAGTTACGGGACTTCAGGCCTTGTGGGACTGGGTCCTAAATCCTTAAGAATGACTAATCTGGGGAGCTATAATCCCCAATCCTCAGCTAGTGCTGAAGAGCGCACAGTTCAACTTGCAGGGGGAAAGGATGTGTGTGTAGAGGTAGCCTTTGTGATTCTGGGCAAGGTATTCATCAGCTTGGTCCTCTAGCACAGTGGTTCTCACCCAGGGGTACATATACCCCTGGGGGTATGCACAGGTCTTCCGGGGGTACATCAGCTCATCTAGATATTTGCCTAGGCTGCATAAAAAGCACTAGCGAAGTCAGTACAAACTAAATTTCATACAGACAATGACTTTTGTTCTGCTCTATACACTGAAATACAAGTACAATATTTATATTCCAGTTGATTTATTTTATAATTATATAGTGGTAATGAGAAAGTGAACAATTTTTCAGTAATAGCGTGCTGAGACATTTCTGCATTTTTATGTCTGATTTTGTAAACAAGTAGTTTTTACGTGAGGTGAAACTTGGGGTACACAAGACAGATCAGACTCCTGAAAGGGATACAGTAGTCTGGAAAGGTTGAGAGCCACTGCTCTAGTATAACTTTTATAAGCAGTAAGGGGACGACATGGAATCCAAGGTTCAGCAAGATGTAGGAAAGCCCCAACCACACTCTGCTTCTATCAGAGGCTGATTTTTTCAAACAGGTGGAGTGGCATAGCAGGGACCAAAGGATCCCTCTGTGACCATCTTGTGGTCAGCTATGCTCTGTTTCAGATATTGGAAATTTTGTTAGATATATGGCTTCATAGTAAAGGGTGGAGGGTTCCTTCCCTCAGAAAGCGTTTAGCACTATCTCACCGATGGTTGTTTGCATTTTTTACACTTAGAAAGGTGTCTTTACTGTAGATCACACAGAGTCCCTGAATAAAGTTTTCCATGGCTAAAAAATGATTAATTCAGATTCATTTCCCGCACCCTACCCCAGTGTCAGTCTATTCTAAATTCTCCCAGTGTTGTATACTGCCAGACAATAGAAGAACAAATTATTTTTTCTTTTTTGCTATGTTGTACAGGACTAAGTGTCAAAAAGGGTGGAGAACATTGGATTGTGCTAGCAATTTAAGGTTGTTCTGAGCTAGTTTTCAGAATTAGGATAGTCACAGAGGAACAGTCTTTTTCTTGATTCTTCTTCCAAAGCCTTTCTCAGTACAGTGATGAGAACATGATGGATCCTTATAACTTGGCCATATGTTTTGGCCCAACACTGATGCCTGTTCCAGACATACAAGACCAGGTGTCATGTCAAGCTCATGTGAATGAAATAATCAAAACGATCATCATCCATCATGAGGCTATTTTCCCAGATGCTAAAGAGCTAGATGGCCCTGTTTATGAAAAATGTATGGCTGGAGATGACTACTGGTAAGTTGGAATATTATCTTTCTGTCTTCATACCAAAATGCTAGGACTCCATTTTACATGAATGACTCCCATGATATAAGAGGTTCTGCATAAATAAAAGAAATATGAAAATAAAAAACATAATTCTAATGTGTGGAAAGGTTCACAGGAAAGTGGTACTGTTAAACACATGGGGCAAATATAACCATGATGATTGCCAGGGTTTCCTAACTAGAAGACTTCAGTGGAGTTAATTTAGAACTCTGAGAACTATCACAGATGTGACCATCAAGTAGTTGACAGAGGTCTACATGTACAATTGGGAGTGTGTGGCCAGATGATATAGTCCCAGTCTTGCATTTGTTGAGGGGTTCCATAAAGAATTTCAGTTCCTAATGGTTTCACCATTAAGCCCAGACATATATGCACTAAATTCAGTACTGCTAGAAGGGAAATATCCACTTATCCTGTTATCTATTTAAATAAATGTAAATGATATCTGAAGGGAAGATGTGTTAATTCCTGTAACAGTTATGATTTTACACCCTGGTCTGAGGATTACATTGCTTCTGACTTTAACTATCTATCTATCTATATAAAAAAAATTAGGGCGGTCGATTAATTGCAGTTAACTCACACGATTAACTCAAATTAATCACAATTTTAAAAATTAATTGCGATTAATCACAGTTTTAATCACACTGTTAAACAATAGAATACCAATTGAAATTTATTAAATATTTTGGATGTTTTTCTACATTCTCAATATATTGATTTCAATTACAACACAAATTACAAAGTGTACAGTGCTCACTTATTTTTTGTTACAAATATGTGCACTCTAAAAATTATAAACAAGATAGTATTTTTCAATTTACCTCATTCAAGTATTGTATTGTAGTGCAATCACTTTATTGTGAAAGTGCAACTTACAAAAGTAGATTTTTTTTGTTACATAACTGCACTCAAAAACAAAACTGTGTAAAACTTTAGCGCCTACAAATCCACTCAGTCCTACTTCTTGTTCAGCCAATCGCTAAGAGAAACAAGTTTGTTTACATTTACAAGAGATAATACTGCCTGCTTCTTATTTACAATGTCACCTGAAAACAAGAACAGACGTTCACATGGCACTTATGTAGCTGGCATTTCAAGATATTTACATGCCAGATATGCTAATCACTCATATGCCCCTTCATGCTTCTGCCATCATTCCAGAGGACATGCTTCCATGCAGATGATGCTCATTAAAAGAAGAATGCATTAATTACATTTGTGACTGAACTCCTTGGGGGAGAATTGTTTGTCTCCTGCTCTGTTTTACCCACATTACCATATATTTCATATTATAGCAGTCTCAGATGATGACCCAGCATATGTTGTTCTTTTTAAGAACACTTTCACCGCAGATTTGACAAAATGCAAAGAAGATACCAATGTGAGATTTCTAAAGATAGCTACAGCACTCTTCCCAATGTTTAAGAATCTGAAGTGCGTTCCAAAATCTGAGAGGGACGAGGTGTGGAGCATGCTTTCAGAAGTCCTAAAAGAGCAACACTCTGATGTGGAAACTACAAAACCCAAACCACCAAAAAGGAAAATCAACCTTCTGCTAGTGGCATCTGACTCAAATAATGAAAATGAACATGCGTCATAGAATCATAGAATATCAGGGTTGGAAGGGACCTTAGTAGGTCATCTAGTCCAACCCCCTGCTCAAAGCAGGACCAATCCCCAATTTTTGCCCCAGATCCCCAAATGGCCTCCTCAAGGATTGAACTCACAACCCTGGGTTTAGCAGGCCAATGCTCAAACCACTGAGCTATCCCTCCCCCGGAGGGTCAGTCCGCAATGCTTTGGATTGTTATCGAGCAGAACCTGTCATCAGCATGGACACATCCTCTGGAATGGTGGTTGAAGCATGAAGGGGCATATGAATCTTTAGCGCATCTGGCACGTAAATATTTTGCAACGCTGGCTACAACAGTGCCATGCAAACGCCTGTTCTCCTTTCAGGTGACATTATAAACAAGAAGTGGGCAGCATTATCTCCTGCAAATGTAAACAAACTTGTTTGTCTCAGCAATTGCCTGAACAAGAAGTAGGAATGAGTGAACTTGTAGGTTCTAGAGTGTTACATTGTTTTATTTTTGAATGTGGTTATTTTTTGTACATAATTCTACATTTCATCTTTCGTGATGAAAAGATTGCACTACAGTACTTGTATTAGGTGAACTGAAATACTATTTCTTTTGTTTTTTACAGTATATTTATTTTTTTATTTTTTTTATTACAAACTTTTACAAAGTGAATACTGCACTTTGTATTCTGTGTTGTAATTGAAAGTAATATATTTGAAAAATGTAGAAAACATCCAAAAATATTTAAATATTTATTATTAACAGCATGATTAATCATGATTAATTTTTTAATCACTTGACAGCCTATATATATATATCATTTTAAATATTGCTATTTGTTTCATAAGAAAATTTAAGTAATATTTGCTATAGAAATAGATTACTCTTGTTAGCTTGGGTGGGGAGGATTATGCCAAATATAAGCATCCATTAAGCACTGCTTCGTGTGCTAATTGCCTGTACCTGCTTAACATTGTGTATTTCTTCAGTGATAGCCCTTATAGTGAACATGGCACACTAGAGGAAGTGGACCAGGATGCCAGTACAGAGCCCCACACCAGTGAAGATGGTACGTCCTTTTTGTTACATTTTTAATCCTCTTTTAAATACATTACATTTACAGATTTTTCATGCGGGAGATACTCCCTTTTCCTCACTGTCTCTCAATTGAAACTACTATAAATTACTTCTGGGAGGATGCTCTGCTGCTTACACCTCCATTTTTAATCTTCAATTTTGTGTTTGTTTTTCACTCTATGCATTCTGTGTTTCGCCAGCTGTTTCCTTGCACCTTTCCTGGCTTGCTCAGTTACAGGAAGGGCAAGCGGGAAACTACTTCAGTCAGCACAAACTATGTTCTGATGTAATGTTCCCTTTTTAAGTGGCCTTTTACCTTTTTTGCACAAGATAAACTGATCCAAGCCATGTCTTTGAATATTTTAGTTTAGAGAATTGCATTCAATATGCTATATTTTGATATTTAAAAACACAACTTTGTAGAGAATTTAAGGACTCCCCCCAAAACTATTAAACCAAAGCCATTCACTATAACCTTGGCTCGTGCTCACCCTTGCTGGACTAGGCATCGTAACTGGCAGTGAGGGCCCAATGGGATAAGCATCACCTATCAAATCTCCTCTTCTTTCTTTCAGCAAATTAAGACTTAGGCCTTGTCTAGACAGAGAAATATAATGGCATAGTTATTCCACTATAGATATGCCAGTTTATTTCCCCATATAGGCAAGCCCTTAGTGGCAGATGCCTCTTTCCCTTGTTTAGGGTAGCACAGTGGATAAAGCAGCCTGTGATAACAAGGAGGGAACAGATCAGGGGCCTGGGACCAAACAGGAAAAGGAAGGCAGCTAGGGCCCGTAATCTGGTGGGTTGCAGGAGGACCTGTTCAGGGGGGCAAAGTAAGCAGCAGAGTGAAGGAGGGTCTCCTTCGCATTTTCAGAAGGAGCAGGGGACGGAATTACATCAGAAGAGCTTGTCAGGGGACAAAGAGGGAGGATTAAGAGGCCAAAATGGTATCATTGATTTTATTTAGGAGATCAGAAATGTCCAAGTCAAAAATAATAAGTTCAAAGATTGAAAAAAAGGTCCTGTTGCCAGCCCCAGACCCACCATTTATTTTGAGCATCCCGCCTCCCCTCATAAACTAATTTATAAGACAATTTCTCATGTTGCTAAAAACCAGACCATTTCAGACTCCTGTGAAATACTCAGGATTAAATGGATGGCAGATCAGGGGGTGAAACACTTAATGATGGAGGATCCTCAAAGAGAAACTTGATTTTTCTGACATACATACAGAGGTGTAAATGATGTATATTCAGAATCATAAATGTGCATTTCTGCAAACTTTTGCCTGAACATGAGAATGAAAAGGAGGGGAAAAAACATGCAACAATCAAAAGTTGTTTTAATCCCTTTGTACACAATTTTAAAATATGAAATAGCATCTGAAAAGCATGGACAGGCAAATCTTGACCATGTGAAAGTAGTATGGTACTTCATTTGTGCCTTGATATCAATCCTGGATGCAACGACTGTAGTAAAGTTTGAGACAAAATTGACTGGAGTAACTCTCAGTGGAGCAGAGGTAGCCAAGAAAGAATTAAATTACTTGATCTAGTTTTATCAGGATGGCCAGCAATTTAATCCTAGCTTTTGCCATTCCTTTGTTTTGTGAATTGAATACAGAAAGTGGACAGTCATGTTGTGGATTTGCATTTAAAGGGGGAAAAAGGTAGGGTGACCAGATGTCCCGATTTTATAGGGACAGTCCCGATTTTTGGGTGTTTTTCTTATATAGGCTCCTATTACCCCCCCCACACACACACCTCCTGTCCCGATTATTCACATTTGCTGTCTGGTCACCCTAGAAAAAGGTAATACAAAGATTTGAACTTCGTGGTAATGGTTGGGCAAAGATGAAGACAGCGTAGTTGGTGTGACTAGACCAGTGCATGAAGTGAGAGGCCTCCACTTAACCAGCTAGCTCTAATCAAGTTTTTCCACCAGTAAAGGTTTACCTTTTAGATACCCACCTTTCATTATAAAAAATAGTTTATTTTCATCAAACTGGTGCTGTTAACTGTCATTCTGCACACACATTCGTGTGTTTGTCCCTTGAATAAAGTATTTACAATACCATACGCTGTGATTCGTAACAATTTTACAACTTCGATCTTGAATCACAAGGCTCGGATAATTGATCTTTTGTGGGGGAACAGGAAAGCTTCCACTAAAGGACATTTTTTGAATTCAGTAGATTTATTGAGTACTAGTTTGCCACACCAGGACCCTGATATACATGTGTCTGAGAGTAAGGTAATGTTGAACTGAGCTTGCTACTACTAACTGGACATATTGTACTTTTGCATTTCCCTCTGTTAGGAGCTGGACAGAGCCTTCTCTAAAAATGTAAATCTTTATTATGTTGTAAATCTAGTTAGTTATATACTGAAGTGTTTTTCTCTCTCAAACCCTCTAGTCCCATAACAATATTGGGCAATTGAAATGTAATCCAAAGTCTATAATCAAAAGCAAGAGGATTTATTTTTCTATTTTGATTATTTTCACTATAAGAACTACTTGCTGTATAAGGTTAAATTACAAGTAAGCCTCTCTATGCCTACAAGAAGTCAGCTGTATATAATGACGAGGCTGAGCAACTGTGGGGGAAAATAAAGGTTTATTTATGGAATTACAAAACTAAAATATTTTTTTTAAATAAGGCAAGTATATATAAAAGTGTAGAAATAAAATTAGCTTGTCCTCTATCCTTTGAAGGTTTGGGGCATACAATGATGAAGTATAAAAAAGCTACATACATCCTTAACTGTAAACACGTGAGTAGTCACAGTGACTTTATTGGGGCTATTCACATGCTGAAAGCTATGCATGTATTTACATGCTTCCCTGAATCCAGGTCGTAGTGAAGAGTTTTTTGTAAGGTAAAAAGCCTTCACTGTAAGAATTTTTTATTTACATTGTCTACTTAAAAGAAGAGCATTCCTGCTAAATAGCATTTTCCCCTAAATCTGAAAACATGAACTTTTGTGCATTTCAAAGAGTTCATCTTGTGCCTCAGACTGAGCCAAATCTATTTATCTGTAACTTTATTACAGAAAGACATTTGCTTGAAAAAACCTCTTTAAAAAGAGTGTAAGATTCAAGGGATACATCTTTATGCTTAATAAGCAGTTTTTGTGCAGTTTTCTTCTGAAATTCTTTAACGTTGAAGATATTTTACTCCAGTTGGATGCATATAAAAGTTGACTAGATCTGTTTCCGAAGGAAATAAGAGCATTTCCTGAGGAAGTCTCAGACACAGGGTAATTCCTGATGTAAAACACAAACATGCTAACATTTTTATTGCTGTTCATTGGCACCTTATGATGCCTTACATTTATAAATCAAGAAAGTAGTTCTCACACATATGGGGGTATTAAAGGACAAATAAAGCTGAGAGTTAGTGCTGTTGCATCCCTGATTGGTCACCATTACAGATTTGACTACTCTGAAATGATTCATACTATGATCAACTTTTTGCCAAGTTCTGCTGTAACAGTAATTCACGGCCTTGTTTCCTTTTGTTGTTTTCCAGTTAGAGAACTGCCAGAGAACTTGAGGATAGATTGTTACTGTAAAGCCACAGCCCTTTGATAAGGTGTAGAGGAGAGCATAGGGATCAGGATGTCTTTTGCTTAAGGCAAGCACAATGCATGTGGGAGAATTGAGGAGCGCAGAGCAGGGGCTGCTCTGATGCACCCAGTGAAAGGTACAGTGGGCGTTCTCATTCTGCTGGCTCATCTCCACTTGCCTCACTGGTGTGGGGTGGCCAGGTGCCAGGTTTTTGACCAGAAAGTCCAGTTGAAAAGGGTGCCTGACAGCTTCCAGTCAGATCTGGGGACCGGTTACTGCAGGTGGGAGAGGCGCTGGGTCATCACCCATGCCAGCCCCTGCCCAGCTGAGGCCCCCTCCTACTTACGTTGGGTGACTGCAGCTCCCAGCCCCCTGTTGAGTTCTTCCTGACCGGGGGGGAGGGGAAAGAGGAGCGAACAGGGGTGGGGACACCTGCTGGAGTGTCTGGTTTTTGGCAACCCTAGCACTGGGGTGGGATGGCATAGCCCCACCCTCATACCGCCACCTTTAGAGGAAGGCTAGTGCTGTGGTTGGCTCTTGAAGTGCAAGGATAGAAATAGCGACTAGACTTTGTGTTTCTTACATCTTTCCCCTTACCACCTACTGGACCTGTACAGAACTATTTACAGGCTAGCCAGTGATTTTTAAGTGGAAGGCACCATAATGTGTCTCTGAATGGCAGTAATAATATTAGCAGAATTTGAGGTCATAAGTACAAAACTGAGAACAGAATCCCTAGAGCTCTTCCCGCAGTTCTTCAGCTTGTCCTAGTATTTCTCCTTCTCTATCTTTGTCTGAATCATTGGGGATCATAGCTAGTGATATCTCAGATGTCGTCATCATATTTCTTGCCATAGTTAACAAATGCCTCAAAGGTATAGGACAGAGCAGTATAATTATATTTCCCTCTGAGCTGTCTTAAGTTTACTGTTAGACCCCAGAGCTCAGTATCATGCAGAATTTCAGTTACAAATCATAGATTTGTAACCGTTGATTAGCTCTATTCCCTTTCCTTTAGTTGTGAAATGGCTCTCTGGTTCTCAATAACCTTGACATTATAAATCTTTTGGCTTTTTTTATGTCCAGATGGAACTGTCAAGGTATTTTTATATTAATTGTCAACGTTCTACTTGTTAACAGGTGAATTAGTATTTGAAAAATAAAATCTGAGAACTGTCTGCTGCAGAAATGTGCTGTCCAAGTAAAGGGCAAATTTTTAGTAATGAAAGTTCCTATCAGAATAAAAGAACAATTTGTATGAGCTTAATACAAGAGTTTCATTAAGAAAAGCAACTATGTCTACATTGTTCTGAGAGAAAGTATAGGGTATGTTACATAGGAACATATAAATAGCATGTCTCAGAATCTCACTCACTATCCATAGATTAACAGCTCAAACAGCTGTTCCCAGTGCAGCAACTTCCCACAGATGTCTGAGAAAGCAAATCCATCTATAATGAGGTACAGGAAAGGAGAAATTCAACATTCCATAGGCCTGACTCTCTTCTTACAGTAGGCTTACATAGGTTTGGCGTTACTTCTGATTTACTCTGGTGTGCGATAAGTGAGAAGAATCAAACCCTGTATACTCAAGTCTTTAATATCAAACAGTCCATTGAACTTTTAATTGTAGTATGGCTCACCCAAAAAGGAATTGCCGTATCTGATCAACTCAGTGGTCCAATATCCTGCCTCAGAATGCTCAGTACCAGATGCTTCAGAGGAAGGTGAAAGGAAACCGTGAATACACAATAATGAAATAACCTGCCTATGGTGAAGTTTCTTCTTAACCCCCATCAATCAGAGATTGGCTTGTGCCCTCAAGTATGGGAGTTTATATCTCCCTGCTCTCCTTTTATTTAATCTAATATAATGTAACAGCATGTTCTTATTATTCATACAAACATCTGGTTTAGCTATACTTATGAGCTAATTCTGCCTCAGTATTCGGGAGGGAAGGGAGGAAATAGACTAGATGATCTTGAGGTCCAACCCTACATTTTTATGATCTGACAAATATCTTTTTACAGTGAGCTGCAAAGGCTAACTTTGTGATATGTATAAAAAGATTTCCTTTCTGGTGTTAAATTGTTGCTTTTCAGTTTCATTGACTATCCCCTTATATTATGCCCTCACCCTCTATTCGGCACTGGTGAGGCCTCATTTGGAGTACTGTGTCCAGTTTTGGGCCCCACACTACAAGAAGGATGTGGATAAATTGGAAAGAGTCCAATGGAGGGCAACAAAAATGATTAGGGGGCTGGAGCACATGACTTATGAGGAGAGGCTGAGGGAACTGGGATTGTTTAGCCTGCAGAAGAGAAGAGTGAGGGGGGATTTGATAGCTGCTTTCAACTACCTAAAAGGGGGTTCCAAAGAGGATGGATCTAGACTGTTCTCAGTGGTAGAAGATGACAGAACAAGGAGTAATGGTCTCAAGATGCAGAGGGGGAGGTTTAGGTTGGATATTAGGAAAAACTTTTTCACTAGGAGGGTGGTGAAGCACTGGAATGGGTTACCTAGGGAGGTGGTGGAATCTCCTTCCTTAGAGGTTTTTAAGGTCAGGCTTGACAAAGCCCTGGCTGGGATGATCTAGTTGGGGTTGGTCCTGCTTTGAGCAGGGGGTTGGACTAGATGACCTCCTGAGGTCCCTTCCAACCCTGAGATTCTATGATTCTATGATGCAGATAAACAGGAGTACTTGATTTTCTCTCTCATAACTAATCATTAATTTGTATACCTTTATCATGTCTCTTCTTATTTGTCTCATCTTTAAACTATACAGTCCCAATCTTTTCAGTCTCTCCTCAAGTGATGGAAGCCTTTCCATACCTATAATCATTTTGTCACATCTCTGGTCCTCTTTGCTTTCTGTTTATGTAATATTTTAGATAGGGTATCTAGAACTGAACACAATATTCTAGGTAAGAGCATGCTGCTGATTTTATGTACTCATTTTCACTATTATTTTCTAGCCCATTCTATATATATCTTACCATTTGATGTGCATTGGTGGTCAAAAAAGCAGAGGTTTTCATTAAGCTAGCCAGTCTTTTTCCTGAATAAATAGTTAATTTAGAAACTAGCAATGTGTATAAGCAATTGAAGTGATTCCTGCCAGTGTGCATTACTTTGCATTTTTAACACTGAAATTCACTGCCATTGCCTCATCTAGTTGTGTGTAGGCCTCTCTGAAATTCTTCAACGTTTGCTGGTCTTCACTAACCTAAACAAGTTGTCATCTGAACTATTGCAAGTTTTTAACCTGATTGCCTAAAGATAGACAACTACAGGACAGTCCTCTACAGGTTGGGCAAGTTATGAGGAAATAACTGCAAATTGTAACCTTAATAGGGCACAAAGATTATATTTCCACATTGCAAGATGGAAGTTAATTTTAAAAAGACATTCCAGCACATAATATTAATGAATAATAAAGGGACAGGAGTCTTCATTATAAACCAAGTTTTTCAGGGTATTACAACCAGCAATTTAAATTTGCACCAAGCTGAAACGTAATTCGGCAGTCATCAGCCTAGCTGTTAATTTCTTTCTAAATTTTAATTTAATTGTATAAGGTATTTTTCATTTTGGATGGCTATATTTTTTTCAGCTACTCAAAGCAAACAAAATGTATAATTCGAAAACTGACATTTTGTGGTCATTAATTCTTAATGCTTTGGTTGGCATTTTGATACTGTGATAAATGTAACCTGACACATGTGATTTCACAGGCATTAGTTTTTCATAACTTTTAGAACAAATTAGACAATGCCAACATCATACAATAAAATTGTAGCTGTTCCATCAAGGTCCAACTGACAAAGTAGCAGCTCCAAAGACATCAGTTAAGATGTTACACTCATTGGCCCCAATTCTGCAAATAGATATGCTAACAATGGACCCTTGAGGCTGCACAGAGGCCCACTGGTGTCAGTGGACTCCGCACAGGTGTTAGCAGAACCATATCTACTTATAGGAGAGGGGCCATTGTCACTATGAACTTGGATATATCAGGAAGTTTTGACAGGGGAGGGAGGTTTTAATTCTCATTTTCATCCTTAAAATGATCTCTGTGAAGATAAGGTTTTTAAATCCGTTCTTGTAGAGGGAGAAGCTTTACACACACAAACTCACTCACTCATTCTCTGCAGGGGCCAGTCAAAACTGCTGTAACCTATGCCTGGCTGCTCACAGAATCCATCCCGGCAGCCAGTGATCACTGGGAGCAGAGGGACACCTACACTTTGCCATCTTTCACCTAACTATGGCCCCATACACTGGGGTGTAACATAGAACTATCCTAGCAGTTCTATGCCATACAATGATTCCTCAACTCAGATGTACTCCTAAAGGAGTTGGATCTGTCAATTGTTTGGTGGCTTTGTGCAAACTGGAGCTTCAAAAGAAACCAGAGAAGGCCCAAGAACAGGTCCCTGTATTTTGTAAAATATGAGGTTTACACTAGGTCTGCACTCTTAGCACAGGAGTGACAGAAATTCTAATAGAGTTCTGAAGCTATTAAATTGACTCATCAAGCAGCTCCTGCCTAGAGTCCTGAAAATCTGCAGATATCTGCGGACCACGTTTGCAGATCGGATGCGAATACAAACTTTGTATCTGTACAGGGCTCTACTCATGCCTATTCTTGCTGAGTAAACCCCTATCTATTCATTCCTTTTTCACTGCTGATTGTTGTAGCACATGTGGGGGAGGGATAGCTCAGTGGTTTGAGCATTGGCCTGCTAAACCCAGGGTTGTGAGTTCAATCCTTGAGGGGGCCATTTAGGGATCTGGGGCAAAAATTGGGGATTGGTCCTGCTTTGAGCAGGGGGTTGGACTAGATGACCTCATAAGGTCCCTTCCAACCCTGATATTCTATGATCTCTTTGGCTTGTTCACCTGATTTATCAGCTCCCTCAGGTTTGGTTTGGGTTGGTTTTTTTATTGCCTGTAACTATTCCCCACCCACCACATAGCTTTTTATATTAGGAGACAAGAGCTCTGCCCACTTTCAAATGTTGAGCATTGAATGTATTGTGTGCTCTCTCTCATATTCTCTGTCTAGAGGTCTTAAAAGCAGTCCAGTTGTTTTATACTTGGGGCACACAGACATGGCCACTGCCTGAAGTATATCTTGGTTCAATATCTGACTTCTGTAAGTTTTGTTTAGATATGAATGCTGAGGGATTACATTTTACAAAACTGAAATAAACCGATAAGTCTATTCTGAAGTCTGAGATCTTACTTTTTTCCCCCTAGAAGGTGAGCCTATAGAAGCTATAGCCAAGTTTGACTACATTGGAAGATCTGCACGAGAACTCTCCTTCAGAAAAGGAGCCTCCCTGCTTTTATATCATCGAGCATCTGAAGACTGGTGGGAAGGAAGGCATAATGGAATTGATGGCCTAGTACCTCACCAATATATAGTGGTGCAGGATATGTAAGCATGTCTAGTTATATAATATTCTTGAGTGATTGCTCCATGTTGGGAAGAAGCCTGTTGAACAAGCTAGTGGGGGATCTCCCAAATATGAGAGTGCTTTGAAGGCTCAAACACCTAGGAGATTTTGCCTCCAAACTGGGCGCTACCATCTTTTTGTTATATTTCCCTGACGTAATGCCCATCAAGTGACACCACAGAATCACAAAACATTTATAGGCTGACTCAGCTACATCATTGACAAAAGTAATCCCAGTACAGTATGTTAAGAAGAGGATGTTGTTGTACCTATTTTAGTTTTACCATATAGTTGTAGCAGCTGTTACCAATAAACTTCTAAGTAACAGGGCTGGACAAGTACCCATGGCACTTTTGTATTTTTTAATAGTACTCAGGGGTGTACTTGGCACTTCAAAGCCAACAAAGTGCCTGCTCCCAAAAGGTTACTCTAAATTTTAAGAGGTGACATGAGTGAAGTCAAACAAATAGATCATCAATGAGAGTACAGTAGCTGGAGATGCAATTATATGTCTAGTTTTAATTCTATAAGAGGACAAAAACAAAAGAGCCATGATGCCTGCTGTCCTACGTACCTCACTTCCTGGAAAGTGACTTCTCAATCTATATCTTCCTTTCAGGGATGATACCTTCTCAGATACGCTGAGCCAAAAAGCAGACAGTGAAGCCAGCAGTGGGCCAATAACTGAGGACAAGTCCTCATCCAAGGACATGAACTCCCCAACTGATCGTCATCCTGACATATACTTAGGAAGGTAAGGTTAACATAGCAACGTTTCTGCATTGCTTTGCAGCCATTAGATTGCTCCTGGGCTCATGCAGTAGCAGGATTCCTTCACACACACACACACACCTTGTTAATAATGCTAACTTGTCCTATGATTTCTACATTTGTGTAGGCAAAGAAAGAGATCAGAACCACCTCCTCCAAGACGCCCAGGCAGGACCAATGATGGCCATTGCCCAGTACATCCACCACACACGCTCACCAACTCATCAGTGGAGCTAGGTTCCCCCAACATGGCAAGTCATTGCAGTCCTCGAGCCCTTCTTCATAATCGCAACCTCAACGCAGACAGCCCCGAAAGACGACGTAGACCTGGGCATGGCAGCCTCACCAACATTAGTAGGCATGATTCACTAAAGAAGACTGATAGTCCTCCAATTAGAAGATCTACATCATCTGGTCAATACCCAGGTTTCAATGACCATAAGCCACTGGACCCAGAGTCAATAGCTCAGGTTGGTCTCTTTTCTTTGCCTTGGTGAGGAACATGGTCAAATAGATGTAAATGAACATTTGACTTTCACAATAGAGAGAGAGTTTAATTTTTTATTGAAAAGCTGTATCAGAAAAGTATCCCACTTAACTTTCTGCTATGGGAGCCTAGGACAGAGATGTGTTAAAGAATCATGGAAGAAAGGAAGGCCAATAGGAATAAAAGTTGCAACAGCATTACAGTGAAATAATTTTCGGTTGTACTGAAATGAAACTGTCACTCAGAGCATAAGGATAATGCACAGTTACTGTTTCTCAGTTATGTGCTCTGATGGAAGTGGGTTTAGCTTTCATAATTACTGTACGATTATTTCTGAATCTTACAGTATGCAAATCTGTGCTCCAATTGGCTACTATTGTCCTCAGTCACTTGAAAACATAGGAATTTGCATTTCAGAGTCTGTTTTTTAACAGTTTTTGTATAAATGTAGAGATTTTTAACTCTTGTAGTTGTGCCTATGGAACATGCTAGGTAAAAGTGCAAATAAATCTGAATAAATAGACTGTGCCATCACTGTATATGTAGAAAAGGTGGCTAGTCTTTTCTCAGCAGCATAGCGGTGAGAGGGATAGAATAGCAGAGACAGAGAGCACCAAGAAGCAAGTTATTAATTCTGTACTACTGAAGTGTGCTAACTCAGTAATAGCCATATCTTGGGCTAATAAATACTTCTGTCCTACACAAAGCTCATTTAGTTTAAAATATGGTCATTATGTAAACACTCAACACCCTCAAATTACCATCTGATTACAAAGGCATTTAAAATAATCCTGCACTGACATTTCAAAATGTCATGTAACTTTTGCTTCCAAAGTCTCTGCTGCTTATGAAGTGGGAAGAGAGAGTCTCAGTTGTTGTGAATGACTGTGACATCAATTTTCATTGCTCTTATTTCAACAATTTCTAAACTTTTAAAGACTAGGTTAGGCTATGTTACTTATTTACTGCCCAGGAGCTATGCACAGCCCTATTTGGCTTTAATTAAATTTGTACACACCAGACCAATTATTATTTGATAGAGACAGAACTTGAACTTTGACTAACTCATGTAAATGCTGCCGTGAACAAGCATGAAACCCCTGATAGTTTTCTTATTTAACCCACTTGTGCCTCACCAACACTGAAAAATTAACCACAAAACCACAAACATGGAAATATTCTCATAAATGATCTCACTGAACAGTCCCTTGCATGGCAACTTCTAACCATGTCTGATATTCTTCGTTTTCCTTAACATTTAAACTACAAATATCAGGACATTGGGGGCACATCATAATTTATATGTTTAAAAAAATCTATTGAATGAACAAGTCATAACAGATATGTAGGGCCCTTCATTTTCAGTTTTTATTTTAATTTTTTTCTGGGGATTTATCATTGTTTATTACCACAACAAAAACAGGTGAAAATCAGTGCAAAAATACTAATTGTTCTAGATAAATATAGGGGTTTGTTTTGGTGGACAGAAAGACAGAGGAAAAAAGTATTCAGTAGATTAATGCTTTGAATTCCGTTCATCAATGTGGTTTGCTGCAGAACTAAAACAGAACTCAAAACACAATGCCACCTCTGAGTTTAAGAAAACACTCTCTCTAATCCTCAAATAAAACTTTGCATTTGAATAAACAGTTTACTGTTGTAGACTTAGAACTATTTACATTTAATAATTGAGCCTCACAATTTGCCACGCATACACTCAACATCATCCTTTTTGTTATTTTAAAACTTTTGACTACTTCCTTGTGTACTGAAACGTATTCTGATACAGATTTTCATTTTCTTCCCATTTTAGTGTGTCAGATCTTTAACCATTATCTGCTAACAGCTTGAAATGTGTATATGGTGGGCATGAGATTCATCAGTACGTTCAGATGTGCACAGACTTCAGAGTTTGCGTGCGTGTCTGTTTATTGTATGTATCTTCTAGACTAATACATAGCCTTACCTCAACAGGCAACTTTGCAGATACATAGAGACTAATGTATTATCATAATACATATATCTCATGCAATGTATTGTATTTTCCTACTAAAACAAATTATTTTTTATAAATTTGAATGATACAAAAGCAGGGTAAAAATCAGAAAAAAATGAATACTTTTTGTAAAACCTGGGAATTTTTCAGTAAAAATCAGTTTAAACTAAAAACAAAGGGGCTTACATATATGGCAATTTCCTGCAGTATCCTCAAAAGAACTGATTAGTATTAGTGTGGGCTGGGATTGTATGTAACCTCTCTGAGGGGAGATGTGACAGATATTGCAACTCCATGCAGTATCTTTAGGGTCCATTGTTTTAAATTAATAGTTTGACTGTTTTCTATGCCATCAGGGAGGGCTACTGCATCTCTCCAGGAACTAAAAACAGTGGATGATGATTAAGGCAAATCAGCAAGGTTGTAAACCCACCCCTCCCCACCCCCCAGAGAAGTACCAACTCCTTGGGAGGCTCACATATACTACTTCAAACTAGATTCTCCAGAGACTAATGACAAAGAAAGGACTTTTGGATAAATAGCCTGAGTTTAAACTGACACAGGGCCTGATCCAGCAATTGGAAAGGACCTTCTGTCCAAGATGGGGCCCCAGTCCTACTAGGGCCCTCTAAGCTTTTTGCTTGCTTATCATAGAATCTCAGGGTTGGAAGGGACCTCAGGAGGTCATCTAGTCCAACCCCCTGCTCAAAGCAGGACCAACCCCAACTAAATCATCCCAGCCAGGGCTTTGTCAAGCCTGACCTTAAAAACCTCTAAGGAAGGAGATTCCACCACCTCTCTAGGTAACCCATTCCAGTGCTTCACCACCCTCCTAGTGAAAAAGTTTTTCCTAATATCCAACCTAAACCTCCCCCTCTGCAACTTGAGACCATTACTCCTTGTTCTGTCATCTTCTACCACTGAGAACAGTCTAGATCCATCTTCTTTGGAACCCCCTTTCAGGTAGTTGAAAGCAGCTATCAAATCCCCAACTTGTGAACTTTTATATGTTTTCTCTGTAATGCTTTTACCTTAAGAATAAATATGCTGGTTTAGAAAGAGCTGTGTGGTAGTTTATAACTGCTGGCAATTACACTGGTCACAGCCCTCAGAGAGAAAGCGAAGTGTAGGTGCTGGCCTTTTTAGGCAGTCTGGCTTGCTGGGAATATCACAGCAGAGGCAGGGAACTGTGCAACCTTAAAGATCCCCCAGTCAGGAGGGAGCGAGATGCGAGTCCCCACCCAAGCAAGGTGATGGTTGGGAACCAGAAGCCTAGAGTGGGTACCCTTGAGGGGCAATACAGGTGCAGTTGCCCTGGAATTGTGATACAAGCAAGCAGAGCTCACTGCCACAAACATTTTTAAAAGCTAGAAAGGTGGCCATTATCTTTCACAATGTCCCTAATTCTTAATAACGAGGAGTCCAGTGGCCCCTTAAAGATTAACAGATTTATTTGGGCATAAGATTTCGTGGGTAAAAAACCCACTTCTTCAGATGCATCTTAATACTAACCACCAATTTCTCTCTTCCCCCTAACTGAAAGTTATCAAAAGCACAGCTATTTTACCATTTGTTTTGAATTACATCTTTTATTTAAAAAAAAAATCGATATAGGCCAGGATTTTCAAAGCCAACCTGGATGTCTAAGTAAATGCCTTAGGTGGCTTTGAAAAACTCAGTCATAGTTTTCCAACTTCAGTTTTACTTTAATGTTAAAAAATCCCTGTGCTAGAGTATTCTTCCTGAATATTTCAGGGTAAGATGAGTATAGCATATGACCTGTTAGGTTTCACATTTATTTAAATATTGTTGCAAATCGATCATCGAATATTTGTTCTCTTAATAGTAATTTAATAGCAAGCAGCAGAATATTTTTTTAATGGCCTGACTGAATTTTGAACCTCTACCATTAAGTTAATTTATGTTCAACCCAAGCTGCCATCTTGTTCAGGAAGGCCACTTTGAAATGAGGTTGATGTAAATGCATGCAGTGTTGGTGTAGCAATGTTGGTTCCAGGATAAGAATAGAGAGACAAGGTGGGTGAGGTAATATCTTTTACTGGACCAACTTCTGTTGAGAGAGAGAAGATTTTGAGCCTCAGAGTTCTTCTTCAGTTCTGGGCTGTAAATGGGCTTTAATACTGCTTCATAATATTTGTTAGAAATGAAAGGATGGTTTATAACTGAATTCATGCATTTCTCAAACTTCTCCCTCAGCAACTACCCTTTGCATTCAGTATTTAATGACTTGCTGCTCTGTCTCTCTGCTCTGACCAGGATATTGAAGAGACAATGAACACAGCTCTGAACGAACTCCGTGAGCTGGAACGTCAGAGCTCTGCGAAACACGCCCCCGACGTGGTGCTGGATACGTTGGAACAAATGAAAAACTCACCCAGCCTGGCCACCTCCACAGAATCACTAAGCCCTCTCCATAGTGTAGTGTTAAGGAGCACTGAGCCTCAGATTCGACGTAGCACTAGTTCTTCCAGTGATACCATGAGTACTTTCAAGCCTATGGTGGCCCCCAGAATGGGAGTGCAGCTAAAACCCCCAGCTCTGAGGCCAAAACCCATTGTTCTTCCAAAAACAAATCCTACTATAGGACCTTCTCCTCCTTCCCAAGGTCCAACAGACAAATCTTGCACAATGTAAAAAGCTAAGCAACCCAGGAGGTGGAATGTGTTACAGAAAGGAATGGATTAGCGATAGAAGTCAGGGTTCCATAACACTATTAGTTCATGTTTATAACTGGAGATGTTTTGTTTTTCAATGTTTTTGAATGTAATGTCTGAACTAGTATCATTAACACGGGCATTTGTATTTTGTATAGTTTCAATTTTTTTAAAAACTGGACAAATGTGTGTCATTTTAAAACCGACTTGAAAACTTGATGCTGCATCATTTGTAATAAAAGGAACAGATCAGAAATGGCTTCCTACTTTGTACAATATTTCATAGTCTTACTGTAGTTTACTTACTAAGGGATCCTATACAAAGGTAACTTGAAGGAATTCATAAGTGGATATGGAACCCTTGACCACTTGATAACTGATTCAGATCCCAATCTGGTTGGTGAAAGCTAAAAGTTAGCATCTGAGGGATTAGTCAATGGCCTGTGTGAAATGTGTACGTAATCTCAGTCCATATAATTAAAATAACACTTTCACAGTTGGCACCAAGTATTTAGCATATTTTTGGTAGTCTTATCAAAGGCTAAGTGCTGAGTAAGTACAGAGACTGAATGACTCTCTCTGACCTCACTCCAGGTCAGGGTTAAAGTATATTGCCTGAATGGTATGAAGTTTCTAATGCTGCCACTTGTGCTGTACCTTTCTTTTGAAGCTAAAACTTCAGTCCCCCGGACTGTCAGACACTTTTCACAAGCACTAAATTCACTTACAGTTTACAATTCAGCGAACCAAGTCACTGCAGGTATACAGGTCTGAGGATCTTTCTGTAGTGTAATAAAAGATTGAAAGTAGCAGTTGAACAATAATTCAGTAAAACGTTCCTTTGACGTTATTGTTCAGTATCTTTTTCAAACAATTTGAGCTGCGATAACCAGTTTTAAGCTGCTGTATCCTCACTAGATAGCCTTCACAATGCAAACAATGTGCACAATGTCTCTATGATGCTTACTAAACTGTTCTTCTCCTGAGTTCTTGAATAAAACTTTTCTCAATTACACAGGAGGTTGTTAGAAGCACAGAAATCTCATTTGCTACTCTCTAGACTAAACCTAAATAAAATTTGCCAGAACCAATTTAAAAAAAAAAAGTCTACCTTTCTCAAGTCTGTGTGGGAGTGAAGATTTTATCAATTTTGCTTAGTGCTCCCTTATTAAATTTTGTTACATGTGAATTAATTGTACAGCTGTTTTGCACATTAACACCAAGCCATAACATCATTTCTGTGATTATTTTTCAATATTACTTGCCCAATCTATAGGATCATTTATAACAGGTTTTTAATTTACGCAGCCATGCAGTCAAGCTATTTATAAAGAATACCCTGTTGGCTGTTACCTAAAATACCATGGCCTAGAAAAAAAAATCAGCTGATGGTCATCTATAGAAATAAAACTGGCTTCAAATAAGAGTTGTCTTTCCTCATAGCATTTGTTATATTAGGATCTTACCATTCTTCCTATGGAATGTTTTAAGTTGTACCACTCACTATACGGAAACATAATTGGGGAGAGGGAAGAGTTCGTGTCTTGTAACAAAGATTTGATTAGTGTATTATAGTCTATATAAAGTCACATAAGCCATGTCCTGTTGTCATTTGGGAATTTATTTCCACTGTGGTTTACTAATTGTAATCACTTGATAAGGAACTCGAAGCCCTGGACATGACAGATGTCCCATAAACTGCATTTGAGAGCAATGCTGTCGGGGCCATTCATATTGTTGCTGATATTTGCAGCCCAAGGACAGGTCCAAAAAAAATCCTAAAGTATGTCTGTTTGGGGGCTGCCACATGTATAACCTCTTAGCTAGCACAGTGGACTCATGAGGTGTCAAGTCAGTTTAATCCACTGAGGCTACCACTGTATAAACAGGGTAACAACTTGTCAAATTTATGTTTAATCCTGTATCTCTTGACTGGACCCTGCCACCGATAGTCCTAAACTCCAGGGCAAGGTTCTAACTGAAGCCAGTCCCTGTTAAAGGTTGGCTTTAGTCTATTGGTGTGTTCACCTGTCCAGGACCAGAAGTTATTTTCAAGTAGTTCCCAAACTTATTAGGATCAATGGAACAAACTGGAATTCCAGCTCTTATTTCCATGCAGTTTTTAGTTTAGTAATTTGTTCAATACCAGTGTGGTATAATTGAGATGAATATCTGTATCTTTAAATTATATAGGGAATTTTGTATGTTTAAATAACACTACTGGACTCCATAATGCTTATATTAGAAATTGTGTAGCAAAAGAAAATATTAGAAACAGTGCATTTAGTGAATGCATCCACTTAGAGCATTCACATGAGTTAAATGTGTCGTTTGATGGTTATTATAGATACTTAACGTCTAGTAAGTGGATATGTAACAGGAAAGACTGACAACTACAAACATACTAAGGGGTAACTCCTGCACACCTAATCAAATCAGTATTGTTCTTTACTGTCAGTTTGATAAATTGCAGTACTGGTAGCTTCCTGCTTGTTGACTGTTACCTAATTGTGTCAATGTACATCTGTAGTATGTACATGTGAAAGTGCCTTTAAAATTTTAGAGGAGCTTTAGCCTTGCTCTTGTACTGTTGCATTTCCATTGCGTTCACTCTTGCTTGTATGCTGTTGCATTTTCATTGCATTCATCCCTGCTCTTGTACAGCCACATTCCCTCCATTTTCAAAAAACAAAAAAGTTAAAAATACACGGTTATGGAAGACAAATGTACTGTTAATCTGTTGTGACAATGCACTTTTATGTATAGTACTGTACATTTTGGCATGTACCATCACAGGCTTCAGTATACATTCAGGTTTGTTCCCCATAGTGTATCTTTATAATAAAGAAGATAGTTCTGTCTGCATTTGTGTAGTCTAATGGTGTGCAAGCCTCAGTACATTTTTACATGTGTATCCCCAAATGACCTTTTTCCTTCTTGGTAATGTGAAGTCAAGAGGCTTGAGAGGGTCGTGTCTTCCCCCCCCACCCTCCATTTCCCACTAGTTTTATCAACCCCATTAGTCTTCCCAATTTCCATTTTGCCCCCATACCCCTAAGTGGCCTTTCCAGACATCATCTAGTCTCTGAATAAGATTTCAAGATCAGAGGCACCTGCATGGGCCTTCACAAAGACCTACCTTATCTCCATAAACATCCCCCTACTTTTTACCCTTCCCTGTAACTTACTGCTGTAGCTCTCCTTTGGATGTGGCTTCATGCTAGCTGCCAACACCATGCTTTATTCTAAGGCAGCTGTCTGGAAGCTACAATACTTGTTCTCCTTCACTAAGAGGCTGAAAACCTCAAACTGGAATAGAAGTGGCTATTAGGGGCGAGACAGAGCTCAGTCTGGGTTAGCGCTGTCAGTTGTGCTAACAGCCATACTTTCACTTTGTAATTGGCTTAAGCAGAAACCGCTGAAATATCTCATCTTATTGGGAAGCTGTGGTTAAAGCTGTGGTTAAACTCAGATTAGTTTAAAAGAAACAGTCAGTGTTTTATCCACAAACCACGCACACAGTTGGCTTTAGATTTTTTTTGTCAAAGTATCTCTATGGGTCAGTGGGCTCCTACTCAGACCTTTTCCTGAGGGATGGCCTATTTTTAATCTGGGAGATGTTACCCTGCCACACACCCAAGCTCTTTCTGATGCCCTTTCTGACCTACTTTATCTTCCTAGCTTTTCCAGGACTTTGTGGAAGCAAGAACACACATCAGAGCACCCAAGCCAAAATCCTGCTTAAAAATAAGTCAGCAGCAGTCAAAAGGCCCAGAATTGTCTTTTTCCTGTCTGTAGCACTCGAGAGCTGTAATATGGCAGGGGAGAATCACTTAACAGGCTACAGCAAGAGGTAGCACCTTCAGGTGTGCTCTTCCCTTCTTCCAATGTTCAGAGGCTGCCATTCAACAGGAATTAAGCATAGGTGGCTGATGCTTTATGCAGTAGTAGGCTCACCCATTAGCCCATGTTGCAAGCCTTTGCAGTCCATTGTCCAGTACCTACCTTATGTATCTCTACTCATCCTTTACTACACAAAAGTAAAGATTCAACCAGGCAGAGCAAAATGTCAGACTTTACTCAAGGCCTGTGTACTCCACAGCAAGCATGACCTAAATTCTGTCGCAAAATCCTACGCTGCAGGGACTGGGGATTGTGCAGCAGTTTCAGATCAATTTTAAGTTGACATTTTGTATTACAATAAAATCACTAATGCAATCACTATAATATCTCCATGTTATTTAACTGCATAACCAATTCAGTGGTGGTGTACCCTGCATTTTTAATTTTCAATATGCTGCAGAATTTCATATTGAAAATGCTTAACTATTCTAGAAGTTGCCAGGGAGTGAGGAACGGGGAAGCAGGAGACTTTGACAGGTGAGTAGGGGCCTATTGGAGCATCTGGCAGTTGGGAAAGTGAGGGGTGCTGTTTGGTTTGCTGGGGTAGGCATGTTAACAGAACAGTAAAATGATCTGCCATGAACTAGTTAATGTTGACACTGAAAATTACATCATGAGGGCAGTTCACAGTACTGAAAACTAGTGTTTCAAGCTGCCTGCCCATTCAAGTGGCCAGGGCTGCCTCATTTTCACAGTTAGTTCATGTTTGAAGTGTATGTGTGTTGGCAGGCGGGGTTGGATCCATAAGCATGAGAAACTGATTTTAGTTAAAAGCCTGGATGCTAGAGCACAATTCTGCAGCAAAGGACAGATTGCTGCTGCAGTGAAAACCTAGACGCTATAAGGCTCTAATTACAGGGATAGCTCCTGTATGGTCAACAGGCACCTAGGTCAGTGACTGCTCCACTGTCTGAATGCAAAAAGAGATAAAGTTCTATCATAACACAGCAAGTCTGGAGAGGACAGATGGTGGTTTATATGGTGTGAAAGTTTCGAAAGGGGTTTAAATCTGTCCTGGCAAAATGGATTATCTGATTTAACTACACTAACAGGAAGTACTGTACCCATTTTACAGGTAAGAGCACTGAGGCACAGTCAGAAACTTGCCTAACATCATCTATCAAGTCCAGGGCAGTTGGTAAAGGAAACCAAGGCTGCACCCTCACAGTTCTCTGTTCTTGCACTCCGATACCTGCATCCTCTATAAAGATTCACAGTAAAGTCTACAGCATGTTGCAGAGATCAGCCTGTCCAGCAGGATTCAAGACTCATTTTACTCAAGCCAGATACTTTTCAGTGGACCGCACAGCCTGAAGCTGCACCGGACCTGGAGTGGGGGGCTGCAGGGCACAGTGTGTCTCTGGGCAGCTGCTGGTGCAGCCTCAGCCACACTGGCAGTGGTGCAGGGAAGCAGCGATGTTTTGGGGAGGCATCTCCCCACGCCCCTGTGGGCAATCTAATGCGTCTCTACTCTCCCTGCCCTCCAGTCGGAGTGATGAGGTGTCATGTGCTCACTCTGCAACCCAATCAAAGGGCTGCGCTCTGAGCCCTAATTCCAATTCTTCTCTGCTTACCATGGAGACAGCAGGGCTCGTTGGGCCATGCGAGTGGTGACTTGGCTGTGGGCCCTGGGCCTAATAAGGCAAGCCAGCTGACAAGTACCTGATGGGGTCCTGCAGCATCAGCTTGGGCCTGGGCACTGAGCACAGCATGCCCCTCCACTCTGGCCTCATGTCCAATCCCCAGAGCCCTCTCCAGCCCCCCACCCAGCCTCTTTCCATCTCCAATCCATCTCCAGTCACCTGCTTCTGCCACATAGCAGCCTTAGGAGGTAGGGGGAGGCTAGGAGCTGGAGTATCCTTGGTCACTCCCATTACCCAGCACTTCCTTCCTGTGGTTCTGCTATCCCAGCCCCCAAAGGGGCATCGCACCACTAGCTGGATCATTGTCCAATAGCTTCACCTCCTGGCCCCAAGCTCAAAATACTCATTCTCACACCCTGCTTTGCTGCCCAGATCTCAGCCATACCCATTCCTCTCCCTCCTAGCCCATCTCTGCCTCTTGGCTCACTTGGGGACAAGGAGCAATGTTTGTGGGGGAGGGTGAGTGGCAACAGCAGGTGTCTCAGGCTAGCCCTGCACACCCTGTTTTCAGTTGAGAGAAATAAGGTCACCCTCCCCTCTGAGCAGGGAGCTGGCAGGCAATCGGGGGTTAGGGAAGGGGAGCTGGACCTTAACAAAAAATAATTGACTACCCCTGCACTAGTGCAAAGTATCAAATGCCATCAGTTGCTCTATGGTACCATAGAGTGACAGGGAGGCCTAGTTTTAAAAAAGCATATACACCAAAAGCCAAAACATTGCTCACCTTACTCGTGTACTTAGTCCCATGTGATTCAACAGGGCTATGTGCAGGAGTAAGGCAAGCAGAATTTGGCTGTAAAACTGTGGAATAGGAGAGTGAGCTCAGCCAATACTTTGTGATACCCAGGAGAACACTAGGTACAATACCATAGTATCATTGGCGAGTTTTCCTCGCATTGTTTCCGATACATATTTGTGAGAGAAAATGGTTCGCACAAGACATGCATACCTGATGTTGAAGTAAAGCTAGTTTGTGGCTAATACACTGCTCAATGACAGTCCATCCTTACTAAAAAGTTGACTCAGTAATGTTATCAGTCAATCTCATCTTAGGCCAGTCACAATACACAGCTGAGGGGTGTTTATTTTTTAATTAACAATATTGATTTTTCCAAATATTGTAGTAATGGACTAACAATGAGAAGTACAAACAGAGTCAACGATAAAATATTTTTAAAAGGAAAATTATGCTGTTCTAAGCCAGTCACATGCTTTCAGGGTTGAAATCAATACTAGATAGTACAGTGGCATAGATAAAACAAACACTGTCCATCCTTATTCCCAGAGAGCATATTGGTTTTTTTGTTTAATAATCTGCTGTTTACATTTTCAGTACTATGCATTAAAATCTATAAACATTGACCAAACAGTGAAACGGGATTTCCTATTTATTTGAATGAATTGCTTTCCAGGACAGCTAAATCACAGAGACCAATATTCCACTCCATATTGGAATAGAATGGCAATTTTTTTAAATAGCGCCTTTTTGATCATTAACGAAGTAGTATTTACATGAACATTGGCTCTAAGGTGACTTTGAGATTAAATTTCAAATGCCCTAACAGTGAAGAGCATCTAGCTCTCTTCATAACTGCTGATAATAAATCATGCTGAACAAGGCAATGACTCCCAGATAAATTGGCCAGCGTAATATGTAGTCCGAGGTTTTCAAAGGCACCCATTACCATGGTATCCTGGCATGACTTCATACAACAGAGTAAAAACAGAATAGGTGAATACAAAGGATATTCCTAATTTTCTGCCTTCTAAACAGAATTTCACTTTGACAGTGTTCTCAGCTCTTTAGCTGCTTTTCCTAAACAATTGTTTCAAGCAACGTTTTGTTCCCAGAGACATTCATGGAAAGTGAATTCCAGGGCTGTAGTCAAGATTTTCTTTTAATGACAAAATGAAGTTTGTTTTGTGGCTGAACTAAAATTATTCTGGGCAAGCTCAGTTTATCAAATGTTAGGTCGTCCAGTCAAGGAATGGAAACAATACCAGTTCAGATTCAGGTGACCCATCACACAATGTGAATACAGAATACGAGTAGCAAACAGTTCAAATCATCACAGGCTGATGTCTGTGTGCACAAAACTTCACTCAACCCAGTAAAAAGGGCTAAATTTTCTCAATAAAGTATTTGCTGCATATTGTTCATGTAGCTCTGGTTAAGATACAGTATTTCCTAATGCTCCTCTTCTCCTGGTGATATCCAATACCACTTCTGAAAGACCAGGCTGAGGTGATAACCTTGCAGATGGCCCAATTACTGTGGAGTACAATACACATAGTAAAGAGCCTGAACAAACAGCTATCCAAAAATGAAGCAAGACACTGGCTCTGATGAAACTCTGCTGGGAATGAATTCCATAACCAAGGGCCCGCTATTAAGAGCTCACAACCTTTTCCAAGTTCTATCCTGGAGAAGGTCACCTCCCTACTATGCATACACAAAACTCCAGGAGCGTGCAAGTTATTAAAAAGGTTTCCTAGGCTTTGCATTCAGGACCAGATCTGCTCAGAATAGGCTGTTTGCTCAATTTTCCTTCAGCCACTCACCATCACGGCCAAAGTAGGGTTGCCAACTTTATAATCACACAAAACTGAACACCCTAGCCCCACCCCTTCCCCGAGGCCCTGTCCCCACTCCGCCCCTTCCCTGAGGCCCCACCCCCTCACTATATTCTCCCTCCCTCCGTAGCTCGCTCTCCCCCACCCTCACTCACTTTCACTGGGCTGGGGCAGGCACTTGGTGTGGGAGAGGGTGAGGGCTCTGAGTGGGGGTGTGGGCTATGGGGTGGGGCCAGGGATTTGGGGTACAGGAGGGGGCAGCTCAGGGCTGGGGCAGGGGATTGCGATGCAGGCTTACCTCAGGCGGCTCCCGGTCAGTGGTGCAGCGGGGCGGGGGAGGGAGCCTAAGGTAGGCTGCCTGCCTGTCCTGACACCTAGTGCGTGCACAGGAAGCAGCCAACAGGTCCAGCACTGGTGGGGGGGGGGGGCGCAGAAAGCTCTACGCATGCTGCTCTTGCCCGCAGGCACCGCCCTCCACCCCCAGCTCCCATTGGCCAGCTGGTGCTCGAGTTGGGGGCAGCACACAGAGCCCTGTGCCCCCTCCTGCCTAGGAGCCAAACCTACTGGCCGCTTTCAGGGCACAGCGCGGTGCCCAGGACAGGTAGAGACTAACCTGCCTTAGCGCCACAGCACTGCCGACCGGACCTTTAGCGGTCCGGTCAGCGGTGCTGAGCAGAGCTGCCAGGGTTCCTTTTTGACCGGGTGTTCCAGTCGAAAACCAGACACCTGGGTCACCATAGGCCAAAGTCATATTCGTGTTACTGCAATGAGATTTGGTTTAATGTAATCTAAGCCCATATCTTCAGCTCATGCATCACATTTATAAGACTCCAGTCACCATGATACCAAGATGCCATATATACAATGTATTTTATTTTCAAATCAAAGAGAACCTATCCAGAGCTCTAGGAGCTATTGACAATATTTTCTGCTTCCTTACTCATTGCCCGTAATCAACAAAAAAGTCAGATTTTTAAAAATTAATACCGTACTCTCATAACACTTGTCACCCACATAAAATTTTTCCCCATCACAAAAAGCCAGGGGAATAAAAGGTGTATGCAGCATGCCCTAAAGATCAACAGATTTGGGCTATTTGAGACAGGGACTGGGACTGGGAAGCAGTTAGGTCCAACCCAGATACAGGCCCTCATGGAGAATGCCCTGCCATCAGCTCCCACTCTTATACAGAAGAGGCCCCAGTACCTCTGCTGATTGTGGCTGTAGCTGTACACCATAGGGAGTGAGATTTTCTCTCAGATTCATAGAGCCCGAGCCTTTTAAAAGCAAACAACCACGATCCATTCCTCTGTTGAGTTGCTGCTGTTCAGCAGTGCTTCTCCAGCTTTCTTGTTTCCTGGAGATGTATAGCCAACCACTCTGTCATTGCCCTTACTGCAGGAAGTCTGGGGCAAACAAGAGCTTCTTGCATTGTGCCCTCAGAATAGCAAAGCTCAGGCTTATTCTGATTTCTAGTGCTAGGAGGATTCCTTGAACGGAAGCTTGAAGCAGAACAACCAGGCCCCACCTCCCCAGAGTTTTGCCATAGGCTTTCACCATTTCAGAATTTTTGTAGTTGTAGCTGCTGAGGGTGATCTTGCATTGAGATAAAGTCCCAGTTCACCAAGGGCTCTGAATATTAACACCAGAACCTTGAAATAGGTTCAATAGTGAACAGGAAAGCAGTGTACAGCCCAGAGCAACGGTGCTCTTTTCTTTTCGTACTGCTTAGTAGGCATGTTGATCTGTTTGGCCACATGTAGTTTCCAAGGGGCCCCCACCTGCATCACCAGGTAAAGCATGTTATAGTAGATCATCCTGAAAGCGATGACTGCAGAGATCACTGTTACTAGGTCCTCAATTAATAGGAGAGGGCTCAAGTTAGCTGGGTAGACAAAGATAGAAGAATATGGTTTGGACTTTTACTGCTCCTTTGGGGTTTAGGAGCTGAGAGGAGTCCAGATGAACCCCTTCACCTTGATCATTGGAAAACAGAGACCTTCAGTGAAAAATGGTCACTATTCCTAATAACTCCTCATAGAGTTTCCCTTTTGCTATTAGCATCACTTCAGTTCTATCTCTGTTAAGTTTCAGATAATGTCTGCTAGCATCTAGGGACCTAATGTGCTCAGGTATTTGGATGTCGGTGTAGCAGTAATGTCCACATTCAATAAAAACCAATGCAGAGCTGTGGGTCATTGGTACTGAAGCATGTGTCATCTCACCGTGTCCATAATGGTTTAACAGAAATGTAAAAAGGGGGCTAGGCAGGCCCAAGGACTGAGTATTGTACAAGTCTACAAGCCAGAGTTTTTGAGAGGGAAAAGAGATGCTGCCAATCACTAGCCTTCAATGGGTCTGAGCACAGCAAGTTCAATGGAATTCCATATATCCCGGATGGATCTCATAGATATGGATCTCATAGTTACATCCTTCAAAGCCTTTTGATAGAATAAAATCAGCACTGATGTTTTTCTTTCACCACCATCAGTAAGACAGCCATTTGGGCTGCCGAATCTGCCTCTCTACCATAACCTAGTCTGAATCCCACTTGGCAGGGCCTTGGATAATGGCAACATTCAAGAGCAGCTTGGCTCCGCCCACGACCATGTCCTCAGTAATAACCTTTCTCAGAAGGCAAGACTGAAGACAGCATGGTAGTTTGCAGGTTATATGTTTTAAGGAAGCTGGCAGGCTGCTCCTCATGAAGGAATAATTGACTGTCTTAATTAGTGGTGTCCCCAGGTTTTCTTTGCTTTGTTCACTAACTGAAGGGCCCGTATCTGATGTGGTGTCTCATATTTTACCCAGTACATTTAAGACATCTGTTTGTACAAACATACTAGGAATAGCCATACCCAGTTGCATAAAGGCAGAGTATTCCAGTGCCAGATAAAAACACCAGACAGAGAACCACATTTGTGCAAGGCACAAAGCCTCTTACAATGATACTGTAATTGTGGGAAAGACTACATATAATACTTTGTCATTAAGCTTGTGTCTGGGGTGGGTGGGGTGGGGGCGGGGAGATTTTATTTTAGTGCTGCTTACATATTGTATTGAGTACTGATTCCAGGAATAATCTACTTTGTTCAACATGGTATCTTGACAGAAGTTATGAAGTAATGCTTTTCTGTCCTTGGTCATTTGTAATTCAATCTTGATTTCTAAGGGTAGGTCTATACTTACGCGTCCCGTCGGAGGCGCGCGATCGATGTTCTGGGTTCGATTTATCGCGTCTTGTCAAGACGCGATAAATCGAACCAGGAAGTGCTCCGTCGTCGACGCTGGTAATCCAGCTCGACGAACGGAGTAGGCGGAGTCGACGGGGGAGCCTGCGCGCCGCGTGTGGATCCCGGGTAAGTGCTTTTTCATTCGAACTAAGGTACTTCGACTTCAGCTACGTTATTCACGTAAGAGACACTACTCTTCATATCTATCAGCTGTGTATCAATGCACTGCAGTGAAAAAGTGATAGCAGACTCATCCTGCACTTTAATAAGGGGTTAGTATGAGTGTTTAAAAATATAGATGGAAGACAAAGACTAGATGGGAAAGGAACTTGAATGAAGAATGTTCTGAAGGCAATTGGGCGGGGGGGGGACAACTGTGAGTAAACGAAGACAATAAGCCTTATTCTCCTCTCACAGTGGTGAAAAACAGCTGTGAGTCCACTGATACCTACGATTATGCAGCTGTACAACTGCTGTAAGTGAGAACAGAATCCAGCTCAATATAAATTAATATGAGAGAACTTTTTCTTTGCAACATTATTAAACAGAATCTACAGCATCTGCACCACAATTAGCAATAAGCATTTATCAAAGTGCCAACTACTTAGGTAGTCAGTCCTTGATAAATGCTTATTGCTAATTGTGATGCAATTCTTTTCAGTAGGTTTGCATCTCACCAGTACAAGTGTTACTCGCTCCCTGACAAACATTTCTTAGAGCTGCTGCCTACAGGACAACTTTCTTGGCTACCACATAAGGAAAAAAATATTACAAGAGTAAAACATTACGAGCTTCAACTCACAAATCCTTTAGTTCTTAAAAAAAATCTGACAATCATTTTAAATTTAACTCTATTGTGGGGTTCAAAACCTGAACCACTATTATCTCTGATATGGTTCTTTTTGCTGTTGAAGCAGAAGACTAAAGTCCATTTCTTTACAACCGCTGGTTAAATTCCTTGGCACTGAAGTTTAAAGGGAGAGATCTAATCACCAGGTTTTGGTTTCTTCTTGGTAAGTGAAAATAGAAAGGCTTGTGGGCAGGGAAAAAGCTCCTCTCTGAAGTGGTTGCCCAAAATAATAATGTTAAAGACAAAAATTTTATCCTATGCATAATACATGATTGGGGAGAATAGTAAAGCTGCTGCATAGTGTTTCTCCTCAAACTGCTGCCATCAACTGGCTTTGCATTCCTTCCCTTCGTCTCATTTTTTGCACCCTTCCACGCTTCCTCCCTCTCCCGCTCTCCTCTTCCCTTTCCACCTCTACCACTCAAACCAATTTTGGGATCAAATCATGCCTCTACCCTTCTCCCTCCCATCATCAAATACTGGTATGATGTTACACCCCATATTCTTTATGGAAATATGCTTATGATATGGATTTGGCATAACAGATGTATTTGATGCAAGATGGGTCTTGTAAGGTATAATTGGAAAGGTTATAAATTTACCGAATGAGTATCCAATTTGTATGCATGTATCATTTCTGTATCTAAAGTTAGGAATATTGACTATGTAACAATTACGTGTGTGTGTGAGTGAGTGAGTGAGTGAGAGAGAGAGAGAAAAAAAAAAAACCCCACCACCAGACAACATGCCATCAAGAAGAAACAATAAGACTTTGAAGGTATAATCTCTCTCCTTCCTGAGAGGCGGTCCTGTCACCTGGTACTAAACACCATCTTGGACTTCTAGTAATTTTCCACTAAGAGGAATGGGAGATCAAGACTGGGAAACAAAAAAGATTCCTGCCTTATGTAAATCTTATTTAAGGCTGGGGAGTAAGGCAAACAGAACTGTTCTCCATTGCCTTCCTTCCCAAGAAGAAAGATGCTGAAAGTACCTGAAGAGACAAAGGAATTAAGCTGAGGGAAAGGCAAGGGCTGAGTCCAGACTGAGACAGAACAGTCTAGTCTGTAAAGAGAAATAACTGGAACACTAAGCTACAGAAACTCTGCATCCTGCCTAAATCAACACTTAGGATGAGAAATTACATTTTGTAACCAGTTTCTTTAAGATCTTAAGCTTAGTATGTGTGTTTTGTTTTATTTGCTTGGTAATCTGCTTTGTTCCATTTGCTATCCCCTATAATCACTTAAAATCTGCCTTTTATAGTTAATAAATTTGTTTTGTTGATTATTAAACCCAGTTGTGCCATTTCTAACTGGGGGGGGGGGGGGAAGAGAGAAAGTTATGCATATCTTCCTCCACACTGAAGGAGGGGGCGAATTTATGAGTTTACATTGTATAGATTGCTCTACAGCGCAAGACAATATTATTTTGGGAGTACATCCCAGAAGGGGGATCCAACCTGTCAACTGGCATTTCACCAAGTTAAATTCAAGGGTGGGGAGAGGGGGGACACCCATCTGGAAAATAAAATGAAGGGCAAAACTGTGAACACTGGAATTCTGAGAAATACCTTGTTGAACTCTGAGCAGTGTGAAAAAGGAAATGTTTATCTGAGGAAATTATCTCAAACCCTTGATTCCTATTCACTGCCTTTTTCTTTGGCATTTGATGCCACAAAAATCCCTACCAAAAATAGTTTACTGGATAGAACTAAATTTTACAATATTACTGTCAAGTCACTTAATATGTGGGTTCAACGAGATTATGTAGACTGCTAGGGAAGCTGAACGGTTATTTTTCATGGAGTCAGTCAGATTTTTCAGTGACTATTCTCCATTTCTTTACAAAAGGGTGAACATTTTTGTTTGTTTAGAAAAGGAATACAATAGGTCTGGATTATTCCCTTGTATCCTGCATGATAGAAAGCCATTTTTTCCTCTTTCCCAAGGAGGCTGCAAGGTTTACCGCCTAACAGATAACCCAAGAGGAGGAAACAGTAAAGGTTCAACCATTATGGTACTTACAGTACATTTGCCTCTACAAGGAGTTACTACTACACAATAGAAGAGAAAACAGACGCTTCACTCAGGGATTGCAGCTGCCAGTCAGCAATGGGGAAAAAATGTCCAGGGGAGCAGAGGCAGAAGAGAACTGTGTGGCAAGGAAACATGTGAAGGGGGGGGGGGAAAGGGGAGGAGAAGGGGAGTGGCAGCAGAGAAGAATCTGGGGAGTGGGGGCAAAAGAATCGAAAGGCGGGGGAAGATAAAATGAAGCATTAGAGTAGACAATGTGATGAAGTGTGTGGTTCTTTTTGGAAAAAAGTTAAATCACATTAAAGACAGCTAAAAATATACACTCTCTTTTTAACTGCAAGGTAATCAGTTGCCATAGATATGTTCTGCAATCATAATTGGAAGGGGAGGTCGCACATACAATCCTGCATAAGTCTGTGCAATTGCAGATGGGGCCAGGAAGGTGTCCACAAGATACAGCCTATAACTAGTGTGGACTACAGGAGAGATGTTCATGGGCACAAAGAGCAGTTAGGCACCAAACTCCCCTTCAAAGTCAGGTACTTGTGCCTCAGAAAATCTCCCTCTATGCCTTAAAAGATTTTAAGAACCCCTGCTCTATACAATTTCATCAATAAGAACTACGTGGCTTTATATTGGATTTTTTTTTAAGCTCCCTGGACAATTAATGCTTTCAACCCACAATAGGGACCCAAAATGACTTGAGAACTATATTAGTGGGTGTTAAGACCCTGTGTGGAGCCTTGTGACAGAAGGTGTTATATACGAGATAAATACCTGGGGAAGTTCTACTTATGGGTGTTGCGCTTGCTTTCACTTGTATGTTATTTTTTATTATGCAATATCCTTTACGTAAATTCTGCAAAAAAAATGTATAAGGAATTCTTACAGGTATGAATATGCAGTTCTTAGTCTCATCCCATTTCAATAGGTGAACTAAAGGACACAAGTATTTAATAGAATATTGCTGATGAGCACACATTAAAAGGAAAAAACAATATACTTCAGTGAAAAGGGAGATGAAAGGGATAAATCTGTCAGTGAGACAATACCACAGTGTTAGGCAGGATATTAAAAAAATAATTGAGCAATGGGAGATGCAAGTCCTGTTCTCTTTCCATTAAGATAATTGTGTAATAAATATTAAGTTAAAATCTTAACGCCTTATTATGTTAATACTTGACTAGATTCCCCAATCCCAGGTGATTCCACTGGATTATGTAGTGACTGAGGGCATTTACCCTAAAATACAAAGGAGAGTTTAGGGACACTTGGAGGAGTAGCTGCTTTGTGATTTCAAAATGGAGAAAGTCATTATACAAACTCATATTTCCCTGAGCTACATTCCCAACATAATGCATGTCTTCTGGTTTCTGCCTTGAATCTTAAGCTAGGATCAAGCACCTGGTAGGTAGGCCACATCATGAAGTTAAGCAGGACTGAAGAGGAACCAGTATAGGAGCCAGAGCATTTCTGTGAAGAGAGGTAAAGCCGTGGGCCGTGTGGGGGGAGCGGGGAGCCCAGCCCAGCCCGCCGTGGGCCGTGTGGGGGGAGCGGGGAGCCCAGCCAGCCCCCCCCACCGCAGCCCGCGGGCGGGGAGGCTGCCACGGGCAGGGGGGTGGAGCCGACTGCCACGGGGGGTGGCGTTAGCTGGGGGGACGGGAGAAGGCACAGGGCTGGTGCAAGGAAGTTTCGCCTAGGGCGCGAAACTTCCTTGCACCGGCCCTGGTAGCAAGCACAAGGCTGTCAACAGTGGGAGAGGGTTCAATGGAAAGGAAAGGAGGGTCCAATGGAAAGTAATAGTGAGGAGAAGAGAAGCAGGGCTCCAGATGGAGAAAGGAAGAAGGAAGGGGACTGAAAATGAATGCTCTCATCCCCAGTGTCCTAAGGGCATGTTATAAATATAATTTTCTTGGGTGACTGTTTGTAAAATGACCTCATTTAATCCAAAATAAATTGTCCTTTGAAAATTTCAGTCCACTTCAGGTACAGTTACATACAGTACCTACAGTATGAATTTTAAAGTAATTTATTTTAAGCTCTAGCCTGCACCCTCGGGCATAGATTAAAAATTAATGTCTATTCATAATAGTTGCTCACCATTTACATGAGTTTTCTGTAGAGTTTACCCTTTCAAAAGAGTTCTGAATGCATATTTCATGACCAAAATCCTGGCTTTTGGCACTTATTGAACCACACTCACCCTGAGAATGAGAGCGGAATGCTCTCACACACATCCAAACAAGCAGCAAGCCAAAAAGGGTTTACCTGCTCCAAAAAGCAAGAGCGAAGGACATCGTTATACCTGCCTTGTACTTGGAACTTTTTTCTTAGACATTGTGGGACATATTTATTTTGTCCCACAGCAAAAGCATTAAAAGATTTTTAATGAATTTGGGTTACAACTTTTCTAAATTATTTCATAAGCGATGCCCTCTAAAACTAGAACATATCTTTTCCAAAATACCAGTCCAACTGGGTTCTGTGAACTGTCACATAATTGTACAATAATAGGGATATAATTGTAATTCTATTTACTTTGCATAGCATCTTTACCAAAAATGTACACAGATAAATATACAAGAGAACACAGGAAAACAAATTATGGAACACGATGCTGTAAAGGTATTATATGGCAAATAAATTAAAGCATTCAATCAAAAGGCCAACAGCGAATAGGGAAAGAAACTAAGGTGCGCTCTGTTTTTCTACTTTAACAGTTAAAGGCATCATTAATACACTACTTAGGACAGAAAGAGAGAGAGAAAAAAAAAAAGAGTAGAGGTGGATGGGAACTGGATTTTCTGTTTGCAGAATATTCCACCAGTTTGAAAATAATTCCAAAACAGAACTAAAATAAAGACACACAAAAAACCCCACATCATTTTGGGGGAGAGTCAGGTTCTAAAGAAGTTTTGTTTCAATAAAAACAAAAATGTTTCATTCCAATTTTGACATTAAAAAATAAAGATATTTCAACACAAAAATTTGAAGTGTTCCATTTTAACAGTATCAAAAAAATTCTTCCTGCCTTTTTCCCCTCCAAAATGAAATTTTATCAAAAGACACATTTCCGCTAATCATTTTGCTTGTGACAAAACTGCATTTTCCCCATACAAAAAACGCCACTCTGAAAATTTCCTATAAGTTCTAGAAAACAGCCTCACATTATTTCAGTCTGATTGTAGGAAGGGAAACAGTTTCCTCAGCTGTAAGAAGGGAAACACTGAATTTTGAACTTAGGTCTTCATAGGCAAGCATTATGATTGGAATAGTAATATTTAATAACTATTCAAAATAGAGGCAAAATTAGAAAATAACCACTTTGCTATTGTCTTTGTAAAGCACCTTGAGGTCTATGCATGAAAGATGCTATATAAGAGCTAGATTTTATTTGTTAGGAAATGTAATTTAGCTACATTAATAAGTTAACACAGGAATGTTGTTGTATTACACAACTACACCCAACCAATTTCCTCCAGAGGATACTGAGTGACAACCCACATGACCAGTGACATATATGACAGAAGCAGTACCTCAAGTGTTAAATGCCTTTTTTGGTTCCGTTTTTACCAACAAAGTCAGTAGTGATTGGATGACTAATAGTAAACATCAGAGTATGTATGTGTTTAACACAGTGAAAACAAGGAGAGAACCTACACACACGCTAATAAGCTTACCGTAGATCACCCAACTCCATCAAAGGCTCTGGCAGGTGATCAGTCCTTTAAACACAAAGGGGTTTTTCTGTAGTTACAAGTTCAAAGAACAAGGCCACCTAATAATCTGACATTCTTGTCTCTCATTTTTTTCAATACAGACTGTGACGAGATGGCCGATATTAATATGGTAGGTTCTGCGCTTTCCTTGGTGGGGGGCTAAGATGCCACCCCTTGCCCCTGCTCTTGGGGTGCCGAGGGCCCTGCTAGCGGCCCAGGAAGGCAGTAAAGGAGGGAAGCGGGGGAGGGGTCTGGGTTTGCTCCTCACTCTGAGTCCCAGCCCCTCTCAACCCCTGTGGGTTCTTGCCCTCTTCCCCCTTGGGTGAGGTACCTTCAGTCCTTAGACACTGGGAAAGGGAGTCTCCCTCCCCTGCTGGGGCAAGGTCTCCCTTACTTCAGTTCTCTGATATCGCAAGTCTCACAGCACACCTCCAAACTCCAGTCCTCTCTCCTTCCTCCTCCTCCCTCGCTGCCTGAAGTAGGGGGTTTTATTTAGGCTGACCATATTTCCTTGAGACAAAAACGGGACATTGGGATGGCAAAAACGGGACGGGGAGACAAGGGGCAGCCACAACAAGCTGCCCCTCGTCTCCCTGCTCAGCAGCTCGGCGGGGAGACGAGGGGCAGCCGCAACAAGCCAGCGTCCAGTTTTTTACAAAAAAATAAAAACGATATATAGTTTATTAAAAACGGGACAAAATTGACATTTATATTAAAACGACGGGACGGTCGGGAAATATGAAAAAAACGGTACTGTCCCGTTTAAAACGGTACATATGGTCAGCCTAGTTTTATTAGGTTCCTGAGAGGGCCATAATTGACTGCAGGTGCTCCAATTAACCTGTAGCCACCCTCCCTAGTCTCCAGGGAACCACGCCTTAATTAGCCTAGGGCTTATATATTTCCCCTCTCACACTCTACTACTGCTCCCTGGCCCTCCTGTACCACCGGTCCTTTGATAATCCAGGCCCACAATAATACATAACCTTTGCATTTAATACAATGGACTCCAAAGATACTTAACTTAATACAGTAAGATCTCCCAAAGGTACTGTAGGAAATTGCCTTATCTGTGTCAGTAGCTAGTAGGTAAAAATCCTGCCCTCAGTGTATGTTTGGCCACCAGCGTGAGGTTCTGATGAGGACAGCATCACAGAAATGTAGGACTGAAAGGGACCTTTATAAAGCCATGGTACGCATACATCTTGAATACTGTGTGCAGATGTGGTCACCCCATCTCAAAAAAAAGATATGGACTTGGAAAAGGTTCAGAAAGGGGTAAACAAAAATTATTAGGGGTATAGAATGGCTTCCATATGAGGAGAGATTAATAAGACTGGGACTTTTCAGCTTGAAAAAAAAGAGACGACAAAGGGGGGGGGATATGATAGAGGTCTATAAAATCATGACTGGCATGGAGAAAGTAAATAAGGAAGTGTTATTTACTCCTTCTTATAACACAAGAACTAGGGATCACCAAATGAAATTAATAGGTAGCAGGTTTAAAACAAACAAAAGGAAGTATTTTTTTCACACAACGCACAGTCAACCTATGGAACTCCTTACCAGAGGATGTTGTGAAAACCAAAACTATAACAGGGTTTAAAACAAAAAACAAAACAAAAAAAGAAGAATTTCATGGCAGATCCATCAATGGTTATTAGCCAGCATGGGCAGGAATGGTGTCCCTAGCCTTTGTTTGCCAGAAGCTGGGAATGGGTGACAGGGGATGGATCACTTGATGATTACCTGGTCTGTTCATTCCCTCTCGGGCACCTGGCATTGGCCAGTCGGAAGATAGGATATTGGGCTAGATGGACCATTGTTCTGACACATTATGGCTGTTATGTTCTTACCTTAGTAGATCATCTAGTCCAGTCCCCTTCACTGAGGCAGGGATAAGTATTATCTGAACTTTTGGGACAATACATGTGAAGTGGATTTCCTGGGAAATGTTTAGTGGGAGGTGAATACAGATTGTCCCCTTGTACCCCACCCAGTTATGTAAAAACCCAGCCTTTTGAATCTATGCCCTGATGAGAGGCCAGTTGTCTGTCGATTACCTATTGCTGGACTCCCAAGATCAAAGACCCAAACTGTACAAAGGAGGGACTCTCAGATTAATGGGTGGGCTTGTTCTGAGCTAACAGCTGTTAGGAACTTGTAACCACAAAAAACCCTGTGTGGGGTTTGGAGGACTGATCACCTGCCAGAACCCTTGGTAAAGTTGGGGTGATCTCTGGTAAGCTTATTAGCATATGTGTAGGTTCATGTATTGTTTTCAATAGATTTTCCCTGTAATGCCTTCATACTTTAAGAATAAGTGTGTTTGCTTAGAAGGGCTGTGTAGTAACTTATATCTGTGGGCAATTACATTGTTTGTAGCCTCTGAGGAGAAAAATCTGACTTACTGGGGAACTCCCAGTGTAGGCAGGGAACTGTGTAGCCTGGAAATACCCCAATTAGGGGTGAGAGAGAGAGAGAGAGGTCTCCATCCAAGAAAGTCGACGGCTGAGGAGCAAGCACCCTTGCTGGACCACAAGGAGGAAAATACAGATCCAGTTACCCTTAACTATGACACCTACCTAGAGCTGTTGATTAATTGTTTACTGCGCTGTATGTGACCCACATGAAATAAGGGACAAAATTATTTTTTACTAGTTTATAGTTTGTAAGTCTGCCCATTTATTCTGCTACAAACTTTTAATACAATTCTTTTCTTTTTGAATAAATTAAACAAACTTCCAGTGGTGCCACCCAATGGTTAGCTGTTACAGTGCAAATACATATGTTTTATAATGATCTACTAAGAACCTCTCCTTTTCTCACTTTTGGGCAGGCAAATTCTTTAAACTGCAGAAGTGTTATAAACTTTTGTCTTTGTTTCTGCTCTGTATCATCATGATCAATCATGTGTATCCCGAGAAATGTAAGAACTGATCCTGTTCTCTCTCGGTCAGGCATCCCTTTTGCACCAGGTACAGCAGCACGGAGAGCCTCGGAACAGAGAAAACTCAGTTTTAATCCTGACTTTAACATAGATTCTTCTTCGAGTGGTTGCTCATATCTATTCCAGTTAGCTGTGCGCGCGCGCGCACGGACGTCGGAAACTTTTACCCTAGCAGCTACCCGTCGGGCTGGCTGGGGAGCCCCCTGGAGTGGCGCTCTATATAGTACCCTGCCGGCCCGACCCCTCTCCAGTTCCTTCTTACCGCCCGTGACAGTCGTTGGAACAGTGGTCTCTTGCTAGCAAGTGCTCCACTACTCCCTAGCTATCCGTGTTCATTGTACTTAGTGTTAATAGTTTTTCATTGTTATAGTGATTAGTGCAGTTACAATAGTTGTTATAGTAATTAGTGTAGTTTTCAATAGTTAAGGGGCTCCTCTCGAGCCCTCAGGGCATAGGACATGCCTTCGCAAGGATTCAAGCCGTGCAGATCCTGCAACAAGCCCATGCCCACAGGCGACCCCCACAACTCCTGTCTTCGGTGTCTGGGTGAGTCCCACACAGCGGACAAGTGTAAGCTGTGCAAGTCCTTCAAGCCTCGCACCAGGAAGGAGAGAGAAATTCGCCTCAGACAACTGCTCATGGAGGCGGCACTGTGTCCCTCTCAAGGTGCGGGCTCCAGCGTCTCGGTGCGCAGCGCGCCTCCATCAGCGCCGGCTGCAGCACCGCGGCAGGATCCCCACCCACCTCGGGGCCGGGGATCTTCGGGAAAATACTTTGTCCCCAACAAGGGGTTTGAATATCTTTTTACCCAGCCCATGCCTTGCTCCCTGGTGGTGGATGCTGTTAACGCAAAGGAGAGGCATGTCAGCAGGGTCCTGCACCAAAATCCAAGGACTCTAAGCGTCTGGACCTCTTTGGGAGGAAGGTCTACTCCACCGCGGGACTTTCGCTAAGAATCGCTAACCAACTCGCGATTCTTTGCAGATACGCCCACAACTCCTGGTCGGCAGTTCTCAAGTTTCAGGACCAACTTCCACCAGAGTCCAGGACTGAACTCACGGCCATGGCGGACGAGGGCAAGCTGGTGGCCCGCACTTCCGTCCAAGGCGCTCTAGACTCAGCGGATGCGGCAGCCCATACGCTGGCGACAGGTATCTCCATGCGCAGGAGCACTTGGCTTCAGTCGTCTGGCCTGCCAGCTGAGGTCCAGAACACCATTCAGGACCTACCTTTCGATGGCAGGGGACTATTTGCTGACCAGACTGACTCCCGGTTGCATAACCTCAAGGACACAAGAAACACCATTAAGTCCTTGGGCATGCACACCGTGGCTACACTCCGGAAGCCATTCAAGCCTCAGCCTTCCCAACAGCGCTCTTTTCCACCTCGAGCAAGGCAGGACTTCTTCAGAAGGAGAACCAGTTTTACACGCCGCAAACCTTCCCGTCCTTCCCAGGGACAAAACAGAAGCCAGCAAAAACCACCGCAGGGCGCTAAGCGTCCATTTTGATGGGACTTTCGAGGATGGCCTACCAATACGGCAAAGTCCAACCTCTCTACCCTTTTTGAATCGTCTATCCCGATTCTACCATGCCTGGTCCCGCATTACATTGGACCGGTGGGTCCTACGGACGGTAGAGGCGGGATATTCTATCCACTTCCACTCTACCCCTCCTTCCCACCCCCCCCTCCCCATCCCTCTTCAGGGATCCTTCTCACGAGCAACTCCTCTACCAAGAGGTGCAAGCGCTCCTCAATCTAGGAGCAGTGGAGGAGGTGCCTCAGGAATTCAAGGGGAAGGGGTTCTACTCATGATACTTCCTAGTCCCGAAGGCCAAGGGAGGTCTACGACCCATTCTGGACCTAAGGAACCTCAACAAGTACATCGTCAACCTGAAGTTCCGTATGGTCTCCTTGGCCACCATCATCCCCTCTCTGGACCCAGGGGACTGGTATGCTGCCCTCGATATGAAAGATGCATATTTCCACATCTCCATCACACCAGCTCACAGACGTTTCCTTCGTTTCGTCGTTCGCAAGACACATTACCAGTTCACAGCACTCCCTTTCGGTCTGTGTACGGCCCCCCGTGTCTTTACGAAATGTATGGCAGTAGTAGCTGCGTTCCTCCACCACCATCATGTCCCTGTGTTCCCGTACCTTGACAACTGGCTGGTTCGAGACCGGTCCCGTCAACAGGTGCAAGTGCACATACAGATGGTTATGGATACCTTTTGTTACCTCGGTATCATCGTAAACACCAGCAAGTCGGTGTTGACACCAACTCAGTCCATTCAGTTCATCGGAGCAATCCTCGATGCAACCAGAGCACGTGCGTTCCTCCCAGAGCCTCGTCATCTGGCTCTCGTGGACTTGATCACCAATCTCTGCCGGTTTCCCACCACGACGGCAAGGCAATGTCTCAAGTTGCTGGGCCACATGGCGTCTTGCACGTACGTAGTCCAGCATGCCCGGTTACGGCTTCGTCCTCTACAGGCGTGGTTAGCTTCAGTCTACCGACCAGGCCGCAACAACTTGGACATGGTCATCACAGTTCCAGCTCACACGTTGGATTCCCTGTAGTGGTGACTAGACCCACTGACGTTAGGCGAAGGAGTCCTGTTTTAACCACTCCTCCCCTCCCTAACTCTAGTGACAGACGCATCAGCGCTGGGTTGGGGCGCTCACCTCGGGCACTTAACAACGCAGGGCATGTGGCAACAGCACGAGCTCGATCTCCACATCAACATCAAGGAGCTCAGGGCAATTCGTCTGGCGTGCCAAGCTTTCCTGCCTCACCTACAGGAACCGCTGCGTAGAGGTTCTCACAGACAATACAACAGCCATGTTCTACCTGAACAAGCAGGGCGGAGCCCGGTCATCACCATTGTGCCGCGAAGCCCTTCTCCTGTGGGACCTCTGCTTAGCCCATTCCGTCTCTCTCCAGGTGTCTTACCTCCCTGGAGTCCAGAATGTCCTGGCAGACAAGCTGAGCAGACGCTTCCTGGTCCACGAATGGTCCATACGCCCAGACATGATCCATTTGATCTTCCGCACCTGGGGGTTTCCCCAGCTCGACCTGTTTGCCTCCAGAACCAACAGGAAGTGCCCGAACTTCTGTTCCTTCAGAGGGCACGGCTCGGGCTCTCTTGCGGACGCCTTCATGATCTTGTGGTCACGCCACCTGCTCTACACGTTCCCGCCTTTCCCGCTGATCCCCAAAGTCATCCTCAAGATTCGCAGGGACAAGGCAGACGTCATCTTAGTGGCCCCTGCCTGGGCACGACAGTGCTGGTACCCGACCCTGCTGGACCTGTCAATATAGCCCCCCATTCCTCTCCCAATCAGCCACGATCTCATCTCCCAGGATCACGGTCGTCTTCTCCACCTGGACCTCCACTCGTTGCATCTGACAGCGTGGAGAATTCATGGCTGAACCGGTCAGAGATGGCTTGCTCGGATCCAGTTAGACAAGTACTCCTTGAGAGCCGCAAGCCCTCTACAAGGCTCACATATGAGGCTAAGTGGAAGAGGTTCTCTGTCTGGTGCGCCCAGCAGCAGATATCTCCACACCTTGCCCCCGTACCGTCTATTCAGGATTATGTGCTACACCTCAAGGACAATCACCTTGCACTTGGATCTCTGAAGGTCCATCTTGCGGCCATCTTCGCTTTTCACCCGGGAGCTGAGGGCCGCTCAATATTCACACACCCCATGGTGCGTCGCTTCGTCAAGGGTCTGGAAAAGGTTCACCCTCCAACGAAGTCACCTGTTCCGGCATGGGACCTTAACCTCGTCCTTTCTCACCTCACAAGTCCTCTATTTGAACCTATGGCCTCTTGCTCCCTCCTATATCTATCATGGAAGGTCGCTTTTCTCGTGGCTATCACCTCAGCCAGACGGGTATCCGAGTTAAAGGCTCTCCTGTGTGATCCTCCGTATACCACCTTCCATAAGGACAAGGTTCAGCTTCGACCTCACCCGTCTTTCCTTCCAAAGGTGGTCTCACGCTTCCACATGTCACAGGACATCTTCCTGCCTGTTTTCTTCCCCAAGCCGCAGGCCAACTCCAGAGAGCAGCGGCTACATTCATTAGATGTGAGGAGAGCGCTCGCCTTCTACATAGAGCACACAAAGCCATTCCGTAAGACGTCCCAGCTGTTCGTCGCTGTTGCGGAGTGTATGAAGGGCGCACCGGTCTCTTCACAGCGCATTTCATCGTGGATCACAGCCTGCATCCGTGCCTGCTACGACCTGGCGAAGGTGCCTCCGCCACCAGTCACGGCCCACTCTACGAGAGCACAGGCTTCCTCGGCGGCTTTCCTGGCTAACATCCCTCTTCAGGAGATCTGCAGGGCCACAACCTGGGCATCGGTGCATACCTTTACATCGCACTATGCCATCACCCATCATTCCTGTGATGACGTGGCCTTCGGTAGGGCTATCCTACAAGCTGCTTTTCCGTAACTCCGACCCCGCCTCCAAGGTAAGGCTTGGGAGTCACCTAACTGGAATAGATATGAGCAACCACTCGAAGAAGAAGAAAAGGTTACTCACCTTTGTAACCGGTGTTCTTCGAGATGTGTTGCTCATATCTATTCCATTCCCCCCCCACCTTCCCCACTGTTGGAGTAGCCGGCAAGAAGGAACTGGAGGGGGGTCGGGCCAGCAGGGTACTATATAGAGCGCCATTTCGGCACCACTCCAGGGGGCTCCCCAGCCGGCCCGACAGGTAGCTGCTAGGGTAAAAGTTTCCAACGCCCGTGCACACACCTAACTGGAATAGATATGAGCAACACATCTTGAAGAACACCGGTTACAAAGGTGAGTAACCTTTTCTTCTCTTCACAGCTTTAGAAAAGTTTCTTAAACCCATTTTACAGAGGCAGAGAGCTTAACATTTGTTAGGTGTTTTATAGGTATAAATTAATTCATGTTTGTAAAGGGTTGCTAGGTTGTTATACCACTGAGATCTCTGTTTGAAAGTTCTCCAACACACAGTGTGTATTTCCTGGCATTTACAATTAACCTGTAGGTTAGGTTGCTTCCATTTGAGTACTGATGTCTCTTGTCTTTCTTTGAACCTTTACTGATCAGCATTCTTTGGTGAAACAGCCACTTTAGCTAGATCATAGAATCTCAGGGTTGGAAGGGACCTTAGTAGGTCATCTAGTCCAACCCCCTGCTCAAAGCAGGACCAATCCCCAATTTTTGCCCCAGATCCCTAAATGGCCCCCTCAAGGATTGAACTCACAACCCTGGGTTTAGCAGGCCAGTGCTCAAACCACTGAGCTATCCCTCCCCCTCATGATTGCTCCTTTGCTCTTAAGAGAGAAAAGTCATATTACAGCTCCAATTTAAATGGTACCGTGATGGGTTCAGTCACAGAAACCTCCTTGGGACTGTCACCTAACATGCCGAGATTACCTCCGAGCCGGTTTTCCCTGCCAACTTGGGACTCCAGAACCCTGTCTTGTTGAGCCAGACATGCTAGCCTGCTGCAACCCAGACCAGGCTCTGAACCATGCCCCCAAAGCTGCAGGCTTTAACTGAAAACCACTCAGCAGGTTACCTATCTCCAGCACCCAGACACCCAGTTCCCAATGGGATCCAAACCCCCCAAAAATCTGTTTTACTCTGTATAACGCTTATACAGGGTAAACTCATAAATTGTCCACCCTCTATAAAGTGGATAGAGAGATATGCACAGCTATTTGCTCCCCCAGGTATTAATCACTTACTCTGGGTTTATCAATCACTGTCACTGATCGGTCCATCAGCCCTCACAGAGCAAGCGCCTATCACAACACATGGGTTTATCAATAAACAAGTTATTTTATTCAGTATAAAAAGTAGGATTCAAGTGCTGTCAAGTAATAACAGATAGAACAAAGTAAGTTACTAAGCAAAATAAAAAACAAAACACACAAGTCTAAGGGCTGGTCTACACTAGCCCCGAAATTCGAACTAAGATACGCGACTTCAGCTACGTGAATAACGTAGCTGAAGTCGAACTATCTTAGTTCGAATGTAAAAGCACTTACCCGGGGTCCACACGCGGCGCGCAGGCTCCCCCGTCGACTCCGCCTACTCCGTTCGTCGAGCTGGATTACCAGCGTCGACGGCGGAGCACTTCCTGGTTCGATTTATCGCGTCTAGACAAGACGCGATAAATCGAACCCAGAACATCGATCCCGCACCTCCGACCGGACGCGTAAGTATAGACGTACCCTAAGCCTAATACATCAAGAAACTGTTTACAAGTAAATCTCACCCTCAGAGATGTTCCAATAAGCTTCTTTCACAGTCTGGGCCCAATCCTTTCCCCTGGTACAGTCCTTGTTAGTTCCAGCAGACATCTTAGGTGGAAACTAGGGGTGTTCTCATGACTGGCAGCCTCCTTTTCCACCCCCTTTTAAAGCTTTGGCCCAAGGTGGGAATCTTTTGTCTCTCTGGATCCCCATCCCTTCTTCTAAATGGAAAAGCACCAGGTTTAAGATGGATTCCACCATTCTTCCTGGGCTGGCTTACACAAACACAGGAAAGCTTGCAAGTAAACAGAGCCATTTACAACCAATTGTCCTAGTCAATGGGAGCCATCAATATTCTAAATCATCATCAATGGCCCACACTTTGCATAATTACAATAGTACCTCAGAGTTATACTTTATATTTCTAGCTTCAGATACAAGAAGGATACATACATATAAATAGGATGACCACACTCAGTAGATTATAAGCTTTGTAATGATACCTTACAAGATACCTTTTGCATGAAGCATATTCCAGGTACATCATATTTACACTCATACGCATATTTCCATAAAATATGATTTAGTGCAACATCACAAGTTCTTTGTAGCATATTATTACACTACCTGCCATGTAAAGGACCAGCAACTTATACATTAGTGATTAGGAATTCAGATGAATTCTTATTGCAAACAAGATAGCATCTGTTTGGAACCTTTCCTCTTTTGCAGTACAGGTACCTAAATTCTGCTCACTGACTGACACTAAGAAAAAAAGAAACTTCTGTCTGAATCAGGCATTCATTCACCAGGACTCATTTACAGCAAAATGAGAAAAATCAACCACTTTCAAGAAAATGAACAACTGAATGAAATATTTTAAATCTTTGGTTGCATTATCCAGATGGGGTGTCTGAGCTGTGCAAGCTTAGCATGATTGAAAAGCCCTTTTAATGCTTGCACAGACACAGGCTAACTTTAACAGTGCCTTTCAGTAGTTTTGAGCTAACACAATTGAAAACAACATCTCTGTAGCCCATCAAAACATGCCCACAGATTCCAATTTGTTTTGCTTTGTTTTTTGGGAGGGGGCGAGAAGGAACAGAGCACTTAAACAATGACCAGATTCTCCTCTAATATGCTGCAGTGTAACTCCATCGGTTTCAGAGTTATTCTTGATTTATATCAGTTTAAATGGCCGGAGAAGCAAGAGGCAAGAAAACAGAGGCAAGTTCTCGGTTGGCCCTGCTGTGAGGTCTCAAGAGGTTACTTGTTAATATCACACACAACAGTATTTGCAGAGTAAGAAAGCTTCTCTAATGGAGCAAACTCATTAAATTAATAAACCTTAAGAATACCCACTTGGCATGCAGCATAAAAAACACCTCCCCATATTGCCTCCTTGAGATCATTTCCATTAAGGTGCCACTGTAACCCTGTTGCCACTGTCATTTGACTGCAATGGACTAGGTTTTAGACCCAAATACATACCATGGTAACATTCTGAAGAGGAGCTCTCATATACTGACTAAAGGAAGTCATTTTTGCTCCTACGTATCAGAATTCTATGTTATATTAACCTGAACAAATATTAATCCAGTAGAACCTCACTAATTCATCTTAAATAATCGTTTTTAGTGTGTGTGTATATATATATATATATATATATATATATATATATATATATATATATATATATATATATATATATCAAAATGATTGTCCATGACACACTTTTTACATTTTACCTCCTGTTTTTTCCCTTAGTGGGACACTGTCAAGTTAGCTTAATAGTAGGGTTAAAGTCAGAATTTTGTTATCTCACAGATGCTATTAAGTATAATGTAGTCTATTTTGTAAATAAATAATAAAAATAAAAAAATAATTAAATCTTAGTAATACAAGACCATACTACAGCATCTGCTATTAAACCTGTGATAAGAGGTGAAGAGATGCCACCACATTTTTGTGCGGCTTTTTATAAAACTGATGCTTTAGTGAAGCGCAGATTAGCAAGGTGTTACTGTATAGTATGTTTCTACAAATTTACAACAGAAAGTGTTAGGCCAGTGCTATGGGCTAGCATCATTTCGGGGAGCCTTTTTAAAGTTGTTCACAAGGGAGAAATAAGATCGCTGATATTATTTGTAGATGTTTATAATGATGCTCCATTAAAGATGGAACTTGGTTCCAGGAAATTGGAAAGTGCACTCCACATGTGTTTCTGTGACCGAGCTCTTACATCAGTCACATGTGGAAGTTACATGCCAATCGATGGTTTTTAAAACAAAAGGGACATTTTATTTTAATGAATTGAGTTTATGTTCTTAAATCCAAAGAAAGTCAGACTCAGGCACAAACCCAGATCCTAACCCACCATTCTGCAGGCCCAAATTCTAACAACAAATTTCAGAGCCAATATTACTCCTGTGCTGAGGGGGTCATAAAAGCAGCTGCACTGGTAGAGCCAATGTTTATTTGCTGAAAAGCACAGAGCACAATAAGATGTTGAGACTCTAATTAGAAATGTTCATCCTATTAGGATGACTAATTTGCATATCTCAGTTTCAGAATGTTTTCTGTTCCCAGGTTGTCTAATGTGTGCAAATAGGAAATATCTTATGAAACCAACATACACTTCTTGTCCAAAGTAGTGCCAATATTCTTCCACTCAAACTGAGGTGTATGGTTTAGACTGGGAAACTTAAAAGAAGGAAGAGCTTAGGGATTTTAAAAATAGTCGATTAGCTGAGTGGGTTGTTTAGTTTTTTAAACCAAATCATCATACTGAGAAAAGTTGAATACACCTTTTTTTAACCTTAAAAAACAAAACATGCTGAAAATGAACTACACTCCTAACTCTTGCAAAATTCCTTCTTTCTGGCAAAAAGGTTTAGTAATATATATATTTTAATAGTGCATTTAATAGTTCAGTATCTGAACATCAAGAGAATTTCTGAAAAAGCATTATTGCTTCTCTAGGACAGTTATAATATTTGTGATTCATCTTAAGACTTATTTCTATTAAAGAAGAATGTACATTCTGCAAAATGCCCTTTTTTAATCTGAGAATTCAGTTTCCTATACAGCTGAGAACTGGAAGCTGACACCTATCCTGTTTGTTTCCAAGGGGTTAAAATAAGCAGTGAGAATGAGTTACCTTGGGTCTCCTAAGGAAAGAGATTGTTCAAACCAATACAATTTATGTACAATGTACTTTTCCTGTTGATGACCTACATGCACAAAAAATCCCCAAGGGAAACCAAAGCAATGTCCATGAGACAGGAAAAACAAAATGTGTGGTTTTTAAAATGTGGATAGTACCAGAAAGCAGAGGCAATTCAAATAAAACTGCAACAGTAAGAGATCCATTTCCAAGACAAAACATGCAGCACTGTGTATTAAGAAAAAAACATTTAAAGCTAATTTATTTATGCTCATTCACAATCTAATATTTCCTTTTTTTGTTGTTGTTTAATACCCATCATCCTGTTAGCTATACGAGTATTGTAGGCAGATACAGATAAGAAGAAGAGCACATGCAAGATTAAGGAAAAATCTGAAAATGGCCATACTAGTTGAATTTCTGGTTAACATGCCTCACATAATATGGTAGTCATAGCAGTTTCTGGCTTAGCAGAGATGTTCTTAACTTTATAATTCTGAAATAAAACCTCAGCATCAGGATTCAGAAGATAAGAAAATAACTATGAAGGCATATGTATACATTATCTGAGGTGGATTTTTTTTAAAGAAAATACAAGGTAATATGATCAAGTTTAGAGACCAAAATATGCATGCATCATGCTCTTGAAAGAAATTGACAAAAATTCCACTTCATCACCATGACAACTAGTAGTACATCATTGCCATAGTAACCAGCTGAATATCATTAGTTTTTAAAACAAGCGCAGTGATTGGGTGAGAAACATACTAAAGAGAAGTTGTTGCCACTGTCATCGGAAAGTGAGGATCAGCATTCATAATTTCCAGTTAAAAACCATTTCCCAACTCCAGTGCCCAATGACTTAAAGCAGAATATTGAAACTCTTATACAACAGTTTCAGAAAGTGGCCGTCTTGAATATATCAGTATCGGAGCAGATGCTTCTTGTCTCATAATATCCCAGAAATACAAAGCTGTTATGATAGCCAGCTACACCCTCTCTCATGACTTGCAGTTTAATTTCATCATTCCATGTTATAGCAACACTAACTAAATGTAAGTCAGACACCAGCAATATACAATCTTTCATTCTCTGTTGGCCTATGGTATAAAAAGGTCCTTCACAGTTAGGGCCGCTATACAGTACAGTTTACTATTTTTCAAATTAATTATCAGGTTAAGATGAAATGTGACAATACTATATACCTCCTGATGAATCATTGAAAGACTATTCTATTAAACTGTGATGCATTACTTTGTGCACATTGTGTACACATACACAGAGCCACTACCTGTTCAAAGAAATTATCTTGTTCACCAAAGAACAGTTATGCTGGCTTGGACAGTAGATGCACTCTGTTAACATTACCAGCACCCTTAAAATAATTTTTGTAAAGTACTGTTTGAGGCCAGTCTGCTGCCTTTCCGGCAGAGTTCCACACTGCCACGTAGGAATATACTAGTTAGAGATAGAACATACCTAATAATAAATAAAATAAAATTTTGCATTTTATGTATTATAACCACAATACTTAGCTCCTGTATAATACTTTCCATCCTTAGGTCTCAAAGAAAGGTAAATATCAGTATCCTCATTTTACAGATGGGGAAATAAACACAGGATGGTGACATGACTTATTCAAGGTCACACATGGAATCTGCAACCATATCAGGATCAGAACCTAGGTTTTGCAGCTCCCTGCCTGTAAGTGGGTCAGACTCACCCCGGCGGTGACTCCTGCTGGTTGTCTAGGGAATTAGCTCACCAGCCTCCGGAGCACCCTCTTCAGGCCGGTGATCCACCTGACCACTCTTGCCCCCATGTCCCTCCCAGGACCCGGTGCCCCTTTCTCTGGGGTGCTGCCCGCCCCTGGCAGTACCCCACAGCCTTAATCCTAGGGTCTCCCCCTCCCCAGGGAACTCCCACCCACTATCCCCACTTCACCTCAGTGTACAGCTACTGCTAGTCCCTATCTAGCCCCATGCACTGGGGCAGACTGCAGTGTAAGCCACTCATCATAGGCAAAGGGGGTTTGGGCCTGCTGCCTCTGCCTACCCATGGGCTGCCCCTGCAACTCCAGTACCTGGTCTGGCCTTACCAGACCTGCAGCCTGGGATTTGCCTAGGCCGGAGCTCCCTGGCTCCCTTAGCCTTTACCTCCAGCCCTGCTCCACTTCAGGTCCCTGCTTAGCTCCTAGCAGCCAGGCCCGTCTCCCTGTACAGGCAGAGGAAGATTCTTTTAGTTCCTGGCTGCCCTGGCCTTTATAAGGCCAGGCTTGTCTGTTTGGGGCGTGGCCTTGTCTGTTTGGGGCGTGGCCGTTTGTCTCCTCTTTCCCCCACACTCACCCTTGGGGGCTCTTCCTCACAACAGCATCCTTTGGATTAGCATGGAAACAAATATCACCACCTTTAATTGGCCAGAAGGGTAGTAGTTCAAAGAAGCAGGGCATTCTTCTGTGGCACTCTCCATCCCGAACTCTACAGGACAGTGCAGCCCACTACCGCTCACACTAGATAACCAGATTGTCCCCACAAACAGCACTACACACAAGCCTTAACTCACTTCAGAAAAGGGCAGTTACATCAGACATCCGAATGCCTGAGTGGTAAAACACACTTGGCCTTAACATTATGCTTCACAATAAGGGCCGGCTCTGGCTTTTTTGCCGCCCCTGCAGGGAGCGCAGCATGCCCGTGGCCTGCTTCCCCGGCCGGGGTGCCAGGCGGCATGCCCCACTCTCCCCCGGCTGAAGGAGCGCCGCGGGGAGGGCGGCATGCACGCCCACGGCCCCGCTCTCTCCCGGCTGGAGGAGCGCCGCGGGGAGGGCGGCATGCACGCCCACGGCCCCGCTCTCTCCCGGCTGGAGGAGCGCCGCGGGGAGGGCGGCATGCACGCCCACGGCCCCGCTCTCTCCCGGCTGGAGGAGCGCCGCGGGGAGGGCGGCATGCACGCCCACGGCCCCGCTCTCTCCCGGCTGGAGGAGCGCCGCGGGGAGGGCGGCATGCACGCCCACGGCCCCGCTCTCTCCCGGCTGGAGGAGCGCCGCGGGGAGGGCGGCATGCACGCCCACGGCCCCGCTCTCTCCCGGCTGGAGGAGCGCCGCGGGGAGGGCGGCATGCACGCCCACGGCCCCGCTCTCTCCCGGCTGGAGGAGCGTCGCGGGGAGGGCGGCATGGACGCCCACGGCCCCGCTCTCTCCCGGCTGGAGGAGCGCCGCGGGGAGGGCGGCATGGACGCCCACGGCCCCGCTCTCTCCCGGCTGGAGGAGCGCCGCGGGGAGGGCGGCATGGACGCCCACGGCCCCGCTCTCTCCCGGCTGGAGGAGCGCCGCGGGGAGGGCGGCATGGACGCCCACGGCCCCGCTCTCTCCCGGCTGGAGGAGCGCCGCGGGGAGGGCGGCATGGACGCCCACGGCCCCGCTCTCTCCCGGCTGGAGGAGCGCCGCGGGGAGGGCGACATGCCCCGCTCTCCCCCGGCCGGAGAAGCACTGCGGGGAGGGCAGCATGCCCTGCTCTCCCCTGGCCGGAGGAGCGCCATGGGGAAGGCGGCATGCCCGCCGCCCCGCTTCCCTGGCCGGAGCACCGACGGGGAGGGCGGCATGCCCGTGGCCCTGCTCCCCCGGCTGGGGCGCCGGCGGGGAAGAGCGCAGCCCCCCCACGGCTTGGTGCCCCAGGCACAGGCTTGCTGCGCTGGTGCCTGGAGCCGCCCCTGTTCACAATGGACTCACTGTAGATACATCCTGTCCTGTAGTATCACTTAGGGAATGTTCCACAAATGTTCAGCATAAAAGTGTGGGTTTAGTTTAGTTATTGTTCGAACAATATCCACCACGGCAGCGAAATCTGAGTCATACAGATCATCACAACTCTGAACTAAAACCATAGTAAGTACTCAGGCTGGCTTTGAAGCTGGGTCCTTTTGTTTCCCAGTTCTTTGTTGTAACATTCAAGCTACACTGCCTCTTTATAGGCTGCAAATTTCTTACCAGAATAAAAGAAGTTTAATCAAGTCTATTTTAACCAAGACAAACTACTGAGGGAGAGAGAACAAGTTGGGAAGAAGCCTTTATGGGTCCCAGAATGATGATCAGATGTCTCCACATATTCTAACCCTCCACACCTTCCACCACTAATTTCTACCATTCTAACAGATCATGTTGGAGGGGAAAAAAGGGGTGGGGGGCGGTGAAAGGCTTTGGAAAGCCAGTTTAAAAGGTGTGACCTTTGTTAGATTCTAGCCAACTTGATGATGATCTTGAATTTGCACTAGATTTCAACAATCTTTCATGAGGTGGCATAGATATCGGGGTTCCCAGTGGATATCATCATACCTCTTAAAGAAAAATTTTGACATTTAAAAAACAAAGTACTCTCTACACCAGGGGTGGGCAAACTATGGCCCACGGGCCTGAACTGCCGGCTGGGCAGGCTAACCCCTCCCCCCTTCCCCGGAGCCACGCCGCTGTGCGGGCAGCAGTTTGGGGGGGCGGGGCTGCGCGCTTGGACCAGGCCGCGTGGCTGCCAGACATGCTGCTCTGAGCGGCATGGTAAGGGGGCTGGGGCGTTGGATAAGGGGCAGAGGATCTTGGAGGGCAGTCAGGGGACAAGGAATGGGGGCGGGTTGGATAAGCGTGGGAGTCCTAGGGGGGCTGTCAGGGGATGGGGGTGTGGATAGGGGTTGGGGAAGTCAGGGGACAGGGAGTAGAGGGGTTGGATGGGGGTGGGGTCCTGGGGGCTGATTAGGGTCAGGGGGGTCTCGGAAGGGGGCGGTCAGGGGACAAGGAGCAGGGGGGGGGGTTGGATGGGTCGGGGATTCTGAGGGGGGCAGTTAGGGGGCGGGAAGTGGGAGGGGACAGATAGGGGGCAGGGGCCAGGCTGTTTGGGGAGGCACAGCCTTCCCTACCCGGCCCTCCATACAGTTTTGCAACCCCGATGTGGCCCTCGGGTCAAAAAGTTTGCCCACCTCTGCTCTACACTGTATTACCCTGGGTTGTCTGGAAATAACACATTAGGCCTTCTGCTGAGCACAACCATTTTTTCATAGGAAACATTTTCCTTTCCTTTGGAGAAATTAAAAACTGATCCTTCTGATGGAGTCAAAAGCGTGTATGCACTTTAAAGCAGAAGAAGCTTTAAAGCTTTTTTGATGGACTAATAATTTGTGAATGATTGATTCAAGTGTTTCACTCACAAAAGAGAAAAATGGAATTTCTTTGTGAAAATTCAAATTAAACTGATCAGCTAAATTAAGGTCCTCTATTATACTACTGAGCGAATATCTGTCATTGTTTACAGCGGACACAGTTTAGCGTCTTTCATCCAATGTTTGATGCAATTCTAAGTGTTACTAAGGAACAAAGTATAATTCAACCTTTTTTATAAGCTTTTATGATGTTATCCCGAAAATGTTTTTGTATTAACACCACCCTCTAGTGGTAGTTCCTGTGCTGCACTTATTTGAAAATTCAGTCTTGTTTTCTAAAGTTGATTTTCAGAAGCAGAAAACGGTATAAAAATTACAAAGTATTGGTAGCCCATCTGAATTCAATTTGCTGATCTCAGTTCAGTTCCCACTGAAAAAATATAGTAACTGCCACACCATTTCAAGCCCGTGGTCCATCTAGTCCAGTAGCCTGTCTCTAAAAGTAGCCAGTATTAGAGGCTTCAGATAAAGATGTACATTATGGCATTTTTTACAATTATGGAATAGCCTGTCTAGGAGGAATTTTCTTCTAGATGCTAGTGATTGGGTTCTGCCCTGAAGCATAAGGAGTCAAAGCTCTAATGTATTGTTTTTATCCTATAGCGTATCCATATCACAAAAACCACAATTTCAGTTCACAACCCTGTAGACAGTTACAGCAGGGAAGCCAAAGACTGAGCTACCTTCCCACCCCATAGAATTGGTCTCCATTAGTCAGGGGTGAAGTAGATCAGCAAGGGAATGGGCAGAGAACATGAGAACGGCAATACTGGGTCAGACCAAAGGTTCATCTAGCCCACTATTCTGTCTTCCGACAGTGGCTAATGCTGGGTGCTTCAGAAGGAATGAACAGAACAGGTAATCATCAAGTTATCTATCCCCTGTCGCCCATTCCCAGCTTCTGGCAAACAGAGGCTAGGGACACCATCCCTGCCCATCCAGGCCAATAGCTATTGATGGACCTATTTAGGGTGACCAGATGTCCCAATTTTGTAGCGACAGTCCCGATTTTTGGGTCTTTTGCTTATATAGGCTCCTATTACCCCTCACCCCCTGTCCTGATTTTTCACACTTGCTGTCTGGTCACCCTACCTATCCTCCATGAATGTATCTAGTTCTTTTTTTAAATCCTGTTATAGTCTTGACCTTCACAACATCCTCGGGCAACACTGCCACTGCTGGTACTACACTGAAACCTATCACTGCTGGTACTGTATCTCTTGGGTAAATGAACAGAAGACTTCATTTTCCAGGACTACCAATCCAGTACCTTTCCCAAGCTGCAAATTCAATTTTGTAAAGACTAGAATTACTTCTAAAATAAAAAATGCTTTTCATAATACATTTTTAATTTTTGTCTAGGTTACCAGTATGATGGAAAACAGTAGCCAAAAGTAAATTCTATTCAAATACAGAAAAGAACTAAAATGCTTTCCTAATGTCCAGTTACTGTAACAAAGGATTTATATTAGAGATGGGCCCGCAGTACAGAAGCCAGATCTAGATGTAGAAACCTCTATGTCTTGAGGTGTTTGGATCCCAGATTTCAGTTCAGCCCAATGAGATGGCAAAATTGCAACCTGGCTCCAGATTCCAGTAGTCTGATCCAAAGTTCATCTATATTTATAACTAATATATAGCAATGAACAATGCACATTGTTAGAAATTCAGCTACTGTCCTCCTTGCTGTGGGCTACAGTTAGCAGTTCAGTTGGGGCTGGAGATAGACCCATATGGAGTTTTGAATATGTTTTAGTGCCAATCACAAGACAAGTATTCCAAACACTTAAGATAGACAGACCACATCCCTTGAAAGAAAATAGAGTTTTGTTTTTAGGATAAAGCCTTCCCCTTGTGTATGGGGAAGATGCTGCTAGTATTTGTGAAGTTCTTTGAGGACCTCAGCTGAAAGGCACTATGGAAGTACCTAGTATTATTTAAACATAGTAAATGTTTGGTGTGAGAGAACCAGTATGCTACGTATACAGGTAAAAATGGTTTATCCAAGCACCTGCCTACTTATGTAACACAATGAATGAGGGAAATTTGTTCCCCAAATCTGTTCTTATGATTGTTTAAAATTTGTTATTACTCACATCTCAGTATATATCCATGAAAAAGAGGGAAAATAAAAGTAACACTTAATTCTCATACAGCACTTCTCTTCCATAGATATCAAAGTGCTTAACAGCCGTTTGCCATAAAGTGCTTATATGAACATAAGAATGGCCCTACTGGGTCAGACCAAAGGTCCCTCTAGCCCAGTATTCTTACTTCCGACAGTGGCCAGTGCCAGGTGCCCCAGAGGGAATCATCAGATAATGATGAACAGGTAATCATCAAGTGATCCATCCCATCGCTCATTCCCAGCTTCTGGCAAACAGAGGCTAGGGACACCATTCCTGCCCATCCTGGCTAATGGCCATTGATGGACCTAACCTCCATGAATTTATCTAGTTCTTTTTTTAACCCTGTTATGGTCTTGGCCTTCATAACATCCTCTGGCAAAGAGTTCCACAGGTCGACTGTGGGTTGTGTGAAGAAATACTTCCTTTTATTTGTTTTAAACCTGCTGCCTATTAATTTCATTTGGTGACCCCTAGTTCTTGTGTTATGAGAAGTAGTAAACACTTCATCTACTTTCTCTACACCAGTCATGATTTCATAGACCTCAATCGTATCTCCCCTTAGCCATCTCTTTTCCAAGCTGAAAAGTCCCAGTCTTATTAATCTCTCCTCATATGGAAGCCATTCCATACCCCTAATAATTTTTTTTGCCCTTTTCTGAACCTTTTCCAATGCCAATATATCTTTTTTTGAGATGGGGCGACTACCTCTGCACACGGTATTCAAGATGTGGGCATACCATGGATTTATATAGAGGCAACATGATATTTTCTGTCCTATCATCTATCCCTTTCTTAATTATTCACAGCATTCTGTTTGCTTTTTTGACTGCCACTGCACATTGAGTGGATGTTTTCACGTGCAGAGAAAATCTCAGTACTTTTGTAGCAAATAACGCATATCCGGTGCTAAAATTTTGAGCCACTAAATATTTTATCCTATTAGCAGTGAGCTGCAAAAACAGCAGCATATTGCTCTACTTTTCAAACTTCAAATGCTAACTCAGAACAAAATATCTCCCCATTTAAGTAATTATATGCAATGATGCTCACCTTAAGCAACCACCCAATCCAACATCAGCAAAAAGCAGTTATCTAGCAGAGGTTGTTATTACCTAAGAATTGAACAAAATTGAAATATCCACAAGGTTTCCAGAACAGAGGGGTTACGTACAAGAGGCAGGTGCTTACTGCAGGTGGAGCATAATGCAGATTTTATGGTATATAAAATATATATGGATTAATGTAAAATTAGGCCAACAGTTCACAAGCTAGAGCGCGGAAGGGCCAATGAAAATAAGTTCTGTCTTCATTGCAGTTCTTTTACTTCAGCTATTCTCCCACCCCCTTCTTTTCTAAAGCTACTGTTATCTGCCGCCACCACATCCCCTAGTGACCTGCCTCCTCCTCTGATTCAGCTTTGCTATTCTTCTCTCAGCTTTATGAACCTGGCTGCATTCAGATCCCAGCTGAGACCTAGGGATCTTTGTGCCAGTTACTGCAGCACCTCCTTTGAAAAACCGCATCTGCAGTACAAGATCCTGAGATAGGAATGAGTCTTTGCTATGTGCCACTGCAATGAAACTAGCAAAGCTGTCTCCAATGGGCCAGATACCTGCTACTATTTTTATTAAATAAATAAAAAATAAGGCATAAAGGTGCGGGGAGGGGAGAAAATCAGAAGGGGTTGCTCCTGTGAGTCAGAAGAGAGAATAATTAAAAAATACATCTGTGAGACTATTGGTACCCTAGATCCTAAAAGGATTTATTTGTCTTTATCTTTGGGCTCAACCCCCTTCTAAAGTAAGAGGGAAAGGCAGGCCTTTTGATCTTGGGACACTGCTGCCCCTTTGAGAGCATTTACAGGGCTCTCAGCTCCTTTTCTTATACATAGCTGCTGCACCTATACAGCCTTGGTTAGGGGATCACAGCCTCTGCCTGGCCGACAGCAACAGATTGATCTGGAGCAGGAGGTACTGCAGCTGTGCACAAAAGGGATCCCTAAATAGCCGATATCAGCTAGGCCCTTGGGACACCACCTGGGGGAAGTGAGACTGGCTCATGAGCTTAGTGTGTGGCGAGTAACAGAGCAGAGAGAACTGTAGGTGCACCCTTTGGGAGAAAACAAGAGGGAACTGGATGGGAGATGTTCATGAAATTATTTACATTGATAATGTGGATCTGTATAAAAATATTAAGTCAGTGAATTAGGTAATCCTTGAGCTTTGGTGCTTTCTGATAAGATATGGGGGTGGTAGGTGTGTTTGTTTTTTGTTTGGTTAACATTAAAGTTTGAATAGCAGGAGTGTTGTGCTCATATTAAAAACTCCCTAGAGCACAACATAAAGCATCTCACCAGTTTCAACTCTTAAAGTGCTCTGTTTTCATAGCAAGGAGAGGAGTAGGACAGATATTTTATTTAAGGGGAAAAAACACTGTACATAAAAACCTTATGCAACATAAGTATTAAATATGTAAGAGAACTGAGAATACTTTTTTTCAGTTAAATCCACCCCACCCCAGCTGAGTACTTTTAAATTAACAGTTCTACCAGAATCCTTGTTGACTCAAGTAAGTGACTGGGGTATGGAGTTTGAAATATGAAAAGCTTTTAGGTTGCTATTCTAAGTGATTTGAGTGGGTACTGAGTAGATCAATGCCTCAATACCTGTTTTAATCTTTTAAATATGGCTAGAAGTGTTGGTTCCAACTCTGTTTCCATAAGTACATTTACACTTTCTATGTAATGAAATAGTCTGTACAAAAGTACATTAGCACTTTAAAAAACATATATACTTAATTTGGGGACGTCAAGAGGAATGGGTGGCAGATGGGATGTGATCATGCCATTCACCCACTAGTCTTTACAGCACAAACTCTCTCATTTTCAATATTAAAGTCAACCCTGCACACATTTTGCCAAGTAACCACACTGGTGCCATGTCTGTTGTCTGACCCTACCTACTTCGGGAGTTTGTTTTGATAGCGCAGCTTTTTATTGACATCCCACCAGTACATATCATACAAATTCTATCGCCTCTTTGTTGGGTGATGCGTCACTTAGCATGTAAGCTCTTCAAAAGTGGAACCATGCCTTATTAGTGTCTGTATGGGGCCTAGCACATTTTTGGACATTTAATTAATACATCCCCCCCAAAAAATTGATTTTAGATATAACTTCTCCCACAATTCTTTGGTCTATAGATCTACCTGCTATCAACTCCATCACGTTGCTCTTGTACACCACTGCCTCAACTCCTTGTCTTCAGAAGTCTCCAGTCATCTCCTAACCCTAGGGCCTAAAAGTCTCTGCTCTCCCCATTCTACTAATTTAAGGGCTTGATCTACAAGGACAAACAACCCTGCAGGTAGACGCTGGCACTCAAACAGAGCCCCACAAGTGTTTGCCTATACAGTTCTCCTTGCAGAATCCAAACCTAAAGTTCGCATAGCACAGTAAAAAGTTCTCTATGTGCCACCAATTAAGCATTACGTGCCAAATGCTGCAAAGTTCAGAACTCCAAAATTCAGGGCAGTTCAGAGCTGGGGCTCTGGTTTAGCAGATTAAAACAGGGAAGGGTCCAGCTAAGTTCAGAACTAGACTTCACTAAAGTACTGTAGTGCTGAATTACATTTATGTGCAGGAATTCAGCATTATTTGGAAGAAACCATATCCAACACCCATCATTTTAAAAGATTTTCTCCTTTTAGAAGTGTGTGTGGGGCCGGGGGTGGATTTTCAGTAATCCACAGATATTTGAAATTTTGCTCCAATACTATAGTTTCTAGTGTCCTGTCCTCATAAGCACGGTTTACTTTTATGAAACCAAACAAGTTATGCTTCACAGATAGGGATATGTTTCATGTACAGTATTTTATTTTGCTGTGTTTCTATTAAAAATAATTATTATTGTTCTGTGTTTTACGATAACACTGATCAGAGGGGTAGTCGTGTTAGTCTGGATCTGTAGAAGCGACAAAGAGTCCTGTGGCACCTTCTAGACTAACAGACGTATTGGAGCATAAGCTTTCGTGGGTAAATACCCACTTCTTCAGCTGCATCTGAAGAAGTGAGTGTTCACCCACGAAAGCTTATGCTCCAATACGTCTGTTAGTCTAAAAGGTGCCACAGGACTCTGTCGCTATAACACTGAAGAAATTTAAAACAGAAATCCATCTTCCAGATTTACTTCTCCAGTTTAGCAGCCTGTATGACACAAGTGTCCATGCAATGGAAGTTTGTTTGCATGTCCTGCTATTAATGAGCATTAGTGAATCATACACTGCTCTAGAAAACATGTTCTTTCCCATTTACTCACAGAAGGGTGGGCTCAGAGCTGAACAGCTGCTGTGAATAAGTATGTTGTGTACTGGTTAACATTTTAGCACTGAAAAACATACACACTTCCTGGTTTTTTTTATATTCATAATTTGTAGCAATGCTATAGTCCCAACACCCTGGGCAGAAATTCCTTCCCATAGACACCTCAGGGATCCTCACCAAGCCAAGCCAAGCCACCCCTCTCCCAAACACATCACCCAGCTTCTAATTTTTTAAATCCCTGATACCACAACCATAAAATGCTTCTCTCAAAGCTCTACACAATTTCCACTCCCAGGCCATATCCAATCCCCCTTCAACCCACATATTCAATGCCCCCCCCACAACTTCACCTCCCAGGCCACATACAATTCCCCCCCCCCCCCCCCCCCCCAGCAAGGCCCCACACATTTACCCCACTCCTCCTCTGGCAAACACCTATGCTCCTCACAGCAGACAACACACCAGCGCCACTCAACTCCACCCTGCCCCTCTTGCTCCAGCGAAATCTGTAGCAGCTCTTACCTGAAGCCTTTGCTGGGCATCATGCTGCTCCTATAGCTGCTCACTTCCCCATAAGCTACCATGAATGCAGGTGAGAAACAGCAATGCGACTCTAAGGGGCTTTCTACAGCACAGGAAAGCCTCAGAGAACCTTTAGCTTCCCTCCAAGCCAGCACAAGGTGAGCTGGTGAATGCAGCAAGTCCCACTACTCCTTCACAGGTGCTGCTGAACACAGAGCCCTGGGGGGACAAAAGCACAGGTGCACTCACTAGTCAAACTCAGCAACTCTGCCAGCAGCTGCTGCTCTGCTCCCGATGAACAGCAGGTCTGTCCCTTGCCTCTCTCTCCATGACCTCTGTGCAGGCACAGCTCAGAATGCTGCTCTCTGCCTCCCCAACACCAGCAGAGAAGGTATTTACACCTACACCCCTCTGCCAAAGCCCAGTTGCTATCAGGGGGGAAAGTGGCAGAAAGGGTTTGTCTAACAACTCATTACACTAATGAAGGATGAGGCCAATGCTGATGACAGCACCTTTGCTCATATTCAGGCTAAAGAGACAGGGCTGGAGCATTCATTGATTACAGTTGTTTGTTTGGGGATGGGGGGGGGAGCAGGGTTGGGTTGTTAAAATGGTCTAAAAGAGGAAAAACAATCTCCACACTGGGGCCCAGATTCTCAAAAATACAGAGGAACCTAACTCCTATTGGTTTAAATGGAAACTAGGAGCCTAAATACCTTGGGCCTGGGTCCGTGAAGCAAGAGCAACATTCCACCCCGTTAAAAGACAGTGTGATCTGGAAACTGTAACGTAGCAAAGTTAAGTCCTGGCCATGTCCCACCTTGCGTGTTTTCACATTCTAGCACTCTCTAGTGGCAAGCAATACAAGCTTTCTAAACATAACCTGCTAATTTAGGACTAGCGTAGATAGAATAAACATTTTCTTAGCTAGATGGACAATATGTTGAAGCATTTAGAATAGAAGCATGACATTTGAATAGAACTCTAATGAAGTTTGAATGGCTCTATTTAACATTTTATAGGGAAGCAATTCACACTGTATATTTTCTCCTCAATCTATGCATTTAACTGCCATGGAGGCTAAGAAAAATTATATATGCATCAAGGGGGAAAGGCAAGTGCTCTATCCTTACAAAGAAAATGAAAACTTCATCTGCTCTTTAGATTTTCTGTAGTTGCTTTCACTATGCTTGCCATATGAGGTTGGAGTTGTGCAAGTCTTAATGGAACAACACAACCAAAATTTTGGCTTAAATGACCTATTTTACATACAAAGTAAATCTGATGTGCTCATTACACCTGCTTACCATCTATGAAGTGCATCCATCAAGGTTCAACCTTACTCACCTCACCCTTTACTCCATGATTAGTCCCACTTGATTTCCAGTGAAAGTGCTTGTGGAGTAAGGTACTGATCATAAGGGAGATAGAATCACCCATTATAAAAAGGCCACAAATACAAATGATTTTTTTTAAAGAATTGGACAGGAAATAGAGAGCACTCCTCTAGCACAATGACTTTAAAAAGTTGAGAGGGGAACTGTCTTTTTTTTTTTAATTTAAAAAAAAAAAAAAGTAAAGTGGGAGGAAGACATTTCAGAACTCAATAACTGCACTACAAGTGTTGTAGAAGGCCTTAGATCAGGGGTGGGCAAACTATGGCCCATGGGTCCGTCCTCTGAGCTTCTGGCTGGGGAAGCTAGCCCCTCCTCCCTCCCCTGGAGTCATGCCGCCACGTGGGCAGTGCTCTGGGGGGCGGGGCTGCGCACTCTGACCGGGCCATATGGCTGCCAGACATGCTGCTCTGAGCGGCGTGGTAAGGGGGCTGGGGGGTTAGATAAGGGGCAGAGGGTCCCGGGGGGCAATCTTGGGACAGGGAATGGCGCAGGGGTTGGATAGGGCATGGGAGTCCTGGGGGGGGGGGGGGGCGCTGTCAGGGGACAGGGGTGTAGATAGGGGTCGGGACAGTCAAGGGACAGGGAGTTGGATAGGGGGTGGGGTTCTGGGTAGTGATTAGGGTCAGGGGACAAGGAGCAGGGTGGGGGGTTTGGATAGATCGGGGATTCTGAGGGTGGCTATTAGGGGGTGGGAAGGGGCAGTTAGGGGACAGGCCCCAGGCTGTTTGGGAAGGCACAGCCTTCCCTACCCAGCCCTCCATACAGTTTTGCAACCCCCATGTGGCCCTCAGGCCAAAAAGTTTGCCCACCCCTGCCTTAGATCCTAGTACCAAAACAAATTTGGCTTTTATCTTAACTGGAAAGTTATTCAAAAAATGTTAGTAATGATATCGGAACAGAAAGCAAAACTGAAGACGTACTAAAGAAAAAATAGCTATTAAAACCAATAGTACAGCTTTACTCTAATTGTAAGAGTGTAAATACATGACCTTTTTTAGTTTTTGGTTTGGATTTTTCTACTGCATTGTCATTAGAAAGGCAAATGGACAAAGGAAATATAAGGGCTTTGTTATTTTTCCACAAGGTTATTTCAAACAACCTGCTAGCACTAAAGTAGCTTCAGTTTGTGCAGATATCTTCAATTTCATTCCATAAGCAGAAATATAAAACAGAGCATCCTGTAGTTTTGACATTACCAGTGTACTTTATACGTTGTAATCATGTGACCATTGCACTTTATGCTTGTGTTGCAGCTTTGACTTTTTTGCTTCTAGATGCTGTAGTATGGCTAATCTGAACACTTTCTAGTTCATGATATTGGCAATCTCCTTATTTTAGTGGGGATTTAAAAGTGAGTGTCAAAGAAAAGTCTCATTACTAAGACTTTTTCAAGTTTTTGTATAGACACATTAGTTACCAAAATAAGAGTACATTTTATGATGTATTGACTTTATTGCAGTTGTTTGCTTGAAGATCTGCAAGTTTCTAACCATTCCCAATGAGTATCATTGTTAAGAAATAAGATTCCATTATAGTTCGTGTAACAGCAGCGTGTTCTGAAAAGACAACAATCATTCTAACCAAGTTTTCAATAAATTCTGCATAAGTTATAGTCAGTGATCAGCATAACAAAGTGCATACATTCCACTTAGTTAAGGACAAAATGTCATGGACTGAAAAATATTAATTCATACTGTGAATAGAGCACCATGCAAAAAAACTACCTCAGCCATTTTGGTGCACCACAGCTAAGTCATCCCCACGTGCACAGCCTAGAAAATTATTTCTATATTTTTATTCAAGTGTTTTCATTAGCTAAAAAAGCATTCACAACAAATATTAAAATAACAGTTCCTTTTTAAACGAACTGAGAATTGTGAATGAATGTACTCCTTGAAAGCTATAATTATTTTTTCCAGTCTAATTTATGGCCTTGCAATCTGTAACTCAATATTTATTTTATCCTTTGGATCCTGGCTTTAGGCCTGCAAAAGCTTTGGAGTTCTTTAGAGAATGCGAAATTTCATTGAGAAAAGAGATGAAATGCGAATCCCTCTCTGATTTCTTAGCCTCAAAAATAACTACAATGGTAAAATGAGGTTCAGGGCGTGTCAGAAAGTACGTGCTTTGGACTTTGTCATCATAGAAGTGAACAACCTTGTCCAAACTGTTGAGGTCAGAGGTTTTGTCAGTCATAATCATGATTACATTAGGCCAGTGCATTACAGGCCTGTCACTGGGCAGAGAGACCACAGCTGGGTATTGATCCACCCCCTTTGGGGCTTCCCTGTAAGAGTGGGGATGATGGTAGCCATGTCCCTGGAAGCTTTCTGACCCACGGTTGTCAAAGATAAGAGAAACATTAACGGCGTCATATTTCCTGATGAAGCTGGAAATTTTCCCAAAATAATCAGGGTTAGTTTTAGCAGTCAAGGTTTTCATTTCGGATGCAGTTGTTTGTCGACTGAGGGCCTCATGAAAGTAAAAGCTAAACTTGGCAAGGAGAATGTTTTTGAGTTTCAGCAACCAGAGGAAAAGGTGTGGTGGTTGTACAGCCTTCTGAGACTGCCCTCCAAACAAATGTTTCTTGGTCTCTCGCTGTTTCTCAAAAATTTGACCCCACGTCTGCAGCTTTGTGTGAGCACTGTGCAAGTTGACTAGGGATGGGAGGAACTTCCACTCTGAGATCTGAGCCTGAGCCTTTAAAAGATGTGCAAGCACATCCACTTCCAGCTGGAAGCTGCTTTCAAGAGGACTGAGGATTGGATGGTGAAATCTAGAAAACAAAACATTTTTAAAAATGTGATGGATGTTGCATGTGACAGCAAGTGTTATATTCATTAGTACACCAACTCGCAGGCAGAGCATCACTGAAAGTCAAACAGAAAGTGTAGGCAGAAGAATTCTATGTTGATTAATTTTAAAAGCATTACTTTTAACATTGTTTTTGCATAAATATTTTAAATTAAAAACATAGCATCTCTTCATACCTGATAAAAAACAAAGGCTACAAGTGTGTGTATCAAATGAAAAGAATTTGATAAGTTCCAACTTGATAAGTTCAAACACCAATGCCACCTCCCTTTCCAATCACTAGGATACTGAACTTTTTTTAAAAAACCCTGCTAGTTATTTTAATATTACATAACTACTGGCAATAAGACACTTTTTGATGGTTATGGACTAGTTACCAGACATCTTTGTCAAAGCAACTAACACACCCGAAATTGCACGATCATTGTTCAACTAGGCTTCCTCAGAGTCACTTGTCTCCTAACAATGAAATGGGAACAGGGGCTGAATAGGGGGAATTGGTAAATAAAACCGTAATTGACTGTATCTGCTGCCAAACCTGCTCTCAAACTTTAAATCACAGCAGCTGAGGGGCAAGGTCTGATGGAGGTCTGGCCAACATCACACCGGAGCTGCTATCATGGCTGAATCCATCAGACACTAGAAAATTGAGGACAAGATCATCCCTTCACTTGTACAAAAGTTGAAGAAAAAAACAAAACGGTTCTTACATCTGAGTGCCACTATGTGTTTTATGCACAAGAGGGGTCCTGCCATGTCAGAGCAGGCCTGGGTGCGATGGGACACAGGAAATTAAGAGAATGAACTTCTCACTTTTCTTAATTTAACTTGAATTTTTAATATGCCTCTTATTTAGAGGAAGCAGAGCAGCTCCATGCTCTTGCATGTGTGACATGTACAGAAACTCGATTTCCAGTCAAGTAACAAATGTATGTTTGGAACTTACTTTAGCTAGAAGTGGAAACTCGTGTATTATAGAATATCCCTTCAAAAACATTATAGCCATATGTGCAAAATCTGTGACTGGTCCTACAGGCACTGCAAAAGAATTCCAGCCACCACTGGATTTGCTCCTAAGCAGATATCTCCCCCAATCCCAGCACTTAAATCCTCATTTTGAATAGGTACGTTTATATGCAATTTTCCTATTCAAAAGTAAATCTCAAATTACCACAGGAAGTTTCTCATCAGGAGCCTATCTAGGATGGTATGCATTAGTTGTTCTGGTGGGATTTCCCAGTCCATCATGACCACTGATGGTGCTGCAAGAGTCCTAAGGCAGCAAGTGAAACTAGCAGAGTACACCACTGTATCTTCACTGATACGGTAATGTGATCTTGGTTTTGAATCAAGATGGAAATTGCATACAAGATCTAATATACTGTATCATATCACATAAAATGTGTTGTGCTGTCACACAGAAATTGCTTTACTGGATCAGACCAGTGGCCTCACTGGTGTGATAGTCTCTCCAATAGCGTAGGCAGGTCCGGCACATAGGGGGAGCGGCGCTATAAAAAGGCACCTCCCCAGATTCCCCCTGTACTCACCCGGCGGCGCCTCCAGGTCTTCGGCGGCGGGTCCTCACTCGCTCTGGGTCTTCGGTGGTACCTGCCACCGAAATGCCACCGAAGACCCGGAGCGCCGCCGGGTGAGTGCAAGAAGCGGCACTTAAAAAGAAGCGCCACTTCCTTTTTAAGGCGCCGCTTCTGCTCACAGGGGGAGCGGCCACTCCCCCTGCTCCCTCCCTGGCTACGCTACTGAGTCTCTCGCTGATTGTGGCCAGTACCAGCAAGCTGCAAGAAACCCCTAATGGGAAATTATTGAAAAAAATACCAACATGGAAAGTTTTTTCCTAACCCCGCAAAAGAAGTGGTTAGTTTATGTCCTAAAAGCATAAGGGTTTAATATGCTTTCTAAAATAAAAAATACATTTAGTTCTATCTAATGAAAGTGAGAGAGAACTCATTTCTCTCTCCCTGTTAGAACAACTAACAAAAGGGGGAAATGGGTGTGTTCCCCTTGTTTGCTCCTGCTTGATACATAGAAGTCTGCATGGTTTGGGTTCTTAATTTTTTTCTGACAGGATTAATTCAGAACTTGTCTATCCTGTTTTTCCTGATCAAGGTATAACATGCTACCTCCCAATTAGCTTTTATGGGCCACTAAGCAAAAACAGGAAAGACAAGATGTAATATTCCTTATACTTTTAAGGGAAAAGAAATTAAAAGGTAGATTTAACCTGGCCAGGCCTCATTTAAGTCATCTTAAAACAGCAAAAAAAAAAAAAAAAGCACATTTCCCATTTCCCCCCCCCACACACACAATTTTTTTGGCAGGTATTTTTAAGGGAAACCGGAACAAGTATAACTCATTTTGCTGGTGCATATTAACATTGACAGTCTGAGACATAAATCTGAGAATGATGTCTGACAGATTATAGAACAGTGTTAAAGTCGCCATCAGCAGTTGGTTGTGTGGCATTAATATATCCTTTCTAGCTTGTGAGTGGAGGGCCAGTTATGTTGAAAGAAATCTGGCAGATCACATGATGAACATTGCCCTGAAGATAAATTAGACAATTTACCTAACATTAATGCTTTATATTAACACACATTTTGGCTTTCTACTGCAGCAAAGATCCAGGGTTTACTGGCTATTTCAGATGGTGGAGAGCCACACATCTATTAGAACAGTTCTCAGAAAATGAGTGTGCTGATTAATAAGAACATTCCACCACATACAGCATTATGTATTTACTTTCATTGATCTGCTGTCTGTTAGGACAACATTCTTTTTGATGCTGTCTATTAAGCAAATTCATTCTTCTGAAACCCTATTCCTTCTAAATAGTCCCAAAATGTGCTATACTTAGACCATCAAGTGTTTGAACACACTTATTATAGTAATATTGACCTATGAAGGTTATCATTAAAAGCAGCTAACATATTCATGTAAATGCAGTTCTGCCAAGTCTTGTGGATTAACATTATGATGTGCAGCTCCCAACTCCCACTTTGCTTCATGCCTCATAGCGATCTTTTCATGTCTCACGACATAGCAAGATTTGTTAAACGGTTTTAATCCAAAAATACACATCAGCCTTGACTAAAAGCGTGAAAGTATGCTGACTGCACAATAAATGGACAGTTATATGCCAAGAACATCTGCTTTAATTAAGTCTCAACACAGAAATGTCTTGAGGAAGCATAGCATTGCATAAAATGGACAGGATTTTTACAATATTCTAGAAGAACTGACACTGTACCTCAAAATAACACCTTGTACCCATATATTTATCACTATTATATATGTTTTATACTAAGTATGCCTTGAGAGGTATCATATGAAAAAAGTCTGTTGAACATTACTATCCTGTTCAATTGTATAGATTACCATGTATGTGAAGTTGCCTACATGTTACTTATTACAATCTGAGAGTTTGGGAGACGCCCACAAGCTAGCTTTTCTGTGGCAACAAAGGAGCAACTAACACCCCAAAACAGATGTACATCAGGACCAGCCAGCCATGTATTGACGGCCCATTAAGAAGAATCTACTCTCCCAGTGGACCTCTCCCGGAGTCTCCTGAGAGAGCACATACCAGATGGGGGCTGTCTAACCCCTGTGACACAGCAACCATCTTTCCAGCACCAGGAGGAGGGTATAAAATGAGAGACAATAAGGGTCATCGCTCTCCTCCTCCACCTACTCTGAAGGCAACAAGAATGTTTGGAAGACTTTGAACCCGGGAGGCTGGTCCCAGACTGAGCAGAGAATTCAGCTTACAACACTCTAGTTGTCACATGCTACAAGGTAATATTTAACTTTTTGCTTTATAACTGTAAAAAATGTTTTCTCTGAAATGGTGAACCCAGCCAGGAGGGATCTACTCTTACCTATCAAAAAGGCCAATCAAAACTAAATGGGTCATTGAGGGACACCACAATACAAAGATTGTTAATTGCCCCCTCACAGCCATGAAAAGGCTACGTGCAATAGGGCTCATCCCCTCAGCTTGAATTCTGGAAGAAGGAAATCAAAGCAGCTGATAAGATTTTTCATCTGTTTTGCTGTTTGGACTCTCTCAGGGCTGGAGCTAAGAAACAGAAGCAGAGATCCCAAGGGTCAACCTGGCTTAGCCCTAAAAGACATTCAGAGCTGACTGATTACTACAACGGTCACCTTTTGGAACCATAGACTAACTCATTTGTGTATATATATATATGTTTGCCCACTTTAACCTTGTAATAACTCTCTCGTTTCTTTTCTTAGTTAATAAATCCTTGGACAGTTTACTATAGAATTGGCTACAAGCGTGGTATTTGGAGTGAGATCTAAAGTACAAACTGACCTGGGGTCTCCTGGGACTGGAAACAATCTGAGCCTTTTCTGATCTTTGATGTATAGGAACCAACTATCACTAAATCCAGCTTGCCTGGGTAGCAAGACAGACTGGTAATTTTACATTTTTTCGCATGTTTTGCTCTTCCACTGACTTGTGAAACAGGTTACACAAGTGCTGTCAAGCACACAGCATAAACCAAATGGAAACAAAGATCTTTTTCTCCAGTCTTAGGGTACGTCTATACTTACTTCCTGGTTCAGCAGGAAGCAATCGATCTTCTGGGATCGACTTATCGCGTCTTGTCTAGACGCGATAAATCGATCCCGGAAGTGCTCACCGTCGACACCGGTACTCCTGCTCTGCGAGAGGAGTACGCGGAGTCGACGGGGAAGCCTGCCTGCTGCATCTGGACCCGTGGTAAGTACCTTTTAGTTCGAACTAAGATACTTCGACTTCAGCTACGTTATTCACGTAGCTGAAGTTCGTATCTTAGTTTGAACCGGGGGGTTAGTGTGGACCAGCCCTTAGATAGTGCTTTTAGCATTAAGAGGGAAAAGTTTCTGAAACATGCAATTTGTAACGTGCATTGTCCCTTTAATGTTCTAAGCTTTCAGCAGTTCCAAAGTGATTCTGCTTATGTTTCTTACACTATGTTATTAATGTCCTTTTTACCTAACCACTTGCACTGGCAGCCAACAAGAGCTGAGTCTGCAGAAGTTACTTTGAAATGGTAAATTATTAAACTGCAGTGCCTAGATTTGGAATGTTTTAAAGCAGCACTGAGAAATATGTTGATTCTTCCTAAAGCATTTGTAGGTTTAAAATCTAGTTTAGCTTTCAGACATAGGAGCCCCTCAAATGTATTTTTGCTGAGAATGTGATTGTTAACTAGAGGAGAAAGTAAACTGAACATTTTTCATTGGCTTTCAATGACAGTCTACAATAGCTGACTATTTTAAAAACAATTATGTTTTATTCTATATATTAAGTCATCCTCTTTTCAATTTTATCCCACAGTACATTTCAAAATCACTATCAGTGGAAAGGCTTCTATATTTTAGATAACTAAGAAACAGCCTCTCTTTGTATGGACCTTTGTGTCAACTCTGATCAGGTTGGGGGCTCCTGCTATCGTTCATAAATTTGATCTACAGTTTGAAGCTAGAGGGCATAGAAACTCTGGCATTTGCTGCCCTGTTGGTCCAATAAATCTCAAGTTAATTGACTTTAGGGTATGGTGTAAAGTCTTTCCAGAGAGGCAACAATGGTATTCATAAAGAAATATATCCTGGAGTGAGATTTTAATTTACCTGTAGATAAACTACACATTATTTTAATCTCTACATGCGCTTCTGGAGACTAGGTGATGGGCACATTTTCCAGTCTAAAAACAAAACTGCTCAGATGCAAGTATTTGTATCTTATTTCTACACTAATTCCATGTTCATCCTCCTAAACTTGGGTCCACTTTGAATTTAACATACTTTTTTCACATGAAACACTGCTACTGCAAAACTCCCTTCACTGCCTATAATTAACACAAAACTCTTCCTATTTGCTGAGTGCGGGAAATGACTGAAGACAATTCTGTGACCATGATGAGCTAAAGTATCTTCATATTTTCTTGCAAGAAGGGTCATGTTTTGAGTACTGCAGAAATGCTGTATTACTCATGTCACATTTGTTTAATGCATGAACTCAGGTGGAGGATTGTGTTGCTTAACAAAAGCATAGGACAGCAAAATTATTATACCTGCTGGAGAGGACTTGCTTAGGCCTCATCCTCATTTACAGCACTGCAGAGAACATCATGACACATCTGAGTATTTAATTCTAATAAACAGGAACTCACCTTGAGCTGTATTTCTTTAGGATGGATTCCAAAATGTTTACCAGTTCCTCAGAGTTAATGAACTTTTGGGTGCTGAGGGTGAACATTTTTTCATAGAAGTCAGCAATTTCCATCCGAGCCTGAACAAAAAAACAGAGCTGTTCAGACAGGTGAGAAAGCAGCTCTTCCAAGTGAGGAGCTGTTCCTCCTAGTGCATTGCGACCCGTCGCCACCACCTTCTTCAGCTCATTGTGCAGAGATGTGTAGATGGTTCGGATGGAGTCCTTTCGGCTGAAGAATGACTGACCACCTGTTCAGACAAATATGGCTGTATTACCAAAACCCAGGGATGGCAAAGATAGACAACAATACTGGAAAATGGTGAGCATCCATGCTACCTTTTAGCTAGGTGCTCCTAAATGTCTACATTAAGACATTTCACTGAGGTATTTTTCCACTCACAGAATACCTTTCAGATAAGTACACTGGGAATAAGCATTTGCATATAACTACAGGTAATTTTGTTCAGTGACTGGCATAATTCATGCTTGTTGCAATTCATTTTTCAACAAGGGACTGGTGTAAGACTTTCCTCTCTGCCTGCCTGCCTCCCCTCCCACCCATCTCCAATTTTCAGAAAGGTCACAAAATAAATACGTTAGCAAGGCTAGGTGAGAATCTATCAGCTGTGATCTGGAAACACTCCTTTCTATGGAGACTAGACACACATGAGTCACGGTGCAATTTTAATAATCTATGAGACTATTAATAACACTAGACCTTTTAATGTGACAATGCCCTTTAAAACATGAAACATTTAAAATGTGTAAGACAGAACTTAAATGTGAACCATATAATTGTGTGTATACCAAAGGTTTTCAACTCCCCAAACAACCCAACTGCAAATCAAAAACCCAGAGGAAAACAATACCCACATACTTCAGAGGACTGCATGGCAGGTTATTCCATAACAAGACAAAACGCAAACAAGTACAACATCTTAAATTATTGAGAACAAGGGGAATGTGGGCTTGTATTTTCTCAACAGCTGTTTGACACCACTTGGGATTTAAAAGAACCAATAACAGAAAAAATGTAAAGATACTTCATTAGATGCCAGGAACAGATCGCATGAAGGCACCATTTCACTAGCTCTGATTAATAATCTCCACTGAAGGCCACCTGTCTTACTAAACATATGCATGGATTTGCTGCAGAGGTGTCATTGCTTCCTAACAACTCCGTGCTGCAACAAAGGGCCGCTACCAGCATGAATAGAGCAGAAAGAAAATGTAGGGATGACATGCTAGGGCCCCAAGAGATATCTGGGGTGAAACAGAGAGCAAAAGACTGTTGTCCTACTAAGCTGTTTCTCAATCACAAGCCTCCCCTGTTGTATTGTTGGATGTCATTATATGCCCACATCAACTACCTTCCCATGATATTTAACCTGCTTCAAAGTCAAGTAAAATGTTTTAAACGTGATCTGCTAAAAGAAAAAATTGCTGTGCCTGTGCTCTTTTTGCTTCTTTATGAGGTAATAAAGGGAGCCTGAAAATTTTGTTAAGCCTTTACTATTTGATTTTTACATTATAAACGTAGGTCTTATCTACTCTTATCTTGTCCATTCTATAGTGACTGGAGAACTAGTGAAATTAAATATAGAGTTGAAAGGGGAAGGGATTTTTAGTCCCTTTAGATTCTGTGACATCCAAAGACCTCTGTGACTTCAGCCAGCCCCGGCTGGGAGCTGCAGAGTCCCGCTACCAGCAGCAAGGGGGACCCCTGGAGTTCAGCAGAGCGGGACCCTGGAGCTCCCAGCCCACCCGCAGCTGCCCAGGCTCATTTTATCATGGATATTTTTAGTAAATGTCAGGGACAGGTCACAGGCTTCCGTTAATTATTCATTATTGCCCATGACGTTTACTAAAAATATCCGTGACAAAATCTTAGCCTTACTAATAATCTGTATTTTGGATGCTAAGCACACTCCATTATAAAAGATTCTTGTGACTTTTTTTGAAAAAAAACAAAACAAAAACACCCAACACTTTCACTGTTTGCAGCAGGACTTTGAAATTTGGCAGGCAGTAAGTCTTGAGGCTAGAGAAGCACCTTTTCTTTGTCCCATGAAATTCCATTCAGAGTTAGCAGAGAGAAACTTTTTAAAATGGTCATTTCCCTTCTGTTGCTTCAATTGTCAGCAAGAATTTGGCAGTGTGCCACAGCAACAAGATGAACATTCTAAATCTGGGCCCAGGTTGCAATCAAGACAGAAGTAGAGAATAGACTACTGCAGAATAAATCCTGTGAAAAATATAGTAAGTAAAGACTGTCAAAGTACAAGGGAGCCAAAATAAGGTTGCATAAGCAACCTAACTTCTCTCATTTCCTAACTTCAGAGGGCTTGATTTTACAATCTAAATAACATCCTTCCAACATAATAATGTACTACATGCAAAAAACTAAGCAGCAAAAAAAAAAAAAAAAAAAAAAAAAAAAAGAAGAAGGGGGGCGGGGGGCAGACTTTCTTTACAAAATAAAATAAAATAAATAAAACCCCCAGCCTTTGCAGGCCACTTTTAAGATGCTGCATTACATTATGAGGACAGAGTCCACCACAGTGACATGGCAAACCTCTCTCTCCTCTTTTACAGGTAGGATTCCACCCATAAATCTGGAAAAAACCTTACTATCTGCATTACTTCCACTTACATCTGCAGCTTGCAATCATGTCAGTGCACTGAACCAAGCAAAAACACCAGAAACTCTCAGCAGACAGCAGGCTTAACATAGAAGGCAAAAGATTCAACATTCGCAGAACACATCTTGCAGGTGAATCTACTGAGGCTAAAACAATGAAGGAACTTCACTGGCTTCAATGGGACTCTATGCAAGGGTCCACCCCTAAGGGACAGATTGCAGGATCAGCACCTTTGTTCCAATCTGATTCATTCTGGGAACAGAAGTCAGGAATTTTAAGTTCACAGTGTGCAAGCCTTAAAATGGAATTCCCTTCATTTTTCAGGCTGAAAGATATACTAACACGTTAAGGAAAATCCATGTAACACAAATAATATCTATTTTAAAGACACTACTTCAAAGACTAGATTTTATGCAGATATTGAAACAGTTTGACTCAGGACCTCAAGTTTTCAAATACTTCGCAACTGCAAACTTGCCAGATAATTTTTCAAACACCAGAGAAACAAAATGAAACCCCCCGTCTCTGCTGGCACCCAAAGTCCACAACAAGCTGTTTGAACAAATGATACCTGATTATCCAAAGTCAATTTAGCCTGGTGTTTGATGTCAGCAGGTACGACATATTAGCCTGAGTAGTAACAAGTTAGCTTGCTTACATTTTAAATTACAAACCTACATAACGAAGTTCTGGCATAGGATATGCCTGCTCAGTTTCTGGTCATAGAATTACAGTAACTCCTCCCTTAACGTTGTAGTCATGTTCCTGAAAAATGCAACTAAGCGAAACAATGTTAAGCGAATCCAATTTCCCCATAAGAATTAATGTAAATAGGGGGAAATATATATATCACACACAGGATAAGTTTTAAACAAACAATGTAATAGTGTACACAGCAGTGATGATTGTGAAGCTTGGTTGAGGTGGTGAAGTCAGAGGGTGGAATATTTCCCAGGGAATGCTTTACTGCTTAATGATAAACTAGCATCCGGCTGAGCCCTCAAGGGTTAACATATTGTTGTCAATGTAGCCTCACACTCTACAAGGCAGTACGAATGGAGGGAGGGGAGACAGCATGGCAGATACAGACAGAGACACAGACCCTGTGTGTGGGGGGGAGAGAGAGAGAGAGAGGCGCATTGCCCCTTTAAGTACGCTGACTCCACTCTAAGTACACTGCCTTTTTAAGTATATCAGGAAGTTGAGACAGTAGCTGCGGACAGCAAACTCTCTCCCTCCTGAGCCCTGTCACGTCCCCACCCTGCTCTATATGGAGAAGGGGTAAGCGGGGGGCAGGAGCACGGGGACACCTTGACATTAGCCCCCCTTTCCCCTCCTTCCCCACACAGCAAGCAGGAGGCTCCTGGGAGCAGCTCCAAGGCAGAGGACAGGAGCAGCACATGGCAGTGGGGGGAGGGACAGCTGAACTGCTGGCAATTGATAGCCTGCTGGATGGCTGCTGCACAGGGAACTTAGGGGAATGGGGAGCTGATAGGGGGGCTGCTGGTTCCAAGCCCCCAGCTGCTAGCTGCAGTGGGCTGCTCTTCCTGCAAGCAGTGGACAAAGCAGGTGTCTGCCAAACAACGTTATATGGGAGCATTGCACAACTTTAAACGAGCATGCCCCCTAACTGATCAGCAACGTAACAACGTTAACCAGGACAACTTTAAGTGACGAGTTACTGTACTCATATTGCTGATTATAGATGCTGATAGACAAAAAAAGAATTGTTTTCTTAAAATGCCTCTCACACACCAATAGTGTTAAAGAGAGCACCCATGTCCAGCCACCAAGCCTAGAACTTTAAAATCTGTTTTATTGTAAGGAAGATTATCAGCAAGGCCAATAGAGTTATTGTTATCCCATTCTCTTTTTAGAGAAACAGACCAGGGTACTTTAGTGGCTGTTGAAGATGGATATCCATCAACTTGAGTTTGAAGTATTTGCAGAGCTGGTGTTATGTTTTTGAACACTCCACATTTTAGCGAAAGACGTGACAGTTGTGTGAAACCCCAAGGACTGAGCTTCTGATTTTTGCACTATTTTAGAACAGCATCATACAGCACTTTCCCCTGGATATGGGCAGTGGATAGAATCAGACAACTACATACATCATCATCACCCCAGAATTTGCAGCAAGTTGCACAAAGTTGTATATTTACTTCAGAATTGCAGCAGACCATACCCATGGTTTTCATTTTAAAATCTTTAACTCAATCACGTGCCTATTATCTCATCCCCCATCAGATACAGTACTTTAGGGAAATAATTCCAAAACCAGATTGTGCCTCGAAACTACTTAGGAAATTTGTAATTGCAAAAGGTTCTTTTCACATCAAATCCATCTCAGGTGATCAAAAGTTGCAGGTATTCAAGTGAAAAGCCACCACTAACAGCAGCACTAATTTGCATTCTTGTTGGCAGTCCTAAGCAGAGAACTGAATGGGCATGAAATTTTAACTACCTTAAGCCTAGAAGTGGTCTCCCCATCTCATGGTAGAGGCATAATCATAGGGGAGCATGGAGCAGCTTTCACTGTTGTTCATGAAATATTTGTTTGCAAATAAATAAGACTGTTGATTCTGGGTCTGTCAATTCTGTACTTTCTACAAGCACTAAATTCGCTTTTAAGTAACAGCTTTACAGGAAGATAGAAATTCTTCTTCCTGAAGCTTACATTCCTAAGATAAAAGAGAGTTTAAAGTCTCTACTTAAATATAAACTGAACTGAAATGTTTCAGGCACCCTAGAGAGTTATAGGACAGATCCTTGGCCTTCAATATGCCCTGTGTGCCACTTTCAGATGTAAAAGGGAAATCGGCTGCCTTCAACAGGGCATCTGGGATGATCCTGCATAAGAGGAAATCCCCAACTGGCATAAAATCAGCATAATCAAGTAGAGAGCAGAAGGGGTTATGGCTAGAGCTTCTTATGTTCCTGCCATCCCCATTTGTGTAACAGCTTTTATGGGGGCTGTTAGCAGCCTGTGTAAATTAAAGCAGTCCTGAGGCTGCTCTAACTTTAGCCTCTAGGGCAGGGGTAATCATTTATTTTTTATCAAGGTCCAAATGTCTTAGTCAGGGTATAGTCAAGGGCCAGACTCTAGAGAAGGAGAAAAAATAATGATAAGTAAATAAAGACTTTGGGGTCTGTTCAAAAGCATCTGGCGATTCATTTTCGATCCACAGTCTGCCTATTGACTACCCCTGCTCTAGGGCCATGAGTGCAAAGATGACATGAACCCTCTGACCCACCCCTTTTAGGCACTGCACGGAGCAGTTTGACCAGACCCATGGCTACAGTATCTAATTGTGGGGAGTCTTACACTTTTTGCCCAGTCTCAAAAGCCATACATTGTTGAGTTGCCAGATAGTATAAGGCACAGCAGTTATTCATCAACTCACATGTCTTGCATCTACCCTCATACTATCATATACCCAAAGATGGGCCTAAAGGTATAACAGGTACCATCCTGCATTGGTTTTTTTTGTTTTGTTTTTAATATATGTATATAAAGTAGGAAGGGAGATTAAATAAGGGGTTCTCAAACTTCATTGCACCACGACCCCCTTCTGACAATAAAAACTACTACACGACACCAATAGAGAGGACCGAAGCCTGAACTCACACAAGCTCCATTGACCTGGGCAGGGAGGCAAAGCTGTAGCCCAAAGGTTTCAGACCCATCTTGGGGGCTTGTAATCTGAGTCCCGACACGCAGGCCTGAAACCCTCAGGCTTCGGCCGTGGGTGGTGGGGCTCGGGCTTCGGCCCTGTGCCCCAGCAAGTCCAAGCCAGTCTTGGTGACCCCACTAAAATGGGGTCACGGCCCACTTTCAGGTCCTGACCCAGAGTTTGAGAACTTCACCATCAAATAGTGTGTGTATGAATTTAAATGCTTGCAAACTATAACTCTGGAGGCCAAAATCCTAGTATATGTACAGAACACATTGAACATGATCAGAGGTCGCGCAAACTTTTCCCGGTGCACTGCTAGCATGCTCAACTCTGACATTAAGGGAAACACCTAGCAGGTTATGGAGCTGTTCAGTCTGAACAACCAGTCAACCCTTGGCCTTTCTGCTGAGACTACAAAGCAGGATGTGAGGGGTGGCTGTCATTAGGACAGACAGCTAGAGAGCAGCCTGAGACCACCACACTCATTTCACTCAGGCTCCTTGAAACGCGAGGTAACGAGATTGGAGCAGTGACATAGCAGGGACGGCGTTAGCATCCTGCAGGGCTAGATCCCACCAGCCCCAGAACCGCATTCCGAGGCCAGCCAGGGCTCTGAGCCCCACCTCTCTGCGAGCAGGACATGCAGCCGGGGATGCTGCTGCCAGTGGCCACAAGCGGCAGCAGGGAACCTTTGCCTCCCCGGGCACCAGGTCCAGGGGCTGGACGCCAGCCCGGCTCCCATTCAGCAGCGGCACCGCCCCTCTGCGCTGTCACCTACCAGGACAGCCCCCACTGGCGGGGCGCTCAGCCCACCTGCTAGCCGCCCCTGGGGCCCGGTCCCCTCCCTGGGCAGGCTCCCGCCCCCCAAAGCCCGGCACGCTGCCAGGCGGGGGCCCCCCAAACGGCAGGAGGGGGCCGCCAGAGCGGAGCGCCCAGGGCGGAGGCGCCCGGCAGCCCCCGAGCGCCGCGCGGCCCGAGCCCGGCGGGTACCTAGCTTCTGGCCCAGGAAGGTCATGCTGTGATAGGCCTTCTCGGCGGCGGCCAGGTGCGCCAGCCCGGCCAGCAGGGAGAGCCAGCTGGCTCCCGCGCTCTTGTTGGCCTCCCGCTCCTTCTCCACATTGTCCTTGGCCTTGTCGTAGGAGAAGATGCCCAGGTGGGAGAAGAACGTCTCCAGCACGGCCTGCTCCAGCGGCACCGGGGCGCCCAGCGGGATCGACTCGCCCATGCCGCGCCGGCCGCTTCCAGCTTCCCGCCGGCCACGTGACGAGCCAGGCCGCCGCCCTCGCCGCCTGGCACGTGAGCGGGGATGGGGCGGGGCGTCGCCGCGCTGACTCCGCCCCTCGGCCGTGTGACGTGCGAGGGGCAGGCGCGGGGCGGGTTAAGGCTCTAAAAAAAGCCGGGGCGACGTGGGCGGGTAGAAAGTGCTTCGCGGCGGTGGGGGTTGGGCGGGGTTGTCTCGGGCGCGGAGAAGGGCGGCGGGTGGGTGCCCCAGAGAGCGGGGCTGAGCCCGCTGCTCCGCGTTCTTGTGGCGGCCCTAGCGGGGGAGGGCGGCCGGAGCCTGATCCCGCGGGGATTGCTCGGGCTCTCGCCGCCTCAGAGACCCCAGCACCTTCCCTGCAGCGGTGCCCTCCGTGCTGCCTCCCTCGGCGTGAACAGCGCGTTTTACTCCTGGGGGAATTCGCCGCCGCTGCGCAATGCAGGATTGTGCCGTAATTAACCACGTGCGCAGAATTATCTCCCCCCCCCCCCCCGCCGAAATAGGCTGCCGCCATGTTGACTTACGCTAGGGGCCGCTGGAGCCTGCAGAGCCCAGCTGGCAAATAGAAAACAGGGGCGGCCAGGAGGCAGGGGAGGGTTCCCAGCAGTTGCAGTTCTCAGCACCCCCCGAAGGAAGGAGGGGGTGGCGTGCAGGAAACTCCTTGCAAGCCGGGGACCCAGCATCAGGCTGTTTCTCCCTCTGGATCCCTGGGCTCTAGGGGTGGGGGTCTGTTATAGGGGTTTCTTTAAGTTTTTACTCCGGGAGGGGAAATTTTGTGTGTGTCTGTATTGTTAAATACTTAAACCTGTATTGTTACAGATATCATTGCTGATAGTATTTTGAAATAAATTACCAAAATAATTGAAACTGGTGTGATTATATAGTGTTGTTTTTGATAAATGACATTTGCAGAATTTTAAAATATTGTGCACACGATTTTTTATTTTTTGGTTCAGCATTCCCCCAGGACTAAGCGTTGCATAGAAAGGGAGCTAGGTCATATCTGGGTGTAAGGCCAAAGGGATCATTAGATCATCTGCTCTGACCTGCGGTACCCTAGGGAGCCACTCATCCAGTTTTATGCCAAACAGTCTTTTTGGCTTGTTTGTCCCGTGACCAGTACCGGGCAAAACCAGTAGGGATGCCAACTTTCTGAGTGCAGAAAACCGAACACCCCTGCCCCGCCCCTTCTCTGAGGCCTTGATGGCACTCACTCTATCCCCCATCCCTCCGTCACTCACTCTCCCCCACCTTGCTCACTTGCTCATTTTCACTGGGCAGGGGCAGGGGGTTGTGGTGTAGGAGGGGGTGAGGGCTCCAGCTGGGGATATGGGCTCTGGGATAGGCTGGGGATGAGGGTTTGGAGTGCTGGAGGGGGCTCAGGGCTGGGGCAGGGGGTTGGCATGTGGGGGAGGTGAGGGTTCTGGCTGGAGGTATGGGCTGTGGGGTGGGGCTGGGATGAGGGATTTGGGGCTCAGCTAGGGGGTGGGGCCAAGGGGTTTGGAGTGCAGGAGAGGGCTCTGGGCTGGGGCAGGAGGCTGGGGTGAAGAAGGGGGTGAGGACGATCCCTGGTTCCTGTGTTATGTGAAGGGATAAATAACACTTCCTTATTCATTTTCTTCACACCATTTATGATTTTATAGACCTCTATCATATTTCCTCATTAGTTGTTTCTTTTCCAAGCTGAACAGTTCCAGTCTTTTTAATTGCTCCTCATATGAAAGCTGTTCCTTCCATGCCCCCTAATAATTTTTGTTGCCCTTCTCTGTACCTTTTTCAATTCTAATATGTGTTTTTTTGAGATGGGGTAACCAGAACTGCATGAAGTATTCAGGGTGTGGCCGAACCATGTATTTATATAGTGGCATTATGATATTTACTGTCTTATTATCTATTCCTTTCCTAATGGTTCATAACAGTCTGTTAGCTTTTTTGACTGCAACTGCACATTGAGTGGATGTTTCCAGAGAACTATCCACGGTGACTTCAAGATCTCTTTCTTGAGTGGTAACATCTCACTTAGACCCCATCATTTTGTATGTATAGTTGAGATTTTATTTGCAATTATGCATTTCTTTGCATTTATCAACATTGAACTTCACCTGCAATTTTGTTGCCCGGTTCTCAGTTTTGTGAGAGCCCATTGTAACTCTTTGCAGTCTGCTTTGGACTTAACTATCTTGAGTAATTTTGTATCATTTGCAAACTTTGCCACCTCACTGTGTACCCATTTTTCCAGATCATTTATGAATATATTGAACAGCACTGGTCCCAGTACAGATCTCTGGGGGAACCCTGTGTACCTCTCTCCATTCTGAAAACTGACCATTTATTCCTACCCTCTGTTTCCTGTCTTTTAACCAATTATTGATCCATGAGAGGATCTTTCTTCTTATCCCATTACTGCTTAGTTTGCTAAGAGTCTTTGGTAAGGGACCTTGTCAGAGGCTTTCTGAAAGTCCAAGTACATTATATCCACTGAATCACCTTTGTCCACATGTTTGTTGACCCCCTCAAAGAATTCTAAAAGATTGGTGAGGCATGATTTTATTTTACAAAAGCTGTGTTGGCTCTTCCCAAACAAATCATGTTCATTTATGTGTCTGATAATTCTGTTCTTTACTACACTTTAAGCCAGTTTGCATGGTACTTACTGGCCTGAAATTGTCAGGATTGCCTCTTGAACCTTTTTAAAAAGTTAGTGTCACATTAGCTATCTTCAGTCATCTGGTACAGAAGCTGATTTAAATGATAGGTTACATACCACAGTTAGTAGTTCTGCAATTTCATATTTGAGGTCCTTCAGAACTCTTGGGTGAATACCAGCTGGTCCTGGTAATTTATTAGTGTTTAATGTATTAATTTGATCAAAACCTCCTCTATTGACATCTCAATCTGTCAGAGTTCCTCAGATTCGTCACCTAAAAAGAATGGCTCAGGTGTGAGCATCTCCCTCATATCCTCTACAGTGAAGACCAATGCAAAAAATTCATTTAAATTCTCTGCAATGGTCTTGTCTTCCGTGAGTGTTTCTTTAGCACTGCAATCATCCAGTCATCCACCGACTGTTTGGCAGGCTTCCTGCTTCTGTACTTAGTTTTTTGAGTCTCTTGCTAGTAGCTCTTCAAATTCTATTTTGGCCTGCCTAATTATACTTTTATACTTGATTTGCCAGAGTTTATGCTCCTTTTTATTTTCATCACTAGTATTTGACTTCCAATTTTTAAAGAATGCCTTTTTGCCTCCAATGATCTCTTTTACTGTTGTTTAGCTATGGTGAATTTTTTTGTTCCTCTATTTTTTTAATATGAGATATACATTTAATTTGAGTCTCTATTATAGTGTTCTAAAAAAGTTTCCATGCAGGCATTTCACTCAGAGTCACAGGGCTAGTGGTGACATCCTTTACTGATCTGGATTGAACCTCAAAACATCACAGAGAGATGTTCCTTTCAGAAGGAGGTAACTGACATACCTCCCTGTTTGGCCATCTGTGTATTTTATGACTCACACTGCATGCCTATTTGCATTCTGAGCCAGGTGAAAATTGAGAGATTGTAAAATATAAAAGAAAGGAAATCAACTGGAAGAAACAAACAGCTGGGCTGGTATATCTTTGAGTACAAAGAAACACACTGAATCCTTTACCTAGGAGACAAACTGACAGTGGTCATGCCTCATGAAAGAAGGGTCACAGCCAGCTTGATTGTAAAGCACTGCAAGAATTTTGGGTGAGCAATACTTTACTAGACATGAGAGTATCGTGTTAATTAATCAGGGCTCTAGAATGTGTGTTGTTAATTTTATTTTATATGTAACCATTTGTTTCTAATATTTCTACTTACTACTACTTGAATCTCTTTGCTTTGTTAAATAAATTTATACTTTATTTCACTATAAACAAATCTAAGTGCTGTGAGTTAAGTGGAGCAGTGATCGGAGATGAAACTGGTAAGCCAGGGTGTAGTACATCTTTGGCAGCAGTGTATCGGTGAATGCTGCGAGTGTCCAGTGGACATTCCAGGGAGAGCTTGAGGATTGAAGTGCACCTATCACTAATCTGTAGAGTGACAGCAGGGCCTGTAAGGCCTAAAACAGAGTGCTTTTGTTGCCTGTGATTGGTGGGGTTAGGGGGCTGACCCCCAGCAGTCACAGACAAGGCTTCTTCCTGCTAAGGGCAGGTGATAGTGAAGTGCCTCACAACTCTGGTCACCCACTTTACTGTTCCTTTAGTTGAGTGTGGCTCCCCATGCTGGATATGGGACCTGCAGTTATCTGTTTTTGCAAAGGGGAAGGGGACACAGGATATACACTGGAGCCAAGATGATCGATGAGAGAGAGAGGGCAGAAGAACCTGGTTACTGACATAAGTAACAAGATTTTTTTGTTCTCTCATGGGAGGGATGGATGGTGGGTGGAGGAACTGCATATGAGGAGTTGTATATTTATTTGCATTGAGAGACCCAATGCAAATTGGGTGGGAGAAGGAAGTAAATGAACTTAGCTTAAAAAGTGAGCAATGGCTCTTTGAACGTCCTGACTCTTTGTATATACCTCAGGTTACTCAGCCAGTCATCCAAAAAACCTCGCCTCATTGTGTGTGCATAGTGACTTGGAAGCCTAAATCTTAGGCACCTTTGAAAATTTTACTCTATGTCAGAAGGATGTTCTATCCATCCTGTGTTCCATCCATTGTAGTATCTTCCGAAAGGTATCAAAAGAATTGCTTATGGTAGAGATAGAAAATATGTTTACATTAGGTTGTCCGCCCCTGGGGATTAAAATTTTAAAAAATGAAAAACTAAATATACTGTAAATGCCACACAAGGGTCAAGCACAGTTGAAAGTGTGTACAAGAGCAAACCTAGTACAAATAAATTACATTCTGGGACAAGAGAGAGATGTAGGGAGTCATCATCCAACATGAAAACATAATGCCCAGCCAAGTGGCTGTATACAATGTACAGCACTTTGAAGGCCAAGACAAATTACTCATATCCTGTGTATGTGCAAATGTTAAACAGAAACAATAGAACAATATTTTTTCTCCCTGGGGTAAATCCCATAGACAGACTCAGGTTCCTGGGTTGTCAGGCTGAGCCAGGATGAGGAATAGTTTAGCTCAAAACTGGTAAACAAAAAAGCAAAATATTTTATGGACCTGACCAAGATGATGGAGTATCTGGCATGGGCCTCCTACTGCTGTGTATGGCACATAGTAAGTGTTCCTGCATGGGAAGAATAATTGAAATTTTTAGAATGATCATTATCAAACAACATCGTTATTTGCATTACAGTAGCACCTACTGGCCTCAAGCAAGGTTGAACTGTGCAAGCCTCTGTAAATACAAATAGTAAGAGACAGTCTCTACCGCCAAACAATTTACTATCTAAATAGATAAAGACGGGAAAAGGAAGAGTTGTCTCATTTTAAGGCCAGGGAACTGAGGCACAGAGATATTAAGTGATTTACCAAAACCAATACAAGTAATCTGTTACAGCTGGAAATTGAACCTAGATCTCCTGAGTCATCTTTCTACCCCTTCAGTTTTATTACAGATGTAACCTTTCTGCCAGTCTCAGTTGTGGGCCACAAAAGCAGAGCATTTAAAGCCCCAGGGTTACAAGAACATAAGAACGGCCATATTGGGTCGGACGAATGGTCCATCTAGCCCAGTGGTTCTGTATACAACACAAAACCGGCTCAAGCCGCCACCCAGTGACCTGGGACAAATTACACACCACCCTCTGGGCACCTCTAAGAGGCAACACTTCCTGTTTTGCAAGCACAGAGTCTGAGTGTAACAAATAAACTTTTAAAAAAAGGAGGGAAGTAATGCAGCAGGTTTAAAACAGACAAAAGGAAGTACTTCTTCACACAAGGCATAGTCAACCTGTGGAACTCATAGCCAGGGGATGTTGTGAAGGCCAAAACCATTACTGGGTTCAGAAAAGAATTAGATCAGTTAATGGAAGATAGGGGCATCAATTGTTATTAGCCAAGATGGTCAGGGATGCAACACCATTCTCTGGGTGCCCCTAAGTCTCTGACTGCCAGAAGCTGGGACTGGATGACGGGTTGGATCACTTGATAATTGCCCCGTTCTGTTCATTTCCTTTGAAGCACCTGGCATTGGCCACTGTAAGAAGACTGGATATTGGGCTAGATCAGAGGTTCTCAAACTGGATCCCTCAGGTGGTCATGAGGTTATTACAATGCAGGGGTGGGGGTCACGAGATGTTAGCCTCCACCCCAAACCCGCTTTGCCTCCAGCATTTATTATTTATATATTTTATATATTTAAATATATTTTTAAAAGTGTTGTTAATTTATAAGGGGGGGGTCACACTCAGAGGCTTGCTATGTGAAAGGGGTCATGTAACAGGGTGAGACTCACCACGTGGCATCTCCTGCTGGTTGTCCCGGGGAATTAGCAGTTTCCAGCCCAGAGCGCCCTCTGCTGGTCACTGTCCCGCTCACCGTTGGCCCCCGTGTCCCTCCCAGACCCCGGTGCCACTTTGACTGGGGTGCTGCCTCTTGTCAGTACCCCCTCAGTCACTGGGTCTCCCCTCCCAGGGGAACCCCCAACCACTATCCCCACTTTGCCTCAGCCTATGAACTCCTGCCAGTCATCATCAAGCCCCTGTTCCCTGGAGCAGACTGCAGTCTGTAATAGCCAGTCATCATAGGCAAAGGAGGTTTGGACCTACTGCCTTTACCTAGCACCCCAGTACCTCCGTGGGCCTTGGACAAGGCCCTGCAGCCTGGGAGGTTGCTAGCCTGGAGCTCCCCAGCTCTTCTAGCCTTCCCCAGCCCTGCTTCACCCCAGTACCCTTAGGCTCCCTAGGGAGCTAGGCCCATCTTCCTCCTCAGCTAGAGGGAGACTACCTCCAGCTCCTGACTTCACTGGCCTTTGTAAGCTGCGGCTACTTCCCCAATCAGCCATCCCCAGCCACAGCCCTCTCCCAGAGCTAATTTCAAGCCCTTGTAGGTAGGAGCAGGTGACCACCCCGCTACAGGTCACCTGTACAAAAGTTTGAGAACCATTGGGCTAGATGGACCATTGGTCTGACCCAATATGGCCGATCTTATGTTCTTGTAACCCTGGGGCCTTAAATGCTCTGCTGTTGTGGCTCACAGCTGAGACATCAATAGCGAGCAGGCAAGTATGCAATTCCCTGAGTGGCTGTGCGCTGTGCAGCCCTAGTTCAGGACTCTGACCCAAGCAGCCTGCCTACAACACAACAGCCTCACTCTGGTCTCCACCAGTCTTGTTTGCTATTTGCAGGGTGTCCCCAACACACTCTCAGTCCCAAATTTCCCCCAAACCATCTGCCCTTAAGTGTCCAACCCTCTTTTAGCACACTTGGAGAAATAATAAGGGTCATTGCCCCTTTAAAGAGATAAAAGCACAGTTTCTTACTTTAACTGGAGTCCACAATCATTTCAATTCAAACATAAGGACTGGGTTGGTTGAGATTATAAGTAAAACAAGTTTATTTAATCAAAATAGATAGCTTTTAAGTAAATTCAAGCACAAGGGATAAAGATAAAATGCTTTGAAGCAAACAAAAGTAAAAATACACTTTTTAGTGGTTAAGATGTAACTTAACAAGCTACTGTCTTTATTCAAGGTAGATTACTTACCAATCTTTCTGCTTTGCAACCATGGCTGACTTTCTCTCAGTCAGGATCTTCCACGGAAGTATAAGGCTCTGGTTTCCCTTGTCTTCCTAGGTGAAAGATGCCAAAATGGCTCTTTGTTTCCCCTTATATTTTTCAGAGTTCATTGACTCTGTTTCAAGAGGCAGGATGACCTCATGCTGTTCTCTTCCCTTCCTGTGGACTTTCCATCTCCCTACCGATTTGTATGTAAATTGGGCTTCCATTGTTTTGATTCCACAATATTACCTTCCCTCCTGTCTGGGAGAAAACCTGTTTCACCCTTTGTTTGGTCAGACTTTAAAGCATAATATCAGTAAGTATCCATAATTCCTTGCATAATTTTTATATATATATTTTATATTTCACAATGATATTGATTGTGTAATATGTCACAAGCTTTCAAAAAAGATGCTGCTTGATACACTTTTATAATACAGCAAAAGTCTATACAATCGGTTGATTCGATTGCTTATTATATGAGGTTCAGACCCCCTCCCACACTCACTAGGCTGATGGTTTTGTTTACCTTTTATGTAAAGGTACCTTAATTGTGTCTGCCTGATGACCAAGCTGGTCAGACAAAAAAATACACCGTCCATTGTATATGGGGACTGAGCTTATGCATTGCTTGCCAAACATGTTTTAAGAACGTAATTGTAGCACATAGCCATAACATTTGATGTACACACTGCATATTTACATTATGCAAGAATATTAATTATCAGAGAGTTATTAGTTTTCCAATGATATATTACATGCCATCTTTTGGGTATATATAACATCACAACAGAGTGTTAGATGTAGTGAGTCTATCACCTCTGACAAGAGTTGCTGACACACAGTAATGAACCATCAATGTGCCTCTGTGTGCTGCTTTAACTCCAAGACTTTAAGAGAATAATTTTCCATGTAGATTAATAATTTCTTAACTATGATCTGTACATACATTTTGCAATGATTATGATAATCAGTGGGCTCTTGGCACAGACCTGACATGCCATGCTTTGCTAAACTATTATGCAGATATCCAACGTAAGGGATACCTGTAAAATTCTACGTACCCGCTGTACCTGCTGCCAGTTTGCACCAAGGGATAGCTAGGTCACAGTGGGTACTTTTTATTCCTCAAAATTGTACTACGAAGAATAGCACCAACTGGAGCTTCTCTCATCCCACTGCTGGCATGGGACAATGGGTGACTGAAGAAAGGGCATAGAATCAACTAATATTTTACCATGTTCTTGACTTCTTGTTGTCTTTTAATCTTGAGGAATAATGGGATGAGATTGCTGTAGTGTTTGCGATACTAGCATGATTTCACTATAACAATACAGATTCTGTGTAATTTGTGGAACAAATGTCTGCTGGAATCATTGCAATGCTTACGGGTAAGAAATAATGCATGACATGAAATAAATGTTTCAGGTATTTATTTTTTAAATGGTCCTTCGTCTATTGTTTTGACTATAATTAAACCAGCAGAATTTGAATTCTCACTGGTAACTGCATTTTCCAGTCTCAAAACAGTTGTCACAATTTACTGCATTGTGTAGTGACCCAGACCTACAACATTCTGCCAAATTATGTAAAGCAATTATAAAACTCTTTCCTAGCTGCTCCTTCTCCTTGATGTTCTGATTAAATGTGGTTCTTGCAGCTGTTCTGTTCCTTCTTATCACAATGTAATCTTGTAGCCTGTTTCTAGTTGATTCTGGCTTGTGTTTCTGTGTGTTCTAAAGTGGTGATAAAAAAATCTGCTTTTCCCACTTTATCAGAGGAGTATTTTTAACTCTCTTTTTTTTTTTACTCTAAGGTGAGGTTATTCTGAACCTTTCAAATCAGTAGTTCCATATCGATAATTTTTCTTGAGTAAAATGAAATTGTTCTAGAGAGGGAGTTCAAATAGCCACATTGCAATTTCCGCCTCTGAAAAATCATATGTACCTGTGTATGTGAAGTGTGACACAGTTTCACTTATTGTTAGTAAGTCTGCTACTTAAATTATATTGATTTTTGTGTTTAGTTTGCTCCTGTTGCAAAGTATTTAGGCAGCTGGCAGTTCAGATACCATACACTATTATAGATTGCAAGAACCCCAAGAGCAGAACCTGAAGCTCAAGTAATTTATATTACAGAACCTAGTTTTCAGAAGTGCTCATCACTTGCAGCTCCAGAGTGCTTAGCAGCAGTTCTGAAAATCTGATCCTACAAACACAAGTAATTTTACACACATAAGTCGTCCCAATGAATTAACTGAGACTATTCAGACATGTAACATTACTTATATGCATAACTGTTTAAAGGATTGGAGCCTAAGTGTATAAACTGGATTTTTGTCATTTTCTTGCATCTCCTTGTGGTCATAGCTATTACTACACAAATCTCATACTATGGGTAAGTAGTAGAAAGAGGCTGCCACTAATGTAGCCTGTTCAGTGAGAGTTTTTTCCTATGTGAGGCGCTAATTTTTGTAAAAAGGCTTAGCTCTACAAGCCTCTGCAAAGCTAATAATATAGTACTCTAACAATTATGTTTTCAAAGGTGCTGAATTCTACTCAATTACCACAGAAGCCAATATTTATAATAGGCATTCTATTGACTTACAAAGAAATACAATATTCATACGAATAGAGACTTGAGCATCTGAACTAGTAGCAACAGAGGGATATTCATACATGTAATTTACTTGAATCATCAGTGCTATCAGGAAATAGTAGTCGGACAATGATAACTACTTTATTAAAATACATTAGTGTTTTAACCCTGTGGCATAAGCAACCTAGATCAGAGTATTGCAAAATGCTTTTAAAGGCTGCATAATGCTGTCAATGCAGAGACTTCCGCATATAAGTTTTATTGATGTTAATAAGATGCCCCCATAAATTCTTACCTATTCTGATGAGAATGTACTAATGAATTAAGAATAGAGTTTGGATACGCAGGAAAGATTTGCAAAGGTATAGATGGGAATTAGGGCCCAGGTCCTCAAAGGTATTTCAATAAATTCAATGGAAGTTAGGAGTTTAATACCTTCAAGATCTGGATCTAGGTGCCCACATTTCAAAGGGAGTTGTGTGTCTAATTTCCTTAGAATATCTCCCCCTGATTTTTTTCTCACTATGGCAAATAAGAATCTAAAAATATAATCGTGGCTTTCAAAAATCTTGCAGCCTAGAGAAGAAATATTTCAACAGCACTGCTCTCTGCTAATGCCTCATTTCTGATGGAAATGTCAGATTACCCATCCATAAATTGCAAATAGGGAGGCACTAGGTTCCACTACATCTACAGCAGGTGAATACTTATCACTTACATTTGTTGCTAGTGTCATAACTTGCCGCAGTGTTTGTTGATTTTTCAGACCCATACTAACATAACAGCAAGTCCCCTAGGACTTCAATAAAATTATGATAAAGCAAATTGGGAGTAGGTGATGTCCCAAATATTTTCAGAGGTGGGACAGTTCAACTCTCTGAATATGACTGATCAGTGTGAATCTACAAGCATGTTTTAAAAGTCATGCATGCAGAGTCCAGGAACACTGGAAATATACCCATCCCTAACGGAAGGCAAGAGGACACCGTGGTACTGAGCGCTTATCTAGTTACAGCGCTGCGGCTGCCCCGCTGTAGCACTTAATGCTAATGGGAGAGCTTCTCCCATTGACATACGTGCTCCATCTCAAGAGGCAGTTGCTATGTTGATATCAGAAGTCCTCCCGTCAACATAGCACTGTCTACACCGGGAGTTAGGTTAGTATAAATGCATTACTCAGAGGTGTAGATTTTCCACATCACATAGCAACACAGTTATATTGACATGTTAGTAGTGTAAACCAGGCCAATGTAGCTTGATTAGGAGCTGTATTCAGGCCTCCTTTTTTGTGATATACAGTCTCATCTTACGCTGGGGTTACATTCCGCAGTCAGTGCGTAAAGCGAAAACCGCATATAGTCAAACGCTCATTGAGTTGAATGGCGGGCAGAATCGCCCACACTATAGAGAAAAATAACAATTTAAAAACTTTTTTTTTTGCCGACTGCAAAGCTGAATTTGCACGTTAAATGCGTGCAAGATGCAGCGCACCTGTAGTGACTAATTCTAGCTGATGTGGTATAGTTTACTCATAATAGCAGGGAAGAATAACAGTGTTATTTCCAGTGAGTCAGTTTAATGTAGGATGTACACAAATTTTTATAGTTTTAACATTTCCCAGTTTGATGTACACAATTTACATAGTTTTAAACACAGGGGTCGGCAACCTTTCAGAAGTGTGCCGAATCTTCATTTATTCACTCTAATTTAAGGTTTTTCTATAAGTCTTTAATATATAACTAAACTATTGTTGTATGTAAAGTAAATAAGGTTTTTAAAATGTTTAAGACGCTTCACTTAAAATTAAATTAAAATGGAAAGCCCCCCAGAGTGGTGGGCAGGACCCAGGTAGCGTTGAGTGCCACTGAAAATCAGCTTGCGTGCCGCCTTTGGCACCAGTGCCATAGGTTGCCTACCCGTTTTAACATTTCCCAGTTTGAGCTTCTGCTTAGCATGAAAGGGGATGTGTGTACTTAAAGTACATAATGCAAAGTAGTTACCATGATCTGGGAAGCTGCAGTAGCATATTCCATGTTGAGACTGACATTTATAAACAACTGCCACCCAATTGCTTACAACTCCAATTGGTCAATTACCAGGTTCCATTTGGTTTCAAAAGAAACTTTCCATAAAGTTAAGTTTTATATCTTACACTTTAATCCTTAAATATTAGGCCGTATGTCCCAGCACAAATGAGATTGAGTACAGATTTAATCCAGGTAAAACCAGGTGTATGAGTAGGCAGAGAAAGCACCCAGAACGAGTAGCAGTAAAACAGCATTAATTGGAAGAAAGGTACTAATTGTAAATCAGACTAGTCACTGAGCATCTTTTTAAAACCTGGGCTGCAAGTAACAGCTTTTCCCCCCCCCCCTTTCTGCTTGGTGTAGCAAAGCAACCTTTTATCTTTAAAAGGTCCAAGTAGTTTGGTCTAGGTCATAAAACAATCCCTCTCCTTCTGTACATGGAATCAATACAGGCACTAGTTCACTATCTGTACAACAGAAAGTTGTAAGGTGTTCTCTTTGAGGGACTCAACTCCTAATTCTTTCTTCCCCACGTGGTCCATATATGTGGACATTCCAGACATACTGGAAGACTTTTCTCCCCACAGGAGACAGTTGAAGGAAGAGACAGAAGGAATGTAGGATTTCTTAACTACAGTATAATGGATTTATGGGGTGGGAATAAATTTTGATTTATTTGATTTGGCGAGAAGCAGATGTGGATGGCTCAGTTTAGTTGCTGATTTTAAATACTGAAAATGTAGATATATTTTAGAACAAATGAAATGGAACACTGGAAAGGTTAAATATGCAAGCAACCATCAGTAGGTAAGGCTGATAACTCCAGGGATGAGCGTCTGTTGAAAAGTATTATAAATTTTCACATTAAGTTTTCATTGACATGCACAATAAATGTGGACACTAAGGGCATGTCTTCACTTGCAACATGGCTATGTAGTCACGGTACCAGCGAGGGGCACTCCCAGCACTGGTGCACTGTCCACACTGCCACTTTACAGCGCTCAGCGGGGTGTTTTTTCACACCCCTGAGCGAGAAAGTTGCAGCGCTGTAAAGTGGCAGTGTATACAAAGCCTAATAGTCATTAACCAAGTGCACAACAAAGCGGGATTAAAATCCCTTAGACTGAAAAGCTCAAAGCAACCTTAACTATGAAGTATGAATATAGAGGCATGTGTAGTTATGTAGCTTTCACATTAAGAAAACTTAAGATGCAAGACTGTTATAGAACTACAGCAACAAGTGTCTCAGTTGGTTTAAGCTTTTCCCCTCCCATGGCTGTCCATGCAGTAGTAAGTGTTCTCAATGGCATTTCCTCCAAAACTAGGTCTTGCAAATTAAAGAGTCAAAGATCTTTCCAATAAGAATTTTATTGTAACACACAGCAAACAGAATGTTCTTGCATTTAGAAGAATGTATTTGGTCTCTTGGTGGTGAAACGTGGTTTGTGCTGACGACGCAGAACTCTGTGTGGCAGAGGGAACTTGATTTTTGAATCCTGTAAGGGAGAAAGTGTTAGTTTTCATTTATATCCATCTTGCAATAATCTCAAGTCATACACACACTATGTAAGTCACAATAAGTGAATTAGAAAATTCAACTTCTGACCTTCATATCTAATCTGCATTAGAGATCAGAGCAACAAGAATTTCCATGAATCAGGGTTACTAGAAACTAGGAACAACCGAAGGTTCCTTTTTCTAAGCTCTTTGGGGAATGATCTGTCTTTTTATTCTGTGTTTTTACAGCACCTCACACAATGAGGTCCTGGGTAATACAACTATAAAAGACATAACTACTAACACCTTTCTATACAGAGCTGCCCTGTATTTTAATAAAGTTATTTCAGCGTAGCTGTAAGACTAGATGTACTTTTTGTATTTAAGAGAACACTCATTCAAAGCACATGAGTACTGAAAGAAATCAACCCAATTTCGATCAGTAGTTTCACTCAACTAGTTCTAGCACTAAAGGACCCATGATTCCAAGTTCCAACAACATACATGCAAGTCTGACTCAATACATCTCTGCTATATAAAATAATTGTTGGACTGCAATGTAACAATCTGTATTTTTAATCAGCATAGTACATCCTGTAAACTTAGTGCAAACTTCTAGGTAAGACAGATTTTGTCCCATCCTGTGTGTTACAATGAGCACAACCAACCACTGTTTTACTTTGTTTCACTTACATGGAACTGCTTGACTGCAGGTCTACGGCACTTGCTAGCAGCAATCTCTTCAACCTTCATGATCTGAATAGAGTGAGCACGGGCACGATGGCGGGCACCCATATCACGGTCTGGAACACCAGAGTGATATTAACATTATCACATTTAGTTTAAACAACACGATTCACAATTTTTTTTTTCTTCTCCTCTGTGCAATTTGAAATTGCTTACATGTAGCAGGTTTTCTTAAACAGAGTTCCTTATAATGAAATTCACCATTCTTGCATATTATATTTAACAGCGGACTTGCATACTATAATTTAAACTGCAGCTTGGTAATACATTTTTTCTTATACTTTCCCTACAGTTATTCTAGTTAGGAGGATTATTAACAGAGGAGCAACAGTCTCTACTGAAGCTTTTTATTACAAGTCAGACGTGCTGCCACCTCCCCCCTACACCAAAATTCTTCAAAAAGGTACAATTCTGCATGTGTAGTCCACATTTTTGGGGCAAGAAGTTAGTGAATCAGGAGCTATACTTAAAATTATGGAATACTAGAAGATGTAAGTTGGGTACAATTACTATTTTCATACTTTCCAATGGTCAAGTTATTCTTTAAGCGTAACAACCCTAAGTTTCTAGCTTTTTTTAAAAAGTCACCAACTTTAGCATTGTTCAAAGTCCTCAATTAATACAAGAAATATGCAAGGGACTGATAGACCCAAAGGTTCACATTTGAGACAGATTCTCAAAGAAATCTGAGGTCATCTTTATACCTCAAAACATGGGCTCCAATTTTTGGTGCTCATCATGTATGAATTTATATACACAACATTAAGTACAGTTTAACCTTTTTGTTCAGTAATTCTGTGGATATGAGGATCTCAAGTGCTAATTATCAGTTTCAAAAGACATTGCTATCTCACAATATTGCTGTGCCTACTACAATGCTCCCAAAGGCAACACACACATTTCCATATAAATCCTCAGCTTTCAGGAGTTTACAACTCAGATGCAAGATGGGCATACAGGAATTCTGAACAAGCTCTCAACTATATTGCTTGAACCAGATTAGATATCAAAAATACACATAGAATAGTAAACTGCTGTGTTTAAAACTTAATTTGATAAAATGAGTTAATTTAATAGAGAATATGCAGAAAGTTTTATGTTGGACCTTCAGTTTCACTTTCAAAAGCACATCAGCTCTTGAAAGGCGACAAGGTACATTGCTATTTGCACACATGACAAGAACACTATTACTAAAAATAATATTCTTTGGGTTTTTGTGTGCACTTTTCTAAGTGTTCTAAACACAAATTAAAATGCACTAGTAGTGTTATATTTTGAATGAAAAAATATCACCCATTATAGTAACTGCATATGGAATTTGACTTAAAAGGTAGCCCCAGATATCTCAACACAATAGATCATTAGTCTATCAGATATTAAGGTCTACTTGTGACCCTTTGTAAACAGAGTCTATGAGGTCTTTTTGGCCGTATTGGAACTGAACTGAATTTCCTGAAATCTTTTGTATGGAAGATAATTGGTAATACACCAATTATCTTCCATACAAAAGATTTCAGGAAATTCAGTTCCCACAAAAACTCACTCTGTTATAAAACACAAAGGTATTCTCCACATGGCATGGATGCTAAAGTCTTAATATGCTCAATATGGCCAAATGAAATATATTTACTTACAGCACTGTGTAACAGCACCAGCAGTTGTCAAGTCCCTGTATTCCCTGTACATGTTGTGGGTTCCACTACGAGAATCATAGCGTAGCCAGATACCGAAGTTTTTCACCCGCAAGGGGGACTTTTCAAATACCTGAGGTTATAAAAGTGAAGAAAGAACCAGAGATAAAGACACTACCTCACTGATGCACTGTGTATTAAATAATAAAACAACAGTTTGGGAGAACACCACATTAAAGTTCTAGCTGAAGCATATGGCAGAATTCTATCATCTTGGGAATTTTTTTGTTTTTCCTCACACACACATTTACGTTAAGTCAATTTTTTGTCATTAATCATGGTAAAGGGTAGGTGAGTAGATTTTTCTACCCAAGTAAGCAAGCATCTTTCCAAAGGGATACGGCCAGATTTTTCAGAAACAGTTATTTTGGAGTACAAGTCCCTCTTACTTTCAGCAGGACTTGTGCTCCCTTGTCACTTTTGAAAACTATGCCTCAATTGTCAGGTTAGCCCCAAAGCTTAGATTTTATTTAAAAAAACGAGTTAAATCTAATTGTTTCAGTTACTTTTAAAGTTCCAATTGGGGGAAGAGGAGTAAGAGTGAGTGTGCCAATGGAGAAAATGTGTTTTACAAAAGGCAAATTTCATTTTAATGCCATGGACTGTGCAACAGGGATGGTAAAGAATTACAAAACAGATTAGAATTAGAAGGTTTAGATGAATCTCAAGTGACATATACCAAAGTAAATAGGAAACTCTTAAGACCATACCTGTCCACAGTACACAATTTCTCCAGAAGACTTCTTCATCTTCTTCAGCTGAGACACAAAGTACCAAAAACGGGACTTGGCAACAACATGATTAGGCGCGAAGATACGCATCCGATAGAGGGGTGGTGTTGGACATTTAGGAGTGGGAAGGCATCGTCCAACAACTTTGTACTCCCTCAGCTACAAACAAGAGAGAGAGAATGAAAAAAACCACCCCAATGTTCAGAGGCGAAAGTAAGACAGTGTTCGCGGTACAGCGAGATAGCAGAGCGCATGAGCAGTGATGTACGGAGCCCACCGCTACTGCAGACAGCAATGTTGGGGGAAGCAGCTTACAGCGGAGAGTCCCACGGATAACGCACACTACGGCCGAGTCCAGCTCTCCTACGGGATCTCGTCAGGCCCTTCGCTTCCACGAGCGCTTCGGCTCCGGAAAGGCGACACGGCTCCGCTTATTCCCCGCGGAGAGCATCATACAGTCAGAGCAACGGGCTTCGCGCGCCGCACAATGGGGTCAGAACCTCTCGCGGGACTTGCTCTAACCAGAAAGCTGCACTTATGGGGGCTCGAGACCCGGCTCCCGGGGTCCTGGCCCCTCCAGCCCGTGCGCTCCTGCCGCGCCTCAGAGGGAGCGTTGGGAGCACACGCGGCCTGCGCTGGGAAGAACCCAGGCCCGCCTCTCGTAACCCCGCGCCTGAGGCCGGCCCCAACGAAGGGGGCGCTTGTTGGTTGCAGCGCCGCTCTGCGCGGCCTCCCCAGTGTCACGTTCTTGGCGGGCGCCATGTTGGCCGCTCGCTCCCTGAGGAACAGATGGGCGAACCAGACGGGCGGGACCCGCCAGAACGGCCCAAGGACCAGTTACTAGCCCGCCCCACCCCCAACACCGGGCCGGGGCCGTCCAGCCGCACCCCGCTAGCCCCGGAGGGCCACGCTTACAGTGCCCGACGCCTTCATAGTGCTGCCTCGCTCGCTGCCACCCAGAAAAGGAAGCGGCGCCTGCGCTCCAGCCTCACGTCGCCCGCTCCGCCGGAAATAACGCCCTCATAATCATTCTAAACGCCTATTGGTTGCAAGAAAGACTCCTACTGGATGTAGCCTCAGTCAATCAAAGCTCACATAAGCTTCTATTGGCCTCTTTGCGACCGCCATAGCTACACGTTATGCTCCGGCGGCGCGTGGCGGGCCCCTATACTCAGGGCCCTTAGTGTTGCCCCTACGGTATTGGCATGTCCTCCAACGTATTAAGCGATGGCGCCTGGTAATGAACAGCAGTGAACTCAACGCCTGTACCTAGTCCCATTCTGCAACACCGCTAACGTAGGGAGCCGAGTTCCCAGCATGCATTGCAGCAAGCACCTCGCCCGCGGCCGGCGTGCGGGCGATCCTGCTCCGCCGGCCCAGCCCGACCAGAATAGCGCACTGCATGCTGGTCCTTGTAGTTTCAGTGGTCTCGCCGTAGGAATTAGGAGGTGGGTAGGTCTGTTCGTCTCCTCACGCATACTGCCGGCTGCGTTCCCTCCAGGCTTGCAGGCGGGTGAGCGCTCCCCTGCGCGGACTGGGGCGTCTTTCATTCCCTTGTGCTGGGCGGGGTTGGATTTGCTGTCTCTCTTCCTTGGTCGGCACCAGCTTTGTTTTGGTGATGCCCCACAGGTTTAAGCTCCTCCGCCTCCTGGACCGACTTGAACTCTGGCTTTTAGTCATAATCAGCAACATGTAAGATACGACTTTTAAAAACTAATTTTATATTTGTGGACAATCTAGGCACTATGCCCAGATGTACACACACTCTTTCCCCAACCTAATGTATTATATATATTTTTAACATTAGTTTTAATACATCTTTTAAATCTGTTCTTATCAGTTTAATATCTGACCCACTTAAGCCCTTGAGTGATCCACAAACTGGGAGGAGATATCCATGATCTGCTTAAGTTGTATGCAGAGCCTGATCCAGTAGGTGAGCTCAAAGACTACATACATACCAGACCACTAACTGGGGACATGGGAAACACGGGTGCCAGTCTGCTAGAGGGGGAAAGAAAGGATTTGAAAAGGTATCTTCTATCTCTTGAGAGACTGCTCCAGCCTCTGAGCTATAGACGGGGTGAAAGTAACTTTTAAAGGACTGTAGAAGCGACAAAGGGTCCTGTGGCACCTTATAGACTAACAGAGGTATTGAAGCATAAGCTTTCGTGGGTGAATACCCACTTCTTCGGATGCAAGGAGTGGAAAAAGTGCATCCGAAGAAGTGGGTATTCACCAACGAAAGCTTATGCTTCAATACCTCTGTTAGTCTATAAGGTGCCACAGGACCCTTTGTCGCTTCTACAGATCCAGACTAACACGGCTACCCCTCTGATACTTTTAAAGGACTTACCAGTACGCCAGAGTCCTGAGCAGGGGGCGGGGCCTCAACCAGAAGAGGCGTGGCCTTTAAATCCCCGAGCCCTTTAAATCACTGCCGGAGCCCTGGGCTGTTGCCATTACCCTGGGGGCTCTAGCAGCGGGGCTCGGGCAGCGATTTAAAGGGCCCAGGGATTTAAAGGCCCCGCCTCTTCTGGTTGAGGCCCGGCCCCCTGCTCAGTACTCTGGCATACTGGTAAGTCCTTTAAGTTACTTTCACCCCTGCCTATAGCTCAGAGGCTGGAGCACTCAGGGGATGATTTAAAGGGCTCCGGGCTCCCAGCCACCGCTACCACAGCCGGAGCCCCAGGCCCTTTAAATCGCTGACAGAGCCCCATTGCTGGAGTCCCTAGGGTAGTGGCGGCAGCCGGGGGCTCCAGCGGTGATTTAAAGAGCCCTTTAAATCACTGCGTGAGCCGTCTCTGCCACTCAGGAGCTCTGGCAGCTGGGCTCTGGTGGCAATTTAAAGGGCCCAGGGCTCCGGATGCTGCCGGGAGCCCCAGGCCCTTTAAATCGCTGGCCTGGGGAAGCCGGTCTGGCACGGCGTACCGGCTTACTTTCATCTCTGGCTATAGGATATTTGATGTGGGGCTTCTTCAGTCTCTCCTGTTGAAGCTGTTCCACTCCGGGAAAATAATGAAAATGTGATTGGACCAGGGGGATCTGGACCTTGGGTCTCCTAGGTCTAGCCAGTGGACTGCAAAGTCTCTTTCTGTGTGGCCCACTATTAAGTATTTATTCACAATGGAGCAGTGAGTGGTCCAGAAAGAGAGATTCATAGATCACAAATTCCAAGGCCAGAAGGGACAACATCTAGTTTGTATAACACCTGTATGACACAGGCCATACAATTTCCTCAAAATAGGTCCTAGAGCAAATCTTTTAGAAAAACAACTAATCTTGATTTTAAAATTGTCAGTGATGGAGAATCCACTACAACCCTTGGGAAATTGTCCCAGTGGCTAATTACTCTCACTGTTAACAATTTATGCCTTATTTACCATTTGAATTTGTCTAGCTTCAACTTCCAGTTATTGTATCATGTTAAACCTTTCTCTTCTAGACTGAAGAGTCAATTATCAAATATTTGTTCCCTATGTAGGTACTTATAAACTGTGATCAAGTCATGCCCTAACCTTCTCTTTGTTAAGATACATAGATTGAGCTCCTTGAGTCTGTCACTATAAGGAATGTTTTCTAATCCTTTAATTGTTCTTGTGGCTCTTTTCTGAACCTTCTCCAATTTATCAACATCCTTCTTGAACTTTGGGCACCAGACCTGGACACAGCAATGGTTGCAGCAGTGCCAAATAGAGAGGTAAAATAACCTCTCTACTCCTACTTGAGACTTGCTTGTTTATGCATCCAAGAATTACATACTTTTAGCTACAACATTTGCACTAGGAGCTCCAGCTCAGCTGATTATCCACCATTACTCCTAAATCTTTTTCAGTTGGTGCTTCCCAGGATAGACTCACCCATCCTGTAAGTATGGCCTACATTTTTTGTTCCTAGATGTATACATTTACTTTTAGTTGTATTAACACACACCTTGTTTGCTCGTACCCAGCTTACCAAGTGATCCAGATCACTCTATATCAGTAACCTGTGCTCTTCATTATTTAACACTCACTCTATTTTTGTGTCATCTGCAAACTTTACCAGTGATGATTTTATGTTTTCTTCCATGTCACTGATAAAAATGTTAACTAGCTTAGGGCCAAAAACTGATCCCTGTGGGACCCCACTAGAAACATACCCATTTAATAATGATTCCCGGTTTACAATAATATTTTGCAACCTATCGGACAGTTATTAATCCAAATCAAACACCTTACAGAAGTCTAAGTATATTACATCAACTCCGTTACTTTTATCAAACAAATCTATACTAATAAAAAAATGAGTTTGACAGGATCTATGTTGCATAAACCCATATTGATTGGCATTAATTACATTATCCTCCTTTAATTCTTTATGAATTGACTCCTGTATTAGCTGCTCCATTATGTTACCCAGGATTGATCTCAGACTGACAGGCCTATAATTAATCCCATTTACCTTTTTTCAATACTAGCACAACATTACCTTTCTTCCTGTCTTCTGGAACTTCCCTAGTGTTCCAGGACTTTTTAAGTAAACTACATGTTGCAACTCTAAATCCCTTTGCAATATCAGTTTGCTACAATATTCTTCACACTTGTCCTAAACTGTGTTGTTCCTGCCTATAGTTAATCAGAAATGTCTGTATTTCAGGGGTGAGTGAAATGATCTCCTTAAATGCTGTAGAAGTCCTATTTTTGCAAATTGTTGTGACCATGTGGAACTTGTTGCACGATTGCACCCAGAACCTCCAAATCAATTTGGCAGGAAAGGCACTGAATAAATGTAAGATATTAATATTGCTATGGTCAGACAAGTTATTCTGTAAATATTTGCATTTTGTTACTGCACTTATTTGTTTTCTCTGTCTTCAAAGTTTTTGATCCTGTAAACATGCACATTTAACTGTTAATAATTCCATTGAAATTCTATGCTGGCAGAATAATTTGCAAAGGCAATAAAGGCATGTTGATGCCTTTGTCATGTTTATGGCAGTCACTGAAGTCGATGGGACTATTCACATACTTAAAGCTAAGTATGTGCATAACTATTTTGTAGGATGTGGAGATATTTTGTAGGCCATTTACTGAACAAGTTTTTCTAGTCAGAACTACAAAATCAACACCACTGTGGAAAAACAAGTTGTGTTTTGTTCTGTCTGGCATGTAATTAACATGATTACCAGCTAAATTCTAAAACTAAAACTTTTACTGTTGGTGATGCATGAAGTGGGAAAGAACACAACTTAATTTTCAGATTCCAAGTTGAGTTTATTGTGCAGTAGCTTAATCTTATTTTGACTTGTAAACTGAGCAGAGAATTAATGCACAATCATGCTGTAAATGAAAATAATCATTGAACCCACAATGTCATATTTATAGTAATAGTTGTGACTATTACCACATTTTATAGCTATGTATGAATAACTGTTCTTACTTTTTATGGCTATTTTTCAATAAACTTTTTAGAAAAGTGGAAACTTTTGATAAACAGGCTGTATTTTGGTATGTGCATCATATTTTTAAATCATACATATGCATGGACAGTAGGTAAAACTTCCCCTTGGGGAGGCTAGCCCCATGCCCTGCCTCTTGCAGCCAAGGCCACGCCCTGAGGGAGCTGAGTGCTTGTCTCCTCTCCCCCATGGCCCCAGCTGGAGCAGAGAGCTCAGTTGGGGCCATGGGAGGGAGGAAGGGAGGGGGGGGGGGCTGAGAGTTTGGTCCCAGCTTGGGTTGAGCTCTCAGCCCTGGCTGGACTGCGGGAGCTCTGAGCCTGGAGTCCCTCCCCTGTTCTGCCCCGCTCTGCCTGCGGCCCTGCTCATTTCCACACCCCGTTCCACCCCTTCCCGAGGCCCCGCCCCCGTTCCATTCTCACTCTACCTCTTCCATCCTAAGGCCCCACTCACTCTCTCTCCCCAGCCCCCCGCCATGGCCCTGAGAGCAGATAAGCTCTGTGCCCCCGCCACCAGTGGCATAGCCAGGTTTAGAGCACAGGGGGAGCGGAGCTAAAAAAAGGCGCAGGGAGCAAAAAAAAAATGCTTCGCTCTGGCTGCAGCATAGGAGCAAAAGGCGTTGTGAGCAAAAAAAGGCGCCGGGAGCAGTAGCGTAGCCAGGGCGGGAGCAGGCAGAGTGGCTGCTCCCCTCACAGGGGCCGACTTCCGGCGATGCCCGTGGGTGCCGTCACCCGGCGTCGGGGCCCTGCCCAACGCCGGGCCCCGCCCCCGACGCCGGGTGACGTTGCGGGGCCCCGCCCCCGACACCATGTTGCCCAGCGTCGGGGGCGGGGCCCCGCAACGTCTCCCTGTGCTCCGGTAAGTTTGCCACGGGTCCGGGGCAGGCGGGGAGCTGCCGGTGGGTGCGGAGCACCTACCAATTTTTCTCCGTGGGTGCTCCAGCACGGGAGCACCCACGGAGTCGGCGCCTATGGCTCCCCTACTGAGCAGAAGCGGTATCTTTTTTTGCTCCCGACGCCTTTTGCTCCTACGCTGCAGCCAGAGTGGAGCATTTTTTTTGCTCCCGGCACCTTTTTTTGCTCCCGATGCTTTTTGCTCCCGGCGCCTTTTTTAAGCTCCGCTCCCCCTGTGCTCTAAACCTGGCTACACCACTGCGTAGGAGGAAATAGTGTTGGGAGCAAAAAAATGCTCCGCAGCAAAAGGCGTCGGGAGCAAAAAAAAGGCACCGCTTCTGCTCAGTGGGGGAGCGGCCGCTCCTCCTGCTCCCCCCCCTGGTTACGCTACTGCCCGCCACGGCCCCAGGGTCATGACGGGGGGGAGATTTTTCCAGGGACTCCAAATCCACCAATACCTCCCCTCCCTCCCCCAGTGGCGCAAGGTTTGGAGAGGCTTAGCCTCCATTAGGTGCCACCCATGTACATATGCAAAGCTTTCCAATGTTAACCTGAACATGCCTCACCGCCCCTCAAGTTGAACCTACCCAGAAATAGTAACTGATAGAAGTTTCCATCATTGTGCTTGTGTGCTTGCATAAAAAATAAAATTATTAACAGCTATTGTATTTGTGCATTCTTTCTTGATTTAACTATGAGTTAGTAAATCAGTGTGTTTGACTGGCATCCTAGAGACTGCTCTACTGAGAGTTTCTATAAAGATTGTTTAACATATAACTAGGCTTGGCAGAAGTCAATGTTTATAATTTTGACAGATAACACTGATGTTTATTTTAAAGCATTTTATGCAGAGGAATCATGCAGATGGGAGGAGGACAGACTAATTTTTGTAATGACAGTAGACATGGAACTTCAAAAAGGTAAAGCTTTATAACCATTAAAACACAAATTGTCAGCATCACGTCACAATATACAAAGTAAGTATCCTTACATCACCCTCTAATAAGTTCCCAAGACTACATCTAAGCAGGAGAGGTGGCTCTGTGTATTTACTCATTCCCCTTGCCAGGCCAAGTTTCTTCGCAGAACTTCCCTTCCCCCATTCAGCTCGCCTCATCAGCAATTACAATGAAGGCCTTGTCAGCTGTCAGAGGCAAAGGAAGCTAAAGAGCAGCCAGGCGCGGGTTAAGGACACCCAGATTTATACAATGTGTCACGCAGCAGCCGAATTTTTCAGGCCTGTGGAGACTACATATCCCAATATGCTATGCACCCTGTGGAGACTATATATCCCAGCATGCAAGGCGGCGCTCTGGGCGATTGGAGGGGGAAGGTGAGTGTCGGGAAGGGGAACTACCGCTCGCTCTCTTCCAGGGACAGCTCGGCGCTTACGCTGGGCGGGGGGGCGCAGAGCATGCTGGGAACTAGAGTCGCTTGCTGTGGCTGAGGGGGCGGGGACGCTTCTCCTTCCCTGGGAAGAGGCAGCGCGACACCTCACGGCTGCGCGCGCCCCGGACACGCAGCCAGTCTCACCCGCGCGGCCGCCCCGCGCGCTCCAGTGGCGGCGGCGTCCCCCCTCCCTGCCGCCGGCGCGGCGAGGCCCGGCCCGCTCTCTATGGTTGTGGCGGTCTCGGAGCTGTGGGAAGCGAAGCCGGCGGCGCTGCCGGGATGGAGTGACCGGGAAGGTACTGGGGGAGCGGGGGTCTGGCGCGGGACTCCCGCCGCTCTGACTCAGCCCAGCCCTCGGCTCCTGTGGGAGGGGAGCGCGCCGCCCGCGGCTGGGGCGGCCGACGGCGGGGGCCACCGCGTGTTCGCGGCTGGGTAGGGGAGCGTGTCCCAGCAGCAGCCGCCGCTGCGGGCCGCGGGGCTCCCGGCCGGGCGGGCCCCCTCGCCGCGTACCTGGCTGGCTCTGGACCGGGCTTTTCTGATGCCGGTGCCTGCCCGGCCTTCTCTCGGCCGCTTTGAAATGGGGGCGGGCGCTAGAGGGACAGGCTGGCTCCTCCGCCCGTGCGGCATCGCTGAGGGCGTTGTACTGAGGCTGCTCGCGGGAGCGTTTGACTTGGCCGTCCAGAGCCCCCCCAGGCTGCCGCCTGGCCTTCAATGGTTCTGGGAGATGGGAGTGGGGGTTTCTTTAAACCTGAGAAATAACCCGTTGTGTGTGTGTTACGAACACCTGCCGTCTCCAACAACATCCATTTCTGTAGAGTTTCTGCTCTATTTGAAATAAATCTCTAGCGGTTGTGGTTGCAAAGATCGTCTTCCACGTATGAACCGATAAAGTCTTTTTTTCTCACACCTGTATAGAGAGTGAAATTAACCATTCTTCAGAATCCGGCATGCAGTGAGGGAACTGACTAATGATTTCAATGTCCCCTGCTCCTTGGTAGGCGCTAGGGTTATTCCTTCTGTTTTGCAACAAGCACAATATGTACTGCTAGGTGGGTGATCAGAAATTGCCTTAATCCTTTGCCAAACGCTGCAGAGGCTTCATGCTGTAGGAAGAGAGTGCTGTCACTCCTCATAGATGTGCCAGTAATGGATAGAAGTAATTCAGTTATGGTCTTGTATTTTCTGTCCTGAGCTAGGATAATGGGGTGGGAATACCTCACTTCTTTCATCGGCAGTCCTTTGAGTTACTAAATAAAGGTGTTGATAGTCTCCAAGGGAAGGATTTGGGGCAGGGGTCGGCAACCTATGGCAAGCGTGCCAAAGGTAGCACGCGAGCCGATTTTTGATGGCACACAGCGGGCTGAGTGACTCCTCATGCGGCGGCTCTGGGGTGGCGGCTCTGGGGTTCCAGCTGCTGGCTCCTTGCCAGCCTGGGTCCCGCCGCCGGCCCCACTCAATGCCCGCTGCTGATCTGGGTGAAGGAACCCAGGCTGGCAGTGGGCTGAGACCCCGGTGGCCAGAACCCCAGAGCGGGGGGAGGGCTGAGCGGCTCAGCCCGCCGCAACTCTGGAATTCCAGCTGCTGGGGTCTCACCGCTGGCCCCTCTCAGCGCCTGCTGCTGGCCTGGGTGAAGGGAACCACAGGCTGAGACCCCGGCTGGCAGGAGCCAGCAGCCGGAACCCCAGAGCGTTAAAATGTATTACTGGCATGCAAAGCTTTAAATTAGAGTGAATAAATGAAGACTTGGCACACCACTTCTGAAAGGTTGCCAACCCCTGATTTGGGGTCTTTGAGAGGAAGCAATATTAGTACAGCCATTGAAGAGGTAGACAACCCTATTTCACCATAAGAAGTTAATAATTTAAGACTTATTCTGTTAATTTGCTTTCATTCCAATGTAATTTCCTGTTAAGGTGGCCGATTCTGGTTTGGGAGCCCTTATGATGAGCCCCAGTAAGGTTTTGTGCGTTTTTCATTGAAATGTAATAACTTTTAATTAATAGTACACGCTGTACTAAGAATACTACCCTAGGGCTTCAAAATGTTGTCTTACATGAGAACTTTATATTATACTGGGGCTTGCTAGCAAGAGTACCAGGCAAAGGTACAACTCTTACATTAAGTAGTGTGTCACTGAATAATTATTACACACGGGATATTACAACAAATCTGTATTACACAATGTATATGAATAGTTAAAGCAATTTGTTATTCTAAGGAAATAGCTGACCTGTCCAAAATTGCAACATAAATACATTGAGAAAGTGTTACTCCTACAGAATGGTCTGCTAGTTCAGCGTTTCTCAAATGCTACCACCATGGCCACATGTGGCCACCAGTGGAATTTTGCCTCCTGGGCAGAGATTGTGGGGCGAGGGGAGGAGGCAAAGTAGTGGCCGCTCCCTGCAGCACCCAGCTGTTGCTCCTGGATGAGTCACCTTGGTTTTTTCTGGCACTAGCGGCAGGGATTGGTATCCTGCACCGCACAACCTCCTAGGGGGTCTCCAGGTAGTGCCTCTGGAGACGCATGGTGTGTGTGGCACCAGAAGAACCTGGGACTCTGCAGGCGGCTGTTGAGTTCCTGACACACTTTCCCAGGGACAGAGGGGATCGGGCTTCAGCCTCAGGGCAACCACCAGCAAGAGTTGGTGCCTGCGCTCTGAGGCCACCAAAAAATGTGTTGTGAGAACCCCAGTCTATGCAAGTCTATTTCTGAGGGAACTCTCACTTTCTAGCGGCAGCCAGGATGCTCTCAGGAGAGGGTCATTGTTTGTAGAATTAACTATCACTGAAGATCAGACTGAGGGCAGGTCTACACTTGAAATGCTGCATCAGTGTAGTTGCGCTGCTGTAGCACTTAAATGAAGACGTTCTATGCTGACAGGAGAGAGCTCTCCTGTTGGCATAGTTAATTCACCTCTGTAAGGAGTAGTTATATCCGGGGAGGGGGGAGAAACTTAGCTGTTTACACCGGCGCTTAGGTTACTGTAACTGTTGCTATGGGGTATGGATTATTCACACCCCGAGTGATGTAGTTATATCAAAGTAATTCTGTAGTGTACACCTGCCTTGTCTGCGCTAGGGGTATGTCTTCACTAGAAATGCTGAAGCTGCTCCATTGTAGCACTTCAGTGTAGAGCAGTGGTTCCCTTTAACAACCTGAGCCCCTTTCACTAAAATGTCAAGTCTGGCGAACCCCCTCCTAAAAATGAATATTTCCAGGGATTTTCTCCTTTACCTGAGTATAAATTATAAAAGCAGTGATCTTGGAAATATAAAATTTGTTTTTATGACATGCTTATTCACACTATTATTAATTATTATTTATCATTACAGTATTATTACATTATGAAAACGGCAACACTCTTCCAAGATCTCACTTTGGTAGCTTGTATCACTCTGAATAAGCCTGTTATAAGACAAGGCTCCTAGGTTTCATCAAGGAGTATCAGATGTGAAACAGCATGAAGATATTTAAGAAGCCAACTCAAAGAGTTCCTCCTACACAAGCATTCAGGTCTTGAGCAGTCCAGGCAAACAATGCACGTTATAACAAATCTTAAACGTGTTGTTCATAATAATGTTAAAAACACTAGCTGCCTATTTAATTTTAAAAACAGCAAAAAAAAATAAATAAATCCACCTTCCTTTCCATTTCTTATAAGGAGTCTTGAAGTTCAAATCTCAGTGTGATAGATGTGCTTGCTTTGATTTGCTTAACTCTTGGAAGTACAGGGGCTCCAGGCTGCTGGCCCTGTGCTGCCCGGGGTCTCTAGGGACAGCTCTGTCTGCCATTAGGGAATTTTTTCCCGAGAACCCTCTGTAACATTTCGTGAACCCCCAGGGGTTCACGAACCCCAGTTTGGGAACCACTGGTGTAGAGACTACAGTGGTCAGGGGGACTGTAGTTAATACACCTCCCTGAGAGGCCATATAAGGTCAGTGGCAGAGTTCTTTCATCAACTGGGCACTGTCTACCTCGGGGATTAGGTCATCTTAACTGCCTCACTGAGGGGTGTGGATTTTTTACACCCCTGAGCGACGTAGCTGGGTCAACCTAACATTTTAGTGTAGGCCTGGCCTAGAAAGGTTTTGCCAGCATAGTTATACTGGCGAATACCCCTAGCGTAGACACCATTTATACTTGCAAAATAATTGTACCACTTCCCTGAATGAAATAAGCTATATACATGAAAGGACTTTTTTGCTAGAGTAACTGTATCTATGCTAGGACTTTTGCCAGCATAGCTATACGTGTTAGGGATGTATGTTTCCCCCACTCCCCCACAGCTCCTAACTGTCATAGCTATGCCAGCAAAACTTTTAAGTGTATATTAGGCCTGAAACTGAGCCTAAGTATGCCACTTCCAGAGTTTGATGCAAGACTGGGGAGTTCATGCAAGCCTTCATGGAAGCGGAATAGCTCTAGATGAGTCCTTTAGGAAGTATAACCACCTAGATTTGATTCCTTCTAAGGCTTGGCCTACATGTAAGAGTAATGTCCGCATAGCTGTGTTGGTCAAGGGTATGAAAAAAAACATACCCCTGACTGGCATAACTATGCTGACAAAACACCCAGTATAGATCCAGCTGTGTCAATGGAACAGGGCTGCTGATGACATGGCTAACATCATTTGAGGACAGAAAAACTCATACCCCACTAAAGTAGATGCAGGAGTAGTATGTGACACAGCTATGCTGGCCTAGGCTCTGTCGTGTAAACATACCCTGCCTGAGTAGGGCTGTCAAGCAATTAAAAAAATTAATAGCGTGATTAATCATGCTGTTAAACAATAATAGAATACCATTTATTTAAATATTTTTGGATGTTTTCCACGTTTTCAAATATACTGATTTCAATTACAACACAGAATACAAACTGTACAGTGCTCACTTTATATTTATTTTTAATTACAAATATGTGCACTGCAAAAAAACAAGTAGTATTTTTCAATTCACCTAATACAAGCATAGTAGAGTCGCATCATACGGGCATTAACTTGCGTGAATTCAACTATACATGCTCAGCAAAAAAAAAAAAGAGAGAGAGAAAAATAACAATTTAAATACTGTACCTGTAGTGCAGGTGATTCCGCATATCATTCCACTCAATGAGAGTTTGACTATACGCAATTTTCACCTTACGCGCTGACTTTAGAACCTAACCCCCGTGTAAGATGCGACTCCCCTGTACTGTAGTGCAACTTCTTTATCATGAAAGTTGAACTTACAAATATAGAATTATGTACCAAAAAAAAGCTGCATTCAAAAATAAAACAATGTAAAACTTTAGAGCCTACAAGTCCACTCAGTCCTACTTCTTGTTCAGCCAATTTCTCAGACAAACAAGTTTGTTTACATTTACAGGAGATAATGCTGCCTGCTTCTTGTTCACAATGTCACCTAAAAGTGAGAACAGGTGTTCGCATGGCACTGTTGTAGCCGGTTTCACAAGATATTTATATGCCAGATGCGCTAAAGATTCATACGTCCCTTCATGCTTCAACCACCATTTCAGAAGACATGCTGATGATGGGTTCTGCTTGATAACAATCCAAAGCAGTGCGAATTGACACATGTTCATTTTCATCATCTGAGTCAAATGCCACCAACAGAAGGTTGATTTTCATTTTTGTTGGTTTGGCTTCTGTAGTTTCTGTATCAGAGTGTTGCTCTTTTAAGACTTCTGAAAGCATGATCCACACCTTGTCCCTCTCAGATTTTAGAAGGCACTTCAGATTCTTAAACTTTGGGTCAAGTGCTGTAGCTATCTTTAGAAATCTCACATTGGTACCTTCTTTGCGTTTTGTCAAATCTGCAATGAAAGCGTTCTTAAAATGAGCGATGTGCTGAGTCATTATTCAAGACTACTATAGCATGAAATATATGGCAGAATGCAGGTAAAACAGAACAGGAGACCTACAATTCTCCCCCCAAAGAGTTTGTTCATAAATTGAATTAATGCATTATTTTTGTAATGAGCGTCATCAGCATGGAAGCATGTCCTCTAGAATGGTGGCCAAAGCATGAAGGGGCATACGAATGTTTAGCATACCTGGCGCGTAGATACCTTGCAATGCTGGCTACAAAAGTCTCTTGCGAATGCCTGTTCTCATTTTCTGGTGACATTGTAAAGAAGTGGGCAGCATTATCTCCCATAAATATAAACAAACTTGTTTGTCTTAACAATTGGCCGAATGAGAAGTAAGACTGAGTGGAGTTGTAGTCTCTAAACTTTTTTTGCATTGTTATGTTTTTGAGTGGAGTTATGTAACAAAAAAATTTCTACATTTGCAACTTGCACTTTCATGACAAAGATTGCACCACAGTACTTGTATGAGGTGAATCGAAAAATACTTTAAAAAACATTTTTACACTGCAAATATTAGTAATCAAAAATAATATAAAGTGAGCGGTGTACACTTTGTATTGTTATAATTGAGATCAATATATTTGAAAATGTAGAAAAACATTCAAAAATATTTAAAAAGTATTCTATTGTTTAACAGTGCGATTAAAACTGCGATTAAGCAGTTACCTCATACTATTCACTCAAAAAAATTAATTGCGATTAATCAACAGTCCTAACCCCGAGTAAAGGTCTTAAATCTGTAGCTAGAGGAAATGAGGTTTGAAAATTTTGTTTTTATCTTCAGGGGATTATTGCTGTTTCTGAACTTGTGTAAATGGTGGTGAGATGCTGATATGGTGAGCACCTTAGAAAGGCACAATTCTGCCTACAAAACTGGAGAATTGAAGTGTCTGGATTGAAGAAGCCAGCAGGGAAAAAAACATGGACTGGAATTAATGTAGACTAATTCTGTGCTTGCTGGAATTGAAACTCTTTTGAGAGTTCTTTTCTTCTAGGTTCTTTCAGACTATTTAAGTATTCTAACCTCAAATGTACTGTGACTAGTTTGAAACTTGTCTAAAAGTTTCTCTTGTGAATCAAATTGAGTTTAATAAGCTTGTATTTGTTTTAAATGGCTTATTTTTAATGAGTAGATTGGATGATACAGTAACTCCTCACTTAACGTTCTCCTGCTTAACGTTGTTTTGAAGTTACGTCGCTGCTCCATTAGGGAACATGCTTGTTTAAAGTTGTGCAGTGCTCCCTTATAACGTCGCTTGGCTGCCTGCTTTCTCCACTGCTTGTAGGATTCTGTGGAAGAGCAGCGACTTTACGAGGGAGCATTGCACAAGTTCCTCTTCTCCGCCTCCTCCCCCTCCCTCCAAGCGCTTCCCCCGCTGCCAAACAGTTGTTTGGCGGCGCTTAGGTCTTTCTGGGAGGGAGGGTGAGAAGTGGGGAAGCGCCGCGTCTATGCTGCTCCCCCTCCCTCCCAGAAAGTCCTAAGCATGCTCTGGGGAGGAGGTTGAGTGCGGGTGGGAAGAGGCGGGCCTGGAGCATCCCCCGACAAAGTCGGCGCCTGTTCTTCTGGGGGGAAGCTGCTGTTGCTGCTGCGCAAGGTGCTTCCTAGTGTCCTTACCTGCCTCATTGTCTGCAGTGGGCTGTGCCTGTGTGGGGTAAGCCAGGGCACCTCCCAACCACAGTACAGCACTGTGCAGTATATAATGCCTTTTGTCTGCCCCTCAAAATTTCCTTGAAACCTAACCCCCCACATTTACATTAAATCTTATGGGAAAATTGGATTTGTTTAACATCGTTTCACTTAGTTGCATTTTTCAGGAACATAACTACAGCATTGAGTGAGGAGTTACAGTACTTAAACATGTCTATTGTGGAAGCACTTTCCAGTTAGGCCAGTTTAAAGTTGTAAGAACAATCCTAGACTACAGGATGTTGATTTTAATATTTTTTTTCTTCCGATGTCGCTATATGCTCCTAAAGCACTGAGGTAGCAAGTGGCTCCACATCCTATGTTGTTTGCTGCGAAGCTTGTACCATGTCAAAGATTTGACAAGAATGCTAGAGAGACATCCCTTTTAGTATATTTGAAAGGAGATGAACTAGAAGTTCTAGAACAATTGACTATTGAAAACAATTTAAGGGGATTAGGTGAGCATATGACTGGTCCTCGTCACCATTCCTGTTAATCAAACGCTAACCTACCTGCACAGAATAGGTGCTCTGAGTAGTGTATTCTCTCATCACTAATTATTCTAGTCTGTTTGTCTCTAAGGTGCCACAAGTAATCCTTGTGGCACCTTAGAGACTAAAAAATTTATTTCAGCATAAGCTTTCGTGGGTTAGAACCCACTTCATCGGATGCATGGAATGGAACATACAGTGGACAGTTATTTATACAGTCAGAGAAACATGATAAGGTGGAAGTGCCTATACCAATCTTAAGAGGCTAATTAATTGAGAGGAACCATAACAGCAGGGGGAAAAAAACCTTTGAAGTGATAAACAAGATGGCCATTGCGGACAGTTGACACACAGGTGTGAATGAGGATTGTTAACTTAAGGCTAAGTTAATGTTTATGGCTGACTTAGAACAGCACTTCCTTAGCTCTCGTTCCCTAATGCCCCTTCTCTACTTGCGCTACATTGATGACATCTTCATCATCTGGACCCACAGAAAAGAAACCCTTGAGGAATTCCTCCACGATTTCAACTATTTCCATCCCACCGTCAACCTCAGCCTAGATCAGTCCACACAAGCGGTCCATTTCCTAGACACTACTGTGCTAATAAGTGATGGTCACATCAACACCACCCTATACCGGAAACCTACTGACTGCTATACTTACCTACATGCCTCCAGCTTCCATCCAGAACACACCACACGATCCATTGTCTACAGCCAAGCTCTAAGATACAACCGCATTTGCTCCAATCCCTCAGACAGAGACAAACACCTACAAGATCTCTACCAAGCATTCTTAAAACTACAATACCCATCCGCTGAAGTGAAAAAACAGATTGACAGAGCCAGAAGAGTACCCAGAAGTCACCTACTACAGGACAGGCCCAACAAAGAAAATAACAGAACGCCACTAGCCGTCGCCTTCAGCCCCCAACTAAAACCTCTCCAGTGCATCATCAGAGATCTACAATCTATCCTGAAAGATGATCCCTCACTCTCACAGATCTTGGGAGACAGACCAGTCCTCGCTTACAGACAGCCCCCCAACCTGAAGCAAATACTTACCAGCAACCCCACACCATACAACAAAAACAAAATCCCAGGAACCTATCCTTGCAACAAAGCCCGTTGCCAACTCTGTCCACATATCTATTCAAGTAACACCATCATAGGACCTAATCACATCAGCCACACCATCAGGGGATCGTTCACCTGCACATCTACCAATGTGATATATGCCATCATGTGCCAGCAATGCCCCTCTGCCATGTACATTGGCCAAACTGGACAGTCTCTACGCAAAAGAATAAATGGACACAAATCTGATATCAGGAATCATCACATTCAAAAGCCAGTAGGTGAACACTTCAACCTCCCTGATCACGCAATGACAGATTTAAAGGTAGCAATTTTACAACAGAAAAACTTCAAAAATGGGCTCCAACGCGAAGTTGCTGAACTGGAGTTAATATGCAAACTAGATACCATTACCTTAGGTCTGAATATTGACTATGAATGACTCAGTCATTACGTTAATTGAATCTCCCCCCTCCCCCCGTTAAATACCCTTAACTCCTTTGTGTCAGCTGTCTGTAATGGGCCATGTTGATTACCACTTCAAAAGTTTCTTTCCTACTGATAACAGTTCCTTTCAATTTAATTAGCCTTTTACAGTTTAGATGGTTACTTCCACCTTTTCATGTTTCTCTGACTGTATAAATATCCTCTCACTGAGTGTTCCATTCCATACATCTGACGAAGCGGACTGTAGTCCACGAAAGCTTATGCTGAAATAAATTTGTTAGTCTCTAAGGTGCCACAAGTATTTCTTTCTTTATTTTCCTTTTGCTGACACAGACTAACACGGCTACTAGACTGTAACAAGTAATCCTGTTCTTTAAACCTCTATAGTCCAGGGTCTGTAAGCATTTGTATTGTTAGGGCTTGCCTACACACAAGTTTTACTGATCTAGTTGAAGTGGTGTACTCCCGGCCACCAAGTGATGTAACTGTTTTTTCTTAAAGCATTCCATAAGTGCTTGCTAAAAGACTATTCAGCTCTGCTGATTTAAAGAAAAATGTCAGTTTCTTGTGCAGTAATACTTTTTAATCAAAAATAAATATCTGCTTAAATAAAATCTTGTAGTCCAAGGAGTTACTTTTCATGTTATGGTGCTTGCATTGACCCAATAGATTGTAACTCTTTGAGTTAACTGCACAAACTAAAATTTCAAGGTGGATTTGATTTAAATCAAATTGATTTTTAAATCATTATTTAAATCACTAGTCAGGAAGACTCAACTTAACCATGGATTTCTCCATAAAAGTGCATTCTTGTTGGTTGTTATAACCTTAATGCATATTCATCACAACTCAGATCAATGTAGGTTTCATTTTTAGAAGGTACACACTATACGTTTTTAAAATGATTTATTTTGAAAGCTTTTCAGATTAGTTTTACAGCTATATCAGAAAATGAATGATTGTTTGGTTATTTCATTTACCAAAGGTAATTGAAGCAGATATTATGAAGTCATTGGGAGGTTAACCTGTTGAACTGGAGATAGTTCATCATGAATATTTGGAGGATTTTCTTGCCATGCTGTATTAGGAGGAGAACATCACCAGACAGACATTTAAATTTGTTTTTTTTAACTAAAACAACAACGTTATGTATTCTCGATTTTTTTCTTCAACAGCAAACATATAATATTTTAACAAAACAAGCATACGAGTTGTTGAATTTAGTTAAACACTTGAGTTTTTTAAAATCAGGTTTGTTTTTGTTAAAATGGTTTTTAACTAAACTAGGTAAATGAAATATTTTTTTAAAAACCACCCAATATTAAATCGACTATGTCAGGTCAACATGAGAAACTTAAAATATTGGCCTCTGTGGCTTACTCAGTCATCGTCACCTTCATTTTCCTGTTGGTTCATAATCTGGAAAAGAAAAACAAGCTTTCCTGCTTTTTCAGGTCCCAAACGATTTCTCAATTTGGAACGAATTAGTCCAAATGAAGAAAATATTCTTTCTACATCGGCAGAAGAAGCTAGTGCTGTTAAAAGTGAAATGATCACTTCAGCAGTCTCTGAATCCAAGTGCTTAAGTGACTTCCTCCAGTTCACTGATGTGACTTTCTTTAAAACATCATCAGCAAACACATATTTCTTGAATGGTTCACCCTTAGCCCTGAAGTTTTTTTTAGTTGGCATTATGAAGGGATGATTGCTGGATGTCCATGTCATAGCCAACTCCTCTTCTTTAGCAGTTATGGTTTGACCCTGGTACCTAGTATTGACAATATTTGCAAGAAAATGAGCTGGAGATAGTGCGTGTCCTGTTCGTTTTTTTTAATGCTTGTAATTTAACTCTATCATTGCATATTTCTCTCTTTTAAGATCTCACTCAGTTCCTTCCAAATTTCAACAGCATCTGCAATAAAACAGCTATTTCTCGGCATTTTGTTCAAGGCTACAGAAATAGTCTTCAGGGTACTCAGCATGTGTTAAACATTTCTCTTAAGCCCAACTTTGGCTGTGATAGTGCCATCTATTTTTTCACAATTTTGTTCACAAACTGTCATCAGATTAGGCCACATCTTGATAATAGTGCTCAAAACAGTCCACTACTGAGTTCCATCGCAAGTCTTGTGGGAGAGAGAGCTTAGTTCCTCCCATATTTTTCAGAGCAGCTGCTGCAAAGTGGTTGTTACGGAAGTATTTTACAATTTCAACACTGGAACACTGAAGTCTTTGGCTAGGAGGTGCATGAAATGAGCACTGCAACCGTATGTTGTTAGCTTGGGACTCTCTTCGCTCTCTTCTAAATTTCTTCTCATCTTGGATACATTTGCAGCATTGTCTGTGACCAAGCTGCGTACTAGACATTTGAATTTTTTTTCAGTTTGTTATAGCTTTTACTGCTACTTCTTGTAAGTATTCTGCTGTGTGTGTGCCTTTCCTGATGTATTAATTCTTTCTGTAAGAAAGACATTCCCTTCTTCTGTTGTCACACAAGCACTTACAACAGGATCATTGTGGACAATGCTCCACCCATCAAGACTCAGGTTAACAATTTTACCATCTAGACCTTTTGCACCCTGCTCAATTTCTCTTTCATACACTTTATCCAGCAATTTGCCTGCGACATCTGCTCTGTTGCGTGGACTGTATCTTGGTCTTAATGACTGAACCATGTTAATGAAGTGTGGGTTCTCAATCATATGGAAAGGAGAGTTTGTTGCATAAACAAACCGGGCAATTTTTTCATCAATTACTTTTTTGTAATCTTCTGGTTTTATCACAAAAACTATAGTTGTTTCTGGATGGCGACTTTTTTTCTTTTTGCTACAGGTGATATACTGTGGCTACTGACATACATGATGTGACTGAAACACTATCATTGGCAGATAACTGAAACTATTAAAAATGATGGTGATCTTGAAGGTGAATAGTGTTCAGAATCCTGTATGAGGATGGATTCTCCTAAACAAAATAGGTCAATGCAGTTATGTAATTATTACTGTACTGCTCATTTAGTATTACTCACTGCATTCACTGACACTCAGTACTACTTTAAAGGGGGAAAAGGAAGATCTGCCTATTTCAGCTATTTATTTTTTATCACAACTGCATCTAAAATGATAGTACAGATAGTAACAACTATATTTTTTTTTGCTCAAACATGAGAATTCAAGAATAGTCCAGAAAGAAGACAGGCAGTCCTTAAGAAAGAAGTACGACATAAAAAAGTTTGCCAACCTGAAGATCCTGCATGTTCAGACATGTTCCTTTAATCCTCTTCAATGCAGCTTCTTCCTGAGAAGGAACACTTCTCATGATGTTGCATTTGGGCAACCAGGCCTTGCATTTCTTTGTTGCACTGTTTGCATTTTTCACGCATGTCTGTTTTACCCACAGGTAGGAGAACTTAATTAAAATGTTCCCAGACTGGGTCTGTTTTATGGCCTGCTGCCATTATAGGTTTTTCCCTTTTAGTGAGAGAATGGTATGGTAGATCTCAAATCAATGAAGGCTACACTCAGAGAGACCTCAAATTCTGGAATATGCTGCTCAAACAGTTTCACTTTTGTTTCTACTGCCTGTCCCTCCCTTCTCACATTTATCTCCAGACTTCTTTTCCTTGTCCAGATCTATTTCGCCCCCAACAATCTTCTAGTCATTGAACTTTTTGAAACTTAGCACTTTTATATATTTATTTAAAAGCATTTTTGCTGTTAACATGCATGTTATCTCTGGAGACACAAATCCACAGTTTGAGAACTGCAAAACTAAGCATCTCTGATGCTATCTTCTAGACTGAGCACTGAGTCCCATTGGGTAGATTGTATAGATTATTTAGGTTTAATCTTTCTGAAGCCCCTGGAACCCCATAAGATTGGGTCCCTAATCCATGAACTGTTCGAACTCACTTACAAAACTTTTCGCAATATATTGTCTCATACTATAGAATTATAATTTATAATCCCTATTCTGTGATATACATTATAGCTCAAAGATATCTTAATTAAAACTATCTTTAGATAGCTTTTTTGAGAGAGAGAAACCATTTTATCAAAAAAAATCGATTTAAATAAAAAAACATTGATTTTTATCCACCCTGAAGAGTTTTATGTTTGCATATATTACGGTGTTGAGGGTTAGCATAGCACTTAAAACTGTCAACCTTTACCTAGCCTATGGGAATTTTAAGTCTGAGGCACCTTTCATAGCTTGAGCAGTATGAAAGGGGGATAGCATTTGTAGGTAGGGATGTAAACAGGGTTTAAAAATAGTAATTGTGTAACCTATTAAAATGCTATTGGTTAAATAGTTAACCATTAAGGAGTTCACATAGGTGGGGAACTAGAGGTGCGGGGGGTGCTGCAGCACCCCCACATTTTACGTGGGGGCCCACGCCTGGGGTTCTGGCCCCATGCCCAGGATTTAGTCGTTAACCGAAACCAATAAGACTGCTTATCGGTTAACTTATTAAACGTATACATCCCTATTTGTAGGCTGCATGGCCATCCCTCCCTGTCAGTCTCTGAGGGAGGCCATGCCTCCTCCCTGTCTTGTACCTGTAAAGGGGAATTAGCTATACCTAGTGCTCCAGTCCTCCGGCCAGGCAGAACAGTAAGGCAGTCTCAGCCCTCAGTCAGGACAGGGCCTCAAAGCAATAGGTAGGCTCTGGTCTGAAAGCAATGTGTAGGCTCTGGCCTGCAATCAGGGTGGAGCGGCTAAGTAGTCTGAGCCCCAGGTAAGGGTGAGCACCAATAAAGTCTAGAGGCTCAAGTAAGGGTGCCTGAGGAGCGCAGGCCTCCTGGCCTAAGGAGGGGGAGTACTGCCACTTCAGGGGTAGAGTGGCAGGGGGGACATGGGTCTGCCCAACTCCACCGTGTCTCAGCCCAAGGCCCTAACAGTGGCAGAGTGGTCTGCCACTGGGTCAGCGGGGAGCCACCCGCAACACACTGACCTTGGATCAGGCCAGCTCCTAACCAGACTGTTGCCTGGTTTCCCTGGGCTGCTTCCTACTCTCCCCTTTGGATGTACCTGCGTCTGTTGTCTTGGGGGGAAGGGACTCTGGCCAGGCCACAGGCGGTAGCTCCAGCAGCTCCTTGGCATCTCGGTCAGCCGGCAGCCCCAGGGAGATCTGGCCAGTCCTCCGGCAGCAGCCCCAGCAACTCCTCAGTGTCTTGGTCGGCCAGCGATTCTGGGAGCTCTGGCCAGCTCTCAGGAGGTTGCCCCGGCAGCTCCTCTGCAGGCTCCAACAGCAGGCAGGGTGCGTCCCTCTCCTATGGTTGCTCCACTCACAAAAGGCAGGCCCTGCAGCTCAGTTGATGTCCCCTTCCTGTCCCGCCCTTATGTTTCTGGGGGGGCAGAGGTGGCTCTCCTGTTTTGGCCCACAGGGGGTGTGTTGTGGTCCCTCCATGTCACTCTCTGAGGGAGGCCCCACCTCCTCGCTATAGCACTATTGAAGTAATAAGGTAGTTAAAGCATAGTCTAAACTGGAAAAGGTGTAGCTATGCCTGCAAATCTCCTACTGTAGATGCAGTTTATAATGGCAAAAGAACTTCTGTCCCAGCATAATCACATCTACCCTAGCACGTTTCATAAAAAAAAAAATCACACCCCCTAACACTGTGGTTCTCAAAGCTGGTCCGCCGTTTGTTCAGGGAAAGCCCCTGGCGCGCCGGGCCGGTTTGCTGACCTGCCGCGTCCGCAGGTTCGGCCGATCGCAGCTCCCACTGGCCGCGGTTCGCCGCTCTAGGCCAATGGGGGCTGCGGGAAGCGAAGTGGGCAGAGGGATGTGCTGGCCACCCTTCCTGCAGCCCCCATTGGCCTGGAGCGGCGAACCGCGGCCAGTGGGAGCCGCGATTGGCCGAACCTGCGGATGCGGCAGGTCAACAAACCGGCCCGGTGCGCCAGGGGCTTTCCCTGAACAAGCGGCGGACTGGCTTTGAGAACCACTGCCCTAACAGACATTGCTAAAAGTTTCTAATGTAGACCTGGTCTAAGGAGACTTTGTGCCTAGAAGTTCAGAACTACCTCCATCCAATATGAATTTATTTGGTTTTACTATTAGACCTTTTAACTACTTTTAAAAGGTCTTCTATGAACTTCAAAAGTGTAGGTGGGTGTGGAAAGATTGTTTCCATGATTTTTGAGATCATTATTAAGCCCCAGATCCACATTGGCATTGTTAGTGCAATCGTTCTAAAAGAAGGCTGAAAAATCTGTAATTGAGAAAGCTACAAACCCTTAAACAGTTTTGAAAAGTCTTAGAGTAGACAGATTAGAGATTTGCTAATAAGAAATGAAACCTCTCACCTTTATTGTTAGTTAAAGGGACACAGCTTGAAATCTTCTCTTTCCAAAAATGAGTTGAAGTAGTCTTGGATCCTAAACTTGCCTCTGAGTCTCCTTGCCATATTTGTAGTCTTACAGTCCTATTTTAAAATATGGTCCCTGTTAATATGCAAGATAATTACAGAAAGAGGAGAAACTGGCAAGACGGGAAACAAACTGACTGTGCAAAATGCTGTCTAATGGACTAAATAAACATTGAAAAAAAGAAATGATCTCTCTCTTTCTTTTGTTTTGGGAGCTGTTTCTAACAATTTTTTTTTTTTTTTTTTTAATCAGCCTGTGTAACTTTTTAAATCCATGAAGATAGTCTCTCCAACACAGGATAAAGGCATAATGTGGGGCAATGTGAGAAGCTTGTTGTGTTGTCATTCCTTTTTTTTTGTGTGAAGATTTTTGCTTCCATTTCTGTCAGCCTTTAAGGACTAAATTCACTTCATAAGAAAATTTGTGCCTGTTACATGTAGGTAGCTCATCATTACAAACCTTTATACATGCATTCAGTTTTATCAATTAAAAACCATCCAGCTGCCCTCCATAACACCAGTTTTATAGCACTCTATATCAAGGGCTGAGTAGAAATGTATTTTTGTCTTAATTTCAAGTACAGGGCTTCCCTCTCCCTGGATCCTCCCATTTAGCACTATGGCTTACACCTGACAATGGATCCCCAGCAGGAAAATGTATGCAAGACATAAATACCAAGAAATGGGAGACTTTACCAATAGGGTTTCAGGCATTTTTAAACTATGGTCTCCTCTGACTTAGTCTCTTCTTCCCATTGTCTTCCTTCCTTTCCCTCACCTCTCACAAACGGTCAGGCCTGCAGTAGATTATATCACACAAATGAAGAGAACAGACGTAGGGGCAAGTCTACACTACAGCCGGGATCGACGCTCTGAGATAGATCCACTGGCGGTCAATTTAGTGGGTCTAGTAAAGACCCGCCAAATCGACTGCAGATTACTCTTCAGTCGACCCCTGTACTCTACCCCCGATGAGAAGAGTAAGGTAAGTCGACGGGAGATTTTCTCCTGTTGACCCCTCCCGGTGTAGACCCTGCGGTAACTCGACCTAAGGAACGTCAACTTGAGCTACCTTATTTACGTAGCTGGAGTTGTGTAGCTTAGGTCAATTTACCGCGCTAGTGTAGACATAGCCTGAGAGCTTCCTTTGGGGCATAAAGCAGCAGGATAGATTATAAAATAGTTAATGGCATCTGGATATTTTGAGCAAGTCTTTTGGTTTGTCCATTCTTTGGTAGGGTTTCAAGTGAAATCTGAGCTTTGCAGGATGTCCTGTATATTCATTCTGCATTTGTTCTGAGAATAATCTTGTTGTTTTTAAAAAAAACCATTTCTACAGCTTGGTTTGCAGGGTTCATAGTTAATTCAATCTGAAAATTCTTTTTTATTCAGAACTCCAGAAAACAGCTTTTCAAGTAAATTGGCACCACTCTAAGAAAGTGGTTTTCAAACTGTCTTTAGGCTGCATACCCCTTTCCAAATATTGTAGTTTACTGCATATCCACATCTGATATAGGGTCATAATATACCTCTGATTAGATTGTCAAGTCTTACTAAATAAAATGTATTGTCCACCATTACAGGATTTTTCTCGTGTACCCTGATGAGAGCTCTTGTACCCCTAGGGGTATACGTACCCCAGTTTGAAAACCACTGCCTAAGAATAAGTGGACTCTTTCTGAATAAAATGTATTTCGTAGCTAATTTATCACCTTGTTCAGGAGAAGATAGGATGTGTTTTGTACAGTTTGTAGGGAACAAGTCCTCTCGATATCTCGACCACTATGGAGAGTAGGTTTTTATCAACACATCCATAAAGTATTAGTAGAAATAGTAATTGAAGTTGCTGATTACTACAGCCATAAGGTTAGAAATACTAGAAAATGGTATTTTTTAAAAAAAGTAATAGCTTAATACTACACTTAAATCAAATGTGGGTAACCAAAACAAAAAGCAAAACCCAGCATTCTCTATGCATTGTAAATTTGAATCTGAGTATTTGAATTAAATACAGATTTTCTGATATGGAGCTTCTCTGTTAAATTGACAGGAAATTCTTTTGTTGTGGTTTTTATTACAAGATGGAAGTTCAAATGTATAAAAAATTTGTTCATAGTATAAAAGGAAAGATGGAATACTTTCTGGGCCATAAGTGGTGTCAGTGAAGCACATGAAACCCTTATGTCTTCAGTAGACCATATATATGAGTGAGTGTGTGGCTGTTAATAGATTCCATGTTCATGTGCATTTTAAAGGCTTACACGCATGCTGGCAATGGTGATTATGCTGAGAGAGTTTGCTGATGTGTTTAGCAAATATAGTTTCTTCTAACTTGTGTTTTGTTTTTGTTTTTCCTGTTCGCAGATGTTTGTAGTTTCTACTGTAGGAGAAGGGAGCAAACCAGTTAAAAATAGGAAACAAAAAGTATAGCAACAAAGATGGATGAACAAGCCCTTCTAGGGCTAAACCCAAATGCTGATGCAGACTTTAGGCAAAGGGTAAGTTTGTTTTCTTCCATATTGGGTATGGCAGCCAGTTACTATGCAACTATCTAATACCCTATTGATTTGTCTGATTATTTAGATAACTGAAGTAAAGGGAACATAATGGGAATGTATAATTGTGTTGTCATTATGTATGCATGCAAGATGCAGTACTTCATTTTACATACACACAATTTTACCATTTACTATATACATACTGCCATGTTAAGCATTGCTTTACTCACTGTAATTCATCCTTGTTACATCTTTTCATTCAGTAGATTACCCTTAAAACTCATTGTTTCTATTGAACGCTTATGAGGTAGATTGTGGCTTATGTACTATTAGTGTGTAGTTCAAACTAATTACATAACAGCACTCTTCAAGAATATGGTTCAATATTAATCAGAATTTAAATATAAATTCCATTTCTCAGACTCCTTTTTCGTTTTTTAATTATCTTACATTATATTGTTTAAAGGTTAGTACATTTTTAAATACAGCCATGTGTGGCTCTCAGCACAAACTTAAAACCTTCTTTTACAGCACTTTTAACCTAAAATCAGCAAATGCTGGGTCACGTAAACTTTTCATTAAGCTGCAGCTCATTTCTCCCTGACCACTATAAGATGCATTGCTTTGGCGCTCCTATCTGGTAGGAAAAGCCATTGCAGCATGACAGGTTTCAAAGCTTACGGGACAGCTCAAGAGATGTTATCCGAAGTGTGTGCATGGGTGTGATTGTGTAGCTTCCCAAATCGTAGGAGCATGATGTAATAAAATCTCATTCCGGGGTTCAAATTAGTGATAGAAAGGTAAAGGAGATGTCAGTTGATTTGTAAACATCTATGGAATAATAACTTCAGTGGTGTCATCCTCTGTGATATGGCAGGGGGCACTCACTCCTCCCTTTTCACCAAAGGCTCCCAGCTCCAGGCCCTCTGGTGGAAATTTTAATAAGTGTTGTCAGAAGTGGATCAAGTTGAGTATCATTTGAAAGCCCTTTCTCCTGCAAACACAATGGTACCAAACATGACAAACCTAGAACAATTATTTAGCTATGTATTTGAGAAAATGTTTAAAAATAATTGTTTTTTAATTATACTTTATACTTTAACACAGGGATGCATTGCTTACATAACAAAATACACTGATCTTTGGTAATACTAGCAAAGTTAAACTTGACATGTAGTACTGAAAACATTTATTCATCTAAGTCATCATCAGTGTCGTCTCCATCTAGGGCTCCACCACTAGATGTGTATATTGATTCTTGACCATGCTGCTCTTGCATGTCTGTACAAGGCAGGCTGTTGGCCAAACATTTGCAAGGTAGTGAGCATGGGCTTTGCACATGAGCATTTGATTAGCTGAAGGATTGATTCAAGAGTGCATTGTGTTTCACATATAACTGGTGTGATCAGTCCGTCCTCCAAGACCCATCCATGCCCGAAAAGGAGTGTAGTTTTGGAATGATTTATCCATTGCTTGATAATTTGTCATCTTGATAGCATATATAAATGTTCCCCTTATTGGTGGCAATTTTCTCTTTGTTTGCTTTTTTGAAAACATCATATTGTTGGTCTTCAAATAGTAAACTTGGCATGTGAATGCCTCCAGTGTACCTATAAGATCATCAGTGACCGTTTCAGCTGTTCTGAGCACCTTCAGAGCAAGGAGAGATTCTTCAGAGGCTGAATCCAGTGCTTTCCAGTAAGATAATCTAGTTTTTCCAGCCAACCTTCTGGTAGTGTCACATCCTGAAAGGGTGTGGAAACCTGGCGGTCTTTTAATGGTCTGAGTGATGGATCACATCTCTGAGGGATATACGGTGATTCTGTTCCGTGACAGGAGGCACAGAAACAATCTTGCAGAAATCTTGGGTAGCATCTTTCAGAGAGCACTGGGACATCAGTGTCCTTGTGCAAAAATTTGGAGTTTAGTAACAACTCTCTCTGGCATTGATGGCATGCAAAATAAATATATTGTCAGCCTTCTCATGGGAACTATGAAGAAACTCCACTGAACAGTGTGAGGCAGCAGCTTCATTACACTATGCTGCAGTGAAATTCTTTGAGCAATTGTTCACATGCTGTAATGTTTTTCTTGCAAGGTATGCAGTTAACTTCTCCTTTATGTGAGTACAAGACAGGAGTTTCTTCATTGTGACATAGGAGATGTTCATGGAGTCAGTTATTTTGTATTGGATAGGTGCAATACCATGGCGTTTCTCCTTTCTGATATATTTGTAATTGTTTTCTGCATATGTGTCAAATGCAAGGTAGACTTCATCATAGGTCCAGCATTTTCTCTGTAGTCTCACAATGCAGCGTTTGGACAAATCTCAGCAGGTATTAAGTTTCTGGTTTGTCGAGAGCCTGTACCTCAGCCATATCATTGCTATGCTGAAAGGTCATTGATAGCATACATGGAATGCGTGGAACTGATCTTGCAAGTCCTGTGCCCTTTGAGAAGTGACTTCACACATCAATATGCTTTTCAAATAAGACATGTAGGCAGCATTTTTGAAGGACATCGAGTGTTCAGGTGTATGCTTCTATAACAGTTGCAGCTTTCTCCCTGCAAGAATTTGGTTCATGGTATCGTTGCTGTACAAAATCCTCCAGATTTCAAGAATACTAGTGCCATCACTGAAGGAGCTAATTGCACAGATCTCTGCAAAAAATGTGTACAGTTTGCCAGGACATAGAATCCACCCTTCAGAGATCATTACGGGACACTATTAGCCGATTAGCCGTTGAACAGGCCTGTAAAGGCCCATATGTAGTGTCACAACACATTTTGATTCAGTTCTGCAGATGTATTTGTTTGTGTTTAAGCTGTGTAAGGAATGTTAACTGAATTGAGGGATCAGTGGGGCTAGCACGTATGATTGGCAGGAGGAGCATACATGGGTTGTGCACTCTAGCATCCTGTGTAGTGGCAAGTTAAAGGTTGGCTGTCTTGGAATGTACCTTTCTCCTGAAATGGTGGTTTGTCCTGGGTGTTGGGATCATTTGAGAGTATGTCATCCATCTATTCAGCTAAAGCTATACTCTGATTTTTCACCTCTGGAGTGCATCCAACTTTTTCACAATAACCAAGTGGGGTCAAGGTTAGTGAAAGTAGAAAGCTCTATTATAGTTGATTTTTAACTACTGCTTCATTGAAAACTGGACTTCTTGGCTTCAGAATGTTTTGGATCTTGATAGGAGAGAGAGTCAAGAGCAGTGGTCCCCAACCTTTTTGTGGCCAAGAACACATTCATGTTTTCAGAAGAGTGTGGCGGGCGCCAACAATTTTTCAAGACTTATTTTGTATTTGTAGATTAAATAATATGAAAACCATCATATTTAATATTACATAATATATGAATCCATAAGATAAAAAAGGTAATTTTACATGTAAAAGGTATTAATTTTAAATTATTCGGCAATTATTCTTTCACCTTACCATGTGAATTTGCTCTTTTTTATTTACCTTTTGGGGGGGGGGGGGGGGCGCAGTTCTGGGCAGCGCCGAGGGAAGCTGCAGCCCCACGCCTGCCGGGGACAGAGATCACCGGCGCCTGCAGCCCCGGAGTTCTCTGTCCCCGGCAGGCACGGGGCAGCGCGGAGAGAAGCCGCGGCCCCGCCTGTCGGGGACCGAGAACACCGGCGCCCGCAGCCCGGCCTGCCGGGGACAGAGAACTCTGGGGCTGCGGCAGTGGCATAGCCAGGTTTAGAGCACAGGGGGAGCGGCGGCGCTATAAAAAGACGCGTCCCCGCTCCCCCTGTACTCACCCGGCGGCGCTTTAAAGGGCCCGGGGCTCCAGCCACTGCGGAGCCCCCGGGCCTTTTAAAGCGCTCCCCCCAGCCCAGCTCTGGAAGTGGGGCTGGGGGGGGAGGGCGGGGCCCCTTAAAGGGCCAGCAGCTCCCCGCAGCGGCAGGAGCTGCCGGCCTTTTAAAGCGCACCCCCTCTCCCCACCCCAGCCCCACTGCCGGAGCTGGGGTGGGGGGCACTTTAAAAGGCCGGCGGCTTCTGCCGCTGCGGGGAGCCGCTGGCCCTTTAAAGCGCCCCCCCCTGATCCCAGCTCCTGCAGCTGGGCTTGGGCGCCGCTTTTCCTCACAGGGGGAGCAGCTGCTCCCCCCCTAGCTGTGCTAGTGGGCTGCGGGCGCCGGTGTTCTCTGTCCCCGGCAGGCGGGCAGCAGTTTCTCTCCCCTTCTGGGCACTAGTTGGTGGGTGGGCGCTCATAAATGCCCCGGCGGGCGCCATGGCGCCCGCAGGCACCGCGTTGGGGACCACTGGTCAAGAGGTTAGAAACCTCCTTAAAGGCACAGTTCTTTGGCTGGCCCTGACAACACTTGAGGGGGACTAGTCCCCATTAATGTTCTCCTGATAGCAGACCATAACAATAGCATGAAAGGTACCTTTGCCATTTGCTGGATCTTCAAGGAAGTCTAAGGGTATGTCTACACTACGAGACTAGTTCGATGTTTGTAAAACCGAACTTGTGAACCCGATATTTCCAGGTCGATTGTCCGAATCCACACCAGGGATCTCCATTCGAATTTCCGAGTCCACAGTACGGGGGCAAGCGTCGACATTGCAAGCGGTGCACTGTGGGTAGCTATCCCACAGTTCCCGCAGTCCCCCCTGCCCACTGGAATTCTGGGTGTAGCCCCCAGTGCCTTGTGGGAACAAAATTGTGTCAAGGGTCGGTATATGTAAATTTCGTCACTCGACCCACACTTCCGCCTTCCCTACGTGAAAGCGCCGGCGGGTAATGAATTCGCGCCCTTTTCCTGTGGCTGATAGCTCGGACGCCACAGGACAGCGAGCATGGAGCCCTCCGCGATTATCGCTGATGTTCTGTCCGTAGCCAACACCTCGCGCCTTATAGCGCACCTTTTCCAGACTCAGATGCAGAGAAATCGGGAGAGGAGACAACGGAAGCTCCGGGAGTACTTGAACTCTGAGAGGGGCATGGATCTCTCGCAAAGCGCTGGACCCCGGCCCCTAGACATCATGGTGGCAATGGGTCATGTTGATCCTGTGGAACGGCAATTCTGGGCAAGGGAAACAAGCACTGACTGGTGGGACCGCATAGTGCTGCAGGTCTGGGATGAGTCCCAGTGGCTGCGAAACTTTCGGATGCGTAAGTGCACTTTTATGGAACTTTGTGAGTTGCTGTCCCCTGCCCTGAAGCGCCAGGACACCCGGATGCGAGCAGCCCTCACTATCCAGAAGCGAGTGGCCATAGCCCTGTGGAAGCTTGCAACCCCTGACAGCTACCGGTCAGTAGCGAACCAATTTGGAGTGGGCAAGTCTACCGTGGGGGTTGCTGTGATGCAGGTAGCCCGTGCAATCGTTGACCTGCTGCTCCACAAAGTAGTGACCCTTGGAGACGTGCAGGCGATCATAGATGGCTTCGCTGCAATGGGATTCCCAAACTGCGGTGGGGCCATAGATGGGACACACATCCCTATCCTGGGACCGGAGCACCAGGGCAGCCAGTACATTAACCGAAAGGGCTATTTTTCCATGGTTCTGCAAGCATTAGTGGACCACAAAGGACGTTTTACGAACATCAATGTTGGGTGGCCAGGAAAGGTTCATGATGCTCGAGTTTTCAAAAACTCTGGTCTGTTTAGACGGCTGCAACAGGGGGTTTATTTCCCGGACCACAAAATCACTGTTGGGGATGTGGAGATGCCAACAGTGATCCTGGGGGACCCTGCCTACCCGCTAATGCCATGGCTCATGAAGCCATACACGGGAGCCCTGGACACTGAAAAGGAGCTCTTTAATTACCGCCTGAGCAAGTGCAGAATGGTGGTGGAGTGTGCCTTTGGCCGTCTCAAAGCCAGATGGCGAAGCTTACTGACTCGCTCCGACCTCAGCCCTAAAAATATCCCCATTGTGATTGCAGCGTACTGTGTGCTCCACAATCTCTGTGAGATCAAGGGGGAGACGTTTATGCTGGGCTGGGAGGTTGAGGCAAATCGCCTGGCAGCAGATGACGCTCAGCCAGACACCAGGGAGATTCGAAGATTACAGCGGGAGGCGCTGCGCATCCGGGAAGCTTTGAAAGCTCGCTTCCAGACAGAGCAGGGTAACCAGTGACTGTTACACTTCCGTAAACAGATACTGAACCTTCCCCTGTTCCTTTACACAGGTCCCGTTGCCCATCCTCTCCCATTACCAACCCCCTTCCCCCTCCTTGGATCAACGCTGTAAAGTCACAATAAAGGAAAGATTTTTTTATTGGAACCATTTCCTGTATTGGTTATTGAGTTATGGTTTTCACCGTGGAGGCATACGGCGGTTGGGGAGCGGGTTGGGTGTGGGAAAGTACCCTTCAAAGGGGAATGTCATGATCCTGCCCACAGAGCAGTCCTAAGTGCTGGACTGCTTGGTTAAAGGGACCATTAACCTCTCCTAATCCCATGTGTGTGTGGTGGGGTCTCTGTGACTTTTCCGTTGTGAATATCGGCTACGGTTCCCCCGGTGCATTGATCTATCCAGCAGGCTACTGCCAGCCGCTAAAGATCAGCGGCCACCCTCCCCAAACAGACAGTGAACCACCCAACCCCCAACCCCACGTATAGAACCTAGAAACCTACACACAGAAGGGAAGGTGTGCTTACTGCATGCAATTTTTACTGTGCTCGTCATTTCATCTATTACCCTGTCTGCACCCTCGTTTGTGCTCCCGTGCTCTGCACTTACAAACCCTGTTAACCAATACCCAGAGATACAAACGGCCACATTTAAAACACTCAGAGAAACATCAGTGAACCAAAAAACCAGTTTTATTTAACAGAACATTAACTTAACATGGAAACTGGGAAGGGAGGTGTTCAGGGGTGCGGCTGGAGGGAGGGGAGGGAAAAATCTACGGTTTTGGGAATGACAGCCTTCTGCTGCTGGAGCGGTCTGCAGGGGTGGAGTGAGTATTTCCACGCACCCTGCCTCCCCTTGTCCTAGTGACTTTTGGAGAGGAAACCACTGGACTTGGTGGCGGGGGAGGGCGGTTGGAAAGAACATATAGAGGTGCTCTTTCCTCCAGTCTCCTGTCCTGGAGAACATCCACTAGGCGCCGGAGCGTGTCTGTTTGCTCCCTCATTATTCCCAGCATTGTTTGGGTCGCCTGCTGATCCTCCTGCCGCCACCTGTCCTCGCGCGCTTCAGCCCTCTGCTCCCGTTCCCTGGCTGCTCGCTCGTACCGTGCGATGTCCTCTCTGCGCTGTGCCGCCTCCCTCTGTGACAACATCATTAATTCAGAGAACATGTCGTCCCGGGTTCTCTTTTTGCGCCGCCTTATCTGGACTAGGCCATGGGAGGGAGAAGCACGGGTAGGGCGGGAGACACTCTCAGCTGCGGGATAAAGGAAAGGGAGTGAATTCCTCAGAAAGATACTTTTTGCAGAACAATGCCCATACTCTTTCACCGTGAATAGGACCAAACACAGTTCCTATCACATGTAAACGTACTACAAGGTCAAATAGTATGCCTTAAGGCTGAGTGAGTGTCTGGGGTCCCGGTACACGGATCCCAGAAGCCTGGCCGTACAGAGAAAATCACCTCTCTGAAGACCATGGTAAGGTGATGAGTTAGGACTGCTGAGAGATTGCTTCACAGCAGTGCTCTACTCCCATGTCTCACTCAGTGTTCCTGGCGGCGGGCAGTAACTGCTGCTGGCCAAACCGATAATCTACAGCGGCTTTCCTAACCCACCCCCCCCCCCCCCAGTCCGCGTGGCCGCTCCAGGGAACCAAAAATGCCCGCGAACCGCTCGCCAGGAACGGCTCGCCTACCCTTCCCCCCCCTCCACGTGGCCGCTCCCGAGAACCAAAAATGCCCACGAACCGCTCGCCAGGAACGGCTCGCCTACCCTTCCCCCCCCCCTCCGCGTGGCCGCTCCCGAGAACCAAAAATGCCCGCGAACCGCTCGTCAGGAACGGCTCGCCTACCCTTTCCCCGGCTTAGCGTGGCCGGTCCCTGGGACTGTCTCTACCCTCGCACCGATAAGTAGTAATGGTTTTGCTCCCGACTCCGTACCACCACTCGTTAACGTAAACAGCCGGGTGTCTTTCTTTAAGGGGAAAAGGAAGCATTCACTATACTAATTATACCACTCATTCAAACCAGGACCCCATGACTGATATCACTCTGATGAGGATTACCGAGACAGAGAAATACTGCATGCTGCGTCAATGCAAGCAAACCCCGGGGCCGTATGCTGCCATGCTATGCAAGGCAATGATACCAGAGTACCTGCAGCTTGCATGGCGCGGGAAAGTATCCTACCATGGAGGAGACAATAAGGCCGCTCTCCCAGTGAACGTGCTAAACAAGCTGTCACTGTACCTGCAGGAGAGCTTCGCGGAGATCTCTGCTGGTGATTACACCTCTATCCCCGTACATATTGACAGACTTTTCGAATAGTTGCACGGGAAAGCGACTCCAAGGTGAAGCGCATAAGGCCAATGAAGCCACAGTTACAGAGCGCTAACACACCATACCTATTGTATTGCAAATAAATGTCTAACACACTGACCTGATTGATTCCTGGTCAGGAATGCTGCCTTGGGAGTGTTCGTAGGGCAGCGCAGTCAGGGTGAGGAATAGTTCCTGGCTGTCGGGGAAATCACCAGTGAGACCGCTTTCTAGTGCCTTGTCCTCCTGCCCTCCTTCCTCTTCTTCGCCGTCAGCGAAAACATCCTCCGACGTGTCCGTAGAATGGACCCCGTCGTCGGTGTCCACGGACACTGGTGGGGTAGTTGTTGCCGCACCACCGAGCATGGCATGCAGTGCCTCGTAAAATCGGCAAGTCTGGGGCGCTGAGCCGGAGCGTCCGTTGGACTCCTTGGTCTTTTGGTACGCCTGCCGCAGCTCCTTGATTTTCACGCGGCACTGCGTGGCATCCCGGCTGTATCCTCTCTCCGTCATAGCCTGGGAAATCTTTTTGTAAATTTTTGCATTCCGTCTTTTTGAACGGAGCTCGGCTAGGATTGATTCGTCGCCCCACACAGCGATCAGATCCAAAACCTCACGATCACTCCATGTTGGAGCTCTCTTTCTATTCACCGATGGCATCGAAACCACTGCTGTAGAGCTCTGCATCGTTGCCAGTGCTGCTGAGCTCGCCACGATGTCCAAAGAGGAAATGGGATTCAAAATGGCCACACAGGAAAAAGCATTCAAATTTTCCCGGGGATTTCTCTGAGTGGCAGGTCAGAGCATCCGAGTACACAATACTGCCCTGAGCGTCCACCGAGTGGTGCACTGTGGGATAGCTCCCGGAGCTATTAGCGTCGAATTCCGTCCACAGTACCTAGCTTTCGACATGGCCATTTCGAATTTGGCGCTACTCCCCTCGTCGGGGTGGAGTACAGAAATCGATTCAAAGAGCCCTTAATGTCGAAATAAACTGCTTCCTAATGTGGACGGGTGAGGGATTAAATCGAGTTAACGCTGCTAAATTCGACATAAAGTCCTAGTGTAGACCTGGCCTAAGTTATTGGCAGCACAAAATATAAACCTACCCGTGGCAAGGTCTGGCAACATATACAACCCTTCATTCAGTTACATGTGTCCAAGAACCTCATTTGCAAATTGCAGTCTCCCGGTGGAGTACTTTGTAGTCAGTGGAGGAGCCAATGCTGTGTATAAGCTGCACAATTTGTTATGGTTATTGGAATGAATTGTTAAATCAACAGCAGTTGTAGTGGTAGGTTATGCATATACTGCACAGTTATCGTGTATGTGTTGGAAACCCGCCTTTCACTCAAGCACTTGTACATGAGGTGTTGTGATAAAATGGCAGCCTTGTGCTGTACCTGCTTACTGTCATACTTTCTGCAGTCACTACAACTACCAAAGAACCACTTAAAGAAATAGTACAGATCACATAGTATTATTTTTTCAGGTTCGACATCAGCCATGAATCCCTGAAACTCCCACATACTGTAGTCTTCATGTTACTTTTTACATTAGTTCTTTCTTCCGCTTTTGATAGCGCTATGGCTTTTGCTGCTTTTAAGCATATGCACTGTGATTCATTTCCACAGATAAGATTGCTAAAAACTGTCCATATTCCAGAGTTATCCTCAATAAGTGCTTTAAGAGGCTTTCTGCTAAGCATTTGTTCCTCTTCAATCCTGTTCAAAGCACACATTTCTGTGTACTAAAGCCTCTGCATTAGCCATCGCCACCACTTTCCCACCCATTAAAGCCTCTGTGAGGCAATTTATGAACTCCAGCTGAGTCGTGTAGTTTGAAGTAGTAAAATCAGTATTTGTTTTTGTTATTTTTACCTTTTTGCTGCAGCGTTTTATGTGTGTTCTCGGTATATCACTGGATGTGATATAGTGTTGTGTGAGGGCGTCTTTTGAGTCAGTGCTCCCCTTTACTTTCCATGCAACATTCTTGCTCAGAGATAACTGCTTCATACAGCTTTTCACCTGTCTCATGTGTTCAAACTGTGCTTCATGGATGCTTTTGGCTTACTGCAGAAGTAGGTGTTCTCAAAATGCATGCCGTGGGACCTAGAATAAGGCAAATCTTGGTCACAGCTGGCACTTGTCCTGGCACCTTCAACTTTTCCTGATGCCCAATACACTTCCTCTCCAAACTTGCCAAATTCAGGTTATGGGTGCACTTCTTGTAGCATGTAAGGTGCCACAGAGCATTGTGTTTAAGTCCTCTGCAGTGACATTCTACAAAGATTCAGCTACTAGTCGGTATTCTTAGTCTCCCATTGATGCTTAAAAATGGGCAAAACCAAAGTAAAAACAAGGAGCTTTAATAAAATACTTTGGGATTATAATTGTTAGTTACAAAACCTATGTGCATACCATTTGCAGATGGATTCCCAGTAATTTCTGGCTGGATGCTGGCATCTTAACCAGCCTTGTTACAACTTTTTTTTTTTTGGAGGTGGGGGGCATAATAAACAAAGCTGATGATCAGTACCAATAAACACTTTTTTGCTGGTGATGTCAGATCATCTTGAAGCATTCCTTCCATTTATAATAACTGATTGTTTTATTGTTATAGATTATCATGTTCTGAATATTAACTGATAATCAGTTGAGGGCCACAGTTTAATTTTGTGAGTGCTGCATGTTTGATGTGACTTTGATAAACTACAAATAAAAATAGTAATGTTGATTTTTTTAAAAAACATTTCCTTGATTTTATATCTGCGTAATTCTGCTATGTTTGTCATGTTTGATTTGTGTTTGTGGGAGAAGGGGCTTTTGAATGATACTCAACTTGAGCCATTTCTGACTACACAGTATTATCAAAATTTCCATCAACCAGAGGACTTGGAGCTGAGGGAGTGGGCAGCAAGTCCCCCTGCCCGACACTAGAGGGTGACACCAGGGAATTTATGATTCTGGAGCTTTTATGTATCAAATGATGCCTCCCTTACCTTTCGATCACGAACTTGCTTGGAATTACACACGCTCTACCTGGTCCTTGACAATTCTAAATAAAATGTTCTGGGATGATTGCAGGCATTGGCCTATTTTGAACAGCTGAAGATCTCCCAAGATGCTTGGCAGGTCTGTGCAGAAGCATTAGCCCAAAGGATATACAGGTAATAAACTATTTTTATGGATTTATAGTTATCATTCTCAAAAGTATTCTGAACACAGTGCTTCTTTATGGCTTTTTTTGTTGCTAATCAGATTATAAATCAATCCCATTTATGGAATGTTTTAATGTGTGCACATAACTACTTTTTTACAGTATTTTTGTAACTGACCCTTTTTGTGTAAGATTTCCACCTAGAAGCAGACTTTTTTATTAAAGTTGGTGCAAATTATTTGGCAGTTTGACATAGCTGTTTTTAAAACACACAAAAAATGAGTAGTGTCAGTGCTTTTCTATAATCAAGGCTGCATCTTTTTCTAATGGGGAACATGCCATTATCGAGATGGTAATTTTCATAGGGAAATTAAATTTTCATGCACACATTTTGTGCCAAATTCAGCCAAACAATGCTTTGAAGCATTAGCAATGTTTCATTATGTACTCGGAGAAACAAAATTTCCACTTCTTAGCTTGTTGGAGTTTTACTTTGAAAAATTCCAAGGTTTACTGAAGGCCACAGCAAGCCAGTGGTAAGTGGGTTTAAAATAAGGTGGTGTTGGCTCCCACTCGTGTGCTGAGATATGTATATATATTTTAACTAAACACCTATGTTAGATTTTAAATAATGAATTAATGTACCCGCAGTACTGAGATTAGGGCTTAATAAATGTCTGGTTATGATGAAATAGCTTATGGTGGCTTACTTCTTCTGTACACCACTTCTAGTAACTTCCACTGGTCTGAGGCATAGAAGAGCATGCAATGGTTGTTAAAAACAAACTCTGAAAAATTGGCATTTTGAGACTAAATTTGCCAAATATAGACTGATATTTTTCAGCAACAGATGGCCAAAACAAGATCCTTCAGAGGATACCTGTAAAGGTAAATATGGTCAAAACGCTTAATTATATACCACAGTTAACCAGGTTGAGGGGCTTTCAACATGTTGATTTAAAACTTGTTGGGTGTTTTTGTTTGATGTCTAGACACAAACTGACTGCCAGATCTTGCTCAGTGGGATTACTTAACATGTTTTGTGCAGTTGACTTTCTTATACCACTGAACTCTGCTAGAGTGAGGGCAAGATACAGCAAATCCTGTGGTATATGTTACACTCTTGTGTCATTTGCAAAGGATTTTTAACTTTGTGGGATAGATAAAGGTAACTTTGAAAAGCTGCATTAAATGACATTTAACTTGTCACTGTAGGCTGGTTACTGCCAGGTTCTGTGACTAAAGTATCATCAGCTTGCTAGGCATTTCATCAGAGTTTGGATGTTAAAACAACTTTTTCTTTTCTAGTTTCAAGTTGTATTGTATTGTCCTTGGATTGGCTATTTTGGATGTTAATCACATCTTTAAGTTTACTTGCTTTTTGTAATTGCCAGTTCTTCTTTAACTTTGAAATGCTCTACAAAAAATAAATTCGTTTAGAACGCTAACTTTACTTGAAAGTATGATTTTTTGCAATTATTTGCTTCTAAAAGTAACCTTTATCCTGCTGCATAAAATGTTGAAGAGTTGACGTTTGCAATAATAAAGGGCAAAACACTTTAGGAATATTAATTTTTGTTGGTATTCTGCTTCTGCAGCACACCCATTCCTCACCTCCTTGAGTGAAAAAGCATGTCTGGAAATAACGGTTTCTTTTGCAGCAGTCGACCTGCTGATGACCTGGCCTGTTTGAGTTCTAATCTATCAATTTTTAATTTCTTGTATGAACACAAGTTTTGAACTTTTAATGTCATGCTAAAATCTTTCTCCTGGTATTTGCCATTTGGGAGAATATTTGTTACACTGTAAATTACATGAAATTCAGTAACTCAAGAATAAACCATGAGAGGGAATGGAGTGTTTGCTCTGCCTCTGGTACATAGTGTATCATGAGAGGAGTAGTGCCTTTTGTTGCCCAAGATGGAACAACTTAGTACTATACCCTGAAATGCCTTACTGGGATTAAAAATGTGATTTTTATTATTATTATTTTTTTTAAAAAAGGTTAAAACTAAACTATGTGCTGTTGGTGTGTCTAATTTTTTTGTCAAGAAAAATAGGTTATATTGACATGAGATAACTATATCGTCCCATGTTCAGTGATGATTTTTAGCTTCAAATTATTTCTGTTACTGTGGAACGTAATGGAGTCTTCAGATTGTCATAATTTGTTTTAAAGTTGTCTTGACTGTCATTACAACCACTCTCCAGTTTTAAGGGGCAGCTACAACATTCCTTTAATGGTTCACTTACAGTGATGGTACTCCAAAATTTTCAGAACTTGTTTATAAAAATAGTTGAGTTGGTTTCCAACTCTCAGTCACTTTGTAATAAGTGAAATTAAGCAGTAGGTGAAGTACAATTGAAAACTGAAGCCAGGCTAGTGGTTGCTATTTATAAACCATCCCAACCATTACTTTCAATAGTGCATCAGCTGAAGCCTCAAGTGGGTTTAAATTTTTTTTTGCTTTTAACTCTGCATCAAATTATGTAAGTAAACTCCCTTTCCCCCTTGACTGTGTGCTGTAGTTAAAATATAACAATTGAATAAACTAGGCAATATAACAAATGAGGAGTTGTTAAAAAGGAAAAAAAAAATCAAAACTGGTTGTATGTTTGTTAATGTGTATTTGTAATGACTGCTCACTTTCGTGACTGGTCAAGTACTCTGAAATTTTTGCAGCAGATACAACTGATTGTCTTCTCTATAATAGAGCAGTTCTTCATTCCAAGAATTGATAACTGATTGAACAGTTCCAGGATTGTATTCTTCCTGGAGAAATGGGCTGCAATATTTCCATTGTGTTGATTGTACTTTTTCTCTTCTAATTCCAGTGATGATCACATCAAGTTCTTCTGCTTTCAAGTTATAGAACATCAAATTAAATTCAAGTGAGAAACACTTTTCTTTTTATAGTAATAGTGTATAGAACAATTGTTTCCCCACTCACATTCTGTGCAAAGAAATTAAAAGCTTTATCAGCAACATTCAAAATATTTTTACTTAAAACAATTAGACAGTGGAAACTTGGTTATTCAAACTTTTAGCCATTTTTCAGTTAGTTATTTTGGCTTTCTACTACAATGTATATTAATTGCATTGAGAAGTCCTGCACTTGGCCATATAAATTCTACTTTTCCCATTCAACTTACATACATTAATTTCTACTATACCTGTATGTATTGTATGGTTGCTTATGAAATCGTAATTTGGCCCTGGTGTGTGTGTGTGTATATGTATATGTGTGTGTGTGTTTATCCTCTTCATTCAGTGTGTAGCCCACGTTTTATTTACCGCACGCCATTCAAATCCTGTCCTGAATGTAAAATTTATGTCCTCCTGGATGTTTCTGTGGTGCACTCTCCATAAATTAATGAATGGTTATGAAGCACCTTCACAGTGCTCCTGTGAAAATAGGTATTATTATGCCTATTTAACAAATGAGTAAATGAGGCACACATTGCTTAAAGCCAAAAATGTCCATTAATGTTGAATGCCCAACTACTGCTCTAGTTTTTCAAAGTTCTTAGCGTTTTTGGAGCACATATGTCCAAAGCATAGCTCCAGTTGATTTCAGTTAGTTGTGAGCATTCAGGACTTATACAAATTTGTGCACCCAGAAAATGAGTTAGCTAGAACACAGTTAGTTACCAATTCTAAAAATCTTCATTTGAGTGACTTGCCTGTCATCACATAGCAACTCTGGCAAAGGCAGGCATAGAATACATTTGCCTTTTTTCTGAAACTTTCTTTTACTGCAATCCCCTGCCTCCTGGTTTCTGCAACAAATGCGGCGGGGGGCTACAGACAAAAGCCTCATTCAGTATACCACCCTGGTTGTATGAGGCAGGGGTATTGTGGAAAACTTGCTTTTGCCTGTTTTAACAGTTTTTTAATGTAATTTCCTAATTTCCTTTAAAAAAAAAATTCCTGAAAAAACAGAAGTTCCATCTCATAGAACCATACTGATCCCTCGGTTTGGGTTGCCAGCAGGGTTTGGACCTTGAGAGCCACAGCAAAGACCTCTACCACTTGAGCTAGCAGAGTAACTGGTAGCTGTGGTGTTCTCAGTATGTGGATCAAGCAGTAAAGGAAGATGAGACACTTTGCCAGTGCGTTTTATAGCTATTGGATATCAACAGAGGAATATAAAGACTCAGAACTCCTGGGTTCAATTCCAGGTTTTGGTGCAGGGGAAAGAAGAGAATGACACTTCTCTAGTAGACTCCTCTCTCTCTCTCTCTCTCTCTCTCTCTCTCTCTCTCTCTCTCTCTCTCTCTCTCTCCTCATCTGCTGCCCCTCCAGGTGCCTGTCTCCCAGTGATTGTCCTCATTCTTTCTACCTTCTGGTCCTGCAATATCCAGTCCCCAAGTTGTTGTGCTCTTCTGCTTCTCTCTCCATTGCTCGCTGTCTGCATTTAAAGTCAAGCTGCATCTTTCTCTTTGCTGCATGGGCACCAGCAGTGGGAATATTGAGAGCACAACTAAGACTGTCTCCCTGTTTTTCTGGTGTCTGGTGCTATAGTGGCCTGGAGCAGCACTTGCAGGCAGGGCCGTCTCTAACTTTTTTGCCGCCCCAAGGGCAAAAAAACCCAAAACAAACCCCAAGCGCTGCCCCGCTGAAACAAAAAAAACCACACACACACACACCCCCAACGCCCACAGAAACGACCGCCTCTCCCACCCAAAGCGCCGGCGGGAAGGGCAGCATGCCCTCCACCCCGCTCCCCTGGTGCTCCGGAGCGGAAGAGTTTTTTTTGTTTAAAAAAAACAACAACAAAAAAACAACCCTGAGCGCCATCCCACCTGAAGGTGCCACCCCAAGCACGTGCTTGGTGGGCTGGTGCCTGGAGCCGGCCCTGCTTGCAGGAAATGTCGTGCTCAACACTTTGCAGCCACAGGATGGGGCATGCTTGGCCATCTATATGGGGATGGCATATGAACAGTCCAGTCACATGTAGGAGCTGCAGGGCGTTTGAGCATGCTCAGTACAGACAGAACCTTTGGAGATCTTAGCAACCAAACTCTAATAGGTATTTAGTGAGTATATGCAAACAACAATTTTTTCAAATTCCTATAGCTCAGACAAATTCAAGCTTTTTTCCCTGCAGAATCAGGAAAAGGCACATCACTGATACCAGGGTGACCTCCCTGCCAAATTTAAAGTATCTGTTTGAAAGGATGGGGGCCCTATAGCTTCTTCAAAAAAATCATTGCAAACAACTCATTAACGTGGAAAATAACATTTTCCCTTATTATTGTTCCCAGAAACAGCTGAACCATTTTTGCTGAAACTTTCTAAAAAATCAGCCTAAAGTGGGCACTTGGGATGGAAAACTTCAGCCCGAACAATTAGTTTGGCAAGGTTATAAGCAACTAAAAACAGGGTCTTCTAATGGCCAGACAACCTTAACTATAGCCGTTGCTACATGTGCTGCCTATGAGGATGAGTCTTTCTACAAAACTTGGCAGCAGGAGCCTAGGAAGTGGCCAGCAAGGGTCCAAGTCCACTCTTAATAAATTGTATTATGGGAGATTGTGACTCAGTTTTTAAAGGTTGAATCTTGCCTGGTTATAAAACTTCTCTTAAGATATAGAATTAATCAGGACAGAACTGAATTCAGTAATAGAGAGCAATGACAGTGGTAGTTGAAACTACCCTTCAGTCCTTCAGTACTAATGTCAACTGGGATAACTAATGGCTTTGATGTAAATACAATATTGTAATAACTGCTCACAGTTAAGGAAGAACCATAATTAAGACAATGAATTAATTTTTATTGTCTAATGCAATGTAATTTTAATCTTAATTAAAAATAGTAATCCCAGGCAGTTTAAACAATCCCCTTCTTTTCTTCTTATGTCTTAAAGGTGATATTAGAAGACTGGAAGGAAGTGTAATTGTGTAGTAGAAAAACTATGGCAGTCTGACACAAACAAGTAAAATTATTCCCCGATGGTGCAGAATGGCTCTTATTAAATAAGTTACTAGAAAGTATTTTAAACTTTGACTTAGAACGCTAATATGCAAACAGTTAAGAGAATTCCTTCTGTGGTAAGATTTTGTGTAGATTGCACAGAACAGTCTCCATATGAAGGCAATACAGATGTCTAAGTAATTTAGCATTTGCCTTTTTGATCTTTGGAACCAGAAGTAAGCAAACTAAGAAGATATAGGATCATTTTGATCTGAATGATTTGTTTCAGATATTCTGAACTTACTGAAGTCCAACAGCAGCTAATCAGGGAAACACTCATAACGTGGCTACAAGCTCAGGTAAATGTTTTTTCTTTTACAGCAATTAATAATATGCAGCAGGCTTATTCAGGATTACTAACTGGTACCAGATTAAAGGTTTGAAACTAGGTTTAAAGCTTGCTTCCTATGTACCCCTGAAAAAGATAAGCTACCTGATGGAAAAATGAATTCAGACACGTGATCGACATTATAATTTTTCAGGTTTTACAATTTTTAAAACTCTTATGTTGAAAACAAGTTTGTAATTAAATGTGCTTAAAATAATGTTTAAATTCTTGTTATCTCTGCTTTTATTCCTATCCTACACCTCAATTAAGAAATCAATTGTGCGAATTCTTTTGGAGCATTAACATTTCCTTTTTAGGGATATAACTCAACTTCCCCTCTTCTCTCATTACCTGAAGTTGGGAGCACCGTTCTTCCTCTTTTGGAGACGCCTGTCCATCAGCCCTAGCTTCTGGGAGGATGGAAAAAAGTCATATAGAGACACAAAAGATTACTTAGTCCATCTGTTTGACAATGCACAATAGGTCTCTGGTATATTGAGTAGTAGTTTGTCCAGTATAGCTTTAAATGTCAAGCAAGACAATTTCCAGAATTTTCCTAGGGATACTCTGCCATGGTCAAATAGATCACTGCCAAAAAGACTTTTTGAATGTTCCCTTAACTGCACTCCCAATTATGTCCCCTTGGTTCTGCACTAAATTATTTCTCTTCCATTCTTGATACACAACCTTTTTTGTAAACTGTTATCCAAAACCACAGTGATAAGCATGATATAAATGCCTACATAGAACCCATCTTAGTCATCACTTAGCCAAACTCTAAATATTTTAACTCTTAAATAAATCTCTCCACTTTTGCTGCTCTTCACTGAACTCCTGAAAGAAGGTGCAGTTGCATCATGGTGCATTAGACTCTTATTATTTTATTAGAGATTGAAGTTAGACTTGTAGGGTAAATGGCAGGATTACTTATCTTTCCTCTTTTGAAGAGAGATTCCACCTTTCTGGTTCCACAGGGGCATATTTCCACCTTACAGCGGGTACACAGTGATACACAATTATTAATTAGTGTTCATTTCGCTCACCTCTTGCGCTCTCTAAAATTAGTTATAGCAAGTGAAGTGCTGGTCAGTGGCATCCAGTAGCAGGCTAGTAGCTTGCCTGAAGTTTGATGATATGGGTCAGTGTATCTAGTTAGTTGTTAGTTTCCCTCTGGAGAAGGCTTCTACATGCGTAAGGAGCTTGTGAAGGGAGATGAAAAAAATGTATAGTAACAGAAGGATGGGGGCGTTGGGTACCTGCCCAGTTCGTTCTCTGAATAAAGCAGAATTGGGAGCAGCTTATCACCTGCAAAAACAGCAGCCAATTGGGGTGACAAAGCACAAGTTGAGAACCAAGTGTTTTTTTTGTATTTGTAAAACTTTTTTCCAAACCATCAAGATCGCCTTTAGTCTTTGCTGCCAAAAATTACATGATTTCCTTTTCTCAACTGCACAGAGCACCTTTTTCCATATCATATAGGAAGAATATTGTCACCTAAATTGTCTTTAAACTGAAACTTTTTCAAAAACATTAATAATGTTTAAAATATAAGATTTAGGGGGGAAAAGGGTTAATTCTTTTGCACAGTTGTTGTATTTCACATAACCTGCATGACAGTGAAATGGGAGATGGTGTTTGCATTGATTAAGTACAGGGGACAACCAAATCAGTCAGTTATTCTCTTTTAATGTATAAAAGACTATTTTCTTTATATTTCTACTTCTCCCAGATGCTGAATCCCCAATCAGAGAAGACTTTTATTCGCAACAAAGCAGCACAAGTCTTTGCATTGCTGTTTGTCACTGAATATCTCACAAAATGGCCCAAGTTTTTTTTTGATATTCTGTCAGTAGTAGACCTTAACCCTCAAGGAGTAGATCTGTACCTCAGAATCCTTATGGCTGTTGATGCTGAGCTGGTAGACCGGGATGTAGTTCACACATCAGAGGCAAGTTATGTCATGTTTTTTATGTTGCATCATATGAATATTGTTTGGGGCTTAAGGACTGTTCTTCACCAGGAGAATTCTGCCTTAAAAGAATTACAGGGTAGTTTACATTCAACAGTTTGTATAAAACTTTATAAAAACCTTTTTTCATGAGTTCTTAAATTTCAGTTAAACAATAAAACATTAATTTGTTGAATTTAAACAAACTCTGTAATGTTTGTGACCCTGTAACAGCAGCATTTTGCTTGTGCAGGAGAAGTAGTGTGGGAAATCTAATGGACTGTTGCCTACTTGATGTTTTTTAAATTGGTTAATTTTTAAAATGTTCCAGTTTCTGATGAGGCATCACTTATAAGTCTTCATATGTATTTTTTTTAAAAAGGGTTTAGAAGTTTTTCTGCTTCCCTTTTTGGCATTTATAAGTGTCTTTTCAGAAAAGGAAATTGCTGACTGGAAATTGTTTTGAATTATTGTATGGAGGGAGGGGGAAAGGAAATAAAACACAATGTATTCGTTTTGCAAGCAGGAAAAGTAGGTGCAGTTTTGGGGCTAACAACTTTTGAGTACGCTTTTAAAGTTAATAAGCAGTAGCAAACAAAATAAGGAAAACATAAATGTGGATTATGAATATTTGCATCTTTCAAGGACATGAACTGTTCCAGGTGTTTACATTTGATAATGAATGTGCAAAAACCACTGATCTATAAAAAGATGAACATGTGCTATTGCTATATTTGTAGGAGGCTCGTAGAAATACTTTATTAAAAGACACCATGAGAGAACAGTGCATTCCAAGCCTGGTGGAGTCGTGGTACCAAATCTTACAAAATTATCAATATACTAATGCAGAGTTGACATGCCAGTGCCTTGAAGTAGTTGGAGCTTTTGTCTCCTGGATAGATTTGAGCCTGATAGCCAATGAAAGGTAAGGTTTCTTTTTCATTAGAAATCTTTGCCTTTCTGATAGTATTTTTGTATGCAGTCCTGTCAGCAGCATGGTAATATGATTCTTACAATAACCTATGTCAAAAATCTGTTCTAGAAATACAAAAAAATAGTGCCACCCAAACTTTGTTCTAAGTAACTTTTTAATACTTGCTGATTTCTCAGCAGTGGAGCGAGATTGCACGGAGCAATGTAAGCCGTAGCGTTAGATGGGTCTGACTACTACGTCTATAAATGACGCACGTTATTGTCTAGATCTACAAACCACACGCACTATATAGGCTTTTAAATTAATTTAAAGTGAAACCACATTGTAAGTAGGAAAACATACAAATTATATGATTTCACTTACGCAAGTGGAGATGTAATGTGTCTATATATTAACTTGTTTTCACCTTTCTAGGTTTATAAATATGCTGCTAGGTCACATGTCTGTAGAAGTTCTTCGGGAGGAAGCATGTGACTGTTTGTTTGAAATTGTAAATAAGGGAATGGACCCAATTGATAAAACAAAACTGGTAGAATCTTTGTGTCAAGTGTTACAGTCTGCTGGTCTCTTCTGTATTGATCAGGTTAGTAAATTGATATTTTGGAGATGAGTAAGTCACACAGCTACATAAATAAGATGTAATGATCGGGGGAATAGAGGGCCTGTCTTCTGAGGGGACTCTAGAAGAGCTTGGCTTCTTTAGTCTAACAAAAAGAAGGCTGAGAGGGATATGGCTAATCTCTCTAAATACATTAAGGGATAAGTACTAGGGAGGGTGAAGAGCTGTTTAAGGTAAGGGCAAAAACACATTACTATTAACTGGCCATAAACAAATTCAGGCTGGAAATTGGAAGGTTTCTAACCATCAGAGGGGTGAGGTTCTGGACCAGCTTCCCAATAGGAGTTGTGGGGGCAAACAATTTTTAGGAGAGAGCTGGACAAATTTAAGTATAGTTTTATGTTGAGGTTGTTTGTGATGATAGGGGACAGGGCTCAATAGCCCTGGGGCTCACTTCTGGTTTGTCTTGTATTCCTAAAGCTCATGCCTTGGGGTTTCAGCCAGCTACCGGCAGGGGTCCGGAAGGGATATTTTTGCCTCAGTGTATTCTGGGAGGGTGTTTTACCATCTTCCTCTGAAGCATCAAGTATGGCCATGGCTAGAGATTGTGAGGGGTGAGCCAGTGCACTGAAGTGGGAGAGCCAGACACCCCCTGGTGGGCGGAATCAGGAAGAACTAGGCCACTATGCTGGAAGCGGAAGGGTGATACAGGAACAGGAAGTGCAAGAGGTGAGCCCTGTAGCTCAGATAAGCAGGAGCCACTGACAGGAGACAGATGCTTCCAGCCCGCTGCTGGAGCCAGAACCTGTGGAAGACTTTTGCTGTCCTGAGGACACATCCCAGATACCTGAACTGCCAGGGATGCCCAACGCTGAGGAGCTGCTCGGATTGCCACTGGCAGTATACCCTGGGGAGATGGAGGACAACCCAGGGGTCAGGTACACCCTGATGGGAGGAAGTGGCCCAGGGGCAGCCGTCTATGTGGCTATGTTGCTGGCTGACTCTAGGACAGCGTGTTGCGGGCAGATCCCCGCTGACCTAGTGGCAGACCACTCTGCCGCTGTTAGGCCCTGGGCTGGGATGTGGCGGAGTCGGGTGGGCCCATGTCCCCCTACCCTCTGCCACCTCACCTTTTGGGCTGGCAGCTTCCCCACCTCAGGCCAAGAGACCTGGCCTAGTTTACATCTGACAAGCTAGGACTGTAGACTATTTGCTGGCGCTCGACCCCTTCCGGCACCTTAGGCTCTTTGTTTGGTGCCCCGCCCTGCCTGAAGGCCTGGGCCCCTGAACTATTTGTGGCTCTGCCTTGCCTAAGGGTTGGAGCCAGAGATGGGCGACTTCTCCCCATTACTTAGATTGTTGTTTCAAGAGTATGTCAGCAAAGGGGCGTGGCCTCTCAGACTGACAGTGAGGGAGAGCCATACCTGCCTACATGCTTACAGGCACCAAGCATTCTCTCGGGTGCTTGGCTGACTGATTCTTGCTCACAAGCTCAGGGTCTAACTGATCATGTGGGGATTGGGAAGTGACTATTAGAGGGTGTTTGCCTTTTTCTGCAGAATGTGGATATAGGTCACTTGCTAGAATTATGTGAGTATACCTCAATCACTTCCCTGCCATTGCAGGGGCCTCGAGCACTGGTGCACCTTGGTTCCTCCTATTCTCTACCAAATGTGTGGGTGCATGGTGGCGTTGCTGTCCTGTGATGTACAGGGAAGTCAGACTGGATGATATAGTGGGCTCATAAGATGGGCTCCGTTTTTTGTTAGAGCAATGCTTAGAGGAGAACCCAACCTCCCTCACTCAGCTATAGAGAAAGGAGAAGATGCTGCAATTCCTGCTCAGGTTGCTGTCATTGAGCCTTCAGTTTGTAAGTGTCTGATAAACTGGAAGCCTACCCACTATTCCTCCCTGGCTGCTTGAAGGCAGGAGGAGCATTCCTGCTTTCTGTTCCTCATACCCTAGACTCTAGAACAGGGATTCTCAAACTTTTTATCTCCATAACTCCATTTTGAGACATACTGTTTTCTGTGACCCCAGATAGCAACCTAGTGACCAAGGAATCCAAGTAATTTGGATGCAAGCTGTTCCTCCATCTGATGAGATGCTCAGCTCAACCATCACCAGTGTAGGAGGCTGAATAATTTTGTTGTCAGCCAAGAACTTGAAAAGCTGTGGAAAGGATTCAGTTTGTCTTCAAAAGATTATTCTTCTGAAAAACGATTGTTTTCATGAATCCTTTGCTTTGATCACTAAGGTAAAGGATGTGAGCTTTCCTTGCAGACCTGTATTCAATTCGTTCAGTTTCTCAAATGTGTCTGTGAAATAGGCAAGAAGGCACATCTTTCTTTGGTCGCATAGAAAATTCAGTGAATTAATTCCTTGTTGTCCATTGCATAGCATGCAGCTTGTCTCAGTTGAAAAAATCATCCCAGTACTTTTCCTCTTGAGAGCCAATGAGCTTCAGTGTGGAACATCCAAATTGTGATCAGACCCCATGTCTTCACATAGTTTTCCAAAAAGGCATGTGTGAAGAGGCAAACTCTTAATGTAGTTTACAATAGACAAGACCTGCTATAAAACTTCACTTAGCTGTGGACTCAAAGGTTTCAATGGCTTTTGTTCTCTGTGAATCATGCAGAGTCCACACAGTAGACAGATTTCAGTGTAGTAGCCGTGTTAGTCTGTGTCAGCAAAAAGAAAATAAGAGAAATACTTGTGGCACCTTAGAGACTAACAAATTTATTTCAGCATAAGCTTTCGTGGACTACAAAGCTTATGCTGAAATAAATTTGTTAGTCTCTAAGGTGCCACAAGTATTTCTTTCTTATTTTTCTTTTTACAGTAGACAGAGCAACTTTCTTTACCTGTGCATGCCGACCTGCTTTGTGGCCTGCCATAGATGGAGCTCCATCTGTGCAAAAGCCCATCATGCAGTCACCTGGGATATTTTCGTCTAGCATGTAACACATCAAGCATTCAGTGTGCTGTCTTGTGTCTGGGAAGATGGAGGCCCAGAACACAAGGTCTTCGAGAATTGCACCCTCCCATGTGCATTTCAGAAAAGCCAAGAAATGTGCATCACGACCCTCCGTGCTCATGTCAACCTGAAGAGCAAAAACGTGTTTTTTTCAGATGTTTTCCCCCTGATCTGCTGCTATCATCTCAATCCTTCGCTTCACTGAGATGTTGGACAGTGATAAATTTGTTAGTCTCTAAGGTGCCACAAGGACTCCTTGTTGTTTTGGCTTTGCTTGTTTGCCTCACTTTCTCCACACATTTTCACCATATCAATTGCAGCTGTCAAATCCAAGTCTCTCCGATTGTGTAAGGCTTCTTGGCCTATGTGATGTGGTAACTCACCTCAAATTATGCCTTTTTGAGCATGGTCAGAGACGCACATGGCTCTCATTTTGGCCTTTCTTCATTCTTGACCAACACTGGTGGAGCCATACTCAAAGAAAGCCTTGTCATATTTGCAAGCATGTGTCTTGCACTCTTGGTATTTTGTTCATAACTGCATCACTAGACTTACTGCTAGAGGTTGAAGCAGATACTCTGAGTATCCTGCTGGAACTCAATAAAGAATCATTGAAAGTCACTTGTCTCTATGCTGCCCTACTGTTACCACACAGGGCCTTCCTAAATCCTGGCCTCGTTTATTTAACCGTGAATTCCTCTGATTTGTGATAAGAGGCACAAAGGACTCATTTTTACACAGTGGCATAAAAGAAGATATAGGCCCTGCATTAAGGAGTTTGCAAGCCACTGCAGATTCCCATCTCAGAAAAGGCTAGCACAGATACCTACCAACTCAAGCACAGAGGATACTCTGTTAATAAGGTTGCTGCCCACAGATAAGGATGTTCTGGATTTGTCTTTCAACTGGATGCTTGCACAGCTGGCTGGTGCAAATGGTAAAATAGTATCTGCAAATCCAGTGTGTGCAGACCTGTTCCGTTCCACAAACATTGTGTCAGGAGGCTGCGATTATACAAAATGGTGGCCTCTGCACAACATGGCCTTACATGCACTGTATGTGCGAGGTCACGCTGTGCAGAGGCTACTGTTTTGTAGACCAAATGGCAGCCTTCTGGTACGGTGTTCGTGGAGCATGTCTGGACACATTTGAGGGCAGATGGCATCTTTCTGGCTGATTCTGGCTCGTCGGACCTGCAACCCCATTTGGGGTCACAACCCACAGTTTGGGAACTGCTGCAAGAGCCTCCAGGCTGCTGCAAGGGTGAATGGGGAGACTCCAATATGCAGATCTTCCCTCAGTTGCTCTAAAGAGGATCTCTACTACTCTATCCTGATCCAGTGTGTAATTTATAGTGTGCGTTAGAATGAATGGCTTTCAACGTATGTAAAGCCTTTCATATCTGTAATGAAGGGTGACAATAAACACATTCCTTTCTGAGAAGTCTTCTAGCAGGGGGGAGGGATAGCTCAGTGGTTCGAGCATTGGCGTGCTAAACCCAGGTTTGTGAGTTCAATCCTTGAGGGGACCATTTAGGGATCTGGGGCAAAAATCTGTCAGGGGACAGTACTTGGTCCTGCTAGTGAAGGCAGGGGACTAGACTCGATGACCTTCAAGGTCCTTCCAGTTCTATGAGATAGGCATATCTCCATATATTATAGAAATTTTACTTGAAGTGGGTTGATTTTGCAAATACGGAAACATGTCTGCTATGTTTATCTTCAGAAGAGAAGAGTTCATCATAGTGCGTTTTTTAAAATGGTCTGCCAGCTATTTATTGCTTTTGGGTATGAACTTTTCCAACAAAAAGCACTTGGACCTGTGTACTTAAAATTATACAGATTTCATGGGAGTGAATGTATAAATAAGATCACTTTTCATTTTGAGGTAGAAGGGATAGGAAGATTAACCCGGGAGAGGGAATTAGTTGTTATAATAATGTGATGCTCAGTTGTTGTGAATAAATTTTTTTGCATTGCTTTAATCTTTCTCCCCATTCCCTCAGGGAAAGAACAAACCGGGAAACCACTGTGCAATTTAGGAGACACATGCTACTTCCTTATGTGGCATTATGTACCTATAGGAAACCATTCATAGCACTGCCCATTAATCTATACCACTTTGGGGAGTTGGAGCTTTGAGTCTTTGCTACTATTTCTAATCCGATCCCTATTCTCCCTATAGGAAGATGATGTGGATTTTCTAGCGAGATTTTCTAAGCTGGTCAATGGAATGGGGCAAGCGTTGATAACTAGCTGGACTAAACTGGTAAAGAGTGGAGATATGAAGAGTGCTCAAGACACCCTGCAAGCTATTGAAGCAAAAGTGGCCCTAATGTTGCAGCTGCTAATTCATGAAGATGATGATATCTCATCTAATATTATTGGGTTTTGTTACGATTACCTTCACATCTTGAAACAGGTAATTAAAAAAAATATATATGGCAACTTATTTTCTCCCTAACTTCTTAAGAGCATTTACTTTGCATGTTAGGTTTCTGAAGGCGTTTACTTGTTATAAAAATACTTCGTAGCTTGGTGTTTAATACAGAGTAGCTCTGGTTTATTGGTTTGTGGACATACTGCTTATGTGTAGAATTTTGGAGAAATGAGATTGGATGAAGTTTTGTGTTCTCTGAAAAAATATGCTTGCACGAAGTATCGGTGAGATAAATAAAAACACATAGTTATTGCTATAGCTATTAGAAAGTGCAAAATCACTTTTGATGAGAGATTAACTTTTGAAATGTCTCATTACAGCTCTCTGCGCTATCGGATCAGCAAAAGACTAATGTAGAGGTAAGACTAGTTGAAGTTCTTTCTTAGCAGAGCTCTAATTTGATAAGTATCATTTTTGGCAAATGTGATCCCTAAAACTCTTCAGAAATACAAACATTTCCCTTTTTATTAAGACTACCTACCATATATACTCAATCATAAGCCGTTTCGTTTATAAGCCGACCCCCCTTGTAACTTTTTAGAATAGCTTTTTGTTCACAGAAAGAAATTAGAGCCCAGATTTATTGTTAATTGTATAAACTTCAGCTACTACATTTTAAAATATTTCCCTGATTGCTTTACTGCAAAGTACAGTGCTAGGATTTTATGTAGTTATCAATTACTTCCGATCACTTGGAGTACTGGAGTAGACTAATTTTATAAGCTTTTCTTTTCTATAGGCAATTATGTTGGCTGTTATGAAGAAGTTGACCTATGATGAAGAATATAATTTTGAACATGAGGTAAGATGTCATATTGTAATGTAAAATCTCAGTTTAAATTACAGGTTGTTTGGTTTAAGTGAGGAATCCTAAAATTCATGTAGATAACTTTGTTTAAAATTTGTGAATACCAATCAGGGTATGTAGTCGTTTAAATTTAGGATAAGATTTGAAACCTATTCTCTCAATGCAAGCATATCTTCTGTTAACAACCATCAGAGCTGTGTAGGTATCAAAAGCGGGGAATACTCTTAAAAATTAGTGTTTGGGTGACAATTACTTACAGGAATTTTTGGGATAATTTGTCTGAACTGAAGTATGATTTTAAATTACTGCATTGAACTGAGCTCATAAACTGACATTCTCATGCATACTGTTCCTTGTGACACCATACATTAGATAACTGGGGTATCCACATCAGTGGTTCAAATTAACACTGAATTTCCAAGTGCAGAACAAAGAAAACAAAGTGTCTAATTTTTAGGTTTTTGGTATGGTCAAATATCTCTCAAATTGTTTGGTATTAACTTGAATAGCTGTAAGCGAACTGCATTTGGGTCAGACTCAGACTTGTAGCAAGAAACCAAATGATAGTGTAAGAGGATCTCAGACCCACACATGGATTTTTTTCAGATATTTAAATACTTCCTAACTAACTCTTTCAATGCATCTCATTACGTTACTAGTTTCTTGACCAACTAGCTAACTTGCAGAATTAGACAATAAATGTAATCCAGTGGTTCTCAAACTTTTGTACTGGTGCCCACTTTCACATAGCAAGCCTCTGAGTGAGACTCCACCTTATAAATTAGAAACACTTTTTTATATATTGTGACAAAGCTTCCTCTCTGCCTCGGTGGGTCCCACGCTTCCGTTTAGCAGTGGGCTGGGGTATTCCTCTTTTCCCTCAGAATTTTCCCCACACCCCTTGGTTTACTGTCCACACCCAGTCGGAGGAGGGTCCCTCCCGGCCTCCCTAAGAGGAGGATGGGGGGAGCCTCTCAGTTTCTACGTGTTGGGCCCTTTTCCCAAAAGAAATCATCTATATTATTTTACTATTGGACTAGTTAATCAAAACCGCTAAAGGAACGTAAGGAGTTTCTGTTGGAACTTAACTTGACTGTCTCTAATTTTTCAAGATGGGAGTGTAATCGGGGTACAGTTGTGTAAAAATAATAGTAGCACTGTCCTGTAGCTTTCTGGCTTGACCCTGTCACAATATTTAACCTCATTATAAATGCTTGAGGCAAAGCAGGGTTTGGGGTGGAGGCTGACAGCTCACGACCCCTCATGTAATTACCTTGTGACCCCTTGAGGGTGAGAACTCCTGGTTTATCTATGGCTAGAATTTAAGGATAGCAGTTTAAGATCATGTGCTGAAGGGGAAAAACATTTTTTGTAGCCTCAAAGGAACGATTCCTGCAATGAAATTATGTGGAGGTTCCTCTTGGCTTCATCTGGAAGGTGTGAAATGGAAGGTCCAATTTCTGTATGATTAAGTAGGCTGGCTAAAGAAGGAACGTGGTTTTGACAGGTTTGCATCTTGTTAGTGGAGAGGGACTGGGAAGCTGATGAGAGGGAAGAATCACAGGGCTGGAAGAGACCCTTGAGAGTCCATTCCTTATGTGCTGAGGAGGGACCAAATATACCTAGACCATCCCTGACAGGTGTTTATCTAACCTATTCTTAAAAACTGCCAAACCTTGGGATTCCACAACCTCACTTGGCAACCTGCTCCAATACCTAACTACCCTTATAGTTAGAAAGTCTTCCCTAAATCTCCTTTGCTGGACATTAAGCCTGTTACTATTTGTCCAACTTCAGTGCATGTGGAGAACTATTGGTCATTGTCCTCTTTATAACTCTTAATGTGGTTGAAAGTTGTCTTCCCGTCTCCCCCTCCACTCCCCCCCCAGTCTTCTTTTCTCTTGGCTAAATATGCCCCTTTTTTTTAACCTTTTCTCTTAGGTTAGACTTTTTCAACCTTTTATCATTTTTGTTGCTCTCCTCTGGACTCTTTGCAACTTGTCTATCTCTTAAAGTGTAGTGCTCAAAACTGGATGCAGTACTCTAGCTAAGGCCTCTCCAGCGCTGAGTAGAATGGAAGAAGTGTTCTACCTTTATAATTTTCCATCTTTCCTTGCCTGCATTTCTCAGGTGCTACTGTGGGAGTGGTATAAGAGCCTACCTAGGAGTTGGCTTGGCCTACTTGCAGCAGTTACCATGATCATTTGGGATGTATGACTTTAAAATTAAGTTGAGGGAGAACTTTATTCTTGGGTAGAACAAGTGCTGGAGGCCCTTTTTCTTTTTTTTTCACTTTGTGTTGGCTATTTAAACTGTGTGATTTTGAGGGCATGGACTGTCTTACTCTGTATCCTGAACACAGTGGTGCCCTGTTCTCAGTTGGGGCCTCTAGGTGTCACTGTAACACGGAAAATAATGAAAGGGCATGCCATTAAGACACAAGCAAATAAGATGTCTGGTATGTATCTACCCAATTAACTTTTCATAATCTATTTTGTATCATGACTAATCACTATGTAGTTTTCTAAAGATGTAATTTTAAGATGTTTGTCTTAAATGTGTAAATGTGGATTACATGAAGAATCTATGTGTTGCAGGGTGAAGATGAAGCAATGTTCGTGGAATACAGAAAACAGCTGAAACTATTGTTGGACAGATTAGCTCAGGTCTCACCAGAGTTACTATTGGCTTCAGTCCGCAGAGTTTTTAACACTACACTGCAGTAAGTTATATTTCTTCTAGTTGGCTTTAAGAAAGATTGTACTTTCAGGGAAGATTGCTTAATGCAATAACAGATGACAAACTTCACATGCGGGCCTTGTAAAAACTCTCAGGTAAACCATTCTTTACATTTCATTTAGTGGTCAATATCATTTTGCTGTGTCTTCAGCAGTAAAATAATCTTGATTATTCTTTTAGGCTCAGATTTCTAGAAAACCTCTTGATCTGTTTGTAATATTTTAAATGAGGGCTTAGACTCTAAAATAGGTGCCTTCTCTCTAACTTTAAGGTTATCACCATCCTCTTACTTTAGGGACCACCATTATCTAGCAACTGCATAGTTTCTCCTTAGCTTTTCATCGTGTGGATAAATATCCTTCTGCTTAAATATTTTGAAAGCTAATAGTGGAAACTACCAAAATATTTGAGGGAGTGAGAAGCTGTGATAGACCTGGTGCCAATGGAAAGGGGGGTTGCATCAAATATTGCTACTATCAAAGCACAGTACGAATAGATAATGTAGGGGAAAAACCACAATCAAGTGTTCCTTTAAAACTTAGAACACTCAAACCATACCAAATTTGTCGTCTTCCTCAATCCTAAATAGCAGCTATGAGAAACCTACATTATTCATGTTGAATGCTCCTCTACTACTTCAGCGATACTGCTATAATGGTGAAAAGAAATGCTGCATGTCTGTATATGTGAAAAATAATGCTCTCCAATGGCCAATATTTCAGGATGCCAGTGTTCTTATAGTCTTTCTTTGCCTTGTTAAAGTATAACTGATTGTTGGCTCCTATGTTTAATTAAAACTGCACATCTGTAGTCTCTCCATGCCATGCAGTTCAAGGCACTTCACAAGAAAATACTGGGAAATATATTTGGCTATAGAATTGCTAGCTTGAGCATTTCATGAATCTCCATTGCCTAATGTGACCTTTGTTGAAGCATAATCTCGTGTCCATTTTATAGGAATTGGCAGGCTACACGGTTTATGGAAATAGAAGTAGCAATAAGGCTCCTGTATATGTTGGCTGAGGCTCTCCCTGTTTCTCATGGTGCTCACTTCTCTGGTGATATTTCAAAAGCAAGTGCTTTGCAGGATATGATGCGAACTGTAAGTATTTCAGCTGTAAAAGTTACTTAAATGTTTCACTCTTTACTGGCAGTTTTTTCTTTTAACATGAAAGGCTTATCGTGATTATCAGTACCTCACTAAGCTGTAGTTATGCACTGTAAATGATTAATCCTAATTCCTTAATGCATTTTCCCCTACAGCTGGTAACATCTGGTGTTAGTGCCTATCAGCATACATCAGTGACATTGGAATTCTTTGAAACGGTGGTTAGATATGAAAAATTTTTCACTGTTGAACCTCAGCACATTCCAAATGTTTTGGTAAGTTTGATCATTCATACAAAACTTCTTACTTTAGTTTCTCCAACTAGGTAAAGTAAATATTGGGAAGGTTTTTTGTGTTTGGAGAACTTGTCTGTCCTTCCTTATCTATTTTCTGAAAAAGATAAAGATGATTGAAATTTTGTTGGTTTGTTAAATTTTCTGCTTATGTACAATGAATATAAACTGACATTTTTATTTTAATTGCAGATGGCATTCTTAGATCACAGAGGTCTTCGTCACACTAGTCCAAAAGTACGAAGCAGAACAGCTTACCTCTTTTCCAGATTTGTCAAATCTCTTAAGTAAGTGAAAGTTGTTTCAAATGGTGTATCCAGTTTTTACAAAAGAATTTTCAGGTGATGAGAGAGCAGTGATTTGTTGAATTTTCAATAAAAGAAACGGGTTGAAATGAGCAGGAATGAAGTGGTACACCATAAAAGCACTTTTTTTGGAAGACCCATTAGGTTTTGTAAAATTCAGCCAGTACTGCTGAGGATCTTAAAATGCGGACTGAAGCAGAGTTGTCTGAATTTGTAGAAAGAGGAAAAACAGATGTGAACGCTCCCAATTCATCTCGGTTTAGTATTAACTTTGAAGTCTAATGATGGTGATATACTGATCAATAGCAACTTTCGCTGCTCATCATCTTAGTGGAACCAGCCAGCAACTGTGGGCAGATCATGAGTGGAGTTCCAGTATTCGTATCATTCCTCAGTGTGACAACCTGAAAATAGCTTACACAAGAGTTAACCAAATTTTGAATATACATTTGTTCTCTTTAACGTAGTAGGCAAAACTTGTTCTGTATGGGGGTTATTTAATAATACAGTTAAAGCTCTTCAATCTGTGGTATGATTAGTAACAGGAAATCACATTGGTCCTACTTCTCAAGCACAAATATTGTACCTTAATGCAGGAAAAACTCTGGAACAATACATCAGACATAGAAACCTGACCCTTTTTCAGTTGTTAATGAAAACACTTAACTGAACCCTGGTCTACACTACACGCTTACATTGGTATAATGGCGTCGCTCAGGCATGTGGAAAATCCACACCTCTGAGCAATGCAGTTATGCTAAACTTACCCTTGGTGTAGATAGTGCTATGCCAATAGGAGGGCTTCTCCTGTCAACATCTCCATCTCTTGGTGAGATGGAATACCTATGCCAACAGGAGAAGCTCTTCTTTCGGCACAGGTAGCATCTTCAGTAAGTGCTACAGCGGCGCAGATGCTGCAGCCTGTAAGTGTAGACAAGCTCTGAAATGAACAGGGCTGTTCCCACTTGTCAGCTATTTTTCCAGGCTCTCTGTAGACTCAGGCAGACTTCATTACATTCACATGTTTTGAGGTTTTCCTCATAATCCTAAAACCAGACTTCTTTAAAATGAAAACTGTTATTCTGGAGAACCACACAGGAGCATGAGAGGTGGCAGTTCACCATACTGGTCCAACCCAAACCCTAGTCTCTCCAATTTAGGGCAGGATTCTCTCTTGCAGTAGTGCTAAGATTTTGCAAGTGGTGATTTCTAGAAATATGTAATACTACTTAAATGTTTTACTTCAGTAAACAGATGAACCCCTTTATTGAAGATGTTCTGAACAGAATACAAGATCTGCTAGAACTTTCTCCACCAGTAAGTACTTTTTATTTCCTATAACCTCTCACAGATGAAGTGTATGAATTTATATTCATCTGGGTGCCTAGGTACTAAGGCTCTAATCAGTAAATACTTAAGTACATTTCTAAATTTCTACACGAGTAGTCCCACTGAATTCCTGGGACTTCAGTGAGACTACTCATGTGATTAGTTTGGCACATGCTTAAGTATCTTGTTGAATAGGGTCCTAGGAAGCATGGGCTTTAGAAATACCTGTGTAGATGAGATTTCTACCTGTTGATGATCCTTTGAAAATCTTTGAAACTGGCACGAGGTCCGCAAACAATTGCAACTCCTATTGATTCTTCTGTTAAAGTGCACTGATCTGTCAAAAGCACTGGAGAGGGAGATCGTAGTGGCCCTGAGTAGCTGAGGCCTGCACTGACATGAGAAATTAACACATGGAGGGAGGCCTCGTTTCTTGGAGGATAGATTTAGGAAGGTAAACAGATTATTAGGCTGAAAACAGAATGTTTATATTAAATAAAATAAGTAAGTCATTAGGCTAAAAAGGCAGAATGCCTGAGCAAGCTAAGATAAGAACAACACCAAGGCAATCCTTTACTAACAATGGACAAGGATTGTTTCCTGCAAAATAACTAAGCCAATCCAGAAATATGTGGTGTAATATATAATAGATATGTATATGAATGAAGAGGTTTTCTGTGTAACTTTGGATGTGTGATATGTCCTATACGCACCCCCTACGCTTGAGTCTGATCAAGTCAGCATAGCTTTGCTGTATGCCAAATAAAGGAACCTGAGTGACACAATCTGGGGTCCAACTGAGTTTTTTTGGATCCCAGAGATCTGGATGAAGTGTTCTTCCAGCACTGGATATGGTGTTCCGAATAAACCAAATGGAAGAGGTCTCGGAGGGAATCCCAACAGCCTGTATTTCAGACACTTCTATTCTTCTTATTTATACTTAAATTCATAACTAAAACAAACTATTCTATCTTTATTCTTTCACAAAAATGGAAAGTTAACTTTTTCTGTAGAGATTTCTCTTTACTTCTTGTCCTTCAACAATTCTCTTTGGAATTTTATAAAGATTTAGTAGAATAAAATTTTAGTAATTGGTGGTTTATATATATATTCTCCATCTGTCTTTGGTTCTAGGAAAATGGTTACCAGGCTTTATTAAGCAGTGATGATCAACTATTCATTTATGAGACAGCTGGAGTGCTGATAGTTAACAGTGAATATTCTGCAGAAAGGAAACAGGTTCTAATGAGGAATCTGTTAACTCCACTAATGGAGAAGTTTAAAGTGCTGCTAGAAAAACTGATGATGGCACAAGATGAGGACAGACAGATAGCACTGGCTGACTGCCTCAATCACGCTGTTGGCTTTGCTAGGTGAGTACAGTAAAATTTACTCGACAGGTATACATTGTTTTTGTTTTTTAAGATAAGTGTTTGGAATCAGGCTTGTCATTGCTTTTGTTGAATTTCTCTCAAGCATTTATTGCCCAAAAATCTGTTTTTTGGTTGGCACTCTCTCCAAACAGCCCAGAAAATCAGGGAAGGTACCTTTTAGGAAAGAGTGTCAATAGAGGATCTAAGGTCTTCAAAATCCTTGAGTTTCATTGGATTTCTAGTAAACCAAACACTTACCATTAAATGATTCATGGAACATCTTATGAAGAACTTCAGCTAAAATAAAGAGAATATTCGAGTGTTGTCCATTTTGGCACCATTTGTGAATTGTAAATTCACTCAAATTTAAATCTCAATGCTGTCTTTTTAATGTGAAGTAAATTACATTTGGTAAGTGATTTAAAAAATTGATGCTCTAAGTGTTTGGCTCCCCATTTCAGGAAGTTTTAATGTTTGAACAGTTCATTTGAGTTCTTAAATATCTAAAGTAAGTCTTGTTCTAGATCTGCATTGTTGCTTTTTATTTCCATTGGAATGTGAGCTAATCGAGAACTTTGTGTTCATTTGCTTGCACAGCCGAACCAGCAAAGCTTTCAGCAACAAGCAGACAGTAAAGCAGTGTGGCTGCTCTGAAGTTTACCTTGACTGCTTACAGACATTTTTGCCGGCACTCAGCTGTCCATTACAAAAGGAAGTTATCAGAAGTGGTGTCCGCACGTTCCTTCACCGCATGATTATTTGCCTAGAGGAAGAAGTTCTTCCATTCATTCCTTCTGCCTCAGAACACATGCTCAAAGATTGCGAAGCTAAAGACCTTCAAGAATTCATTCCTCTCATAAATCAAATCACAGCGAAGTTCAAGGTCTGAGTCTGTCAGTTTATGGGGTAGAAGGCTTCTAAACTCCTGCTTTCTGGCATTAGAAAAAGGGTCATTGTATGTGGAGGAACCTGAACTTCATAGAATTGTACTTCAAGCTTTATTCTGTAGCTGTAAATGCTTTTTATTAGTAAATACCTGCTTGAGGAGGAGGGAAAGAACATATATTTTGGTAAATTCCCAAGAACTAAAGGGGTATTCCTTCTTTAACTGTAATTACCCCCAAAAGCATCAGAAATAACTTTAAAAAAAATACAGCTTTTGGATTTGGTATTTCACTGCTTAAAAACACTCTTTTTATATTGACAAGAAACATATTTGGTTTTCGTGACAAAGTTAGTATTGAATAGGCAAAATTCCATGGTGCTAAATTTAATTTGAAAAAATGCTAATCACTCAGTGATTAAACCTGAAGTGAACTTTCTGTTCCTTTTCTTTTTTGTAGCGAGATTTACGGGTATGTACACAGATAGACATGTAAAAAATGCAGGTAGGTATGAAAGTTTTAGATATGGTGTGTGGATATTTAGTGGAGAACACTGGTGTACAGGAACTTGGTGCATAATTGTTATACAAAAATATTCACTGGTACTTAATGCACTACTATACAAGATAGGTCCACAAATAGTGTAGAGTTCTTAAACACAGGTAAGAACATGTTTTTTTGGAGCAGAACTAATGTCTAGGAATGCGTGCAGATGTGTTTGGTATGTAAATGAGATTGACAGAAACTTTCACTATTGAATTGGAGAGCTTCTCAAACTGTGGCTGGTCATATTGTGCTGGCTCCTCATTTCAAATTGCTAAATTGTATTGAATGGGACAACCAAAATACATTAAATTACTGGGCTAGTATTACTTTTCAATGTCAGCAATTGTAGTTGCTGCAAGAATGTTATGCATTCATGAATGGGAAGGGAGATTGTCTCGTGGATCATCTGTATACAAAATTTGGCCCCAATATGAAAAAGCTTGGGAAGCCCTGGTGTATAGAATCTTTTCAACCTATCTTATAGCTGAAGGTTTCTTGTTGAATATACTAAAAGGCAAGGTTTGGTGTGAAAATGAAAATACCACAGAGAAAAAATGTTAATGAGCTATCATGGTGGTATGGCAGAAATGTATACTATAGCATGGGGAATCTAGGCTCTGGAGCACTGTTGTGAATTTCACACTCTGAACTCTGTGGAGTGATGGTGATGGGATGTAAAGATTATGGTGAGTTTTGGGAGGTTAGGGGAAGAGAAAGTATTTCCACATTGGCGTTGTATCCTGTTAGCTTTTCAGATGATATGGCAGTTCAAGATAGAGTAAGGAATTAAGTAACTATATGGGTGGGATAAATTATGATAAATAGGGATTGCCTGTTGACCCCAGTAAAGGCCTACAGTGGATTGAGAAAAAGAAGACTGAAATGTTGGGGTCAGGCATAATGGGGAAGCACATAGCCATTAAAAGAAGTAAACTAGGCAATTCTTAGTATAACTTTAGAGTTGATGATGATCCTAATTACATGTAGCTTTTTCTCATCTTGAATTGCTTTTTAAGTTTGATTAATTATTCATCTTTCTCAGTAACTGACTTAAATCTTCATAAACAGCTGGCATCTGTAAATGCATAAAAACGGTGCCTAATTTTTTCAAAAACATAGTGCTAAGTAGGAAAATGACTTAAGGTTTAATGGACAAGAGAGACAATATTTCACCTCCCTACCCTTCTGATGGTGTGCATATTTACTGAGTGGTGTAATAAGTATATATTATAAGCATGAGGTTTGAATGGATGCATTACTTAGTAGTCAAAGCCTTGAGTCTTCTCTAGAGTTCAACATTTGAGTGCTCTCTTGAGCTACAATTTTGTACACCGGTTGTTATGGACTGCTGACTGCAGGAAAAATAAATTTGACACTCATGTCACCAAAAGGTCCTTAATCTAACAATTTTTGAAAATTCTGTTCTGCCAGCAGTCATGTCTGTGTATGAAGCCTCCAATTGGAGGAAATTAAGGTAACCTAATGACCTCTTACCTATTTTCAGGATTTAACCAAGAAAACAGTTGAAGTTAAGCGTGTCACAGATGGTGACAGCAGTCCACTCTTTGTTCTTGTGTCAACTTCTGCATTTTGAAATCTCTTTAGAAATAACCTAAAATAAATTTTCTATCATTTAAATGCCATGATGGGAGAATCTCACATGAGGGGTGGGGGAAATAGCCATTTCTCAGAAAAGCCTTTTTAAAATAAAGGTAAGCTGTCTGAAAATGGCTCAGATTTGAAATATTAGACTAGTTCTTGAGGTGGATTAATTAGTGGTCAGCAGTGCATGATGAATGCTATATCATGGCTACCACTTCTACCTATGTTTATAGCTACACTTGGCTGGTGCCTGACTATTTTTAACTTTGTTACGATTAAAATATTGGAAGTGACAACAAAAGTTAATTAAACTGAATATCTTTTCTGTGCTAGATTTTAATTCCTAGGCATCAGTCTCTGTAATGAGCTGTCAGCTGAAACTGTTTTTTCCCCCTCCCTCAACCTCTACAGACCCAGGTTTCCCCATTTCTGCAACAGATGTTTATGCCGCTACTTCATGCTATTTTTGAAGTGTTGCTCCGTCCAGCAGAAGAAAATGACCAATCTGCTGCTTTAGAAAAGCAAATGTTACGGAGAAGTTATTTTGCCTTCCTGCAGACGGTCACTGGCAGTGGAATGAGTGAAGTCATAGCTAATCAGGGTGAGCAGTCACTCATGGGATCACACCATGAATCATTTTTACCCAATACAACAAGCAGTTTTGTTTGCCAAAATCATTAGCACGATTCTTGCTAAATGCTATTAAATATTTAAGGTAGGATCAACGTCCTTAAATGGATTATACTTAATTTTGGCTATCTAAACAAGAATTCTAGTTTTGTAACATTTAGAAATATAATATGCGTATACTATTTATAGTTATCATTTTGGCAATGTTTTGTGACTTAACATTTGTTTGAGTGGTGGAGTGAGATTTCAGACAAGTAATACAAGCACATCAAATGTTTTTCTTTGGCAGCTATATTAAATGTATCACTTATGACCAACTGTTGTATGCAATACATAGTTATAACAGTGAGTAATCTTGCCCCAGTACTTTTTATGGTCTTACAGCTCACTCTATGCCAGCACAGCCCCTATGGCACATTAGTGGGCAGAAACTAGAACTCCTCCTTCCTCTACCTTGGTTACCTGCTAGTAGCATCTGTTTTCGCTTCTGCCCCTGATGTGGTTCATTTTGACTCACTGGGTGTCTAGTCAGCACCTGTTTCCCATTATTAATTTGGGGTCACTTGCCACTGAAGGCAGTTTCATATGTTCTGTTGACTTAACTGGTGCAGAATCTGTTCAAACATTATTTTGTTAAGGAGCTTTAGCAGGTTGAGAAAAAATGCATGAAAAGCTTTAGATTTTTAATCTAGGCAAGACTGCAAAAAGCTGCACTAATATGGGTTAAGGAAACCAATACTGAATACATTTATTAGAGGAAGAGGAATAAACAGTGAGGTGGTAAAACATGCAGGTGACATTTACTTAGACTGAGGAACTTCAAAGGATCTTAATAAAGCTAAGTATAATAGGGGCAATGCAATGGGACAAATTTGTTTTTGACACAAGTATCACCATACATGTTGGAAAGAACTAGAACATTGAGTTTAAACTAGCTGTACCAACTGGGGAGGAGAGATAGAAATGAGGGATAGGCAGGGCTGTGCCAGTTGTGAACAGCTCAACGAAAACCTCTGCTCAATGTGCATCAGAGGTCAAAAGAGAAAACAAAACATTAGAATGTTTAAAGGATAGGATAGCAAATACTGAACATATTTTAAAATGCCATTGTCAATCACCTGGATTACTATGTTCAGCTCTTGTTACTTTCTCAAAGAAAAACAATTTGAAAGAGATCCAGAAATAGGTGACAAAAATGAGGCTCAGAAAGACTTCGATACGAAGAGACTGAAAACACTAGACGTGTTCAATTGATATAAAATAACAAATGGAACGGAGAATGTAAATCCTTGTTCTCTTGGCTTTACCTTTCTCATAATACAAGAACAGGGAAACGGCGATAACATTGAAAGGCAATAAACCAAAACCCAATGACAGGAAGTACTATTTATGCAGTGCATGATTAACCTGAGGAATATATAGCTACCAGTTTTACTGAGGCCAAGAGTTGGGTAAAAAGTATAAGACCCGTACTAATGAGAACATCTACAATTGTTGGATGATCAAACCTTTATACATCAGAGTGTAAGCCAGCAACACGCTAGTGTTTAGGAAGAAACTTCTGTGAATAGGCTATTCTGTAATTGTCACTATGGAGCTACATGTTCCTCTGAACACATGGTACTGACCACTATCAGAGACCAGATACTGGATTAAGTAGACCACTGGCCAGATCCAGCATTGCAATTTGTGTTAAGAGTAAATATAAGAGTGGTAGCTATAAATGTTTTTTGTAGCAAATGCTGTCTAAAGACCTTTACTTCAGACAACATGCTGGTGAATTTTCCCAATGTCCGCTTTCATAACTTGTCTTTCTGTCCTCTTTCCCCACTTCCCATGTTCAGTGTCCTGACTTCAGACAGAAAGGACTTATTAGGCAGGTGTAATTTTTCATAAGTATTGAGACATGACATCACCTTTGGAACATGTAACTTTTTACCATTATAATTTTTCAATTTCCTTCTTATTAGAAGTGAAATTGGCTCATTTTATAATGGCCCATTTCACATAGCTACTTTTGAACTGGTAAAGAGCTGATAGTTTTAACACTTTCAGAAGAAATCCATCTCCCCATTGGTGTCTAGTTAAACTTTTTGCTTCTTTGGGAAGGATCTTTTTTCAGTTATCTTAGCATCTTCCTCCAAGGGAACTGTCAACATTTCCACTCCAAGGGTTCTTGCAGGTTCAGGAATTTCTAGAGAGTTCTATTAAAAATGTACACTTCAGCAGATTACATGTGTTTTTGTAAAAAATACATAAAATATCTTCTTATATGGGTCTGGCAGTCAGACAACCATAGAACTTGTCACAACAGTACTTTTATCAAGACCAAACAAAGTTCTTATTTTGTATATTCGTTTGCCAGTGTATTAATTAGTTTTTTCAGAAGCCAAGAGGAATTTATTCTATGACTATCTTAGCAGTTTATAATCTTATTTCTATCAATCATAAACATTTATTACTAATAAAAACATGATGAACCAAGATGTTGCTAGAGAATATATTTTATAGCTATCTTATAAATTATTCCATAGAAACCGGTTTGTCATTTTAAGTTTGCAGAATATTTCCGAGTTGTCTGTATGCTGTTATAACATTTTGTAAATGGAAAATCACTCTTGAAATCTTTTCCTCTTTAAATAAGAATGACATAAACTGTTCTGCCTTTGTGTAATGCATAAAGGTCTCATAGGCTTAAAAAATTAGGTCTTCTCTGTTCATGCTGGAAAACTCAAATTAGTTTTATCTTTAATACTAAAAATCTAGCTTACTGTAATCTATTGTAGATGCAGAGAATGTGGAACGTGTGTTGTTCACTATCATCCAAGGAGCAGTGGACTATCCAGATCCTATTGCACAGAAAACATGCTTTATTATTCTTTCTAAGCTGGTGGAGCTTTGGGGTAAGTTCGCATTCATACTCTGACAGTTTTATGATCAGTAATTGTTAGAAGGATAAAATCTGAACACTGCTGCTTTTTTTTTTTCCTCCTGCAGGGGGCAAAGATGGACTAGTGGGTTTTGCAGATTTTGTCTACAAGCACATTGTCCCTGCATGTTTCTTAGCGCCTTTAAAACAAACTTTTGACTTGGCAGATGCACAGACAGTATTGGTATGTACTATAAAATATTTATTTTAACATACACATGACAACTTTTAGAAGTTGAAATATGCATACAACAAAGAATGATTTGACAACACAAAAGCTTTCATTTATGTAAAACAATAAGATTGGTCATTCTTTTGAGGGTGCCTAGTTCTGCAGGTTACTGATAAGATTGTGTTCGGGTTGAAAGCTTAAGGGGTTTTTTTTTCTGTTTTTTTTCTTTTCTGCAGGCTTTATCAGAATGTGCAGTGACGTTAAAAACAATTCATCTCAAAAGGGTAAGGCTTGTAAAACTAAATGTCTCTTTAATTTAACTGAGAAACACCTTTATCTCCAGAAGCTAGTAAATGTCTTTATGTGGAGAGAAGAATAAGATTAATTCCAGGGGAGTTAACAGAAATCACTGACTGGAATGTATGTTGTGTTTAACTCAGAAGTTTTGTTCCTCTTGATGATATTGTAAAACCTTTACAGTTGTCACAAAATAGCTTAATTTGTATGTTCAAAAATTATTATTTAAATGAATTTTAATCCAGTGGTTGTTAATTCCTTTGTTACTCAGTACAATAATTACACCAAGTGCAAGGGATCTGTGGTTTTGAAAGAGTTATAATCTTTGGCAGATCTCTTTACTTAAAGTAGCTTCACGCTGTGAAGTCACTAAAAATGGCATGTTCTTTCAGTGTTTGCTCATGTCCATTCCATGTTAGCTGTGCACGCATCACGTGCATCATCGCCAGAGATTTTTCCCTCAGGTATATCTGTCGGGCCAACTGTAGTGCCCTCTGGTGCTGCGTGCGTATGCACTGATATAAGGGGCACTGCTTGCCCTGCACCCTCTCAGTTCCTTCTTACCACCTGTGACAGTCGATGGAACAGCTCCTCTTGCTTTGGCAAGGTGTTATTCAATAGCTTTCTCTTCAGCTTAGTTTAGTAGTAGCTTAAATAGAGTAAATAGTATTAGTGTAAATAGTCCCCCTCTCTTAGCATAGAGAGGCGCTCTTCACCTCTGGGGCGGAGTATGCCCAGTCCCTGGGCTTCAAACCTTGTGCCTTCTGTAGCAAGCCTATGCTGGTGAGTGACCCGCACTCCCGTTGTCTGAAGTGTCTGCAAGAGGCTCACATATGAGAGTACCGTGAAATCTGTCAGGACTTCACACCTCGTACAAAGAAAGTCTAGACTGAGAGCTAGTCTTCCGAACACCTCTGCTTTGGCGCAAAACGCCCCTCCGGCACTGCATGTTTCTTGGCACCGTTCTCTATCTCCAGTGCTGAGGAAGAAGCATAAGAAACAGTAGTCCAAGAGAGGATGCCTCCCCTGTGCTGAGCAAGGACAAACGGGGACAGCAGCAGAGTGTGATGCGTGTCAGGCTGCTCCTCTGCTCGCGGCCCCTAGTGGCACTGTCAACTCCACCCCAGTGTGGGACCTCCGGTGTTGGACGTCCTGCCGACACCAAGAAGTCATCGCAGCACCTTCCACCTGGAGCCCTTTGCAGTGTCTGGTGACTTACTATCACTCCCAGTACCCCTGACCCTTATGGGACAACCACCGGCTCTGATGAGCATGACTAGCAGAAGGGAGCATGGGGCTCCAAGCTTGTACCTGGCACCGGGGCCCTCTATTATCTTCAAGGTCTTCCTGGCACTGGTCCCTGGACCCTCGGCACCGACTGGCGGAAGCGAGGGGTACCACTCCCCCTTGGTCACCTCAGGAGGATGCTTCGTCAGAGGTGGAGCCCTACATCCAGCCTAAGAGCCACCATCGCTACCCATCCTACATCCTGCTGGACACCCGTGCGGATCCCCCACATTGGTACCTGGCCTGGAGGACAGTGGCCGATGCAGGTCCAGCGGCCATTCTGAAATCTGTGGGGATTTCTGTACTGGGACTGCCATCCTACTGGTCCTACTCAGTTGCATCCGAGAGGAAAGCCCATGCATTTCTCTGCTCGGCACCTGACCCCGACTCCAGTACTGACACGCAAGATGTGGGCCCAGGGGACGTAATCAGGGCAGAAGAAGAGGAGGAAACTCCCCCTCTGGCTCAGACCTCTTCCTTCTCCCCAGATGAGGGAGGGGCTGAGCAGTTCGCTGCTGCAAGATGACTTTAGCCCTAAGTTAGTAGCTGTCTTCTTTAGAAGCTCCTGATGGGCTCTAGAGATCAAGGTACTCAAGGAGTCTTCACATAGCCTCATTGACATTTTGGATGCAGCAGCCCCATCTAAAGTGGCCCTACCCATTAATAAGGCTGCTATGGGTCCAGTCAGAGCCCTATGACAGACCCCATCTTTTCGCCCTCCCACCTCTAAATAAGGTAGAGAAGAAATACTCTGTACCAACAAAGGGATATGAATACTTATATTCTCACCCTCCCACCCCAGGTCCCTAGTTGTCTCCGAGGCCAATGAGAGGGACAGACAAGACCAGACAAGCGCTACCCCCAAGCAGAAGGATGTAAAAAGCTAGACCTGTTGAATAAATTTTTCTGACAAACGGGCGGGTTACAGCTTCGTATTTCTAACCAACAAACCCTGCTTGGGAGGTACGATTACAATATGTGAGACTGTATGGTGAAGTTTAAGAACTCGCTGCTTCAGGACTCCAGGCAAGAGTTTTCCACCCTCTTAGAGGAAGGAAAGAACGTAGCCAGAGCCTCATTCCAGGTGGGCCTGGATGCAGCCGATGGGGAAACCAGAACGATGACTTCCGCAATGGTCATGGGGTAGTACTCATGGCTTCAATTCTCAGGTCTCCTACTGGCGGTTCAACAACTGATCCAAAACCTCCCATTCGAGGGTACCTCTCTTCTCTCAGACCAAACAGACCAAAAGCTCCGTGGTCTGAAGGACTCCAGGGCTACCCTAGCATCCCTGTTCAGAGCAAGTCCGCCAGGTCTTGCTAGATAGTAGGGAGCCATCTACTAGAGCTACTTACCTGGCCAAGTGGAAACGTTTCTCGGTATGGTCTTCCCAGTGAGGTCTTTCCCTTCAATCTGTACTGGAATACCTGCTCCATCTGAAACAACAAGGTCTGGCCCTTGCATGTATCCAAGTCCACCAAGCAGCGATCTGAGGCTTCCACCCTCTGGTGAGCTGCAGGTCAGTCTTATCGCATGAAATGTCCATTCGCTTTCTTGAAGGCTTATAAAGGTTTTACCCTCAAATTTGCGAGCCAGTTCCACTGTGGGATTTAAACCTGGTCCTGTCAAGACTCACAGGCCCTCCCTTTGAGTTGCTAGTATTGTGCCCTCAGCCATGGGTGGCGGGTGGAGCCCCCTTTGGGGAGGCTAGCCCCAGCTCCGCCTCTTCCTTCCCCAGCCCTCGGAGGCCTAAGCTGGCTGGAGCCCTGAGACACTGCCTCACCCTCCCACCTGGAGGAGTCCTGAGACACCCCCTGCGGTTGGAGGCCCAAGACACACATACCCTCGCAGCCAGAGGAGCCTCGAGATCCCCACCCCCAGCTGGAGGAGCCTTGAGCTGGCTGAAGCCCTGAGACCCCCCCCCCCCACACACACACACCCCTGCCCAGAGGAGCCCTCAGCTGGCCGAAGCCCTGAGCTCCCCTGCCTGGAGTCCCGGGCCAGCTGTAGCTGCGCCGTGCCTCCCTTCCCCAGACCCCAAGCCACCTGGAGAAAAGTGTCCATCTCTCTTCTCCGGAAGAAGCTTTTGCTATGCCCCATGCAGGTTCTGGGGCGGCCGAGGAGGCAGTAGTACATACCACCTCAGTCGCCTGGAACCTGCATTGGGCATAATAAATCAAAAACTTCCCCCCCAAAACCCCACAACTGGGGGTCCGGCTGCTGCAGCTCAGCCTCCCCAGGCCTATTATGCCCATCGCCCATGCCCTCTGCTGTTTCTCTCCTGGAAGTAGGGTGACCAGATGTCCCAATTTTATAGGGACAGTCCTGATTTTGGGGGCTTTTTCTTATATAGGTACCTGTTACCCCCCACTTCCTGTCCCAATTTTCCACAATTGCTGTCTGGCCATCCTACCTGGAAGGTCGCCTTCCTGGTAGTGATTATCTCAGCCAGAAAGGTCTTGGAAATCAGGGCCCTTACATCAGAACCACCATACAGTGCTCTTTAAGATGAGGTTCAACTGCACCTCCACTTGGCCTTCCTTCCAAAGGTGATTTTTCTTCCAAAGGTGGTTCCATAGTAACCAGGCCATTTTCCTGACAGTTTTCTTCCCAAAACTGCACAAGAATTCAGAAGAGCAGTGGCTTTACTCTTTGGACATTAGCCTTCTATATTGAGAGCCGTAGTCTTCTATATTGAGAGGATCAAGCCATTCTGTGGATCTGCACAACTCTTCGTACCAATAGCAGAAAGGATTAAATGCCTACTGGTCTCAGCCCAGAGAAGCTCATCCTGGATAACCTCCTGTATTCAGACGTGCTACAAGCAGGTGGACAGTTGATGAGAGCTCAGGCCTCATCAGCGGCATTTCTGACCCAGGTTCTGATCCAAGACATCTGCAGGGCTGAAACCTGGTCATCAGTGCATACCTTCTCTGTTCACTACACCATCACCCAGCAGGCTTGAGATGATGCCAGGTTTGGGAGAGCAGTGTTGCAATCCGCATGTCCATGAATTCTGAGCCTCCTAATGTGGAATGGGTATTAGCAAGCCCTTGAAGAAGAAATAATGGTTACTACCCTTTCCGTAAGTGGTGGTGGTTGTGTCCATTCCATGGCCCACCCTCCTACCCTTTTGTTGGAGTTAGTCAGGAAGAAGGAACTGAGAGGGTGTGGGGCCAGCAGTGCCCCTTATACTGATGCATAAGCGCGCGGCACCAGAGGGTGCAAGAGCCGGCCCAACAGATACTGAGTGAAAAACGTCTGGCAACAGTGCATGCAGCACGTGCACACCTAACGTGGAATGGACATGAGCAACACATCTCTATGAGCAACAGTTATGGAGAGGTTAGTAACTGGTGGTTTTTTCTTTCTTGACAGATCTGTGTATTCAGTATCAGATACGCAGTTTTTAGTGACTAAAATAAGCTTTTGCTATTTGTTACTGTTGTTCACAATGCTGCAAAGCCAACATAGATATGGGAGAATTATCTGGATTCTATTTCTTATACCTCACAAACAAACAAAATTGTGTATTAAGTTCCAATTACGGGGCTAATAACTGGTGCTTGTACAAACCCATTTGAGTCAATCTGCCATCTAGAAGAGGGAAAAAGAATCATGTTCTGTACATAGTGCAGTACCTGGTGTAAACTGAAAAAATACCCTAGTGAATTGGGGGCACCTTTTTTGGTAAATGGCCACGAAATCCCTGGTAACATTACATTTATATGCCATTTGCCCTAACAAAACAGCATAAATTTAAAAGATTATTACAGAGATCACTACTAGCCATCAGTCTCTAGGAGTATTATCTGGGTGCTGAATTTCTCGATCATTCTGAAACCAATGAATTTTATCATTAGTGGGAGCAGTAACTTAAGGTAGAGCTATAGTGTGGTAAATGTGCTGGCATATATTTCCACTTAATGCTGCACACTTCTGAGTTGTGAAGTATGACAAAATGGAGGCTCTAATGTCCATTTAGTTAAATTGGCTATCATAACATTTGACTTTCATTACTCTTGCAGTTTTAATTCAGCCAGGTTTCTTTTTTAAAGCATATGTTTTATTCTATTCAACAAATAACACTAAAATATAATGGGGTTCTTAACTTTGTAACTAATGCTGAAACTTGGAAAAAATCTTTTACTTTACAATAACTTATAATTAAGGGTAAGATTTTGTCATGGTTATTTTTAGTAAAAGTAATGGACAGGTCGCAGGCAATAAACAAAGATTCACGGGAGCCGTGACCTGTCCTGACTTTTATTAAAAATAACGGGGGAAGAGAAGGCTGGGGGGCAAGGGAAGGAATGACAGCGGGAGCCCTATGGGGAGGACTGACAGCCCCATCCCCACCACTGTTGGTCAGGGGAGCACAGCCCCAGCACTAGCAAAAGGAGTGGGGGGGACACGTGGCCTTGGCCGCAGCTGGGAGTGGGAGTGTGGCCCTGACTTTGGCCCGCCACTGACAGCTGAAGTCAAGGAGGTCCGGTAAAGTCTCAGAATCTGGGACCTCCTTGACTAAATTGTATCCTTACTTATAATAAATATACACTTGCTACTTGGAGTACTACTGTTGTTACTGATACCTTCTCCATGAAGGGCCAGAACTGACTAACTTTTCTTAAAACTTCCTTATGTACACTAAAACATATCCTTAATGGCTTTTATTGTTCATTTATAAGGCTACATTTGTCCAAGCAAAATCGTGGTTTGATCTCTTTTCCAGGGCCCTGAATGCATTCACTATCTTCAGCAAGAATATCTGCCTTCACTGCAGGTAGTTCCTGAAATAATCCAGGTAGGAACCTTTTCTAGTTGGTATTTTAAATATTTAAAAGTGAAAACTGAAGACAATACCAAAAGTTGTGTTGGTAAGCTTAATTTCTCCTGTTGCATTTCAGTAAAACACACAATTGCTATGTAGTACTAAAACAACACGACAAAAATAACATTATTAAAATTAGGGATGTAAATATCGGTTAAAGTTAACCGGTTAAATGATTACAATTATATCGTTTAACTAGTTAACCATTAACCTCCGCCACGCTGTGCCAGGCCCCACAGAACTACTTCTGTTAACGGTTAAGTTTGGTTAACCGGTAAGCCTAATGCTTACCGTTTAACCTTTTACATCCCTAATTAAAATACAGCATGCAGGAAAACCATCCACAAGCTGGCAGTACAAATACCAACTCAGTGATGTTAAACTCAGTGATTTGAAGCCTTACCTCAGAAAATGTCCGTCATTAGATCCTCAGTCCAGTGTAAAAGATTTATTATAGTCCTGCAGCCAGCTTTCCAAAAGAATCTGAGTGGAAACTTATTTAGATGGAGGACTGAAGCAAGTGATATGTCTGAAACCAATAATCAAGTATTTTGATACCCGCAAGGTGTTACCATTTGTTTTTGTGAAGATATTTGCCAAGAAATCAGCAACTGAAAAAATATTTTAGCCCCTCTAGAGTTGCCCAGGTGTCATCTTAGTATGCTTTGTCTCATTCTTCCCTTAGAAATATTGATGTATACTTAGGGAGCACAAATACTTCTAAGTATTATTTTTGTTGAGTATTTGTGAATGTTTCCACAGTCCAAATCTCTGGAGTAAAAACTATATAGCTATAGATCTTCTTACAAGTGTTAAGTCTAGTTTAAGTGACTGCCATATTGGTAGTAAAAATAAACATTTCATAGCCGTTATTTCGTTTTAATAAGACTTAAATCTGAGAAATTAAAGTACAAGGAATTCTGATTTTATAAAAATGGTTTCAGAATTTTTTTATATATTAAAGTTCACATTAACTTAATGTATTGATTTTCTGTAGTGTTTTTGGTCTTACTAATGTACAAAGTTCTTGTACATTACAATAATTCTTGCACTTAAAAATAGACAAGAGATATAGTGTTTTCAGCAATGAAGTATTTTTTTCAAGCTTGATTGTTTCAACAGTTAATGTGATTAGGGCATTTTAAAAGGTACACTAAATGTTATCTGGATGAACTAGTTTGATTAGATGTTGAGTGCCAAGTAGAAATAGAGGATCTCAATTCTGATCTGAGAGTGAATTTGGAGGTTGAAGCAGTCAGACCTGCTTCTTTGGAAGATAGTATTTACTATCGCAGTGTGACTTAAATTGTAAAAGCAGTTGACTTAACAGCATAAATAATACTTGTGTGATGATTTATACTAAAGATAAAGGAAGGCTTCTTACATCCATACACTACCCTTTGATCCAAGGTTGTAACTGCTTTGTCAGGAATTGTGCCACAGAGTGAGGGTGGAATTATTCTTTATCTTGAAATACTCATATTAACAATACTTAATACATGTCGTGCTTTACATGTTCAAAGTACTGTACAAAATTAGGGAGGGACCAGACAAACACCCTTGTGACGTGGTAGGTGTTATCCTGATTTTTCTTTAAGGAGAAAGAGGAGATAACACTACTGCAGTGCCATGAGTCCTGCAAAGGCAAGTTTAGAGCCATGGACCTCCTGACTTCAGTCCTCCAATCTATGCTTCCTCTGTTATCATTCAAAATGTAAAATGGGTTGCTAAAAACTGTAAACATCTGTTCTCCTCGGAAGCATATCTGAGGGGAGCCAAAACCTATGATTGATTCATCCTTACTGGCCAGTAAAATGCATAGTTTACCTCTTCTTAAAAAAAACCACAAAAAAAAGCACAGTGGGGAAAATATGAACTTCAATTCTGTGGCTGAAATATAAACTTGCATCTCAAGCACTTGTTTATCCATCTAGCTACAATGCATTTCAATACTAATTCTCATTGCTCATTTACAGGAGTTTTGTCAAGCACTTCAGCAGCCTGATGCTAAAGTTTTTAAAAATTACTTAAAGGTAAGTTTAAATACAGTGTGTTTCCTTATTACAATGTACATATTTCACTGAGTTATGGTAGTGATTTGAAGGCAAGTGAGAACATATCTCTGGTGCTCTAACTTAACAAAATGATTTTACGGATGTTTTGTGTACTGTTAACCTGCAAGTAATCAGCAAAGTTAAAAACGGTCGGTCATTTTTTCCCCCTTGCGCCTTCCCTCCAAACAAGTTGAACACTATTAAATTGTCATTTGATTTCTTTGGTCATATATCCAATGAGATGGTATCCATTTGGCCTATATAATCAAATTGATAACTTGAACAGAAAGGGGATAACTGGCATGGTTCTAAAATATGTATGATAATACTTCCCTTCATCATAGCTGTTCTGTACTGCAAAAAAAAAAAAAAAAAAAGTACTGCCATCAATAGATTTTTAGATGGAACCACTTCTGTGTTGAGCTTCAGGGAGACAATCAGTCCCCTCAAATTAATGTGCACGTATTAGTGTAAAGACATTAACCCTAACCATACAATGAATATGTACAATCTGTATTTCCTCAAGCTTTAGCAAGGCTTGTATATAAATACTATTTTGTGGTTTTTTGTTTTGTTTTTTAAACAGGTATTCTTTCAAAGAGCAAAGCCCTAAGGAAAATACTGGAATCCCCTGTACCTGTTTCCATAATCAGGAACTCCAGCTATTTATACAAATGCTAACTTTTTGTGCCATTCGAACTGGTTTTGTTTTTAAAGATGTTGCTTTCTGCTTACATCAGTCAATATTTTAGTCTTTGGAAAAATGCAAATGAATATGCACCGCTTCTGTGTCTCATTAGATACATGTAAGGTATGTGACAACACGAGAAGCTGGCTGCATGCCTATTCCAACCCTTTTACTTTGTGTAGGATGGTTTAAGTTTATGCTGTAACAAATACAGCAGTAAAGTACCTGACTTTTATTTTTGAAAAAAATAAAAATAAAAAATGAAAATCTAAGACCATAGCAGTGGTTATTAAACTGTGTACATTTTTAAAGATACTGAGTAAAAAATGTTTTCATGAGATATGAATTTCATTTGTTCATGTATGGTGACATGAAAAATAAAACAATCAAACTCATTTTTGTAGATAGTCATTTCATTGAAATTGTCTTAATGCTAAAGTGTATATTATACAAAACACAGATTGGTTTAATAAATTATGATTAAAAATAGGAACTGGTTCTACTTTTTTATAAAAAAATAAATTTTATGTAGTGAAAAAGTACAGGTCTCTCTCTGACTCATTGTGTTGAATCTTTAGGTGTTACAATCAGTAAGCTGCAGAACATTGTATTCATTTTGAGCAAGAAAATTGGTACTATTGGTACTTTGATACAGTGTTATGGTCAGTTAGGATGTTTACTGTCCTGTGTGTGGATGAACCAAGCAGAAATTGCATTTAGTAAAATATATTTCATTTGTACAAATGGCTTGTGCCTCTGTGGTTCCCCACCTGATGTTGTAGTATGCAGGCTACTATCAGAAAATTTGGTGGGGAAAAACAGTTATGCAATGAGTCCTAGTTTTCTCCCAAGAATAAATATCTATATAAGACTGTGGAGTCAACATACCCCACAGATAATCAAGAGTGGGCAATTTTTTTCTACAATACATAGTATTTTAAAATAAGACTAAAGATTCACAATACTCATTTAAAAAACGACAATCTGTCCTTCAACTAGGCTAAAGCAAACCAGATTACTTAGGAGTAGAAAGATTGCCGAATAACTAATTTTAGGAATGTCCAGGAAGGACCTGAACTTTCTGGCAGTCATTAGCAGATTCACAGGTTGGTACAACTGGAAGAAATTCAAATACATTTGTGGAAGGAATCAACCACCCCCACCCACAACGATTATCAAATATCTTCTGAAATAATTGTCACATTTCTTGACTAAAAGGATAGTCCTGTGGGACAGAAGGGGTTAAGTCAAATATTATATGGTTCTCTAGAGAGATACAAAGAACAAACTGAGGGATTGCCCAATTGGTGTGGATTCTTCAGTGATTTAAATTAACTGGCTCTAACAGAGTCCTGGCTCACTTTCATTATATTAACTATAATCTAATTATTAGGGCTGTGGATTAATTACAATAAACTCACACAATTAACTCAAATTAATTGCAATAAATAACTGTTTTAATCGCACTGTTAAACACTACAATACCAACTGAAATTTATTAAATGTTTTGGATGTTTTTCTACATTTTCATATATATTGTATCCTGTGTTATAATTGAAATCAAAGTGTATATTCTTTTTTATTACAAATATTTGCACTGTAAAATTATAAAAAATAGTATTTTTCAATTCCTCATACAAATACTGTAGTGTAATCTTTGTTGTGAAAGTGCAACTTACAAATGTAGATTTTTGTTTTTGTTACATAACTGCATTCAAAACCATGTAAAACTTCAGAGCTTACAAGTCCACTCCGTCATCCTACTTGTTCAGCCAGTCACTAAGAAAAACAAGTTTGTTTACATTTACAGGAGCTAATGCTGCCCTCTTTTTATTTACAATGTCACCAGAAAGTGACAGCATTTGTAGACGGCATTGCAAGGTATTTATGTGCCAGATATGCTAAACATTCATATGCCCCTTCATGCTTCGGCCATCGTTCCAGAGGACATGCTTCCATGTTGATGACGCTTGTTAAAAAAATAATGCATTAATTAAATTTGTGACTGGACTCCTTGGGGGAAAATTGTATGTCCCCTGCTCTGTTTTACCTCCATTCTGCCATGTATTTCATGTTATAGCAGTCTTGGATGATGACTCAGCACATGTTGTTCATTTTAAGAAATGCTTTCACTGTAGATCTGACAAAACACAAAGAAGGTACCAATGTGAGCTATCTTTAGAAATTTACAGCACTCGACCCAAGGTTTAAAAATCTGAAGTGCCTTCCAAAATCTGAGAGGGACGAGGTGTGGAGCTTGCTTTCAGAAGTCTTAAAAGAGCAACACTCCGATGCAGAAACTACAGAACCCGAACCACCAAAAAAGAAAATCAACCTTCTGCTAGTGGCATCTGACTCAGATAACGAAAATGAACATGCATTGGTCTGCACTGCTTTGGACTGTTATCTAACAGAATCCTTTATCAGCATGGATGCATGTCCTCTCAAATGGTGGTTGAAGCATGAAGGGACACATGAATCTTTAGTGCATCTGGCACGTAAATATCTTGCGACACCGGCTACAACAGTGCCATGCGAACACCTGTTCTCACTTTCAGGTGACGTAAACAAGAAGCGGGCAGCATTACCTCCCGCAAAAGTAAATAAACTTGTTTGCGTGATTAGCTGAACAAGAAATGGGACTGAGTGGACTGTAGGCGGTAAAGTTTTACATTGTTTTATTTTTTAATGCAGTTTTTTGTACATAATTCTACATTTGTAAGTTGAACTGTCATGATAGAGATTGCACTATAGTACTTGTATTAGGTGAATTGAAAAATACTATTTCTTTTGTTTTTTACAGTGCAAATACTGGTAATCAAATAAATATAAAGTGAGTCCTGTACACTTTGTAATTTAAATCAATATATTTGAAAATGTAGAAAACATCCAAAATATTTAAATAAGTTGTTTAACAATGCCATTAATCGCGATTAAGTGTTTTTGTTTTTTTTTTAATCGCTTGACAGCCCTACTAATTATGTAAGGGCTAGACTGGAGAGTGCAAGGTAGCAATTAGAAATCTGGCCTGAGACATTTCTGCTTGCTCCAGGCTGTATTTGGTCCTGGACAATAGAAATAGAAAATTAGTACCTTCCATGTACCCCTTCAGCTGGGCAGGCTGGCATGTTGGGGCAGAACCCAAGTTCCACCCTCCTCTTGCCCACTTGCTAAGGCAAATGAATAATGGGCTTGCGGCACTCACTCACCATTACATGCCTAGATTTCAGGTTTAATGAGACTGTGCTCTTCCCTCCACCCCTTGAGGATAAATGGTTTGTATAACTGGTCATTTGTAAGATTGGTGTTTATGAAATTGAGGTTCCACTGTAATTCCAACTCTTAAGTGGTACCTGTAATCTTAACTCAGGAAGGAAAAGCATCCTTTAAGTGTTAAACATGTCCAGATATTTCCAAAGAGGAGAGGTGATGACTGTCCTTCCAGACTGCGTAGGCTCTCCTGCCAAAATTCTTGGTTATTTTTTTGTGACACGCTAAATAGGCATTTTCTTTGAGTGTGAACAGTCAACCAACACAGATTCTAAATCCATGGATGCTAAGGTTCCCACCCCCCTGCTTCTTCCTCAGACATTGGCTTCTTGTGACCTTATTCTACCACATATTCCCTTCTGGCACATGCCTCTTTTGCAATCTCCTTATGACACCTCCTCTATCATGTACTCCACTTGCTTACATACTAGCCACAAGCATGAGTGGAAGGAGCTATAATGGCATGGCAGATTTAAGTGCCTAACAGAAGCCCAGGTATTCTCCTAGGCTACAAGCGAAGTGTTTTTGGAAAAGGTGCTGCCGTTTCTTAGCTGGCTGTGGAACTTTAAAGAGCCCAATCAAAGCCATGTCCATATGTGAGGCAGAATTTACAGGTTCTTTAGAGTGCAAATTATGCCTTCCTCGTTTACAGGCTGCTGAACAGACCTGTATGGTCCCCACTTATTCTAAGGAGCCACAACTCCAGTGTGGAAAGACCTAATCAGGAGCAGCAGACCCTGTCTAGGAGACAATCCAAGGGTGAGGAGGATACCAGCACACTCATTTAGGGGCTAAGTCCTGGGGTAGACCTGGGCCAGAAGGGAGGGAAAAAACTTCAAGGGATATCATATGCCCCCACAAATACTGAAGTGAGTCCTAGGTGCTCTGGGTTGGTACACAGCTCCCCTTCTGAAACAAATCCAGGGACTCTAGCAATGAGGCCCCACCCCCCAGGCATGGAGTGAGAGACTCTACAGTGGAGGACACAGAAGAAGACATATCTAGGGGACTCAAGGCACTAGATAAAGAGTCACAAGAGACCCTGCCAAGGCTGGGTGGCAACTCCTGCCAAGCAGATGAAAAGGGCCAAAACATAAAAAGGAAAGAAATATAAGAACTCTGACTCAAGCACTGTCTCCTCTACTGAGGAAGGAGAGCTCTCCTCTTCCAGGGGAAACCTCTGGAACTGCAGATTACGTGGCAAAACCAGAGGTGGTAGCACTACCTATAAGAGTTCACACAGATGGCCACAGGGCCTTCTTTATGCATATCCATTTCTTTTAGGGAAGGTCAGAAGATAAGGTGAGAAGAAGCAAAGGTGATCGTTCTAGGACACTAGTTTTCAGTTCTAGTAGACTGGGCACTAGAACCCCCACTGCATCTATCAGAGAGACCAACACCCGTCACTAACAGCCTATCCTTCATCCAAACCCAAAATATCTACAGCCGATAGCATAGCTATTGAGAGGGAATATTAATTGCACTGTCTGTCCTCCAAAGTTGTTGGGACTTGAGTCTTCTCTACATTGGCTTCGACCCTAAAGGCCTACTGCTCCATGTGGCCTAGGTTTAGCTCAAGTCAGGAAAACAACAAGCCCTAAGGACCCTGGCATCCAAGCTATTCTGGGCTTTCTTCAGTGGGGAAAAAGGATCACAGCCCACCACTGTTGTATGCTAGGTGTCCAATATAAGTAGCATTTTACAGACCGGGTCCTCTGGCTTACTTGGCAGATAATCCTCAAGTAGCCAGCTCTCTCAGAGCAGTCAGACTGGCTAGACCTGTTGTCAGATGAATCCTTTCTATACCGGACCCACTGGTACTAGAAGCCCTGACCACACAGTTTTGAATCATGAACTTTAGTCACACCATTCTATCTATCCGACAAAACCTGTTTCTTGATCTCGGTCACATCTGCAAGATGAGTTTTTGGAGTTGGCAGCTTTATCCAGGTGGGAAATTCGTGACCCCAGAATCTTCTTGCCAAAAGTAAACTCTTTCTAGTCCTCACAGAAGGTAGTCCTGTCATTCAGTCCAAAGCCACAACATCCTGAAGGAAAACTGGCATAATCTGGATGTTCATAGAACACCAAAGAGCTGTCTTAAATGCACTGAATTGACAAGATCATTTCCTTTCCCCTGAAGTGCCAAGGGCTCTAAAAAAGTGTCCAAACTCTGACCAGATTGGTCAGTTATGCATTGTAGAGACAGAAAAGACATCAGGTTCACCTGTTCCTGATGTAACCAAGGTACAAGATCTTTCTACTTCTGAAGTCATCAATCTGTGCTTCCACTGAGGAAATCTGTAGGGCAGCAACATGGGCCTCTATTAACTTCTGTTTGTTAGACACTATAATGTTTATGGAGAATCCATTCTGTTGTTTGTGCCAGTCTTTTAGAATAATAAGTACAGGCAAGTCTCATCTTACGCGGGGGTTCTGTTCTGCAGTTAGCGTGTAAAGCGAAAACTGCGTATAGTGAAACACTCATTGAGTTGAATGGCGGGCGGAATCGCCTGCACTACAGATGCAGTTTAAAATTTTTTTTTTTTTTCTGTTTTTGCCGACCACGCAAAGCTGAATTCGTGCATGTTAAATGCGCCTACGATGCGACTCGCCTGTATAGCAGTTGGATCACTTTAGTCCATTTAAGGCTTTAGTTTTGACTAGGGAGAGTTCAGTTATCTACAACCAGAGAAGCTGCATGCTGTGACCTACTGGATTAAACCCGTGATCTATGGAATCTTACTTTCAAGCTATATACTTTGTGTGATTCGTTCCAGAAGCTCTTAATCAGTTAGGACATAACAGACACTAGAAAATGGACTTTCTGTCCTCTGCACCATCCTTTGGTGATCCAGAAACAGTTTGCCCTTTTGGCAATTAATTTTGTGGGGGACTCACCCTATCTCATTCTACTACTTTATCCCTCTCTATTTATTTTCACTGCTCACTGCTTGACATATGTCTCAGATACTGGGCTACAAAATGGGAAATTTTTTACACAATAACTTCCTTGCTGCTAGCAATGTCTTCCATGATTCTACCCTCCCTGGTATGGCTTCATTAGCCAAAGGAACAAAATTTAACTTTTTATGTCTACTATTCGTGGGCTAGTTAGCCTACTGTACATAGTTTACTGGCTGGCAATGAATTATCGTTACTAACCCCATTCTAAAGCTTTTGCACAGCTTTTTAATGAATCATCTGACAGCAAGCTGGAGATGGGGAGATTAGTAGGGGCTATGTTTCAATGTTGAACTGCCCCTGCAAATTGCACACAAGAGGGAATACCTCAGGTCTCAGAATTGTGGGAGATGCTGCTAGTAGAAAGGAAATAATCAGGTAAGATTTCTCCTATTCTGGCTCACAAACATCAGCTGTGATGAATACTAGATATTTAAAGCAATAACAAATGTAGAACATTATTCTACTTTGAATTGTGATGACTGCTTCCATTTTCTGCTCTCAGACCTATAACTTTGGTATTGGCAAAGCAACCTTCAACATTCTCAGAAACATTGATTTACTGTTTTTGTGTATTTTACACCCAGACCTGGTAGTGCTGCCTGCAGTTAAGGTTGCAGCGGGGGCTCAGGGCATGGGGTTTGGGTGCAGGAGGGGGCTCAGGGAAGGGGGTTTGGGTGTGGCAGGGGGTTGGGGTGCGAGAGGGGTTCAGGGTGTGGCCTCCGGCCCAGCACCACTAATCTTGAGCAGCTCCGGGCTGCCAGCGGCCTGCCGGCCCCTGGATGGGGTGGGGGGTAGAGGGCTCCGCGTGCTGCCCTTGCCTGCCGTAGCCCCACAGTGCCATGCGGGTGCCAATCCCCGCAGGCCAGATCCAAAGCCCTGACGAGCTGGATCCGGGCCACGGGCCATAGTTTGCCCACCCCCATGCTATGGAGTTAAGGGGGGGAACGGCTGAGGCCAGCTAGAGGGATAAGGGGTACAGGAGCATAAGTCTAACCCCAAGAGAACACTCCCCTCCAGAACCTGAACACAGGACTCCAGCATCTCAATATTCTTCAGCTGTTGGCAAAGAGCAGCGAAACCCATTGGCAATACATGATGGGGGGTGCGTGTGGGAAGAGGGATGGCAGTGGTAGGTGGGAAGGAGGGGTGAGGGGACAGGTGGGCTACAAGGAGGGACGTTAGTGGATGCTGGGGATGGGCGAGGGGTGGGGTGTGTAAGGAGGGATGGTGGGGGGCGAGGATTGAGGGAGATATCGGGGGATGGGGGGGGGCCTGAGGAGATGGACGGGGGGTGGGGGGGGGGCTGTCGGTGTAGCTGGATCCGAGCGGGCTGGGGCCTGCCGCAGGGCTCCGCGCTGTAGGACGCTGGGCCCGAGCCCGGGAAGTTCCCGGGCGGAGGCAGGGCCTGGCCCGACACGCAACGGCACCGCCCCGCCTCCCCGACGCCGCCGCCGTTGCAGGAAGCCGGAAGCGGCGGGAACAAGCTTTAGCGCGCCCGGGCCGGGAGACGCGGATCGCGGTGCTGGGACGGGGCCCCTGGCTGCAGGTAGGGCCGGGCCGGGCCCGCCGGGGAGCGGGCGGCGGGTCTCGGGGCGGTCTCGCGAGGCAGCGCTGTGGTGGGAGCCGGGGCTAGGGCCGCTGCCGGAGGCTGGGCTGTGACAAGCCGGGACCATGGGGGGTTCGGGCCGGCCAGTGACTTGGCGCGGGACCGAGCGGGGAGAGGGAACAGGAGCCAGCCCGGTGAGCCCGCCCCTTCTGGGGCACCCCGGCGGCTCCGCTCCAGCCCCCCGACAGCCCAGCGCTGTGCCGCCCCCGCCCCCCGTGACCCGACCAGGCCTCGTGTCCTCTGCCCCGGTGCCGGGAGTGGGGCAGGTCAGTGAGGCGCCTTTGGTTCCCCAAGCTGTGCTCTAGTCCTGGGGCTGCTGGGGCTCGCCTTGGGGGGACAGCGCTGCTGAGTTGGGGCTGCGTGCGTGAGATTTTCAAGGTCTTAAACATTAAACGCAACAAAATCCTTTGGTTTTTGAGCGAGAGATTTTACAAGCTGCCTTTAAAGTCTGGCCAGAGGGAGGAGGGAGTCTCCCTGTAAGTCAGTGGTCCCCAACGCGGTGATTTATGTGCACCCGCCTACCGACAAGGGAGCGCGGCCGCCGGACAACCAGCTGCCGAAATGCCTCCGAGAAGTGGTAACACCAAGAAGCGTCGTCGCCACTTTTTCAGCGGCATTTCGGCAGCAACGCTTCTCGATGAGCGGCTGGTCGTCCGGCGCCCGCCGCACTTTTCTGGGAACATGAAGATGCTACTGCAACAGAAAGGTTGGGGACCACTGCTGTAAGTGATGCACATGGTGGGTAAGGCAGTGAGTTGGTGCCTGGGTGACATGGTTTCTGACTCCAAGAACAGTATCCTGATTTGTTCATGGATGTTTATGAACTTTAATGACCTCATCTCAATACTGAACCCCAGTTCATTCAATTATTTCAAGGGTTCTCAAACTGGGGCTTGGGAGTCTTGGGACCCCTCAGGGGGTTATTACATGGGGGTTACGAGCTGTCACCCTCCACCCAGTACCCTGCTTTGCCTCCAGCATTTTTAATGGTGTTTAAATATATAAAAATGTGTTTTTAATTTATAAGGAGGGGTTGCACCCTGAGGCTTGCTGTGTGAAAGGGGTCACCAGTGCAAAAGTTTGAGAACCACTGAATTATTTTGTTTTTAAATCTTATAATTTCTTCAACTAGGCACCTATGGGGAAGGGAGGCAGGGGGAAGAGGAGGTGGGAACTATTATCTTTTGTGGAATACAAGCTTTCAAACTTTCATTTAAGAAAATAATTCTAGCTGTTGGAATAATTCCACTTTTTGGATGTTGTGAAGGCCAAGACTATAACAGGATTCAAAAAAGAACTAGATAAGTTCATGGAGGAGAATAAAAGGAGGCAGTTAGAGACAAAAAGATCCTTTTAAATTTAAAAGGTAATATCCTCCTGAGGAAAATAGAAAGGAATAAACTCTGGCAAGTCAGGTGTAAAAGTATAATTAGGCAGGCCAAAAAGGAATTTGAAGAGCAACTTGCTAAAGACACAAACTAACAGCAGATTATTTTTTAAGTACGTGAAAAGCAGGAAGCCTGCCGAACATGGGGCCACTGGACAATTGAGTTGCTAAAGGAGCACTCAAAGAAGACAAGGCCACGGCAGAGAAGCTGTATTTTCAATTCACCTAGTACAAGTACTGTAGTGCAATCTCTTTATCATGAAAGTGCAGCTTACAAATGTATTTTTTTTGTTCCATAACTGCACTCAAAAAACAACAACCCAACAATGTAAAACTTCAGAGCCTACAAGTTCGCTCAGTCCTACTTCTTGCTCAGCCAATCGCTAAGAGAAACAAGCTTGTTCTTCGAGTGGTTGCTCATATCTATTTCAGTTAGGTGTGCGCGCGCGCGCGTGCATGGACATCGGAAACTTTTACCCTAGCAGCTACCCGTCGGGCCGGCTGGGGAGCCCCCTGGAGTGGCGCCGAAATGGAGCCCTATATAGTAGCCTGCCGGCCCGACCCCCGTCCAGTTCCTTCTTACCGCCCGTGACGGTCGTTGGAACAGTGGTTCTCTTGTTCGCAAGTGCTCCACTACTCCCTAGCTATCCGTGTTAATAGTTGTATTTAGTGTTAATAGTTCTTCATTGTATAGTGATTAGTGTAGTTATAGTTGTAGTAGTAGTAGTAGTTGTTTTCTTTCTACTGTTCCCGGGCTCCTCCCGGGCCCTCAGGGCATAGGACATGCCTTCACAGGGATTCAAATTGTGTGGATCCTGTAACAGGCCCATGCCCACCGGGGACCCCCATGACTCCTGTCTTCGGTGTCTGGGCGAGTCGCACACAGCGGACAAATGCAAGCTGTGTAAGTCCTTCAAGCCCCGCACCAGAAAGGAGAGAGAAATCCGCCTAAGACAGTTGTTAATGGAGGCGGCACTCTGTCCTTCTCAAGGTGCGGGCTCCAGTGTCTCGGTGCGCAGCGCGCCTCCATCAGCGCCGGCTGCGGCACTGCGGAAGGACTCCCGCCCGCCTCGGGGTCGGGCAGCGTCCGGAACCCGGAGCCGCTCTCGGCACCGCTCCTCTCCATCGGGCCGCAAGGGGCGAGCCAAGTCTCGGATTGCTGCTGCGGCACCGCCCTGCCCCGGTGCACTGGAACAGACAAGCGCTAGCCCACGCCCGCAGACACCACCGTCCCTTGAGGACGTGATTGCACCTTCGACACCGGACACCTTCGAGGGTGCGAAGGAGCTGATCAAGATGATGGCGTCCCCCATGCCAGCACCAATCCCGGCACGGCCCCCAATCATCTCTAGAGGCAAGCCGGCGCTCCTTGGACCACCCGCCCAGCTACAGCCTCCTACACGCCGCTCTGAGTCCCGGCGCCATTCGGAGTCCCGGCACCGCATGGCGTATCGGTCCACCTCACGACGCCGGTCTGACTCGCGGCGCGGGTCTCGCAGCCCGGACCCTCGGAGCCAATCATGCTCGAGGTCGTCCTCGCTTGCCAGGTCGTGGTCCCGCTCGGTGTCCAGGATGAGCGCGACGCCTTCCCGACACTGCTCTCCACCTCGGGCCCGATCCTTGACGGAGGCACCACGCCGGAGTCCGCCCTGACACCGGGAGTCGCCGTACCATCGGGATTCACCGCGTGGAGAAACATCTCCTCGACGCTGAGCTTCACCGCGGACAGAATCCCCACGGCACCGGGACGCACCACGACGACAGTCTGACCGGCGCCGATCCGCCTCTCCACGGCACCGGGACTCACCACGACGGCAGTCTGACCGGCGCCGAACCGCCTCTCCACGGCACCGAGACTCGCCTAGTCGCCACGTGTCCCCACGGCACCGCGATGTTTCACCGAGGTACCGGGGTTCGCCGAGACGTGACACCACGGCACCGAGTCTCGCCGCACCGCCGAACGTCCCCATGGCACCAGGACACTCCGCGCCGAGACGCGTCCCCACGGCACCAGGACACTCCGCGCCGAGACGCGTCCCCACGGCACCAGGACCTACCACGCCACGCGCTGTCCCCACGACGCCGATCTCCACCGCGGCGCCGCGAATCTCCACGGCACCGCGACGAGAGGTCACGTGATTCACATTCCTCGCGGTTTAGACCTTCGAGGGACCATCCTATATCACACACCGCCCCACCTTGGCCATCACGGGATCAATCATCCGCCAGTTCGGCCAGGCCGTCGAAGACGCCCGAGGCGACTCCAGTGACTCCGGTGCGAGACCTGCCGGCTGCCTGGCAACCCCAGTGGCCGTTCTGGACACCCTGGGCATACCACGAGGCCCAAGGTGCACCTCTGCCTCCCTATCCGGTGGTGCGGACCCACCCCCCAGTGGCGACCATCACCCGTCCACCTGTGGAGGAGGCTGCATCCGGCGACCCAACCCCGGTGCAAAGGGCGGCGCCTTCCCCGTCCCAGCAGGATCCTTCCACCCTTGAGCGGGACGACCTACCTGAACCTCCCCTCCCTCTCACAACCGCCTCCTCCTCACCTGATGAAGCCGTGGCGGGAACATCATCATCTGCGCCTCCGCCTATGGACTTTAAGGTCCTCCAAGAGCTACTGCGGAGGGTGGCTCTTAACATGAACTTGCCTATAGAGGAGGTGGTTGAGGAGGAGGATGACCCCATGGTGGACGAGTTCTTAAAGCCAGAGGGACCCTCCAGAGTGGCCTTGCCAATGAACAAGACCATTCGCGGCAATGCCACGGCCCTCTGGCAAACCCCGTCCTCCATGCCGCCTACGGCCAAGAGGGTGGAACGAAAGTATTTTGTCCCTACTAAGGGATTTGAATATCTTTTCACCCACCCCATACCCTGCTCCCTGGTGGTGGACGCTGTTAACGCCAAGGAGAGGCATGTGCAACAAGGCCCGGCACCGAAATCCAAGGAGTCCAAGTGTCTTGACATCTTCGGGAGGAAGGTCTATTCCATCACGGGCCTTTCTTTAAGAATTGCGAACCAGCTGGCGATTCTTAGCCCCTATGCCCATAACTCCTGGTCGGCAGTTCTCAAATTTCAGGACCAGCTTACATCAGAGTCCCGGACTGAACTCGCCGCCATGGCAGATGAGGGAAAGCTGGTGGCCTGCACGTCCCTCCAGGGCACTCTGCGGATGCGGCAGCCCGTACTTTGGCAACGGGGATCTCTATGCGTAGAAGTGCCCGGCTACAGTCGTCTGGTCTGCCAGCCGAGGTCCAAAATACGATTCAGGACCTACCATTTGATGGGAAAGGACTATTTGATGACCAGACCGACTCCCGGTTGCATAACCTTAAGGACACGCGAAACACCATAAAGTCCTTGGGTATGCACACCGTGTCTACGCTCCGGAAGCCTTTCAAACCCCAGGCTTCTCAACAGCGGTTTTTCCCACCTCGCCCAAGGCAGGACTTCTCCAGAAGGAGAACCGGGTTTTCACGCCGCAAACCCTCTCGTCCCTCTCAGGGTCAAAACAGGCAACAAAAACCACCGCAGGGTGCTAAGCGTCCGTTTTGACGGGACTCTCGAGGACGGCTTACCAGCATCACAAGGTTCAACCTTCCCACCCTTCCTGAATCGTCTATCCCGATTCTACCACGCCTGGTCCCACATTACATTGGACCGGTTGGTCCTTCGGATGGTAGAGGCGGGATATTCTATCCACTTCCACTCTACCCCTCCTTCCCACCCCCCCTCTCCATCCCTCTTCAGGGATCCTTCTCACGAGCAACTCCTCTACCAAGAGGTGCAAGAGCTCCTCAATCTAGGAGCAGTGGAGGAGGTGCCTCAGGAATTCAGGGGGAAGGGTTTCTACTCACGATACTTCCTAGTCCCAAAGGCCAAGGGAGGTCTCAGACCCATTCTGGACCTAAGGAACCTCAACAAATACATCGTCAACCTGAAGTTCCGGTTGGTTTCCTTGGCCACCATCATTCCCTCTCTGGACCCTGGGGATTGGTATGCCGCCCTTGATATGAAAGATACGTATTTCCAAATCTCCATCACACCACCTCACAGACGTTTCCTCCGATTCGTCGTTTGCAAGACACATTACCAGTTCACAGCACTCCCTTTCGGTCTGTGTACAGCCCCCCGTGTCTTCACGAAATGCATGGCAGTCGTGGCTGCGTTCCTCCGCCGCCACCACGTCCACGTGTTCCCGTACCTCGACGACTGGCTGGTTCGAGGCCAGTCCTATCAGCAGACACAAGCGCACGTGCAGATGGTTGTGGACACCTTTCGTTACCTTGGTATCATCGTAAACACCGGCAAATCGGTGTTGACACCGACTCAGTCCATCCAGTTCATCGGAGCAATCCTCGATGCAACCAGAGCCCGTGCGTTCCTCCCAGAACCCCGTCGTCTGACCATCGTCGATCTAATCACCACTCTTCGCCGTTTTCCCACCACGACGGCAAGGCAATGTCTCAAGTTGCTGGCCACATGGCATCTTGCACGTACATAGTCCAGCATGCCCGGTTACGACTTCGTCCCCTACAGGGGTGGTTGGCTTCAGTCTACCGACCAAGCCGCGACAGCTTGGACATGGTCATTACGGTCCCAGATCACACGTTGGACTCCCTGCAGTGGTGGCTAGACTAGGTGAGTTTAGGAGAAGGAGTCCCTTTTCAACCACTCCTTCCTTCCCTAACTCTAGTAACAGACGCATCAGCGCTGGGTTGGGGCGCTCACCTCGGGCACTTAACAACGCAGGGCATGTGGCGACAGCACGAGCTCGATCTCCACATAAACATCAAGGAGCTCAGGGCAATTCGTCTGGCGTGCCAAGTTTTCCTGCCTCACCTACAAAATCGCTGCGTCGAGGTTCTCACAGACAATACAACAGCCATGTTCTACCTGATCAAGCAGGGCGGAGCCCGGTCATCACCATTGTGCCGTGAAGCCCTTCTCCTGTGGGACCTCTGCTTAGCACATTCCATCTCTCTCCAAGCGTCTTACCTCCCTGGAGTCCAGAATGTCCTGGCAGACAAGCTGAGCAGACGCTTCCTGGTTCACGAATGGTCCATACGCCCGGACGTGATCCATTCGATCTTCCGCATCTGGGGGTTTCCCCACCTAGACCTGTTTGCGTCCAGAACCAACAGGAAGTGCCCGAACTTCTGCTCCTTCAGAGGCCAGGGCTCGGGCTCTCTTGCAGACGCCTTCACGATCTCGTGGTCACGCTGCTTGCTCTACTCATTCCCGCCCTTCCCGCTGATCCACAAAGTTATCCTCAAGATTCGCAGGGACAAGGCGGATGTCATCTTAGTGGCCCTGGCTTGGGCATGGCAGTGCTGGTACCCGACCCTGATGGACCTGTCCATACAGCTCCCCCATTCCTCTCCCAATCAGCCACGACCTCATCTCTCAGGATCACGGTCGCCTTCTCCACCCGGACCTCCACTCCTTACATCTCACAGCGTGGAGAGTTCATGGCTGAACCGTTCAGAGCTGGCTTGCTCGGATTCAGTTAAACAAGTACTCCTCGAGAGCCGCAAGCCCTCTACAAGGCTTACGTATGAGGCCAAGTGGAAGAGATTTTCTCTCTGGTGCGCCCAACGCCAGATATCTCCGCACCTCGCTCCCATCCCATCTATCTTGGACTACATATTACACCTCAAGAACAGTCACCTTGCCCTTGCTTCATTGAAAGTTCATCTCGCGGCCATCTCGGCTTTCCACCCAGGAGCGGATGGTCGCTCTCTATTTGCGCATCCCTTGGTGCGTCGGTTCGTCAAATGATTGGAGAAGGTCCACCCTATAATTAAGTCGCCTGTTCCGGCATGGGACCTCAATCTTGTCCTTTCTCGTCTCACTCGTCCTCCGTTTGAGCCGATGGCCTCCTGCTCCCTTCTCTATCTATCGTGGAAGGTTGCCTTTCTCGTGGCTATCACCTCAGCCAGACGTGTATCCGAGTTAAAGGCTCTCCTGTGTGACCCTCCGTATACCATCTTCCATAAGGACACGGTCCAGCTTCGTCCCCACCCGTCCTTCCTCCCGAAGGTGGTCTCACATTTTCACATGTCGCAGGACATCTTCCTGCCTGTTTTTTTTCCCTAAGCCGCATGCCAACTCGAAAGAGCAGCGACTACATTCATTAGACGTTCGGAGAGCGCTCGCATTCTATATAGATCGCACGAAGCCTTTCCGTAAGACGTCCCAGCTGTTCGTCGCTGTTGCAGAGCATATGAAGGGCGCACCGGTCTCTTCACAGCGCATTTCATCGTGGATCACAGCCTGCATCCGTGCTTGCTACGACCTGGCAATGGTGCCTACGCCAGCGGTCACAGCCCACTCTACGAGAGCGCAGGCTTCCTCAGCGGCTTTCCTGGCCAACATCCCTCTTCAGGAGATCTGCAGGGCCGCAACCTGGGCTTCGGTGCAGACCTTTACATCGCACTACGCCATCAACCGTCATTCCCATGATGACGCGGCCTTCGGTAGGGCTATCCTACAAGCTGTTTTTCCGTAACTCCTAACCCGCCTCCAAGGTAAGGCTTGGGATTCACCTAACTGGAATAGATATGAGCAACCACTCGAAGAAGAAGAAAAGGTTACTCACCTTAGTAACCGGTGTTCTTCGAGATGTGTTGCTCATATCTATTCCATTCCCCCCCACCTTCCCCACTGTCGGAGTAGCCGGCAAGAAGGAACTGGAGGGGGGTCGGGCCGGCAGGGTACTATATAGGGCTCCATTTCGGTGCCACTCCAGGGGGCTCCCCAGCCGGCCCGACAGGTAGCTGCTAGGGTAAAAGTTTCCGACGTCCGTGCACGCACACCTAACTGGAATAGATATGAGCAACATCTCGCAGAACACCTGTTACTAAGCTGAGTAACCTTTTCTTCACATTTATGGGAGATAATGGTGCCTGCTTGTTTACAATGTCACCTGAAAGTGAGAACAGGTGTTTGCATGGCACTGTTGTAGCCAGCGTCACACGAGATTTACATGCCAGATGCGCTAATTATTCATATGTCCTTTGATGCTTCAACCACCATTCCAGAGGACATGCGTCCATGCTGATGACAGGTTCTGCTCAATAGCGATTCAAAGCAGTGTGGACCGACGCATGTTCATTTTCATCATCTGAGGCAGATGTCACCAGCAGAAGGTTGATTTTCTTTTTTGGTGATTTGGGTACTGTAGTTCCTGCATCAGAGTGTTGCTCTTTTAAGACTTCTGAAAGCATGCTCCACACCTCGTCCCTCTCAGATTTTGGAAGGCACTTCAGATTTTTAAACCTTGGATCGAGTGCTGTAAATTTCTAAAGATAGCTCACATTGGTACCTTCTTTGTGTTTTGTCAGATCTACAGTGAAAGCATTCTTAAAATGAACAACATGTGCTGAGTCATCATCCAAGACTGCTATAACATGAAATACATGGCAGAATGGAGGTAAAACAGAGCAGGGGACATACAATTTTTCCCCAAGGAGTCCAGTCACAAATTTAATTAATGCATTATTTTTTTAACAAGCGTCATCAACATGGAAGCATGTCCTCTGGAACGATGGCCGAAGGATGAAGAGGGATATGAATCTTTAGCGCATCTGGCACATAAATATCTTGCGATGCCACCTACAACAGTGAATTGAAAAATACTATTTTTGTTTAATCGTGCGATTAAACAAATTATAATTGCGCGACCGCCCTAGTTGAAACTATTGTAAAGAACAGAATTATTAAGACACGCAGATGCATGTGACATGTTAGGGAAAACTCCATATGGCTTTTCAGCAATTTATTAGAATTCTTGGAGTGGGGAGGGAGGGAAAGGCTGTTCAAGAATCATGTGGACAAGGGTGATCCAGTGTATACAGTGTACTTGGACTTTCAGAGAGTCTTTGACAAGGTCCCTCACTAAAGGCCCTTAAGCAAAGTAGGCAGTCATGGTATAAAAGGGAAGGTCATCTCATGGATCAGTAACTGATTAAAAGACAGGAAGTAAAGGGTAGAAATAAATGATCATTTTTCACAGTGGAGAGAGGTAAAAAGTTCAGTTCCCCAAGGATCTGTATTGGGATCAGTGCTGTTCAACATGTTCATAAATGATTCTGTAAAAGGGGTAGTGAGGTGGCAAAGTTAGCAGACAATGCAAAATTACTCAAGATAGTTAAGTCTAATGCAGACTGGAAAGAGTTAAAGGTATCTCAGAAAACCGGGTGACTGGACAACAAAATGGCAGATGGAATTCAATGTTGATAAGTGCAAAGTAATGCACTTTGGAAAACATAATTCCAACTATACCAACAAAATGAAGGGGTCTAAATTAGCTGTTACCACTCAAGACAGATCTTGGAGTTATTGTGAATAGTTCTCTGAAAACATCTGCTCAATGTGCAGTGTCAGTCAAAAAAACCCAACCTAACAATGTTAGGATCTATTAGGAAAGGGATAGATAAGGAGATAGTAAATACCATTGATTTATATAGGGCATTATGATATGTCCATGCCCTGAATATTGGGTGCAGTTCTGGTTGCCCCATCTAAAAAAAAAAAAAAAAAAAAAGAGAGCTGGAAAAAGTACAGAGAAGGGCAACAAAAATGATTAGGGGGATGGAACAGCTTCCATATGAGAAGAGATTAAAAGGACTGGGAGTTTTCAGCTTAGAAAAGAGACAACTAAGGGGGATATGATAGAAGTCTACAAAATTATGAATGGTGTGGAGGAAGTGCATAAAGAAGTGTTATTTACCCCTTCACACAACACAAGAACCAGGTGTCACCCAATGAAATTAATAGGCAGCAGGTTTAAAATAAACATAAGGAAGTACTTCTTCACACAATGCACAGTCAACCCACGGAGCTCGTTGCCAGGGGATGTTGTGAAAGCCAAAACTATAACTGGGTTAAAAAAAGAATTTGATATGTTCATGGAGGATAGGTCCATCAGTGGATATTAGCCAAGAGGGCCAGGGATGCAACCCCATGCTCTAGGTGTCCCTAACCCTCTGACTGCCAGAAGATGGGACTGAACAGTGGATGGATCACTCGATAAATTGCCCTGTTCTGTTTATTCCCTCTGAAGTGAACAGGTGTACTGGGCTAGATGGACCGTTGGTCTGACCCCATCTGACCCTTATGTTCTTAAGATCTTGGGGGCATAGTTGTACAAACACTTAAGACATGAACTAGCACATTGGAGGTTTTGGACATCTTCATAATACAAATAATGATATTTGCTGGGGAGGAGGCCCAAAAAGCAGAAGCAGAGAGAAGGGCAGCAGACTAGAAGCCAGGAGTTTCAGAGAAAAAGAATGCTCCTCCTTTCCAGGGGGTAAGGGCTTTTGAATTTACTAGAAAAAACAATGGATGAGTTCCCAAGAAGAGTACCTTAGTAGGAATCCCAGCAGTTTTGGTGTGGGTGTGGTCAGACTTTGCCTTCGCCTCTAGGTATTGCCCCTAGACACAGGGCTGGTGCAAGGAAGTTTCATGCCCTAGGCGAACCTTCCTTGCACCAGCCCTGCTCCCTCCCCCAGCTAACGCCTCCCCCCACCCCCGCGGCAGCCAGCTCCCCCGCCCGCAGCAGCCAGCTCCCCACCCCACCGCCTGCAGCAGCCGGCTCACCGCCCGCCCGTGGGCTGCAGCAGCTTCCTCCCCGCCTGTGGCGCCTTCCCGGCTCCACATTCAGCCGCTGAGCGTGGAGCTGGGAGGCAGGAGGCAGCCACGGTGAGCTGCCCGTTTCCTCGCGAAGCCCTGCTGAGCCCCAGCGACACGGCAACAGCCCTCACCACAGCAGGGCTTCGCGAGGAAGCAGGTGACTGCCTCCCGGCTCGAGCGTGGAGCTGGGAGGCAGGAGGCAGCTGCCTCGGCGAAATGCCGCCCCCAAATCCTGGTGCCCAACGCAACCGCCTAGGGTCGCCTAGTGAAAGCGCCGGCCCTGCCTAGACAAAGGGACTTCTCAGCTTTAAGTCTTCTGGCTATTAGAGGTCTGGTAAATTTTTCAAGTCGTAGGTATTATGCTTGCAAAGCAAAACTGGGTCAGTTCCTCCTACTGACTAACATCCAAGAAAGACCACTAAACTTCTCATCTCAACCAAAGCAGTCAATGCTCCCTCCACTAGAAGATCAAAAATTAAATCAAAATAATCCACAATCCCTTCCTGGATTCACCAAACACTAACCTGCTGACAAATAGAGCAAATCTCCCCACCAAAAACTGAAAAATGGTCAGGATGCTAAACCAAAACCTAAAATACCAATATATGAGTGAGTCATTGGGAAGAGCAAATTAAAACAAAGAGCAAGCTAGACTGCTTTACGTCCCAGAACTACTTCCTCACCAGTGATCATAAGCTAGAAGTGAAAATGAAACAAAGTTTTTAGAGCTAGTTCAGAAAGGCGCAGTCATGGAAGGAGGACAAAGGAGAGGTTGAGACAGGGAGACATTCTAATCTAATGTCCAAGGTGCAAAGACGTGTGAGAAATTATTCCTAGCAATTTGAAAAAATAAGTTTTAATGAAAAATCCGCTCCCTCGTTCTGGGGAAAAAGGAGAGAGATTACAAAGAGAAGGCAATGTGTATCTTTTCTGACATTTTTAGTATCTGTTTCCTTTCTCAGTTTTTGCCTTAGCTTGTATACTTTTCTTTCGTCCCGCTATGTTGTGTACTATGTGCTCTGTTTTGTCCACTTCTCCCGAAAGTTTTAAATGCACTCTCTCTTTCTGGCTGTCTCCATTTTAGTAAATCAGTCAGTATCATCCTAGTTGTAAATCTCAAAGGGAGAGAAAAGAGTGAGTGGATTTGGGAAGAAGAGGAGGAGGAGGTGGTAAAGAGAGACAAAAAAGAGGAAGTAATAGATGCTGCATACACATAAAAAGATGCATTCTGAACTATTATAAGAAAAAAGATGGCATGAAGCCAGAATGGGAAAGGAAGCAAAACAAAAGCAAGGAAAAGATAATATTTGTAGAAGTTAAATAGAAAGTTGATTGAAGATTGTTAAAAGCAGGTCAGAATACAACCCTTTAATAAAGATACAGAGGGAAACAAAGTTAGAGCATTTGAAATGTAAAGTATTAAGTAAGGCTTTCATTTTAAAAACATCCCTTATTCCCTTTAGCTGTGGAGAGTCTTTAGAACGGGTGGCCAACCTGAGCCTGAGAAGGAGCCAGAATTTACCAATGTACATTGACAAAGATCCACAGTAATACATCAGCTCCCCCGCCCGCCCCATGCTCCCAGCATCTCCCACCCACCGCAGTCCCGCCGATCAGCACCTCCCCCTCTCTCCCTCCACCTCCTGAAACAGCTGATCGTGGGGTGCAGGAGGCTGTGCGGGGGAGGAGCAAGGGCATGGCAGGCTCAGGGGAGGGGGCAGAAAGGGGTGGAGTGGGGGCAAGGCCTGTGGCAGAGCCAGGGGTTGAGCAGTGAGCACCTCCTGGCACATTGGAACGTTGGCGCCTGTAGTTCCAGCCCTGGAGTCGGTGCCTATACAAGGAGCTGCATATTAACTTCTGAAGAGCCGCATATGGCTCCGGAGCCACAGGTTGGCCACCCCTGCTTTAGAAGATTACAAAAATAGAAAAAGAAAACCCTTGTGTGCAATCTTTTAGATGGTATTGAAGATAGTAATTACTGTTACTTTGGGGAAAAGTTAGCTGAGATGAGCTGGAGCTGGCATTGGTGCTGTTATTAATGTCCATTCATAGGAAAACAAAACACACAAAAGAAGAAAAGAACAGCAAAGATAGAAAATGCAGCATCTGTCTCTGGTGTTGAGCCTCACTTACAACCTCGCTCCTGGGGGAAAAAAACCTGACAGAGGTGGCACAGTGTTTTCAGCTGCTCCGAGACCTGACATACTTGTATCAGCATCAGGCTGTTCAGGGTATTGCTTTTAGCTGCCTTTTTCTGGTAACAGGCTTATAGCAGTGTTGCAAAATAAGCGTCTGCTTAGCCAGCCAAGATGGTACATTAGACAGATGGAAAAAGGAGGGATAGGAAAGAAGAAATAAAGTGGTGAAGGAAAAAACAAAGTCACATCTCAGGTGATGTTTGGGATTCAGCAAGTGGTGGTGGCAATGTAATCTGGTTTCCTTTCTTTGGACATTTCTCAGAAGTAGGATAAAGAAGGTCTGAGGACCCAGGAGACATTGGGGATGGCAGCCATGGTGGTGAAGTTTCTTCCTTACACTTCTCTTGTCTTTCAGCCAGTCAGCGTTCACCAGAGCTAGCTTTTCCTCCTGTGGTCTCTTTTTGAAGACCCCAAAAGAGAGTGATGGGCAGAATAGCTCAGTGGTTCTCAACCAGGGGTACACATACCCCTGGGGGTATGCAGAGGTCTTCCAGGAAGTACATCGACTCATCTAGGTATTTGCCTAGATTTACAACAGGCTTCATAAAAAGCACTAGCAAAATCATTAGAAACTAAAATTTCATAGAGGCAATGACTTGTTTATACTGCTCTATATACTATAAACTGAAATGTAAGTAGAATATTTATATTCCAATTGATTTTATAATTATATGGTAAAAATTAGAAAGTAAGCAATTTTTCAGTAACAGTGTGCTGTGACACTTTTGTATTTTTATGTCTGATTTTGTAAGCAAATAATTTGATGTGAAATTTGGGATATGCAAGATATCAGCCTCCTGAAGGGGATAGAGTAGTCTGGAATGGCAGAGCACCACTGAAATAGCTCATCCCCTCTTCCACCCCTGCCCCCCTTTCACCAATTAGGCCTAATTTCCAACAAAACAGTTTTGGTCTTTTGGTTTCCAGTCGAGCACTTCTCTTGTTTACCAGGCATAATCTTAACATAGTCCTTGAATTATATCAGTAGGCCTTTTTGTTTAAGTTAACACAGTCGTACTCCCTTTTACACCTTCTCGCATCAACATTTGTTGTTATAGGTTACTGAGACATTTTATAAAACTTTCTATAACTTTTTACAGTTGAACTCACAATTAAGGTAAATTTGTAGGCCCAATCACCACAAGTGCAAGCTCTTGTTTGCACCAAGGCGCCACATGTACACTAAGCATTTCCACTGGTGTGGCTATATCAATGTGGTTACATCAATACAAATATCCTAGGCTTAGATCGGATTCCTATTTTCATTGAATGAGATTGTCAATATTTTGTACCATATTGTAAATTGATTTCCTGTCTGCTAGATTTTTGTCATCCATCAAATGAAGTCCTAGATCTGATAGCGTGCTAGTCTGTTTTGTTGGGTTCTATGACTCATGCAATTATTCTCTATTGGTCTTGGCATACATTACCTTTAAAAGTAAGAGTGGAGGAGGACAAGGGACCTCTTATGTAAAAATGTCACATTTGTAACATAACTTAAGAATGGCCGTACTGGGTCAGACCAAAGGTCCATCCAGCCCAGTATCCGGTCTACCAACAGTGGCCAATGCCAGGTGCCCCAGAGTGAGTGAACCTAACAGGTAATGATCAAGTGATCTCTCTCCTGTCATCCATCACCCCCCTCTGACAAACAGAGGCTAGGGACACCATTCCTTACCCATCCTGGCTAATAGCCATTAATGGACTTAACCTCCATGAATTTATCCAGTTCTCTTTTAAACCCTGTTATATTCCTAGCCTTCACAACCTCCTCAGCCAAGGAGTTCCACAGGTTGACTGTGCGCTGTGTGAAGAACTACTTCTTTTTATTTGTTTTAAACCTGCTGCCCATTCATTTCATTTGGTGGGAACAAGTAAATAACACTTTTCCTCATTCACTCTCTCCACACCACTCAATTTGATATCTTAATTTGTATCTTTTGGGCTGTGGGATCACTTTCTAGTCGTCCATTAAATTGTTTAGTTTTTGAATAAAATTGGTAAAGTCAGACAGTAAGTACACAAAGAATTCTATGTGCACTTTTCTGCTGAACAAACAAGATTGAGTAGCTTTGACTCTTGGCAAGAGGCAGTCAAGATGGCATCATGCAAAGCAGCAATCCCATCTTCATTATATCCATGCCACCTGGCACAGTCACAAGTAGTGGGTCTCATTATCTGGAAGACATTTTTAGTCATGTTTTTTTCAAGCTTTTTCATAGCATGGACCTTGTTTTAATACAGAAACTGGCCCAGATTGCCTCAGGGACCTGTTTCTTGCCATTCCGGTCTGCATAACCTCTCTTTGGCATCTACAGCAGTTACCAATATGGGAAAATTGTTTGACTAGTATTTTAGGTACTTTTAGTAGAGCTGGTTGAGAATTTTTGAAGTTTTGATGAAAAGATGTCACAGAAGATTTCCACTGTTTTTTGACCAGCTGTTATTTTGAGTTGTCTTTAATGCCTTTTAGCAGCTTGAGAAAAGGAGGAGGACCCACCAGCACCATGTGACCAGCCAGCTTGCCACCCAATTTGTGTACTGCTGTCTTTTGTGCTATATGGAGCCCTTCTTCCTTAGACCATGTGTTAAGAATGAGTAATGATGGAAATAGATAAAATACAGTAGATTGGAGCTGCTTCATAACGTTGGATCTATTTTGCAAGAATTCCAAGTCTTTACCTGGTGACTTTGCCTTTCACACATTACAAGGTGATTGGACTTGTCTAAATGCCTTGGGACTGGCTTATAAGAAACACTTTACACATAGTAATGTACCTTAATGAGAATCTAATATTAGAAATTACTATAAGTAGAAACGTGTTCAGCCAAAATCATTTGAAAATTCCTGCTTTAATACGGTGTTGCCCTGAGTACCATTAGAAAGGCAGGCACCTGCCTTGTGCTAAGCACCGTAATGTGACTGATTAACTGTACTAGATATTGCAGCACAACTTCCTCCATTCTGTTGATTTTCCTGTGGTAAAACCCCTTCTGTGTTAGACTTTCTTTGCTGTTGTAAAAACCAATGATTTCTTCAAACAGAGCTGACCAATTTAAGTGATAAATATGTTTCCCTTAGATCTCTCTAAGAACAGGAAGTTCTTTTATATCTTCTTCCTGTTATCACGGGGGGCGCCTTGATAGTGCTTTTCATAAGAAGAGTAAGGAGGCTTTTCTTGTGGGGCTGGCAGGGACAGGGGGAAAAAAATCCTGATACAATGAATGACCAAACTGAACTAATTCAGGTTATCCTTAACTCTGAAGTGTTCATAGTTTTACTGTTCCATAATTTATGGTAACTTACTGTTTTCTTTAGGCATTGGCAGCCCACACAGTATGTGAGATTTTACACTATTTGGAGTAATATTGACGCTGTAATAGCTGGTTGTATTGGGCTTCTGCTGAAACAATAAGATTACTGTAGTATTGGTTGTGTATGAAAAGTTAGAGATTTGCTTTAATTAAAATAGATATCTTGTGGGCCTTTTTTAAATTTGGAAAACTTAGAATCTCTTATTAAGATCAGGAATTAACTCATAACATGATTGAATTCTATTATTAATTGTAGGAAACTATCCAGGGAAATGCTGCGTATCTGGCACAGCTGTCATCAGAAGCAGTTGATAACCCATCTGAGGGCTAGGAATGGAACTCTGGTTGCTGACACTCTTCCTTTATACCATGCTAGTATAAGAGAGTTGAGCCTGTTCTCATCTGTACCTTTCCAAGGACAGCATATAGGGTGGCTTTTATTTAGGTTACTTAGACCCTGATTCTGTAGGCTACTTTATTCAGGTGCCGGGGTCTTCCTGTGCAAAACATGGGCATTCTGTTCGATATAGGTCTTTATACCGTTTGGCTCCTCGTAGTATCTGAGCGCCTTCCAGTAGTGCATGTTGTCTGTTCTCTCATCCTCTCCTCAGGTGGAGGAGCACGTGTAGTGTGGAGTGTCTTATTTAGGTAGGGATTATGGGTTGGTTTGTTTTTTATACATATATCTGTTGCTTTGTGTTTTTATTAGAGAAGGTGAGGTGAAAAAAGTGTGCTTTGCACTTGAAGTGGAAAGTGGCAGGGTTTGGGGTGGTACTTAGTTCCGGGGGGGGGGAGGGGGGAGGGGAAGAGGGGTTATTTCACAGTCTCAGACTGTCCAAGAAAGTTCTGTCTCCCACACAAGTGAGCTTTACTGTGGTTGTAGAGTTCCATTGTGCCAGAAGAGTGGAGTTGTTGACCCAATCTTTGTTCCAGAGCTTTAGATGGTCTTTTGGGCATCCTGGGCCCAGGTCATGGACCACTTGGGAGAAAAAACTGAGACCTTGTACTTGATGTAAAGTTCAATGGGAAGCCAGTGTAGAGAGCAGAGGACAGATCTGATGTGCTCACAGAAGCCTGTCGCTGAGAAAAGACTGCAGTATTTTCTACTATTGGAGTTTCTAGAGTGCTGAAGGTTCCATGCCCACGTATACTGGATTGCTGTAGTCCAGCCAAGCGGTGGTGAAGGCATGAATAACTGAGGCCAGGTCTTTGTCCATCAGGATAAGATGGAGTCTTACAGTCAGCTGCAGATGGTAGCTGTCACTACTTGTGGTGATTGCTATGTGAGAGCTCAGTGAGGAATCCAAGAGTACTCCTAGACTACGAATTGAGTTGACCAGTTTTGCAAATCGTTATTTTTATTAGTTTTAAAAGGAATCTTTCAGCTTGAAATTTTAATTAAAACAAATGCATTTAAAAGTAGTTTCAGGTATTACACCTGCTCCTGCACCCCCTTGCTGCTTTTTGTGAGCTCACAATCGCACTTCCTGAAAGCGCGGGGGGGCGGGGAGAGAGGAAACAGTGGGAAAGACCCACACAAACAAGGAAAACAGACTATAACTGGGAAACAGTTAAATTGACTCCACCCCAAGTGATCTAAAATTAAGCAAGCAAAAAACCTTGAAAATTGGAGAAAAATCTCTAGTTTCCTTCCATTGTAATAGTTATTACTTCTAACAAGTAGTTAGAAATATTAGAGTTTACATTGGTTCTTTAATTATCTGACTCATGTGAAACTAGCTTCTTGGAATCTACCAATCTGGAGCATCCATACTTACATTGAGGTAGGGCCATATCTTTCAGTACTCCTGTCATACTTCCTGGGGTTACCTAGAGTTGGGAGGCACTTCGCTACTACCTGCCCATGCCCTTACCAGGAGGAAGCCTTGTCTGAGCCCGACGGGTCAGAACCCCAACTCTACTGGCCACAGGCAACACAAGCAGTCCTCCCTCAGCCTACTCAGGCTCCACTCTTCCTCTGCAGGTTAGCGTTAGACACACTTCAGCCCTCAAGCCCTTTGAGGGTCCCCCTGAAGTGTCCAGCCCCTGGTCCTCTGGATGCTCACAGAATTCACAAATTTACTGCTCCCAAAAGAACAGTACCCCCAGCTCACCAGTTACACAGCTCTTATATGTTTGTAGTGAAAACAAGTAAAAATGTGTTTAATAAAATGTAGAGATTTGAGGAGAGCCAATAAAAGTATTGGAAACAAAGGGATACATATAAAATAAAAACATAACACATGATCTAGAATCTAGACTTACTTAATTACTGTCATGTCATATATAGAGCAAAAGCTTACCCAAAATCCTTCCAGCATTTGTGACAGGGTCTGCTCGCCACTAGTAGTCCTCCTCCTGGCCATCCTGGGGATTGTCTATGTCAGACATTCTTGCACCCTTCTCTGGGACAAAGTCTTTCCTGAACAAACCATCCCAGGGAGTCTGCTGGGGGCACCAGCTAAAGGGAAGGACAGGTGACCTCCCCATGTGACATCCCCACATGACTCCACCCCACCCCCATCCCAGGGCTCCCACGCTCTCCCCACATTACCTGGGGGGCTCTGTCCTCCCACTGTGCCAGCTCTGAGCATGCCAGAGGGGCAGGGCTCCAGCTCACTCGGCTGCTGTCCCCAGAAGCTGAACCTGGGTTTGGGGCAGCCTGCTGCTGCTATAGCCGTGCTCTGTCCCAGTCAGCTGCTATGCTGCACCGGGTGGGCAGCATCCCAGGCAATGTAGCTGGAAGAAGCTCTGGTCCCACCTCTTCTGGCCCCGCCCCTCCCTCCAGGGCCAGCTGCTGGGGGGCGGCACTTGACCCTTTGTGCCCCTTTGAAAAAGTCACCTCCATGGCCAAGCCCATCCTCTACTTTGGGTTCTAGCTCAGGGGCCCTCCAGTCAGCGGCCAAGGCCTGCATTGTCTTACCTTGCTGCTTTCCCCTGAACCTTCTCCTACCTTCCTGGCTTCCCTGTTCTCTGGGCTCACCAGCCTCCCTCATCTCCAGGAGTAACTGTAGACTAACCTTTAGCCCATAACACACCTCCCTCCTCCCAGGGAGTGATTGCAGCCTACTTCCCCACAGTTCCCTTCTGCTCTCTGTGCCCTGGCTTTGTGGAAGTCTTGCCTGTTTCTGCCCAGCTGAGCCTGTTCTCAGTCAATCCTCTACTCCCTGGCTGCTCCTCCAGGTGCAGCCTATGGAGTTAATTGGCCCACCTGGCCATATTAACCCCTTCCAGTCTTGTGTGGGTTAGACACCCCATCACAGCATATTATAGCCAGGCTTGGCTGTGATAGTCCGTTCATGAGAAAAGTCACGCTGTCCTCTTGCCTCCTCAGTGGAAGGATACTATCTCTTTCCTTGCAATACCAGATGTATCACCTCCTGCTGTGTGGTCCTTTCTAGAGCTTTTACAATCTGTTATTGATTTTGCAACTTTGATTAGTTGGTGGCTCCATATACAAATAGACTTCCATTGTGAGACATACAATGCACAATATATACCTGACTAGACAGAGACAGATAAGGGACTCCGAATCCCATGCCTGAACAGAGTCTGTCCACAGGCTGCCACACTCTGGTCACCCACCTTTAACTTTAAGAACGTAATTTCCAGTGTAGATCTAAGTGCCCTGTAAGCTGCACAGCTGCGCAGCAGCCTATTTAGCGCCACACAGGTGTTCAAGGAACCCGCCCGGCCTGGACCTGCTGGGGAATGGGCGCCTCTCCCCCGGCCCCAACCCAGCCCAGCCCCCAACCTGCTGCGGCTGGAGGGAGGGGCGCCCCTCCCCCAGCCCCAACTCAGCCCCAAACCTGCCACACCCCAGGGAGGGGTGGCCCGAACCCAGCCCTGGTCTGGACTGGCCAGTGAAGGGGCGCCTCTCCCCCCAGCCCAGGTGCTGCTCTGGGGAGACACAGTTGAGGGGAAGTCCTCTCTCTCTGCTATAGCCCCGGAGCACCCTCCTGCACCCCAAACCCCTCACCCCAACCCTCTGCCCCTGCCCTGAGCCCCTCATCCCTAGCCCCACCCCAGAGCCTGCACCCCCAGCTGGAGCCCTCACTCCCCCCTGCACGCCAACCCCCTGTCCCAGCCCTGATCCCACTCCAGCACTCTGAACCCCTCAGCTCAGCCTGAAGCCCCCTCCGGCACCCCAAATCCTTCATCCCCGGCCCCACTTCAGAGCCCGCTCCCCCAGCTGGAGCCCTCACACCCTTGCACCCAACCCTCTGCTCCAGCCCTGAGCCCCCTCCCACACTCCGAACCCCTCGGCTCCACCCCCACCACATGAATTTTGTTATGTGCACCAATATGAAGGTGATGTGTCACACATCACCTCCATATTGGTTCACATAACAAAATTCATTCTGCACATGTGTGGGAAAAATTAGAGGGAACACTGGTGTAAATACATAATGTCTTGAATATTATTCATACATACATTTCCATGTAAGCTACTGGCTCTTGGTAAAGACCTTACATGCCACTCTTTTGTTAATTATTATGCATGTATCTGACCAAAGGATCCCTATTAAACCTTGTGCATCCCCTCTGTGCCAGTTGGCATCAAAAGTACCCTGGGTCACAAACTCTTTATTTCAGAGTCAGACTTACTTTGATACCACAAAAACAACGAGGAGTCCAATACTCCATGCATCTGAAGAAGTGGGTTTTTTACCCAGGAAAGCTTATGCTCAAATAAATCTTCGTTGTTTTTGTGGATACAGACTAACACGGCTACCCCTCTGATATTTGATATCACGTAAACCTGCCATTATCTCACTTCCATTGTGCAGTCTGTCAGATATGCTAAACCATGAAACATAGAAATGTTGCTTCTCTTAAAGGAAAGACACAATTCCCACATTATTTGAAACCTTTTGTATTATTTTCTTCTATCTTTTATGGTCTCTTTGTGCCACATTTAGAAGCTGACAAAAGAATGGTTATTGAGACCTTTATTTGATTTAGTTGATTCTTTCAAATGGAGGAAGGGAAAAAGAAGACCTCAAACTCTGTGACAGATTTTATATCTGAAGTGTTAATTTTCATTTCTGGTAGCATTTAGCTTGCCTTCATTTCCTTTCTTCCTGCTTCCCCATCACTCTAATTGGTGGATTTTTAATTCCTCTGTTAATTCTTTAAATCTCTGGAGTAGTGTTTCTCTGTTTCATTAAGAATGTATTGATTTTCCTTTAATTTTTGTGTGTGCAATATACTCAGGAACATTTTTTTTTTTATTTTTAAGCTTGAAAAGAGAATCGACTAATCGAGAAAAAACATGCAGAGCACTTCCAATTATCTATGGCTTTTATCTGACGTTCTAGGACAAGGAGCCACTGCAAATGTTTTTCGTGGACGACATAAGGTTTGTGTGGAGTAAACAAACTGGTTACCATATAATAAATATTTTTTTCAAGAACAAGGATTCTTGTATTAATTCTTAAATAGTCTTCCTGTCTTGTTTCCTTTATTAATGCGTGGAAGTTGTTTTTCTTTCATAAATTAAAAAGAAAAACTGACTATACAGTGAATACTGCCAATATACCAAATCCACAGGCTGGATTCAGTAAGTAAACAATCATTAAACCTGGCACCTGTAATGTGAAAGCCCTTGAAATCTGTTCATCAGCCTTTTATGGAAAAGTTTTGAATTTTTTTAAATTGGATATGTCTGTGTAAGAAAACAACATAGCTTTTATGATATTTTATCTTAATGTCCCTAGTAATCAGGAAAAAATGTGTAAGATACATGTTTGCATTTTATCCAGTTTGGACAGTGAAATTAAGCAGTCATTTTCTGGTTCTTATGCACAAGTACACAATGCTGTTTCTAGTTCTTATGCACAAGTACAATGCTGTTGAGTTTCCAACAATGCAGGGAAATGTTTAAATAAACAAGTTAGAAAAGACACTTTTGGGGCCTAAATTACTAAACGTATATGTCTCTTTTAAATTGGAAAGAAATATATATCCGTGTCTTTTTAAAGAAACTGTTATTTCTGAACTCATTTTGGGGGAGGCGGGTAATCTTCATTCCAGATAAATATTCTGTTTGGGCTCTCTTTACCTAAACTTATTTTCTAATATCTGAATTTATTATTATTTAATATTATGATAGTGCCCCAAGGCCCTAGTCAGGTTCAGGTAACCATTGTGCTAAGTGCTATACAAATACAAAGTAAGACATGATCCCTGCCTCACTATGTTTTTGTTTCCAGGGGTTGATTGGTTTTAATGTTATCCAGAGTGCTTAATTATGTCTGAATTTCTTTAATTGCCTTACTAACGTATATAAAAACAGTGAGAAAAATAACCCAACTGCTAATACCTTCTCTTGACTATAAATTATTAACAATCATTTTATAATTTTAAAGGAAAACTGAAAGGATTTTTATCTGCCAGGGTGGTTTTTGGGCGGCTTTTGTTTTCCCCTGAAATAGCTCAGGATATCACAAACTGTAAAAGCATATTGTTAAGAGAATTAACTCTTTCCTGGTTCGTTCTTTGCTCTGGTCAAAGGGAGGCAGACAATGGTAGAGAGTTTAAAGCTTTATTCTACACCCATGCTACAAACAGAAATGGGTGGGTCCGGACCACGAAGGACCGTTACAGGGCATATTTATACACACAAGTAAACAACTCATACTGCGCAGGAGCGGAAGGCACTGAAGTCATACCTTTGGCAATGAATATACTAATTCAGCATTAGCTAAGGCTTAATCTCTCTTTCTGCAACAAATATGCTGTTACTGCACTAGCAAGACCTTGGTCCCACACTGAAAGGGCCGAGGCAAACTCTGGCTCAGGATTAACCCATTACAATATGGAGCTGCACTGCTGTTTGAGATGTAATGGCTATCCAGTGGTGTAGGAAAAATGCTAAATCCCAGGATTCAGGTCAGCAGATAAATAAAGCCCCAATCCTGCAACACTTTTACATGATTAGCCCCACTGAATCCATGTGAGTAACTTTTTCCAAGATTGGGGCATAAAGCAGGAACTAATTTTTAAGTGTGTTGTTCTAAACTGTATTAATTGTAGTTTTTAAACCTCTACATACTTGGCTACGGATCTGGGACCTTACACAAATTTTCTAGAAGAAGATTTTCAATTAATCTTTGTACAGATACTAAAATCTAAAGTTACCCCTCAGATTTCTCTATCTTCCAGCTTTGTAAAAAATTACCCCCAATTGGTGTTTATTACCTGAATTTAGATGGGAGTTGAGGCTGTTCTTTGTCATCAGATTATGTATTTTGTGTGTGTGTGTGTGTCTGTCTGTCTCTCTCTCTCTCTCTCTCTCTCTCTCTCAAATTGCCTTGAGTTTACAGTTCTTTGTGTCCTGGCATTGTCTGCTAACAACCCTCACGTGTTTGTAAATAAATAGCTTATCTTGAGCCATTTTTTCCTTCCTGCTTGTTTTTCCTTACAGCCCCCTATTAAACTAAATCAATATATTCATATAGTAAACATTCCAATAACTATATGAACATACAATATTAATAAATTATTGCAGAGAAGCTGCAATTATATCATACTTGTATATACATTTGAAAAGTGTTCTGGGATCCTTCATGATAACTGGTACTGTATAAATGTTAATTATTAAGACTTTTTTGTACGTTGATTTTTTAAAAATAATCTCAATATTTTTCTGATAGAAAACTGGGGATTTATATGCCGTCAAAGTATTTAACAGCATAAGCTTCCTTCGTCCTGTGGATGTTCAGATGAGAGAATTTGAAGTATTAAAGAAACTGAATCACAAGAACATTGTCAAATTGTTTGCTATTGAAGAAGAGGTAATTAGCTGATGTGGTTTGTCATCAGATTATGTATTTTGTGTGTGATGATCCCTGCATATGTATTTAATGTAAACTCAGCTGTATGGGATAAGGTTGTATTTTTATTAAGAAGTATATAGGAGCCTTTTCCTACTGGCTTCTCTCCTTTTGCTGAGAATCTCACCTGACTTGGAGCCACAGATTGAAAGATAGCAGAGGCTGAGTGGTGATACTGCTACTGAAATACATAACTGACTCCTAACAGCCTAGCACATCAGTACGCTTGCCCTGCTGTCTTTAGCATACAATCAGGATCAGTGCAACAGGCACTGAATCTGATCTACTGCATCCACATGTGCATATTATGCAAATACTGTCCTAATTTATAAAATCTTAAATTGAAATTATTTAAGATAATAGATTTTAATTACACTGCTGTATATTTTTATAGTAATATGGAATGCATGCTACTGTCCGATTTGCTCTTGATTGATAATTTTGCAGCTTATTCACAGCCCCTCACTTTTTAAAAATATAAATAAGATTTCAGGTGTTCCACAAGACTGTCAGAAGATAGGCATCCTGCTGTATAAAGTTCACATAATGCTAGAGCAGTTGTAGAATTGCATCCAGGGATGAATTAAAGTAGCACTTCTCAAAGTGAGGCTGGCTAGGGGTTCACAGGAAAATGGCTAAAATGCAGAGGTCGGTAAAGACTTTGGGGAGGGGGAGTAATCGAAGGAGAGAAGTAAAAGTGCTGCTCCAGGCTCTTCTCCCACTGTCATTCCTCATTTTTCATTTGCCTATACTACGTGCTACTCTGAGAGGGCCATTTTAAAGGTGAAAAAGGGCTAGCACCCATAATCTTGTGGCCTCCCTAGTTTCTTCCACACTCAAGATAAATTTTTAAATGGAACCAGTTTTTCTTTTCTTTCTTTTCATTTTTTTAAATACCATCATAGTGAGACTTGTATATAAAATAGCATCAGGTTACAAAGCTTTGAAAATAGGAGACTATGACTTGATATAATCTCTGGCATTAACAACAGTCTTCATAGCTTTGCCAAATCTTTATATTTTTTTATTTTTCAGACAACCACTAGAAACAAAGTACTTGTTATGGAATTTTGTCCATGTGGGAGCTTATACACTGTTTTAGAAGAGCCATCTAATGCCTATGGGTTGCCAGAGTCTGAGTTCTTAATTGTGCTGAGAGACGTGGGTATGTGAGATTTAATTTTTTAAACTCTGTCTAATTTGCCCTGTTGCTCAGCTGTTGTTTGGTTTAGTTTGGAACTGAAGTATTAAAATTCCTAGTTTGACAATATAGATGAAATCATATGGATTATAGTATTACTTTTAATCTATATCAACAAGTGTAGTTGCATTAGAATATTATGATTTTTTCCTAAAAATTAGATTTTTTTAAATGCAAAGATTTTTTTTTTTTTGTCACACACTGGACTGCCTTCTTGACATATCATCACAGAATAGATTGTGGGGAGTAATGAAGTCAACAAGTGTCTGCCCCCTATTACTGTAGGAAATCTGGCAATTAAAATATGTTCACTTTATCTGCTCAGTGTTCCAAAGGATGATGGCAAAACCCATTGTCATCTCTTGTTTCCTACATTGTAGACATTCCTCTGGGAAGAGAATAAGATCACTAAGGATTATAAACTCTTACCTAAAATAATGGAAGAAAATAGGTTTCAGGAAAGGCATCTTTGAGAGCAAGACATACCATTATTTGCTGTTTGAAGAAGAAAAGGCAAAGATGATTAGAATAGAGACAATAGGATATTCTAATCCTAGTAGTAGCAGTGGTCTTTGCCCTTCTCCTTTGCACACTGAAAAACAATAGTCTATGAAAGTATATATGCTTTTTTGATATTTTAAGGTGTCCTGTCTGTGTTGATACGTATATATTAAATGCTGTACAACTCTGTATTTAAGTGGCTGGGATGAATCATCTCCGAGAAAATGGAATAGTGCACCGTGACATCAAACCAGGCAATATAATGCATGTTATAGGTGAAGATGGTCAGTCTGTTTACAAACTGACAGATTTTGGAGCTGCTAGAGAGTTGGAAGATGATGAACAGTTTGTTTCTCTCTATGGCACAGAAGAATATTTGGTAAGCCATTTAATTTCTGACTGATGGACTTGTTGAAGCATGGGATATTTCTTAGTGAAAAATGAATAGCTGTGAGACACAACCCCAGTTGGGAACTCATTTACCAATGACACATCTAGTCCAGTAGTTACTGTTATAACATCAATCCTACCTTTTGCATCTTTTGTCATGCTAGGCCTCTGCTGATCTGGGGAACAAAAGGGTTGAGGTCATTTCCTGACCTAGATTCTCCATGTTTCATTGGGTGATATAAAGAATTGCAGCATAGATTTATTAGCGCTTCTTTGCCTCTCCCTCTCTGGATATTTTTAAGTGTTCTCGTGAACTGTTTGGATGATGCTGGGTATTGTTCAGATCCACTTTCCTGATATTTGTATTGACCAAGCAGTGTGCAAGGGCACTGTAACTTAGAATTTCCAGTCTAGTGTTTTAAAGTCAGAGTACTTTAATTCCAAAAAGCGACTGGTAAGGGAGCCAGTATAGCTAAAATACTTATATTGAATTTGAAAGTAAGTATATTTTTGTGGAGAAACAGAAAGAAAACAATTGTCCCCTCTGCTTCTGTTTACATGCCCCTCACATGCCAGTGTGCTAATAAATGTTCTCTATGCTCTTTCTCTGTGTTCTTCTTAATGCATTTTCTGAAATAGTAGTTTTTGTAGTGTTTCTCTTCCTCTCCTTTTGTGTGGCTTTTCTCTCCTAATCTGTAATTTCATCTGAATTTTCTTGGCTAAATTCCCTTTACTAGATTTTGAACTTTATTGTAACAAGGGTGGCTATAAACGGCTACTGGCTCTGGCTGAACAATTTTGCAGTATGTTCTTGAAGTGCCTGTAGTGTGAAAAGCTTATGCAAATTCTACAGCAGACGCTAACTTCCCTTTTTGATTAAAGAAATGCTTAGAAAGGTGGTGTGCCCTGGGGTTGTTGCTTGCTTGAGTTTTGGTCTTTATAATTGTTTACAAAGCAAGTAGTTCTAAGTTTTCCCCTTTTTTCCCCTTAAGCATCCTGATATGTATGAGCGAGCAGTGTTGAGGAAGGAGCATCAGAAGAAGTATGGAGCAACAGTTGATCTGTGGAGCATAGGGGTGACATTTTACCATGCAGCAACAGGGAGTTTACCATTCCGACCTTTTGAAGGGCCTCGCAGGAACAAGGAAGTGATGTGGGTAATTTAGAGGGAGAGTTCTGTCTGTTCATAAATGAATTCAACCAATAAAAATATCTATATCAAAAGTTCTGTGCACACGCACAGAGCAAACGGTAAAAATACTGCAAATGATCGGCAGATTTCATATTTAAGCAAGGCTAGTGCCATGGAAAGATTTCATGTTTAACAAGACTAGTACCTCGTGCGGCACATTAGACCTAATGATGCAGCAGAGCCTCCAGAAAATAGTGATGCTACCTTTTGAAGGCTCTTGCCTTCTTTGCTGTACTCGTGATCCAGTACAATCTGTGAAATCTACCTTGTGTAATTTTCTTATGTTACATTCAATTAATTTTGTAGTGTCTTTGATCTTATATTTTCAGTGCTTCAAACTTCTATTTTAACAAATAGCTGCCATTTAGGTGTTGTCAAATGATAGCCAGAAATTTGGCCAATTGGGAGTTCTGGCATTGAGGAAAGTATGGGTGCTGTTTTTGGTATTCAGGAGGCAGACTGCTGAGGAGGAAATGCATCTTGTCTTTCACTCTCCCTTTGCAGACGGGGATTTGGGATAAACTGGAGTTAGAGGCTTAATATTTTTTAAATGAAAGTTTAGATTCTAGAGTGCAATTATGCAGCAAACTAAAAATCAGCTGTTCTGCAACAGTTTATGCAGCTGCATAATTGAATTATGTACAGGGCCTTACTATCATATATTGTACATTTAATTTTTCAGACAGGCTACGAAGCATGAAAGCAGTTGCCTCTGATGTCTGTTAGCTGTTTGAATTTTCCTTGTTTCTACACCATGTGTGTAAAGTAACGTTTTTCCTAGAGCTAAATACTGTTTAATGCAGAGTTCTCTCCTTTCACACTTATTCCTAAATTTTCTGTTCAGAGTTGGGAAAAAATTGTGAATGTACAAATTTGTGCCAAAATCTGAGGCTATTTTAATATTAATGTAATCTCTGCTGAACCCAAGCTGTATTCCTTTTCTCCCAAACAAACATTTTTGGTAATATTATACTATACATTCCCTGGAACGTTGCAAGTTGAATCCAGTAAATGCCTGCACTATACGGACACAAAAATCTGACTTTGACATTTTTATTTTTTCCAGTGAGTTCCTGGACCCCCTCCCTAATTTTTCTCAATTCCGAGTCAGCAGAGGGGCTTCTTCAGTTCAGCATAAGATGTTTCTTTACATTAAACATTAAGTGTATTATTTCAGCACCCTCTGCCAGTCTGGAGATAAGCCCTGAACATTGTACTCCTACCGAGCAGCAGATTGGCCTAAATTCTTGTACTAGCTTTAGACTTTTTATTTACATTACAAGGTCCCACTAGAGGATCCATTTACTAGACTTGTACTTGAAGAGATAGAAAATAAGGATTGCATATTTATTTTTCATATTTATTTTTGTCATATCTCATAGGTATAAAATAATCACTGGAAAGCCTTCTGGTGCCATATCTGGAGTACAGAAAGCAGAAAATGGACCAATTGAGTGGAGTCGAGATATGCCTATTTCCTGTAGTCTTTCTAAGTAAATTTATTTGAATTTTTTACCAAATACTGCTGTGCTACCCGAGTAAGGTTTTTCTCATTATTTTCTCAGTATAAGATGTTTGGGACCCTGGCTGTCTCTGACGTTTTTCTTTGAATTTTCACAGCAGCCCTATATTATGTTATTTTATGGGCTACGAAATGCCTCTCTTTCCATTCCATCCAAGTGCTTCTGTAACTATTCATTTACCCAAGAGCACTCAAGTGGTGAAAAAGAGTAATATGGCCAAGAACCAGCCTGTGCAGGGAGGGGGAGAATATGTTATTGCACAGGTAGGCATTAGCTCCATCACCAGAAGAGGGGATAATTATTACTGTGGATGTACTGTAGTTTGTCTAAACCTCAAATTTGACCTCCATCCTCCTGCCTGAGTGTCCTAAAGAGATTTGAAGAGCTAGAAATTGTACACGTGAATTTAATGGGAAAAAAGTCAGTAGAAAGAGACTTAAATTATTCCCCTTCCTCCAGAACACAGACATCTTCGTAGACCTAATACCGTCCACTTAAATAGCCAGTTCTTGGTCCCCATAGAGCCTTATGAAAATGTTCCTCCTTGTTGGTATTCCTGTATGTAAAATAGGATTTAACATTACAGAATATTATTTGATCATTGGAACCGTACCAGGCTAATTTAGGCACAAAAGGACAATTTTCCCTCATATACATTGCAGTCAAAAATTAAAGGAAAAATGAAGGTGTTTAAATCAGAATAATCCAGCTCTCAGTATTTTAGTGACTAATGCCCCATTTCAACAGATGCATAAATTGAAGCATTGGAATGGTTCAGTTGACTTCAATATGATAAACGAGAGAAATAAAATAAGTAAATGAGCCAAAAATATGTAAGTCAATGGGACTGCTCACATTCGTAAAGTTACACACATGCCTAAGTACCTTGCTGAATCAAGGCCTAATTACTAGGGCTGTCAAGCAAGTAAAAAAATTAATCATGATTATTTTTGGATGTTTTCTACATTTTCAAATACATTGATTTCAATTACAACACAGAATTCAAAATGTACAGTGCTCACTTTATATTCATTTTTTATTTCAAGAATTTGCACTGTAAAAAAACAAAAGGAATAGTATTTTTCAATTCACCTAATACAAGTACTGTAGTGCAATCTCTTTATCATGAAAGTTGAACTTACAAATGTAGAATTATGTACTAAAAAAACTGCATTCAAAAATAAAACAATGTAAAATTTTAGAGCCTGCAAGTCCACTCAGTCCTACTTTTTGTTCAGCCAATCGCTCAGACAAACAAGTTTGTTTACATTTGCAGGAGATAATGCTGCCCACTTCTTGTTTACAATGTCACCTGAAAGTGAGAACAGGCGTTCTCATGGCCCTATTGTAGCCAGTGTTGCAAGATATTTATGCGCTAAAGATCTGTATGTCCCTTCATGCTTCAACCACCATTCTAGGGGACATGCGTCCATGCTGAGGACAGGTTCTGCTCTATAACAATCCAAAGCAGTGTGGACCGATGCATTTTCATTTTCATTATCTGAGACAGATGCCACCAGCAGAAGGTTGATTTTCCTTTTTGATGGTTCGGGTTCTGTGGTTTCCGCATCGGAGTGTTGCTCTTTTGAGACTTCTGAAAGCATGGTCCACATCTTGTCCCTCTCAGATTTTGGAAGGCACTTCAGATTCTTAAACCTTGGGTTGAGTGCTGTAGCTATATTTAGAAATCTCACATTGGTACCTTCTTTGCATTTTGTCAAATCTGCAGTAAAAGCATTCTTAAAACGAACATGTGCTGGGTGATCATCCGAGACTGCTATAACATGAAATATATGGCATAATGCTGGTAAAACAGAGCAGGGGACATACAATTCTCCCTCAAGAAGTTCAGTCACACATTTAATTAACGCATTATTTTTTTAACAAGCGTCATCAGCATGGAAGCATGTCCTCTGGAATGGAGGCCGAAGCAGGAAGGGGCATACGAATGTTTAGCATATTTGGCACATAAATACCTTGCAATGCTGTCTGCAAAAGTGCCATGCAAATGCCTATTCTCACTTTCTGGTGACATTGTAAATAGGAAGAGGGTAGCATTATCTCCTGTAACTGTAAACAAACTTTTGTCTTAGCGATTGGCTGAACAAGAAGTAGGACTGCGTGGATTTGTAGGCTCTGACGTTTTGCATTGTTTTGTTTTTGAGTGCAGTTGGTAACAAAAAATCTACATTTATAAGTTGCACTTTCACGAAAAGACTGCACTACAGTATTTGTATGAGGTGAATTGAAAAATATTATTTCTTTTGTTTATCATTTTTACAGTGCAAATATTTGTAATAAAAAAGAATATACACTTTGATTTCAGTTACAACACAGAATACATTTTATATGAAAATGTAGAAAAACATCCAAAATATTTAATACATTTCAATTTGTATTCTATTGTTTAACAGTGCAATTAAAACTGTGATGAATTGCAATTAATTTTTTTTAATCGCGTGAGTTAACTGTGATTAATCGACAGTCCTACTAATTACCTTTTCAAAATTAGTCTCCCTTTTTATAAGGGGGAGAGAAGCTGTTCTAGAGCTTCATTGTAGGAAAAGTAGCCGTGTCTTAAATGGAGCTAAAATGGAATGGAGTTTGTAAACCTAATTTATATATTCACTTTAGTTATTAAAATTAATTCCTAACTGAGGAATATTGGAATGAGATAAGAATTTCAGAGAATTATCATGTACATTACATTAACATTTTCTTTGCCTCACTTTGTGTAGTACTCTTTCCAGTTGCATTATTGTCCCTAAACAAATAATATTTTCCATTGTGGCAGTTTTGATAGGAGTATAAATAGAAGTAGAAAAATACTAAAGTATGAACCAGGAACTAGCTGTAATATACAGAAACTGAGTCATTTAAAGAGACACTGTCAAGTTGAAGTCTAGTCAGTTTAAAAAAAAAAGATAAAAGTAGTTTCAGGTACTATGCCTGTGTCCTTCTGCCAATTTTTGTGGGGTTTACATTAATAATTTCCTCTTTTGTAAATATTTTTATCTTCCATATTTGTGCATGGAAAAACAAGCGGGAATGTCACTGACTATACAGAAGAAGAAGAGAAAATGACTATCTGCAGTGTTTTCCAATCAGTAAAGTAAACAAATGGGGAGAAAAGAGTGTTTTCCATGTATACTTTAAATTATAGTGATATTACTTGTTACAGTAGAAGTTAAAAACAATTATCAAGTAGAAGTAAGGTTTTTAAGTTGAGGGTGTCCCGCTCACATTCAGATGCAGTTTGGGACTACGGATTTCAAAGAGCTCCATATAACATTAACACAACCCGATTTTAGCTTTTGAGTGAAGTCTCTGCTTCACAGTTAGTCGTTTTATAGTTGAGGGCAGTAATTTTTCCCATAAACTCTTGCGAAAAAATAGAGCTATCTCCATTAGAACAGGTTGGGAAAGCTGTACATTATTTTTGAAAGTGGTGCAGAGAGACCATGTTTAGCCATCTGTTAGAAAACTATTCATCTATAGGTGTGTGTGTGGGGGGATTTTTCAAAGTGATTTAAGAGCACAATATCTGTTGACTTTAAATAGGATTTGTGCTCCTAAGTCACTTAGGCTCTCTTGAAAATTGCAGGTTTGATTTGTGTACACCAAGACTGGAAAAACAGTGGGCAATGTTGTTGAACAGAAACTGTCAAACAGTAAAGGAAAGGAATGTTGTAGAATTTCTCAAAGCACAAAAATGTCTTACTTGTGATGTGTCCAATAGGGAGATCTTATATAATGTCTGAATGAGAAACATTCCAACTTGTGGTGTCTCTTTTTTTGTGTATCCACAGGGGCCTACAAGTACTGCTCACGCCTGTTCTTGCAAACATTCTTGAAGCAGATCAGGAAAAATGCTGGGGATTTGACCAGTTTTTTGCAGAGACCAGTGACATACTCCACCGAAGAATAATTCATGTCTTTTCGCTACAGCAAATGACCTCACACAAAGTTTATATTCACAGCTATAATACGTAAGCATTCTTTCCATATTTTTACTACTTCTGTCTTATCCAGGCAAATAATGCTGTGACCTCAGATCACATCAGTAGGACAGTTTCAGTAGCCATTCCTTGACAATTATCTGGTTTGGGGCAAGAGAAATGTATGATCATGATGTGTGCTGCAAGCTTGTAAAGCCCTCCTATATCAAGCACTGTGTATATATATGTTGTGAATAGGTGTACGTTATCTTTTTGTTCTGGCCTTTTATTGGTTTGTCCCTTTCTTTTTGGCAACAGGGCCCAAGTACTATATTCACAAAGAAATTGTGACAGGGCAAGGTCCTGCTCCTGTCTTCTGCTGTGTCTACACAGACTATTTGGAGACTTTCAGTTATTATTCACCACCATGTAGTTTATTTACATTGCTTTTCCCACCACCTTTAGAGATCTATACACCACTTTTACAGCATCATATTACACATACATCACCCCTCTGCTGAGGAGACAGAAGAGATCTCTCTGCCCCAAGATTCTTCTTAGTTCTGGCTCTGTTAGCCTGCATCTCCCCACATTGGTTCCTTCCTATGGTTTCTTCTACGTTCAGCATTAATGTGCCAATTAGCACATTAGTCCTCTCCCAGCTCATTTTAATCCACTGATTAGGCACAGTCAGGTCCATCCAGGGGGAATTAATTGATGTTTAAGTGGTCAGAGTGGTGGCTCAGGTGTTTTGTTCCCAGCACTCTGTCACAGGAATCTTTTGTAATGCTTCTCCTTGATCAGTCTTACCAATTTTAATTAGATTGCTTTTCTGTTTTGTATTTGTATCTGATTGAATATAGGCCTTATTAAGTGCCAACAACATATTGGTGCTGTACAAGAGACAAAATGTAAACTCTTCCGGGCAGGGACTTTCTTCAATCTAAAATATTTTTAAGATCTAAAACTTTTTAAAAGGTCTATTTTATTTCTTCTCACAGTGTCATTGAGCTCCAGTCTAGCTTTTCTCTTCACAAATTTCACTTCTACTGTTCCTTAAGAAAAATCTGTCTTTTTATCATGGATTTTTAAAAGGGCTGGATAACAATATTTGTAACTGATTCAGACCTATTTTAGTATGCACATTCTCATGCTTCAGGGTGTAAGATCACCACCTGCAGTTATCATGAAGATTTTTTCTGTAATGTACAGCGCTGGACAATTGACTAGGTCATCGTTTCTCAAACTGGGGTCCGTGAGGGTACTCCAAGGGGTCCATGGGCTCCACTGATCAACTCCTCCCCCTCTCTCCCAGCACCTCCTGCACGCCGGGGGACAGCTGTTCAGCAGCGTGCAGGAGGCGCCGGGAAGGAGTGGGGGAGGGGCCGGAATCATGTTCAGGGCCACTGGTCCTACTGATCAACTCCTCCCGCTCCCTCCCAGTGCTCCTGCACGCGGTGGAACAGCTGTTCAGTGATGTGCAGGACGGAGGGGAGGATCGGTGACGGGACGTGCTTGAGGGAGGAGGTAGGGAAGAGGAGGGGCAGAGGTGGAGCAGGGGCGGGAAGAGGTGGGGCGAGGTAGAGCCTTTGGGGGAGGGAGGGTGGGGCCTGGGGCTGAGCGGGGGGCTTGGGTGTCCGCAAAATAATTTAAATCAAAATGGGGCTCCTCGGGTTGTTAAAGTTTGAGAACTGCTGGACTAGGTGATAGATTATGGCTAGTAAGTATTATTGGCCACTGTTGGAGATAGGATACCAGAGTTGAAGAACCAATAGTCTCTAGTACAACAAATGCTTTATTTCCTGGTCACTAGTGCTCCATGATCTGCACTGGCTACCTATGGGTTTCCAGTTTGCATTTAAGGTGCTGGGTTTGATACATACAAGCCCTAAATGTTCTGTGACTTTACTTCTTGAGACACTGCCTCTCTCCTTGTGCCATACTGCCACACTTGCGATCGGTAGAGCTGACTCCCTGTCAATTTAAGAGAGGGGCTGAGGGTAGAGTGTTCTCTGTGAGAGGCTCAGAGCTCTGGGTTAGGCTTCCCCCACTGGGTCCAAAGTCACCCTATTCTATTGCCCTTCAAAACATATCTGTTTATGCAGGCGGTTGTGGAGATAGGCCTTTGAGAGAAATCAGATGTGTGGAGAGGAGTTTGGTGTTCTGCAGGCAATTTTAATTTTATTTTTGTAATTTATGCAGGAGTTCCCAGCACCTTAGCTAGGCTGCGCACTGTTTATTATTTGTATAAATCTAATAATTTATATAGGAACAAAACCAATACTTAATTCACTAAATATAAAAGGTATATTAAAAAAAAAATCTATGAATTGTTTGCCTCCTGTTGCATTTTAGTGAATTTGATCTCGTTGTTTCCTAAGTGTAATGTTTTTCTTACAGAGCTGCCATATTTCATGAATTGGTCTACAAACAGACAAAAATAACTTCTCAGAACCAAGAACTGATATATGAAGGCCGCCATTTAGCACTAGAGCCTGGAAGATTGGCACAACATTTTCCCAAAACCACTGAAGAAAATCCTATAATTATACTAAGCAGAGAGGCTGTGAACATCGTAGGATTAATCTATGAAGAAAGTATGTTAAAGTATTTTCTGCCTGTTCTTAAATAAACAAGATTAGTCTGCTTATAAATGTTCTTTGAAAATAGGTTTGATTACTGAATATTTCTGACCTCCGATAAATATATTAAAATCTTGGATCAAAAGTTTGTCCATATTTAGGTACCTAAACAGGCCTGATTTTCCTAAGTGCTGAGTATCCATCACTTCCCATTGAGATCAATAGATGCTGCTGGGTCCTCAGTACTCGGAAAAATCAGGCCACTTATTTTGATGCTTAAATATGGATTTAAAATTAATTTTAGACAATTTTTTAAAAAGTCCTGGTCCCTGAGCATTAATATAGGCAGGATTTAGTAATGTGCATGGAATTCTAAAATCCTTTTGTGAACCAGAATATTTTAAAAAGTTGAAAGGAATTTTATAAAATAACATTCCTAACTAATCTTATTCTAATTTCCAGTAATATCTGGAAATTCAAGTGTTCTTGAGCTCTGATTAGTCTTTCTGGTCTGTTAACAGAAGCAGTTCTTATTAAATTTGATGTTTCACTGAACACAAAAGAAATGTTTCTAAACCAAAATGTATATTGTGTATTCACTAATGTATTACGGACTTATTACATATGAAATATAAAATAAAAGTCCATCTCTTATGTTTCAGTTTCACTGCCTAAAGTACATCAGCGGTATGACTTGGACAGTGATGCCAGTATGGCTAAAGTGAGTATTTAATTAGAGAGAGAATTAAATTGCTATCTCAAATAAACTAATGTTACCTAATGCTACCTAATGTTGAATTGAATAATACGAGCCATCTTGTTTGTTTTTTTTAATGGGTATTGCTTTTATAAATGTGTGTGTGTGAGGGTATCAAATGACAAATATATATATTAGCTCTTTCTCTCAATTAGAGCCTTATATTTATATTAAACTATCAGTTTTAAGTGGCTAATGTTTGTAAAATGTTTTGAAGGCAAAAAGCATTATATAAGTGCTGTGCATTATTGTTCCTCATCTGCATTTTGCTGGTTTGTGATTTTTTTTGAGGGGAAAGTCAGTGCTGAAGAAATTAAGGACCAAATCCCGAAATCATTGTTCGAGCAAAACTTGCATTGAAATCAATGGGAGTTTTTCCTGAGAAAGAGCTGAATTAAGATTTATTATACTACAGTGGGCTTCAACCTTTTTTCATTTGTGAACTCCTAATATTTCAAATGGAGTTGCGGACGCCTTTGAAAATCATAGACAGTCTGCGGACCCCCCAAAGGTCTGCAGACCACAGGCTGAAAACCACTGTTATAATAGGTTTATATGTCTAATGGATTTATACAAGTTGAGTTCATTTACAGCGAAATAAAATGTTTTCCTACCCTCCCCCCTTCAGCTTTTAAAGAAACATTTGCTATAATATACAATACAGTGCATGGTAGGTGAATATTTATTTAAAAGGTAAAAAATCAATTAACTGGTGGTCTTTCATAGTCTGTTACCATAGACAAAATAAAAATATTTGAAAGTTAAGGTTATTGCAGAAAATCATCTAGCCTTATACAAAAAAAATTTTTTTTTAAAAAACCCTACAAGTTAGATAACTTTCAAATAAATACGTTTTTAATCTGCAAAGTTCTGATTTTTATTTAAAGAATAAACATTAAAAACAAAAATTAACTTAATAAATATTTGTGCATAAAATTTCATGTTGAGTTATGTGCATAGTAGTCTTAGTAGACCCTCTAAGGTTAGCAGAAGAGACGCAGATCTGAGACTGTCTTCCCCTGTGACGCTAAGCAGGAGAGAAATTCGAAATTGCTTTCCCAAACTCTGCAGCAGAGAGGAGTCTCAGGGACTCTGCAAAAGAGTGAAATCTCTGATGTTTCTTTCCTACAGGGTTTCTGAAACTCCCCTGCCTGACAGAGCTCTATAGGAGAAAAGTAGTAGAGAGTCCACTTTCAGGCCTTATTCTGTAGCTGTAGTGTACAAGTATCTACTGTTGATTTCTCTGAGTCACTTATATGGTAACTGCAAAATTTGTTCCCCTGTGAAGAACTCTGTTCATGTGCATCTTCCAAAGTGTGCAAAAGTGATAAGTATTTCTCCCTAGAGGCCCCCTAAAGTCTTTCAAAGTACTGATATTTGCAATTGTATTAATCATAGTCCATGGCATAAGTAGTAAGCTATGAGTAATAATATCAATAACTTTTAATTAAAAAAAAAAAAGTTAAACTAGCTTTGCTTGAGATTTTGTTTAGACATACATCTACCTAGAATTCCAAGTGTTAAAACAAAGTTTGTAAGCAGAATTGGGTGGATGCCGAAAAAATGGGACCGCAGCCCTACTATTTTGAAAATGTATTATTTAAAAAACAATTCTTTACATTCCTATACACTACTGAACACATTTACTTCTAACTTTCCAGAAAATTAATTCTGAACTCCAAGAGTATGTGGTATAACTTTGATTATGACAGACTTATTTTCACGCCTAACAAAGACAGTGAAATTTCAATTTAATGGAAAACTCATCTTTGCTTTAACTATGCTGCCATAATAAGCATGTGGATTCCCCCCATACACACTCATTTATGGGCAAAGTTACCCCATTTTGTGTTACCATCTTCATGTTCTAATTTCTTCTAATATTAATCCATGTTGTTTTCTTGTGATCCATTGACTTTAAACAAACTACAGTGTTGTGAGCACTGAATTAGTACTGACATTGTTTATTTCTCTGTCAGGCAGTAACAGGTGTTGTATGCTATGCCAGTAGAGTTGCCAATGCTTTGCTGCTTTACCAGGAATTAATGCGAAAAGGAATACGATGGTTAATGTAAGTGATTGATTGATTTAATTTTGCTGGGCATGGTTTCTTTACCAAGACTTGTTTTGGTCATTCACACCTTGCATAATTTTGTGGGCTTCCAATGACTTCTGAAGCTTTCTTCCTTCCCCTCGACCATGAGTATGAGTAGACTCACAGTCTCTCAAATTTTTCCTTCTCGCTCATCCGGGGAAACTCTGAAGACCCACTTTCTGAACACTAGATCCTAGGTATCTATGTTATTTAGTTTAATCTGCTCTTACAGAAGTTTGGATAATTTTAACTTAAGTATAGTGTCGGAAAATATGACCCAGCGAAGACAAATAATTAGTGAATTTCAAAATTTTAAATAATGATTTTGGTAGTTCATGTTTGTTAATAGGATTGTGAAAGATCTCTCTAGCTACTAAACTATTACTGAAGTAATGTCTGCCAGAACGTTGGAATAAAATTGTATATGACAATGGCATGTAAAATCTTAGGGATGTTACTCTCCATTACCAGCGATGATTACTGTAGGCAAAGATATGTGATAAGGAAGTGAAAACTTTTTTTTGATAGACTGGTGCTATTCTTTCCAGTGAAATAATCAAGGAAGACTACAATGAAACGGTGCACAAAAAGACAGAGGTTGTCATCAAGCTGGATTTCTGCAACAGGAACATTGAGATAGCTGGGAAAATGTGAGTAGAAACACTGTATTGTTCTTTGGAAGTATATACCTTGCACTGCTAGTGGAAACTGGCTGACTTTGTAGTTTTTTCTTCTCAGTGACAGCTGTATTTAAAGATAACTTTATTTACCATGTGTCTGCACACAAAAAAGGTTATTACTTTTTCATTACAATTGTTTCACCGATGGCAGTGGCCTAGCACCAAGTGAGGTCAGGAGTGGTCTTGGACCTCACTGAATGCTGCTCCTTAATTTAGTGGAAAGGAGAGTAACTGTTGAGTAGTGTGTATTACTCTTCTCTCCTTCCCCCCTCCCTGCCTGAGTTCTCTTTATGGCTTAGGGAGCTACAGTAAAGAGTAGGACAAATAATCTAGTTCAGTCAGATGGCAGTGGCTAAAGCAGTAAGCTTGCCCTGCATATGATTTTAAAGATGAGTAAAAGTGTAATGAAAGCAGTGTAATGTTAAAGACCTGGGCTCCCTGCTGCAGAGAATGGATTTTAACATTGTAATACATGATTGCCTTTAATATGTCTATAAATATGACACAAACAAAAAACTACTTTAAAATAACATTATTAAGGTTGCGAAGTCAAGCATTCACAAGTTAGGAAATGCCAGTGTTAAGACTGCCTGTGCATGCAGATTTGAGGTTGCATGCCTTAACCATGACACCATCTTTCTCTTCCTGTAATCTCCTGTCTCGTTCAGTACACACCCTTCAAAGTCTGCTACAGAAGAAGCTGGGATACTACAGACAATAGTCTCCTTCACTATACAACCCTGATTCATCCCTAGAGCAGGTTCGTCCTGTACACTGAATGAGGCAGGGGTCCTATGGAAATTATAGTATGTGTTATTTGTATAGTCAATTGTCTGACCACACTTTGGTTTGTTATTTCGTTATGAAATATACTCAAGAGACCAAATAACCAATTCAGTCGGGTTTATTAATATAGTACAGGAAAAGGGTTCTGCACAATACCAATCTCCTGAGAGCAGTCCTGTGCGGCAGTATTAAGTTCACCTTACGCAGAAGGTGTGCTCCTTGAAATTAGATCCCTAAAGCCATCTTTTTATACCCATCTCTTTAACAGTAAAACGTACTATATACATCACCTGAAACTGGATTCAATTAATCAGCTTTTTACCTTGTTTATTTCTGGTACTGTAGTGTACCCCTTTTATCTTTTGTTCTGAGCACATGCATTCCAGGTACTAAGGGGCATGAACACACCTCCTAGGCTTGTACCAGGATAAATAGGTTTGTGAGGGTAACTCCCTTACTACTGCTATGAGGAAACAATTATATGATACTGTCAGTTTTCCTACCTACTTAAGCCAAAGCTTTCTTCAGCTAATGGAAAGTGTTATCCCATAACACTTTGTTTCCCATAAGTGAACAGGATTATAACAAATGCACAGGTTAATTTGGGCTACATATCTGCTATATTAATGCTTAATATGTGTACTTAATACCTCATATTAATGTTTATAATGATATATATGTTTGCTATAAGTCAACAATATGTCATCATGCAATTAAAAATTGTATCATAATGTATACACACACACAAGGTCAAATTAAGGGTGCACGGGCAGCCTTAATTCTGGCATTGCCTAATTTTTGAGTGCTTGTCTTTGCAACCTTAAAAATATTATTTTAATGTACTGATTTTTGCATGATTTCCTTAATTTTAAAAAAATCAAACTGAAAAAAACTGAAATTGCATCTTGTAGCATCACATTGACACCTTTAGATCCACCACACAGACCTCCGCTGCTTGAGCTAACGGAGTGAGGGCTGAATGCTCAAAGAAGTTAAGATACCTGGAAAAATCACTCTGATTCTCAAAGCCTTAGTTAGGTGCATAAATTCCTTTACAATGGTGCCTTAGACTAGAGCCCTGCATGGGACTATTTTTTTTTAATCCCACTCCTATCCCACCCTGCAATACCCACTCCCACCCACTTCTGCATTGTTTCTTGCATTTTTCTGCCCCTCCCACCAGCATATATAACAGAAGAATTCAGGCAAAATTTTTCCCACTAATAGAATAAAACAAATCTTGTTTAAACCATATAAAAATACTTTAACTCTTGTGATAATCTCTTCCTAGGCCTCACTTAAATTTAAGTATTAAAACCTTTATTTTTAAAAGAGAAAAACTTGCTTTACGTTGCTGAAATTCTATTTATGACAAACTGATGAGAGATTTAGTATTTTCCCACAAATTACCAGTCTTCCCACCCTCCCCCGATCCTGCCCACAACAAACTACATTTTACTCACTCCTGATATTATGGCAGCGGGTCTTGCAGGACCCCGGGATCCCGCTGCAGGGCTCTAGACGGCAATTCGCAAAAGCCACCACACTAGACATGGAGGCGCCTAAGCTTGGCAGTGGGAGATGCCGATGAGAGGGGTATGTGCTAAGCCCTGCTCCTCTCATGGAGATAGGTGCCTGTTTGTGATTCTGAAGTTGGGTACCCTCTTTAGAGTTAGATGCCTTATGCTGTTTTAGCAAAGAGCTGTTTCCGGCGGTGGTGCCCACCTTCTAAATTTTAGACCAATAGTTAGGGCACTCACCTGGGATGTGGGAGACCCAGGTTCAGTTGCCCCCTCTCTGCCAGAGGGGGAGGAAGACTTGATCAGGGAACTCCCATCTCTCTGGTGTGTGCTCTAACCATTGGGTGATGGGATATTCTCATGTGGCATGCCCTCATTCTCTCCTGTTGAAGTTGTACTCTGGATAAATAATTAGTCATTGGAGCAGGGGAACTGGATCCTGGGTCTCCCATGCATTGGGTGAATGTGTTCACCACCATGCTATACAGTCATTCTCATTCTTCTATGTGCATTTTCTGTCACTTGCTCTCGTTTCATTTGGACCCCGTATGTGATTTAGGTGGTTGAACGCCTATCTTTCTCCCTGTTTGTCAATCACTGTGTAACTTAGGAGATAGGTGACAAGACACCTTCAGAGATGCAGCTGTTACTCCTGGGGGAATTCTGCACCAAAAAATTAAAAATTCTGCACACAATATTTTAAAATTCTGCATATTTTATTTGTCAAAATAACACAATATAATAACACCAGTTTCAATTATTTTAGTAATTTTATTTCAAAATACCTGTCAGCAAGTATGTCTGTAACAATACAGATGATAAAAAAGATTCAGGAAATGTTTTTTGACAAATAGATTCCTTACTAGGCATATTAATACAGAATTCTGAGTAATAATTCATTTAAACTACAGTACAGAACCGTATTTCCCGCACCCCTCAGAAGCAGTGCAAAGACTTGGGGGAGTCAGGGGTAATGGAAGAGTTGAGGGAGAGGGAAGTAATTGATGGGAAGGAGCCTGGGTATGAACTTGAAGAGTTGTTGGGTATGAGTGGGAAAAGTATGGAACAGGTGTTTTTGGGGGGTGGGGAGGGACTGTTAGGGAGAGTCCCGACGCCAACCCTGGCTGATCCTTACCCTCTCCCATTCAGTCAGGCGCATGTGCCCCTGTCCCCATGTGTCTTTGTGCCCCCACTCAGCCATTCCCCTGACTCCCTGTAGCTCTGCACCCATTCCTCCTCTGTCCATGTGTCCCTGCACCCTCTCAGCCAACCCCCTCCCCTCATCTCCATGTGTCCCTGCACCCCCGTCCCCATGTGTCTCTGTGCCCCTACTCAGCCACCCTTTTCCCCCTGTAGCTCTGCACCCCTCCCCCTCTGCCCTGTTGTCCCCCACTAGCCCTTATGACCCCTGTCTCACCTCCCAGCAGCCCCACGCTGTCTGTCTCCCCACCTGGCCTGACAGGCACTGTGAAGAAGGCAGGCTCTTTCTCTTCCCTATCATATCTGGGGCTTGCCAGGAGCGGCTGCTGTGTTCTAGCGCCACAATACCCTCTGGTGGGCAAAAGGCAGAACTGCAGAAGTTGTTTTCTGCTTGGAGCTGCTGCTCTGTTCTAGTGCCACAGCGCCTTCTGGTAGACAAAAGGTGGAACCGCAGCAACTTTTCAGCTGAAGCTGTTTTCTGCAAAAAAAAATTTAAAATATGCGTGGTACATGAAATATGTACACGTGCAGTGATGCAGAATTACCCCAGGAGTAAGCAGTGTGCATGCTCAGAGGCAGAAATGTAGGCACCTAGGGAACTTTTAGTGCAAAAACGTAGGCGTGGAGCAAGTATAGGCACCTGCAGGGTTTGGCAGGGGGTTTTGTGCGTTGCAGTGGTACCAAACCCAGGTTTTAGCTGCCTGTAATAGGGACATAGGCATTTAACTCATTTTGAGCATTTGGGCCTACCTGATAGCAGTAATACATTGTTATCCTCTATGTGGACCTGCACTAAGGGGGGATGAAATGCTTTTCCCATTGGTTTCAGATATTTGCTGAGAGCAGAGGAATGGTGAGACTCGGATGTTTGGGGTTCCATTCCAGGCTCAGCAGAGGAGTGTGCTCTAGCAGATACAGACTTTTTTGCCCATTCCCCTGGAGCCCCATCCCACCCAACCTGTCCCTGTCAGAGTCCTGTCTCTTTCTCATCCCAGCCCCATTTTCCTTACGTAGCAAGTGAGTTTCTAGTCCTCAGATTTTTCATCCCAGTTCTAGTCTCTTTCTCTCCTCTTCCCCTCTCCTTGTCTGATCTGTTGCTCCCCACTGGGCCAAAGCCTCTACATTCCCCAGTCCTGTTCTCTCTCCCCAGGCTTCAATCTTAATGTCACTACCTACTCCAGCTCCTTATCCCAGTCTGTTTGCCCAGGTGGTCCCAGAGGGACTGTGTAGATTTGGGCAGCCTACACTCCGGAGTAACGGGAGAGGCTGCCGCTGAAATGCTGCCGAGGTCCCCGGTGGCACTTAGGCAGCAGCTTCTTCGGCTGCCGGGACCTTGGCGGCATTTCAGTGGCAGCGTCTCCCAGCGGCGGCTGCCAAGGGACCTGAAATGCCGCCCCCCAAATCCTGGCGCCCTAGGCGACCGCCTAGGGTGGCCTAATGGTAGCGCCGGCCCTGCCTACACTGAAACCTGCACCATTGCATTCTTTCTTCTCTTTTTAGCAAGCTAAGTAGAGTACAGATAGTGTGGATATGTCTACATGAGCTGCAAATCACAGGTTTACTGAGCATATTAAAACTGCAATTTTTCAAAGGCTTATAACTTGGTCAAATTTGAGCAGATTTTCACAGGGGCAGCAAAAGGCACATCCCTGATACAAAGGCCACCTTAATGCCAAATTTCAAATTCTTTGCGCCAAAGTATGGTGATGCAAGTGCTTTTAAAAAATAAATAAATAAAAAGGTCACCAGAATTTTTTAACACAGGCAAACAATGTGTTTTTCCCTATCCTCATTCTTGGAAACAGCAGAATAATTTTGGCTGAATCTTTCTGAAAAAATTCAGTCTGAGGCAGTTACCTGGCATTGAAAACTTCAACCCGAAGGGTTAAAGTTTAGCAAAGTTATAAGCAATTGAAAACAGGGTCTTATAATGGGAAGTGGTTGGGTAACCTTAATAGGCAGTTCTACCAACCCTACCTATAATATTTGGTTATAACCCAGGTTCTCCAAGATGTTTCTGTAGTCGTTGGAGAACTGATGCTTGATGTGTTTGACTATTTTTAAGGGGTACATTTCAAAAATAGATTGAGGTGATTACATCAGATGTTTCAGCTGTATATAGAATACAAGTAATGAGTGAAAATCAGGAATGCTAGGAATGCAAGTAGTTTAAAACTTTTTTACAGTTCAGTGAAAATATGGAATGTGAAGGGAAGTGTCTGTTACCGAACTAATGTTTTGTTTGTTGTTTAGGAACGCTTTTAAATTGATTGCTTCTCAAAGTTAAACATCATTTTGGTGGATTTTTTTAAATTTTCTAACTTTTGTTAGGACAAGGTAGACAATTGTATTAACTTCTCGTTTTCAGTTCTAAGAACAAAATGATCCCCAAAACATGTTCTTTGTTTGTTTAATACAGAAGTATGAACTGCAGTCATGTTTTTAACTGAATTACATTTTTATGGACAGATACGAGAATCTGATGCAGATCCACTTGGAAACAGAAATGGATGAAATTTCAGAGATACATACTAAACTATTGCTTGTAAGTGTCTAATATTGTAATAAGAAGTTCTTCTCAAAGTATTGAGTGTACCTGCATAAAAGTCCAAAGGTGCAGTTTTGAAAGATGCTTTCTACAAGGGAAAACCTCTAGATTTTCTTAGCAGCTTTCCTCTTCTTCTGATAGTTTCTTAGCATACGAAAATTGTGATGTGGTTATTTTCTAAAGAAAAATACAGCTGTGTTATCCGGCACTTTACCAACCAGAAAGCTCTATAAACCGGCATTTTGATAGGGGGTGTGGGGCGTGGGCTCTGGGAGAGAGTTTGGGTGTGGGAGGGGGCTCAGGACAGAGGGTTGGGGCGTGGGAGGGGTTTCGGGGTGCCGGATCTGGGTGGCCTTCACCTCGGGCAACTTCCCACAAGCAGTGACATCTCCCTGCTGCTCCTAGGTGGAGGCGCGGCCAGGCAGCTCTGTGGTCAATGCTCCTAAGCAGATGAACAGCCACGGGGGCTCAGTGCACTGCCCCTGCCCCACTCTGAGTGCTGGTTCCGCAGCTCCCATGGCTGGGGACTGCGGCCATTGGGAGCTGCTGGGGCGGCGCTTGCAGGTGGAGGCAGTGTCCAGAGCTGCCTGGCCGCACCTCCACCTAGGAGCTGCAGGGATATGTTGCCGCTTGCGGGGAGCTGCCTGAGGTGAGCTCTGCCCAGATCCGGCACCCCGAAACCTCTCCCATGCACATTCTAGTGAAAAGAGCAATGTGTCCACTGAAGGAGTCATCCCAGTTATCAGACACTCAGAAAAATAATCTTAGCACCAAGCTTTAAAAAAATCGAAATATGCTTATTTTGCATTTCATTTGGAAGGATCCCAAAGTTCTTCACGTATTTTGTAAAATGTGTATGAATCATATCACTACCATGTCCTTTGAAATCTGCAGAGTTTTAAATTAAAAAAGGAAATTTAAAAAAAATAAATAATGGAGAATTTAACATTTGTCCGAGGATAGTATTATAGCAAAGTTGTTCCTCTTCTATAGGCTATGTAAATAGGAGAATGAAAAACTATAGAGTAGTTTTAATTGTCAGATACAAAACAGACCAGGAATATTCTTGTGGGATCTAGAGAAAGTGAAGCTTTGAGCTTCTCACAGAAAGAGCTAGTATGGCATATAATCCTATCTAGTACCCTACCGGATTTTAGCTGTCCCTATGCCCACACTAACTCCCCCTTGTGGCTCATTTTGGGGATGGAGATTACATCTCCGCCATGCCAGGAATCTCATACTCAGGGTGATATATTGATGGTGTCTCTGATGGGCTTTTTGTTGATTCTCTGCCACTATTGGGCTCTTGAACCCAGTTGTCATGAAATAAAAACTGATTTTATTAGCAAATTACAGAAACAGAGAATATTAAAGTAAAATGGTAGACACATAATACATTCACCTGGGCAAATACCATGGAAAGGTGGGATTTTTTTAGGTAGGTCGTATGGTTAGAAAGTTATTTTTTATGACATTGTGGAGTTCCATGATGCGTGTGTGCGTGTGACACACACACTTTTATACAGAGATCTGAAGTCCACTGAGAAACATCAATCATGGAACTCCATAATGTCATAAAAAATAACTTATATTATAGCTATGCAAACTCAACCTGGAATCTGAAAGTCAGTCTGAGTTCTTTCAGGATTGCACCTCAACAAAATAAAGATCATGCAATAAGAATTCAATTAATGGTTTTTTGATATGCAAGCCAAAACAAAAGCCCCCTTGCTGTCTTCAAGCAGTGTTGTTTCTGTAGTGTTAACAGTGTGAATAAACAACACCAAATGCATTGGGAGATCTAGAGGAAGACTATCTTACTATATTTTTCTTGTCTTTTGTAATGGGTTGGTTGCAGCATTTGTATGGTTGAAGGTTGGTGTTAGGAGGCTTCATGGAGAAAAGAGTTGATGTACTAAAGCAGGGAGGAAGTTCCAGGATTGGGCAGTATAGGAGAAAAAACATGAAGATAGGTGAAAGAGAGAGACAAAGAGAAGATACTGTTTATTGAGAAAATAAATGTTAATTAGCAGAAATATTAACTCCAAAGAAGATACTTTTCCTAATAATGCCGTGTTTTGTATGTTCTTAAAGTGAACATTTGAGCTGCGAAATACTTCATAAATTGTCTAGGCATATTCCTATGGTTGGAGACAATTAGTCAAGTGAGGATTAGGTGGTGGTATTATTATTAATTATTATTATTTATTATAACTATAATAAAGTGAAAATGCACTGAATCCCATCTCAAGTGCAAGATCACTTTTGATTTTTGGCAATGGTAGTGATGAAACTGTTGTTCTTAAGCAGCTTTCTAGCTCTCGGGGAACGATAGAGCCCAGTCTTCAGGACATTGAAGATAAACTTTCTCCTGGTGGATTGCTGAGTGATACCTGGGCAAATCAGGAAGGCACACATCCCAGAGACAGAAAGTAAGTGACAACTTCGTATTCATTGCTTGAATATATTCTGATTTCTGGACTGACGTACATTCATCATAATTAACCTTTTGTTTCCACCCACTCCCGCCCCCTTCTAGTCCGGAAAAGCTACAAGTATTGCTGAGTTCTATCACAGATATTTATTATCAGTTCAAGAAAGACAAAGCAGAACGTAGTAAGTAATTTTATTTTTAGTATACATTATGAATAATTAAAAGTATAAAGGACAAGTCAGCCTTAAGTCTGTTCAGATATTTTTAGTGATGATGGGGAGAGATGGCCAACAACAGTGAATATGTCCTCAGTACTCGGTAGGACAAGAGTTAGGAAAATAATCTGAGGGAATAAGTGAACCACAACTTTGGTTTTATAAATTTAAACATCTGCATTGAAAAAACTAAATGTCCATGCTTGCTAGCTAACGCTTACCCAGACAGGAAAAAAACTATTCTGTAGGACGATGGCTAAATTAATAGAATTAAATCAGTAATATCTTTGATTTCCTCCGATACTAGGACTTCCTTATAATGAGGAACAAATCCACAAATTTGATAAGTAAGTATTAAAATTACATTTAAAAAAATATCACTTGTGCTAAGGTGCATGACAAATCTTTGGCAATTACCTTTCCTGCTGGTTCCTCTTTGTTTGATATAGATTATAAGCTCTTTCGAACAGCAACTTTCTTTCTTTTAATTTCTGTCAAGCACAATGAGAGATTTTATGCATATTCATTAATCATAATTATCTGCTTCCTAGAGATGGGGTAACTTTATATACCTTGAAATGTGGATGTTAACCACTTGATCTTTGTCTGAGGGCATATATGTGTTTGAGTGCATGTGTATGTAAAATACTTGTATCCAGTAGACATTTTGTAATTCCTGCCTCCTTTCCAATTTGCTACTTTTAAGGAATATCTACAGTAGACGTCTTTCCCTAAAGTGTTCTGCCTTTGCTACTACCAGTGGAGCTTCAGTGTTTTCCCTTTGGGGGTCTCCAAGTGTTACTTGGGATCCTGAGCACATCTCATTTTACTCCATACACTCCCAAAAATAAATTGCTAGAGGATGGCATAAAGTATTGCTTTCTGTTCTGCGTTTGCAGTGATTTCAGTGCTGGTGGTCTGAGAACTCAGCTCCTAGATCTTGGGTCTTTTTGGTGGCAGCAGAATTACTGGCTGGCCACTCCAGTCTTAATTGTAGCACTTTATCGCTGGGTAGGCAAGTGAGCAGTGTTCATTTCAACTGCTTCCTGGGTGGATGACGGTTGTGTGAGATTAATGAGAAACCAGGTACTTTGTCCATATATAAACTATACAGGTAAGATTACCAACTAGCCATCATTCAAGACTTTATTCAGTAAAAGCCTAAAAGTTGACATGGAGTTGCAGTCTTTCAAAATTTCACATCCCATGATTCCACTTCCTAGTTCACACACACAAGCATGGTTAGTGCTGAGACCACTTCCTATCAAGCTGACCAGTATTATCTGACTGTGTCCTCCTCCTTTGCCCATCTATATCCACCTCTTGTCTTATGCTTAGACTGTAAGCTTAATGGGATATGGGTCTGTCTTTTTGTTCTGTTAGTACAGTGCCTAGCACAGTGGAGTCATGGTCCATGACTGATGCTGCTAGGCACTATGGTAATACAAATAATTAATTATAATAAGAAGTTCCTCTGTCCTTTCTATCCATCATTTCCTTTCCTTAAATATAATCAAGGTTTCAAATTTCAAATGGAAAAAGTAGTATGCGTGCATACTTTGTAAATAATAATTACGACTAGCCAAATTTTTGCCTCAAATGGGACATTTGAAATTGGAACATCTTGGAAATTAATTTTGAAACATAACCTGGCAGTTCATCCAGTATAAACATATTATAGTAGCACATAAAATAAGTTGGATAAAGGTTTTTTTGGACATTTTAAGTCTTCATATATACCTCGTATGCCTCAAAGCTTTAAAAAAATCATTTGGGGAATGAAGTCCTGCAAGTGATATAACAATATTCTGTTGATTATTTCTATATTGCAGGCAGAAGCTGAATTTACATGCCACAAAAGCCATATCTCTGTTCAAAGATGAATGTGTCAGCAAGTATGAGACATTTTTGGACAAGGCAGAGGACTGGATGAGGCAAGAGACTGATTCATTAGAGTTCAACATTGTGACACCACCATGATTTTGCTGATTGACTTTTTAAAATTTATTTTTTGTTTTTGCTTCTAGAAAGATGCTTCATTTAAGGAAACAGTTACTGACAATCACCAGCCAGTGTTTTGATATTGAAGAAGAGGTATCCAAATACCAGGACTATATAAATGAGGTATACTGGTCCTAAATTATGTCCAGTTTTTAGACTGAGTGAGCAAAGGATTCTATTCCATTTCCCTCATCATCATCATCATCAATAGGATAGTTTACCAAGTTCCACTTACACCTATGCAAACCTATTGACAGTAATAGGGCTGCACAGATGTAATAGTTTGGCCTGTAGATGCTGTATTGCTAGTGATGTGTGAGCTGGATACAACGCTGCCTGATTCAGAGTCCAGACTGAGTTTACAGGATCAGCAGTTTAAAAAAAACAACTGAGCAACTTTAGATGTTTTTCAGTGATTCCATATCAATCTTTTCTTTGTGGCTCCCATCACCATAATATCTGAGGATCCTGAACATTAATGAATTTATCTTCATAACACTCCTTCTGAGGTTGAGAAGTATTATCCCCATTTTATAGATAGGGAATTGAGATGCAGAGACTTGCTTAAGGTCGCTCTCACTCTATGGCAGAGTTAAACCAGGATTCTTGTGCCTGAACAACAAGACAATGAAACTCTGCAATGTCATTTTTACAGTCATTCTTCACAGTAAAACCACATTTTAGGAACAATATAAAATTGGAAGAAACTGTTACAATCTCTGCCATGAGGCAGGAATTATTGAATTTTTTAGCACTCGGACAGTTGCCATTTGGAGTGCAAATCTATTCAGAGCCACCAGAATCAGTTCAAAACCAGGTTCCTGGGGAAAAATCAGAGGCATGAAAGTGTATATCTTGCTTTCTTCTGCAGAATCTAACCATTCATTAAAGATGTGTCAAACATTTAAGACATTCAGACATTATATGTATTAGTCTTCATTATACAGTGTCCCCAAATACAGAAAGAAGTCTGAGGGCAAATAAACATATTTACTACAACAAAATGACTTAAAAAAAACCAACGCAACTGTAAAAAAGGGGGGAAATCCAGCTGATCTCCCTGAACAAAAGTCTGAGAGGAGCAGGGTCATTACTATATTTATTAATAATGTTACTTGTGCCTAGGGGCCCAAGTCATGGATCAGATCCCTTTTATGCTAGGCACTGGACAAACATACAACAGGGAGATTTTCTCTGTTCCAGGGAGCTTACAAAGTGTAAGATGAGAGAATGCAACAGACAGGGGAGAGCACAATGAGTCAATACTACTCAGCATAATAGGCCACACACAGCTGCCTAACCATTGTCATTGCTTTTGTAGGGGAATATTTCAAGGAGGGATTTGAAGGTGGACATTGAAATGCACATGGCAGTTTGTTAGCCTGTGATCATGTTACTTACTTACCTTATTTATTTATTGCAGTTACAAGAAACTCTGCGACAGAAAACGTTTGCAGCTTCCACTGGGATCAAACATACAATGAATCCAATCTATCCAAGTTCAAACACTTTAGTGGAAATGACTCTTGGGTAAGAATTAGGTGGATAATTGTAATACTTTCACATGCTTTCTATAGAGGAATTAAGAGAAAATTTGTGTTTTTATTGTTGACTTAACTTGCCTTTCCATTTTTAAAGCAGTTAAGTGGCTATGGCATAAAGGTCGGGCATTTTCTGACTGTTACAAAAACAAACTGGTATTTCTAAATGCTAATGTACTTATGGACATGAGGGAAAAATCATACCATTCACTGTTTCCATTTATCACTTTTGTCAGATTTTGTTCTCAAGCCAACCTAATATGCTTCTCCTTTATTTTGTACACAATTGCAAGTTACTGGAAACTTCATTGTGATGAGTCACTCTAATGTTTGGGCATCTTCAGAATATTTTTTTTCCAATTTTATTATTCGAGAAACTGTTTCTATTGTACCATTTTGACACATTTATTTCATAATGAATGTAATTGGCTTGTAATGGATAAAACTGTTTATAATCACTGAAGACCTTTCTTTTGCTTTTTGTTATACAGTATGAAGAAACTGAAGGAGGAAATGGAAGGTGTTGTTAAAGAACTAGCTGAGAATAACCACATTTTAGAAAGGCAAATAGTAATTTTTACTTTTTGGTGGGGGGGTGTTATAATTTGGTATGGAAGTTAATGGATCCAGTGAGCAAGAAAATGGGAAATTTTATCTCTTGGACAACTGGAGTAAAGATACCTGTTTCCAAATTGTTGCTTTGAGACATGTTTCAAGCTCATTTCGCCACAGTTGTTGTCTTTATTTGAAAACAATGCTATTTGTTCCATTACCGTAGAAGTCAATTTGTGATGCAGGTAAAAGCACCAAGAGAGCTGAAATTACCTATGGCCACTTAATGGAAATAACTGTTGCTGAGAGTGGTGAATGCTGGATTTACACAGTATTTCTTGCAGTGATCCACAGGCTCTTATCTAAACTTTTTTAATTTTCAGATATCACTTTAAGTTTAATAACTATGGAATGATACCAATCTGTATTAGTCATTCTGCAGTTTTAGCATTAGCTGTAATGAAATAGCACTGAGAAAACAAGTCAATCATACTTTTTATAACCATTCTGAAACAATGCGTTCTTTAATGGCACTGAAAATGATTCTGTTCTGTCTATGCTAGCAGTCAAATCATTTTCATTCACTGGTTCAGGGGTATCCATTGCAGATGGCAGCTATTAGTAATGGGTCCATTTCCTAGTGTAGATAGTGCTACACAGGTGTTATGATCTGCCTAAGGTCTCTAGTTAATGAGTCAATGGTAGTGCTGGACTAAGAACTCACTTGTTCCTGATTCTCAGTCCTGTGCTTAGATCAGGGATCTCAAACTTAAATCACCAGGAGGGCCACATGAGAACTAGTAAATTGGCCCGAGGGCTGCATCACTGAAACCTTTTCATACAATGATACAAAAGTATAGCCAAAAATGAAAAAAATGAAGAGTAATATAGTATTCTATTAAAAGTCAATGTATTAACTTTTTTAAAACTGTAATGCAAAGAGGGGTTTTACTAAAATATAAACACTCAGTAGTGTTTGGAGCTTGGCTGCCAGTGGAGTTGGCGCCTATGGCAGGCCGCAGGAAATAACTCCACGGGCCACATGTGGCCCGTGGGCCGCGTGTTTGAGACCCCTGGCTTGGATCATGCAGTGTTCTGTTGTATGCACACTCTTTGTGTCTCCAAGAATACTATTTTAAGAAATAAATGTGTGTTGGGGCGTGGCAAGAGGGGGGGAAAGAACATAATTACGTTATAGTTAAATGAACTCAAAAAAGAAACACGTTAATTTTATTATAGAGTAAGGGTTAATTTATTGTGTATTAAATCAATTTTAATCAGCTAAGAATAAAATGTTTCTTTCACTTTAGATTTGGTGCTTTGACTGTGGATGGTGGCCTACGGAATGTAGACTGTATCTAGTCAACAAAGGAGCATGAAAGGACTGTTCATTTTTCACAGAAAAAACAATGCTATAAGGGGCATTTAAATGCAGAAAAACCATTCTGTACAGCAATTTTTTCCTGCAACTCTAGTATTTAACAAAATTATGTAAATATGTATATACTGTAAATATAACAATTATATCAGTCTTTTTTGTTAATGTTAAAATAGAATTACTGTTAAGTTTTCTGACATGTTTATACATTTTATCCCTTTAAGAAACTATGGCAAAGGATTACAGCAAGCATAATGCTAAATAGACATTCATTGAATGTTGACTTTTGGGTCATGATTTGTTTCTTGAAAGAGAACTTGTGGCTTGAACTAGCCTGCATTCAGAGAAGTTATGAATAGTTTTTAAAGCAGTGGTCCCCAAACTGTGGGGCGCACCCCCTTAGGGGTGTGTGGAAGAATGTTTTTGGGGCACACAGCGGGGCCCAGGTCAGTCCTCACGGGGGATGGGGTGGGAGTACCACCCAGCTGTGCAGTAATGCAGGAGGGGGGCATAGACAGATTCCACTGGTAAGGGGGGGTCGTGACAGGAAAAGTCTGGGCACCACTGCTTTAAAGGGCGCTTGAGCTCCCCTTAATACCAGTGTGTTATTTCAGAACCTAGTCAATGACTCATCATCAGCTACAGTACTTGAATGAAGACCATTTGATCTTGTCTTTGCTTCTGTAATTCAATGTGAACAGCAAACACTTAGGACAAAGAGAGGAGATACGTTTCTTCCCCCTTGTCTACCAAGTTAATAGTCCAGTTATGTGTGAGAAAATAAATTCACAAGGTTTTTAGTCCTGTCCATGTTGGGTGCCATGTTCTCCATGATAATCATTTGGCTAAGTATTACGGGAGTTTAGTGTTGGAGTCCATAAACCACTTTCCGTCTTGCTTCAATGATAGTTTAACATCAGCAAAATAACTATTTTTAAAAAATGTAATTCTCAGAAAGGGACCAAAACCAACAAAGTACAATGTCACTGGCTTATGACTAATAAAATGTTAAACTTGGGAGGGAAAATATAGTAATACTTTCTTTCTTTTGTGATGCCCCATAATGAAGGCTTCTGGCATCTAACAAAAATTATTTGAAACCAAAAGCAGCTACTAAATAGAAAAGTTAGCACATTCAAAACCAGTAACTGCACCCAGCCCAACCCTAAATACAGTTAATACTACACCCTGCTCTTCCAACACTGCACAACTCAGCCCAAAACATGGAGAAGAAAACTCTCTTCTCCAAAACCTATTAAATTAAAAAGGAAGCAAATATCCTGAGTTTTGCCACCTCAGTAGTCTGTGGCATATTGTTGAGGAAGAGCATTCAAGGATCATGGCCTTTTGGAGCAAAGGCCTCATCCTTTCTCTTTTGAGACAACGCCATGGATGGCCAACAGTTCCATCTCTGCCATTCCTATTTGCAATAAGGCATGTAGGGTAACATGTAGTTCCGGAGATAGATTAGTCCTAGATTATTTCATGCTTTCTATAACAACAGTAAAAACCTTGAAGCATGCAACCAAATAAAAAGCAGCCAGTAACAAGTCCACGTGTGTAAGACTCAATTTTGTGATGTTTATTTCCCTGTCTGCCCCCATCACAGTACAGGAATAAAAATTTCAAAACAATAACATGTATTTTATACTTAAAATAGAAGTTATGAAGTTGATGTTTCTGGTTGGTTGCTCCAATATTAAAGTAGGATATACACTGTTTTACAGTCTCTGATACTAGGTTGCTATCCTTGCCTGTTCAAATATCATTTGGTAAAAGATGCGCCTCAGCTTGCAAACTTTTTGAAAAAAATTGCTCTGCAAAATTGGTGCAGCAATTTTGTTGCCCCAAAAAAGAAAAAAAGAATCCATTTTTTCTGGGTTAGCCATGTCATTTAGAAGTGTTTACTTCAAAGTATTTAAATTATGGGAATATTTTAGGGCCTGATTGTGCTAGCATGCACATGAATGACTTCATGTCAGTAATCCTGCTGAATGTTAGTAAACATTATGTGCATAGATGTTTGAAGAATTAGGTTCTTAAACTGTACATAAATGTATATTAGAATCACTGAGATTATTTCTATGCCTATGTTATTTTGTTCATTATTTTAAGGAATTTTAACTTTTTAAAACAAATTATATTGGTTGAAAGATCGAATTTTCAAAGAAAAGAGAAATGTAAGAGGAATAGAGGAGTCTTATTTCGCTTACATTGAAGCAGTCTGAATGGGGAGAGTTAATTGTTGTAAACATGGAGTTTGTATGCCAGTGTACAGTTGCCTACTATTTTCACAAGGATGAAAATGTTTAATGTTTTTTTCTATCATGTTGCTTCATAATAAGTTAATTTTAAAACACTGATGGTTTTAGTCTTGTAAACCCACCACTAATGTATATAGGCTTGTTAAAGTTGTTTTGAAAAAGTAATTTGTTACAAACTGGCTAATGGACTTGAAGTAATCAGTTAAGCATATTACTGATTACTTTCTTTTGAAACATCCCTTATTGGCTTTAGTCCTTGATGCATGGTGTGTGGTGTACCATGAGATTGGCTGTGTTCATACCAACTGTCATAATATTGTCAGTCCTTAATATGGAAAGTAATAGGTTTGCCAAGACAGACAATTGATAGTATTATGGGTTTTTTTCCCCCTCTGAAACTGAATTACTACTTTAGAGTTATAGTGTTAAGTAACTGATTAAAGTAATACATTAGCAAGCCTGTCTACATATTAATTGTAAAATTGCATGAGTGAATGACTTATATACATAAATACAATATCAACCACTTATTCTAAGAAGTGTCTTTAATTTCCTGGCTTCTTTTCATCATTTATTTTCATTTTGTTTTGTAAAAATTGGCTTTTAATTTTCATGATATACCACTATTTCCCCCTTAAGCCCAAATGAAATACAAGGAATAAAATTACAAGTTTCAAATAATTATTTAGATTGCAGTAGTAGCAAAAGCATGCTCAGTACTGTCCTAATACGAAAAGAGAGTTTCTGTCCTGCACTATAATGGAAGCACTAGCATAGACTAGATGCCAGCAGCAGCTTTTTTACCACTATTGTTTAAACTTGTTCTGAGAAGTGTGGGTGTGCACATGTTGTGTCCCCTCAGTGCCCATCCTACCTGATATCTTTTCTGCACAGGAGCTCCCACTGAATCATTGCTAATACAATAGCAGAAGTTTTAAGAAAAAGGTCACAGTAGACACAGTATGTGGGACTTCATAAAATACCTAAAGGGTATAATGCTACGGCATGGATTACAAAAGGCAGCAGGAGACACTTCAATCATAAACATTTTAAAAAGCTGAACAAGCCTTGAAAGGGAGCAAAGGTGAAACAAGGAACAAAAAAGCTAGACAAACCAGTTTGGGTAAAATTAGAACCAGTCTCTAGCCAATTCTGAAACAGCTTGCTCTTTCATTTAAGTTTGGCTGCTAAGTATTCCAATTCGTAACTTTCATGCATGTTTCCTACCCGTCACTTTCTGATTTTGATTTTTTTTGATGGATGTATTAACTGTAATAGTTCCAGAAAGACTAGTCTCCAACCAACCAACCTGAGACTAATAGTTTCATTGAAGCAGAGAGGAAAGATAGCAACCCTTACCTTGTTGGAAAGCACTAGGGCTATCTCTGGGAACCAGAGGAGACTAGGCTCCGGTCTATGCATAAAAGGTTTGCCACCACAGCTGTGTTGGTTAGAAGTGTGAAAAAATCACAACCTAACCAACATTGCTATGTAGGCAAAAGCCCTACTGTAGACGTGGTTATACCAGTAAAAAAATCCTTTTGCCTATATAGCTTATTTCATGCAGGGAACTCTTGTCAGTATAAGCTATACAGTATTTCTGCAGTACTGTAGCAAGGTCATGTAGCAAGTGCTTTAGTTAAGGTTATAAAAGGTACTGTAAACCTCCTTTTTCAATCATTCAAACTTTCTGAAAGCTTTGCCTCTTGAGCTGAAGTTTTTCATGTTTCATACCAACAGAAAGTTTCTTTTGATTAATTGGAGCACACTTCAATCACATCTGAGTTCTGTACAGCTTAAGCAAGTTTTCCTATTTAATAATAGTTCAACTTATTTGTATCACAAAAACAGATGAACTGTTACATGTGAAACTTTGTATGCATAGAGACCTTGCTCTGCAATGATTCACTACAGTTTAGAAATATGGGGTGAAAAAATTAGAGTAGTTGCTGTTTAAAATTTGCCCAGCTACTCATAGAAAACACAGCTAAGTTCTGAGTTATGATATGAACTCTGAATGTGCTGCACATGTGCGCAAAGCTAACTTAGCTTTCCAGTAAAATCCCTAGTCCCTTACTTGCTAAAAAACAGTGAGGGCATTTTTTCAAAAGGTTAAAGGAATCCCAGAACTTGGAAAAGGGATGTCCCTTCTGCACTCCTCCAGTATTCTCCACCAAACTACTTTTGCCCATGGCTTGGGGCACATTGGGACACTTTGCTACAAGGTAAAGCTTGTCTGTGCAGGAGACAGCTTTCTGATTAAGGAGTCCAAGACTGTGGCACAAACTCTCAAAAGAACTAATCAGAAACCGTAGCACCTTCCCCTCTAAGTGCCACTTCTTGCACCTTGTCTTCTCTAATAAACATGTACATTAAACAAACAAAAAACTCTACCAAAATGAAATACTGCATTGCACACAATTCTCTGGGGGAAGAGGTTGAGAGCGAGAGAACAAACTACATAAGACAGGTGTTAGTCATGTTCAATGTACTACTGGATGCTGCTCACGTACTATGGGGATGAGAGCGGATGGTATAAGAGTCTATTATCGTATAGTGGTAGCTGTGCCATAGTTAAGATTGCATTACAGTTTTAAGAGGAATTTTAAACTTGTATCTGTAAAAATATCTAAAACGGCAAAAAATATAAACTTCGAGCATTTTGAAATTTTCATGGTGGTTTGATTAAAAAAATGAATTGATACAGAAAGACAGAGTTAAAAAATCATCCTTTCTGGTGATTTTTTCCCACAAGATTGTCCTGCTTTTCTTTGTACCCCTTTTGCAAGAAATCTAAAATACTGTGCAATCTGTCTTTTGGGTACATTTTTGCTCCTTGTGTATTGATTCTTAGCAGATCAGTTACGCATTAGTAATGTGTGTCTATAGAATATTTTATTACTTTTTAGTCATAACAAAAGTTATGTCAGTTTTTAATTTGGTGACATATTGGCTCTGGGAAGGAGAAAGTTCCTGAGCTGGAAAAGAGAGCAGGAGTTTGTATTGTCAATTTTAAGTGCTCTTGGAATTCACTACCCCTATGATTGATTACACTGACAAACCCCAACTTAGAAGGCAGGGAAGAGGTGCTGAAACTCTTCCCCCTCGCCCTCTGCAAGCAGAGAATCTAGGTCTCTAATATGACAAACCCCAATCTTGTCCACTGCATCACATTGTTTCCTTTCAGAGTGAGTAAACCAGATTTCCTTTTCCTCTCTGTAACTACTGTAAACCACACTCCTCTCCCAGAGCCAAGTATAGAATCAGTATTCCTAACTGCCAATATTCTACTGCTGACTGGTAAACAGTTGTGTAATCTACTGTTAGTGTGTGTCAATTCCTCTTCCAGTGGCTGTTCTAGAACAGGACTAATAACATGGGCCCTCACGCCCCTGGCCCCTCCCCCATTCCACCCCTTCCCCAAATCCCTGCCCCCGCTTCCTCCCCCGGGCATGCTGCATTCTCCCCCCCTCCCAGGCTTGCAAGCCTGGGAGGGAGGGGGGAGAAGCAGCCGAGCACCCACCGCCAGCCCCCCCCTCCCCCGCCCAGCTAACCTCCGCCTCCCAAGGCGCCGTGGCAGCCAAGCCGCTTTTCCTGAGCTCACAGGCTTGCCGCGCTCCAGCTGATGGGTGGCGGCAAGCCTGGGAGGGAGGGAGGGGGAGAAAGCGCAGCGGAGGCGCCTCAGGGGAGGGGTATGGGGAGGAAGCGGAGATGGGCTCTCCGCCTCCTCCCCATACCCCTCCCCCGAGGCACCGCCACTGTGCTCCCCTCCCCCCCTCCCCGGCTTGCTGCCGCCGATCAGCTGGAGCACGGAAAGCCTGTGAGCTCAGGAAAAGCAGCTTGGCTGTGGCGGCGCCTCAGGAGGCGGAGGTTAGCTAGGCGTGGGGGGGGGGGCTGGCGAGAAGCTGCCGATGGGTGCTCTGCACCCACTAAATTTTCCCCCTGTGTGCTCCTGCCCCGGCGCACCCATGGAGTCAGCGCCTATGACTAATAATTATTTCTGTAGCTCAAAAAGTAAAGGCCTAAGGTAGGGATCTGAAGGTCAAAGAATTCAAATCCTGCTGCTGGACGATTTGAAGGATGGCATGGTCACGTGATTCAAACAGTAAAAAGACTTCTTTAAAACAGGTTTGTACCTAAAAACTATGACAAACTGTAAATTATGGTGTGGATCACCAAAATACATGTTTTGCATTTCACCTCTGTCTCTCACTTTGCTTGTAGCCCATTGGTCAAAGTGTGTGTTGTGTCCCCTCAGTGCCCAACCCAGAGAGGATGAGAGTCTGTAACAATTCTCATCATGAGAATGTGGCTCTTCAGCACAAGCCATAAAGACTCATGCTTTTAGCTCTGAAAGTTATTGTTTCAATCACTGGTGTTGGCCAATATGGCAGCCATCACACTTTCAGATGTCCGTATTAGCATGTTTGAAGGTTGAGAGGAATGCTTCATACTGGCAGAGAAGGGGGAGAGCAACTGGCAGTCCTGGGGGTATAATTCAGATGTGTGCATGCTGGAGCTGCTGCTGGCTGTATCCAGGTTCTAGAAGTTCACGACAGGCTGTGGAGTGTTTCAGTAAGTGAATGATTGCACAGAGTCCTTCTCAGAAGTTCCCTCCAGATGACGGGTTATATCAGGGGTATGCACAAGTATGGCCACTGATCCAGATCCAGCCCGCCAGCCGTTTTAATCCGGCTCTCTAGCTCCCACTGGGGAGCAGGTCTGGGGCTTTCCCCGCTCCAATCGGGGAGTAGGGTCGAGGGCCACACCATGCAGCTCCCAGAATCAGCGGCATGGCCCCCCCCCTCTCCAGCTCCTATGTCGTAAGGGCAGTCAGGGGCCTCCGTTCTGCATGCTGCCCCTGCCCCAAGCGCCGCCCCTGCAGCTCCCATTGGCCGGGAACCAAAGCCAATGGGAGCTGCAGGGGTGGTGCCTGCAGACGGGGAAGCGTGCAGAGCCGCCGGGCCGTGCTTCACGTAGGCGCCGGAGAAGGGACATGCCGCTGCTTCTGGGAGCCAATTGAGGTAAGTGCCGCCCAGAGCCTGTACCCCTGAGCCTCTCCCTGCGCCCCAAGACCCTGGGGAATCTCAGAGAGAAACCGTGATTATGAAGTTGCTTCTTATGTCAACCTGACAGAAGAATATGAGAGGCTAGTGCCTCTTTGTGTGTGTAAGATTTTACCTTCATTTAAGTTACTGTACGTGAACATACCAAGAGCAATCCTCCATGTTTAGCAGAAACTGCTGGGGGAGTGGCGGAGTCAAATATTACTCTTATTTACAGATAGGCTCCCTGAGGTACAAAGAGGTTATCAATCACAGAGCATTACACAAAGTTTGAGATTTTTTAAGAAATGTATTTTATTTATGAGCTCTGTGTTTAATCTTTTGCAAGCTAGCAGAGCAGGAAGCAGTGGAGACCAAAACAACTTACTTTTGAGCATCTCCTACCTAGGCACTTGAAGCAGCATTAGAGTTAAGCCCTCCAACGTCAAGAAGCCAGTTAAAATGAATGTTGCAACTTTAACTCTACCTCCTTGTGCCTCTGCTTCATGACACTCTTTAATTGCAAATTCAAAATTTAAAATTCAAAATGATCTGGACAAACTGGAGAAATGGTCTGAAGTAAATAGGATGAAATTCAATAAGGACAAATGCAAAGTACTCCACTGAGGAAGGAACAATCAGTTGCACACATACAAAATGGGAAATGACTGCCTAGGAAAGAGTACTGCGGAAAGGGAGCTGGGGGTCATAGTGGATCACAAGCTAAATAGGAGTCGCCAGTGTAATGCTGTTGCAAAAAAAGCAAACATCATTCTGGGATGTATTAGCAGGATATGAAAACTAATTCTTCCACTCTACTCTGCGCTGATTAGGCCTCAACTGGAGTATTGTGTCCAGTTCTGGGTGCCACATTTCAGGAAAGATGTGGACAACTTGGAGAAAGTCCAGAGAAGAGCAACAAAAATGATTCAAGGACCTATGAGGGAAGATTGAAAAAATTGGGTTTGTTTAGTCTGGAGAAGAGAAGATTGAGAGGGGACATGATAACAGTTTTCAAGTATATAAAAGCTTGTTACAAGGAAGAGGAAGAAAAATTCTTCTTCTTAACCTCTGAGGATAGGCCAAGAAGCAATGGGCTTAAATTGCAGCCAGGGCGGTTTAGGTTGGACATTAGGAAAAACTTCCTGTCAGGGTGGTTAATCACTGGAATAAATTGCCTAGGGAGGTGGTGGAATCTCCATCACTGGGGATTTTTAAGAGCAGGTTAGACAAACACCTGTCAGGGATGGTCTATATCAGGGGTAGGCAACCTGTGGCACGCAAGCTTATTTTCAATGGCACTCACACTACCTGGGTCCTGTCTGGAGGGGCTCTGCATTTCAATTTCATTTTAAATGAAGCTTCTTAAACATTTAAAAAACCTTATTTACTTTACATACAGCAATAGTTTAGTTATACATTAAAGACGTATAGAAAGAGCACTTCTAAAAACGTTAAAATGTATTACTGGCACGCGAAACCTTAAATTAGAGTGAATAAATGAAGACCCTGCACACCACTTCTGAAAGGTTACCGACCCCTGGTCTAGATAATACTTAGTCCTGCCATGAGTGATGGGGACTGGACTAGATGATCTCTCCAGGTCACTTCCAGTCCTACGATTCTACATGATAACTATCATTTTCCTGGTACAATAGTTCTACGACTTCTCATGCCCACTACATGGCACCGTCTATTCATTACCCTTCGGTAGGCTAAACAGCCCATCACAGTAACTTACACGAGTAAACGTGATCCCTGCCCTACAGCTTCTCCGTTCCGAGCAGCAGGGCCCTGGCAGAGGGTGGAAGCGGCTCTGTGACACCGGATCCGTCCGCCGTCTCCTAGCGCTGCCCTGGCTGTAGTGACACCTGATTCCCCACGCCGAGGGGCCCAGGCAGTGCAGAGGCGGGAGGGGGCAGTGTGGGCCACACGATTCACCCCCCCCCCCCGCCTCCCCACAAACTCCCCTGGGCACTGCCAGAGGGGCCCTGTGACCCCGGTCCCGCCTCCCAGCCCAGGCACTGGCAGAGGATGGACGGGGCTCAGCCCTGGTCTGCTCAGCGCCCGCCCCGGGCAGGTGCAGCCGCAGGCTGCGCGGTGCCGCCTGCCTGGGCGGCTGCAGCCGGGCGAGCCCTGGCGGCGCGTCCTACCTGAGGCGCCGCAAGAAGCTGCGGGCTGCGCATGGCGGCGGCGGCCCCCCAGCCCGGCGGGGCCCCCAGCCCGCGGGAGAAGAGGAGGAGGCTGCCGCGGGTGCCGGTGGTGAGGGCGGCCCGGCTCCCTGCGCTGCCGGCCCTGGAGCTCTTCATGCCGCTGGGGGAGCAGCCGCCGCAGCCCCGCGCGGGCAGAGCCGCAGCCCCGGGCCCGCTCTGCGGCCGCCGGCGGCCCGGCCCGCAGCGCCCCCGCCACGTCCGGACCATTTTCGAGCCCGAGCCCGAAGGCCAGCGCGGGCAGCGGCACCGCTTCAGGCTGGAGGAGGCGGTGAGGACCTGGTGCGACCTCTGCTGCCACTTCATCTTCTCCCAGAGCCTGCGGTGCGCGGGTGAGAGCGCCCCCCACACCCGTGCCCAGTGCCGGGGGCCCCCTGGCCCTCTCCTCTGCCCTTGGCATCTTCTCAGACTCTCTCCCCCTTCCCCCGCCTCGTCCGGCCTCCTCTTCCCCTTCTGCTTTTCTCACCCGCTCTTCTCCAGTGGTCTCTGCTTTCCTCCTTCCCCCGCCCCTTCTGTTCCCCTCCTTCCCCCGCCAGGGACAGGGCGATGTTCGCTTAGAGCCATGTTCAAACAAAACTCCGTGGTCTAGGTTTGTACCTCGCCTTGCACGGGGCCTTTGAACATGGTTGGGTACCTGATACGAACCAGCTAAAGCTGACTAGAAACCTAGTTTGGTCACCGTCATGATTAAGCCAGGTGCCTAGTTATGAAATAGGGTTGTGAGGCATCTAATGACATGAGAAATATCTACAAGTATTTGCTGGTGTAAACAGCTGCGAGGGTAATAAGCTGCTTAGGGTGGTTACAAGGAAATACAGAGTGACTGAGTAATGGGGTGGAATTTAACAGAAACATGTAGGTTGTACATCAGGAAAAACTGGCTAATGCTGAGATCTGTTCCTGTGGAATAGTTATCTAAAGGGGGTGTGGTGGAAGCTTCAGGACTTAGAACGTTTAAAACTAGACTAGACAAAAAACTGAAAACACACAATAGGGAACAATCTTATATTGACAGAGGAATGGATTATGATTTCCTAGCTCTTGCCCAGCTCCAACTTCTGTATTACCCAGTACTGTTGTAGGTAGAATCACTGTAATTATTATAATTTTTCATATTCTAGAAGTTAGAGAAGGAAAATGTATTAGGTAATCGAGTCCATCCCTCTGCCATCACAGGGTTCTCCTCTCAGCATGTTTCCAGTAGCAGGGTTTTATTTTTGTATTATTTCTGATGTGGGGAAGAGGAAGCCAACTACTGGGTTTTAAGTACGACCATTTTCTTGAGGTCTCAGCTAGTTTTAGGTACATCTCCATCATTTTCAGCCTCATTTTTATGTTGTCATTGCTCCAATAACATACTTCATATATTTTGTACAGGTGTGTTTTTTAAAGTTTGTACATGTAACAAAACCACTACAAAGAAAACAATAGTTATGCTCTGTGAACCCGCTTTTGTGTGTGAAGACTGGAAGGAGATCTGAGGTGGTTTTTAACCTGGTGCTCTGAAACTAGTTTTATCTTGCTCAGTAGAGCCGTTTTGCAACCCAATTTTCAAACTATACTTCCTCCTTTTAGCAGAACACCATACCTTAGATACAACAGATTTGTGATATAATTTATGGAAGTGTGTGCTATGGACCAAACTAACCTTCCCTGAAGCAGTTCTGAGATTCAGTCCAGACAAATGTGTTTCCTTCAGATCACGGACATGTTTGTGGTATATCCTCAATCTGGTTTTCAGCAGTAAATATCTCAAGTTTGTTGAAGAGACACCATCAGTCTGAAGCTTACTCAATTTTACAAAATGAGCTAAAAGTAGCTTCAGTTATTACACTTGCCCTTGCGGCCACCTGCTAATTTTTGTCATTTTAGGACCTGATGTTAACACTGAAAATGCCTTTTTCTGTTTATGTGTATTAAAATTAGGAGTTGAGATGGGATAGGACACTGGTTCAGGTTTCTTCAGAGGGGTACTGGTATGTCTTTTGGTGTTTACACAACAAACCTAATGTGAAGGAACCGCATGGGCACAGTAGGATCCAAATAAAACTATACACAACATGTAAAGGTCAAACACCCTAGCTACATATATACACTGCTGCTGTGGTTGGGTTGTGGTAGCTTCTGAAACACAAAAGACAAATGAGGGCCACTAGAGGGCAAGCAAACTCTTCAAAGGGATACTACCCAATTCCTACACACTATCTGTACAATGAAGAGTAGTCATATACTGTAGTCCACTCCCATACACTTGAGTTTTCATGTGTGAAAAACAATTTAGATTTGGTATAATTGTGAGAGGACCCATAATGTTTTTATATAAAAATTGACTTTTTTAAAAAAAATGTGGTATTTATTAGCTTATGTGATGGGTCAAAGAATTTTGTTGCTAGCAGGAAAAAAAAACCTTAAAATTTCAGCCTTGATAATATATCTTCCAGCAAAAGTTTCCCTCCACAGGCACAGCTTTCAGTGATTACATCTTCTCTAAAACTAGCTCCAACCTTATGACTTACAGTACTTCAAGCAGTTCTGTCAAATTGCAGTTTCAGTAGCACAGGAAATGGGCAGATAAATAATTTATAACCTCTACATGAATACATCTTTTTAAAAGCTGTAAACAATAGCTCAGATGCACAGATATTTCAAGAAGCTGATATTTCATAGTTTTGTAATATTTTTCTTGTATTGAGGCAGGTATTGGCTTTATTTTTTTCAGCATGAGCTCAAACCAAAGCCAAAATACTAGAAAATCCTGGAGAAAGGATGGGGGCTGGGAAAAGCAAGCACATGGTGAATGATTTTACCTCAAAACTGGAAAATGGTAATTACATACCATGGCCATCAGCATCATATTTTTTATAGCCTACCCTTCTGCAAGTATTTAGAGGACTGAAACGAAACTAGATCCAATAGTAATGGTTTATATTTATCTATCATGCCTTCCATTTGAGGATCTTACACTTTCCAAACATTGGGCCAGGTCCTCACCTGCTATCAATTGCCATATATTTACTAACTTAAATACACTGATTTAAACCTGTTGAGGATCTGGACCATTAATGAGTTTACCCATGCTATTATAATTCCCCATTTCATTTATTGGGGAGCTGAGACAGAGAAGTTATTGTCTTCTGTGGCTTTGGGAAAGTCATCTCTGATAGAGCCAGAACTAAAACTCAGATCTCCTCACTCTTAAGATATGTCTATATTTACACAATATTTGGATGTGTAACTCTCCGCTAGTGATATTCTAGAGGCAAATTATCCCCACTCCTTTCCTCAGCTCCTCATCTTCCTTCTTGTTGTCCTCCAGGTTTCAGTTGCATTTTGTAACGATCATGGTTAAAAGTAAATGAATTAGCAACAAGAGGTAGGGAGCACACAAAGACAGACATCAAGGTTCAGTTTGAGAGTTCAGATCTTTCACTCTACTCTAGTTCCCCCAAAAACTGACTATTTGTAGAGTATATCTGAGTATTCCCAAGTATGAATTCCCCTCCATCAGCTGTGCTATTTGGAGAGGCAGGATAGTCTTGTGATTAAAGTACAGTAGTGGGGCTGGGTCCAATTGTGCCAATGTAGACAGATGTCTCTACCAGTACAGATATACCAATAGTAGCAATGGTGGAAGTTGCAAGGTCCAGGCATATTTACCACTGTATCATTGAATCCTGCAAGGGGAACTCACTTGCGTTATATTGCCACAATTTAACAATGTGGTGTTCTGACAGATGAAGCAGAGGGAGGACTGGCTGACTAGCAGGCTAGGTCTGATATTGCAATTCCAATAACCTATACATGTTTCCACAGTTATACAGAATTTAGCAGTCAGAGGAATTCCTAAATGCTTTAAAACTCACTTTATCCACCACTAAAATGGTATGTACTGTGACAGACTCAGTCTGATTGGGTGCAGGAGTCTGGTCGAAGGAAAACATACTGGATGAATAGTTCTTCTTCGAGTGCTTGCTCATATGTATTCCAGTTAGGTGTGCGCGCGCGGCGTGCACGATCGTCGGAAGATTTTTACCCTAGCAACACTCGGTGGGCCGGCTGGCGCCCCCTGGAGTGGCGCCGTTAGGTGCCCCGATATATACCGCAGCCGGCCCATCGCCCCCTCAGTTCCTTCTTACCGCCCGTGTCGGTCGTTGGAACAGTGGAGAGCAGCTCGCTGACCTCCACAGCCCTAGCTTTACAGCACTCGTTTATCTTTTAGATAGTTTAAGTACCGTTAAAGTACCGTTAATTAGTTGTTAATAGTTGTTGTTAGACTCAGTGACAATTGTAGCTGGAGATTAGGGGCTTCTCCCCTTCTCTCCAACCCGGTACCGGGCCAATGCCTGGCTCACCGGGATTCAAGCCTTGCTCGGCATGCCAGAAGCCGATGCCTACAGGAGATCCGCATGCCTCCTGTCTCAAGTGCCTCGGGGAGTCCCATCTTCCGGACAAGTGCCGTATTTGTAAGTCCTTCAAGCCGCGGACCAAAAAGGAGCGGGACTTTCGTTTGAAGCAGCTCCTGTTAGAGGCGTCTCTTAGCCCGATGTCGGCGCCGCATCGTACCACGGCACCGGCCCCGGCGGCCTCAACGTCTGCGGCACCGGAGCGTCCAACCTCCGGTAAAGAACCCAGGCACCGTCCCTCTCTACCCGGGACTTCACAGAGCCGCTCTCTGTCCCCGAGAGCCAAGAAGTCGGGTGGACCGACTAAGGCGCCGCTGCATGCGCAGCCAGCTCCAGGCCAGCCTAGGTCTGTCGAGGCGCCCGCACCGCCAACTCCGGTACCGGAAGGACCGCTGAGTTCGGTGCCAGTGGTCTCCGTGCCACTTACTCCGGCCCTCCTTAGGCCGTTGAGTCCGGCGCCGCCGTCAACACCGGCGCTGGCCCTGCCAACTCCGGCACCCGAGAGGCCGTTGAGTGCAGGTCAGCCTCCGCAGGCTCCGGTACCGACGACTCCGGTCCCGCGAGGGCCGTTGAGCTCGGTAACCGCCAGCTCCCCGGCACGCTCCGTGGTTGAGCTCCCGCTGCCGTCCACGCCGGACACCTTCGCAGCGGCGCGGGACCTGATCCAGATGACCACTCCGGTACCGACCCTGTCTACGGTACCGCCGGTGCGGATCATCACATCACGCGGCAAACCGGCCATCTTCCACCCGGTGCCGCAGGAGGAGACCAGCCAGCAGCAGCCACGTGCGTCTCCAAGGTACCGCTCGCAGTCCCGGCACCGATCACGATCCCGGCGCCGTTCCTACTCGCGGTACCGCTCCAGGTCTCCATCTGCACGGAGGTATCCTGACTCTCGGCGCCGCTCCCGGTCCCGCGGCCGGTCGACGCGCAGATCGCCGAGACGCTCCAGGTCCCGATCCGTGTCACGGTACCGAGATCATCGCAGGTACCGATCCAGGTCCCGCCCTCGATCCGGCTCTCGACGCCGCTCCCCATCCCGGCGCCGATCCGACTCTCGACGCCGATCCGGCTCCCGGCACCGGACACCATCCCGGTACCGATCCGGCTCACGGCACCGGACGCCATCCCGGCACCGATCAGGCTCCCGGCACCGGATACCATCCCGGCACCGGACCCCACCGAGGAGGCAGACCCTGGCCACGCAGACGTCACTGCATGGCTACTCTGCCCCGCCCTGGCCTTCGCGCTCTGGATCCCGCTCTTCCAGAGCTGGTAGCGACCTCTACGCGGAGGACCGCACCGTCAGCGACCAGGGTCACCTGCCAGAGACCGGGCAGGTTCAGGAGCGGTGGCCATTTTGGACCCCCATGGCATACTATGAAGCCCAGAGGGTACCAGCAAGAGCTCCTACCTCTACCACGTTGGAGCGTCGAGCGCCAGAGGCTACAGTCTCCCGCCCTTCAGAGGCTACAGTCTCCAGGCCTCCGCCAGAGGTAGAGCAGCCTGAAGCGGAGCCCCCACCCCTGGGCCCCGAAGAAGTACCCGTCGAGGACCCGCTCGCCCAAGGCCTGTCCTCTTCCTCCTCCCCTGATGAGGCAGTGGCTGGAGCATCATCATCCGGTCCACCTCCCATCGATCTAAGGGACCACCAAGCCCTGCTCCGCAGGTTGGCCCTGAATATGGACCTCCAAATCGAAGAGGTCCCTGAACTGGAGGACCCCGTGGTGGACATCCTGACGACCGATGCCCCCACTAGGGTTGCCTTACCTTTTGTGCGGACTATCCTTGCCAACGCCACATCCATCTGGCAGACACCAGCCTCAATACCCCCCACTGCCAGGGGGGTAGAGAGAAAGTACATGGCCCCCCCGAGGGATTTTCAATATCTGTATACGCACCCCCCTCCGTGTTCGTTGGTAGTCCAGTCCGTCAACGAGAGGGAGAGGAACGGCCAACAGGCCCCGGCGCCGAAATCAAAGGACGCCAAGCGCCTAGACTTGTTTGGCCGCAAGATCTACTCAGGAGGGGGCCTACAGCTTCGTGCGGCGAACCAACAGGCACTCCTGAGCCGCTATGCTTTCAACACCTGGGTCACGATGGACAAGTTTAAAGAGCTTATACCTCCAGAGTCCAGACAGGAGTATAAAGCCTTCGTGGAGGAGGGCAAAAAACTGGCCAGGACGTCGCTGCGGGCCTCCTTGGACATCGCCGACTCCGCTGCCAGAACCATCGCCTCCGGAGTCGCCATGCGGCGCATCTCCTGGCTGCAATCTTCCACCCTCCCAGCAGAGGTCCAGCACACTATCCAGGACCTACCCTTTGACGGGCAGGGCCTGTTTTCAGAGAAGACAGACCCTAAGCTGCAGACCTTAAAGGACGGTCGTACTATCATTCGCACGCTGGGAATGCATACCCCCGCGACGCAGCGTAGGCCCTTCAGGCCGTTCGTGAGACGCACCTATTTCCCCCCCCCGCCACGTCAAGACTATTACAGAAGGCCGCGTGGTCGAGGGGGTAGGAGACAGCAACCCGGCCGGCAGACCGGCCAGAGGCAGGGCCCCCACAAGCCATCCTCGGGGCCCAAACAAAATTTTTGAAGGGGCGCTCGAGGCCGGAGTACCAGTCCATTCCGATCCCGCACTCCTGTTTATGAACCGCCTCTCCCCCTTCTCCCCGGCGTGGTCGAATATCACCACGGACCGCTGGGTTTTACATACCATCCAGGGGGGATACCGATTGCAATTCGTCTCCCCACCCTCCTCCCACCCTCCCACCCCGTCCCTCTTCAGGGACCCTTCTCACGAGCAACTCCTTATCCAGGAGGTGCACGAACTCTTTACTCTGGGAGCGGTGGAGGAGGTCCCAAGGGATCTCAGAGGCAAGGGATTCTACTCCCGTTATTTCCTAATCCCAAAGCCAAAGGGGGGGCTTCGTCCTATCCTGGACTTACGGGGTCTCAACAAGTTTATGGTAAAGTTGAGATTCCGTATGCTCTCCCTGGGCACCCTTATCCCCTCTATGGATCAGGGAGACTGGTACGCCGCCCTCGACATGAAGGACGCGTATTTCCACATTGCCATCTACCCACCTCACAGACGCTTCCTGCGCTTCGTAGTGGGCCAGAGACATTTCCAGTTCGCGGTCCTGCCATTCGGCCTCTCAACAGCACCGAGAGTCTTCACAAAGTGCATGGCAGTGGTAGCAGCCGCCCTTCGGCGTCAAGGTGTTCAGGTATTCCCCTACCTCGACGACTGGCTCCTCCGTGGCAACTCCGCCAACCAGGTCCAGTCCCACATTCACAAGGCCATGGACATGTTCAACCGTCTCGGCCTCCTACTAAACATCGAAAAGTCCACTTTGGTCCCAACACAGAGAATAGACTTCATAGGGGCTATTCTGGACTCTACCCTCGCCAGGGCTTTCCTCCCAGAGGCTCGCTTTCAAACGCTTGCAGCCGCCATACGCAGCCTCCAAGCTTTCCCAACTTCGACAGCCCGCTGCTGCCTCAGCCTCATGGGTCATATGGCATCATGCACCTTCGTGACAGCCCACGCCAGGTTGCGCCTGCGGCCCCTCCAAGCATGGCTGGCCTCCGCATACCGACCACACAGGGACAACCTCGATATGATTCTGACGGTCCCACCGCAAGTCCTAGCTTCCCTCAACTGGTGGCTGGACCCCGCACATGTGATGTCAGGTATTCCCTTTCATCCACCTCAGCCTTCCCGCACCATGACTACGGATGCCTCATCCCTCGGCTGGGGGGCTCACCTGCAGAACTTCCAAACGCAGGGCCTGTGGTCGGAGCAAGAGCTGACATTACACATCAATGTCAGAGAACTCCGAGCGGTACGACTCGCCTGCCAAGCCTTCGCTCAACACTTACAGGGCCGCTGTGTCTCCATCCTTACAGACAACACGACGGCCATGCATTACATCAACAGACAGGGAGGAGCACACTCCCTTCCCCTCTGCCGAGAGGCAACTCAGCTCTGGGACTTTTGCATAGCCCGTTCCATTCACCCCGTGGCCTCGTTTCTCCCAGGAGTCCAGAACACCTTGGCGGACCGCCTGAGCAGGTCCTTTCAAACGCACGAGTGGTCCATTCGGCCAGACGTCATCCACTCTGTCTTCCAGAAGTGGGGGTTTCCCCAGATAGATCTCTTCGCGACTCGCGAGAACAGGAAATGCCAAGTGTTCTGCTCCTTTCAGGGTCGCTCCCCAGGCTCCCTGACAGACGCTTTTCTCCATCCTTGGACAGACAACCTGGCCTATGCCTTCCCACCAGTTCCACTGGTCCACAGGGTCCTGCTCAAGCTACGCAGGGACAAGGCCAGGGTGATCCTGATTGCTCCAGCGTGGCCCAGGCAACACTGGTATACCACGCTCCTGGAGATGTCCGTGACAGACCCGATCCCTCTTCCGCGATGGCCGGACCTGATCACGCAGCAGCACGGCAGGATCCAGCATCCCGACCTGCGGTCCCTTCACCTCACGGCGTGGATGCTGCATGGCTGAACCCGTCGGAGCTACGATGTTCCAGCCCGGTCCAGCACGTTCTGCTGAGCAGTAGGAAACCCTCCACCAGGTCCACCTACTCAGCTAAGTGGAAACGTTTTTCCTTGTGGTGTGGCACTCGGGGCCTTGACCCCTTGCAGGTGCCGGTTCACACCATACTGGACTACCTCCTCTTACTAAAGGAGCAGGGTCTGGCTCTCTCGTCGCTAAAGGTCCACCTAGCGGCAATTTCAGCTTTTCACCCCCGGGACGGGGCGGGTTCTGTTTTCTCCAACCCCATGGTCACTAGGTTCCTTAAGGGGTTAGAACGGCTACACCCACCGGTGCGCCGCCCGGTCCCTACATGGGACCTCAACCTAGTCATTACCAGGCTCATGGGTGCCCCATTCGAGCCCATGGCCACTTGTTCCATGCTGTATCTCTCATGGAAAACGGCCTTTCTAGTAGCCATCACCTCGGCTAGACGCGTCTCTGAACTCAGAGCGCTTACTTCGGAACCACCTTATACGGTGTTCCATAAGGATAAAGTACAGCTCAGGCCACACCCGGCTTTCCTGCCCAAGGTAGTGTCGGCTTTCCATATTAACCAAGACATTTTTCTACCTGTCTTTTATCCTAAGCCCCATGCCTCCAGGAAGGAGCAGCAACTCCATTCCCTGGATGTCCGGAGAGCCCTCGCCTTCTACATCGAGAGGACAAAGCCGTTCCGGAAGTCGACCCAGCTGTTCATCGCCGTGGCGGACCGGATGAAAGGCCTTCCCGTCTCTTCCCAGCGCATCTCGTCATGGATCACATCGTGCATCCGCACATGCTATGACTTGGCAGGTGTCCCCACCATGCACACTACGGCCCACTCTACCCGAGCTCAGGCCTCGTCGTCTGCCTTCTTGGCACACATACCTATACAAGACATTTGTAGGGCCGCGACATGGTCGTCAGTACACACTTTTGCCTCGCACTATGCCATAGTGCAACATTCTAGAGACGACGCCGCTTTTGGTTCGGCGGTCCTAAACTCTGCTGTATCACAATCCGACCCCGCCTCCTAGGAATGGCTTGGGAGTCACCTAACTGGAATACATATGAGCAAGCACTCGAAGAAGAAAACACGGTTACTCACCGTAGTAAATGGTGTTCTTCGAGATGTGTTGCTCATATGTATTCCAAACCCGCCCCCCTTCCCCACTGTCGGAGTAGCCGGCAAGAAGGAACTGAGGGGGCGATGGGCCGGCTGCGGTATATATCGGGGCACCTAACGGCGCCACTCCAGGGGGCGCCAGCCGGCCCACCGAGTGTTGCTAGGGTAAAAATCTTCCGACGATCGTGCACACCGCGCGCGCACACCTAACTGGAATACATATGAGCAACACATCTCGAAGAACACCATTTACTACGGTGAGTAACCGTGTTTTTTCTGTTCCCTGAGTGACCAGGGCAGGTGCTGCCCCGGAGCAGTCAGGAAGGTGCTAGAAGCAGTTAAGTCAGGCAGACTCCATAAGACACCTGGAACCAATTAAGAACTGATTAGACGCAATCAAGGGAAACAGGCTAATCAGATCACCTGAAGCCCATTTAAAACCAGCTGGGATTAGTTTAAAAGGAAGCTCCTTCAGTGAGGCTGACTGGTAGGAGCTGGGAGTGAGATGGTGTGCTGTTGAAAGACTGGGAGAAAGAAGGAGTGCAGTGAAAGAGCTAGGCTGACAAGCATGGTCAGGTACCAAGGAGGGTCCATTTGGGGAAGTAGGACAGAGAAGGGCTATATCTCTGGTAGTAGGAAAACTACCTGTTGACGGTGCCATTAGGATTGCTGGGCTGGAACCCAGGAAAGAAGGCGGGCCCGGGTTCCCCCCAACCCTCCCCACACCTCTACAAAAATGCTCCCTGAGTAGGAAGACTGGAGCTAAAGATGGCTCTTACACCAAACCCATTGACGTGCTGATGATGGTGACTCAGTAAGCTGTAGCCCTTGACTCTAGGAGAGGAGAGATGCTACATCAAGGGTCACAGCAAATCTCTGAGGCAAGCCCTAACTGCCTAGAAGTGCACACACTGCCCCTCCCCCCCCCCCCCCGAGGCAAAGCCACCGCTCTGCTACAGAACCCAGTGTGTTAAACAGTAGACCATACCATTGCACTGCATTTTAGGAAAGGAAGAGAAAAACATTGAAACTCAGATAATTTAATCAGTGTAGTTTACATACACAAACTAGACTAAGATGCCAGGACTAACAGCCCTGCTTTTGCCAAAAATGTTTTGGTTCTCTAATGGCCACAAGAGGAGTTGTATGTCTCATCTGAAAGTCAACACCTCCAACACAGCAGCATCTCCCCGCTGGATCACTGGTATGCTACTGGGAAAGAAGTAACCATGTACCAAATCAGCAAGACATTCCAGGATCGCCAGAGGTGGTTGGGTTTTTTTGGTTTGGGGTTTTTGTTATTTTTAAAAGTTTTTTCTATCAAGTTGTGTCCAGGATCAATTCAGTTTGGTTTGACAGCTCAGACAATATCAGAGCTTGAGGTGCTCACTGTAGACAAAGGAACATACAATTAAAGAGTGTCAAAATAAATAACTTAAAGTTCTTTATGGCTATGTCAAGACAATGTGCTAAAATAGTGTGCACGCACAGGCATGTGTGTAGTATGAATTAAGAGAAAATGACTGCAAGATCTTTGCATCAGGGATGGTCTTTGTGTTTGTTGTATTTAGCACAATGGGGGCATGATCTTCATTGAGGCTTTTGGGCACTACCACAGTACAAATAATAATACAGAATTATTACATTGCTTGAAGAACTGTCAAGGACATGACCAAGATGTCAGGTCAGCACTCAATCCGGTCTAATGGTCAGAGCCGTGGGGCTAGCCAGGCCTGGAGTTTAGAGCAGAGCCAAGGATCTGGGCCACAGGATACCCCAGGGCATAGTCAAGAGCGGAGAGGGTCAGAACCATGATCAGAAGCCAAATACCTGAGCCAATGGGTGAGCCAAAGACTTGGTCAGGAAGCAGAGCCAGGGGGTGTCAAGGATGAAGAAAGGTAGAGCTAATTTAGGCACAGGAAGCAGGACTAAGCACCACTGTGGATAGGAAACACACTGAGTAGCCAACAAGTTATGGCTGTTGCTGGGTTTAATAGTAGTTAGCGCCACCCCTCCATCAACCAGGAAGTGCAGTCAATTAGGCAGCCCCTCTAAAGATCAGCGGTGGCCAATGTGTTGCTAGGAGACTGCCCCTGCTGCATCTGGCTCCCTCACAACTAAATATTAAGGAACCTCATGTTTTGGGGGAAACTCAAAAGTCTTGTAACTGGTTGTTTTCAGACATCTGGTACAGACTGAAACATATTTTTGAACAACTTGGATGAATAAGATCAGGATTGAAACATACAATTCAAAGGAAAATGTTCTTCCATTTCAGAAGCAAAGGGACAAGGTGCACATTATTCAAGCAGCAAAGAAGCAGATCTTATTTCTTAGAATAAACTAAAACAACACTGATTTTATCTTTATCTGGCTGGACATCAGCCCAGAAAGACAAATCAAGTGTTACGAATGATTTCTGTTAACAAGGGACTTTCTGGTTGAGCCCTTGTTGCTGTTTTGGGTTACTTATCTTGAAAAGTCTTTCATTTTTTAGGAGACCAGAGCTGCACACAGCCCTCCTAAGCTTCCCATTCCTACTTTTCCTGATTAAGAAATAGATACTCCAGATATACATTATGCTATTGTCTAATTTGACCTATGCGGACAATTTGGTTTGAGACTCGTGTGGTCTGGATTATTCAGATTGTAATGAATTTAATTTAATGAGTTATAATAAAATATAATTTTTGTCTTTTTTTAAAAAAGATCCAAAATACTGAATGTAAGAATTCAATGAAGTAATAATAATTAATTACTTGTGTTTTGCTACTGGCATCATAATTTAATGTTATGTACTGTAGAAAATGTGGCGGTCTTGTATCATGTGACCTCTTCTGGCATTTGGAAAAAATAGGTGTTAGGTGGAAAAGACAGATTCTTAACTTTAGGCTGCTAGGATTTGGAATATTGTTTGTGGGTTTGGAAGAAGAACATTTTTTAATCTGGTTCATGGAGTGGATGCATGCTTGTTGCAATGGGAATAAAGAGTGATTTTGTATATACTAGCTCTACATTTCCTAGTGCACACATCTCTGGAATAGTTTTTCTTTTTCCCTTTCCTCAGTCTGGAGGCTGGCATTATTATTTATAATACACTGGTTCATTGAATCATAGGAAAATGTTACTGATTATTTTCAGGAAATTTATCCATGCTGATTAAATCTTTTATTTTTTTAGCCATATTAACAGCATGGGTGTGTATTTCTATATACTATAGTGTGTGATTATTATAAGTATACTTCTAAAATATGCAAACCATTGCATACCCAAACAAAGACAAGTTAGGGAACCCAACTGTCTATGCGGAGAAGAGTCCCAACTTTAGGAAAAGATTAAATCAGATGATATTTAGAGGCGCCATCCATTAAGAATAGGCAATTCCTTTTAAGCATTAAGTGATGAAGCTGTTCTGGGAACTGCTAGACACTCAGTTTAAAAGCTGGCACTTATGAAGTGAAATCTAATGCTTTTGATGACCATACTCTGTATATGTAATGAAATATATACAAATGTAAAAAACTGTAAGGAACTGGGAACCAACTAAAGATTTTAAAACAGGTTAATGGATGTGTTGTGCTTGTATACTAAAAGGAAGAAACAGAATACTTGCATCAGAGTTCTGACATTTGAGTCTCATTTTAAAAATCAAATAATCAGTTCAATTAGTATGCCTTGAGTACTATTTTAAAGGGCTCTTTCAGTACTTACTCAGTGTGTGCTTTTATTGTAATGTTGTAATTTATACATAAAACATTGCTTTATGCCATGTTCTAATAGGTTATCTACACTAGCCGTGCTTAATCAGTATAGGAATACCAATGTAACTATAGCAGCAAAGTTGTGGTTTGCACCGGTATGGTAAAATCACCCCCCATGAACAAGACAAGTAATACTGGTAAAATCTTTGCTGGTATTGCTGCATCTACACTAAGGGCTTGCCAGCACAGCTTTGTTGGTCTGGGGCATGAAGAGGTCTGTTCCCTGACTAACATAGCTGTGTTGGCAGAATCCCCTAGGGTAGACACAGCCTAAAAGATCAAACTTGGGCTATATAGACTTTCTTGGGCCCTGATGCTGCAGAGATCTTTGCACAGCCAGACCACTGCTCCTTTGCAGAACTCAATTGACTTCCATGCTAGTAGATCTGATTGCAGGATTGAGGCTCCATTTTGTAGTTCCTTTTATATTCTTTAGTTCTTTCCTTACTGCTTAGATTCAGTTGTTATGTTATGCTGCATAAAGAGTATCGGGTTATAGTAGAGTGTTGGTTTGTCTTTTACAGTTGAAATGCCCCAAAAAAGAATCTACTATTTGCATTTCTCTCTCATTCAGAGGATCTTCCATTTTCCCCGTCTCATCACCAAAAGGATCATTGTTCACTCAATCTTCCCTTTGATGTTAGAGGACTGGCACAGTTTCTTTTGGAGCTCATTGGTGACATTCCATTTTCCACCAGAAGGATGTGGTGGAGAAGGACGTGAAGAGCTCATTAATATCCTCATAGCACTTGCATGCCCTGCTATCCTGGGATAAAGGAACCAAGTTTAACTTTTAACAGTATTTTATGATGATACTCAGAATATTCAGTAGAAAGCTATTACTGAAGCATAACGAATCTCAGTGCAGATTAAAGGGATATAAGATTTAGATATTCTCCTTCAAAATGTAGAATATGTATGTAACCAAAAGTCTTTTTGGTGTGTGGGAAAAAGAAAAACACCTAAATCAAACAGACAAACAAATAAAAACCCAGTGTGTATCAGGGTATTCTAAATGCCTCCTGATTAGCAACAAGATTGAGGTCCTCGGTTGAAGAAGTGAAGGTAAAATGTGGAGAGGGAAAGCTTAAGTGTTTTTAACGTGTTCCTCTCAAAAATATTTATTTTTTTCTCTTTGAAGCAAACGTACTCTTGAATTTTATACAATAGCAATTTAGGCTCTTGAATTTTATACAATAGCAATTTAGGCTCCAGGAGCACTCTTAAAATGTTATTCTACAGAGTGAGAACTGAAACAGCCTCTGGATCAAACTAGAAAGGGTTGTTTAGTTTTTTCTTAGGTGAATTGTCTTACAACATCCAGATTCTCCATGTTAGAAATACTGTATCCCAGAAATGTTTTTTTGAAAATCAAATTGCATTGTGTATAGGTCATACTTGCATTCAGAATATTTTACTTTAAAATTGTTACAGAGCAATTAATGCTGCTCAGTATTTAGTAGATAAAGTGTTCTGCTACTTGTTCATTTGGCCTAATGGACTCCAGGCCATTCATCACTTAACTGTAGTGGACCCATCATTTCCCTTCTCCCCTTGCAAGTTTTGTCCTCCCTCCTTGTCTCTCGGACAGTTTCTTCCTTCCCCTTGTTAATATTTCTCTCTCCTAACTTGGCTATAGAAGCCACTTTTGCAGTGGTTCTCTCTCTCTCTCTCTGGATGTCCTAGGGCAGTAAGCTTCATGGGAGGTAAGCTTTTCAGGACAGGTGTGTTTGTACAACATCTACCACAACAGGGCCTCAATCCTTCTGACTGACAATGAAATTGTCACTACAAAAACTAATTTCCCCAAACTAATTTCCCCCAATGTTATTTATACCTTCTGGTCAAACACCCTGATTACATTGGCCTCATTACCACTACAAAGTATTCTACTGTTGAGAATAGCCCACTTCCACCTTAATTGAATTGTCTCGTTAGCGCTGACCCCCCACTTGGTAAGGTAACTCCCATTTTTCATGTACTGTGTATTTATACCTGCCTAGTGTATTTTCCACTCCATGCATCTGATGAAGTGGATTTTAGCCCACAAAACCTTATGCCCAAATAAATTTGTTAGTCTTTAAGATGCCACAAGTACCCCTCGGGTTTTTTTTTAATGAAATTGAGGTGGGAGATCAGTGTGCTATCTCATTGGATGGACCTATCACAATATTTAAGTGCAGGTTGGCAAAGTGTCGCAGGAAGTAAGTAATGACACTTTATTTGTCTGGATGGAGTTTTGGGCTGTCAGACAGTTTAGTTTTTCCTAGCTTGCTATGAATACTGACAAACACCTTTTTGATTTTGCTCATTAGTGTCTCACAAGAGCACCGAGTGTATGAAATCGCAGGCACAGTAGTCTGAGAGCAAGTAAGTGAGGTGGGGGATTTGAAGGAAGTGAAAGGGGTCTGATGAAAAATAGGCTGTGCATTAGCTCTTTGTATGTTTTTCTTTCGTATTCCAATTCCAGTTAATATGTTCTAACAGCTGCCAAGACTATGTCCAAAAGTAAAGGGTACAAGAAACATCCCTCTGTTTTCTGCCTGTGGAGAGAAAATGTACAAAGTCCATATCCATTCATTGAAATGCAAACAGCTTGTAATACCTAACTCCAAATGCAAGCTTCAAAAAAGGATACTTACAGCATTACACTGAAGTAAAGTAGGTTCAAACTAATTTTGTCTTAAACTGACCAAATTAGAATGCAATAACATAAGAACTATACTCTCTAATTGATAGGCAATAGGCGTCATGGTTAACACAGTAGTATTTTCTGTTTTCTATCTTTGACCCCGTTCCCTTTGTAGATAGTTCTGTGCAAGCTCCCAAAAATAAATCTACTCATTTTGGCACATAGTAAACCAAAGCCTACGGGCAAGGTGATCTATCATCCACTGAGTCTAATACTGTGTGTCCAATCATATTATAAGACTGCTCAATATCCCTTTTCCAATCCAAGCCGTTGGCTTTATTTTCCTCTGTATTCTAGAATGGAACTGCTTAAAAGAGTGACCTTTCTTGTTGGCTGTCAAATCAAATATCAGTCACTTATTATTAATTATTATTACTATGATAACAGTACCTGAGAGCTGGATAAAATTAAGATTAATTTGCTGTTTCCATTATAAACCTCTCTTTTAATCTATTAACAGCTTTTCGTGTTTAATTCATATTTTATTTCCTCACACACACAAAAAGTACATCTACAACAAACTTCTGTACCTCAAAGAATGCTAAAGTTGCAAAGTGAAGCACAATATAATTTCCCAAGAATTAGCCCATTACCATCATACTTAACCACATCAACGTACGTATACCATCTCTAACTTTCATTTCAGCATTATCACTGTTCTGTCTTGACATATGCACATTCCAAACACCAAAGAAAACAAAATAAATCACGTATGCCAAGTTACTTACCTTATCAAAAATGCAAACAAACTACTGTATATTTACATTGTGAGTTATAAAAAATCAGCTGTGTTATACTGTAAAGTGCACAGTAACAAACAAAAACAGCCACAAATATTATTGAAATGTACACAAAGACACTTGTTTCACATGTATGTTCATAATATATTATATAATGAAATAACAAATTAGCTGGTTGGAGTTAAAGTTGTACTTTTCAGTGTGATTTTCTATCTTCATAAAAGCCAGCAAGTAGCTCAGTGGAGTTAGAGAATTGCAGGGAGTAGGAAGGCTCCTGAAGGAATCCCTGGGTTAGGGGTGGGAAATCTGTATTTATGTATTTATGACTCTCAAGCAGATGGCCTGAAGAGTTTAATCCTGGAGGGAGTAGGTTAGGAAGGAAAGGGAGTAGAGAGGCTTGCCTTAAATCCAAGGCAGAAGTGAAAATTAGAAAAACAAAAGAGGTTAAAGTGTAGTAGCCGTGTTAGTCTGTGTCAGCAAAACGAAAATAAGAAAGAAAAACTTGTAGCACCTTAGAGACTAACAAATTTATTTCAGCATAAGCTTTTGTGGGTTAATACCCACTTCATCGGATGCATGGAATGAAACACACTGCAGACAGACATTTATACAGTCAGAGAAACATGATAAGGTCCAGGTGTATAAGAGGCTAATTAGTTGAGAGGAAACATGACAGCAGGGGAAGAAAAAGCTTTTGAAGTGATAAACAAGATGGTCACACAGGTGTGAATGAGGATCATTAACTTAAGGGAAATAGATTCAATTAACATAATGGCCGAGCCATTCCAAATCTCGATTTAATCCGGAGGCAACGCAATCTAGTTTGCATATCAATTCGAGTTCAATAGTTTCTCTTTGAAGTCTGCTTTTGGAGTTAATCTGTCGCAACACTGCTGTCCTCAAATCTGTCACTGAGTGATCAGGGAGGTTGAAGTGTTCTCCTACTGGTTTTTGAATGTTATGATTCCTGATGTCAGATTTATGTCCATTTATTCTTTTGCGTAGAGACTGTCCGGTTTGGCCAATGTACATGGCAGAGGGGCATTGCTGGCACATGATGGCATATATCACATTGGTAGATGTGCAGGTGAATGAGCCCCTGATGGCGTGGCGTATGTGATTAGGCCCTGTGATGGTATCACTTGACTCACCCAAATTCACCAAAGTTCATTAGCCCTGGACTGAGTCCACTAGATCAGTGTTTCTCAATGACAGGTCCATGGACTAGCACCAGTCCCTGAGATCTCCCTGATGCAGTTTAGGAAGGCAGCAAGCTGGTCCATGGTATCAAAAAGGTTGAGAAACACTGCACTAGGTCACACTGCCAGAGTACTTGAAATCATTTTTGGTTTACTACAGTGGCAGGACTGGACATGGACACAGCTATACAGTATGAGACTCAATTCTTTATTTAAGTCTTTATTTTAGAAGTGTCAGGATATAATAATAATAAGTAATATATCTCAGGATATCTAAATTATATTTATTCTTTCCTCAACTTGAAATATTTATTTGATTGGGTTTATAGAGATCCTGTTCTATTAAACACTTCTGGCCATATCATCCCCTCCCACAGAAGAAGGCGAACTTGAAAAACTCTAGGGTGTTGACCCGATGGCATTCCCAGTGCACCAGAGAGTCAAGGACATGGTACTATGGCTCTGCAACTGCTGTGGGCCAGCTGCAGGGAGGACTGGTACATCCATGCTATTCACTGTTCTGCCTTCCCCAATGACAAAATGGCTCCTTTGAATGGGTCAGCATTAACATACCACATGCTAGAATTTCCATGGGTTAACAGAGAGGTAATGCACAGAGAAAGTTGCATAGGTTCATAAAAGAGAATAAAGCTGCTTAAGCCCATCTTTCCCATTACATGCTTTCTGTCCAGTTTTGAACCCAAAATATGAAGGCAAGATTTTGGCACTTAAACAACAGGTTACATCCTAACCCCGAAAGCCCCATTCCTTGTGTAACTCCCACTGAACTCAGTAGGAGCATTGTGTATGGAACAGCTTCGGGATGTTCAGTGTTCAGTGATTTAGATATACCAAGTAATGCATCTTGGTGCACCAGGTGCAATGTTAATTTAGTTGGTTTTAGCACATTTTTATGTCTTTCACTTATAACTATAATTCATGTAATATTTTTATAAGGTTTGTGCCATTTTTCTCCTTTCCTTTCTTAGTCCTTGTTTTCTTTGTTTCAATGTGACATTTACATTTCTGTTATATAAATAATGAGAAATCTCATTATTTCAGTGGTAAACATAGGGGCCAATATGTGTGAAAGACCTTTAATCTCACACCTACATAAAAGTACAAAAATAAAACAAAACAAACAAAAAATCCCATCATTGGAGCTATGCCAATTTATTCACAAAGGCATAAATTGTTAAATTTTATCACAACTTGTGTTATGTTACTGTGAGGCAGGGAGATACAGTAGATTTCCATTTGTAAAGTCTTTTAAATGGAAGCAAGAGTCTGGAAGAGTCATGGATTACTGACTGCATGGATTGCTGGTTAATGTGTGTGTGTGTGTGTGTAGCTGCTGGGAAAACATATATTTTTTAAAAGCACAAAGATATAGCTACTTGCTGGGAGAAAGTTTGTTAGGAGTAGGTGAACAGTTGAGGTGGAAATCTGAACCAGTTGTGGTGGAATTTGCTGAGCAAATATGCAGGAACTTTAGTTTTTACCGTCTTTATCTCAGTCTTTATTTTATAGCAACTGCATAGGCTTGACAGGCATAAGATTGTTACCATTAAGAAATTATGCTCTGGTAAGGAATCTGTGTCACAATTGTTTGATGTTGCAATGTAGATATCATCCTGTAGTGCTTCAACATGAGATGACCAGTCAAGAAGAGGGTTTCTTACATTGCATGCATGGGAGGAGGGGACTTACAACTTCCCCATGACTTAGCCAGAAGATCCATTGCTCTGGAACCCCATTCTCAGAACCTGTATTATTTCTATTGTTTCAGCCCAGGTGACTAGATTCAGCAAAGTTATTCAATAGGTAAGTGGGGAAGCTTGTCGTTGTGGTAGATGGCTAAACACTTGTAGCTAATACATTAATAATAATTATTATTATTAATAATAAACTATCTAAAGATTTATTAACTAGAAAAAGGAAATAAGAGTTATTTACAAGGCTGAAGCAAGTAAACATATACACACACAAATGAGTTACAGTCTTAAGTTTCAAAAGGTAATAGAAGCTTCTGTAATAAGCAAACTTGATGGGTATCTCTATATAGCAACTAGACACTTGCGGCTGGCCTGTGCCAGCCAACTCCAGCTCGTGGGTCTTGGGCTGCAGGGCTATTTCATTGCTGTGTTGTGTTGACTTGGCTCGGGCTGGAGCCCGCACTCTGGGACTCTCCCATCTCGCAGGGTCCTAGAGCCTGGGCTCCAGCCCGAGCCTAGACGTCTACACAGGAATGAAACAGCCCTGCAGTAGGTCTCCTTTTCATGGGGCAGGGGCAGCCAAGTCTTTTGTCCTCTGTCGACAATGGTTCATCTGGTGTTGAGTGTGCCGCCCAACAAAAGAAGGCCCATCATTAATGCTTTGCTCTCTAACTGTAAATCACCAGACAGAGGAGAACACTCAAATATTGCCATATAACATGGAATACAGATATTATAAGTTAGATTAATGCATGCAACAACTTACAAGCATTCCTTAAAGGCTAAACACTAAGCACATTTTTATAACTCTAATGCCTATTTTAACAATACTAACATACAGATGAGCCAGGCTGGTTCCAGCTATGCATTTGTTCAGTTGAGACTGAGGGGCCTTGGCATGGGCTGGCATCTGGTCTACCAGCATTACAGGGCTCTTTCAGGCTCTTCTGTTGAAGTCGTGCTCTGGACAAATAGTGAAAGGGTAAAAGCCTACTTGATGATTGTCAAATAATTGTGGCTGAGTTGTGGACAAGACATGGAAAATCACGGAAAAGTAATAATGGACTTTTATTAATTGCAGTAACCTGGAAAAGCTGGCTGTCTGCGGGCCTGAAAATGGGAGCCTCGGCTGCATGTGGGGCTGACTGCAGGAGCCCCAGCCACGGGCGGGGCTGACTGTTAAAATGTAACATACATACACCTGAAGTCAGCATCAAAATTGCGGTGGAAGCCTAATATTGCGGGATCTGCAATATCACAAATTAAGTAGGGCTTTATGAAAGAGTGATTGGAGCAGGGGGGCTGGACCCAGAGTCTTCTGCTCCCCAGATGGATGCCCAACATATGGGCGACATTCCATTGTAGGTTTCAGTGTAGTAGCCGTGTTAGTCTGTGTCAGCAAAACGAAAATAAGAAAGAAAAACTTGTAGCACCTTAGAGACTAACAAATTTATTTCAGCGTAAGCTTTCGTGGGTTTCCATTGTAGCTCTCTCTATGGCCCAATCACTCTTTCTTATTTATCCACAATAGAATAGCTTTAACAGGGGAGACCAAGGGAGCCCCACATCAGAATATCTCAGGTCAGTGGTTAGAACATTCTCAGAGTGGGAGATTCCAATTCCAATCCTTTCTCCCCCTCTGCCAGGGAAGAGGGAATTGAACCTCCGACTCCACCATCACTTCCTTCTTCTGGAACAAGGCAAGCACCTTACTCATTCCCATGAGAAATTATGTAGGTGTTAAACCAGGAGAGGGGTTCCCATTTGTGGACTGGTGACAGAACTAGGCACCTCCCTACAGCCTGGATTTAGGCACCCATCACTGAGGGTATGTCTACACTACGGTACTAGTTCGATTTCTGTGAAACCGAACTTGTGAACCCGATATTTCCAGGTCGATTGTTCGAATCCACACCAGGGATGTTTATTCGAATGTCCGAGTCCACAGTAGGGGGGCAAGCGTCGACATTGCAAGCGTTGCACTGTGGGTAGCTATCCCACAGTTCCCGCAGTCCCGCCTGCCCACTGGAATTCTGGGTGTAGCCCCCAGTGCCTTGTGGGAACGAAATTGTGTCAAGGGTCGGTATACGTACATTTCGTCACTCGACCCACACTTCCGCCTTCCCTACGTGAAAGCGCCGGCGGGGAATGAATTCGCGCCCTTTTCCTGTGGCTGATAGCTCGGACGCCACTGGACAGTGAGCATGGAGCCCTCCGCGATTATCGCAGATGTTCTGTCCGTAGCCAACAACTCGCGCCTTATAGCGCACCTTTTCCAGACTCTGATGCAGAGAAATCGGGAGAGGAGACAACGTAATCTCCGGGAGTACTTAAACTGTGAAAGGGGCATTGATCTCTTGCAAAGCGCTGGACCCCGGACCCTAGACATCATGGTGGCAATGGGTCACGTTGATCCCGTGGAACGGCGATGCTGGGCAAGGGAAACAAGCACTGACTGGTGGGACCGCATAGTGCTGCAGGTATGGGATGAGTCCCAGTGGCTGCGAAACTTTCGGATGCGTAAGTGCACTTTTATGGAACTTTGTGAGTTGCTGTCCCCTGCCCTGAAGCGCCAGGACACCCGGATGCGAGCTGCCCTCACTATCCAGAAGCGAGTGGCCATAGCCCTGTGGAAGCTTGCAACCCCTGACAGCTACCGGTCAGTAGCGAACCAATTTGGAGTGGGCAAGTCTACCGTGGGGGTTGCTGTGATGCAGGTAGCCCGTGCAATCGTTGACCTTCTGCTCCACAAAGTAGTGACCCTGGGAGACGTGCAGGCGATCATAGATGGCTTCGCTGCAATGGGATTCCCAAACTGCGGTGGGGCCATAGATGGGACACACATCCCTATCCTGGGACCGGAGCACCAGGGCGGCCAGTATATTAACCGAAAGGGCTATTTTTCTATGGTTCTGCAAGCACTAGTGGACCACAAAGGACGTTTTACAAACATCAATGTTGGGTGGCCAGGAAAGGTTCATGATGCTCGTGTTTTCAAGAACTCTGGTCTGTTTAGACGCCTGCAACAGGGGGTTTATTTCCCTGACCACAAAATCACTGTTGGGGATGTGGAGATGCCAACAGTGATCCTGGGGGACCCTGCCTACCCGCTAATGCCATGGCTCATGAAGCCATACACGGGAGCCCTGGACACTGAAAAGGAGCTCTTTAATTACCGCCTGAGCAAATGCAGAATGGTGGTGGAGTGTGCCTTTGGCCGTCTCAAAGCAAGATGGCGAAGCTTACTTACTCGCTCCGACCTCAGCCCTAAAAATATCCCCATTGTGATTGCGGCGTGCTGTGTGCTCCACAATCTCTGTGAGATCAAGGGGGAGACATTTATGCAGGGCTGGGAGTTTGAGGCAAATCGACTATCAGCAGATTACGCTCAGCCAGACACCAGAGCCATTCGAAGATCACAGCGGGAGGCGGTCCGCATCCGGGAAGCTTTGAAAGCTCGCTTCCAGACAGAGCGGGTTAACCAGTGACTGCTACACTTCCGTAAAGAGATACTGGACCTTCCCCTGTCCCTTTACACATGTCCCGTTGCCCATCCTCCCATTACCAACCGCCTTCCCCCTCCTTGGATCAACGCTGTAAAGTCACAATAAAGGAAAGATTTTTCTGTTTGAACCTGTTCCTGTACTTCTTCTTGGGTAATGATTATCACCATGTAGGCATACGGCGGTTGGGGGGCGGTTTGGTTGGGGGACACTTCCCTTCAAAGGGGAAGCTGTTGATCCTGCCCAAAGCGCAGTGCCAAGAGGTGTTCCGCTTGCTTAAAGGGACCATCAACCTCTCCTAATCCCATGTGTGTGTGGTGGTGTCTATGTGCCTTGTACGTATTGAGTATCGCCAACGGATCACACAGTGCATTGATCTATCCAGCAGGCTACTGTCAGCCGCAAAAGATCAGCGACCACCCTCCCCAAACATACAGTGCACCACCCAACCCCCAACCCCACGTTTAGAACGTAGAAACCAGCACAACGAAGGAAAGGTGTGCTTAATGCATGCAATGTGTACTGTGCTTGTCACTTCAGCAGTTAACCTGTCTGCACCCTCGTTTGTGCTCCCATTCTCTGCACTTAAAAACCATGTTAACCACTACCCAGAGATACAAACGGTCCCATTTAAAACACTCAGGGAAACATCGGTGAACCAAAAAACAAGATTTATTCAACAAAACAGTAACTTAACATAGAACCTGGGAAGGGAGGTGCTCAGGGGTGCTGCTGGATGGAGAGGAGGGAAAAGTCTATGGTTTTGGGAATGACAGCCTTCTGCTACTGCAGCGGTCTGCAGGGGTGGATTGAGTATTTCCACGCACCCTGGCTCCCCTTGTCCTAGTGACTTTTGGGGAGGAAGCCACTGGACTTGGTGGCGGGGGAGGGCGGCTTGAAAGAACATACAGAGGCGCTCTTTCCTCATGTCTCCTGTCCTGGAGAATATCCACTAGGCGCCGGAGCGTGTCTGTTTGCTCCCTCATTATTCCCAGCATTGTTTGGGTCGCCTGCTGATCCTCCTGCCGCCACCTGTCCTCGCGCGCTTCAGCCCTCTGCTCCCGTTCCCTGGCTGCTCGCTCGTACCGTGCGAAGTCCTCTCTGCGCTGTGCCGCCTCCCTCTGTGACAGCATCACTAATTCCGAGAACATGTCGTCCCTGGTTCTCTTTTTGCGCCGCCTTATCTGGACTAGGCCATGGGTGGGAGAAGCACTGGTAGGGCGGGAGACAGTCACAGCTGTGGGATAAATGAAAGGGAGTGAATTCCTCAGAATGATACTTTTTCAAGAACAATGACCATACTCTTTCACCGTGAATAGGACCAAAGACAGTGCCTATCACATGTACACGTACTACAAGGTCAAATACTATGCCTTAAGGCTGAGTGAGTGTCTGGGGTCCCGGTATACGGATCCCAGAAGCCTTGCCGTACACAGAAAATCACCTCTCTGAAAACCATGGTAAGGTGCTTACTTTGGACTGCTGCGAGATTGCTTCACAGCACTGCTCTACTCCCATGTCTCCCTCAGTGTTCCTGGCGGTGGTCAGTAACTGCTGCTGGCCAAACCGATAATCTACGGCGGCTGTCCTAAACCCCCCCCCCCGTCCGCGTTGCCGCTCCAGGGAACCAAAAATGCCCGCGAACCGCTCTGCGTGAACGGCTCGCCTACCCTTCCCCCCCCCTCAGCGTGGCAGCTCCAGGGAACCAAAAATGCCCGCGAACCGCTCAGCGTGAACGGCTCGCCAACCCTCCCCCCCCTCTGCGTGGCTGCTCTAGGGAATCAAAAATGCCCGCGAACCGCTCTGCGTGAACGGCTCGCCTACCCTCCCCCCCCCTCCGCGTGGCTGCTCCAGGGAACCAAAAATGCCCGCGAACCGCTCTGCGTGAACGGCTCACCTACCCTCCCCCCCCTCCGCGTGGCTGCTCTAGGGAATCAAAAATGCCCACGAACCGCTCAGCGTGAACGGCTCGCCTATCCTATCCCCGGTTTAGCGTTGCCGGTCCCCGGGACTGTCCCTACCCGCGCACCGATATGTACTACTGGTTTTGCTCCCGACCCCCTACCACCACGCGTTAACATAAACAGCCGGGTGTCTGTCTGTAAGGGGAAAAGGAAGCATGCAGTATACTAATTATACCACTCATTCGAACCAGGACCCCATGACTGATATCACTCTGATGAGGATTACGGAGACAGAGAAAATCTGCATGCTGCGTCAATGCAAGCAAACCCCGGGGCCGTATGCTGCCATGCTATGCAAGGCAATGATACCAGAGTACCTGCTGCTCGCATGGCGCGGGAAAGTATCCTACCATGGAGGAGACAATAAGGCAGCTCTCCCAGTGAACGTGCTAAACAAGCTATCGCTGTACCTTCAAGACAGCTTCTCTGAGATCTCTGCTGGTGATTACACCTCTATCCCCATACATATTGACAGACTTTTCGAATAGTTGCACGGGAAAGCGACTCCAAGGTGAAGCGCATAAGGCCAATGAAGCCACAGTTACAGAGCGCTAACACACCATAACCATTGTATTGAAAATAAATGTCTAAAACACTGACCTGATGATCCCTCTCCTGATTCCTGGTCAGGAATGCTGCCTTGGGAGTGTTCGAAGGGCAGCGCAGTCAGGGTGAGGAATAGTTCCTGGCTGTCGGGGAAATCTCCAGGGTGACCGCTTTCGATTGCCTCGTCCCCCTGCCCTCCTTCCTCTTCTTCGCCGTCAGCGAAAACCTCCTCCGATGTGTCCGTAGAATGGACCCCATCATCGGTGTCCACGGACACTGGTGGGGTAGTTGTTGCCGCACCACCGAGCATGGCGTGCAGTGCCTCGTAAAATCGGCAAGTCTGAGGAGCTGAGCCGGAGCGTCCGTTGGACTCTTTGGTCTTTTGGTACGCCTGACGTAGCTCCTTGATTTTGACGCGGCACTGCGTAGCATCCCGGCTGTACCCTCTCTCCGTCATAGCCTGGGAAATCTTCTCGTAAATTTTGGCATTCCGTCTTTTTGAACGGAGCTCGGCTAGGATCGATTCATCGCCCCACACAGCGATCAGATCCAAAACCTCACGATCACTCCATGTTGGAGCTCTCTTTCTATTCAGTGATGGCATCGAAACCACCGCTGTAGAGCTCTGCATCATTGCCAGTGCTGCTGAGCTCGCCACTATGTCCAAAGAGGCAATGGGATTCAAAATGGCCACAGAGGAAAAAGCATTCAAATTTTTGCGGGGATTTCTCTGAGTGGCAGGTCAGAGCGTCCGAGTACACAATACTGCCCTGAGCGTCCACCGAGTGGTGCACTGTGGGATAGCTCCCGGAGCTATTAGCGTTGAATTCCGTCCACAGTACCTCGCATTCGACATGCCCATTTCGAATTTGGCGCTACTCCCCTCATCAGGGTGGAGTACCGAAATCGATTCAAGGAGCCCTTAATGTCGAAATAAACTGCTTCCTAATGTGGACGGGTGAGGGATTAAATCGAGTTAACGCTGATAAATTCGACATAAAGTCCTAGTGTAGACCTGGCCTGAGAAAGGAGTGGGGCTTAGCACACACTGTCTCCCATTTGATAGCTTAGACAGGGAATCACCTAACATGCCAGCTTTTGTGGATCACATTCTTTGGTGCCTGTGTCTGCACATTCATTGTATAGGGAGCCTATGTGCTAACTTGGCTTCTTGGATAACAATGTTGTTGCTGTGATTTCCAAGGTACCTAAAAGTTAGGTGCCATGATGCTCCACGTTGATATGCCTAAGTTCCTTTGTGGATTCCACTTTCTGATTCTGAAGCCAGAAGGAACTGTTATCTAGGCTGACTTCTGTGTAACACAGGCTCTGGAGTGTTGCCCACTAGTTCCCTCATAGTGCCTGTGGCAGGGTCGGACTCCCCCTGCGGCGCCTCCTGCTGGTTGTCCTGGGAATTAGCTCGTCCAGCCCTGGAGCGCCCTCTGCAGGCCAGTGATCCGCCTGTCCACTCTGGGCCCGCGTCCCTCCCAGGACCCGGTGCCCTTTTAACTGGGGTGCTGCCCCCTGGCAGTACCCCTAGATCTGGGTCTCCCCTCCCCAGGGGAACCCCCAACCCACTATCCCCACCTTGCCTCAGTCGTAGGCTACTGCCAGTCACCAGCTAGCCCCCACGCCCTGGGGCAGACTGCAGTATAAGCCACTCATCACAGGCAAAGGGGGGTTGGACCTGCTGCCTCAGCCTACCTGTGGGTTGCCCCCTGCAACCCCAGTACCCGGTCGGGCCTTACCAGGCCTGCAGTCTGGGTTTCCTAGGCCAGAGCTCCCCAGCTCCCTTGGCCTTTCCCCAGCCCTGCTCCACTCCAGGTACCCTGCTTAGGTCCTCCAGCCAGGCCCTTCTCTCCCTAAAGGCAGAGAGAGAGTGTGTGTTTGCTCCCGGCCCACTGCCCTCTTATAAGGGCCAGCTGGGCCCTGATTAACTGGCCACAGCTGTGGCTGCCTTGCCAATCAGCCCAGCTGCTGAGCCTCAGCCCTCTCCCAGGGCTATTTCCAGCCGTTCAGGGCAGGAGCAGGGTTCCACCCTGCTACAGTGCCCAAAACCTATTGCCAAAATAGAGCATATCTTTTAGAAACAGAGATCCAATCTTGATTTAAAGTCTTCAAGTAATGGAGAGTCTACCACAGTACTTGTTCCAGTGGTTAAATACTGATTGTTGAAAAACTGAATCTTATTTCAGGTTGAATTTTGCAGGTTAACCTGTTTGTTCTTCTTTGAGTACTAGTCCCTATGTGTATTCCCCACATGGGTACGCATGCCTTCCATGTGTCTGAGACTGGAGATTTGTAGCAAGTAGTGTCCGTTGGTCTGCACCTGTGCAGTTGTCCTGTTCATGCTCTGAACTTAGGGCATAAATGGTTGTGCAGGCCAATGCCTCTCCAGTTCCTTCTTACCTCCACATGGCCTGGGAATCCTCTGTGTCCATTACTATCCTCCTCTACTTCTGAATTTGTAAATATATGGTGTAAGTAGTTTTTAACAAGTTTAGACTTACTATTTATAATTTTAGTATGTTTAATATTTTGTATGTATAGCTAGTATAGTTATATAGTTCCTCTCCACAGAGAAGGACTATGCCCAGAGTCCCAAGGTTTAAGAACTGTATCTTCTGCCCTTGCTCCTTTGGGCTACATTACCCACCGGAGCAATCGATCTTTCGGGGATCGATTTTTCGCGATCCCCGATCGCTCTGCTGTCGACTCCGGCAATCCACCCCCGGCCAGAGGAAGAAGCGGAGTCGACGGGGGAGCGAGGGCAGTCGACCCTGCGGCGTCCTCACAGTGTGGTAAGTCAATCGAGGTACGTCAACTTCAGCTAAGTTATTCACGTAGCTGAAGTTGCGTACCTTACATCGACCCCCCCCCCAGTGTAGACGTGGGCCATGAGTTACAAACATCAGTGCTACTGTTACTTCCTTGGGGAGACTCACATCTCTGACAAATGCAGCATCTGCTGCTCCTTCCCTCCCTGAACCCATGTATGATGAGAGCTGCATGTGCAGAACCACCTCATGGAAAAGGCCAGGAGACCCTCATCAGATCCAGTCTGGGGAGACCCTCCCTGTACATCAGCCTCAGTTGGTGAGCAGCACCCCTCCAAGCATCAGCTCCAGATCAGAGGCCAAAACAGTTAAGCCTAATAAACCCTCTTTTGAGAGGAGGGGAAATGAACATAGGCACCAAGACAGATCCCTGTCCAGTTCTGCTTCTAAGGGCTGGTCCACACTGGGGGGGATGGGGGGGGCGATCGATCTAAGGCTAGGTCTACACTACCCCCCCCTATCGAACTAAGGTACGCAACTTCAGCTACGTGAATAACGTAGCTGAAGTCGCAGTACCTTAGTTCGAATGAAAAAGCACTTACCCGGGGTCCACACGCGGCGCGCAGGCTCCCCCGTCGACTCCGCCTACTCCGTTCGTCGAGCTGGAGTACCAGCGTCGACAACGGAGCACTTCCTGGTTCGATTTATCGCGTCTTGACAAGACGCGATAAATCGAACCCAGAACATCGATCCGACGCGTTCGACGGACGCGTAAGTATAGACGTACCCTAAGATACGCAACTTCAGCTACGTGAATAACGTAGCTGAAGTCGAATATCTTAGATTGATTTCAAAAGGTACTTACCCCGGTCCACACCGCAGCAGGCAGGCTCCCCCGTCGACAGCGCTTCCGCCGCTCGCGGAGCTGGAGTTCCAGTGTCGACGGGGAGCGGCTCTGGGATCAATTTATCGCGTCTAGACAAGACAAGATAAATCGATCCCAGAACATCGATAGCTACCCGCCGAATAGGGCAGGTAGTGTAGACGTAGCCTAAGAAAAAGGATCCCTCCCTGTCTTGATCCAAGCCAGGTGAGTACTTGCAAACGAGTTCTAAAGATTTAGGTCCACATAAATCTTTCATCCAAGAAGGGAAGGTATTGGTACCATCTCACATAGACTGAAAGATCAGCACCTGCTTGTTCAAACTGGGAGCTCCACATTGGATTCTCATTCTACATCTCTGGTATATTCCAGCTGGGATCCTATGAGTGCCAGAACATTGGACGCACCGGATCCACTGCCTCCAGCCTCCAAGTCTCCTTGAACTCTGGGAAGCACTGAAACCTTTATCTCCCTGGCGGATACTTTTGCTTTACCCTACTGACAATCTTCTCTTCTATCAGGACTGGTCTTCCTCAGAGGTATTTCACCACCAGCAGAAACCATCTTGAGGAGAGGAGCATTCTCCCTTACACATCCACTAGCCAGAGCATTCTCCCTCCAGTACCGCCGGCACCGCTAGTAGAATAGGAACCTACCTTTCCTCAAATAACCCTCAAAAGACATGTAGGGAGATAATGTTTGTGTTTTTGTGTATTTACATATGTATGAGTAGGGTTGATAATGTAATCAACAGTCTCAGTCTATGCTGTATTCTAATATCATTTAAATGAATTGTAAACACAGGATATCTCAGGGTTCATCTCTCTTTGAAATGTACTGTGAATGGTGGAGGAACAAGCAAATGGCCTTATGTTAATTAGTATAGCTAAGTACTGGTGATGGACCTCCTTCAAAGTCATTCTAATTACCTTTTGTTCCACGAAGAACTCCCAACTTGTCAAAGAGGACATGAAATTGTATAAAAGATCATTGGGTCCTGATTCTGTCATCTCAGATCTGCTTAGACTTCATCAGGGAAAGTTTGAGTCGCAAGACTGAGGTCCCAGTTATGCTGGTACGCCCTGAATATGAGATTTGGACATTGGACTACGAGCTATGAACTGAATTCTAAAGGAACTCTTTGCAACTACGAAGCTCACCATCTCTGCTATGAATCTGAACCTCAATGATTTGAACTCATGTCTGTATGTATAATGATCTTTTAACCATACTCTCTTTCGTTTTTTAATAAATTTTAGTTTAGTTAATAAGAATTGGCTGTGGCGTGTATTTGGGTAAGATCTGAAACATTCATTAACCTGGGAGGTAATGTGTCTGATCTTTTGGGATTGGTAGAACCTTTTCTTTTATATGATGAAATAAGATTTACAGAAAATGTCAGCATATTTGACGTGGGTACCTGGATGCAGGCCTGAGGCTCTATCACTTTGAGGGAACTGTGTTGTTTGAACTGCTGAGTAACCAGTAAGGTAATAAAGAAGCTGTTTTATGTTGGCTTGGTAAATCTAAGTATTGGAATATCCACCAGCTTTATGGGGATTGTCAAAACTTCTATTGGCTCCTTCTGGGTCCATCTGGCAGCAGTCAGTGCCTTCCACCCTCCAATGGAAGGCCATTTTATCTTTACTCATATAACCACATTTTGTTTCCTGAAAGGTCTTATTAGTACCTTCCCACCATAGGTGAAACCTATACTGCAATGGGACCTCAATCTGGTTCTTTCGATTCTTACCAGGCCACCCTTCAAACCACTGACCATGTGCTCCATGTTGTACCTGACCATGAAGCTTGCTTTCGTAGTCGCTATCAGACTGGCCAGACAAGTGAGTGAACTGGAAGCACTCATGGCTGACCCACTGTACATCATATTTCATAAAGAAAAACTCGTGCTTTGCCTCCGCCCAAAATTAATCTCCAAGATAATTTCTGAGTTTCATATGTATCAACCTATCGTTTACTGGTATTCTTCCCAAAACCTCATGCTTCTGAATCCAGTGAGGAAAAGAGACTGCATTCCCTTGATGTCAGACAGGTCTTGGCCTTTTATCTGCAAAGAACAAAAACGGTTAGGAAAACACAAGCCGCTTTTTCACAAGGACAAGCATTATCTGTCCCTAGACTTTCTAAGTACATTTCTGGATGCACCATTCTTTGTTATCAGTGTCACGTGTTCCCCAACCTCCCCTCCACAATGGGGAGAGGACCCACTCTACAAGAGCACAGACAACATCTTCTGCATCTCTTTGAGAAGTACTGATGTTGAACATTTGTAAGGCAGCTTCCTGGAGCTCCATCCACACCTTTCTGAAGCAGGATGCCATAGTCCAAGACTCTTCTGCAGATGGAGCTGTGGGGACAGCAGTATTACAGACATCCATACCAACTACAGTCTCACACCCTCCTCCTGTTTGAATATCCATGTGTGGAATACACATAGGGACCAGCACTCAAAGAAGATTGAGAGGTTACTTACCCATAACTAGAGGTTCTCTGATGTGTGGTCCCTATCTGTATTCTACTACCCATCTTTCTTCCCCTCTGCTTTGGATCTTATCTGATTCGTGGTAGAAGAAAGAACTGAAGAGGTGTCGGCCCACATTGTTATTATTATGCCCGCTGTTCAGAGCACAAGGAGGGCAACTGTACAGGTGAGGACCAACACTACTTGCTACAAATCTCCAGTCTCAGGAGTATGGTGTGGAATACAGATAGAGACCACAAATCTCGAAGAACCTGCAGGTACAGATAAGTAACCTCCATTTATGAATCTAACTACAGAACACTAAGAATTAAAATCATTAAGATTTATTTAGCAACTATAATTGCTATCTGACAGACTGGACACTATCTGCCATAAGTAATATATAAGTTTTATTAAGATATTGAAAATTGTAAAATGGAAAACTTCTCAGTTGTCATTCTTATCAGCAAAGCCATTTTACCACTTCATTGAGATATGTTTTGATTTTTTTATACTGAATTTTTAAAACTAGTAAAACACTAGTACTAACAAAAATAATTGTAATGTTTTTATTTTTTTAGATGAACAAATATCCCTGTCTTCTGAGCCCCCTGCTAGCACTAACAGTAAAGCCTTACATTGAAGTATTAGTTTTAAAACATTGATTTCTGAGTGGACCTTTTATCAAGATGTATACTAATAGTTTTACTTACTTGCTGTCTGAATGAATAAGCATTTCTTTATCAGTGGTCTGATTTTCATATGGTTTTTAGATTCAGTTTTCAATGACCTAATTATTGATTATTCATTCATCCAGTAATTGGCAAGTCCTGTTTATTTAACTCAAAATTATTTCATCTGATGAGAGAAACAAGTTATTTAATGGGTCTTTAACTCTGGTCCTTGCATTTTCTGAACTGGTGACCCATTTGTGCTAAAACTGTCACTTTGTTACTAGATGCCTGATGGCACCCATGTGTGCAACTAGAACAATAGACAGCTCTCTCAGCTGGAGTCCTGGCTCCTGCACTTTAATTGACACTGACTGAAGAATTGTGACAGATCTGGTATAAATGGAAATGTTTGTTTTGTTTTCAGAGCCATATTGACCAAAGGAAATGCAATCTATCTAGCTTGTGTCTGAGAAAGGGCAGTATGTTAAAAATGCCGGATGTATAAAATGGGGTTAAATATTTGACATATTTTAGCCTATAGGAGTACAACATGAGCTCTATTTACTGAAGTTTTGTGAACTTAAAACACTTGCTTACTGCATTTTAAAATTTGTCTGAAAGGATATGTGTTCAGTAATTTAGTTAGTGTTGGTTTTAAATATGCTGTAACATTCGGGCTTAGCAGAAAAAAGTCAAATAGGATATGAGGAGATGAATTGAAAGATGCAACATAATTGGAGAAAAAGATACCAAAATTTGGAAATGTAAACATTCATACAGTTTAAAAAATACATGCGAGAACACATGCTGTGTTTTTGTATATTAGTGCATGGGTGCATATATTAGTATATTGAATCTCTGGCTATATTTAAATTCATGTCTTATTTGAAAGCGCATAGCAGTAAGATGCCACATAAAAACCTTAGATAACTTGATAGTAGTAAACAAATGGACTCTTAAATTACTTTGACTTTGCTTTATAATGCCTTTATACTGTTGGGCTTTTTAAAAACTAGTGTTCATCTATAGAAATCTCTTTTTTTAATGCAGAGAAGCTTCATAAAATAATTTTACAAGAAACCATCCATATGGCACTGTTTAGAGGAAAATCGTTTTGTCTCAAACAGAGCTCTTGCAAGGACAATTATCATACAGTTGTCTGACATTAGTTTCAGTTTGCAAGCTAGACAAGGCAGCTAGAGGGCAACAAGGGATTTTAAAAAGCCTTTCTATGGAATACATGTTATTTTTTTAAAATTATTGAAAAGACAGCACCAGGTTAGGATTCTTCATCAGCCCCAAAGCATTATTCTTTCTTTAGCCAAAGCATCTATTAATATAGCTGCTGCTTCTTGTTTTAAAGAGGGAGGTCTAAAGGACATCCAACTGAGTGACTGAGAGGGAGGGGATTTAGGACTAACAGGTGGTCTCGAGACACACTGGCTGAGTCTCAGTTCACATCTAACATATTATGTGTGGGTATTCATGGGCTTTCCTTTCTCATCCTGTCTGCATATTTCTGTTGTTCTTGATGTAACTACAGAATACTTTTAGCTATGGCAATAAGAAATGATTTTAGCAAAACCATCAGAAGGATAGCACAATTTTTTTACTGGTTCCCAAAATCACTGAGCAGCTCAAGAAGAAGAAAATTCAAGCTTCTCTGGAAGTCTGCTGGTAAGTCTGCTGCTGTGATTAAGACAATTATCTTTTCTTTTCTTTTTTCCCTCCTAAGAAGAGAAACTAAAGATGAAAGTATGTTTACTTTATTGAGAAAACTTTTCCAATATAATATTCTTTTCTCTTTGGCATCTTGTACAAGGTCTATATGGACACAACTGTACAAATTATTTGGAAGTACATATAGTGTATTGGCCAGGATTGCTCAGATGCAGGATACTACTACAGCTTTATAATTCAATCTTATTAACTTTCATTTCTATAATATTTGGTTTTCCTTTTTATGGGGTTAGGTTTAATTCTTTGTCTCTCTCACATATGTGTACTTATGCGCTCTGAGTCAGGAACTTCTGTCTCAAAGATCGATCAATCAATTCTTTTAAATTTTAACATCCATTCATTTAGTGTTAAAATGTCAGAATGCTAGCTAAACAGAGAATTTGCTGAGGACCTTGACCCACTATGTCAAACTAGCTGGTTTTACAAAATGGGAAGCAAGTTAGAAGAGGACTTGGGTTTGGTAATAAGATACAGTCTTTAATTTCTGTTTACCACTTGAAATCCAGCCCAGCTCAGCAGTGACTGAATGTCATTGCATCTGAAGACTATTTAGTGCTTTATGTCAAATGGGTCAGTGGTTTCAATCCAGTTACTAGTGGAAAAGAATCCATGACTCTCAATACCCCATTCAACAATAAATAGAATCTTTAGCTTTAAAGGCCAAGGACTGTCCTATCCCATAGAGGTGGTCCCTTAAGGTCAGGGTCGAGGCGTTGGTTGGGCAGTTTGCAGAAGCAGACACTTCTGTTGCTTTAGCTGCTGCACTTGTTCTGTTAATAATAGTTGACTTCATTCTACAAAGCACTAGCACTTTTGACAAGCACTAAGTTGATGTAAAATGGTGAGCCAGTCAGTTTTGAAGGTCTTCTAGCCTGAAAACCAAATTTTAACTTGTATGGGATGGTCTCTTTGCTCAATATTATAGCTGAAAAATGCAGTGTTTTAATTCAAATGATGTATTTGTGAATCTGAACAAGGAGCATCTGAAATTTAGCACGAAAAAACTGTTGTGGAACATGACTAAATGGCACATTGACTTCCTCCTCTGAAAGAATCCACACCCCTTAAACATCCAGGGTGAAATCCTGGCTCTATCTAAGTTAATGGAAAAACTCCCACTGACGTCATTTAGGCTAGAATTTCAACCCTAATCTTCCCTTCCTCTTAAAGTATACAGTAGTACTAAATAATAATAATAATGTCTAAATAGCACTCTCAGAAGATAAGTCTAAACTTTACATATGATATTTTTTATGTTAAATAATACTCTTGTGTATATCCACAAACCAATTAAGAAGGTAACAATAGACACATTACTGAAAACTTTAATGTAGTCAGGTCATTTATATGTCAAAATGATTATGCAAGTCTCTTTTTCTCAGTGCCACCAAAATGTAACATTGTCTACGATTTGTGAGGAGGAAGGAGGAGGATTCTGAGGTCCAGGCATATAAAACAATAAACTCCAATGTATTTTTCTCTCTCCCCTCCCCCTACATCCAGTAGTTTTATTGGAATAAGGCTTAATTTTCTGCATTAATTTTTATATGTATTTTTATTACTTTTGCATTAAAGGTGCATATGCTATCAGACATGCCCTGGGTATCATTCTCCATCAGTTTCTTGTACTGGTGATCACAAGTCCTGTGGTGTTACTGGAAAGATGGCACATGAAGAAATATTGGAGAATGTTGTACCCTAACACAAAAGAATAAACACTAAAATCAACACAATGTTTTTATAAGTGGTATTCTCTGATCCGTTTTGTAGGTCCCAGGCACATTTTAACACACCGGAAGTTGAAAAAAATTTGAAGGAGAACCTATCCGTTTCTGTTGCAAAGGAACGGATACAATTCATAATCCTATTTGGACATTAGAAACGTAACAAGAGTTGTACTAGAATTCATGTTTTACAAGAGAACTGAAATGTGGGCTCTACTGAAGTCTCTGAGAATTTTGCCATTGACTTCAGTGGGGCCAGAATTTCATTCAGGGTTCCTTTCTCCACCCATGGTCACCAAACTAGCCTTTGATGATCCCCAAACACTTAACAAAAAAACCCCTATTTATTTAGGAAGTTTTAACAAGTTTACAGATCCTCACCATGTAAATATCAGAAACAAAACAATTATTACAACAGTTAGTTTTTCTTTAAAGAGACATTATACAATCTCCATATACACATATTTAACAGAGCAACCAGTTTTTTCCCTCTATCTAAGCAAGTGGCATTCCCACCCTGCTCCTAATATGGTACACGCATACTTGGGCCTGCTCCAAATCCCATTTATTTCCAGTCCCAGTACTTCCCTTGGGTTTGCCTTTATTGTTAACTTAAGCAAGAAGAAACAAGTTAATTGTGTCACATGATTATGGTAGGCTTTGATATTCAAAAGGCATACATTTGATAGTGTCACAAGTAAAAGGATATATCAGGGTATAATTAGACGTCTGCTTCTGATTCAGAGGCCGTGTAGATCAGCCTACCCCCAGTTGATGACCTTGAAGAGAGAGAGGGAGAGGAGTACTATATGAAGTATTTTGTTAAAATAAATCAAATCTAAAAACATTTTGGAGATTTCAAATCTACTGCCTATTGATCAATGAAAATTCTCTATAGCGATCATACTACATTTTTGCGTGGATGTTGGAGAAATCGGAACCAATGTACCATTTCTTGAGGAGGGTTTTTTTTAGGAAGAAATTGCCAAGAGATTGATTGATGTGTTTCAAGAAAATGTTTGGCAAAGTCTGGAATAAAATCAAAGCTGACCTGCATTACATTAGAAAAGTCAGCAATAAAGGCTTTTAATTCTTAATCTTTACATTACAATTTACAGCACAAATCCTCTAGGCACTTGCTGTACAACTAAAACAATAGGTTCTAGACACTGTTCACATATATTGATTAACTGCTGCTGCTAATGCTTTAAGTGCACTTAGTTTATTCATTGATATATAACATTTTAAAAGATGTTAGGCTAGGAGAATGCACTGTTTAAGGTTCTGGTTTCCTTTTTAAAATGCATTCTGTGTTTCTTTGTTTGAAATGTTTGAAATTTTCCCCACAATATCCTTATAGAATCTGTGTTTTGTGATGCAAATCACCTGACTGGAGATTCTAGATCCATATAGTGAGACCTGAAATGCATCCAGTTTCGGAATAGGATAATTGTTCACTGCAAAAGAAGCATTTGGACCTTGGTAGAGCTTTTGGGTCTTGCTATTGCTGACTGTGGAGGTAGGGGAGATAGAAATAGGCAAGCAGTCTGCTTCTTTGAAGATGCCCTAAGAATTGTTGGGGGGAGATTTGGCTAACTTTGCTGCACTCACACCAAAGAAGATGATGGGGCAGAGGGTTTGTGAGGAGATGATGAGCTAGCTGGTCATTCCTAAAGGTACATTGGGAGAGGGGCAGTTAACTTCCCCCAAAGAGATGGTGAGAGAGGGGAACTTGCAATGCATCATGCACACAGCTAGAAGGTAGCAAAAGGGAAAGGTACTTAAGTCCAGAGAAGAGTGTGAGGAGCTTCAAAGTAACTTAACCAAGCTAGCTGAATGGACAGCATGATGACAGATATAGTTCAATGTTGATAAGTGCAAAGAAATACACACTGGAGGGGGAAAAAAACTGAACTATTCATATATCTTAAAGGGTTCTAAATTAACTGTATCAACTCAGGAAAGGGACCTCGGTCCCTGACTGAGTCTGGAAATTTGGTCTGGCCACCCCAAATTTGAGTGGTGTTGCAACCCCGTGCACCTGCTTGGGCCCCACCACCACCACTTTTGTAGTCCTTCCAGCACCCATGGGCACCAGGTACTCCGAGCTCCCCAGGAGAAGCAGAGCAGAGGGCATGGGGAACCTCCAGTTCCCAAGAGGGTGGGAGGATTGGATCTGGGCCTTTAGTGCTTCCTGGGGAAGTGAAGACACAGTAGGAACATGAGGTCTGGGGCACCCAGAACTGCCTGCCCCCTGGTACGGATGTTGGTCTTCAGCCTGACTGCCTCTCTGGGTAAGAGTTTGGGGCTGGGTATGGGGCAGGAAGACCGTGGAACTGGGTGCGGGGAAGGGCGGGCTCAGAGATGCATATGGAGCAATATGGGGGGAAGAGCATGGGACTGGGTGTGGGGCAGCAGGAGGAGAGCATGTGTGAAGTTGGGTACTGGGGGAATGCAGGTCTGAGTGCAGAGTCAGCATGAGAGAGCTCAGAACTGGGTTCGGGTGAGCGGCAGGGGAGATCTTGGGGCTGGGTGAGGGAGGGGAAACGGGGGGGCTGAGTGCAAAGGGATCTTGTGGAGGAACTGGGTGCAGGTGAGATGAGGGAGAGCGCTGGGCCCCTCCTTAGGAAAATTGTGGTTGTGCCCCTGATCGCTGGCCACAGTCAGAGACAGAATAATGGATTAGGGTCTACATAGGTCTGATCTTGTATGGCAGTTCCTCTGGCGCTACAGAAGGGAAGCAAAGTTTAGGCCTGTTTATAGGAACAGGGGCCCCAGTGCATGGTTTCATTTGGAAAACATATAAAATTACTCCTACGGGATTTTTAGCCAAAAAAATAAAAATTCTGCGTCAAAATTTTTTAAAATTCTGCACACAATATTTTAAAATTCTGCACGTTTTATTAATCAAAATAACACAATAAAATTACCTAAATAATTGAAAATGAGGTGATTAATTTAAACTACAGTACAATGAATGGAGGTGGGGAGCATTGGAGGAAATTCCCCAATCCCCTTTGTCTAATAATAATGTAGCCTGGTTTGACCCTTTATTTCTAGTTACTAGTCAACAAATATATGCAGCCATATGATCAGTATTACATCATAGGCAACCGAAGAGCAAATAAGGGCTGGGGAATCAAACTCACAATTTATATTGACTACTGACCATGTCCAGAAAGGTCAGTCGTAAACAGGTCACGGAGCGCATTTTTATAAGAAAAATTTTCAGTCCAAAAATTTAGACCAGTTCTAATCACTAAACACCGTATGCATTTATAAGGCCATACTGTCATTTACAATAAGGCTCCTTTACACCACTCTGGCAATGTAAAAGAGCCTTAAAACTTTTACACCTCTTTTATGCTCCTGGGGGAATTCACTAAAGAATGGGAACAATTCACCAACAACAATGGGAACAGCTAAGCAGGCAGGCTGCTACATTTGGCTCTGCCTGTGGGGACAGAGCCTGCCTCATGCCTCCTCCAAATACCCTGAAGCCCTACCTCTCCATACTGGGTGCACCGCAAATAGCAAGTCAGAGGGACAGAGTCTCTCTCATTCGCTCACTCGTATGCACGTCCAGCCCTTCTTCCTCCCACTACAATGACTGATGTCTCCCCACACACGCAGGCACTCTCCCCCACGCTGATTTATGTCTCTGCCGCCAGCCGCTCCAAGCTGCCGGGGAGGAGTGACCACTCTTGCATCTTCCCTTTGCTTCCCCCTAGAAGTCATTTTTCTGCAGGGAAGCAAACAAATCTGTAGACAACATGAATTCTGTGCCCGCGTGGTGGCGCAGAATCCCCCCAGGGGTATATAAAACAATAGTTTAAGTGGTGGGGGGGAATTGAATCCCACTTGTACTGAAACTATTATAAAACGTTCAAACAGGGGCACGCATATCAGTGAGATTTATACAGCTCTGTTTCTAACCCAAATTGAGTCTTGTAAGAATTTTATTCTAAGCTTTCAACTAAAGGGAATGCTTAAAGCTTAGTGGTTCTGTGTACACCTGAAAAACCTTTCAGTAAGAAGGAAATGAGAAGTCATTAGCAGATCTTTAAACTAGCCAGATCTTTCTCACAGTCAGCAGCAAAATGTTACACTTTACCTCCACCAGGAATTTACAAATGACTTTTTTGGCTTAGGGTTGCAATTTTGGGGCCTCATCTAAAGCTCATTGAAGTCAATGAGTATTTTTATTGATTTCAATAGATTTTGGGTCAGGTCATTGGAACCCAATCAAATAAATCCATGTTAAAGGTACAGACATGTAAGAATACATGTTCTGCACAATAAACTGAAACAAGTATAGAAACATAATGACATCCTTTTAAATGAATACGCCATGAAAATACATTTATGAAGGTTTAAACTTCTATACAAACTAAGATTAAAATAATACGAAAACTGACCAGATAAAAGGAAAGCCTGTTTTTAACTACCTGTCCAAAATATGTTTACTTGACCAACAGAGCCCTGATACCTAATGAGGGCATGGAGCTACTAAAATAATATAATTTTGGTGCGATAAGAATATCCATTTTTTCTATGTTTACTTTATAGTTATTTGTGAATTAAAGCTTTTATCCTATTACTGCCCCAGATTATATGGAGTAGCACCCTTGCTTATATTGAGTAGCACTCCCTCCACAAATAGTCATATTGACTTAAACTGGGCTACTCCATTTGAGTAAAGGTAGCAGAATCTGACCTACTGTTTGTAAGAATACATAGATGGGAAACAAAGAAATAAATGGTGTCACTAGATTACTGTACCCTTGTCAAAACAAAGTGTTGCATTCAAATTATTTTCCTTTGTGGGGAACAAATTTAGAATACAGTAGAACCTCAGAGAAGTACAAACACCTCAGGAATAGAGGTTGTTCATAACTCTGAAATGTTCATAATTCTGAACAAAACATTATGGTTGTTCTTTCAAAAGTTTACAACTGAACACTGACTTAATACAGCTTTGAAACTTTATTAGGCAGAAGAAAAATGCTTCTTTTAACCATCTTAATTTAAATGAAACAAGCACAAAAACAGTTTCCTTACCTTGTCAAATCTTTTTTTTAACTTTTTCTTTATTTTTTTAGTAGTTTATGTTTAACACAGAAGTGTACTGTATTTTTTTTTGTCTCTGCTGCTGCCTGATTGCATACTTCCAGTTCCAAATGAGGTGTATGGCTGACCGGTCAGTTCATAACTCACGTGTTCGTAATGCTTAGGTTCTACTGTAGTTACTTTCTATAGTTAATAATTTTAAAAAGTGATAGCCTATGGTACATTTATTTAATTTTCTTATCTAGTGTTAAGAAACACATGCACATATAATTTCCATTTTGTTGTAGTAGTTATTTATTAATTATTAATATTATTATTATGCAGCGCTATAGATGTAAATGGTACTTCAACAGATTACAGACAAGTAAAAAACAGTGGCCATTCCCTAAGGACTTTACAATCTAATTGCAAATATTTAAAATATGTCCATGTGCAATCTTTTCAGGTACACTTATTTGTCTGATTTGGAAAAATCAGTCCTACTGATCTGAATGCTCTTAATGTTCTTGAGTAACTTCCACATCTAATGTTCAGATAAGTATATAGAGATTGTTAGTGAAAATATACCATTTTCAGACTCTGATTACAGTAAGTGTGCTCTTTAAGGTTCAGTTTCCTTTACAAAATATTTTCTGCATTTGTTTTACATATTTTGTTTTTATTCAGAGCATGTCTGTAATTTTTTATATTGTGGTACAAATCCTTTGAATGAGACTGCATCATGTGACTCCCAAAGTGCAATGTCAGAGGGGAGAGAGAAATACAATCCTCTTTCAGTGTTACTGCTTTCCATTTTATTTCCTCTTCCCTTTGCTATCTCTGTACTGGGTTAGTTCTCTCCAGGTGTATTTTCTAGGGGGAAATTATTTTGTTTTGTGCCCACACTTCTAATCTTTCTAAATTACTTTGCATACTTTGTACTGATTAGTATTCATAACTCCTCCCAGTTTAATACCATCAGCAAATTTCATTAATGGGTTTTTTACTCCTGCTTTCAGATAATTTAAATAAGATGTTTAATAAGACTAGACAACACCAGTCCCTGTGGTATCCTTGTAGATATCTTTTTTCCCTTTCCCCACTAAATAAAAAAAACTCCAAATTTGTTTGGCAAGATTTATTCTTTATATGTCTTGTAATGATTTGGATGGAATAGGAAGCCAAGAAAGGTGCAGCTGTAGTATTAAACAAAGCACTTCCCTCATCAACATTCACTTTGGCCATATGCTTCAGGGTGCAAAATGAGGAGTGGCCGTCACCAGCATTATCTGGAGAAGGAGCTGTGGACCAGTGGTGTATGTAAAGGAGTAGTTATTAGTTTACTAGATAGGAGTGACTTACCAAATAAAGTGATGTAGTGTTAAGCCTCGAAGCCCTGTGTGAATTCAACATTTCTAGAAGTGTGTGCAGACTCAGACTGAGCTACGTGTTTATGCAATTAATACATACTGCTGCACCTTCTCTCCTGAGAAACTAGAGGCCTGAATGCATACAAAATATTACAGTATGGAGCACTATCGCAATGCTGGTCGGGTTGGGTTGGGGTGGGGTGTGTGGACCTGGTCTTTCTAGTTTGTCTATTCCCTTCTGTTGCCCCCTCTGTTCCTCACCCACCCACCCCACTCTGCTGCCTGCATAGTGGAAGTTCATAGTGAAACTTTAGGGTATGTCTACACTGCAATTAAAAACCCGCTGCTGGCCCATGCCAACTAACTTGGGCTAAGGGGCTTGTGCTAAGGGGGCTGTTTAAATGCGGTGTAGACTTTCAGGCTTGGGTGGGAGACCAGGCTTTAGGACCCTGCGAGGGTGGAGGGTCCCTGAGCAGGGTCTGCAGCCTGAGCCCGAAACATCTACACCACAATTAAACAACCCCTTAGCCCAAGCCCTGCAATCACGAGTCAGCTGGCACGGGCCAACTATGGGTGTCTAATTGCAATGTAGACATACACTAATAAGGTGCCTGATCTGATTAGATTCCCGGTGCATTACATGAGGAGTCTAGTGAGTGACCACTAATGGGATCTGCACTTCTAGCTCCTTCACCATCATATTTTAAATATAACATACAATTTTCATCACCTATTTTACGTGCATGTTTACTTTCCTATGTGGATTTTTTGGCACTTCACCTCATTTGGCTTGAGTCCACTCTTGCCCCCCACCCACATTTGAATCCTAAGAGGAAACAGGATTCAGGGTTTATTTAGCAGGGAAGTCCCAGGATTTAGCCTTCATGAAGACGGGGTTTATTCTGCCCATATTAGAATGTAAGTCCTATTTTAGCATTTAAATCCATCACCTTAAGGGGTATTCATTGATTCACCAGTAGAAACTATCCTTTCTTATGTCCAAACTGAATTTTCTGGCCAGGATAGCTGTATCAGAGTTCTCTTCAAAGCTCTGTTGAGCACTGTTCTATAAATCATCTAGAAAGGGCATAATCACTTCTATAACTAGTGAATTGAAACTGTTGCCTCTGCAGTGTTATTAATTCAAGTAAGAAACAACAGAGTCCATTGGGAATTAACTCAAGTTTCCTTCGCATTACAAATAACTAAAACTAAGCTGCTCCTTTCATGTCATTTCATTTTGGATAGTTTTGTTTTAAATTGAAGAACAAATGAAAGAAGAGTACAAATTTGTGTTAACTTTATGCCTGCTATTTTGGTGTTCAGCACTAGAGGGCACTAGAGTAAATACTTTTTGAAACCAGTTTAATTTGCACTGCTGTAATTTTCACACCCAACATTAACTGCTGGAAGAAATGTGCTTAGAGCCGATGTGTCAATTTTGTCCACTTTATTAGGTTTTAAATGTAAGAAAGAGAAAATATTAGTGCACACGTAATTCCAGAAAGACAATTATTAGAGACAGTAGATCTGGGCAAGTATTGCAAACCATTTTCTATGGTTTTATTTTTAATTTTTAAACAAATTTGCTTCAGCTATCTTCCACCATATTTGGTGTTTAGCTCTGCAGAAATGTATTCAACTATGTTTTATTAACAGAGATGTTTGCTGAAAGTGAATGCAAAGCTTGTTGACTCTACTACTCCTAGAAGGTGAATTTTAAATGCATTTTCTCAAAGTATCCCCACAAAAATACCCTTGTTACAGAGGTGAAAGTAAGCCGGTACGCCTGGTGCTGCTTCCTCAAGCGGCAATTTCAAGGGCCAGGGTGCCCCAGGCCCTTTAAATTGCCACCAGAGCCGCGCTGCTGGAGCCCTGGGGTAGCGGCGGTTGGGCTCTAGCGGCTATTTAAAGGGCCCAGAGCTCCCGTTGCTTCTACTGCCCTGGCCCTTTAAATAGCCCCCAGAGCCTGGGGTAGCAGCAGGGCTCTGGGGGCTATTTAAAGGGCCCGGGGTGGTAGAGGCAGGGGAGCCCCAGACCCTTTAAATAGCCCCAGGAACCCCCAGCTGCCGTTGCTATTCTGGTGGGGGGGGGCAAGGAGAAGGGGAAAGGAGGGGGGTGCACTTACCCCTACAGGGCAGGCTAGGGCTGGCTCTGACCCCCTCAGCCCCACCCTTTCCACCTCAGGCCCTGCCCCTTCCAGGCGCCAGAGCTGACCCCCAGCCCTGTACCAGTAAGTCATTAGACTTAGTTTCACCCCTGCCTTGTTATGAGTACAAAACGTATCCAATAAGGAAACAGGAAAAAGTACTAAAGGATTTAAGGAGCCAATCACAACTAAGAACATAGATTGAATTTCAAAAAGCAAGTTATAGAATAAATTACTTCTGTAAAGGATTTTACCAAATAATTTTGAATAATAAAATGTTTTGACAAAACCATGATCTGTTCACAGAGGTATCACAAACATTACAAGAGATGAAATTTGTGTAATAAATTATTTGTTATGAATTATTCATTCATTTCTAATAGATTAAAATGCAAAGATTAGTGTTGTCATCTCTCAATTTAATTTCAAATCTTGTGATCCTTAGTGTTTCTCTCAAAGGCCCAGCTCCAGGAGTCAAGTGCTAAAATTCAGCTTTCATTTTTTAAAAAAAGTAAGTTGATAGCCTTTATGGTAGCTTGAAAAATTGACCCAAGTGCACCCTAAAGGGTTAAAAATCAGAAGGCAAATAAAATGAACCCCATTTGTTTTTTTATCTTATGATTTTAAAACCAATTTCATGATATTTTGAGGCCTGACTCATGATTTTTTAATTCTTAGGGTTGGCAATATGGAAGTCTAAGATAAAATATATGTAGGTTTTTGTATCCATGCCACAAATAACTACTAGTTTAGAAAAAAAAGATTACAGAGATGCTGACTTCATTGTCATGCAGTTTTCACTAAAACAAGTCCATGCATTATAATAATTTGTGTAATGGTCTTACATGGCCATGAGCTTTCCCATTGTCTGGATATCCCATCTCTTAAATAATATTTATGAAGATCTCTGCTTTTCCTGAATCAAGCAGCAGGAGTATGCAAATTTTAGCAATAATAACCTCTAGGTCAAGCATTTCCTTGCAGTTAATGATCAGTTTGGTTGGAGTTGTGGACCGTAGAGTTTTATCTTGGGATTGTAACTCAGCCACTCATTAGCTGCTAGAAAATGCTCAACCCTAGCAATACTTCATAAACAGTGTGAAAATATAAATACTTGTCACAGGGTGGCTGGCCGCTGTAACTGAAGTAGGTCCCTGTGCCAGAGCAGGTGCTCCCAGTCAGGCTGCACCTGGTCTATAAAGGATCTGAGGGAGTCTAAGAGCTGGAAGGGAACAGAATTGGCTGTGAGAAAGAGAGTGAGGCAGGAAGCTGCAATAAACAATGGGTAAAAATGTTCTTACAATTATGCAAACTAAGTGTGTTCTTGTAAAGGGAAAGCAAATTTTAAACATACAGGGTCAAATCCTTCAGGGCTCAGTTCAGCAAGGTACTTAAATCTATGCACAACTTTAAGTGCATGAGCAGGTCCACTGAAACACACACTTAAAGGTGTTGTGCATGTACTTAAATACCTTGCTGAATCAGGGCTCAGTCCTTACTCAGGCACAGTTCCCATTGTGCAACATATTTAAGACTGATCGCTAGACTGCATTTGTAGTTCATTTAGTTACAATACAATATCACAATGTTTAGAGCTGCCTAATAATTACTAGAATTCTATACAAATAAACGAGCATAAGAGAGATATATTACTCATATTACGGTAAATCAGACGATAAAAAAAATCATAGAAACTATTATTCAGGTGAGATTGAATTTAATAGTCTAACTTTAGGTCGATTATTTTGGTTTTTTTCTGGTGGATCTCAGCTCCAGTTGTGCCAGCCTGTAGCACAGAGAATAAAATGTACAATTTCCTACTTCAGAAATATAGGCCTTTACCTTCTTTACGCTTCTGTATGTGCTTGCCAAGCTGGGCACTCAGGAAAATACATTTTTAAAATATGCAGGTTTTTAAAGCGGGGGGCGGAGGGGTTGGCTAAATGACTTCCAGTCTCTGACCCCTGGGCAGTGGAGTTGACAATTGTGACTAGAATGGTCGTTGGGCATTGTGGCACAGCTGCTGGAGAACTGTTAGGGTTGACATAGGTAACGCAGTGTGTATACTCACACTGTAGGTTGACCAAGGCTCAACGCAATTCAGGGAGGTGATGTTACTGCATCGCCATAATGGGGCCCTTACATCGACCAGAGACAAATGTGAGTGTAGATTCACGCACAACTAGGGTAATGCTAGGTGACTTATGTTGACCCAACTTTCTAGCCTAGACCAGGCCTAAGTCATAGATTTATAGAAAAATCTTTATTTTCTAATTTCTATTAAGGAGAAAAATATAGGAAGGAATAAAACATTGTTATATATAGCCCTTTCCCATCATGAGTACAGATTAAGGCAAACAAATTTAAACTTCACATGTGTGTTGAAGTTATTTTCAAATGCAAACACTTCCTCATTGTCCTATCCCCCCACTTTTATCATGAACAATATTGTTAGACTCAGGGGTGGCTCTAACTTTTTTGCTGCCCCAAGCAAAAAACAAAACAAAACCCAAGCGCCGCCCCGCCGAACAAAAAAACCCACACACACCCCCAGCGCCCGCCAAAACAACCCACCCCCAGCACCACCACCCCGCTGAAATGCCCGGGGCGCCAGCAGGGAGGGCGGCATGCCCGGCCCCAGGGCGGCATACCCGCAGCCCCGGGGCGCCGACGGGGAGCGTATTTTTTAAAAAACAACAACAACAAAAAACCCTGAGCGCCGCCCCCCCTCCAGGTGCCGCCCCAAGCACATGCTTGGTAGGCTGGTGCCTGGAGCTGGCCCTGGTTAGAATGGATAATTTGGCTCACTGTAGTTTTTCAGTACCATACTCGATTTTAGTAAACTGGACCATCTCTGAGAAGCCAATCAATATTCAACGTGAGGTGTAATGTATTACATCCTGGCTCCTATGAGTATCAACAAGGTTATAACTGTTTAAAGTTACAGACAGATTATAGGTTAGCTCTTGTTGCTAAACCATTTATCTGCAGATGTACCCTTTTGATTTTTTAGGTCAAAATTTAGTTTTATACAGCAAATATACAACGTTTCAGTCTACAGCAGGGGTAGGCAACCTATGGCACGGGTGCCAAAGGCGGCACGCGAGCTGATTTTCAGTGGCACTCACACTGCCCAGGTCCTGGCCACTGGTCCGGGGGGTTCTGCATTTTAATTTAATTTTAAATGAAGCTTCTTAAACATTTTTAAACCTTATTTACTTTACATACAACAATAATTTAGTTATATATTATAGACTTGCAGAAAGAGACCTTCTAAAAACGTTAAAATGTATTATCAGCACGTGAAACCTTAAATTAGAGTGAATAAATGAAGACTCGGCACACCACTTCTGAAAGGTTGCCGACCCCTGGTCTACAGTGTAACCAGTAAAAAGCTTTTGCAGGTGACAGGCATAATGGTGCATTAGTGTTGTAGTTTTATATTAATTAAAAATAGTAATGATCAAAACTATATATTTGGCAGCTGTATAAAAGAAAAAGATAATTTATTTTATCAAAAATGATTAAAAACTGCACTTTGTCCTTTTATACTATTCATATGTACTATCAAATAGCAATTTTTTCATTTGCAGTTACATCCTTCACTTTTCTGTTTGAAGCTCAGTGGATTTCTATATATTTTCCTATTCCTTATAATTCCACAGTGTCCTTTTTATGAGACCCTATATGATAACTACATACTTTTTTGATCAACTTTTTTTATCTGCTACGGCGCAAAGGTTATATTTTTGAAATACAATAGATCAGCTGTTCCATTTTTTATTCTTATTCTACAATAATGAATAAGCTTATTGCACCTTTTTTGTTTTGGCCACTGGAGCTTATTTATTTGCATGCCAGACAGGAAAGAGATGAAGGTCGGTTGTGTGGTATCCCATGTTCTGATCTGCATTGCAGATTAGGAAAAGGAGATGATATGCCTGGCATTTTGGCCAAAGTTTTCAAACCTAAGCATCTAAATAATCACTTGATTTCTCAGAGGTGCTGAACAGCCTAAACATCACTTGAAGTCAATATGGATTCTGAATGTTCAACACCTCTGAAAACCTGCCCATTTCTAGGTGTCTAAATTTGGATTTTGTTGACTAACTTTATGCATCCAGATATTAAACTGTCACTTATTTATTGCTTATATATATCTCCACTAGTATTTTTAAGTGGATTGTGACAGTTATAGAAAGAGAGAAGAGCTGTGAATGATTGATAACTTGTACTTTCCAGCAGAGAATTAGTTGCTTGAAAGATAAGAGACCTAGAGTGTCTATGCTGCAATTAGACACCCTCGGCTGGCCTACGCCAGTTGACTTGGGCTTGCAGGGCTCAGGCTAAGGGGCTGTTTAATTGCAGTATAGACTATCTGGCTCGGGCTGCAGTCCAAGCTCTGGGACCTTCCCACCTCACAGGGTCCTAGAGCCTGGGCTCCAAGCTGAGCCCGAATATGTACACCGCAGTTAAAACAGCCCTGGTGCTGTGAAGCTGGCTTTAACAGCCTTCCTGGAGATTCTTCCAGTTGGCTTAGCTGGTTTCCTAGCAAATTTCCCTTAGAAGCTAGTTAAGCCAACTTCATATTCCCTTTATGCCTCTGGAATGGCTATGGGGGATCTCTCTCCAGATGACAAAGGCCTCATGACCTTTGAAGTGAGCCTCAAGACAGAAGGAGTGGCCATATTACTGCAGACAATCCTTGGCTGGCAGAATGACCTTTGAGGGCTATTGCAGATGGGCACAATTTACAGCAGTCGGGAGAATGTTCTATGTTCTGCTACGATTGAGCTAGCTCTGGGCCAGCTCCAGAGTTGAGGGGGAGGCCGGGAGCATAAAGATACTGCAAATCAGGAATAAATCCATTGAGCAAAGGGAATTATAGAGACGTAGAACCAGCATAAGAGCAGAACTGAGCTGCAAACAACCTATATTTAACAATTACTTGAAACCCAAGTAATCCAATTTTTTTTCTAATTTTCCTGTGACTTTTAATGAACCTGGTGAATATAACATGGCACCAGCCCCAGTTTAGAAACAAAAATAGAATGTAAGCATCTGAGACTTATTCAATAATGTAATCATAACCAAAACAAGTCCAAACATTTAAGTCAAGTATAAGTTAAGTACAAATTCAAATGTAGGACATTAATAGTAAAGGCACTATATAAATACAGTATAAATGAAAAAGAGTCATTGCCACATGGAAATTACGTTGGTTTCTCCTTCCTTCTGTGATCTGTTGCCTGAAAATAGACTTTTGAATAAAAATATGAAGCATTTTCCTGGAAGCTCTAAAAGTATACTTCTCTTGCAGCAACTGCAGTAGTCATCTTTCTTGTGCTGCTGGGAAGCAAACCACAATTAATCGAGTAACAAGGGTTGGAGTAGTAGAACTACACAGCATAGCTTCCTCAGAGCTTGAAATAAAGACTTATTCTGAAGAATTTATTTCAGTTAAAAAAGATTCACGCATACGTCTGTTTTCTCTGTACTCTTTGTTTTGGTTGCACAGAGTCTATAGTATGCATATTCATTTGAAAGTCAAATTTGCCCAGGTCATCATAGGAATTAGTGTTCTAATTTACAAGGGCCAGAAGAAAGACCGCATCAGAATGTAGGTACTTTGCTCTTGAGTACCATATTTCTTCCTTGCTCCTATCTGAGTCAATGAAGCTCAATTACCAGGATCTGTTTGTTGTAGCATCTGCTCAGCTGCCTGCTTGTTCAGTTGCTTGTCTATTTCTGCACAACGCTGCAGAGAATCGGTTATGGGAACTGCTATTTACAAGCTATCAAGCAAAATCAAGTTTCAAGTGAAGAAAACACAAGCATCAGGTAGGGACTATGCACCTAAATGAATGCTTGGGACTCTCACAGTTTACCACAAAAGCAAAATACAAGTGGTCTCAATTTCACATAATTTTAGAATTTATTTAATTGCTTTTTTCTTCAACTTTAGGCTGTTGAATAAGGCAACTTGAATCTAATGTTGTAGTGAAATTTTAAGTAACATAAAATGTTAGATTTTGCCTCAGCAATTGACAACACAATTTTTTGAAAGATAATATTTATATATTTAATAAATATTTACACATTTACATTTGCATTTTTAATTTATAACACCAGTGAGATAAGTATAGCTAACAGTTTTCAGTATACATATACCTCACTTTTACAATAGTTTTATTTCAGAAGACAGACTTAATTTCCTTACTGATTCATTTGAGCAGGTTCTTTTTTTAAAAAAAGCCAGTGAATGTTTTTGTTAGCAGTACTTGTTCAAGGTTTTGATTTCTTCCAGGGCAACAGACATTTCAGATGCCATCAGAAAAGAATACCAGATTCTGATAAATTTCCAAGCAGAAGTTCATTGATAATCTAGGAAAATACTGATCTTAGAAGCACAGATAATTTTTTCTGAAGTTCAGATATTTTGGGAGTGGAAGTAGTAACTGTTTCAGTAAAAGATCATCCAATATGTAAATTCCCTTTTGTTTGACAATACCTGTACCTCTGTTGTACATTGTACTCTTATTTGTGGAATAGTTAAAAAAAACAACTGAACTGCATGGGTAAAATGTTCTAATTGCGTTACTGTTATAGTAGAGAGAATCTTTTCTTTTCCAGTCTCACTCATTAAACTTACATTCAGTCTGTTAAAATTTAGCTTATGACAGAAAGCTTTAATTGGATTTACAGAGATGAAGCTTTTATGTTTTCTGCAATTATGTCTCTAAGAGTCAGGAGGAAGTTATGGGCCTGTCTTATAAATGACATTAAAGATACACAGATTGAAATGAATTATAAATAAGAAACAAAATAGCATTGAAAGAGAATGTTTCCTAATTTCATTAGTTAATCCTGTCTTAGAATACTATTTAACCAACACACTGTTCCCTAATATGATTTGTCAAAATGATTGTGTATATAATGGGAACATGCTCTATATACACACACAAACTACATAAAAACATTATTAAGGTTGCAAAGTCAAGTCCTCAAAAGTTAGGAATGACAGTGCTACCTTAATTTGACCCCCTCTCCCACCTTGTGTATATGCATTATAAAACAGTCTTTCATTACATGATCACATACTGTTTTTCCACCATAGACCCCCTACCTCAGTCAGTGCACTGAATGGACCATACTCGCTAACTGAGCATCTATTTAATGTATTATTTTATTAGTGTTATTCATGAGTGTGTGCTTTAGGACTGATTGACTGAATGGTACTCAGACCCTACTCTGAATAGAGAATTATTAACTTCCTGATGGGCTTTTTTATGGTGCTCATCAGTATAGTATCTGAGGTGGCCTTAGACATTAATGATTTTGTTTTCACAATGCACCTGTGCAGTGAGGGGTAGTATCTAATATTACAGATGGGGAACTGAGGCACAAAGTGTTCAAGGTCAAAAGTGTCCATATATTTTGGTTGCCCAACTTGAGATACATGGGACTTGATTTTTCAGAGGACTTAGCATTATATAGCACTTTATATGTTCAAAACACATCTATTGATTTCAGATGCAACTCTGAATGCCTAGCACTTCCGGAAATCAGACCCAGGGTTTCAAGTTGTACATCCAGAAAATGAGGAACACACATTTAGTTGATGTTTGGGTGAAGTGCCTTGCCCAACATCACATAGGAACTCTGTGGCAGAGGTATGGATAGAATCTAATTCTCCAGGGCATCATTCAGCTGCCCTAACCATGAACTATCCTTTCTCTTCCTTTAGTCTTCTGCCTTAGTGATTACACACCCTGCCAAATGAAAACACAAATTCCATCATGTAGACACCCACATGGGTCAGCGGCAGGGTTTAAACTTTTAGATTCACTACATGGACCTCTTGCCAATTGAGCTAATGGAGGTAACTGATAGCAGTAGAAAGGGATAAGACACACACACTTTGATAGTGGGCTTCACAGATATTTGATGACAGCTGAGGAATGATGAGACTCAGGAATGATGAGACTCAGGAATGTCGAGACTCAGGAATGTCCTTCCCTGATCCCAATCTCTTTTCCCAACCAGTCTTCCATCACCACCACCTTGGCTCCCAGTCTCGCCCCCAGACTCCTTGCTCCAGTATCTCTCCACTAGGTTATCATTTCAATCTCTCCATCTCCCCCCAAAAACTTGGTCCCAGTAACAATCTTCTTGCTTAGGCTCCTCATGCCAGTCTTCCCTACCCCAAGGCTCCCTGTTCCAGTGTCCTTGCTAATCTGGTCCCAGTCTCTCTGCCCCCACCTAACTCCTTATTTAATGATGATACGGCCCACAACAAATGGGCAGTTTTAGGGAAAATCCTGCTTGGTCCCTGTAGCCCTAAGCTGGATCATGCTCATTGCAGATGGAATCTTTGGAGAATTTAGCTGCCTAACTCTAACAAGGCTTTATTAAACATGTGAACTGAGATTTTTCAAAGTCTTATAACTTTGCCAAATTTGAATTTTTATTCACATGAACAGGAAAAGGCACAACCCTGTCACCAGAGCAAAGCCCCTACCAAATTTAAAACCTTTGCTCCAAAGGATAGAGATACTAAAGTTTTCAACTAAATGGTTATAAGTTTTTGTTTTTTAAGATTCCTAACCTCATGCTCAGAAATGGCTAAACCACTTTTTGAAAAAACTCAACTTGAAGTAGACAACCCAGCATGAAAAATTTGTCTGAATGCTTAAAGTTTGGGAAAACTATAAGCCACTTAAAACAAGGCCTTAAAATGGAAAGTGTTGTGAAAACCTAACTATAGTTGACACTACCAGCTCTGCCGGTTTTGATAGATATGAAAACAGCAAATCTAACAATGTTTCTAAGCAAGCCAGCAGTTGCTTCAAAAATGGCATAAAAATAAATATTTACGGGTTTGAGGGTAGAAAATTGAAACCTGATGAGGTTTTTGTCAAAATAGAATTATGTTCTACATACCTATTGTTTTATTGATTTAAATATCCAGTGGTCATCACAGCTGATCTTTGTGAGCCAGGAAGTAAGGTTTATACATCACTCCCGAATGCAGGTTTCTGATGGTAATACTTTACCACACAGAATACCTGTGACTTGATGCTTGTTTGTTATCCAGCTGTCAGTGTGCATTAATTTATTCCGAAAGGGCACTGAAGCTGGGGTCATCTACAACCTTTTATCTGAACTTTTGATCTGAAAAATGCTAAGTGTTGTTATGTCCATTTAACAGACTGGTAAACTGAGTTTAAATGACTTGCCCCAAGATCATACAGCAAGTCAGTGGCAATGCCAGGAAAAGAATGCAGGAAACTTGAGAAAATCCCCTGTTCTGCTTTGGACAATATTTCCTCTCTGGTATTTAAATGATAATAGTTAATAATACCTAGCACATACCATTTGTAGACCTCAATTCTCTTTAGAAAGGTGGATTACTATTATTAGCCACATTTTACAGATGGGGAAACTGAAACTCAAAGAAGTTAATTAATTTGCCTGATGTCACACAGGAAATCAGTGTCAAGAGATCTGGTTCTGTTGCTGATTCTAACCCCTAGTCTCATCTCCTATCCACAAGACCACACTGCCTCTTACTGGTATACTAGATAGTTCCTGAAATTCATAAGTTGTCTCAACATAAACTGTTTAAACAGCTTAGGAATTTCACTTTGTAGCTTGCTTTGTGGGAGGGATTTTAAAAAAAATTATAGTATACATTACATTAAACGTGCTATTTTGGAAAGAGATCCATTTGCATTCAGACTCTAATTTGCATTAAAATGATTTATGTTACTCAAAGCAATAGCAAGTTCTTCTCTAAATATATTTTCTTTATATACATGTTTCAGATTGCAGATATACATGTCACTCTCACTGCCGAGATCTGGTGCATCTGGACTGTCAACAGAATGGAAAATTAATGGAATGCATCTCCATATATGACGAGTTAGATCCAACCAACAATGGTCAGGTAATATGTTTTGCATTTGCAGAATTGCTAATTTCCAACTGTCAGTTACATAATAAAGAACCTTCTTCCTGTTCCACCCATCTATTCAAGATCAAAATGTTCTTCTTCTCGTAATTCAGTAACTGGTAATTCAGTGACACTTTCCTGCTAAGTCTATACAGAATAAATGTACCAGAGGTTCTGTGCTGCTGGAGGTATTTTATTTTGGATAAGAAATAAGGCCCAAGGGCTTGACCATTTGTGATAAAGATCCTACTCAGGTTTTGTGCAAGAGAGGAAGGGTTTTAATCCTTCTGTTGTGATCAAATTCCAGTTTGGGTAATTTCATATTTGCTTACGTAGATTCTTCTCAAGTTTTAAATAGACACACTGTGCTTTTTCCTTTCTTTTCCTTAACTATTGTGTTATGTTACTGCTTGCTTTCCACCCCTGAGGACCTCATATCACTGTTTTTCTTTTTACTTGTGGTGTACTTCAAAACAGTACCAACAGAGGAGTTTTTCTCCTCACCTGAAAAGGCAAGGAATTTACAACCTATGACTAATACACTCTACTGCATGCAGAAAGAACGAGGAGTACTCGTGGCACCTTAGAGACTAAGAGATTTATTTGGGCATAAGCTTTCGTGGGCTAAAACCCACTTCATCAGATGCATACACAGAGAACATGAAAAGATGGGGGTTGCTATGTACAGTGGCCAAACCGGACAGTCTCTACGCAAAAGAATAAATGGACACAAATCTAACATCAGGAATCATAACATCTGAAAACCAGTAGAAGAACACTTCAATCTCTCTGGTCACTTAATAACAGACCTAAAAGTGGCAATTCTTCAACAGAAAAACTTCAAAAACAGACTCCAACGAGAAACTGCAGAACTGGAATTAATTTGCAAACTGGATACCATTAAATTAGGCCTGAATAAAGACTGGGAGTGGCTGGGTCATTACACAAACTGAAAACTATTTCCCCATGCTAAGTTTTCCCCTACTGTTACTCACACCTTCTTGTCAACTGTTTGAAATGGGCCATCCTGATTATCACTACAAAAGTTTTTTTTTCTCCTGATGATAATAGCTCGCCTTAATTGATTAGTCTCTTAGAGTTGGTATGGCAACCCCCATCTTTTCATGGGTGTGTGCGTGTGTGCGTGCGTGTGTGTGTGTATCTGATGAAGTGGGTTTTAGCCCATGAAAGCTTATGCTCAAATACATTTGTTAGTCTCTAAGGTGCCACAAGTACTTCTTGTTCTTTTTGCGGATACAGACTAACATGGCTACCACTCTGAAACCTGTCTACTGCATGCGTGCACACACTCACTGTCAGTCTGCTCTATAGCTAGGGCAGATAGCACCACCTATTATTAAGGTTACCCAACACTTCCCATGATAAAACCCTATTTTCAATTGTTTATAGCTTTCCCAAACTTTAACTGTTTGGGCTGAAATTTTCCATGACTGTAATTAGTGTAGTTATAGTTGTAGTAATTAGTAGTAGTAGTTTCTACAGTTAGCGGGCTCTCCCGAGCCCTCTGGGCATAGGACATGCCTTCACAAGGATTCAAGTTGTGCGGATCCTGTAACAGGCCCATGCCCACTGGGGACCTCCATGACTCCTGTCTTCGGTGTCTGGGTGAGTCCCACACAGCAGACAAATGCAGCTGTGTAAGTCCTTCAAGCCCCGCACCAGAAAGGAGAGAGAAATCCACCTAAGACAGTTACTAATGGAGGTGGCACTCTGCCCCTCCCAAGGTGCAGGCTCCAGCGTCTCGGTGCGCAGCGCGCCTCCATCAACGCCGGCTGCTGCACCGCGGAAGGACTCCCGCCCACCTCGGGGCCGGGCAGCGTCGGGAACCCGGGGCCGCTCTCGGCACCGCTCCTTCTCTCCATCGGGCCGTAAGGGGCGAGCCAAGTCTCCGAACGTTGTTGCGGCACCGCCCTGCCCCAGTGCGCTGGAACAGACAAACATCAGCCCGCGTCCGCAGGCACCGCCGTGCCTTGAGGACGTGATTGCACCCTCGACGCCGGACACCTTTGAGGCTGCGAAGGGGCTGATCGAGATGACGACGTCCCCCGTGCCGGCGCCAATCCCGGCACGGCCCCCGGTCATCTCTAGAGGCAAGCCGACGCTCCTTGGACCGTCAGCTCAACTACAGCCTCCTGCACGCTTCTCTGAGTCCCAGCGCCGTTCAGAGTCCCGTCACCGCACGGTGTATCGGTCCGACTCACGACGCCGGTCTGACTCGCGGCGCGGGTCTCGCAGCCCAGACCCTCGGAGCCGCTCACGCTCGAGGTTGTCCTCGCCTGCCAGATCCTGGTCCCGCTGGGTGTCCAGGATGAGCGCGACGCCTTCCCGACACCGTTCTCCACCTCGGGCCCGATCCTCGGCGGAGACACCACGCCAGAGTCTGCCCCGACGCCGAGAGTCACCGCACCGTTGGGATTCACCGCGTCAAGAAACATCTCCTCAACGCCGAGCTTCACCGCACCGTGAGCTCCCATCCCAGCGTCGAGACTCGCCGTACCGGGCAGAATCCTCACGGCACCGGGACTCCCCACGTCGGCAGTCCGACCGGCGCCGATCCGCCTCTCCATGGCACCGAGACTCGCCTCGTCGCTACGTGTCCCCACGGCACCGCGATGTCTCACCGAGGTACCAGGACTCGCCACGCCGAGACGTAACCCCACGGTACCGTGATTCGTCTCATCGTGAGGTGTCCCCACGGCACCGAGCCTCACCGCACTGAGAGGCGTCCCCACGGCACCGGGACTCACCGCGCCGAGAGATGTCTCCACAGCACCAGGACTCACCGCACCGAGGAGCATCCCCTCGGCGCCGACGATCCCCGCACCGGGACTTGTCTTCCCGAGACCAGGATCTGCCGCGCCACGAGCGGTCTCCACGACGCCGAACTCCACCACGGCACCGCGATTCCCCACGTTACCGGGACGATAGGGTACAATATCGATCACGGTCCCGCTCGAGGTCACGTGATTCACGTTCCTCACGGTTTAGACCATCGAGGGACCACCCTACATCGCGCACCGCCCCACCTTGGCCATCTCGAGACCAATCATCAGCCAGTTCGGCCAGCCCGTCAAAGACGCCTGAGGTGACTCAAGTGGCCCCGGTGCAAGACCCTATGCCAGCTACTTGGCAACCCCAGTGGCCGTTCTGGACACCCTGGGCATACCACGAGGCTCAAGGTGCAGCACTGCCTCCCTATCCGGTGGTGCGTACCCACCCCCCGGTGGCGACCATCAGCCGTCCACCTGCAGAGGAGGCTGCATCCGGAGACCCAGCCCCGGTGGAAAGGGAGGCACCTGTCCCTACCCAACAGGATCCTCCCATCCTTGAGCAGGACAACCTACCCGACCCTCCTCTCCCTTTGACAACCTCCTCCTCTTCACCTGATGAAGCTGTGGTGGGTACATCATCATCCACGCCTCCACCTATGGATTTTAAGGTCCTGCAGGAGCTACTCCGGAGGGTAGCTCTTAGCATGAACCTGCCCATAGAGGAGGTGGTTGAGGAGGAGGACGACCCTATGGTGGATGAAATTCTGAAGCCAGAGGGTCCTTCCAGAGTGGCCTTTCCGATGAACAAGACCATCCGCCGCAATGCTACGGCACTCTGGAAAACCCCATCCTCTATCCCCCCAACAGCTAAAGGGGTAGAGAGAAAATACTTTGTTCCTAATAAGGGGTTTGAATATCTGTTTACCCACCCTGTGCCTTGCTCCCTCGTGGTGGACGCTGTCAACGCAAAGGAGAGGCATGGTCAACAGGGTCCTGCTCCTAAATCCAAAGACTCCAAGCGCCTGGACCTCTTTGGTAGAATGGTATACTCCACTGCGGGACTTTCGCTAAGGATCGCCAACCAGCTAGCGATTCTTAGTAGATATGCCCACAATTCCTGGTCAGCAGTTATGAAGTTTGAGGACCAATTTACACCGGAGTCCAAAACTGAACTCAAGCCCATGGCGGACGAGGGGAAGTTGGTGGCCCGCACCTCCCTGCAGGGCGCTCTGGACTCGACAGATGCGGCAGCCCGTACGCTGGCAACGGGTATCTCTATGTGGAGGAGCGCGTGGCTTCAGTCTTCTGGTCTGCCAGCTGAGGTCCAGAACACTATCCAGGACCTACCCTTTGATGGCAAGGGACTTTTTGCTGACCAGACTGACTCCCGGTTGCATAACCTCAAGGACACAAGAAACACCATTAAGTCCTTGGGCATGCACACCGTGGCTACGCTCAGGAAGCCATTCAAACCTCAACCTTTCCAACAGCGCTCCTTCCCATCTCGACCAAGACAGGATTTCTCCTGAAGGAGAACCAGTTTTACTCACCGCAAGCCTTCCCGTCCTTCCCAAGGACAAAACAGAGGCCAGCAGAAACCATCGCAGGGCGCGAAGCGTCCATTTTGATGGGACCTTCGAGGACGACTTACCAGTACCGCAGAGTCCAGCCTCTCTACCCTTCTTGGATCGTCTGTCCCGATTCTACCATGCCTGGTCCCGTATTACATCAGACCGGTGGGTCCTACAGATGGTAGAGGCGGGATATTCTATCCACTTCCACTCTATCCCTCCCTCCCACCCACCCCCCTCATCCCTCTTCAGGGATCCTTCTCATGAGCAACTCCTCTATCAAGAGGTACAAGTGCTCCTCGAACTAGGAGCTGTGGAGGAGGTGCCTCAAGAATTCAGGGGGAAGGGGTTCTATTCCCGATACTTCCTAGTCCCCAAGGCCAAAGAGGGTCTACGACCCATTCTGGACCTAAGGAACCTCAACAAGTACATCGTCAACCTGAAGTTCCGTATGGTCTCCCTGGCCACCATAATCCCCTCTCTGGACCCAGGGGACTGGTATGCCGCCCTCGATATGAAGATGCATATTTCCATATCTCCATCACACCGGCTCACAGACACTTCCTCCGGTTCGTCGTCTGCAAGACACACTACCAGTTCACAGCACTCCCTTTCGGTCTGTGTACGGCTTCCCGTGTCTTCACGAAATGCATGGCAGTAGTAGCCGCATTTGTCCGCCGCCACCACGTCCACGTGTTCCCGTACCTCGACGACTGGCTAGTTCGAGGCCGGTCCCGCCAACAGGTGCAAGCACACGTGCAGATGGTCATGGATACCTTTTCTTACCTTGGTATCATCGTGAACACCTGCAAGTCAGTGCTAGAACCGACTCAGTCCATCCAGTTCATCGGAGCAATCCTCGATGCAACCAGAGCACGGGCGTTCCTCCCAGAGGCTCGTCGCCTCGCCATCGTGGACTTGATCACCACACCCCGCCGGTTTCCCACCACGATCGCAAGGCAATGTCTCAAGTTGCTGGGCCACATGGTGTCCTGCACGTATGTGGTCCAGCATGCCCGATTACGACTTCGTCCTCTGCAGGCGTGGCTGGCTTCAGTCTACCGACCAAGCCGAGACAACTTGGACATGGTCATCACAGTTCCAGCTCACATGTTGGACTCCCTGCAGTGGTGGCTAGACCCACTGACGTTAGGTGAAGGAGTCCCGTTTCAACCACTCCTTCCCTCCCTAACTCTAGTGACAGACGCATCAGCGCTGGGTTGGGGCGCCCATCTCGGCCAGTTAACAACGCAGGACATGTGGCAACAGCACGAGCTCGGTCTCCACATCAACATCAAGGAGCTCAGGGCAATTCGTCTGGCGTGCCAAGCATTCCTGCCTCACCTACAGGACCGCTGCGTGGAGGTTCTTACGGACAATACAACAGCCATGTTCTACCTGAACAAGCAGGGCGGAGCTCGGTCATCACCGCTGTGCCGCGAAGCCCTTCTCCTGTGGGACCTCTGCTTAGCTCACTCCGTCTCTCTCCAGGCGTCTTACCTCCCTGGAGTCCAGAATGTCCTGGCAGACAAGCTGAGTAGACGCTTCCTGGTCCATGAATGGTCCATACGCCCAGACGTGATCCATTCAATCTTCCGCACCTGGGGTTTTCCCCAGCTTGACCTGTTCGCCTCCCAAACCAACAGGAAGTGCCCGAACTTCTGCTCCTTCAGAGGACACGGCTCGGGCTCCCTTGCGGACGCCTTCACGATCTCGTGGTCACGTCACCTGCTCTACGCGTTCCCGCCTTTCCCGCTGATCCACAAAGTCATCCTCAAGATTCGCAGGGACAAGGTGGATGTCATCTTAGTAGCCCCTGCCTGGGCACGGCAGTGCTGGTACCTGACCCTGCTGGACCTGTCAATACAGCCCCCCATCCCTCTCCCAATCAGCCACGATCTCATCTCCCAAGATCCCGGTCGTCTTCTCCATCCAGACCTCCACTCGTTGCATCTGACAGCGTGGAGAATTCATGGCTGAACCGGTCAGAGATGGCTTGCTCGGATCCAGTTAGACGAGTACTCCTTGAGAGCCGCAAGCCCTCTACAAGACTCACGTACGAGGCAAAGTGGAAGAGGTTCTCTGTCTGGTGCGCCCAACAGCAGATATCTCCACACCTTGCCCCCGTGCCGTCTATTCTGGATTACGTGTTACATCTCAAGGACAACCACCTTGCACTTGGATCCCTGAAGGTCCATCTTGCTGCCATCTCGGCTTTCCACCCAGGAGCAGAGGGCCGCTCAATATTTACGCACCCCATGGTGCGTCGCTTCCTCAAAGGCTTGGAAAAGGTTCACCCTTCAACGAAGTCACCTGTTCCGGCATGGGACCTCAATCTCGTCCTTTCTCGACTCACAGGTCCTCCATTTGAGCCGATGGCCTCCTGCCCCCTTCTCTATCTATTGTGGAAGGTCGCCTTTCTCATGGCTATCACTTCAGCCAGAAGGGTATCCGAGTTGAAGGCTCTCCTGTGTGACCCCCCGTATACCATCTTTCATAAAGACAAGGTTCAGCTTCGACCTCATCCGTCCTTCCTTCTGAAGGTGTTCTCGCGCTTCCACATGTCACAGGACATTTTCCTGCCTGTTTTCTTTCCCAAGCCGCATGCCAACTCTAAAGAGCAACGGCTACATTCGTTAGATGTCAGGAGAGCGCTCGCCTTCTACATAGAACGCACAAAGCCGTTCCGTAAGACCTCTCAGCTCTTCATCGCTGTCGCGGAACGTATGAAAGGCGCACTGGTCTCTTCGCAACGCATATCATCATGGATTACAGCCTGCATCCGTACCTGCTACGACCTGGCGAAGGTGCCTCCGCCACTAGTCACGGCCCACTCTACCAGGGCGCAGGCTTCCTCGGTGGCTTTCCTGGCTAACGTCCCTCTTCAGGAGATCTGCAACCTGGGCATCGGTGCACACCTTTACTTCGCACTACGCCATCACCCATCATTCCTGTGATGATGCGGCATTCGGTAGGGCTATCCTTCAAGCTGCTTTACCGTAACTCCGAACCCGCCTCCAAGGTAAGGCTTGGGATTCACCTAACTGCAATAGATATGAGCAACCACTCGAAGAAGAAGAAAAGGTTACTCACCTTTGTAACCGGTGTTCTTCGAGATGTGTTGCTCATATCTATTCCTTTCCCCCCCACCTTCCCCACTGTCGGAGTAGCCAGCAAGAAGGAACTGGAGGGGGGTCGGGCCGGCAGGGTACTATACAGAGCGCCATTTCGGCGCCACTTCAGGGGGCTCCCCAGCCGGCCCGACGGGTAGCTGCTAGGGAAAAAGTTTCCGACGTCCGTGCACGCGCGCGTGCGCACACCTAACTGGAATAGATATGAGCAACACATCTCGAAGAACACCGGTTACAAAGGTGAGTAACCTTTTCTTCACACAATGCACAGTCAACCTGTGGAACACATTGCCAGAGGATGTTGTGAAGGCCAAGACCATAACAGGATTTGAAAAAGAACTAGAGAAATTCATGGAGGATAGGTCCATCAATGGCTATTAGCCAGGATGGGCAGGAATGGTGTCCCTAGCCTCTGTTTGCCAGAAGCTGGGAATGAGCGACAGAGGATGGATCACTTGATGATTACCTGTTCTGTTCATTCTCTCTGGGGCACCTGGCACTGGCCACTGTTGGAAGACAGGATACTGGGCTAGATGAACCTTTGGTCTGACCCAGTAGGGACATTCTTATGTTCTTATGTTATGTTCCCAAGGCCCCACCCTCTGGCCAGACCAGAAGCCGGAGCTGTGCAGTGGTAGGAGCCATTCAGGGAGCCTGGGCCACTGTGGGCCATCTTGGACACTCCACCTGCCCTGGGCAGCGCATCCCAGGAGGCGGGGACATGGGGTAGAGGCTGCTCTCGGGCACCCAGCCCCCTGCCCAGGGCAGGTGGAGGGTCTAGGGCTCCTCACAGCAACCCAGGCTCCGTGGGTGGCTCCTACCACTGTCGGCTCCGGCTTCTGACCTGGCCTGGGGGCGGGGCCTCAGGGAGAAGAGGAGAAGCAGGGGGCAGGACACTGAGGGGGAAGAGGAGGGGCAGAGGGTGGGGTCACAGTTCCAGCACTGGTGGCCCCCCCTACTTCTACACAGGTTCTGGCACTCCTATGGAAGCCCCCAAATTGGCTGGGGACCCTGGGCCTGGGCCCCATGGGCCCTTGCATTAATCTACCACTGGCCCCTGGGCAGGAGATGATGGAATGCTGTATATTCTGCTGCTCCTTTAACGTCAGCATTTGGAATCTGTTGGTCTCAACACTGAGAGTTTCACTGTTGCACTGGGCAGGCTTATGGACAATTGGCTTTTGGACTTTTTCAGACACCAGAGGATTCAGCATCTACTGTACCTTGCTAAGGCAGGCAGAACAGACATTTGCCGTGTAGTTTCTTTGAGCCCCTGGCAGTTGCTAACACAGTAGTTCTGTTACCTATAGCAAAGCTGGTCAGCCTGTTTTCAGGCACAGGATGACTCACCTGACATTCTAGTTCAGACTATTCTTTACAGTCATTCAGTTGCTAGCAATGGCGGAGAGAAAACAGATGAATTTGAAAAAAGGCAGTTGGCACAAGACCTTGTGACATCAAAATGACCTTTTCATTCTTAGGACAAAGTGTCTGGCATGGGGAGGGTTCCGATGTTTTCTTTTGTAGCTGTGTATTATACCCATTGTGACTGTGGTTTGTGGGGTTTGTTTTGAAGTTTTTATTTAATACACATGAACAAAGACAGAGGCAGAGTTCAAAGTGGAGGGGCTGGGATCATTTCATTTTAGCTTGTTGGTGAGTCACATGCCACTCACTTACCATAATGTTTTCCTTTCTGATGGATGTTATAGAACAGCTGGGTGCCTGCTTCATTCTAGCCGGATAAATAATGCAGGGATAGAAAGGCCCATGAAATATTCAGCACCGGACATTCTCCCCTAGCTCACAGCAGCTCCTCCGCACATGATATTCTAGGTTGAACAGTCCAGTCACCCTTTCTTCTCTCTTTATGCAGAGATGGGCCTGCCAAGTCCAGCTCCTTGTCTGGGGTCGGGTTCTGATATCAGTTACGCTTCATTTTGGATCAGCCCGAAAGGTCAAAATCTCAGTCCTGTTAAAAGCAATGGCAAAGCCCCTGTTAAGTTCAGAGGGACCAGGATTTGACACTGCTTGTGTGCCTTTGTTCAGATGTGTTCAGATGCCCTCTTCTCGGACTTCACCAGCTGAATCTTGGGAGATCCCGCCTCCTAAGCCTCTTGACATTGTCTGACTAGTACTGGCCTCTGCTTGATTGCTGGGTTATACCCCTCTTCATTACAATCTCCTCAGCTTGTTTTGGAATAAGCAAAGGATTTGCTCTGGGTAATGGGTCGCATTGCATTACAGCTAGTCACAATTATTCCATCAAAACTTTTTTTTAGACAAAAAATGGCCATTTTAATGTTTTGGGGTTTGGGAGTTTTTTTTAAATAGAATCTTTTTTTTTATATAAACCTAAAACTGGAAAGTGTTCCATTTTGGGTAACTTTTTTCAGTTTTCAAAAATCAAAAAATGTTCCTGCAAACCAAAATGTTTTCACTTTTTCAAACAAAACCTGGAAAATTTTTGCAATTTTTTTTTCATTTCTTTCAAAAAAAATTCTGGAAAATACCATTTTCTGACCAGGTCTGACCAACTCTTCTATCTGCCCAGATAATGCGTTAAAATCACTCCGGCTATATCTTCATTGCAAAAAAATTTATTTTTGCATCGAGATAACTAACCTGAGATAGCGCTCTTGCTATAAAATCCTAGTGGAGACAAAGCACTGTAGCTTTTAGCCCCACGTCTCTGTAGCTAGTTGAGGTCAGCCCCCTAGGTGTTGGGCTTTGTGTTGACGTTGACTAGCTACATCAAGGTAAAAACTACCTGTGCCTTGTCTGCACTAGGATTTCACATCAAAATAGAGATATCAATATATTTATTATTATTATTCACCTGGATCACCTGGATCGATCGGACTTCAGCTGTCGTTAAGACTACGCCGATCACAACACGTCTGCCATTCTTCTCGCACTCTTGCCTTTCTTCTCCACGTTCGTCCGAAACATTTAACGATGTCATCTTCCCATCTTCTTGGAGGCCGACCGGGGGTTTTTTTCTGTTCTCGCGGGTACCACTCAGCAATGATTGCGGTCCACCTGTTATCCGTGAGCCGTGCTGTGTGGCCCGCCCATCGCATCTTGTTCTGTCTGCTTTCCACGACAATATCTTTCACACCGCTGCGTTCTCTGATGATTTCATTTGGTATACGATCCAGAAGGGAGATTCCCAACATAGCTCATTCCATTGCCCTTTCAGCTACCAACAGCCGTTGCTCTTCTCTCTTCGTCAGTGCCCACATTTCACTGCCATACAGCATGGCTGGCAGCACTGCTGAATTGAAAATATTTTTACGTGTGGTCTTGTCAATTTTTCCTTTGAGGACGTCCTTGATGGAATTAAACGCACACCATCCTGCCCGAATCCTTTGCGAGAGTTCTCCGTTCAGGTCTTGGCGCATATTAACTTCTTGGCCCACATATATGTACTGTTCCACTTCTTTGATGTCTTCTCCTGTTACCGTTATTCGGGCTTTTCGTAAGACGTCTGATCGCATATATTTCGTTTTGCAGCGGTTCATTTTCAGGCCGACCTGACTACTTTTCTTGTCGAGTCTTCGTAGCATGCTCTGCAGTTGGTTGGTACTTTCGGCAATTAGTACAATGTCGTCTGCAAATCTGAGATGAGATAATCTCTCTCCGTTTATGTTGACACCACTCCTCCAATTGATCTTGTTCATAACCATTTCGAGGCAGGCGGTAAATAGTTTCGGTGAAATTGTATCTCCTTGCTTTACGCCTTTCTTGATTGGGATGCGGAGGGGAGTTTCAAGGAGAGTAATGTCTGTTGTACATCCAGTATTCGCTTCCTTCAACGAACTAATGTACTGCGTGTTAATGGCCTGCTCTGCGAGCGCCTTTAATATTGCGTTAAACTCAACGCTGTCGAAGGCCTTTTCATAGTCGACAAAAGCAATGCACAGCGGGAGTTTGTATTCCCTCGCTCTTTCTAGGAGCTGGCTAAGGGTAAATATATGATCGATTGTACTGAAATTTCTTCGAAATTTCAGTACAAAGCTTTTGATACAGTCTCCCACAGTGTTCTTGCCAGCAAGTTAAAGAAGTATGGGCTGGATGAATGGATGGTAAGGTGGATAGAAAACTGGCTGGATGGTCGTGCTCAACGGGTAGTGATCAATGGCTCCATGTCTAGTTGGCAGCCGGTATCAAGTGGAGTGCCCCAAGGATCGGTGCTGGGGCCGGTTTTGTTCAATATCTTCATCAACGACCTGGAGAATGGTGTGGACTGCACCCTTAGCAAGTTTGCAGATGACACTAAACTGGGAGGAGTGGTTGATACGCTGGAGGGTAGGGATAGGATACAGAGGGACCTAGACAAATTAGAAGATTGGGCCAAAAGAAATCTGATGAGGTTCAACAAGGACAAGTGCAGAGTCCTGCACTTAGGACGGAAGAATCCCATGCACTGCTACAGACTAGGGACCGAATGGCTGGGCAGCAGTTCTGCAGAAAAGGACCTAGGGGTTACAGTGGACGAAAAGCTGAATATGAGTCAACAGTGTGCCCTTGTTGCCAAGAAGGCTAACGGCATTTTGGGCTGTATAAGTAGGGGCATTTCCAGCAGATCGAGGGACGTGATTATTCCCCTCTATTCGGCACTGGTGAGGCCTCATTTGGAGTACTGTGTCTAGTTTTGGGCCCCACACTACAAAAAGGATGTGGATAAATTGGAAAGAGTCCAACGGAGGGCAACAAAAATGATTAGGGGGCTGGAGCACATGACTTATGAGGAGAGGCTGAGGGAACTGGGATTGTTTAGCCTGCAGAAGAGAAGAGTGAGGGGGGATTTGATAGCTGCTTTCAACTACCTAAAAGGGGGTTCCAAAGAGGATGGATCTAGACTGTTCTCAGTGGTAGAAGATGACAGAACAAGGAGTAATGGTCTCAAGTTGCAGAGGGGGAGGTTTAGGTTGGATATTAGGAAAAACTTTTTCACTAGTAGGGTGGTGAAGCACTGGAATGGGTTACCTAGGGAGGTGGTGGAATCTCCTTCCTTAGAGGTTTTTAAGGTCAGGCTTGACAAAGCCCTGGCTGGGATGATCTAGTTGGGGTTGGTCCTGCTTTGAGCAGGGGGTTGGACTAGATGACCTCCTGAGGTCCCTTCTAACCCTGAGATTCTATGATTCTAAGGGTAAATATATGATCGATTGTACTGAAATTTCTTCGAAACCCTGCCTGCTCTCTCGGCTGTTGTTCATCCAGACTCTGTGAAAGTCGATTCGTTATCACCTTTGTGAAGAGCTTGTAGATGTGAGAGAGCAGGCATATAGCGCGGTAGTTCTTAAGATTTTCTCGATCACCCTTCTTGTGCAGCAAGATGGTATTCGACTCCTTCCAGCTTGATGGTATTTTTCCTTCTTCAAGATATCGACTGAATCTTAAAGCGAGGGCCTTCCAAAGTTTTTCGCCTCCTGCATAAATCATTTCTGACGTTATTCCATCTTTGCCTGGAGCTTTTCCCTTTTTCATCTGGTGTAGTGCGCTTCGGACTTCGCTGACGATTATTGGGGGGACGCGTTCTTCTGACTCTTCGAGGGTTGGGAGGGGGACGTTGATTCTTGATTTGAACAGTTCTGTATAGAAGTCCTTGCAGACCTCCTCCATCCCTGCTCTGTCGATTACTGTCTCTCCATCCTTGTTCTTCAATGCTGTTACGCTCAATCTATACTGCGTCAATTCCCGCTTGCATGTCCTGAGGCTCTTGCGTGATTCAGCTGTTTTAAGGAGCTTTTCTTTCCGGAAGTTCTCGAAGTCATCCTTCAGTTTTCGCCGTATAAGCTTGCACAGAATGGAGTACTCGAGGTTGTTATTCGAGCTCCTTTTCATGTTTCTCCGCTTCTCCAACAAGCTTTTCGTTTCAATCGAGATTCTTCCCTTCGCCTTCTTCAGCTTTTTAATTTCAGCTGCTTTTATGCAACATCTCAACTTGTCAGCAAAGATACTATAGTCCTCATCACACTTTTCCATCTGGCTCCAGTCAAACCCAGAAATTGCTTTTTTCAGCTTTGCTTCATCGAATGTCTTCGGCTGCTGTTTCCTGTTTGCCATCTGTAACGCCTTCTTTTCCACCACTTCGTCGAAGATCAAATATAGTCAATTTCATTCTTACTCTTCGCGTTTGGTGCGATCCATGTCCACCTTCTTGAGATCTTTTTTTTGTACCAGGTGTTTACCACGTACAGTTCTTTCATTTCTTTCATCGCTACCAGCCTCTCTCCTCTTTCATTCCTTTCGCCGCTGCCGTATCTCCCTATGAACTTTTCGCCAGCTTTCCCTCGCCCGACCTTGGCGTTGAAATCTCCCATCGTGACAGTGTAAGTGGACTTTTGCGCGAGAGCTCTTTCAAGCTCTCGGTAGAATTCTTCTCTTCTTCGTCCTCACTTGCACTTGTGAGAGCGTAGGCCTGGATGACCTTGAGGGTAGCTTTTGACTCCATCTGAAGATGCAGCACACCGATACGTGATGATGTTAGCTGGCATGATATGACTTTCGAAGACCAATCTTTATTGACGATAAATCCAACTCCTCCAACATTTCTAGCGCCATCTCCCTTTCCGAGCCTAAATAACAATAATAATTATTATTTATTGTATGTATTCTCATAGCACCCAGGAGCCCTAGTCATGGATCAAGATTCTGTTGTGCTTGGCACTGTACAAACAGAACAAAAAGATAGTTCCTGCCCCCATGAGCTTACAATCTAAGTATAAGACAAGAGACAACAGATAGATACAGACAGAGGAGAGCACAAAAGCAGTAAAAACAACTCTTTGGCATTGAAGGCATAGCTTATGACAGGGACTGTCTTTTGGGTGCTGTCTCTCTGGGAGACACTGCTGCTTTTTGTGTACATAGGAAAGTTGTACCACTTTAAGGGCATGGCTACGCTTGCGAGTTAGAATGTATTAAAGCAGCCCCGTGCGCTCTAACTCATGATGCGTCCACACTGGCAAGGCACGTAGAGCGGTCTGACTCAGCGGCTAGAGCGCCCCTGGTAATCCACCTCGGCGAGTGGAATAACGTTTGATGCGCCCCTGCTGGAGCGCTGCGGCGCCAGTGTGGACACCTTGGTCTGTTAATGCGGTCTGATCGGCCTCCAGAAGTGTCCCACATTGCCTGTTCTAGTCACTCTGGTCATCACTTTGAACTCTACTGCCCTGCCCTCAGGTGACCAACTGTCAGACCCGCCCTTTAAATTCTCTGGGAATTTTGAAAATCCTCTTCCTGTTTGCTCAGCCAGGCGTGGAGTGCTCTCAGCGAATCTTTCCAGGTGACCATGCCTCCACATGCCAGGTGATCCCCAGTATTGAGCAATGGCGAGGTGCTGGCTGAGCAAACAGGAAGGGGCGAGCTCATCACACAGTCCCATGAAAATGGCTTTTCTCATCCGAAAGTTCTGCAGCCACTGCTCATCATCCCAGATTTGCATGACAATGTTAAACCAGGGCTACTTTTACATGTAGACAGCCCCCATGATTATTATATTGCCTTACATTTTATGCCATCAAAGAATTAATCAAAAACAGCAATATATTGACAAGGCAACAAGTGCAGGGTTAGGGTTACTGCAAGGCTAAGGATTACAGTTAGGCAAATATTCAAAAAAACATGAGAGAGACAAATCAGGACCATAGGCTCTTCAATAGGCTGTCACCTAATAAATTGATGATCTAACCTCTCCATCAAAGGGCATCTCCTGTTGTCTTATCCTCTCGCACCACTTTTATACCAGTGTAACTCCTTTGACTAGCCATGGAATTAGACTGGGGGCTGGAGCCCAAAGTCCTGCAGCCACATCCCAGGGCCCGAGCCTGAAGCCCTGTGGGTTGGGGATAGAGCACACAGCCAAAGCCCAGGCCAGAGAAGGCGGTGGGGGCCAGGAGTGGTGGGCCTGGGGTCCTGCAGCTGGGGGACAGAGCCTGCCACCGCGCAGCCAAAGCCCAGGGTGGCAATGGGCAGCCAGGGACAATTGGAGGAGGGGGGTGTGAGCTTAGGGCCAACATCCACCGCCACATGTCAGGGGGCCCGAGCCTGAAGCCCTGTGCCTGGATCCCAGGGCCCGAGCCTGAAGCCCCGTGGCCGGATCCCGGGACAAAGCCCTGTGGCCAAATCCTGGAGCCCGAAGCCTTGCAGCCAGGAGATGGAGCACACGGCTAAAGCCCAGTGCTGGAAGAAATAGCGGGGGTCAGGGGCTATGAGGGGGGAGGCGGGGGTGAGCCTGTGGCTGGAGAAGGCAGCGGGGGCCAGGGGTAATCTGAACACAATATATATTTAATGTAAAATACCATCTGTGCTTTTCTGTGGCATACGTTTTTTTGCTAACTCAAAGTTGTTAAGTTGCCTGCAAAATGCAACTGTAGATCTAACAGCGCCTACATCATATTTAAACACTTCTTATGCAAGCAATATAGGTTTGTGAAATTCTGTAAGTGGGAGGTGGTGCCTTGTAATTTGAAAAAACTGTTGCTGGACTTGCTGCAGTGAAGAGTTTCAGCAGAAATGATTCTATAAAACTTGGCTGTATATGTTTGTAGAAATTATATAATAATATACATGCACATATAACCACGGGTAGCCATACTTTGCCCGAGGAAGGGAAACATTGCAACTTCCTAGGGTGCTAGGAGATGCAGTTATGATAATTTGCATTATGTGGATTAGATTGCAGTTATATTATTATTTCTTGTCTTTAATATGTGTTTTCAAAGTGCAAACAAGGACAGCAGTGGTTGGGGCAGCACCGGAGCCAATTTTTTGTTGAGATGTGTTCAGACAAGTGAGTTTTGGTTGCCTGGAGAAAGAGTTGTGGTGAAAGCTGGAAGGCTGGTATTTTGCTGTTATATGAGTTTATGTCTTTTTATACGTGTCAGACGCCCAATTGTTTGGGGATAGGCACCAAAATAAATGTCTCAGCATGATAAATAATTAAGTGTCTCACTGATGTGAAGGTAAATAATGAGACTCAAAACATACACCCACAGGCAGAGAGCCAATACCACCCAAAAAATGAATGGGTGCTAGCTGGGGAATTTGTGTGTGCAGGACAACAGGCAGTTGTGCTAATTCAGTGCATCCTCGCAGTCGCCTCCACCAGCTCAGTTCTTATGGAATCCCAGCTGTGACTTCACCCTGCTTTCCCCTTGCAGAAAGCTCCATGCGAGGCTGGTGATGGTTTAAATGAGTGAGATTTCAAAATGTGATGAGTGAGAGAGTAAATATCTCATTGGACACGATTTCTAGAACTCTTCATCACAAGAGTGAGGGCTTTGCTATACAGAGAAATTGACCAGAACAGCTACTTTGGAAGAGCTTCACAGATGGATACACTATTCCAAAATAAAAGTGATTTTTTAAATTCTAGAATAATTACTTTGGAAGTGCACTAATTATTCTGGAATAAAAGTGACTTTTATTCTGGAATAGGGTCTGTCCATCTGGGGAGAATATTCCAGAGCTATTCTGGAATAGCTCTGTCAGACAATTTCCCTGTGAAGACAAGCCCTGAAGTATTAAAAGGTAGCAAGTAGAACTGGTCAAAAGAATTATCAGGATTTGTAGTGAAAATTTCATCTTTTTTTACATTTAAATTGAATGTACTTGAAATTTTATTCATTTATTTTTTGCCAGCTCTAATGTCAGTGTTCGTCTATTGACCACCTATCCTATTTGCAGCTGTTGGAACTGGCAGAGAGAGATAGTCACTGTTGACTATTGACTCAATGCAGCAGGGGCCAGATCCAAAGCCCTTTGAAGTCAATGGGATTCTTCCTATTGACTTCTGTGGGCTTTGGATCAAGCCCTAGGTGTGGCCCAGTAACGCCACTCTGGTTATAAGAGAGGTGAGGAATGGCTTTTTATATCTTAGACTAGCAAATGTATGGAAAAACAAATAACCACATATGGATATAAACACATGTATTTGTATACTAAAAAATGTGTATATATTAGTAAAATTTCTGTAAAATTCTATTTAGGTAGTATTAATGCCCTAGCTATTAATGACACATCTATTAGAAGTTGTACTGTCACTAGAGATGTGACTTTTAAAAGCAATGGCAATGATGTCATGTTGTTTGAACTTTTTGGGTGTAGCCACTGTGTTTACCCAACATAAATAAGTTGCAGACTCTCCCTGGAGAAAATAATACAACCAGATTCTGGGAGTCTGAGCTCATCAGGAAGAAGCTCAACACCTCATGGGTTGGGGGTCACAATTACCTTATGTGGTGTAATGTTTTGGTCTTGATTTTCATTCAGCCTCTTGTATATCTCCATTGCTTGATGTAGGTTCAAGTAGGGACTTTTCAGCTCTTAATTCTTGTGACTATGATCTTCCACTGCCCTGCAAGTTCCTTGCAGCACTTGGGGCTACAGAAGCTGTCATAAAACAAGTGGCTGCTGCTTTCAAAAGCAGTATGAGAGCAATGCTAAGGAATATCTTCCTGCAGGCATCACTGTTCTGAATTTTTTGTTTTTAATGCCAGCCAGTATTTAAAAACCGATATGCTGATTCACAGATGCCATTACTTGGCTTCTCTAGTTTCCATTTATCCTGTGGATGTTATATCCATTCCATCAAACAAAATCCAGCACCCTCACCTAACCTTCTTCATGATCTACATATTCATACCATGGCTGTGATATCTTTAATCAGACCTTTTGTCCCAGAAGTGCGAGCTGGGTTTGGATGACGTTTCACAGTGGTCCTTTTAGCCACGGTATCTACATCTTGTTTGATATGCTGACCAGAAAATGAATTCAGGCATAGTCGGCCAGAACAAAAGGGGGAAATTGCCCTGCTGGGAGCTTGTACTCAATGTGACACATCCACCAAGCAAATGAAATTAATTGGCTTGAAGTCTCCCTCTTGTTAAAGGTATTTCCCATAGGTATCACTACAAACATTTCAGATATAACCCCCCAGTCATTCCTCAACTGGACCATCATAGAAAGGACCAACTGTGCAGCCTTTATCTTCATATTGTGTGCGTGTATGGTGGGGTGCAGCTGCCTCCACTGCACTATCCTGTTCTGACATGAACAGGCCCTCCATAGGGCCAGGAGTTAGTAGAGGGATGGAGCAAGGTGGGGTTATGAAGGGACGAGATATCGGAATGGGGATGCGTATTGCTCTGCCCTTAAGCCTTATGGATAATGTGGAGGAAAATGTGTGGATCCTGAGTCTGTATCAGCTTCTGTGTGAACCTCCTCTGCCTCTGTAAATCTCTCTTAAGGGTGAGTTCTGGGGCAGCTGCTGGCTTGGGAGTCCCTGAAGCCATGCTGCTTGGCAGCCAGAAAGTGCCCCAGGAAGAGTGCAGAAGTACTGGGCCTTTGTGTGTCTCCCTCCTGTGGATACTTCAGGAGGCTGCATGACAGGAGGCAAAAACAGCCTAACCCTCCCTTCAGTTTGTTGGGAGAACTTTAATGAGAGGACCCCACGAACCCTTCCAGAACATCACTAGTAGCCCTATAAGCCAGTGAAGAACTGCAGGGGGAAAGACCTGTGATGTTTGATCCTGTAGAGTGGCATTACACTTGTTTTAAGATCTGTTGCCTGCAGATGTGCTGAAGTGAATATGGTAAGCAGAAGTACTTGCTATACCTTTGAAAAGGTGTAGCCTGTGCTCCCCTTAGTATTGACCTGCTTTTGCCTGCCAGCACGCTGGATATGTGTGGAGTCACGGCCATGCCCCTTCTAAGGCTTTGTCTTCACTGCACAAAGGTGTTTTTAACATTGAGATAACTAATGCACAATAGGTATCTGACTGAAAAACCGGAAGTGGTGATAAGGCACTTGTAGTTTTTACTGTGAGATAGCTAGGTGATGTCAGCTATATACCCCCAACGCAGGGCTGACCCTGCCTAGTTTACGTCATGATAAAAACATAGTGGAGACAAGCCGCTTTAGTTTTAAAGTGGGATAGGTTAATTATCCTTTAGTAAAAACACACTTTTTGTCAGTGAAAATATAGCCTTACAGTATGTCTATAGTGCAGCTGGGAGCATGCCTGCTAGCCCGAGTAGCCAGACTGATGCTAGCTCTGCTCAAGATAAGTGCTAAAAAGGTGTGGACATGACAGCATGGGTAGTGGGTAATGTAAAATGCATACCATCACTTGCAGTCAAATGATTGATGACTTCTGAGTTGGGGGTGGGGCGAGAGGATTCTTTTGTCACCCCTATTCCACCTCCCAGAATATGGCTTTCAGCACCACTCCTCCACAAAGAATTGTTTCTCATCAACACTATCCACTCTTTTTTCTCAACCTCTTTCTACTTGCCACCCTGATCATCATCTTTCTTTATAGGAATCCTCTGCCTACAAATATAACTAATCAGAAAGATTATATGATTATTAAGAAGCAATTTGTCGGAAGTGGAATGATGTAGGGATTAGATCATGATACTAAGGGCTGGTCTACACTAGCCCCGAAATTCGAAATAAGATACACGACTTCAGCTATGTGAATAACGTAGCTGAAGTCGAAGTATCTTATTTCAAACTTAAAAGTACGTACCCCTGGTCCACACCGCGGCACGCAGGCTCCCCCGTCGACTGCCTGCTCCGTTCGTGGAGCAGGATTACCAGCGTCGACGGGGGAGCACTTCCTGGTTCGATTTATCGCGTCTAGACAAGACGCGATAAATCGAACCCAGAACATCGATCCGACGCCTCCGACGCGACGGGTAAGTGTAGACCTACCCTAAGAGTTGGGAGACCAGGCTTGTAGGCCTAGTTCTACCGCTGATTTACTGTGTGGCCTTCAGGAAGTCACTTAGGCCACAGTTTTCTGAAGCACCCATTAATTTTGAGTGCCTCCATTTTTTGGGTGCCCAACCTGAGACAACTTGGGTCTGATTTCCCTTCCCTCAGTCCTGCTTCAACATGTCTCAGGTTAGGCACACAAAATTAGCAGACATTTAAAAAATGGTGGCATTTACCTCTGTTTGTTTCCTATATAGAAAGCGGGGATAGCAATACTTACTTACTATCTACGTACCTCACAGTAGTATTGTGAAGATTCTTTATTCTTTATAAAGAATTTGGTACAATTTTCATAGTATGTTTAATGCTATAGATGCACAATACTATAAAAATGGTTAGTAATATATTCTGAAATGTATATCTTAATCTATGCCATAAGTATGCTTTTACTGTATTGGAAATCTAGATATGCTTAAGATTTACTCAAGAACTGCTGTAGAATGATTTATCTTGGAAGAGGCTTTGATTGTATCTGTTAAAGAAACATTTATTTTGGGGGAGGAAATTCTTGAACCTAAGGCATTTCAAATAGGGCAATTTCCAAGGAGTATCAATTCTGGGGTCAGTCTTTGACCATGTCCTTTGTGAGTGGTGATATTGCAATAGCTAATTATGTCTGAGGTTAGGATCAGCAGAAGTAATTGACAGAAATAATCCCTAGTTTCTCTGGAAGAAACTCATGCTTCAAACTGAGCATATAGGTACACTAGACTTTGCACAAGTCACTAAGTGAGGTTGAAATCCTGACTCCATTGATGCCAATGGCAAAACTCCTATTGATGTCAGTAGGTTCAGCATTTCACCTGGAGACGGTAAGCAATTATTAATTATAATTTGACTTTTAATGCTCCTCTGTTAATAACTCCATTGCCTCTTTAAACTGTGTTTGCCTGCTGCAGATTAGCATACTTTAGTCCCAGAGAATTCCTGAGCTGAGGGGAAGGAACCTGTCCCCTCCCTCCTCAGCCAGAAGGCTGGCTTGGTTGACCCAAGACCTCTTATGTCAGGAATGTAAGCCTGCACCCCACCCTTCCCAGAACCTTTGTAACTTTAAGAATAACTGACATCTACCCATTACACTATGTGCTACACGAGCATTTCACAAAGAGGTCCATTAGGCTATGTTATAGCAAAAGCTACAAGAGTAATATTTCCTGGTCATTCTACACTCTTCCGTGCACTTTCATTTCTTTTAAGGCACCTGTGTTTTTTGGCTACAATAAGGAAAGGAAAAAAAAAGCTAAATTTTGACAACTCCCTTCTAGTTTTGGCAGTTTCACTCTAGTTACTTCCAGGAATTATCTCCCTGTCACAGATAGGCTGTTAGTGCCAGATTTGGGAAAACCCTCCTTCTTTCTTGTTTTGATTAGGAAATGGATTCTTTTCAAATGCATTCCCCTCCCCCACTCTCCCACATTTTCACCATGGTCATTCGGAGATGGCTGCATCCAAAATGCAAAGTGTGCTGAAAATAAATTTGATAAATGCCCTGCAGAATCTGCTGCCAAGGATGCTATAGACCAGGCCTGCACAACTCGTAAAGCGGCGAGGGCCATATTACTCCAAAGAAAACAGCTGAGGGCCGAAACCCTCCGGCCCCGCAGAAACACTCCCCCCCGCCCCTCGCGCCGCCCGCCCCGCAGAAACAACCCCTCCTTCCCCAGCGCTGGGGTGTGGAAGCCTGTAGAGGGGGAAAGAAACAGCGCACATACGGTGACCAGATGACAGCAGTAAAATAGGACCCGCCCCCTCCCTGCTCGGCCCCACCATCACACCCCTCTTCGCCCCCCCAGGGGTCACTATATTACTGCACACAACAGTCAATCGATGCAGTTGTAGATAAATCTCTGCATTATGCATTTTTGTATAACTTTTATATGACTTTGTATTGAACCTTGGTAATATGTTATAGCGGGCTCCTAAGGTAGTATAATTAAGGTAAAAGAAAAATGTCTTTGTGCTAGAAGTAGAATAAGATCTTCCCCCCACTTTGTATTCAATTGCCCTGTTGAATGAATGAGGTGTGAATGAGGAAGGCGTGGAAGGCAGGCACAAGACAGCTGCAACCCTTGGAGAGGGGATGGGAAACAGACCAAGGACAATCAAACTTGTCAAGTGGGCTGACTAGAGAAGAGCAGACATACTGACGGTTAGAAGCAAGCACCTTCTTTTGGGAACACCCTCTTTGCAGCATTGGGACAACCCCCAGCCCAGAGACAAGCAGCAAAAAGGACCAACAGACACAGTCCTAGATTTTGAATCTGGGAGATTTGCCCCCCTCCAGCCACCGACTCACTGCTCGCCTCCTCACCCTCCCCCCAGTATAAAGCCTTGCCGCCACTGCCCGCCCACTCGGCTCGTCATCCCCCACCCCGCCTGGCTCACCTACTCACCCCCCGCCGCCCGCTCGCCGGCTCCCCCTGCCGCCAGCTCACCTGCCTGCCCGCTGCTAGCCTCTTACCTTCTGCCGCTACCCCCGCCCCCTGCCGCTGGCTCACCCTCACTCCCCAGGCTGCCACTGGCCTCTTCATCACCCCGTAGGGTGACCAGACAGCAAGTGTGAAAAATCGGGACGGGGTGGGGGGTAATAGGAGCCTATATAAGAAAAAGACCCCAAAATCGGGACTGTCCCTATAAAATCGGGACATCTGGTCACCCTACCACCCCGCCCACCTGCTGGCCTGCCAGCCGGCCGTTGGCTTGCCCCACCCCGCTGCTTGCCTACTCACCCCCCCACGGGCCGCACAGTGAGCTCACCTACTCACCCCCCCGCGGGCCACACAGTGAGCCCACGCGGGCCGCATGCGGCCCCTGGGCCACATGTTGTGCAGGCCTGCTATAGACAGTTCAATATTTGCTCCACTCCCATCCGTCTGTTTCACTTTGGCAGCGTATGATACCTGGTGGCTCAGGCATTTGCAGTCTCTTGAAGAATTAGAACCAAAGAATACACAGCCATTGAACTCTGAAGCTATTTTAAAAGGACACTGTAAAGATGGTTTTTAGGCAGATGATGATTTAAATGCACCACACCCCCAACAAGAAGATGGAGTGAATACATTTCCCAAGAAGGATGGAAAAATACCTGCCACATGGATTGTATATGCTGTTGGTCCTGGAGAGGAGGAGCTAGTAGCTGGGTATCTTTGAGAAAGCAGGCCTATGAAGGGATTAGCTAATGCAGACTCAAAACCATCTTTACAAAAAAGGGCCTGAGAATGAGCTGGAGACTTTTCTGGTCACCTTCAAAAGGGTGTTCAGTGACTTCAACAGCTGGGGCCATACCTAAGTAAGGAAGCTGCCTCCACCTACTGGGCCCTAGATGCAATTCATCAGGACTACATTCAAGTGAAGGCAGCTGTTCTAAACCATGTTGTAGCCAGAGGCTGCCCTAAGAACAGGCACTTGGGCAAGAGAGAAGGCCACATCAGGAACTTGTCCATATTGAATGCACACAGAGGGATGCTTTGTGATGAGGATGGAAGTAAGACTCTGTGTAAGACCTACAGCTCTACTAAAGCTGCAACAAGGTCTAAATATTTTAATTAAAAAAGGTGCAGGGTTTTGCTAAGAAGTTCAGTTTTCATGTAAAAACTGGGCTTTCAAGGGGTGACCATTTTTTTTAAAGGACTCAAGTCCAAACACAAACAAGATGGCTTTGTGCATATAGCTGAGCATGCAGTATTCTTTTTTCTTTAGCTATTTCACAGCAGTATTGCAAGGCCAAATTAATGTTTTATTAAATACTTTGAAGGTCTCAAATGGACATGCACATTATAATCATTTATTGATGGCTTAATAGTCCTGGACATATAACTTGCCACAATAACAGTCTAGGAGAGTTAAAACGTAAGTCCGACCACAAAAGAGAAAAAAAAAACTTTAAAGCCAAAATCATGGGGAGGTGGGAGTGGGGGGCGGGTGGGGTTGGGGTGGGGTTGTTTTTTGAGGACTGACTCATGATTTTTGAATGCTTGGTTGCAAAGAAAACTTCAAACCTGTGAACTAAGTGTGATGGATGCAGAGATGTCAGCAGAAAGCCTGGTTTTATACTGGCAATGAGAATGCCAGGAACTGGAGAAGAAAGTATGTGTTAGGTTCGTTATTGGCTTTATTGAAGGCTAAATGACACACCCGCAACGGGGACTCCTGGCGTTGCTGTCACGGAGGCGCGGAACCCAGTGCACCGAAGCTCGGCCTGGTATGGCGTCCAAAGGCGGGGCTGAACCCGCGCAGCTATATAGAAAACACTAGAAACAGCTCATACATATGTAAATAGGGGCGTTCCACAGGCCGTGTCCGCCCCTTGGCAACAAACCATACAAAGCGTTGCAAACCGGTTCAAAGCAGGTTATAACTGGCATACTGTGCCCTACAGTGACCGGCCGCCGAGAAAGCGCAGCTACCCTAGCTAGGCCGTAACATAATCTTCCGCGGTTCCCTACAGTATGTTAAATCAAACCGTGTGAAAATGTAGTAGTGAGATTTACCACTGCAAATCTTGCTACTGCAGTGGTACAAGTAGTAAAGAAACTGTCTTTGGCATCTTTGCTCATTAAATTTCATTTTCTGCAATGGCGATGTCTGTCAACCTGAGGACTATTTTCACAGTGACAAGGTGGGTGAGGTCATCTCTCTTACTGGACCAACTTATGTTGGTGAAAGAGACAAGCTTTCAAACTTCACAGAGCTCTTCTTCAAAGTAACTAACAAAGCCATTAAAAGTGGTTGGCAAAGTTCTTTCCCAGAAGAGGTGTGTAGCGGGACAGAACCCCGCTCATGCCCTGAGGGGCTTGAAACAGCCCTAAGCGAGGGCATTGCTAAAAGCTGGGCTGAGTGGGAAGGCAGGCTCAGCTGGGGGCCACGCCCCAAACAGACAAGCCTGGCCTTATAAAGGCGAGGGCAGCCAGGAGAGAGAGAGAGCGAGTGCCTTCCTCTGCCTTAGAGGAAGGAGGGCCTGGCTGCAAGGACCTAGAGTGGAGCAGGGTTGGGGGAAGGCTAGAGGAGCTGGGGAGCTCCAGCATAGGAAAACCCCAGGCTCCAGGCCTGGTTAAGGCCCAATAGGTACAGGGGTTACAGGGGGTAACCCACGAGTAGGCCGAGGCAGCAGGTCCAACCCAACCTTGCCTGTAATGAGTGGCTTATACTGCAGTCTGCCCCAGGGCGCGGGGGCTAGCTGGTGACTGGCAGTAACCTAAGACTGAAGCAAGGTGGGGGTAGTGGGTTGGGGGTTCCCCTGGGGAGGGGAGACCCAGATCAGTGGGGTACTGCCAGGAGGGGCAGCACCCTAGTTAAAGGGGCAGCACCCTAGTTAAAGGGGCACTGGGTCCTGGGAGGGACTCGTGGGCCTTAGAGGAAAGTTGGCAAGCCGGATCCCCAGCCTGCAGAGGGTGCTCCAGGGCTGGACGAGCTAATTCCCAGGACAACCAGCAGGAGGCGCCGCCGGGTGAGTCCGAGCCCCCTTACAAGGTGTAAACAAGCTAAAATCACTTACTCAAGCAGTTATTAGCATTCTTCATTTTGACCTTGAGCTATGTCAATTCACTGATTCAAAACATCTGCACTCTAGAACAATTAAAAACCTTCAGAACTCCTATGAGTTTCCTTCCTCTGATTATAACTTGTGGTGTAGTAAAACACAGAGGTAAACAGCTAGTTAGTGCAGACTTTTGTGCTTATTTAATTTTATAGTGCAATTCACATGCAACAATTCCCCTTTTAAAGACAGTTAGCTTTCATCTGGAAAACATAACATTTCAGTATAAAGAAAATGCTATAGTTTATATGGCTTTGAAAAAATTTGAGTTAGAAGTGCCTGCTCTCACTCATTCACAGACTTCCAAAAAAATTGTCTTATGGGGTATAATATTTTCCACACTTGATCTTAGCTGAACACTGAATTTTTAAAAAAAGTTTGAGGAAAATCTATCCAGCCATTTTGTATATGCAGTGATGAAATATAAACTCTGTCCATTGTATGTTTAAAAGAGAAAAAGTCCCCTCCCCTTTTGAGACAGAACTGAAAAACATTTGAATTCTGAATTGCACGAATGTAAATAGTACTTCATTTGGAGTTTGTCCATGATCACATTTGAATAAAGATTCTTACAAGCAATTTGAAAATTCTGTTCTGAGTATGCTCAGTTTGCAACTAAGGTTTTTATTCTTTTCAGCAGAGCCTAAGCCCTAGCCTCCTTGGGGATATCCAATGCACATTCTCATTTCCTCACCGACTGCTTCCAGGCTGCTGCTGAAATTGTTTCGGTGAGATGTCTACACACATCTCAAGCTTCAAAACAATCAAACAAAAAAACCCACCACTGCCTGGACATCCATAACTAGAAACTACTGTGGTGTGAAAACATTGGGACCTCTCCACAGATCTTCCTATTATCTGCAAATTCTGAGCTTTTACTTTAAAATACTGTTTGTCTTAATTGCCAATGTACATGCATCACAATGTAAACATATATGGTACTGTTCTGTTACCCCAGCCTTAAAAAAAACTGTCTCCACCTAAGTTCCCTGTAAGCTGCGCAGCCACGCAGCAGCCTATTTAGTGCTCCACAGGCGCTCAGAGAACCCACCTGGGGACCTGCCGTGGCCCGGGGAGGGGCACCGCTCCCCTGGCCCCAAACTAGCCTGACCCTGAACCTGCCACAACCGGGGCGCCCAGACCTGCCATGGCCACAGGGCTGGCGTGCCCACTAGGCGACCCTAGGTGGTCGCCTAGGCTGCCAGGAGCCGGCGGGGGGGGGGGGGGCGGGGCAGCTGGCCACGGCTGCCTCCTGCCCTCTCGGCTCCGCAGCCAGCTGCCCCCGGCTCCACGGCTCAGTCAGGAGTGGGCGGTTGGCCGCGGCTGCCGCCCGCCTCACAGCTCCGGGGCTGAGTTGGGAGCCGGGGGGGAGGCTGGCCGCAGCGGCCGCCTGCCCTCCCGGCTCTGGGGCTCAGCCGGGAGCGGGCGGGCGGCTGGCCACGACTGCCTCCCGCCCTCCCGGCTCAAGGCTGAGCCGCAGCTGCCCGGGCCAAGCCTCTGGGCTGAGCCATGGCTGCCGCCCGCCTCCACAGCTCAGCGGGGAGCGGCTGGCCACGGCTGCCTCCCGGCTCTGGGCTGAGCCCGGCTCCGCAGCTGAGCCGGGGGGTGGCTGGCCGCGGGCGGGGGGCTGAGCTGCCGGCCCGCAGGGGGTGGGGAGATGGGGGACTGGCTGCCGTGGGCGGGGGCGGTGTTAGCTGGAGGGGAGCGGGGGGGGGGGTGCGCAGGGCTGGTGCAAGGAAGTTTCGCCTAGGGTGTGAAACTTCCTTGCACCGGCCCTGCAGGGCCGGGGCACTCCTTCCCTGGCCCGAAGCCAAGACCTGGAAGGATGGGGGAGGAGGGCCTATCCTGTGACCCCAGCCCCAGAGCTGCCATGGTGTAGAGAGGCGCCTCTCCCCCCAGCCCAGGTGCTACTGCGGGGAGAGAGAGCTGAGGGGGAGTCCTCTCTCCCTGCTGTAGCCCCGGAGCACCCTCCTGCACCCCAAACCCCTCACCCCCAGCCCCACCCCAGAGCCTGCACCCCCAGCTGGAGCCCTCACACCCCTGCACCTCAACCCTCTGCCCCAGCCATGAGCCCCCTCCCACACTTCGGACCCCTCGGCCCCACCCCCACCACATGAATTTTGTTATGTGCACCAATATGAAGGTGATGTGTGACACATCACCTCCATATTGCTGCACATAACAAAATTCATTCTGCATATGGGTGGGAAAAATTAGAATCTCCAGCCAACTGTATCAGAGTAAAGTTATACATTCTCTGTACTCCAACCCATTCCCATCGATGAGGTGTGACCTTCAAAGCATAATACAGATATGGATCATTTAAATATTAACATTAATAAGACCATGCTTTCCTCTTCTGTTTTAAAACAAGGAAATTGTATGTGAAACAAATACAATTTTAAGTTGTTGTTTTTTCAATTTTAAAATTATAGGCAGGGAATGCAATACAAGGCACCTAACTCAGACATGTTGCAAGTTCTGTAAATCTAACAGTATAGAGCCAACAATTAAACTATTAGTTATTCCTTTTAAAAAGCATATGTGAAAACAAATGTTGTTTAGGTTGCAAAGTTGTACCTATAGACTGAATGAGGCAGGGGCCCTGTAGAAAACAGTATGTGATCATAAAAACTAAATCATGATGGGGCTGATTCTGAATTAAAGATGCACAAGCAACTGGAAATCTAGCATTTCCTAGTTTTTGACTGCTTGTCATAGCAATCTATATTCTTTTTTGATGTAAGATTTTGTACATCATTTCCAGGTGAGGGGAGGTGTGCCTTTTCAGGGGAAGGTGAATTTTGTTGCATCATCATCAAGGTTTGGACTCTGAGACTTCAGTACAGAGGTGGCAGTAGGAGAAGGCTGTTTTCCCAGTGGTGGGGAGATGGGGAAGCTGCTAGCACCATGTGCTCTGTCTAGGAGGTAGTCCAGAGTAACTCATCCTAGCCCCTCCACCCACCCCCCTGTTATTGGGGCGGGCTCTTGACCTATGTAATTTGTGAGAATGTTGGATTTTTCTTGTTCTTTGTTCTTGCTGCAGTGCCTATTGCTAGGGCTGAGTGGTGGAAAGTAAAGGAGAATCAGAGCTGTACAAAAGCAGGAAGCCTCCTTACATCAGTGCCTGACCAGTGTAATGGCTTTAGTTCTGCTGGACAACTCATTAATGTAAAGGCATTTCCCTCCTTTCATCCCTAGACAGCAGAAAAAAGCAGGGAAGAGTCTAGGCAAAGAAAATGAGAGTTCATAATTCCCCACCAATGGAGCTCCGCCAGTGAATACTATAGACAAGACTCAGGAGTGAACGTTTAATCTAGTACAAGGGAACTCTTACAGCAATCTCAGACATTCCTGTCAGCTTTTTAAAAAGATGAACGTCATCTGTAGTGTATGAGTAGGTCAAAACTTGGGATTTGGGTATCCCTCTGTCATCAGTTCAAAACCGGGAAATTGATCTTAAATCCATTAAAATGTGGGTTCAACACACTGTATGCATCACTCTTTAATTTATTTTAATAATATATTTCCATTTTCTTTCTTTGCCTTTTCCTACCTCCATGTTTCCTTCTATACCTTGATGCATCTTTTGTCAGTACTTTCTCTTTCTTCCTAAAACTTTCTCTTTAACATGTTGCCTATCTGATTTGGTTTTTCTTTGGTCTAATACTTCCTTTGTGTGTTTTGTTCACTGTATTTACCCCATTTCGACCCTCCTTAGTCCACTCCACTTCTACTATCATCCTCTTTAGATAGAGGCAGTAGCACTCACCATCCAAATGTGGTGGGATGAGAACACTTTTGGTGAGTAGGAGATGGAATACATTTGTAGATATTGGCTTCCAAATATGCAATGAGTTGGTGAGCCCTGGCTAAAGCAAAACTAGAATTAGGATAAAATTTTCAAAGGCACCTCAGTCTCATTGAAAGCCCTGAAAATTTTGCCCTTTATAGCTGTGCTGTAGAAGTACAGAAAACTATCATTAATTTGTGTTAGCAACTGGGAAACTGAATTTTGTAAATGAACAAACATAGACAATGCATCATAAGGAATGCCCTACTCCACCTAGGTACAGGACGTATTCTCAGTAGAGGATTATCAGGAGGACCTCCACAGGATGACTTTCAGCACAACATCACAGAGATACAGAGTTGTTGATGACAATGTCAGGATAGTGACAGCATCATTTCCTTCTGAGGATCAGGGCCGGTGCAACCACTAGGCGAACTAGGCGGCTACCTAGGGTGCCAAATTGATGGGGGTGCCAAAAAGCGCGCTATGGGGAGGAGGTGGAGTGGAGGTGAGCTGGGGCAAGGGGAGGGCCACCTGCAGCAAGTAATGGGGGACGCGCACTGGGGAACCGCTCCCCACCCCAGGTCACCTCTGCTCCGCCTCCTCCCCTGAGCATGCCGCCCCCACTCTAATTCTCCTCCCCTCCCAGGTTTGCTGCTCCAAACAGCTGATTGGCGCTGCAAGCCTGGGAGGCGGGATAAGTGGAGCGGCGCCGGCATGCTCAGGGGAGTGGAGGTGAGCTGGGGCGGGGACCTGCTGCGGGGGGGGGGGGGGGGGCTCCCTGGGCGGAGGGGGGGGGAGCTGCCACAGGGGGGGTGCCGCAGGGCAGAGGGGGGGCGGGGAGCTGCCGCAGGGCTCCCCGGGCCGGAGGGGGGCACAAGGTGGAAGTTTTGCCTAGGACGCAAAATATCCTTGCACCGGCCCTGCTGAGGATACAATTCTATTTCATGAATTGGTTGATAGGATGACCTCAAACTTTTTTTTTAAGTTGGTGGTTGAGGGTGAGTGGGAAAGGCAAGACCAGGGGTGGCCAACCTGAGCCGGAGACACCACAACTGTGAGAATGCCAGTCCTAATATATGGACCTGTGAGAAGGAGCCAGAATTTACCAATGTACATTGCCAAAGATCCACAATAATATGTCAGCAGCCCCTCATCAGCTCCCCTCTTCCCACCGCTTCCAGCACCTCCCACCCACCGGCAGCCCTGCCGATCAGCACCTCCCCACACCTACGTAACCGATCAGCTTTTTTATGGCATGCAGGAGGCTCTGAGGGGGAGGAGTGAGGGCACGGCAGGCTCAGGGGAGCGGGTAGAAGAGCCTGTGACAGAGCCAGGGGTTGAGCACCCCCTGGCACATTGGAAGGTTGGCGCCTGTAGCTCCAGCCCTGGAGGCGGTGCCTATACAAGGAGCCGCATATTAACTTCTAAAGAGCCGCATATGGCTCCGGAGCCACAGGTTGGCCACCCCTGGACTAGACAATGGCTTTCAACAACTGGCTTTTAAAAGTTAGGTCCAATCAAAAGTTATACCCCCTTCTCTTGTCACTGTGTTAATCAACAGTTTCCAATACTGGTTATTAAAATAATACTCTCAGTTCCAAGATGCAGTGTGGATGATCCCTAGAACGTTTCCACTGCACCTCTAACCAATTCAATACAAATTCTATTTGTAATTAAATAGAAAAAAATGACATCTAAAGTGTAACAAGAGGATCTCTTTTTCTTTGCATTAGAAATTATACTGCTGACTTGATTGCCTGACTGGAAGGCTCCACCTCTCATTTACTGGTTTCAGGACAGATGCTGGGAATTAGTATATTAGCACTGGCATTTTCCTGGTATTCATAAGCATGCAAGCTTCCACAGTTGTGGTGTCTATACTTAAAATAGAAGGTCTGGTTCATTTTTGTTGCTCGAAAGACTCTTGCCTACTGTTAACAATTAGGAAAAGTGTAAAAAGCAGAAGAACTTTTGTTTCTGTTTTAAGTACACATTATTATAAAATAAATGTCCTTAAAGTTGTATTTTCTCATAGAGCCTCTACCATTGTTGCAGTTTAATCATTATGGAAATTCCCATGTTTTACTGAAAGTGTGAATCTTGATAAAAGAAGGGAAAATATAGATGGCGTTTCAGTGGTATCAGCACTGAACAAAGACTATTGGATGACAACTGATTAGAGGAGCTCAGCAGCATTTAACAACTTTGTGAAAGGAGAGTTTTACTAACTACTGTTATTTATTATTCATTATTATGTATTTATATGTTGTTCATTACCATGATATCTGGGTACACAAGATATAGCAAACACTATTTAAAGTTACAAGACAGAGACCCAAACATTAAATCAGTCTCCATTACCAATTAATACTATATGGGATTTCTTAGCATACCTCACAAGAAAAGACAATAAGATGCTTTGTGATGCAGAATTTAGAGGATATGAATATTCGGCTTTTTTAAGTTTTGAAGAAAAATCAGGATACCCAGCAGCCTTTTAACAGTTTATCAGTGCTCTGTTACCAATTGAATGACTGTCAAATACATAGTTGATAGAACCTGAACCTTTTTCATTTGGCAGGAAGGATTAACGCTATCTTCTAAGCTTTTCCTATTTTATTAGCAATCCTCTAATTTACAATTCTTATCAGTATTTCAGAATGCTGATTGCAGACTAGCTGTAATACTATTTACAATAAAATTAGCTTTCAGAATTATATCCTATTGAAATTACTAGCATCCTTACAAAACAATATTTTAGAAATGTGTATGTTGTAATAACATACAGTAGTTACCAGTATTAATCACATATATTGTATTTATAATCACCATTGCAGGAAACTAACAAATTCATCTTTCCTCAATCACTTTTATAATGCAATCAATGACATGTCTCAGAGCTCTCTTTAATTTTGGGGACGAATTTACTTTGATTGCCTCTGATTTTTGCAGCTCAGCAATTCCTTCTCTTTCCTTAGCTCAGTGATATCTTGCTGAACGTGTGCTTATAAAATAGAGTTGGATTTTCCTTCATTAAGCTGTGTATTTTTAGCTTTCTAAATGTCAGGAGCAGAATTTTTGGGGAGGTGTTTTATGGTGAAAGGGTTGCTTTTGAGAGTCCTTTCAGTGCCCTAGGGTTCTCTCCTTTGTCACCTGCTTTACACATTTTAGGAGGTATCAACCTGATCCTTCAAAGACTTAAGCACATGCGTAACTTTATGCATGGGAGTAGTCCCTATGGGACAGGCTCTGTCCCCCACTCTGCCCCAGTCAGGCAGAGAACAGAGCAAGCACTAGAAAGAACTGAGGAAGGATTCCTCTGACACAGGCATGGTATAGGGCCACCAGAAGTGGTCTAATGCTACTCCCCCTCACAGGCCCTGACACAGATATTGTGCAGGAGAGTTGGGGAGGGAGTGGGCCTATCGGACATTGCAATATGGAGATTATGGGCTGTGACATAGCTCTTCGGAGATTGCCTGGGGCTGTTTTAGACTCATAGACTTTAAGGTCAGAAGGGACCATTATGATCATCTAGTCTGACCTCCTGCACAATGCAGGCCACAGAATCTCACCCACCCACTCCTGGAATAATCCTCTCACCTATGTCTCAGCTATTGAAGCCCTCAAATCATGGTTTAAAGAATTCAAGATACGGAGAATCCTCCAGTAAGTGACCCATGCCCTTTGGACCTTTGAGCAGCCCAGAATCTAAGGATGCAGCACAGGATCAGACCTATTATCTTCAATGTCAAAGTCATGTACATGCTTAAAACTCTGCTGTCCTTCCGATTGTTTTGTTGTTTAGCTAGAGGCTCAGTCATTCTTAAACGATGTAGGACCCTCTAAGCCCACTCCTCCCCCCATCTTTTACTTCCTTGCTTCCAAGGGCCCAGTACCTTTTCCATACTCCAGCCTCGTGAGCAAGAGAAAAGACTGGGACTGGTTTATGGAGCTGGGTCTTCTGCCCGGTGGTGCAGAGCACTATTACTAGGCCACCCCAACTGGCCAGTGATTGTCTGGTAAATTTCCTTTTTGATGAGATTACACACTCTTAAATCATCTGAGACAGAAAGCAAGAGCAAACACAACACAGTTATTGCTGGAACTGATGTAAACTCCACAGAGTTTTTTTTTATCAGTGATGAATAAACGAATACTTTAATGCAAGCAAACAAAAAATGTTTACATAATGAAGTCACTAGACTCTGAAGAACAGTACACCTTTATTAAATTAGATATCTGGCTTCATGAAATGATGTTTGACAATTCAGAGTCCTTGCCAGGTTAGTCAAAATGTTCACCTTTGTTTTCCTATTTTAAGGAAAACCTCTGCTTTAACTATGCAGCTCTTATGAAGCTGAACCTGGTGTTGCATTTCAATAAAGTGAACTTTCAAATCCTTGATGCAAGTATAAGGCTGCAGGTTAGCTCTACCTATAATGGAAAATATGCATCTTATTCTTTGTGTAAGATACATGCAGCTGTATTATACAAAGTTCATCTTTTCCTGCAGTTGCTTTATATTAATGATTATTCATGAGAACATTGTTTCAGAACACTGTATGCTTGTTACTATTTCTGGTCACAGATGCGTTATTTGGTTCACAAACATTTTAACTTATTTTGACCCTAGAAAGGCAGTAGTTTAAAACCGATTTTAAAATTAGATTTCTATAGACACTATGCTTTTTTTTAATAATGTTGTTCTCTAGTCATCTTACATAGGTATCTGTAGTATTATTTGGATTAAATTCTGTTTAATTTTTTAAAATGTGTTCTCCATTATCTATTGTCCTCTTGCCAGTTGCTCAAATGATCACAACAATGGATTGCCAGACTTATTTTTCAGCAGCTTTAGTTTTTCTTTTTTTCTATACTGATAGACAGCCAATGCACTCTAGAATATGACCCAATAATTACTAACCATATATTTTCTCTTGAACAACAATAGCAAATAATAATGTAAAGACAGTTCATTAAGCAAACAGTTAGAAACCAGCAGGAGTTCTGGTTGATTACATGGGGCTGTGACATTTGTTCCATCTGACCTTGGGAATCACTTGACCATCTAGCACTTCTGCCATAGAAAAATATCCTATGTTTGAACTGAGCTTTCCTAGATAGATATTCACCCCCTTTGCCTCCTTCCTTTTCCACTTATTGCAGCATTTATACAGCTCTAGACATCTGTTTCATAAACACTAACTTCATGCTGCATAGTGTTTGTAAGTGTTGTTTAAATCTTTGCCATGTTCCTTGACTTCTAACGTCATTATGTTCAGATCACCCTTCATTAATTGGGCACAAAAACAAACCTGCCTTCCGCAGAGTTATCAGTAAGTATATCTTCCAACTGTGGATCTTTGTTTTCAGTATGCACTATTACTTTTTTTGGTTAACTAATTGGTAAAGCTTGTCAGGGTGGAGTAAGAAAAAATCTGTGCCTGGTAGTCTGTGCAGGACTCAATCTAATGTCCAATAAGCAAATGAAAAGCATACCTGGAGGAAGATTTAGGTAAAATGAAATCCATTTGGAAGGGAGCAGAAAGACTTGGAGGAAAAGTGCACTTGAGGTAGGTGGAGGAGGAAGATCAAAGTGTTGGTGCAAGTGTAACTCACAGCTCAGTGTGTTACACCTCCCCCCTCTATGCCCGATCCACAGAGGATATGAGTCTGTTACAGCTCCCAGATACAGAGCCTGGCGGTTTAGGTCAAACTGTGGAGACTTGTGCTTTCTCAACTAAGGCGGTCCACAATTCAGTCCCCAGTGTAAGCCAACATGGCAGCCATCACAGAAGTGTGGAAGCTGGAAGGAAATGTCTAAGAGGGAGGCGATGGCTTTATCTTTATTTTATTTATTTTTTATATTTTTAAATAAATCCCATAAATGTCAGTGGATATGGGCAATTCCTCTTAATTCACATTCTGCATAGATTGGCCCGTCTAACACAGTTCTCAGGTGACAATGCGATGTTGTGCACCAGAAGGAAAATCTGCACCTGCTGCTGGTATCTTAAGTAAAATATAAGGTCCACTTACTTATCCAGCCTAACTGATCCTTATAAAGTTACATTGCTGTTCTGGTAAAGCAGAAGTCTCTACAATTTAGGGGAGTGGAATGTACATGCTTAAAACAACCAGTGAGATAATCTGGATTATTTTAACAATAATAAAAATGAATCTACTTATTATTATTATGGAGGCACTGATAAGGTTGAGATACATTTTTAAATATCAGATTTGTGAAGTGTTGGATAAGATTTCAGATTGATAGACTTAATTGCAAATAATAGAAAATCCAATGTTACACCTGAATACAGACACTGAGGACACTGTCAAGATTAGTAAAATGACCCTGACATACATCTAAACAGTTATTTCGCATTCAAGGACATTCCGTAAGGAACTCAGTATATATCCCGCCCCCCCCCCCCCAACCAATTTTTATTGCAGCAGGAAAAAAATACTTTGAGTCTTTTTTGGTATTATTCATATAGTGCCATGCGTATATGCCTGGTTCTTTTCAGACAAGTACAGTATATGGCAGTAGTGGGCCGCCCCTTCCTGCAGCTCCCATCGGTTGGGAACGGCAGCCACTGGGAGCTGTGGGCAGCCGTGCAAATGTAAACAAACTGTCTGGCGGCCCGCCAGCAGATTACCCCGACGGGCTGCGTGCAGCCTGTGGGCTGCAGGTTGCCATGGCCTCTGTGTCAGAGAAAGTACAAACTAAAGCCTTGATCCTGCAACTGATATAGTGCACAGGTGAATTGCTGCATGCTTGCAGAGCCCTTTTAACTTCAGTGAGCCTCTGTGCAGTCTACCTGCATCATATCAGTTACAGCTTTGGAGCCTAAGTAAAGCAACCAAACCATGCCTGCTCTCCCTGGTGTCATGGGGGAGCCAATGCACTGTGCTGCTGGATAAAATTTTCAAAAGCCCCTTAGGATACTAAGTGACTATGTCCCATTCACTCAGACCCACTTTTAATGGGATTTGACTAAGTGACTTAAATATTCTTATAAATTTTACCTGCTGTGTCTATGCTCTTGGTGATGTCATTGGGAGTTTTCCATCAACTTCAGTTGGTGCAGGGAGTGGGTCCACCATCAGTATCTTCTCAGGCCTCCTGGGTTGGGGACGGTCTGGGCAAATCAGATAACACAGTGACCATTTGTCAGAGCAATTATTGTAATTCTTCCTTCTCCCCATTCACTCCAGTTTATAATTCTCTTGAATACAATGAAACTTTACACCACCAACAAGTAGGTAGGAGATCCAACACATTTACACCTACATTAGTCCTGCATTTTCAAGCTTCATAAGTTCTTAATGTCTAAAGTGCATGTGCTTTAATTTTGGTACAAGACTCAAACAGAACAAGGATTAAACATTCTTTTAGAAAAGATTTTCCGAAATAGTGATTTGCTGCTCCTTAGAATTTGGTGTGAGAAGCACCATTGATCAAGGTCGTAAGTGCCTTTTCAATATTTAGGTAAGATAGTATGAATACTATAGTAAGAGTGGGGGGTATAGCACACAAGTCACATCAGTACTAGCATTAGGAACATAGGAATTGCCATACACTTGATCAGAATAGCAATTCATCTAGTCCAATATCCCCGTCTCTTAGAGTAGCCCATACCAGGTGGTTACCCATAGCAGGTAGTTATGGGACAACTAGCCCCTAGAGAAGTTTCCTCCCAGGAGTTAGAGGTGGACTTATGCCCTGAACTATGAAGCTTAAATGCCTTCAAATCCTTTTTTTTAAAAAAAAGATCAAATATATGAGATAGGGGAAAATCTGGGATCTCTTATTTCTTTTGCAGAGTTTTCTGGAGAACAGTCCCACTTAAATGTTTCTGCTTGTGGGGAAATTGAGAGCTACATGAAATGGAGGAGGCCCGTTGCAAAGACAGTGGAGAATGATGGAAACAGAAAATTAAAAAAAAAATCTAGTAACCATCAGCCTACTTCTCTGCACTGATCTCTTTTCACTCTTGCCTTAACTAAGCCATATAAATAACTGCCCTCTTTGGGCCTCCCACTCCTGCCTCCACACATTTGCCAGTGCTATAGTTGAAATTCCCAGCTTGATTGCCATCCCGTCATCTACTCCTTCAAGTCTGTCCTTAAATATCACTCCTTCCAAAGGCCTGTATCTCCTAATCATCCCTTCAAGGAGAGAACTTTTAAAAACAACAAAACAAAAGTTGTAGACCCAGCTAGACAGTTACTAATTCTTATGCTTAATTGCTTTGTTGGTTGTGGGTTCCCTGATCTCTATTGTTTAGGTACATCTTGCTTTAGGACTGATCTATCCTAGAGTAGAATACTCTAGGGCTAGTCAGTAGTGGAGAAGGAAGCCACCAATGTGTGTGGATGGACAGTTTGTTGGTGCAAGGATCCCAAAACTCTAAGTTAATTGATATTTATATTGTGCCAATAGCATGCCGGACACTTTAAAGACATGTGTGAAGACAGACATCTTACCCCCTATCTGAGAGTTGATGTATGCACAGACTTGCCCCAAAATAGCTAAATCAGTTTTAATTCACTCCTTTTGTTACCACAGTGCCAGTCTGGGGGTGGACATTCTTTTTGTGGAGTAAGTGTTTGATTTAGCTTAAATTGGAAAATTGCTTTAAACTAAATCGAAGTAAAACTGAGAAGCTACATAAAAACGGCCATGCTGGGTCAGATCTCACTAATGGCCTATCTAGGCCAGTATGCTGTCTTTAGACAGTGGCCAATGCCAGATGCTTCAAAGGGAATAAACAGAACAGGGCAATAATGGAGTGATCCATCCCCTCATCCAATCCCCCAGCATCCGGCAGTCAGAGGCTTTGGGTTTGCAGTTTTGCTGGAACCCTGTTGGTCCCGGGCTATTCGAGAGACAGAAACATAAGCCACTTTTATTTCCCAAGAAGAGTAGGTGTACGGCCAGACTTCGCCTGAAATAACAAGCGGTGGGAGTTAAAATGGTTTTTGTTGCCCTGGTGCTAGTTTGAGAGCAGAGCAGCCTAAGGGTCTCTGTCTTCGCTCTTCCCGCTGAAGTGCCTGGCTGGCAGCTTATTAGCACATTGTAAGGAATCAAGGCTCTGAAGTTGGGGGGTTCTGAGCCATCAAACTGGCCCTCCCACTGCGCTGGCTTTTTCCTTCCGCGTTACCTATCCCACTCTCACCCCAGGCCTGCAGTGCCGGGGGGGTCCACAACACAGGCTTGCGCGAGCGCTGGGTGTGGAGTTAGTTGCATAGAAACGAACTGCTCGGGGCTGGCTCTGCAGGAGACGGTGCCTCCGCCCAGCTCACCTGCTGTTCGGGGACTAAAGTCCAGCCCGGCCCAAGGTGAGCAGGGAGAGGCGCCGGAGGTTTCCGGGCTGTTTGCATTGCACCACCCGCCCCCTCCTGCGAGGCGGGGGCGCTGCCGGCCGTCAGGCCAGTCCCCGCTGCCGGGGGAGGAGGCAGGGGCGAGGGCGGCGCTGTAGCCAGAGCTCCCCCTTGCGCTGCGCTGCCCCGTGTGAACTTGCGCTGCAGGGAGGCTGGGCAGGCGGGAGCCGGCTGCTGCAGCCGCATCAGCTGTTGCTCCCGAGTCCCGGAGGCCTTGGGAGGGCAGCGGGCCCCCATGCGGCGGCAGGGAAGGGGGTCTCCGCCTGCGGGCCCCTGCCACAGCAGCGGCGGCCGCTGACGCTGCCCTGGGCTAGCAGCATGAGCAGCGGCTACAGCAGCCTGGAGGAGGAGGAGTCCGAGGAGTTCTTCACCGCCCGCACCTCCTTCTTCGGGAGGCCCCCGGCCAAAGCCAGGCCCGAGCTGCAAGTGAGTGCAACGTCCCCGTGCCGGGGCAGCCCCGGCCTCTGCCCGCGGGCCCGGCGCGCGGGCAGCATGTGCTGCACCGGCCCGGCCGGCCCGAGTCGGGACCAGATCCTCGGGCTGTGCCCTGGCTCGTCCCGCTCCAGGCTGCCTCCCAGCTCCGGGTAGCCGCTCGTCGGGCACTGATCCCCCCCGCCTGGCTGCCCGATTTCAGGCCTCCACGTGTCCCGGGCCCGGCTGTGAGGCAGCAGCAGAAGTTGCCGATGTTTTTTCCACCCCAGCGAAGCTCTTTCCCCCTTTGGGAACAAGGGATATTTGCCCTCGGTCCTCACTGGGACACCCCCAGTCTCCCATTTAGAAAATGCTCTTTAGGGGAGCTGTGGAATAAGCTCCTCCGTGTGAAGGCTGGGATAGTACAGGCGCAGCCTGACCCGCATCGCCCCGGTCAGGGCCAGGCTCCGACTCCGCTGCTTGGTCTTGCCGTGTTAGTAACTGTTGCCTGGATGCAGTGGAACAGCCACTAAATCTGAATAGGCTTTAACCCAGCTCCAGGATTCCCTTTTAGCCGATAAGAGTGGGTGACATATTCCAGGCACCGAAATCAGGAGCATCCGACTCCTTATTTTGCCTTAGATGGTAATGAGGCATCCTCATCTCTCGAGGTAACACCGACACCTCGTCTGCACCCTTCCAAACCCAACCCCTTCCCTCCCAGTAAACCTCTACCCCTCTGGATTAAGATGGATATAAAATACAGAAATAAAGGTTTTCAAATATCCTGTTACAGATAAGCCATAATCAGTAATTTTAAACAGCATGCATAGTCTGTTCAGTGACTTGGAATCTCAACGGTTAATTTGTTGAATGTGTTGCAGTTCTCTTTTTAATCTGATCTGTTAGACTAAGGTGTGACTTGACAACTTGTTTTCTTTAGTGTTAGCACTGGAGGTATGTTCTATAAATGGCAGTATGGCAGATTTTCCTTCTATATATTGAATTGAAATGAAATACAAATAGATTTTGTTTACTGACTTCAATGCTTTAGATGTCCCAAAGTGCATTACAGACACTTCAGATACTGATGCTGGGATAGCAACCTGGCATCATTAAGTACTCAGCAATAATTCACACAGCCTGGATATGAAATAATGCTTACTGAGAAAGGGAATGTTGGCCAGATCCTTACACCACTTGGGGAAATGTCTTGGGATCTTTAATATCCAATACATGAAGGGAAACGACACCAGTTTTAATAGTGGCGCAGTCCCTAATAGTGCTCAACAGGACATGTTTGTTAAAACTGGGACTTGAGCTCTCTGGTCTGGTTTAGGAGTAAAAGTGCTACAGAGAGTGAGCACACTGACACTAGATTGATAATTAATTTAATTTAACAAATATTTTAATTGGGAGTTTAAATTTTTTTTGGATGCTTTTGTGTTTTTGTGGCAGGCAACCAGACACCAGGCTAATGGACAATCTTATAAAAACTTAGATAAACTCAAAATTCTTCAGTGTGAAAATAAAGTTATGGAGCCTAGGTGTTGAGATAAAAATCATGTTTTCCTGGTAGTGAGTAATCATGCTCTCAGCTTTCCATTTCCAGCTTTCTTTTTAGTTGTAGTGTGGCTCTGTACTTTTATTTGTTTTTGAGCCCGGCAAGCATGAGTTGAATTGAGGTAAGGACCATTTCAGCCTTTTGACAGGGAGAGAGGATATGAGAAATGTAAAGTATCTTGTTCAGTAATACAGGATAGACTCAGAACTGAAACAGATTTTTTTTTTAAACTTTGCTAAAGGGTCAGTACCGGAGTGTTATCAAATAGATATTTCATTAACTAGGTGTACCCTAGTCTTATGAGTTAAAAATACTGAAAGTTTGAGGTTTGAAAATGAAGCAGCAGCAACCCATCTCTATCAGTACCAGGAAGGATTCAATTAAAAAATGTGAAATAGATGCAGTGTCCCATGAAAGATGCAAAATAGGGATCAAACATTCTATAGTAAACTTTGTTCCTTTTTTTTTATATAGTCTTTAATCAGGGGATTCAGCCCTCCCTCATTAGTCTTTCTGCTTTCGGAAGCCTGAGTTGGCTTTTCTAGAGATGATTCTTCTTGTCTTTGGAAACTGATGAGCCATTGTTTCTTTGCTGAGGTCTACACTAGCGGGGGGTCGGGGGGGGAGGGTCGATCTAAGATATGCAACTTCAGCTACGTGAATAGCGTAGCTGAAGTCGGCGTATCTTAGATCGATTTACCTGGCCATCCTCACGCTGGGGAGTTGACCGCTGCTGCTCCCCCGTCGACTCCGCTTGTGCCTCTCGCAAGCTGGAGTACCGGAGTCGATGGGGAGCACTTTGGGAATTGATTTATCGCGTCTAGATGAGACACGATAAATCGATCCCCGAAAGATCGATCTCTACCCTCTGATCTGTTCGGTAGTGAAGACCTAGCCTTTGTGTATCTTTTCTTAGTGTTAGCTCTGCTTCCATCCATTTTTTTAAAATGTTCCCTTTTAAGCCTGGTCTACACTACAGAGTTAGGTTGACGTAAGGCAGCTTACATCGACATAACTCGTAGATGTCTACACTAAAATATAGCTCCCACCAATGTAATTCACCAACTTAATAACTCTAGCTCCACGAGAGGCATAGCATTTAGGTCGATGTAGTTAAGTCGATGCAGTGTGAATGTAGATACTGCATTGCTTATGTCAACTCTTGCGGCTTTTCCAAAGCCATCCCACAATGCCCCACGCTGACAGTTAAATCAGTGGAGGCACTCCTGGTGCAGACATGCACTGTCGACATGAGGAGCAGTGTGTGGACATGCAAAAGCGATGTTATTACTGCGGTGGTGGTACATCAGTGTAACTTAGGTCAACTTAATTTTGTATTGTAGACTTGCCTTTAGTTTTTATTCCTTTTCACTTTCTTACTACTACTTGCCACTGTTCGTCTTCCTCTCCTATGTTGTTAGCAGTTCTAGGCCTTGTGCCTGCAAGCTATGCCCCTTCAAAACTCTGTTCCTATGAGTCTTCCCATTGAAGACTATTCATGTGAGTAAAGCTAGACAGTATTTGCCCTTGTGCCTAACATTAAAAGCTCTTACCAGCAATACATGTTTCACCTAGTAGCACTTCTAGTGTGTAATCCGGTAATGATGCTTGATAGTGCAACAACACGTTGTCACAGAGTACAAATAGTGAGACTTTGATATTGGGCAGCTTGAAATAGAATTCAACTATATCAGTGACTCTGCAGTCCCAGTAATACTCAGCTAAATATTTCTAGTCACAAAGCTTATGCTTATTATCAGTTGCATTGGTGCTCCTTTTTTTAACCGAACGTAGATTTCAATGGTCATGTGACAACTGAAAGATTCTTTTCCTTGGAAGGGAAGCTGTCATAATAAGGCTCTTTGTATATATATGAGGATATTACTTTGGTTTGGGTTTGAGGCTTAGTCAAAAATGCATGGTAAATCCCCTGATAGCTAGAGGGCAGCTACTAGTTGCTGTTCCTGTGTCTCTTTTTAAATGCACACACTGTAGTGCCCCCCCCCCCCCCAGGCATAAGACTAACCAGTGGTACTCATATTTAAATGTAACCAATTTAAGTACTCCATTTTAACTTTGTTTCACACCTTCACATCTCTTCATACACACCCACCCAAAAGAAAGTGAAAACTTTTAGCTTACAGCTTTGCATGCAGAGAGACATGTTTTACTGGCTTGCGGGCTTCTTTTGTCTAAATGTCTAAAGAAATCACCACTCACGTTGGATCTTTAGGTCATGTTTAAGTTGCTAAGGGGGCAGGGAGAAAGGAATTGGAAGCAAAGATCATGTATAATTAGTGGACTATTGAATTTCCATCCTGCAGTTAATGGGCAGCCCACCATAACAACAGTAATTAAGTTGCATAAGAAGAGACAAATTAAATGAAACCAAATAAAACTCAAAACAAATTAAATGAAACCACTTCTGGGTTAGAAGTTTAAAAATCTCATAATGGCCTCTCTTTATATCTTTATAAAGTGTAATGTTTTCAGTGGAGTTTTTTTAAAAACAATGTAACAGGTTATTATGTCTCTCCTTTTTTTTCCTTTTCCCACCTTAAAAAAAATCTACATTGAAGTACTGACATTAAAATAATGTGAGATGAAACACTATTTGATGCATCACATTGCTGTCACTGAGTTTGAGCACTGTCTCTTCAGGGCAGGGATCTTGTCTTCATAGCTGTCTGTCAAGTGCCTATCATGCTATTGGAACGCTATAAATTTGAATCATATTCCCTTTCATGTAGTACAGATTGCAATTAATGGTCCTAACTATATGACGTGATGCAGTTAAAGGGGCACTCTTCGAGGTGGTAGATCCCAGCTTGAATGCCATGTCCATATCATTATTCACATGTATGGCTTTTTTTCCTTCTCAAAACAAAAGCTTTCTTTAGTGCTTTTCTTTTAGAATAAGTAACTTTTTCAAATTTCATCCGCCTACCACTTGTAAAACTGCATGCTGGAAGAACACAAAGTTTTAATATAAAGTAAAATGAAATCACTACTAAGCTTCCATGGGGTTGTTATGCGAACAACACAGTAGCTTTAACAAGATTTCTAAGTAAATTAAAGTATTTAATGGTCAAACTAATTATATCAATTTTTCAAATTAAATCAGTCATTTTATCAAAAGGAAAATTAAGCTGGGAAGAAAATACGTTTTCATGGTTAGGGTAGGGTGCTCAAAATGCAGCTTGCTTTGTGCCACATTGTGGCCCATGGAAGGGGAAATTACTTTTTTCCGTGCTTTCTCATATCTTCTGTGGTATCAGTAACACAGAGACAGGAGGAACCGTGGAGAGACTAGACTACATAAATATCCAGGAGGGCCTGGACTACTGTAGCTCCTTGTATCGCTGTTGTATGTTTTCTAGATGAAATGGAAAGAACGGTAGAAAGTTGAGTCCAGCCATTGAGACTGTATGTGAAGTTATTCAGATGTGTAAGTCGCTGCAATATCAGATCTTGTAGCTTTATATGATCTAGTCTGTGTGGCTCTTCCATTCCCTGTGCAGTGTTTCTCAAACTTTTGAAAGTTGAGCCCCTTCTTCAGGAAAACACAATCATGTCTGTAAACCTATCAGGTATTGCTAGAGGCCTATAGATCTTCATTTATACATCTTTCTATGCCTTCCCCTTCCCCAGCTAGTCCTTTGCAATCCCCCATTTTGAGCAATGCTGATGTAGATCTTCATTATACTTCCTCGCTTTTCTTACAGGCTTTGATAACTGGTGCAATAGTTAAGTGTTGGCATTTAAAGTATCCTCACTGGAATCCAATTTAGCACTCCATTGAAATGCCTGGGACAGTTCATATCTCCAAGCTATTGTTTCAGGTGTTCTCCATGCTCATGCAGACAACCGTGCATTTGGTTACAAATTTGCTTGACATTTTGAAGGTTTTCTCATTGCACTTTTCACCCACTTCATAGGGCCTTGTGAAGTGTGCACATGGGTGTTTTCCATTTCTTTCCGTCAGTCTCAGATATTCCTCCCCCGCAAATCCTCATTCCCTACGTCCTGTCTTATTCTTTCTTGTCCCACTTCTCCATTCTAGATCTTGGTTCCCCCCATCCCTTTTCCTCTTACAGATACGGGGTGTTCATGGCCTCTCTTGCCCTTCCCAAGAGTCAAATTGTGGTTTCTTCCTCTGCATTGTCTACATTATGAATCTGATGCTGGCTTTATACCTTAATGTCCACAATTAGTCTTGAGTTTCACACAGTTGGCCATTGTCACCCTTTCTATAGACTCCCATGGAGTTTTCTCTCAGTAACATTCACTGGAGAAAACATCTCCCCTGATTATTGGAACAAATGAGGATTCTATTTTTAGATTTTCTTTTTACCCAGGAAGGTTAGACTTGTTTCACAAGCAGTCATGAAGTTTATTAAAAGTAAAACTAAAAATATCCAATAATGTGGCTTATTCTCTTTATAATTCCTTTGGCAGTCAGTGGATATTATGCTGTAAACATTCTTTCTTACAGCTAAAAAAATTGAAAGTCAAGAGAGACCTTTTAACCCTATAGTCATGAACATAGTATAAAACCCTAGATAAAAATCAGTTGCTGTCTGTACTGCTCTTGTTTTGTCAGAGGAGGCAGAGCACTCCATCCACTTACTTTCTCTCTATGCCCATGCTGGGAAAGGAGATGCTGAAAGGTCTAAGATCTTTTTTTATACATATAGGTGAAAATTGACACTGTCTGTCAACATCACTAATGGAGCAAACCTTTTTGAGGTTCATGTTTGTATCTCATGTTTATATCTTTTTTTGTTACTGTCATTGGGCAGACTGGTGTGGAGTTTAGGTGCATGTTGCTTGCCTTAGAGCAGGGGTGTCAAACACTTCAATGGAACTATAAGCACATGCTTCAAGTTAAGCACATACTTCACTCAGGCCTAAATTCAGCAAAGCACTTTTCTGTTGCAGTTATTTCAACGTTGTCAAGAGGCACACATACTTATAGATGCACACACACATTTCCTACCACATGGTAGGTTTTAGTTGCTTTGGGACAAGTGACATCCCATGTATGTTTTTGTCCCTGGGAAGAACCAAGAATTGCTTTTCTGCGAGGTCAACAAAATGCAGCAGAGTTTTGAAAAGGGAGTGTCCTGTACAACCTTGTATTTGGATAAGTTAAACAGTCACATGCTTTTTGTAGCATACCTCACATAGTGTGCAGGAGAGGAATCTAGGTGTCTGCATATAAACAGTCTGCTGCAGTCAGAGTAAAAGCAATAGCGGTTCATAGAATCATAGAATCTCAGGGTTGGAAGGGACCTTAGGAGGTCATCTAGTCCAACCCCCTGCTCAAAGCAGGACCAATCCCCAATTTTTGCCCCAGATCCCTAAATGGCCCCCTCAAGGATTGAACTCACAACCCTGGGTTTAGCAGGCCAATGCTCAAACCACTGAGCTATCCCTCCCCCACGGTTCCTCCATGTCTAGTTCAGAAGAAATGGCAAGTGTAAAATATCCCCACCCATGTGGGAGTATTTTATGGTTACCATGTGTGGCTTTTTTTGTTTTGTTTTGTTTTGTTTTTAATCAAGTTCACTGCCTTTGCTTCAAGGTTGCACTTACAATAGGGTTGATGTACTTACTGTGTGTTAGCATTTCATCTGTTTCATATTTTTAGGGTTTTATTAACAGACATTGTTAGGCTTGGTGTAGTTTGATCAAAATTTTCTGAAAAAGTAATTTGGCCATTTTTTAACTTAAAGTTGGGGAGGGGAGAAGTCTGAGGAATTCAAGGACTGGTCTTGTTCTCTTTCCTAGACAGCTTTGAAAATTCCACACTGCGTAACTGTTGAAAATGACATTTGGTAAGACATTACTCTTTCTTAAAATAAAGTAATTCGTCTTCAAAAAGATGTATAACAATAAAAGTAAATGTTCTAAAACCAACTGAATGTACATTTTTATATGAGGTACAGAGCATGTGTAATAACTACTTTTCCTAAGGTTTTTCTGTTTTTGTTGTTGTTGTTGTTGTTGTTGTTCTCCTCATTAGTTACTAAGTTTTAAGTAGTACTGGCTGAAAATTTTCCATTGAACTCTTTCCAAACAGGAAATTAGGCTTTCACCAAAATGAAACTTTTCAAAAAAAATTTCTGCTTTCCAGAGAAAAAATTGACTTTTTTTTTTTTTTTTACAAAAACACATGAAAATAAACAATTTTGTCTGTAAATCAAAAAATTTGTATTCAGAAATAGCGCTGCTGTACCTCATGAGAGTTGTGGTTTGGGTGACTCATGCCCTCATACTATTTTATGGGTCAGATTCCCTATCTGGACTACATCTCCCATGATGGAACAGCAAGCGGGGAGATGGAGGTGCATCATGGGAGATGTAGTCTGGCCAGGGAGCCCAGCCCATACAGGAGAATGGGGGCATGAGGCACTGCGACAGCAATTCCAAATAGAAATTCTTGGTTTTCATTCAAAAACTCAGAGTTTTTGACTTTTTGTCCCAAAAAAGAGAAAAGTCAAATATTTTCTATGGAAATTTTATATGAAAATGATTGATTTTTAAAAAAAAAATTTATCTGAATTTTCCTGAGTAATTTTTTTTTATTTAGCGCTTGTTTCAGTACAGTGCTGATAATTACTCTCTGTTGTCCACAACTACTGTGGTTACTCCTGTTTATTAAGGCTTCATATTGATCTAATTGTAGGTGTACTGTATTTCCGTGTGTGTGTACACTCTACCCTTGCCATCTAGATTCCTAAGCCATGACCCTCACTGGGGTATTTTAGTGGCCATGTCACTCCAAATATCAGGCAAAATCCTGGGATGCCCCCAGCCCACCTCCTTGGTGGATTGACTCTACTGAAGTACTAGTAAAAACTGAGGACCAGATCGTACTCCCATGTACGTTAATGATAGGCATGTCCTCTTATTACCTTTTTTTGTGACAGGTGCACTGGACTACAGCTCAGCACTTTAGAAAAGCATTTCAAGGAAAACAGTAGTATTTTTCATACTGCTTAACTACATTCTGAAGGATGATATTAATCAGAGCAAAATATATTTAAAACCCATACAAACTTGGTGGGATTATTTATTACTTTCATATACTTACGTATAAAGAAGTTAAGAAAATGGAAAGCTCTTTGCTTTGTTGAACTAATCCCATCTAATTGCAAACATCAACCTTCATATTCTTTTTGTGGCATATCTGGCAAATTCTATGTAAATTAATAGTAAGTGGCTGTGTTAATGATTTCAACGGGATGTGATCATGTGACCTATGTATTCTGTGGTGCAATATAAGAGTAAAAATATGGTGTGTATTATGCGACCTGTATTGGGTCTTTAACTGCGTGCACAGTGATTGCAGTGAATGGGATTGTGAGTGGTATAATACTGTAGAGTGACTTGGTGTAGGTGTTGATGAAAGACATACTTGAAATAGATGGTACTTGGGCCACTGATGACAATTTTACATTGTTGAATTTTTGTGCACATAAATAAGAATATGTGGATGCTGACTTTTACCATTTCTGAAGCAGGTGATTAATTTAATTGCAACCCTGGTTAGCAGCAGGAGCAGAGTTAACTTGTAACAGGTTGTTTATTGAACTGGTAAGTTAGGAACAGGAAGAAAAAGTATGGGGAATTGCAGAGTCCATCTTCGATATATATCAGCCACAGAGGGTGCCCTCAATTTAAATAAAGGTTAAAAAGGGGTATTGCACTCTATATTTTTGGAGTGTGTGAGAGGGTGTGACATACTGGATCACAATCCAGACTAGTTGTGGGCTGTGTCACCCCTACCTTGTAACCTGGGTGCCCTTTACATTGCCTTGTTGCTATAGCCTCCAACCTGGACTGCTCACAAGATCCTCCAGTTTGTAAGTCACTCTCAGCTATGTCTGTGTATGCTGCAGCCAGCCACACGTTGGCTCTCACCAACCTTCGTTATACTGCACAGTGACCCCAACACCCTCTCCCTCCCTCCTCTCTCCCCTTCCCCCCCGTCCTGGATCTTCTCCTGGAAATTTATGTCCTCTACTGCCCAGGACACTACACATTAACTCCATTATTCCTTTAAGGGAATAATATGCCACTTTATTATTTTAAACCCAGACACTTCAACCTGAATGCACTGGATTAGATAAAACAGTAAAACCAGTTTATTAACTACACAGAGAGATTTTAAGTGAGTATAAGTAATGAGGCATCAAAGTCAAAAATGATTACAAGAAAAATAAAGATAAAACATTTACTAGTGCCTAACTTAACAAACTATATTAGATTCAAACAAAGTTTTTCACCACATGCTCCAGCAGGTTACTGATCAGTCTCACAGGTCAGGACCACCGCCTCCCACCACAAGGTCCAACAGCTGTTTTCCTGTATCATCATCTGTATTGCCAGATGCAGATGGGGCGAGAGGAGGGTGTCTTGGGGTGTCTTCCCATTCTTTTTATAGTCCTGTTCCTCCTTTTGAGAAGCATTTCCAGCTGGCAGCAAGGTAACAGGCAGTCTGATGAAGAAAGGAAACTCCATACTATTTTTCTATGCTAAGATGTAGATATTTGTCCCTACCCACTTCCTTACCAAAGAATGGCCACCTAGCTGGTAATGGTGCATCAGCCTTGTTGACACCTGGATGAGACATCAGTTTGCCCTTTGTCTCTGAGGAACTAATTTAGCCATCCCCACATATTTATTCGGATAACATACTTCAGTCATGATTTCACCTTATGTTCATAACTTTACATATAATTTGCTATGTGCATTTTGCCATCATATTATTGGTCAGCAAATTGGGTATTTAAATTATATTTCACAAGGCATACCTTGTACAGATATTATTTCAATAGTGTGTAGGGTGTGAGGACGGGAGTATATCCTTTAACAGAGGATCCTTGTTTCAAAGTGGCCAATAGGACATTGTGCCACCCCTTGAGAACAAAATGGCAGGATTGCATGAGGGGCCCAATAAGGGTCACTCTGGAGACTGGGAGGGAGTTTGTGATTGAAGTCTCTTTACTACCTGTCATAAATGAAGGGAAGGGGGAGAGGGTCTGATGCAGTGCTATAAAATCCTCTTACCAGTAAAGGGTTAAGAAATACAGGTAGCCAGACTGACACCTGACCTGGCTGGCATCTGACCAATAAGGGGACAAGATACTTTCAAATCTTAGGAGGGGGGAAGGCTTTGTGTGTGTGTCTTTGTCAGTCAGAGTGATCTTGGAAGACAGAAAATCAAACCTCCCTTTTCTGAAGTAAGTTTAGATAGCATAGCGTATAGATTTCTGTTTAATTCTGCTTGGTGTATTCCCTGTGTTGGGGGCGGGGGGGTGTTATTCATGGTTTTCTGTAACTTTAAGGTTTTGTCCAGAGAGGGAAATCTCTCTGAGTTTGGAAATATAGTGCCCTGTAAAATAGTTATCATCCTGATTTTACAGAGATGATTTTACCTTCTTTATTTTTAATAAAATCCTTCTTTTAAGAAGCTGACTGTTTTCTATGGTGTTAAAACCCAGGGGGTGGGTTTTTAGATCACTGTGTAACCAATTGGTTGGGAGATTGTTCTCAAGCTTCCCCAGGAACGGGAGTGTACGGCTTGAGGGGGTATTTTGGGGGGAAGGGAAGTTCAAATGATTCCTTTCCTGGATTCCTGTTAGATACTTGATGGTGGCAGCGAAAGAAGCATTTCTCAGGGTGCAGGGAATTTTGTACCTTGGGGGATTTAACCTAAGCTGGTAAAAATAAGCTTAGGGGCTCTGAATGCGGGTCCCCACGTCTTTACCCTAGAGTTTAGAGTGGGGAGGGAACCCTGACACTACCTTAAGAAAGACAGACTGAAAAAAGGAAGGGAAGGGGAGTACAGCCCTCTTGCTGCAGTAACTGACTTAAAAAGGGAGATTATTATTTATTATTTGTGTTATTGTAGTGCTTACAAGCCTAGTCATGGGCCAGGACCCTATTCTGCTAGGTGATGTACACCCACCGTACAAAAAGAGGAGAGTTCCACACTCGCAGCAACTACAGCATCTGATCCCTATATGCAGTTATTGGCATTGGAAATATTCCAGGAGTTCAGTCATAGGGGACGTTATCAGTACAAATAATCTTACACTGCAAGTAATCAGGGCCCCATGTATTGTACTCACAGAGTTTATCCTTTTGCCACATGATTTCTGAAGCAGAACGTAAGGCCTTTTTTAAAATGAAAGATTAATTTCTCAGCTGTAACCTATCCTTCCCATTTATTATTGGGCATTCCACCCATTCATGATTCCATTTGCATGTACAGCAATTGCTTACATGGAGAAGTAACATTAGGAAAGATTTGTTGAATTAATATATTTTTAGCTGTCTTTCAGTGCAATTTAGTAGCCAGAACCATGAAGAGCTAGTACCATATATCTAGCCAGCTCTTAAAGCACCAGTAAGTACTTGAAGGACAACTTGTCTGACAGTCTGAGTTAAATAACTACAGTATTTTTTCACTACATTATTCTGTTGTCCTCTTTTAAATTCAAGTTGTATTTAATGGTGTTGCCCTTCTTAAATTCCTTTTTTTGCTCTTTATGTTGTGTTTATCTCATATTGGTGCCCAACAGAGGCTCCACAACTGACACGATGCAGTGTGCTGTTTCTCTCTACTGTCTGCCCCTTCCTCAAGGCCTCTGTTTTCAAGATGCAGGATGGAGGACTTCTGATATGCTCAGTAAGGTTTTATGGGGAATTCTGTTATAAACATCTTCTTTAGATATTCTGTATCTCTGCTGTAAAGATTTGCTCTGGGCTTTAACTTGTCTGACATGTTCTCAGCTTTGGAAATGTGTTTTTATAAAATTTGAAAAACGGTATTAGGATGTTCAGCCAATCGTGTGATCTGATTGGCTGAACATTCTTTTGTTCGTTATTATGTAAAAGGTATTTTACCATTAAAAATAAATAAATAAAGGTCTGTGGGAGTTAAAACTACCTAATGTTCAGGTCCTAATTCAAATATAAAGAAGCAAAGAACCTGGAAAAATAGTTCATTTTTACAGTACCCATAGTTTTATATGTGCTGTAACTACAGCATTGTTCTAAAGGCAAATCTCAGTAAAGAATGTTATCAAAGGTAAAAACACAGTGTGAATGCTAGTTCATGGCATTGTGCATTTTGATTTTGCTATGGTGACATGAGTTGGACATTGGTCTAGGACCTCAGCCTGGACTTATTTGTCTTAATTCTGAATTCTTTGGCTTTCGTGACTTTAAATATGTTAGCTGTCTGAATGTAAGTTATTTTTTATTTAATATGATGGTTGTTCAGTGGCATTTTAAATCCATGCAAACTGGCTCCCAGGCTGCGCTAGCACACTCTTGAGCTTGGTCACAAGGTGCAAGAAATCATCTGGACAAATGGTCAAATATTTGGGGAAAATAATACTTGTATGTAGATAGTAATTAGATGTGACATGATCCAGGCAGCTGCTATGCAGCATACCCTACAAGGAATTTCCCTAGATCTTAATAAACCAATAAGCCATGATAAAATGTGCATTAATAGCTACGTAGACAGTATGATGGACATATTATAAATACTGAGAGAAAGAGTTATTGGTTCTCAGCCTCTCCACAATGTGAGTTAGGAAGAGCTTGTCTATGAAACTGTTACTGTTTGGAAACTCCATTACAGCCTAGCTGTCAGAGATCCAATTGACCACACGGCAGATCTGGTCATACAGTACTGCCTGAGAATACTTTCATTCCAAAAACACATAAGAATCATAAGATATTAGTCCTGTGTTTTGTCACAATACTTCCTGGATAGCTTTCTCTAAAATCAATAGGTGAATTTGTGAGCTGTTATAATGTTCAAAAGCGGTGAAATCTGTTGGCAGTGCTTTGTGATGGCTTGTTCCCATGGGAAAACATTTGGTTTATTCTTAACTGCTGTTACTGCATGACTTAATTGCTGCAGTGTTGAACAGGAGAATTTTGTGCTCACTTTTTGCATCTATTGAGTTGAGTTCTAGGAAAGCATTTACATCATCTTTATGTGTGCCATCTTGCAAGTTGTTCTGCCACTTCTACAGCTATAATGACAGGTTTATCTAAGAGCTTTAATTAAATTATTGGAAGAGAAGTTTTAGTTAATCAGATGTCTCTGATGTTGTTCCATTGCTGCTCACAAGCATAGGAAGAAGCATGCCATGTCTTAAAATAAACATTAGAGGGCTAACTATGATATAATGTTCTAGTGGAATGAAGATTATGAAATGCCTTTGTTGGCATCTTTTTAGTAGCTTCTTCTGTTTTCAGCACACATCTATTTAGTCCATAGAGTTATGCAGTATTTTACAATAGGAATACCAGAGTAATTTGGTGCCTGGTGTTTGTGTAAAGTGTAAGGTTGATATATTCTGCCTAAGTTGGCAGCTGCTTTTGATACAGTTACAAGCTCACATGATACAAGTCTTATCTCAAGATGGGGAAACAGGATTGTTTATACTGTGTTGAAAGGCTGATTGTTATATGAAGTGAAACATCAAAGTGGTTTCCAAATGTAATATTAAATTCTGAACTTTAAAACTCACAACTGATTAAAAAAATTCTTCAAAGCATATTTGCTTTTAATGAACAAATAAAGATATGCTCTCCTTTTAGAGATGAGCTCATAAAGTTCTAATTGTCACTGGGATATGAAGACATAGCTTTTGAATTGTGAAAATAGATTCACAGCTAGACAGGTGTGTGGCTCAAGAATAAGATGATAAAATAACATGTTCCATGAAAATAGCATGGTATTTAGCTACCAGAAGTGCAACAGAGAGCCTAGTGATTTTCCTTAAACAAAGTTGATGGGAGACGTGGAAAGATTTTTTCTCTTTGTAATTACAGCTCAAAATAGCTCTATAGGGGTTATGTTTAATGAGCTTATCATCTATCATTGGTTTCAAATTTAAATTTGGGGCTCTAATAGAGTGAGTTTAGTTTTAGCCTTGTCTCAGTTATCAACATCAAAGCACTATCACAAAATGGATTAGAAGTTGTTTTTTCTCACGATTGGCCCAGTAATGGAATGTTGAGTTGTGTGAAGCAAACAAAAGACAAGACAAATCTGTATTTCCTTGCAGTAATCATTATTTCTGATAGTGCTCACAAATACTAGATGATGATGTGCTGGATGCTTTCCAAACAAAAAAGGAGGAATGGTCTCTGCCCCAACCAGCTCACAATCTAAAACCAGACAGAGGGTTGTGGAGACGATAGTTGAAGCTGTGTGTGATTGACGTCCAAAGAGAGACTGTAAAGTGAAAAGGGAAGAAGGTCAAGGACAGAGCCTAAGGATTGCCCCCAGATACTGTGAGAAAAGAGGACCCACCAAGAGAGATGCTGACGGCAGAGTGAAAGAGGCAAGAGGAAAAACTCAGTGAAGATATCAACAAAGGAGCTGATCAAAATGTCAAAAGCAGCAGACCGATAAATGAAAATGAGGATGGAACAGAGATACATGCTACAGTGAGTACTAGGAGATGGGGGGGAGAGATGGAGATGAGTGGTGGATGGTGATATTACAGCATCAGAAATCTGGTAAGTACAAAGCTTTGGTGCATTCAAGAGTATTTTCTTAGTTTGGAAATGTAATGGTAATGTTATATTAATTATAACTGATCTCTTAATTGTTTTAAGGCTTTGACTTAATTGTGCAGTGGGTGAGTACAGCCCCAGTGTGGACACAGTAGCTTGTGTTACTTTGCAGTGTGACTGCTCTCACTCCAACTAGGCTAGTTTGAGAAGAATAACTTGAGTGTAGATAACTCCAGTAAGCTCTGCAGTCAAGACATGCACTTAAACAAGCTTCTTCGCTTAATGTTTCGCAGTAATGTTACAGATAACCATAAGGTGGCATTGTCACTTGTCCCATGAATATTATTAATTTACTTTTGCTCTTCTTCCTGTATTTCATTGATTAAACATTAGGATTAGCTAAACTGGAAAAAATTATATACATATAAAACAAGAAGAATACTAGTTATATGCTGAGCAGGACCATAATAACCTAAAACTAACTTATACTTGCTACTTCGTGATATAAAAAAAATTGCTTTATTCTATATTTATCTTTTATAAGTCTTTCTTCTGTGGCTTCAAAATTGCAATCTAATTGTAGCCCTTAAATATATGTTAGATGCAAGATTTTAGAAGCCATTTTGGTTTTTCATTTAGGGAACAAATGAAAGAGTGGCTTCAACTTCACTTAAACTTAGTAACTCTCTCTCTCTCTCTCTCTCTCTCTCTTTTTTTTTTTTTTTTTTACAAAGTCCTGCCAAATCAGAAACTACATCTTGCACTCTTTGCCTGACTTGGATACTATAGTTATTCAAACATATTTCAAAATTTCCATTGGAATAATGTATTTGCTAATAAACATTTAGTACTAAAGTCTTTAATTTACTTTTTAACCCCTTTTGGTTTTTTTGGAGGGAGGGCAGGGGGAGATGGGTGGAGAAAATATGTTGCATATGTGTTGAAAGGACTGCATATTACATCGTAGTTTTACATAACAAAATGTTAACATCTGAAGCCATCTGTCTGTAATTATTATTGCATTCATAGATTTGTGCCTTAGTCAAGTTATGAAATGATAAAGTAAGGCTTGAAAAACAGTGCTGTCTTCCCAAGGGCAAAGATGGATAACTCTAGTGCCACCTACCCTACTGCAGAGACAACTGACCTAAGTGGTCTTGATGTTTACTGCTGTTTTTTTAGAATTCTGTGAATTCAACAATGAACCGACAAAATTCTCAGTTCAATTTCACTCTGCTGTTGCTCTGTAAGGATATAGAGTAGAGGTATCTTTCACTCTGTCCAGTAGGCTTAATCTTCATTGGTAGCTGGTGTTGGTTAATTATTTTTTTTCAAGCCCTATAGGAGAGTATTGGATTAATTGGTACATTAGTTGCTAATAGGCTGATGTAGAAGTTACTACAGTCACAATTGATTAATTCAGATTTGTATCCAAAGATGTTAGTGTGCCACCAGTGTAATTTGTTTTGTCCTCCTTATTTGTTAATCTGCATAAAAATTGACTCTGTCAAGTGATTTGCATTAACTAGATCTAACTGTGTACTCTTTTGCTACTTTCAAAGCACAATGGAAGTCAAACACATTAATTCTGCTTCAGACCTGTATGAAAAGGTTTTGACTAGAGCTGGTCAAAATATTTTGTCAAAATATTTTTGACAATTTTTCTTTAAAGGAAATTAAAGCTGGTGGGGGGGAAAATTCATTTCCCTTGAGTTTTTTAAAGGTTTAAAATAAATTAATGGGGAAAAAAAGATTGTTTTCTTTTATGGTATCTCTTCCCTTGGGCTTCTCCCCCCCCCCCCCACTTTCCCCCGTCTCCCCGCATCTCTCTCATCCCCCTTTTTTCCCCATTGGATCAGGGAAGAGAAGGTTGGAGAAAATAAAAAAAAATTCATTTTGTATCGCATTGAACATTATTATTTGTTTAATTGTAAAATCAAAAATTTCTGAGATTTTGGAGTGAAACAATTTTTGTTTTGTTTTGCCCAATATTTTTCAGGGAAAATACTGACCGATTGTTTACTTATTTTTTTGTATCAAGGTCGAAACTATTAAATATCAGCCCTTCTCTTGAAAGGGAGAAGACAAAAAATAGGACAAGACTCAGCTGAGTAAGGCACTGCTCATAACCATCATGGAGAATGGTTTACTTTGAACCAATACCATATCTGGAATAGCTTAATTTTATAAAGTGTAAAATGATCTGCGCTTTTATGAGGATTAAAGCTAGTTTCTACCTTGATAACATTTAAACAGCAAGTGCAGAGGAGAAAAGTTTTTTTGGTTTGTGTTTTGTTTTCATCCCCCACTCCCTCTTTTTGCCCTGATAAGTCTCTGAAACTGACTCTAGTAGTCCTAGGTAAAAATACCCAAAACCTGCAGGTTGGTAACAAGGGACCCAATAATGATGAGAGGCTTAGAGCCTTCATCTCTTAATTGACTTTACCAAGGGCTTGTCTACACTTGCAGCACTGTAGCTGCGCCACTGTAGCGCTTAGTGAAGACGCTACGAACACCGATGGGAGTAACTCCGGTGGGGGGGAGGGGGTGTCATGGGGAGCTTGGCGGCCGCAGCAAATAATTCTGGGGGGGCACGGGGAGCTTGGCGGGGTTCGATCAGTTTAACGGCATCACTCAGGGGTGTGGAAAATCCAACGTAGTTATACCGACATAAGTCTGTACCAACATAAGTGATCTCAACAACTTGCAGGATGAGATTTGTTGTTAGCAACACCTTACTTGGGATAAATAAGTGTGCAGAAGAGGATGATCTGTGAAATGGGTCTAAATGTCTTGATGTTTATAAAATGTGTGGTTCTGCTTATTTGAATGCTTGGAGCAGGGATCTCAAACTCAGATCACCACAAGGGCCACATGAGGACTAGTACATTGGCCTGAGGACCGCACCACTGACACCTTTTCATATAAAAGTACAAAAGCCCCAACCGCCCCCACTCCACCCCTTCCATGAGGCCCCGCCCTGCCCCCGCCCACCCCTTCCCCACCTCCATTCCAACCCCTTCCCCAAAGTCCCCATCCCAACTCTGCCCCCTTCCTGCCCCTATTCCAACCCCTTCCCCAAATCCCTGCCCTTCCCCCGCCTCCTCCCCTGAGCATATGGCTCCCCGCTCCTCCCCCCGCCCTCCTGGAAAGCGCTAAGCACTGCCAAACAGCTGTTTGGTGGCGGGAAGTGCCTGGAGGTAGGCAGAGGAGCAGGGACGCGGCGAGCTGGGGGAGAAGGGGAACAGTGGGTGAGCGGAGCTTGGCGGGCCGCAGGAAATAACTCTGGGGGGTGGGGTGGGCACAGGGAGCTTGGCGGCTGCAGCAAATAATAGCGGGGGGGAGCGCAGGGAGCTTGGCGGGCTGCAGCAAATAACTCCGGGGGGCGTGGGGAGCTTGGCAGGCTTAGAGCCTTGTGTATACTCCTTGTTGAGAGATGGCGTTGGTTCTGTGCAGTGCAGACAAGTCAGAGAAGAGCAGGTCAATGTATTATTTTTTTGTCATTTTTTCCCTGCGTAGGTTTTGGGTGTGTGTGTGGGAGGTTGTATTTGTCGAGATATCTGTTGGACTGGCTTTGAAGCTGGTGCCATCACTTCCGCCTTTGATTTTTGTGCATATCTTTTTAGGCCTCTTTCATGGCTGTGCTTCCTTAAGAGGCCATAAAACATTCCAGTATAATTGGGGGAGGGATAGCTCAGTGGTTTGAGCACTGGCCTGCTAAACCCAGGGTTGTGAGTTCAATCCTTGAGGGGGCCATTTAGGGATCTGGGGCAAAAATTGGGGATTGGTCCTGCTTTGAGCAGGGGGTTGGACTAGATGACCTTCTAAGGTCCCTTCCAACCCTGATATTCTATGATTCTATGAATTGCTTTTTAGAAAACGTTAATTCCACTTTGCAACAGACCTTTTATTAAGCAATTGTATTGGTAAACATGAGTATTTGGGTAATTATTAATTGTAGTTGCTCCTTTTATCAGAAAATAATTGGTTAAAGCTGGAACCAAGCTGGTCTTTCTCAAGCAGGTCTTCAGCATGCTCAGGCTGTACGCCTACAAATATCTTGTTTGAGACCAAACATATAAGCCAGGAAATTGTGTGGAAGCGAGTGGGTGATTGAAGTCTGAAATATTGCCGCTTTTAACAGACACACGCACACTTTTTCTTTACCGCTGCGTTGATATAGAAAAGTGCATCATTTTATATTGGGCCAGGCAGGCAATCCTGGAGCATTGAGTGGAAGCTGGTCCATTCTGTCACCCTTTGTAGTTTTTTAGATTTCTCTGCTTATGACCTTCTGAATTCTGGGAAAGTGTCCAAGTCTTTTACACAGTCTGAAGTGCTTATCTCCTGAGATTTTTATTCTGTGCAAGAGAATACACAGATCTACTTAGCAAATGCCCACACTATCACAGTTATATGTCTAAGTAATCTCTCTCGCCCCTACAGAGGGTATGCAGTTACAGTTCTCCTTTGCTTTTTCTCCTTCTGGAAGCCTTTGGTTTTTCAGTTCTTGCTCTTTTCCTTTTGTGGAGAAGCTGTTTCTTTTTTTTCATTTAGTAGTGTTGTCTGTTGACTGTGCATTACTCACCATTCAGGTGAACTCTATCCTCTTATACTTTGTTGTCTCTGGAGGAAAAAATAATATATTTTTATGAGCAAATGGAGCAATGAGCAAAAGGAACTGCTATTTTTGTGTGTGTGTTTTGCTGTGCACTTACGCTTTAAATTATAATTTGAGGGGCTGCGGGGGATAAGCCTTCACAAATATTTTTAGTTTAGTAAAATAATATCAAGAATAAACATTATGATCTGTTCTAAATGTAGTCAATTAAAATAATGTGTAAAAAATATTTGTCTTGAAAGTCCCGAGCTCTCTCTAGCTTGTTACTCTGTCTGCAGAATACAAACACCATTCAAGTCTTTAGGACATTGACTGCCCTAGATCAGTCCACTCTCACTGATACTGGGAATCTAGTGCAGCGTTTTTCAAACTTTTTTTCTGGCGACTCAGTTGAAGAAAATTGTTGATGCCCGTGACCCAACAGAACTGCGGATGAGGGGTTTGGGGTGTGGGAGGGGTTCAGGGCTGGGGCAGAGGATTGGGGTGAGGGCTGCGGGGTGGTCCCAGGAATGAGGGGTGTAGGGGGTGCTCTGGGCTGGGGCAGAGGGTTGGGGTGTGGGAGGGGTCAGGGCTCTGGGGTGGGGCTGTGGATGAGGGTTTTGGGAAGAGGCTCCAGGTTTGGGGAGGCTCAGGGGTGGGGCAGGAGATTGGGGCTCAGGGTTGGGGCACCCTTAGCTCGGGTGGCTCCTGGTCAGCAGTACAGCAGGGGTGCTAAGGCAGGCTTCCTGCCTTTCCTGGCACCGTGCACCGCGCTGTGCCCCGGAAGCAGCGAAAAGCAGGTCTGGCTCCTACGCAAGCAGCTCTGTGCGGCTCTCACCTGCAGGCACCGTCTTCCCTGTCCCCGCCCCCAGCTCCCATTGCCCGGTTTCTGGCCAATGGGAGTGCAGAGCCGGTGCTCGGGGCGGAGGCAGTGCACCGAGCCCCATGGCCCCCCCGCCTAGGAGCCGGACCTGCTGCTGGCCGCTTCCGGGGTGCAGCATGGTATCTGAACAGGTAGGGAGTAGCCTGCCTTAGCCGGGCAGCACTGCTGACAGGACTTTTAACGGCCTGGTCGGCGGTGCTGACCAGAGCTGCTGCGACCCAGTGCCTTCCATTCTGCAACCCAGTCCTGGGTTGCGATCTGGAGTTTGAAAACCACTGGTCTAGTGCATAGTAAGTTTCTTGTTTTGTATATTCACACAGTTAACTGCTGTATTTCCAATTCTTATTGTAGACAGACCTAATAACCTTTTCAATTACTTTATTTTTATTAGGAGCAGTCATTCCACTTTACAACTCATAAAAATATGATGTAAAGTCTGTAAATGCCTTTGACAAATGAGGAATGGTCTGACAATTCCCCATCCTCCCTAAAATTCCGTAAGTCTATTGGAGTGCAGAGGATCACCTTCCAGTGCCATATACTTGGCCTTCCTTCCCCCGCCCTAAAAAGATCTTGCCTTTCAATATCTGCTTTTCCAGACAGAGACTGTACAGGACTCTCTCTCAAGAGCTACTCTTTATTTGGCCAGAAAGCTTTCTGTTTAGCCTTTTTAGGCTTTAGCACTGCGGTGTCCAATAAGTTCACCACTAGCCACATGTGGCTAATAGGCTATTGAATTGTGGCTAACGCATGTGGCTTTTTTTTAATGTGGCTAATAAGAAAAATTCAAAACCACAAGTGTAGCTAGCAGTGTGGCTAGCATCGAATTTCTATTGGACACCGCTTTGTGTTCACCCAAAGACTGAGCAGGTGCCATAGGAAGGAATAGTTGGTGGAGTAAAGGGGAAGACAAAATGTGCATCTAGGAGTTACAAACTCTGAAGGACATAGTTTTCATTTTAAAGCAAGTATCCCAATATTAATCTTGTCTTCTCCCTCCTGGAACTGACTGTTGCACCTATAGCTCAGTACTGTGCTATGTCCTCTCTCTTCGTCTTCTCTCCCCCTTTCCCCATGATAAATGTTTGTACAATATTGGAGATGTTTCCTGATGGACACGGTAGTATAGTAATGGCTCCCGAATGCAAACAGTGTGGCAGACTTCTAACAAATTTTCTGGAGCAGCTCCAAAAGTTACTGACATTTAATATTAAAAAAGAATGACAATAGTTTGTTAAAATCTGTGTGTAGGGGGAAAATGGAACTTCTGGTAGGAATCTAGAGGGCTTTTCACAAGGCAAGATACTTCTATGTGAAGCACACCTTGGCATTTCTTTGTTATGAAAATAGATTTGACCTGTTTTTCCTCTTATCTCATCAATATGTTTGCTGTGTAAAGTGAAGGGAACAGAATGTCTTTGTTTCTTGCAGCGTCTGACCTGAAGAACTTGCAGAGAGAGAAGGGATGAAGTCTTTGTAGGGGACTAGGATAACGTTCTTGAGAACTCTTTTAAAAAACACAACTAACCTGAAAACCCGCCATTTAGTGCAATCTGGTGTTACAAAAAATCAACAAAATTTGTTCTTTAAAAGTGTATTTCTGAGCCATGGACAGAAGTCACGTGACAGGGACTACTTATCAGTAGCCAGAGCAGGGGATGTGATATTTCTTTCTTCCCACGCTACTCTTACCATTTTCAACATGAATGCAGGGCTACTGGGAATCCTTTGTAACTGCTGGATATCCTGCAACCCATTGCAAAATGATGATTTTAGATCTGAGCCTGACCATGCACATGACACTGCATATGTTCCCAATATCAAATTGATTATATGAATTTCACATATTTAATACACACTTGAGAGTTGCTTTTATTTACTCTTCCCGTGAGGAACGTAACAACCTAAGGAGCTATGAAGGAAGCATGACTATTTCTCATTCCCAGGCTTCAAACACTGTATATACTGTATATATGTTTTTTCTTTTTGTAGTTAATACACCATAAAGCAGAAATGTAGTATTTAAATAAAAGACTAGGAAAGTCTCCAATCTAACTACATTTCTATTTCCTTTTTCACACCCACAAACCCCAATCTTCCTTTTACATGGGGAACATAGTCTTATTACCAAAGCTGATCAATTGCATTTAATACCTCTTGGTTTAATATGCAGCATGAAAGAGTGTAATGTTAAGGCTATAATAAAGGTCTAAACAAGGTTGAGGCTTTGTTTTCAATTTTGTGGGCACCCTGTCACAAGCATTCTGTGATTTTAAATGTTAAGAACAGACTAAGGCTTAGCTTTAAAATTCTTGGCACTTGTAATTGTATTACAGTTGTTTAAGCAGATACTGTATTTTTGTTGCTTTTCTTCCTGTGGGAAGAGGTGAAGGATTTTTGGTGTTTAAATGGACCTGATCATTTTCTGAGCACCACAAGTTCAGCAGAAGTCCGTGAGAGCTCAGGTGTGTGGCACCCTTGAAAATTAGGTCCCAGTTTGCTTGTTTAAATTGTTTAATAAAAGCCTTCTCTGCATTCTGACCTAGTGAGCTGATAAATTTTGTATTTAAATTAAAGGTAATTTGAGTGTAACAAACAACATCTCAGGCCTGTAGAATCTAATTTAAAATTCTATGTAGCTTGTTCTTTGACAAACATATTTACAGTGCTAAGAAGTCCCTAGCTATTGTAATAGGCACTTTTAAAAACAATGAAGTCAAAACAAGTTTAATAATGGAAGTGCTGATTGAATATGACAGTAGGAGCAATCTTGCTTTTGACCTTTAATTTACACAAATAGAGTTGAAGTCAGTGACACTTGGCAACTTCCAGTTGGAGAATATGAATGGCTATATGCATTCTGAATGGTATGTTTGGTTGGGTGTGATGTTTGAGTGATGGCTTCTCCCAGGTTTTAGAGAACATTAGAATTCAGTTAATGTGTGCAAACATTGGAGGAGAATCTACTTTTCATTTCCTCTTTAATGTACAATTAGCTCTGACTACATATGAATAAAAGCAAAGAGCTTTCTGTGCCCTGGTGTCCACCAGTCCAGATAGATGGGTAGATCCTCCTTTATTAGTCAGGCCAAGTGACAACCAATATGCTTTCAAGTTTTGGATCCCTCTGGTCAAACAAAGCTCTCTGGTTTTTTCTGCCTCCAGTTTTCTTCCTGCCTCTCTAGCTAGAGCAAAGCAGCAGAGGAGGCTTCTGCCCTTTTGGTAATCGGTCTAGTTTTAGTCAGTTCCCCCCTCCCCCCACCCACTTTTTCACAGCATAAGCAGCAACCCCAAAGAAAAGAGGTTGCGGTGTTTTGCAGCCTCTATAGCCAACTCCTTCTGTGCACTCTGAGTACCTCAGGCCTGTCCAAAGAGGCATGGTTGTTGGTGGGAGATCAAAGGACAAGCTTCACATAATCCAGACTGCACAACACCAAGGAAGCCTCCAAGCAAAGGCAGAGCCTTCCATTGAAAAATGTGAAGTGGGTATCCAGGACTTCTCCGACTCCGCACGGCAAACCTAGAGGCTGGGCTAGAGAAAAACCACTTGCTCCTGGGATAATCTCTTGGATTATCCAAATTTACAGCACAGTCCCATGTGAATCTTTTAAAGATTCTTCTCCTCCAGAAAGCTCCCTCGCCTGGGTCTGGAGTCCATGGGGCCCCCTTTTCTTATGGCGTTACTTTACTTGAAAACAATTTTGTTTGACATAATTGCAGTATTGCCAGTTCTCACAAATTTATTGCAGTCGCATGATTTCCCTCCCTCCCCTTGTTTCAGAAGCTCTTGTGTGATGGCTTGAAGAGCTCCTGGCCTCACTTGATTGGGTAGCAGGTGGCTGTCCTCCCTCCCATTTACAGTAGCTTAATTCCATCCCCTCCCGCCAGCCCTACCTACTCCCTGCTTCAGAGTTTCTGCATCCCTGATCCCTCCTCTCAGCCTTTGCCACTCCTTGGCCCTGACAGATACCTGCTTCCTGGCTCTTTCCCTCCCCAATTTGGGCTTCCCAGCAGGAACCTGCTGCCCTGAGCCTTCCCTGGGCCCTGAAGCCACTTGCTTCCCCAACCAGCTTAGAGCTTCTTCCTCCCCAAATTCCATCCACACTGCCCCATTTCCCAAACTGCTTCTGCTCCCCCCATTGCCCTGGAAGTCTGTGTGATGGGGGTCTGGTCTTGAGTCCCTTCTGCAGGCTTCTGAGGGTGAGTGTCTGGCTCAGGTCCAAGGGGATTACTGTCCTGCCCCCCCAATCCACGCATCCAGAGAGGTTCTGCTGGCGTCAGAGGAAGGACCCCTTCTCTCTCGCTGGGCTGGCACAGCTAGTTCCCAAACGTAACCAGCTGAGCTCTGAAGACTTGGGATTCTCTCTGGGATAGCCTGTATATGGGGGTGTGAATCCCCTGATACTGAAAAAAAGGCCTTCCCAGGGCCCTGTCTATCAAAGTGATGGGGGTGGGAGTTGGTATCCCATTGTTTTCCACTGCATCCCTCCAGTCCTGACTGAGGGCTTCTTGCAGACGAGCAGCAAGATCTGGAGCATTAGTAGGGCCCACAAAAATTTAGGGGGCACTACTCGAGTGTTTTGGGGGAAGGAGGTTGCAGTAACAACTGACTTTTGGGGGGCAGTGAAGTTTTGTGCAGCTCCGTTGTGATTTTCCTCGTCGGTGAGAGTCTCCAATGTCCCACTCAAGCAGTGGTGGTGAGATCAGTGTCTTTTTCACGCTGTTAAGAAATGTCATACGTGGAGCTGCACAGACTTTGGCAGCTATGGGGACAGGTGGTTGCCACAGCCTGGGAGGGTGAGAACTAGGGAGTGGAACCTGCAGGTACCTGCTCCAAAATTTTGGAAAGGCAAGAGCTCTTTGCATTATTTTGAGAGGGGCCAAGATCTTCTTAGACCTGCAATAAATATGTAAGAGCTGGCAATACTGTACTTCTCACACACATACGATCGGATAGGCCAGGGGAGTTCAAAACTCAGTCTAAAGAGCATGATTTAATTTTTTTAAAGAATAATGATTTTTAGGCTAATCTTGTGATTTCGGAGGAAGTGTCTGACTCTTAGTTTTTGAAGCCTTGGGGTTGGTGATACTGCAATTGTTCTCTCTAATTCAGTGGTTCTCAAGCTTTTGTATTGGTGACCCCTTCCATACTGCAAGCCTCTGAGTGCGATCCCCTTATAAATTAAAAAACAATTTTTTTTATATCGAACACTATTATAAATGCTGGAGGCAAAGTGGGGTTTGGTGATGGAGGCTGACAGCTCATGACCCCCACATAATAACCTTGTGACCCTCTGAGGGGTCACAACCCCCACTTTGAGAACCCCTGCTCTAGTTAGTACGACTCCAGTAGTGCCTGATTCTAAATACGCTATTTCTCGGTCATGCTGACAGCTATGCCAGATACCCCAAACTTCTTCCTAGGGCTAACCTTGACTGAGGCTGACTCATGGCAGCTCAGTTGCATTGCTGCCTGTGTGGACAGAGCTCAATGGTAGAGCAAACAAGGCAAGTTAGAGATGTGCAGTTTTCATTTCTAAAGATTTGTTTGCCTTTGGCTATCGGACCTGTAAGTCACATTTCCACCTCAGTCCAATCCACTGGCTAAAAGGATGAGGAAATTTATTCCCTACAACTCAAAGCAGAATTCTCTGTATCTTCCATGAGAGCACTGTCAGAGGAATGATGTGTCCTGTTCTGTCTCCGGAATAGTCTGTTTTAAAATAGATCTTTGCTACAAGATGCAACAGGTGGTGGGACCCTCTGGCTTTCACCCAAGCTGAATTCTCATCCCCAGGGTACTTCAAGCAGGTTTCTCCCCTACTCCCTCTACTGGTGAAGGCATTGCAAAAATGTTAAAAGGACCAAGTGAAGGTTGGCTTGATTTTTATTTTTGCAGGCCTAATAGAAATGTCCTAGCACCATCAAATTTATTTGTCCATTGTACAAGTTAGTTGTTTGCCTCTACCAGCATCCAGAACAGCTCTATCTATTGTTATGGCTGTTGTGCACGTGTAATAAGGAGTTTTGGACAAAGTTCTATTTATTTTATCCAAAAAAGAAGGAAGTGCAATAGTTGATTATAGAATCTGGACTATTTTCCTCTCAGTGGTGTTACTGTAAGGATTGCAGCTAAAAAAACTGACCTCCATCAGCATTTTGCTTCCTGCAATGTGTATCTAATGAGGGATTAGCCTCTAGTTACCTCAGAGGCCAGGTTTGGTCCTCATTTCCATAAGGAACATTTCTCACAGATCTCATCAAACGCCCGACCCCTCTTGGGCACTTACCAGACTGCTGTGAGGGAACCAACTGCTGGATCCCATGTGCTTTAAGACTCCACAATATGAATAGAATGGAGGCAGTGTCCCTTTCTTAGGCTCTCGGGGTGCTGATCCTCTAGCACCCTCTCCTGAGAGCTGAGACCTCGTGATCCAGCTGCCCCACCCATAGACCACTACTAACATCCCAGAGTCCCCTGTAGCTTAAGCACACCCTCTCACAAAACACTGGCCACTTGCAGGCTGTGGGTCCACAGTTTACCTCTTTAGGAGCATGTGATAGGTGAAACACACAATGTACAGAGAGACCTTACATCGGAGTCTAAAAACAACCACTTCTTGCCTTTTATAACATGAGAAATACACAGATCTAGTTAAAAAAAATAAAATAATAATAAAAAAAACCTACACACGCTTCCCTGCTGTAGTTTCCTCACCATTCTTGTACTGGGGTCAGGGTTCTCTGCATGTGTCAGGAACCTCCTGCTGCTGCTCATAGCTTGACTTCTGAACAACGGAGCCTCTCTCTCTAGGGCAGCTTGCTTATTCTGACCTTGGTTGGTCCTGCAGCTAAACTGCTTCTCCCCCGCCCCCAGTTATGAAAGCATGCCTGGCTCTTTCCATCCTGCCCAAAACTCTGAGGCTTCTTCTCAACCCACCCAGTCTCTGTGATTTGTAAAGGCTAGCATCAACACCTTGGTTTCATGGTCCTGTGTTCTGAGAATTTTCAACTGCCTGAAAGGCAGGCCCCTGCAGACAAATAGGAGGAAGTAGCTTCTCACAGGCATGTGTTAACCCATTGTCCCCAGGTGCTTCTACCTGACTAGGTGGTGATTGAGTTCTGCCAACCCGTCCTTTGTACTTCCTCTGGGAGAATCATGCTTACAGCCTTGTCAGCACCGTTGGATTCCATGATACAGCAATTTCATAATGACTTCATTATATCAATCAGAATTCAAAAGTTCTACAGTCATCACACCACCACTGGGAACTACCTGTTGGTTTCCACGCAATAATTTTTCATTTGTTTAGGATGGTGTCCTACTCTGTTAAGCTTTCACATACATCGCTAGTGCCTCCCTGAAACCTGACTGCAGTTTTGAACTCTTGACCAGGTGACCTGTCTCTCTCTCCCTCCCTTCCCCTTTCCTAGGAAAGTGGCCTTTCTTTTAGCCACCGCTGCAGCTAGGAAGGTGACGGCATTTGGTTTTTTTCTTTTCTGAAATTTCCTCTTATTTGATTTTTCCATTGGGATACGGTCATTTTATGCCCTTGGCTTAACTTCTGTGCAGAATTTCCCCGTTTTGTTTAAAATCAGAACATAACATTACCTAGCTTCTTTTCCAATGTTCCTGCAGAAAGAGAGACTATTTAGTCTGTATTGGAGAGTTACTGACATGTGCCTGTTTTTAGTGGCAGATTTTAGGAAATCTGAATCTTTGTGCTCTTTGAAGACTGCAAACAAACTTCTTCTCATTTTGTCCTGGTGAAATAAATTCATTCTCATGTTGCAGAGGCTTACAGGATTGCAGATTTCTATTGCCTGTCATAATTAAAGGCAACTGTATTACTTTCACATCTGCCTCTGAGATTGAAAGGGGAGATGCCTTAAGTGAAGATGTGTGCCGGGCTGTCATTTTGAACATGTAGGCTTTCTTTGAGAACTTGACAATCTCTCTTCCCTGCGTCCCTGCCCTGAGCACTGGCTCTGTACCTTCCATTGGCCGGGAACCATGGCCAATGGGAGCTGCGGGGATGGTGGATGGGGGTAGTGTGTGGAGCCTCCCTGGCCACCTCTGCGCCTAGGAGACGGAGGGACATGTCGCCACTTCTGGGAGCTGCTCCAGCCCCGGAGCACCCACGGAGTCGGAGCCTATGGACCAGCGTTTCTCTTTCTGTAATCCTCTACATCATCCACTACACCCCAGCCAACGTCTGCCACAAATGAGGCAAGGGTCCTATGAACAACATCCCATCCGTGTTCCCTGTCCCCACTGGCTGCCAGTCCCAGTCTCCCCTCCTATCTTCTGCTGCATAGGTCTGGCTTTTATTCACTGAGCCTTGTTCTGTACAGAATTCAAGTGAATTCAATAACAGTATTTTATGTAGTTAATAAAGAAACATCTTTGTGCAAAGTCAAAGTTTTGAATAATTTTAGATATTACAGCTATTCTATTTTTTTATTTTGGCGGGGATGCTTTCCCCCCCACCCCCCCAGATGGTGGAAGAACAGTCTTTGGGTAAGCCATACCGTTATCAAATGCATACCTGAACTTTTTAGTACAGTTCCTGGCTGAGAACATAACAAAGACTCCATTGTGCTGTCACACAGTAAAGCCAATAAACATGGATGAGTTCTTAAGTGAATGAGTTCTTAAGAGACACATGTATTTGACAATGAAGAAAGAGAGAAAAAATTGACAGCTATGTTGTTCTTAAATAGACTGTTTTCAATTTCCTGTATCAGTTTCTACCTTAAAATTTTGTAAGTAAAGTTCAGACTTTGGGGTATGCTATACTTTTCTCTAGATTACATGCTTAACCAACAGTCGTCTCCCCACATGCTCATTTCTAGTAAAACTATTGCCAATAGTTTAAGCAGTCTGGAAACTTGTGCCTAACAATATACTCATGCTACCCCATACACCATCTCCCTCCCTCTAAAACATTTAATTGATGATTGCTAGATTAAAATCATCATTCTTTAAATTCACAAGTATACTTATAGTAAAATCCTAATGGGCTTTTGTTCTTGATTAAAGTGGGGAAATGCAAACATAGAGTTCCCCCTTATCTAGCTATAAAGAGAGAAAAATGGAGGAGGGTCTCTGTGTTCTATATATGAAGTATATTTTCATTCCATGCATCCGATGAAGTGGGTACTAACCCACGAAAGCTTATGCTGAAATAAATTTGTTAGTCTCTAAGGTGCTACAAGTTTTTCTTTCTTATTTTCATTTTGCTGACACAGACTAACACGGCTACTACACTTAAATCTGTGTTCTATGTTACTCCTAAATCCAAATGAAGATGGCTGTCACCTCCTGGCTCCTTTTGCTACCATCAGTTATTAGTTTTTAATCTTGTTAGACTGGATTTGTCTGACATTTTTGTATTCCAGAGGCAAAGACAGATATATCTACTTAAGCTGTAAATATCAGTGGTCCTAATTACTGTAGTGCTAGGAAAACCAATGTGAAAAGGTGAGTTACACTGCTAATTACTGTGGTTTGGATAATCTTGTTCAGTAACATTCCCTTAAGCAGACAAATGTAAACTCTTAAGCACAGTCTAAAATTGCAAAACAAAACAAGTTCTTGAGACTTTATGGGTTAGAGATAATGCAGCTAAATTGTGTTGTTGATTTTAAAATGGCTTGTTAAATTTAGAGGGGCCAGTGGATTTTCAAAATATTCCCAGTAATCTTCAGGAATAGTTTGCAAGGGTGTTTCCAATTCCTGAAGGAATAGGAGCCCTGTATATGAATAACCACTGGCTATAAGAAGTTCATTTGATAACCAGAGCAGATGGGCTAATCCCATGACACCACAAATGCCTAAAACGCCTCTGCCTTTGTGGAACAAGTATATCCCATACTCACAAGATGACTACTGTTACAGTTGCTCTGTGAAACTTTGCACTCTTGCTGAATCAGCTCTTTCTCCATTTTTACCATCACAGTAGCAAACTCGGTGACAGTTATCCTAGGAAACCTGAACGAATTAAAATTGTAGTATGATTCTTTGGACAGTGGTGCACCTATCTATTTGTACAAAGATGAAGTTTTAGGGAAGATATTTCAAGCAGACTTCTAAAATGAAATCAGATACAGATGGTTTTGAGTGGACAGGACTGGGAAAGAAGAACAAATAGTGATTACTAATCATCCCCAAGTTCCCTCATTAGAAAAGTGACAGTATTATTAACCAGTTCATTATCTTAAGAAGATTGCATCTGTGGTGGGAAAAATAGCTGATACACTTCATTTCTAACAGAACTAATAGGCAAATAGCATGAAGCTACTTAAGAAAAAATTAGTCTTTCTTTACCTTCTCATTATGTTGCTGTTAATCTCAAGATGTGGCCCTTTTTGACTAATATGTTTTGACTGGATACTATGAATCTTGCTGCAGTTTGGTAGTACTGTGATATTTTCCAGTCCTGCTGATGCTGTAGTATGTATGCTTGGCTAGAAAAGTACTGTTTGGTTGCCTTTAGACTTGTTAATTATCCTGTAAATGTAAAATATAATTAGTGACTTGTTAATAAAACTTTATAGCTTGAGAGTGAGAGATGTATATAATATTTTACTGAAGCAAAAACTGGCATAGTTTGCATCTTAAAAATATATTACCTACAGCACTATCTCTTTTTTTTTTTAAATGACTTACTCTGTGTAATTAGCTTGGTTAGACTAGCCTTGTGCCTCTGAAAATAATTAGATACCACAGCCAGCTGCAGCTGGCTTGTTCCCAGCTGCACATCATAACATGCATTTGATTAGAAAACATGTAACTAGTGAGGAACTCCTTTAAATCCCACTATATCTACACATCTGTGGTATTAGTAGTACATTCTCTTGGCTAAAAGCTATGCCCTTTTTCTGAACCTGACTGTGGGCCAGATTCTGCCTCCCTTACTCACATTGAGTAGTCCCTTTACCACATGAATAGTTCTTTCATGTTGATTTCAAGGGGACTGACTAAACATTTTCTGCCACCTTATAAGACCGGGGTTCTTAAACGGGGGGTCATGACCCTTGAGAGGGTCGCAAGGTTATTACATGGGGGTCGCAAGCTGTCAGCTTCCACCTTAAACCCTGCTTTGTCTCCAGCATTTACAATAGTGTTAAATATTAAAAAAATGTGTTTCTAATTTATAAGAGGGGGTCGCACTCATAGGTTTGTTGTGTGAAAGGGGTCACCAATACAAAAGTTTGAGAACCACTGTTCTAAGAGCAGCTATTTGTTTGTTTTAAACCAAAACTTGCCCTTCTTATAGTGAACAGACCTGAGATTTTTATCTTTATAACTGTAATGTAATTACATGCTGAATAATGAAACAGAAACTATAGTAAACATGGTATGGATGCTAGACCATGCATGCTCCACCCTGGATTGGCAAATCTTCACCCGGGGCAGGAAAGAGTCCACCAGAATGTGCTGCTGCACTAATTGGCAGCACTTCCTAGAACAGGCCTACCACCATCACTCTGTGGACACAGTGAGCATCTCACTTGTCCTGGACCACCTCCTTGCTCTCAATACATCGGGCTTAGCTCTCAACTCTATCCGGATACACTTGGCAGCACTTAGTGCCTTCCTCCAACCAGTGGAGAGCTCCTCTGTCTTTACACACCCTATGACTGCGTTTCATGAAAGGCCTGCTCAACACTTTTCCACCGGTTGTGAAGCCAACACCTCCATGGGACCTTTACCTCATTGTCTCCGCCCTCACAAGACCACCCTTCGATCTCATGACAACATGCTCCATAGAATCATAGAACTGCAAGGGATCTCGAGAGGTCATCTAGTCCAGTCCCCTGCACTCAAGGCAGGACTAAGTATTATCTAGACCCACCTCTCTCTGGAAGTGGCATTCCTGGTTGCCGTCACCATGGACAGATGAGTTAGTGAGCTCGCTGCCATGATGACACACCCTCCCTGCATGGTATTTCACAGGGAGAAGGTGTCCTTAAGACTACGCCCCAGATTCCTTCCTAAGGTAGTGTCCAAATTCCAACTCAGTCAATCCACCCACTTACTGTGTTCCATCTGAAGCCGCATGCCTCCCCTACCGACAGAGCCCTGTACTCTCTCAACATTCACTGTGCCCCGGTGTTCTACTTGTATAGGACTAGACCCTTTAGGACGTCACCAAGACTCTTCGTCCCCACTGGAGAGATCAAAGGGACAAGCCATCTGTTCCCAAAGGATCTCTAAATGGGTCTCAGGGTGCATTCTGGCATAAATGCTCCAACCTACTCCCTCCCGGGGGTATGACAGAACTTTTCACAGAAGTGCAACCTGCCTCCTCAGTCTCTCTAGGGGTGATATCCCATGGCAGGACATCTGCAAGGCTGTGTTTGAACTTCTTATAGCCAGTGGTTATTCATATACAGGGCTCCTATTCCTTCAGGAATTGGAAACATTCTTGCAAACTATTCCTGAAGATTACTGGGAATATTTTGAAAATCCACTGGCCCCTCTAAACTTAACGAGCCATTTTAAAATCAATAACACAATTTAGCTGCATTATCTCTAACCCATAAAGTCTCAAGGACTTCTTTTGTTCTGCAATTTTAGACTGTGCTTAAGAGCTTACATTCGTCTGCTTAAGGGAATGTTACTGAACAAGATTATCCAAACCACAATAAGACGCTCTAGCTACGTGTTTATGGTGCACTACACCGTAACACACCATAACACACATGGCATCCTCGCACCCACCTCTTCACTGATTGACTCGTAAGTCACCCACCCGTGGAATACACATAGGGACCATCACTCGAAGAAGAGGAGGCTACTCACCTGTAACTTGAGGTTCTTGAAGATGTATGGTCCTTCTCTGTGTTCCACTACCCACCCTCCTTCCCCGCTGCTTCAGACTCTATTCTGCAGTGGTAAGAGGGGAAACTGGAGTGGCACCAACCCACACTGCCCCTTATATCCTTGGCCAGGAGCACGAGGAGATGCACTACACATGTGCAGGTTAACAGATACTGCTTGGAAACCCCTCCGGACTCAGGCACAAGGTGCGCATGCACACCCACATGTGAAATACAGATAGGGACCACACATCTCGAAGAACCTCCAGTTACCGGTGAGTAACCTCCTCTTCTTCCACCAAGAACATTGCCTGTAAATAAATTCTAGTCCTGTAGCTAGACCAGTCACAATGTTTTGTGCACAAAACCAAACACACAACTTGAATTATGGGAGTTCGGTGGTTTAGAAATCTGGACTCTTCCATCTTCTCTCTAACTCTTTAAAGTGACTCAATTCTTCTTCTATTTTCTGTAAATCATGATGGTAGTTGTAGGTTGTGTGGGTTTGTTTTTCTTTTTTTATTATTATTTTTTATTTTACTCAGGATTTTATATAGCATTGAGGGGATTTTTTTTTCAGGAAGTTACCATGTTTTTAAATAAGTAAACATAATGTTTTCAATTAGGCGTTAGACGGGGGTGCATATGTGCACCCATGCAGTTTTATTGTGTCTGTAAAATAATTGGTCTTATATTGAAATTAGGTAGCTATTTATATCAAGCATATTCCTTTTCTCTTTAAGTATGTTGGCTAAATATCAAAATGCTTCTTCAGTGAAATTGCTTCACACTGGGATAGATTTTAGGATATCTGACACAATAGCAGAAAGTAAAGTGTCAGACAATATTAGTCAATTACTTTTAAAAGCCTCACAATGTTTCTGCTTTTTTGTTAATTTGCAGCCTTTAAGCTTTTTAAATTACGGTTGGGTCATTCCTATGCTAGTCACAGCCACCAAGCCTACACAGCCTTTAGTAGTGTATGTTGTCATATGTATTAGAACTTCTGTGATTGCCTATCATAACGCTAGGCTAGACTCTGATTCCAGATTGGACTACCTTACCTCTTTACTATTGGTCAGTAGTTCTAGTCACCTTCAAAATGTGAGAAAGTTTGCATTTTGCATAGACTCACTTCTCTTCACACACAAACGATATGAGCCATTATGGGTTTCTCATGTCTTGATGAGCTTCATAATTGAATTACCTTAAACATAAATTGGGTTTAAGGAAAGGTGGAGTAGCAGCAACACTTCCTTGTGACTTTAGTTTCCTGTCCATACAAATGGGGAAATTGCTGTTTGGAATGAAGAGAGAATAACTTTTTCGAACTGTGTTATAAAATCAACACATTCTTCCATGTGCCGGCTTAAGAACAAAGCAACTAATTTTTTGTTTCCTGGTGACCTTTCTCCAACACAGCAGAATAAATTGCTTTTGGACTCAAGCCATTGAATCAGGTTGTGAGTAAGCTACTCTTTTTCCCCTCTGCAATTTTAGCAGCAGTCTCTTGCCCTTCCTTCATTAAGGAGAAAAATGCAATACTTGGGATAAAAGTCTGCAAAGTTTAGGTGCCATGAAATATTAAACTGAATTTTCTTCTCATCTCGGGCTATCTAGGTGAATGTAATGATGCTGTGAGCTTCTTGTCAATTTTCCAATATCGATACTTGCACAAGTATCAGTCTTCTTAATAAAACAGGTTCTGATGTCTGAGGGTATGTCTACACTACGAGAGTAGTTCGATTTTAGTTAAACAGAATTTTTGTAACCGATATTAGAAAGTCGAACGTGTGTATCCACACTAAGGACAGTAATTCGACTTTGTGAGTCCACAGTAATGGGGCAAGCGTCGACATTGCAAGCAGTGCACTGTGGTTAGCTATCCCACAGTTCCCGCAGTCCCCGCTGCCCATTGGAATTCTGGGTCAAGTCCCCAATGCCTGCTGGGGCAAAAAATGTGTTGCGGGTGGTTTTGGGTAACTGTCGTCATCCAACCCTCACTCCCGCCCTCCCTCCGTGAAAGCGGCAGCAGGCAATCATTTCGTGCCCTTTTCTAGTAATTGACAACGCGGACGCCACAGCACCGCGAGCATGGAGCCCGCTGCGATCATCGCTGCAGTTATGGCCGTTGTCAACACCTCACGCCTTATCGTCCACCTTTTTCAGAGGCAGATGCTGAGAAATCAGGCAAGGAGGCTACGGCAGCACGGTGAGGACATTCACTCTGACAGGGGCACAGACCTCTCACAAAGCACGGGACCCCACACTGTGGACATCATGGTGGCACTGGATCATGTTGATGCTGTGGAACGGCGATTCTGGGCCCGGGAAACAAGCACGGACTGGTGGGACCGCATAGTGCTGAAGGTCTGGGATGAATCACAGTGGCTGTGAAACTTTTGAATGCGTAAGAGCACTTTCCTGGAACTGTGTGACTTGCTGTCCCCTGCCCTGAAGCGCCAGGACACCCGGATGCGAGCAGCCCTGACAGTCCAGAAGCGAGTGGCCATAGCCCTCTGGAAGCTTGCAACACCAGACAGCTACCGGTCAGTTGCGAATCAATTTGGAGTGGGCAAATCTACCGTGGGGGTTGCTGTGATGCAAGTAGCCCATGCAATCGTTGAGCTGCTGCCGGTTGTGACCCTGGGAAATGTGCAGGTGATCATAGATGGCTTCGCTGCAATGGGATTCCCAAACTGCAGTGGGGCTATAGACAGAACGCACATCCCTATCCTGGGACCGGACCACCAGGGCAGCCAGTACATTAACCGAAGGGCTACTTTTCAATGGTGCTGCAAGCACTGGTGGATCATAAGGGACGTTTTACCAACATCAATGTCGGATGGCCGGGCAAGGTTCATGACGCTCGCGTTTTCAGGAACTCTGGTCTGTTTAGACGGCTGCAGGAAGGTATTTACTTCCTGGACCAGAAAATAAGTGTTGGGGATGTGGAGATGCCTATAGTGATCCTCGGGGACCTAGCCTACTCACTAATGCCCTGGCTCATGAAGCCGTACACAGGCGCCCTGGACAGTGAGAAGGAGCTCTTCAACTACCGTCTGAGCAAGTGCAGAATGGTGGTGGAGTGTGCTTTCGGACGTTTGAAGGGGAGATGGAGAAGCTTACTGACTCGCTCTGATCTCAGCGAAACCAATATCCCCATTGTTATTGCAGCTTGCTGTGTGCTCCACAATCTCTGTGAGAGCAAGGGGGAGACGTTTATGGCGGGGTGGGAGGTTGAGGCAAATCGCCTGGCTGCTGATTATGCGCAGCCAGACACCCGGGCGATTAGAAGAGCCCAGCGGGACGCACTGCGCATCCGGGAAGCTTTGAAAGCTAGCTTCCAGACTGACCAGGCTTACCAGTGACTATTACGTTTGTTTAAACAGAACATGAACCTGCCCCCGTTTCTTTACCCTGTTAATATTGCCTATCCTCTCCAATTACCAACCCCCTTCCCCCCCCTTCAAACACACCTTTAAAAAGAAAATAAAGGAAACATTGTTCAAGAAAACCGTCTGTGTTAGTAAGGATTTCACGCTAAAGGGTTGAAACTGGGACGCAGGCTAGGGTGGGGTGCGGGTGGAGTGATGGAAAGGACGCTTCCAAACTCGGGGAATGACAGGCTCCTGCTCCTACAGCAGTCCGCAGTGGTGGAGTGGTTGTTGCTACGGAGCCTGCCACCCCTTCTTTTTGGGATTCTGTGTGGGGGGGCTATGTGAGTTTGTGGCGGGGGAGGGCGGTTACAGATCCCCTGCAGCGGGGCTCTGTCATCCTGCCTCCGGACTGGCTGCAGGATGACAGAGCCCGGCTGCAGGGGATCTGTAACCACCCTCCCCCGCCACAAACTCACATAGCCCCCCCCCCCCCACAGAACATGAAAACTACCTCCCAGACTGACCAGGGTACCTAGTGACTGTAATGTGTGTATAACCTTTTGGTGAACCTGCCCCCGTGTCTGTACCCTGGTAAAGGTGCCTATCCTCTGCAATTACCAACCCCCTCTCCCCCTTCAAACACACCGTACTTTAAAAGAAAATGAAGGAAACAGTAATTAACGGAAACGTATTTTTTATTAAGGACTTCACAGTTATGGGATTAAACTTGGATGGGGGCTAGGGTGGGGTGCGGTTGGAGGGAAGTAAAGAACGCATCAAATCTTGGGGAATGAGAGCCTTCTGCTACTTGAGCAGTCCGCAGGGGTGGACTGATTGTTTCCACGGCCCCTGCCAACCCTCCTTCTTGGGACTTTGGGTGAGGGGGGTATGGGACTTTGTGGCGGGGGAGGGCGGTTAGAGATCTGATGCAGCGGGGCTCTGTCCTCCTGCCTCTGGTCCTGCAGAACATCTACAAGGCGCCGGAGCATGTCCGTTTGCTCCCACATTAGCCCAAGCAGCGTCTGAGTTGCCTGCTGGTTTTCCTGCCGCCACCTGTCCTCACGAGCTTCCGTCCTCTCCTCCCGTTCGCTGGATGCTCGCCGGTATTGAGACATGTCCTCTCTCCACTGGGTCTGCTGTGCCGCCTCAGTTCGGGAACAGACCATAAGTTCGGAGAACATCTCGTCCCGCGTTCTTTTTTTTCGCCGCCTGATCTGTGCCAGCCTCTGGGAGGGAGATGCCAGGGTAGGCCGGGAGACACTCGCAGCTGTGGGATGGAAAAAAGGGAGTGAATTCCTCACAAAGATACATTTTCGCGAACAATGAATATAGTCTTTCCCTCTGAACAAGACCATGCACACTACCTATCACTTGCACTCAGTACAAGGTCGAATTTTCAATCTTTATATTGAGTGCCTTGGGTCTTGGTGTACAGATCACACAAGCGGGGCCGGACAATGGAATTCGGCTAGCAGGCGGCCATGGTAAGCCGTAGACTTTTGGCTGCTGAAAGCTTAATTAACAGCAGCGCCCTCCTTTCACGTTCTAAGCACAGCTCCTAGCGTTGGCCAGTTCCTGCTGCCGGCGATCCGGCCAGCATGAACTCTCCCCCTGTCCCCCCCACCGCGTGGCTGTTCCTGGGAACGATCACTGCATGCTGCCGGTAAACCGCCAAGCAGGAACGTTCCCCCTCGCCCCCACCGCGTGGCTGGAAACCGCCGGGTACATTTCTTTAAAAGGAACAGGCAACCAGTCCCCATACTAAAATTCACCTAATTCAAACCAGGTCACCATGACTGATATCATTCTGATGAGGATTACGGAGACAGAGAAAGACCGTATGCTGCGTGAATGCCAGCAAACACCGGGGCCGTATGCCGCCATGCTTTGTCAGGCAATGATACCGGAGTAGCTGCTACTAGCCTGGCGCGGAAAAGTTTCCTACCATGGAGGACGCAATAAGGCCGCTCTCCCCAGAAACCTTATGCAAAGGCTTTCACAGTACCTCCAGGAGAGCTTCATGGAGATGTCCCAGGAGGATTTCTGCTCTATCCCCAAACATGTTAACAGACTTTTCCAGTAGCTGCACTGGCCACGAATGCAGCTAAAGTGCCTAGGGCAAAGTAATCATTAAAAACCCATTGCTGAAATACCATGTCTATTCTATTCAAAAGAAATGTTTAAAACACTCACCTAAGGATCCTTCCCCTGATTCACGGTCCGGGTTACCGCCTTGGGAGGGTTGGTAGGGGATCTCCGTCAGGGTGATGAAGAGCTGGCTGTCGGGGAAATCAGCGTTGAAAGCGCTGTCGACTGCCTCGTCCTCCTCATCTTCCCCGTCCGCCAAAACCTCCGAGGAAGTGGCCATTGATAATACCCCATCCTCGGAGTCCACGGAGAGGGGTGGGGTAGTGGTGGCGGCCCGACCTAGGATAGCATGCAGTGCCGCATAGAAATGGCATGTCTGGGGCTGAGACCCTGAGCGTCCATTGGACTCCTTGGTCTTCTGGTACGCTTGTCTCAGCTCCTTGATTTTCACGCGGCACTGCGTTGCATCCCGGCTGTACCCTCTCTCCGTCATGGCCTTGGAGATCTTCTCGTAGATCTTCGCATTCCGTCTTTTCGATCACAGCTCTGAAAGCACGGACTCATCGCCCCATATAGCGATCAGATCCAACACTTCCCGATCAGTCCATGCTGGAGCCCTCTTTCGATTCTGGGATTGCATGGTCACCTCTGCTGGAGAGCTCTGCATCGTTGCCAGTGCTGCTGAGCTCGCCACGATGTCCAAACAGGAAATGAAATTCAAACTGGCCAAACAGGAAAAGGAATTCAAATTTTCCCGGGTCTTTTCCTGTGTGGCTGGTCAGAGCATCCGAGCTCGGACTGCTGTCCAGCGTCTCCACAGAGTGGTGCACTGTGGGATAGCTCCCGGAGCTATTAGCATCAAATTCCGTCCACACTAACCCTAATTCGACATGGCCATGTCGAATTTAGCGCTACTCCCCTCGTCAGGAAGGAGTACAGAAATCTATTTAAAGAGCCCATTATGTCGAAATAAATAGCTTTGCTGTGTGGACGGGTGCAGGGTTAATTCGAGTTAATGCTGCTAAATTCGACATAAACTCCTAGTGTAGACCAGGCCTAAGACTATTTATGAGAAAGTGAGTGAAGAATTTATACTGCTTTCTTACACACCACACTGCTAACATTGAGCTAATGGTGGTGTAAAGTGCTTTGAATTACCTAACATAAAAATAAATGCAAGTCCTAGACAGTCTCAACGGCAAAGGCTTCTCTTTTGTTTCTGCTGCATCAAGCTTCTGACTTGGGTGCTTGTTTTGAAGAGAGTAGCCATTGCGAGGTCCAAAGTTTTTTAAATATTTCTATAGCAGTTCAGTAGATCAGTTATTTTACAGGGCCTATTGAGACAATTAGCATTACTGTAAAAGTACTTTGTGAAGACTGTTTTCTGAAAAAGACAGTTATTCTAATGAAAAATAGCTGCAAAAGAGAAAAAACTTCAGAAAGGAAGGGAGCTTGAAGTTCAGATTAGTTCTTAACTTTACTGCCTTAAAAAGACATCTCAGAAGGTATGTAAGTTGGCTGTAAACTTATACCAGAGTGAAGCTAGACATGCCTGTCTGCTGTGGTCAGATTAAAAATATGAAGGAAAAGTTTTGTGTTTTGGGGGGACAGAGACAGGTATACTTTTTTAAGGAGGTCATCATTGTAAAAATAAATTGTGTAATGCTTTAGGAGTGATTATTTTATAATGTAAACTGCTTGTCCTTTATTTTAAAAAAAGGCAAAATAAAGCTGAGACTTTATTTTTAAAAATAGATAGCTGGCTGCACTTGTTCAAAAAGAATGGGGGCTTTTTACTTTTAGTTATGACTGTGATGGGTTTAGGCCCTTTGGGGTGTCACCTGATGTGCTGGGGTGCCATGAAGTCAGCCTATTCTGTTAGCCTGGGTCCCCTTTATCTTGCCTTGCTGGGTTAGGCTCACAAGCCTCTTCCAGCCAAGCACACAGGCAGGGCCACGCCCAACTGCACAGAGAGACAGATCCACTCTGGAAAGATTCAGCCTTAGGGGCTCACCCCAACACTCTGGTGCCCACTCCCTTTAAGGGATACAAACCCAAAGGTTTTATGAAATCTGCCCCCTCCCTCAATGTGGAGGGAGATATGCACAACTTTTCTTCCCTCCCCCCCCCCCCCCCCCAGTTAGAAATTACATAAACTGGGTTATATTATAAACAAGCAATACGTTTATTAACTACAATAGGTGAATTTTAAGTGAATATAAGAGGTAACAGACAGAACAAAGCGGATTACTGACCAAATAAAGCTAAATACACAAGCTAAGCTCAATATACTTAAGAAACAGGTTACAAAATGTAATTTCTTACCCTAAATGTTATTTTAGGCAGGTTGCAAAGTTTGTGTGGTTCAGCGTTCCAGTTATATTTCTTTTCAGACTGGACCCTTGTCTCAGTTGGACTCTTCCCCCTCCTCCCCCACATCCCCTTCAGGTGGTTTTAGCAGTCTTTTCTCTTGGGCACCCTGGCCATGGAGAGGAGGAGTCCCGTTTGCCTTCCTCCCCATCCTTAAATAGGATTTACATAAGGCGGGAATCCTTTGTTTCCCAAACTTGACTCCCCTTCCCTTCCAGTATAAAGTTACAAGAAGTCTCAGGTAATGTTTAATATCTGTAGTGTCACAGAGTCCATGAGTCAGTGGCAGTATGGAGCGTCCGCAGGAAGGCCAAGCCTTTTCACGGTCCATTGTCCTCACTGATGGGTCATGAGCCCTATCTGGCTTTTCCGTTATTGTACCTGAAGTGTTAGCAGTGGGTGTCACTCCAAAGTAGCATAGTTGAAATACAGATACATAGTCAGTATTCTTAACCTGAGATACAGAAATGATACAGGCATACAAATTGGATAATCACATTCAGTAAATTATAACCTTTCCAATGATATCTTACAAGACCCATCTTTCATAAAGTATGTGTCATTTATGTCATATTCATATCATAAGCATATTTTCATAAATAATATGGAGTGAAACATCACAATGACTTAATAAAAATGTTCAGCACATGAATGTGGTCTACATGAGTTGCGCACACACATTGATCAAAAGAGATCCCATAACTTCGCAGAAGCATTCAGAGAGCTAACACTTCCCCCATGAGGAATTTACCTAGTGAACTGTAATTGCTTCAGAGGACTGTGTCTTTTAAATGCTACTGTTTTATATTAAAGCTATGGCCTGTTTGCACTGGGGAAACTACCTATTGAGTGTAATACCATTTCATGGGAGTTGTAGTGTTAGACAAGGCTCCCGAGACCAGAAACATTTTCACTGCGTGATTTTAAGTTTGCTTTAAAACAAGTCTAATCAAAACAGTAACTTAAAAAAAAAAAAAATTTGTCTGGCAGACCCTTTTCTACGTTCTAACTCTCCCCAGTTCTAATACCAAAACTGGCGTTAGAGCCAAGGTGTAGGGAATTCTTTTTTAACTTGGTCCTTGTAGACATAGTCTGTATCTAGATGGAATAAAGAATTAATGAGTTAATCTTTCAACTACTCCAACCCAGGTTCAGATTCTGGGTTTTATTACAAGTGAAATGGAATTTGGTCTCATCCTAATTCTCTGTTGGTGCAAATTGTAAAACTCCAGCTCAGCCAGTGGCTTCTTCCATCCTCGGGAGTTTTAGACTATGAGTGTTGGGCTGGATTTTTAGTTTTTCCTCGGAATCTGCTGTGCTTATGGGTATTAACTGAGCCCCTGACATTATTTTAGTGCTGTTAGTAACTGAATAGTTCAATTTTGGCAGTGCTTAACTGTCTTTCCAAGATCCACTGATTAGCTTTACATTGTATCTCAGGGTATGTCTACACTGCACAGTTGTCACCAAAACTTTTGTCTTGCGGGTACTTAAAAAAGCCCCCCACGAAAGACAAAAGTTTTGCTGACGCAGGTGGCAGTGTGAACGCGGCTTTGTTGGCAGGAGAGCTTATGCCGCTCGCGGGGCTGGAAGTATTTTGTCGGCAAAAGTGCTGACAAAATACCACGAGAGCATTCACACACGCTGAGTTTTAGTGACAAGGCTGTGTGGACATACCCTTGTTGCTAAAAGCTGCATAGTGTAGACAAGCCCTCATATAAGCTTGTTTGTTAAGTGCTATTACACCATATAACCTTATCAGTTAAAATCCAGACCCATTGAGTAGGGTCAGGAGAGGGTGCTAATCCATTTCACTACATTAAGCTACTTGTATTTGGATAGCCAAGTGTCTAACTTACACTTTTCCTATGCAGGGTATTTGATAGTGGCTGATTATTTTCTGTTCTTGCAGGTTCATAAATCTAGTTTGATTAAAATCTGTGCAAGACCTAAACAGTTGTGAAATGTTAATTCAAAAACCATACAATGTATTACTTTAAAAATGTCTCAGAATGGCTTGTAACCTATTATGCCTTTTGATAGAAAATCTAGAGCCATGGCTTCAAATGCTATTCTTCATACAGTTTAGTTTTGGACTCTAAACAAATGACTGCTGTTTAACAATTGGCACGCAACCCAGTTTTAAAGTACAGCCATATAGGGTATGACAGAATTTGTGCTAAGGGGTTTTCAGAGTGAGGTCATGATAAACTTAAATGAAACTTGAGCTGCTGCTTTACTGTCACTAGCAAATACATTTAATCTTTCTAACAAATACACTCATACAGTGGCATGAATACTGTATTTATATTGCCTCTGGTTTGTGGAGAGGAATATTTAAAGGAGTAAACTGTATGGATTTTTGGCTTGTTTCTGTGCTGCTTAAAATATACAACTAATTAATTTAAACATTTTAGGAACTTGTTCTGCTAGCAGGTGGTCACAGTTCAGGTTATGTCTTAGCTTTCCCCATGACAGGGCTTTGGAAGTTTGCTGGTAAAACACACAAACTGGTGTTTTTCTCTTTTTAAATAACGTAAAGTAACAAATTCTCGCCAGCATGTCTGTACATTTTTTAAAGCATTTCTGCCAAAAAAAAAAAGTTTTTAAAGTTACACCTCTGTGGGATTATATTGCTAATCAAAGTCCTGTATTTGAGTATTTAATGATGAGAGTCTCTTACCTTTTTTCCAGAACCCTTTGATAGTGGCCACACAGCACAGACACCTGAAGCATTGCAGTGTTAACAGGCTGTGGTGTAGAATGCTTTTGAAATTATTCTGTCTTCTAAAACTACTATTCAGCATAAGAGGAGGCATCTTTGCCCAGGAAAATGACGGGTTTACATAAACTGCTTCCTATTCCTAGGGCAATGGAATAGGAGGCAGAGACCACAAGCAGCAAACTAACTGCAAAAAGAAAACTCAGTTGGTAGAGTCAGTTACCTCCACCCCATCATCTTTCTCCTTCCCAAGAAATGTCTCCTTCCCAACTCCAGAAAGCGCCCTCTGTGGATCATAGATAGATCATGGGCTTGGACAGGAGCAGATCTTGGCGCTGCTTTGCTCACAGCTCCTCGGCTAACACCTCTAGTCTCTTCTGTCTCTTCCCTACCTCTGTTTGGTTTGGAGGTAGTATCTGTCAATTAACAGATAGATACAGCCAGTCTCTGCACTTGGTGATCCACAGATGGGTTGCCAAATGAAGTCTGAGGGCATTTTCTGAGGACAGGGTGGCATTTCTTGGGTAGGGGGAAGGTGGTGTTGAGTTCCTTTGTTTCCCAGGAACATCAGTGTATGGAGGAAACAACATGTTTACTTCAAAAGTAATTCAAGTCAGTGATTTTTACATTTTATACATCTCTCTGGTGGTAGTAGAATGTGCATTCATTTTATTTAAGCTGGCAGTTCATTTAAATTAGATCCGTGCATAAGAAATCAGGGTATGTTTTCCCCCTCATTCCTCTTCCCCCTGCCCCAGAAAAAAAGCCCCCAACAAACACTGACTTTTCCATGTTCATTCTGGTACTAGTTAAGTCCCTTTTCTAATGGAGACGTGCTGTAGTTAGTAGGTATTCAGTTTGTTTATTTTTTATTGTATTCTTCACAGCTATACATGTCTTGGTCTCTGGTGTGGAAGAGCAGATGGACTTTATACTCGTAGGTCAAACTTTAACCCCTCTATCTTGAACCACGTGTTCAAGGTCAGCAGTTATAGCGTAATTCAAGATCATGGAGTCTTCATGATATGACAGGATCAAGTGTTGCTTTGTGTTTGGGGTGAGCGTGGGTCTGAGGACAGGAGGGGGTAGAGTGCTGGCATTGTTTAAAAGTTGGCTTTAGCTCCCAAGGCTATTTGGTTCTTTGAATTTCTTAAGAAAATACTTTATTCCCTTTTTGGCTCAAGTACAGTTTTCCTCCATTATGTCTCCCTTCTTCTGTCAAGCCTTTGTGATGTGTTCTGTTTAGTGGAGCTTGCCTTTCCTTGTTGTTGTTGTTGGCGTCCGTTAGTCTCGAGAGACGATGGACATGCGCCCATGGGGAATGTTTAGTTGACGGTTGTGCAGCGTCTGTTGTGGCTGTGGAACCCCACACGAGAGTGGCTGTTGCTTCCCGTGTTGTGTCGACGCTGTGAAGCGAAGCTGGAGTGTCCTCTCCAGGGCGCAAGCCAGGGCAGGGTGATATGGAGGAACAGCTGTTGCCCATGCATCAGAACCCCGCTCTCCATGCAACTGATGGATCCAAGGGAAAGACAATGTCGATACAACTTGGCACCAGTGGCGTCGCAGGAGTTGCCGGAATGACGTTGAGGACAATGTCAGACCGCCATCGGGACTCCGACACCGGATTTGGTTTCAGGGTTGACTCCCTTAGCCTTTCCCATGAGTGGGTATTGCCACAAGGCAGCGGAGGTTTTAAATCAGAGTTTTCCTTCTCCTAGGTGGGCTGCCTTCCAAGGCTGACGAGCCCCACCTACCCGCCTTTCCTATACTAGAGCTATTGCTTAAGGTCACTGCTTCACTGGAAAAGTTGGTTTCCCTTGTGGATGCAAGTAGAAAAGTAGAATTCTGCTTGGAATGTGATCTAGAACTCATTAGATCAAGTCCTGGATTGTGGAGTTTTTTCCAAATTTAGCGTGAGGGTGTCTAGCTGTTTGGGCCTAGCAACAAGATGCTCACCTAAGACCAAAGCTTGGACTTCATGTGACACAGATGTGGTGTATGTGTGTGGGGGGAAGGGGTTGGGATCACAGTTTGTTCTGCAGCTCACTTCAACAGTTACTTGCATGATGTTAATACTATTCATGTGCACTTGTATCACATTAGCATCTAGAGGCCCTGTCAAGGCTGAATCCCCACTCTGGCACTTTGAGTGCAGAAGGTGGGGATTTAAAAAATTGCGACTCCAGGCTTGTATTAATTACACTCCCAAGGTTACAGCTTTTCTCTGACCTTGGCTTGGTAAACGCTGCCACCACCCAAATGCAAAAAATACCCTTGAACCCAGGAAGGAGCACTTGGGAATTCCTCCCTGTGGGGTACCCTCAAGCCCTTTCACCCCCCTCCGGGGGAAGAGCTGAGAAAAAAAACAAAGGAAATTAGCTGTTGCCACCAGCTAATTAAACAACATATGCACAAGCCTCTTAGGACACCAAAAATCCAATTCTGTTATTAAAAAAGGTAAATTTATTAAAAACAAAAAAGAAGAAAATACATCTGGAACTTAGGCATTTTCTAGATTTTAAAAGTGCAATTCCAAAAATTAAGCACCCAAAATATCTGCTTTTGGGGTTCATCTTAAAGGTTACAAACAAAAAAGCACCTGGGGTTAGCACAGAGGAGATCCACAAGCCAAAATAAAGTAATAAACCCGATCATGTCTATCTAAACATTCCCTGTCCCAGTGATTCCTTCTAGGTATGAAAGATAATTTTTCATACCTGGTTGAAACCTTACACAGCATTCCTGCTTATAGCATCGCTGCTACGTGTCCCTGCAGCCCAGAGAGAGCAACGGAGAGACAAAGGGAAATCTTTTTTCCCATTTTAAAAAGTTTTAGCCTTCCCATTGGCTCTTTTGGTCAGGTTTTTCTTTGCCTTGGGACTTTTTAACCCTTTACAGTTAAAGCAAGCAGCCACCAAGAGGAACTTTACAACTAACTGGCTGGCTGGATATCCATAAAAGGGAGCTTCCCCCCCAGGACTGGTGCAAGGAAGTTTTGCGCCCTAGGCGAAACTTCCTTGCACTAGCCCTGCGCCGCCCCCCCAATGCCGCGTGCTCCCTCCAGCCAGCTCCCCCACAAGCGGGAACTCAGCCTTCCCCCCCCGCCGTGGGCGCTCAGCCTCCCCACCACCACCACCACCACCCCCACCACCCCCGCAGGCCGCGGGAGCTGAGCAGGGAGCCGGAGGGCGCTATGGGGTGGGGGGCAGTGAGGCGGCTCTCCAGGTGCTATGGAGGGGGAAGCGAGGCGGGGGGCTCGCCACGGCTTCCCCCGGCTACCCACTCAGGCGCTGAGCAGAGGGGCAGCTCGCCGCAGCTGCCCTCCGGCTCCCAGCTCAGGCACTGAGCGGGGAGACAAGGGGCAGCCGCGGCGAGCCGCCCCTTGTCTCCCCGCTCAGCCGCAGAGCAGCCCGCTGCTCCCCAAATCTTGGCGCCCTAGGCAATCGCCTAGGTTCGCCTAGTGGACGCGCCAGCCCTGTTCCCCCCCCCCCCTTCATTTATCACAAACCCCTACTGAGATTGGGGTCCTATTAAGCTGTGGACTGTACAGGCATGTAGTACGTGTCAGTCCTGGCCGTAAAGACCTTACAATCTAAGTAGGCAGGACAGAGGGTGGGAAAAAGGAAGTGTTATTTTCCCCGTTCTGTAGATAGGGAACTGAAGCATGGAGAGGTGGTGACTTGTGAAAGGTCATGCAGGAAGTCTGGGAGAGCTGGGAACTGAACCCAGTTCTCCGGTATCTTAATCACAGCCCAGCTGTTCTCCCTGATGGAAACAAATGCACACGCGTCCCCCCTCTCCTGCCTGCTACTACTGCTTAGAAACTTGCATTTGAGACTCAAAGGAGCTCTTATTCTTAGTTTGAAGGTTTGTTACCAAATTTAATGGAAATTCTGGGCACAAGAGATGTGTGCTTATTTCATAGACTACTGAAAATATTTCTTGAATTTCATAGCAAATTAACAGCTTGGCCCTGGGCTGAGAGGCTGGTGGTGTGTATCTGAAGAAATTATACATACGCTCCCTAGAATTGCACTGAATATTGTTTTTATCACCATTCATAATTGCCCTCAAGAGGAGAAAACAACAAATGTGAGGCACAGGAATGGAAACAGGCCCAGAACACTGAGCAGCAAAACACATTTGCTCAGTTGAACTGGGAGGAGCAGACGATGATGACATGGCCTGCAGCTGTTAATGAGAACATCATTCCGGTGTTCTGGCTTGCAGTTGGTGACAGTATGACGCCACACCTCGTATAGTTCCCGTGTTTTGGTCAAAATACAATTATACAAAAATATTATAAAACTAACCCGCTCAGCATAATGGCCTTGTCTAGCACTCAGTGAAGAAGAGCTTATGGCCTCTGCCAGGATGGCTTGACGTGGTTGTGTTTCACTTCTGCGCTCATGACTCCTACTGTGAGTAGGACAGACCACTGGGACTAACTACTGAAGCAACTATTTGCAAAATCTGTATTAGCAGATGAAAATATGAATTTGTGTGTGTGTATGTGTGTGTGTGTGTGTGTGTGTGTGTGTATGTATGTATGTGTATATGTGTGTGTGTGTGTGTGTATATATATATATATTTCTATATATATATATATATATAAAATCAGTGATTTATACTGTGTTAAAAGCACAGTGTATATATATCAGTTGTACCTATAATACATGAAATGTATTGTGAGGTATGCATCTGCTACTATTTTTACACTTGTAATGCACCTGCTCCAAGGAGCTGTGCCAGGACTTACTGAACAGGTGCTCAGGTCACAGACAAAGCAACAGTTGGGGGTAGTACTCTTATCTATTTGGGGATTAACTGAACCTGTTTACACAAACTGGTCTGTCCTCTCACTGGCCAGTGAGAACTGTTGCAGGAAAAAATGGAGTGAGACCTGCTTAGCTGCAACACGGTAATCTGCAATAGTTTTTTCCCTCCAATTAGTGTAGCTAAAGCAATAGAGGATGAATGAGTTCCTTGCCAGCACTCCCAGTCTCAGAAATAATGTTTTTACATAGTATCACCCACATAGTCATTGCAGAGAAGAGTTTACTGGCCTTTTGATCACGTCCCCCATAATCCATGTGAACAGCATGGTGCTTAATTGCTGCCATTGTTAATTTACTGTGCATGCTATGTTGAATGCATACAAGGTTTCCAAACTGTAGTGGATATTTATTTCCTTATAAGTCAGTGTAGTTGTACTGATGTAACTGAAAACGAATTTGTACTGAACCAAAGTATAATTAGCAGAGGACCCTTTCTGTAAGGTAAAGCAGGATTCTCAGCCTGTGGGTTGTGACCCAGAATTGCATCACAGGGTTGCGGGGCTGGCTGGACTCAGCTCCTTGCTCTGGGCATTGTGACCTGGCGCATGGGGTCACAGCACTGCTCCATGTTTGGCCTAGCTGCTGCTCTGTCATGATGACTGGGGGGAGGGGAGGCGTCTGGGCCAAATTTCAGTGACCAGTATTGTGACCCCAGAGGTTGCAGTGCCCAGAGCAGGGAGTCATGGTGTAGAATAACTGTTTAATGTTATGTCCTTAGATCATTATATCAATACTACCTGAATAATAGTCATGTAGTTATACCATGATATGTAAAACCAATAAAAGTATGTCATTAATCAGATTAAGCAATAATATTACTAGATATATGCTAGCGGTAAATAAATGAATGCCCATGGGACAGGAGCCAGGAGGGGAGGGGGTGTCATGTTCCCCAGTAAGTACTGGCCCCTGATGTATCCCCCGCTTTGCGCTGAGCAACGCCTGTGGGGGGAGGCATCGGCTCTGGGGGCATCTCAGGAAGTTTCTGGGTTGCGACAGGCCATTAGTGTTTACAGATGGGTCAGTTGTGAACCCCTGACACAGGAAGCAAGGAGAGGATTGTGGGAAGCTGAAGAAAATGTTTAGTAGCTCTCGCCAAATTCTTCTTTTCCTTGATCTTAGCCTGGACACACTGGCCAAAAGAAGATTACTTCTGCCACTGTTGCTTTGTCTAGCCAAACTTTGGATCAGAGACCATGATAAAGATTAAATATGTACTGCAGGTGATTTGGCTCTGTGGGTATTGGGAAGAAATGACATGGCATCTTGCCAGCAAATTTTGGATGTTGGATGTTTGAATTAAATATAACTAAAGATCAAAATCCATGGGTGCCACAGATATCCAAGAGTTGACAGATGTATTAACACTTAGCTGGAGATACCTAATCAGAATGACTGACTCCTTGATCGCAGTAAACTTGATTGCACTAGAATTCCTTACAACTTTCATGTGGTATTTCTTCATTTGTTGCCTCTCCGTTGCAGTTGTGCAGGATTTTCCCCCTCTCTTCAGACTGTGTAGTTGTTTATAACCTTTGCTGATTAGACAATTCATGGTGTTAGATTGCTTATGAAGGAATTTTTTTGTTGGTTTGAAGTGCATCCCTCAGTGCACAAATAGTTGCAGTGTTTGAGCCCTGGTTATGTAATTTGTTATCATTTGACTCTAATACTTTTTGTGCTTCTAGTTCCCAGACCTGGGTTTCCTGGGATAATGGACTTGAAATGGAGCCATAACTTTTTTGGGGGGGGGGCTGGAAATAAAATATTTTCCACAATTTCATCACCTTCCTTGCTGTTAACTGACCTGAAACTAACATAGGATGCAGAACATTGAAGTAAATTGGGAGTCTTTCCACTGAATTTAAGGGGAGTTGGATCAGTTTGGGGTTACTCTGCATACTGTTTAGATGCTCCATTAACAGTTCAGATGTACATGGTGGCAAAATCAATGATTACTTTATATTTCTCACTGTCATGTAATGATGCATCTTATGCCTTTCCGTAAGAAAGGCCCTGCGTACTCTCCAGCAAGCTGGACTAAAATCTGCGGCAAGGCTCCCTGGTTTTCTGTGGCACTTTGGTGAAAGAAACTGGAATTTCTGAGGCATGTTCAAAATAGAGGGTCTTATTAAATTAAATATATGAGTGAGTAATTTAATCACTACAATATTCATTGCTAGTTTCATATGAAAGTCTTGTTCTTCCCTAAATAAAACACACTGTCTAAAATGGCTTTATGGGCTTTCCTAATCATTGTCTCATTGATTTCCATACCAAATTTGCTCAGATTGCAGGTAGACAGTTTTTTTCTAGCTGTCAGCCCTGCAGACTTACCCTTTGCTGTTAAAGACAGGTTGGGTTCTTTTCATTATCTCCACTAATAGCAGTTCTTCAGGCCAAATTATGCCCTCCATGATTTGTGTAGCCCTGTCAAATAAACAGGAAGCTGGTTTTGGAACCAGATAAATGGGCTGAGGCTTTTGACACTGGGAAAGGGCGGATTAATCTTTTCTTTCCCTCTTGTTGTTTTCTCCTCTGGACAGAGTTGTGGATGGTGATACAAGCTTCCCCACCGCAGCAATCCATGACAGTGGTCAACTCCCTCCTTCCCCATCCATGACTGCATGCAAAAAAAAATGGTCAAACACATTAGCTAGAAGTATCTGCTAAACAATCAGCAGTAAAATAATTATACATTTTGATTTTCAAATGGCGTTATTAGGGTTCAGAATTTCCACTATTGAGATGAATGGGGCAGTTCACACCTCTCAAAGCTAGTGTTTCAGGCTGTCTGCCCCTCAGGAATATGGACCTGAATCAGTGCCCATTTGGAAGAACATGTTCACAACTATAAGGGCTAGAAACTTTTAAAATTTAAGTTTAGATTCTTGAGCACAATTCTGTGGCAGGTGCTTGCTCCATAAATTCTGTGGCCAAATAATTGCAGACTACACTGTTCCCTACTCATAACATATCTTTTGTAATGGGATGAAAACTGAGAGTGCAGTAGTTGCCTCAAAATATTTTTTTAAAATTTAAAACAAAAAACATAATGTTTAGGATGCTGGTGTTTTTAGGTTCTTATTATTTGCTACACATGTAATATCTCTACAAACTTTTATATTTCATAATTTCTAAACATTAAAATTGCTCAAACAAATTTGTTCTTATTTTAAAGAAAAAATTACTACTACTTTTTTTTATTTTTAGCACAAAGGGAACCCTTCACAAAACTATAGAAGCCCCTAAAAGAGTAAGGGAATAAAAAGGATTATATCAAAGTGCTAAGTATTACTGTACTTACCGCTCTCTGGGAACAGGCTACAGGAGGGAAAAAAATTATGATAAATATTCTTAATTTCTCTAGTGAGAGGGGGGGAGTCTTGATTCTGAAAACTTCCAGGTGGTTTGGTCCTGCTTGTAGTGGAGTTGATTACTGTGCCACAGTATTGTAACTTCATGATAAACATGCTGTAATTAAGGATCTAATAGCATTCTTATCATAAAAGCTGTAATGTTCATATCTAAGGTAGGTGGTGTCCTTATGTTACAAATGGGGAGACTGAGGCACAAAGTGTCTTATCCAAGACCCCAAAGGAAGTTAGTATTTGAGCCAGGATTAGAGTTTGGGAGTTCCTTGTTTCCAATCCTTTGCTCAGACCACATCTCTTTTTTAGCTGTAGGGAGGATGGCGGAGGCATGTGTCTTTATTCATTCATATATATATATATATAATATATATATCTATCTATCTAAAACTGTCAGCTTTGTATAGGCTTTCTGGCAAGCAAAAATGTATAGCTCTGCATCAGATACAGTGTTGTCACAGGGTTCAGTGATGGCAAACTGAAATGCCTGCCAACTGTGCTGGGAAGTCTCAATGAGATTATGTTATAGGAGTGGCTTTTGACGTCAGGAAAATCATTTTTTTTTAGGCCAAACTCCTCCAGGGTCCATTTGGATGGGTAGTCTAAAATACTGACCTTTGACCATTGTTTGTGCACGTGGTGCATGAGTATTCCTGCATTCAGAGGTACCCAGATGTTTCCAAGCCAACGTACTCCTCTCCTAAGAGAGGTCTTAAATCATTAAAGTTGAGAGCTGAATCAGTTTCATACTATATATGGTGTTCGTGCAAGTGATTGAAATCTGAGTGTATTTATAACACTGGTTTGCCGCAGTAATGTGGATTAGGAACAAATGCTTTTTTGGATAATAGCCAATGCTTAAGATTGGTTTTACAGTGGCATGTAAAATCAGTATATAGCTTGTAAAGACAACAGTTGAAAAACTGATAGGGGCTTCTCAAAAAAACAACAAAAAACTTGAATTTGGAGAAACAGTATATGCCTAGATGCATACTTGTGATGTATCATATAAGCAGGATGATAGACTATTATAAGTTGATAAATGCTGCCACCTTTGGAATGCTGAGATGCCCATATTTCAATACTTATAAATTCTTGATTTTACTTATTTATCAGGTACTGGATTTCTTATATATTTTTCTGCTTTGTGCAGAGATAGTTTCTTTTAATTACATATGCCTTAAATATAATACTGTACAAATGTTGTGATTGGAAAATATTACATAGCATTGAAATGAAAAAATTTAATCATGAAATGAGTTGAGCTGCTTTGCATACTGCTAATAAATATCTGAACAAAAATAGTTGGCAAAAAATGACTCACGTGTTTTTGGGTGTGTCAATTTAACTGTTTATGATCAGCACAGCAGCTTTTTTGACATACCTCATTTGCTAGATCATTGTATTACTACATGGATAACTGGTGTATATGGAGCCTGTATAAGGTAATGATTGATTGCACTGCTTGCTCATAGCCTAGAACGTAAATGAACTGTTGTTTTTTTCTGCATTTTCTAAGATTGCCAGTGTTTGTTTTGTTCTAGGATGTTCAGAAAGAGAGAGAAACCCACACATATCTCAGTAAAGAAGAAGTTAAAGAGAAGATTCAAAACTATAATTCATCTGTTACTGACAAATTAAAGATGACCTTGGTAAGATTCACATAGAACTGCTGTAGTTTATAATTGAATAGCTGAATGTAACTCCATATAGTGCATTATTATTTGTCACTTTTGTCTTTAGTATTTTTAGTGTGAAACTATTGCTTAACGACTTTGTAGTGTACTACAGGAAAAGGGACGTTTCTTAGCCCTGAAATGTATTTAAGATACTTTCACCCCTCATTTGTTTGGGGTTAAGGGGATAAGGATAGAAACCACAAACCTGTACATCATGTTGTGAAAAGTTAACATGTTTAAAATACTCTCAACTGTTAATAAATAAATGGATTCCTTCCATCAAAACCCCTCAATTATACCAGTACAGCCAGCACAGGGAGAATATGGCTGTTTATTTTTATCAGACTGTCTATAAGTATATCTCTTATAAAACTACATTACCTTGGCACCCAAATATGTTAAATCAAGCAAAACTAACTCTTTTAGTTATGACACTTTTTACATTAATTTCAGAAAGTTTGATTTCTGGGGATGGTTTTAAGAAGTAGGTTTTCAGTGTTATAAGAATATAAATAAAATTTTTATATTAAGAAGTTAAGATGCACACTGATTCTTAACTTCTAAATCTTCTGTAGTAGTTCTAGGATTAAGTCTATTAATAAAATCATAACTCAATCTATATATAAATTGTCAGATCCTTTTATGTTCCATTAGATGTACTGTACCTCCAAACTTAGAAGTTCTGTTACATTCTCTAAATGTATTTATATATATATATATATATATATATATATATATAAGCTTTATCTACTAAACTGATTTTTATGTATTTTCATATGGTTTGGAATTAATGCTTGTAAAATCATGTTGCCGAAAGCCCTGTAACACAGTAATATTTGACTAATCACTTGTTTTCAGAACTAATTCCAATAAGAAACTTTCCATGTTGGTTAGGTTAGCATAAGTGTTTAGCCTGAGATATTCAAAGAACTAAGTCTGTTAGGCACCCAATTCCCATTGAATTGCAATAGAATTTGGGCACCTAACCCCCTTCGACAATCACAGCTTTAAGCATTGCACAACTGTGTGTGACCTTGTGTTATGTATGTGTGCAAAGTTATATTGTAGAGTGTGCTTTTAATATAAAGTGTATGCAGGAATGTATTTGCACATATATAATATTACAGACAGAAACTCTGTTAAAAACAGTATTCAGGTTGCAAAGTCTAGCACCCAGAAGCTAGGAAATGCCAGAATTTCAGCTCTCTTGTGCATATGCATTATGCAGTCTTTAATGAGCAGGTATTCAATATTTTGTTGTCTCATTTTTCAGTGGTTAGCCCCCAAACCTTATTTACTGCACATTATATTCAGAGCAGGGTTTGAATTTCCTCACAGGCTTTTCTGTGGCACTTATCACTATAGTATCTGTTTCACTAATATTAATGAAGGTATTTTTCACAACTCTCCCGTGAGGTGAGGTACTAGTATTATCCCCATTTTATAGATGAGGAACTGAGGCACAGAGAGATCACAAGTACCTACTAATTTTGGGTTCCCCGTTTGAGACACCTTGAACTCAACTTTTCAGAATACTTAGCATTATATAGCACTTCACATATTCAAAGCACAGCTCCCACTGGCTTCCATTGCAGCTGTGAGAGCTTAGCACTTCTGCAAATCAGACCCCAGGGTTTCAAGTCAGACCCCTAGAAAATGAAGAACATACAATTAGTGACCACCTGTGTGAAAAGTTTTTGGCTTACATGACATGGCTAGCATCCCATAGGAACTCTGCAGGAGAAGCAGGAATAGAATCCAGTGCTCCAGGGTAGCATTCAATTACCTTAGCCCTTGCTTCATTTACTACACACCTTCCAGCTTCTGCAACAAATGACGTGGGGGACCTTTAGACAACAGCTTCTTTTACCACACAGCCCGGACTTATTCCCACAGCCAGTCCGTCAGGGGTCCTGTGGAAAAAACAGTATATGAGCAGGTAATTAAAGACTGTAACATAATGCATATGCACAAGGGGGCCGAATTAAGGATGTACAGAAACTTCTGGCATTTCCTATTTTTTGAGTGCTTGACTTTGCTACCTTAATAATGCTCTTTTAACTGTGTGTGTGTGTGTGTGTGTGTGTGTGTGTGTGTGTGTGTGTGTTCGTTCGTGTTCCTAGGTTTTTTTAAAAAAGCAAACAGAAAAAACAAATTCCATCATGTTGACATGGGGCATTAGCAGGGTTGGAACTTTTAGACACACCCACACACACACACACCCCCCCCCTCTGCTACTTGAGCTAATGGTGTAAGTGCTAGCAATAGTAGGATGTCATCCTCTGTGGACCAGCATGCGGCGCATGAGGGAAGGGAGAACAGATAGATGTGCTTTTCCAGTGGGTTCGGCAAGTTATAAGCACCCAAAAACAGGCTTGTAATGGGAAATGTTGGGCAACCTTAATATTAGGTATTGCTACCAACTCTGCCTATTTTAAATTTTAAAAAGTGTGTGAATTTGTTTGTGGGGGAGTTCATGACTATACTAGTTTGACAATCTCAAAATTTAATCTCTCTAGTTTAGATTGTTTCTTGTGGAAGTATACCATAGACCAAGTTAAATAGGTTGAAGGAGGGATAGGTAAAGAGGAGATGCTTTGGTTTTATTCTGCTTTCATACAAAGTCTTTCAGTGGCACTTTTCTCAAATTTTTTTCCTTTGTGCTTTAAAAAAAATATGTTTATATTTAAAATTTAAGGAAACCATTTAGCACGTTTTCATTTTAAAAATTTTAAAATTTTCTAAAATCTGTGTTATGAACTGTAAAGGTTAATTTGTGAGGTCACAGTTTGAATTACAAGATCTCACATGCTTCCTGACTAATAGGAATAATACATTTATAATATAAAATAACAAGCCGGTATCCTGCAAACTTATCTCAATTTTTTCCCCAACTAACCACAGTGTGAGCTCAAAACTTGGATTAATTGTCTGTATGCAGTAGTGGGATCTCCACTTTGTAACCTGCTAAAGCAGAGCTCTGGCAGCTTGTTGGGAATACCAGTTCACTCTCTGCAGTGTTTCCCAGTTTCCACCATCAGTTGGTAGCCTGGTGAGGCGGCTGCTTAATTTTTCTACCAAGACTGAAAATTTACCATTAGCTTTCATAGGATTATTTGCTTGATGCCTATCTAGATCTCTTAGAATTCAACTGTAATTCCAAAAATGAAAGTGAACTTTGTGGCAGCCATGGAGGAATAGGTGGATGTCTCTGACTGTGTAAAAACACTGACTCTTACAAAAATTATTTGCCTCATGTATTATGACAGCACATTTTAAAGAGTCCATTGCAATCTGTACTTTATTGCTATTGATGCTGTCATCATAAATAGGTCACTTAATTTTATAAAATGTTGTGCTTGTCTTCCTGCTGCAGAACTCAAATGGGACTTACACTGGCTTCATCAAAGTTCAGATGGAACTATGCAGACCTATTACTGTACAGACTTCTGTGAATCCAGGAGAGCATGCTCACAATAACAATGAGACTTCATTTTACTTGCCTCCAGGCTACGTGAATAAGCTTCATATAAGCAGCATTAACACTGTTCATGAAGTTATTGAGGCCTTGCTCAAAAAATTTTTAGTGTTTGACAACCCTGCCAAGTTTGCACTTTATAAACGCTGTCACAAGGAAGATCAAGGTATAATTTAGATTTGTTGTCTTTTGATGTTGGAATGGGCAAAGGGTTGGGAGGTGTACTATAGCTATGTTTGAGATGAGCAGGATGGGAGAGGGCAGATACGGGAGAGGTGATGATAACTCTCTCATTTCCATAAATTCAGGTTATTATTTTGTGCTCTTTGAGAGATGGTGTGTGGCGGGGATTTCTTTTCTGGTTGTGGGAGCAGGAGTGCCATGTGGTCAGATTGGTAATTTTTCAGGTATTTGGAGAGTAAGATGAGAAAGCATTATTATCTGAGTAGTGAGGCTCTGGGGTTTGTTCCTTTGTAGAGCCATCTTGGTTTAGGCAATGATGTTTTGGGAATAAGGACATGAGGGGATAAGAATATATAAAGGGAAAGGTATTTGTTGTTTTATAATTATACTTACAGGGAATGAGGATTTGCTGGAATGGGTAATAATATGATGGGAGTGTAAGTCTCTTGGGTGGGTGATGTGTGGGAATAGGACTTAGCAGTTTGTCTGTGGTCCCTCATAGAAGGGAGTGAGGAACCACTCTGAGGTGGCTTCACTCCTATCTAGGAGGATCCAGAGAGTGATTTTGGGTGGCCACTAATCTTCTCGAAGATGCTTTTCATTGCGAACATGAGGTTACTAGGGTGGGTAGTAGAGACATGAGTTATGGTGGCTGCAATGTACAGGCAGTTGTAGATTTTCATAATGGTTGATCCTGGTGGTTCAGTGGAATGGATTGACTCAAAATCTTCTAGAAATTGGGACTTGGATGAGATTTATGATAAGACTAAGATAATGTTTAATAAATTGGAGGAAGCAAGCAGAAGAATTTGGATAGTTATATGAACTTATTCTTGTAAAATACTGTTTTAGCTGAATAGATAATGCTCCAAAAATGAATAGGCATCTATATGCTGTCACCCACAATCTACAATGCGGCTCAATGTCAAGATAGAAAATATTAATATCTTATGTTTTTCGACTTATGCTTAGTGATATTGGAAAATAGATAGCAGTAGAGTTTCAAAGGTAACATTCCCCTGGAATGTAACAGGTGGTTTTTTTAGTCTATTAATATGCTTGATGTGATTCTCTCCGGGGTTAATCTGTACGCAGAGGAATCTCTCCTTGCACTAAATGCTGTTAAAAGCTAGGAATGCATGTACATCAGGAAGTGCCAAACGAAAAGCAAAAATAAATACTCAAGGGGCATTTTCATTTTGTCAGCTTCTTGCTCTCACACTTGGAATCCAGCTGTTCGAACGGACAATGACAGCAGCCAGCTGAAATGCGACACTTCTGGCCAGCCGTCATTCCATCTCAACAGGCAGTGTTGTCTTGTAGACAGTGTGCGTGTCTCAAGGGGGGTGTGGAACCTTCACTGAAGCCTTTTCTTTAAAAGTTCTAATGGCGGAGGCCTGTCACAGCAAGAAGGGGACCTAAAATACAAAATGCCAGAAGCTCCAATCCTACAGCTTGCAAACAGGGTCCCCATATCAAACAGACATGGAAGTGGAGGGAAGGCTCTTGCTTCCCTCCACAAGATTTAAGCCCTGTGTTTGTCCTCCTGTCACTGAAGGATCCTTGGGATGGGTAGGGGTGGGAAATACCTGTAGCCACATTGTGCCCTGGGACACCCTGCATAGAATAGTGATGCGGCAGGAAGTCTGCAAATTGCCAGCTAATTTCTCAGGTTTAAAACTTTAGTTTCCGTTCTTGTTATGTGCCATTATGCTGCTGTTTTTTGCTGTTTTCTTGTTTCTTTTGAATATGCGTTAAAATAAATATTAACGTTGGCTAAGAGCCAGTTCATTCAGGTTTGAGTGTCAGTTATTGCACTCTTTTATGCACAATACATTCTGCTTAGCCTTCCCAGCAATGGCTGTGTGTACAAAAATCTCCCCAGCAGTGCAAAGGTTTTGTAGCTACAAGTGTATATTTTGGGGGTGGAGATTGAATTGTTTGCTTTTTAAAGATTTTGATCCCTCGCACACTTTCTATTAATAGTTGAAATCCTTTTATTTGTAAAACTGAATAATAATTGTAACTTTCCCTTCTGCAGTTTATACATGCAAACTCTCAGACAGAGAACACCCCCTCTATATGCGTTTGGTAGCAGGCCCCAGCACAGAAACACTCAGTTTTGTTCTGCGTGAGCATGAAACTGGAGAGGTTATGGTAAGTTACATCTGAGTCGTCTTTGTTTAGCTTCACTGATCTGTTAAATACACTGTTCTCTCTCTCTGAAGTGTCTTTTCATGATGATTCATTTTAGTGTCTCTAACGATGCACAAAATTATGAAATACTGATCAAAAGTAGCTATGCAGGATATTTCAAGCATGGAATATTAATTCAGTGAGTACTGCAGTGCAGCTAGAAAAGAGTGGTAGTTTTAACCCCCCTGCCCTCCCCTTTCACATGGGGTACACCTTTTTGAACAATTCTCCTTGGGCTGAATTTTTCCATTCTTGGGCTCTGTTCAAGGCTGAATACATACTTTTGGAGGGAGCACGGGGGAAGGGTGAGCAACATCTCTTAATGTTTTGAGTTCCGCAATGGTGAGAAAAACGTCCCGTTTTAAAAACAAACATTCCCGCTCCCCAAATACTAAAAAGTTACTGAAATTTGAAATTAAATAGTCCTCAAAGTACAGTACATCCACGACCAAGTTTTTAAATAACTGGTTGGATAATAAAATTATATAATTATGATGATTGAGTATTGAAGTTAGTGTGTAAAACATGGAAAATCGCTTGTGAGCATAGTTGGGTATCTCACATTTTTAGCAGCATTTAATCAAAAACCCCACCTTCTTTGTGACATCACAATGTACATTTTCCCTGCCTAACCTGACCAGGGGGTTGGCTGGTGCTCTTAGGCTGCTACTGGAATAGTTTGCATCACAGTGATTTGTAAATACAGTAACTCCTCACTTAACATTCCTGAAAAATGCGACTTGAAGCGAAACGATATTAAGCTAATCCAATTTCCCCATAAGAATTAATGTAAAAGGGAGGAGATGTGGGGGAGTGTTAGGTTCCAGGGAAATTTTTTCACCAGACAAAAGTCATATATATATTTCCCAGGGAATGCCTTACTGCTAAACGAACTAGCGATTGGCTGAGCCCTCAAGGGTTAACTCGTTAATGTAGCCTCACACGCTACAAGGCAGCACAGAATGGAGGGAGGGGAGACAGCATGGCAGACAGAGAGCAGAGACGGGGGGTGGGTGGTGTGAGAGAGAGGTGCACTGGGAATCAACAATTGGAAATGCTTAGGGACTAGGGACGAGTGTATCTTTAGTCACATGAATAGTCCCACTGAATTTAGTGGAGCTGCACAAATGAGTGCAGTTACAGAGGACTGGGCCCTATGTTTGTTTTTTTCTCCCCATTGTCAAACTGTAGTCATCACAGTGCAAACCAATGTGCTGCTGCCTTGTTAACCAGACAACTACAGCAACAGCTAAGGTTGGAATTCTTCCCTCCCAATCCTTTTACCTCAGTCAGATGTGACGTTCAAAGCCTACTTGGGACCATGTCAATACTAATAATATTAAGCATCAGACCATTTAAAAAAAGAGAAGAAAATGAAATGCAAAAACTATGTCAGTGCAACATTTTCTAAGTTGCAAGTTGTAAAATAGTCAGTAACCGTGAAATGTAATGTAAATACAACAACATTAACTGCTACTCTGCACATTGTGTATAGTTTATAGCATATTACCATTTGTCAAAATGCATGCTACAAGAAAAACGGATAGAAATTTATACACATATGTAACGTGGCCTAGCTGACGTTTCTGTAGGAAACTTAACTTTATATTTCCTTTTTATTTTAACTGTGCAAATTGTGTTAACTTGGCTTTTGTACACCATATAGCAGGAGGAGTCAATTGTTTTTTGTCAAGGTCCACGTTTCTCGGTCAGAGTATAGTCCAGGTCCAGACTCCAGAAAACATAATTAAAAAAATAACAATAATAAGTAAATAAAAAGATTCTGGGGTCGATTCAAAAGTCTCTGGCGATCCGGATTTGGCCCGTTGTCTGCCTATTGACTACCCCTGCCACATAGTAACACTATTATTAGGATGTAGATGAAATTACTTAGTTCCAACTTTCACTCATTGACTTTGTTAGGATTAAGTGGCTACCATCAAATTAAAACTGAGTCTTGTGTCTGGAACTGTATTATATTAATGTACTATTTGTTACAGGTAATGGCTAGTAATGCTGTAAAAGTGTAGAGAAATGTTTTTCTGGGTTTTTTTCCCCATTGTGTTTATTTTGTGGATTTGCAAACACTTCATGTGTAGTTAGATTCACCATTGTTTCTCACAGAACAGAGAAGAGAAACATTTAAAAAAGAAAAATGTTTTTGCAAAACCACAGAAATTGGCAGGAGGACCTCCAGCCTAGTATGAAAAACGATTTTTACCTCTTTTCTTGACACAGAATAGATTTTGAGTTGACCATGTCCCTTTAAAAATACAATATAAGTAACTTGTGTATTTCCTGTTCACTACATCAGTCTTTCCCATTTTTTTCCCCAGTGGGAAGCCTTTAGCCTTCCTGAACTGCAGAACTTCTTGCGTATACTGGACAAAGAGGAAGATGAGCAACTACAGATCTTAAAGAGGCGTTATGCAGCCTACAAAGACAAACTTGAAGAAGCCCTTGGTGGGCTGTGGAAACCAGGTTAAAGTGGGGCCAAAAAACACTCAGGAAAAATGCCATGGAGCATGCCAAACCCAAACGTACAGAACAGCAACAAAGAGTAGTTTTCTTTATTCAGAAGACTGGATTGTGAAGTGAGGGTTACCTGTACTTTTCTATAGATTTAGACCCATAAATCAGGGCACTTAGTGTCTTGCACCTATAAGTAAGGAATTCTGCATGTTTGTACATCAACTTGCAACCCCCTATTGTGCCTTAGAGGGCCTTCCAGGTTACTTTTGTGTAAGCTCTGAATCTGTTATCTAGGATGCTAACAAATAAGAATTTTTGACCACTTTTTATTATTTGCTTTAATATTAATGATAGCTTTAAAAGTAAGGAAGTGCAAATTGATCATTAAAAAAATTAATAAAACAGCTTAGCCATGTGTGAACAAAAATCAAATTGGAGCACTATGTTTGAGATTAAATAGATTTGCACTACCTTTCTGTTTTCAAATATTTACTGTGTAATTTGTGAGAAAACAGCTATAGGTGAAAGGAATGTAAAACCTTTGAGGTTCTGTGAAATTGTGGAAGATTTTAAAGTAGTCTTACTGGAGAAAGTAAAGAGCAAGTTGAAAAGAAGGCAAGAGCTGAGAAAGTGACTGTAACAGCTGATGGAAGATTGATGTAGAGTGGAAATACAAATATAGAAGAAGAAATGGAATTTTATTTTTCCTAGTGAGTAGTTGTAAAAGAATAAGGTTTTAGGATGTTCTTCTAATGTGAATAAGTTTTTAGAATTGTGTACATTCTCACTAGAATAGAAATGAGGATAATTAATACAAGTACTGGGAGGGAAGGAAGGAAGGAAGTGAAATATTAGTGGAATTTAAACTGCCTATATTGGAGAAGCTAGTTCCTAAACGTGAGAGAATGTGCGGTTTGAGATGTGCAACAAACTTCATCAGCTGTTATGTGCTTGAATTTTGAAATGTGGGTAGTGAGTATATCTCATTTTTATAAGGAAAATCCACCTAATTGGTCACTGAATGTCTAGAGTAGAATATAGATGCAGGTATATTGGTCTCACTGAAATCAGATCTTTCAACTGAGGTAAAAGAGACATTTTTTAGGATGGAAAATTTTGAAATTGTCCAATCTTATGTCAACATGAAAGCTTCCTCCACTAGTGTGTTTACTTAAAGGCTCAGTGAGGCAAAGAGAAGTAGAATTTCTTGTTTGTATTTCCAAGGAAGCAGAGAATTAGAATATATTGGTCATGTTGTAGATGAATGGCTTAATAACTCCAGTTTTGGACATTTGAATTTTTTTCTAATAATTATATTTTTTAAAAATGGTCCAAACAGCTAATTACCAAATTCTGTACACTGCTGATTTATTTGATTAAGAGTAGGAAAAAAATGTAGCAAAAGAAAATTTTGTACTTTACTGTAAATGTAGTTATTCTTTCAGAAATATTTATCTAAAGAAGCATGTTCAAAGATACCAAAGAAAATGGGTGTGCAATAAAAGCATGAAGAAGGTTTGAATAACTGACAAGTTTTAGTCATAACCACATGGTGGGGAAAAGTCAGGATTTATGCTAGTAAAGAAATGGATAAATAGTGCTGACGATTCAAGAACAGCAATTGTTTCTATTACTGTAAAGATGTTCATTGTAAATTCCCAAGGAATAGTTGACACTTTGGTGACACCTAGTGGATACTCTGTGAAACTCCAAGATGTTTCTTTTCTTTATATGAATTTGATCTAATTGTGCCTTTGTTTCCTTTATTTAGTAACGGACAACTCCTTTTTATTTTGACAAAATATTTTTTGCAGATGCATCAAGACAATCATATGTTTTAAAGTGTTAAGAGAACTTAAAAAGTAGGACTAACTATAAAAATATATATGGTATATCTTGTTTGTTTTTATTTTATTTCACATGTAACATTGTAGGGCATGTGGGACATTTGTCAAAGTGAGACACTTTACCACAATGGTTCAGGGAGTACTTTTACATTTTGTTAACATTGTTTTTCTATAAATACTACAGCATACGGATTAACATCCACTTAATTTATGTAGTGTTACTCATAACAATGTAATCATTAGATAATAGTTAACATTGAACCATTTGTTCTTCAGATTTCAATACTGTTTGAGTCTGTAGTTTATAGATATGTGAATATTTTTACTTGAACTAAATTATCTGTCTTTAAAGTGGGCATCTTCATTTGCTTTAGCCAAAACCTCAATCAGTGTCTTATGCACTACGTGTTTTAATTTGGAAAAAAAAACTTACTGTATTTTAGTTTTGTCTTAGTCCACAGTTAATTGTTGTTAAGACTGTTTTGTTTTATTTTTTTACACACTGGTTACTACAACAGCTTTAATTTAAAAGAAATGGTCAAATCTGGCTCATTTTTTTTTCTTTTTAAATTTATTATCAAATGATCAAGCTGTCAAACCTTTGTTGCAGAACTGTTTTGTATTCATTATGTGATGGTACCAGAATTATGATTAAATGACCTGGGGGCAGTGCAGGGAAACCTTTAAAATTTATGTCTTTAAAAAAAGTTATACTATTTATAATTTTGACAAGTTTAATTTTATTTTTATAGGGAAGTTTTTATTCCCCTTGATGTTGTTATTGAAATGGCAAATGATAGTTCCATTATTAAAGTTGAAGTTGGCAGTACTTTATCATTTGTGTGGTGTTTATTTACCTTGCTAATATTGTATTACCTGACGTTCATGTTGTGTTCATTTAATGCTAAGTAAGACCTCTTTATAGAAAGAAGCTACTTGGCAAAATACAGCCTCCTTTTAAGCACAAATTAAGATTTATTACTCCTGGGGGAATTCTGCGCCATAAAATAAAAAATTCTGTGCCAAAAAAATAAAAATTCTGCACACGATATTTTAAAATTCTGCAAATTTTATTTGTCAAAATAACACTACACAATCACGCCAGTTTCAATTATTTTGGTAATTTATTTCAAAATACCTGTCAGCAAGTATGTCTAACAACACACACACTCTCTCTCTCTCTCTCTCTCTCTCCCCCCCCCCCCCCCCCCCACAGGAGCAGAGAGTTAAAGAAACCCCTATGACAACCCAGTTCCTGTTTCTCGGCCCCCTCTCCACCCCAGAGCCCAGTCAGGGGTCCAGACATCCACAACCCCCCCACCCACACCCCAGAGCCCAGCTGCAGGGCCCCCCCTTTCCCAGATACCCACAACCCCTCCCCCCAGAACCCAGCTGCAGAGCCCCCCCCTTGCCCAGATACCTGCATCCCTTTTCCCCCAGAGCCCAGCTGCAAGGCCCTCCCTTGCCCAGATACCCACCCCCGCCTCCCCAGAGCCCAGCTGCAGGGCCCCCCCTTCCCAGATACCTGCATCCCTTTCCCCCCAGAGCCCAGCCGCAGGGCCCCCTCCAGCCCAGACACCCACCCCCTCTGCCCCTCAGAGCTCAGGAATCCAGAGGGAAAAACAGCCTGATGCTCTGTCCCGGGCTTGTGTGGCGTTTCCTGCACACCACTGCCTCCTTCCTTCAGGGCATGCTGGGAACTGAAGCTGCCGGGAACCCTCTAGCTCTCTCCACCTTCCCTTGGCAGTGTCTTCTATGTGAGAGCTGAGCTCTGCTGGGTCCAGTGGCACTGCAGCCCATTTCTGAGGGGGAAAGGAAATTATGTGTGCACAACATTAATTTCTGCAAAACTCTGCATTGCACAGTGGTGCAGAATTCCCCCAGGAGTAATTTATATGAAACAAGAAATATTTACTTTGGTGTATATGTGCACACCATCAGTACAAAGTTATTTTTTATTTCGGCTCCTAGTTTGATTAACAATATAAGCACTCAAAGCGGTTTAGTGGACAGAGTATTGGATTAGGATTCTGGAGACTTGGGTTCTGTTCCCACCACTGCTATTGTCATCCTGGATGACACTGGGCAAGTCACTTCACCTTCCTATTCCTTAGTTTTCCTATCTAAGATGGAGGTGAAGCGTAAAGCACTGTGAGATCTAATGATGAAAAACGCTACTTAAAAGCTAGCTGCTATTTATTTATTTATAAAACAAAAGAAAAATTCCTTGACTCCTAAGAACCTTGTTAAGAAAAGGCTTAATTGAGTACATTGTTTTCTAGCACGAGAACTTGGATTAAGGGTGCTCTGAATTTATAAGGGACACGCTCAACTCAAAGGTGGCCCAAAATTTAGGCTTTGGAAGAACACGATTCATATGAAACATGAGACCAGAAGAAATGTGTTAATGGATTGTTTTCATTAAAATTCCAATGGAAAGGGTAGTTTTTAACAAAATAATTTTTTGGTAATGGTTGTACTCTAAACATTGCAACATTGAGATTTTGTCATTGTCCAAATTGATGATAAAATGAAAAAAGTAAACAGCAAAAACAAGAAGGGATTGGAGTATTTAAAATTATCTGGTTTTAATATTGTTAGTACCATGACTGAAGAAACTGACATTTGAAATCCCGTTTTTAAACAATGTATCTCATAAACCATTAAAGGACACAAAAGTTAAATTATTTTAAAATCTGCTGTCCTTTAAAATTTATTAAACCTCAAATGCTAATTTGCGATGTTTTTAATTTTGATGATAAAATACTAGTCAAACTTTTAAATTACAGATGAGAGAGAGAACCATCAAAAAAGTGTAAAGGGTGGATTATTAAAGCCTGGGTGGTTTGATTTTAAATCAGTGATTTAAAGCACCAATTTTAATCATGACTTAAATCAGCAAGCAGAAAACCTTAATTTAAATATTTGATTTTAGCCTTATTTTGCATTTGTACTTTTTAGTTATTTTCCTAAAGATAAGTTCATTCTCACTGGTTGGTATAAGTATTAAAAAATGTTGATTGCAACCAAATATGGCCTTTGTACTAAATTTGGTGGTACTTATTGCTAAACAGGAGGACACTATCTATACACATTTAAGTAATTATATAGCATAAAATACATCTATTCCGATTCTTAATTTAAAAAAAATTGTTAGAGAATGGTGAGTGACACATTTCTAATTTACGAGATAATGTTTGTTTACTTGTGGTGTGTGTCGAGATGAAATTGGAATTCAATTAAATGTACAAAAAATTATGAGCTAAGGAAAACTACATTAAATGGGCTGGATACATAAGAAAAAAAGAGTTTAAACACGTTTTGCATTTAAAACTACCTGATTTATTAAACAAAGGAAGTATTCAATATAGTTAATGAATTGACAGACTGGTTCTGGTCCCTAGGGGCCAGATTTTCAAAGGTTTTTAGGTCTCTAAAGATGCAGATGGGTGCCCAGTGAAATTTCAAAAGTGTCTAAGCAGGTTCATGAATTCATAGAGTTTAAGGCCAGAAGGGACCATTAGATCATCTAGTCTGACTTCCTGTATATCACAGGTCCTTAAATATCACCGAATTACCCCATATTGAGCCCAAAAACTTGTTTGACTAAAGCATAACTTCCAGAAAGGTTGCTAGTCTTGATTTGAAAGATGTCAAAGAGGGAGAATCCACCACTTGCCATGGTAGTTTGTTCCAATGATTATGCAAGCTCACTCTTGAAAATGTGTGTCTAATTTCTAATTTGAATTTATCTGACTTCAGTTTCCAGTTGTTGGTTCTTGTTATGCCTTTCTCCTCTAGATTAAAGAGCCTTTTAGTATCTGGTATTTTCTCCCTGTGAAGGTATATATACACTGTAATCAAGTCACTACACGTTTAGGTGCTTAAGGAGTAACTCATTCTGTTCCCTAGATAGATTTGGTTGTCTGTAATAGATCCCCCCACCAGTACATCAGGGGCTTGTAGTTAACACACTGAACCGTATCCATTCAAGATCCTGCAGTTCTGAATTATCAATAATGCTCAAACTTTAAATGTAGAGTGCCATGCCCACCTCTTTACCCACTCTGTCCTTCCTAAACAGGTTATAACCAGAGATTTTGCATTCCAGTCATCCCACCAGGTTTTAGTAATGCCGATTATATAAAATTTCTTCTCATAAATGAAAACGTCCAATTCCTCTTGCTTGCTACCTAGACTCCTAGTATTGATATATAAGCATTTGAAAAATTTCTTCCATTTGAAATCAGTGGGAGTTAGGTGCCTACCCTTCTTTTGAAAATCCCATTAGTCACTTATCTGCATCTTTTGGTGCCTAAATATTGTTGAAAATCTCGCTCCATGAACTTAACGTTTTTTAGAACTAGCAAATCTCATCCTCTCCCACCTAGTTTTATTCATAGATTGGAAAAGGAAAACAATTTTTTCTGCTCTTTCAACTCCCAGTTTCTCAACTTTGAATTAACAGTTCCAAATGACGAAAATACTCTCTGCATCTGCTAGCTAAACTGAAGCCAAATGTAATTAAGGGAAAAGCTTTTCTGCACAAACAGAAACTGAAAGTACTGATGTTTGGAAATCTGTAAATGCCAACCTTTGTGCCACTGTAAAGACTGAAAATAATGTAGATACTGAATGTAATATATGACAGATTTATAAAACTTGATTTGACCTTAAAATATATTTTTCTCCCGATTCTGTATGTAAATAACAAAGGAGAACAGTTTAACTCAATTGGCAGAGGTAATTTTCTTGCTGTCATTGCAAACATTATTAGTATTTACCTTTTGCCATTGCCTATTGATCCAGAGCCATTCATGTAGGTCCTCATTTATTTTACTTTTAAGTTCAGTAATGTGTATATTTGCTGAGAAGTGATTATACTTTCTTCTTCAAGGAGTGTCCCTGTGGGTGCTCCACTTTAGGTGTCTTGGCACCCTGTGCTTCTAATCAGAGATTTGTAGTAGCAGTGCTCTGGTTGGCCGCACATGCAGCAGCTGCCTTGCGCTGCTCCGAGCAGTTACTGTGTGTGTATGTGTGTGCGCAGCCAACCGTCCCCCAGTTCCTTCTCTACTGCCCTTGGCTTTGGTCAGAACAACAGCAATGCCCTTAACAACTCTAGATATTCCTCTTATTTCAGCCCGATCAATCGCCACATCCATCGTCATGCTGAGGGCTTCCTGGCTCTATCTCTCCGGCTCCCCCAGGGAAGTTCAGGCTACTATAGAGGACTTACCTTTTGAAGGCCAAAAATTGTTCGCAGAGAGCATGGATGTATCCTTACACACCTTGAAGCAGGGCCGGTGCAAGGATATTTTGCGCCCTAGGAGAAACTTCCACCTTGCGCCCCCCCCCCCCCCCCCCAGCACATCAGTTCATTGAGGGGCAAATCCCAACGAGCCTTTATAGACCCCAGGGGCCAGCCATGCCCAGGAGCTGCTCCCCAGACCAGGTTCCCCCATCCCCGCCCCCTGAACTCCCCTGGAGGGTGCACAGCCCCTCCGTGAGCCCTCCCCACCCCAGCGGCCCCCGTCCTGAGTCCACTCACTGGCTTGGCCAGGCTTGGGCCACTGCAGCAGCTCGGCAGGGAGGAGCCGCCTTCCGGAGGCACCAGAGAACCAGAGCATCCTGCTTGCAGTGGCAGCAAGCCCCAGCCATGGAGGAGCCAGTGCGGCGCAGGGGGGCAGCAGCCCTGCAAAGGCGGCGGCGCCGCTAGCAGGCGCAGCCACGCCCCCCACTCCTCCTGCCCAGGCTGCGGCCTGGCACCCCTAGGGGGCTACCATATTTACCATATTTCAACAATCAAAAAAGAGGACGGGGCACAACTCTGGGAGACCCCTTCCTTATCAAATGGGAAGCCCCCCCTCCTGTATGCCTTCCCCCCAATCCTCTTTTTGAGCCGTGTCCTTCACAAGATCAGGAAAGACAAATCCAGTCATCCTAATTGCACCAACATGTCCCAGACAAACATGGTTCCCATACCTGGACCAGATGGCTGTGAGACCACCACGAACCCTTTCCCTCGTGTCTCATCTGCTGACACAGGATGCAGGATGTTGCCGTCACCCCAACATTCCAATACTCCATCTCCAGGTTTGGATGACAGAACTTGAAACATGCTGTTCCAAGGAAGTACAGGACATCCTACCGAACTGCCGACTGTCCACACAAAAAACATCCGCACACAAGTGGATACGATTCTCCATCTGGTGCCGGGACAAGCAGATTACTCCACAATCGGCCCCACTATGCACAATCCTCGATTACATATTGACTCTGAAAATATCGGGCTTTTCTACTAGTTCACTCACATCAGCTATCGCCACTTTTCACGCTAAGGTGGACGGACTCACTGTCTTCACCCATCCACTGACCAAGCGCTTTCACAAGGATATAGAGAACACTTACCCACGCTAAGAGACCCGACCCCTATGTGGAACCTCAACCTTGTTCTCCATGCCCTCATGAGCAAACCCTTTGAACAGCTAGCAACCTGCTTGTTCTTTCACTTATCCATGAAAGTCGCCTTTTTTGTAGCGATCACATCAGCAAGAAGGGTGGGAGAGTTGGGTGCTCTAATGGCACACCCACCTTATATCACATTCCTCAAGGACAAAGTAGTCCTATGACCACATCCTAAATTCATACCCAAGGTCGCCTCCCTCTTCCATCTTAACCAACCCATTTAATTACCTGTATTCTTCCCCAAGCCACAGGCCAACAACAGGGAGGCATCCCTACACATGCTGGATGTCCGCAGAGCACTGGCGTTCTCTATAGAGAGAACAAAAACATTCAGAAAATCATCCACACTATTCATATCCATAACAGAATGGTCACAAAGTCAAACCATTTCCAAACAGAGACTTTCTAAATGGATCTCTAACTGTATCCAATTATGTTACCAAAAATACAATGTGCAAGCTCCTTCTGGACTTAGCTCTAATGGAGTGTGTGCAATGTCCACATCAATAGCCTTTCTCAAAGATGTACCCATCACTGATATTTGTAAAACAGCTACCTGGGCATCACCCCATACTTTCACCCAACACTATGACCTAGAATAGCAGTCAGCTGCAGATGCTCACTTTGGACTCTCTGTGCTCTCCACTGTAAATAAATGAACTCCGAAGCCCCTCCTCTCCACTGAGGGGCACTGCTCAACAGTCACCTAAAGTGGAGCACCCACAGGGACACTCCACAAAGAGAAGGTTACTCACCTTGTGCAATAATTGAGGTTCTTCGAGATGGTTGTCCCTGTGGGTGCTCCACTACCCCCCTCTTCTCCTCTACTTCAGACTTTCACGTCAATCCTCTGGGGTAGAGAAGGAACTGGGGGACGGTTGGCTGCGTGCACGGAGCAGTGCGAGGCGGCTGCCGTGCGCCGCCAACTGGGGCACTGCTACTACAAACCTCCGATTAGAAGCGCAGGGCACCAAGACACCTAAAGTGGAGCACCCACTGGGACAACCATCTAGAAGAACCTTAGTTACTGTACAAGGCGAGTAACCTCTTCAATACATTTTCTATATTCATGTTCTGGCAGCAAATAAAGCACATTAGTTGGTCTCATGCACAAGAAAATGTGCCACAAATATGTTTCTCAGCTGAAATTAGACAAGAGAAACATTGCTAAAAAGTGTGTTTAAATCAGTACAGTATTAACCAGTACAGTATTAATGTTTTACTAGGTTGAGAGTTGATGACAGTGAGGCTAATGACTGAGGACCTGATCCTGGACTCCCTACTTGGATAAAACTCCCATCAAAGCCAATGAAAGTTTTGCCCATATAAATACTTCAGGAGAAGACCCTACGTGCAGCTATTTAGGGCATCTTTTAATCAGGGCCCTGCGTACTCCACAGCAATCTAAGTTTTTACCTAAGGTCAGGTGTCTTTAGAGTTTCACGTTAACCAGACCATTCATCGCCCAGTTTTTTTCTTCAAAACTACATCAGACTAGGCAAGAAGCTGCCTTCCATACCCTGAAGATCAGAACCATCACTGTCCTTCTATTTGGACAGAACCAAACCATTCAAAAAGTCTCCTAGACTGCAGTTTCAATAGCAGACAGATCCAAAGGATCCAGAGTCTCCACCCAGAGGCTTTAAAGATGGATCTCTGGCTGTATCATTTCATGTTATGACTCTACCACCATTCAACCTTCTTCTAGATGTCTACATGTCTCAATGTACTTGTATGGCATGACTCAAGAATATTCTGGTGACTGAGATTTGCAAACCGGCAACTTGGGCTTCAGTACATACTTTTTCCAAGCACGGTGTCATGGTGCATGCCTCTAGATCAGATGCTGTGGTGGGCAATGCAGTTCTGTCTTCAGTATTAGACTACGTTCTGAAACTCCCGCCTCCCTTTGGGGATACTGCTCAAGAGTCATCACAGGAACACTACCCGAAAAAAAAGGAGAAGTTACTCACCTTGTGCTGCAATGAGTTCTTTGAGATGTTTTGTCCCTATGGGTGCTCTACTCCCCACCCTCCTTCCCCTCCGCTTCGGAGTTTCCTCTGCAGGACTTTATGATGGAGAGAAAACTGGAGGCGGTTTGCCCGTGCAGCCCTATATATCGTTGCGGAGCACGACGATGTGTAAGGCACATGCCTGGGCTGAACGGGTACTGCTACGAAAAATCTCTGATCCAAGGTGCATGTGCACCTGAAGTGGAGCATCCATAAGAACATGCATCTCAAAGAACTCGTTACTGCACAAGTGCTTAGAACAGTGGTTCTCAACTGTGGTCCACCGCTTCTTCAGGGAAAGCCCCTGGCGCGCCGGGCCGGTTTGCTGACCTGCCGCGTCTGCAGGTTTGTCTGATCGCGGCTCCCACTGGCCGCGGTTCGCCGCTCCAGGCCAATGGCTGTGGGACGCGGCGCAGGCCAAGGGATGTGCTGTCCGCTGCGTCCCGCAGCCCCCATTGGCTTGGAGCGGCGAACCGCGGCCAGTGGGAGCCGCGACTGGCCGAACCTGTGGACGCGGCAGGTACACAAACCAGCCCGGCGCGCCAGGGGCTTTCCCTGAAGAAGTGGTGGACCACAGTTGAGAACTACCGGCTTAGAACGTTGACAATTTTATAAGCAAGGTTACCTTCCTGTACTGGCCCAGCCATTGCAATCCACCTGAAAATGCAGATGCCCTGCTTTCCCCTGTCAACCCCACATTCTGCTAGCTGATTACAACTGTAGAACCTTTATGAGCTGGGACAGATTGCATGTGCGTCACTGATGCTTTCCTTAATATTAACTGACAGGACCACATCACCCTGGCAAATCCAGGCAGTCCAGCTCTGTGTTTGTGCTTGTTCTCCCCTGATCCAGCAGAGATCTGAGATAACTCTTAAATGTTTTCCTGAGTAACCTACACTTTGTCAAACTCAGATTTCAGTACAAAACCCCTTATCAAAATAATTCATTGTTGCTGTCTCTGCTCTATTAAGCTCCTTGTTAAGGTATAGGGTTTCTTACCTTTATGCTGGAGAGAACAATATTTGTGTTTGGGGGAGGAGGAAGGGAACAAATAATGCCAGGTTCTCCACTCCAATGGTGTTTTCTATCCGACTTACAGAATCACTTCTAAACTAGTCTTTTTTTTTTCTTTTCTTTTTTTTTAAGATAATCTTTACATTGGTACTGTGGATGGGAAGCTGGAGATGATCTGTGGCCACCAACTTCATTTCATTACTCAGTAGAGCAGGATGTGTCTGAATGTGGTGAGTGATCTTTTTTTCCCCCAATGAGATAATCAAGACTGACTCATTTGTATAACAATGCTGAATGAGGGGTGGAAATACTTTTTTAATTGCTGTTAATGTTTTCTGAGTTTTACATGCAGTTTTATTAAAGACTCTACAAGAAACTATGTACTTTTATTAATCAGATCTGAAGTATTTCTAGTTGTTGTTCGTTTGAAATCCATATGGTGACTGAAACGAGTGGTTCTGGATTTTGAAAGTAGAGAACTGCAGTAGAACCTCAGATATGAACATCAGAGTTACGGATTGACTGGTCAACAGGACACCATGTGAAACTGGAAGTAACCAATCATGCAGCAGCAGAGACCCCCTCCCCCCCAAAAAGCAAATACTGTACGGTGCTTGTATTGCAACTTAAAGGTAGACACGTGGGGTCTCTGTCCCCACCCCATCCCACGCACAGGGCAGCCACCTACAGGTAGGCGGTGAAGACACTGGGGCTGCCAGCCCAAGGGGGACAAGCTTGTAAACTCAGTCGCGCCAGGGAAGGAAGCTGCTGCTGAAGCCTGGCCTGGAGTGTCAGCGTTGGATCTGGAGCCCGAACTGGGCTTTGTTCAGAGTTCCAAACATTTGAGAGTTACAGGCAACCTCCATTCCCATCTACACCAATAACTGAACCACTGTAGACGATAATTGTTATTTACACTGGTTGCTCCTTGAACGGATGCTGAAAACTGTTTAACTATTAGTGTACAGAGGACTAAAAAAATGTCTGCAGAGGCTGAGGCTTTGTCTATATTTTGACTTTTTGCACAGTTTGTCTAGCATTGCTGTAAGTGCAGAGTTAAATGATGCAGTGATAAAACGCTTTTCCTGAGCTACATTAGTGCTTCCAACATTGCTAGCGTCGGTGGAGCTGCACTGCTGCTAAACACATGTGAAAGGTCACAAAGATGCCTCCTCACTGACAGCAACTGGTCAGTTTCTTAGACACCCATCTTCCACCTTCAGAATGCCCCGCTGAGCTTTGGAGGAAGTTTGGAAAACTGTGGTACTGGAGCTATTCAACTTCTCTCCTAAAAGAAAATTCTCAGAAAATAGCAGTACTATTTTATAATTGAAAATACATCTGACTTCTAAGAAAATCAGCCTTATGAATATAGTTTCTTGGTCCCAGTTTTTAGCCCAACCTGTTAATGACTCATAGGCATGTAGTGCTTAAAATGATTCAGTAAGAAGTACTTGAGGGAGACCAAGATGCTAAATGAGGAGACAATTTTGTATTTGTTTTGATTAAAAACTAACCTTTTGTGACATTAATTATAGAACGTTTGGCATTCCATGCCATGATTTTTAGTGTCCAGCAAAGTTATGAATTTACACTCCCAGGCTCGTTTTTTGAAGTTGTGCAGGTTTCCTTTGAGGATGAGGACTGAGGTCAGGTATGGAGAGAGAATTTTGTGAAGTGCCCCTCACAGCTCAGAAACCCAGCGAGGGGAGAGAGTCTTGGAGTCGAGGTTCCAGCCCAAGTGGGAACATATGCACTGCTATTTTTAGCCCTGCAAGCTCAGGTCAACTGACCCAGGCTCTGAAATGCGGTGCTGTGAGTTTTTCTCTGCAGTTTAGATACACCCTCTGAGTGCGTCTCTTTCCCCAACAGAAGTAGGTCCAATAAAAGATATTCCCTCACTCACCCTGTCTCTCTAATAGCCTGGGACCGACAGGGATACAACACTGCAAATATAGTGTTTTTACTTCTATCACATATCATATGTTTCAGGATAGTTTCACTTTCAGAAAGCTGACTGATGGGATGAGTGAACGTGGGTAGTTTCATTTAAAAGCTAGATCAGGAACACTTTCTGACTTTGATCTCGTCCATTGCATTTGATCATTGGGTATTTTTGTTAATCAAGTGTAGATGGAATTCCTTTTAGGTTCTTGGACTAGAAATATCATGTAACAGGACCATTTATTTCACTAATTGAAGTAGCAAATGGGGATATCACAGATATGAGATGAGATGCTCTCCTTAGCCATTTGTAGGGGTGATTAAATATATTTAAAGCATCGTTTGGTGCTGGTGGTACTCTGAACTACCACCTGGAAGAAACAGGTTTGATTTCCAGTTTTGGTCTCTTGCTTGTTTGGCTGGTTTGAACTAAGCAAGCTGTAGAGACAATATGCTCAGCTCTGGAGGTGGTGTGAATACTGCATTGATCTATAGCTTCCTCCTTGGCCATTTACAGAAGTAATGTTAACGGACTTTCAACAGAGTCTTATCCAGCCTTCCTTGCCTGTAAGGATGTGAGAACTTGATGACTGGCAATTTAAATCAGAGGAATATTAGGGTGCAGGGAATCCACAGAGCTTTTTAGGATGTGAAGATTCCTCTTAGAGATTGGAAATCAAGTGATGGAATATAATAGTCCTTAAATCATCAGTGCTGCAGTCCTATAGTAGAGCATCGTAGACTCATCCTTATTTAAATGCTGACAAAGTGCTTGGCAGCACACAAGAGAAGCACAAAAGCAGCCCCTGCCTTGTGGAGTTTACAGTTAAAACCATCTACATTTGTCGTGCCGATCATTTAATAGCAGAAGCTTGCTTAAACCAGCAGGGGCATTTTGAAGTGAAATGTCAAGTCTTTCTTTGCCATGACAAGCAGGTATGATGCTGTTTCCTGATTTGCCTGGCTTGAGGGAGAGGCTTCAAGCAGCGTGGCAAAGCAGGATATGCCTCAGAGTGAGTTCTGCTTCGGGGCTTTCCTGCCAAACGTTTTCCTCTGGCTTGGAGAGGAAGCAGAGCGGCTTCTCTCTCACTGTGTGAGGGCTGTGACCAGCCAGGTGCACAACCCTGGGGATTCACTGAAATAAACAGTGAACAGAGCAGTCTGTTCCTTCGCAAACTTGTCTTTTATATTAAGATGGTGGTACGATGTGTAAGGTCTGCTTTTAAAACAACTGCTGCCTATTTTCTGTTAGTAATTGAATCCAGATTTCTTTTAAAATATCTAGCTAAGTCCTTTCATTTTTTAATGATTTGTTTTGGTTAAGGTTATAGAAACTAACCATCTTGAATGTCAGGCCTCTGACCCTGTAACAAGAACAGCCAGAACTCTGCTCAGTGGCCTGGACGTGGCAAATGCATTGTCTCCAGCTGAAGACTACATATTAATCACAGAAACAAGCACATGCAGAATTATACCATATGTAAAACCACAATTTTCCCTCCTGGAATTAAAACATTGCAAATCAGGTTAGTCTGTTGATTTAATTTCTAGTCACAAGCATAATTTTCTAATGCTTTAGATGAAACTGTCCATTTAAAAAGGATAGTATTGGAAATGTTAAAAATTAACTTTTTTAAAGGCCAATGCTTGAGGTTAAATTAATTTTGAAATGGAAGTATGCTTTAAGTGGAGGTGGAAGGCCACTCCACCCAGTATAAAGTTTTTATAGATACTTGCTCGTATAAGGCTACTGTACTTTGGTTCCTAATTTCATCAAACCTTATTGCAATTGTCCTGCTTAAATAATTCTTCCTTATAAACACTTGCACCTCTGGACTTGCCCTCAAAAAGTGGGAACATTTGTGTGATAAGCGTTATTAGCTAAATACCCCATTCTTCAAATTAAGCTAAATTTAATTTACCATGGTTTTCAAATTTTTTAAAGTTTTACAGTGTGTGTGTGGCACTATTCCCTCTAAGCTGTGCGCATGTGCGCGCACACACAGATCCTAAACCCCGTAAGCTGTGTGCATGTGCGCGCACACACAGATCCTAAACCCCGCGCACAGGGCGAAACACCGCGCGCACAAAAATTTGCACAGAAGCACAACAATTTGCACAGAAGAATTTTTTTGCGCGCACAGCCTGTCAAAAATTAGAGGGAACATTGGTGTGTGTGTGTGGGGGGGGATTGGAGGAGGGAGACTTAAAAGGATAACTTGGAACAGCAGTTCCTCATCTCATACAACATCAGAGCTAATTTTAACATGATAGAGCAGAGTTTTCATTTTACAAAGAATGTGTTGAGTTCTGCTAAACCAGGGGTGGGCAAACTTTTTGGCCCAAGGGCCACGTCGGGGTTGCAAAACTGTATGGAGGGCCAGGTAGGGAAGGCTGTGCCTCCCCAAACAGCCTGGCCTCCGTCCCCTCCCACTTCCTACCCCCTAACCACTCCCACTCCTTGTCCCCTGACCGCCCCCTCCAGAGACATCCCCTGACCCTAATCATCCCCCCCAGGACCTCACCCCCTATCCAACCCTTCTGCTCCCTGTCCCCTGACTGCCCTCCCTCTCCCCGTTCCCCTCTGCCCCTTATCCAACCCCCTGGCCCCCTTACCATGCCGCTCAGAGCAGCATGTCTGGCAGCCGCTCGGCCGCGTCAGAGCACGCAGCCCTGTCCCCCAGAGTGTTGCCAGCGTGGCTGTGGGGCTAGCCTCCCCAGCTGGGAGTTCAGGGGCTGGGCAGTAAGGTCCCACGGGCCGTAGTTTGCCCACCCCTTATAGATTCAAGGGCTGGAAGGGACCTCGAGAGGTCATCGAGTCCAGCCCCCTGCCCTCATGGCAGGACCAATTACTGTCTAGACCATCCCTGATAGACATTTATCTAACCTACTCTTAAATATCTCCAGAGATGGAGATTCCACAACCTCCCTGGGCAGTTTATTCCATTGTTTAACCACCCTGACAGTTAGGAACTTTTTCCTAATGTCCAACCTAAACCTCCCTTGCTGCAGTTTAAGCCCATTGCTGCTTGTTCTCTCCTCAGATGCTAAGATGAACAAATTTTCTCCCTCCTCCTTATGACACCCTTTTAGATACCTGAAGACCGCTATCATGTCCCCTCTCAGTCTTCTCTTTTCCAAACTAAACAAACCCAATTCCTTCAGCCTTCCTTCATAGGTCATGTTCTCTAGACCCTTAATCATTCTTGTTGCTCTTCTCTGGACCCTCTCCAATTTCTCCACATCTTTCTTGAAATGCGGTGCCCAGAACTGGACACAATACTCCAGTTGAGGCCTAACCAGCGCAGAGTAGAGCGGAAGAATGACTTCTCGTGTCTTGCTCACAACACACCTTAATGCAGGTTAATGCAGCCCAGAATCATGTTTTCTTTTTTTGCAACAGCATCACACTGTTGACTCATATTTAGCTTGTGGTCCACTATAACCCCTAGATCCCTTTCTGCCGTACTCCTTCCTATGTGTGAAACTGATTATTCCTAAGTGGAGCACTTTGCATTTGTCCTTATTAAACTTCATCCTGTTTACCTCTGACCATTTCTCCAATTTGTCCAGATCATTTTGAATTATGACCCTATCCTCCAAAGCAGTTGCAATCCCTCCCAGTTTGGTATCATCTGCAAACTTAATAAGCGTACTTTCTATGCCAATATCCAAGTCATTGATGAAGATATTGAACAGAGCCGGTCCCAAAACAGACCCTTGCGGAACCCCACTCGTTATACCTTTCCAGCAGGATTGGGAACCATTTATAACTACTCTCTGAGTACGGTTATCCAGCCAGTTGCACACCCACCTTATAGTAGCCCCATCTAAGTTGTATTTCCCTAGTTTATTGATAAGACTATCATGCGAGACCATATCAAATGCCTTACTAAAGTCTAGGTATACCACATCCACCGCTTCTCCCTTATCCACAAGACTCGTTATCCTATCAAAGAAAGCTATCAGATTGGTTTGACATGATTTGTTCTTTACAAATCCATGCTGGTTATTCCCTATCACCTTACCACCTTCCAAGTATTTGCAGATGATTTTCTTAATTACTTGCTCCATTATTTTCCCTGGCACAGAAGTTAAACTAACTGGTCTGTAGTTTCCTGGGTTGCTTTTATTTCCCTTTTTATAGATGGGGACTATATTTGCCCTTTTCCAGTCTTCTGGAATCTCTCCTGTCTCCCATGATTTACCAAAGATAATAGCTAGAGGCTCAGATACCTCCTCTATTAGCTCCTTGAGTATTCTAGGATGCATTTCATCAGGTCCTGGTGACTTCCAGGCATCTAACTTATCTAAGTGATTTTTAACTTGTTCTTTTTTATTTTATCTTCTAAACCTTCCCCCTTCCCATTTGCATTCACTATGTTAGGCATTCCCTCAGACTTCTCGGTGAAGACCGAAACAAAGAAGTCATTAAGCATCTCTGCCATTTCCAAGTTTCCTGTTACTGTTTCTCCCTCCTCCCTGAGTAGTGGGCCTACCCTGTCCTTGGTTTTCCTCTTGCTTCTAATGTATTGATAAAAAGTTTTCTTGTTTCCCTTTATTCCTGTAGCTAGTTTGAACTCATTTTGTGCCTTTGCCTTTCTAATCTTGCCCCTGCATTCCCGTGTTGTTTGCCTATATTCATCCTTTGTAATTTGTCCTAGTTTCCATTTTTTATATGACTCCTTTTTATTTTTTAGATCTTCCAAGATCTCATGGTTAAGCCAAGGTGGTCTTTTGCCACATTTTCTATCTTTTCTACCCAGCGGAATAGTTTGCTTTTGGGCCCTTAATAGTGTCCCTTTGAAATACTGCCAGCTCTCCTCAGTTGTTTTTCCCCTCAGTCTTGATTCCCATGGGACCTTACCTATCAGCTCTCTGAGCTTACCAAAATCCGCTTTCCTGAAATCCATTGTCTCTATTTTGCTGTACTCCCTTCTACCCTTCCTTAGAATTGTGATCTCTAGGATTTCATGATCACTTTCGCACAAGCTGCCTTCTACTTTCAAGTTCTCAATGAGTTCCTCCCTATTTGTTAAAATCAAATCTAGAACAGCTTCCCCCCTAGTAGCTTTCTCAACCTTCTGAAATAAAAAGTTGTCTGCAATGCAGTCCAAGAACTTATTGGATAGTCTGTGCCCCGCCGTGTTATTTTCCCAACATATATCTGGATAGTTGAAGTCCCCCATCACCACCAAATCTTGGGCTTTGGATGATTTTGTTAGTTGTTTAAAAAAAGCCTCCTCCACCTCTTCCACCTCGTTAAACGAACACCTAACTGTCAAGTTTTGTGTATGATTCCAATATACCTAACTCACATACGTGAAAAGACAAAGTGGTGTTTCTTCAAAGCATTTTCAGAAATACAGCTCTTCTGCACACTACTTTAATATTGGAACTTTCCGCCAACATTGTACAAGTATTTCAGCTAGAACTTAGATCAGATAATGCTCCATTTTGGCTCTGGTTGCAGAGGGATTATACTGATAATTAAGCAGTTATCCACTTTTTTAAGGTTGAAATCCAGTAATAAGGGATTGTGTAAACTGTGAAGTTGTACAGGCAGCAGTTTAGCCTATATTCAAGCAGTCGGAGGAAAGCTTCTCTCTATAGGGCCTAGACCTCAGTGATACTTGAAATGTTACTCAGAAAAGTAACCGCTATGTTCTTTTGTAGTCACGTTCTTTTAACCAACTACTTATGTTTTGGGAAGCAGTAGGGGGCTCATTTGCTCTCTAAGAGCGTGGGGAAAGGTAGAACTCTTTTCTGTACTAAGGGCTTGTAGTACTCGTGCTCATTGATTAGAACTATGTTATTTACACAAACACTTATTTCATGGTAAACTGGGGTGTAACTCTACCCCATAGTAGCCTGCTGCACACTAGAAGTTCCCTACTGTCCTTTGACATAGTCCCCGTTTCAAAAAAGGGTAGATCAACGTGTGCTAGGAATTTTAATGTATGGCAGCAGGGTCCCCATAAATACTGATGTCACAGCAGGCTAGGGTGGGGTATATTTACACCCCAACTTGCCACACATTACATGTTTGTGTAGACAAGACCTTTGATTAGTAAATAGGCATGGATTTCTGGGTAAACCACAGAATCTTCTACAGCTGGCAATCTTGGCTATGAACTATTTTGACAGAAAAGCTGACACTAGCCTATGCTCTAGCTACCTTACTAGATCCTTATCCAGACATAAGTATAAATGCACCTATAAACTAGTTATACTAGTTGACCTAATGTAGTTTAGAAATGGGTATAATTAAAGTGAGCATAACACTGTATACAACTGCCTGTGGACGCTTGTTTTACATTGTTAATACTGATTTAGCTTAAGTTAATCTTAATTTGGTGACAGCTAAGGTTGTGTAAAGAGACACCACGCCCACCCAAAACATGAAAAACATGGTAATAAGCAATGTTCTCTCTAATGCTTGACAGGCCGTGTGCACAAAAAATTTCTTCTATGCAAACTGTTGTGCTTCTGTGCAAGTTTTTGCCCTGTGTGGGGGGTTTAGGCTCTGCGTGCATGCGCACAGCTTAGAGAGAACAGTGGTAATAAGTTAAAGGAAAAAGTCTCCTACATTCTTTGCTACCTTCAACAGGCAATAACATTCCAATACTTTCACTTCCCTTTCCAGATACTGAAAAGCCATACAGCATTGCCAACCTCAAGTGATCAACAGTCATTTAAACATTTTTTGGGTCTGTCTTGATTTTTGATTTCTCCTGAATCTATTGGGTAAAGTGATTCTAGCCCCTGCTGCTGAAGCTCTCACTCCCCACCCCAATCTCTTTCCCAGCAATTAATCCTGTCTCCCAATCCCTACCCACTTTCCCCCCCACCCCTTACCTCTGTGCCTCCTGGGATTCTTCACCCCCGTTCCTGGTCTGGGAGCTGCAGGGGGGAGGAGGAGATGTGCCATCTTGTGTTTCTTAAAGTAGGGGTGGTAGCAGTGGAGCTGCTGTGAGAATGGTGCGACTGCTGGCTCCAAGCATGGCTCCATGGTGCCAGGGGGCTGGATCATCTTATGTCATCACAAGATGAGCTCCAGCACTTTCTAAAGAGTTGGCAATAGTAGCAATATGTACCTCAACTTCAATTTCACTTAAGAACTTTAACAGCAATGTTAACAGATTAGTTCTCCCTATGTTAAAATCAATAAGGCACTTCAACCAGTCTGAGTGTCCACCCCAGGATTTTGCACCAATTCAACATCAGTTTCTAAGCAGATTTGGATGAATGCCAACATTCCATGCAGGAGTAAATCAGTCACTTTGTCTTAGCGCTGGAGCTTTTAAGCGGGCCTGAAGTTACTCCTGGTAAATGGAGAATTAGGTTCAGACATGGTCTCTCTGAGGAAGAGCTGCAAGGTATACTTTTCTTCCTAGGTCTTCCCAAGTGTTAAATACTACTTAAGACTATTGCTTTTGGTCTTAATGAAATCTTGAATGTCTCAATTTAAGCCTTGTAAGGTGGATAGCTACCAGAGCACTGGGCCCTAGAATGTTATAAACTAGGCAGCAGACTTCTAGAACTTCTGACACATAACTGCCTCCCTTGAAGATGTTCACAATTTCAGTTCACCATAAAAAGTATGACAGAGGTTCATAGTAGACAATTTTTATTTTCAAAAAGGTGCAGCAGTGAACAGGGTCCTTTGAAGGGCACTTTCTAAACAAAATAGTTATGGTACAATAGAGAGCAGAAATTAGTAAGTCCACAGTGAAGTACAGTCAGACACTGTACAAAAAAGGAACAAGTTAGGAATACATATAAAGTTGCACATTACAAAATAATTTAACAGCCATCTTCACTGATTCAGCAGTATTGCAACCAACTGTCTGTATTTGCCTTATATAGCGGATCAATTTAAACAGATTTAGACTTTTCCATGTTATTTTAGTCTTTAAGAGACTACTGCCCCTACTATATATGATTTAAGATCAGCATTCTAGGGGACAACAATCTGTAAAAGCAACATTTACTCCCTGACATGCAAGAAGTCAATTCCCCAGCCCTATAAACACTTATCAGATATCTTCACTCATGCTAAAGTGACAATACTTTCAGTTAGGTGATTAAAGATATTTGTGTTAATAGATGCAACAGTTTTGCTTCTGCTGCAATAAAGGAATTTGTGTTGATATGTTTTGCAGAATACAGTGTCTGCTTAATCAGATTAGAATATCATGAGAAGCAACAGAGTTTACATTTTAAAATGACTTATAAAATCACATTTTATATGAAAGAGACTAGTACTTAGTAAGGCTTCTATTCATTTTCAACAATTAAATGGCTCAAGTAATAAGGTGCAAGTGGACACAGCCATGTTCAACCAGTTATTAAATGGAACACAGGAAGGCTCAATTTTTGAACCAGTTGTGTTCCGGAATTTGGTCTAGCTGTAAGTTAAAGTTCCTTCATAACATGTTATTTCAGTTATCAAGAAAAAGTGAATATTGACCATTCAGGAGTGTGAAAATATCCATAGGATTTATTGCATCCTGTGAAAAAACACTGAACAGTTAAATCAGAACAAAAAACAGGGCAGCAGTTGATTGTTACTGTATTCCTTCACCTGTGTGCCTTTGATATTCAACTAAGCTTAAAATGCACTTCTAGTGCTGGTTTCTTCAGAAGTGTTTGCGTTTTTGCTAAGTCACAGCAGGACTGATGAGTAGAATGTGGTGATGTGAAGGTTTTCTGTGGTAAATCACATTATTTCTTAACTAGCAGACTTCAGATGTGGGTGTGGTAGACTCATGGTCAGTTGAGAAAAAGGGAATGTAAGGGGACAAGTCTGGCAGCAACTGAAATGAATGACTGATTTGTTTTCTGCATGAAAATACTAACAGCATGTTAAGTTAGGGTGAAATTCTTCCCTCTGATCAGACTTACTGGATATTCTACACCAGTTCTATACAATCAATTTCCATGTCAATGAATTGTAGAGTAGAATGTGTTACATACATAGTTATCATTAAAGACTAAATTTCTTCCTGCTAACCAAGTATAACATACCAGGACATGTATTATATCAAATTATGTGGTTATATCAAATTCTACTTTTGGTCATGATTATATAGTAGCTTTTTCTACAAAAAGAAAAATGTCCACTTAAAAAAACACACCGATGTTGCAGACAGACAATAACCATTGCATTGCTGACACTTAGTAAACATACACACTGGAACTTCAATTCTATGACCAGCTAGAATACTTCGGACAGAGATGCTCAAAGTTTAATGCATACATCGCTGATTGAAGACTTGCCTCACCAGACCCGTCACAACCTACAATTAAGTACAGCCACCAGCAAGTTTAACTAAAAAGCAGAACATAAATCTAAGCGTAGTCGTGTCAGACAAATTTGTTGTTAAATGAGCGTTTAGATCACTTTTGGCTTGCTCAAAGAATAGGAGCAAAAACTTGTTGCAGGACCTAACAGATGGGTAAGGGAAAAAGGTAAGATGCCAGGGAACACACTGATTAGGAAAGAGTGGTGGTTGTAGACGAGGCCACAGGCTCAAGGACATTGAAGTGGGATAAGATGTTTTGGTGAATGGAGGAGAAAATAAGTTGAAAATCATAATTATGGTAGATAAAGAAAATGGAATATTTCAAAGAAGCCAAGTAATGTAATTGGAGGAGACAGAGTAGTGGGGTGTTGTAATATGCATTCAGAGAAACACCCTCTCAGTATGTTCCCTTAGTTTTAGGGTCCTTTTCAGCAGCTGTTAGTTTTCCCCAGGCATCTCCAATGCCTCTGGATCGACAATAAATATGTTCTGATTTGGGAGGCAAAATTAAATCTGTTCACCATATGATTATGGATGGAATCAAGTTTACCTCCTGTTGGAAGTCACACAAGGAAGAAGGATGAGTAGCAGCTGGTCAAGTCTGTCACTACCGAGGTAAAATGTAGTCAATACCACGTTCATAAGTGTTGCTTTTACCAGATTCAAGAAGCTGTAAAATGGGATGTACTTTTTAGTTTCTGAAATTAGATCTATTCTGATGGTTCAGCTATCTGAAGTAATACTTACTTGGCTTCATGTACTTTACAATGCACCAATTCAGGAAGTACCTACTCTTCTGACTTAAGGATATTGTTTTCTAAACTGATAAAAACAGTAAATAGCAACATCTTAAAATTAGGAGAGCTTTAATTTGACAATGAAAAATATGTAAAAATTTTTCCCTTAAACTACAGTTCAACTGCCTTCAAGCAGGATGATTTTCCTATAGGATCCTGTGAGATCAAGATAATTCAGTAGATTTCGAGCAGTGGGTTTGGTAATGCATTTCTATGGAGATTAATTTAGTAAGATTGCTGGCTCTTGAACTTGGGTGATTTTCTAAGTTTAGAAAGGCAGTCAATATTTTGAAAATGCAAACATCACTTAATTCCATATGAATATTTTTAAGGGTGAAAATAGAGTCATCAGTAAGTTGAAGACAGACAACTACCTCCTCACCCAACTACCAAAGCAGTAACATACCAGAATCCTTTGGCATGAAGGGCATAACGGAGGTAGTTTTCAGCACAGAAGCAGCTCTCTGGCAGAGGCACTCAAACTGACCTAAGCAGTCATCCTACCATGATTTCTGCTAAGCGAGGATTTGTGATTTTTATCTTTCAGGAAGCAAAGTTAATTTAACTGTATGCATCAGGTCAATCGGAAATGTTTAATTATTCACAAGATACTTGAGAAGGCTGGAGATGACATGCACATGACAACTAGTGTGGTGCCTATTCATTTGTTTTCTGATGTTTACTCCTGTTCAGATTAGCGAAGCAGAGCTGGTTCATCATGACCAACATACAGGCACTCAGTTTTATTCCAACACTTCAGATTAGTTTTAACATATTAATAAAGCCTATTTCAAAATATGTTAAGTTAAAACTTAGTTACCACTGTACCTGTTAAAATGTTCTGAATTGGAAACAGTCTGAAAGAGTATCCTTGTGTCTGAAAGCTGCTTAAGCAGACCTGTGAGATGAATATTTTATTGGTCTAATTTGAAATAGAGATTATTAAGTATAGTGCTTTAAAGTCTGCAAGATGGACAGTTTCTAGTCAGATCCCTAAACTCTCTGGCTTCTACTCTCCCATGCCATACGATGGTAGTTTGCTCCACCTTAACTTAATTACAAGTGTTAAACACTACTCTGAAACACTTAGCTTTTAGGAAAGTCGGTACAACAGTGAATGAAAATGGGTGAAGATTTCTGTGCAATATGGCCTGCCCTGGGTTAACATGATTCAGTTTATAAACTCGGTCTTTATTCATACAAAAACAAAATAAATCCAAGTCAGATTTATAGGTCACAGGTCAACACTATACTTCTGATATGAAAAAGTATTTGAAAGACAAGGTATATGAGCAAGACAGATTAGCCATGTCTGACTCTTCAGAATTACAGATCAGTTGTAAAATATACACTGGGCACAAGGCAGCCCTCTAAAGACTAGGGATTCTACCTTTCCCCACCACTAAAAGTTTTAACAAAGCCAGTTGATTGAGTATTCCAGATGTAATTATTGTAGGTTAGATAGAGACAGACCTGCTGGAGTCACTCTGAAGAAATGAGCACAGGAAGCCAACTGAAGAGGCTGATAAATGCTGTTACAGAGACCGTGTGGAAAGTCTGTGAGCCCAAATACCATGACTGAACATTAGGCGTGGGTCAAATCTGTACCTAAGAGTAGGGAGAAGGTCTGCATGAGCTACATTTAGATCAAGGATTACCCGCAACACAATAAATCTAACATATAGCACTAAATCAGAATTCATTGGAATGGCTGCCTCCCTCAGCAGTGCACATTAGGGAACTAGTTTTCCTCTACCAGGACAGTGCTACAACATTTCAATTTAGTCAAACAAATACTACAGAAGTTGACAAAAAAGTCAGTGTAGTGGCACTTCTAGCTAACAGTGTAGATGTTGCATCTAAAATACATTAGGGTGTATCTGCAGTAGCATTACATATGAATAAAGGAAAAGGGTGTCCAGGAGCTGCATTGTCAATATTTTGCAGTATTTACAGCAGCAAAATGTTATGGCAGTTTAACATGTAAATGCAAGCCTATTATAAAGGCTAACAGCCTCTTAAGTGCTGTAAAAATTCTAGAAAAGTGGTTTCTGAGCTCAAAACAAAGCAGCAGACTTTTAACTGGAGAGAAGGCAGGTATGACTGACTCACACAGATGAATCATCTACGCACTCCCCATCCGTGGCCCCACAAAGTCGCAGGACCTCCCTGTCAACCTCCTCTTAGCCCCGGCCAAAATGGCCATCTACAAAACCAGGGAAGGAGGTTGGCCGACGGGGTTTCCTGCGACTGTGGGACCTATTTCCGCTCCTCAGTCCGTTCACGCATGCAGGCAGAGTTCCTCTGGGCGGCGTCCGCTGGCTCCCTCAACACCTTCGAGGAGCAGCGGACGCTGTCCGGGGTTCTCTGCTTGGTGTCCCCGTCAGGTTCCCTTCATTTAGCCCTGTGACCTCACTCCCATTCCTGTTATCTCCTTAGTGTCTACACTGCCTGACAATTTCCAAGGATTTAAGTTTTAAAGCATTTATTGCACCATCCAGCTACTAACCTTTAGAGAGAAGGGAAGTCCCTAATTCCAACAAAAGGGGAAAAAGTAAAACTTTTGAGTCTCATGGCAAGGGAACTGATTTTATAAGACACACTCCTGAACTGCTACACAATTGTGAATGATTACAAAATTAAAAGCTGAAATAGTCAAAAAAGGTTACCCTGGGTCAAAGACGCCTGGTGTGCGACAAGTTGCTCCTGAGCAGGACTGTAACATCATTAGTCGATAGTTCATCTTCTCTAAAATTTCTTGATCTATTGTTTTAGCAATGTTGGTAAGCTGATGTGGATCTGCAGTCAAGTTGTAGACTTCCACAAACACCTGTTTATTAAGTGGAAAAACAATTCCTGTACTGTATCAAATGTCAACTATTACAAATAGAATACTTACTACACAATCAGTGGGGAAACATACGCTAGTAGAGTGACAAACTTATTTTCTACTGCTATGTATTATAGTTTTAAATTAGATCTTCACTTAGCCTGTAGTTCCCACTACGTGCTAAGTGCTTACCAGACAGCCATGAAATGGACCCTTTCTTGAGAAGCTCACAATTTCAGGACAGACTTGAGGGGGCAGTGGCAAATTAAAATAAGGCAAACATTAAGGAGTGAATTATCTGCATGTCAAATATTAGGTTTGTCATCTTTTGAATGGATCGTAAGATAAGCACATGTAGGTAATAACTTTAATTTAGCAGAGCTATACGTGTGGAGTGTTTAAACTCCCACAAAGCACATCTTTTTACCCAGCCAACACTGCATATAACAGAGAACTGGACATAAGTGTATTATATAAACTCCAACTAATGCAGTAAAACCTTTGTATGGTCTGCTTAGAGAGTCACAATATTTATTGTTTTTTCTTAAGAGTTTATGGGGCAGACTGGTGATGGGTTAGCATGCAGCGACAAGACACTGGTTCAAAATATACATTTGACCATTTGTGGGGCAGTAAAGGTCAGACATGTCACAAGAATTCAACTAAAGCATGCGTGCAATTAAATCAGCAGATTAGATCAGCTTTGATGTCTGCCTTTAGGAAGGGTTGAGCACTCACACAGCTCCCATATCAAGGAGGAAGGGCTTGATCATGGTTGTCAGAGACTGGGAACAGGGAAGGGATTTAAGAGAAGAGCTGAGACTTTGGGTGCACTGTTTACACTCCTTGGTGGCACCACACACACTAAGAGCATCTTCCCTGGGGTGCTTTGAAGGAGACTGTTCATGAAGCTAACATCCTACTAATGAAATTTGAATTTTGCTTCTAATTGGAGGGAAAAAGTCTGTGTCCTATTGACACAGATCCTCTTAGGCCAATTGTCCTAAATCTTTCTGTAGAGCTGGCCCTGTCATTTTCAAACCAGGCAGCTGCATTCCTCTAATGTAAACAGCGACCAGCCTATTAGAATGCAGCTTGCTTAGTCTTTCCTCTGTGGTCATGGCCTGAGTTAGCTGTAGAAATGTGATCTCCCCATCAGTGGGCTTTAGACCATTTGGAAGTGCTCAAACAGATTTTATATGCTACACTTTTCCACTCAGCCCCCTTGATCTCCTTAGGAAGACATATACTTTACCCCTCCCTTAGCCTTTGTCTAGTGGAATCTCTCAGAAGCAGGAGCAGGTCATTCCCAGATCAATGGTGATGCACAAAGCTCACTGAGGATCCCCTGCAGTGCATGAATAGGAGTCCCAATTTGGCATTGCGGTGAGCACAAAGATGGCAGTTTGTTAGGGATTGGTAAAGCATTGCAGGGTTCCCGATTCTCCTTGGCAGTCCTAATGAGGCAGTTTAAACATGGCTTGGGACAAATACTGTTACAACCTTATTTATCATGTGACTACATGCTGCCCATGCCAACTGCTCCCCAACTATTAACACTTAGCAGTTTACTTCAGGAATTAAGCAATTGAAGACTAAGAACTGCTTAGTCTTCTGCTAAACAGAAAGGAGTTGATGATTGAATGTATTATAGGGGAAAGGCGAAATTACTATTTTACTGGCAAGGCCACACACTTGCACCACTTGGGAACTCGCTAGGAATGTGCAGTGAGCTCTGAAATATGTGGCTAGCCACCAGTTTAGTCTATGATCTACAATGAAGCTGTCTCTGTCATTTAGATATGGAGGATCAAATTCAGCCCTGCTGCAACTTCTACTTAAGCTCCACTTACACCAAAGGTGAATTTGGCCCTAGATAATTTAACCCATTTCCCCCTCATGATCATGCAGTATGTTTTGGTTAACTATTTCCACCAACAGTTAAAACAACTGACTATTTAGGCTACAAGCAAAGCTACAGTCTCATTTTCAGAGTAGTTTATGCCAACCTTGAGAGTAGATAAACTTTGCAGACATACATCAATGGAGTTACACGATAATAAATATTAATTATCTCAAGTAGTGAAAACTGCAAGAGAATTGAACATTTAACACACCGTGCCATTAAAGTAAATAAGACAAAAGTATTACCTCCCGGTCATCAAATTCACAGTACTGCAGATCCCATGAAGTTGACAGTGTCCTCACACAAGCATATGTATTGTTATACGAATCTTCACACACACAGTCTGGAAAACAATGCTGTAAAGAAACAGAGGTTGAACAGAAAAAGGAGAGTGACTATTTTTTTTTTTTTAACACTTCATGTGGTGACACTGAAAGCAACAGTTCCCACCCCAGAACTTGTACCTGCTGAAGCCAGCTGCAAGTACTTCATTGACACTAGACAGAATACTGAAAACTAAATGTTAAAAATCCCAGGTAGAGATTTATGGAAAAGAACACCAGTTTTTCTAAAAATTAGAAAGTGTCACTGTCAGGGAAGTTTTTAAATGGGAGATAGCTTCTTTATATTCTTTTTCTAGTGAATTAATACAGTAGCCCAGAAAATGAAAGCAATGCTCAATACCCCAAACAGGCTACTTAGGCACAGTGGGAACAGTACCATAAAATGGAACATTATGGTAGGGTCTATTTACAGTAAGCATTAGTATGACAGAATTACAAGAGCACAGCCTGTGTACTGCAGAATGTACCACCTACTTAGTGGCTTCAAATCAATATTTGATTGTGTGATGAGGCCATCAGAATTGCAGATGTAAAAGATCATGGCCCTATGTTGCAGCCACCATCATTAGTAGTTATTTTAAAATCAAGGAGGCAGATGTTCAGCCATTCAAAATATTCTACTCTGAACCAGGTATGTTGTACTCAGAACAGGCATAGCACCTACTGACTTACAGAGCAAGATATAGTAAAACCCTATTTTAGCATTGGGTATTGAGGAGTTCATAAAACCAAAAAATACAGAAAATTGATCTTGACATTACAACAGATACTGTGCACAAGTTGCACTACGGTACACTGCATTGCCTTCTTGTCCTTCAAGCCACTGCAAAGCAATTTCCAATGTTCTGAAGGGATATCAACTTGTTCTTTGATATACCTTTTATTGTGATTCCCCCACACACTCCGTCAAGAAAAATGGTTTGCAGAACTGGTTGTTTGTAAGACTCTGGTGTTTGTAAAATCGAGGTTCTACTGTCCCAGGAAATAAATCCAGATCTCCCACACCACTGGAAGACACAATTTCTAGACTACTAACAGGCCTGACTCTGAACTTAGGTTTTAGTTTAAGTGATTTCAGGAAACATTTACAAATAATTCATGCTTAAGTTCAGTTCTGCTTACAGTAACACCAGGTCCCAGGGCAGGGCAGGTAGGATCACTGCTGTTATGTCCTTCTCCTTGGTATTCAATCAAGACATCTGATCTCCAGGTCACATTTTTGTCTCCTCTCTAAAACAGAAAGTTTTTAATTGTTAGTTCTTCTGACAATGCCATAAGTAAAAATCATGCATGCCTGAGATTACATACTCCTTGCTGGTTACAGAGTAATTTAATGCACATTCAGTGGCACCAACACAAAAGCATAACGAAGCTTGGTGAAAATGCACTGTGTAACAACTGGAAGCCACATTAGGGATATAGTCCCCAAAACTGATAAGTTGGTTTAGGAAGTGGGTATTTTGATTCGTTTGAAGACAGTGCTAATGACAGCTCATATAAAAACTAGTGCACTAACTGAAGAATTATGATCATCATGAAGTACAAGCCATGTTGCCAAATACCACTAAATTATAACCCAAAGTCTCTAGAAAAAGGTTTTTTATATAGCCTCTTCCTTTAGGGATATCACCACAGATGAAGAATTACACAAGACAAATCAGAGATACTTGCATAAAAGGGCACACTCAACTGGAAAGCCAGTGTATTTCAAAAAGTGAGTTGAAAATGTTAAATCCCTCCCACATTTGAAGGTTTAGAATCATTTTTAAAAGGCATGAAAAACCTATACATTCTGTAATCTGCTCATCTGTATAAGCAATGAAATGCTATACCTGTATCTTGTTACTATTTTCATTAAGCCAGAAGGGCTCTGTGTGAAGATGCCATGAGGGAGAAGAGATTTGGAATGCACGTCTTCCTAATCCATTTTAGGAAACTTTATTCACTCTGAAGAATAATCTGTGCAAGAGTAATCTGCAAATTGCTTGGTTACTAATCCTGTCTGAACTCTTACCAGAAGCGGCAACAGTGACATCCCATCCATCTGTGTCTTGTTTAAGTCAAACCCTGCGATATCCAAAATAGTGGGACCCAAATCAATGTTTGCAACGAGCATCTGGATGGTGGTGGGAAACAAAGTGTTACTGACTCTCAAAAAGATTAATGTTCTTAAACTGTCAAGTTTTAGTGTCTGTCTGAACAAGAAAGTAAGGTCCCTTTATACTACAGAACACTACTAATGTGTTGCTAGACCCCTTTACAACATACATGACAGACACTGTCTGATTACTATGAAAGAATATGAAGACCTATATTACTGCACCTTGACTTATCTTACCTTGTTTGTCTGGTTTGGTTTGATGCCTGGTCCTCGAACTAGCAATGGAACTTTAATGTCAAACTCATAGAGCTGCCGTTTGTCTATTGGCAAAGAAAATTGTCCTAGAAAACATTAAGAAAAGAATGAGACACCATTTAATTGTGGTTTAATTTATAAAACAGGGCCTCACATGGCTCAGGATCTGGCCTTTGATGAACAATGACTTGTTTAAATGGGTCCTTTACCTTGACCTTACATACACACACCCTCAGCCCATGTTCACCCACAGATTTCCTTTATTTTAGTCTATTACTGTAGTCAGATTCTGTTGCTGTACAAGGTGGGCTACTTGTAAAACTTCAAATCTACATACAAGACGACAACAGAGGGCAGCTCTAACATTTAGAAAGGGAAGAGGTGCTATAATGAAATTCACCAGTAAAAATATCTTGGTATTTCAGAGCAGGAATGGAGGAAAGGTCTATATTTAGACATATCATTAGTACATTTTAGGCACAGACCACCACTTTATAAAATACTCTGAAGATGGATGGCACTGTAGGTTTGCAGCCAATTAGTTTAGCTTCATAGCACCAGAGGAATACAAATTATTGTCTTCATTTCACTGATGAGTAAATAGGGGCAGAAGTTAAGTAATTAAGATTTCACCAAAAGTTTGTAGCAGAATTGCAAAGGATAAGTATACATACCAGTATGGAAGCCATTGTCTGAGGTATAAAAAATGTAAGTATTATCTAGCTCTTCAAGCAATTCCAGTTTCTTCACCAGTTTCTCTATCAGATCATCTACTGACAGTAGTGTTTGCCATCTGTATAGGAGCAAAAATTGTTCCATTTAAAGTGTATAGTATTAGTTGTAAATGGGCATTTATATTAGGCTACAACTCAATTTGGACTTCTGTTATGCACCGTAGGCATATCACACCTACCATCACACACTCTGGAAACAAACAAAACGTATAGCGAGCTCTGTTTTACAATCTGAGCTACAGCCATTCTAAAAGAGACACAGACCTTCTGTTTTGTCTTATTCTGCTTTTGTTGGTTTTACTCTTTAGTGCCTGAAAGGTCAAAATACAGATTGTATTTAATCTTATCTAAAAGTAACCACAGACCATTTCTGAAGTAATGCAAACCAGCATGTTAGCGTCAGAGTGTTCTCCTGCAAGGTCACCATTTTATGAAAGCAGAACTAAAGTGTTCCTAAAAAGTATGTCATGTTTTTAACAGTTTCTAAATGAAATGATCTTTTCTGCACAAGAGAGTAGCAAGGTCTATCCACTTTATATTGCTCCTGCAATTCTAGGATCTATTATTCTGACACTACTAGCCATCTTCTCAGCAAGCAGACCTCATTATAGAAAAGTGATGTTTGGTTACAGGAGTAGTGAATCTCCACAAAGTGCTTAGATTCATTACTTCAGGTTAACCAGTCAGATTTTATTATTGGGGTCTGAGGTCTCCCAGCATGCACTCAGTGTTTAATTTAAGATTTAATTGCATAATTTTACCAGCATGCTTTATAAAGCAAAGACCTGAAAACCAGCTCTGAATTTTTCTTCTGCAAGATAGCAAGCCTTACCCTGTCAACATGTCCAAAATAGAGTTCTACTATTTAAAGTTTTGTAACCTCTTTTCATTAGAATTTAGCCTTACAGCAAAGGCGGAGAATAAAAAGAGTAGACTAAAAAGCTTAAACTTACACATAGTAGTTAGCTATGCCTTCATATTGTGCATTTCTTAGCTGCTGTTGCCATCTGTAATGTACCACAAGAAGTAACTGAAAAGTGCCCTAAAATATGACATCTCCCTCTAGAGAGAGGGACTGCCCAAGAATCCTATAAGGTTAACCACTAGACAGATCAGCTCTAACAGAGCAATTTACCGGTTTTCAATTACCAGTGAATTTAAAGTACGGTTGTACTCCGATTCTTTGCCAGTGTGTGTGGAAGAATTCTGACTTCCTCTGAGACAAAGGGGGAACTGTGGGAAAGCACTGGAGGACTATCAGAATTTAGCCTTCATCATCCCTGCAAAGTATACCAGTTACCAGCCCAAGTGAAAGCAGAACCCAGGCTCTAACTCAGTCCCAGCTATGCCAGGTAGCCCCAGTTGAAAGCACCATTAAACATGTGTGAGAGGTGTGGAGGTATGGGAACAATACCGAGATGACAGCTTGAGCTAACTCTGCAGAGGAGACATATGCATAGTATACCCAGGGGGCAGTTCTACTGAGTAAGATACTCTTTCTTCCACCATCACCTTTAGTAAAAAGTTCTTCTACTTGTTCATTTTTTACTTAGCACTACAGAGCCAGGACAGCTAAAAGGAGCCTGGTTCCTAAGTTTCAATCATTTACACTTGTCTAAAAACTTATTGAATTCAATGGGACTGCTCAAGTGCACATTCAAAACCTTTATTATTGACAGTAATATACAAAGAGGAGAGAACAGACTCAGATCCAAGGTTAGCTGGCGGGGGAGCTAGATGTTAAAGATATTTTCTAACTTGTTAACCAAGCACATATGATATGAAAGTCATTGAGAGAATGAATTCCCACAGTGCCTTTAAAAAATAAAATAATAGATTAGATCATATTAGTCTACTCATTTTGAGAATGTGAATGCATTTTACTGTCTCTCATGCACTAAAGAGACCGAGCAAGACTTCCTATGTCTCTGTATGTTGAATGACAGTAGCAGTTAGATACAAGTCTAGCAGACTATGGTCTCACAGACTACTTATAAGTCTACCTACCAAAAAAGGGGTGGGGACATGACTCTACAGGCAGCATCCAGAGAACTACTGCAGGTAATTTAACGCTTATGATTAGACCTGTTACACATTTTAAATTAGCTCATTTTTGTTTTCATCAGAATAGCCTCTGGAACTATTAGTCTTGCCAAGAAACCAATTAAATGGTCTCAAGCAACAGTTCCTACCTTTTTCTAAAAGCATCATCTAGAAACTGTATTGAAGAATTAGTCATTGGAGTCTTTGCTTGCCTGATTAGCCAATGCTTGTCCTAAAAGAGAAGACATTAAGATTAGCATAGCAACAACATAAAATGAGCTTTTTTGTTAAGTGCTAAAACTTCACTGAATTGTTAATTGAAACAGGAATAGTTTGAGTGAAGTATTTGCCTTATTATAAAGTAATTACATTAGAATAGCAGAGTAACCTGTCACTTTAATAATAGAATCATAGAACTGGAAGGGACTTCAAGAGGTCATCTAGTCCAGTCCCCTGCACTCAAGGCAGGACTACGTATTATCTAGACCAGGGGTGGGCAAACTTTTTGGCCCGAGGGCCACATCTGGGTGAGGAAATTGCAGGCAGGGCCGTGAATGGGCAGGTGATAGGGGCACAGGAGGGGGTGCAGAGTGTAAGAGGGGGTTCGGGGGGGGGTAGGAGGGGTGCAGGACGGGTTTGAGGTGGCAGCCGCGCACAGCAGGACTAAGGCAGGCTCCCTGCCTGCCCTGGCCCCGCACCGCTCCTGGAAGCAGCTGGCACCATGTCCCTGCAGCTCCTGAGGAAAGGAGGGGGCAGAGGGCTCTGCGCGCTGCCCTTGCCTATGGGTACCTCTCCCGAAGCTCCCATTGGCCGCGGTTCCCCGTTCCCTGCCAACGGGAGCTGCGAGGGGCAGTGCCTGCAGGCGAGGGTAGTGCGCAGAGCCCTCTGCCCCCTGCTCCCCCAGGGGCCGCAGGGACGTGGTGCCGGCCGCTTCCAGGAGTGGTGCAGGGCCAGGGCAGGCGGGGAGTCTGCCTTAACTCCGCAGCGCCATGGGGGTGGCAATCCTGCGGGCCGGATCCAGCCCACCCCTGATCTAGACCATCTCTGACAGGTATTTGTCCAACCTGCTCTTAAAAATCCCCAATGATGAAGATTCCACCACCTCCCTAGGCAATTTATTCCAGTGATTAACCACCCTGACAGGAAGTTTTTCCTAATGTCCAACGTAAACCGCCCTTGCTACAAATTAAGCCCATTGCTTCTTGTCCTATCCTCAGAGGTTAAGAGCAACAATTTTTCTCCCTCCTCCTTGTAACAATCTTTTATGTACTTGAAAACTGTTGTGCCCCCTCTGTCTTCTCTACTCCAGACTAAACAAACCGAATGCTTTCAATCTTCCCTCATAGGTCATGTTTTCTAGACCTTTAATCATTTTTGTTGCTCTTCTCTGGACTTTCTCCAATTTGTCCACATCTTTCCTGAAATGTGACGTGCAGAACTGGCCACAATACTCCAAATGAGGCTTAATCAGCGGAGTAGAGCGGAAGAATTACTTCTTGTGTCTTGCTTACAACACTCCTGCCAATACATCTCAGAATGATGTTTGCTTTTTTTGCAACAGTGTTACACTGGTGACTCATTTAGCTTGTGGTCCACTTTGACCACCAGATCCCTTTCCGCTGAACTCCTTCCTAGGCAGTCATTTCCCATTTAGTATGTGTGGAACTGGTTGTTCCTTCTAAGTGGAGTACTTTGCATTTGTCCTTATTGAATTTAATCCAATTTACTTCAGACCATTTCTCCAGTTTGTCCAGATCATTTTGAATTTTAATCCTATCCTCCAAAGCACTTGCAATCCCTCCCGTCCGCAAACTTTATAAGTGTACTCTCTATGCCATTATCTAAATCACTGATGAAGATATAGAACAGAACTGGACCCAGAACCAATCTCTGCAGGACCCCACTCGTTATGCCCTTCCAGCATGACTGAACCACTGATAACGACTCTCTGGGAATGATTCTCCAACCAGTTATGCACCCACCTTATAGTAGCTCCATCTAGGTTGTATTGCCATATTTTGTTTATGAGAAGGTCATGCGAGACAGTATCAAAAGCCTTACTAAAGTCAAGATATACCACATCTACCGCTTCCCCCGCTATCCACAAGGCTTGTTACCCTGTCAAAGAAAGCTATCAAGTTGGTCTGACACGATTTGTTCTTGACAAATCCATGCTGACTGTTATTTATCACCTTATTATCTTCTAGGTGTTTGCAAATTGATTGCTTAATTATTTGCTCCATTATCTTTCCAGGTAGAGAAGTTAAGCTGACTGGTCTGTAATTCTCCGGGTTGTGCTTATTTCCCTTTTTATAGACGGGCACTATATTTGTCCTTTTCCAGCCTTCTGGAATGTCTCCTGTCTTCCATGACTTTTCAAAGGTAATTGCTAATGGCTCAGATAGCTCCTCAGTTAGCTCCTTGAGTATTCTAGGATGCATTTCATCAGGGCCTGGTGATCTGAAGACATCTAACTTGTCTAAGCCCAGGGCTACACTCAGGGAGGGGGGTCGATCTACGATACGCAGCTTCAGCTACGTGAATAACGTAGCTGAAGTCGGCGTATCGTAATCGACTTACCTGACCATGAGGACGGCGGCGAGTCGATCGCTGCCGCTCCCCCGTCGACTCCGCTTCCGCTGCTCGATGACGTGGATTTCCGGAGCTGACGGGGAGCGCGATCGGGGATCGATTAATCGCGTCTTAACGAGACGTGAAAAATCGATCCCCAATAGATCGATTGCTACCCGCCGATCCGGCGGGTAGTGAAGACAAGCCCTAAGTAATTTTTGTTCTTGTTCTTTCCCTATTTTAGATACTGATCCTACCTCATTTTCACGGGCATTCGCTATTTTAGACATCCAATCGCCACCAACCTTCTTGGTGAAAACCGAAACAAAGCAGTCATTAAGCACCTCTTCCATTTCTACATTTTCTGTTAGTGTCTCCCCCGCCACCCTCTCATTGAGTTCAAGTACAGGTGGGAGTTAGACTCAATTTTCCTCTTAGATTATGTATCTCGAGAACTATGACAGCAGGACTGTGTACGTTTCTGCTCAGTTTTGAGAGGGACCCCCATAGGGTATGTGTGACGGGTTGGGATCACAGAGACCTGCTTGGTGCTGCCACCTGGTGTGCCAAGGCTACTTCTGCCCCTGCTTCCAGGCCTTTTCCAGCTTGGGACTCCCGAATCCTGTCTGTTTTGAGCCAGATTCCACTGATCTGCTGCAAACACAGACCCTCAGGTCAGAACCAAGTCCCCTCACAACTGTAAGGCTCCTGGAAGCGCGCCTTTGACACCCAGGTGCCCAACTCCCAAGGAGGTTCAAACCCTTAATAAATCTGTTTTACTCTGTATAAAGCTTATACAGGGCAAACTCAAATAGTTTGCCTTCTATTTCAAAGATAGAAAGATATGCACAGCTGTTTGCCTCCCTGGGTAACAACTCGCACTCCAGGTAACTTAAGTAAAAAGTGATTTTAATAAGTACAGAAAGTAGGATTTAAGTGATTCCAAGTAGTGACAGACAGAACAAAGTGAATTACTAAATAAAATAAAATAGAACACGCAGTTCTATGTCTAATCACCCTGTGTACAGATAAAACCCTCATCAGGTCCAGTAAACAGACTATCTTCCTCCTAGCCTGGGTCCAGCAATCACTCACCCCCCTATTGTCTTTGTCCTTTGTTCAGTCTCTTTCAGGTGTGTCCTTGGGGGGTGGAGAGCCTCTCTCTTTAGCCAGCTGAAGACAAAATGGTGGGGTCTTCCAAGGGCTTTTATAGCCTTTCCCCCACTCCCTGTGTAGCCTCCTCTTGCCCTGGAGTTTTGGGATCACATGGGCAAGTCACCTGTCCAAGCACCCTAACCAGTCCAGCCAGTTGCATTCCTGACCAGGCCCCGATGTGGACTGGGGTCTGCACCTTCTTTTGTCTGTTAAGTGCTTGTACTTAATTTGCACACTTTTCTCCAGACCTGGTCCCATGCTCTTACAAAGGCTATGCATAAAACCAGCAAATATAAAACCAATATTCATAACTTCAACCACAACAATGATACATGCGTACAAACAGGAAGAATAGATTCAGTAGGTCATAACTTTCACAGAGATATGTTACATGGCACATGTAGCATAAAACATATTCCAGTTACATCATGTATACATTTATAAGCCTCTCCCCATAAAGCTTTATGCGGTACACCATCACAGTATGTTCACATGCCATCTAGAAGCGAGCCCACCAGCTTGAGACCACTGACTTCTGGTAGCAGGGCTTGCACTAGCATGCGAAGAATAGCTGTGCAGACATTGTGGCTTAGGATAGAGCTTGGGCTCTGAAGCCAAAACCCATGCCAGGCTATTTTTAGCACTAGCACAAGACTGAGGCTCACTACCAGATGCAGTGTAGACATACCCACAGGGAACAGCAAGTGCCTAGGAATCACATTAATGGCCTAGGAAAGAGAACTGTGAAAGGAACTCTGCCTGGAGAGAGCTGGGAAGGATAGCAGTTGCCCGGGGAAGACTCTCTGGACTGAGACCAGTGATGATTCTCTACCTGAAAAGGAGCCAGGAAGGAGTCCTGCAGGGGTGTGGTAGAGAACTGCTAGAAGAGGCCTAAGAGATTAGCAATGTGATAAGAAACAGCCTTAGGACAGTGGAGCAGAGTATTTTTGGGCTTAGAACAGATTGCTGCTAAGGCCTTTTGACACTACCTAGAGAGGTGGTGCACAAACCCCCTGCACTGAAGGAAAAAAGATTACTGAGTCCCTGCAACAGGAACAGTGGGCAGACCCTGGTACAAGGAGAGGTGAGCCCAGGCACTTAGGGCAGTAGACTATCAGGGCCCTGCCAGAGGGTGAAATGATTTTATAGCTTTGCATTTGGACGTTTAACTCCAGAAGGAGAAGGCCTCTTGCTTTGATCAAAAGGCCAAATCATCCTCCCAGCCTGACCATTTTCAGAGCAGAGAAACTGAGGCAACAATCATGCACCTGACTAGGACATGTAAGCTACACATTCAAGCAGCCAGAAACTCCAGTCAGAATTGTGCTAGTTGCTATACACACACGAAGAAAATTAGCCCCCAAAAGCTTGCTATCCAAAACAAATACTAATGAAAAGTGAAAGAAGGGGACAAAATCAAGTGTATACAAGTTATGTACATTTACTTTCAGTTTTAAGGTGTAAAGCAACCAAGATCAGCAGAGTTGATTACTTGTTATCCCAAACACCAGCCTGGATTTGGATTGAGCGGGGTCTTCTCAGTGGTAAACTTCACCTTTGCAATTTCCTCCCCTAGACTCAATCTGAGGCTGTTCGAACTCCTAAATCCTTTTTATGAGTCATGTAATTATGACCATTTAGATTCCCCATTTCTCTGTTTTTGCACAGACTGGGGAGGGTTTGGTGTTGGAGAGTGGGGCAGAGGTAATGAATCCAATTTGTGCAGCACCCATGTGCCTTTTGGGCAATTGTTCTGTTTCTGTTATTTCAATTTAACACCTAAATGCTTGAGATTTGCCTAAGCAAGAAAGCTGATTTAGGATAATTAAGACCAAATACCCAGCCTGCAATTACAGACTTGACCAATAGAACTAAAGATTTATTGAGGAGCTGAAAGTCTTCCTCTTGTTCTGCAGGACTCTGCTCTTCATAGTCTTGCCCCTCCAACCTATTTATGAATTTGGCCCCATTTACAAGATTATTACTGAATTTAACTGATCTTAGATTAACCAATAGTGAAGGTGAGGGAGTGGGGGAGGGACCACAAGGCCTCATTACAACATCCTGTTGCAAATTAAAGGAATAGTCTCATCTATTACGGTTCTGTCAACAAGCATTTGACTGTTGAAGACCATATGCAGCTGTTTCATTTCAGTTTCTAGCTGGGACTAGGGCTATGTCTACACTAGAGCCTATGCTGGCAAAACTTGGGTCACTCAGGGTTGTGAGCATTCCACCCCCCGAGCAACACAAGTTACACTGGCATAAGCGCTCATGTGCACAGCACTATGTCAGTGGGGGAACTTCTCCCGCTAGCATAGCTTATGCCACTCACAGAAGCGGGTTTTTTATGCCGATGGGAGAGCTCCCTCGCATCGGCATAGTGTCTTCATCAGACACACTGCTGCGGCTCAGCTGTACTGATACAGCTGCGCCACTGTAGCACTGTACTAACATTTCCTCCCTCCCCTGTTGCGGAATCCTCAATATCTATAGACGGAATAAGTGCTGTAAGCATCAAGTATTAAGCAAATTCCTATGGTTTTCCTTGTGCACTGCACTGCTATGCAGTCAAGTGCAGAGGTTTTTGCCTTTGCTCCGCATTAAAGGGCAACTCCCACACTATTAGCCAATCAGCATTGTATTTTTTAGCTGGTTGCTGACCAAACAACCACTTCTAGCTTGCTATTTTTAAAGCACCCAACCACTGCAGCACCTAAACCCCAAATAAAACTAAGGATCCTTTTATGGAAAAAAGGTGATTCTGCTTCCTACTGCCTGGTTTAGACACTGTTTAGCATAAGCCACTATATTCCCTCTTTCTATTCACACCCCCCATCATTATCAAAGGACTTGCAAAAAACTGTGTTGTACATTATGCTCTGAACAGTTAAGCTTGGAGTCATTCTAACCCCTTCTAGTAAACAGTGAGGCAGTTTGAGATTCCATATAGCCACTAAGGGTCTTCAAGATTTGGACCAGGATTTTGAACCAAATCACAGCTGAATGTATATCTTTGCCCAAAAAAGCCTCAAGAAGGAATCAATGTCTTACTAGCTGCAGTTTTTATGGCCGTCTCCTTCAGCCACAGGTAGAACAAACTGCAAACATCTAGTACAGATATGCTGGATCTTCCCTAGCATGCACCCTGGAAAATTACTGTGGCTGGCTTTTCAGATAAGAATGGCTACAATCTCCTAGCTAAAGTGAAAGTATCTTGTCCCACTCATTATCCATGTGTTTTATAAACAGATACTAATTTAGCAAGTCTGACCCAAGACTGCAAACTACCTTGATAACCGAAAGGCAAATATTCAAGGTCAGGTCATTGCCCAGTTACTTCCTTCGAGTGCTTTTGTCTTATCACTGGTTTAAATTTGGACTCTACCAAGACAACTGCTTCTCACTTACATTAACTTCATATGCTGACACCTGGATGGTGCCACCATGTCTACTGAAAACACAATAAAACTTGATGTCAACAGCATTTGGTGGCAGTGGGACCTATGATTCATGACTTAACCAAGAGATCTTCTAATTAGTTTGGTAAAATTGATGACTGGTAAAGTTTTCCATTAAAAAGGGAGTGATTTGAGTCTCCTTAGTACAGACAGCAGTGCTCATCAACACTCATCTCCACTGGGCACTTGACAGAGTAACTTAAGGCATTCCCCTCTTCATTCCATGTGAAACCTATATAAGGTGGCACTCTAGGTGAACAAGTTGGCAGGTTATAGAAGCACATCAGCAGAGCTTATGCACATGAGTGCAAGACATTCTGGCAGAATAAAGTTCCTAATGGTTTGGAAGCTGAAGGTAAAACTTCAATTAATTTAGTAACAATCATAATTTCTATCCTATTGAAGAAACATTAAGTTCTTGAATCTTAAAATACAAGTGTGTAGCGACAGGTTTTTATTATTGAAGGTCAGGATAGCTAGTCTCCTATCACCAATAGGGTTAGAAAAAAATCAAGTTTTTAAAATGATTGTGATCTTAATCTCAGATGTCCACATGAGATGTTTCACAGAATAGTTGAAAGATTAAGATCACAATCCTTTAAAAATTTGGTGCTGGAATCAGATGAGCAACAGAATAACATTAACCCAGTCTTCTCACCACTTCAACTTCACAGTGGTATACATGTAAGTCAGACCCACTGTCTAATTATTTCCACCAATTAATGTAGTAATCTGTTTGGATTCCTGAAAATCATCTTACCTTTCCATGAATGTTAAAATTGCCGTTTCTTGGTGCACTGACATTCTGGAAGCTCTTTTTATATTGAGGGGCAGGTATCCAGGGAGAGTGTGGTGCTGGAGTGGAGATCATCATGAAGAAGGGTTCAAAGTTAGATTTATATTCCAAGAAATCCAAGGACATGTTAGCCTGCACACACAAAGTTAGTTGTTTAAAAACTCTCCAACACTATTGATAACAAACCCTAATGTTAAGCTGTGAAAAACTGTCCAAAAAAGTTAAGACTAGAAGTGTATGAATACAAAAAGCACTTGTAAACTATTTTACAACCTCGCTAATCGCACTTTTACAACTGTTTGAAGTAGAACTTGTGGTAAACCAATCCCAAATGTTCCGAGTTATTTATAAATCCTATTTCAACATAAGATGTCTTTTGTCCCTCACACCTCTAATTGCCACTATGCCTCAGACCTTCATGTCATTCAGCGCTGGAAAGCTTGATGTAAAGAATGACTCAGATCTCTCATCTCACTCAGTCCTTATGTTGACAGAGCTCCCTTTCAAACCCTGCCTTCACTGACATTTTTATTCATACTGTCAAGTACAATTCCATTTCATGCCCTTCCTAAATCTTTCTACATTTCAGAGGACATAGGATCCAGACCTCAAATGTTAGATAGGAATTTAGCAATTTGTTCTCCTCGGAAGGCAGTCACTCTGCTGGTCAATGTTCCATTCCCTGCTCTACTGCTGCCAACTTATTTGCTACATCCATCCTCCAACCTTGTTTGATGATGATCCGCTTTTTTTAAAATTATTATTAAAAGAGGTGATTAGTGAAGAGGCACCAACAGGGTATAGCTTTAAGCTTCATTCATTTGTGCAGCTCCATTTGATCTCCCTCACCAAGCCACTCATTTTCAAGTCTTATCTTGAATACTTATTGTTCACCTTAGCCTACACGTGACAGTAAGTCTCACTTACTATTCCTTTCAGCCCATTACTGTAGCCTTCCCTTTGCCAATCATTAGAACTAATCTTCGTACGTGCAGTTACCACTTACATCTTCGTTCTTCCCTATTCTAGTCTCATGTTTTTCCTTTTCTGCCTGATTAGTCATCCAGCTCTGGAGTGCTCTCTATTTTGCCTTTGAAGCAAAGGACTCTAAGAACTCTACATAAATAGATTGTCTATTGCCCGTTTGAGAGAGGCTATTAAAATCAATTATGGATTTTGTAGCTCACTGGTAATAAAGCTATACCCTCCACCCCCAAAGAGAGCCCTACTGAACTCTAAGCAAGTTAGAATAAGATTAGTGGCCTACAGGACCAAAGAGACCAACTCCTGTCAAAGAGACAAATACTGCAGCTATTGACAGAAGACTGGTGTCTGGTGCTATATGTGAGCACATTAATAAATTCTCATCTTCCACGCAGTTCAGGACATGTCAATACATCCTCTGAAGTCTGTGTAGTTGAGAGCTGTCTTTTGTCAGTCCAGAGTCCCCACTCTTTAATGGCCAAAAGCAACAAGCTAGCAGGCACCAACACAAGCCTTTTTCAGAATCACTAACACAGACAAGGTTAATTTGAAATATTTAACATTAAATCACATAGCGTCACTATCTGAGAGAGAACCCTCCTGCCCTACTATACATTCTCAGGGACAGTTCTCTGTCGATACCATTGTAAAATGCTCTATACACTTTTAGTCTCTTTGGTATTTCTAAACTGCCTATCACTTTGGTGAATGAAGTACAGGTAGGAAGGAAGCATCAGTCAAATGAAAAAGTCCCATTCAATTACATCACATGAAGGCAGACAACTAAGCATTTTACAACAGTATCGACAGAGAACTATCCTGAGACTATATAGCAGGGCAGGAGGGTTCTCTTCACATAGATAGTTAGTGATGCTACGTGATTTAATAGGCATCACAGAAACTTGGTGGAATGACGACAATCAATCAATGGGACACAGCAATACCACGGTATGAAATATATAGGAATGAAAGAGTATGCTGGTGGGGGAGTGACACTACATGTGAAAGAAAGCAGAGTCAAATAAGAAAAAACGTAAATGAATCAAACTGTATCTCAGGATCTCCATGGATAGAAATTCCATGCTTGAATAATAAGAGTATAGCAGGAGGAATATACTACTGATCACCTGTCCAGAATGGTGATGGTCATTGTGAAATGCTCAGAGACTGGAGAGGCTATAAACATAGAAAACTCAATAATAATGGGTGATTTCAACTGTACCCAGTCAATACGGGGATGTGTCACCTCAGGATGGGATGCAGAGAAAGTTTCTAGACACCATTAATGGCTGCTTCTTGGAGCAGCTAGCCCTGGAACCCACCAGGGGAAAGGCAATTCTTGATTTAGCCCTAAGTGGAACACAGGGTCTGGTCAAAGAGGTGAAAATAACAGAACCGTTCAGTAATAGAAACCATAATATAATTACATTTAATATCCGGGGGGGGGGGGGGGGACGCACAGGGGGAAGAGGAGAAATAGCAAAGAAGCCCACCACAGTAGCATTTAACTTCAGAAAGGGGAACTTAAAAAAAAAAGGAAGCTAGTTAAATGGAAATTAAAATAAACTGTGACAAGAGTAAAATGTCTGCATGGAAAGTTTTTAAAAACATCATAACCGAGGCCCAAATTAAATATATACCCCAAATTAAAAAAAATAGCACAAGGACCAAAATGTCACCATGGCTAAACAGAATAAAAAAGAGGCAGTTAGATGCAAAAAGGCATCCTTTAAAAAACTAGACGTCAAATCCCAATGATGAAAATAGAAAGGAGCATAAACTCTGGCAAGTTAAGTGTAAAAGCAAAATTTTTGGCATACCAAATTATAAAGAGAAAACTAGTGAAAGACAAACTAACAGCAAAATGTTTTTTCCAAGTATAGCAGAACCTAAAAGACACGAACACCAGAGTTATGGACTGACTGGTCCACAAGACACCAAGGTTGAAACCGGAAGTAACCAATCAGGCAGCAGCAGAGATGAATAAAAAAGAGCAAGTACTGTACTGTGCCTGTACTGCATCTTAACGGTAGGCCCATCTGGGTGGCTGCCCCCACCCCCACTCACGGACAGCCACTTACACCAGGATGCTGGAGCTGCCAGGCCGAGGCAGCGGAGACCGCAGAGCAGGAGCAATGCTGGGGTCTGCGCAGCTTTCTCACACCCCCCCCCGGGAGGGAGAAGTGGTTTTTACCTCCCCGGCTCGGAAGGGGACGCAGTGTGTGTACCCCCACTCGTCCGGCTGGGACTGGGACACGGACACACACACACACACACACACACACACACCCCCAGAGGGGAACAAGCTTGCAAACTCATGCCGGGGCTGACTAGGTTGCTCAGCTGCTGCTGAATCCTAGCTTGGAGTGTCAGCTGCTGGATCTGGAGCCTGAACTGCACTTTGTCCATAACTCTGCAATGTTTGTAGCTCTGAACAATCTCCATTCCGGAGGTGTCTGTAACTCTGAGGTTCTACTGTACATCAGAAGCAGGAAGCCTGCCAAACAGACAGTGGGGCCACAGGATGATCAAAGTGCTAAACGAGCACTCAAGGAAGACAAGGCCATTACAGAAAAGCTAAATGAATTATTTGTATCTTCTTCACTGTAGAGGATATAAGGGAGATTCCCACAATTGAGTCATTCTTTTTAGGTGACAAATCTGAGGAACTGTCCCAGATGGCTTTGGATCAAATTGATACATTAAAACCATAATAAGTCACCAGGACCAGATGGTATTCACCCAAGAGTTCTGAAGGAACTCAAATATGGAATTGCAGAACTACTAATTGTGGTATGCAACTTATCACTTAAATCAACCTCTGTACCAAATAACTGGAGGATAGCCAATGTAATGACAATTTTTAAAAAAGGCTCTAGAGGCGGTCCTGGCAATTTTAGGCTGGAAAGCCTAATTTCAGTACCAAGCAAATGGTTGAAACTACAAAAAGGAACAGAATTATCAGACACATATGAACAGAATTTGTTGGGGGAAGAGTCAACACGACTTTTGTAAAGGGAAATCATGCCTCACCAATCTCTTAGAATTCTTTGAGGGGGTCAACAAGCATGTGGACAAGGGTAATTCAGTGAAAATAGCCTTTCAGAAAGCCTTTGACAAGGTCTCTCACCAAAGGCTCTTAAGAAGTCATGGGATAAGAGGGAAGATCCTCTCAAGAATCAGTAACTGGTTAAAAGAAAGGAAATAGGGTAGGAATAAGTCGTCAGTTTTTAGACTAGAGAGAGGTAAATAGCAGTCTCCCTCAGCGATCTGTAATGGGGCCAGTGCTTTTCAACATACAGTGAAACCCCGCTATAACGCGATAATTGGGGTCCAAAAAATTCCATTGCGATAAATGCGGGGTCGCGTTATAGGGGGGTTACAAAAAATTACCGTTTCAAGCCGGTCTCTTCTCCTCTCGCCAAAGCGGAGAAGTTTCAAGCTGGTCAGTTTCAAGCCCTCTCTTCTCTTCTCCCCAAAGCGGAGAAGTTTGATCAGCTTGAAACTGACCAGTTTGAAACTTCTGCTTTGGGGAGAAGAGAAAAGAGAAGAGAGGGCTTGAAACTGACCAGCTTGAAAGTGACTGGCTTGAGTTTCAAGCCAGTCTCTTCTCTCTTCTCGCCAAAGCGGAGAAGTTTCAAGCCGGTCAGTTTCAAGCCCTCTCTTCTCTTCTCCCCAAAGCGGAGACACTTCAAGCTGGTCAAACTTCTCCACTATGGCCAGAAGAGAAGAGACCAGCTTGAAACTGACCAGCTTGAAACTTCTCTGCTTTGGCAAGAGGAGAAGAGACCGGCTTGAAACTGACCAGCTTGAAACTTCTCTGCTTTGGGGAGAAGAGACCGGCTTGAAACTGACCAGCTTGAAACTTCTCCGCTTTGGCGAGAGGAGAAGAGACCCGCCTGAAACTCAAGCCAGTCACTTTCAAGCTGGTCAGTTTCAAGCCGTCTCTTCTCTCTTCTCCCCAAAGCAGAAGTTTCAAGCTGGTCAGTTTCAAGCTGATCAAACTTCTCTGCTTTGGGGAGAAGAGAAGAGAAGGCTTGAAACTGACCGGCTTGAAACTGACTATCTTGAGTTTCAAGCTGGTCTCTTCCCTTCTTGCCAAAAGGGGAAGCGGAGGCAGGGGGGAAGGGGCGGGGGGGGGGGGGGGGAAGGAACAGGGGAGATGGGGAGGAGATGGAGCCAGGGTTGGGTCCAGGCGAGGAAGCACGCTCTGGATGCTTTTTTTTTTTTGCTTGGGGCAGCGGGAGCCACCTTATGATCGCGTTATAGCCAAATTCGCGTTATGGGGGGGGCGCTATAGGGGGGTTTCACTGTATTCATAAATGATCTGGAAAAGGGGGTAAACAGTGAGGTGTCAAAGATTGGAGATACAAAATTACTCAAGATAGTAAAGTCCAAATCAGATTGCGAAGAGTTACAAAGAGATTTCACAAAACTGGGTGTCTGGGCAACAAAATGGCAGATGAAATTCAGTGTTGATAAATGAGAAGAAGTAATACTGGAAAACAATCCCAGCTACACATACAAAACGATGCAGTCTAAATTAGATGTTACCACTCAAGAAAGATCTTGGAGTCATTTTCAGAGAACTATACACAATATCTGCTCAGTGTGCAGCAACAGTCAAAAAGCAAACAATGTTAAGGTCCATTAGGAAAGGACTAGATAATTAGATAGTAAATATCATAATGCCCCTATATACATCCATGGTACACCCACACTTTGAATACTCTGTGCAGTTCTGCTCAACCCATCTCAAAAAAAGATATCTAAGAAACAGAGAAGGTACAGAGAAGGGCAGCAAAAATGATGAAAGGTATGGGACAGCTTCCCTATGAGGAGAGATTAAAAAGACTGGGACTGTTCAATTTGGAAAAGAAACGACTAGGAGGATATGATAGAGGTCTATAAAATCATAAATGGTACGGAGAAAGTGAATAAGGAAGTATTGTTTACCCCTTCATACAACACAAGAACCACGGGTCACCCATCAAATTAATAGGCGGAAGGTTTAAAAACAAACCAAAAAAAAGTACTTCTTCACACAACGCACAGTCAACCTGCAGAACCTGTTGCTAGGGGATATTGTGAAGGCCAAAAGTATAACTGCGGGGGTGGTGGGGGAAAGCATTAGATAAGTTAATGGAGAACAGGTTCATCAATGGCTATTAGCCAAGATGGTCAGGGATGCAACTCCATGCTCTGGGTGTCCCAAAGCCTCTGACTGTCAGATGCCGGGACTATATGACAGGAGATGAATCACTTGATCATTGCCCTGTTCATTCCCTTTGAAGCATCTGGAATTGGCCACTGTCTGAAGACAGGATACTGGGCTAGATGGACCATTGATTTCACCCAAGATGGCATTCTTAAATTCCTATGTTAATAGATGTCTCTTGAAATCACATATCTAGATATACTGTAAGATCTAAAAACAAATGAGAGCTAGGTTAAAACTCAGTTACAACAATTTGCTGAAGTGAAGCACATCCTCTTAGGTCTTAAGCCAAATTGCCATTTCACAGGTTGGTAGCCTGAAGTACTTGTTCTAAATGGAAGTCTGTGACCTACCAATCAGCAACATTTTGGTCAAGCCCCCTGAACTACCGCTGAAGTCAGTGTTCATCTCCAAATCTGGCCCTTGGCTAACAGCTATCTAACAATTTCATTTTCCTATATTTGCATATACAAGCTTGCCCTCTTTAAACAGAGCTGGAATCTTGCTTCACTGGTTATGCGTGAAGTAATAACACCACCACCATTAGGCAATATCCATTCAGTAACACAGCCAGGCATAAAGTAGTGTTTGGTCACAAATGGAACAGTAATGCAGCTGTTGTGATGTTACTTACCAGTACATCCGTCAGATAATCTGCACTGTAGTTCTCACCATGCCTTCGTGCTTTTCCATTTACTGAAAGAGTGTAATTATAGTACTTTGAATTTTTTTCCTATGAAAGAAGAAAAAGATATCACTTATATAAAAAGACAAGAATCTACTATTTCATTGACCACTTTAAATAAACTAAGTTGTCAGCAAGTATTTGTCAAGCACGATTTTATCAAACAATTTGTCCTATTTAAGTATTTGTAATATGTGCACTGCAAAAGGCCTACAAGCGAAGTGATTCTATACTATAATAATGTCAAGTTTTTCTCTGTTGAAATCAGGTTTTTAGATATTTCTCTTCATTAGAAATAACTCCTCATTAACATCAACAGCCTCCATACAAAGCTGAGAAAATGCAACACAATATGAAGGAAGGGAATTTCCTCTTTTAGTTAACAGAAGCATGCAGAAAGCAGACCAGTACTTATTCAGCACAATTAAGCTAGATTTACTTTTGTAAAGTACCTACAACTAGGTATTTATTGGCGCTGTCACATACCAAAGCATACCAAAAACTCCATCCAGGAGGGACGTGGCTTATTCCCCCTGCATCTTCTGCTCCATACTGAAAAAAAGAAAAAGAAAAAAAGTGACCCAGCACAGTCTCAGATGTTTAGGAGGGTTTGTTTTCTTCCATAGCAGACAGAAATGCAAAGGCCCAGTTCTAATTAGGTAAACACAGTCTGACCATGTGGTGCCTATGGTGGGGGAAAACCCAGCATGTGCCCGAACCACAGAAGTCCAGCTGTCCCACAACCCTTCCCCAAATATAATCCTCAAATTCTAGTACTCCTGAAGTAGAGGACTAAACTACTGACTCTCTCAAGACTACCTGTTAAATGGATGCTGATACTTTGACAAAACTAAGTTAAGACATGCAACCTAACTTTTCTCATTTCCTCCATTCCTTTAACAATTCTGAGAAGGACCTTTTCATCTAAATAGTAGCATTTTAAATATTATGGGGGTTTATTTTATCTACAAAAATAAGGATTAAGACTTTATTTCACAAAGTTACTTTCAGTATAGGCAATTCACCTGTGTCACAGCAAATATGAGTAAGATATACCTCATTCAAATACTTCCCAGCAAAAAATGTTTGATAGCCACACATGGACTTGAGGAGAGCTGGGAAGGTATATGGTTCCTGTATCTTCTGCCATGATTTGCTGCTGCAGTTTCCCTCCAGAGTGTTATTGACAACATGATGATTATGTGGGTACTTTCCTGTTAAGATGCTAGCTCTGCTGGGACAGCACAATGCACTGGGCACATACTAGAACACAGAATGAAAAAATACAAATTGTAAATTGAATCTTTGGGCGGGGGGGGGAATCTAGTTTTTAGCCAATAGCAAGAGACATTAAAAGATATGCAGATGAGTCACTCACATCACATAGATCAGATTACTCCCATTTATTTTTTATCAATTAGAGGTTGCATATGGGATTGGGTTCATATTTTCTTTAGAGTTTGCAACTTAGAAAATGCATGTTATACACACAGCAGGAAGCACCAGTTATTTGAGAATTAACAGTTATTTCAATACTACTTATTATAACAATTCCAGTAAATAAGAATGGGGAACCATTAGTCACTTTTCAAACCTGTACAAAGCCAAATCTTTGAAAGATTTCCTTATTAGTTTATAGCCAAAACTTACATTTCCTAAAATTATTCCTTAAATTAAGTGTTCTGAAACATTCCGTCCCAGGCACAGAAAGTGATCTTGGGTCCAATTCACACCTTACCACAGGAATTAATCTGCCCTCTTGTATTCACCATATTTAAAAAGTTGAAACTAAACTTCAGAGTCAAGTTAGAGATTAAGTTTGCTATACCATTACAAAACCATAGAATTTAAATTAAAATAGCTTAAATAAATAAATACATGCCACTGAAGGCTACAGAAGTCGATGTCACCACTTACTGCATTTGAGAAGCTTATCCCCATCTCTGCAATAAGGGCACTGGTCTTCTTTAGTGGTGTCTGTAACAAAGGTAGTAATTAGTACAATGAGCTAAAAATATCTGGATACTGAGATGCTAGTGTGCTATCTAAAGTGGCAACCTTACGTTGATTTCATATTTATAGAGTACCAATCACCATAGTATTTAGGCATAGGCTAGACCAGTGGTTCCCAAACTGGGGTTCGTGAACCCCTGGGGGTTCGCGAAATGTTACAGGGGGTTCTCGGGAAAAAATTCCCTAATGGCGGAGAGAGCTGTCCCTAGGGACCCCGGGCAGCATGGGTCCAGCAGCCCGAAGCCCCTGGACTTCCAAGAGCTAAGCAGATCAAAGCAAGCACATCTATCACACTGAGATTTAAACTTCAAGACTCCTTATAAGAAATGGAAAGGGAGGTGGATATTTTTTGCTGTTTTTAAAATTAAATAGGCAGCTAGTGTTGTTTTTAAAATTATGATGAAGAACAAGTTTAAGCTTTGTTGTAACGTGCGTTGTTTGCCTGGACTGCTCAAGACCTGAATGCTTGTGTAGGAGGAACTCTGAGTTGGCTTCTTAAATACCTTCATGCTGTTTCACATCTGATACTCCTTGATGAAACATATGAGCCTTGTCTTATAACAGGCTTATTCAAAGTGATAAAAGCTACAAAAGTGAGATCTTGGAAGAGTGTTGCCATTTTCATAATGTAATAAAAATACTGTAATGTTAAATAATAATAGTGTGTAATAAGCATGTCATAAAAACAAATTTTATATTTCCAAGACCACTGCTTTTCTAATTTAAATATTCATTTTTAGGAGGGGGTTCACGACATTTTAGTGAAAGGGGTTCACAGGTTGTTAAAGTTTGGGAACCACTGAGCTAGACCAAACCAATGCTTTCATTTCTTTGCAGTGAAACTTCAAACTCTACATCTAAAATGCAAAGCTAAAGTTATCAAAATTCTTAGTTTACTTTTTGCAAGTTTTGACAGAATTCTCCTTTTAAGTAATTACATTCTACCCAACATTTCTTCATTCAAATGGATCAATTAGACATCATTTTCAAGCCAGAATATGGTGTTTTGTTTCTTTAAAATGCCCCTTTTCATCCTGGAGCCAGACTACTACAATCTCATAGTGTGAATTGATTCCTCATATGTAGTTAGTGAAACAATCTTCCAAAATGGTCATTAAAACTAAGTAGCCCAGGCATAAGATTTACTTTCCCACTCTCACTGGAATGAAAACGCTAATATTTTACTCTATCAAAAACAGGTACTCACCCTGGGCAAGTAGAATTTAAAGACTACAGTAAAATGAGCCTTTTGGGATCTTTGAAAGAAAGGTGCTCTAAGTAAGTAACATTCATTGTTTAATTTGTGAAATTTGTCAAGTCACAGGACCTATTTCTGTTTTAATGTCGATTCCTTCAATGGACATCCCGAAGCACTCAACATCCCAAGTGAAGAACTACATACAGATAGGTTAATTAAGTGATCCTGGTGTGATAAAAACTATGCATATAGCAAACCATGCGTGTGTTGATGCTGGTCAGTTTAAGACAGTCAACTGCAAATCCTAAAACTTTTTGGATTGATGAAGACCTGTTACTTCAGGTTGTGAGGAAAAGTGAACACGTATACTAGAGAGAGTTAAAACTAATGAATCCATGTTTGTCTCATGTCAAGGTCAGGCTTACAGAACACCATCAGGCTTGGTCAAGAATTCATTCCCAGCACAATAAGGAAGAGAAACTCAAACAACCTCTGCTGTTAATATCTAGAACTGTGAACTAGGGAGAGGGAAATGATTTTCTTCATTGCCCAACTAGTATGAAGAGCAAAAAACTGGAAGGATAAAATATAAGACAGGGATTTTTTAGTGTTTAATCCAAAACATTGTGAGCAAGAATTCTCTCATGACCTCTCTCTTTAATATAGATAACTATGTGTGAAGTTCTGAATGCACTAGTTCTCTTGACCAAAAGCATATTATATATTCTTTTACCTCATGTTCTTCGGAACAGCGCAGAACTTGCACCCCAAAATGCAGTATGTTGCCTTTCTGATAATACTGTCTCAATATTTACGCTACAAATTAAACCCCCATGTTAGAGCTGAGTGAACCATACCTAACTAAGTCACGCTTACAATAACCCAAGGAACCGGTTATGCAGCTAGATACCCCCTACAAAACGGTCTGGGCTCAAGGCGCTTTTCCTTCTCCCAAGATGCAGGGGCCCCACTGCCGAAGCGGCGATGAGAGACCCTCTCTCCCCTCCAGCGAGGGAACTGCAAGGGGGGGGGGGGCGTCTGCTCCACCGAGCCCCCGCACAGCCTCGCCCCTCACCCCGAGCCGAGTCAGGCCAGGAGCAAACGCTGCCGTGCCCGGGCGGGCGGCACCGCGAGGCCCACCTGTGACACAGCCGGGGGCAGGACCAGCCCTGGGCAGGGGGCAGAGCCCGCAACGGGAACACAGACCCCCCCAAGCCCAGGCGTGGGGCCGGGCCCCCAGCGCGGTAGGGAGAGCAGGTTACCATGCCGCCCAGGCAGACATCCTGGTCATCGGTCAGGATCAGCACCACGCTGGGCTTCCGCGCCCCGCCGGTCCCAGCCGCCTGCGCGCAGCCCCAGTCGCGGCTCAGCACCAGCAACGCGGCCAGCGCCAACCCCCGCACCGCGGGAGACATCGTGCGGGACCCGCTCGCAGCACCGCAGCTTCCGCCCCAGCGCTGTCCCAGACGAGCGCAGAGCGAAACCGACTCGAGCGGCGCCCCGCCCCCGGCATATGACCAGGGTGCGCAGCAGGCGCTGTCACGTGACCGGCCCGGCTTCAGCAGCGGCCTTGGCCGCGAGGGGAGCAGCCTACCCCGCCCCCATCCTCGCTCCCACCCCCTCAGCCAGCTCCGCCCCAGCCTCATTCCCATCCCCTCAGACAGTCCCGAGACTTGTCCGCTCCCCCTCCCCAGACTGGTCCACTCCGCCTCCCTCAGCCAGCCCCGCCCCCGCCTCACTCCCATCTCCTCAGCCAGCCCCGCCCCCGCCTCACTCCCATTCCCTCAGCCAGCCCCGCCCCCGCCTCACTCCCATTCCCTCAGCCAGCCCCGGCCCCGCCCCGGCTTCACTCCCACCCCCTCAACCTGCCCTGTCCTCTTCCACCTCCTCAACCTGGCCTACCGTGCCTCACTCCCAACCCCAGGCACACATCCACTTGCCTCACTCCCACCCACACCTCACTGCCTCTCTCCTCAGTGGCATCCAGCCGCAGCGTGTGGCCTGGGTTTCCTGACACACGCTCTCGTGGACCCAGGGTGTCCAGATGTCTCGATTTTATAGGGACAGTCACAGTCCTGATATTTGGGGCTTTGTCTTATGTATGTGCCTGTGACCCCCACCCTTGTCCTGGTTTTTCACACTTGCTATGTGGTCATCCTACTCGGACCTGGCGCTGCTCCTGGAGCTTGGGACTCTGTTAGGCAGACCTGTCAAGCCCCCACATTTGGTGTCACCCTGGTGGGAGGCAGCCAGCTGAGGGATGTAGGTCCAGCGTGTCCACAGAGCCAGTGACTGCCCACAGCAGCACTATGTTTGGCATTGTTGGTACTCCACACTTCAGGCCATACAGCCACTGGTGCATGCTGGGTAACGCTAGGAACTGGCCTGTGCTGAGTCAGTGGGTCTGTCTCACAAGGCACCGTGACCACACGCCTGCTTGGGATGCTGGGATTTCTTCCCCTGGCGCCAGATATTCACCTTGGGGCTCATTGTCAGATGTGCTGAGCTCCCACAGTTCCAATTCAAGTGTGGGATGTTAACCTCCTCTTTAAAATCTTCCTGCCGGAGTGCCTGGCCCAGGGTTTTATACTGCTGCCCATCACTGCAGTATCTGGAACCTTCCACTTGAAAACAATAATAATAGCAAAGTCCCTAATGGACATCATGGAACCTCTGGCTCTTCTCTTTTGAGAGTAAAAAAAATCTGTTTGTAGAAGGATTATTATTTGTTTTGGTTAATTGATTTTTGTTTCTCAGTTTTGGTCTTGTTTGTTTTTAATTGTGTTTGTTATACTACCAAAAGGTGTCCTTAAAAAAACCCAGCTCCACTAAATGAACTTCTAACATCGAGGTTTGTGTCTGTTATTTTATTCTACTCTGGTTTTTATTTTGCTCTCATCACACAAGTATCTGAACACTTTCCACTAATGCATTAAGCAATATAACTAACATCTGTCAAAACAATGTAGTGTTTTGTCTTGGTAGGTCTTTTTTTATTTTAAGGTGTACATGCTGCTGCAAAATTCCTTTTGGTAACAGGTAATGCTAACAACCCTCCTTTCAAAGATGATCCAGAGGGTTGTGATGTGTCAACAATTGCTTATCCTCCCTGAGGAATTCTAAATAGGATGCCATGTGAGATTCACGCAGATAGAATGAGTCTTATGATCATAGGTATTGTTTGAGTGGGAGAATGACATTTTCTATTTGGGATCCCACTTAATGCAAGTGAGTTGAAAGGGCTGTTAATGATATCTAGTGATGGTGTTTTTTCAAAGTGAAGGTGGAAAAGTGGACATATATAGCTCCTAATTCTGCCCTAACTGAAGGAAGAGATAAGGTGGGTGAGGTAATATATTTTATTGGACCAACTGCTGGTGAAAGAGATAAGCTCTGTGTAGCTCTAAAACTTGTCTCTTTCACCAACTTGAAGTTGGTCCAATAATATTACCCACCCATCTTGTCTCTCTAATATCCTGGGACCAAGATTGCTACAACAGCACTACAAACAACGCATTGAAGGAAGTCATTGGCAAAAATCCTATTGACTTCAATGGGAGCTGGCACAGGTTCAAAGACTAAGGGCATGTCTACATGCAGAAGTCTAACAGCATAATTATATTGGTATCCTGGTATACCAGGTTAATTATACCATTATAGATATACCAGTATAATTCTTCTTGTAGACATTCTTATTTCAGAATAACCATAACTAAGGATAAGATTATGTCACAGAGGTCACAGAAGTCACAGAGACCTCCATGACATTTTCCGCTTCAGCCCCAGGACAGCGGGGCTGGAGCTGTCAGCCAGTGGGGACCCTGGAGCTCTCAGCCACCTCAGGCAGCTGGGACACCCGCAGTTCCCAACCTCTGGCCCCTGAGCTCTGAGCCACAGCAAGAGGCCCCTGCAGCTCCCAGTTGCTGTGGGTGGTCAGAGGACCCTGGAGCTCTGAGCCGCTGTAGGCAGTGGGGAGATCCTGGTGCTCTCAGCCACTGTGGGCAGCGGGAGAACCCTGGATCTCCAAACTGCTCCAGGCGTCTGGGGAACCCCAGAGCCACAGCAGCAGTGGGTGCTCGACCCCCCCCCCATTTTGTCATGGTTATTTTTAGTAAAAGTCATGGACAGATCACGGGCTTTTACTAAAAATAACCCTGACGAAATCTTAAACTTAACCATAACTATAGTAGTATAAATATATTAGTATACTTTATGTCAGTAAATTTCCCCTTCTCTGGTCTGCCTTTGAGATAACTGACAACACCAAAGAAAGAAGTACACGAGAGATTCAGCAATGCACATTACAGTGAAGATATAACAAAGGTGGGAGACATCTTAATATAGAAACCTTCATTAACCATTTGATATGGATAGACACAGAACTCACAGATGATGTCTGTGACAGGCAACTTGGGACATTTTGGGTCCTGCAGAGTATGTTGTAATTAATACATTAAACAGAACATAAAAACCATTTGGAAAAATGCTGTATAGAGTGGGTGCTGTTGTGAACAGCTGAGGCAAATGCACTGTGGATGATCTCTGGTCATAAAAGACAGTTTCATTAATTGTTTTCTATTACTTATTAGGCTTGAGTTAGTTGCTATTACAATGGACCCTCCTGGGGACAACTGTACAGTAGAACAGGTTGTATGTAGTCTTCAGCAACTTTTGCGTTCTTTTGAAAATAAAATTGCCATGATAACTGTGAAAAACAATAACCTGGATGAATAACTAGGCAAAGTTGAGGACTGGATGAAATTCAGGTGCAGTCTTGTGAGTCTGCAGCTTCTGAACTGAGAAAATTATACAGGAGTCTAGCCAAGAAATATACTACACAGAGAATTTTGAAAGTGACTTTGTTAGCACTAAACTGAAGTCCAGTGTAGCAGAGCTAGTGAAGAGAATCACAATTTCTATTATAACAAAACTTTAAATATTACTTATTGTTATTATGTTAAAAAGGCCAATACCATCTGCAGCTGGCTACTGCTGAGTAAGGGAAAGAGAGAGTAGTGGACATGGCTTGCTGCTCCCCTCATATCTGTCTCAGGTACAGTCTGGTAATCAAAGACCACTAGGTGGAAGTAGACGCCTCGCCTACGCAAGACCTTGCATTTTTACAGTTGTCCTTCGCCTACACAATAGTGTTTTCCAGCTAAAATAGTTATTTCTATACCAGTTTTTACTGACCAGATAGCAGACATTCGAGGTCTAGCATGCACCAATCAAATGTTAACACACCAGGGCTTTGTCTAAGTGTGTATAAAAGACCTGTAATTTCTGTGTTAATTGAAGTCCTGTCACTTGGCACAGACTTCCCTTATTTTGCAAAATAAAGTACCTTTCTTTCCTTATCCCTGTCTGGCTGTTATTGGCTCTCAGCTAGGCGGACCCTATATTTCGGTAACAGTAGCACAAATGTATACACCTGGCAGGCTGTTCAAAAAAGAAAGGTAATCAGGTGCTGTGTTGTCATGTCATGTGTCAATGGCGAAAAGATCACAGGAACAATTGCTTCCTTCTAATATTGAACAAAGAATTGTATTAGAATAAAGAAAACAGTGTAACACTACTAACTCACTCTGCATTTTCTCTCCAACTAGGTCATTCATTCCTGGGAGAATTTAGCTACACAGCCAGTACTGAAAGTTAGGTTTTTTTTTTTCCTTCTGGTGCTTTAGTGATGAGTTTCCCCAGCAAGCCCAAATAACATTTCCCCTGGGCCCAGGGCAAATTCATAACACAGCCCTCACCCCATCCCACACAGCTAGATACATAGGTACAAACCTACTCTCACCAGGTTTATATAAATAACATTTAATCAAACTCAAATATCCATAATTTAGTTTGTATGTTTTTCTGACAGGTGATGGGCTTGCGGCCCTGTGTGGCCAGGCCCCTCCTTTGGACCAGGCCCTGCGAAAGTCCCACCCACAGCAGCTGTAGTGTTCTTGGGGGGGTCCGGGTCCCCACCCCTCTGCAACAGGTGCAGTGTCCCAGGACGAGGTCCCTCGCAGCAGGTGCAATGCCCCAACCCTGTACCAGGGTGGCGTGTACCACTCAGAGGGGGGTGTTGCGTCAGGCCGGAGACAAGTTCATGTCAGGTTCAGATTCTCCCCCCGCTGCCCGGTGTAGAATAGGCTCAACCCGGAACTCGGCCCGGCGGCCGCCGGCAGGGGCGGGAGCTGCGAGCCGTGCTGCATGGCCAGGCGGCAGCTGGGGCGCGGGGCGAGGCGAGCGAGGCTGCGCCCGGCCGGGGCTGAGGGCACAGGCGGCGGCCCCGGGGGATGGAGCTGCTGGAGATAGACCTGGAGGGCGGGAGCTCCTGGGAACCCGCGGCGGGAGCGGGGAGCCCCGGGCCGCAGCGCCAGGGCGCTCGGGGCAGGGGCGGCAGCAGCGCGGACAGCCTGGCCGAGGAGGAGGAGGAAGAGGAGGATCCCGCGGGCAGGTACCGCAGCACCTCGTCCCTGGTGAGCGGCCTCCTGACCGAGCTGTATAGCTGCGGGGGCCGCGCCCGGCACCGGGACAGCGTGGACAGCTCCACTGAGGCGTCCGCGGGCTCCGATGTCTTCCCCGGGGGCAGAGGCAGCAGCGCCGAGTCCCGCTTCCTCCAGGAGCTGCAGCAGCGGCCGAGCCAGCGGCACCAGATCGAGTATCTGGCCCAGAAAGGTAAAGGCTCCGGGACGGACCGCCTGCACCCACCTCCGCCCTAGCCGGCCACCCCATTGGCACCGTCAGTCTCCCGCCCCGCGCCCCCACCTCTGCCCTACCCAGCCATCCCGTTGGCACCGGGAGTCTCCCGCCCCGTGCCCCCTTTCCACCCTGCCTGGCTGCCCCAAGGCACTGGGAGTCTCCTGCCCTGCAGGCCAACCTCAACCCTGCCCAGCCATCCCACCAGCACTGGGAGCATCCTGGCTCTCACCCCAACCTTATTCATAGAATCATAGAATATCAGGGTTGGAAGGGACCTTAGGAGGTCATCTAGTCCAACCCCCTGCTCAAAGCAGGACCAATCCCCAATTTTTGCCTCAGATCCCTAAATGGCCCCCCTCAAGGATTGAACTCACAACCCTGGGTTTAGCAGGCCAATGCTCAAACCACTGAGCTATCCCTCAGCTATTCCTACCTAGCCACCCCACCAGCACTGGCAGTACCCTGCCCTGGCTCCCATCTCCACCCTGTCTGGCCACCCCAAGTCTCCCGCCCCCATCTCTGCCCTGCACAGCCACCCGAAGGCACTGGGTGTTTCCTGCCCCACACCCCCATTTCTGTGCTTGCCGGCCACCCCACCATACTGGGATTACCCTGCTCCGCGGCCCCACCTCATGTTGCCCCGCCACCTAGGGTCGGATTAACCTTTTGTGGGCCTGGCACCAAACATATTTGTGGGCCCCCATGTAGTCGTTATGGGCCCCTTCCGAGTGTGGGCCCAGTGCGATGGCGCCATTGGTGCCACAGTAAACACGGTACTGCTGGGATGGGCATGAAAACATTTTATTCAAAAACAAAATAAGATATCTGAAGGCATGCTTGATTGAGACCTCCTCTCAGCCCATAGAGAACAAACTGGGCTAGCATCAATATACCCAGAATATTCTTGAATTTGGTTTACTTGTGTGTGGGAGGGGGTTGTTTGTTAGTTTTGTCTTTTGTGTTTAAACACTCAGGGCCTGCTTGGGGACCTGAATAGAAGTGTTTACTTTGCACATTTATGAGCCATATTAAGCCCGGATGTAGCAGTCAATGGAGTTGCACCTGCATCTCCCCACCACCACCTCCTCCACCCAAAGTTATGTTTCATAAAGACATTTTTTTTAAAGCTGGATTTTCTACTTTGGTACAATAATGTTTAAAAAACTTTTTTAAAAAACGTAGTTTCTTTAGCCTATTTCTCCCTTTGCCTCACCATCCCTCATGACTTTAAGTGAAACAGTAAAGTTACTGGGGTGGAATGTGGGGAGGAAAATTACGGGGGAGAAGTTTCTGGGCGCTGGCACGGGGGGGCGGCAGCAGTCAGCCCTGCTGTCACTGCCTCCCCCACCCCAGCCCTGAGGGTCACTGACCACCAGCCTCCCCCACGTTGCTCCCCATGGCGGCACGAAGCTGCAGGGTCAAGATGGTGCCCACGGCTGGGCATCAGGGTTGCTGGGGGTCCGCACGCCAGGAGTCACAGCACTGCTGCCACCCCAGGAGAGCAGGAGAGACTCGGGCGGGTGGAGGGGCCGAGCCAGGAGCCCCTACCCTGTGCCCCATGGGGAGGGCAACACAACAGGTTCAGTGCCCCAGCACTGGGAACCCTCTCCCTGCACCGTTTCCTTTTTTTGGGGGGGTCCACTCTGCTGCCACTCACTTCAACTGGGGCAGCAGCTCACAGCACGGCACGGGACATTATGGGACTACTAGTGTAGCTGGCGGCACAGGTCCAAGGGCCCCAGTGGAAGGCAGCGGCACACGAACTACAATTCCCCACACACCATGCAGCACATTGCTTGGCTGTGACTAGGCTGGATTAACCATTTGTGGGCCTCCAAGATGTTGTTATGGGCCCCTTCCAAGTGTGGGTTTGGAATCACTGACACCATTGTAAACCTGGTACTGTGGCCACCCCACGGCAGTAGGAGTCTCCTGCCCTGCAGCCCAACCTCAGCCCTGACCAGCCCCAGAACATCCTGTCCTTCACCCCAACCTTATTCCTACCCAGCCACCATGCTGGCACCGGCGGTACCGTGCTCTGACCCCCACCTCATGTTGCCCATTCCACCCCACCATCACTGGGGCTATCCTGCACCACATCCCCACCTCATCCCTATCCGGCCACCCCATCAGCACTGAGTATCCATCCCCACATGCCAGCCTCATTCCTGCCCAGCCCTCCCACTGCCACCTGCACGTCAAACTCATCCCTGCAAACAGAATAAAGTCCAGACCAGCAACATATATACATGACCCTATTAAAGCAGCAGTTTCATAAAGCTAAAAACAACTATGAGCCCAGTCAGCTGGGAGACTGGATTTAATCAGAAAAATGTGAACGATAATTGGGAATCTTTTAAGAAAATCGTACTATATGCTCCAAAAACCACACTCCCACAATTGAAGAAGGCGGCTGTGCTGGTTTAAAAAAAAAAAATCTGATTTAGAGGGGAAGTGAAAGTAGCTTTACATTTTTTTTTAAATGTTAGAAATGGAAGATAGGGAAAATTGATAATAATGGATATGAATCAGAACTTAGGAATTGTAGAAAATTGATAAGGGAAGCAAAGGGACACAAGGAGAACTATATGGCCAGCTGAGTTAAGGACAATAAGAAGGAGGTTTTTAAATGTATTAGGAACAAAAAGAACCCTGACACTGGTATTGGTCTATTACTAGATGAAAGTGGTAGAATTATCAATAATAATGCAGAAAAGGCAGAAGTGTTCAGTAAATATTTCTGTTCTGTATTTGGAGAAAACAGATGATATAGTCTCATCATATAGTGATAACACTCTTTCCATTCCACTAGGATGTTAAATAAAAACTACTAAAATCAGACATTTTTAAATCAGCAGGTCCAGATATTTTGCATCCAAGACTTTAAAAAGAGCTGGCTGAGAAGCTCACTGGACCATTAATGCTGATTTTTCAATAAGACTTTGAGTTTTGGGGAAGTCCTACGAGACTGGAAGAAAGCTAATTTTGTGCCATATTTTAAAAAGGGTAAACAAGAAGATCCAGGTAATTTTAGACCTGTCAGTCTGATGTCGATTCTGGGCAAGATAATGGAGCGGCTTATACAGGTCTAGATTAATAAAGAATTAAAGGGGAGTAAAGTAATTAATTAAAGTCAACATGGGTTTATGGAAAATTGATTCTGTCAGACTAACTAGGTATTTCTTTTGATGACATTACAAGTTTGATTGATAAAGGTACTGTTGATGTAATATACATAGACTTCTGCAAGTCATTTGACTTGGTAGCACATGACATTTTGATTAAAAAAAACTAGAATGATATAAAATTATGGTACACATAAAAACTGGCTATTTGATAGGTCTTAAAATGTGATTGTAAACAGGGAATCATCATCAAGCAGGTGTGTTTCTAGTGGAGTCCCACAGGGATAGGTTCTTCACTCTACACAATTTAACATTTTTTATCAGTGACCTGGAACAAAACATAAAATCATCACTGATAAATTTTGCAAAAGACATGAAAATTGGGAGAGTGGTAAATAATGAAGAGGAGAGGTCACTGATTCAGAACGATCAGAATCACTTGGTAAACTAGGCGCAAGCGAACACTATGCGATTTAATGCAGCTGAATGTAAATGTATTGCATATAGAAACAAAGAATGCAGGTTATATTTACAGGATTGCAGATTTTATCCTGCGAAGCAGTGTCTCTGAAAAAAGATTTGGGGGTTGTGGTGAACAACAGGTTGAAGATAAGCTCCCATTGTTACACTGTGGCCAAAATAGCTAATGTGATCCTTGAAGGCATACAGGAGAATCTTGATTAGAAGTAGAGAGGTTTTTTCACCACTACATTTTGTCCTGGTATGACTGCTGTTGGAATACTGTGTCAGTTCTGGTGTCCACAGTTCAAGAAGGAGGTGATAAATTGGAGAGGGTTCAGAGAAGAGCTATGAGAATGATTAAAGGATTAGAAAACTTGCCTTACAGTGATAGACTCAATGAGCTCAATCTATTTAGCTTGAGGAGTGACTTGTTTGCAATCTCGAAGTACCTGTATGGGGAACAAATATTTAATAATGGACTCTTCAGTCTAGCAGAGAAAGGTATAACATGATCCAATGGCTGGAAGTTGAAGCTAAATGAATTCAGAATTGGAAATAATGTGCCAATTTTTAACAGTGAGGGTAATTAACTATTGGAACAATAACCATAGGGTTACGGTGGATTCTCCATCTCTGACCATTTTAAAATCAAGATTGGATGTTTTTTATGAAAACTACGCTCTAGGATAGTTAGTGGGCAGTTCTATGGCCTGTGTTGTACAGGAGGTCAGACTAGAAGATCACAATGGTCCCTTTTGGCCTTCGAATCTATGAATTCCTGCCCCACTGGTATGGGGAGCATCCTGCCCCGCCCCTCCACTGACACAAAGAGTATCCTACTTGCACCCCAACCTCAACCCGTGGGTCAGATTGGCAGAGACCCTGGAGGTTTTTCACTTTCCTCTACAGCATGGGGCATGGGTCACAGGTCACTTGCAGGTTCAAACTAGTGTAAATGGTGGATTCTCTGTAACTTGAAGTCTTTAAATCATGATTTGAGAACATCAGTAACTCAGCTAGAGGTTAGGGGTCTATTACAGGAGTGGGCGGGTGAGGTTCTGTGGCCTTCAATGTGAAGGAGGTCAGACTAGATGATTATGATCGTTCCTTCTGACCTTAAAGTCTGTGAGTCTATCCCTGTGTAGCTGCTCCCTGTGTAGGTGCTCCACTGGCACTGGGAGTGTTCTGATCTGCACCCTACACTCATCCCTGGCCAGCCACCAACACGGGGGTTACATTCCTCCAAAATAATCCATGACTTCACAGGGAGTAACCTATTCTGTCCATTGCCCCCAGCCTCTTCCCTGCCCACTGTACAACCCCTTCCCTGATCTGCATCAAACTTCCTTGTACAGAGGCACAGCGATTATATGAATCAAATCCTTCACATTTGCTTATGGATGACACCTTCTTTGATCCTGCCTCCTTTCCCTGCACTCCCATCTCATCCTCTCTATTATCCTGGACTTATTTCTCCACCTACCTCTTCACCTTCTCTACCTATGCAAGTGTTACCTTTTCCTCCATCTGCACAAAAGTTGCCTCCCCGCCCTTGCCAAAACAAACAAATCAGCAAACCAGAGCTGGTTCTCCTTTCCATCTACACAGCTGTTTCTCCTCTTCCAGAAACTGCCCCTTCCTCCACCTGCATAACTCCTGGGAAAGGAGGGTGGGATAATCAGGATTTTATCAAAATATTCAGTGCTTGAATGGTGATAATATCAGGTGCAGCATGAGTGTGTTGGGCCATTATTTCCAGTTAAACGTGTTCATATTTTTCTGGAATCTGTCACACAAAACATGGGTTCCAGATGTTTTTCTTTATGAAATTACATAAATCTCAAATAATGACCAGCTGTCACTTGTTCCTGAAAGATTTGTTGACCTTAACATTGCCAGGTAGAGGGCGCCTTCAGGAAACCGGTTTTGTGAATTTATTTAGCTCTGTGTGACCTTATGCATAATTTCTATAGTTTTAAACTAGCGAAGCATAATAACTCTGTAAACTTGGTCATGCATTACAGAGTCCACGTTATTAAAGGTAGTCAATATTTGGGTCACTTTTTTATTTCTGATGAAGTTTTTGACATGTTGGCTTGTTTGGAAATAAATTGAGTCTGAGGGGGAAAAAACAATTTTTTAAATGTAAAAAGTAAACAGAGCTGTTACACCATTTGTCTTACACTTCGGAAGACTTGAACTCAGACAATAGCAAAATGAACCTATCCAAGAATGTTCATGAAAACTAAGCAACTGTGACACTAGATATTAAGAAAAGGAGGACTATACAAAGGCCTCTTGTCTCCTGATGTTAAATCAGCCTTGTTGTTGACATGGAAAAAACCAGGAAGTGAAACCTGCCGATTTCTTCAAATCTGTGCAAAGAGGTTTTTGCTTCTGTATCTGGCCTGTTAAGGTGGTATTGCTTCATCTGATTTTATGGATGGTAATCTCAGTCTCTAGTGGAAACTTGCAATTTCAACATATGATTAGTTCAGTCTAGAATATGTTTAATGAATCAAAACTTGTCAGGGTTTCCATGAGTGTAACTGTAACTTAGTGAACGGCTCTGATATACAAGAAAGAATAAAATCCAGGTCACTCCCTCTATTGATTCTACATGGTAACCAGAGTAAAAAAATAAATTCTTACTCCTAAGTCCATGAACATGATTCTGAATACATACAGGGATCATATCTACAAATAAGAACGTTCCAGTTTTCCATACACAGTTTTCAGAGAGAACCATATTTTAAGGTATCCATGTAACAGCATAGCTAGTAGGTATTTTTGGCTACATCTGTCACAATAAGCACAAATTTATAAATTAGAAAAATTAAGATTCTGCCCTTATACAGTATGTGCAAGTTAATTATTGACTTTGACCCTGCTCCTGAAAGCACTAATGCATATGAATAGTCCTATCCAATAAAGCTACTGTCGTTAGAAAAGCTACATATGTAAATGTCTTCAGCAATGGGTCCTTGGAGTGGCTGCTATAGCAGTTACCATAGATGACACACTGAGCTCAAGTCATATGTGTTTCAGGCTGGACTGTAATAATTTTGTGTTCTGCTTATTGACAGATGCTGATGAACTGGCAACGATAGTACGAGAACTGAATTACAGAATTTGTGTTCAGTCGGCAAAGCTGCTTCGTCATCTGAAGCAGAAAGATAGGCTTTTACATAAAGTGCAGAAGAACTGTGATATTGTCACAGCATGTTTGCAGGCTGTTTCCCAGAAACGCCGTAAGTACTGTTTTGTGTACGTGTGTATTAGTTGTGAGTAGTTTTATTTAATTAATATGGCAGTATTTTGATTAAAACCTTGAATTTCATAGTATGAGATTTCTAAACATGTTCTAAAATCAAGAGGCTAGTTTATGCTATTAGATGCATGTAACTAGCTCCTACTGAAGTCAATGTGCTTGCATGTGAATCAGTTAAAAAGAATTGGTCCAAATAATTGATAAGATATGCTATAATATTCCAAAATGTATGCATTGAAGAAGTTCTCTCTCTCACAGAGTATGCTCTGTAATGCTTTTTCAACTTTAGCATAGGGGAAACATGTTGATTCTGCTTGCTGTGTTTAATTGTAAACTTTTGTGTGGCTGGGGGAAGATAGTAAGTGCCATTATTTTCTCTTCATTAGTAACTGTGTGTTGTATGTATGTTTTTCATTCCAGAGTAGTATTACTAGTATGCCATTTCTTTACTAAGTGGATTCAGAACTATAGATATTGTTAGGAAGCTTGAATATCAACATCTGTCATTTATGCAAGGGTTTCAAAATAGGAGCTGTGGGGAAGAAGAGAAATGTTGCTTTCTGAGTGTTAGTTTTTTTTCTCTGACTAAACAGAATATTTTTGTATTTGATTTTTGATCATTGTCGAAAGGCCCTAAACTACTTTCAATAGGTTCTTGTACAGTGAAACTGTAAAATGTCATATCTAAAACCTTATCATAGCTTTAGAAAGGATATATGAAAATTACCTAACATTCCGTCTTATTTTTTTATTAACACGCAGCGTGACAGGTACAGTAAATGTTCAGGTAAAGTAAATATAAGCATGACCACTTACAAAAATGACTGCAGCAGCTTTGAGGTGCATGCAAAAGGTTTATTTTAAAAATGTGCTGTAGTGATATATACGCTAATGTGGTGTAGTTAAGGGTTTGTCTGGTCCTATTGTAAAATTAAATCTTTGAGCGTTTATGAATGTTGATGTGCTCTACGTGAAATTTAGCAAACAAGTTCTCAGTCAACATATAATACTTAAAATACACGTTCTTCCTCTAATCTCTCCTTTTTCCCCAGAAAAATGTTTAAGGCCTCAATTCTGGAAATGGTTAAGCACAAACATAACTTTAACCTTGTGAGTAGTCCCAAGATTGGGTCCTAAATTCTGACAGTGGAATCCTGGCCACAGTAAATCAATGGCAAAATTCCCATTGACTTTACTAGATTCAGTATTTTTTCACCCTGAGTGTAAAAGAACTGTGATTCTGAGTTTTAGATGTTTTTGTTTTTATTCTTACTATTGGAAAGTGGCACCTTTGTTTGAAAAAAACAAACAAACCAACTAGCTATCTCTGAGAAAGCAATTTTAGTTTTGAAATGTGCAGTTATTGTTTAACAGGTGTGTGTGTGTGCGCGTGTGCATGTGTGCGTGCGCGTGTGTGTGAGAGAGAGAGAGAGAGAAGTCCGGTTACTGTCATGCAGTATATCTAGGTCCCTACCAAATTCATGGTCCATTTTGATCAATTTCACAGTTATAGGATTTTAAAAATTGTAAATTTCATGATTTCACTTATTTAAATCTGAAATTTCATGGTGTTGTAATTATAGGGGTCCTGACCCAAAAAGCAGTTGTGGGGAGGGGGGGTTTGCAAGGTTATTGTAGGTGGGGGTTGCAGTACTGCTAAACTTACTTCTGCGCTGCTTCAGGCGGTGGCGTTGTCTTCAGACCTGGGCAGCTGGAGAGCTGCGGCTGCTGGCCAGGAGCCCAGCTTTGAACGCAGAGCCGCTGCCAGCAGCAGTGCAGAAGTAAGGATGGCATGGTATAGTATTGCTATCCTTACTTCTGCACTGCTGCCTGCAGAGCTGGGCCCTCAGCAGCCGCCACTCTCTGGCCACCCAGCTCTGAAGGCAGCAGCGCAGAAATAACTGTGGCATGCTATAGTACTGCCACCCTTACTTCTGCACTGCTGCTGGCGGGGCGCTGCCTTCAGAGCTGGGTGCTCGGTCAACAGCCGCCGCTCTCTGGCCTCCAGCTCTGAAGGCAGCACAGAAGTAAGGGTGGCAATACCATGATCCCCCTAAAATAACCTTGCAACTCCCCCCTGCAACTCCCTTTTGGGTCAGGACCCTCAATTTGAGAAACTCTAATCTCCCCTGTGAAATCTGTATAGTACAAGATAAAAGCACACAGAAAAACAGATTTCATGTTGGGGAGACCAGATTTAACGGTCCGTGACTCATTTTTCATGGCCGTGTATTTGATAGGGCCCTAAGTATATCTCTTTAAATTATGCTTTTATATTTAGTAAAAGTTGTTTAACATTGTGGTAGAGATCTAGATAAACAAAAATCAGGAAGTTCAAATGTGTGTATCCCAAAGCAGCTGTAATTTATTCATCTTGTACATTTAGGATGTAATTCAGCGCTCACTGAAGTCAGTGGAAAGATTCCTGTTGGCTTTAATGGGCTCTTGATCAAGTCCACACAGTGTTCATTTTTATGCCTTAATGTAAAAATGCTAACACCATATATGTACAGAATTACATTTGCTGTGGGAATATAACTTTGAATGTTCTCACATTTGTGCATGTAAAATCTCAGAAATGTTATGGCATTAACATAGATTTTTCCACTTGTCTTCAATTTAAAAAAAGACTTTTTAGAACGCACAATTATTGTGATATCATTGAAATAAATCCATAATATGAAATAACCAAAATTTAACTGAATTTATTTTAGTGTATAGTGCTCCAGCTATACAAACTCTCATGAATGCATATTTTGTCTACGTGTCTCAGTACCTATTAAAAATATTAGTAGAAATCACTGGACATAGTACATTATTGTACTAGGAGCATAACTTATTTTTGAAACTCCTCAAAAGTACTTATCATAGAATATCAGGGTTGGAAGGGACCTTAGGAGGTCATCTAGTCCAACCCCCTGCTCAAAGCAGGACCAATCCCCAATTTTTGCCCCAGATCCCTAAATGGACCCCTCAAGAATTGAACTCACAACCCTGGGTTTAGCAGACCAGTGCTCAAACCACTGAGCTATCCCTGCCTTCCCTTGTGCACTTGGCTTTCAATTATAGCAAGTTCAAATGTTTCTAATGGACTCTGAATTTCTTTTTCAACTAAGTTTTTAAATATCCAGTTTCTCATAGAGCACCCAATCATTATTTTAAAAGTATTTAAAGAAAAATGTTGGTAAGCATCACAAAAGATTTATAATAAAAATGTATTCTTGCAATGTTTTTATTATGGGCAGTAAAGCTTTCTAATGTGCTGCTCCATATTAGTATTGCAGTGTCTTGTATTATTAATGTTTGTGTCCAGGGCCAGCTCTAGGCACCAGCCTAGGAAGCACATGCTTGGGGCAGCACATCGTAAGGGGCGGCATTCAGGCTAATCTCAGGGCAGCACATTCCACTCCGTCCGCTTTTTTTTTTTTTTTTGCCTAGGGCGGCAAAAAAGCCAGAGCTGGCCCTGTTTGTGTCAAGAACTCATTAAGGAAAATTGGGCAAACCACATCACTCTCTAAAAAATATCTAAAAAGATTTTCTTAGTGACAGGCTAAAAAATTGCTTGGAACCGTAAGTTAAGTCATTTAAATAGTGCCTAAACCTACATATTTATACAATGGCTCCATGTCTGGTGTACAAAGTTTCACACTATGTTTGTGCTATATTTAAAAAAAAATGCTGCACACAACAGCACTGAAATTTGCATCTAAAGCTAAGAATCCAGTCTTAATTCGCCTGTGGTGTTCAGATGCTCAGTGGCCTCCTCCCACATATAATAATAGATCAAATGCAAACAAGTACTGGGGTGAAATAGTTAATGGTAGTGATTCTGCCTCAACTCTGAGCTTTGTTTATGTGATTATAATTCAGACCCTTAACTGAACATGGTAATCAAATTAATCCCTTATGCAACTCCACTTAATGAGTGGAGTTATATGACAGGGATAAATTTGGCCCATTATATTGTGGCTAACCATATCATACTCTAGTCTATTCCTCTGCAGTGAATAAACTGTCAAAAACCTTTTACAATGATCATTTAAATTCTAAGTGATAACGTAAGAGTTTAAAATTTAAAACTTTTATTATACCATGCAGATAACTACTGGATGGATCAAATACTGAGCTGGATTCTCTCTCAGGCCTCTGCTGCAATTCATTAACTACTTGAAGTACGGTCTTCTGGCAGCTTTAGAGGCCCATGACTGACTTTATTATTCCAGGGCCATCAAGAATCCAGTACAATGCACATAATAGTAACTTCTTTGGTAGTAAAAAGAACTAATAGAACCAGTGTGGAGGAATGAACTGTCAACATGCATGTTGCAACATTGGATGCTAACAGAATGCACTTCATATACTTGGACATTTTGTGTATTGATATAAACATTTGTCATTGGTAGATGATATGCATTTGTAGAATGAAATGCATTGTGGTCACAAGTAGACACTGCTATAGAATATAAAATGCATTGCAGAATGAAATGCATTTTGATTAGAAGTATACATTGCCAGGGTTCTGACAGTGGATAAATGCTAAGAACAGTACGCCATGTTGGAGTTTTAATTAGAAATAATTAGTGGTTGACTATCTTTATTTCAATGGAACCTGTTTGAAGAAAAAAAATGTTAAGGGGTAAGTCAGTGGGATAGAATGTCATATTAGTCTCCTGATGCCAGATATTTTTTCCAAGCAGACACTTACAGTAACTCCTCACTTAGTCGTCCCGGTTAACGTTGTTTCATTCTTACGTTGCTGATCAATTAGGGAACATGCTCGTTTACAGTTGTGAAGTTGTTTGCAGGCTATCAATGGCAGTTCAGCTGTCCCTTCCCCCACTGCCATGTGCTGCTCCCCGAGACTCCTGCCTGCTTGCTGTGGGGGGGGGGGGGGGGGAGGGAGGGGAAGAAGAGGAGGGCTAATGTCCCCCTGCACCTTACTTACCCCATCTTCCATAGAGCTGGGGGGACACATGAGGGAGGGAGCTGCTGCCTTAGGCAGAAGCTGCAGCTGCTGGGCTTGCTGATCTAATTAACAAGGCAGTGTACTTCTGACCCCACTCTTGATACCTAATTGGAAATGCGCATCTCTATCTCTGAAACACATCTGAATCTGTCTGCCCTCCCTCCTTTCCTGCTGGCTTGTAGAGTGTGAAAGTTAACCCTTGAGGGCTCAGTGGAGTGCTAGTTCATTTAGTAAGGCATTCCCTGGGAAATATCCCACCCTCTGACTTCTCCACCTCAACCAAGCTTCACTATCATCATCGCTGTGTACAGTATTCAATTGTTTGTTTAAAATTTATAGTGTGTGTGTCTGTTTGTGTGTATGTGTATGTATGTGTGTGTGTGTGTGTGTGTGTATATATATATATATATATATATTTAATATAGTCTTTTGTCTGGTGAAAATATTTCCCCTGGAACCTAACCCCCTTATTTACATTAATTTTTATGGGGAAATTGGATTCGTTTAACATGGTTTCGCTTAAAGTCACATTTTTCAGGAACACGACTACAATGTTAAGTGGGGAGTTACTGTACCTGTAATTTAGTAACTTGATCGTATTTATTTGGTATAGTAAGAGTGATGCTGAGGAATTATAGATGTCCATTAGGGACAAACTACTTCAGGTCCACCTTTGGTGTGTGCACAAAAGTGTCATAAGCAAACAGTGCTTGCTTAATCACAAAGAATATTATATTTATATCAATCTAAGATTGTAGAATAGAATTCAATAAAGAATAAATGAAGGAGCATGTGTCTGTGTCACATATCTGAATATTATGTTGGCAGTTCTCATTCAGAGAATGTGTAAGGGTGACACCTTTTTTTCTCTAATGAGATTACACAAACTTTTTGGTTAGTTTCTTGACAGTATGCTTGTGTCACCTATTACATTTCCTTTTTGAGTGGCCAAAGTGTAAACCAGAGTTTCTTGAAATGACAAATTTTAATCCCATATTCTTTTTTTTTAAAGATGCTTGAGTGGCTTAATTTTATTTTCATTTAACTTTTGTTTGTAAATAAAGGGTTAGCCATCCATCAGATAGATTTCCACACATTTAATTTGGTTTCCTAATGGGGATGTTTAAAAGTTAAAATTATTGCATAAACTGGATTGAAATTTATGTCAAAGGAGTGAGTAGTAACATTTTCTTGTATTTTTCCCCTTGAAGCAATATACTTTCTTAGCAGAACCAGATGAATGAAATTTCCTTTCTGTGAACATTTTTATGAGATTTAATAGGGAATAAAATTATTCATGAAGTTACAAACTTTTCTTTTGATATGTTTTAAAAAGATAATAATATTTTCTGTTGTAATGTCTTTTTAGAAACTGAAAAATAAACAATTTTATCAATGTTGCAAACATTGTTTTCCTGCAGAGTTCCATTAAAGACACAATAAATGTGTTAGTTTTTCAGTCCCCCACTCCTGGTTTCCTATCCAGCCTCCTCTGTCAAATGAGAGTATCGAACTGCTGAGCCAGCAGGGGGAGCTAGAATATTTTATTTCTTGCAGAAGTGGAGACTTAAAGGTGGTGGTGGTCTTTTGTTTTGTTTTGTTTTTGTTTTTTTCCCCAATTACAATTCCTCCTCCCCCCCCCCCAAAGGATTTAGAAATGACTTGCAATATGGCATTTCTTGGATTGGTCTGAAATATGTGATCAGACAAGAACCTCATTGATAAGTATTAGGCACAGATTGAGATTTTTAAATTGTGTTCATGGAGAGTGTATTTAGCTCCTGAAATAAGGTATAAAGCAGGTATAAAAATAATAGAAAAATGTCTTTAAATTTATAGTTGACACTGGTGAATTCACACACACATAACTTCCCATCACCCACATGTTCTCAGTCCCAGTCTCCCCCCCTAGCTCCTTAGCCAGTGTCTGTGTTTCCCTCAGCGGTTCCCTGTCTCCTTCTCCCCACCAGACCCCAGCTCCCAAACCTAGTCTTCCTGCCCAGTCAGTCCTGGTCTTCACCTTCTAACTGCCAGTCACAGTTTCTTTATCCCCTCTGCCCAGTCACAGTCTTACCAATCTGCATGTCCTAATCTACACCTTTTGGATTCTCGCTGTTCTGGCTCATGTCTTCTCTCTATTAGAGTCATTTTTTCAACCTACATTTACTATAAATGACAAAGCAGGGACACTTTTTTTTCTTTCCCAATTTTGTTTATATTTCACACCAGATGAGAGAGAAACACTTGGAAAAAAAAGACAAATATGATTTGTCAAATTAATAGATTTACAGAGACACTCAAAGGCAAATGTATTTTTTTTAAATAGCTAGATTTAAATGGGAGTCCCTTGATGTTTTATCTGTTTTTAAATGTCTATCTTTGGTATTTATATATTTGCACACACAAAATGATCCTAAAAGAACATTAGTAAGGTTGCAAAGTCAAGCACTCGAAATTATGACATGCCAGAATTAAGATTGCCTGTGGAACCTTAATTCAGCTCCCTTGTGTGCGTGCATTATGATACGGTGCTTTATTACATGATCACATACTATTTCTTTTCACAGGCCCATACCTCATTCAATGCACAGAACTGACATTTAATGAGCAGCAATTCAATATTTTGTTTTCTTCTCATTGTTGAATGAGGCCACAGGCCTTATTGATTGCACAATATTCAAACCTGTTCAGCATATAAACGTATTAATTTTTCGGGCGCTTTTCTATGGCACTCATCATATCTGAGTGTTTCATAAACATGAATGAATTTATTTTGACAACACCCTTGTGAAGTGAGGAGGTGGTACTGTTCCCATTTTACAGAGAGATTAAGTTCAAGAGTATCCACTAATTTTATGTGCCCAATTTAAGACACTTAGTACTTGATTTTTTTCAGATCACTTAGCATTATATTGTACAAAGCACAATTCCCATTTCCTTCCTTTCTCTGTGAGGAGGAACCTATACTCAATGACTGTTGCTCCCTGTGCAGGTTGGGCATACAAGAAACCTGGGTCTCCATTGTGGTAGGCTAGTGGCTGATTTTAAACCACACTCATTTAAATATGTTCCTGCCTACCTCTTAACTGAAGAAAGAGATGTTTCTGTAAAAGGCCTGGTCTACACTCCAGCATTAGGTTGACGTAAAACAGCTTACATCGACCTAATTATGTCAGTGTACACACTGCAGCCTTGCTCCTACTAATATAAGTGCCCTACTACACCAATACAATAGTTCCCCCTCCACAAGAGGCGGAGGTCTTATGTCGTTGTAATTAGGGTGACACAGTGTCCCTATAGACGCTACGTTACTTACATCTATGGGCTGTCATTCTTAGTCTTAGTCACCCTGGAGCTGTGAAATTGACAAGAAAGCTGGCTCCCTAGTCGGGCTGCCACTCAGTCTTGGGCTGTCACTCGGGCTCGATCTGCTGCCCGGGCTCCTTGCTCCTCACGGAGAGTCCTGCTGCCCCCTCAGGTCTTGGCTTCCTGCTCGCAGCTGGGCTGCTGCCTGGGCTCTCAGCTCTTTGCTCCCCACTGGGAGTATGGTAGCCGACTGGACTCTGGGTGCGATTCACTTGGAGCACAGCTGCGCCCAGTGGGGAGCTCCATGCCCGGAGTCCGGTCGGCTGCTGTGCTCCTCGCAGGGAGCCGAGAACCCGGGCAGCGGGGGTTGGGAGGGGGTAAGACTGTCCCGTTCCCAATAGGGAGCGGGGAGCCAGGTTGCTGGCAGGGAGCTGCAGGCAGAGCTGGGTGCCCTGGTTCTCACCCTCTCGTACTGTCCCTCTTAAGTTGGTGGAAACGCTCCAGGTGAGGACATGCACCACCGAGAGAAAGGCAATGTGGCCATGAACCGCTGCAGTAATTTCTGCGGTGGCTGTCAGTCAACCTTACATAGGTCAACTTAAGTTTATAGTGTAGACAAGCCCTTAGAAAACTAAGATTACTCCTGGGAGAATTCGCCACTGCGTGTGTGGAGAATTCATGGCCCCCACAGATGTCTTTGCTTCCACGTAGAAAAATGACTTTCTGACAGGGAAGCAAAGGGAAGCTGCAAGAGCAGTCACGCTCCACTCCCTAGCTTCGCAAGTACATCATTTCAGGCATCTGGAGCAGCTGGCGGAGAGGTAAATCTCTGCAGGGCTGGGGATACCACCACCCCACCAAGCCCCACTCTCCCAGGACCCAGACCCCTCTGCTGAGCCCCCAAGCATTTTCACCTGGAAGCCCCTGCAGAGTCCCATTGCCCCTGCACCTGGAACACATCCCCCCCCCCCCCCAGTGAGCCTTTGTGTATCCAGATCCCCCCACACCGAGACCCTCCACTGAGTTGCCTGCACCCAGATTATCCCACTCAAAATCCTCTCACCCCACACCTGGATCCCCCTACACTGAGCCCCTCCACACTTGGATCCTGCCTTGTTGAGCCTGCCTGCCCTCCACCTGGCACAGATGGGCAGAGCCCCAGGGTGTTTCTGGGGCAGGCCCAGGCCTTGTGCTGTATCAGGGTCGGGTGCAGCCTCATGACTGAGTTCATGTCCCAGGGGTCAGGAGGCTGCAGAATAATCATGATGTCTTTCTCTTGCTGTTTCCTCCACAAACGTGAGTTAAAGATTAGTGTTATGCATCTAACTCTTCTTTAGATGTCCAAGTGAGCGTGAAGCAGATCACTCACTTTGAAAAACACCCCTTATTGTCTAGGGATTTGGTTAATGGACTTCAAAACGAACACACGCAGTTCTGATGTGTGAAATAAAGCAAATTCTCTATAGTAACTTTTTACAGAAACAAATTAATTGAACTATTCAAAAATATATTCTCTTCTGATGCAATTATAGTAGACTATTTGGTTGTTACAGAAACTGATCTCTGATGGTTAAGTGTGTCTGACCTTTCCCTCTCTATCCATTTGTATCTGTCTATTCAGTTAAATTATTATCACCTGCGCTTCAAAGACATTATGAATTTAATATCTTAGATACTGTGTCCTGTAAAATACAGACATAACTAATGTTGAGTGTGCTTGGTTCTCTTCTGTCTCAATGGCTGGTTATTATCCTAATTCTTTTTGATCTTCTATCTTGCATGTGGGTCTGTGAAGAATAGGGAATAGAAAGAATTATACACCTCAAATACAGAACAAATCATATTTAGTTGCTTTGTTGTTTGACTGGTATTGGGGATGGGTTATCATGATTGCTGTCTGCTCTTACTCTTCCCCCCCCCCCTTGGATTTCGGGATCAGTTGCCTGATTGTAATAAAAAATGAAAATGGAATGTTGTTACGCTCCTGTGCTTTTAATTAGTCTCTCTCAATAGCAAACACTCGGTTTCTCTCCATGGGGTGAAGTTAACCCTGGTACAGAGGGATGGTCAAGGCACTCAGCACCACTATAAGACTTGCATTGGGGCTACTTGAGGGTGAGCTGTGGGGGCTTTAAGTAGGGCATCTGTGGCCACTACTGGGCTTCTGCATCCCCTGAATGCCATGGAGAGAGTTTCTATATCCCCACATGGATTGTCAAGGAGTGGAATGCTGGGGCAGCCACAGAAAGGGGACCATAAAATCTATATTTCAGCAGATCCAGTGGCCCCAAACATACTGCACTTGGCAACTGCAAGTACTGGCCTATCGGCTGTAGTTCTGCTGTCTGTACCTGTGTTGGGGATGGTAGATTTCATCTTTGGATCCAACCCCTGTATTGGGTCAAGTTACTCAAACTGTATGTGGATGAAGTGAATGTAACTGTGTTTGTGCAAAATATTTAATGAAGCTAAAGTAACACCCCATGTTATCTAGCATAGAAGCTAGTACTAAATTGTGCAGTAGTTAAAAATAGTAAGGAAAAAACGTTTGAAAATAAAATGCCATTGGAGTATTCTATTTCCTTAAGCAGTGGCTATAGCTATCCCAGACTTCAGGGAATTTGAAAGCACATTTTGTTAACCAATTCTATTGCGGTTAGAGCCTGGGCTCCTGGGATGAAAAGCGAGCTTTGTATATTATTTTTCCTTTGACACCAGGCAGAAGGTAACTGAAACACAAAATAGGCGTTATGGTGACTCTGTGGCCTAGGGGACTGTCAACAGCACTCTTACACCATTACTCCTGGCATAGCTGTTCATGGGGAAGTGTTGCAGTGAACAGCTGCTTGTTATATTTATAACACTTGACAATGTAAATTATGCTGGGAATGCTAAATATCTCTGTTAGTGGGAAAGGGAAGAGAAAGAAGAGTGAATACTATAAAACAACATAAAAGTCTAGAAGGAGGTACAGAATATATCAAGCAACAAGACGGCCACTTGTGGGAATTATAAAATATACAACTCTGCATGACCAACCATTTTTGTTCATAAACCTCTCTTTGCCTACAAATGCTGAAAGCTGAGTACATTATAGTAGTGCTTTAGAGGGTGCTAAAGCATTTTACAATCTCTGTGCACACTACACCACTGAAATACAGCCACCTCTGTACCCATTGGTGTTGTCTAGCTAGTATGCAGAACAGCATAGGAGAACGTTTAGGCAACAGAGATGCCAGGTTTATTTCCTATTCTTATCAAAAGTATCCTGAGATCTTTAGTGTGTACACAGTACAGGTAGGACTCTGAGAACTGAGGTGTATCCGTTGCCTATGAGGCAGTTATTTAATAGTCTCAAGTACAACTCCCTGACCAGCAAACATAGTGGTGATTCGTCGTCACATCTCCTGGGGGATTTCCCAGTAAGAATTTTCTGCTTTTGTTTCAGGATATAACATTCTCATCAATGGTGCTATAATGTGTGCACATTGCCTGGGGCTTGTGCCCTGGGTGTGTACTTTGTGTGCAGTTCAGGTTGGCAATGAATCTTATAGGTTTATTTTGTTCTGACTTTCAGTCCTCTAGCAAAAAGCAGTATTACTAATTCAAGTGAGGGAAGTACCATATCGGATTCCTTTGTGCTATTTCTCTGGGCTTACCTGTTGCTAGCCTTTTGTGCTGGCTGATGTTGTTGTATAACACACCCTGGCTGGCTAATTCAGAACATCCACTAGCTATCTATTCTTCTGCTATCTAATATTTTCCTTTTAAAGGAAGCAATATCAATAGAAATATAATTTGACAATCTGTCCAACCTCTCACACTTTGTGAGATACTAATTAAATTCTGTTGGGGAACGGTAGATCTGGAATTCTTTTGAGATCACTTTAGGCTTTTTCATTTCTTAGCTATCAAGAGGAAGAAAAGGTTCTTTGTGCTTTTGGAGCTAAATACTTTACCCTTTCCCTCTGTCTAGCCAAAAAGGAAAAGACACAAATGTGTGCTATGCCTGGATCATTCATATGAGACCTAAAATATTTCCTGTGGTCTCGGTACTTGCCAAGGTGGTCCTAAAACAAAAGGTGTCAGAAACCAGTGACTAGAGCTGCGTGGGAACCAGCTTTTTTGTTTTTGGGGGTGGGGGGGAAGTTTTGCGATTTCAAAATTTCTTCCATTCTGGAACAGAACAAGACCATTTTTAGAAATTTCCTGCAGACCAGAATTCTGAAAAAAATCTGGTTTGGTTCAAGTGAAACATTCTTGTTTTGATAAAATATGAGAGATTTTGTTCTGATTATGGCTTTTTAAGTTTGCATTTTATAATATCAACTTTTTAAAAAGAAATAGAGCAATTTCAAAATGGAAAATCAAAAAGTTTTGAAAAGGTAAAAGTGGAATGTTTTGACTTTATAAAACCACTTTTTAAAACTTCTGTTTAGAAATTAATTTTTGTCAAAGGGGACATGTTTCTGCAAAATGTTGCTCTTTTGACAAATCAGCATTTTACAATGAAAAAGTGTTCAGTTGGAAAATGTAGGACCAGGTCTACCAGTGGCCTTCCTGTGAGTAAAGAACCAGTTCCCACTGCAGCTCATTTCCAGGAGTCTCTTAGGGTATGTCCACTCTGCAAAAACAAACAAACAACCCTAACCAAACAAGAAAAGATGGCAGCAAGTTTCATAGCTCTTAAGGTTGCCAACTTTTGTCATATTTGAAAACTGGACACTCCAAGAGGAGTGCTGGAACCTCCTCTTCCCCCCCGTCCCCAGGTCCCACCCCTATTCACTCTTCTGCCCACCCTCCCCTCCGTCACTTGCTGCCTTTCCCCTGTCCCCTTCCACCTACCTGGGTCAGGAGAAATTTGTCTACGGAGGTTGGACTGGGAGCTGCAGCCACCTGACACAAGTAGGAGGCAGCCCCGGCTGAGTAGGGGCTGGCACGTGTGATGACCCGGCGCCTCCCCGCCTACAGTAACCAGACTTTGGGTGTCTGGTCAGGAGCTCTGACTGGACACTGTCAGGTCCCCTTTTCGACTGGACTTTCTGGTTGAAAACTGGGCACCTGGCCATCCTACTCATAGCCTGGATGTACAGACTCAGACTTGTGTGGCTCATGCTACAGTGCTAAAAATAGCAGTGTAAATATTCCCGCTCAAGCTGGAGCTCGGGCTCTCAGATCCACACCTCTTGCCTGGTTTTAGAGCCTGAGCGCCTGCCCACACAGGCATGTCTACACTGCTATTTTTAGTGCTATAGCACAAACCTGAGTCTGTAGACCCTGACTCTGAGGCTATGTCTACACTAGCGTGGTAAGTCAACCTACATTACACAATTCCAGCTACGTCAGTAATGAAGCTGGAGTTGACGTACCTTAGGTTGATTTACCACGGGGTCTACACCGTGGGGGGGTCGATGGCAGAAACTCGCCTGTCCACTTACCTTACTCTTCTCGATGGGGGTAGAGTACAGGGGTCGACTGGAGAGTGATCTGCTGTCGATTTGGCGGGTCTTCACTAGACCCACCAAATCGCCTGCCGGTGGATCGATCTCAGAGCGTCGATCCCAGCTATAGTGTAGACATAGCCAGTGACTTGTTGCTGTGGTGTTGGTTTTTTTTCCCCAGTGTAGGGGTACCCTAAGTAATTCTGCACTGGGACTTCCTGGCTGGTTCAGGTTGCTGAGGAGCCAAGCTTTGTTCCTTGAGCCAGCTGTGCTCCTGCTGCCTGTTTCAGGCTATCGATGACCCTCCTACTCTCCCGTGCAAGTGTTCCTTTCAACGTCCCCCTGGGCTGCCCCCAAGTCCTGCTTCCTCATGTAAGCCCCCAGCTCCCCCACTCCAGTGTCTCTCTTCCAAATCTCTCAGCGTATGTCTACACTGCAAAGAAAAACCCACAGCTGGCCCGTGCCAACTGATTTGGGCTCCCAGGGCTGGGGCTGTTTCACTGGAAGCCTGAAAATCTACGTAGCAGTTAAATAGCCCCTTAGCCCGAGTCAGCTGGCACAGGCCATCCTCTTGGTGTCTAATTGCTGTGTAGGCATACCCTTAGACCCCGGAACCTCTCCTACTTATACCTCTGCTACAGATACCCCCTGCTTCTGCTCCTTTGCCCTACCTTAATAAATCTCACCCCACCCACCCTTCATCAGCACAGCACTACAAAAATCTCATACAAAGCGGAGAGACTTGCACAGGAGTGTAACATGGGACTTTTGTTGGGTTGTGCAGCTGAGGGGGACTGGACAGCATGCTCCTCGTAGAGCTCCATTCCACCCTCCCCATGATTCCTGGCTCTTTGCTAAAGCCTCAGTCTACCCTGTTCTAATGTGCACCTTGCACTACTGCCTCAGTAATAGTCAGCAACAGCCCTACTTCCCACTATGAAAAGAGCTGTGTTGCCCACATGGCTTATGTCCTGCCCAGAGACCTGCTTCCCCAGGAAAATTTCCTGGATGTGCTTTAATTTCTAACTAGAATGTGTGCACTTACTTTACCTAATTTGAAGAATAAATTGTTTCTGTTTAATGCAATAATACTGCCTGTTATGTGGCTCAGCACCCTACATTTTGCCATTGAACATAAAATATATGCAGGTCCTAAATTCCCTGTAAGCTGCATGGCTTGGTGGCCGCCCAGCAGGCTATCAAGTGCCACGCATTTCAGGTGTCCATCCCCTCGCTGCCATGCTGCTCCTGCCCTCTGCCTTGGAGCTGCTCCCGGGAGCCTCCTGCTTGCTGTGCAGGGGGAGGGGAGCGCTGATGTCAGGGTGTCCCCTTGCCCTCGCCCCTGTACCCCATCTCCACAGAGCGTGGGGGGGATGACACGACAGGGCTCAGGGCGGAGGGAGCTTGCTGGCAGTTGCTGCTGTGTCTGAACTTGCCTATCTACTTAAAAGACCAGCGTACTTAAAGGGGCAATGCGTCTCTCTCTCACACATACACACACTCTCTCTCTCTCTCTCTCTGTCTTTCACACTCATCTCCCAACACATACTTGTGGTGTTGTTGTTTCTTGATACTTCTTTCAAAGTGTGTTATTTTAATTTTTGATTGGTCTATGCATTTCATAACTCTTATTACTCTCTTATGCTTAAATTTAATTATTTGAGTAGTGAGTTCTAAAATGCCTAACCTGTCCTGGCTGGAGTAATTATCCCTATGGTAACTTAAAAAAAAAATTATCTAGGTTTTCGGTTTCTACTGATGGTGCACATCCACACATTACCTCGATATGGTGCACATAACAAAATTCATTCTGCACATAGATGGGAAAAATTAGAGGGAACACTGTGCAGGACCCCACATATTCTGAGATTCTACGGCTGTACAATTCATCCTTTGCTGCAAAACTGTGTTTCAGAGTCTAATATTTATTTTTAGTCCTTATTGTTATAAAGAAAACCTTAAAAAAGTTAAACAAATGTAAGTTATGACCAAGCTATCTTCATGAGTCCACAGACTGCCCAAAACAATAACTCTGGGAAATGCAAATCACTCTATTCATGTCCATGGATTGTTAACTGTGGATCCTAGAGATGACTTTTAAATTTAACATTCCAGTGTTGATCACTTTACCAGAAACATCCAGCTTCTGTGCTTATTCTACAGTCTCAAATTGCCTCCATCTCCTGAGGTGCTAAAGCATTAGCTATCCCCTACCCAGCTCTCACAATTTTGAGTTCTCCATGAAAACATCTGCCGTGCTCTTATGCATTATACCAAAGTTTGCAGACTATCAAAAGCTGAATGCGAATACACAGTAAAATAAATGGTATTTAATAACAAAATAAATAAGAGGCTACAGTGCTTACTGTGTATTTGAATATTTAATTCAATAAAACCCTCCAGAATCCGGTATGGTTTTGCTGCAGAGTCTAGGCCCAACGTGTTGTGGAGTACCCAGGTCATTAAGCATATATAAGTTTAGAATTCCTGGATCTCTGCCAAATTTATATCCTTGACCTTTTGGGACTAGCTGTCATTTATATTATTTTCTTTGATGGTCTGTTAGCTACCATGGTAACACTGAAATGGTAAATTGCGTTCTATTTTATCTATTCACTTTCTATCTTAGATATCCATTTGTGGAATTACAGTCAGGGTTTGACTGCTTACCTTCTGTTCCAGATTCCTCCATCTGAACACATTATTGGGCACTGGTACAAGCTGGTGGTTGACTTCATTTTTTTTATGATTATTCATCTGATGTATGTGAATTTTGATATATTTGTTGTGAAACATATAAGTGAGTGTGTCTTAATAAACTGATATATAGTACTTGTTATATGATATATTTGTATTACTATTTAATGTAGCAGACTATTACCAGCATTTGGTTCAAGTACTATTTCTACCTATTGGTTAGTTAGCCAGATGCAGTGAGGCCTAACACTCAACTCGAGGCCTGTTTCAGCTCCTCAGTTCATCTTTTGAAAGTGTGGTGCAGGTTTCCTTTGAGGATGAGGACTGAATGGGCAGACATAGAGTAATCACTTTGTGTTCACCCACAGGTGATGTGGTGTGTTCCTGCGTGAGTTCATTCAAGCTCATGTCTGCACTACGAAATTAAGTCGACTTAAGTTACGTTAATTACTGCAGTGGCTGTACGTTGAATCAGTTTTGTGTGTCCACACTAGCTTCTTCTGACGGCAGTGTGTGTCCTCACAAGGAGTGCTTGAACCAACTGTCATTGTGGGGCTCTTGACTGCTGGAGCCCCACTGCCTGGCTCCGGCTGTCAGCTGGAACAGTAGACACTGCATCTACCTAACTACACCAATCTAAGCGCTTTTTGCGAAGATGGAGTTATTAAGTCGGGGTAGTGGGTGACTTATATCGGTGGGAGCAACATTGTAGTGTAGACTCGTACAGTGTTCGGTTGACGTAAGCTGCCTTACGTTGACCTAACTCTGTACTGACCAGGCCTGAGTTAGTTTCCGAGGCCTGAAGAAGAGCTCTGCATAAGCTTGAAAGCTTGTCTCTCTCACCAATAGAAGTGGGTCCAGTCAAAGATATGACCTCACTTACCTTGTCTCCCAAGAAATGTTCAAGGAGGGCATCAATTAGCAGAACCCTGTTGATTTATGTGAAAACTAGAAAAGCTTAATTTCCAGTAAAGTCACCATTTTGTCACTCAGTATACAGCGATGAGGCACAGATTTGAGGGCTAGAGTTTAGGATTAATGTGAGGGTTAGAGTTATGTATACAAAGTAGAATAGCTCCAACAAGAGAGATTGAGACACCCAATTCAGAATATCCAATAGCCCAGAGGTTAGGGTACCCACCTTTGCTCTGGGAGACCAGGTTCAAGTCCCTGCTCTAAATCAGGCAGTGCCCTATCCACTAGACTGTTGGCTGTTTTCTCTCTCTCTCTCTTGTTTTGACCAGACATTCCTTCCTGAACCTGAGAAACCTTGCCAATGAAAAAAATGTTTGGTCAAAAACTCCTGATTTTTTTCTGCAAGTGAAATTTGAAGAGACTGTTGTTGGAGTAAAACTAAAAATGTCCAACAAACTCTGCTGGGATATTGGGGCTTTAAATGATACTGAAGAATTTAATCTCAGAAAACTGCATATTTTTCTTTGAGTGCTTGCACATGTCCATTCCAATGTAGGTGAGTGCACACTCTGACCGCACAGTTGCTGGAATTTTTCCCCCTAGTGGTATACGTCAGGTCAGCTCCAGCATTCTCTGGTGCCATACACTCATAACACCAGTATAAAGGGCCCTTCTAACCCTGTGCCCCTTCAGTTCCTTCTTTCCACATGTGACATGACAGACAGTTGCTGGAACTTCTCTCATTGTTTCAGGCAAACTTCCCAGTGGTTTTCTGCTATTTCTCTTCTTTTCCAGTGTATGCAGTTGTTATAGTAGTGATAGTTAGTTTTTTTAGTTATATATTTGTTGGACTACTTCGTGCTTAGTTAGCGAGGTTGGTCCACTCCCTGGTGCCAGGGCAAGCCTCGGTCACCGGGCTTCAAGCCCTGCGCTTCTTGTGGCAAGTCGATGCCATTAAGTGACCTGGACTTATATTGTCTCAAGTTCTTGCAGGAGTCTCATAGAAAGGGACCACTGCCAGATCTGCAAGGACTTCAAACCTCACACCTGAAAGGACCGGAAGGTGAGATTGAAGGTCCTTCTCATGGAGGCAGCCCTGAGACTCGCTTCAGAGTCACGCTTGGACTTGGCACCAAGTATCTCAGCTTTGGTGCAGAGCACTCTCCTCACCGGTCATGAGTCTCGGCGCTGGTCCCCATCTCCGGTGCCTAAGAAGAAACATAGGAAGCAGCCAGAGAAGAATCGATCCCCAGTGCCGAAGTCAAGCAGGTATGGGGACCGGGTTAAAGTGAGACCTACGTCAGGCTGCTGTTCCACCCCGGCACTTCAACAATCAGTACCAGCAACTCCAGGACCTATGCAGGCCCCACTGACTCCAGCTTTAGGGACACCGCCTTCAGGCAGACAACACACCAATCAGTTCACAGTGCTGTTGACTCTGGAGACATTTGCAGCAGCCAGGGACCTACTTGGTATGCCACCCTTGATTTAAAGGAGGCATACTTCCACATATCGATTTTCCGAAGCCACAGAAGGTTTCTAAGATTCATCATGAACCAGGTACATTACCAGTCTTCGGGGCTTCTGTTTGGCTGTTGGCTGCTCCATGGGTTTTCACCAAATGTGTAACAGTGGTGGTGGCTTTTCTCAGGAAACGGGGAATGCATGTCTTCCTGTACCTTGATGACTGGCTAGTCAAAGGCCGGTCCAAAGCTCTGGTGGAATCCAACATCTATCTCATCCAATTGACCTTCCAGGCCGTAGGCCTACTGATAAATACACAGAAATCCATTCTTGTCCCGATGCAGAGGATAGTTAATTGGTGCAGTCCTCGATTTCATTCAGGCAAGAGCCTTGCTCCTGGAAAACCGGTTTCGGGCAATCATGGTCTTGGTAAGGTCCCTCCAGATCCACCCCATCACAACAGCTTGAAAATGTCTGAGTCTTCTGGGCCACATCGCGTCATGCACTTACATAGGGTGACATGGGAGGCTGTGTCTTAGACCTCTCCAAGTGTCGCTGGCCACGGTGTATTCACCTACCCGGCATCATCTGGATTCAGTGCACACTGTGCCTGCTCAAGTCCTTGTTTCACTGACTTGGTGGCTGAACCACCACATGGTCTGTGATGAGGGAGTGCCCTTTTCGCAGCCCCAACCATCATTGTCTCTAGTCTGGGATGCATCAACGCTGGGCTGGGGAACCCACATGGGGTCCCTCAAGACTCAAGGCCTATTGTCACCAGAAGAGCGCTCTCTTCATATCAGCGTCAAGGAGCTTGGGTGTAGTCTGTTTAGCCTGTAAAGCATTCCTGCCCCACATTACGAACAAAGTCATTTTGGTTCTCATGGACAACACAACTGCCATGTTCTACATCAAGAGGAAGAGTGGAACTCACTCCTCCCCCCTACACCAGGAAGCAATCCAGCTGTGGGAGTTCTGCATAATGCATTTAATCCATCTCCAGATGTCTTAGCTTCCGAGAGCACAGAACCAGCTGGTGGATCACCTCAGCAGGTCTTTCTCCTCTCACCATGAATGGTCCCTTCAGCTGGACATTGCAAGGGGCATTTTCCAACAGTGGGGGACTCCCCTTATAGACCTATTTTGCTACCCGTGATAACAGGAAATGCCACCAGTTCTGGTCCCTGCAAGGCCAGAGCCCGGGGTCTCTTAAGGACATCTTCCTGCTATCATGGATAGATCACCTGTATTATACCTTTCCCCTATCTTGATGATAGACACGGTTCTGATGAAGATCAAGCAGGACCAGGCACGGGTCATTCTCATAGCCCCAGCATGGCCCAGGCAGCATTGATTTGCCATCCTGTTAGGCCTCTCGGTGGAGACCCCACTCCTTCTACAATGAGACCTGATCTCCTGAGACGACAGTCAGCTGCTCTACCCAAACCTCAGCTCTCTTCATCTGACTGCCTGGAAGGTCCATGGCTGAGTCCTGAGGAGCAAGCTTGCTCGGAGTAAGTCTATAGAGTCCTGCTAGGCAGTAGAAAACCCTCCACTAGGACCACTTAGCTTGCAAAACGGAAGCAATTCTCCAGGTGGTCCTCTCAACACAGCGTTCTGCCTATGCAATCTTTATTGCAACTCATATTGGAGTATCTATTGCATCTGAAACAACAAGGTCTGGCTATTTCTTCAGTCAAGGACCACCTAGCAGCGATATTTGCCTTCCATCCCTGGGTCAACAACTGGTCTATCTTTTCACACGAGATGGTTATCTATTTTCTTAAAGGCCTGGAGAGGTTATACCCCCAGGGAGAGAGCCTATTCCTCCCTGGGTCCTAAACCTTATCTTGTCAAAGCTTACGGGTCCCCTGTTCGAGCTGCTGGGGACGTTCTTGTTGGTTCGCCTATCCTGGAAAGTGGCCTTCTTAGTGGCCATCATCTCAGCTAGAAAGGTTTCGATAATCCATGCCCACATATTGGAGCCCCCATATATGATTTTTAAGGATAAGGTGCAGCTGCGTCTGCACCCAGCATTCCTCCTGAAAGTGGTTTCAGAATTCAGTGCAGTCAAGCAATCTTTCTACCACTGTTCTTCCCGAAGCTGCATGCGAACAGGGAGGAGCAATGACTACACTCCTTGAATTTTAGACATGCCCTGGTGTTCTATATACCAGTGTTTCTCAAACTGGGGTCTGCTGAGGAGGGGTTCCCCCCCACCTCGGACAAGTCCCGATTTTTAGGTTCCCACATCTGGTCACCCTACTCCCAGTGCTTCCTGCACGCCGGGAAACAGCTGGGAGGGAGGGGGAGGAGTGGCGACTGGGTGTGCTCCAGGGAGAGGGCGGGAAGAAGAGGGGCAGGGGTGGAGCGGGGGCAGGGCTTGGGGCTCAGTGGGGCAGCTTGGGGGTCCCCAAACATTTTTAAATCAAAATGGGGGTCCACAGGTTGCTAAAATTTGAGAACCACTGCTATATACAAAGAACCAAGCCGTTTTGCAGATCAACCCAGCTGTTCAAATTGATAGCAGAGAGGATAAGAGCCTTCCTATCTCCACCCAGAGGATTTTGTTCTGGATTGCATCATGCATTTGTGTGTGTTACGAGCTTGCTGGTGAGCAGCTAATCTGACTGCTCATTCTACAAGATCACAAGTCTCCTTAGCTGCTTTCCTTATGCAAGTCCATATTCAGGACATCTGCAGGGCAGCAACCTGGTCTTTGGTGCACACGTTCTCAATGTACTGTGCCCTCAGCCAGCAGCCTGGAGATCATGCCAACTTTAGCCACACAATCTTGTAGTCAGCTTGTTCTTGAACTCCGAGCCCACCTCCTGTGCAATTGCTTGGGAGTCACCTACATTGGAATGGACATGTGCAAGCACTCGAAGAAAAAACGATTATTAACATTTCTGTAACAATTCTTCAAGATGTGTTTCACATGTCCATTCCAAAATCCACCCTCCTTCCCCTCTTATCGGAGTCAGCTGGTAAGAAGAAATGGAAGGGGCGCAGGGTCAGCAAGGCCCTTTATACTGGTGCTATGAGCGCGTGGCACCAGAGGGTGCTGGAGCCGAACCGATGGATACCGTTAGGCAAAAAAAATCCATCAACTGTGCTTAGGGCGCACACACACACCTACACTGGAGTGGACATATGCAACACATCTCAAAGAACAACAGTTACAGAAAGGCTAGTAACCATTTTTTCTATAAATTGCTTGCTTGAGTTATTCTGTGAAAGAGAGATTTCCTGGATCCTGAAGATCAAATGGAGAGAACAGCTGTTGGGGTAATTAACACTAGGAATATACTAATTTATGGAGAGTTAGGAAGTGCTAGCAGCTACTGAACTGCAGCTTTGCAAGATAGATTTGACTTTAAAAACAAGGTGATGGAAAACTGTATATCAAATGTAGTCCACTCAGATCTGTTTCTTTTTATAATTTTTACTAAAGAAGCTCTGGAGATGATGAAAAATGTGACCATTAGATTTTAAAATATTATGGTCACTGTAGTTGCATTATGACTCTGAGATTGGTCATTTTAACTGAGTCTGCTGTGGACTTGCAGAATAGAGTGTGTATGCCTGAACACTGTTTGCCATGGGTTGCACTCACATCTTGGTAGGAATGTGAAGGCCACATTTAGTTTGAATATACATTTTTATAGAATACTTATTTACAAACAAAAATCCTTACAAACACATTATTTTATTTATTTGTATCTTTCTTTGTGCGAGGCTGGAAACTGCATGTTCTGTTTGCCATCAATCAAAACCTGTAGCTGATGAGATTTGTTCCCTCTCTATGATGATTAAAGTAGGATTCTGTGAGCACTCTGATATGTTGGATTCTACAAGCAGATGTAAATGATGTATCTTGTTGAGGCTAAAGCTTTTTCACTGTCCCTTTAAAGAAATCTGACATCAGCTTTCAGAAAAGCACAGTAGCTTTTAGTAAAATTGCAGTATTGACTTTGTGTCTTTTTGACTGTCAAATATCTCTCTCCCTTTTCTGCAAGCAAGACGAGTTGAATTCTCTGCAAGTCCTCCATTTTGATGTAGCAGTAGTTCTAGGTGGCTGATGGTGAGGGACATCCTTTCTTATAGAGAAACCTGAGAGGAGTGTATAACAGTACTTTGCACTTTATATACTACTATACATCTTCAAAGTGCTGTACAAACAACTCCAGTGGGCTGAATATAGTAAAACCTGTAGCTGATTAATTTTTGAGCAACCATAAATGTAACTATTTAATTTTCAACATTTGGATTTCAGAATAGTCACATCAGTAAACTTGCCTTATAAAAGGAGAACATAAATCCCAAAGTCTTGTTTCATCTGCCCAGGAATTTAAAGTCAGAATAAAAAGAGTAATCATAATAACCTATTATCCTATGCTAATTTTATACATAGACCATGAATCTGTCTATTGGTCCAGCTTGCTTTTGTTTCCAGCCGTTTAATATATTTATTGCTCTGATAGTTTCCACTAGGCATTAGGTACATATTTGTTGTTAGCCACGGTGTAAAAATCTAATTCTCCTTCACATTAGAAATGTACTGGGTTAATCTAAAATAGATCTTCTTTAGCAAGATAATGAGTTGATATTTAGATGTATAGAAGTTTATTCCTGTTAATTCAGGTCCTCCAAATTGCATATTTAAGGCCACACAAAATCCTGTATCAGATCAATGCTGAATAATTGCTGGCTGTATTTTACAGAAGAGAATAGCTGTCAATATGTTCTACAAATCCACTCTAATCCCGCAGAATTTGACTGCTGAACTGTAAGATTAATATAACGGAGGAAGACATGTTTGATTATTTGAAGTGGCAGTTTCCCTTTTTTTAAAGGATCAGGGAAACTTTCACGTATTTTCATTTCTGATTATGCATATCATATAATCCCTTAGATTACTATACTGCAAAGTCAGATAAAGGGTGAATCAGTGTATCCTCTGGTATCACAACCTTTTTAAGCTAAAAATGAGTGAACAAATTATTTTACTGCATAGTAATCTAGAAGCAAGATACCAAATTTTTATTCTGGCATCCTATTAAATTATGAAATCTGACCTAACAGTGAAAAATGCATTATATACAGTCAGAAGCAATTGAGAGAAACAGAAATGAATAGCAGGGATGGAGAGGTGAAGAGATTGCATTGGAATTTCTTTCAGTTACCAATCCAAAAGACTAAGAAGGCCACCCACCAAGAACCACCACCACTCTAACATGTATAAATGCCTTTGCCCTGTAATGTAAAACTCATTTGTAATCTAATGTTCCGTGAGCACATTCCTATTGTAAATATTTCAGTGGAAGTTCAATGTAGCTCTGGGGTCATTATTTTGATATTTTCAAGAGAGTCACCCTAAAGCAAACCAGAGTGACTTTGAGTCAGACTGTAAGTTTATGTTGTCTTTATTTCCCCCCACCCCCTCAACAGCCAATAATGTGTCTGTTTCCTTTGCAGCTGGGGCTTTCAGCAGAACCCAGATGTAAGATCTTTCTCACGCTGGCAAAGACTCAGGTTAAAACAGTTTATTGTAACCCAGTTTAACATAGTACATCCCACCCAACATGGATGGGACTAACCTGTTTTTGGCCTCATCCACACTGACTAGCGAAATTATTGGGGGATGGTTAGGTTGTGCTCCCTAAAACCAACCTTGGATCTTCCCCTTGCAAAGGTGGGGGTGGAGGCTCAGCTTTTTCCATAGCAGTCACTTGCTCTTCCAAACACTATAGAATATGCTTTGTAGGTCTGTGGTCCATATGGGGATGGGGGGCAGTGACTAGGTAGGCTGAGAGGAGTTGGGTCTATATTAGCTTTTCCACTGAGCCCCCTCTACAGTTGGATTTCTCCTTTCAGGGGGTCCTAGTGGCAGCCATAGACAGAGGAGTTCCCCTGGGACCAGGGTGCCTGGAGCTTTGGGCTAGCATAGAGGTACAGGGTCTCCATGCTGATTCCTCCCCACCTCTGCAAGATTTATCTTGGGGATCCCTGGGGCTTGTAGGTGGGTCCTGCAACCTATTCCACTGGGATGCACCTCTCTCCTATCTGGAATGATAGGTAAGTAAAAAACTGCACCAAAGGACTCTTGCAGAATTTTCCTTACTGCTCCCTCTCTTCCACTGGTTTACTGTGGAAAGGGATGATCTGGCCCTACATTAGAAACTGGGTTCTCTTGGGCAGGAATTGTCTCTTGATTGTGTCTGATGGTGCCTAGCCTAATCTGGTGCTGATCTTTGATTGGTGCCCCTGGGGCTACTGCAATACAAATAGTAAATAACATATGAAAACTTGCATGTTAAACAAGTTCCTTAACTTGTTTCCCAGCCCAGTGCAAAGATGGCCTAACGTTTCTATAGCTATGACTGTTACTTTTTAATCAGAAGTCTAAAATGTACTGATGGTTGCCTTTTGAAGTTGTGCTCTCTGTGGAGAGATCTTGTAATATGTTTTGGGGGACATGGTTTGGTTTTGCTTTCATTTGTCATGTTTGGGGATTAAAGCCTCACTGTTTCTGCGATAGTAGTCCAGACTAATTAAATTAGCTGTAAAATTCAATTTCTACACCAGTTGCCAAGCAAATAATCAAATTCAAGGAATAGAAGAAGAGCTCTGTTTTAGAGCTGAGGGGTCTATAACACATCATGTGACTATCATCCTAGTGCAAAAATCTTTTTAAATTTAATTACAAATTGGAACTGTCAAAATGGTGGTTCTTTGTGGGGGTTTTTGCACGTGGTGCTCCTTGTTCTGTTAATGTGATGATTTATTTTTAATAAAGACTGTATGACATTAGTTAAAGTAGTGTTCTGTGACCTGAACATTGGTCAAGACACCTCATTTGTCAAGACAAAGGGATGTTTCTTAATATTCATGCTCATGATATTGAGGAAACATTTTATTGCATACAGGGCTTCTTTCAGGATTTCTTCTCTTTAATGATCCCACAGCAAAAAGTATTTCCATTTTGCAGCGCAGCATCTCCCACAGTTCTTGACATCTAGGCTGCTCTCCTCTGTTTGCAGCTCACAGAGGCAGATCACAGTTTTGGAGCCACGTGCTCTGGCCATGCACCCTCAGCTCCTGCTTGTTTCCAGTTTCTCTGCGTTTATGGAAATGTGCGGATGGTGGTTTTTACAGCTCCCGCCTTCACATCTGCCAGTGGTCGACTTTTTTTGTCAAAATTTGGGGCAGTGGTGAGCAGTGATTTCCCTCAGCCCCTCTTCCCCGGCACAGTTTTTTAGCCAGGTGTTGGAACCCCAAACCCTCAGTTGCAATGCCTCTCTGCTGGCTTCTCTTCACCTTCCAGGTATGGCAGCACAGCCTAAAAATCACCAAATGAAATCCAAATGGTGTTCCATCATGAGACTGCCCTACCAGGCTCAGCACACACAGTGAGTTGTGCCCAGCCTGCACCCAGCCTTCTGTCCCTAATTCTGTTAGATCCAAGGTTATGAGTCGGACAGGCATATGGGATCCCCTATCTAGCAGAGCAGTATGACTCTGACATGGTAAATGTGGACCAGGAGTCTCTGGGCAGAGCAGGGAAAGTCACCAAACATGAGGAGGATCCCAATCAGCTGACTCAGGCGGTAAGCCCCAATGGGCTTCTGGAGCAGACTTGCAGGGTCACAACTCCATCCCCCACAAGTCCTAACATGTTCTGAGCACCCTGGGAAGAGAAGCAGGGCTCATAAGCATCCTCCACTCCTTCCAAATTTTACCAGAAAGACTGTGGAAGGGTTTCCCCTCCCACCTCCCTGAAAGAATGGGACCCAGCAGGTGAGGGCTCAGAAGATGTTGCAAGAGGACTTCAGGCCCTCAGCAAGGCTAGTCACAAAAGGCCTCACCAAAGCCATAATGGAGCTCATCCATTCTTTAAGTGAGTTAAAAAAATCAAAGAAAGTGAAAAGGGGGAAGAAAAAGCATAAAAGATCTAGGAGGTATGAGTCTTGACTCCACTTCCTCTTCCACGGAGGGTGGTGAATTGTTGGGCTCTAACTCTGATCAGGACCGGAGAAACACTCAGAGTTTGTTGTTTTTTTCCACTCTCTGAGAAATTTCAGGCCATGTGCAATAAAATTTTATCTACTATTCAGATTCAACCTAAACAAAATCCCAGGAGTAAGCTTCTGAAAGCTCCTGGAAGCTACAATTACCCTATACTTCTCCTTCAGGGATGTAATCGGGGATGAGTGGGATAAACCAGACAAGGGCAAGCACATTAACAGAAATGATCTAGGTTCTATAGGATTCAGGAACTAAAAGTCCCTAATACTGAGAATCCGCAGGCTGAAGTTGATGTACTGTCCTCTGGTTAAAGATAGAGTAACTTGGTGGCAGAACCAAGATGAACTAAGGCCTAATCTGCTAGCCCACAATGACCTTCCTCAAGCAAATCCCTAAACCTGTCTTTCAGTTTACTTATTTGTTGTAATGCCTGGTGGCTGAGGTGGCATGGGGGCAGTCCAGAGCAGTAGTTAAGTATGTGCAGATGGTCAGATAGCCAGCGTGTCAATCTGTATCAGGGGCAGTCTGGGGCAATGGTCAGAGTTCTTGCAGGGGTCCATAGCTAGAAGATCCACTCCAAGGGACTGCATCGGATTAGGCAGCATGTAACAAGGCAGAGTCAGGCGAAGCAGCTTGGCAAGGCAGTCTGGGGAGTAGGCACTGGTCTGTTACTCAGACAGCTTCCGCTTCCCATGGGGGCCTTGATACAGTCCAGGTACTCAGTGAGAGTGCTGACTGTCCATCCAATCAGGGGCTTGGGGTATGGCTCCTGTGGGCCTGTAGGCCCTTAGCACTAAGGCTATTGGTCAGGGAATGGGGTTCAGCTCATTGTCATGGCACATCGGCTGTGTCTCTAGTCTCACCTGCAGATGTGGGTTCAATACAAGAGTCCTGACATTGTCCTCCTTTGTACAATGGAGATATCTACCTCACAGGGAAAGTAAGAAGATTAATTAGTATTGATATCATGTCTTAAAACTATAAAATATTATCAGGTGCCCCTACAGCTTGCATGAGGAAGAAATACGACTACGCAGGGGAGAGCAAACATTGTTCCTTCTAGCCTAACTTCCTGTCTTCCACAGAGCATGGACAGGTGAGAGGGAGGGAGGCTTTTAGGGTTGAGAAGAAGAAAGAGTTCTGGGAAAGAGACATATTTGGCAGAGATTTAGATTTCTGGTAAATATTCTATGATCCAGTCAAGAAGATGCTTTAGTGATTTAAATATGTTTGAAATTGTTTGTCTCCTGGCAGCCTCAGACTGGCCTAGCCCTTCTTCCTTCTGGAAGAAAGATGTTGAGGTCCATTCAATCTGTTACGTAGAGTTCTCAGACAAAACCATAAAAACTGGGGTGAAATCTTGGCCCTGTTGAAATCTGTGTCAGTTTTGCCAATGACTTCAAAGGCCTAGGGTTTCACCTTGAAATTCTGTCCATTCTCTGTGCACACCAAAGGGCCTATGGTGTATTTTGTACAAGCAGTTTGCTCCAGTGTTGTACAGAATTTCCCCTCCCTCCACTGTTGTACACCATTCTGTGTGTCCATTGTCTGCTCTTCTCACAAAAGGCAGGTGCAGTTCAGTGATGCTGTATGCATAGAATTTGTAAAATGCTTTGGGATGAAAGGTGCTATAGAAAAGTAAAATATTATTACAGTAAGCACTGCTTGTGACAGCTGCTTTATAATGGCATCTCCCAGGAAACAAATAATAGTGACTGCTACTTAATTAAGAGGGAATCAGCATTAATCTCATTTGCTGCTTTTAGCCAGTGCCCAGTAAATAAAGTTTCATAGATTTTTAAGGTGTGAAAGGACTACCATTATTCTCTAGTTTGACCTGCATAACATGGGCCATAGATTTTCATCCAGTAATTCTTCAGTGTTTTCTCTCCCACATTCTGTTTGTCGTGACTATTTAGATGTAATTCCCTCAAAGCAGATGCTGGCTCTCACTGTGTGTTTGTACAGTGCCTAGCACAATGAGGCCCTGATCTTGGTTGGGGCTTTTAGATTCTACTATAATATAAATGTATTCTTCCCTACTGTGTAAGCAAATGCAAGCCCAATACCTGTTTGTACATCTTTTAGAAAGCTGTCCAATCTCTATGTAAAATTATATGAATTTACCAATTTCTTTGGTTCCAATGGTTAATTGCCCCCATATTAAAAAGCTCCATCTTATTTCCAATTTGAATTTTTCTAACTTCAACTTCCAGACACTGGATCTTGCTATGCCTTTGACTACTAGATTTAAGAACTCCTAATATCAGATATTTTCTCTATGTGTAGGTTTTTATAGGTGTTTTCATCAGATGTTTAAATGTATGAGAGATTTTAAGTACTGGTCTTCTAACCCAGAAATTTCCAAATAAAGATTAAAAGGAACATTTTTCTGAGCAGTTTCACCACCAGTGGGATCCAAAAGCATTGATAGGCAAGTCTCCCTCTCCTCCAAAGTTTTGTTACTTATCCCCTCACTGGGATGCTGCAGTGTGTGTGCAAAGTAGCAAAGTCTGAGAAACACAGGAAATCTGTATGCTTGGTGTCGGAGCAGGCCAGCAGATTATATGCTCTATTGCAGAAGTGTACCAGGTTTAAATGATCTGCAACCACAAGGACCCTGATTAAGGCTCAGATTTAGTCACAGGTATTTTTGGTAAAAGTCATGGACAGGTCACGGGCAATAAATAAAATAAAAATAAAAATTCCCAGTCCCTGACCTGTCCATGACTTTTACCAAAAATACCCCTGACTAAATCTCTACTTCTGTGGCCCTGCTGCTCCAGGGGGCCCCGGCTTTGGGGGGCCCTGCTCCAGTGTTGGGGGTTGACTGCCCCCACCACTGCTCCTGGGGACTGCTCTCCAGATGGCCTCTGGGCATCCTGGGGCCGCTGCTCTAGCCGCCCCTGGACCGCTGCTGCTTGGGCGGTCCCCAGGGTTCCCCCAGGACCACTGCTCGGGTGCGCTCCGGAGCCAGCTGCCCAGGGCAGCCCGAGCAGCGGCCAGTGCGGCTGGCCCCAGGGGACCACCCAAGGCCGCTGCTTGGGCACTCTCTGGGGCCGCCCCAAGGACTGCTGCTTGGGCGGTGTGCAGGACCAGCAGCACCAGCCATTGCTTGGGTGGTCCCCGAGCCAGCTGCCCGGGCCTCCTGAGCAGCAGCTGGTGTGGCTGACCCCCGGGGACTGCCTGAGCAACTGGCCCTGGGTCACTCCAGCAGTGGCTGGTACAGCTGGCCATGGGGCACCCAAGCAACTGATGCCGGGGCCAGCGGCTCGGGTTGCCCTGGAGTCAGCTGCACCAGCCGCTGTGGAAGTAGCGGAGGTCATGGAAAGTCATAGAATCTGTGACTTCTGCAACCTCCGTGAGAGAATTGCAGCCTTAATCCTGATCAGTGAACAGTAAAGAGCAGGCCTTGCCACTGGGAAGTAAGAGGCTTTGCCTGGTGCATGGGAAGGGACCAGTGCCATCCACTCCTGTAGAATCTAAGCTTCATTTAAAATAAATTATATGCTTGGCAAGAGGCTTAACTGAATCACTATAATGCATTTTGTTTACTGATCCACCGAGTCATCAAACCCATTAAGTATGACTATTCTTCATCTTAGCTGTCTGCTGCCTAGGGCTAAAGGCTGCTGTTATATTTCTCTGGGGAGCAGGGAAGAGAAATGGACTGGCAGACATTAGTGGAATGGCTTCCCCATCCTTAGAATTGGCCAAGTCCTGAGCCACAGAATATATGTCCTATTTCTGGTCTCAATCTTCATGGAGGCCAACTGCCCGCGGTTGTTAGTGACAGACCCAGAGAATAAATATGAGTTAAAATGACACTGTCTGAGTTAGTTGGAAAAACAATTGACTAGCCTAGAAAAATTAAATATTGATACTTTTAGGAGATGCAGTTTGTAATTGTTTGAAAAATTAGTGTTACGTACATATATTTTCAGTTTTATAGGGTGACTAATTCCCCCTACAGATTAACCAGGCTATCCGCCCAAGCCAGGTCCCATTAATTTTGGCCAAGGATGTCCTAGTAAAACTAAATGGTCTTTAATTTACCTACTTTGGAAGGATGAAAGACTGACCCTGATGTGATTTGAATCTGTGGTTCCAGGGATAGTAGGAGGAAGGAAGCAAGAGAGAGATGTTTTACAGTTATTTCTATTTTTAAACACTTTTGAGACACTCCTAGCGGTACCATCACTGTGGTATCTGAGTTCCTAGTTAGTGATAAATTTCAGACTTGATGGTTTGACCACTAAATAATCTCCTCCAGCTGGCACTGAAATAAAAAGCAACTCTGAGTCATCCGTTATATCGGTAGTCCCGGGTCATCTTTTAAAAAGAACCGCCAATGCATAGATTTAATTACCTGCTTAATGTATAAACTTGCAGCACAGATGTAGCATTTTTTTAAATACAAAACCAAACAATTTTAAAATAACATGATGAAAAATCACTTCTCTGAAATTTTAATAGTAACACCTAAAATGACTATACTGAAAATCTAGAAAGATATCCATTGTTTTAGTTTGTTTGCTTTGACAGCATTTTATGTATAATTATCTTCACTTTTTAACTACATTGTGATATGCAGTGGTGTTGTAGCTGTGTTGGTCCTGGGATATTTACTCGTGGGGGAATTCTGCATCACTGCACATGCACAGAATTCATGTGCCCCACAGATGTCTTTGCTTCCCTGCAGAAAAATGACTTCTGACGGGGAAGCAAAGGGAAGCTGCAAGAGTGGTCATGCGCCTCTCCCCAGCAGCACAGGCAGATTGGTTCGGGTAGCCAGTAGAGACGTAAATCATCACCCGGGGGGGGGGGGGGAAGGGGAATGTGCAGTTGTGAGAGAGAGAGAGAGAAACTCCATCCCTCTTGTTTGCTATTGCAGCACGCTTGGCATGGAGGAGCAGGGCTTCAGGGTGTTTCCAAAGAGATAAGCGTGGGACAGGCACTGTCCCCTCAGGCAGAGCAGAACGTAGCAGCCTGCCTGCTTAGGGCAGGTCTACACTACTGGGGGGCGGGGTGGTGGTGTCGATGTAAGGTACGCAACTTCAGCTACATGAATAACGTAGCTGAAGTCGATGTACCTCGCTCGACATACCTCGCTCAACTTACCTCGCCGTGAGGACGCTGCAATGTCGAAGGCTGGCACTCCCCCGTCGACTCCGCTTCCGCCTCGCGTCGGGGTGGATTACCGGCGTCGACTGGGAGCGCGTTCTAGGATCGATTTATTGCGTCTAGATTAGACGCGAAAAATCGATCCCCAAAAGATCGATTGGTACCCGCCGAATCGGCGGGTAGTGTAGACTAGCCCTTAGTGAATTGTTCCCATTTTCTTTGTGAATTCCCCCAGGAGTATAAAACAGGTGTAAAAGTTTTAAGGCTCCTTTACATTGCCAGAGTGGTGTAAAGGACAGCATGGCCTTATAAATGCTTATGGTGCTCTAGATTAGAACTGGTCTAAATTTTTGAACTGAAATGATTTCCTATCAGAATGTGCTCCATGAACTGTTTGCTACTGACCTTTCTGGAGATGGTCAGTAGCCAATATAAATCCAGCCCTCACTTGCTCTTCAGTTGCCTATAATTAAGGCTATGTTTTAGTCACAGGTATTTTCAGTAAAAGTCACGTCACGAGCAGTAAACAAAAATTCACAGCCCGTGACCTGTCCATGACTTTTATTAAAAATACCTGTGACTAAAACTTGGAGGGGGGCTACCAGGGGGTGCTGTGGGAGGGCGGCCTGGGTGCTGGAGGGGAGGGTGGACAGCGGCGTGCAGCCCAGGACCCTTGCTGGTGCTGCGGGGGGCAGGTTGGCGGGGCCAGCAGGCTCCCTACCTAGCTCTGCGCCTTCCCCGCCCCCCCAGCAGCAACAGAATTTGGGTGTGGGAGGGGGTTGGGGCATGGAACGGGGTGAAGCAGGCTCTGGGCGGAGCTTACTGGGGGGCTCCCCAGAAGCAATGACATCCCCCTCGCTCAGCTGCTAGGCGGAGGCGCTGCCTCTGCCCAGAGTGCTGGATTCGCAGCTCCCATTGGCAAATTCACAGCCTTACCTATAATGTAACACTGAGCATATGGCTGCATATATTTGTTGACTAATAACTAGAAATAGATGGTCAAACCTAGTTATAGGCAAGGGGGGTTGGGGATTTCCTCCAATGCTCCCTACTCCCATTCTTCTCCATCCATTGTATTGCAATTTAAATAAATTACCAAAATAATTGAAATGAGGGATTTTATTGTATAATTTTGACAAAATATGCAGAATTTTATAATATTGTAGAATATCTGCAGAATTTTTATGTTTTTGGCACAGAATTACGCCAGGAGTAGAAATTAGAGAAACAAAGGGGGTGAGGTAATATCTTTTATTGGACCAGCTTCTGTTGCTGAGGGAGACTAGATTTTGAGCGTACACAGAGCTCTTCTTCAGGTCTGGGAAGAACTGAAGAAGACCTTTATGTATGCTCAAAAGCTTGTCCTCTCTCTCTCCAACAGAAGTTGGTCCAATACAAGATATTACCTCACCCACCTTGTGTGTTTAACTGTAGTCAGTTTGCCTGTTGTTTGTATGTCTTTCACAAAGAAACAAAGGAGATAAAAATGTATTTAAAAAATAGCAAACTTCAGTTTTTAAACAACAAAAATTGGCAGGTGCAATCAGAAGCAGATGTTAGTATCTGGAACGACTTGTAACTCAATTTTTGAGATTGACTCTATTAAACTGACATAAATTTGTTAACCTTTCACTGAATAATAGAACAGTAAGAATTGTAAAAACTAGCTTTGTTTGAAGTGGGTTTCCCCTAACCTTTAAATCAAAATCTGTTTTGAAGTGAAATTCTGTGGAGTTACTCATTTGTGTAACAAGCCCTCTTAAAATGTTGTTGGAAATAGCTAAATTTGAACATTTAAATTGTAACAACTCTTACTGGGTAGAGTTCAGTTTTTGAATTTAGCATATGATGTCAGGGCTGGCGCTATCACTAGGTGACCTTAGGTGGTTGCCTAGGGCGCCAGGATTTGTGGGGCGGCGGGCGGCTGCCCCCCCCCCCCGGCTCAGCTGCTGAGCCGGGAGGCAGCCGTGGCGAGCCGCCCCGCAGAGCTGGGAGGCAGCTGCAGCGAGCCGCTCCCCTGCCTCCCTGCTCAGCTCCCTCGGCCCGCAGGTGGGGGGCTGAGTTCCCGCAGGCGGGGGGGGGGGGGCTGGCTGGGGAGGGCGGCGTTAGCTGGGGCGGGGAGCGCAAGGCTGGTGCAAGGAAGTTTCGCTGAGGGCGCGAAACTTCCTTGCACCGGCCCTGTATGATGTATCACTATAGTAGTAAACTTTGTTCCAATTCAGATACATGGAGGTTACTATTATAAAAATGATCTTCTCACTGAAACAAAATATGTGTTAAATATAGTAAGGCAACGAAATGGAGCTGAACCTTTTCAAGCTGACATTCTGGGCACTCTCCCTACCTCCAGAGTTGGACTGCAGTACTTGGTGTCAGACTGTCCTAGTGAAAGGAGTAAGCTGTAGCATCCTTCTTCCTCTCATTGCTTCAGGGTATTGCAGCACATATGGGCCTCTTTCTCAGAAGGGCTGTCACCAGTGGGTGATGATACAGTACATACCTACCATATGTGTTTCTATGCATTTAGGTTGGAATTTAATGCTGAGAGTGATTTTAAAACACATTCTAATCTGGGTTTGTAAGGGTGCAACTGCTATTAATCCTTTGCAGAAATATCAGTCTTGACCATTGTTGAACAATTAAATAGGCATATAGGTTTTTAGACATGTCATTATAGCTTGTGCTGGCTTATCTGTTTACAAAGCAGTCAGCAGCAGCTGCTTTCCTGCACCATTAAAGTGCTGTGTGCATAGCGCAGGGAATGTACCCAAGTGTTTAGTGGTGCTGCTCCTCCCAACCCTTTCTGTGTTGCTGTGACAAGCTCTTTGGTAGATGCTGCAATCCAGTTACTCTTGAGATTCATTTTATTTTTAAACCAAGCTGCTGCTTCCTTCAGATTGCTGCCTGCTTGCTCCCAGGTGGTGCTGGAGGAGGCGGAGGGAACTCTGCTGGGTTTTCAGTCAGTGATGCTGGGAGGGATTGTGGGCGGGCTCCGCTTCCCCCCTTCTCTTCGGCACCTCGACTTTGCTGTCTCTGCACTGCAGCTGTCCTCCAGCAAAGAGAGCTTCTGCACCATACTCCAACGCCCTGCGCCCTGCCTCCTCGTAGTGCCTCGCAGACCGGCCCGCCTGCTGCCCTAATGCCTTGTTTGGGAGAGATTTCGGCCTCCACGGAAAGCCTTGCACAGCTGTAGATAAAGCACAACTCCAGCTGAATTTGCGTCACGGGGGGAGCTGGGCTGCACCTGGCGGGGAGAAGCCGCTGCTGGCCCAGCGTGGAAGGTTTGTCTCAGCCCCCTGTGCACCCATGAGACAGGACAAGCTGACGGGCTCCCTGAGACGTGGGGGACGATGTTTAAAGAGGCAAAACACAGGCGGCGGCGTAGGCACCATCCTGAGCAATGTGTTGAAGAAGAGGAGCTGTATTTCCAGGACGGCTCCTCGCCTGCTCTGCACCTTGGAGCCAGGTAGCGTGTGCGTGGGCCAGGGGCAGACGAAGGACCTCGGCGGGCTTTGCTCCCCGGGCCGGGCTTGGGTTTGAAAGTGGCGCTGCTGTGCAGCGGCTGCTTCCCTAATGCTCTTAGCCGGGCTTACCCCGGTGGGGCGGCGGAGGGGAGCGCGGGCGGCGGCTGCCCGTCACGGCCACGCGCTTCTCCCGGGCTGGGAGCAGGACGGAGATGAAATCCCCGGGTAGGCGCCGCTCGCGGGGCTGGGGGGATGTGGGACCGGGTGCCTCGGGCGTGTCTGACAGGGACGTGCCCAAGGCAAATGGCCGCTCCCTGCCAGCCGCAGCCTCTCCAGCGCCGTGCTGCGGGGCTGTGCCGGGAGAGGCGGCGCGGCCCCCGGCCGTGATGCAGCGATTGCGCTCGGCATCCGCCTCAAAACCCCTCGTCGTGCCGCTTGCGCCGGGCTGTGGCGAGGGGACCGTCCCGTCCCTTCCCCGCGCTCAGTGCAAAGCCCCCAGGCGCGGGCAGCGGACACGCAGCGCCTGCCCCCTGCTGCAGCGGGCTCGGTCCGGCCGGCCTGTTACCCGCCGGCGAATCGCCGTGTCCTGCTGAGGCTGCTCGGCGGGGCGGGGCCAGACCGGGCCCTGGCCGCACTGTCGGGGCTTTGCCGCTGAAATGAGCGTCAGCATCTCTGTGAGCAATGGCTGAGGGCCCTTTGCCGTCCCCGCGTGACAGGCCCCGCCGGGCACCCCGGCCCCGCAGGACAGGGAGAAACGCCACCGCTGGATGTGGCTCTCTGAGGGGCCTGTGGAGCCGTTGGGCCAGGGCAGCTGGGGTGGTACCTGAGGACTGGCCTCACCCCGGGGGAGCACTGGCAGGACCCACTGGCCAATGAGCCCTCCTAGGAGGGCAGATTGCCGCGCCTCTCTTGGGAGTGGATAGGTGGAAGCAGCCCCAATGGGCCACGCCACCCGCAGTTCTGCTTGCTCATTTCTGCTCTTCTCCCATCTGTCTTGTCGCCTGCTCTCCCGCCTCCTGGTCTTTGCTTTCTTCTTCGCCTTGCACTGCTTTGCTGTCCCCTATCCCTCTTTGTGAAAGCAGTTCAGCCACACTGTAGCTGGGTGGGTCTTTTTGCATCTCATCCTCATCTGCATGGCAGAGCTCCCTGCAGCTGAGCAATCTCTTCGTCTCCCTCCCTTCTTCTTTCTGTACCATTCAGCCATGCTCTCAGAGCCCTAGTCTCCACATTTCCCCACTATTACTGGGAGCACTTGACCTGGGGAAATTCCCTTGACCTATCTGCTCTTTGAAGAAGTATATTGTCTAAATACACAAAGAAGACTGTTTACTTAAAGGGGCAGTCATCGATTTTGCATCTATTTTTTTCCTAGAAACTACTTCAGTTTCAAATAGAGTGAAACCTTTATTAAGTGGCTGCTCAGGGTACCAGCAAAATGAGGTCTCTTAAGAAAGGTGGCCTTTAACAAAGGTGGATCTGCAGCTTACTAGAAAGCCAAGGAGACTCAGTTATTTGATTGCAAAATTTTGTTTTGTCTATAAAACACTGAAAATAGAAATATTTAAATTGTTTTATTTTTATAAAATATTAGAAATACATATACTTAATAGATGTTTAATGTATAAACAATCATTTGTAGCTGAGACATTAATTTGTCTGTGGGTTATCATGAACATAAAGGAAGTAAAACTGTAACATAATTAATTTTAACTAATGTCTCGAATGAGTATTAAAACTTAAAGCAATACACAGCACTATGGAAAGTGCAGAGTTTCCCATTGCACTACATGTGTATATACAATGTGCCTTATGAGCACTCAAGTACAAAGTGAGTAAGCTGATAACTTAAGTAAGATTTCTTCTGTATTTGAGAGCCATTCTGAGTGGTCTCTGGTTATGTTGGAGAAGTGATTGCTTAATATATTTACATTATACAGTTCTTGGGGATAACCTGTTTCATAGGGCTGCTGGTTACCAAAAATAGGATTCTTTGTATTTTTGTACAAACAGACATCATTGTGTTTGTTTTTTTTAATATGCCCCAGGGTCCTAACTGCTCTGTGGGTCCTGCCCCCAGCTGACACCAGCTCATGCAGTAGCCTCCTAATATTGGAGACACTGCCATTATTCTGTGAAGCTTTATAGATACATTGCACAGATTCCTGCCTGCAGCTGTGACACCCATCCTTCATCCCCAGGACAGGGTAGAGGAGCTGATACCTGAAGCACATCACTGTCTCCCATCTAGCAGTGGATTAGGTGGTGGTGTGGGGTTTCTGTAGTCCCAAAGTGAGCTGCTAGCAGGAAGAACAGTGATGCCATAGCTGGGGTTACCTGCTACCACATCATCATCCTGGAGGTCAGGGAGGATTTGAACGTTTTGTGCCTCATTGTTAAATAAACTTAAGGGGTCTCATCTGGCTTTGTATGTATCTGTCCATATCCATATGTATTGGGAAGCCTCTGGGAACCAGTTTCATCACATACTTCATTATGTCCTGGTGTGCTTCGTGGTTGCTAGGGTAGTGGATTGCACGGAGGATTGCTCCGGACACTTATGTGGGTGAATATAAGTTATAAAACAAGTGGGACAAAACAGCATGGCCTTTTTTGTTTCTGAACCAACAATTAGACTGTAGTTTGCATCACTACATTTTGAGAGCCCATCTGCTGTAGGGCTTTTCCTCCTTTGTTTAGGATGTAACATCTGTTTCTGGTTAGGTACAGCCTAGGTGTTGATAGTAGCATGCTCACTTTCAGTCACTGTCAGTGGAAGAGCTTTCAGCGGCTGCTCTTATAGTACAGCAAGAGCCTGTAGTGATTGGATTGGAAATGTTTGGGTGGGTTCGGGCTAGTTGACTAATACTTGCCCCCAAGAACATGGGGGTCATAACACACAACCTTCCTGTGCATCCTTCCTTTGGAGCTGCTGAAGAGTTCCCAAACTTTTGGTCCAATACTCCTGTCCCCGTGGAGTAGTTCATTGCTGAAATTGAGGAATAGGGTTTTGATTATTCCATCAAGACTTCTTACTTGGCTACCATATCTTTCTGTGATCAAGTATCTGATGACCCCGATGTGTGTTAGATGCTCATGAGACGGAAAATGGAGGGCTTTTCTAGGTTTTGGGACTCCTGAAAGGAGGGATATCATTACAGTCAATTTTTCACTGTTAGGACATGTGGCGGCAGCTTTCCTCTGGTTGACTAAAGTGGGGGGGGGGGGCGCGAGGGGGAGAGAGGATATTCTCCTATGTCAAATGGTTTCTCTACAGCAATTTTTGGTCTGCTATGGATTAGTGAGCGGATTGCTAGGGTTCCAGGCAGGCCTCATTCTGGCACTCACCTTGGAAACGCCACCTCTGTGCCTCCACATTTGATCTGTGGCTCTTTTATATAAGGCAAAACAATGTGATAAGGAGTCATTAATTAATCTTAGAAAGATGCCCAGTCAATTGGTCTAACTCAGGATGGCCATGTCAGTGTATCTCCCTGGGCACTCTGCAGACAGCAGTCTCTCTTTTCTGCCTAGTGACATCACACCTTTATTAATTCAATGCCATCATCTGGAAGACATTTGTGAGTTGAGATCTGGGAGTTCTTAGATATCATTTATTCGGAACGAGTCTCCACTGTGTCTGCTACCATGTCTGGGGTTTTCGATCTTGAGGTTCAAACACCAGGTGGATAACATTCTGCCTGTTTCCAAGATTGTATTTGTCCAGACACACCCTTCACCACTCCCAGCTGGCTTTGCTAGTGGTGTTTTCTTCGTGTAAATTGCAAGAATACAGAGGCCTTGGTATTAGGTAGGTCTTTAAGCCCTGGGAAGCTGGAATGCTCTCTGTATTTGAGTACTAAATTGGGGGGAAGTGCATGACTATTCTGGAGGGCTATTGCTTCCATCTACCTTTTGCTGATACCAGAACATGTTACCTTAAAGTGTCATCTGGAGTTACACTAACAAAAGTTGCAGCTAACTATTAGCCTGAATTTACATAAATTGCTGTATGTCCTTACTGTTTCCTGTACTCGGTAATAGACTGTTTAGGGATGAGACCTGGTTTTGTTGTACTGACACATGTTTGCAGCAAATGTGATCTGGCTCCTTTTGAGTGCCAGGGGGTGGGAGGTGAATCCTAATAAGTAGCTACTGCCAGGTGTAGGCACCAAAATGTTCAAAAAATCTCCTTTTTTTAAGGTATTGAAAATATTAATATAGGCAAATGCTTTAATCTCCCCAAAACCCTGTAAGGTTGTTATTAGCTGAACAGTGCCGATAAAAGCATCCAAATGGTAAATTCCCTGATACAGTTTTAAAATGGCCAAATCTAGGGTAGAGTTTTGTTTGCTTTTTTTTTTTTAACTTTGCTTTCAGTCTTATCCCTTGTATACCACCTTTCCTCCCTGTCAGGTTCTAAACACCTCATAATGTTTCATATGGAAATACTGTCAAAGCTTAATTACCAAGCATTAGCAAATGGCATTACATTTTTTTCCCAAACACACAAGGCCTAATCCAGTAAAATGTGGAATGTTTCTGGTGAATTACCTTACATTTAAGGCATTTGGCAGCTTGCAGCACTGAGCTCTTTACATTGATATAAAAATTATAGATACAGATTCATGGATCAACACTTTATCTTAGGAAAGACCACCTTCATACGGAAACATTTTAAATACAAAGCACATATGCCATTAATCAAATGTTGCTGGAAAAATGTCTTTAAGAAGGGCTTTATTCTTTTGTATGCATTCCTCTGATATCAGTTAGTGCAAGAGAATGTGAAGAATGAAATATTGGACTTTTTCAGCACCTTGGTTTTGGACAGCGACATTCTGACTGATTGAGGACTAATTTAATCTAACATGCATGACATAAATCAGATGATATGTATTATTATATATATTATGGTGTGTCCAGATGCCATAATCAGAATCTATTACAGGCCAATGCTGAGATCCTAGTTTCACACCTGAGTTTGCATTTTAAAAATGTGTCTTCTATATTAAAAAGATTAATTAACATTAATTGCTTTTATAGCCAGAAGAAACTCTTAAGTTTAAATGGGAGTACTGGCCAAACTTAAAGAGAATATGGATAAATGATAAGATATTAAATATTACATACCGAGCAATAAACTGATTTTATTAATATAACAAAATAAAAATGAGCATCCAGTGTTGTAATATCCATAAATTGAAGCATATGGAAAGAAAAGCTATTTTATATTTTTATATATAGATATCATGCTTTAAAAATGGAATGATCCCCTGTTCAGTATATTACTGTGGTTTAGCATAAGATACTTTGTTAAGGGTCATGCAGCTCACTGCATACCGAGGAATCCCTAGATGGACATTGTACACTGTACACACATTACGAAAAAGTCAGATCTCTTTACTTCCCTCTCTTCTCTGGTGGACTTTTCCATTGCAACAAGTTTTTATTTTATTTATATAACATTCTATTATAACAGGTTATTTATTATAAAACCTGTGGTAATGGAGAAGTCCGCTGCAGAAGAGAAGGAAGGTAAAGAGCTCTGACTTTCGCACAATGTGCGCACAGTGTATAATGTCCATGTAGGGGATCCCTCAGTATGCAGTGATCTTAGCAAAATATGTTATGCTGAACTATAGTAATATACTGAACAGGGGATTATTCCATTTTTAAAGCATTATATGTATACTTTTTAACATGCATCTTCAGTTTGCTTTGAAAACAGGAATTGATGGAAACAGGAATAGAATGCAGTCATTCAGAATTATACACAGTAGTTCAATTTAGAATTCTGTTTTGTTTTGTTTTTTACTTGATATATTTTTTTCCTTTTCTAAATAGTGATCATGATTTTGGTTTGTCTTTTTTCCCTTTTGTTTTACTATTGTCTCTAGGGGTTGATACAAAGTTGAAGTTCACTCTTGAACCATCTTTAGGTCAAAATGGTTTTCAGCAGGTAACTTCATTTATTTTCACTTGTTTTTAAAAGACTGAAATTTCCTTTTTAGTGTACTTGTGTTACTTGAAATGTGCATTGCTTTGTTTTGGATCTTAATGTGGGTATATTAGTTGCCACTACATAAAGGTTTGTTCCAACTAACATTTTGGAAATTGTAATGCAATTCCTTTGTTTTCTCTGACATCTCAGAATTCTCATGTCAGTGTCTTATATTTTTGTTATATACATAAATTATTAGTCTTATTATATTTTGCCTTTAATTAGGGTTTCTGTATTAGCTGTAGGCACCAGTCCATCTTATGGCTAAGCATTTAATTTCTTAAACATGGGAAATAAAATGAATGTCACTTACCTGCAGTATTGCACACATTAAACTAATTCCATATGTTTCCTGTGCTGGATGTTTTTGCTTTTAGTGGTATGATGCTCTCAAAGCAGTGGCCAGACTACCAACAGGAATACCAAAGGAGTGGAGGAGGAAGGTAGGTAGATTTTTTTTTTTTTTTAATAGAACTGGAAGGAACTTGAAAGGTCATCGAGTCCAGTCCCCTGCCTTCACTAGCAGGACCAGGTACTGTCCCCTGACAGATTTTTTTGCCCCAGATCCCTAAATGGCTCCCTCAAGGATTGAACTCTCAACTCTGGGTTTAGCAGGCCAATGCGCAAACCACTGAGCTATCCTTCCCCCCATACACTAGATCTGTACACTTCACAAGATAATTGCATTCACATGTAGTTTAGAGATGGTATGAATTTGAGAGTCTTAGGCTTTGTATGCACTGGAGATTTTTGCTGGTTCAAAACTATCAAGGACCAGCCACTTGTGGAGCTGCACTGTTGCACAGACAAACAAAGCTGTACCAGCGCAGATTTTGACTTTTACCACTTTACTCTGTCTACACTCAGAGTTTGCGCTGATGAATCTTTCCCAATAGCTGAACATTAATGCCTGAAATCCGAGAGAACCTCCAGGGAAGACAAGCCTTTACATTTATGAAGTTGATAACTGCTGTCACCAAGGCATAGTGCTGACAAGAATTCCCACATAAACATTTGGTCGAGGAAAGGCAGAGTGCTGGAATAATAGGGGAGCTGAGGGTAAGGAATGATGTGCATTAGAGACTGCCATTAATGTGAAACAGCACTGGGTTAGTGCTGTAGAAATGTACCCACTGAGAATTACATTGAGATCACTAAATCCACCTTACTGCTTCCTTAAATAAGATTTGAAGCCATATCCGCAACATTTAAAACCTTGTGCAATAGTCTTTTGTACTGAGTAAGTGTGGGATATATTCAGGCCTCAGTTTCATCCAAGCAACCCTACAGAAGGATTAAAACATATGTAAGATATATACATGGTTTATTATAATCGTTGTGTGTTGGGATCTTTCTCCTTTTCCTTTCTTACTCCCTGTTGGAATTATTATTATTTATGCAGGGTATTACCATGACACTAATTTAACCATAAATTCCTTTATTAAATCCAAAGGGCAAATGGTATTTATAACAATTACTCTAAACATGCCTATAAAGCCTAAATAATATCAATTTACTCATGCCAAACCGTAACAAAATATTTATAGGCATTTGATCAAGATTACTTACAAATGGGCTAAGGATGCTTAGACCCATATTGGTCGACTCCCAACGTGGTCAGGCAGGTATTAACAATGAACCCTTTAAGACAGGGGTCTCAAACTCAAATCACCAGGAGGGCCACATGAGGACTCGCCCCCCCCCCGGCCCCGCCCCCCACTCCACCCCCCGCCGGGTGCAGCTCGGGGCAGGGGGGTTGGGGTGCAGGAGGGGTATTGGGTGCGGCAGGGGGCTCAGGGCAGGGAGCTGTGGTACAGGAGGGAGTGCGGTGTGTGGCAGGGGGTTGGGGTGTGGCAGGGGGTTCAGGGCAGGGGGTTGGGGTGCAGGAGGGGTGTGGAGTGTGGCAGGGGGCTCAGGGCAGGGGGTTGGGGTGCAGGAGAGGTGCAGGGGGCTCAGGGCAAGGGGTTGGGGTGCAGGAGGGTTGTGGGGTATGGCAGGGGGCTCAGGGCAAGGGGTTGGGGTGCAGGAGAGGTGCGGGGTGTGGCAGGGGGCTCAGGGCAAGGGGTTGGGGTGCAGGCAGGAGGCTCAGGGCAGGGAGTTGGGGTGCAGGGTGCAGGAGGGGTTCGGGTTCCAGCCCAGTGCTGCTTACCTGGAGCAGCTCCGGGGTGGCAGAGGGGCCAAGGCAAGGGCAGGAAGGCTGGCTGGCTCTCTCCCTGCCTGCCTGCTCCCGGCCCGCTCCTGGCCCCTCTGCTCTGGAAGCCCCGGATGCTTCGTCCCTACAGCCCCGGGGGGAGGGGGAGCAGAGAGCCCCGTGAGCTCCTGTTGCCTGTGGTTACCTCCCCCAAAGCTCCCATCGTCCGTGGTTCCCCGTTCCCGGCCAATGGGAGCTTCAGGGGAGGTAACCACAGGCAACAGGAGCTCATGGAGCTCTCTGCTCCCCCTCCCCCTGGGGCTGCAAGGATGCAGTGTGTGTCTGGGGCTTCCCGGAGCGGCGGGGAGCCCTCAGCACCATGGGGTGGGCAAATCTGCGGGCCATAGTTTGCCCACCCCTGGCCTGGAGGTAGGCTGGGGACGCAGCACGCTGGGGCGGGGGGCGCGGGAGCTTGGCGGGCCGCAGGGAAGAACCCTGCTGGCCGCGAGTTTGAGACCCCTGCTTTAAGAGTTTACTTTGTTATACCCTTTAACAAACAAGTGATGTCGCTGTGAATTATCGCACCTTAGCTAAGGCGGTATGAAGTCGTTTCTAAAATAGCCAATTATTTACTGCACCTGATGCCGAGTTAACTGTGTTTTATTTCTATTATTTCAGCCCAAACCTTAAGTAAGATAAGACTGGTATTTCACAGGGTCACTACAGGTTTAACACAACAACTCTTCTTTCTCATGCTCTAATTCTTTTTGGTCACAGGCTTTGGATCTGTTGCTCCTGCTAATATCCTAATTCAGTTTAAAACCATAGTTCACCTGGGTCTACCGTGGGCCTATAGTCCCGCACTCGCTGTCCCTCAAACCCAAACCATTTCCTCTTTCAGATTAAGAGAGAATAAAATAAACAATCATAGGAGTATCATTCCCCCCTAATTGTTTTAATAAGTAATCTATTTGCATCACATTGGAGTCTTTCAGCTGCCATTTTCTTCCCTATAATGAAGTCTTTCTTCCTTCTCCCCTCTAATAACCCATTTGCTATTGCTCCGTTACTTGTTCTGTGAAGCTTTGCAAAGAGTGATGCAATGTACAGACGCTTTTTCCTCCCCCTCACCAAGACCGTATCTATGCTGTTGCTCATGCACTCATTGTTTAGCTAGCCGGAGGAGCAAGTGAAATGAAACTGACATTACCTCCCCCACACTCTTTTTCATTTCTGCTGAACTAGGAGGAAGCATTCTGCACTGCTGCAGCCCAGTGAGAGGAGATCCTCCTCAGCTGGTAGGGGTAGGCAGGGGGGCAAAGGTGGAGGACAGTATCCGTGCTGCTCCTTTTGTGCAGGACACTTTTCCTCTTGGCCCAGCAGAAATGGAGTATGAAACCAGCAAGCATCACTGGAGTTTCATTTTACTGCTCTCCCTACTAGCAAATGTTGTGTGGAGGTGCAGCGGCAGCACAAGTACGTTCCTAGGCACAAGAAATCTGTAGTGTGTGTGTGAAAGAGGGGAAATGCAGGGAATCTGTGATTCTGCAAGCTGTATGTGAATATTTAACTATGTATTACTGTGGGAAGTGTGGGAATGGCTTTTCTCATTTAGAATATGTAGATCAACTCCCCTTCCCTTTCACCATTTCTTCCACCCTCCTGCAAAGCTATCCTTTGTCATTATTAACCATGGTTATGTTGTTGCCTATCACCCTGCCTTGAATTAGGTAAAATTATATACCAATGCTCTTTACTAAATTTGCATCTGTTAGCCTGTTAATAATTGACAAAAAGTCTATTCGGAATGGGAGTTCAAAACTTACTTAGCAAAGAGGTTCTGAATCTGCATTGTACCTGTGGGCTCCTCTGATATGTGCCACCATTTTAAGCACTGATTTTATTTTCCTAGTGTGGCTGTAGAAATCTCCCCTTTAAAGATGGGCTTATCCAGTTATCATTTATAGAAAATGACATTCACCATGATATCCCTATCTCTAAGGTTCCTTGTCTCTTTGTTTAAAGTCCAGCATTTCTTTACGGAATCCAATATTTTCTGCCTAGCTTCATAGGCTTTATACTAGCCTAGAGTCACAGATGTGCCTCAGAGCATGCTATGTATGTAGTCCCTGTGCTCGAAACCAGGCTAATGTTTAAAAAATACATCTGGATGCCAACAGTTCATGAAGCCATCTAGTCACAGTAGCTTAGTGTAAACCAAATAATCCTTTGGATCCAACCCTAAAGTCCCTACTCTGGGGCAAATCACCTGCTCCAAATCACCAAAACAAAAATAGAACCCTCCCTCCCCCGAAGAGAGCTATCAGGGAGAGAAATTCTACAAGGTTTCTCTTGCAGGTTTTCCAGCAGATCATTCCATCATGAAGTTTGTGGAATGGGCAGCTTGGGGCTGTGTTATTTTTCAACAGAATCCCTATTGATTACCATGTGGTGGAAGGGATAATGTGAGCAGTACACCTGGACCTATCTTTACCAGTCTTGCAGATCAGACTCTCCCTTACATTTGGATTCCTGACCCCTATGTCTGTGGGAGATAGTGCTGTGAAAATAGCACTATCCCCAGTTCTTCTCATGCACAGAAGACAATCAAATGGAGGATCTGTAGGAAATGACTGGGGCCTTGGTTTTTATTCACACAAAGTTCCCCTGAAAGTCGGTAGGAATTCTACCTGAGTAACACCTTCAGGACTGGGCCTTCTATTTGCATTTTAGAAAGCAGGGGATATCACTTTTATTATATAAACATTGTTTGGACACAGAAAAGATTTGCATCCTTCTTTTCCTTCTTTTGAATTTGTTGTATCTAAAGGAAAATCACATCTGGCTAGAAATGGTGAGATTCATAGAATTACGTACCAGTATGTATAAACTGCTCTTATTTTAAAATAGGAATGGAATAATGCATCTTATTGCCATGTTGTATGTATCTTTAGGTTTGGCTGACCCTAGCAGATCATTACTTACATAGTATAGCAATTGACTGGGATAAAACTATGCGCTTCACTTTCAATGACCGAAGTAATCCTGATGATGACTCCATGGGCATTCAGATTGTAAAGGTAATTGGCATTTCAGCTGATATGTTTGTGTGCATAAAATATAATTTTTTACAATTTCTCCGTAGAAAATAAATAATTGTTTTTTGGTGCTGCCCCTGGACATTTATTCCTGTCCCTGGACATTTCCACTGCATGCATCCGAAGAAGTGGGTATTCACCCACAAAAGCTTATGCTCCAATACGTCTGTTAGTCTATAAGGTGCCACAGAACTCTTTGTCGCTTACCCAGACTTGGTAATACTAAATTATAAATATTGCCTGTGCAGTGCCTTATTAAAAATTAAAAGTGCTATACGTGTTTGTGCCTTTCACTCACAAACAAATTACAACCTCCAGAACAATGTGTTTTTTTGCTGGCATAAAAAATGAGTCTGGCAATATTTTTGCAATTTGATGCAAATAATTCCTATTTTCTCTTTGCATGTCAAAAAGGATGTTGAATTTGTTTAATTTTCTGCTACTGCATTCTTAAAAGTTACTTCTCCTTAGTCTATTGGTCAAATGTTACTGTTCCTCTGGGCATCTTGCATATTAATTGTTAAAATTCAATAAGATAATTTGTTTCAGTGCTGTTGGTAGAAAATTCTTTTTGCCTGATTTCCACCTCCAGCGTTCCTGTTTTTCAGAGAGAAGTAATGGAGAGAAAGGTTAATGAAAGGCACATTTTGCTCTTGCTTTGCCAGTGATGTCATCTGCTCAGTTTGTCCCCTCCCAACACACAGAGTTGGGCCAAGGGAGGAAATCTCTATGGGGATTTCTTTATGGAGATCCTCATACTCCTATTTGGAGGAGCCCATTTGCTTCTTTCTCCATCTTGCAATAATGGTCACCTGCCCCTAAACCTTGCAGATCTCCAGGCACGTCCATGCAGAAATCCTGGACCTTTACAACTCAGTCCCTTAAAAGCCTCCTGCCTCTGGTCCTGTGCTACCCTGGCAGCAGTGGGGAGGGCTACATGGAAAAGACAATATATCCTGGGGCTGGATAATATATTTACCCAAAGTCTGTGGAGCTGGTTGGGAGACAGCCCCTCTGGCCCACACAGTCTCCAGTCCTTCCCCAGTTCATATCTCTGGCTCTGTGAAGAAGCCTGAGGGGAGTGGTGCCAGGGAGAAATTTGAGTCCTCTCTCCCACTTGGGAGAGTGGGGAGATCTGCGTATGGAGGAGACCCTCTATGCACAGATGTAGGGGGCACAATATGAGTCTCTGTTGGAGAGAGATTTTTTGCAAAATACTTGTTTGTTAGCATCTACTAGCTGAGAAACGACCAGCTGTCATAGGGTAATTCATCTGTTTTCCTTCAGTAAATTGCATTTGTCTGCATTCTCTCAATTGTGCACTGTACTGTCAGTCATGTAAAGTTTGTAGCCCAGAGTAGTTTTAGTTGTATTTGTAAAGAAACTTTCTAGACCTCCTAGAGATGATGTAATGTTCTGATATGTAAAGTGATGTTTGCTTGCTTGCTTGAGGATCATACTTGCTGAATTAATAATGGTCTAGCAAATTTCTGATTTAAGGTTTTGGTGGACCTTGTATTCTATAAAGAAAATATTTGCTGGTATCCAACCGTGTTGTGATGTAATAAGTTGACCATATTGTCACTTAGCCTACAGTAGTGAAATATCCTTCACTCTGTATGTGTTTCAGTTGTTGTGTCATTTCTTTTTAAAATAAGAGCCAGTTTCCATCTTTGCTTTAGCACCAGTAGACCTAAGTGATGATGCTTACATTTCTGAATATTTGTTTGAAAAACACTACCCAGACTTGTATCAGAGGGGTAGCCATGTTAGTCTGGATCTGTAGAAGCGACAAAGAGTTCTGTGGCACCTTATAGACTAACAGACGTATTGGAGCATAAGCTTTCATGGGTGAATACCCACTTCTTCGGATGCATGCAGTGGAAATGTCCAGGGGCAGGAATAAATAAGCAGGGAAGAGCCAGGCTAGAGATAACGAGGTTAGTTCAATCAGGAAGGATGAGGCCTTCTTTTAGCAGTTGAGGTGTGAACACCAAGGGAGGAAAAACTGCTTTTGTAGTTTGCTAGCCATTCATAGTCTTTGTTTAATCCTGAGCTGATGGTGTCAAATTTGCAAATGAACTGAAGCTTGGCAGTTTCTCTTTGAAGTCTGGTCCTGAAGTTTTTTTGCTGCAGGATGGCTACCTTCAAATCTGCTATTGTGTGTCCAGGGAGATTGAAGTGTTCTCCTACAGGTTTTTGTATATTGCCATTCCTAATATCTGATTTGTGTCCATTTATTCTTTTGCGTAAGGACTGTCCAGTTTGGCCGATGTACATAGCAGAGGGGCATTGCTGGCACATGATGGAGTATTGAACTAACCTTGTTATCTCTAGCCTGGCTCTTCCCTGCTTATTTATTCCTGCCCCTGGACATTTCCACTGCATGCATCCGAAGAAGTGGGTATTCACCCACGAAAGCTTATGCTCCAATACGTCTGTTAGTCTATAAGGTGCCACAGAACTCTTTGTCGCTTACCCAGACTTGGTAATACTAAATTATAAATATTGCCTGTACAGTGCCTTATTAAAAATTAAAAGTGCTGTACGTGTTTGTGCCTTTCACTCACAAACAAGTTACAACCTCCAGAACAATGTGTTTTTTTGCTGGCATAAAAAATAAGGAGTCTGGCAATATTTTTGCAATTTGATGCAAATAATTCCTATTTTCTCTTTGCATGTCAAAAAGGATGTTGGCTTTATTCATTTGCTAACACAAAGTGCAATTACAAAGAATGCACTGTTAATGTCTAAAGGACTAATGGTTTGCTCAAGCACAGTGTTAGAGTCTTTAGAAAATAGTATGTATAACAGCATAACATTTATATCCAGCTCTAGAACTAAACTTGATATTGCAGCTGCTAATTTTAATGTTAATTGCCTACAACCACCCACTCTAGTACCTTGTTCCATACTTTATAGTTGCAGCAAATCACGATATTCCATTGACTAAAATTCACATTGTAATTGTTCCTCTATGCAGAGAAGTGTTTGAAAAAAGGAGATATGTAATATTTCCAGGGCCGGCCCTAACTTTTTAGCCGCCCCAAGCAAAAAAAAACAAAAAACCCAAGCGCCGCCCCCCCCCGCAACGCCGACCAAAACAGCCCCTCCCCTTCAACGCCGCCGCCCCGCCGAAACGCCCGGGGCGCCAGCGGGTAGGGCGGCAGGTCCGCTGCCCCAGCCGGGGCGCTGGCAGGGAGGGCGGCAGGTCCGCTGCCACGCTGTCCCGGGGAGCGTGGAAGCCCCGCTGCCCCAGCCGGGGTGCCGGCGGGGAGGGCGGCAGGTCCGCCACCCTGCTGCCCCAGCCGGGGCGCCGTTGGGAAGGGTGGCAGGTCCGCCGCTACGCTGTCCCGGCCAGTGGGGAGCGCGGAATACCCGCAGCCCGGCTGCCCCGGCCGGGGCACCGGCGGGGAGGGCGGCAGGTCCTCTGGTCCACTCCCCCGGGGCACCAGCCGAAGATTTATTTTTTATTTATTTATTTAAAAAAAACAACCCGTGAGTGTCGCCCCCCTCCAGGTGCTGCCCCACGCACGTGCTTGGTAGGCTGGTGCCTGGAGCCGGCCCTGAATATTTCTCTTTTAGGCTTCTGGTTAAGATATGGGTACAACGTTCTTTTAACACTTTTTTCTGGATTTGATAATTTTTGAGAAGTGAACACCACTTTACAAATGTGAATGTTTTAAAAATAACTTTGCAGCGATTTGTTTTCTCTTTGAAGATAGCTTGTAACCTTATTGATATTTCAGGGACAGTCAGATACCGGCATCTCTTTTGGTAATTTATTTATCTAGGACAGTTTCAGATGCACCATCTGGTTTACAGAATGGTCTTCTTTACACCCAATTTTCCTGCTCTGTTGATCGGAAACAAGGAGGTCAAGTGAGCTGGTGGCTCAGTTCCTGCTAGAACTCGGGGCTTTCCTGGATTCCAGCCCATTGCTCAAACTATGTCAATCCTTCAATAAGCTAAATATTTTAAAATAAAAATTAATCTCTTCAAACAGTGGGAACATAAGTGTGTGTGTGTATGTATGTATGTATGTATGTATTTGGCAGGATGGGGGAGACAAGAAGTAAGGGAGTGGAATAGGAGAACATCTCAAATATCTTTCCTTCTTTCCTATTTTAGGATCTTCACCGAACTGGTTGCAGTTCTTACTGTGGCCAGGAGGCAGAGCAGGACAGAGTCGTGTTGAAACGAGTTCTGCTGGCTTATGCTAGATGGAACAAATCAGTTGGATATTGCCAAGGTTTTAATATACTAGCTGCCCTCATCTTAGAAGTAATGGAAGGCAATGAAGGGGATGCCCTGAAAGTGAGTAAAACTGCGTGCTGTGTTTCTAACCCTTGTGATAGTGAGGATTACCTTTAAAAGGTGACTTTAGTGTAAACAATGCATAAGTTTGCAGACAGCCTAAAACAGCAGCTGACAGAGAAGTGATCCATATCAATGGGTCATTTTAAATGTCACCCCTGTTAACGTCCACTGATGACCATTTTTTGCAAAAATACCCAGTAAAATCCTGGCCCCAGTGAAGTCAATGGCAAAATTCCCATTGATTTCAATGGAGCCAGAATTTCATCCAATCCCAAACTGCCCCCAAAGAACCAACTGGACCTTTTCCTAGCAACCAAAGCCTCCAACTTTCCTTGACAACGTCCGTGAGGAATTTGTGTGTTGTCAGTCTAAAAATCTGCAGCACCTTGAAACAAAGTGTGAGATCAGCATGAAGTAAGTAGAATTGAATATCAAAATAATTAGCCTGGGTTGTACTGAGTGTATTACTCATTTTCAGGTTTAAATTGTTTAGAACTCTCCCATTTTAATTTAAAGCTGCTGCTGCTATATTTCCAGAGTGCCACAGAATCCAGAGTCCAAGCCACAGAACTGAGGCCTGCCTTGCTATAGGGCACGCACCAGGACCAAGATTTGCCAGTGTTATGCATGGCCATCCTAATGTACAGCTTGTTCATGTAAATGAGGAGTTTACCATGGGGGTTGAATTGTTAAAGGAGATCATGACTCTCTCAGATACTGAGGTGTTTACCTTGTTCTAGATATTATATATATTTAAGTCTTAGAAACTGTGGGCAAAATAACAGCTCTCAGAGTCAAGTCTAGCACAAATACATTTCTAGATAGATATCTTATATGTTGCTTTATTATAGAGAGAGAGTTGTAACATTAGGAAAATATTAGAATAGTTCCGCTATATATCATGAAATAAAATTTGCCTTGTATAGTTTTCTCCCCACATAATTGCCTTATGTGATTGCTTCAATAATTTACAACTATAATCTTTTATTTTATGACAACCACGTGTTCTCCAAAGTCCAGTTTATTAAAGGAGCAGTTCCTAAGACACTTCAATAGTTAAACTAAGCAGGTTAATGTTAAATTTCTGGTTCAATACAAATAGAAACTGCTTATAAATTCAGTAAATTAAATTAACCTAACTGAAGTAGAAATGGAAATGGTGGATAAAAGTGCCATAGTTTGTGTGGAAAAAAATAATCACACATGTGATTCATCTAGTTTAAAAAAATACTAAAGAGATTTTATAAAAACAGATTAAACAGCAGATTGGCATGGGGAAGAAATTACAGAATTGAACACCAGTGAGAAATATCCTAATTGCTGGAAAATGTACCACAGGATGCTAGTAAAGTACATCACTATTTAAAAAAAAAAATCCCTCCCCTAAACACTTTTGATGTCAATGAATTAGGCAGAAATTAATATTTAAGACTTATAAAAAGCTTTGTTTTCTTTCTAGCTCTCTATTTCATGTTCAGAGTATTTAAAGCAATATCCAATGGGTTCTATTTCCATAATGTGCATGTGGCTTTGTTAAATATAGTGCTATACAACTGAAGTAATAAGAAATTAGCAGAACTGCAATTTATTACAGTTCTAATTAATATTATTAGATTACTTGTTCCAAAGGCTTGGGAACAGGATAAAGAAATAAGGCACAATTTTTTTTCACAAGGGAGAAAAAAATCCTAATGCAAACAGAACACTGAAAATTTATTTTGAGAAATAAGGGACTCTTAATTATATTGCAAAGAAAGAGTAGAGGTAGTTCTGAGAATCATGCAGAGAAAAATAATGCATTGCTGCAAAATAAATGTCATGCTTATTTGCATATAACACTTTTTTTCTTCTAATTCTATGAAATCCTTAGAAGTTTAAAAATTTCTAATAAATGCTTAAAAAGTCACAGGCAGGGAAGACAGTCATTCAGTTGAAAAACATCTTGTACAGGTATATTGCAGGGGCAGGGGTGATATATCAGTCCTTTAAATACTTGCATATTACAATTCCCATTGAGATGGTAGCAATCATATTTGTCTCATTTTACAATCCTTAAATATTTCACCATAATCAGCTGGTGAATTGTCAATATAGTTACCTTCTTTGTATAATTAAACATATTTGTTGAGCTGTGCATTGTTATATTGCTCAGTTTATTACCTTGTATAATGACCAGATGAAGTGCAATGTACAATAACACATCACGCCAGCAAAAATGCAGGAAGAGTGCTTTCTAAAGAGCAGGATCACATACATTGCCAGTAATTTAGATGCTGACTTGGATAGCAAGTCTTCCATTTGTGACATTTAAACAGCACAGACTTAATTGATTTAAGAATTTCCTAAATAATTCAGAGCATCTCACTAGCACATACAACAACAGAAGTATCAAAAATTGGCTTTGCTTAACAGAATATTACTTCCATTATTGTGTGGTGTGGCTTCTATTAGACTGATCTCAGTCTTTTACATCCCGTTATTTTTTGAAGTTATCCAGACTCCTCCATTAGCAGTGCAAGCTGCTGTTGAAGAGTTGACACTTAGGACCCAATCCTGCAGATGCTCTGCACCTAGAATGTCTGCGGATGCTTAAAATAATGTTGCCTTCTTTCATTATAAGATATTGAATTAAACATCAGACACATAAGGCACATCTTGCCAGCATATCTAAGCTATAGCTCAGTGGAATAGAACATTTTGGTGCATTTTATATTTTAGAATAGGAGTTTTTGCTATTCTTGGAAGATCATTTGTTCTCTCGTATCAATCCTAAATGATTGACGGATCCTTTTCTCATTTTCTTATAGATCATGATTTACCTAATCGATAAAGTACTGCCTGATAGCTATTTTGTCAATAATCTTCGTGCATTGTCTGTGGATATGGCTGTTTTCCGAGATCTTTTAAGAATGAAACTTCCTGAACTGTCCCAGCACTTGGATACGCTTCAGAGAGCTGCAAACAGGGAAAGTAGAGGTGGGTTCAACAAAAATGGTGTTGAATTATTTTTCACATTTGCCTCATTGAGCATCAGTTTTAAAAACACTGTGGTTTAAATATGTATATATTAAAACTTTGAGAACAACAACATTTTTTTAAAATTGTGTAAGGATATAGTTGACCTTTTACTAATTGACTAACATAGTTAACATGACAGGAGATGTTTCTTATACTGGTGACCGTATCTTGAACCAACAGCGCTCTCAGGTGAAGTAAATGAGGAGATACTTTAGCCCCATAAATAGCTGTGGACAGAATTGGGTTGACAATGCCATAAATTATGTGTCTGACAATACTACATCACATAGCATAGTACAGCGGATGTCCTGGGAAGTTCTCTGCCTAATTTCATGGCCTTTGATGTCCTCTTCAGTTTCTTGGTGGAATCTGTATTTGAATTATATTATTCTTGTGGGAAGACTGAGATTCATGGCAGTGGATCATGTCTGGTTGTTATTTTTCTGGTTAGATGCCTAGTGAAACAGGGTGTAAAATGCCCTTGAATCTGAGAGCTGATCTTTGTTGTCTGAAAATGGCTCTGCACTCTGAGCCCCGAGACGTAACACTACTGAGAACGTTCTTTCCTTAACAAGATCTAGTTTTTGGTTATTCTACAATTGAAAGCCCCTTGAGTTCCAAACCTGAACATTACAAAGGTCCCTGTAAAGAATGAGTCTTCTAGAAGATAGTCTTGTGAATATCTGTTTTTATACTATTCAGGCAGCCAAACAAAAAGTCTTTAATTCATGTTTGCTGGCTTGGTGATCAAGTAATTTTGGAGGGTGATGGGGAGCGTCGCTGACCTCCTATGAATCAATCCACACTACCAAAATTCATGAAACATGCTCCAAGCACCAGAAAGTGAAACCTCAGAATTCCAAACGGAAGGTTTATATCTTTTATGAAACTGCTAACAAACCAAAACGAAAACCAAATACGTTACAGCTGTGTCTGCTGAGGCAGGACACTAGGATTTTAATACAATAGACAGGACTCGAAAGAACCACGCCCCATCGGGCAAGTAGGAGATTGGTTTTGGACAGTTGTCACCAATTTCTGCAGAATTTGAGTTTTATTTAAAAAAAATCTAGCTGTTGTGATTGCAGGGTACAAAAAAAACCACCTTCCAAATATGAAATGGGTATTAACTAAGTGGTGCTACCTTCTGGAATATACAGACATCACCAGCACCTCTGCTGCTGCTCAGGCCATGTCTACACTACCACTTACGTCAGCAAAATTTATGTTGCTCTGGTGTGTGGGGAAAAAAACAACACGCCCCTGAGCGACATACATTTTGCTGGCATAAGTGGTAGTGTGCACAGTGCTATGTCAGTAGGAGAGCTTCTCCTGCCAACATAGCTTCCGCTGCTCGTTGGAGGTGGTTTAATTATGTCAACGGGAGAGCTCTCTCCTGTCAGCATAGAGTGGCCACACAGGAGATCTTACAGTTCTTCTTCAAGAGGTGTTCCTGTGGGTGCTCCACTGTAGGTGTCAGTGCACCCCTGCGCCGTTGTTCAGAGATTTTTACAGCAGTACCCATATCGGCCGAGTATGCGCGGAGCCTGCCTCACATACCAGTCTTGTTTTAATAGTGCACATGAACGGCTAAACTCCTCATTTCCTTCTCTACCGTCCTCGGCCGGAGTCCGAACTACAGCAGACTCGTTAAAACTTTTTCTCTTACCCAGTCTGCATCCTTTTTTCCCTTAGTTTAGCACTCTAGTTACTAGACAAATTCATCCCTTTAAAAAAAAAATTCATTCCCGCTTGTTCCTCTCAGCCTCCAGCTGACACTAATATGCCTGGCTCCCCAGGATTTAAGCAGGGTACTACGTGCAAAGACGCCATCCCTATCTCGGATGGTCACTCCCAGTATATAAAATGCCAGGGGGAGTCCCACATTCCTCAAAAATGTGCCCATTGTTCCAAATTAAAATCTAGGGAACGTAAAGACAGAGAACTCCGACTGAAAATGATTCTTATGCAGAAGTCACTCGGACCTGCTTCTGACCCAGGTACGGGCTCATCAGTGAACCGCAGCCCTCCCACCTCCAAGAAGGACAAAAAATGAAAATGCCTGCCTTCCTCACCCAGAAGGGAAATATTGCAAGCAAAAAGGTCGCTGAGCAGGTCTATTTCTTCTATGCAGACCTTCCCCCGGCTCAGCACCTTTGATGCACTGGTTCCCCCGGCATTGCGCTAATCCTGCCTGTGGCTACGGTGACAGCGCAAGCTCCTGGTGCTGAGGCTTCAGGCTTCCAGTTGCCTGCCTCTCTGATGGCATCGCAATGGACACGATGCCAGCACAGATCACCTTGCCGGAGCAGACGCAGGCTGCGCTTACCTCCCTGGCACCTCTGACCTCTGCGCATGCATTGAGCGCTACAGTGCAGAGAATGTTGGTGCCGAACCACCCTCCAGCGCTGCAAGGTTTATCTCACACAGACTCTCCGGCACCGGAGTTCATTCATTCACTTGACCTACAGATGTCACCTAACCTACAGTCACCTCTACTTGACACCTATTTTTCTCCGGACATTCGCATGCGGTCCGGACAGATGTCTCCAGCTGTATCTCACTTTTCTAGTGATGAGGAAGCCATAGTGCAGGGAGACTTTTCACCATACCAGTTCTCCCAGTCACAGACCCAAATCAGACTGGTCACAGAAAATCTAGGTTGTCGTTCATCAAAGACCTCCAGAGGGCAAAAAACCCATCAGTTTAAAAGCATAGTCTCTGAGGGACAAATCATCTCCCGTGCCGCACTATAAGCTGCGCTTGATGTTGCTAATACAGCTGTGAGGTCCATTCCTACAACAGTCATGATGCATCGAGCTTCATGGCTTTCATTGTCTTCTTTTCCTCGTGAGGTTCAGAATATCATAGAAGATCTCCCTTTTGATGGTGAAAAACTATTTGCCAGTAACACCAACTATTTGCTTCACTCCATGAAGGACTTGAGAGCGACATTAATGTCTCTCGGTATCCAGACCCCTGCAAATAGGAGGAGACAATATAGATACCAACCTTATCAACATCCACCAACATCCAAAGTATACTCAACCAAGTCATATACCATATGAACAACAACATCAGTGACCAAGATATCAATGTGGCTGTACCAGTTCATCGTCTCCATGTCAACCCCCTCCCACTAATAAGCAAATCTGAAGATGTGATTGAGGGTATAGAAAACATCCCTACTTCAGTGCCCATTCTCTTCCTATCTTTGCCTCCTACCAGCCCCCCCACCTTATCCCTTTTCAGGGACCCCCTCACTAACAACTGCTCCACCAAGAAGTGCATCACCTCCTCCAATTAGGAGCAGTAGAACCAGTGCCTGAACAACAGAGGAAAAGGGTTCTACTCCCATTACTTTTTAACACAAAAGAAAACTGGGGGATGGCAACCCATTCTCGACCTCAGATGCCTCAATAAATTCGTTAAATAAAATTTAAAAAAATAAAAATACAAAATGGTGACTCTTGCAACCATAATTCCAGCACTGGAACAGGGAGATTGGTTTTCAGCCCTCGACCTGCAGAATGCTTATGTTCCTGTGAACATACATCCTGCCCACAGACGTTTTATTCGCTTCGTTCTGGGCTCATAACACTACCAGTACAGGGTCCTACCTTTCAGCTTCTTGACTGTGCCTCGTGTCTTTTCCAAACTCCTCGCAGTCGTAACAGCTCATCTCAGAAGGCAGGGAATCAAATTTTTACTTACCTCGACAACTGCCTTTTCAAAGCCAGGACCCTCCAAGAAACCATTCAGTCCACACAATGGACAGTCCAGTGTTTCCATGGTCTTGGCCTGTGAATGAACAAAGAAAATCTGCACTCACTCCCACCCAACAACTGGAGTTCATAGAAGCACATTTTGACTCACGCAAAAGAATACCATCTCTCCCACTTTACCTCTTCAACACCATCAACCTTTTCATTCCCAAGCTGTGCAACAGTCCACAAGTGGCTGCACGAGCTTGCCTACAACTCCGAGGCCACAAGGCCTCTTGCACTTTTGTAGTCAGGAACGCTCGCCTTTTCATGAGGTGTTTCCAAAGCTGGATGACCACTGTCTACAGACTGAATGTCCACAGTCTGAACAACCTTTTATACATACCTCCCAGAGTCAAGGACTCCCTCCACTGGTGGACATGGCCTCACAACCTGTTCTCCCGGGTCCCCTTTCTACAGGACGTCCCGTCGGTTGTCATAACTACAGATGCATCCCTTACAGGATAGGGAGCACACATGCCCCAATAAACCGCCAAGGGGCTTTCATCTCCTGCCTAGACGTCCCTTCACATCAACATCTAGAACTCTGAGCGATATGCAATGCCTGTCTCCAATTTCTCCCCTTCATACAAAACCAACATGTCAAGATAATGACCGACAACATTGCCTGCATGTTCTCTGTAAACAGGCAAGTGGAGGGGGAGGGGAGTGCAATCCCACTCCCTTTGTACAGAAGCGATGAAAAGATGGAACTGGTGTCTCAGGCACAATGTCTGAATATCAGCTGCATGCTTACCTGGCTTTCTCAATACCACCACAACGACCTCAGCAGAAGATTTCCCATAGACCACGAATGGGAACTAAACGAGGATATAGTACTAGACATATTCCACACACGGGGATCCCCAACCACAGACCTTTTCACAACTGCAGCAAACAAGAAATGCCCAAGATTTTGTTCCAGAGCAGGATTAGGCAAACACTCCTCGGGGGATACGTTCATGTTCCCATGGAACACTGACCTAATGTATGCATTTCCCCGATACCATCCATACACAAACTATTGATAAAAATATGAACAGACCAAGCCAGGGTCATGATAGCCCCACATGGCCCAGACAGGCATGATACCCTTTCCTTACCAAGATGTTGCTTTCTGCACCCATCCCACTACCCCTCCGTCCGAATCTCTTGTCCCCACAAGACGGTCTACTACTCCACCGCAATTTAACCATGTTACAATTCAAGGTTTGGCTCCTTCATGGTTCTCTCATGCCGAGCGAACTTGCTTGGAGAAGGTTCGAATTGTACTCCTTCATAGCACAACAAATTCTACACACACCACCTGCCTTTATAACTGGACAAAATTTACACACTGGTGGGCTATCACAGAAACCGCTCCATGCCTCTCCTGCTAATCCTCAACTATCTGTTAAAGATTAAACTCTCTGGACTCTCCCTGAGTCCCATCAAAGTCCACTTGGCTGCAATTACAATGTTCAATGATGCCATCGACGATAGGATTATCTTTGCTCACCCCATTACTAAGCGATTCCTTAAAGGACCCCAAACCCTCTACCCAGACATCAAACTGTCTAATTCACCATGGGACCTTCCCTTAGTCTTAACATACCTAACTCAAAAACCATTTGAACCATTAGCCACATGTTCCCTCCTACATCTCTCTATGAAAACAGCATTTCTGGTAGCAATTGCCTCTGCGAGATGCACCGGAGAAATTGCAGCACTCATGACAGATCCACCATACACCATATTTTTTAAGGACAAAGTCACCCTACGCTTACTCCCCAAAATTCTACCGAAGGTGCACTCATCTTTCCAAGCCAATGAGCCTATCCATCTCCCTATCTTTTCCAAAACCACATGCGAATTCCTTTGAATCTACGATGCACGCTTTGAACATGTGCAGAGCTTTGTTCTTCTACTTCGACAGGACTAAAACCTTTAGGCGTTCTGACAAGCTATTCGTCCCCATTGCAGAATGCTCTAAGGGCTCATCTATCTCTAACCACAGACTTTCCAACTGGATCCCGAGTTTCATTTGTCTCTGTTATCAACTACAGAACGTGACTCCTCCTACTTTTATCAGGACTCACTCCACCAGATCCATGGAGGCCTCAGTGGCCTTTCTACATAACGTCCCCCTTATGGACATTTCCAGAGCTGCCATTTGGGTGTTTGAAAATACGTTTGCAAAACATTATGCTCTTACACCGAGACCCATCACCAATACGCGTGTGGGCAGAGCTGTTCTATCTACTGCATTCCTTCCAGATCCAAAGTCCCTACCTCCTTGAGAGGTACCGCTTTTCAGTCACCTACAGTGGAGCACCCACAGGGACACTCTCGAAGAAGAAGAGGAGGTTTCTCACCTGTGCAGTAACTGATGTTCTTCGAGATGAGTGTCCCTGTGGGTGCTCCACTGCCCACCCTCCTCCCCTCTACTTCGGAGCTGGAGCAGCTTCCCTTGTAGAGAAGGAACTGAGGAGTTTGGCCGCGCATGCGCACTATTAAGACAACTGGTATGTGAGGCAGGCTTCGCGCATGCGCGGCCAATACAGGTACTGCTGTAAAAATCTCCGAACAATGGCCCAGGGGCGCACCGACCCTACAGTAGAGCACCCACAAGGACACTCATCTCGAAGAACCTCAGTTACTGCATGGGTGAGTAATCTCCTCTGACACAGCTGCATCTGTACAGCTGTGCCACTGTAAGGTCTCTAGTGTAGGCATAGCCTCAGTTTTCCTACACTGCAGCAGAGTGATTCGCCACGTTACTTTTCACTGCTGTTATTCAGAACCCTGTGGACAGCTGCAGACTGGGAAAGCTTTGAGCAGCAGCAGAGGCACTGGAACTATTGGCAGGCTTCAGAATGCAGCACTGCACCAGTTCGCACAATATTGTAAAGTAAGTGCGGGGAATAATGAACTGTGAGTGACTTGCTATCTTAATTTTTCCATTTTAGGAGGCTATGAACCCCCACTTACCAATGTCTTCACAATGCAGTGGTTCCTGACCCTCTTTGCTACATGCCTTCCTAATCATACAGTTTTAAAGATCTGGGATTCAGTATTCTTTGAAGGTTCTGAAGTTATACTGAGAGTAGCACTGGCTATCTGGGCAAAGTTAGGCGAGTAAGTGATTTTTCTTTCTTTTTGTGCAACGCATGCAACGTATATGGTTTTAATACGTGTTATTTTTCTGAAGTGCAAATTCCAGATATAAACAAGACATGGCCTTGCAGGAAACTATTACTTTTAAAGTAGATGTACAAGGTGGCAATCTAGCATTCTATAAAATGTACTCTAGGGAACAATCTGGCAATGGCAGAAAGAAGGGTGGGATGACTTATTGGTCTTCAGCCTATCAAATTTCTATAGTTAATTACATAACATAGATATTATATATGCTAAAATGTTGGGTCTGATTCTGTAAGCCTACTGCACACAGAATTCTAGGTGAAATCAATGGGAGTTCTGTGCATAGAGACGCCTTGTCTGTACTAGATGAATGAAACATTATATTCACAGGCTGTAGGACTTCTATGAATTAATTCTTGTTTATTTAGAGCATATCTTTTAGAAAAAAAACATTCAATTTTGATTTTAAAGTTACCAGTGTTGGAGAATCCACCACAGTCCTTGGTAAATTGTTGCAATGGTTAATTACCCTCACTGTTAAAATATGTGCTTATTTTCAGGAAGAAACTTACGTTGCTAAAGTGTAGTTACAGTAGTGCTCAGCTCATTACAAGCCGCAAACTGTTCCTCTATACAATGCATTGCCTGGTGAATGGGTGTTAACCAACAAGTTTTCTGGAAACTTCTGTACAAGCAATTGCTTTAAAGAACATTTTTAACCAAGATTTTATTAAGGATAATGTATAGGTGCTGAGAAATCTGCAACATGCAAGCTGTCTCATTTTGTAAGGGAACTATCATTGAATACAAATCTAGGTGTTTTTTTTTGTGTTTTTTTTTTAAAGGATACCTGTAATGGAATGATTTTTCTGAACTACTATTTTCATCACTGCAAATATTTACATTCCAAACTGAGGGCCAAATCCCTTTGGAGTTAATGAGAGTTTTGTCACTGATGTCATTGGGAAATGTGAGCTGAAGCAGGCCAAGTATCTACTAGTGTCAGCTGGAAAACTCTGTTGGATTCAGCAGCTGCAGCCAATCTTTTCCTCTGATACCCAGAAACGCCTACCTTCCTAGCAACAAACCTTTTCCTTTAATATAAAATTAAAATATTAAAAATATTGACACAATGTGTATGCAGCAGTATCCCAAGAGGTCTTCTAAATTTGCAAAATAAATTACCACTTTAAAATTCAGCACCACAGGCAACTGCTTTTACATTATATTTGGTTTTGTATCTTGCATGTTTAATCTGAAAAATAATTACTTTTTTTTGTAACTGGCAAATGGTGAATAATTAGCTAAGACCTGTTCTCACTCAGGCTTTATTCATGAATTGAGCTGTTCACATTCAGAATAAACTAGACATAGCATTATTTTTATTTTGTATTATGTTATCTACATGCGATGGGCCCAGTCCCACAGGACCTCTGTGCACAGACTTTCCACTTCACCTGGAATTCTAGAGGCCTCAGTCAGGGTCAGAGCCCCATCTTGCTAGGTATTATACAAACATAGAATAAAAGAAGTTCTCTGGTGTGAAGAGTTTACCATACAATCCAAATAAGACAAGACTTACAAAGTGGAAATAACAAACAATTGGAAAGAATGGCAGCAGGCGATTGAGGGAAACGTTATTAAGAACATGTTTTACACAGGCCAAATAAATAAGATAAACATCAGAAATCATACAGGGCATCTTTATAGCCATTGTTAGCTGGCATCATGGTGGAAGTAGGTCGTGACGAGGGACTTGGAGAAGAGGGTAGGACTTATGGGCTAGTTTGGGCTGGGCGTTCCAAACATAAGGGGCAGCATGGAACAAAGCTCAGTGGTGCTTGAGGGAGAAGCAATCAAATAGGCAATTTAGCCTATTTGCTGGCTAAATAGGTGTAGAAAGGATTGGGAGGATAAGATACTAATAAGCAAGGAGGAGCTAAGTTGTGAAAGGCCTTAAAGGTAAGGACCAGAAGCTCATATTTGATGTGCTGGAGGACGAGCCAGTGAAAGACTCAAAGACAGAAGTGACATAGTCAGAACGATGGACCAAGAAAATATTAACAGCAACATTTTGAACGGACATAAGGAAAATGAAGTGGGTGTCATGAAGGCTCAAAGAGGGGAGGGAGTATGCAGTAGTTGAGACAGGAGATGAGGAGGACTTGGATGAGTTCTCTTTGGGTAGACAAAAAGATGGAGGAACAAACAGCAAGATTTTGGCATGGCCTGGACATTAAGGTTCAGTTGTCAGCCAGGAAGAGATGTCAGAGTGGTAGGCTGCAATGCAGGACTGAAAGTCAGATAGTTGAAAGGCAGATTTGAGAGTCATCAGCACAGATGTGGTAGTTGAAGCTGTTTGAGAAAATGAGGTTACCTAGAGAGGAGGCGTGGAGGGAGAAGAGGAGAGGGCCAAGGACAGAATTCTGTGGGACTTCCACAGAAATAGATACCGAAGTGACCAGAGATGTAAGAGGAGAAGCAGAAAAGGGCAGAGTCACAGAAGCCAAATGACCAGATTTCAAGAAGGAAATTCTGAGCACCCATGTCAAAGGCAACCAAGAGGTGAAAGAGGGTTAGGTTCTGCGATTTGGCTGAGGAGGGATTGTTAGTGATTTTTATTCAGTAGCATGTAGAGAGAGAGAGGAAATTAGATTGTAAGGGATCACGGTTAGAGCTGGGGGAGAGGAACTTGAGGCAATGATTGTAGATGGCACATTCAGTGACTCTAGAGGTGAAGGGGGAGAAAAGAGATGGGGTGTTAGTTGGAGAAGGAGGTGCTTTTGCTTAGGATGGGGGAGACCATAACACACTTGTGTTCTGAGGGAAAGGAACCGAGTGAGAGGTTAAGAAAAAAGGGGTGGTATGGAGAGTGGGCAAAAGGAATATCATGAGGCAGGAGATGGGTTGACTGAAGCAGGTGAAGGGTTAACGGAGGAAGGGAGGCAAGAAACCTCCGTGTCACTGATAAGGGAGAAGGATAAAACACATGCCGTTTTACTTGGAAGAAGAGAACATATTTTTTTCCCTTTACATGCGGTAGGTGTTATCTGGAGGGCAATTTTTAATAGCTTACCACTCTCAGTAACAGTATACTATAGTCACAATTCTATTTTTGGTCTTATCTTTGACAGTTTTAGCCCACCTCTGCAGTCTAGTTTCAAATGATCTTTCGCAAATTGATTTCTTTTGAGATAATGCACAGACTCATGTTGTTCTGCTTTTGCCTAAAATGAATTAATTTGTGAAAGCGTAGGACTGCTGCCCTAAGATCCATCATGGATTGCAGACATTGGTGCTTTTCATCGGAAGTATAATTATATATTTAGCTCATAGTTGTAGTTATTATAGTAAGAATTGGTCAATCCTCACAACAGCCCTGTAAGGTAGGCAGGGATGTCTTAATCCCACTTTATAGATTGGGAAACTGAAGTAAGTGAAATGACTTTTCCCCAAGAGCAAAGGCAGGTTTCCAATCTTGTATTTAATCCCTTAGACTGTAACTGTCTCTCTCCTTTCCTTTTGAGATTTTTTCACTTTCTAGTAGTAGTAGTAACAACAAAAGAAATGTCTGGAAATAAAAGTGGAGTAATGTCAGCCTTTTGCATTCAAGTCTTCAGGAGCTCATGGAGGTGCTGTTTTGGAGGATATGAAGCACTGCTTTTTTGGCTTCTGATCTTGTACATATATAGACCAATGTCAGATATAAACTGTCAGAATCAAATATCTGGAAACTGAAGTAGCTGTTAAGCCTTGCTGTAATATCACATGCATGTAATTAACATGTACTTATGAACACTGTATGAAAAACTTACTATCTTTATTCTTTTGCACTGATCGGCCTTCATCTCAGCTAACATGTCCTGACATTTCAGTCAGCTCCAGATTCCTATGACAACTCCCAAACTTAAACACCCACAGTAGGTGACTCAGGTTTTCTTTCTGTACTCATTCTCCTTTATAGGAGGCAAGCTATAATGTTTTCAGTGGCTGCTGGAAGTCACAGATGATCTGGAAAGATTAATTTGTTGTCATTCCGGGAATACCACTACATAACTGATTGTTGAGCAAGGATGAAGTAATGTAGAGAGAAAAAATGTGACGGTTGAGGCAGTAAAGATTCTCCTTCATACCAGAAGCAGCTCTACATACAACTCCTATGTAAACAAATAAGAAGACACCTGCAGTTCTTTGCTAAGCCAGGAGGCAGAAAAAGTCTTATTGTTGTTAGAGATCAAAAGGAGTCATTCAAAGCGGAATCTATTGCCAGTGAACTGAATTCCTAGAAAGACTGGCTCAGTAGGAAGTCTGTCACTGAGAAATTGGAGCTGGATCAGCAGATGTTCAAAAGCATGTTATCCAGATGGCCACTTTCTCAAGTTAGACCCCTTTGCCTCGAGCCACAACATGCAACTTCTGTTCTACTCGAAAGTGTGGCTACGTTGCCCCTTTCAGCTTCTTGTCAAAATCACTGGTGCATGTCAGGACCCCAGAGCTTACTCTCCCCCTGGATCTCCTCATTGTCCTTGGCCAATTCCCTTCCTCTCAAGGGAGTGACTGAAGAGCTCCTCCCTGCAGCCTCTTCCTGCTCTCACTTCCTGGCTTTATACTCCTATCCTAGCTCTTCTCCCCCCCCCCCCTCCACCCACCCACTGGGCTTCATCTGCAATCCGTGCTTATCAAGCTCTGGTTTCCCTCCAGGTACAGCATATAAGATTAATTGGCCCCTTCTGGCCCACATTAACCCACTCCAGATTTGTGTGGGGTGGACACTCCACTACACCTTTTCTTTCAAGAGTTGCTAGAAAGATACAACTTACTCCAGGCTGGCCCAGGAGACCTTGATTCTACCGACCAATGGAAGTCACTTTCTGCAGGGTAGGAAGCCTTCCATTGACACCATTCTTCTCAAACAGTACCATCCCTGTGCCCCTCAATGTCAATAGATTTAAATTGGTAGCATGGAGGTTAAGGCCTGGTCTACACTACAGACCTGTATTGGTATAACTACGTTGCTCTGGGGTGTCAGAAATCCACATCTCTGAGCGACATTATACCGACCTAGTCCCCCCGTGTAGACAGTGCTATGTCGGCGGAGAGCAGCTTCTGCTGACATAGCTACCATCACTTGGGGAGGTGGTTTCACTGCACTGAGGGGAGAAGCTCTCCCGTTGGCTTAGGAGCATCTTCGCTAAAGCACTACAGTGACGCACACCAGTGTAGCTGCGCTGCTATAGCACTGTTCATGAAGACAAGCCGTATAAGATTGAAATTTAGTGAGTGTGTCTATATTCTTTAGAAATCCAGCTTGTAAAGGGATTTGTAAAGTCCTGTTTGTTTAACTTTGACATGGTTAAAGGTAATATAAAATAAAGTAGACTTGGTACAAACAGTGGCTAAAATTTTCAAAAGTGACTAGTGATTTTGTGTGTCCAATCTGAGACACCGGACAAAGGGCCTGCATTCCAGAAAGTGTTGTGCACCTGCCCTTAGACAATCAGGCCCTTTCAATCACTGGTCACTTATGAAAATATTCGCCTGTAACTATTTCTCTGATGTCATCTTGGTGACTTAAATCCACATATTCATTTTCTTTTCTCTTCATATCTCTATGTTAAGTGTATTTCGACCTTTCTTTCTGCATAATTTCTTTCACACTGGAAGAATGCATCTCCCATTTACACAAGAGGTATATAATGTTTGGGAGAGCTGCTGTCTCTGCAGGGGACTTGCCCTGCTTAAGGTGATTTGCTCCTGATTACATATACTAAATGAGCCTGAAAATCTGGTCTCTGGCACCTTTTAGCTTCTCCTTCTGTAATTACAGCAACACTTGGGTCTAGTCACAGGCCTGACTCATCTTCTGTTGTTAAAAAATAAAGCTTTCTATACAGTATGTGCTGACAAAGTGCAGTTCTGTGGAACTTTTAAAATTAAAAATGTAATCCTCATAGCCTTCACAGCTGTAACATTTAATAACTTTCCATATAGCATGTGTAGGGCCCTACCACATTCAGGGCCATGAAAAACGCATCATGGACCATGAAATCTGGTTTTCCCCCTGTGAAATCTCATCTCTTGTGTGCTTTTACCCTGTGCTATACAGATTTCACAGGGGAGACCAGAGTTTCTCAAATTGGGGGTCCTGACCCAAAAGGGAGTTGCAGGGGGGTTATAAGGTTATTTTAGGGGGTCACAGTATTGCCACCCTCATTTCTGCGCTGCCTTCAGAGCTGCACGGCTGGAGAGTAGCAACTGTTGGCCAGGTGCCCAGCTCTGAAGGAAGCACCCCCCCTAGCAGCAGGGCAGAAGTAAGGGTGGCAATACCATACCATGCCACCCTTACTTCTGCATTGCTGCCTTCAGAGCAGGGCGGCCAGAGAGTGGAGGCTGCTGACTGAGGGCCTAGCTCTGCAGGCAGCAGCACAGAAGTAAGGGTGGCGATATCATACCATGTCATGCTTACTTCTGCGCTGTTCCTGGCGACGGCTCTGCCTTCAGAGATGGGCTCCCAGCCAGCCACTGCCGCTCTCCAGCTGCCCAGCTCTAAAGCAGCGCTGCCGCAAGCAGCAGCAGCACAGAAGTAAGAATAGCAGTACTGCAACTCCCTCTACAATAACCTTGCGACCCCCCCTCAACTCCTTTTTGGGTCTGGACCCCTATAATTACAACACCATTAAATTTCAGATTTAAATAGCTGAAATCATGAAATGTAGTATTTAAAAAATCCTATGACTGTGAAATTGATCAAAATGGACTGTGAATTTGATAGGGCCCTAAGAGTACGTAACACTAGTGACGGGCAGATTACGGCACTGCACATTTTTCTTTTCTACTCCATACTATCCACAGTGTTAAGACTGAATTTACAGAAATAATCTCCCTACCAAAAATATCCTCCTTCCCTACTCTGCTACTAGACTATGGCAGCCATTCCTAGCATATCAAGGGTTTTACGTCTTAATCCCTATTTGAATTCCTGACATGCACCATCACAGAGTGAGAGTGGCCTACTCTCTCAGTGAACTGTGCACGCTCATCCCCCTTATCGTATAAGACTTTTTGTGATCTGCCGGTTTTTATAATGGTGGTTTTCTTTGCAATAAACCAAAGGTTTTAAGTCAGTAATATAGGGGACGTTCTGTATGATTACCCTGCAGAGAATACAGTTCACTTTGAAATATATAATTAGTTTAGATCACAGAAAAATTTGTGTTGTGATACAGGCAGATTGAATGCTGTGAAACTGCAGATGAATTCTACAGTACCATGGGCAAACTAACCCAGGAGATGCTAGAAGACAATCTGATTGACAGCAATGAACTCATGCAGGTTAGTAAGCAGCACTTAATGATGTAATTCTTGTTTGTATATTGTAAACTGCTTCCAGCTTCAGCTTTCTGCGTCCAAAGGATGAGATTTTTTTGTTAAAATGTTGTTTCAAGAAGAAAAATTAAGATAACACCCTACTGTCAAACTAACCTGTCAGTGGAGCAGATACATAAACATTATCAGTGGGCAAAGCTAAAATAACCCTCACTTATAAGTTAGATGTAGAAAACAGCTAGACCTCATTTGACAAGGAGGTGCCAATCAATTGCTTATATTTGTGCATTACGCTCAATGGGATTATCTACATTGTGAGCTATATAATGCTCTGTATTTTATTTCTATTTTTTCCGTCTTACATTATATTCATTACAATGTAATCTTTGCATTCAGTAGACTTTGTGGATGGCTGACTAGCACATCAGCTGAAAAAAAATCCCTCTGTTTAAAAAAAATAAAATAAATAAAACCCATTGAACTGGTAGTTGTGAATTATAAACAAAATGTAGATTGCTCTAATTACCTTCTTAAACCCTAAATCATTGAATAATAAACCGAAACCTAAGTGTGTTTTTTAAAAAAGGTCTTCAGTATTGCAGATGCAGTTTTACGCTTGCAGTTCAAGTATTAAATTGCAGACACATTTTTTCTTACCCCTGCAGTTGCACCCATTTAGAAGCCTAAGTGCCTGTGTGCACTCATAAACTTGGGAGCTAGGGGCTTGATCCTACACTCATTTAACTTATTGGCAAAGCTCCCATTGACTTTAATGATACTGGATCAGGGCCTCAATGATTAAATGGGTGCAGTTATGGGACTGAATAATTCAGCTGTAGTATTGGAGGCTGTGTTGAGGCTTAACTAAAAAGTTCTGGTTCTAAATATCTTAAATTAGACTGTCTCAAAATAAGAAGTAAGTTTTTGTCACTCTCTAACCAGTGCACTCATTCTGAGAGTTCTTGACTATACAGTAGAATCATCTTCCAAACTCCAATTTACTGTTGAAGCAGAGAATCATTGTAACAATATGTAATCTTGGACAATTTGCCTTCCTTTTTAACTTGTGAAAGTGTTAGGGATGGAGGAGGTGAATAATTTGGCTTTAGTTTCCTTTTTAAAAAAAAGTGATAATTTACTATCTGAATTGCCCACATACATTTCTAAATAGATTTTACAGTTCCTCCCAACGTATGTCAAATACTGAAGAGGAAGTGATGAATGCCAATTCAAGCTGTTGCCTTCTAGGTATTATGTCTCAATTCCAGGCTTGATGCACAGTACAAAATCGAGACGTGGCATGTGTCACAAAAATAATGTTGGTGGACTTGAAGTGGGTAAAGTGACTCACAGTGACAGATTTTTCTTTTCCTTTCTGTTTGTGCATAATAGAAGACAAACCACAGGTAACTGTAGGCTTAAGGGAAAGGAAGGGATGGAAAAGTCTTTTAACTGTTGTAATTATTAATGGTACTCTTCCTTTATATTTAACTTACTTAATTTACTTTAATGTTCTCTGATCTCAGCCAAAGTGGTAAACAGTGTGAAAGGTATACTTGTTGTGTAGAACTGATAACCATTAGGAGAGGCTAACGTTGTATCCTCTCCCAACAAGGCTCTGATTCTTTCCTCTTCAAAAGTGTAAATAGCATGTTTAATTTTCCCATGACCTCTCTATTAAAGAAAGCATACCTGGTCTTATGTCTTAATGGAAGAAGAAATGGAAAACAATAGTAAACCAATGCACTGGCACCTGTATGGTGCATACCATTGGCATGGGTGCCAAATCATCAGCGTTGAGCCCTCCCAACGGCAGCGGTGAGGAGGAGCAGTGCTGGCTGTCTCGCTGCCTGCTCAGGTTTGGCCCTGTGGCCCCTCCATCATGACAGGACAGGGGGACCATCGGACCAAAATTGAGTGAATGGTAGCGTGACCTGGTACAGGGGGTTGCAGCATCACTCAGCATTGGCTCCAGGGCCCCTCCATCAGGATGGGGTTGGGGTTTACAGTGACAAAACTGAGTGGTATTGCAACTTGCTCAGTGCTGCTCAGGTTTGGACAGAAGGCTGCAGGGCCAAACCTGAGTGGGCAGTGAAGTGGCCAGCACTGCCCTTCCTTGCCATTGCTGTGGGGCCAGTTCCCGCAACAGGGGCTCCCTCTCTCCCTCTTGGGCCTGCCCAGCTTCACTCCTCTTCCAGTAGCCAGTGTCCCCTCTGCTCTGCCCAGAGAACTCAACAGCTTCAAGAGGGGGAGCCTGCCAGGAAAGAGGTGGTGGGAATCCTGGGCCATTCTCTGAATAATTTTTGCAGGCGCTCCTGAACCAGTGTATGGAAAAGACCAAGATTGTTAACTAGAATCGGTGTTGCAGATTGTTTTCAGCATCTTCAGAGGAGTCAGTCAGAAATGTATTTGGGAGTGATGCTCTTATGTTCTTGAAAGGTGTTTTACCAAATTGGAAATATAGTGAACACATGTCTAACAAATGTTGAGGGGTTGTTCTTTTTTAATGTGGGGAGAAGGGAAAGGTTGGGCTATAGTATTGTAATCTGTTTGGTTTTCCCAATTATTTCAATAAGGACAGTTAGTCTCTGCACCTACTATTCAGTGGCTCTCAACCTTTCCAGACTACTGTACCCCTTTCAGGAGTCTGATTTGTCTTGCATACCCCCAAGTTTCGCCTCACTTAAAAATGACTTTCTTACAAAATCAGACATAAAAATACAAGTGTCAGAGCACACTATTACTGAAAAATTGCTTAATTGCTAATTTTTACCATATAATTATAAAATAAATCAATGGGAATATAAATATTGTACTTACATTTCTGTGTATAATATATAGAACACTATAAACAAGTAGTACAAACTAAAATTTCATACAATTAGTTTCACTAGTGCCTTTTATGTAGCCTGTTGTAAAACTAGGCAAATATCTAGATGAGTTGATGTACCCTCTGGAAGACCCCTGAGTACTCTGGTTGAGAATCACTGCACTCTTCCGCCTATTCTCATATGCATATATTCTGAGTACACCCGGCCACTCCTTTAAAAAAACAAACTATTTCTCTTGCATGGAGAATATGCATTCACAAAGGGCTCAGCACATAAGCAAGCTTTTGGAAAGTTGACTCTTCAGTGGTGAGGCTTTCGTCTGGTGCAGCAAATAAGTCCCAAAGTAAACCCCTTTTCAAATTAAACAATTTAAGAAAGTGAGCATCAGTTCCACAAGTTTTAAATAATAGACAAAAATAGCATTTTTAGCAATAGAAGCTAAACAAATACAATATTAGTAGTCTGTTAATAAACACCTTAGTTCTGAGGTTGGGCACAAGGCTGCATGCCAAGTATCTGCAACTATTTGTGTTAGCCTGCCAAGTTGTCTTAATGCGTTTATTTCTTGAAAGTAGTGAAAATAATATAAAAGTCTAGGGTATTTTTTAAACATTTTATTCTGGAAGGAGATGGGGAGATAATAGAAAAAGGGGAGGGGGATTGGCAAGTGTGGATCATGGGGCATAAATTAAAACTTTGGAAACTAGGAGCAAATGGAGGAGTTGAGCAGAACTGTTTCATATAAAGGGTAACAAGCATATGGAATATGTTGCCTGTATAAAATCTGTTCCGAAAAATCGACTTCTATAAATTCGGCCTAATTTTGTAGTGCAGACATACCCTTAGTCTGGTAGATTTGAGCAGTATCACTGCTTGGGGCCCAAAGAACATTTCTCTTTCACAGTTGCAGGAAGGTTCTGTAGTTTCATTGAATGGGAAAGCTTCATTTCATGCTGTGGGATTTGGGGGGCATTCTTCTGACCTGAGGTATGTGCACATTCTTCAAGGTATAAAAGTTTCTTAATGCCAAAACCTGGTCTACTGCACCACTTATCCTCATTTTCTAATCCAGCCATGAATGTTCCAACTCCTGCTTCTAATTGCTTGCATCACCGCATCTGGACAAACATATTTTTCCTCCTCTGTCAGGAAGGACTTGGCATTGAATCAATTTTTGTGCATTAAGCACAGAGTCATGAACAGATTATTTAGAAACCATTCAGAATTTACTTTTATCTTAATTGAGACCATTTTGCCTTCGGATCAAAATGTCACTGACTATAGCACAGGAAAAACATACAAACCAAGAGTTCCTCCCAGAGCTAATGAGAAATTTCAAAATCCCTGGCGGCTTTGAGAAGCCACTTATTTTCAAAATGGGTAAAAGTCATACTTTAAAAAATACTCTGAAACAATGTTTCATGTACAGTCTTTTACTCTTAATACCACTTTCTAAGGGAGTCTGGAAGTCCTGAATAACTGTACACGTGAAAACAGAGAAACTTTATCCGCTGCTGAATTAGGTAGTTACAAGCTGAGGAATATCATTGCAAAAGCTGATGTACTGATGCTGTGACCGAATGCACCCCTGTATTCACACCCTACACATTATTGTAATAATCTTTGTGCAAAATATGCCTTGTGAGGTATCATTTGAAAACTAATAATTCGCTGGTGAATAATTTCATGGTGGAATGTATGGAGTAACATTACTTGTAAAGTTATGAATGCTCCTGTTTGATGTTGGTAGCACACGTTCAAACCCAGGCAGCCCTGACTAGGCAGACATTGTTAAACAGGTCTATCCTAAACAAAGGAATGTATGTTTACCTCAGTTTACATGTAAGTAGAAAACAGGGTCCTCAGGGCAGCAAGAGAATGTAAACCAATTTCTCAAAGACAAAGGACAAGCTAATGCCTCTAGCCAGGTATCATCAAAGGTGATTGGCAATACTCTGGAATGTGATAAACACTTTCTAGTAGCTAAATAGGCTAGACTTGGTTCAAGGTAAAATCCTCATCACATATTCCCAGCAACACAGCTGACCAAATTATCAGATTAGGACCTCCCCTCCATCCCCCTAAAGTCAAAGGGCTGGTTCTTTTGTTGTCTTCGGTGAAAGAGAGTGTGTGTGCGGGGAGACGGAGAGACCCTTGGGTGTTTTTGCCCTCCATTTTTATAGTCCAGTCACCCTTTGAAATGCATTTTCCTGAGGGTTATACCTAGATCAGTGGTTTTCAACCTGTGGTCCGCAGACCCCTGGCAGGGGTCCATGGACTCTCTGTAAGAGGTTTGCGAAAGGTTGTCATTACCATAGAACAATAGTTTTCAACCTGAGGTCCATAGACTATATCTACGATTCTTCTTCTATGCTGTCCCTGTGGATGCTCCACTCCAGGTGATGGTGCGTCCGGGTGCGGTTGATCGGAGATCTTCGGTAGTAGTGCCTGGTCGGGAGGCATGTGCTCAGCCGCTGTCTCGCGCAACGTTAGGGTCCGCCTGAGCGCACGTGTCCCACACCCTCCCTCAGTTCCTTCTCAACCATCCTCGCTGAAGACAGGGTTCGGGGCAGTGCTCAGCTCTTCCCTCATTACTGTAGAAAATAAGTAGAGAAAAATAAAAATAGTTAGCTAGCCATTTCCCAGTTCTCCCTTTCCTTTAGCATCGTTCGTTAGTTTTAAAAACAAAATTTCCCCCCTCAAGTTAGTCTCTTCTTGAGACTCCCCCGTGCGCTCATACTTTCAGTATGCCGGGGTTGCCAGGCTTTAAGAAATGTGGCTCCTGCAAGGAGTCTATGCCGCGGTCTGATGGGCACTCACTCTGCATCAAATGGCTTGGCGAGACACACGTCCCTGTGAAGCGTCTCCAGTGCACCAACTTAAAAACTAGAGCTCGCCGTGACAGAGACTTGCGGCTAAAAATGCTCCTCATGGAGAAAGCTCTGCAGCCGCCTATGGAGACGAGCAGTAAAGCCGAGAGCAGGCAACTCTGACCACTTCAGCAGCAACTCCCACGCGGCACAAAAGCAGGGACCCGACTTCCCGCAGCGTAAAGCTCTTCTTGGCACCGATCCTGCCGGCACCGACAATGGACCCAGTGCCGGCAACGGGTTCCACCCCAGTGCCGACAAGAACATCTGCCTGCCACCCCCGGAGCAGATTCAGACCCCCTGCGGGGCTCTCACAAACGTCTCACGGCTCCCACAAAAGTGAAACTAAAATCACTTCGGGCTGCTGCTCACACTTCAGGCGCTGCAGCACACTAGCCTAGAGAGCAGCAACAGTTCCTGCGTTAGCAGGATAGCTCTGTGGCCCCTGGGCCTGACTCTCCGCTCCTCCACACGGAGCACTCACTGCTTGAAAAACAGCTCTCACCACCTGACCTGGCTACTTTCACTGAAAGGGGATTATTGGTTTTACTAAAAAAAAGTGTTTACTGGATTTTTTTTTAATTGCAGAAACATTTGTATTGCTCTGATAATGGACAGAATAATGCTAGCTTGCCAAATAACCTCTGTTTCAAATTTTATATTGAAGGGCAGTATCATTCTTTCATATCTGCTATGCATGCCAAACATACTTACAGATCCAACATTACTGTTAATAAGATCTTGAGTAGAGGATGTTCAGCGACTTACAGGAATTTCTCAATATCCTGCAGGATCAGGCACTTAGGGCCTGTTCTAAAACCCTTTGAAGTCGCTGGAAAATTTCCATTGATTTTAGTGGGCTTTGGATCAGGTCCTTAGTTACTGTCAAAGATAACCTAATAGCTGCCAATTTGTCATCAGTCCACACTGCAACCATATTCTTTTATCACCCTTGAGAAGCAGTTACCTTTCAAAATAGAATTCCTACTGGTGTGACTCCTTGTCTGTTTTAAAAATCTATACTCTTTCAGCCCCTTTCCGGTCACTATGTAGTAGAACTTTGCCAAGCTTCACTTAATGTTAATGTTGAGAAGTTTTATGCTATGATATGCTAGAAGGTCAGAGTTTGCCTGGACTGTGATAAAACTTGTGCTGCCAAAGACCTTCCTGTTTGGCTATGGTTTTCATGGCGGAGGAAGTGTTGAGATTTCCTTCTCTGAGACTCGTAGGGGCAGATCCTCAGCTGGTGTAAACTGTCATAACTCCATTTATGTCAATGGGCCTGTGACACTTTACACCAGCTGAGGATAGGGTTGCCAATTTTGGCTGGACGTATTCATGGAGGTTTCATCACATGACGTAATATTTACTTAAACATTAATCTTTAATTCTTGGAGACTCTAGGGCAATCCTGGAGGGTTGGCAACTTTAGCTGAGGATCTACCCCAGGGTGTTTCTGATGGGGTCAGCCCTTGTTTGTCACTTGAGCAGAGTAGTACGGGAAAACCTGATACGCACTTCCATCAGCAGTAGTTGTACTTGAAATCCATTCTTCTTCTTAGAATATGCCCAACATGCCTCAGATGGCACATGACCAGGATTAATCCACCACTGGTTAGATCATTAGCTTCCCCGGCCCGAGACGGGTACTGATGGGGAGCATGACATGAATGTCGATCCATGCCCCCCTTTGGAATCCATTAATAATAAATAGGGGTAAAATCTTGGTCCAATTGAAGTCAATGGCAAAACTTGTATTCACTTGAGTGGAGGCAGAATTTCACCCCTAGGGATTGAAAAACTGTAATTATCTAGGCAGGTGGAGAAAACACAAATTAAAGAGGAGCATTGAAAACGAATTTAACTATTCCGTGTCTTTCTCAGCCTCAGTATAGATAACGAATTCGATGCTTTTACAAGCAGAATTGCTGTTGTGGGTAACTTTCCATAAGTTTTGTTTTCCAATCTTTTACTATTGTGCCATCGGTTAAAATGCATTATAAATGTTCCATTGTATTTATTCTCCACCGCCTCTGCAAACAACATCTGTAAGCCTGCTATAATTATTATTTGTATTACAAAAGCACCTAGAGGCTCTTGCTAAGTGTGTGACCTGCCATACGTTTTGTTTGCTTTTTGTTTTAATGACAATTTTTTTAGTAATTTCTAATGTAAATCAGTGTTTGAGGTTTTTGTAAGTTGCTGGCAGTGAGTGGATTAGAAGTGATGCTAAATAAATACAGTAGTTGAAAGGGTCTCACCCTAATACAAGAAGGTAAGTGAACAATCGTGTCAGAAACCACATTTTCATAAACTCTCTTTTTCAAAATATCCTATATACCCAGGAGATATTTCTTTGAGACACACAAACCATTGTACAGGCATATGTTTATACACTAGTTCTCATGTTACCAGTTATGTATGTTTCTTCTTTGGACTATGTATTTTTCTAGTGAGTCATTCTTTGTTTTTCCTAGAGGAAGTGTTGATTGCATCATAAAATCAGACCTTTCACGTTTCCTTTCCTACATGTGAATGTGCAGTGTTTAATCCTGCAAGCCTATGAAATCTGTACTATGCTGCGGTTTTTAGTGGGACCATTGTTAACAGCACAATTTTAAAAGGTGCATTTTTTTTTCTAGACTGTTTATTCCATGGCTCAGTTTCCTTTTCCACAACTGGCAGAATTAAGGGAGAAATATACATACAACATTACTCCATTCCCTGCAGCAGTAAAATCAACTTCAGTTTCAGGGTAAGTCTGTAATAAATCCAGAAAAATATTTTATTCCCTGTAGTCTAATATGGTCACTATTAGTCTGTACAGCAGAGAGGCTAATACAGTTGCTTTTTCCATTGCACATCTAAAATAGATGAAGGCATTTAGTAATGATCAGTTAGTAATTGATGCACTGATGTATCTAAGATCTGCTTTCTTTTCCATTTGTTTTCATTTGGCAGAAGGCTAGGCAGAACCAGAGATAGTGATGAGGAGAATGACTTGGATGATGAAGATTCGGTTGCCAATGCAGTTGGCTGCCTTGGACCATTCAGTGGGCTCTTGGCACCAGAGCTACAGAAGTACCAAAAACAAATCAAAGGTAAATACAACTTCAGTTCATTCTGAATTATGCAGTCATATTTGTGTGAGCTTGATTCACCTGCAGGTTAATTGAAATTATGAAAGTTGTAGTTTGAATTGTATGCAGAGACCATTATGGATCTTCTGTAACTTGCTGTACAATCTTTGGATACTCTGCCTACTAAATTGAACGCTTGTGTGTGTACAATACGTGATGGTGTGGACTAAAGATTTTAGCCACAATTATTACCCCAAAAATCCCAACAATCCTAAAACTAAGTTGAATAGGAGCTGTTAGGCGCTCAGCACTTTTGAGAATCCCAAAGATAATGAAATATGGCCTTAAGAGTCTAATTTAAAAAAAAATCCTGGTTTTTGTTACCATGTGTTTATATAGCATCAGAATCCACCAATGAGTTATGCAGGTCATCCCCACTCCACCCTCATAAAACCTTTATACCATTCCACACCATAATTTATTCTGTAAATAACACATTTTATAGAAAACTATTTTGATATGTTTCAGAGTGTTATACAAAAATTAATTAATCCTATTTTCATATCCCTCAGTCTTTCACTAAGTACCAAGTCCTACTGCACAAGCCTCATAAGGAGAGCAAAATTCTAATACATTTTAGAAACCTAAATTTTTTACCTAAAATAGCTTTCCTATATGTAATATAATGGCTTTAGAGAATGATTTTTGTGATCCCCACTGGAGGATTCTCTCTGAACATTTTCTTTCAAAGATATAACTTTCTCAGGTTTTATGTCATTTTCTTTCAATAGTTCTTGAGATGAACAGTAGTGGTTACAAGAAAAACCTTCTTGGTGTCCCTGATTGGCATCCAGGGGCGGCTCTCACAATTTTGCCCGGCCCCGCCCCTGAGGCAGGCAGACGTAGCGGGGCTCCGCCCCCGACGCCTGCCTGCATCGTGGGCAGGGCCCCGCTACATCTGCTTGCGTCGGGGGTGCGGCCCCGCTACGTCTGCCTGCGTCAACGCAGGCAGTCCCAGTCCGCGGCAGCAAGGTAAGAGCGGCGGACCTGCCGCCCCATTGCTGCTGCGGCGGGCGAGAATGGGGCGGCAGTCCGAGTCCCGCGGCGGCAATTTGGCGGCGGGAAGAGCTGACCTGCCACCAAATTGCCGCCGTGAGACTCAGACTGCCACCCCATTCTCTATGCTGCCCCAAGCACCAGCTTGGGAAGCTGGTGCCTGGAGCCGGCCCTGTTGGCAGCCAATAACATTGTTAATTTTTATTATTGTTCAGGTAACACCAAAAGTCTTCCTTGGATCTCCCAGGCCTTTGCCTACAAGTGGAATAGTTACAGTTATGCTGTCTGCCTCTTTACCAGAAACTATTTCTGTTGGATTTAATCTCACCATTCCTTCTGCTTGTATTTGACGAGATCTGTATGCTAGAATTCTCTGTTTGATGTTGTTTTCTTTCTTTTCTTGGAGGACTGCAAGTCCCCAGCCGCTGCCTCAGACTGACACTTACTCAGAATGTTAAACCATTATTACAAACTAGACCTAATCTAAACAGACATCCTATGAAATAAATTATCCCTTTGACCCTGAATTGCCATTTTAGCAGCGCATCAGAGACAGCTGGGAAAATAATTGCGCTGTTCCTGTTGCTCTGCTACTCTTTGATCATACAAATTCCCTTGCAGCCTGCCTCTTTCGCTTCCCCTCCCATACCTGCTGCTCCCTCTCTCCTTGCTGATCACTATCAGATAGTCAGTCTCATTTGACCAAATGACTAGTTTGATTGTAGCAGAGTTGCATTTCAGTTCATGAACTGGTGGCCTCAACTTCTAATCACTTTGTAATTGAGAATCTTTGTTTACTACCTAGTCATGTGAAATGCCCACGTTAGTGACTGCGCTGTATGTTTTTTATGCAAACAAGAAATTCAGTTTATATGTTTAAGGTATATTGCAAGGTTTAATAAATTATACTTAAGTCAAATATTTAGACTTTTATATTATAATACAGTTATAATAGCTGTTTTTATTACACAGTGTAGTTAAAATAACAGGAGTTGGGCATGTAATTTCCTCATGCATTTCCTTGGTTAATGATTAGGAGAGCACAGAAAATTCTAATGTATTTTTCCCCCTCACTTTTTCCTACTGTGTACAGATCAGAATGAAGAACAGAGTTTGGGCTCTAGTAACATTGCAGAACTAAGTCCAGGGGCAATAGACTCCTGTAGAAGTGAATACCATGCTGCTTTTAACAGTATGATGATGGAGCGTATGACCACTGACATTAATGCATTGAAAAGGCAGTATTCACGAATAAAGAAGAAGCAGCAGCAGCAGGTTCACCAGGTGTATATCAGATCAGGTAATGTATCAGAACATGCTCTTCCCCTTTATTCTTTACAAGCCAGCTTCATTATCTGAAAAGAGAGGCAAAAATGTTTTGTGTCTTTAAATTATTCATATGTAGAGAGAGGACAAAAGAGAATGAATGAACTTGCAATACATTAGTGATGTGGCAGAAGCAATTTCGTACAAACAAATCGTATATAAGATGATGTCTTTGTTTTTCTTTTATCAGGGTCTGAAGATGACGACCCTGGGATCTTGTTAGGTCCCAGGGACCAGCTGAATAATGGTATCTAAAGATGTCTTTGCTATCTGGGTATATCACATTGGTTTCACTGATGAAAGTGTTAAAATCTGCGGCATCCTTGGACTTGACAATACTTATACATTGTTAAAGAAATGACAATAATATACTTTAAGAACCAAGGGGTAGATCCTCGGCTTGTGTAAAATGCCATAGCTCCATTTAAATCACTTTATTGAAGTCAAGGGAACTGCGCCACCAAATAGTCAATTGTAGCTCCAAGATTGACAGTTCAAATCCAGTCCAGGATGGTAGTGAGAATGTGGGAAATGAGTTTGTTCCCAGTCCATTTCCTCATGGAGAGAGATCCACATGATAAAAATTACTACCACAGTTGACACTGATTGGCAGCCTTGTGGGCAGCATCAGCGGACAGGCTGAGGATTTTAATAGGCATGGAGACTGAACTCCCATTTCATTGCTAGAGGTGGTCCCTCCAAGTCACAGTTGAAACACATTGATGGGCCACTGTGGGAAAGTTTGTTCCATTAGTGCTATATGTGTTCTGTACATGGAGGTTTTTAGTCCCCAGAACAGTCAGTCCGGCAGGTTTCATGATTGTTAAATTCACATGAAAGGAAAAAAAGATGTATATTTTTAAAATACTGGCGATGCATCTAGTGCAAACAGAAGCTCTGGCCAAACTAAAACAATGCAATAGTAAGATCCTCATTTCCAATGATTGCCAAACCCTTTCTGATTTTGCTAATCATGATTAATGGGCTAATTTATAGTTTTAACACACTAATTCTGTCTGTCATTCTGGTAAAATCGGAAGTTCTGATGGAAATAATAAGCTGGTTTGTCCTGGTTCCAGTTCAGCATGGACAGATGTCTATTAAAATAAATTGGTGCATTTTCCAGCCCTCTGCTCAAGGAGAGGACTGTGTGACTGACCTAGTGTAGAGACTGAATTGCCTCTCACTATTGAAGGAAGAATCCAAGAGATGGGGGACTCGCTAAGGACAAGATTAATGTTAACCTTTGTATTGTAGCAGGTATATGCACCCTGTAAGAGTAAAAAGCCCTCTGCAGGGCTATGCTCAGCTCTAAACAAATACAAAGCAAAATCATATTGGCAATACTTTCCACATTTTCACAGTGCCCCACCTCCTGTCACGCTCCCACCTGCAATTCCTAAAATGATAGAACCATTTTCCAGATATCTATTAGTTTAGCAGTAGTTACTGATTTAGGAATTAACACTAAGAAAGGAGGTGGGATGAGGGAAAGCTTTTACCATACTTTTCCTCTCTGTTTTTGGCTTGAAGATACACTATAGTGTTAGAGGAATTCAGTTTCCACTAGGGTCGGTCTTACAAATCATCACAAGAAACAGCATCAAGACTGTTTGATTGGTGGGTGATCACTGATGTAATTATTTGTTTTTGTTCTTTAAGACTCTGTAATTTTTTTAACCTTTTCTTTCAGACAAAGGGCCAGTTACCAGTCTTCTCCCCTCTCAGGTAAACCATTCTCCAGTGATAAACCACCTTCTTTTAGGAAAGAAGATGAGGGCGACTAATAGAGCTGCCAAGAACGCAGTCATTCATATCTCAAGTCACACGGGGGGCAAAATGTCACCCATTCCCCATGAAGATCTTAAAACAAAACTCAACTCTCCCTGGCGCACTCACATTCGAGTACACCGAAAGAACATAGCTAGAGCCAAATGCCAGCTGGGCTATGGGGATACCATAGGACTCATAGAAGAGCAGAGTGAAGGCTGCAAACCAAGTAGCTGCAGTGCAAAGGAGGACCCTCCAAGCAATTCTGATTTGGGGGAAAGAGAAGGAAGTGTCTTGGATAACAGGACTATTCGGAAAGCTGATGGACAGTCAACCGAGCCACTTTACAAGGACACCAATGCAAATATGTCAGTGGTTCAGCTGAAATTAGAAGCACTGGAACTCACCCAAAACAACAAACCTGATGCTGAGCCAATGTCCAATCAGTCGTGCCTAACACACTTATCAGAATCACCTAGTTTATCCAGTGACAGTGGAACATTGGCTAAATCTCCCCAAGCCAGCAATCCCAAATTACAAGTGTTTAGCCCTTTCCCCAGCGTCAAACCTCTTCGAAAGTCAACTGCAGCCCGCAATTTAGGTTTGTATGGCCCGACTGAAAGAACTCCAACGGTGCACTTTCCACAAATGAGTAGAAGTTTCAACAAGTCCGCCAACGGGAACAGCGGAACTAAAAAACGATGATGTACCATCAGCACTTTATATTTCTGGGGAAAAAAATGTATTGATTGTTGTGTGTGTGTGTGTATATGTGTCCAAAAGAGTTTCAAAATAGTTTAATTCTTTAAATGAAATAATGGGGACAAAGTGATTAACAGATGTATAAATATGTATCCTTGAAAATTGTGCTCTTGTAATGTATGGATAGATTAGGGAAGATGCACTGTGGCACGCCACATAGATTATAATGGTTCTGTGGTAAAATAAACATTGGTTTGCAATGTGAAGTATGCTTCTACTTCTTAAATCTAATGTAGGAGAAACTGTAGGGCTGCTTCCTTTCCCCCTTCCAAGGGTGCGCCATGTCCCTGTCAGGGCCCTGTTGTGAAACTTTCAAAGCTTGTTAAGTTCCTTAAGCCAAATAACTCTGGATTTCTTTCCATATCTATTCAAACAGACAAACAGGGGAACTAAATGTAAAATACTAGGGATAATTCAACTTCGAGGTTGAAAACTCAAGCACTCAACTTCCAAAAAATTCAGATTGCTCCTATAATGTTGACTCTACCATTGTGAACATATTGGCCCTGGTTCCCCTCTATGTTGCTTCAGAGTTGCATGGGCATGAAATGGACATAATGCAGCAGTGAATCCACTCCAATGTGTGTAGTATTTGTCTCTTCCTATATTCTTTAAATGTAAACTTTAGTATATCATTGTTTATTAATATATCCCATAAAATACATAGTTTAGTGATTCAAAGGACCTTTGGCACTATAACCTTAAATTCAACTTCCTGAATGCTACACTAGTGGCATAAAATGTAAGTATTATTCTGTCCTGAGAAGGGCTCAGAAGAGGGCCAGAGAAGCAGAGAGATTCCATAAGATGTCTCCTGGGGTTTCCAATACAGAATCTGTTAAGGGGAGTACTGTGGAGTCGTGCAGTGTTTGGAGATGAGGCTTTATAGCAGTGGACCTTCAGATTCATAACTGCAGGAGTAATCCACATGGACAGCTGTGTCTCTGGTCCCACAAGAACCCTGACAGCTTGGAATCTGCAGGAGATGTGCTATTTGCAGGGTTTGGTTGTGTTTGTGCAGTAACAGCCACAAATAGGATCAAGGTAGAGATAACTGTTAATTATTACTTCCAGGATACACTGTATGGAACACCAGCATCTCTACAGGTTCATTTCTGTCCCTGCTCTGTATGTAGGAATTGCAAATACTGATAAAATGCTATGCACTTCACATTCCATCAGGCTTCCTTTTACTAATGCTTTTTTTCTCAGTAGACAATTAGTTCAATTTTTTTTCAAGATCTTACAGGTTTTTTTATTAGAATACAGCATATCTAGCATTCATTAAGGTCAGACTAATCACTACTGTTAGTGCTTTTAAAAGTGCAGGAGACTTGGAATTTACTAAATAGAAGCTCCCCAGAGATGGGTCTGTGGATTAAATTTGAGGAGATATACAGTGTCCACTCATTTCCGCTAGGAGCTGTTAATCATTCAAAAGAGCTCAGCCCTTTGTTGATGAGAGAAATCTACTTTCATACTTGCTTGTTGGAAGCAATTGATTTTTGTCCTCAAACAGATTAGAAAAGATATAATTGTGTATCATCAACAGAAAACTGAAATGCATTCAAAATAATGAATATGAGTGGCAATGAACTGGACTTCTTTCTTGATTCGGATACATGGATAGCAGAAACTCAGGGGAAAAATACATTCACCTGCAATGATATTTTCATTGGAACTATTTCCTTTTCAGATACAAGTCAATAAAATGTGTTCTTAAAAGCAAATTTAAAGTGAACATTTCAATATAAACCTGTCTTTATTGAATTCTTAACATGAATAAAAAGTGAAATAATTCTGATAGTGAGAATTCGATGCTTTCACCAAAATGCAGAATTACTTGAAGTGTATTATTGTAGTGAGTTGTCTCATGCTCTTTTAAGGATAACAATCACCTGGTTTAATCGGAAGAGGCCAAACTCATCCTGGGTGTGACTTCATTGACTTAAATGGCGTTACAGCACCGATGAATGTGCTCCAAGATGTTTTCAATATCTAACAAAGATAAATCACTGCATATTGTGCCATGTGATCATAATTATAACTAGCACTCCAGGTACTTAATATAATGCTGTTACTGTAGAACCCAGTATTAAAACTCAGCCCAAAAGGCATCCTGCTCTTCCCAACCCGTGGCTCGTTTTTGTTCTTCACACCTCTCTTGTTGTAGGAAGGTTTATGCAAAGAGGTGGGTCTTGCACCAAGCTCTGAAAGTGATCTGGTTTGAGCTCTTTCTTGTTGGGCCTTGAATGGGAAAGGCAGCTACTAAGAGAGCCTGCTTCCAGCTGCTGAAGGCCTCATCGAGTGACGGTAAGACTTCGAAGTGAACCTGGAAGTGAACAAGGACCTAACATTGGGAATGGGGTTAATGATGTTACTCCTCCAAAATAGATCCAGGGTACCTTAGGGTAGCTCATCTATTGCCCCTTTCTGAGTTTACCATAGTTTCCCTTTAGTTGACTCTATCTGTTTTTGTAAGATGAAAGGGGGGCCCACCCTAGAGAAATTGCCAGGGTTTTGCAGGAAACACTTTTAGGAAAAATTTTCTAGTACAGTTTAGACCTGCTACCTTTGGGAGGACACCAATACAGCCTTCTGATGGAATTGATTGATGCCCTGGGAGTATTCTTCCAAAACAAAGTATTTTCTTTACTTAGTGTAACCAATCTTCCCTGATACAATTAATCTAACCATAACTCAAACATAAATGTAAATCCCTTAGCACAAGTTAAAAGTACCTGAACCCAGGGCCGGCTCTAGGCACCAGCAAAACAAGCAGTTGCTTGAGGCAGCACATTTCTAGGGGTGGCATTCTGGCGCTGGCCATGCCGCCCCTAGAAATGTGCCCCTGCCACCCCAGCTCACCTCCACCTGCTCCCCTGAGGGGGCCACCCCTGCTCGGCTTCTCCTGCTCCCTTCCAGGCTTGCCGCGTGTGAAACAGCTGTTTCGCACGTGACAAGCCTGGGAGGGAGGGGGAGAAGCCGAGCGGCTGCGGCGTGCTCAGGGGAGCAAGCAGAGCGGAGGTGAGCTGGGTGGGAAGCATTTCCTGTTCCTCTACCCCCTGTTACTTCCTGTACCCCCCTCGCCTTAGCTCACCTCCGCTCTGCCTGCTCCCTTGAACATGCCGCCGCTTCGCTTCTCCCCACTTTTTTGCCATGACAAACCAAAAAGCCTGACCTCATAAGAATTCACAGAAAGCAACTGTTAGTCAGGCACTCAGCTCTGAAGGCAGTGTCCCACCAGCAGCAGCACAGAAATAAGGGTGGCAATACCATGTTATGCCACACTTACTTCTGTGCTGCTGCCTTCAGAGCTGGGTGCCTGACTAACAGTTGCTGCTCTCCAGCTGCCCATATCTGAAAGGAGCAAAGACGTAAGGGTGGCAATACCATAACCCTTCTAAAATAACCTTGCAACCCCCCCTGCAACTCTTTTTGGTCAGGACCCCAATTTGAGAAACTCTGGTCTCCCCTATGAAATCTGTATAGTATACAGCCCACAAAAGACCAGATTTCACGGGGAGACCAGATTTCACAGTCGGTGATGTGTTTTTCATGGCCATGAATTTGGTGGACCCTAATTATAATAACATAACTGACCATATCCTTCCACGGTTTACACAGTGCATTGGTATTTAAGAACGAAACAGGAACTAACCAGATGTGTGTGTAATATACACAAAACATTATCTCACTGTTGTAACTTTCATCCTTCCTCAGCCCTCCACAACACTTTGGATGTTACCATCCTTTGCTGTGCTATGGTCTGAATCAGAATCATAGAATATCAGGGTTGGAAGGGACCTTAGGAGGTCATCTAGTCCAAGCCCCTGCTCAAAGCAGGACCAATCCCCAATTTTTGCCCCAGATCCCTAAATGGCCCCCTCAAGGATTGAACTCACAACCCTGGGTTTAGCAGGCCAATGCTGAAACCACTGAGCTATCCCTCCTCCCCAGAGTGTAAGCTCCTCCAGGCAGGATCCTGTCCTGGAAAGCAGGAGAAATTTGAGATTTAAATAGCTGAAATCATGGAAGTTACGATTTAAAAAATCCTATCACCGTGAAATGACCAAAATGGACCGTGAATTTGGTAGGGCCCTAGTTATAATAGATTTAGAATCAAGGGAACAAAATCAGACAAAGACTGCAGAAGTGGAAGCCAAACATGGGAATGCTAATCACCAGCTGTGACTCTTGAGGGTGGTATAAAATGTCAAGGAAGTTATTATGGTGAGAGAGGGCAGTGTGAACAAAATTTGGAATTGCTTGTAGGAGACAACTAGGAATCCAATCTGACTTCATTAAAATCAGTGGAAAAGCTCTCATTATCTCCATTAGGAGTTGGATGGGACCCCAGGAGAGCACAGTAGGCTAAAAGCTGGGGAGTAAGAGAAGACTAGTGATAAGGTGTAGATAGTGGCAGAGGGGAGAGATAGGTGTAGATAGGGCCTTCAGGGGGAGAACAAAGAGTCTGAATCTCATACAGTTAGGAGACAGGAATACAGTGGAGGGAGTACTATCCCCCTGTTTTAACTATGCTGGAACTCCGACCTGCACTGCAAACACTCTTACAGGTTCACTGGCTTCTGAATGTTCCGGGCTTTGGATCTGCTCATGGACATGGTATTAGTCTTGGAAGAATCTCACTTGAAATACTAATGGGTGGAGGAAGGATTGTGTCCCTGAATCACACTGTGATGAAGTGTTGATCCTGAATTGATGTTTGCTTCAAGTGTTGATCCATGCTTCAGCTAACACTATGGCTGCAGAAATGTCAGCAATCGTTCAAAAACATTCTTTCAACCCCGAGAAGAAATCTACTCATCCGCTGCCCTCTGCCAATAGTAGTTTATATATTATAATTAAATGAAGACAGAGGAAGGGGGAGAGAGAGAAAGCAAGAGTTCCTTTTATTCCAAAAGATCCTGAAGCACGTCACAAAGTAGACATTTTTAGCACAGCACATCTCAGGGATGGAAGGCAACAACAAATCAGCACAAATTATGCTACACAACAGTAGTTTTGGTGGAGCAATTCTGGCCAAGGACAGTGAAGCTCAGGCTTCATCATCAGCATTTCTGGCCCAGATCCTGATCCAAGACATCCACAGAGCAGCAACCCGGTCATCAGTGCATGCTTTCTTCTCACCCTGTGCCATCACCCAGCAGGCTCAAGATGATGCCAGGTTTGGGAGAGCAGTGTTGCAATATGCATGTCCATGAACTCTGAGACCACCTCCTTGGGTACTGCGTGAGCGTCACCTAACGTGGAATAGACATGAGCAAGCACTTGGAGAAGAAAAGAATGGTTACTAACCTTTCCATATCTGTTGTTCTTCAAGATGTGTTGCTCGTGTTCATTCCACGACCCACCCTCTTGCCCCTCTATTGGAGTTAGCCGGCAATAAGGAATTGAGATGGTGCGGTGCCAGCTGGGCCCCTTATAGCGGTGCATGACTGCACGGCACCAGAGAGCGCTAGAGCCAGCCTGACAGATACCACTGAGGGGAAAAAAATCTCTGGCGATGGTACACGCAGTGCGCATACACCTAACATGGAATGGACATGAGCAACACATCTCAAAGAACAACAGTTACTGAAAGAGTAGTTTTTAAAATTGTAAATAATGGTAATTTTCCTGCCTGATCGCTAGATGCCACTGTTGCGCTACACAAAAATTGCTGAAGGGGCAGCTCCATCCAAGAGTAACACTGTGATTCTTGGGGAAGGAAGTATGGAAATAACACAGGTGGTTGGGACATTTCTCCCTAGATCCTCAACTCTGCAGGGAACAGCTTTCAAAACAATCATGGTCCCTTCTTTTCAAGTTGCAGCCTCTGAGGCCTATGTGAGTCTTTCTATTGAAAAGGGCCACTAAACCTGAGCATTTTGGGGATGACAGGATGAAGACAGTTTAACAGCTTACGTACCAAAGAAGGATGTCTTCAGTGCTTTACATTTTATACTAGGTAGAAAGATAACCAGATGCCCCCCGAAGGGTGGAGGACCCAAAGCAGCTTTTTATCTTTGGGGGATTAGCTTGCAAACCTGATTTAGGTCATGAGTAAAATAAGCTTGGTAGAGTTACCTGGATGCCCAGTGGATACTCATGTTGTCTTTTGCTAAAGAGGGGCTCAGCTATGGAATAGATGGTATACGGCAGGAGATGAGTCAATTAAGGGGTATCATATCTAAGCTTATATATTTGTCCTGACACTGCTTCCATGGGAAAACCTGGGACTTTGCTTCCCCTCTCCCCGCGAAGAGGCCGGATCCTTGTCATCCCACCCTGCCTCTTATTATTTATTATTTGTATTGCAGTAGCCCAATGGAGCCCCAGTCAAGGCCCAGGACCCCATTGTGGTAGGTGCTGTGCAAACAGACCAAAAAGACCTGCCCCCTCGAGCTTAGAAGAGGGAGAGTAAGTCTTACGGGTGAGTGATGTGGACAACTGCTGGGGGCTCCGTTGCCAAGAGGCAAGGAGTGGAGTGGGCCTGGGGTGCAAGGCCATGGAAGGGAGCACAGGGCACTGGGGGTGGGCAGAGGCAGCAGGGCCTAGGGGATGGGGAGCCTGAGGAGGCAGCGGGGGCCAGGAGGGATGGGGGTTAGATAGGGGACTGGGGGAGGCAGCAGGGGCAATAGGTGGGGAAGCTGGGGAGGCAGCACAGGCCAGGGGTGCCAAAATATAAATTTGCCCATGGTGCCATTTTCCCTAAGTCCAGCCCTGGCTTACAATCTACGTAAGCTGGGTACATGGCATGAATTCCTGCAGATTTGGCTCTTGTTATACAGAACTTTTTAATGGTTTTAAAATATTAGTTGATATTATTGAATTGTTTAAAACATTTTAATTGTACAATAAAGGGGATTTTATTTTTCTGGGTCTATGAGGCAAATCAAAACTCAGAAGTCTGATGTAGTTACTTTGCACTGTTATCTTAGAACCATTCGTACGTTCTTGCTGAGCTCACCAAGCTTCATCTTGATTCGTCCTTTGGGCCAAATTACACTCTTGTGTTTCCCTGAGCAATCCTGCTAACATCAATGGGGCTGCTTGGAAATAATTACAAAAGACCTTGGCCCTCTGTTTCAGACTGTCAGCTTTTGCAGAGATGACAACTGAATAGAAAAGTGAACTTTAAGGTTAAGGTCGCAGTGTTCAATCATAGCAATAACGTTCAAACTACTGAGGTGCTGTGCAGGAGCCCAGAAGAGCAGTATGTGCAGCTGCTCATATACTGTATCAGGCAAGCAAGCATTTTCATTATGTATTTCCTAGCCAACCAACAACCGTACAGCTCCGAAGGAGCCAGGATCATAAGGGTAAAGATTCCCACAGCTGGAGCCAGTGACGTAATGGCAATTTCTGCAGTGCATATGTTCAGTGAGGAACAGGGTTATGGCCATGGCTCCCCTTCCACTGCACTCAATTGGCTGATGGAAAGCTAACCATTTTCTGCATGGATAGTCTAGACGGATACTCATGCTTATCTGCTTAAAAGTGAGCAATGTAATTGAAAGGCTTAGAACCCTAACAGCTTACATACCAAAGAAGGATGTCTTCATTGCTTTACATTTTATACTAGGTAGAAAGATAACCAGATGCCCCTGAAGGGTGGAGGACCCAAAGCAGCTTTTTATGACTGCAGTCAGAATGACAAACAGGTTATGGGCCATAAGCAATAGGTTAGAAATAATGACAGCACTTACATGGGATTTTTCAACTTCAGCATGCTTTAGATGGTTGAAATCTTAAATATTGTTACTAGTATTAATGAGTTAATCTAAAAATCTGTGAAAGCTTTTAGATCACATTTTGGTTCAATCTGGGGCACAGAACCACAAAACGCCATCGAGAGGAGGGAGGGCTGAACAATCCAGAGGAGGCTGACCAAAGGATTAAGAGCATTAGCTTTCTGGAACGTCTGAAGAAAGGAAGGAGCGAAAGGATAATGCATAATGTGGGGCAGAAGAGATGAGATGAGTGAATGGGGGGGGGGCATGGTGCTTGCCTGTTCATATGGCTCTTCTGTGAAATGTCATGTGCTTGAGTCATCAAAATGGAGCCCGTGACAATTAGTTTTCCCTCCTTCCATCTGGTGGTGAGTCTGGAAATGCAGGACACTGGAAGAGGGGGAGAGAGGCTGTGTGTGGGGTAACTTCAGCTTGGATTATTTATTTATTGAGATTTATTAGGAAGGGTGGCCACCTAAATTCTCTAGGGGCAAGTGATACAATTTAGTGCTTACCTATATAGAGAGTTAGTGTGTGGCACGTTGGGAAGTAAATGTACAGCACTGGAGCCTGGAGCACACTAAAGCACACTCTGCGTCTGCACACTGAAAGTTCAATAGTGTGACAGCAGTAGGTCAAAGCACACCACAGAATTTTAGTGTGCAGTAGTGGTGTCCTCATAGCCCAGGGGTAGCCAACCTGTGGCTCTGGAGCCACATGCGGCTCTTCAGAAGTTAATATGCGGCTCCTTGTATAGGCACCGACTCCGGGGCTGGAGCTACAGGCGCCAACTTTCCAGTGTGTCAGGGGGTGCTCACTGCTCAACCCCTGATTCTGCCAAGGCCCATCCCGCCCCCTCCCCTGAGCCTGCCACGCCCTCGCTCCTCCCCCTCTACCCTAGAGCCTCCTGCATGCCACAAAACAGCTGATCAGGAGGTGCAGGGAGGGCGGGGGAGGCGCTGATTGGTGGGGCTGCCGGTGGGCAGGAGGCGCTGGAAGGGGAGCTGATGGGGGGGCTGCTGACATATTACTGTGGCTCTTTGGCAATGTACATTGGTAAATTTTGGCTCCTTCTCAGGCTCAGGTTGGCCACTCCTGTCACAGCCAATTAGAGTGCAGCATGCTAGAGCGCTGTAGATTTATGCCTCAACTTGCTGCATGCTAACTCTTCATGTACACTTGCCCTAAAACTTAAAGGTCAAGTGTCAGCAGTTTAAAACAATCTACCACAAATCTCCCTCCCACTGGAATAAATCCTCAGCCCTGCAATGAACAATTCTCTCCGCTATCCCATTTTCAAATGTCTGGGGGTGGGATGGGGCGGGGGGGAGAGATGATCCTTGCAACGGGCCCTGAAAGACAAGAGATTTGGGCTATTTTGGACCAAGGAAAAGATTGAATGTGTTGTTTTGTTTTGGGTGAGCTACAGTGGTTGCTGCCTGCGGTGTGAGGTTTGCTAGGGGTAATTGCAGGGTGAAGTAGACAGGAAATTTCTGTTCTAATCTGTTTTGAATATACTGACTTTTGCAATGGTGCCATTTTCCTTCAATAACTTAATATGTACGGCATTTAACTGTTATGTTTATTATCTTAAAATAAGTATTGTTGATCTGTACTGCACGTGTTCTTTACATTATAATGAGAGCTAGTGTTCAACCATTACATTATTTTGATTCAGACATTGCACAACACAAACAATGAAAGCCTGTAATAAGATGCAGTCTGCCATAGTCTGGTCTGCTCCTTGAAGTCCAGAGCCCCGCCTTCCAAAATGGAGGATGACCTTTTGTCTCTGAAGCCACACCTCCACATCCTTGCTGGCCAATGGTAGGTGCTCCCCATGCATATGAGTTCCGTATTCACTGAATATTGGAAACAAATAATTTCAATAGTTCTTACAAAAAATAAATGGTAAACGGACAGTTCTGATGTGCACAGTGCTTGTTTTGTTTCAGTGCTCACGCGAGGTGGTGCTTATACTCATGCAGGACAGAACTGCAGCCAAGAAAATGTATCCTGTTTCTTAGCATCCATTTTCCCTAAAAAAAATCAGGTAAGGAGTCGTGTTAGATATGTTCCACTTTCATTCCACTTAAGCCCTCAAATAGGCCTTAAGGAGCAAATAGCCCTTGTGCTGTCAGTATTACAGCTAATCAGAACATTTGTGACCAAATTTTGGTGACATAGGCTGTTTAATCAAAGCCAAAATATTTTGCAGACACATTTTGGTTTCAACTAAGACTTCATCGAAAAGGCTTGTTTGTTTGGGTGATGAGGGGTCAGAGAGAGACAGAGAAAGTTTGAAAGGTTTTGTTTTGGTTTTATTTGGATCAAAAACAATTTTCAAAACCTCGAGTTACCACAAAACGGAATTGCTGGCCTCAGGTCAGTTCTATTCAGTATAGAACTTCAAAAGGATTCTCTGCAGATGGGTGAGTTTCACCCACACAAAGTAAGATTTTGGATCTAACGTTGGACTCAGTGGACAAAATCTAAAGGTAAATTAGCAGCAGGGAAAATGTGACTTTAAAATTAACAGTGAATTGCACAAGTCCTTGTCAAGAGCAGCAGTGGAGACTGACTAGTACACTGTGCTCAAAAAGAACTAGTTAAAAGTACTAGCTAGCTTCTTAACGGAAACTATTATACATCTGTTATGGATAAAGCGCTGTACTTGTTAGGCTGATGGGCTTCTTTCCAGCCTATAGTATTCCTGTGGTTCTTTCCTGATTCCTCTTGTATTTGTTGAACTTGTTGTGTTAAGTTTTGAAAACTCTGCAATCTACCAAAAGAAAAACTTTGTAGAGAAAATTCAGTGCTTTACTGGGGGGTTGTCCTGGAGCTGTGCAAGTGGGCTGAGCCCACTAGTGGGATGTTGCAGGCCCTAAAGATAATTTGTTACAAAGTTAGGTTTTGTGTGCTGTGTTGCACTGAGTGATACTCTTAGTGACAATTCAGAAAATATAAACGATCAAGTTTAAGCAGTGCTGTTTCTAAATCTACTTTGTTTTCGCAGTTTCCCAGGATGTGTCAGCATCTCTTTCGAAGATCTACACTGAAATGGATGCCTTTGCAACCACGTTCTAAATGGTGTATATCAAAACTGACAAAACCCAGAATATCTTATTCATTGCTGTGATGCATCACAAAATAAAATCTAATATTCAGCTCACTCTGTCACACACACTAAGATGAGAAGTGAGTGCTCACCTGCCCCACCCCACACAAACATAACTGAAAACGACTATTTATTATTTTAATTTTTAACACATGTGACTGTGTTTCTCTGCGGTGTGTGCTATTGCCGTCTGAGGACAAGAATGCACACTCTTTTATGTTACATGATTGAAAAATTATGGGGAAGGAAAAAATGAAGGTGGTTATTCTCTATATCAATAGGCATATATTCTATATACTGTAGATATTAACCCTTTATTTCCCTCTCTACATCTATATCTATAGATAATTTGCCCTGTAAATAATGTCACTAAGCCTTTTTGGTTTTTCTCATGATGGCTTTTCAGTCACATCATACCGCTTGTATGCTTGCTCTCAAAATCATACGCAGAAGGCCATCACCCTTTATACTAAGGTTCCTTTTGTATATCAGTTATAAAGAGTTAAGAGATGATTAACAGGTGTTTTTAAAAAATTGTTAATTAATTGCATATAACCATGGTTTATAATGATCAATATATGAACACCTTCTACTGGTGTGTTTATAGCTGTCTATAACAGTGGTTCTCAAAGCCGGTCCGCCGCTTGTTCAGGGAAAGCCCCCTGGCGGGCCGGGCTGGTTTGTGTACCTGCTGCGTCTGCAGGTTCGGCCAATTGCGGCTCCCACTGGCCGCGGTTCGCCACTCCAGGCCAATGGGGGCACCGGGAAGCGGCGTGGGCTGAGGGATGTGCTGGCCGCCCTTCCTGCAGCCCCCATTGGCCTGGAGCAGCGAACTGCGGCCAGTGGGAGCCGTGATCGGTCGAACCTGCGGACGCGGCAGGTACACAAACCGGCCCGGCGCGCCAGGGGCTTTCCCTGAACAAGCGGCGGACCGGCTTTGAGAACCACTGCCCTAAATGGTCCAACACCAGAAGGGAAAAAGAACCAAAAATTGATTTTTTAAAAAAATCCCATGATTTTTAAGATAATCTCATGGTTTTTGAATGCCTGACTTTTGAACATTTGGGGTTGGCAACACTGTACTGCTGTCCTTGAAAGGTTATAGCTGGAGATCATTCATAATTGAAGGCAGCAAGGAAGTAACCAGCCTCACTGAGACAGATGAGGCAGAAAGTGTCAAAGTTCCAAAGCATACAGGAATAAACCTCAACTTTTTGCAAATTTTAGGAGCTTTGCATAGCTGGTGCCTTCCCTTTCCATGCAGCAACCAGTGCTCTATATTCCTCTGCTAGAATGCAAGTGAACAATATGCATAGTTCTATATTTTCACGCTCTCATACATTTTAAAAATTATTTTAGTAAAATCAAAGACTATTGAATGAATTTGTAATCAGTTAACGTTGCTGCAGAATTCATTGCAATTTTGCCTTTTAAATCAGAGGTGAGAGCACTTGTCACATAATTTAGGTCTATTTCACTACATAGTGCTAGGGTGACCAGACAGTAAGTGTGAAAAATCGGGACAGGGGGTGGGGGTAATAGGAGCCTATATAAGAAAAAGACCCAAAAATCGGGACTGTCCCTATAAAATCAGGACATCTGGTCACCCTACATAGTGCGTAAGGCTTGCTATCTAATAGAGGAGGTCTGGTGTTGTGAATTTAATGCAATAAAGATTAACTAGATGAATAGTAAAATGAGCGTGAAATGCAACTATAGATTTTTCAGGGAAGTATTTTTCAGGGAATTCTCAGACCCTGATGGAAAGTCCACTGAAAGCTGTGGTAATTAAAACCTCATGGTTCCGTGGGTACTTTTAAGATGATGGAAATCGCCACCATGTGGATTTAGAAGGAAAAAAAGCCCTTCTTTCATCTTCGCATTTTCTAGCACTTTGGAAGAACTGATTGTCAACCTGCACCTGTTCTTGATCTTGATTCTTGACCAGCTTTAAAACCCTGCATAGCATTACAGGGTAACGAATAATTCCTTGCTGCTGCTGTGCTCCGCTCACACAGTACACACAGTTTCAAATCTGTGCCATACACATATGCAGATAGTTATGGATAAAATATATCCTTGGTGATGACTTGCTAAATATAAATTACACCCAGACAGAGATGGACCACACTGGGTCACAGATCAGCTTGTGCTCTGGAACACTGACGTTACATTAAAAACAAAAATGGCACCATGTGAGGATGGAGGCTCAGCTGGATTTCTAGTCTTACAACTTCTTTGTTTTGTGGCTTTAAATCTGATGGAACACTCCTTTAATCCTCTCCGAACCCTCCCTGCAGCACAGAGACATGGAGTAGCCAAGCAGAATCAGAAAGTTAATTACCATCGTACTAGGAAGCCTAGGAAATGTGTCAGTGTGGTAAGACTCCTCCTCCTCCATTCTTTTAAAAAGGACTTCAGCAAAAATGGACTTTATTGGTTTTGATGTTTGTTCACAGGTTATAACTGATTGCAAAGCTGCAGTAAAAAATGTAAAGAAATGAGCAGGTTACTCAGCTATTTAGCCATCTGATAAAAAAAGGGATTAGTTCATCTCTAGCCATGGAACAGAGAATGAGGCAGATAATTTTTCTCAGGGATTAGGGCTCATAGGTACTACAATAATATAAATACATAAATACTGCCATTGCCACCTTCGTCTTTCTCTCCCTAGGCACTTGATCATGAGCTTTCTTTACGTCACATGGGACTAAAACTGATGAAAGAAGGTCAGAAAACAAGGTACATTTAACTAGAAAAAAGAGGAAAAACACAAAGTAAAGGTGATCTTTGTTACAAAACATTTAATAATACAGAATGCTACAGTGATGGTCTAAACCCCTGCACTACTGAAAGCTGTAGCATGCTTTGGACCATACAGTAGAAACTGTTGTTTTTTTTTAAACGAACAAGTTAAAATGGAATTAATCTCTCCAGGATAGAACCTTTGGAGACATGTAGGACGGGTGCTAATGGCAAGAATATTAGCCTCAGGTAACGCAGTTAAGGAAGTAGCTGTGTGTTGAGGGGGAGAGCAGGGAGCTCTTGATGGGCGAGAAGTGCTTTGGGGCTTAGCATGTGTAAAAGAACAAGCTCTTATTCTGCCCTCTCTTTCCCTAGTAAGCTGTTGTGAAAGAAACATCTTCTGTCAACTGCTTGCCATGACTTCAACACAAAACAATCTGTTTCCTTTTTTTTAGGCTCACAGGCTTCTGGTATTCAATAGATTATTTTTTTGACTTGAATCCAAGTATTTGTGCAGTTTACTGCAAATTCTTGATGTGATTTAATGTTTCACAAGGGCACCAAAGGGAAATCCATCATCCCAGTGATTCTGCTTAATTAACAGGCAGCCAATGACTGCATTTAAACACTGTGGCGCTGGAACATTTTTAGTAGTGGGGGCACTGAAAGTCAGCCCCCTTACCCCTGTCCACGTGTTCCCCCTCCCTCAAGCTAAGGCTGGGAGCAGGGCTGTGTCTCCACGAGGGGGGGGATCTGGATAGGGTAAGGAAGCCCAGGCTGTGGCCACAGCTGGGGGCAGGTGTGGGGCCAGGAGCGGAGCCCCGGCCATGGGGCCAGGTGCGGGGCCCCGGGAGTGGAGGCCTGGGTGCAGTGAGTGGGGCCGACAGTTGGGACCCCAGGAGCAGAGCCCCAGGTGCAGGGTCGGGGAGTGGGGCCAGAGGCTGGGACCCGAGCCCCGGGTGCGGGGTTGGGGAGTGTAGGGCACAGGGCCGGTGGCCGGGGAGCAGGCCTGGTGGCCGGGACGCAAGCCCCAGGCATAGGGCTGGGGAGCGGAGTCCTGGGTGCAGAGCCAGCAGCTGGGGATCGGGGCACGTGGCTGGCCTCCGGGACCCAAGCCGGGGAGTGGAGCCCTGGGCGTGGGGCCAGTGGCCCCACATAAAACCTGGGGGTGCTGCAGCACCCCTGTACTCCTACTTCCCGTACCTATGTTAAAACAAGAGAGAAAAAAGGTTATTTCAAGACATGGATGAAGTATGGGTAAGAGAGCTAGAGGAAGTTTATATTAGTGGAGGTTGCATTGGGAGTACTGTGATGAAAGAAAAATTTAGCATAAATATCAGGAAAATAACAAAAAAAGTTTCTGAAGTCTTCCTCCCATCCACCCCCACCCCATTTGTCTGCTTTGTCCAACTGCTGCATCCTGTCTAATACCTACTGCTTGTCTACACTGGCCTGCTAAATTGGCGCCGCTGTGATTGATGCAGCGGTGTCAATTTAGCGGGCCTGGTGAAGATGCAATAAGTCAATGAGAGAGAACTCTCCCATTGACTTCAGTGCTCCACCTCCCAAGAGGCAGAAGTAGGCAGTAGACACCACATTAGGTTGCTCAGGGGAGTGATTTTTCCACACCCCTGAGCGACGTAACTTACACTGAATTAAGTGGCAGGGTAGATCAGGTCCTAGACTGTCAACTGGATGGGGCAGGGACTGTCTTCTTTGTTACTTTGTACAGCACTTGGCACAATGGGGCCCTGCTTCTTGATTAGAGCTGCTCCGTATTGCCATTATATGCCAGATCTATTACACTGTGGAATAGTTTTCCCAAGATGTCAGTTGGAAGCCCCATTATTTAAGATAAAAGCACTAGACTGTAAGGAGCAATAACAATAGCAGCAATGGCTGATGGACAGGCTAGATCAGCAGTTCCCAAACTGTGGCCGATGGATAACGTGTGGTTCATGGAGGCCTGGCAGGCCACATGATGTTGGTCCCTCCTTGTTTTCAGGTGCTTCTACGGGCCTCTTTGAACTTTTGCACGATCACATTGAGTAAAATCTTCGGGTGTCAAATTCACTGCATCAGCGAAATCTAGAGTGCTTTCTCTTGAGTCCTCGCCTTTTCCGTCCTTCTTTTTCTATGAATGCAACGGAGCCTGGATTTTATATTAGTAATTATTGTGTAACAACAGTATCATGATTACAAAGTGAGTGAGTGAGGCCTTGGTCCTTTAAAGAATTTAGCTACAGGCTACTTTTTTGAAAAGGTCTTATCTTTTCTGCAGTTACAGTGAAATCCACAAAGCTCTCTGCACCTCATAAGCCTCTGGCAGGACTGCATGTGGGTGGACTGCGGGTGGACAGGCCATATGATGGGGCTGGCCTCTGTCACAAAGAATGGCCCAGGAGATGGCTTTTTGAAGCACCACTCAACCAGGGACATTTCCTACCAGTTTGAAACCGACATCCACTGTATGTGATTCGCCTGAATACCAGGAAGGATTTCCAGGCCTCTCAGGAAAGAATATCAGCTTATTAACCAGTGAGCAAAATAATAATCATATGTTTTCTGTTAGATTAATCTCTTAGGGCACCAAAGGCTCCTTCCACACCACATCAAAAGGGGTCCTGTTTCATATGGGGAAGAACCTGATACGGAACAGTAGATCTAACAGTAGACGTTTTTCAACATACTGGAAATGAATTCCTGATGTGTTCCACGTTGTTTAAGTGCCACCGTTGCACATTGGAGTGATAAAAAGTTGACAGGTGCAGCAATTTTCTAATCTCTTAGAACTTCCTGTGGGAATCAGGGTTTGTGAGATTAATCCCAATAGTTGGGGGGAGTGAAGGGGGCAGAAAGGGTTGGGACATCTCTCTCTGTATTTATGTCTGAAAATCTTTTTAACCTAACATCATCGGACTGGTTTATATTTTTAACCCTTATCTAAGTAAGAACGAATGTAATCATACTCAAACAATATAATTTATCAGGGCGCTGTATACTCCATTGCTCAATGGGGCTTGATTCTATGGCAAAAGTCCCTAATTTATTCTGTGTCCCCGAAACATCCCTTATTTTGCAGCAACCAGCTGCCTGAGACATTTTGTTTTCTGTCTTCCTGCCCTGCCAGGACCCTCCCCCACCCCCGTGGCTGCCTCTTGCTCTCCTGATTTCATCATAAGGGGCTGTTAATTGGCTTACAGCACATGCTTCCTGCACTGCTCCATGAAGCTAGGTAGGAGCCAATATAATAATACTCTTCACTTACACACTATCCTTTATCATGGCCCCATATACCCCAGGATGTAATGGGACCAGATTCTGAGGCAAAAGCCCCTACTTTATTCTGTTCTCCCAGTAGCAGGGTGGCAAAGAGCCAGAGCTAGATTGCAGCTTGCAGCCAGGGAGTGAGGGGAGCTCGGAAGCCTAGACTGGCCAGCTGGGCTGCCTGGGGAACTGCACAGCAGGCCCAAAGAGCCAGGGAAATAAGCTGCTGAGGTTGGTTACAAGCTCCTCCCTTGCTGGCCACACACGGAAGGAGACTGGGAGCTGGGCCATTTGGACAGCACAGCAGGAGCTGGAGACCCTGAAGCTGAGTTGCTTGGAGACCATGGGGTGCGGGGGAACCCTCGCTGAAAATATGCATTGACAAATTTTGCATCAATGAGTATTTCAGCTCTGGCCAGAAGGGGATGTGTGAGTTTTGTGGGGAGAGGGCAATGGGAATAGGAAACTCCCAGCAAAAACGTTAACATCTGAGGCATCATGGAAAAATGCAAAATGCCATGGCTGCAGAATGACAGAGCCCTCATTGATACGAAAGGGGCATTTCTCCTTGCATCACTGCATTGTTACACTTGGGTCACGTTTTCAAGGTGACCTCCACAACTATAAGGGCTAGAAACGCTTCTTTATTTTGAAATCAAAACTGAGATTCTGGAGCACATTTCACGAAGGGGTGAATTTTGCAGCAAATTCCACAGGTGCAGAATACACGGGGCCCTGCACTTTATTATTAATGTATGTTATGGTAGCACCTGGAGGCCTCAACAAAGTTACAGTTACATTATGCTAAGCACTGTACACACATGTACAGGCAAGTCTCATTTTACGCAGGGGTTCAGTTCCGCAGTTCGCGCGTAAAGCGAAAACCGCGTATAGTGAAACGCCATTGAGTTGAATGGCGGACGGAATCGCCTGCAGTACCGATGCCGTTTTTAAATTGGTTTTTTTCCTTTTTTTTTCTGGTTTTGCCGACCGCGCAAAGCTGAATTCACGCATGTTAAATGTGCCTAAGATGCGACTCGCCTGTAATAAATTGCAGTCACAATTTACAGTGTAGTCTGAAGATCACAAAGGTCTTTACAAAGTTAGAAATTATTATCCATAGTATATAAGTGGGGAGACTGAAGTGCAAAGAAGTTCATTGACTTGCTCAGGATCACACAACGAGTCATTGGCAATTAGGAACAGAACCCTGGCTTTCTCACTCCCAGCCTTTGCACACAATTTTATTTCAATATTTCTTTGTTTTAAACACATTCCAATCCAAAGCAAAACGTTCCTCTTGGATCTTACCCGGTGTGACAGGGCATACTTGCCCGGCACTGGACAGGAAAGCGTTAACCCTACGTTGTGGACTGAGGAAGCCACGCCCCCTCAACTCTACTGGGCATGCTCCAAATGCACTAGTACAAAAGGGAGGGGGGGCAGTTCAGCTCAGCTGGGGCTGACTGCTAGAGAGGAAGGGTGCAAGCTGCATGTGATAGCTTAGGATCAGCCAAAGCCTGAGGCTGTGGGGTCCAGAGGTGCTGCAACCCAGGCAGACAGCAGGGTACCCACAGAGGCCACACACAGTCTGGAGTCGCTGGGGACAGTGCATACCAGGGAACCTGGAGACAGCAGAGATGCCCAGACCTCAGCAGTGGGAATCATGGTAGGAAGCAAACCAGGGGAATTAGATAGTGGCCTGGTTAATGAATCAGAACTTTAAGTCAGTGTGTGTTTCACTTGGATGCTGCTGCTGACTCAGTGGCACACACTCTTGCCACTACTAGGGCCCTGGGCTGGTGCCCGATGAAGAGGGAGGGCCTGGGCTCCCCTACCTGGGCTGCCATCACCTCCCTTTTTGTGTGTGGTGGCTCCCTTCCCTGACTGAGGCCACTTGGCTTCTAGGAATTACTGACCTGCTAACAGGGGTGAATCTATTGACTTTGGCTGCTAGGCCTTATTGCCCTGGTAAGAGCAGGGCTGGCACTTCCACTAGGTGACCCTAGGCGGTCATTTCCTGGTGGCGATTCGGCGGCAAGAAAAGCAGCCGCCGAAACGCCGCCGAGAACGCAGCTTCACAGGAGCTGCCGCCGATGCGCCACCAATTATGGCGGAGGAACGCTGCCGCCTAGGGTGGCAAAAACCCTGGCACCGCTACTGGGTAAGAGGGGTGAATCTATGGACTCTGGCTGCTTGGCCTTACTGTACTACCCTAAGAGAAGCAAACCTCTTGACTCTGGCTGCTAGGCCTCACTGCCCTGCTGATTGAGCAAATTGATTGACTCTGGCCATTAGACCTCATTGCCCTGCTAACAGGGGTGAGTATATTGACTCTGGCTATGGAGGCATAGATGCTGGTTATGTACACCCTGCCCCTAGACCCTAAGGGAGGTGGGGTGCATTTGCCCTGCCCTGGATGGGGTCCCCCCAGCCCTGACACCCAGTAACCTCTAAACTGTTCTTTCATGTGTAGTACTGTCTGAAGTAGGTTGTTACCAGTCTATGGCAATTAGGTTTTCTTCGTTCTAATGTCTATTAATTATGTTTTGCAACTACTGATGCTAGAACTACCATTTTTGTATATTTGTTTAATTTAAGGAATATCGCATCATTTTATAAAGATGATGCTGGGTTTCTGAGACTTGCATTCAGACATGGTTTCTGACATTTCTTAGTCTTCCATTATTTCATAATATCTGGACAGTCCCATATCACATGCCAATAAACTCATTTCTCCTGTGCACATCTTCAACATAAATCTGTTGCTCTAATCCAGGCCTGCACAACTCGTAAAGCGGTGAGGGCCATATTACTCCAAAGAAAACAGCTGAGGGCCAACCCCCCCCCCGGCCCCGCGGAAACACCCCCCCCCCCAGCACCGCCCGCCCCGCGGAAACAACCCCTCCTTCCCCAGCACCGGGGTGTGGAAGCCTGTAGAGGGAGAAAGAAACAGCATGCATAGGGTGACCAGATCACAGCAGTAAAATAGGACCCGCCCCCTCCCTGCTCGGCCCCACCATCACCCCCCTCTTCACCCCCCCAGGGGTCACTATATTACTGCACACAACAGTCAATCAATGGCGTTGTAGATAAATCTCTGCATTATGCATTTTTGTATAACTTTTATATGACTTTGTATTGAACCTTGGTAATATGTTATAGCGGGCCCCTAAGGTAGTATAATTAAGGTAAAAGAAAAATGTCTTTTTGCTAGAAGTAGAATAAGATCTTCCCCCCACTTTGTATTCAATTGCCCTGTTGAATGAATGAGGTGTGAATGAGGAAGGCGTGGAAGGCAGGCATCTCCAGACAGCTTCAACCCTTGGAGAGGGGATGGGAACCAGACCAAGGACAATCAAACTTGTCAAGTGGGCTGACTAGAGAAGGACTCTTCACTGCACATTTATATCTGCCCCTGGACATTTCCACTGCTTGCATCCGATGAAGTGGGTATTCACTCACGAAAGCTTATGCTCCAATACCTCTGTTAGTCTATAAGGTGCCACAGGACCTTTGTCGCTTCTACAGATCCAGACTAACACGGCTACCCCTCTGATAGTAGAGAAGAGCAGACATACTGACGGCCTCGAGGGTTAGAAGCAAGCACCTTCCTTTGGGAACACCCTCTCTGCAGCACTGAGACAACCCCCAGTCCAGAGACAAGCAGCAAAAAGGACCAACGGGGACAGGCCCAGATTTTGAATGTGGGAGATTTGCCCCCCTCCAGCTACCGACTCGCCGCTAGCCTCCTCCCCTCTCCCCCCCCCCCCCCCCCCCCAGTATAAAGCCTCTCCGCCACTGCCCGCCCGCTCGGCTCATCATCTCCCCTCCCCACCCCCCAGCTGCTGGCTCACCTGCCGCCCTGCCACTGCCCGCCCACTTGACTCGTCATCCCCCACCCTGCCTGACTCGCCTCCTCAGCCCCCCCACCGCCAGCTCACCTGCCTGCCCGCTGCTGGCCTCTTACCTTCTGCCGCTGCCCCCGCCCCCTGCCGCTGGCTCACCCTCACTCCCCAGCCTGCCACTGGCCTCTTCACCAGCCCGCCCACCTGCCGGCTGGCCAGCCAGCCGGCCGTTGGCTTGCCCCACCCCGCCGCTTGCCTACTCACCCCCCCCCCCACGGGCCGCACAATGAGCCCACACGGGCCGCATGCGACCCCTGGGCCGCATGTTGTGCAGGCCTGCTCTAAGTGGTGCCCAGAGTATTCTGCTCAGCATTTTAAAAATGGAATAGTTTCAGGTTTACCCCTCTTATAGCTTTATATATCATTTCCATCAAGTTGGACCATTTCTCATCGCCATATTTCTTTTCTGTAGTATGTTTCCAGATTTTATTTGAAAAGCAGTTAAACTTATGAAGATCCTTGCTGACCATAAAACTATAAGAAAAGGATATTTCATTACCTAAGGGCAAAATTCTCCCTTCTGAGTTTTATGGCAGACCTCAGCTCTGATATTTTACTCTACCAAATGTGCATATTTCCTATTGATGTCAAGGGGAGTGACATGCATATTAGGAAAGCTGAATACTGGAGTCATCATAAGAATCTGCCAAGAAAATTTTGCTTTTTGTTTTTACAGCCTTTAAAACTGTAGCTAGGATTACCTGTTGGTGATAAATGAATTCCCTCTGATTGTTTAAGCACTAATGTGCAGTGTAGATGGAGTATAGTTGTGACAATTCTATTCTATACAGTCTATATGTTACTGAAACACAAGAAATATGATTGAGTTATGGGGGTTAGCAATAGTTTTGTCACATTTGTCCCTAGTTACAAAATACAGCCTGGTCCTGCATTCTTTGAATACATACAACTTCTACTGAAGTCAGCTGGAGTTCTGCATGTGCCAGGAATGCAGGATCAGGTCCATTAAAAAGTTACCTTATTTGCAAAAGCACAGTATATATTTCCACCCAGAGAAACATATGGGTATATTCTCCGTTAAGCATAGTGAGCAGACTCTATTTTCCATGTAAAAAAACGAGGCATCCGGTGGCACCTTAAAGACTAACAGATTTATTTGGGCATAAGTTTTCGTGGGTAAAAAACCCCACTTCTCTAGTCTTTAAGGTGCCACTGGACTCCTCGTTGTTTTTGTGGATACAGACTAACATGACTACCCCTCTGATATTTTCCATGTAGTCACTCTATTATTGGGATCATGCTTATCACCTTCTGAGATTATTTTGTTTGGGTTGTATCTCAAAATCATAGGAAAGGTATTTGCCAACTGAAAGTCTTGTTTGTATTTTTAGTCTAGGTTGGTACTTTTAATCTTTGCTTTTATAGAGGAGTGAATAACTCGCTTATTTTCCTGCATCGCTTTCCCCCAGCCCATAAGAATTTTAAAAATGCTTTGTTTAATCGTTTGGGGACTTACAAATGCAGCATAAAAAGGGGGCTGAACAGCAGACAGATAGCAGCTTCATGATATTTACCCTTCCTGACATATTGAGCCTCCAATTATCTTAGTTCTTTAAATTGTCCAAAATGTTTGGTACAGCTCTGTCCCATTTATCTGCTGAGTTTAATTTAAAACCAAAGTAATTCCTTTATCTACCCAGTTCCAAATTCAAAGCTTTAAATAATGGATGAGGGACAACATTTTACTAGGTAGCAGGGGGAGTTTGGCTCAGTATAAGGAGAGCTAGTAATGCTTCTGATTTGATCTAAATTATACTGAACCCCGAAGTCCTATTAAAGTCTGATGAAAAATATAGACGAGATTGTATGGAGCTACTTGGATGACAGGTATGTTAACCTTAGTTATGAAACCCTAAACCATAAACTGCTTTTGCCACAGAAATAAAACTAGCTGGGTTTCAGACCAAACTTTTTGGGACCCATCAACCTTTTATTGAAACAGGAAATGTGGGTTTTTTGCTGTAGTGGACACAGCATGATTTTTTAGCTTTTTGGATTGGTACATGTGGGGCAAAACTGCATGTCAGAAGTCACATGATCGGCCTTCAGTCTCCAGGGTTCCTAATTGACTGAAACTGTCCTAGGAGGTTAGGCGGGACAACCACAATGCCACTTGCAGTTAGACTCTCACTTGGGTAGTGTGCTTAGCTGAGTGCTGTAAGTGCATTTTCTAATCACTGCCCACAATTATGTCTGAAAATAAGTTTCAGTTCTCACCCAGAGAATCGCAGCCTCTGTATAGGTGGGAAACAGCCAATGAGCATGGGATTGATGGGAGAGGTGTTTTGTTTTCCCTTTTCCCTTGGTGAAAATTCCAACACTAAGTCATTCATATTTGCAAAGGGGCTGCAGATCCTTGAGTGTAAGGTGCTATATTAGTGCATAGCAGAGTGCAGCCTGGGCACAACCCTGCACAGCATGGCATGCTACTGCCTTAGTTTCTCTCCTAGTTATTCAGCAATCTGCCTAGCTTTCTGCACATTTAATGGCTGAGGTTAATTAGTCCTCTAGCTGACTCGTGTAAGGGTCCATGCTTCCAGGCTTGACCAAACAAACCCAAAATCAAAAGAAAAATCTTCCACCTCAGCCCTTCTCAGGCTCTACTCCATATCTCCCATTCTTTTATAGAGTACTGTCTCTCAAAGCAACTTTCCCTTCACTCCATAGGCTCCAGCTCGCCTAACCAAGGGGTTTCCATTGGGTCCTCTTTGACGCTCCCCCCGCCAGTTCTCCCACTCAGTAGAGCTTTGTGGCTTTTATGAACACCTGCTGCTCCTCAGACTATTACCAGATTTAGTCACCTGGCCCTTCAGCAACCCTTCCACCTTGGGAAGGTGAGTTAGGGCTGTCACAGGTGCGGCTCTGACCAAGTGCAAAGCACAAGATTATTGTACATTTTAAAAATTACATCAATATAATCTTAAAGTTAAAATTTCAAACTCTAGAAAGTCAAGAATTACAACCATGACTTGCCTAGTAATAGTAATTTGTCCACTTTGCATATACAGAGCGTTTTGAATTTTTGCATGTTCTAATCTACAGAGCCTACTCCAGCATACCCTAGTCACTCTCTTAATACAGAACCCATATGTTGGGGTTCCCCTGAGACCTCATCCACTCGGTTCTCCAAAAATTCAGTCTGACTCCAGTCTCGTCACTCAGGCTGCTTTATTTGGCACTCAGCAAAGCTATACAGAGTTGATCAGGCTCCAGCATAGAGAATGAGTATAGCACGTACCACACATCCAGAGTTACACAGCAAACCTCTTCCTTTATATGTATTTACACATTACACTGCATTTACTATACATTGCATCTAATGTTTTGGGATTGGCTTGGTTACTTTGTAGGGAACAATCACTGTACAGCATGCTCTGTCAATGCATGACTTATACTTTATCTTCCAGACTTATCCATTGTAATCTTGTCCTTTATAAATGAGTCCCTGAGTGTTCCCCCTTATCTTAGCTAGTACAGACATTCTGGGATTTACCTCCCTAATCCTGTCTCCCAAGAAATGAGGTCTTACCCATGTCCAATTACTCATGTCAAGCCAGGCCTATACCTGGTTGCATTTTATTGTTCTTTATAACTATTTGCACTATGTCCTTCCAGCCAAGGATCTGAAATCACAGTTGATATTTTAATTCTCACAATCTGCTTGGAGATCTAACTTGCACTTGGCTTCCTATGGCCATAAGGGGCTATTGCAGCAACTGGGAAAGATGGAGTGCAGGAAATTCCAGACACCTCCCTTTTTTTGATGGGAACACCCTTCACACCAGGAAGCTAGGGCAGAGGTGGAGTAGAGCCACTGTGCCATCTCCATGGTACTCATGGATTTCCTCTGCGCTGCAGGAATTCCTGAGACTCAGTTCCCCGGTCTTAGATTATTAGAGTTTAAGGCCAGAGGGGACCATTAGATCACCTACTCTGACCTCCTGTATAACACAGGCCTATAGACCCTTAAATTTCACCATGTTACCCCTGTACTGAGCCCCAAAACTAGTATTTGGCCAAAGCATATCTTCCAGAAAGGCATCCACTCTTCAATTCAAGACGTCAAGTGTTGGAAATTCCCCTGCTTCCCTTAGTAATTTGTTCCAAAAGTTAATCACCCTCACTGTTAAAAATGTGTGCCTTTATTTCCAGTTTGAATTTGTTGGGCTTCAGCTTCCAGCCATTGGTTCTTGTTCTGCCTTTTTTCGCTAGATTAAAGAGCCCTTTCGTATCTGGTATTTTCTCCCCATGGAGGTACTTATAAACTGTAATCAATCATCTTTTTGATAAGCTAAACAGTTGGAGTTCTTTAAGTTTGTCACTGAAAGGCATTTTCTCCAGTCCTCCAATGATTTTTGTGGCTTTTTTGCATTCTCTCCAAATTTTCAACATGCTTTTAAAAGAGTGAACACCTCAACTATATATGGCATTCTAATATCTGTATCATCAATGCCATATCACCTATTTACACCAACTCATTCGTCTCCTGATTATTCATCCAGGGATTGCATTTCCCTATTTTCATGCCATCAGAGCAGTAACAAAAGACTGTAGTGGAATGAAGAATCATACAAAACTAGCTCATGCTCTTGTTGCTGTATATCAGTGGTTCTCAAACTTTTCTTTTTCATGGACCACTTGAAAATTGAGGGTCTTGGTGGACCACTTAATGATCTTTCCAAATGTTGTTTGTACCATTAGCTAACCATTGTAAGGCGCTTTGGATAAAAGCGCTATATAAAAAACCTTAATGTTTTTGTTCTACAAATAAAAGCACACAACTCCTATTTTAATATCAGTAGTCTTACCTTTCTAATGCGATGGATGTGCCCTCTCTCCGGCACCGTGGCAGCCCCCGAGCTGGGGTTGGGAATGAGCGGGGGGGGGGTCTCTCCCCTGCTGCAGCAGCCCCCAAGCTGGGGCTGGGAAGGAGGAGGGGGGTCTCCCCCCCACCATGACAGCTCCCAAGCTCGGGCTAGGGAAAGTCACCTCTTTCTCTGGCCCCTGCAACCCTGCACGTTCCAAATTCCCCCCACCCCCCTCTTCTGTCCCCACTGCCCCCTCCCACCTATCCCCTGTTCCCCCGCCACCACCCCAAAGACACTACCTCACCTTACATGTGCATCTTCTCCAGGGTCCAGGCACCTAATTAGTGAAGCCATGCCTGCACGGCTCCACTAATTAGGTGGGTGGCCCTTCATTGTCTTGTGTGCAGCTGCCCAGGCGCGCACCTTAGAGGGAACTATCCGCGGCCCGCCTGAATGGAGCTCACAGACCACTGGTGGTCCATGGACCACAGTCTGAGAACCTCTGCTGTATATGAAAAAGCTGGCAACAAATTAATTGTATTTAAATTGCGTAATAGTTATATGCAAGGTGTGTGTGTTGTGGGGGAGGGGAATCTTGTATTTTTCCTAGGTTCACATACCTGAGATTTCCTGTCACAAATATAGTATGTTCTGTAGTAACTCATCAATGTATTGCTTCTATAGTTAAGGGCTTGGGATCTGAGTGAAACTGCACAGTGCTCAGTTGACCTCAGTTGGCTTTGCAGACTCAAGGCTCTGTCTGCACTCACCTTATGTTACTGGTTTCTCTTATGTTACTGGTTCCTTTCCCCCCTCAATTTATTCTCTGCTACCCCCAAACATGCTCCAGGTTTACTTTAACTCTAGTTTTTATTATTTCGTTATTTTTATAGTAATGTTTGTATATCACAACTTCTGGTAGTAGGAAATGGAGATCCGCTAAAGCAGGGGTCGGGAACCTTTCAGAAGTGGTGTGCCGAGTCTTCATTTATTCACTCTAATTTAAGGTTTTGCGTGCCGGTAATACATTTTAACATTTTTAGAAGGTCTCTTTCTATAAGTCTATAATATATAACTAAGCTATTGGTGTATGTAAAGTAAATAAGGTTTTTAAAATGTTTAAGAAGCTTCATTTAAAATTAAATTAAAATGCAGAGCCCCCCAGACCAGGACCTGGGCAGTGTGAGTGCCACTGAAAATCAGCTCGCGTGCCGCCTTCAGCACGTGTGCCATAGGTTGCCTACCCCTGTGCTAAAGAATCTATTCAGGGTAGACCTTTGTGTCTGATTAGTTTATCCGTTAATTAAAGGGAAATGCCTTGTATCATGCAGGGCTAATTTCTGATCTGCTGGGTGAATTCCATTGGTTAACAAAGAATTTCTGTTTAAAATTTAAAAATAATGTTGTAGGACAGATGGGATTTTAAGGCTACACGTCTTGCATGAGTGCACTTCTTACTTTAAAGGAAGTAAACATATGTGTGTCTTCTAATGAAAAGTCTGTCTAGATTTATAGTATGTACTTTAAAAGGGTTTTAGGGCCTTGTGTGGCTGATAGACTTTCAGGGTTTGCATAACTGAGATTGTTACTTCCTATGCTGAGAGAGATTGCCAAGGTCGTGTGGGCTATGAGGGTTTTAATTATGATAGAAGTGTGTGTAAAAGTCTGTTTTAGAGAAATGAAGGGATTTTTTTCCCCTTATTAATTTTTTTCACCAGTTCTGAAGTTTGAGTGCCATTCAAGACACGCCACCACAGGGAAATATTTTCTAATACCATGTGCAAACACCAGTCTTTAATTTTATTTATTTTGATTTCAGCATATTGACATAAAGAGAACTCCTATCCTAGGCTCTGGGCACTTCCCCAGATAACTAAAAATGCTATAAAAGTTAGACAGTGACAGCAGTAACAAAACAGTGGCCTTTCTTAGCAAAAACTACTTAATATCCCCTACCTATCCCAAAAGTCTGCAAAATATCAATTCTCTTCCCCGTTATAAAAACCTCAGCCTTGTTGCATAGGTTATTCCAAGTACAGAGTATTAGCTGCTTTCATAAATATAGTCCTCTGGAAACAAATACATCTCAGAAATGAATGCTGGTGAACATCAATTGAACATAAGGATAGAACAAAAACAATTGTCTGAACTTGTTAAGTATGTTTCCTATGCAAAAGGTCCTGTGGTTTTCTTGTCAGCCTTGTTTTAATATTATTGACCAGTGAGAAAAAGCAATGGTATTGGAGTACAGCATTCCTTGTCAGTAGGCAAATGTTGCCATGAGTTTATTGAACTCCTCAGATCCTCTGCTTGCAGTTTTGACTTTGACTGCCAAAGATGTGTGTGTATTTTCTTTACATTTCCAATCCTGTTCATTCTATCGGAGTTGCAAACATGATGCTAGGAGCTCAAATAGCAAACAAGTCAACAACTTCTTTACTTATTGTCTAAGCCCTGGACTACACTACGAGGTTAGGTCAAATTTAGCCACGTTAGGTCGATTTTATAAGCAATGCATTTACAAAACAAACCCCGTTCCGTCGCCCTAAAGGGCTCTTAAAATCGACTGCTGTATTCCCTCCCCCCCCCCAACCCCCCCCGGCAAGGGGAGTAGTGCTAAAATCTACCTTGCTGGGTTGAATTTGGTGTAGTGCAGATGCAGTTCGACGGTATTGGCCTCCGGGGGCTATCCCAGAGTGCTCCAATGTGACCGCTCTGGACAGCACTTTCAACTCCAATGCACTAGCCAGGTACACAGGAAAAGCCCCGGGAAATTTTGAATTTCATTTCCTGTTTGGTCAGCGTGGTGAGCTCAGCAGCACAAGTGACCATGCAGTCCCAGAATCGCAAACTCTCCAGCGCTCCAGCATGGACCGAACGGGAGACACTGGATCTGATTACTGTATAGGGAGAAGAATCTGTGCAGGCCAAACTCTGATCAAAAAGACGAAATGCTAATATATATGCCAAAATCACACAGGGCATGGTGGAGAGAGGCTACAACAGGGGCAACAGCAATGCCGCGTTAAAGTTAAGGAGCTCAGGCAAGCCTACCAAAAGACAAAGAAGGCAAACGGTCACTCCGGGTCAGAGCCCCATACATGCCGCTTCAATGATCAGCTTCATGGCATTTTAGGGGGGGACCCTACCACTACCCCACCACTGTCCGTGGACACTTGCAAGGGGGGAGTCTCACGCAACAGGGAGGAGGATTTTGTGGATGATGATGAGGAGGAGAATGCGCAGCAGGCAAGTGGAGAATCCATTCCCCCCGGCAGCCAGGACCTTTTCATCACCCTGGAGCCAATAGCCTCCCAAGGTGGGTTCCTGGACCTCTGGTGAGTGCAGCTTTGTAACTACACTATAGGGTTTAAAAGCAATTGTGTTTAATGTTTGATTTGCCCTGAAGACTTGGGATGCATTCACGGCCAGTACAGCTACTGGGAAAGTCTGTTAACGTGTCTGGGGATAGAGCTGGAATCCTCCAGGGACATCTCCAGGAAGTTCTCCTGGAGGTACTCTAAAAGCCTTTGCAGAAGGTTTCTGGGGAGGGCTGCCTTATTCCGTCCTCCATGGTAGGACATTTACCATGCCAAGCCAGTAGCAAGTAGTTTGGAATCATTGCAGCACAAAGCATGGCAGCGAATGGTCCTGGGTTTTGGTTGCATTCAAGGAACATTCGGTCTTTATCTCTCTGTTAGCCTCAGAGTGATATCATTCATGGTTACCTGGTGAATTTTTGTAAGGGAACAGTCAAAGGACCCCATTCACGCTGGGCTGTTTGCGTTTGGCTAAAAGGGATCATCCCTGATAATAGCCATGCGGTGGGGGAAGGGGTGAAGAGATCATCTCAGAGAATCACCACGCGGTGGGGTGGGGGAAGGGTTGTGCTGCACATTCACCCGAAAACCGCAGCCCCTCCTTTTAAATGGCCAACCCAACTGGTATTGCTTGCTATGGGAAACCATAACAGTTTGAAACCATTCCCACATGTTATGAAGGTGGAAGAAGCCAACCCTGCATACCCTTTGGCTTACCATGGGTGCCTGGAAATCGAATTCTGTTGCCAAGCCATGTGTGATGTCACCATACCGGCAGGTGCTCAATATAAAAGGCAAAATGTGACCTTGTACCGAAAGCACATGTGCTGTCTGCTGTGAATTGCTTGATTCATTGTGAAAGAGTCTCCCTTTTGTTCTCAGAAATGTATCTTCTTAAATTCTACTCTCCCTTTTTATCCCTCTGCAGGTGCAAATGTTTCTACGCTCCCCCTATCATCTCCATCCCAGAGGTTATTGCAGATTAGAAGGCGAAAAAAACGCACTCGCGATGACATGTTTTCCGAGCTCATGCAGTCCTCCCGCACTGATAGGGAACAGCTGAATGCATGGAGGCATACAACGACAGAGGCCAGGAACTCATACAGCGAGCACGATGAGAAGAGGCAGGAGGCGAGGCTGAGGCTAATGGGGGAGCAAATGGACATGCTCAGGCATCTGGTGGAGCTGGAGGAAAGGCAACAAGAGCACAGACCGCCACTGTATCCCCTGTATAACTGCCTGCCGTCCTCCCCAAGTTCCATATCCTCCTCACCCAGATGCCCAAGAACGTGGCGGGAGGGGGGAGGCTCCAGGCACCCAGCCACTCCACTCCAGAGAATGGCAAAGCAACAGAAGGCTGTCATTCAATAAGTTTTGATATGTAGTGTGGCTAAAATAAGCAATGTGGCCTTGTCCTTCCCTCCTCCCCCACCCCACCCAAACTACCTTGTCCATTATCTCACTTTTTAAAATCAATAAAGAAAGAATGCATGGTTTCAAAACAATAGTGACTTTATTTCCTTTGCCAGCTGTGATCGAAGAGGAGAGGGTGGTTGGCTTACAGGGAATTAAAATCAATAAAGGGGGCAGGTTTGCATCAAGGAGAAACACACACAACAGTCACACCGTAGCCTGGCCAGTCATGAAACTGGTTTTCAAAGCCTCTCTGATGCGCAGTGCGCCTAGCTGTGCTCTTCTAATCGCCCTGGTGTTTAGTTACTCAAAATCGGCCACCAGGCGATTTGCCTCAACCTCCCACCCCGACATAAACATCTCCTCCTTACTCTCACAGACATTATGGAGCACACAGCAAGCAGCAATAACAATGGGAATATTGGTTGCGCTGAGGTCTAACCTAGTCAGCAAACAGTGCCAGCAAGCTTTTAAACACCCAAAGGCACATTCTCCCACCATTCTGCACTTGCTCAGCCTATAGTTGAACTGCTCCTTACTACTGTCCAGGCTGCCTGTGTACGGCTTCATGAGCCATGAGAGCAAGGGTAGGCTGGGTCTCCAAGGATAACTTTTGGCATTTCAACATCCCCCAACAGTAATTTTCTGGTCTGGGAAGTAAGTCCCTTCTTGCAGCTGTTCAAACAGCCCAGAGTTCCTAAAGATGCGAGCGTCATGCACCTTTCCCAGCCATCCCACTTTGATGTCTGTTTAACGTCCCTTGTGATCCACCAGTGCTTGCAGAACCATTGAGAAGTACCCCCTGTGGTTTATGTACTGGTTGGAAAGGTGGTCCGGTGCCAAGATAGGGATATGTGTTCCGTCTATCGCCCTACCACAGTTAGGGAACCCCATTGCAGCAAAGCCATCTACTATGACCTGCACATTTCCCAGAGTCACTACCCTTGCTAGCAGAAGGTTAGTGATTGCCTTAGCTACTTGGATCACAACAGCCCCCACAGTAGATTTGCCCACTCCTAATTGATTCCTGACTGACCGGTGGCAGTCAGGCGTTGCAAGCTTCCACAGGGCTATTGCCACTCGTTTCTCAACTGTCAGGGCAGCTCTCATCTTGGTATTCCTGCACTTCAGGGCCGGGGAAAGTAACTCACAAAGTTCCAGGAAAGTGGCCTTACACATGCGAAAGTTTCACAGCCACTGGGAATCATCCCATACCTGCAACACTATGCGGTCCCACCAGTCTGTGCTTGTTTTCCAGGCCCACAATCGGCGTTCCACTGTATCAACCTGCCCCACTGCTGCCATGATGTCCCAATTACCACATCCCGTGCTTTCAGGAACGTCTGTGCCCATGTCCTCCTTACAATCGTCCTCGTGCTGGCGTCTCCTAGCCAGGTTCTGCACATACTGCAGGATAATGCACGAGGTGTTTACAATGCTCACAACTGCAGCAGTGAGCTGAACAGGCGCCATGCTTGCCGTGCTATGGCATCTGCATGGGTAACCCAGGAAAAAGGTGCGAAATGATTGTCTTCCGTTGCTTTCACAGAGGGAGCGGGGTGAGACTGATGACGTCCCCAAAACCACCCACGACAATGTTTTTGCCCCATCAGGCATTCGGAGCTTAACCCAGAATTCCAATGGGCAGAGGATACTGCAGCGACTGTGGGATAGCTACCCACAATGCACCACTCCGTAAGTTGATGCTAGCCATGGTATTGAGGATGCACTCCGCCGACTTAATGCGCTTAGTGGGGACACACACAATCGACTGTACAAAATTGCTTTCTAAAGACTGACTTCTATAAATTTGACATCATTTCGTAGTGTAGACATACTGTGTCATTCTTTTTGAAATCAAAGAAAGTCAAACAAATAATCACCAGTTTCGGATTCTTCTAAATTTGTTCTGCTTCACTTAAAGCAAGATGTAGCACAAGTTAAAGTATGTTAAGAAACAAGGGGAAAATATTGAGTAATCAACTCAAGAGCTCCTTAAACAAAAGCTGCACCCTTTAGTGTTTGTATCTGGGCTTCCTTGAAATCTGTGTCTGACCTAGCCCCTCAGAACAATGAACCTTCTCTCAAAGAAAGTGCCAAGTGTCCATCTGAACTTCTTCCAACTTGAAAAGAGAGGCAAACAAGAAATTCCACTTAAAATTCCAGTGCGGCTTGTATTTGTGATTGACAACTCTGAGGAATTCCAGATGGTTTAATGCATCCTTTTAAATCTATCTTTTGATCTCATTTACATTTCTGTCTTGTTTCACCTGTTGTATGTTTGTTGACTGGAGAATAAGTAGGTGGACATACTAACCCTGCAATGGGGCACAACTGGGCTACAGGACATTTACGTTCAGGGAAAGTCATATGACAAACTAGAATAGTTAAGATTTATGTACAAGTGGACTTGTATTCTGTGATTTATTATGCAAAAACCTCAGTATACTTAGCAACAGACAGACCAAACAAACAGGCTCTGAGGCTCAGTGCCATGGGTTTTTTATTGCTGTGAAGATGAGCCCACAGCATCTAAATGACTTACTCACAGAGGAAGTCTGTGGTAGAATTGAACCCAAGTCTCACCAGTCCAAGGGCGAGGACTGAATGAGGATTGTCAGAGGAGCCAGCTGTGGTAGACATTGGGTATAGTCAAACCTCCCTGTGTTTCAGAGCAACTGCAGAAAAGATGGTGAATGTGCAGGCTCACCTGAACTAGTACGTACTTAGCAGTGGGAATGAGAACACAAGGTCCATGTGGTGAAGAGCTAGTGACCCTGGGTTAGGGATTTTCCTAGCACAAGCAGGAGAGGCACAGACTGTTTGCTGAAAGCAAAGGGACAGAAACAAGAGATGAGAGCAAAAACTGTTTCTTGGCGACAGGGATTGACTCACCATGTATTACAATAGTTATAATTTCACGATCACATACTATATTCCCGCCCCCACACACACACAGGCCCCAGTGAATGAGGCTGATATCCATAGAGCCTATGCCTCATTCACTGTAGAAGTTGGAAGATGTGTAGTGAGGGGAATATAAGCCCTTTTTTTCCCCTACTTGTGGTTAAGGGAATGACAGCCAGGAAAACTGAATTCTATCCTGGCTGGGTCCCATATTTCCTATGTGGTGTTAAAGTCACTTAGACCAAGATTTTCAGAAATAGCTACTAATAATGTGTTCCTCAAATTCTTTTTGCCCAGCTTGATGCTAATTTTTCAGAAGTCCTTAAATCCCCTGATCTTGAGCCAAGCCAGGGTCCAAAGCAGTCCACAGCAAGACTCTGAGAAGCCTGAAGGCTGCTCTAACTTACACTTTTAAGCAGGGTCTGCATGAGCTCTCCCCTGACATCTCTTGACTTCATGACTCCCAAGACTTCATGAACTGACCTTGTTTGCATAGACAGCTGCCCACCTAGGCAGAGTGGGCATGATTAAGACTCAATTGAGTCTTTTGTTGCAGACCAATAGAGCTGAAATCACCAATAATCAGGTCTAAACATTAGACTTGCTTTGGGACCGTGTTCCTGATGAAAGACTGCCCAGCCTGCACTAGCAGTGAGGCTTCCCCACTAACAGCTGAAATCACTGAGATCTCTATTAAGTGGTGGGACCTCAAGACATCTCAGAGTGCAGAGTAGCAAGTGGCCGGTAGAGTGGCGTGTGGCCAGGGGAGAAGCTGACGCCAGAGCAAGCGCCTGGACAGTGGAGCAAGCAAGGTGGCTTCCCCCTGCCCCAGGGAGAGAGGTGAACTTATGCAGATGTACTTCTGAACTCTGGGTCTTCACTGACCAAGAACAACAACTGAGTGGGGTGTGGTGGAGGGAAAAGGGAGGGGCACATTAAAGGAACTCCCGGTTATTGGACATAAGAACCCGAGGTAATACTCTGTGCCAGTTCAGATAGATTTTCAGGCCGTGCTCTTCTCAAAGGTAAAATGTGACTGATCTCCAGCGAAACAAATGTACTTGATACTTATGACTGTTTATAAACATCCAGACAATACCAGTCTGATTTTCTGAGGGGCTGAGTACCTGCAATTCCCACTAAAGTCAATAACAGCTGTGGGTGCCCAACAATTTTGAAAATCTAGCCACAGGTTTCACTGATATGTGGGAAACAATGGAATATAGTATAGAAATAAGTCTCAAATTTTATCAGATAGACTTCAGGAACAGTCTAAGACAAATTTTTATGGTATGCCTTCTGGGGCAGTTTCTGTCCCCCTTTTTTCTTTATAGCTATGTTAACAGTTTCCAGATGTGGCTAACAAACCTTCTAAAAATGCCTTCCCATCCATACACGCATACTAACTCAGCAAAAATAAATTGGAAAAACCATTATGAAACTAAAACAAAAATATGCAAATTATTAAATGGAATCAGTATAAATATTGTATTAGTACGATAAATTTAAGCACAGGACATTCATGGGGAACAGAGAGTATGGGGTTACAGCATCCTTAGCTACTGGAATGGCCTGAGGGCCATTGGCAGTTGGGTGTATAACCCTTCTGCCAGGTGGAGTTGGCAGCAACCAGGGCCGGGTTCAGTACAATACAACACAGAACCGGCTTGAGACCCCACCCAGTAACCTGGGAAAATTACACTTCCCCTCTCACATGCACAGAGTCTGAGTGTAGAAAAGAAATTTTTAATAAAAGGGAGGAAAGTAACCCAGCATCAACTTGGGAAAATGCCACAAGCAGGATTCATGAGCATAAAACCATGAGCAAAACCCACCCCCCAGAGTACATTGTGCAGTGTCACTCACTCCCCTCTCCCTTGACACTGTAATTATGAAGAGTGCTCAGTTCTGGTGTTCACCAAACCCTTGAGGTGCCAGCAACGTGCCAGGTGTCCCACGACTAGGGTTGCCAATCACATGACATAATCTTTAATTCCTGGAGACTCCAGGCCAATCCTGGAGGCTTGGCAACCATAACATGTCTCAGGCTAGGTCTACACTAACCCCCCCTGTCGAACTAAGATACGCAACTTCAGCTACGTTAATAACGTAGCTGAAGTCGAAGTACCTTAGTTCGAACTTACCTGTGGTCCAGACGCGGCGCGCAGGCTCCCCCGTCGACTCCGCCTACTCCGCTCGTCGAGCTGGATTACCAGTGTCGACGGCGGAGCACTTCCTGGTTCGATTTATCGCGTCTTGACAAGACGCGATAAATCGAACCCAGAACATCGATCCCGCGCCTCCGACGCGACGGGTAAGTATAGACATACCCTCAGAGTCAAGCACTGTAGGTGCTTCAGCAGATAGGCCTTATCGGTGCTGCCTCTGGGGCTCCAATAACCACTCAGATACAGTGCTGAGTGAAAAGGGATTTTACTACTGTTGGCAGGAAAGAGGAAGGTTGCAAATACCCTTGGTCCCTTAAATACCCTTAAACAGCAACAGTTCGAAGTGAGCCATAGCGGTTCCTGACTGGGCTTCTCAGGGCAGTGCAATCAAGAGTCAGGACTGTTGAGGCCCAGTGCTTGGGGTGCCCACTCTAGTCTCTATGCAAGCAACCAAGAGCGTGCAGGTTTCCAGGCCACGGACACTTAGTGGTGTGTCTCCTTGGGGCCCTGCTGCATGGGCACCTTGCCCCGTTACTGCTGCTCCCTCATATGCCCACACAGACCTGCAGCTGGCTGCAGGGTTACCAACTCTCCAAGACTGTCCTGGAGTCTCCAGGAATAAAAGATTAATCTTTAATTAAAGCTTATGTCATGTGATGGAACCTCCAGGAATACATCCAACCAAAACTGGTAACCCTACCTGGCTGTGATGTCTGGCAGTTGCAGCCTATTCCACATGTGGCTCTGCCTACAGTTCCTGGGGGCTCCTCTCTGCATCTGGCTTCTCGGGAGCTCAATGTTAGCCCTGCTGTGGCTGCTTCCCAAAAGTGCCTCGTCTCTTCCTGAGTCAGGGTCCTTCCTCCTAACTAGTCAAGGGAAAGGGAAGTGCAGTGGAAAGGAGGGCTGATGGGAAACGTAGGGCCTGGTTATTTCCTGCATCAGGTCCTTTCTCTTACCTGCCCAGGAAGAAGCGGATGTGCAGTGGGGAGGGGTTTGACACTCATAGTCTTCTGCTTAGCAGGTTCATCACAGCACATTCCCATCTCTCTTCTCCCAGTGCATTCCTCCTCCCTGACAAACTGGCACTTGCTCTGTGCTCTTTCTCTGCAGGGACAAGCCAGAGCAGGCCTCACTTCCTCCTTATTCTGATTCAGCGCTGAGGTCAAGCTCCTTCTGACTCACAGGATCCAGATTCCAAGGGATCTGCCCGCAGCCATCCCTGTGGCGAAGGACTAGAAGGGTCTCTCTTCAGCAGCTCTTTAATCAGCCACTGGAATCACTGGTAAGTAATGTGAGGCACTTCCTCTTCCCATAAGGACTGAACATGTTGCTTTTGAAATGGTCCCAGCTTTTGCTGATTCAGAGAATTGACAGACCGGTGTTGGGAACTGAGTGCAGGTTTCCTCCCTGACAGCACAGAGTGTTAGCGCTACTCCACCAACACAGGCTGAATGTGGTTAGGAAATATTTCCGATGACTGATTTGCCAAAAGTTCTGGTTTGTTTTAAAGCTGTGCTTATACCACAATTACACAACTTGCCTCAAACCAAAGAACTTAGGAGTCCCTCAGCCGAATAACACTTGCACCCAAAGTAAAGCCCTTTTACTTGGCTCTTGATTAATCTACCAAGAATCAGTGGGACTGATCACAGGACTATGAGCTGCATGTAGGGCCCATGCTCCTTAGGGGGGAAGACAAAGAACATTAGGAAATATGGACATTTATTCTTCCAATTATAAATGCCTTTTATCCATTACAAATCTCCCGCCACAACCTCTTCAGGCATTTTTTTTGTGGGGCGGGGGCAGTGGAAAAAAGGGAGGGGAGTTGTATTGGCTGCAACCAATTTTTAAAAATTATTGTTCAATCCAAAGTGGTTCATCAGGTTTGAAAGTGAATTTTCAACTTGACAGGCGTGGGTTTGGAAAAAGTGAATGTCTGCTGAATGTCATTTTTCCACAGTAGACGGTAGTCCAAAAGTTACATGGAATTTGGTATGGTTTAAATAATAGGCTTTTGAAATGTGAACACAGAAATGAAGTTTTATTTATCTTTGCTGTGGGTGGCCTCTACATTCTGGGGTACATTATTAGTAGTAAAACAACCTGAAGGTTGCTGTGCAGCCCCCATAAAATATATACACATGGAATTTATGTAACCTTTCTGCCAGGTGGTGTCGGCAGCAACAAGGGCTGGATTCAATATCTGGGTTCCTCTTAACATTACAAAAAGGAACCGGATTGAGACCCCACCCAGAAGTCCATGAAAACTAAACACCACCCAAGCACCTCTCAGAGGCAATGATTCCCCACTAGCAAGCACTGAGTCTGCGTATAAAACAAAAGAAAAAATTTATTAAAAGGGAGAGGGGAAACTCAACATTAATTTTTGGGAAAACACTGCAACAGCGATTCAAAACTATGCAAACCATAAGTAAACTCCTGCCCCACAGTGTTTTTGGCAGTGACCTGTGTCTCAGTTTTGCACTTTGCAGTGTGAAAGTCCAATGAATGAATATCTCTTGAACATACCACTCCCCTTTCCCTCTGCTGCACCCCAGGTTGTCTGAATTCAGCAAAGTCCCAGAATTCAGGGGTGCATTCACATGGGTTCAGCTCCCACTCCTGAAGAGGAGGAGGGGCATTGAAGAATGCTGTTGATACCTTTGCTACCACTTCTGCTTCTAGCTGTGATGTATTGTGAGGTTCCACCCCTTATCCCCATTCTTAGTGATTTCACCAGAAAGCAGGTAACCTCATTGCTACATCCTCTGCATTACTTATTACTGCACTGCTATCCCCACACTGCAGCTAAGAGTCAGCCCTCTAGACATACTCATCAGTGATTTCAGCTCTTATAATCACTAATTAGCAGAAACAAGGACACTAACTTGAATCTGGTTAGCTACAGCTTTAAACACTGAAATGGAAGTATCAAATAGTATCTAAAATGCTTTAAACAACCTCCAGACCAAAGTCTAGATCTTCACCTCTCCAAGTTCCAGTTGAAGTTGGCATCACTACTCCTTGCTTAGCATAGAATCTATGATTCTATGAAGTGATGTCCAAGTTAGGGTGACATACGCTAAGTTCAGTTCTTTTGCCCAAAAAAGATAACATTTCATTGCCCCTGCATTCAAGAATAAAGTGAATTTTAACTCAAAACCGCCAAAATCGGTCACTTGGGCAAAGCAGGTTTGTCTGCCGATCACCTACACAAAGTAGGTGTGTCTATGCAAATATATTCTGCTCTTGAGGTCTTTTCCCCAGTCCATCAAAAGATGGCAGGGGAGAGCTCATCTAGACCTTGGCTTTCAGTTTTACATGCATGGAAGTTCCACATAGAATAAGGGTTCTTTCATTACTCAACTTTCAAAAGAACTTTTTTAAAAAAGAGAAGGAAAAATATATAGCTTAAGAATAAACAGATGCTTGCTGTTAAACTGTAGGATGTTGTGCAATCAAGTTTACATTAACTTATTTTAGGTATAAACTAAGTTGTGATCAATGTTTTGCAAGGTACTGTGAAGTCTTCATCTTATTCTTCTTGTTTTTTACAAGTGAACATCCATATGGAGTATTTTACAGTTTTAAAGCATAAAAATGGTCTCATTAATCAGAGGCTACTTTGGTTTTCATCTTACAGTAAATCAATATGCCCACAGCTTTTTGCTGCCCTTATTCACAACTGAAAAACCTTTCATCAGCTTGACTGCTCTGATCTCATTACACTAAATACTCTCAGGAGTAGCTAACTATTGTGATACCTTTTTACATAGGCGCTGACTCCGTGGGTGCTCCGGGGCTGGAGCACCCACGGGGAAAAATTGGTGGGTGCAGAGCACCCACTGGCAGCTCCCCGCCGGCCCCCCTGTGCCCAGCTCACCTCCATCACCGCTGCTCCACTTTTCCTCCCTCCCAGGCTTGCCGCGCACCAGCTGTTCGGTGCGCGGCAAGCCTGGGAGGGAGGGGGGAAAGCGGAGCTGCAGTGCCTTGGGGGAGGGGAAGAGGGAGGAGGGGGAGGCGGAGCCGGGCTGTAGCTCACCTCCACCTCTGCATCCTCCCCCTCCCCCGAGGCACCACTGCTCTGCTTTTCCCCCTCCCTCCCAGGCTTGCCGCGCGCCAAACAGCTGGCATGCGGCAAGCCTGGGAGGGAGGAAAAGCGGAACGGCGGTGGCGGAGGTGAGCTGGGCGCGGGGGGGCCAGCGGGGAGCTGCCGGTGGGTGCTCTGCTGCTTCTCCCCCCTCCCTCCCAGGCTTGCAAGCCTTGGGGAGGTGGGGGATGGAGGGGAAATGCAGCAGGCCCAGGGGAGGAGACAGGGTTGGGGATTTGGGGAAGGGGTGGAATGGGGGTAGGGCCGGGGGTGGAGTTAGGGCGGGGCCAGGGGTGCGAGCACCCACCAGCGCTGACTAAAGTCGATGCCTATGCCTTTTTATTATTTTAACTATAGTTTTTCTCCCTCTGGACTGAGCAGATAGGGGAGATTGGTTCAGCAGCCAGAAAAGCCCCCTCTATCTCCTGAAAGTCCTACAAATTAAAAAAATTCATGAAGATGTTTTTAAAAAGTGAACAGTACAGAGTTTAAGCATAGGAGTTTCTGGTTATCAGGGAATAACATACAGATTATCAGGGGGTGCGGAGTTCAGTTTAAGATCGGGTGGCGTAAGGAATACATAATCTGCAATATCCCTGAATGGGGGTTAAAAGTTGACGGGTCAAAGTACAGACATTGAGATATGAGAGTATGTTGTTCATATGATGGTTATGTTCAGGTGTGGAATATAATGAGTGGATACGATGATGAGGGTGGATTGACTCTCATTTGGTGAGATTTAACGTTCAGTGAGTTTACGGTTCCAGTTCATATGATCCAACGGACAAAATCTCTCTGTAGTTGATGCACAATGTCGCTCCGGCTCACTCCTCCTAGTACTGTCAGTGGCCAGTGACGTGTTCGATGTAAATGCCGCTGGACCATCGGATGGTGTCTGAGACCATGAGGCGCCACATGAGCCATGCATAGCATCAAATGAGCCCGCAGGTCCGCAACACATGCTCGTTGCAGGGCTCCCAGGCGCCCAGAGCTCCGCCGATCAGGGCATCCATCTGCACCTCGTAGCCCTTCGCTCTGAGGGTGTCGGCCAGGGGAGCATACTTTTCCAGCTTATGAGCTCGGGCTTCGCGAAAGGCCGGGGTCCTGTTCTCGAAGGAGACCGTGACGTCGACGAGGATGATCTTTTTCTGGGCCTCGTCAGGGGGGACGACGTCAGGTCACAGCTGGCTGTCGGTACCAGGGATGGCGCAGTTCACAGTGACCTCCTCCAGGCGCGGTGCGATGGCTTTCACAAGGCGGTTCTGGATGGCATTGTGGCGCAGCTGCCAGGCTCTGGAGTGGGGTTTGCAGCTGCACAAGATGTGTGGCAGGGTCTCGTTGGAGTAGCCACACTTCCTACAATGCTTGTCTCGGTTCCAGTGGCAGACGGCTCCGATGAGCGGGATGCAGTTGAGCCGGGCACGGTGAATGAACCGCCAGTCAGTGAAACGGGTGTAGCTGCCCCCACTTGCTGGTTAACTCGAAGGCTTTACGCTGGTCCGGTTTACGCTTCAGGGTTTCCACATACAGCGAGTGGACGGCGGCCTTCGGGGTCCTCTCCAGCATGCCCCTGGCGCTCGGGGTGACGATGGTGTTGTCGTCAGACCTGATCTGCGGCACCAGGACTCCCAGTTCCTGGCGCTCCTCGCACCACTCCCAGTGGCAGCCGATGCGCTTCCCCAGGCGATGCGTGGCGTTGTGAGCGTGGGACTACAGTGAAGCGATGTCGTGCCCGTCCTGTCCGAATTCGCTATCCAGGGAGCTGCTCAGGAAGGTGGCAATGTCTTGGTTGGAGGGAGCTCTGCCAATCTGCTTCTTTGTCGCTTCACGCAGGGCATTCGCCGCGATGTTCCTTGCCGTGGTGTTGCGACACATCAGCAGGCGGAAGGCGTGGGTGCTCATCACGATGTCGCACAGGTCGCCCATGCAGGGGACATTGGCGCCGCCGTGCCTGTGGGCTATGTAGACCAGCTTGTTGCTGGCTCTCTGGGGAAGGAACAGTCACTTCTTCACCAGCTGCCGGACGATCTTGTCTGCCTTGTTGAGGGGCACCTTCACCATGGCGGATCCCCTTAGGACGAACGAGATGCAAGGAATCAGGAAGGTGTTCAGGGCATTTATTTTCTGCTACAGTGCCAGCAGGGAGGCGTTGATCTTGGCGGCATCCTGCAAAATCTCCTGGATGGTGTCCTCGGGTGTCTGCCAGACACGGAAACCCGTCGGCGTGCCGAGGTGCTGATACGCCTGCCCCTCTGCCAGGGGGATGATGGGCTCACCCGGGATCTGGAACCCTGTCCCCTGCACTGAGTCCCTTTTGCTGCCATCAATGTGGAGAGCTGCACACTTCTTTTCATTGAAGTGGAGCCCCATCCAGTCAGCAGCTTGACTGCTGGCGCCTAGCATACCTTGGAGGCTCTCTGGGTCCTCCACGGTCAGGACCAGGTCATCCGCGTAAGCCAGGACGCTCACCCTCTCACCGTGGAGGTTGAAGCCATCTGTGCCATTGGAGATCGCTCGCAGCAATGTCTCCATGGCGAGGTTAAAGATGATGGGGCTGAGGGGACAGCCCTGCTTTACTCCGCTCCGGATCGGGATTGCGGCAGTCTCCCCTTCGACCGAGCGGCTCACACGAAGGAAGTTCTCTGGCATCCCGAACTCCTGGAGCGTGGCAAAGATGTGGTGGTGGGACATGGACCCAAAGGCATTAGCTGGGTCGAGCCATGCTACCGCAGACTGCCTCCGCACCCTTCTTGCCTTTTGGATGGTGGTTTGGAGGACAAAGTTATGTTTGTAGCAGCCCTTGCAGGACATGGGGCCTTTCTGGACAGAGCTGATGGCTCCCCCGCTCACCGACCACTCCGTGATCCTCGATGCCAGGCAGCTGGCATACAGCTTGTACATCGTGGAGCAGAGGGAGATGGGCCTCCAGTTGCAGGGGTTGTCCCGCCTGCCCTTCTTGTACACCGGCACCGTCATGGCCTTCTTCCAGGAGCTGGGAGTCCAGCAGAACCGCTTGCACTGGTTGAAGAGCGTGGCGAGGACCAGGCAGCCAGGGTCTCGCTTTTTCAGGAGGCTGTAGGCGATGCCGCCTTTCCCAGTAGCTGTGTTTTTTGTTCTTGAGAGTCTGGCCATCACTTCCTTGGGCATAAAGTCAGTTTCCAGGATCAACCTTCATTGTTGATACGGGGGGAGGAGGCGGAGGCACTCTGGGCGCTGCACATAGTTCCGGGCTATGTGGTCAAATAAGTCATTGAAGTAGCTAGTAGAGATGCTCAGACGGGATCGTGCAGTAGGACGAGGGCCCATTTAGGATCTCCTTCGTGGCCTTGGAGTGGTTCTCCTGGTACAGCTTTTGGATCCTGGAAGCCGCTGCTGGATCGTAGCGGCAGCTGGCATTTCTATTTCTGGCTCCCCTGGTGGCGGTGTTGTGGTTCGGAGAAGGCGTCCTGTGGGCAGGCAGGGTGTTCTCCTGGTTCAAACTCCTCCTGGGAGTGATTTTTCGCAGACAGTTCTTGGGTGAGCCTGTCTACGAGGAGGTCAAAGTCGTCAAAGGAAGCTGCCGCTTGTAGCTCCTCGGTCCACAGCATGGCAGCCCACCATCCGTTGGCTGGAGCTCGCAGGGCGGTCTGAGGCGTGGCGCTGGCTCTTCCAGCTACAGGATCTCGAGCAGCTATGTGCGGTGGGGCGCTGATCCTTCTGGGGACGGGGACGTGCTGGACAGGTGGTGAGGCAGCACTGAGTCGTCTCAGCATGGAGATCTGCTTGGCGATATGACAGGGTGAGACGGTCCTCCTGCTGGCGAGGACCTGGGTGATGGTTACCTTGCAGCGGGGGGCTGCAAGGTAACGAGGACACCATCTATCTGCAATATCCCCTCGCTGCGGACGTGCTCATCTACCCCATCTGCTCCCGCCCCGAAGCTTCTACCTCCTCGGTGGTGTCACCAAGCACCTGAAGAGATGCCACAACAAGCAGGTCACCTTCAGCTGTGCCCTCTGCAGCCTGCCCTTCGAGACGCAAAAGCAATGCAAGACGCACCAAGTCGCCTGCAAGAAACACCTCAAGCAGTGGCGTAGTCAGGTTCTAACACCAGGGGGAGCGAACACATAAAAAAAGGCGCCACCCGACCCAACCTGGGTGAAAGAACCCAGGCCAGCAGCGGGACCCCTGTGGCAGGAGCCCACGGGGGGGAATTCTAGAGTGGCGGCCGGCTGAGCCGCTCAGCCCGCCCCACTCTGGGATTCCCCCCACAGGCTCCTGCCAGCCGGGGTCTCTCAGCCCGCTGCTGGCCTGGGTGAAAGAACCCAGCCCAGCAGTGGGACCCCTGCTGTCAGGAGCCTGCGGGGGGAATCCTAGAGCAGCGGCTGGCTGAGCCGCTCAGCCTGCTCCCAGCCTGGGTTCTTTCACCCAGGCCAGCAGCGGGCTCTTGGTGGGGCCAGCGGGGGATGTAGCTCCACCTCCGTCCATCTCCACCCTTTCAAAAATTAAAAAGGCGCCACTTTTGGAAAATGTGCTCAGGGGGAGCGGCTGCTCCCCCTGCTCCCCCCCCCCAGCTATGCTACTGACCTCAAGGGAACAACACAGTCTCTGGCCCCAGCTCCCAGCCCTCCTGCTGTCAAGAAGCCTGTCCCCGTCGCCAGGCCAGCGGAATGGGATGCTGCGATCGAGAAGATACCTGCTGACTTGGGGAACCATCACCCAGGTCCTCACCAGCAGGAGGACCGTCTCACCCTGTCATATCGCCAAGCAGATCTCCATGCTGAGATGACTCAGTGCTGCCTCACCACCTGTCCAGCACGTCCCCGTCCCCAGAAGGATCAGCGCCCCACCGCACATAGCTGCTCGAGATCCTGTAGCTGGAAGAGCCAGCGCCACGCCTCAGACCACCCTGCGAGCTCCAGCCAACGGATGGTGGGCTGCCATGCTGTGGACCGAGGAGCTACAAGCGGCAGCTTCCTTTGACGACTTTGACCTCCTCGTAGACAGGCTCACCCAAGAACTGTCTGCGAAAAATCACTCCCAGGAGGAGTTTGAACCAGGAGAACACCCTGCCTGCCCACAGGACGCCTTCTCCGAACCACAACACCACCACCAGGGGAGCCAGAAATAGAAATGCCAGCTGCCGCTACGATCCAGCAGCGGCTTCCAGGATCCAAAAGCTGTACCAGGAGAACCACTCCAAGGGGTTCCAGCAGCATCGGCGATATCGCCCTATTCCCTAGCCCTGATTCTGCAAAGACTTAAGCATGAGACTAAACTGAGACACATGTTTCATTAGCTTCAAAATGAAGTCTGCAGGATCTCTGTAGGATTGGGACCCAAGTATTTCCTCCCATCCAAACAAATACACACTCTCCCAAGCCAACAATTCAAGCAAAGGTTGAGGTTTATTACTCTACTCTTTTCACTGAAGAATGAGGTTGATTTCATGATAACTCATTTAACTAAGCAGGACAGAAACCCGGTACACAAATCACTGCCTACAACGCCAGCATTTGGCTAACTGCACAATGGTTTGAGGAACACACCCTGGCTCCCGTTGTCTCATTTTCAGGATGAGGCCGCTTGAGCAATATTTTAACTTCCCACTAAACTTAATTTTTTTTATGCTGAAGAGCATCTTTTGCTGGCTGGCTGACAGACATGTTGTAAAGTGATGACTTAAAGTGAGAGCAAAGGAAAAAGGTACAAAACCGAAACAACAATGTGTAAGTGCCAACATCTCAAGTACATCCAGACTCAGGGGAACAATTTCTCTCCTTGCTTATACCTGTGCAATCAACTAAGGGCAGAATTTGACCCACTTTAGCTCCTGGGATTTTTACTGTTGCATTATGCCAAACAGCCTGCCTTATTGGAATAGGGTCCTGCTGGGTCTACTATTCAGCAAAATACCCATGAACGAAGTCCTGACACCTCTGTCTTATTTCTGCTGGTTGATTATTAGTCCTTAAATCAGCCACAGTTGGACCTTATGGAAGATAAGGGCAGGTCTACACTACCCGCCGAATCGGCGGGTAGTGATCGATCTTTCGGGGATCGATTTTTCGTGTCTAGTGTAGATGCGATAAATCGATCCCCGATTGCTCTGCTGTCGACTCCGGCAATCCACCGCGGCGAGAGGTGAAAGTGGAGTCAACGGGGGAGCGGCGGCAGTCAACCCTGCGGCGTCCTCACGGCGCGGTAAGTCGATCGAGGTACGTCGACTTCAGCTACGTTATTCATGTAGTTGAAGTTGTGTACCTTACATCGACCCCTCCTCACCCCCAGTGTAGACCAGGACTAAGTTGTTAGGAAGTAGCTGACAGTACCTGTGTCAGGCTGGAAAGAGGAAACAATTGTTATATACTATTAGGTAAGAGCTGGCTTTCACTCATTCTAAGTACTGATCATTATCATGTATTGAGAGAAAGAAAGGAAAAAGGCTGCTACACTCTTGACTTTCTCCTTCTAATGGGAAACACTAAAGAGTCTGTTTTCCTAAAGTTCAGCTATGCTGTAGCCATATGACATCTAACTAGTCTGCTTGCTGTTGTAAATAGGAAATAATAATAACCTTCTCTCTGTTCTAGGAAAAGTTGGCAAGACAGGGATTTAGGAAAAAGGAGAGCTAACTACTTTCCTTCCCCCATCCATATGTTGCTCACATGCACATGTGCACCATGAAAGAAACACTTCCCACTACAGTGAAGGAGCTAAAAATATTAATTAGAAATCACCATGGACTTGTTACTTGTAGAAGGGAAGAACTGGAGCTCAGAGTCCTAACTTTTCTCTATATCCTCAGGATTTCTAAACATCCAAGAAAAGGATAGCAAGAAACCCCATTCTCTGCTATTAATTCTCCACAGGTCCCAAATCACTTAAAAGAAAGCAAAAAATTACTGTTTCTGGATATCTCCTGGTCACAGATTGACTTTAGCATCTAATCTAACTGCATTGTAACCTCAGGAACATTCAGTCCTGGTCCATAGAAAGACTGTGGCAACCTATATTTATCATTGTTCTAAGCAGTGTACATGTACTACCCCCAAGTGACTTACAGTCTAAAGCCCCGACTGGGTTGCCAACTTTCTAATCGCACAAAACCAAACACCCTTGTTCCACCCCTTTCCTCGCCCCTTCTCCAAGGCCCCTCCCCCCACTCACTCTATCCCCCTCCCTCCCTCAGTCACTTGCTCTCTCCCACCCTCCCTCACTTTCACCTGGTGGGGGCAGAGGGTTGAGGTGCGAGAGGGTGTCAGGGCTCAATCTGGGGGTGCAGGCTCCAGGGTGGGCCAGAAATGGGGTTCAGGGAGCGGGCTCAGGGCTTGGGCAGGTGGTTGGGGTATGGGCTCTGGCTGGTGGTTTGGGCTCTGGGGTGGATCTGGGGATGAGGGGTTTGGGGTGCAGGAGGGGATGTGGGCTCTGCGAGGGAGTTTGAGTGTGGGAGGTGGCTTGGGGCTGGGGCAGGGCAATGGGGTGTGGGAGGGCGTGTGGAGTGTGGGCTCCGGGAGGGGGCTCAAGGCTGGGGTAGGGGTTTCGGGTGAGGGAGGGGGTTGATGTAAGGGAGGGGGTGAGGGGTGTGGGCTCTGGGAGGGAGTTAGCATGCGGGAGAGGGTTCTGACCTGGGACAGGGGGTTGGGGTGGAGGCTCCAGCCAGGCAGCGCTTAACTCAGGCAACTCCCAGTTGGCGGCACAGTGGGGCTAAGGCAGGCTCCCTGCCTGCCCTGGCTCCACATGACTCCTGGAAGCGGCTGGCTCCTAAGCGAAGGGGCCAGGAGGATCTGCGTGCTGCTGTCACCCATAGGCGCCGTCTCTGCAGCTCCCATTGGCCACTGTTCTCAGCCAATGGGAGCTGCGGAGCCGGCACTCAGGGTGGAGGCAGCGTCCAGATACCCCATGGCCACCCCTGTGCCTAGGAGCCAGCCATGCTGGCCACCTCTGGGAGCCATATGGAGCTAGGGCAGGCAGGGAGCCTGCCTTAGCCCCGCTGTGTCGCCGACCGGACTTTTAGTGGCCCGGTCAGCGGTGCGACCGGAACAGCCAGGGTCCCTTTTTGACCAGGCGTTCCAGTCAAAAACCAGATGCCTGGCAACCCTAGCCCTGACCCTGCAACCATTTGGTCACAAAAGGACTACTCACATGTGTAAAGTTACATGTCTGTCACTTTTTGCAGTGTCAGAGCCTAAAAAGGTAAGTCAGAGAATGTGAGAAAAGTAGTAGTATTACCTCACTATGCATGGAGAACTACAGATTAAGTGCCTTGTCCAAAGTCACACGAGAAGGCTGTGACAGAGCCAGGAATTGCACTGAGCATTTTTGAGTCCAGTGCCTTAACCACGAAGTCCGGTCTTCCTTTCCAGCAGGAATTGTGGTAGCATTTAATTTCCTGAAGAACTTAGTTCATTATAGCACACTTTCTCTTTATAGTTTCTTCTCAATTCTCTGAGCAGATTAAATGTACTGTTAGGCCAACCTCTGGCAAGATTTTTGTGGTTCCTACTTTTCATGTTAATGTAAAATTTATGTTGCGTAGCAAAGTCGTCTTGGATATTTTCTTGTTGTGCTGTAAGGAAACTCACTCATTTTAACCTCTTAGCTCATACGATGATTTTTCTGTTGTTTTTGGGAAACGACGAATCAGACGTTTGTACCACTTTGTTATCAAGTATTTTAGAATACTAACGTGTTTGGGATTTGGGACTTGCCATTGATAAGGAAAGAGTCACAAGTTTACAACCTAATATTCAAATCCTGCAACCTTAATTTTGTGCACTGTAAGTAGTCTCACTGAAGCCAATCAGAGTACTTGCAGTGTGTAAACTTAAGCATATACATAAGTCTTTGCTAGATTGGGGCCTAGAACTATAAAGGAGGCCTTAAATAGTATGATTTTTAAAAGTATACAACTTTTCTGCTCTTGCAAAATCTATACAAAGCCATAAAATGAAACCTTTGACTTTACAAACAAAAATTCATGTGTTTCAGCATTAAGGCACTCGTGTTTCATGCTACACACAGACTCTACGTTATTTTGTAGACGGGGTCCCTTCCTTGGGTTTGGATTTATTAATATATCTAAAAAACAATAATACAACATCAATGTCAGCCTAAGAAGCTTCCGGTAGGTTTTCTTTCAAAGACCTCTGGCTCAGAAAGCCACCACCGACTTTTCAAATGTGGTGGAACAAAATTGGGCCCACATGCCAACATGACTCAGCCATAAGTAATTGTCTTCAATTTTTTTTATGCAGAATTCTAGTAGATAACCTGAGGGTGACTCAGCAGACATTCAGACACAATTTTAGGCCATGTCTATGCTACAGCCATGTGGCTATGGCGTTGCTGGTGCGCTGCTGTAGTGTCATAGTGTAGACGCTTCTTACTTTGATGGAAGGGGTTTTTCTGTTGATGGAGTTAATTCACCTCTCAGAGGCAGTAGCTAGTTTGATGGAAGAATTCTTCAATCAACCTAGCCATGTCTACACCAGGGGTTTAGGGCAACCTAACTACAGCTCTTGGGGCACGATATTTTTCATAGCGGTGAGCGATATAGCTAGGTCGATCTAATTTTTAAGTGGCGATCAGGCCTGAATCGGTGACTCCTGTTAAAGGGATCATTTGGATACCACTGAAGATTCGCTTTTAAATTCCATTCTTCCTGTAATTCACTGGTTCTTTTATATCTGTATTATTACCCTTATTGTAAAGTGCAACTTTTACATGCCTAAAAACAATGTTTGAATGATTTTTCTTAAACCTGAATTTTTTAGTCACCATCTATAGTGATTTGTGGGCTGTATTTTGTGTTGGTATGTTTCACTATTGATGTAAAATTATGGAAATAAAACCAGAATAAAAAAAGTTAACAAATTCATCCAACAAATAAGGTGTCTGCTTGGCAACAGCTTCCATGTCATTATAGAATAAATATAACTGTCTCTTAGGACACTTCTCTTTCTCATGCACTGTCAAGAAAAATGTCGTTAGATATATTCATGTCTTTTAGTAGACTGTTTGCTCTCTTTCCTAGTGAGTAAAGGGATCAGCCTATAAACTTTGTCAGTATTATTTTCTTTCACTTCATTATTAACTGCTGACACTCCTGTATCCTCCGTGCTCTTGGGTATCTTGAGCAAATATTTGTGATTTCTTTAAAAAACTGTCTGCCTTTTTTGATCTGTTGTTGTCCTGTGTATTTCACAATGTGCTAACATGGATTTCATGTGCCTAATCAGTTGAAGCTATGATAGTTTAAAGCTTCCTGAAAACTGGTTAAAGAGTCCATGGTGAGAGCAGGTGACCCTGTCTTCCCAAGGCTAATGAGTCAATTCTAAGCATATATGGAAATACAGGCTGTTTCCTTCTAATGCATATCTTGATCCTTCCTTTTCTCCATTCTCTTTGTCCATTTCCCTGAATCTTTCTTTCCCTGCTTTGTGTTGTTCCAATCTGTCTTTCCTTCCTTGTCTTCCCAAATCACTTATCTCTTCCCACCATCTTATTCTTCTCTTTTGTAACCTAATCAGCACTCTCTCCCTTCTTTCTTTCTACTCATCTACCCTAAAACTTTCTTTTTCTCTTCTCCCACCTCTATTCCCTTTTTCCTGGGTAATGAACCCAGCAGCAAATCGCCAATTGCCAGGCAGCCCACTCAGGGCAGTAACAGCAGTTAAAGATGAGGCTCATTTTAAAACGGCTGGACTAATCAGTGCAGTGGGCCACACATTCTTAGCTGGAATCGTTTGTGAGTAAATCTCAGTAACTCATAATCTGGCACTGAAATAAGCGCTTTGTTTAGTCTAGAGCACTAAGCAAACTGGGCCCAACATCCTTTGCTTTCAAGCAGCAGTTGAGCCTTGTTGTATAACTGCAGTTTGCATGCCAGAGGGATTGCGTAGAGGTGCTACGTAGATCAAAGTTGCATTCATTAGGGCTTGGCTGTATTAGCTTTAATTAACAATGTAATTTTAGAAGACAATACCTCATTTGTAAGATGGAGTGAAACTAGAGCAGCACCACAGCCAAAAGCCACGTAGCTGCAGTATATTTCCTCCCTTAGTAGCAGTAACTAATCACACTTTTTACAAAAGAAGAAGAATGTAATTCTAAGTTAGCACAACATACTAAGTTATTTAGGTGAGGGTAAAGACAAAGAGAGACCATTCAAAGGCTGATACTCTGTTTTGCGTGCTCTGGGGAAGACACAAGAGGTCAGGACCGGCTCTACCTTTTTTGCCACCCCAAGCAGTGAAGCAAAAAAAAAAAAGCGGCCACCGAAGAAGAAAAAATAAAAAAGCTGCTGCCAAAGTGCCGCCGAAAAAGGTAAAATGACAAAGCTGCCGCCGAAGTGCCGCCGAGGAAGGACACATGATCAAGCTGCCGCCGAAGTGCCGCCGAGGAAGGACACATGCTCAAGCTGCCGCCGAAGTGCCGCCGAGGAAGGACACATGATCAAGCTGCCGCCGAAGTGCCGCCGAGGAAGGACACATGCTCAAGCTGCCGCCGAAGTGCCGCCGAGGAAGGACACATGATCAAGCTGCTGCCGAAGTGCCACCGAGGAAGGGGGAAAAAAAAGAAAAACCTGGAGTGTCACCACAAGAACGTGCCGCCCCTTCTGATTTGCAGGGTGCCTAGAGCTGGCCCTGCAAGAGGCAACAATGGCCAATAGTCTCATTGGAAGATGGAATATTCACTTTTATTTTGAATTTCCTGGCTGTCCTCTGGCTCCTTTGCTTCCAAACACAATCAAGCTTGGGTCCCCACTCAAAAAATGTACCTTGACCCAACCTCCCTGCCTCATCTCACTTCTAGCCTTCATCTCCAAACAAATTGAATGTGCCATCTACAAGAGCTGTCTCGAGTTCTTGTTCTACCATTCCCCTCCCATCTGCAACTGTTCTCATTAAGGTTTCCAGGAACCTGTTCCTGGGCATCCAGCTGAAGTCAGTGAGAGCTGTGGCTGCTCAGAACGTCTGAAAATCAGGCCCTAGGTCTCCACGGACTTGCCTACATCACACAATGTTACTGTGTTTGGATGCATCTGTGAACCGTGGAATTAGATTACATGATTCTGACAATGATCACTATAAAACTTGACAGATCGTGTTCAGCATTGTGGCGGCTGCTTGTGTGTTACTGCTAAAGTTGAGCACCAAAAAGGGAGGTACACAGAACTAGACGCTATTCTCTTCCATGAGAGATGAACCAATACAGTCCAAGAGCATAACTTCAGCTCAAGTCTACAAAAAAGAGTGAGTCCTCTTAAATTCCAGACATTTTTTAGGTGCATGTATTGAGAAAGTTTGGATGATTTGGGTGGTAGAGATAGTAATTATGTATCCCAAGGTCTGAATCAACGCATGTTGTCATTAAAAAAAAAAAAAAACAGACAAAATTGTACTTCACAGTAATGAGACCACAAGTCAAATTTTTACAGTATAGATACATATATTCTATACTAAAATAGCAGTCACCACAAACCACATGTTGACATTTTGCATATAACAGTGTGGTGTACTGTAGCTTTTACATTTTACTCCTTTTTGTCATCTTAAAGATACAGGTTCTCCACAAGTTAGTTAAAAGGGACAGAGGAATGAGAGACAAATACAGAAAGAAAAAGAGGAAAAACCTTGCACAATGGCAACTAGCCCACTAAATCATTTGGCCACAGTAACCTTGAAGGAAAGCTGTGTGCTGGATAAGGGTCAAGGAAATTCAAGACCTTCTCTACTGTGGCTATAAAGGATCCACATTAGTCATTTTTAAATGGAGGAAGAAAAATGTCCAGTCTCAGGCCTGGTGTACACATAAACGTATACCGGTTTCATTAAGGTTGTATTTTTAAACTGATTTAGTTGAACCAGTGTAAAAAATTGTGTGGACACATTTATATTTGGTTTAAACTTGATATATATCACTTTAGCTTACATTGGGAGATAAACTGGTTGGTAAATTTGTCAACGCAAGCTAAAGGGATATGTATCAAGTTTAAATTGACAAGTGCCAATCAGAAAATGTGTGCCAACAGTTTTCAGTTGTAAAATACTGTTTGATTAAATTGATTTTTTTTCTCTAAGCATAAATACATCCTCATTCATTAATCTTTTCATACACATTGATGGATAATTTACTGCACCAATGTGTGTCTAATTTGACCAGATTAAATGGTGGTATGATTTGCTTATATTTTGGAACATAAATTTTCAAATTTAAATTTCCAATCCAAAGAGTTTTGATATGTGGCATTTTTTCAGTATCCTATCACATGGTATCTCTTAGTGGGTTTTACTGTTCAATTAAAAATGTTTTCTTTTTGCAAATGGTTTCTTTTGTGGGCTAGAGATATTTGTGTAACTCGGGCAATTCAGAACTGAATTTGGTCTGAAGTAAAATGCTCAGCCTAATAGTTTTGATAGTAAAATGAAACTTTTAAAAGGGTAGATCACAATGGGTGCTGGAAAAAGCTTTTTCTTCCCTCAGTAACACTGATATCCAGGCAGGCTAAATCCTTTCACAGCATTCTTTACTCAGCTGTTTGATGTAGTTCCAGCAACTTCAAACACAGGAGCCATCCAAACTGCTTAAAGTCAAAATGGCTGAGATTCCACTTTCACGGGAACCCAGAATAGCAGCAGTGCAGCCTGACGATCATTTTGTAGAACTGGGAGGGAACTGCTGGCTAACGAACTAGACAAGGACCTCCTTCCCAAGCCCCCTCTGAGGCAACAGTACTTGAAGCACCTTTCATAGATCTTTTGTAAATCGGCTTCAAACAAACAAGAGAACTCCTGACCAAAGTAAGCCACTGCTGTGCCAAAAGGAAAATAATGAAAACAGGAGCGCTGTGGAAAAGATGCACAGGAAAATTTGCAGGTGATACAAAACTACTCAAGATAGTTAAGTCCCAGGCAGACTGCGAAGAGCTACAAAAGGATCTCACAAAACTGGGTGACTGGGCAACAAAATGGCAGATGAAATGTAATGTTGATAAATGCAAAGTAATGAACATTGGTAACTATACATATACAATGATGGGGTCTAAATTAGCTGTTACCACTCAAGAAAGAGATCTTGGAGTCATTGTGGATAGTTCTCTGAAATCATCCACTCAATGTGCAGTAGCAGTCAAAAAAGCAAAGAGAATGTTGGGAATCATCAAGAAAGAGAGAGAGAGATAATAAGACAGAAAATATCATGTTGCCTCTATATAAATCCATCGTACGCCCACACCTTGAATACTGCGTGCAGATGTGGTCGCCCCACCTCAAAAAAGATATATTGGAATTAGAAAAGGTTCCGAAAAGGGCAACAAAAATGATTAGGGGTATAGAACAGCTTCCTTATGAGGAGAGATTAATAGGACTGGGACTTTTCAGCTTGGAAAAGAGGTGACTAAGGGGGGATAAAATCATGAGTGGTATAGAGAAAGTAAATAAGGAAGTGTTATTTACTCCTTCTCATAATACAAGAACAAGGGGCCACCAAATGAAATTAATAGCTGGCAGGTTTAAAACAAACACAAGAAAGTATTTTTTCACGCTACGCACTGTCAACCTCTGGAACTCCTTGACAGAGGGTGTTGTGAAGGCCAGTACTATAACGGGGTTCAAAAGGGAGCTAGATAGATTCATGGAAGATAGGTCCATCAATGGCTATTAGCCAGGATGGGCAGGAATGGTATCCCTAGCCTCTGTTTGCCAGAAGCTGGGATTGGGTGACAGGGCATGGATCACTTGATGATAACCTGTCTGTTCATTCCCTTTGGGGACCTGCCATTGGCCACTATCAGAGGACAGGGTACTGGGCTTGATGGACCTTGGGTCTGACCCAGTATGGCCGTTCTTATGTAAAACTCCACAATTCAGACCACCTTGTAAAGAACCAACATAGTTATGTCGGAATACTCAAGATTTTGCTAAGGCAGTATTTATTTTCACAGTCCAGCAAGTGTTAGGACTGCAATGTAACTGTTCATAAGCCAGCGAGGATAGCTGAGCACTAGTATAAGAGGGGTCGTGTAGTATAGTCCCCTGATGGTGCACATATGACTACAGTACTAGCAGGACCAATAGAATCAGGGCCTCTGCCCACCCTTCCATGTTAATTAACTCAGCTGGACAAGCAGGATTAGTAATGGCTGCATGGCAGGGAGTTCCGGAGTCTAGGTTCTGTCTGTTGGTCAACAGCGTCTTAGTGGAATGCAGTTATTGTGGGGAGGTTATGGTTTCAGAAAGAACGTTAGTTTCTCAGGTAGCGAGGCCCAGCCTATGGAAGACTTTGAATATCCGGACAGAGGCCTTGAATTGCACTCTGTATTCAGTTGGGAGCCAGTGCTGAGAACTGAACAAAGGTGGCATGTGCATGGCCACTGGGGTTGCTAAGCAGACAGGCGTTTCTGTTTCATGCCAGCTGGAGCTTTTACAGGGTGCGTGGCTTCTTTCTTAGAGATGAATTGCAAGTCAAGCCTGGAGATTACATGGATCACCACAGCCAGGTCTGAGCACAACAGATGGAGCATGGCCTCCAGGCCAATCCTAGATAAGAGTAGGCCTCTTTTTTTTGTGTGTGTGCAGCTGTGGCTCTGTGAGTATCCAGTGACAGTGAGGAGGCCAAAAGGCTGGGGCCTGACTTAATGAGCTGAAAGCAGATGCCCTCGAAAGAGGGGGATGTTATGGAGAAGGTGAGCTCTTCAAAACGCTCTTCTCTACCCATCTGCATTGCCTCCATTCTTCCTGGGTTCAGTTTCATCCAGGTGCTGATTGCAGCCGGGCACTGAGAAAGCTGGAGGATGGTTCTGTTCACCTTACGTTGTCTGCCTGAGGAGGGGAGACATTCTGTAACTTTTTCAGCACCCAAGCAGCTCTAGCTGTGGCACAAACACTGTCATCCGCCTGGCTGCAGCGTATCTTTGTGAGTTTCCTGTAGATAGCGGGCCATGTGCTCTGTGACCCACAGCCATAGGTGCTGGGGGGTGCTGCAGCACCCCTTGGCTTGAAGTGGTTTCCATTATATACAGGTTTTACAGTTTGGTTCAATGGCTTTCAGCACCCCCACTATACAAATTGTTCCAGCACCACTGCCAACAGCCTCAGGAGCAAGCCCTTAGGCGCCCAAAGCACTAAGCTCTGTGGTCTCTAAGGCCTTGGCTACACTTACGAGTTACAGCGCAATAAAACTGCCTGCAGCGCTGTAACTCACTAACTGGCTACACTTGCAAGGCACGTGAAACGCTGTATCTCCTCAGATACAGCGCTGCTTGTACTCCACCTCCCCGAGAGGAATAACATTTGTTGCATAGTGGGTGGAACGCTGGTGCTTCAATGTAGCCAGGGAATTCGTAGTAACTGACCTCCGGAAGCTCCCTTTGTTTTGAAACGGCACCTCCAGGTTGGAGTTCAGAGCTCCATTCTGGAGCTGCTTTAAAAAAAACCCAACCAAACAGCTACTGTTTGCAGGTGGGGGGGGAGGGCTCAGTTAGGAATGCTGCAGCAAAGTTGGCTTGGAGAGAGACGGCGGGGGGGTCCGAAAGAACAGCGCGGGGGAGGGGAGGGTGCAGACTCCATTTCCCCGAGTTCTCTTTTATCTGCTCTTTAAAAACAAACAAAGCCCCTGCTGCTTGCTTTCAGTGATTGAGAGAGAGGCGGGGGATGTGGAGGTGTGTAAACTTAGGAGATAATGAGCTGACACTCTGTGGATACCCCAAAAATCCACTCTCTCTCCCCACAGGCTTCCTGTCACACTCCCCCTCACCCTCCCCCCATTTGAAAAGCACGTTGCAGCCACTTGAACGCCCATAATGCACCGCTCCCAATACAGCTGCAAATGCCTCAAATGTAGCCATGTTAGTGCGCTGGCAGCTGCCAGTGTAGACAGGCTGCAGCGCTTTCCCTACTCAGCTGTACGAAGACGGGTTTAACTCACAGCGCTGTACATCTGCAAGTGTAGCCAAGGCCTAATGCATAGTGCATTCCCATGAGCACTTGCCCATTCTAAGGAATGGAGGATCCCTTTACTAGGTCTGCCAGAAGTTCAGAGGTGTGATCACCCTCACACAGTGCCTTTCACGGTGACAACAAAACATTAACTTAACAGTTCCTCACACAGCCCCCATGTGCAGTCCATTCCAAGGGTAAAATGCTAGCTCTTCACTGGGCCCCTCCCGATGGCTCTCCTAATTCCAGCTGCAACTACAGCTGTCCCCTGCCGGCAATGCCATGTGTTCTCAGCCTTCCAGTTCCAGCTCCTTGGATGCCTCCTGCCCAACCTTCCTGTCCTAGCCAGCTACCAGGCTACTGCCTCCAGCCTGTTGTGGTTGCTTTCCTGCAGCCTCTGCTCCTTTCCAGAGGCTGTGGCTGGTCTTCTCCGACCTTAGGATACCCTTTCCTTCTCCTGTATGTTAGTGATTCCTTAATTGTTCTTTACCAGCCGGCGGTAGAACTAGGTAACTGCCCTCCAATGGCTAGATTGTTTGTTTGTTTCTATCCAGCTCGGCTGATGTGGAGGGAAAGCACCCAGTAATAAGCCAGCGGTCGCCTTAAAATACACTGTTTAGCCACTAACTTTTCCCCATAATTTGTAACATTGTTTTGTGCCAATTCTTATTCCATTTGCATTTATGGCATGACAGTATCTTTGTCAATATCTTCCCACTGCCCTCCAAAATCCCCTGCCTTTTCTTGGCAATGTAGTGCTGAGCTGCTGTTGGAGTTGGCAGTCTTTTCAATGGGATTAATGTTTGAGGTAGCTTTGGACCAGTTTACATATGATTTTAGGACACTACAACTCATTTCAGTTCATACAGCCCAAGAATGAAGAATGATGGTCTTTCAGGAACACTTCATACTGTGTTGATCTGTCCTGTATTTTTGTTCTGAATGGTTTCATTTAATCCTCATTTAATGCATTTACCACTCATCTGTTTTGTGGTGTGCGCATACTCCAGGTCTCTATCTGGGGATTGTTGCTTTTTGGGACCATACATACTACTCTAATACCCTGCTCTGGCATGACTCTCTTGAAGATTTAGTTAATGCTATGTAGATATCTAGCAGGACAAGATCTGTTCAGTAAGATAGCTGGCTCTTTACACTGATACAAAGCCTTAGGGTTTAGTTGTGGCTTAAAGCAATGTCAGTGGGGTGCTGCCTAAGCTAGAGCTGCTGGAGCCATTTTGTGCCGCATGCATGCTACTCCCAGGAGAGGAAGGGGTGTGAATCATTGTGTGTTCTTCATTTAAGAGATTGCTTGTGTGCTGCCTGCCTCTCACTCCCTCCACCTGAAGTCAGTTCCACAACCCAGCCCTTTGGCTAGGACAGCTATCGTGGAACAGCCCTGGAGCTTGAGGGAGTGTCATTGTACCTTCCCCTCCCGCACTCCCCGGGGTCGCATCAGGTGGTGGTGGTGGTGGTGGTGGTGGAATACTTTCTGCACTCTTTCTCCTTGCATCATTCAGTATCTTAGGGCTAGACACATTCATCATAAACCTTGAGTGCATTGCTTCCAGGCTCACAATAGTCTGGCAATATTTTCAGTGTTATGACTTGAGTTAGTAAATTATAATAAAATCGTGTTCTTTGCGTCCGTATGTGATGAAATCTGCACTAAGGACTAAAGACTACTGTTAATAGGCAGCTTCTTGTCTTCAGCAGCTAATTAAAAAAATTCCTTTGTGCTTTCCATTACAATAGTAATTGACCTTTAGTTAAAGATCCCCTCTACTAGGTGGTCCCCTAGGTGGTCACCACAAGCAGGCTTCACTACCGTGAGACACAGATCCAATAATCATGGAAAACTTAGCTCATGGGATTGGTAATAGAACATCAAGCCTTTTAATGAGCTCTTGGTTGTTAATTACATTCAAGACTAATCCAATTTCTGGTGGACAGAAACAGCCACCATAGCTGGCACCAGAGTTTGCAATCACAAGAGAATCCAAAACTTCATGGGCTCAAGCAGAACTACCCCCTTCATCCTTGGTACCTCTAGAGCAGGACTAAGGTTGAGTGTAGGAGAAGATGAGGCAGCTTGCATTGCTATTGCTTGTGCTGAACACTGTTGTGTGGAGAGAGGACTTCAGTCTCTGGAGCTAGCATTTGGCACCTTGCAAGAGAAAACAATTCCCTTTTAAAAGAAAAAGCCCAAATGTGAATTACACAAACCCACAACTGAGTTACACAATATCCAGTTTAAGATCTTGTACATTGCATGTTGTTAAACTGGACTCATTAATATTAAAATTGTTCAAAACAGTGCATTCATTCTGCTGCTCTTCTGTCAGAGTTTGTGGTTCAACACTCTCACTTTCCAGGCTCCAGTGAAATGATTTATGTATAACTTAATGCCTTTCCGCTGCCACGTGGATGAAAGAGACCCCTTGAACAATCTGCCAAAAAGTAAAGGCAGCGCTTGTCTAGAGCAGAATTGAGCTAGGACTGGGATACCCAATTTGCCAAACTACACAGACACAATCATGTAGCCCACTCTGACCCATTCTTGATACCCAGAAGAATGGTTACATGTTTGTGATCTTCATACCTGCAAACATTTCACTTAGCACAAATACAGCCATTCATTCTGAAATAAGCCCCTGGAAGGGTTTTCTGAATCAGAGCAATAAGGAGAGGCAGAGGCAATCTAGAGACCAAATGATGTTTTATCTCAATCAGTTGGGGTAGAGTAGAAATCAATGAAGTGGGGAATATTCACACAAAAATCAGAATTAGTTGTTTTAGCAGGAACCACTACTTAGACATACACCGTAAACTACTGTAGACTGCTACTGTTATTGACTGTATATTTACTATTATCTTAATTAAACTCACTTTGTAGGTAACAATTTAGATTTATGAAATAAAATAATTTGGAATTAGATAATACAGTGCAGTAGAATATAAACCCCACTGTTACATGTTCCCTTTTTAGTTTCTCAGTTTTCAGCCTCTGTAAGCCCAGAGTTTGAAGGAAAAGTTCTTGGGATGTTTAGTTATATCTTGAGCAATCCTCTTGTGCAATCTTTGTTTACTGTTTTGAGTTCCAGATTAAATAAAGAAATGTATTCTTTGATATGATGTGTTGGTTTCTTGACTGAACAGTTACCCCTGCGCTCCTTTCTGGCTTCCAGTCCCTTTGCTCTCTGACAATTTCTCTATTGCTGTTACTTCACTTTGGATACTCGAAGATGCTGGCTCACTTTTGCTACAGCTCACTTCCTCATTTCTCAAGTCTGTTCCTTTGTACAGTTTCTCTTTTTTATTTCCTTCACTTTTCATTCTTGCTTTACTTTTCTCACAGTTTTCTAACAATGTTTTTCTACCAATTTCTTAGACTACTTAGAGACTCTTTAGTTATTTAAACTCTTGTTTAATTGTACTGTTCTTCCTTTAACTTCTCCTCTCTTCACCTTATACACTGTCTTTCTTCTTTCTCGGCACTGTCCCTTTTGTGGTCATCCCTACTGTTCCTACCACGGCTTTCCTGTCCTCCTTAACTGGACTGCTACCCTTTCAGCTCTGTTCCTAGTGTCTCTCTCATGATGCAGCTCAGCCACCAAGGCCCCTATCCACTGGCTCCCCACTTACTGCGTCTCTTCTTTTCTGGTGCTGATTGCTGCTCTGCTTGCTACTGGCCTCTCCATCTCTCCGCCAGTGCTGAGCAGCCTCCCTCCAGACTCCACCAGCCATTTCTGCAGCTGCCCGTTTGGCCTGCTCGCAGCTGCGCTTTTAGGGGGAAAGTTGCCATCAGCTCTCCCTGCCTGCTAGTTTGTTTTCTTTTTCCCCCAAAAACCAGCCTGTGTTCAAACTCACCTCACTTCAAATGCCCCAGAGCCCTTTGAGTTCTCCAGACCCGGCCCTCAGAGCAGCCTCTGTGGGCTCCCCTTTTAAAATTAAAAACAAACATTCTCGACATCATGAGGCTGCTTCTAAGCAGCAACTTGTCCTGCTTCCATTGCTCTTCAGACCCAACAGCCTCCAATACAGGTGGGGCATTTCAGTTGGGAAGAATTTGTGAGTGAAAGTGAGTTATTGGCTTCTAAATGGCTCTCAGTTCACACCTCCTCTTCTTAACCCTTTTATATTTTTCTCCGATGCCGGTCTTTAACTGAAACACATGCTGCTATTATTACAAATGTTGCAAATCCTTGTGATTTTATTGTGACTCTCACAGTATCTGACATTTCTCTTAAACCTCCAATTCCTAAAGTCAGATTATCTGAGAATCTCAGCTAAAAAAGTAGCTTTCTAGCACTTATTGGTGCAGAGAAATGCTTGAAAACTTAACGGCTCAAAGAACAGAAGGGGGGAAAGGAAACCAAAGTTAATTTTAAAATCTTTATTTTAATCTATGATTTTTTGAGTGTCGTGACACTGGGTGTTGATCCCAGGCCCACCAGCTCTCTAGGTGACATCCTTTGGTGCTGCACTGAACTGTTGTCCCTGACCACCAGCCTTAGTGCTAAAAGCCTACAGACCCACAGCAGCCACATGCAGGGCCCCTAATTGGAGGGACATACAGCATGTTCATTGGGTACCGGGACTATATAAAACCCCCAACAGGGAGAGGAAGCTGTCTGAGCAACACACCAGTGCCTGCTGATTGCTGCCTCCAGACTGCCCTGCCTTGTTGCTTCGCCCGATCTCACCTCCCTGAGCCAGCCCTTTGAATTGGATCTTTCAGCTACTGACCCTCCTGAGAACTCTGACCATTGCCCCGCACTGCCTCTGGTACTGATTTACCTCCCAGCTACCAATCACCTGCATACACTTGACTACTGCTCTGGACTGCCCCCTAGCCCACCTCGGCCACCAAGCATTACATTGGCACTGTCAGTATTGTTTGCCTTTTGTCCCATAGCAGACTGGTTAACAAATGGACTGGTATACAAAAAACACACTAGGCTAACGTCAGCCACTAATGAATTGCATCCACCTCTGCAGTGAACTATGACAGTGGTTTAACAATGCACAGCGCTACTACCCAATGCTACATGAAAGGATAGAAGGGGAACAATACTAAAACCATACAGGGAATTTAGGTAATTTGAATGTAATTATCTTAGTTGGAATTTGGACAAAGGTACTGGAGTTATTCATAGGTTTGGGGTTTTGGGGGTTTTTTTTAAAGGCCAGAAGGGACCGTTCTGATCATCTAGTCTGACCTCCTTTGTACACAGGCCGAAGAACCTCCCCAGTAACTTCTGCATCACATGCAACTTCTGATTGAGCTATAGCATATCTTCTAGAAAGATATCCAGTCTTGATATAAAGACGTAAGTGACAGAGAATCCATCACATCCCTGGGTATGTTGTTCTAACAGTTAATTACCCTCAATATGTGCCTTAATTCTAGTCAGAATTTGTCTAGATTCAGTTTCCAACCATTGGCTCATTAGAAAAAGGCACAATGAGATCCATCTACTACCAGAAATCTCTTTCCTATGTAGGTACTGGAAAACCATGATCAAGTCACCTCTTAAATGTCTCTTGAACAAAGTAAATAGAGTTAGACAGTTTCTCACTGTTGTTCAGGTTTTCCAAACCTCACTTTGTTCTTGCGTCTCTTTTTTTAACCCTTTCTGGTTATTTTTTTTGACCTCCAACATTGGATACCAGAACTGGACCTCTTCCTGGAAATAATGCTACACATCTTTAACAGCTACTTGTGTTTGGGATCTTTATTCTGTAAGCCATTAAAAAACTATCTACATCATCATATCATCTTCAGCACTGTACTTGGGGGAAAGCGGGAGGGGTCAGTGCTAACTGAAAAGGAAGAGTGCCACCTATTGAATCATCACCACCACCACTTCTTCTTGCAGTCGCCAAGGGTATGTCTACACTCAGAGCTGGGGATGTGAGTTCCAGCTTGAGGAGACATACCCATGCTAGCTCTCATCGAGCTACATGCTAAAAATAGAATGTATCAACGGCAGCATCAGGGCCGGATGTATTAGCTGCCCTGAGTACATGCCCATCAGAGTCAGTACATGCATACGCAGGGTGACTAGCCTCTCCCATTGCTTGCACTTCCACAGCTACACTCTATTTTTAGCACACTAGTTCAATGAGGAGCTAGCACAGGTATGTCTCCTCAAGTTGGGAATCCTCAAAGTATCGACATACCCCAAGTGTACCAGCACGACTCTGTTAAGCTGGTGAGATGTGGCAGGATCACAGCTCAATTCTAGGACGTGACTAACAGAGAAGTTTGAAAGTAGCATGAAGTTTGAATGAAGATCTCAGCAGAGATCCCTCCCAGTCTTCAAAAAATGTCTTGTAAAGGAGACTGTTTGGGACCCGAAAACATAAGTGTGTGGAGCAATAGTACGATAGCTCTATAGCTGCAATTAATTCAACCTGCAATGCTCCACAGCATTTTTCAATACTGTGCACTTAAGTATTTGTTTAGTAATAACTTTATAGATATGAAATAGCATTTACCTATTATTATCCTGCATAGGGAGAAGAAACCTGAAGGAAAAATTTAATAAAGGATGAGGAGGTGGCATAACTAGGGTGATTGAGGCAATACATATTGTAGATAGCGTGCAAGGCCTTTAATAGTTAGTGGATCCCTCTTCACCTGCTACCTCCATTCATTTCAATGGGATATTTGTTGGCTTTAGTTTCAGAACATATTCCAAGCTACCTGACTTGCTCAGAATCTTGCATTGAGTGTGTGAGGCAGAGTAAACACATTTTCTGATTACAACCAGTCTCTTTGCTTTTAATTATTTACTTCTGCCTTCTCTAATTAAAGAACCCGAGAGGCCGCATGAGGAAGAAATAACATTCATTATGAAAGCAAGCACATTTAAAAACAAATGTTGTGATGAAAGGTTATGGTTAAAGTTTCAGTGAAGCCAGTGTGTCTAGCATTATCTTTTTCCCCCTATTTTTAAACTCTTCCATGAAACATTGGCAATGAATATGCAACTACTATTATATACTTAGCCTCCACATAATGTTAAATTCAGCTGTTGTAAATCCACTTACAAAGTGAACACGTGTCTAAACATTTAATTAACCATATGCTCTTTTCAGGTATTTTCTACGCTTAATGGAGAACCGCCTTTGATTTAGCTGTTTGCCTTGTTCATTTGCTACAAAGGAGATTGCTCCCTCTCAAGCAGAACAGACCCATCTGAGTGATCAAAAGCTATTTCAGTCAAAATACAAACCAACAAATTGTTTTCGTATTGTTCCTAAAATCCCTAAGGAAACATCACATTCAAGACATTCTTCAGGCCACGGTTGCTGTTCCTGTTGCCTGTGTGTGGTCTCAAGGTATTCAAACCAGTTGTGGTGCAGTGCACCAGCAGAGGGAAACATAGAGCTGTGTACACTGTTACTCCAGTCTGCAAAGCTTTCCCATAATATACTATCAATGGGAAACTTGCATTGAAGTAGTTTTCATTCATGCACATAAGAGATTTTTCCATGTGATATTTTTTTTAATGAACTACAGAAATGTTTAATCAATTGTTTAAAAAATCCAACAGGTCAATAGATTGCCTTGTAATCAGGACTGTGCATACTCTGAGGTACAAGGGACTAAATTCTGCCACAAACACGGCTGAATTCCAGGACAATGTTAACTTCTTGTATCTCCATGATATACCCTTCATTCCCACCCCCAAATACACAAACACAGCTATGGCCCCTAGTTGAAAATACTCGCTGATGTACGATTTGTCCCTGATTATTATCAGCGGTGATTATTTTTGATGGTGGATGTTTTTGCTGTGTTCACCAAACGGTCCAGCTCTATTGGCTTCAGCAGTTATGACAATGTGTGGGTGGTCCAGCTCAGAATCTCTTTCCCTTGCCTCGTCATGTGTGCCAGGGAAGAAGAAAGCTTGTAGTCAGCTTCAGGGGTTCATTTTCTCAGCTCAGCAGGCCTTGGCTGCTACTCTATTCTCTAGCCAGCCTGCCTGCCCAGCCTGCACTTCTGGCTCCCCTCACTCCCTGAGTCCAGCTTTATCACCATCCCTTCCCCCCGCTTGCCCAGTTCTATAGAAAGTGGAGGGAGCATGCACAGTACTCTAATTCACTCACATCTGTGGGGAAAGGTGCAGCGCAAGAGTCAGCTACAGCCTGCAGGAAAATAATACATTCTGCAGCAAAAAAGCTGAATTCTGCCGCAGCACCACTGAGTCCATGAGGCCGAATGAGTTGAATAGGGCAGGCCACACACCTCTCCAGCCATTGCTTCAGGCTCTGTGTAGATGCAGATGGGCATCACTCAGTATATATTTTCAAGGTAATTTTTGCAACCATAAGAGCTAATTTTTTTTATAGAAAATCTGAGATTCTGGAGCACAGTTCTGCAGCCGGGGTGAATTTTGTGGGAAATGTCACAGCTGCAGAATACATGTGGCCCTGTTTATAACCATCTATAGCACACACTACTGCAATCTCTTTATAATATCTATTAATCATTTATTAACCCTTTGTGACGGGGCAAGGCCAGAGGGCTATAGGAAAGTGGTAAGGAACCAGTATGTTAGCCCCAGGATAAACAAATCCCTGATACCTTATGGCAGTTGCTCCAGGTTAATCAAGACACCTGGGGCCAATTAAGAACTTTCCAGAAGGCAGGGAGGTTAATTGAGACACCTGCAGCCAATCAGGTGACTGGCTGAAACTAGTTAAAAGCCTCCCAGTGAGTCAGTGAGGGGCGCATGTCAGGAGCTGTGGAAGGAGGTTGCGTGTGAGGAGCTGGGAGCAAGAGGCACTAGGAGCTGAGAGTAAGAGGACGTACTGCTGGAAGATCCTGTGGTGAAGATAAAGAAGGTGTTGGGAGGAGTCCATGGGGAAGTAGCCCAGGGAGTTGTAGCTGTCGTGCAGTTGTTCCAGGAGGCACTCTAAACAGCTGCAATCCACAGGGCCCTGGGCTGGAACCTGGAGTAGAGGGCGGGCCCGGGTTCCCCCCAAAACTCCCAACTCCTGATCAGACACAGGAGGCGTTAACCTGGACTGTGGATTCTACTAGAGGGGAAGATCTCTGAGGCAAGCAGAATCCGCCAATAAGCGCAGGACCCACCGAGGTAGAGGAGGAATTTTGTCACACCTTATAGTAACCATTGCTAAATGGTTTATAAAGTGTGACCTGTAAATCTTGATTTTGGAGGATCAATAGTGACTCCATAGTTATTGGGTCCATTGGAAATTTAGTCAGAAGCATTACTTTGACCCTGCATCGATCTTAGGCCCACCCACAGGCTCTCAGATCAAACAATTTCTCTATATGCACAACTAAAATTGAATGTAAGTTAGTCAGTTAAGTTTGGTGGATACTCTGAAGAGTCCTCACGCCATCCATTCCCAGACTCCATCATTATCATACCACCGTCCATGGGGCTGGCCTCAGTATTTTTGCGGCTGGGTTAGTGAGCTCGATCCAGCTCCTCCTGATGTCAGAGGCAAAAAAGACCGAACTGAAAGGAGAATCAGCCCAAAGTGATTAGTACTGAAGTAGCAGCCTGTGAAAGTTGAAACATAGCAGAGGTCTGATAATTTTTAGGTCTAACTAGGTCAACATTTCAGCTGCATTTCAAACCCAATTAATTCCTTTGCAGAATAATCTTAGGAGGTGGGGTTTTATCAGCTGTGGGGCACTGTAGTAAGCATGTCAAATAAAAACCAAAGCAATAGACTGACCTGGAAGCAAAATCCTGGTCCAGAAAATTCTCATCTTCAATATGTAAATAAAAAGAAAGAGAGAACATTGCTCCTTTGCGTCATTGGCTGGTACAAAGGAAAATTGCAGTCAGCTGAATCATGAGGAGCTTTAATATAACCTGTTTTAAAATTGGCATCTTTGTGGGGAGGAAACGGTTGGGGCCCCATTCTCAAGGTGGTCTAGGAGTACCAGAAAGGAATAACTCTCTCTGACGTAATGGTGGAGACTAACTCCTTGCAATACAACAGCTGCTGGATTGTGCAGTCTTGAAATGGAATTGAGAAACGGAGGATCAATACATCCATAGCCATAAATATATTTCATAATAACTTTAATGTTTGAAGCCATAGCAATGAAATATTTGCCTTTTGTTATCTGTTAATTCCCCTGGCTGAAGACTAAACTTGGCAGATTATCAGTTACAAAAGGGAATAATACATTACGATAAACAGAAAAGGAGCAGCTGGAGAAGCCTGACAGAGAACCATCCAGAGCATAAGATACAAGGTGTTCATGCAGTAGCCAAGTTTGTCCTGTAATATCTGGTAATCAGTTGTATGAGAACTGTAGGAAATGCCAGTCCAGTGCTTTGTCAATGCCATGTGTTAAGTTGCCATGTGGGAGAGTTCATTTTGGAAACAAGACTTGGGCAAATTTCCTGACTTCTGTGGATGATGAAAAACACTGAGCGCACTGAATATGATAGTGCACTAGGTGTAAGCAGCATGGGGGCTGTCTCTCAGAATGCCCCTTGCTGGTGGATTAATGGAACCACAGTGGCAACGGCTGTGAGTGGTGATTGTTTGGTTCACTGGACAGGCATTCAGTAATACAAATGGAATGTGAAAGCTGAATAGGGAACATCAACACATGATGGGCCTAGTAATAATGGACAAAATGCTTAATGTGTGATGAACACTTTTTGGACTTGTTGCAATTGCTGGTGGGAAGAGTTGGCAAGAGTATAAAAAAATGGAAACTGCAGAGTTTAGAGTGACAGAAATAAATTCAATGGTCTATTGTGAATAGAAATGTAGCAGGAACAAAGAGTGTCATGAAACCATCAACTTCTATATGTTAGACCTGATTTGTTATCTTAATGAAGCCTCTTGACTCCTTTCACATCCCATTAAAAAGCTTTGGGGTTTAACTTCAACATTTGGTGAATTTGATCTAATAATGTTTACTTCATAGTGTAAACATCCTTGCGTTGTGATGCTAGCCCAGTAGTGCCTTGGGTCTGAAGAAGGAGTTCTTCCATCAGAGTGCAGGTGGTGAGAAAGAGTCCAGTGTCCTGATGAAGGGGCCAGTTTTCTCCTGTCCATATTCCAGAGATAAATTCTAGGGCGCTAGTCCCTTGTAGGGTGATGCAATAAAGCAAACCTCAGCACACCATGATGCTTACATTTGGTAAACTTCTAGAACCATAGAAGTGTAGGACCGGAAGGGACCTCAATAGGGTCACCTAGTCCAGTCCCTCACACTCAAGGCAGGACTAAGTAATAACTAGACCATTCCTGACAGGTGTTTGTCTAACCTTTTCTTAAAAATTTCTGATGATGGAGATTCCACAACCTCCCTAGGCAATTTGTTTCAGTGCTTAATTACCCTGACAGTTAGGAAGTTTTTCCCAATGTCCAACCTAAACTGTCCTTGCTGCAATTTAAGCCCATTGCTTCTTGTCCTATCCTCGGAGGTTAAGGTGAACAATTTTTCCCCCTCCTCCTTGTAACAACCTTTTATGTACTTGAAAACTGTTATAATATTCCCCCTCCCCCCCCCCCCCCCCGCTCACTCTTCTCTTCTTCAGACTAAACAAACCCATTTTTTTTCAATCTTTCCTCATAGAACATGTTTTCTAGACCTTCAATCATTTCTGTTCTCTTCTGGACTTTCTCCAATTTGTCCACATCTTTCCTGAAACATGGTACCCAGAACTGGACAGAGTACTCCAGTTGAGGTCTTATCAGCGTGGAATAGAGTGGAAGAATTACTTCTCCTGTCTTACTTACAACAGTCCTGCTGATATATCCGAGAATATTGTTTGCTTTTTTTGCAACAATATTATCTTTTGACTCATATTTAGCTTGTGATCCATTATAATCCCCAGATCCCTTTCCTCAATACTCCTTCCTAGGCAGTCATTTCACATTTTGTACATGTGCAATTGATTGTTCATCCCCACAATTTTAGGTTACAGACTAATTAGGCTGGTTCAAGGACTTTTTTAAACTATTTGCTCAGTCCCCAATAAACACCATCCAAGATGAGGTTGAAGTTTAACACTTTTTAGGAGCTTGAGATGAAATCTAAATCTCATCTGGGGATCTCCTTACCTGCGATCTTTGGCACCAAGCATGGCAATTTGACCAATTACTTATTGAAGTGTGAGTCCCTCCAATATAAAATTTTCCTGAAAGCTTAGGTGTTCTTTATTCCATGACAAGCAGGTAAATAGACAGTAGAACCCTTGGAAGGACTTTTGAAATTGGTCCTGCCACCCATTTTGCCATGGTTATTTATGCCCCTTTCATCTCCAGGTTGTTCTACTGTTTTTTGCACTGCTTGAGGCTGTCCTTGAAGCCTACCTGGAAAATTTAACTGGTGCACAATCTTTGTCACCACTTACCTTATGGTGCTTTTTGCAGACAATACATTGAACCTGTGCTCCAGAAGCTGCACTGGCTTTCAGTTTGAGTTCAGTTAATCACTAAAGCCCTTCCTGGTTTGGCTCTCATGTATCTTAGAAACTGTTTCTCCTTGTGTTTTACCTATGTAGTTGAGATCAGCTGGGAGGCTTATAGTTGCCATACCTCAGTGTTTCCTTCTGGGAGTTGGGAAAAGGCATTTTTAGTGGAGAATTTTTTATTCTTCAATTTGTTCCTCCACTCTTGCTTTAATAATAACACCTAGCTCTTCTGTAGCCTTTTTCATCAGTAGATCTCAATGCACTGTACCAAGGAGGGCAGTACTAATTGGAAAACTGAGACATGGAGTGGGGCAGTGACTTGGCCAAAATCACTCAGCAGGCCAGTGGCTTTAACAGAACTGGGATCTGTTGATCTTCAACACTCCACAGAGCCTATTTTTTCAGGCTTCTTTGAGGAGGAAGGGAGGACTAGCTTTTAGTCTGTATGTTTTAGAGTGTTTTAAAAGTTGACATTGGGTCACGCTGAACTTTCCTATGTGTATTTTTAAATGATGCAAATGATGCCATCCAGAGGAGTAGGATAGGTGCATACTGTAAATGGAGCAGAGTAATATATTCATAACAAGTCACTTTTAACCAAAACATCTTCTTTTAGTGATTGGACACACATTGTTTAAAAGTTAGAAATTACATTCCAAAATAATTGTGTTAAAAAATTCTTGCACTTTTCTTAGTATTTTGAACCAGGTTGATTGGTTGAGATTGATCACATGGTTTGGAGTATGGTTTCCAGATTGTTTTAGTCAGCCCCATGTGATCAGGTGAGATAGTGGAAGCCATTTTTGATTCCATTAACTGGAGGAAGGGGCAGCAATGGAAGACGTGGAGAGCTGTTTTTTTCCCCTTAGAAGACCTTTCAACATCAGCCCTAATTTTGGGTCATCCTGAAGACACCATTTAGGAGGGTGATCTGTGGGAGGACTGAAGGAAGGTTGTTTGGGGACAGGGCACATGGCCTGGATAGCCTCCTGCATAGTTTCCTTTTAGAGCTAGTTAAATAATTTTCAAATTTTGAAATGCAAATGAAGCATCCACTTTCTGAACTTTTGAGACTTCACTCTTCATTGGATTTTAGCTCTGTAGAGGTTGGTTTGTTGTGCACTCGGCTATGGTGAGGCAGCTTTACAGCCTGCTTTCATATGCAGTCTGGTTGTGTTACTACTGGGTTATATATATATATATATATATATATATATATATATATATATATATATATATATATATATTATTGTCATAAGAACAAGTAAAGTACACTGATGAAGTTGTAGCTGCCAAATATTGCTGACCTACGGACCATATTGTACCATTCTATGTCTACTATTTTTTTTTAAAAAAAGCATAAGAAACAACAGCCATGTATTTTTGCCGACTTCTGCCAGTCACATATCCTGAGATGCGACAAAGGGTCCTGTGGCACCTTATAGACTAACAGAGGTATTGGAGCATAAGCTTTCGTGGGTGAATACCCACTTCATCAGATGCAAGCAGTGGACATGTCCAGGGGCAGATATAAATGTGCAGGGAAGAGTCAGGCTAGAGATAACGAGGTTAGCTCAATCAGGGAGGGTGAGGCCCTCTTCTAGTAGCTGAGGTGTGAATACCAAGGGAGGAGAAACTGCTTTTGTAGTTGGCTAGCCATTCATAATCTTTGTTTAATCCTGAGCTGATGGTGTCAAATTTGCAAATGAACTGAAGCTCTACAGTTTCTCTTTGGAGTCTGGTCCTGAAGTTTTTTTGCTGCAGGATGGCTACCTTTAAATCTGCTATTGTGTGTCCAGGGAGATTGAAGTGTTCTCCTACAGGCTTTTGTATATTGCCATTCCTTATATCTGATTTGTGTCCATTTATCCTTTTGAGTAAGGACCATCCAGTTTGGCCGATGTACATAGCAGAGGGGCATTTCTGGCACATTATGGCGTATATTACATTGGTGGATGTGCAGGTGAATGAACTGGTGATGGTGTGGCTGATCTGTTTAGGTCCTGTGATGGTGTAGATATGTGGGCAAAGCTGGCATCGAGGTATCCTGAGATGTTAGGGAAGCACAAGGTGTGCTATTCTATCCACATTATTTTAAGGTTGTCCAACACTTCCCACTATAAGTTCCTCTTTTCAGTTGCTTACGACTTTGCCAAACTTTAACCATTTGGGCTGAAATTCTCCATGCTGGATGTGTACCTCAGGCTGAAAATTTCAGTCAAAATGATTCAGCCATTTCTAAGAATGAGGCAAGGAAAAATGTTGTTTTGTTCAAATTAAAAAATTATGGCGACCTTTTCTTTGAGAAGTTCTAGCATCTCCTTGGAGCAGGGAGATAAAATTTGGCAGGAAACAGCCTTTCTGTCAGTGATGTGCCTTTTGATGTCCCCATGAAGATCTGCCCAAATTTGGCCAAGTTCTAAGCCTTTGAAAAAATTACAGTTTGTACATATTTAGTAGAGACTTCATAGATTTTAGCAGCTAAATTCCCCAAAGATTTGGTCTGCACTGGGCGTGTTCCAGACTAGAGTTGAGTGGGACTTTCCCTGCAATTGTATCTCTGGGCTGCCGTGGGCTGCCCCAGGTCTGGGCCTGGGCACCTAAACTGAGGGCAGGGACTCTGTGCCTCCTGTCCTCTCACTGATCACCTGCTGGATGCAGGCACCATGGAGGAGAAAGCTGCCAGATTCTAATACAGAGGGGACTGGAGGGAAATGGAAGGGGAAGGGACTGAGAACCAGTGGGAGCAGGAGAGGATGTAGGAGGAGACAGATCTGATGAGGAACAGGTGTGCAGACTCTGCATTGAATGAGGAAGGGGTCATGTGGAAAAAGTAGTATGTGATCATGTAATACTGTATCATAATGAATATGAACAAGGGGAGCGAATTAAGGCTCACAGGCAATTCTGGCATGTCCTAACTTGTGAGTGCTTGACTTTGCAACATTCATAATCTTTTAATGTAGCTTTTTAGTGTGTATGTAACCCTTCTGCCAGGTGGAGCCAGCAGCGACAAGGGCCGGGTTCAAAACTAGGGGCTCCTTTTCAACAGTACAACACAGAAACAGCTTGAGCCCCCACCCAGTCACCTGGGATAATTGCACACCATCCCCTGGGTGCCTGTAAGAGGCAATACTTCCCTTCTCTGAGTGTAGAAAAGAAACTGTTAATAAAAAGGTGAAAAGTAACCCGGCATTAACTTGGGAAAGCACCACAAGCAGGATTCATGAGCATAAAACCATGGGCAAAACCCACACCCCAAGATACATTGGGCAGTGTCTTTTGCCTCAGGTTCTTAAGTCTAGCAACCAAAAGTTCCTCCAGCGTGCCCCTCCCGGCACTGCGCCTTTCTCACAGCGATTGTCCTTGCTCAGTGGAGACCCAGAGTTCAGAGGTGCATCTGCGTGAGTTCACCTGCCACCCTGGGCTAGGGGAAAAGCCCCTTGCTCACTCTGGCATTGGCCGCTCTGCCGAGTGCTCCACACCCTCTGGGATGTCTTGAGGTCCCACCACTTAACACAGCTCTCAGTGATTTTGTTGGTGTGGGAGCCTCACTGCTAATGCAGACTGGACAGTCTCTTTAATCAGAAAAACTGTTGCACAGCAGGTCTAATGCTTAGACCTGGTTAGGAGTGAGTTGCAGCTCTATTGGTGTGAAACAAGCAATTCTCAGTTGAGCCTTAATCAGCTCTGTTATTACACAGTGGAGGGGTCAAATGATGTCTGGGACCCTTAGGCAGGACCCACCCTCAACTCCACTGAGCATTGGCTCCCTGTCCCCTCCCTAGCAACTGCAGTTCAGTTCAGAGTGAGTCCCTCAGTCTGTTCATGCCAAGCACAGTTCTGCTGCCCTTGAGTCACACAACAAGGATAACAGTGCTTTATTTCTCCTGCCCCAATAACTTAGGGTATGTCTACACTACGACTGTAGTCCAATTTTACCAAAATTGATTTTTGTGAACCGATATTATGAAGTCGAACGTGTGTGTCCATACTAAGTACATTAAATCGGCGTTGTGAGTCCACAGTATCGGGGCAAGTGACGACATTACAAGCGGTGCACTGTGGGTAGCTATACCACAGTTCATGCAGTCCCTGCTGCCCATTGGAATTATGGGTCGAGCTCCCGATGCCTGATGGACCAAGAAATTTGTAGTGGGTGGTTATGGGTACATGTCGTCATTCAACCGTCACTCCCCCCCCTCCCTCTGTGAAAGCAACGGCAGACAATGATTTCGCGCCCTTTTCCCTGGATTAAAAGTGCAGATGCCATAGCGCGGCGAGCATGGAGCCCGGTGAGATCATCACAGCAGTTATGGCGGTTGTCAGCACCTCGTGCATTATCGTGCGCTTTATCCAGAGCCGGAACTTGAGAAATCAGGAGAGTAGTCAGCGCGGTGACGAGAGTGACGAGGACATGGACACAGACCTCTCTCAGAGAACGGGACCCCGCAAATTAGACATCCTGGTGGCAATGGGGCAGGCTCATGCCGTGGAACGCCGATTCTGGGCCCGGGAAACGAGCACAGACTGGTGGGACTGCATAGTGCTGCAGGTCTGGGATGAATCCCAGTGGCTGCGAAACTTTCGCATGCATAAGGGCACTTTCCTGGAACTTTGACTTGCTGTCCCCTGCCCTGAAGCGCCAGGACACCAGGATGAGAGCAGCCCTGACAGTTGAGAAGCGAGTGGCAATAGCCCTCTGGAAGCTTGCTACGCCTGACAGCTACCGGTCAGTCGCGAATCAATTTGGAGTGGGCAAATCTACTGTGGAGGTTGCTGTGATGCAAGTAGCCAACGCAATCGTTGAGCTGCTGCTGTCAAAGGTAGTGACCCTGGGAAATGTGCAGGTGATAGTAGATGACTTCTCTGCGATGGGATTCCCTAACTGTGGTGGGGCTATAGACGGAACTCCCATCCCTCTCTTGGGACCGGACCACCAGGGCAGCCAGTACATTAACCGCAAGGGCTACTTTTCAATGGTGCTGCAAGCACTGGTGGATCACAAGGGACGTTTCACCAACATCAACGTCGGATGGCCGGGAAATGTTCATGACGCTTGTGTCTTCAGGAACTCTGGTCTGTATAGAGGGCTGCAGGAAGGTATTTACTTCCCAGACCAGAAAATAACAGTTGGGGATGTGGAGATGCCTATAGTGATCCTTGGGGACCCAGCCTACTCACTAATGCCCTGGCTCTTGAAGCCCTACACAGGCGCCCTGGACAGTAGTAAGGAGCTGTTCAACTACAGGCTGAACAAGTGCAGAATGGTGGTGGAGTGTGCATTTGGACGTTTGAAAGGGCGCTGGAGAAGCTTACTGACTCGCTCAGAACTCAGTGAAACCAATATACCCATTGTTATTGCTGCTTGCTGTGGGCTCCACAATCTCTGTGAGAGTAAGGGAGAGACGTTTATGGTGGGGTGGGAGGTTGAAGCAAATCGCCTGGCATCAGCTTACACGCAGCCAGACACCAGGGCGATTAGAAGAGCACAGCAGGACGCAGTGCGCATCAGGGAAGCTTTGAAACCTAGCTTCCAGACTAACCAGGGTAACCAGTGACTCTTACGTTTGTTTCTCCTTGATGAGAACCTGCCCCCGTTTGTTTACTCTGTTTATATTGCCTATCCTCTCTAATTACCAACCCCCTTCCCCCCCATCCCCCCCTTTGAGCGCACCTTGCTTTGAAAGGAAATAAAGGAACCATTGTTTCACAAACAACATTTTTTTATTCAAGATTTAGTAAGAAAGGGAGAGAACTGGGACGGTGGCCAGGGTGGGGTGCGGGCAGCGGGGTGGAGGAAGGAGGGAAGGAAAGGCCGTTTCAAAACTTGTGGAATGACAGCCTTCTGCTGCTTGAGCAATCCGCAGGGGTGGAGTGGTTGTTCGCACGTAGCCTTCCCGCCCGAGTTTTGAGGGCGGTTACAGATGTGCTGCAGCGGCGGTCTGTCATCCTGCTTCCGTTCCTGCAGCACATCCACCAGACGCTGGAGTGTGTCGGTTTGCTCCCGCAGTAGCCCAAGCATCGCCTCTGTCACTCTCTGGTCTTCCTGCCGCCACCTCTCAGCTCGAGCGCTGCCCGCTTGCTTTTATTGGGAAACTGTGTCCCTCCACAGATTCTGCTGAGCTACTTCAGTGCGGGAGCACTGCATTAGCTCAGAGAACATCTCGTAGCATGTGCATTTCTTTCTCCGCCTTATCTGCGACAGCCTTTGGGAGGGAGATGCCGGGGGAAGCCTAGGAACAGTTGCAGCTGTGGGATGAAAAAAAGGGATTGAATTTTTTAAATAGATACATTTTACAGAACAATGCATATACTCTTTCGCGATGAACTGCACCATTCACAGTACCTACCAAATATACTTTCAGTACAAGGTCGCATTTTGCATCTTTATATTGAGTGCCTGGGGCTTTGGTGTACAGATCACACACGCAGGGCTGGGCAACAGAATTTGGCTAGTGAGCGGCCATGGTAAGCCATAGACTTTCGGCTTCGGAAACCTTAATTAACAGCAGCGCCCTCCTTTCACGCTCAAAGCCAAGTAACTCAAAACAAGTAACTCCAGCCATCCCATTCTATGGGATGCTAGCTTTCGCCGTCACCCCACTGTGTGGCTGGTACCAGGGGAGATCCCTGCTAGCTGAACACCAACTGCCCAGCCTGAACGGCCCCCCTCCCTGCCCCCACCGCGTGGCTGGTACCAGGGAAGATCCCTGCAACCCGGACGCCAACTGCCCAGCCTGAACGGCCCCCCTCCCATCCCTCACCGCGTGGCTGGTAGCAGGGAAGATCACTGCTAGCCGAACGCCAATCGCTCAGCATGAAGGGTCCCCCGCCCCCACCGCGTGGCTGGAAACTGCGGGGAGGATTTCTTTTCAGGAACAGGCAAACAGCCCAGTAGAAACGGCCACCTCTGACTGTCCCTGTAATTAAATTCCCGTATTTCAAACAGGTCACCATGAATAATATCACTCTGAGGATAACACAGACAGAGAAAGAACGGATGTTGCTTGAATGCCAGCAAACACCGGGGCTGTATGCTGCCAGTCTTTGCCGTGCAATGATACCAGAGTACTTGCTACTGGCCTGGCGTGGTAAAGTTTCCTACCACGGAGGACGCAATAAGGCTGCTTTCCCCAGAAACCTTCTGCAAAGGCTTTTAGAGTACCTACAGGAGAGCTTCATGGAGATGTCCCTGGAGGATTTCCACTCCATCCCCAGACATGTTAACAGACTTTTCCAGTAGCTCTACTGGCAAGGAATGCATCCCAAGTCCTCAGGGCAAAGTAATCATTAAAAACCAATTGCTTTACAACCAAGTCTTTTCAATTCAAAAGATGCTCTCACCTGATGTGCCTTCTCTGGCTTCACGGTCCGGGATACCACCTTGGGAGGGTTGGGAGGGGATCTCTGTCAGGGTGAGGAAGAGTTCCTGGCTTTCGGGGAAATCGCCCTGCAGAGCGCTGTCGACCCCCTCGTCCTCATCATCCCCCTCATCATCTTCCCCATCCACAAAAACCTCAGAGGATGCGAGTGATGAGAATACCCCATCCTCGGAGTCCACGGACATGGGTGGGGTAGTGGTGGCGTCCCCCACTAGGATGGCATGCAGCGCAGCGTAGAATTGGCATGTCTGGGGATCTGACCCGGAGCGTCCGTTTGACTCTTTGGTCTTCTGGTACACTTGTCTCAGCTCCTTAATTTTAACGCGGCACTGCGTTGCATCCCTGCTGTATCCTCTGTCCGTCATGGCCTTGGCGATTTTTTCATAGATTTTTGCATTCTGTCTTTTCGATCGTAGCTCTGATAGCACGGATTCATCCCCCCAGACTGCTATCAGATCTAACACCTCCCGTTCTGTCCATGCTGGAGCCCTCTTTCTATTCTGGGATTGCATGGTCACCTCTGCTGGAGAGCTCTGCATCATTACCTGTGCTGCTGAGCTCGCCACGCTGGCCAAACAGGAAATGAAATTCAAACTGGCCAAACAGGAAATGAAATTCAAATGTTCCTGGGGCTTTTCCTGTGTACCTGGCCAGAGCATCCGAGCTGGGACTGCTGTCCAGAGAGGTCACAGTTGTGCACTGTGGGATAGCTCCCAATGACCAATAACGCCGAATTCCGTCCACACTAACTCTAATTTGACACGGCAATATCGATTTTAACGCTAATCCCCTTGTCGGGGAGGAGTACAGAAATCGATTTTAAGAGCCCTTTATGTCGAAACAAATGGCATCGTTGTGTGGACGGGTGCAGGGTTAATTCAATTTAACGCTGCTAAATTTGATATAAACTCTTAGTGTAGACCAGGCCTAAGTGATTTGTGATCCAACACCAGCCAAAAGTGAGCTTTTGGGCGAAACAGTCCCATGATGCTGCGTATATAGGCAGAGTCAACAGCACCGGATTTGGTGGGAGACGGGGCCTTCCCCCCAACTTTTTAACATAAGTGTAGTTTGGGGAGCAGGGGCGGTGTTGCCCCCCCAAACTGCAAGCCTCAGGCAGGTGCGGAGTAACGCCGACAGGGGCTGTGCTTTGTACCGGGGGATCTGATCACCTCCCCTGTTGCAAATGCAGCCCGGCCCGCGCTACTAATCAGTGTTTCTGAACAGAGGGTCACAACAGGAGGTCACAGGATGGGTTTTGGGGGGGTCACAAGTGCAGGGCCAGCATTAGGGGGTGGCAAGCAGGGCAACTGTCTGGAGCACACACCCATAAGCACTGACTTTTATTTTTCAACAGGGGTACTCGACCCTGGCTCCACCTGAGGTCCTGACTCCACTCTGCCCCTTCCCCTGAGGTCCTTCTCTTGCTCCACCTCTTCCCACACCCACTCTGCCCCCTCCCCTGAGGTCCCCACCGCTCGCTGCTCTCTACCCTCCTCCAAGCATCTCCCCCAGCCTCTGAACAGCTGATTGCCGGTGCCTCTGAACAGCTGATTGGTGGTGTCTCTGAACAGATGATTGGCACTACCGCCGATCAGCTGTGGCTGGTGGGTGCTGAGTACCCACTATTTTTTTTCCTGTGGGTGCTCTAGCCTCGGAGCACCCATGGAATGGTGCCTATGCCCATTCCACAGGGGGTCCCATTAAACTAAGTTACATGCTTCAGCCCCAGGTGGCAGGGTTCGGGTTTCAGACCCTTGAAAGGTACAGTAGTGGGGAAAAGGTTGAGAACCACTGCTCTAGTGCAAGTAAACTTTATGCTGCAGTCCCTTCCTGTCTCCATGAGCTGTGGGTAGGGTGACCAGATGTCCCGATTTTATAGGGGCAGTCCCAATATTTGTGGCTTTTTCTTATATAGAAGCCTATTACCACCCACCCCCATCCCGATTTTTCACACTTGCTGTCTGGTCACCCTAGCTATGTGATTTATGGCAGCAGAGAATGTGAGGCTTTTAGAACTGAAAGAACAATTACAGCTAGCTAAAAATCTGTTTCATTGCTGAATCGCTGTAAGCTGATGTGAACTCAACCAGCATTGTTGAGCCCGTGATACGGCAGTTTGTACCTCACTTTCCTGTAGTAGTATATTGTCTTGTGTGCACTCTCTCTCGTGCTCATGGGCTGAACTGAATCCAAAAGCCTCATTGTGAAATACAGAGTCAAATCAGATTCCAGCTCCAAATGTCATGACTCTGCTCCATCTCTAGGCTGTACATATGGATCTGTCTTATTACAATTCAAGTGCCGGTTTGTGTTCATTGCTGCCCAGACACATAAGACACAGTGTCTGCCCCATTGAACTAACAATCTAGTGCAGACATAAACACAGCATCTCAGGCACTGCATAGGAATGTGCGTACCTTGGTATGTACGCTAGAAACCGCTGAAAAATCAAATCCCAAGAGCAGGATTTGTGTGACTCCGCCATGATCCTGGCCTCTGAAGACATATCTGGAGAAGGATTAAAGCACACTCTTTTATATCTATTATTTATATACACAGTAAATGTTGATCCAAGCCAAAAATGTATAGTACTCTTTTTAAACTGAAGATTGTGATGTTTTATTTAAAAAAATATAGCCTGGGCTTTCTGAACTTTGGAAAGTCACAGAGGTAAGTAATAAATCTGCTCAAAACTGCACTCAAGTGCATTTTGAAAACACACAGTACTCTTAAACAACCCATTTGTTCTATGCATAATTTAACTTTGCATAAGAAAATAGTTGTCAGGCACCGCAGGCATTTCACTTCTGACTGCACACATTTAAACTCTGTGCACCAATTCAGCAGCACGTGGCTTTTTAAAAGCCTTCTTGTATCCGATGATACAGTTAAGTGGGATGGGCATGGCGTTGCGTACATTTTCAATCAGCATTCCATTTCCGTTTCTGTCTGAATATTTTGGTTGTGTTCTAAAGTTTGCATAAAGGTGTCTGGCACCGATGCCTACCCCCAGACAATAAGGAATGTGCGATTAGCAGAGCTTGAACAAAATCTTACCGCTGAAAGCCACACGCAAATCTCTGGGTCGATAGATTAGCAGCCACTCTGACAGCAAAGACTGCAATAAAAAAAAAAGACCTCTGACTCATTTCATTTTAAAACTAGTTGCCTCATCATAATGGCAATAAAACTTTTTTTAAAAAAAATATCTTGCTGGGACAATTCCATTGCTTAAGAGGTTGTTGATGTTCTAACAATGCTCTTGAGGTTTGGCATTAGCCCAGCACAGCATGGCACATACCCTTTGGTGTCTCTTTGCCTAGCCAAATATAAAATTATACTAGCAGCATAACACCTTGGGGGTTTAACTCATAGTGCAGATCAAAGCTCTTCTAGCTGATGGAGCGGGGTTGAAATTTTTGCAAGAGTTGCGAAGAGTAAAATCTGAGACAACAGAGTCAATCCAAGCAGAGCTTTGGAAATAAATGACACATTGACCCAGGGGGTGAAATTTCTCTCCTCTGGAGCTCCATTAAAGTTAAAGGAGTTACGATTCTAGCTTTATAAATGGAGCCTGTAGGTAAGATTTTCTTCAGTACTGGACAAACACTACAGACTAGGGTAGCTTGAGAGGTGAAAGGGATGGGAGAAAACAAATCTATGCAGGAGAGACAAAGCAGCAGCAAATGACTAAATAAGAATAGCAGAAGTTACATTTCAGCTTGAATCCTACAGGCACAGGATCAGCTGGAACAGTTTTGGAGGTTTTATTACCTTCTTCATAGCTCAGAACCCTTTATTCCTTGAAATGCAGCCGAAACTGGAAAGAAAACAATGGGAAGACACATACACAATATGAACAAAATGTACCAGGTTCTGGCAGACTGTTTCCTAATACCAGAAACAGCCTGAGCAACACCTGTTGTAGATTGAGGTGCAGTTTCATTCTTTGCTATGATTGAAAGCTTAAGAAGGTTGCTTTGTGAGAGGCAATCAAATTACGGTGATAATTCACTTTTCTGTCATAAACATTCTGTTCTGAGAGTGAGAGAAGGCTCAGTTTATCCTTGGTTTAACTCCATTGGCTTCAAAGGAGCCACACCAGGATGAATTCAGCCCAATACATTTAAAATAGACCAGAGGGACTCACCAAAAAGATAAAGCCATGAATAGAGGTTTAAAATTGCTAAACAAAATAACTACAGTAGAACCTCAGAGTTACAAACACCTCAGGATTGGCAGTTGGGCATAACTCTGAAATGTTTAACTCTGAATACAACATTATGGTGATTCTTTCAATAGTTTATAACTGAACATTGACTTAATACAGCTTTGAAACTTTACTATGCAGAAGAAAAATGCTGCTTTTGATCACCTTAATTTAAATGAAACAAACGCAGAAACTGTTTCCTTACCTTGTCAAATCTTTTTTAATCTTTCCCTTTATTTTTTTAGTAGTTTATGTTTAACACAGTACTGCACTGTATCTGCTTTTTTTTTTTGGTCTCTGATTGGTACTTCTCGTTCCAAATGAGGGGCGTGATTGACCGGTCAGTTCGTAACTCTGGTGTTTGTAACTCTGAGGTTCTACTGTAATCACGAACTTTATTTAAAGTACAAATAAACACATAGTCTTTGTGTGAGTGGAATTCACCTTGCACAGAGAGCCAGCACATGCCCTGTGCACCTCTTAAGCCCTATTGTAAGGGTTTAAGTGAATCTTAAGAGGTTCTATCTATCTACAATTGAGTTAGGACAGGAAGAGCAATTTTTGGACACTTGGGTGGGGAGGGGTTCTGTATCACATTGAAAAAGACAGTCAGTCAAAACTCACAATTTTTGTTGAGATCACTTTGTATAGAACCTTGACCATATTAGGGCAACAGTATTAAATTTGTCACTCAGCCATCACCATAACATAGAAACAGGCAAGTGAGAAGATTTTTTTTTAAAGGTACAAAAACAAAAGTCACAATATTAGTTCATCCCAGACTAAAGCATCAGCATTTTGGTTCCCCAGGGAAGGTGATGCTAGCCTGTTATCTCACCTTTGCTTTGGGACTCCCCAGAATGCTAATGCCAATGATCTATGTTTCTGCTTTGTCTGCTACTATAGGAGTTGAATGTTTTCATTGCTCTGATTTTATCTTCCCTGACGCTACCAAAGGAGTGGTTGATACGCTGGAGGGTAGGGATAGGATACAGAGGGACCTAGACAAATTAGAGGATTGGGCCAAAAGAAATCTGATGAGGTTCAACAAGGACAAGTGCAGAGTCCTGCACTTAGGACGGAAGAATCCCATGCACTGCTACAGACTAGGGACCGAATGGCTGGGCAGCAGTTCTGCAGAAAAGGACCTAGGGGTTACAGTGGACGAAAAGCTGAATATGAGTCAACAGTGTGCCCTTGTTGCCAAGAAGGCTAACGGCATTTTGGGCTGTATAAGTAGGGGCATTTCCAGCAGATCGAGGGACGTGATTATTCCCCTCTATTCGGCACTGGTGAGGCCTCATTTGGAGTGCTGTGTCCAGTTTTGGGCCCCACACTACAAAAAGGATGTGGATAAATTGGAAAGAGTCCAACGGAGGGCAACAAAAATGATTAGGGGGCTGGAGCACATGACTTATGAGGAGAGGCTGAGGGAACTGGGATTGTTTAGCCTACAGAAGAGAAGAGTGAGGGGGGATTTGATAGCTGCTTTCAACTACCTAAAAGGGGGTTCCAAAGAGGATGGATCTAGACTGTTCTCAGTGGTAGAAGATGACAGAACAAGGAGTAATGGTCTCAAGTTGCAGAGGGGGAGGTTTAGGTTGGATATTAGGAAAAACTTTTTCACTAGTAGGGTGGTGAAGCACTGGAATGGGTTACCTAGGGAGGTGGTGGAATCGCCTTCCTTAGAGGTTTTTAAGGTCAGGCTTGACAAAGCCCTGGCTGGGATGATCTAGTTGGGGTTGGTCCTGCTTTGAGCAGGGGGTTGGACTAGATGACCTCCTGAGGTCCCTTCCAACCCTGAGATTCTATGATTCTATGATGATTCTATGATTCTACCAAGGAGGCACTAGGTTGCCCACTGTGAGTAGGATAGTCTTGTTCAAAAGCAGGTGACTCAACCACCATTCCTGAGTTATAAACTACACAGTGCTGGAGAGAGTGTCAAATAATCATTCATGCAACTCATACCACAAAGACAGAGAGCTGTGAGTGTCTCTGAGAGCCGTTCAAGCTCCTCCCAAATATCTTGTTTCTATTTTGTTCAAAACTCTGAGCAGCCAGTATGACTGTAATGAGAGGAAGGGTGGCCCTGTGGGTAGGGGGTTGACTGGAGACTTGGGTTTGATTCTCTACTTTGCCACAGACTTTGTGTTACCTTAGTTTGTCTGGGCCTTAATTCCCCATCTGTAAAATAAGGATAGACGTACTTCTTCCTGTGACATTCTGTCCCCCAAATCAATACCCTGGCACCCCCATATTTACCATGATGATATGATTATGATATGTTTTGTTCACAGTATGCCTTGTAAGGTATCATTCTAAAAGTCTTCATCTGTTAAACATTGATATCCTGTTGGATTGTATGTGCTGTCATATCTGAAGTTATGAATATTGACTATATACCATGATATAAATGTCTTTGCTCCTGGAGTGACACCCACAAGGCAGTTTACATCCAGTCTAGCCAGCACATTGTGGATGAACCATTCAAAGTAATGGCCCATTAAGAAACACAATAGGCCATAGAAGAAGCTTATCCTCACCTGATGGGCTTTCCTGTGGACACTTCAGCCAGTATATGAATAAGGGCTGCTAAGACTCATTGAAGCATGCAAGGGTATGTGACTAGATCATGTGATATTGAACACCATTTTGTGCCTGTACTTTTCCACAAATTCTGCTGGGGACTTTGCTTGGAACAATGAAGTTTCCTCTACATGGAAGAAGCTATAAAAGTGACATCATCATCGGGCCTCACTCCCCCTGCAACACAACACCTGGAAACACCTTAGGAACAAGGCTACTGGAGTATAAATAAGGAAGGGCCAGCAACCTCCTCAAGAAAAGATTCTGAACCATCAAACACTGGTGACTGTACTTTGGATTGGAAAACCCTAATTGCTGGGAAGAGGTCAACACTCACAGCTTCTGGGAAACCTGAGGCTTCCAACGGGCCTGCCTCTTGTCCCAGACTGATGGCTAATCAGTCACATGTGGCTATGAGAGGACTTGTTTTAAATCATAACTCTTACTTTTCCATATTCTCTCTTGGGGGTGATATCGCTTTAGTTTTTATTCCCGTGATTATTCATTAGGGATTATTTGTGGCAATGGAGTGGCCTAGGAAACACACAGGCTTATCTGAGTTTGGAAAAAATAATGTACAGGATGCGATCCTTAGTCATCCCTTCATCCTAGGTAGAAAGAGAGTTCACGTTCAACATTTCTACTGCATTGGTGACATAACAGGTACATTGAAAGGAGATGAGCAAACATCCCGTCTCACTTTTCTGGAAAGTGTGAAGACTCTGGTGCAGTCTCATTTCTCCCAAGCCATACTCTGGGTTTTGTTATACAGATGTCGAAGGAGGCACAGCGTCCCAGGACCAACCTCTGTCTGTTACCTCTTATCCCAGAACTTTTACATTTAAAAGAGTCAAGATCCATGAAAGCTGCTTAAAGCTTCCTAGTGTGGAGTTATTGATTTGAAAACTAAATGGTTGAAAGTGCTCAGTTCTCTGAAGTAGCTCAGCCCTCTCTAAACTTTGCCTGTTCCTCAAGAAATAAGATTTCTTGGTCTTCCCAAGAGGCTGGCTAAGATTTGTAAAGCTACATGTGCCATTTGGACACCTCATTGTTATACATTTTAATGGCTGTTGGTGTCCAAATATCTTAGGGAGCTTTGGAAAACGCAGCCATCTCTTGTAATTTTTTTGAATGCTAAATCAATCCAGATTAGGTATCTATAGAATTTGGATAATTTCTCTTCCACACTTTAAAGATGGGGGCTATGGCACCTAGAACACAAACACCTGGGATAATTAGCTGTGTCCCTGACAGAGGAAAATAATTATTCATGGTCAGTCATGCACCAGTCTGGTTCAAAATGGAAATAATTGTACTGGAGTAAGAGCCTCAGCTGGTGCTTTGCAGTTAATGTACAATCAGTTTGTGTAGGGTTTCCTTGAAGGCAACAGTGCAAAAAGGCACTGTACTCATAAGGACGAAAGTGTTTTTACAGCCCAGTGGCCATCTCTGGCCAAATGGACACATCTGTCTCTTAGCTCAATATATTCTTGGATAGAGAAGATCAGACTCTTGATGAACAGCAGGGCATAACAGGATGATAATGCAGATGTCTTAAATGTGAAGAAATTTACTGGAGACACCTTTTAGTAAATATCTCCCATTTTTCAATTTCCTAGACTGTATTGCAAGCTGAGATTTTGGAGTGGAGACATAAAGGTATAAAGTTCCAAGGAAGTTGTAGCTTGAATCCCACATCGCTGTTGTAAATGCACTAGCTTACATTTTTTGGCAATGCTACCCAACTACAAATCTTTCCCAAATGTTATTAAAACATCGGTCCCTTTTTGTGAATTTATGTCTCAATTAATCCAGTTCTTTGGGTTTTTTAACTGACTTTCTCATATATACACTTTCTACCCCCCACAGATAATAGAAGAGATTTTTAATAATTTCTTGTCTATTGACAAAATTGTTTCCATCGCTTGAATAGAATTCTTCTATAGGGATTCCAGGTGATTTAGTGGAACTACTGGTGACAGACAAGCTGATAAGCTGCAGACTGCCTGCTGCTAAATTCAGCCAACAAATGTCAGATATCTTTAATTTTCCTTTGAGTTCCCAAAATAGCATAATTTTGATACGCGGAAATGTTTTTGGATACGCACCATAGAAATCCTTCTAAAAAACATTGTAACCTCAGATCTTAACTTTAAGCTATTGCTTTGGAAGATTGTTATGGGCTGTATGAAATAGAATACATCAAAGGCTGGCTTTGTGTTAATGTTGTTGTCAAAGGTTGTGGTTACATATTTGCGTGGGTGATTTCTTTTAGTTAGGAGCTGTTTTGTGGTAATATACACACACTGGGCGACGTTGAGAACTTTTCTTGGGTAACAATTTCAGTCATGCTCCATTTATGATGAATGACTTTTCCACTAACACAAGGCTCCAAAGGCACTGGTGAAATTCAAAAAAGGAGTACTTAACGCTTTGGGAGCAACAGCAAAAGTGCTTCAGTCTGAAATAATAAGTGTTCATCATTTTTATGGACATAATTTATGAGAGCTCTTTAGCAACTGCATTGAAAATGCCCATGGCTGAAATGCAAGGAGGGTTCTTTTGGTTAGTAGTAATTCAACACTTTTCAAATTCTCCTTTTCAAAAGCTGCACATCCGGGGGGTGGGCGAAGGCCATGTAATGAACAGCAGACTCACGTGTTCACTGCATTTACAGTATCTTTCCCCTTTGCCCATGTCACCTGGGAATGCGTCTATCATTCCAACCCTCTGGGCAGTTTTCAAATCCCCACTTTTATATGAAAAATGGGCCTGTCACTAAAATGTTCCCTTCATTGACACAAATGTCTAATTCCTACCACTCCCTTGCCCATAGATACATATGTACCCCTAGCATCTTCCACTCACCCCCAGCTAAAGAGCAGGACAGTCAATATTCAGTTTTAGACCACTGAAAGGTTTATGGTCCAGTGTCTTACAAACCATATGGGCTGGATATGATTGCATTATTATCACTATTTTAACTTTATTTTTAGTTTTCTTACTTAAGTGGTGACAGTGCTCTGTACTGTCCAAGATACAGTTAAAGACACAGGGCCAGATTTGTTAAGGTGTTTCAGGTATCCAAAGATGCAGTAGCTGCCTACTAGATTTTTTTCAAAAGTGCCCAGGTGCCTAATGCCCTGGGCTCTTTTTAAAATCCTACGAGGCACCAATCTGCATCTTTAGGCATCTAAATAAATACCTTTACAAAACTGGCCCATAATCCTTGCCCTGATGAGATTACAACCTAAACCAGAGAAAAATACCCTGGGAGACTCAGCTGGCTTAGCATGTGTGTCTGTATTAGGAGGTGATGGGGTGATGTGGACGTGAGGTTACAGTTGTGATCCTCTCAGGACAAATGGATTTTCGGAGGGAGCTGAGTCAAGAGTGGGAGGCAGCTAGACACACTGGGGCGACAGAGGTTATTCCACGCATGAAAGGTGGCATGGCCTGAAGTACTAGGACATGAATGGGAGACTGGCATCACAGACGTTAGGACGTGATGAGAGCAGGGTGACCAGATGTCCCGATTTTATAGGGACAGTCCCGATTTTTGGGTCTTTTTCTTATATAGGCTCCTATTACCTCCCACCCCCTGTCCCGATTTTTCACATTTGCTGTCTGGTCACCCTAAACGAGAGAAGCAGCGACGTAGGCAGGGATTTGATTGGGCTGAGCCTTGAAGACATGGATGAGATACTCAGCTGTGATTTGGTAGGCAAGGGGGGAGCTAGGGGAGGGGTCTTAGGCGGGGGAGTTTGCTACCACTCATTTCTAATGCTGTGGTGCTTATTTGGCTTAGCCTTGGTACGTCACAAGATACTGGACTTTGAAACTGCATTAGCATTATCTATAGAAAGCTATTTTACATACTCTTTAGATCTCTCTGTTATTTAGAGTTTCTTTTCCTCTCACGGCTGTGCAGTTGGACTTGTGGTGCAATGAAATCTGAATGTACAGGTAGCAGGCTCTGACAGATAGGATCACTGGTTTGTTTTTCATTAAATCTCTCTCAACTATGTCTAAAACCGGTTTTCTGTCAAATGTGTGGTATATACCACATGCACAATGGCGTGATGTGGAATGAAGGGGCTTACTTGTAATTGCTGGAGACAACCTGGTGAAATGTAGGAGTTGGAACTCATGCCATCAATAGCTTTTTACCCTGTTATACCCTAACACAGTCTATGTACCTGAGACACTGTGTAGACAAGTGCAAAAACCTAATAAAAACCTTAAATCTGGATTTAAATTCTTTAATTAAACCTGCACAGAATAACTTTTTTAATATAGACTACTTAAATGAAGAGGAAAAAAACATTTTAATTGTCTAGGTACTTTTCATGCTCCTTTAATCTGCACTTTTACAATTTCCATGGCAAGTTCATGAGTCAGGTGTGATACTAAACTCTCGCCTCTAAAACCTTATTTTTAGGCCCTGATGACCTTGCAGCAGCAACATATGCCCGTGGGTCACGAGGCTGTTAGCCATCTGTTGCAGCTTGTTCAGACTACAGCAGCAGGGTCTGCTTTCTGGTTTAACCCGTCGTAGTGTCCTCTCCCTCTGCCTTCCCACAAGTTAGCTAAGATGTGAGGGACTGGCTTTAAACTGGTAGTATTGATTATTAAAGCACTGCTAATAAGTCCAGCCTATACTCAATACCTTCTTCTTGAGCTTTGAGCTGGTAGGAATTTGTGTTTGGACACCACTGGCCACTCAGTCTTTCTTCACTTTGTTAAAAAAGGCCTCAAATCATTTCCCCCAAACATTCCCTCCCTCCGGGCAATGAGCACTGTTGTGCCCGACATTTATCACTTTTCTCTCCCACCCTACTTTCCATTTTTTGGTCCGTTTTGAATTTTAAGAGGGTGGCTTATAAAAAGCCAAGGACTGAATGGCAGCTAGAGTGACCAGATATCCCGATTTTATAGGGACAGTTCCGATTTTTGGGTCTTTTTCTTATATAGGCTCCTGTTACCACCCACCCCGTCCCGATTTTTCACATTTGCTGTCTGGTCACCCTAATGGCAGCAGACCCTGCACTCTCCTCTCACCCCCACAGCTGGGCTCTCGAGCTCTGGCTGAGGCTAACACAGACTGGCAGGGCATTAGGGGAATTCTGTACTGTCTGTACCTCTTCTGTACAGTGGACAGCTTTTTAAAAGGAACATTTATTTCACCACACTCAGTAGCCTCCAGGAAGGAGGGAGGTCTTCCAGCTGCTCCGGAGCCAAGGCTGTAGGCCACGGGGAGAGTTTGCCTTGCAGAGGCGTTTACAGATACATCCCTGTTCATAGAAGGATTACAGTCTAAGAGACTAGACAGCAAGGGATTCCATCTGTGTTGCTGCAGCTAGAGAGTGGGTTGAGGTGTGCACACATGGCCATGGGCCTTTAGAGGCTCTCTGTTGCTGTTGGGAGCTCTGGCATCAGATCAGCATGGTGGGGAAGCTCTTCTGCAGTGGGAACTGGAGTACTGCATCGTTTCATATGCCCAGCTGCTCTGCTCTTTACCTTTAAGCACATGAGGACGGCCGTACTGGGTCAGACCAAAGGTCCCTCTAGCCCAGTATCCTGTCTTCCACCAGTGGCCGGTGCCAGAGGCTTCAGAGGGAATGAACAGAACAGGGCAATTAGCGAGTCATCCATCCCCTGTTGTCCAGTCCCAGCTTCTACTAATCAGAGGTTTAGGGACACCCAGAGCATGGGGTTGCTTCCCTGACCATGTTGGCTAATAGCCATTGATGAATCTGTCCTCCATGAACTTATCTAGTTCTTTTTTTAACCCAGTTACACTTTTGGCCTTCACAACATTCCCTGGCAACGAGTTCCACAGGTTGACTGTGTGTTGTGTGAAGCAGTACCTTATGTTTGTGTTAAACCTGCTGCCTGGGTATTTCTTTGGGTGACTCCTGGTTCTTGTGTTATGTGAAGGGTAAATCACACTTCCTTATTCACTTTCTCCACACTGTTCATGATTTTATACACTGCTGTCATATTCCCCCTTTAGTTGTCTCTTTTCTAATGTGAACAGTTCCAGTCTTCTTAATCTCGGCTCATAGGGAAGCTGTTCTATACCCCTAATTATTTTTGTTGCCCTTTCTGCACTGGTACTGTTGTACATGTTTTCTCTGTTTTCCATCTCCAGATGGCTACACTCTGTGTCAAGAAGTCTGAAACTGATTTTTGGCGCCCGATATATTACTGGGCAGGAGGAGTTAACTCATGAAGACAGACAACAAAAAGGGCCTGATCCTACAGTCCTTACTCATCAGTCTACAGGAGTGTTGCCTAAGTAAGATCAGGGCCCTTTGCTATAGTTCTTCCATCATGAATCAATCCCTCCTGTCCGTTAATCTTAGCCACTAATGTACCGACACCTTTTTCAGATGTTCAGGTGCGCAGAACAAAGGCAGTACAGAGAGGGACCGTATCTATGTTTCATATGATTCTGTACATATACAGCCCCAAATGGCATCATTTTGTAACTGTCTCACATTGCAAGCTCTCTGATGAGCAAGGGGCTCATAACGAGGCACCCATGGCTTGCTCACTTTTTGAGCACAACAGAATATGTATGCATAGTCTCTCAACAAAGAGGTGTCACCAGGGACGAATCATTTACTCAGTCACCCTTCCTAAAGGAAACTGAAGCGCAAATTAAAGCTGCCCAAGTGTTTATACCCAGACCCTGTGCTTGCAGGGTAGAGTACTAATTATGATACCAACAAGCTAAATCTGTATTTGTATTTCTATTCTACTGGGCCAGATTCCCATTTACACTAAGGCCCCTTTACACTTCCAGAGGGATGCAAAGGGGCCTTCCACAGGCCTTAATGTTAATGAGATTCAGACCCTATTGTATTTATTAACGCATGGCTCTTTGGGGCATGATCTCGGCCTATGCGGTTAAGCTCTGTGTACCACGCATATGTGTAATGTAGAGAGGATGGGGGAGAATAGGTATCTGTTCATTTGTTTCCAATTTAAAACAAAAACACTATCCCATAACCATAAACAACGAGAGAAGCACATGGCAAACCCACTTGGGTGAGCAGTGTTTATACTTCGTTCCTGAAAATCCGTGGCATGTAGTAATAGCACGGACCAGTGTTCAACATGCATAGTTTGCACTGCAGGGGGATAACGTGAACATTCTCTTGAAAGATCTTGTGAAATTATTGTGGAATCTGCTATTTGTTGCCATCTCCTCCTTTCCAAAGGCAAAAATGTGCTCGTTTGAAGTATTTTTATAAGCCCCGGGGTTAAATACTATCTGTTGGGGATGATGTACCAATATCTGGGGAGGGGGAAATCAGAGAAAATAGGAGAGTTGGGGTGATTTCTGTATTTTTTAGAAGTGGGATCCAACTGCCTTAGAGCTCACATCCCTTCAACATGTCACTAGTGAAATTATAACAGACCACACACTTCAGCCCTCAAAAAACTAAAGCAGCATCTTTATTTTATACATAACAATCAGTATAAAAAGTTTATTACATAAGAGCTGTTTTGTTTACAATATATTATATTGCTTCAAGCCAATGCAAAAAGTTCATACATTATAGTTCTACTTTGTTTACAATATATTATATTGTTCAAATGCCATAGTGTATACAGAGCACTGCAAAATTGTTATGACCAACAATATTCTTGTATTGAGTTTTTTTTTTAAATTAGGAAAGTTTTTTTGTAATTGTTCTAAGTACATGATAGTAACATTGCAAAAACAACCTTGCTTAGGAAAGCTCTCTAATCATCAGACCAACCCAGGGCAGCTTCTACAAAATGCTTCACGTGGATATTGTTTCATTTTTGGAAAATATTTGCAGCTACAAAATCAAAAAGGAAAGTTTAAACATTACTGAAATATAGTACAAAACACTGTCCAAAGCACTGAAACAAGAAGCCTATATAATCGTGCTAAAGAAGGATTTATAAAACTTAAAAGGAATAGTAAATATCAGCTCAGTGGTTTATAATGAAGCTAATAAAATTCAGGCCAGTAATCTTAACTGTAATGAACAGCATTTTAACATTCAACACATGAAAGGTTAATGAAGGCTATGAACTTTGTGTAACATAAAACGTTTCAGATGTTTGAGTTCACCAGATATAATTGGATTCGGGTGGAACATGCCTCTCTTCAGCCTTTTTAGGTGAAGGCGTGTGCTGTCTGTGCTTGGGGTCTGTTGGCCTCAGGGCACTCATAATGCTGGCTCCATACCCTGAAAAATTGAGAAAGAAACTACAAAAGCAGACTCCTGGTTCATTGTTAACATTTCAAACTGAAACAGTTTTTCCCATGGGAATGTAGGGAATTTTAATACACATCACACAGGTCCCCACAGGAAAAAATGGGTGCCATAAGACAAAAAGTTAATCATGACAGGATGCCGTCTCTCTGGCTTTTACCGTAAGGCTGCCTTATCACAGAATCAGTGCACTACAAGTATACTTAGGGCTATAATACTGCACTGGATTCACACATGAACAGCTCGTGTCTGATGGACAGAGAGTCAAAGGCAGCCATTAGAGATGAGTTTTAAAATGGTATTATTGGTTTGCTGGGCATAAAAATCCCGGTGGAGAATGTGTGCTAATTATGTGCATTTTACTTTGTTTTAAAGCCAAATACAAAGAAAATGAGAATGGCAGCAACAAACACCCAGAAAAATAAATTAAGGATCGGAGATACTTTGTTACTTAAACTGAAAACGGGATAAAAAGTATCAGTGTTGTAACTATTTGTTTACAGTTTCATTTACAAATCTAATTACAAAACCTCAAGAGGACATGATTTAGCTGGTGTTGGTCCTGCTTTGAGCAGGGGATTGGACTAGATGACCTCCTGAGGTCTCTTCCAACCCTAATATTCTATGACTTAAAAACTGAATTTCAGGTTTGCTTTATTTTTTTACCACTTCTCTTTACGAATACTGTTGTACTGAGAAGCCATTCATTCCAACTGCGCATGTCACTTTTAAATCAGTGGTGCCAAAACTTTTCCTGTTGTGACCCACCCCCCTTCCCAGTAATGGAATCTGTCCATGCCCCCTCCTCCATTACAGCACAGTTGGCTCAGCAGAGGAGCTTGGGTTGAAGGCATAGCTTGGGGCTGAACTGGGGATGAGGTGGAGCTAGAGGGAATGAGGAGTGAGCTGGGGGCGGTGCAAGGGGTGGAGTGGAGCTGTGGTTGGGGGTGGAGCTGGGCTGGGAGCAGGGCAGGGCGGTGCTCCCTCCCCGCCCTCTGGGGGGGATGGTCTGGGCCCTGCCGTGCACCCCTCTGAACGTTCCTCAGCACCCCCTATGGGGTGTGCCCCACAGTTTGGGGACCACTGTTTTAAATTGTGGGGATTATTTTAATCTTTGTTTCATAGCCAATGAAGTTGCCCCTAAAGTAGCAACATTTTTTCTTTCTTTGAAATTAAACATGAGTCTGACTGAGAGATACTTGGTTTTATTTGCAGAGTAAAATGAACTCAAGCACAAAGGACCCTATGCATAGCTTCAGTAAATTCTACTTAGGCTCTTAATACAGAGGTGAATTCTACCCAGGTGGCCCCACCCTGATGATTGCAAAAGGTGTTTTGCCTAACTAAGAACTGCAGGACTATGGCCAGTCTTTAAACCAACGTATTTATTAATGATGACTTCAAAGTTCTTGGAGCAGACACTAATGTGCGAATACAGAATCCTTGTACCATGGCATGCGTGCTACACATTTTGTGCTTCTCTGGGGGCAGTAAAATGTACATGTATTCACAATGAAAAAATGCTCACTTGTTACCTGGTAGGTTAACTTTACAGATGTGTTACAAAAAGATGGCATTAAAATTGATACTGATTTCCAGATACTTGATTTTTAGCTATACTGTGTTTGTTGTACATGTTAAAGAATTTATTCTTTTGTCAGTGAATGGCATAGTTGGGCAAACAAATATACAATCCAACATCTTCTAAACTGATTCCCAAAGCCTTAATTTTAAACCATAATTCATTCCTGTCAGAGTATGTTTTTGCTTTATAAAAACACTCATAGTTATTCTCTGATACATTTCAACATGCACACCTTTCTCTACCCAATGGATCACGGACATCAACATCATTTAAAATTATTTTAGTTCAATTTATACTATCATGTAGGTTCATGTCTGGTGGATTTATTAAGCATATGGCATTAAAAATAAATTGTTCTGAAATTTTCATTTTTACTATATAATAAACTGGAGCAGCTTAACAAATATGCTAAGTTTTTCACAGCCAATTTTCAAATTAACTACTTATTGCAAACTAATCATGTTTACAGCAAATATTTATCTTATGAATGGTTGTATCAAAAAGCTCTCAATACTGCAATTTGTTGTTGTTATTATACTGTATTTTATGACATGTAAGGCTGAATTAGAATTTGTCATCTGGATCTAAATTACTATTTTAAGTCATTTTATAACTTCTTATTATTGGGAATAGAGTGTATATTAAATATGGAGATCTTAAGGATAAATTCATTCCTGGTTTAACTCCACGGAAGTCATCAGTGGCCTACACGTTGCACTAGGTGTCAAATGGATCAGCAAGTGAGAAACAATGACATTATCATTTTCAACAAATGTAACATTGAGATCAACACATTTAGGAACCTTTAAGTCTGGTTTAAAAAAAAGTCAATTAACACCCCTACACACACCTAAATTTTAACCCGCTTTAAAGCTGGTTGAAAATTGAAGGAAGATTTTGCAAAAACTTTGTCTATTTCTCTGAAATTTTGAAAAAATCCAATCAGCTCTAAACCCCTGTGTCATATATTTTTATTTCTAGAAATGTCTACCCAAGGTTCTGAAAGCCTGATCCAAAGCCCCACTGAAGTCAATGGGAATCCATGTTGTTAGAGAATGGTGTGTGCGCAGCAGATACAGTAGGGCGCACTTTCCAAGATTCTCATTGTCTTCAGTGGGCACTGGCTCAGTCTCACCGCATGGGCAGAACAGAAATTAGGTCACCTAGAAATTTTCTCTGTACTAAATTTTAGAATTCCCAATAGGCAAAAAAGTGAGGTTAATCACTGTAGGGTAGTTTTGAATTGTTTTATTCCCTTTTTGTAATTAAAGTACAGTTCAACAAAAGTAAGTATTGAAAATGTTTGGGATAATTATTTTTATGCGTACATTTTTTAAAAAACGAAAGGATTATTAACTAAGGAGAGTGTTTTGTTTCTAGTGATTGTGTAGTAGCTTTGAGCCAGCCATTTACAGATGGAAGATGATCTGTGAAAAGCTCCGGTCTGGATTCTCAGCGCTTTGTTCTCACTTACTTTTGTTGCAATGTCTTCCATGCCAGCCTTCTTTGCATTGACATTTGTTAGGCTCCACACAGGTTCCATATGATCCACAACCAGGTTCACAGACAGCTGTAATCAAGTGAGAACAGGGATTCAACTTCCTTACATTTCACTCAGAGATAAAGTTACATAGTTGCTTTCCCTGCTATTCTTTTGAATGTTAGTTTTGGCATGGCCAAGGGCGCTAGCAGCAAATCTATAATTTTAAATCGACTGTGCAGAATTCTGAAAATAACTTACCCCACTACTGAAATAAGGCCTTATTTAACTCCCTTATGTTAGTGCAAATCAGGAGTAACTCTACTGAAGTCAATGAAGTCAGTAAGGGAGAGGAGAATCAGGCCCATAATATTTACATTCATAAAAAGGTAGATTTCCAGTGGTATTTTGAAATACCATAGTATTGAAATGTTATTATCCAGAAACACTTACTTATTATACTGATGTGTTACTGCTTTAAAGAAACTCATACTATTGAAAGGTTTGGTGGTGGTTGTTTTTTACAAGTTCTTTGTTTTACAACCACCCCCTTAACTTCAATAAATGAAGCATGTCCACAAAGTAAATTAACCTGAGCTACCCTGGCAACTCACAGTTAGTGCTGATGTTGAGTAATAAGATACTGTATTGCTATCACAATGATCTTATAACAAGGATTGATTGAGTAGAGTTAGTACTTACGCTTTGAACAAAGATCTCCTTGGTAACCTTTGGAGCACTTACATTTATTTTTACCAGTACATTTACCTCCATTTCTACATGGCTGTTGGCATTTGCCTAGAAATAGGAAACATGAAAACAGTGGCCTTAGTACTCCACTTATACAAAAATAATTACAGGGAGAGGGAGGAAGATAACTGTTTTAAAAACACACTTTGTGTTTGAAATATTCATTGGATCATATTGTTAAAAAGTCTTGTGTGTATGCAGTAGATCCTGTAGGGAGGCACAGGGAATTCAGTGTGCCCTCTATGAGTACTGTCCACTTCTCCGTACCCTCCTAGGGCAGCTGCAGCACAGTGTCACTGTGTCATCATTTTGCAGCTAGCTGCAAGGAATATGAGCTCTCAGCTCAGGGTCCAGGCAGCTGGGCACAAATGGAAGAAACAGGGGAGGGATATTAGGGCTTTCCTTAACAACAGGGTGCTCAAGAACTGAACAAATGTTGCAAGTATTTGCAGGAAATAAACAGGTTGGCTGGGCCTGTCACCTTACAGTCAGAACCCTGGGCGCTCTGTAGATGCTGTAGAATTTGCTGCAGGATCTATTCCATGCTGCAATTTACTGCTCCAGAAACCAAGCTTTCATTTAAAAATTTTTTTCTAAGCTTTCATGGTTGTGAAGAAAAGCTTGAAAATGTGAACTGAATGTAACCATGGCAGTGACGGCTACCTGAGTCTGCAGACAGCCCGAAACTTGAGTTAAAATAGCCGTGAAGACATGGCACCCTGACTTTTAACTTCGCCTTTAACTCAAGCTGCTATTGGGCAGCCTGGGTTGCACTTGAGTTGTTAACCTAAGTTAAAAGCTGAGTTGCCATGTTTTCATTGTTATTTTAACCAAAGTTAGCCAGCACGGGTTAGCTAACCCAAGTTAAGAACACACCCTTTTTTGCAGTGTAGACATACCCGCAGATTAACTGTGGGCTAAAATGTCTTCTTGGAATGGAACAAAAGCTAAATGCTATGTGCTGTGCAGTGCACATATTTGTTAGTGGAACAGAAACTAAGACTGGGAAATGGAAAAAGTACAGCTCAGCTGGTGCAATGAGGAGAAGAAATAAAAAAGAAAATTACTACTCGCCAGTCTCAAACTGAAACAGTAATTAGAGACAATGTATAACTACAGTAAGAAGAAACCCAAAGGACTTGGAGAATGCTTGTTAGTATTGCAAATTACGGTTAGTACATTTCCCAGGAGTTTTAGAGAGGGGCTCAGCTATTAAAGGATCTCTCAAAATGTTTAAACAATATAAAGGGGGGGGGGGACCCTCTTTGCAATCCTCTGAAGATGGCTTTCTGCCTAATGCAAAGGTTTTCTTCCCCTGTTTATTCTGAAACCTCCATGACTGAATGTAGCTGGCTCTGGATCTAAGGAAATGGAATAAGATTTGTTTCTCCTCTGATGTTATAAGCCTGGTCTAGCATTTTTTTTAGTCTCCCACTGTTGTGCTAGTACTGGTGCAGTGCAGCCAGGCTGGCAGCAGCCATCAGCATTTCAACGACCATGGCCCTGATCCCGGAAAGACCTAGGCATGTGCATAACTCTACTTTGCTCCTACTGAAGTCAATGAATTTTCAAGTTAGTTCTTAACATGTTTTGATCCTTTTTTCTTTATATAGGAATCAATTTACTACCTGGATTTCCATCTAAGTCAATGGGACTACTCATGTGAGTAAACCTGCATGTGTACCTAAGTCTCTGCAGGAGTAGGGCCCATCTCACCTACACCTGCCCTGGGTAAGGTTAAATGACCATATGGTTAAAAATTCCAGAGGCTGGTCTACACTAGAGTTGCTGTTGTTGCTACCAGTGGTCCAGATGCACTAGCGATAGTGCACCAGAAGGCGATTAAGAGAAGTGCTAGTTTTGTCACAACCTTAAAGGAGCAAGCAAGATACACTTTTAAAACAAAAAAAGTAATGAAGACTGAGGAGTGTTCTACTTGTGATTCGTGTTTCAGGTAGATCCGGCTTTGGCTGGTGCCTTGCTATATAACTTGAATACTGTGCTTTTAGAAAGACGTATTTTTAAAGATGTTGCCACAGCAATGGCAGATTACATGAGATTTGATTTCCAGCCTACAAGCAGGAGGTTTTAGAATACAGAGGAGTTTAGTTTCTTATACCCATGTTATTGTTGGTTTAAATGGAATAGCCTTATTTACATGTTCTATAATATGGCTGAGTATATGAATTAAAAAAACAACAACATATGCTACTGACAAAAAGTACGAACTGCTCACGCTTTGGGTCAAACCGTGGTCATATTAATGTGATAAAGTCCATCAATGTGAATTTTTTCTCAAATGAGGAAAGGAAGGAGAGAGTGCCAAAGTGTCACATTCAGACTTGATGTAAGCAGATGCAAATGCAGTGGAAATCAATGGAGTTGTACCTGCTTACACAGCTCTGAGTTTGGCCCATAGAATTAGAATGAGAGGAAAGACATTCATACCATAACAGTGTTCAAAGACCATTTGTTCATTTACGTAACAATAATAAAACCTTGATGCTTCCCACTGACTTTGATTTTAATGAGATAAAAAGCTGCTAGAAAACAATCTGTACAGCATATAAAGATAGAAGAATGTTTTGTAGATTACCCCTGCCTAGTTACATGCGAATACTGTGCCAAATTTAAGACTTCACACATTCTGATTATTTTTTCATTGTATAGTAATTGACTTATTACCATCTTCTGTTACTGCACTGTTTGCTGGACCTTATTTCCATCTGTATATTGAGATGGTGAGTTAAGTTTCATGTCTGTGGGAGCTATACTCATTTGCTTGTCTGTCTATACTGATGTTAAGCATTCAAAGGAAAAAAAATCTTACAAATATAAGGCCAAACTCTGTTAGCCTAACTCATGTGCATAGTTCCAGTGAAGTCACTGAGATTACTTATGTGAGTAAGGCAAGAAAGATGTAGCACTGAATGTTGTTAGAGGGATACAATGCAAAAAGTATAAGCCGTGTGTATGTTTTCAAAACCAAAACATTGGCACTCCATCCCAGCATGGGTCGCTACTAAATTAATCTAATTTAACAGAGCTGTGAGAAAACTCTTATCTTAGGCTAAGCTAATGTTTGACAGCTGGCGTCCCAGTTTTGTCCCAGGCTAGCTGCTCTCCACCTGCACGTTTACGCAGAACAGTTAGATTGACTATAGACTGAAATATTTTGAATGGCTTTGATGCTAAACATCTGAAAATAGCAAGTCTATTGATGTTTGTGACAAGCCGTTTTCAAGCTGCCATGTGAACGGAACTTAATACTTTCAACTGAAGCTGTCAACCCTTACAGTCCTATGTCCCTTTCCCCCAATACCAATTAATATTTCAAGCTCCATACTCTGCTTTTAGAATCTAGAGGCTCAGCTCTAATCTCACATGCAGGAGTGTAAATTGCTGCAGACCTGGCACATGCATATGGCGTTGACTGAACGCTCATGTAGCAAGGGTCGCTGCTAAACCCATGGATTTGTTTAAAAAAATAAACAAACAGAAAATGAGATGATCAAACAATGAATTGATACTCATCAGCTGTGAAGATCGCAAACACAGGCCTGGCTCACTCTCCCAACCTGCCGTGTGAGAACCCCAGCTGTCAGTCAGCACAGAAATGTGTCACTTGATCTCCTAGCTACTGTAACCGGAATAACCTTGGTTTAAGTGAAACAATGTAAAGCTGAGACTCACTAATTTCACAATGGTTTCCCTCGAGTCCTGAAGGACAAATGCATTTTCCTAGATAGAAGCAGGTTCCTCCATTGAAACAGGTTGTTGTGCAGTTAGCTGAAGGACATAAAACAAAAAATTAAATTATATGTCTAATGTAAAATTATGTCCACTCTAACTACTTTTTACGGATTAGGCACTCACCTGAGAGGTTAGAGACCCCCCATTCAAATCCCTTCTCATCATCAGGCAGAGGGGGAATTGAACCAGGGTGTCTCACATCCCAAGTGAGTATCCTAAACACTAGGCGAAGGATTATAACTGAGGTCATCTCTGTTTGTGTAGCGGTAGATGTGCTCAGATCACGCCTGCCTGACAGGGCCCTGCAGGTGAGATAGGTGGGGAATGCTTAGGTAGCGCTTGGTATGAGAGAGGCATTTGGATGCCTGCCCAAGGCAGCAGTGCGTGCACTCAGTCACAGAAACCTAGACACCTAGGGAACTTTTACAGCAAATGTGTAGATGTCTGGGTGTCTACAGAGCTAGGAGGCAGCTGAGTAGCGGTTTGGGGATCACAGTGGTACTTAAATCTAGGGTTTAGGCATCTAAGACCCTTTGGGGATCTGGGCCAAATTCCTTTACTGAGGACTAAATACATACCAAGCCAAATGGATTCTGTAAGCACAAGGGACTGGCACATCTTTCTGCAGAATGTGGGTCTAAAATACTTCTTTTAAAACATGACTTTGTTACAAAGCTCACTGAAGACCTATTGAATTTACTAACCAATTTTTTTGTATAGTTTTGTGTTCTTACACCTTCTGTGTGATGGACTATTCAGATGTATTTCAGTAGGAAACTTTGTATTTTTTAAAGATCCAGCATTTCTGGGACTGTGAATGTCATACTTCCTTTACTGTTTTTTATTGATACACTCAGGTTATTACTCTATTTAATATTTTTTGTTGTAAGTTACTTATTTTTTAATCTGTCTGGATGCAACAAGTGAATGCACCAACCTTTCATCTAAGGAAACCAAGGTCCAAATCCTTATTCCCACCCCCACCAAGTCACAAATGGAAATGAATTTGCTGGACTCCCACAGTCCCTCAGTGAGCCAGCTAAGGAGGTAATGGTTGTGTACATTATATATTATTCATTTTGTGTACATGAGTGTTCAAAAGTGAATGTAAGTTGCACCTACCATCTGCTGGCTTATACATGTGTAATTTGCACTACAATGAAAGTCACCTCTGAGTTTTGGCCATGTTTGTTCGTATCTTAACATTATCACGATCGTGTGAAGAAGCCCAGGAATGAAGTAGCAGAGATATACTAGGCTGGATATAAAGTGCTGTAGTCATAAAATAATATTGTGATATGGAGGATGTAGATAGACACAGAAAGTATCATAGGTGTATATAGAAGGTCAGACAACATAAACAAATGTCAAACACTACCATACATAGTTCTCTTGTCAGGATCTCTACAGCACTGTACCATACAGCCAAGAATACCTCATGACTACAGCCCTGCCAAATTCATGGCCAGGAAAAACGCATCACAGACCGTGAAATCTGGTCTCCCCCCATGAAAATTGGTCTTGTGTGCTTTTACCATGAGCGACAGGTATAATAGGCCAGGGGAGGCTCTGCCTCCCCTGGCACTGTTGTGGCTGCCAGACCTCCAGTTGCGGGGTTTTGCGGGGAAGTTTATTTATTTATTATGTCCCAGGCAGGTTCTGGGCGGCTGAGGAAGTGGTATGTGCTATTCGGCTTCCCAGGTTCATCAGTAATCTCCCTGGACTCCAAGGAGATTACTGATGAACCCAGCAAGCTGAGCAGCAAATACTGCCTCCTCAGCCACCCCAAACCTGCATGGGCATATCAAAAGCTTCTTCCAGACCAGAGATGCTTTTCCCCAGGCGGCTTGGAGTCTGGGAGGGGAGGTGCGGCGTGGCTGCAGCTGGCCCAGGACTCCTCTGGGCTGGGGGAAGGGAGGCTTGGGATTTTGGCTGGCCCAGGGCTCCGGCTGTGGCAGGGGGAGTGTCTCGGAGCTCCAGCTGCGGGGGAGGGAGGTTGCGGGTGGAAGGGGCGGAGCTGGGGCTAGGCTCCCCAAAAGGGGCTTCCACACACCACCCATGCTTTTACCCTATACTATACAGATTTCATGGGGGAGACCAGTGTTTCTCAAATTGGGGGTCCTGACCCAAAAGGGAGTGGGGTGGGGTCACAAGGTTATTTTAGGGGGGTTGCGATATTGCTACCCTTATCTGCGTTGCCTTCAGAGCTGGGTGGCCGGAGAGCGGCAGCTGATGGCTGGGCACCCAGCTCTGAAGGCAGTGCCCTGCCAGCAGCAGCGCAGAAGTAAGGGTGCAATACCATACCATGCAACCCTTCCTTCTGCACTGCTGCCTTCTGAGCTGGGTGGCTGGAGACTGGCGGCTGCTGACTCAGGGCCCAGCTCTGCAGTCAGCAGCGCAGAAGGAAGGGTGGCGATACCATACCATGGCATCCTTGCTTCTGCGCTGGTGCTGGCGGTGGCGGTGGCGCTCCCTTCAGAGCTGGCCTCCCGGCCAGCAGCTGCTGCTCTACAGCTGCAGAGCTCTGAAGGCAGCGCCGCCGCCAGCATCAGTTAAGAAGTAAGGGTAGCAGCACCACAACCCCCACTACAATAACCTTGTATCCCCCCAACTCCTTTTTGGGTCAGGATCCCTACAATCACAGCACCATGACATTTCAGATTTAAATAGCTGAAATCTTGACATTTATGATTTTAAAAATCCTATGGCCGTGAAATTGACCAAAATGGACCGTGAATTTGGTAGAGCCCTAATTATGACCCACTACCACCACTGTGAGGAAATCAGCATGCAAGAAGGTGGGATAGGGAGCACAAAGGTAGCAGTAGCTGGTAGATTACAATTCGACTGCTTTTTATTCTGTACTGTTACCTTTATCACAGTTGACGCCATAGAATCCAGGAGGGCAGATGCACAAACCAGGTGTGACACAGAGCCCACCATTCATGCAGCGGGATGCACACAGAGCTAATTTGACAAGAGTGAAAGGGAACAAAATGCTGGCATGAGGGAGAGATAAACACACCAAAATTTGCTACAGGATTTTACATAACAAACATTTTAAAAAATCAGTAATAAGCATGAATAGTAGTTTTCAGACAACACCTTTCCTCCTTCTGCTGAGTATAAAAAGTCAGCTTTGCAATATAAAATAGCTAATGTGGAAAGATGTTTCATAATTATGCCTATAGATTATAGTGGTTGAAATAACACTGTAAGAAATTGAAGATTGACTTTAGTGTTCGTCCTACTTAATCTGAACGCTGAGAGCAAAAATTGTCCCTTACACAGATTATTCCCAAACTGAGGACTGAAAATAGCCAATTTGGACTCATTGAAATATTTCAGTTGTGTGGGTATGGATTTGGTCAGGGGTTCAAGTCCTTTGTACCTATGGATCTTGGGACATCTGTCAAAGCCAGGGCTATCGGTACAGCAGTCCTGTGCCTCCACATTGCCTCGAAGCTTCCACAGCAGCATGGCTTTTTCAGGTGCTGTGCTCTCATACTGTACTGTTGCTACCCGACCCAGTCCTTGAGGAGCAATGTTGGGGAGCAGAGTTTTGTTTCATGGTTGGCCAGTATTAACTTACCCAGGGCATGCCTGCAAGGCTGAGTGAGAGATGTCTTGTGACTGGCTTCTGGTCCTCTCCTGACACTCTACAGAGCACCCATGCAAGGGCCTTCCCCAGGGTTGGGAAGAAGGAGGAAGCATGAAACAAGAACTAGTGTACTCATCACCTAATCCACAATCCCATCCCTCTCACCGCCCAACTGTGCTGTTATTGGCTCCCCTTCACTTATGGAAAGAGAAGGGAGAATCTACCCAAAACATTTTCCCTCTCCATTGTCAGTCTGCTTGAGACACAGCTGTGGCATCCAAATTAGATGCTATCTTCAAATAACAAATGCAAAACAACAAGAACACTATACTTGATTTTCCAGCTAGTCTTCATTAGCAGAAGAATTCCATTTAATCTCTTGCCAGATGGATTGTTTGTGATTAAGGGTCTCTTAATTGTTGGTCAATTTTATGTTTAATATATCCTTTAGAGAGCAGATATTTTTCTTTAGAAGTTGGCATTTTCATTAAGCAATTGATGTTTTCATTAGCTCTGGGGTCATAACGATAATTTTCTTGTGTTTGGATTTAATATTTACAGATATCTAGCAACATGAGAGAGCCTCCAGGAAAGGCCATTTACACTATTGAGAGAGAGAGAGATTTCAGTGGGGGTGACTGCTCTTTTTCAGTAGGACTATAGTAAAGAAAACAATTGAGGGAATTTTTAGTTACCTTTCTCACAATGAGGCCCGTAAAATCCATCTGGACATTCACAGACATGCCTTTCATTGCAAAAACCTCCATTTCTGCACCCTCCTGGACATTCAGCTTCATGAAAAACAAGAACATTGTTAATCAGATATTACATACTTCAGTTAGCACTCCACTTTCAACAGCGTAGATACAGTCTATTGGCAGAAGAGCAAAAATAACTGGATAGCAACTTTTGTTGAGGTGAGTATCAAGATTTATCGACCAGAGCCATAAATGCTGACTGAGATGGAAACTCAGCTAAAAATCAATCTTTTTGTTAATCTACAAATACAGGTTGCATCATATGATCGATTGCACTCTTGAAAGTACCTGTGATAGTGTTCTGCAACTCTGTGCTAGTCAACAGACTAATGAATAATGTGGCCTGTCTGCAAAATCCACCATCTTAAATTGCCTGGAAATGAATCAAACCAATACAGATCCTGGAGCACTGGTGTCATGCTCCTAGTTAGATATACTGCTTAGCTAGCAGGCTTGGCGTCAGTTTTTTGGCTTGATTTAAGGTGTGGCCCGAGGCAGAGTGCATTACATTACTCTACTGTTTGATGTGTATGAAATGAAAGACTCAGTCTCCACACTGGGCGAAGATGATGGGGAGGAAGCATTCCTGCCCACTGATCCCATATCATCATTCAACCTTTAGTCACATCCCAAATCTCTACCCAACAGTGACTAAGGCATTTGACAACAGTGGAAGAGAAACATATCTGGGCACCATCAGCATTCTAAAACACATCACAGCCCATGCCTCTTCACTATCAACTGCCCCATATCCACATTGAACAGGAGGTCGGAGAAACTGGAACCCTATGGAACCCCTCCCCCCAAATGAACCCTCAGGGCAAAAGAGCAATGGGTCCAAAATATTTGCTGAGATCTCTCACACAAAAACAAAGCTACTGAGTGGCAGCCATGTCTACTTCCACTGGAGCAAGCCAATAGCACCTCATGAGCAGTGGTCCAAAATCAGCATATAGCTCTAACAGTATCAGTACGGTCATCTACTATATATCCATCACCAGGAGGGAATTATCTACCAAACTCTTTGCCAAACCTTGTTCTGTAACCAAAATGGCAAAGTTCAAAGAGCTCTGAGGTAGACAGATAATCTGAGAATCACCTCGCCACAATATTTTTAATCAAAATTAGAAGATGAGCTTCTTGATGGTAATTGGCTAGATTGTTAGTATCAAGTGAATTGTTTGTGTGAAATGATCATAAAACAGCTTCCTTAATTGACAATGTCTGTCAGCAATGGCCCCAATTCTTCTCTATTTTTGTCTTTACCAGAAAGTGGTACAATCCATCAGGCTGATGCTGGAAAGGTGTACCACCAACCACTGACGCAATCCAACTCCTGAATGGAATTAAATTGAGTCCCAAGTTTAAATATTTGCAGTGTTTACAGATAATATTTTTCTTTTGCTGCAAACTGTAGAATGTTTGGAAATTTAGATGCGCCAGCTTGCATGGGGCACTTCTGCAGGCCACAGATATTACAAACTGTAATTCACACTAATTCCCCCACCCACAATTTTAGTCAGCTGGTACGTGTAATCATCTGAAAGTATACAGATTAACTCTTAAACAAATTTCCCTACGGAAATCATAAGAGATGGTGTGACGAAGTGGGAATGTTCTTAATGTTCTCTCTGAATACTGTGTGGGTGCCTCAGTTTCCCCTATGCATTTCTTAAGTATCTAGGTGGTGGGATAGGGGTGTGTGATTGTTGCAGAGCTTTAGAGGGCCAGTGTGATGCTGTCTGCATAGAGAATGGCCGACGCCCTGTCTCCTGGCAACTAGTGGCCTGGTTCCCTCCTCTGTAAAGGTGCCAACTGAAGGTGTTAGAGAACAAAGAGACCAGGTGGCCTCCTGGCCCAGGAAAGAGACAAAGGCCAGAGGAGAGGCTGGAGAGTTTCAGTTTGGAGCTGGCTGGGGAAAGAGAGGGAGGCCCAGACCCGGGGTCTGGGCTCCCTGGCCCCAAGATGGACCTGACTGAGGGGTCCTGTTTCTGGACCTAGAAGCTCTGTTTTGGACTGTGTCCCTGTCGTCTAATAAACCTTCTGTTTTACTGGCTGGCTGAGAGTCACGTCTGACTGTGGAGTTGGGGTGCAGGACCCCCTGGCTTCCCCAGGAGCCCCGCCTGTGCGGACTCGCTGTGGGACGCGCGCGGTGCTGAAGGGGATGCTGAATGCTCTGAGGTCAGCCGCAGGAAGGTTGAAGCTGTGTAAGCTTCTTGCCCTGAAGACAGTCGGCTCAGAGAGAGGAGGCTCCCCCAGAGTCCTGCCTGGCTTCGTATGGAGTAGTTCCAGAGCATTGCCCGCTGACTCCGTGACAGATGGCTAAACAGAACTACAGGCAAATATATCAAGCTGTCATGATTATTAATCATTTTCTGCGCTGGGTTACATCTCTACAATCCCTTTGAAGTCAATAGGGTACCATGGGTAAACCTGAGAATAGAGACAATGGAACAAATTCTGCTTTAAAAGGCTCTGTATGTTGTGCCGAAGTGAAGCTCTAGACGACCAGACAAAAGCGAGTGAACTGGAACTGGAGAAGAAGAAAGGTGAAGACTGAGAGTCACTATATATAAGCTGTAGATATAGGAAGCAAAATGTATTGCTATAAAAGTAAAGCTATCTGAAGCAGTAGTAATAAACATAAAGACATTTTGTTTTATTTTGTTCCAGTGCTGTACTCTAGGATCCTTTCTAGAAATGTACTTTCCTTTGTGCCCAAATGAAGAGCTGCTATTCATTACAGAAAATGCATGCTTAAATAAATGCCATTTCAAATAGAAAAATGGAAAAATATTATTTTCTGTGTGGCCACCTCTTAGCCACTACAAAGCCTCCCCTTTCCCAAAAAATTGCTCCCTGGCTTTCCCTACTTCCTCTATCACGGCCACCTTCCTGGCTGGCCAGGAATAGCTGAAAACCATGATCGAGGGCCAGGCAACAGGAAATATGAGCCTCATGGGTGTATTACAAGCTTCATTGTTTCCTCTCTTCTTTCCATGGAGGACTTTAAAAACACAACCAAACCAAAAAAACTTTTCTGAACCAACCTACCAGCGAGAACATCCCCATCTCTCCCTATAGCCGTCACAAAATGCTGCTGTGTCTATGTCCCTAAATTAAGCACAAAAATGAGAGGCTCACCCTCAGATAACTGCATATGGGCTAAAAGACATTGGCATGATAGAACTCCTCTCTTGCATGCCCCTAGAGTTTGGAGACTTGCCCCTTCAATGTGTCCTTGTCTCATAGGCTTAGTGAGTGAAGGACCAAAATGACCTTTCAACCTAAGTCCACTGGGCCAACCTAAAGCTAAAACTGCATCTCTGCAAATTGATGATGATAATAGTAAATGATAGCACATAAAATATGGCTTGGATGAAAGCTGGTTGGGCTAGAGAGAGTTCCAAACTCATAGAAAGAAGTATTTCCCCAAAATACATATAGGTTGGAGCTTTACAGTCTCTATCAGCCAGGTCACCACTACACTTCATCCAAACTTTATTAAACGTAATAGCTTTAAGTTGAAATAAACATTAAAAGTTCTAAAATGCTTTGGAACACTGCTGTATTTGCATCAAACACACACACTGCCGTGTGTATATGATTTGCATTTTTAAATCCCATTAAGCTTCCCATCTTCCTCTCTGCCTATTTCTTGCCCATCCCCACCCCCATTTTCTCTCAGCTAATTGGCAGAAGTGAGGCTTCAAAGGAGAAGGCCAGCTCCTCTCTGCTGTTAAGCAATAGTGGGGTTTCAAAGAATAAACAGCTTTTTGCTCCTGCTGCTTATTCTTTGAAGCCCTGCCATTGCCAATTAGTTAGGAGAGAAGGGGGTGGGGAAGTAAATGGGAGACAAGGAAAGAAGACTTAAGGGAATTAATAACAATCTTTCTCGCTGTATACCAACTGTGTCGTGTTAATTTGATACAACTTCAGACAATATCTGGTAATTGCACAATCTTGGAAGCTAATCTTTTAAACATTTTCTGTAGCCTCAAAATTTGTGTCAAAAACACTCTCCAAAAAAACTATTAACTCTGGGTTAATGTTTCATAAGTGTATTTACATTGTTTCCCTGCCAAATAAACCATTTCTAAGGGTGATACACTCCTGGGTGCACTGTTGTCAGCCAATATAACTGTTGATTAATTTTTTGTCAATACACCCCAGGCATATGTATATTGGCTGATAAGCATAATTGCTATATTATGATAAGCATAAACCTTGAACTCAGAAAGGGCTCAATTCCACCTCCCTTATTCACAAAGTAGTATTTTACTATGCAAATGACCCTACTGAAGTGAAATGTATGACCTACATAGTAAGGTACTTACTCAATACGAGTAAGGGTGGGAGAATTTGCACCTCAGTGATGTCCATTCAAATATCTCTGTGTACTTTACAAATATTAACTAAGCCTCATGGTACCGCGGTGATGTAGGTGAGTTGTATTATATTCATTTTATAGACAGCTGTACTGAGAAACAGAGAGGTGACAGACATTTTCCAAAGTGGTCACTGACTTCGGCTATGTTGACTTTTGGGTGCCCGGTTCGGGATTTCCAGAGGTTCTGAGCAACTGCAGCTCTCATTGACTTCAAATGGAGTTGAAGGTACTCAGCACTTCTGAAAACGAGGTCCACGTTGGAGACCCAAAAATTGGGAGACCCCCAACTTAGCAGCCACTTTTGAAAACATTAGCCTATCTATATCAGTGGTCTGTGGAGAGCAGGTTGGTGATATGATGCTAATTCTTGTTTCCACCTGCTGAATCACATAAATAAGAAACTTAAAACTTTACTAATATTTGTTTCCCATTGGAGCCATTACTATAGTCACACAGAGATGCTGTGTGATTATGAATGGGAAGAGATGTGTCATCAAGACGATCTTTCTAGCGAGATGTAGTTCAAACTATGAAAAAAGTTTAAGAACTCTTGGCCTAAACTACCAGCAAATCCGTGGCAGAGCCAGAACAGCAGCCTATGAATGGTGACTCTCACTTCAATCTGTGTAACCCCAATATTGCTGTTATGTCTGTCTGTATTGAGAATGAGACTTGAGCAATTTAACCAAAATAGACTAATGATATCAGGTCACCACGGCTTACCTTGCTGACATGTTTTAAAGAAGATGGCATTTTGGGGTGTTTGTAGAATTACATTGCCTTCTGAATTCATTATAATCACAGTAACTTCAAACGCCGCTACTCCATCTTGTTTTCCAAGGCATGGAAATCCAACCTGAACGACTAAAAAGAAAATACATATATACATATTTAAACCTTAATATATTGTAACCCCACGATAGTCTTCAAACCATGATTTGAGTACTCCAGTAACTCATCCACAGATTAGGGGTCTATTACAGGAGTGGGTGGGCGAGATTCTGGGACCTCCAATGTGCAGAAAGGTGGACTAGATGATCCTGATGGTCCCCTGTGGCCTTAAAGTCTCTGAGTCTAAAACATTACATCTCTCTGATATCCGTTATTTGTGAAAACTAGCAGGTACAGACTATGTTCTTAACACTCAGACAAAACCACTTCTACTTGTACCCCAAAGTAGTTAGTCTTGTAAAGCAGACGAGGGGTAATACTTTCAACAGTATCTAACTGACTTATTTGCCTACCTAACTCTCATTTTTCAGAAGTGATGTAGGCACAGATCCTCAGAAGTATTTAGGTGCCTAATTCCCGTTGATTTAAATGGGAGTTAAGTGCCTAAACACCTAAGGCTATGTCTACACTGAAGCTGGGATCAAGTCTCCCAGCCCAGGTAGGCAGACTTGCACTAGCAAGGCTTGAACTAGTGCACTAAAAATAGCCATGTGAACATTGTAACTCTAGGCACCTGAGCTCAGAACCAGGGGGTTAGGTGAGCATGAGAATCCGAACTGCTGCCAAAGCTGCAACCTCCACACTACTATTTTTAGTGGGCTAGCTCTAGTCCCACTGGTGCGAGTCTGTCTCCCTGAGCTGGGAGGCTCGCTCTCAACTGCAGTGTAAACGTATTCTAAGACCTATTGAGACTCAGGCTCCTAAGTAACTTTTTAAAATGGGACTTACTCCCTTTTGAAAATTTTATCCTAGATATAGTCTGTTCTTATGGAGACTGCCATTTATATTTAAATAAATAATATTTAAATAACTGTCTTTAATAAAAGCTTGTTATGTGAAGTGATGGCAGGATAGCATACTTAGTAAATAAGATAATTGATGAAAATATTTTAAAGAATAGAGAGACACCACTTTGACAGAACTCTCTTAGTGTCCTAAATGTGATGGATAGCTGGAGATTTGCACACTCTTCTTGGAGAGCCAACATTTTTGAACTACAAAGAGTCTTAGTAAGTAATTAAAGGCAGTAAATCTGGAGTATTTTAATGAGGAGGAAGGCCTGGTATCCCAGAGCCTTGGAATGAAGTTATGTGATTGTCACAACTGATCTTAAATAATCTTCAGATGAAACAATTATCTCCTCTCTTCATGACTGGCTCCTCCTTGCTCCTTTATAAATTGGATCCAGCTATCTATGATTATTCACTCATTTCCCCTAAATTTGGTCTGAGACTTCAGAGCAAAATACTGAGCTAAGAGCTTTGTATTTTGTTTGTTTTAAATTGTTTGCCATAAACATTTTTGTAAGTAATAGGTAAGCAATTTTTGTTGTTACTTCTATATGCCATAAAGAGTCTCAAATGCAAGTTGTGTATATAATATAAAAATACAACACAGTTTATTACTAAAACTTATTCTGCATCTGACAGAGCCAACATAGCTAAGGGACTGTTGACATTTTCATTATAAAATCTGTTTTTACTTTTATATTGACCTCTTTAAAAGACTATTTAAAAAAATAGCCCTGCAGTAAGTGGAAAAGTCATGCTGTGGATTAAAAACAGTTTAAATGCAGCAAATAATTTAAATATTAGTGAACATTTGCTTCTCTCGGTGCAAAGTATAGTAAATAATGCAGTGCTCAAGAGAATGGTATTAGGAAAAATGTCATTTAATGTTTTGTCTTAAGTAATAGCTTAGAGGAAATAGAGGTGAAAATGGTGATGCCACTATGGGCCAAAGCTTGGATCCATTATTAATGACAAATCTCCTGTTGAGTTTAACGGGATCAAGATTTGATCCTAAATTACTTCAGCCTGTGGATTTAAATAAATAGATTCATAGAGTTTAATGCCAGAAGGGAGCATTGGACTATCTAGTCTGACCTCCCGTTTATCACAGCACATTAAATTTCACCCAGTTACCACCTGTTAAGTGGTTTGATTAAAGCATAATTTGTGTTTGGCTAAAGCATATCTTCCAGAAAGGCTCCAGTTTTACTTGACGGTATCAAGAGATGGAGAATCCACCACTTCCCTTGGTAGTTTGTTCCTATAGCTAATTACCCTCACTGTTAAAAATGTGTCCCTAGTTCCCAATATGAATGTGTCTGGCTTCAGCTTGAAGCCATTAGTTCTTGTTATGACTTTCTCTGCTAGTTTAAAAAGCCCTTTAGTACCCGGTATTATCTCTCTGTGAAGATACTTATGCAATGTAATCAAATCACCTCTCAATCTTCTTGTTGATAAACTAAAGAAATGGAGCTCTTTAAGTCTCTCACTGTGAGGCATTTTCTTCAACCCTCGAATCATTTTATTTCATGGGAGACTGTGTGTAATGATGCCAACATCCTAGGAGCTGAATGTGTAGTAGCCATGAGATTTTGGGCTGGGATTTTCAAAACAGCCTAAGGGAGTTAGGCCCCAACTCCTTTGAATTTCAATGAGATTTGGCCAGATAGCTCCCTTACACTCCTTTGAAAATCTTGGCCTCAATTGATTTCAACAAGAATCATCTTGCTAAACCCCCACCCTGTTTGGCTGAAGTACCAGCTAATCTTCACCTACCCTACTTCCTTCTCACCTGCCTCCCTCTGCTCTGCTACTTATCTCTGCTCTTCCCCCCTCTCTTGTGCCTAGATTGAGAGGCACCAGAGAGAAGTCAGCCTATCTTTAGTGCCCTTTTCTGCTCTTCCCCCCATAATGTAATCTATTACAATCCTTTTTGGCTGAACTGCTGTAAAAATTTTACTTTAAAAATATTATTAAAATTTGGCTTTTAATAATAATTTGTTTGTTGACACACACATCTACAGAAAACTGATTCAGTTACACCTAATTTGCCCACATTAAATCAGATTTGTAGAAGTAATTCACAAGACACACAGGACACATAAATTAGCAAATTAAGTGCAGACAACTGAACATTACTTTTTAGGGTGCGTTTATTTAGCCATGCTTAGCTAATTTAGATCTGCTTGCAGACTTCATTTAAAAAACCTTTCATATTAGCAGCTCACTGTTAACTACTGTACATGCTGCCAAACTGATTACTAATCACTATTAAATATCACATGCATTGTAACACCAAGCATGACTTAACTATGGCTTACTATACAGTGCATATACTAAGTACAATTATGTGTCTGCACATGCTCACTATATATAAACACGGTTTACAGGTCCATATTAGTCTTGGAACTCACTTACCCGAACTACAAATAAGTTAAAACCATGTTCATATTAGTCAGACCTCCCATCATGATAGTTACTAGTGCTCTTTATTGAGCTATGAAAGCTCATCCCTGGTAACCTTACAACAGTGCAGCATAGCTCTTCATGAAGATAGTTAGAGCTGATCATTTGATTCAGCCTTTCAAAATGTTTAAAAATCAGTGAGGCAACCCAGTTTATGTATCAATGATGAAGACTGGCAGAGCCTTCTGCATATCTCACCTCATTTTTAATGTAAAACTGTTTATTACACAAAGTAATTTTACAGAAACAGCCCTGCAGTTTGTACTTTATTTGTACTTTTGAGATGACAGAAGGCAAACACTTTAATAATCGTTAAAGATCAGGAGCTTTTGTGTTATCAGACCATTTGATATACTGAGCTCCCTTTGTATCAGGTTAAGACAGCACAAAAATGCATGTCACAGATACATACAAATCAAAAATTACCTTAATGTTTAATAAGAACATGGCAGCACTTATGCTTATTTTGCTACTTGTATATCTGTTTCTTTACTTACATGTGTGTTAAACTCGGGTGTAATCTCTGCTTTACAAGTGATTATACTGCAGTAATTATGGTACAGCAGATTACAACACTCTGCTGTTCATCAAAATATAGTTTTCAATGTAGCCCACTCAATACATAGCACATGCTGATATGAGTTATTTATGTTACGTTCCAGATGCCATGGAAAGGCCGTATTGCTGTCAACAGGACATCACTTCAACACCACTATCGTTTTCAAAATACTGTAAACTGAAGATTAACTACACATATTCTAAATGTATACTACAAAAATAGCCAGAACCAGTCAAAGGCATTTTGCTGCCCTATGTAAACTTCAATGAGTGCCTTACGTCCTGCCACAAACCCTCTCTCACTCTTGGCTCCATTTCTTACTATACCCCTGCCATGATGAGGCCCTCCCTCTCCACTTTCCCCATTTCTTTCCCTCCTTTTTCTGAGATCTGTCTCCCTCTTACCCAATCCCTTCTCCCTTTCTCCGCTCTGCTTAGCATTCTCTGCTGATGGGAGATGTCAAAGTTCTGCTCCTTTAAACAGGCAGCTACTTAGTCCCAGATCCTCAAAGGTATTTAGGCACCTAACTCCCATTGAAATCAATGCGAGTTAGGTGCCTAAATACCTTTGAGGATCTGGGCCTTAGCTCCTAAACCAAGAATGAGTTGGGAGGGGCAATTCCTACTGCTAAACTGTTTGGAGAGTAGGAGTTCAGCCTCTGCCTGGGAGGGAGGACAGGAAGGAATGGTCATCAGAAAAGCATCTATACACTATCCATCTAGGGTGACCAGACAGCAAGTGTGAAAAATCGGGACGGGGGTGGGGGGTAATAAGAGCCTATATAAGAAAAAGCCCCAAATATTGGAACTGTCTCTATAAAATCGGGACATCTGGTCACCCTATATCCATCACTCTTCTTAAAGCAATTCTACTCTACCTGATTAAAGGCCTTTCATGCATCAAGGCCTGGGGCAAATGGATCACTCCCAGAACACTCTATATTTCTTAGTTACTGGCCTCAGTTAAACTCTGTCTGGTCTCAGTCATGGCAGCAGAGAATCAAGCCTATTAGCAAGCACTTTGGTGAATACTTTGACATCAATGTTTAATAGAAAAATAGATCTGTAAGAGCCACAATCAATTTTATCTCTGTTGGGCTTCTAAATCAATAATTCAATTCTCGTGTAGAATCTGGAGTCTGAAAAGATTCTAGGAAACTTAAATAAATTGACAGGCTTGGGCACCAAACCTTTACTAAAGCTTTACACTATTCAGATGAGACTTCATCAGGGCCTGGTGACTTACCTACAGGTATCTGTTTAATTATATTACATATGTGGTGTAAAAACTTCTCACTCGTGCTGCACAATTCTTTTCTCTTGTAGTTAAGATTGTTTTTACCATCCCTTATTATAAATGAGCCTTTTCTCACTCAATTCATATTACAAGTTACATTTTGGGAGTTTATTACCCCCAGTCATAATAATGTCATTTTAACCAAGAAAAAGCTGTGTTTTATCCAGAAGTAAAATCTTAAATTACCCCTGAGTGTTGTTAGTTTTAAAAATATTTTTTTTAAACATGCATTAATGATTTTGTTTAGTTTCTCTTTCTCTTTCCCCAGAAAGGAATCGGTTTATCCCAAAGCACTGCTTTATATATTTCCCATATTTGTTTCTTCAGGCTCTGCCTTTTCTATGCATTGAAAAATAGATTTTGGGCTAATCTTTCAGAGCATTCAGAGGTCCCTGAACAGTTTTTGGACCATCACTGATGTATGGTCCAATTATGTTAGTTGCCTAATAGTAGCTTCAATGAATAGGGCTGTAAAGGAGCTCATTGTGGGCAAGATTTTGGCATGGTCTAGCCACAGTTTTTGTACTACTATAGCTATGTTGGTGAGGGTTGCGATTTCTTTTTAACTGAATGGTTGTATCAGTGCAACCCGTAGTGTGAATGCAGTTATACCAGTATGAAGGTGCTTACATCAGTTTAGCCTGAATTAACTATACTGGCAAAATTATGTCCACACTAGGAGGACTGTAAGGCTTTAACTATACCAGTATAGTTAAACAGCACAACTTTTTTGTGTAGACAAGCCACCATGGGTGGATGGAACTAACTACATCAAGGTAAAAACTTCCAGTGCTGGCCTCCACTAGGATTTTACGTTGAGATTGCTATCTTGAGGTTAGCTATCTCAATTTAAAAACATAGTTATTTTTTGCAGTGAAGACATAGTGTTAGCAGTACCTTATTCCAAAAGTATTCCTATTGATTTCAACGGTACTATCATTGGGTGAGGTACTATTCAGCATGAGTAAGGATATCAGAATCTGACTCTAGGTGGTCAAGTCTGGCATATACTTGCTGGGGATAGGGGAAAAAAGGCGTAATCTCGTTGGTCTGTAGATTAGAAAAAGAGGTGAAGTTAGATGGGGTTAGCGAAGAAATAGTAACTTAATACAAAACAGCACTGCAGTACGCAAGTGAAGTAAGTGAACTATGGATGATAGGCTGACTTATCTCAATAACACTGCCCACTTACTGGAAGGCTCTTCCGGTTTTGCTGGTGTTTTAAGATGCACCTCATCCTACAATAACTTTGGAATATCATGTTTGTTCCATGTACCTCTGCACAGACCAGACACAATGAGTCTAATTTTCCACCAAAGCTGGTGAATATTTTCAATCTAAAAGAATTGATCAAAGAATGCACTTTTCCAATCTTAAAATGTAATTGAATTTTTTAATTAATATTGAATTGACAATGCCATCAAAATGTTTCCTTTATTGCCTTTCACTTTCAAATAGGCAAATTAAAAACTTTTTTTTACAATTTTAACTTTTTTTTCTTTTTACAAAAATTCCACAATGTGACTAAGTTGAAAAAAGGGGGAAATCCCTTTTTTCTCCTCCATTTTCCCATTTGCCTGACTTTTTTTGTTTTTTGCTACTGTATAACTTTTAATTGGTCATCTTAGTCCTTTAGTGAGTTAAACAAAACCAAAATTAAAAATCATTTCTGAAAATTAAAAACAAACAAAAATTCTGCTCAATTTTGATAATCATGAAAATTTTTGAAAAACAGTTTGTCTTAATGTTTTTGCCTACTTTACACTCACTTTGCATAGATCTAAATGACTATATGAAGTAAAATGCAGTAAAATTAGTTCCGATATGCACTTATAAGGTCCACATACTTTAACCATTGACTGTTATTTTAACTACTACTACTATTACCCAGATGTTATCAACTAAAACAAAATAACAATGCCTTTGTAAAAATTTTGAACTGTAGTAATGCTTCATATAAATGACTTTTATGCATCAAACTTTGGACCAACTCCTGCTGGCCTACTTCCATGAATAAGAGTAACAAGATTTGGCTCAAAGAAGAAAAATAACTAAAAGGGGCTGTTCATTATATTTTCTAGTAATGGAGTAAGGTAAAGTGATTTCATATTATTTACATGGAACAAGTGTTCAGCATTATAACAAACATTTCCTTGATGCTAAAATTTACAGTGCAATGTATAATATGGTATTTACCCTTTTAACTACTTGCTTTAGAATGTATTTTTTTCCAGAAACATTATATTTATAACACGAACAACACAAACCTGATGCTTTGTGAGGAACTGTTCCAAGCAGGGGGATATTTATGGTTGGATCAGCCATTATGCCTTTATCCAGTGAACGCAAGGACAGGAACTCATAAAAGTACTCAGCCTACAACAAAATGCATTGAAAGTAAATGTTTGTTAATTGCAGTCACTGGAGCAACTATTCAGCATATAGTCCAAAGTGAAACAGTAGTACACTTTCAACTTTCACTGGAGCAACTTTTCATTTTTAAAAAAAATGCGTCTTTGTTTAAACATAATTTTCAGATGAACATTTGTCCTGTTGAATATTGACATATGACAAACCTTTACGCTTGAGGCAGCCCAGTCGCAAGGAAAGTTGTATGCTTCCTTGTGCTGCACTTTGAAAGAAAGTGAATAAATATCCTAGTGGGGCTAATCTACATTATGCAGGCTAAGCCGATATAACTATAGCTGTATTGGCAGAGCCCCCTAGTTTAGACGCAGCATATGCTGACCGAAGTTTTTACTGCATCTATACTGGCCCTTTTGCTGGCATAGCCATGTCTGCTAGGGGTGTGGTTTTTTCACACACATTTCATAGCTATGCTGACAAAACTTTACAGGGTAGACCTGGCCATGGTCATCACGTTTTACATAACTAGCACCTTTCATTCCAAGGGATCACAAAGTGCTGTACAAACGATGGACTAATTCTTGAAGTCCTTTCTCAAGTAAAACTCTCATTGAAGTCCTGATATAGCCACTTAGCTCCACTACGGCAGCACAAAGAGGCCATAAAGCTGCCCTAACTAGGCAGCTGGGGATTCCCCCACAAAGCTGGATTTTCACCATATTCTACTGGCCTCCATAGTATAGAGGGTGTGTTGTGGGTGTGCCCAGCAGGAGCTAGCATGGATAGAGCACTGCTCTGCACTACTGTCCATGCCACCTTAATTCGCTCCCTTGTGCATATGCATTATGATGGTGTTTTTAATTATATGAGCACATGCATTTATCTCTACAGGACCCCAGCCTAATTCACTGAATGGGCAGTCAGTCAATATTTATTTATATCCTCCTCATTCAATGTGTGACCCCAACCCTTATTTACCGCACACCATTCAAGCCCTGCACTGAACACGGAATTAGTAATTTCCTCCTGGGCATTTCAGTGGTGCCCTCACCACTGTATGTGAGTGCTTCAAACATTAATGAATTTATCTTCATATGCCATCTCTGTGAGAGGCTGTGCTATTATCAATATTTCGCAGCTAGGGGACTGAGGCACAGAGAGATTAAAGCAAAGGTGTCAAAAGTGCCCACTAATTTTGGGTACCTAATTTGTGAGGCCTAAGACCTGATTTTTCAAAGTAGATAACACGCTCTAGCACTCTACATGTTCAAAGCACAGCTTCCATTGACTTCAGTGGCACCTGTGAATGCTTAGCCATTCTGTAACTCTCGCCCCAGGTGTTTTACGTTGGGCACCCAGAAAATCCCAGCACCACTCAAGAACTCTGGGCCAATTAATGGTAATTAGACGCCTAACCTGTTTAGATGCTTTTGAATATCCAGCTAGGCACCAATTTGCATCTTTAGACACCTAGGCAGGGATCTACAAAGGTACTTAGGGACCTAAGTCCCCTTTTTAGGCACCACTGATTCACAAAACTTCTGCTTGGCTGCCAATGAAGCCTGTAGGTGCCTATACTTCCTCAGCACCCAAGTTTTGCAGGAAGAGCTCTCTAGGCACCTACATTTCCGCCTCTGGGCACACACACTGTTGCCTCCCTCCAGGTGTCTGGACACCTGTCTCCCACATAAGCCCCAGTGCAATTCACAAACTGGAGGAAGATAGGCATTCTTCTGCCTAACTTGCCTGTAGGACCCAATCGGATAGGCACACTTAGAGGTCGCCTAACTCTACACAAAATGATAGTTGGGGGGAAAGTAAGAACTCCCTGATAATCATTGGGCTGAAGGTTAGTGTACTCACAAGGGATGTGGGAGCTCACCGCTTCAAGTCCCCCCTCTCCCTGATGATGAGAAGGTATTTGAGTAGAGATCTGTCATCTCTCAAGTGAATGCCCTAACCACTGTGCTATATACAATCATTCACTCTTTCTCTGGTCCAATTAATATTTAATTATTACTGAAAAGGGAACAATTTCACTAGGAGAGATTGAAGGATACCTATGGACAGATTTCACGATGCATGACAGAAAGGGGCAGTGCAGGGTCAACATGAAGGAGCTGCGGAAGACCAACCACGAGGCGTGGGAGGCAAACCGCCGCTCCGGTACTGCGCTCACGAGCTGCCAGTTCTACAAAGAGCTGCACGTGATACCTGGTGGCGACCCCATCTCCACGGCGAAGGTCACTGTGGATACTTCGGTGGCTTGCGTGCCAGTCGAGAGTGGACTGGGCCGGGGGAGGAAATCTTGGATGAGGATGTGGAAGCAGTAGCGCAGCCGGGTCCGGAGTGCAGGGGGAGCGGCGCTATAAAAAGGTGCCTCCCCCTGTACTCACCCGGCGGCGCTCCGGGTCTTCGGCGGCACTTCGTCACTCACTCCGGGTCTTTGGTGGTACCCGCCGCTGAAATGCCGCCGAAGACCCGGAGCGCCGCCGGGTGAGTGCAAGAAGTGGCACCTTTTTTTAGTGCTGCTAAAAAAAGGTGCCACTTCCGCCGCTTCTGCTCACAGGGGGAGCGGCCACTCCCCCTGCTCCCCCCCTGGCTACGCTAGTGTGTGGAAAGGGAGGGGGACCCAGAGGCAGAGGACGAGTCGGAGGCCAGAGATGCATGCAGGCAGGAGCTCTTCTCTACCCCGAAGAAGGCTAGCTAGTCACAGCTGTCGGAGCTTGGCGAAGCACAAACAGGAGAGGAGGCCCCTGGTAAGTGGCTTTGACTTTGGGAATTGCTGAAGCGAGTTGTTGGGGGCAGAAGGGTTGCAGAAAGCGGGCTTGTGTCAGTATGATGTACGTACCACCGCATGCCTAGTCTGAGTGTCGGAAGTCATGACCAGGATCTCATCTCCCCACCAAAATGGAGCCCACCGTGTGCTGCTTCTCCATCCCAAAATGAGGCCCCTGACTCCCTGCAGCAATCTCTGACCCAGGAAGCTCAGTCCAGTCCCAGAGGGTGCCCATCACTGCATCATGGGACTTGCAGTCCTTCAAAACTGGCAGACAGTACGTAGAGGTCTGTATAATTATAATACCTCCTTTCAGAGGCTCCTCAAATAGGTGTGCCTACCATGTGTAGACAGGTGTTCTTCAGATCAACTGAAGATACAGAAATTAAAATTTTCCTTGTGGGAATTGCTGGTATGGTGGAATTTGGGTTTCCATCCTGAACTGTGGCTTCCATAGGAATCTGTTCAGGCTGAGTGCTCCTCCACTGTGGAACACTTGGGCACTAACAGGAGGATGGAATAGAGTCCCTAAGACATTCTTGTTCCCTGGAAGATCCCTCACCCAGTGTGAAGCGGATGATATGTGTGAAGCTCCTTCTCAAAGAAGGCTCCCAGTCCAGAGGATCTTCTGATCTTGAATGGCACAGTGGGTAGTAGGGAGTCTGACCATGCCTCAGTATCAGAACGGGATTTCCTTCTCCGACATCAGTCTATAGCAGTCTTCGTACGCTGGTATTTTAACTGGTTCAGGAAGAAGGGCTTGTCAATAACCTTGGTTTTGGAGCTGTATTTAATTCTAAGGCGTAAGACTGGCTGGATCTCTCTGCCTAAGTTTTATTTTTAAATGGAATATTGATCCAGCATTTTGAAATTTCCTGCCATTTGCCCCATATTTGGGAAATCACATCATTAGGCTGTAAGTTATGCTTGCTTGAAGGATACTACAGGAAAACCTCCTGCATCTCCTCTCTCTCTCATGACACTTTGCGTATTCAATCAACTAGATGGATATCCCTCCTATAAATCTTAGGAGGATCAAAAATGTGCCAAGATGAGGAGTGGGGTCTATATTTCTTCTTGAGTTACAAAGTCTCCTTTGATTTATTTTTTTACATTTATTTTTATTTCTAGGAGGTTTCTCTGTCTATAGTCACTGAAGAGCCTGCCTCATAGGATATGTAGTAGTAACCAATACCTGCTTTTCCTGAGGATTGACTTTCCCGGGGCCCCCAGCCTGAGCTGCTGTTGTGACAGAGTTATAGCTCATTTGACCTCCTCCTCCTCCCTTAATGCCCACCCCACCAACAACCTGAGATTTACAGTAAGAGAAAAGTCCCACATTACACACTGACAAGGAGCTCCTTCTCAAAGAAGGCTCCCAGTCCAGAGGATCTTCTGATCTTGAATGGCACAGTGGGTAGTAGGGAGTCTGACCATGCCTCAGTATCAGAACGAGATTTCCTTCTCCAACATCAGTCTATAGCAATATGTGTATATTTATGTATATTTAAAAAAAATCCACAACAAAATATTCCACTGTTCACACCTTTCTTCCTGCAGCAAAAATGGGCGAACAAACATTTGACAGACTGTAATTAAGTTGCTTGAATGGATTAATGGCCTGTCCTGGACAGAGAGACTGAAGCTATCCTACCGTGCAACCACCAGCCAATAATACCAGGACTCTTCAGTGGATTTCAGAAAGAGATTTAAGAGTTGCTTGTCCTGGCAAAGGGATCTTGGGTTTGAAGCGGAGAAAATGTAGGAGGGTTGGGCTGAGCAGCCCAGGGCTGGGAACCATAGGAGAAGCCAAGCTTTGGACGGGACTTTGTTGTCTTAAGGTATGTCTACATTGCAGTTAAGCACCCGCTACTGGCCCATGCCAGCTGACTTGAGCTCGGGTTTAGGGGCTGGTTAGTTGCAGTGTAGACATTTGGGATTGGATAGCCCCAGCCCGAACATCTACATCACAATTAAACAGCCCCTTAGCCAGAGCTGCCCATGAGCCCAAGTCAGCTGGCATGGGCTGGTTGTGGGTTTTTACTGAAGTGTAGACATACCCTTATGGCATATCTACCCTGCAATGTAAGCCCATAGTTCAAACTCAGGCTCAAACCTAATCCCCCTTCTGTCTACACACAAATCATGCTAACCAAGCACTCAGATCCAGGGTCCCTGGATTCCCCAGGGGTGGACTTGGGCCTGCATAATGCAATGTATATACTGGAGACCCACGCTGGGAACCAGTTTTTAACAATTCCTAGCCTGGAGTAACAAATGAGAGTAGATGCTCAAGCCCTTGGTTAACAAACACAGGTTCTGCTAACTCGAGTCCTAAACTGGTCTTAAATTGCAGTGTAAACATACCCTTATTATTCATTGTCTGGCTAATGAAGTCAAGCCCCAGGAAGAGGTGAATTTTGAACTTGGGGAATGTGGAGTGTGTCTGAGAGCAGGTAGTAGAATCGCTTCTCTCAGTGTGCGTTATTGTATTTTGATTTTGCAATGGTTACTGCAAAGTTTTTTTGTTGGGTTTTTTTTGGACAATCCCTCTTGTAAATTCTTTCTTTTTGTCCCCAACAGCTGCTTCTGTTCTGATGCTGTTTTATATCCTGTGTCCTGTTTTTTCCCCCCTTCCATCTCTTTCTGGCACTCTCTCTTTGTTTAGAGGTGATTGGGAAGTGGCTCCTGCATCTGGCCTGTCAGATTTTGGCAACTGAGCCCTCCAGACATGCGTGAATGAGTGCACCACTAGCAAATGCACAAGATTTTATTTTTTTTGGGGGGTAGGGGGGAAGGAGGCTGAAATTTACATCTCTCTAGACATTAACTGCTCTGGATTCTGGGAGCTAGATTCTACCAGCATACACCCTACTGGAGAGCCCCAGTAGCAAAAAGTTCATTGTGAGAGGAGGTTGCAGGGGCTGTAACTGCTCTTGCACAAAAGGAAACCATAGGGATTCAGTACACCTCAAAACATGATGTTGTTGACCAGCAAGGAGGCATGGTCTGAGAAGTCAGGAGCATAGTGAATCAGTGGCTCCCAACTGTGGCACTCCTATGGATCCTCAAGCAAGGGTTAAATTTCCCCTGATGGAAATCCCAAAAGAGGGCAGTGACAGCAACACCCTAAGCTTTCCACCAAGACAAATGCCCTTCTGGGATTAAAGGGTCTGACTGAACCAATTAGCTGAAATTTACTCCTCCATGCAGTGAGTTTACTCCTCCTTAGTGAATCTGGCTTAATGTTGGATTTTGGAACCAAATACTCCTCTTTTACCCACAGCTTCCCAAAGGTGCTGAGCACCCACAACTCCAGGTAAAGTCAAAGGGAGCTCGACATTCTCAGAGTCTCTGAAAAATCGGTCCTTAAGGACAAGTGTGTGAGCGACTGCCGAATGAGGCCCGTTTTCCAATATGCCTGGAGCAGCACAATCCCTAAAGATAGCACCAGAATGCAAGGATCTCTATGGATCTTAGATATGCCTTCAAATATACACTGTGAATCTTTACACAGTGCAATAAATTAAACAGTTGAGAAGCTGACAGCAAACTTTGAGTCACATACTGCCCTTGATCTGCAATGGGATTCACTTTGATGTCAACAGGAGTGGATGTGTTGATTAAGGCCAGTTTTTTTTTTGCTCCTGTTTAAATTTTTACTTGCCAGGTATTTTTTTATTTTGTCATCTTCCATGAAGCACAGCTCTTTAGATCCACATTTGTGATGTAGGATCTCCAAAGACAGTCTTATGGCGTAGGTAAAAACAAGTGACCTGATTATCTTGTCCTTTGCACCTAGGTAACTTCATTGATTTACCCTGGTGTGTGAGGGAGGAATCAGGCTCAGAGTTATATGCAAGATGCTGGCTCCTTAGATGCCACCGCCTGAAGCAGGCAGAACTTGAGCCTGTTTAGGAAATGTACATTCCATAGTCCAGGCAGCACAAGAACAACTCCTACCCTTGAGCTTCCTCAGCTGTGTAGCCATGTGGCTACCAAATATTAGACTTATTTTTCAGCTAAATGAAAAATCCAAATCCATAATCTAGACATATGGGATCTGATTCTTCACTTGTTTAGAGGATTATAGATTGAGAATAACTTCAATGAAGTCAATAGGGTTCCACTTGTGTATAGCAGTATAAGTGAGAGTAGAACCAGGCCTACCATAAGGAACGTTTAGCAGTCAGAAATGACTGAAGGGATTACACTGATTCATAAATGCCATTTTTTTAAAATTCCCAGAAATATTATTTCTCAAAAAGTGCTTCAGAACATCAAAGGATACCAATTACTTACACACAATGTGTGTGGGGGAGGGGAGTTGCATCATTTAAATGAGTGTGACATATCTCTCAACAAAATGAGAAACCTTTCAAGCACCTACTTTTTTCCTGTGGCATGCCACCTGTGCTATGAATTGTGAGTGCATGACACTGAACTGAAAGGTATGTTGCATATTGGTGGTCTAGCTGACAATCATGCCCTGTGCTGTGTAATCCTTTGCTGCAAAGTGTTGCAGTACAGGTTGGACAAGTATACTACATTACTGGGTTACACATATTTGGAGACTGTCAAAGTTATAGCAGGAGCCGTGCAGTGAGGAAATCCACCAGTCAGGCTATGGCCTTTTTGAGCTGTGAAGCTGCTACTGCGCATAGGAGAGGACCTCTCTCTTGTGCATTTGATCCGAGGAATGTGTGCACTAGTAAGTCCAATGTGCCTTAAGCATCATTTAAAATGGTGCATGCAGTAAAGTGGCTCCCTCATGTGGATTCTGTTAAATGTACCAGAGAATGGACCATTCGAGTACACGAGCTCTACAGTTGAGAAGGGTACTATATACCTTACTCTATTCTTGTTTATCGTAAAGTTCTCTTCTGAAGACCTTCCAAAGTGTGCAGGAAATGGGCTCCCTCCTGTGGACTTCCTAATGTGGGTGAGAGAAGAGCACCTAGTTCAAACCCTAGTACATAGAGATCTGTGGTGCTGTCTTTTTGCAGTCACTCCTGCTGCTTCGGGGCTGCCAAAATCCACACATATGCTGCACCCCCAAATACACACGCATTCTTGTCCTCCTTAGCCCATGCATTGTCTCCCATTCAATGGAGAAAGTCTGAAATACGATTCAGAGTGGTAGCCGTGTTAGTCTGTATCAGCAAAAACAACGAGGAGTCCTTGTGGCACCTTAGAGACTAACAAATGTATTTGGGCATAAGCTTTCGTGGGCTAGAACCCACTTCATCAGATGCATGGAGTGGAAAATACAGGAGCAGGTATAAATACATGAAAAGATGTGAGTTGCCTTACCAAGTGTGAGTTCAGTCTAATGAGACAATTCAATTGACAGCAGGATACCAAGGGAGGAAAAATAACTTTTGAAGTGGTAATGAGAGTGGCCCCTTTCAGACAGTTGACAAGAAAGTGTGAGCAACAGTAGGGGGAAATTAGTATTGGGGAAATTAGGTTTAGATTTTGTAATGACCCAACCACTCCCAGTCTTTATTCAGGCCTAATCTGATGGACTACAAGCCATCAGGAATAGCATCCCCAATACCATCACGGCAAACCTGGTGGCTGAACTTTGTGACTTTGTCCTCACCCACAACTATTTCAGATTTGGAGACAATGTATACGTTCAAGTCAGCGGATCTGCTATGGGTATCCTCATGGCCCCACAGTGTGCCAACATTTTTATGGCTGACTTAGAACAACGCTTCCTCAGCTCTCGTCCCCTTACACCCCATATCTACTTGCGCTACATTGATGACATCTTCATCATCTGGACCCATGGAGAGGAGGCCCTTGCGGAATTCCACCAAGATTTCAACAATTTCCACCCCGCCATCAACCTCAGCCTGGACCAGTCCACACAAGAGTCTACTTCCTAGACACTACAGTGCTAATAAGCGATGGTCACATAAACACCACCCTATACTGGAAACCTACTGACTGCTATACTTACCTACATGCCTCCAGCTTTCATCCAGACCACATCACACGATCCATTGTCTACAGCCAAGCTCTAAGATACAACCACATTTGCTCCAATCCCTCAGACAGAGACAAACAGCTACAGGATCTCTATCAAGTGTTCTTAAAACTACAATACCCACCTGGTGAAGTGAAGAAACAGATTGACAGAGCCAGAAGGGTACCCAGAAGTCACCTACTACAAGACAGGCCCAACAAAGAAAGTAACAGAATGCCACTAGCCGTCACCTACAGCCCCCAACTAAAACCTCTCCAGTGCATCATCAAGGATCTACAACCTATCCTGAAGGATGATCCCTCATTCTCACAGACCTTGGGGTACTGGCCAGTCCTCGCTTACATACAGCTCCCCAACCTGAAGCAAATACTCACCAGCAACCACACACCACACAACAAAAACACCAACCCAGGAAAAGCCCACGAAAGCTTATGCCCAAATAAATTTGTTAGTGTCTAAGGTGCCACAAGGACTCCTCGGGTTTTTTTGAAATACCATTATAAGCTGTGCATTCCAGGGGCCTGGCTTTTCTGCTTGTTCTACCAAGTGTCTAGCACACTTTGGGCACTATAAAAGTCAATAGTTTATTATCTCTATTCTGGTAGCACCCAGAGGTCCCAATCAGGAAGCAGAGCACCATTGTGCTAGGCACTGTACACATCATAATGAAAAGATGGTCTTTGCCCAACAAAGCCTACAATCCAAGTTAACTGAATAGAATGACAGAAAATCTGTTAATACCATGTATAATGCTAAAAAAACAACAACAAACACCTCAACCATGTTGGATCATTACTTTGAAATTTGCAAAAAAATCTGTATCCGTATCAGTGTTCGACAGCAAACGTTGCCTCCAATATTGATGTACATTAGGCCCAATTAATAAACATGCCTAGAGTTGCACAGTGCAGCATTAACAATACAGTTACTTAAGTATAATGCCTTTTCCCCCGCAGGGAAAAGTGGGACACATCTTTGCATGTTTCAGTCTGCTATTTCAGGTTGGAGGGTGTTTTCTTGATTTAAAGTCTGCAATCTAATTTATAAGGCTCATGTAGAGGATGGTATGTCACCTAATCCTAACAGATGTGCTTTAGGCAAATCTAGAAGAAGGCCAAAAAACACTCAAAACTCCCCCCCCCCCCCCCCGCCCAACATAGCCCTGCACAAACCAAAACCCAGGGTGCCTGCCAATACACCTAGGTGGAAAATTCTTTCCCCGTTCCAAATTTGGCTATTTGGTGCTTGTGAGCACAGAGCATCCCATAGGTAAACACCTTGCAGACATAAATGAATTATTTGCATCATTGGAGAGATCCCAGAGTGTGATGCTGGGCAACTATTCATCCTCCTGGAGGGCCCTCACGTGAGATCTTGCACATCTTGTCACTCAAGTGTGAGATCATATGGGGAAACAGACTTTAGGGGGAAGTGACATCAGTGTACCGATCACACTCAGATGAATCTCTTTTTTCACCAAACTTAATTTTTACAGTTTCCTTTATTTCCCAGTGCCTGGCTCAGCAAGAGACCCGAATGAATATGAACTAGCCAAGAATCAAACTTGAAAAGATCAGACCAACATTTACCGAAACTTTAAAAGGAATTGGCTCAGGTGGTGTCTGTACCAGTTACTGAAAGTGTCAAGCATGCTTGAATTTTGCCTAAATGGTTTGCAGTCTAAGATTCCTATTGAATATGTCACTGCTCCTAGATTTGCAGATAGTGATGGTGGTCCATGGTGCATTTCATCTCCTCCCGTACTGATAGGGCACAGCTGAATGCGTGGAGGCATACAGTGACAGAGGCCAGAAAATCATACAGTGAACATGATGAGAAGAGGCAGGATGCGATGCTGAGGCTAATGGGGGAGCAAACGGACATGCTCAGGCATCTGGTGGAGCTGCAGGAAAGGCAACAAGAGCACAGACCACTGCTGCATCCACTGTATAACTGCCTGTCCTCCTCCCCAAGTTCCATATCCTCCTCACCCATACACCCCAAAACGGGCACCCAGCCACTCCACTCCAGAGGATGGCCCAAGCAACAGAAGGCTGTCATTCAATAAGTTTTGATTTGTAGTGTGGCTACAATAAGCAATGTGGCCTTGTCCTTCCCTCCTCCCCCACCCCACCCGGGCTACCTTGTCAGTTATCTCACTTTTTTTTTAATCAATAAAGAAAGAATGCATGGTTTCAAAACAATAGTAACTTTATTTCCTTTGCCAGCTGTGATCGAAGAGAAGGGCGGTGGTGGGAATTAAAATCAACAAAGGAGGCGGGTTTTCATCAAGAAGAAACACACATAACTGTCACACCGTAGCCTAGCCAGTCATGAAACTGGTTTTCAAAGCCTCTCTGATGCGCAGTGCGCCTAGCTGTGCTCTTCTAATCGCCCTGGTGTCTGGCTGCTCAAAATTGGCTGCCAGGCGATTTGCCTCAACCTCCCACCCCGACATAAACGTCTCCCCCTTACTCTCACAGATATTATGGAGCAGCAGCAATAACAATGCAAATATTGGTTGCACTGAGGTCTGACTTAGTCAGCAAACAGCGCCAGCGAGCTTTTAAATGTCTAAAGGCACATTCTACCACCATTCTGCACTTGCTCAGCCTATAGTTGAACTGCTCCTTACTACTGTCCAGGCTGCCTGTGTACGGTTTCATGAGCCATGGGAGCAAGGGGTAGGCTGGGTCTCCAAGGATAACTATTGGCATTTCAATATCCCCAACAGTAATTTTCTGGTCTAGGAAGTAAGTCCCTTCTTACAGCTGTTCAAACAGCCCAGAGTTCCTAAAGATGTCAGCGTCATGCACCTTTCCCGGCCATCCCACACTGATGTCGGTGAAACGTCCCTTGTGATCCAGCAGTGCTTGCAGCACCATTGAGAAGAACCCCTTGTGGTTTACGTACTGGTTGGCAAGGTGATCCGGTGCCAAGATAGGGATATGCGTTCCGTCTATCGCCCCACCACAGTTAGGGAACCCCATTGCAGCAAAGCCATCCACTATGACCTGCACATTTCCCAGAATCACTACCCTTGCTAGCAGAAGGTTTATGATTGCCTTAGCTACTTGGATCACAGCAGCCCCCACAGTAGATTTGCCCACTCCTAATTGATTCCCAACTGACTGGTAGCAGTCAGGCGTTGCAAGCTTCCACAGGGCTATCGCCACTTGCTTCTCAACTGTCAGGGCAGCTCTCATCTTGGTATTCCTGCACTTCAGGGTGGGGGAAAACAACTCACAAAGTTCCAGGAAAGTGGCCTTACACATGCGAAAGTTTTGCAGCCACTGGGAATCATCCCATACCTGCAACACTATGCGGTCCCACCAGTCTGTGCTTGTTTGCCGGGCTCAGAATCGGTGTTCCACTGTATCAACCTGCACCACTGCCACCATGATGTCCCAATTGCCACGTCCTGTGCTTTCAGGAACGTCTGTGTCCATGTCCTCCTTACAATCGTCCTCGTGCTGGCGGCTCTTAGCCAGGTTCTGCACATACTGCAGGATAATGCGCGAGGTGTTTACAACAGCAGTGGTGAGCTGAGCGGGCTCCATGCTTGCCGTGCTATGGCATCTGCACAGATAACCCAGGAAAAAAGGCGCAAAATGATTGTCTGCTGTTGCTTTCACGGAGGGAGGGAAGGAGGAGAGACTGATGACATGTACCCAAAACCACCCTCAACAATGTTTTAGACCCATCAGGCATTGGGAGCTTAACCCAGAATTCCAATAGGCAACGGAAACTGCGGGGACTGTGGGATAGCTACCCACAATGCACCGCTCAGTGTGTCGATGCTAGCCATGGTATTGAGGACGCACTCCGCTGACTTAGTGGGGACATACACAATTGACTGTATAAAATCGCTTTCTAAAGATTGACTTCTATACATTTTACATAATTTCGTAGTATAGACATAACCTTAGAAACAAAGCCAAGGATTGAAGGGGCATAAAGATTGAACTGCAAGAGGTGCTCCCTCTAGGTCACGGCTGAAGCAGGTCAGCAGGGGAATGTGAGGAAGCTCACACTATTGTATTGTGTACACTGTACTGTACTATTATGTGACTAAACACAAGATTCATGCTCCAGGGCTGTCAATCTAAAAGGATAAACTTCAAAAAGAACATCAGTATGATTATGGTTTCCCTGAAGAGAATCAGGAAATACGAGCTTGATCCTATAAGGAGCTGGATGCCCTTAACTCCCATTGATGCCAGCAGTGTACATTCTGTGGGATAGGAGAGTATTCAGCATTTCATAGGAGACACTCTGCACATTGCAGAATTGGGCCCTATAAAAGCACCACCCAAAAAATTAACATCAATAGATCTTCCTCAAACTAACTACAGAAATAAAATAAGGCGTCCTTCACTAACCCAATGGGATTTTCCACCTCCAAAAGAGAATGTTTATATGAAATTTGTATCCTCACCCTGATTGGTATAATACGCAGGAAATATAACAGACTTTATGTGATCTTTCAAATCCACTAAAGTATTTATTTTGAGTATTCTACACAACTATTATCTACCACTTCCATATGGTGAAAACATTTTTCAAACTACTGTAAAAAGAAAACTCAGGTCGCTTTGAAAACTCATTACTCCTAACTAAGGTAGACACAACATTAGAAATAAAACTGACCAAATGTAATGTAAACATTGTAAATATGACCTAATATTTTATCATTTCAAAAAATGTAGGTCAAATAACAGATCTATGCATAGCCTATGTGAGAATGGGGCCCCAGGTATGTGTTTTAAATGCACATAAGATGCTTTGATAGGAATACTGTCAACACAAATTTGATCTGAAATTTAGATATTACAAAAGTAAGATTTGCACAATGCCTAGGGCCAAAACAAATGTTTTAATGCATTAATTGTTTTTACTGGAAACAGTTCTTATTATACAAATCATTCCATTGCACTGTTTGCAACCCTAACTTTACCGCATTCGGAACCTAAAAGGGAAATTGATTATAAACCAATGTGAAATTGATGTAATTTGTTTTCCAAGTTGAGAGCACTGTAAAAGTAAATAAACACAATAAGTAGTGAAAAGTAAATTGGGGTCTAAAATTCAAAGGTGTCGTTAGTAACAGAGGGAGAGATCTGTTTTTTCCAGTATATCGTTTTAAAGTTTGGTGTCCGTTTAATTCCAGTGTTTGTCAACAGCTAGTTCTGTAAAAACGTTGAAAGTTTTATTACTTCCGCTTTTTTATTCAAAGCACATCTCTGTTTTGTTTTTAGAAATGTTTTGAAAGAAAAGAATAAACACTAAAAATTCCATTGAAGGGTTTATTTTCCACAATTTTATACTGCTGTGTAAAAAGTATAATTGTGTAGTTTACATATATGCCATGTAAATTACTATGGAAACCAGATGTAGCTTATAAGGTGCCTTGTAAGTCATTTCTACTGAGCAATAAAGCTGTGGGTTTTTTTTGGTTTTTTTTTTTTTTTGCAAAACTTTGAGAAACTTACTGCTGTTTTCTATCAGCAGATAGAACAGATGGCTGGCACATGCCTGCTTTACTAAATGAAGTGGGATCTCTATAGCATTACTCTTTGATCCCTGGTGGCATGTCTACAACACCAAGATGCAAAATACCACAGCAGAATAGAATCTAAATATTAAAGGTTTGGAGCTGTGCTTTTGATACAAGAACCCCCTTTTTAAAAATCAGGCCCACAGTATATAAACATATTCACATTTCACATTGAAATTGTGGTACAGAGGTCAGAAAACAAGTTATTTCCTCTGTTTGCTGACATGAAACCACAGTGAAGGTACTACTGTAAATCCCAAGAGTTCAAAGTTAAACCACATTTATCATAACTTCCAAAACAGTCATAATTCCATTAGAAAAAAATGTGACCTGTACACATTAGGCAATTTTAGAAATAATAAAGATTGCTGCTGTAATTGCTATGTACAAATGAGGTATTTATGTATGTTCAGCGATTCCTCTGAAATATTATTTGAACTGAAATCCACCATCTTTTGTTTTTTCTTTATTTTATCAGTGGTGGTGTAATATTTAAATGCGTTTCTCCCATTATGCCAATAATAGTATATAACAAGTAGTCTATTCACCTTCCTGAGAGAGGGAGGAAGCACATAAGTCTTTTAACATAGTCAGATGTTTTCTTATTCCTTCATTCTGAGCCAGATTCTGATCTCAGTCACACAAGTATAAAGTAATTCCAATGAAGTGGGTTGAGTTATTTTGGATTTATCCCCATGTAGATGAGATCAGAATCAGCCTCTCTGAGTTGTAATTTTATCTCCTTTCCTAACCCTCCTTTTGCAAAACAGAAGGTATTCTGAAAAACATCATAGAGTGACACATGCTCCCCAACTCGCCATACAGACTGGACACCGCTGCCGCATTATTCAGTTACCAGTAACTGTTGAAGCAAAAAACCCCAACTTATTTTTGATCTGGACTCTTCTTCTCCCCGCTGAATTAATCAGACACTTATTTTGTCTTTATGCTGCAGTACTTACCTCCTATTCACTGACAAAGCCTTTGCTTTATGTTGATTCTGACCCTGCAAACACTAACACCTATGCTTAATTTTACTACCAAAGCAGTCCCACTGAAATCCGGGGGACTACTCCCATTAGTAAAGTTAAGCATATGCATATGTGTTTGAAGGTTTGGGGCCTATATCCTCCTCATATATTGCTAAATAATGCTGAAGTGCTATTACCAACTGCATGCTCTAGGACTTTCCTCCAGTGGGCAAAGTAAAATATGTTGCAGCGTAAGTTAGCACACTAGGGACTATTTTTCTCCAAATTAGGAAGGCTCTGCAGACACATCCCCCAGCATCGAGAAGAGAATAGAATAGACCCAAAAGTCACTTATACCTTCTTTTGCAAAAATCTGCAGGATATAAAAATGAAGCAACACCAGTGACTTCTAGTGGTTACACAAATGTATGCAATGTACAATATTATCCAGTGGGAACTTTTTTTTTTTTAAACACAGAACATCTGTACAACATTCTGAAGTACAATTTTTCTAAACATAAAACTACAGCTGTTATGAAGTTTACACAGCATAGGTAATACTGGGTGGAATTTTAATAAATAAGGTCCCTATCCTTCAATGGACTGAGCAGCTTAGTACCCATGGCTCCTCTTGACCTCACTGGGTATTGAGGGTACTCACAACCTTGACGTATCAGACTCTTAATTTAGTTCTCCCTCCCACTAAATTTGCCATAATTTCTGAAATCCTTTATTCCCAGTGAGTTGCTCAAGAATTAAAATAAACAAACAGTTTTCATTTACTAATGAAAATGGCTTTAACAGTTCCTACATCAAAGAGATTTTTCCCCATATAGAAACAATAAAAATGTCCAACTGCAAAGATCACAATACCAGATCTAGGGCATTTACATTTAGTATATTTGTTCATCACTTTTAAACCAATTTACACAAAATACAAGAATAATCCAGTTCTTAAAATGTTAATTGTTCATTTCAATAAGCATTTAAGGTCTGACTGGGAGCTGACCTACCCAGCTATGCAGGACCATGAGGGGTTTCCAGATTCTGGGGCAGATTCTCACCTGCCCTGCACCTTGCGTTATCATTACAGCTGGGCAAAGTAGACGTAAAACACTTCCATTCTAATGTGTTAGTGTTTTACACCCACATTGCATAGGTGTAAATTGGAATGCAAGCTGCATAGTAGCAGAGAATTGACCCAAACTGTTGGAGCTCCTGGGACATAGGAGCTGTACAATAGTGTGTGCATGGTTTCTAATATCTGCTGGATCTGCAGGGGGACTAGCACATATTAGAAACCATGCATATGCTACTGTGTAGGTCATATGTCCCAGGAACTCTGGAACTCCCAAGAACTCCTGCATAGCTCTGAGGCAAAACCATCTGGGTATAAGGACCACGAGAAGTCCAAAGACACATCATGGAATACATGTGGCTGCAGTTCTGGCAAGTAGAGGACCATGATGTGCTAATTAACAGCTATTAGATAAGAGGCAGTCTGCTATTTATGGTTAATATATTTTTCTGTATAGCAAGAGAACTGGTATATTTTTTCTTGACAGTGTTATCAAAAAGGTAAGGAAATTCTCAGACAAAAACTAAGGCCGAGTAAAGGTTTCAAACACATAGTATTTACTTGGAGTGTGCAAGGGATATTTGTAAAAGCACTTACATTTAAAATAAAAAGAAAACATTTGAAAATATGAATTTAAAGTAAAAACCTTTTTCAAATGTTGGAAATATTGGAAAAGTAGAGTTCTGTTATCACAACAACCTTAATTCTGTCCTCTTAGCACTGCCACTAAGTTAAATTAGGTGCATGTACATGTTATTTCAAACTGATCATTCTTATTGATTTGTTTTACCATAGCGCCTAGGAACCCTAGCCATGGACCAGGACCCCAGTGTGCTAGAAGCAGTACAGTGCTAACTAATCTTGTTGCTTTAACTATGGACTGTCAAGATCTAGGGCAAGACCCTTATTCTGGCTCCATTCCCCTTTACACCGGGTAAAAGGGCAAAAACAGTATATAGAGACTGTCAAAAAGCCCTGGTTCCCACCAGCGGAAGATATCCTTGACACAGAAACTGTGGAAGACTGATGTAAGGCTGGCCTCCGAGAACCTATTGGGACAGGAAGGGCATCTTGGGGGTGGGCCACAGCACACACTACTGTGGAGATTCCAGGGAGCGCTGCAGCCCAGAGGGCAACCAAGAGAGGCTGCCAGAACTTAGACAGGCTCCCCGGGCAGTTATACTAGGTGGCTCGCCAGCCCCTGGAATAGCCCAGGATTGGGAAGACATGACGCTGGCTTAAAGTCACCATAGTCACCCCTGTTTGAGCTATGAGTTAGAACTCGTCACCTAATCTGCACTGATACATCATGTTTAAATATCCACACAGCCATTGGAACAAACTGCTCAGGTATACATATTCTGTACACACGGGATGGAGGTGGATAGGAGCAGTTAGTTGTAAGCGGTAACTAAACAGGATTATATGTTTTCCATCAAATGGATAGCCTATGTTATTTTTAGCATTTATTTGACTCATGACTGAAAGATAACACTACTTTAGAACAGGAGGAGTGAGGCAGAGTTAAGGTTGTTTATAGTACTTTAGCTCCATATGTTATTTTTTCCAATCATTTTTGTTTTACCTTACCTTAAAAATTCCATGATAATCTTAGACCAACATGATGCAGTGTTATGGAAATTGAACATATTTATCAGTCTTTCAAATTGTGCATGGAAGTATGCCATACCTTCTAATCTTTTCAGTAAAAAAAGTTAAATAGAGAATTGTGGGCTCAATAGATTGCAACATTGCATAGTTTTGCCATTATACTTTGTAGAAATAGATCTAGGCAACACAGCTCCTATTTTAACACAACTATGCATATTGAAACAGCGTGTGTGTGTGTTTAATAAATGAGTCATAGTAGAGCTCCATATGCTAAAACCTTATGCTTTTTAAAAAAATAAAATTAAAAAATTGTATTATGGACTGTTGGCCTGTAAAGTTTCATTTAAGGCTAGCTAATGTCTTCCTTGTGAGCTTGTGTTGTCTAATCATGCTCATCTTGTTGGTTCTTTTATCCTTAGTTTATCAGCAAAGAAAGCATACTCTCTTTCATAAAATCCCATTTTAAAATTTACTTCTTCCAAGAATGTTCCTTATGATAATTTCCACATCAATAATGTGTCCACAGCCTTCCATGTTACCCCATGTTTTGTGTCATCTGAATTAAATTATAAACTCTTTGGGTTAGGGACAGTGTCTCATTCTGACTTTTTTTTAAAGCACTATACATGTTCCATCCGGGATAAATAATAATTCCTATAACAGGTGATTCTAAATCAAAGGCTCATTCTTTAGTGTCTTTTTGGCATATCAGAAATAGTTTCCTAAAATATTCTAAAAACTAAATATTTGCCTCTGCTGAACATATTTAAAGAGGCTTTTTTTCTTCTTCCAATCTCAATCTGTACCTACCCTTCCTGTTGCTTGCCAGGTAAAATTCATAGAGTGGATATTGACTGGAATAGCTGGCATCCTCTGCTGGGCTTTTCTGAAATCATGAGTGAATGGGGCCATTTTCCCCTCTGAAACAATCAGAATATCCTCTTCAAAGCCTGTAAAACAAAAATATACAGACTAGAAAGAGAGGGAAATGAAGCAGGATTCTCATGTATGATGAAAAACATTTACTGTTTATTCTCGCTAGCACCTACTTCTTGGGAAGACTAACCACTGGGATACACTTTCCCCTTCCTATGCTACACAAACAACAATACTGTTTGAACCACCTAAAGTTTCCACTGGCACTTCGGTTTTCACGGACAAAACACAGAGCTCAAGTGCACCACCGGTTAGTCTTTATGGAGGGCTACGCCTTTCAGCACGAGCCCCACTAGTGCAGGTTCACAAACTGCTTGGAGAAGTGACTCACGGAAGCCTCTAGGCAGGGCGATTTCATGGGGCTGGAAAACACGTTGCTGAAGCACCTCCAGGGAGCCACTGACTGGAGCAAAGAGCCGGTGCTCATGCGAGGGGGGTACAGCCCCAACTTACCTATCAGGACTCTGGCTTGGTGAGCATCAATCCACATGTAGAGCGTGTCCTCTTGCCGCTGCGCTGCCCGCGCCGGCAGAGCCCAGAGGCTCAGGATGCTGCAGAGCCCGAGCGCGGAGCAGAGGGCGCTCGGACCGGCCATGCTGCTGCTGCTGCTCCAAAAGGCGCCGGGCGCTCACTCGCGCTGCCTTCCCCTCGCCCTGTCCCGCGCGCACACGCCGCGTGTCTCCGCGCCGACTGGCTCTGGGCAGCGCCGGGCGGGCTGCCTGGCTGGCCGCGGGGGGTGGGTTCGCCCGCTGGCAGCCGCGAGCGGGGCTGGGAGTCAGGCTGAGCGCGGCTGAGGCGGGACGTGCCTGGGAAAGGCACCGGCACCCAGCGCTGCCGCTGAGCCCCGCTAGGAGGCGCCTGGAGCGGGGCTCCGCCAGAGGGGGCCGGAGGAGCCCGCCGAGTCCCCCGCTTGCTCGCCCGCGCTTCCCGGGCAGGGAGGCGAGGGGAGCAGTGGGGAAGGAACTGGGAGGGGGCGCAGGTGGGGGAGGGAGGAACGGGGGGGGGGGGGTGGATCCAGGGAGGCGTTAGGTGGGGGATCAGTGACAGGGAGACACCTGGGAGGGGTGAGTACAGGGGCTAATGGAGGGGTGGGTGAGTGTATTGAGTGCTGGGGGGAGTATAAAGGTAATGGAGCAGGCGGGGTGTGCGGGACAGGGCAGGCTGAGTACAGCCAGTAATGGAACAGACTGGGGTGTATTGAAGACACGGGGCAAGGGTGAATAGGGAGTAATGGAGCAGGTGGAGTGTGAGTGGACACAGGGGTGGGGTGAGTACAGGGAGTAATGGAGTGGGGTGGAGTGTGCCAGGGACATGGTGGGGTGTGTGGGACATGGGGCAGGGTGAGTAATAGTCGGTAATGGAGCAGGTGGGGTGTATTGAGGACACAGGGCGGGGGTGAGTACAGGGGGTAATGGAGCGGGGTGGGGTGTATTGAAGACATGGGCAAGGATGAGTACAGGGGGTAATGGAGCATGTGGAGTGTGAGTAGACACAGGGTGGGGTGTGTACAGGGAGTAATGGAAGGGGTCGGGTGTGTGGGACATGGGGCAGGGTGAGTACAGTCGATAATGGAGCGGGTGGGGTGGATTGAGGACACAGGGCGGGGGTGAGTACAGGGGGTAATGGAGCGGGGTGGGGTGTATTGAAGACACGGGGCAAGGGTGAGTACAGGGGGTAATGGAGCAGGTGGAGTGTGAGTGGACACAGGGTGGGGTATGTACAGGGAGTAATGGAGTGGGGCATAGGCGCTCGTGCCCCCGGCCCCGCCCCAACTCCACCCCCCGGCCCTGCGCCCATTCCACCCCTTCCCCAAATCCCCGCCTCCTCCCCCGGGTGCGCTGCATTCTCCCCCGCCCCCCCAGGCTTGCAAGCCTGGGATGGAGGGGGGAGAAGCAGCCGAGCACCCACCGGCAGCTCCCTGCCAGCCCCCCGTGCCCAGCTAACCTCCGCCTCCTGAGGCGCCGCGGCAGCCAAGCCGCTTTTCCTGAGCTCACAGGCTTGCCACGCTCCAGCTGATTGGCGGCGGCAAGCCGGGGGCGGGGGGGAGCGCAGCGGTGGCGCCTCGGGGGGAGGGGTATGGGGAGGAGGCGGAGCCGGGCCCTCCGCCTATAGGCGCCGACTCCGTGGGTGCTCCAGGGCTGGAGCACCCACAGGGAAAAATTGGTGGGTGCTCAGCACCCATCGGCAGCTCCCCGCCAGCCCCGGGGCCCGCGCCCAGCTCACCTCACCACCGGGAGATGTTGCGGGGCTCTGCCCCCGACGCCGGGTGATGTGGCGTTGGGGGCGGGGCCCCGCAACGTTGCCCGGCGTCGGGAGCGGGGTCTGGCGTCGGGGGGGCGGGGCCCTGCCCCGCCCCCAATGCCGGGCAATGTGGTGGGGCCCCGCCCCCGACGCCGGGCATTAGCCCCCACCGACGCCGCCAGAAGTTGGCATCTGTGCCTCCACCTCTTCCCCATACCCCTCCCCTGAGGCAACCACCGCTGCGCTTTCCCCGCTCCCTCCCAGGCTTGCCGCCGCTGATCAGCTGAAGCGCGGCAAGCCTGTGAGCTCAGGAAAAGTGGCTTGGCTGCCGCGGCGCCTCAAGAGGTGGAGGTTAGCTGGGCGCGGGGTGGGAGGGGGGGCTGGCGGGGAGCTGCCGGTGGGTGCTCTGTACCCACCAATTTTTCCCCGTGGGTGCTCCAGCCCCGGAGCACCCACAGAGTCGGGGCCTATGGCAGCGGGGTGGAGTGTGTGGGGGACATGGTGGGGTGAGTACAGAGGGTAATGGAGTGGGTGGGGTGTGGAGGGGATACAGGGTGGGGATGAGTACAGGGGATAATGGAGCAGGTGCATAGGTGCTGGAACCTCCGCACCCCCTGGCTTGAAGTGGTTTCCGTCATATACAGGGTTTAGAGTTTGGTTCAGTGGCTCTCAGCACCCCCACTATACAAATTGTTCCAGCACCCCTGAGCAGGCATGTTGGAAACAAGGCTTAATGATCTCTGTACAGGGAGGTGTGCAGTGAAGGGAGCTGCCCTTTCTTAGCACGTGGTGGTACACTGCTGGGGTCAGTGTTGGAGTACAAATTACCCAGTATTCATTCAGTGGGTGTTCTAGGACACACCATCTAACCCTGTGTCTTTCTCACATGCCCTTGTGCTGTCCCTCTGGCTCCCGGGGCTTGCAGTGAGTGAATGGGCGCTGGGCGAGGTGGCTGGGGTTGGTGAAAGGTCCTGTACACATGGAAGCTGGTGCAGCCCAGGCTGCCTCCTGGCTTGTGGCTCAGCCTTACCCAAATCGTATTTACCAACAGCACATGTAGTTTCATCTGACACTGATTTCTCCACCACTTTGTTCCTGTAACCCCTTTTTTAGCAAAGTACAGTACCATGTGCCCTGCCTAACCCTTCCTTCCAGAGGACTTTGCTCTGTGGGTTAAGGACAAAGAATGATGCAGTTTACAGATATTTTAAATAATCAGTCCTCTGATACCTGCAGCCCTTTGTTTTACCAACTGACACCTACTCTGTATGTATTTGATTGTGGCTTTACTCAACCTGTACCCTGCAAGCCGATTTGTGTGACAAGACCACTGCTACCCCCTACAGTGCCTTGCCCCTTTAAAGTCAGTGGGGCCCATGCCTCATTGCATTATTAGTGCCTTAGGTCATAAGGAATTTGGGACAGGATTTTGTCTCATTCACCTGGAAAGTGTGATGTACATTTATATTGCTATATATTACCAAATTATTGTTTGCATTGCAGTAGTACTTAAAAGTCCCTTGTTAACAAGATAAATATAATAATTAAAATCGGCACTTCTGAAAAATCATGACTCCTTGCAATAATGAAGTTTCTAAATGCACATTGACAGTACACTAAATTTAGGTTTAGTATTGGAGAAATGTGAACCAAATGGCATGTGTGTGCAATTGGGCAGTGCCAGTGGCACATGGGCCTTCAGCAGAGCAGTGTGCTCCAGTTATCCTTTCCCTGAACCCAACATAGGCAAAGTGCCAGCTTGCTATAGCAGCCTTCCAACTACACAAACTAGTGACTTGTGCTGGGAGTACAAGCATTACAGGGTTTTCTTTGCTTTGGCATTCAGATACATTGATGAATCTGGGACAAATACCACTAAGGAGCAATCAGGCTCTATCTTGCACTTGGACAAATGATATAGTGGGTGGGTGAGATTCTGTGGCCTGCATTGTGCAGGAGGTCAGACTAGATGATCATAATGGTCCCTTCTGACCTTAAAGTCTATGAGTCTATATAGTGTAATGGATGCTTTTTGAAAATATCAAAGTAATGTTGCAATTTACATGGAAACCATAGATTAACTAACAGACATAAACTAAACACAGCTGGTCAAAAATTTCTATTCAAAAATGTTTTAAAATGAAAAACATGTTTTAAACCAATTTTTTACAGAATAGTTTTTTCCCTAATTTTTTTTGTTTTGTTGTGTTTTTTTATGAAAAGCTGAAAGCCAAACATTTTGGTTTTCAAGAGCTACAAAGTGACCTTTGGGGGAAAGGGATGGGTTCTTTGTTTGTTGTTTAAAAAAATGAATTGTTTCCATATATAATTTTTTTAAAATACTATCAAAAATATTATTGGAAAATACTATTTTCCAGCCAGGTTTATAATTATGATTAAACATACTTTCAAAACTCAGTTCTTAATGTCATGGAAAGCAATGACAAATCAGATGTGCCTCAAGACATGAGATTTACAAGAATGGCATATTGTGCATCAGCTGGTGCAAATACTCTGAGCAAAAAAAAAAGACATTCATTTGTCTTTATGTGCGGAATATGTATATTGATATCTGGATTTATAATAGTAATTTTTTTTAAAGAGTTTTGCTTCAGGATGGAAACCAACCTGTAATTTATAGGAGACTAGGAGGAAGCTTTCTCTGGGGGAAGATTATCCCATAAGTGCTTACTGTGGTGTTTCTTTCATTTGTGAAGCATTTGATCCTGGAATAGAAAGACCACTACTCTAATCCAGTATGGTAGTTCTAATGTTTATTTCCTGCCTTATTTCTCTTATTTTGACTGGATGTCTTTTAAATTTGTCAGAATATATTCAATATAGTATCTATTACATCTCAGAATTACCCATATAAGTATATTTGGTTTTTAAAAGCATAAACTAATAGATGTACTCTTACTCTGAATTTTCCATGGTTTTACATTTTTGTTCGAAGATGTTTTCAGAATAAAGGTGAATAAACTAAATGCAGCATTATAGATCATAATTTTAATGTCAGCCTGCTTTAAAACTACTATATATGTTTTTAAGGTATTTAATCTTAATTTTCACAAATTATGACCATTGACATCCAAGGGTTTTGTAAAATAACCAAAGCATGGATAGTATTCCCCTCCCCTCCTTTTGCACCTATCATTTTAACAGGATTTTGTAATAACAAAAGCTCTCAGTGCAAGGAGGCCCTCTACAGGCTGATTTGATCAATAGCAAATTGCGGAAGAACAGAATCTTCTTCCAAAAGTTTAGTGAAGGATAACACATCAAATCATGATAAAACAAAACAAAAATATTTGTATTGGGGGGTCTCTGGAGGACGATTATATTCTCTTCAGCAGCAGAAACTTTTCATACCGTTTTTTTCTAACAATGGTGACGGCAGCCCACTGGCATCTGAGCATGGCTTCTCCTTTTTGTGTCTGACCCCAGCTAGACATCAGCCCCAGAAGTTCCTGTTCCATTTTTTTCTGTTTATTTTCCTTGTACACAGCTATGTTACCATCCTACTCCTTTGGCCTGGAAAGCTGAAAATCTGTCTTCCCTAAACCCAGTGCCAATAGCATTCTTTGAAGGTGTTCATGCAAAAAACAGCCTTCATTTTTCTGTAAATGCCAAATCAGACAGCAAAAGAAATAACCCTCCCATAGCTGTGGTTTTTCAGGAATCTTTTCCACAACCAGCATGGTGATACACACACAGAGCCATTATTTGACTATATTGGGGGACAGTAAGTGTTTCCAGGGGGACCAGAAGGAAGGGCCAGCTGGCACAAGTTAGAGCAGCACCACTAGGGTGACCAGACAGCAAAGGTGAAAAATCGGGACAGAGGGTGGGAAGTAATAGGAGCCTATATAAGAAAAAGACCCAAAAATCGGGACTGTCCCTATAAAATCAGGACATCTGGTCACCCTAACCCCTCCACAATCCCCCACATAACCAGGTTACACAAATCCTTTGAGTCTTCTATAGGTTAACACCAACAACTTGAATTGCACCCAGAAACTTACTGAAAGCCATTGCAGATCCTAAAACAGTGGTGTAATATGCTACCAACATGAAAGTCAGATTAGTGAGCAGACAGCTGCATACTGCACTAGTTTAAGTTTCTCAGTAGTCTCAAGGTATTGAGTGCCTTACAGTAATCTACAGCAGTGGCTCTGAACCTTTCCAGACTACTGTACCCCTTTCAGGAGGCTGATTTATCTTGTGTACCCCAAGTTTCACCTCACTTAAAAACTACTTGCTTACAAAATCAGAACATAAAAATACAAAAGTATCACAGCACACTATTACTGAGAAATTGCTCACTTTCTCATTTCTGCCATATATTAGAAAATCAATTAGAATATAAATATTGTACTTACATTTCAGTGTATAATATATAGAGCAATATAAACAAGTCATTGTATGAAATTTTAGTTTGTACTGACTTTGCTAGTGCTTTCTATGTAGCCTATTGTAAAATGAGGCAAATATCTTGATTACCCCCTGGAAGACCTCTGCGTACCCCTGGTTGAGAACCACTGATCTACAGTCTTGAGATGACAAAGGCATGGAAAATTGTGGTAAAGTACACATAAAAAGCAAAAAAAAACCCAAAAATAAATTCTCACCACATGCAGGTGAAAAAAGTGACCTTAGCTACAGTACCCAAGAGCAGCCCCAGATGTAACAGCACAACTAAGTTGCTTACCAGTGTTACAAATGGTGGGTACATTAATTTGGTGGCGGTGCCAATATAAGTTTTGCCAGTTCTTCCATCTGTTGATATATGTTACATGACACTGTCCAAAAAGAGTGAATAGATGCCAATTCAGTGTTTCTGTTATGGCACAATTCTAAGCACTATACCAGTTACGCTTCTCCAGCAAGAATCTAATTATCCCCTGTAAAACATTTGTTAAAACACGAGACCTGGTACTTTATGGATCACTCCTTCAGCGATTAAATAGGACTTAATTCCAACAGATAACCCTATACATATCTTTTTCAGCAAGTGTGGAGCAAGAACTGTTGGATTTAGGGAGACAAGCTTTCTATAGAATATTGTAGGTGTTGTGAATTTAACAAAGTAAGCAATTATAATTCAGGAGGCATTACAGCACTTGCAAAAGCCTACATCTATGATGAGTTCTATTAACAAATCTGTTAAGGATATAGACAAATTGAAGATAAACTTAGATTCTGTACTCTCTCAAATAGTGATACAATGTGTGGCATCCTCTCTCCCTGAGCCTGTGGGGGAGGGTTAACTCAATAAAAATCAATATTCTGCCTAGGCTCCTCTACATTCCAAGCAGTCTAGCTGTATAATCCCTCCATTTTAGAAAATATAATATCATTTAAAAGACTCCAAATCCCTAAGGGGAGGTTTGGGCTCCCAGACCTGCAAAATTGTTATGTTCTCATCATGTCAGAGATATCAAACCATTTCCAGAATGCTAATACCTTTATACACACATGGGTGGAAATCAAATGTGTATTAGTGTAGCCGATTTTCCCTGTAGGTCTACTCAGTTGCTTTTTTTCCCCAATGGAGAAAAACAAGTTGGCTGCATGAAGGGTCTGAGCCATCCTACCGAAGAGGTATCACTTTCATCCTTGCCATCATGCAAGAGCATCTATTTGGGGCAATCCAGACTTGCAGATTGAGAACAAACCTATAATTTGGAGGACTAGCTGAGCAGGGGGATCATATAGATTTCCTGATTAGTCAGTGATGAGAACTTTGGCTCTTTTCTAACACTAAAGTAATGTTCTGACCTGCAGCTGTCAGTGAAGTGGCAGTACATACAACTGAAGGCATGTCTATGCAGCCCTGCAGTTTAGGTCATTAGTGTGAACTCAGAACCTTTACGTTCACACCCACAGTGCTCACATGGGGGAGTTACAGCTCAGCTCTTTGGTGCACACTGCTATTCACACCCAGTAGGTCCGAACTACAAGGCAATGTAGACATGCCTAGGGCTTAAATTCTCAGAGTATTTCCCAGAGCCCCTCTATTATTCCCTTTCCCCACAACATGCCATGAAAACTGCAGGGCAGTTGAAAATATTTACCAGCGTTCTGCTCCAGACAGCTCCAGCTGAATTTAAGCACTGGACATGCCCTTAGACACTTGCTAATATAGCAATTTGGTCTGGATTCCCTAGATTCCCTGTGAGAAGCCCCAGAAGTACTGGGACCTTAGAAACGTTTCATAAACTAGTCAGGCCCATGTCCACTATGTCTACTTTGTTAAGGAAGAGGAACTCCCAGGGCCGGCGCGCCCACTAGGCGACCCTGGGCGGTCACCTAGGGCACCGGGGGGCAGCTGGCGGCAGCTGCCTCCCGCCCTCCCGGCTCCGTGGCTGAACTAGGAGCGGGGGGGGGGGGGGGGGGGCGCGGCTGGCCGCGACTGCCGCCCGCCCTCCCGGCTGAGCCAGGAGCTGGGGGGTGGGGGCGCTGCGGGGGGAGGCTGACCTGTAGGCGGAGGGGGGGAGCCATGGGGGGGGACTGGCTGCGGGGGAGGCGGGGTTAGCTGGGGGGGCGCAGGGCCGGTGAAAGGAAGTTTCGCCTAGGGTGCGAAACTTCCTTGCACCGGCCCTGGGAACTCCATTAGTCTGGAGTTCTCTGTGAAAGCGTGGGATAGGTTTATCAAAGCCCTTTAAAGAATCCCAGTGGCAGAGCATATTATGTAATATTAAACAATGCTTCTGTGCATCTGAGGTTATGCTTGATATAGCAAGAGATTTTATTCAAAATGCATTGCACACCACAGAGGTTGCACAAAATAAAAGGCCTTTATCCTCTGATGTTTGTTGGCCCTGTACCAAAGAAAAAGGAACTCTGATGCATATGCTATGGGACTGTCCAACAGTCAGGCATCTGTGGAAAAAGGTGGACACAAGAGTTAAAATAGTGCTCAGCTTTAGCGGCCAAACCCCGATCCAAAATTATTTCCTAATTAACTGCTAAGATGGGTTTAACACCGTGTGAAGGAGCAGAGAAACTGCTGTCTCACACAACATGGGTTAAAGAAAAACCTGTAGATTCAGCTAGCCCCGCCCTGCTATCCCTGCAGCCAATGCCATGCCTGGAGGGGGAAAAAAAGAAGGGAGCCTAGCTCAGTCAGGCACTCAGGGCCGGCGCTATAACTAGGCGACCCTAGGCGGTTGTCTAGGGTGCCAGGATTTGGGAGGCAGCGGGCGGCTGCCTCCTGCCTCCCGGCTCCACACTCAGCCGCTGAGCGTGGAGCCGGGAGGCAGCCGGCGAGCCGCTCCCCTGCCTCCCAGAGCTGGGAGGCTGCCACAGCGAGCCGCCCCCCTGCCCCACGTTCAGTCGCTGAGCTTGGAGCCCCGAGGCAGCCGCGGCAAGCCGCCCCCCTGCCTCCCGGCTCCACGCTCAGCTCCCACGGCCCATGGGCGGGGGGGCTGAGCTCCCCTGGCCCACGGGCGGGGAGGAGGGGGCTGAGCTCCCGGGGGCGGCGGAGCTGGCTGTGTGGGGAGCCCGGCGTTGCCGGGAGGGGGGCAGCGCAGGGCTGGTGCAAGGAAATTTCGCCTAGGGCGCGAAACTTCTTTGCACTGGCACTGCAGGCACTGACTTGGGAGGAGGCAGGAGCTCCCTGTTTGCCTGCCTGAAGGGATGGAGCAGCAACCTACCAGCCAATGCAGCCACTGGAGACAAGTAAACCTTCCTCTTGCCCAGGGGAGCCTGCAGATAAGCCCCAACTGTGGGGCTAGACTAGACTAGAGGGGCCATGCCCCAAACTAATGAGATTTTAGTAGGAAGTAGCCCAGGGAAAGAGCCCATTGAAGGCTCTATCACAAGTGGTGGAGAATGTGGGCAATGTCCTAGTCCCCGCTGAAGGGGATTTTTTAAAAAAGAGAGAGAGAGCCCAAAACAACAAAAGAAAAAACCCATGAATGGCGATGGAACAGCTGCTGAAGTGGCTTACTAAACAAAACACCCACCATAAACAGCAACAGCAGCAACTCCTGCAGCAGATGGTGACGCAGCAGCAACAGCTAGTTCGCGAATTGGCAGCCCGGCCGCAGCAGTTGGTTCAACAAGTTGACTCCATTTTGCGACCCAGTGCTCCAGCAGAGTTGACTAACTCTGCCCCTATCAGGCTTGCCAAGATGGGACCTGATGATGATCCTGAGGCTTTTTTACAAACTTTTGAGCGGGTGGCCATGGTAACCCGGTGGCTCCGAGACCAATGGGCTGCAGTGTTGGCCCCGTATTTAATCAGGGTAGCACAGACCACATATCGTGTGTTAGACCCCGCCACCGCCCAGGAGTTAAGGCAGCGATCCTTGACACCCTAGAGATCTCTGAGGAGACGTTTCATCAATGCTTCCGGGTGGTGGGGGGCAGTACCCACTGGCTAGGTTCCCTGTAAACTGTGCAGCCACGCAGAGGCTATTTGTGGCTGCAGGGATGGCTTTAGGAAGTGCGAGGCTCGATTCGAACAGTTTTGACGGGGCCAGCTTTTGCATGGAATAAAAAAGAGCTGCCGCCAAAGAAGGACCCTCCGCCGAAATGCCACCGAAGTGCCGCCAAAGACACTGACGTTGCGGGGCCCTCTTGGGCGTGGGGCCCGATTCGGGAGAATTGGGGGAATCAGCCTAAAGCCAGCCCTGTAGCGCTGTACAGGTCCCCTGGCCTGGCCCCTCCGGAGCTACTGGGGGGAGTCCTCTCTCCCCGCTGTAGCCCTGGGGCAGCCAGCATCCCAAACCCCTCATTCCCAGCCCCACCCCAGAGCCTGCACCCCTAGCCAGAGCCCTCACCTCCCCCCACACCCCAACCCTCTGCCCTAGCCCTGAGTCCCCTCCCGCATCCCAGAACCCACACCCCCTGCCCCCTCCCCACAGCCCGCACCCCCCCACACACACTCCAACCCTCTGCCCCAGCCTGGAGCCCCCTCCCACACTCCGAACCCCTCGGTCCCACCCCACAACATGAATTTTGTTATGTGCACCAATATGGAGGTGATTCTGCAGGTGGGTGGGAAAAATTAGAGGGAATACTGCCCACCAGAAGCCCGACCACACCTGCTTGCCCAGAAGCCGCAGGACTCGTGCTGGAGATAGCTCAAATCTGAGGAGAAGACAGGAGAGCAGGTCGCTGAGTTGGTCCTACTAGAGCAGTTTGTCCAGATCCTGCCCCCTGGGGGAAGAGAATGTGTGTTGCAGCACCATCCTGAAACCATGATGGACGCCATCCACCTCACTGAGAATTACCTAGCTGCCAAGTCTCCTGTGATGTCACCCTCCCCAGGGATTGTCTGGGACCAAGAGCCCTGTGCTGCCAAAAGACAGAACCACCTGTGGTCCCCTTATCCTTAAGGAATGTAGACATGCCCCCACCCCTTACCAGAGCCCCAGAGGGCTCAAGGGCAAAAAGGCGCCAGGGTTCCCCATCCCAGAGATCTAGTACTATTTACTCGTACTCCAGTTCGAGACACCACAGGCCCACCAGAGGCACATCAAGGGGCCTTCCCTGGCCCAGAACTCGGGGAGGCCTGTGGGGACCAAACCAACCGAGTACCTTGACAGGAAACCCCACGCACCACCCAAGATCAGGATCGGTGTTTCATGTGTGGCCATTCTGGGCACTGGTCCAGAGACTGTCCTTATATGGAATGTAGCTTTTGGAAGATCTGCACTCCGCGGACACGAGCACGCCAAGGGGACTCAGCCAAACTGATCATTCCGCTGCAGGTAAATGGGAGAGAAGTGATGGGGCTGGTAGATTCGGGGTGTGCCCAGACCCTTCTACAAAGTGCAGTTGTTCCTAATCCAGGCCTAACTCAGGGCACCATCATGTTACAGTGTGTGCATGGAGACATGAGGGCCTATCCCCGCACAGACGTGACTTCAACAGTGGGGAGACGGGAAGAGCCCCTGATGGTCGGTCTTGCCCTGACGCTTGCCTACCCAGTTATTTTAGGCAGGGACTTGGAGAATTGTTAACCAAGCTGGTAAAATCCCTTCCGATGGCCAGGGGCCCCTACCTCCAGCCACAGGGTGACCTGAAGCAGCAGTCCTTGCAGGTGTGCAGGAGGTTGCAGACCCTGGTGAAGGGACATCCCAGTCTTCAGTTCCAATCCAGCCAGATCAGGCCCCCTCCCAGCTGGAAGGGGAGCCCACCCCAGGACCCGAATTGGAGATTCTGACTCTCTTGTTGGACTCTGTGGGAGAGCAACAGGCTGACGACACACTGAGTCGAGCATATGCCCAGGTGGCGGTGGTGAATGAGGAGACCATTGAACCCCATCAAGTGGGACGGTTCCCACGTTTTGAGATTCAGGGTGACCATCTATACCGCTTAAGACCCGCAGACTGAAGAGATTCAACATCGGCTCTTGGTGCCTCGCCTCTACTGGAAGGAGTTTATGCAACTCGCCCATGCTATACCCGCTGCTGGGCACCTTGGCAGGGAAAAGACATTAGCTCGGATTCTGGCCTGGTTCTTTTGGCCAGGGATCTACAGAGAGGTGGTAGATTTCTGTGCCTCCTGCCCAGAATGCCAGCTCACTGCACCTTGGCCAGCTGAGAAAGCCCCTTTGATCCCCCTCCTGCTTATAGGATTATCTGCTTTGAGTGGATTGAGTTGACATAGTCGGCCCTCTGGAGAGGAGTGCTACCGGATACTGGTTCATTCTCATTGTAGTGGACTATGCGACCCGGTATTCCGAGGCCATGCCCTTAAGTTCTGTGAATTCCAAAAGGGTGGCAATGCAACTTATGAATATCTTTGCCCAAGTTGCGGTGCCCTGGGAAATCTTGACAGATCATGGAACAAACTTTATGTCCCAGCCAGACGATCAAGCAATTCTGACGTTTACTAAAAATCAAGACTACAAACAGCTGTACACCACCCCCAAACAGATAGCCTAGTAGAACGCTTTAACAGAACCCTAAAAGCTATGCTCCAAAGATTTGTCCTGACGGATGTCCAACACTGGCACCAACTACTCCCTCCTCTCCTGTTCGCAGTCCGGGAGGTTCCCCAGTCTTCCACTGGCTTCTCGCCATTTGAGGTTTTATATGGGAGGCAACCCCGAGGGATTTTGGACCTAGTTTGAGAAATGTGGGAGGAGCAACCATCCCAAGCCAACAATGTGGTATAGTATGTCTTGGGCCTGCGGGAGAAACTTGAGGCTGTAGGCTCATTTGCCAGGGAAAACCTCCTACATGCCCAAGAAACCCAAGAAGCTGCCTACAATAAACAGGCCTGTTTCTGCAAGTTACAGCCTGGTGGTCGGATATTGTTGTTGCTGCCCAGCTCGGAGTCAAAGCTCCTAGCCTGCTGGTAGGGGTGATCTGACGTGTGGGAACTGGTGAACTATGAAATCAAGCAACCCGACAAACGTAAGGTACAAAAAATCTACCATGTGAACCTTTTAAAATGGTGGAAAGCCCAGGAAGGCTTACTAATAGCTCCCTACCTACCAGAGCCTGAACTAGGCCCGCAGGTTGCAGAGGCTTCAACTGCAGGAGTGGTCAAGATTGGGGACAACTTTACCCCAGAACAGAGAAGCCAGGCGCAGCAACTAATCACTTCCTTCTCTTCTGTTTTTTTGACCTGACCAGGGTGGACTCACCTGATAACCCATCATATTCAGATGGAACCGGGAGTTAAGGTCAGAGAAAACCCTCAGTCCCTTCCCCAGAAACTAAGAGAGATCATGAAACAGGAACTCCAGTCAATGCTAGTATTAGGGTGACTGAGGAGTCTTTCAGTGACTGGCAAAGCCCCGTGGTACTGGTCCCTAAGCCTAATGGAAGTACCTGCTTTTGCATTGATTTCTGCAAGGTCAACGCCGTATCAAAGTTCGATGAATACCTGATGTCACGTGTGGATGAGCTGCTCGACCGGCTAGGAAAGGCGGAGTACATCACCACCCTGGACTTAACAAAGGGCTATTGGCAGATTCCCCTCACATCCAAGTCCAGGGAAAAGACAGCTTTCTCCACCCCTTCGGGCTTTTCCAGTTCCAGACCATGCCCTTTGGTTTGCATTGGGCTCCTGCCACATTTCAGCAACTAATGGACCACATTCTCCACTCGCTCCATTATCATCTTCTGGGCATACACTTCACCCTAGTCACTGACCATGTCCCTCTTTGCTGGCTGCATGCCATGAAGAGAGCCCAGCTCAGTCAGGCACTGACTGGCGAGAAGACAGGAGCTCACTGTTTGTCTGCCTAAAGGGACGGAGCAGCAACTTGCCAGCCAATGCAGCCACCGGAGACAAGTAAGCCTTCCCCTTGCCTAGGAGAGCCTGCAGATAAGCCCCAACTGGAGGGTATTTAGACTAGAGGGGCCATGCCCCAAATGAATGAGACTTTAGTAGGAAGTAGCCCGGGAAAAGCCCACCAAAGGCTCTATCACACACCATCACAAAGACTTTGGTTCTTGAGGACTGCAATGATCCCCAAGTGCATAATTTTACAAAAATGAAAGAGTATGCTTATGACCAGAATAGAGCAGTGGTATGCAGATCTTTCCGAGTTAGCAGCCAAAGGAAGAATAGGTTATTGCCTTAGAGAACAATTACTTTAATCTGAAGAAATTTGGACCGTTTCTAGATACATTTGGATAAAAATGTTGAGATGGTTCAGAGAATGCCAGATTTCCATTCCACCTAAGTCCTCCTCTCCCTGCCCATATATATCTTCTCCTACTTTATTACTGTTCTCCTCACCCTAATGTGTTATGTCTATATAATATTGTCTGGTATTGCAGCTTTGGCAAGTTGTAAAATTGTGAAATTCTGTAATTCTGTTGGAGATCTTGTGAATAGAGTGGGATTTGAAGACATACAAGCTGTAAGTCATTCACCTTTCTGTATTTTGTTTCTTTATGGAAATCAATCAAAAAATTAATCACAAAAATGATATAAGCAATTAAACTTTGATGGCTTTCCTAAGAAGCATGCCAATTTAATTTCTAAAATCTCTGATTCTGATGCATCTACAAAACTACAGCTATTCATCAGTTTGCAGATTTTACTACCAATACTCTTTTCCATTATATTTTAGGGCATAGGAACAAGTGTTTTTAATTAAAAAACACAATTTTTTTTATAGCGCCAGAAAAATGCAGGCAATTTTGTACCTGAAAAGGAATTAAAAATTTAGTGAAGGAGTAAAATTTACTTTATTAAACAGTTCAAGAGATGCTAAAAAAGGCAACCAGCCCAGAGATATTATAAAGTGAGATGCATTTCAAATTCTCTGTCATTGTCACTTGAATGGTTCTCTTAGTATTTGCCAATGGTAGATATCATTTTGAGTACCCAGGAATGCGGTAGAGTACATCAATTCCTAGAACTTTACCTAACTAATTATTAAAACTGATAGGATCAGAACCAAAAGCCATACCTTTATAACCTCTGAATAAGGAATACAGTAACTAGATTTCTCTCTGCAGGTATTAATAAAATCAGACAGTGTCTACCAAGGATATTTCCATTGTATAGAGTACTCTCTTTATGTTTCTGTCTATCTATAGAGTGTGTGTGTGTCCATATACACTTGACCTGTACTGGCTGTACGAGACCTGAATGGGTATGTTTACTGTGTATTTAAATTCCACTGGGATTAAGATGTGACTAATATTAGTGTAGAATTGCCCTGCTCCACTGCAATCCTTTGGTTAGCTAAGGGTATGTCTACACGCTATGAGCCACAGAAACACAGCTGCAGCAACATTGCTGTAGTGTAGACACTTGCACTGTTCCCTCTAAACTGTGAGCGTGTGCGCACACGCACAGATCCTAAACCCCGCGCACACAAAAATGTGCACAGAAGCACAACAATTTGCATAGAAGAAATGTTTTGCGCACACGGCCTGTCAAAAATTTGCACAGAAGAAATTTTTTGCGCACAAGGCCTGTCAAAAATTAGAGGGAACATTGGATACTTGTTACAGCGACAGAAGGGGTTTCTCTGTTGCTGTAGTAAATCCACCCCTCTCGAGAATCAGTAGTTAGGTCAATGGAAGTATCTTTCACCCCTGAGCGATGTAGCTAGGTCAACCCAGGTTTTAGGTGTAGACCAGGCCTGAGTTCCTCAGTATAGTGGTGTTGGAATATGAGACTGCGCTGGAGGTTACTCGCTACTGGCCTGGCGTGGTAAAGTTTCCTACCATGGAGGACACAATAAGACTGCTCTCCCCAGAAACCTTCTGCAAAGGCTTTTAGAGTACCTACAGGAGAGCTTCATGGAGATGTCCCTGGAGGATTTCCGCTCCATCCCCAGACATGTTAACAGACTTTTCCAGTAGCTCTACTGGCAAGGAATGCATCCCAAGTCCTCAGGGCAAAGTAATCATTAAAACCAATTGCTTTACAACCAAGTCTTTTCAATTCAAAAGATACACTCACCTGATGTGCCTTCTCCTGCTTCACAGTCCGGGATACCGCCTTGGGAGGGGATCTCTGTGAGGGTGAGGAAGAGTTCCTGGCTTTTGGGGAAATCGGCGTGCAGAGCGCTGTCGACTACCTCATCCTCATCATCTCCCTCATCATTTTCCCCGTCCGTGAAAACCTCAGAGGAAGCGACTGATGAGAATACCCCATCCTCGGAGTCCACGGACAGGGGTGGGGTAATGTTGGCGGCCCCCCCTAGGATGGCATTTTTACACAAATGCAGAACACTTGTTTGTTTCAACTTTCTCAGAACTTGAGAAATTTTCAAATTTTCACTACATCAGACTGTATGAAAAGTAAATCCCAATAAAACAAGCGGAAACTATAATTCTATTCTTTAAATAGCTAAAATTAACTTAATATAGTACTACCTTAAATGTAGTACTACCTTGAATGTAATTTAAACAAATGTTAAACATTTGTTAACATTGAACCAGTACCAACAGGCTGTAACATAGCAAAGGTTCAGGCAGTTGAAATATACTTTGCATTTAAATTAACTGGGAATATGACTGTGACCTAATTTTAACATTATAGTGAGCAAATGTGATACATATTGCTCACTGGAAAAAAGAAGAAGTACACCACACTCTTGCTAGAATGCGGGGTTTGGGAGCCATGCGCGGTACTGCATTAACGTGGGGACCGCGTTATAGCAGGGGGGGCACATTACCATGGATCCCAATGTAAATAATTTATTTTGGGATCCATGGTCGCCCCCGCGCTAATACCGAATTCACACTATGTTGACGCGCATTCTAGCAGGGGTCTCCTGTATGTTGGGTAATTTGCTGCTGAATGTAGCAGCTCACAAAGGCGTTTGATGATTATAATCACACACTTAAGATTAAAAGCTCAATACTGTAATTATGTGCTCATGCAAGCTTCTTTGATAACAAATCAAAGGGTCTCCGACCTGCACAGTGTCATGGGGCACACCTCTCTAGCTCTGCTGTTTGCCCCTCTCGCAGCCTCAGGAACAGCAGTATCCTCTTCATGGCTCAGCCCTCTGGCCACATCACTATTCATGTTCCTCCTTTCCAGGGGAGCTTTAGCTCTGCCTCCTCAATAGTCCTAGGCGGTCTTCCCACTCAATGCTTCTGTGCCACTCACCCAATGGCTGGTAGGGGAACCCAGACCTACCCTCTTCTCTGGATTCCAGCCCAGGGACCCTCAGCTCAGTAGTCTGGGCCTTCTCTCTATGGCCTCACTGCTCTATCCCTGGACTGCTTCCTACTTCAGGTTCCCCTTGGAACCTACCAGTTCCCAAAGCCTCCTCCCGGGGAGTGCCTGCAATGCAGTACCTACTTACTCACCCACCCAGTCCTCCCTTTCTCCTGGGAGCATCTGCCTTTTCCAAGCAGCCCCTTCATCTTTCAGCTCCTGGGCTTTATATGCCCCGCCTATTCCTGCCCAGCTGAGCATCCTTAATCAGCTGCCTAATGGGTTAATTGGCCCATCTGGCCTCCATTCAATCCTGCAGGGTGAGTGTGGGGTAGTCACCCCATCACACACAGCAATAAGGTTTGGGAGTACTTTCAGTACTTATAGAGTGAAAATTAAAACTTAAAAATATAATTAAAATCCCATAGAGAAGTAATAGAAAAAGCGAATCATAGTATTTTAGAAAGGTGCTGCAAGTGTCTAACCAATGCTTGAAAAGCCAATTGTAGGGACTCTGCCGTAGGAGCAGAAAAGTAGAGTTCAAGCTGCACGCTCAGCAGCGAGAAAGGTGGAAAAGAACAGACAGGGAAAAGATTGCAACCGCTATGTCATAAAACAATACTTAATTATGGTAAAGGATATGCTAACTGCAAAGGGGGAAAAATCACTTTGGACCATATGTCCAAATATGTCTCTGGCATAAAACTGCATGGAGAAGAACAAAATAATCTAAAAATCATGTCGCTTTTGAAGTGCAGCTGCTGGGCTGCATTCTCCTCCCCACCTTCCTGTGGAAGCAGTGGGGATATAGAACAGCCAGGGTGCAGGGCCATGAACATGAGTAGAGGCCAGGGATTCATGTCATTAAATTCAGGGTTTCCCATGAATCCAGGCCAGACACATGGGATGAAATCCTAACCTCACTGAAATTAGTGGCAAAACTCCCATTGACTTCTGAGGGGGCCAGGATTCCCCCCATGGAGTCTGTCTCATTGTGCATCTTCCAGGCTTCCCATCCCTCAAAATGACAGCACAGATAGCTATTAGCATGCTACCATTGTCTTCTAGGCCATAGATTGTGTTTTGCAGTTCCTCCAGTGGAAGTCAGAAAATGTGGAAGAGCAATTATTGCTGCTTCCAGTGAGTCTGATAATTTCTGGTTTAACATAGCCATTAGCCTGTCTGAGGGGTGTCATGCTGAGTAGTGACTGGCTGTCAGCTCCTCCCTTCCTATTCCTGGCTAATCCTCCTTTTCCCATACAATTTAATGGTCACATTTTTCCAGAAGGGAAAGTGTAGCGGCCTTTCTGCTTGATGTGAGTCTCCTTTAGCTATTTCTCTGGGTTTTCTACTCTCCCCACCATGTGGACAGAGTTGGGGTGTTATACAGATATAGGGAAGATGTGTCTTTTAGGAGACACGTCTGAGGTACATTTTATAGATGATGCTGATGACACATAGGTGATGTTATATGGGAAGTAGATAAAGCAGCAGACCAACATGCTGCAATATAAGGCCTGGTCTACACTAAGAGTTTGTCGAATTTAGCAGCGTTAAATCGAATTAACCCTGGACCCGTCCACACAACGACGCCATTTATTTCGACATAAAGGGCTCTTAAAATAGATTTCTGTACTCCTCCCCGATGAGGGGATTAGCACTAAAATCGATATGGCTGTGTCGAATTAGGGTTAGTGTGGATGGAATTCGATGTTATTGGTCTCCGGGAGCTATCCCACAGTGCACAACTGTGACCTCTCTGGACAGTAGTCCGAGCTCGGATGCTCTGGTCAGGTACACAGGAAAAGCCCTGGGAACATTTGAATTTCATTTCCTGTTTGGCCAGTTTGAATTTCATTTCCTGTTTGGACATCGTGGCGAGCTCAGCAGCACTAGTAACGACGCAGAGCTCTTCAGCAGAGGTGACCATGCAATCCCAGAATAGAAAGAGGGGTCCAGCATGGACAGAACGGGAGGTGTTAGATCTGATAGCAGTCTGGGGGGATGAATCCGTGCTATCAGAGCTACGATCGAAAAAACGGAATGCAAAAATCTACAAAAAAATCTCCAAGGCCATGATGGACAGAGGATACAGCAGGGATGCAATGCAGTGCCGCGTGAAAATTAAGGAGCTGAGGCAAGCGTACCAGAAGACCAAAGAGTCAAACGGATGCTCCGGGTGAGAGCCCCAGACATGCCACTTCTATGCTGCGCTGCATGCCATCCTAGGGGGGGCCGCCACCATTACCCCACCCCTGTCCGTGGACTCCGAGGATGGGGTATTCTCATCAGTCGCTTCCTCTGAGGTTTTCACGGACGGGGAAGATGATGAGGGAGATGATGAGGACGAGGTAGTCGACAGCGCTCTGCACGCCGATTTCCCCAAAAGCCAGGAACTCTTCCTCACCCTCACAGAGATCCCCTCCCAAGGCGGTATCCCGGACTGTGAAGCAGGAGAAGGCACATCAGGTGAGTGTATCTTTTGAATTGAAAAGACTTGGTTGTAAAGCAATTGGTTTTAATGATTACTTTGCCCTGAGGACTTGGGATGCATTCCTTGCCAGTAGAGCTACTGGAAAAGTCTGTTAACATGTCTGGGGATGGAGCGGAAATCCTCCAGGGACATCTCCATGAAGCTCTCCTGTAGGTACTCTAAAAGCCTTTGCAGAAGGTTTCTGGGGAGAGCAGTCTTATTGTGTCCTCCATGGTAGGAAACTTTACCACGCCAGGCCAGTAGCAAGTACTCTGGTATCATTGCATGGCAAAGACTGGCAGCATACGGCCCCGGTGTTTGCTGGCATTCAAGCAACATCCGTTTTTTCTCTGTCTGTGTTATCCTCATCAGAGTAATATTATTCATGGTGACCTGTCTGAAATACAGGAATTTAATTACAGGGACATTCAGAGATGGCCGTTTCTACTGGGCTGTTTGCCTGTTCCTAAAAAGAAATCCTCCCCGGAGTTTCCAGCCACGCGGTGGGGCCGGGGAGGGTGATCGTTCATGCCGAGCAGTTTGCAGTTGGCTAGCAGGGATCTTCCCTGATACCAGCCACGCGGTGGAGGCAGGGGACCCTTTTACACTGAGCAGTTGGTGTTCGGCTAGCAGGGATCTTCCCTGATACCAGCCATGTGGTGGAGGCAGGGAACCCTTTCACACTGAGCGGTTGGCGTTAGGCTAGCAGGGATCTTTCCTGATACCAGCCACGTGGTGGGGGCAGGGAGGGGGACCGTTCACGCTGAGCGGTTTGTGGTCGGCTAGCAGGGATCTTCCCTACCAGCCATGCAGTGGGGTGACAGCTAAAGCTAGCATCCCAGAGAATGGGATGGCTGGAGTTACTTTGGTTTCTGCTGCTGCATGTTAACCCGCAAAGCGCAGCAGTAACTGGCCAACTCAAGGAGCTTTGCTTTGAACGGGAAAGGAGGGCGCTGCTGTTAATTAAGGTTTCAGAAGCCGAAAGTCTATGGCTTACCATGGCCGCCTGCTAGCCGAATTCCGTTGCCCAGCCCTGCTTGTGTGATCTGTACACCAAAGCCCCAGGCACTCAATATAAAGATGCAAAATGCGACCTTGTACTGAAAGCACATGTGCTAGGTACTGTGAATGGTGTTGTTCAGCGCGAAAGAGTATATGCATTGTTCTGTAAAATGTATCTATTTAAAAAATTCACTCCCTTTTTTTCATCCCACAGCTGCAACTGTTTCTAGGCTTCCTCCGGCATCTCCCTCCCAAAAGCTATCGCAGATAAGGTGGAGAAAAAAACGCACACGCGATGAGATGTTCTCTGAGCTAATGCAGTGCTCCCACACTGAAGTAGCTCAGCAGAATCTGTGGAGGGACACAATTTCCCAATACAAGCAAGTGGGCAGTGAACGGGAGGACGGGAGGGATGAGTGTGAGGACAGGAGGGATGCTTGAGATGAGTGGTGGCAGCAGGAAGACCAGAGAGTGACAGAGGCGATGCTTGGGCTACTGCGGGAGCAAACTGACACGCTCCAGCGTCTGGTGGATGTTCTGGAGGAATGGAAGCAGGATGACAGACCGCCGCTGCAGCACATCTGTAACTGCCCTCACCCCTCCCCAAGTCCCATAGCCTCCTCTCCCAGAGTCCCAAAAACTCGGGGGGGGGGGCGGGGGGAAGGCTCCGTGCGAACAACCACTCCACCCCTGCGGATTGCTCAAGCAGCAGAAGGCTGTCATTCCCCAAGTTTTGAAACGGCCTTTCCTCCCCTCCTTCCTCCACCCCGCTGCCCGCACCCCACCCTGGCCACCGTCCCAGTTCTCTCCCTTTCTTACTAAATCTTGAATAAAAAATAGTTGTTTGTGAAACAATGGTTCCTTTATTTCCTTTCAAAGCAAGGTGCGCTCAAAGGGGGGGATGGGGGGGAAGGGGGTTGGTGATTAGAGAGGATAGGCAATATAAACAGAGTAAACAAATGGGGGCAGGTTCTCATCAAGGAGAAACAAACATAAGAGCCACTGGTTACCCTGGTCAGTCTGGAAGCTAGTTTTCAAAGCTTCCCTGATGCGCACTGCGTCCTGCTGTGCTCTTCTAATCGCCCTGGTGTCTGGCTGCACGTAAGCTGCGGCCAGGCGATTTGCCTCAACCTCCCACCCCACCATAAACGTCTCCCCCTTACTCTCACAGAGATTGTGGAGCACACAGCAAGCAGCAATAACAATGGGTATATTGGTTTTGCTGAGGTCTGAGCGAGTCAGTAAGCTGTGCCAGCGCCCTTTCAAACGTCCAGATGCACACTCCACCACCATTCTGCACTTGCTCAGCCTGTAGTTGAACAGCTCCTTATTACTGTCCAGGGCGCCTGTGTATGGCTTCATGAGCCAGGGCACTAGTGGGTAGGCTGGGTCCCCAAGGATCACTATAGGCATTTCAACATCCCCAACTGTTATTTTCTGGTCTGGGAAGTAAATACCTTCCTGCAACCATCTAAACAGACCAGAGTTCCTGAAGACACGAGCGTCATGAACCTTTCCTGGCCATCCGACGTTGATGTTGGTGAAACGTCCCTTGTGATCCACCAGTGCTTGCAGCACCATTGAAAAGTAGCCCTTGTGGTTAATGTACTGGCTGCCCTGTTGGTCTGGTCCCAAGATAGGGATGTGCGTTCCATCTATAGCCACACCACAGTTAGGGAATCCCATTGCAGCAAAGCCATCTACTATCACCTGCACATTTCCCAGGGTCACTACCTTTGACAGCAGCAGCTCAACGATTGCGTTGGCTACTTGCATCACAGCAACCCCCACAGTAGATTTGCCCACTCCAAAATGGTTCGCGACTGACCGGTAGCTGTCAGGCATTGCAAGCTTCCAGAGGGCTATCGCCACTCGCTTCTCAACTGTCAGGGCTGCTCTCTTCCTGGTGTCCTGGCGCTTCAGGGCAGGGGACAGCAAGTCACAAAGTTCCAGGAAAGTGCTCTTACACATGCGAAAGTTTCGCAGCCACTGGGATTCATCCCAGACCTGCAACACTATGCAGTCCCACCAGTCTGTGCTCGTTTCCCGGGCCCAGAATTGGTGTTCCACGGCATGAGCCTGCCCCATTGCCACCAGGATGTCCATTTTGCGGGGTCCCGTTCTCTGAGAGAGGTCTGTGTCCATGTCCTCGTCACTCTTGTCACCACACTGCCGTAGCCTCCTCGCCTGCTTTCTCAAGTTCAGGTTCTGAATAAAGCGCACGATAATGCGTGAGGTGTTGACAATGGCCATGACTGCTGCGATGATCTCACCGGGCTCCATGCTCGCTGCGCTATGGCGTCCGCGGTTTCAATCCAGGGAAAAGGGCACGAAATGATTGTCCACCGTTGCTTTCACGGAGGGAAGGGAGGAGTGACGGTTGAATGATGACATGTACCCATAACCACCCGCAACAAATTTCTTGCCCCATTAGGCATTGGGAGCTCAACCCAGAATTCAAATGGGCAGCGGGGACTGCGTGATACGTACTCACAGTGCACCGCTTGGAATGTTGACGCTTGCCCCAGTACTGTGGACTCACACCGCCGATTTAATGTACTTAGTATGGACACACACGTTCGACTTCATAATATCGGTTCCCAAAAATCGATTTTGGTAAAATCGGACTACAGTCGTAGTGTAGACATACCCTAAGAGAAGCGACACAAAATAGACCAATTAGAAACAAAAGGACTATGCCACTATAAAGGGACCCATAAGCCTCCCAAAATGAGACACCTGGAGCAGGAGTCAGCCTTCCAGGGAGGGGTTTAAAAGGAAGAGACGGGCTCAGTTGAAAGGAGTAGGCAAACAGAGTAGATATGGCACTCTCACTGTGGGAGAGAAGTCTGTTTATGGCCAGGAACTGGGGAAAGATTGGCACCTAGCAGATCTTCTGGAGGAATGGGAGTGTTTGTTGTTTCATACTTGATGTGGACTTTGAGGCCCCAGCAGGGGTAGAAGTTACTATAAGTGACCTAGCTAAAGGGTTAAGTCTCTGCCATCCAGAAGTGGAGGCTGGACAGAGCAGCAGAAGGGCACCTGGGGGAAACTGAGTGTGAGTGGCTGCTGCATCAGTGCTGCAAGGTGGCACTCTAGTAAGGACATGCTGTAGCAACCATGCTGTAACTGGCACAAGAGTCATAGTACAGCTGGATAGAGAAGCAAAAGTGAACACACTGGAGGAATCAGGAGGAACAAAACTATGCCAAACTTCACAAAGAAATAATGAAACCTACAGTCCCAGCCATTTGAGTTCTATGCGTCCAGCCACCAGTAATTTCCGGCTATAGAAACTCCAGTTTTTCTGACCACTTGTCCTGCTGTTGGGTGTCATCTTTTGTTTTCTGCCTCCAACTTATCCTGTGTGTGCTAAACTTCAATTCCCCAATAAGAGGGAATTAAATGTTTTCATTGTACAACCTCCTCTGGCTGCCCTAGCACCTTTACTAAGGAACAGTGATTACTGTCAGGAACACCAGTATGGGTTTATCCTGCACTTGGAGGTGGATGCAGGGAATTGGAGCAGCTGGAGACAGAGGGAGAAGGAACTGACACATACAGGGTGCATGTGGAGAATCAGGGTTGAAGGAAAAGATGCCAAGCATGCAGGGTTACTAGGATGAGGTGGAAAGTGAGGTGGCTTAGTACATTCAGGGATCATGGGGGATCTGAGCAGCAGAAGGCATAGCATTATGTGTACTATAAATTATAGAATATATAGTATTACTATTGTTACATGTTCACTGAATGGTACATCTTAGAATTATTTCAGTAAAACTGAAAATTCTGGGAAGATTAATTTGCAATCCATCAACAGGGCTGCAGAATCACCACAGAATTCAGTACAGGTTTGCTATAGAAATCAGGCACCTTACTGAAAAATGTAGGGTTAGTATACTGCCTATAACAGGCAGCTGATTGAGATGAAAAGACTACATTGCTTAAATAGGGATTAATATTAACTCTTTGTAAAACTATCACTTGGAGAAGGAGTCTTTGCTAAGAAACCAGGTCCAATTTTTTATTTAAAACAAAAAAACCCCACAACAACAGGGCAGTGCCAGGCAGAGAGCATACACGAGCTCTCTGCTTTGCAATCAAATTAAACCACAGAGGCAGCAGAATGAGAACTGCAAGTTCTTGGCACTTCTGATGGTATTTCAATGTTGTCCTTTGGGGCAGGTAATACTGCATAAACTGTGCCGTTTAACAACATGCTGTCTGTAAAGTGAATACTGGTGGCCTTGACAGTAATTACAGAAAGAATTAAACAGGGTGGTTATACAAAGTGTAAACCCAGTAACGACAAAGGGTCCTGTGGCACCTTATAGACTAACAGAGGTATTGAAGCATAAGCTTTCGTGGGTCAATACCAACTACAAAAGCAGTTTCTCCTCCCTTGGTGTTCATACCTCAACTGCTAGAAGAGGGCCTCACCCTTCCTGATTAGTTTACCTCGTTATCTCTAGCCTGAATCTTCCCTGCACATTTATATCTGCCTCTGGACAGTTCCACTGCTTGCATCCGAAGAAGTGGGTATTGACCCACGAAAGCTTATGCTTCAATACCTCTGTTAGTCTATAAGGTGCCACAGGACCCTTTGTCGCTTCTGCAGATCCAGACTAACACGGCTACCCCTCTGATACTTTAAACTCAGTAAGAAGCTCATAGACTAAGTGGATTCAGTGGAGGGAAGTGATGGGATATTCAGAATATGTATGGACCCCCAGAGAGCCATCCATTATAAAAATATAATACCAGATCACTACCAGATGCCAAAAGGGGAAGAAACAATGTGAGATGGCAGCAGAGTTGATGGATCACATGGAAGTTATAGCTAGCTAATGAAAGTGCTCAAATGTATACATTTGACACATCTTTGGCAGTGTTTGTTTGGGATGTGTTCATCTCCAGAAATATCCACCAAGCAACTGCAAATAAATTCAGAGGGATCCAAATTTCCACTGCTGATGTGGTGATCTGAGACAATACCTTCCATTAACATAACACCAGCACTGGAAATGGGAGTCAACAGGAAGAAATGCTAATTTGCTGCATAGTAAACTACTTTGTAAGGAGAGAAGACAAAGGTAATGGGTGCTAGAGCCCTGCCTAAGTAAAATTCAGCTAGTACAGGAAGTGCTCAAAGCCAGTGGATTAGAGCCAAAGAGTCAATGAAATATCATAAGGACAAGTTAGTACCTAGTCTGGCAGCTACAAGAGTTCCTGTTGGGGGCATTAACACAAAATAATCGAGTGGTCATGGGTTCTACCTCATGAGGCATGGAAGCAACTGGAGCACAGGGGTTAAAGAACAAGTGTATGCAGCATATGTGGTCCTTAAAAAAGCTAGAATAGCTACAGATGAATCTAAAAATGGATTAAAGGAGCACAAAACTGAGGCTAGAAAGGGGTGGGCCACCCTATGCACTTCTTTGAGGCCAGCTGTAGCACTGCAGGGGAGCCCCACCTTGCTTTCCCTCAACTGGATGTGAAAAATCCACTTGCACAGATCAGAGCAATGAGAAGCACAATAAGCTAATCAATAGACGTATATCTCCTTTAATGGAGCCCCGGGGAAGGAGCACGTGGAATAACAGTTCTAAGGCCCTTTACCTCAGGACCTGGGTTCAGAGCTCCCAAACTCAGAGTCTCTGTGGATGATCAGGGTAGCCTCATATTGCTGGAGAGAGATCACCACCCTTCTCAGGATGGCTGGCTTCAGTCTCCTCTCACGTACTCAGCTACCTGTTCCTGTTTGAATAGTTCAGTCTTAGGGCAGAGTAGGGAGACTCTTTGATTATCCTCAGGCTGTTTTGATTATGACCTCCTGGCTGAGCCTTAAAGGGGTAGTAAACTCCATCACAGGTGCACAGAGGAAGGGCGTTGATAAAGATATGGTCAAAATCAAGACATGTTTTGGTCTAGTTTAGTGTTTGCGCTTTTTATTGTATTGTATCTTGGGTTTATTGATATTGCTCAATATTCTCAGTGCCACAGCAGAGGCTTGAAGGCACTTTAGAAATACATTTGATAAAAACCTATTAACATCTGTCATGTGTTTTGTCTGTAATTTAGTGTTTTATTTTGGGGTTGGTTTTGTTTGGTTTGTTTGTTTGTTTTTTAATGTACATGAGGCCACAGGTTTGTGTTAGAGAAGGCGAAGTTGAAGTACACCTTGCATCTGGAGTGGAAGGTGGTGAAGTCTGTGATGGTCCTAAATTTCTGTAATACTTTGTGCCGCAGTCTTTGACTGGCTGGCAAGAAAGGGGTCTGTCTGTCTTTACAGTAGACAGTTCCATTGTGCCTGAGGAATGAAGTTGTCGACCGTGGTCTTCATCAGAGAGCTTTAGTTGATCTTTTAGAGAGGCTCAGACCATTGATCACCTTCAAGATAAGGACCAAGACACTGAATTTAACTCATGGCTTGTCTACACAGAGACAAAGGATATGCCCACCCAGCGTAGTAAGCCTGGATCTGTGTGACATGCATCCGTGCAGACCTGTTGTCAGGGCCAGCGCTACCACTAGGCGACCCTAGGCGGTCGCCTAGGGTGCCAGGATTCAGGGGGCAGCATTTCTTACCTTCTTCAGCCGCCGGGGTCCTCGAAATGCCGCCGAGGACCCCGGCAGCCGAAGAAGCTGCCGCCGAAATGCCGCCGGGGTCCTCGTTGGCATTTCGGCGGCAGCTTCTCCCGTAGGTGCCACCTAGGGCGGCAAAGAAGCTGGCACCACTACTGCCTGTTGTTTCCAAGCCTCCGCTTCAGCATCCACACTCCATTGGAAACCCGGGCCTTACAATTGCACAGACCTGAGCTAGAACTTCAGCTTCTGTGGGCATATACCATCATATCCCAGCGTTCCCAGTGCCCTTGCCCACTGTTGCTGCTCTAGGGCTTGGTTCATAGTGGGCTGTGGAAGAATTTGTTTGTTTGCTCTGTGTGAGTTGACCAGAATTGTTGAGGGGTTTTAGTTTGCAATACATCCAACTGAGCTATTTTGTGTCCTCACATTGCCAGCAGCTGGAGCCATCAACATGGATTCCACTGGAAGAACTTATCCACTTCAGAGTCTTATTTCAGGAAACAAGCAGAACATCTGCAAGAGGCTGGTAGACATTTCAGCAGCAGTTTTTGACCTGCCAAAGGCATCTCTCGGAGGAGGATACTGACAAATCAGCGCAACCCAGTTGATGCCACTCATACCTGGAACCTTAGCCACAGATTCCCCTTATGTAGACCGGCATTTCTGGAGCAGGGGCACAAGCATACAATGGCGGGATCACATTGTCATGCGGACCTGGCATGACCAACAGTGGGTTCAGAACTTTTGAATGAGGAAGCAGATGTTCTTGGAGGTTTGTGATCAGCTTGCCCCAACCCTCCAGTGCCCCGACACCTCTTGTGTCATTAGAAGTGGGTCACTATAGGCATCTAGAAGCTGGCTATCCTAGACTGCTACAGGTCCATGGTTTGGAGTTGACAAATCAACTGTGGGGGTTGTAATGGCAGGTTTATGATGCAGTCAGGACTGTAATGTACCCAAAGATGGTGGGCATTACAAATGTTCCTGAAATAATTGCTGGCTTCGAAAAATGAGCTTTCCAAACTTTGCTGGGGCCATTGATGCAACTCATGTGCCTATAGCTTGCCCTCTATAAGGAGCACGAGTACATAAACTTGAAAGGGTATTACTCCATCATTATACAGGCCCTAGTTGGCCCTGGGGCAGATTCATGGACACTAATATGGGATGCACTGGCAGCGTGTATGATATCAGGGTGTTCCGCAGATTGAGACTTTATCTTCATGGAGAAGCTGGGACATTATTTCATTGAATTACATTGTTATAAATGTTATATATATACACTGTTCCCACTGTTATTCCAGGGAATCCTGCTTACCCCATGTTGCCATGGCTTATGAAACCATATTTTGATTTCAGAGCACCTGGCAAAAGAAGGTTCAACTGCACATTCAGTAGCAGTAGGATGATAGTGGAACGTGTATTTGGCAGATTGAAATCCTGTTGGCATTGCCTGCAAAACTGTATGGATGCCAGTGTTGTCAATGCAGTCCACATTATTGCGGCCTGCTATGTTATGGGCAATGTCTGCGAGGAGAAGGGGGAACCTTTTTGCCGGGAGTGGATTCAAGACAGTGCTGGATTTCTCAACCAGTACACTCAAGCAGACAGTGCACCTCTCATGACTAGTGCTGGATCTACATTCCCAACAGAAATCTGGGCTGCTTTGTGCACCCACCTAATTGGTTTGCACAGTCCCATGCATAAGGGATATGAAATGGTATTCGAAGTTGTGCTGTGTATAAGGCAGCTGTAGGAATTTTTTTTAATGTGTTAGTGTTATGAATTTTGTAAACACTTCCCTGAAATGTACGGAGATGTCATGCTATTATAAATATTGGTCATGTACTGCAATTCACAGTTTATGGATTACTGCAACGACAGTTTGTAATTTTTATTATGAAATGTATTGAGAATTGGCATGGGATAAAAATGGCACAAACTTTCATAAATTTTAGCATTGCATATAATAAAACTTGTTATTGTAGCCTTGGCGCAAATTCAACACTTTATTTTACATATGTATTTCCATGTAAGAACCAGAAAGGCAGACCAGCTGCCATCAAAACATACAACACAATCACCAAACGCAGTGCCAAAACAGTGAAAGGTACATTTTGCCAAATGACATAGTGGGATCACTTTGTAATGCGGACCTGGCATGACCAACACGGGGTTCTGGGTGACTCCAGTCCCTCTGTTCTCCTTGGCCTTTCAGATACATTTTACATGTGTGAGCCCTGACTACACTGGAGGGGATGAATGCACATGGTACACTTGTCTATTCCATGTGCTGCTCTTCACTGCCTATGACATGGTCCAGCCAGTCCCTGAATTGTACAAAGGCTGCATAGTCTGCAGGACACAGTAGCCTGGAGAGGACTCGGGTGTGGGGCTGGAGCAGGAGCTGAAGGTGGCAGCGGAATCTGCAGTCTGGTAGTCATGAGCATGAGTAATTGCTTGAACAGTTCTGCGCTCTGTCTTCCTCCCTCAATCTGCGGTCACGCTCCATGAATCTCTTTGCCAATTTCTCCTTGTGCTGTGCAGCCCCTCTCTCTCTCTCTCTCTCTCTCCCCCCCCCCCCCCCCGCCCTTTCTTGCATCTTCACCTTCTAATACTCAATCTGGTCTTTCTGGAATTCTATCTGCTGATTTGTTTTATCTAGAATCTTCCATTAACTCATCTCAGATTCTCTTTCTCCTTACCTGCAGTCAGCAGGTCTGCTTCCCCACGCTCTGCTGCCGTGTGTTTCCCTTGCAGAGGTAGAAGGGCCTTGAAAGGAAAATGAAAGAGCATATTGTCTGACCATGATAAAAACAATTACATTTTCCATGCTATCAAAGGGGCTGCTTTAATTCAAAGTCAAAATATGATACTTTTTAATCAATGGGCTTTATTTTATTCACACAAAAAACACCGGCCGCTTCAGATGTCCTTTATTGCAGCGCTAAAAGCCATCATGCATCCAGGGGCACCATTTCAGATTGGGGGGGGGGAGCAACTTTAACCGTGATTCCAGGGGCTACTTAGGGACTTGAAAATTCTAGTTTTTGGGCAGATAATTTAGCAATCAGCTGACAGGACTACTGTGTCTAATTCAATGGTTCTCAAACGTTTGTACTGGTGACCCCTTTCATGTAGCAAGCCTCTGGATGCGACCCCTTCTTATAAATTAAAAACACATTTTTATATATTTATCATCATCATAAATGCTGGAGGCAAAGTGGGGTTTGGGGTGGAGGCTAACAGCTTGCGACCCCTCATGTAATAACCTCGTAGGGTGACCAGATGTCCCGATTTTATAGGGACTGTCCCGATTTTGGGGTCTTTTTCTTATATAGGCTCCTATTACCCTCCACCCCCGTCCTGATTTTTCATATTTGCTGTCTGGTCACCCTATAACCTTGCGACCCCCCCGACCTCCAGTTTGAGAATCCCTGGATTCCTATGTAACCCTTCTGCCAGGTGGAGCCAGCAGCAACAAGGGCCGGGTTCAGCATCTAGCGGTTCCTTTTCAACAATACAACACAAAACCGGCTCGAGCTCCCACCCAGTGACCTGGGACAATTACACACCACCCCCAGGGTGCCTCTAAGTGGCAATACTTCCCCTCTCGCAAGCACAGAGTCTGAGTGTAGCAAGAACTTTTAATAAAAGGAGGGAAGTAACTCAGCATTAATCTGGTGGGCAGTGTCCTTTTCCCCTCAGGTTCTTAAGTCCAGCAACCCAAAAGACCCTTTAACGTGCCCGTCCCTTCTCTGTACCCCACTCACAGCTGTTGTCCTTGGCCAGTGCAGCTCCAGAGTTCAGAGGCTCATCTGCAGAGTCCACCTCCCACTCTGTGTGGAAGTCGCAGGGGGGCAAAGGGGGTAAGGAGGCACCTTACATGCTCCACTGCTCGTGCACTCGGTTGTTGCCCCAACTGCCAATTGCCACGCCTCTGTGGGGCTCTGCTCTGGAACTCTCCACCAGCCTCCCTGCTGGCCGCGCCTCTCCACCAGCTGCCCTGCTGGTCACTTGCCACGCCTCTCTGCCAGCCTCCCTGCTGGCCACTTGCCACGCCCCTCTGCCAGCCACCCTGCTGGCCACTTGCTACGCCCCTCTGCCAGCAACCCTGCTGGACGCTTGCTGTGCCTCTCCACCAGCTGGCCACTCGCCAAGATGTCTTCAGGGCCCCCCCACTTAACACAGTTCTCAGTGATTTCAGCTGTTAGTGGGGGAGCCTCACTGCTGGTGCACTCTTGCAATAGAGACACTGTCCCAAAGTAGGTCTAATACGTAGACCTAGGTATCAGTGATTTCAGCTCTGCAGCATGTAACAAGACTCTCGATTGAATCTAAATTAGTTCTTTTATTATACCATGGAGAGAGAAAATGATGTCTAGGACCCTTAAACAGGGCCCACATGACCAGATACAAGTACATAACCTATATAAAAGAAAGAAAATTAAGTAAATATTAGACCCACTCAGCTCTAATACTAAAATGTTCTGACATCTTGTGGCAAGTCACTTAAGGGACATGGTTAGGTTTAAAAATGTAATGTATATTCTTACTTTATTACTAACTCCATGGAGGACTCCTGCGTTCTATCTCAGCACTGTGTGTGGGGGGGTCTAGTGGGTTACAGCAGGGGGCAGATAGATCTGGGTTCTATATAAGAACATAAGAATGGCCATACTGAGTAAGACCAATGGTCAATGTAGCCCAGTATTCTGTCTTCCAACAGTGACCAATACCAGGTGCTTCAGAGGGAATGAACAGAACAGGCAAACATTAAGTGATTCATCCCGTCACCCATTCCCTGCTTCTGGCAAACAGAGGCTAGAGACATGCAGAACATGGTGTTGCATCCCTGCCCATCCTGGCTAATAACCATTGATGGACCTATCCTCCATGAACTTATCTAGTTCTTTTTTTGAACCCTGTAATAGTTTTGGCCTTCACAACATCCCCTTGCAAAGAGTTCCACATACTTCTTTTTTGTTTGCTTTACATCTGCTGCCTAATAATTTAATTGGGTGACCCCTAGTTCTTGTCACACTCAAGCTGTGTTGCAGTTGACTAGGGCATGCACTGTGAGCAGACCTCCTGTAGGAAACCTGAGAGGGGAGGGCAAGTGCCCCTCCCCCGCAAATGGCACCCCTGCATATATCATGGTAAGATAAACATACAAAATTCAATTGTAATGATTTCTAGATCACTTGAATTTTTTCCAGGAGGCAGGGAATACTCATGAGGGGTCTATTCACTAGCTATGGTTTTTCAGTCCTTTCAGGATAAACTCTGGAGAATAATGATATTCAGGAGGTCCAAGAGTGGAAGCATGAACTTCTATTCCAGGTCAGTGGAGGACGGTCATCCATCTAGGCTAAGGAAATATTTAGGATACTAGCGACTGACTAGCACATCACAGAATAGAGGGAGCTTGTGAATTACAGAGGTAGCCCTAATAAGTATGCTCTGCTTTGGAACATAACTGACCATGTGGAGTAACTATTCTGTTAAGTTCTCTTTCATCACCAGCCAGCAAGGGGTGAAAATTCATGGTAAAAATTAGTAAGATACTGATATAGCATGGAGATGCAGTACGGCCTCCTTATAAGCACCCTGCCTCCATCCATAGACCCAAATGACTGCCAGCCATGGGGACTCCTAACACCGATAGCCATCCTCACTGTAATTTGGACTCATATTTAAACCAGCTATGGACCAAATATACAGTTCAGTTTGATTTGTACTCAGAACAGCAAGGTTTATCTGGGATTCACTTTACAAGTGGTCCAGGACGGTGCAAGTATGGTTGATTTTTAAGGTGCACTGTATTAGATGGGAGGGATATGTGAGGCTAATTGTGGAGACCCAACCTATACTTATAACAATCAGGTACTCACTAGTATAAATTTCATGTTATTTATGCTTGTTTAACTTTTTTCCTCATTTGCGGTGTCTATTTTGAATCCTACGTGGCATTAGGGAAGGGCAAGGTACAATAAGGGAATGGCGTGAGTCCCACACTGAACAGAAGCACATCAAAACCCCAGATTATATTAATAATTTAATAGGACCTGTTGTGATTATTGGATGTAAAATCCTTAAGATGAACTGTAAACATTCTGTGAAAGTTACAGTAACCGTAAAAAACAAGTTGCTTACCACAACGAACATTATACCAAGTGCAAGATATCCAGACAAAAAAAAAGCTGGATTTGTCCAAACAAAAAAGACCTGCTTTGATTCATAGACTATTGAAATCATGCTTGGTAAAAACAGAAGATGTAAAACCAGAAGTTAATTGATCAAAATTAGTGCAACACATATTAGGCCAAATTAGTTGACAATGAGGGGGATGAAGTATGGTGCCCACTCTCCCCCTTTTGGGGTTTCTTAAAAAGAGACTTTGAAAACTACATTCTTTCTCCCTCCCTCTCTCATCTCCTGTCCTACCTTGCATCCCATCCCAGCTCATCCGCCCTGACCCCAAGGAGCAAACAAGACAGAGACTTTCTTCCAGAAAGTTGGCTGGCCTTGTTCTTGTTCAAATAACTTTGTTTTTCACATGTGAGTTCTGAAAATCAGCATGTCAACATGACGTCCTGTCCTCAGCCCGTCAGTGGGGTTACCTAATTGTTGGCATCACGGAGACACATAAGATCCTGTTTTGCCCCTTGCTCCTCCTCTCACCTTGAAACTCGGTCCCCTGGCCAGGTCGGAAGCCAGAAGCTGCAGCTGGTAAGAGCTGCTGGGGCCGGGGGACCCAGCTCCAGGGCCGGCAGAGCCCTCGGAGAGCAGTGACTGTCAGGGGTAGGAGGCCAGGAGCCCAGGCTGGTGATCAGATGTCCCGATTTTATAGGGACGGTCCCAATATTTGGGGCTTTTTTAATATGGGCTCCTATTACCCCCCACCCCCGTCCCAATTTTTCACACTTGCTATCTGGTCACCCTAGCTGGAACAGGTAAGTCCGGGCCGCTATGGAGAGTCCTGGCTCCTCCAACTGCCCTGGGTGGTGTGCCCCGGAGGGCGGGGACATGGGCTGGGGGCTGCTCTTGGGCACCCCTGCCCCCCACCTGGGCTTATTTCTCTTCTGCTGCTGCTGAAGCTGGGTGCCCAGCCAGCAGCTGCTTCTTTTTCTGCTCTGCCTTCAGAGGTGGGTGGCTGGAGAGCGGCAGCTGCTCCGGGGCGGGGAGGGCTAAGACAAATTTTGCGGTGGCTATAGCCCCCCACTCCCCCGTGCTGTTGTTTCCATTTGGAGGAGGAATTATGATGGAGTCAGGTGTTCTTTGATGTAATCCCGTGTATTTATACAGAATGTACAAAGTCCTGTTTACCTGAACACAGCAGGACTCAAACAAGAAGAGACAGTGTCCTTTGCTTACAGTTCCAAGCCACATTTCCAGACAGCACTTAGCCCAAAAGCTCTCTTAGATTTTCTCATGCTTGTTCGGTGGCCTTGGCTTTTCTACCTCTGCTTCTATGATGCTTTCTCCTGCTTCCCTGCATTTCTGTCATGGACAAAGCCTCACAGAACAATAACCACCAAAACCCTTCTGCCCTCATGTGCCTGTGTTTGGGGTGGAGGCTGCTATCTGGTTCCATAAAGGAGCTTAATGGTTTGTTTCTTAAAACTATATTTAAATGAAGGGCGGTAGTTACGTCCAATCCATAAAAATATTCTGGGCCTGATTGTCAACACAGTCTTAATCAGGTCTCCCTTCTTTTTTGTACTACTTTTTAAACAATAACTAGTTGTAGGTGCAATTTAGGCTGGAATGACACAAGGGGCCAGGATGGGAATCAGGATCTGGGACTATATATTTTGGTTTTCACCTATGGTGTCTCCATTCTTTCTAAATATCTTCAAGGTTGGGACTTACGCCCAACACCTCTCAGAGCATTCATTTTCCAATAATATAATTCCACAGATGGGCCTCTACTACAACTGAGGTGTTTCTGGAGAGCACTCCAAATGAAGGTCAAATTTAGGACTGACCTCAATAAAAATGTCTATCTGTTTGTGAAACTGTGTTTTTGTGGAAGTTCTCTTTTCCTTATCCCTTTCTAACCTCTTGTCAAGCCTTACCCATTGTTGACAACTGTTGTGATTTTATTACAAGACTCATGATACTTGGTGATTTTTCTTAAAGCTCACTTTCTGTAGTCAGGTGATTACATGCATAGGCGGTGACTCCAGGGGTGCTCCGGGGCTGGAGCACCCACAGGGAAAAGTTAGTGGGTGCTCTGCACCCACTGGCAGCCAAGCTCCCCTCCCCACCCTGCCCCACCTCCACCTCCCCTGAGTGCACCGCCTCCCCGCTCCTCCGCCTACCTGCCAGTGCTTGCCGGTGCCAAACAGCTGTTTGGTGGTGTAGCAAGCTTCGGGAGGGAGGGGGGAGGAAGGGAACGTGGTGCACTCAGGGGAGGAGGCAGGGAAGAGGCAGGGCCAGGGCCGGGGCCGGGATTTGGGGAAGGAGTCAGAATGGGGCAGGGAGGGGGTGGAGTTGGGGCACGGACTTTGGGGAAGGGGTTGGAATGGGGGCGGGGCAGGGGTGGAGTTGGGGCAGGGCCAGGGGCAGAAGGGGGGGTCGAGCACCCATCACCACGAGCAGAAGTCGGCGCCTATGATTACATGAGAAACTGAGTTTTCATTTTAAAAAAACTAGCACAATGGATCAACAAGCTACTAGTGGTGGGAAAATCTTCAAGTAACCTGAGGATCTGCACAGATCCACAACCATTTAACAGAGCATTGAAAAGAAGTCAATACCCATTATCAACAATTGAGGACAAATTGATTCATGAGCCAGTGTGCCACCTTCTGGTCAGGTGTCGCATTGCAAGGTATTTTCTCTGTAGCCCTGCCAAGCCAGCTCTGCTGGTGGTGGTCCCCTTTTGCCCTGTGACTTGACTCTCCAGCCAGCTCACCTTTGGCCTTATCCCTTTCAGGGAAAACCAGGGTTTTCACCTAATAGTCCCAGAACCTCACAACAGGTTGACACTCCTGGTACAGACCGAACAGTCCTTCTGGCCCCTTGGGTCCAGGGTATTCCCACTGTTCTTCCCTGTGAGGCTGTAGAGGAACAGAGGAACTCCATCTACGCTGGCTTCCAGCCCTGGGACCCTTATAGCAAGTGTTTAAGGTCTCTCGGTTCAGACCTCTTGCTTCTTCCCTGGGCTACTTTCTACATCAGCCCACCTTCTCTTCAGGGGACTCATATTCTCACCAGAGGTCTTCCTGGGGTTCAAGCCCTAGTCTCAGTTCTCAATGTAACAAAGGAAAGGAAACCAAATTAACACAAATAAAGAGCAGTACCAGCTTTTCTAATCCTACCAGGATCCTCCAGCCCTCTTCCCACTACTTTGCACTCACAGGCAACTGAAGGTAACTTGGCTCTCTCCTATGCTCCTCTCTGGGAGCGGAGGATGAGAGATCTGTCCATCTCCCCAGGCTGGGCCCTTCTGAATGAGCTTCTCCCTTTTTAAGACTCATCCTTCAAGACTGGCATACCTCAAAGGTGCAGTGGGGTGGGGCTGCCTGAACCCAAAGCTGCTCTTTAACCCCTTCTTGCCTGGTGAAGGGTTTGTGCACCTTGTCACACCAGGGTAAAAGTGTTCACTGTTTGTGAGGTCAAGAATGGGTTCTGGGATATTGAGTTACATGAGCCATCCAGAGACCTGGCAATCTTTGCCATACCTTCTGGTATGTCCCACTGGGTACAAATGTTTACGCCACAGAGGTGCTCCAATGTAAACTGAACCAGGTACTAGAGGCACTCCCTGGCATCAAGATTATAGCTGATGATGTTCTTATTGTAGGAGAAGGAGAGGTCAAGGAAGAGGCAATCCAGAACCATAATACCAAGCTGCTACAACTCCTAAACAGGTGCTGGGAAAAGAATATTAGGCTGAATGCAGACAAGTTGGAGCTGAGGAGAGCTGAGGTCCCCTACGTTGGACACCTGTTGACTTCTGAGGGACCTGGAGAAACTGAGAGGCAATAAAGAAATGGCCAGACCCAAGGATGTAAAGGAAGTCCAGCAATCTTTAGAGATACCCTACTATCAGAAGCCTGTGAACCCTAGAGAGAGTTAACAGCCAATTATGAAGTGTGGGAATAGTCAGAGACCCAAGGACATTTGAAAGAGTCAAGAAAATAATAATCGAGGCACCAGTCCTAAAGTACTACAACCCTGCAGAGCAGCTACAGTGTGATGCCTCAGAAGGAGGGTGTGCTCAGATAGAAGAGTAGCTACTGGCTATGCTCTTTGAAATGGAATGATTCCATCAGTTCACCTTTGGGCACAAGATGGCCATGCAGTCTGATCATAAACCATTAGAAAGCATCATAAAGAAGCCACTGGTGAGAGCAGCCAAATGATTACAACACATGTTGAGACTCCAGTGCTATTGAATGAGGATAAGGTACTGCCCAGGAAAATCACTACTGGTAGCAGATACCCCGAGCAGAGCAGAGTACCACAGAAATGGCTCTGGAACAGGAGGTGGAATCTGTCAACATGCTACAATATCTTCACAGCTCTGATGGGGGTTCCAGCAAGCCAACAAAGCACCAAACAGAATGGGGTGCTACAGGCACTAAAACAATTCAGACTCCAGAGTTGGCCAGATGGCAAGGAGCAAGTTTTACAAGAGGTTACCCTCCAGCTACCAGGTGAAAGAACAACAGTGAGTGCAAGATAGGATTTCGTTTAAAGGGGACTGAGCAGTAAGCACAGCAGATTTAAGCATTGACATCATGAGGTTGACACATGCTTCACATCTGGGGATAAAGGCATGCCCAAGAAGAGCCAGGGAATGTATTTACTGGCCACGTATGAATGCCCAATTGAGAACATACCTGGAGCAATGCAAGGTGTGCAGAGACTATAGTGAGCAACAACAGGAGGAGATTCTACAGCCGTAGGAATTCCCAACCCAACCCTGGGAAAAGCTCAAAAAGACCTGTTCGCTTTTAATGACAGGAACTGCATTCACAGCAAATTACCACTCCAATTTCATAGATTCCTAGGCCAGAAGGGACCATTATGATCATCTGTGTTATATCATCCTGTGTAGCACAGGCTATAGAACTCCCCCAAAATAATTCTTAGAGTATATTTTTCAGAAAAACATCCAATGTGGATATAAAAATTGTCAGTGGTAGAGAATCCACCATGACCCTAGCTGAATTGTTCTAATGTTAATTATTCTGGCCATTAAATATGTATTTCCAGTCTGAAATTGTTGAGCTTCAACTTCCAGCCATTGGAACCTATTATACCTTTCTCTGCTTGATTGCAGAGCCCATTATTAACTATTTGTTCTCCATGTAGATACATATAGACTGTAATCAAGTCACCCCTTAACCTTCTGTTTGTTTAGCTAAGTAGATTGAGTCTGTGAGAGGGAGGGAGGAAGCTGCCTGCAGGATCCTTGAGGCCTGGAGCAGGCTTGCTAAAAGAGCCAACCTGAGGCACCTGGCGCAGGGAGGGTAACCTCAAGCATCTGGTTTCTTGTTAGCGAGCTCTTGTGGAAGAGCTGAGCCTGGGAAGTCTGCAATGGAGTCAGCTCTAAGTAGGAAAGTGGCAAGCTGAATCCCAGAGTGGATTGATCACCCCTTAAGAACTGAAAAAAAACAACCCCTCTTGAAGGAACCCTTTTGCTCAACCAGGCTCTCACGTAAGAGCCAGGCCCGGGACAGATTTTTGGAACTTTGAGTTTTACTTTTGAGTTTGCTTTGTCTGAATAAATCCAGATCCCTAATAAGGGTGGTGACTGGTTCAGTAAGTGTGAGGAATCTGTGTAAAAGGGCCTGGAAAAGGGAGAATCAAAAGCAGGGGGCAGTGCAAAGACACTGCTGGCTGTAAGGGGGTGCATGGGACAGTCAATTCATTTACAGAGTCTATCACTATATTTCTGGGAGGTAGACTATCTGGAGGACACTCAGGCAAGAACTGTGATCAGGAAACTTAAGGCACATTTTGCAAGGTATGGTATATCTAACATGCTATGCTCAGACAATGTGCTACAGTACCCTGAAGCAGAATTCAAATGATTCAGTGCCAAATGGGAATGTAAGCACAAGACAGCTTTCCTTGGGTATCCACAAAGCAATGGAAAGGCAAAGTCAGCAGTAAAGACAGCCAAGAAGCTGACAGCAAAGGCAAAACAGATACGAAGGGATCCTTACCTGGCAGCTTTGAACCATTGAAATACACCCTCCCAGGGACTAGACAGTAGCCCAGCACAACGACTGATGGACTGGAGAACCAGGATTCTGCTTCCTATGAGGGGCAGTGTGTTTCAGTCCAGCAGAGGAATGATGAACACTACACAGAAGCAGTTAAGAGAATGCCAAGCTAAGCAGACAGCCCTTTACAACAAAGGAGCAAAGACTTGAGGCTACTTTGCACAGGGGAGCAGTTTTGGCTTCACCATTAAATAGCCACCTAAAACAATGGCAGAAGTCAACAGTCGAAAATTCAGTGGGACACAGGTCATACGAAGTAGCTACAGTCTCAGGTCAGTGGTGGAGATTAAATCAAATACAACTGTATAATAGCAGCAGAGAGCTGGCACGCTTGGACAAACAGGGCCAAGCCCAAGACCAGGAGAACACAAAGAGTCCTAGCTACCAGTTGTCTTGAAATAGGAAAGTCAGAAGAAAAAGTTATATGAGCAATACAGAGGCCCAACAGGATGCCCACCTATAGAATGAAGGCAGCAACATGGTGGAAACAAATCCTCCACCAACAGGGATAATCCAAACAAGAAATGGGAGACTAGTTTGAAGACTAGCATACTTGAAAGATTATAAACCCTAACTAGGGTGACCAGATGTCCCGATTTTATAGGGACAGTCCCGATTTTTGGATCTTTTTCTTATATAGGCACCTATTACCTCCCACCCCCATCCCAATTTTTCACACTTGCTCTCTGGTCACCCTAGCCCTAACAAACCACAATGGTTTGGTAGTAAAGTCCATGTCCCTTTGATGGCTAGTAATATCTGGCCCCAGAAAGTCATCAAATGCCCGCAAAAAAGACTAAAGCTACATGAATAACTGTTTTTTTAATTTGCTAGCTGAATAAAAATCACTGGAAAATTTTTTGGGGGTTGACTGAAAATAATTACATCTCCCCCCCCCCCCCCCCCAAACAGAAAATGGAAAAAAAAAGTTTGGAGTTTAATGAAAAGTTTTGTTCAACCCAAAACATTGTTTCATATTTTACTTTCCCCCCTTAAAATTTTTTGATACACTTCATTTGGAAAATGTCAAAACCAAAATGTTTGGGTTTTATTTTCAGAATTTTATTTTTGTTTTTACGACTAAAACAAATTTGTTAAATTCACAAAATGTTTTGATTGAGCAGAATCTGCATTTTCAGAGGAAAAAGAATTATGTGTGAAAAATGTTGTCCAGCTCTACCACCCATAACAACAAAAATTGTTAAAAGGTAAGATGTAACAATCCGTATGGAACTTGAAGAGAGGAGCACAGGGTGCAGGAGGGAAGAGTTTGGAGGAGTCACCTCGTTGTTCCTGTTGGGAGGAGAAATTGGTGATAGATGGAGTCAGGTATTTTCTTTTATGCAATTTTGTTTCTTTACAAAGAACATGAGAGTGTTTCCTTGTTCACAGCATCAAGCCTCTTTGGGTATAGCTACACTACAGTAAAACAGCCACAACTGCCTCATGTCAGCTGACTCGGGCTCAATTCCAAACCAGGGCATGTACACTGCAATTGTATAGCCCCACAGCCTGAGCCCCAAGAGCCTGAATCAACTGACATAGGCCAGCAATGGCTGTTCTATTGCCATGTAGAAATACCCTTTCAGACCACACCTAGCCCAAAACCTCTCTCTAGGCTTTTTCCAGGGTCAACACACAGTGCTTGTTCAGGGGACACACAGACTTACATCTACCTATTTTTTAGGCAGTGTTCTGTGTTGGGTTTAGGACCCCTATTGTTTCTTTCATTTAACCTGAATGAAAAGCAGCTGTTAAACCACACTGAAGCTGGTGAGATTAACTCAACATATATCAGTATTAAACTGACATTAGCCAAAAGTGCAGTGCAATGCCCAATTAAAGGCCCTAGTGATTTCTGAGGAACTGACTACTACTGGGCTGGCCAGGGCTACTAGTAGCCCAAGAAAGTGGTTTCCCCAGAAATTGAAATGGGGGGGGGGGATGTTTGAATTTACACGGGGGTGTCACTAAATTGGCATGTAACTAGTTCACAAAACTGGGGGGGGGGGAGTTGGGGGAAATTCAGGGGGGGGTGTACACCGGGGAGGGTGTGGGGGGAAATCACTGGCCTGAGACAAGTACTGAGCTTGCAACACTCCTGTCCCTCTTTACTGCATTTCAGATCGTAGGGAAGGGAAACGTTGAGGGTTATCCTCATTCCATAGGTACTGGAACTAAGGGTTCAGGGTGCTGCAGCACCCCAGCTTGAAGTGGTTTCCATTATATCTAGGGTTTACAGTTTGAGTCAATGGCTCTTAGCAGCCCCCACAAATGGTTCGAGCACCTCTGCCTCATTGAGCAGGAATAGGGATGGAATGTTGGAAACAGAAGATTCTGTGGTAGTTGCAAATGACAACTGGTGATTCCTGGCTACTGCTGTAGATAAAGGTGATACCTAACATCATGCATCCAATGAAGTGGGTACTAACCCATGAAAGCTTACGCTGAAATAAATTTGTTAGTCTCTAAGGTGCTACAAGTTTTTCTTTCTTATTTTCGTTTTGCTAACATTTACAAGGTGCTTTTCAGTCGTAGAAGAGCTATTTGAAAGGGCTCCTCCTGAAAGAGCAACAGGGCTGATTTTCTGCTCCAGGTGAGCTCTGCTTAGTAAGGAATGGAAAGAGAGGCAAAAGTGATTAATCATCCTCACCATTATAAAAGGCCTGCAAACCTTCTAAGCACCTGCATAGTCTGGCCCTGTCTCCAGCATAAACTGAACAGCCTCAGAGCTAATAGTCTTCTGTGTTGAAATGAGCCTACAGTGGTGGGTACAGATGTTGAGGACAGCTCTCTATTGCCATGCCCTCTGCCTCAGCCCTGGTCTACACACAAAATGTAGATCCACCTACACACATCACTCAGGGGTGTGAAAAATTCATAACCTCGAGGTCTGGACCATAATTAAAGTAGCCAAGCCTGCAGTGCAGACATGACTAAATCAACAAAAGGCTTGTGGAAGGAGATTACCCACATTGACTGAACCCTCCTGCCCATCTTGATAGGATATTTTATCCACACCTATTTCAAACATGTTCAGCGGCAGCTTTAATGGAGCAACTGGTACTAAATCTAAGGTTACCTCATTCTTGCATGCATGGCTCCATTTTCATGCGTGTGGCGGGGGGAGGGGGTTACTTTAGATGTCCACCATTTACCCCATGCCACTTCACCCAGATTTTCCTCTGCAGGATGGGGACACAACGTTGCTGGGTGGAGCCCAGCCTTCTACACCATTCCCTCCTCCGGCCCGACAGCCGGCTTCCTGGGGCGTCAGAGCATGGCAGCAACCAACGCAACCTTCACTACGGAGTAGCTCTCACGGCTCCGCCGCCCCGCTTGGCGCATTGCAACGCGTTTTTCTCGCAGGGGAGGGTCGCGCTGCTCGCAGCCGGGCGCGCACGTGGGTGTCATTGGTGCCCAGCACCCGCGCAAGGCCGTGGAGCGCATCGCAGGCCACGCTCATGCCTAGGGGTGAGCGCGCCCTCCGGGAGAAGCGTCCCCCTCCCGCTCCCGTCTGGCTGGCGTCTCCGGCGGGGGGGCGGCGCTTCCAGGGTGACAGACGGGTCTAGGCCACAGTCTAGTGCGCACGCGTCAGTTCCGGCGGGGACGGGAGAGCGGCGCGGCGCGTGGGTAGGAAACGCCGCGGCGGCGGGGCAGAGGAACATGGCGGCGGCCGCGCAGCTCACGGATGAGGAGCTGTTCTCGGAGCTTAGGCGCTTCGGCTTCTCCCCGGGGCCGGTCACCGAGAGCACCCGGCCCGTCTACCTGAAGAAGCTGAAGAAACTGCGGGAGGACGAGCGGGCCGGAGCCCGCGGCGGCGCCAACAAGACCCGGAACAGCAACAACAATAACACGGGGGCCGGGGCAGCGCCGGGCGGCGGCGGCAGAGCGGCCCCGGGCCCGGGGGCCCGGCTGGCCAGCCCCGACCAGCCCTACTTGCCGGGCGGCGCAGGCGGGGGCAGCCGGAGCCGCGCAGCACCCCCTGCCGGGGGCGGCAAAGTGCTGCTGGGCTTCAGCTCGGACGAGTCGGATGTGGAGGCCAGTCCCAGGAGCCAGGCCGGCGCCGGGGGCGGCGGCGGCGGCAGTAGCAGCCGGAGGGAGCGGGCGTCACCCCCAGTCCGCGGCTTGAGGCCCGCCGCCTCCCATGGAGCCTGCAGCGGGAGGACCAGTTCCCCCCCGGAGGCGGCCAGGAGGAAGCCCAGTGCCTGGTGGGGGGCGGTGGCCAGGAGACCGACGGCCACGGCGGGGGCTCAGACTCAGGGCATGCGGGAGCCTGGGGGAGGGGAGGAGGAAGAGGACGAGGAGGGGCGGCAGTGGAAGAACCGGACTGTGAATGGTAACAGGCACTCCTCCCTTGGCGGCAGGACCGAGTATTCCGACTCGGAGGAGGAGGGGGAGAGAGCCAAGCAGCAGGTATTGAAGGAGGAGACTGCAGCCCGCCAGCACCGGGCCAGACGAAGCCTGAGCAAATCTGCTGCCCCATTCACGGCCAGCAAATGTGCTGCAGCCGGCGCTGGCATGATGGAGACGGGCCAGCAAAGGGCTGGAGGAGGTGGAAGTGCTGGTGTAATCGCAATGAATGACAGGGCGGAGGCGGCTGCTGCTGCTGGAAGTCTAGACAGGGGCAGAAATCGGGAGAAGGAGGCAGCGGTGACGAGAGGGGGAGACTGTGAAAACTTGGACACCAGCCCTTCCATCCCCAGATACCGCAGCGCCTCCTCCAAGAATTCCCCTCCACTCTTGGTACTGCCACAGCCCACAGACATGGACAGCAGCAAAATCAATGACCCTCTGGGCACTGTTAGGAAAGCAGCCAATAATCATGTTCTCATTGGCGCTGATGGTGGCTTTAATATTGAACCCAAGATTTATTCAGCTACCAACAGCCTCTCTCTGGGTGCTGCCACCCCCTCTTCCCTTAGAATCAATCACTCCAACCACATGGGCTCTAATCACACCTACCTGAAAAACACCTATAAGCAAAAGCTTTCAGAGCCTGAGGAGGAGCTTCTCCAACAGTTTAAGAGAGAGGAGGTATCCACTACCGGAGGCTTCAGTGCACATTACCTGTCCATGTTTCTCTTAACTGCTGCATGCTTGTTTTTTCTGGTACTGGGACTCATGTACGTGAGAATGAGAGGTTCGGGAGTAGCGGAGCATGGGGAAGTCAACAGTAAGTATTAGGTCAAGGGTAAGAGGGGTCTCGTATTGTAATGGGGCATACACCCCAGTGCTATTTTGCGCTCTAACACTTTTCACTTCAGGGTCTTGACAGCATAATCTTCCCAGTGCATCTATAGTATAGGTAAGTAGTGTTCCCACTTATTGATTTATAAACTGAGGCACAGGAGGATTATGACTTGCTCAAGGTGACCCATGAGTCTATTTGACAACTGTGTGTAGAACCTGACTCAATCTCCTGCTCTAACTTGTTGACACCTGTCTATCTAGCATGACTTTTCTGTTTCACTAAGCACTTTGAGTTGTCATAAAACAAATATGAGCTTAGGAAAGGTGAGTAGAAAAATTAGGCCTTATATTGGTATGATCTCAGTAAGATTCTTTTGCATTCAGATGTCTTTGATCCAAACAGGGCTGGAATTCACCTGTAGCTGCCAAATAGTAAAGCAGATTGTTTTAATACATAAGTGAAGCTGTGTAATCAATGAAGCATAACCCAGGTTTGCATGATAATATTTTCACAAATGAGGTTATACTGCAAAAGGTTGGGTTTTTTTGCTCTAGGTCAGGCATCGGCAACCTTTGGCATGCAGCTCGCCAGGGTAAGCCCCCTGGCGGGCTGGGCCAGTTTGTTTACTTGCCACGTCCGCTGGTTTAGCCGATCGCAGTTCCCGCTGTTTGCCGTCCCCGGCCAATGAGGGCTGCGGGATGTGCTGGCCACCGCTTCCCGCAGCCCCCATTGGCCTGGGATGGCAAACTGCGGCCAGTGGGAGCTGCGATCGGCCGAACTGGCGGACGTGGCAAGTAAACAAACTGGGCTGGCCCGCTGCGGGGCTTACCCTGGCGAGCCGCGTGCCGAAGGTCGAGGATGTCTGCTGTAGGTCAGTGGTTCTCAAGCTATCGCGCAGGCTTCCCAAGGGAGGTGCAGGAATGTGTCAAGGGAGGTGTGAGCTGTGTGCTTTTTTGAAGAGTTCTGGCTGTCAGCCCTTGGGTGCTGGGGCTTGTGCAGAAGGGCCATCCACACCCAGGAGGTGGGGATAAAGGGTACAGCCAGAGCCCAACTGCCCTGGGGCTGACAGCTGCAGCACCCCCAGTCCCTCACCTGGATGTGGCGGGCTCCAGCTGTTAGCCCTGGAGTGGTAGCAGCAGCGCAGAAGTAAGGGTGGCAATGGGGTGCTAAATCTTCTGGGAAAAGTGATACTGATTAATATCATTTTTTCCACATTGCCACCCTTACTTTTGTGCTGCTGCTGGCATGGCACTGCTTTCAGAGTTGGGTGCCCAGCCAGCAGCCACTTGCTCTCTGCTCTGCCTTCAGAGCTGCGTGGCGGGGTGTGTGTGTGTGTGTGGGGTGGGGGGGGCGTAAACAACTACAGAGGGGTCCTGATTGAATAAGTTTGAGAACCACTGCTCTAGGCTGATGTGATGTAGTGCTTTCTAGGAGAGAGCTTGTTCTAAATTTAAGATTGACTATCTTGTATAAAATACAGGTTGAGGCCTTAGTTTGAGGCCATAGCAGTCTTTTAAATCTTCACATAATACCTAGTTGGACTTCTTAAATATGTGGAAGTAACTTTTAAAAACGACTTTAAATGAATTTAGAAACTGCCATTCTGTAACCACAAAACAGGTACAAAAATGGAAATGTATCATCTCAGGATGGTGAATCATGCTAATTCAACTCTTGGCCTCCCAGAAATGGGCATCAAAACTGTCTGTTAGCTGTAGTGGTATTTTCTTTATCTGGACAGCTGTTCATTAGAAATTAAAAAGATGACAGAATCTTGTCTTAAGGAGAGTGAGCAACAGTTAGATGGTAATGTGTAGTCATTAGTGATTTATGCTGGTCTTGGAACAGTGATTGAGATGAAATGCTGCATATATCCTTAGTTGAAGTAAGCATGTAACATGCAAAACAAACAGATGGAGTTGCAGTCCCTGCCATAAACTGCTTGCAGACTAGATAGACGAACTAATTCAAGACACAAATACAATAGATGTAGGGAGATGAATATATTAGAATATAGCAAATGTGTATTTCCTTGTGTGTGCAGTGCTCTAGCACAATGAGGCCCTTAATCCCTGATAGAGGCTGTTAGGTGTTACTGCAATACAAACTATTAATTTATCCCTGGAACCTACTGGGTCTCTTGCAACAGCAAATAGTTGTCTGATACATTTTGAATCCCTCTGCTATTTTGGAATGGGAAAGAGTCCCTCTCCCTCCCCTGCCTCTCTGAACACTAGTCTTTTGCCTGTGGAAAGGGATGTAGCAGTTGCTCTGCCATTTTTGTGGTCTAATGTTGACAGCCTTCTCAAGGAGCAGCAGAGTAAGTTATGTAATTGTCAGTTTTATTGCTACCCACATGACTCAGAAAGAGCTGCAGTGAAACTGGGCATTCTTCTGCTGTTTGGGAAAGCTGTGAACATAAGGCAACACACTGGAATAGACTGAATACTCAGGAAGATATCCCTGTAATGTGTAACCATAAGGGATAGAAACTTGCCTCTGTTTATTAAGTGGTGCTGAGCACCACAACTCCCAGTGAAGTTTTTAATAAAAGACAAAAGTATTAAATTCTGAAGATTTTGATGGGCAAGTTTCCCACTGGTGAACAGTCAAATGGATTTTACAAGCCCTCCTGAAGACTAAGGTCTAGTCTACAAAGTTAGGTTGACATAGCTACGTTAGTCCGTGGTGTGCCGTAGCTGTGCCAACCTAACCCCCAGAGTAGATGCAGCTAGATCCATAGAAAATTTTCATCGATGTAGCTACTGTTGCTTGGAAGGGTGGTGTTCCTACATGTGGCTACTTACAGCGTTATGCTGGCATAGCTATGGTGACCTAGCTATGCCTGTATAGTCTCCAGAGTGTGGATATTCCATAAGCTGGATTTCTCAGTCACTATACAAAAAGTACTTTGTATGTAAATGGATCTTGAACTTTTTGCATTTGGAAGAAAGCTACTTCTCTTTTGAATCAGAGTTTAGAGCAGTGGTGTCATAAGAACGTAAGAACAGCCATACTGGATCAGACCAAAGGTCCATCTAGCCCAGTATCCTGTCTTCCAACAGTGGCCAATGTCAGGTGCCCCAGAGGGAATGAACAGACAGGATTGAGTGATCCATCCCCTGTTGCTTATTTCCAGCTTCTGGCAAACAGAAGCTAGGGACACCATCCCTGCGCATCCTGACTAATAGCTAGTACCTATCCTGCAGGATATATGTTCAGCCCTCACACTGAGCAAATATGTCAAAAACGGTAAAGGGATCACAATCAATGCTTGGTCCTATTCTGCTTCCTTTGCATTGTCTAGGTGGTAGAAAGGCAATGGAAACCACTTGTATGTTCCCTGCTGGAGACTTCTCTGATGAGGGAGAGCTGCTAGAGGACTATAAATAGAGGCTGTATCCGCATATGATCTGCAAAAATGATCTGTGGATATAAAGCGGATATCTGCAGTTTTGCAGGGCTTTAGATATAAAATTTGGATCCGCATCCATCTACGATCGTCAAATATGGTCCGTGGATATCTGCATCTGTGGATGAAGATACCTGAAGATATAAAGTGGATATCTACGGATTTGCAGGGTTCTAACTATAAAGCCAATCCTGCATGTCTTTCTCCACAGCCTCTGGCATAGGGGGCATGTTGAGGGCAGAAAAGGCATCTGATTGGAGCGTAACGTGCTTTGGCTACCTCCAGCTAGTGTATGGTCCCTGGGTAACTATTGCCAGCTAGCACCAGCAGCCTCCAGGCTACTCCAGTCTTGACTTGGGCAAAGAATTGCGGAACTTGTAACTGGTTATTTGTTCTCAGCTTCTCTTTTTCTCTCTCGTGCTGCCTTGGGTGGCTGTGTCAGGGAATCTGTTCCAAGGTGCTTCTTAGGCTCAGATAGAGCCAGTCTACCTGTCTCCTGCGGGAGCCTGGTGGGCTTCTGTAGTTCGGTGGGATGTCACCTACACTCCTCCCCATAGTGACAGGGTCTATTCAAACATTTTCATTTTAAAATAGTAGAGTATGTCTCAGGGAACATACTTTCAATTAATAATCAAATAAATATTTTCTTGTCACTTCTTAAAGGCCACAAGTTGGACATCACTGTTTTAGAGTAATGTTCTATTATAGAAGACACTTTTCCTGTATAGCTGCTTTGGACTTTACTGAATTATATTTTCACACTTTTTTTTCAAATGAAAATATCTTGGAGTTGGAACAAAAGTCTCCCAAAACCAAAACATCAGTCAAATAGTCTCTCTCTCCCCCCCCCTTCAGTGAAATGGAACTAAGTTTTAGGAAAACAATTTTCTGGGTATACTTTTCTTCACCTAACAATCCAGGTACTAAGAGAATGCTTTTTCTGTTGAGTGTAAGGGCTGGTCTACACTAGCCCCGAAATTCGAACTAAGATACGCGACTTCAGCTACGTGAATAACGTAGCTGAAGTCGAACTATCTTAGTTCGAATGAAAAAGCACTTACCCGGGGTCCACACGCGGCGCGCAGGCTCCCCCGTCGACTCTGGATTACCAGCATAGACGGCGGAGCACTTCCTGGTTCGATTTATCGCGTCTAGACAAGACGCGATAAATCGAACCCAGAACATCGATCCCGCGCCTCCGACCGGACGCGTAAGTATAGACGTACCCTAAGAGTAAGACATGGTGAGAGGTGGTTAAAGTCCCCCCCCTTTTTTAAAATCCCATTCACCACTTTGATTAGAAAAGTGCCAAGCACTAATTCTTTCATGAAGTAAGTGTCTTGTAAACATCAGTGCATAAGTTCTTGTTTCCTGTGTAAGTGGTGTGCACATTAAATTAGTCTTTAGTATATGATTGGGCATTGAGTGATTGAATTTCAGTCACTCATCTGATTGTCATCTTTCAGTTCTCATTTTCTCAAAAAGCCTTAGCATCTTTCTATTCCTACCCCAAACTATTAAAAAAAATAATTCATACAGTAACTCCTCACTTAACGCTGTGGTTATGTTCCTGAAAATTGCCACTTTAAGCAAAACGATGTTAAGGGAATCCAATTTCCCCATAAGAATTAATAGGCAGGTTAGGTTCCAGGGAAATTTTTTGCCAGACAAAAGGTGTTGTATACCTTTTAAATATTTTTAAAGAAACAATACAGTAACTCCCAACTTAAGGTCCTCTTGCTTAACCTCCACTCCTTCCCCCAAGCTCCCACCCTTAACCCGCCTCTTCTCCTTCTGCCCGTGGCAGTCAGCTGGTTTGTGGCGTTCAGGAGGCTGGGGGGAGGAGCAAAGATGCGACGCACAGCCTCTCTCTCCTGCCCATGGCAATCAGCTGGTTTGCAGAGTTTAGGAAGCGGGCGGGAGGCGTGGGGGAGTAGAGGAGGTGATGGGCTGCCAACCGTGGACAAAGCAGGTGGCCTAAACGACATTATAGGGGATCATTGCACAACTTTAAACGAGCATGTTCTGTAACATCGAAACAACGTTAAGCGAGAGGACGTTAAGTGGGGAGTTACTGTAGTTGGAATGTTCCATAAACTTGTAAATTACATTTCAGCTTATGTCTGTCACTTTGCACCAGTATTACAGCTTAAAGAAAAGTTATTTTAAATATTTTTGATTTCTTCCTCAAAACTGGCCCTATCTCTTCTCATAGTTCACCGTTATTGTGTCAAGAAACACTCCTATTGTGAAGCACAGCAATAAGAGGGTTTAATTTCAGACTGGAGCATTTTTGGCATTTTTTTTTTTGCTTGTACCCAGTTGTTTCCCACAACTGGGAATTCTCAAGGAATAAGTAAAGTGCTGTGTGATTTATACCTAAAAACACAAAAATTCACTTTTTACAATGCATACACATCTTTCACTTTCATGTAAGTTTTTGTTTCTTAGCCTCAGTAAAATCTAACTCACTCCAAAATGTGTAAGCCAGTAAAGGTGAAATCCATTTTTGCTGAATGGTATAAAACTTTTAGCCCATGACAGTTTACTTTTTGGAGCCAGTGGGATGTTAGTGATCCAGCTGTGATACTGTGAATACATATAGCTGTTAAGTGTCTCTGTATGAGACCTATAGCTGTTAAGTGTCTCTACAAAGCACTTCAAGTGACTGCTCATCTTGAGTTAACTTCTTGTGTTGTTTCACAGTAAAAGAATGGGAAATTCAGATAAGGATTCTAGAGATGTAACTTCCCCTCCAGCAAATAAGTCTTGAGTACATAGTAAGATTTCTGTTAGCAAAATAAGAAAAAGAAGAGTATTGTATAGTGCAAAGTGAAATTGTTAAACCGGTTCAATACATGCTGGGAAATAACCTCTCTGGCACATCACTCTAAAAGCAGTGAGGACAAGAGGCCTTAAAAGAAAAGTAGTATATGTTTGGAGACTTTATATGGTAGGTTGTATATAAGAGAGACAAGGTGTGTCCAGCTTCTGTTGTTGGGGGACAAACTTTCAAGCTTACATGCAGCTATTGTCCCGAAGAAGAGCTCTGTGTAAGCTCAAAAGCTTGTTTCTTACCAAAAGAAGTTGGTCCAATAAAATATATTACCACACCGCCTTGTCTCTATAATATCTTGGGGCCAATATGGCTACAACACTATATACATTCTCTATGCAGTCAGTACTGTGTGTAGTTTGTTTCACAAGTGGCAGGTAGAAGATATGTGATGTGTACAAACTCATTAGAAATGCTGGAGACTCAGTGGTCTAGCTTGTTGTTGAGGTCATTGACTTGTTTAGAGGTAGACTAAAGTTATGAATCAAAGAATTGGAAAGCAGAGCCAAAAATGAATGTCTGCATATTGGGGCCATGTTTTGGGTTAGTTGGCCAGTAACCTGAATCCTTGATTTAACACTTCAGGTTTGTGGACATTTTGGAACTCTTGGGAGCAAACTGGATTTATAAGAGGTAGAGTGCAGTGCTACTTATTGGTGGAGAACAGGGCTGTGTAGGAACTTGGTTACAGTAAATTTTGTTCACTGATAACCATTTCCAAGCTCATTTTGTTGTATGAAAATAATGCTATTATCTTTTGCTTTGTACATGACTACTTTCTACTATGAGATGATTTTGAAACTGGAGCTACCTGGCGATTTCTCTGATTTGTGAAGCTGAACAAAAAATAACTCACTTTGCTCTTCAGGTCTGAGTGCTGTGCATACAGTAGTAAAAACTAATTGTTTAACAAAATGTGTGTGGTGTTAGCAAACAAAGATCCAATATTGAATCAGAAAATGAACACATAGGCCTAAAGAGGATGACATTCTCTTGACCCCCTATGCTATTTAACACTTCTTATCAGTGACCTGGAAGAAAACAAAATCATCAGTGATTGCACTTGACCCCAAAATAGGGGGGAGCAGTAAATAATGAAGAGAACAGCTCAATAGGTGACCAATTCCGAGCAATCTGGATTGCTTGGTAAGCTGGGCACTAGCAAACAATATGCGTTTTAATATGGCTAAATGTATACATCTAGGAAAAAATGTAAGCCGTACTTACAGGGTGGGGGACTCTATCCTAGGAAGCAACAACTCTGAAAAAGATGTGGGGGTCACAGTGCGACTCTGGCCAAAATAGTTAATGCAATTTTGGGATGCATAGCCAGGGAAATCTTGAGTAGAAGTAGAGAGGTTATTTTACCTCTATATTTGGCACTGGTGTGTCCGCTGTTGGAATACAGTGGGCAAGTCTACACTACAAAATTAAGTCGATCTAAGTTACATTGACATATAGCCATCACAGTAATTAAATAGCTTTTGCATGTCCACACTACTGTCTTTGTGTTGGAGGTGCGCATCCTCACCAGGAACACTTGGACCTATTTAACTGTCAGTGTGGGGCGTTGTGGGAAGGTTTCTGAAAGGCAGCAACAGTGGATGCATAGGTGGCGCATGACTCTTGTGTTTGAGGTGACTGTGCGTGAGCACTGGAAGCTTCCTAGAAGTGTGGGGGAGGCACCGGTACCCGGATCGTGGCCCTACTCCTTACTTCCGCAGGCTCTGACTGCGCTCCATCCCGAGGCCCTGCCCCACTCTGCCTCTCCTCCCCTGAGGCTCCCCCGCTCGCACTTTTCCACCGCCTTTCTGCCCCCTCCCCTGGAGAGGTGTGGCCGGGCGGGGGGGAAGGCGGAGTGGCACCATGGGGGAGGAGGAAAGAGGCGGAGTGGGGGCAGGGCGTTGGGGGGGAGGAAGTGGAGTATATGTGGGGCCGCAGGGAGTGGCCAGTGTGTTGCTGGTGGCTCCCCCATTCCTTGGGAGCTTCCAGTGGTGGCGCTTCAAAGGTGGCGGGCCGGCATGCCTCCAAAGGGAGGTGTACTGCATCTGGCATTTCTTGCCCATTTGGGAAGGTTTAGCCTCTTATACCTGCCACTCATGAGTGGATGTAAGCAACGCAGTGTCTACACTGACACTGTATCAACCTAATTACATCGATTTGAGCGCTATGCCTCTTGCGGTGATGGAATTAAATCGGTGTTGTGGGTGAGTTACATTGGTGGAAGCTACCTTTTAGTGAAGATGCTCACAGAGTTGGGTCGACGTAAGTCAATTTACATCAACCTAATTCTGTAATGTAGATCAGGGCTGTGTCAACTTCTGATGCCCATGATTCAGAAAGGATGTTGATAAATTGGAGAGGGTTCAGAGAAGAGCCTTAAAAATTATTAAAGAATTAGAAAACATGCCTTATGGTCTTAGTGATTGATTCAAGGACTTAATGTGTTTAGCTTAACAGAGAGAAGGTTAAGGGGTGACTTGATTATAGTCTATAAGTATCTATATGGGGAACATTATGAGTTATTTGGGCTCCTCAGTCTAGCAAAGAAAGGTATAACACAATCCAATGGTTAGAAGTTGAAGCTAGACAAATTCAGACTGGCAATAAAGCATACATTTTTGACAGTGTAATTTACCATTGGAACAGTTTACCATGGGTCATGGTGACCATTTTTAAATCAAGATTTAAAAAAAAGATATGTTCTGGGAATTATTTTTGGGAAATTATATGGCCTGTTTTACAGGAGGTCAGACTAATGATCACAATGGTCCCTTCTGGCCTTGAAATCTAAAATGTAAAAGAAAAAGCTTTAAAAATATTTTTAGAAAAATTAGACAAGCTGTTCTGAATGAGATGCAGAGATAAGAGGCTGTACCAGTTTGGGGTAGTTTTGCTTGGAATACAAAGAATCTGTTTTATGCTCTGATAGACGAGTAAGAGGAGACCACTTTCTTCTAAAAGATGATATTCTATCAAGTTGTAAAAGTAACGAGGTTATTCAGGGATGTTCCTATGGGTGTACTTACAAATTTAAGAAATAGGGGAACTGGCGATGAATCTATCATGCCAGTCTTCTATCTTGCCATGGTATTTTGCAACGGCATTCTTGTGTAAGCACAAGGAATGCAGGTGCAAAATACCATGCTTTTAGAAGATGTTAAAAATTTTAAAATACTGCTGTGGTACTTGAATTATGTGTGAAAATTGCCTAATAACTGGGATAGAGATGAGGGTTTATTCCATAATAAACTGAACATTTTAAGAAAAGTGTATTCCTTTAATTACTGAATGCTTTCTTTTACACTGATTGGTTTGTTCAGCAAAATCTAGGACATTCTTCTTTACATTTGAGTTGCAAGTTCCCTTTTAACCAAAAACCTGTTGGGCAGATGGAAATTAAGAGGAGCTGAAAGGTTAGTGTCCTATTATTCATAATGTACAAATGAGTAACTCTCCTAAAAAACCTTAGAAGATTAAAACTGACAAGTTTCTTCTTGGCTTAGCAAGCTGTTCAATTGACTACCTATTTGTCCATGGGCAGGTATTGTCAAATATTCCAGTGAAAATGCCTTGATGGAGTCAGCAGCGTTTTTTAATTGCATCATGATGCCATGTGTTATCAAGCCTACTTAAAGTCTTGATCACTCACTTGGCATTAGCATGTAGCAAACGTTTTTGCGGGAAATGTGTACTGCTTGAGAGTTGAGCGTCTTGATTGGCTGGACTCTTCTAGAGCAAATGTATGTATATCTTTATTTGAATACCAGGCCATCAATAGACCTGACAGTTCACAAAGCACATTAATCAAGTTTTAAAGACTTGCTCCCTGCCCTGAAGAGCCTGCAGTCTAAACTGACTGCACAAACATACATAATGAACTCAGAAGGGATAGGGGAGGGAGAGGAAGGTTCTGTCATTAAACCTCCCCCAACATATAGAAAAAAGATGCACACAATTAAGCTGACTGAAGAGTTGGCCTGCATATTTTCATTTAAAAACGCTTGCTTGTTCAGGGGTCACTAATGCAAACTTCTATAGTTGCAGTGTTTTTTTATTTGTTTAATTTCATTTTTCCTTTTTGTAACCGTTCAGTCTTGAATAATATTCAGATTTAAATGCTAACCTAACACGTCTAGAAAGGTAAATCTTTCATATTTTAGAACTTCATTTAACGTCTACGTTATTCTGAGTTAAAAATAAGTAATTTTTTTAAAATTAGGCATAAGTATATATCTAAGGTTATGCTTACTGCAGACCATAAAATCTTACTTTTTGTTACTTTTGTTGCAGCTAATAAATTAGTACTCTTAAATATATGCTTAATCTTTTGACCGTTCAAATAATGTCAAATACCAACCTTAGTCCTTCACAAGTGTTCTTCAGTTATAAGCATGTATGCGTAATCACAAATGCTGAGATGTCTTTTTCCCTAATTTAACAAGTCCATTCCAGCAACCCACTGAAGTGCTTTTTTGAAAAGGAAAAAACCAGAAGGTATTGCCACAATTATTATTTGTATTGTGGTGTGCCTAGGGGCGGGCAGTAAGAACAACAGGGCTCCATTGTTCTAAGCACTGTACATGCAATATTAAGACAGCTCCTGCCCCAAAGCTTACAGCCTAGCTATGACAAGAATACAATGGGGGTCTGCGGTGAGAGGAAAAGGATGGTACAACTCAGACTAGAGGAACACAAGGTAATGGTGAGACTCAATACACTGATAGCAATGGGCAGTGGTCCCAGCACACTAGTTGCTTAACTGCTTTCAAGTGTTTGTAGGTATTACAACAGAGGTGAATTTTAAGGAGGTATTTGAAGAACGACAGTGTAGGGGCTTTGTGGATTTTTTGGGGGGGGCTCCTTCTATGCCTAAGGTGCATGTGAAGGTGTTGAAGGGGAAAACAGGACTAAAAGGCAATTAAGGGTGACAGCCTTGGTGGAGCAGAGGCATTGGGATTGAAGGTTTGAAAATGTGTGACCTAAAACAGGAAAACTGAGCTATGAAGGGCTTTAAAAATGAAGACCGGTAGTTTTTGTTTTTGCAATGGAAAAAGGGTAGTCAGAGGGGTGTGACAAAAGGGGATGATGTGATTGGAATCGGGGGTGTTGCTGGCAAGGTGGGCAATTGCCCCCAACGTGTTGGTTTCCCCCCCCCTCCCCCCCCTCCCCAAGTTTTTCTGAAATGATGCACCTGGTTGGAATGACTTGCCAAGGAAATATTTGCAGCAACATGTTGAATTGAATTAAGTGGGCCAAACGCATTCTTCAAGACTAGAAGGGAGGAGGAGGCTGCAGAAGTCAAGAAGCGAGATAGGGAGAGCCTGGACAAGTGTTTTTAGTTGTGTGGACACATCTTTTCTATATTTCAGAAGTTGTGCAGGAAGAAGCAGCAAGAATTAGATGTTGCCTGTATGCATGTGCAGTATATTGTAGTATCTTAATTTTGACTTCCAATACATTTTAAGTACTTTATTGTGTGTTTGGGCAGGGTGGGTTGGGTGGGAATTCTTTATTTTATACATATATCAGTTACCATGCAAACCAAATTGCTGTGCTTTTAGGTTAACATGTTGTTTTTGCTACTGTCCTGTGTTTGTCAAAGAAAACAGAATGTTGGACAGTTCCAGTATTTATCTCTTAAAGAATACAGAAAATAAAATTAAAAGAAGGTTCCCTGCTGTAGTCTAAGAATGGCATACAGCATAGTGATATGCCTGGTGGTTGGTATGTTCCAGCTTTTGGGATTTCTGACACTGAATATCCCTTTTCAACTATTGGTATACACAGTCTAATTAAAAGATACCTGACAACAGAAGAGATATGAAAAGATTAGTATTAAAGGAGGTTTGAGACTTGGGTGAGGTGAAAATGTTATGGATAAAAAACTAAATAGTAAACCAAGAAAGCTGATCAGAAGGTGCAATGTGAGTGACAAATTCCTGTCGTTTTAAAATAATTTCTTATTCTTCATGCTGTTTCTAAATTAACTTTGGCTGCATGTGTTCATGTGCTAGGGAGACAGCTAACATTCTGGCTAGTGCTTAAATAACTTTTATAAACTGGGTCAGACATCTACTCAGTCACTTTGGGCCAGATTTTTTTGAAAGGTATTTAGGTGGCTGAAGATGCAGATAGGCTCCTAGTGAGATTTTTCATTTGCTTCTTTAGGGCCCAAAATATTGTTAAAAATATGACTTTGTTACCTGGCTAACTCATTGGGACAGGGAAAAAATAAATTTGATTTAAATCACTTATGCAGCCTGGTTTTTAGGATTTATCACTCTTATTTTAAGTCCTAAAGAGTTGGGTGACTGTTCTCTGGACTTTTGAAAATATCCCTCTAAATCTCTTAAGATTTAATGTCAGGACTTTAAAATCACAAGTGAGAGACCAGCTGTACCTGTGTATGAATTCTGGAACACAGTATTTGCCATTTGATTTTGCAGCCACATGAGTAAATATTGGAAAATTACTTGAGCTGGTGTCAAAGAAACAGGCTGTGATGTGGTCTTTTGGGATGAGTTGAACCTCTATTTTCAGCTATCATTATTCTCTTTTAATTTTCCATTTCCTTTAGATCACTTGGTAGAGATAAATTATTTGTATCTTCCAAAGAGTTATGGTTCTGGAGTGCCTTGTAGTGAGTCCATAGTTAGAATTGCATTCTAAAATGGGTTGTAAGTAGGGCCCTTCCAAATTCACAGCCATGAAAAACGCATCACGAACCATGAAATCTGATCTCCCCCTGTGAAATCTGGTCTTTTGTGTGCTTTTACCCTATCCTATACAGATTTCATGGGGGAGACCCGAGGGAGTTTCAGGAGGTCGCAAGGTTATTTTCGGGAGTGTGTCATAGTATTGTCACCCTTACTTCTGCGCTGCCTTCAGAGCTGGATGGCTGGAGAGTGTCGGCTGTTGGCTGGGCGCCCAGCTCTGAAGGCAGCGCCTCGCCAGCAGCAGTGCAGAAGTAAGGGTGGCAATATCATACCATGCCATCCTTACTTCTGGGCTGCTGCTGGGGTCAGCTCTGCCTTCAGAGCTGGGCTCCTGGCCAGCTGCCCAGCTCTGAAGACAGCGGCACTGTCAGCAGCCGTGTAGAAGTAAGAGTAGCAATCCCGCAACACCACTTACAATACCTTGCGACAACCCCCGCCCCAACTCCTTTTTGAGTCAGGACCCCTACAATTACAACACTGAAATTTCAGATTTAAATAGCTGAAACCATATAATTTAAGATATTTTTAAATTCCTGTGACCGTGAAATTGATCAAAATGGACCGTGAATTTTATAAGTTATAAGCTTAAGTTATAAGTCAGGCATGAGTTCCTGTTTTTCCTCTGAAGAGGGGTCAGTTGATCTAAAATGTCAATGTTAGTTTTTATGCCATTTTAATTTTCTAAGTAGTTCTTATGTGGTTTCTTTCAATTTTTAATAGGAAGTGTTTGAAATTAGGCTTTGGTTTAATTTTTCTTGGCATTCCTTTTTGACTATCTTCTATTAAACTGTCTACACAAAAACTGTTAGGCAGATTGATGCAATGTTTTAAAAAAAATGTATTTATGAATAATTGCCAAAAATTACCGTGTTATATTTTAAAGTTTGTGCTCTATATGCAAGCCTGTTTGGGGATGGGTGCACATAAAATCTTTTAGCAAATCTGTACCTCTGTCCTTGATGGTCTTCCCCTCTCTCCCAGTTTCACCCTTGTTTATGCTTTAAAATATACCATGAAATTAACTATATCCCAATGAAATTTCTTGCATATTAAATGTGGTTGCACAGATACTATAGTTAACACAAACTCACAAAAAACAGGAAAGTAAAAAATTAATCCACCTAACAAATCTTTGTCCACAGGCAAACACCTTGTCATTAACACACCTATCATACATCAGACCATACATTGTAATTTTGCCCCCTATACTAGAGTCCTCGGTGGGCTAGGTGGCCTAGTGGTCAGCGCACTTAATGCCATCTCCTTGTCTTGCACTCCAGGCCCTCTTTTAATCAGAGGTGGGCAGTGGTAGGGGAGCCTGGGTCTACCCACTCTGTCTGGCTTTGATCCAGGGCCTTAAGAGGGTCAACAGTGTCTGACCCCCAAAGTTGCCCTCCGAGTTACTTTCCTTGGGTCTCTTCCTACTCTCTGCTGTTCTTCCCTAGCTTCCTGTCCAGTGTGAAAAGAGAGAAAAACCAAACCATCAGCCCCAACCAGGCTCAACGTACAGCAATGATACTAATTAGATCTACCCGTGGGTTGATCTGAGAATTTTATGATAAAAGGCGGGCCATTTGTGCAGAAGGCTGATCAAAAAACCCCCAAACCAAACCAACCCCTTCAGCTGCCAATAAATAAAGACCTTGATTTCAATGTAAGTATTAGTGTTTCTGTCTTTTAACAAAGTTGATAAATCAACATTATTACCTGTGCCCGTGACAATCGCTAGATCTCTGGGAAGCTTTGTGAAGAGTGTTTTGTAGGTCAGGGCAAGGTGCATGCACTGGTGAAGATGCTCAACTGTTCGGCGATTGCCATGTTGGTCTTTTATAATTTTCATGGTAGAAAATCCAGATTCACAGAGGTATGTTGATCCGAACATCATTTAAAAGATAGATGGCTAGATTCTGCCTATTCCGAAACTGGTCTGCATATTGAGTCTAGAAATCACAAAGTCCTACTTCTCTGGAGCCTTACAATTTCTAATTGACATGAACTGTCATCAATTGAATCAAGAATGTTCTTTGCTTCAGAAGGGCAAGGTCCATCAGATCATGAACAAATAAAAGCAAAGCCTTTGGAATTTTCAAATCACATTTTCAAATTTTCGATCAGATTGTTTAGGAATTATTGCATTGTTTTCATCGAGGTTTCTTCTGTAGCAGCATCACGTGATGTGGGAAAGTGCTACAACTCTACTATTAAGTCTGTCTGAAAGATTTCAAGATTACTCTAAAAGGCACGCACTTTTTCAAACAGATCCCCAGCACTGCTCGCAAGGCCTTGGAGCTGCAAGTTGAGGGAATTCAAGTGACCAGTACTATTGCACAGAAAAGCTATCTGTGACAAAGGGACATTATTAATAAATTCCAGGAACTCGCAAGCCTGATTGGTCTTGTGGTTTGAAAGAAATTCTATTTTCTTTTTGAAGCATACACTAACACATACCCCCTGTTAACAAGAGAAGGTCATTGTGCTGCAACAGGTCACTGTATTCAGCTGAAACATCTTGTAAAAGCTTTAAAAAGACTGTTGCAAGCTAGAAGTTGAGCGAATGTAGTTCACTAATCTCATTATAATACCCATTCTTTTTTCAAGTCTTCAGACAACTTACTACAGAGGACAGTCTGGTGAATAGTGCGGTGAAGTATGTTTAATGAAGGGTGTATCGCTGCCAAACATGAAGCAATGCCCTTCTCTTTTCCTGTCATGGAGGTAACCTCCATCTGTAACAAGCAAGTTTACTTTCTGCAGATGTAAACCATTTTTTTTAAAGAGACTTTTACCTTTTCAGAAATGATCTCTCATGGTGTAGGTTTCTAATGGCATTAAGCACAAAAATTGTTCCTGGAAAATGTCACCATCATCAATCTAAGAAACTGCAATAGCTGGGCAATGTCACTTAAATCACTTGATTTGTCCACTGCAAGAGAGATGTATTTGGCATTTTTTAAAATCGGAAAGCAGTGCTGACAAACAATCCTCGTAAATTACCACCAGTCTTCACACTGATGTGGAATCAGATGGGACATTGCTTCACACGGTTCACAATGTCATCTTAGTTTTTATCTCTGGCAAATAGCTCCTCCAGCATTTCCAAAATGTACTCCTTCACAAGCTCGGCATCCAGGAAAGGCTTTTCCCTCTTTAGCTAGTATCAACATTATCCAAAGAGAAGCAGCTGTTGGGAATGACATTTGAAGTGTTTGGCAGTTTATAGCTTGGTATCTCTGGGCTCCTGGCCAACAGCCAACTTTCTCCAGCCACCCAGCTCTGAAGGTGGCGCTGCTGCCAGCAGCAGTGCAGAAGTAAGAGTGGTGTAGTATTGCCAACCTAGTTCTGCGCTGCTGCTGGCAGCAGCGCCACCTTCAGAACTGGGTGTCTGGCCAGCAGCTGCCACTCTCCAGTCGACCAGTCATTGATTAATTTGTGCCCGGGTTTGCGCTGTAGCTCCTCTCTCATTACAAATTAAGCATTGCCAGTAGGTTACTTACTAAAGAAGTCCTAGGCAAATGATAGGCAGCGCATCAGTGTTCGTGACTGTAATTATAAACTTTTTAAGGAGAGCTGGCAGGCCACAGAGGAAGCCTTGCGGGCCATATCTGGCCTGTGGGCCGCCTATTGAGTATCGTTGGCGTACAGTCTTAGTTCCTCGGGGAGGCTTCTCTGGCACCCTTGTCAGGAGCCAGGTAGGTTTGTTCTCCTCTTCTTTCTGAGCTGAGTTGCTCCCTTTTCTACCCTTTCTCCAGTTGGAGTGTGCTCTGGAGGGGCGGCACTACCTGGGTCCAGCAGTGTCCTTTAACTCATCATGTCCCCGCCACACCCTTATTTCACACTTCTGCACATATCTCTTCAGTAGATTATTTTTTCCCCAACACTTGGTTGTATAGGGAGGTAGCTTAGTAAAAGGGAGTTCACAGGAAGACACAGGGTTGTGGAAATATGACATACCTGAGTTGGGGGAGGAGAGCAAAATTAGATTAGTGTGTGCCTAGTAGTTGTGATAGTGGCAAGATGTGTGCCTGGGAGAGGAATAGAGCAATTATGCTGTTGGGTGGCTTAACTCTTCATTTCCTTGACATTGCAAAAATATTATGCATGAACCTTAACTGTTTCATAAATCAGTTTTCTGTGTATTAATTTCCTAACAAGATTATAGGGTGGAATTTTTCAGCAGCACTGATGTGGGCCTAAGTGTGTCCAGTGAAGTCCATGAATGGTTGAAAATTCCACTCCTAATGTTTAAGCATTAGATGTCACCCTCACATACAAATTCTCACAATCTCTGCTTCTCTATTCCTGGTTCCCCCAACTTCAGAATGGTGGTTGGTGGCAGTCTTGGGTCAGTGAACTTCCTATGGTTTTCCTCAGGGGGTCCTTTGTGGTGGTGAGCCATAGGAAGTTTGTCAGACGGAGGCTGACTCACTAAGGGAATTTGGAGCTTTGCTTGCTTGGGGAGTATGCGTGCTAGTTTCCCTTTTTCTGCACCCTTTGAGGAGCTGGGATAGAGGGGAGAAAAGAAAAATTAAGGATTGTGTTTGGGGAATGAGATGGCAATAGAAGCAGTATTGCCAAATACAAACTTTCAAAAATCATGCATCAGACCTTCCCAAATCATGAGATTTAAAAGCAAAAAACCCCTCACTTTTGTAGGGCTTCTGAATTTTGAGCTGTTACTAGGAAGCAGCCCACTCCCTATTTTCGTATGATTATTACAACTTCAAAATTCATCTTAAAATGCACAATGAGCCTCTGCCATGGTTTGCAGGATTAGCTGTGCATTTGGGCATGGCTACACTTGCAGATGTAGAACACTGTGAGTTAAACCAGCCCTCAGAGAGCACAGTAGGGAAAGCGCTGCAGTGTGTTCACACTGTCAGCTGCAAGTGCACTGGTGTGGCCACATTTGCAGCATTTGCAGTGGCATTGGGAGCAGTGCATTATGGGCACTGCGTGCTCTGTCTTCCCTTTCAGTCTGCGGGAATGGAGCCCGAAGTGCTGAGGAATATGCTGATGGGTCTCACCATCAAGTCACATTTGGCAGTCAAGTTACTCCTTAAGCTACAGATTGCGTCCTGTCTGGCATGTTTTTCCTAAATCAGATGCCTATGCTCACTGTCTAAAGTGCTTTCACACTGTGAGCTGGAGAGGCAGAGCAGACTTCAACCCTACCTCTACAAGAAATCTTATCAATTAAGACTGCTGTATCCTGGGTTTCTAAGGCTCTGAATGATAAAAGCAAGAGGTATAGGTCAGTTCTGAGCCATTCTGGTTCCAAGAAATCTTTCCTAGTGAGATCACGTGCCTCAGCACCGAGCTCCGGTTCCAAAGAGCAATTAGTAACAAAATCCGCTGGGCCGGCTCTGAAGAAGGAACCAGTGTCAAAGAAAACAGGCTTGGAAGATAAATGACCTATGCCTGGAACTTTTATGGGACTGTCTTTATGCTCTCTTCCTCACAAGAGGATGTCCTATGACCCCTTAATAATGTTGCCTCCACTTCCCAGAATGCCTTCTGGCTCTTCTGGGAGAGTGATATCTCTTATGTCAATGTTGTGCTTATTGACATTGGTAATATCCCTGATTGTCTTGTTGTTCGCTCTAGTCTCGGATCCTTATTCAGAGAAACAACTGGATCCAATGCTGGGTCCGGGACTGTAAGCTCAGAATTTACAGGCATAGGTATCCCCCAGACTCTAACATCATCCTGCAGTGGCCAAATTGGCGGACTGGTAAGTTCCTCGCTGGATTCATTGGCCTTATTGGTCAGCTCCAGGCCTTCCATACCAGCTTCCCTCCAGAATCATCCCGCCTGTCCAGCACTGAACTGGAGATATTATGGTGGGTTTGTGACATTTGGATTCAAGTTGTATGGATTGGAGACACCCAGTCTCTACAGAACACTTGCATATCTCATATCTAATAATGGGAAACAAGTGTATCACTTTAATTCAAGATATCTTGCATGATAAAGAAGAGGAAATTGAAATTCCTCTAGAGACAGATATTTTGCATCATGACCAGGAGTCTACTGCTTCACTGCTGGAGGATGCCATTCAGTTCCAAGAATTCATCAGCAGAATGATTTCAGTGTTGAAATTTCCCTTGGTTCTGTTGGAGGAAACGTCATATCTGTAAAGAAGGTTTCTCTGCTGCTTTTGGAGGGTCTGTGATAACAAGTACAATCAGTATTGAATATCCTAGCTTCTTATCAGCCAGTTGCAAAAAAATTCCATATGAAGGATTTTTTTCTTTCCCATGCACCCTCCACCTAATTCTCTAGGGGTGATTGCAACAATGCAGAGACTGTTATAATGTGGAAGGCTGTGACACACAGTTTTGTATTATGGCTGGATTTTGTCTACATGGGTAAAACCAATTTGTTATAAAATGATAAAGGCTCTCCTATGTTTATAATAGGGCCTTCTAATATGATGTTGATAACTAATAATGCTGCTTTTTAATGTAACCCATTGTGTAGACGTAAATTGTTTTTGTGCTAATCTCTCCTTTTTCTCCCCTTTTCACATTTTTCTGTCTTCATTCATGTGATTCTATGCCAAATTTAAACTTTGTGCCTTTTTTTTGAATTTTATTCTAGTATGTTTGTGTGGAATCGGGTATACAAACCCCATAGTGGGCCTGAAGTGGTTAAAGGGCAATCACTGGGCTCAGGTAGTCTTGCTGGACCTGCAGAGTATGCTCTGGCTGAAGGGATAGGGTTAAAAAGAGCTCAGAATCCCCAGAAAGGCAGGGAATGCAAACAGGCTGGAGGGAAGACAGGCCATTCTCCTGAAGAGCCACATAAAAGATTGAATTTAGGATGGGATCACAGCCCGGGTGAGGCCCACAAGCAGTGCCTTCTCTAACACCCCACTTCCCCTGTTTTCTAGCAACTGGCAGGTCCTGAGGGGCTCTGTTCGTTTGGACTGTTGGGAACTACATTCCCATCTGAAGAAGAGTAGAGGTAGGAAGTGGCCCAGTGCCGCAGACTTGGATACTCTGAGTAGAGGATTTGTCTGGTGTTACTTCCTACAGGGTCCTAGGTTGGGACCGGTGGAGTGGAGAGCCTGGGTCCCCCTACCATTTCAACTTGAGAGCTAGGCCCAAGATGCCTCCAGCCTAGGGGCAGGGATAGGCATCTCTGCACTCCCCTTTTTGGGGTGAGACTGGAAACCAGGTTTGCTAACCACTAGGCCATTCTGCCTCCTGGAGAAACTATTATGCTTGGTGGAGAATGTGGGTATTGTAGAATCCAAAGCCTGACAATAGACCCCTCTGCCCCCAAAAAAGGAAGGGGAGGAAAAAAAGGGAAAAGGAATGTATAGAAAAGGGGACTAGAGACAGAGTTCCTTGAGAACCAGTTACAGCAGGAGAACCAGCAGCAGTGTCAATTGCTCAAGCAGCCCAACACCCAACAGCAGTAGCTTAGCCAGCAGATGATGCTGCTCCTACAGCCACCTGGAGGCAACAAAGCCTAACTGTGGCAGGGTGAGATGCTGCTCCGGTACCTGAAATGAAATGCAAATGGTTCCTGTGGATGATGCAGAGGTGTTCCTCATCGTGTTCAAGAGAGTCGCTGCCAAAGCCTGATGGCCCATGGAAAGCTGGGCCCCACCCTGTGGGTCGCCTACTTGACAGCCCTGGCCCACGCGGCATACTGGGACTTCAATGTCACGGCTGCACAGAACTACACCCTTGTCAAGGCAGCCATCGTAGACATCCTGGCCATCTTACCTGAAACCTGCTGTCAGTGGTTCCACTGTGAGAAATTGCTGCTTGGAATCTGGCCCTGGCCTATTGCCAGCAATGGTTTTTTCTGCTTCTGGGCATTGGCTCTAGCCCGAAGGATGTACAGTTCAGTTGGCAGAGAAGATAGTCATAGAGAAGTTCACTCGAATCCTTTCCACAGAGGGGCATAAATGGGTGGTGAGACACCAACTGGAGCCCTTGGCAAAGGCCATTGTCTTGGTGGAGAACTACCTGATGTCCCTCGGGCCTGAAGCAGAAATGCCAAAAATCAATCTGGTGTGCCCTTGACGCCCTCGTATTACTGAGGCCCCTGTCCTGCCAAGTGTATTCAGGGAGGCTTGGACATCCAACCTCACCAGAGAGGGCTACAAAGGCCAACAGAGGAGCCTGGAAGCTGACCCTCAGCTAACCAGGAGAGAGTTGGTTCCAGTGGAGACATCTTATCAGAAGGAGTTATTTCCCTCAGGAGAATTAATGGCAGAACCACCTCCCTTCAGAAGGGGCTGTTTTGTATGTGGGCAGCCAGGCCATTTCAGATGGGACTGCCTGTTCACGGACTGTGATTATGGGCAGTCATGGACAGCAGATAACTGGGCTCGGAAAAGGGGCCAAGGGAAAATTAGTCCCTGAACATATGAATGGAGTAGAAGTACGAGGACCTGATTGACTAAAGTCTGGCTTCAGCCAGAGTCGGGGAGTGGTGGTTGGTGCCAGGAGGAAAATCCAGAGCCATGATCTTTTTTGCAGTGTATCCATGGGGACATATGATCCTAACCAATGATCGAAGTGTGATAGACTATGCAAGACCAGTTTACTTTTTTTTAACAAGTCAATGGAATATCTATTCTAATATTTAGTGCTTGAAAGTAACAAATTACATAAATGTCAAGAATATTTTTGCTCCAGGTTATCATTTCCAGGGCAGTTTGCTAAAATGTTGTTGCAGATGCTCCTCAACCCAAAGGGTTTAGACATAGTGACCAGAAAGAAGAAAAGCCATTTAATTAGTGCTTGAGTGAGGTACCTACTTAACCGGGGATTGAGGGGGGGTGGGGGAGAAGAATTGGCGTCCAAGGCTCCGTCTACACTACCCTCCAAACTCATCTAGACGCGATAAATCGATCCCAGAGCCGCTCCCCGTCGACACCGGAACTCCAGTTCCGCGAGCGGAGGAAGCGCTGTCGACGGGGGAGCCTGCCTGCTGCCGTGTGGACTGGGGTAAGTACTTTTAAAAATCGATCTAAGATATTCGACTTCAGCTACGTTATTCACGTAGCTGAAGTTGCGTATCTTAGATCGACACACCCCTCCCCCCCCAGTGTAGACCAGCCCCAAGAAAGTGCTAAACAGAGCCTATTAAAGGGAGTTAACAAAACTCTTTTCTACTTTTTTGTTCTCTGCTTAGTGGGACATAGCTGATTTTTAAAAATAATTTATCTCTGAAAACTGTTCCTATTAATGTTACAAATGACTCTTAAAATAGCTATGACTGAGATTAGAGAGAATCTTCCTTCAGTTTTCTTTGTGTATCTATCCATTTCAGTTCATGTTCTTCCTATATGTAAAAAGTTTGTCCTCCTGTGTGTGGTTACTCTTGTTTTATATAACCTGTAATACTTTGTTAATTTTAAACTTGTCTTGCAACTCTTTTCTGTTTTTTACAAGTCTAAGGATCGTTAATCAGGAAAAAAGGAATCTAACATGACTGCCCTTGAAACAGAATAACATCAGAAGGAAATGGTACTCAATCCGACTACTGTATACAAACAAAATAGGGATATTTGGTAGCAGCAATTTCCCTCTTAAAAAATACAATGCCTAAATTCTAAAGATTTTTTTTGTTGGTTTCCAACATCTGGCAGTGACAAGACTGCACCAATGGTTTGTCTGTGATGCCACTATTTCAAATATTGTGTCCTATCCTTCAGCCTCCCTGTTACTCTGAACCTTTTATCCAAGATAAGACATAAAAATTAGGGCTGTCAAGCGATTAAAAAAATTAATTGCGATTAATCGCACTATTAAAAAATAATGGATACCATTTATTTAAATATTTTTTGCATGTTTTCTAAATTTTCAAATCTATTGATTTCAATTACAACACAGAATACAAAGTGCACAGTGCTCACTTTATATTTTTGATTACAAATATTTGCATTGTAAAAAACAAAAGAAATAGTATTTTTCAATTCACCTAATACAAATACTGTAGTGCAATCTCTTTATCATGAAAGTTGATCTTACAAATGTAGAATTACGTACAAAAAAAGAACTGCATTAAAAAACAACAATGTAAAACTTTAGAGCCTTTTCATTTTCATCGTGTCCACTCAGTCCTACTTCTTGTTCAGCCAATTGCTCAGACAAACAAGTTTGTTTACATTTGCAGGAGATAATGCTGCCGGCTTCCTGTTTTACAATGTCACATGAAAATGATAACGAGCATTCACATGGACTGTTGTAGCCCATGTCGCAAGATTCATATGTCCCTTCATGCTTCAACCATCATTACAGAGGACATGCACCCATGGTGATGACAGGTTCTACTCGATAACGATCCAAAGCAGTTCGGACTGGCGCATGTTCATTTTCATCATCTGAGTGAGATGCCACTAGCAGAAGGTTGATTTGTCATCCCTTTCAGATTTTGGAAGGCACTTCAAATTTCTAAACCATGGGTCAAGTGCTGAAGCTATCTTTAGAAATCTCACATTGGTACCTTCTTTGTGTTTTGTCAAATCTGCAGTGGAAGTGTTCTTAAAACGAGCATGTGCTGGGTCATCATCCGAGAGTATTATAACATGAAAAGTGGCAGAATGTGAGTAAAACAGAGGACGAGACCTACAATTCCTCCGCCCCCCCCCCCCCCCAGGAGTTCAGTCACAAATTTAATTAACCATTTTTTTTTAACGAGCGTCATCAGTATGGAAGCATATCCTCTGGAATGGTGGCCGAAGGATGAAGGGGCATACAAACGTTTAGCATATCTGGCCTGTAAATACTTTGCAATACCGGCAAAAAAGTGCCATGCGAAAGCCTATTCTCACTTTCAGGTGACATTGTAAATAAGAAACGGGCAACATTATCTCTCGTAAATGTAAACTAACTTGTTTGTCTTAGCGACAAAGGGTCCTGTGGCACCTTATAGACTAACAGAGGTATTGGAGCATAAGCTTTCATGGGCTTACAGATCCAGACTAACACGGCTACCCCTCTGATACTTGTTTGTCTTAGTGATTGGCTGAACAAGAAGTATGGATTTGTAGGTTCTAAAGTTTTACATTGTTTTGTTTTTGAGGGCCTGCAATATCACAGATTTCCACTGGTTTCACTAGCCTTGGATAACAACTGGCAAGGTGACTATGCTATCCCCAGCCCTGAATTTCCCCCAAAATGTGTTCTGAAATGTTCAGCCCTGCCTTGGAGCAATTAGAGGAATGTTTTAAAGTTCATTGCTCCTTTAAAGGGTCAGTATCCAACAGTTTTGTTACATTAACTGAAGTTACCAAACAGTTCAATTCAAACACAGTACTGGATTGGTTTAGATTAAAAAATAAAATAAATTAGGTTTTAAGTGAATACTAGTATAAGAATTAAAGCCAGAAATGGTTACAAGAGAAATAAAGATAAAATGCTGTCTAGTATAAAACTTAACAAACTAGACTTAAGTCAAAGTAAAATCCTCACCAGATGTTTCCATCAAGATGGCTGATGAAACTGGTGCGTCAGGACTTATCCCTGAAAGTCAAAGGGCTGGTACCTTTTGTAGTCTTAGGTGAAAGATAGATACTTTAAGATTCTGTACCACTATTTTTACATTGAATCTTTGAAATGGATTCTTCTGAAGGATACCTTCAGATAATAAATCTGTTTCCAACTGTGAGGTAGGCTACATGGACTTTGTTTTGAAGGAAGTGTCCTGCTGCTGCTCGGAGTGCCTGAACAGTGGGGCTATGGCCCCATCACTTTTAAAAGTGTAGGGAGGGCAGGAGTGGAGGTTTGGGGGAAAAGGGTGGTGCAGCGGGTATAGCCATGGTTCCAGCGCTGGTGGCCACCCCACTTTTAGGGAGCTTCTACTGTTCCTGCTGCTGCTTCCACTGGGATTGTCTGCTAAAATGCAAATTATTTAGTTCCTGCCCCTTCATGCAACTAAATAAACATTAGACGTGATTGTCAGTCCCCTCCCCCTCTGTGATAATGTAAGGTTTGCCTCCATCCCTTGTTAGGTTGATGTTTATGCAATATGTAAATGTATTCTCATACTTTGGAAGTATTTCCGAGGTGGGGAAACCACATTCCGTTGTCTAGGGTGGGTAACTCCTGCTTGGCTGACAAAGATATTTTAAGAATTATAATTTCAGTTTACATCAAGCTCTTTGCATTAGTGGCTTGCACCTACGTTATATGATGATATCAGTAATCAGTGAGTAATGAACTTTTCATTGATACCTTGCATGACACTTATCAGAGACATTTCATGACATTCAAAGGACTGAGGTAAAGTAGAACTGGTTAAGCTATCTGAAATTCATTAGCTGTTATCTGTCTGCCTCTTGCCTTCTGCACTTGGGCTGTTCTGAATGTCACAATATGCAGTGGTGATAATCTAATAGTAATTTATGGTGTCGTCTCTGAACAGCCATTGTCTTTGTGACGGGGGGAGGGATAGCTCAGTGGTTTGAGCATTGGCCTGCTAAACCCAGGGTTGTGAGTTCAATCCTTGAGGGGGCCATTTAGGGATCTGGGGCAAAAATTGGGGATTGGTCCTGCTTTGAGCGGAGGGTTGGACTAGATGACCTCCTAAGGTCCCTTCCAACCCTGATATTCTATAATAGGTACATTATCTAAACCCAGTGATTCTAGTGCCAGGCTAGATAAAGGTGTTTCTGGTAAAGAAAGCGTCTTACTTTATTTGAGCATCAACAGTGTTCTTACTACTGTACAGAGAGGAAGAAAATGTACTCGGTGGAGCACTCATTCAATATATCCTTTACAGATAATTGTGTTTGTGTGTATGTGTCTGAAGATCTTGGGTGAAAAAGCCTCGTCAAATGAGTTTTGCATTTCGTCTGAATGTGGAACGACCTGTAATGTGTGTCTGGCAGGAGTGAGTTCCATAATTTGAGGTTCATCACCTGAACAGTTATGACTTCCGTTTCATGTTCATAAACCTCTGCAATTTGCCTACAGTTTCATCTTTTTTATTAGGCACTTATATTTTTTATGATTATCTTAGGCTTTAGATGTCTATCCCATAAGTTAAAAACACACACAAAGATTGCTTATAGATATCCATCAAATTTCCCTCTAGCTCTTAGCCCATATTCCTCTTCGATAGGTTGATTTTTTTTTTTTTTTTAAATGGGCTTTTTAGTATGCTTGTTTGGTTAATGTTTCTGGGTTGATGCGGACTTGGGGTATTAGTTACAAAATTGAGAATCCCTCAGAGAGAATTCCTTGTCATCAGCCACTTCCTTTATATCAAGGGGGCTCCAGGCCAGGTGCCTCTGCTGGTGTCAGCTTCATAGGGAGTGAGGCAGTCTCTCTTAGGTAACTCTTAGGTTCTAAACCTTTTAGGACTTCTAGTGAAATGCAGTTCATGTTTTCAGCCTATTCCTCCAGTAATGCATGCAAATTCTCTGATGTAAGGGTTATTGACATTCTTGTTGTGCTGTTTTCCTCTGATAATTGCTGTCTAGACTAGTGTCTCTTTTACAGGCCTGTCCCCAGCCCTTCTTAACCTCATCTTCCTCTTTTATTTTAATTGTCATTGGGTAAAATTTTCAAAAGTGCTGAAGTTACTTTTTTGTAAACTTTACCAGTGGTCTGCTGGCTGGCCTTGCCTCCCAGTTCCTTCTTAGGTTCCCAGCCAAGGCTTATTAGATACCTACTAGTTAGAGAAATAAACTAAAGAGTGCACATGTGTGGTGACTCCAGTAAAGTTTAGGGGCAGTGACCCTGCTATCCTAAATAGACTTTCCTATAAGAATGTTGTCCCTGGATCTGCTCAGAGACTTTTTTTCATTTATTTGGCTGAATGTTTGATATATGTGTAGGCCCCATCCCCTGACTGCTAGGAAGGAGAGAGGTTTTCCTCCTTCCCTCCTCTTCCCCTTTGCCCAGAACCTGCTGGCTAATACTATGTGTATTGGGGTAAACTCTGCTCTACATCCTTTCCCCCAGTCTGTGTCTTGGGGAGTTCCACACACTCCTGTACATCTGTCTGCTCCAGGTAATTGCATTCTCCAGTAGCAGAATAAAATTAACATGATTCTGATTAGTTTCAGTACTGTCTTGATACCTTACTCTGCTGCAGTTGGGTATAGCTATCATAATCAGAAGCATTAGGTCTTTCAGCTGATTTAGGAAGATGATGTAGCAATTTCCATTGTGTTCACACCCTGGAAAGTTATCTCTACAGCTGTAAAATTAGAAATATAATTAAGATGGAAGCTTGTAATCCTGCACAATCTGATAATTAAGCACCAAAAATAAGCATAGTGTGGGGAAGATTGATGGACAGTCCCTACCTCAATGGATAGGTCTAGAGAAGAGGGGTCAAATTCCTTCAGAGGAGAGGGCAGATACTATGTTTATGGTCTGAGGGTCAGGATATAAATTAAGGACTTCATACTTTCTTCAATCCACAGCAGATCCCCACTGATCTCTCTGGGAGGTTTGTACAGAGATTAAGGGGAGGATACAAGATACAGAAGTATTAAATATTTATGTTCTGTATTTGGAGAGAAACAGAATGATGTATTCATATTTTGGAGTGATAAGGAAATAATTTCCATTCCATTAGTAACTAGGAGGATGCTAAGCAGTAATGATAAGGTTAAACTTATTAAAGTAGTCCGGACAAGATAACTTGCACTCCAGAATCTTTTTTTTTTTAAAAAGGCCATTAACGTTGATTTTTAACATTGGAACACTGAGGAAGTTCAGAGGACTAGGACAAATCTAATGTTATGCCATTGTTTTAAAAAGGGTAAGTGGAATGACATGGCTGACTAAAGGTCGATTATCCTGATGTAGACCCTGCGCAAAACCACGAAAAGGCTGATTTGGGTTGTAATCAGTAAAGAATTAAAGGGGATGGTAGTGTAATGCCAGTCAACAAGGCTATATGGAAAATAGGTCTTGTCAGCCAACTTCAGATCACTTGTTATGAGATTACAAGTTTGGTTGATAAATTGATTGTGTTGACATAATGCTTAAACTTCTGTAAGGTATTTGACTTGTCCTGCGCGGCATTCTGATAAAAATGAGCCCTATATAATATCCATGTAGTCCATATTAAATTTAATTAAACCCTGGTTACTGGTTAACTGATAGATTGCGAAAAGTAATTGTAAAAGGAGAATCATCATCCGTTAGTAGGGTGTTGCTAATGGCATATTGCAGTCTGCACTTGGCCTGATGGTATTCAGTATCTTCCTGGATGATCTGAAAGAAAATATAAAAATCACTGCTGGCAAACTTGCAGAGGACACATTAGAGGAGTGGTAAACATGATGGGGACAGATCAGTTATACAGACTGATCTGAATTGCTTGGTAAGTTGGGAATTTTAATATAGCCAAATGCAAGGTCATACATCGAGGAATTAAGATGGGTCACACATACATGATTGTCTGTAACCTGGAATATAGTGACATAGAGAGATGATACTGAAATTACCTTAATTTAAATCCCTCCACTTTGATCATTTCATGCATTGGAACAACTGACAGTTTTTGTGCAAGAGGGGCTTAGAAAGCACGGAAATATTGCAGACTGTAGTATGGAGAATCTTGCATTTTTTCACAGGCTCCTGCCAGTGCTGAAATCTCTATTTCACAAACAGTAAAATTCACATACTTTGGCTAAGGGGAAATATTTAGTCAAGACCTCATGTCCCATCTTGCAAATTGGGCCTAAATTATGGGAAGTGCATAGAATTCTGTAGCACTTGTCCTCTTTCCCCTCCAGCCCCATTGAGCCAAACCCTAGTTCAAGCACTAAAATATTTGGTTGTGTTTACTTCAATATTAAGTTCAGTTTTATACTGTGATATGCTTGCGCGCGCGTGTTCTCTCTCTCTCTCTCTCTCTCTCTCTCTCTCTCTCTCTCTTCGTTCACCCATCCTTCCTCTCTTGGGCAGGAGCAGCAGTCACTTTAAGTTTCAGTCATAAGGTGTTTGAATTTCTTGTTCCTTGGTCCAGAAACTCTTGACTGGAGCTAGATGCCCCACTATACTCTAAATATTTGCCACAACATCAAACAGTGACAGAGAACATTAACACTCTGTTTTTACCAAAATGATCAGTAGTGAAATAGTTAACTTTCACACTTGAAATTACCATTGGACCTCAGGTATCAATGGGGGCAGTTCTCAATCCCAGAAAAGGTTCAAGGTGTCTACAGATGTGGGTGGAAAGGGCTGCATCAATTAATGTTTGGCTAATGTTTCTAAAGTTCTTTGCAAACAGAAGGTCTAGAGATTTCACTTTATTTTAAATGAAAATTTAGATTTTTGAAGCAAAGTGCTGTTGCATTTTAAAGCACATGTTGCAGTTTACACACCTGAGTAATCCTGTTTTATGCTTTGGACTCTTTAAAGATTTCAAGTGATGGGGAATTCACCACATCCCTTGAATGTTCCATATTAAAAATTTGCACTTTATTTCTGGTTATAATTTGTCTAAAATCAGCTTCTTCTGGCTCCAAAGGCATTCACTGTAGCCACAGAAAACAGATTAACTGGAGTTTAAATGAACTGTGAAAATTGTTCTGTCAAAAATGCGTTACTTGCTGTTGTAAGCAGACCTATATTTCCGTATTCGAGAATCTCTCAAAATAGTCTCTCTTACAGAAAGAAATGCTTTTGAGGGGTATGATGTGATACATTCTTATTCAATGAAAATCCCTGCATGTTGAAATACATTTGCATTGATTACACTATATACTATGAAAATGTCTAGCTCCTCAAAATTCTGTTATTTAAGTGTAATAGTTGAATCACTTAAGTTTTTTTGGGTTTGCTAAACTACTCGTTATTTTTATATTCATATTGAGGTGGTTGTTGAAAACTATTTAAATAGCTATATGGCTAATTGTAGCTCCTAACTGCTGGAATAACAGAATTTGCATCTTAGACCAATAAACTGCTGCTGTAGCTGTCTGATTCTCATTTAACATAAATTTAAAGATATATGATTTTCCCTAAAAATATCTATGTAATTACCTTTATACACTATTAAATTTTATGTGCTAAGAGACTATAATATTGATATTTTATTATCTACAAGCCAGACAATGAGTGAACTAATGAAATTCTTTTTTTACCCATAATAGTTAAATATCCCTTCAGTGAGCAGCTTGAAGAAATAAAAGTAAGTAAATATGATTATAATACATTGTGATTTATGTTGTTAGATATTTGTATGAAGTCAGTGCAAACACCAAGAACTATTAAGGTATATGAAATGTTGGAATGTATTGCATGCTTCTAGCAGAGGTCACTGTTTCATACAGGACAGTGAGAAAATTAAGTAACCTACTGTTATGTTACACAAATGGCTCCTGCAAGACCTAGGAACTAAAACCATTATTAGCTTAAAAATGCTAGTTGTGTTACACCAAAGACACATGCGATTGAAAGCATGTAAAAAAATTTACTCTTCCCTATGCTGTCTTAATTTTTGCATTTTTAAAAATCTTGAGCAGTAAAACTTGATTTGTAGATTTTAATCTTGTTGTGCAGTCACATTGCTTTAACGTAGAAAATCCTGCAGTGTTTGTGTTGTAAAATCCTGGAAAGAATTGTATTAGTCTTCAGCTTTTTAAGCTTAATTCTACACAACTCAAAGCTGGCTTGGATAGTGTTTTAAAGTTAGAAAAAAATAACCTGTATGAAATATCAGGAGATTAAACTCCTTTGACTTCTGAAGAAACTCCTTGATCTTGGTTCACGAGGAAGGATTTCAGAAGGTGGATTTCACTGAAGAGAATTTGTCCCTCTATTCCACGTTGGTTCTCTTCCATCATGATACTGACTTTTTCAGCTAAAGAATTGGGACAACAATTTCTGAGGTGGAACCACTCTGAGGTGTCCGTATGTTGTAACATGAAGTTGGCAACCAGGTGTCTGACTGATGCAGTCGTCTTGGAAATACAGGCCTGATGTTGCAGGATACTGTCTTTCAACTCAGAATGCCTTCTTCCAAGGAGTCCAGTAGAAAGGACCACAAGTACTACAGGAAGAGACTTGATTCTTTTGACATCATAGTCTCTTGGGCACCAGATTTGACAGACAACCCAAGAACCTGTTTTCAGTTTGTCATCCTGTCCCTTAGGCTTTTCCCTTTCCTTCTGGGAATCTTGTCAGTTTCCTTTTAGTATGGAGTAGAATTACTATGGATTGTTCGTTAGCCAGAAGGGTTATGCTCTCCAATTCCCCTCCATACTGCCTTCTAATCCACATGATTTGTCAGTTGATTCATGAAAACAATTCTCACAAGTACCTTGAGCAAGAGGTCATCTACAAAGCTATGGGTGGCTTCTTTTCCCCATAAAAACAAAAGAATTGAACAGTGTGTTCTAAGTTTTTGTGGCTACAGACTAACAAGGCTACCCCTGATACTTGAATAGTTCCACTTTCTCTTCATAATCTTAGTAACCACTGTTTGATGATCATTCCTTGACCATTGAAGTTTTACGTTTAGTTTGTGGTTGTTGAGTAAAGCCAACAAGTCTTTCAACCATTGCAGATTATGTAAAACTAATCAGTCTTCTCTTTTCTGAACTAAGAATGTGATTTCAGTTTAGACATCTGATGCTGCTGTCTATAGGAATCTTTCACTGCGACTACATTTAAGAGCTCCAGTAACAATGAAATTCCTAACTTTTCTGTTCATACCTTCATTACTTCAAGCGTTTATAAACTTTCTTTGGCACAGTGATTCTTAATGCAGGCTGCAGTAAAAATGGACTTCTTTAACAAGATACTGAACAAAATCTCCATTAAAATTGACAATGCTAGGCCTTCCATATCTTATTTGGCATCTCACTGTCATGCATATTTAGGGAAATAGGTCTTCAGTCTTCGTTTAATTACTCTTCACTTGTTCTCCTAGTGGCCTACTGGTAAAATATTCATATGAGATTATTTAGAATGTATACGGAGTGTAATAAAAGAACCCCAATCCATTATTCTGGGTGCACTTAAGTTTTTTAACAAATAAATTAAAATAAATCCATCATGTTCACCTATAGCAACAACATAAATGTAACTGAAATTAACCACATGTACAATCCCCCGAGTCCTACACTCTGCCCTAGCCAACAATGCCAGTGTCTTCATGATCCATGAAGAAAAGGTGTGCATTGCAGCATGCCCTGAAGACCTACAAAATTGGTTTTCCAGAAAATATTCTCTAGGAAGGTTGACAATCTCCAGTCTTAAAACTTGGGCTGTTACATATATGGGGAAGGAAATGCCTGGGGCCATAACAGAGCACTATGCCAGCTGTTACACCCCCCACCCCATCCCGTCCCCCATGCCAAAGGAGCTTCAGCTCAGTGGGCCTCCATGGACTGCAACTGCAGCTGTATGTCATGGGGAGAGAGGTGGTTTCCTCTCTGAGGTAACCATTGTAGGAAAAAGAAAAGTTATGTATTGATTGCTTCCATAAAACTAAACAGCTATGTACTCTATTTCTTCCCTATGTCTTTGGAGTCTTCTATATCTTTTATTTTATTATAGTGAAATGCAACTGCTTGGGGCTTTGGATCCCTTTTATTTAGCTGGTTCTGAGAGTTCAGACCACACAGGAGAGCTTGGTTGACCCTAATAGATGTACAGATATAATATATGCAGTTACTGACAAGTAACTCATCCTAATAGAACATCTTTAATCCTGAGGGATCAAAACGCTATGTAGTCCAAACTGCTCAAATTCATCCATTTCTGTGGTGAGATGCTACACAACACAAACTGTTGAAGTGCAGCCACTTCTGTGGCAACATTCCGGAAAGCTACATACTTTTTTTCCATTTTGGATGCAAATGATTTCACTGTAAACTGCAGGAACTTAAGTAGACTATCTGCATATACTGGAATCTGGCTTGGACTTGAGGGTAAACACTACTACTTTTGCAAAATTTTGCTAGTGGAGAGATGGTAACTACTGGTCTGACATGAAGGATCTATCAGTTCATCTATGTTAGGGGTGAGATTGAAACTTTTCAAAATGTGTGGGCATGTCTGTGCATTACTGACTTAAAAAAAAATTAAATCTTTTGAATTGGTGGAAGTCACTGTCTAATCATCTAGGTGCAGAGCTTTGTGTCTGAAGTAGGAGAAAGGAATATAAGTATCTGAATGTATTTTTCCTTCATTAAACTAATTCAGATTTGAGAAACTGAGACTGAAGAGTACAAAAACTAGTCCGTGTTGCCAGCAATATACAAAAATACGAGATTCTACTCTAAACGTCGTAGACCTGAGCTAATTGTTAAATTGAAAATATTGCGGTGGTGAGGTAGATAACACAAGTCATATACTCGAGAAGAATGTTTTTGAAAAGTGTTTAGTTACCACATAGACTTAAACATTTTGCACTTTAAAGAGTGCCTTCTATTTGAGAATTGCAAAGCACTTAACAAGCAGTAATAGTAACTAAACCTTATAAAATTCCTGCAAAGGAGGTATTAACACCATTGTACAGATAGAAAAATTGAGTCAGGTGTTAACTGATTTGCCCAAGGTCTCTCACAAATTGGGCATAGCTGTAACAGGAAATATTAGAATAATTCACTAATCAATTTGCATCATTCTCTATTCCTGACTCCTATTCTTCTGCTTTGTCCACAAGATCATTGTGCCTCTCTAGAATTGTGTCTTCCTCCCATCTTTACACTTTAGATGCCACAGCTTTTCTTTCATGCAAAATGAGTCAGTCAAGTTTGAGGGTCAATAGTGTAATGAGTTTTTGTTTTGGCCTTTCCAGAAGTCTAATTTTGGCCTGAATTTCCCATGGATAGAACATAGTTAGTTGAATAGAAATTCAGCTAGGGTGGTTAATGTACCTTGTTTTGTGTAAAGTGTCATAGGACCTTAAATGAGAACAAATATCCAGGGGCTTTGTTTAATTTTTTTTTTTTTTTTTTGGAAAGTTAGCACCTCCAAGTTTTTAATACCTGTTAAGACCATTCTGGGGTATTGTTTTAGTACTATGTTAGAGAGAACAGTGCAACCACCTAAATTGTCAATCTGTTTCCTATAATTTTCCTCTCTAATTCCAAGAACTATCTTAAAGTAGCTCAGTAAAAGATTACACCTTGAATGGATACAGATAAATGCAAAATCAGTTGCCTATACTATCTTTTTGATGCACAAAACACTATTTGGCTATCTTATCTAATTCTGTAGATAAAATACTGTTTTACTGTAAATAGCTTTAGGTTCTCAATAGATGAAAAATTAATTTCTCTTGTGAAGTTGTAAATTGTCTTAATGTTAACCAGCTTTTTTAATTCCAGGCAAACGAAAAAAGTCTGATGATGAACAGCTTATATAAACTTCACGATAGATTGGCACAAGTAGCAGGTATGTTTTTAAAATGAATATTGATTATAAGAGAATAATAGTTTATAAATGCAACTAAATATATATGCAGGCAGTTTTTGTGGCAATAGATAAAATCCTGGGGCCCAGATTCTTGGCTGCAAGATACAAATTACTTACCTCTGTTGAAATCACTAGGAGTTATTCATATACTATGAATAGGGACATTAGGTGTCCCAGTTCTAAATCACATAAGCTGTCTTTTCAAGCATGTAACCTTTTATCTTGACACTCTCTAAGGTTTAATTCAGCAGGATTCAAAGATTGTAAGGCCAGAAGGGACCATTGTGATCCTCTAGTCTTAACTCTGGGATAGATAGCATAGGCTGTAAAACTTCCCCCAAACTAATTCATAGAGCATATCTTTCAGAAAAAATATCCAATCGTGATTTAAAAATAGTCAGTGATGGAGAATTCTTGGTAGATTTTTTCCCCCCAATGATTATTTACTCTGGCTGTTAGAAATGTACACCTTATTTCTGGTCTGATTACAGGGTGGCTAAAAATCAATGATATTTTTTAAAATCTAACACATCGGATTTTTTTTACTTAAATCAGTTTTTTTAATAAAGATTTTTTCCTCAAAAAGCAATCTTTGAGCTATAATGTATCTATCTTTAAATATCTCATCCTAGAATAGGGATTATACATTCTAATTTTATAATATAAGACAATATGTTAATGTAATGTTTAAGAAAAGTTTTGTAATTGAGTTCCAATAGTTCATGGATTAGGGACCCAATCTTATGGGGTTCCAGGCATGTCTGTATAGATTTAGGTTAATCTTTCTATCTACCCAATGGGACTCAGTGCTCAGTCTAGAACAGTGGTCCCCAACCCTTTTGTGGCCAATAGCACATTCATGTTTTCAGAAGAGTGTGGTGGGCGCCAACAATTTTTCAAGACTTATTTTGTATTTGTACATTCAATCATACAAAAACCATCATATTTAATAGTACATAATATATGAATCCGGGGCTGTGGGGCAGCGCGAAGGGAAGCCACGGCCCCGCGCCTGCCGGGGACAGAGAACACCAGCAGCCTGCAGGTCCGGGGCCGTGGAGCAGCGGGATAGCGCGGAGAGAAGCCGCGGCCCCGTGCCTACCAGGGACAGAGAACACCGGCGCCTGCAGCCCCGGAGTTCTTTGTCCCCGGCAGGCACGGGGCCGTGGCTTCTCTCCCCTGCTGGGCACTACTTGGTGGGCGGGCACCCATAAATGCCCCGGCGGGCGCCATGGCGCCCGCGGGCACCACATTGGGGACCACTGGTTTTGAAGATACCATCAGAGATGCTTAGTTTTGCAGTTTTCAAACTGTGGATTTGTGTCTCCAGAAATAACATGCTTGTTAACAGCAAAAATGTTTTTAAATAAATAATATATTGAGGTGAGAAATAACAGACCTCAATCCTATTGTCCCTCTGATGGACAGTACAACCGCGATGTACTACATCAACAAGCAGGGCGAAAACCGGTCTTTGGCCTTTGTCAGGAAGCGCTCAGCCTCTGGGACTTTTGTGTGCAGCATGCCATCTGGTAGCCACCCACCTGCCCGAAGCCAAGAAAGTCCTGTCAGATCACCTCAGCAGGACCTTATCTCGCCATGAATGGTCACTCCATCCGGAGGTGGTCAGCCTGATCATCTGCAGGTGGGGGACTTCCCAGGTGGACCTGTTCATGTCCAGACAGAACAGGAAGTGCCACATGTTCTGTTCTCTGCAGAGCAGGGACTAATCCAGTGATTTAAGTGACACTGCCCAGCTATTGCTGTTTGTTAGCTTTTATGATGGTGAAAATTTCAAGGAAGAATTTTTGTGTTTAATACCATTAGAAACCTACACCACAGGAGAGATCATTTCTGAAAAGGTAAAGGGCTCGTTTAGAAAAAATGGTTTAGATCTTCAGAAAGTAAACTTGCTTGTTACAGTCTGAGAGCATGACAGGGAAATAGAAGGGCATTGCTTCACATTTGGCAGTGATACGCCCTTCGTTAAACACACTTCACTACATCCTTCCCCAGACTTTCCTCTGCGGTAAGTTGTCTGGGGACTTGAAAAAAGCGGGTATTGTGATGAGATCAGTGAACTACATATGCTCAACTTCTAGCTTGCCACCTTGTCTTTTTAAAGCTCTTTTACAAGTGACCTGTTGCAACGCAACCAGTGGTGGATTAGCCAGGGGGCCTGGCCAATTGGGGGACCCTGGAAAAATGGGTGTCCCCGTGCCCAGACCCGCTCCGCCTGCCTGGCGCGCCTGCCGGGGAGTGAGGGAAGCCCCCGCACCCCAACCCCACTCCCCAGCAGGAACGCCAGGCGGGGCAGGGCAATCCCTCATGCCCCGAACCCATTTCCCCGGTAGGAGCGTGGGCAGAGGGGATTGCGGGTGGGAAGGGCCCCTACTTGCTCTGGCCCAGGGCCCCACAAAAGCTTAATCTGCCTCTGAGCATGGCAACGTTCGCTGGTTAATAGGGAGCATGTATTAGGGCTTGGCTACACTTACAAGTTACAGCATAATAAAACTGCCGGCAGCGCTGTAACTCATTAACTGGCTACACTTGCAAGGCACGTGCAATGCTGTATCTCCTCAGATACAGCGCTGCATGTACTCCACCTCCCCGAGAGGAATAACAGCTGTTGCGAAGTGGGTGGAACGTTGGTCTTTCAGTATAGCCGAGGAACAACGGAGTTAATGATCTTCCGAAGTTGCCTTTGTTTTGAAACGGCACTTCCGGGTTGGAGTTCAGAGCTGCATTCTTTAAGCTGCTGATCACAGGCTCCGTTTCCTCTCTTTTATCTGCTCTTTAAAAACAAACAAAGCCCCTGCTGTTTGCTTTCAGTGATTGAGAGAGAGGCAGGGGATGTGGAGGTGTGGAAATAATGAGCTGACACTCTGTGGCTATTCCAAAAATCCACTCTTTTTCCAAAAACGCTCCCTGTCAAAGTCCCCCTAACCCCCCCCCCCCCCCCGATTTGAAAAGCACGTTGCAGCTACCTGAATGCCCATAATGCACTGCTCCCAATACAGCTGCAAGTGCCGCAAATGTAGCCACGTCAGTGGTAGTTACTGCGCTGGCCGCTGCCAGTGTGGACAGGCTGCAGCGCTTTCCCTACTCAGCTGTACGAACACGGGTTTAACTAACAGCGCTGTACATCTGCAAGTGTAGCCTAGGCCTTAGATTGTGTGTGCTTCAAAAAGAAATAGAATTTCGTTCAAACCGCAAGACCAACAAGGCTTGTGAGTTCCTGGAATTTGTGAATGATGTCCCCTGTATGTCACAGATAGCTTATCTGTGCAATATTACTGGTCATTCAACTTGCAGCTCCAAGGCCTTGCAAGCAGTATTGGGGATCTGTTTGAAAAAGTATGCTCCTTTCAGAGGAATCGTGAAATCTTTGAGACAGACTTAACAGGAGAGATGTTGCACTTTCCCTCATTGCGTGTTGCTACAGATGAAACTTTGATGAAAATGATGCAAGAATTCCTATACAGTCTGATCAAAAATTTTAAAATGTGATTTGAGAATTTTAAAATTCCAAAAGATTTGCTTTAATTTGTTCGTGTTCCGTTTGTTGTCTCTGCCGATGGATCTTGCCCTTCTGAAGCAAAGAACTTTCTTGATTCAATTGATGAAGGTGCCTTTCAATTAGAAATTGTAAGGCTCTGGAGCTCAGATGTCTTGAACGCAAAATTCAGTAAAGTGAGACTTTGTGGTTTCTGGACTCAATATGCTGTCCAGTTTCAGAATAGCCAGCATCTAAGCCATCTATCTTTTACCGATGTTTGGATTAATATACCTGTGCGAATCTGGGTTTTCTACCATGAACATTATAAAAAACACAGCAATCGCCCGAGAGACTGGCATCTTCACTAGTTCATGCACCTTGCACTGACCTCCTACAAACCATTCTTCAGAAAGCTTGCCAGAGATCATCTATGTCCTCTCCCATTAGAGATTACCTGTATCTGTGGTAATAATATTGATTTATAAACTTTGTTAAAGGATAGACACACTAATACTTAATGTTGCAATCAAGGTCTTTATTTATTGGCAGCTGAAGTTGTGGGTTTTTAAAGTTTTGTCAGCCTTCTGCACAAAAGGCCTGCCTCTGGTCATAAAATCTCAGATCGGCCCATGGGTAGATCTAATTTTCACTGCTCTAATGGTACAGGTCAGATGGCCAACCAAGAATCCACTCTCCATTTCAACCAGAGTGATCAGAAATGCCTGCCTTCATTTTCTGCCTTTCATCAGAGACAGGCCTATGAAAGTTATGACAGATAATGTTGCCTGCATGTTCAATGTCAATTGGTGGGGAGGAGTGAGAACCCTTTCCCTCTGTCCAAAGCAATAACATCATGGAACTGTTAAATGGAACATCACAGAAGAATTTCTGCAATGTATCTCGCGGGCAGGCAAAATGTCTCAGCTGTCGCTTTTAGCAGGTGATTTTCATAAGAACATAAGGATGGCCATACTGGGTCAAAGCAATGGTCCATCTAGCCCAGTAGTCTTTTGACAGTAGCCGGTGCCAAATGCTTCAGGGAGAGTGAACAGAACAGGGCACTTCATCAAATTATCCACTCCCAGTTTTCTTGAATTCCCAAGATTACAAATGGGCGTTGGATTTCCAGGTCCTTGTCAGCATATTTCAGACATGGGGATTTCCAGAAGTGGACCTCTTCACCACAGCTATGAATAAAAAATGCCATCTATTATGTTCAGGGGGGGGAGATTTAGTTTGCAGTTCCTCCTCACTTGGATGAAGAAGCTGTTTTATGCATTTCCCCTATGCCTCTGATTCTCAAAGTGATGAACAAAATCAGACAGGACAAGACCAGAGTTATTCTAGTAGCCCTAACATTGTCAAGGTAGGCATGGTTTCCTTACCTGTTTCACCTAGCTCTTTGTCCAGCAATAAATCTTCCAATCACTCATCAGCTGCTTTCTCAGAGCACTGGTCAACTGCTGCATCCCAGCATTCTCCACTTCCAGGCATGGCTCCTTGATGGTTTGTGGGGCAGTCAGTCTGTTCTGCAGAAGTACAATAGGTATTATTAAATAGTAGGAAAGATTCTTCCAGAAATACCTTCAAAAGTGGAGAAGCTCTTAGTCACTGGTTTGAATTCCTGAATGCTGTCCCCAGATCTGCCTTGATTCTGCTTGTTCTGGAATATCTGCTTCAGTTAAAGAAAATGGGACTATCAGTTCTTTCAAGGTTCATTTGGCTGCCTTAACAGCTTTTCATAGCACTATTGAGGGGTTCTCGCTGTTTGCTCACCCTACAACTGTAAGGTTCACAAAAGGTCTGGGTAATCTTGCCCACTGGTCACCCCTGTTTGGGACCTTGATTTGGTTCTTTAAGTCTCATTAAATCACCTTTTGACCAATGGCAAACTGCACCTTACTGAATTTGTCCATGAAAACAGCCTTCTTAGTGGCTATTGCATCAGCCTGCAGAATCTGAGAGTTTGGAGCTTTAATGGCAGACTCCCCTGTGACGGGTTCCCCCCACCCCGGGGTGCCACTTGAAACTGGAGTCCACTGAGCCTGCCTGTCCCACTAGCCTGGGTTCCCTTTACATTGTATTGCTGAGGCAAGTCAGCCAAGCCCTCCCTCAGGCTTCAGACTGCATTTTACTAGCACACACACAGGTAGGGACACGCTCAGCTGCAGTTTCACACAGATGCTGAGATCAGCTCTGCATGGGAAAGCTCAGCTAAGGAATTGCCCAGCACTCAAGTGCACACCCCCTCTGGAGTGTAAATCCATAATTGTATTGTCTTGCGCTGCACAGAGAACTATACAGTGTAAGCTTGTTGAAATTCGCCCCCTCCCTCAATGTGGAGGAAGATGTGCATAGCTTCCCCACCCCCCCAGTTATGAATTCCACAAACTGGTTTTAGAGAAAACAAAAGCCAGTTTATTAACGACAAAAGATAGATTTTAGGTGATAAGGGATAGCAAGCTGTTTTATTTGCTAAGTAATCTGCTTTGATCAAACACTCCATGTAAGCTTAAGATACTCAAGAAACTGGTTAAAAGTAGCACACTCACCCTAAATATTGTTTTAGGCAGATTGCAGAGTTTTTTGAAGACCGGCGTCACTTGCCTGCAGCTTAAAACTTCAGATATTTCATTCACAGGCTAGACAACCTTCCAGCCTGGGCTCAGTCCTTCTCCCTTCCGTATCTTTGTTTCTTAGGTGTTTTCAGCTGTCATCTTGTGTGGGGATTCAGTGAAGAACCAACCATGATTATGTCACTCCCGTGCCTTAAATAGGTTTTACATATGGTGGGAATCCTTTGTCTTCCAGTATGATTCCCACCCCCAGTCAGTGGAAAAGTACTAATTTTATTATGGAGTCCAGTATCAGGTGACTTGATCACATGACACTGCAGCCACAACTCAGTTTGTTTGCAGTGTCCACAGGAAGGCTTTCCATGAAGGTGGGAGATTAGTATCTTCAAAGACCTATTGTTTTTCCTAATGACCCTTTCCAGCCAGCAATCTAGACTGATTGCATTCTGTCTAGTGGGCATTCCCCAGGTGTAAACACATTTGTAATAGGTGCATAGACAATATTCCTGACTTCAGATACAAAAATGATACATGCATACAAATATAATCATTCAGTAAATCATAACATTTCCAATGATCTCACATGACCAATCTTGCATAAAATGCATCTTAGTTATGCCATAGTTATATCATAAGCATATCTCTTATGAAGAATATGGGGCGTAGTGTCACACCCCCTTTCACAGTATTCTATAAGGACAGAGTTCCCTTATGACCACACCCCAGGTTTCTTCCTAAAGTATCTTCTGAATTTCATCTGAATGAGGTCATTTACCTACCAGTTTTCTTTCCAAAACCACATAATTCCAACCTGGAGACCACCTTCCATATTCTAGATGTCGGAGGTGTGCTAGCCTTCTATCTAGATAGGACTAAATCATTTTGTAAATCTCATAGACTGCTCATTTTGTTTGCCAAAAGATCTAAAGGTTCTGCTGTTTATACCCAAAGACTATCAAAATGGATTTTGGAGTGCGTTATAGCTTGTTACAGTGCTGCCAGCGTTCCACCTCCTGCTGGTGTGTCAGCTCACTTGATTAGATCAATCTACATCTATGGCTCTACTTAAAACTGTCCTGGTATCTGAGATCTGCAGAGCTGCTATATGGTCTTCGGTACATACCTTTTCCAGGCACTATGTCTTAGTTGATGCCTCTAGATCTGATGTGGCAATTGGCAATGCAGTTCTTTCCTCTGTGCCAGATTGATTTTGAAGCTCCCAAGAAGTATCCCCATAAGGAGGGGAGAGTCACCTGAAGTGAAGCACTCATAGGGACACTATTTGAAGAAAGAAGTTATTCACCCTGTGCAGTAATGGTAGTTCTTCAAGATGTCTGTCCTTATGGGTGCTCCAATACCTACCTTCCTTCTCCTCGGCATTGGAGAAGAAACTGAGGGTGATTCACCCACAGAGCCTGATATAGCTTGGTGCGGGGCACAAGGATGTCAGCAGTGCATGTGCAGGCTGAACTCAAACTGCTAATGAAAATCTCCAATCAAAGGTGCGTGAGGTGCACATGGACCTCAAGTGGAGCTCCCATAGTCACACATCTCCAAGAACTACAGTTACTCATTCTGTGCAGTAACCTCTCGTTTATTCATAGTGTAAATCATCTACTTTGTAGGTTAACTACCATCTTTCTATACAGGTACTGCACATCCCATTATTTGTTGATCAAGAATATTGAATCAAAACTTCAGGAGCTTCATCCTGCTTCAGTTCAACTTGATTGAAAAACTTCACTTGATTTCAGGTGGTGTGGGATCAGACACTATACAAGAAGTATCTTTCTTAAAAACCATATTCCCCACTTGTTCTCTGCCAGCCACTAGTCAAAAGAGAAGAAGCCTGTAAAATATTGATAGCTTAGTGCTTAAAACACAAATTGCAAAGGCGTACAAAATCAGAGATGCAACTTCAAAATCTATAAAAGTGTATTCAACGAAATCATTGGCTACATCAGTCTGTAAAAGATCTTGCTTCACATAAATATTTCTTATTCCAAGCATGGTTGCGCTCTGGGACATCACTGCTGTTTTTAAAACCCACAACAGGGTTGGCAGACATGGCTATGCCTTTCCGGAATTATTTGCTTGTAGCATTTGACTGATAACCTAACCCACTGAGAAATGGTTTGAGCACTATTAGTTCAAACAACAATTACATTTAAATGGAGTAGCTGAATACAAGTTCTAGTTTTACCTTAAATGGGGTGGGTGTGGGTGGGTATGTGTGTGTAAAAATTAAATAGCTAACATTTCCTAGTTCTGTTACTGCTTTGGGGTTTTCCATTCTGGAAAGAATTTTAGGAGGTTGAGTCTGTTCTTGGGTCAGTGAGTGTTCTGGTTTCTCTTCCCTATCTGGAGAGAGTAAAATTGCAGACATAGATACTAGCAAAAGAAAATAATTTGTATTAGGTAAGGTGAAGGGGGGAAAAAGCTTTCCTGGGGTTGCAACTGCCCAGCAGTTCTCTGCAAAGATCAATTCAAGGACAGATGGAGGTCAGGGATGGTCTTTTCTTCTCTTCTCGTGTGACCCCACACTGGTATGTGTGTCAGTAAACTACAGTTTCTCTGGATGATCAAGAAGGTGCATTTAATCTAGAAGTTTAGTCCTGGTCAAGCCTACTAATAGAACGATGGTGATGTGTAATTCTTGAAGTTTTCCAGACTGACTCAGGTATGCAAGGTCTTACGACTCTGTTTGCACACGTTTATTATAAAGAGATAAAATAGGAAGTTACAAATACCATTAGGACTGTTCAAGAAGCTAGTGTGCCTTCACACATTTTTTTTTCCCCTTAAGTTTGACTTGCATTGATTTTATGATAACAGAGGGACATGTGTGTAAAACGCACTCTGCGTTTATGTTGGTTCTAGATACTTCTATTCAGTGTAATTTTTTTACGGTGAGCTTATATAAGAAATTTGCAAGACCAATGTGCTAATAAGTTATTACACAAAAATGTGTTCAGAGTAAATGGGAAATCTGCTTTTACTTTACATTGGTTTGCATGTATAGTAACCATTTTTTATCTTAAAATACAAAACTGTATGATATGTATATGTATACTTTCTAGCCTTTTTCAGTGCACTGAATTTACTTCATGTACTAGATTCATTTTAGGAAAGCAAATTTATAGAAACTCATGACTCTCACGATTTTGAAAGAAAAATCCAGGAAAAATTAATTCATATATGCAAGACGTTTTCCAGTAATTAGGCACAAAAAGGAGGATTAGCCAGTGTCCTTTTGGGGTAGGGTATTGAAGTGGACCAAGTGTTCACCCTTAACTGAATCAGTAATTCTTCTGTTTTGCCTCAAAATCTTAATGTTTCTTTTAATAAAGTTCTGTACACTACTTTTTATTTCACTTCCAGTTTTTAAATGTTTTTTTAAAAACCTGCTTCTGCTCTTGTTTTTTGTTTAGAACCTGAAGTTCTAATCATATTTGTAGTGTCACAGTTGATACTTGTGGCAATCAGATGTTTGGGGGGGAAAAGCATCCAGAAGTCTGTCTGTCTCTCGCTCTCTCTCTCTCTCTCTCTCTCTCTCTCCAACATTCTTATTTTAAATAGTTAGTGCCTCCAACTATTCTCTGCTTGTGTCGATTGCATTAACTGTGTAAGTTTGCACTTGTGGGGTTTTTTGTTTATATAACAAAGTAATAAATAGATCAGAATAAATAAACATTTAATTTTGCCAGGAGATCATGACTGTGGCAACTCTATTCAGAGAAATCTTTCCGTCCAGGAGACAGCTGCATATTTAAAAGTAAGCAATCGGAAAAGGTATTTTTTCATTAGTTTTATCTGTTAAGGTTTGCACAAATTAGCATTACCATTTGTATTTAAAAAGCTGGTTTCACATGCAGTGTAGCAGTATAACTATTTATTGCATATCACTGGAAATGAACATATCTTTCACACAAAGCCGCCCTTATGGTTTTTATTTTTGGGGGAAAGGGAAAAGACGGTTTAATTAAACTGCAAAATTTCTTCTGTGAATGTGAGTGTAAATGTAGAAAGTAAAGGTGCTTGTTGCATGCTTTAACCTTTTCCTGTTTCATTAAATGAGCCAGAACACCCTAGATGTCCTATATAAAATCTTAAGAGAACATAGATTTTAAAATTGAACGGAGACGTTGCTTTATAAGCACAAATGTTGCTGTAATCTTGTGAGTTACAAAAGTGTAAAAGGACAGGTCAGTATTCACTAGACAGTAGCATTTTGCTATTCTATGTTCGTTCTGTTTTCAGTTGCGTGGAGGTAAAAAAGAAGAAGCAAGAGTGATCCTCCTTTTTTCAGTGAGAGAGGATGGTCTCTAAGTTTACCGGATATGTACTAGCCAACAGCAGTAACAGCATGAGGTCCTTTGACAGGACTTGGAGGCAATAGTCTCTTAGGAAACCCCACCTATGTATGCATTTCCTAATAGATAAGGGGAAGAGCATAAGACTAGAGCTGGTTGAAAAATTGAATATTATTTTTATGAATGTTTTTGCAAAAAAAATCCAACCCTCTTTTGAAGCGTCAGTCTGTATTTTTCAACCACCTCCCTGAGAGAGAGTTCATATCAAAGTGATGCATTTGGAACCTTCTGAAAGGAGAGTTATGTCTTACTCTTCATTTTGCTCCCAATTGGGGCAAAAATACTATTAAGTTGCTACACATTTTAATCTCTTGTTTGTTTGTTTTGGTTTTTTTTAAACCAAAGAATATGGTATTTGCAGATTATTATTTTTTTTGGTATTCTCATTTTAATAGCTAATCTAAAAGATAACTACTTGGCAAAAATTACTTATACTGTGAACAAAGGGACAATTTGAACAGGATCCCCAAAATTAATGGGAAGGAGTGGAGGTGGTGCTGGTTGCACTTCTGAATGATGGGTGAAGATGGATAGCAACATTCTGCATCTATTGGTATGCAGAGCTTGGCTTAGCCTTTTGGGGGGAGCTGTAGAAAAAGGTGTTAATAGTAAAGGTGAGAGATGAAATGCATAGTGGAGGATTTTAGCAGAGAGGAAGTAAAGGCATTTGTTATGGTGATGAGATTTCAAATCTGTAAATGTGAGAGCCTGTAAATTGGTATACATATTTGTCATTTTTAATTACAAGTTTCATTTCTCTTAAAACTCTCCCATCCTATAACTGGAATATAAATATAACATCTGATGTGCAGCACTTCACTAATTGTGTGCAGTGACGGAATTTTAAAGCAATGCAACACATTCAGCACATTAGAATCTACTCAGTGCTTTCATTCTTGGTGTGAAAATAAGTTCACACTAACTTTTGTCCTCTAATTTTAGGACAATTTATATCAGTCTGATCCTTAGGTGACAGAATAAGACTTACTGTAAAATCTGTTTTCAGTTTACATTTTTCTGGGAAGTAGTCCTTAAACTGTATTTCAGCTTCAGCCTGGTTGTGCAAAGGATATTTAAAGGTGAATTGTGGAGCTTACCTGCCAAAAAGTAATGAAGGCTTGCTTTCTCCTACAACAGATGATGTGAAATGATTTATAGTAGAAACATTAGTATGCTAGAAAAGGAAGGATTAATTACAATTTTGATATATTATGCATTTAAAATTTAATCAACCTTTTGTTGCAATTTATCTTCTAGGATAAATTCTATATCTAGGTTCAGATCTAGTTTTGGTTTTAATTTTACAGAATGCTGAGCTCCCCCTAGTGACTAAATGGTGTAGACTATTGCTGAATGTTGTGATTCATGACTCCTTAAAATTGAGAATGGCACACTTCTCAAATATCTCTCAATTCATGGGATGTCATTCATTTTTAGTCCCAAAGTTACATATCATCTGCATATATTTGATGTCCCTTTGTGTGCGCTGTTGAAACTTTATATGAAAAATAATCAGTACTGGCTACTAATCCTTCTTATATGGTATTACATAAACTTATGTATTAGTGTTACATTATTTATTCTGGTATATTAAAGAAACTTTTCACTGCTACTACTTGTTTTTGACAGAGTTTAGGTCCAGAGTATGAAAAAGTACTTAACACAGCGCTACAATGGATTATGAGTAGGGGGGAAGATGTTGGCATAAAGTAAGTGATTTTATTTCATAGGCTTTTATTTTCACAATAAGTGAATTTAGCCCTAACACTGTTGAATGTTTTTAAATAGGTGTATTGGTAATGACCCGAGTGAGGAATTACATAATGTAACTGATGTGAAATACCTGGAATCTACTAGACCACAGATGTCTTTCAGATGTCGTTTTCGCCGTGCATTTATTACTGTAACTCACAGATTATCATTATTGCTTTTGGGTAAGTTATTTAAATTCAGCCTATTAATGGTTATAAGTTGCATTTAAGTGTGTGGGTGGGGACAGGGTCTAGCAATATTTGCCTTCTAATACAGTCAAACGTTATGTTTCTTTGTCTGGAGTGAGTTGGCTCAAGGTTTAATTGAAGTAATAAATTGATATGACTTGATTGTAATATCTGAAGTTTTTGGTACAAGTCGTATACAGTTAGTTTTATAAACATTTATAGGAAGGGGAAATGTTATTATTTTTTATCCTTGGGGCACTGATTTGTTTAAACTTTTATAGACAGTAGTAATGAAAACTAACAAAACCAATATAACCTTAAAAAACATTCTGTGTAGAGGTTGATGGAGGAGGGGAGATGAGACTTTCTACACGGAGAGGATAGAGTAGAAATTCCAGAAAACCTGCATATTATTTCAGTAGAAAGCACTGAAAATAAAACCTATCCTGTATAGTAGCACTTGTGTGAAGCTTGGTTAATTAAAGCTGTTACCTGTAGATCAGATATTCTTCAATCAACACCCCAGTCGCAACCAGGTTTGACTTAGGGGTAGAAAACTAGGTCTTTAACTTTTAATTTTCTGTATGGCGCACCAGTCACTGACTCAAGGTGCGATGCAATGCTTAATGCAAAAATAATACAGTCCACTGCACAAATAAATTCACTGCGTAGTCAAGGCAATTCTAACTAAAATATATCCCACAATAGAATAACTACGAGCTCACTTATCAACCCATTGCATGCTCCTTATCAACCTATGACAGACTGAGACAGAACATGGGTTAGTGTAATGAATCATTAATAGAAAATGCCAGTCTGATGCCCTCCTGTTTAAACTGATGGGGCTTGCTCAGTTGTCACTGCTGATCTCATCAGCAGTAATTTTACATGGAAAAGAAATTTTCTTAAGTAACTGAATCCCAAACTATTTATGATTTAATAAGCCAATCAGAGCCTTCAACTCAGATGCAGACTACTAGGCACAATTTTAACGTTCTTACTGTGAGATCCTGTGAAATGAGCAGCGCCAACATTCTCTGACTTGACTGGATTGAACTTTGGATGGTATTGCTAATAATAAGTAGCCTCTCAGATCCTTTGCTGAAAAGGGATGGAACCACTCAAGAGCCACTGACTGGTTCCTGTGTGGACTGCACATGAATGAATAAAAGATCTCATGGTCAGTGTATCAAAAATGGCTGGAAGAACCAAAGGAATTTCCTTCAACACTGTTTTTTCATTGCTAAGAGATCATCAGCCAGTGCAATGTCTGTCCCATACTAGGTGTCCCATACTAGGCTAAAGGGGAAGAGGAATCAGAACTCCAGAAACTATCAGAAATTCCCATCCATGACCTTCTCACTAAACATTCCCCCAAAAAAGTGATACAGATCAATAATAAGATTGCTCAAGAAGTCATCTCCTGAAGAGGTCAGAGAATTCACAATTTCATCATTGAGAATAGTGTGGCACCTTGTTTTCCTTTCTTTCTCTCCTGTCCCCTAGCTCCTTTATGCGCATGGGAATGTTTGACAAGATTGTTAATGAACAGTAAGCTTAATTTCCTGACTGGTGAAGTCCAGGACTGTGAGGAGGAGGATGAGCCCCAGCTGCAGGGGAGGCCACCCCACTGCTGCATTGCTCGTGCCTGGGGATGGAGCCATTCAACAGTGAGATGGCCTCCCTTGCTGCCTGGAACTCCTCATCCTGGCTGGGAGTCTCTGCTCTGCCCCATCAGACCCTCAGCCTTCCCCACACTTTGCGTCTACAGGGATAGGCTGTACCGGCCCACTGCAGCTCTGCTGTCATGGGAGTGAGGGAGGTGGTTTGTGATAGTGGGGCTACAGAGGGCTGCAGTACCAGTGACACCTGATCGATATAGGCACAAACTGTGGAGGCTGCACTCCTGCTAAACCTAAAGATTTGTCACATCTATGGAGATACAGTCTAGTTAGGATCAGAATGATTTTCAGCTGTAGAAATACATGCAATACTTCACAGCAAGGAACACTACTGAGTTGACGTAGTCCAAGTTTATGAGAAATGAGACTTTCCCATTTACAAACATCCTGCTTCTGCTCCCAAACGCTTGCCTGTAGCCAATAGTAGAGTCCAAAAGCTGCAAAGCGTGTGCTTTTTAAAGTTCCACAGGCTATCAAGCCAGTATCCTCTCTAAACCTTCAGTTTATGTGAAACTTTACTATTTTCTCTGTCAAAATAATCCAAATTGTATTGTACTTCATCTCAGGGAAAATTAAATGGTCTTTAGTTTACCAATAATAATAGCAAAATGTGATGCTCAGCAGAGGGAAACTGTCTTTTTAGTGATATCAGTGAAGTATTTTTTAAAAAAATCTAATAACCCATTTCCTATTCAGCCCCCAAACTAGCTTCTATGCTGCTTTGTTGCAAAAATGCAAAACATTAACAGTAATGTGTAGTATGTATTTTTGATACATCAAGGCTTTTGCTGAATTTAACACACCAGCTAGTATGCGGTACACATTTAAGAATAGCTAAAGTTCTAAGTATATCTAAAAGAATATTATGAATTTTAATGCAGGTATAGGGATGGTTTGGGGAGTCTTGCACTACATGAAATATCGTTGGACAAAAGAGGAAGAGGAGACCAGGCAGATGTATGATATGGTTGTAAAGATTATAGGTATGAATTTTTAAAATATACAACAAACACTGGTTTAGAAAACCTGTACAAATTTTCAAAATGCGGATCCTTTCTGAATCAAGTGGCAAGTCAAATGCTCATCTTCTGATTTTGTGTTCACTCCCTCCCACCTCTTCTATTGCTATGTAGTGAGTGTTCTGTTGTGAGTGCATTTCCTTCCCACATTTCATTATTAGCTCAATAGTTTAGGCATAATACCTATTCTGTATCCAGAAGTGCTAAACCACTTTAGCTTGTGCTTTAAACCCAAGCAAACCAGTGGCATAAGGTGTTTGATTTATGAATACTATACATTATTGCAGTCCTGAAGATTTGTGGCATTACCTTGAATATAGAATAGTCAAAGTTATGCTAACTGAACAATCTATTCTTAAAAATGGAAATGGGGAAGGATAGTGGAAGGATTATATAGTGGTGACACAATGCTCTCTGCATCCAATTTATCCTTGTAATTAAGCTAGATCTCGCCAACGTTCCTTTTAAAGTTGATAAATTCAGTACTAAAGTAATCTTCAGTGGCTGTATATAAGTGAAAGAAGCCTTTTAACAGATCATTCCAATACTGGACCAAATTTTATTTTACTGAAATTGAATATCCAGATTAACTCCTAAATATTAATTTGCTACTTTTGAGAGACAGTATATACATGCAGTGTTACTTGTTTAGGACAGTAGCTTCACTTTAAAACGGTCTTGATTTAGGACTTGCTGTTAATACAGTGGTCGATCCAAATCTGAACAGGGGTGGAAGGACAAACATCTGATTATATATGATATACAAAATTAATGTCCATATAACTCCACCACAAACATTTGTTTAAAAATAATTTTGTTGGGGCGGGAATAGAGTAACATTCTATTCTTTTTTTAAAAAAAAAACACTTCTGTCTAAAACTTTTTTACATATAGTTAAAAATAACACAAGATTATTAAAACTCAAAACTGATTTATAGAGATTTTTTTTCTTTATTCCAGGCTTATTTTTTTACATTTGACAGCACTTTGTATACAGTCAGTTTTGTGTTTTCCCTGTATATTAAGTTTCCCTGATCTGTCTTCTGTAGAGCTTTTTAAAAACCAAAAAGGCAAAGGTGATTGTAAAACTACTGGTATTGGCAGGGGACTTGAAGCAGCTGTTTGTACCCAGAACTGCTTCTGATTCTTTTTTTTTTTTAAAGGTGACTAAATGTGAAGTTGACTCGTAACAGTGTAGCTAATTGTTGGTTGTGGTGTTCTCAGATGTTCTAAGAAGTCACAATGAGGCATGTCAGGAGAACAAAGACTTGCAGCCATATATGCCTATTCCCCACGTGTGTGATTCCTTAATACCACCTCAGGACAGGTATGTTCAGATTATTCTGTTGAATTGCTTTAAAGGGCAGTATGTTGAGTTTACACATACATAAATGCCTTAGTCAATAAACTAAGCTACTGAATATTTCAAATGAGTAAATAAATCCATCTAGATTATATTGCAGACATAAGAGATGAAAAACCTTAGTTCAAGTGCTGGTCCCTATGTGTATTTTACACATGGATACACATGCGCATCATGCACCTGAGATCAGAGATTTCTAGCAAGTAGTGTCTGTTGGTCTGCACATCTCAATTGTTTTCATCATGCTCTGAAGCGAGGGCATGAGGGGTGGTGGGCCTCTTCACTTCCTTCTTACCACCGCATGGCCAGAGTCAGTTTTGGACATACAAGATTCTATCTTTGTTTTCTAGTTGTAAATATGTATATATTGTATATAGTTTAATATTTAGTATTCTTATAATTTGTAGACTTTAAAGTTAGTTTAGTTCTCTCCACCCCAAGGAGTTTCTTCCCACAGAAAAGTACTATGCCCATCTTCCCAGCGTTGGGGCAGGAAATGCAGTTTTTTCTCCATCAGTGGTGAACACCTGCACTGCCTTGGGGAGGCTCATATCACCACGAAGTGCAACATTTGTTGCTCTTTCCCTCCCTGAACCCATGAGGGATGAGAGCTGTTTGTGGAAACATCTAATGGAGAAAGCCATGAAACCTCAGTCTGACCCAGACTGGGGAGACCACCCCCGCCCCTAGTGCTGTGGCCTCAGATGAGTAGCATTCCTCTGAGCATAAATTCTGGAGCAGAGGCCAAAACCATTAAGCTTCTCATAAGAGTATGGGATACGAACATACGCATAAGGCTGTATCTCTATCCAGATCTGCCTCTGAGAGAAAGGACACCTCTCTGTCCCTGTCCAAGTTGGTTGAGTGCTCATGCGTGAGTCTTAAAGAATTAAGTCTGCTTAAATCTTCCGATCAAGAAGGGAAGGTGTGATGGAGGAAGGATCCGTTGCTTCCAGCTCTGGTTCCGGCTCCAACTCTCAAAGGTCAAAAGATCCAGCACCTGCCAGCTTCAACTAGAAATTCCATGTTGGATTCCCATTCAACATACTCCAGGAAGGATCTGCTGAGCCCATCTCCTAAGATGCACTGGATCTGTCAATCTGGCCTTCAGGACTCTGAACTCCAGGATGGACTGAGATCTTTACGTCACCGGAGGATATGTTTGATTTATCCTACCCATAATCTTCTCTTGTCCGATCCGCCACAGGACATTTCAATACCAGAAGAAACTATCTTGAGGAGAAAGGGTCTTTCCTGTACCCTGTCCACAAGCTGGAACATACCAACGGCACAACAGGTGGAACTTGAACCTATCTTTTCATCAGATGAGTCTGATGTTCTGGATGACCTCAGAGGGAGACCAGTCTATACAGAACTTCTTCAAGGTCTTGGAGCCACCTTCCTCCCAGATATTACTACCCGGGGACTGTTGATACCCAGTGCCTTGGAGCACTCCCCATTCAATAAGCCTTCACAGTGGCCCTACTGGAGTCTCGGGGGTCTGTACATTAGACATCCAAGATCTGGACAAGAATCACACTTGGCCCTCTTCTCCTGGCCAGTGCCTACTGGCCCCATTGGAGTATGCAAAGGAGGAAATTGAGCTGAATTCGCTGGTGCTGACAGTTCAATTGGGCATGTCATCCTCCTGACTAGATGAGGCGGTCTCTACATCATCCCCATCTCTGCCTGAGGACCACAGGCAATACCAGGAGCTCTTGCAGAGAGTGGCAACTGAGCTCAAGATCTGTCTTGAGGAGATCAGTGACATGCATTGTAGACTCCTCATTCTACAACCCTCTGGTCATAGCAAGGTGGCCTTCTCAGTAAATGAGGCCATTATAGTACCTGCCGGGGCAGTATGACACATCTCAGCCTTCTATGCCCCCACACCAGAAAGGGCTGAAAATTGTTACTTTGTTCCAGCTGAAGGAGCAGAGTTCTGTTTATCTGCCCAATTGCTTGGTGGTGCAGGGAGCCACAGAAAGATCCAAGCTGCATCACTTCAGGGCAACTCTGATACAAGGTCACTAAATGCTTTGACCTTCTGGAGAGGGAAGGTATTTTCGTCTACTAGCTGTCAGTTCAGAATTGCTAACTTACCAGGCTCTGTTAGCAAAATATGATTTCACAAATTACTCCAAATGTGTGGAATTCAGGACAGACTTTCCCAGGAGGACAGGACTTGGTTCTAAGCCTTCATCAATGAAGCAAGCTGGTGGCTAAGACTGCTCCAAACAGCAGTGGATGCAGCTGATACTGTGTCCAGAGCTACTGCTAGAGTCCTGCAAATCTGCGAATACCCACTATTTTGGATTGGATACGGATACAAATTTTTGTATCCACACAGGGCTCTAGCTATTGCCACACTAATCATGAGGCAAGAGTCCTGGCCTCATGCTTCAGGATGCCCCAGGGAGGTCCAGAATACCCCTGAGGACCTCCCCTTTGAGTCTAATGTCTTCATTGGAAGGAGATGAGTTGCTTCACTCAAGGACTCTAGAACAACCTAACGCTCCCTGAGCATTTACATCGTAGCCCCAAAGAGGGAATACCATAAGCAGGTTTATAAGCCTGGACCTTTTTCCCTCAGTCCTTTTATAACCAATGCTCTTACAAACAGTCACGTAAGTACAGAGGGTACAAAAACTCAAATTTGTGGCTTTCTCCACCTCAACTGCCACCACGCAACCCCACTCACCATCCATAGGTTAGTTTTGACAGGATACTTGAGAACTGCGTTCCTCTATTGATGCCATCTTTCATGCCCCCCCAAACTTTTGGTGGCTGCCTTGCTCATTTCACTCACAACTGGAGGGCAACAAGAGTGGACAAGTGGCTGCTGGAGAGAATTCAGTCTGGCTTTGCAATCAAGTTTGTGTCACCTCACCATCAGAAACCCCTTCCTGACCCCTTTTCAGGAATCATTCTCACAAGGAGATCCTCCATCCAGAGGTGGACTCTTCTTCAGTGAGAAGCTATAGAGCATATCCCACCTCAGCATCGAGGGAAAGTGCTCTGCTCCCCATATTTCTTTCCACCCAAGGAAAACGGAAGTTGGAGACCAATTCTCAGTCTACGCCAACTGAATGTCTTTATTCAAAAATCAAAATTTTGCAAAAGAGCACTACCAATTCAAAGTGCTCCCGTTCGGCCTAGCTACGGTATCCAGGGTCTCCACAGTGATGATGGCCTGTCTTTCCATATCTGGATGACTGGCTCTTGACTGGCAGATCCAGAATGGATGTTCAGTCAGTGTCCCTATTCCTACATTGTCTGCTATCTTCCTAGGGAATCTGTGTCAATATAGAAAAGTGCTGGCCTGGCTGTGGTCTGCTTACTAACCATACAGGCACAACATGAATAGTAGAGTACGATTCCTGCCATGGTCACAGCTTGTCTTGTTGGACAAACCCAGAACAAGTATGTGTGACACTCCTTTCCTTATCCATCTGCCCGGTGCAACCATTCTGATGGATACATCCCTCATAGGTGATGGAGGCAACAGCTCTGGGTCAAGGCCGCAGGGGCGATGTCTTTCGTCTACTGTGGATGGACCACCTCAGGTATGCCTTTCCATCCATCCCAATGATACTACAAATTCTACAAAAGATTCATCATGACAAAGCTCAGGTTATTCTCATTGTGTCCAAGTGGCTCAGATAACTTCTGAAAACATCAACCTGATCTCCCATCAACATCCGACCTTTTCCGGATCTACTGCCTCGAACTGTGAGGCCAGATATCCCAACCCAGGCCCTTCTCATTTCACAGCCTGGTATTTGGATGGGCATCAGACATAGAACATTCATGTTTGGAGACTGTTCAATCTATTCTCAAAGCAGAAAGGATTGCACCAGAAAATGCTGTCTGACCCAAGGAGACGTTTCTCTGGCTGGACACAACAGTGTCAATTATCCACAGAAATCATGGGAATTGCTGTTACTCTAGATTACCTACTCATGGACTTTGGGACTTTCTGTTAGTTTGCTGCGGGTCTACCTTGTAGCACTCATTGCTTTTCTTCCTCCAGTTAAGAGCTATCCTGTTTTCACTCATCCAACTACAATCAGATTCCTGAAAGGCCTCATTAAGACTTTTCCACTGGTGGTAAAACCAACCCTGCAATTGGATCTTAATCTTGTTCTTTCAGAGTTTACCAAACTTCCCTTTTAATCATTTTTCTACCTGCTCCATGTCCTACCTCTCTATGAAAGTTGTCTTCCTAGCCACCATCAGGTCAGCCAGAAGGGCAAGTGAACTGGGAGTGCTTATGGCAGTATACTAGTTTTCATAAAGAGGTTTCCCTTTGCCTTCACCCAACATTTATCCCTAAGGTAATTTATGGGTTTCACACGATTCAGCCTACTCACTGACTGGTATTTTTTCCCAAAAACTTCATGCTTCTGATGGAGAGAGAAGTTTTCACTCTCTTGATGTACGATGGGCTTTAGTGTTCTGCCATTATTGAACAAAATCAATTAAGAAAATGCCTAGATAGCTTGTTCCTTTAGCAGAGTGATTAAAAGGACAAGCATTATTTGCTCAGAGACGCCTAGTGGATCTCTGGGTGCATCATTCATTATCAACTGGTGCATATACCTCCCCGGAGCGGTGAGTGCCCGCTCCACTAGAACACAAGTGACTTCTACAGCATCTCCAAGACATATTTTTACTGGACATATGTAGGACAAGAGCTCTCTCCATACTTTCGTGAAACAGGCATTAGTCCAGACATCTTCTGCAGATGCAGCTGTGGGGCCAGCAGTATTACAGACCTCTATAACAACTGCATCTTTGCACTCCCTCCACTGCTGTTTAATTGCTTACCAATCACATTTTTGTGGAATACACATAGGGACCAGCACTCAAAGAAGAAATGGACATTGCTTACCTGTTACTGGAGGTTCCTCGAGAGTTGTGTTCCTATCTGTATTCCACTACCTGCCCTCCTTCCCCTCCTGCTGCAGATCATCACAGGATTCTCAGTAAGAAGGAACTGGGGAGGCATTGGTCCGCACCGCCCTTATACCTGCTGTTCAGAGCATGAGAAGAAATGTGCATGTGTGGGCCAACGGACACTACTTGCTAGAAATCTTTGATCATAGGTGCCTGGTGCACATGCTTATCCACGTGTGGAATACAGATAGGGACCACACATCCCAAAGAACCTCCAGTTACAGGTAACTAATCTCCATATTTCTTTTAATTAGAAATTACTAGTATTTGGATGCACAGTGTATTTTTGTTTTAATATTAAAATTATAATTCTTTTTCTTGCTCTAAATTGAAGGAAAAAAATGAAGAAGGTCTGGAATAGAGCAGTTGACTTCCTTGCTGCAAATGAATCTAGAGTTCGCACAGAGACACGACGAATAGGTGGCGCTGACTTCTTGGTTTGGAGATGGATACAGCCATCTGCAGCATGTGACAAAATTTTAGTTATACCATCTAAAGTATGGCAAGGCCAAGGTATAGTTATATTATTAAATGTAACTTATATCTTGCATTCTACACGTAACATTTATTCTTGCATCTCCTAATGAGGCTAATCTGTCATTTGAAAAGAAAAAATTTGCTTTTTCTAATCTACTTAAATGTAAATTGCAGTTGTCTGAAAAAGCGACAATATAAAAATAGCATTTTCCTATTCAATAGACTAGCTCCTCTGTACTTAGCATCTCATCTGTTTACTTCAGCGCCAGGTATAAACTTTTCTGTTAGTGCTGCAATGGCCATACAGCAGAGCCCGCAGAGTAGTCAGACAGAAAGTGAGCTATTTTCTGGCTGATGTATTATCAACAAAAATAACAGCTCTTCATTGATGGGGTCAGATTCTGACTTTCGTTACCCTTGTGTTAACTCATTGGAAAAAGTGGTGTACAGGTGTAAGGGCAGGGTGGGGCCTCCAGAACACTTATTGCTGTCATTGTGCACAGGTCAGGAAAAAAAGCATGACTTCTGTTTCAAGTGGAGCATGAAAGAGTGGCATTCAAATAAATAAATCTTCTTATTTGTAAACTCTCTATAGTGGGGAGAAGTCACTGACCCAAAAACATGTATCCATGATAAGTTGTTTTTAGCATTTCAGAGTGGAACCGCTCTTCTTAGAAAATATATAGGATGTTTTTGCCACCACATCTTCTAGTTCTGTCTGGCACAACCAACCGTTTGCTTTAATGTAGAAGGGGAAGTCAGAAATTAAACTTCCCATGGTTTTGTTTCCCTGAAACTTGATGGGAATGTCACTTCAGGCACATCTTGCCTGAGTGGGGAAGGGAGAGCTGCACTCTGGCGTGCGGGGGGTGTCTGGGGCAGGGTAGGGAAAGCTGGGTGCCACTGGTACTTCTCTCCGCTGGAGCCTTTACTGAATGCTCCTGCAGGCTCCAGCTGCTGCTCTTTCCGCCTCCTGTTGGCGGAGGCCAATTACTGCGGGTAACTACTTTTAATGTCTGGTTAGCACTGCTAATGGGACACTGCCAGATTCCCTTTTTGACTGGACTTTTTGGTCGAAAACTAGGTACCCAGCAACCCTAAATGGAATGCCCTCCTTGAATTAATTTGTGAGGCTACTAACAACTCCTTCAGATTTCTACTTAAAGCACTTTGACTGTAACACCTTCAAGAAAGAGTTAACCATTGACAGATTGTGCAGAAATGGGATAGTTTAAGTTTTTCTTCAGAAACCCTTTCAGATATAGAACCATCAAGTTGTGCAGCAGCTAATCTATGTAACCACATCCTTATTTTCACTCTTCTCATCCTTCTCTTTTTTGTAAACTTGGTGTGGTTTTTGTTTTTAAAATTAGATCGTAAGTTCTTTGGCTCAAGGACCATTTCTACCAGTGTGTACGCGCAGTTCCTAATACAGAGTGTCCCCATCCTGATTGTGGGTCTTCATATGTCACTCCAATATAAATAATTAATAATGGAAATATTTTTGTACTGAAACATCATTTGTCCCTATTTCTTAGTAGATTCTTGTGAATTATAGAATACCCAAAGGATAGTATAAATGAGAAGTTCATCATAAAATTACATCCTTATAAACGTATTGGCAGGTCATAATTAAAACGGAATAATTACTGCATACATCCTTGTCAAATTTAAACTAGTTAGCAAGAACTTACATTTCTGTTCTCACTTACAGATAGTGCATGCAATTTCTGCATTAGTTATAGCATACAACTTTTTAGCTATCTGGAATTTGTTTACCATCCAGTGTACTGGCCGGAATATCAGAACTAATATTTTTAAACCTAGTAATTATGAATCTGAAAAAATTATCTTATTTAAAAAAAATAAATTCTTTCATATTGTGGAAGGAAGATATTGTTACTCTTAAGTTAAAGGCAACAAAAGGATTAAATGTAAAGATGAGATGCCTGTAAACTAGATAGTATTGTATTCATCACTTACTAAACTATTTAATCCATTTTTTTCCTTGTAGCATTTCATCTAGATAGAAGAAATTCACCACCAAACAGTTTGACACCATGTCTAAAGATTCGCAATATGTTTGATCCTGTTATGTAAGTAAATGTGGTCATACTCCAAGTGCTATTTTCAATGTGCCTTAGGACAGGGTGGAAAACTTTTTCTTCAAATCCCTCCTGAAAATGCACCACATCTCAAAGACTTCAACCCCAATACTTTGATCAGAGAAACAGTATTGTGTATAAGCAAAAAATTAACATTCAGGATGTGTGCTTTACCAGCCAAAGTGACTAGAGACTTTTTGCTTTTTTACCTCATCCCCCCTTTCCTCTTTTCGGTGTTCGCATCCTGCGGAGCACTTCCTCAACAATAATGTGTAGTCAGTCATCTGCTGTCCAAATATACTGTCACTCTGGCCCTCCCCGTTTGGCTGTAAAAATGTTTGATTTTCTGAAGCATCAAAAAGACACTGGAGCGTCTATGGCTTATATGCAACAGATTGCATTGGCTGTAAAATTAAGAATACAGTCTTAAAGTTGCACAGTTTGGATTTAGAATGTTAAAAATTGGGGTGTTTTCCATTCCCTTGAGTCTTGATCACCAGTCCAGTCAGGGGGGAAGCTCACCAGAGCATACGATGACAAAGCCACCTTGGTTGGAAGTACAAAATGCTGTTCCCACAGAGCACCTACTGCTTCCGTTGGAACCTTTGCCCAGGGAACCAAGAGGATCCATCTGCTCATGTTAACATCTTTTCCTCCTCGCTTAAGGACTTCACGATCCTGGACTCTTCCTCTTCAGTTGCGGATGATTGTCTCATTAGGAACTTGAGAAGAACGGTTGCAGCTTTGGACATAAAAGCTCAGCTTATACAAGAAAACACCACAAGCTTTTTAGACATGCTCTTCTGCCCCTGAGAGGATAGCCCCTCCCTATTAAGAAGGCTCTTCTAAAACCAGTAAAGACCTGATGGCATATGCCAGCCTCCTTAGCCCCTACAGTTAAGCACACAAACAGTCAAGCGTTTTTATTCCCATGCCACCCTGAACTCTTTCGTAGTGACAGCTACCACTGAGAGATCACGTCAGGGGAGACTTAAATCAACTCCCAAAGAAAAAGAGCCTAAAAGACTTGACTTAAATGGGAGAAAAGTTTTTATTCTACCTCCTCTCTCAAGATGTATATAGTAAATTAGCCGGCACTGTTAGCTAAACTTGACTGTAAACTGAGATGCAATGTCCATGTTTTCTGAAAAACTACTAGAGAATGCAAAGGAGGAATTTAAGGCGTTCTTTACAGAAGATTGCACGGTGACTAAGATGTCATTCCAGTCTGTACTTCATGTGGTTGATGCTTCTTCTAGAGTGAGTGCCTCTGCAGTAACTCTGAGGAGAGCTTCCTGGTTACAGAACTCGGGAATAGCTATGAACTGTCAACAAACGATTGAAGATATTCCATTTGGCAGTTTTGTCTTTGTTTTCACATAAAACTGATGAGACCTTGCATTCTTTTAAAGACTCTCAAACAACTCTTTGCTTATTAGTGTTTGATACTCCAGCCCCCAAGAGGTGCCTGTACAGACCTCTAACTGTAGCACAACACAAGCATCTCGTCCTCAGTCGGCTGTCGGAAGGCATGCTATTTGATTCTTCCTTTAAGGATAGCTCTACAGTTTCCAGCAACAATCAGTCCTCCTTTCTCCCACTCCCACCCCAGGTTGGAACCACATTTCCTCAGTGCTTGGGAATCTATAATGACAGACAAATGTATCTTAAGCACTGAGAGACGGGGGTATTCTCTCTAGTTTCTGTCCACCACCTCCTCCACCTAGCTACCCCATCCTTTCTCAGGGACTCACCTCACAAGTCAGTGCTCGTTCAGAAAGTTCAGACACTTCATTCTAGGAGTCATAGGAGAAGTTCTTTTTCAACATTGGGGAAAGGGGTATTATTTACAATACTTTGATTCCCAAGTCCATGGAGGGGGGTTGTCTGAGACCCATTCTAGTTCTTTGAAATCTCAACAAATCCATCAAGTACGTAAGAATTCCCTTGGCCTCCCTAACATCGATTATTTTTCCCCGAGATTGCAACGCTGTTTGCTGCCCTTAATCTCAAGGAAGCTTGCTTCCATGTAGCAGTCTTGCTGAGTCACAGGAAACTTCTAAATTCTGTGATAGCTTAATAACAATATCAGAATACGTTACTCCCCTTTGGTCTATCATTGGTGCCACAAGTATTCAGCAGGAGTGTGGCGGTGTCCTACCTAAGAGGAAAGGAGTTCATGTCTTCCCTTACCTGTATGATTGGTTACTTCAGAGCAGATCTGAACATCATGTTCTCCATGACATCCATTTCATCCTTCATTTCTTCGACAGTCTGAGACTTATGCTGAACAAGGGGATATCTGCGTTAGTTCCAACATAGAAAATCAAGTTCATTGGGATCCTGCTTGAGTCTATGAAGTTGACTGCTTTTCTCCCTCAGGAGAGATTTCAGACTAGTGTCCAGCTGTGTAAGACTCTCATGTCATGCCCCACCATCACAGTCTGAGCTTGCCACATGGCCTCATGTACTTATGTGACCCAACATGTTATGTGAACCAACATGTTCTCCCGGGGGACTACAGCAAAACTATCGACGAAACAGAAATCCCTTAGACAAGTAGGTCCATGCACCTCCTATGTTCCTAGTGTCTTTAGAACAGTGAGTGGATCAGAACTGCATATGCAGGGGTGTGCCATTTTCTCATCCCTTTTCATCCAAGACATTCATTACAATGCATCCCTGATAGGATGGAGGTGTTCAGCTAGAAGGTTTGTGAACCCAGTCGTTATGGACAGAATATAAGTTGACCCTTCATTGCCAATATCCTTAAACAATTTTCAAGGCTTGCTGCACTTCCCCCCCCTTACATCAAGGGTTTGATGGTCTAGATACTATCCAATCAGCTTTGTCAAAAGCAGTGAAACAGACTTTTGCATGAAAAGAAACACATTGTTCCCAGAACCTGTTGGCCAGTCATCTCAGCGGGAAACTTTCCAAAAATCACGAATGGTCTCTGAGAAACTGTGTGCTCAGAACTCTTTCAGGTCTGGAATATTTCATTCGTTGACTTCTGTGCAACAAAAAACGAAATGCCATCATTCTGTTCGCATTTGGGTGACAGTCCAGGCTCATTTACTGATACTTCTCTCCTACAGTAGAGGCCTAGTTTCCTGTACACATTCTTCGTCTCAGTCCCCTGCATTCTGTTCATCCCACAGGTGATCCTCAAGTTGACAGAAGACCATGCCAGATAATTCTTAAAGCTGGTTCTCGGACCTTCACAGCCTCTTGATTCAACCTCCATCAGCTCTGCTTCTTCTTCAGACCTATTGTCCCAGCAGCACAGGCAGATATTGCATGCAGACATGAACAGCCTGCACCTTATGGTGTAAAGGTTAATTCAGGTGGAGGAGGACTGCTCAGTGGCAATTCAGGAGGTATTGCTTAATAGCAGAAAGTAATCCACTGCACCTGCTTATCAAGTGGAAGCAGCTTTCAATCTGGTCCACACTCCAGGGCATACTGCGATCAGAAACTAGGATTCAAGACATTTTGGAGTACCTGTTACACCTCAGATCTTTGGGCCTTTCCCTAAGCTCCCCGAGAGTTTACTTAGTAGCAATCTTGGCAATTCTCCCTCCAGTTCAGGAAACATTTTTTTAAAATCTGATCATTTTCTAGATTTTTAAAAGGGATTGTTTTACTCTTTCCCCTGGTAAAGGATGCATTGCCACATTAAGACCATAACATTTTATTAGCTACTTTAATTGGCCATCCAAGGGTGCATATCCCAAGGGTTAATGTTACTACATATTAATATCTAATTAACATACTTTGCATGTTCCTTTAAACATTGCTTTGTTTAAAAAAAATTAATCAGAATCAGACTTCTTAATAGAAATGTAAGAAAGTGTTCATGCAGACCCTCATTATATCTTATCCTAATTGTTTTACTTAGGGAAATTGGTGACCACTGGCATTTGGCAATTCAAGAAGCAATCTTGGAAAAATGCAGCGATAATGATGGAATTGTTCATATAGCCGTGGACAAAAATTCACGTGAGGTAAATACATTTCCAGTATTCCCTTTATATGTTTTGGCTTGTTGGTCTTAAACTTAAATTTTTTTTTCTCACCACAGGGTTGTGTATATGTCAAGTGTCTGTCTCCGGAATATGCTGGAAAGGCTTTTAAAGCATTGCATGGCTCTTGGTTTGATGGTAAGAAGTTTGGGGGTTATAAACTGGGGGAAAATGCAGCTACTGTCATTTAAAGCTAGCACTGTGAGATGACTTGTAACTAAAATATTAAGCAATAACAAAATAAATTTTTGACTTTTTTCGTAGGTATGAATTATCTGGCAATTTGTTGATTACATCAGTGCATTGAAGTATTTGTGCAACTTACAGTATATTTATCTTTTAAACTAAATGTAATAGTCTAAACAAGTAATTGGTTGTATTTTACTACAGGAAAGCTGGTAACGGTAAAGTACCTGCGGCTAGATCGATATCATCATCGCTTTCCCCAGGCTCTTACTTGCAACACACCCTTGAAGCCATCAAACAAACACATGAACTCAATGTCACATCTTCGTCTACGGACAGGCACAACTAACTCTCAGGGAAGCTCCTGAGAAGACTTTATACAACTGCTAGGACTGTTACTTGCAGCAGGAAAATTCCTGTTTGGCTGCCGTCTTCCTTTTTTAGTGCTTTTTGTATATAATATTTTCATTGATTAAATAAAAGTCTGAACGTTCCAGAAATCTTGTTTCCAAAGGGACTTAGCAATGAGGCAGTAATACTAAGTGGACAAAAACAGTTGCTTCAGGAAGTTTTGGAGCTTGAGTAAACCAATGCATTTAATTTTTGCATGAAGAACACTGAATTTATTAAACATTTTCAGATGTGGTGGCTGTATTTTTTGCACCAAGAAGTGTTTTGATAACAATCCAAAAGCATGGAGAAAAGACTTCCTGTATTTCCATAGTTTCCTGTGAAATAATCTTGTGGATATTTTGTAACAAACACCTACAGTTCCTGATGGCGAATAAGTAAAAAATGTTAATTTTTCCAGTCTAATCTTAGGTTTCTGTTGCTGTAAAGGTTTCATTTGCTGCAGCTGGGGTATGGGAAAATTAATTTGGCTTTAGTGGTTGCGTATAAGTGTGAGGGAAACAGAAACTGAATGCAGATATACTGGTTTTTGTACATAAGTGTAAATGCTGGTGGTGGCAAAAGTAGTCGTGTTCTGTGAGGATGTCTGCATTAAAGCAGTGAATAAGCTTCCTATTTTATTCATAACCTAATGTTTTTTATAGTGTTGGCTGTACCATCACATAAATGTCAAACAGCCGAACACCTTAAAGTATTAGATACAAGTTAAATATCTTTTATAGTTTTTATATTGAAATATCTGACTATGATTTTGTGTGAAAGGTCTGATACCAATTGTAGTGGATTCAAATTTATGTGAGCAATAAAGAAGCAATTGGCAGATACTGAAAAAATATTTTGTGAAAAGCTGTATTTATTACAAATACCAGGACTGTGACAAAGTACTATTGGGATTAAGTAACTTTCCTAATGTATTTATAACTTTAAATAAGTTTTAATTAACCAGTTACCTGTAAAATTAACAAGGGTGCATATTTTTTTCAACAACATTTTGGTTCCTGAGTGCTAGAAATATAAATGTACAAGTGAGTTACTTTATTTCAATGTTAAATTTATGTATTAACATTTATTCACTCTTAGTAACTACAGAATTGTTGCTGAGAAGTTTCATTGCAAATCTAAGACTATTGGCTGCACTGATCTCTTGTTTATACAACATAATTTCATCTATACTTATCCAGCTAAATATTGCATAGGTGGTGAGACTGGAAGTGTACCAGTTTAAAGTAAATTTAGTAAAACTCACTTTAATTCTTTTGTAGATATGATGGATTTGCAGCATGAACTTGCACAAATAATGCATGTTTTTCTTATGGTTCATTAAACATGATGCACACTATTCTGCAACAGAAAATCCTATTGTGCCTTACCTTGTGCTTTTGTGGGCACCATGTTTATTATTGAAGGGTTTGTTATCTGAAAAATTTTTAATTCTCAGTTTTACGTCTCAGATGCTAATGAATGAGTATATATAATATATATAGTCTGCCATGCAAATTTCTACTCATGAGGGACAAGTACATATTTTTGATGAGTGAGTAGATTTTATGTCAGGTCTGGTAGATTTTCATGAGTATTACTATATATATGTATTATATATGTATATAAACTGATTTTGCTGTATTTGATGTGCATCATAGTGATTTGTTGACCTGATCTTAGTGACCCCATCTTGTGACCTGTTGCAAGAGTGAATGTAAAAATAGTTGTGGCATTTTAAAAGGTCACCTTTTGATGCAGATGCATCATTTTCTTGCTTCTAAAATATATTTCTTGTAAACACTGTACATTTTATTATTGTAATATGTACTATTATGCAGCTTATTTTACCTAAAACTGTTAAGTTGACCAATATCCCTCCCTGCAAGACAGAGGGGAATGTGTATAATATCTGGACATTTGAGAAAAATCAGATATTTGATGGAATTTGTCACCTGTCCTGTAAAACAAACAAAAACAAAACTCTAATTAAAGGTTTATTAGGGGTTTTTATATGCGTCTCAGCTTTTCGATCTTCAGAAGTCTGTTTGATTTGTATATTCTGCATTTGGTGAATGGGTGAGAGAAGAGCTTTGTTCTACAACTATTTAAAGTTTAACAAATACTCATGTTCTCAAGACACAAGTTTAGGCTGTGCTGTAGAGCTGATTTAATACGTACTTTAACTCCACTGAAGACCAATCTTGAGCTGAGAGATCACTGACATTGAGCACAGGAGTATGTGGGAGTTCCTGTGAGAGTATTTTATTTTTGTAATATATTTTAAGGCCAGAAGGGAACATTATGATTACCTAATCTGACTTGCATAACACTGGTCCAAGAATCTCTCCCACAAATGTCAGCAGCATCAAGCTCATAATTTCTGTTTGAGCTATAGCAAATTTTTAGACTCTATCATAGCTCTAGATTTCCATGATTGATTACCCTCACTCTTAAACTGCACCTTATTTCTACTGTGAATTTGTCTAGCTTCAGCTTCCAACCATTGGATCTCATTATACTTTTTCTGGTAATTTTCTACCTTGACAAATCTTTTTCCCATGCCATTACTTGTGGACTGTGACCAAGTTACCTCTTAATTCTTTATTTGATTAAAGCATTGTATGTTTTCCCCAAAAGTTAGACTGCAATAAATGCCTATTCCTGGAGACTAGAATGTTTCATAGGTGCCTGGAAGTCTAAAGCTATGCTACTGTACTAGGGAAATTGTAACCTGCATATTTTGAAATATTAAAAGGTGAGCCCACTCGTGCAATGGAGAAAATCCCTATAGATTTTGGGTTAAAATACACCAAGAGTGAGTATGGGCAGAGGAAGGTGACAAACAGCCCAATCAGAAAACTTCTTAAAAACAGTTCTATGCTGCTATTATGGTTTTTTTCTGTTTTTGAAACATGGGCACAGACTTCTTTAGAAAAACCTATCTTTTGTTAAATCCTGTGGTTTTCTAGAACAGTTTCTTTAGCTATGTTGTAATTCTGGTTTCTACATTTAGCCAGTTGTATTTGCTCCTTTTGCAATGCTATCTTGTCTTTATGGTCTGTGGAGAACAGTAAAGAAAAAAGTTAATTACAGAAGCACAGCTAATGTCTGACCCTTGCTGCTAAATATTGTATGCAATACTTGATGTATAAAAGACCATAATGAACCCTCCTTTCTTGTTCTGATGCAGGTAATGACACTTAATCATAAAGTAAAATTCTTAAATATTCACCATTTTTTCTCTGGCTGGGTGTGGGGGTAACTATTAAAGCTAGCATACATGGGCTACTAATCTTCAGATTTTCATAAAGCTGTACTCAAGGCTTTTAAGATACTTGACACTATAGTGGTTAAACCAGTTAACTAAATAATACCCACCTTCCCTCTTCTCTGCCCTCAGAGGTCTATGCTTTCTGAGACCAGTTGCTCCATTTAATGTAGGCTTAATCTTGCTACAGCAAAATGAAATAAAGACACTGTCATCCTTAATTGCTCTCTTGACCAAAAAGCCATTTTAGCTGGGTGGTGGTGGTCTCTGTCAGACTGGGGAGCCAACACCATCGTTTTTACAGCAAATACATTAATGAAGTTGGTCACTCTACCATATCCTTTCCTCTTTATATTAAGCCTTTTCCAATATATAATCCAGACTTGCTTTAATGCTAAAAGGGGAAATTAGTAAATTGAGAGATGCTAATGATAGTCCTAGCTCTAGACTAGTCATTTGAATCCTGCCCCTGGGAGTGACAAAGAGTCCTATGGCACTTTATAGACTGACTAAGACATATTGGAGCATAAGCTTTCATGGGTGAATACCCACTTCTTCAGATGCATGTAGTGGAAGTTTCCAGAGGCAGGTTAGGGTGACCAGACAGAAAATGTGAAAAATCGGGATGGGGGGTGGGAGGTAATAGGATCCTATATAAGAAAAAGACCCAAAAATCGGGACTGTTCCTTTAAAATCGGGACATCTGGTTACCCTAAGGCAGGTATAAATATGCAAGAATCAGTGAAAGTCACTTTCACTGGCTGGTGTTCACCCTGTTATAGGAGTTGGTGGTTTTTCTTTTTCCGTGGTAATGGGTTGTTCATGTTACAAAAACTGCTGCTGAAATTAGCACTTTGTAGTCTCCCCGCAGCCCGCAAGGGAGCTGCCTGGGAGCCGGTGGCGAAGCCTGTATTATCAGAGGCGGCCTGCTCCATCCTTCCCCGGGGCGATGGGGCTGCATGAGGCCTTTCCAGGCTGCCGGCTGGAATGATTGCTGGGCTGCACCAGAGTGCCCGACTCTCAGGGCTGTGCTAAAGCCCATGCAGTAATCCCCCCCGCCCGGGGGAGAGCCGCGCAGTGGTGGCAGGGGCACCGTTTATGGTGGGGTCTCCTCTCCTCCCAAATAACACTCGGGTGCTGTTTGCTCTGGGGGAGCCGCACCGCCCCCGGCAGCCCGGCCCTGCGGCTGGGTTGGTGCCCGGCGGGGCGGGACGGAGCTGGCCCCTGCGCTCTCCGCTGCTCCATGCTCATATTTGGCATTAGCTGCCGGTGCCCAGGAATTTCCCGTCATGCCTCCTGGGGCGGCCGGGCCCGTCATTCTGCTCCCGGGGGTGGGAAGGGAGGTGCTGGCGGGGCCGCCCCATGCGCGCTCGGCCGCCCCTGCCGCTCCTCTCGCTCTGCCTGGTGGCCGCGGTGGTAGCAGCAGGTAAGAGGCCCGGGACCCTGCCCGACCCGCCCAAGGAGCCACCTGCCCGCCTCGCTTCCAGAGCCGGCCCGGCCCCGCGGCGCGTAGGCTCCTGCTGCCCAGCGCGGTGCGCAGGAGATGATGCCTTTGCGCCCGAGGGGCAGGAGACCGAGGACTGACAGCGTGGGGGTGGTGTAGGGCTGGGGCTTGGCGGGGAGAGAGGCAGCAGAGCAGCCCCAGGGGGCGATGGGGTAGGAGGTGATCAGGGAGTGGGTGCAAAAGCAACACCTGCAGTGCGGGAGGGGGGAAACAGCCCCAAGTGGCTTGGACAAGCTGTTCATATTCAGCAGGAGAGGACCGGGCCCTGGGAGGCGGTGGGGAGAATGACAGGAGCAGCCCTAGAAAGGGGGGGACCCTTTGGAAGTCAGGGCTAGGCCCAGCCTGAGCTCACCATGGGTTTCAGGTCTGCAGAGTTTGCATCAGGCCCACATCCTTTCTTGGAGGAAAGAGGGTGGTGGCCTTTGCTGCCTTTCTTTGTAGGACAGCAACCTAACTAAGTCTTCCAAACATAAACACACAAAATATGAGAAACTGAGAATAGATCCAGTCACTCAGCCTTTGGATAGGTAAGGCTCTGTTCCTGCTTACTGCAGAGCCCTTGGGGCTGAGAGCCTAGCACAAGTTGGCATCCTAGAATAATAGTGGGATGCTGTAGTCAACATTTACTGAATGTTAATAACAAGGCACAATAACTATAAAGGAATATTGTATTTTAGAATAAGTGCTTCTGTAAAATAAGTGTTAGACTTCAGATGGACTTACAATATTTTTAGCGGCTGCTGAGCTGCCTATGCTCTTACTTTAGGAACAGCTTGAGCCTTATATTGCATATGTCATGGTTTGTCAGTTCCCTTAAATTTCCCCTTTTTTATAATCAAGATAGTTCTAAAAGTACACTGTTTTGAAAGATACCCAAGCAAAATATCTACAGTATACAGATGGTTTGCCTTAGTGATATGGAGCTCTGTTGATGGCTTGCAGTCCATAAATGGTAGTTTGGAATCCACCCACACTGTGGCCTAATGCCAGTTACTTTGAATCCAGTGTTTAATGCTAAGAATCTTTCTTGTTTATATTTTTGTCCTTGCTGACTTGTTACCAGTGTTTACAGTCTCATTTTTTGATTATTTCTTCCTTCCTTCCTTTTGATTTCCCTGCTGCATGCCTTTGCAGTTTTGTCATGGTGCTTGGGCTACTTGTCTGGCAAGTCTTGTTAGTTGCATTGCTTTTTGAGGTTTGATTCAGGACATAAATTTCATGTGACTTTTAATCCTAATCAGGCATTTGTTCCTAGTTTTTAAGATAATGTCCCGCACTATTTTAGAGATTTCTCACTCTAGAAAAAACTTATTTAACAGACTACAAAAAGATATTTAATCTGTATAGGGAATTAAATATGGTGAACAATTAATCACATTGCTAAATAACCCAGGAAGGTAAGTGCCTGTCCTAGCAAAAATCTAGGTTACAGAAAAATAAATATTAGATAAATTAAACAGAGAATCTCTGCTTTGGGATTGGAAAAAAAAACTTTGTTATAGCTGGAGCCTTTATTCACTGTCATCCACACATTTGACTTGCAGAAAATAAAATGTCCACTTAAGAGAGAGATCTCAGTGTAAAATTCTGCGGTGACTTTAACAAAGTCATTCAAGTCAATGGAGTCATACTATGTATAAATCAATGTGGAATTTGGCTGCTTGATTTACATTCCTTTCTCTTAATATTTCTTTGGTTCTTCAGAAGTCACCTCAGGTGGGTCCTTTAGGAAGAAAAGTGTAATCAAATTTTTCTCCGCAAAAAGAGCAAGCCATCAGCTTTAAACATGTCAGCTTTAAACATGTCAACTTTTGTCAACCATATTGGCTTAGGTTTTTGGATTTGGCTAGAAAGTCACATAAATTAGTTGACTCTAGACAAAAATATCACTCCTTGACTGAGTGACCCTTCTTATATCCAAATAGTGATGTTAACATTGTCACAGGAATTAACTTATTATAGATTTACTTGTTTTCACCTACCCCAAAAACTCTTCTTGAAAGCCTATTTCATTAAAGGTAACTTGCACATGGGGTCGGGGGGGAAAGTGTTATGCCCTTTTTCCCCTTGATGTATAATGAAGGCCTGAATGGATTTTTTTTTCTGCTTGAGGTTTTATCTATTCTACAGGACTTTCTCTAGGTGACTGGGGAGTTAGTAGGTGTGTTATAGCAGAAACTCCAAAGAAGTAAAGCTTGATAAATTGAGGAGGGAACTGATTTTTATGCAGATTGTTTAAAGCTTGTTTTATTTAGTTAAAAAATACTTGGAAGAAAAGATCACTCTGTTAAGGATTCAGTATCCCTCGCAACTGCGGCTGAGGGCTGAGAAGACTGCCAATCTACAGCTGAGGAGTTCTAGTAAACACAGGGAAGATGAGTTTTGAAATTCTTGATATTTCTAAGGTTTAAGCAAGCAAACAAAACCAAACCAGCCTGTTAGACTTTTTTTTTATATATACAGTCAAGTAACAAAAAATGGACATCTTGTTGCTTTGGATCCAGGCCAATCTTGAAATTTCTTGGTGAAATGCATGAATTCCCCTGCCTCAAACCAACCAGAAGGGTAAGGTGCCCCAAAAATACCAAGATAAGAGAAACAACAACCCCTAAAGTAGAGAGGGAATGTTTGATTAAAAATCCCAGGATGAGAAAGGGGCCCAAAAGATTTCTAGAAGAGGAGAGAAATTAATTTTAAAAAATTGGGAAAGGAGAAAGAAGGTACAGAGAGAAAATAAAAAAGTCTTCATTTTAGAGTGAAAATTCTATATTTGAATATTTTGGCTATTAGTGTACTAGTTATAATCGTACAAGTAGCCAAAAGAGACTCCAAAATAAATTTAAGCATGGGATGGTGTGACATACCAGGGTACAATCCAGACTAATGAATAGCTGTGTCACCCCTGCCTTGTAATCTGCCTTTACAATGCCTTGCTGCTGTAGCCTTCAGCCTGGACTGCTCACAAAACAGCCTTCAGCATGTAAATCACTCCCAGGTGTGTGCATGTTCGTGTGCGTGCTGCAGCCAGCCATACTTTGGCTCTTGCCAGCCTTAAGATTTCCACAGGGTGACCCCCAACAACGCCTAGTCCCAGATTTCCCCCCAGAAATATGTGTCCTGTACTGCCCAGCCCTGTCCTGGACAGTACAACAAATATAACGAGTATATTATTCCTTTAAGGTCACAACTTGTTACCCCAAATGGAGTTACCCAGACACTTCAACTTGAACACAATAAAACAAATGTATTAACTACAAAGAGAGCTCTTAAGTGAGGATGAGTGTTGAGGCATGAAAGTCAGAAATGATTACAAGAAAAATAAAGATCAAACGCTTTCTGGAGCCTAACAAACACAAACTATATTATATTCAAAGCAAAGGTTTTTTTCCCCTCACCACCTGCTCTTGACAGTCTCACTGATCAAACTCTTTAGGTCAGGACTCCTTCCCCAGAATCCTATGGCTGCTTCAGGTGCAGTGAATGGAGTGGGGGGGCTGGGAAGAGGGTGCTTTGGGCTGCGTGTCCCTCCTTTTTATAGTTTCAGTCCCCCTCTTGAAAAACATTTTAGCTGAGACCCATGGGGTAAAGAATTTATGTGAAAGGATATTCCCTGCTGTTTTTTTCCACCTGTTTGTTTTCCTTCCCTGCTTGATGACTGTTTACTGCATAAATGCAAATTAAGGCAAGCATATATCCCTTCCTTTGTTTGGGGCAGACCTGATTTCTGCCTGGGAAGGCCTGTGGGGTTTGGAACATGTGGTAATAACATCATGCAGGGGAATCTTAAAACTTCACATAATCTGTTGCCACAAACTTTTTACTGGGACAATACTGACCAGCAAATTATGAGCTTTCAAATGATATCTTACAAGGCATACTTTGTACAAAGATTATTACAATAGTGTGGAGGGTGTGACTACAGGGAAGTATTCCATCACAGATGGATTGTGGGATCCCTCTGTGGTGACAGAAATTAAATTAAAGCTCTGTCCGGTTTCTCTGATGATAGCCACCACGATGAACAGGTGCAGCATCTCCCTTCTCCTGCCAGAGTTCCCTGGACAAAAAAAAATTACTCTGTTTCAGGCCCTCTACCACCAGTCAGTTTTAACCCCTCACCAGAAGGCACTGAAAGCCACTTATTAGAAGTGGTGGTATTTCATACACTCTCCCTGTAAGGTGCACACATGGTGCCAGTTAATCATCTTGTCTGTGTAACTGCTTTAATCTCTCTTGTCAGGTTGCACTCTGGTGTGTATATATACAGTAGGTATAACTGTAAAATTTTACATACAAGTCAAGAAATTCAGTTATGTTTCCATAGCAACTCTTACTTTATACATGTATTTTGCCCTCTTGTGAACTAAGACTCAAAGTGAGGGTTAGTAAGGAAGTGATGGTATGATTCCCCTTCTTTCAATGTCAGTAGTGAGACAGATTTCGGCACTGTTAGTGTGAATTTGTGTGCAATGTAAACAAGCATGTTTGCTGTGGGAACCATAAGTTTAAATTTTCCCAATGTGGCCCATGGGGCTCCAGCAGTTTTGGGGCTGGGTCTTTCCCTTGGCCCCACCTGCCGCCCCTGGGCGCTCCCCGCCCAGGCTATTTACAATGGCCCAGGGCCCCGGCAGCACAGCGGAGCTGAGCGGCATCTGCCTGCTTGCTCCATGTGTCTGCTGGCCCCTCCCTGCGGCCCCGGGGCAGGGCTGTGCCTCCGCATGCTGCCCTGCTCCAAGCGCCCCTGTGGCCAATGGGAAGCTGCAGGGGTAGTGCCTGTGGGCAGCAGCGTGCGGAGGCCCCCCAGCCCTGCCCCACCTTGGAGCCCCAGGTAAGTGCTGTACCCCCAACCCCTTCCCTGAACCTGTACCCCCACTCCCTCCCCACACACCCTAGCCCCCAAACTCCCTCCCAGAGCCTGCACCCCCACCCCTGCCTCAGCCCAGAGCCTGCACCCCAGACCCCCTCACCCCTTCTGCACCCAAACTCCCTCCCAGAGCCCGCACTCCAATCCCCTACCCCAGACCTCCTCTCCTACCCCAGAGCTCCTCCCAGAGCCTTAGGCAGGTGGGGGGGTACAGTTTTGGGGGGCAGGTTCTGGGCAGCATGAGTGAAATTATTGGCCCGCTGGGAGGATTTAAGGACTGGCACTGGCCCTAAGGTAAATTGAGTTTGAGACCCCTGATCTAGTGGTTTGTCCCAGGAATTGGCTTCATGCAGTAGGACAGGGGTGGTGAGATGGCCAGCTTTCTGGGCCGAAGTGCTTAAAATCTGAATGATGGAATTGAGGGAAAAGTGGAGAAATAACATATGTCAGGAAAGAGGGGTGAGCAAGACATGGGTTACAGAAATATAATTGAGGATTCTCAGTTTAGGCTTTCAGAAGTGTAGATGGTTCAGGGTGGTTGTATTTCATTTAAAATGTGGATTCTCTCACATTGTAGCTAAGTAATGCTACAGAAGTGAGTTCTTAGGAGTGGTATGAAGAGTGACCATGGAAGCTTGATGAGTAGATTTTATTAAGACATTCCAAACACTGGGACAGCATGAAAAAAGGCAGAGACATGTCTGAGAAAGTGCCACCCTTATTAAACCTTCTGTTGGTAGAGCAGTGAGGGTGGGAAACATAGAAAGAGACCAGGGAGGGTGGATAAAAAATCAATGATTTAAAAATAAAAAAAAATAAAAAAATCGGATTTTTTTTATTTAAATTGGATTTTTTTGATAAAATGCTTTTTTGAGGAAAAAACCTATCTAAAGATAGTTTTAATTAAGATACATTATAGCTCAAAGATATCTCATCATGGAATAGGGATTATAAATTCTAATTCTATAGTATGAGACAATATATTCATGTTGTTTAAGAAAAGTTTTGTAAATGAGTTCCAATAGTTCATGCATTAGGGACCCAATCTTATGCGGTTCCACAGGCTTCTGTATAGATTATTTAGGTTAATCTTTCTATCTACCCAATGGGACTCAGTGCTCAGTCTAGAAGATACCATCAGAGATGCTTAGTTTTGCAGTTCTCAAACTGTGGATTTGTGTCTCCAGAGGTAACATGCCAGTTAACAGCAAAAATGTTTTTAAATAAATAAATAAATAAATAATAGAGGTGAGAAATAACAGATCTCAACTCTATTGTCCCTCTGCAAATTTGTGTACACAGAGTCAATCCCTTACCACTCACGCTCTAAAAGTGCAAAGTTTCAAACGTTCAATGAAATGTTGGGGGCAGAATAGATCTGGACAAGGAGAAGAAGTCAGGAGATAAATGTGAGAAGCGAGGGACACGTGCTTGTTTTGTTAAAATATTATGTGTGCTGTTTGAAGAAAAAAATCCAGAATACTTAACGTTGTTGTTTTAGTTAAATAAAACAATTTAAATGTCTGCCTGGTGATGTTCTCCTAATACAGCATAGCAAGAAAATCCTCCAAATATTAATGATTAACCTGTTGAATTGGAGATAGTTCACCTCCCAATGACTTCATAAATATCTGCTTCAATTACCTTTGGTAAATGAAATAACCAAACAATCATTCATTTTCTGATATAGCTGTAAACCTAATCTGAAAAGTTTTCAAAATAAATCACTGTTTAAAAATGTATAGTGTGTACCTTCTAAAAATGAAACCTACATCTGTCTCTGAGTTGTGAAGAATATGTATTAAGGTTATCACAACCAACAAGGATGCACTTTTATGTAGAAATCCATGATTAAATTGAGTCTTCCTGACTAGTAATTCAAATCAATTTGATTTAAATCAAATCCACCCTGAGCCCAGGTCAGAGGTGTATACAATTTATTAATAAAAAATTAGACCAGGGCAGATAGTTGCTATAAAGGTCTTGGCCAAAAAATGAGTTATTTGCATGCTTCCATAACCCACCACTTCATTCATTCATTCATTCATTCATTCATACATACATACTTTTTATTTATTTATTTATTTAAAGTTTTTGATTCCAGGAAACTTTGGGGCTTGTAGAACTTTTATGAGGACTCCATGTTTTCTTTCAGTGGAAAGTGTATAGACTGTTGGTCCATAATACCTCAGTTTCATTCACATGATAGGTCGTTGCCGCTCTAAGTGACTATCATGCTCTACTGTGCTAATGATTTGTGACCAAAGAGATCTATCTACTCAGTAGATGTTGAAAAGTTTAGAATTAGCCATGACTGTTTCTTGAGACCATTTTCTCAGCTTTTTCTTTTAAAAACTTCAGAATATGTATTGACAACATGTCAGATTATATAGAGAGAAAATCTGGTGAGCAGTGCCTAATTCCAAACACAGTTTATTGTGTACATCTTTTTAAATTCACAAATGTTAAGATCTGCAAATTGACTTAATAGCCATCCATCAATATGGCTTATCCAGTCATTGTCTTATTTGTTTATTCAACCAGCTGCTTAAAAATGCCGCATAAGTGTCTAAATGATAGGTCATATCTGCTTCAGTCTGAATCTCAAAATATATTCACACCAACACTGGAAAAAGGAATAAATATGCATGCAGGATAGCCTCTTTTTGAATCCTCCACTGGTTCTCCCTTCTCTATTGCATCAAACATACGCTATTTGTATTTACTTTCAAAGCCCTTCACAGTCAGGTCCCGCCCTACCTATCATCTCTCACTCACTACTGAATGTCAAAGCTCCCCTCTGATCGACCCGTGATACCAGTTTCCACTGCCCACTGTTAAATTTTTAAACAAACACGTTTGTGCTTTCTCCCATGCTGCCCCTCATGTTTGGAAGGAGCACTCCATAAACATCTGCAGAGTTGTCTCATCATTTACCTTTAGATCCCTCCTCAAAACTCTCCTTTGCTCGGATGCATACAGAAAGATTGACAAAAGTTAGGCTGTTGGTGTGCTGAGCCCATTGCCTAGCATGCTGATCACCTTCGCCTCATTGTTTCCTAATATTCTCTATCTTTCTGTGTCCAGCTGTTGTCTCTTGTCTTAGGCTTTGATTGTAAGCTCCTTGGGGCAGGGACTGTTTTTGTTCTGTTTGTACAATGCCTAACATAATGGGGTGCTGGCCCCTGCCCTACATGCTACAGTAATATAAATAATAAATAAAAACAAAGTATATTTTTAAAAAGTACTATGAAAAACGGAAGAGAGTAATAACACTGCTAGTAAGTAATCCTCTATACTGTTATGGCAGAAGGTGCCAATGGCATGCGCATTAGGGGTTATTGAGGCATAAGCACCCCACCCAGTATGAAACTCTCCGTAGAAGACATGAATGATGCCCTGCAGTAGTCCCATCCATAAAACTGTTAAAGATATTTTGTGAGTTAAAACACTCCTCTCTGTTTGGGCCTTTAAACTTCTCTGAATGTCCTTTCTGTTGCAGAGCAGTGGCACAAAAGGAAGATTAATGGCCCAGGTCACTTAGTCCCAGTAGATTCTTGGACTAGGGGTTTCCTGGGTGTAAAGTGAAGGGAGTGAGGGAAGAAATGGAGCTCAGATATGTTTAAATTGTTGGATTGGTTTGAAATTGGAGGGCAAGTCTAAGAGAGACAGAGTCCAAAGCAGATGCTTCTAATCTTGGGACAGCGCATAGGTGCCTTGCATTAGGTTTCTGTAAGAGAGAGTTGCCTATGTGCAGTCTGTTGCTACCCCTGTTCAAGGAAACAGGACTCATGTACATTTTGTAAATAAACTTTACACTAAGAAAATGCCCAGTTCTGTGTTAGAGTTCTGCTCCAAGTGGGAAACTGACCTGCTAAGCCCTGAAATCTACTTCTGCTCAGCAACAGGTTAGCAGAGTATGGAGTACATCAGAAGAGCACTGTGTAGCTCAAAAACTTGTCTCTTTCACCAGCAGACATTAGTCCTATAAAAGAGATTACCTAACCCTCCTTGTCTATCAAATATGGCTGTTTTACCTGCATTCTCAATGAGACCCAAAGGAAAAATATATTTGTAACTCTTCTGCGAGCTGGAGCCGGTAGCAACCAGGGCTGGGTTCAATATCTAGAGGTTCCTTTTCAACAATACAACACAGAACCAGCTCAAGCCCCTACCCAGTAACGTGGGAAAATTACACACCACCCCCTGGGTGCCTCTGAGAGGCAATATTTCCCCAGTCGCTAGCAGAGTCTGAATGTAGAAAAGAAACTTTTAATGAAAGGAGGGAAGTCACCTGACATTAATTAGGGAAAATGCCACAAGTGGGATTCATAATGATGAAATTGACTGGGACACCCACCCCAGAGTGCGTGTGGCAGTGCCTTCTGCCTCATGTTCTTGACGTCTACAGCTAAAAGTTCCCTTTCTGTGCCCCCCTCTGCTTCCTCACCATACCCTACTCACAGTGGTTGTCCTTGGTCAGTGAGGACCCAGGGTTCAGAGGCGCATCTGTGTGAGGTCACCTCCCACCTAGGGAAAAAGGCACCTTGCGTGCTCCACCATCTGAGCACATGCTTTGGCTGGCCGGCCCCACCAGCCACTGCTCCTGACTGGCCCTGCCAGCCACTTGTTCTGCTCACTGCCTCACCAGCCACTCATTCATCGGCTGTCAGTCACCTTCTGCTGCCACCTGCCTCTCTGCTGTGACCTCTGCACATCAGTCTCATAGTAATTTTCAGCTCTTTGCAGGCTGGGCAGAAACACTGCCCCCATCTCAAGTGATTTCAGCTCTCATTTGAGTACTTTAATATAGCAAAGAGGCTCCTAATGAAGCCTATTTACCTTTTTCTTTGAACGGGTTGGGGAGGGGGAACAGATTAAACCAGACTGGGGACCCTTGGGTAGAGTCCACACCTCCTGGCTGGGACACCTGTCCCCACTTCTTTTCCTTTCACAGGGCTCTGGCATTTGAGCCCCGGCTTAACGAGGTCCTTTCAGCTGAGGGTGACCCCCTCATTTGGGACAGGTTAAGAACAGTTCTGCTCCCCTTTATTCATACAATAATGACAACATTGGTAACAGCAATTCACTACCCCTGCATTCAGTACCAAAGCGATTTGTAACCCAACACCAGCCATAGCTGATTACTTTGAGCAACACAGCTCTATCTGCTGGATATCTAAGCAGAGTAGGTGTGTTCATGTAAATACAGTTTGCTCCTGAAATCTCTCTCCCTCCCAGCTAGCTGTCAGGAGCGAATTCATTCAGACCCTGCTTACACATTTAATAGCTGGTGTCATTGTCTAAGAGTGCCAGCATGCTTGCCCTGTTAGCAGACTACTGATTATATGGACTCTGTAGTTGTAGAGAGGATTGTTACCCTGTTGATGTAAATCTTTTGCACTGGTTCTCAGTCGGGGGTATGCAGAGGTCTTCCAGGGCAGTGGTTCTCAACCAGGGGCCTGGGGCTCCCTGAGGGGCCATGAACAGATTTCAGGTGATCTGCCAAGCAGGGCCAGCATTAGATGCTTGGGGCTGAAGGCCGAGGCTCTGAGCTCCACCACCTGGGGCTGAAGTCAAAGCCTGAGCAACTTAGCTTCATGGGGGCCCCTCTGGCATGGGGCCCTGAATAATTGCCCTGCTTGCTGACCCGTAACATGGATTTTATATGCAGAAAACCAGTTGTTGTGGCACAAGTGGGCCATGGAGTTTTTATAGCATGTTGGGGGCGGAGGGACTCATAAAGAAAAAGGTTGAGAACCCCTGTTCCAGGGGGTACATCAACTCATCTAGCTATTTGCCTCGTTTTACAACAGGCTACATAAAAAGCACTAGCAAAGTTGGTACTAATTTCATACAGACGATGACTTGTTTTATACTGCTGTATATACTATATGCTGAAATATAAGTACAATATTTATGTTCAAATTGTTTTATTTTATAATGTAGGGTAAAAATGAGAGTGAGAAATTTCTCAGTAATAGTGTGCTGTGAGACTTGTATTTTTGTCTGATTTTGTAAGCAAGTAGTTTTAAAGTGAGGTAACACTTGGGGTATGCAAGAGACAAATCAGCCTTTGAAAGGGGTACAGTAGTCTGGAAAGGTTGAGAACGTCTGTCATAAAGGACTCTAGCTCTGTGTTGCAGAGTTGCTTTGTCTAAGCTATGGATATCAGAAATCATACAAGAACCATAGGCGTGCGCACGGCATGTGCTGCTGGTGCACGTGCACACCCTAATGTTGGGGAGGGGGCTGGGCTGCCTGCTCCTGCAGGACAGCGTCTGGCTCCACGCTGAGCCAAACGCTGCTGAAACGCATGGTTGGGGGTGCAGGGGGTTGAATGGGAGGCGGAGGCAGTCAGGAGGGGACAGGGAGCAAACCCAAGCTCCACGGTTCGGGGGCGTGGGGGGCTCTCACCTCGGGGGCAGTGCTCACCCCTCCCTGGCATCCTTGTAGCAGAGGCAAGGCTGCTCCACACGCTGCCTCCTCCTCCCCCCTCCCAGGGCTGACCCGGTTCCCAGCCGATTGGCCAGGAACCTGGCCAATGGGGGCTGTGGGGGGGGGGGCAGTGCCTGAGCCGCCTGACCGCGCCTCCCCAGCAGGGAGAGGGAGGGAGCTGCAGACACAGAGAGAGAGAAGCAGGAATCTGCCACTATCAGACAGCAAGTGTGAAAAATCGGGACAGGGGGTGGGGGTAATAGGAGCCAATTTAAGAAAAAGACCCAAAAATCGGGACTGTCCTATAAAATCGGGACATCTGGTCACCCTAGAGGGGGCAGACAAACAGATGGAGCTGGGGGCAGGAGAAAGGAGCAGTGATTGGCACCCCGGGGCTGGCATAAAATACACAGTACAGAGAGGGCTTACTGCAGGGGAGGGGTATAGCAACACTCCCTTACTCCACAGACCAGACCCAGGCTGCAGCTGGCTCTATCCATTACCCCCCCCCCCCCCCACAGAGACCCACACAACCCTCTGCCCCCCCGAAGATTCCCACCAGCCCCTGTGCCCCATCACCCCTCTCCAGAGAGCCCCCCCTTTGTGTCTCCAGAGACAGCTCCCCTCCTCCCGTCTCCCCTGCTCTCAAGCTCCCTACAATCTTTCCCTTTGCCTTCCTCCCTCCCCCACCCCCCCAACTCATTGGCCAGGAGGCTCCCAGACTGTTGGCCACCAAGGCCAATGGGAGCTGCACCTGAGGCAGGGGGCCTGCTTGCAGATGCAGACCTGCCCAGCTGTGCCAGTGCCTCCACAGCACGGGGAGGGGGAGCCACAGGTGAGCAAACCCCGCTCATCATCATCATCACAGGCCCAGCAATTCTCTGATTATTTAATTTCACTGAGGCAAGTAATTTAATCTACTCTCCCTTTTCAGACAGTTTGTGGCTTTTCCTGTAAGAAAACTTACAATTTCTTTGCAAAGAAGTCCAGTTATAGGTTTCACTTGAGAAGTATATTTTCTGATTGTTCATAAGCTTATTTATTTTAACTCCGTTTCATAGAGAATTTTAAAAGTCACTTGAATTGTACCTGTTTTTTCCATTGGTCCAAAACCACATGGAAGATGTGCAGATTTTTATTTCTATGGGCCAAACCACCCTATGTAGAAATGTAAATGTCAGAGAGCTAGAAAAGCTCTGCAAGGGTAAGAGTCCTTTCAGGAAATTGCCCTCAAGTCATTCATTCCTCTGGGCATCCCATTCTATTGTTCCCTCGTACAGTGAGAGAGATCAGTGTCTCCACCCACAGGGGAGATGCAGAAAACTGGGCCAGCCATTTTGCCTCTACCCTTTTTCTCTGTCTGCTCCCTCTACCAGCCCCTTTGGTCTCCCTGGGATTCCCCCTACCATTATTCCCCCTGGTCTTCTTCCTCTGGAGCTTCTCATGAAGTAAAGTTGTTATTACAGGTTCTTATCTCTGTAATATATTTAATTTTGATGTATTTATCAAGTGTTAATTAATGCACTATGGGAGTCCCCCTTCAGCCCTCTGTATACATTGATCCTCTTCTTTCCATATGTTTTGCCCATAGCCTAGGGTTTTCTGCAGCCCTAGGGCAGCCAGCAATAACACCTGCGCCTTTGCAATGGGGTGAAGGAAGGGAACCATGAGATCGCTATTTATGTGATTTGCAAGAAGTGTTGTTATTACTCAGGGTACCAAATGTATTTAAATGATATAAGTGCCTTGTAAAATCCCAAAGCAAGCTCATTTTCATTTCTCATATAATCTCATATACATGAAAACTGACTATCTTTGTATACGCCTGGTATCACACAGCAAAAATTTGGTATTTTGTGTCTCATTTTTTAAGTTTGTATTTTTAAGTAAAGTTTAGTTGTTAATTTAAAAAAAATTAAGTTTAGTTTTAGTTTCTTTATTTTTATTCATCAGACAAACTAATGTCCTTTATGATTAAGTATTCAATAAACGTTTGCCTTTAAAAAATAAATAAATAAATAAATAAAATTCCCTGGGTGCACACCCTAATGAAATGTGCTGCGCACACCTATGACAAGAACTCAGCATGCTGAAATGTGATTGTCATGGCTGACGGCATGGCAATAGAGCATGAATAAACACTAATGTTATCCTTCTGACAGGCTTCTGTTTAGATTTTTCCTCATTTGCAGTATGTTTGAGATGTGCATATACTCTGTATGTATATAGATACACAAAGAAAAACCTTAGTTTAAAAAAAAAGCTAAGGCTAAAAGTGTGTTTCAGTTTACTCTAAATAACACCCCCAAAATTGCTTTCTTTACAAAAATTCTGTGTTTTAAAAAATAAACAAAAACTCCCACAGCCCCACTACCACCTATATTGAAAAGTCATTCCTCACCTCTGTACCGTGCCAATCTCCTGCCCCAGTCCATGCAACTCCTCTTTCTGCCTCTTTTTACTGGCCTTATTTTGAGACCAGGAATTGTGGCCCCTTGGCACCCTTTCATGTCCCTCCCAGACCTCTTCCCTTCTGCCCTCAGTTTAGTGTTCATACCTCCAATGACCCTCTTGGTCCTTTCCCCTCTGGTATCCTACACATCCTGTCCATGGTCCACCACTTCTGGATCACTACCTACTGCCTGTATTAGCACAGCCTTACATCAGCAGAAAGTCAATGTATGTTTATAAATTATATTAAACTTTGGTCTATGTACACGTGAAAGCAGCTCTATGTAACTCCCTGCTGACCCCAGAAGCAAAAAGTTACTACTCACGAAGGCAAACAAAACAGGTTTTCCATGATTGACGGCCTGTTACATATCAGGTTGTCAAAACTGCTTGCTTACTACGTACTAGTGGTACTTAGCTTTAGCCAATGTTGCTAAAAAATCATTAATGCTTTCATAAGCATTAATTTTACCTACACTTTTGTTAAAGGGTAGGATATTTTGAGGAGAAAGGTATGACTGACTTTTTAAAAAAAATTTGCAATCTATCTTGAATACTTTGTCACTTGATTGCATATACTTTTTACTCATAATACTGCATACAATAGAACCTCAGAGTTATGAACACCAGATTTATGAACTGACCGATCAACCACACACCTCATTTGGAACTGGAAGTACGCAATCAGGCAGCAGCAGAGGGAGAGAGAGAAAAAGCAAATACAGTACAGTACTGTGTTAAATGTAAACTACTAGAAAAATTAAGGGACAGTTTAAAAAAAAAGATTTGACAAGGTAAGGAAACTTTCTGTGCTTGTTTCATTTAAATTAAGATGGTTAAAAGCAACATTCTTCTTCTGAATAGTTAAGTTTCAAAGCTGTATTAAGTCAATGTTCAGTTGTAAACTTTTGAAAGAACAACCATAACATTTTGTTCAGAGTTCCAAATAACCTCCATTCCCAAGGTGTTTAACTCTGAGGTTTCACTGTATTGGCTTATGTTCTAAGATTATGGGTCTTCATAAATCATTCTCTTGAATACTTCTAAGATTTGGAAAGCTTTAGTTTTGAAAAACTGTCATTTAGTGATGGTAGTTTACCAACTAAATATTGTGTATCAGTCAAGTTTATAGTATTTGAACTAGGTTTTTCCCCGCTCTCATATTATTCAGTCACTAGCACTCAGTATGAACACTCTGTAACAAATGTAGCTTCAAAAAAGATATGAATATTGAGGATTAACACAGTTTTTATATATTACCGGACATTTTAGTGTTTTCTAAAGTTCGCTCATTTAAAAGGGGAAAAAAATCTGTAAATCAGATGACACCAACTAGCTTACGTTGCACTTTATAGAATGTTCTGTTTTGTATATAAAGAAGTATCAGCAGCTTAATAGCTTTGTTACAATGCATAAGCTGCTTTTTTAAAGATAACATGCCATAACTCTAGAATGTAACTGTACTTTTCACATTGTGGATGCAGTATTTGGTAGATCTTCTTTAGACTATTAAAAAATATAATTAGTTTTTGTATGCCAGCATTTAACTTCCACACTCACAAGGTTACTTTAGGTGCAGGCACAGCACAATAGGATGGTAACCGTTGCATTTTTAAAGAAATACTTTGCTTCAGTTGCTGGATGCACAGGCTTTTTTGGTGTGCTTAACATTTTTAAACATTGTTTTAAAGAGAAGTCAGAACACTATTAATTATATAAGTTTATTAAACGGTTGTGGTGGAAGTAGTATTGATAGTTTTAAAAAAAGCCTGTCGGGAAAATGTCCATGTAAGGAGAGTGCCTGAGAGAGAATCTGGTGACTATGATCCTTTTAACCTGAAATGCTTTGGAATAGCTGAGGTGTTAAAAAAAGAAATTAAAAAAGGAACCTAATGATTCTTAAATGATACTCTGTACTAAAGTAATTGATGAACTAATGGAGAAGTCATTACAGCATTTTACCAAAAACTATATTCAAATAAGCTTTTTTGCTAAATTTGAAATGGTGCTGATTTCTGGTTGTAACACGCTGCAGGGGAACCTGAGCTATGAGCCGCTGTGTTACCCCTCTGCCTCAGCAAGCGTGAGTTTTGCTGGCAGACTGTATGACAGCTTCCTGCCACACCAGTCTATCTTCCTCACCAGCAAACTCCTCAAGGGTCTCCTAGCCCAAACCTCACCTAGCAAGTAACGGCTAGTAAACTCCATCCCCTGAGTTCCTCAGAGATGTTTCTCTGCAATGCACAGCCCCTACCACTGTGCATTCACAGAAGATATTGTTTGTTGCTCTGTTAAGGAGTCAGTACATTACAGTTTGTTAGTTTAACTGGGGTAATACATCCTTCTCCTCAAAAACAGCATTGAATTTGTTTATAGTAAAAGTAAAACAAGTTTATTAACAAAAGAGCATGGGTGAAGTGATACCAAGTAAAAGAGATAAAGGTAGAGATGGTTACAAGCAAATAAAAGTGAAAACACGTATATAAAAATCTAAAACTTAGTTTAGCAAGTTACAGTGTTTGCTCAAGATAGTTTTTCTCACTGCTAGTCTCCTTTCCAGCATTTTGCTGGCCAGCTTAGCCAGGACCCATCAGAGAGATCAAATTGGATGGTTTCTTTGTCTCCTCAGGTGAAAGATAAAGATGGAATCTCTCTCGGTTCCGTATACAGTGGTGGTGGAACAATTTTTTACAGTGGGGGTGCTGAAGGCGGAAACCTTGTATTTGGGTTGTTATTACTACTTCAAGTCAGGGAGTGTGGCACAGTGGCGTAGCCAGGTGGAGAGAACAGGGGGAGCGGAGATTAAAAAAAGGTGCCACCCACTTGTACTCACCCGGCGGCGCTCCAGGTCTTCGGCGGCACTTCGGCGGCGAGTGCTTCACTCGTTCCGGGTCTTCGGCAGCACTGAAGGACCTGCCGCCAAAGTGCTGCCGAAGACCCGGAGTGAGTGAAGCACTCGCCGCTGAAGACCCGGAGCGCCGCCGGGTGAGTAAAAATTAAAAAGGCGCCAAAAAATTTAAAAAGCGGCACTTGTGCTCAGTGGGGGAGCGACTGCTGCCCCCTTCCCCCCTTAGCTATGCTACTGGTGTGGCAGTGCCCTCAGCACCCTCTGTTCCATCACCTATGTTCTTATATCCCCAAAGGGATGTCTTAGTTTTACAAGTTAGGAAGGCATCCTGGGGATTCTGTCTCCTGTGTGTCTGGGGAGCAGGAACCATTTTAATTTTCTGTCTCTTGAGTTCAGGCTCAGGATAACCCCTGCTAGTTTAGCTCAACAGCTTTGTTTATGGCTCATATGTAAATTGAGGTAAGCCCACTTTCCTTTGTCTAGAACAGACCTGTTTATCACCTTTATGTAGGTTAGGCTGTCTGGTCTTAAACATGTTTTAGTAACATTATAAACAGGGAATTCATAACTTCATATCCAGCATTAACACATGCATTTTACAATGATATTAATAACCAGTATGCTATTAGCTTTCATGTGGTACCTCACAGGGCATAATTTATTCAAATATCATTGTAGTAGTGCGTGGGGTGTGAATGCAGGGGTGGTTGGATCACACTGGTTCACGGTTGTGACTTTAAAATTTAGAATAAAGTATATTTAAAGTTCTCAAAGTAGCAAACTGCAAAAGAAAGAGATAATATGAAGCTAAAAAAAATAGTGATTATGTTAAAGAATCAGATACTGAATGAAATTACATAGGACTGATTTCTGATATATAGGTGTGTGTCATGGTGTCTCTAGGAAAATCAGCTTCTCCACTGGAGTGCATGTTCATTTAATGTATTAAGATGTATCACATTTTGTTTAAAATCAATTGTTTTAATTTATAAACTATTAATATAAATATATCCCAAGTCTCTACTGGCTATATACCTAGTGATTATTTGTTAGGCGTTTTCCAAAGGCACCATGAGATAACAGTGACAACTGATTCTGCATAGTGGGTGTTCTGTGATGTGTTAGGACAATCTAGGCTGGGGCTGGGGCTCGTTGGGAGATGCTAGCCCCGGGCACAAGTTTGGCTCTGGCAGCCCCCAGGATCTGAGGGTGGAAAGACGGTGTGACTCCATCTGTGTTCTCAGCCTTGCTGAGCAATGCTTTGATGCATGTGGGGAGCTGGTCCTATCATTGTATTAACTTTTCTTCGTTCTTTGTTTCTTCTTTCAATTCTGTCTTCTCAGTTGTCCTGCAGTGCCTCACAAACGGGGTCACGAAAAGTGACTGACTGCCGTATTGATGCATAATTTATTAAAAGAGGGCATCTGCCTGGGCAGCTCTGCATATTGCTCAGCCACATAGGGGGATATCCGCGCACGCTCAGCAAGCTGGAAATTAGCTTCCACAGTAAGCCGTCACATACTCATTTATTTTAGACAAAGGCAACACAAACATGCCAAGAGTATTCTTTCAAAGCAGTGTACGTCCTCCAGACTTGAACTTAAAAGTCCCATTTAGGTCCCAGTGATGTTTGTTAAAAGTTGGGCTACTCCCTTAGGCTCTTTTGAAAATCCCAGTGCTAGTCATTAATGAAAATAATTCCTCACTTACATAATGCCTAGCACAATGGGGCTGAGATCCCAACTGGGCCTTTTGGCGCTGTCAACGTGCAAATGAGATCTAATAATTCATTAAACTGCTAAAGAATTTAGTATTTTTTCCAGAGTACACTGAGTGCAGCAGAAGGCAGCAGTGCCATAATCTAGTGCTCAGAGTTTAGGACTGGGAACAATGAACTCTTGAGTTTTAATCTCTGCTCTGCTTCTGATTTGGCAGATCACTTAATGTCGCTGTGCTGGGCTGTTTGCCCACTTGTAAAATGGGGACAAAAATGCTACTTCACAGGATTGTGTCAGACCTTGTGGCAGTCCTTGTCACAATGGGACAATTGGCAAGAATGAGGCCTCACTGGTCTTCTAACCAGACCATTTAAAAACATTTTTATGAGTGGTAATTAAAGTATGAGAATTTAATTACATATCTTCCTTTACTGTGATTTATTATACAACATGCTTCACTCGACAGACATCACCATTTCACATACATACTGTGTACCACTCTTTAGACAAACAGCGTATACTTATGGAGGATGAAGAAGATGGGGCATTGCAGTTTAGGATAGAACCACAATAGAGTCTCAAAAAATAAATAATACATTTGTTCTTCGCTCACGGGCTAAAACTTCAGAATTGGTCTGTTTTCTCAGAAGTTAAAATCTGAAGTCATTTCTGAAGAGCAGGATAGAAATTCCAGCCTTAATCAGTGAACAAAATGGCAGGCTAGCAAACCAGCCAGTAGGAATTATTAAATTAAAAGTGTGCTTTCAGAATACTTGCATCGTGTCCTCTGAGCACTATGAAGGCCTGTCCTGGAATGGAAAAGATTAGGGATATTTTTCAAGATGTTGAAAGGATTGTAACTTTTTAAAAAAGTGTATTTAAATCTGTTGCAGTTATAAATTTACTGCCATAAAAGGAATGTGCTGTATGTTGGTACACTGCCAAGTTCAGGAAAACAAAAATATAACAGAGCTCTATTTTAGTGCATCAGACTTGAGACGACTGGGAGTAGAAGGAGGGATAATCCAGGCTGACCCAATTTTACTTTGTTGGAGAAGTCTTGCCAGTTGTACTATAGGGCAATAGTAATCTGGAAATGAAGCAGTTGCATGCACTGACAAGGCTCAGAGACTCTAGGTACTGCTTAACTGGTACTGCTTAACCATGGATCCTTTCTCCTCCTGGGTTTTTGGGACTCCATGCTTGATTGGTTCTCCTCCAAACTCTGCAATCGCTCCTATGGTGTCTACCTCAGCAACACCATCACTACCTCCTCCTGTGCCTTATGGTGCCCTCTCTGCCTGGAAAGTGTTTCCTGTTCCTCAGTACTATGAAACCTCCCTTGCCTACTTCAAATCCCTCCTCAAAGCTTGGCTTTTTCCCACCATCCCTCAAACAATGATCCTCTAACCTTTTTTTTTAATTGTTTAATAGGAATTAATTTAAGGCTAGGAACTAATGTCATGTGCATCATAATTACCCAAGAAGCCCTATAACCTTATTCTAAAACTCTTTCATAGTGCAGACCACCTCTTAGAGAGATTCTCACAGGTCACCGATGCCCTATGTTCTTCGCACTGACCACCTCCCTCCCATTTGCAATTGCATAACGTAACTGCAGAAACTATAGCAGTCCCATGTTTGAGAAAGTGAGATTGCGAGGAGTGTGGGTTTTTTTTTTTAAAGTTAATCACACTGTCTCCTATTTTTTTCCTCATTTTGTGTCTCCTCACATGCTTCTCTCATTTTTCTCTCTCCCCTTGCTCACCTGATCATGCTTATACCGAATTCCATTTTCCTCCTCTTCCCCTTTTGTACACTTCTTTGTTGCCTTGTCCATTTTCTCCCAGTATAGGCTAACAGTCACCTGGTCGTCATCTCCCCCACTTCATTGGACATACTGGCTCACACCAGGGGCGCCATTTCAGATTTTGGTAGAGGGGGCTACTTTAACTGTGATTCCTGGGGGTATTTAGGCACTTGATAACTCTACTTTACTGTCCGATAACTTAGCAATTAGCTGACAGGAGCCCTGTATCTAATTCCTTTATAAAAGAAAGATCTAAATATTAGACTGACTCAGCTCTAATAACAGCATGTTCTGACATCTTGTGGCAAGTCACGTATGGGACACTAGTTAGGTTTAAAATTTTAATGTATAGTCTTACTTTATTACTAACTCTACGGAGAGAGAGACCCCGTCAGGACTTCTGGGTTCTATCCCAGCTCTGGGAGGAGAGTGGGGTCTAGTGGGTTACAGTGGGGAGCAGATACATCTGGGTTCTATATAAGAACATCAGAATGGCCATCCTGGGTAAGACCAATGGCCCATCTTACCCAGTATCCTGTCTTCCAACAGTGGCCAATGCCAAGTGCCCCAGGAGGAACAAACAGAACAGGTAATCATCAAGTTGCCCTGTTGCCCACTCCCAGCTTCTGGCAAACAGAGGCAAGGGACATACAGAACATGATGTTGGATCCCTGCCCATCCTGGCTAATAGCCATTGCTGAACCTATCCTCCATGAACTTATCTAGTTCTTATTGAAACCCTGTTATAGTTTTGGCCTTCATGACATCACCTGGCAAAGAGTTCCGCATATTGACTGTGAAGAAATACTTTTTTTGTTTGTTTTAAATCTGTTGCCTATTAATTTCATTTGGTGACCCCTAGTTCTTGTGTTATGTGAAGAAGTAAATAACATTTCCGTATTCAATTTTTCCACACCATTCATGATTTTATAGATCTCAATCATATCCGCCCTTAATCATCTCTTTTTCAAGATGAAAAGTCTGTCTTTTTAACCTCTCCTCATACAGAAGGTGTTCTATGCCCATGATCATTTCTGTTGCCCTTCTCTGTATCTTTTCCAAATCCAATATATCTTTTTTTTGAGATGGGGTGACCAAATCTGCATGCAGTTGGTGTACTGTGGATTTATATAGAGGCAATGTATTTTTCTTTTATTATCTATCCCTTTCCTAATGATTCCCAATATTCTGTTAGCTTTTTTAAATTGCCACTGCACATTGAGCAGAAGTTTTCAGAGAACTATCCACAAATGACGCCAACATATCTTTATTGCTGGGTTCAGCTAATTTAGACTCCATTATTTTGTATGTATAGTTGGGATTATATTTTGCCACGTGGATTACTTTGCATTTATCAACACTGAATTTCTTCTGCCATTTTGGTGCCCAGTCACCCAGTTTTGTGAACTCCCTTTGTAGCTCTTCAGAGTCTGCTTTGGACTTAACTATCTTGAGTAATTTTGTGTCATCTGAAAATTTTGCCACCTCACTGCATACCCCATACCCCCTTTTCCAGATCATTTATGAATACGTTGAATAGGACTGGTCTCAGTACAGATCCCTGATGGACACTACTATTTACCTCTCTCCACTCTCACCTTTTATTCCTACCCTTTGTTTCCTATATTTTAACGGAAGTGCCTGGCAGTGCTTTCAGGATCATCTAAGGCAATGGTTCTCAAACTTTTTTTTTTTTTTTTTGCACGGACCACTTGAAAATTGCTGAGGGTCTCAGCGAACCAATTAATAATCGTTCCAAATGTTGTTTGTACCGTTAGCTGGCTATTGTAAAGTGCTTTGGATAAAAGCGCGCGCGCGCGCTCTCTCTCTCTCTCTCTCTCAAAACCTTTATAATAACGTTTTTTGTTCTACAAATAAAAGCATGCAACTCATATTTTAATATCAGTAGTCTTACCTTTCTAATGCGAAGGCTGTGCCCTCTCTCCTCCACCGCAGCAGCCACAGAGCTGAGGCTGGGAAGGAGGGTTATTTCTCCCCAGCAGCCGCAGCCCCGGAGCTAGGGAAAGTTGTCTCTTTCTCTGGCCTCCGCAGCCCTGCACATCCCAAATTACCCCCACCCCCTCTTCTCACCCCACTGCCCCCTCCCACCTATCCTCTATTCCCCCAAGGCCACCACCTCATCTTACATGTGCATCTTCTCCAGGATCCAGGCACCTAATTAGTGGAGCCATGCCTGCACGGCTCCATTAATTAGATGGGTGGCCCATTCATTCTCTTGTGTGCGGCAACCCAGGCATGCACCTTGGAGGGAACCCTCTGCGGACCACCTGAATGGAGCTCGCGGACCACAGTTTGAGAACGTCTGATCTAAGGATCCTTCATTTACTTTGACAAGCCTTTTGTTATCCTAATCACCTGCCTCTGTTTATAAACAAACTCCCAGCCCCAAAGGCTGTGCTACTCCCAGCTTCCGAACTCATCACATATCACACTCAAGCTGTTGCAGTTAAGAGCTCCATCTGGGGCTAGGGTGAGTAGACATCCCCTAAGAAACAAGGGGGGGGCCTACCACCCTCCCTTGCGCCCCACCCCAAATGGCGCCCCTGGCTGATACCCTCTTCCCTGGATGACCCTCTGTTGCTGGTGCCTTACAGTTCCAGTCTCACAATTGACTCTGTTTGCAGAGTGCAGTGCTCTGTTTCCTCTTCTCTTTTAGCAGTGGCCTCTACTAGAGGCAGCTAGATTAGCTCCTGCTTCTTGTTTTCATCCTTTTTTCAGGCCTTCAGGCAAGAGCCTTCACTATAGGTTGAAACACGGAGGAGAAGCCAGCCCAACATATATAGCAGGGGTGGCCAAACTTACTGGCCCTCTGAGCCACGTACAATACTCTAAAGAAGTTCAAGACCCACAAGACATGCCCAACCTGCCTTGCAGGGCAGTGCCTGCTGGGGCATGGGACTAAAGCCCTGAGACCTCCCTCCCTGCAGGACAGAAACCCCTAGCCCCACCACTTCACTGCAGGGCAGAAGCCTCAAGCCCTCCCCCTCCCCCATTCTGGTGGAGAATGGGAAGGAACATGGAGGGGGGGAGGAGGGGGGTTCCATGAGCCACAATGTAACTGTAAAAGCCACATGCGGCTCACTAGCTGTGGTTTGGCCATGCCTAATACATCATCTAAACCCTCCTTGAACCACTATGTGATATGTGCTCCACAGTTTGGGAACTGGCAATTTAGACTGTAAAACTCTTTAGAGGAGTGCAGCGTCTTAGCTATGGTGCTGAATACCAATGTTAAGTAACAAAATAATGAGGAATCAATGCTGTGGATATCTCCCTGAAGGCAGGAAACATAGGAGTAGTTGTAAAAGAGGAATGATAATGTGCTTTTGTTTTCCATTTTTATTAGTGGTCTAGAATCCAAAAGAGTCAGTTTATTTTGAACTTCCTCTTATCCTTCCCACATCATTTTTTATTTGTTCCTGGGGTATATTTATATTTCTTTTGTCATACCAACAATTCAGAAAGCTGACCTTTGGAATACACAGACAGATGCTATTAAAGTGAACAACTTAGCAAACAAGAACATCAGAATCAGATGGCAAAGGGTCATGAACTCCCCATCTCTTACAGCTGTTACCAGAAAGAAGCTTTAACTGAATTCAATTACTAAATACAAATTTTGTCACTTTCTGACCTCCTCAAATCAAATATAATGTAATTTTCCTATTATACTGCAAAATCAGTTACATCAAAACTAGAATTGTTATCCTGATAGCTAGACAGGAAATGTACAGATACCTCACAGAACTGGAGTCTGACACCTTTGATTACAGTGAATATTTTCTTACTTTACCAGAGCCATTGAAATCAGTAGAATTAAACAAGAATAAGGAACTACTCAATGTGAGTAGAAATTTTAGAATCTGGCCTGTATTTAATATTTTAAAGGACTTTCTTAACTGTAAAGACTATTATGTTAGACTATGTAAGTTTCTGAAATGTATTGTACAGCAGACTCTTGATTTTTATGAACACCAACCTTACAAATGATGTATAGGTGCATGCTGTTAACTATTAATGATTTGGAATACCTTACTCCTACCATGCAGCAGCTCTTGCCAGGGATTTTAATAGAAAATCGAACATGTGCAATTTACATTATCAATTGATATATTTTACAAACACATGAAAATCTAGTGCCTAAGACCTCTCATAAAGGTGAATTTAAAAGGTTTTTGAAATGTAACTTTACAATTATGTGCTGAATGCCTCAAGTATGGCAGGAGTAAGAGCTGAAACATAAATTAGTCTAAAAGTACCATTTTTATTCCAAAAGTACAAAATAATGATTTAAAAATTCAAATTTATGTGATGCACTTAACAATGTCCTGGATTTCCATAGACAATTTCCAATGCTCCCTCCAAATTTCTGATAGTTGTGGCATTTCAGAGTTCTACATACTTGATTGGGAGCTGGCTCGCAGGATCATGCAATAGCTAAAAAGTCTTTTTTTAAATTATTCAAGGGGGAAGGCTGGAATAAGTGTATACGTTAAATACCACTTTCAGTCATGTCATCGAGCATTTGGTACAGAGTTGTTAAGGCAGAAAACGAAGCAAAGCAAAAACTCTTTGAAATAGTTGTTGGACTTAAATTTGTCAAAACACTTTTGAAATTCAACTTTATGGGAACAGCCTACAAACTTAAAGTCTAGGAAATAGATAGAAGCCCCATTGCTTGAGATACCCAAGAAAGAGGTGAAAACCTCATTGTTTGAGACATTTACTAATGCTTGGGCATTTCCAATTTTAAATGTCCTGTAAGGAACAGTCATGCATTGGCAGTGAGGTGAAGTGGATGACCTTCCAAAAATACATCTTTTCCATCTCTAACTTCTGTGATTCCCTGAGTTCAGTTAAGCTTCTACCATAACACTTTCATCTCATTGATTTGTGGACCAGCCTAATGTTTCTAATTATTTGGGTTTCTCCCACATGACAACCTTCTTGTTTCGCTGGAATTGTTGTAATGTCTTAGAAGGCCCCTGACATATTCATACTGTACAATACTAGTTAATTTAGTATAATTAGATATAAATCCGGCCTCTTTGGGGCTTGGTGGAGGAGGGTGAAGGGGAGACAGAACACAGGGAAGGAAAAGTAAAGGGAGAGTTGCAAAACTGGAACATGTAGGAGGAGCTGCTGCCTTCATATAGCTCATATACTATGAGGTTCTAAGTTTTAACAGGTTTCATGCGTAGGTAGCTCAGTAGGTGACTGACCAAGGGGGAAGGGCCAAGAGCGGTGATATAAAGCCCCCCTCAAGGATTAGGACTTCATTATGCTTGGCACTGTGCACACACACACAGACACACACACCCCTTCCCTAAGAGTTTGCAGTCTAATCTTTGTACAGTTCAAGAATAAAGTTTAAAATGAAAAAGAAGCAGAAGGAGAGGAACTGCCTGCAGTCGTGAGGGCAAGAATTTTTTTTTTAAATGCGAGTTGAGATACTTGCATAATCACAGGATTCCAGGAGCTATTGCTTTCAGAAAAACACCTAGCATTGTAGGACTCACAAGATAATTATAGTATTGAAAACTCATGTGATTTTGTTGTAAGTCTCAAGATTGTTGATATTTTACCTATAGCTCCAGCTCTCAGAACCATATGCTAATATGAGAGTCTCAGAAGGCAAATTAAAACAGAACCCCTGCATTTTTTTAAAAAACAATTCTCATGATTTTTAAGCCATACTCATGATTCTGGGGACCTGACTCATGATTTTTGAACATTTGGAATTGACCATACTGAAGTAGTGAGAGTTGACAACACTGCAGTGTCACCTTTTTATATCAAAATCCTAAAAGTAAAGTTTTCCTGAAGCTATTGTTTGGGTTTATAATACAAACAAAAGGCTTCCAGATCCCACCCAATGATTTAGTAAGGCAATGCAGGAGCTAGTGGAATTTGTGATTTACTGTATTTATATGGTTAACAAGATAGAACATGGGCACTATGTTTAAAGATGAGAGCTAATATAACAAAAGACTGTTTAAACACCAGGAGAGAGATCCACACCCCTGCTCTGGCCCCTTCGTACCAGGTGAAAGGGACCTAAAACTAGGGTTGATAGGCATCTGGTTTTCGACTGGAACCCCTGGTTGAAAAGGTACCCTGGTGGCACTGGTAAGCACCACTGACCAGGCCATTTAAAGTCCAGTCGGCGGCGCAGCGGGGCTAAGGTAGGCTCCCTGCCTGTTGTGGCTCCGTGCGGCTCCCGGAAGCAGTGGCATATGCCCACTCGAGCTCCTAGGTGTAGGGGCAGCCAGGGGGCTCTGTGCGCTGCCCCTGCTGCAAGTGCCGGCTCCACAGCTTCCCATTAGCCAAGAACTCTGGCCAATGGGGGCTGGGGGGGGGGGTGGCTCCTGCAGACGGGGCAGTGCGCAGAGCTACCTGGCACCACCTCCACGTAGGAGCCAGAGGGGGAACATGCCACTGCTTCTGGAAGCCGCCTGAGGTAAGCCCCGCCCGGAACCTGCACCCCTGATCCCCTCCCGCACCCCTGCCCCAGCCCTGATTCCCCCTCCCATCCTCCAAATCCCTCGGTCCCAGCCCGGAGCACCCTCCTGCACCCCAAGCCCCTCATCCCCAGCCCCACACCAGATCCCACACCCCCAGCCAGAGCCCTGAGCCAGCCTGGTGAAAATGAGCGAGTGAGTGAGGGTGGGGGAGTGTGAGCAACAGAGGGAGGGGGTGCTGCTGTGGCTGCCTCCCTGCTGGGGCTGCTGCTGCCCAGGGAACGCTACATGCTGGGCTCCTCCTTCCCTCCTGCCTATTCCCTTCTCTTCCTCCTCCTCTTCTCCTCCCCCTTCCTCTCCTCTTCTCCTCGCCTCACCCCCTTTACCCCCCTCTCCCCCTATGCGGGCATCAGGGTTGTAGAGGTAACAGGCGGGCACTAGGACCCATGAGATGGTGTCTAGCTGCTGAGGCAGGATCTGGAGTGCGGGGGCGGGGGGGGGAAGCTGCTCTGTCCACTCCCCGTGAGCTGAAACATGGCAGGGAGGAGGTCAGGCCCCCTCGGCCCAGTCACTAATCCGCCACTGACCACTATTCCCCTTCAAACTACACACTCTTACGCTTGCTTGGAAATGACAGGGCATGAATGTACAGCAGTTTCTTAGGCACATTTATCTTGCATTAGCTTATGCTAAAAAAATATATATCTTTTGACTGTGTCCTTCTTCCCTCCACTCCCCTTTGCACGTCATTTGTCAGCTTAGATTGTAAATTCTGTGTGGCAGGGACTGTGGCTTCGTGTGTGTCTGCATAACACCTAGCTCAGGGGGGCCCTGGCGCTGCGTCAGGCTTCTAGGAACTGCTGCAATACAAGTAATAGAAATAGCGCTTAAACTTCAAAAGAGAGAAGAAAGCCTTCTGCTGTAGTAATTTTTTTATGAATGCTAGTTCAGTTTTATTGGGTTTTGTAAAGTTATAGCCTTACATCCTTTATGGATATCTGGGACCAATAGAAACAATTTGGTAAACACTGGCTTTTTCAGAAGATCAGGGTCTGTCTAGTTTAAAATCTTTGGTGTTTTTAAATAGTTTTTCAACAGTTTACACTTTGGGGAGTTGCAGTCCTGTTTACTTGTAACAAAAGAGAAAAAAATAGTTTGTGCTGCAGTGGTAAACAGCCTCAGGTTCTTAAGAAACAAATTTATGAAGCAAGCAGAGGGAAGGCACAACAGGAAAAATGAAACATGAGGAAAATATAAAGAGTGAAGACTAACATTTCTCCCTCCTTTCCCCTCGCAAACAAACGTGCCAGCTCCTCTGTCATCCAGTGGGACGTATCCATCTAAAGAATAGTGAACAGAGTATAAAAAGTGAAAAAAACACAAATGGTGTTGTTTTAGAAAGTGTGAAGTTGAGTATTTTTATTTTGCTATCTTCTATTTCTCAGTGCAACAATGTTAGAGAATATTGTATTTCTAACAGGCTGCAATGGAAGATCTCTGGTAAACTACATATCAGACATGGTGTAGGCAGCTTCTATCACACCTTGGCCTACAGAAATTGCTGTCTGACACCAAGGTCTCCAAAATAGCTGAGAGTTTTCTCAGCAGATTACTTTTAATAAATTAGGAGTACTACATTGTGAATTTCTTAAGAGGCAAGCCTATGTAAAATAATATCTACAGGAAACAAAGTTCCCATTGAAGCTAGTGGCAGTTTTGCCTGAGAAATGAGCACAGGACTGGGATTTGAATGATGTAAATGCAGACATTGGGAACTAGATACTAGTCTTATTCTTTGAATTACAGTTTGTATTGTGGTAGCACCCACAGTTCGCTAGATGCTGTCCACATCTACGCAGGCGGACACAGTCTCTTCCCCGAGGAGTTTACAAACCTGAAAGGCGATATTATGCAAGCAGTTTTTACAGAAGCCAGTTGACAAATTCTGCATGCAAATCAATGGTATCTTATGGCCCTAAGGATTGCATCTGTTAAATTGGTATACATTTACAGTATACATTATTCTAACGAGAGACTGATCAGTGATTAAATGGAGAACACTCTGCCAACAGCCCCCTTTATACCAATGGAGACTCCAGCTCTTGTGTCTCCACTGACCACATCTGTGGTGGTGTGGCCTGGGAAGACAGGTGATCTCTCAGAGAAGTAACAAAATCCTGATTAATTTACACTTGAAATCACTACAGAGATGGTGTTCTCCTTTTCACTCCCTCCCTCCTACTTCCAAATTCACTCATGAGAGTCAAAGGAAGTATTTCAGCCTTAGCGCTAAAACTTGGCAAATATTAAACCAGGGGTAGGCAACCTATGGCACGCGTGCCAAAGGTGGCACGTGAGCTGATTTTCAGCGGCACTCACACTGGCCTGGCCACCGGTCTGGGGGCTCTGCATTTTAAATTAATTTTAAATGAGGCTTCTTAAACATTTAAAAAATCGTATTTACTTTACGTACAACAATAGTTTAGTTATATATTATAGACTTATAGAAAGAGACCTTCTAAAAATGTTAAAATGTATTACGGCATGCAAAACCTTAAATTAGAATGAATAACTGAAGACTCGCCACACCACTTCTGAAAGGTTGCCAACCCCTGTATTAAACATTTCACCTTGCTTGTGTGACTGTGCCATGTAATAGATACAATTGCTGTATAGGGGCATAAGATCATTGACTGAAAGCAAGCCATACCTTTTGCCCATCTTGCTGTATGAAGTTCTTTTTAACACTTTCAGAGTCCATTAACTAACCTTAGCAACACAGCTATATCTTTGCTAACCAAATGATGTTTTTCTTTAAAGATCTTTTTGCAACAATAACCACTAGATGGTGCTCTTCTATTTAGATAATAGTAAAAACAGTATTAACTATAAGTCATCCAGTAAGAGCATGTTGGAGACCCCCTACTCTTGGGGCACCCAGCTTTTTCATTGTAGAATACATCTTTGTTCTTTGCCTGACCTGCAGAGTGACATCACTGCCTTTCTTCCTGTTGCACTGTAGCTGCCTGACTCACAGGCTTTGACACAAACCAGATGGCTGCGATTGGTAGGCGCACAGGCTGCCTGGTACTGCAGTTGATGAAACAGAATAGGAAGACGTTTTATGATCAGTTGCGGGAGCACAATAAGACTGCAGCTTTGCTAGGTAATTACATTTTCACTGCACACTTTACTTCTCACAGTGAAGGTCACTAGAAAAAAATACATTTTTATTTGTAGTGTTTATTATGTATAGATCTTTGATCTTTTATTAGTCAGTAGTCTGCTCTGGAGGATTTTTTTTACCAGTTCTGCAGTCACTCGTGAAAATGACATGTTTATTTATGTTTAATGGTTCTTTCGAGCTGTTCGTTATGTGGCACTTACCTTCTTCCTTCTCTCTTTTGTCTCCATTTAGTTACATAAAAATGTTTTGGTTTTGTAGTGAGTTTAGTTTGGAGAAGTCAGAGTTCAGGCATGTTAATACAAGCAGATTTCTGTCAGATATACTCCAGAGTGATGTGATAATATATATTACTGTTTATTATGTGTTTGTTCTTCAGGGGTCAGAAGAGACCATGCACAAACTTCTCTTCTGGTTCAGGAAATGTACAAGAGAAAATCATTCCTGAGTACATTTCTGGGCATTTCCATTCTGTAACCATTTTAAAAAATGTGGCTTGGAAGAGGTTGAGTGGTGCATTGTTATTCAAATCATTAACCAAGCAGGGCCTAATCCTGCTCCCAGTGAAATCAATGAGAACTTCACTATTGACTTCAGTGGGGGTAGGTTTGAATCCCAGGTGTCAGTGACTGCAATAACCTTCTGAAGCAGACTGCAGCTATGAATGACTATCCTATGAGGCAGCTGCATTTCATCCTTCCTATTGTGAGGTAAACAAAACAATCACCATAGACACATGTTGTATCTTACCAAATAAAAAAATCCCCACTGCCATATCCCTCTCTTCTATATTGGTGCCAGCTGGAAAATTGCTCAAATGTATCCCGTGGAGAATTTAAGATAATTTATATCTTTATTTAAAGAAATTATTGCCCCATTATTTTCCTGATAATTAGAAAGTTTATTTGTTAAAATAAAGTTTGGCTTTGTTTAACCAACCAGCCAACTGAACAGTTTTTCATAATGGTTGGTTTCCAGCGTTCACCACATAGACATGTGTTTTTAGTAAATTTTTAATTGCAAATTTGGGTTGCCCTGCATTGCACGACATTAAGATTTCCCCCCTGCCTGGTAACTAACAAAGAGTGGCAGCATTGTATGCTATGTATTGTAATTAACAAATGTAAACAGGTTTAAAGCAGAAGGCAAAAAGGGGCTAAACCAACTAATAAATTTGCATTCAGAATTTCTTAGCCCTATGTTTTCTTTTCAGATAGAATCATAACCATCAGTTTTGCTATGAATGTATCTAACATTTTTGATGTTTTCATCTTTTTTTTCCCCTACTCAGCTCTTGCCCCTGTTCTTTGCCTCTGGTTTTGTTGGTGAGGATATCACAGTGATGTCTGCATTCAACCTGCTGCATTTGGTGACAAAGAGCCAGCCAGTGGGCCTGCGAGCCTGTGGGCTTCCCTCAGGTTGAATGGGTGCTGCTTGTTGTGTCATGCATATTGAGGGCCCTTTTAAGAATGGGTGTCTCTGCTGCAGGAAATGATACACTATGGTTTACTAAATTTAGTTGTAATGTATAAGAGTTCTCTGTTGAAGCTGGAAGTTTGTTATAAATCACTGCTTTGCTTTTAGTGTGTTCATAGCCCAGATTTTAGAATGCTTTGGAAACATTGTCCAGCTTCCTTGCCCAATATGTTATCGTATCTCAAATTTGATAGCATCTTCCTGTCTCCTGTCACAGACTATGAAGTTAGCCTGAAAATCAGTTTTATTACATATTGCACACAGTTTTAATAAGAAATTGCTTAGCAGCATTTAGTATATGAAATACTATTACTTAATAAGTGTCTTAGGAAAATGTTTTCCAAATACTGTTCAAGTGCATTGAAATCTTTTTCACTATTTATTCCTTTGTGTGTGTGGGCGTGTGAAATTTTTATTGTAAATTTACTTTTAATAATAGTGCACACAAAGGTTCATGCAGAAAATGATGTGAGCTGTAATGTAATTTTCTTCCCCTCACAATGTGTACTTTAGTTATGTGATACTATAGTTCAGTCAAACAAAAATGCTCCATCACAGCTGCTCTTTTTTAGAAAAAACATACACCTTTTAAAAAAATGCAAAGAGGAATAACCACACTTCATGTGTAATACCCTGCTCCTGAATTTGGATTTGCAAAGGCGGCCGTTGGGGCATAGAGGCCCATCCATGTGAATCTGACTGCAAGACCTTAGTCTAAATGTTTAATATCTGCATTTAAACAGTAACATATGTAATATCTTTATAAGATACCAAATCTGACTATTAGACAGGAAATGACAACTTTAGTGGATTAATTTTTAGAGTTCAAAGGCTATCTGGAATTATTTTTTTAAAAAGTCAAAATAAAAACTAAGATGCAGCTGTAAATAATCACTGATTGAAACCCCAAGTAACATTCCAATTTGGGCATTTGTTATGCACCCATCGCCACTGAATATATGCACAAAATATAACAATTAAAGCATCATTGCTGTTTGCTAATATTTCAGAGCAGCATATAGCATATGGAAGAAGTTTCACAAATGCTTTTGGTGATAGGACGCAACATTTAAGCTTAAATGATTTTTCTAGAGCTGATTTTATTTGAACTATTAAAGCTGAGCCCCAGTTTTGTGGCACAAGGCTCTATTTTCCTTTCCATAACTCCCATTAACCTAAACAGGAGTTACAAGTGCACCTTGATAAGGAGACAATAGACCCCATTGTGTTAGCCTGATCTTTGCTTCCAATTATATGTGCTGCTGACCCAGGCTTCAAATCCTAAAAACAGAGGACAAGCAAATTTCCTAACATGAACCTTTGATGTGAGCTCACACTAGTGAGACCTGCCTTAAAATGAGGCATTTACAGCTTTCTTGTTCATTTTGTGCCTATTCTAACAAGCAGATCCCAAGCAGATCTCAAAGCTGGTCTGTTAGGAACAGAATCTGACAGAAGTATTTCTAGTGCATACCTGCTCATGAAGCATCACATTAACCATTTTGTCACCTGTGTCACTGGCATAATCCAATATTCACATGTTTTATTATAACTTCTATATCTCTGCAATTTATTTCTGTTTGTCTGATCCATGGCTACCCAAACTTTAACAGATCAGTTTAGGGTGACCAGATAGCAAGCGTGAAAAATCGGGACAAGGGATGAGAGGTACTAGATGCCCATATAAGACAAAGCCCCAAGTATAGGGACTGTTCCTATAAAATTGGGACATCTCACCCTAGATCAGTTACACTGACTACTTTATAGATGTATATTATAAAACAAAATTCATCCACTGATAGCAGAATAATGTATAACTGTGTATTTCATGTGTTCTAAGAGGAAACTAAATTTCCTAGAGACTTATAAATTAATGTTGGCTAATTTTGTCTTCAGTTTGTGTAGTAGAGGTGTGGACCAGAACTAAATGGTGAAGGGTGCATCATATAAAAGCAAGAATAAGCCCTAGAAGCAACATTTGCATAAATGCCACAGTCCAACTGGATCTTGAGTTTACCTTCAAAAACAGAGAAGTGCTCTGTTTTCTTTGGAATTACAAGCATTTTATGAAAATTATCCCCCCCCATCATATTCTGCACAAAATGTATAATGTACCACTGTATCACTTTGTGCTATGAGCACATCAGGTCTCAATACAAGCAGGATTAGGTCTACTTTTAGTTGGATAGAAACTTTCAAAGAAAATCCAGGTGGTACAAGAAGTGGTTTAGGAGGCATAATTTCACGTGAGTCGCTTAATGAACCAAGCGACAAAGGGTCCTGTGGCACCTTATAGACTAACAGAGGTATTGAAGCATAAGCTTTCGTGGGTGAATACCCACTTCTTCGCAAGAAGTGGGTATTCACCCACGAAAGCTTATGCTTCAATACCTCTGTTAGTCTATAAGGTGCCACAGGACCCTTTGTCGCTTCTACAGATCCAGACTAACACGGCTACCCCTCTGATACTTAATGAACCAATGCCATCAAATGATTTTAGAGAGTAGTGTGCGGACAGAGGTTCCATCTTTCAAATGAGGCATAAAACCAAGGCTCTAGCCAGTTGTGGTTGTTAAACTATCTTGTAATTGGTAAACTGGGATTACTCACATCAGTAAAGTTCCACACTTACATTATTGTGCCCATTCCAAATATTATAATTTTTATACCCATTTTAATTTTCTGAATGATACCCAGAATCAGCTGTTGCTTTTATGAATAAGTGCTTCAATCCAAATATGTCCTCTATATACTGCCCCTAAGCCTTGCTTGTGCTATAAAATGGAGTTCATATATACTGTCGTTTATAGATTAGGACCAAATGAAAGCTTTTTTGCTTTTCAAAACAAATACATTCAATTTCATTTCAGAATAGTACATGGATTAATTTTCAAAACTGTCTGCTTTTTATTTCGAGTAATTCTTCCCAATCCAAAAATCTTCAGTATATTGTAACTTTTGTCTTGTCTTCTGACCGTTCTGAAGTTTATGGATATACACTGAGTTATGTTATAAACTGCATACCTTTCATATCATCATTATTGTTAATTTGTGGAAGGTTTGTTTGCATTTTTAATATCCACATATTAATGCATGAGGTATAAATGCATTCTTCTAACTATACAAAATAATAGATTAAAAAATACATTGAAATGTTTAATCCTAATTTACAGTGAGCAGGGAAGAAATTGCTAAAATGTACCCCAGTACTCCAAATTTCCAGTAGATGGCACTAATCATATATTATTTTGCATAAATAGAACAGAATGAAAAGTTTCCACTTTAGAAATCATTCATACATAGATACAATTTGAGAATTTAGTTTTAAGTGTGTATAAACTATCATAAGAAAAGCATGAGCAGTATGAAAAATCACACAAGCTTAGGCTTATACACATTCATATAATGTTAGAAGTTTCCTCATTTTCAGTAACAATTGCAACTCCATTATATTTTCACATGATTTAGAATAAACTGACACTGTTTGGCCCTGATCCGGTGCGCTCCACGTCCACTGAAATGTAGGAGGCAGTCAGCATCTGTCAAGATTAGGTTCATAAGGAAATAGATCTGTTTTGAAATCTCTTAAGATAAGAACAAATTTTCCTTTGGCTGTTTTAATGCATACCAGCAAGTAACGGATACAAACAGTAATTATGCATATTCCATATACATATGTTTTCTGTAGCAGACCACCAAGTTATAAAGAAAAATCTTACTTTGCTTTGGTTGCTGTGTCTTTGAATTATGGGCTCTCATTCCTTTTAAAAAGTATCCTTTCTTTTTTTTAACACTTTGAATGTTGTGCTGCTTGCATCACATTTTTTTGCATGAGATAGAAATCTGGTTTTCTGCTATTGTAGATCAAGAAAGATTACAGTATTTGTAAAAATTAAGTAAAACTAATGATACAAAATTCTAGAGAGTTTGGGTATGCTTACGTGCACATTTTCTAATAGATATATGAAATAATAAAGACTTAAATGATAATTAAATTGTTGTGCAGTGTTTAATTACTAGAATGATTAAAATAGTACTGGCAAACCACGTTTTTCTAGGATACGGTTGTTGTATTACAATACATCTGTATGAAAAGGGTGCTGGGCATATGGTGTAAGTCTCTTTTATTAAATAAATATATGTAGCATATTTTTTCATAACACCTTTTATTAAATCTCAATTGTAAATATAAGTAAAATATACTGAATAGATAATGAATAGTTACAGTATCAAAATTCAAAATTGGATTGTTTGCAGTAATCCATTAACATGAAGGATTACATGTAGGGGCAGCTCTTGCAAACACGAGTAATTCATGTGTATGAACCACGTGAACTCAGGGACTACTCATGTCAGTTAAATTAACTCATACACATAGTTTTTGCAAAATCTGGCTTTTACAACGGAAATTCTGAAAACTTGAGTAACCATGTCCCCCCTCTCCCACCTGCGCATCCACCAAAATTGTAATCACTATTAGATTTTATGCAGAACATGTATATATTGTGTAACTTAAATATGTCTAAATGTATTTGTTGTATGTATATGTGTACGTATGATTTTCATATATGCTGTAACTTTCCCATAGTTTCTCTTCGTATATTACCAAGGATGTAATATAGCAGATGTCTCTTCATGTGGTTTGAAAAAAAATATTAATGAGAGAGATCATATATACTAACTCTAGCAACACCCACTGATACTCCTATGGTTAAGTGCCTGTCAGTGTTTTCATTATAAATCCCTGTTTTGTGGGGTTAATAACTTGAATGTAAAATAGGGTGACCAGATGAGAAGACCCGAAAATCGGGACTTCTCACCAAAAAAACAAACGGAAGAGGCTCAAAGTTGTAGAGCAAAAAAACAAACTGAAAATCGGGACACATGCTCAAAAATCGGGACGGTCCCGATTTTATCGGGACGTCTGGTCACCCTAATGTAAAAACTTGCTCTGAGCTTAAATTTATACATACAAGGTCTCAGATACGTGAACTTTTGTTCCCTCTCCAGACAGTATTTTAAATGAGAGAGAGAGAGAGAAAAAAAAATTCACTGTTTTTTGAAGATTTAAAGAAATTTACGCTTCTATAATCAAAACATTGTGTTTAATGAACTAGCAACATGAAAAACTGTATTTGAAATAGTTTGCCAGGGTATAGAGAATTACTTAGCTAATGCTTGTATAGAGTGTTGAAGATGAAAAGTACTATGGAAGTGCCACAGTAAATAGTATGTTAATGTATTTATATATACTTAACATAAAAATGGTGCTTTCAGTTGTCGCTTATAGAGACTCAGTACCTTTCTTCAAGATTTTTATTGTCTGTCCTAGTGACATCATAATAGCACCCTGTTGTAACCTGACATGGTATGTTGTTGTCATATCTATGTAATGGCTCTAAAGGAGGAAGACACACTATATGAGGTAAAAAATCACCTTTGTAATGGTGCCTGAATGGAAATTTACTCACATATTTTGGTCATTTAGGAAAATAATTTGTTTACAACTATTTAAATCTGTAATTGTTTAAATATTGTACATTTGTATATGTGCAATGTAAAAGGTTTTTTTTCATTCTTTAGTATCAAAGAGGGAATGAAATGTATTCATAACATTGGTTGGTTTGAGTAACATTCATATTATGCCTTATACTTGCAAAAATCAGGAATTTGTATAAAAGGCTGAAATTCCTTCCTTGGCACCTCTTCTCTGCCCCATATTAGAGCAGTAACCAACAGGGAATGCTTTCCACATGAGCTGCACAATATAGGCATTTGTCCACCACTCTTTTTTCAGTTGGACCCCTGCACCCTTGCAAGAAATTGGTGGACGGGCAGTCTTGATTCCCCTAATGCTATGTCCAGGCATTGTTGCCAGGGCCTCTCATTTTCTGTGGATTCATCTCTTATATCTCTTTCTTTGTCTCTGTTCCTTTTCCTTTGCATTCTTTTTTGGCATTTGTTTTCTTGGGTTTTTGTCGTCCTCCCCTTTCTCTGACTCACTAGACGGCTCTGTTACATGCTTCATCTGTGGAAAGTCCCTTGGTGGTACTGAGTGGCCCGTGCTTAGTGGCTGAGCACTGTGCTGTGAGAGAAGAGAAGCTGCTTGGGATGGTGGACAGGTGCCTGTGCTCCCATCCTTGCAAACAAAGAGCCACTTCCACAGTCTGTTGCATTAGAGATCCCAGTGGGAGCAGAGTGGGAATGTGGTGACTTTTAAGGATCCACCCAATTGCATGGGGTTCCCAAACTTTTTACTGGCACAATTCCATTTTAATGAAGTATTTTCTGTCGGGACTCCAGAAGAGCAAAATGACATCCTTCGCACCGCGTGACCTTGCACGCACCATACGTGTGAGGCCATGTTGCCTGGAGGATGCCATTTTTCCTCTTTAAAATGGCACCCTGTGTGCAAGGTCACGATGCATGATCACCCTACATGCTAGATCACACTGGGTGGAGCAAAATGGCATCCTCTGCAGGTTGGGGATTGCCGCAGCCCCCCAGTTTGGGAACCGCTGCAGTAGCATGTTTGCAGGGCAAGCATGGGGTCATTCCAGGGTCTCAGAGCTTTCTTAGCCCACATTGTTCCATTTATGCTCCACACCAGCCTAGCTGAGGTAGCTTGCCCCTTCCTCCGAGCTTGGGAAACGCTAGGGTAATTTAAAGATGGATTTTCAGCCTTAACTCTGGGTTTCATTGTTTTAGAGACTATACAGTTGTATCCATGAAAAATGAATATTTTGCCAGCAATGATCATGTTCTTGTTTAACTTTTGCATATAAATAGCCCCATAGGCCTGAATAATTCCTCAAGGGCAACAAAGAAACTCTCCCTGGTCTAAAAAGTTTATAATCCAGGTTAGAGAGGATATGATGCAGAGGCAGATGACATCGAGCAAGAAGAAGGGAGGCTTACACAAAATAAGGTTTCTTGTTCCTTCAAATTTATATATCCTGTTACTTCCCCCTTTAAAAAAATGAATTTAGATTTTATTAGGTTGACTGGGGAGAACAGGAGACTGTAGGAGAGGGTGTGGTGAGCAGTAGGTTTCGAGGAGGCATTTGAGAGATGTTGCATTACATACAGGATCAGGGTAGTGAGCAGCATGGGATAAAGCCCAGGTGTGTTGTTGGGGAAGGATATACTGGAAAGGGTGCATATAAATAAAATAAATATTTAGGGACGTACTTGGAATTCCAACTTCTCTATTGGCTAGTAGAGATCATGTTACAGACAAGGTGCTTATCTAGTCTCTTCCACCCCTATTGGTTTAGGAGACCACTCATTCTGCTTTCTTTAGTGAGAAGGAAAGAGCCATAGTGGAAAGTTTGGGGGTGGGGAAGGAAGTATCAGAATATTTGCCAGGAAAATCAGAATGCAAAAGATATTGCAGTGGAGCTCACTTCAATACTTGAGGACTGAATAAATTTAAGCCACTGTTCATATAGTCAAAAATTAAATACGACTTGGAAATTAGCATGTATGTGTCTATAACAGCATTATATAAATTATATGTTTTGAAATACAAATTAACTTTTAAGATTTTTTTTAAGAGCTCCTCTGTTGAATTAAATAGCCACATTTTCATGGACAATAATTACTAATAACTAGGGCTGTCAGTTAACTGCCATTAACCCCTGTGATTAACGCACAGCACAATTAACGCATTAATTATTTTAACATGCGTTAATCGCAGACCCTCTGGACGGGAGGGCAGATTGAACTGCTCGGAAAAACCTGTCTGGTCAGGCGCAGTAAAGCAAGCCATCACCAGAGGGCGGGAAGAGAAGAGGCTACCCCCAGTCCTGTGCCACCCACAGCTAAGGCTGCTCTCTGTCTTCCCCTCCACCGCCCCCCAAAGCCCCACATCTCCCCCAGCTGAGGCTGATTTCCTCCCCAGCTCCACGCCGCCCAGGGATTAGCTCTGAGGCCAGCACTGCCTGCCAGCAGCAAATTTCTCCACTTTCCTGCTGGCGAGCAGTGCTGCGTTCAGCTGATCCCCAGGCAGCAGCCGCCTTTCTCTGCTCTGCCTTCCAGCCGGGGCAAATGCCCAGTTTTGGCAAAGAAGTAGGGACAGCCGGGACAGAGCTGAAAAAGGAGACTGTCCTGGAGAACATGGGAAGTATCGGCACCCTAGCCAGCCCAGGCCTTATTGTTCCCGAATGGCCCCTCACTCCCGGGACCAACCCCCCTGCATCGTGCCCCATTGCCCCTAGCTGGCTGCTCACTCCGGGGGTTACCCCATAGAGAACATGGCCTGGTGAGCTCAACGTCCCTGCACCAGCCTCTCCTCCCCTGCAGTATGATGAGTCTCTGAGGTAAAATCCACCCTCCCTTGCAAACAAGGGCACACTCAGCTGAAGGGAGCCCACCTAGCTCAGTAAAAGGAAGCGAATCTGGTGAGCCAAGTACTAGAAACCACCCTTCCAGTGGGAGAGAAGAGAGGAGATGCTAGTTGGGCAAGAGTTGCATAGACAGTTGAAGGTGGTGGAGATGCATCTGGAGTTGATGTAGGAGGTATTCTGGATACACTAAAGGGATTTCCAAAGGGGAAGGGTGTCTGCCATGAGTTTGATGGCAGCCTATTGAGTAGACCTGCAGTGGTACAAAGTGCAAGTCAGATAAGCAAGGAAGGGGAATGTTGCCATAGCATAGATGTGGCATTACCAAGGCATGGATGGAGATTTTGGCACTAAGAACAAAGAGGAAGAGATATATTTAGGAGAAATGGTAGAGAAGTGTTGTCTAACTTGCGGCCCTCTAGGGAGACTGTTAAAACACCTTACACAGAAAATTTTCTTTTGATTACAGATTGAAAATGTGCTCAGTCTGCCATACCTTGGGATGTAAAAAAGGAAATGTTAGAATCGAGTCCATCATTACAGGAAAGAAGTGGCTGGGCATCGCCTCTCCTGCAACCTCAGGAGCCGCTCTGATGTGACCAAGGAGCGCTCTGAGCAGCTGTTGTTCTTTTCCTGCTGCATTTACTCAATAGATCCCCTCTGGCTACCTGCTGTATTGCAGGCAAGAAAAACAGAGTAGCTCTGGCTACTCCATTGCCAAGTATCCTGCTGAGCTCTGGGAGCCCCAGGGAGAGCACAGCAGGATAGGAGCTCAGCTGGGTCTTCCTAAGCCTGTGGGAATAGCTAGCGAAGGATGGGCTCCCTCCTCCACATAGCCATGTAGGGGAGAGGGAAAAGAGAAGCTGAGAACCAACCACTTATGGATCCCTGTTTTTCTGCCTTAGCCCTGGTGCAGGTTAGAGCATTTTAGGGGCTAACTGCTGCCAGTTGGCAACAGTCCCCTAGGCAGAAAATCTACTCTGGGGATAGCTGGAGCACAGTGTGCTCCAGCCATGTCCTCTTGTCCTCAATACATCTCTCTGTGCCGATGGTCGTAGGCGTAGGAGCCAGCTGTGCCTGCTAGGAACTTTTGAACACGGGGACTTCCAGGTAGTTTCAGCTCTAAGCAGTGCAGAAGGACACGAACAGGGCAGAGAATGTGCCCCAAAATATTGATTGTGGCCCCTTGGCCTTTTGAAATACTGTGTTCTGTCCACAGGCTGAAAAGGTGGCACATTGCTATTGCCGAGGAAGTTACCAGGAGGATTTAGCAACAGCCTGAATAACTTTGTTGCGCACTAGTGTGGTAACTGCTGGCAAATGCTGACTTTTTAATTGTTTCTACTGCAGGTTAGACCTTTCTTAAAGCTGTGGGAATATATGTGTTTTGATGACTTACTGAAATATTTTTAAATGCGTAAGGTAGCTGAAAAGACAGAGCAATTTGCTATTTTAAAATTTAGCTTAATTCTTATGTAAATAAAATATTTCCATATGTTATGTCTTCATTTTTATGTAGTGCCTGGTGAAAGGGGCAGGGGCGGCTGCAGGCACCAGCACAGCAAGCGCGTGCCTGGGGCGGCAAGCCACGGGGGGCGGCCTGCCGGTCGTTGTGAGGGTGGCAGTCAGGCAGCCTTTGGCGGCATGCCTGCGGGAGGTCCGCTGGCCGCGCGGTTTCGGTGGCAATTCGGCGGCGAGCACGCAGAAGGTGCGAGACCGGTGGATCACCCGCAGAAACACTGCCGAAGCCACGTGACCACCGGACCGCTCACTGGCATGCCGCCGAAAGCTGCCTGACTGCCGTGCTTGGGGCAGCAAAAAACATAGAGGCTCCCCTGAAAAGGGGTCAAAATGACAGCATTGGAATCAGAAGTCTCTCTGGGGAGAAAAAAGATAGCTTACCATAAGTTTCTCTCCACTCTGCCAACCTGTCTCAATCTTGGCTTGTGTGGTTCACTTATAAGGATGAAGAGAATAGGTCAGTCCCCATGCTTACTCAGTTCTTAGCCTTTCTGATGAGACCGCCGGTGGAGGTGCCAGTTACTACGGTGAGGATGGTTTCTTTTACATGGATGTTACCATTGGGAGCTATGCTGAGTATCAGCTCATATCGCATAGGCCACTGAACAATTATAGCCCAATTCAGACTCAGAACTTAAAGGTAAAAAACTTCATGTTCTATTACCAACCCACCATAGCTATCCTGTTCCCAGTTTGTCATTAATTTAGAAGTTTAGTGTTATATTGGCTTTTTTCCCCTCGAAGGTATAAAATTAGGGCTGTTGATTAATCGCTGTTAACTCATGCGATTAACTCAAAAAATCGCAATTAAAAAAGTGTCATGATTAATTACAGTTTTAATCACACTGTTAAACAATAGAATATCAATTGAAGTTTATTAAATATTTTTGGATGTTTTTCTACATTTTCAAATATATTGATTTCAATTACAACACAGAATACAAAGTGTACAGTGCTCACTTTATATTATTATTTTTATTTCAAATATTTACACTGTAAAAATGATAAAAGAAATAGTATTTTTAATTCCCCTTATACTATACCCTAATGCAATCTCTTCATCATGAAAGAGCAACTTACAAATGTATATTTTTGTTGTTGTTACATAACTGAACTCAAAAACAAAACAATGTAAAACTTGAAGACACTGAAGTTCACTCAGTCCTACTTCTTATTGAGGCAATCACTAAGATGCAAGTTTGTTTACATTACAGCAGATAATGCTACCTGCTTGTTATTTACAATGTCACCTGGAAGTGAAGGCAGGTGTTCGCATGGCACTTTTGTAGCCGGCATTGCAAAGGATTTATATACCAGATATGTTAAACATTCATATGACCCTTTATGCTTCGGCCTCCACTCCAGAGGATATGCTTCCATGCTGATGACACTTGTTAAAAAAATAATGCATTAATTAAATGTGTAACTAAACTCCTTGGAGGAGAATAGTATGTCCCCTGCTCTGTTTTACCTGCATTCTGCCATATATTTCATGTTATAGCAGTCTCGGATGATGACCCAGCACATGTTTGTTTTAAGAACACTTCCACTGCAGATTTAACAAAACACAAAGAAGGTACCAATGTGAGATTTCTAAAGATAGCTAACACACTCGACCCAAGGTTTAAGAATCTGAAGTGCTTTCCAAAATCTGAGAGGGATGAGGTGTGGAGCTTGCTTTCAGACGTCTTAAAAGAGCAACACTCCAATACGGAAACTGCAGAACCCAAACCACCAAAAAAGAAAATTAACCTTTTGCTAGTGGCATTTGACTCAGATGATGAAAGTGAACGTGCATCAGTCTGAACTGCTTTAGATCGCTATCGAGCAGAACCCCTCATTAGCATGGACACGTCCTCTAGAATGGTGGTTGAAGCATGAAGGGCCATATGAATCTTTAACACATCTGGCACGTAAATGTCTTGCAACGCCGGCCACAACAGTGCCATGTGAACACCTGTTCTCACTTTCAGGTGACATTGTAAACAAGAAATGGGCAGCATTCTCTCCTGCAAATGTAAACAAACTTGTTTGTCTGAGTGACTGACTGAACAAGAAGTAGGACTGACTGGACTTGCAGGCTCCAAAGTTTTACATTGTTTTATTTTTGAGTGCAGTTATTTTTTTGCACATAATTCTACATTTGTAAGTTCAACTTTCATGATAAAGAGATTGTATTACAGTACTTGTATGAGGTGAATTGAAAAATAGTATTTTGTTTTTTATAGCACAGATATTTGTAATAAAAAAATATAAAGTGAGCACTGTACACTGTGTTCTCTTGTAATTCAAATCAATATATTTGAAAAGGTAGAAAACTTCCAAAAATATTTATACAAATGGTATTCTATTATTGTTTAACAATTTTTTTTAATCGTTTGACAGCCCTATATATAATATGGCAACATTTTTTCCAGGACCTTTTGGAGTTTAGCTGTAATGCAAGGACCGTGATCTCATATACATATATTCTTGAAAGAGGTTGATCTATAACATCTCTTCAAATTTTGTAAGTACCAGGATTGCGCAGTTTTACTGAAGGTGCTTCCATTTACAAAGCACTATGCCACCATAATCATAGTAATCCTAAAAAGAATAGATGGAAAAGCCCTATAAGGTAGTTATAGTCATCTGCTAACCTGTGCAAGATAGTTGCTTGAGTGCTTTGCCCAGTCTATGTATAAATCTGTGATTATGATTTTGAAACGATGTAAAACCATGCTTAAGTGGCTAGTGGTGATATTTCAGCAGTGCACAGGACACAGATGCCTCTGATAAGGAAGTAAAGGGGCCATCCCATGGAGATGATATACAGAACTATTTTCTCATATGAAAAACACTTAAATTTTTTTTAAATAAATGTTTTTTAGATTGCAAAAACCGCTCTGTGTTTCTTCTTCGTGGGATGAGTCGTTTCTCACAGGCTGTATCTCAGCCACATAGCCACCATTATTCCACTGGCAGTTTAATGGAACTAAAGGGGAAAACGCCAGGCATGAGATGAACCAGGCACCCACAACTCCCAGTGACTCTAGCACTAAAGGGCGAGATGATAAGAAGAAAACAATTGGTTCCAATACCAATGTCTAGCTTAAAAGGAGAGTGTACAAAAAAGGGGTTTTGTTTTGTTTACACTGCTATCAGTCATTGAGATCTTTGGAAGTTTGATTTTTGCATGGGAAACATAATGGAGCTGAAAATATCTGGAGAGAGAGGTGGCTCATATATGTGGATCATCAACAAAACATCATGGTCATGGTTTGTTGCTGATCCATCCAGATTAAAAATAAATTGGACAACTCCAGATCCATTGTAAGTTTCCCATGCAATAAAATACACTTTAAAAGACCCAGCTTTCCCCTTCACTGTGTCAACTCTTCCTTCTATCCCTCCTGAGTGTTAACCCCCCCCTTTTATTTTATATTTATTTAACTGGCAGCTGACCCAAAATATCATCTCCAGCACTCGGATTTCCAACACACAGTGCTGTGATAATGGTCTCTTTCTCCATTGCTACTGCTTGCTTGAAACTGCAAATGGTATGGGAGGGATGTAGGTAGGATGTAGTCACCTGAAGCAAAGAAATGAAGGGGCCATTCCACAAAGAAATACAGAGCTGTTGCTTTTCTCCTCCCCCCCCCCCCTAATATATGAAACAGTAATTTTAAGACCAAGATTTGTATTTTATTTAAACTTGGCTTTGCATATATTCAAAATAATAACACTTTGTCTTGCTAGTTGAAGAGAATTTTCTGAACAACACTTTAAATAACTCAAAGATGGTCTATGATTGAATTCAGCTGTGAGGAAACAGAACAGAAACAATGAACCAAAAGATGGAGCTAGATGAAAGTTGTGGATTAAAGGGGGAAAATCTAGAAAGTTAAATTAGAATTTAACATAAGACTTCTAATATGTAATTTTAGTAGGGCTGTCGAGATTTAAAAAATTAATCGTGCTGTTAATAATGGAATACCTTTATTTAAATATTTTGGCTCTTTACTACATTTTCAAATATATTGATTTCAGTTATAGTGCGCAATACAAAGTATACAGTGCTAACTTTTATATTTATTTTTCATACAAATATTTGCACTGTAAAAACAAAAGAAATAGGATTTTTCAATTCACCTAATACAAATACTGTAGTGCAATCTCTTTATCATGAAAGTTGAACTTACAAATGTAGAATTGTGTGCAAAAAAAATTGTGTTCAAAAATAAAACAATGTAAAACTTTAGAGCCTACAAGTCCATTCAGTCCTACTTCTTGTTCAGCCAATCGTTCAGACAAACAAGTTTATTTACATTTGCAAGAGATAACGTTGCCCACTTCTTGTTTACAAAGTCACCTGAAAGTGAGAACAGGCATTCACATGGCACTGTTGTAGGTGGCGTCACAGGATATTTACATGCCAGATGTGTTAAAGATTCATATGTCCCTTGATGCTTCAACCACCATTCCAGAAGACGTGTCCATGATGATGATGGGTTCTGCTTGATAATGATCCAAAGAAGTGAGACCGAAGTATGTTCATTTTCATCATCTGAGTCAGATGCCACTAGCAAAAAGGTCGATTTTCTTTTTTGGTGGTTAGGGTTCTGTAGTTTCTGCATTGGAGTGTTGCTCTTTTAACTCTTCTGAAAGCATGCTCCACACCCCATCCCTCTCAGATTTTGGAAGGCACTTCAGATTCTTAAACCGTGGTTCGAGTGCTGTAGCTATCTTTAGAAATCTCGCATTGGTACCTTCTTTGCATTTTGTCAAATCTGCAGTGAAACTGTTCTTAAAACGAATAACATGTGCTGGGTCATCATCCAAGACTGCTATAACGTGAAATATATGCCAGAATGTGGGTAAAACAGAGCAGGAGACATACAATTCTCCCCCAATGAGTTCAGTCACAAATTTATTTAACGCACTATTTTTTTTAACCAGTGCCATCAGTATGGAAGCACTTCCTCTGAAATGGTGGCCGAAGCATGAAGGGGCATATGGATGTTTACTATATCTGGCACATAAATACCTTGCAATGCTAGCCAGAAAAGTGCCTGTTCTCACTTTCAGATGACATTGTAAATAAGAAGCTGGCAACATTATGTCCTATAAATGTAAACAAACTTGTTTGTCTTAGCTGAACAAGAAGTAGGACTGAGTGGACTTTGTTTTGTTTTTGAGAGCAGTTATGTAACAAAAAAAAATCTACATTTGTAAATTGCACTTTCACGATAGAGATTGCACAACAGCACTTGTATGAGGTGAACTGAAAAATACTATTTCTTTTGTTTATCATTTTTACAGTACAAATATTTGTAACCAAAAATAATATAAAGTGAGCACTGTACACTTTGTATTCTGTGTTGTAATTAAAATCAATATATTTGAAATGTAGAAAAGCATCAAAAAATTTAATAAATTTCAATTGGTATTCTATTGTTTAGCAGTGCGATTAAAACAGCGATTAATCATGATTCATTTTTTTGAGTTAATCGCGTGAGTTAACTGCGATTAATCAACAGCCCTAAATTTTAGTGATGGCTTGCATGGAGAACGGGAGAGCAGGTTTACTGATAAATTGGTTTACATTGAGTAAGAATCTGATTTCATTTATTTTCTATGGTTACTGTTCCTGACAGTGCATGTTTAGTTATCTTAAGGAAATGCTGGCAGGTCAAACAAACTACAATACCTAACTTTGGGTTCTAAATGTTTTCAAACTCAACCAACATAAATGTTTCCATCAATTGTTTTGTAATTCTAATGAAAAGTTTCTTCTATAGTATTCTTTTAAAAACAAAAACAAACCAAGCTTCTTCTATGCTGGAGCATTCTGCTAAGACTAAATAAGCATAAAGGGAAACATACTAAATAAAAATGAAACTGACCTGCCTATTTTCATTCTGTCAAGATGAGGGAAATGCAGAGTGTCAACTAATATCTAATTTAGTTTCCACCATTTATGCTATTTCAATTTTTAATGAAATGGAAAGTTTGGTAGTATGCGTAAGGATATTTGATTTTTTTAGTCTGGCAGCATTCCTTTCACATCAGTACTAGGTAACTCGCCATTAGGGAGAAAGGTACACCCCATAGATAGGGGCATGTGATTTGGAGAAGCAAGGAGATGTATACTTAGACATCGATCTTGCAGTCTGATCCACATGACTAGACCCTTCTGTCCACACAGAATCCCTTTGAAATCATTGGGGCTCTGCATAGTCTCGGGGGGTTATCTATACTGATCAAATGGCAGAATTGGGACCAATCGTGCTGTATAAAAAAATAGGATTAAACCCCGCTGACACATGCTTGAAAAGTTTAATAGTATTGAAAACTGGAAGCCTGATTTATTATACAGTGATACTGTGCTGGAACATTTGCCTTGCCGTATTTAATTCAGGAAGTCTTTATAGTATGTATTCATTGCATGCCTCTCGTGGCATTAGTGTGAATGGGACTTATGCACATGTACAAAGAGGAGAATGTACACAGTGCTTTACATGGAACTTGAAATGTGAGTTATTTTCAATTAAGTAAGAGAAAGGGAACAACAAAAGAGAAATAAAATTGTAACAGTTCAAAAAAGTATTAAAGAAGGAAAGCTATCAGTAGGCAGTGTGCCTACATATTTCAGTACGTGTATGTTCATACTAATCTGGTCCCTCAGGCACAGTGGAGCAGATTAAGGACAGTGGCCAGGAGTAATAGCCTGAAAGCTTTTGTCATTCTATCTGAAGAAACCTTACTGCTCTTTTGTATTACTATTATTTTATTATTAGTTATTAATTAAATCCAAAGAAATTGTGTATTTGTTGGTGTTTGTCTTCATGATGAACCCCAGTTTTGGAAAGCTTCACAAAAATCGGAATTTAGAAACAAGATGAGGTGCTCAGGTCAACACCAGAAAATGTTTGCAGCTCACTTCTGTTTTATAGTGCTGGGGTCCAAGTTGAGGGAACAAACTGTAAAACTAGGGGAACTGATGGTGAGGATGGTAATTATTTCCAATGTGCTTTGCATCCTTTTCCCCTCAAAAAGGCCATTTTTGAGATGCAGAAATCAATAAAACATCCAAAAATGTTACTTTGTGCATATTTATTAGCCTAAAAATAGACATTCCTGTTTTATTTATTAGTTTAATCTGAAAAAGCCTCTACCTTGTTTTGAAGCCTCGAAAGCCACGTTTCACTTTGGTTAGCACTGCTGCTGTTTTTGGCAGCATAAAGGATCTAACAAAAACATAGGTCTAAAATGGAAATGTTGACATCTTGAAGTACAGCTTTGTATGCAAAATGCCTTTATAATGAACAGTAATGAGAATGAAGAGGGAAGGATAAACCGTAAATATTCAACTGGGGCCCAGATCTCTCGGCGCTCCAGGCAGGTAGCCCCTGCCACACACACTTCACGGGAGCTCCATGTAAGGAGCTCACTGCAGAAGCAGGGGCAGGTATAACAAACCAAAACAGGACTTTCAGTTGCACGCTTACTATCTTGAGGATATGTTTAAAATTTCTCCTGTTTTTTACTTCAAGGAGGCAAAAATTGGAGTGAAAATTTAAGATTTTCGCCCTCCTCATGGTCCCCTGAAATGACTGGTCCCAAGTGGATGCCACGCTAATTTTAAAACTGCAGATTATTTTTCTCTTTCACATTGACCTGCAGAGTTTATGAATAAGCAGCACGCAAATTTAGACCTGATTTGCCGGGAAATTAAGAAGCCTTCTAAAGTTTTAGAGAGACTTTCATGGGAATCCTGTTTCAACCCCATTATTGACCCCTTGTTGAGACAGGACAGGTTCATTCTGTGTTCTTTATGAGCAGTAAGGTGATTTGATTGGGCTCTTGCTCTGTACTGTTGATATTTTTTCATAATTGGTATGGATACCATATTGGTTGCATTATTAGTTGCTATTTATTGCATAATCACCATAGAAGAAATGATCCATCTATAATTGTTTTCCCATACTCCCTATATTTCATCTTGCATTTCCCACTGATTTCTGCCCCCTCCCCCGCCCCCAAAAGGTAATTTTTTTAAAGTGCACACAAACAACTGTCTTTAGAAACTATCATATAAGGTTTGAAGAGTGGAGTACAGGCATTATTTTAGTGCAAAGTGAGCATTTTTACTCATGTAGTTTGCTGCCTCTTCCTCGTCATATTTAAACCAATGGTGGTGATAACATCACTATAAACCACAAGGTAAAGATGTTGCATCTGTGCATGTTTTGCATTGGAATGGCTAATCTGGCATGACATGGTATTACAAAATAAGGCTCCAATTCAGGAAAACACTTAAGCACATGCTTAAAGTTATGCATATGTTTTAAGTGCTGAAGTCAACGTACTTAGAGCTACTTACTGTGGTGTCTTCACTGCGGTAGGTTGACTGCTGACTCTCCTCCGTTGACTCCACCTATGCTTCTTGCTCCGGTGGAGTACCAGAGTCCGATGGGAGAGCGCTCGGTGGTCGATGTATCGTGTCTTCACTAGACACGATAAATCGACCCTCGCTGGATCAATTGCTCCGGAGGTAAGTGTAGACATGCCCTAATTCACCCTAACAGGGGAGACCCATTTCAGACTAGCAAGTGGTGGGGTAAGCCAATGGATTTACACTATATTACCCCTTGTCTCTGGCATTCAAGTGCATCATGAAACAAGTTTAGTTAATTTACTGGTCTATTTGTTTGCCATGAACATTTAAATCATAAGTGTCAAAGCTCTGCTTAAGAATGTCCCTGAAATCTGAGGGTTGGGCCACGCGATGACACGTGGTTCCTTCAACTGGGTTGCAGCACAGCATTAGAATTTTGCTGGCCAGTGCTCTGCAAACCTTGAAAATCCCTTTCCAGTGTAGGTTTGCAGTTTACACCAGTGCAGAGTAGCAAGATTTCACTGCACATGTAAATACTTGACTGTCTTGTAAAACATACAGATAACTATAAAAACAATAGGGAAAAATCTCTTATAACATGCTTCCTACTTCTGATTGCAAGGTCATAGATTAAATGATATACGGTCAAATGGAAATTTCCTTCTGTATAGTAGTGACTATACCCAGTAAAGAATGTTAATTCTAAAATGATAGAATCAGGGTATCACTTAAGGAATTATTGTAAGAGTTTAAAATGAGATTTTCTTTTAAAACACTCAACTTTTCCATGATTTTACAAAGATGAGACATACTTAGGTTTTTCGGGGGTTTTTTAATGTTAAGGAATGAGATGGAAATTTTGGAAGCAGAAATAATTTTGAGCAAGTTTTAAAAAAAATAAAGGGGTGTTTGTCTATAAAACTCATTGGATCAATTTGGGCTGCTTTTTAATATTAAAATATAGGATTTAAGATTCATAATGGTCAGACAATTTCTTATTGAGCTGCATAATGCAACATTGAGTTATTTATGTAATGCATATACTTCTTTTTGCTGTTAGTTATACTTTAAAAGACTTATTAGTGCAATGGGACAGCACACCCTGAGAATAAAAATCTCCAAAGTTTGACATTTTAAAATAAGCAACCAAATGTTATAAAGAACAAACCTCACTTACAGTTAGGAAACAATATTTACATTTAAGGTTGAAAAGCCAGGATGTAGGAAAATTTTGCTAATTTGGAAGGTGACCTTTAAGTGCACCAAAACCAAATAATTTGTAAGCCATGGCACAGGGCACATTCCTGCAAAAGTTGTCTGAATACTTCTTTAGTGGTTCTTGAAAGACAAACAAAGAAACCTGGAATGAAATCTTTATCCCCCTCCCAAATAAGATTGAAACTAACAAAGGAGTATAGCAGCGCTCTTTCAAAGCTTGCCATTAAAATGAGGGCTCTGCAGCACAGTTAATGAGATGTTTCAGAAAACAATCTGTTTTTAAGAATGTTTAGATGAAAAGTAATTTCTAATCTATGAAATGAAATTGCTTTTCAATACCTTTCATTCAGTAGCCAAGCTTTTTATGTTTGCATTATTTATTTCAATCAGGTGTTCTCAATTTTACTTTTTATCCTTGGACCTACTTGACAAGGTTAGTCCAACAGTTTTGGACCAACAGTTTATTCTTCCAAAGCAAAAAACAAGGGAGAGAGAAAGTGGGGGTGGGGAAGAAACATCTTTGCCTAAATGATTTGCAAGCATCTGTGCTTTAAGCTACTTTTTATGAACACTCTCAGTAATGACTCAAGGTAAAAAAGCAGAAAAGCATCCAATGTTAGGAAATTGCAATCCAATACCACGTAATTTAAACCTGCCATTGCCCCTCTCGTACTAAATGACATACAGATGGGTAGCTCTGTTCCCTCTACTTTGGGAACACAATTGGACTTTTTATGAGTGTACATATTACTGACAAAAATATTTTTGTCAGGACTGTTTATTTCTAATTGTGCATATTATAATTACTTGAATAATTAGTTATTTTACATGAAGTATTACATATGGTTAGTAAAGCTAACCACATTCAGCACACTTATACCAGTGTAATTGTTTTGGTTTTCATTCACCAGAGCAACCAGTATTGGGTCCTGAAAAGTATAAATCTCAGATTCCCTTCGTCAAAAAAAACTTTTTTGTAATTCTTTTCTAGAGTAATTACAGATTTTGCATTATAGGAATGATGTTTTAAAAATAATGACATAAGACCATTTATATTTTCTTTTTTGTGTGTAGAACTAGGCATAGTCTAGGTTGGAATTTTCAAGGGACTATGAGCCAGCTCTAATTTTAATAAATTAATAAATCCCAGCTCTAATTTTCAAGACAACTTTATTTTTGAGGACTGCACAATTTTTAGAATAGTGAAATGACTTTTCTCTTAAGGCTAATATTTTGATCTGCATTATAAGACATAGTCCCTAAGAATAATTCAGCTGTGACAAAAATACACCTTTTGAAACAAAGTTAAAATAAATGTAAGGAGGGTGGAGAAATCAACTATATTGGAAGTATAACGATTTATAATATTTAAAACTTCTTTAAAAGGTTGTGAATCATTGGATGCTGAATTGTGGCTAAACATCATATGCCCATTACCTTACGTCTACAATATAGATGTCTTGCAAAGAGCATTGAGTTTGAATTATTTTTTGTAGATTTTTTTTTAAGTGGTAGGAAAATGTTACCTTCTCATGAATGACTGTGTAAAGATTTAGGATGGCACACAGAAGGCTTTGGCTGTAGCACATTGTCACTGCTTCAGTGGAATCACCTGGCTTTTGAGCAACATTCTTTTAAAACTTGGATTTGAAGAAATAATCAGCTGCAGTTCAGCTGAGCCATTCTATTGCATTAGGGACTGGTCTGGTCATTGACAAGTGAATGCAGAAGCTATGCTGTGGCTGTCAGCCAAAGCAATTATTCAAGATTTAAGCTAAAAAGACTCCTTCTCTCATATCCTCTCCCTTTTGCAGGGTCATGTAGGGATAAAAAGAACTGCAAGGTGGTCTTTTCCCAGCAGGACCTGAGGAAGCGGCTGACGCCTTTGCAGTACCATGTCACTCAGGAGAAAGGGACTGAAAGGTAAGGCAGGCGAAAGGAAGAACCTTCAGGAAGAAATAGACATCTTTCCTTCTCTCCTCCCCTTTGCTGCTGTTTCCCCACCAACAGCTTTCAAGAATTCTCCGCTTGTTTACTAACCCCTACAAATTAACACCACTGAAGACAAGCATCTGCAGGGTGGTGGTCAAGGCAATAGTGTGTGTGTGTGTGTATTAAGTGAACACTAAGTGTCTTATAAAGTCACAGAGCTTATGTTTAGGGTCTGTTTTTAGTTTACTACAAAATGTGTGGAAGTAATAGCGGTTTAGGTACATTTTTTGGAAGACATCACAGTGAGCAGAACCACGAGGAAAATGGCTCTGTGCCAGGAGGCTGAAATTTTGAAGGTGGCCATTGTAAGTATAGACGTTTTGGCTGCAAAAAGAAGGTAGCATAATTTAGTTCCTTTCCACCCCACTCCAATTTCTTTTTGAAGCACATGTGGAGAAGGTATTTATTGGCTCATTTGTGGTAGGAATGTCAAAAATTTTCAATAACTGCCCTCACATGGCTTTAGTCCCTGGAAGCTAGCCCTAAATCCTGGATGGAAAAAAAAAAGTGCTCACTTCCAAACTGTTCGTAGTGAATAGTCTCTCTCAGCTGATTCCAGCATGAAGGCAACTTGCCAAGGTGTAACCATTTTGTTGTCTAATTTATACCATGGAGCTTGGCACAAGGCCCTAGCTTACCTCTGATCCAAACGTATTAATGATGTAACTGCTTGTTTTCATTCATGACCTGAAAGGGCTCTTTACCACAGATGGGGTCCTAGTTAATAGGCAACACTCTTCCTATCAGAGTATACTGTTTGCTGAATGTAATGAATGGGAATCACTGGCACAACCCTTCCCCCCCGCTCCACCCCCCCCCACACACACACACAAATGAGCTGGCAGTGGGACCTGAGTCTCCACTCATGAGACCTTCTTCCACCCCAATCACGTACTGTTGTGTATATGATTAGCAAAATGATTTAATGCACACAAACAATTGGAGAGTAGGTCATTCTTAAAAATCCTGTTTATAAAAAAAAATTGGACCTCATAAAAAGGGTGAAAGGATAATAAAAACAAGCTGCTGAGCACATAGGCTTTTTGTTGGACTAGCACAGCTGATTTGTATTAGATGAATGACCTCCTAGCCTTTAAGTTTGTTAACTTAGAAAAATATTCCCTTAAAACTGTAATATTCCCTTTCAACTAAAAATATAAGGCTCACACAGCTTGAAATGATGGACCAGTTGTTTCATTTTCTGCTAAGATACTAATGATACTCTTAACACACGGGCAGCCCATCCTGTGCTAACAAACCAACAGTGTCATGTATCCACTACATTAGTGCTTTATTTGTTGTTGAGCATTTGAGATCATTGTTAAGATTGTTTGAAAACTAAAGTTAGAGAAATGTTCAAGGTTAATTGAATTTTAAATAATCTTTGTTTAAAAATTACTAATTTTAGGATGTTGCCAAACAGTTTTAAACAGCAATTGGTTTTTGTGCTCTTATCTTTGATGTGTGTGACATTTTGCTTCCTCCTGAATGGTATGTAACTGTTAAGGCAAATTTATGAAGATATTCAGTTTTTCGTTTGATAAAGACTAACAACAGCTAACTCTTGAGTTGAGCTTTTTGCACTCTAATATAATATTTAAAAAACACTATTCCCTTACTGATTTTTAAAATAGTGTTGTTGTTTTTCCCAGCGCCTTTGAGGGAGAATACACACATCATAAAGCTCATGGGATATACAAATGTGTTGTCTGTGGAACTCCTTTATTCAAGTGAGTATATTAAATATAATTTCAAGACTTCTTTCTGTATTAGATATTATGTTATGATCCGCTGTAATCTCTCGTGTTCCAGGCTTTACAGTAGCTTTGTAAGAAAATTTAAGAATTAAATGTCATTCAAACCAAAAGATAGTATAAAAACATTTAAATATCATAATACAGTAAACTGGAGTCTGGTAGTATAAGTAACTTGACTGGGAAATGAGTTTTATAATACAGAGCCACGGACTTAGCTGCTGAGGTAACTTTAGAGTTATTTGAGTTCTTTATTTCAGCATTGGCGATTCAGATGTGGTGTAAACCAGTGATCCCCATTCTGCAGGCTCATGTAGGCCCTATGGAGGTAGTCTATCCATACTCCAGTCGGGTGGTTAGGCCATTAAGAACATAAGAACATCCATACTGGGTAAGAACAATGGTCCATCTTTCAATAGTGGCCAGTGCCAGAAGCTTCAGAGGGAGTGAACAGAACAGGGCAATTATCAAGTGGTCCAGTCCCAGCTTCTAGCAGTTTAGGGGCACCCAGAGTGTGGAGTTGCATTCCTGACCATCTTGGCTAATAGCCATTGATAGACCTATCCTCCATGAACTTATCCAATTCCCTTTTTAACCCAGTTCTACTTTTGGCCTTCACGACATCCCCTGGCAATGAGTTCCACAGATTGACTGACTGTGTTGTGTGAAGAAGTACCTCTTTATGTTGTTTTAAATCTGCTGCCTATGAATTTCATTGGGTGACACCTGGTTCTTGTGTTATGTGCTGGGGTAGATAACAGTTCCTTATTCACTTTCTCCACACCATTCATGATTTTATAGACCTCTCTCATATCCCCCTTAGTTGTCTCCTTTTCTAAACTGAACAGTCCCAATCTTTTTAATCTCTCTTCATGTGGAAGCTGTTCCATATCCTCTAATCATTTTTGTTGCCTTTCTCTGTACATTTTTCAATTCTAATATATCTTTTTTAAGATGGGGTGACCAGAATTGTATGTAATATTCAACATGCCATTATATTTTCTGTCATCTTATCAATTTCTTTCATAATGTTTCCTAACATTCTGTTAGCTTTTTTGACAGCTGTTGCACATATGAGCAGATGTTTTTAGAAAACTAACCACAATGACTCTAAGATCTCTTTCTTGAGTGGTAATGGCTAATTTACACCACATAGTTTTGTATGTATAGCTGGGATTGTGTTTTCCAATGTGCATTACTTTGCATTTATGAACATTGAATTTCATCTGCCATTTTGTTGCACAGTTCCTCAGTTTTGTGAAATCCCTTTGTGACTCTTTGCAGTCTGCTTTGGACTTACAAAATTAATAAAGATTGTTATCTCCCGCAAAGATGCTACCCAACTGTTTACTTCTTTTTCCAGACCATTTATGAATATTTTGAATCGTGCTGGTCCCAATACAGATCCTTGGGGGACCCTGATCTTTACGTCTTTCCATTATGAAAATCGACTCTTTATTCCTACCCTTTGTTTCCTGTCTTTTAACTGGTTACTGATATATAACAGGACTTTCCTTCTGATTTTTTGACGGCCTACTTTGCTTAAGAGCCTTTAGTGAGGGACCTGGTCAAAGATTTTCTGAAAGTCCAAGTACACCCTATGTACAACATCACCCTTGTCCATATGCTTGTTGACCCTCCTCAAAAAATTCTAATAGATTGGTGAGGCATGATTTCCCTTTACAAAAGCCATGTTGTTTCTTTCCCAACATATTGTATTCTTTTATGTGTCTGATCATTCTGTTTCAACCAGTTTGCCTGGTACTGAAGTTAAGCTTACTGGTGTGTAATTGCCAGTGTTTAGAGCCTTTTTATAAAATTGGCGTTATATTGGCTATCTTCCAGTCATCTGGTGCAGAGATTTATTTAAGTGATAGATTATATACTACAGTTAATAGTTCTGTAATTTCATATTTGAGTTCCTTCAGGACTCTTGGGTGAATACCATCTGTTCCTTGTGACTTATTACTATTTAATTTGTCAATTTGTTCTAAAACCACCTCTACTGATGATTTGCCATCTAAAAAGAATGACTCGGGTGTGGGAATCTCCTTCACATCTTCAGCCGTGGACACCGATGAAAAGAATCCATTTAGCTTCTCTGCAATGGCTTTATAGCTTCATTGAGTGCTCCTTTAGCACCTTAATCATCCAGTGCCCCCACTGATTGTTTGTTAGGCTTCTGGCTTCTGATGTACTTACAAAAAAATTTTGCCATTCGTTTTTCTGTCTGTTGCTAGTTTCTCTTCAGATTCTTTTTTGGCCTGTCTAATTAGTTTTACATTTGACTTGGCAGAGTTTGTGCTTCTTTCTGTTTTCCTCAGTAGATCTGACTTCAAAATTTTAAAACATGTCTTTTTGTTTCTAACAGCCTCTTTTTTACTGCGTTGTTTAGCCATGGTGGCATTTTTTTGGTTCTCTTGCTTTTTTTTAATTGGAGGTATAGCTTCATTTTGAGCTTCTATTATTTTTTAAAATGTCCATGCTGCTTACAGGCATTTCACACTTGTGAATGCACATTTTTAATTTCTGTTTAACTAGCTTCCTCGTTTTTTTTGTAGTTCCCCTTTTTGAAGTTAAATGCTACTGTGGAGGGATTTTTTCGTATTTCCCTCCCTACAAGGAAGTTAAATTTAATTACATTATGATCACTTTTACCAAATGATTCATCTGTATTCACCTTTTGTACCAGATCCTGTATGCCCTTAGTACTAAATCAAGAATTGCCACCCCCCTGTGGGTTCTAGGACTAACTGCTCCAAGAATCAGTCATTAATGGTGTCTAGAAATGTTGTCTCCGCATTCTGTCCTGAGGTAACATGTATCCCGTCGATGTGAGGATAGTTGAAATCCCCCATTATTATTGGGCTTTCTGTTTTTGTAGCCTCTCTAATCTCCCTGAATATTTCACATTTCCTATCACCATCCTGGTCAGGTGAGTGGTAGTACATTCCTATTTCTATACTCTTATTATTCAAGCATGACATTTCTATCCATAGAGATTCTTTGGTACATTTAAGGTTTTGTGGGGGGTTTTATTCAAGATTTTTACTATATTTGACTCTCTGCTTTCTTTCACATATAATGCCACTCCCTTACCATCATGACCCACTCTGTCATTCCTGTATATTTTGTACCCTGATATTACTGTCTCTCATTGATTATCATCGTTCCACCTAGTTTCTGCGATGGCTATTTTATATCAACATCCTCATTTAATACCAGACACTCAAGTTCACCCATCTGAGTACTTAGACTTCTAGCATTTGTATACACACACTTATAAAATTTGTTAATATTTAGTTGTCTGCCTTCATGTGTAGTAATTAAATGGGACTCTTTTTCATTTGATTGTTTTTCTTCAGTTCCTACCTGTACTTTATCAATTTATATCCTAGTAAAGAAGAGAGGTTAGAGAGTGTCCCCTTTAATAAATCTTCCCCAGAGGGCTGTCTCTGTCCAAATCGTGTGCTGCTCTACACTTATTGGCTTAAAAACTCCTCGAACTTTTTAAATTTCACATGCCAGCCATCTGGTTCTGTTTTGATTTAGGTGGAGCCCATCCTTCCTGTATAGACTCCTCCTTTCCCAAAAGGTTACCCAAGTAGTTCACAGAGAGACAAAATAGTTGGTTTTCTTATTCAAGGGAAAATTATATATGCTCACTGAATTTTCATGTCCATTATTCCATATGAAGAGTTGAATTAGACATTTAGGCCAAGATTTTTCAAAAGCAGGCTGCTAACTTAAAACTAAGCCCCTTTTAAATGTACTAGGAGAAAATATCCTACAAAACAGGGCACTAGAAGCATAACTGATTAAATAGTGTCAGTTACTCTTTTTCCTTAAATATTTTTCACTTTCATTTAGGCACTTTCCTTTTTGACTATAATTTCTTCACTCTGACTTCTTCTCCTGCCCTGTTTTGTCTCAAGTCTAACCTGGTCTTTCCCTTAAACAGCAACATCTGCTTTTACATTCTCATTCTGTAGAGCATATGAAAGACAGCAGGTCAGGACAGTGCTCTTATCTCTGAATAGGTTGGGGAAAGGAGATCAATAGAATGATATATGCATGAGACATCCCTAAAACCTGTTTAAAAATGTCGGGGGAGGAAGGGGGTGCTGTGTCAAGGAGGAAGCAAGAGCAGAAAATAGGAAGAATGGCATTTGAAAGTGTCCTAAGATCAGTAGTAAGCAAAATTGTTTGGAAGGGTATATGTGCACTCTTTCAAACCCCATGTTCAGACTGCCATGTATGGGGGAAGTTTTCAGGATCCAGGATAGAACAAATTCCACTTTAAGACTTACTTGTGACTTTCTCAGGTGAGAAGTGTTGACTAAGTCTGCTCTTATGGCACTACGATGGTATTTTTAGTTGAAATAAAGATATGAAGTTGAATTCGGTTTCTGTAGCCATGTGTGAGTTTGGCTGTACTTTGTACCATGTTACAAGTCCTGGCTTCTGTCTTCCCCGCATATAGTAATACACAGTATTTCTGTGAATTAGGTCATTGTGTCCATTGTATGTTTACATGCTGTATTGCCAGGGGCAGTGTTGAAGATACTTATGCAATGCATGTTCTGCTTCAATATTTTGCATTTCATGGTTAGGGCAACCATGTATCCCTGAAAAATGAGAATGACCCTGTTTTCAAAGCCTCTTCCAGAGTCTCTGGTTTTATGAAAAAGGGTGATTTTATCCCACTTCTTGTAAACCCCATCCAACTACAGAAGCCTGCTAAATGTGCCTCAGGGACTGCCGCTCCCATGGGCTGGTCTTATAAAGTATTATGTTTTTCATGATGACACTGTGCCCTTCCACCATTATAAGACTTCTGTCCAGATCCTCAAGCAGTCCTCCCACATACACAGAGTCAAATCTACTGGGTGGCACTGAAGAAGAGGAAGAGGCAAGGCTTGGCCAAGGATGGGGAGAAGGAGGAGTGGGCACCCCCTGTCTGCAGCTGCAAAAACCCTGGTGTGCCTATCTCTTTGAGCTCCACCAAAATGATCTTTGGTGTGCCTGCCATGATTAGTATTCAAGCTTTTCAGGCCAGATCCTCAGCCAGTGCAAATCACTGTAATGCCATTGACTTCAATGGAGCTATGCTTATTTATACTAGCTGGGTATCTGGATGTCTGGCATACCATACAGTGATTGTGCAGGGTATATTTTAAAATACTTATTTATAACATTTGAAGTGATGTTAAAAGTAAACACACAAAAATGGGATTATTCTTGCCTATCAACAATATCAATTTGCACTTAAAAGGTGCTCAGATAAGTGATGGGCAGGCATAAAAACCTATGTAGATATCAATGTCATCATGCTGAGGAATACAAAAGCAAATATTTTATAGCATAACTCAGTAACTTGTCTGTTGTAATCATCAGTTTCAGAGGCAAAATAGCAAGGAATAGTGAGTTCCTCGACTAGAAGATATACTATATGTTGAATGAATTAAAATCGATGACTAGGAAAAGATATTGAGAGATTGTTTCAGCCCAAAAAGTTGAAAATAAGTAGCAATGGTAGCAAAAGTATATAGCTAGGAGAATACAAAATCTATGCTATTCAATAAATGTCCCCATACAAAGGCTAAATCGCCAATATAGTCTCTTAAGAGAGAAGTACTAGTGAAAAGAAGAAACTCCATAATGCTAACTGAAAATTTAGGCAAATAGGATTTTTTTTTTCAGATCTTCATCTGAAACCCACATGTTTCCATTTGGCTCCTGCTGGGTGCCCATTATTTTTTTCTTCGCATCATTGTAATCTGTAAATATATATGTTTGAACTATGGACCCGTTTAGTTTAGCCAGGAAGGAGACTGAAGCTTCAATACTAATATTAACAAACTTCAACTTTTAACATGTCTGATTTACGCTGTTTCATTACCACGTGACACGCAAGGTCAGGGAACACATGGATTTTATGCTCCAGATGAAAGACCTATTTTTTTGCTACATGCTTAAGATAGAATTCTATCTTTATCAGTAGAAGAGATAAAAAGAAACAATTAAAACTCAACATCTCTCTTCATTTAAACTGCTGATACCGCTACAGGTTTATGGAGAATGTGCTTTAAATCCAATTGTTCCATCACTGAACTTCACTGTAGCTTCACTCCAGACATTCTCCCACATTGGAATATAGCTAAGGAAAGGGATGTGTGAGACACTCAATGAACAAGTCTCAGGAACTCACTATTGTAAACCTCTGCCTCTAATATCTTCTGCACCACACTTGCTTACTGTAATCTTTTGCTGTGCCATGTCTATTTAGTTTGCAGGAGCTTTGGGATATGTCACTTCATGTCAGTTCACAGAGAACTAGAACACCTGTACCATTAAATGACTCTAGAAATGATGAATGACAAATCCAATCTGCTGTTTGTTTTCTAAAGACCAAGAATTTTCAGTGTTTTACTCTTAGCTTGATTTTTCAAGGAATTTCCCTTTTACCAGGCAAAAATAGCTTTTTCTCAGCAACCATGCAGAAGGAGTTTAAAATGATCAGTGTCTTTCCTCAAAAACACACAACTGGAATTTGCACTCTGAAGTCACTTCCACAGAAGAAATTATATAATTAATTATTTATTAAACATCAGCATTGTGCTTGATACAAGAAGTAAAAGAACAGACAGCCAATGCAAGAGAGAAATAGTACAGACAAGATGCACTGGGAAACCCAAGGAATTGACTAGTTTTTTTCCCTTAATAATATTGTTGTCTAAACTTCCAGTTCTGAGGTGCAAGAAAAGTCACCAAGTCTTAATAAATTAGCCACACCTTCACTGCTACCTTTGCTGGCTTTTGAAAGGAATTCTCTTTGGTAAGGGTGTCAGCTAATCCCTTCCCATGTGATGAAAGAAATAGTAATGTATTTATTTATTAATTTTATATATTTATTTGACTTAGGTGGCACTTTTATCTAGACTTCTGGCACCTCTCAATATTTTCAAAGCAAACCATTAGAAAAGCTAAATGCATAATGCAGTAGTTCAAGTCATTTAGCGGAGTCTTTCACAAAAATCCCATAGAACTCCACCCAGCCATATCCATAGCACAAGACCCATCTAAATCAGCTCTTAATCAGCTAATTTCCATCATGCCATCTATAAATGCCTAATCTCCCTAATTACTTACAAAGAAAGGTGTGCTCTGCAGTGCATCCAGAAGGTTAACCTATCCAGACTTGAGAAGTACAATCCTTCTGCTTACTTCCCCCAATGCACTAACTTTATAATGGTCTTACCTAGATTAACCCTCACCCAGCTCACTCCTAGTGCATTTGGAAAGGTACTAAATTATTTGTTCCACTTTCCAGTCAGGTCTGATGTGATGGAAATAGAGCTATCATTAGCAGATGGTTCATATTTCCTCACCAAGTTTCGCAATGGTCTCATATGCTCTCTGAACAGGAGGGAGTGATAAAACCAACTCCAGTAGTAACACTACATGAGAGAGCTCTTGGAGTGGACAAGTGATTGCCCCAAAATGGATAGGAGTAAACCAGAACCACTTAGCAACCCCATCCATTCCCATGAAATGACAACAAGCATCCCAACAAATCTTCATAGTCAACTGTATCAAAGCTAGCTGCCAGATCTAATAAAATCAGCTCACATAAATTAGCCTTCTCCATTGCTAGGAGAAAATCAGCAGCCACCATTACCAATATGGTTTCCACTCCAAACCCAGCTCTATAACCTGAGCGGTGAGACTCAAGGGAATCTGAATTTGCCAGAGTTGATCTGCCCTAATCTGATCAATGACCTTTCCCAAAAAAGGAAGATCAGGTTGATAGTTTGAAAGATTGTTGTGGTGTATTGAGAACTGTGTTGGAATTGCAAGCTATCACATTACGGGTGGGGAGTATGGGCAGTTCCTTATACTGCTTGCAGGTTAGGGGACTCTGTAGTAAAGCATGCAATCAGAATCCGTCTGGAAAGAGACCGCTCCAAACAAGGTAGGTGAGTTGTACCTTGCTGTCTTAGGGAGCAGCCTGTGATTTCTCTCTGTTAATTTGGGTTCTTGTGTGCTATTGTTCTGAATTCTAAGATAGAAAGTAGTGTTATGTTGCAACCTTCCAGCAACTTATGTTTTTATCTGATTTCTCTTTGTGTATGCTGTGAACATAACTGTCAGCATCAGGCAATGATTGCCTCTTGTGTCATAAATTGCAGGTCATCTTTAAACAATGGTGACCTCCTGTGAAGGTAAAGCCAGCCAAGAGTGTATTTTGGGGGTGTTGTATCAATGGAGTGGATACAAGTTGTTATGTATTTCCACCAAACTCTGCAAAGAGTGTTTTTTTGGCTGAACAGTATTCTTCCAGAGAGCCATCTGGAAACTCAGATTCAATAGGCTCCTGAGGGTTGAAAACCACAACGCAAGTCTTATGTCCCTGCAGGAAAGGAACAATGCAACCACTGGTTGCTAGAGGTGGCGATCAGTCTATGGGAGTAATTTCTACTTCCTCCATCTCCAGTCCCCTACTCAATATAGATTCATAATGTGACCAGCTATATGTGTTAAACCAGAATCACCTCAGACAGTCCCAGGTTTGTCATGGCAGCCATGAAATCCTGTGCTGATCCAGAAGGGAGATGGAGCAGCTGCCAATGGAATAGCTCTCCACTGGAAACCCTTCCAGTCACCCACTTCCCCCACAACCAAAGGCAAGTCAGAAGACATACATTGGTCTAGGAGCTTCCCTGGCTATTGTGCTTTCTTCAGCCTGTTTCTCCTTCTGGCATCATTGATACCCAGTATAGTAGAGCAACACAACAAAAAGGTACAGTGCAAGGAAATGTTCCCTATCAGCAAGATAAAAGAATCCTGAAGAGGCCAATACATGAAGGAACTGCTGGAGAAAAGAAAATGGTTTTAGTGAGTCGTCAAAGACACTAGCCAGCATTGCCACTGTCTTGCTCTTTACAAAGTAAAATGAGTTATTTACCCCACAATAAATTATAAAGATATCCTGATTTGATAGTGTAACCTTATTGGGAAAGGAAAGGGAAGAACTCTAAAACTGTCACAAGATTTTAAAGGAGGTTTTCTAAATGCCAGGAAAGCTGTTTTGGAATTTTGAGCCACTTGTTGGAGTTCAGTTACAGCGAAGCCTGCAGGTGGAATCAGTTGTGCTTTCATCAGCAGGAATTGTGCAGTCCCTGCATGGGCTTCCAGGTAAAAGTCATGGGAGCAAGGACATCGTCGACCAGAAAAAAGAGAAGACAAGAAACTAAATTTGAATTTCTTTTCCAACTCCAAAAACCTTTATTGCTAGACAGTGGATTTAGTGTGTATGGGGAATTAGTGTTGTCAGTTTTCTGTGTGGTACTAAATGTGAATTCCATCAGTGACTGAGTTTAGTTGCGAAAGAGATGAGGAATGCCCTGAATTTTCTGGTAGCATAGAGTAGCATTGCACTGGAGCCTTCTAGGAAATGTACCAAATGGGAATATTTGTGCAAGATAGTTACAGTTGAAATAGTCGCACAGCTGGGGCTGTGTGACTCAGTTCACTAGCACTTGACACTAGCAGATGAACCCTTTGCCGCAAGCCTGCGCTTTACCCAGTTTACAGGAGTCCGTGAGCAGCTGCACACCATGCCATTCCTGGAGTTTTCACATGCCATCTATGTCTTTTGTGGCAAGTTGGAAGAGCAGCTTGTCCTACAAGTCCTCAATAGCGCCTTAATGAAAGAATTACACAACTCTATTGATTAGTGAACAGGCTGAGCAGATCTTATTGAGGCCTGCAGCTGCTTCAGCTCCCCTGTTCCCAGCCATGGTCTCTAGCATGTGAGTACTGTTTCCTTTGGATGTAGCTACAGAGCTAATGGGGAAAGATTTGATTCACTGTTTTTGTTTGACAAGTGTGGCTTATAGGAGCTGCAGTAACTAGAGTAAATACATTATTTAGAATTTGTAATAAGTGCACGGGTAACATTTTAAATTCTTGATTTGCCAACCTCTTGACAAACCTCATAAGTATTAGTTTAGATACCTTTAAAATTGGAGCAACAAGTATATGCATGTTTGCTAATAGACATGCAAACATCTCATTCCTGTAACGTTTTCATATCTGTCTTAGGGATGGGCGAACCAGTTTAGAAAACTAACAGTAGTGTCCACTTTTCTCTGATTCCTGGCAAGCCATATACATTTGTTAAAGTTGGTCTTGGTTTTTCTGTAACTCTGGCAAACTCTACTAGGCTGGCTGCTGCCTATAAATTTCATGGATGCTAAGACATCCTCGGCTACACCAGGAGCACATATAATTAGAATGTCAGCCACAATCTACGAGAGCACTAAATGTGAGACTTCCCCCTTTGTTCATTCCCTTGATGGAACATCACCAACAGTAGAGTATTTTCTGGGGAGGGTACAGGGAGTTGGGGGATCTCATAGTCTGTTGGATAGAGGAATCTGGAGAGGGTAAGACTTCCAGAAGGGGAAGGATATGCCTGGAGTTGGAAGAGGGTGGCAGAAGAATGCAAAGCACCATAAAGGACAAAGTAAGAGAAGAGAGAAACTCTTCCTCCCCCTCACCCCCAATACAAGTTGATAAACATTTCAGAACTCATCCAGTCGAACTTCTGAAATTGTTTAGTTTCACCAGTATCAGTCACAACTGAGGTGCAAGCCCCTATTTAAAATGTTTAAGGGTAAGGTGTAATAAATGCCAAGGTTTCCATGGATACTAATGACCACATTCTGTCCCGAGTTACCCATGTGTAGTACCCATGGACTTCAGTGGGAGTTTCATGTGTGTCTGAGGGCAAAATTTAGCTTTACATGTTGTTTAGAAATGTCAAGTTTGTATCCTGTTTCCTGTGTTTTAAAACACATACCATCTGGGATTGACTACACATCAGCTCTGACTGGAAGAACTAGACTCTTCAGTCAGTCCTGGTTACACTATGTTAAGTTTAGTCATATTTACTGTGTCCAGCCTGACAGATAATTGGGCACAGTGAATAGGTATTAACTACATAACAAGGTTCAGAAAATTCACATATGTTGTCTACAATAACATTAATATAAACATTGGGGGGAAATCATTCTGGAGTCACCCTGTTGACCACAGTTGAGTTAAAACGGTTCTTTTCAGTTCAGTAGGTTGAACACAATAACAACCTACAGTTAGTGAAGCTGTTTCTTTTACAGGCTGGGAAGGGGAGAGATTTTTCTTTTTTCTTTTTTAAATACTTGGAAGGTGCTCAGATACCACAAAAATAGGGTTGTATAAATCCCTGGATGGATAATTACACCAGGTATTAGTTTTCAATCCATGATGTTTTTTCTCCTTCTTTCTTTTTGGAAATTTTGTCTTGTTGGTTGGGGCTTGGTGCATAAATAGGGTTTGTGAGCATTTTTGGTTGAGGCACTGTCTATGCTTGGAACGGGGATGAGGCTGCTGATAATACTTCTTATCTTAGTATTATCTGTATTGGGGGAAAATGGGAAGAATGATTAGAGATCTTATTTCATTCTGCCAGCGGTGATCAGGACATCAGTTTGACTGCAATTTGTCAGACTGTTTGTATACATGTTCTACATCTGTCTCTCCCCTGCCCACGGCCATAGACAGTCTGGAGCAAAGTTTATTCACACAACCCTGTGGAAAAGTAGAAAGTAATAAGTGAAGAAAGCTGGCCCATAGTTATCATTTATGTTTCCAACTCCAACAGATTCTTGATCAATCAAAGCTCTGTTTTGAGTGGTATGAAATTGCTAATATTTCCCCTACCAAAGCTATGCCTGGTATCATTGGGGAAAGCAAAAAGAGAGCCTGTTATCCACATAAAATATGAGTCTGAGGAAAAAGTACTGACAAACTGAAAGGGGCCAATGCTCTCTCCCTCCGTCTTGTAACTATTACAAGGAAAAGAGCTGTTGTAAAAATAGGAACTAATGAGGCTGCAGCAGATGCTATTCAAGGAGGCAGTGAGCTTTACAGTATCTGTTCCCTGTGTTCATTTAATTCCAACCAAAACAAATCTCCCACTCAGTTGTGAAGAAGGCTAAAGAATCTGATAGAGACTCAGGGCTAGTCTACACTTACCGGATAGATCGGAGGTGTCGGATTGATCTTCTGGGTTCGATTTATCGTGTCTTGTCTAGACGCGATAAATCGAACCAGGAAGTGCTCCCCCATCGACGCTGGTAATCCAGCTCGACGCGAGGAGTAAGCGCCGTCGACGGGGGAGCCTGCGCGCCGCGTGTGGACCGCAGGTAAGTTCGAATTAAGATACTTCGACTTCAGCTACGTTATTAACGTAGCTGAAGTTGCGTATCTTAGTTCGACATGGGGGGTTAGTGTAGACCAGCCCTCAGACAGGGAAGGACAGAGGAAGAAAAATGAGTAATGGTGCTAATGTTGAGCTGCTGCAGAAGATTAGTGGAATTCTCTATTAAATAACTGTGGGCAATTTCCCCCCTGCACTTCCAGCAAAACCTGCCCCACTGACAAATGGCAAATCAATTACTCATATGCCAGATATGCATATCTGTTGTATTTGTGCCACTACTGGTCCATCTGCAATATGTGCCACGGGCCAGTTGTTGTTGCATTTCAGTTATATACTGGAAGTATATATGACAAAGTCAACAGCATAGAAACATTTTGAAAGAGACGAGCTGGGTGAGGTAATATCTTTTATTAGACCAACTTCTGTTGTTGAGAGAGACTCTGTTTTGAGCTCCAGAGAGCTCTTCTTCAGAATCATTTTGTGATTCTCACTGCTTAGTTTTTCTCTCTCCCTTTGTTGGGAGAGAGGCTTCAGGGTCAAAACATCAGGTTTAAAACATCTAGGCGTCCTGGAACCACAGTTTCAGTTCCTCTCAAGGTTGATTCACCTTTCATCTTTCCAAAGTAGATGAGTTGACTAACATGCAATTTATTGTGTTTGACCTTCAAAAGAGAGGCTTTCTCCACTCCCTGTGGATATTTATAGCTCTCATGGCACCTTCTGTAAGAGTAAGGGTTTGTCTGAATGTCCTTAGCTAAAATTTCCCAATGCTCCAGTTTCATTATTTTTTGTTTTTCTGTGTTGGTAGTTTTGTTTGCTTGCCCTGCATTCCAGCAGCATGCTATATGTTTATGGATTGTAAAGCACTTTGCGATGAAAGGCACTTTTATAAATGAACAACCGGAGCAGTCCCTTAGGTATGGTGAATTGGGGCGACAGCTCCGGGCTCTGTGCTTTGGGAAGCCTGGCGGGCCGGTGCAATTGGCCAGCGCGGTTGGTCCGAGAAGTGACGTGTCAGTCCTGGAAGTGTCGGATTCGTCACTTCTACCCCAGGCCCTTCACCACCCTAGGGATGGCTCTGTGTACAACAGTACAATCTTCTGCTCTCTGTGTGTCTGAATGCTGCTGTTACTTTCAGAACACTCCCATAGGGCAAAGGAGAAGGGAATATACAGGAGGAATAAAAGATGAAGAATGAGAATTACAATAGTTTTAGTTAAGCAATAGACTTATTACAGTCAAAGAAAAACAAACAATGGAAACAATATTAAAAGTAGTTTACAACGTGAGTATGTGGTTCCATGTCATAGATCTTGCTTTTCAGGATACTCAGATTGGAGCAAATAACAGAACCAGAAAATCCTTCCGGCTAGTTAATGTAATTTAGAAATGTTAACGTAATAAAGTCCTAGGGAATATTTTTATTTTTAACAGAACAAGTTGTCCTGGGAGCTTACATCCAGGAATTTGTTTGATACCATCTCTGATATTGGTGTTTCCTTATTCACAGTTTTAATGGCCATATGAACCTAGTTTCTGATACGTTAATCTGCTGTATTGTAAGGGGAGAAATATAATGACTTTGAGGTCTAGGATGAAACCCTGGTTCCATTGAAGGCATTGGAAGCTTTGCTGTTGCCTTCAATGGGACCAGCATTTTACCCCTAAATTCTAGCTGTACCTCCTTCAACCACTCGAAACAAAAACATCTTCTTAAACATCTTCCTCCTTGATGTTTGAATTCTTCCATTCCTGGAGGCTTGCTCTTTTATTCTTTTCTCTAATTCATTGCTTAGTTTTAGTGTCAGAGACACTTCATTATCCTTGACCTTTTTTCTCTTTTTCAATTCTTCAATCAATACCATTTCTGTAATACTGTGTCCTAAGTTTTGCTCAGTACGCCAAGATTTAGTCTCTGTAGCCCTCTTTACAGTGCTATAATGTTCTCTTATTAAATGATTTCTATGGCAACATCCCAGTGTTCTGTTTGCTTTCATAGCAACTGCTAGACATTAAGTTCTATTCATTTCTTCCCCCAGATCGATTTCCTGGTTTGCTGTCCTGTAATTTATGACTATTTAGAGCTTTAGTACTCATTACATTGCCCAGTGACCCCTGGCAACCCCCTCCCCCCACTACTTTCTGGCTTGGTGGTTGTTGCAGCAACTCATGGTGTGTTACATTTCACATGACAAGGTGAATGACAGGTCTCCAGCCCAATCAAAAAGCCTAGTCCTGTTTCCAGCATATGACACTACATATTAAGATAGCACTGGAGTGGCCATGCTGTGTAATGTCATGCAGTAAAAGCTGTTCACGAAAGGAAAAAAGTAAAGCCTGAAGCAGCCCAATCATGAGGGAAGAACAAATACAGATGAAGTAGCGGGTTTATTGCCACAAAATTAACCGCTGAATAGAGCTAAAGAGAGATGCGATCTATATTGCATCTAGGTGGTGTTGTTGACAGTGAAAAGCGATTGTCTGGTTTTGATAACAAGGGTTTTGGAACTCATTTCCTCTGTCTACAAAATTTGCCCAAATTAAACTGGAGGGAAACCAGAGAACTTCAGGGAAGCTGTCCCCCTATGGTCTTTTGGGATCCTGGCCATCTTTAAGAAGAGAAGTTGCCCTGTCACCTCTATTTGGAAAATATGCCATGTAGGAGGCACATAGTGATTCTAGCCCCTGTCAACCATAGAAAAGCCTTGCTATTATCTTGGATCCCATATTCATATTAATTGTATTGATGCTCAGTAAGTCCAGGCATCTGAGGGGTTCAGATAACATGGTGATGGGTATGATCGAACTGCATAAATAGATACAGTGCAACTTGGTGAGAGTATGTTAAGCAAAATATACTGAATCTCTTTGTTTGGAATACCTCTGTATTTTTTTTCTTTTGGTATGAACTTTGTGGGAATACCCATTGTAAGTCACATGCTTAAATGTTTGCAAGATCAGGCCCTTACACTCCAGTATAAAAAAGGAACTAAAATAGAGTGGTAACTGCAGCTTTTTCCATCGTGTTGATTTTGAATGTATATGAATTACATGTTTTCTTTGTTTAATGCTTCTGTTAGCTCGTGGTAAAAATGAATTAGAATGTGTTTCTGCTGTAAGGATCAGAAAATATCATTGTATTTTCTTCTCCACTCCATCCTTTGACAAAGTGACGTTTTCATTTAACTGTGCAAGAGGGGAAAAATGGGGAGAAGTGGGAAGGGAAAAGGGATGCAGGTACATTTCTAGTTTCCTTTTTGATTTAACTCACCCCCTCCCTTTCTCTTGTTTTCCCCCTATTCTTCCACTGTTTTTAGACATGTCGAAGTCTCTCTCTCTCTCTCTCTCTCTCTCTCTGTGTGTGTGTGTGTGTGTGTGTGTGTGTGTGTGTGTGTATATAAAACTAAAAACTATCTAATCTATTAAAACAAAGAAATATCTGTATTTTGTTCCTGTACTTTAGTTATTTTTCATGAAGCAAGGTTGTCACTTCTAAAGCTACCCCAGCATCCTGTCACAGATTAAAAGAACCAAACTTTTTATTTCCCTCTTGGTTAAATGCGTTTCCCCAAAAAGTCTTTCTGCCCATTAGCTTCCTCTAACAGGACTCCTGCTGGTTAGTTCGTGTATCTTGCTGTGGCAGCTGTGAACATATATACAACTGATTGAGCGATATACATCTGACTGGAGCATGCCCGCTAATTGGTTTGAGAGCTAGATATAGACAATGCTTTGTCTTATAGCCGCTTGTGCAGATAGGCCTAGTGGTAGGGTTAATTCTGCTTGACAGCACATCAGCAGCATCTTGAGAATAATTACCCAACTTAAGTTTTCCCACAGCTGAACTGAGAGCTTCAAAGGCTTCTGAATTTACAACTATTATTAACCTATATCTGAAACATAATGTTCCCACAAGGACTAGACTTTTTCTCCTTCTTATTAAATGTACAGGTTATTAGGTTCATTTGCTATGTGCTAAGCACTTAGAAGACAATACTCCTTGTCAGAGAGTGAAAATCTGTAGTACACAACAAGGAGGATAATTGTGCATCTAGCACACATCATTATCTTTGCTAAGACATCAAAATCAGTTCAACTTGTGTTTAAAGAGAACAGAACTATTTTTTTTCTATTTGCAGAATGAGTAAATTAAAGACACACAAAACTCTCATAAGAGGTTGAACAACTAAATACTGATCACTGTATACTATACATATGATATTAATGAAAGAGTATCTGGTTCCAAAATAGATTAGAAACGTTCATGAATATATGGAATCCTGTTAATGACTTTTTGAAAACTAAAATGAATTAGAACAATATGTATTTCATAACTCCAAGTATGTGCTGTAATTCATAGTTAAATAACTTAATCCTGTTTTTATATTTATATCCTGTGTTTGGTTTTCCTTGTATGTGTTTTTTTTTCTTTTAAAATTTCTCTTCTTTGTATCTGTACATTGTGCAAATCCAATAAAAGTATTAAACATGAAAAGCAGCATTTGGGATTAAAATCAATTTGCATGCATGAATTATTAAAACACAGAGGTATGCCTATTTCTTAAATACAGTAGTTTTTTTCCCTCTTATCAACTAGTTTCCATGATTAAAAGCAGTTCTTATATTGTAAGTTCTTTTTGTTTCCCTTTGCAGGTCAGAAACAAAGTTTGACTCCAATTCAGGTATGTTTAGATTTACTATGTCATGCTCAATACATTGTATTCATGTTATACTCATCAGACTAATTTGTTAGTTTAGCTTCAATTTTAATGAGACTGAGGCAGGCCAATATTGAAAAGGATCTGAGTTTTCTCACCACCTAAGAATAGCATTGTTATTGCTGATGCCTTTAATACATTCTCTTCATTGGTTCATATCTTCTTTTACTTTCCTCTTTTTACCTTGAGATGATCACCAAGAAGCCATTGTTATGCAGTAGGTTTTAACTGATCCATCTTTTTTTTTTTTTTAAATCATAATAAAAAGTAAAGCAAGTAGAGCAGAGTAGTGCTTGGTAGTTATCATTACCTTTTAAAAAAGAATATTTTTCTTCCTCGTGGACAAAGACATTTCATGGGAATTTGAATTCTGTGCAGCCTGTATGTCAAGAAGCAGGTGATTTGTCATGAAATTTTCATGACAGATGCATGTACACAATGCATGCCAGACCAGTCTGCAGACTTCTTTCTAGTAGGTTTACCAAAAGGCAATATCTCTCAACTTAACTTTTTCAAGAATTTTATTGTGTTACAGGGAAAAAAGTGAAGGTCAGCATAATGGATTAATGTGTATCTAACAAAACAAAACACACAAAGCAGCAAACAACTGTTTTCTCCAAATGGGGATGGTGAAAGCAGACTGCCACTTGTTAAGCTACTTATGCCCGGGTGTTTATTGATGTTATAAAATAGTATGCCCTTAAGTTGTAAAAATAATTTCTTATACTGAGAGCAGCTGAAATGTCTATTACTTGAAACAATCGCTCAAAAATACATGTCTTTGTTAAGAGGGAAAATATTATTTTAAATAGAAAAACAATAGCAATATAAGTTCAGAGCAGTCTTGTAATTAGGTTAATGTTACCCCATTAATTTATTTAATGCAGGGTTTGAAATTGTTATACTTATGAAAACTTTACAATGTTAGTGACCTAGAAGTCTCTCAGAAGTGACATATTTCCTTTCTTCCTATTTACAGCAGTGATCTCAATTTGAATTGTGAGGTACCTGTACTATTTTTCCTTTTCTTTTTACACTGGACTGTATCTTTGCAGCAGCCAGTATAGGGTATGAAATCTGTAGAGTGAAGCACTTACAAGACCCAATTCATGATTCGTATATAATTGAGTGATGATGTTGTGGTTTTAATTGTTGTGTTTGGGGTTTGTAGTTGCAGATATTGTTCAAGTAAGGTAAATGATCATTTTGGTGCCCACGGCTTGTGGATATGTAATGAAAGAGCAGGGTAGTTTTAAATATTTTCTAATGTATTTTTATAAAACTACTCTAAAGATGGCATGGAACAGAACTACCGACTGTTCCTCTTCCTTGTTGCCTAATTGGAATGAAAATGGTCTTTAAAATATTCTGTATGGTTTTGTTCTTTCTCTCCTGATGGGCAATATTTACCATGCTTTTTCTTTAGTGGCTGTGCTGGGAATAGAAAGAGGGTAGAAGCATAGAAAGCTTAGTGGGATACTGAGGCCACCTCTTAGTCATGCCAGAGAGCTGCTTTGAACATCCTGTCAGTCACCATGCTTGGGAAATCCCCTACCTCTGGTATGAATGTGTCTTTAACATGGACAGATATGGCAGCACCCACCTTTAACACCATGATGTATATGGCTTCATCCTTCTGAAATGTATAAAGTTGGTATGTTGCCTGTCAATCTGTCTACTTTTGAAGGGCTGCGCCTACTTGGTAATGATGATGGTTTCAACTGTTATATTAAGGGCTACCTTCAGTTCCTTAGTGGAAGCTTGAGGGAAATATTTGCCTGCTACTATTTTGACATCCTCTTTTTCTGTTTGAAGTCCAAGTGCTGTGATTTTCCAGCAATGTGGTCTTGAACACGTTTGCAGGAAGGAAATGTTCTTGTTTCTTCATCTCACTTTTCAGATCAAAGTCCTTCCTGTTTTGTGGAGAAATGAGAAGGAGATGAGTGGTGATAGATAGATAAAAGGCCCTACCAAATTCACAGTCCATTTTGGTCAATTTCATTTTAAAAATCGTAAATTTCATGATTTCAGCTATTGAAATCTGAAATTTCACAGTGTTGTAATTGTAGGGGTCCTAAAGGAGGGGTGTGTGTGGGTGTGTGTGGGTGTGTGTGGGTGTGTGTGGGTGTGTGTGTGTGGGCGGTGGGGGGGGGAAGGGGTTGCAAGGTTATTGTAGGAGGGGGAGAGGTTGTGGTACTGCTACCCTTACTTCTGCGCTGCTGCCAGCAGCGGTGTTGCCTTCAGAGCTGGGCAGCTGGAGAGCAGCGGCTGCTGGCTGGGTATGGTATTGCCACCCTGCCTTCTTGCTGCTGCCTGCAGAACTGGGCCCTCAGTCAGCAGCCGCCATTGTCCAGCTGCCCAGCTCTGAAGGCAGCAACGCAGAAGTAAGGGTGGCATGGTATGGTATTGCCACCCTTACTTCTGCCCTGCTGCTGGCAGGGTGCTGCCTTTAGAGTTGTGTGCCTGGCTAACAGCTACCACTCTCTAGCTGCCCAGATCTGAGGGCAGCACAGAAGTGAGGGTAGCAATACCATGACCCCCTTAAAATAACCTTGTGACCCTACTGCAACTCCCTTTTGGGTCAGGACCCACAAGTTGAGAAATCCTGGTCTCCCCTGTAAAATCTGTATAGTATAGAGTAAAAGCACACAAAAGACCAGATTTCACTGGGGGGAGACCAGTTTTCATGGTCTGTGATGCGTTTTTTATGGCTACGAATTTGGTAGGGCCCTAGATATATACTTTTCTTGGATACTTTTGTTTGCATCAGGCTAATTTGGTAGTTAAGCTTCCCTTTTTCTGATTTGTCCTTGGCGTCACAGACCGGAAGTGTATTTTCTTTCCTTGTCAAGCAAATAGGACAGATTGGGGTAGTCCTGACTTGCTCCCTATGCTGTCTGTAGGTCATAGTCATCATTTTGAGACGGATAAGTATGTCTGCTTGTGTCCTTTAGACTCAACATGAGGGACATCTGCCTGGATTGGTAGTTGGAGCCAGAACAAGGGTGCTTATGGCTCACCCTCAGAAAAGATCCCATGCTTCCCAGCTCTGGGCACAGGGCTGACCTTTCAAGAGGAAGCCATCTTTGTTCTCTTTATAATTAAAGATTTCCCACTGTGGCAGAGGAAGGGGAAAATAAAGTATTCAAATTCTGGCATTTAAACAGGCTAGAAAAACAGTATTGCCACATCTGAAAATTAATTTGTTGTGGGGTGCTGTATTGAGGAGAGATGCCCTTGCTGAATACAGCCTATAGGGCTCCTGTATTCAGTCTCCTTCAAAGACAGGACATTCTAGTTTGCTGACTGACAACTCCATAAGTGCCTCAGTGTCATAAAGGGGAAGGAGCCATCAGGGCCGGTGCAACCACTAGGCGGTCGCCTAGGGCGCCTAGTGGTTGGGAGCGCCAAAAAGCGTTGACTGGGGAGGGGGCGGCCCCAGCCATGGAGGAGCTGGCGCGGTGCAGGGGGGGCAGCAGCCCTGCAAAGGCGGCAGCGCCACTAGCAGGGAGCAGCCGCGCCCCCCCCCCCTCCTGCCCAGGCTGCGGTCCGACGCCCCCTGTCCCCCACGGCTCCTGCAGCAGATCATGCAGGCGCCAGCCCCAGTGTGCCCCCCGGCTCCCCCTTTGCTCGGGCTCTGTGGCTCCCCGGGAGGGGCAGCAATGGCGGCTAACACTCCTGGGAGCCGCAGAACCCGAGCGCGGCGAGGGGGGAGCCGGGGGGCGCACGGAGGCCGCCGCCTGCATGCATCTGGCTCCTGGGAGTGTGAGCTGCCGCCGCTGCTGGCTGCCCCTCCTGCTGCCTCGGCACTCTGCGGTAGAGGGGCTGTGCACACGACAGCCCGGCAGCAGCGTCTTACCTCCACGTGGAGCCAGCGGCTCCAGCGGCTTGGGCCTGGTAAGGGGCGTCCCGGGGGCAGTCAGGGAGCAGCGAGGGTTGGAAGGGTCAGGAGTTCTGGGGGGGCATGGGTGTGGAGAGGGGTCGGGGCAGTCAGGGGCAGGGAGCAGGGGGGTTGGAAGGGTGAGGACTTCTGGGGGGCGGGGATGTGGAGAGGGGTCGGGAAAGTCAGGGGCAGGGAGCATGGGGGGTTGGATAGGTCGGGAGTTCTGGGGGCGGGCCTGTCGGGGGTGTGTGTGGAGAAGGTTGGGGCAGTCAGGGGACAGGTAGGGGGTAGGGTCCTAGGGGGGCAGTTAGGGTGGGGGGGTCTCAGGAGGGGACAGTCAGGGGACAAGGAACAGGGAGGCTTAGGTAGGGGGTGGGGTTTTGGGGGGCAGTTAGGGGTAGGGGTCCCAGGAGGGGGCAGTCAGGGGACAAGGAGCAGGGGGGTTGGGTGTTCTGAGGGGGGCAGTCAGGGGGTGGGAAGTGGGAGGGAGTGGATGGGGTTGTGGAGGAGGAACCTGGTCTGGGGAGCAGCCCCTGGGCACAACTGGCCCTTGGGGTCTACAAAGGTTTGTTGGGATTTGCCCCTCAATGAACTGATGTGCGGGGGGCGCAAGGTGGAATTTTCGCCTAGGGCACAAAATATCCTTGCACCGGCCCTAGGAGCCATTCATAAATACTTGACTGCTGGACCTGTTTTGACTGAGAACTAGCACTGATGATGTTGTAATGACCTCTATTTTCCCCTTGTAATGTAAACACAATAATGGTCACATGAGAGTTTGTGGTGAATATCTTTTGAAAAAGGGATTCTACATTGTGTAATAGATAAATATACCTGTTTTGATGCATATGATGCAAGTCCGTATGGTTAGAATTCTTTTTATTGAATAATAAAGAATCCCAGCTATTGGAACCTGGTACTCTGTTACCCTGTGATTGCAGTAACTTTCATGTGCTTAATTTTGTCTTCAGGGTTTTGAAGTAGTTGTATAGATTCCAAGTCCAGAGGGGCCATTGTGATCATCTAGTCTGATGTCCTGTATAACACAGGTCACAAAACTTCCCCAGAATAATTCCTAAGGCGTATATTTTAGAAAAACATCCAATCTGGATTCAAAATTGTCAGTGATGGAGAATCCACCATGACCCTTGGTAAATTGTTCCAATGGTTAATTATTCTCCATGTTAAAAATTTACAGCTTATTTCCAGTCTGAATTTGGCAAGCTTCAACTTCCAGGCATTGGATTGTGTTTATACCTTTCTCTGCTAGATTGAAGAGCCCATTATTAAATATTTGTTTCCTAGGTAGGTATTTATAGACTATAATCAAGTCACCCCTTAACCTTCTGTTTGTTAAACTAAATAGATTGAGCTCCTTGAGTCTATCACTATAAGGCAGGTTTTCTGATCCTTTAATCATTCTTATGGCTCTTCTTTGAGCTCTCTCAGATTCATCAATATCCTTTACCAACATGCAGGTTGTATGAATTGTAGGAATATTGCTCTGGCTGCCCTGTTCCATTTGTCTTTCTGCACATCTCCATTTCAAAACAGAAAGATGTGCACCTAGGACTTTGTTATTCCCAAATAACTCCATGTATAGACAATGTTATGATGGCAAAATAATGCCTTGTTCCTTTTCAGCTTTGAAAATGGATTAAACTTTTGTTCCAGAATAAGAATGTCCATGCATCGAGTTATTCAGGAATAGCTATTGCCCTTTATAAAGTCACACCCATCTTAATCCAAATTAACTTTCAAGGGTAGACGAGCCCTTAGTGGTCACTCTCTCTATATATTTGGTGGGATGGGAAGAATGGAAACTATTCTTGAGATGCGAAAATCTACTCTAGGGGAAAAGGGGGAGAATTTCCTTATGTTCCTTTCGTAGCAACGTGTGAAAATATTGAAAAATAAAAAAGACATGACTTTTTTTTTCTGAAGCTGGCACAAAGTCTGGAATGTAGCTTTTTTAAAAAGTCTAATAGGTTCGCTGTAAATTCAGACTTTGGAAACACTATACAACACTGAAATATTAGGCAGACATTGTCAAAGGAAGATTTAAGTTAAATGTTCAAGTTCAAATTAAAGTGTGCTGTAAAATTCCTGTATGGATGATCAGTATTTATCATGTAAATAGCTATAACATCTGTACAGGACACACAGTTTTCATCCGCATGACTAAAAATTTTGTCTGAGAAACTTTGTTGTGTGCTAATTTTGTATCTTTATCAAGGGCAAAATTTTGCCTCAAAGAACATGAAATTAGCTTCATGCCGTAAATGTTCTTATGTGACAAAATGACCGTGGTTTACTTTTATATCATGGTATTATGGATTTAAATAATATATATAAAAAAGCAAAAAATCTATTGTAAGAAATACTTTAAAAAGATAGTATTTGTCTTACTGTTCTCTCAAAATTTGCCATTCATCATAGTAACCCATGAAAAACAAAGCTGAGAATATGTCCTTAGCATTTTGTAGGTATCATTTAGGTTATTATTGATTGATGATAAATTGTATAGAGGCCCCATTGTGCTAGGTGGTTGGTTGAAAATTAAGGTGGCATTTTGGAACAAAATTCAACAGTTCATATTCTCGTGTTGTAGATCAATATCATGCTGCTGACAGTAAATTGGATCTGATTAATGTTGTGTAGACTTGTAGCTGTATATCTGATACAGAAGGATTTTAAATTAGGGTAAATGTCAATATTAGTAATACAATAATACTTAGTATTTATATAACATACTTAATCTGTAGATCTCAAAGCAGATAGTTAAGTATCGTTATCCCCATTTTACTAGTGGGGAACCAAAGTCACAGTGAGGTGGAGTAAGTTGCCAGTGTTGCACAGTGCGAGAACCAGAGAGTCCGAATAAATTGCAAGTCTCCTTACTCCCTGGTTGTGGCCTTATCTGTTGAACTGTGCTACATTTTATAAACAGTGTAGCTGACAAGTAGCCACATCATTGTGAAGTCAAATTTGTTCTGCTCAAGAGAAAAACTTCACTTTATGTTGACAGATACTTAGTGATGGCCTAGAGTTGTATTACTATTATGGTAGTGCTCAGATGTCCTGATCATGGCTAGCGACCCATTGCACTAGGTGCAGCACAAACATAAAAGTAGTCTCTCTCCCCAAGAGCTTACAAATTGTCTAGTGCTCTATACTTAAGGAAATGCCACAGTAGAACTGGGAATTTCATTTTTCTTGATCAACTGGCCAATCTGTAACCACTTCATTCTGCTTGTGGGGTTTTTACCCACCTGGTTCTCCTTTGTCGCTGAGCACAACTGAGCAGAAAATAGGCCACCCTCCTAGATGAGAACTCATAGGTGATTGGGAGGCCAGCTGAACTGAGTGGGAGTAAAAGGCAGAAGTGCATTCATGTGTTTGAAGGAGGGGCCAATCCTTTCTTCACTTAGGGCATCAGGCATCATTGCTTTACAATGAGTCTGTTGCATATAAGTTGGATGCGAGTGTGTCGTGAACAGGTGATTAACGGAAAAGAAAGATAGGCATGCATGTCTGCTGGTATATGGGGCGAATTTTAATGTGCTGTATGGAATGGATTGTAAAATATAAGAATTGTGTACATGGCCCTTTTTCACTCTGTATAATGTGTATATTTCAGGTGATCATTGCACACCCTTTGTTGGTGGTAGTAAAGTACCCAAGAAACAACCTTAGTGTGATGGTATCACTGAAGAGAACGTCTCTTGTAGAACCTTTAGCTGCCACTTAGTTGTTCCTCTGGTTGTTTTTCTGTTGATTTTTTTTTTCTTCCCATTGGGGAACCTGCCTCCTCCATATGTTCTCCTGGAACTGCAAGTCGGAGTTCAAGTGTCACATTAGCAGAAACTTCCCTATTTTAACTACAAAAGAGGCGGAAGGGCTGGCTCAAAACGTCAGTGAGCACTTTCCTCTTTTGTTCATGTAACCTTTCTGCCATGTGTCATTGGCAGCAACAAGGGCGGGGTTCAAATGTTAAAACTAACAAACACCACCTATTGGAGCCCCCACCCAGAAACCTGAGAAAAATGCTAAAGCTAAGGACACCCTTAACAGGCAATACGTCCGCACTTACAAGCATGGAGTTTGTATATAAATCAAGGATTTAAGGGGACATAGCATTGACTTGGGAAAATGCAGCTACAACATATATAAACACTAATAATAAAGTAAAACACCCACCTCACAGTATCTCTGTAGTCCTTTAACTGGGTAGACACATCCCCAGAATCTGGGAGTGCATTCAGGCAGGCCTGTCTCCAGCTTCTAGGGGGAGTGCTGCCTGATCTGCCTTGAGTCTCCAACACCTAACTCATCTATGGCGATTTCAGCTTTACAGGAGGCCTTCAGTGGAGTTCACTCAGGGCTGTTTCTGCCTTCGGCAGCTTCAGCAAAGAGCCACCTCTGTGCTTCTTGTCACAAACCCATCTCTGTGCCTGTTGACTCTCACTGTGGAGTCACCTCTGTGTCATCTCTTTGCAAAGTCTTCAGGGTGGGGCATTGCATGTAGGACCATAGAGCAGAGTCCCTGCCACAATGGAGGAGCACCTTACCCCCCCCCCCCTTCTTTCTCTGCTCATTCCCACCACCCTACCAGTTTGGAGTTTGTGCACAGTTCTGTTCATTCTTCAAAGTGTTACTGGAAGATTTCTGGGTAAAAAGCTTATGCAAATGAGCTATCTCTGTAGCCCTACTCCCCGCTGTTCACCAGGAGATGGTGGCAGAGTGCTCTTTCCCTATGGAGCTTCTGTCTGTCTGGAGTCCTGAATAAACAGCTTCAGAAGCAGCTTTTGGCCACTCCTTCCCCTGTTCACCAACTTCTGAATTTATGTTGAGAAAACCGCGGTAGGTTTGGACCACAGGGCTTATGTTCAGGGATGGAGCTTTGAAAGAAAACTTTACAAAATTTAGAGGATACAGTATGTCACTGCTCAAGGATACTGTGTGTAAGACACAGAGGATAGTGATGGTGAAAGTAGGGGGGGAAAGGAAGGAATAAAAATGTTTTGTATAACTTCATTTGCACTCCAGTGGTATAATGTCAAGTAAACATTTTCCTCACTCAGACCAGAGAATGGATGAAGATAAGAATGTGGAAACCTTGTAAAATAAGAAAGGTGCAAATGCTGTGCATCTGAAACAGACATTTGCAGCAGTTGAATACACAAACACACGCAAGGATGCACACTGTGTTGCATTTAATTTTGTTGCATTTGCTGCTGCAAGTTGACCTGACTTGATATGATGTTTGTTCCCCTAAAAATGAAAGTGCTTCTCTTGAGCAAGTGCAACATCTCCAGAGACAGTTTCTCTCCTGTTTCACTCCTTTATTTATTTATCTATTTAGAAATGTAAAATATACAGTGCCTTTATTTATCTGTCACTCCCTTGACAGTTATTTTGAAAAACAATCCCGTTAAAGTCTGCAGCTAACCTACAACAGTCACCAACAAAACTCATCCCCCAACTAAAGCATGTCCCAACAAAAATGAAACATCAGTCTTCATTGGACCCTCCCTCCCCCAAAAGCCTAAGATTCAAATGTGGACTAAACAATCAAACATTTTATCAATACCTACTAAAAAAAATTTAGGAATGTTTAATAGATTTAGACCTCATTTAAAGACAGGAAAGGGATCCTCTGGAGGGTATAGTAAAGTCAGATTAATATCTACAATATGCTGAGGAATGCTCACAAATTGGGACAAAACATTTTGACACATCTAATTAATAAAGGAATGAAGAGCTAACTACTGCCCTGACTTGTGATAACTAAAATTGATCAGCAGCCTGTTCTGTTTTCTCTTTGCTACATAGGAGTAGAAAAGTTGGTCAGATCGTTCAACATACATCGCAGTATCTGGACTTATGGTAGCTCCTTAGGGCTTGTCTGCACTACAAAATTAAGTTGACTTTATCTAATTCAACCTCGAGCCTCCGAATTAATTAAGTCGATTGTGCGTGGCCATACCAAGATCATTGTCTCGATGGAGTGCATCCTCACTAGCAGCTCCTGCATCGATGCACAAAGTAGTGCATTGTGGGTATCTATCCCAAAGTGCAACTTGCTGCAATGTGTTTTGGGACATTTGTGCAATGCCTCATGGGACCACAACATTGTCTCAGGGGAAAATGGGAACATTGCGTCGGCATCTGTCCTCCCTCCCTCATATCAATGGCAAACAACCCAGTGGTTTTCGCTCCTTAAAACCGCTGTGTGTACGCCATAACCCCAGAAGCATGGAGCCTGTTGTGCACTCTTGCTGTGAGCATCTCAAACACCTCGTGCTTTCTCCTGCAGTATTTCCAGAGCCAAAGTAGGGTCTGCCGCGTGGAACATAGCAATGTCCTGCAAGCAGCCCTGCTGCAAGCCACTGAAAAAAACAAAATTCACAGTTGCTGCTGGCAGTCACAGAGCAGCTGCACTCTGTTGAGCGCTGTTATTGGTCCCGTGAAACAAGCACTGACTGGTGGGACCTCATCGTTTTGCAGGTATGGGATGACGAGCAGTGGCTGCAGAACTTTCGAATGTGGAAGGCCACCTTCCAGGAACCTTGTGCAGAGCTTTCCCTTTCCCTGCAGTTCAGGGAAACACAAAAATGAGAGCTGCTCTGACAGCGGAGAAGCGAGTGGCGATCGCTATTTGGAAGCTTGCAACGCCAGACAGTTACCAGTCAGTGAGGAGTCAATTTGGAGTAGGTAAATCAACTGTGGGAGCTGCTGTGCTCTAAGTGTGCAGGGCCATTAATCGACTTCTTCTATGAAGGGTAGTGAGTCTGGGAAACGTGCAGGACATACTGGATGGTTTTGCCACAATGGGGTTCCCTAATTGTGGTGGGGCGATATGACATGCATATCCCCATCTTGGCACCAGACCACCTTGCCAAAGAGTACTTAAACTGAAAGGGATACTTTTCAATGGCGTTGCAAGCGCTGGAGGATCACAGGAGGCATTCCACCGACATTAACGTAGGATGATTGGGAAAGGTTGCGTATCTTTATGAACTTGGGTCTGTTCAAAAAGCTGCAATCCGGGACTTTCTTTCCAGTCCACAAAATGAACATTGACGACATTGAGATGCCTATAGTTATCCTGGGGGACCCAGCCTACCCCTTGCTCCCATGGCTAATGAAGCCATACACTGACCATATGGACAGCAGTAAGGAACGGTTCAACTATAGGTTCAGCAAGTGCAGAATGGTGGTTGAATGTGCCTTTGGTTGTTTAAAAGGGAGCTGGAGAAGTTTACTAACAAGGTTGGACCTTAGTGAAGAGAACATCCCCATGGTTATAGCTACCTGTTGTGTGCTCCATAATATCTGTGGGGAAAAAAGGGGGGAAATTTTCCACAGGGGTGGGCAGTTGAGGCAGATCGCACGTAAGCCATTTTTGAGCCGCCAGACACCAGGGCAATAAGAAGAGCACAGTAAGGGGTGCTGCGAATCCGTGAGGCTTTGAAAAAACTTTTCAATAATGAGTCACAGAAATGTGAGCTGCTTGTCTGCACTGTGCTTTCCCAAAGCTTCACCTGGCTTGTATCACTGTCCCTGTAAAGCCAATCCCCTGCCCAATCCCACTGCTTTTGCTCAATAAAGAACATTTATTTCTTGAATCCATTTACTTTATTTAACAAACATAAGTAAAGAGGGAGAACAGGAAAAAAAGTTAGCCTTGGGGAAAAGGGGTTGTAAAGTTTGGAATGGGAGAAACATTTTCAGCTGTGTAACATAACACCGAATTCTAGACCATCAAAGATCTGGGAATGGGCGCTGTCTGTTCCTTGTACCCTCCCCTCCTTGAATTAAGTGAAAGGGATAATGGACTTTTCTCCCACGCCTCATGGAACGCTTGCGGGAGGGTGATTCTGTGTCAGGCGATGCTGGCTGGCTGTCCACCAGGGTCTGCAGAGGGACTCTACGCACTTGCTTCTGTTCTGCAGTTCAACTAGACGCCTCAACATATCTGGTCCTTCATAATCTGAAGCATCTTCTCCTGCGCTGCGCACTCTTGCTCATGGGAAGCTTTTCTGCTCTCCATGTCCATGTCTAACTTCTCAGACAGTGAAATCCTCCATGCTCTCAGCTCTGTGTCAGTAATCCTGGAGGCGTTCATTATCTCGGTGAACATGTCCTCCCGCATTCTCTTTCTCTCCCTTCTAATCAGTGAAAGTCTGCTTTCAGGTGTTGGTGACACGTCAAAGGACACATTTCCAACTGTCAAACATGAGAAAAAAAGAAAGGGACCATTGTACATGCATAAAATGTTTCCATAGCAAGGATGTTTTTGTTTTTTAATGAAAACACCCACTTATTACACTAGGTGCAAGCCATAACATAATCAGAATCTGTAACCGTTCACTGCGCCGTTTTGCTCCTCCAGCCCCCAAGTCATGGGAGACGGCAATTTTAACGAAGTTTATGGCAGGCTCATGTCTGGAGCAAAGGTAGCTAGTCGAAAAATCGACCCTCCCCATAGCACCACAGGAAGCTGTTTACGAATGGGGCAGGGTGTGTGAACGCTTTCACTCCCATATTACGGAATCTCACATGTTGGGCCCCAGTCCTCTATCAGCTGCTTAAACTACTTGCCGACCTATGCCGAGCACAGTAAAGGCATATTAACGGCCGCATGGCCTGGTGATCCAGAATATATATGTGGGGGGGGGGGAGTCCACATGCTCTTTTTTTTTTTTTTTCCTTGTAAGAGCACTTTTAATGAGAACTTCCACCGTTTCCCCTAGGTCACCCTATGTGATATCAGTCTCCTGAGGGTAACAGAGGCAGAAGGGAAGGAGATGCTGCAAGCGTCTGGGTATAAGACCTGGTCCTTATGCTGCTATGCTGTGTACCACAATGATGCCGGCAGAATTTAATTCAGGAGTTGCGTGGGAAAGTGTCCTACCATGGTGGAAGAAATAAGACTGCCCTGCCCAGAAACCTTCTGCAAAGGATTGCAAAGTACCGCCACTAAAATTTCCTAGAGATATCCATGGAGGATTCCCAGGCTATCCCAGTCCCATAAACAGTCTTTTCCTGGGACCACCCTCTGCATAGCTGGAGAACCACAGCACCTCGCTTTTTCTTCACAGTAAACATGCAATACCACCGAATGTGTGTGTCTGCTAAAGTTTAACTGGACTTTGATTGTAACTGTATACTCACCAGAGGTGCCTTCCCCGGCATCACGGTCGGCCACCGTGATGTCCTGTGACCAGCAGGGCTCTAGGGTTAAAAATATTTTCTGGCTCTTGGGGAGAATGGATCCACTGCTCACCTGTCTCCCATTCTCCTCCTTCTCTTCCTCATTCACCATATCGTCCTCCTCGTTGTCCCTAGACTCACACATCTGTGAGGTGTCCACATAGCTTGCGGGGGTACTGGTAGTGTCACCCCCCGAGAATCACATGCAGCTCATTGTAGAATCGGCATGTGTGGATTAAGCACCAGAATCACTGTTCACCTCCCTTGCCTTCTGGTATGCTTGGCGAAGTTCTTTTATTTTCACACGGCTCTGCTGGGTGTCCCTCATGTAGCCCTTCTCCCCGATTCCACGAGCAATCTTTGCATAGCTGTCAGCGTTTCTTCTGCTGGATCAGAGCTTTCCCTGCACAACGATGAGATCCACCACCTCCTGTGCAGACCAGGCTGGAGCGCGTTTGGGGCATGTAGTCTCCATGATCAGCTGTGCTCAAGCTGGCACGCTCCGAATGCTGATCAAACAGGAAATGGGAAATCAAAAATTCCCGGGGCTTTAGCAGGGCTGTTTCCTGTGTACCTCGCTGCAGTGCAGCAGAGTTGAGAATGATGTCCAGAGCAGTCACAGGTGAGCATGTGGGAAACCACCTGGAGGCCAATTAAGTCTAATTACACAATGCTGCATCTGCACTACCTTGCAGTCGACCCATGAAAATCGAATTAAGCGCTGCGCCTCTCACAGAGATGGATTACAGAAGTCGACAGAGGCGATTTAGATTGGCATAAAAGACCCAGGAGTGTAGACACATACATTAACAGGATGACTTAAAATGGCTTCCTTCAACCTAACTCTGTAGTGTAGACCAGGCCTTAGTCTTTTAGCACAGGCTTTCAGACCTTCCCATTTGTTTAGAATTTTTAAAGAGAGCTCAATTTCTCTCCAGGTTCATTCTGTTGTTGGGTCTGCCATTACAGGAAGTCTCTGAGTTTACCACCTTTATTCTGCTCATATTATTCATAATGGACCTTGGCTAGGTATACTATTGCCTGCTACCACTTGCATTTCTCTTCTTGGCTCTCTTAGTGTTTCTAATAGGATACCTATCAACTGGCATCAGCTAGATCCTTGGATGTAGGATCTAGAGTACAGCAGCTTTGAACGGATTTATGACCTTATTGCAATTATCTGCACCAATATGGAGTGATCTCTTTTGTATTTTATCTAAGGTGGATAAATAACACTACTCTGGATCAGTGTTCCCTCTAATTTTTCCCCTCTCGTGAGGAATGAATTTTGTTATGTGCACCAATATGGAGGTGATGTGTGACAAATCACCTCCATATTGGTGCACGTAACAAAATTAATGGGTGGGAGGGGTTCGGAGTGTGGGCGGGAACTCGGGCTGGGGCAGAGGGTTGGTGCGGGGGCCGGGGGAGTGAAGGCTCCGGCTGGGGTGCAGGCTCTGGGGTGGGGCTAGGGATGAGGGGCTCAGGGCTGGGGCAGAGCTTTGGGGTGGGGGAGTGAGTGCTCCGGCTGGGGAGTGTGCAGGCTCTGGGGTGGGGCCAGGGATGAGGAGTTTGGGGTGCAGGCAGGCTGGGGCCAGAGGACTCCTCCCCATGCCGGCAACAGCAAACTCCGGGGGAGGGGCCCGCGGCAGCCCTGCACGCCCCAACTAACTTGCTCCCCTCCCCAGTCCCCGCCCACCCCCTACCTCTCTCCTCTCCAGGGCGCTGCTGTGCGGCCATTTATAGCCTGCTGTGCAGCCACACAGTTTAGAGAGAATCTAGCTCTGGATTATATCCTCAAAGTCTCAAGCCATTCCCTTCTTTCTCCTCATCTCATGTGTTTAGTAGTCTAACTCCAAGGTTACCAAGGAACTCACCATCTCAATGAACTAGAAAACACACTGGATTAGCCCCTTTTGTTCTAAGCAATTAGAAAGCACTGTGTTGTGGCATTTAAAAAATGTGTGTGTTAAAGGGCTTTGCCCGAGGAACTAAAAATTTAATGTCAGCAAGGATTATTTATTATTATTATTATTCTTTCTTTTCCACTTATTTTAACAATCACTCCTCCTTTTACAAATCTCCTGTCTTGCTCAGAGACCGTAGCATTCAGATATATTTAAGTGGGTGTTGTAATGGAAATATTTCAAGATACAGCTTTTCCAATTTAATAGTATTAATGTAAGCAAATCTGTCAACTGTATCTGGAAGAATAATTTGTACTGTTCTAGCTAATTATTGGAGGCCCCCTTCTTTCCTTTTTTTACTTTTTTAATATCTGTGTTCATTTTGCACAGTTAAAAAAGGTTGCCATTAGAAACAGTTTGATAGGTAAATGTTGGTTTAAAAGAGATGAACTAAATCCACACACATTCACATATATAAGTCATGAGTTTTTGTGACATGGATTTGGAGATCAGGGTGCTCAACTAGTTTACAATATAAACTGCAAAGTGTAGGTTGGCTCAGTGTTTTGCCTTTTTTTTTTTTTTAATCAGAAATGTAATTAAATTCAGACAGCTTGGCCTATGAGGAAATTACGTTGTCAGACATTAAGTTGCTCTTTCAAGTAAGCATCATTCATCAGCATAACATCTTGAGTGCTGTATTTCTTAAAAACAAAAAAGCTGTGATAGCCTGCTCAGAACTGAAACTCATTGTGCAATTTTATATTGAGTGAAGCAACCTAAATATTCTGCAAAAGCTGGTCTTGTTGCAGTCTTGTTCAGTGAGCAAATCAGAAGAGACTTTTGCTTATGCTCCTGAAATATTGTGAATTTAACAACCTAGGTAGAGTACAGAAAAGTTTTATTTCTTGCTTTACTAGTGAAAATGAGTCTGGTTGTCTCATCCTGGTGTCTACAACGTGAATACATTATCTAAGTTTGGCACAGTTCGTTTTATTTAGCAAGAAAAGCCCCAAGAATGGAATATGCTCAAGAGAAGCCTCAGGAATGGGATTGGAGAAGTGGTTTGGGTCAGAATTGTGGCGCAGTGGCTGAGTTGTACGAGTAGGCTTGTACAACACCTACCTACATAGCTCAAGTCAGTATTATTAATCCATCACTTTCTTCAGTACTAGACTCACACAAAATTCAAAATGGGAAGTACAATAAAATTGCCATTCTGGTTTTTTTTATATGGAAACCGAACTATGGTGGTTCTTCGAGTAGTGTCCCTATGGGTGCTCCCCACTCTAGGTGTGCTTGCGTCCCTGCGTTGCTGATCAGAGAACTTTTGATGTCCGTTCAGTGTGCACATGTGCTGTCCCCTCCTCGTGCACCACCACGAGGCTAATCAGCGCACAGGGGTGAAGCCGCCTCAGTTCCTTCTCAACCACCCCTGGCTAGAGAGAGAGCCATTAGCAGTCCATTTGTGGGTGGTTCTCTTTCTGTCTGTCTCTCTCCTTTAGCATTTCAATAGCTAATTATTCCCCATTTTCTCTTAGTTGTAGATTCTCTTTATTCTTTTCTCTCCCCCCCCCCCGCAAAATACTTTGTTCCCCTTTCTTTGGGGTCCCCCCTTCTCCCCTCCGAGGTCCTTCCTGCCTCCCCCCCCCCCCCCACCCACACACACACACAGCACAGAGCATGCCTAGCTCACTGGGCTTCAAGGAATGCCTCTTATGTGAGGAGGCCATCCCTGTAGCAGATAAACATTCTTGCTGTATCTGCTGCTTCGGGGAAGGCCACATTCCTCACAAGTGTGGTCTCTGTCAACAACTCAAGCCCAGGTCTTGGAAGGACAGGGAACTGAGACAAAAACTTATCCCAACAGAGGCAGCTCTTCAGCCTTCCCTGGACCCGAGCCAAGAGTCTCTCGGATGGCACAAATCTTCCCCACAGCCCTTGACATCTAGAGACTAAAGGTCTAAGAAAACAGCAGTGGACCCCCCCACATAAGGCTTCTAAAAAGAGAGCTGTGAGCCCCCAGAGTGAGCCAGCCGAAAAGGATTGCCGGCACGCTCGGTATCATTGGTACTGAGACAGTCCAAACATGGTACCTATAGCTCACGAGGGTCAGGAGCAGCAGGTACCATTGATGCTCCTAAAAACCTGATGGGCATAGGCACCGAGCCAATGGTACCAGTAGATAAGGACAAGGACAAAGAGACCACACCACCACTAAGAAGATGCTGCTGGTACGAGCAGTACCATCAGCATCATCAACAGTGAGCCACTCAGCCTCGGAGTGCTCATCACAGCCAAGATCCCTGATTCCCTCTGCACCGACCCCCTGACAAGCACCATTGGCACTGCAAGACTTCTGGCACTCAAGAGAACTCACGGTATCGGATATACCAGAATCTCCATTGCTCGGTACCGGGGCTCCGATACTGAATCTTCTCTGGATGTGGGAATCTTCACCAGCACCGTATCACACACCTTCGCTCTCTGGTGGTGACTCTGATAGTGAGCCGGAGAAGGTCGTCTCTCACCACTCTTCCCAGGCTCCTTATGATGCCTGCTATCAACCTGGGGCTCCCCAGTCATACCCTCTGCCCTCAACCACCATGGTATGGCCAGCCACGGGCACCATCACCAGGCACTATCCCACCACCCCAGTGGCCCTACTGGGATCCCTGGGCAGCATATAGACTTCACAGCTCTTTGGCATCCAGCACGAATCACCATGAGCCCTTGAGACACACTCCCTCAGCCCATGGCATCCAGAACTTCAGAGGATGGTCAGGGGACAAGGAGCAGAGGGGGTTGGATGGGTCGGGGATTCTGAGGGGGGCAGTCAGGACAGGAAGTGGGAGGGGGTCGGATAGGGGGCGGGGCCAGGCTGTTGGAGGCACGGCCTTCCCTACTCGGTCCTCTATACAATTTTGCAACCTTGATGTAGCCCTCCGGCCAAAAAGTTTGCTCACCCCTGCTATATATTGACTCTCAAAAAATCAGGGCTATCCCTCAGTTCATTGAGTTCACCTAGTGGTTACGGCAGCCTTCCATCAACGAGTAGAGGGATACTCCGTGTTCTCACACCCAACCACAAAACAGTTTCTCAGGAGAATAGTAAACCTTTTTTCCCCAATCCAGACATCCCACCCCAACATGGGATCTAAACTTGGTACTATAAAGCCTGACTAGATCTCCCTTTGAACCCATGGCTACTTGTTCGCTCATATACCTGTCGATAAAGACAGCCTTCCTGGTGGTGACCACCGTGGCGAGGAGAATAGGGGAAGCAGAAGCACTGATGGCACACCCCCTCTATACAATATTCTTTTAAGACAAGGTCATTCTCAGACTGCCCCCAAGTGACCTCCCCTTTTCATATAAACCAACTGATTCACCTCCCTACCTTTTACCCCAACCCTCGCCATAATAACAGAGGCTATACCTGGATAGGATGAAGTCTCCTAAGCTTTTCCTTTCCATTGCAAAGAGGTCTAAGAGCACAGAGATATCAGCCCAGGGACTCTCCAAATGGGTCTCAAATAGTGCTGCCAGGTTCACAACATAACACCTCCATACGGAGTCTGCACTCCATCCAGGAGGTTGGTTTCATCCTCCGTCGCCTTCCTCAAAAATGTTCCTATCTCAGAAATCTGTAGAGTGGCAACCTGGGTGTCTGCGCATATCTTTGCAGAACATTACACGATTACCAGGACTACACTTCTGATGCCATCTTTGGCTCCATGGTATTTTCATCCATAATGGACTCAACTCCAAAGCCCTCACCCTGCAGTGGGGATACTGCTTGAGAGTCACCTACAATGGAGCACCCATAGGGACACTACTCGTAGAAGAAGAGGAAGTTACTCACCTTGTGCAGTAAAGATGGTTCCTAGGGATGTGTGTCCCTATAGGTGCTCCACAACCCACCCTCCTCCCGTCTACTTCGGAGCTCTTGTCAAGGACTCTGTGGTAGAAAAGGAACTATGGGGGGTTTGCCCGCGCATGCTGCTTAGCCTCTTGGCAGGGCATGAGGAGGGGACAGCACATGTGAGGGCTGAACAGACACTGCTATCAAAGTTTTCTGATCGGCAGTGCAAGGACGTAAGTGCACCTACAGTGGAGCACCCATAGGAACAACTGTGACACCCTGGTACCCCAATATTCACCACTGTCATGTAGTTAGGATATGTTTTGTACAACGTATGCCTTGTTAGGTATCATTTTAAAAGTCTTGATCTGCTAGACATTAATATCTCGTTGGATGGCATGTTCTATTGTATGTGAAGTTATGAAGTTTGGCTATATATGTGTTACTGAAACATGTTGCAAGGTTGAAAACACCCACAATCAGCCTTTTGGGTACAACGGTAAAAAGGCCAAACAATGTTAATGGCTTACTGAGGAAATGCACACAAGCACAAGTATTACCCCAGGATCTGTGTACAATAGAAACCTCTTAGAGATAGCACTACACAATGGGAACTGTTTGACCTAGGTCACAGCAAAAGAGCTTTCCAGCAAGTGGGAAGAAGATATAAAAGGAGGACAGTGATATCATGATGGTACCTCACTCTCCCTACAACAACACACCTGGAAACACCTGAGGCATAAAGACTGAACGGGGGGGAGTGATGGTCACAGGCTAAGAGATTGCTACCCTGTGTATGAAAACTTGGGAAAGCCGAGGCAGCTTGTGTCTTAAGAATCTACCAGCCTATTTATCACTCAGGGTGAGAATATGCTAATTCATATCCTACCTATCTAGTGTGATACGCTTAGTGCAGTTTTGTTTATTTACTAAGGTAACCTGCTTTGATCTGTTTGCTATCACTTATCACTTAAAATCTATCTTTTGTAGTTAATAAACTTGTTTTTGTTTTGTCTAAAACCAGTGTGTAGATTAGAAATTATAACTTGGGGGCAAAAAACTGTTGCATATCTCTCCACACTGAGGGAGGAGGTGCATTTTATGAGCTTATGCTGTACAATTCCCTGTGCAGCACCAGACGGTATAATTTTGGGTTTACCCTCCAAAGAGGGGTGCGTGTCTTGGCAACTGGGAGGTGCTTTAGCTGTGCCTTCCCATGCAGGGGCTGGTTAAAGAACCTGTATGTGCTGCAGCTGCGTGTATCCCTACCTGTGAGTATGCTGGTGAAAGACCAAGCTTGGAGAGTGTAGCAACTTGTCACAGCAGCACAGAGTGAGAGGGAGCCCGGGCTGGTGGGTCAGGCAGGCTCACTGGTACCCCAGTTCCAGGCAGCACCCCAAGGGGGGGGACCCGTCACACACATCTCGAAGAACCATTGTTACTGCACAAGGTGAGTAACTTCTTCATTCCAAAGTGGAATATTACCAGTTCCCTGAGTAACTTTCATACATGTTTTTATAGAGTAGAGCTTATGAAGGGAGGCCAAAGCCACCAGAATCTACCCGAGCAGCAGTGTCTATGTGTAGTTAGGGGTTGTGGGTTGTATTGTGTCATAGTTAGTGAATACAGTTATTTGGAACCTTACTGTGTTTGTGTGGTTTCCTCATATTCTTAATGAGCAAAGACACAACATATTGGATCCCAGCTCTGCCACACTGACCTGCTGTGTGACCATGCACAAGCTCTTTCCCTTTTCTGTGCCTCCATTTCCCGTCCTGGCCATTGTCTGACTTGTCTATACAGGAAGTTTTTCAGGACAGGGACTGAATGCCTCTTATTATGTGTATGTACTATGTCTACCTCTAGCATGAGGAGAGACTGATCTCAGTTGGGGCCTCTAGGCACTACCATAATGCAAATAATAGTAGCAAATAATGAAGAATAACAATTGATGGGTTGCTTTTCCGAAGTACATTAGTTTATAGAATCATAGAATCGTAGGATTGGAAGGGACCTCGAGAGGTCATCTAGTCCAGTCCACTACACTCATGGCAGAACTAAATATTATCTAGACCATCTATGACCAGTATTTGTCTAACTTGCTCTTAAAAATCTCCAGTAATGGAGATTCCACAACCTTCCTGGGCAATTTATTCCAGTGCTTAAGCACCCTGACAGTTGGGAAGTTTTTCCCAGTGTCCAACCTAAACTGCCCTTGCTGCAATTTAAGTCCATTGCTTCTTATCCTATCCTTAGAGATTAAGAAGAAGAATTTTTCTCCCTCCTCCTTGTAACAACCTTTTATGTACTTGAAAACTGTTATCCTGTCCCCTCTCAATCTTCTCTTCTCCAGACTAAACAAACCCAATTTTTTTCAATCTTCCCTCATAGGTCATGTCTTCTAGACCTTTAGTCATTTTTGTTGCTCTTCTCTGCACTTTTTCCAATTTGTCCACATCTTTCCTGAAATGTGGTGCCCAGAACTGGACACAATACTCCAGTTGAGGCCTCATCAGCGCAGAGTAGAATGGAAGAATTATTTCTCATGTCTTGCTTACCACACTCCTGCTAATACATTCCAGAATAATGTTTGCATTTTTTGCAACAGGGTTACACTGTTAACTCATATTTAGCTTGTGATCCACTATGACCTCCAGATCCCTTTCTGCAGTACTCCTTCCTAGGCAGTCATTTCCCATTTTGTATGTGTGCAACTGATTGTTCCTTCCTAAGTGGAGTACTTTGCATTTGTCCTTATTGAATTTCATCTTGGATTAGATTGAGCGAATGTAGTTTTGGTAGAAAAAGTCTTTGAAATGTGGTATAAAAGACAGCTTCTTTTATTAGATTAATAAATGAAATAACTGAATGAACAATTTTCAGGTCTGCCTACCCAGTCCCTTCCATGTACCAAGCTGGTGTGGAGTGAATCTCTGTGCTACGTCAAGGGTGTGCAACCAATGTGTGGCAGCTCTTCCCTCACAGAGGAGTTGCACCTTTTCTGCTGTCAAAGGGCCCTCTGAGGCTATGGAGTAAGGGCCTGGATTAATTCATGAATGTGTACAAATAAAATTCATAATTACATCTGGTCTTAGATGTAGTTCAAGTCATCATTGCATGTTATAAAGTTAGACTTAAGGCTTAGACACTCAGAGTAACAATATTGGTAAATCATAAACACTTAATAGTCAACTTGGCGTGGCTAAGCAAACATCCCCATTACTCATACGTGTTCAAGAAAGCTGATCTTATAGTTATGATCTCATCTAATATTTCATTATTGCATTGATGTTACCGGCCCATCTTATGCCAATCTGTGTTATCAATAGCATACATTGAGTACAGTAGAAAGCATAGGTTTTGCAAACTAAAAGCATGAGCTCCTCTGGCTTGAGCTAAAGAGGCAAGGGCTGTGTAACTGGGGGCTGTAATAACTCATATCCTCTGTGATCATTAGAGAGGGGGCCTTGTTATACATACTCACCAATAGGTCACACTGGGACATCAAGCACAGCAGAGGTTAGCAATGGCTCCTGCCCCAATCCCCCAGGCCTCCTGGGCTGGATCTCTGGTTGCAGGACCATCCTGAGGAGGGGTGGCCTCATATTCCTTATGTTCCCTTTCTGTCCTTGTGCTTCTCATGACACCAGGCAGCCTGGGCTGGAGAAAGGGAAAGGTTGAGCTGTTAGAACAGGGTGGCATGCTGGCTTGTGGCCCTGATTTATGGCATGGCACTATTGGCCAGCAGATGGTACTGTTCAGATCCTGCTCTGCCTGAGATCTTGCCACCTATTTAACAGGTAGCAGCTCTAAGCACTCAGCTAGCTTATTTAATATGCATATGTTGGTATTTGGAGTGGTCTGATTACAGGCACCACCAGGCAAAAATGGCCAGTAGCCTGGCAGCCCAGACCGGGACTGCTTCTCACATACAGTACTCACTGAACATGCCAGTTGCTTCACTTAGAGCTCGATGTTGTGAAGAACCTACATTTTGAGGCAAGGGCCACAAAATAACCATGGCCTGATCCTACCCATGCTCAGGCAGCTTTGTGCTGCTACCGTGGCACAAAGCAGCCATATAAAGGCAGAGGATCTGGCCCTAGAAAGATTTCCCCTGCCTAGGGGGAAGCTTGCACACTGTAAAGTCATTGTGGCAGATACTACTACATTGTGGCAGCCTCTGGCACAGGGGCGTGGCCAACGGGAATGGGGCAAGGCCATAGCATCCCTAAGCCCCAGCAGTCTCTGGTTGTCAATGGCCCCTTGAGCTTCTCTAACATATGCAAAAGAGTGGACAGGTCCTCAGCCAGACACCAGGATCTGGGGAGTATTAAGGTGTCTTAAAGGCAACTTTGCCCTGTCCTCTTCAGTCTCATGCTGAACTGAGCTAGATGGGAGGATCTGAATGTTCACTCTTCTCTCATCAATTTCTTGTTACATAATATACTTTTTTTTCCTCTCTTGATTTCAATTGACACATGAGCTTGTTTTCCAAGAGGATGCTCTCCAAACCTTCATGTCTTCTATTTCAACTAGCGTGGTCTGTGAGGTCATAGATCTCAATAACAAAAGGGTAAGCGCTTTTGCCATCTGGCTAAAAAAAAACGAGAAAGAAACAAGAGGAATTGAGTTATAAAATCTTCTCCGAGCAAGAAGATGAGGATGATATCATGTAGAATGAGCAGAAATGGGAAAGTTATGATGTTGTAAAGAATATTAATCTGTTTTTCATATAATTTAGCTGTACAGTCTGGTAAAAATGTAATGATTAATGGCAAAAGTAGATTAAAATATTTTCATTTCATTTTAATGACCATCTTGAATTAGTGCTGTAAATTTATGACTAGTAAGAAATTATAGGCGAGATCTGTCATCTTTTAATCCTCTTAAAATAGTAGTCTTCATTAACAAACTGAATTTAGTTTTTATAGCAGCAAGAGTAAGAAGAAAAATGCAGCCTGCTTTTAATTAAACTGCAGTGTTCAGTGGTCACCCTTAAAATCTTTACAATAACTATTTTCAAGTAATTTATTATGTTGATCCCTATACAAAGTAATGAACATTACAGTTTTCCTTTTGCTGAATTAATTTAATGGCAAAACCACAGAGTTTAAGCATTAATCTTAGACAGGTTTGTATCCTAGCATTGTGACTGCCACTGTGGGATTGGCAAATAAACATATCCAGTCACCCACATTTGCTTGGGTTGAAAGGCAGATATCACAACTTCATTAAGGTCTAATCCTGAAGACTGTTGTCAGACAAAACTTGCACTAAGTTTTACCTGAGTAATGACTATATTATCAGGCTGGAAACAAGATGACAATGAATTAATTAAAATGGTCAGAAGCACTGCCATGTATCCTGCATTTTCCAAGTCATTCTGCTCTGCAAGGCAAGAATATCAGATTAGACCATAAATCTCATTTCCCACCCTGTGTCTGGGTATTATTGCCTCATTATTTTGTATACCTATATCATCTCCCCTTTACTGGTCTGCTCTCCAAATTAAGCAGTCCCAGTCTTTTTTTCATCAGTAATTCCTCATGCTTACAGGTATCTGGCTGAGCAGGGCTTAGAAAAGGATGTCCACTTCTGAAACAGTCATAAAACACTGGCAGGCTCCTGGATAGATGCATATTATCCATCCCCTTCTCTGAACAAGGTTTACATGAAAACTGAAGTATTAATAGTCTGAATATATGACTAATCAGAATAAACATTCTATCTGTCTCACCTACCATCTATTTTAGCTTTTTTCCATCACTGTGTTGTTTAAGTGCTTTGATTATTTAGGTCATTCTCCAGTTAGCCCTATGCCTGGCCTCTTCACACTGTCTGTTCCTGTTGAGACAGTGAATAAGTGGGAGCTTCCATAGAGGTCATTGCTGGGTCAGGGAGTGTATATGCAGGTACAGGTGATCAGTGGGTGTAGTCCCCATATTGCATTACACCTTTCCATGGTTCCTGTTGAGGAGGATGGTTAGAACACTACCTCTGTGAAGTTTGATAAACTTCTCAATTCTTCTGCCAGCTGGGTTTTCTGCCATGCACTTGTATACATAGGCAGGCAGAAATTGGCCCATTGTGTGCTATGGATGTGTATGAGTAATGAATGTAATAGTAACAATTATATCCAGTGCTAATAACTTATATATTTTTTTAATTTTAAGAGGAAATTCTGTTTATCCACTCCCAGTCATTTTCTACTTCCAAAGCGACTCATGTTACAACCCTCTTTTTTTCTGCCTTGGAATTATTAGTAAATATTGTCAAATGTGGTAAAATCCAGAAAGTGCATTTTACCTAATGATACTATTCAACCTGAGCAAACGTATTACTCACTGATAAGCATCCACTCTGGGGCTGGAGGAAAATTGTCTGTTTGTGGTGGGGTGGGGATGGAGATGGAATAGAAGTAATGAGAATGAAACCAAAATGTGCTGTAAATGTACAAAAAGTAGCTTTTGTCAACCCCCAAACAATAGGCTGGTCTTTTCACAAATTCTGAAGACTTGACAAAAATTGCCATATATTCTTAATCTTTAGACTGGGATTTTGCTGCATTTACATTGCTGTTCATTAACACTTAAGAATTGTTACAATCACTTAGTACGTATTAATCATGGTAACTGAGCTATAGTCATGGGACACAATAAAAACTTTTTTTTAAAAACAAAAAGGTGTATTTAAAATATTATTTGAAATGTTCTATTTATCTTTTATAAGGATTTCAAAGTGGTGGCCAAGGGAACAGAACCACCTTTTTAAATAGTTGAAATAAAAAAATGAATTTCCCACTAATAATCCTTTTTTTTTTTTAAACTGCTCATCTAACAGCTTCTATATTATTGTCTCCTATTGAGTCAATTGTTTTGTGCCCTGTTTCTAAGGGGTTCAAAAAGTGACCTGGTCATTTTAATTTGCACTAGGCTGGAACTTGGAATGCCAATGATCAGCACTGATACAGTTTCTGAAAACGTATTTCCAAGAATGGTGGAAGAAATAACGTAGTGAATAATGTAGCCTGCTGAATAAAACATTGGATTGAGGGGACTAGAAACAAGTTTAAATGTGGTGGAGGGGGAGTATAGGGTTTCCTAAAATTACACACAGCAATTTTTAAAGGATAGGCAGGGATCTTGGACTGAAACAGGATCGAGGGACTTAGATTTTAAATCAAGCCTTGGAATGTCAGTTTAAACCAGGGGTCTCAAACACGCGGCCCGCGGAGCTCTTCCCTGCGGCCCGCCGGGCTCCCCTCGCACCCCCCCCTTTTTACAAATTTTTTTTTTTTTTTTTACCCCCAGGCAGTTGTTCTGGTGGCGGGAACTGCCTGGGGGTAAAAATAAAAAAATGGGGGGGGGGCGCCGGGAGCCTGGCGGGCCGCAGGGAAGAGCTCCGCGGGCTGCATGGGAAGAGCTTTGCGGTTTCTGGGAGGGAGGGGGAGGAGCGGGAAGCCGTGCACACAGGGGAGGAGGCGGATAAGGGGCGGGGCCTAATGGAAGGGGTGGAGTGGGGGTGGGGTCAGTGATGCGGCCCTCGGGCCAATGCACTAGTCCTCATGCGGCCCTCGTGGTAATTTGAGCTTGAGACCCCTGGTTTAAACTGTCAGTAGCAAACTGAAGTTACATTGGCCATTGCTCACACAGTTAACTGGGTCCATGGAGGGGAGAATTATAGGAACTCTCTTTAGACATGTTCCTATTTTTTTAACTTTTTGCACCTTTCAGATTCTTCTCTTGCCTCACAATTGTAGCATGTTTCCAATGGACCTTGATCTTTATCCCTTCATAAATGCTCCTGAGTGGGCTGCATTTTTAGTATTCTCAAGAATAGTGTGCCATGGAAACCTATGGATCTAGACGCTTTTGCCCTGTTGAGTCCAGGTATTGGAATACATGTGGTATGAAAGATGTCCCACTATTAAAGACATTGAAAAATAGCTGCCACAGAATGAATTGAGAATGGAATTGTAATCTTAACTCATAATTCCCTTGCTGTAGTCTCTAACTGTTGCTTTAATGCTATGTTAACATAAGCTTTTGTGCTCCCTGATGCTTCCTCACACACTGGGGAATTTCTACCCAAGGATCTAGGCCAAGAAATGTGGAACAACGGGGAGTGTCTTTTTACAGCATGTTTCCCATCCCCACTTTTTCTGAGCAGTTTCAGCTGGGAGGGAGAGGAAGGGAAGTGGGTGTGTAAAGTTAGCTGGGTTCCACCCCATTTTGCCCCCCTCCCAACCCGTAGGGGTAGCCTGTGTGTTAAGTAAGTGTCTTGTGGATAGCATATTCAGTCACATAAAGAGCTTGACCCTCTGTAGTTTGGAATCCATGGGCAGCCACAGTCAGAGGAGCTCCTGGCAAATGACTCTTCTGGGACCATATCTAGGAGGGAGCGTGGAGGTCAGTGGCTTCCGTTCAAATGCTACTTGCTTTCGGTGAGTTCCCCAAGATCAGCAAAGGGGGCAAAACTTGTGGCTTGTTTTGCAGTGAGAAGAACCCCTTTCCCACACTTCCCAAATGGAAGGAATTCCCAGGAAACTCCGGAAGTTGAAATACATAGAATTATCTTTATCCTGTGCAGGAAAAATCCTTGTAAAAGGAGAATTTAGCTCATAGAATTGTGTGTTCAGCTACAAATGGCATCAACAATTCAGTGCTTAAATCAGCTTTCTGTACTAGTGATGTTAATGTGTTTCCTTGGCCCTTTGGCTAATGGAGTGTGTGTGTGTGTGTGTGTGTGTGTGTGTGTACACACACACTTCTCAACTTTTTCATGATTTATACTGGTCATTTCAGGGCTTATTCACAAATTGACATGAATAGTAACATCCAAGGGTATAACAGTGACGTTTTTAATCAAACAATCCTACAACTAGTAATACTTTTCTTTTTAATATATATGTATCCTTACCCATTTTCTGACATTTTGTAAAATTAACAATGTGGTAAGGAACCTTACAGGATAATACCAGGATTTTACTTTGAAAACAAAGTTCACAAAGCTTAATATGAATGTCTTTATTAATGTCAACTGAGAAGCACATTTTGCACTTGGCAAAATGAACCCACTAAGCAGAAAAAATGAGAGACTTACGTTGGTTTAAAGCTGTAGTACAAAGGGGGCTGCGTGACATTAAGAATCAGTGGTGGCAAGCAAAGGCCATGGACATCCAGAGCTTCGCTGATCAACATGGCATGACGAGCTTTTTTTCAAGCAACGAAAGCCATCTACAAGCCAAATTCAAACGGCACAACCCCTCTGCAATCCCAGGACAGCTTCACCTTTCTTAAGGACAATATACCCCTCAAGCAACATTGGAAGGAGCATTTCGAGACTATTGAACCATGAATCTGAAGTCTCAGCTGCCACCATCAAATTCATTCCTCAGCATTCATTAATAGAACCTCTTGCTGACCCCCCATCTTCTGAGGAAGTTTAGGGTGCCATCATTTGACTAGAAACAAGGCACCAGGCCTAGATGTCATCCCCGTGGAGGTCTTCAAAACTGATGTAATAGCACTCCTGCAAAAACTTCATCAACTTTTTGTTAGAATTTGAATTAATGAGGAAATTCCACCCGACCTAAAGAATGCAAGTATTGTGACCATCTTTAAGAAAAGGGACAAGTCAATGGGGAAATTATCGAGGTATTGCCCTCCTCTCCATTGCTGTGAAAATCCTTGCTCGCATCTTTTTGAACTATCTCCTCCCTCTTGCTGAAGACGTCCTTCCAGAATCCCAATGTGGTTTCAGACCATCTCGGAGCACCGTTGACATGACTTTTGTTGCACGACAGACCCAAGAGAAATGTCGAGAACAACACCAGCCATTGTTTGTGGCATTTATTGACCTAAAGACCTAAGGCCTTTGATTCCATCAATCGTGAAGCGTTATGAAAGGTGCTGTCTAGGTTTGGTTGTCCATTGACTTTCATTTGCATTCTCAGGCTACATCATGATGAGATGATCACCACCATCCTCTGTAATGGGCTGGAGATGGACCCGTTCACCAGCCATACTGGTATCAAACAGTTATTGTGTTATTACCCCAACCCTTTTTTCCATCTGTCTTGCTATGATTTTGATTCTTATTCATGACTGCCTTTCTTCTGGAATTGGGATTGAGTGCTGCATGGATGGCCAGTTCTTCAACCTGCAGTGTCTTCATTCTAAAACTAAGGTCACCAGGATGGTTATTACTGACCTTCAACATGTTGATGACTGTGCTATCCTCACACATACCGAGGCTGACTTGCAATCCACCCTAGATCTTTTCTCAGGCACCTAAAATAGCCTGGGACTTTCCCTCAATGTTGGGAAAACTAAGATGCTCCATCAGCCTGCCCCAGCACAAGTTGCTCTCATTCTCCCACAAATTGTCATCAGTGGTGAATGCCTGGAAAACATTGAGCATTTCCCTTACCTTGGTGGCTGTCTAGTAGAGGTGGCTAATCTTGATGTGGAGATCGAACATAGCATCTGTTGTGCCAACGCAGCCTTCAGAAAGTTGCTCCGTCATGTCTTTGACAGAGATCTGCAAATGGTAATTAAGATCCTGTTTACAATGCAATAGTCATCCCCATTCTCCTTTCTTGGAGCGAGACATGGGTAGCATACCAAATCCATCTTAAGTGTCTGGAGTGGTACTGCCTTAAGAAGATTCTCTGTATCAGAGGGGAAGAGTGTTGCACCAATGCCAGTGTTCTCTCTGTGGCTAACATCAGCAATGTTGAGGTGAAGATTATGAAACATCAGCTTTGCTGGGCTTGTCATTGTGTGTGGATGGCTGATACTTGTCTTCTGAAGCAAGTCCTCTTTTCTCAACTTAATCATGGTAAGGGACCCATGGGGGACAGAGGAAACACTACAAAGAGTCCCTGAAAGTATATCTTTAGAAGGGACGTATTGACGCCATGAATTAGGAAGAGCTGATTGTCAATAGACTTCAATGGCATTGCATCATACATCAAGGTGGAACCTATTTTGAAGAGGATCACCTTGCTAAAGAGGCTGAGAAATGGCGGAGGAGGAAGGAAAGTGTACAGCATCCTGGCCTGCAGTTGTGCTCTCTCCACGCAGCCGCCTGTCACATATGTGGAAAAACCTGTAGAGCACAGATTGGACTCCTCAGCCATCTTAAGTCTCATCAATGCCTTTTCCCCTGGCAGACATCATTCTTGTATCAAGAGATAGCTGCTGCTGCCGAATACAGACGATGTTTACAGAAACTTTTTGCCCTTAGCACATTATTTCAGTATTACTGTTTATTTATGGAAGCCTATTGTAAAACTAATGGATGATGGGAGACTAGAGAAATGATAGCACTCATTTTTGAAAGCCTTCAGAAAGTGAGTGGAGACAACAAAAGGACTGGCACTAATGAGCTGATGCAGTCCTCAGTAAGTGTGAGTCTTTCCTTTGACTTCAGCTGACTTTGGATCAGGCCCTAATAAAGATGGATGAAGAAAATGCAAAGCCAAGATAAGGGAAATAATGTCGTAAGATGGACAAAGTAGATGGTTGGTCAAAGCAAGGGCAGAAAGAAAAAGAAGGTGTAAATGACCATTTATCTTGTTAACCTAATTTAAATATTTGGACTGGTTATTTGCTATGATTGTAACTTTTCTTTATAAAAGCATACCCAAAATGTTCAAATGGAGATGGCTACAGTTCAGAGAGCGTGATACCCACAGCTCAAAAATCAGGCAATTTTTAATTAGATGCTTAATTGTAGGCACCTGCATTTGAGTATATTGGTCTTAGAATGCAACATCTCCAAGGTCAGACTGCTTTTGCGTTTGTATGGTGCTTAGCACAAGGGGCCTCTGATACTGATTGGGGTCTCTGGGGATTATAACTAAAGAGTTAATAAATAATAGTAATTGTATATCTCTAAAGGATGGTTAGCTTGTTTCATGTCTTTCTAGAAAATGAGTCATAATTTGTACAATATCATGACATTTTAGACCTCTCATTTTTTTAGGATGTGAGCAAATATTTTCTAATTAGACCAACAATTAAACACTAAACTGATATTCTGAATATTGATACCAGTATCAGAGCTAAAACATACAAATGAGAACTGAAATGTTGCAACCAAGGCATCTTAAAATACGAAGAAATTGTAATCCCCAGTGTGCCACAGTTCACCCCCTGAGTGTTTTGAAAGAGATGTAATCAATACAATTCTACTTCATGGATATTCAATAGAACTGTTTCCACATGACTGCAGCTGGGGTTCTTGCCCTAAGGCTAAATGTGGCCTGGATTAACAGAGTTTGCAAGGCCTCAACATCCCTTGTGTGTTTTCAGAGGACAGGAATGGAGCTGCATGATTTGGGGTCCTCAGATCTTTTTGATCCTTGCCTTTAAACTAGATCCTGCAAGGTGTTTGAGTGCCTTCTGTGAGGTGCTTTGTATGCTGCTGCCTGTGGGGTGGGAACCAAGTCAGCTCTCTGAAACTGATTGTCCTAGTGGTTCACTTTTTTCCTGCAGAGATTTAGACGGCAGTTTACTTCTTTCCACTAGAATCCAGGATTCTTTAGTGTTTGTATAGGAAGGAACCCTACTGAGAATACCCAGAGTGCTATACAATTACAGCAGGAGTGTATGCAAAGCTGTTGGTATGTTCAAGTTTCTCAGAGGGCTGCAAATATTTCAGGGTTGACAGCAAACATCTCAGGGGCAATAGCCACCCTTTAGATTTCTGCAGAGTTTTGAGCTTAAGAAAAGCAGACCCTCTCCACAGGGATCAGAGTTGACTGCAGCCATAAAGCACATTTTTGCCTGCCAATGTGGGAGGCAACCTGATGGGAACGTGAAGGGAAGAGATAACTCTCAGTCAGTGAATTCTTGCATTCTGGGCCTACCCATCAACATTACCTCAGTTACTGCAGCGGAGCCAAATCCTCTCCTCTCACAAATACATCAATGGACTTGGGGTGGGGTAGGGATGCTGTGGGGTGGGGACAGAATGCTCCAGCCAAAGCTCCACCATTGCTACTGCCCCTCCTGGGTTTAGTGGTGTCCACTTCTGCTGTGGGAATGTGTGTAGTCACTGACCCATTGGCCATCGCCATGCCACACCCACACAGTGGTTGTTGCTAAAGCCCCTGAAGAGCAGCTGGGGTCTCCACACACAACCTGCTTCCATGGCAGTGAAGAATGCTACTGCACCCACATAGTGAGACTGTGGTAAGAAACAGTAGGATGGTGCTAGGTGAGCAAAGGGAGTCAGGACGGGGGTGCAGAGAGACAAGAGCTCTGAAGAAGCTTGAACGAGCCTGCAGAGTATTCTAATAAAGAAGGAGAGACATTTTTAATTGGACCCTGAAATGAACAGGGAGTCAGCAGAGTTGTTTGAGGACAGTGGTGGTGACGTGTTCACACTTCTTTGTACGGCGTACCTGGGAATGTGGATAGCAATGTTCGGCTTGTGCAAGAGTCTGAGCAACTTGGACTTGGGGATGTTGCAGAGAAAGGAGCTGTAAGAAATGTGGGTATGGATGAGGATTTCAGGAGAGGCAAGCCAAAGCAGTAAGGTACACGGGCATTATTCCCAACAGGGTGAAGACTTGCAGGCAGGCAGATCCAGGAGAGAGGGGAAGGTCAGGATGAAGGATGGTGCAAAGGTTACAAAAAGTGGAAAATGTCTCAAGTGGAATTGAGTGAGAAGTGGAATCTGGCATGTGAGAGTAGGTAGACCTGTATTTAGGGGGTGCACCTCTCATCCACAAGAAACACTTTGAGACAGTTAGCTGAAGGAGTCCGTGCCAAAGCCACAAGTTTTTATATTCCTGATGCACAGAAAGGATTAATTAATTATCACTACGTAAGTAAATAAGTAAATATTTTTTCACTGTGTGAAATTTCCAAACTCATGTAATCCTATTAACTGAAAATGCTCTGGGAGATGATCCATATTTTGGTAGCAAAGACATTGCCGGCAGATACCGTACATAGTTACATCTTACCTTTGATATACAAATAGCCATGTAGCATTTAAAAGAGTGTTGAGTTTGTACAATATAAATGAATCCAGGTTAGGTGTAGGCTGGTGCTAGGGGTTGGGGTTTGAGGTAGAATCAGAGGCAGAGTTTAGAATTGGCTGTTCCTGTGCGTTTTTGTTATTTCCTAGGGACCCAAAATACGGTCAGTGATTTGCAGTACTCATAGTCTTTGTCTTGCGAACCTTACACTCTAGAAACTGCTCACAGAGAGAAGAATAGGTCAAGAGGTGGGTGGTAACTTAGCATACGTCTACTCTGCAATAAAAGACCCACAGCATGGCAGCGGCCGGCTGCACCAGGTCAGCTGACTCAGGATTGTGGGGATTGGGCTGTGGGGCTAAAAACTGCAGTGTAGATGTTCGGGCTTGGGCTGGAGCCCGGGCTCTGAAACCTCACAAGAGGGGAGGGTCTCAAAGCCCAGGCTCCAGCCTGAGCTCGAATATCTACAGCACAATTTTTAGCCCCACAGCCTGAGCGCCGCGAGCCTGAGTCAGTTGACCTGGTGTCTGAGACTTGGTGTTGCAGGTTTTTTTATCACGGTGTGGACATACCCTTAGATTTTTGAAATTCCAGTCTCAGGCTCTTTTCCTTTTTATGGTGTTGGGATAGTGAAGGCCCTTGACATGGGTTAAACATGGGACCACAGAACCAGAAAACAGGTTTCTTATGGTCAAACCCAGAACCAAACTATCAGGTTGTGTTTAGATACAAGGAGCTGAATCTGAAGGCTCCCAAAATCCAGAAGGGTTTGGATATGAGGTGCCAGTTTTGGATCATCTTTAGTTATCAATTCTGATTAATCAAGAAGTAAATTACAATGACACTGACCGACAGCAACATTTTAGCTGAACACATTCGCCACATGGTTAGCTTATATCACTGAAATATGTTACAACTTCAAAGACTCAGCAGCAGAGTTCCTGGAAGCAGAAGGCTTGCCTTCTCCCGATTTCTCAGTTATATCCAGGTATATCAAGGTAGCTCTCCCTTTGTGCCAATTACCTAGTTGCTGCATCTTTGAGGCTGACCTAAAAGGGAAGGGACGTTTAAATGGCAGATGAGTACCTTTTGGCTTAGGTGACTGGAAACACTGACAGTTGTGACCCTGTAAAATGGATTGTAAGTAGGGTGACCAGATGTCCTGATTTTATAGGGACAGTCCCGATTTGTGGGTCTTTTTCTTATATTGGTTCCTATTACCCCACCACCACCACCACCCTCTGTCCCGATTTTTCACACTTTCTGTCTGGGCACCTTAATTGTAAGTAATTTCAAGAATCCTACTGGACATTCCAAAATGGTTCCAGAGAGTCACTTGGGACAACTCCAGCAGCATAATACTGCCACTAGTATACCACTGATGTAAAAGCTAACCTCCAGTTGCTTGCAGTGCTGTAAGAGGAAAATAATTCAATCCTGTAAGCTGTACCTGTACCAGTTTAGTCAGCCCAATCTTCACATGAGCATGTGTTTGTGAGTGCAGAAAAATCCCTACCTGCCATTTCATATCTTTCAAGATATTTGTGATTATGCTGAATATCGGGTGGAAATTTTAGCCTAATATTTCTATAGTTCAGTTAGCCAGTATTTTATATGTAACCCCAACATTTAAATTAGTTATAGTCATTGGGCTGGATTGTCTTCTTTGGTGAAAGTCTCTGTGAGGATCTCCTTGCAGCATTCCTTCCTTCTGTTGGGGCAGGGATAGAGGTTATTTTCCCCTCACAGAATGAGCCATGGAACTCACCCCCAATGCTAAAGAATTGCCAGTGATCTATTTGGAAATCCTGTCGCTTTGTCTCTGTGCTTCCCATTCTGAAGCACAGACTGCAGCAGGAGAAAGCTGGCCACTCAGAAGACAAGTTTCCTGCCTCATTGAATAAGACGGAAGAAGAACAAGGCTGCCGGTAGAGGAAGGAAAGACTCGTGGAAATCAGAAGAAAGAAGAGGGAACAAATAAGGGGAGAGACTGAAGATTAAAAAGACCTCTAATGAGGTGTCAGAAAATTCTCTAGCTAGTGCCACCCTAAACTTTAGCTTTCTTAATTATTGATGGTTGGCAAAGGCATGATTCTGTTGGCAAAGTCTATCTTGCTGTTGACTCTTCTTCCAGTCAAACGTATAGTGGATTCATATCCCCAGTTGCTTCACTCAGAGAGCTTTTTGGCAGAAGTTTTGCCAGTGAGATACCAAACAAGTCATAGTATGTCTGATATATGAATTAATTTTGTTTCAGTGATTTCCAAACACTTCACAAATGCACTAGGCACTGTTTATGTAGCGTGTCAGCAGAGTTTACTTTAACATAAATACTAAAGTGAAATGAAGTACAGCACTGTCTTTGAATGCAGTGCATGATTTTACACTTCATTAAGTCTCTATTTTTGTACTAGTACATAAGTGGTAATTGTACCAGTAAAAGATGCAATGGAGTGAACAAAAAGAGGTGTTCCTCGGTTGAACATGCTAAATAAATGTATCCATTTTTAATGGTGACATTTGCCAAAAGGAGCAGTGCTATGACTGTTTGCACTAGTTTTATGAATCTGTTTATTTTGTAGTTGAGTAAAACTATTACTCTGTCTCAGCCACTAAAACAACCTCTTGTACATCTGAAACCTATTATATTCAGAATACCTCAAGGAAGAATACATATAAATAGCTATGTAATGGGAACTTTTCTTCTTTTCCAAGTTTGAAGAGTTTTTATAAAATGCTCAAGAAGACGTCCCCATTATTAGTTAACTGAGGCTTGAATTTTAATAAACCTCTTAAATAAAAATGGCTACCCTTTGTTTTGATATTTTAAAATTCACTTACATTTCTGGGATAGACCAAAAAAAAAATCTTCCGCAAGAAAACCCTCATAAACAAGTAAATAAACCACACAAAAAATGATTACCTTAAACTGCTGAACTCAAGGCTAGTGAAGACAATAGGGTTGCACAGGCAAAAGTGAGGCATAATTTGGCCTGCAGTAACTTTAGGTACTGGTGGTAATGCCTGAAAAAGAAAAATCATTGCTTGACTTTCATCTCTCAGAAGCTGAGTTATGTCTTCTTGATCTGATGTTCTTGTGTAGCCTGGATTATTGTCTGCTTTTTCATTTCTAAGAAAGTAAACTAAACCAGTCATATGCATTTCTCAACAATTAAGTAAATTTAAATTAATATTTGGCAGCAGAAAAGTGAATATTAACATACATTTTATGTAAATTAACATTGTTTATATTACTTGTGACATCAGACAAGTGTGTTTGTATAATATATAATCTATATATTTAATGTAAAATCTGTTGATCCTAGGCATTTATAAAGTGCCCGTCTACATAGGATGTAGGTAATGGTCACATAAATAACTGTACAAGAGAAATATTATAAATGGTATTGTGATGGGTTGGATCACAGAAACCCCCTTGGGGTTGCCAACTGATGTGCCAAGACTACTTCTGCCCCTGCTTTCCTGCCCTGGCAGCTTGGGACTTCAGTGCCCTGCCTGGGTTGAGCCAGACCCGCTAGCCTGCTGCAAACCCAGACCCAGGTCTGAACCACGTCCCCTAATAGCTGTAGGCTTAATTGAAAGCACCTGAAGAAGTGTTCCTGTCTTTAACACTAAGATGCCCAACTCCCAATGGGGTCCAAACCCCAAATAAATCCATTTTACCCTGTATAAAGCTTATACAGGGTAAACTCATAAGTTGTTCACCTTCTATAACACTGATCGAGAGGTATGCACAGCTGTTTCCCCCCCCCCCCCCACCCCCCGGTATGAATACATACTCTGGGTTAATTAATAAGTAAAAAGTGATTTTATTAAATACAGAAAGTAGGATTTAAGTGGTTCCAAGTAGTAACAGACAAAAAAAAGTGAATTACCCAGCAAAATAAAATAGAACACGCAAGTCTATGCCGAATACAGTAAGAAAACTGAATACAGATAAAACCTCACCCTCAGTGGTGTTCCAGTAAGCTTCCTTTTACAGACCAGTCTCCTTCTAGTCTGGGTCCGGCAATCACTCACACCCCCTGTAGTTACTGTCCTTTGTTCCAGTTTCTTTCAGGTATCCTTGGGGGTGGAGAGGCTATCTCTTGAGCCAGCTGAAGACCAAATGGAGGGGTCTCCCAGGGGTTTAAATAGACTTTCTCTTGTGGGTGGATACCCCTCTCTCCCCCTGTGTAAAACTCCAGCTACAAGATGGAGTTTTGGAGTCACATGGGCAAGTCACATGTCCATGCCTGACTCAGAATTTACAGAGAGCAGCCATGGTTCACATGCTACCTTGAACGTCCTCATGTAGACTTTTTATGTGAATTGGAGCCTTCCAAGAGCCATTGTCCATTAAGTGCTTCTTGATTGGGCACTTAACTTGCAAATTCCTTTCTAAAGAAGCTGACCAAATGCCTTACTAAGGCTATTTAAAATCAAACAAGTATACAGCCAATATTCATAACTTCGAATACAGCAATGACACATGCATACAAGTAAGATGAATATATTCAGTAGATCATAACCTTTACAGAGCTATGTTACATGGCATATGTAGCATAAAACATATTCCAGTCATGTCATATATACATTCATAAGCATATTTCCATAAAGCCTTATGGGGTGCACCATCACAAGTATTTTAATCTTTATTTCAAGAGTGATGAATACATAAACTAGGAAATTATGTACAAACATCTGCCCAGCTGAACCATAAATATGAATTCTTGGATCCATAACAATTTTTGTAACTTCTGTTTTTGTATTATGAATACAAATACAACACAGACTCCATTGGGTCAATTTGACATCTATTTATAGTTTTCTGTTTATCCTCTGCAGAGGTCGTTCACAGGCAGTGGTGGAGGGTTGCTTACACTGTTCTGCCCGTATGTCATTCCTTGATCAGGAGGGATCTCCTTCAGAGGTGACAGAGTAGTGTTGTTCAGCATTCAACCATTTGTTCTCTCTCCAGAGATCGCAGATGGGAGTGCCAAGAATGAGGATGTCTTTTGTCATGTGGATACCTGATCACTAGGAAATGAACTGAATCACCAAATTATTTTGCATAAGTCCTTTTAAACAAATATAAATCAACATCTAGGCCATGAAAGTGATATCAGAGGAGAAACCCCATTGAAGACAATGGTAAAACTCTTGTTGATTTCACTGGGGCCAGGATTCAGCCCTTGGTGATTATTATCCTGTTATGACAGACATCTTTTTAAAGAGATTAGAATTAAATTCCACAATTGGTAAGTGTAAAGGCATGAGTCAAAGTTTATAACATTTACCAGGGAGGGGAAACTGAATCACATCTCTGACATCAACCAACCAACCATTGACAGGAATTAGGAAGAAACATAATGGACATTTTTACACCTCCGCAGCACCTATGGAGTCTATATGACTGTTCTATTTTGCTGTGCTATTCCTTTGCACCAGAAAAGGATTTTTTGCATGCAAGAATAAAGATGTAACTGCTGATACAGGGAATATAGAAGGCTTGAGGCTTGAATCTACAAGGCTGTGAGTGAATTAGACATTCTTCTTCCAGCTGCTGCTGTTCACAACACTTTTGACAGTTAAAATACATCATGCATTCTCTCGTCCATTTAATGTAAACAGTTACTATTTTAAGTGGAGTCCATAATCAAACCAAAATAGAAGGATGCAGACAGACAGTTCAGAGATTAAACTAAACAGTAGACTAAATTAATGTAAAAGTAGTTCAAATATAATAAAATGAAAAAAAAAATCTAAATCTGAATGTAAGGTTTACAGCAACCCAAAACACAATTTTTTTCAGTTTGGGTTCATGGATAATTTCATTTTTTTGTTTCGTTTTTGTTCTGTTTGTGAATAGAAGAGATTTCAAACTAGTGAAACTCCCCCTGAAATGAAAAAGCTGGTTCCTGAGCAGCTCTAGTTTTTATAACTTCTTGCCAAAAGACAGCAAGAATTCTGGGCAAGCATAATTTTAAAAATATTTTAATAGTTTAAGTGTCCTAAAATGCATTCTGCTGAATACAAACAACTAAACATTGCTTATGTGAATTAGTACTAAGAACTCATCAAAGAAGTCACTGAAAACTCTCCTTGCCCCACGCAGAGGAATCCAAAATGGGACACTAATAACCCTCCAGCTCTTTATTTTAAATGCTGGATGTGATGATGAAATGAAGCGGCCAGTCATACTGTGTATCCCCAAATAATCATGTTGCCAGCTATTGAGTCTAGGGCTTGATTTGTTGCATTTCTGAATCCAAAGAGAATATTGATACTACTACTAAATAAATTTAAGGCTCAATCCTGCAACATGCTGAGCATTATAGCCTGATTCAGCAAAGCACTTATGCATATGCTTAACTTTAACTCTTTGCTTCACTTTCAGGATGTGAGTAGTTCTGTTGAAGTCAATGGGACTGCTCACATGCATAAAGGTAAGTATGTGCCCAACTGCTATGCTGAGTGAGACCAGAGTGCTCAGCACCGTTCAGGATCAAGCCCACATAGCACTCTTTGTATTCAAAGCACTTAACAGAGAGTGTTTGTCCTCACAATAGCTGTGTGAAGAAGATATTAGGAATACATGCGTGGATGGGGAAACTGAGGCAAAGGTTACGTTTTAGATTATAAACTCTTTGGGTCAGGGACTGTCTTTTATTATATTTCTGCACAGTGCTTAACAGGATCGGGTTGGGCCTCCAGGCCCTACAGTAATATATATAATAAATAAATGATTTCCCCATGGCCACAGAGGGGAGATCTTGCCAAATATTTGAGTAGTTTTGAATTGTGCTTTTATCTCACATGAAACAATCCCATGGGACAGGAGAGGCTGGGGCAATTTGTTTTTGCACCTTTAAAAACCAAAAACAAACAAACAAGTGGAGGGGAATGCAAGAAGGAAAACAGGTTCAGGTTTGTTCAGTTTCCTGATTTGTTTAAATTTGTGGTGCACTACACACAAATTCATCAAACCCCTTTCCTGGTGACAGTACTTCATTAGATTAGTTGGGTTGGGTATTCACGGGGATTTTCATCTTCTGACTCATACAATTCTTTTATTTCCTAAAGAATTTCCTGTGTCTGACTGGAATTTCATGTCTGTAGGTTTAGCTGGGCTCCTTGAAGCAGTTACTTTCTAAATTACACTGTGCTTCAGATCTCCATGTAATACCCGGAGAGCCAGGTCACAGACTGACTCCTGTTTTTCAAGAAAATTGATCCCCTTCAGTGCCTTACCTGTAGTCATTTTATTCAGAAATGTTTAAAATCTTTTTGTCTTCTTCCTTTAATGACAACAATGTTTTTCACTTGCTGCCTCTGCAGTTTCCCCATGTCTGCTTATGAATATTTGTGTCTAGTTCTGAGCATGCACCCCAGTGATTTAATATTAGTATGTAGTTTACTGGCCTTTCCCATCAGGTTTTCATCACTCACATGATGTAGAGGAAAGAGAGAGAGTTAAGAGTATATTGGACCATTTAGCAATTGATGAGAAATGCCTGTGTATGTCCTTTTTCCTTCTTGTTTTAGTCTTCTACTTCTTTCGAAGGGGGTGAAAGTCAGGTTAGATTGCAATACCAGAAACCTTGTGTGTTCTGTTTTGAAAGGTTCAGTGAATTGAAGATGATACTTTTTGACATGTGAGTTCCAGAAATGTTTAGAGTGATTGTAGTGTGAGCAAGTCCTGCTAATACATGGAGTTTCATATGTGTGTCTGTCGCTACGTGTAAAATGACAATGCTTAGCTGCCATTTGTTGTTAGAGTTATGGGATATATTTGAATGTCCTTACACTGAGAAGACTGAAGTGTAAGCCTGGATGCTATTTAAAAATGAATTCAACTTCATTCGGCAAGATGATAGTTGTAAAGGATCCTCAGATCCTTGTACTTTGGAAGATGCATATAGCATAGCATGCTTCAAAACAGCAAAAAAAGTGGTCTTTTGAGACAATCAGCAATTTTCCGAGCTAAATATGCATGTAACTGTTTAGACCCTGATATAAATTTGTGACAGTAATTCTTGGTTTAGTGAAGCCTGTAGCTATAAACAAAAACTCTCAAAGAACAGACTAATTGCTTGTGTAATTATTTCATTTTTAGAAGAGTCACAAATATATTAACAGTACAGTTTTATTTATCAGATTGTATGGTCTTAATCCTCCACTCTTACAGCAGTTTTACACTGACATTATTCCACTGAAATCACAAGAGCTACTGCAGTATAAATTGTTACTCTGTTGTACCAATGGAGAATCTAGTTTCACATTTGTTTATAATAGTTAAAAATCAGTAATATAGCAGAACAGTTTTAGTCAGCATCAAAAGCTTCACATTAAATAAAGGGCCATAGTTTCTGAAATTAAAAATTGATATAGCAAATCACAGGCGCCGACTTTGTCCTTTCCCGGGGGGTGCACAACCCCCACTCCACTCCAGGCCCTGCCCCCACCCTACCCCTCCTCTTCCCACCTCCCCCGCATCTTCCCTCCCCCTACTCCGAGCATGCCCCGCCCTCACTCCTCCCCCTCCTCTTCCTCCCCTGTGCCTCCTGCATGCCACTAAACAACTGATCCATGGCAGGTGGGAGGCACTGGGAGGAAGGGGGAAGCACTGATTGGCGGGGCCCACCAGCGGGCAGGAGCTGATGGGGGCTACCATTTTTTCCCAAAGGGTGCTCCAGCCCTGGAGTACCCACAGAGTTGGCACCTAAATAGCTAATACTTTTTTGTGATATTTACTTTGAAAACCAAATGGATAAATGAATTGCCATATACATGTATACAACAATTTTAAATGGCTGAATGTAGCATATATGCTCGCATTGCATAATTTATATCCATATGTTAAAATGTTAGAGCCTGGGAAAGTTCTAGGGTAAAATTATTCTTGTCTACACGAAGATTAGTGAAAAAACATAGTTAAGAAAACATTCATTTATAATTTATGCCATTGTCACAATCATAATTGTCATAATCCACTCACCCCCCCAACTCCAAATTTTGGTGTTAGAACTGCATGATTAGCTATAGATATGCTTTCACAAGCACAGTTTTAGAACAATCATCTTACATTTCTATGTAGCCTTTCTACAAGTCCTGTATTAGCCTGGCAAGTGGGTTTACTTTCCCTATCACCAGGTGGAGATGGGAACCAAACGGTAGATGTCACTGTTTCTGTAGCATTCTTGCTGGATCTCAGTCACCAGTTGTTTACTGTCACCACCAGGGGGGACCAGCTCTGTGCTATTTAGTGATTTTCTTAAGTGTGTCAGGCTTCTGACCTATTCTAGACAATCTTGTTCATGTTGCTAGTAGTGTCCAATTTTAGGTGAGCACCTTCAGCTTCTGGTTCTACACTGTGAAAGCTCAATAGGCCTGGGTCCATCATTGCAGGTCATTCTTAAATAGCATCCTCACATGTCAAGTTGGCAACTCAGCAGACATTGGTTTCTTTGTTCTTCTCCTTCACTGTTTAAAGAGGGGGGAAAGCTAAGATCTTATTATGGGGCAACAATTCTCTATGACCGCCTCATGTTTAATGGTTGAAAAGGCCAGGGAAGGGGACTCTTCATTCCTGACACAGTGGAAGATGTGATTGTATGACTCAGTGTGCTGAGAATGTTTTGTCCAGCTTGTGTAGAGACAAATACCCTTTGCAGTAAGAGACTTTGAAGGCAGTGCACCAGGCAGCTTCCAGATTGTTCGTGGCAACTATTCATTTGTCTTCTGATTATGGAAATCTGGAAGAAGTATTATAACTTGTTGCCTAGACCCTACCACAATTCATTCACTCGAGAACTGTGACCTGGAGTTGGTTAAATATTTAAAAAGGACTTTTCAGATCTGAGGGCAAAATTCTCAGCTGCACTCAGAAAGAAATAAGTAAAACTACGTGAGATCTTCACTCTAGATATTAACATGCACTTTTCTCCCTCAAGAAGAGTGGTCTTGAGGGCAGTTGCCTTTCCTTCATGTTTTTCTTCCTTTGAATTCTCTCGCACCGCCCAAATAATAGCATATCACTTCATTTTAATTTAGATTAAAATGTTGTTCACCTTTTTTTCTTGATAGAGTATGAAAGAGGTGTTTGTGCTGCTTGATACGTTCCTTTCAGAATCTGACTACCTTCTTGTTTTGCTGTGAGCAAGTTAAAATGGATCCAGAACCTTTTAGAACTGGTGGGTGTTTGGCACCTCAGAGGCCTGCTAAGCCGGCAACTTCTAGTTCTATCAAGCAGTGATTCAAATAAGAGAGATATGAGCAAGGAAATGGAACTTGTTCTGGAGAGATCTGTGGAACAGCCATGTTAATATTCATTCATTCTTTAGCCAGATTCCACAGGGTTCGGTGGTTTTCCTTCTGCTGAGACTATTTTGGATTACAGGATCCTCAGAACAATGTCTCCTCATTTTTCACTCTCTTCCTCTTGGGCTTCATGAACTGATTTGTCCCAGAGGAGTGTAGTTTTCTTGGTAGTTCATGGGAGGAAATTGTCATCAGTTGACTTCCTAAGTTTTGTCCCAAATCATGAAAAAATGTCCTTGGTGAGTAAGAATATTTTGTTCCTTTTAAATTAATTGTGACGTAAGTATCACATACATTCTCTTTCAAAGACCTCACATTTAATAGCTAAAGTAAACAGAAGGAAGGGAGCCTTACTTTTTTATCACTACACATAACTCTTTCCCTTGTTTAATAACCTTGTCTTTGTACTGAGCTCCCTGTTTGTTGAACTGTAGGTGGGAATGTGTTTGTGTGGAATGATGTTTTATGACATGGTGCTCAGTAACAAGGAACATTTCAATTGAGTGTCTCTAATCTGGTGATATCCTACCAACTACTAGGGGGTCAAAACAATTTTCTTATCAGAATTCCATCACCATGATTCTAGTTTTTTCTCTCTAGCTGAACTGTGATTGTTCTTTTTAAAATAAATTCCATAGATCTACAGAATATTACAGCCAAAATATTTTCACACTTTTAAAAAAACAATTATAGATATTCTATTCTTGAATACTCCAAAGCAAAGTTGCCACAAACGCGGGCCTCTCAAAGGATGAAAACATGCTTGAATTCTGATGAAGTAGGCTCTGTACATAGTTATGTTTGAGTAAACATAGAAATCAGAGCATTACATACTTGATTGCTGCTGGTAAAAAGGGACTTTGTTATACAAGCTCATCAATAATTGTGTCTGATGAATTGTGCTGTTTGATACTTGGTCCTTTAGCACAGATGCTAGCTTGGAACTCAGGAGACCTGGGTTCAAGTCCCTGTTCTGCCACAGGCGCCGTGAGCGACTTTGGCCAAGTCACTGTCGCTCTGTGCCTCAGTTTCTCATCTGTAAAATGGGGATAATAGTGCAGAGATATTGTGAGAATAAATATATGAAAAATTGTGAGGTGTTCAGATACTATGGTAATGGGAGTCATCTAAGTACCTAAGATTGATATGTTGCACCAAATTGGTGTAAACGAAGAGAGAATCGGGCCCATGAAGTTTGGAAGCCCTCAAATTATTTTTCCCTTGCCACCTCAATGCAAAATGTTTTTTAAAAGAAGTAACAAATTATGAAATATTGCCCAATTGATGTGGCATTTTGCAATGTCTCTTATAAATGGATTTTTTTTTAAATTTGGTTTTAATATGAATGGCCAGGAAGATAAGAGGTTAAAGATGCTTGCCGACCTTTGTATATGGCTTTGAGATCTGTAGATGAAAAGTGCTATGTGAGAGCTAGGTGGTGGTGGTGGTGCTAAAATATTAATACTATTCAGGAAAAATCTTTGATTTTAGTGGGAGCTTTTCTTGAGTAAATCTTGAAGGATTGGGCTGTATAAATGAAAGGATCTAAGCTCTTTGGGGCAAGATGTGTCTTTTTGGTCTGAGTTTGTATGGCACCTAACACAGTTAGGGTCCTGGTCTCTGACTAGGGCTCCTAGGTGCTACCACAACATAAATAATAATAGTTTCATTTCTAGTTGGATTATGTTGATGACTGGACTGTATTTATTTTATTCATTTGATTCTCCCCATTAATGCATTATATCAAGTTGCTGTCAACTTGCTAACTCACTTAAATAACTACACAACTTGCAGTCACAATTTGATACTGACCTATTTATACTAGATGAAAATTGTGATTGATTGAGTGAATTATGGTGCTAATACATAATTATGCAAATTAAAAGCCACTTGCAAGACATACATTTGCATTACTGTTCGGGCTCTTATAAGGAAAATAAATGCATTATCCAAAACTGAATGCTTTTGGATTGAGGTTACCAGGTCAACAGTAAATTTTAAAAACTATTTGAGACATTTCTTAATGACATTTTAAAATTATAGGTTACACTGCTACAAATGATATTATTCAGATCCTTTGCTGCTGCAGATCTACAACTGACTTACGTGTAAGATATATATTTTAAAACATTAACCATGATTACTGTTCAGATGAGGGGAGGAAAAAAACCTTTTGGATGAAGTGCGTTAGGTTCAGTAGTTTTATTGAATCTCAACTAAAAAGAAATCATTCGTAGATGAATCTTTGTAATAACACTGGGGAAAAGATTAGTGCTGCTGCTTACCTGTTGCATTTTAATAAAGTCCAAGATTGGAGATGTCTGATGTAGTTTAGAGGAAATGCAGCCCATTCCGAGGTATTTTAGAATATCGCAGAAGGGTTAATGGCGGAGGCATAGCAATAGCTGTATGCTAATATTGTTATTATTTTCTAAAGTGAACAGACACAGTATGTTTTCATTGACCCAGGAATATCTGGGTTGCTCTTGTCAATCCAATTGTTCTGAGTTATTCAAATGTCAAACAAGATCGTAGATGTGAAGTTTCAGACTTCTCTCAGCAATCATTTTAAACAGATTTATCATGCTAAAACTAAGCAAAAGAAATAAATCTAGATTGGATACATTGTTTTGTAAAGACCTGTTTTGACATTCGGAGAGCAGCGATAGAAAGAAAAAAATCATTGACTTCCAATCCTTTACTGCCCAAATGAGAGATAGAATAGCAAGATGATGATCCTCTCATATCAACAATTATTTTGTAAAATTTCCTTCAGACACAATTCCTAAGGGTGATATTTCCTTGTTGTAGTGGCACAACTCTGCTGATCACAGAGAGTTTGTTAAAGTCCATCCGCTTCTCTTTCCAAACTCCAGGCCCTATTTTTTCCTTATGCTCCCCCACATTCCCAGCCTTGCTCCCAGCCCAGCTCCCTACATGTCCCTTCCTAACAATATGGTTTCATGGTCCCGCTGAAAGCCTTATGCCCAGGGGCGGCGCCAGCTTTTTTGCCACCCTAAGCAGCGGCGGGGGGGAGAGGCTGCCGCCGAGGTCCCCGGTGGCTGAAGAAGCTGCTGCCGAAGTGCCGCTGAGGACCCCAGCAGTGGAAGAAGCTACCACAGAAGTGCCGCCGGGGTCCTTGGCGGCAGCTTCTTCGGCCGCCGGGGACCTCGGCAGCATTTTGGCGGCAGCCTCTCCCACCACCGCTGCTGAGGGACCTGAAATGCCGCCCCCCAAATCCTGGTGCCCTAGGCCACCGCCTAGGGTCGCCTAATGGTAGCGCCGGCCTTGCTTATGCCATAGGAATGGGACAATTGGGATTGTTTCCTTTCCAGTGGGATGTATATAACACTTGATTATAATTCTGGAAGCTCACAAGATTTCTGTGCCTGATTCTGCTTATAGATACGCTAGTGTAAATGGGGTGTAACTCCGTTGAAATTAATTTTCCTTCACTGTAAAATGTACATAAATGAAACCATAATCAGGCCTACTCTGTGTAATACCATCCCAGCAAGTAGTATTCTGAATCAAGGACAGTATTTCAAATCTGGTACCACTTTTTTACTGAAGCGTAAGCAAGATATAGTATAAGAAATAGTTTATTTCCTGTAACTGTTCACTGCATATTCATCATCCAGAAAATGCTGTGAAAATAAATGTGTAAAGCTCACCAAATTAACCAAAGCACATCTTGTATTTGCAAAGGCATTAAATATAACAAAATTACAGCAGTTGTACAGTTTTTACATCTAGGTTGTGTGTGTGAAGTTAGAGGCTGGTATATGGATCTGTCAGACTCGGTCTTAGTATAAATATGTATGGGGAGAGAGAGAGTGAAGTAACTTAAAGACCTACAACTGTTTTAAAGTGGAAGATTTATTACTGTATTTAAACCTTGTATGCTTCGTGTTTTTACAAAGATGTAGTTTCTCAGTGGAATAAGACAAACTATGAGGCTCCACATTAAATACTGTGGTTTCCAATAACAAAAATTGTGTTTAAAAAGCATAAGAGTTCCAAAACCCAACCCATCAGAGAAATCAGGCATTTTTCAGGTCAAGGCCCTTTTCCCTCCTGCCCTGCCTCCCACCAGCTGGTGCCATTTTGCAGCCCTAGCATATGCCATCACTCCCTACCTTTCCACCTGCAAACAGCTTTCTGAAGGAAATGCTTGGAATAATTTAGCAACAAAATGATGAAGTGCAGCCTACCCTTTACTGTCTCTGGATTCTAAAATGGAAAACATAACTGTAAAAATCACTGCTATGGAAGACAGAGAGGAGGTCTCCAATTCACAGGTATATGAATGGGGCACTCATGCAAAAACATGTAATGGTTTGTGATTGCAATTGTGCTGTTCAGGAAATTATCAAAAGGAATAGTCTGAAAAAAAAATGCTAACTGGGCCTGATTTTCTAAAGCAGCCTGCAGTTTTGCTTCTGCAAATAATTATAGGCTCACATTTTAGCAGTTAAACCTCTAACTTCCTAATTCGTGGACGCAGGCAGTTAGATGTCTAAGTGCTACAAAATGTGCCACAACTCAAAAAATTGGAAGCAGGATTGAGACTTTCCTTGAAAGATAAATAACAAAATCCAGGGGTAGACTGTTTTGAAAATATTTATCATGTGTTACATTTATGCTGTAATTTGATGGCTTAAGTAGGAAATATGTTGTGTACCATATAGGACTTTGCCCAGAGGTCAGTATCACCTTATGAAAATATGCCCTGGGAGTGCATATGCCAAAGGTTTTGTAGAATTTTCATCTTCATGGAGAATAAGCTTCCTTCTGTCTTTTACCCTTAATGTGATAGAGATCATATGCCATATGCTGCAGCAAGTTTTGATTTCTCTGTGTCACACACACACACACACGACTATGAGTAGATTTTATGAGTTGCACAAACAACATCAGACATACTGTATGAGCAGAAACATTTCTATTCCTTCCTGCTCTTAACCTGGTTGCCCAGGGCAGTCATCAGGTGTTCTCTGTTCTGAAGAAAGCATTCTCTGATGAAGGAGTATGAGCCTCCATCTTCTCTTCAGCAAATTAAGGGTCATCGGTGAAAACAAATGATCCCAATTTTAGGGCAAAAGCCATGCAGCTTTTACAAAATATTTGGGAGAAATCCAGATGGAGGCGGTGGAGAGAAGTGTAGCAAATGACTGGTTAAATATGTGAAACCTACTGGTTTAAGGGTCTTTGTTATTCAGGGCCAAGTGGAAATGACCTGTCTCTAATGTATGGTTTATACACAGTTTTTAGTGAGGTAATGGATAGAATAACGTTCCATTGTTTCGTATGTTTTCATTTTTGGCTCAGAACAGATGTTCACTATATCTAAAAAATTAAATCTGGCATGTAATATATCAGAAACCCACAGCACCAGGGATAAATGGGCCTGATTCTCATTTACACTAAGGCCCCAGGGCCTTAAAGTGGATGCATATATATAATATATTCCTGTTTTAAAGCCCCTTTCCACTGTCAGAGTAGTGTAAAATGGCCTTAGTGAAAATAAGAATTAGACCCATTTTAAATGTCTATAATCCAATACAAATTACTAACAAACAAAGCTGTGTGTAACATTTGCATCAGTCCCTCTCAAACTGAATCTTGAATTCAGGGATCAATGTATTCACAAACCTTGGCTCCTATTCACAAAAATTTGCAAACTTTGGTTGAAGTTGTTCACTTAGCTGGGAAATCCAAAACTCCCTGTCCCCAGCTTGTCTCCTGCAATTACCCTTCTTCCCCTCCCCTCAGCTGCTGTCCTGTTCTACCCACCAAGCTTACTGTTCTTCAAGGGAAAACACTCCTGCTATTGCTGCCAGCTAGATCTGCTGAGCTGAAGCTGATAAACATCCAATAATCATTAGTTTGCTACCCGTCTAAAGAAACCACGCATGACCATTAATGAGCTGTCTCTTCCCGGGCACAGTCTCTACAATGAAAAGGACTACTTTGAAAAACTGAATGAAGCATGAGTCCATAGCTTGCAGCCACCTGAAAACCATGCTACTGCAGCCACTCTGCACCACTTACAGACTTTGGGAGGGAGGAGGACATGGCAGGGCTTCGATCCCTGGAGGAGGAAGCAGTGGTGGGAGATTACAACATCTAAGGGCTAATCTTCACTATGGGGAGATCCACGCTGCTGCAATCGATGTGGCAGGGGTCGATTTAGTGGGTTTAGTGAAGACCCACTATATCGATGGCAGAGCACTCTCCGGTCAACCCTGGTACTCCAGCTCTCTGAGCAAAATAAGGGAAGTTGATCGGAGAGCGTCTCCCATCAGCGCAGCGCAGTGAAGACACCGGGGTAAGTTGACCTAAGCTACATCAACCAGCTACGTTATTCACATAGCTGGAGTAGCATAACTTAGGTCGACTTACCCTTAGGACTTGTCTTCACTACCGGGGTATGTCCACACAGCAAAGGAAGAGTAAGTGTACCCATCCTAGCTTTATTCTAGCTAGTGTGGGTAACAATGGTAATGAAGATATGGTGGCAGAGGCTTCAGCATGAGCTTGCAACCCGAGTACATACCCAGCAAACAGCATCCCCAACAGACATTTACTGTGGCAGCTAGCCTGCAATGAAGCCCATGCTGCCACATCTTGACTCCTGTTGTTACCTGTGCTAGCTAGATTAAAACTAGCGGACGTAGCCTACTTGGGCTACAGTTACACCTTAAGTTGTAGTGTAGATGTACCCTAAAGCAAGAAGAGATCTTCTGGAGGTTGCTGGGAAAGGAGGAGAAACAAGAAAGCCCCTATTGTGTCTTTTGCTAGTTACATAATACAGACAATATGAAGAAGCCACATGGGTACAACTGGGTGCCAGATAAGTGTGTTTACTAAATATACATAAACACACCAGGTCTAGCTAAATACATACTGCAGCTCTGACTGGTTTCTGGTTGTTTTTGAAATATAGTACACAATGAGCGCTACTAGAAGGCTCACAAATTATCCAAAGGATACCCTTCTATTCCTATATGGTATATTTCCTGCGAGAGGGAGTGAGAGAGGTGAGGGTGAAGGGTACTGGTATGCCTTGTAAGTTTGCCCAGTGAATTCAAATTTTCCACCAAACATGCAGTGGTTAGTTTGGTTCCATCTCCAGGCCAACCACATGATGGTGCCCTTCATGAACTGTACCCTGCAGGTTTCACACAGCTGTACTATTAACCCTCTCAATGTTATTAGTTCATCACAGTAATACTGTAAGGCCTTGTGTACACTACCCGCCGGATCGGCGGATAGCAATCAATTTTTTGCATCTAGTGTAGACACGATAAATCGATCCCCAATTGCTCTGCCGTCGACTCCAGCAATCCACCCCCGGCGGGAGGCAGAAGCGGAGTCGACGGGGGAGTGGCGGCAGTCGACCCTGCGGCGTCCTCACACCGCGGTAAGTCGATCGAGGTACGTTATTCACGTAGCTGAAGTTGCGTACCTTACTTCAACCCCTGCCCGTAGTGTAGACCAAGGCTAAGAGAGACAAAGAGGTGACAAGGTGGAGGAGATGTCATTGAGGTGGAAATGCAACAATTTAGCAGCATTAAGTGGTTGAAAATCATAGGAACCACCACTTGGATTTTCTGACTGTGTTGTAGTCACTACTTTGGGGGAGCAGATGCCTCACTGGCAGAATCTATAGAACAAGGAACATTCTGAAAAAACAATGTGTGCACTGGAAATTAATAAACTAAATTCTAGTCACTCCAGTTGGGTACAAAGGCTGCTTTAAGGGAGCTGAACTCCATTTGTACAAGCTTTCAGCTGACTTCACTTTTTAAAAGTGCATGGAATGCATCCAACACAAATAATTTTTGTGCTAGATGGGCAGACCAAAAGGAAAAGTCTGGAGAGAGGAGGATGGATGATCTTCCTTTAATGTCAAACCTGATATAAACATATCCCCCCCAACCCCTTTGCACAAGATAATTTTCTCAGCAAGACACAGATTGCTTCAATCTCTGCCTAGCCGCCTTTGAAGCTTTCTCCTTATTGTTGTGTGTAGGGGGAGGGAGGGTTCCCTTTGAGGATTTCTACAGCAGTGAAGAGTTCCTCCTTCAAATACTTTCACATTATGATGAAAATGCTCTCTTCTTTGGGGCTTCTCTTCCTTAAGACTTAGGGCTGGCCAGAAAACAAGAATTCTGCTTCAGAAAACATTTCGGTTTTGACAAGAAAAGTTCTGTTGAAAATTATTCAGCCAGGTCTGCTTAAGACCTCACTCATCATTAGGTGGAGTTCCAGCTAAGGAGATAATTTGCATTGCTGGAGAGGATCCACCAACTGGAAGATAAGAATTTTTGAAGGGTTCCCGTTCTGCAGAACTTTGTAATAGGCTGCTTTTTTGTTTGTTTGTGAAGCTATGTGCATTGTTTGCCAGGGATGGTTTACAGTATGGAGTAATTTATAAAGACGTTTGTTACTTTGTAACAATTCTCTCTTGCAGGATGTTTGCCTTCTTCAGAGTATTTGACCTTCAGCTTTTCTGCTGTCCACTTTTTCCTGTTGGTGACACTTGGATAACACTTTTAGTCTCTGATCCCACAGTGAGGTTTGTGTAGGTAGACCCCATGGACTTCATTGGGGGTCCCGGTGGGCTCCTACTTGGAACTCATTGCAGGATTGGGGCTTTAATTAAGATGATACTGTATTTATCCAAGTTTTTCCCAAAGGGTGAGAAATGAACCACCTTGGGGAGGGGCTGTTTTTTCCCCTTTAATTTCGCTCTTACATGGCTCTTCCTCAAGAGTTTTCCTCCACATTTAACTGTGTAAGGTATAACTAAAGATGTGCAGTATTGTTCCACATTGACATGCTTTCCCTGCACATATTGAGACCATTTGATAGCTTCCACACCTCCCTTTACTAAAAATCTTGTGGGAAATTCTGTACATCCTGTATTCATCTGTGCAAAGTGATTTGTAGCTGCAGCTACATTCTTTGATGACTTACTGCAAGACATTTTATGAAACCATTAGTAACAAATGTTTAACAGATATTAGGAGAAAGAACAAGGAACTCTGGTATGTGTGAGCATATACACAGAGAGAGAGAGTGTTTGTGTGTATGTGTATAATGTATAGGTGAGTGACCTTAGGGGATTGCATGAGGGGCAGGTATCTGCTGATGTTCAGGTGTGTATGGGGTGGGTTTTTAGGTGACCTTTAAAGTCTTTCAGGCAGATTCTCATGTGGAAGCCCAGCTATAAGCAATACAGCCCTTCGATTGCTTTTTAGGTGAACTAATCAGGCTGTGTGAGGGGAATCTGCTGGGACACTGTAGTTGCACGGGCTTGAGTTCCCCAGTCCCTGTGTTGGTGGGTAGGGGGAGACTAGGGAGCGAATAGTTAAAGGATGAAGGATCAGTCTTCAGATGATGATGTGCAGCCATGAATTCTAAATAGGGGTCACACTATAGTGCTCTTATTGTACCCGAGGCTGCTACGGAAGGCTCGGGTAGCAGCTGCGTTGAAGAGCGCATGTTTCCATCTGTGCATGGCAAAGTGAAGTGAGGTCTTTTGTTTTGGATGCAGGCCTTATGCTTATCCATGCCTTTGTCGCTCTGGGATTAGACCCCCTTAATGCTGGCTACTTGGGGCTGCACCTGAGACCATGCAGAAGCTGAGCTATTCCAGAATTCAGGAGCCCTTTACTAAGGGGGACTTTCTACTAGGAGTACATAACACGTGCATCCCATAAGCTAGTGTGGTTGCCTTTGGGCAGCTGGGTGGAACTCAAAGTATTTTTTATTGATCTTTAAAGCCTTACATGGTTGGAATCTGTGTGTGGGTTACCAGAGCACCCATCTCTTTACCTGGGCTAGACTGCCGCAGTTGCTGTCAGTGGAGGTGCATGCGAGGGAGCTCTGCAGATACAGAAGAAAGGCAGTTGCTGGCAGCTTGTTCTCGGAGATGGCCTAAATGTGAATAATGTATTATAATTGTACATGCAATAATAATTTCTTATAATTGTACATGCAAGGTAACAGGTGTTTTTGAAAATGGGACCTAGACTCCTAAGTCACGTAGGTGCTTTTGACAGTGTTCCCCTCAGTCTATAATTTGTTGGTAACGCGATCTGACCTAAAGATACTGCAGCTCTTGATTTCTCTTGTTCCTCTTTTCCAGGTTGGCCTTCATTCTATGATGTGATCAGTCCTGATGCAATTATGTTCACCGATGACTTCTCTTATGGGATGCACAGGATTGAAACAGGCTGCAGTCAGGTCAGTGTAAAGGCTGAAAATATTGTTACAGCACCCTACCCTCTCACTGTGATTTACAAAGCTTTTAGTTAATTAAATACTAATAATCTTAAGATTGCATGATGGATTGCAAGTATGACAGATGAATGGTCCGAGTCAAAGTACAAAGTGCTAATGAGAGTGTGCTTAAGCACTGTTTAACAGAGGATACATCATTGGCTTGAATCAATGGTGCCAAGAATACTGAAATTGTCTTGTTGGAAGGAATCCCTTCAATGCTCATCCCTGAGCTCCACTTTTCTACCTCCGTGTGCGAATGGTTTTGATAGAGGTTGGAAGCATTGTAGTGACTATTTGAGTGCTGATACCATCACTGTGCATTACTGAAGAGCAGCACTAACTGAAATCCAAGACCCGTTCCCAGGTCAGTCCTAATGGCCACATCAAGTAATCCCATCTGCCATAATAATGAACTCAATAATAATGCCAGATGCTCCCAACTTTCCATTATCTGTCTTGTTCTACTTGCTTTCATCCATTATGATGCCCAGCTTTCTGTGAAGTGAATGGCATAATCATTATCTAGAAGGGAGGGGAACTGCTGACTTAACATGGTACAAAAACACCCAGCAACTCTCAACCATCCAGTTCTAAATCCTCAAATTCCTTATGGTGAGGCTGCAACAGCTTCATTCATGCTGTACAAATCTGCCTTTCTGTTTCCAGACAGGACCAAGGCTGGGCTAACCGATTTCAGCATTGCTGAAATATATTCTGATTATTCTGTGCTCATACAGGAATGCTTAGAGCATGTTAAGAAAGAGGCTCTCGGAAATGATGTTGTGTTCTTCTGGGACCATTTCTGCTCCCACTGAAGTCAAGGCAAAGTTTCAGTTAACTTCAGTGTGTGCAGGATGGGGGCCAACATGCCCAGTGCCTGAATTAGTCTGAAGGGAAATATCTACTAATATAATTGGAGAAATTGTATTATTCTTATCTAGGTAACATGCTGCAAGAAAACCATTTAACACATTTTTGGTAGATGTGCTGTAGGCATTTTAGGAATCTCAGTAGCTCTACTACGACCTCTGATTGCAAAAGAATTTTAACACCTTGCAGGAAAATTTACTGCATAAAAAGATATTGCTCAATATTAAAGGAACTCTGGCTGTGTTGTTTTTATTTCATAATAGACTGAGGAACCTTCTGAGCTTATAATCATCACTTTACTGAATTGCTTTGTGGAACTAAATGATAAATATAAATAGGCTTGGAAGGATTTTATTTTTATCAGGAAATGTTGGTAAAAGTTGATTTCCTTGTATACACACAAAGCGATGAAAAAATATTCCCATCAATAACTGAAATTTACAGATAGCCAAAGTGGGGGTGGGGGGGGGAAGTGTGCATGAGAACTTAGAGTTTGATGTAAGGATATTTAGTTTGCATATTTTGAAATATGATGTTGACAATTTGTATTTTAAAACCCATGTCTGGGGTACTGGATTGTTCCAAAGATGCCAGGATTCAAAATCTGTGCTTCCCGCCCTTGGTCATTTTTGCTCAGCGACGAGCATCAATGCTGTCTGTACTGCTTGGGGGAAGCCTGAGTCCAGGTGAAGTATCTGCCTCTAACTTCCCTGCCCGTACATGGGAAGGCCAAGCCCTCCGTCCTAAGAAGCAGCTCGTGGAGGTTGTCAGGGGGCCTGAGTCAGATCCTGACTGGGTAACCCCCCCGTATGTCGGCCTGAACAATCCAAGGGTGCGCCTCCTACCTCTGAGCCTCAGTCTGGCTCTGCCAGTACCAGTGCTAGGGATCCCATGCTGGAGCCTAGCCATGAGTCTCGGAAGCATGCACATAAGCATGGCAGTACGTCTTCCTCTAGATCCAAGAAAGATGCCACACCAGCCACGAGTTCCGGCCACAAAGGAACACTGCCTTCCAAAGCCCACAAGAGCGACAAGAAGTTGCATCACTCATCGAATCTGCCGGTCCTGGTTCCAGCACCACATACTCCTCCTGCAGTGACCCCGCTAGCATCTCGTGGTCCCGAAACAGCTCCCCTTACCAGCCCTGGTTCCATCCATAGACTGCGGGCCATTGACTCTGGGAAGATTCGGAAGTGCTCCTTGGGCTCATGAACTGTTCCAAGTTTGCTCTGGAATGCCCTTCCTTCTGTCCTCGCCATGTGAGATGATCATAACAGACGCATCACTCAATGGCTGGGGAGCCCACGTGGGAAATCATGTGACACAAGGCACTTGTACCTCTCAGGAAATCAGGATGCATATCACCATCCTGGAACTTTGGGCGATATGCAAAGCATGCCACGCGTTTTTACCAGCTATCCATTCTCGTCATGTTCTTGTCATGTCAGACAACACCACTACAGTTGACTACATAAACAATCAAGGAGGCACAAAGTCCCCAATGCTGTGTTCGCAAGCAGTATTCCTCTGGAAATGTTGCATTGCGCATCGTATCCATTTGTCGGCAGCCTGTCTGCCAAGAACCTGGAATGTGATTGACAATGCTCTCAGCAGGAACTTTGCAGCTGACCATAAATGGGAGTTGCATGACATAGTAATTGTGGACATTTTTGGTCACTGGGGAACTCAGATCAGGGACCTCTTTGCATCTCATGCCAACACCAAGTGAATTCAATACTGCTCAAGGGGAGGACTCGGTGCCCATTCACAGGGCAATGCACTGGTCATCAACTGGTGGGACCGGATCAACTACTCCTTCCCTCCCCTATTACTCTTGCTGTGTGTCCTTCACAGACTCCAATGGGAGATGGTGATTTGTCATCCTGATTGCTCCATTCTGGCCTCACTAGTTCTGGTTTCCTCTTTTTCTCTGCATGTCGAAACATCCTCCACTCCTGGCTCCTGATGTTTCTGGAACTGCTCACACAACACAATGGCAGAGTCCATCACCCTGATCCACAGGTGGTTCACCTAACAGCTTGGTTTTTGGATGGACACCTCCACTAGCATGGGAGTGTTTGTTGGCAGTAGAGGGTGTCCTTTCCAGTAGCAGTAAGGACTCCACAAGATGATCCTACCAAGCCAAATGGGTGCTTTTCACTTCCTGGGCCCAAGAGCCAGGTCTTTCCCCCAAAGCTGTGGACATCCCGATGCTCTTAGACTATTTCCTCTATCTGAAGGCCTCGGGACTTGTTCTCAACTCCATCAGGGTGCACGCAGTCGCTATTAGCGCTTTCCACCCTCCTGTTGAGGAGCATTCAGTTTTTACCCCACCTTTAACTTCCCAATTCTGGAAGAGCCTTGTAAATAAATAACTGACCATTCTATCACTCCCCAATGGGACCTCAATCTAGTGCTTACATCATTAATGAACTCTCCCTTCAAACCTCTGGCCTTCTTCTCCCTTTCTCTTCTTTCCATGAAGGTCGCTTTCCTGGTTACTATTACCTCTGCAAGGAAGGTTGGCCAACTGAGGGCCATGATGGCAAACCTTCCTTTCCCGGTGTTCCATAAGGACAAAGTTTCACTGCACCCCAGATTTCTACCAAAAGTGGTTTCTTGCTTCCACCTCTACCGACCCTACATTTGCCCTCTTTCTTTCCCAAACTGCACATCTCAACTGAGGAATGCCAGCTTCACTCCCTCAATGTACGTAGGGCCCTGGCCTTTTATCTACAAAGTATGAAGCCATTCTGGAAGTCTCCCAGCTTATTTGTTGTCATAGCAGAGAGAATTAAAGGGCAGGCCATTTCCACTCAGAGATTCTCGAAATGGGTCTGAGGGTGCATGATGCTCTGCTATCAGTTATCGAGATGGTTCCCACCAGATGGAATACGGGCCCATTCCATGAGAGCGCAAGCAGCAAATTCCACCGCACTCCAAAACGTACCACTTGTGGACATCTGTAAGGCAGCCACATGGCGTTTGGTACACGCCTTTTCTTCTCATTATGCTCTAGTGCATGATTCTGCAATGGACATCTTGTTTGTCACAGTGGTCCTCCGTTCCACAGTTCCATCATCTTCCTCGCACCCTTCTCCTAGCTAGGTACTGCTTGTTACTCACCTTCAGTTGAATACAATAGGGACTATCACTCAAAGAAGAAGGGGAGGTTACTTACCTATAACTGGAGGTTCTTCGAGATGTGTGGTCCCTGGCTGTATTCCAATCCCACCCTCCTTCCCCTCTGTTGTGGATGTGGTAGATTTGTGGTAGAGAAGGAACCGAAGACGCAGTCAGTCCGCCCCATCCTTCATTGCCTCGGGAAAAACCATGAGGCAGTGCAAGGGTGCATGCATGGGCCGCTGGACATTTTTACTTCGAAAAGTTCCAGCTCCAGGTGCAGGGTGCATGCTCATAACCCTCAGTGGAATACAGATAGGGACCACACATCTTGAAGAACCTCCAGTTACAGGTAAGTAACCTCCCCTTCCATGCATGCTGGGCAATGTGTGGAGGGAACAAGGACTAGTTCTTCCCTGGCTGAGTTTAGGACAGTACTGCTCACTGAGGTACTAGAAATATTGAGAATACTTTGTGCCACAATCTGTGCTTGAGACCCTGTCCAGCTGGTAACTGGTGCTATTTAACAATGATTTAACAGTTCCATAATACAATTGCAGATACCTCACACTTTTTCTGTTGAATATTAACATGTGCTTTGGAAGGAACGATTTTAATAAGGCTTGTCTACACGGCAGAACAAAGCATGCGAGAGGGGTGCGATTTGTAAAGCGCAGTAACATACTCTCCAACTGCCCTGTGTAGACACTGCTCTAAAAGTCTGAAACAGGACTACATCAATGCTAGCCAGGTACCTGAAAGAGTGCCCCCGCTGTGTCCACAGGGGCAGCTAGTGCATAACATGTTAGAGCACTGTACAAATCACAAATCTCTAGGGAGCTTTGGTGGCGCCATGTAGACAAGTCCCTACTCATACACATTCATGGGTTCTAAATTAACTGAAACCACTCAGGAAAGAGACCTGGACTTTATTATGGACAGCTCAGTGAAAAGATTTGATCAATGGATTTTGGTGGTTAGAAAAGCAACCAAGATGTTAGAGAGTATTAAGGTATAAAGAATAATACTGCAAATATTATAATGCCATTCTATAAATCACAGGTGTGGCTTCACATAGAACACTGCTCATGTTGGGTCATGCTGTCTCGAAAAGGATGTAGTACAAATAGAAAAAATCCAAGGAAAAGCAATGAAATTAAATGAGAGGCATGGAAACATTTCCAGATGAGGAGACACTAAAAATTATTAGTTATCTGAAATTCATATCTAGCCATGTATCTAATGTTTATATCAAAATAGTAACTGTTCTTTTTGAAGCATTCCTCTGAGATCTTCATCTTATCAGAGCTTGTATGTAGTATAGAGAAGAAATAAATAAGAGGTGACATAGTAGAGATATATCAAATAATGAATAGCAAAGACAGCAATGTCTACTTCTCTCATAATACAAACAGAGGGCTGCAAATTGAAAGCAGGATCAAATAAAATACTTTCAGGCAATGCATAATTCACCTGTGTTCCTCCTAGAGATCTAATTGCCCTATTCTGGATCTACAAAAATCTTGCTTTGTATCATTGTTCCATCTGTTCTGTTTCTCTTAGCAGAAAATGAGAAGGAAAGCCAGCGTCATCTGAGCAGGCAGCTCTCTGTGAGCCACTAGCAAGGTCCTTGTGGTACCAGAATTTGGGTCCTTTATTCAGTGATTACTGATATTCATTGAAACCGCAGCCTACTCAGTGCCACCTGGCAGGTCGTGAGTACAGCCAAATGAAGCCTGTGGCCAACATATGGGTTGGAATATGACGACGGCCTTCCAGAGAACCCAAAGTTTTTGGATTCATCTGAATGGAGCCCAAAGCAGCATGTGGTCAGGGTGAAGGAGTCTGAGAACGTCGTTTACCTGGCTTCAGAGAAACTAGAACTGGCAGACTTCACAGAATGGCATTAGCAATGCACACACCAAACACACTAAAACCTGAATTTACTAAATAGAGTAAGAAAATATGAGGCTAAACCCCACAGCAAAGTCCAACAGCAGCTTCCCATCAGTGGCTTCCTTCCAGTGGAACCCGCGTTCTTGGCCCAGCAGATGGGGCAGATCACACAGGATGATAGCCTGGGGGTGAGGAACAACTTGCAGCTGCTCTAAGGCACAACTAACACCCCCATATAGTGTACCCATAACACAGTCAGTTCCTCCCCTCCTGTGGATCTTAAGAATGTGAATCATGTATCCAGCAGCAAAAAAGACCACAATTTTACTGCAGTGCATTCTTGGTAAACACTCCCCACCAACACACACACACACACACCATGCTCCAAACTGTATTAATCTCTTGCAGATGAAAAGTAAGTTGCTTTTTCTGTAAATGTCCCTCCATCTGTTTGCTCCTGTGTAAAAGCCTCTATTTAAAATGTTCTTCAATTTAGAGATCAAACGCTGGGCAGGAGAGCGGGGGTTACCTTACTATAAAACAAAAGCATCCCTGGGATTATCTGAGAAACAATTTTTACAGTTCTGTTAGAAACACATCATCCTGGAAATACATATAATGTCAGATACTTGTGACAGGTAAATGTTAATTGCAGGCACAGTTAGGGAATAATATTAAATTGGTTGCACATTCTGTCTCCTTCTTTTGCCTTTCCTGTACAGGGGGTCCTTCCCCCTAGGGTCTCTCTAGCTATTATGTTGTACCTGTAAAAACCAATAACATTCTTTAATCACAAAAAGATTGGTTGCACATTGATATGCTCTGAATAAATCATTAGCAGCCAATTGCACAGTGCTTTCTTCAGCTCATGGCAACCAACGAGAACCAGCAGCCCAGAAAGACCCAACTATGCTGACAGTTGGCTGTGGTCAGCTATGCTCCCAATCTGCCAAAGGCAGGAGTTACACTTGGCATTCCGTCATCTTGCCACGTTCTGCCCAATATATGAACCAGCATAGGATGATTTTCATGGGGAGGCTTTGCCAACTTTAACAGTCACCAAAGAAAAATAGTCAGCACCCGTGATGGGTGAAATGTTGTATGTAGTGTAGGGTCAGCACATCTTTCATACTCTCAAATAACAGCCAGAACAATTCCTTTCTGGTGCAAACAATTGAATTTGAGTTATTTTCATTGCCCGTGAGTATTAGCACATGTTTACATGGAATCTATATGTAAATTTTAGTGAGAGACAATGTCACAGAATGTAACAGATTTCTCAGTAATCCAATCCTGGTGTGACTGCCACCACAGAAAAATATAATGAAACCGCCTCTAACCATGTTGAGGCTTTAGAATTCCTTGCTAAGGAATTCTGTTGTGATAGGTTGACTTGATAGTCCATACATTTGTGTGTCAGTGTTTCCTGAAATCTGGTCCTCTGTGTAATTTCTCTTCCTCTGTTCCTTTCCACTGGAGAATGAGTGATTTGTAAATAATCCTTTGGTAAATGTTAATGTGGAAAAGACTTTGCTATTGAGCCATGAGGTTTGAAAACTTTTTCAGTCAAGAAGATTAATTGCCATATTTTGGATTTGTACAAATACTTTGGGAAACTAATTATTATGATTTATTATTTGTATTATGGTAATGTCCAAAGGCCCCAATTGGAATAAGATCCTCATTATGCTAGACCACATGCTGTAAAAAACAATAAGATGAGGACAAACCCTGCTTCAAAAAACTTACAAACTCAAAGGACAAAAGGGCTCAGGGCTAGGAAAGAGGGATACAAGCAAGTGATCAGTCATGAATGACATCAAACTTGTTAGTTGTATTATTTTAATACGTCATCTTAGTTTATATTATGCTTTTATTTGTTCATTTAACCCTCATTACCTCCTTTTGTTTTCTCCCCTCCTGAACATTTTTTTTAGGTAGTTATATTGTCCCCAGCCTTACCAATGCTGTTAATCACTTCCTTAATCACCTTCCCAAAAGTCATTCCTGCGCCTTCCAAACACTCATTTGCATAACAGCAGCTACTGAGAGCACTTCCTGATGATTCCACAGGGTGGAAGCAGTCTCATTGGCTAATGGTCTGTTTCCACTGAGCTACCACTGCCATTTCCGCTGCCTTACCAGGACAGAAGGGTTGCCCCCAGGAAGCTGGTGTGGTTTTCAGTGATCACTCAATGCTTAAGGTGCTTGCAAGAGCTCTGCTTTTTTTCTGTGACTGATTCCAACTGGCTGTGCATAACAAGAATAGTTTCACAGAGCCCTTCCAAAGCTCAATGTCTGGGAAGTTGAGCCCTTCATGGTGCCATCCCCAATACCACAGCTGGAGCCTGCCACTCCCAGGGATATGCCCACACAGATCTGATTGCAGGGTTGGAGTCTTAAACTTTAAACTCTTTGTGGTAAGGACTGTCTTTATCCAGCACTGGGTTATGCACATGCCTAGGACCCCTGCTCCTCTAGTCTTGTGTTGATCAGAATTGGAGCAGGTGGGGAATTTTTCAATAAAACATTTTTTGTCAAATATGTTTGTGAATATGTTTGAGATTTTGACTTTTTGTTCCAATTTGAGGTGACAATCCCCCCTCCCCCCCCCCCCCCCCCCCAAGGTCTGGAAAATATTTAAGGGATGAATGGGAAAGCAGTTTCCTGCTCGGCTCTAGTCAGAATTTCAATTTTCATTTTGGGGAAAAAAGAAAAGAAAAGTTTTTTCTAGCCCTCACGATTGTGAAATACCCCTTGGAAGCATGAAGAGAGTATAATCTGCAGCAGTGATCTCTGCCTGCTCCTACAGACGGCTTGAGTGCATGCTTAAGTGCTTTGGTGAATCGAGGACTATAACATGAGAAGGACACTGCAATAAAAGGGAAAAAAAGAGAGCAAAAAATTATCCCCAGTATGCTGAGCTGCTAGGAACTTAGCCAACATGAATAATTATTCACAGTCAGGAATACTCAATATTGCTGGGATGTGCTTTGGATACTGTGCTAGAAATGAATTAAGCATAAATAATAATTCTTTGCCTTAATTTTTGTTATCTGGAAGTCCAGCTGGGAGACTGTCAGACTGCTAGCCCACTATGGGATAGATTCTGAACAGTGACACCGCTGTAACTCCACTGATTTCAAGAACTCATGTTGGAATCAACCATTTACTTTAATGGGAGAGGCACTGGGCCCTAGCAAAGCAGCATAACTCCCTATTCAAGGTAAATGTTTTTACAGTGCAGGGGGTTATTTTTTATTCCCCATGACATGCTGGAGAAATAAGAAAGAATCGGAGTGGCTAATTACAGCGTGCTGTTGGTTTCAAGATGTGTTTGTTAACCTAAGTCTCCTCCCATCATGTGCCTCTAAAGCAGTCTTAGTTCTTCAGTAATGGTTCAATGGATCAGTTTCTTCAAATGTTACGTTCTCTAAAAGGAACGTGAATGTTACCTCTGTTACAGTCAGCAACATGGCCTTTACCATGCTATCATACATATCTGAAATGCACTCCTCCAAAACAATACTTCTCTCTGTGGTGACAGCACATATATTTTCACATTCCTTGGAAGTAACAAATTAAGCATCAATCCAATTTATAAATTATTTCTGGCTTCAATTATTTAGCCCAAAATCAGAACACATCTGAAATATGATTGTTTCTGAATGATTTCGGATATGTACAGTTCCACTGTTCTGTGTTCCCTCGTATGCACAGTACAGCCCACAAAGACATCGACTAGGGATTAGGCTAATGAAAGGTACCTAAGAAATTGTTCAATCTAGTTTCCTGTTGTAAACATTGTCCCACTATAGACTAACCTTAAGATCTTAGTATAAATAGCATTGTCGTGCCATGTAGTTGTACAGAAATACAATGATACTCTGTTGTTTTATTTCAGTGTGGTGCACACCTGGGGCATATCTTTGATGATGGACCTCGTCCAACTGGCAAAAGATATTGCATAAACTCTGCTTCATTATCTTTCAAGCCTGTAGATAAGAACAATGCTGGAGAGGGCAGCAGTAGCACCAGTCCTGCCCAAACAGACAAAACCGAGCTGTAAGACAAAGGGCGGCCTGCAGAAAACTCACAGCTTATGAGGAATGTTTTTTCTAACTTGCCTGCTATATTGTATCCTATTTTTAAATGTATAAAGGCATTCTGCACAATCAGGGTTTTTTTCTTTGTTGAAATTGCGGCCTTGCCTGCCAATGTATTTTACTATATAATAGGATCTAAATATTTGTTGACTGACTCTCCTGGTTTTGTTTTTGGAGATTGCTTTGGGGAAGCCTTAAAACAAGAGACTTTAGCAACATTAGTTATTAGTTTCTTCTTCTTGCTTTGTTACTATAGATTTGAATATTTTTCCTTTTTTTGTGTGAAGAAAAGGGGATTGTGGTTATCTTCAGACAACAGAAAACTCTTGAGTGTAATAAAATTCTTGAGATCCCAGCACATCTGGGGTGGTTCTGATTTGTGAGGCATGTGGCCTTTGGTCATGTGTATTCAACCATCTCACTGTATCAACCACACCCTGCAAAAACTTGGACGTAGGCAATTCCCTTCCAACTAAAAGTGATGGATGAGATGTAAAGCCCCTCCTTTGGCTAAATTACTGCCAAAATACAAAGGGTGTAGTTGCAGGGACATATATGTTGCATTATAATCCATTTTTTCCCCTTGTTGGATGTTGGAATGGAGTATTAAATCAAGCTCAAAACTATTGAGCTTCACTTGTTCAAGGTTCACTGAATAGCCTTTGCTTTTTTTGTGAGGCCCTGTCTTCTGCAGCTACAACTGTTAGAGGTTTGAACTTGAATTAAAATATAAAGGGGATTATTTATTTGGGTAGGAGCAGGTAGAATTTGTAGAGAATTGAAGTGGATGTGGGTTGACATAGGTGGGCTGTTTGCCCTACCGAAGGCAAGGAATCACTATAAGGCATCAGCAGGCTCTGAGGAACCGTGGGACTGCATAATGAAAAGTGACGCCCTTCTGAAATACTCCATTTTTAATTTAAGCTGGCCTGGGCCCATAAAGCCTCGAAGGGACAGGTCTTTATTATATGTAGCTATGGTGAGGGATGTGGGTGGGGAGGTTGATGTAACAAATGAGCATGAAAAAGGCTGGCAAAAAGCCAGACTGTTCACTTGGTGAGAAAAGTTGCTGGTTTCACCTGGCAAGAAGTTTTCCACAACTGCTCTTAGCGTTTACTTTAGTAGCATATGGATATAATTGTGAGTAATAAGGTTTTCTAAGCTTTAGTGATACAGTATTATCTAATATCACTTTGGTCACTGAGCATTTCAAGGCAATCAGATCAAGTACTCCCTTTGTGAGTATCCTGTTATGATTGACATTGGGTCCAATCCTATTCCCGCTGGGAACAAAATTCCCCTTGATTTTAATGGAAGCAGAATTGAGCCTATTATATCAATAAAGCTGAACATACCACCTGAAATGTAGAGGATGGCTGCACTTCGAGCTTGGGGTGGCTCCCAGCTCCATGAGACGTACATGCAGTACCTCTGTTTGTTTGAGCTACCTTGCTGAAAAGAGAATGTACCTGTGGCAGCACAATTGAAGGGAGGGGCTATCCACCGCAAGTCTGCACTTAGCGCCTCGGCCAGGTGCACACTCAGGGCTTGCATTGCAGTGGTTACGCTCTATTTTTAGCATGCTAGCTCAATACCAATGGGAATCGCACCCCCAGCTTGAAGTGTAGACACACAGTCGCCCTTTATTTTAAAAACAACCTCTGTAAAAGCGTCTAGAAAGATGAGAATTGTCCCATTAGCACTACTACAAAAGTAGGGAGGCAGCATAAAATGGTTTAAAGTAAAATTAATACAAATAAAGATGCTAAATATTTAGGGCTAGATTGTTCAATCCTAACATTAACAAGCCGCCACTCGGGAGTAGTCCCACTGATGTTGTGTAAACAATTACTTACTGAAGTAGGTAAAGATTATACAGGCTAGTCCTTAGTGTATAAAGGCAGTCAAGCTTTCCGGGGTCCCGTTATTCTTTAACAATTTCTTACAGAAGGGCTGTTCTTATTCCCTACCTTTGTTTGACGAGAAGTATGTTTTCTCCTACCACATTTTCTGACACAAACATAAAAAATGCAACATCTATAAAAATGTGGTGCATACATGTGGTTTAATTTCAGATTGCTGTTGGATTTGTCATCTAATTTCAGTGTATTTCTGTCTTATGTTAGAGAAATATATTACTAAATCTTCGGTGAGCAATAATGTCAGCTGTCCTACAGTAGATTTATTTTCGCAGGATATGGAATGCAATGAACTGAATCAATATGGTGAGGTGTATGTGATCTGTGGGAGTTACACTGTTTAACATAGGAAATTCATTGTTCTCTCTCTCCACCACACAGCACAGTGCAAGGTAAGTGCTGTTAGAAGATGCCAGCATTGGCTGGTATTAAAAATTTAGGTCAGTCAGTCTGTGGTCATGACAAAAGGATCTTGGGAGTTGAGCACAATGTCTAATGTAACAAGTGAGCATTTCTATCTGGTTAAACTTTGCACTGTCTGGAGGCTTATATATACTGAAAGCAAATGATGCCGAAATAGAAAGCTATCTTTTATAATATCCTCTCTATATTGCAACTTGGATGTTTGAATAGAATAACTTTTTAAATGTTACGTAAAAGGTACACATACATATTATAGATATCCAATGATGGTTTCACCCTTTGGTACCTTTTAATAACTAAAACCTTTCCTTGGAACAGTTCAATACTTTTAAGAAATCATATATAAATTTTTCAGTGATTTTCTTTTCATATATGTATCATATATGAATAAATAATAAAATTACTTTCTGAATAAACACTGTTCTGTTTTCTTTCCTAAGTGTATCTGTTTTTGTCATGGGTTCATCTGCTCTCAACTGCAGCCAATCCTAAGGTGCTTCCTTTATCTGGGTCCCCTTACGTGACAGTCTGCATTTTGTGTATTTTATATATATCCAGCTTTTTATCACAAGCAGCTTTCTGTAGTAGGGGCCTAAGCAGTGTAGTGTACTCTGATTCCCTACATACACCAGTCCCTGGGAAAGTATTTGAGAGATCCAGATATAACTGAGGGGAGAGAAACATTTACATACGTGCTCAACCTTCACCTTAGGAAAAATCTTCAGCCACTTCCGTATGTTTTTGTGTGTAGTGTAGGACTTTGGGGAGTTCTATGTGGATAGCACTTTGCAAATTATAAGAGTTATACCATACCAGTGCATAGACTGCAGCTGAACAATTTGGCTGAAAACTTGCATTTTGTTAAGGATTCGTCTCTAGGGAAACAGGTTTGGAATGCCTCATTGTTCACAGATTAACTCAGTTTTATAAATCAACTCTACAAAAAGTTTTACAAAAATTGGGGTTGGGTGGGGGGAAGAAAGAGCTTTCATGTTGTTTTCAGTCCTGCTTTCATGTTTACATTCCTGGGAACCTAAGTGATATCGGTGCAGTAATTCAGTTGTTAATTGTTCTCAAGTGTTGCAGGGCATCTAAGGACAATCTGTGTGACAATCAATTAGAATGTCAGGTGACATTCTGAGGACTCATTTTGCCACATTAGTATACTCTACATTAGTCCAAACCCAACCCATTCTACCCCCTTCCCTTTCAGCCTCCTTTCATAACTGAGATCATTTGATGCTTCTGGGACTGAGGGACTGATAATACTGACTAAAATGTGACATGGGGCCAGCTTCTCTCACATGCTCTGATTGTTTTGTACTGCACTGCTGGTATAATCTGACCCTAACACCAGTGTATCCCAGTCAGTGCAAGGAAGATCCTCTAGTGGCTTAGAGCTGATGTAGATGCTCTTACATCAATACCCTTCCCTGCTGATGGCATAGCGGGGGAAAGAGCGAATGACCAGGGTGCACCCCCATTTCATGTCAATCCCCAGCTACAGTTTTGGCTCCCTGGGGGCCATTAGACTGCTCTAACTTGACCCAGAGGGATGGGCCCCACACACTGAACCCACGGAGGGTAGAGATGATCTTGAAGTCACTTTGCACCCCCAATCACAAGGTTGCACTGTTTGCAGTTTGGTTGTAGATGAGGTTGTGACTGATAACATGGGCAGGCTTGGTACAAGCTTCCCCATGTAACTCTGCCACTAAACATCAGTCAGGACCTGCAATATTTCTGTCGTTCTGATCTTTGGCCTCTCATGCGTCAGCTATCAGACTATGCCAAATTGTGTCATAGTTCTGTAATAACAAAAATTATCCACAAGGGAATGTAACAAGTCTGTCACGTTTATTTTTTTACTAGAGCTGAACCCAGTTCTACAGAAATAATGTTAATGGATGTGCTTCTGTTCCCACTGCAGTCTACGAGAGGTTGCTATTGACCGTTAACCTGCAGTTGTAATAGTGCCTTCCACCCAGAAAACTCCTAAGGCTCTTTAGACATGCCATTAACTGATATTACATAATGAAGGGCTAGGTGGTGCTCTGGGTTAGTGAGCTAGACTTTTATCTCTAGTTTCAGTTAGATGTAGTATTTTTTCTCCCTGTTCAAAAATGGTATTCCTGTGAGCTGTTAGATAGCTGCCAGATTTCAATATAGAGGTAGCTCCATTTTTGTAGTGGGGAAAGTGAGTCAGTGACCTTAGATTTATATGACTTTCATGACTCCCAAAACTCTTTACAAATATGAGAATCTGATTTTATTTTATATTTATATATAATATTTAAACTGTAGGATCAGATACGTAAAGTGTTTGAGAAGTCACTTACAATGGGGAGCTTTAATACAGCAAGTAAAGTATGCAATCAAGAAACTATTCAGTAGATGTAGCATCGGTATCTATATTTCCACAGCAGAGTCATTTAAAAGAAAGAGAGGGTGAGGTGATGTGGGTGAATGAACTGAACTTTTATCTGTACTTGAAGCTGCATAGGTAAAATGATCTGTTAGTGATGTTTTCATAGAAGCTTTGTGATCCATCAGGATAAAGGGCAGTATATAAATGTAAGGCCCTACTCCCATTGACTTAATATAATACCATGATAATAATAATAGGAATCACTTTATCTGTGCCTGAAATGCAGCCACCAGTCAGGTGACTTGGGGAAGCTATGTGACAAAGTCCAATAAGACTCCTTGCCACTTTAAGATAGGGAGTGAGTAATACAATGTGCATCTCAAACTACAGATAAAAATCTAAGCTTGCTATCCTATGGCACCAGCAAGGCTCTGTCTCTTTTTTTCACCAAATGATGGTTTTCTGCTGCATAACTTATTAACGTGTATATTGCAGTAGCACCTGAAGGATACGCCCATTACGCTAAGCGCTGTATCATAGGCGTAGTCTGACTTCTAAATTGAGGGGGGCAAATTCCGCACCTGCCTGAGGCTTGCAGTTTTGGGGAGCAGCCTACGCCCATGTGCTGTACAAACATAAATGTGGATGCTGATGCTATAGCTCCTTGTGATGGAGTGTACCAGGCCCTTTGAGGTCCACTGCTGGAGGCCTCACGGTCTTACCACACTCCACCCCAGGAAAGGAGCAGTGAAGGTGGATCCTCCAGACCTGCCTAGAAAGGCTGCAAGGAAGCAGCCAATTAGAGCACAGCAGGCTCACATAAAAAGAGCTGTAGGGGCTCACTAGGGCAGTTCCTGGCTGGGACCAGAAAAGTGAGGAAGGGCTGGAAGATGGTGAAACTCTCCAGGCAAAGAGGCTGGGGGGAGACCCTGGTCAAGCAGGGTTAGGACAGAGAAACTCTCCAGCCAAGGAGACTTGGGAGAGATCCTGCTCAAACAGGGAACAGACTGGGAGAACCCAGGGATTGTAACCCTAAGGTAATGGCTGAAGGTGATGGGACCAAGTGGGAAGCACCCCGGGGAATGCAGCAGCAGCACCTATTAAAGGGAAGGAGCAGATGGCTGCTGTTTATACGGTCCCTGGGTTGGGATCTGGACTAGTGGGTGGGCCGAGGTCCACCCACCAGCCACTGGGGAAGTGACCTAAGCCCTGAGAAGGGGCTAAAACTCTGTACTAAAAGCCTGAGAAAGGTGCTGGAATTTAAACAGGCCCAGCGATGGGGCTGAAGACCTTGGAGAGGGTCAACCCTTTGTTCCCCGGGAAGGGGTTCATCCATTGTGGCCTCTGTGAGTTAGCTGGAGGACTGAGCCATTGAAGACCCGCCTGATGAGGTCAACACCCTATAGGGGGTGCCAGGAGAAAAGAAAATTGCAGCACCACTCCCAGCCAACAGGAGGCACTCACCAGAGTTCAGTACACCCGTCACACTGCTTAATAGTTATTTACTTACTATATGAAAGAGCCTCTTTCTTAATTCACTGGATCTAGTTCTATAGAGCTTCCACTCTTGGCAGTCCCGTTGGCTTCAACAGGACTTTGGCATGCAGAGCAGCCACGAGATCAGGTCCCAGCTGCCCTTTCCTAGTGCAACAGAAATGTTCTTTACATTCATTATATTTTTCCAATTTGTAACAAAATGCCTGCAATAAAAGTTAAAAATCAGGGTTTGACCAACAATCCTATTCTCCCTCAGCTAATAAAGATAACAAAATAGTGCCCCCTCACATCCCATTCTAAAGCAATGTTTTCCATAAACATAAGAATGAAAATAAAGCTAGTATCAGTTTGTTAAAAAATAACATCAATACGATCCGGATCATTGTGTGAGAAGATTGGCACCATGAATGAATGCATTAGCTTCCCAATGCACTACAACAAGGTTGAAATGCTGCTTAGGTCAGCGGGAAAGTTGAATTAATATTTGTTGTTTATTGACTATTAAAATGAGGTCTTCTACAGAGCTCTCAATAAACCTGCAAAATATCTGACTCAGCATTTTGTGTACTGAGTGGAAATGATGTGTGTTACATTTTGACCTTGTTTCCCCCCATTATAATAAAATAGATCTATAGGAATGCTCAGTAAGTCTTTTCAGATCAAGAATCTGGTAACAATTGACTATAGTAGTATTTTCACAATAAATGTTTAAAATAAATGAAAGTAATATTTCTACCCAAGATGTTTCACTGTCAATGAAATTGTGAAAGACAGAAAACTTACAGATAGTGTGGACTTGAGTCTTTCTGCAGTCCTTATAGCGACAACCAATCCAGTAAAAAGTATTTAACTCCCTAAACAATAAGGCCTCCATCATGTGCATGCTTACACGTGTGTATGTTTTCAGGCTCAGGATCCAACCGTTCAAATTGAGCAGAAATAATATATTAGGGTATAGCTAATTGCAAACCTGCTCCACAGAACTTCTAGCACACCTGGTCAAACTTTTCAGACTTTCTTTTGCTTAACCAACCCAGGCCAATAGTAAAAGAAAAGTTACTCCACAAATGGGAGGGAAAAAGCCTTCTAGTTTCAAAAATCCTTATTTCTGTTCTTCTTGGACAGCTTTCAAACACTTGGAAAAATGTCAGTCTGCAGATATCTCAGACAGGGCTTTCTGATTTGGTGTTTCTTAATGCTTCACTGAGAATGACACCAACAATCTAATCCCTTGTCTTCAGCCAAAAAGAATTTCTTGTCTAATACAATAGATCTGTTTTCCTCCACTTCCATTTTCAGCTACTGGCAGTTTTTCTTTTTTTCTTTTTTCTCTCCTTGTGTTTGGTTGGTAGGTTTTGGACTGGTAGCATTTAAGGGTATGTCTACACTACGAGACTAGTTCGATTTTTGTGTAACCGAACTTGGTAACCCGATATTGCCAGGTCGATCGTTCGAATCCGCATCAGGGATCTTAATTCGAATTTCCGAGTCCACAGTAAGGGGGCAAGCATCGACATTGCAAGCGGTGCACTGTGGGTAGCTATCCCACAGTTCCCGCAGTCCCCGCTGCCCACTGGAATTCTGGGTGTAGCCCCCAGTGCCTTGTGGGACCGATATTGTGTCAAGGGTCGTTATATGTAAATTTCGTCACTCGACCCACACTTCCGCCTTCCGTACGTGAAAGCGCCGGCTGGTAATGAATTCGCGCCCTTTTCCTGTGGCTGATAGCTCGGACGCCACAGGACAGTGAGCATGGAGCCCTCCGCGATTATCGCTGATGTTCTGTCCGTTGCCAACTCCTCGCGCCTTATAGCGCACCTTTTCCAGACTCAGATGCAGAGAAATCAGGAGAGGAGGCAACGGAAGCTCCGGGAGTACTTGAACTCTGAGAGGGGCATGGACCTCACGCAAAGCGCTGGACCCCGGCCCCTAGACATCATGGTGGCAATGGGTCACGTTGATCCTGTGGAACAGCGATTCTGGGCAAGGGAAACAAGCACTGACTGGTGGGACCGCATAGTGGTGCAGGTCTGGGATGAGTCCCAGTGGCTGCGAAACTTTCGGATGCGTAAGGGCACTTTCATTGAACTTTGTGAGTTGCTGTCCCCTGCCCTGAAGCGCCAGGACACCCGGATGCGAGCAGCCCTGACTATCCAGAAGCGAGTGGCCATAGCCCTGTGGAAGCTTGCAACCCCTGACAGCTACCGGTCAGTAGCGAACCAATTCGGAGTGGGCAAGTCTACCGTGGGGGTTGCTGTGATGCAGGTAGCCCATGCTATCGTTGACCTGCTGCTCCCCAAAGTAGTGACCCTTGGAGACGTGCAGGCGATCATAGATGGCTTCGCTGCGATGGGATTCCCAAACTGCGGTGGGGCCATAGATGGGACACACATCCCTATCCTGGGACCGGAGCACCAGGGCAGCCAGTACATTAACCGAAAGGGCTATTTTTCTATGGTACTGCAAGCATTAGTAGACCACAAAGGACGTTTTACGAACATCAATGTTGGGTGGCCAGGAAAGGTTCATGATGCTCGAGTTTTCAAAAACTCTGGTCTGTTTAGACGGCTGCAACAGGGGGTTTATTTCCCGGACCGCAAAATCACTGTTGGGGATGTGGAGATGCCAACAGTGATCCTAGGGGACCCTGCCTACCCGCTAATGCCATGGCTCATGAAGCCATACACGGGAGCCCTGGACACTGAAAAGGAGCTCTTCAATTACCGCCTGAGCAAGTGCAGAATGGTGGTGGAGTGTGCCTTTGGCCGTCTCAAAGGAAGATGGCGAAGCTTACTGACTCGCTCCGACCTCAGCCCTACAAATATCCCCATTGTGATTGCAGCGTGCTGTGTGCTCCACAATCTCTGTGAGATCAAGGGGGAGACGTTTATGGTGGGCTGGGAGGTTGAGGCAAATCGCCTGGCAGCAGATTACGCTCAGCCAGACACCAGGGCGATTAGAAGATCACAGCGGGACGCGCTGCGCATCCGGGAAGCTTTGAAAGCTCGCTTCCAGACAGAGCAGGGTAACCAGTGACTGTTACACTTCCGTAAACAGATACTGAACCTTCCCCTGTTTCTGTACACTGGTTCCGTTGCCCATCCTCTCCCATTACCAACCCCCTTCCCCCTCCTTCGATCAACGCTTTAAAGGCACAATAAAGGAAACTTTTTTATTTGGACCGTCTCCTGTACTGGTTTGTCGGTTAAGGTTTTAACCGTGGACGCATACCGCGGTTGGGGAGCGGGTGGAGTGTGGGAAAGTACCCTTCAAAGGGGAATGACATGATCCTTCCCACAGAGCAGTCCTAAGTGCTGGACTGCTTGTTTAACGGGACCATTAACCTCTCCTAATCGCATGTGTGTGTGGTGGGGTCTCTGTGACTTTTTCGTTGTGAATATCGGCTACGGATCCCCCGGTGCATTGATCTATCCAGCAGGCTATTGCCAGCCGCTAAAGATCAGCGGCCACCCTCCCCCAGCAGACAGCGAACCACCCAACCACCAACCCCACGTAGAGAACCTGGAAACCTACACACAGAATGAAAGGTGCGCTTACTGCATGCAATTTGAAAGTGTGCCTGTCACTTCATTTGTTACCCTGTCTGCACCCTCGGTTGTGCTTCGGTCCTCTGCACTTAGAAACCCCGTTAACCAACCATAGAAACAAACAGTCCCCTTTAAGACACTCTGGGAAACATCAGTGAACCAAAAAACCAGTTTTATTGAATAGAACATTAACTTAACATGGAACCTGGGAAGGGAGATGTTGAGGGGTGCGGCTGGAGGGAGGGGAAGGAAAAATCTAAGGTTTTGGCAATGGCAGCCTTCTGCTACTGGAGCAGTCTGCAGGGGTGGAGTAAATATTTCCACGCACCCTGCCTCCCCTTGTTCTAGTGACTTTTGGAGAGTAAACCACTGGATTTTGTGGCGGGGGAGGGCGGTTGGAAAGAACATATAGAGGTGCTCTTTCCTCCTGTGTCCTGTCCTGGAGAACATCCACCAGGCGCCGGAGCGTCTCGGTTTGCTCCCTCATTAGTCCCAGCATTGTTTGGGTCGCCTGCTGATCTTCCTGCCGCCACCAGTCCTCACGCGCTTCAGCCCTCTGCTCCCGTTCCCTGGCTGCTCGCTCGTACCGTGCGAGGTCCTCTCTCCGCTGTGCCGCCTCCCTCTGTGACAACATCATTAATTCAGAGAACATGTCGTCCCGGGTTCTCTTTTTTCGCCGCCTTATCTGGAGTAGCCCATGGGAGGGAGAAGCACGGGTAGGGCAGGAGACACTCGAAGCTGCGGGATGAGGGAAAGGGAGTGAATTCCTCAGAAAGATACTTTTTCCAGAACAATGACCATACTCTTTCAGCGTGAATAGGACCAAACACAGTGCCTATCACATCTAAACGTACTACAAGGTCAAATACTATGCCTTAAGGCTGACTGTCTGGGGTCCCGGTATACGGATCCCAGAAGCCTTGCCGTACAGTGAAAATCAACTCTCTGAAGACCATGGTAAGGAGATGATTTAGGACTGCTGAGAGATTGCTTCACAGCAGTGCTCTACTCCCATGTTTCACTCACTGTTCCTGGCGGCGGGCAGGAACTGCTGCTGGCCAAACCGCTAATCTACAGCGGCTTTCCTAACCCCCCCCCACTCCGCGTGGTCGCACCCGGGACCGTTAAGTGGTCACGAACCGCTCATCAGGAACGGCTCGCCTACCCTTCCCCCCCCTCCGCGTGGCCGCTCCCGGTAACCTAAAGTGCCCGCAAACCGCTCATCAGGAACGGCTCGCCTACCCCTCCCCCCCCCTCCGCGTGGCCGCTCCCGAGAACCAAAAATGCCCGCGAACCGCTCAGCATGAACGGCTCGCCCACCCTTTCCCACCTCCCTTCGCGTGGCAGCTCCCGGGAACCAAGATCGCCCGCGAACCGCTGTGTTTGAACGGCTGGCCTACCCCTCCCCCCCCCCTTCCCGTGGGCGCTCCCGGGAACCAATATTGCCCGAGACCCGCTGTGTCTTAACGGCTCGCGTACCCTTTCCCCGGCCTCGCGTGGCCGGTCCCCGGCACTGTCCCTACCCGCGCACCGCTAAGTAGTAATGGTTTGGCTCCCGACTCCCTACCACCACGCGTTAACGTAAACAGCCGGGTGTCTTTCTTTAAAGGGAAAAGGAAGCATTCACTATACTAATTATACCACTCATTCAAACCAGGACCCCATGACTGATATCACTCTCATGAGGATTACAGAGACAGAGAAATACTGCATGCTGCGTCCATGCAAGCAAACCCCGGGGCCGTATGCTGCCATGCTATGCAAGGCAATGATACCAGAGTACCTGCAGCTTGCATGGCGCGGGAAAGTATCCTACCATGGAGGAGACAATAAGGCCGCTCTCCCAGTGAACGTGCTAAACAAGCTGTCACTGTACCTCCAGGAGAGCTTCGCGGAGCTCTCAGATGGTGATTACTCCTCTATCCCCATACATATTGACAGACTTTTCGAATAGTTGCACGGGAAAGCGACTCCAAGGTGAAGCGCATAAGGCCAATTAAGCCACAGTTACACAGTGCTAACACACCATAACTATTGTATTGCAAATAAATGTCTAACACACTAACCTGATGATCCTTCGCCTGATTCCTGGTCAGGAATGCTGCATTGGGAGTGTTCGTAGGGCAGCTCAATCAGGGTGAGGAATAGTTCCTGGCTGTCGGGGACATCACGAGTGCGACCACTGTGTAGTGCCTCTTCCTCCTCCCCTCCTTCCTCTTCTTCGCCGTCCGCGAAAACCTCCTCCGACGTGGCCGTAGAATGGACCCCATCGTCGGAGTCCACGGACAGTGGTGGGGTAGTTGTTGCTGCACCACCAAGCATGGCATGCAGTGCCTCGTAAAATCGGCAAGTGTGTGGCTGCGACCCGGAGCGTCCGTTGGACTCCTTGGTCTTTTGGTACGCCTGCCACAGCTCCTTGATTTTCACGCGGCACTGCGTAGCATCCCGGCTGTATCCTCTCTCCGTCATAGCCTGGGAAATTTTTTCGTAAATCTTTGCATTCCGTCTTTTGGAACGGAGCTCGGCTAGGATTGATTCGTCGCCCCACACAGCGATCAGATCCAAAACTTCACGATCACTCCATGCTGGAGCCCTCTTTCTATTCTGCGATGGCATTGAAACCACTGCTGTAGAGCTCTGCATCGTTGCCAGTGCTGCTGAGCTCGCCACGATGTCCAAAGAGGAAATGGGATTCAAAATGGCCACACAGGAAAAGGGATTCAAATTTTCCCGGGGATTTCTCTGAGTGGCAGGTCAGAGCATCCGAGTACAGATTACTGCCCTGAGCCACCACTGAGTGGTGCACTGTGGGATAGCTCCCGGAGCTATTAGCGTCGAATTCCATCCACAGTACCTCGCTTTCGGCATGGCCATTTCGAATTTGGCGCTACTCCCCTCGTCAGGGTGGAGTACAGAAATCGATTCAAAGAGCCCTTAATGTCAAAATAAACTGCTTCCTAATGTGGCGGGTGAGGGATTAAATCGAGTTAACGCTGCTAAATTCGACATAAAATCCTAGTGTAGACCTGGCCTAAGTCAATGCAGCTCCAATGTGAAGCATTTTTTTCTCTCACTTAAGTATGAAAACTAGGGTTGCCAACCCTCCAGGATAGTACTGGAGTCTCAAGGAATTAAAGATTAATCTTTAATTAAAGATTATGTCCTGTGATGAAATCTCCAGGTATACGTCCAACCGAAATTGGCAACCCTACTGAAAACTGTGGCTTCATGTGACATCCCAAGCACAGAACTACAACCATCTGTCTGCCCAGGTGGGGAAAAATACCTGTTCCCAAAAATATAAGTGATCAAAATATTGTACCCTGTCTGTCTTAAATGTTCCTAAAAGAGCAATGCCACAATTTATCGACCCACTTGCCTAGAGCAAGTAGCTGTTATGACAAACAAGTGAGAGATAGTCATAGAGTCATAGATTTTAAGGTCAGAAGGGACAATTATGATCATCTAGTCCAGGGGTCTCAAACTCAAATGACCACGAGGGCCACATGAGGACCAGTACACTGGCCCAAGGGCCGCATTACTGACTCCTCCCCCATGCCGCCCTCGGCCCCACCCCCCATTCCACCCCTTCCATGAAGCCCCGCCCCTGCCCTGCCTCTTCCCACCCCTTCCCTGCCCCCATTCCAACCCCTTCCCCGAAATCCCCGGGGGTGCAGGAGGGATGTGGGGTGCGGGGGGGGCCTCAGGGCAGGGGGTTGGGATGCAGGAGGGGCATGGGGTGCAGCAGGGGGCTCAGGGCAGGGGGTCGGGGTGCAGGGAGAGGAGGCACAGGGCAGGGGGTTCGGCTTCAGGAGGGGGGTGGGGCAGCCCACGGCTCCCCTGCCCCCTGCATTTACCTAGAGAAGCTCCGGCTAGTGCGCACCGGGGGTAGGGCAGGCTCCATTGGCCGGGAACGGGGAACCGTGGCCAATGGGAGCTTCAGCGGGGAGGTACCTGGAGGAGTGGCCAGAGAAACACACAGACGCGGGGGCAGGCCGGGCAGGCAGGCCTTGCCCCCAGTGCGCGCCGGGCCGGAGCTGCTCTAGGTAAACGCGGAGGGGGCGGGGGGCCGTGGGGAGCTCGCAGGCCGCACAAAATAACCTCACGGGCCGCATGTGGTCCCCGGGCCGCGAGTTTGAGACCCCTGATCTAGTCTGACCTCCTGCACAATTCAGGCCACAGAATCTCACCCACCCACTCCTGTAATAAACTCCTAACCTATGTTTCAGCTATTGAAGTCCTCAAATCATGGTTTAAAGACTTCAAGGTGCAGAGAATCCTCCAGCAAGTGATCCGTGCCCCACGCTGCAGAGAAAGGCAAAAAAACCCCAGAGCCTCTGCCAATCTAACCTGGAGGAAAATTCCTTCCTGACCCCAAATATGGTGATCAGCTAAACACTGAGCATGTGGGCAAGACTCACCAGCCAGACACCCAGGAAAGAATTCTCTGTAGTAACTTAGATCCCACTCCATCTAACATCCCATCACAGGCCATTGGGCATATTTACTGCTAATAGTCAAAGCTCAATTAATTGCCAAAGTTAGGTTATCCCATCATACCATCCCTCCATAAACTTATCAAGCTTAGTCTTCAAGCCAGATATGTCTTTTGCCCCCACTGCTCCCCTGGGAAGGCTGTTCCAGAACTTCACTCCTCTGATGGTTAGAAACCTTCATCTAATTTCAAGGCTAAACTTCCTGATGGCCAATTTATATCCATTTGTTCTTGTGTCCACATTGGTACTAAGCTTAAATAATTCCTCTCCCTCCCTGGTATTTATCCCTCTGATATATTTATAGAGAGAAGTCTTTCATTATCATGGACAAGTAGATTTTGTGCCTGGGCTAGCACATTTTCAGAATGTTCTTTCCAGGCAGTTTTTCATGCAGCCCTCTTCTTGTAGTCTGGGCATTCTCATCCAGTTAACAACTTCATTATAGTGCATTTTGTACATACATGAAACATCTGGAGAACATCGTCAGGTGTAACTCTTGTGCAGTGTGAAAAATATCTGTAATTATCTGAAACAAGTTTTGCTTTCCATGAAAGTATGCCCCTGAGGGCTGGATAATTGAGAAGGTATGTATTGGGATAGAGACACTTTCGCCTCTAGAACACCAGTTCAATTTTCGCCTGTGTCTGTAATAGCCAAAATCCACAATGATTTCATAGCTGTTTGTTGGCCTTTGTGAAATGAGTTGGTCTTGGCACCGCTTTACAAACCCACCACCCCAATAACCCCGCTCATTGGCAGCCTCAGCCAATAATCCAAGAACTGAATGAACACAGAGACTGAACTACTACCTTTGCTCTAGCAGTGGGTCTTTTGTGTTCAGGGGCAGGTGTAACAGATTGGGGAAATTTGCATTTGCACTGTTCATCCTGTACCTGGTTTGTGGCTAAGGGCCTTACACTAGAAGGATTTCCAACCTGGCAGCTACTATGAGCTCTAAAATCTCTCAAAACATAAAACAATATAAGCCTCTGAAATACTTCACAAAAATACAAGTCTTGGTTTTTCCACTCCATTGCATCAGTTTTATGCCAGGAGTTAAACCTGTAAACCTGGTACAGTGGAATGGAGAGTCAGGCCCATTGATTGAGATTTTCAAAAGCACCTAAGAGAAAATCTTTTGAATGTTCATTGAAAACTTTCAATGGGAGTTGGGTGCCTAAGTCTTAATTGCTTTTGAAAATCCCACCCATAGCATATGTAAACCCAGCATCTCAGAGATCTAGCCAGTGTATGAGCTATGGGGCATAACCATTCTAAAAATAGTGGACCAAGTTCTCAACAAATTCCTCTGCCATACAAAATGCATGCATCCCTCTTTATTTGTGAACTCCTGCATTTTTCTATGCAAACAGCTGCCTGAGCAGTCTTTTTGCAGGTACTGTTACCCCATTAGCACATCCCTGCCCCTTTGTATGTCAGTACAGGCTTTCACAGTTACAATAGGTTCCCACATGTTTTGCAGACTCAAATGTTGCATAGGACTTCAAAAAAAACCTATCATATTATCCCAATCCTAATCTAAGGAATTTCTATCCATCTGTCTCCAGGTCACTGAATATAGTTTTGTGGGCTAGCAATGACCTGAGTGCTCAGAAGTTGCAGAATGAATTCAGTGTCCTCTCTGTTCATCAGCTAGTTTTTCTCTGCCCTTGTGTCCTTTTAGTGTTTTGCCAGTTCAAAGTCATTGTCCAATAAATTGTTATTTGGAGAGTATGTGCAAGAACAGGTCTGTGCACAGGTAGTAAATATCATCACCCAACGGAATGAGTGACAAAGGATAGCTGAGAATTTACTGACTGAGAAACTAATCCTGATACAGTTTGAAATCAGTGGGAGCTTTGCCATTGACCCTAGTGGGAGCACAATTGCCCCCCCCCCCAGAGATAGATAAGATGAGTGGGTGGTGGGAAGGCACAAAAGGTCCTATTCTCCCCTTTAGAGCCCCAGGGTCCGAGTAGCTTCTACTGAAGTGGGTGGCCAATGCTTGCATCCTGCAGGGGGATGCAGTCAGGGCGAAGCAGAGAGCCCTTTCGTTTAAAATAACATTGTGTTTTTCAAGGGCAGACTCTTGTGGCTGTTTGCATTGAAAAAGACGCCGGCGCCTGTTTGCATTGAAAAATGAGGGCAGAGGTGGTGGGAGGTGCCTGAATTGCTACACCAAACCTAACATTCTAAACCGAACACTGACCTGGCCAAAGGGCGGCTTCATTTATCCCTAGTGACACCGTGACATGAAAGGAGCAAGTCCAACAGCTGAATGACGTCCGTCCAAGGGGAATAATATTTGGTATTCTCCCTCCATGAACATCAATCCATGCAGGGGTCCTGCAGGAGTTATCCTCAAGTGAGTTGGGTAAATATTATGTATTGACTACAGCTGACGTTGCTAGTGGAAAGAGATTCCAAAGGGTGAAGCCGTGCCGAGTAGTGGGATACAATGCCTGCGTCTGAAAGCATATTGGTCACAAAGGGGCCATCTTGTCCTCTCCACATAAAACTCAAAACTAACCAGTAGGTTTTGTTATACCCTAGACATGGGTGAAATAGAATGCAAATCTTTTTTTCAAAATGGCTTTCTTTCTTGCTTGTGGATTTTGTTGTGCTGCTGAAGAAGCAAATTGTTAAAATGTTGCTATAGCATGACCTCAAAAAAGTCACTATTAGATGACTGGGGCACTTTCACACAAAGGTTTTCATTCTTATTTCATGTTTCGAGCCAGGTTGTCAGATTGAGGTTAGTTGGGTGAGTCCCATGGCATTGGTTCTGGGTTACCAACTGGCTGAGTTTTAGGAATATAGGAATTGCCATATTGGAACACTGCTAGAATGGGATGGACAGGCTCCGGTACCGATGCCTATGTCACTTCTCGATGCAGAGTTGGTGAGCGTATATCTCTAGCTAATTCCATCCGCAGGTGTGTGTATATAATGCAGTACAAATCTGTGTGTGACTTTCTGTGTTGTTTTATTCCTCCCTGTCTTCAGTCCAGAAGCCAAAATTGCCATAGATGATGACAATAAAAGCATTTGTCCTTTATTGCTATTTAATCAGCAGATTATGCCTCACCGAGCAGAGCCTGGATATTTGAACATTGCTCATCACCTCTCTTGTCATATGAAAGAAAAAGAAGAATCAGCAGATAAATGTTTATGACCAAGGCAGCCATGCAAAACAGTTTTAGGTGACCCAATCCTTTCTTAGCTAATCAGCTTGGCCTGTGATTCATGGGGTGAGAAGTTCTGTTACTGTTCAGTAGAGGTAAGTGATACACACTACTAGTTTGCTATTGGTTTACATTTGAAAATATACATTTATACCAATGGTGCGTCAAATACATATATTTTTTGCCTGGTGATTAAATTAGATAGATAAGAACTATTAAACTTGCTTACTATGCAGTTAAGGGACTCCTCCATCTCTCATTTACATCACTTTTATACTGGCATAACCCACTTGATTTCTATGGCCTTACTTCTGATTTGCACCCCTGCGAGTGAGAGTAGAAGCCCACCTTCAACAAAGTGCAGCATTCCAAGTGGTCCAAGTGGCTGCCAGTCAGAATGAACAAAAGGCAACGTCAGCAACTGAAAGCACCATATAGTCTGCAAAACTGCTGCTCAGCCATCTTGATCTCTAGTGTACTGGCTACATTTCTAAATGAATTAACAAAAACTTTACATAGCCATTTCTGAAAAAGAAATATAAAACCTGACCGCTTGTTTGAGATCAGGGCCCCAGAAATAAGGGGTAAACCATAGAGTGGTAAAACTAAACCGTCCATCTGAGGGAATCTCACCTAAACGTACCACACGCACGTGCTGCTGTTTCAGGCAAAGCCCAAAGGTAAGTCTCAGACATTTGCGTACCAAATGCACATACTGTCCTGTGTATACTGTGTAATGTATAATCACAATGTGTTTAGCATTATGCAAAGGTAAATCTGAACACTATTCTACTCAATTCGGGAATCAAACAGCTTGTTCTTATCAGGGTTAGTGGACCAAGCAGTCAGCTGTATGAGGCCGGGAAAAGAGTAAATTTGGGATTGTTCACAAGATAATACTTACAGAACCCCTTGGAATCAGCTGAGAAAATCACTGCCTTAAAAAAAGCTTGACATTAGCTAAGAATATTTATACTTTCTGAGTAATGGGATAAGTTGGGCTATATCTTTACTTCCCAACTCACAAATTATTTTCACATCTGAGCTTACGTTACAGTGCAGAAACTTCTGAGGAAAATCTCTAGGTTTGTTTGAAGATGCATATGGCTACTTATATGGTGAAACATAGTGGGGTGGGGGAAGCTAATTCAAAACAACTGCAATGTCAGCCATAAAGATGTATGTTTTCATTAAAAAAATAGCCTATCCTTAGTAATCGCTGTTATTGAAAAGACACCCCAAGGTTGCCATATGGAAATATGTTAAATACGTTCTGAAAAGCAATCTAATTTCAACATTAGAGCTCATTCATAATTCTGTATTAAAAGTCTATGCAATTTTCATGAAATATGTCTGTCTGCGTAATCATGAATGCCGAATATTGTCATGGCTTTCCAGGACTTTTCAACCTCAGTGCAGAGGAAAGAAAATCCTTCTTAACCCACCAAGCAGAAATAACAATAACAACTCTAAATTTAAAATAAACATTTCTGGAAAAATAGTGTTTTTTAAAAGAGGCCATATTCTGACAGTAATGCTACTTGTAATATGATACAGAGGTTTTGATTGTGCATATAATTACAAACCCTTGCTTTGGAGGGGACTGAGGACAAACAGGCCCATTAGTAAAAGGATCTGCTTACTAACACCCAGATTTGGAAAATTTTCCCTTCAGATGGATCTAGCCTGGGCCACATCAATATTTTTTTTCTCCAAATCACCAGCCTTGTAAATGTTACTCTAATTATCTAATTGCAGCATGCTGCTATTTGCTAATTTGTCATTAGTGCTAAATTCTCTCTGTAGCCTACCACTACACATCTACTCTATATCTGAGAGGCTGAAAGGTAAATGGGGACTTCTGAGGCCCATCTTCATATGAATGTTGGCTTCACTGCCATGATTTCTTGGGATTCTTTGGGCGTTTCTACACAGCAACTAAACATCTGTGACCAGCCTGGGTCAGCTGACTCGGGCTGCGGGGCTGTAAAATTGCTGTGTAGACATTCAGGATGGTGCTGGAACCGGTGGTCTCGGGAGGGGAATGTCCCAAAACTTGGGCTCCAGTCTGATCCTGAACGTCTACACAGCAATTTTACATCCCCACAGCCTGAGCCCAAGTCAATAGGTGTTTAACTGCTGTGTAGACATATCCATATAGTACAGCTGCTGTTTGTCATGCATTTTTTTTATTTGTTATTGTTTAGATCTTAACTACTATTGTTAAGATCTTTTGCTACTCAAAAAAAAGTTTTGTTTTTGTTCTGTTATATTCTTATTAATGGTTCTTTGAATTTATTATAGGCAAACTTCTATTAGCAGAATATTGCTGATTCTGTGGCATGAGTTCTGTGGCATGAGTTGTATGAGTTAGGAGAAATCATGCAAGTGGGCTGTGAGCTTTTTCAGCACAGCTCTTCTAATCCTTCCTGTTATTTCTCCCAGTACTGAGCCCAAGTCAATAGGTGTTTAACTGCTGTGTAGACATATCCAATAGTACAGCTGCTGTTTGTCATGCATTTTTTTTATTTGTTATTGTTTAGATCTTAACTACTATTGTTAAGATCTTTTGCTACTCAAAAAAAAGTTTTGTTTTTGTTCTGTTATATTCTTATTAATGGTTCTTTGAATTTATTATAGGCAAACTTCTATTAGCAGAATATTGCTGATTCTGTGGCATGAGTTCTGTGGCATGAGTTGTATGAGTTAGGAGAAATCATGCAAGTGGGCTGTGAGCTTTTTCAGCACAGCTCTTCTAATCCTTCCTGTTATTTCTCCCAGTACAGGGCAATAGACAACTTATTTCCAAATATAATACAATTCACACTACATTCATCATATCCTGAATGCCTGCTTTTCCATTTGCCAAAGATATGAAAGTTTCTGATTCAAAGAGTTCCATTCAGATTACCCTGCATGTGGACAATTAAACAGTATCAGCTATGTAGTATCTAAGGGCAAGTCTACACTACCGTGCTACATTGGAGCAGCTGCACCAGTGAAGCTGTAGCGCGTCTGATGAAGACGTGCTATGCTGAGGTGAAAGCACTCTCCTGTCAGCTAAATTACTCCACCTCTGTGAGAGGCAGAAGCTATGTCGGCAGGACAGGGTTGCCCGTCGATGTAGTGCTGGTCTGGAAAGTGCTTAGGTGGATGTAACTTATGTCACTCCGGGGGGTATCTTTTTCACACCCCTGAGTGACGTAAGCTACATTGATTTAAGTGGTAGTGTGGGCTAGACCTACGTTTGATTTCCCTGTCTTAGGGCAGCTGGGAGCTTCTGTGGAGATACTTCACTGTAAAGGTTCTCATCAGCTGATGATTTATAGGAATAGATTCTTAGCTGAAGTCTGATCCATTTGTATTAATAATACCGAATAGCACATTTGTTATTAAGTGGGCAATTTCATTTGAAAGAAGGATCCTTTTTTATTGCCTAAGGTTCGCAGATAGGACCCTTTACTACAGCGTATAACGCCTACTTTGGTGAAGAGCACCACTGAAGTCGCTGGTTACTCATGGCAAAAAGGCCTACGTTTAGTAGTAGGTTTTGGCCCTAAATTGTGAAGGGACAGTGAAACTTAGGGTAGGTCTACACTACCCGCCCGATTCGGCGGGTAGAGATCGATCTTCTGGGATCGATTTATCGCGTCTCATCTGGACGCGATAAATCGATCCCAGAAGCGCTCCCCGTCGACTCCGGAACGCCTGCTCGGTGAGAGGAGGAAGCGCTGTCGATGGGGGAGCCTGCCTGCGCCGCGTGGACCCACAGTAAGTAAACTTAGTTCGATCTAGGAAACGTCAACTTCAGTTACGCTATTCTCGTAGCTGAAGTTGCGTTTCCTAGATCAATCCCCCGCCCCAGTGTAGACCAGCCCTTAGAGAGTATCCTAAGGATTGAGGCTAATTTACATGAGAAATGCATTTTCTATGACCCAGCCACCAATACGGAGAGCAAGGATGCATACGTGTCCAGCTTGTAGAAGGCAGAGCTTTTTGGAACCTTTCGTCCTGTCTCTCTTCCAACATATGGTGTCAAGTCCAAGAAACAGTGTCCCTTTCACGATTTGGTGGAAAAGATACGTGCCTGCTGGATATATGCTCAGCCAAGCTGAGTCTGCCCCAGATTTGTAACATTCAACCAATATGTGGTAGAAACTGTCTTTGATATTTACCTAGCTTCAACCACTTGTACCCAAATGGTAAAGTGGGTGTCCAACAAACATTGCACCTCTAAGTACATTAGTGACAAAAGGAGGGGATGAGGGGTACCACCCTGAAAGCTGGAGACAGCAGTAGAGCTGAATGATGCAAAAAGCTGTCTTTCAAAATCCCATTGGTGTATAACTGCATGCAACTCAAAAGCTTATTGTCAGCCATACCATTGCTGAGTCCTCTACTGTTCTAACTTTCTTCCAGCTTAGATGCACACACAACTCTTTGAAGATAGGACTTCCCTCACCTTGCTCCCAATCAATTTTGTACTTGTAGAAAAGTAACATTCTCCTTTGTGTTTGAGCAAAGTTCTTTGAAAATTTTTCCCACTGAATTTACATCCATTTTTTAAGCTAATCAGAGTTAATGGATCATAATACTACAACTTTAGAAGTCAGACAAGAGAAATAAAGAGGATGATCATATTCTAAGATGGTGGAAAGCAGTCTATATGTCCTAGTTGTCTAAGGACTGCGTTTAGTACTACAACCACCACTGAACTTCTTAAGAAAAACAAAAAAAACCTCAAAGAGACAGTGCACTCTATTCTGAAGATTCCGAGGAAAGTAGGTTCATGCCGGTGATCCTTTAGTAGCAGTTTTTTCTAACTAGGAAAGCAATAATCTGCTTAAAAGACAGGATGGTTACTAAACACCGGGGAGAGAATAATCACTTCTACTCTACAATGCCTGGAGCGAGGAAAGGGCTGCATACAAGCTTTTGAGATTAGAGAGATGGGATGAAATCCTGGATCTGCAGAAGTCAGTGACAAAATTCCCATAGAGCCAAGGTTTCACCCATGTTATTTTTCAGAAGAGTGTTGCTTTTCTACTACAACTCAAGATCGTCATTATGCAATTTTGAGCTAACAAGGAAAGAGAAATAGTACTTAAATCAACTGGTGGTGTCTAAGCAGGGCCGGCGCGCCCACTAGGCGACCCTAGGCGGTCGCCTAGGGTGCCAGCATTTGGGGGGCGGAGACTCCCAGTGGCGTTTCAAAACGCTGTCAAGAAGGAAGCTTCCCCTAAGCCTGCTGCCCATGCCCCAGGCTGAGGTGAGTTGCCGCAGGCAGGAGGCTAGCTGCTGCGGGGGGCACTGGTGGCACGGGGGGCACTGGTGGGGGGCCGCTGGTGGGCGGGGAAGCCAGCCTGCCACGGTCCGTGGGGGGGCGAGGGGAGCCGGGCCTGCCGCGGGGAGCCCAGCCAAGCCCGCTGCGGGCTGCAGAGAGGGGCGGGGAGCCCAGCCCCCGCCACAGCCCGGTGGGGAGCCCGGCCCACGGGGAGCCCAGCCCCCGCCGTGGGGGTGGGTGGAAGCCCAGCCTCGGCCCGCGGGGGGGCAAGGGGAGCCGGGCTGGTGGGGAGCTGAGCCCAGCGCCCCGGCCGCGGGGAGCCGATCCCAGCCCTGCCTCAGCGAGGAGCAGGGCCCGTGGGGGGCCGCGGGGAGCCAAGCCCAGCTCCCCCAATGTGGGCTGGGGGGGCGGGGAGCCCTCCTCCCCCCTGCCAAAGCCCGCGGGTGGGTGGGGAGGCTGCTGCGGGCGGGGAGGGGTGGTTTCCCTCTGGGGGGGCGGCATTAGCTGGGGGGGGCGCAGGGCCGGTGCAAGGAAGTTTCGCCTACGGGGCGAAACTTCCTTGCACCGGCGCTGTGTCTAAGAAACAGCTAAAGAGCCTGATTCACCATTGCCTTGCACCTTGTGCAGTGCAAAGTGAGTGGAAAATGTTAGCAAATAGGAATGGTACAAACTCAGCATAGGTCTGGTCCACACTGGGGGCGGGATCGATCTAAGATACGCAACTTCAGCTACGTGAATAGCGTAGCTGAAGTCGAAGTATCTTAGATCGAATTACAAAGTACTTATCTCGGGTCCACGTGGCACAGGCAGGCTCCCCTGTCGACTCCGCTTACTCCTTGCGCCGAGCTGGAGTTCCAGAGTCGATGGGGAGCGCTTCTGGGATCGATTTATCGCGTCTACATGAGACGCGATAAATCGATCCCAGAACATCGATCGCTACCCGCCGAATCGGGCAGGTAGTGTGGATGTACCCATAGACATCTTTTTACACTCACTTTATAAATGACTATACAAAATGCAGCAGGGCAATGGTGAATTGGGCCCAAGGATTTCAAAAGATTATATAGATGCAGATGTTCTTTCACGGTTCTGGGATGGTACCTGAGAAATCTGGTGGCATAAGTTTTTTCTGAACCTGATCCTGCAAGATGCTGAGAACCACTTTTGGGGCGCTTGGCTCCAGCACCCTTGGCTCCTGCTGACTCTTGTTAAGCTCGTTTTGAAGAGACCAGTTTTAGGCAAGCCTTGCTGCATAGAACTCTACTACACATTTGTAAACTTTTCTAAGCAAGACCATTAATCACCAAATGTCATACCAATGCCAGCACTGTGGTCACTTTACAGCTCAGAAATCTGGGCTTCATTTTTATTTTTTTTAAGTAATGGCTGGCTTGTGCTAGCGAATCAAAGAACCAAAACACATTGCACTGTGTTGGAACTGTTTTTATCAATTAATATATTTATTCCAGATGGCAGATGTTTAAGCTAATCCAACTGTACAATACCTTGCAAAGGTGTATGAGGGCCCTAGCCAGCAGCGCTGAAGTAGAGCTATCAATAATAATGCAGAAAAGGCAGACACGTTCAATAAATACTTCTGTATTTGGGGAAGAAAACAGACGCTGTAGTCTCATATGGTGACAGCACTCTTTCCATGCCATTAGTGTCTCAGGGGGATGTTAAACAGCAGCTACTAAAATTAGATATTTTTAAATCATCAGATTCAGGTAACTTACATACAAGACTTTTAAAAGAGCTGGCTGAGGAGTTTGCTGGACCAGTAATGTTGATTTTCAATAAGTCTTAGGATACTGGGGAAGTTCCAGAAGACTGGAAGAAAGCTAATGTTGTGCCAATATTTTAAAAGGGTAAATGGGATGACCCAGGTAATTATAGGCCTGACATCAATCATGGGTAAAATAATGGAGAGGATAATATGGGACTCAATTAATAAAGAATTAAAGGATGGTAATATAATTAATACAAATCAACATGAGTTTTTGGAAATTGATCCTGTCACATTGCCTTGATAACTTTTTTGATGAGATTACAACTTTGGTTGATAAAGGTAATAGTGTTGGTGTAAAATGCTTAGACTTCCATAAGGCACTTAACATGACATTTTCATTGAAAAAACTAGAACGCTATAAAATTCACATGGTACACATTAAATGGATTAAAAGCATATTAACTAATAAGTCTCCAAATGTAACTGTAGACAAGGAATCATCATTGAGCGGGTATGTTTCTAGTGGGGTCTTGTAGGGATCGGTTCTTAGCCCTACATTATTAAACATTTTTACAAATGACCTGGAAGAAAACATAAAATCACCACTGATAACATTTGCAAATGACACAAAAATTGAGGGAGTGGTAAATAATGAATAGGACAGGTCACTATCACTGAGCCATCTGGATCGCTTGGAAAACTGGGCACAAGCAAACAATAGTCATTTTAATACAGCTAAGTGAAGGAGGCGAGGGATAGCTCAGTGGTTTGAACATTGGCCTGCTAAACCCAGGATTGTGACTTCAATCCTTGAGGGGGCCATTTAGGGATCTGGAGCAAAAATCTGTCAGGGGACAGTACTTGGTCCTGCTAGTGAAGGCAGGGGACTGGACTTGATGATCTTTCAAGGTCCTTCCAGTTCTATGAGATAGGCATATCTCCATTTATTATTATTAAATGTAAATGATATATCTAGGAACAAAGAGAGTAGGCCATACTTACATGGTGGAGGATTCTATCTGCCATGACCTCCAAATCTTTTTTCTGGGGCACTGCTTCCCAGGATAATCAGATGAATATGAGCTCCTAATGCGGTGCTGTGGCCAACAGGGCTAAAGGACTCCTTGGATGCATAAATGGGAATCTTGATTAGGAGTAGAGAGGTTATTTTACGTCTGTATTTGGCACTGGTGTGACCGCTCCTGGAATACTGAGTCCAGTTCTGGTGCCCACAATTCAAGAAGGATGTTGATAAATTAGAGAGGATTGAGAGAAGAGCCACGAGAATGTTTATAAAACATGCCTTATAGTGATAGACTCAAGGGGCTCTATGTATTTAGCTTAATAAAGAGAAGTCTAAGGGGAGACTTGATTACAGTCTAGAAGTATCTATGTGGAGAACAAATATTTGATAATGGGCTCTTCAGTCTAGCAGAGAAAGGTATAACACAATCCAATGGCTGGAAGTTGAAGTTAGACAAATTCAGACTGGATATAAGGTGTAAATTTTCAACAGTGAGAGTAAGTAACTGCTGGAACTATTTACCAACAGGTGTGCTAGATTCTCCATCACTGACAATTTTAAATCAAGATTGGATGTTCTAAAAGAGATGCTCTAGGACAGTAGTCCCCAAATTTTTGAGGGTCACAACCAATGTTCCCTCTAATTTTTGACAGTCCATGTGTGCAAAAAATTTCTTCTGTGCAAATTGTTGTGCTTCTGTGCAAATTTTTGTGCGCCCAGTGTTTTGCCGTGTGCACGGGGTTTAGGATCTGTGTGCGTGTGCACACGTGCACAGCTTAGAGGGAACAGTGGTCACAACCCCCCTTCCTCCTGTCTGCATCCCCTCCTCCCGGAGCCAGAGCCAAGAGTGGGTGCCTCAGCTGGGGGTGGGGTCTGGGACCGGGATTGGAGCGGTGCCAGGGGCTGAGGCTGAGGTTTGGGTGCAGCCGGGGGTGGAGCCACAGCTGAGCCATGCTGGGGCCCACAGCTGGGCCCCCAGCCAGATGCGGAGACGCGCCAAGGCTGGGGACAGGGTCAGGCCTGGAGCAGAGCTGAGGGTGGAGCAGGGCTGGGTGGTGCTCTCTCCCCGCTCCACTGGGGGGGCTAGCCCAGCCCACTGTGCTCCCCTGAGCATTCCTCTGTGCCCGCCTCCCCACCCAGTTTTGGGACCTCTGCTCTAGGAATTACATGAGGAAGTTTTATAGCCTGTGTTATGCAGGAGGTCAGACTAGCTGATCACAATGGTCCCTTCTGGCCTTGGAATCTATGACTCAATGGAGTCAGTGGGAATTTTGCCATTATTTTCAATGGGAGTAAGTTCACGGTCTATATTACTTAACTTGAGGTTAGAGCCCTGCACAGATAGAAATTTATATCCCCAAGGTCCATCAAATTGTCAATCAATGAAAAGAGAATCCAGAATTCCTGACTCCCAGCTCTTTGCTCTGATCACTAGAATAGCTCCACAACCTGCCTATTCTGGCGTACCATATAATAATGGCCCCTCAGGATTTCAGTCACTCTGTGACATCACAAAGGCTATTTTAAAAAATGTTACTTATGTTAGACCATAAATGAGTAAAATGTGATCTCTTTGGGCCCAGGCCTGCAAACGCGCACAGAAGTAATGTTACCCCTACCTTCCGTGGGATTTATTCATGGGAGTAAAGTTAAGGGCTTAAATGTCTGCGGCACTGTGCCCTTAGTCATCTTCTCTCCTGTGCTTTTTGGCTGGCTGGTTTGTTTTGCCTGCCTGTTCAGTGGTGTTTCAGAAACCAAGCAAATGAGAACAATCCAAAGGGTATGTTTTGCAGCTGCTCTTTCTGTGAAGGGCTAGATGGAATGTTTCCTGAAGGGCACCGTCATCGCCAGACAGCTTATACAATTAACAGAGGTATTTAGTGACAAGAAATCTATAGGGTTTGGGGGTTTCTTTATGTGAATGCATTCACTGTGGGTGGCTTAAATTAACAAGGGCTTCAGGGAGGGGGCTATCAAGTATCATTGCTACCAGTATATCATAGGCTGTGGGTTAACAGCGTTTAAATTCCTGCTTTGTCTACCGCAGGTCCCAGCCAGTCCCTCCTGGAACGAAAAGGCCCTGTTTCTTATCAAAATGTATTGAAAGCTCAGCACTCAGTCATAACCAAAACATGGTGAGGGATGCCTTTACACCTTGTCGTCTGTAACCTTTCCTTGGACTGTTTCCCTCCCTTTGCATGGCCCGCCTGCCTTCTCCATCTGACATCAACTATCTCTAGGGCACATTAGTAGGCCACTAGGGTACTAAGTCCATGGGGAGATTGTCACGGCACTTTCTTTGAGTCCAGAAGTCATGTGTGTCTCGTTTCCATTACCCAGATGTGTGAATATGTGCCATTAAATTACCTCAGATATAGGGGAAAGGGGTACAGAAAAGGAGGGGGCAGTGGGAAAGTAGTAATATTGAAAACACCTCATAAATCCATGGAGACAGCGACTCTGAAAACTGCAGGCTTAAGGACTTTGGAAAACGCACAAGGGTCAGCTGTAAAGCGGGCACTATTGTTGAGTACCAAGCACTTTGTTTTGTTTTGTTTTGTTTAAATCCTAGCGTGCAATATGGTCCAAAACACATTCAAGGAGTTAACAAGATGGGCCATTATAGTGCTTATTTCACATGAGTTTAGTATTTCATGTTAATAGGTTTGACATTTCCAGACATCAGCTAATACCAGTTACCATTCTATAAATGAGACCATGCCTTTCCCCACACATTAAAGACAAATCCACTGAAGCCTGCTCCCAACTGTCGCCTGGATTTTCCCAGTAACTGTTTCTTTCAAGTGAAAGACTGATGTTGTTCTAATCACAAGGGCCACAGTCTCTATTTTCAACTCTGGTTTAGACAGATCCTGAGCTGAGCAATTTAGAGCTTCCTGAGTTGGAAAACAAAGGGAATAAAAAAGAAGTAAAAGTAGCTATTGATTGAGAAAAATCCTTCTCGGGGGGTGGGGGGGGGGCAAAATCCCCATCTACCTCAACCCTCTTGTGTATCCCTCAGACATTAAAGGGCTTCACTATATTCCACAGTGATATTCAAAAGGGAGAGAGAGAAATGAACCCCCCACAGAAGAGATAAAGAGGATTTTTAGAAATATTTTCCACTTTAGGTCCCTGAATTTCCTTGTGCAGCCCAAATATGAAGCAACTGTATGCCTGTGTTTGTGCACTACAACCGGGTTTTAAAAGAGCAGAAATGTCTTGGCCCTATAAAGAATGAATGTTGGGAAATATTAATGGACCACCAACCTCTGGGAGCTGTTTGATCTATGTGACCCAAGGACCTCTTGATGCCAACTGGCAGAGGGCACTGGGATGTGCAAGGGCTATAGATGTCCCCTGCATGTGGTCTAGTTCACCAAAGAAGATTGAAAGATTTCTTGGAAGATTTCTACTGAACGACTGTGGCACACTTGTCATCATAATCTTTGAGAAACGTGTGTGTGGATAATATGGGAGGAGATTTGTATATATATTGGAAATTATGTTCCTAAGGTCATCTAGTTAAAGATAGGTCACCCAGCAGTAGTGTGCCTTAAGGCAGGTCCCACCAGGCAGGAGGAAGGAGACACTTACCTGCCTAGCTGACTATTGTGTATTGTATGTCTTACAATGGAAGTCAATTTGCATATTGAGTCAAATGCTAATGAAGAGATTGCAGGGTGCTTTCAGAGAAGAAATTAACAGGAAGAGGTGAACGGGGCGGGGGGGGGGTGGAGGGAACCCCGTTTACAGGTAAAGAAAAAAAAGCCTACTTTAATATAGCTAGGGGTGCAGCAGTATGCCCTGGCATCCTTCTTCTGGGGAAGACAAGCTGTCATCGGGCTTGCTCTCATGAAAGGCGGGTCCTACTCCCAGCCATCTTGGCTGAAAAACGCTGTGAGAAGGACTTGGGGTAAGCAGTACCATATTATACAAGAAGGCATCTTGTTAGTCAAGTTTCAGCTCTAGCATGTGTGTTATGATTTTATTTTATATGTCGCCCTTTGTTCCCAATATTTCTGTTTGCGAGCATTTTAATCTCTCTTCTTTGGTAAACAAACTTATTTTCATTTTCATTACAAAAACACATCTAAGTGCTATATGTTAAGCGGAGCTGGGGGCTAAGGTGTAACTAGCAAGCTGTGGTAATTGTGAGTATCCAGTGGATAAGGGGATGAACACTCCAGGTGGCTGCTTGGAGGACTTGGGGGTTAGAGTCCTGTCTCTAGCATGTATGAGGGACAGCAGAGCCCTGTGGGGCGGTGGAGGGGGAGGAAGCTTGTGTTGCCCATGGCTGGGAGAGTCAGGGTGCAGACCCCTGGTAGGTATAGACAAGGCTTCCTCATGCTAAGAGCACTGCTGGGCCTTAACCACCACCACCTGCATCTAATTAGTCATGCTTTGCATCTGGGGAGGTGAGTAACTAATTGGCTCTCGGTCAGGGGGTGGAGCTAAGCCATAATAAGTAGACTGGAAAGGAGACAAGTCTCTGTGGTTGAGACAATCCCCGGGCTAGAGTAACAGATAGAGGCAATGGGCACAGTGCACTGCAGGACAATGTAGGCTCCTGTGAGGGAAGCCTTGAGATAGGGTTTGTAAGAGAAGACTTTGGTAGCCCAAGGGGGCAGAAGAATTGTTCAGTTTCATTTGGACTTATTTATGATACCCTGGCTGGGGTCTGAACTTAGGTGACTTGGCTGAAGATCTGAGCCCCAGATGGCCTGGCACCAGAGGCAGGTGGCCTACAGCAGCTGCTGGTGCTGAAGATAGTGGCAACATGCTGCACCAGTGCAAGGGGGCACTGTAAGGGTGAGTGAGCCCCACCACGGGCAGGTCATAGCAAAGTGCCTGACAATGGTGGGTACCCCTGTTGGGGTTGTTGGAAGTTATTGTTGGATCACCAGCTCTAGTGAACGATTTGATCTCCAGCAGTCTGATTTACTTGCATTCGACCATAACTCTCACCATTCACTGGACTCAGAATTTCTAAAATGGAGACCAGGGCTCTGTACTTTTAGGGAAGGGCTTGTGCATTAGCGTCACTAAAGGGAGAGTGTTCATACTGTGTATCCAGCTGTAAACATAATGAAAACAATTTTCTTACAATGGCTTACGAGCTGGGAAAGCCCATCCTGTGAGGCTATCAATATTAAACTTGTCAGCTTGTGTCCTCATCTTACTTCTTGGCCACAGTGTGTAGTAATGGGGTCACACATACCAGTAATTATGATCACAGTTGGTTGCAGTATGGTTGAGTTTGCATTGCTAATGCTACCACAATGTACAGATACTAGGTATGCACAATATTCTTCCAGACCAAAAGATTATGCCATTGGGACTTAAGGAATGGAGAGCTTATTCCACCCTGAAATTCCTTCCTTGACCTAGCAACCAGATAAACACTCTGTACTCCACTCTTCTGTCCACTTCCCATGTTATTCTCTGCTCTCCCCTTAGCAGCAAAACAACATTTTATTAAATTGTAGGATTGTGGAAGTACTGGCCCAGACTGCTTCAAAGGCTGAGATTCTAGACACTTTAGCATACCTGCTAATTCATACATAGTGCATTAGTGGTGTGTGATGCAGGAAATGGAGAGGAAGGGAAGAGAGATGGAGCATAAGGGTAAGAGAACAGCAGAGAGAGCATGGAGGAGGACTCACTTGCCCTTTGAACCAGCCTTACCATAGCTTCTTTTTGCGTGACAGCCCTGCTTCCACCATTGCTCTTTAGCACCTTGTTGAGATCCACAAGCAGCTTGGCTGACAGCTTTGCTAACTCCACCTTCCAATACAACTTTGGAAAGTCCATCTTTGCAATGCTGTTCTGCACTTCCCTCATATTCATTTATGAGGAATTAGCTTGTTAACTTCTGTGCATTAAAAATAAGAGCACATTGCTCACTAGATGATCATGATCTTACATAGCAAGATAGGATGTCTTTCTAAAAGATATGTTTTTAGCTCAACCAAAAGTGATGGTCTTGATGCAGGAACCATTTGGTGAAAGTCTGTGGCCTGCGTTCTGCAGGTCAGACTAGATGATCATAGTGGTCCCTTCTGGCCTTAAAATCTATATAGTAACTTTCCTCTAGATCTATCTCAAAGTTCTTTGCAAACAGGTGGAATGCAACTGCCCAAGTTAGAATGTGCTAGGACACTGAGGGTCACACACCTACTGTTATAAAAAGTGCCAGGAGATTTTTAATGACTACAAATGAGCAGGATCTTAATTTTAAGTTTCATTTGAGAGATGGAAGCTTCAGCAGCACAGTGATCCTGAACACCAGGCTGGGGGCACTGGATCAGTGTTCACTCAGAGGGGACCTTGATATCTACTGAATTGTCATCACTATGTCATGCAGCACCTACATTTTCCCTAGAGATCACTTACCCAAGTAGTGAGCCCAATGTGCTTGGAAGCTCCGCATCCAGTAAGAAGAAGATTGGGTCTAATGAGATAATGCCTTGAGATGGTCTGGCTGCAAACTGAAACTATTAAAAAGGAGGGTGCACCATGTGCTGTGCCTTCATAGTCTATCTAATCCATCTAACTAGTTAAGGGAATTTTATCCCTGATTAATGCTGATGCCTGTCTTAGGCCTGCTCCAAATGCCCATTGAAGTAACTGGGCGTCTTTTCATTGGCTTCAGCAACTTTGGATCAGGCTTTTCGTTTGTGGTTCACTTTTGTATGACGTTCTTTCTGAAATGGAACTTGCTGCATTCATTTTCAAGCCAAGAGCTTTAGCTGATGGAAATGTCTGTTTGCAAGATTCCTGAAGTACCAATGATTTACCATAAGTTAAGTCATTTTAGTGGTGAATTACTGTCATCCCCCAGATATTTAGCTACTTCCTCTCTTATTAGACACATGGGCTTCCCATCCTATTCTTTTTTGGTTTCTAGTCTCCTGAAATGCACCTTTTTTTACCATTCTTAGATGACTTCAGATTCACTACTGTGAATTCTCAACCATGATTGTTTCAAAGTAATTTTACAAGGTGATCTCTCAAGGTAGATAGCAAAGCAACATTGTCATTGGGAAGGTTACTATTACAGCAACTCACTGACAAAAAATGTATATCTTAAAACTGACATTCATGTAAAGAAAAAAGTAATTGCAAAATCTTGTTTCTTCCTTAGTCTAGTTCCGTTATCAGGCACTACTTCGTTATATTAGTAGACAAGTGTGACAAGACAGAGTAGTTGGAGGCTGTGTCACCCCTTCCCTTAAACCTTGGGTGCCCTTTACAATACCTTGCTGTAGTAGCTCCCACCGGAGCCACTCACAAACAGCCTTTCAGCTTGCAAGCTGAACTCTGAGTGTCTGTGTGTAACTGCAGCCTGCCCTGGCTCTCATCAGCCTTGGTTATACTGCAGCGTGACCCCAACACACCCTGAGTCCTGGATCTTCCCCCAGAAATGTATGTCCTGTACTACCCAGCCCTCTCCTGGACAATACAAATATTTCAAGTCTCTGATTCCTTAAGGGAATAATATAGCAGCTTATCTTAAATAGAGTTACCCAGACACTTCAATGTAAACACACTGGATTAGATCAAACACATTTATTAACTACAAAGAGAGATTTTAAATGAGTACAAGTAATGAGGCATAAAAGTCAGAAATGGTTACAAGAAAAATAAAGCTAAAATTATTACTCGTGTCTAGCTTAACAAACTATATAAATCGTCTACCATAATATACTCTTTAGCTCACTTATACATAACTTTGTTTTTCTAACTTTTATTACGTACTTTGGGAAATAAGTGTACTTCTGCACTCGTAAATCCCAGAGCTAGAAGGCTTAGAAGGATGGAACTCTGCTCCCACTATAGGGGAAATGGAGGCAGGCGGGGGAGACAGCTGTGACCAGCCTCTTTACATGAATTATAATGTTGTTTATTTACAGTTCCATAGCTGTTTTGCTGCTTTATTTGGTGTTTGTCTGTGTTCTGATTGTATAAAGGGATTGCTACTGTGACTGTTCTTGTGAAAGGGCATAGGAGTTGTGCAAGATATACCCTGGAGAAAATGGGTCACCCTGAGTTTATAGGCAATGGACTCTGGTTTAGGAATGGGATTCGGGTTCAACAAAAGAGGGCAGAAGTCCCTGTTCTAGAGACCAGCAGGGCTATCCCGGGGAGCAGGGCCTCTGCCCAAGGCTCCTAACTTGCTCTCGGAGCCCCACTTTTAGATTCTGAATGCTGTATGGAGTGATTTTGCAGGACTGGAATGAACCAGACTGGACCAGCAGTGACAGGCTGGCGGAGCTGAATTCATAGAGGTCCCGTTGAACCAGCCATGGAACTGGAACAGGTAGCTGCAAATTAGAGTAGAACCTGGGGCTGTGGCCTTCACTGAACTGCAGCAAACAAGCAGAGTAGAGCCAACCCGACATTCCAGAGTATAATTGTACCTGTGGGTGAGGATTGGTTTGTGACTAAGAGCTCTGCACCTCAACAAACCAGGCAATTAACACTTGTGACTGTGTTGTTGCCCATACTCCCAACACGCTGATTGGTTTTGCTTACTTTATCATATGTAAATATACATGGTTTATTGTGCTTCTTTTGTTTGTTTGTTTTTCCCTTTGTCCCCCAAATAAAAGGGCATTTGTGGTTCCATGTGCCCAAGAACAACTAGTACAGCGACCAAGGATGTTATATTTTAATTTCCCAGAGCCAGGAATAGGGGTACAGCTCTGGGTGGGGGCTCGAGCCATCATTTTATTTTAGAAAAGGACCCCTTGACATATTGAACTTGACCCTTGTCGCTGCCATTGGCACCTGCCTGAAGGGTTACACACTTGTGATTGATACATTGATGTACGCCTTCGTTAATCGACGAGATTGCTGAGACTGTATGGCTAAAGAATTAACAATCAGGAAATGCCTGGTGAATGTGGAACATGGAACCTTCACTCCAATGGCTTGGCTAGACTAGGATTTGGAATATCTGTTAGCACAGTAGTTAACATGCCAGTGAAGACAAGGCAATGTGACTTTAACAGGCTATTTTGGTGAAGTAAGGGCTAAATTGGCTAGTTAACACAAAAGGTACACTGTCTTGTTAACACTAGGATGTTAATATGTATTCAGTGCTTAATGAAAGAGGCACCAGGGCTCGGGCAACTTTTTTACTTTTATAACTGACACGGCAAGCCCAGAGGTGCTGGGGAAATGAACTGCCAAGTCTAGAGGTGCTGGGGCTCAGCCCTGCCAAGCCCTGGCAAAACTTAATCACTGTGTGTATTAGCTAACATCTTCCAAATCCTAAACTATGCCAGTGCTGTAATGTAGACATAGCCCTGTTGGTCATGGATATGAAGAGGAGTCAAGCCATCCCTGACCATCATAGCTGTGCTGGCAGAAGCCCTTGGGTAGACATGGCTGAGTGGCTGTGCAGATGTTACATGGCACTCTTTAATTACCTGGTTCTTAAACATAGTCAGTATTTCAAAGAATCATAGAAATGTTGGACTGGAAGGGACCTCCACAGGTCACCTAGTCCATCCCTGAGCACTGAGACAGGACCAAGTATACCTAAACCATCCCTGATATGGTATACATCCCTAACATGTTCATAAAAACCTTCAATGACAGGGATTCCAAAACCTCCCATGGTAACCTATTCCAATATTTAACTATTCTTACAGTTAGAAACTGTTTTCTAATATCTAATCTAAATCTCCTTTGCAGGAGATTAAGCTGATTACTGCTTGTTTACCTTCAGTCGACATGGCGAACAATTGAGCACCATCCTCTTATAACAGTTCTTAACATATTTGAAGACTGTCATCATTCCCCCCTCAGTCGTCTTTTCTCAAGACTAAACATGACCAATTGTTTTTTATTCTTTCCTCACAGGTCAGGTTTTCAAAACTTTTTATCATTTTTGTTGCTCTCCTCTGAACTTTCTCCAGTTTATCCACAGCTTTCCTAAAGTGTGATGCCCAAAACTGGACACAACACTCTAGCTGAGTTCTCATCATTGCTCAGTAGAGTGGAACAAGTATGTCCTATGTCTTACATACACCACTTCTTTTAATACAAGCCAGAATGATATTAGTCTTTTTTTGGAAACTTTGTAAGTACACTCTCCATTCCATTATTCAAGTCACTAATGAAAATACTGAATAGTATCAGCCCAACAACAAACTGCTGTGGGATCCCATCTAGATATGTTCCCCCAGTTTGACAGCGAACCATTGATAACTACTCTTTGAGCACAGTTTTTCAAGCAGTTGTGCACTCACTTTATAGTAATTTTGTCTAGACCATATTTCCCTAGTTTGCTTATGAGACTGTCACGTGGGACTGTATCAAAAGCTTTAGTAAAATCAAGATAAATCACAGCTACCACTTTTCCCCTATCCACTAGGCCAGTAACCCTGTCAAAGAAGAAAATTAGATGGGTTTGACATGATTTGTTCTTGACCAATCCAATGTTGGCTATTACTTATATTTACTTACTATTAGCCTCTGGTGCTTACAAATAGATTGTTTAATAATTTGTTCCAGTATCTTTCCAAGTATGGAAGTTAGGCTCACTTGTCTACAATTCCCTGAATCCTCTTTGTTCCTCTTTTTAAAGATAAGTACTATGTTTGCCCTTTTCCGGTTTTCTGGGACCTCACCTGTCCTCCATGAGTTCTCAAAGATAATCCCTAAAGTTCCTTAAGTCTCCAATTTAGGGTGAATTTTTTTAAGGCCCTGCTGATCTGAATACATCTAATTTACCTAAATATGCTTTAACCTCTTTTTTCCCCTATTTGGGCTTATGTTCCTTTCCTATTGCTATTAACATATATTGTGTTAAGCATCCAGTCACAATTAATTTTTTTAAAGAAGGGTGAAGCACAATAGACATTAAACCTGTCATCTGTTAGCCCTCCTTCCCCTCTAAGTAGTGGACCTACACGTTCTTTCCTCTTTCTCTTGCTCCTAATTATTTATTGAACCTTTATTGCCTTTTATGTCCCTTACTATGTCTAAATCATTCTGTACCTTTGCCTTTCTGTTTTTGTCCTTACGTGCTTGTACTATTCTTTTGTACTCATCCTTAGCAATTTGTCCATGTTTCCATTTTTAGTAGCATTCTTTTTTGATTTTTCAGGTCATTAGAGTGCTCCTGATGCAACCATATTGGCCTCTTACTATTCTTCCTGTCTTCCCTTGCAACAGAAGATTTTGATGTTATGCCTTTAACACTGTTTCTTTGTGAAACTGCCAGCTCTCTTGAACTACTTTGTCCGTTAGATTTTCTTCACATGGGACCCTGACTTACCAGTTCTCTGAGTTTGTTAAAGTTTAGTGTTTTCAAATTCATTGTCCTTATTCTGCTGCTCTCATTTCTCCCTTTCCTTAGAATCATGACATCATTTCATGATCACCCAAGTTGCCTTCCACCTTTAGATTTACAACTAACTCCTCCCTGTTAGCCAGAATCAAGTCTAAAATGGCTGACACTTTGGTTACTTCCTCTAACATCTGAAACAAGAAGTTCTCCCCAACACATTCCAACAGCTTATTGGACTTTTTGTGTTTTGCCATATTTGTCCAACAGATATCTAGGTAGTTAAAGTTCCCCCATTCTACCAGGTCTTGTGGTTTGGATATTTGTTGTTCTAGAAATGCCTCATCCACCTTGCTTCCTGATATGGTGCTCTGTAGTAGACCAGTACCATGGCATCCCCCCAGGGCCGGCCCACAACATTTTGGCACCTGAGGCGGGGAGCTCAAATGATGCCCCCATTTCCCCTCGCTTGGGCCAAAACTTTGAAAGGTCTCAATTCTGCCTTCTTCCTGTTCTACGCCTCTCATGATACTACTCTGCTACCTACCCAAATAAAGGAGAACTTGCCTTGTTCAAAAATTTTAAGTAACACTTAACTTTCAAACACCTGAACAGCAAATGTAACTTTTCTTGTCTGCATAGTAAACACTGGCATTTTTATCTGTTTGAATAATCAAAGTGGTGCTTTCTGTGCCTTCTTGGTTGCAATGATTTGAACTGCTTCTGCTTCCTGAAGGTCCACAGTCTGGGCCAGCTCATGCTCTATTGAGATGGTTGCAAGGCCGACCAGCCTCTCCTGTGTCATTGTGGAGTGTAGATGTGTTTTTATTAACTTCAGCTTGGAGAAGCTGCGTTATCCACTGGCAACTGTTACAGGAAGTGTTAGAAGTATGCGCAGAGCAACAAAAGCATTTGGAAAGAGGGTGGTCATCTTATTTGTGCACATATATTCCAGAACCGACTTTGGAGTTGATCCTGCTGAAAAGTATCTTTAAAGGGCTTTCAGTTCATTACCTAAATCACTTGCATCAATATTACACGTCATCATGTGTCAACACTGTCTCTAGTGCCCTGCGTTCCTGGTGTAGGTCTTCTTCAGGTATAGTGAGGAGTTTTAGAATATCCTACAACATCCCAAATATACTGCTGTGTTCCTTGAGCTGCATGAAACGTTCTTCAACTGACTGTATTGCACAGTCTAGCACCTGGTTAAAGAATTCAACTTTGAATTGATGTTTGGGGTCTCTTATAGGATTATCCCGTGCCTCATAATCAAAATGTCGTCTTCTTCGGTGACTCTTGTATTCTTGAATGGCTGGGAAAATAGCTTCAGTGTGAAGTTCCTCTGCCAACTTCTGTGCACTCTTCAGAACGTTTTGAAATCCCTCGTCTGACCGGTAAGACTGTAGGTATGACTTTGCTTTGTCCAGACAGTTGTTCCGTTGCTCCAGATATATCAAGGTCAACACCTGGGAGTCTCTTGCTTACAACATTTATTTCAAACAGTATGTCATGCCACAACACTAAGCCACACAGAAATTTGAAGTTATGTATGTTTCTGGTGATTCCATTTCCCTCTGCCACTGTTCTCCCATGAACAGTTCCTGTCATAGCATTATCCTCCATAATGGCAACTATAGCATTATCTATCTTCCCAATTTGGTGTTTGATAGGCTTTATCGCCTCCACTCGACTTTCCCATCGTGTGACACTCAATGGTTTCAGTGTCAGAGAGGATGTTCCCAGATGTTGCCTCAAAATTTGCCATCGATGAGTTGATGCAGAGAAAAACACATAGATGCTTTGAATTACATTAAAAAATTCAGCTGCCTCACTAGAAGCTGATGCTGCATCAGTGACCACCAAGTTCAATGAATGAGAACTGCATGGGACAAAAAAAGCTCGAGGGTTTAACTCTCGGATCCGTGTCTGCACTCCTCTGTTCTTTCCTCTCATGTTGGCACCATTATCATAGCCCTGACCTTTCATGTCAGCTATTGCAATTCCTGTATCTTCCAGCTTTTTAAGAAACACATTTGTCATACCAGCTCCTATAGTATCATCAATGTCAATAAATTCTAGAAAATGCTCTCTGACAGTCACCATTGCAGGGACATGTTCACTGGGTTCTGTTACAAAATGCACCATTAAAGTCATTTGTTCTGTATGGCTGATGTCAGGTGTGCAGTCCAGAATAACAGAGTAATATCTTACTGACTTCAGATCTGCCACAATCTTCTGTTTGATTTTTGTTGCCAGTAACTGTTTGATCTCATTTTGAATTGTTTTTCCAAGATAGTGGTGTGTGTACATTTCCAGGGTGGTGACTCTTCTTAGATGCTCTTGGAGTACAGCATCAAACTCAGCCATCAGCTCCACAATTTTAAGGAAGTTTCCATTGTTTGGCACATACAGCTGATCTGAAGTGCCATGCAGTGCCAGGTTTTGGGTGGCAAGCATTCTCACAATGGCAATGAGCCTTTTCAGAACATTTTGCCAGTAAAGAGACTCAGATGCAATTTTATTTTGATGCTGATCATCTATGGTGGCCTTTAACCTTAGTCTCATCTCGAGCTCTTTCCACTTATGGAATGCTCTCTGGTGATTTGCTGCCTTCTCATCGCACGCCAGATTTCTAGCCAGATTTTTCCAGTCCTTTCTTCCTGTAGAACTCAATGTGACTGGAACATTAGACTGGAAGAGTTTGCAAAAAAAACAGTATGCAGCATTCTGGGTTTTTGAGTACATAAGCCATGGCCTCTCCACTTTGTCTCCATTGGGGATTTCATGCCAGTAATGTGTTGGATGGAAACTTCTATTTTCATTGTCTTTGGGGAATATGAAGTTTTTTACAAGGAAGTTCCGCAGGCTACTGCTCAGGTGGGTCGACAGTCCTGGATCATCTAGACTTAAGGAACTAAACTCAGCAGCAGCTGTTTCTTGCGCCTCCACCACACTCTTCTCTGATCTATAATTTTCTTCAGGAATGTGCATGGTACATCCATTTGAGATGGAGATATGGATGCTGCAGTAGCTGCCAGGTTACCTGCACTCTGACTAACTGGAAGATCAAGCATCTCCTCATCACTCACATCCTCACTGGGGCCAGAAGGCTCACTGTGAACATGTGTGTCTATGTATCTCAGGAGAGCTCCTTCCTGCTTAGACAGAAAAACTTCCTTTGCTTGCTTTCTTTTTCAGAATGCTGCCTCAGAGGGGCGTTTTCTTCTTTCACTCATGACTGCTGTTCTGTGCCAGCTATAGTGGCTCTCAACACTCAATTGAAGGGGACAAATAAGCAGGCTGGTAGCAGGGCCTGAGTGAGGGAAGATATCAGCATCTTAAGGGCCTAACTGGCTCCTACTAATTCAGTTGACTGCCTGTTCTCCTCAAGTGAGTTCAGGGAAGCAGCAGGAAACAGGAAGCTCCCTGAGAAGCTCGTGTTAATCAGTCCAGGCTCTTGGGGGTGCTAGAGAGGTAAATAAGAGGCTCCTTCTCCTCTCTCTCCCTGCAGCTCCTGCTGCTTTCTGTTATTCCCTCTCACCTTTTCTCCTGCCTGCCTGTTATGTCTCTTGTGCTCTCCTTCCTCCAGCTCAGCACTCCACCATCTCTGTGCATCTAGAGCATAGAAAATACATATGCACCAGCAGCAGACTTAATTTTCTACACTCTGGGTCCTACTGGCGCCCCCCACCACAGTCTGGCACCTGAGGTGGCCACCTCAGTTCTCCTCATGGTAAGGCCATCCCTGCATCACTCCTTTTTATCTGCACCAGGAGACTTTCAACTGATTTGTCTCTCACCTCCTTCTGGACCTCAGAATAAGTGTATACAACCTTCATGTTCTGTGCGACATCTACTATATTTTTCCTTGCCTGTGCTTCCAGAACAAGCTATACCTCTCTCTAGCAATATTCCAGTCTTGAAATTTATCCCACCAAGTCTCTGTGATTCCAGTTACATTATAATTTTTCTTGTGTACTAAGACTTCAATTTCTTCCAGTTTAATCCCCATACTCCTTGCATTTGTGCACAGACCCCCCTGCTGTTTTCCTTCTTGTTGTTTCTATAAACTTAACTATTGTAATTTTCCATTCCCTCCCTCACCACCTTCCTGCTCTCTCTCTCTCTCTCTCTCTCTCGGTCACCTTTTTTATACTTGGGTGACAAAAGCCCACAGGTATCTCCTTTGAACCTAATTTAAAGTCCTTCTCACTATGTTGGTGAGTTGGGTCTGAAGAAGCTCTTCCCTATCTTCTTCAGTTGGACCCCATCTCTTCCTGGGAGTTATCCTTCATGGAGCAGCATCCCATAGTTGAGGAAGCCAAAGCCCTCTTGTTGACACCATCTGCACAGTCATGCTTCTGTCCCTGCGTGGACCCTTACCTTCAAATGGCAGGATGGATGAGAACACCACCTGTGCTCCTAGCCCCTTCACCCTCACTCTCAAGAGCCCTACAGTCAAAGTATCTTTGCTTACCTTGAATTTTGCTACCTTAGCAAGGTCTTGAGCACAGTACACTGCCTCGTTCTCTATGGGTGAAATTCACTCGAATTGTCTAGGCTCATGCAAGGCCTTCCTCATCACTTACCCTCTTTCAGAGGAACACAGTAGATGACTGTGTTACATAGGGGGCATCCGGATGCCGCCTCCTTTCTGAGCTCAGAGCGGTTACTCTTGGGTGAGTGGGGATGTGTTGCTGAATGAAAAAAAACATGGTGTAGGGGACATGAAGAACTGTAGCCTCTACTCCAGTTGAGCAGCAGCTGCAGAGAGGCTCTCCCCTGCAATCCCATGGGGTTGGGTGTGTGTTTGTGGATTCCACACCCCAGCCCCTTGGCATAAAGCCCAGTTATTAGAAACATAAACCAAAGAAGCATAAACAGATGATTACATGTAAAGTATATCATGATTAGCCAGATAGATCCCAAATGTTTATTCTGTAAACTGCAATAGGCAACCACTTCAGCAACACCAGTGTTCTTTGCAGCTGTAGTTTCTCATTTTATTTGTGTAAATTTGTCATTAAGCTTGGAAACAGGCAAAAATAGCTTCCTTGGTTCACACTTAAGTAACTGCTTTAAGACTATATTATGCCAATGTTCAGTCCAGCCCTTTTGCAACTATTTTTATGCTGTAAATCAGCTCTGACCTAATACAAAATCTTCACACATTTTTCTTCTGTGCTACTTCCTTTTCTTGCTGCAGCTGTTTAAGTGGCTTGTTTTGTGAATGAATGCTGGCTGCCTTTAGCATGATGACATTCACATTGACCTCTGCTTGTGTATTGAATTCCTGCCCAGCAGGGAGACTAGGTCTTAGGAAAAAGTTAGTTCACTGATGGTCAGAGCCTGCTGGGCTAAGGCCCGTTAACCTGCCTGGGAAGTGAATGGCTTAGAAGGCTTTTTCCCTTCCTTGAATTATGCCAGAAAAGTCATCCTCTGTGTAGTTTTATCCATCATCTGGAAAGATGGATTTGATTTATCTCAGCTTGCTACTGATTTTTTTTTTTTTAAATATTGTATATAAAATTACATTCTCTAATAAGTTTAGGAACAAAATAAATTTTAACTTCCCTACTGCTACTGTAGGTATCAGGAAGGGGCTCTGTGCTCACCGCATAGAAAACTACTGAGGACAATACCAAAAAAGTCAACCCAAATCCTAACCTCCCACAGAAATGTTGGGGCCTTATGCTCTTTGAGGCTTACGGCTGTGACATACATATCCTATGAATGGAGTTAATCTGTAAACAGAATCTTTGCAAAGTTGATTGGCAATAGTATCCTGCTCTCAAGACCACCAACCAATGAGAGTTTGTGCCGATGAGGTAATGGTTACGCTCTGAAAGGTGACACTGTAAAAATGGCACCACCTTACTCAACAGGACAGCAGGGTTATATTCAATGTTATCTGCTATTGTTTGTGACCCAAATCATGGCCTGCTTTTCAGAGATGATATGCATCCAAAGCTCCAGTTAAACTTACTAGAAGCTGCAGCACATCTAAAAATCAGGCCCTTAAATTTAGTCCTTTGTACTCCTGTTAGTCCATTAGAGTCAACATAGCTACGGGAGAATGAGAGAAATTCTGTTCTGGTTTCTTGCATTCAATCGCTAATTTCCAAAGGCCAGTTTCAGAATCTTTACTGTTGGTGATGTGAGCTACTGCAGAAAAAAGCCCCATCAAAGCCTTCAGATTTCAAGTGGAATTTGCAACTCTGGCGGTTAGAAACAGAGCACCTGACTCTGATCTATTACACTGGTTAAATCAGCAATAAAGCCACTGAAGTCAGTGCAGTTACCCCAGTGAAAAACTGATTTCAGTGAGATCAGAATTAGATTCCACTTTTTTTGTACTTGTAAAATGAGTAGATAGAAATCACTGAGACATATGGAACCCCACAATGGCATTTTTACAGTCACTTCTCAGCATAAAGCAACACTTTATTATCCTTGCTAGTTTGTATAGGTGGAGAGTTTGTGAGAACTGGGTTGAACTGCTCTCATCAGCTAAGAGAACACCTCTTCTCTTCTAGTTGTGTACTTTGAATTAAGCTTCTTCTTAATGCAGTTTTTTCTTTTAAAGCTTTTTTCTGGCCCTTTAAAATTACTTCACACAAACAGTAGGCCCAATCCCTCTTCCACTGAAGCCAGTGAGAGTCTTAATTCACTTCAGCTGAAGTTGGATTGGCCCAGTGAGGGAAAAAAAGAACTAGATACATTCATGGAGGATAGGTCCATCAATGCCTAGTAGCTAGGATGGGAAGGGATGCAAAACCGTGCTCTGAAGTATCCCTAGCCTCTGTTTGCCAGAAGCTGGGAATGGGTGACAGGGGATGGATGACTGTTCTGTTCATTACCTCTGAAGCACCTGGCATTGGCCACTGTCACAGACAGGAAACTGGACTAGATGGACCACTGGTCTGACCCAATATGGCCATTCTTGTGTAATGTCTGTAAGAATAACTATTAGCTACTCAAATAGGGCCTTATCCTACACCCATTGCTTAATGACAAATTTCCCATCAAGTTGAATGGGGCAGAATTTGGCCCATCAAACCAAGTGAAGGCATATCTGTTTCATTCCATACCCCAAACTTATAAGGCAACTAAATGTACCCTTTAGCACACTGCTCAAGGTTGGTCACTATATCAGCCTTCCTATCCCTGACTCCTGTTGGCAGAGATACAGAAATATTCTCAGGGTAGGTCTACACTTACCCGCTGCATCGGAGGCGTCCAATCGATCGTCTGGGTTCAGTTTATCGCGTCTTGTCTAGACGCGATAAATCAAACCAGGAAGTGCTCCCCGTCGAGGCCAGTAATCCTGCTCCACGAACGGAGCAGGCGGAGTCGACAGGGGAGCCTGCGCGCCACCATGTGGACCAGTGGTGAGTACTTTTAAGTTCGAAATAAGATACTTTGACTTCAGCTACGTTATTCACGTAGCTGAAGTCGTGTATCTTAGTTCGAACTTGGGGGGTAGTGTGGACCAGCCCTCAGAGGTAGCACATTTCAAAAGGCACATGTCTGAGGAAGGGGGTGTTCAATGCAAAAAGAAACATGTGTAAGCTTCATTCATAGGGGTGTATCCATACGAACCCTATAAAAATTGTCTATCAATATTAGAGGATGAACAAACAGGGAGCAGCTGACCTGTCAACCCCACTACCGCTGGAGCACATCAAGGTGGCAGAGAGTGGCTGTGTTAGAAGCACGTTACTTGTACCATACCTGGGATCTGGTTGGAATGGTGGTAATTCAGATGTTCCAACCATCTGTGACCATAAGTATGATGTCACACATGGACAGTGTAGCCATCAATGAGGGCAAGAGGAAAGAATGACAATTTATTTCCCGTATGAACTGTCACTTAGCTTGTGGTGTTTTCTAGACCTTTATTTTTTAAATGTGGAAATTTAATTATTCATGAGCTCATGGATGTGAAAATGCTTCCAGCAGAGTAGACTTAATTTGTCTTTTGGTGCTTTTATGCTTGGAGCTTGAAATAAATAAATAAAACCAGAAAGATAGGTAGGTTTGGGGTGTGAGCAGCAGGAACCACCGGAGAGAGAGAAAATGAAAAAACACCATAAAACTCTTCTTGCTGGAAGATTCCTGTACAACCCATAAAAACATGCAAATCTAGCTGATGGCAAAGGCTAGAGTTTGTCTCTGGGAAAGATCCAGAGACCATGTGCATTAGTCACTCCTCTCCTTTTAATCGGCCATCTTTCTGCACAAGTACTTCTCCTACCTCATTCAATCACACCCCACCAGCCCCTGTTGCTTATTTGCCACCTTTGACTCCCCACAATTGGTTCCCCATTCTCTGTTTAAGAATCCATGCCATTACTCCCACATATGCCAATTCACAAGGACAATCCATCACGATTGGATTATAGAGCTATGAAGAAGTGATTTTTATAGGATCTACTTAAATGTGAATGAGGAATTGTTGTATATAAAATATGTTCTACATGTTGCTCACAGGCTTCTCACCTGTAAGTAGAAGGGAAAATCCAAAAGATGTAGGATCAACAGAGGATCCTCTGAGATTACACGAATTATCCATATGAATACCACAAGAATGCATCATGATTCATGTTATTACGATGACTACCTAAGAAAGTAATAAAGATTTGGCACTTGTTATAAAGTGTTGGCAAGCAAGTTCTTAGATTCCTACTTCTTGTGCCTGGGATTTTTTTTTCTTGTTATCTATTGAGGAGTTACTCATAAAGCTTTAATAGATGGTTACCAAATAGGCATTGTTTTCTTTGGAAAGGGGATTTATTATAAGATAAGATTTTTCTCTCCATGTGTTGATGCCAGCTCAATATTGGAAGATGAAACACATACCTAGGGGATTACAGATCCAGAAAGCACCTTTTCCAGGAAAGCTGGCTGAGTGAATCATTTCACTAAAAAAATGTGTTGAAATGTTAAACAAGTGCTTGCTCTCTTGATTTAATGCTGTTGTTAATTATAGAAAAGGCTCCATGAGAAAGGAAACAAGTCAAGACAGAGATTGTTACTATAGAGCAAGCATTTAAAAAAGGAAACAATAGAATCGGACAAGTTCATTGACCCCAAACTAATGTGAAAAGGGCGTGGAAAATTCATCAGGAACATTTGGTTCTGTGTTATTTTTCATGTGACTAAATGGACAGTAAGAGGATTTTTGTAGCTGAAAGGTCTTTGCTAATGGAGTTGCTGTCTTAGTGGAGCTCCTTCTTGGTGAATTGCTTCCAAATTTCTAGGTAGCACAAGCAAGGGAGAGGCCCTGAATGACAGGATAGAATATTTGCAGGGGAAGCAGAAGACAAGACAGGGTAAGACCTCTTGCTAAGCCACATTTGATTATGGAACTTATGGAGATATGGCACAACTGGACTGCAGGGATTTCTCTACACCTCCATGCGGGGGTATACACACAGCCCTGAATTTCTCCATCACCCTCCGCCCCAGTAGTCAACTAGTTACATGCAGTGTTGCCAATTTAGTGATTGGTTGGAAATTTGAATGAAATAGAAACATTAATACACATTTTAAAAGCATATACAGTATATGATAAAATACTTGTACTTTGAAAAGCATAATAAGTTTGAAAAGTATGAACAAAGACTAGGTTCTCACACAGCTATTGTTTTTTTATGACAATGTCGGCGCATTCGTTTTGGCGATGTTGGCCATCCTTATAATTTCAAATTATGATCTGTAAACAAGGTCTGAATGAGCTGTCCCCTGACAGCTAGTGATGAGCCGGAGTGCGGGGAATCTGCGGGGGAGGGAAGGCTTAAGAACCAGACTGTATTTACATGAACTCACCTACTCTGCCTAGTTATCCAGCACACAGAGTCCTGTTGCCCAAGTGATCAGTTTTGGCTAGTGTTGGGTTACAGATCATATGGAATGTGTTCCATACCCCTAATCATTTTAGTTGCTCTTCTCTGTGCCTTTTCCTATTCCAATATATCTTTTTTGAAATGGGGTAACCAGAACTGCACACAGTATTCAAGATGTGGGCATACCATGGATTTATACAGTAAAAGTGGAGGAGCTTGGTTTGCCAGACTGATCAGCAAAGGCTGAAAAGCACCAAGCCTCTGGACTGCATTGACATTCAGAAAGCCTTATAAGCCAGTCACTATCAAAGCCAATTTTAGATGTACTTAATGAGACTATTAAGAATTCTGGAGACACAGCACAGTTTATGTGAACAAACATGGCTGTTGCATCATACTTTCTATTTAAGCAAGAGATATCACACACTACAAACTGGAGACCAACGTTAAGTGCATGGTCACTTGTTGTAAGCCTAATGTTGAAACCACTTGGGTCATTAAACAATGCCATCCAAGAATCTGCTACAACAGTAGTAGATCTTTGTCTTGCAAGAGAAGCTGCACTTGGATCAATCAGAGCCAGCGACGCCGACTTCCGTCGGCGCCGCTGGGTGCTGATGCCGGGCCCCGCCCCCGACGCCGGGCGACGTTGCGGGGCCCCGCCCCTGACGCAACGTCGCCCAGCGTCGGGGGCGGGGCCCTGCAACTTCTCCCGGTGCTGAGGTGAGCTGGGCGCGGGTCCCAGGGCTGGCGGGGAGCTGGGCGCGGGCCCCCGGACTGGCGGGGAGCTGCCAGTGGGTGCTGAGCACCCACCAATTTTTCCCCGTGGATGTTCCAGCCCCAGAGCACCCACGGAGTCGGCGCCTATGATCAGAGCTATCCATTGAAAATGTACTGGAAGAAGCAAAGACTTCAGTCCAGAAGTTGTCAAATGAAGGCACTTGTATTGAATCCTTAACTGAAGAGGACAAGAAGTGTTTGTTAAGCCACCTGAAAAAGTACACAGACTTGATTCTTACAAATCTAAAACAATGACTTCTGGATTCTACTCAACCTCTACGTAGCTTTTACAGATGTCTGTCTTATCAAACACCAACAGTTGAGTGGAATGAGGCACTATCAGCAATGGGGCTGCCATGTGATCAGGACAGAATAGAGAATTTGAAAACAGAGTGGAATGTCATACGATGAAAGTCTGCAGATTTGACTTCAACTTCTTTTTTAGCATCACTACTGGTTTGACCCAATCTTTGTGCTATGTTTCCTGGGATGAAAGAGGTAGGAATTCGTTTCTTGCTACTCCCAGTCACAACAGCTACAGCTGAGCGTTTTTTCCTCATTGAATAGAATTTTGTGTTCTGAAAGAAGTCGCCTTCTGCCTGCTCATGAGCCTATTATGAAGGACTGGAAGTACTGGACACACAAGAAGCCACCAAAGATGAACGCATTGCATTTGAAAAGTTCATTAACAGAGTTGTGCAAAATTACAACAAGAAACGAAGAAGGATGTAGATGTTGTGCTTCATAGTAGGCTTGAGTATTTGTGTGATGATTGTAAAACATGAGTTAAACATTTTTCAGTTTTTACTATGGTGCCATACAGCCCACCTTCACCCTAATGGTCTCACCCCTTCCCCATAGTTTTAATTCCTGAGGAAAACACTGACTACAACTTCAGAGTGAAATTCACTCTAGTGCAGAGAGGTCACACAAGGCCCTATGCAGCACAGAAACCCTTAACAAAGGGTTTGTCTTCACATACAGTGCTACAGCAGTGCAGCTTCACGGTGCAATTGCACTGCTGTAGTGCTTTAGTGAAAACACTACTACACAATTTTTGAGAGCTTCTCCCTCGACATATCACTGTCTGTGTTGGGGGGTTAGATCGGTATAACTATGTCATTCAGGGGCGTGGATTTTGTGAGCGACATAGTTATATCGCTATAGGTCTGTAGTGTAGACATGGCCTAAGAGCATAAAGTGGGTTTAAAAGATACATAGCCCCTTGTGTGTGCCCTCTCCATTGTTATGTTTTATTATTATGATTATTCTATCGTAGATGGTTGCACATTTGTTGCTCCTGCAAGCTGAGCTTATTGCCCGCACCACGGGCTCCTTGCATTCCTGCACTCTCCCTCCCACACACTTCCTGTGTGCCACCCTCCCATTCTCCTCTATTTCAAGGACTCACTACACTCCCCTCTTACACCCTGCCCTCATGCCATGGATTCTGTGTGCTCCTCATTTCCCCCCTCTTGCATGCCAGGGTCCCCATTTTCCCCTACATACCAAGGGCTCTGTGTCCCTGCTCCCACCATACCATCATCCCCCATTCTCTCCCCACACACTCTCCTCCCATGCCAGGGCCTCTTTGGCCCCCCCCATTTCTCCTCCCACCATGCCAGTGACCACATCCTCCCTTCCTGGGGCTGTGTGTGCCCTATCCTCTGCTTCCCCCATGCCCTACTTTTCCCTGTGACAGAGTGTTAGTCACCTAAGGATGACTCACCACTCTGTGCACTTGGCATGGACCAAATTGAGGAGCTAATTGGTTGAGGACTGGATGTTTAACCAGTTAACAAGGTGATTCAGCTCAGCTGAGGACAGATAAGAGAAACAGCAGGAGGAATGAGGGGAAGGTTAGGAGGAAGGGTCAAAGAAGCCCAAGATCTCAGGGAGGTGAGTTGCCCTACCCTTGCCTAGGGAGAAGGTAAAAGCTGTGCATTGTGGGGGGGACAAGGACTTGTACAACACACTGAAACTAAAAGTACTTGGTGTTTGAACTTGCCATTGGTGTGTGTGAGGACTGTTTGCAGATAGGAGTTCATGGTGAGGGAACTCTGCCCTATGATGCTGCCCCCATGCCAGGGACTCTGGTGTCTACCCTTCCCTTATGAAAAGGGCGCTGTACTTCCATTCCCTTTTCTCGCCATTCCTCCCAAGCATTTTTATTCTTCTTTCTCTCTCTCTTTTGTTTCCTTTGGAAGTGTCATTCCCTGAAATTTTGGAGCTGATTGGATGTGGGGTTCAAATGACACTGCACTACATCCAATCAGAGAAATGCCATTGAGTTGAGTGTAAGACCTTCTGAGCACAGCCAACTATTTTATTAGTTATTATTCATTGTCTCATGTACTTGTGTTTTGGTAGCAAGTAGAGGCCCGGCCCCATTATACTCGGTACAATACAAACGTATGACAAAAAGATGATCCTTGCTCAAATTTCACCTATGGAGCCAGGCTTGTCTGACGGGTCAGATGTCAGAGTACGTCTGCATAAAGAAACTCATTGTTACTCGCTAAAATCATGTAAGGAAAATGTGGTTTGGAAGGGGTATAAGGCAGTGAGAAAGAGGTTCCAATGAATATATATGGCTTACTTACAGCTTTTTAACCCAGAAAAGTAAGCCAAATAGTGTCTTGTGTACATTATGATACTAAATCCAGGGCCCACATTTGATTTCTTTCTTTAACAATGCTGTGCTGAGTTAGTGCTCTCAGTTCACTTCCAATAAATACATGGCCACCTTGCTGCATTGCAAAAATCATTATCACAAACTGATTCACTTAACAGGTTTCAGCTAGGCAAAAAACTGAGTGGATATTGAGCCTGAATTATCCTCTCACTCCTCAAGGTGGTCATTCCAAGTCAGGATTAAGGCAAATTGATGCAGTACCACAGGTTTGTTCGTTGGTTTGTCTACACTAGGAAAGCTTTTCAAAGATTCCCCACAGGTCAATGTTAGCAATGTTGGGAGCCACAATGTAAATGAGTGTCTTGCTGCTGCCAGCATTTTAAACACCTCCATGTTCCATTAACAAATAATCTGACCATTCTGCTCAGAGGAGATCTAATCAAGAATGTCCCAGAGGAAGTTAATTTCCAAGGCTATTTACCTGGCACCTTTAATCAATACTAAACACTTTTCTAAAGGGTGGGGAGGGAAAGCATGTATGTAAACTTCCTTACCCTGTGGTGCATATATGTATAATGAGACCACTATTACAGCCATAGAAACATTGATCCAATTTACTTCAAAACAAAAATCAGGGCAGAATATGAATATGGAATGGCATTTTGCTGAATAGCCTGTGAATCGTTGGCTGTCTCCCTTAGCACCACTTGAAGGGCATATCTCTTCTGCCACCTGGATCAAGGCAAAGTCAGGCAAAGCTGTTCAAAACCATTCAGTCAGCACAGCACGGCTCTGATTTCAAATTCTGCACGAGTAACAGCTGTCAGCTCTGCAAACCAATTAGAAAGTCTGTAAATGCCACCAGTACAAGGAAGTTTTCTGCAGATTGCATTGCTTGGCACTGATTTGTATGGGCTCAAAGCCCAGTCTTTTCCTCTTTGATTTCAATTACAGGGCCTTCAAACGGTCTTGTGTTTTTGGTTGTTGTTGTCACCACTCAGATACAGCATGCGCTATAGCACAATGAGCTAGCACAGCTGGGTTCCCATACACAAACAAAAGATATTTACAGTACAGGCCAATACAGTTAGACCCCACAACCTGCCAACAGCCTAATGTGTTAGGCTACCACTTCTACAGTGGGATCAAAGAGCATATTTAAATGTATCTAATAAAACACAAAAATAGCTATTCAGTGTCATGGAGAACTTGGCGCAGTAGGGGTAGCAAGAGAAAATAATTACCAGAAAAAAGTGTGTGTGTGTGGGGGGGGGGAGGAATTTGACTGTTTTGTGCAAGTGATGCGGTTGCCTGATGTAGCTGGGCACTGGTCTCGATGATCCATGAAGTCCCTTCTGCTCCTATGTCCTTAAGTGTGCAAGGTGGGAAAGAGTGTCTCCCCACAGGGAAGGATATGGACCTAGCACTTCCTTGTGCACAAGACTGGATGTGATAGGCTGACAATATCCTGGACAAACCTTATCGAATTAAGATAAACTGTACTGAATTAAATTAAATCTGATTGGATTAGGTTTATACCTTTGTATTAAAAATGCAATTGCGCATGCATTGTATGTACCTTCTCTGGTGCCGGGGAATGCTAATGTACTTTCTCCCAGCAAATGGACAGGAACCTGGTCCATAGAGGGCCCCAATCTTTAGAGAAGGGTTGGAAGGACTGGGCCTACTAAGGCCCATAACACTGGAAGCCTGTTCTGAGCTGAAGTTGTGATGATCTTGTGGCTCAAAGGGGGTGGGGCTTGGAAGGATTGCTCCTGCCAGAGCCCATATTAGAGCTGACGTGGGGTCTGGTAAGCTTATTACCATGGTGTACGTTTTTATTGTTAATATGTTTTCTCTGTAGTGCTTTTACCTTAAGAATACAATAGGCTTGCATAAAAAGAGCTGTGTTGTATCTATAAGCTTGGGCAGTCTCTGAAGAGAAGGCAAGTGTGCTTGAACAGCCTGTCTCTACTGGGATAACACAGTGAAGGCAGGGAACTGTGTAGCCTGGAAATCCCCCGGTCAGAAAGGAGTGAGATGTGGGTCTCCCCCCAAGAAAGGCAACAGCTGGAGAGCTGGAAGTCTGAGAGTAGGTGCCCTGGCTGGAGCACTGAGGGGAAATGCTGGTGCAGTTGCCCTGAACTGTGACACTGGGACCTGGAAGTGTTTCCTTATTCTAATCAGTTTGGTTGGCCAGCTTGGGGCATGTGGCCAAGCTGTGGGTACGTGTGCTTATGGGAGGGAATTAGTCAAAGACAGTAGGAGGGAAGCCCTGTGGGATATAAGGCAGAGTTCATATTGCTCCTTTTTGGAGCAGCAGTAAGAAGTGAAGCTGAGCATGTTTTCTCTAGCACTCACACCCCACAAACCTGCCCTTCTCTGTGCACAGGCTGGATGATTTTGGTTCCTTCAGCTCCATCTACTGCTCCTGCACTTAGCACCACCACCAGGAGGATCCAAAGAATAAGGGCAAAGTTTTGTACAGGCTTTCTAGCTTTTCAGTGAAGAGCCAGAGTCTCTCTCTGTAACCCGTGTTTTTAAAAAAACAAAACCCGCACACAACATGAAGGTCCTGATGAGAGGTCACTGAACGTTTTTCAACACAAGAGTTTTGTGTCAAATCTGCAGTTTTGTCAAAATCAAAACATTTCCCAAGACTGTGTCAATTTAGATAAAATTTTTGACAGGAAAATTTGTAAGTGAATTGTTTTGATTCTTGTTTCAATAATGTTAAAATGTATCGCGTGGGAAGGTAAAAAGATTTCATTTAGACTCTATCATTATGATTCCTTTATTTTAGACTTTTCTATTAAAATTAATTTTAATATATGTATATTTTAATAGAAAAGTCTAAACAAAATAAATACAAATAAGATAAAAATGTTTCATTTTGACTTGATTGAAATTACACATTTTGAGGATCCCAAACAGAATTTTTTTAAAAATTTCATGTCACAGACAACTGTAGACTTGCATTCTGATTCAGAATGAATTGTTTTAAAATGTTGGCGTTTCCCACAGAATGAAAATTTCTGTTCCTGATCAGCCCCAGTTCTGATTCCTTTCAGAGTAAGGGCAGAGAGACTGTCTCCAACTCATAGCATTGTGCTACCCACGCACACCCATTCTCAGTGTCAGTGTATTATTTCTAGAGTAGTGGCTCTCAACCTTTCAAGAGTGATTTGTCTTGCGTACCTCAAATTTTACCTCACTTAAAAACGACTTGCTTCCAGAATCGGATATAAAAATACAAAAGTGTCACAGCACACTATTACTGAAAAATTGCTCACTTTCTCATTTTTACCATATAATTATAAAATAAATCAACTGGAATATAAATATTGACTTACATTTCAGTGTATCGTATATAGAGCAGTATAAACAAATCATTGTCGGTATGAAATTTTAGTTTGTACTGACTTCGCTAGTGCATTTTATGTAGCCTCTTGTAAAACTAGGCAAATATCTAGATGAGTTGATGTACCCCCTGGAAGACCTTTACATACCCCCAGGGGTACATGTACCCCTAGTTGAGAACCACTATTCTAGAGTATATAGTTGGTATTCTACAGACAAAAAACATTGGCAAGTCCATGTCCAATAGAGGCTAGAGCCCAATCCTGCAGTTCTTACTCATGTGAGCCAATGTTGTAAGAGTGGCAGAATTGGACCCAATATAGACAATAAACAAAACGTGGGGTGGATAATATGGCTAGATGAGGATCATAACAGTGAGAGAGAATGTTAGTGCTTAGTGTTACCTACTGTAAGCCTCTTATCAACAAACAAACAAAGCAGAGTTGTTTTTAAAAGAATTTAATATATTAGTATAGTGTGAGTTAAGAACACACTATCTGCACTCACTTTGGTTTTTCTTGGCTTTAGTTGGCTTGTGTCATAACCATCATGTTACTGAAAACATTTTTTCTTTGTCTGTGAATACATATAGTAGCAACTTAGCCGCAGCTCTGGATTTTCCTTTTTTTCTTAAATATATTTTGTTTTAAAAATGTATCTTTCTTTTTCCAGGGTGAAAGTAAAAAACCCTGTTCTGGAATTAACCCTGTTTCCAGGTAATAATGAAAAACAATGGACGGTAGTAAGACATAATTCTTTCCATACATGAATTATAGTCCAATTTCCTTACTGGTAGGAAATATAGGACTCTAGCAGTTCTCATACCTTTAACCACTTCTCTGCAATTTGTGAATTTTCTCTGATCTAGGTACTGAATGTGTAAATAGAAAGTAACAGCTCCCCCTACTACTTGCCTGTTGGAATTCTGCTGAACAAGTCACACCAGAGCTCTTGTATATAGTGCATCTTTAAAAACATGTGACTTTAGTTCTCCTGGAATTGGGCTGCCTTCAATCTCTCCATAAACTAGGTTATGGTATTAGTTAGTGGCAGTGCAAACTTCCTCATTTAGACCTGCTGATGTGCCTCTACCCTGAACTGGAGACATTGCATCCAGAGGGAGAGGGTAGTTCAGTCCAAATGCTCTTTGATTCGCCCCCTCCCCCTTTGTTTGAGGCTGCAATCAAAGATGCGGTTTAGGGTGTGTGGGTGTAGGTGTAGAGAGATGTGGACACCAGCTCACTAGAAACTGGACTTAAAAAACCAAAGAGCCATTAGATTTTTAGTAACTGTCAGTCACTGCTTGCCTGGATTTAAACCAGTGACTTAGCCATTCTTATTTATTTCTATTATGGGAGTAGATACCTAGAGTCCCCAACCAAGATCAGTGCCCTGTTGTCCTAGGCATTTTACACACAAAGAGTTTATAATCTACACAGGCAAGACAGACAAAGGGTGGAAGAATGGATCTATTACTTATCCCCATTTTACAGATGGGGAACAGAATGACTGAGATATTAGTCACACAGGAAGTCAGTGGCAAAAGCCAAAAGTCACACAGGAAGTTAGTGGCAAAGCTAGTAACTGAACCCAGACTGACTGAGTTCCAGTGCAGTACCTTGATCACAAGCCTAACATTTGTGTCTTGACATTTTATCCCGTTACCAATCCCTACACTATCCAGGTCTTTCTTCCCTTACTTTTAAGCGAACAAGAGCAGGAGCAGCTACATTAGCTAGGATAAAATGTTTGGGCCAAATTTTCAGAAGATTCTCAACTCAGCCCTTAAATTTGCACCCATGATTTTATTTTGCAGATTAAAAATGTACATCTGTGTATACAGTATTTGCATATACAAATTGGTAGTTTAACATCCAAACAGGGCTTGATACATCAATACATTACTCCAGTTTTACACGTGTAACTCCTTCGAAATAGATTGGGTTACACAGGTGTAAAATTGGAGTAACACAGTGATGACTCAGGCTCTTGGTATGTACATGCAAATACCTTTTGCTTATGAAAATTCAGGGTTTAGGGCATGCAAGATTGTGGCTGCCAGTTTAGAGATGGCTTTTAAGGATTTGGCTTTCAATGATTGTCAGTTTCATACTTCAGGACATCAGTTGGGGACAGAAAATTACATACATTAAGAAGGGACTACACTTTCTTCAGAAGTATAGGACACTGGTCACCGCTGAAGATAGGATACTAGACTAAATGCCCCAATGAGCAATTTCAGTATATAAGAGTGTATGATGTAATGTGCTGATTAAAGGAATCAAAACTGGCTTGCAAGAAATGCTAAGAACTTTTAAGAGTGCTTATTATTTCCTTTTATTTATTTTGTCTGTGAAGTGGAGAAAAAATATGCTCATGCTTTTCTCCAGCTGGTTCTTTTGGCCACATGGAACATGCAGTCCTGCTTTCCTAAACAGTAGGATTATCATGAAGAGTGTTCCTGCTTCTCTTTCTAGTGTCTTAATGATGCCCAAGTGGTCAACAGTTGCTTTTTTTTCTTTTCTTTTTCTGGGTGGCTGTGGCTAGTAAACTGGCAGTAAAACCAGCTTCAGCTAAACAACCCAGGCCTTATCTTAACAGCAGTGATAGATAAAGCTTGTCACACTTCATTAACAACAGTTGATTGATTAGACAAAAATAATTAGCCTACTTTGCCTTGCTGCAGTCTCTTGCCATACCAAAAAGACAATATGCAGAGGAACTAAAGGTGGTTCATCTCTTGATCATTTGTTTTCTCTTTCTGGTGATGAAAAAAGTTCTGATAACTCACAAGAAAGGAAGCCATAGAAACAGGTTTTAGGTTGTCTTTACCGTGAATAGGCAAGAAAGATATCTCCAGGCACCCTGAAGTGGTTTCTGTTTATGGCAGAATGTGTGAAGTGTGTGTTTGTATTCCTAGATTGGCTTCATTCTCTGAAGGATAAACTGAGTATTTTATTTCTATTAAACCCCTCTCCACAATTATAAGATTACCAAACTTAATCAGATAACTTTTAAAAAGTGACAGACTTCAAAGATAATTATCAAGTGTATGATTTTAATATTGGTGTATGTGTGAATGTATGTAAAAATAGTATACATGTGCAGGGACTGTCTTTTTGTTCTCTTCGTACAGCACCCAGAGCAACAGGGTGCTGGTCTATCACTGTGATGCCTAGGCACTAGAATAATACAAATAATAACAATACACAAACACACCCATGCAGGTATACTGGGATGGCTAGGGAGGAGTCATGGCCAGAGCACTGTTGAGCTCTGATCTGGTGATCTTTGGCTGGCATAACTATATTGCAGTTCACCATAACCATGTTCCAGAAACATTGCTACTATTTGCTTTCTCTTTTGATCCTTCCATTGGTCCTTCTGATTCATGTATTACTGTGCAGTGTGCTTCTAAACACTTGTTTTCCCAAAGACACTCGATTATTAAAACTACAGTAAGTTACTAATATTAACCATGTTTTTTACACTAGCAAGGACCAACCAAGAGAGGAGCCCCATTGTTCCAGGTACAAACACAGAGTAGCAGCCAGTGCCTACCCTGAAGAGCTTACCATCTAAATAGACAAGACAGGGGCAGGGGAAGGGGTAGATTACACAAGCAGAGTGAACAATGTGAGAGCAGCGAACGTCGTGAGAGCAGCGAACATCATGCGAGTTTTATACTTTTATTTTATTTGATGGGTTTGGAAGGGGAGGAGGCTGAGGGGGACAGGGCAGGGGAGAAGAAGATAAGGTATGAAGCTGAGGTGAAGAGACTGTGAGGGAGTCGGAGGGTTGGTGGAGCAAGTAGCCAATCAGCACAGGATAGAGACAGTCCCATTAAACTGAAGGGAGTTCTCTGAATGTCCAGAGGTTCCTACTTTTGCTGCTTCTGCTCCTAACAGCTGGAGTCTCTGGCTGGCTCCTCCCTGCAGTTTTTACCCAACATCACATGGAAGGGGGAAGAGAGGCACCAACTGGGTATAGCTTTGGTATTCAAGGTAAGCATCATGTGAGTGTCAATAAATAGCTTATCTGGGCCTTACCCTAAAAGTAAATACAAAAACTTTAGTTAGAGACATGTTAAAAAATATATTGATTTACTAATTAACCACATGGTCACCAAATACCTGAATCAGAAACCTTACAGATATGAGTCTTGAGAAGAGCTGGGATACACTAACACTTGATTGACTATATTTCCTGCATCAGTTCACTAACTGCCAGGATGTCCATAGTATACAATACCTCTCATTCTCCGTGGGAATATGAGTGCAGTCATTCATTGGCGGATATTGGGGGAAAACAGCAATGAAATAAAAGCCTTCGTTCACTCCACCGAGGTTGTGGAATGTTATGAAACTCATGACCAGCTGAATATGTTGCAGCATAGAAGATGGTCCAGAAGTTGAATAAGGCACTGGGATATAGAAGGCTGACTCATCCGTGTGAAATCCTACACTACTCTCTGGAAAGACCCTCTGCATCATATGGTAAGGGCATGTTTGATAAGAAAAAATACGTGCATTCTTGCCAGAGCTAGTCACACTTGCCTTCATTACAATATAACTTAGGGGGAAAAAATCATAGACAAAGCAAATCCCACCGGGAAGCAACCTCCTTGGTAAAACACAGAGCTGGGAGTTAGGCAAACTGGGTTCTGTGCCCAGCTCTGATGTTGACCTATCGTGTGAGGTTGAGTAAGCCATTTCACAGCTGTGCCTCAGTTTCCTTCTCTATGAAACAGCAATAATAATCCTTTGTGAACATACATTGAGATTGATGGATGAAAAGTGCCCTGGTATTAGTCAGGCCTGTGGGGATTAGGCTGTAACCTCATGAAGCTGTAGTTGTCAAAAGTACTGGTGTCCTTGCTTCAAAATTGCCACCAGCCCACTGGGAATATATAAAAAAAAAAAAGACGACTTAGCTACTACTTCTGAACATAGTTTATATGTCCACTGAAAATGCACTATTGCATTATAGGTGATTTCAGACTAATATAGCAAAAAAAATATTCATTACATATTATGGCATGACACAATAAAAGGCTTGAAAACAATTCTTCGTAGGGTATCTTCAGGTAAATGGCTCATTGAGGGACCTGCTTATATATATATTTAAAAAAAAATAGAAACCAAGAACAGGATACCAAAAATATATCTGCAGTTGTGTGCCTAATTTGAGCATGCAGTTACCGCAGCTGTCCATGCACATCAGATATTTGAATGCACGTGTTAGTCATGTAGTTGCATCAGTAGTTTTGCATGCAGCCTTAGGCTTTGGGTGCTTTAAAAACCAGGTCTTCAGCGTGCTTGCCTACCAAGTGGGGATGAAATCTGGACCCTATTGAAGTCAATAGGAGATTTGCCATTTGCTTAAGTAGAACCAAGATTTTATGCAATATATGTATATGTCCATATGTGGAGTACATTATCCAAATATCACAAAAGATAAACCTCAACAAACACACTAGAACTTTGAGACATGCATGCTATTGAAAATATTTATCTCTAAACATTGTAGCCTACTTAGAAAGTGGACTTTTATTGTTTGTTATTGCAGGTAGGCCCTAATCAGCGCTCCTTCCTTTAAGTTATTACTCTTGTTACTTTATTCATGCAACTCTATTCCTTGCATAAACCTTCTTAATCTATTTCAGGCAATCAGTAGGTAATGGCACCCTATCCAAACGTTTAGTTGCACCAGTTCCTTAGGATTACAAATGAGGGCCATCTGTAGTCCCAACTATTTGTGGAGATGAAAAGGAGGCTTAACTTAATGTACTTTGGCAGAGTAATAGGAAAACATCAATCACGCAGTGACATGTTAGTTCATATGCACCGATAGGCTCATGTTTGTAGCTGAGCACATTAAGTGGATCTGTTCCTTTACAGACGAGTCCATCACTTAAAGACATGCATTCAAATCTCAAGCATACAGGACACTTTTAAGAGATACTTGATAAAGAGCTTGAAAATGTGAGTAGTGACATGAGCTAAACTCCATCTAATTTTCTTCAGATTTCCTATTAATATAAGCCTCAAAGTTGAAATTGGGGTCACTTGGACAGTTATTTTAGCTAAAACAGATGGAGTTGCAGTGGTTGCTTCTAAAAAAGTAATTTTTACCAACAGTTAATGCACTGTTGTCTCTGAGATAACAGAGCATTTCCCTGTACTGTGCGCTCTCAAGGCTGGGTTGTAACTGTTGGTAGAAGCTGACTTTTTTAAAGATGTGTGCAGTGTTTTTTTGTTGTTGTTTTTATTTTCACTATTTGGGAAGTTCACTGTACAAAGGAACTGTGTATAGTTTCCCAAGAATGCTAGAAACTAGAAAGCAAACATTTTTGTTTCTTTTGTTTTTTAACAAAATAATGTAAAAATTGAGCATCCCCTGAAATACTGTTTTTCTCATGTAACAAAATATTCGTCATGAAGTAAAATGATTAGACCCCTGAACTTCCCTAGGGTGTAGAGTACAGCTGTGTGAGCAATTCACAATGAATAATTTATTGGATGAAGCTGAGATCTTTCTACTTGTGAATTATTCATGAGCAGATCATGACTTTCTTGTAATTGTTTGTTCTTCAAAATGAGTCCCAAATTTCCTCAGTAATTGTAGTCTTCAGATCACTCATGAAAAATTAATTGCAAATATGTAACATTCAAAATTCACTGTTAGATCAGTTACAGACATCACATAGTATAATTGCTCTTCCTTGATTGGATGACTTATTATGTAATATTGTACATACATTCCTGTTTCCTGATGTTAGAAAGACAATTTCTTTAAAAAAAAGTAATTTTTGTTGAACATAATGGCTTATATACTTGACATATAGAAATAACATATTATCTAAAGAGCAAGTTATTCCTCTTTTCTTCTCTAAACACCAAGTATTTCATGAACATGTCAAGTTAACTTTAACTATGTATTTAAATGTTGCCTGTGTTTTATACTTATGAAAGGGGAGGGATCAAAAGCTCTGATTCATGCCAGAAGTGGCGTGGGCGGGTGCTGAAGGACATGCCCCACACAGCCTTTGCTAATGCATCTCCGTTCTGACTGGAAATCCCCTACTATCATTCTTGCCACTTCTTGGGCAAGGTATGCTATTAGTACTGAATTGTGTAAAGGTTTGTGTTGAGGAGAAGATGTAGATTAGACCTGAAAACTTATGTTTACTTTTGACTTGAGCCAAATTCACAATTGGCATAAAGGGACAAAACTCAGTTGACTTCAGTGGGTTGGAGCAATGAATTTGGCCACAAGTCTGCAGAGGTAAAAGTTTAGACCTAACTAGCCACCGATCTGCATTAACTATTTGAAAGGTAGGTTGAGCCTTTATTATCCATTCAGATATGCCATTGTCAATTGAGAAATCATTCTTCATGACAGTAGGTTTATGATACTGTGGATATCGAACCAACAACGAAAGCTCGTGGGAGCAGTTTATTAATTCCTCTTTGGAATTTAAAAATTAATGTTATATATTAACATTCATATAATCGTTTTTTCATTGAGACCGTGGAAAAGGGGCAGAGACTGAATGCAAACCCGTATGTGGGTATACTACTGGCAGGAGATGGTGGTTCATTCTGGCAGCCCTGGAAAGCCAGATAACCCTTCAGGGACCCTTGACAGCTGGTCTAAGGTAGAGCAGTCCCCATGCTGATCTAACCTGTGTCCAGGTCAGGGGTTGGGCAGAGAATCAAATAAACATAACTCACTCCTTGACCCCTACCCTGCCTGCTCCCCATTCCCACAGACTGAGCCCCATAGAGGCTAGACATGGGAGGGACTTTGGCGTTTGGTGGCCTAATGAGGGTTCGGGTAGACATCAGAAATGGAAAGCTACCCAAAAGAAGTGAGCTTTGAGAGACTTGAAGGAGGAGAAACATCTCTGTTGGAGGTTCCTTTTCAAAGTTGAAGATCTGGATCATTTTAAACTAACTGAAAAGCACTATTTGATGACGAATGAGTGTAGACCTTTAATGCTGAAAATTATATCTGGAGATTTATAGCTACAGAGTATGTTTTGAGTGCTGAAACTCGGGACAGTCAAATATACTCAAGAATGTCTAGCATGCAACATCGAAGAAGCTGCTGTAGGTCTTAATACACCAAAATAATAAAATTATAGAGGTAGAAAGTGCCTTCTAATGGCCCATCAAAACATTAACATTCCTGTCTCTTTTATTGTTTCTGGAGAAAATCCGGAAGCAGTCTATAAGTTGGGCTGAGTTTTAATAATGTAAGTAATTTGGATTGTTTGAGCTTTCTCAGGACCTAAATGTCAAAGTGAAGTAGCTCTGCTGTACTATCAGGTTCCCTACTCTGTATTCTGTGTTCCCAGAACAACATACGGCCACAATGATGAGAAGCTGCTGGTTATCCAGAATAAAATGTATCTGACTTCTCTGAAGTAACAAAACAAAAATAAAGAATTATCTGATTGCTGTATGTGTCTGGAACCACTCACAATTCACTTTCAAACTATCTGATACAAATAAAACCTGTCCTCTTTCAAGTGCCAGTGTGACTAGTTTGTCATCGATTAATGTTGCAGTAATCAAGGGAATTTGGTATTAGCAGGTATCAGGTAACAGAATCTATATTTTCAAACATGGGAATCCTTTTGGTGTGTGAGAGACTTGAGCAAGTACATAGGTCTTCCTGCCTTAGCAACATCTGTATAAAAGCTAACCTCAGCCATATGCATCCGCACACTCATGGAAGAGACATCACCTCCCCACCTCTGGAAGTTATTCAAAAGTGGTGAAATTCCCTCCTGTGCAGAGGGCCAGCTCAAGGCCTATGCATATCTGGCATCCTACTTAGTCCATACTTTTGAGGATTTAAGTAGGATTAAAATAGTAAATAGATCCTGTGTTGGCCTTCTTCACACGAGTGAATTTCACCCTAGTACAGTAGGAAACTAACTCAGGGTATGCCTACAGTAGAGCTGGAGGTGTAATTTCTAGCTCAGGTGGACCGATCCCCATTAGTGCTGATGGAGCTAGTGTGCTAAAAATAGTCATTCGCCACAGTGGCGCTAGTCATGGAATGGACTAGCTGTCCCCAGCACAATATTGTCTGAAGCCCTAGCTACTCATTTGGGTGGCTGTCCAGTCCAGTTGCTTGCGCCGTCTCTGCTACACTTTGATTTTTAGCATGCTAGCTTGCTCAGAGAAAGTGCTGATATGTCTGCCCAAGCTGGAAATTACACCTCCAGCTCCAGTGTAGATGGACCCTTAGGCTATGTCTACACAGCAACTAGACACCTGTGGCTGACCCGCCTGGCTATGGGGCTGTTCATTGCTGTGTATACTTCTGGGACCCTGAGAGGTGGGAGGGTCCCAGAGCTCGGGCAATAGCCTGAGCCTGGAAGTCCACAAAGCAATGAAACAGCCCTGCAGCCCAAGACCGTGAGCCCGAGTCGGCTGGCACGGGCCAGCCCTAGGTGTCTAGTTGTTGTGTAGACATACCCTTAGCCTTCAAAAGGTAGGGAGGTGGATGGTGGATGTGTAGCCTTTCTGGAAGTAGAACAGGCTCCCCTCTCCTCTCCCTCATTTAATAAACCTTTCTTAAAATATTGTTATGACAGGCATCATGAGGTGGTGCAGTTACACATGCCCTAAGAAAAGGACTTGGAAGACTATGTGTGTATCTATATTGCAGCCTCAGGTGTGATTTGCACCTCCACATATGTGGATCTGCGCTAGCTGCACTCTAGCTAGCTCACTACAAAGTGGAAGTGAGGCTACCACAGAGCAGGCTTTAGCACTGGCTGCACAAACAAGTCCATACCCAGAGGAGTAAGGCAGGCTTGTACAGCTGCACTGAAGTCTGCATCCTGGTGTCCTCACTTCTATTTTCAGCACGCTAAATAGTGCACTGCTAGCGCAGCTATGGCTACCTGAGCTGCCTTTCACTGCCCTGGCTGCAAGGTAGACATAGCAGTGGAAGAGCAGATGTTCAGTAGTGGGGAAGTCATGCTGAGGTGGTGGTAGTTGTTTTATTATGAAAGGTTCCTGGTAGAGGCAGTGGTCCCTGGAGACACACTGTGGCAGCAGCGGGACAGTTTGCTCCTTGGGAACCAGACATTGGTGTTTGGCTGAGATTGCTGAAGGATGGACCCACTCTGTTCCAGTACTGGTATATATGTGTAAATAAACCAAGTTGCACCTAAGAGTATTATCCACACACTGCAGCACTGGTTTCTCCTTCATGGGGAAGCCAACCTGCAAGGCCCCCAACATCTGCTTCTGCTTGGTAGAGGGAGGACACGGATGTCAGTATCATCCAGTAGCGTAGCCGGGGGGGAGCAGGGGGAGCGGCTGCTCCCCCTTGAGCAGAAGCGGTGGAAGCGGCGCCTTTTTTTAGCAGCACTAAAAAAAGGCGCCGCTTCTTTTTAAGCGCCGCTTTTTACACTCACCCGGCAGCGCTCCGGGTCTTCGGCGGCATTTTAGCGGCGGGTACCACTGAAGACCCAGAGTGAGCCGCCGAAGTGCTGCCGAAGACCCGGAGCGCCGCTGGGTGAGTACAGGGGGAGACGCCTTTTTATAGCGCCGCTCCCCCTGTGCTCCGGACCTGGCTGCGCTACTGGTATCATCCCACAGCTACTGGGCCCAGGTGCTGTGGATCAGTACTTCCACAACCAGCGCTGCCTCCGAACAGGACGTGCTCTTTACAGTGCCTCATTAGATGGCAGCCTAGCAGAAGGAGGACACTAATCAGAGCTATAATTTTAGATTGGCTGGGTGTGTGTTTTCTGGAGGCATGTTAGCTAACCCACCTCCCCATATTTCTATGTCAGCTGCCTTTTTTTGGGAAGCTTATGCTCACATTTGCATTAGCTCTATTTTCAAACACAAAATGGAAAAAGGACATTCAGTGTGGTAAGAACAATCAAAGCCCAGCTCAGGCAACTCTTTCTTGTGAATACCTGCTGTAGCATGTCATCCAAATAAATGAGGGCAGGAAGTATTTGTGGGGGTTCAACCTCCAAAGGCCATACTGCCAGAAACGATGCAGCTTTATGTAATAAAGATCATCTGTCAAACATTTAAAACAAAGGAATAGCACTTTTAAACTACCCTCTGCATGAAGTGCTTTGTGGCTACAAATGCTGCCTTCATCTGCCTGGTAAGCTGGGACATGGGCTGTGCTTACGGGAAGAAGCCTGTTATGTATAGAACTCTTAACTTGCAATGAAGGTAAGTTGCTCAAAAAAAGTAGAAAATCGTTCATGAAAATTTTCATGAATATATTTTTAGTCAAAATTTCAATAAAAAGTTGACCACCTAATTAAGCTAGGAAAAAGATAAGGGAAAAAAACTACGACAAATTCTTTGCAAAACTGCATGCTGAAATTTTAAAAATTTAAAAACTTTCTACAAAGTCCTTGGAAGTCAATCAGAGGCAATATTCTACTGCCATATTTGTTGGTAGAAGACCACATTGTCATGTTGCCCCTTATCTGGAAATTATCTCCTGTCACCTCAGTCCATATCTCTGCCTTCTTTACTTGAGGTTATTGAAGGTGTATGTCTCTCACTGACTGAGCCTTTCAACTTCAGATAAAATACAGCACATTCAGGGACTGACCCTGCGTGGCTTATTCTGGCCAATCTGCTATGAACTTCAGTGGGAGGAAAAAGGTGTGCAGGCCTGAACCATGAAGTAGCAAATGGCCTTATTTTCCAAATTGCTCAGCACCCACAACTGCAAGTTAATGGAGCAATGGGTGTTCAACATCTCTTAAAATCAGGGCCCAAATACCCATGCTACCTACATCCATCACTCACATACACAAAAATGTTCAGGGCCATATCCTCAGATGGTATCATGGAGTCAGTAGAGTGCTTCACACCAACTGAGGCATTTTGAGGAGAGGAGAAATGAGAGGCGGAAGAAGAAAAAGTGAATGGAAGGGAGAATAAGAATGAAAAGAAACTATAAAGTCAGAAGGAGAAAACCAGGAAGAGGAAAGGGATAGAAGTAGCTTCCTGAGTGGGAAATTGTTCTCTACAGCACAAAACATCATTTGTATGTGTCTATGTTTGTTCAATGCTTATTACAAGATTAAAATGCAAAGACTCAAAGAGGCCTATTGATTTGTTGGTGCAGTTTTCAAACAAATATTTTATTTATAAAGGATGCACCTAACAGAATCCCTCTGAGTTCCTAAGTGGATTTAAATACTATGCAAAGGCATTCTGTGTCATTTGAACAGTCTGTCTGAATCACCTACCTTAAAAATAAGGGGATGCCAATGTACTCTGTAGAGAAACTGAATAACAAAGGAATTTTTTGTTGCTGATCCTAAGATGGTGTGTCCTTTAATTTATCTGCTGGTCTGTTTGGGTTTCTAACACAATACCACATCAGTTGCAGAGAAAAGAAGCTCAGGAAGGCACAAAGCATATACTCGAAATTTGTTTCAATATATGAAATATCATGTGATTTATTTATTGTTGTGACTTTGAGATGCCCTCATCATTTACAAGGGGCAGAATTTCCTACAAATTCTATCAGACTTTGTCCTTTCGATCTCCCTATATTTCCCCCCTGTTCTAAAGTACATGACTTAGCAGGATTTTCCCTATACTCCCGTCTCTAGGCTGTGTTTCAGGAGTGTGGCACATGACTGCTCCCTTGGAGCAGAAGGGAATAGTCTAGTGGTAGTCCATTGAGCCTCCCCTCACTACCCTTTCCAGAGCCCCTGCAGTGTCTCCTGCCTTCCTCCACTTCTCCTATGCAGTAGTTCCACTGTATGCTGGGCTCGCTTTGCCCATGGAGGATAGTGGGGACAGGGCTTACTTCTGGCAAACAAAGATGTTATTATTTTGAGTGACATCCACACAAGCAAAATAAAGTCAAAGGGCTAAATTCAGACCCGGTGGTAGTGGGTGCAACTCCACTAAAATCAATAGCATTGTATCTGCTTATACCAGGTCTGAATTTGGCTTGATTGATTTGGAAATTTTATATCAAGCTTTGGGAAAAAGAGGAGGGTATGTTCACATTTGTGGTATAAATAGACAGAACATAAAAGGCAAGGCATACAGGTCTGTCGCGTCTTACGCGGGGGTTATGTTCTGCAGTGAGCGCGTAAAGCGAAAACCGCGTATAACCGTCAAAATCCCTTAAATCGCCCATAAAGTAGTTTTGTGTATACAGCCCTGTACAGTACTATATATACTATACAGAAATGTACATTACAGTATATAATAAATAGTATACATACAAAATATAATTTTACAGTACTTTATTTTTAATAATATAACAGAGAAAGATGGAAGAATGAAAGAATAAAAAATCAAAACAGTACAGTACTGTACTGTAAACTTGAACAGTTACCAGTCACCCTGGATATTCTTGCTATTCTTGTACTGTACACACTCCAATGATTAGTCTTCCTCTTCCTCTGACAACACTATTAGGAGGTCATCATGGCTTGATGTCGATCTAGGACATGATGGGCCAGGCTCGGGTGACAGAGAGCAAGTCACAGATGAAGTGGTTGGCTCTGGTTCAGCTCGAGAAGTTGCTGCTGGTTGTTTTTTCTTGAAAAACATGGTGATTGGCAACTGTCACTGTTCTCTCTTGAACTCCTCAAACATTTCTTGGTACGGTCTCAAATCACCCGTAATACTACATGTGATTTTGAGGCTTCGTTCCATAGAGGGACCATAGTCAGAAATTAAATCATTCAAGTGTTTCGCTGCTTGGAACACTTCAGAAAATTTATGAAGAGTCCAAGTTGCTGGCTCTTCCTGTTCGTTGTCATCATCTTCGTCTTCTGTAGATGATTTTATCAGTTCCTCTAACTCTTCATTAGTCAATGTTTCTCTAAGGCCCTCAATTAATTCCTCAATTTCTTCCTTGAGGATGTCGACGAAGCCATCACCACCCACTTGCCTGGCCACCTGAACAATGCATTCCACTTCTTTGTCAATGGCCGGGAAACCCTTAAAATCATTCACACAGTCTTTCCATAGGTTTCGCCAACATGCATTGACTGTTTCAGGCTTGATTGCATCCATTGCCTGTTTAATATAAGTGATGCAATCAGCAATGTTGAAGGACTTCCAACACTCCATCACGTTAACATTGGGATCAGCATCCATAGCGGTAAGGATCCGTGAGAATGTAAGCCTCGTGTACGTGGCCTTGAAACAGCTAATGACACCTTGGTCGAGAGGTTGGAGGATGAAGGTGATATTGGGGGGAGAAAGGCGACTTCAACGTCATCATGCACAAACCGGAGTGCATCAGGGTGGCCAGGAGCATTGTCTACGAGCAGCAACACTTTAAAGTCAAGTCCTTTCTCTTCAAGGTACAGCTTGACCTTCAGAATGAAACACTTGTGGAACCAATCCAGAAATGTTGCTTCCGTCACCCAAGCCTTTTTATTTGATTGCCAGAACACAGGCAGGAGATTTTTGTTCTTGCCTTTTAGGGCGCGGGGATTTGCAGACCTGTAGAGCAAGCCCGGCTTTATTAAATGCCCAGCCGCATTGCCACAAAGCAACACAGTCACATGGTCTTTAGCTGCTTTGAAGCCAGGGGCTTGTCGTTCTGATTTCGAAATGTACGTGCGGGTGGGCATTTTTTTCCAGAAGAGCCCAGTCTCGTCAGCATTAAAAACTTGTTCTGGAAGATAGCCCCTTTCCTCTCTGATTTCCTTTAATTGTTCAGGGTAGGCTTTTGCTGCCTCCTCATTGGCAGATGCAACTTCACCAGTAGTCTACACGTTTTTGAGGTTGAAGCGGTTCCTAAAACTGTTAAGCCAACCTTGGCTGGCTTTGAATTCCTTCTTGTCAGAAGGCTGTCCCTCTTCGGTGGGAGGTTTGAACATCGCATAGATGCTAAGAGCCTTTTCTTGCAACATGGTGCCATTGATAGGCACACGTTTACGGTTCATGTCTTCCAGCCATAAGTTTAATGCCTTTTCAGTCTTCACTAAAGCCTTGTCATGCACTTGGCTCGTCACCTTAGCAGTTCTTGGAGCACTTGATGCCACGGCTTGACGAATTTCTGTCTCTCTAATCTTGATGGCACGGATGCTAGATTCATTGTGGCCGTATTTACGTGCCACACTGGCAACTGACATACCGCCTTTCAATAAGTCCAACACATCCAGCTTTTCCTCCAACGTTGGAACAGATTGCTGTTTCTTTGGTTGAGCACCAGATGAAGTAGCTGGCTTGCGTTTAGGGGCCATGTTGCACTCAGCGTGGCGAGATGCACACAGAATGAGAGGCACAGGGGGACTGAGTACAGTACTATATGTATTGGGAACAGCAGATTCGCGTCTCACGCTCACTCCGGGGCATACGCTGCTGGAATCAGCCGCACTACAGGCGGGCGATTAAACTTTTTTTTTTTTTTCAAACCGCGAACCGCGTAAAGCTGAAATTGCACAAGTTAAATGCGCGTAAGACACGACAGACCTGTATACCCATAAAACTAATATTTTATAATAAAGGAACTGATATTCACATCTTAACCCTTTGACGCTGGAAGTTGTGAAGTTTTGATGTGCACATCCAGTAGGAGTTTCATGCCAGTGGCAGAAAAAATGAATATAAAAGATATGTAAATAGATATTATGTTAAAAATATCGGCTGTTACTCTGGATATTTGGAAAGTTTTGAACCTATCAAAGTAGGAAAGCACTCTGCCTGTATTCTGTAATGATTTTGCTTCCCCCCTCCTTTTTTCATCTCTTGCTTCCCCCCAAAATTGTGTTTAAAAACAAATCGCAGACTGAGGGTCTACAAAGAAGGAGAACATGGGATCTAAGATTTCCTTTTCATCATTTTCTCAGTGTAGGAAAGAAGATTGCAGCTTGTATGCACTAGGAAAAAGCAGACCTGTCAATCTGACTTCATTTATGGGGAAAGACTCTGAAACTATTTTAAGGGATCAAATGGGGAACACTTGGAAAAGCAGAGCTTGATTAAAGACAACTAACATCAGTTCAGGAATGGGAGATCTTGCCTAACTAATTTTGTTGGAATTCTTTGAGGAAATTACTGCTATGGTTGATAAGCAAGGAGGGAAGGGTATTATAGCCTTAGTTTTTCAGAAAGCACTTGACAAAATTCTCCACTGTTGGTTAAAATGTCTAAAGTCTGAAGTCATGGAATAGTAGGACAATGGGCATATTGGACTGAAAATTGGCAAAAGAGGAGGAAAGAAAGGGTAGCTATGAATGGAAGCCTTTCACTTTAGAGAGTGGATATAAGAAGAATCAGAGAAGAAACCACATTTTGAATTTGGAAATAGGATTTTCAAGGTTACTGAAGACTCTACTGCACCTTGGGAAGTACAGTTAATAATGAGGAGCATTGCAGATGGATAGAAAAAGGACTGCTTTGTGATAATACAGTATCTTGAAGAGTAGAGAGCAGGAGAGCACCCTGCTAAAATGGATCAGTCTAGTTTTGGAACGCTAATACAGTTTACATCCCAAAGACACAAAGGGGCATCCATACAAGAACATTTCACGCTACAAAAACTGATGTTGGCCCACTCTCCATTTTTCGTGCTAATTACTACCTTTATGTACCTAAGATCATTCTGTAGCAAGATGGCTTATCTCTCACACACACAAATGTTCTTACATGGGGTCCTCTTGCTAGAGAATGGTCTCACCATAGGTTAGTCTTGTTATTAGCTCTTTAAATACTATACACAGCAAAAGTAGATCTGTTTTGAATCCACGTATTTTGGCACAGGCCCGTGCGCGCACACAAAATTGATATTCCTTGCTGCTTCACACGAAGGACTTGTCTATAGAGGAAAGTTAAGGTGTAAATTTAAAGCAATACAGTTACACCGATACAACTCCCTGAGTGGACACTCCCTATTCTGGAATAAGCATGTCTTTTTCAATTCAGTTTACGTCATTTTGGAATAGGGCTTAAGCTAAAGCGAAAAAGTCATGCTTATTCTGGAATAAGTGTGTCCCTATGGGGAATTCCACCAGTATAACTATACTGGTATAATCATGCTAGTATAACTGGTAAAATTTTCCCATGTAGACAAACCCTAAGTAAGGCTGCACCTTACTCAAGGTGTCTTAAGAAAGACTCTTTAGGCTCAGAATCAAAGCCCCAGTATCCCCTTTCTCTGTGACTGTCTTACCAATGATTGTAGCAATAGCACATTCCCTGGGTGGGGCACTCAGGCCTGGTCCAAGCTTAAAGTTTTGTCAGCATAGCTATGTCAGCTAGGAGAAGGGGAGGGGGCGGGGAAATCACACCCCTGACCAGCATAGCTATGCTAGTAAAAGCCCAAGTGTAACTGTAGCTATACTGGCAAAAGAGTCTTTCTCTTGGCATAGTTTATGTTGTTCAGGAGGTGGATTAATTATGCTGCCAAAATAACTCCTTGTGTTGATATAAAGTTAAACTGTGTCTACACTAGGGGGCTCTGCCAGCATAGTCATACTGGTATAGCTATGCCAGCAAAGCCCTTCTAGTGTAGACAAACCCTCTTTCTTATGCACAGCATCACATCATGCAGGCTGATATCTTTATATAATTTCCATTTATATCCCCTTAAGCCTATCTTCCTGTGCTCATTTGAAAATAGCCCCTTACGTTAATATTATCTATAATGTTAGGATTTTCTACACAGAAACACTTCGCTGTCCTGATTAAACCCTTCTTGGAAGGGAAGCAATAATTTAAGTCTTGTGATTACAAGAATGACTATGATGGGGTTTAATGTATGTGGGAGCTAAGGCAAATAACCCTCTATCAGTGAGGGTGTTAAACCAGAAAGTTTTATCATTGACTGAGAATATACATCAGTAAAACAGCCTCATAATCCTCTAATTTTTCCACACTAGATGATTTAAAGTTTGTCCTCAGAACTGACATGTTTTTGCCCTGTTGCCTTTCTTTTCACTTTTCAAGTACAAAGAGGCATTTGTTTTTTTTAATTGACCAAGATGGAACAGGATACATAGCAAGTGACGTCTTACCAGGGAAATGCATAACTTCATTAGTATTTCTTAATGCTTGGCTTCTCAAGTAGGTCTTGTAATTCCTCTGATCTGCTGGCTTTTCTTGATTGTGTCTTTCTAAAGATATCTGCACATCTCTAAAAAGGAATTTAACATAATCTGAAGGACTTTTAATAGTTCTCTCTCTCCCTCCTCCCTTCTGTTTATAACTTTTTATCATCTTCATTCCGTTGTTCAGTCCCCTTGATTCTCTATCCCTATTAGAGTTCCTGGATGCTACAGCTTTTAAATGTTCTGTTTGCTCATTGTTCTACACTCCCTTCCTCTCACTCCCCTAATTTGAGTCATAAATAACTGCACCAAGTTTAAAGCTGGCCCTTCTGTCTGGTTCATTGGTACAGAACATCTGCCTGAATCACTGAAACAGAACAGAAGTAGCACAAGTCTGAGACTTGCCCCGTTGGACCCCATCTAGTAAAACACAGTTCTGAAAAACGGTGGCTATCAAGATGTTAAATCTGTTTAACAATTGAGACCGAGAATGACACTGTATATAATTTAGAAAACAAACTATTACATATACCTCAGTAACCTCTGCTGGAATAGGAAAGATACAGACATAATTATAACTCAAGATCTTCTACTCCAAAAGATGGACTAAGGGGATTGTGAGCATTGTGCCTCTACCCTTTGGATCACCATCTCTTCTTAGCCTTTCCTTCATGAATGAATGAAATTTTGCTCAGAGGCATTTTTTGGCAGACATTACAGTATTTTTCCCCAGATGATATTTCAATTTAAAGTGTCTTAGGGGAAAAAAAACTTGTTATAAGATACCTCTAATCTGTTCTAAGCAGATTTCCCCAAACTGTTCCATATTAATTAGTTTCTAGTTTGTGGAGAGGTCTTTTATTCACACACTTGGGATGATCATTAATAGACATCAGCATGATAACAAATGTATAAACCTACCCTCATTATAATTTTTTTTAGGAGGGGGAAAGGGAGAAGCGTTTGTGTTTTTGAATCTTAGCTGCAGCCCTGTTCTTATCAGGTTAATTGGGCTATAGTAACGTCTGGCTGGATAGCCTGCTTAGAGGGTGATTTTAAAAAGGCAAATGTCTTGTGTTTTTTTTCATTTACTTAATGCTGGAATGTCAGCCCATTTGTATAAATCAGAACAGTTGCTTCCGTCTCAGTGACATAGGTATTTCTTTAGCGTGTGTTAATGAGTAAGCTGCGATCGAGAACAAGGAAAATGTGATTTAATAAAAAAGTCCTCTATGAGCGTTATCGCTTTGGCACTGTATAAGCCCATTGGTAGCAGGCCAGGTCTTAGGATGTCACCATCACGCTTGCTACTTCTACATAGCTTTGCAGAATTCTCCCTGGCACCTTTTCAAAACAAATCTTGGAAAGCGCACAGAGAGATGCATTCTTTCTGGAACCCTGAGTCCTTTTAACTACAGAGTGGCTGCCAACTGCGACGAACAGGACTTGTGCTCTCTTTTTTTGAGGTATCAGCATCCTAAATATAACGGCATGCCCCCTCCATCCTCCAGCAGTGCCTTAGGGAGACAGAGGGTGGCACTGTGAAAGAGGAGGACCCATGGTACCCGATTGTGCAAAGTGGCAACAGACACCGTTCCCACGGCTCAGAGATTTCTGCGAGGGTTAGCACCTAACATGCTGACAACTAGTAAAACTAGGAGTCCTTGAGCTGAGTGAAATGATAAGCATTGAACTCTGCAAGACAAAATAAGAAAAAAAAAGAGTGGCGATTAAAGAGGTGGAAAGGCCTCTTCTGTAATTAAGATGTCACTAGGAAGGAACAAGGCTTTAGTCTGGGAGAGGTCACCTCTCTGCTCCTGAGAGAGGAGATAGTAAAGGGACTGCCTATTATGTCAGCATAGTGGCTTTGAAAAGCAGGAGCTGTACATTCTGGAACATGACACGACATGGCAACGATAATTGATTCTTTCAATTGTGATTGGTCAAGAGGAGAAGCCTTCAAGTAGAGTTGTCAGTGGTTTGTTGGTTGAACTCAGCAACACTTCAGCTTTGTTGACAAGCATCTACTGGCCTATCAGGTGCTCACCTGTTTTGGTATTAGAGGGATTTCTCACTGTTAATGTGCTGTAAACTCCTGAGCCACATTTTGTCTTCATAATCATATAAAACAATGATTTCCTATAATCCTATGTTAAAAAAAATATAATACTTTTTGCTTTCAATATCCTTTAAATATGGAAATTGACTTGTATTCCTGAATGGTGGCTTGCATCCCTGACGAATCTACTCTTGTGCAGGATCCTAGAGCAAAAAGTCAGCAAAAAGAAGAGGGTGAAGTGACTCAAAGGACTTTAACTCAGTTACCTTATTTATGGGGAGACAGTAAGAAATGAACACAGCCCAAAAAGTGGGTTGGGTTGCCTGGAGGGCCGTGTCCAGGGTGTCTGGAGAATGTAATAATGCAGTGCATCCTCTCAATAGCCCAGGCTATCTCAGCACTTGGCCCACATGCTAAATCAATTCTTTTATGTGTATTCAGGAAATCTTAAATCTGGTCCTACTGACTTCAATGGGACTTGCTTCAGATATAGATATAGATAGATACAAACTATATCCCATCTCAGAGCACTTTAATGTTTTCATGAATTAAGCCTCTTGAATTAATAATCCTAAATTACACCTGTAGGAGAGAGTGATGAGGATATTTCCCATAAATTGAGGAGTAGAAAGGTGGGTTCACCTTTCTCTGAAGCATCAGGTACTTGCTAGGATTAGGATAATGGATTGAATACCCATGGTCTGAAATAGTATGACAGCTACATTGTTCCTATGTATATAAATGACTTCTTAACTCTTGAATGGCTCTCAGTAGCAGCCATACTGTGATACTAACCCAATACAGAAGGAATGGGTAGACACAATACATACTTCAGAACACTAGAAGAGGCTTGGAGAAGGAATCTGGAGGGAGGAGACTAACAAAATGGCGGGAACTGTGAGTTGACTTTAATAATCCCCTTTAATTCTACTGGCCTCTTGCTTGCTTCATTCAACATATTTTCTTTAAAAAAAGGTTTTATGTAGCCTAGCCAAGTTTTTGGTGGAGTACAGACCCCAGACATCCATAATTCATGGGTTGAGGGAGGCTGTGGGTTTTTTGTGGTAAACTGGACTCTAAGTGAACTAGACCATTTTCATTTGCTGATTATGCCCCATGTCAATATGCTTTTAGGAACTTGTATGAACAAAATGGTATGGATCTAGCAAAGTCAAACTACTGATTCAAAAACTGAAAGGAAATTTAAGATAAACTGATAATTAATAAAATACTAATATTAGGATAACCAGGACATGTAGCTACTTACATTTTCAAAATTGAACACAATTAACTATTTTGTCTAAGGGTATGTCTATACTTACCCATCGCGTCGGAGGCGCGGGATCGATGTTCTGGGTTCGATTTATCGCGTCTTGTCAAGACGCGATAAATCGAACCAGGAAGTGCTCCCTCGTCGACGCTGGTAATCCAGCTCGACGAGTGGAGTAGGCGGAGTCGACGGGGGAGCCTGCGCGCCGCGTCTGGACCACAGGTAAGTTCGAACTAAGGTACTTCGACTTCAGCTACGTTATTAACGTAGCTGAAGTTGCGTATCTTAGTTCGACGGGGGGGTTAGTGTAGACCTGGGCTAATATACCAGTGATATATCCAATGCCTGTTAAACAACATTATGTCATTGACTTGCAAAATTCATATACTTTTCATTGTATTCTGGCAGACCTGCAACTGTTAATAATGTTTAACAGTGTTTGAAGTTGATAAGAATGTTTCTATATTAGAAATTAAGGTAAATGAATCTCAAGTTTCTTGCCAATTCACTGTGACTTTTATAGAACAGTTTAAGTGAGTGAAAAAGGATAGGTATCCATTTATTTTAATCACGTTCCATTTTTTGCTGGCTCTCTGGCAGTAAACAGCCTAGTCCTAAAATATCGGTCACTTCTCCCGCACCCCCCAAAATAATCTTGAATGTAAGAATGACAACACAGTATGATCATATCATTTAAAAGAGATTGGGTTTTCTGATGGACAAAGAGACGCTACATTCATTTTCACAAAAAATAAAAGCTTTCTTTTGTTTCTATAGAACATTTTTTTTCTGCATTTCTGATGCAGTGATGATTCCAATGCTATTTCTTTTTATATTGCAGATGTCACAGCCAATATAGGGTTGTCCAACCTTTTCATTGCTGTGGGCCAGATGCTAAATTTGAGGCACCTTTGAGGGCCACATACAGAAATATAATTCCAGATTCTAGAATCAGATCCTTTTTTAGGATTTAGGAGGATTTAGCCATTAAGGCATTAATGGAGTTAAGCAGCAATAAAATTAAATTAAATAAGAGACTAGTTCACATCTTAGTGAGAACCCTGAGGAAAAGGTTTTTCTCGCCCTTGAGTCCCAATGTCGACATCAATATTTATAGTGGCAAGTCGGAGATGGCAGCCAAACATGTCACTTGCAAGCACACAAGGGATTGTGACTGTCCATCACTTTCAATGACCAAGTAATCTTCTTCCCACTTAGTATGAAATGCTCTAGTCTCCACATCAACTTTTCTTAACTGCAGCCATTGCAGTTACTCACATCCTAGCTCTTAGATTACTGCTGCATCACGTTTTAATGCCCCATGGTTAAAATCCACAAAGCACACACTATAATAAACCGATTCAAAAGCAACTACCCCCCTGACTCGGGGAGGAGACTCTGCCAGTGGCCTCACAGTGTGCCACCACTATGGGGAGCAGGGATGCATGGAGCCTATGGGGCTGCACACACTGAAAATCTCTCGGGCCAGACTGAATTGTCCCTCCAGCTGCCAGTTGGACCACTAACATCTTTGTAGCTTCAGTATAGCAAACTTAACTGGCTGAAACAGTATGTTATTCGACATTAAGATACTGTAAACAGAATATTTTATTATTTATTTGTATTAATGTAGCCCCAGTCATGGAACAGGACCCCATTGTGCTAGGCACTGTACAAACACAGAACAAAAAGACAGACCGTGCCTCAAAGATTTTGCAATCTAAGTATAAGACAAGAGACAACAGATGCAAACAGATAGGTGGGAGACTACAAGGAATCAGTGAGAAACTATTGTCTAAATAGACAAGACAGACGCAGGGTGGGGGGAGGGGTAGAACACACAAGCCGAGTTAACAATGGAATGGCCGCGAACATCATATTAGTTCCACAATTTATTTACTTATTTATTTGGGGAAGGGAGCAGTTAATTGTCTGATCTAATATTCAAATTGATTGAAAAACAATTTCATGAAATTTTTAAAAATTTCATAGTGTCAGTTTGGAATGGGCCTGTTTTCTGTTTTATTCTGCATCTTCTTTGCATTGTTTAATGAAATTTTTATCAAAATAATTTTTTCAAAATTTTTCATTTACCAAGAAACAACTCTCAGTAAGAAAATTGTGATAATTTTGGTTTAAAATACTGTGGAAATTTTTTTGCAAAAACCAGAAAATGTCTATTATGCTAACAATTTTTCACAAAAAGTTTTGGTTTTGGGAAAAGACCATAACAGAACTATATATATGTAAGCAGAGTCAGGATGAGTTCTACCCTGACATCTGGTGGTGAGTTGTGGAAAGGGATGTCAGGAATGTCAGGGGCTAATCTTGTTTGCATGGACACACCCACCCTGCAAAGCATGATGGACCGCTTGTCCAAATGGTCATTTTGGCTGCTGTGGGAGCCCCGGTTTCTCTGTTATTGGGGCAGGAAGAATAAAGTGTTGTTACCCTGATTATGTGAATCAAGGACAGTGGGCTTTTGTTATGATGAAGGGTCTCACCATTAGCTAAGTAGCATTTGCTAGGCGAGGGACATGGATTCCAAAACCCAGTGAATAGAGAGAGGTTGGGGACAGGTATTTGTATTTGGTGGCATGGGCCTCATCTGAGGGCCCTAAATGTCAATTGCACCTCCTTCTCTCTCTCCACTGTGGAATATCAGAGCTAATTTTGAGTTCCTTAGGAGTCTAATCACAGGCTGCTGAGTTGGAATCACTCTGGGCTACGCGTGCAAATGAGCACGCAGGTTCCCCTAACTACAAGCTGAAATCACTAAAGAGCTGGAATTCTTATGAGCTGAAATCACTGAGCACTGTGTTAAGTAGTGGGGGAGCCGGAAGATAGATTGCTGAGTGGTTGACAGAGCGGAGCAGTTGGCGGGACAGCCGGAGCGGCTTGCAGGCCGGCTGACGGAGCGGAGCTGCTGGCGGGACAGCCGAAGTGGCTTGCGGGACGGCTGATGGAGCGGAGCTGCTGGCGGAGCAGAGCAGTTGGCGGGACAGCTGGAGCGGCTTGCGGGACGGCTGAGCGGAGTGACTTGTGGGATGGCTGGTGGAGCGGAGCCGAGCGAAGCCCCATGAAGGGACGGGGCAGTCAGCTTCGAGCCACGTAAGGTGCCCCTTACCTCTCCCCTCCCCATTTCTACCCAGACTGCGGGGGTGTAACACTCTGCAGATTAACTTTTGAACTCTGGGTCTGGACTTTTGGGTTGTTGGACTTTTGGGACTTTGGGTGATTTTTGGGGTTGCTGGACTCAAGAACCAAAGGGAAAGGACATGGCCAATTGGCTGGGGTGGGTCATGGCTCGCAGTTTGGTTTACAAATCCTAGATGTGGTGTTTCCCCAACAAAATGCCGCATTGTTTCTCTCTGTCATTAAAAGGTTTTTTTCTACACTCAGACTCTGTGCTTGCGAGAGGGGAAGTACTGCCTCTTAGAGGTGCCCAGGGGGGGTAATATATATTTGTCCCAGGTCACTGGGTGGGGGCTCGAGCCGGTTTTGCATTGTGTTATTGGAATGGGACCCCTAGATAGGGAACCCGGCCCTTGTTGCTGCCGACTCTGACTGGCAGAAGGGTTACATATAACCTGCTCTGTGATATCTCTACAATAGTGGTACTGAGAACTCTACCCTAAATTTATACTGGAGAGGTTGCAGTGCTACTTGAGATTAACAGAGGATCATTAACCGTTGAAATACTGTGAGAGAGGGAGTTTGTCGATTGTGTCTTGTTTCAGGATCTGGTCTACAAGGGAGAGCACTTCATTCTTTCTAATCACCTGGTGAAATTGTAACATACCATGCTTCTGCCAAATATTGACTTCAGCTGGGGAATTAAGTATAGAAAAGGAAGACTCGCAAATGGAATGAAGTCAGACAATGCAGCACTAAATTTCAACTGCTTTAATATTCTTGTCCAAAGAATGGCTGAGGGGTTCTTAAATTGGTGGCCTGTCTTGTTGAAAGGGAAATCTTCCTGCGATATGAGAGTATAATGGATAGATATGGTTGAAATTCCTCTTTGAACATTTTTTTCATTAAAAAGTTTAACGAGATACTGAGCATTTCCTTAAAACGAAAATAAGAAAGAAAAACTTGTAGCACCTTAGAGACTAACACATTTATTTCAGCATAAGCTTTCGTGGGTTAGTACCCACTTCATCGGATGCATGGAATGAAACATACAGTAGACAGATATTTATACAGTCAGAGAAACATGATAAGGTCGAGGTGCATAGACCAACCTTAAGAGGCTAATTAGTTGAGAGGAACCATAACAGCAGGGGAAGAAAAACCTTTGAAGTGATAAACAAGATGGTCACACAGGTGTGAATGAGGATCGTTAACTTAAGGGAAATAGATTCAATTAACGTAATGGCTGAGCCATTCCAAATCTCTATTTAATCCGGAGGCAATGCAACCTAGTTTGCATATCAATTCGAGTTCAATAGTTTCTCTTTGAAGTCTGCTTTTGGAGTTAATCTGTCGCAACACTGCTACCCTCAAGTCTGTCACTGAGTGATTAGGGAGGTTGAAGTGTTCTCCTACTGGTTTTTGAATGTTCTGATTCCTGATGTCAGATTTATGTCCATTTATTCTTTTGCGTAGAGACTGTCCAGTTTGGCCAATGTACATGGCAGAGGGGCATTGCTGGCACATGATGGCATATATCACATTGGTAGATGTGCAGGTGAATGAGCCCCTGATGGCGTGGCGGATGTGATTAGGCCCTGTGATGGTATCACTTGAATCCCACGAAAGCTTATGCTGAAATAAATTTGTTAGTCTCTAAGGTGCTACAAGTTTTTCTTTCTTATTTTCGTTTTGCTGACACAGACTAACACGGCTACTACACTGAAAACTGAGCATTTCCTTGTGTGCCCTCAAGTCCCATTGAAGTTAATGGGGAATGCTGGGTACTTAGCCCTTTTGAAAATCAGGCCACTTATTTAGGCACCTAGTATGGTATTAGAAGCCTAACTTTTGGTCCCCACTTTTGAAAATCTTGACTGTAATCTCTGGATCCTGGGCAGACACTATTCTAAATACCCGCTAGTCCCAGGGTAGATGTGGCCTTTTAATACATCTAGGAAATAAAGGAAGTGAGCCTGGCCTGCACATTTATCAGTCTGAATCTATGTCCTCAGTGATGTTGAAATCACTTTCCCAAGTACACAATTTTCTAAGGCCAGGTCTACACTACCCGCCCCTGTCGAACTAAGGTACGCAACTTCAGCTACGTGAATAACGTAGCTGAAGTCGAAGTACCTTAGTTCGAATGAAAAAGCACTTACCCGGGGTCCACACGCGGCGCGCAGGCTCCCCCGTCGACTCCGCCTACTCCGTTCGTCGAGCTGGATTACCAGCGTCGACGACGGAGCACTTCCTGGTTCGATTTATCGCGTCTTGACAAGACGCGATAAATCGAACCCAGAACATCGATCGCGCGCCTCCGACCGGACGCGTAAGTATAGACCTACCCTAAGTCAAGTAAGGGATATGTGGTATGCAAGACATGGGAGTAGCCCCTTCCCCAAAACCCCTCCGTTTTTGGCTACTGGTATAAATAAGATAAATAAATACATATTGACAAAAGGGATTAAAAACATAAAAAGAAACAATTGGATGAGAATGAGATTGGACTGTATTCATACGTAACCATCTCTCAATAACCGTTATCATAAATTGTATCACGGTAGCACCCACAAGAGTCTAGGCACTTTCAGGACACTATTATTATTTATGTATTATTTGCATTACAATCACTTTTCCCTCTAAGCTGTGCGCGTGTGTGCACGCACACAGATCTTAAATCCGGCCTGCACACGGCGAAAACCACACGCGCAAAAACTTGCACAGAAGCACAACAATTTGCACAGAAGAAATTTTTTGCACACACGGCCTGTCAAAAATTAGAGGAAACATTGATTACAATAGCACCTAAAGGCCCCAACTGAGATCAAGGATCCATTATGTTAGACATTGTGCACACACACACTGTGCGCATACACACACACTTGCAAGCACACAAGGCATTGTGGGCGTCCATCACTTTCAATGAAAAAGTAATCTTCCTCCCACTTAGTATGAAATGCTCTATTCTCCTCATCAACTTTTCTAGTGAGATTTGGTGCCTGCTCTGAAGATCTTAGCAGTTAAATAGACAATACAGACAAAGGGTAGGTGGGGAAAGGGAGATGTTGCTTCCCAAGAGCACACATCATGTAGGTGGTAGTGCTGGGCTTAGAACTCAGAAATGATCCTCGGTCCAGTGCTCTGTCCTCTAGATCACTATGTCTGTATTAAATGAAATAAAATTATTAGTATTTTATATGTATTACCACAGCATCCAGGAGCTCCAGTCATGGTCCAGAACCCTATTGTGCTAGGCGCTGTACAAACACAGAACAAAAAGAAGGGTCCCTGCCCCAAGGACTTTATAATCTAAGTTTAAGAGAAGACAACAGCTGGCTATAGTAAGGCACGTTCCCAAAGAGCTCATAATCTAAGGGCTGGTCTACACTGGGGCGGGGGATCGATCTAGGATACGCAACTTCAGCTACAAGAATAGCGTAGCTGAAGTCGACGTTTCCTAGATCAAAAGAAATTTTACTTATTTTGGGTCCACGCGGCACAGGCTCGCTCCCCCGTCAACTGCGTTTCCTCCTCTCGCTGAGCAGGAGTTCCGAAGTCGACGGGGAGTGCTTCTTGGATTGATTTATCGCGTCTAGATGAGACGCGATAAATCGATCCCAGAAGATCAATCTCTACCCGCCGAATTGGGCGGGTAGTGTAGACCTACCCTTAGATGATAGGGGGTTTTTTTTGTGAGCTGAAGTCTTCTTTCCCTTTTCAGTGGTAATGTGTCTGGCTGAGCAATAAGAGCTACCTAAATGTAGAGAATTAGAATACTTATAATATTAAAGAACAACACATTTACAATGGATCCCTCCCTGGAATAGCCTTTTAGAGATACATATGCAAAAAGAATGAAACAAGGGCAAACAGTGGGGGGTTTGAAAGGCAGATCATTCATACAATAGGTATTAGGAGCTCCATGGTAGAGAGTTAAGAAGATTACATCCACATGAGAAGGCTAACATATTCCTGTAAGGGGAAGGAGCCTTTCTATTCACACAGAATTAAAAAAATTAGCTTCAATTCTCTTCAATTTTAGCCCATTGTATTCACCAGTGAACACTGAAATGGAGACATTAAAGAGATACAGAAGAAAGACTCAGCAAATTATATGCAGTATGTGCTGAGCAGAGGCAAAAAGGATGTTTAAAGCAAGATATGATATTAAAGGCCTGTGGTGCACTATTACACTTTGGCAAACTGGTGAAAGTGTGGAGCAGGGTGTCGCATTTTGGGGCACAATCCAGACCAGTGAAAGATTGTGTCCGCCTGTTCAGTAACCCTGGGTGCCTCACAATGCTTTGCTGTTGTAACTCCCAACCTGGGGCCGCTCACAAACAGCCTCACAGCATGCAGTGTCTGTGTTTAGCTACACACCTTCAGCATCTGTGTACAGCTACAGCTCTGCTCCCACAACTCTGATCCCAGCCACCTGTCAGCAACACACCAGTCACACTTGTCAAAGTCAAAGGGCTGGTTCCTTTGTCTTCCTAGGTGAAGGTGAAAGAGAAAGAGAAAGAGAGCTTGTTGTGTTTTTGCCCCTCACTTTTATAGTCCAGTCAGCCTTTGAAATGCGTTTTCCTGAGGGTTACCCCTAGATAAAGTTCCTTCCAGCTGTGAGGACATAGGCATGGAGTCTGTGGTGAAAGCGGTCCCATGTTGTTGTTTGCTAAAATGCAAATCGATCTGTTCCTGCCCCCCTTCCTTGCCAAAGAACAGCCACTCGACAGGTGATTGTCAAGCAATTTTGATGAGACCTGATTAGAGGCGTTGGCTTGTCCTTTGTCTTTGAGAAACAGGGTTACCCCCTCCCCAGATTTGTCTGGCAGCAGGGGCAATGGATTCTACCTAAAAGTGGGGGAAACATGTGGCCCTGCCCCTGCCCCTCCTCTTCCCCCAAAGGCCCTGCCCCCAGCCAAGCCGGAAGCTGGAGCTTGGGCCCTTCCACTTACCCAGGGTAGGCAGGGGGGCCCGAGAGCAACCCCCAGCCAGTGTCCCCACCCCCTGGCCTCCTGCCCCAGGCAGGTGGAGGGTCCATAGCTCCCCACAGCTGCCCACGTGGCTCTTACCCCAACCTGGCTCCAGCTTCTGGCTGGGTAGGCCAGGCCGGCCACTTTCAGAAACTGGGAGGGCTATGGTCCCTTCTGTTCTGGCGCCCCACCTGATAAACAATTAGTCATAATTTCAGCTTGCGTTCATAACTCTTAACATGCATTTTGTACATACATTGCATAAGACTATTGATGATCAGTGTGATGTTAGTTTTTAAATGATACTTCACAAGGCATATTTTGCACAAAGATGATTCTGATGATGTGTAGGGTGTGAATACAGGGGTGCTTTTGGTCATACACGGACAGAGCTAAGGTGTTCGGTTCAGTAGGGACTTTAGTTTCCCAGCTGGAGGGAAGGATTCCCACACCTAGGAAAACAGGAAATATTCAGCTTTAAGGCTGAATGCTTATCACTTGGGACCATACGGCCTGTTTTAAGCCCTGGATTTTGAGGCATTTAAAACTCTCCTAGACTGGGCACTGGACACTATATGAAAGGGACAAATCTTCAGTTGGCAGAGGAGGTGGACAAGAAACCTGGATGGGCTGAAGTCTCATCATGTAGCAATCTAGATTGTACCTGCAAAATATGTGCATGTTGGTGCAAGCAGCTAAATGTGCATGTAAACAATGCCTGCACAAATGGAGGAATTGCTCAAAATTACCCACTTTGCATTAAAAAATGTCATTTTCTGTTTGTGTCAATGCAAGCATGCTCTATAAGTACAATGTAGACACTTTGGGCCATGAGCTGTGCTCAGTGCAAGACAAGAGGAAAAGTGGCTCTAGTCCCCTGGCCCGACCAAGGGCTGAATTGGTTCCTGACCTAACTTAGAGCAGCCTAGAGGTCTCTGGTGCAGTGTCCTCCCACATCCACACCATCCAGGGGCACCCCTATGCTGGGGAGAACAAGTGGCAGAGAGCTGGTTGTAAGCACAGAGAGGATGGAATTTGGGGCCAGAATCTGGCTTATTGTTTTGCTGACTTACCTCAATATGGCTTCTCCATCTCTGGTTGTTATGGACCAAATCCTTGGGGTCCTCATTCCTTTCCTTAGGCAAAGCCCCAGTGAAGGCAATGGGAGTTGTGACTGAGGAAGGACTGAGGGACAGATTGAGCTTGGGCCTTGTGAAGGGAGCACTAGAATGGGGAGGAGGTAGGATGCAAAGAGCACTGATCGATTGCTCCCCCTGACCGTGTGCCCTTTGAGGAAGGGCTGGAGATAATCATTGTTCCTGCACTCCTATGAATACAGGGACTGATCCATCCTAGTGTTCTTAGGGCTGCAAACTGTCCCGAGGTGTGCCCCACACTTCCCTCCACACTGACCAGCAGAGCTGGCTGGGTACACAGGTGTTTGTCAGCACCCTAAGGTATGGGGCAGTGTACGCCATCACACAGCACATGGGGGAACTCTCAGGCACTGTGGATCCAAAGGCACAATCAAGCCCGGCACTCCTGGTGGTGCATCCCTTCACTTCCCTCAGCAGGGAGCAGTGAACACAGTGGCTAGAGCAAGGACTTCAGAGTATGTCCCTCTGATGTCACAACTCTGAGACAATGCCATCCTTAAAATGACAGAGCTGGCTTAGGAGCAGGTTAGGCAGTGTATGGAGAAGTGAAGTGGAGAAGTGTAGGAAAGCACAGTCTTTCATGAACAACTAAGTATAATCTGGTCGAATGAGAGCATACTTTTAAAAAGGGGCAGTTGGAAAAGCAAAGACAACCTCTCTTCGACAGCAGAAACGCTGCTGACTAACTAGCTAAAATATCTGATTGAATCACCACAAAGCTGCCCTGCCTGGAGCCAGGTACAACAAGTACTTTGTGCACTCAAATGAGACTTGCATTTGGGCCAGTCAATAGACATCAACATTTACGGTATCATGGCAACCGGTGTATCGCTTGCATCAGCTTGTACCGTGATCTGCTGGGCCCCAATACGCAAACTTCCCACAAACATTTCAATGTGATCTGAGCCAAATTCCTGTCAATACCTGAAGTAATTTTACCTCAGCTTTTAGCCAACAGAAAACACCTCTAAAACTTCTTTTCAGATGTTGAAAATAGCAGTTTTCTACTAGTCTAGTGAAAGCAGAAAGGAGCAAGAAAGAAGCAAGAGCACATATTTTGAGTGTTTGTGGGACACCTGGGGCTGCTTTTCCTTTTTGCATACACAAGCTTAGCACTCAAGGAATGGATTATGGGTGGAAATCTGAGTATTTGCCCCTCCAAGCCCCCAATTTGTGCCACACCTTGTTCATGGGCACGCATACATTTCCTCCTCTTAAAGAGAGGCCACTCTTACGAAAACAGACCTTTTTATTCTTCAGAGGAGGAGCTAAGCCAGGTACTGGATAGCTACACAAGGCGGGGGAGTAAGGTGACCAGATGTCCCGATTTTATAGGGACCGTCCTGATTTTTGGGTCTTTTTCTTATGTAGGATCCTATTGCCCCCCCCCCACCCGTCCCGATTTTTTACATTTGCTGTCTGGTCACCCTACGGGGGAGGAACCTATTTCCCGGGCTGCAGAATGGCTATGGAAATAATGGAACTGCTCTGCAGAGACTGCTGCAGTGCGATGGCTGGAGCATCCTCCACAGCCCCCTCGGGTGAGGTAGGACTATCGACATAACACAGAAGCAGATTCTTCTGCCCTGCCCACCTCCCTGCCCCCCCAGAACTGAGTGTTGTGTCATGCAGTGAGTGTAGAGCCCCCTAGAATCCTGTTGCACAGAGAGAAAGGCTGGATTTGAGCCACAATACACAGTGGGGGATACCAAAACACATAACTTCATGTGGTAAATACCACTGGGGAATATGATGTTGGTCTATATGCAATAAATTTCCTGCAGGAAGATTACACACTTTGGCAGCCTCCTTTGGGAGGCCACTTTTGATGTTGCACTTTCTTGCTCTATTCTGCTTTCACTTACTGAATGTGCTATGAGCTGTGGATTTTCATATAGTGTCGTTCTGTAGTCGTGTAGCACCAGATGCAGTCCATGGGCCCGTCACATCTGGAAAAGTTATCTAGGAGAGATCTGTGGGGCCGGCTATATAACAGATGCGCTCAAACTCTTTCAGAGTGTGGAAGCATTCTTAGGAACAAGATGGTCTTCTAAGCCACTTCTTGATCTCATCTGGGATCCTATACCTTCCATATGGCAACTGCAGTGCTTGCTCACAGGGTGAAATGATATGAGGACAGTATTTGTCTTCTTATGACTGTTTTTAATGTGACGGGTGTGGTCTGTGATCTTGAGGGGTTTGTAAGTATTCAAGTCAACAATAAAAATCAAATTTTTCCTCTTTATGAATTTTATTGGTGTAACAGTAAGAAATTAAAACCATGCTTCCTTTCTTTCTGTTTATTCTCTGTCCCACTCTCTGCCAGATTCTAACTCCATGGCTTTGCTTCTCCTTGCCCCTGCCTTGGCAAGTGACTGTGGGCAAGTCACAAAAACATTCTGTGTCAGTTTCTTTGTCTGTAAAATGAGGGGTGATGATATTTAGACTAATGCACTGAGTGATAGTGAGGATTCATTAGTTAACATTTGTAAAGCACTTGGTAGATGTCCCATCAATCACACTATATGTTTTAAGTTTGATCATTATTCTTTTTTATTTGCACAAACACAACCAGGGGAAAGGGAAGTCACTTTTGTAAAATGGGGGCCATCGTCTGGATGTCGTGTTACGAAAGCAAGTGGTTTAATAGGAAACTTATCTTGGAATGTAGTGCCCGCTATGGAATATCTGAACTTCTCTCAGGATACTGGACGTTGCTTCTCTGTCCACAACACTAGGAGTAACAATGGCAAACAAAAGAGTTAAAGCACAGGACATAAGCTCTGGATGTTTGAAGCCTTTGCTAGAGCCCTAGTCATGTGTTTGTGGGACTCAGCTGGAGTTATCTGCTTGATCTTCAGTGCCATGACAACAAACATCAGTCAAGAGCTATTATGCTCAGAGAAATGATAACATAAAAATTTCACCTTCTTTCTTAATTGCTCTGCTCCCAATGTATCTTCCAAGTCAGATATAATTAGTTTACTGAGGGGGGAGGAGGAGGGGAGAATACTGTTAGTACTGCAGAACCAACATAGCCATGAGAATCACTGGATTCTGTTTGATCACACGCACCATCAATAAAATTTTCAACAGAATCTTCACTGCTCGTGACAATGTAAAAAGTAGAAATAACACAGCTTGCTTTTCAGATCCCAGGCTGAGTTTTGCATTTCAAACATTATTATTTTTTATTTCCAACTGGAAATAATTTGATGTCAATCACTGAGAGAAAATAAATATGGAACCCTATGATGCCATTTTACAAAGTCGTAGTTCTGATTATAACTAAACTGTAAAAGCATAATATTTTAATAATGTCAACCTATTTGCAAAAAGGCAAGATGTAACGTTAGATACAGGATAATGTGTGATTTCCTAATAGTGTAGTTTCACATTATGTAACATTGTTTGTGCCAGTAAGAAAGATTTGTTTACACTCTTAAAATTTTAATTATGGCACAAAAAATATGAAATCTGAATGTACTCTATATGTATTTACATGGCATCCATTGTTGTAGTTTCCAAGTACCTTACATACATTATTTAATTTATTCTCACAACATTTAAATAAGGCAGGGAAGTGTTACTATTCCTATTATAAAGATGGGGAACTGGACACAGAAAGATGCAGTAACTTGCCACTGGATGTCTGTGTCAGAGCTTGAAACTGAACCAAGATCTTTTGAATCCCAGTCCAGTGCCTTATGCATAAAACCATATGCATATCCATATGAAGGTGAGGTACAGCTGTAAATGTACTATTTTTAATTCTAAATAGTATGGCTTTTCTTGACCCCAAATTCTCAGTGCCAAGTCGTTATGTTCTTCAGGGAAAAGAAATGAGAAGCAGACTCCCCATCATCCCCTTTCAGGCATCTGTTAACTTGTGTGAACAGGACTTTAATTAATTAATGTGTAATTAAGCCATATTTCTCTCTTACCACTGTAATCTCCTCCTTTCTAGTCAGTCTATGTAAAGCACTATACCATGTTATGCAACTATGTAAATGCTGAATAAATTGAATCATCCTAATTAATAATAGACATGTTTATTTCTGGGTTTGATTGCTGGTGATGTTGTGGGTAGAAGTGATTTTGAGGTGCGTAACTGTTGTCTGTGATTAAAAGTCTAATTTTAGTGGATAGAAGGTTACTGTTAATGTTTTGAGATGTATAGGATGGGACCAGTGCATAAGACATGGAGGAATTCCTTTTCAAGAGTTTTGTATCGCACCACTGAGGCTGCTGGGTGCATGCATTTCATTCTGCAGTTTGCATGCAAGAGAATGTATAGGGTAGGGGCTAGATCAAAGAAAGTACAAATTGTCTAGGAGCTGATGGGAATAATTTACTGCACAGCACAGAATACTCATCAACGAAGAGGATGAATTTGCTCATGTGCCTGCTCCTTTACTTTAGGTCCTGATGTTTGAAAGAACAGTTTTCACACATCTCATAAGCTTTGGTGATTGCTTGCTTCTAATTCAATGAGACTGGATTGAGAAGTGAATTCTACAAGAGTTATTCTGAGCATTTCATTTTGTTAATGATGTTTTCTTTCCTTTTCATTGCTACTTGGCAATATATGCCTTATTCATTTTCTTTCTAAATAATTTTATTATTATTAATTATTATTGTTTGTTTGTTTGTTTATTAGTGGGCCAGTTCTTGAAGTCCGTATTTAGTTTGTACTTTGTCGTTTCTCCTGCAAAACTTCTGAGGAAAGACATCAAGATTTGACCCAATAGAAATTTTGCTTGAGTGAGAACTGATACAAACTCAGTGAGAGCTTCAAGATTTGGCCCTTTAACCTTCCATCTTTGAACATTAAATAGACTTTTGCAAAGGTGCTAGGAAGACCATGCTCTTTACTCTGTGAGTCATTATTCTATCAAACATTCACTACCCAGCTGGGAGGTCAGAGGAAGGGAGCCTACCAGAATTGTGAGAATTCCCAATCAGTCTCTGGAAACCAGAGCCTCCCTCAGTCTTTGAACTCAAATAGGAAATGAATCTTTTGCAAAAGAAAGAAGACAACTTTCATACATTTTCTGAAGCTACATATGGAAGAAAAATCCGCTCTGTATTAAGAGACCTTCCCTCTCTCTCCTGTTGCAGAACAAAGACCCAGCTTCAACCCTTCCAGTCTCTCAAGAATAGTATTTCGTGCCTCACAAGACAGGATTCAGATCTCAGACAGCAATGGGGAGATTCTGGAGAGTTTTCTTCTCTCCCTTCTCTTTCTCAGTCCTTTTTTATTCCGGTACAGCCCCTGGATAATGGCAAAGATCCTCTTCCAGCTAGGGAATGCTATGTTTCCACTGCTGTTCTGCTAAAGAGGCACACTTTGGCTAAATTTTGTCTCACTCCCTAACTCTTCCCAAATGTGCCCTGCGGTAAGCTACCAACTTCCTTTCATGCTCTCTTCCTGCCAGGAGTTTCACACTAGACTTACTACCTTGCAACCTTTTTAGTTACACCGTAGTGACTGAGGTACCTTTTGTGATGAATTTGGGTTTTAAGGAATTTGGAGGCAATGCTTCTTTCTGTTTGGCCATTCTTTTCTTCCACCAGGAAGTTCTTGGTGTCTCAGCGAGGTCAAGGTTTTTGTGGTTTGCTTTCTTCTCCTGACCTGCTTCCATTTGGCTTTGTCATAGAGCCTCAAACTTCCTTTTATCCCTCACAATGACTAGCCTTGCTCTTCATCCTGCCCCAGCTCCAGACTCTTTGCGGCTACTCATCTGCTCTGCAGGAATCTTTGAACTCTTTCTCAAATTCCTCTCTCCTTTGCAGGCTGAATTACTAGGAGAGAGAATCTCTGTCCCCTTACACTCATCCTAAGCCCACTGAAGCCAGTGAAAATATTTCAGTGGGCTTTGGAACAGGCCCTTAATTAATATGCACTATTTTCTCCTACTTATTCCAGAGGCTCCATCTAATAGTTAAACAGGCAAACAGCACCATTTTTTCAAAGTAAATGTCAGTATCACAGCGCAATGAAGTTCATCATAGATGTTTCTCTCAAGTTTATGAAAGGATACAAGACCTCCCTACACAGAGTTGCCAACCCTCCAGAATTGTCCTGAGTCTCCAGGAATTAAAGATTCATCTTTAATTAAAGATTATGTCATGTGATGAAACCTCAAGGAACACGTCCAACCAAAATTGTCAACCTAACCCTACAGGATAGCAGCAGATTTTGTTGTGACTCCCTTGAAAACTGGTCTGTTATGTGCAGTAATATGTGGGTAGCCCATATGTCTTCATATGCAACCACTTAGTGCAAATCTAATTTCACTGGGTGTACAAGTAATAGGGGGGCAGATCCTACTGAGGTATAAACTGGCATCATTCCTCTAAAGGCACTGGAGCTATGTTGATTTATACCAGGGGTCTCAAACATGCGGCCTGCGGGCCACATGCGGCCCGCGGAGTTATTTCCTGCGGCCCGCCATAGACGCCAACTCCACTGGCAGCCAAGCTCCAAACATTACTGAGTGTTTATATTTTATTACAATCCCTCTTTGCATTACAATTTTTAAAAAGTTAATACATTGACTTTTAATAGAATACTATATTACTCTTCATTTTTGACTATACTTTTGTATCATTGTATGAAAAGGTTTCAGTGATGTGGCCCTCAGGCCAATTTACTAGTTCTCATGTGGCCTTCCTGGTGATTAGAGTTTGAGATCCCTGATTTACACCAACTGAGACTCTGACTCAGGGTGCCTTTCTCCTGGAGAAACTGCACATGTCTTCCAAGGTGGAGGAGTGTGTTTCCTTTTGGTTTTGGTTCATATCTGGAGATTTCCCTAAATCTCGCCCACATGAACAAATAACCCAGAGCTCATTATTTTCTTTAATCAGACACTTAAGTCTCAGTTTAAAGTTCTGCAAAGATAATTGGAACTCATCATCAAATGCAATACAAATAGTACCACAGATCTGAGTCAGTTGCTCTCAAACTGAACTCCGCTGGGCTAAGATGTTTTTTTTTTTTTTTTTTGCTTGTGCTTGCAGTAATTGTTATTCTATCATTAAAGGGATAATGGGAAGGGGTGCTCTGTTTTACAAGGCAATAATCTGGTTTGTGAGGGAATAAACCATGAGACCGAAGGTTGAGCCATGGATCTCAATGGAAGAAGTGAATTATTCACTGAGGAAAATGAGGCACTCCACTTATTATACTAGAAGGGAAACTCTAACATTTATAGTATCAATAAAAATAAAGTTTCTCCCTCTGTCATCCCTTAGTAACCTGCATATCTCTGGCTTTAACCTCCACAACATGTCTTTGTTCCTGAATAAAAACAGAATTTCTCTCCAGCAGTCTCCCCCGATCCCTTCCTCACTCTATACTCCTTTCCATGGCTGATTTAGCAAAATGTTAGATAGAATAAATCTAACCTTCCCTTTCTTCTCCTGTTGTGCCTGTTGCTATCTAAAGCTGAGTTCAGCTGTCAGCTTCAGGGTTGAGCAGATCAGACCACCCACGTTATCAGGGAGTGCTCTGAGCCACTCCAGACTGAGGCAAACCATTGCAATTGGTGCAAAGGGCAATAGAGACATTGGGAGAAGCAAGGAAAGAGTTAGATGGAAGGGATTCAACATTTTTATAAATCAAAGCTGAACATGAGGAAAGCCTGACTGAGTTGGGAGGGTGTGGAGTGAAACTAGATTTTCTGAAGTAAAACAGAAAGAGTTGTCGTTTGGAACATGGATGGGGGGCACAGACCTTATAGAAATACAACAGTTACTACAATGTTACTGCAGTGTTTTGAATAAGTGGCAGCATTTTGGATATTACACTAGAATTCTGTAGAGAATTTGATTGTTTGTTGTTGTTGTTGTTGTTTTAAATCAGTAGATTTCCTGAGTAAAAACTAAAGACTTCAGAGTTTGGCTTTCACTTTGTGTTCACTCCAGCCAATATTTGGGGCTCCATTCTCCACTGCTTTGCACCCGAGTCATTGACAGCAGTGCAAGGCAAGTGTACAAAGCTACCATTCTGATTCAGTCAAGTTTTCTGCTCATTTTGCACTGATTTAAATTACTACAAAGGGTTCAGAGCAATGGAGATTCAGACCTTTGGAGTTTATAACAGGGTTGTGAGGGAAAGGCAAGAAAGAAAGGGGTGATGCAAACTTTTACTCAAAACGGCAAGCATTTCTTTGCAAAATAACCTGATTGGCTTTTTTCCGCTTGTGGCTGAAAGTATAGAAAGTAGGGCTGTCAAGCAATTAAAAAATTAATTGTGATTAATCGTGCAGTTAATAAGAGAGTACCATTTATTTAAATATTTTTGATGTTTACTACCTTTTTAAATATATTTATTTCAAATACAGCACACAATGCAAAGTGTACAGTGCTCACTTTATATTTATTTTTATGACAAATATTTGCACTGTAAAAACCAGAAGAAATTGTATTTTTCAATTCACCTAATACAAGTACTGTAGTGCGATCTCTTTATCATGAAAGTTGAACTTACAAGCAGAGCCGTAACTAGGAATTTCTGCGCCCGAGGCAGGGGCGCAGAAATTCCTAGGGGCTTACCCTCCGCCGAATTGCTGCCTAAGCCGCGGCACTGGCGGACCTCCTGCAGGTAAGTGGAAGCGGCTTCGGCGGCAGGGCGGAAGTGCTGCTAATAATACTCTCCCCCGGCTTCGGCGGAGGGGGCCTTCTCCACACACACCGGCGGACCTCCCGCAGGTAAGCTGGGGCGGCTTCGGTGGCGGGGGAGGACGGGCGCGCTCCTGGCAGCAGGCTTTTACGCCCCTGCCAGCAGTGCACCCCGAGGCGAGTGCCTCACTCGCCTCGCCCTCGTTACGGCCCTGCTTACAAGTGTAGAATTATGTACAAAAAGTAACTGCATTCAAAAATAAAACAATGTAAAATTTTTGAGCCTACAAGTCTACTCAGTCCTACTTCAGCCAATTTCTCAGACAACCAAGTTTGGTTACAATTTGCAGGAGATAACGCTGCCCACTTCTTGTTTACAATGTCAACTGAAAGTGAGAACAAGCGTTCACATGGCGCTTTTGTAGCGTCCAAAAATATTTAATACATTTCAGTTGGTATTCCACTGTTTAACAGTGCGATTAATCGCAATTAATTTTTTTGAGTTAGTCGTGTGAGTTAACTGAGATTAATCGACTGCCCTAATAGAAAGAGATGTGGACATTTGGTAACTATGACTCAAATAATTCTGACAGAGAAGGAATCACTTCAGGAAGAGCAAAGTGGGAAGGTAAAAAGATCTTGATTTTGACAAAATGTGAACCCCTCAAGGATCTATTATAGGTGAATTAAACTGTGCTGCACACTGTTATGTATCCCATTTGCCTCAAAGCTCTCTTCTTTTATATTACACAAAAAAACTATGTTAAAAGAACATTATTAAGGGTTGCAAAGTCAAACACTCAAAATTATGAAATACCAGCATTAAGGTTGCCTTTGCAACCCTAATTCATCCTTCTTGTGCACATGCATTATGATAGTCTTTAATTACATGATCACATATTATTTTCTCTATTTCCTGCCTCATTGAGTGCTCAAGGTGGACAGAGCTCACTTAATGAGCAACTACTCAATATTTTGTTTTCTCCTCATTGTTCAATGTATGGTCCCCGTCCCTTCCTTTATTTGCTGCACAGTATTCAAACCCTGAGCTGAGGACAGAATTATTAATTTCCTCATGGACTTTTCCACTACAGTATCTGAGCACTTCACAGACATTAATTAATCTGTCTTCACAATATCCCTGTGAGGTGAGGGGGGTAGTATTATCCCCATTTTATTGATGGGAAACTGAGGCACAGAAAGATTAAGGTCAAAAGTATCCACTAATTTTGGGTGTCCAATTTGAGATACCGAGGAGCTGATTTTTCAGTCTTTAGCATTCTATAGTACTTTATATATTCAAAGCACAGCTCCTATTGCCTTTAGTTCCAGCTCTGAGTGTTCATCACTTCTACAAAACAGACTCCAGCATCTCAAGTCAGGCACTCAGAAAATAAGGGGCATGCAATTAGTGACCTCTTGTGAAAAGTTTAGTTTAAGTCATTTGCTTAGCATCACATAGGAACTCTGTGTCAGAGGTTGGGATAGAAGCCAGTTCTCATTTATACTACACACCTTCCAACTTCTGCAACAAATGAGGCAGAGGTCCTAGAGACAACTGTCTCCTTCAGTATACAAACCTGATTCATCCCCAGAGCAGGGCAGAAAAAATAGTAACTGATTATATAATTAAATGCCATATCATAAAGCATACAGAAAAGAGGGCTGAACTAAGGTTGCATGGACAACTTTAATTCTGGCATTTCAGAACTTTTGAGTGTTTGACTGTGCAACCTTAATAATGTGGTTTTAACATAGATTTGCTGTGTGCCATTTCCTAGGTTTTTAAAAAAGCAAAGTGAAAACAACAGAAATGTCATCATGTGGTGGCATATTGACACCCAGGTGGGTCATTGGCCGAGTTGGAACCTTTACATCCAACCCACAACCCTCAAATCCTCTACCACTTGAGCTAACGGAGTAACAGAGAGCAAAGGTATGTTGTTTGTCATCCTCTATGTGGACCAGAACTAAAGGGTGACGGGCTACTTTGCTAGTGGGTTGCTCAGATATTTGCTGACCTCAGAGGAATGGTGAGACACGGGGAATCTTGGTTTCCACTGCAGGGTCTGGAGGAGAGTGTGCTCGTGTGTGCACAAATTCTTCCTACCATTCCCCCTAGGTTTGACCTTGTTAGCCCACTCCCTTCCGACTTGTCCCCATCCTAGTCTTTTTTCTACCACACCACTGACTCTTTGTCCCAGTCTGTCTTCTCACCTAGCCAGTCTCAGTGCCTTTTGATCCCAGTCTTCTTGCCCACTAAGTCCTAGTTTCACCACCCTCCCCCAGTTTCCCCATCACAGTATTCCCCACTCCCACTCTGCCCCCAGTCCTCCTCCTAGTCTCCTTGCCCAGCCATACAGATTCATCCCCTCTTGCCCTTCCCCCAGCTCCTTAAGAACATAAGAACGGCCACACTGGGTCAGTCCAAAGGTCCATCTAGCCCAGTATCCTGTTTTCCAACAGTGGCCAGTTCCAGGTGCTTCAGAATCAGAGGGAGTGAACAGAACAGGGCAATTTACCATGTGATCCATTCCCTGTTGTCCAATTCCAGCTTCTGGCAGTCAGAGGTTTAGGGACAACCAGGGCATGGGGTTCTGTGTCTGACCATCTTGGCTAATAGCCATTGATGGATCTGTCCTCCATGAACTTATCTAATTCTTTCTGGACCCGAGTTATACTTTTGGCCTTCACATCAAATGGCAATGAGTTCCATTTTTTTTTCATTCCATGAGGTTGATGTTTGTGTGACATCTTCTTGTCCCAGTCTCTTTATCCAGCCAGTCCCAGTTCTCTTCCCTCACCCCCCGGCCCCGCTCTTTGTCACATTTGTCTCATCTCCCCTCACTTCCTTTCCCCTACCTAATTGGCTCCCACTCTCTTCTTGCCCTGCCAATCCCACTCTAATGGCTTCTCATCTAATCACAGTTCCTCCTGACCTAGTTTCCCTGTCTTCCCATCCCCATTTTCCTCTTCAGCTCCCAGACCTAGTCTCCATGCACAGCTAGTCCCAGTCTCTGCCCCCTGCCAGCCTCCAGTCCAAGCCTCTGCTCCCCAGGCTCCTTGTCCCTCGGCCCTCCTCTTCAATACCCTAGGTCTGGCTTGTGTTCCCTGTACATTTGAGTCAGACAGCTTGCTCCTTCACACTGCCTGGGTGCCAGACAGGGTGTCACTGAGTGAACAGGAGAGACAGACTCCCTGCTCTCAGTGCTGGTGCCCAGCCCCATCCCAGCTTGGAGCAACAGGGAGCAGCAATCACAGGAAAAGTTCAGTTGTGCCCCTGTAGCCCAGGGCTGGAGCATGCTCGGTTGCTCTGTGGCCATGGTGCATGTGCAGTTTGCTCAGCACTAGGATATGTGAGAGGCTCGAGCACACTCAGTACACATGGAGATTTTATAGGTAAAGTCTAAGAAGTCTCTACTGAGCGCGTGCAAACTGAGATTTTCTAAAAGATTATAACTTGGCCAAATTTTGGTGGATTTCCACAGGAACATGTGACATGGCCCTGATATAAAGGCCACCTCCTTGCCAAATTTCACAAACTTGCTCCAAAGCAACGGGGTGCGAGAGCTTTCCAAAGAAAAAGTCACTCAATTTTTTTTTTGTAAACATTGGAAAACAACACATTTCCCCCTAGTCTCACTCTAGGAAACAGCTGTACTCTTTTGGCTAAAAATTTCCCAAAAGATTCAGCCTAAGGCAGACACCCAGTATGGAAAATTTCAGCCTGAGCAGGTGAAGTCTGGCAAAGTTATAAGCAACTGAAAGCATGGTCTTAAAATGGGAAATGCCGGGCAACTTTAACTATAGGAGATGCTGCCTGTCATAGACTCAAAACCTGAGCAGTGCACACGTCCCTCGCTCCTGCACAGGGGAGCTAAACACTGGTCCGTCCAAATCCTGGTGGGATGGTAGATCAGCTTCTTCTCTGCACCAGAGTCTGGGCCCATGCAGCCCATGGGAGAGGTGGGGAACCTATGCAATGAGTTTCTTGCCCCCTCCAGCAGCTTCTCATAGAGCCCCCTGCAAAGCAGCCTTCAGTGGTGAGGCAGGCAGACCTAGGGTGACCAGATGTCCTGATTTTTCTTCTTGTGTCCCACGTCCCGACCGATGCATGATGCGCGGCAGCGGGAGAGGGTTTTTTTTTTTTGCTCAACAAGTCCGGTGCGAGGGGTTCCCCTCCCCCTACCCCCCCGGACAAGTCCCGATTTTTAGGTTCCCGCATCTGGTCACCCTAGACAGACCCAAGTATGGGGCAGCTCAGTCCAAGCTCCTGAAAATTGTTAGCTAATGGGGGTGATGGTGGGGAGGGCTTGGCTGTGCCCTCTGCTGAAGATTGCTCTGGGAGGGCAGAGTCTTTCACCCAGAACTGCCTGTCAGTTAGCTTTGGCATTGTCAGCCATTTCCCTCTCTCCCACATTGGGACAGGCATCACCTCTCATTGATATTTCTTCAGTGTCCCCACTGTCATATGTGGGAGCGGGAGTCATGCACTCTGCCCTTGGGGACATAGCGGGCAGGACAGCTGCAGAGTAACTCCACACTCTCTGCTGTAGCTGCTCATCCCAGACCTGGCTCTAACTCATGCTGTGCAGTGGTGGTGGAGCCTGGCTGGAATCTGAAACTCTGCCTGGGCTCTGCAGCTGCTCACTGCCTGGGTCATGATCTGGGCCATATGGTTTTTATGTATTTTTCACATATCAGCATAATGCAAAAAAAAAAAAAAAAAGGTAATTTCAGCTACAGCAAACACAGATGAAATGGGAAGCCCCAAACCACAGGCCTGTTTGTGTGCATAGAAATGTTTGAAAACTGTATCCTAGTACATAAAAATCAGTCTCACTAAAGTGCGAGGAGAAATATTTAGGGAGTACTAGAAAGAGATGCCTTTTGCTTGAAAGTAGTCCTTATAAATGTGGTTTGAACCCTAACATTGAGTTCATATCTCAGTGTCTCCCTGTATGACTCCTGCTTTGTTATTATCTTTCAACACCAGCACACACACAGGCTGCAAAGGGAAGATAGATTAGGGGTAAGATGAAGGGCAGATGAAATGTCCATGATAAAAATGCACTCTTAATTTGAGGCTCCAGGGCTCCAGAAATGACTGTCATGCCAGATTGTGTGATTTTATAGCTATGCAGTGGGGTTGTGGGATTTATTTTTTTTAAAGATCTTGTCTGTGCATCTTCTTTCCTGTTTAGGAAAGGAGCCTTCCCAATTCTGCACGCTCTTATTCACTAGGGTATAGAAGCCAACAGAGTTCAGGATCAGGCCCTATGTTTTTATTTTCTCTGTACAGTTTATGGTTCCCGTCACTGAGGAGGTCAGTATCTTTTATACTGATAACATACTGATTGACCATTTTAATTCTATAGAGAAGGGATGGAAAGGACATTGTGTTTACAATTTACAGTAATATGGAATATTTACACCAATAAAAGTCATATTTTAGTGAGTTTTCCAACATAACCTATAGTATACACTGTATATGGTCAAACACAATGTACCTAGCACAATTTCATTAAGGCTAGTCCAGAGCTTTGAGCAAAAACTGAATGTATTTCATTCTTCAGATCTATAACAAGAGATTCCCATATAACACAGACTTTAAAAGAAAATAAGTCAAAGAAAAGACCAAAAATCCCATTGTATAGAAGAGTTGTAACCGAGTAGCACATAAATAAGCCAATTCCCCATTTCTCTATAAATCTCACCCTTGCAACAGGCACCTCTTCAGCAGTTCTTCTGAGAAGATGAACCTTGCAGTGTGCCCTGAAGGCAGCACATTCAGGTTATTTTGGACTGGAGGGAGTGAATTCCAAAGAAAAGGGACGTCACTGAGAAACCTCTGTCCACTCTCTTTTATACCAAAACCAGCTTGAGTACTTCTATCTAGAGCCTCAATTGCAGCAGCATGTGACAGGGAAAGAGGTGGACAGTGGAATCGAAAAGGCCACTAAAATTGTGTCTGGAATCTTTTGTGTGCCTATGTTTTTGCACATATAATCCATCATACCTAACTTTTTGTATGTGCAAAAACTCAGATTTACCTGTGCAAACTACACTGGTATATATAAATGAGGTGGGTCATCTGAATACTAGGGCTTTGCTGAAGGAGGCTAGGAGGGAGCGGGGTAGGTGGAATCCTGCTCTGTGTGGCAAAGCAAGGTTTGAGGCATTTGTATGGCGAGCCTGCATCTAGATACTACTAAGTATAGAGGGAGGAATAGTGGACTCAGTTTACCGCTCAGTTCCTACACAAGTTTATGGACGTTTAGATTTCTGCTTGTTCAGACCTATTCGTCACAGTGAAGAGCCACTACAGAGATCTTCTTGGCGTGCAGGAAGGTGTAACCTTCCAGCAGGCGGGATTGCAGCTCCTTTTGTCCCCCATGTAGCAGATAAGCAGCTATTAAGCTGTGTTTGGCCTCTGCATTTGGCACCTACAGGATTGGGCCCTTTGATGTAGCAACAACTTCTTCTCCCTCTCGCCTCTCTGTAGCGTATCCTTCTTATAGGGACTTTTCCCCAGTATGACTTTCTCATGCTGTTCCAAAGATAGCCCTTTAAATTTGGCAGAGACCTGTAGCTGCAGTCCTAAAGCAACCATTTTGCATTCAACTGCTGCTAATTCTCCATCTCTTGCAGCCAGCAAACTAGTGTTCTTAATTCCAGTTAGGATTTCTCCTCCTTCCCCCTTTCTTTCTCCTGAGGAGATGGCACTTTCTCACAGGCTCTGTGATTCATGCAGTGGTTCCTGGAGCACCCTGATTGTGGCTAGCTGCTGCCCCACTAGTGCATACTCCCCTCAGCCTGGCTGGCCAGTGGATTGGGGAGCCAAGCCATGCTCTACTTCCCCCCGTCCCCCATCCATCCTGCTCCCTTTCCTGTGAGCTGCTACCCACAGGGAGCAACTCCTCAAAACCGTGCTCCCTCAAACGTGGAGGCTACAATTCTGGGTAGTCTGTGTTTGGGCTGTGCTGGAGGGAGTGAAGAGACCTTATTCCCATCCTGTGCTGTTTCATAAGGGCTAGGTACAGTCTAGAGCTGAATGTTAAGGGAGTGGGGAGGTGGAAAAAACAATGTTAGGGCCAGTTTGTGGCTGCTCATGCACAGTGACACAGGAGGCAACCAGAATGCTGGTGCTAGCACCCCCTGAGTGTGGAGAGGAAGGAGAGGGGCTAGTATAGTCTGAGGCATGCCACACCCCATCTGGCATGGCCAGGGCCCCAGGGCCTTTTCAGCACTCACATAACTGAAGGCTGATACTGAGGAGAGGACACACTGAACTCATTTTAAGGATATTTGCTGCTTCTGAGAACACTCCCCAATTGTCCCTGGAGCAGTGCTTAACTTGTGTTGGGGCTGCCATGGCAGAGCCCCGGCACCTGAAGGTTTGGCAGTTCATAGCTCCGGCACCCCTGGGCTTGTCACTTCAGTAATGAAAGTAAAAAAAATTGCTTGAGCCCCGGCACCTCTTTCATTACAAATGAATCACTGCCCTGGTGAAATTTTGCCTGCATCTACACTCCATCGGCATAGAGCCTTCAGCAACTGCCTCCACCACTTCCCTCCCTTCACTGGCCAAAATCACCATTGTGCAAAAACCACAACTTGTTCTGTCCCCCCTTTGAGAGAATCCTGTGAGTAGCAGCAGCATTGAAGATATAATGGAAGATCGCTCGTTACCTATCCATCCAAATGAAGGGAGAGATTTACAGGTGGCCTAACTGGCAGGTGAGTCCAACCTACAAAATAAAACTATAATACTTCCACTTTAGACATGGAATTTCCAGACAGTTTAAACACTGCCATGGAAGAATGGACTCTCAGAAGCAGATGCTCCTGTGTATGTACGAGGCCTAGCAAACATGCAGACTGCAAAATAAGGTGCTGATCCTGCAGTCTGATCCATATGGATTGATCACTGCACGGGTGTTGAGCCCTATTGACTTAGAGGCTACGCAAGTGCATAAATGTCCAGCCACGTGTATCAGATTACAAAATTAGGGCCTAAAATGATTCTTTTCCTCTAGAGGTGGAATTGAGTGCTAACTAGACCCACTGAAGACATATGCTTCTGCTTGCTGACGTTACTGAGATAGCATGCAGTGAAATTTGGTCTGCATAATCACATAATATATATTACTTTTCACAGAGAGAAAATTACTGGTCACATTTTTGCCTAAGGGAGAAAAAAAACCCTCCTCCTATCCTTCCCTGCTGCCTCCATAACTACATAAAATGATTCTCTGTATGTGAAAACCTAGAAACGTTAAAAAATATTTTAAAAGTTAACCTGTGGAAATTGGAGTTTCAGTCCCAGCTAAACATAGCTGGCCAAAATCTACCCTCCGTGGCACTTGTGCAACCCCAATAAGAAGAGTGGGGTTAAGCAGGTTCTTCAGAAGGCAGAACTGAGTCCAGGTTTGCTTGGTGAGAACTGACCTACAAATGCATCATGGTTGTCCTTTGCTATCGATTGGGGATGGCTAGCCAATCAGCAACCAAGAATAACCACCATTTGATTTACACCATGTTACCTTTTGCAACAAAGCCTGAAAAAAAAACACTCCAGGCCTGACTCTAATTTCAGTTATACTAGTGTAAGCCCTGGTCTACACTACGAGTTTAGGTCGAATTTATTAGCGTTATTTCGGTTGATCCGTGCACCCGTCCTCACGACGAAGCCCTTACCATCGACTTCTAGGGCTCTTAAAATCGATCTCGCCACTCCACCCCCAACGAGAGAATTAGCGCTTAAAGCGATATTGCCGAATCGATGTAGGCTTAGTGAGGACGCAATTCGACAGTATCGGCCTCCTAAATCTATCCCACGGTGCAACAGCTGACCGCTCTGGACAGCGGTCTGAGCTCGAATGCTCCTCCCAGGTAGACAGGAAAAGCCCCGCGAACTTTTGAATTTCATTTCCTGTTTGGCCAGCGTGGTGAGCTGCAGGTGAGTGCAGATCTCATCAGCAGAGGTGACCATGATGGAGTCCCAGAACCGAAGACGAGCTCCAGCATGGACCGAGCGTGAGGTACTCGATCTGATCGCTGTTTGGGGAGACGAAACCGTGCTAGCAGAGCTAGGGTCCAAAAGAAGAAACGCCAAGACATATGCCAAAGTCTCCAAGGGCATGCAGGACAGAGGCTACAACAGGGACGCGCAACAGTGCCGTGTGAAAATTAAGGAGCTCAGGCAAGCCTACCAAAAAACCAGAGATGCAAACAGCCGCTCTGGGTCACAGCCCCAGACATGCCGCTTCTATGATGAGCTGCATGCCATTCTAGGAGGTGCAGCCAGCACAGACCCTCCCATGTGGTTTGACTCCGTATGTGGATCATCAGAACCCACAGAGGAGCCTGATGATGATAATGATGCTGAAAACAGCACACAGACCCAGCAAGGAAGCGGAGAAGCCCTTTTCCCCGACAGCCAGGAACTGTTTCTCACCCTGGAGCAAGTACAGTTCGAACCCTCCCAAGGTGTGCTCGATGCAGGAGAAGGGACCTCTGGTGAGTGTACCTCTGTTTAATTAATACATGTTTTATAAGCAAGCGTGTTTAATGATTAATTCGTGGCCAGTACTGCCACAGCTACTCGAAAAGTCTGTTAACATGTTCGGGGATGGAGCAGAAATCCTCCGGGGACATCTCCAGAAAGATCTCCTGGATGTGCTCCCAAAGCCTGTGCAAGAGGTTTCTGGGGAGGGCAGCCTTATCCTGTGCTCCGTGGTAACACACTCTGCCACGCCAGGCAAGCAGCACGTAGTCTGGAATCAGTGCTTTGCAAAGCATGGCGGCGTACGGTCCCGGTTTTTGCTGGCATCCAAGCAACATCCTTTCTTTATCTGTGTGTGTTATCCTCAGAAGAGTGATATCATTCATGGGAACCTGGTTGAAATAGGGGAATTTTAGTACGGGGGCATTCAGAGGGGCTCCGTCCCTGCTGGGCTGTTTGCCTGTGGCTGAACGGAAATCTTCCCCGCTGTGACCCATGCGGTGGGGGGAGGGGGCACAGCGAACATCTTGCCTGGGTGTGTGTGTGTGTGGGGGGGGGCGATTAGGTTCTCCCTGCATGTTAACCCGAAAACCGCCGCCCCCCCTAACTTTTCAATTGCTAACCTGTTTGTTTTAAATTGCCAGCCCACGGGATGTTTGTTATGGGAAATGAGGGGGTTGCTGTTTGAAAACATTCCCGCCTGTTGTGAAGCTTAAAGAAGCCTATAGAGTGTCTTACCATGGCTGTCTGCAAGCCGAATTCTGTTGCCCGCCGGACCTGCTTGTGTGATCTCTCACAGCAAGCCGGCAGACCCTCAATATAAGAGGCCCAGTGCAACCTTGGACAAAATGCACATGTGATATGTAATGTTTTGTTCAAACAAAATGTGTCTTTTACATTTGTCTCCCGCTTGCTTCCTCCCACAGCTGCAAATGTTTCAACGCCACCCCTTTCATCACCATCCCAGAGGCTAGCGAAGATTAGAAGTAAAAAGAAAAGGAGTCGAGACGATATGTTCTCAGAACTCATGGAATCCTCCCACTCTCAGGCTGGCCAGCAGAATGCGTGGAGGCAGACACAGTCTGAGTCCAGGAAGGCAGAATTTGATCGTGCGGACGCGTGGCGTGCTGAAGACAATGACTGGCGGGCTGAAGAGAGACAGCGGCATCAGCGTGCAGAGAGAAGGCAGGATGCAATGCTGAGGCTACTGGAGGATCAAACGGAAATCCTCCGGCTTATGGCTGAGGACAGGCGTAGGGTTCAGGAAAGGCCGCCTGAGCAAAGACCGCCACTACAGCCCCTGTGTAACCAACAGCCCTCCTTCCCGAGTCCCATAACCTCATCCCCGAGACGCCCAAGAACGCGTTTGGGTGGCCTCCGTGCTCCCAGCCACTCAAGCCAAGAGAACAGTCCAAGCAAGAAAGGGCTGCCATTCAATAAGTTTTAAAGTGCTGTGTGTCCTTGTCCTTCCCTCATCCCCTCCTCCACCACCCATCCTGGTGCTTCCCTTCCTCCACCACCTATCCCGGGAGACAGTGTCAGTTACCACCATAGTCCCCCCTCTGTGTTTTACGAATTAATAAAGAATGCATGATTTTTAAGCAAGAATTACTTTATTTCCTCTGCAAGCGGTGATCGAGGGGGGAGGGCAGGGCGGTTTGGGTAAAGGGAAGAAGTAGAGCGAATGAAGGGGCGGGGCTTTTCATTAGTGGGGAAAAACAGAACTTTCACACAGCATCCTGGCCATTCATGAAACTTGTTTTCAAAGCTTCCCTGATGCGCAACGCACCCTGCTGTACTCTTGTAATAGCCCTGGTGTCTGGCTGCGCATAACCGGCGGCCAGGCGATTTGCCTCAAACTCCCACCCCGCCATAAACGTCTCCCCCTTACTCTCACAGATATTGTGGAGCGCACAGCAAGCAGTAATAACAATGGGAACATTGGTTTCGCTGAGATCTAACCTAGTTAATAAACTTCGCCATCTTGCTTTTAAACGGCCAAATGCACACTCCACCACCATTCTGCACTTGCTCAGCCTATAGTTGAAAAGGTCCTGACTACTGTCCAGGCTACCTGTGTATGGCTTCATGAGCCATGGCATTAAGGGGTAGGCTGGGTCCCCAAGGATAACTATGGGCATCTCAACATCCCCAACAGTTATTTTCTGGTCTGGGAAGAAAGTCCCTTGGTGCAGCAGCTGAAACAGACCAGAGTTCCTGAAGATGCGAGCGTCATGTACCTTTCCCGGCCATCCCACGTTGATGTTGGTGAAACGCCCCTTGTGATCCACCAGTGCTTGCAGCACTATTGAAAAGTAACCCTTTCGGTTTATGTACTCGCTGGCTTGGTGGTCCGGTGCCAAGATAGGGATATGGGTTCCGTCTATCGCCCCTCCACAGTTCGGGAAGCCCATTGCTGCAAAGCCATCCAGTATGAGCTGCACATTTCCCAGACTCACAACCCTTGGTACAAGCAGCTTGGTGATCGCCCTGGCTACTTGCATGACAACAGCCCCCACTGTAGATTTTCCCACTCCGAATTGATTCGCGATTGACTGGTAGCTGTCTGGCGTTGCAAGCTTCCACAGGGCTATCGCCAGTCGCTTCTCTACTGTGAGGGCTGCTCTCATCTTGGTGTTCTGGCGCTTCAGGGCAGGGGAAAGCAACTCACAAAGTTCCATGAAAGTGCCCTTACGCATGCGAAAGTTTCGCAGCCACTGGGATTCATCCCAGACCTGCAGCACTATGTGGTCCCACCAGTCTGTGCTTGTTTCCCGGGCCCAGAATCGGCGTTCCACTGTATCAACGAGCCCCATTACCACCATGATGTCCACCTTGCGGGGGGGCCTTTTTTGAGAGAGGTCTGTCTCCATGTCCTCATCACTCTCCTCAGGCTGATGCTGTCCCGTCCTCACCTCCCGTTGCTCTAGCAGCTCCCGGTTCTCAATCTCCATATACTGCTGGACAATGCGCGTGGTGTTCATAACGGCCATAACAGTTGCGGTGATCTGATCGTGCTCCATGCTTCCCCTGGTACGCTGTTTGCAGGACAGCAGAGTGGGAGCAGAAGCGGCGGGTGGATAACAATGGTGGCAGCAATATGGCGCCCGCACGAAAAAAGGCGCGAAAGGATTTTTCGCTCCCCCCTCAGGTGCTTTCACGGAGGGAGGGGGGAGCAAGGGCGCGAAAAAGATTGCTTTCAAGGAGGGAGGGAGGGACGTTTGATGGCCTGATGACATGTACCCAGAACCACCAGCGACATTTTTTTCTGCCCCATCAGGCTTTGGGATCGCAACCCAGAATTCCAATGGGCGGCGGAGACTGCGGGAACTGTGGGATAGCTACCCGCAATGCAATGCTTCGAAGGTCGATGCTACTCTCGCTACTGTGGTCACAGACAATCGACCTCATGGTCTTAACGCTCTTTAGTGGGGACACACACAATCGATTCCATTAATTCGGGTTTTAATATATCGACTTCTATAATTTCGACCTAATTCTGTAGTGTAGACATTGAGTGGAATCAGGAGTAATTCCACTCAATAGCGTAGGCAGGTCCAGAGCACAGAGGGAGCAGCGCTATAAAAAGGCACCTCCCCAGGCTCCCCCTGTACTCACCCAGCGGCGCCTCTGGTGGCGCTCCGGGTCTTCGGCGGCAGGTCCTCACTCACTCTGGGTCTTCGGTAGTACCCGCCCCTGGCTATGCTATTGATTCCACTGAAATCAATGGGTTTATGCCAGTGTAAAACAGGTGTGCGATTCAGACATGAGGAATCTATAAATGACCTAAGTGCAATATGTGTACATAAGTCCAAGACTTTGAAGACAGTCTTTGAAGCCACACCATTATCATACTGTTTAAATATATATTTTAATGTCCAGAAGTCAGAGTCCCTCATCGTGTTAGTGTATACTAAATTTTTTTTTACCCATTTCTCCAGCAAGGGTGCATCTACACCAGGACTAGCAACAGTGTAAGCACTAGTGAAGACAGGATTCAGGCATTTTATCCTGAAAACCTGCTGATAAAAACACCTGAGCTCTGCCTACACAAGCCCTAGGGCAGTGTCCGCCATTGCTGAAAAATGGGTACTGTTCACAGCTCCATGTAAAGAACTTCACAGAGAAAGCAATTTGCAGTGCACAAGTTTCTACAAAACTCAGAAGCTATACTGCATTTTCTTGAGCACTATCCACTGGCACTTATCGATCAAACAACTATCTACATATGCACAGTCATCTCATTTATAGAGCACTCCCATAACAGGTACAACATTTTTCTGGTGTAGGACTACTCATGAAAGCCTAAAGACAGGTGTGAATTTTAAATATCAGTGGACCTGACCCTGCAAGGAACTAAGGACCAACTTTTCAAAGATGTTTAAGCACCTAAACTTTAACTTTCTTAGGCACTGTTGCAAATACCACTAGGCATCTACCTGCATCGGCAAGCACCTAAATACCTCAGTCCCATTGTCCGAAATCCTGACTCTGTGGCACCACTTTCCTGGATTCCTACTGTGGGATACCTCTGTTGTCTGGGATCCACAAATGAGGTGGGCTGGAGGCAATGACTCACCCCACCCCCCAAATCCTGCACAGAATCCATGCAGAAGGTATCCAGCACCAGTGAGACTTTGCTAAAAGGGTGGGACAGGTGACCCTGTAGCCCATATGCAGGCATGGGGCTTCTGGTAGATCCCTAAGATCCATGTCAACCTTGGGGTTCCAGGACTTCCTGCTTCTTCAGTAGAAGGGAGGAAATTTTAGGAAATTGTCTGTGGGGTAACTTCATAAAGTTTTCTTCTCTCCAGGGCCTCCCCCTTCCCTTCCTGTAATACTCTTGAGAAGTGCTGAACACCTGCTGTTCTCATTAACTTTAGGGGAAGCTGCAGTTGCTCAGCATCTCTCAGAATGTGACTCATTGAGCTCAATGAGAGTTAAAGACACTCAGCATCTCACAGCTGGTGCTTAGGGGGATCAGACCCTGGGAGAGCTGCACAGAAAATCTGGGGCAAACACTGTGATGCATCATGTACTTATGTGAAAGAAACCAACATTGGGCTTTTCCAACAAAATATTCCAGGGATGCTGGAGTATCACTGAGCCATTATCACCCTCCTTCTGATGTAAAAAACATCTCCTACGTATGAATGTGAAGAGAGTTGATTGTGTTCTTCAGAAGGAGGAAACGCACAACACTACAAATAAACATATATGTCTGAGAAATTATGTTCATAAAGCTTTATGCACTATCTATGAAGAGTGCCAAAAGTTGCTCTTTCTGAATTTGGAAAGGGTATGTGTTTTTTCTGTTGTCTTAACTTGCTTTCCCCTTGTTACACTCAAAAAACCTCATGAGCCAAAAAATAATAATAATTAAAAAAAAAATAGAAGGGTGAGTGCAATTCAACCCAAAAAAATAATAATAGAAGTCATTCATGGTTCAAATGCTTAGCCTAAGCTATATTTATCATAAAACAGTTGACATTTTTTCCAAAAAACCCAAATGCGTCAATTAATCTGCACAAGGGCAGGTCTGAATTATACCCTGGCCATTTACAGTATGCAGGCTTTTATGAGACTTTTTACTCTCTTGTTCAATAAAACAATAAGTGGTTATACAGCAGCCAAAGGAGATGATGATTCATATGCTTCCAAGGGATGCCAAGTACTGTCTTAAGGAAATACACTCATTGATATGTAATGCAAACCTTTTGTGCTTTCTGTGGTATTTCAAGGATTAATAGAATTTCCAAAGACCAGAGATGAATGAGATACAATAGCAAATGCTGCTGATGCTGGATTTGGCCCAGTGGTGACCATATGCAACCCTGTACTTCTAAAGCTTTATTACAAGTGATTCCTCATGCAGTGGTAAATGAAATCAAATGCCACCTGTTACGTTATCAGTTGATTAACTCCGTACTGATTGTTTGATTCTTTTTTTGGCTGCAACATGAAAAAGGGAGTTGGTTGCAGCTACTAAATTCTGTAGGAATAAAAGCACATGAATCGACTAGTGTACATTTAGCCCGGTGTTGAGTGGGGAAGAGGCACTTGTATTTTTGGTTGAAATCAGAAGCAGTCCTGGGCAATTGGGTTTTAAATGGTTCCTTGTGTCTAAAGGTAGCTGGTAAATAAATAGGAGAGGGAAGAGTATCCCAGCCAAGTTTTCTGCCCCAGCTGACTAGATTAACAGCATAGTAGTTGTTAGGAAATCAGGCAAACTGTATTTCTGTAGAGACCCAGAGGACTATGACTAAAGTCAGGAAAACCCGGAATATTCTTGGGGCTTGATATAACGATGGCTCTGTCAAATCTGAAGAGTTTCTGGACATTACCAAAATATTTCCTCTGACAAATAATGGCTTTTGGTATTCAAGCGGCAGCTGAGGATATCCCCAGGATTATGCAGCTGGGGGGACTTGTGGGGATAAACATTACAGCAAATAACAATCCTTCATTTATTAACTGGGAGAGGATGTAGAAAAAGAAAATAGGGATCATGACAAAAATGGCATCTGCTCATTTTAAAGAACAAGAAAAGTAAATATGAAGTTAAACAATACAACAAACAAAACAGAATGAAAAATGATAGCTCAGCACTGTGCAACATATTGTATATATTGAGTTGGCTTGATTTTTAATATATATAACAAAAAAGATTTTATCCCAAGTTCTAGGTGATACATTCATCTGAAAATGAAACCCAGCAGCTTTTTCTCATCCTAAAACCTGAAAGTAACCAACTAGGGACAAACCAACCCCATGCCAGACAGACAGCAGTCCTGATTATGTTTCTCCCTCCCCAGAGCTTGGGTAACTAGATTAAGTATTTTACAGCCCGGGAGACTGAGGGTATGTCTACACTCGGACTGTAGTCCGATTTTACCAAAATCGATTTTTGTGAACCGATATTATGAAGCACAGGCGCCGACTTCCTGTGGTGCCAGTGGGAGCTCACGCCCAGTGTCGGGGGCGGGGCCCCGCTCCCGACGCCGGGCCCCACCCCCAACGCCGGGAGACGTTGCGGGGCCCCGCCCCCGACGCCAACGCAACGTCGCCCAGCGTCGGGGGCGGGGCCCCGCAACGTCTCCCGGTGCTAAGGTAAGATGGCAGTGGGCCCCGGGGTTGGCGGGGAGCTGGCCGCGGGTCCCGGGGCGGGTGGGGAGCTGCCGGTGGGTGCAGAGCACCCACCAATTTTTCCCCGTGGGTGCTCCAGCCCCGGAGCACCCACGAAGTCGGCGCCTATGTTATGAAGTCGAACGTGTGTGTACATACTAAGTACATTAAATCGGCGTTGTGAGTCCACAGTATCGGGGCAAGCGTCGACATTACAAGCGGTGCACTGTGGGTAGCTATCCCACAGTTCCCGCAGTCCCCGCTGCCCATTGGAATTATGGGTCGAGCTCCCGATGCCTGATGGGCCAAGAAATTTGTAGTGGGTGGTTATGGGTACATGTCGTCATTCAAAGGTCACTCCCCCGCTCCCTCCGGGAAAGCAACGGCAGACAATGATTTCGCGCCCTTTTCCCTGGATTGAAAGCGCGGACACCATAGCGCGGCGAGCATGGAGCCCAGGGAGATCATCGCAGCAGTTATGGCCGTTGTCAACACCTCGCGCATTATCGTACGCTTTATCCAGAGCCGGAACTTGAGAAATCAGGAGAGTAGTCAGTGCGGTGACGAGAGTGACGAGGACATGGACACAGACCTCTCTCAGAGAACGGGACCCCGCAAATTAGACATCCTGGTGGCAATGGGGCAGGCTCATGCCGTGGAACGCCGATTCTGGGCCCGGGAAACGAGCACAGACTGGTGGGACCGCATAGTGCTGCAGGTCTGGGATGAATCCCAGTGGCTGCGAAACTTTCGCATGCATAAGGGCACTTTCCTGGAACTTTGTGACTTGCTGTCCCCTGCCCTAAAGCGCCAGGATACCAGGATGAGAGCAGCCCTGACAGTTGAGATGCGAGTGGCGATAGCCCTCTGGAAGCTTGCTACGCCTGACAGCTACCGGTCAGTCGCGAATCAATTTGGAGTGGGCAAATCTACTGTGGAGGTTGCTGTGATGCAAGTAGCCAACGCAATCGTTGAGCTGCCGCTGTCAAAGGTAGTGACCCTGGGAAATGTGCAGGCGATAGTAGATGGCTTCGCTGTGATGGAATTCCCTAACTGTGGTGGGGCTATAGATGGAACGCACATCCCTATCTTGGGACCGGACCACCAGGGCAGCCAGTACATTAACCGAAAGGGCTACTTTTCAATGGTGCTGCAAGCACTGGTGGATCACAAGGGACGTTTCACCAACATCAGCGTCGGATGGTCGGGAAAGGTTCATGACGCGCGCGTCTTCAGGAACTCTGGTCTGTTTAGACGGCTGCAGGAAGGTATTTACTTCCCTGACCAGAAAATAACAGTTGGGGATGTGGAGATGCCTATAGTGATCCTTGGGGACCCAGCCTACCCCTTAATGCCCTGGCTCATGAAGCCATACACAGGCGCCCTGGACAGTGAAAAGGAGCTGTTCAACTACAGGCTGAGCAAGTGCAGAATGGTGGTGGAGTGTGCATTTGGACGTTTGAAAGGGTGCTGGAGAAGCTTACTGACTTGCTCAGATCTCAGCGAAACCAATATACCCATTGTTATTGCTGCTTGCTGTGGGCTCCACAATCTCTGTGAGAGTAAGGGGGAGACGTTTATGGTGGGGTGGGAGGTTGAAGCAAATCGCCTGGCATCAGCTTACACGCAGCCAGACACCAGGGCGATTAGAAGAGCACAGCAGGACGCAGTGCGCATCAGGGAAGCTTTGAAAACTAGCTTCCAGACTGACCAGGGTAACCAGTGACTCTTATGTTTGTTTCTCCTTGATGAGAACCTGCCCCCGTTTGTTTACTCTGTTTATATTGCCTATCCTCTCTAATCACCAACCCCCGTCCAACCCTCCTTCTCCCATTCCAGCGCACCTTGCTTTGAAAGGAAATAAAGGCACCATTGTTTCACAAACAACACATTTTTATTCAGGATTTGGGAAGACATGGAGAGAACTGGGATGGTGGCCAGGGTGGGGTGCATGGAGGAAGGAGGGAAGGAAAGGCCGTTTCAAAATTTGTTGAATGACAACCTTCTGCTGCTTGAGCAATCCGCAGGGGTGGAGTGGTTGTTCGCACATTGCCTCCCCCCCGAGTTTTGGGGACTCTGGGTGAGGAGGCTATGGGACTTGGGGACGGGTGAGGGCGGTTACAGATGTGCTGCAGCGGCGGTCTGTCATCCTGCCTGCGTTCCTGCAGAACATCCACCAGACGCCGGAGTGTGTCGGTTTGCTCCCGCAGTAACCCAAGCATCGCCTCTGTCACCCTCTGGTCTTCCTGCTGCCACCTCTCAGCACGAGTGTCCCTCCTGTCCTCCCATTCGCTGGCCGCTTCCTTGTACTGGGAAATTCTGTCCTTCCACACATTCTGCTGAGCTACTTCACTACGGGAGCACTGCATTAGCTCAGAGAACATCTCGTTGCGTGTGCGTTTCTTTCTTCACCTTATCTGCGACAGCCTTTGGGAGGGAGATGCCAGGGGAAGCCTAGGGACAGTTGCAGCTGTGGGATGAAAAAAAGGGAGTGAATTTTTTAAATAGATACATTTTACAGAACAATGCATATACTCTTTCGCGGTGAACAGCACCATTCACAGTACCTGCCAAATATACTTGCAGTACAAGGTTGCATTTTGCATCTTTATATTGAGTGCCTGGGGCTTTGGTGTACAGATCACACACGCAGGGCTGGGCAATGGAATTTGGCTAGCGGGCAGCCATGGTAAGCCATAGACTTTCGGCTTCGGAAACCTTAATTAACACCAGCGCCCTCCTTTCAAGCTCAAAGCCAAGTAACTCAAAACAAAGTAACTCCAGCCATCCCATTCTCTGGGATGCTAGCTTTCACCATCACCCAAAAGCGTGGCTGGTATCAGGGAAGCTCCTTGCTAGCCGAACGCCAACTGCTCAGCATGAACGATCCCCCTCACCGCTCGGCTGGTATCACGGAAGCTCCCTGCTACCCGAACGCCAACTGCCCAGCCTGAACGGCACCCCTCCCCGCCCCCACCACGTGGCTGAATCAGGGAAGCTCCCTGCTAGCCAAACGCCAACTGCCCAGCATGAACGATCACCCTCCCCTCCCCCACCACGTGGCTGGAAACTGCGGGGAGGATTTCTTTTCAGGAACAGGCCAACAGCCCTGTAGAAACGGCCACCTCTGACTGTCCCCATAATTAAATTCCCATATTTCAAACAGGTCACCATGAATAATATCACTCTGATGAGGATAACACAGACAGAGAAAGAACGGATGTTGCTTGAATGCCAACAAACTCCGGGGCCGTATGCTGCCAGTCTTTGCCATGCAATGATACCAGAGTACTTGCTACTGGCCTGGCGTGGTAAAGTTTCCTACCATGGAGGACGCAATAAGGCTGCTCTTCCCAGAAACCTTCTGCAAAGGCTTTTAGCCCAGGGCTACACTGGGGGGGGGGTGTCGATCTACGATACGCAGCTTCAGCTACGTGAATAGCGTAGCTGAAGTCGGCGTATCGTTGATCGACTTACCTGGCCGTGAGGACGGCGGCGAGTTGATCGCTGCCGCTCCCACGTCGACTCCGCTTCCGCCTTTCGATGAGGTGGATTTCCGGAGCCGATGGGGAGAGCTTTTGGGGATCGATTAATCGAGTCTAAACGAGATGCGAAAAATCGATCCCCGATAAATCGATTGCTACCCGCCGATCCGGCGGGTAGTGAAGACAAGCCCTTAGAGTACCTCCAGGAGAGTTTCATGGAGATGTCCCTGGAGGATTTCCGCTCCATCCCCAGACATGTTAACAGACTTTTCCAGTAGCTCTACTGGCAAGGAATGCATCCCAAGACCTCAGGGCAAAGTAACCATTAAAAACCAATTGCTTTACAACCATGTCTTTTCTATTGAAAAGACACACTCAGCTGATGTGCCTTCTCCGGCTTCACGGTCCGAGATACTGCCTTGGGAGGGTTGGGAGGTGATCTCTGTCAGGGTGAGGAAAAGTTCCTGGCTTTCGGGGAAATCGCCCTGCAGAGCACTGTCGACCACCTCGTCCTCATCATCCCCCTCATCATCTTCCCCGTCCACAAAAACCTCAGAGAATGCGAGTGATGAGAATACCCCATCCTCGGAGTCCACGGACATGGGTGGGGTAGTGGTGGTGTCCCCCATTAGGATGGCATGCAGCGCAGCGTAGAAGCGGCATGTCTGGGGATCTGACCCGGAGCGTCCATTTGACTCTTTGATCTTCTGGTACGCTTGTCTCAGCTCCTTAATTTTAACGCGGCACTGCGTTGCATCCCTGCTGTATCCTCTGTCCGTCATGGCCTTGGAGATTTTTTCATAGATTTTTGCATTACGTCTTTTCGATGCTAGCTCTGCTAGCACGGATTCATCTCCCCAGACTGCTATCAGGTCTAACACCTCCCGTTCTGTCCATGCTGGAGCCCTCTTTCTATTCTGGGATTGCATGGTCACCTCTGCTGAAGAGCTCTGCATCGTTACCTGTGCTGCTGAGCTCGCCATGCTGGCCAAACAGGAAATGAAATTCAAACTGGCCAAACAGGAAATGAAATTCAAATGTTCCCGGGGCTTTACCTGGGGCTTTACCTGGCCAGAGCATCTGATCTGGGACTGCTGTCCAGAGAGGTCGCAGTGGTGCACTCTGGGATATCTCCTGGAGCTATTAGTGTCGAATTCTGTCCACACTAACCCTAATTTGACACAGCAATATCGATTTTAATGCTAATCCCCTCGTCGGGGAGGAGCACAGAAATCGATTTTAAGATCCCTTTATATCGAAATAAATGGCTTCTTTGTGTGGACAGGTGCATGGTTAATTCGATTTAACGCTGCTAAATTCTATATAAACTCTTAGTGTAGACCAGGCCTGACACTCAGAGGTGAAGGGCTAGACTAGTACCTTGCAATCTGCCCTAACTAAGGGGCAATGAGTAGCTGTGCTGCCTCAAGAGCAGGATAGGGACCAAACTGGGACTCAGATTCACAATTTGATCCATATTCCCCCCTCTGTGCTGGCTCAATTGTGTTGGCTAGTGCATTGGAGGAGCAGGAAGGGGAGAAGGATCCCAGTGGCAAATGCTCTCCTGCAGTGTGTATCTGTGCAGAGGAATAAGGAGGCATCCTATACCCGCTTACGCAGGAATGTTCAGGAGCTCTCAGTTGAGGCCTATGTGATTTGCCCAAATCCACAGAAGGCATCATCAGTGTCAGAGAGAGAGTTAAGAACTCAGGAGTTCCTGACTCTGAGTCCTGTGTTCAGGCCATGAGAGCATGCCTCTTTCTGCTGACCTTTTAGAACAGGGGTGGGCAAACATTTTGGCCCAAGGGCCTTATCTGGGTATGGAAATTGTATGGTGGGCCATGAATGCTCACGAAATTGGGATGCAGGAGCAGGTGAAGGTTCTGGCTGGGGGTGCCGACTCTGGGGTTGGGCCAGAAATGAGGAGTTCAGGGTGTGGGAGGGGGCTCCAGGCTGGGGCAGGGGCATGGGACGGGGTCAGGGCTGCAGGCTCTGGGCGGCACTTACCTCAAACAGCTCTTGGAAGCAGTGGCATGTCCCCCCTCTGGCTCCTATGTGGAGGTGGGGCCAGGTGGCTCTGCGTGCTGCCCCATCTGCAGGCACCGCCCCTGCAGCTCCTATTAGCTGCAGTTCCCGGCCAATGGGAGCTGTGGGGGTGGCACTTGGGGCGGGGGCAGTGCGCGGAGCCCCCTGGCTACCCCTAAACGTAGGAGCCAAAGGGGAGAGATGCTGCTGCTTCCGGGAGCCTCCGTGCATTCAGAGCGGCCTCCAACCCCACTCCCCACCTGGAGCGCAGGAGTAGGTCAAGCCCCAGACCCCGCTCCCCAGCGGGAGCTCGAGGGCCAGATTAAACAGGCTGGAGGGCCATAGTTTGCATACCCCTGTTTTAGAAGCACTCATGCCAGCTAGAATGAACTCAGATGCACAGGACTATGAACTCTTTAACCTGTGTAGATTCTATATGTTTCCAAGTAGAGCTACAAAATACCCACCTTTGGGAGAGCTGACCAAACAGGAAACTGAGTAACAAAAACAAAAGACCAACCCTCAAAGAGAGATTCAGAGATTCCAAGGCCAGAAGGGACCATTGTAATATCTAGTCTGGCCTCCTGTATCACACAGGCCATAGACGTTCCCTAAAATAATTCCTAGAGCATGGCTTTTAGAAAAACATTCCATCTGGATGTAATAGTGGCCAGTAAGGAAGAATCCCCCACAACCCTTGCTAAATTGTTCCAATGGTTAATTACACTCACAGTTAAAAATTTACGCCTTATTTCCTGTCTGAATTTGTCTAGCTTCAGCTTCCAGCCTTTGGATAGTGCTATATTGAAGAGCCCATTATTATTTCTTCCCCATGTAGGTACTTCTAGAGTGACTCATATCTAGTCCTCCCTAACCTTCTCTTTGTAAAGCTAAATAGATTGAGCTCCTTAACCCTCTCACTATAAGGCAGGTTTTCTAATTCTTTAATCATTCTCATGGCTCTTTACGAATAGTCTCCAATTTTTCAACATCCTTCTTGAATTGTGGGCACCAGAACTGGACACAGTCTTCCAGCCCTGGTCACACTAGTGTCAAATACTGAGATAAACTAACCTCTCTACTGCTGCTCGAGATTTCCCTGTTTATGTATCTGTAACGAGGCGCTGTGGTCCCCCACCGCCCCAGAGAGGGACAAGCCCCTCCAGACACCAAAGTGGGCAGGGCCAGAGAGCTCCGAACCTACCTTTCAGTGGGTCAGGCGAAGGACAGGAAGTAGAAAAGCATGGGGCTAGAGCTCACGCGGGTGCAGCCGCTGGAGAGGCCAGATGCCTCTGGCCTAGCTCTTGGCTGGGAGACCCTGGCAACTGGCAGCAGACCCGAACACTGGCCCGCCTGACTAATGCCTGATGCTGACCAGAGTCCGGAGTAGCTGCCAAGCCCACTCCTCGCCAGTTTCACGGAGGAGCTGCCAAGACCGCCCCTCCCCAGTTACCCAGAGGACCCCATGGTGGTTGAACCCCGCTGGAGGACACCTTCCTGACCCAGGTACCTCTAGAGGAGGAGTTAGGAAGTGGCCCGGGGGCAGCCGACCCTAGTCTGGCTGCAGCACTGCCAGAGCCTATGTCAGTGTGATGTGGCGAGGATCCCCACTGACTCAGCAGTAGGACTTTTGCCGCTGCTAGGGCCTTAAGTTGGGCTGGGATGCCGAAGAGTGGGAGGGCCTGCATCCCCCATCACCCAACTCGTGGGTGGCAGTCTCCCCCTCTCCCAGGCCCCTCTGAGGCAAGGGCCTGGGCTGCTTGTTTACCTGTCTGAGCTCAGTCCTCCCTGAGGGCTTGAGCCACTGACTCCTTGCTGCCCCACCCTGATCCAAGGCCTGGGCATGTTACTTATAAACTGCTGCTCAGCCCTGCCTAAGGGCCTGAGCCTTAGTTTCATTGCTGCCCTGCCCTGCCCTAGGGCCTGGGCTTGGTAATTGTAGAATTGTTGCTCAGCCCTGACTGAGGGCCTGAGCCACCGCCTGCTGGCACTCACCGCCCATGATTGGGCACGAATAACTGTTTTATGGCATCTTCCCGGGCACCCCTGTGAGAGACTCCTGCGACTGGACTGATTCCACGCCAGCAACTGTGAGGACATAATGAGGCAGTGTGATCCCCCTCCGCCCCGGAGAGGGACGAGCCCGGCTAAGCCCCTCTACAGCATCCCAGGATTGCATTAGCCCTTTTGGCTACAGTGTCACATTGGGAGCTCATGTTTAGCTGATTATCCAGCATGATTCCCGAATCTTTTTCAGCATCCTCTTACCAGGCTAGAATCCCCCATCTTGTAAGTATGGCCTATAATCTTTATTCCTAAATGTTTGCATTTACATTTAGTTGTACTAACACTCATATTGCACCCATCATACCAAGCAATCCAGATCTCTCTGTATCAGTGACTTGTTCTTTTTCATTATTTACCACTCCCGCAATCTTTATGTCCTCGGCAAACATTATCAGTAGTGATGTTATGTTCTCCTCTAGGTCATTGATTAAAATGTTAAACAGTGTGAGGCCACGAACAGATTCCCTGTGGGACTCCACTAGAAAAGCATCTCTCAGTGATGATTCCCCTTTATAATTACATTTTGAGTCCTATCAGTTAGCCAGCTTTTAATCTATTTAATGTGCACTATGATAATTTTATATCATTCTAGTTTTTTTAATCAAAATGCGTTGTGCCAAGTCAAATGCCTTACAGAAGCTGAGTATATTACATCAACACTATTACGTCTATCAACCAAATTTATAATTTCTTCAAAAAAAGATATCAAGCTAGTTTGACAGGATCTATTTTTCATAAACCCATGCTGATTGGTGTTCAGCATAGGCATCGACTCCGTGGGTGCTCCGGTGCTGGAGCACCCACGGAGAAAAATTGGTGGGTGCTCTGCACCCACCGGCAACTCCCCGCCCGCCCCGGACCCGCGGCAAACTTACCGGGCACCGGGAGATGTTGCGGGGCCCTGCCCCCGACGCTGGGCAACGTTGCGTCGGCGTCGGGGCCCCGCAATGTCGCCCGGCGTCGGGGGTGGGGCCCGGCGTCGGGCGGGGCCCCGCCCCCGACGCCGGGTGACACCACCCACGGGCGGGGGCGGAAGTCAGCCCCTGTGGTGTTCAGTATATTACCCTCCTTTAATTCTTTATTAATCAAGTCTCATATTGGCCATTCCATTATCTTGCCTGGGATCAAAGTCAGATTAACAGGCCTGTATTTACCCAGTCATTCCATTTACCATTTTTAAAAACTGAGACAACATTAGCTTTCTTCCAGTTTTCTGGAACTTCCCTAGTATTTCAAAACTTATTGAAAATCAACATTAATGGTCCAGTGAGCTCCTCACCCAGCTCTTTTAAAACTCTTGGATGCAAGTTACCAGGGCTTGCTGATTTAAAAATTTCTAACTTTAGTAGCTGCTGTACAACATCCTCCTGAGATGCTAATAGAATGGAAAGAGTGTTATCATCATATGATATGACTACAGCACCTGTTTTTCCCCCAAATACATATCAGAAATGTTTATAAGCTCTAATCCTATACACACTAACATCTAGTGAGGTGATCAGACATGCAAGAACCTGTCACAATTCATACGTGCTGCAATTCCCCTGAAGAGCTGAGTGGCTAAGAATGCATCATTTGTGACAGGTGCAGTATTATAACTCCGACATCAATGAGGCCAGGAGAGTCACAAACTCCCTTTATGTGAAAGTCAAAAGGGGAGCCAGTGACCCTGAAAAAGTCTTGTACTAGTTCATTATTAAGCAGCCAGGAAAATACCTGGAAGACTTGGCTAATGATAAATGGTACTATATATTGCTAGAAAATTCTCTGAAAGGAATCTAGACTTTAACTGGACTATTTCTTGTAGAGACAAACTGCCTACAATTTTCATTCATACACCTTTGAGGTTATCAGGGCCGGCCCTAGCTTTTTGGCCGCCCCAAGCAAAAAATAAAAAACCCCACAAGCGCCGCCCCCCCCCCAACGCCGGCCAAAACATCCCACCCCCCCAACAACGCCACCCCGCCAAAATGCCTGCAGCGGGAAGAGCGGCATGCCCGCCGCCCCGCTCCCCCTGCCAGTGGGGAGCGCGGAACGCCTGCCGCCCCGCTGCCCCGGCGGGGAGCGGAGCACGCCGGCGGCCCCGCTGCCCCGGCCGGGAGTGGAGCACGCCAACGGGGAACGGAGCACGCCGGCCGCCCCTCTGCCCCGGTGGGGAGCAGAGCACACCGGCCGCCCCTCTGCCCCGGCGGGGAGCGGAGCACGCCGGCCGCCCCTCTGCCCCGGCGGGGAGCAGAGCACGCCGGCTGCCCCGCTGCCCCGGCTGGGAGCGGAGCACGCTGCCCCGGCCGGGAGCGGAGCACGCCGGCGGCCCCGCTGCCGCGGCCGGGAGCGGAGAACGCCGGCGGGGAGTGGAGCACGGCGGCCGGGCGGGGAGCGGAGCATGCTGGCTGCCCCGCTGCCCCGGCAGGGGCGCCAGAGAAAGGGTTTTTGTTTTTTTTTTTAAACAAAAAAACCTAAAAACCTTGAGTGCCGCCCCCCTCCAGGTGCCTCTCCAAGCACGTGCTTGGTAGGCTGGTGCCTGTAGCCGGCCTTGGAGGTTATTCCAATAAGTCTGACTGACCCGTACAGACCAAGGGTCAGATTCACAAAAGGACTTAGGTGTTTAGCTGCCACCTAAATCCCAGAATCAGGCCACTCTGGTATTCACAAAACCCCTGCTCAGTTGCCCCCAACTCCTTTTGGGTCCTACATTTGCTCAGCACCTAAATTTTTGCAGTAAAAGTTCCCTAGGTATCTATGTTTCTGCCTCTAAGCATGTGCACTACAGCCCCTAACTTAGGCTTTGGGAATCCAAGTGATTTTCTAGGCACCTAAAAGCTAGGCATGGTGACACTTAGCTTCACTAAGCCTGAGTCTTGGTTTACTAGGGGACTACACTAGGGGAGGGATCGATTTAAGATACGCAACTTGTTGACGTACTTAGATCGACTTACCACGGCGTCTTCACAGCGGTGAGTCGCCTGCTGCCACTCCCCCACTGACTCTGCCTGCACCTCTCGCGGCGGTGGAATACTGGAGTCGACGGGAGAGTGCTCGGGGATCGATTTATCGCATCTAGACTAGACACGATAAATCAACCCCCGATAGATCAATCGCTACCTGCCGATCTGGCGGGTAGTGTAGACATACCCTAAGTTCCTTCGTGAATCTAGCCCCACGTGCCTAATTCTTCCCTCACTTACACTTAGTGTTCATCCAGAGTAACTTCTAGAGGTGGTCAGTTTTTTTTCATCAAAGTATTTTTTCAATGAAAAATGGCTTTTTGACCAAAATGAAAATGTGTAGGAATTATTCATTTTGGTCAAAATTTTCTGATTTGTTTTTATGGAAAAATTGGGGAGGGGGAATGTAAACATTTTCACTTTTCAGTAAAATATTTTGCTTATGGTACAAAAAAATTGGCTTTTGAAAAATGAAAATTTTAACTGAAAACCATAAATTGTAACTAAAACAGTTTGGAAAAACGGAAAATATTTCAGTTTTTGGTTTCAGTTTTTTGTCCAAAAATGAAAAATTGTCATGGACATTTTGAAACACAAAACAAAAACAAAAAACCACCAATCAACCAAAAAACAATATCAAAAGATGAAATTCCTATGAATGATATTAGGCATTATTTGGCCAGTTCTGTAACTTCACTGAAGCCAATGGATTACAAAGGAATTAGTCCTAAAGGTGTAGACAAGTATGTTTTTCCAAATCAAGTGCTAGCTGCAAAGATTTGGGGAAATGATGGTGTTTTAGCATCATTAAGCAACATCGTTAAGCAACATCGTTAAGCAACAAGTGACTTAAGTTTTAAAATAAGAAATATTTTTAACAAGGCTAAAACACATTTAATAATTATTTATGAAAGGAGACTTTTAATAATTATTGATAGACAAGTCCCTATAGCCCTTGAGTTTACATGGTATTCAGAACAGCATTCCGATCTGTAATTTCATAGATTCATAGATTCATAGATTCTAGGGCTGGAAGGGACCTCGAGAGGTCATCGAGTCCAGCCCCCTGCCCTCATGGCAGGACCAAATACTGTCTAGACCATCCCTGATATACATTTATCTAACCTACTCTTAAATATCTCCAGAGATGGAGATTCCACAACCTCCCTGGGCAGTTTATTCCAGTGTTTAACCACCCTGACAGTTAGGAACTTTTTCCTAATGTTCAACCTAAACCTCCCTTGCTGCAGTTTAAGCCCATTGCTTCTTGTTCTATCCTTAGAGGCTAAGATGAACAAGTTTTCTCCTTCCTCCTTATGACACCCTTTTAGATACCTGAAGACCGCTATCATGTCCTCTCTCAGTCTTCTCTTTTCTAAACTAAACAAACCCAATTCCTTCAGCCTTCCTTCATAGGTCATGTTCTCTAGACCCTTAATCATTCTTGTTGCTCTTCTCTGGACCCTCTCCAATTTCTCCACATTTTCTTGAAATGTGGTGCCCAGAACTGGACACAATACTCCAGTTGAGGCCTAACCAGCGCAGAGTAGAGCGGAAGAATGACTTCTCATGTTTTGCTCATAACACTGCTCTACAGCCAAAATACTTCTGAAATAAATGTAGTCAAACTTTACTAATTCTGGGTCACTGAGAACGAAAATGATGCTTAAAATTGTTGATTGGCTCTAGTTTTCAAGACATGCTATTGGGTCAGTATATACGACCCTTGACTTGGGAATGGCGGAGGATAAGTGAGTTATAAAGGGAAGGGATCTCAATTTAAACCAGAAATGGCTAAAATACATCTTTGACTGGATCTATGAATAAATCTATGACTGGGTTTGGACAGTACTTGCTTTTTAGGCAAAACAATGAATGATGCAATCTGAAGCTGTTATTGCGTCATACATTATATGAATTGCATCATGTTATTCCTAGAAGTCATGGATGATGCAATCATAATGAAGCTTACATCACTCTGCTGAACAAATTGCCCTATATCAGCTCTAGAAATCATACAGTGTCATGCTCTCTTATTTGTCAGTGTTTGATTTTGCAAAGGGACACATTTCTGTTTAGCCAAAGTGAGCAGAGATGCCTCTTCCTTGTGTGAACAGTGCAGATAACTTCTGCTATGTTTGTGGTGAAGTGACTTTTGCATCACAAAAGCACAGTATAACCACTATGGTTAAGAAAGCCTATCACCTTTCTTTTGGCTGCAAAATTGCAGATCAGGACAAGAGGTGGGCCCCACACATATGCTGCAACACTTGTGCAACAAATCTTCGCCAGTGGTTGAACAGGAAAAGGAAATCTATGCCTTTTGCAGTGCCAATGATTTGGAGAGAGCCAACAGATCAGACCAGCAATTGTTACTTCTGCATGGTGCCTCCAGTTGGGAAAGGTGTGTCAAAGAAGAAAAAGTGGACTGTGCATTATCCAAACATTCCATCAGCTATACGCCCAGTACCCCACGGAGAAGGACTGCCGGTTCCTGATGCACCAGAATCATTCTCACTTGAGTCAGACGAGGAAGAGGAAGAGGATGAAACTTCTAGTCCTGAACCATCAATGTCACAGGACCCACATTTTCTCCCATCCTCCTCCTCCTCTGAACCATACCTCATAACACAAGGTGAACTGAATGACCTTGTCAGGGATTTGGAACTACCCAAGAGTAAGGCAGAGCTTTTGGGCTCCAGACTACAGCAGTGGAATCTCCTGGCAGGTGATGTTAGGGTTTCCATGTTCCGTGACCGTCAAAAGGATCTTGTCCCATTCTTCTTCATGGAAGGTGATCTTGTAGCCTGCAACAACATCGATGGTGTGATGGCAGCCCGCAACATCGTTCACGATCCAGATGAGTGGAGACTGTTCATTGATTCATCGAAGACGAGTCTTAAAGCTGTTTTACTGCATAATGGCAATGTTTTGCCATCAATTCCAGTTGGTCATGCAGTCCATAGGAAGGAAACCTATGACAACATGAAACAACTTTTGAGGTGCATAAACTATGACCAACATCAGTGGCAGCTTTGTGGCGATTTGAAGGTTGTTGCTCTCTTGCTTGGTCTGCAGACTGGATACACAAAGTACTGCTGTTTTCTCTGCGAATGGGATAGTCGTGCAAGAGATTCCCACTACATCAAGAAAGATTGGCCACTCCGACAGTCATTGGAGCCTGGGAGGAAAAGTGTTCAGCATCCACCACTTGTTGAATCAAGGAAGATTTTGTTACCACCCTTACACATCAAGCTGGGTCTGATGAAGAACTTTGTCAAGGCCATTGACAAAACACAAGCAGCTTTCAAGTACCTCCATGGAAAATTTCCAAGGTTAAGTGAAGCTAAGATAAAGGAAGGTGTCTTTGTTGGTCCTGAGATTCGTGAACTTCTTCGAGATAATGCATTTGACCATGCACTGCGTGGCAAGGAAAAAAAGGCATGGAAAGCCTTCCAGTTAGTGGCAATCAATTTTCTCGGAAACAACAAGGCAGACAACTACAGGTTGTTGGTGGAAAACCTCCTCAAGGCATACAAAAGCCTTGGTTGCAACATGTCACTAAAGATACATTTTTTGCACTCTCATCTAGATTTTTTTCCACCCAACTGCGGAGCAGTGAGCGACGAGCACAGCGAGCGATTTCACCAGGACATTGCAACAATGGACAAACGCTATCAAGGCAAATGGAGCCCATCAATGCTTGCAGACTATTGCTGGACAGTGACAAGAGAGGCTCCATTTCATGAATACAAGAGACAAGCCAAGAAGCGCCGAGTAGACACTGAATAGGACTAAACTATGTACATAATAGCTTTTTGCCTTTTGTTTCATAATACATTTTATTTATATAACCCCTTTGCTGATTTTTAAAGTGTTACATAAACAGGACAGGTGAAATAGTATCATGTAAAGCAACCATAAACACATGAAAAGACCTAGGTTTACAATTTATGATTAAATCTCTACTATCTACACAATATACATAGACATAAAATGTAAAAACTTAAATATCTTAGAAACAGTAGCCAATCAGTTGTTTTAATTGTCATATTTGAATTCAGCACATCAAAATACATACTAAATAGCACATTTTATCTCTGAAGCAGACGACTTCTCAAAAATTGTAGACCAGTGTAACACACCTGTTAATGCAGCCCAGAATCAAGTTTGCTTTTTTTGCAATAGCATCACACTGTTGACTCATATTTAGCTTGTGGTCCACTATAACCCCTAGATCCCTTTCTGCCGTACTCCTTCCTAGACAGTCTCCTCCCATTCTGTATGTGTGAAACTGATTGTTCCTACCTAAGTGGAGCACTTTGCATTTGTCCTTATTAAACTTCATCCTGTTTACCTCTGACCATTTCTCCAATTTGTCCAGATCATTTTGAATTATGACCCTATCCTCCAAAGCAGTTGCAATCCCTCCCAGTTTGGTATCATCTGCAAACTTAATAAGCGTACTTTCTATGCCAATATCCAAGTCGTTGATGAAGATATTGAACAGAGCCGGTCCCAAAACAGACCCTTGCGGAACCCCACTCGTTATACCTTTCCAGCAGGATTGGGAACCATTAATAACTACTCTCTGAATACGGTTATCCAGCCAGTTGTGCACCCACCTTATAGTAGCCCCATCTAAGTTGTATTTCCCTAGTTTATTGAAAAGACTATCATGCGAGACCGTATCAAATGCCTTACTAAAGTCTAGGTATACCACATCCACCGCTTCTCCCTTATCCACAAGACTCGTTATCCTATCAAAGAAAGCTATCAGATTGGTTTGACATGATTTGTTCTTTACAAATCCATGCTGGTTATTCCCTATCACCTTACCACCTTCCAAGTGTTTGCAGATGATTTCCTTAATTACTTGCTCCATTATTTTCCCTGGCACAGAAGTTAAACTAACTGGTCTGTAGTTTCCTGGGTTGTTTTTATTTCCCTTTTTATAGATGGGCACTATATTTGCCCTTTTCCAGTCTTCTGGAATCTCTCCTGTCTCCCATGATTTACCAAAGATAATAGCTAGAGGCTCAGATACCTCCTCTATTAGCTCCTTGAGTATTTAGTCCTTATGTTTAAGGGCTGAGTCCCTGACTAACAGGAATCCAGATTACATGTAAAATATTTGCAGTTCATAGGTATCCATACCAATTCTAATCACAACAAACTAAATTCAACCCTCAGAGACACTTCCACAACTCTCACTGAAGTCAATATATGTATCTTGTAATTTGTCCCTCAGTTATTTCCTCAGTGATGGATGTTACGCAGAAAAGCAAACAAAAAATTGCACCCATCTGATGTTATATTTCTTCTCAATGACACCTCTTAAAAGTATTGTTACAATTTTTGCTAACATGTGCATAGATTCACACAGATAATCTATTCATCACCTCGCAATAAAACAATATTTGCTTTAGACTGTGGCCCTAAGTGTTAAGTCTAATTTTGTCTTGGACATATCCAGTGACAGTATTATGAAACCTCCATGACTTCCTTGAGTATATTACTTTAAGAACTATTTTCTAATCCTTATTTTGAGTTTTACCCTTTTGAAATTACTGCTCCTTGTTTTCCTCCTTTTTGAATAATGCTTCCTTCTAATTTTTTAACATCTGTACCATCTATCAACCACAACTGCATCACCTATTGTCACCTCTTTTCCAAGTTGGAAAGTATCTATATAGTTTCTCCTAACAGGACATGCCCTCTAACCTTACTATCCATTTCTCTTTTGTGCTGCTGTGACTTTATCCCTATCTCTTCTATAGTGAGGGGTCCAGAACTAAACAAAGATCTCGAGTTATGTTCTTGCAGCCAGTGGGACTATTTGGGTGATCAAGTGCTCCCCAACATGAACAAGCGTTCCACAATTGAGTCCTTAAGATTTCCTCTACCCACGGATAGCATGAGTGCACTTCCATAGGGGCCAGCTTCAGCGAACAGACATACTGTTGGCTAAAGTCAAGGTTCACTTTGGCCCCAATCCTGCTCCCCATGTAGTTCATTGCAGTTTTGTTAATATCTTCGGTGAGAGCAGGAGTGGGCCTTCTATCTCCAAATTATTTAGTTTTCCCCCTGCCTGTTTCTCTTCCCCAAATGACACATTCTCATTACATTATTTTGTTGTAAATATAAGAAAAGGCTTCCTGTTGACATGAGTAACACAATTCTGAACAGAGAGTGCTGCTAGTCTTGTTTATTTGGCTTTATTGTTTGTGTTCAGTTGTACTGCTACTCCCCAGGACTTGTCTATGTATTATTTCTTGACTCATTTTACCTGAATTCTGGAGGAGGCTCATTGGTCAAATGCGGCCCACAGGTGTCAGTAATTTCCCTTGCAGTTTCCCTCATATACTTTCTTCTTTAATACAGAGTTGTGACCCACTGAGACTACAGAGAAGGGCTGCCCGGGCCAAAATGGTACATTATATGCTGTGATGCATAGCCTGCCTTATTGACAGCTGCTCCCTACTCCATTTTATGCACATTAGAAATGTTTTCCAAAATTATGCACAGGGAAAGACTTAAATTGTGGTTGGTGAGGAGTCTCAGAAATGCCAACAGCATCAGGCAACCGGCAGTTGGTTCCAGTTGTAGGCAATGGCGGAGACAGCTCAGTACTATGACCAGCAGAAGTTGATCCCCTTTTTGGATGTGCAGTTTCCTCCTCTTTAATCAGCCATGTTTTCAGTGATTTTATTTTAGCCCCTGAATATATCTGCTTTGTTTTGGAACTTCACTCGGGCACTACTCACTTAGTGAGACCAGCAGAGCACTACAGAATTACAAAACACACACAATACTTCTCTGGCAAACTGAATCATTTAGTTGGCCTCTTCGTTTTATATAGCCACTGCATTCTTTGTAGAATAGTCAAGAATGTGGCAGAACGAAGAAAGGGAACAGACTACACCTGATCTGTTGATTACACTGGAAAACAGCTGCTTTCATGTTTTGCTTAGGTAACTCCCTGGAATCCTCTCATACCCAGAGAGTCTAACAAGGAAAGGACTACAAATAAGATGGTAGCTGATGGCCCTGTGATCCCAAGGCATGATGGGACTAGTGTCAGAGGCTGCAAAAAAACAGCCAAAGAATCATGGGCTCAGTGACATCTGGCCTCCCTTTCCCTTTGTGAAAAAGAACATATGGAACTCATGAGGGAGGAGGGACAAAAGAAGAAGAGAGTCAATTAGGAGTCTCTAGTCTGCCCCAAAGGAGTTGCAGCTGGCCGGACCTATCAGGACTCCCTAGATAAAGAGGGGATGAGAAGTCCTCGTGCACAGAGACAGAACAAGAGGATTAGTCAGGGGTGCTGGAACAATTTGTATAGTGGGGGTTCTGAGAGCCACTGAACCTAACTGTAAACCCTGTATATGATGGAAACCACTTCAAACAAGGCGGTGCAGCAGCACCCTTAGTTCCAGCACCTATGGGGTTAATAACCTTCGTGAGAGAAGGAGGGAAATGGCCAGGCTTGCTGCAGAAAGAGTGGGGAAAGCAAACAGCAGAGCCTCACCCTGGCACACATAATTCCTCAGAGGAGACCCGGCTTGCTAAACCATTTTCCAGCCAGGGAAGAAAGGAGCCAGAGCCTGCTGCAAGAGGGACCTTTGACTGGCCCCAGCTCCCAAGTGCCAGCAGAAAGAGAGGGACTTCAAGCAACCAAGACCAAGAGAGAACTGTACTCCTCCTGAGCTGCAGAGAACAAACTGTGAGTTATCAGGGGACTGTCCCTTATACAATAGTTAGATAATGTAAAAGGGGTATTCAACAGCTATTATTTTTTAACTCAGCCTCACCACCCCATAAAAATGTTGTCTATGTCCCTGAACTGTCAGTAGCTAATATAAAACCCAGGCAGATGCTGGGGCAGCACAATATGTGGTCTATATAAATGTCCCACTTTTCCATTTGAATGAGGTGCACACATTGCGGATACCCATATTCTTGTCTGGAAGAGATTCCAGGTGTAAGCAAACTGTAGATTTATGTAACAACAGATTAGGGCTGTGTCTAAACTAGCTGTTTTTCAGGACCCCATTGCTGCCACCACCACCATTGCACTAGATAGATCCACTAGTGGCAGCCCTGGTGGGAATGCCATAGACTGAAACAACAGGGCCCAGGCCTTTTTATCATTGTGTTGTCTAACCCTGCTCAAAGCAGTTCTAAATAATGTGGTGGCAGAAATGCCCATGCCCTGTCTACTTTAGGGCTCCCATCTTTGCTACCACTGGTGGCGCTGCATTAGTAGTAGTGCAAGAAAGGGGTTTCTTAAAACATGCTAGTATAGACAAGGCTTCTAAGGCGTCATATTTTTTTGTAACAATAAAAATAATGACACTGGATGGTGTGATGAAATGTGGTAGTCCCTGGTCTGTTACAGCAGTTCTAAGGAGTAAAACAAATCTTAAAAGTTCCTGCAACAGTTATATATTAGATTTGCCTCAGATAATATAACACTGGAATTTACTCTACTGGTAAACATTTAGGGACAGAAATAAAGGTGTAGGGCTAAACACATTGCTGTTGTAACTCTACTGGAGTCAGTGGACTTGTGTCAGCAGAAAATTTTGCCTAGGGTTTGTTTGTCTTATGATTCTCACTGGCTTTTGTAAGGCAGTTAAGGAGGAACCCAATGCTTTGTTATGAGGGATGGAGGGGTGATTCTGAGCATATTTAGTGGGATTTTCCAAGCACACTTAGTGGGGTTGTTTCCCTGACATTGTTTTCAAGAACTTGATTTTCATATTAGACGAGGGAAAGTCAGAGGCCTCATTCAGAGGAGATGAAAATTATGGGTTAAGTTAATAATTTACATGCTAGGAGAGTGGGGTGGGTTTGTAGTAGTAAAAGTAATCAGCAGGAGGATGTGAGAGGTATGTGCCAGGCTCCTTTACCTTCCACTTTCATACTCCACCCCCTGTTCGTTGATTTTTTTCCTTCTGCAAACCTGCCCTTCAGCTCCTGTGGCACCAATTTACACTCTCATGGATTCCCCCCATCCCTTTGCTAGCATGTAATTTATACCACCACCATGTAACTCACACCACCTCTCAACTGGGCCCACAGACTCTGCTGTGGAGAGGGTGCAGCACAGAAGACCAGACAGGCTATTTACATGGCCACCAAAGATGAGTGAAATTAAAAAATTTCTCTGAAGAATGTAAATTAGCCGCCACAGCTGCAGAGTACAGGAAACCTGGGGAGCTTTTGGCAGCCAACATCCCCAGCAACTGTTTATTACTGAACTGAGCCCTTTAATAGCCTATTGTTCACAGTGCACCAGTTATTAGGTAGATATGGGCTTCTGTGAATTATAGCACACACATGTTCAGTGTATATACAAAGACACAAACAGAAATAAGTACACAGATAATGATGTACATATGGTAGAGAAATCAAATCTATCTAATTTCATAAGGACCATGCAGAATATAAAATGGACATAAAAGAAACTGAGCCAGTTAGGATACATCTGATTTTTATAATTAACTCTGGGGGCAAGAGGGAATGTATATGGGTATCTAAGAAAGTGCTGTGATCTGAAAGGATTGAAAATACCTGCCTTGATGCTTCTCTTGCTGAGGGAAGCAGTGTAGTCTAGTGGTGAGAGCACTGTAGTTAGACCCCCAGTTCCCCTGAGTCTATCATTGCTCTGACATGCTGGGTGACTTTGGGCAAGTCGCTTCAGTTCTTTGTGTCTCCGTTTTCCCTCTCACCCTTTGTGTGTCTTGCCTATAGACAAGCTCACAGAGTATAAATTCTTCAGGGCAGAGACTGTCTCTTACTACAGTGCCTAGCACTGAGGGGCCCTGCTCTAGCACTACTGTCGTGCAAATACAACTTGCCGTAGTGTAAATCAGCAGAGTAATTCTGTTGAAGCCAATGGGGTTACATGCATGGGAGTCAGGTGTAATAGGACAAGGGAGGCTAGGGCTGCCTGGCACAGCCGCTGCGCCACCAGATGCCTGGCTGTGGTGACCCTGCTTGTGCTCTGCCTCTTCCTGTTCCTGCTCTGCCCCTTCCCCGAGGCCCCCTCTGCCTGCCACTGACTGATGAGTCCCTCCACTCCAGCCCCGCCCTCTCTGGAGGTCGTCCCCCTCCCGCCCGCCGTGTCCATTCTCAGGTGGAAGTGAGCAGAAAATCAGGCTCAGATTCTTTTCTAGTTTAAGGGTGGGATCCTCACCTCTGCTCTGTCCACTTTATCCCAGTAAAAAGGCTGGAGCAGCGCAAAGGAGCCCTAAAAGCCCTGCTGTAAATGCCTTAAGGGAGGAATTTTCTGGTTCAGAACTGTGGAGACAGCTGTGAGGCTGCCTCCCAAGGACCCCCTTGCAAGCCTCAGTGTAGAGGACAGGGCAGGAGGTTAGAGAGGTGTGTTGGGAGTGGCGCTGCAGCACACAGTGCTGGGGGAGGGAGGTTGCCCTTACTTATTAGACAGGGTCCCAGGGCTGTCTCATTTATGCTGGGTGACACTCCAGCCCAGGATTGGAGGGAGGGTGCTGAGGTGGCTTAAAGACAGAGTAACTCCCCCTCCCTCTGGTCTGTGAGTTCTGTGCTGCAAGAGGCACTGCGCAGAAGCTCACCTTTAAGAAACCATGTGAATTATTCACAACATAAATTAATACATGAAAAAACAAATAAAGCCCTAAACAACCCCCAAAGAAAACTGAAGGATGCTGGCCTGATTTTCCTCTTTTGCCATGTTCAGTATTATTCCATGGAAGGCAATGGAGTAACTTCTGATTTACACTGATGTAGCAGGCGAATCAGGTCAATATAAAGGACAAAGCCATTACATATTTGACAGAGCCTGTGGACTTATTTTCTGAATGTAGACAGCCACCGGCTTTCTCACATGCAAAAATGTTTTGATATTATGTAAAGCATTAGCCTTTGAAACCATGTAGATTTTGCTCCTGCAATCCCGTTAGAAAGGCTGAGGTGTTCAGGCCCCCTATGCAGTTGTGTATTTTGACAGGGAAAGCTGAGCCTCTGAGCCCTTCACAAAGAAACAAAACACCACCTGAACCCTCCTGTGCAGGAGAGGCAGGTTGCCTCAGTCCAGCCATTTACACACACCATCAATGGAATTGTGCAACCTTGTGGGAGACCATAATGCTTTGTCTACACTAGCACTTTTGTCAGCAAAACTTCTGTCGGTCAGGAGTGTGAAAAAACACACACACCTCGACCGACATAAGTTTCACCAACAAAAGCACCGGTGTGGTCAGTGCTCTGTTGGCAGGAGACACTCTCCCACCTACATAGCTACTGCTGCTCATTGGGGGTGGTTTAATTATGCCGGAAGCAGAGCTCTCTGCCGCCAGCATAGCGTGGCTACATGGGAGACCTTACAGCGGCGCAGCTGCAGCAGTACAGCTGTGCCACTGTAAGGTCCGTAGTGTAGACATAGCCTTAGTTACATCTGGGCAACTCCACAGAACACAGGGGTTACACAGGTGTAACTGAGGCACAGTTTGGTTGGCAGAATCTTTATTCCTGATGATGATGATATGTGAGTAGGAAATAACCCAGCTTGACCTTCAGATCCCATTGGGAAGTTTCAGGGCTGGAAGTTATATCAAAAACAAAAAACCACTCAGCTTTTCCCTTGTGAGTCATTAATACACACACCTTACTCGCTTACAGTGACATAGTCACACATGAGCTTATCTGAATCATGTCCAAACATTAGGATTCCTTGGGATGGTGTGGAGAAGGCCTAAAGCAACAGTCTTGGGCTAATTGGAAGAGAGGGGAGATGGGAGGGTGGGGGTGGAATATTAAGTTTGGACTGCAAAAATTAACTATTTAATGTACATTTGCAACCTCCTGGGCAAACTGACAGAACTGTTGCCTGGTGTTCAGAGTGAATGCTGGGAATGAATTGGAATAGCATTCCAGTCCTGGTTGGCTATAGAAGTGCAGGGCCTGATCATGAAGCCATTACTCACATGAGCAATCCTGGTGCATCCTTACAGTCTCAGCAATTTCCATCCATGTATATTATACTATCATTCCAGATGTGGACCTGGTATCAGATGGGAGTAGACTGCAATCCACCACATTGGGGGACCGACAAGATATTGATGTTGTTGAAAGTTTGCGACACAAACACTGTGGAAAGCTTTGTGTTTGAGAGCTAGCTCTCAATTTTTGTGCTAAATCTCTTTCATGAGGCCTGTGCAAAGAGCATATGCTCAGGCTCATTGAAAGGAAATCATGTGACAGGAGTTTAATTTATGGGGTTATTGCACTGAAAGTCTGAGCGAATCTAAAATTAAATAGAGGGGGAAAGGCCTCTGTTGATGCTACACCAAAGATGCACAGTTGAAATCACAATATGTTAATATGCAACTGTTAAGGTTCCAGCAGCAACATTAACCTGGCTGGGCTGCTCGTGTGTGTGCTAGTTTTTGTTTTCTCCTGTCCTATAACTGAAAAGGGCCGAAAGGATCATGCTCAAATTTTATAAAAAGAAAAAAGCAATTGCCTTCAGGCAGCAACCAAGAATGGACAATTTCAGCCACAAATGTGACTTTTTCAGTAGGTTATGACTGTGTGAAACCAGGCGATTATAATGGAAAATGTTTATAAAATTTAACTGTCGCAGCCACTGCTATAATAACTTTATGAAACCATTATACCTGGAAGATCAAAGTGTAACGCACAGTTGAAAATATATTGTCCTTTAAAACAAACTTGTAAGACTTAAACCTGAGCATTTAGTGAAATGAAGGAAAAAATTAAAATAACACAAAAAATATAATTAAGATAATAAATGAAAGTCTTTTCTTTTCATCATTTCCACAAGCACTTTAAATATCTGCTGGAAATGATTATATCAGCAAAGGCTGGACTATATTAAAATAATGAAGAGTGAAGTTTTCACTGTGTTCCCATTTAATCATCACCTCACAACTTTACATTTCAATGTCTGACCTTAGGATATCCTCTTCCAGTATCACATTAAGAATGTTGAAAGGAAACAGGAAGGTCCACAAGTGACATAGTTTCCTCAGAAGAACAGTGGCTATCAGCCTAATGGAGTCTGAATTTTTCAGACAAAGAGCAGCAGCAGCTTACCCGTGGCCAGATTTATCAAATGCTCACACAATACAACTCTTTCCTCTAATTAGCAGAGTTAGCTTAAATGATGGGTGGTGCTTCTTGTATCATGTTCATGAAAAAAAGATTCTCCCACATGCTTTGACCAGTGCTATTAATAGTCTGGCATACTGTAAAGCCAAAACAAAGTCCATTTAGTGCTTTAAAAAAAGGACAGTAAAAAAAAATAGCAACAAAGGCCAGCCATAACATTAGAAACTGTATTTGACCCTTTGCATCTCAACTCTGGTTCAAAGCCCAGATTTGAAGCTAACTGATGAAGTCATTAAGCTGACCGTATATGGCAAGTTTCTGGATGTCATTTGTGTAGCAAGAAGTTGAACATTACTAGATAGTGTGGAGGGAAGAGAAGGGCAATAGGAGAGAACCAGACCAGCTTGACTGCTGCATATGAAAAGTGTAAGATTTCCAGAAGGCTGGGGGAAAGGAAATAAAATGGGTGAAAATAGGAGATGAATTATTAAATGAAATCCTTTCATCAAACTGGCTGATGTTAAAATTCACATATTGAAGGTCATGAATATTGCAATATTCAAGTGGGGGTGAGGGGGGAATAACCATCCCATATAGAAGCAAACCTAGTGGGAAATCTAGAATATTGCCTTAAAACAGTTCCAAATGTTAGAAATGTATTTTTTCAGACAAACCTACTTGCTTAACTATCACATGCATAAAATCAGTTTCATATGTCTGCTCATTTAGACGTAGATGAGAATACATATTGGAGAAAAACATGAGGAGAGGCGTCATCTTCAATAGCCTCTATGTTTGGCTATAGATAAAAAGCAGACAGTAAATTATGTCGGATGTTCATGCATGGAGGGCTATGCTGTGACCTATGGATCACACTGTTTGAGCTCTGTAGCCTTTATGTACAACTTTAAATTGACTTTTCTTCAGCGCTATCAGGATGTTTGTATTACATTCATGGGACTCCCTCTGGTGTATAACGTAACACATTAAAATTCTTGGTTTATTCTTCACCGAAGGCTCTCTGTAGCATGGTGGATATGGTGGCTGTTTTTGTGACCGCACAGAAGGCGGCATATGTGTTGCTTGTGTTTCCATTAACAATAAAAAATAATTCTGGGCTGGATCACTCCCTCCTACAGTAAAACCCACAAACAGAGGTTGAGGGACAGGGAACCTTCACAAGCTTCATCTTGTGGTGTTTGTCTACTATTGCTCCAAGGGTGTAAAAGGGCATGCTGGAGTGAACCCTGGAGCTTGCCTACAAATGTGTGGAGGTGTTGTGTCCGCTGGCAGCCCCCTTTAAAAGTGGGTCTTAACACAGAGTGGGCTCTGTGGAGGAGATAATACAGCCATAGATGCAAGACCAGAGAAGGGATGATACATTTTTTTCCTGTTATGGGGCCACCCAGTGCCTGCCCCTCTCCCGCCCACATGCAGATCCTGACCCCACAGAAACCTCACTGTGAGGTCCCAGAAAGCTGGGAGAGACGAAGCCATAAAGATGGATGATCCCCCGACTTCTTTGTGGGAGGGGTAAGAGCTGCATCTGAGGTTTCCCCTCCTCATGCAGGTCAGAGGTGCTATCTGGTCCTGGCCTAATAGCAGATTTTCTCAGTGAGACAGGACTTATTTTTGTAAAACATAAACATGTAGCGAAAGTTAATGTGGCCTCCAACTAGGTTTAGCAACCCACACATGGGTGTGCTGGGAGTTCTAATTGTATCTTGTTTAACTTGGCTATTTAAATGGCTGATTATTGTCTAAGTGTATAATATTCTTACTTTACTTGTTAACTTAATGTACAATGTTATATTCGTTAAGAATTGTTTTATATTCCCAGTGGAATAATGATTGGCCTCATAAACTATTCACTTTCCAATCCCCACACTGAATGGGGCAGGGGGCATGTGGATCTATGCTTCATTCATTACACAGCATCCAGCTTTTGCCGTGCATGAAACGGGATCTCCAGATCTCAACTTCATTCACTGCACAGCCGTGCATTATTCACCATTCATTATGCGCAATGAATGAGGAAAGGGTCCTGTGGGGGCTGGGGGAGAGCGTATGTGATCTTGTAATGAAAGCCTTTTTTGTAATGTATAGACATTGGTGGAGACAAGATAAGGATGCATGGGCAAGCTTAACTTTGATATTTCCTGACATTTGTTTGCTTCAGTTTGCAATCTTACCAGTCTCTTTTGTATGGAATTGCCTAGGTTTGTTTGGTTTTTTTTAAGAGATAAAACAGAGAATTCCATTATTGGCTAGACAACATTCTGCACAACATATGTGCTCAACAATACAAGGGCTCCTGCAAAAGCAACTTTACATAATGTATGGAAGAAACAGTGCACCTTTAGAGTCATCTCTCCTTTCATGAACATATTGTGTAGATATATAATTTTAGATATCATATGGAATAATGCAGGGCTTCAAAAACACCCTCCCTGATGTATAGGTTTAGAATGATTAGACTTTTATCAGTAAATGTCAGTAAATAAAATAGGAAATAAGTTACTCTTGGCTAGTTTATGGACTTAGGAGGTGAGACCAGAGGCCGGGACACAGCTCTGGTGACTAATGTGCTGGGGAGGAGTCCAGGAAGAAGATCCAGCCAATGAGAGTGAACAGATTGGGACTCTTTAATTTAAAGAGAAGACGTGATAAAGGTATACAGAATAATTAGGCTTGGAAGGATTATATTTTTATTGGTAAATGTCGGTAAACCTCAATTTCAACACACACACACAAACCGACAAACAAATATTTCCATCAGTCATAATCAAAATTGATAGATAAGCAAAGTAAGTAAAATGCTGAATGAGATCTTATCAGAGTTTGATTTGAGGATATTTACTTTGTATATTTTGACGTGATGTTGACTATCACTATTAAAACACAAATTAAGCTTTAACTTTTTGAATCTCAATGACTTCTGTCATTAAATAATTGTTGTCTCAACCTTCTGTTGTGTGACCTTCCCCATAATTGCACACAACTATGAAAATTTAAATCAATCAAAATCTAAAAAAAGCATACAGATAAACATTATTCTGTTGAAATGACAGATAAATAAATAACAATTTAATTCTGCCAAGCCTACTTATATTATGTATCTGCCTGCTAATTAAAAATGAAATTCACTGTAAAACCTTATAAAAAAACAGTGTGTGTATGTGCAAAAGATGTTTCAGAATCCTTTATTAATCTGACAGCTCAAAACTAATTTTCTTGAAACCACTAAAAAAGCACATCTGCTACCTTAGGACGACATCGCTGCCAAATCTAGAGTTTTTACTATCTTCCACTTAGGCAATGTTACTGTCCTAAAAAAAAAAGTGACAAATAATTTTTGTAATGCTGAAAGAGTTGTGTTCCACTCTTCCATTTTGAAAAAAGGCTAAACTAATTTTGCTTAGACTTTTTTCAAAGCAATTCATTCCTCAACTGAGAGAGCCTGCCAAATTTTAGCCCAAAAGGTAACAGTTTGACAAAGTTATATCTGAAAAATAGCCTTTAGAATGAAAATTCTTGTGTAACCTTGTCTATAAGCTTTGCTATATCCTACACCTCTAATCAGAATGGCTGCTCTAAAGAAGACCAAATAGCTACATATTTTACCTTGAGTTACTCTGTAGACATCCTCGCTGATGTAAATAAACATATATATTTTATTTTCAATTATTAGAGATAACCATGCACAGCTTATCCAGTTTCACTTTATTTTTGGCCTGCCAAAGTTTTGCAGTCATCCCTAATTCACTAAAAGGAAAACATTTATTAAATTGTGGTCACATGCCCTTTCTCTCTTTCCAAAAATGATTCGGGTCAGAAGAGAGACCATTTTGCCTTTGTGTGACTGATGTTTCCTCAAAATTATGACAAGTCAACAATTCTGGCTGCTAAACATAATTTAGTTATTTTTCAGAGTATGCAGGAGAATAGCTCTGTTAAAGACAGGCAGTGTAGTTTAGAGGACCACACCCAAGACTGAGATGCAGGAGCTTTTACGTTCTAAGCTGACCTCTGCAGCTGACTTACTATTTGATTACCGTAGGCAAGTCATTTAATTTCTATAGCTTTTTTTCAAAAAATTCCCATCAGTGGTAGCACAGGTTTAGTTCTATTGGTGTTAGTGACGTTGGGAGCCCTAACACAGACAGGATGCTGCTATTTTAGGCATTGTGGGTAAAATTTTCAAAAGTGCCTAAGTTCCATTTTTAAAAGAGACTTAGGCACTTGGGGGCAGATTTTTAAAGGTATTTAGGCATCTAGTGGGATTTTCAAAAGCATCTGGGGTTCCTAAAACCCATGGAAATTGGGTTTTGAAAATCCCAGTTGGCACCTAAATACCTTTAAAAATCTGACCCTTAGGTGCTTCAGTCACACTGACTTTTAATGAGTGCCTAAGTCACCTTTGAAAATTGGACTTAGGCTCCTAAGTGACCTAAGCACTATTGAAAATGTTACCTTGTATCTAACTTTGCTCATAGAAGTTCCGATTGTCATAGCACTTAAAATGGAGATGGCAGCAGATGACCCACCTCCACTAGGGCTTAGACTGCAAGCTGTTTGCATCAAGGACCATCCATTTGTTCTGTGTTTGTACAGGCCCCGGCACAATGGGGTCTGGGTCCATAACTGGGGCTCTGAGGTGCTACTGCAGTATAAATAATTTGGGCTCCCAAAGCCGCTATCACTTGTGGGGGCAGTAACTGTGTTTGTGATTGTGGGAAATAGTTGCAAACATTCCCTAGCCTAGACTAAACTTACGTATCTCAGCTTTGCCAACTATAAAATAATAATACTCTCCTATTTGGCAGAGGTGCTGTGAGGATTATTCGTTCATGTCTCTTCAGCCCTTTGAAAATGCAAAGCGCTATGTAAGTGTTATTACTGAGGGGCTGACATCTGTGAAATACAGAGTGTATTTTGAATTCTAATTTTAAACCACGGAGAACCAAGTAAGCAAAAGCTGACCATGTGTTAAAAACACTTGAAGTCCTTTCTCTTGTAACTGTTTATCTACATTTTTAAAACTATGTTTACATTGTAGTAACAGCTGTGTTTAAAGGGGACATGACAGGGCAGACTAATTTGTAAAGCTAAACTTGATTCTGAAGGAAAAAAGCTAATGTTTGAAAAAACACTTCAAAAGAGGGCAAAAATGATTAAAATAGACACAACCATTTGTTTAAACTATGACTTTCTCAAGAAAAACCAGCCTAATGTAAACTGGCCAATCCATGGTCCAAGCAGCTGTTCTGTGTAGCTCTTATACAAAACCCTCATTTCAGGGAGGGGGAAAACATGAAGACATAACAGGTCATTTCTCAATGAAGGAGCCAAACTAAGGATCTGACTAACAATGAAATGGCCATATGCAGGTGAGACTTTGTAAGGCCCTGAAAAAGAGGACACAACCCTTTGACCTATTTACCTTCAGCAAGGGCTTTACCATGGTTGCTGATCCAGTGTTAGCCACAGTTTGTTTTTATTTACACTTTACACATATTTACATTTACACAGTTACACAGCCCTTATTCAGCACTGGTTGAGTTAACCTGAAATGGCTCTATTTCACACCGGAGGCATATTTTAGGGTTTTTCTACTGTCCATCACCACAATATTGACACACGTCCCAGGTAAGTTAAAGCTGCACATCTCTAGGGAACTTCAGCAAGTTTTCTGCTCTTTCCCCCTCCTTGGGCATGGCAGTTCTGCTTGGGGAATATGTTTTTTTTTAAATGGTCTTTCTATCATTTATGGGGGAAATGCTTTGTCAAACAAGAAGGTCTTGCAACATGCCCTACCGGAGGTCAGAGTAGATTAGCCTGACTGCCTCTGGAAAGTCATTCTAATGCCCTTCAATGGAGAATGTTTTATCTTCCTTCCATAGAATGTTTCAATAGAATGTTTGTTTTATCTTCCTTCAATACAGAATGTTTTATCACTTCCTTCACCTGGGGCTTTTTAAGCTGCATTGTAAACCAGGATTGCAGCTGGCTAGATGAACCAGATGGTGATGTTGTCACTGACTCAGGTGGGTCCTTAAGCTTCTTAAGATCAGGAGCAAACGCTTGAACAGACAATAGAAGTAGAGTGGGGTACAACAGAGGCGTAGATCACAGAAGATGTGTGTTCATGGCAACCCATCCTATTTGCATCCACATTTAGTTCCAGTTATCAGTTACATTAATCTAGTCTGGAGGTAATAAATGCATATATCACAGTGGCCAGAGCCTCATCCAGGAGGTAGGGGTGGAACTTCCTAGCAGTCTGGAGGTGGAAAAAGGCTGTTTACTGTGGATGTTGAGCATCTAAGCTTAGGGATGAGTCAAACAGGACCTAGCAGCCTTGCACCACTTTGACAAATGGGAAAGGGGAAGGATCCATTTGATTGAAAGAGAAAATAATGTTTTTCTCCTCCTAACCAGTATCACTTAGGTCTTGCCTTGTTTGAGCATGAGCCAGCTGCCCTCCAAGAGCTGACCTCTTGTAGGGGCCATCTCAGTGGTGGTGCTGGTTTCAGCTGTGGAAAATGATACGTACAGAGCGCTGTCATTGGCATATTGGTGGCAGCGATGCCTATGGAATCTCACCAACTTCCCAGTGGTCTTATGTCGATGTTGAAGAAGGGAGGCCAGATGGATCTCTGTGGGAGACTTTTGGTGAGGGCTTTTGAGGAGGAGCAGTTACCCATCCCCACTGTCCTGTGCGTGGGTGGTTTACCCACAAAGGCATTGTGAACAGATGCTTTTCCCATCCTACTTTCAAACACAATCCACACCTCATGTAAAGTCTAAATTCGTCCTCTTCCTGGGGTTTGATTTTTATTAACAAAGAAATTTATTAGCAAATTAACAATAAAATAATAAAGTTCATCTCAGACCTTCTCCCTCTAGGTTTAGTTGCTCCTAGAGTTCCCCTGGACTGCTCAGCTGGCACCTTGGGTCCTCTCTCTCTCTAGACAGCTACTCCCACTTCTTTTATATCAAGGAATTGGCCGACAAGCTGCCTGCTTTAGTGAATCAGCAGAACCTCCTTAACATTCCTAGCAATATTAACATTTGCTAACCGGGTAGGTGTTTCCGGCAAATACTGCTAGCCTGTTACAGGGATGTTAAAATGTAAAGGATTTAAAAGTGTGTGTAGTAAAATAGCTTTGGTAGTCCATAACCTCGATTACCTGGAGAGATAGCCCTGATCTTCATCTGGATGGTGAGGGTGGCTGGACCATGAGTAAGGCTAAGATTTTGTCATGGTTATTTTTAGTAAAAGTCACTGACAGGTCACGGGTAATAAACAAAAATTAATGGAAGCCGAGACCTGTCTGTGACTTTTGCTTCTGCGGTTCCATGATTTCCTCCGCCACCATGGTGGCTGAGAGCTGCAAGGTTCTCCCACCTCCCTCCCCCGCCAGGCTGTCCCCTGGGCCCCTGAGGAGGCTGTCACCTTCTTCAAGCAAAGTGTTATTTATTTAGAACAAAAACATTTAAGAGAACACAGCTCTTCAAACAATAAACCAGTATATGTGCATACCTGCCTCTCCTTAGGGCTTCTGGCTTCTCCTGGATCTAGGAAGACCCAACTCCTTCAAAATCCCTCTGTAGAGTCTCTTCCTGTGTCCCTCAACAGCTTCTGACAATCGAATCCCTTTCTTCTCCTGAGAAAGATTTTTTAACAATTTAGTATTTGTATATTTTGATTTTATTTATTTATGTGTTATTTTTTATCTCCAGGCTCCCAACTTTGACAAAACAAGACTAGCAACTTGTTGGAGACAGCTTCAAGGATCCTGTATCCTAACATCTTGCTCCATTCATAGAATCATAGAATATCAGGGTTGGAAGGGACCTTAGTAGGTCATCTAGTCCAACCCCCTGCTCAAAGCAGGACCAATCCCCAATTATTGCCCCAGATCCCCAAATGGCCCCCTCAAGGATTGAACTCACAACCCTGGGTTTAGCAGGCCAATGCTCAAACCACTGAGCTATCCCTCCCCCCCAAATAAATGGAGATATGCCAATCTCCTAGAACTGGAATGACCTTGAAAGGTCATCGAGTCCAGTCCCCTGCCTTCACTAGCAGGACCAAGTACTGTCCCCTGACAGATTTTTGCCCCAGATCCCTAAGCGGCCCCATCAAGGACTGAACTCACAACCCGGGGTTTAGCAGGATGTTTTTATCCGAGAAGCTATTCTGTTGCCTTCATGCACAGACCCCATTGAATTCAAGTAGTATTATAACCATATAATAAGTATTACATCACCCCCAATATAAGCTTGATAAATACATTCATACAAGAAATTCTAATTATCCACCATAATTATGCAGGAAGTTTCCCTGACTGACCAGATCACTTACAAGATTCATGCCATTGTTCCATATCAGTATTCTTAGATTATTATATAACATCTCCACAGGGGTCATCTGCACCTGAGTTTAGAAGGGAACAGGATTGCTACTCTCCTGCCTCTTTTCTCCTTTTTGTCTCATTACAGGATCTTTTCTAGGTTTGTGTTGAATTGAGTTGCCCTTACGGGTTATACGTCGCACTTGAACTGAGAACATTTTGCTGAGAAATCAGTTCAAATAGCCAGATCGTATCAAATTTGGGCACTGGGAACAAAATAGAAGGTTTATATTTAACATTTCAAGAGTCATTTAAAAGTGTCTGACTTCCAGAAGGACATCTTCAGCACCTGTGCTGACGTCTGATAACAAGAAGTGAACATGGTGAGTGACAAGTGCCTTTCAAGGGAGGTGCCCTGTTTTATCTATTTCCTCATTGGCTATTCCAGTATAACTGATACATGCTGTTTCCCTATATCTGAATGTGGCTGCTCACTGGAATGGCAGCAGGTTGTTTCTCAGTGCACAATGTGATTTCACAACTACCTGAAAATGAACAGGAATAGACTCGGTGCCAAAATCACCCCTTGCGTAAGCAGTCATTGGAGTGATATCTTGGCTGCATTTGTACCACTATGTGAGTAACATTTGTTGAATATAGAAAATAGCCCATGAGCCTGATTCATCACATCTTTGTACTTTGTGTCACCATTTACGCCAGAGGAAAGAGAGTGTAAAATGCTAGTGTCTGGGTACATGAGTGAAAAGTACGGAGCACAGAAAGCAGGGCTTTCCACTTCAGTCTTGCACAGAATTCAAGGAGAAATATTTTTTAAAACACCAGTCAAAATTATTTGTTTCTGTAACATTAAAAACTATCTGATTTCTCTATATGATTTTCCCTATATGGATTCAAATGGACAGATTTAATATTGCCGTACAACTTTCCTAGATGTCAAAGATGAGTCTGAACTTGCATTACTTGTGTGCTCATAACTCCTCCCATTGATTTCAGTGAGAGGTTAAAGTGTGCAAGTAACGGAGGACTACACTTTTATTAAAATATCCATCTAACTCTGTGTGCATGTATTTATATAATATGAATACCTGGACTCTATTGGTTTAGTTTTTTGTAATAAATGTTTTAAGAGTGAAAATAGTCTTCCCTTCCCAGCATGAGAAATGTCTCATTTGACTTTAGATTTGAGCCCAAATAGGAAACAGAATATTTGTGGCATGATATTTAATGTAGTGTGTCCTGTTTTCCAGATGCATACATCTGGTCTTTAATGGCCATTTTATCAGGACTGCATCATTTCATGTTGGTTCTTTCACCACAAATATTTGATTGTAATGAGATGTGACCATGGGATGTGTCATCCTTGATGTTAAATATAAAGGAGCTTGGCTTTACAATTGCTATCATCAAGGCATCATATCTTCTGTTTGGGATTATAATTTTGTCATGAGAAGACATTGCTGACAAGATTTTGTGCAATGATAACCAAATGCCCGGTGAACAGTCCAGTAGTTACACTAGGAAACTGGGAGTCAAGACTGCCTGGCTCCATTCCCACTTCACAAACTGACTTGGGCAAATTGTTTAGGCTGGGATTTCCAATGGGATTTAGGTACCTAACTCCCAGTGAAAGTCAACCTAAATCCTTTCTCTCAGCCTGAACCTTTCTATGTCTCCAATTATCCACCTGAAAATGGGGATAATGTTTGTAAAGCTCCTTCAGATCTCCCAGTGAAAATAATTTATGGAAGGACACAGTGTTATTAATCTTCACAGCTGCCAGAAATCACATACAAAATATCATATGTGGTAAAGCCTCCGATGGGGTCAAAGAAACAGCATGAGCTAAGGGAATTTGTACAGAACTGGGAACCAGGAATTCCTGACTTCTCAGTTCTGACATTTATTCACCATGTGTCTTTGGACGTGTCCCTTAACCTGCAATGGGCCAAATTCTGCTCTCTTTTATCATACAAATCCTCCATGAAATAGATGGAGGTGTATGGGTATAACTGTAAGCAGAATTTGGCGCTGTAGATGAAATGCATCCCCAATATACTCAAATTAATGGATTACAGCTGGGATGAATTTGGCCCTCTGCATATCATTTTCACTATCTGTAAATTGATAACTGTGCTTAACTACATGATAAGGTGTGAGTATAATTTCCAAGTCTAGAGAGCACTACACTGCTATAAATGCTAAGTACTGTATTATTGTTTAGTGTGATAGCCTTGGACATTCAATTGGAAAGGTCCAACATTTGAATCTACTTTAGGGACTCTGATTTTGGTTATTTGTTGAATACAGTTATTGCATACCATTAGCCCAATAGGCCAGCTAAGAAGATTTAGGAATTTTCTATTAATTTGATGATCTCTTGAGTTTGAATAATAGAACAGCTCAGAAAATGGAATTTTCCATCCCATGGGATTCCAAAATGTTGACATTTGTTTTCATCTGAAAACAGGATGAAAAGTCAAAATTTTCACAAAAGAAAAAGTTCAGAAAAATTTCACTTTGGAAACATCAACAAAAACATTCATTTTGAAATGTCAATCAAATTGAAGCAATTTGTTTTGAAATGTCCATCTTTCTGATGGTTTTTGATATTATGGAATTTGTATGGAAAAATTGCAAAATTGTCTCAAAAGTGACATTTTCCCATGGAAAAATTTAGATTTTGATGAAACTCATAGTTTGTAGGGAAAATTTATACCTGTTGATTGAGTTGTATTTAATTCTGGTCTTATTTTATCTCATCATGTGAATAGTGGTCCAGATCTTCCTTGAAATCAGATAAACCTGTTTATGCCAGAAGAGGATTTGATCCAGTAGTTGCAGTTATTTTTGAATAAACACTTACCTTGGTGTAGTGTGGGTAGAGGTCAATGCATGTGCATTGGGGAGCATGTTTTTGTAGATAAAACATTCAGGCTCTGAGAGACAAGCAAAGAGAAAAGAAGAGGAAAATTTTAAGGTGAACAGCAAAGCAGCAAAGAAAATGAGAAAACTTAGTTCAGGGCTGAATGTGCCTCACAGTAAACCAGGCTGGGGTGGAATTTGGTACTGAAATAAGGTTTAGCTCGCAGAGTGAATTTCCCTCTATCTTTACTAGCCTGGGTCATAGAGAGTCAGAGGAAATCATCCCATTCCAAATGTGTGATACTGAATATATTTGGCTGGCTGCTTCTTCCAGATGTGAGTGAATCCAGTTAAATATATTTGTCTGATAACATGTTTTGGGCCCCGGTCTTTGGCTCTGGCCTAGGAACTGAGCAGAACTCAGTTACCTTTCTACTCCCCCGATCCTAGTTCCATTCTGAGCTAGACCCTCCTTCTGGTGCAAGTTAGAACAATGTAGAGGCTACTGTAATTTGTACCAGCTGTCAAAGGCTGTTAAGGCTGCTGGGGATCACCAGGATGCAGGAATGCTTCAGGCACATGGTCTTTATCGCAACTATGAGCCTTGTGCTAGCCACAGGAATGAGATAGTGGTAAAGGAATCACTTGGCTGCTCTATGCAATCCAGCTACACTGGGACAATGTCTCCACTGGGGTAATCCTCCTGTGGCCAGCGATGCCAACTTTAGGGCAGCTTCACATTAACAGAGCAGTGCAAATCTGCCCTAATGCAGAGGAGAATCTGTCCCTCGGTCCCTAGGCTTTTTAATATTCTCTCTTTTTGTATTTATCTTGTCCTGCCTAGCAAATACAAGACCAACTCCAGTGAACTCATGACCAAAGAGAAATATAAATAAGATCACTCACACACCCTTGTTAGTGTGTTGCTTGTCTCATATGCAGTCAAATAGTTCACTCCTTTGGCTTTGAAGAAGACTCAGCTGAAGTATTATGAGGGAGGTGACGGGGTGGCACTGCACTGCAGCTGTGAGGCATAGAGGTTGAGGGAACACTTGTGAGTATAAAGAAAGAAGGGGGGAGATATGGTATACTTTCCAGATAAGATTAATCCAGAATTCTACAAATCTCTTGATACAATGAGCTCAACTCCTTTTGTAGAAGATTTTATTAGGAGAGAAACGTAAAGGCTTTAATTCTCCTGGAATGGTTTACTTGTATTTGCTTATTTGCAGAGTTCTGGGCATCTCAGGAATACATTATATCTGGTATCTACAAATAAAATACCTTATTGCGCACACACAAGTTATGACAAGGGGACCTGGAAGGCTGCTGTAGAGTATATTTTAGTGAAAAGGAAAGAATGAGCAAAGTAGGGATGGACTGCAAACCTCTCAAGGTATGTTTTTAAGTTTGCTGTGCTGCTCTGAGGTTGCAAACCTTTTCCACCCATAATTTTAACCTATGGTTTTTAAGGGAGGGTAACAAATTGCATAGAGTTGGCACATTCAATATGATTTACAGCGAGATGGTTAATGCTGGTTGGAGGTACTGTATGGCGTTAGCCATGCCTAATTACATCACAGTAAAAACTACCTGTGCCTTGTTTCCACTAGGATTTTATAGCAAGATAATTAGCATTAGTTATCTCTCAGTTTAAAATAATAATAATCTCTTTTGGCAGTGAAGACATAGCTAAAAAGGCAGTGTGCTGAGCGGGTAAGACTTGGCGTTATTAGAGGTTTATTCCCAACCTTATGCAGCTTGTCTGTTAACTTACGCCTCTAGGGTTAGAATGTAAGGTCTTGGTCAGTAATAAGAGCTGTGACGTTAATGGAAATATAAACAGTCCTTAAAAGTGAGATTTAAACACATGGTTTTTTGCCCCACCAGTGCATGTTCCCCTAGGCTGCGAGAGGGTGTTTTCTCAGGGAAGTGTCTCTCTTACTCTCTCTGTTTGTGGAACACTGCCTGCCTTTGCAGTGCTGCAAAACAGTCAGCTTGATTCAACCAAAGTGTGCAACATCCCACAAAATACAATATGCTTAAGAGGTCTGCTTCAAAGGCATCCAAATCCTGCCCTGATGATTATTTTCACCAAGGTTTAGTTTGAAATGCTTTTAAGTTTCTTACAGCTAAAATAAAAGTACTAAGCCTTTTTTCAGGAAAAGTATTTTTATTAAATCCCATTGCTTGTTAATGTTAAGACACTAATAGCATTGTAAAAAGAAGTCGCCATATATCAGTCAGTCAAGTAGTCTAAACATCTGCATTGGAAGCTTTCCAGTATTGCCCAGTCAATGGCCACAGACCTTATTTGGAAGGCAATACAAATAAGGTATCATCACTTGTGGAAGTAAGATGTAATAATGTTTTCCCAATAGTCTGTTACCCAGAACTCTCCCGGAGAGAGATGGCCACTTTGGTGGCTTTGTGATGTTCACTGCTGTAAGCAATGGGGTTAAATCTGAATTTAACATAATATTATCACACTCAGAGAACACATGACAAAAGACCAAGGATTTTTTTGTATAATCTCCCAGGGTCACACCTGGGTCACAGTAGTCACACTCCTAGAAGTTTTCTGCTACCCTTAAGAAATTTATTTCCATTTAATGTATAAATTATTGCATCAGACTACTTCATGAACACACTTTGCATTGGAACTTTAGGACACGTTCCAGGCTCCCTGGAAAGTACATCCTTAGGATACAGTTGTATTGTTTAGAACAGAGAATACTAGAGAAGAGTCTCTGCTAAGTCATCCTCCCAATGTAATGTATAATTATAATAAATACAGTGGCTGATACATTGCTCAAATATTTTAAAATATGGAATGCAAACATTTGTTATTTTTTCTTATGATCACAATGAAAATTTTGAAAAAGTACATCACAGTAATCATGTTTATATGTTACTTGCTTTAATATATTGTTTTAAATATTTACATGCTTTATGTATTTAGGAAAACAGTGGAAATGTGCTCATTTTGTTAAATTTATTTTTCATACAACACCTTCCCTATGAACAGAGGCTCACGGTAGCATGGAATTGCCATGTGGCTCATTCCAATGCACTGAAACCATGTCACTCATTAATTCTACTTTGTTATCAATAAAATGTTGCTATAGCCAAATGATTGTGAATGTATTTTTATACCATGAAAAATATTGCCTAGTTTTGACATTGATTATTTTAAATGCAATTTAAAGTGTTTTTCCTTCTTTTACTAATGAGAAATCATTATGTAAACCAGGGGTTGGCAACCTTTCAGAAGTGGTGTGCTGAGTCTTCATTTATTCACTCTAATTTAAGGTTTCGCGTGCCAGTAATACATTTTAACGTTTTTAGAAGGTCCCTTTCTATAAGTCTATATTATATAACTAAACTATTGTTGTCTGTAAAGTAAATAAGGTTTTTAAAATGTTTAAGAAGCTTCATTTCAAATTAAATTAAAATCCAGAGCCCCGCAGACCGAGTGAGTGCCACTGAAATAGGTTGCCTACCCCTGATGTAAACAATGGTTAATCTTAATATATGTATAGAAGGGGAGGGAGTTTATTGGTTAAAACACAAGAGTGAGTCAGAAAAGCTAGGCTTTATTCCTTGCAATCACTGTGAAAGTCTTTAATTTCTGTGCCTCAGTTTCATTATCTGTAAAATGGGGATAACAATACTTATCTACTTAACAGATGTATCATGACGCTAAACTGATTAATGTTTGAAAAATGCATTAAGAACCTCAGAAGGTGAAACCAAAATACAAAACATTATTATTTTCTACAAATCTGCTATGGCGACATATTTAATGTACGTAATTTGAACAGAAAGCTTTAACATGGTTTATATTATTTAATTAGTGTTTGCTGAGTAATCAGAAAATGTGAAGCGTGTGTGTGTGTGTGTGTGTGTATATATATATAAAAATACAATTGTTGTAGGCGCAGCAGTGATCTGTATGCTATGTATAATCTGTATGCTCAAAAGGTCTGCTACACCTTCTCCCCCGCCCCCTTTGACTCCTCTCCCTCTTTGAATACTTGTGAAGTGGCTTTCCCCTCCCACTCCCTCCTGGAATGCCTGTGGGATGAATGGGCTGCTTGAGCAGGTGGAAGTTCAGAAGAGCTCCTAGGTAGACAAGGTGTCTGGCACTTTGATTAGGCAGCGATCACACACCCAATGCATGGACGCTGCCCGAGGTGGAGTGTGACCAACCAGACGTGGCCAAGTCATCTCTAGTCACTGGCCATGAGGAGCAGGTCCTTAAAAGGGGAAGGGACCATGTGCTCAGGAGTGCACTCACAAAATTGTACCTCCCATGAAGGCCCTTTGTCCGGTCCGCCTGGCCAGTGGTTTGCCGTGTTGCATTCCATCGTGCCTCGGGAAGACTTACCTTCATCGCACCGTCCATCACTGCGCTTTGGGACACTTACCTTGAAGGATCCTGATATCTTCAGTGCCGTGCCTGTCCTGGGAGCGTGAGTATGCGAGTGTAAGTGTGCCCCCCCCCCTTCTTTTGAGCATAGCTATCAATATAATAAACGTACTGCTTTCTGCCAAACTCTGGTGGGTCATTAGTCCTCCCTAAGCTTACTAGCTGGCCCAGTTTCGGGTACCAAAAATAATAATTTATTAAGTCTCCTATAACATAGATATTGGATGTAATAATTCATACACACTTCACTAGCTTTATATAATGTATCTAGTGATTTGAGATACATAAAAATGAATGAGATCTAGAATGAATCCGTGACATGTCTACAGGATATTTTTTGACTACCGCTTCCATTTTGGGAAATTACGGGAAATCTGTCTATTATATAGCACCCATTATTTTAGTAATTAATCTTGCCCAAGTATTTAAAACTATAAATTTTTCTCTCTCTCTCTTTCTTTCTTCCCAGCCTGAGGAAGAAATAGAGTTAGTTGAGTGTGCAAGAGAGAGTGTCTGAAGACATTAGTGAGGGAAAGTAAAAAACCCGAGTTTTGCATTTAGTTTTGAATGTGATGAGGCCTGTAGTCATTCTTATCTCTGGCCTGAATGAATTCCATTGTCTAGGTCCAACTCCTGTGAAAATTCGTCTCCGATGCACACTAGCTTCTTCCTGTATTCTGCTCAGATACATTGGCCTAACTTCTTGACACCAGAACAATACACAGAATTGTGATGGTCACAAGGTGTGTATGAAGGCAGTATGTGCCCCCTGGCTCTGTACAATATTACACTAAATTCCTCATAAGGCTTCCACAATACTCACTCTTTTAAATATGTGTTGGGGTTTTTTTTATAAAATAACCCTGCACCAAAACTTCAGTATCTACTGTAACCCAACAATCTGAAATACCATCAAACTCACTTCATCCCATATGGAGTAAAGATATAGAGACCTCCCTGTCTCCTATTGACTGGCAACACATATTAGTTCCAATATTTCTCTAGCCTCACTAGGCCTTCTGTCTAGACTTATACAACAGAAAATCCCTTTTTGAACTTATTGGACACCAGTCTGTGGGACTGCTACACAATGAAATATTCACAAAATTATTGACACTCCATTGCATATGTTATGGTATTGTCTCAAAGTCTCTGATTTCACCACCACACCAACGTATGTGGTTGCTGCAAGTAACTTTAATACCCAATAAAATTATTTTACAGAAATGAAAATTTTCTTCCCCCTTGTCCTGAGGAATTTGCAAACCCTTACACTCATGAGTAGTCCTTTCTCACTCGCTCATTGAGGGCTGGTCTGCACTTAAAATTCAGGTTACTACAATGCTCAAGGGCATGAAAAATCCCCCCATTTCTCAAGTGCCATAGAAATGCCGACCTGGTGTATACGCAGCTAGGACAACAGATGAATGAGGAATGCTCCCATCAATCTAGCCACTGTCACTCAGGAGATGGTATTCTACAGCAATGCAAAAGCCCCTCCCGTCACTGTAGGCTGTGTCTGCACTATGGGATTATGCTGGCTGTAGCTATGCCACCATAGTCCTTGTAACATAGACGTGGCTTTAGAGATTGCTCCTGCTCCTGTTAATGGGACATTGACTTAAATGGGAGCAGAATCATGCCCTTCCTAGGGCCAGATCACGACCCTTGCTACAGTCCTGCATAGGGGCTCAAGAGGACATAAGGAACCTCCCCTACTTCCCTGCACAGACTACCAGTATTGTAGGGTTGGGGGAGAGAAGCTTCCATCAAATTGCTACTCCCCAGTCCTGCAGGAGTTGAGCTCCCAAAGAGGGGTAAAAAGTAAACTACACCAGGAAAAGGGCTGCCACAGTCTCTTCTCCCATAGGGTGGATCAGAGACTGAACCATGTGACTCCTATAAGCCAACCTTAGCCCTCAGTAAGTCCAGTGGTGAGCTGGAGCCGGTTCTCACCAGTTCCCAGGAACCGGTTGTTAAATTTAGAAGCCGTTTTAGAACCGGTTGTTCTGCGCGCAGGACAACCGGTTCTAAAAGGGCTTCTAAATTTAACTGGCCCCAGGCAAGCCTGAGTGGGAGGGGGGAAAAGTGGAGCAGTGGAGCCTCGGGGGAGGGCGGGGAGGAGGCATGGCCACCGAGCTCACCTCCGCCGCCCCCCCCTTCCCCAAGGTGCCGCCGCTCTGCTTTCCCCGCCCTCCCTCCCAGGCTTGCCGTGCGCCAAACAGCTGGTGCGTGGGGCAAGCCTGGGAGGGAGTGGGGGGGAAAGCGGAGCGGCGGAGCCTTGGGGGAGGGGGCAGAGACGGGGCCGCACAGATTGCCTCTGCCCCCTCCCCCAAGGCGCCTCCGCTCTGCTTTCCCCCCACCTCCTTCCCAGGCTTGCCCCGTGTGCCAGCTCTTGCCCTGTGTGCCAGGAGGGAACCCCTTGTTAAAATTTTGGCAACTCATCACTGAGTAAGTCAATGAAATCTTTTGCATGAATAAATGTTAGCAGGATCAGGTCTTATGATTGAACCTATACAGGACAAAATGTACACTATATATTAGTTCCATGTAGCAAAATTATCTATTACTGGAAAAAAGTCAAGCAAACCTCTGAAGATGCCTAAATCTTAAGATCTTTTGACAATGACGATTCTGTCATGAAACACGTTGTTCTGGCCATTCATTATGAGATGGATTATTCATGACAAATGCTGTGCATGATTAGTATGTCCCATTCCAGGTTTCCTGCTCAAGTTGTTTGGTCTTCATTCTATTATGAGCACAATAGTTATGAGAAGATATTTGCTATCCATCCATTATATATCCAAAAGGGTCTTTGGAAATGCTGTGCCACAATGTGACCCAGTAAGTTAGAAAGTTTTATTTGCATATGCTTTTGTTGGTAATCTCACTCTTTTGTGCTCTTTTCTTTCGATTATTTTTCCCCAAACTCTTTCCAGACAGATCTGTAGCATTTCAGCTAACTTGGTAATTTTGCTGCGTAAAAAAGAAAAAAAAATCTGAAAAGCACAGCATATAAGACTATTATCTTGGTAAATCTTAGAAATTGCCTGATTTGATTTCAGAGCCATTATTATTTATTTAACATTAATATTTATGTTTCAGTAATGCTGCAAATCTCCAATCAAGATCTTAGGCCACATTATACTAAGTGCTGGACAAACATCTACAAATTGTTGTTTTCAGTTTTGTTTTAACTTTGGGTCCCAGAATATTAGAGAGTCAAGGTGAGTGAGGTAACATCTTTTATGGAACCAACTTCTGTTGGTAAAAGAGTCTTTTTCACCAACAGAAGTTGGTCCAATAAAAGATACTATCTCCCTCACCTTGTCTTTCAAACATTTGCAAAGACATCATGCAATTATAAATAATGTTGTGATGCTAGAAATCTTCTGTTGAAATCATATTTAGTATGTTGAACTTTTAGCAAGTTTTTTCTTTAAAAAAAAGTTTAAGTTAACAGATTGGTGATCCTTCAAACACAGAGGTCACAATTTCCAGGTCTCTTTGATCTTTATTAACCACATTTCCTACTCCTTTAAACTGTTGTTGTTGTTTTTCTGTAATGGATAAGGACATTGAAAGTTGTCCAAATCCTTACAACTGTGCTGAAAGTTTCTTTTGTCCAGCAAACCATCTAACTTCTTGATTAGATAAAGAACTATCTCGGGGTAGGCAACCTATGGCACGGGTACCAAAGGCGGCACGCAAGCTGATTTTCAGTGGCACTCACACTGCCTGGGTCCTGGCCACCAGTCTTGGGGGCTTTCCATTTTAATTTAATTTTAAGTGAAGCTTGTTAAACATTTTAAAAACCTTATTTACTTTACATACAACAATAGTTTAGTTATATATTATAGACTTATAGAAAGAGAAAAAAACATTAAAATGTATTACTGGCACGCAAAACCTTAAATTAGAGTAAATAAATGAAGATTCGGCACACCACTTCTGAAAGGTTGCCGACCCCTGAACTATCTAAAAGAAAACCACTCTGGTGGATAAGATGGCAATCAAATGTGGAAATCTTCTCTGTATAGGGCACCCTGGGGTTTGTTAAATATCTGCAGATCTGCATGTTGTAAGTGACAATGTTTATTCTTGCAAGTAAATTCCAAGATAGCTTCATATTCAGAGATTCGTAGATTCATAGATTCTAGGGCTGGAAGGGACCTCGAGAGGTCATCGAGTCCAGCCCCCTGCCCTCATGGCAGGACCAATTACTGTCTAGACCATCCCTTATAGACATTGATCTAACCTACTCTTAAATATCTCCAGAGATGGAGATTCCACACCTCCCTGGGCAGTTTATTCCAGTGTTTAACCACCCTGACAGTTAGGAACTTTTTCTTAATGTCCAACCTAAACCTCCCTTGCTGCAGTTTAAGCCCATTGCTTCTTGTTCTATCCTCAGAGGCTAAGATGAACAAGTTTTCTCCCTCCTCCTTATGACACCCTTTTAGATACCTGAAGACCGCTATCGTGTTCCCTCTCAGTCTTCTCTTTTCCAAACTAAACAAACCCAATTCCTTCAGCCTTCCTTCATAGGTCATGTTCTCTAAACCCTTAATCATTCTTGTTGCTCTTCTCTGGACCCTCTCCAATTTCTCCACATCTTTCTTGAAATGCGGTGCCCAGAACTGGACACAATACTCCAGTTGAGGCCTAACCAGCGCAGAGTAGAGCGGAAGAATGACTTCTCGTGTCTTGCTCACAACACACCTGTTAATGCATCCCAGAATCAAGTTTGCTTTTTTTGCAACAGCATCACACTGTTGACTCATATTTAGCTTGTGGTCCACTATAACCCCTAGATCCCTTTCTGCCGTACTCCTTCCTAGACAGTCTCCTCCCATTCTGTATGTGTGAAACTGATTGTTCCTACCTAAGTGGAGCACTTTGCATTTGTCCTTATTAAACTTCATCCTGTTTACCTCTGACCATTTCTCCAATTTATCCAGATCATTTTGAATTATGACCCTATCCTCCAAAGCAGTTGCAATCCCTCCCAGTTTGGTATCATCTGCAAACTTAATAAGCGTACTTTCTATGCCAATATCCAAGTCGTTGATGAAGATATTGAACAGAGCCGGTCCCAAAACAGACCCTTGCGGAACCCCACTCGTTATACCTTTCCAGCAGGATTGGGACCCATTAATAACTACTCTCTGAGTACGGTTATCCAGCCAGTTGCGCACCCACCTTATAGTAGCCCCATCTAAGTTGTATTTCCCTAGTTTATTGATAAGAATATCATGCGAGACCGTATCAAATGCCTTACTAAAGTCTAGGTATACCACATCCACTGCTTCTCCCTTATCCACAAGACTCGTTATCCTATCAAAGAAAGCTATTCGATTCCTTGGAGTTTAATCTCAGCCTTTTTTGTTTCTCTGATTAGTTAAAAACTGTAACAAGTCACCCAGACTCTTTGAAGAATGAACTGTCTCATTCCAGGGTGAGGCCCAATGAATTTGTGAATGAATGAAAAGTTAATTGAGGAAAAGGTTAGAGGATATTTCAGTCATAGTTAATTTAAGCAAAGCTGATAAGCAAGTAACTAGAAACATTAGTATATTATTAAAGTAGATTTCTTTCTCTCATCAATATCTTAATTTTTGTATCTATGGTAATTTTAAAGGTTGATGTTTGTCATAAACACTTTATCTAATCTTCTAGCGAGTAGAGCTCCAATAGTGTCAAGTAATTGCCGATAGATTTAGCTGTGTTGAATAATACATTCAGAATCATAAGAGAAGCTGTCCAGTAAATGTCTTGTGCTTTTTACTTTACCCAGTTTAGAGAATGAAGTATTTATTTATGTATTTATTTCATTATTGAGCATCAGAGGGAAATAATCAGAGGATTGTATAAGGCCATCAGTTTTTAAGAACTTCAAATTAGAGAGAAAGTCTGAGTTTTGCTTTGAATTCTGTTTTCACTCCAACTGGAATTGCATTTTGCAGATATGTCAGGTTTGTGCTAGGATGCAAAAATGAATAGCAGCTTAGCAAAAGTCTGGGAACTTACTCAATTTAAAATGTTTCAAATTAAATTACAAAAATTGAATGAAAAATGCAATTTACAAGTAAATGAAGATGTAAGAAACTAAACGCATTGGTTCTGGTTTTGTGGAAGTTGAAGAGAAAGTTGTTATGCTGGAGTAGTGTTGCTCAGAGTAAAAGCCCCTAAAGCCACAGTTTTTTGTGGGTGGGGGAGCCATAGCAAACAACTGGAGAGATGGAATCCAACATTTCTCCTCCTTTTAAATAATACTTTGTACGTGTAGAGCACTTTCCATGCACAGATTTCCAAGTGCTTTAAAAACACGAATGAATTTAGCCTTGTAACACCCTCTGAGGTAGGTATAACTGCTATTTGTAGATGAGAAAAATGGGGCCCAAAGAGGTTATGATTTGCTAAAGGTCACCCAGGAAGTCTGTGGCAGAATCAAGAATGAAATACAGCTCTCTGAAAAGCAGGCAGTGTAGTCTATTGAACAGGACCCCAGATTAGGACTCGGGACCCCTGGATTCAATTCTTGGCTCTGCCATGGCTTTGCTGGGTGGCCTTGGGCAAGTCACATCCCTGCCTTGTGCCTCAGTTTCCCCACCTGTATAATTGAGGTAATGCTACTGATCCTCCTTTGTAAAGTGCTTTGAGATCTATGGAGAAAAGGTGCTATGTAAAAGCTTGCTAGCTATTATTATTAAATCTCTGTCATGTGCTTTAGCCAAGTGCTCTACCTAATTTAGCTACTCGAACACAGTTCCATAACTTGGGTTTTTAGTTTTAAGTTATAACTCATAAAATCTAATAAGACTCCATTCAAGCAAAGAAATGAGAATATGCATTTTTTTTAAATATACACTGCAAATATCTGAAATATACCATTTTTGAAGTGGTGTAAATTGTTTATAGTGGGGCCCTAAAGATTAACTGGAATGTTGGACTCTTCTCCCCAGATAATCCAATGGAAAACGTTTTTAAAGCACTAATTGCAAACAATTTTTATACCCATTCAAAAAAAACCCATAATTTGTCTAAAAATTAACACTAAAATAATAATAAAAAACCTACAGATAAGAATCCTAATACATAACTACATACAAAGGTGAAAAATACAGGCCCACAGCCTTATTTACACATAACAGTCACAATGGTTTAATGAAAATAACTTAATAAGGCTACATTGATATAAGACTAGTGTAAACTGAATTAAGCATGTCCACACAGGGATTTTCAGCAGTGTAGCAAACCCAATTTTCATTAAATCAGTTCAACTCTGTGTGTAAACAGTGCCTGAGCAGCAAGTTGACTAGCCAGGATGAAAATGTCAGTGGTATGGGGGATATAGAAGCTAATCTCAGCCTTCCTCAGCTGTGCTACTGCAGCCACATTGTTTTGCTAAAATAATAATTGTAATACGCATATATAATTATCATCCAAATAAGTAGCAATTGAAAAATTGGCAGCTGATGTTTTAGGTGCAAATAGGTTTCTTCGGCCATGCCTGGCCTAAGAAAATAGGTCGTGTTTTAAAATGTATTAGCTGGTCATGGTCAGTCATAGGCATGAAGATCAGGTTGATCATGACTAGCTAACATGTTTTCAACCATTTCTTGCCCTCTATACAAGGTACAAAGATTTGTTTAAAACAGTGTTAGCTAGCAGTTTTAAAACATGACCTATTTTCATACTATAGACCTGGTCTCTCAGGCCAGGTCTACACTACACACTTACGTCTGTATAACTACATCACTCAGGAGTGTGAAAAATCCACACCGCTCAGGTTATACCGAATTTAACCCTTGCGTAGACAATGCTATGTCGGCGGGAGACCTTCTCCCGCACCCGCCAACATAGCTCCCGCCTCTCGCAGAGGTGGAGTTATTAAGCCAACGGAAGAGCTCTCTCCCCTCAGCTTGGAGCATGTTCACCAGAAGCGCTACAGCAGTGCAGCTGCGCCACGCGTTTGTAGTGTAGAAGACCTGCCCTGAGGCCCCAGTCCTGCAAAGACTTTAGCTTGCTGCGCTTGAATGGGCTGAAGACCAAGAAAAAGCATAAAAATAGCAAAAGCTAGGACAACATACAGCCTTTATTTCAAGTATTAGGCTTAATTTAATCTTAATTTAATCTCTTTCAAAAAGAAAAGGAATACTTGTGGCACCTTAGAGACTAACAAATTTATTTCAGCATAAGCCTGGTAACAGCTCACTTCATCAGATGTGGGCAACAGCTCACTTCATCAGATGCGTGGAATGGAACACACAGTAAGCAAATATTTATACATACAGAAAAACATGAAAAGGTAACCATACCAACTGTAAAAGGCTAATTAATGGAAAGGAACTATTATCAGCAGGGGAAAGAAACTTTTGAAGTGATAATCAAGATGGCCCATTACGGATAGTTGACACAGAGGTGTAAGGGTACTTACTAAACTAGGGGGAAATAATTCAATTGAAAAATTGAATTGAAAAAAATTCAGTGACCGAGCCATTCCCAGTCTCTGTTCAATCCTAAATTAATGGTATCTAGTTTGCATATTAATTCAAGTTTGGCAGCTTCTCGTTAGAGTCTGTCTTTGAAGCCTTTTTGTTGCAAAATTGCCACCTTTAAGTCTGTCACTGAGTGATTAGAGAGGCTGAAGTGTACTCCTACTGGCTTTTGAATATTATGATTCCTGATGTCAGATTTGTGTCCATTTATTCTTTTGCATAGAGACTGTCCAGTTTGGCCAATGTACATGGCAGAGGGGCATTGCTGGCACATGATGGCATATATCACATTGGTAGATGTGCAGGTGAACGACCCCTGATGGTGTGGCAGATGTGATTAGGTCCTATGATGGTGTCACTTGAATAGATATGTGGACAGAGTTGGCATCGGGCTTTGTTGCAAGGATAGGTTCCTGGGTTAAAAAAAAAAAGTGTTTTTGTTGTATGGTGTGTGGTTGCTGGTGAGTATTTGCTTCAGGTTGGGGGGCTGTCTGTAAGCGAGGACTGGTCTGTCTCCCAAGATCTGTGAGAATGAGGGATCATCTTTCAGGATAGGTTGTAGATCTTTGATGATGCGCTGGAGAGGTTTTAGTTGGGGGCTGAAGGTGACGGCTAGTGGCGTTCTGTTATTTTCTTTGTTGGGCCTGTCCTGTAGTAGGTGATTTCTGGGTACTCTTCTGGCTCTGTCAATCTGTTTTTTCACTTCAGCAGGTGGGTATTGTAGTTTTAAGAATGCTTGATAGAGATTTTGTAGGTGTTTGTCTCTGTCTGAGGGATTGGAGCAAATGTGGTTGTATCTTAGAGCTTGGCTGTAGACAATGGATCGTGTGGTGTGTCCTGGATGGAAGCTGGAGGCATGTAGGGAAGTATATCGGTCAGTAGGTTTCCGGTATAGGGTGGTGTTTATGTGACCGTCACTTATTAGCACAGTGGTGTCTAGGAAATGGACCGCTTGTGTGGACTGGTCTAGGCTGAGGTTGATGGTGGGATGGAAATAGTTGAAATCGGGGTGGAATTCCTCAAGGGTTTCTTTTCCGTGGGTCCAGATGATGAAGATGTCATCAATGTAGCGCAAGTAGAGTAGGGGCGTTAGGGGACGAGAGCTAAGGAAGCGTTATTCTAAGTCAGCCATAAAAATGTTGGCGTACTGTGTCTTCTGGACAGTTAGGGCCTGATCCAAAGCTTATGGAAGTCAATGGAACAAAACTTCCATGAGCTTTGGATCAGGCCCTTATTCTCTGTAATAACAGCACCCCCTTGCTGCTCCTTTTTGCCCTTTTATTTGTCTCAATGGCACAAACTGAAGGGGAACTGAGCCCTGCCAATCCTGGGAATGAAATGAAAAAACAAGAAGGGAAGAGGCTGCAATCATATCTGTCCCTACCTTTTGTGCTTTCCTTTAACAGAGGTAATCGGAGGGGGCTTTGTTATGATACCCTCTTTCTTTTCTCTTCTTCCTCCTCTCCTTTTATAGGGATAATTCCTTTTTAACAGCTCCTCTTGTTGAATTTTTTTGCTATGTATCCATAAAAGAAGAGGAAATTATGTATTTATTATAACTTAAAATCATTGAAATTAAAGAAGTTAAAAGAGCTCTTTTTTGCTGCATTGGTAAGACTCTTTTTCTGATTTTTTCCCCACCATTTTAAATTCTCTACTACATCTTTCCCTTTGCAAGTTACCATTGTGGCAATGAGTGCTGCTTATGCTGGGCCCGATCCTGCATTCCTTGCACTCCCAAAGAAGGTGATGGGAGCCTAGGGTACTCAAGAAAAAGCACAATCAGACCCCCTGTGTGCAAGATTCAAACAGACCAAGTGAGGCAGCAAGCTAAATTTAAACTTTGACCTTTTCCCGTTTTCTGCTGTGATACACAACAGGCAGGTTCCAAACCAAAGCTGGTGAAAACAGCTTTTTTGCTGCTTTTATTTATTTTTTAATCACTGTAAAATTGTACCAGACGAAAAGTGAATCTTTTCTGATCTTTTGTAAAACCAGCAAATAGTCAGTTACCCATTTCACTTTAGGTGTGAAAAATATTTATAGGGCTCTATTAAAAGCTAGTGGGTGAATCCGCCCTCTCCACAAAAAACAAACAAGCAAACAAAAAATGAAGTCTTACATTAAATCGTCTCTGAAGGTGAAGAACATACATGGGGTTTTCATTTTTTTTATTATATAAAAATGTGATTCCCCACAGAGAACACATTTTTTTCTAATGATAACCTTACCACCTTTGCATTACAACTATAGTACTCGCAGCTGAAATATGTCGTTAAAATCAGATTTTATCTATATGCATTATGAGTTAAGAGTAATTGTTTTAATTTGCAAGCAGTTTGAAAGTCAATAGGATAGGATTTTAAATCTCATAGTACATTGAGGAAAACAACTACCATTCTGACTTGATGTTATTTAGACTGCAGCTGGAAGTGACTGTTATTTTAACTTCTCTTAAATGTAAAGATGTTATCAATACTTCCACTAATAAACAATTAAAAGGTACATTTAAATGAAGACAATAGTTCATGACTCAGTTTATTTACTTGGCAATACTGATTACTTAAATGTCAGCCCTGTCCAAAGAAAACATATAGAGACATAAATTACTAATAAAACAAACATTATCAAAATATCACTTTTGGTCACAATTTGTCTGTGTTTCTATAATAAAACTGTCAGCTGAATGACAGTTATTTTTTCTGTTTGTTATGAGAATTAATTTCCTTCTCTTTTCAGTGAGTTCGTTTGAGACAATTTATACTCTTGTTTGTGCATTTTATTTTTGAATTTTAGAAATAATAAATTCATGGTTATTGTTATATATATATTTTTTTAAAAAACCCAAACCTTGTAGTAAATTTCTGATTGACAACCTGCCCCCTCACTAGCTCTTCAGGATGACCTTTTATAACAAGTCAGTGCTTTCTTAATCTGAAAGGTGATTTCTAAAACTAGCAATCATTTTCAAATATAAACAACACTTTGTTTTGGTGGGTTTCTTTTCTTCTTCTTTCTTTTAAATCAAATCTAGCCCAAACGGTATGTTGAATGGAATGTGCTTTAACAAAGGCAGGCAATGTTTCAAGGCAAATAAATAATGTTTGTAGAAAGTCTAATAATTTGCAAAAGACTTTCTTTCTTGTTTAGCAGGCTGGATTGGTCGGAGAAGGCTTCCATGACAAGGCTGGGGAGTTTGGGTCATTTTGTGGCTAGCTAATTAGTTCCTACAGATTTAGTATCAACGCTTCCCTCCTCCCCCCATACCCCAAACAACACACAAGACTGGTTTTGTAGGCTACTGTGTCTCTCTTCTCCCCAGCGGCCTCGCTTCTTCATTCTGCCTCCTTGATGCGGGTGGGCACCGTCTGGCTTTGCATGCCTCCCTCCTGCGAGCAGATCTCATGACATGCCCCGATTTCCTCCGGCTCCCCGACAGGAAATCAAGCGCTTTAAAGCGGCTGAGCGTGAGGCCACCCCCGTGCATCTGTAACTAGCTCCGCCAGCGGCCAGCCAGCCCGTTAGCACTTTCAGAAGGGGAAGCACAAGTGGCCGGGCGAAGGGGAGGGGAGAGAGCAGTGCCTCGGGCTGGGGCACCGCGAGCAATCAGAGGGGTGGGGCGAGGAGGGAGTTTTTGCTCAGCGCACGTGGGAAGGTGACGGTGGGTGACAGACAATCTCAGCTCCTATAGATTCCCCTCCACCCCCCAGGGTCCCCAGCATAATTCCCCGGCGGGGCTTTCCCAAGTTTCCCAAGCAGAATCAGGAAGCAGGCTGAATGGCTGACATGTCTGAGCTCAGAGGCAGGCAGAATATTCATCGAAAGCTTCCCTGCTGGGCTCTACAATAGGAAGCTGCTCTTAGAAAGTTATGCCGGGTGCCTAGGTTAACTAGCCTTTCTAGTACAAACTGTCTCTTTGTGATCACGGTTGATCTGCTCTCGATTGCAGGGCATGTAACATCTCAGTCGGGGAAGGGGGGCGGAGATTCACAGAAAATTTGAATAATAAAATATATTTGATATTTAATTTATAAAAGTGGAAGCCAAAATAGAGGTTAATAATTTAAATAACATTCTAATTTTGTGCTCCTAAATTCCCAGTGTAAAATCCTGAAGGTCATTAGTTTGTCATAGTATTCTGGACTTGTCATGTGAGAATCTCAAACTATGTTACAAATGATAGGTTTAAGTGTAGTAGCCGTGTTAGTCTGTGTCAGCAAAACGAAAATAAGAAAGAAAAACTTGTAGCACCTTAGAGACTAACAAATTTATTTCAGCATAAGCTTTCGTGGGTGCTACAAGTTTTTCTTTCTTATTTTCGTTATGTTACAAATGTTAGTCATCCCCATTTTGCTGAAAGATACAGAGGAATTACTCCCATTACAGATGAGTCACAGAGAGAGTAAGTGATTTATCAGCACTTAATCCAGAACTCCATTAAATAAAACCCAGGGATCTCTGCCCAATAAGAACAAAGGTATTTCAGCACTGGAACAGGTTCATCCTGAGCTGCTGCTGTGACAGACAGTGGCCAAAGCAAAGTGCTTTAGAGCAAGACAAAAAGCCTTCATAATGCTCCTATTTTGTGTTAGTACTCATAGAATCATAGGGTTGGACGGGACCTTAGAAGGTCATCTAGTCCAACCCCCTGCTCAAAGCAGGACCAATCCCCAATTTTTTTGTCCCAGATCCCTAAATGGCCCCCTCAAGGATTGAACTCACAACCCTGGGTTTAGCAGGCCAATGCGCAACCACTGAGCTATGCCTCCCCCCCAGCTGATAGAGAAGATAGAGATACTGAGGTGATAGAGACGAAAGCTGTTACAGGATTGGGAGAAATTCTTCCAAAGTATTATAGTTGCAAATGCTATTCCAGTTCACACAGGTGCACCATTGCCCACCCAGAGTGTACAAAAAATATCAGTGAGGTGCCTCAAAATGATGACAGGTTTCAGAGTAGTAGCCGTGTTAGTCTGTGTCAGCAAAAAGAAAATAAGAAAAGGAATACTTGTGGCACCTTTTAGAGACTAACAAATTTATTTCAGCATAAGCTTTCGTGGACTAAGTGGACTGTAGTCCATGAAAGCTTATGCTGAAATAAATTTGTTAGTCTCGAAGGTGCCACAAGTATTCCTTTTCTTATTTTTTTCAAAATGATCAGATTTTTTAAATCATAAAAGTTAAGGTTTATTTGCCTTCTGGTTTTTTAACCTTCATAGTGCATGCAGACCACATTTTCAAGCTTTTCTTCACAATCATAAAGGGCTGGAAACTCCTCCCCTCCCCCAAAAGCTGAATCTTGCAAAATCATATGACGCCAAGAGCTGGGGTTTCAAGAAAAACCCAAACTAGCACAAGATTTGTGATAAAATCATGTGCGCTGGCAACACTACAGAGAGCTAATGTTTTATTTCGTGCACATTAAGATCAATATTGACAGCCCTAAACATTCAAAATTCATGAGCCAGACTCCAAAAATCATGTGATTGCCCCCCCAAATCCTGAGATTTTTAAAAACATGTTTATCTTGTTTTTTATGTCTTCTCACTTTTGAAATCCCCCTCCCCACTCCCAGTGTGTGTGTGATAATTACAGTTCTGTCAACCCTCACAAATGTATAGTTAGTAAAGTGATTTTGACCCCTCCCCCACTGCAGGAGCTCTTGCTAGAAGAAAGACCTACCTGAGATCAAATCACACAAATTCGTATAATGTGCTATCTGATGGCAGAGTTGACAGCTCTCAAAATGCAAAAATTCCAATTAATGCTGAGCCCTCTCTGCCCATCCCCCAACCCATATATTAATTATACGTCCTGCAGGTTTCTTTTGCTGTCCTCAGAAGCATCTGATTCTGGCCACTGCCAGAGCCAGGCTATTGGCCTAGATGGACCAATGCTCCGGTCCACTACAGCAATTCCTATCTTCCTATGCAGTCCCACAGCCTCACAGCAATTCTATGCCCTTCTCATCCCCACATCAATTAATGTTGTGCCCCATCCAGATCAACTCTGCCCACCTAGCCACATATCAATTGTACACCTCTGTCTCACAGCTGCCCTATGCCCTGCTCTGCCCCACCTCTGCCTCTTCTGCAGATGTGGAGGCTCTTCATCCCCATTTCCTAGGCACGGTTGGGGCCAGCTTCAGGCACTCCTCACTCCCCTCTACCGGGGCCAGTTTTGCAGGATTAAAGGGAAGTGAGAAGCTTACCCTGTTGTTCATGGGAAGGAAGAGAGGAGCAGCAGAGCTGCCCTGAGCTGCAGGTTTCTTTCTGCTCCCTCCTCTGCTTTGCCCTCCTATGAGAATGGAATGGGTTTATGCTCCCTCTCACCCCTCCCCAAGCACTTCTGGCAGCTGCAGGGGAGGGGAGGGGAGGGCATTGTGTGCCTTTTTCAGCACTGCTGATTGGAGGTTCTTCCTCAGGCGGCAGGGAAGAGGGGAAGGCAGCCAATCAGAGTTGCTGGGCTAGGTGAGAGATGGCCTGAAGGCTGGAGCTACTCCCCTACTGGGGAGACAGGTTCCAACAGGGGCCAAAATCCCCTTTGTTTGCAAGTTGACAACCCTGTTTGTGTGGCTTGTGGTGTTTGCCCTTTTGTTTGTTCATTATATGTAAAGAAACTGTGATGACATTTTTAACATTAGACATTCAGGTGCTGTCTAGCCTGGAAATCGCTATGAGGACTGGAGAACAAGGAAAACGATGGCTTTAAAAGAGAGCAAAAGTTGGGCAACTGAGAATTGCTAGCAGAGCTGCTAGCTTGAAGGGCTTTTCCCAGAGACTGCAGGGTTTCAGATCCTCCTAAGGGACCGGTGAAGATAAACTGTCTCCCTTTGAGGAAATTTGCTATTCTTCTCTTGCCTGCCTTCTGGGAAAAGACATCTAATCAGAGCTGCTCCATAAATTGAGGGGCTTCTACTTCTTCCTCCATCAATACATAGAGCAGGCTAAGCTCATTTCCCACCTTTCCTTCTCTTAAATGGCCAATTGCTCAGCTGCCTTGCAGCTCCTGTTCACTGTCTCCCATATGTTGCCCACCTCCCAGGAGGAGAATAGGAGGAAATAGAACAGCTGGGAGCAGATGATAAGGAGAGTCACAGAAATGTGAGCAGCACCAGAACCTGAAGTAAATTTTGTGGGTACATAACTAGTTTTGGGATTTGAATGGAGGGACTAGATAAATTAATTGGTCTTGCATAGGGGGCAACAGATGAATTCACTGGGATGGTGCATGTGTAGAAGTGGCAAATTAATTCAGGGAATACAGAGGAGGGTCTATGCTTTTAGGTGGGTTTGATGGGATGCCTACCCCACATTGGGCTCTAAGGGGTTAATAGAGCCCATGGGAGGCTGCAGAGAAGGCAGCCAATCAGAGAGGGGCTGCGAGGAACAGCCAATCAGGGCCAGGTTACCCCATATAAGAAGGGCTGCAGTGCATAACAGCTTCAGTCCCTCCCTGGATTTTGAGAAGGATTGATTGATTTGCAGGCTAAAGGCAGCTAGCACCCTAGACAGAGCAGTGCTGTAGGCAGCAAAGATCTGCAGGCTGAGGTGAGGCAAGGGCAAAGAGGGTGCTGGGGTTGCAGGGAAGTAGCCCAGGGAAACCTACTGAAAAGTTGAAGGTGATGCCACAAGCAGTGGCCTTCAATTGGGTCCCTGGGCTGGGACCCGAAGTAGTAGGTGGACTTGGGTCTCTCTCACTTGCCATTGGGGAAGTGGCTAAACATTTGATTGCAGTTGCTACTGAGAGAAGTTGCTGGACAGGGACTACAGAGATCTCCCCTAGAAGTGGGGAGCACCAAGTGTGGCATGGCTGGAGGGCTGTGTCACTGAAGAGGACATTGTGGTCCTTGGAGGGATGTTGGTGCAGGAGCAGAAGAAGAGATGGGGAGAGCAAGGAGCACTGGCTACCAGAGCTAATTCCTGTACTGGCCACCAGGAGGTGTAGGAGTGGTGAGTTATACCCTGTCATAGGGGGCATTACTTTTTTGTTGGAATGTTTCTGTTAGGGGCCAGAGAAAGTACTTGGGAGGTAGTATTGGGAATTGGTGATGGTGCCTGGTTTACAGCTCCCCTCCCTTGGCATGGATGGTAGTTTGGGAAGTGCCCATCAACAATGAATGGGTTTTGTGCTGACGCAGGTTCTTTGTTTGAGATCTGAGGAACCACTTACTTGATCCTCAAGGAGGGGCTGAGCCTTCAGAGGACTGGGGCTCAGCAAAGGTTTGGAGCCATAATTAATGGGTGGGCAGATGTGGGGCAGGGCTGGCCCAACATTATCCCATCCTCTGAAGCATCTGGTTCTGGTGAGCATTGTGGTTTTTCTTGGGTCTCACTAAAGAAGTACAATTGTTTGTAAAGTGCTTGGAAGATGTGAAGTTGTATAGTAAATGCTAAATATGAATTTCAATAAAATTCTGATCAGTTACTCCAGACTTATACTGGAGTACCTCTGATAACTATTAGTCCTACTGACCACCACCCCGTTTCTTGTATTATGGGCATAGGTAATAGAAGTTCCTTACTTGCCTTTTCTACACCACTTATAATTACCTTCGTCCCATTTCCATCTAACTGGCCAAAAATCTGCTTTTAAAGCACTGATGCACATGAATTAACTGGTCAAGAAATTGTTTCAATAACTTTGTCACAAGGCAATAAAAAGAAATTCAAAGTGAAGGCTGAAATTCCAGTCTTAACTTCCCCCATTTTCTTGAAGTATTAAACATTCATTCTGTATGGTAACGAATGACTCATTCTATGAAGAGTCAGCAATAGTTAGGCATAATGAAATAATTACAATGTATATTAAGCATAGCTATTTATTAAGGGATGTGCATTAATGATGTTGGTTAATGAGGCTGGAGTGGCAGCAAGTTCAAGATCGTTTCATCTTGAGCTTCAGTATTGAATGTCTTTAACTCTATAAAACAAGCCAACAAAATTAATCAGCTCTTTCTTTCATCATAACTGTGTATATAGGTGACTATACATTACCACTGTATAAGGTGGAAGCCTGTGCAATTATCTGGGTGTAATTTGTAAAGTGGTGTGTTTTTGTTTTTTTATTTAAATAAAAACAAAACACACCACTTTACAAATTACACCCAGATAATTGCACAAACACCCCCCACACACACACACACACAAATGGCTGCAGACTTAAAAATGGGATGGTAATAGACTCAAGTCCCAGTGGTGATGGTACCTGGTGATATTCTAAACCAAAAGAGCTCTCTCCCATGCTTGTGAGAAGTGATGGAAACATTCTAGGCTTCAATGCTACACAAGGTAGCAATCTTGGAAACCTATTGTATAGATCAGTGGCCTTCAACCAGTGGTCTAGGGCCCCCTGGGGGGCTGTGAACTGGTTTTAGGGGTTCTGCCAAGCAAGGCCAGCATTAGATTCACTGGGACCCAGGACAGAAAGCTAGAGCCCCACCACTTGGGGCTGAAGCCAAAGCCTGAGCAACGTAGCTTTGCGGGGGCCCCTGTGGTATGGGTCCCCAGGCCAGTGCCCCCTAATGCTGGCCCTGGCTTTTATATGCAGAAAAACGGTTGTGGCACAGATGGGCCATGGAGTTTCTATAACCAGTTGGGGGGTGGAGGGGCTCAGGAAAAAAAGGTTGAGAACCCCTTGTATAGATTATATATAGGGAAATCTATCGGTGTGTTTATTCAACACACTATCAGTCTAGCTCACAAGACACAAAGATGAGGCAACAAGTGAGCTAATAATTCAATACAACTTTTTTCTGTACAGCATTTTTTGTACAAACTCTATCCCACAATGCTTTATAGAGTTAAATGATACTTTTGTTTATTATTGAACAACAATGGTATCAGTAGAGGGAAAACAGTCAATTATAGGAAAGGGAGAAAAGAGATTTTTGAAAAATAAATAGGTGAAGACAGAGCCTAAATAGGCATTTTAGGGCCCTGGGCAAGCAAGCATATTTGTGCTCCCTACCATTTTTGGGGGGTAATTTTTCTGCACTGAAGCTGCACATGGGAAGGGGCATGCAGGGTCACATGCCCCCCAGATTTTTTTGCTTTTGCCCCCCTGAACCACACAGGCTGGGTGGCTTGCTGAGGTGAGTCCAGGGATGGAAATGGCACTCCCTCCTTGACCTCCACCTTGCGGGGCTGTCCTGATCGAGTTGCTGCATGGGGCTTCACATGTTGCCTCTGTTACTGCCCCATTTTTCTGCCTCTGTAGCTACACCGTTTGCCCTGCGCTATGGCCCTGGGCAAAGAGGAAGCAAGTGGGAAGGCGGTTTCACATGGTAAGAGCTACAGAGAAGAAAGCTCTTGTACCAACAGTTGCCCAGATGGAAAGGGGCAGATGTGCTTACAGAACAGAGTGGAGTTGTTAGGGTTCCCTCCCCACTCTGAACTTTAGGGTACAGATGTGGGGACCCGCATGAAAGATTCCCTAAGCTTATTTTACCAGCTTAAGTTAAAACTCTCCAAGGTACAAATCTCCCATGCACCATGAGAAATGCTTTTTGCTGCCACCATTAAGTGTTTTAAACCGGAACTAGGAAAAGGGACCACTTGAAATTCCCCTTTCCCCCAAAATACCCTCTTAAGCCAATACACCCCCCTCTTCTGGGGAGCTTGAGAATAATCTTCTAACCAATTGGTTACACAGTGATCCAAAAATCCACCCCTGGGGTCTTAGAACCATAGAAACCAGATAGCTTTTTAAAAGAAGGATTTTATTAAAACAAAGAAGGCAAATTATTTCTGTAAAATCAGAATGGTATCTTTTACAGGGTACTTAATTTTCTAACTTAAAGGTTTTGTCCAGGGTTCCTTTAAGGTACAGAAAAATGCAACAACACCAGGAATACACATTCCCGCCAGCACAGCGAATTACCCAAGCTAAAACAATAGAAAAAGCTAAACACATTTTATATAACTTTATAGAAGATGGATGGTTGCTGACTTGATCTTTCTCTTACTGAGAGCTCACACAGACAAAGACTTCCCCCCCCCCCCCCCCCGATTTGAAAACATCTTGATTTCTTATTGGTTAGATGCCAGCCTGGTCAGGTGTTAGCCTGGCTACCTGCATTTTTTTAACCCTTTACTGGTAAGAGGATTTTATAGCACTGCATCAAACCCTTTTACCCCTTCCCTTTATTTATAACAGGAGTAGAAAGACTGTAAGACAAGGTCTCTGATGCATTCTGAAGCAAGTCAATGGAGGGCAGTTTTTCACCCTATTCTGAAATGAATGAGGAACCAGTAGGGTTTTTTTGAGGCAGGAGGGGATGTAGTTACACTTGTTTGTACTTGGGCTAGATCAATCACAGTAGAAAAAATAACATTGTACCCTGATTATAGCAGTTGCAACTGAATTTTCTTTTATGTAATCTTATTTTAATAGAGCTTGGTTAGCTGATCCTGGTCCCTCCCAGGTCAGCTGCAAAACTCTCTAGCTTAAATGGAAACCAGGACTGAGCTCCCTTATGGTGAAATGCTATTGAAAGCTTCTTTTGTTTTGCTTTCAGCAATAAGGGGATAGAAGGCCACTAACAGCTTCTAATATACATAAAACCTGTATCAGGTGTAGTGAACTAAACAAGAGGAATTCTTCTCCCCTTCAATGTTGAAATCCTAAGTTAAATTCATATTGGATCCAAAAGGACTATGCTAAAAGAAAGTTAAGGTTGCAAAGTCAAAACTCAAAAGTTAGGAAGTCCTAAGAATTAAGGTTGCCTGTGTAATCATTTGTTTAGATTCCCAATTTGAGACACTGTGGCTCTGATTTGCAGAAGTACTGAGTGCTCACAGCTGCAACAGAGATCAATAATTTCACTAATGTTTGAAGTACTGAGATACTATTGAGAGCACCCTAGAAAAGCCCATAGGGAAATTAATTATTCATTCCAGGCAGGGTTTGAATGGTGTACAGTAAATGCATGGGGCCAGACACTGAATGATGAGGATAAAAAGAAATATTGAATAGAAACAGAATCAGGACTACAATTAAAAACCCAGCATGTAATCATGTAGTTAAAGACTGCCCCATTTGTGCATATGCTTATTATGCAAATTAAGGTTGAACTAGCAACTTCCAGCAATTTCTAACTTGAGTGTTTGACTTTGCAACCTTATTCTGTGTGATGGGTTTTTTCTTTTTTTTTTTTGTATTACACTTGAACTAGATTTTAATTACAATTAAATCACTGTGGGGCAATCAGAGTCCTAGTCCAAAACAATATATCAACAAATATTTGTCTGAGATTATGCTGATGTTCTATCCTTTACACAGACACATGAACATGTGTAACTATAAGAATAGCCATACTGGTCAGACCAAAGGTCAATCTAGCCCAGTATCCTGTCTCCTGACAGTGGCCAATGCCACAAACACAGACTTATTTTAATTGTATATGCTGGAACCACTGACATTATTTCTATTCATATTTGAAGAGAAATTGTCAAATTTGTCAAATTAAACATTTATAGTTTATAAAAAACAAAGCTTTTCTAAAATCTAAGATGAATAGAAACATTTCCTCATTTTAAAAGAATCCAATGAAAAGTTTGTCTTAAACGAATAAACATTCCCTTTAATGTATGAAATCCAAATACTGCAGCTTTAAGAAACTGAAGATAAACAAAATTGAAACTGACTTAATTGATTTTCATTGCAATCTGAGGGGACAATGCAAAAAGTAAAGAAGGAACCTAATTAGCAACAAATTAGATTTTTAAAAACTTTCACTTTTAATAACTCTTATTAGTAGCATAGGTAAAATGATATATTTACAAGACATGGGCTAAATTCTCATGGAGTTCCACTGATTTACAGAATATGAACTGATTTTTAAGATGAGGCCCTGTAATAGTGTACTTAGAGTTCATTTCTGTGTGATTTTTGGATAGCACTAACAGTGTATTTGATAGCATACATGTTACAAACATCAATCCTTACAATACACTGTGAATCAGATTATTATTTTACAGAGGAAGAATATATATATTTGGGTTTTTAGTATGAATGTGTGAATTAAACTCCCTAAAGAATAAAAATTGCAATAAGCAGAAAACATAACCGTTTACCCCAAGTGTGTGTGTATATATAACCAGTACTCCAATCCCAAGTATTCAAAAAAACCCTCAAATCATGATTATCTTAAAATAATGAGATTTTTCAAAGGTTTGAAATTTGAACTATTTTTATTTGACTTTGGGGTTCACTCAGATCACGTTTTCATGCTTCTCTATAACCATAAGGGCTAGAAGCTAATTTTTTTAAATGAAGGTTAAATTTCCCATGTAATCCCGACAGCTAGGGCTTAAAGAAACATAAAATATGGAGAGATTGGCAATGCTGTTCTTTCTTAGTTTGAGCACCCACTGCATAGGGACAGAAATCTTAAAAATCATATTTGTCTGAATTTTGTTATCAAATATTATTGCCTGTAACACCTAAGATGGCTATAATTGTGAGCAATCAGGAGAAAACATTTCTATTTTTTCCTGTTTGCTTACTTTGCGCATGTGGGCTCCATCCTACAAAGTACTGAACACACTGCCCAGGATCCAGGATTAAGCGCATGCTTAATTTTAAGACCTTTATGGAGTGGCCCAATTTAAGTGAATAGTAGCATGGGGTTAGGATTTCAGCCTTTGACTGTAGTGGGGCTATTCATGGGTTTAAGTGCTTTGCTGGATTGCTTTGCAGAAGGTTCAGCACCTCGCTAAACTGAGCTCTTTGTGCATAGTCAGTTACACTGATTGCCCCCTGTAGCTACTTCACATGCTGCAGCTTGTTCTCTGCAGGCCAACCCCTGGCAGTCTATTTTCCCCCCCGTCCAAATTTCTTGATTAGTATAGTCAAGGCCCAGACTCCAGAGAAAATACATATTTAAAAAAAAAAAAAAGTTTCCAGGGTCTCTTCAAGAGTGTCTGGAGTTGGCTCGAGGTCGTCCACCTATTGACTGCCCCTGCACTGGCGCAGGCCCACTTGAAGTGAATGTGGCTCCTTGTCCACCCACACAACTAGTTGAGGTGCTTGTGGTCTTTAGTCTTTCCCTGCTGCTGCGTGAAAGACCCACACAAAGCAGGGAAGGGGAAAATGTTGCTAAAGTTTTACTTTTTTAAAATAAATATTGGCCAGGGGACATAGGGGCAGGTGCATTACCTGAAAATACTTTAACTTATTTTATAGTCTGCTAGCGCCCAGAGGTCCCAATCAAGCTAGGCACTGTACAAACACCGCTCCGCGTGGTGCCTGGACATTTATGCTTTTAACGGGCGGTGGGTTTGCAATTAAACCAGAGGCTCAACATTCTCAATCTCCGCTTCCTTCGATGAGCGGCTGGGGAGTGGTTTGGGAGCCGGCCGCGGTAGCTCGGTGGGTGCCTGCTGCCTGCGGGGCGCGTTGCGTGGAAGGCCCGTCCCCTCCCCGCCACACACGCTCTCGCCATTCCTGGGCAGTGAGTGGTGGCAGGGCAGAGGCGGACTCCCCCGCCCGGCCCGGGACGCGGGGGAGGAGCGGGGGGCTGCCGCAGTGGAAAGTCATCGATCTTGTTTAGGAGCCGGTGTGTTGCTAACACTTCCTGCTGTAATTTGCAGCCAGGGCTATTGATTGGGTTGCTCCTATTCGCTCGCGGCCCTGACGCCGGGCAGTCTGGGGGGGAGGAGCCCGGCCCCGGGAGGAGGGGGAAGGGGTGTGTTTCGTAAACAAAGTCTTAGTGCGGGGGGAGGGGGAATCCCCCCCTTCACGCGCAGCCGCTGCTCTCTGCCGCGAGAGGGGTTTTTATGAATGGACGGGGATACCCCGGGAGGGACACGCGAGCCGCTTTCCTTTTCCCGGGGAAAGCCGGGCGGCCACGGGCTGAGGTCGCACGGGCTCCCCACCGCCGCTCTTCTGCCTGCCCAGGTGGCGGGAGCAAGGCAGGCAGAGGCGCCTGGGGGCCGGAGCCGCGCCGTGGGGCTGGCGCGCCGGTGCGCAGAGCCCTCCCCTCACCCCAGTGCTGACGCTGCGGTCTCCGCTCTGTGAGGTGGGGGCCGGAGCCCCCCAGCGCTCGCTCCCTGGGGTGGGAGGTGGAGAGGGGCGAGAGGCCGGCCCCAGGCAGGTCTCCCGCACGGGGAGGGGGCGCTCCCAGCTCTGCCTGCCCCCCTTTGAGCGGGGGGAGGAACAGACCTGCTGGAGTTTCCCTACGGGGGGGAACAGCCCCGCCTTTAATCCCCTCCACACGCAGCTGGGAGGGCGAGTCCCTCTCCGCAAGCCAGGGTGCAAAACCGCGGCCTCTGGGCGGCAGGGAATGCGTGGGTGTTTCGGTGACAATCGCTCTTCAAGTGCCCCCCCGCCCCGCGGCGACAATGACACAACGCTGTTTACCGCCCCGCCCCGAAGGTAAATGATTTGCCCTGTTCCGCGCGGGCACGTCCCGTCCCCCCCCGCACTGTGCCGCCGCGATTGAACTGTGCCCAGCGCAGCTGCCGTCAGTCAGCCCCGCGTGCGCAACGAGTGACTGGGTGTGTTACACACTCCCCACGTGACTGGGTGTGTGTGTGCGTGCGTGCGGCGGGACTAGTCCCGGGGCGGGGCCTGCTCCCCGCTTAGCTCAACTTTGCCGCTTATTATTTATTTGCACTTTAAACGTCCCTCGCGTTTTTCAAATACGCTGCTTTGGCCCCCGCGTTCCCTCTGCCGTTTCCTCTGGAAAGATCAAGCCAGCAAAGGCTCCTCCCCCCCGCCCAAAAATCCTGTTTCATTTGCTAACCTCCCCACCCCCTCCCGCCTTCTCCGGCAAAGCCCGCGGCTTGGGGGTGGGGCGTGTGTCGGTTTTTGAATGGTAGCAAGGAGGAGCCTGGGGAAAGCGGCGATCCCTTGCTGCTGGCGAGCTGGCTGCCCCGATCGTGGGAAAGTGGCTGCACGTAAAGCAGCAGATTCTTTGTCCCTGTTGTTCTTCTGTAATCGATCTCACTTCAAGTCGAGGGGTGGAAAACTTCAAAGGCGGATCGGGCCGTTGGAGGTCGGAGCAGGAGCTCGCACTGCACCCACTCTGCCTCCGCCCCCTCCTCCGGGAGAAGGGGGCGGGTGGGGGAGACCCCTCCAATCTCGACAGTACACCCAATCAATAAATAAAACGCAGACTTTGTGGAGAGGGTGGGTGGAAGGGAGCTGAGGGCGTTAATGTACCGAAATACACACAGGCTTTCAGACTGCCCTGTTTCTACCCTGGCTGCATTCTGTCCTGTGTGTAGGTTGTTGTTTTTTTTTAAAGGGGGGGGGGGAGGATCCTCTGGGGCAATTTTAGACTTGCATAGTTTACAATGTAAGCTACTATAGAACAAGAATTACTGCTTGACACCAGCTAGGAAAGGCTCTCCTTGGTAGCTGGTAGTACTTTTAAACTCAGAGCAAACTTCTGTGAGGTGTAGTTGGGGATTGGTCCTGCTTTGAGCGGGGGGTTGGACTAGATGACCTCCTAAGGTCCCTTCCAACCTGATATTCTATGATTCTAGTTGTGGGGGTAGGAAGGAGTACAAATGGCACCAAGACAATATATAGCCATAGCTGAGGATTGAGCCCTTTGTTTGTTTGTTCCCCACATTTCAGTTTTTTCCTTAGGAAATGCTGTTGTGTATTACTTTAAAATCTCCATCCCCACCCTACACAATTGTTCAATAAACACCCTCTTCTCTTCCACCAGGATTTGCATCCTTAGAGCTTGTACTGGAGCTGTTAAGAGTCTGACTGCATAGCATTAAAGGGGTTAATCGTAATGCATATGCACACATAGGGTGGAGCTTGTAGCAGTGTCCCTAAAGTTACCCCAACATTTCCACCCTAAAGGGCCTTAATCCAGTTGCTTATCACTTTCTCAAACTTTTACTTTTTGGACTGTAATTTTCCACATCTGGTGTTGGCCTAAGGATGACTTTTTCTGTGGGAAGTTTTTAGCAAATACAGTTCAGCTACATTTTAAAACAAAGAAAATTAACACCCTCTCCCCTACACACAAATATTTTGCTGTTATTGACAAACAAGCAAATGTGTAGTCATTTTCTGAACAGCTTTCAGTAGTTTGGGGTAGCAACTTGCTTTCTGACAGACTTTAGGTCAGAAATGAGCCTTCTAGTACCCTGGTGAAAATGTTTGTATTTGGCCAAATAGTGTCATAGTTGTAGATGGTACTTGCACATTGATTTTTACCAAACAGATATTTTAATAACCATATCCCAATGTTCAGTTGGCCCTGCACATGCTAAATAAGTGAGATTCCTCATTGTGCTGGTGAAATCCACCTATGAGTGTATGTATAGGAGGAAAGCTAGATTGTTTGATCAGCCAAAGGCCTGATGTTACAGAAGTCCTTCCTGCTCTGTGTACTTTGAGAAATGTATTTGAAAATGCATTTAAAAAAAATCAAAACTAGCACTTCTGAGTTAAAGCAGCTAACCCCAGCTACAGATAAGGCACAGGTGGTGAATCATGGTCTTCCAGCACCCACCAGCATACTGTGTGGGTTATCAGGCCCAATGGCCTCCCTTCCCCCTCTTCCCAAAGCAAACACAGTCTGCAGCCTCCTGATATCAAGCTTTGTTCAAGTCTGAAGCTTGGACTCTTCAACCCTCTTGTGATATTGCTATTGGGTCTGGACACTCTTTCTCTAGAGTTCTGTGTGTGACTCCCATACAGTAGTATCTCAGCACTTACAAGTACTTGTGGATTTACCTTCACAGCACCACTGAGTTAGGTAAGTATTAATAGTCTCTTTCCCCCACCCCCCACCCGTTTTTTTATAAACAGATGGGAAACTGAGGGACTGAGCATCTAACCTACTTGTCCAATGTCTCTCAAAGCCTGTGGTGGTACTGGGAATTGATGTCAGAGCTCTTGGTTCTGTGCCCTAAACACAACACCAGCCTCTGTCTTATTACAGCCCACAATGCTTCTATCCTTTCCCCTTTCTGTTTCTGCTGCAGCTTCCCTTCCCCTTTAATCTCCTTTTCATATGCCAACATTTTCTTCTACTTCCCTTTAGCCCCAAATGAACCCTCTAAAAACCAAAAATCAGATCCTCCAATTTGGCAAAGCTGCACCTGGTGCAGGCCCTACAGGCACAAGGGGAAAATCACTGTAAGCAGTCTTTCATCAACCCTGATTCTGGTCTGACTGGGTGCCAACATGACCCCTGGTATAACATGCCTCAGGCTAAGGAGTGCTATAATTATACTAGTTAGAATGATGCCCCCCCCCCCCGCCCCACCTACTCTGTGCCAGTCGCTCATTCCTCTCCAACTCACCCAGGAATACTCTTATGTTGTCTTTACACCATGTGGGGATTCCCTTCATCAGGGGAATGCCCAACTGCCCTATTATGGTACAAAATGGATTAAGTCGGGGCTAAAATCTGTCTCCAAGTATTTCTAATATAAATAAAGCAATTGTTTTAAAAAGTTGTGGAACTAATATGATGTCTATCATCCTGATCACTTTGCTTGTTTTATTTTTTTTTTCCCCTTATGCTTCCTCTGTGTGTGTCTTAAATTAGGTTATAAACTCTTCAAGGCAGGGATTGTGTAGCTGTAGTAAAAAAATAAGTGAGGTTGCATAAAGAATGGGATAGAGAATAATGCAGAAAATATTATAATGTCTGCCAAGGGTAGGACAAGTAATTGGTTTAGTTAGAAAGCCCACCCACCCCACATCCAACCTAAATCTCCCTTCCTGCAAACTATCAGGTTAGTTAAGCATTGGAACAGGTTAATCAAACTCCTGCCTGGGGTGATGTAGGTATACTTAGTCCTCCCTCAGCATGCAGGGATGGCAGCCCTACATTTTTATGATTGTAATTTGTGTGATAATGCCATTACATCATTCCGTGATCTTTCCTCATCTGGAATATAGTAGGATAAGCAATACCTCACATCTCAAAGGGTATTGCAAAATTAGGGGCCGTTCAGAGATGGGTGACAAGAATGATTAGGGGCATGGGAAGACTTCCATATGAAGAGATTGAAAATATTGTAATTATTTCCCTTAGAAAGAAGATGAATTAAAAGGGATATGATAAAAAGATACAGAATTGGGGATGGTGCAGAAGAGTTCAACTGGGAGCTTCCCACCCCCAACTCTCATAAATCAAGGAGTGGACATTCAATGAAATTGAAAGGTGGTAAATTCCAGGTTGGTCATAGACACTTTTCACACAGGTATAATCAGACTGTGGAACTCATGGCCTCAGCAGTGTCCCATGAGAAACCATTTAAGATTCAAGGTGGGATTGGACATTTATCTGGATAAGAATAATGATAAAAATATGAAGTATTTTGGAAGAGAGAACCTGGGAATCAGACTGTTTTAAGTTAATCTCTAACCAATAAGGGTTATGGGGCAAATTATCCCACATCTGACTACGATGGGTTCTTGTACCTTACTGAAGCATCCGGTATTGGCCACGGTCAGATACCGGATTAGATGAACTTCAGGTGTGACCAAGTATGGCAATTCTTAGGTTCCTAAACATCTACCTTCATGTTCGTAGTCTCCCACAAGGAGATCCTAATCCTGATTGGGACCGTTGTGTGCTACCACAACATACATAAATAACTGATCACAGTAATCCTGGCCTCTAACAAGTTTGGAGAAATGCTAGTTTTTCATTTAAACATCTCCTTAGAACTGAACTGTAGATCTCCAAAATGTGTGGTTAATTTCAGTGCCTGAGGGACAAATAGCAGCTCCTGAATTCAAATTACAATTCAATAGTATTCTGCCTTCCTCCTGAATGTCTGGTTCTTCATACCCACATGTCTTCTGTGTTTATAATGGAAGGTTTCCAAAAGTGGTGTGTGATTTGGTCTAAAATTGGCACTTTTGCTAAAAGTCTTAGTTAATGCTACTGTCCAAAATAGTTAGAATGTGAGCCAATTTAGCAAGCCCAAGTTTGAATTGACTTTGGAAAGATTAACTTGTACTCCTGAGCAGCCTTACATATAGCCAATAGGGAGCTGTCTTAGCTTTAGTAGTTGCATGTCTTTCAGATAATTCTGAGCTCTGTGTGCAAAATTAAGTCTTGGATATCTGGATGTGTCACATCCTAGGGGTCCCTAAGCCAATGGGACACATTGCTTCCTCCCATGGATAAACCCACAGGAGGGGTTGCAGGATAGGGGAGGAAAACTTGGTATAATTCCCATCTGAATTTTCCTGGAACCATTTCTTCTGGTGAGAGGGATTTGGGGTGAGTGTGGATTATGAAAGTCCTGCTGCTTCCCAACTTTGCGAATCTTGGGGATTCACAGGGAAGGGAACTCTCTTCCTCACAAAAATAGGAGCCATTTGCAGGGATAACAATTGCACCAATGTCTCTCCTAACTCTACTGTTCCAGCGATATAACCTCCCCCGGGTTTCCACATGGAAATGTGGGAGCAGAGCCATGGGTCTGTAGCATTCAAGTAGAGGGGCATCTGTGGGGTGGTGCTGTAGTGGCAGCACTCCCCTTCTGCACAGAAAGGGAGAGATCTGTGTGCTGAGGAAACACTTTGTGTACACCTCTGCCTAGGATGATCAGCCCAATGGATGGATCCTAATGAGAAATAAAGGTGCTTTTGCCATCTGGTACTGATAGTGTTCCTCAGGTCCAATAGTCTCTCTTTGAACTACTGCATGTGAGAGAACACGGAATGGAAAGTGTGTATTCAGAACTGAGGGGGAGATTGCAGCATTTACTGGGATGAGACCTGCCTCTTGGTGAGATGAAAGGAGGTCAAACCCAGAGAGTCTCCAGAATATCTTCCTGGCCTGTGGGCATTCCATCCATCTCCCAGGTTCAGAGTGCTGGATTATTGATATAGAAGGGTACAGCTTGCTCAGGAAGGACAGGCAGGGGGGAAAGGGAAGAGGTTGCCTTGTATATCAAATAGATACACTTGAACTAAGGTTGAGGTGGAAATAGATTTGTTGAAAGTCTCTGGGTAAGGATAAAAGGGGTAAAAAACCAGGGGAGGGGGTCTATTACACAGGGCCGGTGCAATCACTAGGTGAACTAGGCAGCTGCCTAGGGTACCTAGTGGTTGAGGGCGCCTAAAAGCATGCTCAGGTGGGGAGGTGGAGTGGAGGTGAGCTGGGGGAGGGCTGCCTGCAGTTACGGGGAGGAGGTGTGCAGAGGAACCGCTCCCCAGCTCACCTCTACTCCGCCTCCTCTGCTGAGCATGCCACCCCTGCTCTAATTCTCCTCCAATCGATACCACAAGCCTCGGAGGAGAATTAGAGCAGTGCTGGCATGCTCAGCAGAGGAGGCGGAAGTGAGCTGGGGCAGGCTCCCCGGGCTGGGTTAGCTGCCACGGGGGGGGGGGACGACTCCCTGGGCAGGGTTAACTGCAGTGGGGGAGACTCCCCTGGGGGGGGGGGGCGCGGGGTTAGCTGCTGCAGGGGTGGGTAGCTGCCACAGGGGAGGGCTCCCCAGGTGAGGGGGGGGGGGTGAGCTGGGTTAGCTGCCACGGCAGGCAGGGCTGGCTGCCTCGGGGGGGGGGGCTCCTCTGGTAGGCAGGGTTAGCTGCCGTGGGGGGCAGGGTTAGCTGGGCAGGGGGTGTGGCGCAAGGTGGAAATTTCACCTGGGGCATGAAACTTCCTTGCACCGGCCCTGCTACTACACACCATGTAACCAGGAAGAGTAGGTGGATAAGGATTTTTATAAACAACTAACACAATCATCCAAAGCACAGGATTTGGTGGTGATGAGAGACTTCAGCTATCCAGAACTCTGAGAAAATAACACAAAGGCACAGATTATTCAAGTTCTTGAAATGTATTGGAGACCATCTTTTATTTCAGAAGGTGGAGAAAGCTACTAGGGAAGAGACTGTTCTAGCTTTGATTTTTGACAAATGGGGAAGAACTGGTTGAGAATTTTGAAAGTGGAAGGCAACTAGGCTGAAAGTGATCATGAAGTAACCAGTAGGAAAGAAAACAGCACAGTACAGATTTCAAGAAGGCAGACTTTAGCAAACTCATGGAGTTGGTAGGTAAGAAATGGCAGAATTGCTAAATAACTTTTTTGTTTCAGTTTTCAACAAAAGGATTAGTACAATTGGACATCTAACTTAATGAATGCCAGTGAAAATTAGGTAGGATTGAAGGCTAAAATAGTGAAAGAACAAGTTAATTACTTTGACTTAATTAGAGGTCTTCAAGTCACCAGGGCCTGATGAAATACATCCTAGAATACTCAAGGAGTTGACTGAGGAGATAGTTGATCCATGAGTGATTATCTTCAAAAAAATAATGGAAGATGAGAGATTCCAGGGGACTGGAAAAGGGGCAAATATAGTGCCTATCTATAAAAAAGGAATAAGGACAACCTGGGGAATACAGACCAGTCAGCTTAACATCAGTAGCTGGAAAGATAATGGAGCAAATAACTGAGCAATCAATTTGCAGACACCTAGAAGGTGATAAGCAACAGTCAACATGGATTTGTCAAGAACAAATCATGTCAAACCAACCTAATAGCTTTCTTTGATAGGGTAACAAGCCTTGTGAATAGCAGGGGAGCAGTAGATGTGGTATATCTTGACTTTAGTAAGGCTTTGTATATTGCCATCTCATAAACTAGGGAAATACTGTAGATCCATCTAGGTTGTAAGGTGAGTGCATAACTGGATGGAAAACTGTTCCCAGAGAGGAGTAGTCAGTGGTTCACAGTCAAGCTGGAAGGGCATATTGAGTGGGGTCCCGCAGGGATCAGTGTGTGTTCTGGTTCTGTTCAATATCTTCATCAATTATTTAGATAATGGCATAGAAAGTACACTTATAAAATTTGCAGATGATACCAACACACAAGGGGTTGCAAGTGCTTTGGAGGATAGGATTGAAATGGTCTGAAGTAAATATTATAAAATTCAATAAGGACAAATGCAAAATACTCCAGTTAGGAAGGAACAATCAATTGCACACCTACACAATGGGAAATTACTCTCTCCTTGGAAGGAGTACTGCAGAAAGGGATCTGGGGATCACAAGATAAATATGAATCAACAGTTACACTGTTGCAAAAAAAAAAAAGCAAACCTCATTCTGGGATGTATTAGCAGGAGCATTGCAAGCAATACACAAGAAGTAATTCTTCTGTTCTACTCCACGATGATTAGGCCTCAACTGGGCACCACATTTCAGGAAAGATTTGGAAAGTCCTGAGAAACAACAAATGTCTAGAAAATGACCTATGAGGAAAGATTGGGGAGGGGGCGGATTTATTTAGTCTGGAGAAGAGAACTGACAGGGGACATAAAAGGTTCTTACAAAGAGGAGAGAAATTGTTTCCTAACCTCTGAGGCTAGGACAAGAAACAATGGACTTAATTGCAGCAAACTTCCTAACTGTCAGGGTGGTTAAGCACTGAAATAAACTGCCTAGGGAGGTTGTGATATCTGTCACTGGAGATTTTTTTTTTTTAAGAGCAGGTTAAACACTTGTCAGGGATGGTCTAGATAAATACTTAGTCCTGTCTTGAGTGCAGGGGACTGGATTAGATGACCTCTGGAGGTCCCTTCCAGTCCTTCAATTCTAAGATTAAAAAAGGCAGCTACTTTCATGGTGGACACTCTGGGTGTTGGGCTCTAGACAGCATTAGATTAGCTCAGACTCCTTGCAGCTACTTTAGATGGCATTCAGTTTAGTTCAGTGAGACTTTATTGGCCTCACAAGCTACTTGAGCATGCATGCACGTGCGCACACACAGGAAGTTCAGCTAAATCACACCTGTGAAAGAGGACAATTTTTGTAGGGCAATTTGTGAAAAAAGACTTGTAGGGCTCATGTGCAGGGCCAGCTCTAATGTTTTTGCTGTCCAAAGCGCCCCCCCCCCAAATCCAAACACCACCCCCCAACACTGACCGAAACAAACCTCTCCCACTGCGGGGGGGGGGGGGGGGGGGGGGGGGGGGGGGGAAGCACAGCACAGCACACCTGCGGCCCCGGCCAGGGCCCCGGGGGGAGCGCAGCACAGCCAGGGCCCCGGGGGGGCGGGGAGCACGGCATGCCTGCTGCCCTGGCAGCCCCTGGTGGGGAGGGTAGGGCGGAATGCCTGCCCCCCTGCCCGGAGTAGAATTTTTTTGTTTTTTTTAAACAAAAAAACAACAACCCCTGAGTGCTGCCCCTCCCGCAGGTGCCGCCCCAAGCACATGCTTGGTGGGCTGGTGCCTGGAGCCAGCCCTGCTCATGTGTCAGAGAGAGGGATGGTGAGATGCCATCATAGATTTACTTCTGCCATTTTTGCCAAATACCTAAAAGCCATTCTGGGGAAGCCTGACGGAATGGTGTGGGGAAGCCCTAGAATATCTGTTTTATGACATATATGCTGAAATTTCCAGGTGCAGTATGTCTAATTATATAATAGGACTTTTCACTTCTATAGCATAGCCCCAAAAATCCTAGAGCCCTTTATGGACATTAATGAATTTACCCTCACAAAGCTTTCCTGGGAGGTAGGAAACTATTACCCCAATTTTACAGGCACAGAGGTTAGGTGACTTGTCCAAGAACCATAGGATATAGATGGCAGATCAGGGAGAAAACCCAGACCACCTACATTCCAGACCTGCATTCTAACCACAAGGTCAGAACTAGGGGTTGATGGACAAATTTGAATTAAACATTTTCTTGTTGGAAAATTGTCATTGTAATTGAAATTTTCCACAGAAAAGATCAATTTAGACAGATCTGTCAGGAAAATTGAAAAACATTTCATTTCAGGCTGACAATTTTTGCATGTGCCTGAGCTTGGTGCATTATGGGAGATGTCATCTGGTTGCAGAGCTGGTCCCATGGGAGCATGAGGAAGCGAACAACAACTCTCTCAAAGCACCGTGGTGGTACCTAAAGCCGCAGAGACTAATGCTGACTTGAAATAAAACTTATCATTTCAGGCTGACAGACTGAAATGAAGTGTTTTTAATTTGGGAATGCAGAACCATTTCATTTAAATAAGTTGAAACAAACATTGACACTTCCAAATCCATTTTTTTTAACTTTCATGCAGTAAGCCATTTTGAATTTTTGTCCCAATTTGGGATGAAAACAAAAGTCAAAATATTGGAATTTCCTGCTGGATGGAAATTCCATTTTTTTTCAGTTGGTTCTAAAACTGCTAAATGTATGGCAGGAAAACAGACATGGGGCCAAATTTACCTTTTAAAGTCAGCAGAGGGCAACTGCTTACAACAGAGCTGAATTTGTCCTACAGGGCCACTTTGATTGCCCTGCAGCTCTTGACATGTAAAATAATTTGTTAGGGCTTTTCTTTTGTGTGGAGAGCCATATATTTAGAATGAAGTGATTCTTGTATTTGGCTGTTGGACTCTATTTGAAACACATACCCACATAAGAGACTGTGGATCTGATTGTCAGGTCTGCTCTGGCCCCTTTACAACACTTGAACAACACAACGGGGCCATGAATCCGGTTTATGAGAATTTCCCCCAGCATAGGGGCATCCTTCAGTGGCATACAGTTAGCATAGAGTTTCTGCCATTTGTCCTTGGAGCTCCTGGTTTAAGGGTCATGATGGGATGGCCAAGATCCTGACCAGAAAAATCTCTATGCTCCAGCTATTCCTACCTGCCAGAACAACTCCTTGGGGCTGTGGGTAATTGTATTACCATATACCAGGGGCCAAAATGCCCACCAGCCATCTCCAGAATTGGAGAGCTATAGGGGTGGTATAAAGCCACATTTGCCCACCCTCCTTGGGCCCTGCCCTGAGTACAACTGGCTGGTCTTGAGAAATAGGGCCACTGGCTCCTCAACATATCTTCCAAAAACCTTAATGTAATCTGTCAAGAAAATCTATGGTTCCATCCTTCTGGCTGTTGGAATAGACCATTTGTGTGACTAGAGATGCATTTGAGGAAAAAATGCCAGATGCTCAGCAAAGCAGTGCATGTTGGTGCCCTAAGCTTTCCCAACTTTAAAAACCTGGGAGTTTAGACCAGGCTTTGTCACAGGAGAAAGCAACATCCTTCATGTGCAGTTCTTACTCCCGTGAATAGCCTTTACTTATGCATGTGGTCTTAGTGATGTCAGTCGGAATAATCACATAAACAAGGCTAGGCAGGATCGAGTCCAGAACCATGCAAAATTGGCACCATTTGCCATGATGCTGCGCAGGACTCAAATAGTGTTGCAAATAAGGACATGGATGCTTTGCAGGGCCAGCTCCAGGCACCAGCGCAGCAAGCGCGTGACTGTGGCAGCAAGCCGCAGAGGGGCGGCTGGCTGCTAGCTGCGAGGGTGGCAGTTAGGCAGCCTTTGGCGGCGTTCCTGCGGGAGGTCCGCTGGTCCCACAGATTTGGTGTCGGGAACGCCGACAGGACTGGCAGAGCACCCGCAGGAACACTGCCGACGGCTGCCTGACTGCCATGCTGGGGGCAGCACAAAACAGAGCTGCTCCTGTTTGACAGCTATGCATGAAAGCGTGCACAGCATCTGTCCGCAATTGTTCTTGACTCAAGCCAGTGCGGTTAGTCCTTGACTTTCATGTGCACCAAATTCACCCAGAGCATTTTTTAAATATGAAAGTACTATGCACCTGCAGTGGCCATTTTACAAATATAGACCTCCCCCATTGTTAATACAAAAACAAGTTCCTAAGAAGTTAATCATCTCTGTGGACTGAATTTCATTTTATAAAACATTTTTAACTGCAGAAAGCTCCCCAAACAGTACATTTACTTCAATTCTTCCAGCTTTTAAAATAGCCAGACCAGTATTCTTGAAAATGGGTGGAGATGAATCTGGACTGACTTGTTTGGAAGCCTGATATGCAGCATGTCAGGCAGGAGCAAATCTGCCAGCAAAGCCAAACATCTTGGATTGGATGGGGGAGGGAGGAGGAAACTCCAACATTTACTGGAAATGCTAGCAGACTGGGAAGGATTCTATAGTGTTACCCATGCCCCATTTTGATATAACTGTGCATTCCCTCCTCATGAGTGTAAATCTCTTCCTTGCCCCAGTGCAGACCTACCCACACTCCTTCCTTCCCCCAAGTGCAAATTACAGTCCTGAAGCTTGCATATCCATCTTTCCTACCCCTAGTGCAATTCTCCTCTCCACACTACATTCACCTTGTTTCCTCTGGCAGATCCCTCCGCCCTCCACTCCTTCCTTAGCAAATCACTTTCCTTTCTCCCAGTGCAGCTCACTGAGCCATCCGTTTAGTTCCTCCCATGCAGGTGCTGCTACAGCTACCCCCTCCCTATTTAGACTCCTTACCCACCAACCTTTCTGCCCACACAATGCAGATTTCACTATTCTCACACACCTACCCTCTCTTGCTCATCCAGTGCAGATAGTCCTAGGGTAAGGTCAGGAACCCACTGCTGGGCAAGTTGCCAATGTGGCCCGCACCACTGCCTTAATACTGTGTATGTAAATCCTCTTTCAGCCAGTAACAAACTGATTATTAAAGCAGAAATGTGCCTGTTTTTTACTAAGTCACATGTATAGTATTGAAATTGTCAATCAGTCACAGGTGTCACTAGTTTGTTACTACAGCATACACCTGTTACTCCCATTTTTCATGCTGTGCCTTCTCACCAGTAACTCTAGTCCCTTTCCCAGGCCCCTTGCAGAATGACATTCCAGCTGAAACCACAGATGGTACAATTTAGCATTGTTCCACAACCTTTGTGCAGCTGAACACTGTCGTCGCTGGTTTGCTTTTTCTCCCACTGTAGCAACTGTCCCTGTAGAAATCTGCCTGTTCTTTCTCACTGCTGAACCAATACAACCCAAGATTTCAAAGGAAGAGGGCAGGGGTGGAAATGGAGAAAATGGGACGTAGTAGTGGTTTGGAGCCACCTGAATATGGTAAGGGTTGAAAGCGGGTGGGAAGGAGGACTGGTAGGAAGTTGGAAGATAAGAGAGGAATGTGAAAGAAATGGTGGCAGGAAATGTCTGGAAATGTCATGGTGTTTTTTGTTGTGTAATAATAAAAAAAAACCAAACAAACATCCATAGTAAACCAACTAAGTGCTGTTCCAAGCTATGCTCTATAGTGGTTATTTTTCCAAAGCTCCCTATTTATTTACCAACCAATCAGCTAACAACAATTCTTGTGTTCTTCAAAAGACTGAGGAAGATGTTTCGATGCACAGAATAGTGCCTATGATCTAGGAACCTATTTTCACTCAGTATAATGTTATCCATCCTTTTGTCTCTGAGACCTGAAAATTGAGGGTAAGATCCTGGCTCCACTGAAGTAAACAGTAAAACTCCCAATGAATTATTCCTGGGTTTTTAAATATAATTAGCACCTTCCACTAGGGCCATTTTTGAATGTAGTCATTACAAATGCACATTAATGTCTTAGACCCACAGCGTATGATACTAACATAATGGCTAGAATAGATTTTTAACAATAGCCCCATAGCACATGTAAGTACAGTCTAGAAATTGCAGTGTATTTCAGAGGGAAAAGAACAAAGTGTTAAATAAAATCCTTTTCTTCTAATCCTTGGGTATAAACTGCATGCAGTTATTGAACATACCACCCTTTGCCACTGCACATCTGTACATATTTGGATATACTGAAATGTCTAATCTTGTAAACATGCTTGCTGTTTGAGGTGCTTCCCCACCAACTAGGATTTGTTTACTAGCTAGTCTGAAGCCACTAAATTAGTGCATTTATAAACAAGTTAATTACTGGTGGCTTTTGCAGAACAATTAAACTGTATGGATTCCAGAACTGTGATGTATTTTCTTCCATTATATGAAGTTGCCGTAACCACAGTACTCAAGTGGAGGAGAGCTTTTGAAAACCAATTTTGTTCTGTTTGCTTGACTGCAGTGGTCATTAATTGAAACAAATATTTGTTTGTCTGCTGCTGTCAGTCCTAAAATTACTGTAGCAAAGTGGGTTGCATTCAAATTGTCAATTATTAAATTAGGAATAATTCTCCAAAATGAGATTACGGTTGGATAACTCTGGAGCACATAGAAATGTCACTGACTGCTTTTTTTTTCTTCCTTTTGGCCAACAGCTGTCGTAATTGGAAGGATCAAAGACAGATAAGAGCTACATTTTAAGTGTCCACTAATTTGGGATGTCTTTATCTTTGTGCACACATTTGAGACCCAAAATATCTCTAGTGGGTGCCCAACATTAGTGGACATTTGAAATCTTAGCCTATGATACTTTGCATGTGGAGTACAAGAAATTAGAATTCCTTTCAGTCTGGGGAGGCTGTAACTGTGATGAAAATGTTTCCTTGAATCTTTCATGCTTCAAATGCTACAGATAGCAATAGTTCTTTCACTTAAGAACTTTGTGTATCCTTAGGTTGTTTAGGACCTGCTTCTTAATTTTGCAGTAAGAACCTCATCCGGGAAGATGCTGAGCATCTCCAAAGAGGTATTCAGCACCCTCAATTTCTATTGATGTCATTAGGACATGAGGATCCTTGGCATCTTCAGAATCCATCCCTGTGTCAGAAAGTACACACCAATACTCCTATAGTTGTATTCTTTAGTTTTGATCTTAATTGGTGGCAATGGTTCCTCTGACCAGGGCGAATCTTTGTGAATACAAAGGGTCTTGGTTGTAGATATTTAAAGAAATTTGATCTTAACTTGTATTGTCCCTGCAGCTCAAAAGACTTGGAGATTTCAGAATTGCTTCAAGGGATAAAGTATTTTCTCTGACCACCCATTCCTTGCAGCTCAATGGAAACCTGGGGAATTCAGGTATGTGATAGAGGTTGTCTGGCCTTCAGCAGATCATACTTTATAGTCTTTTTAAAGTCTTCCAAGTGGAAAGGACTTGCAAGGATGTAGGGATTTGTAGTATTTTGTCTCTTTATTCAGATCGCAGAAGGGAATTGTTGACTATGGAAATGGCATCAGTTCTATTTGTGAACATGCCATCCCCGAGGGGTCTTTCACCCAGTCCATTAAATACTTCAGATGAGCTTCCTGGGAACAGGTCAGAAAGCTGAGAAGGGGCAGCCCACTTTCATTTCTCTTCTGCTGTAATATCTTCTATTTTTATCTTTGGCTCTTGTCCACTTGGTGTGGTACTTGAGATGGACTTGTCTAATATTGGGGAGGGGGGGGGGGAATGAGTGTGGTGGTTTCATGCAGAGACAATAAAGGAATAAAAACCTAGGGAATATATTCATCTTAATAGTTTGTTTTATGTAATGAGGGCAGCAATGCCATGTGTCCAACTCTGGTTAACTATTTTAAATGTTTTTTATTGCTTAAATAACCAATTTTATCCACCTTTTGTATAAACTACGATTCCCAAGTATTTGAAACCTTGATTACTCAAGGAAAAGGATCTTCTGGGGTGGTTGGTTCCCCATGACTGTTTGGGGGGAAGCTTGTCAACAGTACTAGATTGGCAAGTATCAGAAACGGAACTCTTCTGTTTATCCTTGGGACATGCATCGCACAGGCAGCAGGTGTCCAAGTTGCTCCACATGGCCAGCGTGCTTGCACCCCACCACGCTCCAGGCCCTCTTTATCCTCTTTCTCCCTGATGAAACTGTCATTGGTATCCTTGTTGGCAATGGTGTTTTTAGTGATCCTTTATGAAGAGAACAAAAATTATTAGCTCCTCAGCTACCAAATAACTCCTATTTAGATCCAAACCAACCTCCTTTGGATCTGATAGTTATCTAGAGGTTAAAGGCACATAAGCCACAAACAAGCCTTTGGACTATTCTGTGCCCAGTAACCAAGGCACTCTTAACAAAAATGGTCTTGCATCCACAGATATACGTAGGATATTATACACCTTTACTGTGCACGCACACACAAAAAAGGCTGCAATACAATTTTCTGAAGCATGTTTTTTCAAGTTTCCACAAATCTTGCTCATTGCAATGGGTGCTGTAGAAAATCCTAAGATTAATAGAGAGACACACGGACGGTACTTGTTTTCTCCTTTGCCCTCCTCTCTGACATGTCTGTTTAGTGTGGCCCTACTTTAACTCTTGACACTACATCAAGCACATGGAGTGATGTGACCTCTATGAACACACTGTAGCTGAAGCAGAAACATATGGCAGCACAAGGAAAAGTCACCTATGGGTAATAATCCTCTGCTACTTAAAAATAGCATTTACAGAGAATCCTGTGAGGATTCCATCAAATCTATGGAATCTCTGCTGAAAGCACCCTTCCTTCTAGGGGAGGAGTCTGCAGTCCCATGGACCAGACAGGAGCTATGAAGCTTGTTATGCTCCAGGAAGCTTGAGAATCCTCAGACAAATTCTGTTCATCAAAGGGTCTTTGTGCCCCGGGGGTTGGCCTAATCTGTGATGCTACCCATCTTGCCCAGCACCACAGGGAATCATGCTCTGTTTCCTTGACTGCATTTCCAGAGCCTGCCTCCAAGCAAGGTACAGCAGCTTTTAATGTTTCTCTAACTATTAGCTGGGAAATCCATGCAATCTTGAAGTCATGTGGGGGAGAGTGGTTGTTCCATTGAGTTCCCCTCTTGTTCCCACGTATCGCAAAATTTGGCAGCTGCAAAATTAGTCACAGAATTCACCATTTGCCACAGAACAGTGCTAAAGAATCTGAGCTTTCAGTTTTTAAAAACTTGTGTTTGTAGCCCATATGGATGCTGAGGTAAACTTGAAGATGTGAACTGAGATTAAAACAATGCAATGATGCCTGTGTGAGCCTGCAAACAGCCTAAACCACTAGTTCTAAAAGGTGTGAACTACCACATTCATCTCATTCATGCAGGGCTTTGGAGCTGTGCTCTGGCTCTGCTCCAGCTCCAGGCAAAAACCTGCAGCTCCACTGCTCCGGAGCTGCTCCACGGGCTCCACTCCAAAGCCCTGCATTCACAGCCCTGTGGCTTCCATGACTCCGTAGCCCCACAACCTGGCATTTCTCTAAGATGCCATGGGATTCAACATTTCACTGCAGAAAGGCACCCAGCATTTTGTTTTCTGGCTCCCTTCCCTGCTGGCAACTGCCAGTTGCCCTGCAGCTTCCCCCAATGGGGAAGTTAATTGGGTTACGTGCATGCTCCCTGAACTGTGCTATGGAGCAAGAGGAATTTGGGGAATCAGATTGGAAATCCAGCTGCGCAAGCCAAAGTGCAAGCTGGAGAGCTAGGCAGCCTGGAGAACAGAGCAGGCACTAAGGCCTGTGGAGTGAAGCCTGGAGAACATAATGGAAAAATCGTTGAATAAATTAATACAATAATTTAATGTGGCCACAGAATTCAGGAATCACACTTACTGCTGCAGAATTTGGTTCCAGGGTGCTGCAGATCACCTGGAGCCTGTCCTGTGTCTTTGCTTTCCTTCCCTCTGCTCCTCCCAGCTAAGAAGAGCATCTGGGCCAGTTTGGTGGTTGTGTGTGCTTTGTTTTTTGTTTAAGGAAACTGCTATTGTGTGTTAACAGGTATGCAAACACAAATGCCTTCGGGCATCAATCATTCAAGCCTTCCACTCATGTTCTATTAAAACATTTTAGAGGGATTTTTATAGCCAAATAGGTGACTGTCTGGTTTTCAGAAGTGGTCATTCACCTTTAGCCAATGGCTCCCTAGTTTTGCTTTCCATCTTTAAAATAAAGTTTTATTTCTGACTTGGTCAGCATTTTACAGGACTGTCATAATACTAGGAATTCTGGGTAATTAAAACTGTATCAGTTTGATCACTAAAGGCAAAACACAGTCATAGCAACAATGTATCTCATTTTTCAGCTCCCTCTGTGGGATTCTGGTGGGGGTTTTTTATGCGACAGTTAAGTCGGTCTATTACCACTCTCGGGGTTGGTGCCATGGGATACAACACAAGCATTGGCTAGAGCTAACTAGGGCTGGCTGTAAGTGTGTGAAGTACTTATTTAAAAAAAAAACCCCAAAACAGACAGGGACATCCTGAACCACAGGCTCTGCTGTTTTCCCTGTTTCAGCTGCTTGGCTCTTTCTCTGGAATATAGTGCTTTCCAATTCCAAAATATTTAAACTCCAGAGCCCCAGTGATCGTAATGTACAATGCTGTATTTAGAAGTCAAACTCAGTTGATGCTTAAAATATACCACTGCAATGTGAAAATGTCAAGTGTACCTTTGCAGAAAGGTTTTTGCTAGTGGGAGTCCCCTGGAATTGTAAAGTATGGAAAGAACAGCCTCAACCCACCCCAAGTATTGGTGTTCCATTTAGCAAAAGTGGCTTTCCTATAAAAAAGGAGCATTTTGCTCTATCCAAAAATGCAAAGGTTTAATTATGTGGGCATGTTTGCAAGATTGTCTTCTGGATATTCTGGATTCGTTTTTTTAATATTGGAAAATTTGGATTTCTAGAAAAACCTTTTCCCCTTTAAAAAAAAAGGAATACTTGTGGCACCTTAGACTAACAAATTAGACTAAGGTGCCACAAGTATTCCTTTTTTTATTTTTTTTGCTGACAGACTAACACGGCTACTACACTGAAACCTTTTCCCCTTAAACGCTGAACTAAGCTGGCACAGCATTTTACAAACCTACATATGATTATAATACACCACTGTATTTTATAGCATTTTCCATCCGCTAAGGACCTCAAAGCTCTTTACAGACAGTAATGAACTAATTCTCTTGAGAGGTAAGGAAACCTTATTTTCCTCGTTTTACAGATGAGAAGTGTGGCACAGTTTCAGACATCCTTACTCATGTGGAGTAGTACCTTACTGCATGAGTAGTCCCATGGTTTCAGTGGCACTGTTTGCATAGCAAAGTACTACGCAACGTGAGTAAGGCCAGATATACATTACAGGCTATATTGATATAACTACATCACTCAGGGGGTGTGAAAAATCCACACGTCTGAGAGACCTAGTTCTACCAACCTAACCCCTCATGTAGACAGCACTATGTCAACAGGAGAGCTTCTCCCATTGTCATAGCTACTGCCTCTTGAAGGTGGATTAACTACGCCGATGGGAGCAGCTTTTAATGTAGGAGCGTCTTTACTTAAGCACAGCATCAGCACAGCTGCGCTGATGCAGCATTTTAAGTGCAGACCTGCCCTAAGAGTAGCAGAACAGAGCCCTGAGATATTAAGGGTAGGATTGTGCCTGAGCCCAATACCACCATGCAGGTGGTATGAGGAAGTAAGATTCCTCGTCACCCTCCCAAATTGCAGCTCTGGGTTTGAGCAAAGCAGCAGATAAGCTCTGGCCCTGAGTCTGCATTAGGCGACCCTATGCGGTCACCTAGGGCACCAGGATTTGGGGGGGGGGTGGCATTTTGCCACCCTTGGCAGTGGGCGGCTGCCTCCTGCTTCCCCACTCAGCAGCTGAGCATGGAGCTGGGAGGCAGCTCGCTGCGGCTGCCTCCCGGCTCCACACTCAGCTCAGCGGCTGAGCGTGGAGCCAGGCGGCAGCTTGCCACGGGGGGGGGGGGGCGGGGGGCTGACTGCTGCGGGGGAGGGGGGAGGGCACACAGGGCTGGTGGAAGGAAGTTTCGCCTAAGGCACAAAACTTCCTTGCACCAGCCCTGGATAGACTCCATACATCCTTCTCCCCATGAGCTAGTAGTTGGGGGCTGGGATGTGTGCAGGAGGCAGGGAGTTATCAGAATCCTGGCTTCTCCCATTTTATGCACCAGCTGACAGAGCTAGCCAGGTGTATGTGGGGGAGTATGCCAGTCCAAAAAAGAGGGGTAGTAATCTAATCATCCCCCCTGGAGAAAGAGGGGGAATTGTGCCTCTGAGCCACTTCACAGACACAGGATTGATCCTAAACACTCAGTCTAGCCTAAGTGATTTGACCAGGGATACACAGAGCCTGTGGCAGTCACAATAGAACCCCAGTCTCTTGACTCCTAGGTCCATGTCTTGACCACAAGGCTATTCCTTCCTTTGATTCAGTGGAGCTAGTTGCACATATAAGGGGAGTAGAATGTGGTCAGATTTTAATAGACCTGTTGCCATGAAACATCTGGGTAAGAAATGGAATTGATTAGTGAGGATCCTCTTCTGCAAATAACATTTCCCTTTGAACTTTTATGCTCTGGCCAATTGTGTGATTGATTTGCAGGTAAGTCTCCCATTGACCTCCGTGGGAGTGCCTTATGAAGGGAAAAATGGTAGGATGGTGTCTCATTGGTTACACAGAGGTTGTATTACACGGACTTGTCTGTGTATCATGTTCCCTTTTGTGCCTCACCTGCTGACAGTGATATGACAGCTGTCTGTCTCAAGCCTCATGAAAGCACATAATTTCTCTAACATTCTGTCCCCCATTGTGGGGTACTAATGAATGCATGGGGCAGTGCCATGTCAAGGGTGTTCTGAGTCCAATTCAGAGACTCAGATCTGCCTTGCTCCTCCTCCTCCCTGGCCCACAATTATCCCCTCCCTCCCCCACTCACCACTAACTACTATTACAAAGATCTTCTTAGCCTTCTCTGAAGCAACCTCATTAATTAGCAATCCCAGTATGTTTGTCATGCTTCTGAGTTCTCTACAGAAATAGCTGCCAGATTGCTTTACCTTTCCTGCCCTATGGATGTTGTTAGGTAGTCTTGATTTTAGCTTGTTGAAACTCCCTTTCCTTAGCAGCCATAGTTACTGGAAGACAACAAGAATATGCAGTGCTGTTTTCTCTATTAGGGAAACTCCCACCTCAAACCCCTTTTGTGCAAGTAGTTAAGGAGAGGAATGGGTGCCTTTGTTTCCAAGTCATCCTTAGAACTCTTGGTCAGTTTCTTCAAGAAAATCTTTATCGTCTCAAAACTGAGTTTAAATCCTATGGGTAGCTGCCTGCTAAGTTTCAAGCATGCCTGTCTAGCTCTTCACTGCTGAGACTTTTCAGTTTCTTGCCTGTCAAACAAGCAAACCTTTCTCAGACTATGTAAGTACAATGGAGTCAATCATCCAGGTGTGTTCATATTGTGTCTAAGATGGGGCTGAAGGCCTTGCATTCAAAAACTGTTTCAGGATCTAATCACCTTTCATCCTTTGCACATTCACCTGGCATTACTTTTCTCCTTCAAGATCAATTCTCTTTGAACTGCAGATATTCCTAATGTTTCAGCTTGTGGAGTAGCAGTTTCCATGCATGCAATGAACCCAGAAGACCATAATTCTGATAAAGCATCTCAAAGGCCACCAAGTAAATGACAAGTTGTTTGAATGTCAAGAGCCAGACTGACATTTTTTTCCTCACACTTACCCCTCCCCCCTTTTTTTTTCAATAAGATCATACACCACATCTCAGCCAAAACAAGAAACAAACTCTGAAATGTTTGTTTGCAAGCTATCAGCTTCTGGGTGAAGTTCTGGCATAAAGTTGTATGAAGCCTTGATTTTTTTTTTTGTTTAAGTGTCAAAAACACTCCAACCTGATTTCATCATGGATGATTGTCTCTACCCATGCTGACCATATTGTCATGAGTTGGCATTTTAATATAGTGCTAATCTGCTTTTTCAACACATCCCAATGTGTAGTAGAAACAGACTGTCATTATATTTGAACAATTCCATAAAAAAAACACTTTTGGACCAATCATTGTAGGGACTTCTCCAACAAGATTCAATGAGTGGGTTGCACATGGGATGAAAGATGTGTATAGATTTACCTGCTGAATTGTATTCAATGTTAGCTCCATGGTCATAGATTTGTTCACTGCAATCAGCCATATCTAAACCATATTTTTCAGCTTCTCTAAAATAACCTTGGTAATACCCACACCAAAAACAGGGGAAGGTATCAGTGAAATCTACAAAGCTCTCAACATTCCATCTTTCAAAACGTCAACATACCTTAACACCTGAGACACTTGTTCTGCTTTGGAGAGGTCTGGAGTGTAATCAGCCATAATAAAGAAGTATTTAGCTTTCCTAATCCTGTTGAAAAAGTGCTGCTATTTTTCTTGCAATCCTACCAATACATTTTGAATTTGGTTTGGTAAGTATCTCTCCTTTTTGCAGTACTGCCCTTAATGTATTGCGAGATCATATTGAAACTATTATTATACTTTGCAAGCAACTCAACCCCCCCAAAATTACCACTTAGAGGACTGTCTAATCTTGTCTGAATCTCTCAAATCTAAATACCACTCATAAATACAGCAAAATATCCAAAAGCTGATATAAAATATTGCACCACGTGCCCTTCTAACTGCCAAACCTAAATCAACATTCTCACTCGCAAAGGAAGGTGCAAGTAGCAGAACTGGCCACAGATTATCACCAGGAACGTGGTTGAACTTTGTGCATTTGAAGAATCTTTAGTGATCACATGCACTCTTCTGATCTTTTTCAGGGGCCGGCTGCAGCATGCACTTTTGAGCACCAATATTATGCTTGTAGGTATTCATGGCAGAAATCAGTTGGCCAAAAGAATTCACCCACCAAGCTCTTCACAAATAAACGGTGAGGTTTGGAATGACTGCAGTAGCAGGTGAAAGATGCCTAACTAATAGCTCTGAGAGAAATTGCTACAAGGTCATAATAGCGATGGCTCTAGCTCAGTCTCACAATGTATGTGGAAGGCCACACGGGACCACAGACCTGCCCCAAATATATATATTTTTTAAGCCTGAGCAGAGTCAGAGGCCCATGCAGATCTTTCTAGAGCTGCTGCCTCACATAGCTACCTGAACTTCTGATGCAGCCTCATACAGTACCCCAGGCTCTCCTCCACTCCCTCAGGGGCAGGCACTGCCCACGTATTAACCCCTCTGTCAGCACACTGGGAGTGGGTGATGCCTGTGTACACAGGGGAGCATAGCAGAGCTGGGAGCTGCAGCAGCCTGGGCAGTAGAGGTGTGTGTGTGTGTGTGTGTGTGTGTGTGTGTGTGTGTGTGTGTGTGTGTGTGTAAAGGGGACTGTTATCCCCTACTAACTAACATTCAATGGGGAGAGGCCAATTTTCCAGGACAGCCTGATTGACAGGGTGGGCAGGCGAGTCAGGAGGCCAGGGTGGATCCCGTCCTCCCTGTGAGCTGGAGTTGTCTGAGTCAGACAGAGTGGGGCCAAGCTAAGGAGAGGGCAGAGGCCAGAGCTGAGCTGGGCCAGATCCAGAGGGGCCAGAGCATAGCCCAGAGAGAGACAGACCTGCCCTGGGAGCAGAGGTGCAGCCCAGAGAGAGACAGACCTGCCCTGGGAGCAGAGGTGCAGCCCAGAGAGAGACAGACCTGCCCTGGGAGCAGAGGTGCAGCCCAGGGAGACAGACCTGCCCTGGGGGGAGAATCTGCAGCAGCCTGAGCCAGAGGGGCCAGGGCAGCAGCCCAGGCAGCTGGAGGCAGAGCAGCAGCAGCCGCCATGCTGAGGCAGAGGAGCTGGAGCTGAGGCAGAGCAGTGGAGCTGAGGCTGGAGCAGTCCGGAGCCGGGTGCGGTGAGCAGCTGGGGAGAGCGAGGGGGACCCTGGGCAGTTGGCCCAGCACAGGGAGACGCCTCAGCCAAGGGGGCCTGCAGGCCAGACTTGCAGGGGGATCTAAACCCCGACAGGGCGGGGGCGATGCTGGGAAGAAGGGTCCTGCCACCCAGAGCCTGCGAGCGTGTGGCCACCGCCAGAACAAGTGTCCAAGCCACAGCCTCCCTGCAGCACAGCCAGCGCCTGAGAAGAAGGCCTGGGACTTACAAAGGAACAGACTGAACTGCCCTGACATTGCAGAGACACTGTTGTGATGTTCCCTGCCACAGAGCGGGGTGATGTTTTCTTAACCTTTCCCATTTTTTCCTTATTCATTTTAAAAGTTAATTGTTGATTACATTTGCTTTAAATTGTATGCAATGATCAGTGGGTCAGGGAAGCATCAAGTGCAGAGAGAGCACCCTGGAGTGGGGACACCCTAGCCCCTGACCTAGGTGACCACAGCAAGGTTGGGGGTCGAGCTCCCCAAGAATCCTGGGCCCAGCCTTGTTGGGGTTACGAGGACTCTGCCAGACAGGAGAGATCAAGGGGAGTCCTCAAGGGCAGGGAGGCCTCTGGGTAAAGGAGGTGGGAGCGAGGACTCAGATCCTTTCGCTAGCCCATTTCACTGGGGTAGTGCAGAGACGAGGAAAGTTCCCCACAATAGCGGGACTCTTCCCCCGCTTACATGTGGAGGGAGGCAGGTTCCTTCTAAGAGCTGGGGAGGGGCGTGGACCCTCTTCCATTGGCCACCCAGCATAGGGTGACCAGGTGTCTGGTTTTCAACCAGAACACCCAGTTGAAAAGGGATCCTGGCAGCTTACCACTGTCCAGTTGGCGGCACTGCACAGGGATTGACAGACTCCTTGCTAGCATGGCTCCCAGGAAGTAGCCGGCATGCCCAGCTCCTACACTTAGGGGCAGCCGGGGGGAGGAGGGGTTTACGTGCAGCCCCTCCTGCAGGTGCAGCTCCCATTGGCCTGGTCAGGGCAGGGGGCTGGACTAGCGCAACTTGCAAGTGCTCAGCAGGCGGCTGTTGAGGGGTTGTGGCACACGTCTCTCCCGCTGCTGCCGCCCCTGCTCTCTTCCTCAGCCTCAGAGGGGCGCAGCCTCAAGCTGCAGCACATGCCGTGCGGTGAACCGGGGTCTGTTGCCCCATTGCCCGCACCTAGGAGTTCGAGGTATGTATCCCCATTTCTGATGCTGGGGAGGGGAGAGGAGAAGAACGAGATGAACCCAGCGCCTGGCCCGGCCACCTCGTGGAGTCAGGGGCGGGCCTGGCCTGGCAGCAGCACCACCCCAGCACCTCCTTTGCCCCAGTAGTGCTGCCCTCTTCCCCTCCCCCGCAGCCCAGGACAGTCCTCTTGAGTCTGCCACTGGCCCCAGCAGCCATGGACCCTGGGCAACTCCCTCCTCCCAGCCCTGCCACCTATCATTGCATCCCTCCCCATCCCATCCCCCCCTGCACACCCATCTCCCCCAGTAGTGTAGCCAGAGGGGGAGCAGCTGCTCCCCCACTGAGCAGAAGCGGTGATCTTTTTTTTGTGCTCTTTTGCTCCTACGCTGCAGCCAGGGCGGATCTCTCTCTTTTTTTTTTTTTTTTTTTTTTTTGCTCCCAGCGCCTTTTTTTTGCTGCCGGCACCTTTTTTTAGGTCCGCTCCCCCTGTGCTCTAAACCTGGCTATGCCACTGATCTCCTCCTCCCCCCCCATCATTACAGCTGTCCCATCCCACCCTGTCCCCCCCCCCCACACCCCTTACAGCATTCTCCCACCCATCCTCTCCACTTCCCAGAGCTGCCACCTCCATGTCCCTCACCCCCCAGTCCTGCACCCCATTCACCTCCATACGCTGCTGCACTCTCATTTTGTCCCTATACACCCGCTTTCCCCCCCCCCCACAACAGCCTCATGCACCTGTAGCCTTCTGCATCCCCATCCACCCCACACCCTCCTCTCTCCTTCACTGCCCCCTCTCACCCCTACTCTGCTCTCATACTTGGCCTCTTTCCCTCCCCATCCTCTTTCCTCCACACTCCTACCTTCCCAGCCACCATCATAATCAGAGAGAAAACAAAAAGGCGAAACCAGACAAGAAAACTGAGCCCACAGCCTGGGGCACAGAGCGGAACCCCCTCAGTGCCTCTGGCCCTTTTGCTCTGGGGCCCAATCTTTACACCAGCCACTGCAGTCACTTGGGCAAGGGGCCCATGGCTACAGGATGTTTTCTGAAGTTGGGGTGACCAGGTGTCCAGTTTCCATCTCCCACATTCAAACTATTGCAGCTCCTGGTCTTCTCCTGGTTCCTGTTTGGACCTTGCAGTGAAAATGAGCACGTGAGCGAGGGATGGAGTGAGCTGGGGCAGGACCTCAGCGAAGGGGCAGGGGACAGGGCAAGGGTGTTCAGTTTTCTGGAATTAGGAAGTTCGCAACCCTAACCAAGCACCTTGTATGGACTGGCTCTGAGCCAGGCCAGCAGCAAGGGGCAGGGCAGGACAAGGCTGCCTGAGCAGAGGCTGCACCCCCAGACAGACTATACTCCCCACTGAATCTCACTACACCACCAACCCTGTATCCCCAGACATATGCCCCCAAATTTGAGGGACCCTGAATCTCACTGCACCCTGTCCCTAGAAAGGCTCCCAACTCCTGTGAATCTCACTGTACCCACATTCTCCAAAGACCACCCCCTGTTCTGATGTGGATGTCAAAGGCACCTCCAAAGCATTAAACGTGGCCTGGAATGGCCCATTAAAGGCACTAAACATTGTCCTGAATACACCATTCAGGGCAGTCAGTGAAGCCCTAAATAGTACATTTGGGATACTAAGCAGAGAAGCCTCATGACTCCACGGTAGAAGAAAGGAGGGGGGGAGGGGGGGAAATAGGGCCCTTTATGGCCCCCCAATGGTCCCAAGCCCAGTTCCACTAGAACCCTTTGAACTCTGTTTCACATAGCCTTTGCATAGGGTAAAAAATTGAAAAGAATATTCCCATTCTTCTTTTCATTTTATTGGTGACTGTATCTTAAATCTTTGGGATACTCAACAGAAAAGAAATAGGTGGACAATATGGTCCTGACTGTAACACCCCTTTATTGAGCTACAGTTGTGATGCATGAAATCATTGCATAATAATAATTAATAAATGGTTGGAAGACAAATACCATAGTCCCTAGAAACCACCACTCACTTTAATTGAGAGCAGCTGCAATATTGCAAAAGCACAGTGAAGGTTGCAGTTCATATTCTCCCTCCCTGGCTTTTCTAAGGGAGCAAAAATCCATTTAGAACATATACATTTGGGACTGTTTTTGTATGCATTTTTTAAAAAGTGCTTACAATCAGTTTAGATCATAGAGGGTCTACAGCTTGGGGAGCAATGTCTCTGCCGTCCTCCCTATTTTTATGCTTGCAAAATTATACGTGCAATGTTTTGTGCCCATAAAATCTCCAGTCATGTGCACAAATGGACATCTGCCAACCTAGATGGGTGCATGTATGGCTAAACTTCAACTTTCACAGGCAAAATGTGTGTGCATAAATTGAATATCACTGTAGACCAGAAAATGTTTATTTTCTATTTTATTTCTATCTCCCTTTTTAGAGTCTTGTTTAAAGATGGATTTTAATGTTATTCCATTATTATTACCTCTGGAAAAAAATACATGTGAAGTCAGACAGCTCTCCCAGTGCTCATATCTGTAGTAAAGCAATTGTAGAGCAACGAGAGAGTTAAAACCTGGTATTCTTCACTCTCACCAATGCCTTGATCTGGGACTACACCATCTCCCTGTGCTGAAGTGGTCAACTGCAAAAAATATTCCTGTGTGTATATCTGGAAAAACGTGAAACAATTACCGAGAAACAAGTATTGGACAAACAACTAAGCAGCCCAGGTGCACAACTTGCATTCATAACAATGCTAGAAAAATAAACCATTTAATTCTCCTTAACACACAGTCAGATGATCTTCCACTTAACCTTTTAGACAGCAACAGAACTGGTTTGCATACCTGCCACTGCCACCCCAAAAGACCAAATAAAACGGGTGCAGCTCTCGAGGTGGTGGTGGAGGGGGACTATCTAATTTTCTTTATACACACAGAAGCCCTCACAGGAAATACCAGCCACATCCTGCCACTCAATAGTTCAGGTAGTTGGTCTGAGGCAGTTTTTCTATTGTGTTTAAGTTTTAAAAAAGAGTGCAGATAGCAATTTGCAGAAAGCTATTGGTGACAGTGCAGAAGAAATATCGTACTGGGGCTTAGCTTGCAGATTGATGCCTGTAGTTTTGGGCATGGCTGTAACTACCTCATCAGACCTGTGCCAAGTTTCTCTCTCTTAAATAAGAAAAGGAATTTTATTTTGCTTTCAAATCTAGGGCCCCTCCATCCAGGATATCAAAGCACTTTATAAACATTAATGAATTCTGCCTCATGCCATCCCGATAAGGGAGAACAATAGTACTATTCCCTTTTTACAGATGAGGAAACTGAGGCAGAGAGAAGCTATGCGACTTGCCCATGGTCACACAGGAACTGTGTGGCAGAGTTGGAAAAGGACCCCAGGTCCCCCATGCATCTCCAAAATCATGACTGGTGTGGAGAAAGTGCATAAGGAAGTGTTATTTACTCCTTCTCATAACACAAGAACTAGGGGTTATCTAATGAAACTAATAGGCAGCAGGTTTAAAACAAACAAAAGGAACGATGTGTTCACACAACGCATAGTCAACCTGTAGATCTCTTTGCCAGAGGATGTTGTGAAGGCCAAGACTATAACAGGGTTCAAAAAAGAACTAGATAAGTTCATGGAGGATAGGTCCATCAATGGCTATTACCCAGGATGGGCAGGGATGGTGTCCCTAGCCTCTGTTTGCCAGAAGCTGGGAATGGACAACAGGATGGATCACTTGATGATTACCTGTTCTGTTCATTCCCTCTGGGGCACTGGCCACTGTCGGAAGACAGGATATTAGATGCCCCTTTGGGCTGACCCAGTATGGCTGTTCTTAAGACTCCAAGCCCTGCATTTTAGCTGTATTGTAAGTTCATTCTTCCCCTCTAATGATCCATTTCCCCTGCTAATATTTCAGAGTAGCCCTATAACATGTGGTGAAAGGGTTCATAATGAGATTTTATTCTGTGGAATTTTTCTAGGGTTCCACCACCTAAACATTGCTTTTGGGAGGAGGGGCAGAAGGACCCTCCCTTCACCATGTCCCACAAAAGATTCTCTGATGGAGATGGGACAACTTGGGAGGTCTGTGCAAAGAACTATATTTTGCTGCATACACTCCTGCTGTTAACAAATGGCTCCAATGGGAGGACTAACCAACTAACTCAGTCGACATACTAAAATGGGGTCCCTATGTTATAGAGATGGAACCTCACAGTTAACTAATCTGCTAGATGTGAAAAATGAGAAAAGATAGAGCACAGGCTACATGGGGGAGAGAAAACAACAGCTAATGGGAAAGATTTTTTTTCTTCCTCTGTTGCCGTCGAGGGAGGTCAATACGTCTTTCTCACTGTGTGCTCAGTTTTCTATATGAGTCTTCAATCTTTTCCCTCTTCACTCGCTCCATATTTGGCTCTGTAACATCAATGGTAACTATAATCCAGCTTTACTCAAAAACTTCAGAGAGGGAAACAAAAAAAATGATACCCAGACAAGTTATTGCAGGAATTGTCAAAGGAAAGATATTTCATGCAAAATCCACAAAGGAGTACTCAAGAGAGCCCTGTAGATTATTTGTATCCAAACCACGTTCTGTGAAACCTGGGCCCACTGCAGTGTTGCCGCACGTGCAAATCAAGAACTGCCTAAGCAAGCCCGCAAAAGTGGCCGTAAAACGGCAGGCACTGATTTTTGAATGCTCCCTTCAGTCAACTTTGGCAGCCTATGAAAGTTACCTAAGAAACAAGCACTCACATTGACTTCTGTGACAACCCTCTTTTCCCCCCATCCTTCACCAAACAACATATAACAACCCTCTTTTCCCCCCATCCTTCACCAAAATTGTATTGCCTCTCTTCATTAGCTGCCTGCTATGACGAGGCGGCCTCTGTCCCACCTCTGATAGTTCAGGAATGCTCCTGACTGAGTAATTTTTGCTTTTAGGCTTGCTGTAATGTTGCCAGGTCAATGAGTTTCACATGGCCTTGGACAGCTTTTGAAAGCTGGTCACATTTTTAAAAGGAGTCATGGATAGTTCTTGTGGGAGGACTTTTTCTTATAGTGTAGCCACATTTGGCAGCTAAGTGAGGATAGGAAATAAGTCAGTCACAGCTAGTGTCTGAAATTTGGAGGTGAGACCAGGCGCAGAGACAGCTCTGGTGGCTAATATGCCCAGGAGGAGTCCAGAAGGAAGGTGCAGCCAATGAGAGTGAACAGATTGGGACTGTTTAATTTTAAAAGAAAACATTATCAAATGTTGCAAAATAATTAGGCTTGAAAAGATTCAAATGTTATTAGTAAATGTCAGCAAACACTGATTTCACCATAAACACCCAACCCGATGAAAAAATACTTCTGTCAGTAATCAAAATTTACAAATAGGCAAAGTGAGAAAAATGCTGCTTGAGAACTTTTTAGAGTTTGATTTGAGGATATTTACTTTCTATATTTTGACCTGTGATGTTGCCAATTGTGGTTTAACAGTTTTAAAGCTTTAACTTTTTGAATTTCAACATTGGCTGTCACTAAATAATTATTATACCTCCTTTTGTTGGACCCCCCAAATTTTATGCAACTAAAAATTTAAATACGTAAAAATTGGGGGGGAAAAAGAAGCTTTTAACCCATAATTTTGCACAATGGTGACAATTTAATTCAATAAAAATCTACAAAATTCTTAAAATAACTATAGATATTATCCATCAAAATTATTTTAAAAAAATATTTAAAAAGCCTAAAAATAATGAACAGCAGAGAGAAGATAAGTAGAACACTTTTGTTCACCTTTTCTCATAATACAATAACAAGCGGGCGGTCAATGAAATTGAGAGGCAGCAAAATTAATATTAGTAAAACAGTGCACATTTTTTCTGGGGAATTTATTGCCACAAGATGTCATTGTGGACAAGAGCTTGGCAGGATTAAAGAAAACAACTAGATATTTATATGCATAACGTCAGGAGTTAAAATAATCCACAAAAGAACAAGATTTGTTGAACAGCTGTAAACCCTCCTGCTTCAGGGCATAAGTCTAATGGGAGCTACGAAGACAATTTCCCTGAGGACAGTGTATTTCATAATTGCCTAGGGCTGGGTTTCTTGCTGCTTCATTTGGTGCTTGCCACTATTGGAGAGAGGATGCTGGATTAAATGGACCATTGATCTGATCCATTATGGCAATTCCCAGGTTTGTTTGATCTGCCCCACGCTCATTAATTAGTACTGCTTTTCTGTAGCAGTTTTCAAAGCCTTGCTGTGGCATATTTTTGTCAGTCTTTCTGGCAGCATTGACCAGCAGGGGCAGCATAGGTTAAAACACTGTGGTTAGCTCTATAAAGAGCACAGTTACTCAAGGAAAGGGGAAAAAAACCAACCCAAACCAAACTCTATGATAAGTCTCTCCACGCCCCGCTCCTAAACAACACAAAACAAAAACAACCAGCCAGCCTCAGACCCCCCTCTTCCCAAGTTTGTGGGAAACCCATATAGTTGCATCAATAAGCCAGGTTTCGATTTTTGTTGTAATGTATTAGCTGTAGAAATGGTGGTTTTCAAAAGTAGTTGTAAAATTGAACCCAATAAACAAAATTCACAGTTAAATCAAATCACAATAGCATTTTAATTTTTCTTCATGGTCACTCTCCAAAGATAGTAAGTATTGCTCTTGAAATCTGTGAGATACGTTTTCCCCTTGTGTGGTTTTTGTCTCTGTAGCTGATTCTTGTTTGAGTCCTGTCTATCCAGTGAGTGATTCTATCTACTGCATATGATAGTAACTATGCAGTGCTTGTTTTTTGTCTGCTGATGCCCATTTTAGGCAGTTCTAACGTTGCTATTATTTAGCTGGGGAGTTGTGTTGAATACCCCTGAGAAATATCTCTGTACAAAATTAGTATCATATAATACAGCATTATCAGAATTGTATGCCCTTTTATACAAGTAAAGGCCTGATTGTGCATCTCTTATTCACAGAAGTTGTTCCAGTGAAGTCCAGGAATACGCACTTATATGAGGAAGTGCTCTCCACATGAGTAAGGGATGCGCAACGGGGCCTCTAAAAATTAAATCCCAAGTGAAAGATGTAGGTAGTTTAAAAAACATAATATTTGAATTAATTGAGAGGTTTGAGTTGCCCTGTGGCTGTGGACATGCACCGCAATGCAGACCTTTGGAAGAAAAGTTACTGTCCCAGCTTTCTTCTCATCTGATTTGCATTACTGTTCTAGCCACTTCATCCCCTACTTGGACAGAATGTTGAGGATTCACAAAAATACCCTGGGGTTAGATTGTGACTTTGGCTACCCACCCACCCAGGGGAGCAAAGACTCCCCTTTCACTTCTGCACAGGCTGACCAGACCTTGGGTCCAGGTGCACAGGGGCAAGTGAGGCTATATGCCCACTTGCTCCCACTTTGACTCCACTCCTGCTCTCAACTTGCTGGGCAGTGCAACTCACCCACCAGGGAGGGTAGTAAGTTACAGCTGGTATATGAAAGTAGTAAATTACTAAGCCCAGGGAGGAAACAGGAAGCAGAGAGGGATTCATGGCTGCTCTGGCTCAGGGAATCACAGTTCCTTCCCTGAAATGCTCCTGGGGCAGCATGGCCGTGCATTGCTCCTTACAAGAGGCTTCCCTTTGTGACAAAATCTAGCCCATATCTCTTACATAGTGCACGGCTGCCCTGGGTTTCTAAGCACTTTCAAAGGTAGGTAATTATTATCCCCAATTTACAGAGGGGGAAACCGAGGCAGAGAAAAAAATACAACTTGTCAGACAGTAGGCAAGACAGGGACTAGAACCCAGAACACATAGCTGCTAGTCCAGTACCTTAACTGCCAGCACACACTGCCTATTACTTGCAAGTGGTTTGGAGAAGAGATGCTTCCATAGCTTCTTGTTTCCAACCAAGCATAATAGGCTTTTTCTACAATATTATATAATATATATATATATATGTTACAAGTTAATCAACACAATAAATCATTGATAACACTAGGGAAAAGACAGATAGATAAAATGCCTCATTTGTCATTTAACTTAAACTTGCCATTCTCTGCAACATCCACTTCCAGCTCTGAGGAGAACACGAAATGAAAAGGGTAAAGGTGGAATAGAGAAGACTTTGCTTCCTCTTTGAAATAGCATCTCTCAAAGAGGTTAATGAAATGCTTTACATCACCCTATGTCTCTGCTCTGGGTGCCCCTGTGTATCTGCATGGCAGATGGGGGAAAATAGCATGCAAGGGGTATGCTCCCCAATCCCTTTGGTACACCTATTTAGAATCTAGATAGAAGGCTGATGTTAGCTGTCCCTGTGCCCCAAGAGGACATGGCCAGCTCCTGTGTCCTTTGAGGGGGACTGTAAGCTGTACTGTTAGAGGAGAGCTCTGCAGAGCACTCCCTCCACTGTTTCCTGATGCTTTCTGTCTGTGCCTGGCCTGCACAAGCAAAATACCTCAAAGCAATTCCACTGGTTGGCTATTTTTCTCCCTAGTGCTCTAGAGAGAAGGGTTACAATGTGGACTGTAGGTCTGACTGTGTTACAATACAAGTAAGATTTCAAAATTAATTGATAAATGGGTGAAGTGGAGGGAAATATATCATTAGGAATGCCAGTTATTGTTCCAATGTATCAATTAATTAATGAGACACTAGCAAGAAAGCAGGGTTGATTAAATTACATACAAGTTCAAATTACCCAAACCTTCACCCTCTTGCACCTTCACTTTTTTGAGGTTAAAATGTTAAATAGTGACATGTGTCATAATAGTCACAGGGCTAGATTCTGCAGTTAGTTACATTGGCGGATATCTGGAGTAAATCCATTGTATGTCAGTGAGTAGAGCCCAGATTTGCTCTTGTGTACATGAGACCAGAATCTGGCTCATAAAATATGAAATTTCTTTTTCTTTTGATATAATCCACAATGTAGCTGGAAACAAGAAAGCCATATCAAGCCCCAGATCATACAAGTCAGTCTTTAAAGATATCAACTTTCTTTTACGATCTGGGTGGCCCTCACCATGTCTGGGAAAACATTAACCCAGTGGCCCTGGTAATGCATCACCTGCTTTTTTCCAGACTGCTGTAATCAATTTGTCTTTATTCACCACATTACCAAAAGACACTATTAAAATTTGTATCTGTGTGTTCTCCCCAGAGTATAAACCATCAGAGATCACCAGGGTTTTGGAGTTTTTTTGTGGAGATGCAAAAGTTTTAATTACATTTAAAGAGGGATCAAATTTCTTCTCTACAATCGTTTCAAATATATCTATTAGATTCACAAATATTCACAGATATTTTGCCTTCAAAAAGCTTGATTGACCCCCAAATCCAGGCTTTTATTTAAATTTCCCAGCGCCTCAAAACTGTTCTAGGTAGGAGAGCATTGTCTTTAATCAGTACTCTCAACCTCCATGGGTAATGTTTGTTTTTTTCTTTTAAAGGCTTAAGATCACTTCTGCTTTAGACTCCAGGCTGGTAATTCAGGGAGCACAAGAATACATTTTGGCCTCAAGGACCTTAATTGCAATTAAGATAATTTTAAAGATACTTACAGTATTCATTAAGAGCTGAACCCTGACGTCATTATCCAGGCAAAACTACTGAAGTCAATGCAAGTTTTCCCCAAGGAAGGAATGAGTAAGACCTGAGTAAAGCCTTTAAGATTTGGCCCCAAGATACATATTCCTTGCTATCCATCAGGGGGGAGACAATACATTTTGATATAGCAGAACTTTGGTTTTACTGTTGCACTAAACTTTCTTGGCACTGTGGTGAAGGAAGGAGACTCAGCTCTTTCTCCAGATGCTTCTCCCTGCTAAGCACACTCCCAGAGGAGAGAAATATATTGAAAAGTATGGCTTTGGATTGGGAACCTTTCCCTTTTGTACTGGAAGCCTCTTCTCTTCAAGAAGCACCTTTGAAAAGTAAACAGCAACCTGAAAATAAAAGAAATTGATTAGAAGAGAAAGATACTGTTAAAAATAATCCCATAAAGAACATTATAGTAAACAGCCTCTGAGCAGAAGTTGCCAATAACACCATGGCAAGTGCACATGTGTGTGCCTCTCCACTCACTCCATCATACCCACTGCCTATGCCCAAGTGTGTATTCTGTATAAGTGGAAATCCAAGGGAACCCCGGATTACTTGTTTTGGGGAACAAAACTCTTTAGAAGTCAGACCCTGTAATCCTTCTCTCTAGACTTGTACATGTGGTTTAGCTTTCCTAGTATTCTACTTTAATAACTCCAAGTATCTCCTTGTATTATTACTTGTTGTAATATTACATTCCTGTCTGTTCTATGTACATTGTCATAGTTCTTGATTTAATAGGGCTTTGTGTATTTACAAAGATATAATGGTGACAGCAAGAGGTACTGTCAGTAAATAGTATCGCTATAAAGGTGGTAAACTCTGTTTGCCTTATTCATACTGGACTCCTGGATTTTATTACTACTGTTGATTCTACACCCATAGCACATTTCATCATCCAAAGACTTAAACAAGAGTTAGCCATCACAGCAATCCTGTCATGTAGCTATTATTATTGTTATATCCATTTTACAGATGGCTCTCAGTGTTTTTATAAAATGTTACATGACTCATAGCAGCTTGTCCTCCCCACAGAGCAAAATTACTGACTAAATAATGACATTGGAAGCAGTCCACCTTCCCCAAACATACTGACCCTCTGCAATCTTCCTCCATCTGCTTATTCCCCCAAAACCTGAGGAAGTAGATCAACCTTGCAGCATGCCCTGAAGGTTAATACATTTGGGCTACATCAGAACTAGGAGGGGACTGAATTCCAAAGGCAAAAGAGTGTCTCTCTTTTAAACCAAGGGGGCTCCAGTTTGAGCACTGTTGTTGCTTGCATCTGTGGCAGTATCTCAGAAGGTGATTTATAGCCTATAATAGGTCAAAACCAACACCAGGGTTGCTTCCTCATAAATTAATGTGGTTCTCTACTGATTCTGTCTTTTCAAATATGGTGAGTCCTGTAAAATAGAGCCCATGGTCCATATACACGCAGTGTTTGATTCTTCAAGGTGCTGAGCACTTTGCCCTGATCCAGCAAAGCGCTGTAAGCATGTATGTAGTCCCATTGAAGAGGCTGGGACTATCTGTTTTGCTGGATCAGACCCACAGCACTTAGCACTTTGTAATATGGACCTTTCAATGGCTTGGTTGGACAATGTTTACAAATACTGAATAATTCTATGTGAATTGTATTATAGCCTAGACAGCTCTGTTATTTTTCATTGATTATTTGTATTGTTTAGTTAAGGTGAGTAATTTATGAAGATTGCATTTAGGATTATTTAAATACAGGCCAACTCCAGTTCTCTGAGGGCCCCAAGCACATCCAATCAGTTCAGATAAATGAATTTTGGATCTGAGGAACAAACATATTTTGGATTATGCAACATTCAGATAGCTGGGGGTTGGTTAATTGGCGGTTTACCTGTAATTTATACTCAAAGAATCCTATTCAAACCTTTCTGAGTGTCCTCTGCAGCCCCACTGTCATGGGAGTGAGTGAGTGGGGCTGAGAGAGCAGGGCTGCAGAAGGCTCCCTGCACGACCATAAGGCTGCTGATACTGGATCCCTGCAGGTACAAGGTTCGGGGGAGGCTGCAGTCCTGGCGGAGCATACCAAAGATCACTGGGCTAGGGCCTCAAGAAGTAGGATAAGCCCTTGACTGCAAGGGAAAACACTCCTATGCTGAATGGTACCCGCTGAAGAATGGAACCATTCAGCGGCAAGGTGGTCTCTCCCATGGTGAGGGCCTGTCTTCCTCCTTGTAGCCTTGGCTCAGTGGTCTCCGCTCTGCCTCACCAGGACTCACTCACTCACCAGCTGGGAGTGTGGGAGCTGCCCTTGGGCAGGAACTGTTCAGCTGTGGGGTGACCTTCCTTGTCACTGGGGTCTCATCCTCCTTCTTGCAGCCTGAGCTGGAGATCTCTGCTCTACTGGGCCAGGATCACAGCCTTGCGCCCAGGTGTCTTGGGCTCCTCAGCGGTGCAGGGTGCTCCCTGCAGCCTCCTGTCAGTGCGTCCCTAGCCCTGACCCCAAACCTACTGTCCCCCTTAATTTCCTGCACCTGTAAAAATAACATTTAATTAAAATCAAAACAAAAAATGTAAAATAAAAATAGATTTTAATAGTCAACATTGGGGAAAAAATATCAAATTCTGCCAAGCCTCAGGATAAGCAATCAGTGTTCCACCTGGACCAGTCTTAAGTTCAGAGTCCAGTATCTGCTTGCAAACTGTCAGGGACTGTAAAACTTTTTCTCATTGGAGAGTTGAGAATCTCTCTTTTCCAGTGCTATTGGGCATTAGCTGCTAGCCTTGGTCACTTCCAAGGTAATAGACCTTAGAATGGCCACATTATTATGTACTGTAAAGTTATTTTAGATAATATTCCGAGGTTTCTAATAAGTGTTATTACTCTGTTTTTTCCCTTCCATTAAGGTCTGCATAGCTGGACTGATGATACTAAGGCAGCCTGACTGTAAAGGTGGAGGGATATGAAAAATAGCATCAATTAAAAAAAACCCTAAAGCATATCTAAAAAGAAGTTTCTGTGAAATATGTAGCACATGAGAGGGCCAATCTAGCCCTCTTCAAAGTCTATAGGAATTTAGACATTTAGACATTTAATTTGTGTATGAGCAGACTGAATAGGAACAAGATCGGGCCCAAACAACACATGATGCTATGTTGTGGTATAGATTTCTATTAGCATTGTTTGGGATGACTTGCATAATACACTTGTGGATTTACTGCTCATGAGTAATGCAGTCATCCTAAACACACACCAGTGAAAATGGAGAGTTTTGCCTGAGTAAGGACTAAGAACTTTATCTATTTCTGTATTTATGTTGCCCTCCTCACAGATGAGTAGTATCTGAGAGCCCCTCCCAAGCATTCAGAAATAGAAATAAAAATAACAACCTCTCTCTCTGTCTATAGGATAAAGAGCTTGATTTATTTATTTTAGCGGGAGGTGGGAAGCCAACTCAAATATGAGAGTTTTGCATTTTGTTCTGAATTTAGATAGCGTCTGTGGCCATTCTTATCTTGCAGGAATTAATTCCATATTCTATATCTTGATCCTTTGAAAATAATTTCTCCTGTCCCCACACCTTATTGGTTGAGAGTCTGATGGTTCCAGTGGGACATACCTGTCTTAGGAAGTCATGGTCACTGATGGAGAAGTGATCCGTCAGGTAGGCAGGGCCAGTCCCATGGAGGGCTTTAAATATCAGGACATAAACCTTGAACTGGACTCTGTGTTCAATGGGGACCCAGCACACAGCAACTGGAGTACTGGGATGGTGAGTTCACAGTGATCAGCATTGCTAGGCAGATTGGCTGTGCTGTCTTTATTGTTATTTATTTATTTATTTATTTAAAGAAATAGAGCATTTTCAGGAAATGTGACTTTAGGTATGTCCACACTGGAATAAAACACCCATGGCTGGCCCATGTCAGCTGACTTGAGCTCTTGGGACTCTGGCTGCAGGACTATAAAGCTGCAGGGTGGACATTTGGGCTGGAGCTGGGCTCTGGGACTCTCCCCCATTCCAGGGTCCCAGAGCCCTGCTCCAGCCCAACCCCACTCATCCACACTGCAATTGGCCACTGGACAATCAAGGTGCTAAAGGAGCACTCAAGGAAGACAAGGCCATTTTGGAGATGCTAAATGATTTTTTTGCATCCGGCTTCACTGCAGAGGATGTGAAGGAGATCCCAACACCTGAGCCATTCTTTTTAGTTGACAGATCTGAGGAACTGTCCCAGATTGAGTTGTCAATAGAGGAGGCTTTGAAACAAATTGATAAATTAAACAGTAATAAGTCACCAGGGCCAGAGGGTATTCACCCAAGATTTCTGAAGGAACTCAAATATGAAATTGCAGAACTACTAACTGTGGTATGTAACTGTAACGGGTTGGTTTCACATAAATGCCCTTGGAGCTGCCACCTGGTGTGCCAAGACTACTTCTGCCCCTGCTTCCCTGCCTTTTCCAGCTTGGGACTCCAGAATCCTGTCTGTTTTGTGCCAGACCCGCTGGTCTGCTGCAAACCCAGACCCAGGTCTGAACCACGTCCACGAACAGCTGTAGGCCGGCCTGGAAGCAGCTCAGGAAGTGCTCTTGCCTTTGACACCCAGGTGCCCAACTCCCAATAGGGTTCAAACCCTGAATAATCCGTTTTACCCTGTATAAAGCCTATACAGGGTAAACTCATAAATAGTTCGCCCTCTATATCAGAGATAGAAAGATATGCACAGCTGTTTGCTCCCTCCAGGTACTAACACTTACTCCAGGAAACTTAATAAGTAAAAAGTGATGTTAATAAGTACAGAAAGTAGGATTTAAGTGATTCCAAGTAGTAACCGACAGAACAAAGTGAATTACTAAGTAAAATAAAATAAAACACACAAGTCTATGTCTAATCAAACTGAATACAGATAAAAACCTCACCAGTTCCAGCAAACTTCCTTTTACAGGCTACAGTCCTCGTAGCCTGGGTCCAGCAATCGCTCACACCCCCCTATTGTCTTTGTCCTTTGTTCAGTCTCTTTCTGGTGTGTCCTTGAGGGGGTGGACAGTCACGCTCTTTAGCCAGCTGAAGACAAAATGGAGGGGTCTCCCAGGGGTTTAAATAGACTTTTCTCCCCTGGGTGGCTACCCCTCACACCCCCTGTGTAACATCCAGTTACAGAATGGAGTTATGGAGTCACATGGGCAAGTCACGTGTCCATGCACAACTCAGCACAACCAGTCCCGTGACATTCCTGGCCAAGCTCAGATGTGGATTGGTGTCTGCAACTTCTTTTTGTAAGTTAAGCGCTTCTTGATTGGGCACTTTACCTGCACATTCCTTTCTCAAGACATGATCCCATGCTCTTACAAAGGCTATGTATAAAACCAGCAAATATACAACCAATATTCATAACTTCAACTACCAAAATGATACATGCATACAAACAGGAGGAATAGATTCAGTAGATCATAACTTTTACAGAGATATGTTACATGGCACATGTAGCATAAAACATATTCCAGTTACATCATATATACATTTATAAGCATCTCCCCATAAAGTCTTATTGGGTACACCGTCACAGTAACCTATCGCTTAAATCAGCTTCTGTATCAGATGACTAGAAGATGGCTAATGTGATGCCGAATTTTTTTTTTAAGTCTCCAGAGGCAATCCTGGTAATACAGGCCAGTAAGCCTAACGTCAGTACCAGGCAAATTGGTTGAATCTATACTAAATAACAGAATGATCAGATACATAGATGGCCATGATATGTCAGGGAAGCGTCAACATGATTTTTGTAAAGGGAAATCATGCCTCCCCAATCTATAAGAATTATTTTAGTGAGTCAACAAACATGTGGACAAGGGTGATCCAGCGGATATAGTGCAGTTGGACTTTCAGAAAGCCTTTGACAAAGTCCCTCACCAAAGCTCTTAAGCAAAGTAAACAGTCAAGGGATAAGAGGGAAGGTCATCTCATGGATCCGTAACTGGTTAAAAGGTAGGAATAAATGGTCGGTTTTCACAGTGGAGAGAGGTTAATAGCGGGGCCCTCCAAGGATCTGTACTGGGACCAGTGCTGCTCAACATATCCATAAATGATCTGGAAAAAGGGGTAAACAGTGAGGTGGCAAAGTTTGCAGATGATAAAAAATTACCAAAGATATTTAAGTCCAAAGCTGACTGGGAAGAGTTACAAAGGGATCTCACAAAACTAGGGGACTGGGCAAGAAAATGGCAGATGAAAGTCAATGTTGATAAATGCAAAGTAATGTACATTGGAAAACATAATCCTAACTATACATATAAAATAATGGTGTCTAAATTAGCTGTTACCACTCAAGAAAGAGATCTTGGAGTCACTGTGGATAGTTCTCTGAAACCATTTGCTTGATATGCAGTGGTAGCCAAAAAAGCTAACGGAATGTTAATAATCATTAGGAAAGAGATTGGTAAAAAGACAAAAAATATCATAATGCCACTATATAAATCTATGGAATGGCCACACATTGAATATGATGTGTCACCCCATCTCAAAAAAGATATATTAGAATTGGAAAAGATACAGAGAAGGGCAGCAAAAATGATTAGGGGGCATATGGAACAGCTTCCATATGAGGAGAGATTAAAAAGACTGGGACTGGTCATCTTAGAAAAGAGATGACTGAGGGTACGTCTACACTACAGAATTAGGTCGAAATTATAGAAGTCGATATATTAAAACCCGAATTTATGGAATCGATTGTGTGTGTCCCCACTAAAGAGCATTAAGACCATGAAGTCGATTGACTGTGTCCACAGTAGCGAGGCTAGCATCGACCTTCGGAGCATTGCATTGCGGGTAGCTATCCCACAGTTCCTGCAGTCTCCGCCGCCCATTGGAATTCTGGGTTGCGATCCCAAAGCCTGATGGGGCAGAAAACAATGTCGCTGATGGTTCTGGGTACATGTCATCAGGCCATCAAACGTCCCTCCCTCCCTCCTTGAAAGCAATCTTTTTCGCGCCTTGTCTGCGTGCTTTCCATGTTTGCTACGGAAGGCTGCTCAGCTCACAATTACCGTGCATCTCCAGCGTACGCCTTCACATTAGGTCTAGTGGAGATTCAGTCACGCTATAATACGGGCAGAGGGATAGCTCAGCGTTCTGAGCGTTGGCCCGCTAAACCCGGGGTTGCGAGTTTAATCCTTGAGGGGGCCATTCCGCCTGAGGCTGGTAGTCGTGGGACTGCACAGCATAAGCTCCTTGCCTTCTAGCTGCAGATGGTGCAATATGCCATAACTGGTTGTGGTCGCGGGACCATATAGCAGAAGCTCCTTGCCTTCTAGCTGCAGATCGTACAATATGCTTGACATTACAGTGCTCCTGGCCGGTGGCTGGCCGGGGGCGCTTTTTTACGTTTTCTTTAAGGGAGATCCAGCACTGCCTGGAACACGGGCAGAGGGATAGCTCAGCGGTATGAGCGTTGACCCGCTAAACCCGGGGTTGCGAGTTCAATCCTTGAGGGGGTCAGGAGAGCTTATTGTACCATCTGCAGCTGGAAGGAAAGGTGCCTAACCCCTGCTCACCGCATATTGTACTATCTGCAGCTAGAAGGAAATGAGCCTAACCCTTGCTCCCCCCTCCCTCCGTGAAAGCACCTGAGGGGGGAGCGAAAAATCCTTTCGCGCCTTTTTTCGTGCGGGCGCCATATTGCTGCCACCGTTGTTATCCACCCGCCGCTTCTGCTCCCACTCTGCTGTCCTGCAAACAGCGTACCAGGGGAAGCATGGAGCACGATCAGATCACCGCAACTGTTATGGCCGTTATGAACACCACGCGCATTGTCCAGCAGTATATGGAGACCGAGAACCGGGAGCTGCTAGAGCAACAGGAGGCGAGGATGGGACAGCATCAGCCTGAGGAGAGTGATGAGGACATGGAGACAGACCTCTCTCAAAAAAGGCCCCCCCGCAAGGTGGACATCATGGTGGTAATGGGGCTCGTTGATACAGTGGAACGCCGATTCTGGGCCCGGGAAACAAGCACAGACTGGTGGGACCACATAGTGCTGCAGGTCTGGGATGAATCCCAGTGGCTGCAAAACTTTCGCATGCGTAAGAGCACTTTCCTGGAACTTTGTGAGTTGCTTTCCCCTGCCCTGAAGCGCCAGAACACCAAGATGAGAGCAGCCCTCACAGTAGAGAAGCGACTGGCGATAGCCCTGTGGAAGCTTGCAACGCCAGACAGCTACCGGTCAGTGGCGAATCAATTCGGAGTGGGAAAATCTACAGTGGGGGCTGTTGTCATGCAAGTAGCCAGGGCGATCACCAAGCTGCTTGTACCAAGGGTTGTGAGTCTGGGAAATGTGCAGCTCATACTGGATGGCTTTGCAGCAATGGGGTTCCCGAACTGTGGAGGGGCGATAGACGGAACCCATATCCCTATCTTGGCACCGGACCACCAAGCCAGCGAGTACATAAACCGAAAGGGTTACTTTTCAATAGTGCTGCAAGCACTGGTGGATCACAAGGGGCGTTTCACCAACATCAACGTGGGATGGCCGGGAAAGGTACATGACGCTCGCATCTTCAGGAACTCTGGTCTGTTTCATCTGCTGCACCAAGGGACTTTCTTCCCAGACCAGAAAATAACCGTTGGGGATGTTGAGATGCCCATAGTTATCCTTGGGGACCCAGCCTACCCATTAATGCCGTGGCTCTTGAAGCCATACACAGGTAGCCTGGACAGTAGTCAGGACCTTTTCAACTATAGGCTGAGCAAGTGCAGAATGGTGGTGGAGTGTGCATTTGGCCGTTTAAAAGCACGTTGGCGAAGTTTATTAACTAGGTTAGATCTCAGCGAAACCAATGTTCCCATTGTTATTACTGCTTGCTGTGCGCTCCACAATATCTGTGAGAGTAAGGGGGAGACGTTTATGGCAGGGTGGGAGGTTGAGGCAAATCGCCTGGCCACTGGTTATGCGCAGCCAGACACCAGGGCTATTACAAGAGTACAGCAGGGTGCGTTGTGCATCAGGGAAGCGTTGAAAACCAGTTTCATGAATGGCCAGAATGCTGTGTGAAAGTTCTGTTTTTCCCCACTAATGAAAAGCCCCGCCCCTTCATTCACTGTACTTCCCTTTACCCAAACCGCCCTGCCCTCCCCCCCTCGAATCACCTCTTGCAGAGGAAATAAAGTAATTGTTGCTTAAAAATCATGCATTCTTTATTAATTCGTAAAACACAGAGGGGGGACTATGGGGGTAACTGACACAGTCTCCCGGGATAGGTGGTGGAGGAAGGGAAGCACCAGGATGGGTGGTGGAGGAGGGGATGAGGGAAGGACAAGGACACACAGCACTTTAAAACTTATTGAATGGCAGCCCTTTCTTGCTTGGACTGTTCTCTTGGCTTGAGTGGCTGGGAGCACGGAGGCCACCCAAACGCGTTCTTGGGCGTCTCGGGGATGAGGTTATGGGACTCGGGAAGGAGGGCTGTTGGTTAGACAGGGGCTGTAGCGGCGGTCTGGGCTCAGGCGGCCTTTCCTGAACCCTACGCCTGTCCTCAGCCATAAGCCAGAGGATTTCCGTTTGATCCTCCAGTAGCCTCAGAATTGCATCCTGCCTTCTCTCTGCACGCTGATGCCGCTGTCTCTCTTCAGCCCGCCAGTCATTGTCTTCAGCACGCCACGCGTCCAAGCGATCAAATTCTGCCTTCCTGGACTCAGACAGTGTCTGCCTCCACGCATTCTGCTGGGCAGCCTCAGAGTGGGAGGATTCCATGAGTTCTGAGAACATATCGTCTCGACTCCTTTTCTTTTTACTTCTAATCTTCGCTAGCCTCTGGGATGGTGATGAAAGGGGTGGCGTTGAAACATTTGCAGCTGTGGGAGGAAGCAAACGGGAGACAAATGTAAAAGACACATTTTGTTTGAACAAAACATTACATATCACATGTGCATTTGGTCCAAGGTTGCACTGTGCCTCTTATATTGAGGGTCTGCCGGTTTGCTGTGAGAGATCACACAAGCAGGTCCGGCGGGCAACAGAATTCGGCTTGCAGACAGCCATGGTAAGACACTCTATAGGCTTCTTTAAGCTTCACAACAGGCGGGAATGTTTTCAAACAGCAACCCCTTCATTTCCCATAACAAACATCCCGTGGGCTGGCAATTTAAAACAAACAGGTTAGCAATTGAAAAGTTAGGTGGGGCGGCGGTTTTCGGGTTAACATGCAGCGAGAACCTAATCACCCCTCCACACACACACACCCATGCAAGATGTTTGCTGTGCCCCCTCCCCCCACCGCGTGGGTCACAGCGGGGAAGATTTCCGTTCAGCCACAGGCAAACAGCCCAGCAGGGACGGAGCCCCTCTGAATGCCCCCGCACTAAAATTCCCCTATTTCAACCAGGTTACCATGAATGATATCACTCTTCTGAGGATAACACACACAGATAAAGAAAGGATGTTGCTTGAATGCCAGCAAAAGCCGGGACCGTACGCCGCCATGCTTTGCAAAGCACTGATTCCAGACTACGTGCTGCTTGCCTGGCGTGGCAGAGTGTGTTACCACGGAGCACAAGATAAGGCTGCCCTCCCTAGAAACCTCTTGCACAGGCTTTGGGAGCACATCCAGGAGATCTTTCTGGAGATGTCCCCGGAGGATTTCTGCTCCATCCCCGAACATGTTAACAGACTTTTCGAGTAGCTGTGGCTGTACTGTCCACGAATTAATCATTAAACACGCTTGCTTATAAAACATGTATTAATTAAACAGAGGTACACTCACCTGAGGTCCCTTCTCCTGCATCGAGCACGCCTTGGGAGGGTTCGAACTGTACTGGCTCCAGGGTGAGAAAGAGTTCCTGGCTGTCGGGGAAAAGGGCTTCTCCGCTTCCTTGCTGGGTCTGTGTGCTATTTTCAGCATCATTATCATCATCAGGCTCCTCTGTGGGTTCTGATGATCCACATACGGAGTCAAACCACATGGGAGGGTCTGTGCTGGCTGCACCTCCTAGAATGGCATGCAGCTCATCATAGAAGCGGCATGTCTGGGGCTGTGACCCAGAGCGGCTGTTTGCATCTCTGGTTTTTTGGTAGGCTTGCCTGAGCTCCTTAATTTTCACGCGGCACTGTTGCGCGTCCCTGTTGTAGCCTCTGTCCTGCATGCCCTTGGAGACTTTGGCATATGTCTTGGCATTTCTTCTTTTGGACCCTAGCTCTGCTAGCACGGTTTCGTCTCCCCAAACAGCGATCAGATCGAGTACCTCACGCTCGGTCCATGCTGGAGCTCGTCTTCGGTTCTGGGACTCCATCATGGTCACCTCTGCTGATGAGATCTGCACGCACCTGCAGCTCACCACGCTGGCCAAACAGGAAATGAAATTCAAAAGTTCGCGGGGCTTTTCCTGTCTACCTGGGAGGAGCATTCGAGCTCAGACCGCTGTCCAGAGCGGTCAGCTGTTGCACCGTGGGATAGATTTAGGAGGCCGATACTGTCGAATTGCGTCCTCACTAAGCCTACATCGATTCGGCAATATCGCTTTAAGCGCTAATTCTCTCGTTGGGGGTGGAGTGGCGAGATCGATTTTAAGAGCCCTAGAAGTCGATGTTAAGGGCTTCGTCGTGTGGACGGGTGCACGGATCAATCGAACTAACGCTAATAAATTCGACCTAAACTCGTAGTGTAGACCAGGGCTAAGGGTGGGGTATGACAGAGGTCTATACAATTATGAATGGCGTAGAGAAAGTGAAAAAGGTAGTGTTATTTACCCTTCACATATCACAAAAGCCAGGGGTCACCTAAAGAAATTAATAGGCAGCAAGTTTAAAAGAAACAAAAAGAAGTACTTCTTCACACAGTGCAAAATGAATTAATGGAATTTGTTGCCAGAGGATGTTGTGAAGGCCAAAAGTATAAGTGGGTTCAAAAGAGAATTAGATAAGTTCATAGAGGCCCATCAATTGCTATTAGCCAAGATGGTCAGGGATGTAACCGCATGCTCTGGGTATCCCTAAATGTCTGACTGCCAGAAGCTGAGACTGGATGACAGGGGACAGATCACTCAATAAACTGCCCTGTTCTGTTCATTCCCTCTGCATCAGAAGACAGAATATTGGGCTAGATGTACCATTGGTCTGATCCAATATAGCCATTCTTATGTTAAATGCTGTAGAGCAGTCCAACAGGATGAATTTTGATGTACTTCTTTCTATGAACATTAGATATTCACCTACCAGAGTAATGGTGCTGTCTTTGTTCTCGTAAGGATGCGGGGCCTAAAACTTAAGTCTGCAGAGTCTAAGGTGGCTGATGTTTCCACAATGCCACCAGGAGTGAGTTTTCTTTTGTACTGGTCAGCCTATTATATGGTGTAGGCTGGGCTGTAGATTTCCCTCGTCAATGAAAATATTGACAAAGTAGGGTAATGTCAACACCCTAGTAACAAAATAGGATTAGTATGTGCTAGGCATTTTCTACTATCCTCTACCATCCAGGAGTGGGTGGTGCAGAGTCACAGATGATGGCTCTGGTTGCCATCAGTGCTCCCTTGCCTACTTGTGTGAATGGGCTGAATTATTTGATATGTTTATGATTCTGTATTCAGCCTACTGTTCTTCATGCTCCAGGCGGCCAACCCCATGCAGTTGATCTTCTCTGTGATATCAGATAAATCCTGCAGTGAGAGAAGCAAATTCTAGGCTTGAGTGGAAGGAGTCTGGGTTTACTATGTGATGTATGCTCCCCATTTCCCCCCAGGCAGGATATTCACAAACAGGGGTCTGAAAACTCCACGAATCAGCTCTCATAGAGTTTCTTTCATAGTCTTTCATCATGGAAATCAGGTTTGTCTCGCTTCACAGATAAGTCCAACTGGTTTCCTGATGTTCACTGACAGCAAGGGGAAGCCAGGCAGAGGCCCCTTCCTCCATACAGATTCTAGACAGCATGGCTTCTTGAAAGAGCCTTGTTGTGAGGGACTCCCCCAAAGCCAGCCATCCCAGGAGCTATCTCCCAGCGGGGAGTCTTATTAGGAGGGTAACCCACACAAGTAACTGTAGACTGAGGAGACTTGCATAGGGTGGCCCTGCATGTCTAGGTGAGGACAATCTATGGGTGACACCCTGGCATCCCAATATTCACCCCCGTCATGTAATTAGAATATATTTTGTACAAAGTATGCCTTGTTAGGTATCATTCTAAAAGTCTTGATCTGCTCGACATTAATATCTCATTGGATTGTATGTGCTATGTCGTATGTGAAATTATGAAGTTTGGCTATGTATGTGTTACTGAAACATATTGTGAGATTGAAAACACCCATAAGCAGCCTTTCAGGTATAACAGTAAAAAGGCCAAATAATGTTAATGGCTTATTGAGGAAATGCACACAATCACAAGGATTACCCCAGGAACTGTGTACAATAGAAACCTCTCAGAAATAGCACTACACAATGGGAACTGTTTGACCCAGGTCACAGCAAAAGAGCTTTCCAGCAAGTGGGAAGAAGATATAAAGGGGGGAAAATGACATAATCATAGGACCTCTCTCTCCCTACAACAACACACCTGGAATCACCTGAGGAAGAAAGACTGAACAGAGGGGAAGTGATGGTCACAGGCTAGAGGGATTTCTAGCTTGTGTATGAAAATCTGGGAAACCCAAGCTGAAAAGCCAAGGCAGCTTGTGCCTTAAGAATCTGCCAGCCTGTTTATCACTCAGGGTGAGAATTTGCTAATTTATATCCTACCTATCTAGTATGTTAAGCTCATCTTGCAGTTTTGTTTATTTACTAGGTAATCTGCTTAGATCTGTTTGCTATCACTTATAATCACTTAAAATCTATCCTTTTGTAGTTAATAAACATATTTTATGTTTTAATCCAAACCAGTGTGCGTTTGACTAAGGTGTCCAGGGAAAATCTCATCTTGGTTACCACAAGTGTGCATGTCCTCTTCACATTGAGGGAGAGGCAGACCGAGTATTAAACCATATACTGGCTAGATTTGACCAGGGCAGGACGGTACAGGTGAAAGTGCTGGCTTGGAGGGCTTTGTAACTTGTCACAGCAGCAGTAACTTGTCATAGTGTGAAAGGGAGCCCAGGCTGGTGGGTCAGAGGGCTCAGTGGTACCCCAGTTCTTCTTCGAGTGATTGCTCATGTCTATTCCACAGTAGGTGTGCGTGCTCCCCACATGCATTGGTGCTGGAAGTTTTTCCCCTAGCAGTACCCGTAGGGGGGAGCGCCGCTGCGACCCCTGGAGTGGCGCCGCTATAGCGCGCTATAAGGGGAGCTGCCTGCTCCCCCCACCCTCAGTTCCTTCTTGCTGCCAGTGTAGGTGCGTCGGAACTTCTACTCCAGCTTTGCTCGCTGCAGCCTTTCCTAGAACTCGTTGTTCGTTGTTCAGTTGTTAGTGGCCCAACACGAGTGGTCGCTCCACTCGGAGGTCACGGGTCAGCTCTTCCAAGCCTGGGGCACTCCCCAAGTAGACCTGTTTGCGACCCGGCAGAACCGACATTGCCACCGGTTCTGCTCTGGGGGGGTGGGGGGGGAGCGCTGGGGAAGGATGCAATCTCGGATGCCTTCCTCTTGTCATGGTCGGGCCAGCTCCTCTATGCATTTCCCCGCTTTCCCCTCATAGACAAGGTCCTGGAAAAGGTAAAGAGGGACAAGGCTCACATCCTCCTGATCGCCCCAGCTTGGGCCAGACAGCATTGGTACGGGACCCTCCTGGGATTACTAATGGCCCCAACGCGTGACCACATCCGTTGCCACTCCGGCCAGACCTCCTGTCCCAGGACCAGGGCCGCCTCCTCCACCCCAACCTAGCCTCCCTACACTTGACAGCGTGGCTGCTCAGTGGCTAGACGCGGAGGAAACAATGTGTTCGGAAGGAGTCAGGAGCATCCTCCTAGAGAGTAGGAAACCTTCCACGCGCCGGGCCTACCTGGTGAAGTGGTCCAAGTTCTCTAGGTGGGCGGGCGAGCGGGGTACCTCCCCGAGGTGCACCCCGCTCCAGCTTATCCTCGAGTACCTCCTTCACCTTAGAATCCAAGGTCTAGCTCCCTCCTCCGTCAGGGTGCACCTGGCAGCTATATCGGCGTTCCACCCGCTGGTCCAGGGCCACTCGGTCTTCTCTCATGCCATGACTGGGCGCTTTCTCAAAAGTCTAGACCGGTCCTTCCCGTATGCTAGGACCCCCATTCCCCAGTGGGATTTGAACTTGGTGTTATCTCGCCTCACGGGGCCTCCGTTTGAGCCCCTGGCCACATGCTCCTGGTCTCACCTCTCTTGGAAGGTAGCATTCCTAGTGGCCATTACGTCAGCCCGATGGGTGTCGGAGCTCAGGGCCTTGACCTCAGACCCCCCCTTCACAGTCTTCTACAAGGACAAGGTCCAACTCCGACCACACCCAGCTTTCCTTCCTAAAGTGGTCTCCGCTTTTCACATGAGCCAGGATATCTTCCTACCTGTCCTCTGCCCAAAGCCGCATGCCTTGGGCGAGGAGCGCCGCCGCCACACGTTGGACGTGCGCAGGGCACTGGCTTTTTACCTGGATTGGACTAAGCCGTTCCGTAGGTCTCCGCAACTGTTTGTTGCCTCAGCCGAGCGTATGAGGGGTCAACCAATCTCTACCCAGAGGCTTTTCCGGTGGATTACTTCGTGCATCCACATATGCTATGAATTAGCGAAAGTCCCCTCACCACCTATCGTGAGGGCGCACTCGACGAAGGTGCAAGCCTCATTGGCTGCCTTTGTAGCCCATGTCCCTATCCAGGACATCTGTAGGGCCGCTACCCGGTCCTCAGTTCACACGTTCACCTCGCATTATGCGATCGTCTCCCATTCTCTACCAATGACGCTGGCTTTGGTAGAGCTGTGCTCCGGCCAGACAGGTTGTGAACTCCTACCCACCTCCATGGCATATTGCTTGGAATCACCTACTGTGGAATAGACATGAGCAATCAGTCGAAGAAGAAAGGACAGTTACCTGTTCGGTAACTGGCGTTCTTCGAGATGTGTTGCTCAGGTCTATTCCACATCCCGCCCTCCTTCCCCTCTGTCGGAGTTGGTCCGGCAAGAAGGAACCAAGGCTGTGGGGAGCGCGCAGCCACTCCAGGGGTCGCAGCGGCACTCCCCCCTATGGTTACTGCTAGGGGAAAAACTTCCGACACCGATGAACGTGGCGAGCACGTGTGGAATAGACCTGAGCAACACATCTCGAAGAACGCCAGTTACGGAACAGGTAACTGTCCTTTCCAGATGGCACCCTGGGGGGAACCCGTCACAGGTACATCTACACAGCAAAAGAAACCCTGCAGCAGTGAATCTCAGAGCTCTGGGTCAAATGACTTGAGTTCACTCGGTGGGGCTAGAAACAGTAGTGTGGACATTTGGGCTCAGGCTGGAGTATGGTGACCAGATGAAAGGACCCAAAAATCGGGACTTGTCCAAACAAAACAAAAAAATCTCAGAGGGGAAACCCCCCCACCCGCCAGAGTTCTCCAAGCCCCACTGGAGATCACCAAGGGAAAAAAAACCCCGAAGCCCCAGTATCGGGACAAAGGAGGAAAAATCGGGACAGTCCCGATTTTATCGGGACGTCTGGTCACCCTAGGCTGGAGCCTGGGTTCTGAGACATGGCAAGGGGGGAAGTCTCAGAACATAGGCTTCAGCACCAAGCCCCAATGTCTACACGGCTATTTTGAATGCTAAGAACCTGAGTCCGATGACCCAGGCTCTGAGACACACTGCCAAGTTATTTTGTTTGTTTCTTTGTTTTGCTGTGTAGATGTACCCTAAAAAGGTAGGACTTCTGCCCCATCTGCAGCCCTCCCCACTCACAGATATGGAACCTACAGAGGGGCTTCCCTGGGGCTGTGAACTAAAAAGGGAAGCATGGCTCAGAGCTGGATCTCCCCTTCTTTTCTGCTTTCCCTGGGCAGATCCAAAGGCTTCAGTTCCCTTTGCTCACGGGAACAGAGGAGAGCATGGTGCGCTGAGTAAAGACTTCAGGATTTGGTCTAATAAATGTAAATCTGTATATTGAGCCTGATTCTCCTCTCACTAGTATAACTCCATTGCCTTAAATGGATTTGCTCCAGACTGACACCAGGATAAGCAAGATGAAATCAGTATACTATTTACAAAATATAATCATGTAAATTATTTGTAACTCTGTAGTGGTTGAATTAGAATGCAGTCTAAGGAGTGTGTTAGGATGTACACCCCTGCCCCTTCAGGCATGTGAGAATATAGTAACACAGCTTGTGATGCTGTGTTTTTAAATGTTTAAATCTAAATAAACTATAACATTGCATATAATACATACCTTAAATGGCAGATGTGTAGCAAACACATATATTTATGACAGGTTTAAGCAGCAAGATATAATTAGGTGTGGTTTTGGTACAAGTTTTGCTTCAGGTTTACTTTGTTCTTTCAGCCACCCATGTTAATTATACAACTAAGCTCATGCCCCGGAGAGTTTTCATTTTTTAGTGATTATATCATGGATGCTTAGTAATATCCTTAGAAAAATAATAAAAAACACGAATATTTGCAGATAGGATAGTTAGGGCTTTGAAAATCTAGGTTTGACCCTTCTTACTACTTTCAGTCTCACTCAAAAACTTCAACAAATTTTCTTTGCCTTTAGATAACTAAGCAAATTTACCTCAGTATTTGCACTATTTTCTCTCTTGAGAACTATGGCACCCATTATCTTAATATCTGATCATCTCATAATCTTTAATGTACTTAATCTCACAATACCCAGGTTAGGTTATGTACGGAGGCACTATTATGTCCATTTTATAGATGGGAAATGGAGGCAGAGCGACTAAAGGACTTGCCCAAGGTCACATAGGAAGTTTGTGTCAGAGCAGGGACCTGAATCCATGTCTCTCAAGCCCCAGGCTAGTGCCATGACAACTGGATCAGCCTTCCTAATTAAGTTGCTCATGTAAGGAATATGGAGGAAAAGCTATTTGGTTATCAAAGTTCGAAAATTTGTAAGCTCAACCACTGTAGATCACTTAGGGTGAGAATAATTTTTTCTTAAAGATTATTAAAAAATAGTAACACCAGTGATGCTACGTTATTAAACTATACAGTAGTCAGGAGTGCAATGGCAGTATAACACTATGAATTTGAGTCATGAGGCTGTAGATAAAAATCCAAGGGCAGATCTTCAACTGCTGACAAATAGTCATTGCTCCAGCCAAACAATGACCATTGAATCCAGCTGAGGATCTGTCCCTCTGTGTACATTGTTGACAACTTGTTTAATTGAAGCTGTATTATACTAATTTGTAGTGCCTGAGCAGCCAGACCCAGAGTAATCATAATGAAAGTTTGCATAATAGACATTAATTTGAATAGGAATGCTGACTTCTTAACACCTTCTGTAGTATCTAGTACACATCTACTGCATACCAAATATTTTACTACACAATTTGTAAAACATAGAGCAGAAAAATATAGTTAGCCACTAATTTCTCAAATGGTAATATGCTTCCATGGTATGATATATTTTCCAGTAAAGTGCTGAAGAGAAGCATTTTTTTCAGCTGAGCTCACTGAAAGTTCAAAGGATAAATATATCACAATGACAAATTGCAAAATGCTATTCATACATGGAGGTAAAAATTGTTCCCTCATTTGTTTGTATTTCACATAAACTGTAATATTGTTATTTCCAAAGAAAATACAGAACAAAATTAATTCTGATTAAAAATACAAGTATTGTTAATGGACCTTAGCAGAAATTTGTCTTAGCTTGAAAAGAAAAGTTACAGAAGCTGAATGTGTTCTCTTTGGGTGAAATTCACTCCAGCACAAAGGGTATACATAGGGCTGTCAGCACCACTTTATCTCTGAATCAGCTGCCTACAAGCTGGGTGACAACTGGATTGGCCAGTACAAGGGATTTCTACAGCTCCTCCATGCTCGGAGAGTGAGTGTGTGTTGTGGGGAGAGAGAGCTGGGTAAAAGGTGACATGGGCACAGATCTATTGACTTCATCCTGTCCCCAGGTTGGGATGGGAGGGCAATTCTCAATCCAGTCCTCATGAACTTCACCAACACATTATGGTGCTAAATGGGCAAAGTGTATTTCACTCTTTGACCTTGTTTCAATTAAAGTTTGTTTTGTACCCCATCAAATCCTGCTCACCTTACCCACATCAGTAGTCCCGGGCTTGCAGTATCTGCTTTCGTGTAAGTCCTAAAAGTCTTGACAGGATATAGATCTCTGTCTTTGATTTCTTGTGAAGAACAAGGATTTTCAACTGTCACCTCTGTTTCATCTTCTCGTGTTAGCTCACAATGAATCAACAAATTCTGAGGGTCAAATCAGAAAGATACATTCTAAATGATTAAGTCAAAAAGGAGGGAACATGGAATTCTGAATAAGCAACATTAAATCGGATCTTTGTTTGAAAATTATACATCAAGAAAAGGTGAGTTAATAATGTTATTAGTATAATACATATAGTACCATAATGTGCTGGGATCAGAAGCATTAACTAGCACAAGCACAAGTTAAAACCTTAAAAGTCAATACTTTCACTACTCAGGGTTTTCTCTCTTGTATTTTACTATTTTTAAAAATCACTTATGGAATTAATATACTATGATTTCTCATTCCAAATAATTATGTCTGTCTGTCTGTCTCTCTCACACATACATATAGCATTCTATAACAACGGGACTATTATAGAAAATGATCTAAAATATGTGGACTGCAGCCAATATTTGGATATAGTGTAGTTAATTCTGGAAGGTCTAAAAAGGAAATAATTCAACTCATTGCAGAGAAAAATGAGCTAGTCTTAAATACTTGTAATTACAAAGAATCATATCAAAATATGCAAGCTCCCACTCCTATAATGTTGAAAAAAGAGCTGGTTCTACAGAGTTTGGGGAGCTTTTGCCCAAATTTCCAAAATTGTGTGCAAAAGGACGTGTGCACTTCTGCACCTTTCGTCTGGTATCGTTGGAACACCCAATGTGTGCACTACAGTGGTTTGCTCGATCATACACTATGCATATGCTTAAATGTTGCTGCTAAGTGCTATGCGTCTTGTGTGGCACTCATGACTTCAGAGCTCTATCATTAATTCCTGCAGCCCAGCTACATGTCATATCTGCTGGGCAGAGGTGATGGCCTGCAGCCTCTCCTGGTCACTGAGGCCTGCTGTAGCACCTGCTCTGCAGGTAACTCAAAGACCTCTCTGCACCTCTGCCTCTTCTTCCACTGCTGGATCAGAGTGGGAAAAGAGCACTTGGTGGCCGTAGTTGAGACAGAGATGAAGGGTGCCCAGTACTGGCCCCAGACAGACCCCATTCAGCTTCCTTTCACTCAGCTTCCCCTTCCGGAAATCGCCAGCCAGATCTAAACTTCCCGCTCAGCTACTACCCTAGACAACCCTCCCCTAGTACCTCCCCACACAGCCACACTCCACCTTTTCCCAGCCCTTATCCTCACCCAGCCACTTCACCAAATAACTTCCAACTTCCCTCCAAAAAGCCCCATTCAGCACCCAGCTGCCTTCCTAGCTAGCTCCTGGCACCTTTAGACATCCACCAGTTTTCACCCATCAACACATCTAGTACCTGCCACTCACCCCAGCACTCTACTCCTTACCCTTAACCGCTGTTAAGTATTCTACAACTCCTTCTCTTTTGTCCTTCCTCCTCCCCATTACTTTGGGCTGGGTGTGTTGATCATAAGCAGAAGTTTACAAAGATATGCAAATTAGCTGATTTATTGATTTGCATAAATGGTCACACATGAAGCTGCTCAAAACTTGGCAGCTGTGCTTAAATGCTTTGCTGGACTGGGGCCTCAAATTGAGGTTTGTGTGGGTCTGTTTCTATGCGCTCTCACAACCCAGGCTTGCACGGCCTTTTGAGAATGTGATCATTAACGTTTGCCAGATCAGTAGTTTTATGGAAAAGGAATATTTCTACCACAATAATTCCCTGCCCAATTAGTAGGGGCAGTACAGAGCTGTCAGTCCTGCTCAGCAGGGCAGAAGACCCAGACCCTTTCAGGCATTTTCAAAGATGCATAGAAACTAATTGACAGACTGCTTCTGTCACCCTTCCTCAAACTGAGTGTACCTTACTCCACGTGAAATAAATAGCAATATTCACACCGTAAGGTGCTACTTAGCATGAGTGAGAGTGACAGAATTAGGCCCTTATTTATTTATTAAACAAACATTAACCAAACAAGAGTCTCCAGCCCAAATGCAAAGACTCAGATCTTCATATGGAAAAAGACTCTGAATTACAGGATGATTCTTGACTAACAAACATATTAATCATTGAAACGGAATTACCAGACAAGAGATCTTCCTTTCTTCCTCCTCCCACATCTGCACTAGTGGAAAGTAACAAGCAATGACAATCCCAAGAACATAGATGAGAAACAAAGCTACCCAAAAGAAATCTAATAAACAGAGAATTTAAGATATTAATACAAAGACTTCCTCTTAGAGAGCCTTCTCTTTGCATCACAAAGATTGTACCAGAAATCCAGTGTATAACGTTGAAACCTGGTTGCAGCTCTGCATATTTCTTGGGCTGAAGCCAAGGGACTTTTGGCCCACAAGGTGGATATACTACACTTTGGGGCTGTGTTTACACAAGGGAATTTTTACCAAAAAAAAAATCCCACACTTGCTAATTCCAGTGCAGCTGCACCAATGTTAGCAACAATGGGATCCTTAGTGTAGACGGCTTTCCGGCTCCGGCAGCCGTTTTCAGCATTGTGTCAATTAACCCTGCTTTGAGTGGGGTTAATTGACAGAGCGCTGAAAATGGCTCTGGAGATGAAAACCCTTCTGTGTAAGGGCTCCCAGCATTGCTAAAGACAGTGCAGCTGCACTCATATTAGCAATGGTGGGAATTTTCTGTAAAAATTCCCCAGCGTCGACAAGGCCTGAGAGTAATCCTTAATTTTTTTTCTGGGTCTTGTTTGTCAATTTCAATTTTGCTTCACTCATGCATTATCTCAGCCATCTGCAGATCATTGATTTTTAAGGCAGCAGTTCCTTTGATCCCAGCAGTTTGGGTGGAATGAAAGAAAAGAGTGGAAGATTTGCAGTTTATTCTGGTCCCTCTGATACATACACTTAAGGTTCTTCACACATACAGTTTGTGCCCATGCTTTTCTTTCTTGTGCTTTGTATTCCTGCAGAATGAAGGGAGCCTAATCAAACAGGACCAGTGAAAATGAGAGCTATCGTTATTCATAAATGAAGGTGATATTCTCAGAAATCCAATTCTCCTCCTGGAAGGATGAGTTTTCCATGGATAGACAGTCAAGATACAAAAGATGTTGCCTCGGAAGATTATTTGGTGAGTTCCTAGAGTACCCAGTTTAGGTTCCAAGGAGGGCAATGCTGTTCCTGAAAAGGATTTATGGGTTTGGCCACTCTGATGACCCACGATACAGGGGAATATAGCCAGAGCTGCTTCAGCTGTCTGTTCACTGGATAGGGTAGCCACTTGCACCTATAGGGCTAGATCAATGGTTCTCAAGCTATGGGGTGGGCCTCCCAAGGGAGGTGTGAGAATGTGTCAAGGGGGGCGCGAGCTGTGTGCTTGTTTGTTTTTGTTTTGGTTTTTTAAGAGCTCTGGCTCTTAGCCCCTGGTGGCTGGGGATCGTGCAGAAGGGCCATGCAAACCCAGGAGCGGGGAATAAAGAGGAAAGCTGGAGGCTGGAGCCCCACCACCCTGGGGCTGACAGCTGCAGTCCTGCCTCCTGGGCTCTTTCCCCTGCCCCCTGGTTAATCCCTCACCAGGAGGCAGCTCAGGCTCTCCTTCCCTCCCCCTCACCTGGAGGTGGTGAGGCTCCAGCTGTCAGCCTCAAGGTGGAAGCAGCAGTGCAGACGTAAGGGTGGTGATGGGATGCTAAGTCTGCTGTGAAAAGTGATAATGACGAATATCACTTTTCACATTGCCACCCTTACTTCTGTGCTCCTGCCAGCACAGTGCTGCTTTCAGAGCTGGGCTCCCAGCCAGCAGCCGCTGCTCTCCACTGTGCCTTCAAAGCTGGGTGACGGAATATGGGTTTTTTTTAGGGGGTGGGGATGGGTGTGAACAACTACAGACTCAAAGAAGGGGGGTCCAATCAAATAAGTTTGATAACCACTGGGCTAGACTGTGCCTTTTAAGTTACTAACCCAGCATTCAGGGCACTGCCGAGCCAGGTCACTCTAGGAGTTGCTCCAGGAGGGTCTGTCTCTTAGAAGGTGCAATTCTTCTTGCACCTCCAAGAAGCAGAGGGAAAGTGCATGCTGCACAATCCATTAGAATGTTGCAAACTGCTCCCCTGTCCATGTCCAGAAATCCTTGCTTGCTGGCACTGTAAAAGTTGCAGCCAAAACTTGTCTTTCTCCCAACCCAGAGCTCTCCTGTGGATTTTAGAAGAGAGAAGTCTTTGCCCTTCAGTTGTTCCTAGGTCTTTGCACCCTTCCTAAGAACACTCCAACAATGGGCAAGTACCATCTAGCACATAATGTGCTTATGCTGTGGCCCATAGGCTGTCTTGCAGCATTCAAGGATATCTAGCCACCTGAAAGACCACTGATAGAATCATTGAAATGCAGGGCTGCAAGGGACCTCAAGAAGTCAGCTAGCCCTGCCCACTGCTCTGAGGCAGGACCAACTAAACCTAGACCATCTCTGACAGGTGTCTGTCCAGCTTGTTCTTAAAAATGTCCAATGATGGGAATTCCACAACCTCCATTGGAAGCCTATTCTAGGGTTTAACTAACCTTAGAACACAGAACACAGTACTCTAGCTGAGACCTCACCAGTGCCAAGCAGAGTAGGACAATTACTCCTCCCCCGCCCCCATATCTTACATATGACACTCCTGTTAATATACTCCAGAATGATATTAGCCTTTTTCGCAACTGCATCACATTGTTGACTCTTATTCAATTTGTGATCCACTGTAACTCCCAGATGTTTTTCAGCAGTACTATTACTCAGCCAGTTATTCCGTTTTATAGTTGTGCATTTGATTTTTCCTTCCTAAGTGATGTACTTTCACTTCTCTTTATTGAATTTCATCTTATAGGTTTCAGAGCAATTCTCCAATTTGTCATGGTCATTTTGAATTCTGATCCTGTCTTCCAAAGTGCTTGTAACTCCTCCCAGCTTGGTGTCATCTGTAAATTTTATAAGAGTACTCTCCATTCCATTATCCAAGTCATTAATGAAAATATTGAACTAGGACTGAGTCTTCCAAGATCCCTCTAGATACGTCCTCCCAGTTTGACTGTTAACCACTGATAACTACTCTTTGAGTAGTTTTCAGAGTAGCAGCCATGTTAGTCTGTGTCAGCAAAAAGAACAGGAGTACTTGTGGCACCTTAGAGACTAACAAATGTAAATGAAATTTGAAATACATTTGTTAGTCTCTAAGGTGCCACAAGTACTCCTGTTCTTTTTACTCTTTGAGTAGTCTTTCAACCAGTTTTGCAACTACCTTATAGTAATTTGATCTTGGCCACATTTCTCTAGTTTGCTTATGAGTATGTAATGTGGGACTGTGTCAAAAACCTCACTAAAATCAAGATATATCACATCTACTGCTTCCCCCCAATCACTAAGCCAGTAACCCTGTCAAAGAAGAATGGTTTGGCATGATTTGTTCTTGATAAATCCATGTTGGCTATTCCTTATAACCCTATTATCCTTTAGATGTTTACAAACTGATTGTTTATTGATTTGCTCCAGTATCTTTCCTGGTATCAAAGTTAGGCTGACTGGTCTATAATTCCCTGAGTTCCCTTTGTTCCCCGTTTTAAAGATGGATACTATATTTTCCCTTCTCCAGTCCTCTGGGACCACACTTGTCCTCCATGAGTTCCCCAAGATAATTGCTAATGGTTCCAAGATTGCTTCAGCTAGTTCCTTAAGTACCCTGGGATGAATTTCATAAGGCCCTGCTGACTTGACTACATCTAACTAATCTAAACATTCTTTAACCTGTTCTTTCCCTATTTTGGCTTGCCTGCTTTGTCCTTGTTGTTAATATTAATCGTGTTGAGTATCTGGTCACCATTAACATTTTTAGTGAAGACTGAAGCAAAAAAGCATTAAACACCTCAGTCTTCTTGATGTCAGTCATTAGCTCTCCTTCTCTGCTAAGTAGAGGATCTACTTTTTCCTTCATCTTTCTCTTGAACTTACTGTATTTAAAAAACCTCTTCTTATTGCCTTTTATGCCCCTTGCTAAATGTAACTCATTTTATGCATTTACCTTTCTGATTTTGTCCCTATATGCTTGTAGCTAATCTTTTGTGCTCCTCCTTAGCAATTTGTCTGTGTGTTTCTAGTTTTTGTAATATTCCTTTTTGATTTTCAGGTCATTAAAGAGCTCCGGATGGAGTATTGGTGGCTTCTTACTATTCTTCCTATCTTTCCTTTGCATCTTGTGTTGTGTAATATCTCATCAATTCAGAGCATATGAGACCTTGGCTAATGCAGGTGGAAGTTATTGGCAGTGTGTATTCAGAGAAGGGCTCTTGTCTATGGGACTTGTGTGCTCCTTGGTTTAACACAGCATGAGCCCGTTGACATCAGGACATAGTTCAAATTCTGTCTGTTTTCCCAGGCTTTCAAGAAAGGGGTGGATTGAAAAATGAGTCAGGGAAATTATTTTTAAAATGTATAATCTTACATAACTTTTTAACCTATAATTCATAATGAAGACTGGAGGTCTTTTTAAAAGATATGCTCTGGCTCAACCAGAAATTATGGGGCTTGATTTTGTGTGAAATTCTATGGTGTTATGGGAGAAGTCAGACTAGATGATGTAATCATCTCTTCTGGCTTTAAAATCTATGATTTTTACTGAGACTGAATAACTAAATATGTAAGCAGGAGTTAATTAATTTATTTAATAAGATATGTCAATGTTTTAAATGTTACATAATCCAGGATATATGGCACATTTATTACAAATCTAAGTATTTAAATAAATATATCTCTAATTCTTCTCTTCCTAATGATAAGATTGTAAGCTCTTTGGGGTAGAGACCATGCATTATTTTATGAGTATAAAATACTTATCTCATGATGGCTGCTACCAGAGTCAAATAAATAATAATAATAATAATAATAATTAATAATAAATAAATTATTGGGATCATGATCTTTGTTGATAGACTAATGCTTAAAGCTAGGCCAAAACCTTATGCAGTGTTTCCTGGAGGAAAGTAGGGTATTCCAGTCAGGCTGTCATTATTCTTCTTTATGGCTGCTCCATTGAATGAACACAACATCAAATTCAGGGATACAGGGTCTAGATGGAAAAATGATCCGTACATGACAAGATTGGGTAGCTGTTAAAAGGAATGGGTGCCTAGATATCATCTCCACTGCAGTAGCATAGGCAGGTCCGGAGCACAGGGGGAGCGGCGCTATAAAAAGGCGCCTCCCCAGGCTCCCCCTGTACTCACCCGGCGGCGCTCCAGGTCTTTGGCGGCACTTCAGCGGTGGGTCCTCACTTGCTCCGGGTCTTCGGTGGTACCCACCGCCGAAATGCCACCGAAGACCTTTGCCGCCGCGGCAGGCGAGACTGGGGCGGCAGTCCGAGTCCCGCGGCGGCAATTCGGCGGCGGGAAGAGCGGACCTGCCGCCGAATTGCCACCGCGGGACTCGGACTGCCGCCCCCTTCTCACCTGCCGCCCCAAGCACCAGCTTGGCAAGCTGGTGCCTGAAGCCGGCCCTGGGCGCCGCTTCTGCTCACAGGGGGAGCAGCCGCTCCCCCTGCTCCCCCCCTGGCTACACTACTGCTCCACTGACCACTAGGGTGGAAAACCAGGGGCTACCTGGCCACTTGAGAACCTGCTCAGCGGTAAGATTAGTGGGAAAGTGCATAAGAAGGTTGTGTAGGCCCATTTAAGGGCCAGGCTGGAACTCACAAACCTGGGGATAATGCAGATAGACTCCCCACTCTGTTCTAGTAATCTGTTTAAACAGGAAGAGGAAGCTGAGCAGGGTGGGAGGAAAATGGAAGCTGAACAGGCTGCAAAAGGGTGGTGAGCTCTCTCCATCGCCAGAAGGCTAGCCTGACCAGGCACAGCGACTTTGTTTGGGGAGCTCTGAACCCAGGTCCTGAGGTAATGGTCTGTGAACTGTTATTTCCAGGTGCTCCTTCCCTGGGGCTACATTAAAGAAGACATACTTATTTTGACTAGTTTGTTTTGGCTTCTTATTAATCTGATCTGTGCAAGATAATTTATTGGTGCCAAGTTGGGGGAAAGAAAGGTGAGGATCACCTGCAGTGCCACTCTTGGGCACAGGGTTACAAGTGTCTTCAGCCAGGGTGGGCAGATAGCATCTGTTCCTCATACTATTGTGTCCTTGGAGAAATATTTGCTCACCTTTTGATTACCGTTTGATGCAAATATGTCTGCTTGTGAGCAGTTGCCTCAAAAACTTTGCAACTTGAAATCCATTCTGAATACTATATGTCCTCTCTGCTTCTGTGTTCAAGTACCCTGGATATGAGTGGCTTGAATTAAAACTAAGCTGTTTGATTAGTCAGAGGCAGATTTGTATTATACATTCTTCCTTCTTTGGTCCATCAAGAATACCATGTTGATTCAAGTTGTAGCGGTTTTCAGGGGATGAAGAAATACACTCAGCTACAGATGAATGATGAACTCATGGCCCTTTATATCTCAGATGGTAACACTTATTTGTTTTCTGTTGTTATCGTTATTCATTTGTATTGCCCAGCCAGGATTAAAATTCTATCATGCTACGTACAGTACGAACACCAGTACAGAAAGTGACAGCCCCCTGCCCTGAACAACTTTCAAAGTAAGACAGTTCTGGACAGTTGTCTGATGTGAATGTTGTCTGATTATGACATTACATTAATACCTTTGAATCATAGCATTGTCACCAGAACTGTTAAGAACTAGGTGAAGACACACAGGACTATTAATAGCCCATATGGGATGAATCAATAAGAACAGTGGTTTGGGAGATAAACGATCATAGGAATCTTATGTACCATTGTCTTACAGAGACATCAACAAGATGAATGGATGTTATAAAAATTATTTACTGCTACACCTGAAGTTATTGATTTTATGATCTTTGTTTGAAATCTTGCTCTTTCATGCAACAGTTAAATCTTTTGATGTACTGAATGGACTTGGAGATCTTCAGATTTCTAGAGCCCTGTGTGGATACAAAATTTGTATCTTCATCCAATCTGTGATCTGCAAACATGGTCCATGGATATAAAGCAAATATCCACAGATTTGCAGGGCTCTAGATACAACATTTGGATCTGCATCCATCCGCAATCTGCAAACATGATCCCTGGATATCCAGAGATTTATAGGGCTCTACAGATTTCTTCACAATGTGAGGAAAACTGAATGTCGTTCAAAGTGGCTTTCTGTCTGTAGGATTCTTGTGATAGTCCATCTGTAAAATCTCAGGACTATTTCTATCTTCATGGCTAGTTGCTTTGTAGGCTCTGTTTCATACTGGGCTTTATCGCTGCTTGGCCCCATTGTCCCTGCTGATTGTAGCTTATTTGAGGGGAAAGAGGCAGTCCTGGAGGCAGCTACATCTTAGCCTATTGAGAGCTTTGAAGATAAGGACTGAGACCTTGAAGTGGATATAGAATTAGATGAGAGGCGACAGTAGCCTATGAAGCACTAGTGTGATGCTCCCAGTGTTCTGTTTTGGGAGATGGAAGCCTTTGTGTAGCCTTCACAATCAGCTCTGTGTAGAGTGAGTCCACCCTTGCCAAGATAAAGGCATGAATAACTGTGGCTAGGTCTGCATCTGAGAGGAAAGAATGGCCTAAGATGGGAGAAGACACTTCTGGATGCTGGCTGATGAGTTTGATAAGATTTTTAAGCTGTGCACCTCCTAGACAGTTGGAGGACACACCTTTTGACAAAGGGCTTCAATTGATCCCTTAAAGTGTTCCTCTTTCCCCTCAGTATCACCTCCACCCAATCAAGTTTCATTTTGAGCCAGCTGCACTTCATCCAGGAGTCTAGTAGAGATGAGTAACTGCATTGTCTCTTTCTCAGCAACTGCAGCTGTAATATTGAGAATCTAGTTAGACATATAGGAGGGAAGGCAGCACCAAAACTTCAGGACTGTTGCATGTGAGAGGTCTTGTGGAGGAGAAGTGAACCTGGTGAGAGACCAGCATTTAGTGGTTAATTGTACAGAAGGCTGATGAGAGGTCTAGAAGTACTAGTGTTTGCCCTTTTCCATGGGTGTAAGGAGATTATCTATCAATGCAACTAGTGCATCTCTGTGCCATATTCTGGTGTAGATATCTTACTTTTCAAATTATTCTTTGTTATTTGCATCAGAAATGTCGACTTATGAATCAGATGCTATTTACAAGATTCGTACCTTATTGTATTTCTTATACCCCTCATTTGGAGCCTTTGTGCAGAGGTTTGGAGGTTGAAGTGGATGGGGCAGAACAAAATAACTAAGTCACTGGAGGAAGCAAACAAGTAGCTATTAGAAAGGTTGGTTGACAAACCTTTATGCCTGGCAAGCTGTAGTAGAGGAGCCGAGATGCATTTGTACAGCTGCCCAAACTTGGCTAGTTCAGGTTTGAGAGAGAAGACAAGTGGTGCTGTGACACTTTTTATAGTGGGGGTGCTGAAGGTGAACATCATATTTTTGGGTTGTTATTATTGCTTCAAGCCCGACGTGCCAGCAGCATCCCCAGGATCCCTAGTTCCAGCACCTATGGCAGAGGACTGGGGGCGGTGGGAATCCCCGGTCTGTCCCTTTAAACCTGCAGCAGCGAGTTGGGCATGAACGGCGCTGGACACGTGAGTTGGTCTCAGTGTGCTCTAGCCTGCCTCTGCTTCCAATGCTGCTGTATTTCTAATGTTTTATCTGGCCCAAGTCCAGCCCCCGATCCTAGGTTTTTCGCCCTGCCTCCTACTCCTCCTCGTATTTTTTTTTCACACAGCCCCCTCCTATTTTTTCCACCCACGGGCAAAGGTGTTTTTGTTTTTACTCATCCCAGTTTAATCCGTGGGCAGGACTCGCCTAGTAATATTTCTAGCCCCAGCAGCTCACATCACAGACACGACCACAGCTCTCTCCCTCTCTCCTTTTTTGTAAATGCTCGCTCTTTCGCTGCCGCTGCCGAGCCCCCCATCCCCACAGTGTGCATGACTCCCGGCGAGAGGGCCGAGTCCCCCCGTGCCTTTCCAATGTGTCTTCTCTTACTGGGTCCTGAGCCGGTCCCCAGGCGATAGCCACCGCTTGCTTCCCATTTTTGCAAGAAGATATCCCCCCCCCCCACTTGGTTTGCTCCTGCTCTGCTTGCAGCGGTCCCCCCTCCTGGCATTTGTAGGGCTGCAATTCACCCTCTCTCCCTCCTTCCCCACCCCCCCTCTTGAATTGCTCCGCGTTACTAGCGATCCCTGTTCCCAAAGCGTACGGGAGAGAAGAGAGGAGAGTCCCCCACCCCCCTCCTCCACCACCACCACCACCGGCACCGCTACCACCACCACCTCCTCCTCCTCCCCCCCTTCTCTCCTTTTTGGCAGCACCAGGACGTCCGGTGTGTGGTGGTGGCAGCGAGCGGCGAGCGCTCGGGTTGAATCCCCCCCCCCCCCCGCCCGGTCCCCCTCCCCCTGAGCGCTCAAGGTGCTCGGAGCGATTGTTCCCGGCTGAGCGGCGGCAGCGGCAGGCGGCAGGATGAGCACGCGAGGGGAAGGAGCCGGCCAGCCTTCCACTTCCACCGCTGCCCAGGAGCAACCTGCAGCCACAGCGCCCCAGAAGAGAGGACGGGGCAGACCCAGGAAGCAGCCACAAGTCAGTACCCGCGCCCTGCACGGAGCGCGCGCGCGAGGAGACGAGCGTGGCCATGGACGGGCTCCGGCTGCCCCGGGAGTCCCGGGGACGGGACCAGGCGGCGGCAGCGGGGGTGAGGGGGGGGGTTGTTGCGCGCCCTTCGCCGCTCAGCGCTGAAGAGGCTCCGCCGCGCGCGCCGGGAGAGGGGCCGGAGCTGCCCGCCGGAGGGGGGGGAAGGCGCAGCGGCGGCGCGGGGTGGGTTGCAGAGGCGCTGGCTATTGTGCGCGGCGTGGCGGCGGCCGCGCTGTTCAATGGAAATGTGCAGCATGGAGCAGCGCGGAGCCGGCCAACCAGCGCGCGCTGGGTCACCCCCGAGCAGAGTTTGAAATTGCGAGAGGGCGAAGGGACTGAGCTGCGCTGGCTCCCGCCTCTCGGAGCCTTTGCAGGCTCCGGGGCTGTGGGGGTCGGGTCCTGCCGCCGCCTCCGACCTTGACCAGCCCAACCACTAGATCCTGGGGGAGCGGCTGCAAAGTCGCTTGGCTTTTGGTCCCCCCCACCCCCCTTCGTGTGCACGAAGGTGCCCCCCACTCCTGGCGGCGGCGGCGGCGGGGAGGGGGGGAGGCTGCTGGAGGGGGGCAGCGCCGCAGTCACAACACCTTTTGCATTTCCGGAGCCCTTTGCCAGGCAGGTCGTTCTTCCACTTCCCTGGGGGGGAGGCGGGGGTTATTCCGGGTTCTGGCTGCGGGCGGGGAGAGCCAGCGCTCCCCCTCGCTTTGCACCCCAGGTCAGTTTCAGGGACTCCAAAAAGGGGCGCACCGGGTCCCTCTTCGCTTGCAGGACCCGACTCTGTTTGAAACTTGCTAGACTTGTTTCCTCCCCCCCCCCTTTCCTTCAGTGACATTGCCACTCTGCTTCCCCGAGTCCGGCTCTTTTCACCCCCTCTGAAGCGATGTATGTTGCGGGGATTTTGCCTGCGGATGCAACCAATTAAGCTTGCAGCTTTGCAGAGGCTGCATGGGGAAGCACCGAGCCGGAGGTTTTGTTTGCCATAATTCGCAGGCTTCGGCAGTACCGATTGAAAGTGTGTGGGGATTTCTAGTGAGCTCATTTAAACTGACTTCCGCGGGCTTTAAACATGTTTACTCCATTCGTTAGCATCCCACCACTTCCTTCAAAGCATGTCAGATGATTAGAAAATATTATGGGATCTCTGAGATGCAGAACATCCTCGAAAGCATTCCTCTAAACTGGGGGATATGCAGCTGCTCCTGCCCCTCCCGTGTGCTCCTGTAAAATGCACAGAAAATACTTATGGAAAACCACAAAACTGGAGCCCCACGTTTTCCCGCTCTGCCCTGTGACACTTATTCAGCTTTTCGATCTCAGCTTTATACCCCACAAACTCACTTTACACCTGGCTCCGACAACGTGGTCTTGCAACAAAACCAACCAGTAGCATTGGGCTCTGCAAGTTTTGAGCATGGCTTTTTTAGCATTTGAATGGCTCGGAGAGAAAGAAAACTGCATCCCCTAAAACGTGTTCGATCCAGATGTGCACCATGTCGCTCTGGCTCGCAACTGAGGAATCGTATCATTTAGTCTCCTTTCCAGACTATCTAAATGTACCAGGGAATTTAAAATCTGAAGGGTTTTAGGCTGGTTTAAGTTAACAAACTGCATTTAATTAGTTTTACCACATCCTGTAATCCGAATGAAATGTTCAATATTTAGAACTAGAAGAGTTTTATAGTATTTATGATTCACTGAATAAATATTTGGAATCCGAACTATTAGTCATTCATATCCATTTTAATGACTGGTTTATTTACTGTCAAACACAGGGACCAGTTAAGAAAATTGCTAAAATAATCACTGTTCTTGTATAGATGTGTTAAACTTTTTCGTTACAGATATTTTATTTCCACAAATATATATTGCATGCCAAAAATCTGTTGTAAAGAAATCTTTACATTTACATTTTAACAAAAGACAATTAAGTTTGGACAAATGCAAACTTCATAATAGCAAAGGCAAATTAAAAACATCTATTTGTGCCCTTAACAGAAAACTGCAGATTACTTCCCAGGTTTTCAGTATTGAGCTTTTTCAAAAAATATTTGTGATAGAAACTACATACCATAGTTATATACTCTTATGATGAAACTTAAATGAAATGGGTAATTAATTTGGAAAAAACATCTTTCCAGAAAGTTAACAGTTTGTGTTTTCTGGTATGACATAATTACAATTTAAATGAAGTCTCCGTTTAATATGCAAACTAGAGTTCTCTACTTCACTTTAAACTTTGTATCATTCATTTATACTTCATGTTTTTAGGTAGGCTCTTCAGTTGTTGTTTATATTTAAGGTCTGTTTGGGTAGTGTCTTGTGGAGATTCTTGCTACAATAGCGTGTTTTCCTATGTTTAGGAACCAACTGGAGAACCATCTCCTAAAAGACCAAGAGGAAGACCAAGAGGAAGCAAAAACAAGAGTCCCTCTAAGGCAGCTCAGAAGGTGAGCTTATGAGAGAGAGAGAGAGAGAGAGTTCTTAACAATTACTGTCCACTCATCAGTTAATTTCCAAATTATTCCAGTCATTCAGCCTTTGAACTGTAGGGTTTGAACCCTTTTTAATAATGGAGGCCACATATTTTCTGCATTTTACCTTTGTAAGATCAGAATTAACGTTTGCTGCATGCAGAAAGACCCTAGCACAGAACATATGAGGTCAATTTACTTTTTGTACAGTGCATAGAGTATGAAATAATATGACATATTTGAGATATTGATTGAGATCTTCTGCAGCTAGCATTGTGGTCTGGAAAGAAAATATTATTAATTATTATTATTAATATTATTTTCCCAGTTTAAGATTTAAAAAGTCTTCTATGCACAAAAATGAAAATTAATTTCCTGTACATTTATTTACATTACTACTTCAAACCAAATCTGTCTATTAAAGCTAAGTGCTTTGTCAAACATATGGTAATTAGAAGTAAATCCAATTATGTGTTGATAGAAATATTTCTTGAAATTTACAGTTTTAAAATGTGATGGTAAAGTAAACTGTGAGTTACAATAACAGCCTGCTATGTATTGTTTAGTAATCACTTTCAAAGAGGCTGTTTCTTGAAGCAATATTAGTCTTTTGAACCACTCCTACAATTTGGTGTTGCTAGCAGATACATACCATAGTGGTTCTGAATAGTTTAGCAATGGTCCAGTCCAGTGAAGACAATCTTTTTAGTTCACAGATTTTAAATTGTAAATTCAACCTGAAAAACTAGCTTAATTTAAATTTGCCAATGCTGTGCATTATAAAATCTTGCTAACAAGGCTAATAATACATTTATATATGACATTTTTTTGGTGAACATAAGAAGTAAATAGAAGTATGTAGTTTGGAAAATAAATACAGGAGTAATGGTTCTGTAGAGGGTTCCACAGCAGTTAGCACTAATTTACAGGTACTAAGTTGAAAACAAAAGCTTATTAAATCTGGGAGTGAACTGTGGTGCATAAGTGTATCAGTGTTTTTTACTCTTTCCTAGTTATGTGGTAAAATGTGTGTTGGAAGATGGCTGTTGGCTCATCTAATTATGGTTAATTTTAAATGTGGTTTACTTTGTGCCTGTGGGCACTGACCATGTTAAGTTTGATAGTTTTCAGTGTTATAAATTACCATAGCAACTAGTGATAAATATTAAGTTCTTTCATGTCTGTTTTAAATGTTTTGAACATTAGCTGAAGGAACATTTTCCTACAGTGTTTGAATTTCCAATTGTTTTTTAGTGTCTGGGCTGGGAAAAAACAACATATTTAATCAATAAACTTATAAGTTGGTAAAAATGTACTTTTCAGGTTAGATATTTAAAATGTACAAAAACCACTTTGCTACCCTAATAAGTGTAGGTATTACACTTATTTAGGTTTTTTTCTTTGTATAGTTAAACATGTACATGAGATTCAATATTAAACAGTTTAAATTTAATTCTTCAAAAGAGAGAAAATAAATTTTTATTAGTTTGGAAAATCAAAATTTGAGATTGAATGTTTTGAATATTACCGTTGGTAGAGTAGACATTACTGTGTGTAATATTTCTAGCAAGAATAAAATTTTAAAGTAATTCTTAATGGAAATGTATATTTAAAAGATATTTCTTGTAGAAATATTAAAACCTGTTAATAAATCTGAGTGATTGAACATCATTATAAATTAGAAAATACTTTTTTATTATACAAAATTATATATTATGCAGTTTAGTTATGTTCAGATCATTTTGGTGCATGTAGTTCCTTTCTAGTCTGAATTAAGAACTGAACAAGTTAATAACACCTTTTCGATTGTCAGAGTTCACCAAGTAACTACTGTAACTAAGGCAAACTCTACAGAACGTTATGTATAATAAAATTTGACCAAGGGGCACGTCTTATTTACTATTAAAAAATCTTTGATGTTTCCTTAAATATAAGTCTGATGTGTTTTTTTTTAATTTTTGTGATGGAATGTCTGTTAAAATATGTATCTTGGGTAAGATGCACAAGTCTTTGTAAATATTCCGAAGTGTAAACCAGTTGTAAAACTTTTAAAAATAAGTAAATAAATAATAAAGTAAAAGCTTTGGGATCATGTTTCAACTAGCTATTTGTTGCCCTTTTTTAAAATAGATGTTGTAATATCACATTTAACACCTCAAAGTTTATATTTTATAGAATTTCTTTTATGATAAATTTCCTCGTAGTAAACATGAATTGAAAATTTCGCTCATTTAAAAACAATGTTGTTGGTATCACTTTTTAAAATAATGAATTACAGTTGTAACTTCCTAACATATATATTAATATATATTAATTGAAGGGCTTCTATATCCTTTTCCAGTTCTCAAAGCCTTGCTTGTTAACTTTGCTAAGACCCTATACATGTAAACTTGGTTGCTCTACATGCAGTTGAAAATTGCTGGAATTTCTATAGTATAGTGTGTGGCCTATGGTTTTCAAAGTGAGCTCATTGAAATGTACTATAGTGTTCACAACGTGTAAGATAAACGTACACCACTAGAACCCACAGAGCGGACGTGAGAAGGCACTCATGATTAATTGATCGGGTGTTCTCTTGCAAACCATTACACATAACAATTAAAAATGTATTACACAAACTGGCAGGGAGCTAAAAATACTCAGACAAGTATTGGAGCTTTGTTTTGTTATACTTTAAAAAGTAAATACCCTTAAATCAGTTGAGGCACCATTTTCCCTGTGATCATGATTCTGTGGTGTATTTAAAATTTCTTGGTGTATGGTTTTTTTTTACTTGGAAAGCTTGTGTTTGGACTTAGTAAACTGGCCTTGGGGCATTTGAAAACAAACTGTGCTTGTTAGGAAATTAGCAATGTGAAACTTGACAATGCATGCAGAATGTTGCAAGACCAATTGGACAGCTAATAATGTATCAATTACTATAATTTCAGGTAATACACACATAAAAACTGACTTGCCTATAATACATATCTAGGCTTGGAAAGATAGATTTTTATCCATAAATGTTTGTTAGTGAACGTTGATTTCACTGTTCACACACAAATCAATGAAAAATATTTCTATCAATAATAATCAAAATGTACATATAGGCAAAGTAAGAAAAATCTTACTGGAGTTTGATTTAAGGATATTAAAGGATATTTACTTTGCATAATTTGATGTGATCACAATTTGTGTTTGAACAGTTATAAAGCTTTATCTTTTTTAATCTCAATGTCTGCTGTCATTAAATAATTATTGTCTGACCCTCTCATAATTTCCAACAACTTTGAAAATTTAAATTGATACAATTTTTTAAAAAATGCTTAAAACCCATGGTTTTGTGCAACAGTGAACATTTAAATAGATGAAAATAAAAAAGGCTTAGAAACAAACCAATATCAGTCAAAATTATATAAAAATAGAATTTTACCAAGCTTATACATATTTATTACATGTATTTATTAGACGAATACATAAGGTAAGCCTGCATTTTACAAAAAAAATCCCAACCTCTCAGTCGCTTTAATTTTCCACAAACAGTGAATGCGAATAACATATTAACAGATGACAAGTAGGAGACACACAAAAGAACTCTAATCACATTGTACTAGAGTGTTTAGAATTACTCTATCATTGGAGCTTATGTCTCTGAACAAGACCTGCTGTCATTGATTTAAACCAAAAATTGGAGAATAAATGGAGGACTTCTCTTTTCTAAGGATTATCTGTTTGACTTTGCAAAAAGGACAACATATTGACATCCCTCTATTATCTTCTTGGTTGCTCCATACCTATGTTTTATTTGTTAGACTGAGGTAGCACTGTTACCAGTACATCTCCATTTCCCTTATGCATTCAGGGCTTTTCTTTGTTTAGCTCCTATATTTGTGCTTGATAAAATTTCCCTTATTTGGAATGAAGAAACACGCTTTTGGAGTAAAACAATAGAAATAGTTACTATGTGTCATAACAGAAAACTTCAGAAATCCCAAGAAGTGCTCTTATGTCAAATTCACCTTCAATTTAAAAGTTTAGGTCCAGCTCAACTAAAATAGTCATTTGTTTTTCATTAGAATGAAATTAAATAACTCAAAAACATGTGAGTTGGGAAATGCACACTTTGCAAACAAAAGTTAGTGGTACCGTTTGTATCTAAGTTAAATAGTCGGGTGAAATCCTGGCCCTGTTGAAATCAGTGAGAGTTTTGCCACTGACTTCTTTGGGGCCACGATTTCACCCTAAATTGGTTGATGAAAATCTAGTTGACCTATGAGGAAAGGTTAAAAAAACTGGGCATGTTTAGCCTTGGGAACAGAAGACGGGGGGGGGAGAGGCAACCTGTTAACAGTCTTCAAATATATTCAGGGCTGTTGTAAACAGAACTGTGATCAATTGTTCTTCATGTCCACTGAAGGTAGCACAAGAAGTAATAGGCTTAATCTGGAGCAAGGGAGATTTAGATTAGATGTTAGGAAAAACTTTCTAACTGTAAGGGTAGTTAAGTTCTGGAGTAGCCTTCCAAGGGAGCTTGTGGAATCTGCATCACTGGAGGTTGTTAATGACAGGTTACAAACACCTGTCTGGAATGGTCTAGGTTTACTTGGTCCTGCTTCAGTGCAGGGGATTGGACTTGATGACTTCTTGAGGGCCCCTCCAGCCCTGCATTTCTATCATGATGTACAAGTGGTCATTGCACCTAAAACATGGAGACTACAGCCACTGAGATGTTTTCAGTAAGATGTGTCAGGCAGGACACCCGTTTAGTGGTAAACTGGGTACATATGACATGGAAGCTGTAACAAGATTATTGTTGAGTACCTCAGAGTCCTTTTATTATTGTTTTTAACAAAGTGACTTCAGTAGAGGGACACTTAATTGTGCAAGTTCTCTTGACTAGGTTTGACAACAGTGATCTTTGTTGAGAGCGCTATCAATTACTCCAGCTGACCTATGCCTCTGACACATTTTATCTTGACATCTCAACAGATCATTTTGCAAAACAGATAGAGTTTACAAGATATGGATTCTGTTGCATTTGGGTTTCTGCTTGACAATATATGGATGCCCGAAGAACACTTTATATCCATTCAATTATTTACACTCATCTTGTCTTGTTAATTGCCTTCAACTGTACAGTTCAGTTTCTGCTTGGCGTTGCTCACCGATGCACCAACAAGGTGCTGGTGGTGGGAAAGTCAGACTCCATTTTTGCTGAGCCAAGTACAGTGTGAGGTTATGAAGCAGCTTCAAGTCGCCTTGTGCTACCGAAGCTTAGATGAATTGCAGACCTTTCCATTGACTGTTAACTGGCTTTAATATGAAAAGGATTGAAATGACAGTTGTGATAGCATGAAAAATACCATTTTCTCAGACATTTTGTGCTCAAAAGTTAATTCAGTTCCACTTCCAAAATGTTTTATCACAGAAATTAATTGCATAAAAGTGTTAATTTTTAAAAAAGAAAAACACCCTTAAACTGCATATATGCTAACCTTCCCTCCCCTTGCTCAGCCCTCCTCTGTTTTATGTTCAGTGTTAAATGTTGTTGTATTATGTTATATAGAGCAAAGTCATGTCTCAGCATGTTGCTGAGATATAACCCAACATAACACACTTTACTCTATATTGCATCAGAGGATTAAAAAGAAACAGCTTCCTTTGATTAAGCAGGTATAAACTGCAGTGAGTAGCTGAGATCACTTGCAAGCTGCTGTTTAAATAATACTGTTAGTTATGTTTGGGAGGTTTGGTGTTCTCTCTGGATTTGTCCCTCACTCAAGACACAACAGTGTAATAAAAGCAAACAGCTAGCAGAGTAGTTAGACTAAATTGCTCTAAATATCTATTCAGAAGGCAAAGTAGTGCTGTTGGGTTGATGTGTTTAACTTCTTGTTAATTAAATTTTACATTTTTCCACACAATTTTATTCATTTGACAGGATCACTGCTAAATAACTAGTCATGACTCCAAGTATTTATATTAAATGACACTATTGCGCTCCCAGAGTAAACTTGTGCTATATTTGTCAAAATATTAATATAATATAATAGTAAGTGAATAAAATGGAACTATGTTTCCTAGATTCCTTGTCTTTACTATCATCTTTTGATAGTATTTTCCTTCTTGTTTGTTCAAGAAGTGTTTTGTCTTTGCCTTTTAGAGTAGAGATAAAATGTCCATTATGGAAGTCCTTGTCATTCATCTTCTGCAGTTTAGTCTATGGAAACCTTCCTGTTTGCTTACAGCATCTCTCTGTACCAAAACATAATGAACTGGAATGCACTGCTGTTTTCCCAGCTCACCTCTGGGAAAGATTTGGTTTTGATAAGACCTATAGAAATGTTTTTCTTCTGACATGAGGTGGAAATCATATACATCACTAACATATTGCCTTTCATTACAAAGGGTCCTGAAGCACTTTACAAACTGATATACAAACTATATGCAGGGAACACTATCCACTACTGAAATGTAGCCACCTCTGGGGTGAAACATATTGTTAGCAGCACTCAGCCACACTGCATGACAATTTAGGACTGGAAATGAAGATTGATTATTCAAAGAAATCTGCATGTACTCTTTCCAGTCAAGCTACTTTATATAGTCTAGGGCAATTTACTGGGTTTTTTTAAGTTTGATTTCAAGACCAGGTTTGCTGTAGATCTAAAAAAGTTCACATTCATTTTTTTTAAGGACATTGGTAGCATGATCTTAGTTTTAAGAGTAGTAAAACCTTAAAAAAAGGAGGGTTTTTTTTGGTCCTTTACTAAGATGTAAAGTGTTGATTTAGAACATTTTAAACTGATCCTTTCTTAAAAATTAATGCCAGATAGTTCAAACAATAACTATGTGTCTATTGGACATCATACACTAAAATTAATCTCTATTGCACTGTCCAGGTTATAAGGATATAATAATGAAGGGTTTGAAGGGAAACAAAAACCTCTTAAATAGCTAGAGAATACAGCAAATGTACTTCTTTAAAAAGTATTCTCATAAGAGGGTTTCACCTTACATGTAACATTGGTATAAATTGTTAAAGAGCAAGTTTACTCTTTTAACAAGTCTAAGTGATAATTTTGCCCTTTAGGAATGTGAATTTTATTTTTCACACATTTCTTCTTGGTGAAATTTATTTCAAGGTCATTTCACTGCACTTATAGTGTAGGGTTTATGGGGATTGGCCCCAATACTTTCCCAGCTATTTTTCTAGGATTCATTTTACATGACAAGGCATTACACACATTTTACAGAGATATGCCAATAAGTGATTTATGTAATGAGACAATTGACTCCTGAGGGGAATGTCAAACATACACACTTCCGTGAAGAAGCAATATATGAAAACACGTATAATGCACCAAAAACCTTGATTCTAAGGAATGATTATGCACATAGGGTGAAATCCTGGCCCCATAGAAGGGAGTTTTGCCATTGACTTGAGTGGGGCAAGGATTTCACGTGTAGTTCACCTACCTAACTACCATTATTATTAATCAGATATTGACATATGCATGGTGGACATACTTTGTCTGTAAATAACATTTTATATAATTTTTCATCCAAGGATTTCAAAGTTGCATTACAAAAGTGGGTAAATATATTTATCCCACAGTCACCAAACAAACTAATGACAGAGTCCTGAATGGAATCTGTGTTTTCTCTGTTTGAACTCCTTGCACTAATTGTTAGGCCATGCTTACATATCCTTTACATATCCTTACATGTCCTTTAAACTCTGAACATACCTTTCACCATTCCAAAATATGCCTTCATTTTAAGGGTTGAAGCAAATTCAACAGTAGGTGCCCTAGAAATGGCACCTACTGTTGAATTTCCTTCAACCCTTAATATGAAGACATATTTTGGAATGGTGAAAGGTATGTTCAGAGTTTAAAGGACGTGTTTGCACCTGAAAAGGAAAATGTTACTCAAAATCAGGAAAGTATCATTAAGTAGAAATACACACATGTTCAAGATGATATTCTTTGTCAAACATGCTGGTTTGCTTTCTGAACATTATCAATAGAGGAAAAACAGGTAGACCATTGCGAATAGTCCATCAGTTTTAAAAAAGTTTCCTTCTTTCTTGAAGCAAACTGTATTCTTTTTACCCCACAAGAGGGGATTTTAGTATCTTTACTATGCTATGCTATGAAATGTTAGAAAAAGGGATGTCAAGATTCAAGCCATAGGGGAGAGAGAGACAGAGACTTAATGCCACCCATCTAATCAGCAAATACATAATTATGGATAATATTACAAGGAATATGTTCCCAGGACTGCTAAATAATGTTGGCATATAAAATATGTTGTTTTTTCACTTTACAGAAAGCAGAAGCCACTGGAGAAAAACGACCCAGAGGCCGGCCCAGAAAATGGGTAAGTATTCCATTTCCAGTCATTTGATTTATTTTTCTGCCTTATAAAACATGTTTTAATGCCATTCTTTAGAAGAAGACTATTTCTATTTCATTTTTTAAAAAGAATGTCTCATTTCTTTCTAGGTTACAGTGTAGTAGCCGTGTTAGTCTGTGTCAGCAAAAAGAAAATAAGAAAGAAAGAAATACTTGTGGCACCTTAGAGACTAACAAATTTATTTCAGGTTTAAGTGTAGTAGCCGTGTTAGTCTGTGTCAGCAAAATGAAAATAAGAAAGAAAAACTTGTAGCACCTTAGAGACTAACAAATTTATTTCAGCATAAGCTTTCGTGGGTTAGAACCCACTTCATCGGATGCATAGAATGGAACATACAGTGGACAGATATTTATACAGTCAGAGAAACATGATAAGGTGGAAGTGCCTATACCAACCTTAAGAGGCTAATTAATTGAGAGGAACCATAACAGCAGGGGAAGAAAAACCTTTGAAGTGATAAACAAGATGGCCATTGTGGACAGTCCGCAATGGCCATCTTGTTTATCACTTCAAAGGTTTTTCTTCCCCTGCTGTTATGGTTCCTCTCAATTAATTAGCCTCTTAAGGTTGGTATAGGGACTTCCACCTTATCATGTTTCTCTGACTGTATAAATATCTGTCCACTGTATGTTCCATTCCATGCATCCGATGAAGTGGGTTCTAACCCACGAAACCTTATGCTGAAATAAATGTGTTAGTCTCTAAGGTGCCACAAGTATTTCTTTCTTTCTTATTTTCTCATTTCTTGCTGTTCTGTTGGGTCGATGAAAGGGTTAAGGCAGCAGACACATTATCTCAACTTCCTACCTTTAGACTCTGATAGTTTGCTCAAGACTCTTTACTACTAAATGTTTGCTGGCATTGAATACTTATGTGTCTCTTATCAGCATGAAAAGAGTCTCAACTCTTCCTTCAAAAAAAGAGTAACAATGAGATAACTTGTTCCGTAATTGAGTAACAAAGGTTAAAGGGGGTATTATCAGGCATCAGAAAGTGATTTCATGAAAGGTGATAATATTCAAATGCAGTGTGTAAAAGATAAAGTTAAAAAAACAAAACCTCTTTGTCTCTTTAGTAATGCTCCACAGTCCCTGTGGAGTACATTTCCCCCAAAAAGTCCTTAAAAGGAACAAAAATAAACGTTGGGTAACTTGCACTGAATGTTTTCCCTGTCAGGGCCAGCTGTATACCTCACATAGACTGGGTGATTTGTTATATTTTTCATTTGTCTTGCTATTAAATTTTAAAATATTGCTCTTTCACACGGCTATTGGCTCCCTAGATGTTGATGTCAGAGACAAATGCATTTTTGGAAAGTGCCCTTGATCCTCTTGTCATACAGATTTCTGGTCGCTTGGAGTCTAGAAATTCAGTGTTCAGTTGTTGAGTACTTCTTGTACGCGTCCTTTTTTACTTCTCTCCCTTATACACACACTTTCAAAAGGAAAGTGATGAGAATGTCACCTGAAAAGCATCTATAGATGTTAATGGGAGAAATTGAAGGTGCAACCATATGTTCCATAATAAATTCTCTATCTAGTTTTCCTTCTTCCATTACCTTTAACTTTTACACTTCTGTCCTCTATTTTTTTCTATACCTCTTTTTCCTACCTCATCTCTTCTTCTTCATTCCTTTATTATGTTCCTTCTTCTCTTCCCTCATCTTCATGTTGTCATTTTCCCTCCATTAGCTCACCCTTTTCCTTTCCAATATATATTAAGACTGTTGTCAAGACATCCAGGCTTCCTAGAGCTAAAACAGCACCACAGGAAGCTTATAACTACAACTGATGTTCCCCAAAGTGTCAGCAGCTAAGCGCAAGGGGGGAGGGATGGCTTTAACATACACTATAAAAATAGTCCTATTGTGATCCAGTGATAAAAGTGCCCGAGGAGCTTCCTCTAATATTGTGGAGAAAATCAGACAGTCATATACAGTATATACTATACATGTCTACAGTATTTAGACTAGGCAAATTCTTTGTACACAGAGAAGAAGCCCATTGGTATTAGGAGATTAGATGGTTTATAAAAACTTGCATGAATTGGTAACCTTCTCAAAGGTGGCTTGCATGAGGCAAACACTAAATAGCTCAGTAAAATGTATAGCAATTACTGTCAGTTTCCTTATAAGGTTGTCTAGAGTTTACTAGGGCCTGAGATTGTATATATGTGGATGCTAACTGAACTTGTCTAATCCTCATATTGGGTGCAGTCCCCAAGGAGGCCAAATGAATGGCTGTTTTACGAGAATAATTTATAACATCCAAGCCATCTATACTAGGTTTGGTGTATGTGGTTGTAGGCAGAAGGTTGTTAACTCTGTGGGAATGGAAAGTGTCACAGTCTGTGGTGCTAAGAGGTGCACCATCCCAGGCATTGTATCTGGAGATTAAGAGGTTTCTTCTCTGAAGAGAAAAAAAAGGGTATTTTCTTTATAGTCGGCATATTACACTTTGGTTTGTGTAGCTTATACTGGCAAGAGTGAGCAGGCAGTAGCAACAAAGAAATAAATACAGTACAGTCCTTTGGGTGAGAAAATTGAACTGCAGAAATAAATTCTTGACTATCCCATAGAGGCAGTCTTCACTCTGCAAGAGTTTAATGCTTTCCAACAATGTCACTCATTTCCTTGAAATTAGGAAATATTTTAAAGCTCTGCAGTATTTTCTTATTGCAAATGTCAGAAATGGAATCCTTTACCCATCACTACTGTAGTGGATGGTTGTTTTTTAGTGAATTTTAGAAATATTATATGCGCTTGCACCTAACAATGGGATAAAGTTGTAGACATTGGGAAATATAAGTGCCATTTTCTCTCTTCTGCTTTTCTTTTTTCCAGCTTGAGTCAGGCTGCGGGCTCCTCTTTACATGTGGTAAAATGGAGAGTCATATCACATTTTATACTGAAAAAATATTGTTAAATCATTAGGAGCCATTATCATACCAACAATTTTTAAACATTATTTGCTGTGGAAATCAGTGTGGGATTCTACCTAAAAACAGATGGGCATGGCATAATAGGGCCCACTGTGTTTTAACATCTAGCTTCTGTTCAGAAAACACCACTTTTTATGACATGAATTTCATTTGGGCTTTTAAAGTACATTAGTGGTTATTTTCTTTGTTAATCTAGTACGTTTGTATCAAACATTACTTTAAATAGTTATGTATCAATTAAAATAAGGAATGCGTAGTTTTCCTTTGTGTTTGCGGGGGGCAAGAAATTGTATAGGATGGATGTTTTTCTCAGTTTGTAACTTATTTTTGTGAGTTTAGAGGTTTTGTGTCATATGTTGTTCATCAAATTGTAAAGTATTATTTCTGCTCTTTCCTTCAATATGCACATGCAGAAACAAACTAGCTAACAGACTTCTGTAGAATTCTGGTAGCCAGTCTTTCTGCAAGTTCAAATATTTGTGACTCAATTTTTTTTAGAAGAGGGTCTAAATTTAGTTGACTATGAATATATAAAATCTGGAGAAAAAAGCTGAAGTGAAGTGAGTGGAAACCTGATTTACCAGAACTGTACAATAAACCAAGTTATATTTTTAATAAAATAATGTGTATTTGAAAAATAGTCCAAGAAGATAAGATCCTTGTCTGTTGAACAAACAATAAAGAGTGAGTGGCTCTATAGGAAATAAATATTTGGTTATAAAGAAAAGCCACCCACATTTAGAGTTAATTGATTAAAAGCACTGAAGATAATAAGATAGAACCAGATGGGAATGATCATATTTGGAATCAGAAATTCAGTTTCAGTTGTAGTAGACCCCATCTGTCACCACAAGTTGCTGGACATATGTGTGCAGTACAATAAAATTTGGCGGGGGGAGGGGGAGAGAAAATCCTATTATTTGAATGATGAAAAAAATTTCTTTGTGTGCTTGTTACTCTTTAATTTTAGACGTTTTGATACAGGGATATGATATAGGTTCTTTGATGCCAGTGGAACATGCAGATGACGCAATCTGGCTTTTTATTAGGAGAATTACTATTGTATGTTTCATAGATGTTCACAGCAATTTGCAGAGATAATAAAGACATGAGGCCCCATTGACGTCGATGGGAGTTTTGCCATTGTCTTCAGTGGGGCCAGGATTTCACCTGTGAAGCCTAACCCTACTCACACTGAAGTCAGTGAGAAGCAGTAGCAGGTCTCCACTGCCAAGTCCCAAGGAGCTTACACTTAAACTTCCAATTTTTTTACATTTGTGTAAGGCTAGTAACCTGAGTGAAGTACTGTGTTGGGGCAGGAACGGAAAGGAGATTGAATAAGCAGTTATAATACAATTCATTCCAATGGATCATATTGAAAAGTCCTGGAAATTTCACAGACTTCTAGTGCTCTCAAACTTCAGTTTAATGGCGAAACTTGAAACCTCATTCTGAAGATGATGCTTTAAAAGGGTATTTAGGTTTGTCTTTCTTTTTTCCCCTCCAGATTGGTTTTTAGCATTGTCTGATTTCACCCCCACGTTGTTTAAACGGAAACACAACTTTTCAAAAGCACATAAAATAGCCAGGCATATTCCAAAGCTCAATATGCAGATGTTATAACTTTGTAAGGGGTCTGGAGTTGATGTGGGTAAGTGACTGACATAATGATATAATACTATGAAACTATCTGGTAATGGGTTGTGCAAAGGAGGGACAAAACTCCAACAATAACTTGCTTATAACAACAGAGGGGAAGTAGTTATTTTCTAAGCACAGTGCATGCGCAAACACACACACACACACAGAGAACCACTGAAACACAACTAACAGAGAAATGTGATTCGTTCAGATAACCTGACTTTTTCTTTCAGGCAGCTATATGTACTGCCAAATGTGCTAAAGAGTGCATTTCGAATTGGTAGCGATAAAACAAACAGAAGTAAACTCTATTTCCCTATACAAAGGTTTGGGCTGATCTTAAGATGCGTAGGTGGACAAGTCTATGTTTCTGAAGTTTAAGGGTGTAATCCTACCCCCATTGAAGTCAATGGAAGTTATTCCATTGACTTCAGTAGGGCCAGGATTTCACCTTAAATGCTGAAAATTAGAGTAAGAGGTAGAAAACTGTTTTTAAAAAAGTGAAGAAAATGATTTCTAGCTGATAACTTTTTCTCCAAATTGTACAAATACATTAGAACCAAGAGGAAGACCAAGGACCGGGTAGGCCCATTACTGAATGAGGAGGGAAAAACAATAATAGAAAATGTGGAAATGGCAGAAGAGATAAATGACTTTTTTGTTTCCGTTTTCATCAAAAAGTTTCGTAGCAGTTGGACATCTAACTTAATGAATGCCAGTGAAAGTAAGATAGGAACAGAGGCTAAAATAGGGAAAGAACAAGTTAAAAATTACTTAGACTTAGTTAGATGTCTTCAAATCACCAGGGCCTGATGAAATACATCCTAGAATACTCAAGGAGCTGACTGAGAAGATATCTGAGCCATTAGTGATTATCTTCAAAAAGTCATGGAAGACGGGAGAGATTCCAGAGCACTGGAAAAGGGCAAATATAGTGCCGATCTATAAAAAGGGGAATAAGGACAACCCAGGGAATTACAGACCAGTCAGCTTAACATCAGTACCCAGAAAGATAATGGGGAAAATAATTAAGCAATCAATTTGCAAACACCTAGAAGATAATAAGGTGATAAGTAACAGTGACCAGGGATTTGTCAAGAACAAATCATGTCAAACGAACCTAATAGCTTTCTTTGACAGGGTAACAAGCTGTGTGGATGTGGGGAAGCAGTAGATGTGGTATATCTTGACTTTAGTAAGGCTTTTAATACTGTCTCACATGACCTTCTCATAAACAAACTAGGGAAATACAGCCTAGATAGAGCTACTATTCGGTGGGTGCATAACTGATTGGCAAACTGTTCCAAGATAATAGTTATCAGTGGTTCACAGTCAAGCTGGAAGGGCATATCAAGGGGGGGTCCTTCAGAGATCTGTTCCATTTCCCTATACAAAGGTTTGAGCTGATCTTAACATGCGTAGGTGGACAAGTCTATGTTTCTGAAGTTTAAGGGTGTAATCCTACCCCCTCAGGACGATCAGTGTAAGCAAACTGTCTCGCGGCCCATCAGGGTAATCCACTGGAGGGCCGCGAGACAGTTTGCTTGCATTGATCGTCCTCAGGCATGGCCGTCTGCAGCTCCAAGTGGCCATGGTTCGCTATTCCCGGCAAATGGGATCTACAAGAAGCGGCATCCAGCACGTCCCTGCGGCCCGTGCCACTTCCCGCAGCTCCCATTGACCGAAAACGGCGAACATCAATGTAAACAAACTGTCTTGCGGCCATCCAATGAGCCTGCATGCCCTGATGAGCTGCGTGCGGCCCGTGGGCTGCAGGTTGCCCACCACTGATTTAGATAATGACATAGAGAGTACACTTATAAAGTTTGCAGATGATACCAAGCTGGGAGGGGTTGCAAGTGCATTGGAGGACAGGATTAAAATTCAAAATGATCTAGACAAACTGGAGAAATGGTGTGAAATAAGTAGCATGAAATTCAATAAGGGCAAATGCAAAGCACTCCACTTAGGAAGGAACAATCAGTTGCATATATAAGAAATGGGAAATGCCTCTCCTAGGAAGGAGTACTGCGGAAAGTGATCTGGGGGTTATAGTGGCTCACAAGCTAAATATGAGTCAACAGTGTAACACTGTTGGGGGAAAAAAGCAAACATCATTCTGGGATGTATCAGCAGGAGCATTGTAAGCAAGACTTGAGAAGTAATTCTTCTGCTCTACTCCATACTGATTGTGCCTAAACTGGAGTATTGTGTCCAGTTCTGGGCGCCACATTTCAGGAAAGATGTGGACAAATTGCAGGAAGTGTAGAGAAGAGCAACAAAAATGATTAAAGGTCTAGAAAACATGACCTATGAGGGAAGATTGAAAAAAATGGGTTTGTTTAGCCTGGAGAAGAGAAGACTGAGAGGGGGACATGATAACAAAGTTTTCAAGTACATAAAAGGTTGTTACAAGGAGGACAGAGAAAAAATGTTCTCATTAACCTCTGAGGATAGGACAAGAAGCAATGGGCTTAAATTGTAGCAAGGATGGTTTATGTTGGCCATTAGGAAAATCTTCCTAACTGTCAGGGTAGTTGAGCACTGGAATAAATTGTCTAGGGAGGTTGTGGAATCTCTGTCATTGGAGATTTTTAAGAGCAGGTTAGACAAGCACCTGTCAGGGATGGTCTAGATCAGGGATCTCAAACTCAAATCACCACGAGGGCCACATGAGGACTAGTACATTGACCCAAGGGCCGCACAACTGACATCTTTTCATATAAAGATACAAACGCCCCCGCCCCACCTCCACCCCCGCCTCCCACTCCACCCCTTCCATGAGGCCCCACCCCATTCTATCCCCTTCCCCAAAGTCCCCATCCCAACTCCGCCCCCTCCCTGCCCCTATTCCAACCCCTTCCCCAAATCCCCGCCCCTGCCCCGCCTCTTCTCCGCCCCCTCCCCTGAACACGCGGCTCCCTGCTCCTCCCCCCTCCCTCCTGGAAAGCAATAAGCGCCGCCAAACAGCTGTTTGGCAGCAGGAAGTGCCTGGAGGTAGGCAGAGGAGAGGGGACGCAGCGCTCTCGGGGGCGAGAGGGGGCGGTGGGTGAGGGCGGCTTGGCGACTGTAGGAAATAACTCTGGGGGAGATGGGGAGCTTGGTGGGCTGCAGTAAATAACGGCCCGCGGGCTGCTTGTTTGAGACCCCTGGTCTAGATAGATAGTACTTAGTCCTGCCTTGAGTGCATCGGACTTGACTAGAAGACCTCTTGAGGTCCCTTCCAGTCCTATACTTCTAAGATTCTAGGATGCTCCAGATTCCATCACAGTGCAGTTTGAATTGGCTGAGATATCAAACATTAACCTTGAGATTTATTAGTAGTATTTGTATTAGTATTAATGTAGTTCCAGGGTTCCCAAACAGGATCAGGGTCCCATTGCTCTAGACATTGTAGAAATACATATGAAGACAGAACTTCTTCCCCGGAGATTTTACAATCTAATGGAAACACTAGATCAGCCGTTAGTGTAGTTGAGCTACTGCACCACTATAACAACTGGGGTCTCTCTAAGCCGTAATTTAAGTAGAACTTCTGCCTTGGTCTGGTCTTGTTGAGCAGGGGTGGGCAAACGTTTTGGCCTGAGGGCCACATCTGGGAATAGAAATTGTATGGCGGGCCATGAATGCTCACAGAATTGGGGATGGGGTGCGGGAGGGGGTGATGGCTCTGGTTGGGGGTGCGGGCTCTGGGGTGGGGCCAGAAATGAGGAGTTCAGGGTGCGGGAGGGGGCTCTGGGCTAGGGCGGGGGAGTGGGGTGTGGGAGGGGAGTGAGGGCTCTGGCTGGGGGTGTGGGCTCTGGGGTGGGGCTGGGGATTAGGGGTTTGGGGTGCAGAAAGGTGCTCTGGGCTGGGACCGAGGGGTTTGGAGGGCAGGATGGGGATCAGAGCTGGGGCATGGGGTTGGGGCGCAGGGAGAGGCTTAGGGGTGCAGGCAGTAGCGCAACCAGATCCGGAGCGCAGGGGGAGCGGCGCTATAAAAAGGCTCCTCCCCCTGTACTCACCCGGCGGTGCTCCGGGTCTTCAGCGGCACTTCGGCGGCGGGTCCTCACTCACTCCGGGTCTTCGGTGGTACCCACCACCGAAATGCCGCCGAAGACCCGGAGCGCCGCCGGGTGAGTGCAAGAAGCGGCGCTTAAACAGAAGCGGCGCCTTTTTTTAGTGCTGCTAAAAAAAGGCGCCGCTTCTGCTCACAGGGGTAGCGGCCGCTCCCCCTGCTCCCCCCCGGCTACGCTACTGGGTGCAGGCTCCGGGCCGTGCTTACCTCGAGTGGGTCCCAGAAGCAACGGCATGTCCCTCTCCGGCTCCTACACGAGGCGAGGCACGGCCTGTCGGCTCTGCACGCTGCCCTGTCCACAGGCACTGCCCCTGCAGCTCCCATTGGCTGTGGTTCCTATGGGAACAGGGGGGCACTTGTGGCGGGGGCAGCGTGCAGAGTGGAGGCCCCTGGCTGCACCTACGCATGGTGCAGCCTCCGACCCTGCTCCTCGGCTGGAGTGCTGTGGGGGGGCCATGCTGTTGCTTCCGGGAGCCATGTGGTGCGGCCCCTCAACCCTACTCCCCGGCTGGAGCGCCGGAGTGGGGCAAGCCCCAGACCCCGCTCCCCAGTGGGAGGTTGAGGGCCGGATTAAAACAGCTGGCGGGCTGGAATTGGCTGCAGGCTGTAGTTTGCCCACCCCTGTTGTAGAGGCTTATGAATGAACCAATGCAGGCAACTAACTGCCTGTGGATGGTCATCATTTTAGCCACCTAAAGATCTTGGTTGGGCTTTTATAGCTATAGTGGTCAGACTAATTACTAGTGTCCTCACAATTCCTAAGCCGAAAGTGTAGACAAGTGACATGAAGTCAAGTTACATGAAGAACAAGTTAAAAGTCTTAGAAAGCATCATGTTTATTTATATCGTTTCCAAACAGGATGATCTGCAAAAAGTATCTCTCAAAAGGCTAGAATGACTGCAAAAGCAAGTCATTCAGCAACCTTTAAGATTATCTCTAATTACTGGTGAATTTTTAAAGATTCATAATTTTGCCATTTAATTATTTTCTTTCCATTTGACATTCTGGAGAAGGAAAACAACTTCTCCATGCTGGAAGCCAATGAAGGGAAAACATGCCTTAACATGTGATAACATCACAGTTATCATCCCTGCTCAGAATTTTGGAGCCAAATTCTTGCCGGTATAGGTGGGTGTGACTCCATGGATGGCAATGGAGTTCTGCCCATTTATACCAGTAGAGAATTTGATCCTAGATCTGTATGGCCTACAGTTAGGGCATTTCTACACTTAAAATGCTGCGTTGGCAGAGCTGCATCATGCATTGGCGCAGCTGCACCACTATAGCACCAACATAGTGCTGTCTACATGGAGGGTTCGGTTGGTATTTTTCACATCCCTGAGCGACCCAGTTGTAGCAATATAGATCTGTAGCATAGACCAGACCTTAACAAGGGCTTGATTTATATGATTAAAAGGGTAGTTCACTGATGCCCTCTATGCCAGAATGGGGTATCACAAGATGTCCGAGTTAGCCAAAGAGCAAAACTTTGCATTTCTATAGCATTTTCTATCTGAGCTTCTCAAAGCATTCATAGTCATTAAAGGGAAACTGTCAACTCAGATTGGCCTCAAACAGCAAATGTTCATGGTTGAAACTGAGGGAAATGCAATAAGTAAGGAAACAGTGTCAATAGTGAAAAGTAAATTGACATTTTAAAATGTTTATTTTTTATAATCTCAGTGTTATTAGTAGCATAGGTAAGAAAGTTAGTGTATCTAAAAATGATTTTTCATTTGACAGCATCCCTTAATTTTCATAGCACTTCCTGTCAGGTAGGTAAGTATTCCTGCATCCCCTTTTTATATATGGGAAAATAGATTCAGGAGCTACATTGCCAAAAGAGTAGCCCACTTTTTCTGAGGGCATTTTGTGCCTGCAGTATGTGTAGCCACAGTTCAGTTGCAGGTACTGTTCTAACTACTTGTGTCTCTAAGGACCTGACTGTACAAATCAGTTAGGTAGTGGTACAAGCACTCAGAATTGCTCCTGCAGTTCAGTTTTTTGCCATGAACATTTTGTGGGTATAAAAGGAGATGTTGAGCCTCTGCCCATTGAAAATGTACCCCATAGAGGCTAGGAGGCCAGATTTTAAAAGACATTTAGGTATCTAACTGCCATTGAAATAAATGGGAGTTAAGCGGCTAAATACCTTTAGAAATGTGGCCCTAAGTGTCTTGCCCAGGGTCACATAGGAAATCTTTGGAAGAGCCAGGAATAGAACTCTGATTTCCTGACACTTGCCTTGCATGGTAGGAAGGTTGTCCTTTCTTAGTAGCTCTCACTTGGCTACAGGTTAGTTGATGGAGGGAAGCACACATTTGAATTGTTTCCCAAACCAATGCATCTGCTTGTTTCCAATTCCTATAGGCTAAAGATGCATCCAGCACATGTCTAGCTGTCAGGACAATGACGTAGGGAGGACTTGGAAGGGCCTTGCATACTCTTTGTGTACAAGATGGATGAGGGATTGTCAGGACCAGCGTGAGTTTCTGTAACTGGGCTCTATTTTCTATTTTTCTATTTTCTAGTCTCTGTTTGACAGAAGTGTGAATCCTAGTAAACTTATCTCCTTCATACGTCTTCGTTGCATATAAAACTCCTGCATTTGTCTTTTAAAGTAAGAAATACGATCATCAAACCTAGCTGCATTATTCCTTAAATGTTTTGAATGTAAGTAATGTATTTTATTGAGACACAAGCTGATTTTTGCTATAGACACTGGACATGTCCAGTTAAAGGCCTTCCACTAGAGCTGACTAAGCAATTGCTTAGGGACACTGAGCAGCTCAAGGGGGCCCCTTGTTTGCTTTTTTATTATTATTTTCATAAGAGCTTGCCTGTGTTAGTATTTTACTCATTTTAAAAACTCTATGTTTTCAAAAATATCCAAAAATAAACACTCCAGGCTCAGCTTAGTTTATTGGTATGTGTTGGGGATATGGGGGGAAATATTCCTGATTAGGACCCCCAATGGGCTAGCACCCCCACTGCCTCCCAGTTCAGAAATAAAAAAGTCAACACCCACACCCTGGAGTATATGGAGGCTGGGGGGGAAACCTGACACAATGAATGCAATACCATGTGTAAAAGTGTCATCTGATGGTTAGGCTGAAAGTCAGGACTCCTGGATTCTCTTCCAGGTCTTACTCTCCATGTGGTATGGGAAGCTACTTAATCCCTCTGTGCCCAATGCTCATTTACACTATGGCCTCTAGCGGTAATGATAATTTCCTCCCATTTTACACTGCTAGAGTGGTGATGCTTAGCGTAAATGAAAATAAGGCCCTCTGTGCTTAAATTCACCCATCTGAAATAAGGAGTTTGATAATACTTATTACCTGTGATGCGTTAGGCCTGATTCTGCATTCTTTACATACCCAAATAGGAGATCTGGATGTAGGGTGACCAGCAGTCCCGATTTTTGAGACTTTTTCTTATATATGCTCCTATTACCCCCCACCCCCGTCCCGATTTTTCACATTTGCTGTCTGGTCACCCTGTCTGGATGCAATGCAGGTTTGAGTCTCTTCCGATGGTTTTGAAAGACTTAATGTTTGGAAAATGCTTTGAGGTCCTTGAATGAAATCATTGCCGTAAGTGCAAGAATTATTATTATTTCCTTTCCCTTAATCATAGGACAAAGCTTTGCTTCATATTGAAATTCAGCATTATATTTTAGTTACAGTACAGGATTTTCAACAAGAAAGGCGGCTGCTCTCATTAAGTACAAGCACCTGATTCAGGAAAACCAGTTTTTATACCAACAATAATGTATGTTTATATGTGTCTTTAGTAGGCATTGCCCACTTATATCCACATGTCTACACTCAAATTTGGTACAGGTTCAAATTAAAAAAAGTGTGAGGAACACAGCATGTTACAATAGAGCGATTATTTTTCCTTTTTGGAACCTATGTGCAGTGTTCTTTAGATCTTAAAAGAAAAATAAAATAATGGGAGAAAACCTGCCGAATGAATCTGAAAACACTAACATCACAGAAAGATGAATCCAGATCTTTACCATTTAAAGAGTCAATTAAGATATATAATTTAGCAATTTCAGATGCATCAGTGACATTGTCAATAAAGGAACAGGATATCTGCTAAGGTCCTGGAGAATCCAAATATTTTCATTCTTCAGGGAAACTCTATAACAGGAAGCACCAAGGCCCAGGGAGGTAAAAGACTGAATAAAAAGTCATATGTTGAGGAATATGTAATCATGACGGTTAGATGATAACATTTATAATGCACTGTTTGTTCTGCAATCTTTTGTCATTTTCAGTTCAAAGTGATTCTGAATTTACAAACCACTCTTATCAGCATGGTCTGTGTCAGTGACTGTTGATGTAGTAGAACTTCCTTGTTTACAAGTAGAAGAAACTGTCAGTCACAGAGTTTTCTTTTTTGTCATTGCTCACTTGGTTTGTCCAGCTTTAATGTTCCCTCGATTTCTTGGTGGAAAAGTGAACTTCATATTGTGCAACTCTTAGTTGACAGATCTGAGTAGTAGGTGCTACATCTATGAATATGGCCATCTGTAGGTTTCATTATTTTTGCCCGGAATCTGACATTGCAGAATTCAGTACATTCATGGAACATGGTCCTTGTGTGTTTTACAGTGTGGCTAGAAGAACTGTATAGAAGGAGAGCTGCTTTCCATGAAGTCTTTCACACGAGCTTATTTCTTGCTTTACCTGTTGAAATAGTAATTTGTTTCCTACTGTTTGGACCTTAGGCAATTTAATACATGTATTGTGTAATTTGACATATATTGGGGAAGAAGATTCCAAGATAGTAATTCTTTTCATAGCAATTTATGGAAGCTAGTAGTGCGTAATGTGTTCTTTTGCTTTATTTGTTACAGTAGAACCTCAGAGTTACGCACACCTTGGGAATGAAGGTTTTTCGTAACTCTTAAATGTTCGTAACTCTGAACAAAACGTTCTGGTTGTTCTTTCAAAAGTTTACAACTGAACATTGACTTAATAAAGCTTTGAAACTTTACTATTCAGAAGAAAAATGCAGCTTTTAGCCATCTTAATTTAAATGAAACAAGTACAGAAACAGTTTTAAACACTTTTCCTCTTTTTTTAAGCGGTTTAACACAGTACTGTACTTGCTTTTTTCTTTTGTGGTCTCTGTTGCTGGTTGATTGAGTACTTCCGGTTCCAAATGAGGTGTGTGGTTGACCGGTCAGTTCATAACTCTGGTATTCGTAACTCTGAGGTTCCACTGTACATTTTATTTGGACATATCATCATAAGTTTATTCTTTTCTAGACTGCCAGTCTAGGTGTCTGTAAATTGTAGGGTCAGATTCGGTTCCTCGGTACAGTGATGTACATAATAATATTAATAAGCTAAACTTGCAGCAACCGCATTAATTTTAATGGATTTACACCAGTGTAAATGACAGTTGTATCTGGCCCATAGAGGTCTGTATGCTTTGGTGTACCAATGGGCATAGACTACAGTTTGGAGCCATTCAAATTATTAATGGCTGGGGGGGAGGGATAGCTCAGTGGTTTGAGCATTGGCTTGCTAAACCCAGGGTTGTGAGTTCAATCCTTGAGGGGGCCATTTAGGCATCTGGGGCAAAAATTGGGGATTGGTCCTGGGGGTTGGACTAGATGACCTCGTAAGGTCCCTTCCAACCCTGATATTCTGTGATTAATGAATCAGCCAGGTTTAGAATTTTATGTTTTACATCCTCTCTGTTTAGAATAACTGCTTAGCATTTCAAACTCATTAAAACTGGTAATTCCTGTATACAGGAAGAATGGCAACTTTACCCAATACGTTATCTTAATCCATCTTGGCTGTTACATCAATTATCCTAATAAAGATCAATTGGGAGCTTTTACAAGTTGTAATACAAACACATATCTGAGCTTTGCTATTATGATCTTATCAAAGTTGCACTGTGCTAACATATTCTCGGGGTTTCCTTAGTATTCACACACAACTCATTCATACTCTGCCCATTCATACTGCATTGTTTCCTGTTAATGATGCTTTGAGAAATCTGCTCAGGAACCTTTTTCCATCATTTGTCTGATACTGGGCTTGACTTACAGCATTAAAAATTCAGAGCAAAAAACCCAGACTCCTGTGGGGTGCATGCCTAGGTGTAGAAACAGTTTGTGCCACCATTAGGTGCAACAGAGGTCTCCCTGGACTGTATTGGCCTGATTTTGGAAACACTTCATTCAGAGAACTCATGTTGAAGTCAATGGAAGTTTTCCAGGCATGAAACAGCTGTAGTATCAGGCCTTATATGCAAGGTAAAGATTATTTTAGTAAATACTTCAGGTGGCTATGGTCAAGTAGATTGAGCAGGGATCCAAGCTGGGATCCAGGAGACATAGGGTGAAATCTTGGTCCCATTGAAGTCAACGGTCCTTTTCAATTCATCCTTGGATTCTAGTTCTTAGTCTACTACTGACTTGGTGTGTGATCTTATGCAAGTCTTTTAGCTATCTATAAAATAGGGGATTATTATCATGCTAACATAAAACCGTGAGATCTGTTGATGACAAAGAGTGACATAAGTGCCAGATATTCATCTGCTGCTGTCAGGGTTCCCTCCCCACTCTGAACTCTGGGGTACAGATGTGGGGACCCGCATGAAAGACCCCCTAAGCTTATTTCTAGCAGCTTAGGTTAAAAACTTTCCCAAGGTACAAATTCCTTCCCTTGTCCTTGGACAGTATTGCTGCCACACCAAGTGATTTCGACAAAGATTCAGGGAAAGGACCACTTGTAGTCCTATTTCCCCCCAAAATATCCCCCCAAACCCCTTCACCCCATTTCCTGGGGAGGCTTGAGAATAATATCCTCTGCAATTGGTACAGGTGAGCACAGACCAAACCCCTGGGTCTTTAGGACACTGAAAATCAATCAGGCTTTTAAAAGAAGAATTTTATTTAAAAAAAGTAAAAGAATCACCTCTGTAAAATCAGGATGGAAGGTAATTTTACAGGGAAATAAACAGATTTAAAACACAAAGAATTCCCCTCTAGGTTTAACTTCAAAGTTACAAAAAACAGGAACACACCTCCCTCTAGCATAGGGAAAATTCACAAGCTAAAACAAAAGATAATCTAACACCTTTCCTTGGTTTACTTACTATTTTTGTAATCCTAGATGCTTATTTCTGATTGTCTGTAAGAGATAAATTTTTCTGCCCTGGTCCCTCTCTGGCTCAAGAGAACACACACAACAAAGAGCACAAACAAAACCACCTCCCCAACCTCCAGATTTGAAAGTATCTTCTTTCCCCATTGGGCCTTCTGGTCAGGTGCCAACTAGGTTATTTGAGCTTCTTAACCTCTTACAAGTAAACTTCTGGCCAGGAGGGATTTTATATTACTTCATACATAAAGGTTGTTACCCTTCCCTTTATGTTATTTATGACAGCTGCACAGATTTAAAATGTTTTTTGTGTTTTGTTCAATGTTGAGTACATTGTGAGCATATATCATAATAACAGTTGAATCTCAATAAGTTTGGTACATTACTTGGGTAGTGGTGTTTTGGTTAGAGGAAGGTGGAAGCACCTCATACTGACAATACCACATAAATAAAGGATTTATTAGACTTGTACAGAAATTTAGGATGGGAGCCACAAAGGGACTTAGGTGTTGCAACACTGAGTGTCATGGTGTCCAACTTTTAGGCACCTAAAAATCAAAGGAACAACACTGCGATCCACAAAGATGAGCTAGGCACCTAGTCTCCTTGTACAGTGAATGGAGAGAGATAGGTGCCTAAGCTAACCAGTGGGATATGCCAAAGAGAGAGGTGAGTGCTAAACTTCCTCCTTTCTCAGAGACAGGGTCCTAAGTCTAAGCTGCAGGGAGGCACCTAGCTCTGCTAGCGATTCATGAATGGGAACCCGCTGCCTGGAGCCAGGCAGTTTAGCAACCTAAGGCGTTTCTTGTGGGAATGAATTAAATGCCTGCCTCGCTCCACAGAAAATAGGGCGTGGGATAGACGAGCCCACATTATAAAGTCTAGTCCAGTGGTTAGGATGCTCATTTGGGATGTAGAAGACCCAGGTTCAATTCCCTCTCTCTGCTAAAGGCAGAGAGAAGTTTTAAACAGGTGCCTCTTACGTCTCAGGAGAGTGCTCTAACCATACGACTATGGGATATTCTGATTTGTGTGGTGGGGGGGATCCCTCTATCTGTCCTGTTGAAGCTGTTCAGCTGTGGCTATGTAATGAAAGAGTGGTTGGAGCAGTGGGACTGGACACAGTCTCCCACCACTCTACTACAGAGTCATTTATTCTTTCTCTCTCTGGCCCAATGGCTGATCCACTGTTGATAAATACTTAAATAGTCATTATAGTTCCGTGGTTAAACCACCCCCCCTGAGCGTTGGAAGATCCTGTTCAAATTCTTTCTCTCCCCTCTGGCAGAGAGCATGGAATGAACCTGGCTGTCCCACGTCCCAGGTGAGTGCTCCAGCCACTGAGCTAAAAGTTATAAAGTAGACTCCACCACCACTTTCTCGTCCAGCTGGATTTTGAGTGGGATCCAATCCAGGGAGCATGTCTACAGGATCAGGCCTCACACACAACTTAGGTGGCAGAACGTCTATCTTCCCCCAATTTGTGGAGTGCTTTGGGGCTTAGGTAAGAGATGGGCATCTAGCTGCCTAAAGGGAGGCAGGAATGTACATAGCCAGAGGCAAAAACGTAGGCATCTAGGGAACTTTTACCATGAAAACTTAGGTGCTGAGTGAGTTTAGGTGCCTACAGGATTCGGTGAGAATTTTGTGGATCACAGTGGGGCCAAAACTGGACTTTAAGCACATAAATACCTTTGTATATCCTACCCTTACGTAACAGGCTTTTTGTTGCTGTTGTTTTTACAAAAGGATCATGTGTATCAAATACATAGTGTTGCTACTTTAAAAATTCAAATAATTCTCAGTCTTTTGTAATCATTTCAGTAAAGCAGACCATTTAAAAGTCAAACTGATAACTTTACATCAGCAAAGTATTCTGTGGTGTAAAAAGATCCAGTAACTTGAATTATCTTGCTGCCTGAACTAGTATAGCCTTCAGTTGAGGAAAGATAGGGCATAGGTGGGATGCTCAGTTATGATGCCACCGAAAAACACATTCAGAATATATTACTTCATGGGCCAAATTCTTCAGGCCTGACTTCAATGGAGCCAGGATTTCACACCATGAATTTATGTGTAAATACCTATGGTGCTGTATAACCAATATTTAGTCTCCTCTAAGTTACAATGTCATTGATTTCAGCTTTTGTGCAGAAGAGAACTTGTCCCTGAATCCTGTAAACTCTCTTGGGAGAGAGAAGGTTCTTCTTCGAGTACTGGTCCCTATATTTATCCCCCTGTCTGTGTGCATGCACTCTATGTACCTGAGACTGGAAGAGTCTTGCTAGTAGTTTCTGTTGGTCTGTGCCTGCGCTTTTTCACTCCTCGTGCTCAGATCTGAGAGTAAACGGGGTGGTGCAGACCAACCACCTCTCCAGTTCCTCCATATCGCAGCCTGGTCTGAAACGGAACCCTTCCTGTGTCCATGGAGCTGATCCTCCTACGTTGAACCTATAAATAGTATTGTATAAAGCAAAACATTGTATAAAGCAAAAATTTGTAATTAGTTTAGTTAATTTATTAGATATTTAGATTTTGCCCAGGCTCTTTCATTTCTTAGGTACAGGACTCCAATTATGCCCATGATTTAGGGTAACAGACTCAATTGGAGCTGCCATGATCTTTCTAAATAATTTGGGTGGGTGAAGAAATCTGTGTTAATGCATCATTAAGGTTAAAACTTTAATCATTCAAATGCAAACAAAGTCACAGTTCCAATGTAACCTTAACTCTGCCGCACTTCACATAGAATATCCTTTGCAGTTATTGTCCCCATCCATTGTGTCCTGCATTCTTTGTGTACCTGAACTCCCATTTACTTCAGTGGGAATATTGGAATATGCAAGGAGATGCTTAAAAGGCTTCATTTATTTATTTGCCTCTTTGCTTTTGGTTAAAACCTGTTAGTTTGTGTTAAAAAGGCTCTCATAAAAGGTATATCATAAGAAACCCAGGGCCTGATTCTCTCCAGCATCACACCTTGTGTCTTCATTTCCACCTGTGCAAAGGGGATTTTACTCCCACACTGTGTTCAAGTCTGACATAAGGTGCAAGGCAGGGAAGAATCATATCCACATTTTTTTTCTTTCTTCCCCTCCAGTTCTGTATTCGAATCCGCCCTTTCCTCATTCAGGAGTACATAAATGTCATGGGTACGAGCCTTGAAAAATGTCTGGTTTGTAGTAATCTGAGCATAACGCATTTGAAAAATTGAAAAGGATATTTATTTAATTTAAAAATGTTTAAATGGATTTATTTAGAAACTATCCAAGAAAATATACATCTAGAAATTTCAGGTAACCTTTGAGAAAGTCATACAGCAAGTGTCAGAAAATAGGCATTTAGAATGAACACGCTCTCTGAATCTTAACTACAGTGCTAATGCTGCAGCGTAGCCTATATCATGTGTAAGCAGCACTAGAGCAGGCAACTGGGAATGTGCATGGCTGGGTTCTTGTCTTGGCTCTCCTAGTAACCAGATGGGAGCCAGATTGTACCCTTCTGTTCTGATATAGTGTTTTCAAAGTAGGGAAGGAGAGTGCAAAGGTGCCCTGTCCCTTATTTTTCACAGTAGTGAGGCACAATGGCAGTCCCTGTGTTTCCTAGGGCTGGTCTACACTAACCCCCCAATTCGAACTAAGATACGCAACTTCAGCTACGTGAATAACGTAGCTGAAGTCGAAGTATCTTAGTTCGAACTACAAGGTACTTACCGCGGGTCCACACGCGGCAGGCAGGCTCCCCCGTCGACTCCGCCTACTCCATTCGCGGAGTAGGATTACCGGTGTCGACGGCGAGCACTTCCGGGTTCGATATATCGCGTCTACACAAGACGCGATCTTCGATCCCAGAAGATCGATTGCTTGCCGCCGAAGCAGTGGGTAAGTATAGACGTACCCCTAGAGTGCAGGAACTGCTATCTCAGCAGACTCCCTGAAGTGCAAAGCATCCTAGAGGGGGCAGGGAGGAGGCGGTGCCATAGCTCGCCATGCACTGATCTGCATTTATTTATTTGTATTGCCAAGGTGGTTTGGAGTCCCAGTCATGGACCAGGACCCCCATTGTGCTAGGCACTGTAGAAACAGAAAAAACTATGGTCCCTGCCCCAGAATGTTGGTCTGGCACATTTGGGAAATATGTTGCACCTCTGAGGGTTTTAGTAGCAGACAGGTCCCTCCTGTGTGCTGGGGAACACTGGGAGGAATTTCCTAAGCTTAATTTCCTTCTGGAAGTCCCTTGGGGAGGCTGCACACTGCTCCTTAAAGGCACAACTGAGTCCTCTAGAACCTTGGGCCAGTCATTTAACATCTCTGCCTCCATTTTCCCAACTGTTAAATAGGGGATAATAATATCTACCTCACAGGGCTGTTGTACAGTTTAACATTTGAAATGCACTTCCAGATCTCTGGATGAACGGAGCTATATATGAGCACAGTATTATTTTTACTATATACTGTATATAGAAAGCAGTGAAAACAAGATAAACTCTAGCAATAGTGACTGGAAATGTAGTGGAGATCTGCTGACCTGAAGGTTTAAAAAGGAATGCACTCTCCAGTAAAATGCTCAAAGAATTAGTGTCCACTGGACAACAGATTATCATCCCAAATGGAAATAATTTTCCCTACAGATTAAAACCTCTAGCAACCCCCTCAACTGCCCTGTAAAAGTCCCAAGTTATTTTCTACCAAATGCAGTATTTTTCTCCATAAATTGGGGAATGGGGTTCCTAACAGTTACTGTACCTGTGACGGACTGTGAAGAATCTCCTTTCATGACCCAAGTATTGGGGGGGGGGGGGATGTTTGCTCCTATCTGATTGTGGTGACACCCATCAGCCTTTGGAAAAGATATCCCCTTCCACTACTTCAACACAAAAATGTGGGTGCCCTGATGGTGTTTGTGCCACAGAGGCTGGTCGTACTGCGTGATCTTGATCATTTTGCATCCATGTGATGGACAGCGGCAGAGTGTTTAAAGGAACACGCACTTACACACACGTCATTCTTGCTTATTTCTGTGGATAGTGATAGTCATCGGAAGGAGAATCCTTTTCTGCCATCTGAGCACTGGCACAATCCATTGCTCTCCTTGACTGTGACAACGTTAGCATCAAGTGATACTTCTCCACAGCAATAATGACTAGAGCCCTGCAAATCCATGGATCTGCTTTATATTCACAGATATCCACATCCGTGGCTCATTTTTGCGGCGTGCAGATTGGAGGCGGATACAAATGTTGTATCCCCGCAGGGCTCTAAAAATGATGTCTTCAGGCAGGGCCTGGGTTTCACTGTCTGCGCCCAGGTTGTAGGTCTGCTTTGGAGAGCTCTCTTGACGATGGTTCCGTTTTGATCTCTAACGAACCATTACAAATAACTTGAGCCCCAATTTTCAGGAAAACGAGAGGTGTATAATTAGACGTGACTAATTAGCATTCAAAGCTGAGTACCAACGAACTGGAAATGGTATTTGTCCAAAGGCAAATATTGCTGAGAGCAATCATGATAAAGTTACGTTCACTTTAACTGATTGTTGCAGGAGGATACTTGTAATAAAAACGAATACTGTTAGTCAGCCTGGTTACCAGACAAAACACAACATAACAGACAATTATTTTCCTACTACATTTTTGTTATTAATTTACTGTTGCCATCAAAGGGCTAAATGGTGGCTTTTTTCCAAGCACCCCAAGCAAGAGGCAGCCCATTTTTGCAGGGGCAAACCAGGAGCCTCAGAGTCACAGGCCATGCCTACACTATGGACACTACATCGGCACAGCTACAGCACCACAGACCTATGCTGCTGCAGTGCCAGAGTATAGATGTACACTACAGTGAAAGAAGGGGTTTTCCCATCACTGTAACGCCACCTCCCCGAGCGACAGTCGCTAGGTCATCAGAAGCATTCTTCCATTGACCTATCCTCGCCAACACCAGGGGTTTAAGTGGACATAGCTGCAGAGTTCAGGGGTGTTGATTTTCCACACCCCTGAGTGCCACACCTATATTGACCTACCTTTTAAGTGTAGACCAGGCCACAGTCTACCTCCAGTTTGCCCCAGGCTATGTTGGGGGAATACACTGTGCCCTGTCAATGCCTGGTGCAGCGTATATCCTTCAGAGCACCAGCACTGCTGAGTTGGCAGGTGTAGTGGGGGGCTGAGTGGGTGATTGGAGCCAAGGAAGTGTCCATTCCCCACCCCTTCTAGGAGATTCCCACCCACGTGTGAGGGAGGAAATGTAGTGACCCAGCAGTGGTTGCTTTCTCTCCCCACAGGTACTTATAACACAGGAGATAAAAGGAGCGCATTACACCCTTTTACTCCTCTGTGCAGCCATACAAGCTGGGCCGTGCGATTTCACCCATAACAGACATTGTTTATTTGATAAAGGAAAAAGTGCATCTAGACCATCAGTTTTTGGTCAAAGAGGTGCAGTGGAATCTCAGTGCATCCTGAATCATAATGAAAGGCTTTTTATTTACATTTACTATAAACAGAATCTGGAAATTAAAGGTGTTCTGAAAACAATTACTGTTTATTTGTTTCTCAGGAACCAAAGTGTCCAAAGACCTTGCCCTGAAAGCCCATGTGCTTATAGCAGTGACATAAGGATTAGGATCAGCGGGCTAAGACTGCATGGTGATCATCTTAGCTGCCTCTTTTAAGTAATGTTAGTTCATAGTGGAAAAATTGTAGATTTGCTATAAAGATCCGAGGGCCTGATCCATCTGATACTTTCTGCTCTGGCAGCATAGAGCACGTGGGACGCTGACTTCACCAGTCAGCTGAGGATCTCCAGGTGGCACAGCGCTATTAGCTGGTTCTACAGATTCTTTCTGCTCTGTCATAGGGGGTGTGGGAGGAGCACAGCGCTGCTCTAATTTATGCTGAGAGCCATGTCAGCCTATGGAGTAGGCCAGAACCTGGGAGGCGCAGCTGTGGCCCTCGTGCTCTTTCCTAAGCTGCACAGTTTGTGATGTGTTTCTTGAGAGGTGCAGCACAGAATCGGGTCCATAGTGTGTGATTTTTAAACCACTGTTTACACTGAATTTGACCCAAACATCACTCACACCAAATCTGAATTTGGCCTCTCTGGGTGAAATAACATAAGTACTGGATAATGGGTGAATTGTGAATGAAATTGACACCTTCAAGGGGCATTTTCACACTTGAAGAAAATGAAAAGTGGAGACTATTATTTATGCAGATGGAAATGTACATGACTGGTAATATTCAGTGTTATCTTTGCTACATTTTAAGATATTTACATTTAAATGTGGGTTTCTTCCTCAGCTATGGTTCTTCTATTCGGGCCTTCAATGAAGTCATAATCCTGTGATTGACATCACAATGTGTAATCATAGAAATTATTGTGATCTCACATCTTTATAACAATCCCAGAAGGATGGGGGATATAGCTGCAAGGAAGGAAGTTGCTGTTTAAACTCAAATATCTTTGGTAATTATCCGAAATAGTTAGATAAAGTATTAATATACAGTTCCATAGGACCAAATTAATCCCTGCTGTCATACTATTGAACTCAGTGGAGTTACAACAGAGAGGAACTTATCCCTTTGTGTCTGGAAGGGCTGATGGCAAACATGTGAAGGGGAAGTGAATTTATGCTTCAATCTAATATATTGGAAAGTTTACCTTCCTTTATCTCTGAATTTCCTGGCTTTTTTGGATTTATATTAGATCTTTAATGTTATTTCAATGTATTTTTTGGTGTTTGATGTCCTCTATGCTTCTTTTATTGGCGAGGGAGAGAAAGAGATACTTAATGAAAATAAAAACAAGCTTTCATTGAGAATGGCTCAGTGTTTTCAAGAACAGTGCACAGATTCCAAGTGGAAGACCTCCACACACATGTATTAGAATAGCTATGGCATTCTTTTCAAGGAAACAAGGTTTAAACAGATCTTACTGAGCATTTCAGCATCTACTTTCCAAAGTTAAATATTATTGCCATTTTTAATTTTTTTTTTTTAAATGGACTAAGTCCCAGTTCCTCAAAGGTAGTTGGGCCTCTATCTCCAGGGGTGGCTCCAGGCACCAGTGCAGCAAGTGCGTGCCTGGGGCAGCAAGCCGCGGGGGGTGGGGGTGCTCCTCCCCGCCGGTGCCCCAGCCAGGGGAGCGGGGCCACGGGCATGCCGCCCTCCCCGCGGCGCTCCTCTGGCCGGGGGAGAGCGGGGCATTACACCCTCCCTGTGGCGCTCCTCCGGCTGCAGGAGAGCGGGGCATACCGCCCTCCCCGCGGCGCTCCTCCGACCAGGGGAGAGCGGGGCATGCCGCCCTCCCTGCGGCACTCCTCCGGCCGGGGGAGAGCGGGGCATTACACCCTCCCTGTGGCGCTCCTCCGGCTGCAGGAGAGCGGGGCATGCTGCCCTCCCCGCGGCGCTCCTCCGACCAGGGGAGAGCGGGGCATGCTGCCCTCCCTGCGGCACTCCTCCGGCCGGGGGAGAGCGGGGCCGCGGGCGGGCATACCGCCCACCCCACGGTGCTCCTCCGACCAGGGGAGAGCGGGGCATGCCGCCCTCCCTGCGGCACTCCTCCGGCCGGGGGAGAGCGGGGCATTACACCCTCCCTGTGGCGCTCCTCCGGCTGCAGGAGAGCGGGGCATGCTGCCCTCCCCGCGGCGCTCCTCCGACCAGGGGAGAGCGGGGCATGCTGCCCTCCCTGCGGCACTCCTCCGTCCAGGGGAGAGCGGGGCATGCCGCCCTTCCCGCAGCGCTCCTCTGGCTGGGGAAGAGCGGGGCATGCTACCCAGCGCCCCGGCTGGGGGAGCAGGGCCGTGGACATGCTGCACTCCCCGCTGGCGCCCCAGCCGGGGCAGCGGGCATGCGACGCGCCCCGCCGGTGCCCCGGCCGGGGCAGCAGGGCGGTGGGCATGCCGCGCTCCCCACCGGCGCCCCGGCCGGGGCAGCGGGGTGGTGGGCGGCTTTTTTGCGCGGGGCAGCAAAAAAGCCAGAGCCGGCCCTGCCTATCTCCCATTGAAATCAGTGGGAGTTAAGCACCTAACTCCTTTGAAGCTCTTACAATTAAAGACTTGCAGTACTAATACCTCATAGAAGACTAAAATGAAGGATTTTCATTCCTGGCTGGTGTAAACAGGTGGAGTAAATAGTTATATTTCTGGAAGTTGGGCACTCTAGTTTGATTTCCCACTGAAGTCATGTATTTCTGTGTAAAGTGTGCGGAAAACACTACCAGATCAGAATTCTCCCCTCACACTTTACACCTGCTAGCACTACTACTTTGCATATATGTGAATGATTACACAAAATGGAGACTCGGGCCTCTTAGGGATAAAGTATGTGGAACGTGTCACTTGCACACTATTGTAACTCACTAGTTTTGAAAATAGGCCTCACCTGCCTCTCATGCCGTTTTTTCACTGGTGCTATTCCATTGAATTCAGTGGGATTATTCCTGATTTAGATTGACAGACCTGTAAGTAGAGTCAGGCCCAGTGTGCTTTAGATCTCGTTAGTGACTGGAAATGTGTGTGTGGGTTTAGAATAATCTTGGACACAGAGGGACTAATTATACTGTGACATACTCCAGTGGCACATAGGTGTAATTAAGTAGATCTGATTCTCGGTTACACTAAAACCCCTCTGGTGGCATAAAGGAGGTGGCAGTGGCCCTCTGAGAATACCTCTGCTCAATGGACCTTCTCAGCTGGCATAGAGCTGGCATAAGGGCTTTGTGCCAGCCTTGGTCTTGGGTCCTGGTGTAAAGGATAAATTTGGGGGGAGGGTTGGGACTGGCACTGTGCTTTGGCTGTTCTCTGGTTTCACCCAGAGGTGGGCAACCTTCCGGCTGCCCTAGAATACAAGTGCAAAGGTAGCGTAAAACCTGTGCCAAGTGCAAGAACAGAGTAACTGATAATGGGGCCTGCTGACTTCACTGGAGTTACTCCTGATTTACAGTGGTGTAAATGAGAGTGGACTCAGGTTCAGAACCTGTACAGTTTTATTGGTGTGGTGCAGTCATGCCTAGGGGTGACAAGCAGAGGTGAAACTATTCCCCCCTTACATTATGTATCTTCATGCTCAGGAGCAAGCAAAGTGGGGTATTCCTGGCCTTCCAAATGCTGGTGGCTGCTAGATGATATTCCTGCAGCAAACTGTGCTATGGGTATAACAAGGAGTTGTTGGTTCCCCTGTACTTCTATATCCTCCTGCACCTTCAGATGCATAGGCCATCCACCAGTTTCTGCCATTTATTTTGGTCTTCTACTGGTCTGTTCAGGCCTCTAAGTGTCATGCTGGTGGATTTAGCTTCATTCTCTATTGTTCTGCATAGTGTTTCTCTACATCACCCTCTTTTTATCTTTTCAGGTGGTGCCCATATTATCACTTTCTTTGCTATAGAAATTGCGTTGGTGGCGTCCTTAAATCTTGTCCTACATATGTCCATTGTTGTCTGGCTCACCATATTTGATGCTTTAGATTGATTTGTTCTCTTTAGAACTTCTAATGTTGCAAGAAACTCTTTCCAATGGACTCTGAAGTTATTCCACAGCCATTTTCTTTGGAATGAATTGGTCTTCTTATCAATTTCTGTTGTAGATTTCCATGACTTTGTTCCATATAAGGAGGACAGACATGATGCTGATGTTAAAAAATCATATTTTTGTATCAGGGCTGATTATGCTACTTTTCCAAATCTTTTCAAATGTATTCAAGTTGTTTGTTGCTTTTGATATTTGTTGTATGACATCTAGTTTGCGGTCACCAACTTTGCACGTCTCACTCCCTAGATTGGTAAAATGACTTACTACTTCTAGTGTTTTTGTCCACTCTGATGGTTACTTTTGGGACATTAATAACCATGTATTTTGTCTTCCCCTTTTTGATGCTGTATCTGTGAAAAGCTGGGTCTTCCCTTTCATTAAGCAATGTGTTGAACTAAGTAGAATAATGTCATCAGCAAAGTGAAGGTCATCCAATTGTGCTTTATTATTGGTCCATAACATTCCTCAGTTGGCTTCTGTGGTTACTTTCTTCATGACCTAGTCAATGCCCAGTGAGAACAATAATGGAGACATAATACACCCTTGCCTAACTCCAGTTGTCACTGCAAACCATTGGCTGATTTCACAGTGTCTGACTTCAAATTCAGCATTATCGTGATTCTAATTATTTTTACTGCTATTCCAAAGTATCCCATAATTTTCAAAGATTGTCTCTGTGTACTCTGTCAAAAGCCTTTTGGAAATCTATAAAATTTATCATAAGAGATGGTTGCCACTCCACACTTTGTTCTGTACTATGTCTGAGAACAACAGTATGGTCAAAAGCCTGCTTGTTCCTCCCTTGGTTGAAGGTCTGTTTGTTTGTTGATACGTTCCAGGATGATGTTACATGTGATTTTCCCAGGCACTGAGAGTAATGTGATTCATCTTCAGACACTGCAGTTGGTAAGGTCACCCTTCTTTGTCAATTTTACTATAAGGCCTCACTTCCACTGCGTTGGGTTCTTTTCTTCATTCCATATTCTATCAAAAAATCTAAGGAAAGTCTCGAGAGCTGTTTTGTCTCTTGCTTTAGCATCTCTCCAGTAATGTTATCCTTTCCCGTTGCTTTCCTGTTTTTGAGTTTTTACTGATGGCTTTTCTAACTTCTTCCATTGTAATATCTCCTAAACCATTATCAAGCTCTAGTGGTGGGTCTTCATTACATAGTTCTAGTAGTTCACTTGGACCTGGTTTATTTTAAACAGCCTGAAAACGTTCTGCCCATCTTTTCCTTTGTTCTTCTCCTATACTAAGAATCTTTCCATTTGCATCTTTAATAGGGTCCCCAGTACTGCTGAAGTTTCCTGTTAGCTGTTTGAATGTCTTATACAAGGCTGTAAGGTCACCCCTTTGTCTAATATCTTTAGCATCTTGACATTTTCTATCAATATGTGCCCTTTTATCTCTTCTAGCACTCCTTTTTAGCTCTCTATCTAGAGTTCTGTATTTTATTTTTTTTTGGCCACTTGTTTGTTCTCTTCACATATCTTAGCATTCAGGAGTGTTTGCTTTATACTTCTTTTCTTTCCCATTGCTGCTCAAGTAGCACTGATAATCCATTTTTCCCTTTTGGATTTCACTGTTATTAAAACTGTATTTGCACTTTCTAGACAGCAGTCTCAGATGTCTTCCCACAGCTATGAGTGTCTTGGTTTTCTTCAGTTAACTCCATTAGAACACTCAATTTGTTTTTCAGTTCAAGCTAAAAAGCACTTTTAGTGTTTGGATCTTTTAATTGTGCACTGTTGATGTGTGGTCTTTTAACTATCTTCATCCTTTTTAACTTAATCTTCAGTTTAGCAATACACAGATTATGGTCAGTATCCACACCTGCTTCCCTGTATGTATGTACATCTACCAGTGAGCTCCGAAACATTCTTGAAATGCAGAAGTGATCTCTCTGGTTCTTTGTAGTACCATCTGGGAAGTTCCATGTCACTTTCTGGATTTCTTGATGAGGAAATATTGTTACACATATCACTTGGTTGTTCATACTGCAAATTTCTACTAATTGTTCACCATTTTGGTGCATGTCCAAACCCCTGCCACACTTCCCATAACTTTATCCAACCCATCCTGGTTACTTACAGCATTTTGTGTTAAAATCACCCATAGTCACTATGATACCATGTTTTGGGACCTTCATTAACAGATCATGTAACAAATTGTAAAAGCATCTTTTTCCTCATCTGGCTTTTCACTGGCTGGTGCATAGCACTGTGTGACTATTAGTTGAAAGAATCTAGTCTGAAAGCCAACTCTAAAAATTCTTTCATTGACTGATTCCCACTCAGTCAGTGCCTGCTTTACTTCTTTCAACATTAGGATTGCTATGCCAGCTTCATGTCTACCATCCACATTCCGAGAGTAGACTGATGTTCTTATTTGTTTCTCTTAAGTGCAGTTGGTTCGAACTAAACTAACACACACTAAAAAGCAAATTCCACAACCCTCTTACCCCTTGTGTAGATAATCTGATACTCTTTTCCTAAGACAAACAAACAAAGATAAAAGGCAATAAGACCCAAGTCCACAAAGGTATTTAGGCTTCTAAGTTTCATTGAAGTCAATGGTGGTTTGCAGGACAGAGTGGTTTGTTCATATCTGCAGCAGCTAAGTAGTGCCTCTGAGTGTTTGGAGGGGAAGCTTTGTGGGCAGTGCATAAGGTGTGAGGCACAGGCAAGGTACAGAGGTTTTGAGACAAAGATATGTGCATCTGGTGGGAACAGGCAGAGAAACACCAAATGCCTTTTATTGCTTTTGTTCTTCTGCTGCTGCTTGCTATCCAGAAACCCCAAATGCATGTGGAGTCAGTCTACACAAATCGTATTCCCGTCTCTGAGGGGAGTGTGTTTACTAGGAAGACATGGGGGACTGGGAATCAGGACTCCTGGACTTAGTTATTGTATTGCATGAATATGAGCACCTTTGTAGAACCCAGATACTCTCATACTGGTTGTTGTTCTCTCATCTACCACAGCATTGAGAGGATTTGGTGGCAGATGTTCATGATTCTATCACCTGATGGCACAGAAAAGAGAACCAAACACAGGCTTCAAGTACTCCCACTCATTTGTTCTGGTACCAGGCAGTGAGTTAGATTTATCGAGTTGACATCTTATGCTTCAGTGTTATACTGTACATATTTTCCTGAGAGTAAAGAACAATAGTCCTGTGCAAGCCACAAAATATTTTTTGCTACATTCCTACCCCTGGAGGGCAGAAAAGAAGCACAATGATCATCTTAATGATATTTGAAGGGACTATGTCCTGCCATGACTAAAAGCATTTTATCAGCACATTGTAAGTACTTTCATAAACTCTTCCAAGCACTAGTTTTGGACCAGCAATCATGAAGGAAAGTTTTCAGACCCTGATCCAGGAACAGCACTTGCATTACTTTATGCTTTTCAACAGGTTTTGGGGAAATTTTTGCTTCCTTTATTATTTATTTATTTATTTATTTATTGCTGGGAACATTTGTAGAAAAACAGGGTCTAAGTGTTCATCTGCTCAACTTGTTTATTCCCTATGTACAGTTTCACTATTCCTCTCTTTGTGACATCACAATCATTCACACAGCAACAGACTGTGATGTTGCAAACAAAGTATTATGACTTCAAGTGCAGAATGAGCAGATGAACTCTTAAGAAACAGGTTTTCAGGCAAATGCCCCTATTAAACAATGAAGTGGAGGGAAAAAAAAGGAAAACATATGAGGTACATTATCAAGAGCTGTCTCAAATAAAATGCTTTTCAGAATTTCCCATGAGGTCATAACATTGTTTTAGCTGAAGGCAATAAAAACAAATGTTATGAATCCCCCAGAAACTAATTTTTGACATCAGTATCTCTTAGAAATGCCTGAAGTTGCCATTTAAAGCTTCCATGTGTCTGTCGGAAACAAGTTTAATTCTGACAACTTGAGTGCTGAGTTTCAAGACAATGCAATTTTAAACATCAAAGTTATAAATCATTAAAAAATCACAAGGAAGTCATAATCTGCATTCAAGATAGCTGTAAGTAGATCTAGAAACTGGTCCTTCATTATAGCAGTAGAGTACCTTGTTATGGTTCACTGAAAAGTAACTGGAACTTTTTAGATTAGAAGCCAGGACTACATCTTTCCTATGTGTTTGGGAAGTGCTTGAGCACATTTTGAACACTAGTACAATCTAAATCATAAATACAAATAACTTTCCAGGAAATTTGTGTTTCTAGAACATAAAAACGTATTATTTTCCATAAGACAATACAGGCCTCCCCCCAGCCCCTCAAACATGTTTTCATAAGAGTTCCTGTTGCTTTTCAATGGTATATTAGCAGATGTATTGTTTTTGGTAAAACAATACATAAGCAGGGGAGAGGGAATGATTTTGGTAACTATTAATAAGGTATCGGTCCTTTACATTCTACAGTACGTCATTGATTTGAATTTGGCTCAGATCAGTAGTGAACAAAAATTGTTACCATCTGAGGCAAAGAAAGAAATCTGAAAGAAATAATTTAGTGGTTTCAGGTCAGTGCCTAGAAGACAGGTGTTCATACCATTAAAAAAAACTTCACTAATACGATTTGCTGAACTATCCTCGATATAGAGACTATCACCAATGATGCAACTGCACCATTGCTAGAGGTGCTGTAATTTTTACAATTATATTATGAAAACCTACTTTGAATACTAGTAAAAATGCCTGAGCTTCAACTTGACTATCACCTTACTACAAATGCAGCTACACCATTGCTGGCTGCTATTGTATTATGGGTTACTAAATTCTCCAGTGTGGATGTACCCCAAGAGATAGTCTCTCCAAGTCAGGCTCAGTGGCAGGGCAGAGCTGGGAAGCTTGTTCCACCACTGTGTGTGCTGTGCCTATTGTATACAATAAGGCAATACGTAACTTAATGGATGAAATATTTCAGTAACTTTCTGCCTTTTGTTAGGGGTGGGAAGGAGGGGAAACATTAAGGAATTGAAACAGTGTAACTGCTTTACATGACAGAAAAAACAAGGATAAACAGTGTTGTCACAACACCGTATTAGGAGGCAGGAGACCTGAGGTCTGTTCACAGCTCTGCAACCAACTTGTTGTGTAACCTTGGCCATGTCACTTCACCTCTGTTTCCCCTCTCTCTCTTTGTCTGTCTTGATTAAATACTTATAGAGTATAAGCTCTTCAGGACAGGACTGTCTCTCACTACACAGTTCTACTGTGCATAACACAATGGGGCCTTGATCTTGGATGGAGACTCTAGGCATTACTGCAATACAAATAATAATAAATGAACTACCTGGGATTTGTACCAATTGTAGAGTGTGGTTGGTAAATATGTTTCCATGAAGCAAGTGAGCTCTCCTTGGAACAGCTGAGTTGTAAATATGCAGTCCCGTGTATTCTGAAGAGTTACAGTTAAGCTACAACATACAGTAAAACCTGCCTTAGAGACCACCTCTGAAGAGAGACCACCTGTCATGAGTGACTACCTGCAGAGGCCATAGAACTTTTTCCTCTATAATTTAACTGTGAAGAAATTGAGAAGAGCGACCACCTGTCATCTACAGCCAGTGACCACATTTTCTTACTGCCTTCAGAGCTGGGCGTCTGGAAAGTGGTCGCTGCTGGCCAGCTCTGAAGGCAGCACACGCCACCAGCAGCAGCACAGAAGTAAGGCTGGCAATACTGTACTGTACCTTTGAAGAGAGGCCATCTCTTACAAGCGACCACTTTTACAAACTCCCATGAGTGGTTGCTCTTGGCAGGTTTTACATATCATATACCCTCAAAGATTTAAATGATATAAATTCCAATCCTCTGATTTACTGCAAGAGATTTAGAATCAGTGGCCTTGATAAGATTCTCTCCTGGATCCCTGCCTTTGTTTTATAAGTTTTCTCAGTCCACATCCAGAATTGATGAGGTTTATTATTCTTTTTAGAAGTTCAGTTGACTGGTTAGTGTTCCTCAACACTGTCAAAAAATTGTGGACATCAAGAGAAGGGTAATTCCATAGATTCCCCAAAAAGTGGGTTGCAAGTGTGATCCACATGTAATTTATGGGAGGAGGGGGTTTTGTGTGGCTGATAACACCTCAAAACGTCTGTGCTTTTTGTTCAGTGTGTGGTATATATTCACTTCTCAGACTACCACTATAGAACAGTTCTGCCATACTTTGATAGGACCAAATTCTTCGTGTGTGTTTGTGTGTGTGTTGCGAGTAGTTAACTTTCTTAACTGATGCCACCCTTCCCCCAAATACAGATGACCCATTGGGACCACTCATGAACGGGCTGCAGCAATGGGCCCCTCACTAACCAAATGGATGATGTGGCTGTTGTTTACCCATGATTAAAAAATATATATATATATTACTATTTCTTTCCATAAGATCATTCCCATGTGAGGACAGAAGGTCATGCCCATGGAGGCTTAAACAAACAAAAACAAAACAAAAAAATCCAAAGAAACCCCAACAACCAGTATCGCCCCTGGCCAGTGTTTCTGGAGAACCCAGAGGTGGCAAAGTCCAAACCAAGAAACTGAAGATCTGCAAGGGAATTCAAAACAAACAAATCAACCCCCTCCCTAGGGTTTCTGCCTCCCAGCCAGGCTTACTGAGGTTCCTGATATTCTTGAAGATCTGGCAGGCAAGTCCAAACAAACAAACTTAAAGACTTATGATAAATTTCAAAACAAATAAACCAATCTCCCCCCAGACTTTCGTCCTCTCAGGCATTTTTGCAGGGGTTCCAGACATTCTCCAGAGATCTGGCAGGCCAGTCCAAACAAAGTTCTCCCTGTTGCTGGCAGCAGCTCCATCTCCATTCACAGTTCCCAGCATGCTCCATTGGGAAGGCCCATGAATCATAGCAGTCCTGGGACTATGCTACTTATGAGTCTCTCTCTGGCTGGCTAAGAGAAAGGGAAGCCTCTCCCTGCCCACACATCAGGGCTTCAGTTCCAGGCCCTACACAGAGTTAATAGCCTTGGTTCACCTCAAACCATAAACTGCCACCCTGGGACCACTTCCTCTCTCTCAGTGGCTGCCTCCTTTTTTCCCGAGGTCTGTGTTTACAGAAAATCCCCTGGCAAGGGGTAGCATACTTTGGGAGACTTCCCTTAAAGGGCCTGCATGCCCCATTACAGAGCTAATCTGTCTACACTTGCTCTTCCGCATCTGTCAAATTCAAATCTCAGTGTAGGCTTAAATATAATTGTGGTTAATTAATTACTTATTTTGGTTAGTTAATGACAATCTTATGCTGCTCAACAGAGTCGGCATGCCTAAAGTATACCCACCCATCATACACTATCTTGTGCCCATTTCTTTTTTTTTGAGAAAGACAGAGGAAGTGTCTGTTCTATGCCAATGTTTCTCAACCTTAAATGATTTCCAAATTTCCTTCCCCTTGGTAGAGTTTGGGTAGTGTCTCTTTATTTTATGTAGTTTTAATTATTGCATCTTCTACCCCAATAGTGGCCTGTTAAATGACTTATACACACTGTGTTTTGTAACACAATTTTGTTTGCATCTCTTGAAACCGAAGAAAGAAGTCTCACAAATGGTATTTAAGTAACAAAAATTGAAGCACAGGGCATTTCCTGGGCAGTAGGACTTTCTAGGAGGAGTCATTGGCTTTCAACTGATCTTCCCAGCTGGTCACCCATCCTGAGGAAATGCCCTGTGCTGAGGTTGCTTTATGAACTGAAGAGGGAAAATAAACATGCACTTTTTATGAGTGATGCCATTTCAGTTGTATTATGTGCAGGCCATTTACAGAGAATCAGTGCCCTGTACACTTGTCAGGTAGATTGCCTGAATTATCTTTTAGCTTTAAGCTCTTGTAGGAATAATACCTACACCGTTTGAACATTTGGCTTACTTTCGCAATTCAAGCACTGATCCGGTTTCTAAGAGTATGTCTACACTGTAGCTGAGAGTGCATGTCCCAGCCTGGGAGAATACTTCCCAGTTTGGATAGATGGACACGCTATAGCACACTAAAAATAGCAGTGTGGACATTGCGGCACAGGGGACAGAATGCGTTAGCCATCTGAGTGCAAGCCTGCCCAACCCCCAGGTCTGTATTTGGGTGGCTACCCTATGCCACAACGTCCACACTGCAATCTTTAGCATGGTAGCTAAAGCAGCCCTAGTATATCAGTCTGCCTGGGCTGGGAGGCATGCTCCCAGCTGCTGTGTAGACGTATTTTGAAGGTATTAGGCAGTAAAGCTGCTTGAAAACGTAGATTAGGTTGTATGGGGATAAATGGAGGTGACATATTCAATTTTGAGAGCTAGTATGAAGTCCTAGAGTCTATGAAACAAAGAAAGGAGAGTATAATTATTAGGGTCCCCTCTTTCCACTGTGTCACTCTTCTTCTCTGTGCCCAGTCCAATGGGATGTGGCCGCCTCCTTGCTTCTTTAGTTTTGCCTCATTAGTATCCCAGCTTGAGAGAACTTTGTTCCCAGAAACATTTATCCTAGTGGCCAATGTTGCCTTCATCAGGAGCCATGGGCAAGCAATAAACCCAGCAAATGATTCAGCATGGGCGGGGACCTTCTAAAATAATAATGATACGTTTGGTCTGCAGTCCAGTTGGATATCCAAAGTAACTAAAACAAAGAAGAGGAAGAAACCACCTGGTATTTATCAAGCAATCTATATCCATCAGTAGATGAATAAATAGGGAAATATTTGGTACATTTTTTGGCACATGCTCTGCCTGTGAGACACCCTAGAATCTGGTTGAGACATATTGAAAAGCCAGTCACCTTTGTGCACATAGAGGTATTTTTTAGGCATGAGGTGGGTGGTTATTTTAGTCTCAGTTTCTCAGTAACTATACCTGGAATGATTACATGAGTAACAATGTGAGACATTTTAATGCCAGAAGAAAGTAATGAGTGGCGTTCACTGGAATTCTTCATACCCACACCTCCTTTGCAACCTGAACCATAGCAGAGCAGCGGTCTCCTGCAGCTGTGAGCTCATAAATCTGAGAATCAATCTAGGTTATGACGATTTAATTCGTACCAGCTCTCTGTCTTTGCCAAGAATCAAACTGGTGTACTGGGAGGTTTTGATACCAGATTGTGGGACAATCAGATGCATTAACAGAGAGATTTGGAAGCTCAGAAAGTTGAGATTGGTTTCATTTTCATTGTTTTTCCCTCTCTCCAAAACAGGTCTTTTATTCTGTTGCTTGATGAAGTGCCAGTGCCAGTATCTACTTTGAAGGCATTTTGGTATTGAATTGTTTAGATATTGACTATATTTCCCAATTACACAATAAAGCCTGATGTGTGCATTATAATGCCCATGTTCACTTTAGAAAATGCTCGTGGCCCGGGGTCTTTCTATGATGTGTGTATGGCCTGATTAATGTCTTCATTGCCTGCTGCAGACTTTAGAAATTCTGCATAGTCCAGATGCAGGGAGCTGATTATGATGGAGAAGTAGCATGTAGGGAACCATGTGCAAGGTAATTAGATCAGATCTGAGCAGATGGGGAGAGCGTGACAGTGTCCAATATGGGGAATGGGAAGGAGAATGTCTCTGGGGAGATGGGATGCTTTCTGGGAAATAATGAGTCTATCCCTGAATGGCTTGTGACTCGTGAGAACCGCAGACACCCATAACTGAGCAATTCTTAAATATATTTAAACACCTAAGGAAATTCCCAAGCAAAAATCTTGATTAAACCGTAGTTATGGTTGAGCAAATTGTAACGGAAACACCAGCCTTCTATAAAATACTAACTAATATTTTAAAACTTGGGAAATCCAACATTAAAAATTACACTTTAAAGAAAAAAAAGCTGGCAAGTATGAAAATGCGTAGTCAAGGTTGTTCAAAGAACTTTTTCTCCGCCCATGTTGCTTCCCTCAGAACAACCAGTACCGAAGACAACCTTTTCCACAAAGAATTCACAGGTACATTTAAGCATTGACTCCTATCAGTAAAGAATACATGTTACTAAAATACCTTGCTCTTAATTAGAGTTGTTTGGCATATGTTAATGAAAATGAAATTTTGACAAAAAATGGAACCAATTCTTTTAAAATATGAATTCCCACCCAACTTTCCACCAGCTTCAGTCTTAATCTTAAACATGCACCATACTGTCATCTATATCAAACTGGACCAGAGTTTATATCATTGTCCAGTATAACTCCTTTTGTTTAAACCATACAGACCCCCCACTGTTTCAAAAACCAGATACACCCCCCACTTCATTTGTCTCCCATTATGTTCATGTCAGTCACAGAGCTACTGCATCTACAGGTAGAAAATTCTAAGGCCTAAATATTTAATTTATGGCATTTACAGGGTAAGAGTCAAGCTTAATGAATTGGCAAAGGATCACACTTCATATGTATGGAACCAGTGCTTTATCATCCTTATTTATGTGGCATGTTTTACATGCAGACTGTTCAAGTACAATGGTTTTTCCAAAAGTAAGGTGTTTACTGACATAGGCTCTGGATTCATAAAGTATTTAGGAAAAATGCTTCACAAAATTTCATTCAGGAAGATGGCAATAAAAAAATGCCACTTTACAAAATAGCTATGAAGGTTGGAAGACTGCTGGTGAGCAGAGTTAAGGTTGTTCAGATCACCTTTATTGACTATTTCCATACTTTCCAATATTTGATATGTTTTTAAGTTAAGTTACCCAGATTTAAAACGTTTTTAAAAATGTAAAAGCGACAAAGAGTCCCGTGGCACCTTATAGACTAACAGATGTATTGGAGCATAAACTTTTGTGGGTGAATACCCACTTCGTTGGATGCATGCAGTGGAAATGCCAGAGGCAGGTATAAATATGCAGGGAAGAGTCAGGCTAGTGATAACGAGGTTAGTTCAATCAGGGAGGATGAGGTCCTCTTCTAGCAGTTGAGGTGTGAACACCAAGGGAGGAGAAACTGCTTTTGTAGTTGGCTAGCCATTCATAGTCTTTGTTTAATCCTGAGCTGATGGTGTCAAATTTGCAAATGAACTGAAGCTCAGCAGTTTCTCTTTGAAGTCTGGTCCTGAAGTTTTTTTGCTGCAGGATGGCTACCTTCAAATCTGCTATTGTGTGTCCAGGGAGATTGAAGTGTTCTCCTACATGCCTAATAGGAATGGCAATACAGGCGAGTCGCATCTTAGGCGCATTTAACATGCGCAAATTCAGCTTTGCGCGGTCGGCAAAACCAGAAAAAAACCAAGAAAAATTACAATTTAAAAACTGCATCGGTAGTGCAGGCGATTCCGTCCGCCATTCAACTCAATGAGTGTTTCACTATACGCGGTTTTCGCTTTACGCGCTAACTGCGGAACGGAACCCCCGCGTAAAATGAGACTTGCCTGTATACAAAACCCTGTAGGAGAACACTTCAGTCTCCCTGGACACACAATAATAGATTTAAAGGTAGCCATCCTGCAGCAAAAAAACTGATCCGCCTCCTCCCCATACCCCTTCCCCCGAGGCGCCGCCCCTGCGCTTCCCCCCCCTCCACGTGCCACCCGCCAATCAGCTGGAGCCGGAGGAGGAGCACCTGTGTGAGCTGAGGAAAAGCTGCTTGGCTGCCGTGGCGCCTGGGGAAGCAGAGGTTAGCTGGGTGCGGTGGCGGGGGGGGCTGGTGGGGAGCTGCCGGTGGGGAGCTGCTCAGCACCCACCAGTTTTTCCCCGTGGGTGCTCCGGGGCTGGAGCATCCACTGAGTCAGCGCCTATGGCCCCAATCCCAAGCGCCAGCTCCACAGCTCCCATTGGCTGTGGTTCCTGGCCAATGGAAGTTGTGGGGGCGGCGCCTGCGGGTACAGGCAGCGCACACCGTGGAGAGCCACCTTTGCCTAGGAGCCAGACATGCCGGCCACTTCCGGGAGCTGTGCGGAGCCAGGACGGGCAGGGAGCCTGCCTTAGCCCTGCTGTGCCGCCGACCAGGAGCTGCCAGAAGTAAGCGCTGCCCAGCTGGAGCCTGAACCCCCTCCTGCACCCCAACCCCTGGCCCCAGGTTGGAACCTCCTCCCGCACCCTAACTCCCTCCTAGAGCCTACACCCCCTCCCCCCCTCCCAGAGCCTGCACCCCACACTCCCTCCTGCACCCCAAGCCCCTGCACCAGCCCTGAACCCTCTCTCGGAGCCTGCACCCCACACTCTCTCCTGCACTCCAAACCCCTCTGCCCCAGCCCGGAGCCCCCTCCTGCACCCCAAACCCCTCATACTCTGCCCCACCCTGGAGCCCGCACTCCCAGGCAGAGCCCTCACCCCCACCTGCACCCCAGCCCTCTGCCCCAGCCCAGTGAAAATGAGTGAGGGTGGGGGAGAGCGAGTGACGGAGGGAGGGGGGATGGAGTGAGTAGGAGCAGGGCCTCAGAGAAAGAGTAGGGGTGGGGCCAGGGGCAGGGCAAGGGTATTTGGTTTTGTGCGATTAGAAGTTGGCAACCCTAGTCTAGTACCCAAAACCAAGGAAGTACTTTTAAATGAGGAACTGGTCAATTACTAAATCAACTAACATGACTCTTTAAAGGAATGGAATTAAAGTTTAGTTTATCAAACTAACATTTGATAAGCAAAACTATGCTAATCTCTTAAACCTGATCCAACTCTCATTAAAACCGAAGGAAAGGCTTTCATTGACTTTAATAGGAGTTGATCAGGGTTTTACAAATGAATTAAGAAACAGATCTGTTTAAACTTTAAGATATAGTTCTTACAAAATATGATTTTGCGGGCAGGTGGTAATTTAAGTTTTGACTTTAATAACCAGACACATATACATTATCTGGATGATGTAATTAAAGTTTAACATTGGCTTCTGTGTTGGTCATTTGAGATTTTCAGACAGTAGGAAAATGCTAGAATAAAATTTTAGATTGACTATTGCTGTAATTGATTTTTTTCTTTAGTACTGGAATGCAGTTTACTGTGCTGAGCAATAAGAGCTGTTTGTTGAACTAAAGTCCAGAATTTTGATTTTAATATGTTTGTCTCTGTCTCTTAGGCCAGTTTTAAAAAAAATAAATAAAAACAAAATTAAGTAAAGGAAGCAAATTAGATGAACTCTTTTTTTCCTGTCTTTACATGAAAAGCGTTTTTTTTCTTTTCAGACTCCAAAGCATGCCTCTGTTCTGTTTGTTTATTGCATATTCAGGTCAGGTAGAAATCATAATGCTCAATTACCTGAGTTTTGTGGGATTAAAATCTCATCCTTTACATTTAGTAATGTAGTTTTTGGCATGTAGTTTCCTTTGGTTTCATTTATATAAAAAACAACATAGTAATAATAATATATGCACCAAGAGGAGTGAATTATGAAGTGGAAAATTTAAAATAACAATGAACAAAACGCTGATCTCCAAATAGAATAATGTTTCTTCTCTGTGCTTTTTGGTATTCTGCTCCCCTGCTGGGAATTTTGCACATGTCAAGTGAGCAGAATATCAGATCTGTGAATCAAGTTTTATAGAAAAATCCTTTACCAGTTAATAGGGTTATAAAGCAGTTTAATTTGGTTATACAGAAATTTCTCTAAAATCCATTTTAGAAAATTATATCCTTTCTATAGGGATTTTGGGGCATCCTATATAATTCTATGGCAAGGATATAATTCTGTATTAAATAATGTAGGAAAATATTTGTTCTAAAAAATCTATGGAGCATTAATTTTTTTCTATTAAATTCTATAGGACTTTTTCCATAAGGAGCTGTGAGAATCAGTGTGCGGAATTTAGCCCTAAATATTTACAGCTTGATGTTATAAAAGGCATTAGCAGATGTAGAGTGTTTGGGACACATATAGCAGCAAAATGAACATAGGATACGATAAAGAAAAAAAAAGATAAAATTGTGTAATAGGGAAAAAATGAACAAAGGAAAATTAAGTTTGAATATCAGGAATATTTCCAAAGAGCAAGATATATTAGATCATGGAACAATCTCCCAAGGGATGTACTGGAAACCCTACTGCTTGAATCACTTAAGGGACAACCACTAATTTAAAATGAAATTTGAGATAAGCTTAGCTATATTTGCTGACACCCTGCTAACCGAGCTGTGGGCAGCAGTAAGCACAAAAATAAAATTAAATGTTTACAATTCTCCTCCCCTCCCGCCCTGGAAATTCTCTCGTAAATGAGAAAGTGCCAAAGACAGCTGAATAGTCATCATTATGTAACATTGCAGATGCCATGATTCCCAGGAGACTTATGCTGTCGTCCAGGTCTTGAAAAATCCACTCCCCCATTCATATGTGATGAATAGGAAGCTTTCCCTGGCAAGTGCCATTAACTTTTACAGAATCTAAGTATTCAGTGAAAAAAAATAAGTCTCTAGTCTTTATGGTTACAAAGGTTACCTTCAAAACCTGAATTGAATGTAAATCAATATGATGCTGTTTGTCTGAGTCTGCAGTTAGGCAGTTCCTGTGCCTCTACTGGTGCTCAGAGCTTTGCCAAGGGTCTTGTTAGTTTCCATTCCTACTATTTAGAATCCTGTTGACAATGGTGAAACTGAGAAGTTGTAGCTCAAAAATAGAAGCTGGAAGAGAGGTAGAGTAGCAGAGACCATCTCGTAGTGGTAGCAAACAGGAGGCTTCAGAGCAGCAAACAAAGAGAGAGAATGTTCTTTCTCTCTTTCAGCGGCATGGGAGGGGAGGGAGTAAACTCATCAGAGGCTGGTATGAAAGATGGAGTCACCAAGCAAGGTATAGAGACACGACTCCGGTAGGAATCCCAAATCCCAGCACCCTTTTCTTTTTCCCTGCAGCTAGAGGAGTTTTGGCTTTTCACCTGGGTATTGTTCCTAGATTTTGGGGGGACATATGTGGGTCTTTCTTACAGGTTGTTGACTAGTAGGTTTAGTCCTCTGACTGATGGCTCTGTCACGGAGTGGTGAATGAGGAGATATGTGAGGCTGTATGTGGGAGAGAAAGAAAATGTGGCGATAAATCAGAAAAGAGAAGTATGGTACTGACTGGGAGAGATTTTGATGGGCGAAGGAAGAAGGCACAAAATAGAAAGGTAGAGCATAGGGGTTTAGAACACATTATAGGAGGAAAAAGAAAGATATAGAAGGTGGATGTAAAGAGAAGAAAAAGAAAACAGACACCGAGGACAAAATGGGAAAAGACATGCCATAATCTGTTATACCACAGACAGTAGCGCAGCCAGGTCCAGAGCACAGGGGGAGCGGCGCTATAAAAAGGCGCCTCCCCCTGTACTTACCCGGCGGTGCTCCGGGTCTTCGGCAGCACTTTGGCGGCGGGTCCTCACTCACTCCAGGTCTTCGATGGTACCCGCCGTCGAAATGCTGCCGAAGACCCGGAGCGCCGCCGGGTGAGTGCAAGAAGCGGCGCTTAAAAAGAAGCGGCGCCTTTTTTTAGCAGCGCTTAAAAAAGGTGACGCTTCCGCTGCTTCTGCTCACAGGGGGAGCGGCTGCTCCCCCTGCTCCCCCCCCCCCCCCGGCTACGCTACTGACCACAGAAAAGAAAGGAAAAGTGGAGTGAAGACAGGAAGGGTAAGAAAGTACAGCAAGCGCAAGAGAGCAAGCTGTACTTCAGACAATTTATTAGAAAGTCGATTTACAATATTTGTCAATCAACGGACAAAGCACTCATAGACACATACTGTGAGGAACAATCCTGTATTAGCTTGGAGATGGACTAGATGGCCTAAAAGGTCTGTGACAATTCAAACTTGTGTGATTCTATGATAATATTAACATTAGAGAAGCATGCGGGGCGGGGGGGGGGCGGGGGGGAGGAAGGGTGTGTGTGTGTGTGTGAGAATCATAGCAGAGATTGGAAAAAGAGGGAGTTTGGGTGCAAACCCAATCTCAGTTTAATTGATGGGCCCAATGCAACACTGACAGATATCAGTGGAAAGACTCCCATTGGCTTCAGAGGGGAATGGAGCAGGCCCTGTAGCATCATTATTCCAATTATACAGTATCATCTACATAGCTCAAAGTTTAATTATAGTGTTCCATTCTCAGTAGGCCAGCAGCTCTTTCTAGAAATAGGAAGAAAAGGACAACACCAGATGGGAACCTCCAAAATGTCTAAAATGAAAACAGAATTTTTTTTAAAATAGACCAAGATCAGGGTGAGTCAATTTTTATCTTAGTGAGGATCAGTGACACTGGCTGCTGTTTAAGAAGAGTTGTTGTTTCTGGAAAGTCGTGCTGAGCAGTCCTGAATGAAAAGTCCATACTTTGTAGATTGTGAAGGTGGGGCCTGATCCAAAGCTCACTGCAGTCAAGGGAAAGGTTCCCTTGAGCTTTGGATCAGGCTCATGTAGGGTGACCAGACCGTCCCAATTTTTCTTCTTGTGTCCCACGTCCCGACCGATGCATGGTCGGGACGCCTTTTGTCCCGATATCGGCTTCCGTCTTTTTTTTTTTTTTTTGGCTGCTTCACAAGTCCGGCGGCGGGAGAGGGGTTTTTTTTTTGCTCAACAAGTCCGGCGGCGGTGAGAGAGGTTTTTTTTTTTAATACTCAACAAGTCTGGCGGGAGGGGTTCCCCCCCGTCCCCTCGGACAAGTCCCGATTTTTAGGTTTCCACATCTGGTCACCCTAGGCTCATGTCTCCAAAACACACAGCCAGAAAAGCAAGTGTAAAAGTTTATAGGCATTGCATTTTGGTGAGTCTTTCCAAAATTAAGGAGACCTAGCCTCTGACTAGAATATTGGTGTAGCAGGGTGGGGAACCTCTCATATAAATCCTACTAAACAGAATATTTCTGCCATTAATGTCCACAGTTAAGGGGGTGGAGGGGAAATAACACAGAGCTGGTTAAATCATCATCACCCAGCAAACTCTACACTCTAGTATCACTCTAGGAATATTTAGATAGCATTCCAATGTTAGTTACTCAACATGGTAACATACTTCTATCCCTTCATGTCAGCTAGGAAACCAAATATCATTAAGATTCCAGGTATTATTTTCCAGTTTCTTTGCCCTTTCATTATAGATGGGTTCAGCCTTCATAATCAATTTTACCAGATCACCCATAAATGCAAGCAAGTGAGGGTTTCTATAATTAATCAGGAATTCCTAACACTCTAACATTCTTTGACCATATCTGGTGTTCTCAGAGTTCTAAACTTTATTTGATCACTAAGTTCCTTTACATAGGCTTTCTGGAAAGAGCACTCTATCTATATGTTCACAGCCAAGCTCTCCACCCACTTGTGCCATATGTTCCATTTAACATTCCAGGTCAGGAAGTTTAAGAGAGATACCTTTCACATCTAATGACAATTAAGTATTCTATATTGAGTCATTTTTTTCAGTTTACTAGCTCCAGCATTTCGCAGATGGAGCTTTGTGCTAAAGAAATGGTAATTAAGGAGGGCTTTGCATTTCCACTGAAGAGTGCTGACTTCTCAGCTTTGCTTTTATAGTTTGGTACTATAGGAAGCAACGGCAGGCAAAGAATACTTTATATACAGATGGAAAAACAGATTTTACAGACATAGCTGAAGCCATCAAGGAGTTTAGATAATTGGGAGCTTCCATCCCATGGAACTGTGAAGCTCTGCAGGGCTGAAGCTAAGCTCTGCATGAGTAAAGTTGGAGAGGAGTTTTGGTCCAGATCCACAGCTGGTGTGAATTCTCACAGGTCCTGTGAGCTCTGACAGTTTACACCAGCTGAGGATCTCCCCTATGATGCATCTGCTATTGAAAACAGTTAAGCTGTTAGCTGGGTTAAGCTACCAGAAAACCATGAGCCTAAGGGCAGAAACAATGAAAACTACAGGAGCTGGACAAAAAAAGGCCACCCCCTTGATTTTCAGGCAGTCTCCACCCTCCATATCACATTTTAAACAATGTTGGTGTGAGGGTAAGTCAATATGCTATCTACTGTCAGAATGAAGATATAAAGAATTACAGCCCAGGTATTGTGTATAAGGGCGATTCATACTCATATATTTACCTTGTGAATTATTTGCATTTCATTAATTTAATCCACAGAAAATGAGATACCCGAGGACAATAGACCAATTTCTGCTCAGGAACGTATCTCACAGCAATATTTGCCCCAATATCTACTTTATCTCACAGACTTAAGCAGAAAGTGAAAAGGGGGGACACACACACACACACACACACACACACACACACACACACACACACACACACACACACACACACACACACACACACACACACACACACACACACACACACACACACACACACACACACACACACTTGGCTAAGCAAACAGAACTCTGATGCATTCCCGTTGAAAGATCCTAGTATAATAGAGTACCTGTTACACTGTAACTTTTACAGCTTCACTAACATGCAGCTAATATATAACAATTATGTCCCCTGCCTGTGCCACTATAGGCATTGCACCTCTAACTGTATTTTAGTGCTGCAGATGATAGGATAGAATTGTTTTCATGTACACATTTTGAGCCTGGTTTTGAAAAGTGACTTTAATTTTTGTTCCTGCAGTTTTGCTTCAGGAAATAATTGTGGTTGCTGTTTATAGCACTTAGAATTCTAACGACCTAGTTGCACCTACAAATTAGGCATTTAGACATCTAAGAGCTAGAAAATGCACCTGTGAAATTGCACTTGTAGTTATTTCTGGGAGCAACATTCTGGTCAGGAAATCATTGGCTGAATCACAAAACAGTTATTGCGACAGTTCTAGTTCTTGTTAGGTTTGGTTAGGCCAAGGAGGACTCAAATATTTGATTCGCCTGAAAAGCCAGTGATCTAGAGCAGTGACTCATAGTAGCGACAATTTGTATAAAATATAATGTCTTGGGACTACAGTGCTAGTGAAAGAAGCTGGGTAGACAGCCTGAAGAAAAGAACATTCTGCATACAGAGAAAAAGTAGAGTATATGCAGGAGCATTGCAGATTTCCTCACACGATCCCAACAACGTTCCTCAACCCACTGAGGGACCACTTAAAGGGTGAGAGAGTAGGTTAGGCTTCATCTTGTCCTCTCAACTTAAATCCCCCAAAAGGGTGGAACTTGAGATGGGGAATTCTCTTCACTAGGATCTGAGACCACCAACTCATTTCACATACGCCATCGAGCAGCTGTCAGGCTGTAACAACTTTAAGTCACTAGCAACCTGGTCTATAGTTGAACTCATGACCTCAAAGCAAAAGCCTCTATATCTCATTACCAATCCCTGAGACGTCTGATCCCCAAATATGTCATATAAAAATACATACTTATAGCTTACTTTTGAAATACGTTACATTGCATTTGTGCACGACTGTAGTAAAGTCACAGTGGGGCAAAGATGTCCTGTTGCGTCAGCTCTTGTCTTCTTTTTTACAGTGCCATATGGCATCACTGACTTACACAGTAAACCATAAATGAGAAGCGAGTGACATGCACAGCCCAGGGGATATTTGACCCTCGGAATAGAAATGAAGTTTCAACTCTAACTGCAGTATCTCTACTGAGATCCCTTAAGTCAAGGTTAAAAAATGGGCAGGCTGCCTGTTGTGCAATGAAACTGCAATTGTTTGTGTCTCCATGTGTAATTCTTGGTGTGTTGTAATGGACCAGTCTTCATTTTAACACTTCCATTTTCCTGTCTTTAGCCCTGGAAAATGCACAGTTAAAACATGTTTACCTGTGTATTGGCCAGTTTGGAAGCAGTGTGTACGAGACCTTATTGTTAGGGATGTGTTGGGGTTAATTCTAACTCACTCAAATTCACCCCAATAGCTTGTCCCGAGTTGGACCATGGTAACATGAGCTTAGGCAGGAAATAATATTCCCCCCAAAACTTTTAAAACAGTGGGCCAAACTCATCCTGGGTACAAGTTCATTGAGTCAATAGATTTACACCAGGGTGAATTTGGCACGACCAATTTAAAGTTAGGAAGGTTCAAATCAGAGATAGATTCCCTTCAGCTAGCTCAGAGACGTGGGCTGTTCCAGAGGCCTCTGGTGTCCCAGATAAAGGGGCAGGTTCACATCCAGAGGAGAGCCAATGAGGTTTTCACCTCTGCTCTTCCATAGGGGTTACATGGAGGGCAAGAGCAACTTTGGTTTCCACAGGGGACGTTCTGCTGTCAATGGCTGTCATTGTGGAAATGCTGGATTAGAGCATGCCCCAAACACAACAGCAATAGTTTTCCTAGGCTAGTAATGCACAATTTTAGACCTGCACTGATCCTCTGTGGCACCCCTGTACAGCTACAGCCTCAGTCTTGTCAGACTTCCTGCTCCCGGGAACCCCATGTCCTCTGGGTTATGCCAATGGAAGCCCGCATAAATCAGAAGTGAATTTTTGCCCTATAAATTTAGCCTGTAATATGGGATGGACCTTGAGGGACTAAATAAATAATAAAATGTATTATTCGCTTATCACTTTAGTATCAGCATCTCACAAATATTAGGACCTAAGCTGTACAAAACCCCTCTGAAATGTTATCCCCATTTTAGAGCCCAAGAAACAGAGGGTCATTGGCTTGGCCAAGGTAGCACAGGAAACCTGCTGCACAGCCAAGAAGAGAATCTAGATCTACTAGACTCATTCCTTATCCACTAGATCAGACATCCTCCCTTCTCACCTATTGCATAGGCGCCGACTTTGCCGGTGGGTGCTCGTGCCCCCAGCCCTGCCCCAACTCCACCCCGCCCCCGCCCCTTCCCCAAATCCCCGCCCCCACCTCCTCCCTCAGGCGCGCTGCATTCCCCACCCCCCCGCTTGCAAGTCTGGGCGGAGGGGGGGTGGAGTGGGCAGAAGCAGCAGAGCATCCATCGGGCCCGGCAGCTCCCTGCCAGCCCCCCAGCTCACCTCTCCACCTCGGCCTTGCCGCCTCCCGAGGCTCTGCCCGACGCTAAGCAGAAGCCGCTTTTCCTGGCTCCAGCTGGTCGGCGGTGCCTCGGGGCAGGGGTATGGGAGGAGGCGGAGGCGGAGCCAGGCCCTCTGCCTCCTCCCCATACCCCTCCCCTGAGGCGCTGCCCCAGGCGTGCGGTGCGCTGCCGACCAGCTGGAGCCAGGAAAAGCAGCTTCCGCTTGCCGTTGGGCGGAGCCTCGGGAGGCGGAGAGGCCGAGGCGGAGAGGTGAGCTGGGCGTGGGGGGGCTGGCGGGGAGCTGCCAATGGGTGCTGAGCACCCACCAATTTTTCCCCCTGGGTGCTCCCACGGAGTCGGCGCCTATGACCTATTGCACCTTAAGAGCAGTTTACACAATGTTTTTAAACAGCACATCTGTGTTCTCAGGTGCTTTAGGATACTGCAGTTTAATCTTATCCTTTGTCGGGATTCCTATCAAAGATAGAGTAGCAGTTACAAAGGAGTAATCTTTTAAAAATATGTTTAAAGGGGGTTAGTTCAGGTCAGGAAAACATTGCTAAATAAGGTATTGCCTGCAACTCTCCTGCTGAGGTAGATCAGAAGTAGTTTAAACCTAGACATCATGATTTTACTTTACAAAGAACCAGAGGTACCAAAGTGAATGCAAAAAAACCTAGTGAACACGTGAATACCCTGTGCTCAATACAGAGACTTTCCTAAAGGCTGTGACAATACAGTTTCTATTTTCACCAGGCCGATAAATTAAGTGAGAGAACTGAAATTCCACCCTTGTTTTAGGTCCAGTTAGTGAAAGACATAGGAAGGGAAGTCATGACCGCTGACCTTCTGGCTCCGTATACATTCTCTTTGGCTAAGAGGACAGTTTAGTAGTAGCAAGACAAGGGTGTCTTTTGCCAGACCCTGGGTTTCCCAGAACAATTGGAATGTCGTCAGGACCAATTTGGAACAGTTCGGATTACCGAAAAACTAATCCAGCGGTGCCTGCATATGTACTGCATCATTCCGTAGTGCACATTTAAGAAGCTTAGTTCAAAAGCAAACAAAAAACCTGTACTGTGCATGTCCAGGACATGGGTTTGGAATACTCAGAACTCAGTCAAATCAGTCCACAGCTGTATTGTCTTCTCTGGGAAATCTCAGCAGCTTTGGAGGGAGGACAAGATGAGACACGAGGCCCACCCCAACCCCACACCTCTGTTCTGCCTACTCCTGTACTCAGCTTATCCATTCTCTGCCTCCTCCCATGTCACAAACCTGTGGAAAGCCCACTTCAGGATCCAGAGGAGAAATGGTGGCTGAGCCCCATTTTGGAGGAGAGCCACATCACATGGAAAAAATTGCCTACATGTGTGGGGATTGGGAAGGGGGACACAATCCAGGCCAGAAGTATTTGCTGTTTATATTACATTAGTTCCCAAAATGTGCTATGTCCTCTACAGGCACAGAAGTGCTTACAATCAAAAAGACAAAACACAGATAAAGGGTGGATAAAAGGGACACAATATAAAAGCAAAATGATCAGGTGGGTGATTAGTACATGCCTTGTTATATATACACACACATACTCCCCCCAGTTGCCCTTGTACCTAGCCATTGTTTCTTCCTTTTCAGTTCTGTTAAATGCCACTGTCACTTGGTTTGTAAGCCTTGCCAGCTGTCACTATTATTAAAAAAAATAATTAAGCATTTATCTACTTTCCATTTTAGTTATTTTAATCCTGTTTGTTAATTAGGCCTTGTCTCATTTCCATTTATATTCATGATATTTGCATATTGATTGATGTTTATTTAACTTATGACAAATGTCCATAATGAGTCTCCGAACTAGTCTCTATCATTTAGTGTCTGCAACGCTTTTGTAGACACCCCTTTGGATTTATGTACATTGGGTAGAGAAGAGATCCAGCTTTTCAATCTTCACATGCAGTTCTTATTTGTGTGCTGTGTGTGCCAAATTGCAGGCACAAGTTTGGAGAGACGTACATGGGGTCCTTTGAAAATTTGGTCATGCAAGGTGCTGAAGTAAAACCTTGGCCCCAATTCTCCAGAGCATTCTGGCTGCTTTGCACTATCCCAACAGTACAAAGCAAATGTAGAGCTGCAGATCTGGGAACTTGAGGATTCTCCTTCCCCAGGGAAATTCTTAGGCACTCTAGACCGCCATAATGGATCCTACACTCTCTCCCTGCTGATGGGGATGTGGTTGGGTGTCTCTGCATCCGTTTGTTCCCCGGCTGCTGTAATAGTCCCTGACACCCAGAAGAAGACAGAGCACCAACAGTTGTAATTTGCACCATGGACTAGATCAATGCTTGACAGCTTCAGGATGAGGAGATCACAAAGGGGAAACAAGTTCTCCTCCAGACTTGCACTGAGCACTCACTCTTCAACCCTTGTGGAGAATCTGGCCCACTAACTATTAATCGAAGCAGAGAGGAATTAAGAGGGATAGAGGCCAGAGAGAAAAGATTTGTTTCAAGATGAGATTTGAAAAGAGCCAAGAGCTATAAGATGATTTACAGTAGGGAGAGTTCCCAAAGGACAAACAAATGAGTGTGATATTTACATAATACACAGTAGTGAGTAAAGGGTAGTGTATCAGGTGTGTGATCATGTTAGGACTGTGTGTTAAATTAAATCACTAATGCACACTCTTCGTTTACATTAATTAATGTGCTCTGCTACTCATAAATTCCACAAGGATGTCATTTTTTGTGGTACTGAGTACCTCTTTCAAGGTGCTGAATGCCATCAAGTTTGTGGCAGTTGTAGGTACAAGTCAACAGTATGCAGGACTGGATCAGTGGGGTGGCTAGTTGATTACTCTTTCCTCCAGAGTAAAGGGATCATTTAGGTCAGAGATGAAAATGAGTTCCCCTTTTTGTGGACATCACGAAAGTAATACACGTTTCATTCAAGAGACGCTCAGGACTAGAAGAACAGAGGAAGGTTGGGATGCATGGCAGAGCAGTGTGAAGCACGGGCCAAGTTCTCTGCTGGTGTAAATTAGCACAGTTTACAGGAAGTCAGTGAGGCTTCACTAGTTCACACCAGCAGAGAATTTGGCCCCGTGTGTCTGCCCTAGCTCAAATCAGTGTTGTTAATCTGTCGTTTTCACTTGCCAAGCAGGTGGGCAGGGATGCCAGAATAGTACCAAAATGTTTGACCTTGCCCATGGGGGATTGACTAGACAAGTAGCTTGAGTTATAATTTTTAGCCAATCAGACAGTCCCCTTTCTTCAGCCCGATTTATAGATTAAAGCTGAAATGCAGATCAGGAAACTGGTAATTAAGTCTGTCATACCATTCTTTAATGCTGAAAAATACGTATTTATTTGGTACCCCTGAGAGTAAGGCTACTTGGACATGGTTGTGTCTGCTGACTGCATATGCACATACTGGCAGGTTGGTGAATGCATCCCAGCCCTGACCTGCTACATCCACTCTCATGTCATACTACGCCTTTCCAGAGCAGAGACGGTTGTGCCAAATTGCATGTGTGCTTGGTTGTACTGTGCAAAGGGAGAGGGACTATACTAAAAATCATTTCTGCTTGTGCCTTCTGCCAATATTTGGGGCTCCTGAGGTGAAATGCATTAACTCACTGCACCAGTAGCCTTGTCACACTCCATCCTGGAATCCATTATTGTATTGAAAGCACGGTGCCAAAGAGAGCAAATAAAGAGAAGAATGGAGCTAATTTAGAATTTGCTTTGCTTTCTTAGCTTTCTGCCATAACCTTTACATTATACAGTAAAAGCTGTGTTATCCAGCACTTTACCAACGGGAAAGCTCTAGAAACTGACATTTTGGGAGGGGGTGCGGGCACTGGGACGGAGTTTGGGTGCGGGAGGTCACCTAGGGCGCCAGGATTTGGGGAGCAGCATTTCTCCGCCCTTGGTGGTGGGCGGCTGCCTCCCAGCTCCACGCTCGAGCTGGGAGGCAGGAGGCAGCCGCCCGCTTCCTCGCAAAACCCTGCTGTGGCAAGGGCTGTTGCCGTGCCGCTGGGGCTCAGCAGGGCTTCACGAGGAAATGGGTGGCTCACCGCAGCTGCCACCTGCCTCCCGGCTCCACGCTCAGCGGCTGAGCATGGAGCCGGGAGCTGGGGAGGTGCCGTGGGCGGGGGGGAGGCTGCCGTGGCCTGCGGGCGGGGGGCTGAGCTGCCGCGAGTGGGGGCGTTAGCCGCCGCGGGGGGTGTGTGTGAAGCTGGCTGCCGTGGGTGGGGGGCTGAGCTGCCGCGGGGGGGGGGGGGCGCCGCAGTGTTAGCTGGGCTGGGGGGGAGGGCGCAGGGCTGGTGCAAGGAAGTTTCGCCTAGGGCGCAAAACTTCCTTGCACTGGCCCTGGGTGCCGGATCCAGGCAGTGCTCACCTTGGGTGGCTCCCTGCAAGTGGCAACATGTCTTTGCTGCTTCTAGGCGGAGGCATGGCGGTGGGGCTCCATGTGTTTCCCCTGCCCCGCCCCGAGCGCTGGCTCCGCATCTCTCATTCGCCAGGGACCGTGGCCAATGGGAGCTGAGGTGGTGGTGCCTGTGGGTGGAGGCAGCGCGCAGAGCTGCCTGTCTGCGCCTCTGCCTAGGAGCAGCAGGGACATGTCGACGCTTGTGGGGAGCTTCCCAAGGTGAGCACCACTCGGATCTGGCACCCTGTCCCCCCTCCTGTGCCCCAACCCCCTGCCCTGAGCCCCTTCGTGCACCCAAACTCCTTCCCTCTTAGTTAACTGGAATTTTTGACTTAGTGGCACCCCCCATTACCCCAACATGCCTGATCACAAAGTTTTTGCTGTAAATACATTTTAATACATTCTTACCTTAATTAAAATTAAAAGATATAAAGTGCATTAAACACACAACATTAAATGTATATTATTGACCTGAAAGCTCTTTGAATTTCTTTGTTAAGTATTTAGCTGGTTTGGTAGGCTGTGGAGCAGATGGAGGATAATTTGTGTTTATTACTAACATTAAATTCAAATGTATCTAGATATATACAGATGGTTTCTGTTTAATTGTATTCCTCTTCCCCTTGCCTTCACATACCCTTTTCCTCTTCCACTGTAAGAGCTTTGGTGTAGGGATTGTGGGCGGGATTTCCAAAAGCATCTAAGTGACAGGCGCGCAAATCCCGTGGATGTCACAGGATTGCCAACACCAAACACTCTGAATCAGGCCCCCAAAATCATGAGATTGGCTTAAAATCATGAGGGGTTTTTTTTTAATAAATTTTTTAAGTTTGCCTTCTAGTTTTTGTACCCTTTGGATGTACTCAGTTCAGGTTTTCAAGCTTTTTGCAGCAACCATGAGGGTTGGAAACTTACTTTAAAAAAAGCAATAAAAAAGAAACACAGTCTCATATATTCACGTGACTCCAGGAGCTGGAGATTTAAGAAATACATCAAATATTGCAAGACACCACATGCGACTTGTGCTCCTAAAATTCTACCATGTGTCTTTATATAGCCCCTAGCACAGTGAGGCCCTGATTCTGACTGGGGTTTCTGTGTGCCACTGTAATATAAGCCTCCAAAACAGGAGTAATCCCACTGACTTTGGCATGATTGATTATGGTATATGTCAGGACTACCGCTGTAAATAAGCCTATCCAGGATCAGGCTCATAGGTACTTTGCCAGTGAGTGTAGTTGGTAAGGTGCATATCAGAAGAGCATCTTTCAGACTGTACCAGAATAACCTTTACACAGGAGTCTTTCAGGAAGGTTTTAAAAAACCTGTTCTAGGTGATGTCGGGTGCAGCAATTGCAAGGCAGCCATTCTGATCTACCATATAAATACATGTTTATAAATTATTTACTCGACTGTTCTGGTCTGTTGCGTAAAATATGTATTTAGGGCATTTTTTTTGTGCAAATGTATCATGTGCCCAGCGAAACAGCTTCTTCTTCTTCTTCTTCTTCTTCTTCTTCAGTTTCTTTTATTCAAGTCTATTGGTTAAATCTGGAGAGCCAATTCCTGCAGTCTTCACTCAGGCAAATTTCCCATTGAAGTCATTTTTGGAAATGGCCGACTAAGTGGAACCTCGCTAATCCACACACTATATAATTCTCAGCAAAAAATGTCAGTCTCTCCCCACTACACAGCAAAGATTTAATAGCCCAGGGCTGTAGTGAGGTCTCATGTTACAGAGTATTTTTACAAAATATTCTGCAGAACATTTACTGGTACGTTATGAATGATTAACACAAGCAGTTAGAATTGAGCTGCAATTGTCAAAACAAAGGGAGAAACTCCATCTGGGGGGCATTCTCCTTGCTTTTTTATTGTGCTTCTCTGCTCACCCCCTAGCTTGCAAATTGGAAACATTTGCAACAGAGCAAATCCAGTCCCCATTCCTGTAGCCCCATTCCCTGGCTATGGGGCCATTGTGGTTCTTCTGCACGGGGGTTGTGCATCTGCTGAGTATTACAGGGCTCTGTAGACAGCAGGTGGGGGTGGGACTTAGGTGGGCCAGAGAAAGGAGCAGGAGCAGTGCTTGAGAATTTGTTTCTACGCATATCCTCTTCCCAGCAGAGTTGAGATGGTGCATAAGGGATAAAAGTCACTCATGGTGTGGAGGTCCTCTGGCACCAATTAAGCTCTGTATAGGGAGTGTGTTGAGGGGTTGCTGGTGATGTAACTATACATCCCCTAAGCACCAGCCCTCTATAGGTCAGAGTGGAAGGCCAAGCTGGAAGTGGGCAGGGAGAGGCGCTGGAGATCCACATTTGCAAGGCTCCTGTAATCACAGTACTTCATGTAACACAAAGGTTGTAGCCACTACTCTAGCCCAGGAGCTGGAAGAGCAGCCATGAGGAAGTTGTGCAGCCACCCACCTGCTGGGCCTGACTTCAGGAGATGGAATTCACATCCCCAGCCATTCACATAAACCTTAACTAATTGGGTATTATGTGTGTGGTGTGGATTTCACCCTAGGGCAGCATAGGGCTGCCTCATTGCCCCATGGGCTTCTGTGGAGAATGCATCTCTGTTGAGCACCTAGCCCAGTTACTGTCCTATGGATTTGCACCAGTGTCTCTCCCCATCATGAGCGTGATTTATCGTGGATCTATTATATCTTCTAATTTCTCCATTAAAGTCTCATTTAGGACGTGTCCTATCCAAGTGAAAGAAGAAAAATAAGCATTCTGATCAAATTCGCATTATCTACCTGCTGAGTTACCTTTTCAGAGCTGAGTATCTTGGTCATTATTCTTTTCTTTTTCCTCTTCAAACTACCTGGCTATGAGACAAACAACCTGCCAGTATTCGAAATGGAAGATATATACTAAGTAGCATCCAGGCCTAGTAACCTTCTCATTTGTTTAAGCATTTGTATGATTTTAAAAAGAGCCAAACCAATTATTTTTGAAATATGGTAAAAATCATTTGCTCTCAAGCTGACAGCTGTATGCGCCAAGTTTTGCTCTGCGAGACAGTTTTCACTGACAGTTGTAAACCCTTGAATGTAGGGGTTTATAATGGAAACTGCAACTCAACCTTCCCTGAAACTGTGCAGATGCACTACTGTAATATATATTTAATTACATACTGTATAACTATTACTTGTAATGAAAGCAAAGGACATGAAGCCTTCTAGCATCACACCAACTGTTTATATTTGGGATAGTTTGCAGGTGAAAATATGTAGCGGGGAACTTAAAATACAGGCTCTTAAACTGCTTGAATTGACTCCTTGAAGCCCTGGGTTGTGAAGTGATTTATTTGAGCTACAGCCTATAGACCATACATCACCTTCCTGGTTGGCTTTGTTGGCACCTTGTCACATTCTTGCCGGCTTGAGGAATTCATTGTTCTTGTTTGAACTGATAAGAACAAAAAAGGATTTTCTGCCTGAGACCTTGGGAAAGGCAGAGGGGGTGGAATGTTGACACGGAACAGCAGGGCTGCACTTTCCCAAGCTTTTCAGCCTTTGCATCAGCCTGCATTCTTCAATAGCAGGGAAGCACTGACTTTAGGTGTGTTCGTTGCAGCTTTATTTACTGTCCTCCAGAAGTAGGACCCATGGTGGAAGTGTTGGTGGCGGTGGTGGGGCGGGGTGTGTGTGAGGGGAAATGGCTTGTTTCAGCGCAAGAGATAGAATTGCGCAGAAGAGATTCTAGCATCACGTAAAAAGATCACACTTGCCAAAAAGGAATGCTAAACTTGAAGTGTCTCATGATTTGAGCCAGTCCCCTGAAGTTCATCTAATTGTGTATGTGCATTTTAGGAAAGGTACCCCATTGATCTTTTTCCCTCCGTTATGTGTAACCCCTGGATGATTCACCTATTACTCAGACAGAGTAAACGCATAAACCTGTGGGCTGCGGCTGGCTCTTGAACTCAGCCTTTGTGAGACAGTAAATGTAATAAAGATTGAGAGCATCATTTTACTACTTAGAGGCTTTGTTCTGGGTTTGCATATCACCTAGCACAGTGGGGCCCTGATCCATGACTGTGGCTTCAAGGCACTACTGTAAAACTACTACTACTACTACTAGTAACAGTAACACTTGACAGTTTCAAAGCACTGTACAACTTTAGTCTCACAATAGTGATGACAAGTATGAAACATTATTATCCCTATCAGGATAATAATGGCAAAAACAGAAGTTAGGTGACTTTCTCAAGGCCACATACTAAGTTAGTGTCAGGGCTAGAACGTGAACCAACGAATCCTTGGATTCCCCTCCCATGGTCATTCCAATATAGAGCTGGGGTTACCCAACTTTTTTCACTCAGGCCCACCTGTGCAGCTGCAATAGGCACTGCGGCCTCACTGTTAATTCTTCTTGAGGAAAATTATTAATTTTAATTATTGCATACATATAAACTATAACATTGCAAATAAACAACGTACATTTCCTTTTCATTTTATGCCAACGGAGCATCTGGGACTGTGTTGTTGCCAACCTCTGGGAACCCCTGCTATAGAGGATGCTACCTCTCAAATTATCTGAAAAATGGTCTGTGCTGCAGGTCTGAGAGCAGCATTTAACATTAAATGGGTGAGGTCCCCACAGGAAGAGAGAGTAAAAGGGAATTGGCTCAAGACGCACCTTTCAAATAGAAAAGCATATCTTACTTCTGATATTCTGACAAAGGAAAGCCAAGAGTGAAAGGGGAGAGAATAGTAGGGTTTCCAGTTCTTGCCACTGTAAAATCCTGTCCCTAATAGTTTTCCCAGTATTTGAGTGGCTCCAATGACTCCAAAGTTGCAGGAGCCGCAGACACTGAACTGGAAACACCTTAGAGGTGCTTTAACAGGTGTAACGAGGGGTAGGGCCAGGATGGGCTCTTCCCCTGGACCTAGCACATGGCTCTAGTGGCCGGTGCCTTTGCGGGCACCACCTAGGGCGGGAAGCAGGCTGTGCTTCCCGACCCTATAAACATATCCCTCCCCCCAACACCAGGCCCCAGTAAGAGAGAGAAAGAGTCAGGCTCTTCCCCCTCTTCCCCCACACATCCCCCCGACCCAGCATATGACACTCTGTGGACACCACATGGGTCAGAAGCTCCTTCATCTCCCATGGTGGGTGGAAAGAGTGAGGGACTGGGCCAGGCTTTCCTCATTCCCCCCACCAATCACACCCATAACCTCCATCTTCACAGCCTCTGGTCAGCTTTGTTAGTCCTGTGGCTCAAGTGGTCGGAGTCTGTCTGGAAGTGCTGTAGCCTTAGGGTTCAAACTCTGCTAAAGATACGCACTGTGGGGGTAGTTACATTTGTATGTAACAGAATTATATTTAACTTTCTCATTCTGAAAAATGGTTGTTGACTAGGAGTAGGGAGACCTGGGTTCTAGTCCAAGACTCTATGGTAAAAGGGTAAAAGGGCCACAGCTGGCCCGGGTCATCTGATTCAGGCTCACGGGGCTGAAGCTGCTGGGCTGAAAGTTGTCATTTGGACCCGTGCAATGTCCCAGAGCTCAGGCTCCAGCCCGACCTTGAGTATCTACACAGATTTTTCAGCCCCGTGAGTCTGCATCAGCTGACTCAGGCCAGCCAGTGTTTTTTATCCCTGTGTAGACATAGCCTATCGCCGGCCTGCTGTGTGACCTTGGGCCAGTCACTTGCCACTCTGTGCCTCAGTATTCTCATCTGTAAAATAGGGATAATGACCCTTATGTACCTTTTTGAGCTTGCCAGATGCAATCTGCTATATACATGCAAAATAGTTAATGTTATCAGCATAGAATGCACTGGTGATAAGGTTGTATGGATCCCCTGCCCTCATGGGAAGGTTTTCATCTGGAAGGTCAGATTAGTCCTCACTTTGAAGGAGTTAGCAATCAGCTAAGGCACATTCTCTACCCATGTTTCATTTTAGTTCACAATGATAGGAGCTGAAATCAAACAGTCAACACTTGTCATTGCTACTTATCTTGTCTTAAGGAGTAATTTCCATTATGACTTCATTAAAGGCAAGAAAGATCTGAGCAGAAGCAACTGGGGTTGTAGAACAGGCCAAAAAGCCGCAGTACAAGGTGAAGTAGTCATGTGTAATATGTGTGAGGGGGTGGGTGGATACATAGCTCACAAAACTTGTGTCAGTAAGAAGAATAGTCTATAACACAGCAATTCTGTTTTCTGCCTCCACACTCTTCTGCTCGCTTAAAGAGGGATGCTTTTGGCACACATAAGAGCAACTGTAAGCATCTGCAGCACTTCCTGCCATGGTAGTGTTAGGTGCTGAGTTTTTACAGTGAAAATGTAACATAACCTGCACCTGTTCCTCTCTTGCCACACATAATGCTGCAAGAGTCACAGGCCCCATGCTGCAGCCCTTACAGAACTGGTCCCATTGACGTTTGTGAATAAAGGCTGCATGATCAGGCGCCACCTTTGCGGGTTGTTTTTTTAATTGCTATTTTATTTTAAGACGACCCCTATTTATTACATCTGTTTCTCGAAGACCAGCTACTCTGACATTCCTCGAAACACATTGGTGAGCCTGCCAGCTTTGAGCTTTGCCTTTTTCTCATGCTTGGAAGCTGCCCTGCTTTCCAGGATTGAGCTCACTGACAGTGTATCACTGCTCTCTGCTGGAGAAGCTCTGAGCTAGGCTAGGCCTCTCTGGTCTCCAGCTGGTTGTCAGGAATGCAGATGCGATGGCTGAACTGATACCCTCTAAGCCTTCAAGATCAAACTCGACATAAGACTTATTCATGCTTGTCATATAGTGCAATTTAGGAGCTTTGTTGTGCAGAGAGGAGGATGAGAGAGATAAATACAGCAACACTGGCAAGACCCAAATATCTGCAGGCACATGGACTCAGCTCCCAGGTACTACATGATAGGCACTGTAGTGATGGTCACCGATTTCTGCATTAGTCTTTCCTGATTGCATTTGCAGCCGTGTACTATTTTTATATGCAGGTGTAAGAATTTTCTTCTGGTTAGATGCAATAAAGTCCTTTCATAATGTTGATTTTTTGCACAGGTGGGTGTGGCAGGCAATCAGTCAGTAGGGTAGTTTGTTCTATTTCTAGGAGTAAATATTAAAAGGGTTTCATTTGGGTCTTATCGATTAGATTTCAGGAGTCATGAAACTTAACCTTACTGTGGCATAAAGAGTTGCTGACACATTCAGAGGCACAGACCTGTGATCTGTGCTTCTCTGCAAAAATCACAGGTGAAAACTATATTAAAAATAGTCTCTCCAGCATGAGCCCCCTCCACCCCCAAACACACACACAGTATATCCTCTAATTTTTTATACTTCTGCAGATCTGGTATCCTTTTTACTTAAAAATAACTTGATGAATATAAATAATAAAAAGGCAGCTTTACAACAGCAATAAAGTGCTATTATAGTCTGCAGCATTCCAAGTGAATTATTGCTGTGCTGTCAAAGAAAACAAAAACATTTGGGAAGGACTGTTTATTTTACAGTGGTTGACCAAAAGTATGCAAGTGGTTATAAGAAATGTAGACAGCTAACGATGGGAGGTTCCACTTGCTCATTCTAAAAACCCATTTACAAACCTTTGACACTGACTTTAGAGCACTGGAGATAATGATAGGCACTTCCCATTGGGAAACACAGGCACTTCCATATCTCTTGCAAACCAACATTCCCTCCACTCCTTCTCCACCACCCAACCCCACAGACAAAAGGCAGGGGATTTTTACAACTGCAGTGGAACAGTTAAGCAAGCTGCAAGCAACAATTTCTGTGGAGCTGTTGAGCTTCGTAGTACTTTTGCACTACAGTAAGGTATAGCCTGCATATCTGTGGATTTATTTGCCTTGCTGAGAGTTTGCTAGGAGTTTGTCTCTCTTTTATTAAAGCTGCACCATTCAAAACTCTACACAGAGCAATTTTCTGCCATCAGTCTCCCAGCATACACAACTCCTTGCTGAAATCAGTGTATCAAAGTTGGTAGTAAAGTGTGGCCTATAGTGGTGAGGTGAGCAGATTTCCCATGTTAACTGTTTCTTTTGTCTCTTCAGAAAGACAGGTTCTGATCTGGCAAGGTTCTGAACACCTCCTGCTATGAACTGAGCACCCTCTCGTCCACTAACCTCAGCACATAGAATCATAGAATATCAGGGTTGGAAGGGACCTTAGTAGGTCATCTAGTCCAACCCCCTGCTCAAAGCAGGACCAAACCCCAATTTTTGCCTCAGATCCCCAAATGGCCCTCTCAAAGATTGAACTCACAACCCTGGGTTTAGCAGGCCAATGCTCAAACCACTGAGCTATCCACAGGCATCTCACACCTCACAGGATCAGGCCCAAAATCACAGCATACAGAGTTGGTGATATAATTGAGGGCTTGATCCTGAGTTCCTCATGGATCATTCATTGGCAGTTTGCCTGAATACAGAGCCAAGGATTGAGTCCTGAATCCTTATATCTGGATGCTCATTTGACTAAATGCAGCCCTCTACATCCTAAAATACAGCTCACAGCTGCCTTCTCTTTGTAACTGTACAGTGAGGACAAAGTTGATCATCGATGGGATTTTATTACTAGTGAATCCAAACAGCAAGCCATTTCTGTTCATCTGATACAGTGCAAGCAAATGTTATGCCTGAGTGCCTTTATTCCAGCGTGAAAAATACTTATGAATTTATTAAGGCTGTCAAGCAATTCAAAAAATTAATCGCACTGTTCAAAATAATACAGTATTATTTATTTAAATATTTTGGATGTTTTCTACATTTTCAAATGTATTATTTCAATTATAACACAGAACACAAAGTGTACAGTGCTCACTTTATATTTATTTTTTATTACAAATATTTGTGCTATAAAAAACCAAAAGAAATAGTATTTTTCAATTCACCTCATACAAGTACTGTAGTGCAATCTCTTTATCATGAAAGTTGAACTTACAAATGTAGAATTATGTACAAAAAATAACTGCATTCAAAAATAAAACAATGTAAAACTTTAGAGCCTATAAGTCCACTCAGTCCTACTTCTTGTTCAGCCAATTGCTCAGACAAACAAGTTTGTTTACATTTTTGGGAGATAATGCTGCCTGCTTCTTATTTACAATGTCACCTGTAAGAGAGAACAGGCATTCCCATGGCACTGCTGTAGCCGGTGTCATAAGATATTTACGTGCCGGATGTGTTAAAGATTCATATGTCTCTTCATGCTTCAACCACCATTCTAGAGGACCATTTTTACAGTGCAAATATTTGTAATAAAAATAATAATATAAAGTAAGCACTGTACACTTTGTATTCTGTGTTGTAATTGAAATCAATATATTTGAAAATCTAGAAAAACATCCAAAATATTTAATACATTTCAATTGGTATTTTATTAACAGTGTGATTAAATCAGCGATTAATCATGATTAATTTTTTAAATTGCGATTACTTTTTTTGAGTTAATCACGTGAGTTAACTGCAATTAATAGACAGCCCTACAAAGTATGAACCTGATCCAGTGCCCTCTGAAGTCAGGGGAAAGATCCATCAAATTCATGGGGCATTAGATCAGGCTGTAGGTGCAGCTGTCATGATTCTGGCAAGATGCCCGTAGGGTCTCATTGTTGGGTATGTCTACACTGCAATAAAAAACCCGTAGCACCAAGTCTCAGAGCCCAGTTCGGCTGACTTGGGCTTGTAGGGCTCAGGCTGAGGGGCTATGAAATTGCAGTGTAGATATTTGGGCTCATGCTGGAGCCACCTTGCAAGAGGTGAAGGTCAGAGTGCCCAGGCTCCAGTCCACATCCAAATGTCTACACTGCAATTTTGTAGCCCCACAGCCTGAGCCAGGTGAGCCCAAGTCAGCTGACCTAGGCCATGCGGTGGATCTTTTATCAGTGTAGACATGCCCAATAGGGAACAAAATTCACCACCCTTCAAGAGCATGTGAAGATGCTTCTTCATAGAGCATATTTCTTCATAGTTCCCATAGTTCTCAAGCCCCGGCAAGGGACACTTCCCCATGATCACTTTCCCCTCCCCCTTTTCCCCCAATGTCTAGAAACCAGATTACAGTTGGCAGAAGCATCCATGTATTTACAGGAAAAGTACGATTGTCTTTTTGATGAAAAGTTCAGTTTCCTTTCAGGAAAGACATCATCTGATTTGAGAGAGGCTTTCTGATTGCTGCCCTCACTCTGTGAAATCCATGAATTGATCCCTACTTTTGCCGGTCACAACATAAAAGTTGTCTAAAAAATCTTAAAGATTACGAAGCAGTCTTTCAGTTAATAGTGGAAATAATAATTTAAAAAACCCCACTCCAGCAAATCCATGTGCTGGCTGCTAAGCAGTGGAAAGATCAGGTTGGGTCTGGTTCTGTTTTTAGCCGATGTCCTGCAGGGGGAAAAAATAGAAAGAAAGCAAACTGCTGAAGAATTTGATTCATCCACTGCCCTATTCCGTACACACAGAAACATGCGCACACTCAGAATAGTTGTTAATGAAGATCTGTTTATGAAGGAAGCATGTTAATCCCAGTGAACCTGCCTTTCATAAACGTGCTGGGATTACTGAGTCACTGCTGTTTACACATTTTCCTTCCCTTTAGCTGCACGCCCTTTCCCATGTGTTCATGCAGTGCATGTGAATTGGTCTGAGGAGAGCTCCTGGGAAGTCCCCAAGTAAGCCCCTTAATGTGGAATTTCATTAGAAAGTCAAGGTGGGGAGTATCTATGAGCCTCTTGACAGCTGATCAGTACATTTGTCATTCATTTACCACCCTAGTTGACCGCTGGTGCCAGAGAATGTACAGTATTACCTCGCGTTGCTACATAATTAAAGTTATCTGCTCTGACCAGAGGAAAATAAGCATGGGAAAGCCTTGTGCTGATGTGTGCCAAAAGCAACCATGGTCAATGGGAGAAAGGAAGAAAGGAAGGAAGGAAGGAAGAAAGAGAAAGAAATGCTGTGTGGTGCCTGGGCTGTTTGCTGCTTGTATTAGAATCATGCGCTGCTATTTCTACTGTTTTTGCCAATTGGCATCAGTCCACCTTTTCTGTTCATGCTCAAACAGCCAGGAACACTATGGTGAGAGAGGAAGCCCCTTCTCATATACTTCTAGCTGAATTGCCAATGGTTTGCGTTTGTAGTGGATCCAGCAACAAAACAAAACAACCCTGTCAAATCAGCTGTGTTCATTAACAAATAAAGCCACTGAATACTATTGCAGTGGCATCTTGGTGCTCTGCCGTACTCTTCTGAGTGCCATTTCATGCCGTACCTTCCATAAAAGGATTTTGATGTACTCAAAAGGCAAAAACAAAAGTGTGTGTACGTTTCTTTAGACTTGAATAGTTACTTTGTTATACCAAAGAGCCAAAAAGAAAACCCCCAAACCACCTTCTAGTCAAGTTTAGGTAAAGGTGAATGAACTTGATCTAAACTGATCCAGTTGATTTGAACTTTTAGCACAGCTGAACAGTACAAATCAATTGCAGTTTCTCCTCTGTACAGGAAATGGTAAATGCTGCATATAAACAGCATGTAACGAGAGAATCTGAGTCGTCAGCTTACATGTGCAGCCTGGGCATGCATTAAATGTGTCTTGTGTCCAAGTTATAGCCACAACTGAAATACCTTTAGGGAGGCTGAAAAATGTGGATGAAGAGAGGGAAAGGTAAGAAAAACCCTAGCTATTTAAAAGGTATGAATATAGAAGTAGCCTAAAGAGGTTTCGGAATTGTAAATGTGTCCTGGCAATTTTAATGGAGTTTATACTGGTCAGAGGTTTGATCCCATAATTAGCATTTTGTGATTGTTAGTCCTGTTAGGCCAAATTCAGCCCTGGTGGAAGCAGGCTCATCGTCACCAGCATCAGTATTATTGTACTTGCATACACCAGGGCTGAATTTTGTCTACGGTATCCAACTTGAAAAATGATCTTTAGGCTTTTTATCTAACCACTGATTCTGAACCAGTCTTCCAGCAATACTGCTGATGTGCCCACGCATAGGGCCATACTGTACTCTCTGCACTTCTTCCTTCTGTGGACTCCAGTGGGAGCTACTTACTAGTTTTTGCATCTCAAGACTAAATTTGGACCATAGTATTTTCTAAAGTAACTTGCCATCAAGAGTGATGGAGGGGAATATTTCTATCAGGAACAGTGTGGTTTCAGTGGACTCAAGACACTTTTATTTCTAGAATTTATTGGTGCCTGCATATACTTCTGTGCATTAAAACTTCCTTTTCTTCAGTTGGCATCCTGTAAAGGCACAGCCTGCACTAAGAGTGATTTATTCAGCTTTCTAAGAATTATAGACTAACATTAATGTAATGTGTTTTGAGAAGCCTAATAATCATTATTTAAAATGGAAAAATCCATTTTTTAAAGACCTGCCCCCCCCCCCCTGAATTTATAGAATCATAGAAGATTAGGTTTGGAAGAGACCTCAGCAGGTCATCTAGTCCAACCCCCTGCTCAAAGCAGGACCAACCCCAACTAAATCATCCTAGCCAGGGCTTTGTCAAGCCTGACCTTAAAAACCTCTAAGGACAGAGATTCCACTACCTCCCTGGGTAACTCATTCCAGTGCTTCACCACCTTCCTAGTGAAATAGTGTTTCCTAATATCCAACCTAGACCTCCACCACTGCAACTTGAGACCATTGCTCCTTGTTCTGTCATCTGCCACCAGTGAGAACAGCCGAGCTCCATTCTCTTTGGAACCCCCCTTCAGGTAGTTGAAGGCCGCTATCAAATCCCCCCCTCACTCTTCTCTTCTGTAGACTAAATAAGCCTCATTCCCTCATCCTCTCCTCATAAGTCATGTTCCCCAGCCCCCTAATCATTTTTGTTGACCTCCATTGGACTCTCTCCAATTTGTCCACATCCCTTCTGTAGTGGAGGGCCCAAAACTGGACACAGTACTCTAGATGTGGCCTCACCAGTGCCGAATTGAGGGGAATAATCACTTCCCTCGACCTGCTGGCAATGCTGCTAATGCAGCCCAATATGTCGTTAGCCTTCTTGGCAACAAGGGCACACTGTTGACTTATATGCAACCAGGGCACACTGTTGACTCATATTCAACAAGGTATTAACTGGTATTTATTCTTCTCAGTGTTTCTGAGATGCTGAGTAGAGAAACAGTTTTTACCAATAGTGAAATATAATACTTTTAACACTTGCCACTTACACAGCATTTTTGAAACACAGTCTCTTTTATGCCAAGCTTTAAGAGCTATCATAATTCCATTTAGTAGATGGGGAAACGGAGGCAGAGAGTGAGTTAGTGGCAAAGCTGGGAATGGAAGTCAATTCTTCTGACTCTCAGTTCATTCCTTATCCACTGGTCTCTGCAGCCTTTCCAAATCCTAAATACGTTCTGATAATAAAAACAATAAGTAAATATATTTTATAACTATAGAAACAAATCTTAGCTGTTCTGGTAAGTTTTAGCTCTAACTAATGCAAACATTTATTATGAAGTAAATTGTATCTTTCAGTTATTGAAGTTAATTTTAAGCAAGAAATATTCCTTTGTTTAAATGGAAACCTAGTTGCAGTTTTTAATTCCCCCTCGCTTCCCCCCCCCCCCCCGCCCCCAGTCTCCTCATAGTTGGGAATACTTTGAAAATGGAAAACCTAATCATTGGGCTACTCAGTTACGTAGGTGTGAGCAGATTGCACAAGTACTCCATCATTGCTCTTCTTCCTGCAAGCAACACTCTGAGCTATAGCTACAGTGTGTGCTAGATTCATATTCCAATGCGATCCAGGGAAAGTCAGGTGGTAGTAAAATACACTTGAAAGCCCTATCGCCTGAGAAAAATGCAGTTCATGCGTGATCTGGGGACAAGCCTAGTGAAAAAGAGGTTGAACTCAAAATGAAGAAGCAAGTACCACACATGATTCATCCCTCAATTTCAGCAGGCCTCCCTAATCCACTCAGCTTTAATGTCTTCTGAATCTAAAGCATCTGCTTCTGGAAAGTCTACCACCTCTGCGTACAGTGTCTAGGCTTGGTTAGATTACACGAAGAGCGTGGAGAGTCTAGTATTTAATATCCTTTGGGGTACTTTTGCTTCCTTGCTTTTTATAGACAATGAGTAAGTCTGTGAGAGTCATTTAAGCCTAGAATTACAGTAGATGTTGTAGGCCTTGTATATTCTTTATGGCAAACGGTAAACTGCAAACGCTCCAGCCTCAGTTCTATTTAAATGTTAAGGGCCAGACCGTTGGCTGGTATGAATTGGTGTAGCTCCACTGAAGTTGATGGTGCTATGCTGATTTACACCAGCCAAAGTTCTGCCTTGAATAATTTAATGAAAAGCAGGTGCTTTATACCTAACTCTAACCCTGACCCTTGAGCACTGTAGGACAACTAAAAACCATCCATCTTCAGATTCTCTCCTGGCAAAACATTGCAATGACCAGATACATCCATGCTAAACATTTTTTCATGAAGTGAGAACTAGTTCAATCACATGTAAGGTTAGTTATAAATTCTGGTAGCCTTTAAGAGTAGTTCTTTTTTGCCCTTCATAATAGAAGCACATGCAGTGAAGCAGGACCAGCAAAACTGCTCCCCTCATTTGCGTTGGGTTTATCAGTGAGCAGAGGTTCTTGGGTGATCTACCACACTCTTTCTCCCAAAGTTAGTGAGCCTTTCACACGTCCACACACATTGGAGAAAGCTCCCCCAGCAGTTTGCCTTTCTGAGATATTGAAGCAACAGCCACAGTGGTGTCTTTGGGTAGGGAGAGAGATTAGGGATTAGAGGAGAGTTTGAATGAGTTCTTGGTAGGAGCACTTAGAAACTGGGATCTGTTTAACCCTCCAATCTTGCTACATTAGTCAATAGCTCAAAGCAGTAACACGACTCCTTCCTACATAAAGAAAATATTTTCTTGAGGATTTACAATAATATTTGTTCAGGTAAATAATTCTAGCGCACCAGCAGAAAGGGGTCTGAACACTGGAATCCTTTGTCTGGATTCACTGAAGCTCTACAATAAGTAGCTTGTGGATTTCCCCCTATTTGTTGTGTTTTTAGAAGAGGAGCATATGTTATCTTGAGTTCTTCAGGTCCTCGGTGACAATGAGTGCATGACTCCATTTGAGGTGACTCTCATGTACTCTGTTTATTTTCTTATCTATTTTAGAATTTTATATTGCCACCCCTCACTACAGTGTCTGAGCATCTTCCACGCAAAATCGATAATAGCAACGTCCATGGTGGATTTTGTGGAGCCTCTTCTTCTCCCTTCTTGGCGTAAATGCCGTTTGGGGTTTGGGTTTATATGGTTTGATTTTTAGAGCGTGCACTTGGGAAGGTGGGTGTGCCACATTGCGAATGCCATTCTTGTTATGGTGGAAAGGCTTTATTTGAAGAGGAAATGTTAAGATATCTTTATGCTGCAGCCAGGCACATAATTTGCAGCTTAATCTGGACAGGGTCGCTAAATGAACCATGGCAGCACAGGGTTCAGTGCAAGCTGTAAAAGCCCCCCAATCCTCCTGGGCACATACTGGCATTGCTAGCCCATGCTGAAGCCTACCCCACTGCATCCTCACTTCTATTATAAGAGAGCTAGCTAGATTAAAACTAGCATGGGTGTGTATATACACGCGCTGCAGATTACACCTCCGGCTACACTGTAGACATAGCCTTAGTCTTCTAATTGTGCTTGCTAGACTTGTCAGTCCACTCCACCTCCCACGTTTGTCTTTTGCAAATGGACAGGCAGTTCTGTAAAATGGAGGAAGAATTCTCATACATGGGAATTATACCAATCAGAAAAGCTTCGGCCACTTGCCTGATTTATTCTTCCCCGTCGCCCACGTCAATTACACTATTAGTTGTCCCCCTGCATTCTCTTCCACCCTGTCTGCTTGTGTATTTACACCACACACATCACCATGGCCTGTGAGCCAGCACCTCTGAGTGTTAGTATACACTGAGAGGGAACAAGGTGATCCTTCTGTTCCCTGGGGTCTCTCTGGAACTCAGCTCTGATGGGGCAGGGTTAGGAAGAGTAACAGACTTCCAGATTGCTAGATTTTCAAAAAGGGATGGTAAAGGTAACTTGTCGGAGGTGGCAAAAAGCATTTTTGTCACTCAGTAAGGTGAGCTGCGTAATCATTCGCTGCAGCTTCTGCACTTCTCTGACTTATATTGAGCTGTGCATTGATCTTACATTTTGTCTAGCCTGGATTTATTGGCCTACAAGTGTGGATATGGTAGATTAAAATAATTTTTACAGTTGTTACCATCTTTATTCCTGTTCTGAGCAACACGGTGGTACAATCTCTGCACAAGCTTTCCTCAAACCCAGTCTGCTTCCTCATCAACTAATACCCTCCTTCCCATTTGCCTTTCTGCCATAGGTTGGGGCCCAGATGCTACTGCTACAGAAAGTAGCCTGTGATAAGATTACACATCCTCATTGCTCTGTTGCAAAGGAAACTCTGTAGTCTAAGAGATATGCCTGGTTGAAAGCAGTGTTGTGCAGATCATACGTTCCTGGTCTGATGGATTAAGAGTGTGCTTATAATTTTGGGTGTGTGTGGAAGGAAAGAGAGCCGCCTTGCATCTCCAAGTGTGGGCTGAAGAGTCCATTCAGTTGCACATGTGTTTCTTCTCTTCTGTCTCTCTGTTCATTTTTGGCCTCCTACTTATTTTCTCTCTTTCTAACCCTATGCTTCCAAACACCACCATCTATTTAGTCAGTCTGGTGACTGCAGTTTTATAACAATCTGCCTACTTGTTTCCTAGTGGAAGAATAAAAGAGAAAGCCCTGTCTCCCCCACTGACACTCACGCTGATGGTCTTGGCTGGGGAACAGATACTGTTGGCAGAGATCTGAGAGGAACTCACAGTGGTAGCAGAAGAAAAAGAATTTGGCAGGGAGGTGAGCCACATGATTCTGATTCATACTGTACTCTTGAAATGTGGCAGGAGGGCTAGGAAAGGCTTTAAGTGCCAGCACAGAGAAAGCAGAGACACTCACATTCAAACATCATATTCTTTTTATAGCACAGGCATGCCTCATAGGAAAAATATTGAACTTGGCCTTCTAGCGTGAAGAAAATAGGCCCAACTGTGATTATACTGCTTGAGTCACTCACTTAATCAGTTACTGGTTGCATGTAGGAAGCCTTCTATTAGGCTGAATTGAAAAATTTGTTTTTAATTAATTAATAGTGACACTGAGCTGTTTTTTCATTTGCTCAAAACTGTTCATTTGTAGTTTCTTTTATGTAAAACACTCTTAAGATACCGTAATTCAGAAGAGCAATCGTCTTAATTCAGGCATTTGACGTAAGTGCCTTATAGATGGGTTGTTTTTTATTTTGTTTTGTTTTTGTTATAGCCAATGTTAGTAATTTTTAGGAAAGCTACCCTACTGATGCATTTGGGGCCAGATTCTGTTACGTTTACTCATGTCCCTTATCATACGAGTGATCCCACACATGGAACAAATGTGAGTAAGGGGAACAGAATCTGGTTCTTTATTTGTTTTAACATCATATCTTGAAGCATAATATGCTGCGGAGAGGCCGTAGATAGACCAAGTCTGATTTAATGTAGTTTTACGAGTTCTGAAAAATTCTAGTTCTCCTTTGTCAGTTCACCCTGTTTTGAAAACTTAAACGACACAAGACCTGCTATTGGGTAGACCCCTCAGTTTTATTCTGACTAAGCTCTGTTGTCTTTTAGGGAGTTGGCTAGAAACACAATTAGAAAATTGTAGCTGTATCTTGTAATGTAAGTCTCCAAAACCCTGCACATTTACAAGGCCCTTGTTGGCTCAAAGGCTTATTGCTTCCCCATGTGCCATAAATCTGTATCTGCATCAAAAAATGTAGGGGCTGCAGTGTATGGAAGTTCTTCTTCCTCACTGAGTGTGTCTCTGACAGATTTATATTGATGGTTGCACTGCACTACAGTCACAGACTTCTATTATATTCAAGCTCCACTAACTTAGTCCCTATTTCCTGTTTAAGGTGAGACAAGGTCCTGTATGAATGAGGGGTGAAATTACAGCTGAACTCTCTAATTGCTGTTACTATAGGACAACCTTTAAGAAATATAGCAAGACCTTTTGTGTCCAGAGCTACCTCTGCACTCTCTTCACCAGTTTGTTTTATGCTGAGGCAGTCCGTGTTTCCACTCTCACCCGTGGAAAGAAAAGTCAGTAAATATATTTCAGTAAATCTCATTATATTTATAAAGGGTATTTGAAAAAGGTCAGAAGTACTTTAATGCTTGAAGAATACAGCTAATTTAAGTTCCCCAAAACTTTCAAGACCCGTCCTGGATTTTTAATTAAGAGCATGTAAAATGCAAAATACTAAAAGTTAAACACCAGCGATTGTTATTTCAGGCTTCAAGCTTAGGAATGTTAATTTAACACTGCACAGATCTAGATTTGGAAACAGTACCTGTTCCTGCTTAGATATATTCATATCCTGATGAACATGCCGAAGGTTCAGAGGGGTAATCACAATGTTCTTCTGTCTGACCTCATGGATGATTGTTCCTGCTGGCTCATGGATGATTGTTGAGTGACTGAATCACTACCGAAGGGTATACATTTAAATGCTGGCCACAATTCCTGAAGCAGAGAAGTGAACATAAAATGTAATTGATTTATCTGATTTGGTTTAGGTAGGATTCTCCCACCCCCAGACATTTCATGGCGACTGGAAGAGAGAAAAATCCAGGATTTAGAGTGGGATTTTCCAAAGCCCCAAAGTGACATGGGGTGTAAAGCCCATTGAAAATCAAGTCGCTTTGGGACATTAGAAAATCCCACCCATAAACTTCTCCAGTAGACAACAGGTCTGATTCTGATCTCACTTGTACCAGATGAGTACCATTGGCTTCAGTCACTCCTCATTTACATGGGTGTAAGCTCTAAATCAGGACCAATACAGAGGCAACACTAACTAACATTTAGAGAGTGACACTCTCAAATTTACCTCTTGCTTGTGCTCTGGAAATGCTCTCCTCACATGCATTTGAAGGGTGAACCAACAAGGGACGATCTGTCTAACATACCAAATCTGTCTGGGTTCTTACACTTAGACCATCACCTTGGTATCTGATCCCCTCACCAAAAGACATCTACAAGACTCCATCCAGAGAGCACACTCTATGTATGTGGAGAGAAATGGAGAAGCTAAAAGGGGATAAATTGCGACAGCTGAAGGAGCAAGGGGGATCAGCACTGCACAGCTGCCCTGACACTTCCTTATGCAGGCACTAGAGCATCACTAAGCCCTGGTCTACACTACGAATGTAGGTCGAATTTAGCAGTGTTAGGTCGATTTAACCCTGTACCTGTCCACACGACAAAGCCATTTTTGTTGACTTAAAGGGCTCTTAAAATCGATTTCTGTACTCCTCTCCGATGAGGGGATTAGTGCTAAAATCGACCTCGCTGGGTTGAATTTGGGGTAGTGTGGACACAATTCAACGGTATTAGCCTCTGGGAGCTATCCCAGAGTGCTCCATTGTGACTGATCTGGACAGCACTCTCAACTCAGATGCACTGGCGAGGTAGACAGGAAAAGCTCCGGGAACTTTTGAATTTCATTTCCTGTTTGGCGAGCGTGGCGAGCTAATCAGCACAGGTGACCATGCAGAGCTCATCAGCACAGGTGACCATGCAGTCCCAGAATCGCAAAAGAGCTCCAGCATGGACCGAACGGAAGGTACTGGATCTGATCACTATATGGGGAGAGGCATCCGTGCTGTCAGAACTCCGTTCCAAAAGACGTAATGCTAATATATATGCCAAAATCTCCAAGGGCATGATGGACAGAGGTTGCAACAGGGACGCACAACAGTGCCGCGTGAGAATTAAGGAGCTCAGGCAAGCCCAGAATTGTAGTCCTCCCAGAATCGTGGAGCGTAGAATGTTTCTACGCTCCCCCTATCATCTCCGTCCCTGAGGTTATCGCAGATTAGAAGGCGAAAAAAATGCACTCGCAATGACATGTTTTCCTAGCTCATGCAGTCCTCCCGCACTGATAGGGCACAGCTTAATGCATGGAGGCATTCAGTGTCAGAGGCCAGGAAAGAATTAAGTGAGCACGAAGAGGGGAGGCAGGACGAGATGCTGAGGCTAATTGGGGAGCAAACAGACATGATGAAGCGTCTGTTGGGGGAGCAAACGGACATGATGAAGCGTCTGTTGGAGCTGCAGGAAAGCCAACAAGAGCACAGACCCCCACTGCATCCACTGTATAACTGCCTACCCTCCTCCCCATGTTCCATAGCCTCCTCACCCAGATGCCCAAGAACGCGGAGGGGGCAAGGGGAGACTCCGGGCACCCAGCCACTCCACTCCAGAAGATGGCCCAAGCAACAGAAGGCTGTCATTCAAACAGTTTGATTTTTAGTGTGGCTACAATAAGCAATGTAGCCTTGTCCTTCCCTCCTCCCCCACTCCACCCGGGCTACCATGTCCGTTATCTCTTTTTTTTTTTAATTAATAAAGAAAGAATGCATGGTTTCAAAACAATAGTTACTTTATTTTGAAGTGGAGAGGATGGTTGGCTTACAGGGAATTAAAATCAACAAAGGGGGCGGATTTGCATCAAGGAGAAACACACACAACTGTCACACCGTAGCCTGGCCAGTCATGAAACTGGTTTTCAAAGCCTCTCTGATGCGCAGTGTGCCTAGCTGTGCTCTTCTAATCACCCTGGTGTCTGGCTGCTCAAAATCGGACGCCAGGCGATTTGCCTCAACCTCCCACCCCGCCATAAACGTCTCCCCCTTACTCTCACAGATATTATGGAGCACACAGCAAGCAGCAATAACAATGGGAATGTTGGTTGCGCTGAGGTCTGACCAACAGCGCCAGTGAGCTTTTAAATGTCCAAAGGCACATTCTACCACCATTCTGCACTTGCTCAGCCTATAGTTGAACTGCTTCTTACTACTGTCCAGGCTTCGTGAGCCATGGGAGCAAGGGGTAGGCTGAGGTAGGTGCAACCATGCAGTGCTGCCGGCTGGGAGAGCAGCCTGAGGCAGAAGCCTCCAGCTCGCAGGAGAGCAGAGTTGCAGCAGAAGCCGTACATCATGCCCTGGAGATTGCTAGGAGTCGGGCAAGGAAAACTTTCCAGAACCTCCGGCCAAGCTACATGTCCAACGAGGACGGCTACCAGTCCTACCGCACTGTCTAAAGCAGAGTTGCAGGACAGCAGCGTTGCAGTGGAAGTGATGGAGCTGTACACCATGGACAAGGACGGTTAACAGTCCTACTGCACCATCTGCTGCGAAGGCACCCAGGAGCTGCAGCAGTGACAGTGAGCTGAGCAGGCTCCATGCTTGCCGTGGTATGGCGTCTGCACGGGTAACCCAGGAAAAAAGGCGCGAAACGATTGTCTGCCATTGCTTTCACGGAGGGAGGGACGACTGACGACATGTACCCAAAACCACCCGCGACAATGTTTTTGCCCCATCAGGCTTTGGGAGCTTAATCCAGAATTCCAATGGGCGGTGGAGACTGCAGGAACTGTGGAATAGCTACCCACAGTGCACCGCTTTGTAAGTTGATGCTAGCCATAGTAGTGAGGACGCACTCCGCCGACTTTATGCGCTTAGTGTGGACACACACAATCAACTGTATAAAATCTCTTCCAAAAAATTAACTTCTATAAAATCAACCTAATTTCGTAGTGTAGACATGCCCTTGGTGGCATAAAGATGCTGTATCAGCTGCTTTGCCTCCACCTTGGTGGAGTGACACAGGTGTGTCCAGAGAATCGTGAGCATGGCCAGGTTTCTCTGATGACCCAGCAATCTCTGATTAGTAGAAATGACACCTCCGGGTGCCGGGCATGTAGCGTAAATGAGAGGAACTGAACCCGCCTCAGGGTTAAGGGAATGCAAAGGGAATTTAAAGCTCCCATAGCATACCTCTCCTATGTTGTGCTGAGCACTTTTTGGCCGCAGCTCAGCATCTGGGCCAGTCAAGCTGTTTTTATTTTATAGAAAGTTTGCTTTAATCAGTAGTTTGATTTTAGGATTTAATGGTGGTTTGGCTGCTTCTAGCAAAAAATAATAAATAATCTGAAAACATTTCTGGCTTTGGATGAGAGGGGACTTCAAACCATTCCAGATCCAAAGCCCATCAATATAAATCCTCACTCTTTTTTATTTTAGAAGAGAGGACTGGTATGAAACTAGCTAGCTATGGCCCCCCATTAACCACAGTATCTGAGCCCCTCACAATCTTGAATGTCATTATCCTTTCCATGCCCCAGGGAGGTAAGGAAGTGCCATTATCCCCATTTCACAAAAGTGGATCTGAGGCACCGACAGACTAAGGGCCAGACTTTTAAAGCTATTTAGACAGCCAAAGATACAGACAGGCAGCTAGTGGCATTTTCAAAAGCGCCTGGGCACCTAACTCCTATTGAAATCATCTATCTGTATCTTTAGGGTCCTAAGTACCTTTAACAATCTGGCCCTAAGGGTACATCTACACTAGAATAAAACACCCATGTCTGGCCCGTGTCAGCTGTCTCAGTCTCATGGGGCTGAGGCTTTGGGGCTGTACAATTGTAGTGTAGATGCCTGGGCTTGGGCTGGAGCCTGGGCTCTGGGACCTTCCCCCTTCGTGGGGTCCAAGAGCCCAGGATCCAACCCAAGCCTGGATTCCTCATTGCAGTTTCATAGCCAGAGCCCTGCAAGCCTGAGTCAGCTAACAGGCTAGCTGCGGGTGTTTTATTGCAGTGTAGACGTACTGTAAGTGACTTTCCCAAAGCTCGCAGCCTTGTTTCTACAGGACGTCAGTTGCTTATAATTATCCAGCTTTATCTTGTTTTGGTTTTTTTTTTCAATAAGGTACAACTTGAAAAATATACAGTGTCCCCATAAAATCTTCTATGGGTGGTTGATTTGTTTTCTTTGTACTGCAATTAATGCTTCATAACAGCTAGTAAATCAGTAGTTCATTCATGGAAATTTTTGAGCACAGCCAAACGTACAAAATAGTAAAAAGAGCATGTGTTTAGATTATACAGCCTCATCTTGGAAGAAAGAGCTCCAACTTTTCGCGCTTTTCCATGATAGCCTGATTGACCACTAGTATGCATCACAGTCACATTGATTTACCGTACTATTCCTTCTTTTAAATAGTTTAAAAAAAATTATTACCAAAGATGTTAAGGGCTGTTTGATGGGGTCACTTTTAGAAATATATTTTAAAAGGTCAGCCATCTGCACGGCTTTGAAAATAGGGCTCAGTAAATCAAGTTTTGGTGTGTGCGCATGCATTCGTGTGAGTGTATGCTTGTGTGTGTGTGTGCTTGTGTGTGCCTTTTGCAAGCTCTGCATTTTTCTTTGATGACCTATTTTCCTAGTTGATACTTATCTTGCAGAAGATGCTCTTAGGATGTATGCAGCTGATGGTAATTAAAGAGCTGGTGTGTGGAGACGTGCACCCCTTTTGGAGGCAGTGTAATTAATGGCTTGTTCTGTCAGCGTGTCTGTTCTCTGCTAGAATTAATTGCGCTTTTCTGTCGTGGGGTTCTTTTAGTGCCTAATCCTGCAAAATGCTGAGTAGCTTCAATTCCCATTGACTTTAACGAGAGTAAAAGGTGCTCTGCACCTGGTAGCATGCACTAGCCCCTTGCACCCCTTTATTTCCATCTCCGTCCATGTAAATGCAGAGATAATAGGAGTGCAGGGCACAACGCCACATGGCATTTCAGAATAGCTGAATTCTCATTTTTGCCTACAGGTCAGATTCTGTTACCCTTACCCATGTGAAATAGGATGGTACCTTACTCCTCCAGGAGTCCCATTGAAAATGATTCAGCACGAACAAGGATGACAGAATCTGTCTCTGTTTCCGTTTGATTAAAGGCTCAATCCCGCTCTTGTTAAAATGACAAAATTCCCATTGATTTTGATGGAAGCAAGAGTGGGCCCTTATCCTTAATATTGTGTAGCAATGGCTTGGTATTGGACTAATTTGCAGTAGACAGAAAGTAGTTGTTTCTCTCTCTATTAGTCCCCTGGATTGATTTTTAATTATTAGACGATAACAGTCCTTTTAACATTGCTGGGCTCTTACAGATAGTCAAGCAACGAGTAATGTATCAGTGCTCTGAATAGGCAGTATTTTGTTTGATTATACAACTCTGTATCCTTTGACTGCCATTGCACTCCTTAATAGATGTAAATCCACCAGGACTAGTAAAAAAGCATTTAAAACAAATAGTAAAATGAACAACATTTGCAGAGCAATAAAGGTACCACCTTTGCAACAACTTCACTCCCATTTTGAAAAATGCTAGTGAATTCATCTCCAAAGTTGCAAATAAATAATATTTTATTAGGTTTCAGATATGCATGCATGCACACACAGAGCCTAACGGGAACAAGATTTTTAGTTCACTCCTTGCTCATTCCAGCAAATTCTCTAAAACAGAACATAAAATAAAAGCATATAACTGGATTTATGAGGAAACATATTGCAGCTAGGGACACACTGTGAAAAAAAGTCATTAAGATTGTTTGGACCTTAGGAAGTGGTGGCGGGGGAGGAAATCATGTTTATTGAAAGTGTTTAGGTGAGGATTACATGCAGTTATTCAGTTCAGGATTTCAGTAGCAGATAAAATCTTCTAATTCAGCCATAAAATCTGTATCTGATTCTTCACACCAAACAAATAACAATAAATGGTTTTAGTTTCTCTGGAGGAAATAGAATGAAAAAGCCACAGGGCCAAATTCTGATCTCACTTACATGGGTGTCAGTGAAATCAGTGGAGTTACTCTGGATTTACACTAATGTAAATGAGATCAGAATCTGGCCTATAGTAGACAGAACATTGCCACCATACATGGCCTGGGGCTATTTGGTATAAAAACATTTTCTAGTACGTTCATATTGTTGTAATTTAGCTGACAGAATCCTGGTAAGCAAATGTGGACATAATGTTGGATAACAAATTGTAGCTTAAATAAAATCTGGCTGAATTCCATGGGTCTGATTCTCCACATATTGATACATACACTGGTTTAAATCAGGATTGAACTCAGCTGAAGTAAATTGAGTGTCACTTATGTAAGTGAGAAAAGAATCAGGTCCCACATGTTTTGTCTTTTGTTATTTGCCAGGTGCTGTCCTGTCTTGCCCTATCTAGAGAGTTTTATTTCTGGCTGAATGTCTCTGTATTCTCAAGCTGAACACAGCCAGGCATGTCTTTCATTCTCTAGTGTAGTGTGATTCCTGCATCACAGTTCATAGACTGCATGTATTATTTTTGTAGATACATGGAGCCAGATCTGTAGCTGGGGTAAATCAGCGAAGTCACTTTGACTTCAGTTCTACCCCAGATGTGGAGCTGTTCCATTGTTTCTGAATATTTCTTCTATTTTCTGTTTTGCAAGCCTCGTGGTTACGTTCTGAGCGGGTGTAAATCATCGAAGCTTCATTGACCTCAGTGGATTGACACTGATTTATACTCGCTGAGAAACTGACCCCTCAAACGTTATATCAATTTTAAAAAATGAATTAGAAAAAAACAGCAGGAAAAAGAAATAAGAAAGTTGTTGCTGTAGGGAAACATTTAAATTATGCATTACTAAAAAAAGTGGTATTCTGAGTATAGCCCTTTAGTTCATCCTAAACAGAGTTAGTACAGTTTCAAAAAATAAGGAATGTTTCAAGGAGGTCTTTGAACATTTTATTCGAATGTTCATTGCATCTAAGATCCCATTTTTTGTGTGCCTTTATTTGCTCCAGAATACCGCCAGACTGCCAACAAAGGAGTGCCTGTGCTCCCAGGAATTTTCTGCATTCCTCTCTGGAGTAGGCATTTTTCTCAGCTACAAAGGCCCTTTGGCGAATTCCCTCTAATCACTGGATTTACCCTGGGCTGTGATAGGTGCCATTCATGGATTTGGTCTGCTGTTTGATTGGGCTGGGGCACTAATGGGCTCTTTTCATGATAAACAAAACTAAGGAACATTACTGGAGGAATCACAAAGCTGCTCTTGTAGGGAAATGTGGTTCTTTCTCCCTCTTTCTCTTTCCATTTCCCCCTGTCCTCTCTTTCCCTTTAGTCTTTTCCTCATTCTTTCCCTGCTCTTATGAATGTACATTCCTTTTGGTCTACATGGCTATTTTTAGTAGCAGACCTTGTGACCTTTGTGCACCCCAGTAAGTCAGTGGGCCAGTTCAAGGCCATTGTGGACCTCAGTAACTGCATGGCCTCCTTTTTGTAATTGATTTTACATACCTTCGGAAAAGGGATGTGTAAGGAGTCTGATTCAGAAGTTTCCTTCACTTTGGGGTAGGTTCTTCTGAGTTTGCATCCCATAAATAGCTGGCATTTGGGAAAGGAGGGGAAGGACAGGATGTTAAGGAATGTCTCACCTTGGCATCAGAATATGAGTTCAAGTTTCCACTGCTCTTAATCTCTGTCTCTCCGGGTATAGTTACTTTGTAGTGCTTTAGAAAACACATTTACAGGTTTTTTCTCCCTAGCAGCTGGTTAACAAGTACTGTGCTTTTCTAGTAATGGATGTGTTGAGAAAAGTAATCTTCAGAACTCAAAGGGGTGAGATAAAAATTAGCTTTGCTTTATAAAAATTAATCTTAGCAACCAAAGATCAGACAATACTGCATCTTTGTATTATTTAGAGGGGAGGAACCAAATAAAATGTAAACCTTGTGAAGCTCCTTCTAATAAGGATGTTTGATCCTGGGATTGGCTAATGCCATTAAGCCATCATGGAGCCTCATTGACTTCAGTAGAATTCCATGTGGGTGAAATGGTCCCTACAGATGAATCCCTTTGCAAGATCCGTAGTTCCATTCATTTAAAGATCTCAAACCTTATTTGATGAAACCTTCCATTAGCCCTGTGCCAGGAGGACAAACAAAATATTTCCCGCAAGAAATTCTGAAGGCAAAGACTTTGAAAAATTTTGGTTAAAAAACGTTGGGCTGCCATCCAGAAGTTTCAGAGCAGTTTGGTTTTCATTTCATTTCATTTCAGGTTTTTAAACCGAAAATAGAGAAATAAAACATTATTTTAAGTCAAAATGAAGCAAGTTTTCATTTCAAAAATTTCCATGGGAAAACTGATTTTTTTTATTGGAATTGACATTTTCAAATGAAAAAATTCAGTTTCAATTAAACTATATTTTTTTGGTCAGGAAAACTTCTACACAATTTTTTTCACTCAGGTCTAGTAATTTTATAGACATGTAAACTTCCACTTAGAGTCTGATTCTCCTCTCACTTAGACCACTTAACTCCATTGACTTCTGTTTTCCTTGGTATGAGAGGAGAATTAGGCCCAGAAATAATCATTGATTTGTTGAAGGCCAGGCTGTGAGCCAGTGGTGGAGTTGGGAATAGAACCTGGGGTGCTGAATCTCAGTTCCCTGCTCTTAAGGATTTGACAACACTACTTCTTAAGAGCATCTCAATGTGTGATTTTACCACCTCTAGTGAAAATAATAGTAAGTTCCTCATAAAGAGAAGGATGTAAGAAACATGTGAAATGAAAATCAAAGTGTGGCCTACCATGTCTGTCTCACATGGCTTCTCACATTTATAAACTGATAAATAATTCCCCGGGTGCCAATCTAATCTGAAAATGTCATGAGGGAAGATGATATATTGCAAGAAAATTGGGGTGCTATTCTAAAAAAATGTGAACAATAGATCAACGGATTGCCAAGCCAAGGCAATACACTTGACAACGCATGTTGTGGTACACTGGGCAACTCTCATAGTTCTTCAGAATAGGATTCCTGAACTAGCACCTGATGACAGTGGTTAGTTTTGTGGAATCATAACATTTATACTGACAGTTTTCAGTGTAGTAGCCATGTTAGTCTGTGTCAGCAAAAAAAATAAGAAAGGAATACATGTGGCACCTTAGAGACTAACAAATTTATTTCAGCATAAGCTTTCGTGGACTACAGTCCGCTTCGTCGGATGCATAGAGTGGAACATACAGTGGGACGATATTTGTACATTCAGAGAAACATGAAAAGGTGGAAGTAACCATATCAACTGTAAAAGGCTAATTAATTGAAAGGCACTGTTATCGGTAGGAAAGAAACTTTTGAAGTGATAATCAACATGGCCCATTACAGACAGTTGACACAAAGGTGTTAAGGGTATTTAACTGGGGGAAATAGATTCAATTAACGTAATGACCAAGCCATTCCCGGTCTATATTCAAACCTAAGGTAATGGTATCTAGTTTGCATATTAATTCAAGTTCGGCAGCTTCTCGTTGGGGTCTGTTTTTGAAGTTTTTCTGTTGCAAAATGGCCACCTTTAAGTCTGTTACTGAGTGATTAGAGAGGTTGAAGTGTTCACCTACTGGCTTTTGAATGTGATGATTCCTGATGTTCAATTAATATGCAAACTAGATACCATTACCTTAGGTTTGAATATAGACCGGTAATGGCTCGGTCATTATGTTAATTGAATCTATTTCCCCCAGTTAAATACCCTTAACACCTTTGTGTCAACTGTCTGTAAACACACTGTGTCTTATTTAACTCTTATTAAACATATTGTGTCTTCTATGCCAAATCTTGGTCCCATTTGGACAAAATTGTCATTGACTGCTAGTAGACCAGAATTTGCCTCTCTGGATTATGGAACCAAGTTAGTGTCTTGAAGTTTTAAATTGCCATTCCAAGACTATTTTTGACTCCATATCCCCGTAACTTAATTTAAAAAAAAAATCTCTTTATTGGTGGAAATGTGTATGCCTAGTCTTAAAGCAAAATACACTTTTTTTGTGAAAGCTTGAGGTTAATATGAGATTCTGGTTTTGAGTTACAGTGCTTAGGGGGCAAAAAGTACTTTTCCATTTTTAGGAAATTGTTCTACATTTTTCATTCACTCACAAATCAAAAAATGGCTAGGCTCGAAGACTTAACTTGTTTGATTTCCAAACTAAATCATAGGCCTCTTCTTACCTTTTCAGGGTCCCTAATTCCTTCCTGACATTTTCAAAGGAGGGGCAGGGATTTATATAGCTGACAGAGCCGGGGAGAGATTGAACGAGTCAGCAGCTCAGCTGACAGCTCTAAAATGAAAATGAATGTGAATAAATGAAAATAAATAAGAGGACATGTGTCTTTGAAGAAAGTTGGGCTAGAAATGACTGCAATACAATACAAAACATATAAGCTGTCAGGTCTATCTTAGCCTTGACCAGAATGATCTGGAACAAGGGGTAAACAGTGAGTTGGCAAAATTTGCAGATGATACAAAACTACTCACGACAGTTAAGTCTTCGCAGACTGCGAAGAGCTACAAAGGGATGTCACAAAACTGGGTGACTGGGCAACAAAATGGCAGATGAAATTCAATGTTGATAAATGCAAAGTAATGTACATTGGAAAACATAATCATAACTGTACATATAAAATGATAGGGTCTAAATTAGCAGTTACCACTCAAGAAAGAGATCTTGGCGTCACTGTGGATAGTTCTTTGAAAACATCCACTCAGTGAACAGCGGCAAGTCAAAAAAGCGAACAGAATGTTGGGATTCATTAAGAAAGGGCTAGATAATAAGACAAAAAATATCACATTGCCTCTGTATAAATCCATGGTACATCCACATCTTGAATACTGCGTTCAGATGTGGTCACCTCATCTCAAAAAAGATATATTGGAATTGGAAAAGGTTCAGAAAAGGGAAACAAAAATTATTAGGGTTATGGAACAACTTCTGTTTGAGGAGAGATTAATAAGATTGGAACTTTTCAGCTTGGAAAAGAGACAACTAAGGGAGGATATGATGGAGGTCTATAAAATCATGACTGGTGTGGAGAAAGTAAATAAGGAAGTGTTATTTACTCCTCCTCATAACACAAGAACTAGGGGTCACCGAATGAAATTAATAGGCAGCAGGTTTAAAACAAACAAAAGGAAGTATTTCTTCACACAACACACAGTCAGCCTGTGGAACTCTTTGCCAGAGGATGTTGTGAAGGCCAAGATTATAACAAGGTTCAAAAGAGAACTAGATAAGTTAATGGAGGATAGGTCCATCAATGGCTATTAGCCAGGATGGGCAAGGATGATGTCCCTCGCCTCTGTTTGCCAGAAACTGGGAATGGGCGACGGGATGGATCACTTGATGATTGCCTGTTCTGTTCATTCCCTCTGGGGCACCTTGGCATTGGCCACTGTTGCAAGACAGGATACTGAGCTAGATGGACCTTTGGTCTGACCCAGTATGGCCACCCTTATGTTATGTTCTTATGGACTCTATGCTCACTCTAGCAAGTCATTGTTTCCCCTCAAATCCTATCTTACTTTGTTATTTAGTAAATGTTATCGGAGGGTACATTAGACTCCATAGGCTAATTTCACAGATTTCACAGGCTCTGATGCTCCATGCAACAAAGTAAACAACACCCAACAGAGTGAGCACTCATGTTTAACCTGACAGTTGTTGAAGGCCTGGGGAAAGCAGAAAAAAGACATAATAGCAGCTGAGCCCCATCAGGTGTGTAATTGCAAAGGTGCAATCTCTAGAACTGTAATATTACACCAGACAGGGCCCAAAGACCAGTGGTCTTTCTGCTGCCCCTTATCAAACTCCAAACCTCAAGTGCAGAATTTATTATTAACAATCCCTATTACTGTGAACATGCACTTGGCTCTCATCGTCGTATCTGAGGGGTTTAATGCATTATAATGTCTTAATTAAACATATTAATGTATTTAATGCACACTTCAGGATGTATTACATCAGGCTAGGTAGCCTCAGAGTACACATACTTTAATTGGAACATGTGGCTAATGATTGTATATTCATCATTCCAATCAGTGTTTTGACATCTCTATTTTTAATTCTTTTTTTAATTACACAGCCCCCCCCACCCCGAACAGTTAGTGCCACTAACACAACAGTAATAAAACAACATGAATGCAAGATTATGTTTGAGACTATAGCCTTGATTCCTAATGATACTGTCTCCAATGAAGTGTTATCAAGTAGATATCCATAATTAAATTCTGCAGTATATAACATGCTAGAAATGTAAGGAGCATTTAAATAATGAAATCTTTTCCTGATGAATATTGTTAAAAACTAGCTCCATTCTTCCCAAAGAACTGGTGCTATAAAATGCCCAAAGTGGCTTAATTGCTATCCAATATGTTAATTTCAAATGACAGACTAATAGCCTTTGAAGTCTAATTCCTGATTGCATCTAATAAGCTGGTTTTTATAGTGCCTGAACTTTAAAACATAGGCCTGCAGCTAAACTCATGTGGGGAAGGAACCATGAGGTCACATTTTAACAATGATTGAAGGTGAAGTTCATTTGGTGTTCTGTTGGAGACTAGAGCGGAATCATCAAGGGGTCGCCCTGGAGGTCAGCGTCTCCAGCGACAAGCTCCACTTTTGTGCAGATTTATTCTCCAGGTACTTGAATTTCCTAAGAACGGTAAAAGCAACAGTTTGAAATCAACGGCTGCTCATGTAAAATATCCCTTTCCCCCCCACATGTTGGACACGCTGACTTGGGAGAGAAGGATGTGCGCACATGTGTTGTTCCACCTTTGACAACACATTTAAAAGAGACATTGATCCACGGCCTCAGATGGCATTTATTAGTTTTTACACCAGACAGTTTACACCATCGGAAGCTTTGGTCCATAATCAAAGCCTTTGGGATTATTTGATTCCCACATATGTCGTGTTCAGTAATTAAACCATTGATTCGGTTAAAAAACACTGAAGTGGGACAGAAAATCATACTTAAAAGTAGAATCCACTCTCAATGCAGGACTGCAAATTAAATCAGAGTCCTTTTTACAGAATACACAGAGAAGTCCCTCTTCTCTTTAAGTATCAGTGATGCTAATAGGATTTAAATCATCAGCATCAAAGGGCACAATAGATGAGAGTGCACATATGCGTATGTTTTGGCCATCCTCAAAATACATGTAGCATTTACTTCCTCAAAAAGGCATAGACCGTAATGCTTATTGGTTCCTTGTTCCTCTGTTTCCGAGCAGATTTGCTGTGGCTAGTTGCTTCCCATCAAGCAGTGTATTCTCAATTCTAAGCCTGGCTTTTCTCTCATTTGCACTAGAGTAAATCAAAAGTAATTTGATATTCAACTGGTGTTAGTGTGAAGAGAATCAGTCTGTCTGTCTGCTCTCCATATGGCCCTCACAGAATTGCTGACAAGGCTCAAGATACACAACAGTTGGTTGAGGTCCAGTCAGATTTTATTAGAGCTGGTCAGGAATTTTTTGACAAAACCTTTTTTGGTCAGAAAGTTCCAGTTTGTCAAAACCAAAACTTTTTGTGTGAAAAGGTCAGTTCTGTTGAATTGCCCATTTTGATTTTTTTAACATTTTTTTAAAATGTCCCTGTTTTGACATTTTCAAAATAAAAAGTTCTGCATTTCAGTTTGAAACAACTTTTTGTTTCAGAGTTTATAGGTTAAAGAAAAGACAAAGATCAAAATCAAAATGAACGTTTCAATTGACCCAATCTAAAAAAAGTTGGGATTTTCAGTTCACGGAAATTTTCAAGATTTCAACTTTTTATCCTGATCCGAGGTGGGAATTTTTTTTCAAATCTTGAAAATTCTCATGGGCTGGAAAAACCATTTCTTGCCTAGTTCTAGATTTTTAATTACAAAAGTATTTCAAATTGATAGTATATGCTCTGTTTTGGGATTAAGAAAGCCATAAAGAGATTAAGGGCCCATCCTAAATTGAAGTAAATTGGCATAGCACCATGATTTGGTGATGATTCAATTACTCTTTATATTTGTAGTTCTCACCTGATTAGAATTAAGATACAAATGTTCAAAAGTGAGGGTAATTGGTCACTGTAGCACTTTATTTAGGGATGTGGTGGATTCTTCAACACTTGGAATCTTTAAATCAAGATTGGCTGTCTTTCCAAAAGCTATGCTCTAGTTAAACCAGAAGTTATAGGCTTGATGCAAGAATCACTGGATGAGGTTTCTGTGTTATGCAGGTGAGACTGATCTCTTCTGGTCTTAAAATCTTTGAATCTATGTTTTGTGTTTTAGGGTTGTTTTAGTTTAATAGTATTTTGTAAACTGTGCCTTGCTTTTGTGGGAACATCCGATTTCCTGTTGTGTTAAGGCCCCCACATGTTTCTCCAGCAGTATAAAGGGGCCTTAAAATCAGCAGAATTCCCCCCAGAAATACCTATGATATAAGGGGGCTCCCCAGCTGGCATCGAGCTGATGGAATGGTTATATACCAAATGACTCTTGCAGCCCCTTTTAGGGATAGGGAGAGCAGGACAAGGCCCGCACACCACTGCACACCAAGCACTCCTGGTTGCCCACATCCTCCTAGGGGCTATGAGTAAGTAGCCCAAGTGTCAGTACAAACAGTTATGAGGCACAAAGTTGGCTGGTCTACCTTCCCTACACACTTCTGCTCCCACACTGAGTGCATCTCGCAGGAACAGAGGATTAGGTCCTTTGTTATATGGCTTGGTTAACCTTGCAGAACTAAACTCTGTGTACTTGGGCCCCACCTGAATTCCACTGTAATTATCTTTACAATGTAGATCATGCCTACACCTTACGAAATTCAGGCTCAAAGCACATCCCTTTGGAAAGGGTTTGTTTTATTTATTTCTTTATTTGTTCCTATTCTTTTACGAAACAGAAGTTAGCATCCTATGGTTTGTACTGACGCTGTTTTCCTTGTTTCTCACACTTCCTTGCCCCTTCCACCACCTCCACCCCTCATACAAAAATTGTTTAACTTGTCGGTGTACTATGTGCAATAATCATGTTATCAGCTCAATCATGTTATCAGGAGAAATGTCAAGCCCTGTCTTTTCATGAACCCCTGTGCCTTTCAGCCCTGGTACTTTCAGAACAGTACACATCAAAGTGATTGTTAAGCCTGGCATCAGTACAGACTTGTGCTGGGACCTGCCTCATTTAGTATAAATTGTATTACCTCTGGAATTTAAAAGGATGTTAGGTGTAGCATGTCCTGCGGGCAGGAAACAAACAAGGGCTTGATTTTAACTCTGATTTGAGTCCTAATATTTTATAGTATAGGAATCACTAATTTCTATTTAGTCTTTTTAATAGCCTCTGAGCCAAGTTCTGCCCTCAGATACACCCATGCAATCTCATCTCAGAGACTAAGGGATGAAAACTCCAATGCTGATATTCTGGGTTTAAACCAGTTTAACTGAGATTCAGTCTGGCCTAAAATCAGTAGTTTTCTGTTTACATTAAAGAATTTACATCATTTCATAAAGCCTGCTATTCTGTGGGTAGAATTTGAGGATAGCAGTCTTAGAGAATTGACAGAAGCCAGTCAGTGCTAGTCTTAGTTTATTCAGAGCATAATGTTAGTTGGCATGTGATGAGATCACAATTTCTATTAGCTGTTAATTGAATTTATTACAGCAGTCCTTCCTGATATCGCTTCAGTGGAGGTCCTGTCAATGTTTCCATTATAAACTCTGTATATTAGCGGTGTAAAACACAGCCATAAAAGTTCTCTCCAGACTGAAATGTAGTGCACAAACTCTTAGCTTAGATCCAAGAACATTTTTCTTTTCCACAAAATTTGAAGGAAATCGGTTTGGCCATGATTTATTATTTAGAAGATGACAAAAATAGTATTTTGGCTGAATTTTGCCATTTTTTGCATTCCTTTCACTAAAAAAGAAACAAATGCTTTTTAAGTAATAATTGTCTGTACTGTTTTTATGTTTAACAAAATTAGAGAGCTGGTCAAAAAAAATACTTCACATATATTTAACTGACTGCAGCAAAAAATGGACAAAAGGAGCACATATGTAAATATGTCATAGTGCCATATACCTCTTTATGGAGTGGATTCTATTTTAGGCCTGATACAATTCTTCTTCTTCTTAGTGGGCAAGGTTGTCTCACTCTGGAAGAATTATTTACAAAGCTTATTTAAAAATATTAAACTCTATTTGGGAGTAGGACTAAGAATTGCCATACCAGATCAGAGAAGTGGTCCATGTAGTCCTATGTCCTGTCTCTAACAGTGACCAGAACCAGGTGCTTTATAGGATGGAGCAAAATCCCCATAACGGGAAATTATAGACCAACCTGGCCATAGGGGAAGTTTCTTCTTGACCCAAGGCTTTTAATGGTTGACTTATGCCCGGAAGCATGAGGATTTAGATATACATCTCATTGTTTGTGAACTTTGTAAAATGGCACTAATCTACCTTTTCAGTTCGCCATTAGTTTCTGTAACTATGCATATAGAATCAGGCATAATTAAAAAATTCAGTCAATGTGCTAGATTCTGCTGTGACTTATACTCTGTGCATCCTCAGTTAATCGGGTTCCACAGGATATAAGTAAGAGCAGTCTGAGGCCCAAAAGGACATAGTGGGTGAGTGAGGTTCTATGGCCTGCAATGGGCAGGAGGTCAGACTAGATTATCATGATGGTCTCTTCTGACCTTATAGTCTGTGAGTCTATGACCCACAGTCAAGAGTTTATTCACCTGTTGGGTGTGAGGAACCCTCCACCACCCCATCCCACCCTTCTCCTCTGGTTTCCAATGAGCTCACAAGACTATACTGGAGAGAGGAGTTGGCACACTGTCTATCTTTGGAACCCATCATTGTACTATCTGAATGCCTTTTGCTGAGTGTAACAATTCCCACAGTGCTACATGCTGTTGATATTCGCCAGTGTTACCATCGCCAAAAATTGCTGTAAAGAGAATCCTGGGTAGAGAGGGAGTTTATGCTTCCCTGTTCTTCAGCATGGGTAAGCACCCTTGTAGGTCTGGCAGATCCAGAGCAAAGGCAGAAACAATTGGTGATAAGGTTGGAATCTTTTTTTTAAAATGTGAGCAATGTGAAGCAGATGCTTCACTCTTTAATAAGTTACACACACACACAGTAGAGGGAGGGTTGATACGCCTCAGATGTTAACATGTTTCTGAAATCCAACTAAGGGCTTGTCTACACTGGCAAGTTTCTGCGCAGTAAAGCAGCTTTTTGCGCTCAAACTGCAGACGGGAACACACTGCCAAGCCACTTTGTGCACAGAAACTCCTCAGTTGCAGCGCTGCAAAAAACCCTCCTCGATGAGAGTCGTAAGGCTATTTGCGCAGAGGCTCCAGAGCTCTGTTGCCAGTGTAGACACTTGATTGCTTTCTGTGCTGTAAGTGGCCTCCGGAGCTGTCCCATAATGCCTCAAGTGACCGCTCTGCTCATTGTTTTGAACTCGGCTGCCCTGGAGACATACACCCCCTCCCCTTTCAAAGCACCGTTTCTGACAGCCCTTGGGTGCTGTGCTGCTCTGCTCCGGGACACAAAGCAAACCATTAATGTGGAATGCTCGTGCTGTTGAACACAGAGGCAGGAGTGTGTGTGTGGGCGTGGGGGGAGATTGCTGTTCAGAAAGCCCAGGGAGGGAGTTGGGGGCTGATGTCGGGGTTTCCCCCTCCCTCTGCCTCAGGACTGGTTGTTTCCTGCTGCTGTCTGAACTTACAAGACAGCATGCTGACACACTCTCTGTCCCCCCAAACACACTGTCTCTCCCCCCGCCATACACACACACACACACACACACACACACTCCGTTACACACTCTTCCTCCCCCGCCCTTCAGTTGAAAAGCAGCTGGCAATGTAGTAGGATGCCCATGGAACAATGGGATTGGAAAACCTGCATCATGTGATGCTGTGCCTGCCCCATGAACCATTGCAAACCCTTCCCAAAGGACCCTGCAGCCAGTTCACAGTGGGATAGCTACCACAATGCACTGCTGCCTTTGCTGTTGCAAGAGCTGCTAATGTGGATGCGCTCCAGCGTCAATCACAAGGAGCACAGTGTGAACACGCAACAGCAGTTTAAGTCCAGCATTTTAATAAATGTGGTATAACTTGTGGTGCAGAAACTTCTCAGGCCATGGCTACACTTGTAGATGTACAGCGCTGTGAGTTAAACCCGTCTTCGTACAGCTGAGTAGGGGAAGCGCTGCAGCCTGTCCACACTGGCAGCTGCCAGCGCACTCATGTGGCTACATTTGCAGCACTTGCAGCGGCTTTGGGAGCGGTGCATTATGGGCAAGTATCTCACAGAACACCTCTTCCCATTCTGGTGCCGTGGGTTGTGGGAAGGGGGCGTGGGGTATGGTGCATTCTGGGTCCTGTTCCAACGTCCCGTGATGCATCGCTTCGCATCCCAGCAATCCCTGTGTTTCTGTCCACATTTGGCGCCATCTTTCAACGGTTTCTTTGTAGCGCGATCTGTGCTCTGTTTCGGTCAACGGGAAATGGACCCCGAACTGTTGAGGAAAATACTGACGAGTCTCGCCAGCACATCACGTTTGGCAGTCGAACTCTTCCTTAAGATCCACAGTGACAGAGAGGAGTCCGACGATGACGATGATAGCGACTCGCGTAACGCGTACGACACGAACTTGCTTGTGGCATTCACGGACATCCTATGCACCGTGGAACGCCGCTTTTGGGCTTGGGAAACAAGCACTGAGTGGTGGGATCACATTGTCATGCAAGTCTGGGATGATGAGCAGTGGGTGCAAAACTTTCGGATGAGAAAAGCTACTTTCATGGGACTGTGTGAGGAGCTCATCCTGTGGCACAAGGACACGAGATTGAGAGCTGCCCTGACGGTGGAGAAGCGGGTGGCTATTGCAATCTGGAAGCTTGCAACTCCTGACTGCTATCGATCGGTAGTGAACCAGTTTGGAGTGGGAAAGTCGACCGTTGGAATCATGCTGATGCAAGTTTGCAAGGCCATTAATTGCATCCTGCTCAGAAGAACCATGACTCCGGGTAATGTGCAGGACATTGTGGCTGGCTTTGAACAAACGGGTTTCCCTAACTGCGGAGGGGCGATAGATGGGACGCATATTCCTATTCTGGCACCATCCCACCTAGCTTCCGAGTACATTTTATGCCAGACAGAACAATGATTCCCCCACACTTAAAGAGGGCACACACAGTCTCCAAAACAGCACAATTTTCTTGTCCCAAACAGAGCACACAGAACCCACGGGAGCCCCAAAATGGTGAGTAAGCACAGGGTCAAGGGGGACTGATTGTTTCACGGATGTACTGTCCGGCGGGTTTCTGTGCCTTGGGGAGAGCCAACAGCTGCAGGGGGAACCTACACTGAACACTGTCCCCACATTTTCCACAGGAGTTCATCCTGGAAGATAACTCGCTGCTGAGGGTGACCAGGGAAGCAAGGGAGGGTCTTCTTCTGCAATGCGGCTTCCGCCCTGGCCCATATGCAGCTTGCCTGTGTGTAGCAATGGTCCCCCTGCCCCTCGCTGCACAGTGGCACGGACATGTTAGCCTGACTGGGACAAGGACCACGGCGGCTCTCCCAAAAAACCTGCGCAAGCGCATTGCCCACGCTCTGGATGAGACTTTCGAAGAGATTACAGTGGCCAATTGCCACGACGTGATAAACCACATCAATGCGCTCTTCCACATCTAGGCATGCATGCAGCCCAAACCCTCCTCGCCCAAGGAGCCCGCACCGAAAAAACTCCTTTCCGAAAAAAAGCCAACTGCTTACCGCGAACCTGCTCTTCTCTTTCTCCTCCACCGCGTACCGGCTGCTGCGACTGGCTCCCTTCCTCCTGGCTTGAGAAGAGCTCCTGGCTACATGCCCCCAGGGAGTCAGGGGTGTCTCCTCCAGCCCCAGCACTCTCACTCCTGCTTTCTTCAACCCCCTCCTCCTCCTCCTCCTCCTTCCGCTCTCCCATGTCCAAGGTGGTGCTCGGAACGGAGGTGGGGTCACCCCCAAGTATTGCATCCAGCTCTTTGTAGAATTGGCAGGTTGTGGGGGGAGCACCCGAGCGGCTGTTTGCCTCACGGGCTTTGCAGTACGCACTTCGCAGCTCCTTCACTTTTATCCTGCACTGTATTGCATCCTGGTCATGGCCCCTTTCTATCATGGCCCTTGATATTTGGCCGAAAGTATCGAAATTCCTCCGGCTGGAGCGCATCTGGGACTGGACAGCTTCCTCCCCCCAAACAGCGATGAGGTCCAGCAACTCGGTATTGTGCCATACTGGGGCTCGTCTGGCATGTGGAGGCATGGTTACCTGGAAAGATGCGCTGAGAACACTCCACGCCTGGCTGAGCAAACAGGAAGGGGCTATTTAAAATTCCAAGGAAATTTAAAGGGTGGGACTGGCGGTTGGTCACCTGAGACCAGGACAGTAGAGTTCTAATTGATGACCAGAGTGGCTAGAACAGGCATTGTGGGATACGTCCGAATACTTCTGGAGGCCAATAAGAGCGCACTGCATGGCCACATTGGAGCCGCAGCGCACCAGCGGCAACAAACGTTATTCCTCTCGTGGAGGTGAAGTACCAGCAGCGCTGTACCTGCGGAGATGCAGCGCTGTATGTGCCTTGCAAGTGTAGACGGTTAGTGAGGTACAGCGCTGTAGGCAGTTTTATTGCGCTGTAACTCGTGAGTGTAGCCAAGGCCTTTGTGTAGACAAACCCTAACACTCATGATCTGTGGTCAAACTCCATCACTAAAATGGCTTGGGGCTAGATTCACCCATGCAGTACAGCTGTTTTCATCACCCAAATGCAGGTGTAACCAGCCCAGAGAGGATCACTCCAGGAGAAGAATGATCTGCTGGTGGGGTAGCGGCATCATAGGGACTATTACACTTTGCTGCCAGTGTAGCAGTTAACATAGGTGTGAACTAAGGAAAGGAAGCATGGGTGTGACAACACTGCCCTACACGGATCCTTGGCTGCATCTTTAGCCTCCTGAGGCACTGCAGCCTGGAATAAGTTAGAGCAATTTTTTCAGCTGATCCAACTCCATGTAAGGAGACTGTCCCTGTGTTAAGTGGCACCAGGACAAGGGAGTGCAAAGGCAAACTTTAAGCCACTTTTGCATCTCCTTACCCATTGCACCCTGTCAGGGCCAGCTCTAACGTTTTTGCCGCCCCAAACAAAACAAAAAACAAAAAACCCCAAACGCCGCCCCCCACAAACAAAAAAAACAACCCCCCCCACCACCACCACCTCTCCTACTCGGAGCGCCGGCAGGGAGGGGGGCATGCCTGCGGCCTCGCTACCCCGGCTGGCAGGGAGGGCCCCGCTCTCACTGGCTGGAGCACCGGCGGGGAGCGAGCGGGGCATGCCCGCGGCTCCGCTCTCCCCAGCCGGAGCGCTGGCAGGGAGGGCGGCATGCCCACGGCCCCGCTCTCCCCGGCCGGCGGGGAGCGAGCGGGGCATGCCCGCGGCCCCGCTCTTCCTAGCCGGCGGGGAGGGCGGCATGCTCGCGGCCCCACTCTCTCCGGCCGGAGCGCTGGCGGGGAGCGAGCGGGGCATGCCTGGTAGGGAGGGGGAGAAGCGGCGCGCGAAACAGCTGTTTCGCACACCACGGCCGCTCACGGAGAAGCCGAGCAGCGGCAGCGCGCGAAAGCCGGCAGCAGCGCAGAGCGGAGGTGAGCTGGGGCGGCCAGGGCACATTTCTAGGGGCGGCATGGCCGGTGCCAGAATGCCACCCCTAGAAATGTGCCGCCCCAAGCACCAGCTGGTTTTGCTGGTGCCTAGAGCCGGCCCTGTACCCTGTGCATTTCAGCGGTATCTGAGAATCTGACCCTTCTTTAAAAAAAAGATGACATTTTGTAGGCATCATGAGTATGTAATGTAAACTTGGCTTGTTTGGAGACTTTATTATTATTTATAGTTTTAAAACTACCAAATTGTCAATGTTTGCCAGTCTGCTATTGCACAGATTCAGTAATATTTAAATTCTCTCTTTTAAATTCTGTTTTCCAGAGTGAATGTGGTGCTTGTGAAAGGTGCTAGACTGACAGCCCTGGAAATTGAAGTCCTCTGTTAATCCCCATAATAGGACCAGTACAGTCTGGTCTCGGCATGTTGATGCCTGGTGATGTTTGCTCCATACATACTTAGAATATTAACAAGTTAAAGCCCTCACCTGGAGGCATGACAGAGTAGTATGCCTCCTTGCCAAGCCTTGGACTCTTCTGGGATTGCCAACAAGAGTTCCAATTAGTATCAGTTGCAACATGGGTGGTTGTGCAGTGAGAATCTGTCTGCTGGGAACTGGGCTGACACCACCGCATTGTTTCACAACAGAGTAACTTTATAAGGCATGTGCTACGTCTGCGTTTAGTCTTTACGGTTTCATACAGGAACTGATGTGACAACCTCTCTGAGGGAGCCAATAAGGTTGTGGTGTCAATGACCTGCATCTTAATCTCATCTGTTAAGTGTAATATACAAGGTACTTGACACAGAACATACGCATGCAGTACTGCATCGCACATGTGGCATGTCTCATCTGAGGTGTCAGCCTTTCATGGAATGCTGGCTCTTCAAAGAACACTACCACTGCAGACTAGTAAACATGGTGGCCCATGGGGAAGGGGTGAGTGTCTCTCTAATCTGCACTGATGTGATACATCATAAACTGCACCTGACAAAGATCCTTTCCTGAAAGTGCCTATATTATGTATAGGCTGACATTGTACGATGTTTCAGCTCCCAAAGCACCATTACATCAGAGTTGTCAAAGATTCATGCAGATGTGATGGAAGGTTGTAGTGCAACTATACTCTACTTTAGAGACTTATGGAATATGAAATGACCAAAGTAGACATTAAAAGATTAGACAAGATAGATTCTTCTATGTTATGTAAACTTGGCCATTGAAATCTGAAGTTGGATTGGGCCTTGCTAGAATTCATAAATACTTTGGCCTTAAGCTAAACTCTTTCAAGTAATTAAGCTGTTTCTCATAGACCATAGGAAGGAAGAGAGAGAGGGAGAGAGATTTTTATTGTTAATTCTATTTTTAAGTATGTAGGAAATGTTCTGATACTGTAGTAATGGGGATAGTTTGACAACCCTACCTGTGTTTTGCCACTTCTAGATTGGATTTCTTTAAGGTGGTCTATACTTCAAGTCCACTTGGAAATCTCACCCAGTACAGAATGTGTCTGCTCACTTATTTAGCTGTGTTTCCCACCTGGAGCACATTATACCTCTGCACCATAATTTGCCCTGACTAGTCTCCAGGTGCAAGTTGTTGATTTCAACCTATAAATCTTGATGTGGTTTGACTCCACCATAGAGACCACCTCTCTACTTGTGTGATGTTGCAACGATTAAGCTGAGCGGTGGCACTCAACTGCCAGGTTTAAACAACAGGAGGTTGGCAGAATGGGATTTCTAAGGCCAGGTCTATACTGGGGTTGGGGGGGAAGGTTGACCTACGATACTCAACTTCAGCTACGTGAATAGCGTAGCTGAAGTCGGCGTATCATAGGTCGACTTACCTGGCCGTGAGGACGGCAGCAAGTCAACCGCTGCTGCTCCCCTGTCGACTCCGCTTCTGCCTCTCACCAAGCTGGAGTTCCAGTGTCGACGGGGAGTGCGTTCGGGGATCAATTTATTGCGTCTAGACCAGATGCGATAAATCGATCCCTGATAGATTGATCACTACAATCGGCGGGTAGTGAAGACGTACCCTCAGGGCTGGTCTACACTAACCCCCCAATTCGAACTAAGATACGCAACTTCAGCTACGTGAATAACGTAGCTGAAGTCGAACTATCTTAGTTCGAATGAAAAGGTACTTACCCGGGGTCCACACGCGGCGCGCAGGCTCCCCCGTCGACTCCGCCTACTCCGTTCGTCGAGCTGGATTACCAGCGTCGACGGGGGAGCACTTCCTGGTTCGATTTATCGTGTCTAGACAAGACGCGATAAATCGAACCCAGAACATCGAACCAACGCCTCCGACGCGACGGGTAAGTGTAGACCTACCCTTAGTGAGGGGATCCTCTGGAATTTACTCCTTCGCTGGCCCATTGGAGCCAAGATCTATTGGACTTCAGGACACATTACAGAGCCTATGTATTCTCCTAAGCGCTTTGTGTGTATGTGTTGTGAGGGAGGAATGTGGGGGGGGTTGGCAGGTGGGGTTGTGATGTAGACTGGTCCAGGAACACACAGCAGCATGTGTTGTAACAACAAGGGAAAATGTCCTGATTTGGGCCAGTTGGCAATTTCCCATCAAAACTGTCTTTCTACAGAAAATTGGGCTTTCAAGTGAATGAAATTGTTTGTTCTTGCCTGACCCAGAAGTGGCCCAGATAGTTAGGATGAGTTCTGAGCATAGGGAGATGTACAGTGTTACCCTTAAATCGCTTTGCTTATCTGGGAGGAGGAGGTTTTATAAGGACATTTCATTGTTCATGTGAACTTTGTGGGCCAGGTGGTATAAATTGATTTAGCTCCATTAATGTAGAGCGAGGCTAAGGATGCAAAAGCCGATCTGATGCACCAGAGTGGGTATTGTTCTCTATGCATTCGTTTAAAAATTGTGTGTGCACCCAGAGTGCTAGATGAGCACATTTTTTTAAATTAAAAAAAATAAATCAGGCTAATTTTTTGTGAGTTCTGCTTTTTTCTTTATGTTAGTTATTTATGGCACTGGAAATTACAAATTAACATGGGTCCCCAGGAAGTATTTGATCTAAAATAAGGAAAATTCCTTTAAAGGAGAGATATTTAAGAGGCCAATTGTTATTTATTTTATTAAGCACATAAGGGTTATTTGGATCTGGGTCCTGGCAATAATTCCTGTATTTAGAGTGATGCTGATGGGAAAATTATATCCAGCAATTTATGAAAGGTGATACTGTGTCAACAGATATGCAGTGGGTTGGGACATGTGACAATAATCTTCCATGGCACTCAGAGCTTTCAGACCATATGCTTTAAATCGTTAGTAAAATATATTGCAGAACATCTTCCTTTCCTCCCACCCCCAAAGAAAATAAAAAAAATCTGTGGGAAGAGTGAGAACTAACGGAGTTGCTGCTGTGTGGGTCTTCTAGGAACAGGGCTCAGGAGGAACTGGGGAGAGGCAACTATTGCAGCTCTTGTTCCAATGATTGAATTAGGTTGATATATGTGAGGCGATGACTAGGAGGAAGGATAGACTTGTGATATTTCAATCCATAGAGCCATAGGACAGAGACTTGCTTGTAAACATTTACCATTTGAACACTCTTGAAAAAGCTTTGCTGCAGCAAAGACAAATAGAGCAGGGTGGTCTGGGTTCTGTGCCCACTCTTCTACCATTGTAAGACCTGCATCAGAAATTCACGTAGGAAACAATTTTCAATATGGCCTCTGTTTTCAAGCATCTCAGTTTTTGACTGCCCAACTTCAGACACCTTATGCCTGATTTTCACCCACAGAACGTCATCCTTTTGAAAGAAGTACAGCATATCCTAGTGTATGTAGGTCAGTGGTGACAACCTGCAGCCCGCAGGCCACACATGGACCGTCAGGGTAATCCGCTGATGGGCCGCGAGACAGTTTGTTTATATTGACCATTCGCAGACATGGCTGCCCGCAGCAACCAGTGGCCGCGGTTCACCATTTCCGGCCAATGGGAGCTGTGGAAAGCAGCACGGGCCGCGATGACGTGCTGGCCGCTGCTTCCTGCAGTTCCCATTGGCCAGGAACGGTGAACTGCAGTCACTGGAGCTGCGGGCAGCCGTGCCTGCAGATGGTCAATGTAAACAAACTGTCTCACGGCCTGCCAGCGGATTATCTGACAGGCTGCGTGCCGCCCGCGAGCCGCAGGTTGCCCACCACTGATGTAGGTCTTCCTATTTTATGGTGATGAATGCTATGCAGTGCCTATAAAGAATTGTACAGTAGGACTCTTTGTTTGAAGGCTAACTCCGGGAAAAGGTATTTTTCAGTTCTTTTGAAGGCTATTGTAAAAACCCACTTATCGCTTGAACGTCCTTTCTCTAGTCTATTGTGAAGGGCTTACAGGATTAAGCTCCTAGTAACAGAACCTTGGAACAATACTAAGTTCTTGGAGCCCTTTTGAATAACAGAGAGAGTACAAACTTGGGGGAAAGGAAGAGAGCCCTTTTAAATTGAAACTGCACCTCTTTGGCTCAGCCTGTCAAACTGAAAGTTCAGACAGGAGGAAGCACCTCAGACCACAAATAAACTGTTCTCTTCATTTGAGAGTAATGGGCCAAAACCTGAAATCCTTGCTCAGGCAGAATTGTCAGTGAAGTCAGTAAGAATTTTGGCAGAACAAAGACTGAAGCTTTTTATCTGGTGTTCAGTAATTATTACTAGCATTTCTGAACCTCCTGCAGGTGGCGCTTATCTTACCAAGAAAGTGAACTGTGTTTGTGGAAGCAGTGGCAAGGGAGTCCTATGCCGAGGCAGTAAAACAGTTTACATTCTGCATTAATATTGGTTTAACAATCATAAAAAGAACATGAATGTTTAAAAATTAAACATTTTTTGTTTTAATACTAAACACTGACGTTTTTTCTTCTGATTTTTAAACCACCATTAAACTGGGCTGGAAACTGTCTTACGGTCTCTTGCCGTATCTCGGTCACTTTTCAGCATGAGAACTGCCAAGCAGCAGAAGGCTCAGAAAGGCTAATTGTAATTGAAAAGGTTATTTTCAAATGCACACTGGTGTTTATTCACGGTGAGAGCTGATTCTTACCTTTTGAACTTTTTGACTGCTGGCCCAAGTGTTCTGATGTGTCAAGCAGATTGCTATTTCTAGTTAAGCACTGAATATAGGGGAATAGCTCATTCAAACCCATTTGAAAGATCAGCAGTAGTTTTATGATGGGATAGGGAACGAGTCAATATTTTAGGAGCATCTTTCAACACAGTCATTAGTTTTATCAGTCAGAAGTTTTTAAGACAATCTTTCTTAACCCACCACCTGAATAAGTGCCAGTATAGAACACTTTTCCACCAGCTGGATGTTTTCACTCATCCTGTTTGCTAATAAGAGTACCATTGCGTGGCTAGCAAATTCACACATTGAGAAACAATGAACTAGGTCCTCAGCTGTGCTGAGATATTTGCTGCAGCTCAGATGGGGCATGGGGAGGGGCAAGGGAGAGCACAGGGGATGAAAGCTTTTTACTACCTTTGCACTCCCTCATCCCCTTGGGATGAGGGTAGTGGGTAGAAGGGAACCAATCCAGCCATGGTGTAACTTAGAGCAGTCTCAGAGCTGCTCTAATTGGAACCAAGTGCCAGAGGCCCCAGGATGCTATTTCCGCAGCTGGGAATTGCTGGAGAGGCCATGCCTCCCACACCTGGTGCCAGGAGAGCTGCTCCTCGGACTCCATACCACCTGATGACTCCTTGGGTAGCAGGCTAACCTGACTTTCCAACTGCTTTGCAGTGCCACAACAGAGCAAAGCTGTTTGGGTGGGAGAAGCAGGGGAACAGGACCTGGGCCAGTGTATCACTTACTTAGAAGCTCCACATTTTGCCTCTCATTGTCTCACCTGCTAATCCCTTTCACTAGGTGTCATATAATTTAGAAAAATACCTGTGGCACCTTAGAGACTAACAAATTTATTTCACTTCATCAGATGCATGGAATGGAACATACAGTGAACAGATATTTATACATTCAACGAAACATGAGAAGGTGGAAGTGCCTATACCAACATTAAGAGGCTAATTAATTGAAAGGAACTGTTATCAGTAGAAACTTTTGAAGTGATAATCAACATGGCCCATTACAGACAGTTGACACAAAGGTGTTAAGGGGGGGAAATAAATTCAATTAACGTAATGACCGAGCCATCCACGGTCAATATTCAAGCCTAAGGTAATGGTATCTAGTTTGCATATTAATTCCAATTCCGCAGTTTCTCGTTGGAGCCTGTTTTTGAAGTTATTCTGTTGCAAAATTGCTACTTTTATATCTGTCATTGAGTGATTAGGGAGGTTGAAGTGTTCACCTACTGGCTTTTGAATGTGATGATTCCTGATGTCAGATTTGTATCCGTTTATTCTTTTGCGTAGAGACTGTCCAGTTTGGCCAATGTACATGGCAGAGGGGCATGTCCACATATCTATTCAAGTGACACCATCATAGGACCTAATCACATCAGCCACGCCATCAGGGGCTCGTTCACCTGCACATCTACCAATGTGATATATGCCATCATGTGCCAGCAATGCCCCTCTGCCATGTACATTGGCCAAACTGGACAGTCTCTACGCAAAAGAATAAACGGACACAAATCTGACACCAGGAATCATCACATTCAAAAGCCAGTAGGTGAACACTTCAACCTCCCTAATCACTCAATGACAGATATAAAAGTAGCAATTTTGCAACAGAATAACTTCAAAAACAGGCTCCAATGAGAAACTGCGGAATTGGAATTAATATGCAAACTAGATACCATTACCTTAGGCTTGAATATTGACCGTGGATGGCTCGGTCATTACGTTAATTGAATTTATTTCCCCCCCTTAACACCTTTGTGTCAACTGTCTGTAATGGGCCATGTTGATTATCACTTCAAAAGTTTCTACTGATAACAGTTCCTTTCAATTAATTAGCCTCTTAATGTTGGTATAGGCACTTCCACCTTCTCATGTTTCGTTGAATGTATAAATATCTGTTCACTGTATGTTCCATTCCATGCATCCGATGAAGTGAAATAAATTTGTTAGTCTCTAAGGTGCCACAGGTATTTTTCTTGTTTTCTTTTTGCTGACACAGACTAACACGGCTACTACACTGAAACCTGTCATATAATTTAGAGGTATTTTGCTCTCACTTTCAGGGACGAGCCTTAAGTTTCCCTTAAATAAGGAGTTGCTTAACACAAACAGTAAGATTAGTTCCCCATCTACTCTACTTCCTGCTATGTCCCTTTTCAGCCTTGGCCCAGTCCACTTCATAAGAGTATCTGTCACTGGTGCTTGGAATAGGATTGTGTCTTGAAACACCCTCATTATAAAAAAATAGTTTCAAAATACTATTTCTTTTAGTGAAATCTCTAGGATACTTTCTTGTCAGGGACACAGCCAGCCAACTACAAACCATACAAAAAAGCCCCAAGAGTGACGCTTTGTCCTAAACCATTGAGTTGAGCTCCACTATATCCCCATAAATAAAATCTATTTTAGCAACATGTCTTTCTACTTTCATTCAGGTTCCATCAAATACACTATATATGGCTTTGGACTGTAGCCTGCTCTGCCAGTCTATGCTGTATGTCTAATATCAGTAAGTGTAAACTCATGAGGAAAAAGTAGGATGGGCAAGAAAGACAACTGTGTTTGAGTATGGAAAGTATAAGGCATCTTATCTAAAAGGGTACTATAGAGAGTAGAGAGTATGATAATAAAGCCTCTTATCTAAGATCAAGTTTAATACCTGTTTTGTTCTTTGGGAACAGTATCTAAAAATGTGCAGAGATATGGATTCCATCAGAGGTCTTCCATCTCTAAATTCTATGAACCCATATCAGTATTCTGAGATTTGTACGGTTATACAATTGCTGGAGTTTTTACTTCTGGTTACTTCAAGGGCTGAATTTTGTTTTGAGCTATTCATTCACAGCACTCATGGAAATTCATAGGAGTTGAGAGCTGCTATCTAAGGGCAGAGTTGTTTTTTTCTTTCCAAGGGTGATCCAGAAGCACTTGAGTTTCAAACTTGTTGACGATCTGTGCAAAGATCTAGCAAAGGCTATTTAGCTGTACAGCAGTGGTCACCAACCAGTCGATCGCGATCGACTGGTCAATCCTAGAGGATCTCCCAGTCGATCACGATCTCTGGCAGCACAGCGGGGCTGCTGCAAAGACAGGCTCCCTGCCTGCCCCGGCCTCACGTCGCTCCCGGAAGCGGCCAGCGCGGCCCTACGAATGGGGGGTCAGGGGTCTCCCTCCGCACGCTGCTCCTGCCTGCAAGCACCGCCCCCGCAGCTCCCATTGGCTGGGAATGGGGAGCTGTGGCCAATGGGAGCTGCAGGGGCAGTGCTTGTAGAGGGGCAGCATGCAGCGCCATGTGCCACCCACCCTCCTCCCCCCGGGAGCAGCGTGAGGCTGGGGTAGGCAGGGAGCCTGCCTTAGTGACAGCCATGATGCACCGCCAACCAGGAGCCACTGGAGGTAAGGGCTGCCCAGCGGGAGGCCACACGCCAGCTCCCAGCCCTGAGTTCCCTCCCGGAGCCAGCACCCTGAACCCTCTCCTGCACCCCAAGCTCCAGCCCTGAGCCCCCTCCCAGAGCCAGCATCCCATACCCCTTCCTGCACCCGAGCCCTCTCCTGCACCCCAAGCCCCAGCCCTGACTCCCCTCCCAGAGCCAGTACCCTGTACCCCCTCTTGTACCCCAACACTTTGCCCCAGCCTGGAGCCCCCTCCTGTACCCAACTCCCTTCCAGAACTTGCATTCCTTGCCCCCTTCTGCACCCCAACCCCCTGCCCCAGGCTCAGCCCAGAGCTCTCTCCCACACTGCGAACCCTTCGGCCCCAGCCCAAAGCCCGCACCCCCTCCCAAATCCCAACCCCCTACTCCAGCCCGGTGAAAGTGAGTGAGGGTGCGGGAGAGTGAGTAATGGGGGAGGGGGGCGGGGCTTTGGGGAAGGGATGGGCCTTGGGGAAGGAACGGGGTAGCTCCTGGGTTGCCCTCAGATTCAAAAAAGGATCTTGGGTGTAAAAAGGTTGGAGACCACTGCTCTACAGTAACAGTATCAGAGCCTGTCATACCCTTTGGAATGAGGTAAAAGCATACAGCCATGATCACACCACCTCATTCTTCAACTGCTGTTTACAGAAGATGGAAGAATGCACTCTGGCAGTAACCCAGCTCAGGGAAATTTTGGCCAAACTGGAGGATACTGAGGGAACTGAATTGCTACCATATTTTTGTAGGAGTGACATTGAGAGCTGTGTGTAAAGCATGCATATCTTTCAGCAACAGACTGTTTGTCTTCTCACTCTGATTGTTAATGACCATGAAATGCCAGCAGGAGGGCAGCCAGGACAGTGATTCTCATTCTTTCTCTCTCTCTTTGTAGCTATCAAGGATTCTAACACTCTGGGATAATGAAATAATATAGGTTGTCAGTCCAAAATAACAACACTTTACAAAGTGGAAATGCAAATTTCCTGTGATATCCCTGACTAGCAGGTGGTATTTCCTGATATATTGTTTCTGACCTTCAGGGAAAATGATATTATGAATTGACTTAGGAAAACGAGCCTGGTATCAAGGGCCAACATTTAAAGTGAAACAATGAGAGTCTTTTCAGCAGGACAGTAAAGTTGAGAGGCGCAAAAGCGAGACAAGTAAGGGCTTAGATTTTAAAGCAGCTGCAGCGCCCCAGGCTGCCCCCCAGCCCAGAGGAGAGGCGGCGGCGGGGTCACGTCCCGTCCCCTGGCCCGGAGGAGCGGCGGCAGGGACCCGGACCGCCCCCCCGCCCCCCCCCCCCCCAGCCTGGGAGCAGTAGCAGTGGGTCCGGGCTGCCCCTCCCCCCAGGAGTAGCAGGGGAGGCAGGGCCCTGGGCTGCCCCCCACCCCCAGGAGCAGCAGCGTCCGCTGGAGTACCGCCCTGCCCCGCCCCCTCAGCAGGTAAGATTTAATTCAGGGTATGGCCATGACATTTTGGTTATTGCCCATGACCTGTCCGTGACTTTTACTAAAAACAGCCGTGACTAAATCTTAGCCTTAACCATAGGCCATAGAATTTTGTCATGACTGATATTCTCAAGAAGATTGTTTGAAATTACTGACCACAGAAAAATCCCTTTATATTGGCCACAGTTGGCCACAGTTGGCAAACTGTAATATTCACCTGGGCAAAGTTTAAAAAATCAGAGAATCAGTGTAGTCTGGTGGATAGGGCACTATGCTGGGATTCTGGAGACCAGTATGCTAATCCCAGTTCTGCCACTGAACTGGGCAAGTCATTTCCCCTCTTTGTCTCTCTCTTTCCCCTTCCCACTTTTCTCTATCTTCTCTTTAGAATGTGAGTGCTTGGGGATTGTAAACTCTTGGGGAAGGGACTGTCTTTTTTGTTGTGTGTTTGTACATCACCTAGCACAATGGGAATCTGGTCCATAACTGAGGTTCTCAGGCACTACAGTATTACAAATAAATAAATAATAATAATATTATAGTAGTAGTAGTAGTAGTAATGGGGACCATTTCTCGCTAAGTATTTGTTTGTACAGTGCCTGTCATAATGGGGCCCAATTTCAGTTGAGAAATCTAGAGGTAAGTCTAAAACCTGCAGCAGCGAGTCCAAGAGCCCAGGTCTACAGACTTGGGCTCACACTATGGCACTAAAAACAGCTGTGTAGACTTTTGACCCAGACTTGAACTCCCTGGGCTTCAGCACCCAAGTCTAAATGTCGACAGAACTATTTTTTAATACCGAAGCATGAGCCTGAATCTGTAGACCAGGCTCTGAGACTGGCTGATGTGGGTTTTAAAATACTGTGTAGACATACCATAAGAGCCACAGTAAGATAAATAATAGTGATTTGGAAACACTATGGTATTCTGCCAATAGGATCAGAACTAGGCAGTCGGATTGCTGAAGTTCACTTACAAGATAAAAATTATTTAAAAATGAAGTAAGAAATAAATTTCAGTCATTTTCTCTGTTCAGATTACGAGAGTGTGAATAGCAGTGTGCACCAAAGTACTGCACTATATCTCTCGCCATGTGGACGCTGTGGGTGCAAACTCAAAGGTTCCTAGTGTAATCCCCTACAACCAGGACTACATTAACATGAACTAGGAACCTTTTATTTCACGCCTGCAACATCCACACAGGGGAGTTACAGTGCAGCACTTTGGTGTGCACTGCTATTCGTACCCTTGTAGCCTGAACTGCAGAGCAATGTATACAAGGCCTAAAAAAATCTTAATAATGAAAATAGAGTGCACTTTACTGTTATGAATTAAGATCTTCTGTGATTGTTTAGATCAGTAGCAGTGAATTTGGGTCTAATCTCTGTTTCTTAAAATAACCAGAATACAGCAGGTCAATAATACCACAACAAGCAGGCACCATTCCATTGCACCAACATCTATAGTTTGGAAAAACAGCTTAATCTACATTTCTCATTTTATACAACAGAACTAATGTCCCTGTAACAAAAACATGATCACAGGATGAAAGTCTCTGCTGTGAAAATAGGTAGTGATGTGAATTTTTGATAAATGCATCAGCATGAATTGAGCAGCAGGGGCGCATGGTTTTGTGGCAATGTCCTGTTCTGTTTGTATTCCAGCCGCCTTAGCCCCTTGCACTGCCATTTGGTCAAATCTCACAAGCTAAACAAGGATTGACAAGGTCAGTACTTGACACCTCCAGGGAACACCTATATGCAGAAGAAAGTGGTGTTGGTGATTCATTAGGTGGCACTCTTCCTTCTGAATCACTTAAGGAACCAATGCCCCAGGCGGGTGTTAAAGAGCATTTGCAGCTGGAGGTGTTGTCTTTCAGATGAGATGTAAAACCAAGGCCCTGACCACTTGTGGTCATTAAAGTTCCCATGGCACTTTTCAAAAGAGTAGATGTATTGACCCTGGTGTCCTGGCCAAATTCCAGTTTGGATAATGACATCCTTCCTCCCCTGCAGCTTAAACTGGATATGGTATTTTTCACCTCATGCCCTAAATAAATGTAATGGTGCCGTGCTGTTAAACAGCTGCCATATCTCATCCCAGAGATGGCCATGTTTCAGTGGGGAGTGAAATGGATCCCTGTATAGGGCTTGTAAGTCACTTTGGGAACTTACAAAATTACTCAGGATCGTTAAGTCCAAAGCATATTGCAAAGAGTTACAAAGGGATCTAACAAACCTGGGTAAGAAAATGGCAGATGAAGTTCAGTGTTGATAAATGCAACGTAATGTACATTGGAAAACGTAGTACTACCTATACATACAAAACGATGGGGTCTAAATTAGCTGTTGCCACTCAAAAAAAAAAAGATCTCGGAGTCATTGTGTATAGTTCTCTGAAAACATCTGCTCATTGTAGGGCAGCAGTCAAAAAAAAAGCTAACAGAATGTTAGGAACCATTAGGAAAGGGATAGATAAGAAGACAGAAAATATCATAATGCCATTATATAAATCCATGATACACCCACACCTTTAATATTGTGTGCAGTTCTAATTACCCCCATCTCAAAAAAATGTATTAGAATTGGAAAAAGTACAGAGAAGGGCAACAGAAATGATTAGGGGGATGGAACGGCTTCCATATGAGGAGAGATTAAAAAGACTGGGACTGTTCAACTTGGAAAAGAGGCAACTGAGGGGGCAATCTGATAGAGGTCTATAAAATAATGAATGGTGTGGAGAAAGTGAATAAGGAAGTGCTATTTACCCCTTCACATAACACATGAACTGGGGGTCACTCAATGAAATTAATAGGCAGCAGGTTTAAAATTAATATAAGGAAGTACTGCTTCACACAAGGCACAGTCATTCTGTGGAACTCATTGCCAGAGGATGATGTAAAGGCCAAAAGTATAACTGGGTTAAAAAAAATTAGATATGTTAGCTAGGTCCATCAATGGCTATTAGCCAAGATGGTCAGGGAAGAAACCCCATACTCTGTGTGTCCCTAAACTTTTGACTAGTAGAAGCTGGGACCGGACAAGGGATTGGATCACTCAATAAATTGTCCTGTTCTATTCACCACTTTGAAACATCTGGGACTGGTTCCTGTCGGAAGGCAGGATACTGGGTTAGATGGACCATTGTTCTGAGCCAGTATGGCCATTCTTATGTTCTTCCTTTCTTAAAGATTAAAATGATGTGCAAATGTAAGGGGATATATTTTACTATTGTTGTTGCTATTATTGGTTAATGCATATTTATATGCTTTTTAGAAAAAAAATCCAATGTTTGACCCAATAGTGACACTGTTATGATCGTTACAGATCTCTGACAAAATATCTTGTAATGTAAAAATAAATTCCTTACTGGTGTTACCAGTCACACCTCAAGGGACAGATTTTTCCATCTAGATTCTTCATACAATTCTCTAAGCACTTCCCAAAATGTTGAAGTATACATATAATGATATCTGCATAGGTTATCCCTTGCACACCCATGGATCAATTTGTAGGATTCAGGCTATACTGGGTTCTCTACAGGACCTGGATTTTGTTAATTTTTGATGGTGGTATCATGGGAATGCTACATCAGTGAAGTGGGTTTTGCATTTTGCTCTGAAGGAGTCTGACATTCAAGGACATCTTGATCTCTTCCAGGAGCTTAGTCTCCGTTACACACAAGTCTGACCCAGGAGCTCGACAGTCCCATTGTTGCACTGGAACCCAGCTGTGAGGGAAGGTCATGATTATGCAGTATAGGGTTGTCCCGAGATAAGTATAGCCAATGCCATTGAAGGCTTTAAAGATGAGGATTCAAACCCTTGAATTTGACTCAGTATTCACTAGGGAGTCAATGCAGAGAGTGGTGCATGCTGTGCTCTCTACACCCTGTGTTGCTAAGCGCACAGGCTGATGTATTCTAAACCATTTGTAGCTTTTTTAGCATTGGTGGTTTCACTCTGAGACATAGATAATTTCACTAATCAAGCCAGGAGATCACAAACATGAAGATCACCAGCAAATCTGAATCTGACAATGAGTGGTCAGTTTTCTTACTAGCCCTAGATAGAAAAGGATGGTTTTTAGGCCCAGGGTTGTTTGGGTATCCAGAAGACGCATGAAATTGGCAGTTTAGAACTTGACTGTTTTGCAAAATGCAATATTTACTATTAAGAAAAAAATAAGCACAAAAGGTAATTGAATATGTAAAGTAGACTAAAGTTAGTCTATATCACCTTCATGAGCTCTGTTTGCTTGACGTCAAGAATTTATCTAGACTCAGTAAAAAGAACAATTATACAATACCCACTGAACCACAAATGAGCAAACTAATCACAAATTGCTGAGGGCATGTGCCAGTGAGTGCAGAAAGAAACTGAAGTTAAAACATGGCTAAAAAGGTCACACGTTTGTTAATATAAACCCATCTAGATTACCCCCAAAGGCAAACGTTCTTGGTAGATAATGAAAGACAAAGAGGCAACGGTAACTCCAAAGAGGCAATGGTAACTCCTATGCCATCAAAAAAAGAAAAAAGAAAAAAAAGAACTAAGAATACTTGTAGCACCTTAGAGACTAACACATTTATTTGGGCATAAGCTTTTGTGGGCTAAAACCCACTTCATGCATCTGATGAAGTGGGTTTTAGCCCATGAAAGCTTATGCCCAAATAAATATGTTAGTCTCTAAGGTGCCACAAGGACTCCTCATTCTTTTTGCTGATACAGACTAACACGGCTACCACTCTGAATCTTATGCCATCGCTCCTCCTCACCCCTTTAGCGCTGCTATAAAAATGAGCATCCTAGCTGTCCCACGTCAAAGAGAATCTAATCACAACACTTAAACAGACCTGTATTTCTGCACAGGTTGCCGTACTGAGAGGTCATTAGATCTCTTGTGCAGGAAGAATGTGGATCCAACTATCATCAGCCTTAATGGTGGGTTGATTCCTTATTTACAGGAAGGGGCATATCCTTCTACTTCCAAGAATAGTGCAGCTAGCAGACCTGCCATCACCATTGCTATTTTCCTCCCATCTGGGAAGAAGGGGACCTCTTTACCCCTGGTCATCACTATTAAAGGTCCACTATAAAGGGGTACAAGATATATTTGATCCTAGTAGCTAAAGAAAACACAACACAGAGATGACAAAATCAGACTATTCCTATTGACCCCCAAAACACAACCTTGCAAAGTTCTGGGATGCCCTTGACATAAGTGAAAGCCCAAAATCTATCACTTAAAAGCATACAACAAACCAAAGACACATCAACAACACAAAAATCACATATAATGGCACGGTGGACAGAAAGCAGAACAGTAGAGGTCCACATTTAAGGGGCAGTACAAGCTGAGAACCCCGTCCCTCAGTCTTTGCACCTACCAGGCAGGAGGGATTCACCAGTGGCAGCACACCCTTTGTAAGCCATTGACAAAATGGGGAAGTGTCAGTCCTCATTGCGTTGCCCCTGCAGTAGAACTCCAGTTACAAAAACACGTCAGCAAGGAGAGACATACTGTGAAATAAAAGAGTGTCTGAAAAAGATGCAAGTTTATTAACACATAACCAACTACCTGAATCCCGAAGGCAGGAAATCCTGGTAGCTGATGAAAGGCAGGGAGGCAGCTATACTCTCCTTTGCACCATCATCAGCCTCTCATATATCAGCATGCCCTAGCTGTCTCACTGCCAAGGCCTAACAGTATTGTAATTGCCCTCATCCACCACACTGATATATTGCCTGATCTCATGTAGGCAGATTAGGTGCTGCGGCAAACCCAACTCCCATTCGTCTCACATGGTGGGTTCATGCGTAATCCCCTGAAAGACATACCTCCCAATGCCAGCCACAGCAGGATTTTGTGGCCAAGCATCCCCTTCATTTATCCAGCAGGCCGTTCTTACCTTGGCTCCCAGAATCAGCCAGCCACAAGTGCCACTAACTGGCATCCCCAAACCACATATTTAACTAACCAAAAATAAAATCTGCCTAGCTGGGGGGCAAAAGTGTTTAAATTGTGGGATATATTCTTTCAACCAAGAGAAGCATTTTGCTCAGTGTTTATAAAACACTTATATCTAATTACTTTATTTTGTCTTTAAAAAAAAATAGAGAGTGAGTGCCAGGAAATATAAGTAAATTATTGAGCAATGTGATTGGCTGAAATGTTCCTTTCAAGACAGCTCCTGAACAACAGTACATTTTAAAACTAGACTGCTTCCCTGTGGCATATGGTGCTTTGTGATATGGGAACAAGGAAACCACTTTAAGCTGTAACGGCTAGCAGGGTTGTAGTTAAGTGCTTTAGGCACTGCATTCTTGATGCAGTATCATGTTACGGTAATATTATGAAAAAAGCTGCAGGGGATTTGCATGCATACCTAACACACACATCTTTGATGTTCACAATGTTAGATCCAAGTAACAAATGTGATCTTCAGGTTAGACACAGCTTCTAAAAAACTACTAAACAATTTTAGCTAAACAGTTACATAATAGTTCTTTTTAAATTATGGAGGAAATTCTTCTCTATTAGACTGGTCTAAATTCACAGTAAACCCACTGACTCACTGATTTCAACAGGTACTTCAAAATTACATCATGGTCACCAAGAGTATAATTTCTCTCTCTGTGTGTTCATATTTACTTAAATAAAAACTTCAGAACAAAGACCAAAAATACAGTCACAATCAGATCAAATCACAGACACAAAAAGAAGCTATCCATACCCTCCCGAACCCAGACTCTTTGTCCTGAAAACAAGACGGTCAATCCAGCATGTTAGGTCCCCATGCTGCCCACAGTTCCACCGAACTCGTTCGTTTTTAACCATCATTGCTAGCAACTGAATAACTGCACAGTAGTGTGAACTAGAGTTTCAGGTGTGTCACTCTGTGCCCGAAGACAGGCTTGAACAGCAGCTCTGCAATATGTAGTATAAAACCACTGCGTTAACAATTGCCAAATTCTCAACGAAAATACATGGCAAATGTCTGATCCAGGTAGGTGCTGAATCTTCTGGTGTCTGAAAAAGTCCAAAATCCAGTAGTCCATCAATCTGGCCACACAACAGTGGGACTCTCAGTTTTGAAGCCAACAAATCCCAGTTGTGGACGTTAAAGGAGCAGAACTGTAAAAAGTGCTCCATTGTCTCCTCTGATACAGAGCAGGTTCACCAAGGGCAGCCTATATCTACTATGTGCTTTCCTCATAGGTTTCCTCTAACAGACAATTTACCATGAGATACCCACCACCACACATCCCTGTACTTGAAGGGAACACTGTTATTTTAAAGGTACAACAATGCCCCACTGACACAATCTTCTGGGCAAGTCAGTACTGTCATATGGAGTTCTGAAAAATACCCCTTAAGTGCCCTCCAATATAGCAGTCTCCTAAACTGTGAGCCACCATGCTGGAGTGCTGTTGCCTGAATTTGGCAATGGGAAATATGTCTTGAGGCAAGTTGTATGTAAGAGGGAGCCTGCTGGGCAGGAAAAAAAATCCTTTTTAGGGGCTGCATCCCCTTTTCCCCACCAGTTACCCCATTTCTTCTCCTGTGACATTTCCCAGTAATACTGGAAAATAAGTGGCCATCTCCTGTCCCCAACCATGCAAACCTTATGAAAATTAAAAAACAAAACCAACAACATCAAGAAAGCTTCAGGGCACATCGCCCCCAAAGCCCCCTTCTTTAACTGGCAAATAAACTATATGTCTCTTCACTAGGTTATATTTATTCTCCCAGAGGGTCTGAAAAAATAACCAGGTCAGTTTGACCAACAATTTTCAAGGGGAGGAAACACAAATGCCACATAAATGCAAAGAGGTAACAGAAATGTTTTAATTAACATCACCCCTTCTGCCAGCATCAGAGTTCACCTCTTCCACTTCATCACCTGAATCTGGCAGAAGGCAAACTGCTTCTCCTAGTTCAGCTCAGCTACTGAATCACTGACAAAGGTGACCCCCAAAATATCTATAACCTCACGAGGGCTCATCCCATGACGAAGGCAGGTTCACTCTATCCAAAGCTTTGGCTTGATCCAAAGCCAAAAAAGCCCTCCCACTATCCTTGTCGCCCAATTTCAAATACTTTCTACAAATTACACAAAAGTGCCTGCCACTGTGCAACATTTAACTGTGTTAGACTGGCAGGGATGCAATAATTTTCCAGCTATTTTCCCCAATCTCTCGGCTAGAATGGAAGCCAACATTTTGTAATCTATGTTCAAAAGAGCAATAGGCGCCCAATGCCTAATCCTCTTTGTCTGCCAAAAAAAACCCCAAAAGGCTTTAATAAAAGGAAGATTCCAATGTGCCTCTAATCAAGGCATCATTGAAAGCACATGAGAACACCACAGAGACGGGATCCATAAATCTCTGATAAAATTCCGCTGTCAAACCATGTATCCCCAGGGAAGTTCCCTTCTTCAGTGGCAAGATACTCCTCTGCTGGCCTCACAAGCAAGTCCTGTTCCTCATCTGCCAGTGTTAGAAAACCTGCAATACTATTCAAAAACTGCTACTGTTACTGCTGCTGCTGCTGCTGGAAAGGAGGAGTGATTTGTCCCTGAAAGAGCTCACTGTGATATTCCTGAACTATCCTCAACATGCCAATGGTGTCCCTGTTGACCTGCCCTTTGCTTAGGATACCTTAACCCCATCATACTCCTCTGCGATCTCTTTTCCTTACATCCCGCATATATATCGGGGGAGGTTGCCCCACCTTTTGTCCTAAAGTCCTTTGCAAATGTAGATGATTCCAGCTTTCTTCTGTACCGTTGTAACATTTCCTTCTTAATTCCTCTAAAGACCCTTGTTTCTGTGCATTCTCCAGCCTCTCAAATAGCTTTGCGATGCTAAATAATGCTTGTGATCAGTTGTATACAGGCATCCTAAAAAAGGAATGTAGAGAAATCGCCAGGCTCTGCTTGGTCAATTCCCAGTGTTCTATTTGGGATGTATAAAACTCCCGAACTGTTTCTCATACCATAAAGATGTATTCAAGGGGCAGGGAGTGGGGCAAGGGTGTTTGGTTTTGTGTGATTAGAAAGTTGGCAACCCTATCCTGGATGCAACATTAATTATCAAATATAGCACCTTAAAAACATCTGTTTATCCCAGGCATTTTAAAACATCTTTACGCAGCCAGTTGGCTACCTGCACATTTGCTGACATTCAAGGCATTCAAGATAAACATATCGCGCCAGATGTTCAGCTGCTATAAATGGGTGTAGCTCCATTGTAGTACCTCATTTCATTGTAGGCAACTCTTTTAGAGGGAAATCCTCCCAGCCAACGCAGAGTAGTGGAAGGCCATAAATGGGACTAGCTTGCTGGGAAGGACCAAGCCACATGATCACTTACAATGAAGCCCTGGACTCCCACTGAAACATTATCAGAAATTCGATTGTTGCTGTTCAGCATGGATCACTATCAGATATATACGCTAAGGTCAGCCACAGTGGTTATTCAAATGACCTCCACAGCAGCTTATCGAATGTAATTGTCAGGTGCCAATTCCAAACCATCAGCACAGTCAAAGGCATAAACCCTGTACCAAACCTGGCTGTGAAAGAGGCACAGTACAGATGATATCATCCACATCCCCTGTAAGCCCCAGCCCACCCTGAAAGAGTATGTTTCTCTTTATTCACTTTCTCACACCATCTCATTCTGGGAGATATGAGCCTCTCCTGCTTTCTTTATTTAGAAGATGCTGCTGAAAACATAAAACAAAAGGCAGGGGCTGCAGCAGAGCATGCAGATAAAAGGGAGGAGAAACTGTCCTTGGCTGCCACTGGGAAAGTGTTACTTGGGAAGACAAGCATGATCACACACGTGTGATGCTGTGTGTCAGATTCCTTGGCTTAGGTTATTGAAAGAATTTGGGAAGAAACTGGATTCCTGTCATGTTGCACCCTGGGACCAGATTCACAACATCACAAAAATCAGCACCACAGTGGGAACTAAGTGGGACCTTTGTTGGAAATGTTATCGGAAAAGGCAAAGAACCTCTTTCTCTCCCTTAAATATATCCCTCTACATTCAGGTTGAGGCATATTGATTGGGCATCGTAGGCAAAGGTCCGTTAAGGGGTTTTCAACCTTTTTCTTTCTGAGCCCCCCCGCCCCCCCCAACATTCTATACAAATTCCACTGCCCACCTGTGCCACAACATTTGTTTTTCTGCATATCCAGTAGATTAAAAGCCAGGGCCAGTGTTAGGAGGTAGCAAGAAGGGCAATTGCCCAGGGCCCCACACCAGACTGCCCAGGGCCCCACACCAACTTAGCAAAGCTAAGTTGCCCAGGCCTGGGCTTCAACCCTGGTTGGCAGGGCTTGGGCTTCATCTTTCTGCCCGGGGCCCTAGCGAGTCTCATGCTGGCCCTGCTCTCGGGTTTATTTTGATGGACCCCCTAAAACCTGCTCCCAGCCTCCCAGGGGGCCTCGAATCCCTGGTTGAGAACCACATTATCTTATCTGTTCTGTGGATAACCAGGGAGCTTCAGTTCCTGCAGCTGTCAGTTTGTCACCTTTCAAGAGCTCTTAAAAAGTCACCTTAAAGTTTTAAAATGTAGGGGCTTGTCTGTATAGAGACGTAGTGCATGGCAGGCTGGGGTAGGAATTTACATTGCATCAGCCTGTTAGGTACGAAGCAGCCAGTGGAGCCTGCTGCCACCCAATCAGAGTTCGTTGTGCGCTATGATGTACTGCTGTTTCAAACAGCCACTTAGTGCGCTGCAGACTGGTGCACTGTATATTCGCACCCAGCTTGCCACACACTGTGTCTCCGTATAGCATGGGCAGCAGGTAGCATAGGCAGGGAAAGGCTGTGCCTCCCCAAACAGTCTGGTGTGGCCCTACTCACGCTCCACCCCCAGACCTCCTCCTGCCTGCTTCAGTTCCCTTCCCGCTCTTCTGTAGCAGAGAGGCTGGGGGCAGGTAGGCTGGGGCAGTTGCGCACAAGACCTCGGAGCTGGGGCCACACCACACCACACATCCGTCTAGCGCTGGGGGCACTGGGACTGTGCTGCCCACCCAGTGCTCTGGGGCTGGGGGCGCTCCAGCCATGCCCCCTATCCAGTGCTCCAGGACTGGGGGCACTCTGGCTGCGCCACCCTCCAGCCACACCGCCCACCACACCGCCCGCCTGATGCACTGAGGGTGCGGGGCAGCAGCTGCAGGAAGAGGGTGCTCTGGGTTCCGGTGGGGGAGGACCGGGGGCTAGCCTCCCCCAAGGGCCCATTCACCCACCGCCCATGACGCCTCCCCCAAGGGCCCATTCACCCACCGCCCAAGCCCTTAGTTTCCGAAAAGCAAATGAAATGGAAGAAATGCTAAAAAATGAAGAGGTGGGACAGAAAGAGAGCAAGGAACGGGGAAAATGATGATGCAGGCACTGCAATCGGGACGTTCAATGAAGAGAAGACTTTTTGTGCCCTCCTCCAGACAGTGAATCTGAGCAAGACGGAGCACAATTTTGCCCTAAACCACAGCTTCTGATGGTTGTGGCTATTAGTGGGCTTCCATATTTGAATTTAATATAAACATATAGAGAATGACTTAAAAAACGGATTTCAGCTGAGTTACACTGTTGTAAAACCAGTGTAACACAGTGGAGAATCTGATTTATGTACTTCAATCAGAGATATAAGCCCCCTTTGAATGACTAGTTATTTTGTAACCTCTACTGCCCTAGAAGTTTAAGAGAAGTGTAGTTGATATTACGATTGACATATTTAAAATAATCAAAAATGTTTTATATTTATATATGTTGTCCCTAGCCTCTGTTTGCCAGAATCTGGGAATGGGCGACAGGGGATGGATCACCTGATGATTACCTGTTCTGTTCATTCCCTCTGGGGCACCTGGCACTGGCCACTGTTGGAAGACAGGATTCTGAGCTAGATGGACCTTTGGTCTGACCCAATAGGGCCATTCTTATGTTCTTATATCAAGGCAACAGAGTATAAAATATATTCACATTCACCTACTGTGCTTTGAGTCTTGAATACATCCTTGATAAACTCTGTTGGATATTGTTGATCAGTAATTAACAGTTGACAAGAAATGAGACTTTTCCTATTTACCTGCCAACAATTCCTTTCAAACTTGAAGAATTCTTTGTGGAAAATCTGCCAGTAACTCTCAGTTATACAGACGTAAATCCATCTAAATTAGTGTTGCGCTGGAATTGTCCTGCTATAAATGAGAGCAGAATCTGACCCATTGGCTCTTTCCCAGGGATTTCTCTCATGTTTTGATATTTTCCCCAGAACCTAAAACTATTAAAAACATAACAGGCATCTAGCCTTCTGTTGTGAAGATAGCCTTCACTATGTAAACACAAAGGGTGAAATCCCGACTCCGCTGAAGTTAGTGACTAAACTGCCATTGACACTAGTGGGGCTAGAATTTCACCCAAGGTGATCAAATACAAAGACTATAAAAGTATCTACATAAAAAGTTACTATTGCCTGTTAAATCCTCATCTTGACAGGCTGAAATTTCCCTTTAATGCGTTTGTCATATTGGATATACATGTAACATGATAATTTCTGTTATCTGAATGGGTTTTCCTAGAACTAAGTTTTGAATATGCAAACTGTGAAGTATTCTGTTAAATAGTCTATTGAGATAACTGAGTTCCTTGCTACTGTCATTAACAATTAGGATGAGAGTGGTGTTTATATTGCTATAGACTAAAAGATATTGGTCTCCTGTGGTGTGGCTTGTGGGAGTTTGTGGGTTTCTATAAAACTAGGTCCAGCAGCAGGAAGGTCAGTTTAATAAACTAATAAATAGTTTTTCAATGATCCTATTTTGTCTTTGCTATTCAAATCTAAAAGTAGGACCAAGTAGGATAGAAAATAAAGACTAGAAATAGCACAAATTTGCCAACATTCTCCACAGATTACTGTTATCCCAGTTTATGAGACTACACAGAGCACTATGAAATCTTTGCACTATAAGGTCCTGATGGTATTACTATTAGATTCTAATGACCCATGGCTGTGTGCATACACAGACACCATGGTTGCCTGTAAACTGCAAACCTGGGCTGTAGCCAATAGAATTCATGATCTTTTGCTCCCAAGAATTTCAGGCATTTTACTTATTGAGCTAATAGAGAATATGCTGTAACTCGTTTTTAGGTCTCTAACCACTGTTGTGCACAATAGTCTCCAATTGAGAAACCTGTATACCTGGTTATAGTGGATAGAAGGCATTAATATGCATATATATAAGCCAATATATCACAAGTTCTGCATTGTGGATTCATGTATGCAGTTAAGAATCTAAAAGCAGCCTTTGTCCATAACTAAGGATCCACTCCCAATCTCCCAAAACATGGATTGCCAAATATGCATGTCTTCCACAGTTGTCAAGTAGGCAGGGGCAAGGTTGGATTAAAACTAGTTGAGGGAGGTGTGGGTTACAACAGGAATTATTGTGCCACCTCTTGAGACTGTTTGGAGGGAATATTTTTTAGTTTGGATTCATTTCAGTTTAGCTAGTGTTATTTGAGTTCTTGAACCTTCTTGGATGTGTAGGTCAACAGGGATTTGTGCATATCATTTTACACTTCTGTTAAATTAGAGCTACAAATGCTAGGGTGACCTATGAAATGAGTTGATTGTCTCAATACAGTACTTAGTTGGCATTAGTGTAACCATCATAACTGCCATTAGTTTTTCACCTTTCGTGCTGATCTCACCAACAGAGCTACCTACGTATGATTGTATTGTCAGTGTTGATATTGTACAGTAACTCCTCACTTAAAGTCGCCCCGGTTAACGTCGTTTCGTTGTTAAGTTGCTGATCAATTAGGGAACATGCTCATTTAAAGTTGTGAAATGCTCCCTTCTAATGTTGTTTGTAGGCTATCAACTGCTGCAGTTCAGCTGTCCCTTCCCCCACTGCCAGGTGCTGCTCCCCGAGACTCCTGCCTGCTTGCTGTGTGGTGGGGAGGGAAAGAAGAGGGGGGCTAATGTCAGGGTGACTGCTTGCTGTTGGGGGGGGGGAGGGGAAGAATAGGGGGGCTAATGTCACCCTGCTCCTGCATCTCGCTTACCCCATCTTCCATAGAGCAGGGGGGACACACGAGGGAGGGAGCTGCTGCCTTAGGCAGAAGCTGCAGCTGCCGGGCTTGTTGATCTAATTAACAAGGCAGTGTACTTCTGACCCCACTCTTGATACTTAAAGGAGAAATGCGCATCTCTGTCTCAGAAACACATCTGCTGGCTTGTAGAGTGTGAGAGTTAACCCTTGAGGGCTCAGCCAACTGCTTAGTTCATTTAGCAGTAAGGCATTCCCTGGGATATATCCCACTCTCTGACTCCTCCACCTCAACCAAGCTTCATTATCATCATCGTTGTGTACCAGTATTCAGTTGTTTGTTTAAAACTTTGTGTGTGTGTAATATAGTCTTTTGTCTGGTGAAAAAAATTTCCCTGGAACCTAACCCCCTCATTTACATTAATTCTTATGGGGAAATTGGATTCATTTAACATCGTTTCGCTTAAAGTCGCATTTTTCAGGAGCATAACTACAACGTTAAGTGAGGAGTTACTGTACTCGCTTGTGGGTAAAATGAGAAGTTTAGTCTCCAGGGATTGTCCATCTAGCATCTTTCACAGCACTAAGCTCACTTTAATAAGGGAGATAGACAGATCCAAATGCAAACTTGTAATACTTAAGAACAGTGTGGATTACTATACTTTGCGGACAGAAATCAATTAGTGGATTGAAGTCATGCATAGTATTTTCATCTGTAATCATTATATGTGTGTTCCAGCAGTGTTCATTTTATTTAAAGGAAATATGCATATTCTTCCAACCAGCGCCATGAAGTTTCAAAATATAACTTATAATTCAGTTATAGAAGTCTCCCTATTAATATTGAAAACATTGGAAGGATTACTTGCATGACATTCAGCAAAGTCTGTGAAAACCCAAGTATGCAACACTAACAAGGGCTAACTTGGCATTCTTACTTAGAAATATATACAGGGTGATATTGAGCAGGAGTATGGAGATGATATTGCCTTTGTATTTGGTACTGATTAAACCACTGCTGGAATAATGTGTCCAGTTTTTTAAAAATGGAGTGAGTTCAAAGAAGAGCTACAATAATGATTTGTGGTCTGGAGATCGTGTCTTACAGTGAGAGAGTAAAGAAGCTCAAACTAATCTACAAAGAGAAGGGTTAAGAAGTGATTTGATCAGGGTCCCTACACAGGTAGATGATATCTGATATTATAGACTTTTTAGAGGAGGACGTTGTAGTTATTGAAGCAAGATATATGAGGCTTGAGCAAGAGATTTGGCTGTGGGGAGGGAAAGGAAAGGATGCATCTCGGCTGTTGTGAAGGAAACGGTGGCAGGATTTGGATATGACCTGGATGTCAGGACAAGAGAAAAGAAGTCAAAACTGATCTCTAGGCCTAGGTGACAGAGAGGATAATCGTAATTGTCAGCAGTGATAGGATGAAGGAAGTGAAGAAGGTTTGTTAGGAAAGATAAGGAGTTAGCATTTAACTATGTGAAGTTTAAGATGAGGACAAGACATCTGTTCATGTTGTCACCACAGTTGTTTTTTTCCATCCAAAGTGCTGTATCATACCTGAAAGTATACAGTTAATTTTATTTTGCTTTAGCTAGCACACTAAAGCAACCCAGTTTTAAAGTTGGTGAAGAAAATCCTGCTTTATTCTAGTTTCCATTTTATACTAAAAGAAATTATTGCTATTTAAGTTCTCTTCTAACAGGAATATTTTAAATATCTGCCAGCATTTTACCACTTTCGCTTTGTATTCCCTGCAGTGCATGAATTTGAGGATGCAGTATAAGACTGTGTCTTATAATCGTGTTTGACCAAAATAGATTAATTTTGCTTTTATGTGTCCAGAATTGTGACTGATATTCCAGGCAATATAAAATAGTCTACTTTTAAATAGGCAAAAAATAAGACTTGAAAGTTATATATTGGGCTAAGCTACCCCAAATGTGATCTTTGAAATAAACGAGACTACACATCTTTGAGAACAGTCAGAGATACCACCCTTTGCTGTACAGAATCCATAAGTGACACTCTCAGTTGATGGAGTCTTTCCAGTTCTGTGTACAATGTTATTTTGCTGCAAAGGATTTCTTTAAAATCCTTTGTCCCTGGCATTTTTTTTATAGGCGCTAACTTTTTTTTATATCCAAGATGAATTCTCTTTCACCCCAGCAAGTTGTACAGTTAAATGCAACAGCCATTTGAATTAGAGGTATCTCATTTCAAGACACTCATTGGAAGAAGCAGAGATCTGTTAACACAATGAAGTGAAAGCTTAGTGAGCAGAGGAGGTTACGTTATTAGCTTGTCAAGGAGTTGACAAAGGAGCCAAAGAATACGTAGCCACTACAGTCAAAGAAAGCATCACTAGAGCAGGACACGTAGGCCCTGATTCTGTGCAGAGTCAGTTTCCCTGAACTCTCTCATTGCCTTCAAGGCAGGGGACACTCCAAGCCTCAGGGAACCAGACTAAATCTTGCTTGACTTTACCAAGCAATATTTGCAGCCCTTATGCAAACAAAGCACCCATTGATTCAAACTGCAGGAGCCCAGCCCATAAAAGTCATTGTTTTCTAAGTGGCAAAGCTTTAAATGTCATGGGCTTCAAGGGAATATGCTGATTTACGCCAGCTGAGGATCTGACCCCTGCTTTAAAGCTTAATCTGTCATACAGTTCTTCCTTATAAAAGCATAATAAACAGCATATCCAAGATCACAAATCCACAATATTTTGAATTACAAGAACTCTAGCTAGCAAGGAGCAAACTACTCTCAGCAGTAAGATAGCAAAGGTCCCGAGTGAGTAAGAGCCTCATAAAACTTGGTCAATATCAGAAACAGTTTCCAGGCAGGCAAAGCACAACATTTCCCCTTCACTTTTTATGAATGACTGCAGTATTGTGCTTCAATCAGAATCCTCTACTAAAGCCATTCATAAAAATAAAAACAAAACAAACACACACAAAACTTTCTAGGTTCAGTCTGAAGCCATCGGGTGCCAGAGGCTGGGAAAACATACTGGCAGCTCTCACCCCAACTGGTATTAAAAGTATTCAAGGGTCTTTTTGGTGGTCTGAAAAGTATGAAGTGCTGTGTGGAAGGGCAGCTGGTAGAATTACTGTGACACATACTAGGCAAGGAGCCAGAGCTGGCCTTGTTTCAGACATTGTCTTTCCCCTCATTGAAGTGTCAGGAGCTAATTCATGGAAAATTTGGTGAGTTGGCAGCTCTTTCAGTGGATTTCATTGAGCTATAGTGTGCAACAGTCACATGAATGCAGGGTCCATGGCCAAAAAAACATGGGGATTTCTGAGCTGTAGGAATCAGGTCAGCCAGGGAGAATGTCTGTGGATTTTGTGTGGTTTGGGAGTAAACATGTGTACAGGTGTAATCAGCAGGGGGAAGAAAAGTCAGGGAAGTGCTAGTGATTGAGATTATTGATAAGCTCAGTGAATTCTATTCTTACAAATGATTCTTTTGAACCAAAGAATCTCTTTGCACCAACACTCATTTCCCAAGAGGCAGCAAACGTGCTAATCAGCCCAGGGCCTATAGTCACCTGGGGAAGACATCAACAAAAAAGTGTGCATTTTTGATCGCTTCTCCACTGCACAGTTATTTGATGGAAAAGAAAGGGTCAACGCTAAGATTTTAAAAAACGGACTTAGTAAATTGCACTTACTTTTCTAGTATTTCCTTAGAGGTTTATGCACAGATATAAAAATATATCAGCAACAGGACTCCATAGAATAAGAAAGATATTGCAGGTAAACAAAGTATCTATTGCTAAAATAGAATGCTTTGTGGTGGGCAGTCTGAATTGATCCTAGCATCAGTTTCCTTTGTTTTATATTTTCATTGATTTTTCCCACCCACTAAAATATTGCTCTTAAGGCCCAGATACATCAAATTGTTTATTTTGAAAAGTTTAAGCTATTTTCTAACACACTGTAATGAAAACTAGCCTTTGGATATCCAAATTACTTATTGGCTTATGCCCAAGTAAGGAGACAAACACAAGTCGTGAGCTGGGAACAGGCAAAGTTGGAAATAGGCACATCCATAAAGCAATGGCCAGGAAGAAAATCATTAGATGCAACTACTGTGGTTTGAATATATATATAAAAAATTATGTGGGTGCAAGTTTGCCCCATTAAAGTTATTGGGAAAATTTCTATTGACTTTAGTGGGGCCAGGATTTCACCCTCTGTGAGTGCTAAGTAGTTTTGTTATTTTGTGCCTTTACCAAGACCTGTGGAGGTCATGCTCTACAGGTCATCAGAGCTGCAGAGATAGTATTTCAGATAGGACCTAGGAGCTTGGTGTGTGTATGCTAGCTCATCTGTCCCCCAATCCTCTGCTGGAATTAACTGTTGCTGGAATGAGTAAAATCTTCAGGGGTCTGCAGTGGTGTTGTGCACCCATTCCTGGGCCAGCCAGAACATAGGACCACAGAAATGCCACTTTTGGAGTATGAATGTGCACCTGTATCCACACAAACAGCTCTGAGGGACTGAATGGGGGTCAGCCTACTTACAGAATGCCCAGTGTCAGATACGAGGGAAATTGCTGGGTAATACAAGCTTCCCAAAAGTTACTTGATATTTACTCACACACACATACCAAAATCTAACACAGTATCAATAAAATTACTTTTGAAACTAAATTAAAATTGTATCTTTGGGGAAAAATTCAGAGGAGACACAGAAGGTGCTATAAGGCAGACTCCCTTACAGTAACAGACTCCTCTACATTCAGACTCTATACCTGTTTAAACCCCTTCTGATGTGTAAAGCTGCTGTAACATACACCCTGCGGAGCTGGAGGAAGGTGCATATTAATGCAGCCCTCATCTTGCTTTAACTTACCCCTTACGTATATGTCTGCCTCCACACAGTGTGCATTACATCAACTGAGATACCTTTGCATGTTGGGTGAGGGGACGTAAGTATGTCTAGGGCATCTGAGTGAGTGCAGGAGATGTGCACTATTTTTCACATCATCTTTGAATTTGGTTCTTTGTCTATATGTTGTTTCAGACATTAAAAAATGAAATATGACCTCAATGTATTTTCTTGTTCATTAAAGGGCTAATCTTTACTTTTCTTTGCAGCCACAACAAGTGGTTCAGAAGAAGCCTGCTCAGGTAAGAAATGTTTATATGAATTAATTCTGTAGATTACCTTAATATCCTTTGTTCTTGAGCATGTAAATTAGCAATGTTTATTGTAAGTAATGCAATTAGTATTTAATAAATGGAAAAATGCACTGATCATTTAAATCATCTATTAAATCCACACAACAAAATAAACCCGTGTCCACTAAATATTTTTCAGTATAATTATATATAGGCCCCATTTCAGCCAAGCGTTTACATATGGGCTTAAGTCCATCCATATTCAGAAAAGTACTTACGCATGTTCTTTTAGTGCTTTGATGAATACAGTTGGACTGCTAAAGGTACAGAACTCTTCTTGATATAGGTCTGCTTTTTTTTTTTTTTTGAAGGAATAGAACTTTCGCTAGACTATCTTATGGTTTGACTGTATTGCTGTAAAATAACCTGAATTAAGAATAGAAACAGAAAGTTCTAGTGATAAAAAGATATAAGCTATCCAAAAGCATGTGTAGGAGTCCAGTTTCTAAAAAAAAAAAAAATCAGTAAAACTACAACTGTGATGAATGAATGGTGTTGATACAATAATATTACACTCCCTTAATGGTGGAGATAACATTCAAGATAATACAGTAGGAATTCCACACTTAAGCTCAAATTCACCATCCCTCCCAGCCAGCAGAGACTCCAGGCACAGTTCGGCTGTGCAAAGAGGGGCAGGATTCTGGGTGGGGCCTTGCATAAGGTGCATGCTTCTTACATGTTGCAGAGCTCCTCTCCACAATGGGTGGTACTACACAGTGGGCAGGGTAAAGGTAGACTTAGGGTATGTCTACACTACGAGAATAGTTCGATTTATCTTAAACCGAACTTGTGAAACCGATTTTACAAAGTCGATCGTGCGAATCCACACCAAGGACATTAATTCGAGTTTGTGAGTCCACACTAATGGGGCAAGCGTCGACATTGCAAGCGGTGCACTGTGGGTAGCTATCCCACAGTTCCCGCAGTCCCCGCTGCCCATTGGAATTCTGGGTCTAGCCCCCAGTGCCTTCTGGGGCCAAAAATGTGTCGAGGGTGGTTTTGGGAACATGTCGTCATTCGACCCACACTCCCGCCCTCCCTACGTGAAAGCGCTGGCGGGCAATTACATCGCGCCCTTTTCTGGTGATTGACAGTGCGGACGCCACAGGACAGCGAGCATGGAGCCCTCTGCGATTATCGCTGCTGTTCTGTCCGTTGTCAACACCTCGCGCCTTATCGTCCACCTTTTCCAGAGGCAGATGCAGATAAATCGGGCGAGGAGGCAACGGAAGCTCCGTGAGGACATGAACTCTGAGAGGGGCACAGACCTCTCGCAAAGCACGGGACCCTGGCCCCTAGACATCATGGTGGCAATGGGTCACGTTGATCCTGTGGAACGGCGATTCTGGGCCAGGGAAACAAGCACTGACTGGTGGGACCGCATAGTGCTGCAGGTCTGGGATGAATCCCAGTGGCTGAGAAACTTTCGTATGCGTAAGGGCACTTTCCTGGAACTTTGTGAGTTGCTGTCCCCTGCCCTGAAGCACCAGGACACCCGGATGCGAGCTGCCCTGACTGTCCGGAAGCGAGTGGCTATAGCCCTCTGGAAGCTTGCAACGCCAGACAGCTACCGGTCAGTCGCGAATCAATTTGGAGTGGGCAAGTCTACCATGGGGGTTGCTGTGATGTAGGTAGCCCATGCAATCGTTGACCTGCTGCTCTCAAAGGTAGTGACCCTTGGAGACGTGCAGGTGATCATAGATGGCTTTTCTGCTATGGGATTTCCAAACTGCGGCGGGGCTATTGATGGGACACACATCCCCATCCTTGGACCGGCCCACCAGGGCAGCCAGTACATTAACCGTAAGGGCTATTTTTCTATGGTGCTGCAAGCACTAGTGGACCATAAAGGACGTTTTACAAACATCAACGTCGGATGGCTGGGCAAGGTTCATGACGCTCGTGTGTTCAGGAACTCTGGTCTGTTCAGACGGCTGCAGGAAGGTATTTACTTCCCGGACCGCAAAATAACTGTTGGGGATGTGGAGATGCCTGTAGTGATCCTCGGGGACCCAGCCTACCCACTAATGCCCTGGCTCATGAAGCCATACACGGGCGCCCTGGACACTGAAAAGGAGCTCTTCAACTACCGGCTGAGCAAGTGCAGGATGGTGGTGGAGTGTGCCTTTGGCCGTCTGAAGGGGAGATGGCGAAGCTTACTTACTCGCTCCGATCTCAGCCAAACAAATATCCCCATTGTGATCGCATCTTGCTGTGTGCTCCACAATCTCTGCGAGAGCAAGGGGGAGACGTTTATGGTGGGGTGGGAGGTGAGGCCAATCGCCTGGCTGCTGATTACGCACAGCCGGACACCAGGGCGATTAGAAAATCCCAGCGGGACGCGCTGCGCATCCGGGAAGCTTTGAAAGCTAGCTTCCAGAGCGAGCAGGGTAACCAGTGACTGTTTTGCTTGTTAAAACTGAAGCTGAACCAGCCCCCGTTTCTTTACCCGGTTACCGTTGTCTATCCTCTCCAATTACCAGCACCCTTTCCCCCCCCATTCAGTCCCCGCTTTAAAAGTATAATAAAGGAAACATTGTTTATTAAAACCGTCTTCTTTATTAATGATTTCTCGCTAAAGGGTTGAGACTGGGACGAATACCGCGGTTGGGGAGCGGGTGGAGTGATGGAAAGGACGCTTCCCAACTCGGGGAATGACAGGCTCCTGCTCCCTGAGCAGTCCGCAGTGGTGTACTGCTTGTTTCAACGGAGCCTGCAACCCCTCCTGTTCGCAACTCTGTGAGGGGGGGCATGTGTGACTTCTTGGCCGGGGATTGCGGCCACTGATCCCCTGCTGCATGGATCTGTCATGCAGGCTATTGCCTGCCGCCAACGATCTGCAGCCACCCTCCACCACCAGAAAGTTACAGCCCCCCCCCCCCCTTAGAGAATAGGAAAACCCCCTCCTAGAATGGCAAGTGTGCCTAGGGAATGCAATGTGAGTGTGACTTTCTGTTGAACCTTTTCCCCTGTCCCCACCCTGTTATCAGCGACTATCCTCTCAAATCACAAACCACCCCTCCCCTCCCCCACAATAGAACAGCCCTTTGAAAGATAGTCAAGGAATCAGGAATTTTCAGAACACAATTTTTTATTAAGGAGAGCAAAATTTTAAGATGAAACTTGGACGGGGGCTGGGGTGGGGTGCGTTTGGAGGGAAGTAAAGGTCCCATCTAAATTTTTGGAAAGGAGAGCCTTCTGCTACTGGAGCAGTCCACAGGGGTGGAGTGATTTTTTCCGCGGCCCCTGCCTCCCCTCGTTCTACTGACTTTGGGTGAGGGGGAAATTGGACTTTGTGGCACGGGAGGGCGGTTGGAAATAACATACAGAGGTGCTCTTTCCTCCATCCTCCGTTCCTGCAGAACGTCAACAAGGCGGCGGAGCGTATCTGTTTGCTCCCTCATTAGTCCAAGCAGCGTTTGATTCGTCTGCTGGTTTTCCACCCGCCACCTGTCTTCGCGAGCTTCAGCCCTCTGCTCCCGTTCGCACTGCTCGCTCGGACCTTGAGACGTCCTCTCTCCGCTGTGCAGCATCATTTCGGGAACAGACCATCAGTTCCGAAAACATGTCGTCCCGGGTTTTTTTTTTGCGCCGCCTGATCTGCGCAAGCCTCTGGGAGGGCGATCCACGGGTAGGGAGGGAGACACTCGCAACTGTGGGATGGGAGAAAGGGAGTGAATTCCTCAGAAATATACATTTTCCCGAACAATGCCTATACTCTTTCCCTGTGAACAAGACCATGCATACGATCTATCACATGTGCACTCAGTACAAGGTCGAATATTATGTCTTTGTATTAAGTGCCAGGGGTCCTGGTGTTCAGATCACACAAGCGGACCTGGACACTGGAAAACTGCTCTCTGGAGACCATGGTAAGCCGTTGCCTTTGGACTGCTGTGACCTAACTTCACAGCAGTGCGGTACTCCCATGTTTCAAGCTCCTAGCGGTGGCCAGTTCCTGATGCCGGCAAAACCGCTCGGCTACAACGGCTCGCCTACACGTTTACCCCCCCCACCCCCACCGCGGGGCCGGTACCGGGAACTCTCCCTGCCCGCGACCCGCTGTGTTCTAACGGCTCGTCTACCTTCCCCACCCCCTCCACGTGGCCGGTCCAGGGAACTCTGCCTGCCTGCGCATGGCTGTGTTTTAACGGCTCGCCTACCCTCCCCACCCCCTCCGCGGGGCCGGTACCGGGAACTCTGCCTGCCTGCGCACGGCTGTGTTTTAACGGCTCGCCTACCCTCCCCACCCCCTCCGCGGGGCCGGTACCGGGAACTCTCCCTGCCCACGACCCGCTGTGTTTTAACGGCTTGCCTACCTTCCCCACCCCCTCCGCGTGGCCGGTCCAGGGAACTCTCCCTGCCTGCGCATGGCTGTGTTTTAACGGCTCGCCTAGCCTCCCCACCCCCTCCGCGTGGCCGGTTCAGGGAACTCTCCCTGCCTGCGCACCGCAAAGATTCAGCGGTTAGCCTCACAGCTACCACCCCCCCGCATGTCTGCAAACCGCCGGTTGTCGTTCTTTAAAGGAAAAATCAAGAAGTCACTATACTAACAAAAACACCCATTCAAACCAGGGCACCATGACTGATATCACTCTGATAAGGATTTCGGAGACAGACAAAGACCGCATGCTGCGTGAATGCCAGCAAACCCCAGGGCCGTATGCCGCCATGCTATGCAAGGCAATGATACCAGAGTACCTGCAGCTTGCATGGCGTGGAAAAGTATCCTACCATGGTGGAGATAGTAAGGCCACTCTCCCTGGGAACCTGATGCAAAAGCTTTCACTGTACCTACAGGAGAGTTTCGCGGAGATCTCCGATGGGGATTTCTCCTCTATCCCCATACATATTGACAGACTATTCGAGTAGTTGCCTTGGAAAAGATTGAAAACTGAAGCGCCTATTGCAAAGCAAGCAATAAAAACACATTGATAACAAACCAATGCCTATTCTATTCAAAATAAATGTTTAAAACACCGACCTGACGATCCTTCGCCTGGGTCCTGGTCTGGGCTGCAGCTTTGGGAGGGTTCGTAGGGGATCTCGGTGAGGGTGATGAACAGATCCTGGCTGTTGGGGAAATCAGCGGTGAAAGCGCTGTCGACTGCCTCGTCCTCCTCCTCTCCTTCCTCTTCTTCACCGTCTGCGAAAATTTCAGACGACGTGGCCGTTGATAAGACCCCGTCGTCAGAGTCCACGGACACTGGTGGTGTAGTGGTGGCAGCACCACCGAGCATAGCATGCAGTGCCTCGTAAAAACGGCATGTGTGTGGCTGCGATCCGGAGCGTCCGTTGGACTCTTTGTTTTTTTGGTATGCCTGTCGCAGCTCCTTGATTTTCACACGGCACTGCGTTGCATCCCGGACATATACTCTCTCCGCCATTGCCTTGGAAATCTTCTCATAAATTTTCGCATTCCGTCTTTTGGATTGCAGCTCCGAAAGCACGGACTCATCGCCCCACACAGCGATCAGGTCCAAGACTTCCCGATCAGTCCAAGCTGGTGCTCTCTTCCTATTCTGCGATGTCATGGTCACCACAGCTGCAGAGCTCTGCATCGTTGCCAGTGCTGCTGAGCTGGCCACAATATCCAAACAGGAAATGAGATTCAAACTGGCCAGACAGGAAAAGGAATTCAAATTTTCCCGGGGCTTTTCCTGAGTGGCAGGTCAGAGCATCCGAGTACGGATTGCTGTCCTGAGCGTCCACTGAGTGGTGCACTGTGGGATAGCTCCCGGAGCTATTAGCGTCGAATTCCGACATGGCCATGTCGAATTTAGCGCTACTCCCCTCGTCGGGGAGGAGTACAGAAATCGAATTAAAGAGCCATTTATGTCGAAATAAATAGCTTCGTAATGTGGAGGGGTGCAGGGTTAAATCGAGTTAACGCTGCTAAATTCGACATAAAGTCCTAGTGTAGACCAGGCCTAAGAGAAGGCTTAGACCAGAGGACCCATTCCTGCCTGGATTCTACTATCCTCCCCTCCCCACATAAGGGGCAGCAGAAGGGAACACATAGGGTACGTCTACATGGCAAAAACAAATCCACCTGTACCAACGAGTCTCAGAGCCCATGTCTATAGACTCAGGCTTGCTGGGCCCATGCAACAGCACTAAAAATAGTTGAGTGGACGTTCCAGCTCGGCCTCTGAAGCCTCGGAGTGGAGGTGGGTTTCAGAACCTGAGCTCCAGCCCAAGCCAGAACATCCACATGGCTATTTTTAGCCGCATAGCACAGGCGCAGAGCCCAAGTCTGTAGAGCTGGGCTCCGAGACTTACTGCTGCAGGGGGTCAGGGTTCAGCAACTGGGCTGCAGTAACCTCCTTGGTGCAGCTTTGCAGCTGCTCTGCAGCAAACGATGAGCAGAGGGATTCCTCTCCATGGTGAGCACTGGAGTTAAGAATTGCCCCTTTGGAACTCCCACTTTTAATCCCTGAATTTTGCTGTATTTATAGAAACTAGAAATCACGTAGAGAATGTATTTAACATGGAAGTAGATAGATAACTCTTGATTTCTAAAAGGTAATGTAGCACTAGAACTATAGCTAAACTTCTGTTTACAAACAGATACATTATAAATATAAATGCAATTATTTGTATGCCAAGTTAAACTCAAAGAAAGTTTTTTAAACCCTGGCAGCAGTGGTTTTCAACACAAGTACTGACTGGCCTTTACCATAGCAGCTGTAATAGGCGTTGTTCTAAAACTACAATGAGCAAAGCCTCTTGCTGTCACTGGGCTCTATTGCATGGCAATGAATGTAGACTATCGTCATGGGTGCACACATACTAAAATGACTCTAAGGCTGAAAAGGAGGAGAGGTAGCAATGGGAAATTTGGGAGCCTGACACAATTGGCCTTCACTCTGTCCAATTGCCTTTCTTTCTTTTCTTTTACACTACTGAATTTCCCTTTAAAGGAGAGGAGTTCAGACTCAGAATTAACAGCAAGAACATGAGCTCATGCGAGTTTCCTAATCTGAGCTGTCTAAGGAAATAGTGATAAATTATATAAACATGCGGACTACATGGAAGTTCATGAGGATAATGTAAATCTTACACTGCATTCAGAGGAATCTCTTCCTTTTCCATCTGTTTCCTTCAAAATATCCTCACAGATGGCTTTTCCATGTGGCAGTCTGGATTAAGTTAGAAGCGTATCTTTTCTTCATCAGCGGGGCTTTGAAAGGTTACATTCAAGCACTGCTATGTGATAGTGAGCATGTTGCCACAGTTTGGTTGAATAAAAGAAGCGTAACCCTTGATCAGACTTATCATTGAATGCTGTGGTTTGAATTTCTGGAGATGTTCATTCTCAAGGATTTTGGATTAGTATTAGTTTACATCCGGCTGTTACCCTTGTTGCCAGCTCAGATGGAACGACTGTTGATTGTTTTGCATTTTAAAAGGCACAGAAGCAAAAATAGATAGTTCCTCATGTAGTCATAACAGTTCCGTAAATGTCACCACGTCCCAGGTTTTAGGCATTCTCCAGGTCTCAGGCATTCTCTAAATCTCCTTTTATGGACAGCTGCTGTCCAGTTTAAGGCCATGACAATGCTATGTAAACATCTATGATAGCTTCAAACATCCACAGAACCCTGAGGATTTCCCATCTTGCAGGTGGTAAATGCAACAGCAAGTTCCACTGGGAAGAGAGGACTTCAATAGCTCAGACATAGGTTGGGGGTTTATTACAGGAGTGGGTGGGTGAGATTCTGTGGCCTGCGTTGTGCAGGAGGTCAGACTAGGTGATCATAATGGTCCCTTCTGACCTTAAAGTCTGTGACTCTATGTCCACAGAATCAATGCAAACATGTAAATCATACGATCTGTATGTATTCATGATGGTCACCAGGTGACTTGTATCAATGGGGAAACACACACACACCATGGTGAACTTGCACTGGAAACTCTAACTGCAAGCCATCAGTAAATTTAGTTTCCTTGAGGGATAGGTGTCTAAAAATCTCGAAAGATCAGAAGTCTCAGGTATCCGCTTCAAATATGTTTTAGTCACCAGAAAAAAACAAACAAACAGATCTTACTAGTAAGATCTACCATATTCTCATTTAAGTGACTAAGTAAAGACTAAGTAACCACTTTCCTCATTTTTAAATGATAATGAACAGCTGGATCCTCAGCTGATGGCATATGAATTAGCTGCGTTCTTAAGTAATACAAAAGAAATTGATATTTTTAGGGAAACATCATGAAGGTTATCCAAGTTTTTGGAAGGAACAGGACATGTTTTATTTTTATCTTTTCTGCAGAATAGAAATAGTCTGAGTCCAAAACAAGCTTTTGAAACTGTTTAATGATCCCTATATAGGGGAAGCCTAAAAATCAGAGATGTTATAGTCTCTGGATCTCATAACTGAATTCAGAAAGAGAGAACATGAGTCCAAATATATTTTACCAGCAGTTAAGTAACCTTTTTTTACCTAATAGTAAATAAATTGCTTAAATTAAAAAAAAAACACACGAAGCAAACGAACACAATAACAACAAAAAGGAAAAGAGAAAAGCATTATTTTTGAATAGGTACAAAGGCAAATCAAGTACATTTTTTTGTGTCTTACTTGCTAATTAAGGTCCTGATTCAGGAAAGAATCCCTGTCATTATTAAAGTTAAGCATATACTTAAGTGTTTGTTTTCCTGAATTGGGGTCTAAACTTTGCTCCAGCGATTTGAACCTCCAAAGTGCTGCCTACCCTTTGCAAGGAATGGCATGCCTTCAGTGCTCATTGACTCAATTATTCAGTATCCCACAAGTTTAATCCTCTAGGGATTGAAGTCCATTGGACCTCACTCATCTTCCCATTGACTTCAAGAGGCTTGAATCAGTCTCTTAGCGCAGAAGGATAAATCTAGTTATTCTATGTTTATTGAGGCTGAGAATTGGAAGTTTACAATTCATAAGAAGCAGGAAGCTTTATTGTCCAATAGCACATACAGTTTTTACCTGAAAGTAATTGGATAGGGGTGACAAGCACCGTTGCAAAAGAATCTCCAAAACATTTGTTTATCTTGCTTTTTGTTTGTTTGTTTATGTATTTTAAGCAAATATTGGCTGTGTTTACAGAGACTTCAAGGGCAGTAGTAAGGATGGTTGTTGGAGCTCATCAAAAAATTTTGCACAAAAAGTTCACAGCAATTTGGCCTTTTTAAAAAAATGGAATCATTTGCCAAAAATTGTTAATATTTTTGAAATGTTTCTGTTTTATTGTGACATTTTAATCAAATTTTTAAATTGAAAGTATGTTTGAAATCATTATTAAACATTTTTGCTTACCCAAAATGCAGCTTTCTGTGAACAAACATATAACAGTTTTGGACACAATTTTAATAAAAAAATTATCTTAAATTTTACAGAAACTTTCATGGAAAATGGGTCAAATTTGAAACTGTTTTTCTGTGTTTTGACTAGCTCACGTGTTTATATTTAAAATAACTCTAAACATTGTTTGGCATAATACAAATATAAATTAGAGCAGGGGTCAGCAACCTTTGGCACGCGGCCCATCAGGGTAGTCCACTGGCGGGCCACGAGACATTTTGTTTACGTTGACCGTCCGCAGGCACAGCTCCCAGTGTCTGGGAATGGGAGCTGCGGGGGCCGTGCCTGCGGACGGTCAACGTAAACAAAATGTCTTGTGGCCCACCAGCGGATTACCCTGATTGGCTGCGTGCTGAAGGTTGCCGACCCCTGAATTAGAGTAACAACAAGCTGATGAATTGTAGAATCAGGTTAAAAAATTAGGAGGTGGCACTGCTCTCTAGTGTGAAAGGAGAGAGACAAATTTGATTTCTATTCCCAACCTCTCACTTTCCCGCCTGACAGTGCAGCACAGGCTGAGTGCTTAAGCCTGGTCTACACCACAAAACTGTGAAAATAAATAATCACAGTCCTATAGTCAACATTGCTATGTGAGTAAAACCACTGATGTAGACACAACTATGCTGACATGCTTCTGTTAGCATAGCTAATTAGAGAGACAAGGTGGGTGACATAGTATCTTTTATAGAACCAACTTTTGTTGATGAGAGTTGGTCCAGTAAAAGATCTTACCTCACCCGCCTTGTCTCTCCTGGGATCGACATGCTACAACACACTGCATACAATTTAGCTAATGTCCTTCCAGTAGATGATGGTGTAGCTATGCTGGCAGAAGAGCTCCTTTTGTTGGCTTATACTGCCCCTACACTAGCGGGCTCTGTTAGCATAGCTATACTGCCATAGCTAGACCAGCCAAGGATCTGTAATGTAGACAAGCCCTTAGACTCACTCCAAAGCAACTCCTATCACTTCAGATGAAGTAGCATTGTTGGGTGTGGTTTCTACCGGAAGTTGTCTCTGGTCTTCTTTGGGCGGTAGGATGTTACCATGACAGGGTGCCTCAAAGGTTATGAAGAGCAAGAAAAAACCCCCACAAGGACAGATTTTGAGAGCTCTGACAGCACGCCAAAAGATGTCTGTTCAGAAAGAAAAAATAAAAAACAAACAAGTAATGATTAGCAGTTTAGTGACTGATTTTGTAAACAGATGAAGCAATAAACTAAACTGTATTAAAGAACTAGGGGTTAGAAGAGGAAGTCAGATGTTTTTTGGAAGGGAGTTTCTTGTTGTTTATATAACATCTTTTCTGAGCAGAATCTAAAGAATATTACTGAGCCCTAGGCTCTTTCTAGATCCCCAAACTGGTCTAAGATTTGGATTTCCTCGGTTCTAAATATTTTATGTAGTTTTTGTTTATTTTGTAACTATATTGAGTGACATTTCTGAGACTGCTGCTTCCCAGAAACTCCTGTTCAAATGAGTTAAACAAGCCAACTGGGATTTTACCTGGCCAAGGAGGGGAAGGGAGAAAAATCACCTTTAAAAAAGAACATGCTGAGGTTAATCACCTTTTAAAAAGTCCCAAATCACAAGACCAATCTGAAGACCTCAGTTCATGTTTGTAAGGTGATCTGAAGATAAAAGTAACTGGGCAAGCTCTAAGCATTATTATTACTTTATTATTTTGCATTTAAATAGTGCCTTTTATCACAAAGTGCTTACCAATTGTGTAGATGCATCAGGTTGGAAATGCAGACACCTGTTAGGCAGAGGGTGACAACCAATGAGCCAGCACAAGTATAGATCTCTACATTGAAATTCACCTTTATAAGAACTAGCATTGATCATGGCTGATTTGAACATTTTCCCTTATGAAACCTATTGAAAACACCTATGATAAAGCTATTGAAGGGTTTACTTAGCATTTCCACCATTTCATCAAGAATATGAGTATGCCCAGCAGGTCTTTATATAGTGAATTACAAATACATGCACACATCATGACCCACTTCCTCAAAGCATTTCCCTAATCCTGCCCCAAGTGTGTAGCCCAAGAAACCAAACTCTGCCCTGGAGGGGAGTTTCTGTGGAAGGGAGGAAAATATCTTCCCTAGGCTGTTGAACAGCCTCGGGGGCTGGAGTATCCATTGCACTGCTGGCTCCCCTCTGTGAGGAGGAACAAAGGATCACCTTGTGGTTCCATGGGAGTTAGGTGTCCAGGCGCTTTTGAATATCCTACAAAGCACCTGTCTTCATCTTTAGATGCCTGAATACCTTTAAAAATCTGGTCTTTAGTCTCTTTGGCCCACATCCTCCAAGGTATTTAGGTGCTTGACTTCTACAGAAATCAGTGAGAGTTAGGCACCAAAATACCTTTGAGGATCTGGCACGGGCAGCACGTGGCTCTGGCATTTGGGGAGGCTGGCCTGAGTGCCGGAAACTCCCCCAGTGCCTGGACCGTGGTCCCACCCCTGCTCGGCCTCCTCCCCCTGAGGCCCTGCCCATGCTCCACCCACACTCTTCCCCGCTCATGCTAGGCTTCATCCCTCAAGGCCTCCCCGCCCATCAATCACCAAGTCCCTCCTCTCCTCCACTCCTTCTTCCCCGTGGCCCCCCTGCCCTCTGAGTCTTTCCCCCTCCCCTGAGCGGTGGGCGGGAGCACGGGGGGTGGAGGGACCCAGCTAGCGGCAGGTGGTGGGGACCTTGAGGGAGGGGGGTGGAGAAGAGGAGGGGGCTGTGGAGGAGGGGAGGGACTCAGCAAGCGGCAGGAGGTAGGGGCCTCTTAGGAGAGGAGAGGCGGGACTCAATGAGAAGCGGCAGGGGCCTCAGCGGAGGGGCAGGGCAGGGACGGGAAGAGGCGGAGCGCAGGTGGGGTCAAGGGCAAAAAGCAGGAGGGGACTTTGGGGGCGGAGTGCAGGCAGCCACCACAGCCCAATCATCTGCGCTGTCAAAGGCAGCAGGTCAGCGGTTGTGCCACAGGGGAGGCGTAGCCCCCTTTGGTCTATTCTACCCGCTGCCTATGAGATCTGGGGATCTGCTCCCCATCTGTAAAACTGGGGAAGGTAGTGCTTCTCTCCCTCCCACTAGTGATTTGATGAATGGTTGTAAAGCATTCAGGGCCAGGTTTTCACAGGTATTTAGGTGCCTAACTCCCTTTGATTTTGGTACCCAAATACCTTTAAAAAGCTATCCACTGGGCACTATGTTTAATTTGGTCTCATGCTGTCTGGCCAGCATAGAGGACACTGAGTGTGTTATGCACCTCCATGATGTTTTATCCTGAACCAAATCGGGTGTGTTCTGAGGTAGAATGCCTGCAAGGGACAAGTGTCTGTTGATGCCACCTAGCCATTGTGTTTGAAGACTTTGGGGAGGTCTTTTCCATCCTGCTTCCATTAAGGGGGTGGGGCTGGAGCTCCCCCCAGGACTGCCCCACTCTGGGTAAGGCACTGGAGTTTGGGAGAGTCTTGTGCACGGGCTCAGGACTCAGGCTCAGCCCCGGGAGCTCGGGGCACCCGGTTTACATACCAAGCACATATCACGCACTCCCAGAGAGCTGCCGTCCCCCGATTGAGAACTGCTGGATTTGATTACCTTCTGTTTTCTTGATTACCTTCTGATTTCATTTCTGTGATTCTGTTTTGAGTGCCATAATTTTTTGGTGCCCAACTTGAGATACCTTAGAGATGCCTGATTGCTGGAAATTTTGAGTACCCACTCTCTAAATTCAGACCTCTTGAAGGTGTCTCCCGAAAGACATCAAAAAATTAGACCTCCCAGAATCACTAGTTGTTTTTGAAAATCTTGGACTTTGTCTTACCCCTGTAACAACAAAGATAATCAATAAACCAGTTGTAACAGGGCCTCTCTCCATGATACCCCAATGGGACACTACTCACGCTGTCGTAGGGACTCCAACGATCGGTTGCCGCCTCTCACTGTCTGGTGCAGTGGCACTTTAGCCCTCTGGCCAAGGCACACTTGAGTCTCACCCCTTCCAAGATATTAGAGTTAAAAACTAAAGGAATACTATGAACTCAAAACTAGGGTTGTCCAAAGAGTCTTTGGCAGGATGCCACCCTTGTGCTCAGGGCTTGTCTTCATTCAGCCAGTCAGTAGTCTTCCTGGTCTCAGTTGTCCCCATCCCCCACATGGTTCATCCAGGCTGCAAGCAGTCTCAGATTATTAGCTGAAACTAGGCTTCCCTCACCAACAGAGAAGCAGAGCTCTAATCTCCTTCTTGGTCAGCCTCAAATCAAGCTGGGTATCCCTCTTCACTCCTGACATATTACTGGTGTGGTGGGGCAGAGGCAGTTTGGCCCACAGATCCTCAATAACCCCATCCTTGCCAGTGTGTGGCCTGTATGCCCCATCACACAAATCATTGAAGGTGATGTGAGTTGGAGTGTTACTTCTAAAAAGAGACATTTATTGTATCCAGGAGATAGGGTTTCATGGAACACCTATAGAATTATGGGTGTTTAGCAACATTTACAATCAAGTTCATAGATCCTAATACCAAGCTAGTTAAGTCAGTGGAAAGACTCCCATTGACTTCTGTGGGTTTTGGATTCAGTTCTTAAATGCTTGGATGTACTAAAATAATACAAGGGCATAACAGATCATCAACTACATAAGAAAGGGTGGATGATGAAGCACTGGTGCATCAGGTTGTTGTCAGAATTGTACCTCATCTTCTCAGACGACAAAACTGATTCACAGTTTAATTTCCTATACAAAGATATCTATTACCCAGTGCTTGAAATCTCCAAGCCCGTTGGTCTTTTCAGACTGGTTTCACATTTTGTACTGTAATACATACAAACATTTAGTTACGAAGTAGCAGAAATAGAATAAGAAATTTTGGGAAAATATAGGAACCACAGAATGATTAAATGAACCAGTGAATATAATACATTGTCGTCTATTAAATATAGAGTCTTTGCCTGTTATTTTCAGTTATGGTCCTTACATACCAAGCACACCAAAAAAAACCCAACAATTTGTGAGTGGAAATAGCTGTGTGCTCCATCATCATTTATTGATGTACACTTCCTGGGAGAAGACGATTGGGAGAAAAACATTTTATTCCTTTAGGGATTCCTCAGTATTTCTGGCATTTTATAAAGTCTCACTCTGGAACCTGTCCCTGGAAGATTAAGTGATAAGCCCCAATCCCTCCTCCCTCCCTGCCCCCCCCCCAAAAAAAACCCTTGGAATATGAGTAGGAAGCATTACACAGCTACTATATTAATGACGGGCAGTTAGAAAATTGTTTTCTTTGAAATCACAGTTATATCACACTTCACCCATGCTGATTGCTGTCTCCAAACATTGGCTGGCCATGTGTGGTAATCAGAGCATGATACCAACACCTTTGTTAAGACCATGCAAGTGTACCAGCATGCCCCTTCATGTGCATTAATTGGATCTTAGAGAGTAAAAAAAAACACCCCAAAATCATAAAAATCCATAACCCACAAAATCACAACACACACATACATTTTTAAAATGTTTTTAACCCCAGCTGAGTCCACATCCTTTGGAATAGAACTCTCACCATGCCAGGCTCTGGCGGCATGCTGGGAGTCAGCAATCTTGCTTGTTCGTTGGCTCTAACTTGAAGGTTCCAAAAGCCACCATTATCCCAGTGCTGTGCTGGCCTGTGCAAAGGGTTGGGGACTGCAGGCATCCTGTTGCAATAGTAGATCAGAGCACTGTTATCATGGGCTACACAATTACTGATACCATGGTACTACTGTGGTTATAGACACAAGGTAATGTTTTCAAAAGCACCTAAGTGTAAGCAGCTGAGATCCCATTAAAAGTCAAGTTACTTATGTACTTCTGAAAATGGGATTTAGGCACTTTTGAAAATCTTGCTCACAATCTGTACTTTTTAAATGATCCCTGATTTTGTTTAAATACACTCAAGAGTATTGCCATGATACCCCTTGCTTTACCTTAACCCTGTTTATAGCACTTGAGTCTCTTGGCATCTGATGAAGTGAAGCGAAAACTAGCATGAAAAAATCCTTCCTAAACTTGCTGAATTTTTGGTCAGCAGGCTGCTGAAGTAGTTTGATTCTGATCTCTGAACTCTGATTTTTTTATTCTCTGAACTCTGGTTTTGAAGATTATATGCCACCCAACAGCCATGGGGAAAAAAAGAAGAGAAATAAAGAAAAAACAAATCACCCACATTCTGCCTGAATTTTCATCTCTAGTTTCCCACATTGCAGTATATAATGGAAATTATAGAATTACAACAATGGCTGATCTCACAGACAGGATGGATGGAGAGTGTGGAGGGAAAGAGCACTGTATTGAAACCAGACTAGGAGTCTGGCAGAATGAAACACTGAGCTCTAGGACCCAGGAGATCTACAGTCAGGGCAGTGAATGGGTTTTTTCCTCCCTATTTCCCATGGCTATTTTGAGGCAAAATCTGGAAACTAAAATCAGAACAACAAAGGGACAGATACAGTATTTTAGGCAGCCTCCCCTTCACTTTAACAAAGTCTTCCAAAGAAGAATGTTATATAATGAGGCGTTAACTGTAATTTATTTTAGTTCCTTTTTTTTTACATTTAGGAAGAGGAAAACAGATGAACACTGAGGTATAAACTTCAATAAATCTGTTTTGTCTTCAAAGAAAAAGTATTTTGTGCATAGGTTTCCATCAGGAGCTTTTTTCTATTAGAGTATAGGGTTTAGATATGTTCCATTTAAAAAGAAACTACCATAAAGTTCTTTAGTCAAAAGGAAATAATCACCATCCATTAAGTGAGACAGCCCCAATGTATTTTTAAATCAAACTATCCAATGTAGAAAAAGTAAAGGCTCAGCTCTGTGGTAACATAAATCATTTAGCAGATGGAACTCGAAAAATTGGTTCATGCGCCATGATGAAGAGGTCCATACTTTATTGCCTTTTCCACCAGACTGCTCAGAGATATTCAAGAAGTTGAAAAATCTTTAAATGCATGGCTCTAAATCCTTTAGGAGTTGAACATATTAAGATGACAAGAAGAGTATGTCATTAAACCATAACTACCCTTTTTGGATTACCAGGTATTTGTAGATTTATTGGCAAGATGTCTTAAATTAGGGATATATTTTTAGCCTGCAGCATTTCATAATAAAATCGCAACAGAATTTTTTGCAGTAAAAAAGAGAGGGGAAACGGGGGTTCTTATTAAAGCCTACACAAAGTTCTCTGATTTTTGTGTTCTTTTGCCTGCACAAGGAGGTGCTCCATGGCTACACAATTAGTAAAGCTTGCAAGGAAACCATTTCCATTACCCCATTTCACTCAGGAGTTCTCGTTGCCCTGCCTTTCACTGCAGACCCGCTGTTTAGTCTGAAACTGAAAATTAAACCCAGGACTTCAGCTCTCAAAGCTAAATACTCTGCTTTGCTGCCAGCACACAGTCTCACCAGTGTCTGTGTGGTAAGATCTAGGATTAAACTCTTCAGACATTTTAAAAACAATTTTACAAGGCTTTTAGCCTTTAGTGTTTTCTTCTTTCATTGATTTTGTTGATTTATTTATTTATGTATTTATTTAAGAGCCAAATCATTGAGATGTATTATACCGCAAGGTCTCGCATGAACTTTGTTGAACCAAGTCAGAGGACCCAGCTAGCTTTCTTTCAGAAATATGTTTCTTATTCTGGGAGCTTTTCTGAGCACTCTTAGGGGAAGGTAGAGCCATATTTGTTAAACTCTTTCTTTCATGAGTGAAAACAAATGAAGAGCTAACCAGTGAGATTTAGAAACAGTAATAATAAAAACAAAGTTCTCCAACTCAGACTTCCCCCTCCCTCAAAGAATGTGCTTGTTATGCCCCTTGTAGCGGCCTTCGTTTTCTTTGTGAAGTAGGTTAGTAAATGACCAAGTTGTTCAGTGTTTAGAAGCCTTCATGACTAGCACTCATAAAAATGTCACTGTGCACTTCCACTTTGAAAGGCTCTTTTATCTTACCTTCCTGAAGCCCCTTTCCAGTGGATAAGCACGCTTGAGCAGGAAGCTGCAGGTTGGCCTTCCCACATTGCTTGGCCCTAATGAGGTGTGTGCAGCTCTTGGCTACAGTTTTTCAATCTCTTTCTTGTTACTTCAAAGCGGCAGCTTTGAGGTCTAAACAAGTTTTAGCACTTGGCAAAACCTTTCAGCTGTGTTTCAAATGCTAGATATTAATACGTATAATATAAATTTGGCTACTCAGAAAAATCATTGTTGCCACCTGTCTATAAATTAATTATAATGCTGTTGTAAGAGGTCATGATCAGGATTTGAATGTCATTGGGCATTCCTTATCAGCCTGCAACAAGCAATCACTCTTTTGAGGAATTAAAAGGACAAATCTCTCTCCTCATCTTTTTATGCCTTTTTATAACAGGGGGCCCCAGATATCTGATTGGTGCCTCTTCTTTCCTATTCTAAAACACACAGTAAGGATATATCTACACTGCAGTTAAAAACCCGCAGCTGACGTGTGTTAGCTGGCTCGGGCTAAGGGGTTGTTTAATTGAGGTGTAGTCAGGTGAGTCCATATTTTTAAAGGTATTCAGGCATCACTCCGCTCAGTATTGCAAGGCGTGAGTGACTTAGATGTCTGTCTCATTTTCAAAAGCGACTGAGATACCTAGGAGCCTAATTCTCATTAACTTTCAGTGATACACAGGCTCCTAAGTGCGTAAGTCACTTGCAACACTGAGTGGAGTGATGCCTAAATACCTTTAAAAATATGGGCCTTGGATCCAGATTTTGCCACGGTTACTCACATTTACTAGAGCCTTACTCTGCTATTAAGTAACATCATTGACTTGATTAGGACTATAAGCAGAGTAAGTGTCCCATTCCGAGGTGCAGTGCCGACCAGTCAGCAGCTGTGTTACCACCTGCCCTGCAACCTGGAGTGTCTCACAATGCTTTGGTGCTGTAGCTCCCAACCTGAGCCCCTCACAAACAGCCAACCAGCATGCAGGTCACACCCTGAATGTGTGTGTACAACTACAGCCTTCCAGAAACACTGACACCAGCAGCTTTGGTTACTACCTGCAGGGTGACCCCAACACACTCCTAGTCCCAAATTTCCCCAAAAAACATGTGTTCTGCACTGTTCAACTCTCTCCTGGACAGTCCAGACATTGGAGGTCTGTTACCCCTGTAAGGGAACAATATCCAACTGTTTATTACTTTAAATGGAGTTACCCCAGAGCCCTATTTAACCACAACACTGGATCAGTTGTGATTAAAGAATAAAACAAGTTAATTTAACTGCAAAGAGATAGGCTTTGAGTACAAGTACAAGGCGTTAAAGCAGAAAAGTTACAAGAGAAATAAAGATAAAACACTTCCTAGTGCTAAAACTTAAACTAGACTTGGTTCAAGATAAAATTCTTACCAGCAACAGGGCTGACCAACTTTCAGGTCAGGCTCTCTCCCAAAGGCAAATGGCTGCTTCTTAGGTGAAAGAGAAAGCAAGATGAATAGGGAGAGATACCTTGGGGTGTTTTTGCCCCTCACTTCTATAGTCCAGTCCCCCTTTGAAATGTATTTTCCTGAGGGTTACCCCTTGATAAAGTTCATTCCCACTGTGAGGATGGAGTCTCATGGTGAAAGAAGTTCCAGGCTGTTGTTTGCTAAAATGCAGATCGATCTGTTTCTGCTCCCCTTCATTGCCAAAGAATGTTCACTTGGCATGAGATTGCCAATCTACTTTGATGACACCTGGCTAAAGGCATTGGCTTTTCCTTTGTCTTTTGAGAAATAGGTTTACTCCCTCCCCAGACTTGTCTGATAAACACATTTCAGACATAATTTCAGCTTGTGTTCATAACTTTACATATAATGTTGCTACACACATTTCACTATGATATTATTGATCAATGAGTTACATTCAAAAACCAGTAGGAGAACACTTCAGCCTTTCTGGTCACTCGATAACAGATTTAAAGGTGGCAATTTTGCAACAGAAAAACTTCAAAAACAGACTCCAACAAGAAGCTGCTGAACTGGAGTTAATTTGCAAATTAGATACCATCAACTTAGGTTTAAACAGAGACTGGGAGTGGTGGGTCATTACACAAATTAAATCTATTTCCCCATGTTAAGTATCCTCACACCTTCTTGTCAACTGTCTGATATGGACCATCTTGATTATCACTACAAAAGGTTTTTTTCTCCTGTTAATAGCTCATCTTAATTAGCCTCTTAGAGTTGGTATGGCAACTTCCACCTTTTCACATTTTCTCTCTCTCTCTCTCTCTCTCTCTCTATATATATATATCTTCCTACTGTATGTTCCATTCTATGCATCCAGTGAAGTGGGCTGTAGCCCACGAAAGCTTATACTTAAATAAATTTGTTAGTCTCTAAGGTGCCACAAGTACTCCTGTTTTCAAATTATACCTGACAAGGCATATTTTGTGCAAAGATTATTAGAATAGAATGTAGGGTGTGAATACAGGATGCATTTGGTCACAGCAAGGTACTACTCAGTGTGAGTAAAAATGGCAGAATCTGGCCCATAACCTTTGCATGTGTGCATTAAATTCATATACCAGATTTTATCATAGATTTTATGCATATGCAACTCTTATTTGTGTATTAACTGAGTATTTATTAGCCCTGTTACATTTGCAGGAGGTGCCATTCTTAAATAACTTTACTGTGTTAACTGTTTAAAGTTAGATTTTGCCTGGTCCTTACATGGGTGCACATTTAGCCTCCACTCGCCTTCTGCAGCTGTAACAGTAGCAACAGTCTCCAATGGTTCCTCTTACAATCCTGCTTTGCTCTCCATGGAATTCCAGAGGAGTTAGCAACAGACAATGGTCCACAGTACATAAGCTGGTCATTTCTGCAATTCTCTTTGGCATATCAGTTTAAGCACTCCCCATTAGGGCCTTACAATGCACAGTAAAAGAAAGCTGTATAAATAACAAAATCATTTGATTTTTAAAGAAAGCTCTGGCAGATTCAAGGGATCAATACTTAGCATAGCTAGAATATTGCCAAAACCTTAGTGCCAACATCCAACAAGCTTCTTGAGCCAAAGATAATTAACCTTGAAGTAGTGACAAAATAATTTTACACCAGGAAACTAGAACAAAAGAAATACTATGGCAGAAATGCCAAGCAGTTACTCCCTGTTGCACGTGGGAGAGAATGTTAGATTCAGCACTGAAGTCTTATGTCATAATTACCCTGAGGGTCAAGTTTGAAAGGGGAACTGAAAACATCCAAAGGAGACCAAGGAATACACTGACTTGTTGGTCTTGAGAACACCCAAAAGGCTACTGACAGTTCTTACACAGTGACAAAAGCAACACATGCTCACTTGGTTATTCACAATGGCAATCATGAGGAGCAGCAAACAAAGACACCAGGAAACAGATCCACCTCAGCAGCTGATTAGGACACTGCAGAAGGAAGTGTTTTGAGAACAAGAAGTAGCTGGCCATGTGATCAGAAAGGCGTTGAGTTTCTGATAGGGTACTTAAGGGCAGCTGTATCCTGAGCACCATCCTAGCTGTTTCTACTTGTAACTTTTATTAAGTAGTTGGATTAGTTTGTGGTTGTTATTTTTATTGATCTTACAGTTTATGTGCATTTTATTTTCAAAAAAAAAAAAAAAAGGGTGGGTGGGAAGGAAGGGAGATATAACAGTAGCCCCTGGAGGCAGGGATATTAGGTCCTGCCACATGATGGGGGGTGTTGACCTTTTGATACCCCGACCTATGTCATGTGGATGTAGCTAGAAAATAAAGTGCAGGCCCTTGCCAGAATTCCTGTGTTTCATGCTTTTATTGCAGCAGCTTGCAAGAGAGCCAGGCAGAACTGCAGCCCCTGCACTCTCAGAAGCATTAGGAATGCTCATCCCTATTTCCCTGAGGGCACACAGCACCACTTAGAAGCAGAGAGCATGCTGCAGCATGTCCCAGCCTGCCCCTACACATCAGCCAGCTGATCTGGCCAGCCACACAAGGAGACAATAAGGTGCACCACAGAAGGTGATGTGATAGCAGTTGTTCAGCTTCTATGTGCTTAAGAACATCTGAAGAATGTCTCCCAGTGGGATGATGCAGCTGGCCACCACCCCTTTCTCTATGTCACAATTAAGTCCATACAGAAGAGGGTTGAGAGGCATTTCAAGTTGTTCTCCCCACTTCCCACCAGTCCCCCTTTAATTGCCTACAATGGCAGCAGTTACAAAGAAAGCAATTTTTTCATATAAATGCAAAACTGGATTACAGAACAATCAAGTTAACTCAAACTTACAGCTAAGACAACTGCATTAAAAGTGTTAAGGTTGCAAAATCAAGTACTCAGAAGTTAAGAACTGCCTGAATTAAGGATACTCAGGCAGCCTGAAAGTTTTGCTTAGCTGATTGTACCATTTCCATGATCTGTGGTTTGTTCTTGATTTTGTGGCATGTCCGTAGGTACAGGACCATTTTTGTGTGGATCTAGCACTGGTGTTGAGTGCTCAGGATCTCTGATGCCCACCCAGTGACTTCCCCTTCATGCTTGAGGTTATGTGTGTCTCTGTTGAGTTTGGTCAGAGTTCATCTGGACCCACAAAGCCTTTCATTCCAGCATCCAGTTCCTCCTAAATGTGGGGACTGTTTCCCTGCTCCATCACCAGTATCCTTCCCTTTGTTTTGAAGCTTTGTCTCATGCCTGGTCCTATTGCATGCAGCAACACCAGATGCAAGTCAGTAGGTCTGTGTAAAATGCATTATCCTCTCATGAAGGCACTGCATAAGACTATGCTGTCTTCCTCTCTAGTGGCTCAGTCCTGCAAGGAACTGAGCAAAGTACTTAGGCACGTGCTTTGCTTTAATCATGGGAATAGTCCCACTGACTTCAGTGAGCCCTAGTTCCCTGAATACTTTATAACAGTACAGGTTTGCACACCCTAGGAGAAGCAACCCTAGCAGGGTAGCAAACAGGTTTCAGAAGATCCTGACCACCTCGCCTTTTCTATGGCTAGACAGGAGAGGGCTAGGAGGATACTTTTTCTATGGTAATATAAAGCCATGGCATAGGAAAGGTTGAGAATCATTGTGTTACAACATTCTGATAAATTTAACCACTTCTGCCAGCCTCAACACCGGGAAGCGTCTCCCAATCCTAGTATATAGTGCACCTGGCCTCCTTTCAAATTTCTGTTTAAAGCACTCTTCTTCCATGGAACCCATAACCACTAATCCACCTCTGTGAAAGTGCTATCTCCACAAAAAAGATGATTTACTACTTTACTTCCTCTGGATCTCCCAGTTGAGGGCAACTTCACCTGTATTCCCCTTTGTGGTCTGTCGAGGACACCCACTCTAGTCTCCTGGTTCCTCAGCCGTCACTTCTCTTGGGCAGAGACATGCATCTCTCTGCCTCCTAACCAGGAGGTTTTTCCAGTCTGCACAATTCCCTGCCTACACTGTAATATTCCCAACATGCCAGACTGCGTAGAGGCCACTCTCTGTGCTTTGCGTTCTCTTCAAAGGCTATGAACAGCTGTAATTGCCACCAGTCACAAGTTACCACTCAGCTCTTTCTAAGCAAGCACATTTATTCTTAAGGTGAATGCAGTACAGAGAAGCCACATAGCAAACAATAAAAGTTCCTATATGCAGGCTAAAAGCTTACCAGAGTATTGTGGAACCTTGGTAGGCCTTTCCAACCTTTCCTGGGAAGGATGGGGGCCCCACTTGGACAGAAGGTCCTGTCTGTTTGCTGGATCAGAAAGAAGGCCCTGAGTCAGTTTAAACTCAGACTATTTATCCAGAAGTCCTTTCTTTGTTGGTCTCTGGAGAATCCAGTTTGAACTAGTATATGCAAATCTCTCCAGACAATGGTACTGCTCTGCAGGAGTTACAACCTGAGGGAATTTGCCCCCACTGTTCTTAGTTCCTCGAGGAGCTGTGGTCACCCTGGCCCCTGGAGTTACAGTCCCTGGCCCACAATGATACATAAGCTTAAGACAGTAAGGTCTCCCAAAGATATTGCAGGAAATTGCCATATCTGTCACACCTAATTTTTGTTCTCTCTCTGTTTAGGTGGTAAGCACTCCAAATCAGCAAGCATGTCATCTTCTGTGTTTGGTACAATACCAAACAGCCAGTAAATAATAACTACTGGCTAGGCTACTTACAAAAATCTTTCTTCTACTGTCACTTCTAAACTAAGTGTTCTGGTCTTAGTGTTTGCACAGAAGGAATTCAACCAGGCTTCACACAAGACAGTTGTCAGTCTGCAAGTCAATATTCCACTCCCCTTAGCAGAGTAACAACTTTTCCAGTTCTGCTTTTCTTCTTGAAAACTCTTTTTCCAAACCAAAATGATCCACAGCGTTGCCAACCTCAAACGTTCAAAAATCATGAATCAAGTCCCAAAATTATGAGATTGTCTTAAAATCATGAGATTTAAAATAAATAAATAATTATGATTTCCTTTTTACTTGATTTCTGGGGTTTCAGCTTAAAGGTGCCCTTCGGTCACATTTTCAAACCTTTTACCACAATCATGAGGGCTAGAATCTTGCTTTTAAAAAAATAGCTAAGAGTCTCATGCAATCTCTTGCTAGAACTTTAAGAAAACTATTAAATATCACAAGCCTTGTGATAACATTAAAAGAGGTGGCAACACTGGCACTAAAACATACGCTTTGGCAATGAAGACGTCTTTTCAGCTCTCCATGGCTGGCTGTGAACACTTTACCTCCACAAACACCTTCTCCAGAGACTGCTGCCAGTAACCCCCCAGTCCTCCTTTCTGATAGAGTGGTCAGAAGTCCACTTGCTCTCAAAAAGGACCAGTTAACGTTGCAGTATTCTCCCAACTATCGCATCATAAAATGATGCAAGTGGTCATGTAGCTGTACTCCTGTGGGAATTCTAAACCACTGCACAATGCAGACCCAGCATTGTGCTGTGACTCCCTCTGGATCCCTGGGTTCTGAGGGGTTAGGTGTCTGGGCTGGGGGGGGGGGCATGGCTTGGCTCTGGGAGGGGACGGGGTGTGGATATCTGGACTGGGGGGGGGGCCTGTGGCAGGGCTCTGAGGGGTAGAGGGGGCAGATATCTGGGGGGGTGGGGGCGACAGCTGGGTTCAGTGGGGAGGGAGGGTGCAGATATCTGGGCAAGGGTGAGCCTCGCAGCTGGGCTCTGTGGGGGGAAGGGTTGTGGGTGTATTGGCTGGGGGGGCACAGCTGGGCTCTGGTGGGGGAAGGGGGGTGGTATCTGGGCTCTGGGGCCCCCACAGCTGGGCTCTGAGTGGTAGGGGGTGGGTGTCTGGGCTAGGGAGGGCCCTGTAGCTGGGCTCTGGGGGGGGAGGGTATGTGGGCTGGGGGCAGCCTGTGGCTGGGTTCTGAGGGGTAGGGAGCGGTAACTAGGCTGTGGGGGAGCTACAGTTGGGTTCTGGGGGGGCAGGGTTGTGGGTGTCTGGCCCCCTGGTTGGACTCTGGAGGGGAGGGGGCAGAGAAACAGAACTGGGTTGTCATAGGGGTTTCTTTAGCTCTCTCCTCCTGGGGGAATTTGTGTGTGTGTCTGTATTGTTACAGACATACTTGCTGACAGGTATTTTGACATAAATTACCAAAATAATTGAAAATGGCATGATTATGTAGTGTTATTTTGACAAACAAAATTTGCAGAATTTTGCAGAACTGTAAAATATCGTGTGCAGAATTTTTAATTTTTTGGCACAGAATTCCCCCAGGAGTAGTAGCTTAACTGTTGGATATGTGAAATGGGCTTCTAGAAAGTTCAGGCAACTCACTGCTGCCCTCTACATAGCCTTAAAAATCATTGGAGGTTTCCAGGCTGCTCCTCATACCATTACTAATTAAATGTCAATGCTTATCCAACTTCAAAGTCAGTAGAAAGCAGCATTTAAAAAAACTCACCTGTGTGTGTTATGTTAAGTAAAGAAAACAGAATCCAAGGTCATCATTTTCAGCTGAATAGACACTGACGGCTTTGAGCAAAGTGGTTACTCGTCATGATCTTGACGAGCCTCTGAATTTGCAAAGTGTCAAAGCAATATGTTTTAAAACAGCTTATCCCACTTCTAGTACTTGCCAGCACAAAGATGGCTTCAGATACTGATTTTCTTCTAGCCTGAACTGTTACAACTGCCCCCTATGTCATTCTGCAAGATGGGGAGGATGAGTGGGGAAAACGCATCATGTATTTATGAATTTTATGAAGTGTTAAAAAGGTTTGTTCAGTACCTGAATATTCTGAACCTTGGTGAGGGGGAGTAAAATTCACCTACGCACTTGCTATTCTGTGACAACTTTCATTGCAGTAATCTAAATATCTCCCATGTCACGACTGGAAAGGAGTCATTGTGAGGAAGAAAATTGTGTATCTGCATGCTCGCTTAGTGCCTTTCTGGAATTTAAATACTAATTGAAAAGACAAGGTCAGAGGGCAGCTGACACTTGACTTTGCTCTCTTTCGTCTGGCCATGGCTTTGATCATGCTACATCTTTCTTTGTGCCTGGTACTCCAGAGAGTAACCCAAGGTCATGGCCTGTTTCCTAGTCAAGAGGTATAAACCTACTGGCTTAAATATTTGAGGCCCATGGTTTAGCAGGGAGGGGGGCTTTTGCTTCATGCTTTCCACATTTCCCACATAACCCAAAGCAGACTAAACAAAACCAGTGTGAAATCTCATGGCTTGATGCTGCTATGGTTATATTTTTTAAGCTGTCATCCATTCATTTGTACTTGTGTTTATTCCCTGGATTTACAGCTTTTTTCAGCCTTTTTTTTTGGATGTTTGAAACCTTTTGAAAAGGGATTGCAGTAAGCAGTGGCCTATGATTAAAGCCCAGTGTTTTTTTTCTCGATGTTGCTCTTGTGCAGCACTGTCACACATGGTAGCATTTAGGAGCCCTTCACAGCTGAGGTGTTTCAAACACTAATGAATGGAAGTTTGGTCATATAATGCAGACGAGCTTTAAGGCATGCTTTACTGAATGGTGTACTGTAGTGGCCTGGGAAAGGAAGAGAGTTATAAATTGTGTCAGTTAGCCACCCAGACAAAATGAAGCCATGTGGAAAATCAAATCTATTAAAGTATGAAGACTGTTATAAGCTGTTTTAAGCTGGTCATTCTTAAAAGGTCTCACTTTGCTGTAGGGGTGAATGTTTACCTATTCTTCCTAGATCTTTTTCACATGCTGTCTTAGGAGATGATGTGCAGCATTTGATAAAAATCAACTTCACACTAACAGCCCTTTTATCAGAAATGTTTATTGTCTGCAGTTTACCAGCCATGTCCTGAAAGGTATTGCACATTTATTAAATAAGCAGTGTGAAGAGGATTGCCCGGCAGAGCTGGGCCTGCTGAAGGAAAACATCAAGGCCAGAGGGATGGGGCAGAGGAGAGCAGCTATTGTTAACAGAGGGGCCTGCAAGGATATATGTCAAATTTACTTTTTGTTGCTAGCCCACCTTTCAGACACTGCATCTCACCACAGAGTTGTTTTTACATGTATTGTAGTGTTCAGACTAAGTGGTTCATCAGAACTTGGTTAAATTTCAAAACAACAGCTCAGAAACACCCACTCAAACAAATTCTCTTCTTAATCTTTGAAAGAAGTCAGGTTAAAGGAAAGAAATTCCACCTAATACTTCAGGGTTGAAGTTGCTGCCTTTAGCCAAGATATTTTCCTATTTTTCTTCATTTTGTTGTCAGAGGACATCAGAACTAAAAGAGCGTTCTGCTGTTAATGAAGATGCTGCTCTCCTCTTTCCTAGTTTAAACACATGAGTAAAGTTGCATCTAGTTAATGTATCTCTGGCATGAGAAATGTCGAGATAAAAGTCACCCCAGTGACAAACCCAAAACAACAAGATAATTACTGTTGTACTCAAAGCCTCTTCCAATTCCTAGCTATTTATTTAGTCTCACCTCTGTTAAGTCAACATAAAAGCAGCATAGGTCCTAAAGAATTAAAAGTGGGCAGACTGAAAGACAACTGATGATGGATTGATGTGGTCAGCACCTTTTCCAAGAGGGTTGAGGTCCCCAAGTTCTTGGTTTCTTTCTGGACTCCATCTGGTGGTAAGAGGTCAGATCCACAGTCAGGACAGGCATAGCTGGACATTGGAGGAGAACATTTCCTTCCAATTTACAAAATTACTAAAGATAGTTGAGACCCAGGCAGACTGCGAATAGCTACAAAAGGATCTCTCAAAACTGGGTGACTGGGCAACAAAATGGCAGATGAAATTTAATGTTGATAAATGCAAAGTAATGCACATTGGAAAGCATAATTCCAACTATACATATAAAATGATGGGGGTCTAAATTAGCTGTTACCACTCAAGAAAGAGACCTTGTAGTAATTGTGGATAGTTCTCTGAAAACATCCACTCAATGTGCAGTAGCAGTCAAAAAAGCGAACAGAATGCTGGGAATAATTAAGAAAGGGATAGATAACAGGACAGAAAATATCATGTTGCCTCTATATAAATCCATGGTACTCCTACATCTTGAATACTGTGTGCAGATGTGGTCACCCCCTCTCAAAAAAGATACGTTGCAATTGGAAAAGGTTCAGAAAAGGGAAACAAAAATTATTAGGGGTATGGAACGGCTTCCGTGTGAGGAGAGTTTAATAAGACTGGGACTTTTCAGCTTGGAAAAGAGATGGGTAAGGGGAGATATGATTGAGGTCTATAAAATCATGACTGGTGTAGGGAAAGTAGATAAGGAAGTGTTGTTTACTATTTCTCATAACACAAGAACTAGGGGTCACCAATTGAAATTAATAGGCAGCAGGTTTAAAACAAATAAAAGGAAGTATTTCTTCACACAACACACAGTCAACCTTGGAACTCTTTGCCAGAGGATGTTGTGAAGGCTAAGACCATAACAGGGTTCAAAAAAGAACTAGATAAATTCATGGAGGATAGGTCCATCAATGGCTATTACCTAGGATTGGCAAGAATGGTGTCCCTAGCTTCCGTTTGCCAAGTGGGCATGAGTGACGGGATGGATCTCTTGATGATTACCTGTTCTGTTCATTCCCTGTGGGGCACCTAGCACTGGCCACTGTCGGAAGACAAGATACTGGGCTAAATGCACCTTTGGTCTGACCCAGTAGGTCCATTTTTATGTTCTTATGTTCTAATTTGCATGGGTATGGGGGTATCATGGAGGAAGACTCTTGAAATAATGTAAAGGTTATAAAGAGTGTTCATTCAGCTTAAGAAGTAATTATGATTTATGCTGAAGTCCTCAGTAACAACCATGTCTGCCTTTGTAATTGAAAGACATAGACACAATGGTAATTATTTATTTTGTGTATTCCAGGAAGAGACTGAAGAAACTGAAGAGACGTCCTCACAAGAATCTGCAGAGGAAGACTAGGAGACCACACCATTCGATTTCTACCTCATCAGCAGTTGGGTCTTTTGAAGGGAGAAGACGCTGCCTTGACCACTTATTTTCTATGCCATGGTCTTTCCACTTATGCCTGGGGGGGAGGGGAAAATCACATAACCTTAAAAAAGACTATATTAATCACCTTCTTTGTAATCCCTTCACAGTCCCAGGTTTAGTGAAAAACTGCTGTAACACAAAGGGGACACAGATTACCGATGCAACTTTTAATTACTGTTTTCTTTTTTCTTAACCTACGAATAGTTTGTTTGAGCTGCTAAGTAAGGGTGACTGGGTCAGGAAAGCTTTGAATCAGATTTAAGTCATTCACTGCACTGCATATAAACAAGAAACTTGTAACATAATTATAACGGGCATTGAAATAGGAAAGGCTTGGTGTGTAACACCTTTGGCCTTACAACACCTCCAAGAACCCACTCCCTAACTTAGTAAACTCCCTGTTTAGAACACCAAAGATAAGGGATAGATACTACTCTTTTTTTTGTAACCTTCTTGTAGATTTGTACTTGATTATTTTTAAACCTTACTCTTATTTCAGGAAGAATTGAGAGCTGATTTTTCACTTATTTCAGCCGATAATCAAAAGAAAGGAAAAATAGGTACTTTCATTTTGCAAAAGGGAAGAAAGACAAAGATACGTTGTATACTTACAGATACAAACATATCAGCAGAAGTAGTAGTAAACAAAACTCACAGCACTCATCTTCAGGAAACTAGAAATTCAGGTAGACTCAGCTTTCCGCAGAGCCAGACACTTTTTGCAAAACTAGAGGTGACTAACACCAAAACACTCTCAAGCCATATAAAGACATAGATTTATCAATTACAGTGGTTTTGGAGGAAAAAATCATGAAAAGGTACCCAAGAACGAATCAGGAACTTGCCTGAACGAAGAAAAAATGTTTTGTGTGACCTCACCTAATTTCACCCATGTATCAATATTTCAAAGGGAATGAATCTCTTCTCAGTACTCACCAGTTTTGATGTAAGAATCAACACCATGTACCTCAAGTGAGCTTGTGTATTACTTTAAGTAATATACTTTGACATAGGATGGTTCACTGGGCAGTTTTACTCCAGTGACATTTCTCCATCTTTTTCACTCAAAGCAGCACTTTTAGCAACAGATGCAATATTACCCCACTATTCAATACTACCTCTGATTTTTACAATTAACTCAACAGCCTGATAAATACATGCTGCTATTCACATACAATGCAGGAAATTATTATTGGGTAGATAATCATGAATATCTGTATTTTCTTCTTATTTTTTCTTCAACACTTAATGACGCAATATTTTAATGTGTTTCAGCATGACTATGTATTTTTCTTTTTTTTAATGTACTTATTCCTATTCTCTGCTAGATTTCTGTGTAATGTACTGTTAACTTGAATATATTTTTGTACTGAATTACTCATAGGTTTGTAAGGATAATTTTCAATGACACTACATGACATAGAAAAAAATTAGTTGTAATGTTTAAATATTACTGTCCAGGGTTGTACCTCAAATGAATTGTTTAAAGAAATGGACTAATCGATTGACAAAGACCTACCTCCAGACTTTAAATGGAATGAACTTGTTACTTTCAGCATTAGTTTGAGACGTTTGAAACAGTTAGGACTGCAACTAATCCCTAATTCAAAACTATTTTTTGTAAAAGAACTTTGCTGGAAATGAACACATTTTAAATTACTTTCATATTAAAAACAAAAAACAAAAAAAACCCTTCAAAGAAACTTGAAGCTTTGTAGGTGGGAAGCAACAAGCTCAGCTTTTGCATAATGCAATCACAAATATGTGTTTTTAAAAAAAAAATTAAATTGTAAGAAAATACTTGACAAGTATTTTCATGTATTTTACACAAATGTGATTTTTGTAATATGTTTCAAACCTGATTTATTTTAAATGTTTCTTATGTAGAATTTTTTTTATTCCTCTCTCTCTCTCTCTCTTTCTTTCTCTTTCCCTCTTTCTCCCTCTCCCTCCTTCTCCTAGTCAGTACATCTGCTTTGTGACATTGTATTATTAATTGGGCCGGGGGTAGTTTCTCAGGAAGGCTTCTATCGGTATGGCTTTAGTACTGAGTCAAAAGCACCTAAAGATAACTACTTACTGGATTCTTCAAAGACGTGATATCAAGAAACAAGGATCTCCTCAAAAGACTGCAGAGGGCTCATTCTCGGGGATTGCTGAGAAAGAGCTGATCAGAATATTAAAACTAGACATGTTAATGTTAACTAAATGAGGGATAATCATATCCATTCTGTAGCTCATTAAAGACTGCATCCATTGCCCATTGAAGTCAATGGAAGGACTCCAGTTGACTTCAAAGGACGCTGGATCAGGTCCTAACAATTTCATGTTCAGCAAATGCATTTTGTTTTTTTAAAAAACACAGTGTTCAACAGATGAAACAGAAGTAGTTGATGCATGTGGATCAAGCTCCGAGGGACTTACAGCTCTGATGAAGTTCATCTTATATTGTCTGTATATTGTAGTACAATCAAAACACATTACTACCTCTTAGGGCCTACTATACCTCATTTTTCAGACTGAAAACTGCTCGTGGCCATTGAAACAGTGAGAACATCATAAAATTTTTTATATATATAGTTTATTTTTATGGGAGATAAATTTTATAGGACTGTTCTTTGCTGTCATTGGTCACTAGTAAATAAAACTGGACATTAAACTTTTCTACCATTTCTGCAAGATAGGTATGTTTGCAGGAAACAAGTTTCAAGATGTTTAACTGCAGTTTACTGTTTTCCTGTTCCTTTTTTGCTTTGTTCTTCATGTAGAGTTGCTGTCTATGATTGTACTTTGAATCGCTTGCTTGTTGAAAATGGTCCTTTAATGGATTATCACAGTCTGTTCGGCACAATAAACATAATAGCCTCTGTGATCCCCAAATTGTTTGGTTCTTAGACTTTTGTCACCGCTCCATGAAATGGGTAATAAAGTTTGGTCACAGTGGGCCAAATTTGTAAAAGTTTGTATGCAAGTCATTTTTGTATGAGAACCATGGATAATGTACAGATCTTTGTGCTTGAGTTAAAGGGGAGTTGTTTTAATCACAGGGTTCATTTGGAAGATTGTGGTATATGCCCACACATATATGTTTGCAACTGTGCCTCACTCTCTTACTGTGATTGTTCTAATCTTATTAGTCGATATATTTAGTTACGCATATTCTCTGTATTAGTTTATTTTCAAGCTACTTTTTTCAACATACCTAACCTATAACCATTATTTTTTCTAGTGCTTTGTGGCATGTACTTTTTGAACATGGTTATTTTGTAAGGCAAATAACTGAGAACATAATCCCAACGCAAGCACTGAGAAGTAATATAAGTAACTTCAGTTCTGAAGCAGAGATCTGAGCAATTTCATTCATTGCATTTTCTGTCCCCTTTTGCTCCAATCTTGTTCCTTGCTCAACAGTGTTACAGGACCATTCCATTTCACAATTCAGTCTTCCTGGTGGTCTTCCTCCCTCTGATTGCCATCACTCAACTCTTCCTGTTATTTTATCTGATCTTATGCTCCAGCTGTAACCCGCCCACCTAGTGGATCGGCCAGCTCACTGAACTTCTTTAACTGTGCTTCCCTCCCCATATCTTCTTCTTAGTCATTCCTCTAGATCACCTCACTCCCACTTGTCTTCTTGAGATATCTTCCAATAAATCTATCCACAATGCACTTCCCAATGAGACTGCTCATGTTTAAAACATGCACAAGTGTTTGCAGGATTGAGACCTATGTTTGTCAGCTCCCACGTTTCTGCTCTGTCCAGCACAACTGTAACAAAGGTTATGATAAGCTTTCACCTCTGTCACCACACTCACATCAGGTCATTTTCTCACATCAGTTTTGGGGATTTTTTTAAAGCTGTTTCTGCAGGAGCTTGTCTAGTATTCCTTTTACAGTGGTTTCATTGCCCATGTATGTAACAGTGCCTAATGCAGGGGTCTTAAGCCCACGGGCCGGAGTTATTTCCTGCGGCCCGCCATAGGCGCCGACTCCACTGGCAGCCAAGCTCCAAACATTACTGAGTGTTTATATTTTATTAAAACCCCTCTTTGCATTACAGTTTTTAAAAAGTTAATACATTGACTTTTAATAGAATACTATATTACTCTTCATTTTTGACTATACTTTTGTATCATTGTATGAAAAGGTTTCAGTGATGCAGCCCGCAGGCCAATTTACTAGTTCTCATGTGGCCCTTGTGGTGATTTGAGTTTGAGATCCCTAATGCATGGTTTCTTACACCTCCCTCTGAACATCTGGTGCTGGCCGCTGTTGGGAGACAGGATACTGGACTAGATGGACCATGGGTCTGATCCGGTGTGGCAATTCCTGTGATCTTATGCCCAGAAGATAGGATGCAGCCTTGTCATACCCCATTCTTTACCTGACACCATAATGAAGTATCATTTCCAACCTTCACACCTTTGCATTCCGTCACATCATTTTTCTGTTAATTTCCCACATCTCGCTAGGGACTCAGATGCTCTGAATCTCCCATAATCTTCCTTTCTGCATTTATTTTTAAAACCCAAGAAATATTTATTCATGAATCCATTCCTTTCCTCCACTAGCTGTGAGTGAAAGTCTGGGTGTCATATTTTTCTTTGAATTGGAAACCACTGTGACCTATAGCATTATCACTCTCTCTGTTTTGGTGTGTGTGTGAGAGAGAGAGAGAGAGAGAGAGAGGAAATACTTTGGCTGCCATACTTTAAAAACATTTATTTTTGTACATTTGAATTCCACTCTCCATTTCATGTACTGGCATGATTCACACTTTTCTTCATTCCAGAGTGGCTCTCCCATTCTGCTATGCTCCCTAGCAACACTCTATACAGAAGCTACTTCACCTTAGTCCTCGATTTCCCCATGTATAGTGATCGCTACAGTTGATTTATTGTGTCTCCCCTATGGACTGCCTGGCCCAGTCATATGTTGTACTAAACCATTACCTTTATGTTGCATTTGTTCTCCCTCTGTTTTCCATCCTTACTACTGAGCTTTTCTGCCAATCAGCTTGCCAGTACCTTTCTTGCTGATTCACTGCAATGCAATGAACAAGGTTTCAGAATCATTCCTTCCATCACCTCTTTTCCATTCTAATTACCTTTTCCCCCCATCTGGGGTATCTCTTTCCTACCTCCCTTTAGTATTTCCTTTGGTTCACCTGCTACAGACACTCATTCCTTCAATCTTTGTTTGCAGATGCTCCAATATTCAAAGTGAACAGTCTTGCAGTTAGTACAATCTGAAAATACATGAAGTAAATTATTATTAGCAATTAAGATATTAGACCAGTGATAAGGAAATGTGTTGACCATTTGCACTCTAAATAATAGGACTGCATCAACACTAACAGTAAAGAGTTGCCTCCATAATCTATGCTAGTTATAGATAAAGCAGACAAGCTTATTCTTCTCATCTACTCAATATCAAAAGGGGAAATTACAAGATTAAACAATTAGAGGTATAGACCTAAATCTTCAAAAATGGGCCTGATAATAGTGCAGGCATAATTAATGACAGCGAAAAAGTTAGAGCTGTCATATAAAGTAATAGACTTACAGTCAGCAACAGTGAGGCAGCTCCTGGAGAGGATGAGAGCAGTGATCCTAATATACGCTATATTAATGCTCACCAGGGAGTGAAAATAGCATAAGTGAGGTATGAGTGGATCCCAAAACTGAGTAGAAACCCTAATTTTCACTAGACGAGTACTCTGAAAGCAGAAGTCACAGCAGTGAAAATATTACTTTCAAGTTGTGTGTGAGTGTCAGTAACAGACTATTGGGCAGGACCACCAAAGACTATGATTTTAATCTGAGGGGTTTTTTTTTAATTCCGAAAATCCATTAAATGTATATAGTCCCTCGAGGCATTTTATTCTTAGTTCATGGAGTAGACAGAAAAATAAGCACAGTTTTATTACACTGGAGCACATTCACCCATAAAAACATAGTTTTAGGACTATCACATAATAAAACAAATTCTAAAACTTAAATCAACATTTGAAAACAATCTGCAGCTCCGTGGGAGGGGCTGCTATGGGCTTGCCTGGACTGCAGAGGATCATCCTTAAAACTACCGTAAGCCTGTAAGATAAGGATTTTATGAGGCATGATTAACAGAATGTTCAAAAAGGTATTTATGATGCATTGGACTGAAAGGAGCTTGAAGCCAAGAAGTATCAGTCTCCTTTTCCAAGACACTGTCAGGCCCATATTGTTGCCAACGTTCACAATATGTACATCTTGGATTGTTTGGGTCCATCCACATCACACAACAAACGGGCAGGAACCCCAATGAAATGCCAGGGTCATTTGGCACATGGAGGTGCTGCCTATTTTCCCCTGGGCACCTCATTTTGGCTCTGCCTTCCGCAGGATGAACCATAGGAGTCTGTCTAGTTCACTACTCTCCTTCGCCAATAGGGCGCATTGCTTAGAGAACAGTGTCCAGCTTTTTCAACGATAAGCAAATCTGAAGAGGCAAATAAAAAAAAAACCAAAAGATCAGCTTGTGCCAGCGCAGTGGTTTGGCGGGCCTTAATGTTCCAAATGATCCTGGGCTCCATCTGAGCTCCTGCCTGTTCGTTCTGCTACATCCTCTGTGACTCTGGCTCACCGAGCCCACACCTGTTCCTTGGGACAGCCTCCCTCCATAAATCAATCAGCCTCACTCTGTTTTCTCATCAGAGATCATCTCTTGGAAACCCAGCGTTATCACGCCCAGTTATGCCATCAGTTGATGAGTTCCAGCTTCTCTCTCACTCTTCTGCTGCCCTTATCAACTGGTCTGTTTTCTCTGCTGGCCGGGGTACTCGCAACCCCACCCCCCATTCCTCCTCCTGCCCCAAGCCTCTTTAAAATAAAATAAAAATAAAAACCAGCTGCAATAAAGAGAAAAAGGTTTGGTGTTTTACAGCCCATTCCCGCTCTGCCTGTCAAGGTCAGGACAACACTGGCTCACTCTGGTCCCACGGACAATGTCACCTTAACTATTTATGAATCTGTAGAGGCTTCACAACCATGCTTTACAAACTGCCACCAGACAAGGCAAAGCTAAGGTTCCCTGCTCCAAAAATGTGCTGCTCAATGACTCCAGTAAAACCAGCCTCTGTACTGTTGGCAATGCAAAAACCTCTGGCTCCCACTGATAAGCAGTGCCTTAAATTGATCACCTGAATTCAGACGAGCCACTGAAGCGGGGCTATAATCGCTCTACATCCCTGGCACATAGTAAGCGCAGGTGGGTCTTTGCTGGGCCCCTGGACAACAAAAACCCATGGAATGGAACTGGGGCTTTCAGAGGCCATAGTGAAAATCCCAGCATTAAAAATAATCACAACCGAATGTAACATCAACGAGGTTTGTTTATAACGATGAACCATCGCTGTGTGTGTTAGGGGATTATATGTGGTAGAATAAGTTAATGTAGCCTTAGAATTTAGCTGTTGCTTCTGTGGATGTTGTAGGTTGTTGCTGCAGAGTTTGGTTCCATTGTGCCATGGCAACACAGGCCTCTGGTTGCAGGGCCTTCCCAGCTGTATGTGATGTCACCCACAGCTTTCCAGAGAGCTCACTACACACTGCCATTCTTTTTCACATTTTCCTTAGGGTTCTGATGACTTCTCCATCACATCTCAGTAGAGTCAGGTTTGGTTACATCTATCAACGTACTCTAGTCCAAGTGCAAGGAAACAGTGACGCAACAATGGCACCTCACTAGTTCTGGGCAAAGAGTTTGTCAACCCATGTTAAATTTCAGAAGCTTTTTTTTATCATCCAAAACCCAATCACACTCATCTAATCGGAAGCTGAATCATTCAAAGGTGCTTTACTGCATCGTCGTTCAAAGGCGTCTCTAAAAGAACAAAAAGTAATTTTGCCACAGCTGGTGATCAAACTACTAGTGCTCAAATTGTGCCTTCAGATATACACACACAAGTCCCTTTGACTAAGAATTGGATGGTCTTATTTGAGTGCAGAATTTGCCTTATCTACATGGGGGAGGGGGACGTTTAAACCAGATTCAGCTGAGTTTATCTAGTTTGAAAATACTTGCATACACACACCACAATTCATTATCACACACTAACTATTGTGAGCTCTGGAGCCTCTTTAGCCGTGAACTGACTTGGCTGTGAATTGAGTTAGTGCAGTGCATTGTTTGTGTTCACGCAATGCTACTACTGCACACTGCTTTAGCAAGCCTCCAGTGGCTATCCCACACTGCATGTGGGTGAGCTGCCCTGTCGGTTTATCTGTGTGGCCTCCCCTGCTCTCATTTCGAGTTGACTGGGTGGCCACTCGCCAGTTTAAAAGTTGACACAGGGCCAGATTTTGCCCATTTGCTTCTGGATTTGAGCCTATCAGAATTGCTGCGCTATTATGCCAGAAGCCCTACAACATGTATCAAGCAGCAGCTTGGAGCTGACCCTAGATCTCATCGCCATCTGGGGAGACGCCTCAGTGCAGGAAGCTCTTGGGGCCAGCCACCATAATAAAGATCTTTTTGTGAATGTTGCTAAACAGCTGTCCATGAGCGGGGTCACAACTGGGACAGTGCTGGATAAAAAGCACACAGCTCAGGAGGCCTTACATTAAAACCACGGATGACAGGAAAAAATCCATCAAGAAAAAGTCCTGTCCATTTTTCTGAAGAGCTGGACAGGATTTTGCACAACTACTGAACCCAGGAAGGTTGTGGCGCCAGCTGGCTGCTGTCTTCCCCTGAGGACAACCAGCAAAACTCATTGGAGAGTGAGCATGAGGGAGACAGTGAAGCGATCTCCCTGGAAAGCCAGATCTCTTCGGGACTCAGGACGCTGACACTGGCCAGGTAGAAGGCAAGCCCGATTCCTGCCCTGCAGCACCCGCTGCTTCCCAGGCAGCAACCCAGGCCCAGGCTGAGGATGCTGATCCTATGGAAGGAACCTCAGCATGTAAGTATCTAGCACAATTGATCATTGTGCTATACTGCCGGGCCACCATCTGTTCCAGGCGTACGCGCCGACTTCCGGTGGCGCCGGTGGGGGCTGACGCCAGGCCCCGCCCCCGACGCCGGGCGATGTGGCGGGGCCCCGCCCCTGATGCCGGGCCCCGCCCCCGACGCCAGGTGACGTTGCAGGGCCCCGCCCCCGACGCCTGCTGACGTTGCGGGGCCCCGCCCCCAACTCTGACGCAACGTCGCCCAGCGTCGGGGGTGGGGCCCCGCAACATCTCCCGGTGCTGAGGTAAGCTTGCCGCGGGTCCCGGGACTGGCGGGGAGCTGGGCGCAGCCCCCGGGAATGGTGGGGAGCTGCCAGTGGGTGCTCTGCACCCACCAATTTTTCCCCATGGGTGCTCCAGCCCCGGAGCACCCACGGAGTCGGCGCCTATGGTTCCAGGTGCCTCATGGCCACAGCCAATGAGGTGGATGAGAGCTAGGACACTGTACAGTCCGAGCCCTCCTTTCCCCCCTCAGCCCTTTTGTCCATTCAGCCCCCTCCGCCTACACATTTCCAAAATGGCAGCTGCTCCAGCTGGGCAATCAGCCGCTTTCTCATGATAAAGACTTGACTATCAACCATTTTTAGGCCTATGCCCTAGAGAGCTCACGCCCATCTATCTATTTTCATTTTCCCTTCCCTCATCTGGCCTTCCCAGAGAACCCCTCCTTTCCCCCTCTCCACCTCATTCACCAGCTTAAAGTGACGTGGTGCAGCCACGGCCTGTAATTCACCCCCTCCTCCCATGGCAAATTCGAATAATGAAAACATGCCATTGGGGGAAATAGAGTTTATTAAGACACTGGTCCCCAGGCAATAAGTTTAGTTAGTGCTTTCAGTTCACATGAGGTAGACAGGGACATTCTGTGTCTGTAAAGTTACAAAGAGGACAGCTCCCTGTCCCTGCTGAGGTATAAAGGCCCCATTCCTACAGTACATAAGCTTTACTGTAGCGATAGCAAAGCTCTTAGGGTACATCTCTACACTGCAATAGAAGACCCATGGAGCGGCAGTGGCTGGCTCGGGTCAGTGGACTCAGGTTCTTGGGGCTCGGGCTGTCTAGACATTTGGGCTCAGGCTGGAGCCTGGACTCTGAGACCCTGCAAAGGGAGACCCTGCTATCCAGCTCACCCCTAGATCCACCCCACTAATCCCTGTGACACCTTATGGGCACCTGCAAGGCACAGCAAAACTGCAAAGTCAGTCCAGGAACATACTTCCCAACCTCCCCCTCCCTCCTTCGTTCCTCTCCACAAGACTGAAAACATAATTCCTCAACCACATACACACACACAGAGCCTCCAAGGCACAACAGCGAAGCCAACCAGCATGTTCCGCGCAGACAAAAAGCCAAGCGCACACACCACTTACCATCTCTGAGGTGCCCTCCGCCCCCGACTGGGGAGAATCTCAGGGAGGTAAAGTCAGAAATGCACAGACCAAAAATACTATCACAGCATCTGTAGAATACAAACAAGAACCACTTTTGGGGGAGAGGTTTAAATCCTCCCTCAGCCATGAACCGGCACCAGCCTTTATCGACAGCTGAGCAACTGGCAAACCTGAGGGGGAGAAAACAGAAAAGTCAGGCTGAAATGTTCACAGACATCATTGCAGAGTCCCCTCCAACCCCCCCAAAAAACAGTGGAGAGGTGGAGGAAGTATCGGAGGACAGACAGGTGCTCTCCAGAGAAATCGTGGGAGTGGTGAAGGACAGTAGGGCGGATGCCAGGGACAGCGTTACATGGCATAAGAACATAAGAATGGCCGTACTGGGTCAGACCAAAGGTCCATCCAGCCCAGTATCCTGTCCACCGACAGCGGCCAATGCCAGGTGCCCCGGAGTGAGTGGACCTAACAGGTAATGATCAAGTGATCTCTCTCCTGCATGGCAAAGGAGTGCTGAATAACAGGGAGCTACTGAGGCAACTCCTGGAGGCAATACAAAGCCAGGAGGCCCTGTTGCTGCGCATGTTGCTGTTCGGGCAGCAGGTAATGCAGTACGGCAAACCAGCACCCAGCCATGTGATGTAGCACAAGGACAATACGGGCTACCGTGAACAAAAGCACTGCTGTGCCACAGCAGCACTCCCAGAGGCCCTCCCCTTCACACACCCATGCTTAGGGCACTGAGAACAGTTGCGCCTCCTCTTTTCAGGCCTCTACCTCTCCTGGTACCCTCGAGCCTCATCACTCAACACCAGAAGGCCCACGAACAAGAAGAGGCAGAGGCCAGACGGCTCCTTGTCAGTGACTTCCTCCCCTCTTTTTGTGTTGTGCCCTACATGGCATTGTTGCAGTTTGGTTTCACTGAGGTTCCTTGCACAGTTGGGTAACAGTGTTCCAGAAATTTTTCATTATCACGTCACTTAAAGGTTTCGTTTTGCTTGGTCCATAATAGGTTGTTGAATAATAAAATCCTTGACAGCGTCATTCAGAAAGCGCCGACAATGCATTGTACCCAGAACAGCCCTACGTTTGATATCGTTCATAAGGTTCTGCAAAAGTATCTGGGCAAAGACGCAAGGTAAAATAAGGAGTGCCGCCAGGGTGCCCCTCCGCCACCCAGAAACAATACTGACCTGTTCAGTCCAGCCCACTCCGCACCGGTTAACAGCTCGACGGACAGCTGCACCTGACAGTACTGCTCCAGCTGTTTCCATTTGGTACTGGCCACCTTGCTGGTTGCTCAAACTGGTCAGTAAGTCTCTGCACCTCAGCCGCCCACCCAGCATTCAGGCTTCCTCCCTCACGCTCACAAAATACTGTGCAAAATACAACATGCTGCCCTCATTTTAGGCATGTTTTTTCTGCTGCTTCCCACCCATTCCACAAAGAGCAAGGCTTCCCTTTCAGATGGCCAAATGCACACTCCACCACCAGTCTGCTGCTATGGAAATGGTAGTTAAACAGTTCTTCCTTCTGTCCAAGCAGGCTGTGAATGGCTTCATTAACCAAGGAAGCAGAGGATAAGCTGGAGCTCCCAGGATAGACGGAGCCATGGCCATTAATGTCCATAGTTTTCCTGTGGGCAAACATTCCTTTCTCCATTGAGGTAAACAGAACTAAGTTCCAAAAGATCCTAACATCGTGGACCCTTCCAACTGCCCTCAATGTGTGTCTAGAAACCTGCCACAGTGGTCAAACTGCCCTTAGAGCACCATGGAGAAATACCCCTTTCTGTGTATGAATTCTCATGCCTGATGGTGGGGGGGAGGGGTTGCACCAATAATAGGCACATCAGGCCCATGAAGAATCCCATGCATGCAAAGCCATCTCTAATCTCCTGAGTGTTATCAAACTTGTGCAACAGCCTCTTTTCCATGGCATCACACACCTGCATTACAGTGGCCCCAACCATCAGTCTGCGCATGTCAAGTAGGCTGGTTATGGACTGGTAACATTCGGGGGTGGTCAGTTTCCAGATGGCAAAGGCAACCCGCTTGGTCAGGGGTCTGAGGCACTGCCTGTTAGTACACTGCTGCTGCAGCTCCAGCATTAGTGCAGCACAGCTCTCCAACAAGGTTGCCTTCTGCATCCCGAAATTCTCTCTCCACTGCTGGTCATCCCAGGCCTGCAGAATGACCCTTTCCTACCAGTCCATGCTGGTTTCCCAAGCCCAGAAATGGCACTGCAGGGTATGAAGCTGTTCCAGGAACTGCTCCTATACTATCAGTGGCTCAATGTCTTCTTCTTCTTCATCCTCACCCCACTTCCTCTGCTGTTGAAGCTCCTGCTACAGCAGGAGAGGTGTTGCTGCCATCATGTCATCTGCTCGGTGGTGTGGTAGGTGGAGTCCCAAGCTGAAGTCATCTGGTTTGAGTGTTGACATACAGCCCAAAAGCCGCTGCATAGTCAAGGTTGCCAGAATAGCGGTGCGGAGCATTGCCAGGTCCATGCTGGCCAATGGTAACTCGAAAGAGGTTGCTAGCCCACCCAGGAAGAAAGTACGGGGCAGAGACAGAGGAAACATGGGAATTTTTAAAAATGTGAACTCTCCTGGCTTCCGCTATGCATCTTACAATGCACAGCAAGAAAAATCACACGATGCACACTGTTCAGCAGCAAAGCAAAGGGCCATGGGATGGGAAGCCATCACCTTATTTACAGAATGATGCACAATGAAAAAGGGCACAAATGTCCTGTGTGAACACTATTTGTACAGCTTGTGTACTGGACATTACCTGACACACATCGAAAAACTGCAGATTAAACCCGCCATGTAGACAATCCAGTTAACTATATGGCACAAACTAACTGATATGAAGGCAGTTTTTCCCTGTTCCTTAACAGTGACATAAAATTATATAAAGCATCTCCTGTCCTGATTTCCATAGGAAATTGATTTAAAAAGGAATATAGGAAACGTTCATTTCCTCTGGAACACAGGAAGCATTCACAATCTTCTTTCTATCTCTTTTCCCTGAACAACTTCAGGGTTGTTTCTATTCTTTTTCATAATTAGCCTTGACCTGGAAAAGCTGACCTTGGTATTGCATTTTCCTTATGCTCAAAAAATTAAGCATCGACATACATCTGCCTGTAGTATGAGGCTTTTCTTTTGTGAGCTTCTAAACTCTAAATTATGAAGAAGCTCAAGGTTCTATAGACACCTCTGGGATGTGCAACCCTAAAAGTCACTAGTCTTGAATAAATAAACGCCCTTCCTGGCAATGCTAAAACCACAAATCATTGTGTTGCTGCATAAGTAATTTGGACAATAAAGACCCAAGATGATGAACATATGTCTTCCTGTAGTAAATTTTTCTTATGTATTCCTTATAAACCTGTTAGAATGAGAGAGAGAGAGAGAGAGAGAGTGTGTGTGTGTGTGTAGAATGAATGTGTGTGTGTGTGGGAGAGAGAGAGAGAGAGTGAGTGTGTGTGTGTGTGTGTGTGTAGAATGAATGTGTGTGTGTGTGGGAGAGAGAGAGAGAGAGAGAGAGGGGTCTGGTAGTATAAATGTTTCATTGCCATGAGTTTGGGATGGCTGCATTGTTCCCAAGCTTTGTTTTTAGTAGCAAGAATTAAAAAAGCTAATATCATACTAATACTTAGCACTTACGAACGGTAGCTCTTCTTCAAGGCACTGCATATATTGAGAGACTAATATGCTGTTCCTAATGAACTTGATATTCTGTTATTAATTCATGTTCACAGTGTTTTCGTCTTAACTACAAGATTCTCTAGAAAAAATGAAAAAGAGCAAGCCGATCAACCAAACATTCAGAAGCAAACACACTTTGCCTGTTTCACATTATTAGAGCTAATGGCCAGATAAAGCCTTAGATACTCTAGATAATATTGCCAACTTTCTAATTGCTGAAAACTGGACTCCCCCTGCCCTACCTCTTCCTCCTGAGGTTCCATCCACTGCCCCACCTCTTCCCTGTAAGGCTCCACCCCTTGTGCCGCCTCCTCCTATCTCTGTGTCATTCTTTCCTCGAGGCCCCATCCCCCACCCACTCCTCTTCCCCCAGACTCTACTCCTCGCTCGCTCTTCTTCGCCCTTCCCCGCACTGCTTGCTGCTCTCCCCCCTCTCTCTTCCTCCACCTCTCCAGCTGGGCTCCCTCTGCTCCTGGGCTGGGAGTTGCAGCTTGATGCAGAGCCGCCTGCCTGCCTGCCCATGACATTTAGGTAGGAGGTGACCCTAAAGCAGGGACTGGCATGGGTTGAAGACCTGGCAGTTGATGACCTGGTTTATGACCCTCGCCCGCGGTAACCGAACTTATGGTTCAGTAAATCTGATCGGACGCTGTCAGGTCCCCTTTTCAACCGGACTTTCCGGTCAAAAACTGGACACCTGGCAAACCTAACTATAGACATAATTTTTGTAAGGCTCCATGGCCTTAGCTCACCTGATGATGTCAGAATCTCAGCTTTCTGAGCTTTCCCAGATTTATATTATTGTAAACGACATTCGAATCTGTCCCATTATTTACACACACATAAATACCCATAAATATTCCACCCAATCTGCAAAAAGCTAATCCCAGTAATCATTTACTAGTGATAAATGTTTAAAAACATCCCTACAGGGATGCTTGGAGAACAGACAGGGCCATTAACAAATGTAAACTAATAATAATCATAATTTGCATTATTAGCACCTTCCAGTCAAGGGTCTGCCAGGCTCTACATAAATACTAATGAATTTTCAAGAGCGACTCAGGCCCAGATTTTTAAAGATATTTAGGCATTGCTGTGCTCAGCATCGCAACACCTAAGTGATTTAGGAGCTTAGATTTCTCCAGCCTTTTAATCAGTTTTGTGGCTCTTTCCTGCATGCTCCAATTTTTCAACATCCTTTTAAAAATGTCTGCAGTATTCCAGTACTGGTCTCACCAGTGTTGTATGCAGAGGTAAAATCCCCTCCCTCCTCCTACTCACTACTCCCCTGTTTATACATCCAAGGATTGCATTAGTCCCCAACCCTTTTTTTTTCCCTACAGCATCACTCTGCACACTCCAGTTGAGTTGCTTGTCCTCGATGACCACTAAATCCTTTTCAGAGTCACTGCTTCCCAGAATACAGCCCCCCCACTCTGTAGGTCTGGCACTTATTTCATATTCCTAGAAGTATAACTTTGCATTTGACTCTATGACAATGTATGTTGTTTGAATGGGCTGTGGTTACCAAGCAGCCGCGTAGCCAGGTCCATCGTACAGGGGGAGCGGAGCTATAAAAAGGCACCTCCCCCTGTACTCATCTGGCGGCACTTGGGCGGTGCTCCAGCTGTTCGGCGGCACTTCGGCAGAGGGTTCTTCACTCACTCCGGGTCTTCGGTGGTACCCACCGCTGAAATGCCGCCGAACAGCTGGAGTGCCGCCGGGTGAGTGCAAGAAGCGGCACCTTAGAGAGAAGTGGCACCTTTTTTTAGCTCCACAGCGCCTTTTTTTAAAGGGGGAGCGGAGCTAAAAAAAAGGCGCCGCTTCCTTTTTAAGGCGCCGCTTCTGCTCACAAGGGGAGCGGCCGCTACCTCCATTCCCCCCCGGCTACACTACTGTTACCAAGCAATCCAGATTACTCTATATGGCTGTTGTCCTCATCATTATTTACCACTCCACCTATCTTTGTGTCATCTGCAAATTTTATCAGCAGTGATTTTTTTATTTACTTCCAGATCATCGATGAAAATATTGACTAGTGTCAGGCCTAGTACCAATCTCTGCAGAACCCCACTAAGAGCACCCCCCATTATAGGCTGATTCCCCTGTGATAACTACTCCTTGAGATCTGAGACTTTTCTGGGTACCCATCCTACAATCCCGGGCTCAGTTTCCAGAAGAAGTGCATTCTGGGAGATTTCACAAGGGCATTGGTACACTGTAGGGTGGTAGTGAGAGGACTAGTTGAACCATTCCATCTTGCCTGCATCCAGAGTGGCACTAAGTCTATTCAGTTGAGCTGGTTAAGCTTTAATTAGTTATTAAATCAGCTGAAAGGGCGTTTGTGCTTGTGCTACTGGCAGGCCAGGTGCCAGCTCATGCCAAGGTCCCCATGTCTCAGCTGGAGACTGACAGATACATCACTGGAATCTGTCTGGCTCACTTGTGGGTTAGTATCGATAGAATAGGTATTAGAATTAAAGGAAGTGTTTCGTCTCTATTGCATGCTTGTGAGTTGCAGCATGCATTAATCTTACTTATAATATCTATGCTTCTATACTGTATTGTAATATTTGTGCACGTGTATTGCGAGCTTCTGTGACTGCATGAATCACCATACCGGATTCATTAATTAGCGTAAAGAGCTGCTCTTCCACAGAAACCATTATGTCCCTCTCAAAAGAGGAGACCCATCGATACCAAATGGGCTCTGATTGGTTCTTACAACTGGAAACTCCCTACATCGGGATTGAGGAATGGTCAACAAAAGGACTAAAGAGTCTTACTGTTCTGCTCTCCTCTCCCCATGAAGATGAATCACACAAGTGGACTCCTCTCATCAGCTGAGTTTGCTGCTCAGAGCACATGTCCAGAGGGGGATAAAACCCCCAAACAAAAAGCACTATTGTAATAAGGTATCCCTATGCTGCTTGGATTCTGGGGGAGGCCAGGTGTTTCTAGCCATAAGCACGAGATACCCAGAAGTTTAGCCTGGATTAGTCCTAAAGGTCAAAGGGTTATAGAAGCCTGTATTACCTTTTGAAACCTAGGACTGTAACTCATTTGTGTGTCTATGATTGCTTGCTTTAACTTTGTAAATAACTCTCTAATTTCCTTTCCCTATTTAATAAATCTTGATATAGTTTACTATAGGATTGGCTACAAACATTGTCGTTGGTGTGAGACCTACACTGCAATTGACCTGGGGTAAGTGACTAGGAGTAAGAGATTAGGAGTAATCAGAACATTGCTGTGATTCTTGATATAAGGATCTATCTGTCATAGAGATACATTGACCTGGGTGGCAAGAGAGACCCAAGGGAACTGTCTGTGACTCGGTGTTCAGGCTGTTGTGGTGCCAGAGGAGTTTGCCTATGGTGCAGTTGATTGGTGAAATCTAAGTTTAGAACTCACAACCAATTTGGGGTTTGTGCCCTGGTTTTCAACAGTCTTCCCTGAAGCTGGTACTTACACTCTCACATCACCGTAAGGAGCACCACAGGGCTTACCAATTATTGTTCATTTGTATGTTAATTGGGTCACTGGCTGCAAAGTGTTCTACAAATTTTCTAGGGAGTTTAATTGATGTAATTTCATTTACGTAGCCCAGGGGCCTGATTCTTCATACAAGCACAGAGTGGGTATAAAAAGCTGTCGTTCTGATTTGGTATTGTTTTGCAGTGGTGTAAATAATAGCACAAGTAGGGTGACCAGAAGTCCCGATTTTATTTCCCCACCACCACCACCACCACCCCCCCGCTCAGCCCCATCCTGATTTTTCACCCTTGCTATCAGGTCACCCTAGGCACAAGGTGCAGGACAATGGAGAACCAGACATTTGTGCATTATGGGTATTACTTCAGAATGGTGACTGGAACAGCTTTATGACATCTAGTGCTTTGCTGCACTTAGAGGATGTCTTTGTCTGCACAAACAATGTAAAAGTTTAAGCCCAATTTTTCAGTACATGTGTGAAATGTGCTGCCTTATTGCTGCTGAAGTTACTTGGGTTTCTTTAAAAGTAAGCAATAATAATGGATATAAATAATAATAAAGGAAAGGAAAAGTACATCTTACAGGGCATTAGACAAGATCTAGTCCTACTTAAATAAACAAAGAAATAAAATGATCATCTAGGAACACAGGACCCAGTTCAGGACAGGAATGGTGGTCCAATAATTAGAGCATTAGCCTGGACTTCAGGAGAACTGCATTCAAATTTCTTTTCTGCCACAGATTCCCTGTGTGATCTTAGCCAAGTCACTTAGCACCTCAGTTGACCATCTGTGAAATGGGGATGATAATGCTTCCCTATCTGAAAGGGATGTTGTGAGGTCCTCAGGCCATGCAGAAGGACCATTCTCCATACAAATATATCACAGCCATTCCCTCTAGAAGGTCTGCTCCATACTATGGCTTTAGTCAAATAGCATGGTAACATCCTACTCTGACAAATGGCTCTTGCAGCTGGTATATTGCAAGACTGTGACACAATAATGACTGGAGAGCTATGAGTGATCAGCACTGGCCCTTTATGTTAGCAGCAGCCAGAGAACAACATATAGCCTAGGATAAAGGGACCTAAAAAGAACTAGCCTATTGAATTTGTGGGAGAGAAAGGAAAGGAGAGAAATCTTCAAGTGTCCTCTTTCTCAGCTCTGCTTGATATCCACATGCAATTGGTATAGAAGCAAACGAAAGATTCCCAGGTCTCATTCAAGTGGGCCTAAAATGGGGATAGTAGCATCACAAATTCAAATTTTAAAAATCTTCCAGGGACCCATTAGTTATAGCACAGTGCAGGGTGTAGACCTTCCCAAAACGGAACCCATCCCTGCCAAGACAGGCAAGGGAGGAAGATAGAGCTCTGTGAAGGAAACTATAAAATGCTGGTCTTTGGGAAAGGGCCATGCTGTCTGTTAATAGCATTCCTCACCTTTAAAAACATCCCTGTGATTTAGCAAAGAACTGAAGCATATGCTTAACTTTAAGCATAAATTTCAATAGCCATATAAAGTCAATGGCAATGTTCTCATGCTTAGAACGAAACACAGGCTTAAGGGCACAGTTGTGGAGGGCAGTCAAGGGTTGTAATCTGCCTCTACCTCCTTTACACGGGCTACCTGTATCATTGTTAGTAGCATGCAGGGAGAGGTAGAGACAGCAGCTTCTGCAGGGCCCTTTCTCTCCCCTCTCACAGAGATAGGGAGGGCCAGAGCCACTCTGCCTTTCCAACATCCCAGCCAGCATGGAGGAGGAAACAATCTGCACCCGCGGTTCAGGGCTACCACAGATGACTAACCCTCTGGAGCTACTTGTGACAAAGGGAGGGCTCTGAGACACCATCTGCTCCCTGGTCTGCTCAATTATGTGTTCTCCCTTACTTGGGGCTTGGGGCAAAGCCAGAATTGAGCTCCCTGCCTGGATCAAATCCTGGCCCCATTTAAGTCAGTGACTTCAATGGAACTCAGCTTTCACCATTAGTGCTTTGCTGAATCGCAACCTCATGCACCACAGCATCACAGGGATAAATCCATAAGGGAGGCTTGGAGGGAGAAAAAAGAAAAATATGGACAGGAACACTAGAAGTGATATCTAACAAGCAGCTATCACTTTCCAAATATTTTTCTTCTATTAATTTTAAGGGGGAAATCACTTGGTGGTAAATGGTGGATAAACTAAAACCAGCTGCACCATGCTAGGCAGCTGTCAGAAAGCCAGACAAATTCTCTGGATATATAGGAAGTCTGATTTTTAAATCAACTGAAGCTATTCCAGCACTATCAAAGTCACTGGTGAGAACATATTTAGAGCATTGAGTGTGATTTTGGTCAACTTATTACAGGAAGAATATTGCTAAGATTAAAAAGGTGAAGCAGATGACAACTAACATGATTCAGGGTTTGGGAGGAATGAATTATATAGAAAGATGAGTCAGATTTGGCAAATACCTATTTTAAAATAAAAGGAAACTGGAAGGGCAGAGGGGAGGTCCCATGGAGGTATATATGATCCTGAGTGGGGAGTAACAGATTGATGGGATAAGATGCTTAACACAGTATCTAATTTACAACTCAGAGGTCATGGACTGAAATGGAGGAGGGAGCTAGTCCATAAACAATTCAGGAAGAATTTCTTTATACAAGGGGTAATGAGAAGATAGTTTGATTGTTAACTTTGGCAGTTTGTTCTAAGCAGTGAACAACACCAGTTCTGGAGGGGGAAACATTTTTGAAAAAGGAGCAAGCACAAGAGTATATACCATTGACCAGATTTTTGAGATTAGGTTAATGAGAAATAGGTTGATTTGTATTTCCTGAGTTTAAAAGGTCAGACCTCGATGGATCATAGTGTCTCTCCTTGACTGCTAATGTCCTTGTATGTGTCTGTTTTTGTGTGTATGTATGTTAAATAAGCACAGCCACTCATCTGAATTTTAAAACAGTGCTAACATACTTGCCCGGTAGATCTCTAAGATATATTCCTTTTCATTTTATGTTTTTGTTTATGGGAAGGAATCAGAATTTATGTCTCAAGGTTAGCACAGCTACTGAAAACTGTTCCTATATTCCAAATGCCTGCAGTTTTTCATGTGGTATTGCTAGTTTTCAAACACCTTATAGAGTAAAAAATTTAAGAATTATTGTACTGAAACAATATCAGTGGTCCATCTTATCGGTTCTCAGCAGTGGCCATTATTATACATTTAAGAGGAAAATGTAAACCCCATAACATACCTAATTATATCACACTAGACCATGTAGGAAATTTTCATCTTGAGTCCAACTAGCAATTTTGTAATTTTACACTAGGTAATGTAACTGCAGATGCTGTAATTATTCATATGTCCAAATTTTTTATTTCTACTAAGCTATTTCCTGCAGCAAAAATTCCAAAGGTTAGTTATATATTGTGTAAGAAAATATTTCTTTTAACCTGTTTTACATTTCCTGCCATTCAATTTCATTTAGTACCCCCTTGTTCATACAGTATAAGAAAGGGTAAATAGAGTGCTGGAACCAGCTTTCTCTGTACCATTCGTTATTTCACATACACCTGTCATATCACCTCTTCTCGTTTCCAAAGTAAACAGCACTACAGGGAAATCCTGGTCCTATTGAAGTCAATGGGGGTTTTGTCATTGATTTCTATGGGGCCAGGATTTCACCCCTAATTTCTTGGGGCCTAAGCTAGACCATTGACGTCAATGGCAAGATTTCCTTTGGCTTCAATGGGTTTTGGATCAAACCCTTAATTTGTCTTTATGTGGCCTGTACCACCCTTCTAATTATTTTTTCCCTCTTTAGTTCTTTTTTTATGAAAATGAAATGAAGTATTTAGGAAGAGATCGTACCATCTATTTGCATGATGCCTCTACAACATTTTCTGTATTATTCTTTATACCTGTCTTAATACAGTCATACATCTTATTGGCTGTTTTCACCCCATTGAGTAGTCCTCTACCCCACCTCATGTCTTCACTGAGCTGTCCAAAGGGCATCCGGTATGTCATGTCATGCACGAATATCATACTACACTGTTAGTGGGATAGCAGGGTATTAAAGAAAGAGCACAGTGTAAAAACAATGGATTAGTAAGAGTGCAAATTACATTTCAACCTTCACATCATCCAAGTTTCTATTTCATATTTTCCAAGCATTATTCAGGCCCAACAGATTATTAGCTACTCAGATTTTTATTTCTAACAACTTTATATCAAACATTTAAAGACTGATCTCCTTGCTAAGATGCTGTAACATTGTACAATATAATTACCTTAACACAGGCCCGGGATAATCATTAACTTCTTTGAACTTTCAATTGATCAGGTGCTCAAGTCATAATGCAGTTTCCTGCTGGGAACAATGGCTGTCCAAAAACACACTCTGATTGACCAGCTGGGCCTTTTTGATGACATCACAACTGTGCACCAACTAAAACAATATCCCTACACCCACTAAGTGAAAGACGTGTTGCTGAGGTGTTGGAAGTAACGTTAATGAGAGGACAAAACCAGAACAGGCAGCCTATAAAAGGGGGAATAGTAGGGAGGGGAGAAAAGGAAGAATGAGGAACAATAATGATACATTTTCTCTGCATTATCAGTAGCATGTTGTGGCCTTTACAGGCAATTTTAAGTGACTTGCAAGTGTAAAAGCTAGACAGGGAGCTGTTCAGTATGTCAAATTTAGGGCCCAGTCCTGCAAACCTGTAAGCATGTGAGTAACTTCACTCACGTGAGTAGTTCCAGAATCCTGCCCCTACTTTTAATAAATAAACCTGAGGTGAAAGGGGCTGCTAGGCCACAAACTGCTGCTGACAGGGCAGCTAGGCTTCTGGGGTCCTAATGAACTAGAAAAATAATTCGCATGAGTTGGCTACTGGAGGCCTTTGGCCTCCTGCCTCACCCACAGATAAGGCAAGTTCACCTGGTTGTGGCTTATTGCCATATTTAGACACCCCATTCTACTCCGCATTGGCAACAGCCACATGGGAGAAATGAGAACAATTTTCTATGTACTAGGCACTGTATAGGTGCATTGTGTAAGATTCTTTCAGTAAAGATCCTCAACCCCTGCAAAGATTCTGCTTCCCCCTTCATTTACTTGTGTAACTCCCACCAGAGTATCTACACAGGCCAAATTCATCTACTGAAGTCACTGGTGTTACACCAGGCATGAATATCACCATCCTCTATTGAGAAATCCTATAGAATTTAATAGAGATCAACCCATTAAGGTTCTGTAGAAATTATCCTAAAAAACTATGGAATGTAAAGGAGAATTATATCTTTTCTATTGTTTTTGTTATCCATCCTGTTGAATTCAATAGTAGGCATAGAAGTCTCCACTAAATTCTAAAAGAAGGTTAAAAAAATAATCAAAAGGCTATCATTTTCTGTTTAATGTTATAGGACCTTTACATGAAGGAGCGAGGGAGACTTCTATATTTTAAATGTCCTTTCCCTTTTTTAAGCCACTATGACAGTTTGTTTTTGTTTTTCCAGGCTCAAGAGACTGTCACTGAGCACACTTAGCAGCAACTGTTGTTACACCCGGGCTAGGGTGTAATTGCTGTCAAACATGAGTCTCAGGCAGTTCCTTTGAGCAATATGGTTGAGGCCTAACTGATTTCAATGGGCTCTTCATGGACCCAATGGTCTGCTTGCACGACTGGGCCCACTCTAGGATCATTGAACTCTGGCTTCTTCAAGGACATAGGTTAAACTTTAATTTAGGATATTTTGGTCTGGGATACAAGTGAAACAAAACTTGCCTGAATTCTCTTATGGAATTACAACCCAGGGCTTTTTTGTGTGCGAGTGTGTGTGCGCTCTCCCATCAGTGAACAATGTAATTGTGATCAGCTTAAACATTAAAACAGAAGCAGTAACAACTCTCCAGCTTTGCTTTGTAACCTTTATATTTTAGGTTACCAGTTCTATATTTTATCAGCAAAGAATATTTTTTAATGGAGGAGGGCAAAATATGTAACAGAATTAGAACAGTATAATATAAAACAGAGTAAAACAGATACAGTGAATTGTTTCCTCCTATGTTTGATTAGTAAACTACACCGTTAGTAACGTAAACGCTAAATGATTAGGAGTTTTTAATTCTATACTTTTAACCAGAGTACATCACAACACTTTGAAAAACCATTAGTTCCACATACATCTGTAATTAGTGGAGTCACTGCAATAAAACTGCAGTAATCTTGGATTAGGGCAAATGGCTAGCTCGCACTCTAATGTCCTCTGGTCTGTTTTTATCCTGGAGTTACAACAGGCCGTAACTTGTTTGTAGCCATAGAATTTGTGTTTATGCATAGACTTGCCATAGCACTCTCGAAGGCTTTTTAGAATGAATATAGATGTGGCCTCATTCATACTTTATCGCATATTCAAAAGATTGTCCTTTTTTAGAGCCTGTAATAAAAATCAGAAAACTTCTATAGACTTAAAAGTGTTTTTCTTCAGTCTTCATGAGACGAATAAGCCTTATGTCTGGCGGTGAGCAAATAAATTAGCATTCTAGTACTAAGTGCTCTTAAAATAGCTTTGCTATAGATCTATCAATTGTTTATATTTCTTGAATAAGCTAGAAACAAAGAAAGCCTTTTTGTAAAAGTTTATGAGCATTTTTCCATGAAGCAGGAGTCAAACAAAAGATCAAAGCAATCCATAAAAATAATAAAAAAAAACCTTGAAAAAATGATCAGCATATTTTAGGTGGGAAAATCTATTTGGGGCAATTTAGAAAAATGCTTTTATGGCTTTTTAATAAAAAATGAATTACTCAATCCCGGTAGACATAGTATATAAATATTAGTTTCAGCTTTATAAGAAAGCTGATGATGTAATATTTTAGCAGCCACATCGTAGACTGGTATGAAAGGGGCTGTAGTAGTAACAGAGAAACCTATCTTCTAAGTGCTATTAGAATAAGGTAAATTCTTGGGGAGAAATCTTGGCCCTATTGAAATCAATGAGAGTTTGACTTCAACAGGCCCAGGATTTCATCTTGCCTGTGGTAGACAAGTATATGTGTTACAATAGGTTGCACTGAGCCTCTTTGAGAAAAGATGACCTAATATCTATTACTGATGCTGCAATCACACCTATGCAGAACACCTTTGACTATGGTGACTATGACCATGTGGGCCAAGGAATCTGCCTGTATGGTTCACTTGCAGAATCAGGACTTTAGCTGCGATCCCTCAGGCCATATCATTTGAGATGCAATCATAGCTTAAACCTGAAGTTGCAGAAATGGAATCTACTTGTTCATTTAAGTCCACCAGGCATCATGAATTTAATTGGAGGAGTTCCTCTGGTATTGAGATTAATTCTTGGGATAGGTTAGGAATGTATTTTTATCATTGGTGATATGATCTTTTAAAAACGAGACAAAGAAAATGATAAGCCATGAAAGTGAGGCTTTAAAATCAAAGCACTCAATTCTTATCTTAAACCAGTATAACTTTACTGGAGCCAAGACACAGCCGCCAACTTCCTGTTACGTCGGTGGGTGCTGACGCCGGGTGATATTGTGGAGCCCCACCCCCGATGCCAGGCCCCGCCCCCGATGCCGGGTGACGTTGCGGGGCCCTGCCCCCGACGCCAGGCCCCGCCCCCGACGCCGGGTGACATTGCGGGGCCCCGCCCCCAACGCAACATTGCCCAGCGTCAGGGGCGGGGCCCCGCAACGTCTCCCGGTGCTCCGGTGAGTTTGCCGCGGGTCCGGGGCGGGCGGGGAGTTGCCGGTGGGTGCAGAGCACCCACCAATTTTTCCCCGTGGGTGCTCCAGCCCCGGAGCACCCACGAAGTCGGCGCCTATGAGCCAAGATACTCCAGTTTTATGCTGGCATAGGCAGAGAGCAGCATTTGGCCAAATGGTCTCTAGTATGCATTTGACATAAAGTATTTGTTGTGGAAACATGTAAAGTGTCTCTCATGTGGTGGCTATGGGTAACATTTTCAAAAGCACCTAAATGACTTATGAACTTAAGTCCTGTGAGATTTAGGCTTCTAAATCATTTAGACACTTTTGTACCCTTAATCTCAATAAATACATTTCCGTAATTGATTGATAGTTAGACAACAATTAAACAATCGGAATCCCGTGACTTAACAAGGCTGCTATTTTATATTAAATAAATACTGTTTACTAGCCACTATTACACTTATGAACGTGAGTAACTACTTATGCAAGTATTCTCTCACATGGGTAATGCTTGCAGGATTGGGACCGTAAGCCTCATTTTAGCAAAGCATTGAAGCATGTTCCTAGGTTTATCCCTGTTCAGTAAATCAGTTAAGCAAGTGTTTAAGTCCTTTGCTGAATAGGTCTGGACTGCTGAGTCAGGGTGCTAGTGACATTTAGAGAAGGTCTGACTCATAGTTGGAAAGTCTCAACAGATCTGTTTGTAAACTGATTGTCGTTGATCTACAATACCTGTAGATCTACAATACCTGTAGATCAACCTGTTTAATTCCTGGGCGAATCTAATTGACTGCATATTTAAGAACTATAAAAGGTACTAAAGAACGACCAAGAAATACTTGATCATGAATAAACAATTGAGAAATATGTCGCTGAACAGTGTCCAGTTAACCACCCTATGTTGTAACAAAAACCCTGCTTAAAACTGATAGTATGTTGTCAAGTAATGTCATGTCAGCTTTCAATAAGAAAATGGATAATGCTTCTGGTATTGTGTAAATAATTTTTTTAAAAGAAAAAGGGATCAGAATAAAGCTTGAACATTGAATCACACATAAATATTTTTAAAAAGAGAAAAATGACTACTCACTGGCATTGTCTTCATTGGGAATAAGTGGAGGCAGTGCCCTCCATTAACCAATCCATGGCCAGCAATTTGTGTCTAGCTGTACCAGTACTGTGTAGACAAGGGCATGATGGGGGTTGGGCCAACTGAGATAATCAGGATTTACTCCAACTACAAATAGGAATAAACCTTGATTAGCCCAATCAGTGCAAGCCCCTGCATGTCCCTGTCTACAGTCAGACCCCAGTCTTGCAATTAATAGCACTAGGACAAACTGCTGCTATCAACGGGAGGGCTTGGGCTTTCAGAGTTAACAATGGTACAGCTACACTGTATAGCAGAGTCGGGACAGAGCCCCAATGTAGACAAGGCCTTTACTGGGGACTGTTGTATTTTTTTAAAATATACCGTAATACTTGTAAAGTACTTCCAACAATGCATATTTTCAGTATTTGACAGGCACCCTTACCTTTTCCTCTCAGCATGACAATATACTTTTAAAATAAATATCGTAAGTTTGTCCCTTCGTTATAACCTCATATATCCTCTTCCACATCCCAGAGCCATTCACTAGGATCATAAGGGTAAACAGCTTGTGACGTAAGAATTCCAGACTATAAAGCTCATTTGTAGACACTTTGCAGCATATGTCGTTTATTAGGGTTTCCATTAAAAAGTATTCTGTTGCCATACTATACAACCATAAAAGGTAATTGAAAATGATTACTTGATAGGAGACTTCTGTTTTAAATGGAGCTTGGAAATATGTAGGAAATCAGTGACAAAAATGTACCCCATTGACCCATTGCTGGGTATGTCTTTTTAACTCTCATTTCAAAAGAGATACCACTCCCTCAGGATGTGTTTTATATGCAAGGAAAATATTGTTTTTGTTTTTCTGTATATTATAAATGCTGTGCATAGTAGACTCACTTGTCCCATTTACTTATGACATCAGAGGCCTTGAGCCTGAAATGAGCTCTGTGCAGAAAGACTCCCTGTAGTGAACCTGAGTGGTCTCCCTCCAAGCGGGAGAGTGAGGGACTATTACACCTCCGCACCTGTGAAGAGCTCCACTGACCACAAGTCACCCATGCTGAGCCATTGCAGAGCCACTGCCAGGATTTTAATACCAATTTAATAAAAATCCTGCCCATTTATATTCTTGATCTTCATACAATATGTTGGGCTTTTAAAACAAAAATTTAAACTCAATAGCCTTGCAGATAAAAATGTTTATATGTTTGCAGGTTTCCTTATTCTCTGTTAAGAAGTTCCCCAATTTCACTAACTTAGGGCAGGTCTACACTACCCGTCGGATTGGTGGGTAGCAATCGATCTCTTGGAGGTCAATTTATTGCATCTAGTCTAGACGCAATAAATCGATCCCCGAGCGATCTCCCCATCAACTGTGGAACTCCACCGCCAAGAGAGGCGGAAGCAGAGTCAACGGGGGAGCAGCAGCGGTTGACTCCCTGCCGTGAGGACGCCGAGGTAAGTTAACCTAAGATACGTCAACTTCAGCTACGCTATTCTCGTAGCTGAAGTTGCGTATCTTAAGTCGATCCCCATCCCCAGTGTAGACCTGGGCTTATATTCAGCTGTTTCTATTTTTGGTTGCGGAAATATGCTAAAAGTTGGTAAGTTTAACTCTCACTCATAGTCTGTCCATGAATATAGACAATGGGCTTGCTTCTCAGTTGACACCACTTTTGCTCTATTGACTTCAATGGAGTTAGTCAGGATTTACACTGAGTAGAATCTGGCTCAGTGTCTTTACTGGATGTCCAGAGAATAACAGGTATAACAAAAGAGTGGCGACAATTAGAGCTGGTCAAAAAATTTCAAACTTCAACTTTTTTAGATGAACAAAAGGGACACACTTTTGGTGAAAATGTTCATGAAAAATTCAACCCATTTTTAAACGAGCTATAGAGCTGATCAAAACATTTCCAATTTTGAATGTTTTTGATTAATAAGGAAGATACGTTTTTCATGAACATTGTGACATACATTTTTTTTTCTATTTTTCAATCAGTTCTAGTGATAATGGAGGTATCACAATACTGGTACCTTATGCAACACTCCATTCACACACCTCACTACTTGCTTTACTGGTATAAAACATGAGGGAGAATAGATAGATAAACAGGCAGAGAGACCTGACTAATATCAAATTAGACCCTGGGATATGGGCCCTTGATTCACTGTGACTTCAATGCATGCACCTATCCACAGGCAGAATTTGTCCCTCCAAAAATTATTCTGTACAGACGCAGGAGTTTTACCTCAGCCTTATGCATCTTACTGAATAAAGTCCCAAACATACAAACATGCACATGAATAACTGTACACTAGAACAATCCCATTGAGTTCAAAGGGACTACTTATGTACATACAGATATTCATGTGTGTAAATGTTTGCAGGAATAGAGCTCATGTTAGCCTTTACTCAGGTAATCAAAATATCCTTTCAATCCAAGTACTATAGACTATTAGTTTAAATGTGATAATTATATAGTTTCATCACCTACACTATTTGATGGTGAAGATATATATAGAAGAAATATCTTACATCATTGTTATCATTTTACTATATGACATGATTGCTTACTATCTGCTCACATTTTTTTCACTTACCATTCTTATGATGTGGAATGGTTATCTTCTGTAGCCCTACAATTTAAAGAAAAACAAACATTTTTAAAATTAGAAACCCACTGCTTACAGCTGGAATCGAAATCCACATTTCAGCAAATAATTAGCACATCAGATGTTTGTAAACCTAGACATATTATTTCATAAGAGGACAACACCAAAACACCATTTTACTGCACCAAATAAAAGTAATGCACATAAAGGGCCCAGTTCTGCTCCTACTGGAACCAAAACTCCCACAAAAGTCCCACAGTTTTCAACAGTCAGCCAGATCGGGTCCAAAATGTAGACTTTAGATATACCATGAAATATTGTCCCTGGAAAAATCATGGAACAGGTCCTCAAGGAATCAATTCTGAACTACTTAAAGGAGGGGAAAGTGATCAGGAACAGTCAGCATGGATTCACCAAGGGCAAGTCATGCCTGACTAACCTAATTGCCTTCTATGATGAGATAACCGGCTCTGTGGATGAGGGGAAAGCAGTGGATGTGCTATTTCTTGACTTTAGCAAAGCTTTTGATACAGTCTCCCACAGTATTCTTGCCAGTAAGTTAAAGAAGTATGGGCTGGATGAATGGACTATAAGGTGGATAGAAAGCTGGCTAGATTGTTGGGCTCAACGAGTAGTGATCAATGGCTCCATGTCTAGTTGGCAGCCAGTATCAAGTGCAGTGCCCCAAGGGTCGGTGCTGGGGCCGGTTTTGTTCAATATCTTCATTAACGATCTGGAGGATGGTGTGGACTGCACCCTTAGCAAGTTTGCAGATGGCACTAAACTGGGAGGAGTGGTTGATGCGCTGGAGGGTAGGGACAGGATACAGAGGGACCTAGACAAATTAGAGGATTGGGACAAAAGAAATATGATGAGGTTCAACAAGGACAAGTGCAGAGTCCTGCACTTGGGATGGAAGAATCCCATGCACTGCTACAGACTAGGGACCAAATGGCTGGGCAGCAGTTCTGCAGAAAAGGACCTAGGGGTTATGGTGGATGAAAAGCTGAATATGAGTCAACAGTGTGCCCTTGTTGCCAAGAAGGCTAATGGCATTTTGGGTTGTATAAGTAGGGGAATTTCCAGCAGATCGAGGGACGTGATCATTCCCCTCTATTCGGCACTGGTGAGGCCTCATTTGGAGTACTGTGTCCAGTTTTGGGCCCCACACTACAAGAAGGCAGGGCCAGCTCCAGGCACCAGCCTACCAAGCACGTGCTGGGGGCGGCACCTTGGGGGGGGGCGGCACTCAGGCATTTTTTGTTTGTTTTTTATAATTAACATACTGTGGCGGGGCTGGCTGGCCGCCCTGCCCGGCCGGTGTTCCAGCCGGGAGCGCGGGTCCAGGGGCGGGCTGGCCGCCCCACCTTGCCCCGCTCCGGCCGGGAGAGAGGGTTGGGGGCGGGCGGGCTGGCCACCCTGCCCTGCGGCGCTCCGGCCCGGAGAGCGGGGCCGGGGGCGGGCTGGCCACCCTGCCCCGCCAGCGCTCCGGCCCGGAGAGCGGGGCCGGGGGCGGGCTGGCCGCCCTGGCCCGCCGGCGCTCCGGCCGCCCTGCCCCGCGGCTCTCCCGCAGGGAGGGGGGTGTGTTGCAGTGCACCGGTGGGGGGGTGTTTCCGTGGGCGCTGCGGGGGGGGGGGGATTGGTTTTTTTTGTTTAGGTGGGGAGGGGGGTTTTGTTTTGTTTTTGCTTGGGGCGGCAAAAAAGTTAGAGCCGGCCCTGCAAGAAGGATGTGGATAAATTGGAAAGAGTCCAACGGAGGGCAACAAAAATGATTAGGGGGCTGGAGCACATGACTTATGAGGAGAGGCTGAGGGAACTGGGATTGTTTAGCCTGCAGAAGAGAAGAATGAGGGGGGATTTGATAGCTGCTTTCAACTACCTGAAAGGGGGTTCCACAGAGGATGGATCTAGACTGTTCTCAGTGGTAGAAGATGACAGAACAAGGAGTAATGCTCTCAAGTTGCAGAGGGGGAGGTTTAGGTTGGATATTAGGAAAAACTTTTTCATTAGTAGGGTGGTGAAGAACTGGAATGGGTTACCTAGGGAGGTGGTGGAATCTCCTCCCTTAGAGGTTTTTAAGGTCAGGCTTGACAAAGCCCTGGCTGGGATGATTTAGTTGGGGTTGGTCCTGCTTTGAGCAGGGGGTTGGACTAGATGACCTCCTGAGGTCCCTTCCAACCTTGAGATTCTATGATTCTATGATTGACCGTCTGGAATTTATTATGAAGCAGAAATGCGACCAAACTGGAAATTTAACATAGGAAAAAGAAATCACATTGTGCTTTTATCCTGATAGACTGGAAATGATGTAACAGAAACATTATGATTTATAACAAATTTATAAGCTATGCAGGCAGGCCATTCCCAAAGGACATACAGTATGTGGTAAATGGAGAATACCAGTGGCAAATAGAATTTTCATCAAAGCAATCCAGCAAACCTCAAACACTTATTACTCTATTTGTGACCTTTGTTAGTACACAGAGGTAGAATACAGCTTAACAATTCAGCATTTATCTAAAACTAAACATTTCTGTTTAAATGATTATTGAAAATGAGATGAAAACTTTATATAAACTATTCAAGAAACATTTTTATCATTATACTCCATTGCCTATAAATCCTGAAGAAAGTTGATTAAAGCAACGCTGTTAAAAATTTTGAGTTGCTTAGCTAATAGGGTATAAATCTTCCACCTCAGGGATCATGATTTGAGCATAATTATGTTCTGTGATTGTGGTCTCAGTTCAGTTTTTTGTGGACACTAGCCCACATGACAAAAGAGCAGCATATAATGAATCACAAATGGCAATCACTCTGCTAAGGAGAGACCCAGAATAATAAAGCTAGCACTGAGACTAAATTACTTCACACCATAGAAGCTGGTGTCGTACAGAGTGTACAAAATGGAGGTAGTAGTCTTTATAGAGCTCAGGGGGAAAATGTCCTATTATTCTGCACATAGAATTATGCTTTACCAGGCCTGACCTCCGTAGAAATAATAAATAATAATAATAGGAATGTAAATCTTTTATTTGTATCACAATAACACCCAGAGACCAAGATCGGGCCCCCATTGGGCTAGGTATCATACAAACAGGTCGTGAGAGACAGGCTCTATCCCAAAGAGCTTATAAGACAGACAAGGTAGGAGGAAAAACAGGCATAGAGAGGCCAAGGTCTCACAGCAGGTTGGGGTGGAGATAGGAATAGCACACAGGTCTCCTGACTGACACACTACTACCCCATTCCCTGGACCACACTGCCTCTCTCACTGCTAATTAATTAAAGCTTTTATGTTGCCTTTTTCATACTGCCTTTCAACCAACACTAACGTATTAGAGCTTTATGAGTACTGCATTTACCCAAAATCACTTAGGTCCTGTCCATGATTTCTCATTGTGAAAAGGCTTTGGCTCCTCCCAGAGATTGTTCTGAGCCACTGACTTAGCATCAGTGAATCTTGGACTTCTTGTTTTCATGGCACTCTAAATATGGACAAACGTTGCTCACCTCGCTCATGCTGTATCCCACACAGGCTCAAGTGATCATACTTTCATAGAATCTCAGGGTTGGAAGGGACCTCAGGGGGTCATCTAGTTCAAACCCCTGCCCAAAGCAGGACCAATCCCCAACTATATAATCCCAGCCAGGGCTTTGTCAAGCCTGACCTTAAAAACAACTAAGGAAGGAGATTCCACCACCTCCCTAGGTAACCCATTCCAGTTCTTCACCACCCTACTAGTGAAAAGGTTTTTCCTAATATCCAACCTAAACCTCCCCCTCTGCAACTTGAGAGCATTACTCCTTGTTCTGTCATCTTCTACCACTGAGAACAGTCTAGATCCATCCTCTGTGGAACCCCCTTTCAGGTAGTTGAAAGCAGCTATCAAATCCCCCCTCATTCTTCTCTTCTGCAGGCTAAACAATCCCAGTTCCCTCAGCCTCTCCTCATAAGTCATGTGCTCCAGCCCCCTAATCATTTTTGTAGCCTACCGCTGGACTCTTTCCAATTTTTCCATATCCTTCTTGTAGTGTGGGGCCCAAAACTGGACACAGTACTCCAGAGGAGGCCTCACCAACGCCGAATAGAGGGGAATGATCACGTCCCTCGATCTGCTGGAAATTCTCCTACTTATACAGCCCAAAATGCCGTTAGTCTTCTTGGCAACAAGGGCACACTGTTGACTCATATCTAGCTTCTCGTCCACTGTAACCCCTAGGTCCTTTTCTGCTGAACTGCTGCCTAGCCACTCAGTCCCTAGTCCAGAGCTTTCCAAACTGTGTGTCGCGACATGTTAGTGTGTCGGTGGCAGTGTGTAGGTGTGTTGCGGGGAGGCGGGCATGCTCCGCTCCCCGGCTGGGGCAGCGGGGCGGCGGGCGTGCTCTGCTCCCCGGCCGGGGCAGCGGGGTGGCGGGCGTGCTCCGTTCCACGGCCAGGGCAGCGGGGCGGCGGGCGTCCTCTGCTCCCCGGCCGGCGTTTTGGCGGGTGGTGGTGGGGGGGTGTTTCGGCCGGCGTTGGGGGGGCGCGGCACTTGGGTTTTTTTGTTTGGTTGGTTTTTTTTGCTTGGGGCAGCCGGCCCTGGGTACTGCGCATGCACAGTATGTGTAATCCGGGCGGAATTGATTCTGTGTCACTTCCGGTGTGTCGCGAAATGATGCATGTCTAAAAAGTGTGTCACCAACATGAAAAGTTTGGAAAGCTCTGCCCTAGTCTGTAGCAGTGCATAGGATTCTTCTGTCCTAAGTGCAGGACTCTGCACTTGTCCTTGTTGAACCTCATCAGATTTCTTTTGTCCCAATCCTCTAGTTTGTCTAGATCCCTTTGTATTCTATCCCTACCCTCCAGCGTATCTACCACTCCTCCCAGTTTAGTGTCATCTTCAAATTTGCTGAGGATGCAATCCACGCCATCCTCGAGATCATTAATGAAGATATTGAACAAAACCTGCCCCAGGACCGACCCTTGGGGCATTCTGCTTGATGCCGGCTGCCAACTAGACATGGAGCCATTGATCACTACTCTTTGAGCCCAACAATCTAGCCAGCTTTCTATCCACCTTATAGTCCATTCATCCAGCCCATACTTCTTTAACTTACTGGCAAGAATACTGTGGGAGACCGTATCAAAAGCTTTGCTAAAGTCAAGGAATGACACGTCCACTGCTTTCCTCTCATCCACAGAGCCGGTTATCTCATCATAGAAGGCAATTAGGTTAGTCAGGCATGACTTGCCCTTGGTGAATCCATGCTGACTGTTCCTGATCACTTTCCTCTCCTCTAAGTGCTTCAGAATTGATTCCTTGAGGACCTACTCCATGATTTTTCCAGGGACTGAGGTGAGGCTGACTGGCCTGTAGTTCCACGGATCCTCCTTCTTCCCTTTTTTTAAAGTAGGGCACTACATTAGCCTTTTTCCAGTCATCCGGGACCTCCCCCGATTGCCATGAGCTTTCAAAGATAATGGCCAATGGCTCTGCAATCACATCCGCCAACTCCTTTAGCACCCTCGGATGCAGCGCATCCGGCCCCATGGACTTGTGCTCGTCCAGCTTTTCTAAATAGTCCTGAACCACTTCTTTCTCCACAGAGGTCTGGTCACCTCCTCCCCATACTGTGCTGTCCAGTGCAGTAGTCTGGGAGCTGACCTTGTTCATGAAGACAGAGGCAAAAAAAGCATTGAGTACATTAGCTTTTTCCACATCCTCTGTCACTAGATTGCCTCCCTCCTTCAGTAAGGAGCCCACACTTTCCTTGACTTTCTTCTTGTTGCTCACATACCTGAAGAAACCCTTCTTGGTTACTCTTAACATCCCTTGCTAGCTGCAACTCCAAGTGTGATTTGGCCTTCCTGATTTCACTCCTGCATGCCTGAGCAATATTTGTATACTCCTCCCTGGTCATTTGTCCAATCTTCCACTTCTTGTAAGCTTCTTTTTTGTGTTTAAGAACAGCAAGGATTTCACTGTTAAGCCAAGCTGGTCACCTGGCATATTTACTATTCTTTCTACACATCAGGATGGTTTGTTCCTGCAACCTCAGTAAGGATTCTTTAAAATACAGCCAGCTCTCCTGGACTCTTTCCCCTGCATTTATCTATACATTGAATAAGAGTTATTTCTTCTAACAATTGCGGACTTCAGAGAAGTCATCACTGGAAGGAGAAATCTGGGGGTGGGGTGTAACTTTTCCGAGGCTTGTCTGAGGATTAGCAGCCCACTGGAGTGTTAAAAAAGTGCAAACATCCAAATATTAAATTAAATAAAAATGTGGCTTAATTTAATGGCAATAAAATAAGGGCCAGCTTCTCACACTACTACTCACACTTAGTAATATCTTAGGGTAGGATTTTCAAAAGTAATTTAGCGTCACATATTTCTTTGGAAATCAATAGGACTTGTACTCTGAAATCACTAAAGCACTTCAGAGAATCCCATCCTAGCTCTGTGACTAGTTCCATGGCTTGCAGTGGGGCTATTTGTGGAGGAAGGTCTTACTCGGTGTGAGTAAGAATGTCAGACTCTGACCCCAACAATGGAGATTAATTTTATGCATCTATCTGTGATTTATAACAACATATGAAAGGCATCATCGGCTACTCTGCGTGGGAATGCAATGGAATTTCTGATCAGATGATCAAAGACCTCCCAGCCTGTGACAAAATTAGGCAAAATTAGGAATAAAAATTATGGGCTAGATCTTCAGCTGTAGCTTCATTGACTTCAATGGAAGTATTCTGATTTACAGCAGCCGAAGAGCTAGAACAGGTTGCCATTGGCCAGCCCAGTGCAGCCAGATGGAAGCATACGAAACCCACCCATGAGTGGATATGTCTTTAACATGCTATACAGCTGGTTGGAAAATGATCAGTCTTTTCAACAAAAACATTTTAAAAATGGCATTTTAAAGTGTTTATGTATTTATTTAATTACAGGAAAATGTATGTATTATCACTGAAAAAAGAAAGAGAGGGGATGGGTTGGTTTGGGTTGATTTTTTGTTTTGGTTGGGTGGTTGGTTGTCTTTTTTAACGAAAAAAAATGCTTTGCTTTTTTCAGTTTTTGAAAACCTGGAAAATTTCCAATGAAATGAAAATATTCTGCCAGAAATTTTCATCACCAGCTTTACTGCACAGTCCTTGACCCTTTGGGGTTGGTGTATATCAATTAGGCAAATACATTAAAGAAAACAAATGTTAAGAAGACCTTTACTTTTTCCCAGATATGATGCAGACCTCTGGCTGAGTCTCAGCTGAATAGTTTGAGAATTCTCACTGCTTAGTGGAGCAGCACAGAGCCAAGAGGCAAAACATAACCCTTCCTTCATCTGCAGATGAGTGGACTATCAGTACATATAGCCGTCTTGGGGTCTGGGAGGCAAAAGCTATTAAATCTAAGATTCAAAGCCAGATCTCACACTTGGAAATGCAATGCGCTAAGTGTAGGCCACCAAGACAATCCATGCCATTTCTTTAATATTCAGTCAACCAGCTGCAGTGAGAATAATTTTTAAAACCTCAGGAAAACATTGGTGTATTTATCTCAAATTAAATCCACAAAGAAAAAGAAGGATGCTACAAGGCTAAACTATTCAAACGTATTTATAATGTTGGCTGTCAAACAATAGCATATTATAAAAAGTACCAAGAAAGGCCTACTCCTATAGCAACATTTAAAGAAAACATATGATAGCAATAAAAATGATTTCCACAACCCTTTCACCACTTGTTCTATGTGGGAATGATAAGAAATAGTCCTGCTCTACATTTTTTTTAAGAAATAGCTCTCCCAAATAACACATTACAAAAAAACAGCTGTGTGTATTGAGCCTCTATTGTGTGTCATAGGTTATTGCTTTTCTGGAACATGAATTGTATTATTAGCCCTGGTTTGCAAACTTCACTATGGCTCATGTGGAATTGGTCTGAAGGGGCTGTTTCCAGCGCTGAGTTCTACAAGAATTAAGGAAGTGGTTCAGTTTTTATTCCATTCATCTCCCCAGTGAACACATAAGTTCCAATTTACTTTATTTAAATTAACACTGGGTTAGACCATTAACTAATATACATTCATTAAAGTTCATCATCAGATCATGACCTGTGAAGTATTGCCAGGTGTATGTATGTTGTTATGTCAGTTGCATTTTATTTCAGAATTCTATACTCTGCTTATATTTTAAAGCAAGGGTTGTTTCATAGCAATACCCCTGTAGTCAAATTTGTGAAAGATGGATTTTTGGAAATGCTCTTTTGTGCTTATGGAAGACATGCGGGCTCTCTTTCAGTGGAACCACTGAATAGTAATAATACAATATATTGCACATATGTGTCTTTCATCAGAGGATCTCAAAGCAGTTTGCAAACATTAATTAATTAAGCCTCACTGCACACCTATAAGGTAGGTAACATTTTATTTTTTCAAATGGCTAAATTGATGCAAAGAGTGTTTAAATGACTTTCTCAAGATCATATGGTGAGCCAGTAGCAGAGCTTGAAATAAAATCAGCAATAACCCTACCTGTGGCCAGTCCTCGCTCACAGACAACCCACCAACCTGAAGCATATTCTCACCAGCAACTACACACCGCACCATAATAACTCTAACTCAGGAACCAATCCATGCAACAAACCTCGATGCCAACTTTGCCCACATATCTACACCAGGGACACCATCACAGGACCTAACCAGATCAGCCACACCATCACCGGTTCATTCACCTGCACATCCACCAATGTAATATAAGCCATAATGTGCCAGCAATGCCCCTCTGCTATGTACATCGGCCAAACTGGACAGTCCTTACGCAAAAGGATAAATGGACACAAATCAGATATAAGGAATGGCAATATACAAAAGCCTGTAGGAGAACACTTCAATCTCCCTGGACACACAATAGCAGATTTAAAGGTAGCCAACTGTTAGTCTATAAGGTGCACAGGATCCTTTGTCGCTCCTACCTACGAGATTACTCTGACCTCCTCATTTCCTGGAACTGAGTTTCATTATGTCTGGCTCTGCAATCCCCTCCCTTCCCCCTCCCCCACCCCACTTTTTAAAGAGAGAACTAGAATAGACTATAGAGTTTTTATGGAATTTGAGATATTTTTACCAAACCCCCGAAAAGCTATATTCTTTTTAAAGAGGGATGATTCTATGTCAAAAACCTGTACTGCCATGCTGCCCTGCCCCCCCGCCAGCATTATGGAGACTTTTATTTCTTTCTGCTTTTACCTGTCTCTAACGTTGCTGGAAAATGGCTTTTTAAAAATTAGGTTATGCTCTCAAAGAGCTGTGTTTTCAGATTAGTGGGAGAGCAACAAAGACATGGGTCAGCATCCCTTTATAGCTCTGCTTTTCCTTTCATTTTCATCTCTCTGCAATTCATTTTATAACATTTTTTACTATCTTCCCCATTTGTTTAAGGTTTTTGAGCTTCAAATCAAAGCCACACACTTCCAAATGACCAGATTTAAGTGCCTTCTAGTTTTTCCCTTTCTAAGTTGGAGACTGGTTAAGGAATCTTAGTAAAACTGGGCTCTTTTACTGTTTTATTTTTAAATTTACTGCAGATTAAGTGTCAATCCTTCTTCTATTGTAAATCAAGAGACCTCTGTCTTTGGAATTAACTCCAAATAGTTGGTCTGGACATGAACTTCACAGCGAGTCCCTCCTCCATCCTGGCTGACATTTTCCCATTAATTTCTCTTTCTCTTTCATCCATTTATTGGCTGATGAGTCTATAAATACACTTCATCTGCTTTTACTTTGCTTTTTAAGGATAAACCAATACCCAACATGTTGTCTTGATTATGTCCAAAAGCAAAAGCCTTGCATGTTTCTAAGTAGCAGCGATAGCTTGAAACTTGACATTTTGTTAATTGTGTCAAATTGGATTTTCAATTGGTCATTTTGTCGTACATCTAAAACATAAATGGTATCATGCAGAAGAAATACCATATTTGAAAGAAGTGCAGGGCAGGATTATACAGGAAAGCAATAAAAAAACATCAGGTGATTGATCCCCTGATGCGATAAAATTTCCCTCCTTCCTACCCCTCCAAGCACCCCAAACCTCTCCTCTTGCCCAGCCTTTCCCACTCCTAAACAACATATAACAACCTTTCCTTTTTGAGAGGTGCATTCAGCTGTAAGCACAGTCTGTCCCTGTGCTGCTTTTCCCCTCCTGAAGCATATGCTTCATTCCCATTGACCTCAGCACAGAACTTTGTCATAGTGCTAGGCATTGTGCAGGTTTCCTAAACTCTTTAAAACTAATGGTCTTGTGTGAATGTGTGTTGTGGATTAGAGCAATCAATTACAGAATAGCCACAGAGTTTACATTTATTCTGGAGACAATTTTCAAAGGCACAAAAGACACCCATTTCCCATAATTAGTATTAGTATTTATTATTTGTATTCTGGTTGCACCTAATGGCCCTAGTCATCTACCAGGACCCAATGTGCTTGATGCTGTACAAAGACAAAACAAAGAGAAGACAGTTCCTGCTCCCATAGAATTTATTTACAAGTGAAGTAGAAGGCAAGAGACAACAAATGGAGGCAGTCAGACAGATTGAGGAGGACAAGAAAATGAGTTAGCGTTAATCAGTATGATCAGCAGTGGTCTCTGCACATCAGCTGCCAAACCATTGTTCGGTTTGGTAGAGCCTTTGGTGAGGGACTTTGTCAAAGGCTTTCTGAAAGTCAAACTACATTATATCACCTGGAGCACCCTTGTCTACATGCTTGTTGACACGCTCAAAGAATTCTAATAGATTGGTGAAGCATGATTTCCCTGTACAACAGCCATGTTGATTCTTCCCCAACATATCATGTTTATCTATGTGTCTTTTCTGTTCTTTATTATAGATTCAACCAATTTGCCTGGTACTGAAGTCTGGACATTTTTTTAAAAAATTGGTGTTACATTAGCTACCCTCCAGTATCTGGTACAAAGGCTGATTTAAGCAACAGGTTACATACCACAGTTAGTGCTGCAATTTCATATCTGAGTTCAGAACTCTTGGGTCAATACCATCTGGTCCTGGTGATTTATTAGTGTTTATCAATTTGTTTTAAAACCTCCTCTAATGACACCTCAACAGTGACAGTGCCTCAGATTTGTCATCTAAAAGCAATGACTCAGATGGGATCTCTCCCACATCCTCTTCAATGAAGTCTGATGCAGAGAATTCATTTAACTGTCTTCCTTAAATGTTCCTTTAGCATCTTGATTGTGAAGTGGCCCCACTGATTGTTTGGCAGGCAGGCGTAATGCTTCTAATGTATTTTTTTAAAATTGCTGTTAGTTCTTGTGTTCTTAGCTAGTTGCTGTTCAGATTTTTTCTTGGCTGCCTTATTATACTATTACACTTGACTTGCCAGAGTTTATGCTCCTTCCATATCCCTCACTAGGATTTGACTTCCAATTTTTAAAGGATGCCATTTTGCCTCCAACTGCCTCTTTTACTCTGCTGTTCAGCCATGGTGGTATTTTTTGGCTCTCTCATTATTTTTTCCCCATGAAATTTGAGCCTCTATTATGGTGTTTTTAAATAGTCTCCTTGCAGTTTGCAGGCATATCACTCATGAGATTGTTCTTTTTCATTTTTGTTTAACTAACTTACTCATTTTTGTGTAGTTCCTCTTTTTCAAGTAAAATGCTAGTGTGGTTGGTTTCTTTTGAATTTTTCCCAAGTTTAAATGGAATTTAAACTTAATTACATTATAGTAGCTATTGCTAAATGGTTCAGTTATATTCACCTTGTGGACCAGATCCTGTGCTCCATTTAGAATTAAATTAAGAATTGCTCTCCCCTTGTGGGTTTCAGGACAAGCTGCTCCAAAAAGCAGTCATTAATGTTATCTGCAAATTTTATCTCTGCATCCTGTCCTGAGGTGACATATACCTAGTCAATATGAGGATAGTATAAATCGCCCATTATTATTGCATTTTCTGCCTTTGTAGCCTCTCTAATCTCCCTGAGGATTACAAAATTCCTGTCACCATCCTGGTCAGGTGGTCGATAGTATATTCTACTGCTATATTCTTATTGTTCGAGCATGGAATTTCTATCAACAGAGGTTTTATGGTACAGTTTGATTTATTTAAGATTTTTTTACTTTATTTGACTCTGCTTTCTTTCACATATAGTGCCACTCCCACCCCAGCGTGACTTACTCTGTCATTGCTATATATTTTGTACACTGATATTACCATGCCCCATTGATTATATCTTCATTCCACCAAGATTCCATGATATCTATTCTATCAACAGCCTCTTTTAATCCCAGCCACTCTAGTTCACCCAGCTTAGTATTTAGACATCTAGCATTAGTACACAAGCACTTGTACATTTTGTTAATATTGAGTTGTTTGCCTTCATGTGTTATGTTTAAATGGGACTCTTATGTTTGACTGTTCCTCACTAGCTCCCACCTGTACTTTACCAACTTTTTTCTGTCCTCTTTACTGGGATATGGAATTCCCCTTTTAATAAATTCATCCCTAAGAGATGATTCTGCTCAAACCATGTGGTCCTCTCCACTTCTTGGCTTTCCCCTGCCCTTAGTTTAAAACAGCATTTTGTTTTGTTTATAGACTGCCTTTGCCCTACAAACTGGTTTAACATATTCAGTTATTTGAATCACCAGCTAGCAAACAGTTGCAGAGAGTTTTTGCTTGAAACAGATGAAGGGCCAGAGCCTGCAAACACTTACGCATGTGAGTAGCTTTACTCATGTGAGTAGTAGCTCACTCCAATGAACTACCTACAAGAGTAATGTCACTCATATGTCAGTGTTTGCAGGCTTAGGAACTGATCAAAAGCCCAATGAAGGAAATGGAAATACTCCCATTGATTCCAACGGGCTTTGGATCACGCCCTTAAGTTGCATAAAAACTCAGCTCTTTGTAACATAGTGATTAGCTAAGAAGGCACAGTTATGATGTAATCCACCCTCAGTGAGGTTTATAATGGAAAGAGCAACTCAGCCTTCACTACAGTGGTGATATTGTGTGCTGCTGTAATAAAAGGATGCAACACGTCCTCTTTTAACAGTGCAAGTGTCATTGCTCTGTTGTGCGCTAGCAGCATGTGACCAAGCTGCTGCTGAGATCTTGCCTGTAAAGTCTATCAAATGTGAAGTCGGGTGCTAAGAGCTTCAAGGAAATAGTAGGAACTTTGCCCTTTTCTATACGTAAAACTTTATTTTATTATATTATTCATTAGTCTACAATTCAGGTTACAAATGATCTCAGGAAAATCTTTTTTTAAATCTGTGAACAATAAGCAAAACTAAAGAAAAAGATGAAAAAATACTCAGGAGGCAGCATTGTTAGCAGGATTCAAAGAGGGAACTATAAATAAATCGGTGACCTTGCTATCATATCTATACCTGTTTTCAGTAGAAAAGACTTATGGAATTTTTGATATATTTGGTCAGAAAGCTTGCCTTCTCTTACCATCAGCCACCACAGGAGTGGAAGGTTTTTTTTATTTTAAGCTGTAAGCCAACATCTTTAATGAAGTGGATCCTTGAAGGGGACCTTCAAAGGAAAAATAGCAGACTTTTGCTCTTTATGGATCCTTTATGATGTATGAAAATGACCTTAAAAGGCATTTTTGAGGGAGGAAGGTTAGGGTTCTTTCCCCCTTCTCCTTCCTTTTTATGTTAGTAATTCAGGTCTTGTCTGACTTAGGTGATTTTATGGATGACCGGAGAACTGGTGCATGTATCAAATCACAAGTACTATGGAAGTGAAACCTGAGTAACAGAGAAGCTATGATTTTTATTTAAACTTTTAAAAACTTTTGAGTTTGAGTGGGGTGGGGACAAGGGGTTGGAGAAATGCTAAGAATTTAACACCCCTGTGCCTCCTGCTTAAGCATGAAGAGAACTCCCAATACACAATTCTAAGTCAACCAAGGCATCTCTCAACAAAACCAGTGAGGAACCAGATTTGGCATTCCTGATGTTTCGAAGGTGAAAAACAATCAGTAAAATTTACCTTTTTTAACAAAAGAGCTTTCATTCTGTTTACAGCTTGAAGAACAAATGAAAAGGGCATGAACACACTTTTTTTCTTTGCTAATCATTTTTCAGGGGCTGGCCCCAGTTCCCCAGAGAAGCTAGCCCAATAAGTATATCTCATGCTCTTTCATAGTGTAACCCTTGCCTTGCTTATCCTCTCCTCCCACCCTTTGCTAATTGCCATCCCTTGCTATGATATGTCTAATTTAGTTTGCAAGCACATCAGGGAAAGAAATTTCTGGATTTTATTTGTCTGTAAAGCATCATGCATACTTATGGCACTGCAGAAGCAATAATAATGTTCCCTGGCCTGTGAAAAACTATAGAAAACAATACCATATCTAATGCCAAGCCCTGAATGTGATCTGCAGTCTTGGCACCAGCTACTGTACTTCATATAGCATCAAATCTCATGCAGAGAGAGATTTAGTTCTCCCACAGACCAAACCCCATTGGCCTTGGAAAACAGGTTGCTGCCTAAGCTGTGGGAAGATTTAAAGCACAAAGCATACAGCACTGATATGTTAGTGCTATAGAATATGTACCATAATGCAATGGTATCTCAGCCAGCTATACCACTCTATGTTATTTATAAATTCTTACGTGGCTGATTCATATCTCCTACATTCTTATTGTTATGTTCTTATTTTGAATGGGATGTGGTACTCCCCTCCCTAATCAGCTCCTGCTTGACTTGCCCTTGTCTCATTTATTTATTCATTCAGTACCCCAAATAGCACAGTGATGTAATAAATAAATATACTTTGAAATCACCATGATACAAGGCTTCAGTCCAGAAAAGCACTTAAACATCTGGGTGACCTTATGCATGAAAGTAGTCCCATTGGTTTCAATACGATTACTTGTATTCTTAAAGTTATGTATGTGCTTAAGTGCTTTGCTGTATTGGGGCCCAAAACTTGGGTTATTTCCATTAAACCAAGAAACTCTTTTACACAGAAGACTGACCCAAGAACATCAAGTTTGAAGTCAGATCTTAGAACCAAGTTTAGGGCTGATTCTGTTCCTATTGAATACAATAGGATTCTGCTTCTGTTAAAGTCGATGGCAAAATTCTCAGCAGGGCCACAAAGAAATAACTATTTCATATAAAAATACCTTGCTTATGTTGCTTACGGACTGTATCTGTACTAGCAAGGTGTTACATTGATCTTAAACGTGTTACTTTTGTACAAAAAATTTGACTCTGAGGAAGAGACTCTCTTGTGTACAAAATATGCCTGTAAACGATTATTTATATTCAATGTCATGATAAATGCAACTGACATTTTCTTTTAATTTGTACCATTTAATTTGCACTGGCAGCTCAGCAATGATTACAACTGTCAATGGAATCAACAAATAGTGTAAAATACTGAACTTCTGAATTGCTGTTTGCTTGGACACTGTAGTTTGCCTGCAGTTTTCCTTGCATATTTTGATGATTTTGTGGATTGTTTTTAAAATTATTTTATCATAATTAATATGTTGGAAGATTATCCTCTGGAGACAAACAATGGAATTAACAAATAAAATGCCATTCATCATGCTGGTGAAATCTCCTGGAATTGGTTGTGAGCTGCTGTATGTTCTTGACGTGAGCACTTATTGTGCTAGTCAGTTGTTGTCAAGAAATTGAAAATCATCAATCTAAAGAAGAGGTTAATTAAATTTTAGTCTTGTAAAGATGAATGAGTATGAGGGAAAAGGTGCACTACCACACAGTGGAAAATGCCCCATCAACATTTAACTATGATGTAAAGCGAACAGTGATTCAGATGCTGTTTGAATAGCGCTTGGTAGTGCTCCTTCAGGAGACATATGAAAGAGTGGGGGCAGGGGAACCAAAGGGGAAATTAAAAAGGAGTTTCAGATTTCTTCCCAAACCTCAGAGCCTAGCTCAAGATAGTCTGCTAGGTTTTATTGCTTTGTTCACACACACAAATTAGCACTGGAGATCCTTAAAGTTTTAAAAAAAATCTTTTGCGCCTGGTGCTGATGAAAGAAAACATTCTGTCTTAGAATATGCAATTACTTAGTTCCACACAAATTCAAGATGTGTGAAAAGATGGTCATACTTTCCTCACAGGGAATTTCCTACTAGACCATTTGAAAAGACTACTCCTAAAAGCTCCTGGTGCTCCTGGACAGAGGAATAAAACATACACTAGTTTTACAGTAATACAATAGCTATGTTCCTACCGTATGACTAATTTTAAATTACTTCCATGACTGTTTCTGTCATCAAATATTGACTTTAGGAGCACAGAGTAACCAGTCAATAGAACGAAAGTGAGCTGGGGCACTTAATAGAAGAAAGGACACGTGCTTTCAATTATACATTTTTATTAATAATTATTTAGGCAATTAATTATAAAAACAATCCCTTAACTATAAATCAATCATTAAAATTATCTGTTTTACATTTAGACTTTGTTGCAAATAAAACCTTTTGACTCCTTTTGTTCACATGACAAATATAGATTAAGACCCTGATCCCTGCATTTGAATATCTTTATTCACAGGAATGGCTTCATTGAACTCAGTTGGGCTACTCATGTGAGTGAAGTTAGGTGCATAAAGCCCCAACTCTGCATGTAAGTATTTTGTTGAATTGGGGCCTTATTGCATCAAATCTTATGCACATGAGTAAAATTACTCACATTTATACTCGTTTGCAGGGTCTGTCCCTTTATCACCGAGTCTGCATTAGACAAAGTCAAAAATAGATTGTGTTAATATGCCATTAAACCTCAGACATTCACAGGCTTGTTTTAAGCATGGTGACAGATTGGATTTCTGTATCTCAGTATAATCACGCTGTAAGTATAACATATACATCCACCGTTAAAACTTGTATCTAATACCTTTCAGCACTCCTGAGACCAACAGCAATTACATTTGCTTTAAAAATACATCTTAAGGTTTTTCACCAAGTAAAAAAATACTTGCAGTTGTTACTTGCCACATTTGTACAGAAATGTAACAATAGATTAAAAACTAAATGTGTGTCCTAGAGTGGAAATCATAGAACCATAGAAAGGTAGGACTGCAAGGGACTTTGAGAGATCATCTAGTCCAGCCCCCTGCACTGAAACAGGCCCCAGTTTACCTAGTCTATTCCAGACAGCTGTTTGCCCAATCTGTTTTAAAAACCTCCAGAGATAGGGATTCCACAACCTCCTTTGGAAGCCTATTCCAGTGCTTAACAAAACGTTCCCTTTGACTTAGACACATCCAGACAGACATGAAGAAAGTTACTACATAAATGGTCTAATTGTGCTTGATTTGAGCTTTCCAACTCAGCATGTGGAAAAATTATACCTAGGGCTGATTGAAAAAAAGTTCCAACAAACCTGTTATTTGACAAAAAATTGGGGGGTTTTGGATAACCCTTGTGTTTTCGAAAAGTTTCTGCTTTCCATGGAAAATTTCAACTTTTTGTTGAAAAATCAAAAACTTTTGTGTGAAAACATTTTTTTAAATTATTTTTTCATTTTTCTCTAAATTTTCTGATGAGCTAGAATCATAACAATTTAATGCTAGTACAAACTCATTTTATCTTTCTACCATGTTAATAATACTCTGAGGAAGAGCATCTTATAGGTACAAGTGTGATAACTGAAAATACACATTTATCTGCTTTTTTCCCCCACCTAGACAAAACGTGCACTCAGTAATGTGAATTTTTATTTTTCTAATAAAACGATGTTTCCTGAAATCAGGATTCAACGGAGATTTTTTCACCACTTCTCTGTCTGTTTGTCCATCTTGGGGTTTTAGACTCCTACACATCATCTGGCATCGGGATATCTTCCATGTAAAATTGATTAGCAATAGCTAAGTTCCTAGTAGACATCATGGGGTCTTTAACCCCTCTGCCTTTTGGGGATATAAAATTTCTGTTCTTTTCTTCTCATGGAGGAGATTAAACAGAACGTTTGAGTTTTAATGTAAGCATTCAGGAGATACAAATCCAAAAATTCCATAGCATAGTTTCAGTTAAAACCTCTGATCCTACAGCTGGATCTATGCCCATGCAGAGCCCCAGTAAGTCCAAAATTATTTCTAGAAGCCTGAAAGTCAGTGAAGAGCCATCGTGCTAAATGTAACCATTTTCCATGGTGTGGATTTAATTTTTTTAAGCTGGAAGAAATTATTTAGTTTTAAAACTGCTGTACTAATATAGTGCATATTTATCTTTACCTCAGGTGACCACCTGCTCTGTACATACAGAGTGAAGCTGAAGTATTGGGGGACAGTGTCTGGCAAGGACTTGTGAATGACAATTATCTTTTGCAAGTGAAAAACTATATTCTGCATCAGGTCTCAGTGAGGTTTAATGCTGTTAGAGCATACCAGGTTTGTTTTGATCTGTATGCAGTAACACACACAGCTTTTATTTCACACTAATAACATCCCCATATTTGGGATACACACCAGTCCAGAGGCTACAAATTAAAGGTTAGAATTAACCAAACACAATTCAGTACAAAACATATGAAATTTATTAAAACTTAAAGTGACTGCTGGTTCTCAATATAAGCAAAGTTAAGAAAGCAAGAGTATTGTGGAAGGTTATTTGAGCACATTTTATTTCAGCATATTAAAAATTTCCTGCATCTGCCAATTCAACACATAACATTTTAACATTTCATGTAAAAACAACAGTGAACTTTTAAAGAATAATTATTGGTCCTGCATATCATAAAAATAAATTCACTTTGCAGTGTTACTATAATTTTATGTTGTTTTGATCTCAAAGAGGTTTTTAGAACATTCACATTTAAAAAGCATAGCAGCAAAACCGAGCCACCTTTTGTTTACTTATTTAAGATACCAACAGAACATTTGGGGCCAGTCTGTACAAACCCTACTCAAGTGAGCAGTAGCTAAATAAAGCTAATGAGACTACACGTGAGTAAACACAATCTGGCCCTTTTATAATAACAGCACGTCACCTTCAAGCAAGATTACCCTTTGAAATGGAGGAAGCCATTTAACCTGTTAGCTTCTTTTTTTAATTCAACATATAAACCAGGGATCTCAAACACGCGGCCCACAGGCTGAGCGCTTCCCTGCGGCCCGCCGGGCTCCCCGTGGCCACCCCCCCGAGTTATGTTCTGAAGTTCCGCCACCAGAACAGCTGTCTGGCGGCTTCGCGGTTTCTGGGAGGGAGGAGTGGGTTGGGCACACACAGAGGAGGAGTGGGGGAGAAGAGGTGGAGCCTAATGGAAGGGGTGGAGTGGGGCGGGGCCAGGGACAGCGAGGGGGCGGGGTCAGTGATGCGGCCCTCGGGCCAATGCACTAGTCCTCATGCGGCCCTCGTGGTAATTTGAGTTTGAGACCCCTGATATAAACCAATACTGAGGTATGATGTAAATGCAATATAATTTATGTGGCCATTAGTTATTCTTATTTACATGTAACCCCTTTGGGGTTTAGAGATCATGGCCCCTTTAAATCTTTTTCCTAACGGGGAAGGGGAAGCAGTGAGAAAAAGGAGGGAAACTCCAGGTGGTGGAGCTGGAGCTGGGGAGAGAGACGAAAGGCTGCAGTCTGCAGGCCTGGAGAAGAGAAAGAGAGAGAACCTGCCTGAGGCCCGAGAAGGACAGGGCGGCTGATCGGGGACACCCCAGGACTGGAGCCAGGAGGAGCACTGTGCCAGGGCGGCATGGCCCGAGAAGGACAGGCTGGAGCTGGATCCAGTATCTGCATCACTGCTGCCCAGAGCTGCATGGGGCTGTGAGTACTGGGGCTTGTGACTCTGCACTGGGAACAAGGAGGGAGGCTGCTAGCTAGTTAAGTGGGGAGGAGGTCACTCTGTGTGGCTTTGCAGAGAGCGGCAGAAGAGGGCACCGGAGGGGTTTGTTGGGGAAAGTTCACTGGCGCCGAAGATTGACCAGGAGCGCCCAAGACTCACCCCTGGACTGGAACTTTGCTCAGGACTCCTGAACTCTGTGTGCAGACATATTGCTCAGTGTCTGCCCTTTCAGCCTGTGCTACCACTGGGCCTGTGGGGCCTTGGTTTGGATGCAACCCTGTTTTACTGCTCCCCCTATATTTCCACTTGTTGTTTTTCTTCTCTCATCCCTCTGTAAATAAATATTTCCCTTTCTTATATCCATTGTACTTTTCCTCTGTGTGTGCGTGTTCACTCTGTGGGGTTTTGGAAGAGGTGCCGCTCGGGTGGAAGGGACTTTTCCTGCTGCATTCCTGCGCGCGCTTTCTCTTGGCCAGAGCTGCCTGCAGAGCAGACTCCATCTTGGCCACGAGGGCACTAAAGTTACATACATTTTAAAAGCATCCCCACATTAAGTCCCACCAACATTATCTATGATCTTTGAAGCAAATGCTCTTGGTGCAGATACAATATCTCAGTTGGCAGAGCCTCTTTTCCTCAGTTTTGAGTGTCTTAAACATGCTACAGCCTGTACAATGAGCTTGATGTCTTCATAGATGACTTATTGAACTCATTAGGCCTAATGCTGCTGTGACGAGATAGCATGCAAACTTACTTTTTAATTACATCTATTTAGCTGTGTAAATTGAATCCAGTAATAAGGCTTATTAATTAATGTAATTTACAAATGCATGAGGACTGAGCCTTTCAAATGGGCAAGCACCAGTTTATCAAATTGTCCCATTTCTAGAATTAGTTAACAGGACTCTGGAAATGACTACTTCAAAGTTAGTAGAAGAATTTAAAATCCAATAAGGACTCATTGTGGCCATAAGGGCATTTTCCTTAAAACCGATTATCCCACTGCTTTAGCTCAAGAATTCAGCAAAAAAGAAAGTAAAAGGTAAAACTAGTAATAAGGGCATTGGAAAAATTGGCACTTCACAAACCTATCAGTTACTTAATCTTGACTGAGGGTCCTATAGTTCCCAGTTAATAGATGATAAGAGCTGAAACCACTGACCACAGATGTCGGTGTTACTGTACTGTGTGTCCTCTGGTCCACCTGCAGCACAGACCCCTCTCCATTCAGGCTCCTTTTCCCTGTCAGGCTGTAGCCTTATACACATATCACAGCCTGCTTGTACAGCACCTAGCACAACAAGGTCATGGTCCATGACTAGTGCTTCTAGTAGAGTTGCCACCTTTCTAATTGCTGGTAACCAGACCCTCTCCCCCTGCTCCCTACCCTGCCTCTGCCCCCAAGGCCCTGCCCATGCTCCACCTCTTACCTTGAGGCCCACGCCTTCTCTGCCTCTTACCCCAAACCCCCACCATCATCGCTCACTTCTCTACCACCGTCACTCCATTGCTTGCTCGATCCTCTCCACCTCCCTCCTCCCCACTCCCCCAGCTGGGCTTATTCTGCTCCAGGGCTGGGATGGGAGCTGCTGCAGCCTGACAAGGAGCCTGCCTGCAGGTAGGAGGTGGCCCCAGCTGAGTCGGGGCTGGCATGGGTTAATGACCCGGTGCCTTCCCCACCCTGTGGTAACTGGACTCTTCATGTCCAGTCAGTATATCTGACCGGACACTGCCAGGTCTCCTTTTTGACTGGAATTTCTGGTAAAAAAATGGGCACTTGGCAACCCTAAATGACACCCGGATATAGACGCCAAAAATTGGACTGTCTGGGTGAAACACGGATGGATAGCAACCCTAGCTTCTAGGCACTATGGCAGTACAAATAATAAAGTAATACTAATGTGGCTGAACATGGGGATCACATATTAGAGCCATGTTCTCAGCTGGCTTCTGGAGCTCCTCCATACAGAGATCCTAGCTGTGAACTTCAGGGTTAACCTTAGCTTGCTTTTTTGTTTTGTTTTGTTTTGTTTTTAGTAAGTTTCTAGCCCTTTTCCTGGTAAAGGTGGAACTGAGACTGCATTGTAAAGTGATGTAATGCAATCACTATTCAAAAGTTCCTAAAAATTATTTTCCCTAAAGACCACCATTTATGATTAATTATTAATAATTATTTATTATTGTTGTTATTATCATTATCATTATCATCCATGGCTGGTCTTTGGGGCTTGTGAAAACCACAGTCACAATCACCATTTTGGGGAGCACATCACTTCAGTTTGTGGCACGTGGGGTGGGGGTGGGGATGTAGAACAGCACTGCCAGTTGCAAACTGACACCACTAGGGCTTCTTCAAGCACCCTCCCAGCTGGCTGCCTGAAGGTGAGATGGCTCCCCTGTTGAGCAACCAATGTGACCTCTGCCTACAAGAAGAGGCAGTTAAATAGCATGAGAGGCAGTGTGGCCCACTATCTGGGATAAGCATGGGACTAAGACCAGAGGTCCCTTACCCTCTAACCCTGGCTTTAACACTGAGTCCTGTGGCCTAATTGTCACTTATTATTTGCGGCGGAAGTGTAGTAGTGGAACAGAAATGAGTGCAGTGTGTGTGGGAGTGAACACTGCGTGGGGGTGTGAACATTTATTTCACCGATCTGCCCAAAAATACTATGGCTGGCACTGTATGTCAGACAAATAGCACACAGATGACAGATGAGCCACATAACCAAATAGTACATGGTCTAAATCCAGTGTTCCCAAACAGCAGTACATTTCATCCACAGAAATTATCTCAAGTTATCCCTGGCTTGTAATATGCTTGTAAAAGAAACTAACAGTAGCACATTTTAAATTCTGGCACCGCAATGGGTGGTTTTCTAGAGTTCAGTTCTGCAGGTTTCCCCTTATAAATTAGTGTTTCTGTGCGTACTTTCAAAAGTTTTAATAAGGATTAGGAGAGAAATGAGTTGTTTTTTCTTCCCCTTTATCAGCAAGGAAAGCAGCTGAAATACCAACTACTCTACTGTTACATTTTCCTCCTGTAACACTCTTCAGCTCAGGAAACTGATTCCTGGAGGTCAGATATTGATAATGAAACATGAGAGACTTGTCAAGTTCTTCACAGTAAAGAACAGCCATCTTTACCTGGAGTGGGCTCCATGAAGTTCTTTCCATTTAAGATATCTTTGATGTACTGGAAAATTATAAGCGTTGTGCCTGTGTTTAATGTGTTTTCTGGGTGGCTATTATAACAAAGACACTGGGTGAATGGTTATAAGAAATACAATAAAAATGTTTTGTGCAATAGAATTTCTAAACATTACAACACTAGGCAAACTACAAGGTAAGATAACTGTGGATTATTACCTTTCACTCAGCACTTCGCTCTCTGCCAAGTATTTCTAAATGTCATGTAAATATAATTCATATGTTTCACAGATTGTGAACAACTTTTCCTAAACCTTTGACCACCATACACAATGGCACCCAAGCTGAACATAATTTTAATTCAAACAAGACTGCAGGCATCTACAGTTCCTTTTGTACTGCAGGTATAATGTCAAAATGTGAAGATACTGGAGTGTATGTGATTCCTGTGCAGACAAAAAAAAAACCACAATGTAATGTTCAAGTACACTAAAGACAATGTAAAATAAAGTTCAACTGGACTGAGTCGACTATCTTTTTTGTTGATGAAGCTTGCACGCATAAAAATGAATTGTGGGTGCAAATCTGAGTGCCTTTGTCTCTGACTGATTTGCAATCTCAGTCAGTTAGCTAAAGGTAAAACTACTTGGATTTGGCCCTGCAATACAACTATGGGTGCAAAAATGTGGACACAAGTTTAGTGACTGCAAATTGCATCCACAAAAGAGAGACCATTCAGCTGAAACTTCACTTCATAATATATCCTAGCTTATATCTTCTGCGAAGAAAGGCCCTTGGTTTTATTTTATATAGTATAGGACACAGCTTCCCCAAAACTGCAAGCTGCTTGAGACAGGGCCATTTACTATATGACCCCAATCCTGCAAAGACTTAGACACGTGCTTATCTTAACTACTGTGCGAAGTTCCATTAAGCATCCCTGTAAATCTGCAGAATTGGAGCCCAAGTTTGTACAGTGCCTAGCACAATGGGGCCCCAACACGTTCAAGACTTCTAGGTGATTCAATAATAATGACTAATAATAAAGAAATTGGATCCACACAGGCAGACCCCTGCCTATACACAGCCTCCAAAACCTTCCATTTCTAAAGTGAATTTCACGTTACTGAGTTTTCAAAGATCTGCACTTTGAACCAGAACCTGCCCTGCAAATATATAAACCTATTTTTGTCATAAAGCCTTTCCCTAAATGTATTTGGACTTTACTTTTTAACACTTGCTGTTTTACACGTGGTAAAATGTTTTACAATAACTAGCACTAGATTTCACTGTAACTAGGAGCTCAGCTGGCATGACAATGAGCTCAGAATAAAAACCTAGAGAGCGACCGTGTAACGCTCAGGCAATTAAAAAGGGGATCAAAGACAAAGAACAACTTGGACAATGCAACTGTGAATTCTTAAGTTGGCTTCAATGTAACTATTAGGTGTCTCTTTTTGAAGCTGCCTTACAGTAGCAGATACTGTGACTCTCTGCACAATTTGCCAACATTTTAAAAAATGAAATGAAAATTATTTAATTTCTTTTGAAAATCGTTCACTGAAAATATTTACAATTTTCTGACCAGCTGTACAACAGTGTCAGTCTATTCCATGTAGACAACATACCAGCTCATCTGTGGGGTTCATATGCCTGTTCTGGGCTGGCCAAAGGCATCCTAGGCTGCATCTTCTGCTGCTATAAATCAGAATAACTCTACTGAAGTCAATGAAGCTACACCAATTTCCACAAGCTTCCTGAAGATCTGGCCCTTGGCTTTTCCTCTGTATTTTGCCTATTTTTTATCACAAGCTGGGAGGTCTATAGTCATCTGACCATGCTTCCATTGCATTCCCACACAGGGTAGCTGAGGATGCCTTTCATGTGCCATTATACCGCCCAAATGAAAATTAATCTCCATTTTTAAGGCCAGATTCTGATATCCTTACTCAGAGCTTGAGTATTTTACTCTACAAACAGTTCTTCTTTCTTCAATGGAACTATTCCTGGATTAACAAGCTACTCACTATGAGCAAGGCTGGCAAAATCTGGCTGTAGTGAATAAGGTCCTGTCTTCTTTCCACATGGGAAAAAACATGCTGTGCTCTTTTACCATAGACCATGCTGTATAAATCTACACTTTTGTAAAACTCTCATTTAAGATGACCCAAACTCCATAACACAAAACATTCAGACAATTATTCAGGGTTTCCACCAAAGCCCTACAGGGTGGTGGCCCACCACAATTTCATTTTTTACCCCTACACATTTCCTTCCTGGGAAGCCTACACCCACCATTAACTTCATCTACGATAACGCCAACAGAAACAAAGTTGTCTTTAAAAAGAAAAAAAAACACATTTAAGCTTCTACCACAGAAACCTCCTGGTGGCTCAATTTTCATTCTTCCTTAAAAATCCTGTGTATAATTTCTGATATGTACAAAGGTGAAAAATACTGAGCTTTAACTACAACATACAGAGAATGTAGAGCCGGCACCATCACTGTAAATTTCAGCTGGTTTCTGTCCGTATTGTTTTGCTCAAGAAACTGTACACAAGCTAAGTAGTATTAAACTCGGCAGCCTTTGATAGGCTGCAGAAATTGTGGATGGGGCTGAGCAATGATCCATTGCCCCTAGCAACTAGTGAAAATTGAAAGAGACAGTTCAAATCCGGTTTCATGTGGGAAGGAGCGTAGGAGTAGTATCAGGGTGTGAGTGGTGTACCCAGAGGCTGAGTGTTACTAATGTGTACTTAGAAATTCTAATAAAGCTGAGTCACAGGTTATTCAGCACTTTCCTCCTTTATGATCTCTAGAGATTCCTGTGACTAATGCAACAGTCACTGACTTGGCAGCAAAATGGTCTAAATGCCTCACAACATACAACCCATTGAACAATCACAAACGTTTCAAAGAAGCCAGGCAATCATTTAATTCTGCCTACCTCCTTACCCAGAATCACTCGCAGTTTATGACTGATGTAAAAAGAATAATGAACAAACTATGTATTGTTTAGGCTTAAACTGGGTTCTGTTTTGAATTTTAAAGAAATTCCAGCTACTACTCAAACAAGAAACACTTACCTGACTGCAGGAAAAACAAATATATTGCAGTTACAAATATAAAAACTGTATTTGATTGCCTTCAATGGCTGCACTTTCTGGAGAAAGGAATTGCTATTATAATCCAAACACACTCTACTTGTGGAGAATCAAATAGACATTTACGTGTTTTACCTCATATGCAGTTTGCAGCTCAGCAGTTAAAATCCAGAGTCTCTTTCTCCTTGATTTGTTGTTTGTGTTCCATTCCAATCCTTCATGCCCTTACGTACGTGTCTAACTTTGCAAGCCCCGTGGGCGTCAAAGACATGCCCCTGTGTAGCCATTTGTAGATCTGTGCTTTTGAATAGGGAGGAAAAGATGCATGAAAATTAATCTATTTATCGAAGTACTGAGATTGTCCCCATTACTATAACATCTGAGCGCCTCCCAATCATTAATGTATTTACCGTCAGAACAACCTTGTGAGGCAGGGAAGTGCCATTTTGTACAAAGAGGGTAGGATCCACAAAGGTACTTATGTACCTAAACCCCCGTCTTAGGTGCCTTAGTCTGGGGTTTAGGCACCTAAGTACTAATTTTGGCTCCATTGCAAGCCACAAAACTCCCACCAAACCATATAGGTGCCTAAACTCACTCGGCACCTAAGTTTTTCAGGGTAAAAATTCCCTTGACGCCTGTGTTCCTGGGCAGGTGCACTGCTGTCTCCTCTAGGTGTCCAGAAATCTATCTTCCACATGAGCCCAGAGTGATTCATGAGCCAGAGGAACACAGGCCTTCATCCATCTAAGTTGCATGCAGGGCTGATCCAGTCGGTGTGTTCATGGTTGCCTATTGGGTCCCCATTCAGAATCCAGCTGGAGGAGGTGCTCACCGTATAACTTTTAGCCCAGTGGTTAGTGCACTCACACAGGATGTGGGAGATCCAGGTTCAATTCCCCCCTCTCTGCCAGAGGGGGAGAAGGGATTTGAACAGGGGTTCCCACCTCTCCTGGAGTTCTCTAACCACTGAGCTATGCGATATTCTGACATGAGAGTGGGGATGTTCCTTCAGTGTTGTCTAGTGAAGCTCATAGATAACTAATGAAAGAGTGACTGGAGCAGCAGGACTGGAACCATGGTCTCCCAACTCCCAAGCTACAGAGTCATTCCCATTCCTGCTTTTTCTCTGGCCCAATGACTACCCCAGTGTGGATAAATAGTTAAACAGCCAACCACTGAGCTCATGAGCAATCTTTATTCTTTCTCTAGTGCAACTAATATTTAATAATTAAATTAGTTAACTGGAACAACTTTAACAGTAGAGATTGGGAGAACCCCTCACAACAGAATATCCTATTGCCCTTGGTTAGAACACTCAGCTGAGAGGTGGCAGATTCCTCTTCAAATCAGCTGCTGGAGCCAGTGGAGTCTGCGGCTGCATGAGCAGAGAAAAAGCCGCTCTGGCTGCTGCGAGGCCTGGGGAAGGCGAGGTGAGTTGGGCGCGGGGCTGGCGGGGAGCTGCCGGTGGGTGCTCAGCACCCACCAATTTTTCCCTGTGGGTGCTCCAGCCCCGGAGCACCCACAGAGTTGGCACCTATGGGTCAAGTGCTGTAGCTATCTTTAGAAATTTCACATTGGTACCTTCTTTGCGTTTTGTGAAATCTGCAGTGAAAGTGTTCTTAAAATGAACAACATGTGCTGGGTCATCATCCGGGACTGCTATAACATGAAATATATGGCAAAATGCAGGTAAAACAGAGCAGGGGACATACAATTCTCCCCCAAGGAGTCCAGTCACAAATGTTATTAACGCATTATTTTTTTTAACAAGTGTCGTCAGCATGGAAGCGTGTAGGGTGACCAGACAGCAAATGTGAAAAATTGGTATTGGGAAAAAAGGGGGTGGAGGGTAATAGGAGCCTATATAAGAAAAAGACCCCAAAATCGGGACTGTCCCTATAAAATAGGGACATCTGGTCACCCTAGAAGCATGTCCTCTGGAATGGTGGCCGAAGCATGAAGGGTCATACAAATGTTTAGCAGATCTGGCACATAAATACCTTGCAATGCCAGCTACAAAAGTGCCATGCAAATGCCTGTTCTTACTTTCTGGTGACATTGAAATAAGAAGAGGGCAGCATTATCTCCTGTAAATGTAAACAAACTTGTTTGTCTTAGTGATTGGATAAACAAGAAGTAGGACTGAGTGGACTTGAAGGCTCTGAAGTTTTACATTGTTTTGTTTTTGATTGCAGTTATGTAACAAAAAAACCTACATTTGTAAGTTGCACTTTCACAACAAAGATATTGCACTTCAGTACTTGTATGTGATGAATTGAAAAATACTATTTCTTTTGTTTAACATTTTAACAGTGCAAATATTTGAAATAAAAAATTATATATTCTGATTTCAATTACAACACAGAATACAATATATATGAAAATGCAGAAAAACACCCAAATATTTAATACATTTCAATTGGAATTCTATTGTTTAACAGTGTGATTAAAACTGCAATTAATCGTGATTACTTTTTTTAATAGTGATTCATTTTTTTGAGTTGATCATGAAAGTTAACCCCGATTAATCACCAGCCCTACTTTAGACCCTTTACTAGTATACTATGAAGTATGATAAACAGTCATTGCTACTCTATACATGTCAAATAGATAAACAAAGTAAATTTTTTGTGTTTGTTTATTCATTGATTCATAAAGTTCAGCAATCTGCAATGAGTCATTACTGCAAATTAGACAAATTATAATCAAAAGTTCTCCAATCTAATACTTTCCCCTAACTTCTTAATGAGGTTGCAGTTGTCTATGACCAGCTCCACCAAAGACAAAAATAATGTAAGATATTAACACAGTTTAGAAATGCTTTTAAAACAATTATAGTGATTTACTTTGTTGTTTAAGATAAAGTATTTACAGAAAAGTGCCATATTTTATATCAATCGTACAACAACATATCTCATACCTCTAATTAAACTGTGAGAAAAAAGCCATCCTTCTGCTTTCATTATTCAGCCACAGTAACACAGCTACTGGGAACTACAAAAGTATTCTTCATGCTCAAAGCCGAACATGAATGGTTATGACAGGTAGCTGCAAAAATCAGTCTCTGTGAATAAGGGTTTTTCTTTTCCATTTATGGTTAAGCTGAGACTGATTTACAATAATCATAATGGCCCTGATTCAGCAAAGCACTTAAGCACGTGCTTTGTTCTGCTGAACAGGAATAGACTAAGGCCTAAGTTTAAGCGCTTCACTGAATCAGGATAAATGAGACTAAAGAAATAAATGCTCTTAGTCTTGATGAAGCTGCACTATTTTGTTAATATGCATTTCTTTTAGAGATTATCTGCAGACTGATTCCCTTCGCTGACACCAGTGAAACTCTTCAAATCCTGATTTACTGTGGTGTAAGGGAGAGGAGAATCAGGCCCATAAAAAGAAGTAAACTCCAGTTGCACTAAAAAATATGGCTAATAACATTGGCCCTGATTTAGGAAAGCACTTTAGCACGTGCTTAAGTTTATCCCTATACAGAAAAACATATAAGCACATGTTTAACTTTAGGTATATGCATAAAATAAATCACATGCTTAAAGACTTTCCCGAACAGAGATGTTTTCCTCAATCAGGTCCATTATTCAGAGTAACTTTCATCTGCTTTAATGTGATTGTTCTATATGTATTCTGAAATGAGTTTCTGTTTAGTAAAGCAAACTTTTTTTTAAAAAAGAGTTGAAATGTATTTAAATAGCTGGTAAAAGAATCATAGACTCAACTTGCTGGGACAAATTTCCACTTAATGCAAACAAATAACTCTTCAAAATATACTGTTAGTTTTCAAGTTGGAACTGGATGTTCCATTTCATGTGATGATTCAGTTATAACTCACAAAACATACCAATACACTCAGACTTTGTTTTGAAATAAAATTGGTCTCTAAGCAATGGCAGTAATTTTTAATATGTGGCTTATAACTTTTTTCTTCCCCCTTTTTTTTATAAATACTTTGTGTATGTCGACACCACAAGCTAGGGGTGTGATTCTTAGCTCATGTATACATGCTTGCGCTAGCTCTCATCCGAGCAAACATACTAAAAGTAGTAGTGAAGCCACGGTAGCACGGGAAGCACAGGCTAACTTCTGTGCGTATGTAACCACAGGGTCCAGGCGGGTTGGTATTCAAGGTGGCTAGCCCATGCTGCTGCTGCTGCTGAGGTGAGAGCACAAGCATGAGTAAGCGAGCTGGGAATCACACCCATCACTCCTAGTGTAGACGTAGCCTTAGATTGAGCTTTAAAATATATATTAAAATGCTTTCCTGTGATTGTTGCTTTCCTATTTAAAATGTATATCTTTAAAATCAGGAAATGCATGTAGTAAGAACAGAATAAGTAATAAAGTCAGTGTGATAGAGAAATAAATATAGCATTTTGCCTGGGTTAAATGTCAGATGTAAGGAAGTGCAGAGCATCCTTACTTCCTATAGAATCACTCATCCTTCCTCTACTGAGACTGCTTCCAAAATGCTGTTATTAAGTCTGGGAAAGGATGTGACAGAAAACCATGGTAAAACACTTGAACACATATGGGTTATAGACTTATCTATCATGAACTATATTTATTTAACAAAGGAGCAAAGGCATGTTCCATGAACAAATGTAACATACGGGTCTCCATAATTGCACCTAAACTTAGGTAATGCACTATGCAGTGTTTGATTTAGAATGTTAAAATATTAACAGAAGTTTGCTACAGCATAGTGTTCCTATCAAAGTGCAATGACTCATAAGAATGCTAAATTCAAACCAGATGGGCATAAACACTAACTGAAAAAAATCAGATATTTAGAGGTCAGCATGGGTCTTCATAAAAATGAAGCCCTTGTATGAGTTACTGAAAAATGAACTTCAGTGATAAAAAAGAAAACAAGAGAAAATATTAGTGATTTTATTTTAATTATACAAGCCACTGTCAATTAGAAAAACTAACATTTACAAAACTTTACACGGCTGTTTTAATTTGAAAAAGATGACTATGGTAATCTTTAGACTTCAGATAAACAGCACTTCAGAGTCTCCCATACAATGAGGGAGAAAGGGATACATTAGCTCAGTATGCCACGCTAATATTCTGTAAGAATCTCTGTGCTTCCCATCAAGGAGTAACCCTGATCATAGATTAGTATGGTACAGAAATCTTCAACCACAGCTCTGTGGCATGATGCCAACCTTAGCTTCTCTTTGAACCTGACCACAAAGGGGGAAAAACTCTCATTCCTGTTGTCATACTAAAACATTTCTGATGCTTTGTTGTTAAAAATGTGTTTTGTTTAGTTTTTCTTTCCTTATGTTATCCAGTGCTCTCTACCATGTACAGATTGTCTGGAATACTTATTTTAAACTTTTATACCCTACCAAAAGAAAAATATGTGGGCTCAAAATTAATATTGTTTTTGACTTATGGTGAAATTCCAGTGATGTTTAACTTGGACTGCTATATCTGTGCATTTTAAAGAGAATAGAAAAGAATACTTTTTGAGCTGAAATGTGTAATGGGAGTTCCCTACTGTTTTGTTGCTGGAATCTTGGACAACAAGAAAAATGACAAGCCTATAATTTATTCCTTTTAAAACACACAGCCTAACTAAGTAGAGAAAGTAAGAGTCCTACCAGTGCTATAAACTATTAAGGCATATGTTTGTATCCCTGCTCCCCGATTAATTTGTTAACCACTACCATTCAACCTCCTAATAAAAAATGATTGTTCAATGTATATTACTGTAAACGATTTTATATTCCAAACCATAATCTCTTGGGGGCACAAGTCAGCAAAAGATATATGTGGCTTCCATCATACAGAAGCCCACACAATGCTGTTGTAGCCAGTTTCTCTAGGCTTCTGGGGCCTCCTGCGAAAGGGCCATCATTTTATTTCGGAGCAATATTCCTTTACTTGTGGCATGTGTTTTACCATGAACAGCAAGGATGTTTAGACAAGGTAATGGGTGAAATCCTGGCCCCTTGTAGTCAAAGGGGAACTTTGCCATTGACTTCAGTGTGGGCCAAGATTTCACCCAATGAATGTAAAGGGGTTTCAAATGGATGCTGTAGACCCTGTAGAGGTGTCGTCACAGTATTTCCAAAGACAAAGATACAAATGCTGTGCATATTTTCTTTTTGGGGTGCCTTATGATTTATTATTTGTATTGCAGTAGTACAGGGGTGGCCAAGCTGAGCCTGAGGAAGAGCCAGAATTTACCAATGGACGTTGCCAAAGAGCCACAGTAATATGTCAGCAGCCCCCCATCAACTATCCGCCCCTCCCCCCTCGCCACTCCCAGCGCCTCCCACCCACTGGCAGCCCCACAGATGAGCACCTCCTCCTCCCTCCTCACACCTCCCAAACAGCTGTTTCGTGGCATGCAGGAAGCTCTGGGGTGGGGAAAGGGGGAAGCGAGGGCACAGCAGGCTCAGGGGAGGGGGCGGGAAGGGGTGGAGTGGGGAAAGGGCCTGTGGAAGAGCCAGGGATTGAGCAGTGAGCACCCCCCGGCACATTGGAAAGTTGGTGCCTGTAGCTCCAGCCCCAGAGTCAGTGCCTATCCCAGGAGCCGCATATTAACTTCTCAAGAGCCGCATGTGGCTCCGGAGCCACAGGTTGGCCACCCCTGCAGTAGTACCTAGAGATCCCAGTCAGGGATTGGGCCCCCTGGTGTTAGGCACTGTACACACATCTAAAGAAGAGACCTCTCCCAAATCTAAGCAGAACTAACAGAACTCAGTCACTTCAGAGCTGTACTCCAAGCCAGTCAGGGACATTGGTTGCTTCTACTCACTGCGTAGTGGAAGAAGTGGCTGGGAAAAGTTGGGGCTTCCTGAATAGCCTTAGGAAAACTTTGCTGTCCTATGCTGGAGCCCTCAGTTTTAAAAAGGGAGTGAATATTTGTGAGTCCCCCAATTTTCTGAGCAGGCACTGGTCTTCTGGGTGATCTGGAAGACAGTATGAATCTGCTGGTACTATATTATTTCTAGAAAGATGTGGAGATAAGGGCCCACAAGTGTCGCTATATATAATTGGAGTTATTTTGAATTGTAACATAGTAAGAGAACCAAAAAAGTGCCACCGTGGCTAAACAACAAAGTAAAGGAAGGAGTGAGAGGCAAAACGGCATCCTTTAAAAAGTGGAAGTTAAATCCTAGTGAGGAAAATAGAAAGGCGCATAAACTCTGGCAAATGAAACGTAAAAATATAATTAGAAAGACCAAAAAAGAATTTGAAGAACAGCTAGCCAAAGACTCAAAAAGTAATAGCAAAAAAAAAATTAAGTACATCAGAAGCAGGAAGCCTGCTAAACATCCAGTGGGGCCTCTGGAAAATCGAGAGACTAAAGGAGCACTCAAGGATGATAAGGCCATTCAGCAGAAACTAAATGAATTATTTGCATCGGTCTTCATGGCTGAGTATATGAGGGAGATTTCCAAACATGAGCCATTCTTTTTAGGTGACAACTCTGAGGAACTGTCCCAGATTGAGGAGTCATTAGATGAGGCTTTTGGGAAAAAATGATAAATTAAACAGTAATAAGTCACCAGGACCAGATGGTATTCACCCAAGAGTTCTGAAGGAACTCAAATGTGAAATTGCCTTACTATTAATTGTAGTCTGTAACCTAGCATTTAAATCAGCTTCTGTACCAAATGACTGGAGGATAGCTAATGTGATGCCAATTTTTAAAAAGAGCTCCAGAGGTGATCCCAGCAATTACAGGCCAGTAAGCCTGACATCAGTATTGGGCAAACTGGTTGAAACTATAGTAAAGAACAAAATTGTCAGACACATAGATGAACAAAATTTGTTGGGGAAGAATCAACATGATTTTTGTAAAGGGAAATCGTGCCTCACCAATCTACTAGAATTCTTGAGGGGTCAACAAGCTTGTGGACCAAGGGGATCCAGTGGATATAGTGTACTTAGATTTTCAGAAAGCCTCTGATAAGGTCCCTCACCAAAGACTCTTAAGCAAAGTAAACAGTCATGGGATAAAAGAGAAGGTCCTCTCATGGATTGGTAACTGGTTAAAAAATGGGAAACAAAGGGTTGGAATAAATGGTCAGTTTTCAGAATGGAGAGAGGTAAATAGTGGTGTCCCCCAGGGGTCAGTACTGGGCCCAGTCCTGTTCAATATATTCATAAATGATCTGGAAATGGAGTAAACAGTGAGGTGACAAAATTTGCAGATGATACAAAATTGCTCACGATAGTTAAGTCCCAGGCAGACTGCGAAGAGCTACAAAAGGATCTCACAAAACTGGGTGACTGGGCAACAAAATGGCAGATGAAATTTAATGTTGATAAATGCAAAATAATGCACATTGGAAAAACTATTCATATAAAATGATGAGGTCTAAATCAGCTGTTACCACTCAAGAAAGAGATCTTGGAATCATTGTGGGTAGTTCTCTAAAAACATGTGCAGCGTCAGTCAAAAAAGCGAATAGAATGTTGGGAATCATTAAGAAAGGGACAGATAATAAAACAGAAAATATCATGTTGCCTCTATAATTCATGGTACACCCACATCTTGAATACTGTGTGCAGATGTGGTCACCCCATCTCAAAAAAGATATATTGGAATTGGAAAAGGTTCAGAAAAGGGCAACAAAAATGATTAGGGGTATGGAACGGCTACCATATGAGAAGAGATTAATAAGACTGGGACTTTTCTGTTTGGAAAAGAGATGACTAAGGGGGGATATGATAAAGGTCTATAAAATCATGACTGGTGTGGAGAAAGTACATTAGGAATTGTTATTTACTTCTTCTCACAACACAAGAACTAGGGGTCACCAAATGAAATCAATAGGTAGCAGGTGTAAAACAAACAAAAGGAAGTATTTTTTCACACAACGCACAGTCAACCTGTGGAACTCCTTGCCAGAGGATGTTGTGAAGGCCAAGACTATAACAAGGTTCAAAAAAGAACTAGGTAAGTTCATGGAAGATAGGTCCATCAATGGCTATTAGCCAGGATAGGCAGGGATGGTGTCCCTAGCCTCTGTTTGCCAGAAGCTGGGAATGGGTGACAGGTGATGGATCACTTGATGATTACCTGTTCTGTTCAGTCCCCCTGGGCACCTGGCATTGGCCACTGTCAGAAGACAGGATACTGGGCTAGATGGCCCTTTGGTCTGACCCAGTATGGCCGTTCTTATGTTCTTTCTTTATAAATAAAAATTGCTTTCCTTTCTGTGGCAGTGGATAGTGTTTGAGTTCCCTGCTGCAGAACCAAAGAAGACAATTTGAGTTCACCAAGTCACCATCCTATACTCATCAGATCATTTCTTCAGACTTGCTTCTTCCATGATGCCCATGTGGAGTCAAATCAATATTATTATTTAAAAATCAAAATTCAAATAAAAAATTTTGTTATTGAACCATTCCAAAATAAGTAACCATGTAATCCTATTGCTGTAACTCCTCACCCGATCCCCTCCCAGCTGCTTGCTACCAGACCTCTTCTGTCACATCACATCTAAAATTAGGCCCTAATCATGCAATGAGGTCTTCATGGTCAGACTTCTGCTTTTGTGGGGAGCCCCACTGCAATTGATGGGCCCGTGTGGAGCTCATTGCAGGATTGAGGCCTTAGAGTGTAAGGTCTTTGGGGCAGGTAGTTTGTCTTTATCCTGTAAAATTCCTAACATCTTGCTGGCACTATTCAAATAATACTAGTGATAAATAATAGGCCAGAGTGAACCTGCAACAGAGCAGTCTTGAAGGTAAAATCTTCACTGAGAGCTGGATGTATTATTATTATTTAAAATGCAGATATCCAAAAATGAGCTAACAGCTTTGAATGCATAGAGCTTTTCTCAGCCCTGATCCTGTGGGATCTAATAGCATACTTGCAAAGGTGCCAGTTGAATGGTTGGCAGCCTTCTTCTGAGTGCGTGTATATTGCATCTGCAGATACCCTCCTCTTAATTGCAAGTCTCTGTCTCCCATCACAGCAGATACTGCTGCTTTTTTCTTCTTGGGGTAGCTACAGCATTGGAACATAACGTGGTTCTGTTTCCCACACCCCTTGCACCATTGCCTGTAAGCTGGGCCTTTTTCTCTCTGCCTTTTGTGTGCTTTCCATAGTATACACATACTAGACCATGATGCCTGAGTTCTCAGTTGGTCTGTCTCTGTCCTGCTCTCTGGGTGTCATTAGCCTGGGCCCATGTTCTTGGTCTGCAGCACTACTTCGATCCTTTTCCTGGACAGTCCAGCTATCCTTGCTATTTGAAGGCAGTTCTCTATTAGCTCAATGACCAATTTAATTCCACCTGTATTGTGGAGCCAGCTGCAATGTAATCTAGCAACACTGATAAGCAGCAATATTAGACTGTAATAATATGACTAGGTGCTGGTGAAATACAATAAAACCATCCCTGGTCAGTGAGCAAATGCAAGCTATCAGTAAGAAACCTACAAAACAAGAGATGTTATTGCTTGGAGTTTATAGTAGTCGATGCACAGGAGTACCATCCACTGCAGAGCAGCAGGGCAATGCAAGCCATGGATCTGATCACAGCACAAAACCAGAATATCCTCAATGTGAGAGGGAGGGAGAACAGTCACCATCTAGCATTCTCACCCAATATAAAGACACATTAGAAGGAGTTGGACACCTAGGGTATGTCTATAGTGCTACATAAGTCCAGGGTCTGTGGAACTCAAGCCTGCAAGCTCCATGAATAGAGACCCAGCTGTCACCCATGCTCACTGCAGGCTTCCACACAACCTCCCCTCTGTATTCACCATAGCTCTTTGTGCACTGAGGGAAAATTTGACTGTCCATCCTGTGGCACTTGACAGGAAGCTGTTGCAGTCCACCAACACATCCAGCTGAGCCGTGTTTTCGGTCTGCACATTACCGGCAACTGGAGCCAGCAACATGGAGAAGTCACCATTTGAAGAATTTGTCTTGCTTGGGCTTTCACACCTGTTTCATGACATTTCGGCTGTGTTTTCTGACCTAGCAAAGGCACCTGTTGGAGGAGGACGATGATATGCCAGGCAGGCCAGCTGCCATTACAACACCACCACACCAGTAATAAACCACAAAACCAGTAATTAAATGAAGTGCACAACACTAACATTGAACAGTGAAAAACAGTGAAACTAGTGCAAACAAATAAATTCCCTCCTTTTGCGTGTCTCCTGTCCTTCCCCTCCCCCTGCCCCGCCCCGCCCTGCTTCTCTCTCTGCTTTTTAGCATATTTAGCACATACCGCTGGAGGACTGCAGGGAATGAAGAACTGCTGGGGGTACATTTGCCCTGTCTAACTAGTGTTCAGTCGTAGTTGCATGGGCCACCCAACTATGGTATTGTCCAATGCATTCCTGGTCTGCAGGAGATGGTCCCATGGAGGGGACCCAGGGCATGGGGCATGTGGAGCAGCAAGCTGTGCTCTTGAGCCCATTAGCACAAGCAGTCTTTCAACAGAGCACAGCAGAAAGTCCTGTCTTTCTCTCCCAAGCAAGTTCCTGCTCCAGCAACTAAACTGCAAATCTCTCTTCATGCGCTGCATGTCTCTCCTCACACTGCACGGCCTGCGTGTGCTTTTCCACTTGCTGTGAATCCCTTTCCCTTAGGTATTGTACCTATTTGTTGGCCCTGAACTTCATGCTCACGATAAGCCCATCATGAAAATGCTGCTTCTTTGACCTTCTTGTGAGAGTTCAAAATCCCAGGCTCCTTCTGGAGCGTGGCTGGGCTGCAGGGCATGAAAGCAGACATCAAACTACATTATCGGCTCGGCACTACTTCAGTGCATCCGCAGGGAAAAGTGACTGTGGAATCTCTAGGCCAAAAGTGATACTTTGTAAAACTCAGCTTCAATCTATTCTTAGAGGAACACTTCGGTTCTCAGAACAGCTCCATGGACAATGAGTTAAGCAGAGTGAAAAGAGTGCACACACAATGGTAAGGGGAAATTCACAAATGCTATATATTTAAAAACTGAAGCCTGGAGATGTAGGGGTGTGTGTGTTGTAGTTTACTACCTACATTTTCTCAATCCTTTCAGGCATTCCACATTCTGGAGGACATAACGATCCTGGAGGCGCCTGAATGGCAAAGGGACACTCTAGTCCAAGCAGGGTGAATTAAAATTAAAAACTGAGGATTTAAAAATATATATTAAAAATCAGATTTTTTAATTTGAATCAGCTATTTTATTGTTAAATTGTAATATTTTTTTAAAAATAAGCCTGTTTAAAATGAAATCTGAATTTAATACAAAATATGTTAAGGCCTAAACTTATTATAATCTCTTAAATATTTAAATAAAAAATAAATATGTTGAATCCATGAGCCTCTATCAAAAACGGAATTAAAGGCTGCTTTTCTATATAAAGAAAGAACCAGGGGAAAAACATCTAACTTTTGAGCTCAAACTTGATAAATATGGCATAATGAATCTTGTACTGTATTAAGGGCTTGTTTTGTTTAATAAAAATAAATGTTATATGGTGGTTTTTGTGTCTAATTAAATTCCAGTTACCTTCCTAATGCAACTTGACACAAATCATGAGCAAAAAGTTAATTATCTAGTTAATAAGCAATACATCATTCACCATAGCATTCACCATTTTCTAACATACTAAAAATGTACAATCAATTAACAAGAATCTGAAAATATTAAGCTAGATAATTGCTTATATAAATGTATATAGTTATAGTGTTACACCTTGCTAGGTAGGAAAAAGAGGAACCAAATCTTGTGTAAAGGCTCTACTTAGCTGTAAATCAATATGTGTCATTGGCACTGGAACCCTTATAATAGTGGAGGTGCTGAAAGCCAGCCCCCTTATCCCTGTCTGCGACCCCCACATCTGGAACTGGGAGCAGAGGCGTGTCTCCGGAAGGGGAGACCTGGACAGGGATAAGGGGGAAAGGCTGGGGGTGGACATGGGGGCAGGAGCGGAGCCCCAGGAACAGGGCCCACAGCCGGGACCCCACGTTCAGGGCCAGTAGTGGAGCCCCAGCCGTGGGGCCAGCAACCGGGATCCTGGGAGTGGGGGGCCGGGTGCAGGGCCCCAAGCATGGGGCCAGTGGCCAAGGAGTGGGGCCAATGCCCCAAGAGCAAAGCCCCGTCCCAGCAGCCGGGAAGCAGGCTGGTGTCCTACAGAAGAGGGCCCAAAGAATACATCCTTCCCTGAAATGTGACTACCTATCTGGACTTCCTACCACCAGAAAAGTTTGCTGCTATCAGGGTCAAAATTCATGGTGGAATCCACAGGATGCTGTGTTAGTGACCACATGGATTACTGCCTCTCTACAGCTTACAATACAGCCTGCTCTGACTACACCTACCTATAGACTACATGCAAATGCACACGATAATAGGGATTCTAAAAGAACTGCACAGCCAGCGCCCATTCATCCAGCACATTTCTAGACTGCATACAACCATATTTTGGACATTGATTTCATTACCCATGCACTACACTGAAACTAGCCGAGAGGTTCATCAGCCCAGTAGCCAAGTAAACTGAGGATCTGCACTGATACAAAATCACTGAATAGAGCATTGGACAACCTACCTTATGAGAGTGCACTCAAAGGGCATGGCTTCTTTAGCCTAACCAAAAGAAGGCAGAGGGGAGATATGATTGCTCTCTATCAATACATCAGAGGGATAAATATAGGGAGGGAGAGGAATTATTTAAGTGCCAATGTGCACACAAGAACAAATGGCTATAAACTGGCCATCAACAAGTTTAAGCCTGAAATTAGATGAAGGTTTCTAACCATCAGAAGAGTGACGTTCTGGAACAGCCTTCCAAGGGGAAGAATGGGGGCAAAATACCTAACTGTCTTCAAGACTTACATTGATAAGATGATATGATGAGACTGTCTACAATGGCATGTAGCTGATCTGCGACTGCTAGCAGCAAATATCTCCAATGGCCAGTGATGGGACACAAGGTGGAGAGGGCTCTGAGTTACTATGGAGAATTCTTTCCCAGTTGTCTGGCTGGTGGGTCTTGCCCACATGCTTATAAATATCTAACTGATATTTGGGGTCAGGAAGGAATTTTCCCCATGTCAGATTGGCAGAAACCTGCCGGGGTGGGGAAGGGCAGGGGGGGGTTGTATTCCTCTGCAGCATGGAGCATGATTCACTTGAAGGTTTAAACTAGTGTAAATGGTGGATTCTCTGTAACTTGAAGTCTTTAAATCCTGGTTTGAGGACTTCAGCAACTCAGCCAGAGGCTAGGGGGTCTATTACAGGAGTGGCTGGGTGAGGTTCTGTGGCCTACAGTGTGCAAACTAGATGATCATGACAGTCCAGTCTATAAGTCTAAGTCACTCCCCAATACCAGTGATTGAGGCCCTACTACCTGATTTATGCAGAACAAAAGTGTTCACTGTTTGTGATGTCAAGAATAAGTTCTGGCATATTGAGCTAGATGAGCCATCCAGCCACCTGTCAATATTTGCCACACGTTTTGGCAGGTATCGCTGCGTACAAATACCTAAGGGCATCAGCCCAGCCCCAGAGCTGCTCTGGTGGAAACTGAATCAGGCACCAGAGAAACTCCCAGGCAACAAGACTGTAGCTGATGACATTATTATTGTAGGCGAAGGCAAGATAAAGGAAGATGCAATCCAGAACCATGACACCAAACTGTGACAACTATTCCACAGGTGCTGGGAGTGAATCTTAGGCGGAATGCAGAAAAGCGGAAGATTGTAGGGGAACTGAGGTCCCCTATGTGACGTCGTAGAAAAAGAAACATTGCCATGTTTACACTAATGTATCACCACGGATGTATCACCACTGCTGCACAACTGAGATAAATCTAATACAATGTATGCCTTGTAAGGTATCACTGGAAAAGTTATAATCTGCTAAGTATTATTATCCTGTTTAAATGTGTGTATCATCTTTGTGTATGAAGTTATGACACTTTGCTGTATGCTTTTTACTAAACATATTATGTTCTTGGGTAACACCCGCAAGATATATTTACATCAAAGCTAGCCAGCCATGCGTCACTGGGCCATTAAGGAGAATTAACTTATCCAATGGGCCCCTCCTGAGGACACCTCAGACAACGGAGGCCCAGTGACTCAGCAGGGCACGTAGAATATGTGATCCCTGACTCCATGTTTGAGACAGTAACTTTCCATGCACATGGACAGGGAGGTATAAATTGGAGACTGTGACATCATCTCCCGGCTTCTTTCCTGCTCCACATCTCTGGACTGTGATTTCTAACAAAGGTAGCTTTGAACAATGGACTGAGGACTCCAATCTTTTGGATTTACTGAGAGACTTGTTACAAACTGGCAGATTTAACATCACTGCCTGATCTACTGACTCTGAAATCAACTGTGATGTATATTATTTGCTTTAACCATTTAACAACTCTCTTCTTTTCCTTTTCTTTTTTTTTTGTATTAATAAATCTTTAGTTAGTTTATTAAAGATTGGCTGCAGTATGGTATTTGGTGAGAGCCGGAAGTACATATTGACCTGAGGTGAGTGTCTGGTTCTTTCGAACTGGAAGAACCAAATATATGTGATTTCTGGTTTTAATAATCATTTATCAGAGGTCTGGTTTTTCTGAGTGGTGTGTGAGGGGCTAGGGGGCCTGGAGGAGACTGTCTGTGGCTTCATAATTACTAGTATAGTATTTTGGAAACACACATTTGTTACTGATTTGGTGAAATCTTATGATAGACTATACAACCAGTTTGGGGCACATGCCCTGTATTCTGGTATTCTGACCCAAGATTGGTGCTCTTAGCTGTGTCCCACACTAAGCAGTGTGACACCCTACATTGGATGTCTTTTAACTTCTGAGGGATTCCAGTCAAACTCTGACAAACTGAGAGCCAATAAAGAAATGGCCAGACTGTAGGTGGTATGATCTAATGGTCAGAACAGGAGTTTGACCTAGTGGTGGAGCAGAATCAGAGGGCAGAACCAGAGGCATAGTCAGGAGACAAGCCAATGGTCAGAGTCAGGAGTCAAGCATTCAGAGGACGTTAGGGACTAGGCCTGGAGAGGGCCATGGATCGGAGCCAAGCCGGTACAGGAGGCAGGCCTGGTGCAGCTGTGGGCATGGAATGCTTTGAGCAGCCACTGCACTGCTGCTGCTACAAAGCTTAAATGGTGACCTCTTGGGCCTTCTGTCCAACCAGGAAACACAGTCACGTAGTGAGGGTTTATTCGCTCCCGCTCTGCTCATTGGCTTGCTAGCCCGCAGTTAGCGGAGTTCCTGACACAGACCAAAGGATGTGAAGGGAGTCCAGCAATCTCCAAGGATGCCCAACTCTCTTTCCAAATTCTGCACACATATCAGAAACCTCTGAACCCTGGAGACTGTTAACACACACCGAGGCATTTGAAAAAGTAAAGAAAATAGTAAGTGAAGCACCAGGCCTAAAGTACCACAGTACCCGCAGAGCATCTAGAGCTCCAGGGCAATGCCTCAGAAGAAAGCCTAGCAGCAGCACTGATACACCTAGCATTCCCTAGTAGAGCCCTGACAGACACAGGAAGAGGATATGCTCAAATAGAAGACGAGCTACTGACTATGCTCTTTGAATGGAATGATTCCAACAATTCACCTCTGGGCACGAAGTGGACGTGCCGTCTGAGCACGAGCCAATAGAAAACATCCTGAAGAAGCCACTGCTGAGTGCACCCAAAAAACCACAATGCATGTTATCGAGACCGTTATTGATGGGACACCCATGGAACGGGGAATGCAGATGTGGGGAGTTAGGTTGGAAGCAATTCAGCCACAAGGATAGAGCTGTGCACAGAATTTAAGAATGTTCCATTTCTTCAACTCAACCTGCATTCAGCTTTACTCCTTGCTGATGAAACATGGTGGCAGCGTCTGAGGAGTACGTCCTATGAAGTACAGCAGCTGGCAGCCTGAGCCACAGAACTCAGTCTGAAGGCCCCGGGAGCCTTGCATTTTGTGGACACTAAACTAGCCCAGCAATGACCCTATGGAATGAGGCATATGAGCTGTACACAGACCAGGCCATGCAGGAGGATGCCAGCCAGAAAGAAAGTAAAACTATGATTTTACCTTACCGGGAAACAAGGCACAGAGGCCTGCACCTCTCTGAAGCTCACCACTGCCTCAAGCCTACCAGCAGCTTTAGGAGCCATGGGGACCCACTGCTCCCAAAAGCAGAACACAGCTGTGGAATGACACAGAATTTTCACTGGAGACCAATCCAAAGGGGAGGGGACAGACCCCTATACTACTGCCTTACACACAATGGATGCTACTTGCTATTTTAGGGACTTGATAGACTCCCTAATTCAGGATAGGCAAGTCTGCGGCTCTTGGGATCACTACCCAGGGAGTGGCTGCCTCGGGAAGGTGATCTGACATTGGACATATATTTAAAGACATGGGGCATGCAGCAGAAGCCTGAAGAGAAAGGATGAAAGCTCTAGGAGGCACAGCAATCCCAGTAGTACATGCAGTGAGACAACATCAAAGGTCAGTAAGTGGCCAAGATTCCATACCCATAGTGAGCTGTGTTTACTTTGGGAGATACCATGAGTGGGTAAAGAAAAAGTGCCTCGCAGTAGGACTTGCAAGAGGAAGATGGTACATCAGACAGTGGTGAGACATCATAACTCTCTCCTTGAGTTCAAAAGCTTATCAGGCTCAGGCTGTCAGGACAGGAAAGCCACTAGGGACAATACCAACCTCTGTGCATGCAACAGTTTTAATAGGGAAATGCGCTGTGTGATTTCAGCTGTGTCGAGGAGTTTCCTGCAATTTGATTCCTCAGGTTAAATTGGACTGGAACACATGCATTACAAACATCAGGTACAATCTGCCAATGTACAATGACAGCATAATGCAGCTTGTAGGAAAATGTGACCTCATAGTAACTAACCTGAAAAATAACAGATGTTACCAAATGAAGTTTGTAATAGTGGATGGTGACCACCACATAACTCTCTGGGGGAATTCAGCCACAGAAGTCATGGATCTAATCAGGATGCAGTGTCAGAATTTTATAGCTATAGAACAAGAAGCAAAAGGGGAACAGTGGAGACCATTTTAAAAGCATAGGGGGATGTTTTCAAAAGTGACAAGTGCTTCAAAGTAAAGCTTCAATTGGAAGTAGACCCCACATTGGAACTGTGTGCTTCCCACAAGAGATAATTCCAGTGGTGCTACATAATCCAGCATGCAAGGAGCTCAAAAGTCTGCAGAGCAGGAGAATCATTCCACCTGTAGAGGCCAGTACAGCCTGTGTAAACAGCATGGTGCTGATAAACAAGCCATCAGCTAAATTATGCATCTGCATAGATCCAAAGCCACTGACCCAGGTATTGAAAAGATGCCACTAACCACTTCCCACAAGTGATGATATCTTGCCAGAACTTTCCAAAGCCAGAATTGTACAGTCTGTGATCTGAGGAAATGAGTTTTGGCACATAAGCCCTGGATAAAGAGTCCAACATGCTGACAACTATTGCAACATCATTTGTTCAACACGGATGTCTGCACATGCCAATGGGCATAAGCTCAGTGCCAGAAGTCTTCCAAAGAAGACTCACCCGAGTACTGGAGAGACTACTTGGGGTGAAAATAATTGTAGATGATATCTTCATTATAGGTGAAGAGAGCAATGATACAGAAGCTGAATGAGATCGTGATAGAAAACTACAAGCTTTTCTACAGCAATATAGGGACAAGAATACAAAACTCAATGCAGAAAAAAATTTGACTCAAAAAGTGTGAGGTGACATACATTGGACATCTGCACACAGCTCATGTCCCAACAAGATCCCAACAAGATCAAGGCAGTCATAGAAATGCCAGATCCACTGGATGTGAAAGGGGTACAGTGCTTCACAGGACTAATACATTTTCTGTCCAAGTTCTGCCCACACCTACCTGCAATAGTAGAATCCATACGTCAGCTCACAAGCCAGGATGTTGAGTGGGACTGGGCAGGTCCCCAACAGCAAGCATTTCACATGCTGAAACAAAAGATAACAGATGCCCCTCTCCTGAAGTACTACCAACCAAGTGAGCCACATACTCTCTAGTGTGATGTATCAGAGAAAGGACTGGGTGTAACTCCTTTCCAGGAGCAGTTGGTTACTGATGCCAGCAGAACCCTGCCACAGACTCAACAGGGATACACCCAAATAGAAAAGGTCTTCTGGCTGTAGTATTTGGAGTGGATTGATTCCATCAGTACACCTATAGCCACCTAGTAATAGTGCAATCAGATCTAGACACAATCACAGCAAAACCCCTTCTTAGTGCTACAAAGAGATTGAAGTGCATGTTGATGTGCCTCCAGCGCTACCCAGCAGAGATCATATATTATCCAAGATGATTACTGGTGTTAGCTGATAGCCTGAGCAGGGCACATATACTCAGCATTAGCAAGTTGCGGGACGGGGATCAGGACACTGAATTCATTAACATGTCACACTATCTTCCAGTTTCCACAGTGAAGCTGATTGAAATCAGAGGCTATAGAAAAAGACATCCAACCACAGGCAGTCAAGAAAGCAGTACTAGCAGAGTGGCCAAAAGACTCTGCTTTCTATAAAGGGTAGTCTGTTGTAGCCCATTGAGAAATGATGGATAGGACACAGAAGTAGTTCAGAGACTATCAAGCTAAGCAGGCAGTTTGCTACAACAGAGGAGCAAGGATCTGAGGCTACTTCATATAGGTGAGCAGGTTTGGGTCCAAGCATCAAATAGCCACATAAAGCAATGGCAAAAAGCAACAGTCCAAAATGTAGTGGGAAACAGGGCATATGAAACCAAAGACAACTGCATAGTTGTGGCAGATAGCCGGCACACCCACACAGGCGACGCAAACGCCAGAACCTGGAGAACATAGAAAGATCCCCAGCCATCAGCTGTCCTGATATAGGAGAATCAGAAGAAATGAGGCAAATGAGCAACAAAGGACCAACAGAACATCGCCCAGCAGAATGAAGACAGCAACAGTGTTGAAGCAAGTCCCTCACCAACCCTGAAAATCAAAACAAAACATGGGAGTCTAGTTTGAAGATCAGCACGCTTGAAGGACTATGAGGCCTAACAGGACACAATAGGATGGCAGCAATGGCTATGACCTTATGGTGGGCTGGCACAAAAGACGCAACAACAAAAAGTGTTAAAAGGAAAGAAGTGTGTAACCTGCATGAAACTTAGGGCTAGTCTACACTTACCAGCTGGATCGGCGGCGTCGGATTGATCTTCTGGGTTCGATTTATTGCGTCCTGTCTAGACGCGATAAATCGAACCAGGAAGTGCTGCCCCATCGATGCTGGTAATCCAGCTCGCCACGAGGAGTAAGCGCTGTCGACGGGGGAGCCTGCGCGCCGCGTGTGGACCGCAGGTAAGTTCAAACTGAGAGACTTCGACTTCAGCTACGTTATTAACGTAGCTGAAGTTGCGTATCTTAGTTCGACAGGGGGGGTTAGTGTAGACCAGCCCTTAGAGGGAGAAGCACAGATTGCAGGAGGGAGAGTTTGGAGGAAGCACCAAGAAGCCAGTCTGCAAGCACAGGGATTGAAACTGTAGCGTTTCGGTAAATAGTTGTCTTAATAAACAGCCAGTTTAGTTTTAGAAATATGGAGTCCTCTCATGTTATTACCCAGCATGTGGTACATGAAACGGGGACTGTGGTGGTTTAGCACTGTCCTATTTCCCTTGAACATCAAGGAGGAGTGTCCTTCACACCGCCCCCCCTCTTTCTCACCACAGGCCTTACATTTCTAAACCAGAATGATGCTATCAGAAGCAAAGTCAATAAAGACCAAAGAAGTCCTGAGGTCAGGCAACTTCTGAAGCTGTGAATGCAAGTTCACTTTCTTCCCTGTTGCTCATAAAACTACCCAAACTGCAATACACTTGTCTTATATTTTATCTGACAAATTTTAAAATATTTTTGAATTGTATATCTTCTTTTTCTTCGGGTAACTGCCATCAACCTCAGTTAAGAGCAGGACATAGACCCTTCCAGATGCATGGCATGTTGGCTTGTTGGGTGGCAGAAGATGTGTTAGGGACAGTCTGAATAGCCTCAGTAAATGGAGTCTTCTGATGATAGCACCAGTCCTTGTGAGAAGAAAGATGCAAATTGAAGGCCCCCCAATTTATAAGAGCAGACATCTGGGATTAAATCCTAGCCCCATTGAAATCAGTGGCAAAACTTCAAATAACCTCAGTGTGGAGAAGATTTTACCTCTGAAGAACACCAAGACCGTCCTGGTGAAATACTGGCTCCACTGAAGTCAATGGTAAAACTTCCACTGACTTCACTGTGGCCAGGATTTCACCCTGTGAGTCTACTGCAAACACGTTTTATAAAAATCAGCTTAGAATAAGGTGCAGTAAGTGTCTTTGCCCTGGGCTACACTGGGGAGGGGGGGTCGATCTACGTTACGCAACTTCAGCTACGTGAATAGCGTAGCTGAAGTCGGCGTATCATAGATCAACTTACCTGGCCGTGAGGATGGCGGCGAGTCGATCGCTGCCGCTCCCACGTCGACTCTGCTTCTGCCTTTCACCGAGGTGGATTTCCGGAGTCGACGGGGAGCGCGTTCGGGGATCGATTAATCGCGTCTAAATGAGACGCGATAAATCGATCCCCGATAGATCGATTGCTACCCGCCGATCCAGCAGGTAGTGAAGACAAGCCCTCAGTGTAGTAGGGGTTATTTCAGGTTGCTTTTCCTGTATAGGAAAATGATTTTCCTCCTGTAAAATGTGTGTGTAAGTTTCTCACCTCTTTTTGTATCCTCTGTTGTTATTCATAGAATCTACAGAAGGAAAGGACCTATTAGGTCATCTAGTTTTTCCTGCCAGCACAGAATTGTTCTCTATCAAACATTTATTAGGGTCTTGTTTAGACTAGTTTTACTTGTTCCAAGCAACAAGGCTTCTGCCACTTCCCGTGGGAGATCATTCCACAAGTTAATAGAGCTTTCTAGCAGGAAGTTTTTTCTTGATTTTCAGCCTACATTTTCCTTCTTAATTTCATTCTCTCGGTTATATACCCAAATACCTAATTTTTTAGGCTATTCTATAGTGCCCATGTCATTACAGTATTCTCGCCCTCCTTGGTGTGTATACCCTGCAGATCTATGTGCACTGTTATCATGACCTTATAACCATACTCTACATATTGCACTCACTTTTTTATAGATCAGTTCCAGCAACTCCGTTACCATTTTGTTGCTGTTCTTTGAACACTCTCTAATTTACTAATATCTTTCTGGTAATGAATCACCCAGAATAGAAATCAACATTCCCATGTGTGATCATACTAGAGAAGAACTATTACCCCATTTGTCCCATGATGTGATGCTTCCTTGGATGCAATCTGAAACTGCAGTGGCGTGTTTTGCTGTCATAACTCACAGCAGATTCTTGTCTAATTTGCTGTCCACTATCTCCACTAAGACTCTTTTGATGATCCTGCTTCTATATTTCTGCATTCCATTGAATGTGTTTCAGATTATTTCTCCCCACATATACTGACTTGTTTTTTTCCAGTTCATATTTCGATTATAATTTTTAAATGTGAGAAAAAATTTGCTTTTTAATTTTCTTCTGTATTTATAATGAACAGTCAACTGAGAAACAAAGGATCCAAACACAACCAAACTCATAACAACATGCTATTGTGATAGCTACTGACACACTGGGGATTGAAACAGTGCTAAATGCAACAATTTGATCCAAAATTCTGTAGCTTGGCCCATAACACTCATATCCGCTGTGGATTAGGCACAGAAAAGGATATGTAACACACACTACTAGCAGCAGTAGCAACTTTTGAACCCAGTCCTGTTGACCTTGCTCATTTGAATAATCTCAACTTCTTGCATGACTAAGGACTACATATTTGCATGCATAAATTATAGACTGGGGCTGTTATTCTTAGTTCATAGAAGGAACAAGGAGACAATCCTGAGCACTGAGAATTTTATACAAATAGAACAATTAGGTATAAGTATTAAAAAAAACAGTTTTAACCTCTCAAAGTAACTTTCTCTTGTGTTATGGTTAAATGTTATTGTTTTTTGCCAGGAGTAGGCAGATAGGTTTCTAATAGTAGCTGTCCTTTCTGACGGTTACATTTTATAAAGTATTGTTTTGTAGTATTGTAGTTGTAGTGAAGAGCAATTTCTGCTGCTCTAAGTGAAAATGAAACATGAAATAAGGGTGGGAGGAAAATGGAGTATATCTGTATCAAATTAAAAGTTACTTTGAAATAGCATTTCACAACAGTGCTCTATGAAACACAGTGGATATTTTCACTCAAGAAAAATACATAGAAGAAAGATGTAAAGAAATTATTTTCTTCGTCCATTTTACAATTAATCATTCAGAACCCCAAAATTCACTACAGCTGTTTACAATAAAAAGAAATGCAAAGTCAAATTTGGCAAATTGAAAGTACATGGGAATTGAGACAAAAGTTAGACCAACAACAACAAAAGGAAGGGAATCATTTCATCAACTGAGAAGACAGATGAGGAATGTGAATACCAGAATTTTCCCTAACTCCTGAATGTTGATGGCTCCATCATGCTTTAATAATTTTCTCCCCCTGTACATGCCCTCCTCTGAAAACTTCCCACATAGTTTAACTTCATATCAAAATGAGGTCCTTCTCTCACATATGACTGAAAACATTTCATTGTGGGGTTCTATGTTTCGTGTTTATCAATGATTTTCAAACTAAATTGTTCAGTTACCAAGTAAAAAGCAGGATTTTTTAATTTGTTTCTTAAATATCCAACTCAGGAAATCCAGTCTGCAATCTGAAAAGCAAGCTAGGTTCTTTCTGCTTCACATATTACCAACAATACAGATTCTGCAATTGGGATTTGGTTAACAATGATGTTGATGAAGCAAAAGCCAGAATTGTAGGCAGCTCACACTGTGTGCAAAGCCAACACAGCTAAAAGGAGTCAAGTGTAATAAAAACGTATTTTAATCAATAAAGTAAATTGATATGACTCTGAATAAACAGTTGAGTAAGAAGGTGCCATTTATATACAACTGCTTTTAAAATAGATCCTCACATTGTCCCCAGTTCAGGAAAGCACTTAAGGTGATTAATTTTAAGTTGCTTATGTCCCATTGAAGTACAATTTGATTTTCTTGAATGAGGACGAACTTAAGTGTATGCTTAGGTGCTTTCCTCATCTGGGAGTATTGATATCAAGACATTCATATCACTGCGTGTTTTTTTAAAATTTTCATATATTTACTATACATATATAAGGACACAGAGTATTTCATGGCTTCTCAATCCTGTACTTCCTAAAGGCAAGCCTTAATACAACAACAATTAGCACAATATTGATATTTGTTAAGGATGCTTAAAAGACAAAAATGACTTATTAAAAGCCCCAGTTCAACAAAGCACATAAGTATATACTCAAATAGCTTTAATGGAATTTAAGAATATACTTAAATGCTTTGCTGAATAAGGCACCAGTCCTACAAACACTTAATGGCACTGCTAAAGATAGCAAAATTAAACTCGTGCATAAGTGTTTTCAGGATCGGTTATGAAGCATAACTGAAAATTATTTAGGAACAGAAAAACTTACTTCGTTAATGAGTTGTGCAACTAGTTATTAAGGTATATGCCTCCACCTAGTGACTCATAGCAATAGCTTATACATTTTAGAAGACTGCAGAAGCAAATAAATGTATAGAAAAACAACATTCATCATCTATTAATGGAAAAGACCACAGTACTTAACTACATTTTGTTACTGCCACAGTATCTACTTTGAAAATAGGGTGAAAATGTATACTCTTAATTTGTCAGCACTTATTCATAGCATTCGTTCCGCAAGTACCTTGACATCAGTGCTCAGCACTGGTATTGTGGGAATACTGAGATTTTAGTCACCTCTTTGTATAAATCACTGCACCGCTATTCTCTAGTTGTGCTGCTGCTGATCCTGCCCCTACAATGGAGCTAACACTTGGCAGAGCAGAAGCAGCTCTATTACCATGGGAAGAGGCATTTCTGATGCCATGCTAGTCAGGGGAGCGCTAGCGGTGACACCAGGATAACAGACACCACTAAAAATATAAGAGGCGACTTTTGTTTTTAAAGGGACAAGCTTTAGCTTTTTATTTCTCAGTAATGCAAACACATGCGCATCTGCTCCCGCCTGCCCTGTACTAGAATCAACAGCTGCTTTAGAGCCCAATCCTCCTGCCCTTACTCTGGTAAGCAATCCCACCAAAGCCAACATGCCTTCTTGTGTGAGTAAGGACTACACACTTGCACATGAAAAAGTTACCAACAAGAGCCCTTAGTCTCTATGGTAATTAAAGGCTGATCCTGTGAGGTGCTGAGCATTCTGCCCTGATCCAGCCAAGCACTTAAGTACTTGATTAATTTTAATCACATGATTAGTCATTGAAGTCAAAGAACTTCAAGTCAAGGAAGTACTTAAGTACTTTGCTGAATTGGAGACCAAAATATTCCTCAGGCTTATGGTTTACTGAGCCAAAATGGTCCTCTATGGTAACCTCCCATTATTGTTAGATTATTGGTCCGAATCCAGCCACAGTTGGAAATGAGTGAAATGTCATTACCATCTGACAGCTCTTTGGTGTCCCATGTAATTAATTTGGTTGTCCTGGCAGCAGTGTTGGAAATCCCAGGAGAGCCCAAGGAAATGAAGGGAGAATCACACTGAATTGCACTATCATCTCTATAGCTGATCTCTCCAAGTACACTGTGGAGCAATGTGAGGAAAGCTTCCATTGCTGGCTTTGTGGGTAAACAGTCTTTAGCTCTCTCCATCCAGTATCTTTCATGATCACAAATGACATGAAGGCACAGAGCTACTCCTCAGTATCAGAGCCAAGGGTCATTGTAAGATCCTGGATCTACAGAAACAAACAATTCAGATCCGTTAGTCAACTATCTCTTGTAGAAAATAAACAACAATTTTCCAAGTTCCTTTTTCGTTTCTTGGGTTTTATTATGCTCTAATTTTGTCTACATAAATTAAAATGTAGTTTTAAAAAATAATTTGTGTAATGGTAAAATATGCAAATGTTTAGATTACAGTTCTTTTAATATAAATAATAAATTATAATATAATATACACAGAGAGACATTATGGTTTTACACAAATTAAATTTATAATCTAAAAATGAAATATTTTATCATACATTAAAAATCAGAAAGCATATTTTCTTCCTTTCCTGTTCCTGTTAATTTCTCTCTTCCTCTGCTTATGTATTATTTTATACTGGGACTTGGTTTGTATAAATGATACTATATATAACAAAATTATTTTGTACTCATTTAGCTTTCCTTAGTGAAGTTACTGCTGCTCATCAGAGGGGGAACTCACAACTCAGAATGAATTTTAAAATGATTCAATTGATCAAAAGTACAGTCACTTTTCACTGAATAATAAACATTTTATCATGAAAAGAATAATACAATAGAAAAATATCTATTTACAGAAGAAATTTAATTCTTCATGTGTATAGTTAATACTGCATAGTACTGAGACCCACAGCATATAAATTGCAGCCTGCCTATTTTGAAATGTTTCATAGTATTTCCCCTGAATTTTCAAGATTTTGAAAACTGTGGACAAAAATTCCTCTTAGTTGAAACTCTCTATATAAATTCCTGCTCTAGCACTGATTTGGCAATAAAGGTTGTTACCATATGACAGGTGGCTAGAGTCAAATACAAAATTGGTTTTAATGGTTTCGTTTGCTTTTGCTTTCTTGATATTAGATTTTTAAATCACAACAATGATTTATGCAGAGTGGTACCTTTTGGTATTAAAACAGAAAAAACAATTGTAATAGAACCAGTAAATTAATTAAAAGCTTACATCACATGACCATGTTCTATTTTCCTCAAGTTTTAAAGAAGATTTAACTTAACTGAAGTGTATGAATGAATCCTAAAGAAATTGCAGTCTCCTTGATTTACACTGGAATCCAATACAAACCCTTTTACAGAATGTATCCAGATTTATTAGCAATGACCAGATGGGATCATAATATAACCTCAGGGAAGAAAACTAATGGATTTCCCATCAAGTCATATTTGGATATGATCCAATCACCATTAACATATCCAGATTCATTAGGTGCCTCCGAATCCAAGCACAATTCAGCTGAGAAGTTACTGAGAAAGATAATTTTGGAAATTATTTAATTTCCTTCCCATAGCAAATTCACATTGCATCTAAAGTTGACGTAGCTTGCCATATGAGCAGCTGAGTGTTCTTTGTTTGTCATGCAACAATCACTGGGGTTAGCAAGGCTGGCCAGAAGCTGTATTCCTTAGTTTACTTCTTGCACTTGTGAGGTCTTCAACAGAATCAAGGAAAACCCAAAACTCAAGTCTTCAAAGGAAGTGTAGGGAAAAGAGGAAGTCATCTGCAAATACTTTGTTTCAAATATATTTGCAACTTTTAAATCATCCTATGTACTCAAATCTGCAAAAGTTTTGGGTCTCAACAAAGATTGTACATGTATTTTATTTACATCTTTTCATGTTATCTTTAAACAAATCTGGGGTTGCATTTAGGGTTTAATCCTTGCACTTATAAAAGTCAATGGCAAAATTCCTGTTGATTTAAATGGTATAGGATTAGACCCTTAAGTGGATACATGACCCACAGTGCCTATATGTCCAATTACTTTGTAACTGTACATATGCATGTAATTTAATTGTGTGTGCCTGTTATTATGTTATCTTTCTGTGTGTAAGTATATTTCCCCATGTTAAACAAAATTTATTTTCTTTTATTAAAGTTAGAAAACAGCGCCTCCGTTTTGAACACTAGTTCATAAATTAATAGAACTGTACAATCCCATAATTGTTTTGTGGATTATTACTATTTTTAGAAGTTAAATCTTGTTCTTTAAGATTTTATTAAAGGGACATATTTTTGTACATTTAAAATAGTTTTTATCTTTACCTTTATATTCCCTTATGTACAATACATTCATGAGAAATTAAAAATGAAATTACTTTTCCCAATTAGCATCAATAATAGAGTAAGGAATGTGTGCAGCTGTAGCAACAGTGTTTGCTAGATTCCTGCTATTTCAATAACAGTTCTGGAAACACAAAAGTTTTGTTTTCTGTGGGTTCTTGAAAAATGTGTTTTTACTATAGAATTAGTAATCTGGTTAGAATTCATTTTTAAACAACAAATGTCCTTTCCTGCATTACTAATGACACCTTAAGAATTTTAAAAATCCAATTTACTTTTCATCATCTATGCTGCTGATTTAAGCTATTGCACATATCTACATTTGGACAATGAAAACAGCCCAGACATTTTTACTTACGTTTCTGGTCAGTTTCACTTTCTGGTTTTCCTGCCAGAATATCTGAGCTGCAATCACCACATGGGACTTTTAAAATCCAAACAAGACAAGCAAACAAAACAACCCTCTTTTCAGTGATTTTTTTTTAAATTTCATGGGAACATTTGAAATGATTGATATTAGAGTCTGGCAAAAACTTTTCTTTAAAAAACAGAATACTATATTTTGGGACATGCTCCTTTTACATTCTTCAGTGATGGAATGATTTTTTTTTTTTTAAAGGCTGTGTGGGAAAATCTTAAGAATGTGGAAATCATTCCTCATAAATAATAATTTTAAGATATTTTAAAATTTGAGCATGAAATACCAATCACAGGTGTGATTTAAGTGTGTTCTGCTATAGTTATAATTATGAAAATAGTAACAAGGCTAAAATAAACAAAACAAATATTGTAAAACTTTTTATTCTTTTAGATAAGTGACTTTTATAAAGTTAAAAAATGTTGATTGAAAATTAGTGGTATATTTAAACTAAAAAAGTTTAATTTTCTTTAATATTAGAAATGTGATTTTTTTTTCTTGAAACAATTTTAAAATAATTTGACTAGTTCATTTTTGCAGCATATTAAGAAAGCGTATCAGAATTTTCCTCTGTTCCCAAAACTGTATCTGATACTTGTGGTGCCATCTACTGGAAAATATCATTAAAGCAAACAGTGCTCACCAAAATAAGGATCAACGTTTTTATTTACTCACAGGACTGGTACAACACAGGGTACAGCTGTCCAGACTTTCCTAGATTGGCTCCTGATTAAATCATTTATTGGAGTGAGAATGTAGTTCATTCTTCATGGCATCTTTACTCAGAATGTCAATTAATATTTTAATTTGTGCCAATTGTGACATGTTTTCTAGGAACTAGACTGAGACTAGACCACTAACTCATTCTACTTGGGCCACTGAGCAACCATCAGACACTAATGACTGTCACTGGGATGAATTTGAATCAGTCTCCTAGAGATGAAAAAAACACCATCTCTCATTACCAATCACTCAGACCATCCAGTCGCTGTCTCTAGACAGCTTGTTTTTGTTTTTGTTTGTTTTTTTAGTGGTGGGAGGATATAACAGGAAGGAAGACAGATTAGAGGGAATCCCTCATTTCCTCTCCCTCCCACGAACCCGGGGTTGCAACTCAACTTCCAGCCATGGATAGATTGACCCCATTTCCTCAGGAGCATGTCAGTGCTGTATGGAGTATTGGTCAGGGAGGCTTGCTCAGGGGGTTACACAAGGCTGATAAATGTACTACCTCCAAACTACTGTCCAGGTAGCAAGGGACCATGCTAAGGAGATGAACTCTGATCCCCTGCATTTCAGCAACATGCACAGATTGTCAGCCTGGCCCTAATGTCTAGTTCTTCAGTTTGTCCACAAAAAGTCCAGACAATCTGCCAAATATTTTTTTTTAAAGTGATTCAATTAGACTTCTAAAATGTTGGACCTGGGCCTGCAGGGCTCAGATTTTTAAGCAAAACAATAAAATTAAAAATCCACAAGCAATTTTCCCTTTAGAGACAGAAAAAGAGAAGGAAAGACCCACACTTGACAAATACTAAGCACATTGCCTAATGCATTGTTGGAAGATGCTCAGGTTTCACATTAAAGGACATGGATTAAGAACCTGAGTAGAATACACTAGATTAATCATATCTAAATTTAGGGTGTTTTCACAAAATGTCTTACGCAAACACAAGAATGTTTAGGCTGATTAGGAGAGGAAGCATGGCCCAGTGGTTAAAGCAGTAGCCTAAGACTTGGCAGACTTTTAGTACAGCTCCCAGCAGCACCATAGACTTCCTTTGAGACCCTGGGCATTATGTACTTCAGTTTCCGCCACTATAAAAATAGGGATAACAGTACATCTCTATCTCCAGTGGTAGTGTGAGGATAAATTATAGCAGAGCCGACGCTCTGTTATAGTTAAGGTTGAACATCACTTTCTGCATCAACTGCTGTAAGTTTTCTAAAATATGCATGCTTACTTGGATCATCTAGAACAGTGGTCCCCAACCTTTCTGTGGCCAAGAGCACATTCATCCCTTCATCAGAGTGTGGCGGGCAGCGACGCTTCTCGGCAGCATTTTGGTGGCAACGCTTCTCCAGCAGATGCTCCTCTCCTCTTCCTTCGTTGGCGCTGGCCCTCACGGCGGGCGCACATAAATGCCTCGGCGGGCGCCATGGCGCCCACAGGCACCACGTTGGGGACCACTGATCTAGAAAATTTGCTGTCTCATGAGGGTGTAGGACAGGGGTCGGCAACCTTTCAGGAGTGGTGTGCCGAGTCTTCATCTATTCACTCTAATTTAAAGTTTCGCGTGCCAGTGATACATTTTAACATTTTTAGAAGGTCTCTTTCTACAAGTCTATAATATATAACTAAACTATTTTTGTATGTAAAGTAAATAAGGTTTTTAAAATGTTTAAGAAGCTTCATTTAAAATTAAATTAAAATCCAGAGCCCCCTGGACCGGTGGCCAGGACCTGGGCAGTGAGAGTGCCACTGAAAATCAGCTCGCGTGCCGCCTTTGGCACCCATGCCATAGGTTGCCTACCCTGGTGTACGGTAATGTTAGTGGTCCTTGGGTCATTTAAGCACAGGATTCCCAAGGTACAGCCCCCACCCCAACCCCCCCAGCATTTTACAGAATCACCTGGTTCTTTAACTGATTTTTTGGACACAGCTAGGGCTCAAACGATGGTTCCAATTCTCTCCAAACAAATCCCAGTCACTCGGAATTTTTCTTAGCTAGTGCACTTCACCAAACGCTCCTTTGGGGAAGCAATATTGAAAAAGTTAAGGGTAAAGTTTGTAACTCTCAGTCAGAATTACGTCTCAAAGATGAAATGCACGTATGGAGCAAAACTAGGGTTCTGTCCTCAGTTCTATCTACAAACCTACATAACTATACTCCCCTAAATTTAACACACTTTATTCTATTAAAAAAATTAGGGAATTCAAATGAAAAGTTAAGGTAATGGAAACAAACTTCTGAAAAAGCATGAAATATAGTTAAAGTACATGCCACTCCTTCACCGCAATCTTAACTCTAACCCCTGGGGCTGGCAATAGCCACTGGTAATGACTCAGTAAGGGTTAACAAATTTATTTCAGCATAAGCTTTCGTGGGTTAATACTCACTTCATCGGATGCATGGAATGAAATACACTTCAGACAGACATTTATACGGTCAGAGAAACATGATGGTCCAGGTGTATAGACCAATCTTAAGAGGCTAATTAGTTGAGAGGAAACATGACAGCAGGGGAAGAAAAAGCTTTTGAAGTGATAAACAAGATGGTCACACAGGTGTGAATGAGGATCGTTAACTTAAGGGAAATAGATTCAATTAATTGTAAGTTAACGATCCTCATTCAAACCTGTGTGACCATCTTGTTTATCACTTCAAAAGCTTTTTCTTCCCCTGCTGTCATGTTTCCTCTCAACTAATTAGCCTCTTAAGATTGGTCTATACACCTGGACCATCATGTTTCTCTGACCGTATAAATGTCTGTCTGAAGTGTATTTCATTCCATGCATCCGATGAAGTGAGTATTAACCCACGAAAGCTTATGCTGAAATAAATTTGTTAGTCTCTAAGGTGCTACAAGTTTTTCTTTCTTATTTTCATTTTGCTGACACAGACTAACACGGCTACTACACTTAAACCTATCAGTAAGGGTTGTGCCATAAGCAGAAGTAGAGTGACAAAGAGACATGCCGTTGTTTGCTGGAATTTAAATCTAACACCACTATTATCTGCATGCACAGAGCTGCTTTCATCACATTAGGTGTAGGCATATTGAATGGAGGGATTAGTTGGAACAGGCTGGAACAGCTGTCACTGTGATTTGAGGTCAGGTGCACATGTACTTTGAGACATCAAGCGTGATCCATTTCAGCACTGAGTTCTGTAGGTCACGTCAGTAGTGGTGAACAGGAGTGTTCTTGTGATGAGGACTGTCAGCAATCTGGTGAAGGAGCCATAACATTTAGCAAGTCTGGGGTGGTTTGCATGGAGTACAGTCAGTGTTTTGAGTGAAGGCCAGGAGTAGATAGCTCCTGTTGCTATACCTAACTTAAATGCAAGCTTCACCTTAGCAAAGAGGATCTAGATATTGTTTTACAATGCTCATATGCACTGTTCCCCAAGTGTTCTGCATATCTGTAAAGGTAGAATACTAGTATGGGTTTTATTGGCCAGTTGGTGCATCACACGTAGAGCAGAATTGAGGTTGCATTGCAGAGATGGTGCTTACCTTAAAAATGTATTTCCTGATTTTCAGAATGTAGCTGAACTTGATGTTCTGGAAGGGCATGGGGCATGAGGCATGACCAGGCAACCTGTTACCTATCAGCTCTGTGTTCTTGGGGAACCAGGGCACAGTGTCCAGCCTGGCTGACTCACAAAAGACCTCCCCACCCCCAGCCTCTGCTTGAACCAAAGCCAATGAGAAGGAACACTTACAAAAAGCAATGAAAAGGCGGCGGAAGACACACCTAAACCCCTCCGGACAAGGGTGACAGGATTAAGGAAACTCCCCTAGCCTCTTTTGCATGGGAGATGGGACAGGGAAGCATCTCGATTAGAATACAGAATGGAGAACAGAGATTCCAAGGCAAGACCCACACTGAACTCTGGAACCAGAAAAGCAGGGAAGCACTGCATGATGGGGGATCTCTGCTCCAGACGTTAATGAACCCACGCCTGCACACACCCAGCTTGGGTGTGACCAGACCAATTCTAGTAATAAATCCTTTATTGGTATCCAAAATACTGAAGCTGCCTAATTGCATTGTGAGCTCCCTCAAAGAAACACCGCCCATAGCCAGGAATGATCAGCTCCTATTGTCTAGCCTCAACAAAACTTTGGTATACTCCCTTGAGGCATCAGTTTACCCATAACCAAATCTTGTTGTTCTCCCTTGAACCATTGTTGTTTCCCTACAAAAACCCTACCCACGCTCAAGTAAGTGTTCTGATGCCTGTATCCAATATCTGCATCAGTTCCAATGGGATTTCATCTTCTCCTGACTGATCATCCTGGGGGCTCTGCCTGTCTCCAGCACTCCAGACCCTCACTTACCCTCACCACCTGGGAACCCTGATCTATTCATGCTTCGTGGAGTGCTCAGAACCCAACCCTCTCTCGAGGTATAGCCTTCTGACCCTGACTTGTGTGATCAGTTTTAGTTTTCTAAACCTGACTTTTATAATCAAATTTTTAGTTATAACTGTTTTGTTTGGTTCCCCTTGTATGGTAATACCTGGCAATAACAACTTTCATGGTTAAGCTGGTTGCCTCTCTCTCTCTTTCCCTTTCATATGTTTTTTGGCTTCCCATTCGCTCTGCAGCAATGCTCCTTGTACCTAAGCTAAAGACTCCTGCAGCGCCCAAAAATCCTGTGCGGTTTGTTCATCAAGTGGGTTATTACTAGAACAATTGTAATGTGAAAGTGGGGGTAGGGATGTGCTGAACCTGGGGCATATAAGGATGGTAGATGGAAAGTGCTGCTCAGGTATACTGAGCCTGCTCAGGCGTACTCTATTCCGGTGCGGTGCCTAGGGACTATAAGGGTGACAGCGTGGAAGTGCTGCTCGACACAGCCTGCTGAGTCCAAAGGCATACAAGGGGTTAGCTTGGGAGCACTGATTAACCCAGTCCTCTCAGACATGCCGTTAATGTGTGGTGTTCCTCTGATTCTGGGGCTGGAAGAATCGAGATGTAGGGAACCTAGGTCCCACAGGATAGCTCTATTGGGAGGGAACTTACAGAAGGGAGAAGTAGAGCTCTGTATCAGAACACAAGTGAAACAAGCAGTACATGGATAGAATTACAGAACCAACCGCCCCCCCCCCCCCCCCATCAGAGTAAGCGCAATAAATGAGCACACCCCCAAGTAACAGGCAAGTCTGGTAACAAACTTTAATTGTGTTAATGCAGTTTTTGTTAGTGAATAAATTCAAGATTGAGATACACTCTTATGATGATGACAGGGAACATATACTCAAGATTGCACTTAATGCTTAAAAAAAAAGCAGCATGAGTATTTGTTTTCCAACACATCACCATTTTCTCCATAAAAGTCTGCAAATCTCATACATTGCACAGACTATTGATTTTTGTTAGGAACACCTGAAAATCACTAACTTGATGGCTAGTAACCAGTGTCATAGGAAGAGGAGATTCTTGTACAAAAATGAGCCCCCTGCTATAATGATTTCTTCAACTACTATCTCCAATGCAGATGCTAAAAAGAACATTACATGTAATATTTGAGAGAAAGATGGAGGCAAGGATTCCAGAAAGAGTTCTTTCAGTCCTACCTTTCTGTGTCTGTATCATTTCAGGAAAAATTATACAAGCCTACAGTAAATGGTTTACCTTGGACAAAAGTTCCTACAAAACATCGTTACAAAGAGACTAATCTACAATTAAGATTGTGAGCAACTTTCCCTAATAAACCTCATTTTTTAATGTCTCACACCTGCATAGAAAGTGGATCAGACAAAGCCTTTGAGAGACATGGTGGTTTGAAAAGTCATAGGTTGTAACATTTTCCATACTGTCAAATCTCAAGAGGCTTGGATTAGACCCTTCCAATTTGTTTTACTTAGGGGATCTACTAAAAGCTACCTTAAATATTTTCAGAAAGCCCTGGTGTTTATATTTTTCTTCCTTGGGTACTTTGAATAAACCCACCTCCAACTAAATTACTGAAAGTAAAATCAACATTTGGCCACAAGGGCTATGGGACAGATTTTCAAAGGTATTTTCATGCCTAGGCATCTAACGGGATTTTCCAAAACACAAACAATTCAGGCACCTAAATCCATTTAATTTCAATGAGACACCTAACCTGTTTAGGTGCTTTTGAAAATCCCACTGGGCGCCTTTCTGCATCTCTAGGCACCTAAATACTTTCTGAAATCTGACCTTATGCCCTTTCTCTAGCCCTGCAGTGGTTGAAGTGAGACACAGTCACTCATTTCAATCCAGAGAATGTGGTGGGTTTGTTTTTTTGTAGAGTAATAAAATATTTACCTTTCAATATATCATTCAGCAATGAGGTGCTTAACCACATTAGAGATGGAAAGATCTATTAGGTAGACCATTTATTCACCACCTCTCCCCAGCCAAGAAATAATTAAGTGATACTTAAATGTAAAAGTGAAAACATTTAAAAATTCCCCATTTGCTGGAACTAAGACATGAATTCAGTTCATTACTACCTAAAATATTATCCACCTCTTTTCTGGTTCCCTAAAATTGTTGTTATAGCACTTACTATGCTGCAGTACCATGGCTACAGTAGCAGGAAATTCCAGTGGAACTGATGCACAAGGGGTTCAGATAATTTATTTTTTTAAAACCCTATTTGAAGTTCTTTATCTTTTTCTTGTGCTATTATACAACAGAAACTACCTCCTAAAAACTTCAAAGCTCACAGTGTTGAAAATTAAGGAAAAATTATAAAAATGTAATCATGAGATTACCTAATAAACTATATCACTTGGTTGATATGAGAGATCCTCACCACTCGTCAATTACAATGAAAGTATTTTTTTTTTTTTCCAATCAGACCATTTACTTATCAAAGTGTTCCTCTGCATTTCTGGAACAGAGATATCTAAGATAAACCCTACTTTGTGTTTTCTCCCAGACTGCCCCTCATGCTTACGAAGTGTTTCCCATAAACAGCCACAAAATTAACAACTCCTCCAATACTCTCCTTTCCCATGTCTACAAAAAGCTTAATAATCACTAGACTGCTGTTGTACAGACCATTGCCGAACATGCTATCCAACACTATCTCAATGATTTCTTGTATCCCTTGTCTAGCTATATCCATCTGTTGTCTTGTCTTACACTTAGACTTAGCTTATAAGCCCTTTCAGGCATGGACTATCTTTGTTCTGTTTGCACAGAGCCTGGGGGTCATAGCCACTATGCTAACAGAAACAATATAAAAAATTATAACAAAGATGCAAGAGCTAAAAATTTTCCATCAACTAAGAGTATAAAGCATTATAAATCTTGTGCTGCAACAAACCTTCACCTTATTACAATTAAAGTCTTCTCACGCCTTCTGTTTATACAAACACAGCTGTTCAAGAAAGCAGTGTGTGTGGACTGTAAATTCAAAATAAAGTTGTATGGTATTAGTATCCAGCCCTAAACGCATTATTTGTGGACGCTCTTCAGAGTAAGACGATTTTCCTGTGGCACCACTGAACCTCCGAAAAACGCTCAGTCCTCCAGCTCATGCCCACCTGTGGTGATAGCAACAGAGGCTCAGGAGGAACATGGGGAAAGAGATTAAAGGAAGAGTGCCAGGGCACAGCCAACAAGGTAAATAAAGCAGGGAAGCAACTGGAACATGCCCCCACTTCTGGTCCTGTCAGAGCAGGAAAGAAATTGACAAAGCACTCTGCCAACTGTTCTAGGTTTTATAATCATTGATTCCTCTCCCACGACTGTGTATATTGGAGCTTGAAATTACCCTGATTTTGTTATGTATTTTCTTTTTTGCAGAAGAGCAAACAAACATGACACAGCTCTGGGCTCCCTCTGCTGGTCCTAGAAACAGCCAAATTCTGTCTTCAGTTACACCGGAGAAACCCTTAAACCTCAATAGGGGCAAACACATACAGGACATAATGTGGGCTGCTGAATGAAAATCGTAAAGAAATACCAAGTGGCTGTTATTTCTTTTAGTTTCTCAGTAAATAGGTGATTCTTTTGTTTAAAAAAAAATAATCATGGGATAGTCTCTTCCTTATTAGCCGATTTAAAGATAGTTCCAATCTAAAGGACATTTCACATTTAATATTCAAATAGTTTAACTAAATGTGGTATTTTCTGTTTTGCAGTAGGACAGCTGTAATGAAATCAGCAGATGGATATTTTCAAAGTACAAACACCAAATATATATTAACTGTACAATACTGAGTAAGTTTATACCTTAATCTACTTAAAGTAACCAGGTCAAATTTGAAGTCTCATTATAGGAAACAGACAAATACACAAGATTCAAATAGATTTTATGCTCCTATTGCCTCCTAGTAACTTCTGTGCATTTAGTGTTCTGTCCTGCGTGCCCTTTTCACCTGATTTTACTTGAGCACTGAAAGGGAAAAGAAATCCCTTCTCCCACAACTCATTAAAAAAAAAAAAATTCTCTTGGAATCTAGAAAAATTTCTTATGTAATGACACCACCAAACTGACCAACATTTGTTTTTAACATAGTATCTTAAACTGATATCTATGTTTAAAAAAATAAATCTTAATTCTTTTGTGTTGCACAGTTACCACATATTACACATACTGACATGTAACCACTGGGCAATCAAAATACTTAGGTCACAGCCCTGGAATACACTTTACACGGGTGGGGATCTATGAGTAAGAGATCCTTCAGTGCGCAACATATTGCGCGAGTGGGATCTTAATTATATCCATTTTTGAAACAAGAGCCTCTTAAAAACAACGGTATAGGGTAACATTCTCGTATCTGTCATTATGTACTATTGTCAATTAATATGCAACGTGTAACTGGATGTAGTTAAATAGCATTTGCTATGTAATCACACGATACTTGGGATCTTGTGTCTACTCTGTAAAGTCTGATACAGAAATACCAAATTAAGGAGATATTTGTCTACTTTAAAAAAAAAAAATCACACTTGTACTGCCAACATGTTTATTTACCTATATTACAACTCTTCAGAAAAATGTTATAAATATAAACTATACTTGATTTTATTTTTACTTTTTATGCCTTTGCATTCTTTCAGATGGACAATGAAAATCCATTAAGTCTATTTTACTTTCAATTTCTCAGTGCTGTAATGTTTGGGTTGCAAACACTGTAACACAAGGTTTCTTTGTTTAAAAATAACCATTTCTATTGGAATTTTTTTAAAATAATCACTAGCAACATTTTTATTTGTCTTGGGCTTTCTATGTTTCAATTTGAACCAAATTTCAGTTTATGTCTATATAAAGTCACATAATATGTTTTCATAATTTAATACTTCAATATTAAAACAAACATCAGAACTCCCAAAAAAAAAAAAAAAAAAGTTCTACAGGAAAGTTAAAGGGACACTGTCAATTTACAGAACATGCTTCTGTCCAAAAATATTTTACCTCCTATAGTGCATAGTTGGTTCCATGGTTTCTCCAGTTGTTCCTGTGTTCAAGACCAACACAGCAACAAGTGAGAAAAATATTTAAAAATGCATAACCACAAATATTGGTCACAGGACTCAAAGGCAGGTGAAACACTTAACTCATTTTCTTTTAAAATTAACTAGATATAAAACTGATGTCCCTTTCATCAATTTCTGATCTAATAGCGTCTCCAGACTTAATGATAATTTACACTTGGTAGCTGGACCCAGCCTGATCACATACTCTTAATCTTTGGTGGTTCTACATAGTCTCTTTTCCAGCCTTCAAATGTCTTCAAAGCTACCATGCTAATCCCTTGGCCACCTTGGATTTGTTTTTTCCTTTAACCCGTTTTGCCTTAAGCTTCTTCCTCTGTCTGGGATTCATCCATACTGGGTACTGTCCATGTTGGTCTAAAAGATTCTTTTTGTTTCTTTTAATCTGTGTGTCCATCTTAACTTCATCTGAAAAAAGAAAGCATTTACAAAAGTCAATAAAAACATCTGAATCGGTTTCATACAGGATACTTAGAAACTAGATTTACAAACAGTAACCAAAATAATCTCTCTTCACACACGTCACACATTTTTTAGTCTCTGTATTGACAGTATCAGGAGTTTCCATAAAAGATTTGTTCAGGCCCCAAAAAAAAGCAACACAGGGTGATCCCTTCTAAATAATGCTGTTTGCCATGGCAAATAAGTGGGTCTGGAGTGTGCATTTGGACAGATGCTCTTCCTCAAGCCAAGTATGGGTTGTTGAGAGCAGGAGCTAGTTGCTGGATAGGGAAGGGAGAGTACAAACCCATGGAATTTAGGAGCAGGAACTGGTAATGGAACCTGTTAGGAGAGAGGAACAACATGGACTATGCTATTACAGTTCAGAGCTACTACTGACTATAGATATTGTCTTTTCTCTAATGTTGATGGGTGAAATGAACAGTCACTAGTACCAACTAGAATGAAAAACAAGTTTTTAAAAAGGCAATTCCCCTCCCCACCCATCTTGCTACTCCATTCCAGGCTTGAAAATCAGAAAGGTGGTGGGGAGGGACATGAGGGAGGAAGTGGTTGCAGGGAGTCCATGAAATAAAGGGGGATGGGAGGGTGGCACACACAGGCAGTTCGTGGGAGGAATGGAGGGATGCAAAGAGCCCCCTGGGTGTGCACTGAGCTCAGCCAACAGAACCCATGAAGCGTCTGACCCACCGCATAGATTCACAGCTGTATGCTTCAGAACCTGGGCTGTTTTTTCCTCTGGAGCTGCAAAATTAAAAGCAAACTCACCACCTTGATCTTTGACCTTCTCGGGGGTGACCACCGTTGCTATTTCTTTAACCTCCTCCATTACAACATCAGCGTTTGCTTTCAGGATGTGTTTTAATCGGCTGAGTTCCTTCGGCGCATTCTTCTTCCTTTTCTCAGCTCGCATCTTTCTCTTCCATTTACTCCTTAAACTCTTGGCCATGGTTTGGTTTAGCTGAGGTGAGGGAGAGGTGACCAAAAACCAACCAACTTATCTTCCAAAATTAGACACTTCACATTTAAAGCAACCACTTCCCCTCGCCCCCCACCCCGGACACCGAGCGGGCGAGGAGACGCCTGGCCCCTAGCCGAGAAGTGGGTGGGCTCCAGGCGGCCCCACCCACTCGCTGGACTCAGCCGCGTAGCCAGGGCCGGAGCGCGGCGGGGGGGGGTCGCTACCAGCAGGGAGGCCTCAGCCCAGAACCGCCCAGCGCCACTCACACCCCTCCCCCCGCAGGGGAAGGCCCCGGCGGAGCACGCGACCGCCGGGCTCGGCCGCTTCACTGGGCAGGGGCCGCAGCTGGGCACCGGGAGGCTGGGCCGGGCCGGGGGCCGCGCGCGCTCCAGAATCCACTCACCGAGAGTCGCACGGAGCCCGTTCCCCCACGCGCTCGACTGCCAGGTGCGCAACAGCACTTGCCTTCCGGTGTCTGTGCGGCGCGTGCGCAGCCGCGCGGGGCGGAGTGATGGTGGAACCCGTACACGTCTAGAGCCACGTGCAGGGGGCGGGGCCTGTGAGCCCCCGAGTTAACCCGTTCGGGGCGGGGGGGCAGCTGCAGCAGCAAAACTCTCCTGCGAAGGGAGTGCGCGCGGGGCCGGGCACGTGGACCCGCGCGAAGCCGGGGTCCGTAGTTGGCGCGGGATCAATCTTGGCGGGGCCAGGGATCCCCTCCGCAGTCACTGTCTCCCAGGGAGCTGCTGGGCAGCAACAGCAGCCCTGCGGGGAGACCGCTGCTGGCCTCGGGACAGAACAGCTACAGAAACTGAGCATTACCCTGTATTCTACAGGCGCTAGAGTCATGGGGTCACCCTTGGCAAAGCACTCCAGCTTTGGCCGGGAGGCCAGAGACAGATCAGAGCTGTTGCATTAGAGACCAGTTTACTCTGAGGAAAATGCTTTATCTAGTAAAAAGCCCAAGGATGCAGGTTGAAAATACCTAGGAGAACTTGGTCCTTCAACAGCGTTAATAAATGTACACATTAGCTATACTGGAGGACGGCTAAGTTAGTCTTCCTGGCTTTTGTTTCATCATTGATCATATTCCAATACTAAATAATGTGTTCGACACATCCAACATTTTATTTGCTGATAAAACATGAGAGAAAATAAGGTGCTATTTTCTAGATAAAACTAACAGTAAACACACAATGTAAAAGTAACTCCAAAGATACGTACATCTGACCTTGTTACTGAACATTTAAAATTTTATTATATTTCTTAATACAGCTCAAATATAAGAGCAGGTAGAACATTCATTTACAGTCCTTGACCAATATCTCAGCAAGCCAAATGCATACCTGGTCCTAAACTATCCCAGTTCTTTATTGCTAAGAACAACTTTCACTTTGCCTCCCCCTATTTTGCCCTCACTGGCATTCCAAAATTTCACCAGCCTGGAAAACAGAACCCAGGTCTCCCAAGTAACAAGTGCTGCTGCTTAAGCAATGGTTTACATTTTTAGTTCTCTCAGCTATCTGATCTCCAATCCAGACAGCTAGATGAACAGATTTTAGGATTAAGATTTTCCAATCTTAATGCATGCAAACATTTATAATTCAATGCTGACATTTTTATATGCGCAAAACCACATTCCATCTTTCAATGATATTTATGTTAATCAACAGCTGAAAGATAGGCAATAAATAATTGAGCAATCGAACTCTCTGTATTGTTCTGTTTATACTTGTCCTTGGTAATAAAATAATCTTATAGCTCTAAATCAGAGGAGATTAAAATCTTTTAAAGGAAGTGTAGTTACGTTTTACTAATTAATAATTCCAAGTCTTCCAAATCAAGATCCCACTAATACACATTTTTAGAATGACAGAATTTTAGCTTATGTAAAATATCATTATACACTAACAAAATGATGAGTCTTGATCTTATTCTATCCAGACAGACTTATGATTCCAAAGGAACCATCTGCAACAATTATAGGATAGCAGAAATAAAATGATGGGATTTTCTGATTGTTCATGTTAGGGCCGTCAGAAACTGACAAGCATTTCCATCAAAAACTACCTTGGTCACAAATTAAGCCTTTACTAAAGTAACTGAAATGGCTACAGTGTGCAATTAAAGTAAAATATATATTTTGAGCAGAAACGCATCAGTTACATAAAACCCTTTCATTTCGAAGAAAAAGATTCAGTAACCATGGAATGGAAAAATAGTAAGATTCAGTCTCAAAATATACTGCAGTTTGTATATAATCAAAACCAACCCTATTTAGACAACCCTCTATACACCAAATTTCACTATTTATGGAGGAGTTTCACTACAGATCGCCTACAATTATTTTTTATTTAATGCTTCTAGTAGGCGCAGCAGGTGCAGGAACAGATTGATGATATCTAAGTAGAGATTGATGGCAGCCAATATATACTCTTCAGGGGACAGTCTGTGCATCAGCAAATGAGTGTCATAGATGATAAATCCGCAGAAGAGCAGCGCTCCCGCAGCAGCAAACAACAGCTCTACTGTCTCACTATAGAAAAACAGCTATAACCAAATGATAACGTGAGAAGGGAAAACATTTGTAAGTTCAAATTTCTTATACAAAGGCACTTTAATATTAAAACAAAACTACAATTAGACAATTGTAAATATTTTGCCCTTGTATAGGAATATACATATTGCTAAAAACCAGTAGTAGAAGAGGAAATTCCAAACTTTTTGTTTTCCCCACTCAAATTAACACCCCCACCCTTAAGGTCTTAGTCAGTGTCACCATTCTTCTGGGAGATGTGGATTAGATATGATTTACTTCAAAACTCAGTATATTTACACATATACTACTGATTCAATAAGACTACTCACAGTAGTGAAGTGAAGCATGTGCATAAGTGTTTGCACAATAAGGGCCTACATGAGCTGGAGGGTTGCTACTGGGTGATGCAAAATACTACCCAGGGGCTAAGCACACTGCTTTTGCAGTACTCCAAACTCAAGGAGTAAGACAATCACAAACCGAACATGTATTTTCTGCCAAAAAAAAGTGCAGGCTGTATGCTTGAGCCAGCTTACCAAAAACTGACAAATTCCTACCAGGCCTTCAATGTTGTCTGTTCTCAAACTTCCATTGCACCACAACCCCCTTCTGAAAACAAAGACCCCAGGAAGGGGGCAGAGACCAAGCCCCCCCACCCTGGGTGGGGGTGGAGTTTGAGCTTCTGCCCTAAGTCCCAGCAAGTCTAATGCTGGCCCTGGCGACCCCATTAAAATGGGGTCCCAACCCACTTTGGGGTCCCGATCCACAGTTTGAGAACAGCTGGTCTATCCCTATCATTCCAAATTTGTCTCATTAGAAGCAATGCCTCAGAGGAAGCTCTACTTTCAGGACAGTAATAGTGAAGGACAATGGGGGCGGGGGGGGGGGGGGGGGGGAAGAGTGGCCATCCTGCCTGCATCCAGTCAACCCAGATATCTAGTCTGATTAAGTTCTTTCCCAATCAAACATACTCCCAATTTTACAGTGCCAAAAACAGCATTCTACTGAAATCTATTTGAAAAAAGTGGTCAAAAGGTTACAACATAACCTGAGCCAATAGCATTCATAGATTGCATCAGTAAATACCCACTGCTTTTAATCTTACAATATAAATGAAAGATTTCTACAAAATGGTAACTGAGCAGTACATTTTTAATAGTTTAATGACAGATAATTCATCACTACATTAACTTGTAGTCAATTCCCCTTATAGTTAGCCAATTGGAGACACATACATGATACATTAGCTTATTATAGATCAAGGATAAAATTATCAACAGCACCCTAGTGACTTAGGAGCACAGGTCTTATTGAAAGTCAGTGTATTGAAAATGGGACTGATGATCCTAAGTCATTTTGGCACTTTTGATAATTCTATTTCAAGATTTGTATAGATTTTACTATAGAGTTCTCAAGCATGTCCTATTCTAACAATTGTATTTTAAAAATATATATAATTAGGTGTTAATTAGTAACTAAAACAAAATACTTATGTCAAACAATCACTTCTAGCCCTGAACACAATATATCTTACCCTCAAGAGACCGGAGAGGATGAAAATCCACAAGCAAGCAAACAGCCTGGAAAAAAAAAAAAGACAGTGTGTTAGCTATTTTTCCATCCGACAGAAAAACACCTTGAATACTCTAACAGTTATTCGCATATACATGTGAATACACACAAACACCCCTCCTACCCACCCACCTCTAAGATGCCAACCATAACATTAAATCTCTCTGTTGCAGGTAGCAATGAAAACTGCTGTTAATTAATTTGCTATTTGAAAGTTCCCCGATATTTCAGTGAAAAATACAAATAAATAGTTTGCTAGTGGAATACTAACATTATAGTTTTTAAATTGTTAACGTAAATAGCACAACTGCAAAATAAACTATTTGCCAAAGGAGGGGCTTATATAAAACCAAAAATTAAAACACCCATAAGATTCCCTTAAATCAATTACACAACTCAGCTTTCTGTAGCCTGACTTTTATTCCTATATCTGTAATACTTGTGCTTTTAAAATAGTCTGATAAGGGAACCTACCCTGCTCCAAATTTGCTGAAATCTCTCTTGGACTGCAAAGTATACACAGTCAGCCCAAGAAACACAGCAGTAGTCAGAATAAAAGCTTGTAAGACAACTGATACATCATAGAAAGTCACTGTAAACAGAAAAAAGTAAATGATCATTTAAAAAATAGTATGCTGTGTATATAATAGAACAAGATTTTTGATTTAATAAATGCTTAAACATCATGATGAGTTTTTTTGTATTTATAGATTGTCAATGTGAGAAAGTTGGTTAGATCTGACCTAACAATCTTGAGACTGATACATACAGTACGCATGTACCATATGCTTCTACATTTGCTGGTTCTTAACATTTTTGGTATAAGGTTAGCTTTCTTAAATGGGCACATCAAATCTTTTGTACCTGTGCTAAAAAACATTTTCAGACTTGTGCAAGGAAAGCCTTTTCCAAGAGCAGAGAGGGAAGACAGGGTACTAATCCCATTCCTGCAATGGGAAAGTGGTCTCTTTTCTCCTACTCTTTAACAGTCAAGTCATAGGGGTACAAAGCAAATGTAGAACTTCTATTTTTTCTATTTAATAGGAAGAAAGGATGATAATCTGATTTCCTCCCTCTGCTCCCATGACTGCTACACATGTTGAAATCATGTGTGCAAATCCAAAAGAAGAGCTCCATCACCATCCAGGTCACATTTGGCAGTTTTAAACAGCAATGGGTGCAACGTGTCCAATTCCTTTCCCTATTTCTGTCTGCAATCAACAGGCAGTATTAGAATGACTAGCGTTTACCTGTAATAGCAACAGTCAACGCTTCCAAAAGAGTCTATGAGAAGAAATGGAAAAAAAGCATAAACTAAAGATATCCATATGAAAACACTGTATACATTCACCAGTTTGTAGTTTAAGTATTTTGCTACATAATCTTTTACTATATGCAGAATGTACCATGTGCTATAGAAACATGTTAGTTTGTTAAAAAACTTCAGTTTTAAAAAATAAAGCTCTCAGTAAGACAAAAAATGGAAAATACAGTATGTCTTACTATCCAGGAGAGAGCATAATTGTTAGGCTGTAAAATAAAAATCACATGTATCTCCTTCCTTTCTCCATCTATGGTAAATGACAACTGTAAGTTATGTACCTAACAAGTTTCCCTTAAATAACAATAAAAAGTTAGGTAGATTTCTCAGAACTGTTATTATAACTGAACTGTTCTCAGTTTCTCCGACTGTATATTTCTCAGTATTAAAATACTTTCCATGGAGAAATTTTAGGACTATGGGGTGGAAGTATGTACTTGTGTCCTTAACTCCTTTCCCTTGCCCAACTAGCTTGAAATCAAATCTACTTCTGTTGTATTGGCACAGGACTGAAACAAAACTTACAATTTTCCTTAGTTTAATATTCATTAAAGAAATCATGAAGGGGGGGGGGGGGGGGGGAAACGTTTTCAGAACAGTACCTTGGCTGTTTTTATCCTGTTTACTCTTGGGGGAATTCTGTGGTACTGCATGCCTGTGGAAAATGCCTCCCCCTCCCCCACAAATTCCTTTGCTTCCCTGCAGAAAATGACAGGGAAGCAAAGGGAAGCCAAGGGCGGGGATGTGGGGACAACCATGGGTGCAGTTTTGGGGGGGGCATTGCTCCCCCCAAACATAGGTGAGGTTTGGGAGGCACCCGAGGTTATGTGCCACTGTCTCCACCTATCCCACCCACCCCCCATTTCTGCAAGCGCAGAGCTGCCTAACTGAAGGAGGCTGTGTCTGGGCTCCAATGACTTTGCAGCTGAACGCCGCCTCCTGGGTCCTAGTGCCAATCATGCTCTCCTACTATGTGCTGGGACCCTCCCTGTTTTCTGTGCAACCGTGAGTGCCTGCGGTGGGGCTGGGAAAGTGGGGGGTGAGGGGAAGAGGCAGTCTGGAAGGAAGGGGAGTGGAATAGGGCAGGGGAATGGAGCAGTGGGGAAGGAGGATGAGATGGTGAAGAAAAGTAGATAGGGGAATGGCGGGGGGACGTAGGAGCCCGGCATGTGACATCCTCTCAGCAGCAACTGGGGCTCCCCCACTAAGCAGGCCCATTGAACCCTCACCGCCACAAGCCCCAGCCCCCAACACCTGGACCCCCTCGACACCTGATCCCCACCCCACTGAGCCCCAACCAGCTGCACTTGGACCCCAACCCCACCTAGCCCCACTCCCCTAGCACCCAGACCCACGCCCCGAACCTGCCACACCCAGATCCCCCCTGCCAAACCCCATCTCCCCCACACCCAGACTCCCCCCTCCCCGAGCGCCAACTGGATCCCGTGCAGAGTCCCAATGCCCCTGCACATGGAACCCCACAATGAGCCCCTGTGCATCTAGATCTGCCACTGAGCCACCCGCACCCAGATTGCCCCACACAGAAACCTCTCATCCCACACCCAGATCCCCCCACACTAAGGACCTCCACACTTGGATCCTGCTGGGCTGAGCCTACCCATCCACACCTGGTGCAGAGGGGCAGGGTCCTGGGGTGTTTCTGGGGCAGGCCCAGCCCTTGCCACTGTGTCAGGGTCGGGTGCAGCCTCACTGCAGAGTCCCTGTATTGGAGGAGGCGGGGCTTCAAGGTGATCTCCCACCTCAGTGCAGCCAGTGGCCTGTGCTCCCCACTGCCATCCTGGAGCCACAGTTATTTATTGACAAATAAAATTTGCAGAATTTTAAAATATTGCATGCATAATTTTTAATTTTTTGGAAAATAATTTCCTCAGGAGTACCTGTTGGATCAAATCAACTGTTCTGAGCCCTCACTTTCTTTAAACCTATTATGTCCCAAACTTACAGTTTTGTCCTATCCTTTCTGCAGTGTGTAATGTTTAAACTGTTGAGGAAAACTATTGGAATGCAACATTCCATACTGTACTTGAAATAATTTTTGTAAAAGTTGCATCCATTTTAAACAACTGGAATAAACCCTGAAAGTTTTCTGCATCACAAGTTCAGAAACAGACAAATACAAATCTACATTCCAATTAAGAAAACGGACCCACTGCATGTCTTTTGGAGAAAACATCTTTGTGTTTTATATATGTCAGGAGAACCTGGTAGCCATCTTTAAATTTGAAGAATACAAATTTAAACAACTTCTTCCAAAATGTCAAAGCCAGAGGAATGCTAGTGGTGCAACCAAAACATCTCTTTTTGGCAGACTGAACTGTCCCATTACTTGGGACAAGAACTCCTTAGGCTGTTGAGGGTGACTGTGATAACTACAAAATTCTACATATGGGCTGACTGGTAGTTATATACTATCATGCATGGGATCAAAATTTGAGACTAGCTCATTCATATGATCTTTGGATTGGAAACATGCTCAAAACTCTTAGCACCAAGAAGGAGAAAATCGATTTTAATCTTCTACACTTGAAGCCACTACTGGTCCCTGTCAGAGACTGTGCTTGATCTCAGCTATCAATTGTTTAACAGTTTAGTACGATTGGTAACACAGAAATTTCCTTGAGTCCCATGTTTCCTATTCAGCACCTTATAGACAAAAAAAGAAAAAAAAAAAAAGAGAGTCTTTAAAGTCAAGGGAGATATTAAAAAAGAAGACAAGACAAAAAGAAAAAACTTTGCTGAGGCCTGTTTAAAGCCACAAGACGATGTATTCTTTCCATAAAGAAGCTTGCAGAAGACTGAGTGGAGGATATCAGGCAACAAGGTATGGCTGAAGCATCCAAAAATTCTGAAGAACTGAGAATTTTATATTATACTTTGCAAAAAGGTACAATGAAATAAATTAGCCACCACTGGTTTGTTTTAAAAAGTTGTTTGCAAATAAAATTTACATTAAGCATTACTCTTGTAAAGAATGAAGTTATAAGGATACTTACAAATCCAAAGAGTAGGTATAAATTAACAGGATGCTGATGTCTATACAGGGTTAGTGCTAAAATCATAACCAAAGATCCAAGCACAGATGCCAAAAGCAAAGCAGGGCTGTAAAGTTTAATACAGGAAAGTCAGAGTTAAATATAAGTAGTAACACTACTCCCTGTCAGATTTTCTTAAGAAGCTAATACTTACACCATATGTCTACAATAATACTAAGTTGAGGGATGTGAGAGTTCCTTATACCAAAAGATACAGGCTGTTCAGGGATCTATTAGCTGGATCTAAAACAGTGATCTATTACACTTGTGTTTGGAAGGGAAAAAATAAGCCCACTACATATGCAAAATGTAAGAAGATATTTTTATCTGTAAATAAACAAATCCATAATACTTATACACGTGGGCTCTGATTCTGCAAACACATACAAGTAATTTCATGCACTAATCACACAGAATTCAACATAAACATTAACTAGTAATTTGTTGCCGAAATGAAATTGATAAAGTAGTTCCCCAAGCAAAACATAAGAAGTTTCTGAATTAGATGGGGGGTTTCCAACTATGGCCATGTCTACACTACAGAGCTTACCGCACTGTAGCACTGCTAGTGCAGACGCTCTAAGCCGATGAGAGAGAGCTCTCCTGCCGACATAGCATTGTCTACACCTCCACTTAGGTCAGTATAACTTATGTTGCTCTGGGGTGCGTTGCTTATTCACACCCCTGAACACCATAAGTTATACTGACATAAGTGGAGGTGTAGACATGGTTTATAAATATAATTAAGTAAATATTTTAAACAGTATCCATTATATAGTATTTTGTGCTGCTGTTTTATTGAAATTACAGAGAAAAGTAAAGTTAAGGCACAATTACAAGAGCGTATGTGGCATAGTGCCTGAGAGGGAAAGTTCCAGATAGAATAATACAGATGGAAAAACAACTCAAATAGGATCAGTTGTGGTGAAGGGACAATAGAAGAAACAGTAAGGAACATTGGAGAGCAATGGATAAAATTTCTGAGGCAGAAAGAATCAGGTATGTGAAGAAATTCAGGGTAATTCTCAGTGAGTCAGCAAGCCAGAAATGGTGACTGAGGATGGGGCAAGATATGGTCCAGCTTCCTGGGACAGGAAGTGACAGTTTGACTATACAGCATTCCAAATACAGAGTCAAAAAGCACGAAAGACCATAAGAAAGAAAACCATATTAGTTGAGATGTGAAATGATTAAGGCATGTATCGCAGCAGAGAGATGATCAGGATACGTAAGAAGACAGGAAAGAGAAATATGGGAAGAAAGTAAACAAGATCTAGTCAGATTCCAAGATTTCTAGTAGAGGAATACAGTTAAAGAGAATTATAGAACCAAAGACAAAGAGGGTGTTTTACTCAGACTATATCTGGGAGATGTAAAAATATTAATATAATTAAATGACCTCTCTCCCTTCCCTCCCACAAATTCCAAAGTGACCATTGCACCAGCTACATTTTACTTTTTGAAAAGATTCCCCATTTCATTTAAGAACTTTACCTTTCATGCACAAATGTCTGAACTGGAGTAGAGTACAGAAAAATTGCAGACGTCACTGTGGTCAAAAGAACTTGAATTGAAAGAATGCTGTAGACTTTTCGTAGAAAAGCTGGAATAAAGAAACAAAAATGACATATCAACATTGAATACTCATTGCTGAATCACATTTTAAGGCAAAGTAGACAGCAAATTCAATCTGAGTTTGCAATGTGATATGGAAGCAACAGAAACTGAAATTATTGAACTGCATAAAAACATATCACAGAGCAAAGCAGTAATAGTCCTTTCACCACACAGCTCTGATACACCTGCACAGTACAGGCAAGTCTCATTTTACGCAGGGGTTCCGTTCCGCGGTTCGCGCGTAAAGCGAAAACCGCGTATAGTGAAACACCATTGAGTTGAATGGCGGACAGAATCGCCCGCAGTACCAATGCAGTTTTTAAATTGTGTTTTTTTCTTTCTGGTTTTGCCGACCGCGCAAAGCTGAATTCGCGCATGTAAATGCGCCTAAAATGTGACTCGCCTGTATGTGGAGATATAACTAGGTACAACAGGATGAAAGAAAGAAATCTTAGGTTATTAGATCATAAACTGTCTCCCAAGATGGTAAAAGACCCATTACTCGGGATTTTACATTAGGCTGGACACAGCTCTATAAAAAAGACTGCTGAAAAAAATCCTGTACTGGCAGAGACATGGTCCCAAATGATTTAAGTGTACTGAATATGTTTATAAACACAGACCCACACATTTAGAGCAAAAAAAGTCTCTTCACATCAGTAGCCTTATGTCACCACCTGAATTCTTAAGATCAAGAAAAAAAATGTGTTTTTCTACACCTATAGTAGCTATTTTCACTTCATTCAAAACTTCCCGTCTCCCTGACTAACTTATGAAAAGCTATTCTAGTTCTAGAAGCCAAATTTGACATTTATGTTTCCTCCATAGCAATGCTTGAAGTTCAAACTGAATACCAGAGACTAAATCACCTGGTGAGAAAAAAAGTGAAATCTGAATAGAAGAATTCGAAGCCTCTTTCCCACGTTCTGATAAGAGACAGTACCTCAAGCGAGGAGGGTGAAATTCACCCTTGTGAGGAATGCCAGTGCAAGGCCCCTGTCCTGCTTAAATTGGATTTAAGTGGACTTTCTGCCGATTCTGCATAAAAATAAATTATATCCAGAAAGTTACGAGAGTAAAATATAAATTAAAGCTATAACCATCAAGTGATGGATTAAGCAGACAGGATAGTAGGAAATTCCTCGCACATGAATCTTAGAATTATATCTGAATCCACTTTTGATAATCAAACAAGTTGACCTTCCCCTGAACTGTACTCATCCTGGGCGAGTGCTTGGTGAATGACCCTAGACTGGGGGTACGAGGAGAAAGCTACTATTCATGCAAATAGCCATATGGTGTGCGTAGACCGGATGACGGGAGCTGGATTACAATGCCCGCCCGCCTGATTGCAGCACTCGGAGCCTAGGCAGGAGAAACCGGAAGTGAAACACGGGCAAAGCCAAGCAGCCTAGGACCGGTCTGCCCCGGCTGAGCGTGAAAGCGGCAGCCGTGAACCCAGCGTGTCAGCTCCGGGGCTACCGGGGGCCCGAGGGGTAAAGGCCCAAGGGGGGGGGGGCGGAGGAGTCCAGGCTAAAGGGGGCTCGCCAGGCCCCGCAGGGGGAGCCCCGCAGGCTAACGGGGGTGCGGCGGCGGCGGCGGCGGCTCCGGCCCGAGTCCGGGTCTCACCCATGCGGATGTGGACACTGGCCGAGGCCACGTTGCTGCCGTAGTTGAAGTCATCCTCGATGGAGGACCGGGGGTACCGCGGATCCGCCGCCGCCTCCATCGCCACCGGGCCGGGCGCCTCCGTCTCTCCGACTGCGGCTGCAGCAAAGCAACCGACCTCCGCTCAGCTGGCTTCCGGGTGAGACAATCAAACTCCGAGACACCGAGCCAGCCTCGGAGCCGCCGAGAGCATCGATCGCGGGGCAGCCCGGCTCCCGTCAGGGCTTAAGGCAGAGCAGGCGGGTCTGGGACGTCAGCGCCCGGACAGCCGCGCCTGCGCCCTGAAGGAGAGCAGCAAACCGTGCTCCCATCTCGGTGGAGACTAGCTCCCTGGCTGCAGATAGCAGCTCCCAGCCGGCTCTCGGCTGTTGGTGTTTAGGCGGGCGGGGTATTTCCTCCACGCGAATTTAACCCTAAACTCCCTTAAATGGTGTCTATACAGTTGCTCTACCCCTGCCCCAAAAGCCTAACTAATAGGCAAGTTACTACACGGAAACGGGAACAAAACAGTTACAAGCATTTGATAAGATATTTACAAATGGGCAGGTATTCGCAACGAACCCTTTCAAAGTTTACTTTTTTATACCCTTTAACAAACAAGCAAAGTCATTGCCAATTACTGACTTCAGCTAAAAACCAATTTAAGGCAGTTCACCCTTTTGACTCTGAATCCATATAGGCTTTTCAATCTCCTTCCTCCCTAAGGCCTTTCTTCCCGATCTCTTCCCCTCCTTGCTGACAAAGTTTTTCCTTTGCACCTGTGTGTTCACATAGGCCCTAATTTTTTAAATAACACTGGTATGTGGGGTGGGAAGAGTCATGTGGACTTATTTTAAGACAAATTCTCTTTGTCTTATTTAAAACCATCTGCAGTCAACCCTATGTTAGTAAGAGGCCTTCTTTTTAAAACTTCACCTTATTGCATTCTTTGAACCAGACATCCTCCCTACTTCATTCCTTCTGGCCTTATGACTTATTACTTTCAAGGTCTAGTTAGGGCCTTTCATTACAACACATATTTCTTTAACCTAACTTTAATTCTCTAATTATATATTTATTCTATACCTCAGCTGGCAATTACACCTCCAGCTGCATTGCAAACCTACCCTTTGTCTGTAGCATCAATGGGAGTTGAGGGTGCTCAGAACCTCCAGGGGTTGCTCAGCACCTGGCAGGGTTAAGCCCTAACTCACCATTTCTATTAAATAAAGTTCCTTTGTGATATAGCAACACTGAATTTGATTAATAATAGATTTTCTTTAGCATGTGGATAAATACAATGAGAATCTACAATGTACTTCACATTAACAGCTGAATATAAAGTGAATATTAAAAAAGGGGCGTTATAAATATATGTAGAATTAGTGTTTGTAGGAAACGTTTTTCACTATACTGACACAGGTCTGTTCCACTCATTGTGATGGTTTTGTGAGACTTTAGTTTTGTTCCTGTCTCCTGGAAGCCTGTTTTTTTCTGTTTTAAAGCCAGAAATGCCTAAGGAGAAATGTGAAGGTTGAAAAAGCAGCTTCTCCAAAATGGTTTGCCTCAAAATTATTATGTGGTAGTACATCTCTTTCCTCATTGAGTCAAAGTAAACAACAACTATGTCCTGTAGAAGTTTTCAGAAATTATTAATAGCGGTAAAGCAGGCCTTTGGCTCTAGAATTTGCTCCTGATGTATACCTCTCTAAGCCTGAGTTGTGCCACCTTTAGGGTACAATATAAAGCAGATCTTTGTTGAGGCTTTCTCCTAATAATGGGGTCATGATGAGATTTACAAACACCTTTAAATGTGTGACCTGAAATTTACAAACATTCAATGTCTTGTGGCATAAAGCTAGATGCCAGGATTGGGCTGGGGCACAGCATCACTCGTCAAGCAGGAAGTGATGGAGGCATTGTGTCTCAAGACACTCAGCAGCTGCAGTACCTTTAGAGTTAGACAAAGTGCCCCAGGTGTTTCCCTCCACATCCAGCTCTGCTGGCCATTGTTGGAAGGGAGAGGTCATGGCCCTTCCTCCCATTTCTAGAAGCTAGTACACTATTGGTATGCTAGCCATACAAACTTGGCCCAGTGAGAATAACAATTCTTTGGCCTCACTTGACACTTTTCTTGCCGTTCCTGAATGTGTGTGTCACTCCGAGTGTGCATACATGACAAAACAGCCTTACCAGGGGGTGCACTTGGGGGTCTCATGCAGGAGGGGTGAAGTCTTAAAAATTTACTGAACACTTCCCAAAATGTTACTGAATAATATCAGCAGTGGATGGAGGAGATTGGAAGGTCTACCCTAGTTGGGGGGAGGCTTTAAGGGCTGGAGTCGAGGGTGTCGAGGGGTGGGGGACTAGCCTTAGGGGATCGATCCAAAGCTACAAAGCTGAATTGCTAGGTGGGGTTTGTGCTTTTCTGCACCCTCTCTCCCTTCTGCACTAGTGCCTCCTAGTGGCTGGGCCCTTTGTTCCAGCCAGATCCCTGGGATGGAGCCAGCCCATCCTTGCATCCTCTCAGGCACGTCTGATTTCAGGCTCCTGGGCGTGGCCTGTGTAGAATGAGCAATAAAAAAGGCCTGGCTGTGGCAACCTTGTTCCCCAAGGCACCACCACTCCCTCCCTGAAACCAGCCCCTCCAAAGCTAGCTAGTCAGATATTTATAGCCAATACAGCGTACCGGAAAGACACAGGAGGAGCTGGCCCCCAGCCTTTCCACGCAGCTGCATCTCCTGAATCCTCCTGTCTGGGGTCTGTACAGCAGCCCTGCTGGAGGACAGGGCTGGGTAGGGGGCAGGGCTGGGGGCGGTACAGCAGCCAGGTGGGAGGACTCTTCCGGGAAGCACAGCAGGGAAAGGAGCAGAACGTGGGGTTGTCAGGCAGCCACACGCCGGCAGCTCCTCTGGTGCGGCTGTACCATCCCCAGCCTGGCCCCCAGCCCTTCCATGCAGCTGCATCTCCTGAGTCCTCCTGCCAGCAGAAGTCTCCAGTGCAGTGGGAGGAGAATAGAATCCCCACCCCACTGGTAACATGGGATGGATGTGGATCATGGGGAGGGAACGGGGAGAACGCAAGGGGCACAGGTTGGGGGTGGGGTGGGGAGGAGTCACATGGGGGGTCACATAGGGAGGTCACATGCCCCCCCTCCTGTTTCGCTCCCATGAATGCAGCGTACTGGCAAGAAATGATTTCTACTTGCACCACTGCGTTTAACTATGCTAGTTAGCGGGCTGATTTTTTTACTGAAATAGTTATACTGGTACAATCCCTACTATGGATGCAGTTATGTCTATAAGGGTGCTGTATTCCACTCCTTCCCATACAGGAATAACCTATACATAAGCTTATAAGACACATAACTGCATCAATGCCAGGGGTATTGCACCATTTTAACTATACTAGTATAGTTAAAGTGGTATAACTTATGCATGTATTTCCTATTTAATAGGTGCCCCTTGATAATGCCCCTCTCACTACTACCACTTTCTTAAAAAACAAGGGAAATTCACTGCCCCAAAACATAATTCACACAGACTTCTGGGTGAATGGAAATGCCTTGTCCACTTCCAGAATGTAAAATGCACCAATTCTTAAACCTCAAAAAAAACAACCCAGGAAATACAGAATTAAGGTAATTTCTATCATCTCTTCCCCCACCCCATCCCCAGCACCATCTCCTTTCAGCAATGTCTTAACAAGACCTAGAGAGAGATCATAGGACTATACCATTCCTGAGCCCAGTATGCAAAGCTAACATGGATAGTGTGGGGAAAACTCTCAGGCATTGTCTTCCCTAGGTCAATGGTAGAGCTTAGGTCAGACTTTGCGAAGATGAGCACTACATACACCCAACCACTTCGCCTGCTCTAGGCAAACTACCAAAGACTTGCTAGATGTTAACATCTATACTTCCTGCTCCTAAGGATTTATTGCACCATCATTTTCAGTTAGTTCCGACTAAGCCTTTGGTACAGTGTCATGTGTGACACTGTAAGGAGGAAATTTTGTTAACCCAGTAACATGCTCATAACCACTGGCTGCTGCTGGAATACCAATTGTTATGCTTATTGCAGAAAGCAGCTAAAAGGCGGCCTTTCTGAAACCTTAGCACCACTAACCAGCCAGAAGGGGAGGGCAGAAGTGAGTGACCACAAGGAGTAGGGTGACCAGATGTCCCGATTTTATAGGGACAGTCCCGATTTTTGGGTCTTTTTCTTACATAGGCTGCTATTACCTCCCACCACCTGTCCCGATTTTTCACACTTGCTGTCTGGTCACCCTAACAAGGAGCAAACATGACCCTGTGCACTCCTGACTTGAGCTTTTACCAAATAATCCGGTTTTGCAAGATGGAAAGTCTGGCCATAGTTAACCCTTTGCCAGACTTTCCATGTGAAATACAGCTGGTTAACTGATGGGAAATTCCACACTTCTGCTCAGCAGTTTTTTTGAATGAACAAGCTATGTAATAACAAATGGGGTATAAAAAGAGGAAGAAATCTGAGCACGGTGGAAACTTGAACACTTGGATGCTTGAACATTTAGACACCTCTCGAGTTCCCCTGCAGACTGAAGGCCGGTCACGAGACCTCCTCCAGGCCGTGGGTAAATATGAATCTGGGATTTTGAGGGTGTTTTACCAACCTGTTGCAGACGTGTGTAAGTGCTTGAGACTAAATAAGGTAAAGCTTTAAGTGAAAGCACTCTTGAATTGTACTGCTTGTGCCAGCCATCTATCAGTCGGATGACTGTGTCCCCATTGATTTATTTCCTGCCACCACCTCACCAGGAGTAAAAGTTACCCAGAGCTTTGGGTTCAGAAACCAGCAGGGGTGAAAGTAACTTACAGGACTTACCGGTACGCCGGAGTCCTGGGTGAGGGCATGGCCTCAACCAGAAGAGCTGTGGCCTCGACCGGAAGAGGCGATTTAAAGGCACCTGCCATTGGTGGGAACCCCGGGGCCTTTAAATCACCCCAGAGCTACCAGCTGCAGAGGCGGCTGGGAGCCCCGGAGCGAATTAAAGGGCCTGGTGCTTTGGCCGCTGCAGAGCTCCGGGCATTTTAAATCTCTGCCAGAGCCCCGGGGCTCTGGTGGGGATTTAAAGGGCCTAGGGCTCCCCACAGCGGCCGGAGTGCCGGGCCCTTTAAATCCCCGCCAGAGCCCTGCCGCCGCTACCCGTAGCGGTGACAGGGCTCCGGCAGTGCTTTAAAGGGCCCAGGGCTCCCAGCAGTGGCAGGAGCCGCTGGGCCTTTTAAAGCGCCGCCCGAGCTCCGCTGCCGGAGCTCCGGTGGCGCTTTAAAGGGCCCGGGGCTCCCTGCAGCGGCTGGAGCCCAGGACCCTTTAAATCACCACCGGGGAAGCCGGTACGGTCCGGCACGGCGTACTGGCTCTTGCCGGTATGCCGGGCTGGACCGTACCAGCTTACTTTCACCTCTGGAAACCAGACTGCTAGAACTCCCTTGGGCAAGAAGGCAGTCCCAAGGCAGAAGGGGTACATGGCACTGTGTGAATGCCACTGCTGAAGTGGGTTTCTTCTGGGCACTGAGAGCATCAATAGAGTGTTAGAAAGGATGAATCACTCTTATATTCCCCTATCTTCTTGACATACCGAGTGGAATGTCAGCCTTTGGAGATGACAGCAGCAGTCATTCTAGCATCCCTGAAACTCTACAGAAGGTTTTAAAAACTCTTTTTCATACATTCTCAGATGTTGGTGCCAAGAGACCTGTTATGATCATCTACCTGAATCTCCTGCATATCATAGTCCAGGAAAAAAGGGATCTCTGATTCCTCTAGCTGCACCTCCCTTCAAATAGCAGTGCAAACTCTGGAAATTTGCTGCAACTAATCCCTGGATCAAACCAGCTACACCTAGCACAGGGGAAGTCAGTAGGAACATATGAAGAGGAATGATCGGTAGAGCATTGTGTAGGATACAGCCCATCACAGGAAATGGCAGATTTTGTTAGGAATAGGTCAGGGTTGGTCATCCCTGTGCCTATTGCCAACTCCAGGAAGGCAGAATGAAGGTTGTCTGGGAGATGTTGCCTTAACTCTTTATTTCCTGTTTTTTCAGAGGTGTAAGTATTGGTGCATTTCCTGTTCCGGAAGGATTCAAGGGACTGCTAGCCAACTTTAACTCTATGTTAATGAAGGTTTTGGGCAATTACTTTGTGAAGGGGCAAATCTTGGGTCCACTGTGATCCACGACTGTGTTCCACACACTGTCACCTCCTTGCTCAGCAGCTGCACAAGTTCTGACCATAGATCTGCTTTGAAGCTATTTCTTGCTTTCTTCTTCATTGGCCTAACCATCTGTGGATCTGTCAAGACACTGAAGAAACCCTATATGTGAGAGCAAGGGGCCCATGGAAAAAAGCATCAAGATTTGGCCTGAGGTGAATTGAATGTAGTGCTGGTGAAAGTGACCAGATTAACAGCACTAGTCACTGAAGTTCTATTTATGAAAAGAAGAGTTATCTGTACAGAAAGACAATGCCAATGTAAACCACACCAAACCTATAAGCCTTAACCCTTTCTAGAGGGATCATTGCTGGGTTGAGAGATTAGTAGTGCGAACATTAGTTCTTAGCCTCTGTCTTGAGACTGCTATTTAGGGCTAATTGTAGTGGCAGTTTTGAAAATGTGGATACCTATAGACAAGAAATTTATGTAAGCCAATGAACAGCTTTTGATGAAACAAGTATGTGCTTTAACTAAGTATGTGCTTTAAGTGGGCTGCACTGTGCTATACTCTGCAGAAGAATTACTGTACTACACAAATGTGAGCTGTGATGTTCTAGTGATGTGCTGGGAAGGATCATTGAACAGAATGATTTTTTTGTCAGGGTAGACAATGTAATGCCCATGCCTGAATCTTAGTACCTGGGTAAGAATATGTAAGTGTTCTTTGATTCTAGTTTTTAACAGCACTAGTGTAGGGTCTGCTTTTCTTCCTTAACCCCAAATATATTTGATTCTCATTCACATGCAAATTCTTTCTTCAAATAGATTGCTGCTGGGAATGTAGCCTGAGAAGCTTGCAAGCTTTCCTGAAACGTATGCTTCCCATGATGATAGTAAGTTATGAAATTCATGTGAAGGGCCTGGTAGCTCTCTCAGAATATAAATGTGAACTATTTATTCAGAGAGGTTTACAAAGAGGCTTACTGTCATCTTGCATTTGTGGGATTTGTTACATCTATACAGAGCAGAAAGCAAATATAAAATGGTGCTAGAACTTTTTTATATTTATAGCTATCTTGATCCATCAACAATCTAAAAGAACAGCATGTAGATCAGAAATGCTATCATAGATAGTATTTTGAAGTACAGATTCATTTTAACACCATTTGGTGAGGCTGTGGAACAGTTCAGTTCCTCTCAATATGAGAAAATCCATCAGTCCAAATGCCTACCATGATTCAGCCACTATATCATTGACACATCTTGCTCCCCATCCCACTAGTACCATTCTCCTACAAAGCTACAATGACAAACATAGAGTTTTTGTTGTTTCAGTCATCAAGCCATTATCAAAATGTGGCTGGGCATTCACTGAGCAAAACTACTTCCTCAACAGCATTAGCTAGCTCCAAAATAAGTTTTATGACAATAGATGAAGCATTATTACTATAGCATAGTGTCCTTCGCAGAAGAATTAACCTCCCTTGATTTGATGGGGGTCAACTAAGCCTTTTCCATCACTCTGTAGGACAAGTTAGAAAACTGCTTAGCAATAGCTCACTTGAGATTTCACTGGTCCTCAGCTAAATTGGAGAAACATATCTACTAGACTTTGAGCAATGTAAAAATAGCACAGTAATAATTAGGGCTCTCAATTAATCGCAGTTAACTCACAAGATTAACTAAAAAAAATAATTGCGACTTAAAAAACCGCGATTAATCACAGTTTTAATTGCACTGTTAAACAATAATAGAATACCAATTGAAATGTATTATAAATATTTTGGATGTTTTTTTACATTTTCACATATATTGACTTCAATTACAACACAGAATACAAAGTGTACAGTGCTCACTTTATATTATTATGTTTATTTTTATTATTACAAATATTTGCACTGTAAAAATAAAACAAAATAAATAGTATTTTTCAATTCACCTCACACAAGTACTGTAGTGCAATCTCCTTATCGTGAAAGTGCAATTTACAAATGTAGATTTTTTTTCTTAACTGCACTCAAAAACAAAATAATGTAAAACTTTAGAACCTACAAGTCCACTCAGTCCTACTTCTTGTTCAGCCAATCGCTAAGACAAACAATTTTGTTTACATTTACAGGAGATAATGCTGCCTGCTTCTTATTTAGTGTCACCTGAAAAGTGAGAACAGGCATTTGCATTGCACTTTTGTAGCCGGCATTGCAATAGATTTACATGCCAGAGACGTTAAAGATTCATATGCCCCTTCATGCTTTGGCCACCATTCCAGAGGACATGCTTCCATGCTGATGACGCTCATTAAAAAAAGAATGCGTTAATTACATTTATGACTGAACTCCTTGGGGGAAAATTGTATGTCTTCTGCTCTGTGTTTTACCCGTGTTCTGCCATATATTCCATGTTATAGCAGTCTTGGATGAATACCAAGCACATGTTGTTCATTTTAAGAACACTTTCACTGCAGATTTGACAAAATGGAAAAAAGGTACCAATGTGAGATTTCTAAAGATAGCTACAGCACTCAACCCAAGGTTTAAGAATCTAAAGTGCCATCCAAAATCTGAGAGGGATGAAGTGTGGAGCTTGCTTTCAGAAGTCTTAAAAAAGCAACACTCCAATCAATGCAGAAGCTACAGAACCCAAACCACCAAAAAAGAAAATCAACCGTCTGCTGGTGGCATCTGACTCAGATGATGAAAATGAACATGCATCAGTCTGCACTGCTTTGGATTGTTGTCAAGCAGAACCCGTCATCAGCATGAACGCATGTCCTCTGGAATGGTGATTGAAGCATGAAGGAACATATGAATCTTTAGCGCATCTGGCACATAGGGTGACCAGATGAAAGGACCCAAAAATCGGGACTTGTCCGAGAAAAAAACAACAACCTCCCGCCGGACTTGTCAAGCAAAAACCCCCCAAAAAACACCTCTCGCTAGAATTCTCCAAACTCTGAGCTGTGCTTCATTTCTCACATGGGATGGAAACCTGCTGGCTCAGTGGTGAGCTGGCTGGGCTCAGCTCTGGGTCCTAGGAGAGAGGCTAAGGGCTCAAGGGGGGGCCACAATGCAGAGTCCTGTTGACAATGTGGCTTCCCTTGCTGCAGCTGCTCTATGGCTGGAGGGTCCCTGCACCTAGGTCAGGGGCTGCAGCCTCTCGCCAGAGCCACATTCCCACTCCCACATTCTGCTCTGTCACCAGCGCCCCCATCCCACTCCGTGGCTGGCTGCTGGGCTGGGGGACAGGGCCCTGGAAGTGCCCAGAGTTCCCCATGCATCTTCTCCAGCCCAGCCATACCCCATGCGCTCCCCCAGGCAGGTGGGCAGTTCCTGCCGCCCGGCTCTCACCAGAGACTGGAAGCAGCTTGTTAAACAAACACGAGCACCGCCGGAGATCTCCGAGCAAAAATAAATAACCCCCCAGAGATCTGCGAGAAAAAACAAACAAACAAAAAAAAAACCCGCCGGAGTTCTCCAAGCCCCACCGGAGATCTCAGAGAAAAAAGGAAAAAAAAAACCATGACGGAGTTCTCCAAGCCCTGCCAGAGATCTCAGATTAAAAAACCGACAATAACAACAACAAAAAACCCACCGGAGTTCTCCGAGTCCCGCTGGAGATCTCCGAGAAAAACAAAAACAAAAACAAAAAACCAAAGCCCCGATATCGGGACATGGCGTCCCGACCATGCATTGGTTGGGTCGTGGGACAAAGGAGGAAAAATCGGAACAGTCCCGATTTTATCGGGCCGTCTGGTCACCCTACTGGCACATAAATATCTTGCGATGCTGGCTATGGCTATAACAGTGCCTTGCAAATGCCTGTTCTCACTTTCAGGTGACATTGTAAACAATAAGTGGGCAGCATTATATCATGCAAATGTAAACAAACTTGTCTGAGCGATTGGCTGAACAAGAAGTAGGACTGAGTGGACTTGTAGGCTCTAAAGTTTTACATTGTTTTATTTTTTAGTGCAATTATTTTTTGTACATAATTCTACCTTTGTAAGTTCAACTTTCATGAAAAAGAGATTGCACTACAGTACTTGTATTAGTTGAATTGAAAAATACTATTAATTTTGTTTGTTTACAGTGCAAATATGTGTAATAAAAATAAATATAAAGGGAGCACTGTACTTTGTGTTCTGTGTTGTAATTGAAATTAATATAATTTAAAATGTAGAAAACATCCACAAATATTTAAATAAATGGTATTCTATTATTGTTTAACAGCGTGATTAATCCCGATTAATTTTTTTTAATCGCTTGACAGCCCTAGTACTTATGCTTTGCTATTTAAAACACAACACTCAGCAGTAATAGTTCTTTAAAAAGATGCATTACCCCCAATTCATATAGTGTCATAACATTTCTCTTGGGATTTGCTAATGCAGAGCTTTTGATGAAGCAGTTTTTGCTGTGTGAGTACTCGTCACATTTGACAGCATGTCTTACAGCAATGTTTCTCAGCCTTTTTAATACCAGGGACTGGCTTGTTGCCTAAACTGTCATGGACCTCTTGAGAAGGAAAAAAATGAATAGTGTTTCATTGTTATTTCTTGCTGCTTTTTTCAGTATTGCCAGGCATTTCTTTTTTGTACTATCTGTATGTAAGGCATTTTTCTTGCTCAGCAACACAGGGCCACTACAGTTCTGTTTATTGGTTAAAGTCCAGTTCAACCTGTTATGGGATATGAAAATGTTAACATGATTTTTAAACAGTGTTTCAAATGAAGGGTACCAATAATTTTGTCTACAACTGTATACCTCACTTTGTACACTAGAGATAATTCAACTGATTTAGTTATAAAAATAATTTAAAAAATCAGATGGATTCACTCACCATACTGTTAATGAGATGTTTGTGCCTGTGTTGTAGACACAAGTCTTTCAATCTGGGGATGAATGTTTGACAAGAACACTTGGAGCATCTTTCCAATGCAGCCAGTTGCAGTATTTTGTTTTTGTTGCAGTCATAGCAACCAGTTTCACGGAGGTACGTGCAATGGAACAGGAGCAAACGTTTGGCAGCAAGTTCACGGAGTTGTGGGTATTCACTTCTGACTGATCCATAAAACAGGAAAGATCACTTCATGAAACTGTAACTTCAGACCCTCATCACTTGACAGTTTCAGCAATTTGTCCTCCAGTGATGGTGACAGAAATGTCTCAGTTTCTAGAGAGGAGAATGGATCATGAACCCATTGCTTTCCTTTCCATGGATCAGAGGCTGATGGGAAATAGTCCTTGAACTTTATATACAATTTCTTTTTCTAGCTAACAATGGGATTTTTGCTACAATATAGTACTTGTATTAATTGCATATACATTGGCATGAGGAGTAGTTCATTTGGACACTGAAAACTGCTGACCCTAAAATTCCACACACATTCACTATGGGGTTGAAAGGCACTTTCCCTATATAAAGGCTGACTAACTGGGCCTTATGCAGATGAAGTGCGAGGGGTGAGAAGGCCTCAACCTGGGTCTCATGGTGTGATGCTGCAATGTACCTTTCCTGCTTGAGCCTACATACGGAAATAAAAGTGAAGTCTATTCAGGCCATCTCTGTGGCCTGATAGGGATGCTGAGTCTTTGGTGTCTCTCCTGGTTCATATCCATCATTGACCTCTGTTGGGAAGTTTTCTCCTAAATGTATGTTTAATGATGTTAATGTTTATGTTTAGATTAATGTGTTTGCTGTAATGATTAGTATAAAATGAGTTAATTATGGAACAGAAATCAATGGAGTCCATGATTCAAGATGGTGTCGTGCTATAATAACTCGGATTCCATGTTGTTGCTCTTTCTTGTCAGAACTTTCACACCTTTTCAAACTAGTGGTGGGAAAAGAGCAATGGACTCTTAGGGGGCAGCTAGAACCAGCTAAGTTCACGCCACTGAGCCTATAAAAAGGGCTGCGCGCCTGAGCATTTTTGCTGTCCATCAGAGCAGCAGCCAGGTATCACGTTGATTTCTGCGGACGTCGAGGATCTCCTCAGTGACTCCGGACCCACACCATTGGCCAAGAAGACATCACTTACCATCACTCATGAACTATAACACCTACCTATATCCTGTGTGACAAAGTTCCTCCTCTACCTCGGTGGGTCCTGCGCTTATTGACAGATTTTTGTTTGCCTCAGAGATCTTCCCCTCTGGTAGAATCCATAGTCCAGGTTAACTCCTCTTGTGTCTGATCAGGAGTTGGGAGTTTTGGGGGGAACCCGGGCCCGCCCTCTACTCCGGGTTCCTGCCCAGGGCCCTGTGGACTGCAGCTGTTTAGAGTGCCTCCTGGAACAACTGCACGACAGCTACAACTCCCTGGGCTACTTCCCCATGGACTCCTCCCAACACCTTCTTTATCCTCACCACAGGATCTTCCAGCAGTACGCCCTCTTAGGGCTGGTCCACACTACCCCCCAAGTTCGAACTAAGATACGCGACTTCAGCTACGTGAATAACGTAGCTGAAGTCAAAGTATCTTATTTCGAACTTAAAAGTACTTACCGCTGGTCCACACGGCGGCGCGCAGGCTCCCCCGTCGACTCCGCCTGCTCCGTTCGTGGAGCAGGATTACCGGCGTCGACGGGGAGCACTTCCTGGTTCGATTTATCGTGTCTAGACAAGATGCGGTAAATCGAACCCAGAAGATCGATTGGACGCCGCCGATGCAGCGGGTAAGTGTAGACCTACCCTAACTCTCAGCTCCTAGTGCCTCTTGCTCCCAGCTCCTCACACGCAACCTCCTTCCACAGCTCCTGACATCCGCGCCTCACTGACTCACTGGGAGGCTTTTGACTAGTTTCAGCCAGCCCCTGATTGGCTGCAGGTGTCTCAATCAACCTCCCTGCCTTCTGGAAAGTTCTTAATTGGCCCCAGGTGTCGTGATTAACCTGGAGCAACTGCCATTTGGTTAACAAGGTATCAGGGATTTGTTTAGCCTGGGGCTAACATCTGGTTCCTCACCACTTTCCTATAGCCATCTGGCCTTGCCCCGTCACACCTGATTCCAGCGACGCCTTTATCTGCAATCCTGGTTCCAGTTGCTCTTCGCTGACGGTCCTGTGCTCCTCTCTCCCGTAGCCCAAGTCAGGCTGCGAAGCTTAGGCCTTGGCTACACTTGCGAATTACAGGGCAATAAAGCCTCCCAGAGCGCTGTACCTCACTCACTGTCTACACTGGCAAGGCACGTACAGCGCTGTATCTCCGTGGCTACAGCGCTGCTGGTACTCCATGTCCCTGAGAGGAATAACAGCTGTTGCGTAGTGGCTGAGACGCTGTTCCTGCAATGTAGTCGGGGGAGTATGCAGTGACTGACCTCCAGAAGCTCCCTTTGTTTTGAAACGGCACTTCCGGGTCTGGAGTTCAGAGCTCCGTTTCGGGGGCTGCTTATCAAAAAAACAAACACAGCTACTGTTTGCTTTGAATGAGTGAGAGCCAAGCAGGGGAGTGCCGGCAGCAAATGTTTGTTTGAAGAGAGAGGCGGCGGGGGAGCGAGGGGGAGGGGTTGGGGTCAGTTTCGGTGAGTGGTTGCTTATCTGCTCTAAAAAAAACCCAAAGCCACTGCTGTTTGCTTTCAGTGAGTGAGAGAGAGGCGGGGGAGGTGGCGGTGTGTAAACTTAGGAGATAATGAGCTGACAGTCTGTGGATACCCCAAAAACCCACTTTCTCTCCCCACACGCTCCCTGTCACACTCCACCTCCCCCTCCCCCCCCATTTGAAAAGCATGTTGCAGCCACTTGAATGCTGGGATAGCTGCCCATAATGCACCGCTCCCAATACAGCTGCAAATGCCTCAAATGTGGCCACGACAGTGCGCTGGCAGCTGCCAGTGTGGACAGACTGCAGCGCATTCCCTACTCAGCTGTATGAAGGCGGGTTTAATTCACAGCGCTGTACAGCTGCAAGTGTAGCCTTAGCCTTAGGCTAGGTCTACACTACCCCCCCCTGTCGAACTAAGGTACGCAACTTCAGCTACGTGAATAACGTAGCTGAAGTCGAAGTACCTTAGTTCGAATGAAAAAGCACTTACCCGGGATCCACACGCGGCGCGCAGGCTCCCCCATCGCCTACTCCGTTCGTCGAGCTGGATTACCAGCGTCGACGACGGAGCACTTCCTGGTTCGATTTATCGCGTCTTGACAAGACGCGATAAATCGAACCCAGAACATCGATCGCGCGCCTCCGACGGGACGCGTAAGTATAGACCTACCCTTAGTTTGAGGTCCAGGATTCGGATCCCACGCTGTCAAGCTACAACGAGATACACCACCATGAGCTGTTTTGTCTTACGTGAAGTTGTCTCCTCTGACTCAGTACAGTATTGGGGTAGTTTGTGTTTTCCTTGTGTTTAGTTTAAATATAGCCAAGGTTAAGGGTTGTATGGATCTCCGGGCTTCACATCCAATTGGGGGCAGCCACACTTGCATTTGTATTGGGTTGTTTATTCTAGTTATCATTCCCCTATCCCTGCTATTGTCAATTTCCTTAATAAATCTTTAACTGTTTTCGAAGTATACACATCTCTCTGTCTCTTTTCTATCATACACGAGAGGGAGGTGGGTGGACTGACAAACTGCTTCCACAGGTGATCAGATAATATATGCCAGCCCAAGTTCCTGACACTGTTGGCTAGGTTGAATGTTAACACCTCCATGCTGGCGTAAATGGGATGGACTGGTGAGGAGAGGCCCTTGGACACACCTTCTCACTCTCCCTCCCAGAGCCTCAGTAACGGACATAAGTTGTGCAAAGAGCCCGTCCATTACAGGATGAATTGTACCCTATATTAACAAGTCTTAAGAACTTGTGCACATTTTTAAAATATACATTGATTATTTGTTTCCTGGCTAATATACAGGAGAAACATGTGAAATGTCACAAACAGTGAAAATTCTCTCAAAACTTGAAGCTTTACAAATGTGAGTAGAGTTTATATCGATTTTTTTTGTGTGTGTGTGGCTGTGTTGTCAAGTCATTATGTAAAATTTCAGTTCCTGACAAATGCAGCCTATTAGAAAGATTACAGTGTGTAAGCAATCAGTTTAACCGTGCTACTCTCCTGGCTCATGGGTAAGAAGCTGGGTAATGGTTGGAATTTATGTTATGGACCATATAGCAATTTGTAAGAAACTGAATTCAGACACAGTACAGTTTTTAGTCTTGCATTTACATTTTGTGAGGAGATATTTATATTCCTTCAATCTTATCCCATAATAGGAAGAGAATGATAAGTTTAAATGCTATTGTGAGTTATTTACTAGAATGGATGCATCTAGCTGACTTTAGTAGTGAATTTGAACTATTACATTGCCGATGGATTTATAATTATGGCTATGCAGCTTGGCCAGCAAATCCTATAGATTTCACCCATCAACCACTTTACAAATGGTAAAAAAACAAGCTTGCAATTAGAATACTATACAAAATTATCAATCCCTTATAGAATCATAGAAATGCAGGGCTGGAAGGAAACTCAAGAGGTCATCTAGTCCATCCTCCCTGTGCTGAGGCAGGATTACATACAGCTAGACCATTCCTGACAGGTGTTTGTTTCACCTGTTCTTAAAAGCTTCCAGTGATGGCAATTACACAACCCCCTTTGGTAACCTGTTTCAGTACTTAACACAGGCGCCGACTTTCTGTGGCGCCGGTGGGACCTCACGCTCAGCGTCGGGGGTGGGGCCCCGCCCCCGACGCCGGGTGACATTGCGGGGCCCCGCCCCCGACGCCGGGCCCCGCCCCCGACACCGGGTGACGTTGCGGGGCCCCGCCCCCGACGCCGGGCCCCGCCCCCAACGCTGGGTGACGTTGCGGGACCCCGCCCAGCGTCGGGGGCGGGGCCCCACAACGTCTCCCGGTGCTAAGGTAAGATGGCGGCGGGCCCCGGGGTTGGCGGGGAGCTGGCCGCGGGTCCCGGGGGATGGCGGGGAGCTGCCGGTGGGTGCAGAGCACCCACCAATTTTTCCCCGTGGGTGCTCCAGCCCCGGAGCACCCACGAAGTCGGCGCCTATGGTACTTAACTAGTCTTATAAAAGTTTTCCCAACATCTAACCTGAATCGCTTTTGTTGCAAATTAAACTTATTACTTCTTGTCCTGCCCGGTGTGGTGGCTCGTGCCTGTAATCCCAGCTGCTTGGGAGGCTGCGGTTGGCGGATCGCTCAGGAGTTCTAGGCTGCTGTGCGCTATGTCAATCGGGTGTTCGGTGCTACTGACAGCCTGGCCAGCGGGTAGTAGGAGGACTGGCTAGAACAACACGTCTGACGTGTTGTGGTCGGCGCTTTCTCTGTGAAGGGTGATAGACCGATCGATGACCGTGACTTCTTGTCCTACCCTCGGTGGACATGGAGAACAATTGAGCATTGTCTTTATAACAAGCTTTTACATATTTGAAGACTTATGTCCCCCCTCAACCTTCTCTAGACTAAAAATGCCGAGTTCTTTTAACCCTTCCTTATAGGTCATGTTTTCTAAACCTCTTACCATTTTTGTTGGTATGTTTAAAGCCAAGCTTCTGTGTACTCTCTGTGATCTTAATGGACATCGGATTCACACCAATGAAGAATTGTGACAAACTGACCTGAGACCATTGCTTGCTTTACATGGGTCACATATGCTTGGGGTGATCCTAAACATCTGACTACCAGAAGGAGTGGAAGACGGGGCCATCACTCCAAAATTACCCTATACACTCCCCCTGAAGCTCTGGAGATACGACAGTGGGCAAGATGGACCATGCTGTGACCCAATATGGCAGCTCTTATGTACAGGTACATAGTTCCTCCCTAGGCTGCTCAACTGTTAGTCCATTAAAGCAGTTTTCCTGAGACATCAGTGACTTCAGTTTCAAACACTTGTGCGGTTTCCCTTTTGTTCAGTAGTTGCATGTGCAAAAACTTTTTTATGCCTTGGTTTCATCACCCAAATGTACTGGAATTGGCCAGATACTTTTCAGAGAATGGGATAGTCTGCTTGGTCTACCTTTACGTGAGAAATTACATTGCTTTTTTAGTCATGGTGCTGTAAACCAAGAAAAATCGATGCTGATAAGAACTATGCATAATATTAAGAGAAAATAATATCTAGAGATAATTATTGAAATTCCATTACAGTTGTAACCAGCCAAAACGTGTCCCAGACTTTTTAGAAGACAGATTGGCAAGTCATGCCTGACTAACCTAATTGCCTTCTATGATGAGATAACCAGCTCTGTGGATGAGGGGAAAGCAGTGGATGTGCTATTTCTTGACTTTAGCAAAGCTTTTGATACAGTCTCGCACAGCGTTCTTGCCAGCAAGTTAAAGAAGTATGGGCTGGATGAATGGACGGTAAGGTGGATAGAAAACTGGCTGGATGGTCGTGCTCAACGGGTAGTGATCAATGGCTCCATGTCTAGTTGGCAGCCGGTATCAAGTGGAGTGCCCCAAGGGTCGGTGCTGGGGCCGGTTTTGTTCAATATCTTCATCAACGACCTGGAGGATGGTGTGGACTGCACCCTTAGCAAGTTTGCAGGTGACACTAAACTGGGAGGAGTGGTTGATACGCTGGAGGGTAGGGATAGGATACAGAGGGACTTAGACAAATTAGAGGATTGGGCCAAAAGAAATCTGATGAGGTTCAACAAGGACAAGTGCAGAGTCCTTAGGACGGAAGAATCCCATGCACTGCTACAGACTAGGGACCGAATGGCTGGGCAGCAGTTCTGCAGAAAAGGACCTAGGGGTTACAGTGGACGAAAAGCTGAATATGAGTCAACAGTGTGCCCTTGTTGCCAAGAAGGCTAACGGCATTTTGGGCTGTATAAGTAGGGGCATTTCCAGCAGATCAAGGGACGTGATTATTCCCCTCTATTCGGCACTGGTGAGGCCTCATTTGGAGTACTGTGTCCAGTTTTGGGCCCCACACTACAGGAAGGATGTGGATAAATTGGAAAGAGTCCAACGGAGGGCAACAAAAATGATTAGGGGGCTGGAGCACATGACTTATGAGGAGAGGCTGAGGGAACTGAGATTGTTTAGCCTGCAGAAGAGAAGAGTGAGGGGGGATTTGATAGCTGCTTTCAACTACCTAAAAGGGGGTTCCAAAGAGGATGGATCTAGACTGTTCTCAGTGGTAGAAGATGACAGAACAAGGAGTAATGGTCTCAAGTTGCAGAGGGGGAGGTTTAGGTTGGATATTAGGAAAAACTTTTTCACTAGTAGGGTGGTGAAGCACTGGAATGGGTTACCTAGGGAGGTGGTGGAATCTCCTTCCTTAGAGGTTTTTAAGGTCAGGCTTGACAAAGCCCTGGCTGGGATGATCTAGTTGGGGTTGGTCCTGCTTTGAGCAGGGGGTTGGACTAGATGACCTCCTGAGGTCCCTTCCAACCATGAGATTCTATGATTCTATGATTCTATGATTGTATAACATCCCACAGCATAAATAAATACATTGATAACAGCCACCAGGGCAAAGAAAATCTGTCTGGTAGAATTTGAAGCTTTTTGTACTGTGCTTTTAGCCTAAGGCTCTGATCTGAGTTAATGCTTAGCACTTCCACACCTAATTTAGAGCTACATACTATCCTCTTCATCATGACATGCAATGAACCAAATTGGAATAACTTACTGCAGAAAAGGCTAGGCAATAACACTGTCATGCTTGAAAGCTCACATACCACAGTAATTTGGTGAGATGAGAATCAGGGTAGGTAGATCCATTTAAGAACAAGTAAAATTATACGGTCCTCAGTGGAGTTAATGCTGCTCCCAGAAGAATTATGTTAATTCATGATTTGCTTGAGCAGTGACTCTGGGAAAGGACTTTAAGGCCCTAATTCGGCAATGTGATTAAGAACATGTTTAGCTTTAAGTATGGGCTTAAGTCTGGTTTTAAGCATATATGTAAATGATTTGCCATATCAGGGCTCAAAGGCCACACACATAGCTTACTTGAGTCCTGCCCTGCCATATCCTCAACTCGTGCACAGCAACTCTGTGAGAACAATGAAAATAAGACCCCACTTATGCTAGGAAAAAGACGTCGTGGTGTTGAAAATTCTTTCATTGCTAGTATCAATGGTTTTGTTCCATTTATACACAAAGTGTGATTGAGTACAATCTGCTCGGTCTCTTTTGTGCTGAAAATGGTTTTGTCCTGTGCACAGTAGTAGGTAAGTTACTTTCAAGGTGAGTGCAGGAGAACCCCTTGTTGACAACTGCTGCAACCACAACAGGTTCCTTTGCAAAACAGATGGACTGTAAGAGTCTCCAGCATATCTCAGTGAAAGTCCCTCAACATTACTGACTGCCACTCCCATGCACCCACATATTTCCTACGTCTATTTTTAAGCTCTGCTCTTTTCTTATCCTAAGAGTGGAGAAGCAGGAGTTCATACATGCATATAGAGCATGTACCGGAGACTCTTGGGGTTGCATATTTCCTGTGCTTCCTAGACAATATTGTGGTTATTTTGTAATAAAGGGGACAACGTGACCCTCAGTCTCATCAAGTTGGTCTATTAATGTTGTTTGATCATTTTATTGATAAAGGTGTTCACCTATATGGCACTTTAATCAAGAAAAGTAATAAACCAGTTAGATGAGGGAAATGTAAAGAAATTGATGATATAGCAAAATAACTTTGGTCAATACATAGCCTGTTTATATTCAAGGAAAAGAGAATACCTGGTGTCTAAAGATTAAGCATTTGATGCATTATTAAAGAGTTGTAATCACTGTTGAATATTTTCTTGGATGTATAACCTACCTACAGTTGCTCTGGTTTTAGGGTGACAGTTTTCCACTTTGTTGGCTAACTGATCTAAATATCCTAATAGCAATAGCCCTAGCTGTTGAATATTTTCACACAGCAGAACCCTGCTCTGTTGTGTGTAGCAATATAAATGAGATAAAGTGTACAAACGAACTTCTTGTAAATCTTATATAATATGCAAATACACACAGCACTTGGAGCTAGTGTAATATAAAATATTTACTGAAAACAGTCAAAGTAAATATTACAAATCTGTTTCAAATAATTGGGTTGCATTCATTTTGCTAATAAAAATATTACGTAGTGTTGCTCAATTTTATAGGCCCTTGATCTTGCAGAGATTTCCATACACACGCTCAACTAATGCACTGTTAATTATCCTATAGCCTTCAATGAGAGTCCAGATAGTCATACAGTTAAGCATGGACGTAAGTTTTTGCACAATCAGATCCATAGTGTGCAAAGGAACTATATAGGCAGTGGGGATGGAATCCTTCTGCCATCTTCTACTACAAACCTGCTGCCAGGGCACAAAGCATCTGTGCAACGCCCCCCGCAGCTTCCCCTGCACATCAGGTCTGTAGTAGCAGCATTTGTGGCGGGCTGAAGTACAACTGGCATGTGGCCAGTAGAATTGCAAATTATAATAGGTGGTGCATATAAGAGGCTTGGGGAGGCTTAACCTCCCCAAAATAAAAAAGGCTGCCCCCGACCCTCCCCTTAAGGGCAAGAAACAGGGGGAAAGGGTGGAGAGGGATGGGGGAGGTCTTGGGGGGAAAAGCGGGGGGGGGGGAACCCCATTCCAGGTGCTGGTGGCCCTCCCACTTCTAGGGAGCTTCCGGTGCTTCTGGGAGTAGCCTCCCCAAACGAAAGACTCACGTGCCGCCTATGTAAATTATGAACTCACTGGCTCCACCACCTCCCCACAATCAAATTTCTCCTGTTGCAGAGGATGCCAGGGAGCTATGTTCTGTCACTGTGTCATGCAAGGTGGTCGTGTTTCCCCCGTGTGGCCTCTTTGAACCCTGTATTTATTTGCACAATGGAAGTGAACTGGTCCCATTGTACTGGTGACCTCCCACAGTCCTTCCCCACACATGAGGACTTGACACCAAAGTGCAAAAAATAAAATAAAAAATAAAGGTCTTAATTTACATTACTGGCCAATGGCCTGCAACCTGTTGAAAATGAAGCCAGTTTTGATTTGTGAGATAGCAAAAGTGCATCTAAAAATGGTTAACTTAGTTATGATTTATGCTCTTTAAAATGGTTTCCTTTTTATTTTCCTCTCCCTCCCTCCCCCCCCCCCCCCCCCGCCAGTTTAGAAAATAAATTCACTACTGAGGGGAAGCTTTGATCAGCAGATTTATTGGCTTTTTACCCCAAACTTTTTACATAGCAGTTTATAATGGAATTGGTGACAAAAGCATAAATACAAGAGTGCTGACAGCTACAGCACCCAGTAAATTTTCCTCTTCCTCTAGAAAAAACACAGTGCATTAGTTAATTTGGCAGATGTGTTCTTGTTAGCCATTAGAGGATTTTTTGACTCCACAAATGAAGATGTGTGCAGTAAAGCTCCAATCCTGCAATGAGCTCCACCAGGGCTGACCCCGAGGCTTACATGGCGCCCCACTGTCTTCAATGGGTCTCTGAATGGGAGCAAGACAATGCTGACACAGAGGTCATTGTAGAAGAGGGATCTGTGTTTTGCAGTTTCTAGCCACAGCCATTCTGAGTTATGTGAGCACAAAAACAAAACAAAACAAAAAGGCATGGTATAGTAACAGCACTCATTCTCTCTCTGCCCCCTCACAGAACACAAATACAGTATTGAACTGATTTTGCTGAAATGAATACACAAGATTCACCTCTGGGCTGAGACTAAGCATGGGAAATATCAGACCAAAATGAATTTGGTTTTGGAAGTTATGAGCAACTGAAAAGGAAGCAGTCATCTACTAATAATACATACTGAACACTTCTCTCTGATGGAGCATGTGCTTAATTTAAAACACCTGAGTAGTCTTCCCATTGAAGTCAATAGGACTATTCAGGTTCTTGGAGTTAAGCACACAGTTAGCGGGATCAGAGCCTACATGCACAGTAAAATATGTTCCTGATGAAAAGGAAGATCCCTATATATGTGGAGGATATTGTGTGCGTCTCAGATTAGTTGTGTATTTATTGTGTAGCCTGTAGTAATTTTCACCAATACACCATCATGCTAACAGAAGTTAATACCTTCAGTGGGCTGACATTAAAAGGCATATAGCTTGGTATTTGTAGTTAGGTTTTTTTATCTTGTGAAGTATTCTGCCCCACCATCCTAACAAAAATTTTAACTGATTTAAATTTGTTGTTCCAAACATTATGGGAAAGTGTAATATAATCCAAAGTGTGCTTAAACCATTTAAAAACACAAACAAGTCCAGATTAACCAGTTTCAAGACGAAATGCAAAAGGAGGTTGGATTTGCAGTAATCTAAACTGATTAGAGAAAAGAAAAGGGAGGAAATTGCTAGCAGCTATTGTTTAATCTCCATGGAATGCAAGAATTTCTGACATGGATGTTGGGATGGCTTCTGGCAATTTTTATTCAGTCACCATGGGAAGACTACAAAGTTGCAACTGAACTGGAAAAGTAAAAGCCTAAGGCACAGATTGTTTCCGTATGTTCAGTAATGGAAAAACTGCTAAGGTATATAAGCATGTGAGGCGTTGTTTGCAGTAGAAAATTTACGATTTGTTTTCAGCCATGATGAGGCTGCAATGGTGTTAAACACGGAGCAAGCACTACTGTAGACAGAGTTCAGGTGATTTTACTATGTATCATGGGAACCTGCCTAGATCAAGCCTAAGTGACAGTGTTAAAAATGCCAGTTTACTCTACACTAGTGCTCCCACCGTTGCTGCCAGCAGTGTAGCTGCATCAGGGGGAGATTTAAAGAGAAAACTCAGTGTAGATAAGGCCTCCCACTGTCTGATGTAGAAAAGAAGATGTTATACCAACACTTGATCCACTGGAGAAACTTCCAGGAATGTTATATATGAACAGCATGTGTTTAAAGCAACAGAGGAAGCACACGCAGAGCTCAAGCTGGCTGGGCAATGGTTTTCCTCTCCCAGGAAAAATTTAAATATGTCAAAAATGTTTTCCATCCTGCATCAAGATAAAAAGTCAAATCTCATAGGTGAAAAGTCATAAAATGTTCACGAACTGACAAACCACATTTTTTTATTTGGGTCAATTGAAATGTTTTGGTTTTAACACAGGACTTCTCAAGGGCTTAAAATTACACACACGCTTAAGTATTTTGCTGGATCCCAGGGCCTATGTCACAAAACTGAGGTAGCTCAGAGCCATATGCATGGCTGATATGTGACTACATAGTGCTGCGCACAGAAGAGGCAGGGCCAATCTTTGTGTCACCTGTAAACTTTATCGTTAGTAATGGTATGTTTTCTTCCAAGTCATATTGTAAAATGTTAAAAATAGTGTAGGGCCAAGAACTGACCCCAGCGTGACCCTGCTAGAAACACACATGCTCTATGATGATTCCCTGTTAACAATTATATTTTGAGATCTATAAGTTAGCCACTTTTTAATCCATTTCATGTGTCCCATATTGATTTTGAATCATTCTACTTGCTTAATCAAAATGTTGTGTGGTACCAAGTCAAATGTCTTACAGAAGTCTCTATCAACATGATCACCTTATCAAACTTGTAATCTTGTCAAATAAAGATGTCAAGTTTGTTTGACAAGATCTATTTTCCATAAACTAGTGTTGACTGAAATTAATTATATTGCCCTTCAAGTCAATGAACCAACGGATTGGACCAACAGAGTGGTGACAGAAAGCCAGGCAAAAGCCAGGCAAACTGCCGATCTGTATCAGTCCTAAAGACCCGAAAAGAGCACCAAAGCACACACCATATCTCCTGCCAACCACTAGAGAAATACGGCTAAATCTAGCAAAAGCCTTTATTTTTCTGGATGTCAAAAATGGCTTTTGGCAAGTTAAGCTGGACACAAAAAGCAGTTACTTGACAACTTTTTAGACCCTGCTTGTGCAACAGTAGTGGCTGAGAAAGCCCTTTGGAATTGCAGCCAGTCTAGTAAATATTGGCAGAGACATGGGAAGTCCTGGAAGGACTGCCTGGGGTGGAGGTCACTGCAGATTATGTTCCAGCGTGTGGCTGGGGTGAAACAGTGAAAGCAGCAATATCTGTCAATGATCACAAATTGACTCCACTGCCAGAAGAAGCAAGAATGAATAACCTCAAATTGAACAAAAAAAGTGGCTTTTGACTAATTTGATTTGTATTTGACATCTGCTCCCAAATGAGGGAATATATCAGACTCGGAAGATGGCCTAGCACTTCTGGATATGCATAAGCAGCACAACATGTAAGCAGTACAGCGCTTTGTGAATTACCTTGGAAAATTTAAATAAGAAAGAAAAACTTGTAGCACCTTAGAGACTAACAAATTTATTTCAGCATAAGCTTTCGTGCGTTAGTACCCACTTCATTGGATGCATGGAATGAAATTATACTTCAGACAGACATTTATACAGTCAGAGAAACATGATGGTCCAGGTGTATAGACCAATCTTAAGAGGCTAATTAGTTGAGAGGAAACATGACAGCAGGGGAAGAAAAAGCTTTTGAAGTGATAAACAAGATGGTCACACAGGTGTGAATGAGGATCGTTAACTTAAGGGAAATAGATTCAATTAACATAATGGCCGAGCCATTCCAAATCATGATTTAATCCGGAGGCAACGCAATCTAGTTTGCATATCAATTCGAGTTCAATAGTTTCTCTTTGAAGTCTGCTTTTGGAGTTAATCTGTCGCAACACTGCTGTCCTCAAATCTGTCATTGAGTGATCAGGGAGGTTGAAGTGTTCTCCTACTGGTTTTTGAATGTTATGATTCCTGATGTCAGATTTATGTCCATTTATTCTTTTGTGTAGAGACTGTCCGGTTTGGCCAATGTACATGGCAGAGGGGCATTGCTGGCACATGATGGCATATATCACATTGGAAAATTTCTGCCTTACCCATCTGATGTGTGTGTGAGGCTCCTATAACTGAGAAGGATTCTATCAGAAATGGGAGTTGCAACATTGCAAAGCAGTTGAACAGGTAAAAGCATTTGTCACCCAGGATCCTATTACAAAGACAATGAGGATGCTATGGTGTGATGCAAGTGGGAAGAGAAGAGACAAGCCTGCTACAGGAAAGGCAGCCTGTAGTTTTTGCATCCAGGTCTCTTTTGTGTAACCCTTCTGCCAGGACGAGTTGACAGCAGCAAGGGCTGGGTTCAGTACATAGGGGTTCCCTTTTCAACAATACAATGTTAAACCAGCTCGAGCCCCCACCCAGCAACCTGGGAAAATCTTTACACATCCCCCTGGGTGCCTCAAAGAGGCAATACTTCCCCTCTCGCAAGCACAGGGCCTCGGTGTAAGAGAAAATCTTTAATAACAGCAGGTAAACGACACCAGCATTAAATTGGGAAAACACCGCAACTAGGATTCATAAACCAACCTGTGAGCAACACCCACCCCAGCCAATTGGGCCATGTCCTGTCCCTTTGGTTCTTGAGTCCAGCAACCCAGAAATCACCCAAAGTCCCCAAAAGTCCAAGAACCCAAAAGTCCAGCCCAAAGTTCAAAAGTTCATCAGTCTGGGCAGAAATGGGGAGGGGAGAGGTAAGGGGCACCTTACGTGGCTTGAAGATGATTGCCTCACCCCGCCATGGGGCTTCGCTCTGCTCCGCCAGCCGTCCCACGGGCCACTCCGCCAGCCGTCCCACAAGCCACTACAGCTGTCCCCACGAACTGCTCTGCTCCGCCAGCCGTCCTGCAAGCCGCACCGAAGGTCCCCACAAACAGCTCCACCAGCAGCTCCGCTCCACCAGCTGTTCTGCAAGCCACGCCGATGGTTCCCCCAAACTGCTCTGCTCTGCCAGCCACTCAGCAATAGATCTTCAGGCTCCCCCACTACTTAACACACTGCTCAGTGATTTCAGCTCATAAGAGTTTTAGCTCTTTATCGATTTAAGTTTGTAGTTAGGGGAGCCCTAGTGCTCATTTGCACCCTTAGCCCAGAGTGATTTCAACTCAGCAGCCTGAAACCAGACTCCCAATGAACTCAACATTAGCTCTGATATTCCACAGTGGAGAGAGGAGGAGGTACAATCAGTGTCTCAGACCCTCACAGGGGGCCCATACCACCAGGTACTATGCTTGATCTATAACCAAAAGACCCAACCAAGAAACCTGTCCCTAGCCTCTCTCAATTCACTGGGCCCTGGAACCCATGTCCCTCACCCAGCGAGTGCTGCCTAGCCGATGGCGAGTCCCTCCATCATAACAAAAGCCCACTGTCCTTGATTCAGACAATCAGGGCAACAACACTTCATTCCTCCTGCCCCAACAACAGAGAAACTGGGGATCCCACAGCATCCAAAGTGACCATTTGGGCAAGCAGTCCATCATGCTTTGCAGGGTGGGTGTGTCCATGCAAACATGATTAGCCCCTTACATCCCTTTCCACAACTCACCACCAGATGTCAGGGTAGAGCTCATCCTGACTCTGCTTACATCTGCTTACAGAACAGTGATATATGCAGGTAGAGCAATATCTTGCTTTGGTATTCACATGTCAGAGGTTTGATCAGCATCGGCACAGTTGAGATGTGGTCAATGTCAATTCAGACCATAATCTTCAAGAAAACCTCTTTTGGACCTTCAACACCCTTAAGGACCTTCAGCATATGCTGTTCAATTTAGAGAAATGTTATCTGAAGGTACACTACAATAAAGAATCATAAATAAACAGGCTTCTGATCTAGAGCAGCACTACCTCAGAATCAGACAGTGCAGACTTGACAGGCCTCTGAAATGTTCAGTAAGTAGAGAGATTTCCTGTGTGTGTCAGATAAATATATATCCCAGATACAAAGACATACCCAGCAAGATGAAATACGTAAGGAAAGATGAGGTTCCTGACAGCACGGGGTAACTAAGTGTCGGTCCTCTATTGCTGTCACTCCTTGTGGTCACCAGACTTTCACCATGAGTTTTGCTCACTTCAGTCAGTGTGTCTTGTAAACCCCTCTGGAGGGTCGGCAGTCCTTTGCCCATACCTCTCATCTGGTCCCGACTTCTTAAATTGTCCTACAATCCCGCATTGCCATTGCAAAGTCCCTGATTCAGGCCATGCAGCTCTGCTTCTGCCACCTCCTCTGCAGCTCCCACCTGCCAGTTATTTAGTGAGTTAAAGCATCTGCCCAGTCCCTTCCTCTGCTGGCTGCGCTGTGGGCTGGGATTGCTGGGGACACCCACCTGCACAAGGAGCCACTTGCACAGCGGTGGTGGTATGGTTAGCGGCTTTGGCTGCCGTGGCTGGGCCCAGCACAGCACTGCTGTCCCCCCTCAGGCAGCAGTGGGAGCAAAGGCAGGTTAGTTTGAAAGGGAGGCAGCAGCTGGCATGTAAGCAGCTTGCGTGGTAGCAGCAGGAGCTGCTGGTGGAGCTGGGAGACAGCAGCACTGCCGTGACATGGGGGAGCAGTTTGGGCAGGCGGTTTGGTCTGCCCTGTCCCAGCAGCAGCAACAGCGATGAGCGCTGTAGGCAGGCGGCAGCAGGTTGATGCGAGGCACTGCGTGCCCTGACGGGCCATCAGAACGATGAAGTACTAGTAGTAGTTCAAGTTCCATGTAGAACTGGAGGAGGTCCCCTCCATGCCATTCATCAACAAGATCCTCTTCTGCAAGGTACGGTTGCCAGACTGGGGCAGTTTCAGTGGGGAGTCCTCCTGGTAGGTGCCTTGTTGCTCCTTGCAGCCCCGTCCCTCCCCTAAGTACACTCTGATCCAGCTCACCCATCCATCATTGTGTGTCTCATTTCAAGATGTGTTGTCCTTCTTTTTGAGGGTTACTCTCCCTCATTTCAGAGTCCGGGGGTTCAGAGGTATGCCTTTGACAGTGCTCCAAGTCAGGTACCTCTTAAGTCCCTTCTGTCTCTTCCTCTTTCCCCTTTCCCCAAAACCAGACTAGAGGGAATTACTCCAAAAGAGCTTATATTTGAATCTTAATGAAAGCAGTTTAATTGGAAAGTTATCAAACCCAAATTAAAGAGTATAAAATCAGATCAAGCCTAAGTCTGGATAACAGCATAGCTAGAAAAGGTAGAAATTCATAGATGTGAGTGTATTCATAGAACAAACGAATCTTGCTTTTTAGATCTCTCCTGCTTGTCCGTCATAGCACTGCAGCATCTCAGAGCTCACGCTCAGTTGGTGACCATTGCTATAATTAATTTCTCAGATGCCCTGCCTATTACACGTCTAACAGAGAAGTGGTAGAATCATAGATGGAGGGCAGGTGGTCTGCACAATCGGAATGGAGAGGAGAATGAACCATGAGACCATCTCAATAAAGTTGCAATTGACACGAATGTTCGAGAACTTCTGATGTAGGCGCTTGAAGCACATCTCTGCAAAGCATGAGATGTTTTTCTGGCCACACGCAGAGCTCAGAAATCAAAGACATTGTTCTCAAATACAACAGCAATGTGTGCCTTAAGTAGTCAGACTGTAAAACATGTAATGAATATTTAAGTAATCAGGTAAGGAGACACTTATGACACGCATTTCCCACTCAAAATTGGTATGGACTTATTTGTAGCAAAGAGGACAAGAAAATGCAAATGGGTTTTGGGGAGGCCAATCCTGTGCTACAATTGGAGTGTCAGCTACGGTACGCCATGGTATTCCCCAAAGAATGACAACTGATATCAGTTCACCAGGGATTAGTTTGTGCAGTTTCATAAAACATGAGAATCTGAGCACACAACCTCAACAACACCTCACAGTCCATTTAACGGAAATGGAATCAGAAGTCAAAGCTTAAGCAAAAGCAATAGTACAAATTTGTGGAAAAAGATTCTCAACTAGTGCACTACTTCAAAAAAAGGCACCAATAGCTGCCCTGTACAGGTGAACCAAACCAATGTCCTGGTGAACCAAACACTGCTCCCAACAGCCAGCAAACTACTGCAGACAAAGGTTGTGGAAGGACCAGAGACCACAATTTTCAGCATTCCCAAAGTGAAGGCATGTTACGATCCAGGAACCAAAGAATTGCCAGCTTTTCAGATAGTGCAGGCTATCGGTGAACCCAGCTCTAATTGAACCAGGAGGGAGGAGAGCAGGCACTGGTCTACAAGTCACACTAAGTTCATACCTTGTGGAGGTGGGTGGACAGTTATACTGACATTTCAGAATGCTCTTCTCACTGCCACTGAATCAACTGCTTCCCCTGCTCCCCCTTCTCCTGAGCCAAAGAATAAACCTGCAAGTGTGCAGAGCAAAGACACGTTAGAGGAGGTACCAGTGTCATTTCACCACAGGTGTGAGTAATTGAAACATCAACAAAATGTAAGTAGCATGTAATGGCTAGACAGTGAATGTTCAAAAGTAGAGGCATATTTTTGGTCCTTGGGGCTTGAGTCACCACTGTGTTACTTCAGTTTTACCTCAGTTTAACTTCTAGGATCACTCAGTGGCAAATCAGGCCCTGATCTGGCAATGTATGGGCAGATTTCTGCAGAGTCCCATTGACTTTAGTTTCATAAGTATGTGAAGCCAATGAAGTCACAGTCATGCAAAACTGATGAAAGAGGAGGAGAATCAGGCATGTTTTAAAATCTACAATCTAATTGTACAATAAGTCATTATTTGTGGAATCTACGATACCCACTGTATACCACAGCAGCAGTGAACCAAGAAACATTTCTAGGGCATCAACAAAGCTGATGTCAAAAAATGTTTTAGCATGATATAAGTGCTTCACAAGGTGAAACTGCAGATTAGGAAAACAAGAGAACTGTTAATTTCAGATCCATTCTAAACAGTAAAGGAAAAAACTGCCTCCTAATGTTATTTTTTCAAAATATAACTCTGTCCAGAGTAGCCTGATATTACTGAAAAATAAGCAACAGGATCAGAGTGAAATTAATTTCATGGTTTCAAATCCATTCCTTAGAGACCTGGCACTGAAATGATAAGGCAGTGGTTCTCTAACTTTTTATTACACCGATCCTCTCATCAATCACATTCTGTGTCAGTTTAGGTGGCCCAGAATACCACTGTCTGAGAACCACTGCAATACAAATGTTTCCTTAAGCTAGCAAATTGACTTCTTTAAGAGTAATATACCTTCTTCTGCCACTAGGGGTCGCTTTCTCTACATTCTAGTAAAAGACAGAGCACACTAATTTAGCAAATTGAGTCACCATGAAATATTCACCTTTTTGTGTTTAATTTTTTAAGTCGTTTGCCATTTGTTTAATGGAAGCTGAAACCCTGCCATGGCTTACAAGCCTGGAAGCAGTGCTGTGTCACCAGATTCTTCTGGCTTTGTGGATAATGGCAATATTCATATTTGCAGTAAAGAAGTAGAAAATAAAATTGAACATGGCATTTAGTTCTGTGGGGTGAGAATTCAGATCACTGCACTCACGTGATAGATTATTTGAGGTCTTGATTTATCTACAGTCTTAAATAGCCGATATTGTCTTATCAGTTGTTTTAAAGCACATGCACATTTCAAAATTCCTAAATGCTCCCTCTTTTATTATTCCAGTTTTAATAATGCATGTCACATGCAGAGTGGCTGGATTAGCCTCTTGCTCCAAAGAGAAGGGGAGAAAATGTTGAAATATGAGAGTAACACACTCCAAAAGGAATCAAAACATAACATATATATATAGAGAGAGAGAGAGAGTGACCATATTTCCCAAGGGGAAAATGGAACACCGAGCGGGGATAGCCCCAGCTGCTCAACCAAGGTGCCCCTCCCCAAGACTGCCACTGGTCATTTGAACCCTGCTGGCCCACCGCCCTCGAGGCTGTCACTGGTCACTTGAACCCTGACAGCCCCCCCCTTGAGGCTGTTGCTGGTCGCTGGAACCCTGCCTTCCCCCCACACTCCCCCTCCAGTCCAGCCTCCCACCTGCACGGGGCTGGCATCTCTGCTCGCCCTCCCTGCACGTTCCTCAGCACCGCACCCCACTTTTTTGATGAGAGTGGGCATTTGTCCCATTTACTCTTTCCAACTTGATCATTTGATATATATATAAAAGTTGGGAGGGGTTGCAAGTGCTTCAGAGGATAGGATTAAAATTCAAAATGATCTGGACAAACTGAAGAAATGGTCTGAAGTAAACTGGATGCAATTCAATAAGAACAGATGCAAAGTACTCCAGTTAGGAAGGAACAATCAGTTGCACACATATAAAATGGGAAATGACTGCCTAGGAAGGAGTACTACAGAAAGGGATCTGGGTGCCCTAGTGGATCACAAGCTAAATATGAGTCAATAGGCAGACAGAGACAGACACACACCCTGTGTGTGTGTGAGAGAGAGATGCACATTGCTCCTTTAAGTATGCTGCCCCCACTCTAAGTACACTGCCTTTTTAAGTAGATCAGCAAGTTGAGACAGAAGCTGCTGCCAGGAAGTTCCCTCCATCCTGAGCCCTGTTGTGTCCCGTCCCCCATCCCCCGCTCTATGGAAATGGGGTAAGCGGGGTGCAGGAGCAGGGGGGAAGGGGACACCCTGACATTAGCCCCCCTCTTTCCTTCCCCCCACACAGCAAGCAAGAGGCTCCAGGGAGCAGCTCCAAGGCAGAGGGCAGGAGCAGCACATGGCAGTGGGGGGAGGGACAGCTGAACTGCTGGCAATTGATAGCATGCTGGGCAGCTGCCCCACAGGGAACTTAGGGAAATGAGGCGCTGATAGGTGGGGTGCTGGTCCATCCTGGTTCCAAGCCCCCACCAGCTAGCTGCAACGGGCTGCTCTTCCTGCAAGCAGTGGACAAAGCAGGCGGCTGCCAAATGACGTTATAAGGGAGCACTGCGCAACTTTAAATGAGCATGTTCTCTAATTGATCAGCAACATAACAACAAGACAACATTAACCGGGATGACTTTAAGTGAGGAGTTACTGTACTATTGGATGAATATATGCCATTTTTACAAAGTTACTTATTACCATAAGTTTTAAAACATTTTAAAGTTAATATGATTAATATTTATTATTTTTGGGGGGGCAGCATTTTTCTCTAGTAATGTAAATTGTATGTATCATGTTAATATATAGTTCCTTATCCTTTCAGTTCTTCATTCTTATTCAGAGTCTGAGTTCAGCGGCTGAATGTAGCTTTTCTAGGATTTCCTTTAAAAATCATTTTGGCTTTCTAGATATTTAGATGACCATATCTAATGCAATCAAAATGAGAAATCATGATTCATTACTTGACTTTTTTGAAAGGGGATTACCAGTTCATACACCCAATGTAATGTTTTTCCTTCTGGAAAACCATAGGTGAAAGAAAATCTATTCATAATTAATAATCAAAACTATTCATGAAAATGATTTATAGCATCCAAAGGTCTGACGAGGATTTGTCCATCCTGCACAACACAGACTGTGGGGGGGAAATTGTCAAAAAGCCACTACAATAAGTTATCTTTGTTTTTGTCCTTTTCCACTTTTCTTCCTGTATTGAGCAGCAATTTGTCCTTCATTCTTCTTCAGTGTCAATGTCAGGGGTCTCAAACTCAATTTACCTTAGGGCCAGTGCCAGTCCTCAAATCCTCCCAGCGGGCCAATAATGTCACTGAAGATGGTGTTCAGAAAAGAAAATGTTTATATTGACTATTTTTTATTTTGAATTTCTTAGAAATAATAAAACTGTCATACAACTTTATACAATTCTTTGCCTGCCAGAGAGTTTTTAGTGTTTTTCAGACACCTGGCAACGCTTCAGTTCTGTCAGTTTGTTGATGTTTGGCCTCAGTGACTGAGCAGTTGAAACCTTCACGATTGCAGCAAGGTGTGCATAGATAGTTGTGTTCGGTATTTTGACTTGTTTATATTCATTGTGGAAAAAAGTCATGCCGCCTCCATGGTTGACTCTGCCCGGCAACTAATGATGCTGCCTCCATGGCTGACTCCGCCTGGCGACTAGAGATGGTGTCTCTGTCCCTCTTCCCCAGCCAATGGGAGCTGCGGGGGGTGGCACCTGCAGCAGACATTGCCGGCAGCATGTCTGCCAGCGTCTCTCCTGCGCGGGCCGCAGTTGGGAGGTTCTTGGGCCGCAGATGGCCCACAGGCCAGGACTTTGAGACCCCTGGTCTATGTCTTCCCTAATTTTTCTGTAAGTTTTCATCTTTTTAAATACTTCAGTTTACAGCTTTGCGGGGAGGGGGGGCAGATTCTAACCTCTTTACCCTTATCTGTACTTATGGGATGTTTTAACCAATTAACCCGATGAGGGTTTACACCTACCGTAATCTGTGAGAGTTCAGCCCCCATGATCAACTACAGCAGAGTGGTTATCAATAGAAGGGGGAGCCCACAGTGCAGAACAGAGACTATATAATGCTCTTTCTGTAATAATTACTTTTATTAGCAACAAAACAATCCCCTTGTGGTCTCACCAGAGTAAAGGGGCATCGGTGGCTTGCAGTCATTCTTCTACTTCACTCCAATCCGATTGACAGTTGAGGGCTAATCTGGTCCTCAGCAGTAGTTGGAGCAGCTCCAACTTGTGCCCCCTGGAACATCCCTAGGGACTCCTCTACACAAAGGGAATTCCCAGTTGCCCTTTTAGGGCTGAGGATCTGGTCTGATATGTTGAGAATATGTAACACTAATTTAAGATGGCTCCCACCCTTAGTTATGCTAGTGGACAAGCAGGGGGGATGTGAGCACAGAGAGCCTCTTGCAAAGATAAGGACATTTTCTCATAGGGTGACCAGATGTCCCGATTTTATAGGGACAGTCCTGATGTTTGGGGCTTTTTTTATATGGGCTTCTATTATCTCACACCCCCGTCCTTACTTTTCACACTTGCTATCTGGTCACCCTATTTTCTGGAGCACTCATGGAAGTTCTAGGTGTGGTCCTGGAGCCATTTCATGAAAGAAAAATATGGCAGATCCACAAAGCAGTGAATCTTCCCGTTTAGCTGGTGAGAACCTGCAATTATTAGATTAGGCATTAAACTGGTGATTCTACTGCACAACATTAATGTCGTTTCCATGATACTAACAGTTTGTGTTGCATTTGCTACAAGCAGAGGATGCTTAAGACAATCTGCTGCCCTAGGCAAACCTTCAGTGTCACCACCACCCCTCCTATCCCTAGAACAGAGGTTCTCAACTGGGGAGCATGCCCTGTCAGACTTTCGGGGCCGGAGGTGCTGGCTTGTCGAGCCTTCTGATGGTTTGGTAGTTATGGTAGAAGTGTGGGAGCCAAGCACCAGGTTGCAGGGCTACTCACTCAGGTTTGGCCCTGCCACCCGTCCATTATGACAGAGGGGTATCTGGGCCAAATTTCAGTGAGTGGAGTTGAGACCTGGCCCACAGAGTTGCGGCGCCACTCAGGTTTGGCCTGGCTGTCCTTGCCAATCTAGGCAGAATCTGCCTCCGTAGGCAGCTGGCTAGTTTGCCCATAGTTAGAGTGGCTCCTGGACAAAAGTAATATAATTTCAAGGCATAATTTTGTTTTGTAGAGATGATCCAGCACTACACCAGTTTGCTGAAGCAAATCAGTGATCATTGGGCATGTCTACATATTATGGTTTGGAGAGATTAAAATAAATGTAAATGAGAGAAGCCTGCCCATGGACAAGACTCATATATACAACCAGTCTTCTCACTCAACTCTGGCACGTGGCATTAATCTTACTCTTCATATTTACTGCACTCTGTACTTACCAAAACATTCTGAAAACTGATTTCTGAGTGGAAGTTAAAAACATTTCATTTTAAAACAGGAAGATTTACATTTGCATTCTGTCTACTGTCTGGGGGAAGAACTTGCTACTGTATATCAGGGAACAACGCAGTAATGGAATGGTGTGAATTATCTGTTTTTGTTTGTTGTGACTATTTACTTTTTAGGGCTTCAGATAGCTTTTTTTTGCCATTTGAATACTGTACTATTGAGTTCAAGTTTAGAAATACAGTTTCCCCATGGACAGAAGAGTAATAACTTCCTTAGTGTCATGTCAGATTATACTCTGGGAGTCATGAATTATCACAGCAGTGATAATACAGTGCATTAGGAGGTACAATCATAGGGCTGTCAGAGTGCCTTTTTCCTCTACTGTAAATCCTCCTCACATACTTGTGTGGAATTTAAATTGGGAGCTGATGGCAGAAAAGTCAGTCCACCAAGTTATCTTAGGACTTCAAAGTACTTTTCAAGCTATGTTCTGAAGCCCTTGTGACAGGGTAATTATTGACAGAAACTCCTTGCCTCATGTTGCTGTATTTTTCAGTTCCTGGCAGTCTGTTGTGACAGACATGCATCATAACATTCTGTTTTTTCAGTTTTATTACTTATATGTTATGAGTGACATCCTGGACCTACTGAAGTCAACAGTTTTGCTACTGACTTTAACAGCGGCAAGATTTCACCATTTATGCACCTAGATGTATAAGAGACTGTGTGGAATGAGCAGAGGACAGAAATATCAAGAAGACTTGAGCTCTAATCCCAATTTTACCACTGATTTGGGCAAATCATTTAGGCCCAGATTTTCCTAAGGGACCTCTAATTTTGCATGTCTCAATTTTTGGCTGCCCAGCCCTAGATACCATAGCCTCCTTAATGGGAGCAGCAGATGTTCACCATCTCTGAAAATCAGGCACAGGGCACCTAAAGTTGGGTGCCCAAAAACTGAGGTACTCAAAATTAGGACACTTTTGAATATGTGCTTTAGGCTCCCTGTCTATAAAACGGGGATAATAGTCCCTTACCTGCCTGATAGGGGTCTTAAATGTAAAACACAATATTTTTATTGTTGTCTACAGGGGTATTAAAAAGCCAAGAGAAACCTCTGCCCTAAAGTACATCCCAGGAACTCCAATTCTGAGAATACAGGAATCAGACTTGTTGAAAATGATGTCGTACTTGTAGCCCAACTTCTCATTCAAGAATGTACTTGTAGATTCAGGCACATTCATCTCTCATTTACACAACACAAACATGTAACTAAGTATTCCCAGGTGAAAATCATCTCGGGGCAGTCATTTAAATATGTCTATACAAAGCAGTCAAGTATTTCCATGTGGAAATTGCTTTAAGCAATTAATTTAGATATGATTCTCTGTATCAGAGGCTTCTACCCTCGCCCCCTTTTATATGTCGTGTTTTTAGCCTGCTATCTAAAGGGACTAATCTATAAATTATCTGTAAGCTCAGTACAGAAAAAACTGCCATACCATGAAATTAGGTGAAAATAAAACAAGGAAACCACTATTTCAAATACAGATATGTATATATATCTTTTGTCTGCTTTTAAGTCAAACATTTTTTTTAAATGGCCAATTCATTTAAATCTTTTTTTTTTATACACATGACATGCCTTTACATTACTCAGCCTTTAGTTTGGGCCAAAATGGATTTTGGTACATCAGTATACTTTGTCTTTATATTTCTGAAATGCACCTGTCACATGTTCTAGGCACATGTACAAAAACACATAATTTAATACAACAAAGTGACACTCAGAAGACTCCAGCAGTTTCTGCATCATCACCTATTCCGATTGGATCCCCTTAAGCTGTTCCTTCAAGCAAAAAACTGTGTATCAGTGTGTGACGTTTTGGGGTTCACTCAGGCCAGGAAGGGGTTAGCTCACTGTCTGTCTTGTAACCCTGGGTTTCTTGTGGCTGTGCAGATTTGGTCCCAAGCTCTGACTTCAGCAGCCTACCAGCAGCCCACAAACCTTATTGTGGCTTTGCCCAACATGATTACTCCTTGCAAACTGACCTTAGAATCCTTCCAGCCCCAAATTTTCCCCAAAATCAGCCTACTGCAGGAACAGTCCCTCTCACTAGACCTTCACAGACAAAGTGTTAGGTTTGCTGCCTTTACAGAGATGGTAAAACACTCCAACCTGTCAGCTTTCTAGAAGCACCTACTTCACTGAACATACACAGCACTGATGATTTATAATGAAAGCCACACAAGTTTGTTAACAAAAGACCATGGATGAAGTGATACCAAGTACAAAAGAGAAAGGCAGAGATGGCTACAAGCAAATAACAGTGGAAACACACATCTAAAAGTCTTAAACTTAATCTAGCAAGATGCAGTCTTTGTTCAGGCTGTTTTCTCTCAGTCATAGCTGGTTTCCAGCTTTTACTGGCCAGCATGGTCAGAACCCATCATAGAGATCAAATCACTTGGTTTCTTTGTCACCTAAGGTAAAAGATAAAGATAGAGTCTCTCTTTGTTCCTTATATTTCCAAAGGGATGTCTTTGTTTTAGGATTTGTCTACACTACAGAGTTTTGGCGATGCAATTTACCCCAATGGACAGCCACTGTTATAATTAAACCACTGTTGCATGTCCACACTATGCTCCTTATGTTGGTCCAGTGCATCCACAATAGGAGCTCTTTCATCAACACAGAGAGCAGTGCAATGTGGGTAGCTATCCGGGAATGGCGAACTGCGGCCATTGGGAGCTGCGAGTGGCCGTACCTGGGGATGTTCAGGTAAACAAAGCATCTCGCGGCCCGCCAGGGGCTTACCTTGAACAAGCTGCGAACTAAGTTTGGGAACCCCTGCTGTAGAAGGACAGCGGAGCCTGCGTAGGCTAACAGGGGTGTGCTTGTGTTACCCCTGGCTGGTGGAGTTAGGGAGCTGATCCATGGCAGGCACAGACAAGGCTTCCTCACTTTAAGGGCAGATGGTGGTGAGGTGCATCACAGCCGTGGATACCCCGGGAAGTATCACACTTTTGATTAAAAAATTAGCACTCCAGAATATCAATAAAGCACATGTTTAATATTAAGAACTGGCTAACTGACTGATCTCAAAAAGTAATCAATGGGGAATCATCGGTGAATATGAGTGTTTTTAGTGGGGTTCCCTGGGGATCGGTATCAGGCCCAATGCTATTCAACATTTCATCAGTGATCGGAAGTAAATATAAAATCACTGCTGATAAAATTTGAGGATGACACCAAAAATGGGTGTAGTGATAAATAACAATGAGGATGAGGCAGTCATACAGAACCATCTGGATCACTTGGTAACCTGGATTCAAATAAATTGTGTTTTAATACAGCGAAAGGCAAAGTTATGATCATACCTACAGAATGCAGAACTGTATCCTGGGAAACAGTGACTCTGAAAGGGATTTAGGGGTCATCATGGACAAGCCACTCAATGCGAGCTCTCAGTTTGCAAAAAGGCATAATGCGATTATTGGATGTTGTCACCATGGCTCAGGGGGTCCCTGCTGAAGATGCCAAATTCAGGACAGACTGCTGAGAAATAGGACAGACTCACCATGCCAGTAACAAAAGTAAACTTCTGTATCACCACACTGCTCAACAAGAAGCTAAAATGCAGTTTCCCTAGGTAACTCACAACCCAGACACTGGACTTTTTGATGAGTGGTTACTGAAAGCCAATTTAATCAGACATAGGGTCCTCCCAATTCCAAGAGATCAGCCACTTAGCCAGGTCAATATATAACTCACATTTTACCCAATAATCATGCTAATGCCAATCTGTTAGTAACTAAAAACTTAAGGTTTAATAATAAAAAAAAAAGAAGAGCGTTACAAATGGTTAATAGATCATATACATACAAGTGATTTTCAGTGATAGAATAAACTGCTAGCTTGCAGAAGTCTCTCTGGAATTACCCAAACAGATTGGGGGTCATCAGTTCTTATTTAGAGCTTCCTTGTTAGAAATCCAGTCCAGAGAAATGAAGCAGGAAATGAAGACAAAAAGGGGATGTCTCAATTGCCTTTTTATATCCTCTGCATGTGCATTGAAATTTACTGTCCCAAACAAAGCCCACAGTCCCTCTTTATGGAAAGTTACTGGGCCAAGATGGAGTCCAGGTTCATATGAGCATATCTGTGGGCAATTTAAAGGGTCCGGGGTGGTCACGGCGGACGGAGCCCCATCCCCAGAGCCCTGCTGCCAGAGCCCTGGGGAAGCAGCGGTGGGGCTCTGGGGACGATTTAAAGGGCCCAGGGCTCGGCCACCGCTACCGCCCCGGGCCCTTTAATTGGCTGCCCCAGCCCCGCCACTGCTACCCCAGGGCTCCGGCAGCAATTTAAAGGGCTGGGGGCTCCAGCCACTGCTGGGAGCCCCAGGCCCTTTAAATTGCACCTGGTGAAGCCGATCCGTCCCGGTACGGTGCACCGGTTCTTGCCGGTATGCCGTACCGGGGCGTACCGGCTTATTTTCACCTCTGTGCAAGGGTATGGAACTGAGTAACTGCTATGTGAGCGATATCAAGGTAACTTGGTGCAAGTTACTCATTCTTCCTTGACTATGAATACATTTTGCATTTAAGTCATGCTTGCAAAACTGTTATGAAAATTTATCAATGGAGGCACAAATTCTACCAATCTGAATGTACAATATTTTAATGAAAGCAATATTTTACTTTCTCCCTCCCCCAAAAAAATGTATTTACCATGCGTGTGTGGAGTTTTGCAAGGCAAAATCAAGTCAGACTATGGGAAATGCTTCAGGAACAAGTGCTGATTAAGTTAGCAGTTCCAGAGTTTTGTGACTGATAATGTGGCACTCCCGAAATTAGTACATTAGGGCCCAAACCTTCAAACATTTCCACACATGTGCAACCTTATTTACACAAGAAGACTTATTGACATCAGTTAGAGTAGTGATGTGGAATGCAGCTAATGTTGGTACGTTGATTACTTATGTGAGTACTATTTGCAGTGTTTGTACAATATGGTTTCAATCCGAGGACCCAATGCTGCACTTAATGGAGGAGTAAAATCTTTAGCAGAAGCCATGAAGAAGACTCTGCTGTCGTCCTCTTTAACTGCAATATAGCAAGGTTTCTCCTGAGAGAAGTAGCTGCTTTGCCTGCTAGTTCATAACTACACTTAAGCGCCCTTACTACAACTCAATTAAATTGTAAAAACTAGGTACAATATCACATTTTGATCTAATATGTATTTAAACACCCATATTTTAGCCAAGCTTTATACCAAAGATTTTTTCATAATTCATGAAGTAATTTCTTCTAGTCATATACCTAAGTGCATTCTGTATTAACAGGAAAAAGAGCAGAACATTACTGCAGCCAGCTCAGGGAAGACCCCCACTCACTGTGCAGCCACAGGGGTTAAAAAGCAAACAAAATGTTAGGATACATATGGAATGGAGACTAATGAAGAGTAAAATAATGCCAATGCATAAATCAATGGTATGCATTCATCTGGTATACCATGCACAAATTGGATCGGATAAGGATAAAGCAGAAATAGAGGGAGTTCAGGCATGAGTGCTGTGATTGATCCAAGGCATGGATAAGCTCTGATATGTAAAGATATTGAAAAGACTGGCACGTTTACCAGAGCGATGTGCTAGGATTTTCAGAAGAGCCTCAGAAGTTAGGTGCCCAACTCCCACTGAACTTCAATGGGATTTCAATGTCTAACTTTCCGAGGCTCCTTTGAAAATCCTAGCTGAGATGAATGAGAGAGGACCCGATAAATGTGTAGAAAACAATGAATGGTACAGAGAAGGTAGACTGGGAACTTCTGTTCACCCTGTCTCACACTGTGGGAACAAGAGGGTATTAAATGAAATTGAAAGGCAATTTCAAATCTTATAAGGGGAATTATATTTTCACACGATGGAAAACTAGCTTGTGGAACTCACTGCGATCTTTATTGAGGCCAGAAGCTGAGAAGGAGTCCAAAAATGATTAGACATTTATGGATACTAAGAATATTCAAGTTATAATAGTAATTATACATTAAAAGACGTATGGAATTTTGGAAGGGATATAAACCATTAACACGCTGTAGCGCTTAAGCTAACATATACTATTGGGGAATAGGAGTAAACTTTCCCTGGGGCACCTTACACCATAACTAACTAAGCGACAAAGAGTTCTGTGGCACCTTATAGACTTACAGACGTATTGGAGCATAAGCTTTCGTGGGTGAATACCCACTTCTTCAGATGCAAGCTTATGCTCCAGTACGTCTGTTAGTCTATAAGGTGCCACAGAACTCTTTGTCGCTTCTACAGATCCAGACTAACACGGCTACCCCTCTGATACATAAGTAACTATTGCAGGGTTTCCTGAACTTTGTTCTGAAGCATCTGGTACTGGTCACTGTTGATGACAGAATACTGGAGTAGGCTGACCACTGTTCTGAACCAGTCTGGTAATTTGGAAATTCCTATATTTCTGTGTTCCAGTTATTAGTGGAGTCCATCTATCTATATGTATATATATATATATATATTTAAAATAGCCAGTAAATTAACCCTATTCAATGTGAATTCTCTAACCAACTTACACATTAAAAATAAAGCAAAAAATAAAAATAAAAAAAAATAAAATCTTAGTAAACTAAGCAGCATCTGTTGTTCATCTTGTTAAACTGCCATCTTCACAATAAATCCTGAGTTGCACTGTTTATATTACTGAATGCTGGAGGCAGAAAAGGTGGATAAAAATGCATTTATTTTGTGGATTTCTAATAGTGCACTACAGTGCCACAGTTAATTGTATGTTACCAGCTGTCTCATCATTCAGTTTATTTTTACTTTTTCTGCAAATGAAATATTACAGGTCAAAAACTCAGGCCTTAACAGGATATTCATGGTTAATAGTAGGCTACATCTTTCTATATAGTTCATGTGCATTGCTCACTTTGAGCCTTTTAAGGTATGGGTCCTCAACTTCATTATAGACTCACCTCACTAGTATGAAGAAATATAGACCTATAATGTTTAACTATGGTTTGATGTAGTCTTGTGTTCTGTGTACAACAGAGACATTGAGCTTCCTAATGCTACATGAAACAGTTCTGTGCACTCGAGTTCTCTTGTGCATCTAGCTATCTCTTCCAATTAATAGGAGGATAGACTGAACATGAGAGTTACTTCAGGCCTGAGCTCAATAGAACCTCCCAGTGTCTTGTTTGATCCCAGGAGCTTTAAATGATAATTTTCCAGTCCTGGGAAGTGTTCCATGAATGCGTCAGCTTTATTTTGCGCTTGTCAGAGCATCTGTTATAGGGGTACAAATATGTGGTAATTGTTCCAACTTAAAAATAAACCATACAAATTCCTTCTCCTACTAACAGCAGGGAGTATCTCTGCAGACATTTTTCCACCAGATGTTCTTTTTAGGTGTTTCTATATCTGAGGGAGAACACAATTTCCCAAATAGGGGGAGATGGGAATACATTACTTTTGTGTTCCCTGCTTGTGAATGGACCCAGGCCACTTGCAGTGATTCTGGAAACATACTTTCTCCTGCGGTCTTTCTGGAGCACAAACTGCTTGATTGATAATGATTTGTCAGGTTTCCAGAATATATGAAAGATCTAAGGTTGGCTGTAGAATAATATTTCCTGAAAGCAGGGTTGCAAAAGTGCTTACACTTTTTATTCAGATGGCCACCATCCAAGTCCTGCTTTACCCCAGGCTTGTGATGGTCAGTCTGGAATTCCCTAGGGCAGTGGTCCCCAACCTTTTTGTGGCTAAGAGCACATTCATCCCTTCATCAGAGTGTGGCGGGCAGTGACACTTCTCGGCAGCATTTCGGTGGTGATGGTTCTCCGCCGGAAGCGCTCCTCGGCGGCATTTCGGCAAAAGCTTCTCCGCTGGAAGCGCTGCGCGGCGGCAATTCAGTGGCAACGCTTCTCCGGCAGATGCTCCTCTCCTCTTCCTTCCTTGGCGCCGGCCCTGACGGCGGGCGCCCATAAATGCCCCGGCGGGCGCCATGGCGCCCACGGGCACATTGGGGACCACTGCCCTAGGGGGCTAGGAGTCCTGCATTCCTCTCCAGGTGGGCAGAAATCTAGGATCACGGCTAAAGGCACAATGTCAACTTGTATCAAAGGGGTAGCCGTGTTAGTCTGGATCTGTGGAAGCGACAAAGGGTCCTGTGGCACCTTATAGACTAACAGAGGTATTGGAACATAAGCTTTCGTGGGTCAATACCCACTTCGTCGGATGTTCACCCACGAAAGCTTATGCTCCAATACCTCTGTTACTCTATAAGGTGCCACAGGACCCTCTTTGTCGCTTCTAATGTCAATTTGAAAAATCACATTTCTGTCTGAAAACTTTGTACAAGTAGGATTATGAAAACCAAGAAATTAGGGTGTGTGTGTGGGGAAGCCTCCTCTACTTTTTTTCAGTTTGATGTATTGATGGCACATTGTGTATAGTCAGTTTCACAGTGTCCCTGTAAAGTCTGTTGGGGCTAAATCTGGGTAATGCAATACCACCACAACCTTACATTGTGCCCCTTTACTATCAGCAGTTACTAGTCCCCTATGTCTCTCCCCAACAGGAGTTGGTCCAATAAAAGATATTCGCTCACCCACTTTATTTCTCTCTCATAGTCTGGGCCCAACAGACTACCGCAAAGCTTTAAACAGCTTGTGAGCTTGCGGTGGTGCTGCCCCGGGAGCGTGGCTAGGCCTTGGCTGCGCTCTCTAGTGAACAGGATACTCGCCTGCCAGCCTGGTTTCCTCCTCACACTGCAGCTGCTGCTGCTGTTGTGTAAAGAGCAATGAAAGCCAGACCCCGCCATCCGCCAGCAGCTTCCTCCCCAGGGACGGGAGAAGAGAGAGGGGTGCCCTGTAGCATCCAGTGACTGAGCCTTGCCCCCCGCCGCGGAGCGGGAGTGGCAGCGGGGCCGGCGCTGGAACAGGCGGCAGGGCCCGGTCTGCTGGAGAAGAGGGAACTGGGTTGAGCTGCGGGTTGGCTGGGCCCGCCCAGGAGGCGGCGGCGCTGCGGGGTGGAGCCGTCTGCCCGTCCGCGGCGAGGAAACAGGCCCAGGCCCGCGGGAGGACGTGGCCCGTGATGAGCGAGCTGTGGGGGGTGCTGCTGCCGGCGAAGGGCCGGGAGACGGAGGTAGAGGAGGAGCAGGACGACCCGGACCCCGACCCGCTCTTCTTGGACGCCTCCGAGCTGTGCAGCAGCGGGCGGGTGCTCCGGGCTTCCCTGCCCGCGCGCCGAAAGGGTGAGGAGCGGCGCGCCAGGGCAGGGAGACCCTCCCCGCGAGCCCGCCCGCCTCCCTCCTGCCCACGGGGACGGACACACACGGCCCCCCTCGTCCCTTCGCCCCCGCTGCTGGTCCCTCGTGGGCTTGAGTGTCAGGCAGTGCCTCTGCGGGGGCTGGCGGGGAGGGTTTTGCTGTGCAGTTCGGTGACACATTTACCCAACTTCACGTTACTTCTCAGTGCCTGGAGTAAGCCAGCTGGGGACTTTCCTTTCCCTCAGCCGCACCAGTGTTTTTCCCGAGACTTGAAATTGGTGTGTGTGTGTGTGTTCAATAATATATGGTGGGGGGAGGCGGGCGGTGAGGACTGATGAGGGGTGAGACCATTAGGGCCAAGGTGGGCTGTATGGCACTATAGTGGAAAATGTTTCATGACCATTTTATTCAATTTAACTCATGTTTTTAAATCATCACACAAATTAAAGTTGGATACATGCCTACTATGATGTGCTATATCTACATCCTTCTTGGTTTCTTGTAATTTTGCACAGCTCTGTTAATGAACTTGAATGCAATGCAGTCTTTTTTGTTGGCTTCTCATGTCTGGTACTTCCAGGCCTTCATGATAGGCTCATGATCAGGCAGAAGGCGACTTCTTTCAGACATAAAATTCTATTCAGTGAGGAAAAAGAATGCTCAGCTGTAGCTGTTATGACAGGGAGTAGCAAGAGATGAGTTCCTACTTCTTTCATCCCAGGAAACAGCACAATTGGGTTGAACCACTAGTGATGATAAAGAAGTTCAAGTCAAGTTCATTCGTCATATGATATTCCACTCTGCATTCAAATTCTCTGTTCTGTCCTGATCACATGGCAACCCCATTGCAGGTAGTGCCTCACACTGTCAGTGTTTTGTAAGACAGGCATACCAGGAGGGTTTGCAGCATAACGTTTTTAGTTTTGATAAGGCCTAAGTCAAGTTAGAAAAAACCTTTACCATCTCTGTGAGGCTGAGATAAGGAATCTGTGACTTGTTATGGCAATGCTAAGTCTCATTTGTTTATTGCCATTGGCTCATCCTGTGAGCTGTTGTTGCAGTAAGTGAAAATCTCTCACAAATTTTCCCATATCATTTATAAATACTCATTTAAAACCAAATAATTATGGGAAATTCCTAATTCCTTCACTCGGCTCATTATTTTATGAGTTATTAAATATTTATCACACTTAAGTGTAGAGTTCAATGGCACCTTGGCCGTTTTTGGTTCCCTATTGGCTAAAGGGACATGAGTGACCAAATAGACATAGATGGCTACTAGACTAGTACTTGCCTATTTTAAAATAACTATTTCAACTTTTTAGCTATTTAAATTATTTTAAAGAAGGGAACTGAATGAGCTCCTACTAGTATCTATGCTTAAAACCATAGGCCCCAGTTCTACTCGATTACGTCAGTCCAGCTATATAGAAATTGGCCCACAGTATGATAGGTCTTAAACTTTACCAGCACCCAGGAGCACAGACTTAAACGTTTTCCTGGCTCCTTATATTTTTCTTCCACATATATGGTTTTCATTGTCTGAAACCTCAGATTAGCGTATACCATTAGAAGATTTATTAAGACATTAGACTGAAATAACTACCAAACAATAACTACTTCTGTTGCATCCTGAAATTCTGCTGAGGTGATAGCTAGTCACTCTGGGCTGGTGTACGTTTAAAAGTTAGGTCAACATAGCTACATTGGTCAGGATAAATATAATCACGTCCCTGACCAGTGTAGCTATGCTGACTTTCCCTCAGTGCAGACACAGCTATGTCAATGAAAGAATGCTTCCGTCAGTGTAGCTACCATCACTTGGGAAGGTGATGTGCCTACTTCAGCAGAAAAACCTTTCAGTGTTAACTATGCCTACTCTATGGGGTTATGCTGGCATAGCTATGGCAACGTAGCTATGCCAGTATAGTCTCTATAGGATAGACATACTCTCTAGGTGGGAATGTCTAATACCTGACCAGTGGCTGTGTCTGCCAAGTTTGCTTCTTGATTTTTCCAAACCAGATTATCCAAAGGTTTTGGATTTTCCCTGAAACTTTAGAATAATTTAGTTTCTACTGTATTATATTTTTTAAGTTCGTACACTTTCAATTGGAATAAAAAAGTGTGTAGTTTACTGGCTATATGAGACCTGCCTGAGGTGTATTGCAAAGATAGTGTGTTCAAATCCAGTTACGATCGTACTTTTATTACACACTTTGTTCTCACTTCATTAGTAAGATTATCAATTAATTCTTGTCACTTTTGTAACCAAAATAAAATGTGAAAATAGTAGAGTTAAGCTGTATTCTCTTTCCCAGACCTCTTTCTACTTCTCCGTCTAGCCTTAGATTGTGAGCTTCTCAGAGCTGGAACGGTCTCTGCTTTGAATATTTGGAAAGTACTACCATAAACTAATAACAAAGCTTATCATTGTATACAGCTATAATATAGGCAAGGGGTTGCGTGTCCTTTATTGCAATCAAAATGTCCAAGAACTCAATTATTTTGGACATTGTCATTTTTTGAAATAATGAAGTTAAAACTAGTTTTAAGCATACTACCAATAACATAAAACTGCAATTGATTTAAATAGTGCAAAATCTGACTATTAGTAAGCAGCTTTAACTGCTCATACAAATAATTCATACCAGAAAATTATTTGATGTATTGTTGACTTCAGCCACCTACAGGAACATAAGCATGATTTTTAAATTGATTAACTGATTGTGTCTGATGTGTCTTTTTTTAACTTACTACTGTTAAAAGCAATACCTAAGATTATTATAACTACATTACATCTGAAAAATATGTAAATGTTTTGGTTTGTTTGCTTTTACTTAGTGAATTTGTTATGCAAAATGCAATAAAGTTTTAAACAAAATTGTACTGATTTTTTTTTTTTAAATTTCAGTTATAATACAGGATGAAGGATCCCAAAAGACGTATGAAGTGGTTGGATGTTTTCCGTTGGTTGGCCCTTGGTGGAAAGTTAATGTTAAAGTTAAATTGGTGGGATCAAAGTACTTTGTGCGAGGATATCCATCATACTTCCTACGAACTGATATAAGGGAAAACCAAAACGCAGTTTTTTCACTCTTTTTTAAAGAGTGTTGTGTTCCTGACTGTTTCATAGAGGAGTTTTTTAAGTGTTTTCCTGAGAGCTCTTCCCTGAACTTCAGAAACCTTGAAGAAAAACTTAATCAGTTTCAAAAGTCAAAATTAAATCTTCAGAAAGGGAACAAATCTATTGAGACGAAAAATTTTGATATTTTTTATTATATTATGCAATCATGTAAGTATAATTTATATATTATTGGATTATAAAAATAACAGAGTTATGTTTTATCCATGCTAATGTGCTGGTAGAGCGTGTTTTTAAATGAGTATTGATCCTGCAAAGATTTTTTTCCTGAGGACATAAAGGGGACTACTCACATGCTTATAGTTAAGCATATATGCAAGCCTTTGCATGACCTGGGCCTTATACCATATAGATGGAACAGGAAGCAGTTGGAGAAAAAAAGTAATAGTGGAACCCACTTAAATGAAGATCTGTTAAGAGTTAACTTCCATTTCACTCAAAAGTGCTGGCAGTTCTGCTTAACTTGACATTTAATTGAACTGAAGATTGGGTGATGTTTCAGGTTACCAGATTTATATATATACTGTGAATGTTGCGCACACATCAGGGGAGGTAGACTTGACTACTAATGTGAAACTGACTAATTAAATTGCATTTGACAGAATTTTGTATATAAAGTGGAAAAATATTTTTTAATCTATTTTAGTAATCTTACTCGTATCAATAGTATATAAAAGCTTTTTCAAACAGAAAACTAAAGAACCAGTTCTATTTACGTTTTTTGGAATAAAGCCTGCTAAGCTAAGTAATCAAATTGTCTTCTGCAAACACTTTTTTTGTATTTTAATAAATACTTTCTTGGTTTGTGATGAATATATAGTTACAGGAAAGACTGTTTTGGTAGCTTTGAGTTTCCCGGTGATAATGGAGTTCCTGCCAAGGCTTCTACCACGTCATTTTTGCAGTATTATAGAGGCGGTGAGCTGGCGTAAAGTGACCAAACAGAACAGCAAAAGTGATGAAAAAAAAAAAGTTTCTCCTGAAGATGAGATACTACCAAAATTAGATGAGATGTTAAAAAAAGAGCCATGGAAACTTGGATTCAGCAGGGTAAGTAACATGAATTAATTGCATTTTGATCATCATAGAATTCAGTACTGTTTGTTCAAACAATGACCCTTGGTTATTTGGATGGAGGCTGATTCTGAATGCTTCTTTTTGAAGAGAGAGAATTTTTCTCTTTTCAACACCACCCTGGGCAGCTGCACTAAACAGAAACCTTCTGGATATATCTGCAGTACTTGTAGTGGGGCTCACACCAGTGCACTAAAAACCTGTGTAGATCTTGTAGTTCAGGGTCTGAAGCTGTGGGGAAGAGGTGTGGGTTTCAGATCCTGAGCTTCAGCCCGAGGCGCAACGTTGAAGCACTGTCCACGCAGCTTTAGTGCGCTAGTGCCAGCATGAGTCTGTGGATCCCAGTCTGTAATGCTTGCTTCCAGATGCAGTATAGACATACCCACTGGGTCCAGGAATACCTTATTTAACCTCGTCAGTATTCGTCCTAATCACTGTGAAACTGTTTCGAATATAACTTAAATATAAAGGAATTATTTAGTTTCTTGGTATACTGCATGGAAGAAATAGAAATTGCTTTCCGATTAGGTGAACACAGGGAGTTTCATATAAAAGATACTGAGCTTCTTGAGATAATCTTCGTTTCCCACTTCAGTAAGGCACAGTGAGGCTGAGTAAAGGGGCAGTGACAACCATAGTTAAGAGTTTAATGGTTAATGTTAATATAGATTTCCATGTACATATCTATATAATAAGACTCCAGAAATGTCACTCTGTGTGTCACTCTGAAGCCTAAAATGTCTGAGTCAATGTGAAGCGATGGAAACAGCTACAAGGGTGAAAGAGAGTTCTTTTAGTTTAGAACAGTGTTTTTCAACTTTTTTTTCATTTGCAGACCCCTAAAACATTTCAAATGGAGGTGCGGACCCCTTTGGAAATCTTAGACATAGTTTGCAGACCCCTAGGTGTCTGCAGCCAACGGGTTGAAAACCATTGTTTTATGGTAACGACAACCTTTCACGGACCATTTAGACATAGTTCGCGGACCCCCAGGGATCCCTTGATCACAGGTTGAAAATCACTGGTTTAGAATATCACCAGATTCAATTATCACTGGAATTCATGGTCTGTTAACTTAAAAACTGGATTGCATCAGCCATTTCTGCTCTTATTAATTAGGTGCCTTTATGAATTATACCCGTGTGATAGCATGGGCTTTCAGCTACTAGTATTGCATACCAACTTACTCTATTTTATATTCTGGCTTCTTAAGCATTCTCCATATATTCACATTAGCTATTCTTCTTAAGTCAACATATTTTAGAGGTGAGTCATTCCTCTGTAGTTTGAGTTTTGTAGCTTACTTCCCATTATAAGCAGCGCTGGCTGGGAAACCAAGTTTTCAGTTCTGCAAAAACTTTTGAGTTTTCAGAAAAACTTAATCTAGAAGTGGGGGCTGGGCCACAGGCCCAGCCCCCACTTCACCCCTTCCTGCCCCCTCCCCTGAGCTACACCGGAAACCTTACTGCTGTGCAGTTGCAGTAGTACAGCTATGCCGCTGTAAGGTCTGTAGTGTAGACATCGTCTTAGTTTGGCTTAACCACGTTGCACAGGGTATGAAAATTTTCACAACCTTGAGTGATATAGTGGAGCCAACCTAACTTTGTACTGTCGACCAGGTCATAGTTAAATAGGTTTTAAAATGTATTTAAATTAAACTGCAACTATTATGTCTACACAAGGCCTAAGAAAGTTAATGTGATAATGATGAATGACTTAGCAGGATACCTAAACTGTGCATTTCCAGACTTCTTGAAGGCTTAGATTTCTTTTAAGATGTAGAATTTTTCTTACATGAACTCTTGTGAGAAACAGTTTCAACTTTTAATACTTAACTGTTTTTTTTAAATGCGAATTTGGTATTGAGAGATCAATGCAGTATTGGCTTGGTATTCAGTTGACATAACATTGTGGTATTGTAAATTTACTTTTTAATAGCAATAGGCAAGCACTAAACTATAAGAAATAAAATCATTCTGAAAGGGACTATGGTAATGAGAAACAAAGTGTTTTTTAAAATTATTTTTTACACTCTTTACTATCGTTTTTCATCTGTTAGTAGCTTTTTCTCAGTCTCCTCTCTTTTGACTGCAGCTCCACTAAATCTGTTCAGTTGCATGTCATTGAACAGATTCTGCAGAGCTGGTGTGTACATGTCAGGAATCAATAGAGTAGTCACCTTGATATTTTACTATGGAGATATGATCTTAATTTTCTTTTCAAATTTAATTTACTACTGTTCCCTTTTAAAATTTGTTTCCAGGTAACTTTATAATATGCTTTTAGAACACTTTTATATGTAAAATAATTTATTGAGAGGTCAATGCATACTTTTTGTGGGGTGTGTTTACAAACAAAGATCTCAAAACAGAAATAATGTGGTTCTCGATCACTGTTTTACCATTGTCTAGTCTGTAATTTTAAAATGGCTGTTTTATGAACTCTTTCTTACAGGCTATTGGTCCTTAAAGTGAAGTCAGCTTTTGCTACGAGGATATGAATTATTGGGGTGTCCAGTCCCATTTGCGTACAAATAAAATAATCCCAATGTTTATAAGTAATCCAGTTTTCCTAAATCTTTGTTTGCTCTATAAGAAGAAAGAGAAAATATTAAAGCAATAGATGTAAGCCCACCAAAAGGAAGGAAAATGTGAATTAAAACCATTTCATCCTACTTTCCCAATATATTGCAGCGAATGAGATCTTATTTACTTATAATGTGTGCTATAATATGTACACATGCACTCAAATATTATCACATGCATTGTAGTATTATTATTCTATAGCAGTTTGCTCTTTTCTTCGCCTTGGCGAGAGTTTGGGTAGAATACAGATTTGATACAAACCTCTTTTCTAGTACCCAATTTCTGTTAGTATTTTTTTGTACAATGGTTCCGTTTTCTACACAAAAATGACAGATGGGATTGATCAAGACCCCTCTTGCTTTGAAATTCCTTTCTTTGTCTGATTTGAGAGGCTAGTATAGCTAGAACTTGTTAAAATTTACATATTGTCTATACTTCATGTCTTCTGAATTATAAATTTGTATTTAATGACAAAAGCATTAGTTCTGCAGTTACATACCAATGTCTTGTGAAATAATTTAAACTTTTTTTCCCTTTTGGTGGGAAGATAACCTACAGAGAACTGAACCTTTCCAATTGTGAGGCAACTTGGGCAGCCTTCTATCAGTGTGATCATCTCCGCTGCAAGATTCCTGAATTGCAGAAGAATGCATTAATAATATACAATAAGCTCAAGCAAAGATGTAGAGAAATGGGGCATACCTTTGAAGAACAAGACGTTTTGACCTCTTTGGTTTCTAAAGATATGCCCATTGAACATGCCTGGCAATCCTTGAAATTTATGAAAGATGAGAAGATAGTGATTGGTGAGAAGAAACTGGTATTTCTTTCTCATCTTTACAAATCTGAAAAAGACATTGCACTTTCTGTAAATCATCTAATGACAAATGACCCATGGCAGTTACATGTTGATGTGAGAGAAGTACTTAATGTTAGAGATACCACCAAATCAAAAGCAAATGGAGATATTAAAATAAATAATAATCAGCCTCCTGAAACAGAGCAAGTGGAGGGCAGTAATGCCCCAGATATACAAAACAACAGTGACAGTGATTTTCTTTATAACGAACAGGTACCAGACATAGAAACTACAAGTGAAGCAGAAGTGGACCCAGATCAAATGAAAGCTGTGGAAATGATTTGTTCTAATCCAGTGACAATCATCAGTGGAAAAGGGGGTTGTGGGAAGACTACTGTAGTTAGCTGCCTTTTTCAGTATTTAAAGGAGGTGGAAAAAGAAGTGGCAAGTGCTTGTAATGATTTTGAAAAGGACCTGGATGCATCTGCTGAATGGAATACCTTTAATCATTTTTGTCAGGAGAACATTTGCACAAAAAACCTTTTAAATGTTTTACTTACTGCACCTACAGGAAGAGCAGCTAGCCTGCTGAATGAGAAAACTGAGCTTCCTGCTTACACTCTCCATCAGGTATATAATATTTGTGCATTCTCTCTCCAAAGATCTTTTAGTATAGTCCTTCTTATTTTGTACAATAATCAGATTGCTAACTGAACCTGTCTTATAAATCTTTTAACTGTTCATAATGGCGTTTAATAAGCACAGCTTATCCACATTTAAGAGTTAACCTTGTTTTTCAAAAGTTTACCAGTCAGACTTTTTACATCATGTCAGCTGCAATTTTTGGCCTTCTTTGTTTTAAATGGGTGTTACAGTACCTTCTAGAGGCATAAAAATGATGTGAGGCTTTCAAATGACTTTTTTCACTAATTCCACATATCCTGAAAAGTCCATAGTATTTAAAATTAAGGGCAAAATTCTGTCTTGACATTTGTGTGTGGCAGATCTCTCTCCAGTGCCCGAAATACACCAAAATCCCATGGATATTAAGAAAGATGGATTCCCCATGTGTAATATTTTCCTATTTATTGTAGGTTTTTAAATTTTAAAAAAATTGGGCTTGACAAAGATCAGGGACAATACAAACTTTGGTAGACTAACGGTCTGTTTGCTGGAGGCAGTCACCCTTCTTATCAAGAAAATAGATGTTCTTTGCTCCAAAGGGCAGCAGACTCTGTTATATCAGACCAGTGCAAGAAGTGAATTACTCACCTGAGGATCTTCCACTTCATATGCCCTTCCACTAGTCTCCAACTTTCAAATCTAGAAATTATCAAGAGAAACCCAGCTGACCTCCTTTTGTTTTAGGGCTCTATATTTGAGGATGTTCTTGTATATGCCTCTGTATAAACAGTTTTAGTTTATTCTGCTGTGCTAAAAATGTGTTCTGGAGGTGTGGAGAGTAGGATTGAACCTTTTGAGCCTGTAATGATTCAGTTTCATCATGTAAACTGAGATGATGGCTGTGGTAAATACAGCATGGAAGATCCCACGTTATACTTGTTATAAGGAAGTTATTTACATTTGATAACTTCAGTTGTTTCTTGAATGGATGTTAAATTATTTATTTTGATTGGTTTCTAGGTCATCTACAGTTTTTATTCATGGAGGTTAAGAGACAGACATATGCCGTGGAAGTTTTCTACTGTGACAGTTCTGGTTGTGGATGAAGGGAGCTTAGTACCTGTACAAATGCTTAGTTCAGTTTTAAAATTGCTGTGTGACCACGCTCAACTTGCCAAGCTTATTATACTTGGTAAGTGAACAGCAAGAGTGTAAATCTAGTATAATTTCAAAATATTTCCGGAATTATGCAATATGTAAGAGAATTTGCTGTGTGTTAGTGTGTTTTATAAAGAGTGGTAGTTCCAAAATAATTACTTAAAAGAAATCCAATAGAGAGATGATAGTTTACCCGTGATCATGATGAGGCTGTAATCTCTAGGGCCACCTGAAAGGCATGTCCTATTCCATGGATTTTGCTACTCTTGCCATAAAATCCATAGATGAGATGGAAAATAATTATACATCTAGCCTACTTCCCTGCCAGTGCAGGATTATTCTCTATTGTATATCTCCTAGTGTTTTGTCTGGTTATAAAAGTATTCGATAATGAGGCTTTCACCACTTACTTCCCTTTAGATTTTTCAACAACCAAAATACATCTTGTTGTTAGTAAGTTTTCCCTCAGTTCTTTAACACCGCTTGAAAGAGAATGTTGACAGCATATGAACTGGACAGAAGAAAAGTAAAATATTTGATTTTAAGGTAGTTCAGCCAGTCAGATCCGGAACTAACTTGTTTTTAATCTAACAAAAAGAAAAAAGTGGCATGAAAAAAAATTAGGATTTTTTCCTCCTGTGCCCGCTTTTGGAGATCACATTTTTGTCCCACCAAAACAAATGCCATGATTTAAATGTATAAATTCCCATAGACAAGTCCGATTTAGTGTTGACATTCACCATACAGAAGAGACTTAACAGGATGGCATGACATCAAGTACTAATGACTTTTTGAATTGGGAATATAGAACATGCTCTGAACAATGATTTAATGTATTATATACTGAAGGGAAAACAATTAGAACTACGCAACAACCTGATTCAAAGAAATTCCATTTTGGGATTCTTGGAGAGAAGCATAATTTCACAGAATTTGTATTGAGCATGTGTGTGATAACTCTGTCTTGTATTGTAATGGAGGTGAAGTGCATATTTCTTTTCACTACAGTATTTTTGGAATATTTCCCACAGATACTCTGTTCACTGATGACATATGCTATTAATATCTCTTCTCTTTAGGTGATATTAGACAGTTACCCAGCATTGACCCTGGCAACATGCTCACTGATATTTTTGAGGGTCTAAAATCTAGAGGCTGGTCTGTGGAACTGAGAACTAATCACAGAGCTGAGTCTCAGCTAATTGTAGACAATGCCACAAGGTAGGAATTTTTTGTATATACTGGAGGAATTTTTTTGTAGATGTCCTGGTCCTTTTATTTAGTCTGCAAAATGGTAGTGGCACTGAGACATATAATAGAATTATGTGACTCAGTGTTTCTGTTGCAGATCTCTTATATTCACAAACGTATAACTCTGGAAAAGAAATTACAGCTGAAATATGCACATTGAGGAGCAATTTAAACAAAAACATTGAGTAAAGTATGCAAAGTTTTTGAATGATAAAAGATGCATATTAAATAAAAGAACCCACCAAAATTGGAGACTTTTTCTTGTTCACTCTTTATATATATAACATTTGGTCCCACTGATGTCAGTGTGAGTTAGTGTTTGCAGGCCCTGATCCTGTGAACACTTAGGTACATGAGTATTCACAATGCCATAGGCCTTGATTCTGCAAACTGCTCTGTGCAGAGGGACCCCTCTGTCCTCATGAGCAGCTTGCAGAGTGAAGGTTTTGTTTGTAACTAGTTTTGAATTGCTGTACAAAATTTGATAAACATGTCCAGTACACTTTTTTCTTTATTCTGACCTTTCATTTGCAATTATACCTTATAAATGGTAGTTTACCACAAATCCGTGATAAACAGGGCGGATAAAATCAATGACTTAAAAAAAAAAACGTTCACATTTAATTGAAAGACATTTTTCTTCTTAAAATAAACCTGTTTACAAATGAAATTTGCAGTGATGACAACCTATGATCAGGCCTAAATTTAGTATAATCTATTAAAATAATTTAATTAAAAACAATATGTTGTAGCACTCAAACCTCCTCAAATGTTAATGAGTTACAGGTTGTCTGCTCTTTTAACTGTATACAGAATTGGGGGGAAAACATCTTTAACTTTCAATTCATGCTTTATTAATATGCCACAGTGTATTGCAGTAAGTATCTACATTATTTTCAGTCTTTACAAATGGAGCGAATAAGGTTGCCAACCCTCCCGGTTTCGCTGTGAGACTCCCGGAATCGGGCTTTGGCTGCAGTAGCCTCCGGGAGATAAAGTGGAAGATTTTTAGGCTGCTAAAAGTCTGGCAGTGCAGCGGGGGCCCAGGAACTGTGGCCAATAGCAGCTGCAGAGGCGGCCCTGCAGGGACGTTTTGCCTGCTTCTGGGAGTGGACAGTGCGTGAAGCTCCCTGGCCCCGTTTACCTCGGGCAGCTCCCAGTTGGCAGCGCAGCGGGACTAAGGCAGGCTCCGCCCCAGCAGCTCCCATTGGCCGTAGTTCCTGGTCAATGGGATCCGTGGAGTCGGCGCTCAGGGCGCGGGCAGTGCGCAGGACAGGGACATGCCAGCCACTTCCAGGAGCGGCACGGAGCCTGCCTTAGCTCTGCTGCGCTGCCAACCAGAAGCCGCCCAAGGTAAGCACTGCCCGGCTGGAGCCTGCACCCCTCACCCTCTCCCGCACCCCAACCCCCTGCTCCAGCCCTGAGTCCCCTCCTGCACCCAGATTTCCTCCCAGAGATTGCATCCCTCACCCCCTTCAGGACTCCAATTCCCTGAGCTCCCTTCTGGACCCTGCACCCCACACCACCTCCTGCACCCCAAACCCCTGCCCCAGGCTCAGCCTGGAGCCCCCTCCCACATTCCGAACCCCTCGGCCCCAGTCCAGAGCCCGCACCCCCTACCACACCCCAAACCCCTGCCCCAGCCAGGTGAAAGTGAGTGAGGATGGGGGAGAGTGAGTGACGGAGGGAGAGGGGATGGAGTGAGCAGGGCAGGTCCTCTGAGAAGGGGCAGGGCCTCAGGGAAGGGGCGAGGCAGAGGGCGGGGCAGGGCAAGAGTGTTTGGGTTTGTGAAATCAGACGATAACCCTAGGAGCGAATGCTGGTAATTACGTTTTTCCAGATATCAGTATTTTCAGTTTCTGTTGTGAAGAAAAGCTTTTCCTTTACTAATTTTGGTTTCAATTAGCTAGCAGGTGCAAAGACAATATTTTCTTCATTTGCTCTAGCTAATTCAAAGTTGAAAAACTGACTGGGAATAGAAAACCAATAGAAAAGAAAAGGTTGATTTCCTCTTCCAATCTATGAATAAAAAATATGCGAGAATGAGATCTACTAATTCTACAAATGTGAAGTTAACGGGGCCAGATTTTCAAAGGTATTTAGGCATGTTAACATGCAGATAGGTGACTCGAGAGATTTTCAAAAGCACCTGAAGTTAGGCACTTCTGAAAATCCCACTGGGAGCCTATCTGCATTTTTAGGGACCTAAATATCTTTATGCAGGGGTCACATGTTTCGTATCTTGTGTAGGCTAAGCTTATTGCACTCATCAGGGGCTTTTTGCATCCCTCCATTGTAGCCCACAAGCTGTTTGTGTGCCACTTTCACATCCTCCTCTGTCAGGAAATCCTTGCAACTTATCCCCCATAGCTGGGGCTCTGTGGCCCTTTCCCCCTATGCCTGGGGCTCCCTCTCCCTGTCATATACCAGGATCTTTCAATTTCCTCCTCTCACTACTAGGGTCTTTGTGCCTCATTCCCTCTTCCCCCGCATACTAGGGTCTCCCTTTCTTCCTCCCATGCTAGGGGCTATGTGCATGCCCCCATCCATTCTCCCCGTCCTCTACTGCCAGAATTCAGGTGTCAACATGTTAAATTCTGTTGGGAGAATGTGCAGAGAGAAGTTGAGTATTGTTATGCCGGAAAGCTTTAATGGTGCCACCAACCAGTTCTTTGAGCTATAGACAGTTGCAGAGGTGCTTGAAGCAGGGGCTATGGTCACCAGATGGCAGGAGCTCCATGTGTGTCCTATTTTTTTCCCTTTCAGTTTTCCAATTTCCCCCATATCAACAGGATTATGGCATATAATGCCTAGAATATTCCCTGAAATTGATCATATGTGGCATTCAAAAGTTACCACTTTACAGACAGACAGCAAGAAGCGCTGTTGAGTTGATTAGAAGGCGTAGACAAGTTTTTGGCTCAAAAAATGGCCCATGTTGACCAGAAACAATCAGTTCAATTCACTAATTACAGTTAATTCCTCCTTTGTATAATAAATCCGTTATATGTTGAATTTAAAACTGTTTTGGTAAACCTTTTTTTCTGCTGTATCCAGCAACTTTTAAGGTAGTTTTTCTTTAACTAATAACAATTCTAAAATTCTGTTTTTGTGCATTTTTAATTCTAATTTCCATTCAAATGCAGATTGACACAAATCCCAAGTAAAAAATTATCCTATAGCAAATAAGACATTTGTCATTCACCATTTTCTAACATAAGAAATTAAAAAAATTAGAATCTGAGTAAATGTACATTGATATATATAATTGCTTAAATAAATGCAAATAGATACACTATATCTTCCTTATTAACAAAAATAAGTGCCAAATGTAGTGTAAAAAGGGTACGTATATTTACCGTATAACATCAGAATGACAAATACCTCAGGAATGGAGGTTGTTCGTAACTCTGAAAACAAAATTATGGTTGTTCTTTCAAAATTTTACAACTGAGCATTGACTTAATACAGTACTACACTGTATTTTCTTTTTTTTGGTCTTGTCTGCTGCTACCTGATTGCGTACTTCCAGTTCCAAAAGAGGTATGTAGTTGACTGGTCAGTTTGTAACTCTGATGCTCGTAACTCTGAGGTTCTACTGTAGTTGCAAATCAGTGTTTTACAGTAACTCCTCACTTAACGTTGTAGTTATGTTCCTGAAAAATGCGACTTTAAGCGAAACGATGTTAAACGAATCCAATTTCCCCATAAGAATTAATGTAAATGAGGGGGTTAGGTTCCAGGGAAATTTTTTTCACCAGACAAAAGACTATATTATATATATATACACACACACACACACACACTATAAGTTTTAAACAACATTGAATACTAATACACAGTGATGATGATTGTGAAGCTTGGTTGAGGTGGAGGAGTCAGAGGGTGGGATATATCCCAGGGAATGCCTTACTGCTAAATGAACTAAGCAGTTAGCTGAGCCTTCAAGGGTTAACTGTCACACCCTACAAGCCGGCAGGAAAGGAGGGAGGGCAGATGTGTTTCAGAGATAAAGGAGAAATGCACATCTCTAAGTATCAAGAGTGGGGTCAGAAGTACACTGCCTTGTTAATTAGATCAGCAAGCCCGGCAGCTGCAGCTTCTGCCTAAGGCAGCAACTCCTTCCCTCATGTGTCCCCCCTGCTCTATGGAAGATGGGGTAAGCAAGGTGGAGAAGCAGGGGGACATTAGCCCCCCTCGTCTTCCCCTCCCCCACACACAGCAAGCAGGCACCGTGACATTAGCCCCCCTCTTTTTTTCCTCCCCCCACACAGCAAACAGGGAGGAGTCTCGGAGAGCAGCACATGGCAGTGGGGGAAGGGAAAGCTGAATTGCCATTGATAGCCTGCAAACGACTTAAACGAGCATGTTCCCTAATTGATCAGCAACTTAACAACTTTAACCAGGGTGACTTTAAGTGAGGAGTTACTGTATTTGTTATACCAAGCAATGAGAACGAACTGTTCTTTAGGGAAGTAATTAAAAAGTTCAAATACAAAACAAGATTAAAATAGATTATTTAAATCCAGGTTTCCTGCTTGCTGATTTACAACACTTTTTAATATTAAATCAATCCACCATAATGATAAATTCAACAAATTGCAACTTCTAAGAATGCCTAAATATTGGTTGTATTTTAGTCAATCAGACCCATGTAACCATATCTTTCTGCTTAAGTATAGGTTTTTTCTTAATTTTTTTTCTTAAGACTCTTAACATTTAATATTGTCAGTCATTCTGTTGACTTAGGCTCTGAACATGTGAATACTTAAGCATGTGCATAACTTTCAACAAACAAGTAATTCTGTTGATTTCAGTGTGACTACTCATGTTCTTAAAATAAAGAACATGGCTAAATGTTTGAAAAATTGAAGTCTTAGGGCCCTGTCATGCAAGGTGTTGAGTGTCTTCATCACCCTTTGACTTTAACAGGTCAGGGCACTCTGAAACTTTCAGGACTGGGCCCTTATAGAGAATCAAGTGCTGTAGGTAGTTATTCACAAAATTTACCACTGTCAATTATAAGTGATTGTTTTCTTCTGTAGTATTCTGAATTCCCCCAGCAGGACACTATCTGGATGGTTACTAAATATCAATTGCAACATTGCAGGATTTAGAAATTAAAGAAATACTAATGCTTTTCTGTGATTTTTAGTTATGATCAAAAAGCTTTTTCATTGTCTATATCGGGGTAGTCAATAGGTGGACCGTGGGCCAAATCCAGACAGCTGGACGCTTTTGAATGGACCACAAAATCTTTGTATTTACTTATTGTTATAATTGTTGTTGTTTTTATATTATTTTCTCTGGAGTCTGGACCTTGACTATACCTTCACCAAGAAATTTGAATCTTGACAAAAAAAATTGATTACCATTTGTGTATATTTTATAGAGGTTAAAGGAGATATCCATAAAATTGTATAAGGAAACTTAACTATGATGCAAAAGGTTGAGATGCACAGCTAGAATGTTTTAGTATTAAACTATTTTTGTCTTTTTTCTTTTGTGGTTAAGAATCTCTCAGCGAAAATTCCCAGAGTTTGACTCAGTACTCAAAGTCTGTGATGATTGGAGTGAAAAGTTGACAATGCCAAGCCCTGAGAAGAAATTTATTTATGTTGTTTTGCCTTCTGGACATGTCGCTCACTGTATGTTTGTATACTCCGTTAACAATTTGTTAATATTGCAAAAACTCTCATTTTCCCCTTTTGCAAAGTGTAACATATTTAACTGACATAAAATCAGTTTTATGTACTATATTACAAGAATGAACCATTTCATTACATTTGAATTAGTCAAAATTATAGAATATTAAATTAGATTTTTAGTTATTTATCTTTTGATTTATGAGCTTACCCATCAGGAATTAAATGAATGTACAGCAGTTCAAAAAAAACCCAATAAAATGGATAAATATTTATATCAAATTACTGTAAAGGGTACCATCACACCACATAGTCATAATGGGAATGGTGCAGAAGGCTCTATAGTTTAAGACCATGGTTTTCAAAAGTTTATTACTATTATCAGGTGCCAATTTGAGAGAACTTTAAATGAGGCTGGATTTCTAGAGGATAGGTGCTTGAGCTGACAGCACCATGGGTTAGCTTTTTTGGGGCGCTGGTGGCAAGGCCTTCAACTCTAGATTTTGCTTCCATCCTGTTGGTCAACAGTGTTGGGTTAGGGGACATTGGTGTTCGTTTTTTGATTTTTAGGGTCTTTTATTTGTTAACCTTCGAAATATTTCACATATAGCAAAATACAACTGTAGTAATAACACTTTTTTAAAAAGACATCCTAACCCCCGATAAATATAATATGGGGAAAGGAAAGTAATTGTCGCAGTATTAATGTGTTCCAGTTTCTTAAGAAACTTATTCAGTGTACAGAACACTTAAATTTATTTTCATATGGGCTAAGTTACAAAGTTAAAACTTCTAGTTTTAGGGCTTTTTTTCAAAATGTAATACTTAAATCCCCTATAAACTGTCCAATCAAAGGATAAGTCTAGAGGTTTTTCTTTTAATTGGGTGGAATATATTGTAAAAAGCCATGTAGCCTAGGGGAGCAAGAGGTTTTTCCCATGTCTTTTTCAGCACCCATAGTCCCCCAGATTTGAGATATGGGACAGTTGCATTGCTTGCTACAATTTTTATTTTATTTTATTTGTTAAATAAAGCTTCCTATATCAGGTAACCAAAATTTAGCACACTGGGGAATTGAAGCAAGCAAATTCTGTTTTCATATTGAATTGTATTTTTTTCTCTTAAATTATTTTTTGTTCTACACATTTAATTTTCTTTGTCCATTATCAGATTTGCAAGCTGTTATAAAAACTTTACTTGAAAAAGGACCTGGACTACAAGATGCCAAACAATCACAGTTCATCGCTTTCAGAAGGTAACAGAGCATGTATGCAGACTTTGAAAGAACTCTTGCTAGCATCTTTGTTCTAAAAATGTCTAAAAACTGAGTAAAAGAGACTGGTGGTGGTATTGGGGAAAATAGGCCAGTTATCTTCTCTCTCTCTCTCTCTCTGGCTTAGGTTTATTTTTTTAATGTGGAATGTTGCTAGCTTAGTTTTCTACTGCTAATTTATGTAGTTCCTTTTGTACTATGTACTTTGCCAGAAACTATCCACATGGATGTTGGATGTTCATGTTCATCCAGGGGACAAGTAGCTCTCTGCTCAAGGTGCTTTGAGGCCATCAAAATTTCACATGCCAGTGGTAGCAATCGAGGGATAACAAGCTGTCTTTCAGACTTGAATTGGAAAAGGGTTCCTTATTCAGTTTCTGACTCACAGCTTGTACCCTTGACCAGCTTTATAAGCTAATGAAGATGATTCTAGGTCTTCTAAATTCCTTATGATCTATTTTTCTTTCTTCACGATCTAGTCTCGTGTTAATCTTGTTAAGCTGTTCTAGCGCCAAGCAAATAATCATTCTCTACAAGCTTAATTGTCTCTTACCCACCCATATCTCAGCTTTTCAATTTTCCATATTACCGTACAAAACATTTGTCATTTTGTAATTTTAATTTTCCAAATAATTACTGGAGTATTCATTGTACCACACAAGGTAATCTACGCTGGGAATGCTGTTGCAAGGGGTCGTGGCCTTATTTGTCTTTTCAGCCAGGTCTGTTGCTCCTAAGATTGGTTCATTGCCTGCGCACATTTCTTCAGATTGCAATTGCATTTTTACTTATTTCTAGACTGCGTTAGTATCTAGGTGGCTGGTAATTTAAAAAACCCCTCCAAACTCCAAAACTTTTTGCCTAGTGCAAATGAGAGACACAAAATCAATAGTTGAGAGGGGCTCTATTTCTGACTTTGTCTCAGATTTCTTGTGTGACATTGGGAGGTTAAAAAAGTTTAACCTCCCAAAGTGGGATAACATCTGCCTGACTCTCACAGGAGTGCTGTGAAGCTAACTTAATTATTTGTAAAATGCTTTGAGATCCTCTAATGCAAACCATGTAATGTAAACTCAAACAGTATTAAGAGAAATTGTTGATATAACATCCAATAGGAACCAAGCCTGCAGTATTAAATTATAAAGAAAATTGATCTTATTCTGATGCTTTTCTTAAGGGGGGGGGATTTGGAGTTGTAAAAACCCCAAATTCTAAAACATTAGTAGTGATTTCTGGATTTTATCTATATTTTATTTATATTGTGAACACATAGTGGCTCTGAAGTTGTTTTTAATTTCTCTGGTCTGCTTCGAAGAGGATCTTGCAGAATATTTATCATCATACCTAAGTTCTCTAAATTCTATCACACTGTTATTGATTAAGCTCCATTTAAATGTACTATTTAGCAAATCTTGTGGGAACATAATCTGCAATGACAAGTTTTTAAGAGTTCTTAAGACCTCCAAGTTTCCAGAAAAGAAACATTAAAATGCTGGACTCCTTTTAGTTCCAAAGAATCTGTGGACAGACAAGCACTAATATCTGAATATACTAATTCTTGTTTTGCTGTGCTGTCTTGGAAGCAAACCCAATTTACCTAGGTATATTTTGCAAGCTGCTTGCCTTACTTCTTCTGGAATTAAAATAAGACAAAACTGTTCTTTTGCAGCAGCATCTTTTGAACTACCCCTGAATTCAAACACTTTTTGTAATGGTCAGTAGAAGGTGGTGTTGCTAAAAATGTGTCCTCTTTCAGTTTGAACACACTTGTTTCTAGATAAATGTCCGTTATTCTTTGTACATGCCTCGTGTTGCTAAGGTTGTGCCTCTTTCATGTTTGTAGGCAAGATTGTGATCTAATAAATGAACTCTGTTGTCAGCACTATTCAACACATTCAACCAGGTAAGACAATGTTTTGAGTCTAAAGGTGTATAGTGTGCCTCTCCTCCCTTTATCCATCTTATTTTATGTTTTTTTAAATTGTTTCACACAAGGGGCCAAAATTCTAAATACAGAAAATATTTTCATTTAGAACTTTAAAAATTGGTTTTAGATATAATGTATTTGGTGATTGTACAATGCCTTGTTTGGCATGTCCTCTATTTGCCACCTGGACAGCCAGCAGAAATGAGCATAAAGGTTCTGTGACATTTCTGGAAGTTTGATGAAAACCCCTGGGTCTTGGCCAGTGATCCTCTCTCTCGTTAAAAGAGGTGTTAATGTCCTAAAGCCAAGATTTTTGTGAGCTATTGCTGAACACTAAAGTTGACCTGCAAACAATTATTTAAAAAAAAACTGAGTTAGTGCTATTTTTTTGTTGCTGTGACAGGACACGCCTATCATACTCCTGCCATTTCCACAAACGCAGACTACTTTGAGACCTTCTTATTGACAACATTGGAATATACTTTATTTACAGTGTCTCAGTCCCTCCATCAATACAGATCTGTGCATCAACACCTTTGCACTGTTTTCCAGCTTTCTGGCCTTTCTCCCGACAAGGGTTGGATTGAAGTGCCTCTACTCAGAGAACTCCCCTAGAAGGCTCCCCTAGCTGCCCCCCCTCTTCCAGAATCTTTTTCCTGTGCTCTTTTAAGCCCAGTTATCAGGCACACCTGTGACCAATGAGGCCCTCTCTGAGGAAACCTAATGTGCTGATAGTGACCAGAGTGCTGAAGCAAGGTCCACCTCTCAGTACTCTGTCATAGCTGCTTTATGGTTTTAAAGAGGTTCTGAAATGTGTGTTATACTTTTTTACCTTAGAAATATGAGCAACGTCAAGTGTGGTCTTCCTTGTTTTTTCTGTAGGTCTTTTTGGGGGAATCTTAGAGATTCAATACCTTAACTGAAGGGGTGGGTTGCTGAATCTTTAACCTTTCTTCCAAATTTTCGCCAGGAACTGAAGTTAAAAAAACAAACAAAACCCCCCACTATTTAAGTCATAAAAGTAACCTCCAAATGTTTGGGGTTTTTAAAAACTGGGCATGTGCCTTTTCCCCCCCTCTTGGCTTTCTGGTGTACAAAGAAGGCACGAAAGGCTTTTTTAAATGTTTTTTTCCCCAGCTCCCTTGTTGTGTTTTTTTTTTTTTCACTTTAGACATATCAGGAATGTCAAGTTAAACAGTCTGACTGAAAATTCTTTTCTCTTTCAAGACTTTAGCTTTCATTCTCTGCTTTTATGGCGTCAACCATTGCTAAGGTTAAGATTTTGTCCTGGTTATTTTTAGTAAAAGTCACGGACAGGAAGCGAACAATAAACAAAAATTCACGGACGCCTGTGAACTGTCCCTGACTTGTACTAAAAACATGGCAGCAGGGGGGAGGGTGAAACTGACAGTTCAAGTGGCGGGGTGGCTCTGAGCCCTGCTGCTGGGTGGGTGGGGAGGGGGAACTCAGCCCCCACCGTACCACAGGAGCTGAAGCCGAACAAGTCACGGAGGTTCATTAAAGTCATGGAATCTGTGACTAAATCTTATCCTTATATTACGCTTGTTCTCCAGTTACCATAATCTTTTAAGAAATATAGGATCTATGTTTTTAATATCAAAGACCGGGGGGAGTGGGGTGGAGGGGGGGAGTCCAAAATACTTTGACTTTTTTTTTCCCCACACAAACCCAAAATAGGGTACAAACTATGTATTTTTTTTCCTTTGCAATTTACTTTTAATGGCTGCCATACTTACTTACAATCATGATACAGCTTTGCAAAGCTACTTGGGGTTTCTAGATCTGGAAGGCTCTCGTGTGGTGGGGTTTGTTTTTTTTTAAGACTCATCCTTTCTATCTTCTGATTTAAAATGTGTATATGACTTCAACTTTTGTGAAATATTTTCTTTTGGCACAGGAGTGCCAGACTCATTCTGTGCAGTGGACTGAACTCCATTTTTAATTGACTGGGGGCCAGGGTATAAATTTAGACTACAGATTAAGGGTAGTATATAGTTTTATCTCCTGTTGGTATAAGTGAAAGAGAGAGGACTGCATAAATTGCTTGGGTAAATTATGATCTCTGTAATAACCAAACTTCTAATGATTGTTTGTCCAGTATCTTATTTTCCCTGCTTATCATCACCCAGTGGGAAAATATGCTCACCTTTTAGGATGATTCCTGTTCATTGCCCCTCTTCCATCCCAAATCACCTTTCTTCTCTGTGCATTTCTCTCCTGGAGGCAAATCCCTTCCACTCCCTTCTCTATGCCAGCTGCTAAAATGATGAGTTACAAAATAGTCATGAATTCAGCATGAACTCTTCAGTGAGATAGTAGGAAGCAGGAGAGTTCTTACCTCTTGGAGCCGTCACTTCAGATGGTCCTTTCACAGAGTCAGGAAGCCAACTCTGCACTTGTTTATATTTGGAAGGTAATTTTCACAATCACAAAGGCTAGCAATTTTATTTTTAAATTAAAGCCTAGGGTGCATATCTGAATTGGTCACATGAGCCACACAAATACGTTGAGTGAGTTGCAAATAAATATTTGTTTTATTTCAATTTTCCCCCCCTCTCCTGATTCAGAAACCATAAAAATAGACTGGTGTTCCAGTGTGATGACAAAATTTGTTCCACGAGGAATGCCTATCTTAAGGACCTTCTTCCAGAAAATAACACAGCTTGCACAAGGAAAAGTGACTCTCAGAATCCTAATCAATGTGAATGCAGAGCGTGTTGTAGAATAAAAGCCTTCCTCAGTGGACAAAAGCTACCTGGTGATCTTGGGGGCAGCGCTGAGGATGACAGACGACTGTGCAATGGAGAAATATTTTTCATAACAGATGTATGTATTCTTTTGAAAGATTAATAATTGTTAGGCTTTACCACAAAAGATCTGGCTACAGTCTTCACTGAGGCACAATTCCTCCTAGCCCACAGTAGACATTTGACATCACAAAATTATCTCTTGTGACAAGAATGCTGAATCACATAAGAACTAGAATTGCAATAGCAGAGATTTTTGGTAGAATGTTGTGGGGAAACTTCTTCAGCACCTGGCCTGACTTGTCCAGTGCTATGAACCCCTTGCTGTTATGAGTATCAGACAGTCACATTTGAAAGAAATGTTTAATTGCAATAAATATGGTATTATCTTTAGGACAAACACTGGGTTAAATACCTGAAAACTGGCTTGTCCCTCTAGGGTCTGAGGGAAAGGCTGAGGAAGGAGGGTTTATGGCTGCTGGGTAGTGGGGCCAGGTAGGCCGGGGAGTCATTTCACAACAATTCAGGGGCGGGGAGGGACAAAATTGCAGCAGCATCCCCGTTTTCACTTTCCTGCTGAGGCCACCATTGCTCGTGAGGGGGGTTAGAGGGTGGTCCCATCCCAGAGGAAGGGATGAGGCGGTGGTAGGCTGGTTCTATCCTGGGGAATATGGGCATGGGGCAGTCCTCACCATTGGCCAGGACAGGGGTTGGCTCATTCTGCGCTCAGCTCCAGCTGCTGTTGCAGCTTCCTATCTAGTTGGTGCTGCCAACATAAGAATTAGGAGCCTTGGCCTAGCCCTGCCCAGCCTGCCCCACAGTGGCCCTTGCGGGCCTGGTGTAGATACTGTAACCCTGGCTGGAAAGGAGATATCAGACGTCTGGGAAGGAGCAATTGGTCCCCTCCCCGTAGTAAATGAGGCCCCTGCAGGTAGGGACAGTAGTCAGAAACCAGATCTTTTGGGGGACTAGTAGCTAAAAAGCAGGAATGGAGACAAACTTGAATAAAGGACAGCAAGTTATTTCCTCACAAGGTGTTTGTTTTGAAATAGAAGTCTCAATTGACTCCTCCCCTATCATCAAACATGCTTTTTTGGGGATTAAGCCTATTGTGCAGTTATGTTGTTATTGAAAGAACTGGGTCAGTTAATATGATTCCATAGCTACAGCCCTTAAACTGTGTACATGTTGATCTGATTTCTACTACAACCTGGTCATGAAGTCTCCTCACATGCTGGTTCTGTAGGATGTAGAAGTCGATGGGTGTCGTTTATTGACCATCAGCAGCACATATGGCTCCAAATTCACTGTGGCGTATGAGGCACTGAGGAGAGCGTGTCAAATAAGGCATGCATGGGCCAGAACTATTCACACATTTCAGGTAAGAAGTGTAATTCAGCACAGTTATGTCAACCAGTAAAAAGCCGACTGCAGTGTTACTCTGTAATTTCATGGGAAAGATTTGGTTTCAGGAGCACCCTTAAGACATAAAGTCCTTGAAGATGAATTTAGGAACAACTTTGGGGTGTGAGGGAAGGAAGTGGTGTGACACTGGCTCTTTGGTTTACCCTCCCACTGGGATTAGCTTTGCAGTAAGTCTAAATGAAGGCATGATTGATCCAAGGGAAATTAACTTACTATCCAGTAATACTTAAAAAAAATAAAAATAAGTTACACAAGTTGACTAATCTAAATCGAATTACATGATAGACATCCACTATTGTGAAGCATTAGTTACTCCATTTACTGTAGGCAAGTGGGATGTGTGAATGTAGTTCACTTGTTTTGTTGTTGTGGGCATGGAAACTGAAACAAACTTGAGAGGCTACTACCATTCCTATGAGAAACTAAAATGTTGAGAATTTAGGCAAAGAAGAGTCTCCTTCATTTACAGACTTGTACAGAATCCTGCCTTTTAGTCCAGCTTTGTCTACATACTAATATGCACCTATGTAAGTAACTTATAAAAAATACAGCCCAAAATTCATGCCCATACTTCCATAGTTAACTGATGGCACTTCTCTAGTAAGCCCTTGTTTCTTGTTATTTTAAATACTTTTAATTTGTTAAGAGTTCTTAAAAATCTCTGTGTGTTTCAGGGTTCAGAGGAAAAAACAATTGTCTATGTAGTCGGGAATGCAGGCCCACAGCACTGGCAGCATGTATACACAGCTGTGACTCGAGGACGCTGCCGGGTCTATATTGTGGCTGAACAGACTCAACTCAAGAAAGCAGTTACTACAAACAGTTTTCCCAGGAAAACTCGCTTACAACAACGTTTAAGAGAGACCTTTGCAGAAATGAGTGACTCTCCAGAACAAATGTCATCTCACCTAAAGGGTTGTTGGCAAAGTCAAGGGCATGATACTCAACCTGGTCCTGTTTCAGTAACTGAGGATATTCCCTTCTCTTCTGTACCTGTTGAAGATGACTTAATTAAAGCAGAAGAGTCTGCAGTTCTTAATGACATACAAACTAATAATGGACAGCGGAGTACTGCTGAACTGGCCAGTGCAGGTAGTGAGACTCCCGTTAAAGCAACCGGATGTAAAAGACAAGGCAGTTTTACAGATAGTTTTGAAAGTCCTTCAAAAGTTACCATGGTAAGAAACCCTTTAAAGAGTATACTTTTGCATAGAGCTGGTTGAGAATTCTTCAACTAAACATTTTGGTAGAAAATGCAGTTTCATCAAAACCAAAACTTTTTGTGGGAACGTATCAGTTTAATTTTTTGTTGGGAAAGTTTCCTCAGGTCTCATATGGAATGAATGAGAGGATGAAGCTTGTCATACAGTCTGAGTAATTAATGGTTACTGTTTAAACTAGTTATGATCTTAGAAGTAATATTTGATAAATTGTTATTCATTGCACTGGCTCTTTGACTTGCTCAAAATGCATTAATAACTGATGGCTATAAACAACAACAAAAATTGTAGGGGCTGACCTGCTGTGAAAAAGTACAATATTAATAAAACTATGCAATTTATTTTATACACATGAAATTATACTTAAGATAATTAACATTTACAAAGACAGTCTCTCCTGGGGTTTGCCACTTGTATATTGTTTTTTGAAAATAATTTCTAAACTACCTCTGTCATCAATGAAAATCTTTTTTTGAAAATAATCCTTGTGTTGCATAATAACATTGTGCTATTTCCAGGCCTCATCACTCTCTTCCTGTTTGTTTGACAGGTAAATACAGAAGACTCACCCCATGGGTCAACCAGACTTCAGAATCTGACTTTGAGGAGCCCAACTCGCAAGCAGCTTTTTGGACCTTAACAATCAAGTACATTACTTAATATGACACATAAATATGTTATACAACTCCCAATAAGGTATTGGAACAGAGAAATAAAGTCTGCAGGATCGGTCTTAATTTTTTAAATATTTTGCAAGTACTTTTAGGAGCATTGTTTTTACTATGGACTTGCTATATTCAGAATTTAACTTGTGTTTAGCAGAAGATATGGCCAACTTTTTCTTGAATGCTAAGATGTCTGTATGTAATCTTTTTATTGTAGCTGAACAAATAACTTTTAATGGACGCTTTGAGATCCTAAAGATCTGTTGCTCAGAAGAAGGGAATTTCTTGGCCCATAGTATTTAAGCCTATATAAATTCTTGATGCAACAGAAAGTATTATGGCTCGATAGTGGCAGTCAGTTCATACCCGTGTTAATACCATGCATTTTGACTGAAGACTTACTTACAATGCGTATTTTTCTTCTGTACCCATATCCGTAACTTCATGGAAGTTTGGGTGTGACAAATAGGTACTAACTAGCCTGTTGCCACCGTACAGGATCATGAAGTTGAGTCAGAACTTGCTCTGAACAATTGTAATGAAAAATAGGGCTCTTAAAGTGTGGTCAAGCGCCAAATGTGAATTCCTTTTAATATCCTGGATAATTACTTGGCTTGATGTACTGGAAGTTTCCAGATAGGGAAACTGTGCAAATTAAAACTTTTGACTAATTAATATATACTGAAATTTGGATGGCTTATATTTGCTTAGCACGATGGGGTCCTGGTTCATTACTGGGACTCCTAGGTTCTGGAATAATACTTTGCATATTTCATCATAGATTATTTAAAATCCCAATATTTGCCTAGAGAGGCTTGCGTTTCTTGTCCTAGCTACATTTTAAATTTATTTTTTAATAAAAACATTAAAATAAGATTGTGAAATGTGATCTGTGCAGTAGTTTGTAAATATGCTATTTTTTCTGCTGTCGAATACATGCAAATACCATCTCGTTGTTAAGAATACTGTCTTTAAATCACTGTTTATTCCATTTTATACAGTTTTTTCCATACAAATATTTGCAAGTTTGAGTTCCCAAAATCCATACATAGACGATAAATATCATGCTATTAAAGTATTAAATTTGTACAAAAATACTTTACAGTTTAATACTTATTTGTTACAAATAAAAATACATATTTAAGTGACTCATGAACTTTCTGTTTGTACATGATTTGGGGTTAAATTTCATATTGACTGATCTTCTGGCAGTGCTGAAACATGAATGGAACATTACACTTGTGTGTGCAGGGCAGGTGAGCTTGTTCATATAAAGGAAAATAGCACGGGGGATAGTCTTCCTAAACAATTGATATTGACCCAAAACAAATCTGGTTGTAAGATAATTGATTAGATATGAAGACTCTACAATTAATATACAAATTCAGTATCTTTATATTCACCAAATAACAATAATTACCAATGACAACTTGAATACTGGAACAAATCAAAGCAGCTGCTGGTGAACATTAAAAGCAACTGGTAGTATTTTATTGCTTCAAGGGGGGTGGGTAGGAAAGAATTTGTAATAATTTGTCAAAGTATTTACAATTCAAATTTCTAAAAACTTGTAAGGGTAAATATGCGAAGGCTGAAAACAAAGCCTTTTTTAATGGACTTCATAAATCTATTAGTAACCCTCAAGAAACTGTTTTATTAGTAAATAAAAATTTAGATTTGTATGTCCTTGTAGAATCATTCTCATCTGAATGGATTTTACAGCAGTCCTCCATTGTTATTAGTAGTTGATAGAATATAAAAATTTCCACTCGACTGTTTTTTAAAAAAAACCCTTTAATTTTATTTAAATAACTCATTTGTTTTATTTTTATTCAGTAATCCTTTATCAGAAATTTCCCACTACCTAAAACATCTCTGCTTGAAATGAATCTTACAGTCCCAAGACACATCCCGTCTAGTACTTCCATTGCATAGGGAATAACGTAACTTCTAATAAAATTGTAGCACAGTTGGGCAGTAAACGTTACCACACCACACTGCCGCTTCCTACGTGCATCTTTGCTAAAACACTTGAACAGCACTTAGTGTGATGGCTGCACCTCTCGTGCTGTAGCACAACCAGCAGAACAATGGTTCACAAAACACGACTCTAACAGTACTGGGGCACCATACCCCTATCGCACGATCCCCCTCACTCAGTACCCAGCTAGCTTTATTAAAAAAACCCAAATCCAGACACCTGTGGAAAAAGAGACTAATCCTACTTTTTCTGCTCAAAAACGAATGATGCGGTTAAGACAGGAAGGAGCAATTCAGTCTCTTTTAAAGGTTTCCCTTTCGGCTACTTCAGGGAAAAAAGGTAAATAAGGCCATTAGCCATTTTCTTTACTCAATATCATTATGACTTCTCCGACATCAGGCTTAGTTTGGAATGGCACTACTCAGTGGCCATCACATTAAAAACTAAACTCAGTTTTTAAAGTAACCCATGAAGTAACACAAGCCTTGAGAGGGATAGTCAGACCCTCTGTGTTTTTTAATGCCACATGTCATCTGTGCCTCAAGTGTCACAGAAGTCTGAAAAGGGAATTTAGCACCATATATTGTCTTTCATTTCTGAGTGTCCCACTAAAATAACTTGTTGCTATATTGTGTTTGTAGGGTCTCGTGTCTCCACACTCGCAGTATGTCCCGTTTGTTGAAAGAAGGCATTTTGGTCATTCCATTCCCCACCTGCTAAAGTTTGTTGATCTGAGGTCACCTTCTGAGAGGCCAGTGGGTTTCTGCTAATAACCAGTTCCAGTTTATTGCCAGATTCTGCTATGAGAGGCACAACTAGACAGCAGTCAAAATCTCTGGTACGAACATGATTTACCTGAAAGATTTAAAATTTTGGTTTAATTTTATCACCATTTTAGATGTAGAAAAGAAAGCAACATAACAGAAGTATCTAAGAAACACAGACGTTATCTAAAATATGACTGGAATGTGTTAGTGGCCCTCTAGATGAAGTACACAAAATACAACAACATGGTTTAAGGAGAACAGAATTTTTTTCTAATCAATATTTACCATATTGCAGTTAATGCTAGTACATATCATGTGGTCCTGATTATCGAATAAACGTGATTTATTTCTCTCTTGCACTAAGTTCACTAATATAAATGTAACAAACTACTTCTAACATTTCAGTCCTCTTATGCAGGTTTTCCCAGAAGTGGGTCTGATGAATAAATAAAATACTTATATTGAAAGTGGTCGGAGAGAAAAGTTTAAAAAATAATTTCCAACAAATTTTAGACTTTAGTTTCAAAAGAAATGTTTGTAATAAGTTCTGCTTATGTGGTAGTTGGTATCTGGTGAGAGCAGAGACTGCACTGATCAGATAAGTGACTGACTACTACATTCCTAGACCACATGCAGCAATATCTCAAGAACAATGAGCACCACAAACTGAGGAGGAACATACCACAGGAAAGTTGGAAATTTCTGCTCGCTAGTGAGCATTTGTTACTCCTGGGGGAATTCTGCACCACTGCGCTTGTGCAGAATGTATGTCCCCCTGCAGATTTCTTTGCTTCCATGCAGAAAAATGACTTTCTGATGGGGAAGCCACCAGATCAGTCATGTGACCCTCCCCAGCAGTATGTTTTGGGTGCCCAGGGCAGCCAGCAGAGAGGTAAATCACTGTAGGGTAGGGGTGGGATCGGGGAAGACCCATCTGGTGTCTCCTACCCTGTGATGGGCTCAGCTGCTAGTCCCAGCTGGGCTGGGGAGGACAGGACTTCCTTTTCCTCTGCATGGCATCTGGGGCCAAGTCAGACCCACCCCCAGATTCCTCCCCCAGGTGCAGGGAGCTCTGCAAACTCCCCTCTCCCCCGCACTTCCTGCACCCATTTCTCTTCAGCTGCAGTGGGAGGGAACCCTGTACAGGGAGCTGCTCCCTCATCTGCCCAGCCCCCAGACCCCCCTGCCAAGCCTCACCACCTGCCCATATTCAGAACCCTCCCGATGAGCCCCACTCCCCCTGCACCTGGACTACCCCGACAAGCCACTGGGCCCCAACCAGTTGCACCTGGATCCCCACTCCCACAGCATCTGGCCCACCACACCCAGACCCCTTCTCCAGCTGAGCCCCAATGTCTAAATGTATTGGTACTAACGTTTCTCACCTGCATGTCTGACTGATTTCCGTTAACTACTATGATGCAGGGTAACTGAGAGAACACTTTACGGGCAGTGAGATACACACTATTGTACCAATAAACATATTTAAAACTCTAAAAAGTTGCACTTATTTTCTAGAGTGTGGTATAAACAAAATATGGTTAATATGTCATTCCAAACAAGTGACAATAAAAACATTATACTCTGTTAAACCATCATGTGTACATTTTATATATAAATCCCATACATTTATCACATAAACCTTTTACAAAGAAAACTGTATACAAAGTATGGATAGTGTTACCTGTAAAAGTCTGTCATACGACCTCAAACCACCTAGATCTCCAGGTCCAGCTGGTCTAATGTTTTTAACATATACGCCTTTTTCCAACAAACCGTCTGAGACACTGAATCCAAAGTCCTCAACGTCTGACTCCTTGTACAAAGTTACCTGTTGAAATAATTCAGAAATAACAAAAGCAAATTATTTTTCTGCATTTCTGCACTGCTGCATATGATCACAGGTTTTTCTCTCAATGTTTATTTCATACTAGAATGATTATTTGCCCATTATTTTGCATTTCTAATTTGGTATGTCACTTGTGAATTTTTTTTGTAAAACTGTTAGGAGAATATTAATATTGTTTTTGTATGGTTCAGTAATAATCCTGAGAGTCAATTCCTCTCTGGAACCTAAATCTCATCTTGTCAAAGCTGATCAGTCCCCTGTTTGAGCCGCTGGCAATGTGCTCATTAGTGCACCTCTCCTCGAAAGCAGCCTTAGTGGCCATCATCTCAGCCAGAAGGGTTTTGGAGATATGTGCCCTCACATCGGAACCCCAATATATGATCTTTTTCAGGGATACGGTGCAGTCAAGCAGTCTTTCTACCAGCTGCATGCGAAGAGAGAGGAACAGCACCTACACTCTGTGGATGTTAGATGTGCCCTGGCATTCTACATACAAAGAACCAAACTGTTTTGCAGATCAACCCAGCCCCACCCAGAGGATTTCACCCTAGATTACATCATGCATTCATGCGTGTTACAAGCTGGCCAGCGTTCTGCCTCCAGCTAACCTGACCGCTCATTCCACAAGATCTCAGGCCTCCTTGGCTGCCTTCCTAGCTCAAGTCCCTATTCGTTACATCTACTCTTTTGCCCTTCATCATTGTGTAAGATGTGATCTTAAATCTTCCAGATAAAGTTACAGTACGAAGTATAGTACAAAATACTACAAATAATTCTGTTCCTCCACTTGTATCATTACTTATCACACCTCAGATTTCACAGACAACAGGAGTGGTGGAAAAGCATTTCAGGTATTGCAAAATGTATAGTCTGATTAAGAATAAAAAAGATGTAATATGTACTGGCAGGTTGATATATAAGCAGGAGTCCCAAAAACTCCTCCAGAAATCTGTTATTGACAGACTTTTGGTTGTTATATGGCACTTATGTCTGATTGTTTTGATCTCAAGTATATTTCCAGCTGTTATTAGCACTAAGCCATTCTAGCAAGGCTAGAAAATAAAGAAAGAATGTTTTTCAGACAGATTTTTTGTGCGTACATTTTCTTGTAAGAAAAGAATTAGTGCTGGACCAAGACACATGTTCTCTTTAAATGAGCTCCCTTCTCTTCACTCCACATGAAACATTACTATCCCTTTGTAGTGAACTGCTTATCTGAGAAATCTTCACACAAATTCAATGTAAAAAAATGCGGTGCAGTGTCCCACACCAGATGAAACTCAAAAATGCCTTATAGTGTTCCAGAAAAGATGGTACACTGTTTGAAGGCAGCTTTTTTCCTTTCAGGAGCTAATGTGGAACCAAATCCCTCCTTTGATTAGCTATGAGGCCCAGGATGTCTTATTTCATATCATCTTAAAGTGAGAATTAGCACAGGAAATACACACATTCTGTTCTATAGGTCTGTAAGAATTTCCATACTGGATCAGGGCAGGGGTCCTTCTAGTCCAGTATCCTGCCTCTGACAATGGCCAGCACCAGATGCTTCAGAGGAAGGTGCTAGAAACCTCACTGTGTAACATTTTGCCTGAAAACTGAAAAACTGTGGGATAATCTGGACATAGGCAGAGCACTAAAGATATACCTCAAGCACACTGAATTTATAAAGATGATCCATCATCTTATTTGTGTTCTTTGACTCAAAGTGCCAAGGTCTTCAGGTACCCACACTATCCCTGGCAGATAGATTAAATTATGCATTCTGGAGGCATACGAGGCATCAGCCGAACCTAGTCTTGAAGAAAGCAGAGCACACTCTACAAGATCTCTGGGAAGATCATGTGCAGAAAAATCTTGTACTTTGACTGAGGAAGTCTGTAGGGTAGCAATATCGTCATCCATCAACACATTTATTAAATATTATAAGGCGGACTTTCTGTCCTCTGCAGAGGCCTTCTCTGAAAGGAAAGTAGTGCATGTGGTGACCAAAGAAAACACAAAAACAACAACAACAAAACCTGTGCCATTCAGGAATTTACTTTGGAAGGGGGATTTATCTATTTCAGTCTGTTTCTTTATCTGTCCCTATTTAATGTTTGCTGTTTGCAACTTCCCCTATGAAGGATTAAAGGATTGGAAAACCTGCCTTACAGTGATAGAAGCCACTGCTTGAGCTGAAGCTTAACCTGTTTATTTTATCAAAGAGAAGGTTAAGGGGTGACTTGATCCCAGTCTGTAAGTATGTACATGGACAAGAAAAATTTGATAATAGAAGGCTCTTCAATCTTGCCAACAGAGGTATAACATGAACCAATGACTAGAAGGTGAAGCTAGGCAAATTCAGACTAGAAATAAAGTGCACGTTTTTAACAATGAGGGTGGTTAATCATTGGAGCAATTTACCAAGGGTTGGGGGGGAATTCTCCATGCCTAGACACTTTTAAATCAAGATTGGATTTTTTTTTTTTAAAGAAGCGATGCTTCCGTTCAAACACAGGTCTTGGACCTGAAGAAGGCATTAATACTGGGAAGTTCTATGGGTCTGGGGTATGCAGAGGCTTGGCATTCAGTTTAAATCAATAGATGTTGGTAAATGTCAATTTCAAATTGATGGGGGGGGGGGGAATCCATCGGTAACGCTCTGCACGAGAGCAGCTTCCCACTCCATGCACCTGTAGTCATCAGGTGTCTCTGATCCTACAGCAGCACAGGAAGCCCTCTGCAGCCCTGCTGTCACAGACCCACTCATTCACCCCCTGAGCGTGCCAGTTCTCTGCTCTGCCTTGCCAGGCCTGCACCCTTCCCCACAACTTGCACCTGCTGGGATGAGGTGTCACTGGCCCTGCAGAGAGCCTTCTGCAGCCCCACTTGCTTGTTCACCAGCCAAGAGTGAGGGGCCATCCCCAGGGAGGAGCTCCTCCTCCTTGCAGTCCTGGCTGGGGGGGGGAGGTTCTCTGCTCCATCAGGCCAAGACAACAGTCTCTTTTGCACCTAGTTGTCTTGGGCCCCCTCAGCTATGCAGTTGGCAGGCCAGTCAGTCTATTGCACATAACATGCAGTGTGTTATTAAGATTACTGTTACTAATCCTATTCAAAGACTTTGTGCATTGCTGTTGGAATGACTTTTCTGGAGGGAAGCCGGAGAAGGGGGCATAGCCAGAATGGGCTGTGGTGCAATGCTGCACTGCCTCTGAAACTGGAGAGAGGTGGGGAGTAGCCCAACAGTATTGTTGGAGATGCTGGGCTGCAGAAAGAAAATTATTGGGTAAGAAATTCCTCCTTTTCCACTAGGGGAAAGAGCCCTTTAGTACCTGACATTTTCTTCCTATGCAGGTTCTTTTACACCACAAGCAAACTTTAGCTGGCTATAAGGATTCATTCCCATGTACTACAGTTGCTTTGAGACTTTGGCAGAGATTCTGCTGCTATGAGACATATTCTTTCACACTGCAGGCCAGGGCCAGTGCAAGGAAGTTTCGCGCTCTAGGCGAAACTTCCTTGCACCAGCCCTGCACCCCCCCACCAGCTAACACGCCCCCTCCCCAGCGGCAGCCAGTCCCCCCCCACCCTGCGGCGACTCCCCAACCCCGCCTTGGGCCGGCAGCTCAGCCCCCCCACCAGCTCCCGGCTCAGCCGTGGAGCTGGGAGGGCGGGCGGCAGCCTCGGCCAGGTGCCCCCCTATTCAGCGGCTGAGCCGGGAGGGCGGGCGGCAGCCACGGCCAGGCGTGCCCCCCGGCTCAGCCGCAACCAGGCCCACCCCCCCAGGAGGGCGGGTGGCAGCCACGGCCAGGCGCCCCCCGGCTCAGCCGCGGAGCCAGAAGGGCCGGCGGCAGCCGCAGCCATGCGCCCCTCAGCTCCCGGCTCAGCCTCGGAGCTGGGAGGGTGGGAGGCAACCGCGGCCAGCCACTCCCCGGCACCCTAAGTGACCGTCTAGGGTTGCCTAGTGGGCGCGCCGGCCCTGCTGCAGGCTTTTGCTGACTCCATCTAACTTCTCTAGTGACCTCAGGATCTACAGAATATAAGGGATTTGCTTTTTTGCACTGAAGGCTGTTTCTTGTTATGTCAATATCTTTATATTCTTAACTCTTATTTTAACAGAAGTTTAAAAAATAGAGGAAAGAGAATGAGTTTCTCTAAAGAACAAAGTGGCAATATTACTACTATTGACTTGGCCATTAAGTTGTTGAAAGGGAATATTCTGCAGGTAGCTCTCTTTTATGTTATTCGGGTTATAAGATTTTTTTCGCCCTGAGATATAATTGGGCATATCTGAAAAATTCCCAGAAAAGTTCTGCTCTCCGAAATCTTTTCCTTTGTATTTAAGATTCATTGCGGGCAAAACCTTTTTCACCCAGGCAGTTCAGTTGTAGCTTGCTTACTTGTCACTAAACTGGCTTATCTGAAAGGTGCACTATTGTAGATAATGAATACATCACCCTAAGCTATTTTGTGTTGTTTAAGCGAGTAATTTTGATCATAACTGTTTGGAAGTTTTGGCCCTGGTGGAAGATTCATTAGACTCTTAAAATTCCATCAGTAGATTGGGAAAACACAAAATCTGAGATGGAAACTGTGAATATTTAATTTCCTATATAATATTTCCTAAAATTGTAAGTAGAAACTTATGAAGTCGTGAGTCTTTAAAGAAGCATCTGTTTCTATTTTTTCCCCTTGAGCTCTGTGAAAACGTCTGGATTTTAATTTTTTACATCTAGAGCAGATTGAGTCAGCCATTCAAATTTCTCATCTTGCTTGTAATTTTAGGCAGATGACTATTGAGAGTGAGGAAGTTGAAAAATTATCTGATTGTTAAATTCTTTTGCTGTCAAAGGGACGAGAATAGAGTTATGTGAAACTTTTTTTAAAAAGAGTCCCCTGCGGTTTACAGAAAAATTAATCCACACACTTATCTAGTCACTCAAGGGATTAATTATACTTGGGTGCTGATGTAGCAATATATTATCTAGCTTAATTAAGAGTTGTTTATTACCATCAAATTTTTTTTTAAAAAAGTTGGAATGACTGTTTAGATTCTGATGTGGTTTTCTCATTTCATTTTAATCAATTGCTTAAGAGAACCTCATTGCATGAAAACAATAATATAATGTAGTTGTGTATAATTGGTAATGAGATTTACATTAAGATTTATTTTACAACCTTGATCTTTTTTACACACTCACAAGCTGAGGATAGAGGTTGTTCTTGTGACCTTATTCATAACCTTGCAGGGTAAGGCCCTGACTTGGCTGCCCCTTGGCACTATTGCAATATATGTGTTAAATCATAATTCTTCTTAACCTGGTGTTTTCTTTTTCCTGACTTAACAGTGACAAGACCACATACGCATGGCTAAGCAGTATAATTAAAACAAATGTCTGCAGTGTTAAGCAAGTCAGTCATTCAGTTTTATATTAACTTAGTGATAGGTGCCCCCTCTGGGAAGGGCAAGCTATTTGGTTAGCTATAGATAACCCACTCATAAAGCTTTATCTCTAGTCAGACCTATTCTGGCTTCCAGTCTGAATAGTTTTAGCCACTCCACCTCCTGGTCCTCCTCCATCTGCATCATAACTGGATTAGGGTTTTTTTTTGCATGTGTGTTATAGCAGCAGGCGTTTTCATCAGTACAGTACTACGTTCTTATTCTTTTACAGGTGAAAGTGAATTGACTAAGAGTCCAGTTCTGTTAACATCATTACCATCACAAAATGGCAAACCTAATGCATGAGATCTCCATTTGCTAATCCTGCTTTGGATTGACGTTAAGGTGTGAGCCCTGATCTACGAGACATATATGTCCTGATTCAACAAGGTTGACGGACATGGCCCTTTATGGCTCTGATTCAGCAAGGTACTTAGAATGTGAGTAGTCCCATTAAACTCAATGCAAATATTCTTGTGCTTAAATTAAACATGTGCTAGGCACCTTGATGGATCAGAGACTTAATGGGCTGTGTCTAAGTTCCCGCAAAGACTGCCTATCCAATCACACTTTTCCAAAGAAGATCTGGTTCCACAGGTGTACGCAGCTGGCCCAGGCTCAGACTCTTGCCTGCAGCGGCTAGAGCATTTTCAGGGGTAAGATCCTTGCTGTAGAATACTTAAAAGGCTTTTCTCTGCCACAGCTTGTTCAGATCCTAATACAAGAACCACCTTTCTACCTCCCCCCAGTAACAACATCAACCCACAACGAGAGTTGGTAAAAGCTGAAGAGAAAACAAACACATGGATGGGGGGGAGGGAGGGGGAGAAGATGAAAATATTGCCAGTTAGGGAACATTCAGTGCCATCTTTAATTATTGCCTATTGCCTAGGTAGCATTGGGGTGGAAAAGCTCAATATGGCTCATTCCTCCAGATCCTAATTCTTATGTCTTCAAACTAATTATAGACATTTCTCCGTCCATAGATCTCCTGCTCTGTTCCTAGCTTACGTGGCATGCTAACTCCTGGATCGGCTTCAGTTCCTTTTTGTTGAAGGAAATGAACCATCAGGGAGACTATGAACCTTGTTTACTTTGACTTGAAAAACGCCAACTATAGCCGTATGTAAATACACAAGGCAAAGATTGTTGTTCTATTTTCTGTTTCAATATTCTTCCACTGAACACTTAAGTACAGCTTAGTTCAGGGCTGACTTGTACTCTCCTACCCTCTTCTTTATTCGTAAGTGACAAAAGCAACACTGTTGTCAGTATAACAAAGGTGTTTTTTTCTAGTAATGTTTTGTTTTATTGCACTGCTGCATAAGAAAGCCAATAAATATCAGTGAAAGCCACTGGTTCTGTGTGGAGAATCATTCCTATAATTCTTCTATTTACCCTCATCATGGTTTGATTAATATATATGGGCAGGAATGGTGAATTTAATTTTGCTACCTAGCACACAATATTCTGTATGCGTCTTATGACCGCGTTTTTCAAGCCCAAAAGAGAAAAATCTCTCCCTGGGGAATCTGCATCTTCTGTTGCAATCCAGAACTTTGAGATAAAATATCTCAAATTTTAAAATAACCACTTGGCTGTGTTTTTCCTTTTGTTACCTCAGGGCACTTTACAGTAGGTTCTTGGACCAAAGGATTTTACCATTAAAAATATAAATGGCCTCCTCCCTTTTTTGAACTGGCTAGTAGTGCCACAAACTTCTGAAACACAGCAAGTATTGCCTACAAAAACACCTGTTGCTACAGAGTATTCACGTCAAACATCTTTATGCCAGGTGCTATTTTGTGCTGGAATCCAACAGTTTGGCTATTGTGCTACATTCCAGCCCTTTGGTGTTCCTTTCCCCCCGCCCCCTTTAAAAGCTGAGAATATTTCTAGTATATTTTTCTCTCAATGGTATAAATAAAACGTGATCAGTACCTAGGATAGGGGTGGGCAAATTTTTGGCCCGAGGGCCACATCTGGGTGGGGAAATTGCATGCAGGGCCGGGGCAGGGGTGTGGGCGGGAGTGCGGGAGGGGGTGAGGTGGAGGAGGGGTGTGGCAGGGGGCTCAGGGCAGGGGGCTAAGGTGCAGGGGGTTGGGATGGAGAAGGGGTTCGGGATCCGGCCCGGTGCCGCTTACCTGGAGGGGCTCTGGGGTGGCAGCAGCGCACACCGGGGCCAGGGCAGACTCTGTGCCTGCCTGCCCTGTCCCTGACCCCGTGCCACTGCCAGAAGTGGCCGGCACCACATCCCTGTGGCCCCTGCGGGAGGGGGGGCAGAGGGCTCACGCGCTGCGTTTGCCTGTGGGTACCTCCCCCAAAGCTCCCATTGGCCACGGTTCCCCATTCCCGGTCGATGGAGCTTTGGGGGAGGAACCCACAGACAAGAACAGCGCATAGAGCCCTCTGCCCCCACCCCTCCCCTAGGGGCTGCAGGGACGTGGTACCGGGCACTTCCCAGAGTGGTGCGGGGCCCATGGCAATCCCGCGGGCCAGATTCAAAGCCCTGACGGGCCGGATCCAGCCCGCGAGCCATAGTTTGCCCACCCCTGACCTAGGATCACTGAACTAATGGGTACAATCACGGTAGAAAGAGAAATCAGCAGGTTCATTGCTACGTAAAATGAAATACATGGAATCGGATTAAGAGAATTGAGAAAATTAATGATTTACAAAGACAAGTGTGACAAAATAAAAAAAGGATAGCACATGATGTGAAGACTAAGGCTTTCGGTGGGCCCCCCGTTGACTTGGGTGGACTACATTGCAGGATTTAGTCCCTGGAAGTTTTTACAAAAATACAAGATAACCATTTTAGGAGGGGGATTGACTTGTAAATTTTGAGAGGGGGTGGGATGAAGAAATTTTGACAGAAGAGGTAGATAGTACTAGGAAACTCAACAACTTTATTTCTGTGCAGAGTGGGAAAACATTCAGTTATTCTATCTCCTTTCAGAAAATATAACAGAGTTATAGCAATAAAAAAATAATAGACTCCCTCCCTCCTAACCTTAGATGTCTCCCGAGGGAAGGAATCATCCCAAAGCTTGATGGGGAAGGGGGAATGCAGGAGAGTCACTGCAGGAGAGTCACTGGATTTCCACCACAGTTTCACAAACTTCTGGAAATACTGGTTGCAGTTCATAGATGCATCATACTTAAGGTTCAATAGAGCAGACTTGAAGTTTATGATGAATATTTGGCACAGCTTTACCGAAGACTGCCTTCAGCTGCACAGTCACCTTTCTGCCACAGGGCATGTCTATGAATGTCTGTCCCCAGGAAATGAAAAGCTAACCTGTTTTATATAAACCACATTTCCTAGACTTTTGCAAATTTAACACCATTAATTTGGGCTTCAGTGGGGACTAGGAGTGGCTGGCTCACTACAAAAGCAATTTTCCCTCTCTTGGTATTGACACCTCCTCATCAGTTACTGGGAGTGGACCACATCCACCCTGATTGAATTGGCCTTGGCAATACTGGTTCTCCACTTGTAAGGTAACTCCCTTCTCTTCATATGTCAGTGTAAATCTGTAATTTTAACTCCATGCATCTGAAGAAGTGGGTTTTTTACCAACAAAAGCATATGCCCAAATAAATCTGTTAGTCTTTAAGGTGCCACTGGACTCCTCGTTGTTTTTGTGGATACAGACTAATGCCTCTGATACTATTTTCTGGACTGAAGATTATTTTATCCCTCTCGCAGAAAAGGGATCCCAAGGTGTTGAGTGGCAACTGTGAATGTTTAACCTCTGTCCTATAGATTTCAAGTTGGTCGTCTATCAAGTACATGGTAGCCTATGTTAATTTGAAGACGGAAACAACTAAAACAATGTAATATGTTGCAAAGCAACTATGGGAGTCACAAGCCATTGTGCATAGTTTTCTAAAGAAATATATTTTCTGCAAATTAAACTTTGTTGTCTTAATAAATACATTGTGCAGAGATGAATTATCACTGTTGTCAAATCAAATTATTAGCAGATTCTCCTTGGAAAAGAGCAGTATCCACTGAGGATATGCTTTAAAAGCAAACAGCAAATGACAATGCATCTTACTCAATTTGTTCCCCCATAAAAATATATCATTAGTGTGTTTGCAAGAAGTAATATACACAGCCCCAAAAGCCTGTCTATGGGACCATTATGAAAAGTACTTAATATATCACACATAATTAGATTCCCTGTGCTGCATGCATTAATCCATAGCAAGGATTGCTGCTAAAATAAAAATTACAGACCTTGTGTAACTCAACGGGCGTTGGTGACATGATTTCTTTCATTTCTTGTTTAATTTTTCTCAAAACCACAGACTTTCTCCCCACGTCTGATGGCAGTGTGTTACTGCGGATAGCCTGGCTGTAATGAGGCCTCACATTGCTTCTTTCCTGGAAACTGGCTTGTCTTCCCAGTTGGCTGCGAGGCTGTGGATTTTCATGATTCAAGCTCATTGTACTTCCTGACATAATTGTTGCCTACAGCATGAACAAACAGGGTTTTAAAAAAATGTATAACTTGGATTAAAGAAAGGGTTACTTTATAACACTAGACACAATTCTCTAATCTCTTGTCAAAACAAAATCACTTCAGGGCACAGCAAAAGGCAGGAGGATAGATATACAGACTGGTTGTAAATCACTAAAAAAAGCCCAACCGTGAGCAAAAGGTTTTTAGATGACATTTTAAACCAAAATGCCAAAGAAAGCATTAAAACTGCTATTCTTATGAAGCCAAACACCCTGAAAGACTGAACAGTACAACTGTTTACTTACACTGAAGATATTTTTAAAATAAAATGACAGCCAAATTCTGGAACATTAGCTTTCCCTAGAACTTGAACAAAAGAAGGCATTTACTATAGTGGCATATGCAGATTCAAGGAAAAATATGTGAGCCAGCAAAGGGTGACGGCAACCCTAGAACCAGCACTGCCTTTGATGGTGACTAGACACTGCCACAGAACAGCAGATCATTTAGAGTAGCTGCTTGAGAAGAAACCGAATATAATAATCATGCTGTAGCAGTGACGAAGGGTCCTGTGGCACCTTATGCTGTAGCAGTAACTTTCTGAAGTACCACCGGCGTATGTGAAGAGATACAAAGCTCTGTCTCCTGTATCAGTTTCATTCTCCCAGGAACAGTAACCTTCTCATTGGTAATATTGCTGTGGATGCAAAGGGTGAAAACCTGGATCCACTGAAGTCAAAGGCAAAACTCCCACTTCATCCCTAGGGTAGAACACCTTAATACCGACAAATATCAATACAGAGGAGGAATTGTTTCCTCTGTGTTGTGGAATGTAAAAATCTAATCAGATGCCTTTAAACATTCAGTTTTACTTTCTGCAAGCACTGGGGGTACAGGTTGTAACCACTGCCAGGGCAGGGGTTTTGATGAGGAAGGGAGTCTCCTCGTAGATTAGGGAAGAAGCAGTAGAAAGGTCACAACCCAAGGGGGCAGAGGATGCAGATAGTCCTCCCCAAACATGGGGAATGGAGAAGAAAATCAGATACGTTTTTGAGTAGAATCACTGGTTCTGGTGATGGATTCTGTGCTGCCCATGTTCCCGTTAGCACCAGCACTGCCTTAATTATGTGACAGGACTATGGTTGTAACAGCTTCCCAACACATTAAGCGTGACTTATGATGCTCCCTTGTGAAACAGCAGCCGCAAGAGGACTTGATAAAGTGTATTTCACCTTGATGTTTGGCTGAAGACCTTGAAATGAGCAATGAGAAGGGAGTCCTAATGAAGGAAGTAGGGACGGTACTTTAAAAACAGACACAGCCCATCTTAGCCTTCTGATGCAAAAAGACATCTTGTCATCCATTGGGAATCCTTCTTCTATAATGTTATGTGGACAGATGTCTGTTCAGAGTTGTGCTGGCCATACAATTACATATAGTGATAGCAGTAAAGAAGCACTCAACTACCGTTTAGATTTTCAATTTTTAAACCCATAAATCGATGGTAAAAACTGTAAGAACGTCAATTTGTTGAAATATCCATTCCTGTTATCTATTTCCATACCCTTTTACTGTGCTCTGAATAATAAAAATCACAAGAGAACCCTGTGGTACCATGCCATAGATAACCACAAAATTAAACTAAACTGACATTAACTTTTCTCTTAATTTCTCTTGTCTTGCAATTACAAGTATTTCAGAATCACATTAAAGTAACCATACATGCAATACGGAAGCCATAAATCTGAGCATGTACAATCATTTAGAACTGCAAAAGTTTCACCCAGTTATGCCATTCACATTCCTTGAGGTTGCTAAGGGACTTCATATGACATAAAAATGAAAATGAGATTTTGCCAGTTTTGGAGCTCAGGAAATTGAAAAGAACATAAAAGAACATATTTTTAAGAGTGTTTCCATTTGTCACCTTTAAAACTGTCAGTATATTCTTAATTGTTCTGATTAAAGAACTTACAGAAAATGTATTAAAAATGCACAGTTATTGTTTCCTCCTTCCTCCCCCCCAAATCATCTGATACAAAGTTAATATGGAGTTCAGATTTGCAATTAACTTCAGGGCGCAATGTGAAAATTTGTTGTATACAACAAGTTTTCTTTACTGTGATTTCTCATGCTGTTTTTGTTCACAAGGTGATGGATTCCTGTTAAAAACATTTTAGATGCTGTTTTTCTTTTATGTTCATCTTAATCAAAGTAAGTTACAGACCAGAGACACATTATAACATGCCAAGAAAAACTTCATAAAGCGGCTCTAAGGAGTGGGATGCACTGCTGCTGGAAAATCCTGGCCACTTAAAAATTCTGCACAAAATGCTGCATGTGTTAGCAGAGTGCACAGCAGAAGCTACAAGACAGGAAGCTTTCGGGTGATCATGTTTATCTACTTTCAACTGCATAATAGAACAGAAAATAGCTTTATTTGGGGCAGGGGAGGCAGCTGCACAAGCAAAAATATAAACATAAAGGGTAGGTACCAAGAGAGTCATGTTTCTCAAATACAGACGCCTGTCAGCCTTGTCCTGTGGAAAGGGGTTAAAGCTTTTAAATGAATGTATGTGATTAATGCAAACTTAAAGAGAAAAGAAGAAGACAAGAACTGAAAAATGAATGTAAGACAAACAAAAATGTTATATCTCTATTAGAAAGCTTGCACTACCTCTAGTTCCCTCAGAATTCCTGACTGGCCACAGGTCTCTAAATCCTCCAGTGCCTGAGACCAGAAGTTTTCCTCCTGGTCAGTCTCACTGTTGTCGAGGGCACCTGAAAAGCTGAGTTCACAAAAGAGAAGTTCAGTCAAATGTACAAACAACACACAAGTTTCACTTTGCAGTGTATCAGTCACACAAGTGTCTTGTCACACACACCAGCTACAACAACAGAATGTCAGTGTTATGCTGAGAGGTACCAGTGACTGCTTGGATCACAAACCTCTGAGATTGGATATTAATGCACCTTTCAATTAACATAACTGTCAGGAAAACTTAAACAGAAACCCCCTTATTTAAGACAAAAGGGGACTCTGAATCTGCCCAGGAGTTTGAACTAAGTGGTGGAGGGCTTTTGCTACTTATTTCAATCATTTATCTCCTTTTTCTGGTTTCACTCGCTATTGCTCAGTCTGGGGTTTGCTCTTTTCCCTTCCCCTTCCACCACCTCTTTCCCCTAGTTCTCACCCTCTCGCTCACCATGCTCCCGTAGGTACCTCCCTGCTCTTTCCACTGCAGTTTACTCTGAGTGGTTTCCTTGACTTGTCCCTAATGCTCTCACTTCTTTCAGTTGCCACATGTTCTCTCTCCTCTTTGCAGCTGCACTACACAATACAAAGCAGACAGTAGGCAGAAAAAAGTACTTTAGTGTTACTCAGGGGAGGGACAAAGAACTTAGCTGGAGGCAGTGGCAGAGGGGCTAGAGCCCTATCCTTTCCTCTGATTGGCTGGAAGGATAGGCAAGTCCCTCAGAAGAGTCTGGCACTCCATTTAGGAATCCCATCAGTAGTGGTATAGTCCATCTTCTAGATACTGTCTTCAGATAATCTTTAATTTTATTTGTGCTGCATGTCTCAAAGGATTTTCACATTGGTAAGTAGGAACTAGCTTTTGTATGAAGTATAGTTCTATTGATTTTGTTTTTAAAGGACAGCTGGAAAATATGATGTTTATTTTCAACAAATTATATGATTTTTTTTATTACCCAGATTCCTTGTTCATATCTGATTAAATTTTTCAGCCTGGTATTTAACTGGTCCCCAAACAGTAGATTTATCAAACCCACGATTATATCTGGTGTGAGAAACAAAGGATGAGTTTGAGCAGAGGATAAATGTGCTTCTTTTCGTAAAACAAAGCTATTAATTTAAAAACAACTGGGAGCATATAGCAAGGACGGAGGGATTCCTTTACTTAATGTTTTACACTAGTAATCTCAGTAGTTGGTGTCTAAGAAGCCTGGTCTTCTGTTTGCTCACACATCACAGTAGAGTCAATGTCTTGCTTTTTCAGAGTACTAATATGGAATTAACTGTCTGTGAAGAATTAAAATTCCTTCACCAACAGGACTGGATGTTTTACTACCTGGCCGGGAGAAGGGTGAAGAAAGGTATTTCCATAGTTTAATGCCACTTGTCACATCTGGAACAGCTTCAGTTAGAACGGATGAAATCTAACTATTAACAATTCCAGGTCCTGTTAGAAACCAATTCAATACCTTCAGTTATTTGAGTCTTGGTATGTAGAATATTAAGGCCCAGATTCTCAATCAGTCAATGAAATTGAGGAAATCAATGGAAGCGAGATGCCTAAATATCTTCAAGGCTCTGGGGCTAAATCTCCACATCTACTAGAGTACCCTTGTTGCATCCTTCTGATTAAGTATCAAGAGGCAACCTCGATCCACCTTGCAATGAGGACTTGGATACTTTCATCATAAGGTGTTTGAGGTGGAAGGAAATTAATAAGAATGACATTTTATTGAGTTAATCAGATCTATGTAAGATATAGATTAACTGCTCTCCTCACATCTGGCTTTTTTCGGCTGGGTAAAACAAAGGAAAAATGATCTCCTGGAAGTTATGGAAGAAGGAGATAACCTTGGTTATGAATGGTTCCAGAGTACTGAGAACAACTTTGTCCTCATGGAAGATACAGTATGGCTCATATCTTCCAAGAGCAGAGATTTTTATGGAAAGGATTAGATGCTATCAGTTTGAATAGATGGGTCATGAGATGTGATGGTTGGAGGGCCTTGCCCCAAATCTAGGCCTTGCTGTAAGAAATCCAGAAGAGCTGGCATGCCTGTTTTCCTGGGCTTGTTCTATCTCTCTTGAGCCAACAGGAGAACTTTGTCCAAACTCTTGCTCGATCCAGGAGGGTAAAAGGCCTGCATGAGGCTATGAGAATCTCTATTACTTTGGATGAGTATCCTTTCTTGTTTAGGCCTTGCCATTCAGGATGTCAGGCTCAGGTAGTCTGTATTGGGATGAGAAGTGGGCTCTGGAAGATCCTGTCACCTGGGTAGAAGCAGCAGAGACTTCTGCAACAGTTCCACTAAGACTGAGGGCTACAGCCTTTGGAGTGATGAGAATTTCTGTTCTTTCCTCCTTTTGTATTCACACTTCCTAGTAGTGGAAGATGGAGGAAAGCCTAGAGTTGCTAATTCATCTGCTCCTAGTGATTCTTGGTTCTCTTTCCTTGTGAAGAGAAGGCTTCACATTTCATCTGGATGTGTGCAGGTCCACCTGAAGCTGGTCTAGCTCACTGGATTAGCTGGATTACTACTGGGTTCAGGGGCCATTCCAAAAATGGTTTATCTAATGGTTTAGCTAGTTTGCTTTTATGCTCAGTGTGGACTTCCCCGGTGGAGACTACCAGGAAAGAATCTGCACCATACCACTGTTTAGACTTGAGCTTCTTGTGTGTTCTTGCTGTTTTATGTGTTGTATTGAACCAAGACATGCTCATTCCTCAGATAATCCTGGAAGTCCCAAAGAACCAACGTTCTTTGGTGTCATCTCTAGGGAGTTGATGCTGTGTCACCTTTCTGACCTTGACCACATTTCCTGTGTACTGTTTTGCCCAGGTGTGCTCCCCAAGCTGAAGGTTTGACATTTGTGGTCAGGACTTGGAGTCTAGATTATAAAGGGAGAATCCTACTGTTATGTGGGTGCCATGCCTTCTCCAGCTGAGGGACTGAACCTCTTTGGATAGTATGTTCCGTTTCTGTTATATCTCCTGCTTGGAATGGTTCCAGAGTGCCTGGAACTTTCATACGGCCTGACCTATGGAGTAATCTCTATGCATGAGACCAGAAGACCTAGGTGTTGCAGGTAAAGATGGATGGATAATGCTCTGTTCTGTGACACCATGGAGACCAGTGTCTGGATCTTGTTAAACTTTTCCTGAATTGAGAAGACTCTAGCTTTCCTTGTGTCCTTCTCGAGTCCTAGGAGAAAAAATCCTTCAAGGAGAGATAAGGGAATGCTTCTTTAATGAACCTATGTGCCTGAAGCAGCATGGAGAATCTCCTCTGGGCAACTTCCTGCAACATCCCTGGGACAGCATTCTGTATGTCATTTAAGAATGGGCATTACTGAGTCTTTAGATTGAACCCCAGGAATGAAGGATCTGGTAGAACATCTTGTTTCTTTTCCTGTTTTTGGCGTTTTTGGTTGCCTTCTGGAGGAGGAGGGTGGCTTCTTTTCTACCATCTGAAGCCTACCAAGGGAAAAGCACCTGAGTTTTTTTTTTCTTTGACATTACCACCTAATGCTATGTCTTTGATGCATAGAAACTCACATTACTTACAAGCCTTGCTTTTAGCTTCGTAGCCTTTCATGAATGTCACTGATCTACCCTTATAAATCTCATGCAGCATGAAGAGGCATCTTAGAAAGGAGAAGCTGAAAAGCTGGGTTATAAAAAGGTATTTTCATTCAAGGAGATCGGTGCTCATTTTTTAAAGAAAAATCACTGCAATTTTGCTGCAGTTGCAAATCTCACATAATAACTTAGCATGTGACTTACCCACTTGCTGTTGGTTTGTCCCATTCATCATCACTCAGTCCTGTGTCGTGAAAAGGGTGGTTTCGTGGTCTACTGGGAGGGGACAAATTGTCTCTTTGCTTAGGACTCCTCCATTCATATGCATTGAAGTTGTATCCTGAAGCCTGATAGGTGGGACCTAAAAAATTAATCATATACTTGGGACTCTATAGATGTTCAAATAACTGAAAATGCATATATTTAATAGGCAGATGTTAAAAAACTCATACCCATAATTTGTGGGCACACAACTGCTGGTAATTTTTTGTGGGTACAATTAGATACTTAGATGTCTACGTTGTAATCACAATTAATTGTGAGCAAAAAGAGAGGTCCCTTAAAACTAAATATATCGAGATATGCCTCTCTCGTAGAACTGGAAGGAACTTGAAAGGTCATTGAGTCCAGTCCTCTGCCTTCACTAGCAGGACCAAGTACTGTCCCCTGACAGATTTTTGCCCCAAATCCCTAAATGGCCCCCTCAAGGATTGAACTCACAACCCTGGGTTTAGCAGGCTAATGCTCAAACCACTGAGCTATCCCTCCACCCCAAACTACCTGAAACCAGATGTTAAATACCTGCAATACAAATGAAGCTAATTGTCCTAGATTATGTCTCTGCCCCCCGCCTGTCCCGCCCCCACTCCAGGGTTGTTCATCTAATATCTTTGATAAGTATCACATTTTCTTGAATTTTCAAGAAAAACAGAAAAAAAGAGGCTATGGAGTTTAAATGTAAAAAAGTGAAAACTCAACAGCAGCGCTGCCTGAAGCAACATAAGAAGATTATATTGTTTATGGGTTTTACAGGTGTCATATTTTAGGTATCCTTAAAAGCACTTTAAATTAACCAGATCCTAGTGATAGTCAAAGTGGCAGCCATTATGCATTCAGCTCCAGTTTACACAGAGACTAGGCCAGCAGCCATATCACTCTGTGCTGTGATCCTGTCATATCTCAGAATGTAAACTGGATTGGATAGACTCAGTACTTGGATGGGAGCCCCTCACAAGAACACCTATGCGCTATATGAAGCAGTATTAGGGATTCAATAGCTGGCACTCTTCTCAGTCAGTACTGGACCAATGTTCCAGCATAGCATTACAGGGCACTGTGCTGCTACAGGGGTTACAATCCTTATACAATGTGATCTCATGGTAGTTTTGATACAAGTAGAGGGGCTAACCTCACTGTCCTGGCCAAATTCTATCTCAGGTTAATTACATTCTGCCTACCTAAATTTCCCCACAGTTTCTACCACTTAAAATTCCCCTGCATTTGGAATAAGGTATTCATGACTTCCTATCCTTAGGTGATAGCTGTACTGTTGTGCCTCATTAAACTATTGTTCCATTTCATTGGTGGAGGAAGTGTTCCCTGTATACAGTCTGTGACCTAGTTGAAGCCTGGAAAGTGCTTTGGAATCTTCTGGGAGGAAAGACCCTATAAAAATGTCTGATCATTCTAACTATAACTTGACTTATTGAAGGGGGGAAAAAAAAGATTGAATCTGAACCTCAGGATTAACCGTACTTTTTTGTACAGTTTTCTACCAAGGGACCTTTAACTTTTACGTAGGAAGTCAACAGCAATAAGCAGAACTGGAATGTCCCAGTTAAAGATCTTATTCTAAAAATGGCACCTACCCAAAAATGTTCTGGCCTAAAAGGCTAGAATGCTACCACCTGGGCCATAATGACAGCTATTGTCTCTGTCGATGGCTGGGCTGAGCATTCTTTGTGATCCTGCAGGTTAGAACCATTTTAGGTTCAGGAACTATTTACAGTTACAATATTTCATGATTTTGGTCTGATAGAAGCAGAAATATGAACAGTGTGTCTGTAAGAAGCCATGTGTGTGATGTATGTACAGTTTACTGTCAAACTAAATCACAGCTGCATGGTGAACATTCTGCTCTCCATAAGGGAAATGAAATGACAGCAGTACAGTACATTCTGGCACACTGTCAAACTAATCTGTTTGTTTCCCTGAACTGAAATAGAACAGCATAAAATCTTGCTTCTTATAGTGCCCCCTGTCATGCCTCTGAACATGATTTTAACCTCACAGCTCAATTAGATAGAAAATCTAGTCAAAATAAATATCTAAGCAGGTTAAGTTACATTTTTAAATTAGATCATTAAGGATTCAATTTAAAACAACAAAACCAGAGCCATTCAGATTTATAGCTGCGGTTGCATTTTACTACTGTTACTGCTTTGCGTTAATAATGCACCTTCCAGCTCAGAAGCTCAAAGTACTTTACAAACAATGAATTTAACCTCACAGTACCGTTAAGAGGTAGATCAGTATTACATCCCCATTTAACATATATGGGAAATGAAGGCATAAAGAGGTGAAGTGTCTTGGTGGTCAAGTGATTTATCAAAGATCACATAAGAAATTTATGGTAGAGCTAAGAATAGAACCCAGGCTTTCTGAGGGTACGTCTACACTGCAATTAGACACCCATGACTGATCCGTGCTGACTTGGGCTCACAGGGCTCGGGTTAAGGGGCTGTTTAATTGTGGTGTAGATGTTTGCTCGGGCTGCAGCCTGAGCTCTGGGACCCTCCCACTTCACAGGGTCCTAGAGCTGGGGTTCCAGTCTGAGCCCGAACAGCTACACCGCAATTAAGCAGCCCCTTAGCCTGAGCCAGCTGGGATGGGCCAGCTACAGGTGTCTAATTGCAGTGTAAACATAACCTGAGTACCAGGTGTGTGATTTAACCATTAGACCAACCTTCTTAAATCTAGCGTAATATGCTCAGGATTGGCAGGGATCTCGGAATGGTGCATGATGTTACAGTAAAGACTCTGGCACCAATTCTCCACTGCATCTGAGCTCGGGGGGGGGGGGGGGGGCGGCGCCACAGCGGAGACTGGTGGCACAGGGAACAAACTGCACTCTGAGTGCAAGTTAGAGCTACACAAAGGTAGGCCTCACATATGCCTCTGAAATAAGGTCCACAAAGAACTTTAAACCAGTGGAAGATCAGATATGGCACAGCTCCATTCCACCAGGTCCTTTCCCTTCCTTGCCCTACCCGCACGCATCCTCAGACAGCCCCTGACACACTCCTGGCCTCCCCTCTTGATAAGGGTTGGGAAGACTGCCTTGCATAGAAGGTGGCAGAGCAGTCTCTGCCACATTTACACCAGTGGAAAATTTTCCTTGCACACAAGGGTATTTCTCCATTGGCCATCTCCAGACACTTTACGATCATTGTGTGCTGCTTGTGCAGTCTGGAGAATTCAGTCCTGTATGTCCTGGAATGTCTTAACATTATTTCAGTGACACTTTTCTTATTTAATTTAATGTGGGCTGCATTCCAAATACGAAGAACCCTGTGCAATGACCCAACACATCCCTACAGCATCTAAGGAATTGTGATGATGAACACCTGGTACAGTAGATTCTAATAGCAATCCTGATATTAAGCAACTTATAGCTAATGTCAACATTGCGCTGGGAAGCAGTCCCCTCCCATTAATATCCATGTTAATGGGATTTGGATATTGGCAATGGCATGCCACTTATTGGCAATTTGATTTTTGTTTTAAAGAAAGGCCCCACCTGCAGGCAGGTTTGTGAGGCTGCAGGCAGGGAAGGAAGTGGTGGGATGCGCCAGCCCCACAAACCTACCTGCAGCCAGTGCTCAGTCCGCCCCAGCACTTCCTTCTGGGGCGGCAGCCTGGCAAACCTGCCTGCGCACAGGGACCACACAGGAGGTAAGGGGCTGTGCACTGGGAAGGGAGGCTGTGGACAGGGCAGTAGCAGGGAGTGAGGCTCCAGCCCAGATGTCAGAACTGCATGGTACCTCTCTCTGACCAGTCTGCAACCTGCTGGGGGGAGCTGGGAGAAAAACCACATACAGGGTAGGAAGCAAGGCTCAAACCATAGAGAGCATAGGGCAAGATCCAGTTCAGCCCTATGGGCTCCCAGTGACCCCACTTACTGTAAAGAGCTGCAGTCCCCCCTCCCTGCTGCTGTCCTGCCTGCAGGCTGGTTTGCAGGGCTGCAGTCAGAAACGACATGTCCAAGCACTTCCTTCCCTGGCTGCTGCCTCCCAAATCTGCCTTCTGCTTATTAGCAACTGCTGGGTAATGGCAACGTTTTGCTGGCAACCAAGAGGTTGCTAATAAGCAGAATCTATTGCATTATTGAGCCATGAATGAAATCACATGTGTCTGTTTGGTGCACTGCACTGACCCTTTACATTTTCCTTTTAAAGCTCTGTAAGAGGAACTTTTCCACACACACTTTTGATGGAGAAGCTCTATTTTGTTGAGAAGCTCTGTTTATTGGTCACCAATAAAGAGGAGAAGTTCACTTCCTTGAATCTGTCTGGAATCACCTCCCTCAAAACAGTGTAGCTATGGAGTTACTCCGTTACTCTTTTGGCTGAATGGCTGGCATTAATGCACCCAGATGCTGTTCTAGACAAGGGTTTTGCTTGTGAGAGCTTGTGTGTTATGAATTACTATGCTCTGGTTACCCCATGCTGGCACATTAGCCAATGGTCCTAAATATAGTGTCATTCCATCTGGGGGGAGAAACACTGCCACCTGCACTAAATCAGTATAACAAGTAAGGCTAGGTCTACACTAACCCACCCTGTCGAACTAAGATACGCAACTTCAGCTACGTTAATAACGTAGCTGAAGTCGAAGTACCTTAGTTCGAACTTACCTGTGGTCCAGACGCGGCGCGCAGGCTCCCCCGTCGACTCCGCCTACTCCACTCGTCGAGCTGGATTACCAGCGTCGACAGCGGAGCACTTCCTGGTTCGATTTATCGCGTCTTGACAAGACGCGATAAATCGAACCCAGAACATCGATCCCGCGCCTCCGACGCGAGAGGTAAGTATAGACGTACCCTAAGATAAAGCATTTTCTGGTGGTGCTACACAAAGGTTTCCAAGACTCCTGAATTTGCTTAGTTTATATTTATGCCAAGTAAGGTTTGGAAAAGGAGCCAAACTCAGAAATGACAGGTCAGGCTAGAATGGAATTTAATATAGAAGTGGGGGGAGATTTTAGTACCAAGACAAGAGGATATTCATAGTAAGACACAACTTGATAACTTCTCAGGCTGTTTAAGAAACACGAGATATACTGATGGAAGAGCGGGCCGGTATTTTTAAGGCAGATGGAGGAGATTTGTTTGCAGTTATTAAGTTAAGAAGGTGAATCATATATAGTTGTTGATCTGCCTTTTGACAAGGAGATAATCACTGTGGCAACGTGAGTCCCCGTTCCTTTCACAGGCGACAAGTATTCTCCTAGTACTGAAAAGTCTAATCAGGGAATTGTTGTGATTCCTTCATTTAATCCATCTTCGGAACCTTTTCTGGCAATCTCAGCAGAGAGGACAAGGCCTCTTGGTCATGGAGTCTAAACTAAGCTCTTATCTTCCTTCTGGACTAAATCTGAGCACATTGGTGGGGCAGTGCAGGGAAGTTTACACTGTCACTGCCTGCACTGAATCTGTTCTGTAAGTAAAGAGAGGATTCACTCCAGATCAATTCAAAGAGGAAACAGAGTTGTCACTCTAGTAACTTTCATAGCACTATATTCCCTTAAAATGATCAGAAAACTAAATATATATATATATTCTATTAGTCAGATCAAAGTGGTGGTGGTGGTGGGGAGGCAGAAAGAGGAAGGGGAGAGATACAAATAGGTCAAATTAATCCCTACTGTAACTCCAGTGAAGTCAATGTAATATCTCGGCTTGAGTATGAAAATCATATTTTAGGCCAAAGAAAATGTAAATATTATCATAAATTAACCACAAAACACAGAAAAGAGGGCTTATGATCTAATGCTGAGAGACCCTTTTGTACAACAGAGAGTTACTGCCAGGATATGCACAATAAGACCATAAAATACTTAAAAATTAAACACAAAAAAACCAGCAATCAATAGTGACATCAGCTACTTCTGGCTCTAATATTATTAGACAGGCTTGAAAGAAAGATTGTCAGAGAGAAAATGACAGGTGCTTCATTGAGCCAGACATATATTAATTATATATAAGCAGTTAAAGTAATTAGCAAAGAATTTCAGTCTATCAAGGCAATGTATTGGGCCGAAGTCTGTCCCAATTTTCTGTATGGGGGTAAAACACAGCAGATCAACTGATCTGACTGCCCACACCCCAGAAAGCCTTGACAGAAATGTAAAGATGAAGACACAACTGAACAATTTAATGAAATCAGAGGGAGGAAGAAAAATCTCTTTGGGTTAAGGGATCAGTCTCTGTAAAGATGCACTGTGCACACCAGTGGTAGTACAGAAATAATCATTTAAAAGACAGTCAAAGAAAACATATGAAGATGTTTGGAAGCCTCTTTGTTCTTTTGTAATTCAGATTAATAAAGAACTGCCTACATTTTCTATAGCCTAAAAAACGTACGTCTTATCTTACATACTTAAAGTGAATTATTTAAAAAATACTATTAAATAAACAGTGAAATATAGCTATAGAAGTTTGAAGGTAATAAGAAGCCTGCTATTTCTTTAATTAAATAATCTCTTTAAACACAGTGATTACTTCGAGGGCTAAAAGTTTGAGTCTAATGTCATGGGAATGAGTAAGAAACAAAAGAGTAACAAATCACTGATTGATCTCTCATGTTCCCCTTCAGCAGTTTACAATCAATCTTCATTGTAGTCAGCTTAAAAACCAATGAGAATGGGCCTCAGATGCTCAAATTAACGAACATCTTCAATGTGTTTTGTGCCTTATATTAATCTAATCTTGAAGGATAAACTCATTTAGTGTGGATGAACTATGGATTGGGCCATTCAGACATTTGTAAAGCTAATGCAAGCCTGTTAATATATTGATAAGTGCCTTATAACCCATTACAATGTTATGAAAGAATGAACTCAAGGCCACCTGAATGTAAGAATTAACACCAAATACCAAGGTGTGTGGTCGTAATGAAACATGTTCACACCGTGAAGTACAAAGTTGAAAGTTGGCAGGTAGGATTTTCTCTAATGTGGAGAAAGGTGATTTATATATCTAATCATTTCTGTGTTAAGTGGTGGTTGAAACTGTTGCTTGTACCTTGGCTTCCAAAGCTGGTATCAATACCAGAACCATCCCATGATTCTACTGCGCTGTCCACACTTGGAACTGTAGTAGAATAAATGTCCGAGAGTTTGCTTGGTTTCTGTGTAGAAGAGGTTTCATCTTCAGCATCACTCAGCTCACTTAAGTGACCAGAGATGGAAAATTTCTTGGGACTTGCAGCTAAATAGGGTTTAAAAACAAATGTGATTATAGCCTCATTGCAAACTAAAAAGATACTTCCCCTTCCTTTCACTACGGACAAGAGATTTCTCATGGTACATACATGTTCAAATATTTAAGGTGTAGAAATAACTGGTTCAAGAGCATAAATGTGACTCTAGCCATACTCACCATCTGTCTGCTTCTTGATTTTCAAGGTGACAGTCTCTCCTGCCATCTGTAACAAATGTATGGCTTCACTCAAAGGTTTTCCTTTCAGACTGCTGCTATTTATTGCTAGGATGCGGTCTCCTATGTGAATTGCACCTGTCCTAAAGTATCAGAAATAAAACACCGAAAAGATCAACAGAAAAAACAGCAAAGCCAATTTCTTAGCATACTTTGAGACATGAGAGTGTATTTTCAATTGTTTCTTTTAATTTCACATGTAAAATATTATTACTGGAACTACTTTTAGTCAGCACATTTGCCACTAAGGATGCGTAAATTAAGTTACCTCTGCTGCAGTGCCAGCAGCAGAGATAATGCATGGCAATGAAGATTTCTGTCTTCCTTGCTGTGGCAAAATGTGGGTGAGCTGATCATTTAAGGAGCCTGAGTGGTGCTCATTTGTTAAAAAACCTAAAATACTTTAATAACTTTAAAATAAATGTAATGTTTACAGAAGTACCACACTGACAGCACTGGAAACTGAGGTCTCATAATCACAGGACAGATAAAGCAAGTGCAGTGGTAACATGAACAACCACCCATTGTCGCACCAATATGCCTGTTCTGTAGGAATCACCTCAACAGATGAGAAGATACATTGTGTGTGTCAATGCACCTGGTTCATTCCCCACGTATATATTTGCTTTTCTGGTTCATTCAGTTCTTGGCCTCTCTGTTTAAGATGGCCAGCAAAGGCATCAGTTGCAATGACTATATGTAGTGGACACCTCCCCATCAAGACCAAGGCAAAGATTTTGAAAAGTGACCAGTGATTTTGAGTGCCCAACTTGAGACACCTTAAAGGAGCCTGATATTTAGAGGGTGGATGTTCAGACTTTTCTAAAACCCAGGCTCTGTTCAGGTATCTCAAGTTAGGCACCCGAAATCACTACTCACTTTTTAAAATCTTGGCCTAAAATCAACCACTCATTTCATACAGGTTCTGAACATCCACAAGATGGTTATGGATTTGAACAGTGTCGAACAAATAATATCTCCATAAACTATTAATATTGCTCTTACAAAATAGTACATTTATAACTTGCATTAAAAATAAGTATTACTGGAGACTGGCTTGTTCAGTGGATTTATTGCTCGTGTGTGTGTGTGTGTGTGTGTATATATATATATATAGTATGTGTGTTTGTGTGTATACATTTTTATTGCTCTGGATATAATACACACACACACTTACTTATAGTAATGACCCTTAAACACATGCCAAATTTCCCGGAAATAAATAGATAAGGTAACTTCAATATTTGCATTATTTCCTATATAGACTTACAGTAGGGAATGTTTAACATCCTTAATTAATATTATCTAATGTAATTTCCAAGCTTTTAAGGGTGCCACAACATGTATGTGTAAAAGCACATACACAAAGGCAGACTGTGTATGTATGCATGTACAGTATATATGTATATACACAAGCTGTGTGTGCATATATGTGCATTTTATATTTTTACACACACACACACGAGTCTTTTAGCTATTCCATTGCCTTCTTTTCAAAAGGAGTTCATAAAATCTTCATGTGATGGAGGAGTCTGGCTGGCGGAGCTTTCTTAGGTGATTTACAACAAGGTCAGCAGTCCTTATCACTCTAAAAAAATCATGCTGTAGGTTCAGTAACATCCGGTAAAATATCCATAATACTGCTGAGCTTGGCAAAATCACAGGAAACATAAAACAATGACAAAGATTGGAAATGGTTAGTTTATCTTTTTTTAATAGATGCTGGGAAAATCAACACATTCCTAAGCCAAAAAATTAGCATGTCCATGTGAATGAATGAAGAAATGAACGTCGTAAACGGAAGTCATTAATAATTGTTTCTAATTTACCTTTCAGCGAGTCCGCCTTTAGTAAGACTTGAGATGATTATTGGATCAAAGGGCTCTTCAGTACCAGAAATTGTGATCCCAAGTGGACCACCATAACGCTTGAGCTCTACAGTGTAAATAATTGCTCCAGAACTCTCCTGTTCATCTGCAATAAATGCCAAGAGGACGCAATTGGTTTCTTATGAAAGAAGGAATGAAAAGAATAATACATTCAGACAAGTGACTGGAAATCAGACAGAGCATCCTCAAAGGATTACAGTTCAGATACAATTTTTATTCATTATTCCACTGGTTTACTTCATAAAACAAAAATAAGAGAATCTCTCATTTATTTTGCTTTTATGGCCAAAACCCAGTCCCATTGAAGTAAATGGTGGATCCTCCATTCACTTCAGTGGAACCAGGATTTGATCTTTAAGTTTTAAAATCTTAATGTGTATGTTTTCTATACAAATGTAATTTCAGGATTAATTAGTAGGGAGGAGACACTTTGCTGTGGGGAGGACCAAGACAATGTTTCTGTTAATTGGAGTAGACAGTGGGGGAGTTAATACAGGGAGGAGTTGTGAGGAGGGAGAAATTTGAGGTCATCACAGTCTTAGTTGACCAAACATTTCCTTGAGTTAGGCAGCCTTTATTTATGTATTTATTTTGTAAAGAAAAATCTGATATTAGGTCAATGTTTTTGAAGGGCATGTTTTGAGTCTCAACAATTGATATAATTAAAAATAATTCCTGGTGTCTATGTATCAACAGACATCAAGCTAAACAATACATTGACTAGGGTCATTTTCATGAAATCATTTGTATGACATCTTGGTTTTTTGTCTTAGCACACAATAATCAGGGAATGAAGAGGGAAATTTTAGAGGGTGACCAAAAATGCGGTTCTCTACACATTACCCAAAAGGTATCACAGCAAGAGAGCAATCAACTGTAATACTTATAATTTTGTGAGAGGAATCTTAAAAGTCAGATTATCCTAAAACCAAAATAAAAAACGCTCACTTGCCCTTGTTTATGATATTGGTATTCACCTAGTGTGTTTGGCCTGTCAGGCACGCATTCTCAGATCTGTGGGTAATGACATTTTGAAATGGCTCAGTAGGCGCTGATAACCCTTAAGGTGCATATTCAGCAAACATTACCAGAACTAAACCGAGACAGGTTAGAGTTTTTAAATGTTCTGCTCATTTAAATCATAAAGTTTTAAAATAAAGAAGGAAATATCATGTGTCAATGGCACAGCTCCATGGAGAGAGTAGCTTTCTTCTAACACTGTACAATGCACTGTGTTAGAAGAAGGGAAATGATATTGTCTTTAAAGCTATTCTGTCTCTCTCTGCTTCGCTGTAAAGCTACTGTCTAGAATCTTCATCAGTTCCCTTTTACCTAGCTTCCTGCCATAGATTTAAACAAACAATACACATATCATCAAAGCAAAGCAAAGGCTTGTGCTGAGAGAAGAATTACTAATGTATTCAGCAAAGAATCACTGCTGATATATATGCCTTTCATATCTAGCATGTACATTTGCTTCCTAGCTGGGACACCTGTTAAATGGGTTCTGGCCCTCGCACATCTCCTCTTGGATGCATTTTTCCTGCCACCTGATTTCCAGAAAGTCACCATCACAGACAAATAAATAACAAACACCCAAGATCCAGCTGGAAGTGATCAATGGTCATGTGATGAGTTTGCACAAAACTGTTGCCACTTTAACAACAGAAAGGGCTGCAGACTCCACTCATTGCTTGTTTGCTCATTTGCAGAATGTTGGCAAAGTGCTTAGAGATCTCAGGCTTAAAAGAGCTACATAAATGTGAAACTTCAATAAAGATGAACCCAGAGTGTAGAAAATTGAGTCTGCTGCTGGTGCATATGTATTCTCTCTGCTCTAGATGCACAGAGATGGTGGAGTGCTGTGCTGGAGGAAGGAGGGCACAAGAGACATCACAGGCAGGCAGGAGAAAAGGTGAGAGGGAATAACAGAAAGCAGCAGGAACTGCAGGGAGAGAGAGGAGGAGGAGCCTCTTATGTACCCCCAGGAGCCTGGACTGATTAACACCAGCTTCTCAGGGAGCTTCCTGTTTCCTGCTGCTTCCCTGAACCCACTTGAGGAGAACAGGCAGTCAACTGAAGTAGTAGGAGCCAGTTAAGCCCTTAAGACGCTGATATCTTCCCTCACTTAGGCCCTGCCACCAGCCTGCTTATTTGTCCCCTTCAACTGAGTGTTGAGAGCCACTATAGCTGGCACAGAACAGCAGTCATGAGTGAAAGAAGAAAACGCCCCTCTGGGGCAGCATTCAGAGAAAGCAAGCAAGCAAAGGAAGCGTTTCTGTCTAAGCAGGAAGGTAGGGTGACCAGACGTCCCGATAAAATCGAGACTGTCCCGATTTTTAGTTCGTTGTTCCACGTCGGTCGGGATGCCATTTGTTGTCCATTTGTCATTTGCGGCTTCGGCAACTCCGCTCCTGCCACTTTTTGTTGTTGTTGCTTCCCCTGTGTGTCCCAATATTTTGTTGGTTTCATCTGGTCACCCTACAGGAAGGAGCTCTCCTGAGATATCTAGACACAAATGTTCACAGTGAGCCTTCTGGCCCAGTGAGGATGTGAGTGGTGAGGAGATGCCTGATCTTCCAGTTAGTCAGAGTGCAGGTGACCTGGCAGCTACTGCAGCATCCATATCTCCATCTCAAATGGATGTAACCATGTACATTCCTGAAGAAAAGTGTAGATCAGAGAAGAGGGTGGTGGAGGCGCAAGAAACAGCTGCTGCTGAGTTTAGTTCTTTAAGTCTAGATGATCCAGGGGTACGTCTATACTTACCCATCGCGTCGGAGGAGTCCAATCGATCTTCTGGGTTCGATTTATCGCATCTTGTCTAGACGCGATAAATCGAACCAGGAAGTGTTCCCCCGTCGACGCCGGTAATCCTGCTCTGCGAACGGAGCAGGCAGAGTCGACGGGGGAGCCTGCGCGCTGCGGTGTGGACCAGGGGTAAGTACTTTTAAGTTCGAAATAAGATACTTCGACTTCAGCTACGTTACTCACGTAGCCGAAGTTGCGTATCTTACTTCGAACTTTGGGGCTAGTGTAGACCAGCCCCAGGACTGTGGACCCACTTGAGCAGTAGCCTGAGGGACTTCCTTGTACTTCATGGGCCACAGCAAGTGAAAAACTTCATGTTCCCCAAAGACAATGAAAATAGAAGTTTTCATCCAACACATTACTGGCGTGAAATCCCCAATGGTGACAAAGTGGAGAGGCCATGGCTTATGTACTCAAAAACCCAGAATGCTGCATACTGTTTTTGTTGCAAACTCTTCCAGTCTAATGTTCCAGCCACATTGGGTTCTACAGGAACAAAGGACTGGAAAAATCTGTCTAGAAATCTGGCATGCCATGAGAAGGCAGAAAATCACCAGAGAGCATTCCATAGGTGGAAAGAGCTTGAGATGAGACTAAGGTTAAAGGCAACCATAGATGATCAGCATCAAGAGAAGATTGCATCAGAGTCTCTTTACAGGCAAAATGTTCTGAAAAGGCTCCTTGCCATTGTGAGAATGCTTGCCACCCAAAACCTAGCACTGCGTGGCCCTTCAGATCAGCTGTATGTGCCAAACAATGGAAACTTCCTTAAAATTGTGGAGCTGATGGCTGAGTTTGATGCTGTACTCCAGGAGCATTTAAGAACAGGGCCGGTGCAAGGCAGTTTCGCGCCCTAGGCGAAAATTCCTTGCACCAGCCCTGCGTCGCCCCCCCACCCCCAGCCAGCTCCCCCGCCCGTGGGAGCTCAGCCTCCCCCCCCCCCTGCAATGCTGCCCCCCCAGCCAGCTCCCCCACCCACGGGCGCTCAGCCCCCCCACCACCCGCAAGCCACGGGAGCTGAGCTGGGGGCAGCTCGCCGCAGCTGCCCCCCAGCTCCCCGCTCAGGCGTGGGGGGGGGGGCAGCGGGGCGGCTCACAGCAGCTGCCCCGCAGCTCCCTGCTCAGGCGCTGAGCGGGGGGGCAGCAGGGCGGCTCGCAGCAGCTGCCCCCCAGCTCCCCGCTCAGGCACTGAGCGGGGGGGCAGGGGCGCGGCTCGCGGTGGCTGCCTCCCGGCTCCCCGCTCAGGTACTGAGCAGGGAGCCGGGAGGCAGCTGCCTGCCGCCCCCCAAATCTTGGCGCCCTAGGCGACTGCCTAGGGTCGCCTAGTGGGCGTGCCGGCCCTGTCTAAGAAGAGTCACCACCCAAGAAATGTACACACACCATTACCTTGGAAAAACAATTCAAAATGAGATCATACAGTTACTGGCAACAAAAGTCAAACAGAAGATTGTGGCAGATCTGAAGTCAGCAAGATATTACTTTGTTATTCTGGACTGCACACCTGACATCAGCCATATGGAACAAATGACTTTAATGGTGCGTTTTGTAACAACAACAGAACCTAGTGAAAATGTCCCTGCAATGATGACTGTCAGAGAGCATTTTCTAGAATTTATTGACATTGATGATACTGTAGGAGCTGGTATGACAAATGTGCTTCTTAAAAAGCTGGAAGGTACGGGAATTGCGATAGCTGACATGAGAGGTCAGGGCTATGATAATGGTGCCAACACGAGAGGAAAGAACAGAGGAGTTCAGACACGGATCCGAGAGTTAAACCTTGAAGCTTTTTTTGTCCCATGCAGTTTTCATTCATTGAACTTGGTGATCAGGGATGCAGCATCAACTTCTAGTGAGGCTGCTGAATTTTTTAATGTAATTCAAAGCATCAATGTAATTGAAGCAACATCTGGGAACATCCTCTCTGACACTGAAATCACTGAGTGCCAGACGATGGGAAAGTCAAGTGGTGGCGATAAAGCCTATCAAACACCAAATTGGGAAAATAGATGATGCCACAGTTGCCATTATGGAGGATAATGCTATGACAGGAACTGTTTGTGGGAGAACAGTGGTAGAGGGAAATGGAATCACCAGAAACATACATAACTTCACATTTCTGTGTAGCTTAGTGTTGTGGCATGACACACTGTTTGAAATAAACGTTGTAAGCAAGAGACTCCCAGGTGTTGACTTTGATATATCTGCAGCAATGGAACAACTGGACAAAGGAAAGTCATACCTAGAGTCTTACCGGTCAGATGAGGGATTTCAAAATGTTCTGAAGAGTGCACAGAAGTTGGCAGAGGAACTTCACACTGAAGCTATCTCACCCATTCAAGAATACAAGAGTCACCGAAGAAGACGACATTTTGATTACGAGGAACGGGATAATCCCATAAGAGACCCCAAACAACAATTCAAAGTTGAATTCTTTAACCAGGTGCTAGATTGTGCAATACAGTCAGTTGAAGAACGTTTTATGCAGCTCAAGGAACACAACAGTATATTTGGGATGTTGTATGATATTCCAAAACTCCTCACTATACCTGAAGAAGCCCTACACCAGCAATGCAAGGCACTAGAGACAGTGTTGACATATGATGACATGCGCGATATTGATGCGAGTGATTTAGGTGATGAACTGAAAGCCCTTTCAAGATACATTTCAGCAGGATCAACTCCAAAGGTGGTTCTGGAATATATGTGCACAAATAAGATGACCACCCTCTTTTCAAATGCTTTTGTTGCTCTGCGCATACTTCTAACACTTCCTGTAACAGTTGCCAGTGGAGAACGCAGCTTCTCCAAGCTGAAGTTAATAAAAACACATCTACGCTCCAGAAAGACACAGGAGAGGCTGGTCGGCCTTGCAACAATCTTAATAGAGCATGAGCTGGCCCAGACTTTGGACCTTCAGGAAGCAGAAGCAGTTCAAATCTTTGCAACCAAGAAGGCACGGAAAGCACCACTTTGATTATTCAAACAGATAAAAATGCCAGTGTTTACTATGCAGACAAGAAAAGTTACATTTGCTGTTCAGGCGTTTGAAAGTTAAGTGTTACTTAAAATTTTTGAACAAGGCATTTTAAGTTGTTAGTTCTCCTTTATTGGGGTAGGTAGCAGAGCAGTACCATGAGAGGAGTAGAAGAGGAAGAAGGCAGAACTGAGACCTTTCAAAGTTTTGGTCCAAGCGTGGGGGTATGGGGGCCTCATTTGAGCTCCCCGCCTCAGGTGCCAAAATGTTATGGGCCGGCCCTATATTCAGACTAAAATATACACCATCTACCAGGGCACACAACTCCCAAAAGGCCACATATGCTGCTTCTGAGCAGATCTAGGGTGAAATCTTGGCTTCAATGAAATCAATAGAAAAATTCCTAGGTTTGTTCGGGACAACACCACACCTGAGAGTTGCAGAGATGTTTAGAGTTGAGAGGGGAACATGTAAAACTAATTCCTGCTCTTCCAGTATTTATTATTTTAGATTCCAATTGCATCCCATACTGGTATTGCACAGGCTGCGAGTAACCTACACTTTTGACTGGGGAGGGAAAATAGAAGAAAAGATAGGGGGAAGGTAGGAGACAGGATCCAGTGCTGTTGTAAATAGAACTGGGTGGGAAACAGTTTTCCTGTCCAGTGAAAATTTTTGAGATTTCAAATATTTTTCCTATTCTGTATCAGGACAAAACAGAGACCTTACCAGAGAGGAGCGAGAAACAGACTGACCCACCCCAGAACAGTCTGGTGGTTAGGGTTCTCATCTGGGATGTGAGAGGCCCAGATTCAAGTTGCTGCTCTGAATCAGGCAGTGCAGGGTCTTGACCATTGTAATATTGGTTATTCTGGTGTGTCCCCGCCCCTTTTGTTGTGACCAGAAATTTCATCCTGGACACAGGAAATCTCCTCAAAGGAAGTTTTGTCGAAAATGATATTTCAGTAAACAGTTTTAGTGTCAATGAATCGGCATTTTCTGAAGGAAAAAACATTTTGTCAAAAAATTTCTGATCCGCTCTAGTTTCTGACCTCTAAAAAACACAAGTTACTTGTGCGGGGGAGGGAGGGGGGGAAGAGTTCTCACACTTTCCATTGTTGAATGGAAACTCCTGCCCTTAATCACCTGCCTACAATGGTTGCAGTTTCCTCCCTTTCTTCCATTAGCTGTTTCACTGAGCTCTGTAAAAGAGGTGTCAGGTAGGTGCCTCTTTGGGCCACATGATCCTTTATTTCTGTAACTATCTGACATGAATCAGGATGTCTGAGGATGTACTGAGGATGTACTGAGTATGTTTAACCAATTCCACATCCTCATCCCTATGAGCCTAATCACCATATATTGTAGGACAGAATTCAGTTTTAGCGATCATTTAGCTCGCTGGATTCAAAGTTACTTTTCAAAAGCCAATTTCTGCAGGTGCTGCTGGGTTTGCCCTTCATTAATACTGATCAGACCAGAAGTAATTTCTTTGCTGTTTTCAGCAATTTCTTTGCTGTTTTCTACCGTTTTCAGCAGTAGAAAATAATTTAAGAACTTCCTTGCTGGCATTCAGCTACAGGACAAGAACATTATAGTGTGTCGAGTGCTAGTTTTAGTCAGTTATAACATATAATTTAGATTTATAATTTAGATACTTAGATTGCAAGCTGTTGGAACAGGGACCATGTTTTTGTTAGGCGTTTGTACAGTACCTAGCGTAATGGGGTCCAGGACTGCAGCTCCCCTGGGTACTACCAAAATACAAATAATAATAACTATAATTGGACTGACCTGCTTTGGCATTAAAATGCCTAGCAGAACTCACTCTATTCTCAACAAAATAGGGATTTGCTTCCATGAATATATGATTTGGGAAGTTTGCTGATTTATGGATCTGGATGTAGTAATTGACATAGTGTGCAAAACGGTGTTTGCCCCAATTCGCCTTTAGGGGCTGATCCTTCAATTTGCTAAGCACTCTATTCCCAATCCAGCAAAGCACTTAAGTACAGGCTTAACTATAAGCATGTGAGTAGATCTGCTTAAGTCAAATTACGTGCTTAAAGTTAGGCATGGGCTTAAGTACTTTGCTGGATCAGGGTCATAGGCCTGATCAACAAAGGCACTAAGGCATTGTGTCATGGTGCCAAGTGTTGCAATACCTATCTTTTAGGCACCTACAAACTCACAGGAACAACACTGTGATCCACAAAGCCAAGTTAGGCACCTAGGCTCCCTATACAATGCATGGGCAGAGATAGTTACCTATGAACATGATCCACAAAAGCCGGCATGCTTGGTGGGGAATCGACTAAGCTAGCCAGCAGGGGATGCTAAGGAAAGGGGTGCGTCCTAAGCCCTCTCCCAGGGATGGCACCTAAGTCCAGGCTGCAGGGAGGCAGCTAGTGTTCCACAGCTGGGGACCCCTCTCCTGAAGTCAGATGGTTTAGGCGCATAAGTAATTTCTTGTGAGGATGAGTTAGGTGCCTACCTCACTCCACACAAAATGGGGGAAGAAGAGGAGCATGAGGTGGTGATAGTAGCACTGCCACCACCCACCTTATAACTTATCTCAGCAGCTAGAGAACTCCCCTGCTCAGGTTGAACTCTCCCCTCTGCCTGGGGCAGAATGGGTTTGGAACTGGGGTCTCCCATCTCTCAGGAGGGTGCTCTAACCACTGGGCTAGGGGATGGTCTGACATAGGATTGAGTAGTTAATGACTCTCAAATGACACTCTCCTGAGAGGGAAGAGATGCTTGTTCAACCCCTTTCTACCCCGAGGCAGAGGAGGAATTGAACCTGGATTTCCCACATCGCAGGTGAGTGCTCTAACCACTGGGCTAAAAATCATACAGTAGGCACCTCCTGCTCTACCACCTCCTCCTGCAGCCAAACTTTGAATGGGACTCAACCTGGTAGGCAGTTTCTGAGTCCCATAGGTGAGCCAGGCACTGCTTCACCTATCTTCTCCTGGTTCATGGGTCACTCTGGGCCTTAGGCAAGAGGTGGGCAGCCAGGTGCCTAGAGTGAGGCAGCAGTGTGAAGGCCCAGAGGCAAAAACATAGGAATCTAGAGAACTTTTATGCTGAACATTTCAGTGCCAAGTTTAGACACCTACAATGTTTGGTGGCAGCCGAGTGGGAGATTTGTGGATCGCAGCAGCGCCTAAAACCTGGATTTAGGTTCCTAAGAACCTTTGTGGATCTGGGCCAGAGTGCTCCGCATCTTGCAGGATCAGACCCTAAATCAGGATTCTGCTTTGTGTGTCTCCGGTCCTTGAAACAGGGAAGACTTACATGGTCATATAAGGGCAAAATCAACATGATGTGTCTACAAATGAGGGGGTAAGTATCTCCTTGGAATACAGAGTAACTTTTACTACTGCAAAACCCCTGAAAGTAATATAGCCATGGAGACAATTTTAGACTGCATAAAGCCCCGTGTTTACTTGTATTCTGAACATCTTTAACAGACATTAATAAATATAAGTCAAATTTAACACATTTTTTAACTGCGCTCTACACACAGAATAATAATCCTATTCTCTAAAAGACATGAAAGTGCATGTAACTACGTCACCATTCATACCGGAGTTATCTTCATCTTTGCGGATCTTCAGTTTTACAAGGTCCTCACAGTGTTGAAGGATCTGAACAGCATCTTCCATGGAGCAGTTGTCCAGTCGAATGTTATCTATGGCAAGCAGTTTATCACCAAGTTCTAGCGTTCCAGTTCTATTAACAAATGAACAACATTACATGATTAATTAGTAACATATAAATAGGCTTTTTAAAGTAGTGTTAACTCTCATGTACCATTCAAATGGATTTTTAATTACTTTGAAAAAAAATTAAATACATCTTTTTCATCTTGGTTTTGGATGACAATCATTAGTTTTAATTAATGGAGATTAAAAACATATGGTTTATTCCTCCAGTAAAATGATTCAATTGATTTGGAAACTTGACAGACCATAGAACTCCTGTAAGAGAGTTTCTATGTGCACAGAAGTTACATGGGGCACAAACTGAAGGCAATAGACTTTCCCTCAAAGATCTCACCTGTGAGCAACACTTCCTTTCTTGATATCAGAAATAACAAGGGGGTCCCCTGGTTTTCTGCTGGATGGAGCTGTAATAAAGAACACACACACATATGCTATTTATATACATATGTAGGTAGATAGATCTACTACACAGACCATTTTGTATGTTCCTAAAATATACATAACATACACTCATAAATCACACACAAAAACGAAATTAAAAGAGCGATGCAAAATCAAGCAGCCAAGAGTTAGGAAATGCCATATTAAGGTTGCCTATACCACTATACCAGCGAAGTGATCCTACTGTGGATGCATCTTACATCAGCAAAACTGGGCTTTTGCCAGACTAGCTTATTTCAGCCTCCCTCCTCCCCAAAACTACACAAGTAAAAGCTCAGTTTTGCTGATATTACTGTGTCTACACCAGGCACTTTTGTGGTACGGCTATGCTGGTCACAAATCCCACCTTATCATATCCTGGGACCTGGCTGATACAGCTATGCTGGCAGGTGTCTGTAGTCTAGGAAATAATGGCCACAGTCTAGAATTACATAATCGCATTCTATTTGACCACCCGTGAAAAGTCTGGTTTAAGTGACTTGCCCGGCATCACACAGGAACTCTGTGGCACAGGCAGGGATAGAATCCAGTTTTCTGGGACAGCATTCGACTGCCTTAACTATGAGACCATCTCTTCTCTCTTCCTGCAATTCACTGCCTCATTCACTACACATCATCCACACTTCTGTAACAAATGAACCAGGGGTACTACAGACAATCTCCTTCACTACACAACCCTGATTCATCCCCAGAGCAACTCTAACTTGTGAAAAAAATAGTATGCGATCATATAATTAAAGTCTGTATCATAATGCAAACACACAAGGAGGCACTTCCTAACTATTGAGTGTTTGACTTTGCAACCTTAACGTTCCTTTAACATAGTTTTTTGTATGTAGTTCGTACATTTTTAAAAAAGCAAACTGAAAAAAAATCCACCATGTGGCATCATCTTGACCCCCACATGGGTGATCAGCAGGGTTGGAACCTTTATATCCACAACACAGACCTCTGCCACTTGAGCTAAAGGAGTAACTGATAGCAGTAGTAGATTGTCATCATCTATGTGGACCAGCACTAGAGGAGGAAATCTCTACTGAGCATGTGTGATTTTTCAAAGGCTTATAATTTGGCCAGATTTAGGCAGATTTTCATTGTGATGGCCAAAGGCAAATCCCTGACACAAAGGCCACCCTCGGCCAAATTTCAAGTCCCTGTTCCAAATCATGGGGACGCTAGAGGTTTTCAAAGCAAAACATTGCCAGAATTTTTTAACATGAGTAAAACACTGTATTTCCGCTAGCATTGTTCTTGGAATCAGCTGAACTGTCCTGGGTGGAGTTCTCCCAAAAAAGGCAGATGCCTGGCATGGAGAATTTCAGCCCAAATGGTTCAAGAATGGCAAAGTTATAAGCAATTAAAAGCAGGGTCTTATAATGGGAAGTGTCAGGTAACTTTAAAAGTAGGTGATGCTACCAGCCCCTCTTTTAATAATTATTTTATATATAAATCAATCTTAGATTAAGTTTATGTTCTAAAACTGACTGGGGATGTCTTTGTCACCAAAGAATTTTGATGAGGTTAATATCTAGGACTCTATCTTCCCTTTGGATCCATTGGAGACCCTTACGCCTGTGCAGAGTCCCAGTGAAATCATTGGGCCTCCAAATGGGTACAAGGGACTTCCCCTGTGGATCTGATTGCTAGATTATTTTAGCAAACATACTGATGGGATCTGCGAAAAGAAAACATGAAAACACCACACTATTTTAATATTGCTTTTTCTGTAATTTGCTGCATAAGGAAATTTAGCTCTATTTTTGAAACTTCATACTTAGCATATTCGTTGGTATGTAGCTATTGAGATCCCTGCATAGTGAGAGCCCTTACACACACTGTATTCTGAACTAGGAGAGCATGTTCTGAACTTGAAGGGTGCATAAGAGTGCATAAAAAGGTACAGATGGTAAGTTCAGTGCTGAGGTTGAAATTCTGCTTTTAGTCCACTTTAAAATAAAATTAAATGATTAATACTTTGTATTTGTAATGATTGTGTGTGAATTTCCTTTGATTTTTTTACACTCATTTAATATTCCAGAAAGGAAGACTATCCTGTGGTTAAGATACTGGCCTGGGACTCTGGAGATCTGGGCTCAATTTCTGGCTCTGCCACAGATTTCTTGTGGGACTTTAGGCAGATCACATAGTCAGTCTCTGGGCCTCAGTACCTGATCTGTTGTTTGTCTTACCTATTTAAATAGTAAACTATTCGGTGCAGCTACTGATCAGCCTGTGTTTGTACCGTGCTAAAATACAATGAGGCCCTGACCCCATTTGGGATCTCTAATACAGGACCGCCCATCTCAAATTGGGCGGGACATTTCCGAAATGCAGAGTTCATGTCCCGGTCCCGGGTTGAATGACTCCGGGCCAGCATTTGTCCCGGATTACCTGTGGCACTGCTCCGTGACTGTCCGAGGCTCAGGTGTAGCACCAGCCTCTTTCCGGTGGGGGAGGCTGAGGTGGGCCTTAGCCTTAGCCCCCACCCATCACAAGGCCCTGCCTCTTGCTCTTCCTCTCCCCTGCCCAAGTCCCTGCCACCTAGCCAGGCACTAATAAGAGCCGCCCAGGGAGCATACGCTGCTGGTGGGGAGTCCTGGGCCTTCCACCTGTCCTGGGCGACGTGCCTTGAGAGACGGAGATATGGGCTGGGGGCTGCTCTCGGGTACCCCAGCACCGTGCCCAGGGCAGGTGGAGGCTTCATGGCTCCCCACAGCATCCTGGTCAACTCTTACCACAGCCTGGCTCTGGCTTTCGACCTGGCCAGGGAGAGGGGCATCAGGGGGAAGAGGAGGAGCAGGGTGTGGGAGTTTGGGGGAAGAGGAAAGGAGCAGGGCTCCTGCCTGTGTCCTGCTTTTGCCTTTTGAAAAGGTGGTCACCCTAGTCTGTAAGGGTATGTCTACACAGTCCGCTGAATTGAGCCGCCCAGCCCAGATCAACAGACTCTGGCTTGTGAGGCTCATGCTATCGCACCAAAAATAGCTGAGTAGACAGTGCTTTGAAGCTGTGGCTCAGACTCTGAAAGCCCCCCCTGACCCCTAGGCTTCAGAGTCTGAACTCCACACTGAAGCACAACGCCTGCACAGCTAGTTTTACCATGAGCCCGGTGAGCCTGAGTCTGTCAACCTGGGCTGGGAGGCTTACTGCCATGGGCTGTGTACATGTACCCCAAGTGCTACTGTAATATTACTATTGAAACCAGAAAAGGGAAATAAAAATCCCTGAAATCTATGGGAACCAATAATGCAATAGTCCCATCAACACTACAGCTCTAACAAAATCAGCATCTACACCTGCTGTCACATATCATTGCAAACATGAAACACAGGCTGTGGTAACTGAACTTTTTTCAAAAATGTTTCCAACAACCCTGGATCAAATTATGATTTGGGCTGGAAACCAGGCAAAAGCGTTTTTTCCCCTTAGCGTCCAGCCAAAGCTAGGCAATTGCAGCTGAGTTTGGCTTTGAGGTTCCAACTTTGTTTGAACTCAAAACTAAAATTCAGAGGAAAATGGCTGTACACAAACCAAGTCGGCAAACTGAAATCATTGATGCACAGCTCTTGATAACCCGTACTTGTTAGAGCACACTGTTTACTAAAGGAACTAAAATGCTCATTGAATCCATACGTAAGCAGTTCTTACAGTGGATTATTTTTTGTTCTTAAAAGTGGATAATTAATATTATGATGGCTCATTTGGGGCTGCTGAGAGCTGTCAAGTAAATCTGCACATTGTGGAGGTGGGTCCAATCCTGCAAACCCTTGAAATATTATTTTCATTCCTTACTCTTATTCCATGAGCTATTAGCTTCAGGGGACCACTTGTGGAGTAAGGTTAAGAGGTTAAGAATGTTGTGAGTAAGGGTATTATATATAAGCACAAAGAAAATAAATGACCTGCTAATCTTTTGTGTATTTTTTTTAAGGCTTGCCTAATGTAAAGTGCCCTTAATGATTTTTGGAAAATGTGTCAAGATAGTTTGCTTCCAGGCTCACACCTTGTACACCTACTGCTTTTGAAGCCCCTTGAAACGATTTTTTTTTCGGGCCCACCTGTGAATGGAGGTTAATAATAAAAATTCTGATGATACCAGAACTGTATCCACACTAACAGACACTGCAATAACTGATTTATGCTCATGAACAGATGGTTCAATACCTAAGTACAATGTAAGGCTAATACAAAGTAAATAAATAAAAATAGATAGTACGTATAGATACACCCATACATATACATAAATACTACTCAACATACAACCCCTCATATATTTCTCCTTGACACAAATATCACAATTAGTGGATAATTGGTGGATAATTTTCTCCTTGACACAAATATCACAATTAGCCTCCTTTTCTCTAATATATAATGAAAACACCGTGAGGAATCTCAAAAAAAGCACAATTCTGCCCCAATTTTATTTGAAGACCGCTTCTAATAGATAACCAGTTTTTGTCACTCATTTTGGAGTGGCTGCTAAAGACTGTGTACACACAATATTCTTCCATTTTTATATTTCTACAGTGGGACAGTATGCAACAGTTCTTTTATGCCAAAGGTGTATGAGTTTCACATTTTTTGACTAAAGTTCAAATATTCTTAATAAATATGCACCTCATCCTGAAAAATATATGCACGTGTGAAACTTTACACATAAGAGGAGTGCCATTGAACTCAGTGGACCTATTCATGTGAGTTACTCATGTGCATAAGTGTTTGCAGGACTGGGATCTATGTATGTTTTGGTGTATGATATACAGGACTTAGGAAATTACAATTTCATATTACATTAGCAAATATATCTTTTTGATATCTTTCAATGTATTTTTAAAATATGTGGCTATGATAAAGTAGTTGGGGTGTCACAAAAATCTATATTCCACTACACGTTTTAAAATCAATATAGATGTCAAATAAATTACATCAAATTTATACATCTTACAATTGCTGAGGGCTGACCTGCTTAGTAATTTCCATGAAATGGCTCTGTTTAAAAAAAGGTGATATTGCCTAGTATATTGTGTCATACTTGGTTCCATTACAGCTGGGACAAAAAAATTGGATAAAAATTGTTTGCCAAAAAATGAATATTCAGGTCAGGAATTCACCAAATTATTCTGTCTGGAAAAAAAAATCAGAAAACATTGAAAAGATTGGTTTCGACATTTTTGAAACAAAATATTTCAATTTTTCAATTTGAAAAGACTTTTTGTTTCAAATTTTGCTTCAGTTTTATTTTTACAAAAAGTAAAAAAGAACTATCCTTTGGGTCACACAAAATGTTTTGATTCAAAACTTTTTTTTTTTTTTAAACTTGTTTGTTTTGCTGAAAAAAAGTGAAACAATTTCTTTTTGGGTCAACCTGAAATGAATTTTTTCTCAGAGTTTTTAGTTCAGCTCCTGAACCAGAAAATCAGTTATTTACACAGTTCTAGTGTCTGTGGCCTGGTTTAAAAAATGGAGATGTTTTAATTTCCAGAAGCAGTTAATTGGGTATGAAATTGGTGCTAATTTCAGTATGAAAAATACGGTCACTTATCTTGGCAGACTATGGACTAGGTTCCTGATCCAAAGCGTATTAATATTAATGGAGAACAAGCCTTTCACAGGTCCTAGGTGGATGCTAAGGGGACCCGTAACCCATTAAAGAATTTTGGGGAACCCTGAAAGACTTAAGTAGGACCTTCTTTTTGGAGGTTAAGAATGTAAAATTGTGTGTGTTAGAGCAGCATCTGACAAGTCCGTTGTATTGAGACACAGTTGACATAAAAGTTGTGTGAAAGCCAGAGGCTTTGGTTTACAGGGATTCACATGAACTTTTCTTCTGGTTTTACTTCATTATGATTTCTGCCCCCTTAGTTTCTAGTTTGAATGAACTTTAAACAAAGTGAAATTCAGCCTCCAAAATTAAGTTGCACATGGTTTCCTCCAAACCTCTAAATCAGCTCAGGTTCATTTAGTACTTTGTCCATATTCACAAGCTTTTTGAGGACCAGGCAGTAGTTTCACGTAGGCTTATTTATTGACCAAGAAAAATGAAAAAAACACCTTCACCTGGACCCCCCTGCAGAGTCCCATTACCGTTGCACCCAGAACCCCTCAACAAGCCCCTGTGCATCCAGATCCTCCCCCGCACCCGGATCCACCACTGAGCTGCCCACACCCAAATTGCCCCACACAGAACCCTCTCAACCCACACCTGAATCCCCCCACACTTGGATCCTGCCTTGCTGAGCCTGCCTGCCCACATTCGGTGCACCTGGCACGGAGGAGCAGAGCCCTGAGGTGTTTCTGGGGCAGGCCCGGTCCTTGCGCTGTGTCAGGGTTGGGTGCAGCATCACCACTGAGTCCATGTCCTGGGGGGGATCTGCAAAGTGATCGCCAACCTCTGTGCAGCCAGTGGCCTGTGCTCCCCAATGCCATGCTGGAGCCTCCACATTTATTTGACAAATAACATCTGCAGAATTTTGAAATATTGTGCATAGAATTTTTTTGGCGCAGAATGCCCTCAGTAGTAATACCGATGGCACCTCAGACTAAGTACCTCACTAGCTCCTCTAGAACCTTTACAAATGAACTGAACAAGAGGGGTAGCAGAAATGACCCCTGAAGACTCCTGCATCAGAGTGCCTTCAGGAGTATTGACTACAGAGTGTCTACAGTGCTTACCCATGTCTAGCTCAAATGGATATTATATCACCTGATCTCATGTAGTATTTATTTTCTAAGCTTGATAGCTCCAGCTTTGTGGAGAGTTGAATTTCAACCACAGTGCATGCAGATTCTTCAGTTGTTTTGTTGGACCATTTTCATTTTGTTTTTTTTAAAAAAAGCATTTAGCATTATGACAGTAATATCAATAAATGACATGCAGATATTAATGTGCTACAAATGCTCTGAGTGAAATTAGTATAAAACATTCACCCTGTTAAATCACACGGGCTCATTTCTGAGTTAATTAGGTAGAACAGAACAAAGTATTAAACCAAGCACAAGTACAACTGACTCAAGGCTTTACAGAGGGTCTGAAATCTACCAGACAAAATTTCCAAAGTTTTAGTTAAAGAGGGGGAGGATAAACACTTTAAAACCTTTGTATTACAGCAAATAGAGAGAGAAAAAATACATCTTAATATAAATACATATACATAACATGATTAATACAAGTAAAAACAATTTTTTTATAAATAATCAGGACATCAACATTGAGCCAAGGACTAATAACTAAATAGAACAACCTCTTCCTAGGTCTTCCCATTGTTAAGTATTTTATTTGTATGAATGTTTCATGTATTACCACTCCTCCTGCTGGCAGATCTATGATTTTAGTTTGCATCAAACTGCATTCCTTACTGAGTCTAACAATTCTTGCTATGCGTATATAACAAATAGGAACATAATAATCTGAACCTACAGTGGTGCATCTCATTTGTTCTTCAGATGACAATCATAGTGTTAAATTTCTCACTGCATTTTTGACTAATTTTAATCTGTCGTTCTGCTAAAAGCTTTGATGATATAAATTAAAGCACAAAAAACCTACAGACATTTCAGAAAGTATTTTGCATAAACATAACTCTGAATAAAGCCAATAGTCTAAGTAAGGCCACAAAAGCAATGAAATTTTAATTCCTATAAGGCCAGATTCATCACTGGCATTCGTGTTCTATGCATAACACCCATTAACTTTAATGGGGTTGCGCCTGCTTGCACCAAAGGTGGGGTCTAGCAAGGTCAAGTTACAGACCAGAACCACTTTTTACTGGCTGCTGAAAAAAGTTAGAAAATAAAAAACATATTTTATTTCAAATGTAAAATGACAATGTCAAACTGTTAAAAAAATTAAATTACTAAATTTTCTCTCATTATTATTTTGACCTGAAATCTGTTTCCTTAATTAAATTAAATTTTCCTCTATGATGTGTTCATTTTTGGTGTGCCATTAAAGTGTTACACATGAGTGCTGATCTGCTGGCACTGACACTTTTAAAAGTATAAATAGCTTTGAAGCTATTTGCTTAGCCCACACGTAAACCTTTGGACCCTGATGCAGCAAATGACTCCTTGTGTGGGTCCCTGCACCCAGGAGAAGTCCCTCTGAAATCAGTGCAGAAACCACATGCAAGACTGGGGGCCTTGCTTTACAAAAATTGGCCCTGATGCAAGAAAGCATCCCTTGTCAGGCAAGAACTTTTGCTTGTACCAAAGTCCCATTGGCTTCTGTTTTTAAACTGACTACACTGGGACTTTGTATCTGCTTAAGTTCTTTCCTGAATTAGGGCATATATCTACTAAAAGGTATGTCAAATTTAAGTTATGGCCAACTTGACCATGCCTCTTCAACTAACTATAAACATAATAAGGAAACTACAAATGTGTTAGAAGGAGATACTTGATAATAGATAGCGTTGCTAACCAGAGGCTCCGAATTTCTAATGTGTGGGGGGTGCTCGACTCCTTGACTCTGCCCAAGACCCCACCCCATCTCTTCCCATCCCCGTTCTATCCCCGCCCTGCCCCCACTCCACCCGTTTCCCATCCCGCCTCTTCATGTCCCATTCCACCCCCTCCCCTAAGCACACCCTGCCCTCGCTCATTCCCCTCCCACCCAGCGCCTTCTGCACACCGCAGAACGGCTGATCCGCAGCGGTCGGGAGGCACTGGGAGGGAGGGGGAGGTGCTGATCAGCAGGGCCAAAAGTGGGTGGGAGGCGTTTGGGGGGGAGGAAGGGGGAGCTGGCTGCCGGTGGGTGTTCAGCACCCACCATTTTTTCCCTGTGGGTGCTCCAGCCCTGGAAGACCCACAGAGTTGACGCCTAAGTTGCTAACCATCACACTGGCTAGGAATAGCACACACAAAGAGGTATTTCAATTGATACTGACTACAGCCCATGATTATATGATCCACTTTTAGCTATTGTGACGAGGCAAGGCCAGATGGCTATAGGAAAGTAGTGGGAGACAGATATATTAGCCCCAGGCTAAACAAATCCCTGTTGCCAGGGTAACCAAATGGCAGTTGCTCCAGGTCAATTAAGACACCTGGGGTCAATTAAGATCCTTCCAGAAAGCAGGGAAGACAGATAGGTTGATTGGGACATCTGAAGCCTCTCAGGGGCTGGCTGAAACTAGTTAAAAGACTCCCAGTTAGTCAGGTGGGGGCATGTGTGTCAGGAGATGTAGAAGGAAGCCATGCTGCTGGAGAAACAGAGCAGTACAAACCCTATCAGGCACAAGGAAGGAGGCCCTGAGGTAAGGGTGATGTAGATATTGAGGAAGTGGGGGCTGCTGTGGGGAAGTGGCCCAGGGAATCGTACTTGTCCTGTTTCCAAAAAGTCAGCTACCAAGAGCTGCTACTATCAGGGTCCCTGGGCTAGAGCCTGGAGTAGAGGGCGGGCCCGGGCTCCCCCTTCCCTCCCCCAACTAATCACTGAGACTGGGAGACAACAGACTGTGCGAGGGAGGATAGCTTCTCCTCACTTCCTTTGCTGGCTTATGATGAAAATGGCTCAGTAGGCCGTGACCCTTGCCTCTAGAGAGAGAAGGGCTACATGGAGGGTCACCGTGAGCCTCTGAGGCTAGCATAATCCGCCAGGAAGCGCGGGATCCACTGAGACAAGGTCGGAGCTTTGTCACACTATATAATATCTTACAATAGTGGGCTTAAAAATTAATCATAATTACTTACAACTTATGGTGATGCCAAGCTCCACGTTATGCTTCTTTGGTAGTTTTACATGAAATGTTCCACTACTTGGTATAACTGATTCTGTAAAGAAAAGTAGATGATTTACAGGCTGCAGTACTTGCAAGGAGGTGGCGTTTTAAGTGTAAGCCAATGAAAATACATTAGCAACACTTACATCACACCTACCCATTCATGAAAACAATGTAGGAGTTGATGTGAAAGGAGCATGACACATGCAATATGTTTTATATCAGTGATGGTAATGTCACTGCATAAGGTAAGGGTCTGTAGCTCCATTATTTTGAGGTTTAAATCTCAACTGATGGAGACTGCATGTGCCTACTGGTGGCTTAGCCCATAGTATCTCAACTGAGATGCAATTTTGTGTGTGCGTGTACATGAAAAAATTACTGTTGTCAGGTAGCTTTTAATTAAAAAGACACAAAGTAAGTCCTTCTGATTTCAGGCACTTTTTGGTGTAGGTGTAAAACATTTTGAAATATTCACCTAAATAACTGCAGTGGATTTTATTTCTCATGAAAAGTAAAGGAACAAAAGCACAGCATAGTGAGGGAAATCAAGGAGTCAGCTGAGGCAATGAAAGTTTGAACACACATTACATCCCAGTCCTGACTTGTGGCATCTCCATTGCCCCAGATAAATCAGACTGCATGTTGCAGTGGTTTAGAGATGTAAATAAATATCACTAGCAACTAGAAGTCTGATTCTGCTCTGGTGAAGTCAATGGGAGTTTTGACATAGACATTATTGGGAACAAGAGTAGGCCCAAAGTTTGAAACCCAAAACTCATTTTCATTTGTGACCTCAGACAGATTTAAAATTTGCTCTCCAGTTGTGCATATTATTTTTGAATATTGCATTGGCTATGTATAAAAATGTATGGATAATATGCAATAGTTTGACCATACTTTAATGGAAATTTGCATGATAAAATATCACTCATAATTATTAGTATAGCAACCCTTAGCTGGGATTTTGCATAACATGACCATTATATGAAATTCCATTTGTAAGAATAATTATACCATGCAAAATAACTGCAGAACTGACACAGTAATGACTTCTACGAAGCTATTACTAAATTAGTGGAGATGTCTTAATAGTTCTTGATATTTTATATATATACATATTAATTTTATGTTATATATAGGGTGGGGGTTGGTGGGTATTTTGGGATGTACATTGTTTATATGCTGCGCATATTACATATATAATCTGTGGTTTTGTATTCTATATGCTTCAATACCTTAAAGATGAGGAGCTATGGGAAAGTAAAAGATGCACTGGCAATGTTATGCATTTCTTGACTATTAATTTAAGTTTTTGCATATAATTTACATTGTTGTTTTTAAAGATGAAATTCTATTGATATTCTTTCTGGTCCATACCTCAAGAATGGAACCATTAATATTTCTCCACTAATCCACTGTTTACATAACACTTTTCTGTACAGTAAAACATGTCATTAACAGGTAACACTCTATAGGAGATTGTAATACATTTAGGAATATTCTACTGAGCTAAGACTCTAACTCTGAACAGAAATATGTGTGCAAATAACAAAGAGGAGGGACTGTCACCATAACTTTCTACAGCATTTGTCATTTCCACTGGGGTTTTGGAGCACACTGACTGAGGAGGGCCATGTGCAATGAGAAAGCTGCACAAACACGCACAATTTTCAGAGGGGCAGCTTCCCAAACAAATGTCATATGTGAAAATAAAGTCCCAGCCTCATATGGCTGCCAAATAAAATACACATGAAAATCATTCCTAATACTGTCTTACAAAAAAAAATATTATACATTCATACCTGCAACATCAAACTCTACTTCTAAAGTGACCTTGCTGGTGATAGAAGAGTCTCTGAGAAGCTGATTAGCTTCTTCAAATGTGCTGTCTTCTGTTGGGATTCCATTTATTGCCATTACTCTGTCTCCTATTTGTAGAACCCCACACCTTGATACACAATAATAAAAATTAGCCTTCAGATGTACAGCTAACCAGTATCCAGTTATATAAAATAAATCCCATCTAACCTTTAAAAAGGATGACATATGAGCTCATTCTATGGAATGGTGGTTCTACATGAAACCATGTTATTACAAAAACGTTATTACAAAAAAGTTATTACAAAAACGAATATCAATATGTAGGTGCAGTTGAAATGTTCCAAGAACTAATTAATAATTCAAAACTCGAGCATTTCCTATGTTGTGATCTGAACTAAAATTTAGCAGAGATGGATGCGGTTCCTCCATTGCAAAGTGCTTATTAGTTTTGAACATCAGAGATTTTTTTTTTAATGGATTCTCTCCTTTTTAATTAATATAGCCTCTAGTCTGCTGTTGAAGGAATCAGCAAGATAAAGGCGCTGCTGCTTGTTATTTGTCTTACAACTGATCAAGAATGTAAAATTTTATCGTCAGAACAGGGAGTTCATTACGTGCTACATTTCCACTAAGCAATGGTCCAGAATTTCTCAGAAATCTGAAAGCAATCAAACCAAACCATCCCCAGGCATCGTCAGCAAGATATAGTTAGAAGCAATCATCTGAAAGAGCCTCACCTTTCTGCTGGGCTGTCACACTCAATATATGAAATCAGAGGTGGAGAAGACAAGGTCTCAGTGGCAAACACGCTACCTTGGAGCTGTATCCCAAATCCTACAATGGGGTCAGCTGTCAACGCTACTTCTGTGGTTTCTGTGTGGACAACCTGCCCAGCCAGACCAACAGTGCTAGAGGCTAAAGACACTAAAACAGAGCAGACCAGAGGGAAAGAGACACAAACAGTAGAAATGTAATTGCTTTCATTTTAAATTGTATACATTTTAAGGGCAGAAGGGACCATCATGATAATCTAATCTGACCTCCTGCATATTGCAGGCCACAGAACCTCACTCACCCACTCCTGTAATAGACCCCTAACCTCTGGCTGAATTACCAAATCCTGATGACTTCAAGTTGCAGAGAATCTACTATTTACACTAGTTTAAACCTGCAAGTGTCCCATGCTGCAGAGGAAGGCAACCCCCCTCCTTCTGGTCTCTGCCAATCTGACCCCAGGCAAAATTCCTTTCCAACCCCAAATATGGCAATCAGTTGGACCCTGAGTATTTTGGCAAGACCCAACTGTCAGACACCCAGGTGAGAATTCTCTGTAGTAACTCAGAGCCCACGTCCCATAATCTGGTATCCATCACTGGCTGTTGGGGAATATTTGCTACTAGCAGTTGCAAATTGGCTACATGCCATTGTAAGCAGTCTCATCATACGGTCCCCCTCCATAAACTTATCAAGCTCAGTCTTGAAGCCAGTTAGATTTTTTTGCTCCCACTGCTCCCTTGGAAGGCTGTTCCAGAACTTCACTCCTCTGATGGTTAGAAACCTTCGCCTAATTGCAAGCCTAAACTCGTTGATGGCCAGTTTACAACCATTTGTTCTTGTGTCCACACTGGTGCTCAACTTAAATAACTCCTCTCCCTCCCTGCTATTTATCCCTCTGATGTATTGATAGAGAGTAATCATATCTCCCCTCAGCCTTCTTTTGGTTAGGCTAAACAAGCCAAGCTCTTTAAGTCTCCTCTCATAAGGTAGGTTTTCCATTCCTCAGATCATCCTATTAGCCCTTCTCTGGACTTGTTCCAGTTTTAATTAATCCTTTTTAAACATGGCAGATCAGAATTGCACACATAATCCCACGAGGTCTCACCAGTGCCTACTGGAAATACCTTGCCTGATGCATCCTAGGATCACATTAGCCTTTTTCACAGACTCATCACATTTGTGGCTCATAGTCATCCTGTGATCAACTAATACATCCAGATCTTTCTCCTCTGTCGCTTACAACTGATATGTCCCCAGAGGGTAGCAAAAATTCTTGTTGTTAGTCCCTAAGTGCTTGATCTTGCACTTTGCTCTATTAAATTTCATCCCATTTCTATTTCTCCAGTTATAAAGGTCATCCAGATATTCTTGTATGATATTCTGGCAATACCTCCCATATTGGCAATACCTCTCAACTTTATTAGTGCACTCTCACTTTTTGTGCCAAGGTCATTAATAAAAATGTTAAATAAGAGTGGTCCCAAGATTGATCCCTGAGGAACTCCACTAGTTACCTCCCTTCAGCCGACAGTTCACCTTTCAGTATGACCTGTTGTAGTCTCCCTTTTAACCAGTTTCTTATCCACCTTTCAATTCTCATATTAATCCACATTTTCTTCAATTCAACTAATAATATCACATATGGAACGATATTAAATACCTTACTGAAATCCAAGTAGATTAGATCTACTGCATTTCTTTTGTCTAAAAAAACCAGTTCTCGTATCAAAGAAAAAGATCAGATTGGTCTGGACGATCTAACTTTTGTGAAACCACGCTGTATTTTATCCCAATTACTGTTCACCTCTATGTCCTTAACTACTTTCTCTTTCAAAATTTTGTTCCAAAACTTGCATACAATTGTGGTCAAACTAACAGGCCTGTAATTTCCCAGATCTTCCCCCTCCTGCCCCCCTTAAAAATAGGTACTATCTCAGCAATTCTCCAGTAATAGGGTCTGACCCTGAATTTATGGATTCATTAAAAATCATTGGTATTGGGCTTTCAATGTCATGTGCCAGTTCCTTTAATATTCTTGTATGAAGATTAATTTAGTCCCATTAAGCTGGTTAAGTTTAACTTCCACCTTGGATGTGGTAATTTCTACTTCCATATCCTCATTTCCATTAGCCACCCTGCCACTTCGCCTAAGCTCCTCACTACCCTTATTAAAAATGGAGGCAAAGTATTTGTTTAGGTGTTGGGCCATGCCTAGATTATAGTTAATCTCCATCCCATCCACAGTGTTTAGCGGTTCCACTTCTTTCCTTGTTTTCTTTTTATTTATATGACTACAGAACCTTTTACTATTGGTTTTAATTCTCTTTGCAAGGTCCAACTCTGCTTGGCTTTTGGCAGTTCTCACTTTATCCCTACACTTTCTGACCTCCAAGAGGGAGCTTTCCTTGCTGATCCCTACCATATTCCATTCCTTGTAGGCTTTCTGCTTTATCTTAATCACCTGTTTGAGATGCTTGTTCATCCAGCTTGGTCTGCAACTCTTCCCTATGAATTTTTCCCCCTTACTTGGGAGGCTTCAGTTAGTTTCTGAAACTTTGACTTAAAGTAATTCCAAGCCTCCTCCACTTTCAGATTCATGAATTCTTCAATCCAGTCCTCTTCCCAAATTTCTTTAATTTTCTTAAGTTTGCCCTTTTCAAATCAAGGATCCTAGCTGCAGATCTATTTTTGTTTATCCTTCCATTTAGTTTAAACTGAATTAGCTCATGATTACTCGAACCAAGGTTGTCCTCTACAACCATCTCTTCTATGAGGTCCTCACTACTCACCAATACCAAATCTAAAATCGCATCACCTTTTGGACTATTTGGTGAAGACATCTGTCAGTTATCACATCCAGGAAAATGTGGGTCCTACTATTATTAGTAGCAATTGTCCTCCAAGTTAAAGTCTCCTACAATCACATAATTCCCAGTTGTATTTATTTCTTTAAAAACATTAAAGAGGTCTCTATCCATATCCAAATCAGATCCTGGGGGTCTGCAGCATACCCCAAACACTATCTGTACTCCAGTCAGGAATACTATTCTACTACAATATTTGGTTTCACTTCCTGCACCAGTAGCTCTACTTCCTCCATTTTGTTACCTAGGCTCCTTGCATTGGCCCACATCTATTTAATAAACTCACTGAATCCCAGAGAGAGTCAACTTCTCATTCAAACTCTATTTAGAGCAAAGTTTATAAATGCTATTTAAATGGGTATGACAGCTAAAAAGAACAGAAAACAACTAATTTTACAATTTTAAAAAGAATGGGTCTAAATAACTTAAATTCTGTTTGCATTAAGTTTTGATTGTGATACAGTAAGACCGAGATTTTCAAAGACGCTTACGGGAGTTATGTGCCCGACTCTCACAGACTTTCAGCCTCACTACCAGGGCTGTAACTAGGGTGGGACGAGAGGAGCAGCCACCTAGGGCGCAGAGCTGGTGGGGGTGCAAAAATGGGGTTGCACAGGATCGTGCCCAGCGGCATCAGCCCAGCCCCGCCCCTCCCCAGGATCAAAGCCCAGGGTGCTCAGCACACCCCACCCTGCAGGATCGCGGGTCCAGTGACCCCATACAGAGCAGGCTCTCCCCAGTGCTAGGACTGCAGTGGCAGGCAGGCAGGGCTCTGAGTGTTGAGGGGCGGGGAGGGGAGTGCAGGGGCTAGGGGAAAAGGAGACTCAGGAGGAGAGTGCAGGGGTTAGGGGAGAAGGGGGCTCAGGAAAAGGGATCCTCATGGCTCTGGTCAGCACTGCTTGATTGTCCAGTTGGTGGCGCTGCACAGCAGGGCTGGCAGGCTCCCTGATAGCCTCCGTGGCATGCTGGCTCTCGGAAAGCAGCCGGCATATCCCGCCTCTGGCTCCTATACACAGGGGCAGCCAGGGGGCTCTGCACGCTGTCCACGCTCAAAGTGCCGCCCCCGCAGTTCCCCCCTCCCATACTTGGAACCCCTTGGCTCCACCCCCCAAGCCATCCTGGGGCCTTTGCCTCACAGAGTGATGACCTCTGCCCCTTGGCTGTTGACAAACATTTGAACCCTGACACAACTGCATGGCAGGGGCAAGGAGGAAAGGTCTCCTAGAGCCCTCCATGGCAGCCCCTTGGCACTCACATGGCTCAGCTCCCATGGAACTGGGGAGTCCCAGGCTGCAGTTCCAGCTGAGGGGTCTAGAGATACATGTTTTTCACAGCTGCTGATGAAATGATGACCCCTGTCATTCACACATGGATTGCACATTACAGTGGCCAGCTCTTCTTTGATCCTGTTCTATGCCGCAACAACCTTTTAACTGCATTGAACAGCTCCCCGGGCACTGGGATGGCAAAGGAGTAACTGAGGGCGGTACTGCTCTGTGGTGACACTTCCACAGCCAGATGGAACCACCATGTGCCACTGTGCTGCACACAACAGCCTTGGAGAGCTTCACACCTGCGGCTGGGGCACAACACCAACACCTGCACCAAAGCACAGGACCAAGGGCTGAGCTAATGGAGAATCTCTGCTATCTGATAGCAGTGGAGGCCCCATGACAACCAGGGGAACCACAAAAGGTACATGGTGCATGTACACACCAGCCTGTTCATTGCACACTTGCCTAGATAGACAAAGCTTGCCCTGAGAACCAGCTATTCAGATTTTATTTCTGACATCAGCATAAGAAATCTCTGTGCACCAAATACTTCCATCCCATAACTTCCGCCGGCACAGCTCCTCTTTCCTGCTCCACATCTCTGGATTATGATTTCTAACAAAGAACAGCTTTGAACAATGGACTGAGGACCCCAATATTTGGGGTGAACCAGAGAGACTTATTACAAACTGGCTGATTTAACATCACTGTATTAACCTGATCCACAAACTCTGAACTCAATTGTAATGTACATGATTCATTTTAACCTCTTTATAATACGCTTCCTTTTTTATATATTAATAAACCTTTAGTTTTTAGTTACTAAAGGATTGGCTATCAGTGTGGTTTTTGGGTAAGATCTGAAGTGTGTGTCTGGTTCTTTGGGACTGGAAGAACCTAATATATGTGATTCTTAGTTTTAATAATCATTTATCACAGAAGTCTGGTTTGTCTGAGTGGTGCGTGAGGGGCTTGTGACTGTCTGTGGCTACATAATAACTAGTATAGTATTTTGGAAGCACACATTTGTTACGGGTTTGGTGAAATCTTGTGATAGACTTGGTGTTGTTAGTTGTCTCCCACACCAGGCAGTGTGACAATGGGATCTTGGGATTTGTCATTCCCAAATCCAGATTTCTCTCCCCAGAGCAACAGGCCCCTCAGTCACTGAGGCACCTCCTCCTCCTATGCAGGGCCGGCTCTAGGCACCAGCGTGGCAAGCCGCTGTGGGGAGGCTGGCCAGTAGCTGCGAGGGCGGCAGTCGGGTAGCCTTTGGCGGCGTTTCTGCGGGAGGTCCCGCGGATTTGGCGGTGGGAATGCCAACAGCGTGGGACCGGCGAAGCGCCCGCAGGAACGCCCCCGAATCCGCGGGACCGGCGACCTCCCACAGAAACACCGCCGACAGCTGCCTGAATGCTGTGCTTGGGGAGGCACAAAACATAGAGCCACCCCTTCTCCTATGGGACTCAATCCCGGCGATAGGGATTGAAACGGACTCCTCCCATTCCCAAAAGCACTGGCTTCTCACCACCACCAACTGAGCTGAATGAGGGTCTTGTTGGTTTAATGGTAGGACACAGCTGAACAGTTCTGACTCCACCTCAAGTCTTGGGATTGGGAATATTTTGCTGTATTATCTCCTGATTGTTCTAAATTTACATATACACTTAAAATATGGCTTTAATTGGTGTTTGTATACATTCTGTTCTTTCTTTATATAGGAATTAAATACAGTGCTAATTTCTAAGGTATCTGCAAAAAGCCTAGAGTTTTCAGGTGCCTAAGTAGTCCATGAAATCACGGTCAAAGTTGCCCCCCCTACCAAAATCTGAAATGGCACCCCTGCTCAGCCCTGGGGGAGGGGCAGAGGCCTACAGGAAGGCGCTGACTGACAGCTGATGCTGCGTTCCAGGCCTGCACCAGCTGCCCTATCACCGTGACAGGGAGCGACACTGCCCCCACCTCCAGTGGGTACCCCCACCGTATGTCCCCCTCCAGCGCCCCCCAAATACCTGCTCCAGCGCTCCCCAACTGTACCCCCGCCAGCTCCCTCTCCTCTCCTTTCCCTCCAGCAATGTCCTCTATTTGGGAACTTGAAATATGTAACCCTAGAGGTCATTCTGTTCTCACAGCCTCGGTTTCAGGAGCTGGCAGAAGCGAGTCTGCCCTGCCAGCAGCAGCCGCCTGCCCCCAGTGGCTGGGCTGAGCACCAGGTTCACGTGGCCAAGGTGAGAGCTTGGGCAGTGTGACCGTCAGCCACAAGGCTGGGGCAGGGCAGTCAAGGGGCGCAAGAGGCCATTCCACTCTGTGTGCAGGGAGCATGGGGAGAGTGACCCAGCTGCAATGGCAGGTCGCCTGGGCGGCGAATGGGGTGTGACCAGACTGCTGAGAGGCAGGTGCCCAAGAGGGATGAGTACTCCAGAGGGAGCATCTCATAGCAGCCAGGATCCATGGGCAGGGGCTGGCCCTGGGCAGCACTGGGCTCCTTCAGGGCAGAGGCAAGAGCACAATGGGGAGCAGTTTGGAGCTGTGCCGCCCACCCTGCCTGGGGAGTGCCAGGCCGTGCAGAGGGAGCAAGGCAGGGAGGGCTCCCAGGCAGCCAGCCTGTGCTCTGGCTCCCACGCGGGGGAGAGTCAGAGTTCCAAGCAGGCCAGGCGACTCCCACCAGCTTGCGATCGGCCAGCTCCTGGCAGGAGTTAACAGTTTTCAAACTGTGGGGCGCGTGCCCCTAGAGAGGGGCACTCCACATTTTTAAAACATCTGTGCTAAATGGAAGGCAGAAATTGGAGGGTGAGGGGGCATGTGACCCTGGGTGCCCCGCCATGTCTCATTTCTAGGGGGTGCAAATATGCTTGCTCACCCTGGGCGCTTAAATGCTTAGTTATGGCTCTGCTAGCTCCTGCAGGCTTCTTTGAAAATCTCTAATATTTTATTCATTAGCAACAGGGCCAATGTCCTAGAGAGGTAGGACATCTCACCACCTGTGGTGTTTATTTCTCATTAACATTTTTGTCAGGCTATTTGAGCTAAGTAATACCAATTAACCATCCTTTTCTGCTTTATGCCACAGTATAGACAAACGTATTTGGGGAAAGAAGTTCTCTATGGCCCTTCAAAAAGACTGATCTTATAACTCCTATAGAAAGCCCCCTCTGTGCTTGCAAGATTCCTATGTTTCTGACAGACTTTTTTGCTCTCTCTCTATTCCCATTGCATCTCGACTGACTGCACTGCGGCACAAGTCAAGAGAAAAATGACTTTGAGATTCAACACCGATACCTATACAAAAGGAGGAGGGTGCCCTTGGGTACTTTGATCCCTGCCTAATGAGGTCTTTTATCATTATTTATATGTAGCCACTGGAAGACACCATTATCTTATACAAAGAGGACGGGCACCAATTCGTTCTGTTTCTAGTCAAACCAGTAAAACACTATTGCAGCGGTATCCCTAAATCCTCCAGCACTTATGGCACTGCAAGTGTTTTTCCATTACAAATCTAGGCTACTACCCACTCCTCCTCTAAATTCCTTCAAGGCTCATTTCTGCCTACAAGGAATTCACTAAAATGTAATGGCTCATCTGTGGGACAGTTTGCTTTGTCATTTTTTAATGAGTAAAAACAAAGTTACTACTTGTTGTTAAATACGTTTTGCACTTTACAAGTTGTTAGCATAGCCATAGAAAAATCACATTGGTTTTCCTTCCTTGGGGTTTGTGTAAACATTTCCTTCAGTTTAGTGTTTATAGCACTAGTTTTTTGCTTTGCGTTTCAAGTTAATATGATTGTGCAAACTCAGTTTGCAAACTGATTCAATACCCACTGTAGTGAATAGGAGTCTGTCCATTGGCTTCAATGGTTTTGTATCATGGCCTCAAGACTGTTTTTTCACATCACTTATCTTCCACTAATCTAATTAGGCGCCACCCCAAAAAAGAAATTGACTGTGAACATATTATAAAAACAAATAAACTCCTCACCCCATAACCTTAAGCAGCCTCCTCAGCCAAAAGTACCTTGTATTCTTATTAGCTTCCCTTAATTCTCCCCTCATCATTTTTTTTTGCGGGGGGGGGCGGTCATCATCTTTCCGTTTAGTCTAATTTTAGATAGCAAGCTCTTTGGGGCAAACATAAAAGGCTTAAAGGGACTATTCCTCAATCATAAAAAGGCTCACACCGTCCAAAATGAAAAGCTAACAATTCTCCAAGTAAAACACAAGAATGCAATAACAGAGTCCCCAATCTATCCACTGCTTAGGCCTTCCACTCTTTTATATCTGTCATTCATTAGCAGTATCTTTTTACCAACTTTTTTTTTTTTTTGGCACCTAAACTACTATAAAGTTTTGACCAAATCAATCTGAATATACTAAAAACATGCTTGACTAAAACCAAAGCTGGCTAGATAGGAGTGCATATATTTTTATAAATTGACAAATTCAATTTTACTTCAACAGTTTTCCACCATTTTGATGTAATGAGCTATGCCATAATCTAGTTCACAAATATAGATTTGGGGAAGAATTCTGGAGATTCACATTGAATGTTAGAAGAAAGGAAAGGAACTGGGATTATATTCTATCAGCCACATTTCAGCCTTCTTTTTCTGTTCTGGCTTCACCTGTGACTTTTTGTATTTAGGTTGAACTCTGTAAGCTATGGAACAGAGATTCTGTGGCGTCTCTGAATTGGTTTTTGATTTTGTCAGAGTGTGGTTCCAGTTCTTTATTGCTAAGATCAGAGCAATTTCCCCTGAGATGTTGACATTAGCATCATCAGCGTATAAACTGTCAAGTCCCTTAAACTTCCTTTAGTCATTTTGTAAATATAAGTGCCTATTTGCAGAGTCCCTTGCAATGTAAAATGGGTGCGATATTTTCATCAAAATTCTCCTCTTGATCAATACAAACTCCTAATACAGTTGACTGACATTTTTCAAATGACTTTTTTTGGTTTTGAGGCCATTTTACTTTTTCAATGTTTTTGTTATTCAAAAATTTGTGACATGACTTGTTGGCGTATAATCTAAACTTTTTCAATCAAACTACCATGCAACTGAGGGTGGCAGATGAAGAATTTTTTTAAACTTCTGCAATGTTCATTAGGATTGTGTTAGATATTGCTCCTTAACGAGGTTTAAATAGTGTACTAACCATGAATAGGTCAGAGAATGATTACATCTGAGAGTTCTAATTTTTTTCATTTTATAAGCAAATCGTGAAGACCTCCACATCATGGCTTTCTCTGCACTTTTAGATGGCATCATCAGCAACTCAGGCAAAATATTCTGAGGTTCTATTTTCAGACATAGAATCAATATTTTTAAGTAGGCCCACATTTTTCTCTATACTTATGCCATTATCAGATCACTTCTCATATTCAACCAGGCATTTTGCACTAATGTCAAACGCCAGTTATTCTTGTTCTTTAATTTTTCCTTTTGTTTTTTCATTTGCAAGTTGAAATCTGTCTTGAGGATTATATCTAAGGTAAGTGCTTCAGTCTTATTTTAAATTCTTCAATTATTTTACATAATTATTTTAATGGTATAATCACCAATTGATCTTTGCCATTTTTTAGGAGCTGAAGAGCTGTGGATGGGCTGGCATCTTGAATGAAGCAGATGTTGAAGAGCTGTGACTAAAGTTATGATCATGATTATTTCCATGACTGGGTATCTGTCTAGGTAATTCTACTGTCCTTATTACCATAGTATCTGATTATTGTGGTATATTCAGTGATGGCAATGGCATCAAAATATTTCACTTGCGAAATCAAACTCATTAATGTTATTCTCTTTCACTTCGAAGTTTCATTCAAGAGTACAGTTGATTTTGAACCTAGTTTTCTGCACTTTTTGAGATAAGCATGAATCTTCTCTCTTTTGCTACTCAAATCTTGATAATGTTTATATTTTACTTTACAAGAATTATGTTTTTGTTACTTCACTCATCCCATAGCTTCTTTCTAACCACTTCCTTCAACTTGAGACATGCTGAGTTAGATAAATTCATACTCGAATGTCTTGTAATCACTAGTATCAGAGGGGTAGCCGTGTTAGTGTGGATCTGTAGAAGCGACAAAGGGTCCTGTGGCACCTTATAGACTAACAGAGATATGGAAGCATAAGCTTTCGTGGGTGAATACCCATTTCTTCGGATGCAAGCAGTGGAAATGTCTCAGATATAAATGTGCAGGGAAGAGTCAGGCTAGAGATAACCTCATTATCTCTAGCCTGACTCTTACCTGCACATTTATATCTGCCCCTGGACATTTCCACTGCTTGCATCTGAAGAAGTGGGTATTCACCCACGAAAGCTTATGCTTCAATACCTCTGTTAGTCTATAAGGTGCCACAGGACCCTTTGTCGCTTCTTGTAATCACTAAATACTAAACATCCATATGCAGTAATGACCAACACCTTTCACATTTACTACAGTTAGAATCAAAAATAAACCAACAAAACCCTCTGGTTTCAATAATCTGAAGACTGAAAATTTAAATAGCCACATAAATATAGATCGATGTTATCAGATGCCCCACCTACCTGCCAGAAGTTTCTAAGTCCTTGCAAAGCAAACCTCCTAACAGTTCATAATTGCACACATTCCCCTTTCTTTAACATCAAATGACAATTATTTCACTCACTAGCCATATCCCTCTCTCCCATCACCAGCAACTCAACTTCTTTCCCTTCCTCAACTTCCTTCATGGCAGCTCTGATATTCGACTGAAATTAGGGCCTAATACTTATAGTGTTGAAACACTTCCAGATATATAGTTTGTTCATGTAGGTACAGTGTCTAAGTGTGACACCGAAGTTCATAAAATGGAAAAAATCTGACAACCAATAAAACTCCACTGGAGGGTTTGCACAAACCTGCCACCCACAGCTATCAGTAGAGGGATACTCTCTGCCTAGCTTCTAGAGTGTGCCCAGTAAAGGCCTCAAAGCTTTAGCAACTGTCCAAGGGCTTCTGGGTCCTATAGTTTAACTGCAGTAGGGATCAGACTGTGCCACTTCCAACTACCAAACCCAGCAAAGGGGTTCATTAAGGCCTTGAACAAGTGAACCATACCTGAAGGGGTCAGGGACTGAGTACCTCTCACCTAGAGCCACCAGCCTCCTGAAGTATTGGGCTTTTTAACACCCTGAGAGGAAAAAGAACTATTAAGGACCTTGACAGAGAGCTGAGGTCAGAACAAGGAAGCAACAAGCAGGCTAGAAGGTAGGCAACATATCAAAAGAGGGAAACTCAGGCAGAGCAGCTGTGTCACCCAGTCTTGCTGCAAGGCGGCACCAAAAATCAAAGGGATCGCCAGCAATGAGGTTTTGTGAAAAACAAACAAACAAACCAGGGATTCCCAAGACCATCTCTAATTCCTACCTAATGTGTGGCCACAAAAACCATCCCATAGACTCCTATATTTCACCAACCCTGGTATAAATTTCATGTATCCTATTTACAGAGCCACACTGCACAGCATTTGTGGATTTAAACTCTATCCAAACAGTGACATAATTGTTTCCATAGTAAGTAACATACTTCTAAGGTGAAAAAGCAGAAGAAGAGGAAAAAATAAGTGGCGTAAATAAAGTATGTGATGGCATGGAGGGGTCTTAAATTTTCACAGTCCCATGTTTGGGAAGCCCTGTATAAGTATTACAGTCATTGTAAACTCACAGCAATAAAATGTTTATAGTATGCTTTATTACCACGAGTTTGGGATGAACATATTAGTTATGCAAGTTTTTCTAACAAGGGGCAATGAAAATTTTATAGCACCCTTCAGCAACATATCTTCTCCCTTTCCTTCAACAGATAGAAACTTATTACAACTTACATTTAAAACGGTTCCACAACAATCTGACTGGTTAGAAATTGGTCACTAAATCCAAAACTGATTGTGCTATTGCTCTTCTAGGCAAAGGGCAACAATCTATGTCTGACATAGATCACTCTTGTCAAGGAGGGACATTTGACCAGTCTCCTATTAATCCCCTACAAAAGGAGCTGGCAGGCTTGTCCAAATTATTCTGCTTGGCAGTGGAAGTGGCCATCTCTCTGAGGGACATAAGAATTGCCATACTGAATCAGAATCTATGGCCATCTAATGCAGTGTCCTGTCTATGAAAATGGCCAGCAGCAGATGCTTCAGAGGAAGGCGTAAGTGTAACACCGACAGAGCCCGGTCATCGGCAGGCGGGATAGAAACTGGGACCTCTGGAGCTAAATGCATGAGCCGCTACTTCATGAGCTAAAAGCCATATGGCCCTTAGCTAAGGCTGTAGAGCAAACTCTGAATCTCTAAGTGGTCTTGGTGCCAATAGATGGGACAGAACACCACACCCAGAAGGGGTGTGGGTTACATAAGGACCCCACAGTGGGCAGATGTGGGGTAATCAGTTCCCTCCCCACTTTAGATGTTATTCTAATTTCTATTAGTTAGGGATTGGTTTAAAACCTGAAGCATGAGGTTTAATATCACTTCCTGGGTTGGCTGCATCCCCGGTTTCTCCTTAATGCAGGAACCATTCTCATATGTTGCAGTGTGTATGTGATTAAAGGGTGAAAATCACCCCTGGGCAGAGCGTCAGTATGAGGCCCCGCCCATGTGCCACTTGCGCCCTTTTATGTTGGCCCTCTGCACAGGGGAGAATTTGACTGAAAGACAAATTGTTTATTATGTTACATTTAATAAATGTTTATTAAAAACATTCTACAAATATCATAAAAACAAGTAGTGACTGTCTCCAGAGGCAATGGTGGTAATAAAACTGCCTCAGGTAATAATAGTTTCTTCAATCGCACAGAATGACCACAGTCTGACAGGATACCACCATCTCAGGAAATATTTTTGCCTTGGGCAGTATTTTACTGCTATCCCTTTCCAACTCAATTAGTATTTGTATAATAATTCCTCTATTTCTCTGCATGTATATATAGAGAAAGAGATTGATACTAATACTTAATCTTATCAATGCCACAACATGGATTGACACAGTATCTCCTAATGATTTTAAAGGATATATTAGCAGATGATATGTCAAAACATGTATTGGATCAAATGGCTGATCAGATAAAAAAAAATATGAGGAAGGGCAACACTGTAAGAAAAGAGTTGTACTGCTAAAGAAACAGGCAAAAAAAACCCCCTCAGTCTTACATGGAATTATTTGCTATTTCCCACAAAAATCGGAGATGATTTACATTGGCAAGAAACCGCCATTTTGCTGTGACAATGGCAGATTTTTGAGAGGGGGTGGTGCTTTGTGCTGTGGTGGAATTCCACAATTTCCCTCACCACCATCCCCAAGAGAAACTTGTTCAACAGTGGAAATAGTGAAAACTCATCTCTGACTAATGCCCCGATCCTGCAAGCTGAACCGAGCAGGAACACCCATTGACCTCAATAGATCTCCATGTGGGTCAACCCTTATGTTTATGCAGAGTCCAATTCAAGTCAGCGAGGCTCTGTGCAGGCACAGAAGGGTCATAATTATGTATCAGATTGCAGGATCGTGTGCAAAACCTCGCAGAATGAAAGACAGTAGTTTCACACATTCTACTTAAAGTGGGCCTGGAGTTAGCAAAATAACTATATAAAAATGGCCTCTCTGCTCAATGTATCTGGTACCTAATTATCATGAAATGCCCAGGGAGATTAGAGAGACTATAAAAATAGAAAATTCAGTAATAATGGAGAATTTCAATTATCCCCATATTGGCTGGGGTACATGTCACCTCAGGACGGGATGCAGAGATAAAATTTCTAGACACCGTTAATACCTGCTTCTTGGAGCAGCTTGTCCTGGAACCCACAAGGGGAGAGGCAATATTTGATTTAGTCTGAAGTGAAGCCCAGGATCTGGTCCAAGAGGCGAATACAGCTGAACTGCTCAGTAATAGTGAACAGAATTAAATTAAACATCTCTGTAGGGTGGAAGATACCAAAGAAATCTACCACAGTAGCCTTTAACTTCAAAAAGGGGAACTACGCAAAAATGAGGAAGCTAGTTAAACAGAAATAAAAAGGAACAGTAACAAGAGTGAAATGCCTGCAAGTTGCATGGAAACTATTTTAAAACACCATAATAAAGGCTCACACTAAATGTATACCCCAATCAAAAACAGTAAGAGGATCAAAAACAGGCTACCATGGCTAAACAACCAAATAAAATAGGTGGTTAGAGGCAAAAGGCATCCTTCAAAAATTGGAAGTCAAATCCTACTGAGGAAAATAGAAAGGAGCATAAACTCTGGCAAGTCAAGCATAAAAATATAATTAAGCAGACCAGAGGAGAATTTGAATAACTAATAAAAAACACAAAAACTAACAGCAAAACATTTTTTTAAGTACATCAGAAGCAGGAAGGCAGCCAAACAATCACTAGACGATTGAGGTGCTAAAGGAGCACTTAAAGAAGACAAGGCCATTGCAGAGAAGCAAAATTAATATTTTTGCATTGGTCTTCTCTGCAGAGGATGTGAAGGAAATTGTCATACCTGAGCCATTCTTTTTAGGTGACATATCTGAGGAATCAGAGTAGCAGCCGTGTTAGTCTGTATCCGTAAAAAGAACAGGAGTACTCGTGGCACCTTAGGGTATGTCTACACTATGAGACTAGTTCGATTTTTGTGTAACCGAACTTGGTAACCCGATATTGCCAGGTCGATCGTTCGAATCCACATCAGGGATCTTAATTCGAATTTCCGAGTCCACAGTAAGGGTGCAAGCGTCGACATTGCAAGCGGTGCACTGTGGGTAGCTATCCCACAGTTCCCGCAGTCCCCGCTGCCCACTGGAATTCTGGGTGTAGCCCCCAGTGCCTTGTGGGACCGATATTGTGTCAAGGGTCGTTATACGTAAATTTCGTCACTCGACCCACACTTCCGCCTTCCCTACGTGAAAGCGCCGGCTGGTAATGAATTCGCGCCCTTTTCCTGTGGCTGATAGCTCGGACGCCACAGGACAGTGAGCATGGAGCCCTCCGCGATTATCGCTGATGTTCTGTCCGTTGCCAACTCCTCGCGCCTTATAGCGCACCTTTTCCAGACTCAGATGCAGAGAAATCGGGAGAGGAGGCAACGGAAGCTCCGGGAGTACTTGAACTCTGAGAGGGGCATGGACCTCACGCAAAGCGCTGGACCCCGGCCCCTAGACATCATGGTGGCAATGGGTCACGTTGATCCTGTGGAACGGCGATTCTGGGCAAGGGAAAACAAGCACTGACTGGTGGGACCGCATAGTGGTGCAGGTCTGGGATGAGTCCCAGTGGCTGCGAAACTTTCGGATGCGTAAGGGCACTTTCATTGAACTTTGTGAGTTGCTGTCCCCTGCCCTGAAGCGCCAGGACACCTGGATGCGAGCAGCCCTGAGTATCCAGAAGCGAGTGGCCATAGCCCTGTGGAAGCTTGCAACCCCTGACAGCTACCGGTCAGTAGCGAACCAATTCGGAGTGGGCAAGTCTACCGTGGGGGTTGCTGTGATGCAGGTAGCCCATGCTATCGTTGACCTGCTGCTCCCCAAAGTAGTGACCCTTGGAGACGTGCAGGCGATCGCTTCGCTGCGATGGGATTCCCAAACTGCGGTGGGGCCATAGATGGGACACACATCCCTATCCTGGGACCGGAGCACCAGGGCAGCCAGTACATTAACCGAAAGGGCTATTTTTCTATGGTACTGCAAGCATTAGTAGACCACAAAGGACGTTTTACGAACATCAATGTTGGGTGGCCAGGAAAGGTTCATGATGCTCGAGTTTTCAAAAACTCTGGTCTGTTTAGACGGCTGCAACAGGGGGTTTATTTCCCGGACCGCAAAATCACTGTTGGGGATGTGGAGATGCCAACAGTGATCCTAGGGGACCCTGCCTACCCGCTAATGCCATGGCTCATGAAGCCATACACGGGAGCCCTGGACACTGAAAAGGAGCTCTTCAATTACCGCCTGAGCAAGTGCAGAATGGTGGCGGAGTGTGCCTTTGGCCGTCTCAAAGGAAGATGGCGAAGCTTACTGACTCGCTCCGACCTCAGCCCTACAAATTTCCCCATTGTGATTGCAGCGTGCTGTGTGCTCCACAATCTCTGTGAGATCAAGGGGGAGACGTTTATGGTGGGCTGGGAGGTTGAGGCAAATCGCCTGGCAGCAGATTACGTTCAGCCAGACACCAGGGCGATTAGAAGATCACAGCGGGACGCGCTGCGCATCCGGGAAGCTTTGAAAGCTCGCTTCCAGACAGAGCAGGGTAACCAGTGACTGTTACACTTCCGTAAACAGATACTGAACCTTCCCCTGTTTCTGTACACTGGTTCCGTTGCCCATCCTCTCCCATTACCAACCTCCTTCCCCCTCCTTCGATCAACGCTTTAAAGGCACAATAAAGGAAACTTTTTTATTTGGACCGTCTCCTGTACTGGTTTGTCGGTTAAGGTTTTAACCGTGGACGCATACCGCGGTTGGGGAGCGGGTGGAGTGTGGGAAAGTACCCTTCAAAGGGGAATGACATGATCCTTCCCACAGAGCAGTCCTAAGTGCTGGACTGCTTGTTTAACAGGACCATTAACCTCTCCTAATCGCATGTGTGTGTGGTGGGGTCTCTGTGACTTTTTCGTTGTGAATATCGGCTACGGATCCTCCGGTGCATTGATCTATCCAGCAGGCTATTGCCAGCCGCTAAAGATCAGTGGCCACCCTCCCCCAGCAGACAGCGAACCACCCAACCACCAACCCCACGTAGAGAACCTGGAAACCTACACACAGAATGAAAGGTGCGCTTACTGCATGCAATTTGAAAGTGTGCCTGTCACTTCATTTGTTACCCTGTCTGCACCCTCGGTTGTGCTTCGGTCCTCTGCACTTAGAAACCCCGTTAACCAACAACCATAGAAACAAACGGTCCCCTTTAAGACACTCTGGGAAACATCAGTGAACCAAAAAACCAGATTTATTGAATAGAACATTAACTTAACATGGAACCTGGGAAGGGAGGTGTTGAGGGGTGCGGCTGGAGGGAGGGGAAGGAAAAATCTAAGGTTTTGGCAATGGCAGCCTTCTGCTACTGGAGCAGTCTGCAGGGGTGGAGTAAATATTTCCACGCACCCTGCCTCCCCTTGTCCTAGTGACTTTTGGAGAGTAAACCACTGGCTTTTGTGGCGGGGGAGGGCGGTTGGAAAGAACATATAGAGGTGCTCTTTCCTCCTGTCTCCTGTCCTGGAGAACATCCACCAGGCGCCGGAGTGTCTCGGTTTGCTCCCTCATTAGTCCCAGCATTGTTTGGGTCGCCTGCTGATCTTCCTGCCGCCACCTGTCCTCGCGCGCTTCAGCCCTCTGCTCCCGTTCCCTGGCTGCTCGCTCGTACCGTGCGAGGTCCTCTCTCCGCTGTGCCGCCTCCCTCTGTGACAACATCATTAATTCAGAGAACATGTCGTTCCGGGTTCTCTTTTTTCGCCGCCTTATCTGGAGTAGCCCATGGGAGGGAGAAGCACGGGTAGGGCGGGAGACACTGGAAGCTGCGGGATGAGGGAAAGGGAGTGAATTCCTCAGAAAGATACTTTTTCCAGAACAATGACCATACTCTTTCAGCGTGAATAGGACCAAACACAGTGCCTATCACATCTAAACGTACTACAAGGTCAAATACTGTGCCTTAAGGCTGAGTGTCTGGGGTCCCGGTATACGGATCCCAGAAGCCTTGCCGTACAGTGAAAATCAACTTTCTGAAGACCATGGTAAGGAGATGATTTAGGACTGCTGAGAGATTGCTTCACAGCAGTGGTCTACTCCCATGTTTCACTCACTGTTCCTGGCGGCGGGCAGGAACTGCTGCTGGCCAAACCGCTAATCTACAGCGGCTTTCCTAACCCCCCCCACTCCGCGTGGTCGCTCCCGGGACCGTTAAGTGGTCGCGAACCGCTCATCAGGAACGGCTCGCCTACCCCTCCCCCCCCTCCGCGTGGCCGCTCCCGGGAACCAAAAATGCCCGCGAACCGCTCAGCATGAACGGCTCGCCCACCCTTTCCCACCTCCCTTCGCGTGGCAGCTCCCGGGAACCAAGATCGCCCGCGAACCGCTGTGTTTGAATGGCTGGCCTACCCCTCCCCCCCCCTTCCCGTGGGCGCTCCCGGGAACCAATATTGCCCGAGACCCGCTGTGTCTTAACGGCTCACGTACCCTTTCCCCGGCCTCGCGTGGCTGGTCCCCGGCACTGTCCCTACCCGCGCACCGCTAAGTAGTAATGGTTTGGCTCCCGACTCCCTACCACCACGCGTTAACGTAAACAGCCGGGTGTCTTTCTTTAAAGGGAAAAGGAAGCATTCACTATACTAATTATACCACTCATTCAAACCAGGACCCCATGACTGATATCACTCTGATGAGGATTACAGAGACAGAGAAATACTGCATGCTGCGTCAATGCAAGCAAACCCCGGGGCCGTATGCTGCCATGCTATGCAAGGCAATGATACCAGAGTACCTGCAGCTTGCATGGCGCGGGAAAGTATCCTACCATGGAGGAGACAATAAGGCCGCTCTCCCAGTGAACGTGCTAAACAAGCTGTCACTGTACCTCCCGGAGAGCTTCGCGGAGCTCTCAGATGGTGATTACTCCTCTATCCCCATACATATTGACAGACTTTTTGAATAGTTGCACGGGAAAGCAACTCCAAGGTGAAGCGCATAAGGCCAATTAAGCCACAGTTACACAGTGCTAACACACCGTAACTATTGTATTGCAAATAAATGTCTAACACACTAACCTGATGATCCTTCGCCTGATTCCTGGTCAGGAATGCTGCCTTGGGAGTGTTCGTAGGGCAGCTCAGTCAGGGTGAGGAATAGTTCCTGGCTGTCGGGGACATCACGAGTGCGACCGCTGTGTAGTGCCTCTTCCCCTCCCCTCCTTCCTCTTCTTCGCCGTCCACGAAAACCTCCTCCGATGTGGCCGTAGAATGGACCCTGTCGTCGGAGTCCACGGACAGTGGTGGGGTAGTTGTTGCTGCACCACCGAGCATGGCATGCAGTGCCTCGTAAAATCGGCAAGTGTGTGGCTGTGACCCGGAGCGTCCGTTGGACTCCTTGGTCTTTTGGTACGCCTGCCGCAGCTCCTTGATTTTCACGCGGCACTGCGTAGCATCCCGGCTGTATCCTCTCTCCGTCATAGCCTGGGAAATTTTTTCGTAAATCTTTGCATTCCGTCTTTTGAAACGGAGCTCGGCTAGGATTGATTCATCGCCCCACACAGCGATCAGATCCAAAACTTCACGATCACTCCATGCTGGAGCCCTCTTTCTATTCTGCGATGGCATTGAAACCACTGCTGTAGAGCTCTGCATCGTTGCCAGTGCTGCTGAGCTCGCCACGATGTCCAAAGAGGAAATGGGATTCAAAATGGCCACACAGGAAAAGGGATTCAAATTTTCCCGGGGATTTCTCTGAGTGGCAGGTCAGAGCATCCGAGTACAGATTACTGCCCTGAGCGTCCACTGAGTGGTGCACTGTGGGATAGCTCCCGGAGCTATTAGCGTCGAATTCCATCCACAGTACCTCGCTTTCGGCATGGCCATTTCGAATTTGGCGCTACTCCCCTCGTCAGGGTGGAGTACAGAAATCGATTCAAAGAGCCCTTAATGTCGAAATAAACTGCTTCCTAATGTGGACGGGTGAGGGATTAAATCGAGTTAACGCTGCTAAATTCAACATAAAGTCCTAGTGTAGACCTGGCCTTAAAGACTAAAAAAATTATTTTGGCATAAGCTTTCGTAGGCTATAGCTCACTTCATCAGATGCACAGAATGGAACACACAGAAGTAAGATTTTTATATATATACACTGTGGCAAATTGCCGGCACTACTATGATGGGTCCCGCGCTTTATCTTCTTGGGGGGGGGGGGGGGGGGCGGGGTTCAGAGTGTCATTTCTTGTCCCTGAACTGGGGTATCAGCTATCCCACTAGTATCCCAGAAAAGGGGAGTGGAGAGGGAGGGACCCGGGCCTGCCCTCTACTCCAGGTCCCATCCCAGGGGCCCTAGGATAGCAGGTAAACCACATGTACTAGTGATTCTTTCCCCTGGGCTACTTCCCTCTCCTGCCCTTCAGCTTGTGGGGCTTCCTGCCTTCCCTCTGCACAAGCCAAGTGTCCCTTTACCTAGGGTCTTGGTCTTCTTAGCCCGCCGCAGCACTTCTCAAAATTATCCTCCGCTTTCCTCTGAACTGCTCTCTGTTCCAATACCAATCCACTCTGCTTCACTCCTCCAAACTGCTCTCGGCTCCACCACCAAACCACTCTGATTCAACTCCTCCAAACTGCTCTCTGCTCCACCACCAAATTACTCTCCTTCAACTCCTCACCTGGCTGATTGAAGCAGGGGAATTTTATCAGGTGACTGCCCTCAGGTGCTCTAATTGGCTTCAGGTGCTTTTAATTAATCTACAGGGAATAAGGCTTCTCCTCATACTAGGTCACTCTCCTGCTGCCTTCTGGCCATGTTGTATCACAACACAGAAAACTTGGAAGCTGCCATACCAATTCTGAGGAACTTTCCCAGATTGAGGTGTCAACAGATTTGGAACAACTTGATAACAGTAATAAGTCACCAGGAACAGATGGTATTTATCCAAGAGTTCTGACGGAACTCATATATGAAATTGCAGAACTATTAATTATGGTACGTAACCTATCTCTTAAATCAGCGTCTGTACCAGACTAGAGGATAGAGAATGTAACACCAATATTTCTTTAAAAGGCTCCAGAGGTGATCCTGGCAATTAGAGGTCAGTGAGCCTAACTTCAGTACCAGGCAAGTTGGTTAAAATTATAGTAAAGAACAGAATATTCAGACACATAATTGAATACAATTTGTTGGGGACAAGTCAACACAACTTTTGTAAAGGAAATCATGCCTCACCAATCTATTAGAAGTCTTTGAGGGAGTCAACAAGCAGGGGGATAAGGGTGATCCTGTTGATATAGTATAATTGGATTTTCAGAAAGCCTTTGACAAAGTCCCACATCAAAGGCTCTTAAGCAAACTAATCAGTCACGGGATAAGAGGGAAAGTCCTCTCATGGACTAGTAACAGGTTAAGCAAACAAAGAGTAAGAATAAATGGTAAGTTTTCACAATGAAGAGAGATAAATAGTGTGGTTCCCCCAAGTATCTGTTCTGGGACCAGTGCTGTTCAATATATTCACCAATGATCTAGAAAAGAGGATAAACAGTGAGGTGGCAAAGTTTGCAGACAATACAAAATTACTCCAGATAGTTAAGTCCAAAGCTGATTGCAAAGAGTTACAAAGGGATCTCACTAAACTATGTGACTGGCAACAAAATGGCAGATGAAATTCATTGTTTGAAAAATGCAAAGTAATGCACATTGGAAAACATAATTCCAACTATACATACTAATTTATAGGGTTTAATAGCTGTTACCACTCAAAAAAGAGATCTTGAAGTCATTGTGGATAGTTCTCTGAAAACGTCTGCTCAATGTGCAGCAGCAATAAAAAAAAGCTAACACAATGTTAGGAACCATTAAGAAAGGTATAGAAAAGAAGACAGAAAATATGATAATGCCACTATATAAATCCATGGTACATCCACACCTTGAATACTGTGTGCAGTTCTGGTCACCCCATTTCACAAAAGATATACTAGAAATGGAAAAGTTACAGAGAAGGGCAACAAAAATGATTAGGGGGATGGAACAGTTTACATATGAGAAGAAATTAAAAAGATTGGGACTGTTCAGCTTAGAAAACAGATGACTAAGGGGGGATATGATAGAGGTCTATAAAATCATGAATGGTGTAGACAAAGAGAATAAGAAAGTGTTATTTACCCCTTCACATAACACATGAATCAGGGGCACCCAATGAAATTAATAGGCAGCAGGTATAAAACAAACACAAGGATGTACTTCTTCATACAACGCAAGTCAACCTGTGGAACGCGTTGCCAGGGGATGTTGTTAAGGTCAAAAGTATAAGTGGGTTCAAAAGATAATTAGATAAGTTCATGGAGGATAGGTCTATTAATGTCTGTTAGCCAGAGCAACCTCATATATTAAAATGGGTATGTATTTTTATGATGACTATAATGATTTTAGATAGTTGCCTCGTACAAACTGAATAATGAATAAACTCACCCAACTGTGCTTAAGTGTCGGAGGGGTCCAAAACTAGCCTTGCATAGCCATCCAGAGAGTACTGAAGCAAACTACACTAACATAATACACATTTTTAATCCTGGGTTACACAAACTAGAAGTAATCAACCCATTTTAGGGTTGGATGCCAACATTGCACAATACTGATTCCTGCCCCCCCAATCAAATCCTGCCCCCCAAATCACTGACACCTAAACTATTGCTGCTCTCCTGACGACTTCTCTTTAATACATTTACCAAAGTAAAACTGCAGTAAATGTTGTGCCTTTTCTCTCATCTTGTTTCCCCAGCCCCCGTCTGTTGCACACATCAAATGACTGCAGTTACCACCTACATGAGCTTTTGAAGTCCTTCTTTTTCATTCGCCGCCTCATCATTGTTCCGCGTGGGCTGGTGGAGTAGAGGCTGCGAGGTAAGGTCCCCATGTTCAGGGAACTCAGGCTGTATGCACTCATGGAGGTAGGAGAGAAGGACGAAGACACCAGAGCTGCTGTAAAAAATTGGACACTTGGCACATAGCACTCTATAGCAGGGAACCGTGCAGCCTGTAACTCACTCATGAATCAGACAATGTGTATGGTGCACAAAAATGGTTGGTGTATCTAGTAACAAAGACACATATCAAACCTTAGGTGTGACCCTAGATAACAGCATAGCCAGAATTTCAACACCACGTGAGGCATAAAAGGAACTAGGAATTAGCAAAGACACTGTAGACACAAAAATAAAAATATGTACTATATTCCTTATTTTAAGCAAAGTACATAAAATAAATATTTTTGATACACAACCATGAATCAATGTAAATCAGTGTGTCTGGATACTGACTTTAGAAATGCCTTTTTAATAGGTGATTTCTGACATAACATTTGAAAGCCATTCTTTGTATTCGAAGATTATGCTGCACATAAGGTGCTGAAAATGATCTAGTAATACGGTTTAAAAACCAGGGCACTGAGAATTTTGAAGCCTTTCCCCATCTACAAAGTCTGTCCAATTAAAGAAAGAAAAAGGCATAAGTTGTCAGAAATAACCTTGTCATAGTTATGAAAAAAGTGTGACACCCATAAAACTAAAATGAGAGAAGTTTGAGAGGAAGAAGAAGAAAAAAAATATATGTCAGGAGGAAAAAGCATGGAACATTACGAAGGTTTTTTTGAGGAGGCGTTTTCTGGAATTTCCAGGCTGGCATCCTGCAATGGTCAGGGTGGTAGGTGTTATAATGGTGGTAGGTGAGGAGGCTGCTCTGGTTGTTGGCACAGGAATCCCAGGTAAGTTGCCTGTTGCTCCTTTGAACCTTCACTGCCCGCATGAAGGGATGACAGGAAAAAAGAAAACAAAAAGGGTACCAGAGAAGAGGGAGAGGTAACTGAATTGCATAAATAAAAAGTAACAAAAATGAAAGCAATTTGAAAAGGGGGAAAAATTAATGTGGCTTTGTCCCTTTTCTTGGTGATCAGCAAACACTGTGATCAACTTCAGGGATGGAAACCCTATTCATCTTCCCAGAAATAACGCTTCTTATGGCTTTTTTTTCCCCCTCCAAAAGATAAATACTGAATCAATTTCTAATCTCCCTCTGGCCTTAAGAGCTAAGATTAAAAACTTTTTAGAAAAATACTCAAGTCAACATTATTGAGATGTATGATATATGACTAGTAATTACAGGTTTGCAAATCTCCACCTGCATTAGCAGGACTTGTATATATTAAGAAAATAAAAAGGGACTATAAATCACATTTCCCATAATGATTTGAAGTGGTTTACATGTCAGTCATTTCAATTTTCTGCTTTGACATTTTAATTTTGCCAGCATCCATCACTGGTATTATATTACCCTGGGCAATAAACTACTTAACTCAACCATCAACACAAAAATCCTATCTTGGGGCCTGAGTAATAAGGACAAAGCAAAAGTCTAAAGTCACCATTTATGGTTTTGCAGAATGATCGTCAGATCTTTTCCTTTTCTGGATTAAAATTAAAACCACATTTGAGTCCTACTCTCAGGTTTGTGCTCAAAATGGGAATGGCCAAAATTTGTCAACAAAAAAAATGGTGGGAGGGGGGAGAAGGGAATGGCGCATGTTGATCGATTTGTCAAAAGCCAGGGGGCTGCTCCTAAATTATACAAAATGGTACAGATAATAGCCACCCTCATTTTTAGTACCAAGATGCATCTCTAGATGCACTGTGGTCTGTTCACTCTGAACAAGATGGAACACAGTATTTTGTGACCTGTAGTCAGTGATTAATTTGTAATGAAAGAGGTGCTGTATCTCAAACAATTAGGTGCCAGGCTCAAGCAATTTTTTAACTTTCATAACTAACGCAGCACCAGAGGTGCAGAGGCTATGAACTGCCAAGTCTAGAGGTGCCAGGGGTCAGCCCTGGCAAGCCCTAAAACAAATTAAGCACTGCCTGTAGTCACCACTGGCTTCACCTTTGTATTAAAAGATGAGGTGGGATTTGTCAAACACTATGAGATACATTTGGTCCAAGGCCTAACTAAATGCCAGAGGAAAAGCTATAGTTTTTCTCCATTTTATATTACAGAAGTAGGATCTCTTTCTTGGCTGAATACATTAAATCTTTTGTATCTAAATAGAGATTGCCCTCCCACCCCCGCCCAACCCCAGTGGAATGTTTCATTATAACAAAGGGTAGGTGAGGGAAGGTAAAAGGAAAGGAATGTATTGGACTTAAAAAAATAAAATATGTTTTGCCAACACTACTTTATAAACCATCTGAGGGTCACCTGCAGTGAAATTAGGACGTTCAGTCCCTGGACAGAAACACTAAGCTTCACTTCACAGTCCAATAGACCAATGCCTGAACATCTTACCAATCTAATTCTAATAAAAGTAACCTTGAAGAAGTCTATAAAAACTTACATATCAAGCAGGGTAATGTGGCCAGGAAAATCCCAGCAGCCCTAGTAACAATCTATCTCAATATTTTGTTGTAATGAATCAAACTTATTGTAGTTTCTTATCATAACTTTCAAATTCAACTGATTCTTCTTCTGATAATCTATGTGAATTTCTGAGCTTTAACCATGGTGTAAAAATTAAAATCTGATAAGAATAATATGGCCATGCGGATTTTCATTATATTCAGGTTGCTATGAGCCCTGTTTAATTTCCAGCAGGAAATTATCTGGCAGCTCTTGATTTTTTTCTCTTGAACTGTGGATAGGTATGACAAGTGTCCTATGAGGTGGAAAGTCCATACAAATTAAGTTTCCATATCTTGCAGAATGATCATTCCAATTCAATAAGAATTCTGTATAAACCTATAGCATGTACATTAGTAATTCATTGAGCTATTCCAGCCCAGGACTTCTTAATGCTGCAGTAAAATTGATGGGGCAGCAGTAGACAAAGGAATGAGCTTGGCACCCAAATATAAAAGAAAAAAAACCTTAAAAAGAAATTGGGTCTCTTGCACTTTTTTTTTTTTTTTTTGTGTGGCTCAACCCTTTATTCTTCCATTAACTCTCTTTAGGTATTTTGGTTTGATTTTGGGTTGGGTGTGGGTTTTTTTTGTTTGTTTGTTTTTGCCAGTTCATAATTCAGAGCACATTCTAGGGCGAATGATAACTGCATTCAACAGCGAGAGCCTTAATGACTAAACAGATCATAGAATCATAGAAGATGGTGATGCAAAGTACGTTTATATCATCCAGTCCATCTCTCAGCCAATGAAGGCTTGTTCCCAAGGGTACATTTGCTTCCATAAAGCATGTTTCCTCTTGAGTAGGCTGTGATTTTTAAGTAACACCACCTGGGAGTCTATATTCAAAACATTTGGGCTCTTCTGGTTAATTTAAGGCAGCTGCCTCGTTGTCTAGGGAGAACTCCCCTAGAAAGATATCCTTGCATACATGTCACTTAATCCTCTTGATGTCATTTCACAAAGCTCAATGCACATATGCAGCACAACCATCATACGGGCCTCCAGATTGCAGCTGCGCTAGGTGAAGGTGAATGATATATAACAGGAGCCTTGAAGGAAGACCTTGAAGGCCAGAATTTATTTTAGTATTGTCTTAAAGAGCAAATTTTAATCAGCTGTGCAATCAGATTGCTACTGAATAGAATCTTTTGGCTATGGTATTCAACTTTTAACAGAAGAGAGCCACTTCATCCTCAAAGGGAGTTTCAAACAGCCACAAAATAGCCACGTATGACATCTTTGCCTCATGATGTTGCATAGTTTGTAACATACTGGCACAACTGTATGGTAGGGAAATAAATCATTGATCGTGGTCTCCCCTCCTTCCACCCCTCTACAGCTTTTGAGCATAGGTGTCATCCCTTACTTTCTCTCGTCCCTCCAGACTGCTGTGCAGAAGAGGGATGGAGACCCAACTGGAGGATGGCAGAATATGGAATCCCAGGAACTACTCTTCATTTATCCCAGTAGGGGAGAGACTAAGGGTATGTCTATACTTACCCGTCGCGTCGGAGGCGCGGGATCGATGTTCTGGGTTCGATTTATCGCGTCTTGTCTAGACGCGATAAATCGAACCAGGAAGTGCTCCCTCGTCGACGCTGGTAATCCAGCTCGACGAGTGGAGTAGGCGGAGTCGACGGGGGAGCCTGCGCGCCGCGTCTGGACCACAGGTAAGTTCGAACTAAGGTACTTCGACTTCAGCTACATTACTAACGTAGCTGAAGTTGCGTACTAGGGGGGGTTAGTGTAGACCTGGGCTAAGTGGCATCCAAAACACTGGTTCATCAGTTCACTGCTTGCTGCTCTCTGATAAAATGAATAGATCAGGTGTCTATTCAGGGAGCTACATTCAGCCATGTATCTACCAGCATTTCTTATCACTGAAGTATATAGGCCTATAAAGCAGACTCTTGAGCAAAGCAGCCACAGGTTTAGTATTGCTGTCTTTGTCACTAAAATGCATTGAGTCTCTCACTACAGCATAGATATCCCAGTGCTGTAGGTATCTATCTATCTCCAGTATTTCTGCTGAAGATATACATTATTTTTAGGTTAAATTTATCTGTGGATACTTGAGATTAACTGCTTTTCATAATTATCCAATCTACAGGATATGCACTCCCCGTATTTGGGCTGAATAACGACAGTTGTCACATGTCTGGTTGGAAAAGTTCCTTTCTACATAGCATTATAATATAACATCAGGAAACAGTAAACTGAACTAGGGTAGGGACTATGGGGAAGTGTCCATAAACAAACATTACAATCTGTAAGTATCTAAACTGGGCAGCAGAGTAATTTGAAAAACTCCCTTGAGAAAGATGGCAGTCAATGACAATATTATTAACAAGAGAAATTCAATCTTTTAGAAGTATTTTGAAAGAGAAACCTCAAGAACTTATCAGGGTTTACAGAAAGTAGGTGAATCCATGGGCATTCATAATACCCTTCAAAATGAGTATGCTTAAAGAAGTTGGTAAGGATCCATATGATTTTTTCCATTTTGAGAAGCTATTCAGAGTATAATTCACTGAATTCATGGATCCTTAGCTTGTTTTCTTTCATATAACTACAAAAGTATATTCACCAACTCTCTTTTTCAATATGACTGGAACTATGCAGAGGCCTTTCAGCAAATCATTTTCTCCTCATTTTTAGGGATTTCTGAGGATAGATTAAGCTAAACAAACAGTACACAGCTTGCAAGGGGTTTTCAGAAGCATAACCCGGAGAGCTGAAAAGAAAGGTTACAGATAAAATTGGCATAATATCTGTTCCCCGAGTTACAGCAATGGCAGTAGATATGAACATGCAAGAAAGAGGAAGTGGGATCTAGTGCTACCGATCCCCTTACCGTGTTCTGGTCCCTTCAATGCTAGCCGAGTCTGGTGGTGAGGAAGGATCTCAAGTTTGACATTGTCTGCTGTATTAGCCAAGAACTGTGTTGCTTCTGCCAATGTACAGTACTCCATGCTGGTACCATCGATGGACAGAATATGGTCTCCTACATGTAATGCACCACATCTATACAAAGGGAGAAAAACTCAGTATGATAAAGTGTGCTCTTTGCTTGGTATATGAGTTTTATAGCCTTCAAATTGGTCATGGCAATTATGAGACTGTACATTTTTAGAGAGAAAAAATTAATATTTGTATAAGGATTGTCACTGGCCAAACTTTAAGCCTATTAGTACAAATCTTAAATAAAAGTTGGTAAATACAGTATATGTCAAGACATCACTCACAGAACTGGAATGGGGTACTAGTTGATTACTAGTATATGTGTGAATGGCAGCAGAATAAATGAGAAGAGCTTAAGGAGACTCAGCAAGCCTGCTCATATCCCTCACACAAGCACCCAGTTCATCATTTTTTGAGTTATTCATAAACATTTATTAGTACAAAAGCTGTAAATGATGATGATATTATGCAGTAGTCAAACAAATAATGAAACCAGGGCTGGCATGGTGACTCGAGGAGTGGGGTGGGGAGGGGGCTAGCTGCTACATCTTGCTGCACTCAAGAGACTGGCTACTGGATGAGTTGAGAAATGCAAACACAGCAGTCAGCATCCCGACGTACCAGTCAAGTGGACAGCTCCTTTAATTGGTTACCCCCTGTGGAATGGGAAAAAACAGAGGGAGAAAATTAAAGCATCCTGCACCATTGAGCTGGAGAACACCTCTGGATCAATGGCCGTCACTCTCAAAGGTTCTACTGTAGGGTAAAGCCCACAGTGGAGCTGTTGACTCACTGTTACAAGTGGGTGCTACTAACAGCACCATTGTCAAAGAGGAATCACAAGGAAGGGTGACTGGGGACATGCAGGAAAAATTTGCTGCTGAAACATAATATTTAAAGCAAATTAAAAAAAAAAGATCCCACAGCTTTAGTAGAGGTTGCACCATCTGGGGCAGTGGTGGGCAACCTGCGGCCTGTCAGGGTAACCTGCTGGTGGGCCGCCAGACAGTTTGTTTACATTTGCATAGCCGCCTGCAACTCCCAGTGGCTGCGGTTCACCGTTCCCGGCCAATGGGAGCTGCGGGAAGCAGCGCAGGGACGTGCTGGCTGCTGCTACTAACCACAAACCACAGCCACTGGGAGCTGCGGGCGGCTGTGCAAATGTAAACAAATTGTCTGGTGGCTCGCCAGTGGATTACCCTGACGGGCTGTGTGCGGCCCATGGGTTGCCCACCTGCCCACCCATCTGGGGGAAAGTATATAACAATTTTTTTCCCCGTTTGTAAATATAATTTTGTCTCAAGATGGTGGAATTTTTCAAATGGAGCTGAAAAAGGGATTTTCCTTATAAAAAATAACTCTAAAATACAGAAGCCAGTCTTTCTAATACCTCAGTGGTATTCTAAAATATTATTAAGAAAAACATCCAAGCATAAGGAGTTCCATTTCACTGTGCCACAAGAATGAACGATGCACCCTAAAAGAGCACTTCATGGTTGCTTTAAGTCTCAAAATTTACTTGCTTTGACAGATGTTTCATACTGTGGGACTTATTTTAAGAATTGCAGCAGGGTATTTATTTTTAATGCTAATCACTGCTGCAGGATTATTTTAAAAAACACCAAGCAAACCTTCAAACTACTGTGCAGCACAGCATAAGCAAACAGGTTCAGACATACTAGAAAGAGGAGACAGTGTTTGCTTATGGGATGACATAGGGTATTGTTGGGGGTTGGTTTGTTTTTTCTGTAGTTTAATGCTGTGTGAATGAGCAAAAGTAAAATGGTGTCAGGGAATCTTTTTAAAAGCTCTACATTATAGAGCTACTGTCTGCCAAGAGGGGTTAATTTTAAGCTCTAACAACCTTGAGAGCATCTTCTTCAGTCAAATTCATCTAAAATGCCAAGGGAAGTTTTTTAAACCGTAACAAAAATACTGATAAGATATAAAATGGATGCGTAAGCCTTTAATGTAGGGCTTTCTGTAGCACTCACCTGTCTGCAATACTTGCAGATTTGATTTTGTCTATGACAATGACCTGTTTGTTGCAGCACATCGAGGTAGTTAGTGCAACCCCAAGAGCAGCACCAGCAGTTTTGGCAACTTCGACTAGCAATGGTCCAGATGCTGTTGCAACCGAATCTGTTAAAATTAGACCAAAAAGAGTATTTCAGTATTACACCAATTTGGTATCTGTGCCATTTTCATATTGCATTTTTACAGAAAATCTCTACAACTACTGTATTTATCTAGGGCACAAACAGGAAAAGCACATTGGACTGGAAAAAGAAAATAAGAAAGAAATACTTGTGACACCTTAGAGACTAACACATTTATTTCAGCATAAGCTTTCGTGGGTTAGAAGCCACTTCATCAGACGCATGGAATGGAACATACAGTGAACAGATATTTATACAGTAAGCGAAACATGATAAGGTGGAAGAGCCTATACCAACTTTAAGAGGATAATTAAGTAAGAGGAACTATAACAGCAGGGGAAAAAAAACTTTTGAAGTTGTCCACAATGGGCCATCTTGTTTATCACTTCAAAAGTTTTTTTTCTTATTTTCTTTTTGCTGACACAGACTAACATAGCTACTAGACTGAAACCTGTCACATTGGACTGGGGAGTTCCAGAGGGAGCGATTATGGGGTTTAAAGAATTAACTAGGGAGCCTATATTTTGAGTGTGGAATGAATGAAAGTGAGAGCAGGTCAGTTTCTAGGGCTTTGATGCTTTGCTTGAAAGCTCAAGAGAGGGCAGTAAAATCATTGTTGATAACAAGGTGTGGAGGAGTTAGGCACATGAGAGCTCTGACTCAAAGAACCCTATGAAGCAGAAGAAAAATGCAATTCTGAGATGGAAAGAAAGAACAGAATGACTTGCTAAGAGACAACAACTGAAGTAAAAATTCATCAGGGACATAGAATGCTACTTAAGTAACTAAGGCAGTGAAAAGTTAAAGATGTTTCAATATCTGAATGAAGACCAGTAGAGCTACATATGTAGGAAGTGAATAGGTATACAAGTATAAGATGTATAAAAGTGCATGATGGCTTCATTTTTGGAGAAGTGGAGGGCATTTTGTAGTAATTGAAATGGCTGAGAGAAAAAAGTGAAGGAAAATTTGATGAGAAGTCGAATCACCAGAGACTCAGGCTGAGATAACAGAAAAGACCATTGTGGAGAAAATGGAAGAAGGTGACAGTATGGCAACTAGAAATAGTATGAAGAGCAGAAGAGAAAGGTGTGTGGAGTGATTCAAGAGACACCTGCCATAGATGCCCTGTCCTTAAAAAGGAGAAAGAACAGTCCAAAGATAGTAACTCAATAACTGGCCAAGAAGAAAGCACTGAATAGAAACCAGAAAGAAAGAAGCAGCAAATGAATCTAATTAGTGACTCTGTGTTGAGGAACTAAGCCCAAAATATTTCTTACCCAGATCAAGGGAAAAAGATGGTAGTCTGCCTCCTGAATGCCAAGATAAAGCATGTGATAAGAAGAGTGAAGTATATTCTGAAAAATAACTGGGGAATCCTTACCAACTATTGACAATCAGGCAACAAATGAGACAAGTGAAGGGAGATTTGATAAAATGAAGATGCATTTCAGGGATATAAGACAACAACTGAAAACTGGGACAAAGTAAATGATCTTTTCAGAGGTGCTCCCAGTGCCACGCATCAGTGGAGAAAGGAGAATATTAACATTGCAGTAAACGTAATGGATGTACAGAAGGAGTTTTGGTTCACAGAACACTGGGGTGCCTGCTGTGAGGAGAGGCACATGTTTAGATGTGATGGCCTCCACAGAAGCTGCTGGGACTGAAATTGGTAGTGTTTATTAGCTGGGATTTAAACTAGTTAGGAAAAGGTAAAGGGGACATGAGGTCTTTTATTGAATCTTAAAGAATCTGTCATTCTGGAATTCTGCAGAAGAGGAAGAATGTGATGGCATGATTCAAGAGACACCTGCAACAGATGTCCTATCCTTGACACGGAGAAGGAATTATCCAAGAACAAGCCAAAAATAGTAACTCAACCAGTGGCCAAGAAAAAAGCACTGAACAGGAACTAGAAGATTAAGAATGTGAAATGTTGTATTGTTGTCCCAAAGCATAAATACAGGGGAAAACGTGTGTGGGAAGTAAACAAACAGAAATGGAAATGCTATTAAGTAATGGCAGTCGGGTGCTCCTCATAACTAGTATACAGGAATGAAAGGGAGTGAAGAGAAGAAAGAGGTTGTGGGGTGGAATTGTTCATTATGTTAGAGGTATTAGTTAATTATTCTTCACAAAACCTCCTGTGAAGCAGATTGACATTATCATCCCCTTCTTGCAGATGGAAAATTCAGGGAGAGAAATTAAGGCTAAAATTTCCAAGAGTGGCCACTAATTTGGGGTGCCTCAATTTTGTGCCCAACTGAGACCCTTTGGGCCTGATTTCCAGAGGTGCTGGACATCCATATACAATATTAAAATCAATGGAAGTAGAAGGCACTTAGCAACTCTGAAAATCAGGCCAAAAATATCTCAAATAGACCTCCCAAAACAGAGGCACCCAGATGCATCCTTTTGAAAAATGTTCCCTAGTTGACTTGCCTATGGCTGAAGAAGGTGTACATTGCAGAGACTAGAACTTATGAACTCCTGGCTCCCAGTCCTGTGTTTGTTGTCATTTTTTCAGCTAATTTTGTCCACTGATGTTTGGAACTACAAACAAATTATTTGCACATCAGTATTTTATGGTACTCTGTAAAGAAGAAAGCCATTTTTGTAATAAATATTGTGGCAAAGGGCTGTACCAATAAAGATTCTGCAAGTGATAAACTTTAACCTGGCATTTGCCTGTCACTAGAAAGTACTTCCCATAATCTATGTCTCCCCTACAACAGCAAAGAAAAAAAGAAGATGCTAATGTCATCTGGTGATACTGAGTCAATGTCTCAAGATGCTGCTGCAGTGTTTCCAAAGTTACTTGTAAGAGGAAAAATCAGCTTATGCCCTGGCAGCATTTCTAGATATCTGTTTAGAATTAGATGTACTGGGAAGGTAAACTAAACTAAGGTAGACAAGGTGAATAAATAAGATAACTACATTAGAGAAAGCAAAGGAAAAGAAATGGACTGTGTCTAACTGAGAAAAATAAACACAAGAAAGAGAAATCTGGAAAGGATAATCAAGTGCATATCCCCTGACAGAGAAGGATTAGTTTATCATGTTGAAGTAAAGCATGGGTATGAAAAATGAATCATACAGATATAAATTATTCATGTCTAAAGATGTTTCAGTCATTAAGATATTTACACCATGACTGAAGCATTTACACACCGTGTTGATTTACTGGCTATGTAATTATATAAGATATACTGATGAATGTTTGCATGGAAAACACTCTAGAATTTTTATTTCATTAATCAGTTTCCTCACTTTTGATCAGTGCATCTCAATCAGTATACAAGGCTTGATTAAAACCTCCCAGAGGCTGTGAAATTACTTTCTGCATGCTAACAACAACCTTGCCTAAATTCATGTTTCTTCAGATAAATAGTAGGGAACCCTTTTTGCTTGTCAACTTTGATCATTAGCTAAAAAGGCCTATCATATTTAATGTGCTACTCACACCAGTGGCGGATTTAGAGTTAGTGGGGCCCTGTGTGCAGCTTTATTTTTGCCCCTCCCCTGCCCCTTGGTAATGGCAGCTGGGAGCCCCAGGGCCTTTTAAATCGCTGGACCCCGGGGCAGCTGCCCCTTTTGCCCCTCCATCGGCGGCCCTGGGCGCAGGAGGTGCTGCAGCACCCCCACTTTTTATGCGGGGCTCTGCTGCCGCCCTGCGCTACTTATGTTAAAACATATTGTTTGGAGCACAGAACCGCCTGGGGTCCTGGGGAGACAGGGAGGTGATCGAGCCTGGCTGAACACCCACCTGAAGGGGGGGAGGGCGCGCACGGCTCCATCGGCAGCCACCTGAGTGCCCCGCTGCCTCTGCATGCTGATCTCTGTTCACCTCCCATGGCCTCTGGGTCCTTGCAAAGTAGGCAGCTGCAATCGCCCTTAGCTGCCGGGGCCGCACAGCAGTCCCCAAGGCCAAGCTCAGGCACTTCCCTGTCTCCCCAGGACTGCGGGTAGTTCTGTGCTCCTAACAAGATGTTTTAACATAAGTGGCGCAAGGCGGCAGCCGGGACCCTGGGCGCGGGATGGCAGCAGAGCCCACAGAGCCTAGGGGCAGCAGTGGGGCAGCAGTGGAGCTCCGCATAAAAGGGGGTGTGCTGCAGCACCCCCTGCACTCCTAGTTTCCGTGCCTATCTTTTGGGGGCCCCTGTCGTTTTGGAGCAAATTCATTCCTGACTCAAACAGCAATGGGCAAACAGGTCTGGATAAAGTAAGTCGCCCCTCGTCCCAAACCAAATGCAAAGTGAACAATTTGCAAGGTTCAAAAAGTCTTGCTAACTTTTAATTTTTCTTTTCTTTTCAAAGTCTACTAGTACCCTCTGGTTTCAGCTAGGAAAGTATGAGAACAGTATTTCTGGAGAACAGGGCCGGTGCAAGGAAGTTTTGAGCCCTAGGCGAAACTTCCTTGCACTGGCCCTGTGCCCCCCCAGCGGCAAACCACCCCCCACCCGCGGCAGCCTCCCCACCAACCTGCGGGCCGCGGCGGGGGGGGCTGGGCTGGGCTCCCTCCCCCCCCGCAGCCCGTGGCGGTGGGGGCTGGGCTGGGCTCCCTTGTGGCAGGGGCGCTGGGCTCGGCTCCCCGCTCCACCCCCTGCGGGCCGAGGCGGGGCTCGGCTCCCCGCGCGCTTCTGCGGCCCCCAGCGCCCCCCGCGTCAGCCAGCCCCCCGCCCACGGCAGCTCACCTCAGCCGGGGGTAGAGGAAGCTGCGTTCTCGGCGGCGTTTTGAATTGCCGCCGGGAGTCTCCGCCCCCCTAAACGCTGGCGCCCTAGGCGACCACCTAGGGTCGCCTAGTGGGCGTGGCAGCCCTGCTGGAGAGATTTCAAGCCCTATTTCTAACTACGTGCTCTTCACTTTTCTCTTCTATAAATGGAAGGAAGAGGGAGGTTGCTTGTTTGGGAGCTTTGATTCTTTAGGTAAAAGATTATCATCTTAAAAGGACAGGCATAACCACAACAACCAAGACTAGTTGAAAATAATAATTTAAAAACAATTTTAAAACAGAGAAAAAGAGAGAAGAGGGAGGGATTTCACAGTCTGTTGAGCTTAAGAGGGCAGCAGCTGTTGAAACACGCAGCTACCCAAAGACTACTAGTGTTATTCTGTCTGTTATTTGGGTTCTCTAGTGGCATCTCCCTCCTAGGTGCCCCAAAGTTCTACAATATATTCACCTGAGAGAGATAAAAAGCAAAGCCTGCATAGCCGTTTTTTGTTGTGCTTCTTTGACCAAAGCCAGTAAAAATGCAGTGAGCCAAAAAGAAAAGTAAAACCACCCACAGCAGCTGTTCGAGGTCAACAGGATATTTAAACATGAGGGTTTCTAATGGCAAGTGATCATCAGTACATGAATCACAGGCATTCACAAAATCCAATTCCTCCCAAAGTGAAAGGAGAGATCATTGTCAGTTCCCAGGGGTTCTTGGTTTAATCAGAAAAGAGATCCAAACTGACAGAAAATCTCTGCTAGTTTCCACAGAGTGCGCTGATGCATAGATGTGGAAAAGGAAGCATCTTGCCCTGTTACAGGAGTGCTGCATGTCTGTATATATGTAAATAGTTGGGCTGTCAAACAATAAAAAAATTAATTGTAATTAATCGCAAGATTAAAAAAATAATCACGATTCATCGCAGTTTTAATCACATTGTTAAACAATAATAGAATACCATTTATTTAAATATTTTGGATGTTTTCTACATTTTCACATATATTGATTTCAATTACAACACAGAATACAAAGTGCACAGTGCTCTTTATATTATAATTTTTATGACAAATATTTGCACTGTAAAAAAAGAAACAAAAGCAAAGGTATTTTTCAATTCACCTCACACAAGTACTGTAGTGCAATCTCTTTATCGTAAAAGTGCAACTTACAAATGTAGATTTGTTTTGTTACGTAACTGCATTCAGAAACAAAACAACGTAAAACTTTAGAGCCTACAAGTCCAGTCAGTTCTATTTCTCGTTCAGCCAATTGCTCAGACAAACAAGTTTGTTTACATTTACGGGAAATAATGCTGCCCACTTCTTATTTATAATATCACCTGAAAGTGAGAACAGGTGGTAACATGGCACTGTTGTAGCCTGTGTTGCAAGGTATTTACATGCTAGATTTGCTAAACATTTGTATGCCCCTTCATGCTTCGACAATCATTCCAGAGGACACGCCTTCATGCTGGTGACGGGTTCTGCTTTGTAACGATCCAAAGCAGTGTGGACTGATGCACTTGCATTTTCATCATCTGAGTCAGATGCCACCAAGGTTGATTGGTTGATTTTCTTTTTTGGTGGTTCTGTAGTTTCTGCATTGGAGCGTTTCTCTTTTAAGACTTCTGACAGCATACTCCACACCTTGTCCCTATCAGATTTTGGAAGGCACTTCAGATTCCTATACCTTGGGTCGAGTGCTGTAGCTACCATTAGAAATCTCACATTGGTACCTTCTTTGTGTTTTGTCAAATTTGCAGTGAAAGTGTTCTTAAAATGAACAACATGTGCTGGGTCATTATTCGAGACTGCTATAACACAAAATACATGGCAGAATGTGGGTAAAACCACGGAGCAGGAGACATACAGTTGTCCCCCAAGAAGTTCAGTCACAAATTTAATTAACACATTATTTTTTTTAACAAGCATCATCAGCATGGAAGCATGTCCTCCGGAATGATGGCTGAAGCATGAAGGGACATTTGAATGTGTAGCATATCTGGCACGTAAATACCTTGCAATGCTGGCTACAAAAGTGCCATGCGAACACCTGCTTTCACTTACAGGTGACATTCTAAATAAGAAGTGGGCAGCATTATCTCCCATAAATGTAAACAAACGTGTTTGTCTTGGTGGTTGACTGAACAAGAAGTAGTACTGAGTGGATTTGTAGGCTCTACAGTTTTCCATTCTTTTGTTTTTGAATGTAGTTATGCAAAAAAAAAAATCTACATTTGTAATTTGCACTTTCAAGATATGATATTTCACTACTGTACTTGTTTGAGGCAAATTGAAAAATATTATTTCTTTTATCTTTTTTACAATGCAAATATTTGTAATAAAAATAATATAAAGTGAGCACTGTATACCTTGTATTGTGTTATAATTCAAATCAATATATTTGAAAATGTAGAAAAAGATCCACAAATATTTATAATACATTTCAATTGGTATTCTATTTTTGTTTAACAGTGTGATTAAAACTGTGATTAATCACAATTAATTTTTTTAATCGAGTTAATCTGTTTGAATTAATCGTTTGAGTTTACTGCAATTAATTGATAGTCCTACTAAAAAAGTTAGTCAATAGACAAAGTATCAATAGAAGGTGCTCAAGAATATGGAGCATAATTTCACCTGGTTTTGTAGGACCAACAAAACTTGTTTTTGAGCAATGCAAATGGCTGCTTCTGTTTAGTTCTTTACATCAATTGTTAATATGCAAAATTGGCTACAAAAGATCATAACCCATGAAACTCAGGGAAGAGTGAGGTTAACTCAATGAGTTCACACAGGCCCTAACATTTTGTGATTCTCTCCCTGGATAGTCTTAATCATTTAGTACAAATGCTCCAGCAGCTCAAAACAAAACACAGCATCATGCTGCAATTCAGGTTTTTACAGGCCAGTTCTTCACAGCCATCTATGCATCTCCTCCCATGACCCTCCCTCTGCGCCTCTTATCCCAAACAGCCCCTCCTTTCACTAGTTGACACACTGCATCTCTGCTGTGTATGGTTAGCACACAGCGCAGTTCCTCCATTATGCTAGGGCTATTCAATAGGTCCCTCTATCCTTCCAGCTCCACTCACTACTGCTACTCCTTGCCCACCAAAATAGCATCCCCCCAAATTACTGCAAGTCAGTGCTGTGGATCTCTTACTTACTATTGCTATGGCTGGGAAGAAATAAGTCAAGAAAGTGCAAAAGCTCAATAAAGCAATGAGACCTAGCTGGCATCAGTCACAGTGGTGAGACTTATCAGTCAACAACCAGTATTAGTGGTAATGCCTTCTGCAAGTTCCAAGCAGCCCTGTAAGGAAAAGCAGCTGGCATACATAGGTGTAATCGTGATCAAGATTTTCAGCACCAACACTGAAATTAAAGACTCCTATGCGCTTCAAAAAATACAATAAAGGAAGATAAGGTGCCAGTGCACTTACGACTGAGTGGAAACATAACCAAACTTACACCAAAAGTGGAGAGGAAAGCAGAGGAGAAATAATTTTTGTTTTGTTTTGGGCACATCATTATTATTTATACAGCATTTACTGTGACTAGGGCATTGCCCAAAAGACAACTTTCCTTACATAAGTGTTTCCAGAGAAATGCTAAATATTCCTCAGTTATCGCACCTTGCTCTCTATAGATTAGAAATTAGTGGAAATGATCACCCTTGATCTGCCTTCATACCCCACTGTAAAGTCACTGGCTTACAAAAGCTGTTGGAGCATACTGAGACATGCTGTTCCCTCATAAGAACATAAAAATGGTCATACTGTATCAGGACAATGGGCGTGGGCCATCTACCCCAGTATCCTGCCTGCTGACAGTGGCCTATGCCAGATACTTCAGAGGGAGTGAACAGAACAGGGCAATGTATCGAGTGATCCATCCTGTCATCCAGTCCCTCAGGCAATCAGAAGTTTAGGAACACCCAGAGCATGGGGTTGCGTCCCTGACCATCTTGGCTAAAAGCCACTGACGGACTTATTCTCCATTAACATATCTCATTCTTTTTTTAACCCAGTTATACTTTTGGCCTTCACTATATCCTGTGGCATCGAGTTCCACAGGTTGACTGTGTGCTGTGGAACTGCAGAGGCCCTGGGGTTTTTTCGCCTTCCTCTGCAGCATGGGGCACGGGTCACTTGCTGAAGGATTCTCTGCATCTTGAAGTCTTTAAACTATGATTTGAGGACTTCAATAGCTGAAACATAGGCGAGAGGATTATTGCAGGAGTGGGTGGGTGAGATTCTGTGGCCTGCATTGTGCAGGAGGTCAGACTAGATGATCATAATGGTCCCTTCTAACCTTAAAGTCTATGACACGAAGTACCCTCCCAAGCAGAAAATTCTTCTCCACCATTGCTACACCTAATATGATAACATAGTGATCAAAGTAAGGTTTGTGCTATCACACAAAACAAAGGGGAAATCAGTCATTTTTACCACTTATATGTAAAGCAGCCTTCCTCTAGTAGCAAATAAGGCAAGCTTTGAGCCTGAAAAAGGGAGATAGGGTATTCTTTCTAGCCCAATTTTTGAGCCTTCCAGAAGCATATTCAGCAAAGTGAGGTACTAACTGCAGAAAACACCTGTAGCCCATGTCCCTCAAATAGTCTTTGCTGAGTATTCCAAAGCAACTGGAGTGCTTTGTCAGTGTATAACTCTCCTATTGCACTATCCTTCTTTTCAGGTGTCTCAAAGCTCTTTAAAAGTGTATTAAGTGCACAAGCGCATTAAGCGTCACCATGCTTCTGTGATGATCAGTGGGTGCTGTAGGTGGCAATCTGTCCCCTCCCTCCATCTTCCGTCAGCTCTCCTCTGATCTTCAAAGTGAAAAACTGGGACACTGTTGCTGGGTGTGTCACAGAGAAGCATTTTGGTGGGATTAAGGGAGGTCGTTGGTGAAGTGGGAAGAAAAAGAAGCACTCTCTTTCCTCTCCCACTTCCTCCCACTTTGAGAATGAAAAATTGGGACCTTTTTCAGTAAAGGACAGCATGGGAGAAACAGATTTTATCCCTCTGTGACTCCCAAACGTTTCCCCTTCAATTTAGCTCTTACCCTACCCTCTCTTCCTCACTCAACAGAAACCTGCATTTCTTCCTCTACGCCTCCTCCCTCTGCTGCCTCAGATGCTGCAGGGACTTCTGCCAGGAGCCCCCTGTGGCAACCAGATGTACTGCAGCCCCTACGGACAGAAGACAGAGCTTCCTCAAGGGCTATTAACTCCTCCAGGAGTAGGCTGACCATACGTACCGTTTTAAACGGGACAGTACCGTTTTTTCATATTTCCCGACCGTCCCATCGTTTTAATATAAATGTCAATTTTGTCCCGTTTTTAATAAACTATATATAGTTTTTATTTTTTTGTAAAAAACTGGACGCTGGCTTGTTGCGGCTGCCCCTCGTCTCCCCGCCGAGCTGCTGAGCGGGGAGACGAGGGGCAGCTTGTTGCGGCTGCCCCTCGTCTCCCCGCCAAGCTGCTGAGTGGGGAGACGAGGGCGGCGGCTTGCCGCAGCTGCCCCTCGTCTCCCCGCGGAGCTGCTGAGCAGGGAGACGAGGGGCAGCTTGTTGCGGCTGCCCCTCGTCTCCCCGCGGAGCTGCTGAGCGGGGAGACGAGGGGCAGCTTGTTGCGGCTGCCCCTCGTTTCCCCGCCGAGCTGCTGAGCGGAGAGACAAGGGCGGCGGCTTGTTGCGGCTGCCCCTTGTCTCCCCGCCGAGCTGCTGAGCGGAGAGACAAGGGCGGCGGCTTGCCGCAGCTGCCCCTCGTCTCCCCGCCGAGCTGCTGAGCGGGGAGACGAGGGGCAGCTTCTTGCGGCTGCCCCTCGTCTCCCCGCCGAGCTGCTGAGCGGGGAGACAAGGGGCGGCGGCTTGCCGCAGCTGCCCCTCGTCTCCCCGCCGAGCTGCTGAGCGGGGAGACGAGGGGCGGCTTGTTGCGGCTGCCCCTTGTCTCCCCGTCCCATTTTTGCCATCCCAATGTCCTGTTTTTGTCTCAAGGAAATATGGTCAGCCTATCCAGGAGCTAAGGTCCATCACAAACCTCACCACCTCCCGATCCAAGCACAAGACACATTTCCATGACCTGCCCCCTTTATCATGAACAGAGAGCAACACATGCATGTGTAAATTTCAAAACAGAACACTCCAGTGCACACATTTCTTGCCCTAGGGAGAGAATGAGAGGACATGTTTGTCATGAGATGTTCATCATGTTCTTAATGCACTACTGGGGGACAATTGGATACTATGGTGATGAGCACGGTATAAGAGCCAGAATAAAGTTGAATCAATATAGGAGCTAAAGCAGCTCCAACCTTCTGGTAGCACGAGCTGGTCCTGCTCCCAGCAGTACATCAGCTGCACTACACAGTGTCTCCAGTGTCATTGATAGGTGGGGAATTATTGGTGGGGCTTAGCCACATCAACACCTCAAAGCTGCATGCGCAAAGTATCATTCTCCCTGTTTTACATATCAAGGGGCTGAGGCAGAGATATATGCAGGTGCAATTTTCCAGAAGTGATTAGTGATTTGGCACCCAATCTGAGACATGCCTTGGCCCTGATTTTCAGAAATGCTAGGCACGCACAACTGCAATTGAAATCAATGAAAGCTGCAGTCTGAAATGGGGCCAAGATGTGTCTACTTGGGCACCCAAAATCAGTGGCCACATTTGAAAATTTTAGCCTCAATACTTGCTAAAAATCACAGGAGGGTTGTGGCAGAGCTGGGAGTAGAATCTAGGAATCCTATTTCAAAGGCCTGTGCTTTAGCAGCAAGAGTATCTGTACAGATAATTTCACAGTGTCTTACACATGGTTTCTTTGCTGAAGACAATGGGAGAAATATAAAAGCACTCAGGGAATCTTTGCTCTTTCACATTCACTTTTTTCATTAACTCACAGCCCATTCATTCTTGTCAGAGAGTATCTTCAACTGCACTTAATATATCTTGCTGTCTTTTCTCTGGTTTGCTTATTGTATGTTTAAGGATCATTGTTTTAGAACTATCACCCACTTGATGTCCTTTAAAAACACACTCTGCCCCCTCTCTGTAATACTATGGAGACACTGAAGTTGTCGTGGCTTTCTCAGTGGTCAAAGTGGGGGGAACATGGTCTATCACACCCCATCTACTATGCTGACAATCCAATAATCATATCTCCTTTCCATGCCACAATCCCATAATTACCCAACACCAGGGCCGGCTTTAGGAAGTGCGGAGCCCAATTTCGACGGGGCCCCACCGCCGAAATGCGGCCGAGGCAGCGGCAGCAATTGAGCTGCCGCCGAAGTGCCGCCGATGGATGTTGCAGGGCCCTCTTAGGCGTGGGGCCTGATTCTGGGGAATCAACCTAAAGCCGGCCTTGCCCAACACCCCCTTTTCAGATCCTAATCTGGTGGCTCCTGTTTAGCCTCCTCCAACTGTGCACTATTTCCATGGTCACTTGCATAATGGGAAACAGTTAAAGGGACTATCTGCCCATTTTCAAGCCACAGATTGCTTTTGTAGTGGAAGTGAGCAAGTTCCAGGGGTAGGGTAGCTTTCCTCAGCTCAGTTCCTCCAATCCCCAATCGACCAGTGCCCTTGTCTCTTCACCTGCTCCCCTGCAGGTGTATCAAAGACAGGAAGAGAGGAAGCCCTTGGCACTTATTTTCTTTGGTTATGCTTTTGACACAAGTAATGGGTCGTGTGGGGAGAGGCAGCTTGAGTATTGGCATGCTATACTGAGGCCTACCAATACATTCAAGCCCTGCATTTTCCATTACTAAAATCTGGTCATCCTTTGTTTGGCTCATTCCTCTCTCTCTCACTCTCTCTCTCTCTCAATCTCATTTACTTTAATTGTTATGGCATTTCATTAATTCAGATTTAATGCCGAGCAGATGATTAACCTAGTCTCACTTTCCCCTCTCCCACACATGGTTGATGGTTCCTTAATGTCATCACTCTAACTTTCAAGGGGGTTATATATTTTATTTAAACTCCCATAATGCACTCCAGGGTGGCTTGTCTCTCTAATCCTCATTTTGCAAAAAAGCTAGCGTCAATGTTAGCCAGGGTCTAATATGGGTCGATTTAAAAAATGGGACTTGGGTGGATACTGAATGGTTTAGGGAAAAAGTGGTAGCAGCAACAGCGAAAGAGAGCATAGCTGTTACAGAGAAAATATCTGCAGCATCTCAAGGGCAGGGGAGCAACATTACAGACAGCAATGACCATTATCAATCATAATACTATACTATTCTTCATATTCTACTGTCTATAAAGGTCATGAATAAGCCATACAGTACTGGCATTTGTATTCAGTTTTACTAATAGAAAATAATGTTTGCACACTGGCTTCATTCATGCTTCATTAAACAGAGTAACCTTTTTTTATTTCAGATCTTGTGGGGAAATTAGAAACATCCTCAGCCAGCAAGCACTAATAATGAAGGCTGAAAAGCCAAAATCATCAACAGTATCTCTAATTCTCCCTCAAGACCTGGACTAAAGAAAATATTAATATGCTTAATGATGTGTGACACTTTAGCCCCAAAATATATATTTTGGAATGGAGTAAGCTGGTACTGTGCAATTGAAAGCAGTATTCAGGTAGTGAAGCAGGCAAGTTTATTTAATAATATAACAGCTATTTAAAAATTAAAGAGCATTCTTGTTCAAAGGGTTTGTGGCAACCTCAGAGGCCCACTGTATAACCCCCAAACCTGTGTTTTCCCAGTGCCTCTGATTCTGAAAAATGTGTGTGTTCCATCAGGGCTGCAGAATTAATAGTAAGAGCATAAGAACTGCCATACTAAGTCACACCAATGGGCCATCTAGCCCAGTATCATGTTTTTGACAGTGGCCAGCACCAGAGCTTCAGGAGGAATGTAGTGAACTGGGCAGTTGGAGTGAGCTTCCCCTGTCTTCCCCTCTTGGCTTCTGGTTGTCAGAGTTTAGGGTCACCCCAAGCATGGGGTTACATCCCTGACCATCTTTACTAACAGCCATTGATGGATCTATACTCCATGAACTTATCTAGTTCTTTTTTGAATGCAGTTATGTTTTTGGACATCATATCATCCTATGGCAATGAGTTCCACAGGTTAACTATGCTCTGTTGAACAAGTACTTCCTCTTATTTGTATTATACCTGCTGCCTATTCATTTCATCGGGTGACCCCTGTTTTTTGTACTATGGGAAAGGTTAAATAATACTTCTCTATTCATCCTTTCCAAACAATTAATGATTTCACAGACCTCTATTATACTTCCCTTATTTGTCTCTTTTCTAAGCTGAATAGCCCATATATTTTTAATCTTTCCTTGTATGGAAGTCGTTCATAGCCTTGATCATCTTTGTTGCCCTTCTCTGAACCTTTACCGGTTTACTATATGCTGTTTGAGATGGGGTGACCAGAACTCGGTACAGTATTACAAGATGTGTGTACACCATGGATTTATATAGTGGTATTATGATATTTTCTGTCTTATTTGCTATCCTTTTCCTGACAGTTCCTAACATTGTGTTCATCTTTTTGACCACTGCTGAAGTTTTCGGAGAACTATCTATGGTGTCTCCAAGATCTTCCTTTAGTGGTAACAGCTAATTAGAACCCACCATTTTATGTGTATATCCGGGATTTATTTTTCACTGTGCATTACTTTGCACTTAACAATATTGAATTTCATCTGCCATTTTGTTGCCCAATCACCCAGTTTTGTGAGACCCCTTTGTAACTCTTCGCACTCATCTGTGGACTTAACTATCTTGAATAATTTTGTATCATCTGCAAACTTTGGGTATGTCTATACTTACCTCTCGCGTCGGAGGCACGGGATCGATGTTCTGGGTTCGATTTATCGCGTCTTGTCAAGACGCGATAAATCGAACCAGGAAGTGCTCCGCCGTCGATGCTGGTAATCCAGCTCGACGAGTGGAGTAGGCGGAGTCGACGGGGGAGCCTGTGCGCCGCGTCTGGACCACAGGTAAGTTCGAACTAAGGTACTTCGACTTCAGCTACGTTATTAACGTAGCTGAAGTTGCGTATCTTAGTTCGCCGGTGGGGGTTAGTGTAGACCTAGCTTTTGACACCACACTGGTCACTCCCTTTTCGAGATCATTTATGAATATGTTGATCCAATACAGATCCTTAGGGGACCCCGCTATTTACCTCTCTCCATTGTGAAAACTGACCATTTATTCCTACCCTTTGTTTCCTATCTTTTAACCAGTCACAGATTCATGAAATTACCTTCCCTGTTATCTGATGACCACTTAGTGTTCTAAGAACCTTTGGTGAGGGACCTTGTCAAAGGCTTTCTGAAAGTCCAACTACACTGTATCAACTGGATCAGCCTTGTCCACATGCTTGTTGACACCCCTAAAGAATTTGAATAGATTGGTGAGGCGTGACTTCCCTTTACAAAAGTCATGTTGACTCTTTCTCAACTGATCATGTTTATCTATGTGTTTGATAATTCTGTTTTTTACTACAGTTTCTACCAATTTGCCCAAGGCTGAAGTTAGGCTTACTGTACTGTAACTGCCAAGATCGCCTCTAGAGCCCTTTTTTATAAACTGGCGTTACATTAGCTATCTTCTAGTCACCTTCTGTAGAGGCCTGTTTCAGCAATATGTTACATAGTACAGTTAGTTGTTCTGCAATTTCATATTTGAGTTCCTTCAGAGCTCTTGGGCGAATACCATCTGGTCCTGGTGACTCATTACTGTTTAATTTATCCATTTTTTTAAAACCTCTTCTATTAACACATCAGTTTGGGAGTGTACTTCAGATGTTCCCACAAAGGAGAGCTCGGATGTGGGTATCTCCCCCAGATCCGCGGCAGTGAAGACTGATACAGCTTCTCCACAGTGGCCTGGTCTTCCTTGAGTGCTCCTTTAGACATCTGGTCGTCTAGTGGCCCCATTACCTGTTTGGCAGGCTTCCTGATTCTGATTCTTTAAAAAATTCTTACTGTTAGTTTTTGCGTCTTTAGCAAGTTGCTTCTCAATTTTTTTCTTGGCCTGCCTTTTTATACTTTTACCCCTAACCTGCCAGAGTTTGTGAACCTTCTTATTTTCCTCACTAGGATTTGACTTCCAATTTTTAAAGGATGCCTTTCTGTCTTTAATGGCCTCCATTAGTCTTCTGTTTAGGCAAGGTGGCATTCTTTTGGTCCTCCTATTGTCTTTTTTATTTGGGGCATACATTTAGTCTGAGCCTCTGTTATGTGTTTTTAAATAGTCCCCATGCTGGCATTTAACTCTTGTGACTGCTCTTTTTAACTTCCATAAACAAGCATCCTCATTTTTGTGTAGTTTCCCCTTTTAAAGTTAAATGTTACCAAGGCATTTTTTAAAATTATCCCCGCTACAAGGACATGAAATTTAATTACGTTATGGTCACTATTAGCAAGCCGTTCATCTATAGTTATCTGTACTATAGATCCTGTGCTCCACTGTGGACTAAATCAGGAATTGCCTCTCCTCTTGTAGGTTCCAAAACTAGCTTCTCCAAGAAGTAGTCATGTACGGTGTCTAGACATTTTACATCTGCATCACACCCTGAGATGATATTCATAGATTCATAGATTCTAGGGCTGGAAGGGACCTCGAGAGGTCATCGAGTCCAGCCCCCTGCCCTCATGGCAGGACCAATTACTGTCTAGACCATCCCTGATAGACATTTATCTAACCTACTCTTAAATATCTCCAGAGATGGAGATTCCACAACCGCCCTGGGCAGTTTATTCCAGTGTTTAACCACCCTGACAGTTAGGAACTTTTTCCTAATGTCCAACCTAAACCTCCCTTGCTGCAGTTTAAGCCCATTGCTTCTTGTTCTATCCTCAGATGCTAAGATGAACAAGTTTTCTCCCTCCTCCTTATGACACCCTTTTAGATACCTGAAGACCGCTATCATGTCCCCTCTCAGTCTTCTCTTTTCCAAACTAAACAAACCCAATTCCTTCAGCCTTCCTTCATAGGTCATGTTCTCTAGACCCTTAATCATTCTTGTTGCTCTTCTCTGGACCCTCTCCAATTTCTCCACATCTTTCTTGAAATGCGGTGCCCAGAACTGGACACAATACTCCAGTTGAGGCCTAACCAGCGCAGAGTAGAGCGGAAGAATGACTTCTCGTGTCTTGCTCACCACACACCTGTTAATGCAGCCCAGAATCGTGTTTGCTTTTTTTGCAACAGCATCACACTGTTGACTCATATTTAGCTTGTGGTCCACTATAACCCCTAGATCCCTTTCTGCCGTACTCCTTCCTAGACAGTCTCCTCCTATTCTGTATGTGTGAAACTGATTGTTCCTACCTAAGTGGAGCACTTTGCATTTGTCCTTATTAAACTTCATCCTGTTTACCTCTGACCATTTCTCCAATTTGTCCAGATCATTTTGAATTATGACCCTATCCTCCAAAGCAGTTGCAATCCCTCCCAGTTTGGTATCATCTGCAAACTTAATAAGCGTACTTTCTATGCCAATATCCAAGTCATTGATGAAGATATTGAACAGAGCCGGTCCCAAAACAGACCCTTGCGGAACCCCACTCGTTATACCTTTCCAGCAGGATTGGGAACCATTAATAACTACTCTCTGAATACGGTTATCCAGCCAGTTGCGCACCCACCTTATAGTAGCCCCATCTAAGTTGTATTTCCCTAGTTTATTGATAAGAATATCATGCGAGACCGTATCAAATGCCTTACTAAAGTCTAGGTATACCACATCCACCGCTTCTCCCTTATCCACAAGACTCGTTATCCTATCAAAGAAAGCTATCAGATTGGTCTGACATGATTTGTTCTTTACAAATCCATGCTGGTTATTGCCTATCACCCTACCACCTTCCAAGTGTTTGCAGATGATTTCCTTAATTACTTGCTCCATTATTTTCCCTGGCACAGAAGTTAAACTAACTGGTCTGTAGTTTCCTGGGTTGTTTTTATTTCCCTTTTTATAGATGGGCACTATATTTGCCCTTTTCCAGTCTTCTGGAATCTCTCCTGTCTCCCATGATTTACCAAAGATAATAGCTAGAGGCTCAGATACCGCCTCTATTAGCTCCTTGAGTATTCTAGGATGCATTTACACTTGCAACCTATTCTCTTTTTTTATTTTTGTTTTTATTTTACTTTTTATTTGTTTGTAATGTGCCAGCAGGCTTTGCCAACAGGTGTGAAGGCATGTATTCAGTGTTTAACAGAGAGGTATAAAGTCCCTGCCCCAAACAGAGTACAAACTGAGGGCCCGTTCCTGTTCCTCTTAACTTCAATGAGAGCAAAAGCAAGTCTGAAGTGAACAAATTCAAGACAGGGACTGTGCTTAGCTGCCCACTGGGGTTGCTATCAGAGTGTAAATAATAAATAATTTAACAATCCAATTAATTTTACCTTCAAAATAATGTTCAGAGGCTTTATTTTATTTTTTGGCATATTAACTCTACCATTTTGGTTAATATCAAGAATTTGGAAGTTAGCAACATTGTCCAGTGCATGCCTTGTGATCAGGGGCTTTCAGGAATGTCATTGTACTTGTAGAGTTGTGGCCCACAACTTGTGGGGTCTAATATTACAGAAGTGAACTCTGTCAGCTTCATAGGGTATGATAGTTTGGGTATTCAAAGTGCTCCTTCCTCTTTGTCACAGTCTGGCAGTTAGGAGCTTTGTGTTCTGTAGGCTTTGTAAAGGGGCTCCAGGCTCTCTCTCTTTAATTACAGCTGTTGCTGTTAAATGAAACCTAGGAACATTGTGGCAACTGGACTTAATTTATGGGCAATGCAGCACTTTATAGTCTCTATAGTGGTATGCACTGAAATGCACGCTCTCCAGGCTGGCAGACATAAAATCAAATACCAGCTGTGTTTTAGTTTGCAGGCACACATGCAAATTGTGCTGTCACTCTACTTTGCCTGTTTGCTCTATGTGTTATAACAGACAAGTACAGAGCCTAGCAAGAACTTGGCTCTTTTTGAAGCGACCAGGATTCTTGTATATTTCAATTTCCTATTTACTTACATGAATTTAACAGCTGGGTAGAGAAATGATATATGCATGCACACACCCTCTAGAATGGAGAAAACACTGCCTGATGGTTTGTTATTGTAGGACCTTTCAGCAGAAGAGTTTAAATAATATCTATATAAGATCCTCTTATTTCTTGGGATGAGGACATTAGTCAGGGTTGCAGTATTGTTCTACCTTACAGTTCCTTGAATCAAATGTAGGCTAAATTCTAGGTTCCACACAGGCTGTCTTTATTAGCCCAGGTCTACACTAACCCCCCCGTCGAACTAAGGTACGCAACTTCAGCTACGTGAATAACGTAGCTGAAGTCGAAGTACCTTAGTTCGAATGAAAAAGCACTTACCCGGGGTCCACACGTGGCGTGCAGGCTCCCCCGTCGACTCCGCCTACTCCGTTCGTCGAGCTGGATTACAAACTGTTTGTTTGTTTTTTTGATATGGGTAGAGAACATATTTTTCTCTAACTTAATTCTTAGAAATTGGTTGAACCATTTTGGGTGAAATTTTCCCAAAAAATCAGCCTGAGGCAGACACTCAATATGGAAAATATCAGCCCAAATGTTTAAAGTTTGAAAAAGTTACAAGCAACTGAAAACCAGGGTCTTACCATGGGAAGTGTCAGGCAACCTGAATCATAGAATCATAGAATCTCATGGTTGGAAGGGACCTCAGGAGGTCATCTAGTCCAACCCCCTGCTCAAAGCAGGACCAACCCCAACTAGATCATCTCAGCCAGGGCTTTGTCAAGCCTGACCTTAAAAACCTCTAAGGAAGGAGATTCCACCACCTCCCTAGGTAACCCATTCCAGTGCTTCACCACCCTACTAGTGAAAAAGTTTTTCCTAATATCCAACCTAAACCTCCCCCTCTGCAACTTGAGACCATCACTCCTTGTTCTGTCATCTTCTACCACTGAGAACAGTCTAGATCCATCCTCTTTGGAACCCCCTTTTAGGTAGTTGAAAGCAGCTATCAAATCCCCCCTCACTCTTCTCTTCTGCAGGCTAAACAATCTCAGTTCCCTCAGCCTCTCCTCATAAGTCATGTGCTCCAGCCCCCTAATCATTTTTGTTGCCCTCCGTTGGACTCTTTCCAATTTATCCACATCCTTCTTGTAGTGTGGGGCCCAAAACTGGACACAGTACTCCAAATGAGGCCTCACCAGTGCCGAATAGAGGGGAATAATCACGTCCCTCGATCTGCTGGAAATGCCCCTACTTATACAGCCCAAAATGCCGTTAGCCTTCTTGGCAACAAGGGCACACTGTTGACTCATATTCAGCTTTTCGTCCACTGTAACCCCTAGGTCCTTTTCTGCAGAACTGCTGCCCAGCCATTCGGTCCCTAGTCTGTAGCAGTGCATGGGATTCTTCCGTCCTAAGTGCAGGACTCTGCACTTGTCCTTGTTGAACCTCATCATATTTCTTTTGGCCCAATCCTCTAATTTGTCTAGGTCCCTCTGTATCCTATCCCTACCCTCCAGCGTATCAACCACTCCTCCCAGTTTAGTGTCATCTGCAAACTTGCTAAGGGTGCAGTCCACACCATCCTCCAGGTCGTTGATGAAGATATTGAACAAAACCGGCCCCAGCACCGACCCTTGGGGCACTCCACTTGATACCGGCTGCCAACTAGACATGGAGCCATTGATCACTACCCGTTGAGCACGACCATCCAGCCAGTTTTCTATCCACCTTACCGTCCATTCATCCAGCCCATACTTCTTTAACTTGCTGGCAAGAACGCTGTGCGAGACTGTATCAAAAGCTTTGCTAAAGTCAAGAAATAGCACATCCACTGCTTTCCCCTCATCCACAGAGCCAGTTATCTCATCATAGAAGGCAATTAGGTTAGTCAGGCATGACTTGCCCTTGGTGAATCCATGCTGACTGTTCCTGATCACTTTCCCCTCCTTTAAGTGGTTCAAAATTGATTCCTTGAGGACCTGTTCCATGATTTTTCCAGGGATTGAGGTGAGACTGACTGGCCTGTAGTTCCCCGGATCTTCCTTCTTCCCTTTTTTAAAGATGGGCACTACATTAGCTTTTTTCCAGTCATCCGGGACCTCCCCCGATTGCCATGATTTGTCAAAGATAATGGCCAATGGCTCTGTAATCACATCGGCCAACTCCTTTAGCACCCTCGGATGCAGTGCATCCGGCCCCATGGACTTGTGTTCGTCCAGCTTTTCTAAATAGTCCCGAACTACTTCTTTCTCCACAGAGGGCTGGTCACCTCCTCCCCATACCGTGCTGCGGAGTGCAGCCATCTGGGAGCTGCCCTTGTCTGTGAAGACAGAGGCAAAAAAAGCATTGAGTACACTAGCTTTCTCCACATCCTCTGTCACAAGGTTCCCTCCCTCATTCAGCAAGGGGCCCACACGTTCCTTGACTTTCTTCTTGTTGCTAACATACCTGAAGAAACCCTTCTTGTTACTCCTAACATCTCCAGCTAGCTGCAACTCCAAGTGTGATTTGGCCTTCCTAATTTCACTCCTGCATGCCTGAACAATATTTTTATACTCCTCCCTGGTCATTTGTCCAATCTTCCACTTCTTGTAAGCTGCTTTTTTGTGTTTAAGACGAGCAAGGATTTCACTGTTAAGCCAAGCTGGTCGCCTGCCATATTTACTTTTCTTTCTACACATCGGGATGGTTTGTTCCTGCAACCTCAATAAGGTTTCTTTAAAATACAGCCAGCTTTCCTCGACTCCTTTCCCCCTCATGTTATTCTCCCAGGGGACCTTGCCCATCAGTTCCCTGAGGGAGTCAAAGTCTGCTTTTCTGAAGTCCAGGCTCTGTATTCTACTGCTCTCCTTTCTTCCTTGTGTCAGGATCCTGAACTCGACCATCTCATGGTCACTGCCTCCCAGGTTCCCATCCACTATTGCTTCCTCTACTATTTCTTCCCTGTTTGTGAGCAGCAGGTCAAGAAGAGCTTTTCCCCTAGTTGGTTCCTCCAGCACTTGCACCAGGAAATTGTCCCCTACACTTTCCAAAAACTTCCTGGATTGTCTGTGGACCGCTGTATTGCTCTCCCAGCAGATGTCGGGGTGATTAAAGTCACCCATGAGAACCAGGGCCTGTGATCTAGTAACTTCTGTTAGTTGCTGGAAGAAAGCCTCGTCCACCTCATCCGCCTGGTCTGGTGGTCTGTAGCAGACTCCCACCACGACATTACCCTTGTTGCTCACACTTCTCAATTTAATCCAGAGACTCTCAGGTTTTTCTGCAGTTTCATACTGGAGCTCTGAGCAGTCATACTGCTCTCTTACATACAATAATAATAATAGGCAGTGCTACCATCCTCACCTATAATAAAGAGTATTTGTACATTATAATTAAGGCTGTGAGTTTGCCACAGTGGTCACGGATTTTTGCTTTGCAGTTGGCTTTTAATGTAAACAAGGCAGCAGACACCTGGCTACCATTCTCTGACAAACTAAAGAATGACAGAATACACTGCGTGAGACAAACCAGCAACATGAACGCTTCTCTGTGATTTATAACATCAAAGGCAGATATTTGAAATCTGGTCTGATACATAAAAACCTGAAACTTAATCAAATGAAATTCACAGTAGCTGCCAATGTATCAGTTTCTCAAGTACGCTTTAGGTAAGGGTTTGTGCGGTGTTCTAACTCCACATGAAAACTGGGGTGGACTATAAAAGTTGTCTCAAAGCTGGCCATTTGATACATCTACATCCTGTCCTCAAGTTAGTGCTAATGACCCACAAGAGAAAAATCCTGATTAAATTATAAGTACAGAATGTTAAAGCACAATATTCTCTTTCTTGACAAGAAAAAAACGGAGTTTTTTAACATTACGTTGTGTCTGCGGATAGTATTCATACAACATACAGAGTGAGGTGTTTTGGGTTGTTTTTTTAAAGTGACCACAATTAGGTCCTCAGCAATGCAGCAATATAGGTCAGGGGTGCATTTGCCCCCTCCCCCCCATATCCTTGCCTGACACAGCCAGCAAAAGCTCTAGTGCTGATGCAGTTATACCAGAAAATATGTTCTGTTGATGGTATAGCTTATTTCTTTTGGAAACTAGTTTAAGCTATACCAGCAAAAAAAAACCTCTTTTGCCAATATGGGCTGTGTCTCCATTAGTGGGGGGGTTGCTGATATAGTTGTGCCAGGATAACTATAATGGCAAACTCTTTCAAATGTAGACGAGACCATACGCTTTGTCCATTGGGGCCTCATCTAAAGGCCACTGAAGACAACAGACCATTGAAGTCTTACTGTTGACTTCAGTGGGCTTAGATCAGGCCCCAATGAATTATAAGGTAACTTCAGGCAAGATAACAGATAGCTGACCTGACAATCAGCCAGGCTTGTCTCATCTGAAACACATCAAAGGTTGGAAAACAATATTGAAATATACCCAAGATATACCCTATTATATATATATATCCTAATAATCCTTTGTCTTTAGTGATAAACAGGTCATCCCCTGTTGCTTGTTTCATCCTGTGAATTTCCTCTTTCGTTGACTTCACAATCTCTGCTTTTTCCTATGGCTCAGTATACAAATAGGTCTACATTTTCAGGCAGACAATACACGATGTGCACAGGACCGGACAGGGAGATAAACGTCTGCTACCTCCTGCCTAAAAGAAACATGTCCAAGGTGTGTCAACTCTTGGTGACCTACCTTCACTCCAAGACCTTAAAAACGTAACTCCTTAAATATTATCCGAACATATATTTTGCAATGACTATGATGACCAGTGGGCTACTAGCTTTCAGTAGAGACCTTAGGTGCTACTCTTTGGTGAACTATTATGCAGATATCTGACCCAGGGGATCCCTATAAAATCCTATGCACCTTCTATAGCTGCTTTCAGTTGGCACCAAGGGGTACCTGGGTCACGGTGTGGAAAATCCTAAACTTATGATAGGTTGCTAAGGTTTATATTAACTTACATGTGGGGTTTGTTTTAGTTAAGTTTAATCTGATTTTAAAAAATGCATACAGAACACAACTAATCATTGTTTGAATATTCTGTTTATGACATTGTTGAGTCAAGACCTTTGAAGTGCAATTCTAAAGTGGCACTGTACAAGAATGCATTGTGCAGTTCTATATTAGTGTGTCTCCATGATTTCCAGATCCAATTTGTTCAGTTCACAAGTAAAAAGATGGGTCCCCGCTCCCAATTGTCATGCCTGCAAACTCAGCCTGGGATCTGAAAGTCATGTCTGAGTGCTTTCCTTACTGAGAATATACAGTTTCCATAGGCTAAATTCTAAAACCTGTGAAACCTCACTGGGTCTGATTCTGCTCTCACACCGGTTTTATTCCAGAACAGCTTCAATTGAGTTATTCCAGATGTAGGCAAAGTAATTAAAAACATATTTAACTGTAAGCACTTGCTTAAATTAATCCCTGTTCAGTAAAGCACTTAAGCACCTGCTTAAATTCTTTGCCTAATCAGTGCCTTAGACTGGTATAATGTAAATCAGAATTTAGGCCATTGCCTCCAAGTTCAGCCTCTTAGTTGCACTTATTGATGATGTTCTAGGCTACGGCCTAAAGGGCTTGCAGGCCACTCTCCCCTAGGCCAAACCCACCATGCACAGCACAGTCTGTATGCCCTGCTGATAAAAACTGACAAAAGGACATGGTCAATTCAAGTTCCCCCTTCCCTACTCCTTCCCCACACACTGTTTTGGGAAGGTTCTAGTAAAATGAGCAATGTTCACCTTTTCACCAGACATTGGATGGAGTGATTGCTACTGTTATTGACACCACTGCTGTTCCTTCAGCGACAGGCCTGTTTCTCCCACAGCCTCAGGGAAAAAAGCCCCAGCCCTTTCTAATATTCAGAAATTCTATTCCATCCTTAGTCCTTAGCCTCGTGGTTTGCTGCAGTGTCACTAAGCCAGCTCCAGTGGCTGACATTTTTTAATTGGATTTTTCTGATTATAGAGTTTCTCCTGCACTGAACTGTATGCCATGTTGAGATGTTTCTTTAATCTTTGAGATGCTTAATTATCAGCCTGCCTTTGTGACATCATGACATTTTTGCCCTGAATGTAAGCACTTCATCTGCCTTGCTCAATTCTTTTTCAGACGCTCATAAACTGAGAAGACTTATTATGCCAATTAGTTTGGTTTTATCCAACTCAGTAAGTAACAGATGAGCCATCCTACAGAATGAACATTTGTTTCATCTCCACTGAGGTTTAGGTGTGTGCATATGGTTGGGACTGCAGTCCTCTTTCCTGCTGCTTTTCCCACCCCCCTGCCAAGCACATCAGGATAGTCTTCATTCAAGGTGGCGCGACATTTGATTAATCCTTTCCCCACCTGTGACACTACAATTATACTTAATAAAAGATATGGAAAGAGGACATTTTTCTCTAACCAGTAAGGCAAATTCCTTGTAGAAGACATTCTTCAGGCTAGAGGATTGCTGGCATATACCAGCTGGACGCAGGCAGCAATTCCATGCCTATTCTAAAAGACTTAAAAGTTAGCAGCTATAATGCTAACACCAACCAAACAGAATGCATGCTCTTCATTTTTAGAGGTGGATGGTTTCATCCAGGTTGGTGGATGTCTACCTATGAGAAAATAAACAGTACAAATATGTCCACACTCTCACATAGGGCATCCACCTAATAGGAAGACTGCTGGGAAGTAGCAAGCAGTGGAACGACAACAAAGAAAATGAGTTGAAATTAGCAAACTTGAGATAACTACATACTCATCTATTTTATAGATTCCATACAAAAACTGTGTTAAAATGGAGTTAAGACTGAGAGTGCATATCAGTCATTTAAGGTGAATATATTACCTGGATGCTGTTGCTATCCCCAAATCAAGCATTATAAACCCAGGAAATTCAGAGTAAAGGTTAAGCTGAAGAGAAATCCAAACATCCTAGGGTTTGGAAATGCACAGTTAGGGCACCCAAACAATTTTAACTTTGCCTTGTTGTGACACACATTGGGGTTTTCCCCCCCACTCATGGCATGACCACAGGGCACAGTTAAAGAGTTACAGACATATAAACAATGGATACCTCAGAGGCTTGCGAGATCTGAGAGGCACAAGTTGGGCTAGGCTAGGCTTTTCTTCTAATGCTTTGTACAAGCACTTTTCAAAGACAGACCCAGAACCCTGAATTCAATCTTCATATAAAGAGCAGGGTTTGAGTTTTAATTACCTTTAGTTACCCTGCCTCAATGTGTGTAGCGGGCAGGTAAAACTAAGTTACACTACTGCAAAATACTTGAGAGAAAGCAGCATGATAAAAGTGGTAGTTTGACAAAGCCACATTAGCACTGATGTAGCTCTTCAGAGGCCTAGGTGCTGATACCTCAGGGGCCAACTGGTTGTAGGGAGGACAGCAGGTAAGACACTGCGCTCAGAAAAGTTTTTCCCAGGAGTGAAATGAAAATTAAATGAAAATGAGAGAAGTTATCCAAAACCGTTATTTCTTTTAGTAACAAGAAAAGCAGAGGGCAGCTGTTTCACAGGCAGACGAAGCTTACACGGGTTGCTGCCTGCACCTCATTGAAGGATACAGAAACTTTAACTGGCAATCAAAAAATCAGACCAGCTCCCTTCAGAGGACATGGGAGGACATACTATCAGTCCTCCACACAGATAGATGCCCTGCATAAAAAAATGCTACGTACTTTATGTTGAATTTTCAAAAAAATCAGACAATATTTAGATCAGCATTAGATAGTACGGGTTCTAACTTCCTAATGAATCTTTGAAAGCAGATGTCTTCACTTGGCTGTGTCCAAATTAACAGAAAGTATAGCACAGAACAACATATTTCTATTATAAATGGTTCTCTAAATAGAATGAATCCCCCGTCTCTCTTATTATTTCAGATAATGAAACTTTATTTTTACTTATTCTGTAATCATAAAATTTCATTTCACCTTTATAGTTTTTCTCTCATACAGAACAACGTTCATGAAGTGGCATTTAATGAGCCTCTGCTTTCCAAAGTCCTAGAGAGAAATGCTAATTGAGCCTGTTAGAGTCATTTGTAAGCTATAAGATATCACTGAACTCTTTTTACTTCTCTTCAGGGACAATCATGAAGTTTTGTAAAGAAAAAAAATTCCATAAGTGTAAAAGGTAAAGGATCCTCCCTGTTTTTCAGTAATCTTCTACTCAGACACGGATAACAAATTAGAACAACAAACAGAAGTAGACAACAAATGAGAAAGCCAAGTGAAATTAGCAGATCCAGTATAACACATGGGGTTTGTAACGCCATCTATTACTAAGGTTGCCTGACACTTCCCACTATAAGACCCTGTTTTCTGTTGTTTATAACTTTGCCAAACTAACCATTTGGGCTGAAATTTTCCATGCCAGGTATCTGCCTCATGCTGTTATTTATTAATTATTACTTTTGAAAACTTTGGCTAAAACAATCCAGCCATTTCTGAGAACGAGGCAAGGGGAAAACACATTGTTTGGCCCATTTTCAAAAGTTTTGTCAGCCTTTACATTGAAAATCTCTAGCACCCCCGTGCCTTTGAGCAGAGGCTTGACATTTGGAAAGGAGTTGCCTTTGTGTCAGGGACGTCTGTTTGGCCATCCTCATGAAACCTGCCTGAATGTGAACAAGTTATAAGTCCTTGAAAAATGCAATTTGCACATGTCCACTTGAGACTTCTTAGCTTCTAGCACAGCGGTGTCCAATACGTTCGCCACTAGTCACATGTGGCTAATAGGCTATTGAATTGTGGCTAATGCATGTGGTTTTTTTTATAATGTGGCTTAATGTGGCTTTTTTATAATGTGGCTAATAAGAAAAATTCAAAACCACAAGTGTGGCTAGCATCGAATTTCTATTGGACACCGCTGTTCTAGCACCTACATTCTCCAAAGATTCTGTCTGCACTGGGGATGCTCCATCCTGGTGCTGAGAAAGACTTTCCCTGCAACTGCACCTCTGGGCTGCTGTGGGCCATGCCAGATCCTGATCCTGGCACCTGAACTAAGAGCAGGGAACCTGTCTCCTGTGGTCTCAGGGTATGCCTACACAGGGAAAAAAAACCTGCAGCTGGCCCACGTCAGCTGATTTGGTCTCGTGGGGCTCATGCTCTAGGACTGAAAAATTGCCGTATAGATGTTTGGGCTCGAGCTGGAGCCTGAGCTCTGGGACCCTGTGGGGGTGGAAGGTCCCAGAGCTCGGGCTCCAGCCCAAGTCCGAATGTCCACACCACAGTTTTTAGCCCCACATCCTGAGTCCCACAAGCCGACCTCAGTCAGCCGACCTCAGTCAGCCATGGCCATGCCACGGGTCTTTTATCCCTGTGTAGACATCCCCTCAATGACACCTCCCCGCCCCGCTGGGCTCAAGTAATAAGGAGGAAGCTGCCTGATTTGCTTGTGGAGGAGAGAAGAGCCAGACCTGCCAGTGGCAATAGAGGTGGGAGCAGATTTAAACAAGGATCCTTGGGATGGAGGGAAGACTGGGATTGGAAGCCAGCAGGGAGTGGGAGAGGGAAACCGGGACTGGTAGCTGGGGTGAGCAGGAGACTGGGACTTGCACTGGAACCTGGGGGCGGAGACTGGGAGTTGAGGGGAGAGATTGGGGCTGGTCGGTCAAACAGACTGGGACAAAGAGCCGTGGGTTGGACACTGAGACCGGATGAGGAACATGGGGAGGGAGACCAGGACAACAGGCAACCTTAGCAGTGGCATTTCCTAGCTTTTATGTGCTTGACTTTGCAAACTTAATAGTGTTCTTTGAATGTAGGGGGACTTTTTTCAGTGTGTAATGATAACCAGGCAGATTAATATTTCAGCTCCTAAGGCCACTATGACAATAACAGTAGTTTTCAGTATACATTTGACACACAGAGCGAGTCTGCCCCTGAAGGGACATATGAGAGATAATGTACTATAAAGGATCAGATAATTTGCCTTTAGAGTACCGTGGGATCCAGGCCTTTTCATAGTGCGCCTATTAGCAGTCTCTTTCAAATGCCAGATCCCTGTCCATCCGTCATGCCAAAGTTTTTTAATAGACTAAATCTTTGTTAACTTTAAGTTTTTAACAAAACAGGGTGTGTGCGCGCGCAATGCAGAATATAGGTCCTTGGCTCCCCCTAGGGAGACCAGACAGTAAGTGTGAAAAACTGGGATGGGGGTGGGGGGGTAATAGGAGCCAGGGCTGGTGCAAGGAAGTTTCGCGCCAGCCCTGCGCCCCACCCCCCCTCCAGCCAGCTCCCGCGCCCGCGGGAGCTCAGCCTCCCCTCCACCCGCGGGCGCTCAGCCTCCCACCCCACCCATGACCTGGAGCTGAGCGGGGAGCCAGGGGCAGGGGCGCGGCTCGCAGCGGCTGCCCCACGGCTCCCTGCTTAAGTGCTGAGCGGGGGGGGGCAGCGAGGCGGCTCGCGGTGGCTCCCCGCTCAGGCGCTGAGTGGAGGGGCAGTGGGGAGGCAGCCGCTCGCTGTCCCCCAAATTTTGGCGCCCAAGGTGACCTGATAGGAGCCTATATAAGACAAAACCCCAAATATTGGGACTGTCTCTATAAAATCGGGACATCTGGTCACACTAGCTACCCCTAGCTCATACTATCTTGCCAAATTCATAACCTTTGCAAGGGTCCTGGCTCCTCCCATTGCTGCAAAGCTTTGCAGAGTCCCCAGCTCCTTTGGCTTCCCCTTAATCTGTAGAATTTTGGGGCTCTAAAAGTTCCTCAGGACTCTAGATCCTTTACTTTTGATGCTCTGTGAAGCTTAAGAGCAATCCCCAGGGTTCATTTTTCTTTTCCACATCTTGCCCTGCACAGGTTTCTAAAAGTGCTCATCAGGTTGTATAGATTACACAACATGCTTGTTGGACCATGCAGATGCTAGACAGTGCCCTTTCTGCCAGGTGGGTCCCTAGTAAGGCTTTATAAAGAGTTACTAAATAATAAGGCAGATTTTTTTAAATGTATCCTTTTAAAATTGTGATTGCTTTTTAAGTATTCTATGCACCACATCTTTTAGCTAACGTGACCCAGTAGGTAAGACAATTGATAGAATATTTTTAAAAGTGTAATTGTAAAGCATTGATAACTTTAAAATATTATGAGTAATTGTTTTCCAACTTTCCAGAAAACAAGCATATTACTACTTTCCCCTGTGTAAAGTTATATAAGGGAGTAAACATCATGTTCATCTCAGAACCTTGGGTGCAGCTTTGGCAAAGCAGCTGCTACTCAGTGGCTCTATAGTCAGAATGATTTTTAAAGACCTAGAACTCAAAATCAGCTTGGCCAATTTCGTTGTCATTTTGCAGGAAACAATTGTTGCTTCCCACTGTTCAATGAAACTATTGCTACAAACAACTAAGTACTGTAATTGCTAGACAAGTCAAATATGCAAGCTAGGATTAGAATCCTGTTTCTTTAGTTCTAAAAACAAGAATACAGGTCCCTACTACTTGAGCTAAGAGGAAGTCTCTATGACAGAGGTAGGTTATAGAAGGATCTTTATGTTCTCTCTCAGCTGCAGCCAGCCACATAATGCTCATTCAGACACTATAGCCTAACAATGGATAATATTTTTGCTTAATTACAACCTCTTTACTGCAAAGATTCCCTGTGCAGGAATTGTCAAGGAGATGTAACAAGGTAGACCACTTGAAGGGGCAATAATAAGCTATATTTTGGTTAGAGTTGCACAAAAACGTTAGCAGTCAAAATTCTAAATCACGGTACTATTTTTGTGTCCTGAAATCTAAGCAGATTGATGAATTTTCTTCAAACTTTTCAGAAATGTTTTCATTAGCTTTCAGAGTAAATATAGTAATTATAATTATGTGATTCAGATGTTCTTGAAAAGCCTGAAGAGCACCTTCCCTATTCTGCTCATTAAGAAATTTATTGATAAACTTTTATTCCTCCTCTTGGATGGGGACAGTGGGATTCTTAATTTGGAACTTGTGTCACTATCTTCTTTTGTGGCTATAGTGGCACTTTTACAGGATTTCTCATCTGTGCCCCAAAGATGACTGAAATCCAACTTCTCCTTGAAGAAAACCTGAGCTCCAGATTTGTTTTCTCGGGAAAGTGTAATTTAGTGCTCATCCACTATCTAAAATAAGCCATTATGAAAGTCAATTGGCCAACAACAGTACAATATTTCTAGCTTGAACAATTTGAAGACTTACTTCAATCTAACGCAGTAATTTTCCATGTAGAGATCATTCTTCTACCCTATACCATGTCCTCTAGAAATAAATACATTCCAGTGCAGAGCAACAACATTCACTGTAGATATCTCTGGGAAAAAATGTCCCCTGTGTATTATCTCATAAAGCCAATTGACTTGGCTCATATGTTTTCCTCTTCCTGAAGAGATTTTTAAATCTCTCATTGATAAGAAAGTGCAGTTAATCTCCTGTCAATGGCTTAATCTAAGGACTACCATGAAAAATGAAAAAGCCATAAAGTCCATGCAGTTTATACTATCTCTGCGAGATACTAAATTTAGTGTGAGATTTTCATACCCTATACTCCTGTGCAGACACACATGGACTTGTAGCATTATTTATTTCTCACAAAATCAGAAATATCTGTAATCTCTCCTAAATCTCCTAGGGCATATGAGCATCCATCTTGTTTCATCATCAAAACAGAATGAGATGGTTTTGGGAAAAGAAAGACACCTGGCAGATTGCCATCTCTACTCCTCCAGAACATTTCTATGCTTCAAATTCACTGTAAAGACAGTTTTCCTCAGGCTGTCACTGTAGAACACATTTTCCTATCATTTTCAGAGATGAATCTATTATTTCTTATTCTTATTATTTCAAAGTCCTCTAGAAACTATATCCTAATGTCCTCCATGAATCAGTCTTTTAAACAAGACACATTTCCAAAGAAGAAGCAACAAGCAGATAGTATCTCTTTCATGTTGGTAGGTTAACAAGCTTCTTTGCCCAACTCAGCAAGGCACTTAGGCATGTGAGTAACTTTAAGCACATGCATAATCTCATAAAGTTCAATGCAGCTGGAGGACCTTCAAGAAGAAAGTGACATGGTCTGATCAACAGGCAAGGAATGCTATTACCATTATTGGTATTAAACTAGTGCTTAGAGTCCCAACTCAGATCAGCGCCCCATTGTGTTAGGCCACATGCAGACAGACAGGAAGAGGCAGTCCCTGCCCTGTGCGGTTTACAATCTAAACAAAGGGGGTGGGGGAGGAAGGCACAGATAGTATGTCTATACTGCATTGTAAACCCAGGTCAATGGGACTCGAGCTTGTGAATTCGGTGTTTCCAAGCCCATGCTTGAGCATCCACACTGCACTGTAAACCTGGGCTTACAATTGCTGGATCTGGGTCTCTCAGAACCATGCTGCACTATGCAGATCTTCTGACTCAGCTCTCAGGCTTGAGCTGCATCCACACTGCCAAATAACAGGGGGATTCAGGTTCTGATCCACCTCCCCAGAAGGGTCCTAGGACTCACTTCAGACTGATGTGTGTGTGGATGGAAGAGGGGTTTGGGCTCAAACCTGAGCCCGGACTTAGTGTCAGGGCCGGCTCCAGGCACCAGCCTACCAAGCGGTGCTCAGTTTTTTTTTGCTTTTTTAAAGTACTGTGGAGCTGCCCTTGGGGCTGCGGCCGGCTGGGAGAGCAGGCCGGGGCCAGGCTGGCCGCCCTCCCCGCGGCGCTCCAGCCACGGCCGAGAGAGTGGGGCCCGGGCCGCCCTCCCCGTGGCGCTCCAGCCACGGCCGAGAGAGCGGGGCCCGGGCCGGCCGCCCTCCCCCTGGCGCTCCGGCCGCGGCCGGGAGAGTGGGGCCCGGGCCGCCCTCCCCGTGGCGCTCCGGCAGTGGCCGGGAGAGCAGGGCCCAGGCCGGGCTGGCCGCGGAGCTCTGGCCGCGGCCGGGAGAGCGGGGCCCAGGCTGGGCTGGCTGCCCTTCCCTGGCGCTCCCGCAGGGAGAGGCACTGGCGGGGGGGGGGGGGGAGGGAGGGAATTGTTGCAGCGCAACACTGGGGCGGGGGGGGGGAGGGGGGAGGTTGCGTGGGCGGGGGTGTGGTTTTTTTGTTGTTTCGGTGGGGCGGCTCTTGGGGTGTTTTTTTGGTTTTTTTTGCTTGGGGCGGCCAAATAGTTAGAGCCGGCCCTGCTTAGTGTGCAATGTACACACAGCTAGAGAGGTGAAGTGACTCGCCAAAGGTACAAGTGTAATATAGTAGAATCTCAGAGTTACGAACGCCTCAGGATTGGAGGTTGTTCGTAACTCTGAACAAAACATTACGGTTGTTCTTTCAAAAGTTTACAACTGAACACTGACTTGATATGGCTTTGAAACTACTATGCAGAAGAAAAATGCTGCTTTTAACCATCTTAATTTAAACGAAACAAGCACAAAAACAGTTTCCTTACCCAGTCAAATCTTTTTTTTTTAACTTTCCCTTTATTTTGTTAGTAGTTTACGTTTAACACAGTACTGTTCTGTACAGTATTTGTTTTTTGTCTCTGCTGCCTGACTGCATACTTCCAGTTCCAAATGAGGTGTGTGGTTGACCGGTCAGTTTATAACTCTGGTGTTTGTAACTCTGAGGTTCTAGTGTATTAGCCGACAGTACAATGCCACCCTACTCCGACTGTGAAGTATGTGATGGTGGTGGTGGAGGAGAGGGTGCAGGAGAAGTCAAAGAGCCATCATTCTATTCACCTCTCAGGGCTGTCAAGGCACTCTGCACAACCAGTATGTGGTCAGGACTCATTGCATTGTGAGCATGGCCAGCTGGAGATGCCTGGAGCCAGGAGAACATTCGTTCTCAGTGCAGACTTGTCCTCTACCAAGCCTGTGGAAATTTCAGAGGAAATCGTCTTTGGAGTTGAAGCTGGTCCTGTCCAGTACACAGAGGGGTGGGGAGAGGGCACATCCTCTGAAATGGGGGCCAAGCTGGAGGCTTAGGTCTTGACTCAAAGCCCACTGAAATCAATGGGAGTCTTTCCATTGACTTCAATTAGCTCTGGATAAGGCCCACAGAGAATTCCCAAGTATTTTTAAATGATTATTTTTAGGTGGAGAACAAAATGAATCTGGTTTCAATTGTGATGCCAGATAACACTGATTTATCCAGACAAGCACCAAAGGTGAAAGGGCAGATACTTGGAAACACCTGACCTCAAGTCCTCTATGGCCTCAACATCATCTGCATCCATGTTTTCTCCAGAGAGGTTCTCCACCCAAATGGCTGAGCTACATCTCCTTTCTGGCTGTGGGGCCATTGTGGGTCTCCAGCAGAAACTATCCAAGGCCACCACTGCTTTGCTGATAGTGGGGGGAGGGGATGAATAAATTAGAGTATATGCTGTGTGAAGAAAAATTACTTTCAGAAGTAAGAGAGCTGTACTAGGATAAACAACTGTCTGAAGTCTTATATCTAAATGTCAATCTTTTCCAAAGCCTGGGCATTTGAGTCCATGCTAAGTGGCAAAATTCAAAGAGGTCACTTTCCTGCCAGGCAGGAATCGAATGAGCAGCTGAGGAGGAATGAATGACTCCCAAAGAGAGTGGAGATGCTTCAGTTCAACTGATTGCCTTTCCTGCCTACTGCTGCTGTTGATCCTATGCTTTGTGATGTGCACAGCAGGTTTCAGAATATGTCTTAACCAGCCAGGAATGTAATGGCAGGGGGAGGCATGGAGCAAGTTTAGTCAAATTTCTCTCTACTATATAAAGGCAGAAAATCGATATATTCGTATTTCTACAGTGTCATGGGTGTGCACAGTGCCGTACAAACATATGCTGATATAAAAAGGCAAGTTCCCCATCATCAAGAGTCTTCAATCTAAGGGCTAGTCTACACTTACCCGCTGCGTCGGAGGCGTCGGATCGATCTTCTGGGTTCGATTTATCGCGTCTTGTCTAGACGCGATAAATCGAACCAGGAAGTGCTCCCCCGTCGACGCCGGTAATCCTGCTCTGCGAACGGAGCAGGCGGAGTCGACGGGGGAGCCTGGGCGCTGCCGTGTGGACCAGGGGTAAGTACTTTGAAGTTCGAAATAAGATACTTCGACTTCAGCTACGTTATTCACGTAGCTGAAGTTGCGTATCTTACTTCAAACTTGGTGGTTAGCGTAGACCAGCCCTAAGTGATACAAACGAGGGTGATGGAACATCTCTCCAAAAGCAGATGAAACATCTATTCAAAACTCTGCTGTAAAAAACCATCTACTCTGTCTCACATTCTGGCCATGTTCAGCCCCTCATCAAAAATCTTCACTGGATTCCTGTTGCATCCTGTATCAAAATACAAGCTCATTTTGCATCTCACAGTTTATCTCCTTCCTACCTCCCTCTGCTCTCTCACATACCTTCTTTGCACAGTCGTATCAGGATATTGGTGGTTGCATGGCTTTTGCCATTGTGTTGGCAGCTACACCGGCAAAATAAAATAAGGACTCCTGCTACAGCAAGTAAACCTCCCATTTGTGCAATCTGGATAGAAATGCTTACACACCTTTATCTACTTTGTACAAACATAAGGTAGACACTGAGAGAGTTCCTTTGCTAGGATCCACAGTATGGTTTCACTCTACAAACCATGAAATATCAAGACTCTAAATTACAATACTGCTCACCTCTCCATGAACCGAAAAATATTAATGAGAAGGTGCTGATGGGAATATCTGAGGTATAACAAGTCATAATCAATTTTGAAGTAGCTTATCAGGGATGCATAGTAAAATGTCACAGATGGCTGCCAGAACTAAAGCTCAGAATTTCAACGTACCCATTACCGAGACGTCATATTCTATCAGCAGAGTCGCTTCCTGTCCACACTGTTTCAGTATACTCATGGCTTCAGCATGTGACGTTCCAAGGAGTCGAATTCCATCAACGCTCAGCAACCTGTCGCCAGGTTTGATTGTGCCCTCTCTGAAGAGAAATTAAAGGAACAGTCCTTATTAATTTAATATCAGGTGGTTTGGAGATAATAACCACTTATGCAAAGCGATTCACTCATGCCCTTTCTGACATCTATCCCACTTGACTTTACACTTAACGTTTACTTTGACAGTAAAAACATTTAGGGGTCATTGTGAAAAGGAAATTGCTTTAATCGGATAATCAGTGATGGGAAAAACTACCCATCACTAAATAATCAAGTCACAGTGGACTGCTATTAGGTACTGCCTTTGTTACAATATATGCTCTCTCTCTCTCTCTCTCTCTCTCACTCTCATACACACACACACACCAAGCACAAACAAACTGATGAAAAAGCAGATTGCTAACTGTAAGGGATCACCTCTTGATCTACATCGCTCAACCCATTTGGACAGTTCTCTTCTTCCCCACCTGCTATCTGAAAGAAAATTGGCTAGCAATTCCATCCTCTCTCCTAGGCATATATCATAACATATCCTGAATTATAAGAGGAAATTAAAGTATTCATATTCTTAACCCAGGTTTCAGAGAAAAGGGCAGGTAAGGAGGGAAACAGAAAAAAAAGAAGACAAAGGATCTCTTGAACATTTGTTATTTATTAATTTTAGCCAGAGACAAAATTTCTAAGCATAAGCCAGAGAACTCAGCATCCTTTAAAGAAACTGTGCGTTTAGTTCCTTTAATGTTTTAAGGACACCAATGCCATTTCTGAAAATGTAATTGACATATAGAATCACTGATCAAAATAGCTTTTTTCTTCTTCTTTTTTCAGACATGGGATTTATAGATATGTATATACAGAGAGAGAGAGAGAAAATATGCTAATAGGGCCACATCCTAAACTCCTTACTCAGGACTGATTGAGTGGGAGAGTGGGAGTTAAGCCTGAGAAAGGACTGAGCAATAACTCAGGTCAGGATTGGCGCTAATATTTTCCCAGAAAAAATAATAATACACATCTAGATCATTTGTTTCTGTAGTGCAACAGAAATACATTTTGAAGTACAGTGTTGAATTAAACTGTACATTAAGGTTGCACTATGCATCAAAAGGTTGTTAGAAAGCTGTGAAGAGCATGCGATAATCCCATCATAGCATTTTTTAGGATTTCTAATTCATCTCTCTCTCTATATATATACATATTTTAAGTGTGTGACAGGCAATTCTGAAACAAGCAGCTTAGTCTCTTAATTAAAATTCATGCTATGTTATCATGCGCCAACCTCCTATGGTTGCCTATTGTTATTACAATGAAATGCATAATTTTTTAATTTCAAAGGATTGGGTTTGAACGTGTCTATTGTACTCCACAGATGTCTGTCTTAACTTCTGTCCCAGACATTCTAACCTTTCCCTCTTTCTCTCGCTACAGAGGAAAATGAATTGTACCTGTCAGCAGGCCCTCCAGGTCTAACACATGTTATTACAACAGGACGAGATTTATTTCTGTCATCATGTGCTCCACCTAGAAAAGGGAATAAAACACCCTTGTACTCTCTCTCTCTTTTTTTTTAATGAAAACTCATTTCCAAAATGCAATTCCAAAGGTTTGCAGCATGCACACTTACAGAGTGGTTAGAAAAGCAAGAACAATTAAACCACTAAAATACACCTACATGGCTGCACATGTGGAGTAGTGTTATGCTAGTTTATAATACGGATGAATCCTACTCTACTGCTCCTTTAGAATAGGATTTGTTAAATGGAGATATTCATTTCTTAACCTCCTCCCCACAAATTCATTCCCCCTTTTTGTTATCAGTACGCCCTCTTTACACCGACATTAGCACTAGGTATCCTGAATACTTTGCTGCACCGGGGAGGGGAAAATCTGTACTTAGAATAGCACAACAATGACCACTGGGAGACCCTACACATTGAAAAAGACCCAGGACACTGCTTTCCCTGAGGTTAGGGTTCTGTTACAGGTTCCATGGCCTGCAATGTACAGGAGGACAGACTAGATAATCATGATGGTCCCTTCTGACCTTGAAGTCTATGAACTAATAAACTCCCACAATTTACCATAGGAGTATCATTGTCTAAAAGCTGCATAAAAATGTTCCGTTCTCTAACTCAGCGTGAAGACTCTCATTCTACTATAGAGACTGGAGATTTACTAAACTATAAATCAAATTTTAATAGCTAGCTTATACAAATAGTGTATAAGATATCTCCTTTAAGAGCCCTGATCCCATTGCAAATGGCAAACTTCCCATCTACTTCACTGGGACCAGGATTTGGCCTTGTGTGACCCAAAGTCAGGTATGTTCTTGGCATAGTGGATTCATTACTATTGCTCCATAAATAAAAATTTATACCAGTTCATAAACACAGTACATTAAGTACAGAAGAAATCATGCATTAATCACACAGGATTTACAAACTGTAGACAACAAATCTTGAAATATGATTGCATGGTATCATAAAAACATATTGCTATTTTGCTTGTGCTCATCTAGAAATTCAGATTATTCATGTTTAGGGATAACTTACCTCGTATTACAAACCCAAAAGTGTTCCCTTCTTTATGTAAAGTAACTTCCACCGTTCTAAATATGACACCCGATCCTTGTACAGCTGAAAGATTTAAAAGAAAAGCTTTGTCTAATTATACTCATAGCTCTGCACTGCTTCCAAGCAAGCTCTTGCATTTCTGATCATACAACTGGAAGAGTTCAACTACAAAAGATCGTTTTTAAAAGCTGTAATTTAACTACAACCCATGTTCTTACTGAGAACATTGTGGATCAGATCTTTAGCTAGTATAAACTGGCATAGACCCACTGAGTTCAATGGAGAGCAATTCCAATTGACAGCCACTGAGGGATCTGGCTCTCTGTGTTTGAAGGTATGTCTACATTGCACACTCCTTTTGGCAGTGTGTAGAGTACATACACTATACACTGGCCTAGCACAGATATAAATAGCAGTGTAGATGGGGAGGTACTGCCTCGGCAAGCAGATAAGGAGATGCCTGAACCCTGTAGGTATGTACCCTACTTGCTCAGGCAGTGCTTCCCAGCTGCTGCTACCCTGCAAACTCCCCCACCCCCCGTACACTGCTATTTTTTGCAGTGTAATGTCCTGCTGCCTCCCCACTGCTGGAGTCCTTCCCTATTGCAGGAAAAGGGTTCAGCAGTTCCTTGTGGCGGAGAAAGGCTCCAGCAGCAGGGAAAGCCTTTGGCAGGGCGGAGGCAGCGGAAAGGGTCTGGCAGTTCTCCACTGATGAACCTGTCTTCACTTCCTCACCCCCGACAGAGACTTTCACTGATGTGTGTAGCTACACACAGCATGGACACAGACTGCTTTTCACTACGGTGTTGTTGTTGTTATACATGCCCTACCAGGGGTGTGCAGTGAGGCACAAAGATGTCACGTCAATTGCTCGAGGTCAGTTAAAGAATCAGTTGCTCAACCCAGAATTCGGGAATCTTTACTCTTGTTGCTCAAAAGTTATAGTCAAGATTTTTAGGCTACAAATCCCACCAACAGTAAACTTATTTTTTTGACATGGCAAAATCAGTTGTTTCCAGAGTCATGTTGAAAAGGCTGGTGCACAAACCAAGATAGTTGGGGACAATAAGCCATTGTATGAAAGTCGAAGATGTTGTTGTTAAGAAACAAAAAGTCATTTAAATGTAGTTGCTAATAGAAAAAACTTTGGAAGAAGTGGGGAATTCACTGTTTCCAAAAAACGCAAAAATCACCAGGAGAAACATTTGCAAGCTTCAAACGGGGTCTTACGAACAAGGGAGCACACAAGGAATTAAAAAAAAATTACTTAATAGCATTGTTCCATGTTGGACTTGCGATTAGCATTGCTGCAGTGTAAATAGTTAAAAGGTCAGGATGCTGTTAATAAAGGCCATACTGAAGGGCTCTGTGGACAGAGGGCACAAAATACTGGTGCATCCACGAAATACAGAGATATCAGAGGGGTAGCCATGTTAGTCTGGATCTGTAGAAGTGACAAAGGGTCCTGTGGCACCTTATAGACTAACAGAAGTATTGGAGCATAAGCTTTCGTGGGTGAATATCCACTTCGTCGGATGCAAGCAGTGGAAATACAGAGAGGGGTCCCTCACCTACATATTGGGTTCTGTGCAAAATGGAAGGTGTGGGCAGGAATATGGGATTATTACTCTCTGCAGCACTGCCCCGTCACAAGGATTCTGTGAGTAAATTAATGCTTACTCCATCATTACTACTTCACTGGGGGGTGCCTCCACAGTCTGAAACCACAACTATCCCATCTCCCCCAGCAGTGCAGTTTCAGCATGCTGGGGGGATGACAAGGTCTGCAAAGCATAAGCTGATGTACAGAAATATTCCTACTATATTACAAGGCATAGTATATATAATATTCAGTGGATGTCAACAGGGATAGCTAGGATGCTATTATTTAGTCTCGTTAACAGCTACACTTGCACAAAGAGGTCAGAAATTCTGAAAACTTAAATGAATGGTTACCACTGTAATATAGCATGACAGACACATATTTCAACTGACCAAAGTCGCACATATACCAACAGTGCCTAAACTGTAGAAAATAGATTTGGTTAGCTGCAAAAGAAAAAAATGCTAGTAAAATAACCACATCCACTGCTTAATTTATTTAATTCATTCAAATATCCTAATTCTGAACATGAAGTTCAGTTATTCTCAACAACCACTAATCAACAATAAATATTCAAAGCACATTGAGGAAGTTGCCAAAAGTTCATAAAAACAAAGAATTCCATAATTAGAGTTAATTGCTAGCAGCGAGAATACAATGGGGTTCATTAACGCTTGCCCCTTGAGGCACCATAATGCATCAGGAATGTAGAGAGATCAATGGGATGCTCTGCTTCCAGTATGCTGCAACCCTTTGTTTAGGCAGGAAAGTCCTAGCAAACTGGTTCTGCAGGTCTTCCTTCTTTTTCTTGTCCAGTATCAGTGAGAACAGACCTTTCCCAGCTGATGGGTGATATGAAGGAGCACCTACTTTTCTTAGCTGGCTGGCAGAGTGTCAGCAGCTAGCCTTATTCCAGCCAGCTGCCACTAACAGTCCCTCCAGTTCCAGCCCCGACCTTTCCAGCTCACTATCACTCCAACTACCACTACCCCACAATTCCTCCCAACTGCCACTAATTCTCTCTCTCTCTCTCTCTCACACACACACACACACCCCATAAAAAAATTGGGGATGGATGGGCTAAGGAAAGGGAAGGAAGATGTTAAGTAGGACTGTGTGTACTTCTTTTCATAACCACACCCAAAATAAGGTAAAATCAGCTAGCTTTGGGTGTCAACATTAACTTGAATCTTGGAGTCCATTTTGGACAGCTTGACCATTCACCCACTCAACTACACAGCTCCCAGCACATCCCCCCCGTCTCCATGCCTGATGTCTTCAGGGATTAGGTGATCTGCTGGCTAGCTTGGCTAGCTCTCTCCCCCACTCTTAGGCTCATCCTTTTCCCCAATGACTTCAGGGAGGGACTGTCTGGTCCACATCATCCCTCTTGCCTCTTCTGTAGTTTGCCTATTATACCAGTGCAACCTAACATACCTCTGAGCCTCAGTCTGAGGTAGAGGTCAGTGAAGTGGCAGAGACACAAAGAACAGCAATGTTTGTACACTGAGAGGCAGGCAGGTCTCCTATCACCCAGAAAACCCTTATCACGAATCTGTTGAGGGTTTGGACTTGAAGACGACAGGAGGAGGAAAGGAGTGAGTTGGCAGTCCCTGACGATATTATGGAATGGGCAGGTCACTCCTCAATCATGACCCCAGAAGTCACAAAGGTAAGGTATTCACCAGAGAGGGCTTTGTGGGGCTTTATGCATGGAAGGGGACTGCATCTTAAAAGAAGTAAGGCAGAGGCACTGGTAAAAGTAATGGGCACTATTATCTTCTTGAGATATCTTATTGTTAAAACAAAACAAAAAGGTGGAGAGGAACTAAAGACAGAGATACAGGGGCAACAGGAAACAAAAGTGGAGGTTCGAGTTCCTTTCTCTTCCCCCACCCTACTCCATAGCTCTCTTGCCTCTGAATATATCAAATGTATTTCCCAATATCCTCAGTTAATGGTCATCCCCAAAGTTATAGGGAAATAGTGAATAAGAAGTAAGTATAAACTGTTTACGTTGCCTGTATTTGGAAGCTAACTTTCAACGGGACTTGTGCTCTTCAGCCATTTTGGCAATTTTGAAAATCCCACACTACATAATCATTTGATTTGACCATTTCTGCACTCTGCAATAACTGTAGCGGAAACACACGTTTTTAAAACCTCTTATTGAGATTATTTCAGTTTATACGTCCATTACTTACAGACTGGAGGGAGCTCATATTCCACTTCTAGAACAACCCTCTCGCCAACATTCTTGAGGAGGCTGATGATCTCGTCATGGCGAAATTTTGTCAGGTTGATTCCATTCACAGATTTGATGTAGTCTCCCACGTCCAGCTGGTCACTTCTGCAACAGACACATGTTCTCTTCCGTAAACTTGTATGTCATGTTGCCAGATTAGTAGAGTTGCTTTCAATTACATTTTTAATGTTGATAAAAATGAATCTTGCCACACAACTAAATTCAAACAAGCAAAACCCTTCTTGTGCTGATTTTCCAAATAGAGTGACATTTCAATAATTTAATCTAATATAATACATAAAATATATACAAAGAAGAGAAGTATTAGTGTGTTAAATTTTGATGTAGGAAATCAGGACTGCATAACTATGCCAGTTACAGTACTCAGCTGTACCTGGGATGATTTCTCTTCCTTCATGTGCTCTTTTAACCTACCTACACACACACACACCCCTCTCTGCTTGGGCTACTGCCAGAAGTATTTTCTGGACAAGTTGTTGCCTCCACAGCCAACATCATGACTACAGCAGGTAGCCAGAGCCCATCAACACATGCTCTGCTCAGTTACTTGGAATGATTTGTCTTAATCTGGGTCTCTCCAGCTGCATCTCTCCCAAGTTACAACTTGTTCCGCTTTCTCTGTAGATGCAGGCCAGTGAGTTATGTTTTTTTTTGTTTTAATCTTAAATAAACAGGTAATCAAAAGTCATTTGAAACTATGACACCACCTTATCTGAGCTTTTCAACCATATTTTTTCCTTGACATTATATTTAGTGTGTTTTTGTAGGTTTTATCAAAGGACAACAATTCATTAAATTTAAACCATTTATAAGAAATTAAATTATTCTTGAAATGATGCATCATCAGTATTTCTCGCTTTTTATCAGAGCAGCCTTGAGGGACGCAATGGTTCAACTACTATTGAAATGTTTCTTATATCGCTTCTCTGCTCTGATGTGCTGCCTTACAGATGCTGGTAGTCACTTATTTATTAGTGACCTTTTCGATGCGGTATGTATTTTTTTGAAGCAATCACATCTTATAATGTATTTTGTGGCTTGAGATGTGGTTACCTAGCAGCGATTCCTCCTTGACGAAGGTTAGATACTCTTGGTTTCCCATCCTTGTCAATTCCACCCGATACCGTCAGCCCTAGGGTAGTGCCTTCTTTTTTCATTAATTCAACTATTGTTGAGCCCTTGAATTCCTCTGTTGAAAGAAAATTATTGGCGTTATTAAATTTAAATAGTATCACAGATGTTGCTTTTTTTTTTTAAACTATTTCATCTACCTCCCAAGGAAGTAATTTTGTATTTTAATAGGGAAAAATTTGTATATCTGCCTGATTTTTATATTACAATTCACAGGCTTGGGCCTCAGAGCTCTATGTATAGATAAATCTGATGTAGATATTCCATAACAGGTTATTAAAAAATGCACCAATAGGCTAGTATACTCCAGACTGCCAATAAATACAAAGTGTGGCAAGGCTTACATAAAAGGTAATTTTTGTGTATTCTATTTCACATTCTCAAATTGCTTTCTTTTCTTTGATTTCGCTTTCTAAAACCAAGGTTTAAATTATACACTTTTGTTGGATAACAAATTGCTGGGATAAAATAAATAGCGGGCAAATGATGTAACTGAATTTTGGATCCAGATTAATTTTGAGGCCATTACTATATGTCAATGCTAACCAGAATTATCAGGCATAATAAGATTTCAGGAAGAAATAAAATGTATCGGGTCCAATCAGTTCTCTCTCTAAGATAAACAGAGTTCCACTTTCATCTACGGATGAAAGGTGTTAAATGCTATTATAACAAGATCCAGTTCTGTCAGCTTTATATTGAGTAACACATTTCTCTACAAGTAGTCTGACTGATTTTAATGGGACACTTGCAGAGTCAAGTACTACTCCTACGAGTAAAGGTGGTAGAATCTGGCTCATAAGTGTCCAACAATGACATAGAGCCTTTTCTTCTAGAGCCTGATTTTGAAAGGTAGCCTCAGAGATAATTATTTGGGCACAATTTTGCACCCACAATTGCCAATGCAAAATCAGAGGTTGAATGGGGTCCCATTTACAGGCAGGGCCTCGAGATATACAGACTTATAAATGTATTTTAAAAGTAGTGGGGTATATCTACAATGAAGTGTATCATAATAGTCATTGAGACTCCTCAAAATGCACTGAAAAACATATCTCTGTAAATCAATACATTCTAGCACTAGGAAACACCAAGGAACAAAATATTGCTGTGCTTTCCCCCCGCCTTTATAAAAATATGAGAGTGAATTTAGTGCCCAAGAAAGTAAGCTAATGGTGGTACTAGCCTGAGCCAAGCATTGTGTGCATTTGTCTGGATAGTATGTAAAATTCTTTATAGAGCAGTGCTAATGCAATATTGTTGACCTGTAAACACCCCTGCTATTCCAGTCCTAAGAGAGAGGAGGAGACTGACAATTGTGGCCAATTGTGGGGTGGTTTATAAGGATGTGCACAAATGAGGACAAGGAAAGGTCTGCCAGCCTTATTTTAATTTGCAATTAATATGGAAACTGAAATTAGAAAAGAAAATTCTATTGTGTGTCAAACTACAGAGTGGAATAAATGACATGAGTTCAGAAAATTCAATGAATCATAGCCTAAGGCTGATCATACTTATAGTTCTATTTTCCATAATCAGCTATAATAGAGACCTCGGTGGGTTAGGTAGCTTAGTGGTTAGTGCCCTTAGTGCCAACCCCCTCAGTGGGCAGGTCTTGCAGTCCAGGTCCTCTTTTAATCAGAAGTACAGTGAGGTGGGCAGCGGGTAGGGAAGCCCAGGTCCACTCACTCCACCAAGCTGTGACCGAGGGCCCAAGGAGGGTCAACAGTGTCTGGTCCCCACAGGTACTCTCTGAGTTACGCTCCCTAGGTCACTTCCTACCGTCTGCTGTTCTTCCCCAGCTTCCAGTTCAATATGAGGTAAAAAAAAAAAGCTGCTGAGACAGAGAACAGGATGTTCCTCTCCTTTGAATTTTTGAGATAGCACAACTCTGAGTCTGACATCGGATGCATCTGTTTGGAGAATAAAGGGCTTCGAGAAGTCTGGGTGGAATAGTACTGGCTCTCAGGGGGTCAACTGGTCTTGTAGTGTATTAAATGCCTCATCACAGCTTTTGGTCTAATGGACCCTTTTGGTGTGGTATCCTTTACCAGGTCTGTCACAGTGGCAGCAATGGTCATGAAGTTTGGGATGTACTATCACTAGTACCCCACTAATCCCCCCAAATGCTGGACTTGCTTTTCTGTCGAAGGGATGAGGCAGCCCGTTAGGGCTTGTACTTTGTCCACCAGGGTTTCTAGCTGCTCCTGACTGGATAGGAAGGTCTTGGGGTATCTGGTGGCATAGTTCAAGATTACCAGTATGTATTTGTGCCCTGCTGCAGACTTCTCTACAGGCTGATCACATTTATGCCTGTTCTCTTGAAGGATACTTCCACAATGGATAGTGGTGCCAGGAGGACTTTTGGGACCTTTTTCTGGCCTGTCCACTGATATTATGGACATGAAGCAGAATAGTCTCACACCTCTTCATGGATGCCTGGCCAGCAGAACCTCATGGTCACATTGTCAAGAGTCTTCTTCCTCCCCAAGTGACCTCCACATGGGGCTGAATGGGCCAATTGCAGCACCCCCTTTCAGAATTTCTTATTTTTCCTGTCTTAGGATCCTTCATTTCCCGGTATGCTGTCTCTTCTATCAGTAAAAAATGGGGCCACTGTTTCAACTGCTGCGGGTCTAGTGCTTTACCACCTTGTGTGGGAGAGTTGCTCATAAACACTGCTCAGGGTCGGGTAATTTCTTCTTTCTTTCACAAAGTCCCCCTCATTGGACAGCAGGTCTAGGTTGAAAGGTGGTGGCGAATGCTTATGGCTCCAGTTGGGTTTAGGCAACGGGTCCTTTATCCATGAAGATGGTCCTACTCGAGGGTATTGGTCCTCTGAGCCCCTACCTTCTTATGGCCCCCTCTTGACCACCGTGGCTACCACTGCCTTCCTGGTGTTCCGGCTCCAACTCTGCTTTTTTTTTTTTTTTTTTTTTTTTTACAGGGGCATCTCACGACCCTTTGACCACTTCTTCAAAGAACTTCCGGTTGCACCCAAGCATGACCAGGTAGGCCAGGTCTTTTGCCAATCCAGCCTGCATCATTTCAGTATGTTCTTGCATGGCCAGTTATACATTTCTTTGGATAGAATTGTATATCTCCATGGATACACTGGAGAGATTAAGTCCCCAGTTGTACCTCCTTTCCTCAGCTGCCTCTCCCAGACCAAAGTCTGACTACAGACTGAGTTTATCAGACCATATACTGCTATGCCATTCATTTGTACTGGGACCAAGATCTTCCCAGGGCCACTCTTCCAAGCCCTGTCCAGGCCTGCCCATAATCACAGTCCATGAATAAGAAGCCCTTTCTGAAATGTCCGTACTGAACACATACAAAACAGCTCCCAGTGGGAGGAACTGGTCTCTCTGTTGATTCGCTCAAGGGGAGAAATCCGTTTGGATGAGGTTGTTCAGCCAGGCCAACCACAGCCCTCTTGGTCAGTGGAGGGCGGACTTCCAGGCTATTCTCTTGGCCTTTGTGCTCCCCTCCACTAGGGTTGGGTGTCCAAGTCTCCCTAATTACCTTTGTCAGAGTTCGGGCATTGGTGCTCTGCGGGAACTGGGGCTTCATAGGACTGACTTTTGGTGTTTCTGCCTCTAGCCCGAAGGACATCAGGTAGATCTCTGCCAATGACACTGCCTCGGCCAAAGTTTCTGACCAATGTCTTACCACCCACTTGCACGCCCCCTCTGGAAGGATTTAAGTGAATTGTTCTACAATGATCTTTTCTGCCACCTGGTCTCCTGTAAACATCTCTGGCTGGTGCCATCAGCAGCAGCGTTTCTTCAGAGTCTGGGCGACAGCCCATGTCTGCGCACGGGGGAAAATTTATCCAAGTGGAACTGTTGTCGGTAGCTTTCTAGTGAGATGCTGGAGGCATCTAGGATGGTTGCTTTGACATGAGAGTAGTCCTGAGCAGTTGTCGCATCGAGACTCCAATACCCCTCTTGGGACAGTGTGGTCAAGTAGGGGGGCCAACAAAGCATCCTAGTTCTCCTTGGTCCAAGACAGCCACGCTCTCCAATGTGACCAGGAATGCCTCAGGGTCATCCGTGGCCCCCATTTTGGTTAGCTTCACCGGGATGCCTGGGCTTTCATCAGCATTCCTCCAACCAGTGGTTAGACTCAAGGCTGCCTCCGGTGGTTGTAGGAGCATCACCACCTGCTGGACTAGTTGCTGCTATTCCTGCTGCTGTGGCATCTGCTGCTGTTGCTGGGCAGTGAGCTGCTGGAGCAGTTGGCTCTGCTGTTGCTGGTTTTCAAGAACCCATTTTAGCAGTTTCTCTACATCCATCCCTGTCTTTTTTCCCCACCTCCTTTCTGGTCTACTGTCAGGCCTGGGACACTATGATGTCCACACTCTCCACCAACTGTAATAGAGTCCTTGGTGGGTTTAGGTGGCCTAGTGGTTAGAGTAATTAGTGCCACCCCCAATCAGGCAAGTCTTGCAGTCCAGGCCCTCTTTTAATTAGAGGTGCGGTGAGGTGGGCAGTGGTAGGGGAACCCAAGCCCCCCCACTCCACCGGGCTCTGACCCAGGGCTCTAGGAGGGTCGGTAGTATCTGCCCTCAAAGGTGCCCTCCAAGTTACCCTCCTTGGGTCACTTCCTACCATCTGCTGGTCTTCTCCAGCTTCCAGTCCAATATAAGGTGAAAAGAAAAAGAAAAGGCAACCAAACCATCAGCCCCAATTGGGCTCACCATTCAGTTTTAGTCCCTGAGGGAGGTTTCTCTGATGCTCTTGTCAGAAACATTATGGGGAGGTCTGTCCTCCAACCCAGCCTCCCCCTTCTGATCTGGGTTGCTCCCTTTTCAACCCTTTCTCCAGTTGGAACATGCGCTATGGGGATGGATGGGTAGGGCTAGCTGGGTACAGTACTTTCCTTTAATCCCTTCCAGTCCAGTGTGGGGTTTGTATATGCTGTTACACCATCTAAAAGGTATTAAGCAAACTGGTAATATATGCTCAAAACAGATCTGTGGTATGAACCAAAACAATTATTTTAAGGTCAAAAGTTAAGAAAGAAAATATGACAAAGTTTGTAAATGCCAATGTTTCAGCTGTTCAAATACATTTTAGAACTTATTTCCAAAGCCACCAATATTATTATTATTAATAATATATAATAATAATGCAATAGCACCCGCAGGCCCCAGTAAGGGATTGGGTGATATTACGGTAGACTTAGTACACACATACAATGTAGGGCACTGAGCATGCAAAAACTTACATATATGTTTTACAAACTGTGAGTAGTCTACACGAGCTTACAGTCTAAGTAAGGTGAATAAGTTACCCTTGGGTAAGTACGTTATCCTTACCAGGTAAGAGTCAGCACCAGGTGTGGATTTAACCAATATTTTTATATGTGCCATTCTACTATAGACAAAAAGTGTCCTTTATATTTCCTGATTTTTACTCAGCCTAGTACCTGGGCAACAAATATATAATAGAGTATCTCCTATTGGATCCCCAGGAGGTGGGCGGGCACAAGCCCGCCCACTGCTAAAAGCCCCTCCCCCAGCCTAGCGGGAGGGACCACTAGACCCAGGGGCCAACTAAATCTGGGGGACAACTAATGAAAAAACAGGGATCAAGTGAGGGTCAAAGGTTCAAAACAAGGAGACCGGATCTACTATAACAACTGAGCTCTGAAAACAATGTTATTTTAAACAAACAAAACCTCTTGAGTTGAATGCTTCTCTCAGTTTTACACTGTTGCAATTCCATAATTGAATGAGCCTGCTTTTCATTAGAGTCTTATTGGTGTTCTGAGGCCAAAATCTGTCCTGCACATGACAGAACTGTAAGTAACCACCATCTTGGGACAAGAAAATTTCAATGATTACAGAACAGGTGCTCAAATACAATGGTCACAAGTACCGGTATAAGAAGATAGACTGAGTTGCACCCTAAGTGAAATCCAAGAGACACTATGACAAGATTATTATTTCTTCAAGAAGAATAGGATCGTGATTACAGTAAAAGTTCCGTTCATGGCCGGAATTTTAAATCAGACCTTTTTGGGGTATTTGTCCAATTAAAGAAAATAAATTGATTTTCATCTTTTGCAGGATGTAAATATTATGTCTTAATGAACAGAAAGCAACAAAAATGAATTGAATCATCAGAAATCATTCTCTTCTCAGAAAAAGAACGAGAGATTTTCACAAAACTACAAACGGAGAGAACATTTACTCAAAAATATATTCAATATATAAAAACATATGTGCTGCTTCCAAACATTTAGTGTGCATTTTTCATTCCTTTCAATAAAAGTTGGGTTTTTTCGTTAGTTTCAAGAAAATGCTAGAAAGTCTAGATTTTTAGGAAATACATTTGCAGTTTAGTGAATTATTCTGTGCAGGGACTAAAAACCCATGGAATTTAAAAAATGACTTGTTCCTGCTGCTTCTTTTTTACCTTAATACATGACTAATTAATAAGGGAAATCTGTGAAGAATTTTGACAATGCAGTACCTGTGGGAATTTCCACCACAAATCAGCAGAATTTCTGCAAGGGAGGCATGTTGATTTTACATTCTAAATGGGCCTCTTTTGTATCTTAATAAAAGATCACATAAGGATTTAGAGGGTTGTTCAAAAATATAGAGTAGCTTCTTAAACTGGATAGACTTCATGGCTCCTAATGCTCTCAGCTCATTGTTGTCAGGAATGATTTTCTGGCAGTCTCAGGAGAGAGAAATATAGAAAGGTTAAAGATAGGATTTGAAAACTTCATTCATGTATGGTGAATAGGGGTCTTTTCCTGGATGAGTACCATTAATTTCTGCAAAATCCAAGCTTTCATTTAAAAAATTTCAAATCCTTCTGGCTGTGAAGAAATCCTTGAAAATATGAATCAAACATCAACCAATAAAGAGCTGTCTTTCTGAATCTGCAGACAGACAGCTCCAGAGCCTCTACTGATGATCAGAGCTTGCCAAGGTGCAGCAGAATGAAAACTAACAGGTCACGTTACAGTAAAAGAATGAGAGACGACTAAGCCCTACATCTACCCTAAACATTTCTGCCAGTATAACTATACTGGCAAAAGCCTCCTAGTGTAGATGTAGCTTATATCAGCAAAACAGTGCTTTTGCCTGCATAATTTATCCTGCAAAGTAAGTTATACCAGCAAAAGCACTTTTATGTTGGTGTAACTGTGTCTACACTAGGGTTTTTGGGAGCAAAGAAATCGTATCATTAAAAAAAAAAATCATGCTCCCTAACTGACATTGCTTTACTGGCCAAAGTTTCTCATGTGGATCTGACATAAGTCACGTGTAGTACCTAAGGAGCTGAAAGACAATATTTTACAATCAAATATAATACACAAAAAACAGGACCCAAGTGTTTTATTCATTTAAAATGCCAGGGGCATAACTTTGGGACATGGCAGCACACATTTCCCCCCCCCCCCCCCCCCGCCCACTCAGCTAAAAGGCTTAGTCCTTGGATTAATAGGTGTCGGGTACATTTCTGCAAGTCTTAGGTATGCAGACTGATACCTTAGAAGCCACTTCTCCAGGTCAGGAATATGACATACTGAGTTGGTGGGGCAGCGTGGCAAAGATAGTGAAGTTGTTACTTGTGCTTTTTCATTCTGTGCACAGAGGGCCTCTGTCTCTAGGGCTGTCAATTTGGCATCTTTCATAAATTCACCCCCAACATAAATACATAACAAAAATCAAGAAATGTAAAAAAAAAAAAAAAAAGAAAAATCCCATGTGTGCGCCAGGGATGTCCAAGTGAATTTAGCTAGTAGAAAGAGAACACTTCTACATTTTTAACAAGAGTCACAAGTGTATCATTTAACCTGGTAACAAAAATATATTTGGCAGACTATAGGAAACACTACATAGTAAAATTTGCACTGTTATTTTTATGGAAGTCCTTTCAAATGAAGGAAAGAAACATTAAGTACATGACATGGTCATCCAGCCCTACCACAGTAAGTCCATTAGTAGATTTCAGAAGTGAAACAGTTAACAATGGTGGCATATAAGGTCCTCCCTACTCTACAAAAATAACTGTGTTTAAACATGATTGTGAAACATGAGTGTAGCTCAACCCTTGTTAGTTAGTTTGGTTAAAAACCACACATAGATTAGGGAACCATGTTTTAGCTTTGATATTTACCAAGGTTAAAACATAATCCCCTAACATATTCACAACATTTCTTTCCTGTCCACACAAAAGCCTCGTTTTCAGTGAGGTTTTTTTGGTCAAATTCTCCCAATATTGTTCAAGCAGCAATGCAGCTTCACCAATGCTAGCAACAGTGGGAGTTCTAACCAACTGCTAATCTATCAGGTTTTTTAAAATTACTGTCTTGTCTGGGCCCAGACACAAGACTGTTTCATACCAACTGGCAAAGGGCACAGGGGGTTCATAGGGCTGTACAGGGATCCCATGGGTCAGATATCTACATAATACTGTATACTAATGCGAGAAGTATGGGGAATAAGCAGGAAGAACTCGAAATGTTAGTAAATAAACACAACTCTGACATAATTGGCATCACAGAGACCTGGTGGGATAATACACATGACTAGAATATTGGTATAGAAGGGTACAGCTTGCTCAGGAGGAAGGGGAAAAAGGGAGGAGGTGTTGCCTTATATATTAAAAATGTATACACTTTGACTGAGATTGAGATGGAAATAGGAGACAGATTTGTTGAAAGTCTCTGGGTAAGGATAAAAGAGGTAAAAAACAAGGGTGATGTCATGGTAGGAGTCTACTACAGACCACCTAACCAGGAAGAAGAGGTGGATGAGGCTTTTTTTAAACAACTAACAAAATCATCTAAAGCACAGGACTTGATGGTGATGGGGGACTTCAACTACTCAAACATCTGTTGGGAAAATAACACAGCAGGGCACAAATTATCCAACAAATTCTTGGAATGTATTGGAGACCATTTTTTATTTCAGAAGGTGGAGAAAGCTCTTAGGGGAGAGGCTGTTCTAGATTCGATTTTGACAAACAGGGAGGAACTGGTTGAGAATTTGAAAGTGGAAGGCAGCTTGGATGAAAGTGATCATGAAATGGTAGAGTTCATGATTCTAAGGAATGATAAGAGGGAGAACAGTAAAATAAAGACACTGGATTTCAAGAAGGCAGACTTTAGCAAACTCAGGGAGTTGGTAGGTAAGATCCCATGGGAAGCAAGTCTAAGGGGAAAAACAACTGAAGACAGTTGGCAGTTTTTCAAGAGACATTATTAAGGGCACAAGAGCAAACTACCTCACTGCGAAGGAAAGATAGGAAGTATGGCAAAAGACCACCCTGGCTTAACCAGGAGATCTTCAATGATCAAAAAATCAAAAGAGAGTCCAACAAAAAGCGGAAACTAGGTCAAATTACAAAGGATGAATGTAAACAAACAACATAAGTATGTAGGGACAAAATTAGAAAGGCCAAGGCACAAAACAAGATCAAACTAGCTAGAGACATAAGGGTGACAAGAAAACAGTATACAAATACATTAGAGGCAAGAGGAAGACCAAGGACAGGGTAGGCCCATTGCTCAATGGGGGGGAGGGGAGAGAGAGGGGAAGGGAAACTATATTAGAAAATGTGGAAATGGCAGGGGTGCTTAAAGACATCTTTGTTTCAGTTTTCACCAAGAAGATTGGTGGTGATTGGACGTCCAACACAGTGAATGCCAGTGAAAATGAGGTAGGATCAGAGGCTAAAATAGCGAAAGAACAAGTTAAAATGACACAATTAGTTAAACTTAATAAGTTAAACTTAACAAATAAGTTAAACTTAAAGAATAAGTTAAAATTAGACAAGCTAGATGTCTTCAAGTCACCAGGGCCTGATGAAATACATCCTATAATACTCAAGGAGCTGACTGAGGAGATATCTGAGCCATTAGCGATTATCTTTGAAAAGTCATGGAAGATTGGAGAAATTTCAGAAGATTGGAAAAGGGAAAATATAGTACCAATTTATAAAATGGAAATAAGGATAACCCGGGGAATTACAGACCAGTCAGCTTAACTTCTGCACCCGGAAAGATAATGGAGCAAATAATTAAGCAATCAATTTGCAAACATGAAGATGATAATAAGGTGATAAGTAACAGTCAGCAAATTGTGTCAAACCAACCTGATAGCTTTCTTTGACAGGATAACAAGCCTTGTGGATAGGGAGAAGTGGTAGACATGGTATATCTTGACTTTAGTAAAGCTTTTGACACTGTCTCATAAACCTTCTCATAAAGAAGCTAGGGAAATGCAACCTAGATGGAGCTACTATAAGGTGGGTGCATAACTGGTTGGAAAAACATTCTCAGACAGTAGTTATGAGTGGTTTACAGTCATGCTGGAAGAGCATAACGAGTGGGACCTCACAGGGATCAGTTCTGTTCAATATCTTCATCAATGATTTAGATAAATGGCATAGAGAGTACACTTATAAAGTTTGCAGATGATACCAAGCTGGGAGGGGTTGCAAGTGCTTTGGAGGATAGGATTAAAATTCAAAATGATCTGGACAAACTGGAGAAATGGTCTGAAGTAAACAGGATGAAATTCAATAAAGACAAATGCAAAATACTCCACTTAGGAAGGAACAATCAGTGGCACACATACAAAATGGGAAATAACTGCCTAGGAAGGAGTACTGCGGAAAGGGATCTGGGGGTGAAGGTGGACCACAAGCTAAATATGAGTCAACAATATAACACTCTTGCAAAAAAAAGCGAACATCATTCTGAGATGGATTAGCAGGAGTGTTGTAAGCAAGACACAAGAAGTAATTATTCTGCTCTACTCCGTGCTGATTAAGCCTCAATTGGAGTATTGTGCCCAGTTCTGGGCACCACATTTCAGGAAAGATGTGGACAAATTGGAGAAAGTCCAGAGAAGAGAAACAAAAATGATTAAAGGTCTAGAAAACATGTCCTATGAAGGAAGATTGAAAAAACTGGGTTTGTTTAGTCTGGAAAAGAGAAGACTGAGAGGGGACATGATAACAGTTTTCAAGTACATAAAAGGTTGTTACAAGGAGGAGGGAGAAGAGTTGTTCTTCTTAACCTCTGAGGCTAGGACAAGAAGCAATGGGCTTAAATTGCAGCACAGGAGGTTTAGGTTGGACATTAGGAAAAACTTCCTAACTGTCAGGGTGGTTAAGCACTGGAATAAATTGCCTAGGGAGGTTGTGGAATCTCCATCATTGGAGATTTTTAAGAGCAGGTTAGACAAACACCTTTCAGGGATGGTCTAGATCAGAGGTGGGCAAACTATGGCCTGCAGGCCACAACAGGCCCACGGGACCATCGTGCCTGGCCCATGAGCTCCTGGCCGGGGAGGCTAGCCCCCGGCCCTTCCCCCGTTGTTCCCCCTCCCCTGCGGCCACGTCACCGTGCGGGCAGTGTGGCTTGCGCCTGCTCACCTCCCAGGCTTTCCAATAAGCCAGTCCTGCCACTCTGAGCGGTATGGTCAGGGGTTGGGGGGTTGGATAGGGGGCAGGAGGTCCCAGGGGGCAGTCAGGGGACAGGGAGCAGTTGGATGGGGTGGAGGTTCGAGGGGAGGCTGTCAGGGGACAAGGAGTGGGGGGGGGGGGGCGGGTTAAATAGGGGGTGGGGTCCCAGGGGGGTGGAGGGTCCCGGGCACTGTTCCCTCTAAGCTGTGCGCGTGCACACAGATCCTAAACCCTGCGCACACGGCAAAACACAGAGCGCACAAAAATTTGCACAGAAGCACAACAATTTGCACAGAAGAATTTTTTTGCGCACACGGCCTGTCAAAAATGAGAGGGAACATTGTTCCTGGGAGGGGGCGGTCAGGGGACAAGGATTGGGGGTGCTGGATGGGTCAGGGGTTCTGAGGTGGGCAGTCAGGGGGCGGAAAGTGGGAGGGGTGGATAGAGGGTGAGGACCAGGCTGTTTGGGGAGCCACAGCCTTCCCTACCTGGCCCTCCATACCGTTTCGCACCCCAATGTGGCCCTTGGGCCAAAACGTTTGCCCACCTCTGGCCTAGATAATACTTAGTCCTGCCATGAGTGCAGGGGACTGGACAAGATGACCTCTTGAGGTCTCTTCCAGTCCTCTGATTCTATAATAGTCCACCAAAGAGTGGTATGTGAGGTCACTACTGAAAGCCAGTTGCTCAATGGACATTATAATAATTGTGAAATGTATTTTTGGATAATATTTAATGAGTTATATATCTATCCTGAAAATTAGGCTCTTACAGTCTTGGACTTAAGGAAGGTCACCAGGAGGTGACATTCCTCAGAGATGTTCCTTTCAGGCAGGAGGTAACTGATACCTATCTCCCTGTTTGGCCACTTTTGTACTGTATGTCTCATACCGTGCACCTATTTGCATACTGAGCGAGGTGTAAATCGAGAGACTGTGACATTTACAAGAGAGGAAATCTACAGGAAGAAACAAGCAGCAAAGGGTTGTTCTGTTTATGAATAAAGACAGGATTGATATGGTATATCTTGAAGTGCAAAGTATACTTTACCTAGAAGGCAAATTGACAATGTGCTGGTCTCACAAAAGAAGAGTCACAGCAAGGCTGGCGGTAAAGCGCTGCAAGGATATTGGGTGCTCTATACGCTACAAGCCATGAGAGTACCCTGTTAATTAAATCTAGGCTTCAGAAGCATATTATGAGGTGGTTCACAATGCTGGTTACCCCAGTCTGTACAGGGTTAGACAGTACTAGAAATGCAAGCTGCCACTCTGCACCAATGCTCCCATAATTGCCACACTGATGATACAGCAATGCTGGGAGAATTTAACAAAAACACCAGCGTGGATAACACTACAGATGATAACACAAATGAGCATCACCCATGGTGATCAACCTCACAATTAAGGTAGAAGCAGAATTTGTATGAGAATAGCAGATTAGGCCTTCTGCCTTCCCCCCAGGAAAAAAACCCAACCCTTAGTGGGTTTTTGTTTTTTAATGTAAGATTGTCTTCTCTCATCCTGTGGAAAACTCTGGCTGCTAGTTAGTGATGGCTGCACTGGGGTAGGATATGGATGCTTAAGGATAGTAACACAAACTGTAGTGATACAAAGCAGGAAGAATTCCTCCAAGTCTGTTCTCTTTCAGTGCAAGTTCTATTATATTTCCATCCAGCAGTTGGTGGGTGAGATATGTCATCCCAAGCAGCCGAGTAAAATATTTGATCTAGGTTATTAGATTGAAGTTGCAGTGTCTAGATTACCATTGCCCCCTCTCAGAGTCATGTGAATTTGGCACAGAACAAAAATAGGGCACGACATAAAATCAGGGATTTGATAAATAAGTGACCTCAAACAGCAGTCAAGACAGGTATGCCGATGTGCAGTGATCCCACTCCAGAGAATACACAGATGATGAATTCTTTGTATTAGAGGACAAAGATGCTGCTGCTTTGCTTTCATGGAGACAAATAGTGTGTGGAATCAATACTAAAAGAAGAGAGGGTTTGGGGCGCCGAATGAAAAAAAATTAGCTCTTAATTTTGGCCTTTGATTGAGTTATGGTGCTCGCAATGACTTTGCACCAAAAAACCCTTCAAAATAAAATGTAAAACAGTATCTCAAGCAAACAAACAAACAACCTCCCCACCCAACATTTTGAAAAGCTAAAAGTATCCATGCTCCAAAAATCTAAAAGTGTGTGTGTGTAGTGGAAGAGAAGGAGAGGCAGAGTACAGAGTGGTTAATTTGAGTTACTGCTACTTGGATGACTGTACCCAACTCCTTTAAGAGCTAGGGCTTTTGTGAATGCTTACTCAGGGACTACTACTACTTCTTCTTCCCCTTATCCCATCGTCTGGGGTCGGGTTGCTGTGCAAGCATCTGCCATCTTCCTCTGTCAGAGGTGGCACTGAGGTCCACCTGCTCACCATGTCCTTTGATGCAATTCATCCATTGCTTCCTCAGCTTTCATGGGGCCTCTTTCCTACCACCTTCTCCTGTCATGCTATCTTCACAAGGTCCTCTTCATTCATCCTCTCTAGGTGTCTGAACCAGTGAGGTCACGCTTCCTGGATTTTGTCAGCCACATCACGAACTCTAACTTGCAGCGTAATGCTGTCATTTTGCAATCTGTCACTTTGTGTAACTCTTTTTATTGCATGGAGACATCTCGTTTCAAACACCTGTAGGCATTGCACTTGCGGTCTTTTATTCACCCATGCTTTTGCACCACTACAGCATTACTGGATGAACCATTATTCTATATAATTGAGCTTTCAGTCTCAGTGGAATACACTTGTCATATGCAACAGCTATGATATTACGCCACACTCTTCCAGCACTCCCTAGTCTGGACTGTATCTCACGTTCAAGCTCACCATCTTCTGTAACCCAGCTGCCCAGTACTTGAACTGGTTGGTCTGGTTTAGTCATGCTCCATTAATCTCTATATCCAGTTTCCCTGTGAAACCTCTACTGACCCACATAACTTCATGTGACACAGAAGCCCACTGATGCCAACTGACAACAGGTTCAGTACTCTGTTAGCAACGTCTAGCAAGCCCGACAAACTTACCACACGCATCACACCGCTTTCATGGTACTTATCCATAAATAAAGTAGTGTCTTGTAAGGTATCAAATGAAAGCTGGTGTCATCCTGATCATTAATATTGTTGTGAAATGTATGTACTGATGATATTGTGTAGTTATGTGTATATACTGAAAATATATCCTGAGAGTCAGTATCAAGGTATGAGTAAGACTAAGATTTAGTCATGAGTATTTTTAGTAAAAGTCATAGACAGGTCATGGGCAATAAACAAAAATGTACGGCCCGTGCGACCTGTCCATGACTTTTACTATAAACACCCCTGACTAAATCGTAGCTGCCCTGGGGCCCTGCTGCTTTGGGGGATCCCCAGGTCAAGCTCCACTGGCCACTGCTCAGGTGGTCCCCAGGGCCAGCCACAGCAGCTGCTGCTGGGGGCCAGCTGCCAGGACCGCAGAGCAGTAACTGGGTGGCTGCCCCTGGGGCCGCTCCAACAGTGTCTGGTGCGGTTGGCTGCGGGGCCATCTGAGTGGCTGTCTGGGGGGCGGCTCCAGGAGCGGCTGGTGTGGCTGGCCCTGGGGCCGCTTGAGCAGCTGGCCCCGGGGCCAGTTGCTCGGGCAGCCCTGAGGTCAGCCACACTGGCCACTGCAGCTGTGGAATTTCATGGAGGTTGTGGAGAGTCACGGAATCCGCAACCTCTGTGACAAGCTCGCAGCCTTGGGCATGAGTCACCGGCAGAGACAGGTTTTCTCTCAGCTCAGGAGTGTTTGTCGATCTAGCTAATTGACATGTAAATTAAGCATTGTATTGTTTCACAATGGGCCTCACATTCCTGTTTAAACTGAATGCTAATAAAGAAGAGAGAGAGACATGTGAAGTCAACATGAAATCAACGGGCACCAGAGAATATATGCTATGGGCTTTACTGACTCTGTGGACAAAAACAATGACTTTGGGGAAATATAAGGGAAAGGCAAAGGACACATCTTTGTCCATCACTGAGGGGGCAAAAAGAACAGCACATTTTGCATCTCTGAGCAGTGGATACCAGCCAGGTATGTTGGCGAGGCTGGAAGAAAGCTTTAGGTAAAAAAATGCTTTAGACAAGGATGTCTAAGTGTAGTCTTTAAGGAGTGTATTATACCTTTTGTTTTACATGTATAAGCAGAGTCTGAATGAGCTCTCACCTGACATCTAGTGATGAGCTGGGGAAGAGGACTTCAGGGGCTGATCTTGTTTGTATGGGCATACCCACCTTGCCTAGGTGCTCAGCATGATGGGATTGCTTGCCCAAAAGATCACTTTTAGTTGGTGTTGGATCCCCAGTCTCCTTGTTATTGGGGCAAGAGTAATAAAGCATTGTTATCCTTGTTGTATGAATCGAGGGCAGCAGAACTGTACCTGGCATACCCTGATGGAGGGACTCACCCTCAATTAAACAGCACTCGCTAGGCAGGGGACGTGGGTTCCAAAGCCCAGTGAGTTGAGAGAGGGTGTGGACAGGTACTTGTACCTGGTGCTGTGGGCCCTGCTTAAGGGTCCTAGACACCATTTGACCCCTTCTCTCACCACTGTGTAATAAAAGAGCTAATTTAGACTCAATTTCTGTCTCCCTTATCCTTTCTCGGTATCTCTTAATCTTCATCTTTGACAATAAACTTACAATTGTTTCACTATAAATACATCTATGTGCTGAGGTGTTATAAAGGACCTGATTCTGAGCTGTACCAATCAAGCTGTGTGTATACTGTTCCCTTGGGAATAGCAAACCTGGTAATTACTGTAAATGTCCAGTGACAGGAACTGGACACTACAGAAGGATGCTTCAGAGGAGCTCAGGGATGGGCTACACCAAGTTTTAACCTGCAAGGCATAGTAGGTTTGCTTCGTTATCTAGACTGCAATTCTCATCTCTTCCTTTGTGAATCTTCCTCAGACTCAGGCCCCACATTGGGCTCATATGTTGGAAATTCTGCCAAAAAGTGGCTTGCCTCATTTAAGAGACTCAAAGTATTATTTCTACTTCTCCTTTGCTTGTTCAGGTTTTACTAGATGTCTCCCCTGGTTATCCCTTACAAATGGTGCCACAATACCATCCCTCCTTCCCTTGTGAGTGGCTTGCCAGCTTGAAGTGTAAATCATCTAAGCCTAGGGCACTGTCTTTGGCCTTTGTCCCTGCCTGCTTGGCAGCTCACTTTACTTCTTTGTATTCATTTTCATTTATACTTGATTGATTCGTTTATTTTTCTTTACATGACATTTTCTTGTTTCAGATCACTACCTGCACTTCATCGATTCCCCATTACTCCTCTCTTTCCCTCAGTTTTCCCCCTTTGCATTGTCCACACAACTCTTCTGCCTCTGCAACGCATGTTCTTTTTGAGGTGGTTCCATTTCTCTTCACCTGACACCAAAACAGTTTCTGGATACTTATCATATACTGCTTGCACAAAGATCTCTGCTAAACTTCCCCTTAATTTCCCGTACTTTAATCTTGTTTCTTTTGAGCTTAGTTCCCTCCTTGTCTAACGCACCACAGCGATCTTTGACACAAGAGGCTTATGATGCAGAGCTACTGTCTCACTAGGTATCGCTTTGCAGTCCATGACTCAGCTCCACTGAGATTTCCTCACCAACATCATATCAATCAGGTTTTTGTGTCCACCACCCATATATATGACCAAAGGACTCACCCTCTTTTGGAACCATGCATTGTCTATCAGCCATTGATTGGCAATACAAATGTCTAGTAACACTTTCCCTTATTAGTGACCACTTTCTTATGTCTTTCTCTCTACTATTGTTGTTTTGTTTAAACTACTTCAGGGACTGCTAAGGTCCTTTCAATCTAAAAATAGTTCTGATGCTGAAAGGATATGAGACTATCCTCACTCAGACACAGCGACTCCTCTTCTCTCTATGTTTGCATGAAATGGCAGGCAGCAAGGCTCATCTGGCAATACATTCATGCAACTAGAAAGCAAGTAACATAAAAATACGTTTTTTCCATTCCACTGGGTATTGGACTATGGGAGATGGCACAAAAATGGCTATTCCCACAGTCTATTTGCCAGTGTAGAGGAGAGCAAAAGGAATAAAGATATTTAAGAAAACAATCAGAACATTTTTAAAAACTGCAAGTTTACTTTGCATTTTAATTTAGCCTGACTCTTGTGCAGGTTCTTATTTTTAAGCCAGTCTCTTCTCAAAGTCGATTTGACATGAAACTTGGAAATGCTTTTCCATTTTTCACCTTTTACATAGGTATTTTGGAGAGCAAACATCTTCTTTCCTCCCCTCCCAAAGTACGTAGCCTTCTTTATAAAAATGTTACCTTTTTTTATACAAACTATTTTCTTTTCTCACTTTTCATTTTTCTACTTTCTCTATTTAATTTTTGAAGATGTCTACAAGACAGGAATCTAATGCAAAGCAGAAGTGCTAGGAAAAGAAAAGACAAATTGGAAATTTTACAAGATTCAAATTTCTTTAAATCTCTATTAGAGGTAAGGAAGAAGGGAATCACATTACAAGTTTGAATTCTCAGGAATGTATTAAAATTGCAACCACCAAATTTAAATAAAAGAATCTAAAAAGCAGGATTTGCCCAAAGATAAAGTGTCATAGTGAGAAAATTCAAATACAGTCTCAGGTAAATCGCAGCAAAGAAAGAAAGAAAATACTGAAATTATAAAACAAAAATATCTGATATTTGGTAAACATGATTTTTTGATGCATCTTTAGAAGAGGATCTAAGTTCATCACTCTAGTTGTAGTGAAATCATTTTAGATGCAATAATTTATTTATTTTGCATTGCTACAGTCACAAAAGATACTTTACCCTGCAGTGTAACTTGCAAGATAGTGGGATTAAAGTCATAGTATGAACTACAAACACACATGAATCAGAGGTCCTGGTTACAACACACTTGTTCCCTGAAGCAGTTACAATGCAATTGCAATTTGCAGCATGGACAAGACCTTAGCTGCTAGCCCAGTTTGGGAACACATCTACGCTATGAACTCCAAGCTTGCTACATCACTTGCAGATTCCCATTGCGGTAGGTTATATTCAAAGGCAAACCCGTCTGAGTAAAGGCATCTAGTTGACAGTTTTTGTTCTTCTCTCAGTGACCTTATGGCTGTGGGAAGTCATGACTATCTACTCCCAAATATCTACCATGGTGGTAGCAGTGAGTATGCCCAATAATGTTTGAGAAGAGACTGTCTCAGAGTGGCACGTTAAACTGGCAAGGTGGAGCTCTCAAAAGTGATGGCATAGAAGGGCAGGGCAGGATAAGTATCATGATTAGCCAGATTCTTGATATCGCTCCAGCTTTAAGATCTTCATGCCATAAGAAAAATATTCCTCAGAAGAAAAGGGGCACTTCACAGAGGCCATAGAAACTGAATGCTCCTTGCTTCCATCTGATGTCAATCTTCATCTGTGGTCTAGAGAGAGTAACTGTGTCCATGAGGTGGTCTGGATGGACATAACATTCATAGATGTGAGAGGGGTCTCAAGTTGGGCACCTTTACAAATTAAGTCATCTAAAACCACTGGCTGCTTTTGAAAATTTTCGCCTACCCTTTTAATAACTAACAGTTTTCTTCAGCTCAAGTGAGAGTGGCCTGTGCTTTTGAAGTAGGGAGATGTGAGCTGTACACTACAGCAGCCCTGAAATTACAAATGGGACTTTATTAAACAACTGTATACGTCTCAATTAGGTGCTAATGATGAGGGAGGGGCAGAGCTCTTTGATAGCATTAGTTTTTCTACATTTCTGTCTGAATCAAATGTAAAGCTTAATGATCCCACTAAGCTATGAGAGGGTATACTGCTATTAGGCAGTTGAGCCACCTAAAGTCATGCCTCCGTTGAAATGGCTTTATTGTAGAATTGTCTAAACTCTTGATAGTTGATTTGGCATTTTCAATGGTGAAGGTTCATCCTGATACTTTTGAACAGGGTCAACTTCAAATTTCTTTAACATTTCCTTTATTAGGTAACCAGATAATATTGGGAGGGACCTGGAGAAATGCTGCTCTTTAGATCTTTTGACTGTTGATATTACACTGATTACAGAAAACCTTCCTTGATAGTTTGGATTCACTGCTTCCTATAATTTCCAAAATAGATCTGAAAGGATTAATAAATGTCAAGGCCAGAAAGGAATATCATAATAATCTAATCTGACCTCCAACCTCCATAACACGTCAAAGAACTTTAGAATCATAGAATCTCAGGGTTGGAAGGGACCTCAGGAGGTCATCTAGTCCAACCCCCTGCTCAAAGCAGGACCAACCCCAACTAGATCATCCCAGCCAGGGCTTTGTCAAGCCTGACCTTAAAAACCTCTTTACCCAGTAATCTCTGCATTAAACCCATTCCGTTTTTGTCAAAAGAAAATGTTACCAATAATGATTTTATATTTTCTTTCAGCTAATTGATAAGCAGCACTGAATATCATTCTGCCAAGAACAGAACTTTGTGGGACCCCAATAGAAACAACCCCAGTGAATGACTATTCGCCATTTACCATGACTTTTTGTGATGTATCAGTTAACAGTTTTAATCTATTTAATGTATGCTATGCTGTTTTTATATAGTGGTCCTTTTTTTCAAATCAGAACATCTTATAGGAATAAGTCGAATGCCTTACCGAAGTCTAATATATTATGACAACAGTTACCTTTATCGACCAAACTTGTGGTTTCATCTAAAAGCAATAGCAATTTTGTCGGACAAGCCCTATTTTTCATAAAATGATGCTGACTGGTATTAATTATGTATTTTTATGTTAATTCCCCCCCCACACACACACTCAATTTTTCTCATGATAGTTTTTAGCTTTGGGAAATTGTCCATTTTAAAGCACCAAGTATATGGGCTTATGGACGGGACTATATTCTGTTTGCACATAACACATAAAATGAGGATATGATCATTTGCAGCTAGGCAACCATCAATGTTTAATCATCAGGATTTATTACAGGAAGTCATTCTGCCATTAATATTAGAAGACTTTTAGGTTCTATGCATTTGTGGGAACAGTTGGGATGGGTTGTTTCCTTGGATGCAGAAATAGCCTTTGACAGAGTGGAGCAGCATTATTTATGTGAAGATATTTGACTCCTGGGTTAGGCTCAAATTTCCTCCATTAGATGCAGGTATTATGAAACCCCTAAGGCTGCTGTACTTACCAATATTATATATTCTGACTTTTTTTTTTATTTTACATGGGGTTGTAAGACAGCAGTTTCCCTCATTCATTTCTGTAGCCTCTGGCTGTGGCCCTTATATACATGGATGGAACTGAAGGTATGAAGCTGTGAGGAGAATATGCTAAACCAGCATTATATACCCCTGGGTTAAACTATTATTCACAGATATAGAATGCTAGTGAATTTTAAAAATGATATTATGAAATTTGAAGCTTTAAATAGCAACTATTCTCCTGAAAGCAGAGGCAGTAGACTTTCCCCCATTTAGATTCATAAATAGAAATATTAAGTACTTAGGAGGTAAGATTCCTATTCATTTATTGGATATACACAGCTGACTTATTCTATTCCTACTTTTTAGTATTCAGGGAGATTTGGCATGGTAATTATATTTCCCATTGTCTCTGTTTAGAAGGATTAGACTTTGGAAAATGAATGTTCATATTGTCTACAGATGTTACCTATTGTCCTTTAGAGAAAAGATATTAATGAGAGAGATATTTTTCTTTTGATTAATTTAAAGGGGAATGTGATCACGTATTGCTCTCAAAGCATGCCACAAGGTAGGAGGGCTTTCTTTCCCATTTATAAAACTCGATACACAGCTTGTCAACTCAGGTTTGCTTAAAGAACTCTGCTCTAGCGGACATTCAGTGTAGATGCCAATGGATTTAGCCAGTGAAATGTGAATAATAACTATATTGCAAATTCTTACATGTGACTGACATATTTGAGAAAAATAATATCGAACCAATTGCTTAAGGCACTTGCCATGGATCCACAGGATCGGTGCTATGACCTCGGCTCTGGAACAGTCTCTGGGAGGACCCCTTCAGTGTGTCAGACCCCAAAGGGGACCCACTTTTCCTCCAGGGTAAGCCAGTCGGCTTCGCTGTCTCCTTAGACTGGGCCTTCAGCACTCCTGCTTCACATTGTAAGCACCGTTCAGTGAGTCCCCCCGAGAGAGACCCCTGAGGGAGACTTGTACTGTCTTAGGGAGCAATGCACTCCGCAAGCATCCGCAGTGACACTCAGCCAGCACTGTCAAACAGTAGGGTTTATTAGTCAACTGGCACACAGCATAGGGAGTGCTTGGTAAGCAGAGAGAAATGAAGGTTAAAGCATAGCCCATTCCGGGTAGCAAGAGCCCTGCCAAGCTGTAACGAACCCCATTGCTCAAGCCCTGTCTGTCCCTCCATCAGGCTCCCAGGTGTGCCCTCCATTGCTTCCCACAGCCAACGCTTCACTTCCACCTCATACCCTTCCCCCCAGGCAACCTTTGTTCCCGAGCTGTGGAGATGCAGCTTAGCTTCCCTGCTAAGAGATGGGGAAGACCATATCTCTCTGGGTCATTGCTTGCGAGGTGTCCACATCTGGGCATTTGGTCACTGTCTTCTCAAGAGCTCCATTGATATGAGATCTAAGGCTCCAGCCAGCTAGGCACCATTCACACCTGTGTCTTAGCCTGCCCCTAGAGCACACAGCCCCTTTTCACCGACTAGGTAACAATGCAGCATACAGGGGAAACTGAGGCACACATAGGCTTCATTAAAATATTACCAAAAATCCCACTGTGGAATTAAAGGCCTGTAAAAGCTGTGATTAAATACTTGGGATAACTTCTTTGCATCTAAGATGCATGAACCTGTGATTTACACCGAGTAAATCAATTAGGTTCCTAATTTACAAAGATACTGGGGGCTTAAATCTCTAGCAGATGCCTTTGAAGCACAGGGTCTCATTTAGCACTCAATCTGCTTTTGGTCTTCCCTGTGAGCTCACCTTTCCTCACCTCCATTTAGAAGACTATGGGTAAAATTGGTCAATTGGGCCACGATTTCTCCCCATGTAAATGCAGGTATTTGTTAATTCCGCAACTAATCTGACCTTCTGAGCCCTGGAAAAAAATTATTACTTTAGTCAAGTTACCTAGGAGCTTGATACCCTCTTTCTAGAGAGTAAGTCAGACAGCCCCGTTACAGAAAAGGACAGCATCAGAGACAACCTAGTGGCATGAAATACAGGAGCAGAGAAGGCAAAATTTGCTTCTAAATAATGGTAAGACATCTGTAGTGGTGATGCAATTTACAATCAGACATCGCACTATCCTTGAGCTATGTGTGATCCAGATATATCATATATATTTTAAATGTAATTTTTATCTGGGAAGTGGATGTTGCCTTATTAGAGATTTTTCGTACTGATGTATCTATTTAAACAGAAACGTTAAAACTTCATGTGACTTATTATTGCTAGGGAATGTGATGGATATGAGAAATCTGACAAGCGTGGCATAGAGTTATACTGGCTTTTGTTTGGTAATCACAAACACATTTATTGTTTGCTTACTCATTTGTTTTATGGAAAGCCACATTCCGGAAATGCCTGCCATTGGAAAAATGGCAGCCGGAGAAGTTGGACATTAGGAAAATCTTTCTGTTAGGGTAGTTGAGCACTGGAATAAATTGCCTAGGGAGGTTGTGAAATCTCCGTCACTGGAGATTTTTAAGAGCAGGTTAGACAAACACCTGTCAAGGATGGTCTAGACCAGGAGGTTTCAATCTTTTTTTCTTTCTGAGGATAGCATGCTATAAAAATTCCAGGGCCCAGCAGGCGGGGCTCTGGGCTTCAGCTGCCAGAGAGAGGGGCCTTGGGGCTTCAGCCCCACAAGGCAGGGGGACTCAGGGCTCCAGTCATGGGGAGGGGGCCACTCAGGGCTTCAGCCACCAGATGTGGGGGACTTGGGGTTCAGCCCCAAAGGGTGCTGGGGGGCTCAGGGCTTCAACCCTGTAGGGCAGGGAAGGGGCTGCGGGGCACCATGTCTTCTATCCCACAGGGCGCTGGGGCTCGGGGTTCCAAACTTTAGTTTTGTGGGGCACCAGGGCTTGAGGGCTTCTGCCCCATGGGGCACCAGGGCTCCCAGCTTTAGCCCCACGGGGCAGGAGGTCTTAGGGCTCATGGGCCCCTTAAATGGCTCACAACTCCCCAGGGGGCCACAGACCCTCAGTTGAAAACTCCTGGTCTAGAGAATACTTAGTCTGGCCTTGAGTTCAGGGGACTGGACTAGGAAACCCCTGGAGGTCCCTTCCAGTCCTATGTGTCTATGAGCAGTTCACGTAACAGAAACGGGTGTGTTGGAAATTATTAAAGATTACTTAATTTTTATACTAAATTATATCTATTATAGAGAATTTAAGGATGAAATTTTGTATGTAATCCATAGGCTATTACTGATTTATAGGGGGCAATGGAATATTTTTAGATGCTCTAAAATAGAAAATTGTTAGTAATAAATTACTTCAGAAACAACAGCACCAAATTAAAAGTGAGAAATTTAAGATTTACAAAAAGGAGTTGCTGATGGTGAGAGAGGGCTATATTTTACCATTCAATGTGACCATTAAGTTACTGATTAGTGCACTACCCAAAAAAAACCAAAAACATTCGGAAAAGGTATCATCTAGGCCAAGGCTGGATTAAAGCACTACAAAATAAAATACTGGCTTACATTAAAATGTGCTGAATCACAGAAGTGCTGATGACCTTCGCTGCCAATAAGTATTTCAAATCCAGAAGGATTTCAATTTCTGTTAAAGATGTTTGCCAATGGAAAAAAAAAATCTATAATTCAGAAGTTTCCTCCATACTAGCTCATGCTCTGTATTTCATAATCAATCTCTTTACTTGTTCTCTGGGGTTTAATGTCCGCATAATGAACTAATGGCAAAGAGAAATGAAGACGGATGCATTCATTTGCATGAGCTAATTTATACATAGCCAAACTTATTGAACACAACACTGCAGCGAAACATTGAGCCACAAGAATGTACTGAAGGTTGCTTTCTTTTGCAATTTAAAATGCAAATATTTCTCACCAAATCAATCAAGAAACTGAAGTGGTACCATATTAGCACACATAACAGTGAACGTTAGGCTATGAGGCAGTAAAAAGCCTTTACATTTGAAGGTTTTTTTCATCTATAGTATTCAGTCATCAAACCAGAAGTCCTAGTGAGACACAGATATAACATTCCTATATCATCCTTGAGCAATATTGTTATAAGAGGTAAAAGTAAAAACATTTCCAGTCAAAGTACAAAATGTAATATGTCCCATGAAAATGAACACTCACTCTCTCTCTCTCTCTCACTCTCTCTCTCTCTCTCTCTCTCTCTCACACACACACACACACACACACACCATCCTGATGAATCTTAAACTCTGAAAACTTTAGAAGAGAAGGAATGTAGAAAAGGTGAATGTCAGTCTGTCTCAATATTAAGAATATTAAAACAACCAGTTTTAAAATTTTGGTTCATGTATGTCCCAAGCATGTGTGTCTTGCTTACCTTATCCATTTCATTGACTTTCTTTTTTCAATATCCGGGTTAATGCAAAGAAAAAATTCAATGCAGACAAAAACAGGAAGGAAGAAATAATTGAAAGATTCAAGTGAAATGAAAGAATAAAAGTTTCAGCTGAAGAATGTTATCTACCAGGTTAAGATGCTGTCTTTAATCTGAAGCAGAGAAATTCTCTTTTCTTTTACATATGATATATACTAGAGATGCAACTTATATGCAGCATTAAGATATGGGACATCCACTACGGTGATGTGGCTCAAGCATTTCTATGAAAATACATGATTTCTTCCACACTGGGGCGGGGGATCCATCTAGGAAATGCAACTTCAGCTACGAGAATAGCGTAGCTGAAGTCGACGTTTCCTAGATCGAACTAATTATACTTACTGCGGGTCCACGCGGCGCAGGCAGGCTCCCCCGTCGACAGCGCTTCCTCCTCTCGGCAAGTAGGAGTTCCGCAGTCAACGGGGGAGCACTTCTGGGATCGATTTATCGTGTCCAGATGAGATGCGATAAATCGATCCCAGAAGATCGATCTCTACCCACCGAATCGGGCGAGTAGTGTGGACTAGCCCTAACAGGATGCCTCTATCTCCTTCTCCTCCACTCCAGTCTCACTGTTAAAACAATATACTGCCACATCCACTCAACCTTGTAAGAAACAGGACCTGAAGTGGAAGAAGGCAGCTCATGATCTGATTTTCCCTTACTCCCGGCAAAGAATTTGGGATCTTACACTTGTTTGAGGCCTCAGAAATCTAAGAGATGCTCTGGTCAGCTGTGAGACCTACCATGCCAATCTATTCTGCCATTGCTTTTACTTTACCCTTTATTATTACTTGTAATTTTTCGAGCGCATCACTGAGCTCCAAAGATCTTTGAGCTTACTCCCTCCCATGGAAACTATCAATATTGTTGCTAAAATTAACATAGGCGCCTCTGCACTGAAACTCATTATTGTCACTCTAGAGTCTGATTTCCAGAGGTGCTGAGCATCTGCACTTTCCATTGATTCAATTGGAGTTTCAGGTGCTCAGCTCCTCTACTTCCTTGAATTCTCACATAAGGCAAAGATGGATTGTTAGTATGCTTGTAGTTCCTTCTTCTCCCATTGAAACTTGTAGAGTAAAACAGCATACTAATGCAATGCTCAGATTTTGAAATCACAAAAGGCAATTTTCACTAATTTTCTCCCTTTTGTTTGTCTGTTACATAAAAGCTTAGGTAATGACAATGGGTTGGGCTCATTTGTTTCTATTTTTAACCCAATTGATACAGAAAATGCAAGTCCCCAGACTTGACTCTTGATTGAAAGCACACTGGTATAATTTTAGGTCAGTGAGGGTAGGGTCCCCAGTCTTTAACTTGCACAAGGTACTTACATTTAACTTGTGGTTTCTTTTTTCTAGTTACAAATTTATTCCCATTTATGGTCAAGACACCAGTATAAAGGATACTATTTGAAAAGCATGTAGATCATTCTTGGCTTTATTTCCATTTTTATGACATGAGCTCTCCTTACCCACTTGACGGGAGTGTCTCTCTTTTGTTCATATCAGTTTTAATGTGTTTTATGGACCTGAGATTTACCTCACAAAAAGATGATATATTAGAAGCTATCTTTATTCCTAAATATGTAATAATCAGCGCATTAAAATGGACAGAAGGATTACTTTTGCCAATAGGCATGATTTGAGATTTCCCTAAAATTTATTTCATACCCGTAGTAGGGGATCATGAGAGATTGCTGACTGTGTTTAATATTGTCAGGAGATAGTTGTCTAAACTAAAGAAGCACTAGACTACCTCATCTAAAGATTTATTTTTTCTATAGAATGCACTGTAATTCCGATAATTTAAAAATTTATACTTTAGGTCACCCCCTCCAGGGGTTCTTGGACTAAAAGTAGATAGAAGTGGTGCCCCCTGCTTGTATAAAAGCATCTAATAAAAGTCTTTGTCATGATTTTTGTACAAAATGGTCAGCCATTCTATGAACTTTTCTCCTAAACAAACATGTATAAACTATGCTGATCTCACCCCCATGAGAAGCTTTTCTGCTTGTAAGTAAGCTATCTAAAGGTCAGGTCTGTGCTAGAAAAGCTTGCTGGTACAGACATACTGGCAAACAACCCTCTCAGTGTGGACATTGCTTATACTAGCAAAAAAAGTGCTTTTACAAATACACCATGTAGTGGTTTGTCAAGTGAAATAAGCTATACAGGCAAAAGCATTTTTATTCCAGTATAACTATGCCTACACTAGGGCTTTTGCTGGTATAAGAAATGTCGCAAAAAAATTCACATCCTTAACCGACACTGCTATATTGGCAAAAGTTTCTAGTATGGACCTGGCTTAAGCATCGTGGAGAACGGTCATACAGCAAGCTCCACTCTGGAACTTGCTCCCTTGTTGGTTTGACGAAGCCTTAGTTAGTTGATCATTAGGCCATACTTCAAAGGTCCATTAGCTTACTGAGGTTTGGCACAAGTTCTTTGGATAAGAGGTGTCTTGTATCTTAAAGCTAGCGTGGGCGTTGTATTTCTCAGCTCCTCCAATTTATGGAGGATGTTGGGAATTAATCCAAGGAACATCTGCCTAATTCTAATTCACATTTATCAGCATGGTATGTGAATGGCTTGTTGGGCCTCTGATTTTGCGGGCACAATTCTGCAATGAGTTTCAAATGCACTGGGGAAATGTTAAGTTCTTACTGATTTTATTAAAGGCCCACCCTTTTGGCCAGAACGCAATCTGAAAGGTTTTAGAAAAATCACACACATTCACCCACAGGTGCTGGCTTCCTCCTTTTTCTGGGGGTGCTCAGCCCCAGGCCCCACCCCCACTCCACCCCTTCCCCCAAGTCCCCACTCCCACCCTGCCTCTTCCTGCCCCCGCTCAGCCCCTTCCCAGACATTTCTGCCCCTCCCCCAAACATGCCCCATCCCCGCTTCTCCCCCCCAAGCGCCTCCTGCACGCTGCGGAACAGCTGATCAAGGCAGGGTGGAGGCACTGGGAGGGATGGTGAGGAGCTGATCAGCAGGGCCACCAGCAGGTGGGAGGCACTGGGTGGGAGGGGGGAGCTGGCTGCCAGTGGGTGCTAAGCACCTGCTAATTTTTTTCCGTGGGTGCTTCAGCCCTGGAGCACCCATGGAGTCGGCACCTATGCATTCACCCCACACAAATACGTTTTGGGTTTTGTTTTTAAAACTTCAGACTTATTTGATGGTAATGATGCAGTCTCACTATGGTCTTGGTCCAGCAGCAACATTTCCCTATGGGCATTCTAGGAGCTCTATCAATTTTGATCTCTCTTAGTTTTGCTTACATAAGCAATACTTCCGGCATCAGTTCTTCACAGAATTTGACAGGATCTGATCACTCATGACTTTCTGAGAGACCTATAATCCAGCTGTAACATGTGTGTGTTCTTTGTTTTCCAAAGCCTTGTTTTTTCTCTATCACAGAGGTTAACTCATTTTCCATGTTATTTATCTGCCAATTGCTTGGAGTCACAATGTCATCTACTGTGGGAGAAAGTTGTACTATGTGGCGGATTCTTGTCTTATGGTTATCAACTTTCAAGCAAGGCTTCCTACTGCTCCACTGATATAATCAATTAATATTGGAGCTTGGCACCTCTCCCAGCCTTGATCAATATATATTCAGTCCACTTTAGGGAAGTAAATTTAGGATACTGTTTCTGCCTTATAGATTACAGCATTCCTTTCTTGATTTCAGTATGGCGCCCTTCTCCCCCCAAAGTTGTGTTTCTGTTTCTTTTACTTCTGGTCAGACTTCCTCTGTAACAGGGACAATTTAACTTTTTGTACTAGTTTTAATTCGTGGCTACTGGATAGAGCTCTCTTTCATTGGTTCTTCACTGTATGATCACACTAGGGGACATAAACAGCCATGTAGATAAAATGTGAAGGGAAGGTCTGAAGGTTGCACAAGGATAATAAACAGTACCCAAAGGAAAAATGTCTACATTCTACAAACATGTTGTATTTTACTTCGGAAGTTATCAAAGCCACCTGCTATTTTAATATAGAGATCTGAGCTGTGCATTTCTTTGTATCAAAATTAGGTGTATTAAAGTCTAGTGACATTGTGAAGTGAATGTGAAGCTAAAAATGCACTCCATAAAAAAGAGCCCTTGATTCCTCCATTGTATATTTAAATGTGAAGGAAGCAAAGGCTAGTTTGGAACGACCCTCTAATTCACTTGTGTCTTTGCCACTCAGTGTGGACCCCAAACTTCTGTCAATAAAACCTTTATTTCACACTATTATGTATTACAATGTATATATTTTCACTCGCTCGCTCTCTCTCTCTCACATACACACACGATCAAGGAAGGCATATCAACTCTAAAAATATAGTTACTGCCTTTGATTCCACCAAAAGTAAAAGGAAATGGCAGATTCTCTTTTGAAAAAAACTGGCTCATTTTGCCTCTCCAACACAAAATACATATTAGGTCACTTTTTCTTCATATCGGAAAGGTTGATACATAATAAATTATTGAATAAATAGTAAATATACTTTGGTATACAAATCTGCTCAGCAAAGTGAATGTACTATTCATTCTCTTGCTATTATCAGGCCCCACATAATCACCGTATAGAAACTGAACTGGAGATTTTAAAAAATGTTGCATTGTCTTTAAGAAAGTTTGTAGAGGATGCCTTAGAGAAGCAACTTAATTACCTAAAACTCCACAATGGAAAAAAGAGAGAAAAACTGCCAACTGAAGAAGGACTCAAGTAGGCACGTGATTAACAAAAATCCAAAAGTCTCCAGGAGATTACTAAATTACTTCAATCTTGAACGAATAAAGCAGAACCTCTGCTGGCTGTTATTGCCATTTATACATTTCTACCTATCATATTAGGAAGACAGAATTTCAGAATTTCTTACAACAGATTCACTTTCTCTGACAAATTCAGGAGAATTTACTCCTTTGAAAAAAGTCCAGGAAACATCTATTATTTGTATTTCTAAAGGTAGCAGTCACATTGGTATATAAGCAAATATATTCATTAAGATTGAACATAAAAACATAAGAGAGGCCGTACTGGGTCAGACCAAAGGACCATCCAGCCCAGTATCCTGTCCACCGACAGTGGCCAATGCCAAGTGCCCCGGAGTGAGTGGACCTAACAGGTAATGATCAAGTGATCCCTCTCCTGCCATCCATCACCCCCCTCTGACAAACAGAGGCTAAGAACACCATTCCTTACCCATCCTGGTTAATAGCCATTAATGGACTTCATCGCCATGAATTTATCCAGCTCTCTTTTAAACCCTGTTATAGTCCTAGCCTTCACAGCCTCCTCAGGCAAGGAGTTCCACAGGTTGACTGTGCACTGTGTGAAGAACTTCCTTTTATTTGTTTTAAACCTGCTGCCCACTAATTTTATTGGGTGGCCCCTAGTTCGTCTATTATGAGAACAAGTAAATAACTTTTCCTCATTCACTTCCTCCACACCACTCAGAATTTTATATACCTCTATCATATCCCCCCTTAGTCTCCTCTTTTCCAAGCTAAAAAGTCCTAGTCTCTTTAATCTCTCCTCATATGGGACCCGTTCCAGACCCCTAATCATTTTCGTTGCCCTTCTCTGAACCTTTTCTAATGCCAGTATATCCTTTTTGAGATGAGGAGACCACAATTGTACGCAGTATTCAAGATGTGGGCGCACTATGGATTTGTATAAGGGCAATAAAATAATCTCTGTCTTATTCTCTATTCCTTTTTTAATGATTCCTAACATCCTGTTTGCTTTTTTGACTGCCCCTGCACACTGCGTGGACATCTTCAGAGAACTATCCACGATGACTCCAAGATCTTTTTCCTGATTAGTTGTAGCTAAATTAGCCCCCATCATATTGGATGTATAGTTGGGGTTATTTTTTCCGATGTGCATTACTTTACATTTATCCACATTAAATTTCATTTGCCATTTTGTTGCCCAATCATTTAGTTTTGTGAGATCTTTCTGAAGTTCTTCACAGTCTGCTTTGGTCTTAACTATCTTGAGCAGCTTAGTATCATCTGCAAACTTTGCCACCTCACTGTTTACCCCTTCTTCCAAATCATTTATGAATAAGTTGAATAGGATTGGCCCTAGGACTGACCCTTGGGGTCACTAGTTACCCCTCTCCATTGTGAAAATTTACCATTTATTCCTACCCTTTGTTCCCTGTCTTTTAACCAGTTCTCAATCCATGAAAGGATCTTCCCTCTTATCCCATGGCAACTTAATTTACATAAGAGCCTTGGGTGAGGGACCTTGTCAAAGGCCTGGAACTCTAAGTACACTATGTCTACTGGATCGCCCTTGTCCACATGTTTGTTGACCCCTCCAAAGAACTGTAATAGATTAGTAAGACATGATTTTCCTTTACAGAAACCATGTTGACTTTTGCCCAACAATTTATGTTCTTCTGTGTGCCTGACAATTTTATTCTTTACTATTGCCTGGTACGGATGTTAGACTTACTGGTCTGTAATTGCCGGGATCACCTCTAGAGCCCTTTTTAAATATTGGCGTTACATTAGCTATCTTCCAGTCATTGGGTACAGAAGCCGATTTAAAGGACAGGTTACAAACCCTAGTTAATAGTTCCGCAATTTCACATTTGAGTTCTTTCAGAACTCTTGGGTGTATGCCATCTGGTCCCGGTGACTTGTTACAGTTAAGTTTATCAATTAGTTCCAAAACCTCCTCTAGTGACACTTCAATCTGTGACAATTCCTCAGATTTGTCACCTACAAAAGACAGCTCAGGTTTGGGAATCTCCCTAACGTCCTCAACTGTGAAGACCGAAGCAAAGAATTCATTTAGTTTCTCCGCAATGACTTTATCATCTTTAAGTGCTCCTTTTGTATCTCTATCGTCCAGGGGCCCCACTGGTTGTTTAGCAGGCTTCCTGCTTCTGACATATTTAAAAAACGCTTTGTTATTACCTTTTGAGTTTTTGGCTAGCTGTTCTTCAAACTCCATTTTGGCTTTTCTTATTACATTTTTACACTTAATTTGGCAGTTTTTATGCTCCTCTCTAATTACCTCACTAGGATTTGACTTCCACTTTTTAAAAGATGCCTTTTTATCTTTCACTGCTTCTTTTACATGGTTGTTAAGCCACGGTGGCTCTTTTTTAGTTCTTTGACTTTGTTTTTTAATTTGGGGTAAACATTTCAGTTGGGCCTCTATTATGGTGTCTTTGAAAAGTGTCCATGCAGCTTGCAGTGATTTCACTTTAGTCACTTTACCTTTTAATTTCTGCTTAACTAACCCCCTCATTTTTGCATAGTTGCCCTTTTTTAAATTAAATGCCACTGTGTTGGGCTGTTGATGTGTTCTTCGCACCACAGGAATGTTAAATGTTATTATATTATGGTCACTATTTCCAAGCGGTCATTGACATTGACTTGTTTCCCTCCCTAGGTTTGGCAGCTGCAAAGCCCAAGTTTTAGTTGCGGGTATTTTTAGTAAAGGTCATGGACAGGTCATGGGCCATGAATTTTTGTTTACTGCCCGAGACTTTTACTAAAAATACCTATGACTAAAAGTAGCCTTAATAATGATCTTTTTAATGTAACAATCAAGGGGTTTCTTTTTTCAAATTCTATAACAGATAAATTGCTTTTGTGGCTTTTTGTGTAATGATACCAACACAATAAATTTTAGGGGAAAATCATGTTTTATTTCATGTTAAGTTCCTGAAAGCAAACTGATGAGTTTTCAGTGTTGTAGGGAGCTCTGCAGCTGTTTCAAAAACTATTTCAAAAGCCTCCAGTCAAACTACTGACATACATAGTGAATAGGGAAGCCAACAAACATGACAATTTCAGTATCTCATCAAAAACGACAATCAGAATACATCTTTGCAAGTATAATGAGAACAGCAGGTACAGAGACACTTACTAGAAGGTCAGCTGCATTTCACAGGTCAAAAAATCTGTTCCTCGTAGGAAATCACTCAAAACACACAGTATCATTGATTGCTTAGGTGAACACTAATGGATCTCTAAGTGCTAAAAATGTCTCCAGTTGTTGGCAAGTGTGAGAATTTTAAGCTGATAAAATACAGTGTAGTAGGAAAGAGAAAAGTATGCTTGTCTGCTCACAAGAAAAGGTTACACATCTGTAATCTGACCAAGGTATTGCCATTGGACTTCCTAGTCTCACACTTACCACCAAAATCATTTTCCAAGTGTGATGCTTCCAGGGATACCCAAGGTGGAGAGGCACCTCGCTACCACCTGCCCTTAGCATGAGGAAGACTTGTCCATGCCTGCCGTGGGTCAGCTCCCTGACTCCACTGGCCACAGGCAACACAAACATTCCCATCTAGGTCTGCGGAGGCCCTGTTCTCTCTCTCTATGGCAGTGGTATGCAATTACATTGGGGGGGGGGGGTCAGGGTAAGGCAATGTCCAAATCTTGGAGGGGGTCTCTAGTGGAAGCACATAAATTCTTCACCTAGTTGGCAGGGACTGGCAACCTTTGGCATGTGTACCAAAGACGGTACATTGGGTTATTTTTGATGGCATGCAGACTGCTAGTCCAATCAGGGGCACATTTTGGGATGCACTTCAGTTTATTTTCTCTCTGTTTTCTGTCATGCCACGTACGGGTAAAGTCTGTGTATCCAAATTTCGATTGATTCAAAATCCTGATTATCCAAATGAGCAGGGTGTCCCCCATGCTCATGTGGGAAAACAGGTTTTTTGGTCCCGAGGGTGGACAGAGAAAGGGGAGTAGCTTCAGGAGACAGGAGCCTCCTTAGTACTGCTTGGTTGGGAGGAGCGGCAAGGAAGTGGAGGGCAGTGGGGGAGCCCCAGGGGAGCAAGGGATGGCTGCCCCCGGAGCCCGTCCCATCCCTGGCTCCCCCTGCTTTTGCTTGGCTCCGCCTCCCAGCTAGGGACGCTGCTGTAAGAATGGCCCTGCCACCTGGCTCTGACCAAGGATGGTCCTATTACTCAGCTCCGGCTCCATCCCAGGCTGCTGGGAGCTCCGGCTCCTGCGCTCCCCTGCCTGGTCCTGGCTGCAGCATCCCTGTGCTCTGACCTGACTCTGAGCACAACCCCCTCCCCTGCCCCGGCTGACATCTACCAGCTTGGAGGATCTGCAGCTGGGGAGGGAAAGGGCTGGAGTCACTGGGAGCCTGGGGTAAGCTGGAGCTGGGTATCAGGGCTGGTCTTACAGCAGAGCCCCTAGCAGGAAGCAGAGCCCAACGGCTGAAGCCTAGTGGGACAAACGGAAGAACGCTTGTGGCCAAGATCTGGCCCACAGGCTGCTAATTGAAGAACCCTGCTCTACAAGTTACCAGTAGGCACCTCCGACCATCTCCTTGGAGCGTCCAGTCCCTTCCACTGGACACTTGCAGTATTCACAGATTCACTGCCTCCAAAGAAGCAGTGCACCCCAGTTTACCGGTTACACCTCAGATCACCGGTCCACGTAACACACAGAATTTAGACACGTTTATAGTGAAATCAAGTAAAAGTTTATTTAACAGAGTACATAAATTCAGCAAGTAGTAGTATTGGAAACAAATGATTACATAATAAAATAAACCCATAACATGTATTCTAGAACCTACACTTGCATAAACATTGCTACATTTTCCTTGACATTTACCAAGGTTATGTTAATCTTGTAAAGATGAAATATTGCACTACAGTTATTCCAGTATTATACCATGCTATAATAGCTCTTCTTTCACTAAAATTGCAGCATATGAAATCAAAATGTTAAATTCAGCCAATCTGATTTTATTTGACTTAATGTGTAAACTGAAATATCATATATTGGATCATATGTTCTGGATTATCAGAACACTTACTGCAACATGCACATGATGTATGCATTACATTCATTTTGCATTTGAATACTTTTATATTAGTTATTTTCTTAAACTCTGTATAATTTTTACTTAAGTCCTTTTTACAGATTTTTTTTCTGTTCTCAAAATTATATGGACATTTCAGATTTTTTTAAAAATGTTACTATACTGAAGCAACTAGTTTGGCCTTTAAATTCTCTCACTTCCAGTTGACCTATATTCTCATCCATTGGGTACTAGACAAGGTATTCCCCTCAGGAATTTCACATTTGGTGCAACCTCAGACAGAATATGAACAGTTGCTGCACAGATGCCACGGACTAGGGAACCCCCTCCGCACACAATTCTGTTTTTATAAAAAAGATAAACAGCACCTGTATATATTCAAAGCCAATGGCCTTAAGAAAACTGCCTGTCTCTTTGCAGCCAATACACACACACACAGTATATATGTACACTGTATATAAACTCTGGAAATCACATGAAAGGATCACATGATTTTATTGCTTTATTACCATTACTAAGAAAATTACACATTGCAACAATTTTCTAGATATCAGCATCATAAATCTTTTTCCTGACATTCATTTCAAAGCATTTCTTCCCTTGCATATGCTCCCTTAAAAAAGCACTTTCCAGTCCAAAAATTCAACCTACCCTAAAACTTCATGTTTATTTAACATTTTATTACTGATTATTAAAATTCTGTCAGCCAAATCCTCTGAAATGAGGGTTCACAATTGCTGATAAAAACTATTCCAAGGGCTGAACTACTGTAGTAGATGCACACAGTGCATGTTCTCCCTCCAGTCAGACTGCCAGGTCTACTCTTGAGCTCAAGCAGTGTACTGCAGGAAGAGAGCCTTTTAAGCGTAAATATCCAGCATGCTTACAAGGATAAGGGCAGCAGGTACAGTGGAAGGATGATACAATATACTTGGATGGGCCTCTATACCAAAAGAAAACTGGTTGGTTTAATTTTAGATCTCAAAGACTTGACAGTTTTCTGTCAAAACACGGTGCCCAAATTTAACAACTAATCTACAAATAAATACTGTACATTTATGCAACTAAATATCAAATTCTGAGATGGCAGGAGGAAAAATCCTGCTTTTGTGGGTGAAAGGGAAAGAACAGGTCAAGTAAATAAATTTAAATTCTAGTTCTGTACACTTGTTCCTTCTTCTGCTCTACAAAGGTAACTCCTGCTCTCACCATGGGTGCAGAAGGCCTCGTATTCAGTGGACCTGATGCCATTCTGGCACAGGCAGGCACTTGGGAGCAAGGTTTGACAAGGCCTCACACCCCCTGCATATCATGGAGCCAGGCTCTGCAGGAACACAGGCTTTTTTGGGAAGTAGGACAGTAGTGAGTTAAGGAGGACAGCGTGGAACTGCTGCTGAGTAGATCAGGCAGTGCAGAAGCTACTGCAGCTACATTATTGCTCTGTAGCCTAAAGCAAAGGAGATTTCTTCTGCCCAGGAAAGGTCCCCACTGTGCAGCCCCAGTACTTGGGCTGAGTGCTGTGTACAGGATTTCACTCGGAGGAGAGACAGCAATATGGTTATAATTCCCATCTCAAAGTCAGTAAAGCCACAAATAATTACACCACCTGCCAAAAATTACAGTTTGCAGAAAGTTCTCCCCAGTATTTTGGTGAACATTTCAAGCACTCAAACTTCAGATTACGAACAATCTGCCATGCTAAACACATTTGGCTTAATAGGTTTTCAAAGAAATACTATGCTTATTTTACAATGATTATTTTACTCCGCTGTGCTACCCAAACAGATAAGGAGACATACATTATTATTCAGGAAAGCACTTCAGATCTTGCTTGAGTCCATCCCTGTTCCAGACACCATTTAAGCACATGCTTAACTTTAGGTATCTGTTTAAATCCCATTGTCTTCAATGGGCCTCTTTAATAGTGTTGCCCACTCTTGCAATTTTATCATTACTCTCCCCATATTTGGTGTTTCTTAATTCCCATCTCCCGCAGAAAAGAGAGAGAATGAGAAACTCAGCTTTCAGTCAAAAAAAAAGTAGATTTCTAGTCCTCCTGATTGCAGAGAAAAGCTGGACCATGAACACTAAAGAGCAAACACCAGGAGCAAATAAGAAAAAAAAACACAAACGTGTTATTTGTAATGTCTCATGGTTTGGGGGGGCCGACTTGTAATTTTTGAACATGTGCGGCTGGCAACACTGCTTTATGAAGGTGCTGAATTGCTGATCTGAATAGGGATCATTACCTGAATTATGGCCATAGACCCTGCCCCAAAGATGCTGCAATCTAGCACACAGACAAATTAACAATTCAGCCGCATAATACAGCAGATGCCCGTCTGAATTTGAATGATGCAGGCATCTTGCAGAGATGAGAGGAAATAATCTGTCTCTCACTTTGTAACCTGTTTGTCAGTGCCAACACCAGCTCCACACTCGGGATTAATTTTACCACAGAAATGAAACTGTAGAGCTAACCAGTGATTCAAATAAATACACACACACACACACACACACACACACACAGTATTAATTCTCAGTTTTAAAATGCAATTTGGGTATAATACTACTACAGATCACTTTAATTAACTATCATTACTTTCAGAAATTCTATAAATCCCTATGAAAGAATCAGTCATTTGTTTTGGGGCCAGGCAAAGACATGATAAAAATGACAAATACCCTCATCATATGAATAATGCATCCACTGTGTAGGTAAAACAAGCTCTGTTCCAAAGAGATGTTTAATCCATGTCCTGCTTTGGGGGATAAAATGGAATTAAACACAGGACATTTATTTCATGAAATGCCTGGTTTGGGCTGCAGGTTTGTCATGGTGATAAAAATGTCATGGATACAGTGACTTTACAGTTTGTCCACAACTTTTCCTTGTGTCTGGGATTTCACAGGCCACACAGGTGTGGGGGTCACCCGAGCCATGGGCTGACCATGTCTGCTGCCACAAAAGCTCAGGGCAAGTGATCCAGCAGCACCTGGACCAGGAAGGGAGTGGGGCATCATGGGCGAAAGCCCCACCTGCATGCTGTGTGAGAGCCAATGGGCTGGAGCAGAGAGCTGGACCAGCTCTTTGTGACAGGAGCTGCTGTTGCATCTCCACCTCCCCTCAGGGCCTACTATCATCAAAGGGCAGGTCCAGATCCCCAAAGGACATCCCACCCTAGTGGCAGGACTGGACTTTACCTCCCTCCATCACATGGCCCCATCACTTTCAATGGCATTCTTGTGACTTTACATACCATTTCTCCTTAAACATGTGACTTTTACTACGTTTACCTTGACTGTTCTGTGATTTTTGATCAAAGATGCCACGACAAATCTCCAGTCCTACTTACAGAATCATAGAAACATAGGACTGAGGAAGGACCATGTATACAGAGATCATCTCTGCCAGGTGTTTACCTAACCTGTTCTTAAAAACCACCAATGATGGGGATTCCACAACCTCCCTTGGAAGTCTATCTCAGAGCTTAACTACCCTTATAGTTAGAAAGTTTTCCTAATATCTAACCAAAATCTCTCTGACTGTAGGTTAACCACATTAATTCGTGTCCTATTGCAAGTGAACATGGAGAATAATTGATCCTCATCCTTTTTATAAAAATCCTTGACTTATTTGAAGACTGGTATCAGGTACCCCACAGTCTTCTTTTCTCAAGACTAAACATGCTATTTTTTTAAACCTTCACTCATAGGTCACATTTTCTAAACATATCTTTTTTTTTTTTTGCTCTCCACAGAACTCTCTCCAATTTACCCACATCTTTCCTAAAGTGTGGTGCCCAAAATTGGGCACAGTACTCCAGCTGAGTCCTCACCAGTGCTGAGTACAATAGGACAATTACCTTCCGTGTCTGACAAACAACACTCCTGTTAATACATTGCAGAATATTAGCCTTTTCATAACTAGAATCACTGTTGACTCATATTCAATTTGTGATCACAATAACCCACACATTCTTTTCAGCAATATTACATCTACCCAGTTATTCCCCATTTTGTAGCTGTGGATTTGATTTTTTCCTTGCTAAGAAATAAAAAGGCAGAGAATGTCACGTGGAACTGCTTCAGAAGTCTTACTAAAATCAAGATATATCATGTTTATTGTTCCCCCTCCACTAGGCCACTACTCCGCAAAAAAATAAAAGTACGTTAGTTTGACACGATTTGCTCTAGACAAAACTATGTTGGCTATTCCTTATAACCCTATTATCCTCTAAATCTTAAAACTGATTGTTTAATAATTTGTTCCAGTATCTTTCTAGGCATTGAAGTTAGGTTGATTATTCCAACAATTCTTAGCTTGGCTACAAATTCGAACTTGAGACATACGTTACACCCCAGTAGGGTTACACCTTTTGTTTGTGCATCCTGTCAGCCTTCACCTTAAGGCATCTCTCAAATAAGGCAGAAATGCCCAATTCAACTTCAGATTTGAAAAAATTCTCTCTTATACACAGAGACAGAAGCCGAAGAAAAATTTAAGGGGACTTCCTCTACCGAACATTCTGGAAGACTCTTTCCCCAATGGATAGGCAGATGGAGAAGAGTACTTTGTTCAAAAGATGAGGACCTCCTTTTTCCAGGTTTCTTAATTGCTCCATTGTGATGGGGTGTACTCCCCATAGTGGTACTGAGAGTGCTGAATTAGGCCAGGTGGGCCCACTCAGCCAATTACGTAGCAAATGAGGAAGATAAGTTGTGTGGGGAGCTAATTGCGAGGAAGCTCACCTGTGAAGGAAGAGGAGGTAGGAAGGAGGGAACTGCAGGAAATAGTAGGACCCTGGGGGCCTAGTCCTGAGGAAGGACATATACTGAAGAAAGCAGGGTGGGAAGAGAGCCTGTGTGATGCGTGGTAGGAAGCAGCCCGGGGAGTAAGCAGCAAGGTTGTGGACTAAACAGACCTTTGCTGCATGTCGTAGGGAACCTGGGTTGGAACCTGAGCAGAGGATGGGCCTGGGTTCCCCTACGCGCCACTGGGGAAGAAGCACTGGTGTGGTAGTGAAATGGAAGATTGCCTGGGTCACTGGAGGAGTGACAGGGTCAGGGCACTGGGTGTGAGAACTGCCGGAGGCCCCTTGAACAGAAGAGACTTTGAAAGATTATACCCTTGAAGTGGGGAATGCTGAGTGACCTGGCTGGAGAGCAGTGTCACAAAGAGGCAGCAGCAGCTCCTGGAGTGAGAGGAGCTGTGAACCAAGAGAGATGGTGTGCAACAGAAATGGTGTCGGCATCATGGAGCTAATCCCCAGAACAGCCAGGAAGAGGCGCCATTGCAGCAGTAAGTAGAGCACCCCCGACACACTCATCAACCGGAGATGGTGTAAACACTACCCACATTCAAGGCTGAAACTGGAAAAATCTGTGCCAAGCACAAGAATTTTAGACATTGGTTCTTCTCATTTCTTCCACAAGGATTATATTGGGAACACAGAACACAGCCTTATAAGTGTGCGTTCTTCTCCCAAATACAGTAGGCACATTGAATGCAAGTCTGTGACGGACATGTGGCACAAACTGTTTCATACATAACTTTAAACTTCAATAATTCTCTCCTCCTCCCTCAATTTCAATTTAAAAAATTCCAAAAGAATACAATATAATACATAGATACTTAATAAGTTGAGTTTTATTGACTCATGATGTAAAATACTACCCAGCTATGGTACCAGCAGAGATCTGTATTCACCTCAGGAAGCACTGAATCTTGATTTTTATTGGACTGGAAAAACTAGTATGTGACCATGTCATTAAAGATTGCATAATAATACATACAGAATAAAGGCAGCACAGGAAATCTTCATTCTGGAGCTTTCTAACTTTTGAGAATTTCACTTTGCAATCTAAACAACATTCATTAAATGAAAGGGGGCAGAAGAGAGTTGTTTGCCTATGATTTTTTTAGATAGAAAAAAACCAATTCTATTATGCACAACTGCAAGGCTTTCCTCCATCACCATGTCATCATCGGGGTTTGAACCTTGGGCCTTCAGCACTGCAGCACAGACCACTGAGAGACAGCGTGACTAAGGCCAGGTTTATACTACAGACCTATATTGGTATAACTACATTGCTCAGAGGTGTGAAAAATCCACCCCCCTGAACAACGTAGTTATACCGCCCTAACCCCCTGGGTAGACAGTGCTATGTTGACAGGAGAGCTTCTCCCATCGGCATAGCTACCACCTCTCGGGGAGGTGGATTAACTAAGCCAATGAGAGCAGCTCTCCTGTTGGCGTAGGAGCATCTTCACTAAAGCGCTACAGTGGCGCAGTTGCATTGATGCAGTGTTTTAAGTGTACACCTGCCCTAAGTGGCACTCGGTCAGTCATATTACAGCTGTGAGTTCCATTCCCAGCTTGTGTAACCTCTTAATGGAATATCAGGCACTGCTCAATAATAAAGGCTGTGAAATCCCAGATTTAGTAACACTAGTCAGTAGAACTGAGACTTGAATTTCTGGTATCTGGTATCTAGTACTGTGCATCTTCCAGGAGGTCAAATGGTATTGTAGCTGGGAGAGGGGGTGGCCACATCATTTATTTTGCCTATGTCTCATCAGAGGAGGTTCAGCTTTGCGTGGCATGCTGGAGTGAGATACCAGCATCGTGTATGCACAGTGCTGACATAATGTTGAACGAGTTTAGAAGTTAGCCTGAAGCAAGCTCTGCTGAACAAAAGACTAATGGGAAATGTCAGCTTCTAACACCTTATAACTTGGCCCGATTACTATTATTATTTAACATTTATATTGCCGTAGTGACTAGGGGGTCAACCCAATTGAGGCCTCATCATGCTAGGGCTGTACAAACACATAGAAAATCACAGTCCCTGTCTCACACAGTCTACAATCTAAAAGACAAGACATGATTGATGGGTGAGATAAACAAGAGAGCTGGGGTGGGGATGGTATAATATGGGACATATACAATTCTTAGCCAATCAGAAGCAGTGATCACAACTCATCTAGACAACCTACCTAGACAGTGTGAATAGATTTTTCAAGAGGACAGCAAAAAGCACCTCAACTCGAATGTCAAAGTGCCCCATGCAAACCAAGGGGGCATTATAGTACTTGAAAAAAGCAGTCAGATTTATTTTTATTTTTATTTTTTAAAATGAAAATGTGAGGCAACTTAAATATAGAGCATCACTAAAGCTCTCCATATAGTAAACCATAAACAACTTGGTAAAACTAACAAATGATTTGGCTTCTCTAACTTGTAACGTATTGTTGTGAAAACGGGGTAAGGGCAATTAAAATTTAAACTAGCTGGTCTACCTGGGATGCTTTGTCTCCTCACAGCCAATGCTCCTTCTGGTGGTTTTGTCTGGTTTGCAGATTTAGTATAGGGACTCTCATCTGAAAACAAACAAACAGTGAAGGTTTCAGTTTCAAATATGTTGTAAGTGATATATTTCAACATAATCTCTGATTTTACTAGCAATTTACTTCTCTCCCATAAAAAGGAACAATTTGATTACATACAAGGGATACTATTAGCCCTATAGGATTGTCATAAGGCAGCCCCACCCAGAGCACCCTTGTAAGGAGGGCTGTGGCATAACAGTTTCCTTCTGTCTTAGTCCCCAGAAATAGTCAAAAGAATCTTCCCAAGTATAAATATAGCCCTTGTGGGGTTCATTTAATACAAAAGTCCCATCCATATAAATCATAACAAAACAAGTCCCATAAATGAGAATTCCTCCAGCATAGTCCAAACAGTATATATATATATGACGTACAAGTCCTGCTGTCCTTCACCAAGCCCTGGCACTCCAGTGCCGCCCCGGGGTCCCTCATCACATCCCGACACTCGAGCGCATTCTTGTCCTGTCCTTTTATTAGGACAGCCACCCTAGCCTTTCCAACTGGAGTACAACTCTACTCCCATGGTTCCACTGGGTCCAGCTCTCACGCCCTGGAGCTGTCAGCGGGTAAGTTCCTCCACTGGTTCCCTGCCTTCAGCCCTCTCCGGCCCACGGCTCTGGCTCTCCAGCTTCAAGCCAGCAGACAACTCCCTCTACTGCTCCTCCTGCCTTCAGCCCTCTCCAGCACTCTTCCCCCCTACCTTGGGGATACCAGCCAGCAAACCCCTCTTGCTGCTCTCCTTGCCTTCGGCCTTCCCCCAGGAAACACCTTCTATCTTCCAGGACCTCCTCCAGTCCCCTGTTCTCAGGCAGCTCTCATCTGTCTGCACTGGGACTCTCTTTCCTGGCTTTCTTCAGGGACTTCCCCTCGCTGGAGCGCTCCCTGGGCCTTTATAGCTCACAGGTGCTGCCCCACCCTCTTAACTGGCCAATTGGGAGCACCTGCTCTGGCACAGGGAGCTCAACCTACTTCATTTACTAAGACCAGCCATTCTGTGACAAGGACGCACAGTATGTCTTTAGTATCCTAGCCGGGCAGTGAATAAAGTGCACTCTCTCTGAATACAAGAGCCATCACCGGCTACATTGGAAGTATAAGGATGAACATTTTTGAACACTCACTCTCTCTTGGACAAAGGGCAGATTCTAGCTGTGTCACAGAGGAGAAAAGCACTGTGTAAAGCTCATATTGCAGGCAGCCTTTACCTGTATCTGGCTACGGGAAACTTTAACTGCTCTACTTTAAAAGGACCCTGGGAAATGTGGACTTTCCCTTTTCACTTTAAGAACCATTGCTCTCACTTTAATGACTAGTAGTGGGAGGCCTCCCATCCACATTAGCTGCAAGAAGCTTTATGCCTTTATCATTTTGAGACTCTGTAAGAAGACATTACTTTTGATTCTGGGCTCTGCTCACGGAAGGCCCCTCCTGTGTTGTGGCCAGTGATCTGTGAGAGTGTCAGCCAACCATTTCCAGACTCAGCCTGGCCAAGCACTTTCCTACCCAAAGGATGACACTGCACCCACTGGCAATGGGCTTGTCTTCATGCGGGAGACCTTCTCCCGTCAGCGCAGTTATTCCACCTCCCCGAGAGGCTGTAGCTATGTCAATGGGAGAAGCTCTCCTGTCAATTTAGCACTGTCTACACAGGTGGGGGGAAGAGAGGTCGGAATAACTATGTTATTTGGTGTGTGGATTTTTCACACCCCTGAGCAATGTAGTTATACTGATATAGGTCTGCCGTGTAGACCTGGCCCAAGTGGGATTAAAGGTGATGCTGCTCATGATTAACCTTGATCCTTCTGAGAGTCACTGGGATTGGCTAGCAGGGCAGATGGGCCATCCATTAAAGTCAGAACCAGGTAGAAATGAGTTGCTTCCTGCTCCCCCATAGCAGCCTTCTCAATGGGGGTTGAGGGGGGAACAGTTTACAGTGCACCTTTAAATATAAATTACCACCAGAGAAAGACTTCAATAGGAACTGTATGTGTTAATTAGGCACTAGTATTGATAGTGTTTACTTCACTTCCTCAATCAAAAGAAAAAATAAAAGGGAATTAGATCCTACTTTGTGGGTCCTTTAATCTGGTACTCAAACAGCTCTTTATGCATTATCAAATATTTCTATTTGCATACTTTTTTCTCTTTAAGTTGGGAAAGACCAATTCGTTTTTAGCATATGCATAAAGCCATGCGTAAATACAGATCAATGGCTAAAGGAATCAAAGCCTAAATTATCTAGTAACATCTTGAGATGCAACAAAAATCAGCAGATAAATAATATAAACATATTTTTGGCTAACAATTTTTCTTTCTAACTGCCCCTCTTGAGATTTTTTTCTCTCTTTACTGATTACTGTATTTGTGACATGTAAAATCTCAGACTCCATTAGAAAATTATATCAGAGGGTAAACTATTCATTTTTATTCAAATAAGATAAGGGTTTGGTCAGCATAATTAAAAACCAGGTCTCAGATAAAAGACACTACAAAGAACAGTTCATTTTTTTCAAACTACAGATCTTCTACAACAAATTCCACTTAGTAAGGCAGACTCAGGAACAAGAAAAGCTTCTGAACATTAGCAACAAGGTAAAAGGCTGTTGTACAGCCATGCCCCTGGAAGGGAATGGAGTGAATAATTAAAAGCATCTCAGTGTATCAGGTCTGCAAAATATCATTGCTTCTACTACAGTAAGATTAACTCCCATTGCCATAGAACTATAACACAGCCTCTGCTACACTGTATGCTAGCGTGAAGCCAAAGACAATAACAGACATAAAATGTAGAGAGAGACAGGATACTGAAATGGATTTAAGTCATGCCTATGTTAAGACAAAGGTGGACTTCGGAGGAAGCACCATCTATCCTTCCACCTTAAAAAACAGTTTTGGTAAAGCTAATATTATTGTATGAGGGGATACAGTCCTCTTGGATTTTGAAAAACGTGTCTGGAGAGAGAAGTCTTGTGAAAGAAGCTGGATTGATCTTCTCATTCACAGAAAAGGCAACGCACAGCTACTGGCAGTACAAAGTTCCCTACGCTACCCCAATAGGGGACAGTTTAGATACCCCATCCATGCAATCTTTAGCTCTTTCTTATTAGAAGATGTCAATTGTGATGGTAACTATTGTGGCAGCAATACTTTTCTATTAAGAAATGAACAGAGGTCATCCATGTAGTTTCACATAATCTGACGAATGATGACAACATTTGGTTACTACCAGTATCTGAACAGGGGATTTATAGACAAAAAATATCCATTGAACCAAACAGTCCTGTCCTAGTGTTCCTTGTTAAAATATTCAATTTAAATTAATGACTTTAGACAGACTGGAGAGAAAACAAAGGGAAGAAGAATTCTCACAAGTAGACATTCAAACCCTATATCTAAAGAGGTAAGTAAATCAACTAACATTTCCTGTGAGAACAGGATTTTCTCAGTACCCCACTGCATTTTAGGGGGTCCTGGTCTCAAAGTGAAGTTTACAGGGCTTGCAGGTGCCCAGGTAGATTTGAGTATGTACTTTGTGTTGCCAAACCCCTCGAAGAAGCACGACAGATGGTTGCACTATGAAGAGAAGAGAAGAGGGGCCAGTTAGTTAAAGTTTCCTGGACCCAGTGGCTCATATGATTGATGTGGATAAGGCACATCAGTTTCACAGCCAACGGTAAACACAAGAGAGTGTTGGGGCCAGCACCACATCCGACTGCTTTGACTTTCCTAACCGAATGGATCAGGTATCCATTTTGCAGTAGGGTAAACTGGAGGTGGCTTTTCAGTGTGAGACTGAGTGAAACTTGAACCTTCAAGATTGCAGTGGAGCACCTTAACCACTCAGCCACTGCACCTCTAGCCAATGCCCCAAAAATGTCAGGGGTAAAAAGCTACAGATAATCTCCATACCCGGTAACTAAAGATTAGGTAAAAGGGTGGTGGATTTCAAGGCTTGTTATATGGAGAGGAGTCATGTGGCATAGCAGAGGGACATTCCCTTATCCAGATTAGATTATATTCAGGAGTATAAATATCACCTAGATATAATCCTGAATGTAAATATACACTGATTATTTATTCACAGGGAGATATTCCTACCCTTTAATGAATTTCTGTTACACTAAACTAAGTGTTTTGTTACTAAGGAGCAAAAACATTTATCTGCAGCACTTTCATATACACAATTTCAAATTTTGCCTCTTAATTCAGTAGCTCTTTCCCATTTCTAGAGAGATCAGACTGCAGGTGTTCATTTTTACTACGGTGGAAATAGCATTGCTATGTAGATGCAGTCCTTGACCTGCATTCATTGCATCAATGGATTTTTTTTTTAATTTCCTCTGGCTGAGAGATTAGACAGTCTGTGGTAAACAAACAATTTTTAGTAAGTCACTATGTTGTACTGTGGTAATTGCTATGCCAGCAGATTCCTTAACTTAATGACTACAGGAAAAGCTTTTCATGTTAACTATCAGGTTTCAATTTCCATGGCTATGAAGATAGACAACTAGCATATTTCTTGTAGTTGTTTGTACACAATACTGAGCAAGTTACCAGAACATTTTCATTTACATCTTTCCTGACCAGAATGCAAAACTAATCTCTGAGAAAAAATCTCACAGATTACTGACATATGAACTTCTTAAATTGGCAAGCAGAATGGCCTTCATTCTTTTACTGGTCCTCTATAAAATTACTGCTGCAAATAGTAAAATTTAGTGATTACATATACTACATCACATTACACCTTCAAAGCTCAATACATACATATATACACTAATTAATTAGCAGTATCACTATCACCACTGAAATCTTTACAAATGACTTATTTTGTACATAATTAACATTAGTGAGATCCTCCTGGTTCCCTGTGCACTGTAGGGCAAAGACCACAATATCTAGTTGCAAAGATTATAGTGACAACCACCACCACTGCATATTGTATAGGCAACTGTTGCAATGAGTCCACTGCCCATCATTCTAATTAATATTGTCTCATTGTTTCTTTGTGCTCCCTAGGCTATCTACAAGCATCCATATCTCTGGGACAGAGACCAGTTCTGTGTTTGTACATTATTCCTAGTGCAACATGGCCCTGATGCATGACTGGGGCTCCTATATTCTACTGCAATATACATAATAAATAATAATGTCTTACTACAAACATATACACTATACAATACATACACGGGGGCTTCTTTGTTTGTTCCCTTCCCCACCATTTCAAGTATCTGCTCCTCTACCTAGCCCCTCCTCCCCCCAAAGCAAACTATGTGAGATCTTTGGTGTTTGTTGTACTCAGTTTGATAGTCTCCTTTTAAAAAAAATTACTAATCAGTGACAAGACAGTGAGTAAGAGGAAAGTTGTAGGATACCTCCTCCACAGAAGGGTCCCGGCATTCAAAACATCAATCAGCTTAAGATGACTACATTATTTATGTGTTACAACAGATGACTGTGAAAGTAACTGATAACAGAACTTTGCCTGAAACTGTAATACCACCAATAAGAAGAATCTATAAGACAAATCCCTATGTCAACACTTCATGAGCCCGTCTTCCAAAACCTTATTAACCAGCATGAGATATGTGCTTTAGCTGCTACTGCAGCTCGTTTGGGCAATAACTATAGAGCCAATATACAGTAAGGCCCAAATCCTGGCCAGCATCACATAGCCTGAGAACTGGGCTGTGCACTGCTCTGCCCTACAGGATGTGAAGGGGATCTTCTTACCCCAAATTGCAGCACAGCTGTGGAGCCACCACTTTAGCTCTCCTTCATGGGAAGGAGATGATGGGAAGGGATCCACATGCAATGATCCCTCAGTCTTACCCCGTTGCCTCTCTATAGAACAACTGCACTCCATTCATAGCTGCTGGGACACCCCCTCTTTATTCCACCACTTACTTGCACAGAGGGAACACACCTGTTTCACAAGTCTCTGTTGCTAAAGAGGCTGGTGGAAGATTTGCCCCCAAATTCATGTGTCTGATGCATTTCAAGCTTGTTTGTTTGTTTGTTTGTTTATTTGGTTGGTTGGTTGGTTGGTTGGTTTTTCAAGTCTCTGGAGATAACAACTAAAAGGAATTGTAGCAACAGTGAATTTGGGTGGCATTTTTTGGGATGAAGGGTTCTGTTCCTCTAAAAGCATTTTCCTCCTATACTTCATCCTCTCTCCCACAAAGGCCCCATAGTGGACTGAGTTAGACTTCTGATTTAGGAGATCTGAACATGGCAATTTTGAGAGTCTAATAATGCTGCTCTTGGGTAGACCTGAGGACATGGATAAAAGAGATATGAGTTGTTCCCATCTCCAGGTTCTCATCATGCTGAGTTCTGATGTAACCTCAGCCTCTGCTAGCTCATGGAGTTGGGATATAACCCCAACACAGGTGCACAGTGTTATGCCATTACACCTTAAGCTGGCCCAGTGTATTTTGGACACCCACCGGAAAATTGCAGTACTTTATATTTGTAGCTGCTTGTTCTATGTGGAATAGTATGTGTGGGAACAATACAGAAACACATGCTTTATCCATATATTTGCCTGTACAAAAAAGTATTGATCCTGATGTAATTTTAAAAGAGACAGTATGATGGTGAGGATGATGTGTTGAGTTATTACAAATTATTCCATAACTGCTGAAACTGCAGTGTCCCCAAACAAATTAGTTTGTCAAAAACGACTGAAATTAATGAGCATATGCCTCACATTTTCTGTCTCTGGAATTCCAAGAGCTGATATATCAGAGTCACAGGATGACAGCTCTAGTATTCCTGAAACTCATAATGAAGAGCATTATTCATAACAGGAACAGAATTCAGAAACACAAAGGCAATAACCTAGATCTTACTCCACTCTACATGGCACTTCTTCTGCTCTGTCAGTTCTAACATTAGGTTAGCAATTCTACTGTTTGTTACTGCTCTGCAGCCATCAGATCCAGAAGGGAATATGTTCTTTAGACTTATCCAAAACTCTCATTTCCTGCAGAGTATCATATTTGTTAACTGCTAAAGGGCTGAGTTGCTGGGACCTCTTTGGTTACATCCATAGCTTGTTCTAAGAACCCTTCACAGCAATAAAGAAACTTTGCTATAACAGCAGTAAATAGAGGCAGTACTGGCCAAATATTTTCAACGTTGTGTAATGAACGCTGTCTGAATTTACAGGTTTCATAGAACAGCACAATGTCAACAATCTACTACACACATATATATTATCCTTTTTCCGACTTGTCATGCAAAGTTTAACCATAAAAAAATGATCCGTCATTTTACATTCAGTGGTGCAAAGGGGTAAAAATTGCAAAAGCACCTAAGTTCCATTTTTCAAAAGTGGCTCAAGTGGCACTGACGTCCAATGAAACTTCAATGCCTAAGTCATTTTTGAAAATGGGACTTGAGCAATTTTTAAAATTTTACTCAAAGAGCTTTAAATTCTAAACTTTAAGTGCTGGAATGGTCATGAATGAATTGTACCTCTAAATAGCACAAATATGAATGTAATCATTTTTATTTACTTTTTGTTGTACTCTGTGATTCTCGCCCTTACCCTCTAGAGATCATCATTAAGAAAACTTAAGACCTTCTATTTTCCACTTATTTGGAAGGTGTTTTTTTTTGGGGGGGGGGGTGTATTGGGAGAAACAGGAGGAAGAGGATGTTAAAAATCCTGAATATATTATTTCTCCTCCTACACTTAGCCGACTGTCACATGCTGTATCTGCAGACATTATTCTCAAACAGTACTAGCATCCAGCAAATAACCATTAGTGCTCTAAGATGTACATAAGGTGAAAGAAAGTTGAATAAATCTTTATTCTAGTCTCTGAGTTCTGAATTGTCTGGTTCTTTAGTACAAAACCATCCCAATGATAATCTTGAGCTAATGGAAGCTACAGCACTCTGTAATTATGTATCTTAAACTTCCTACTGATATCTAAAATACCCAGTGAATTTTACTGTCTAAAAGTAAGCTAAAGATAAAAGTCACTTAAAAAACTTAGGTGCCTAAAATTAAGCTCCATAACCAATATTTAGGCACCTGAATAGAAATGGCCTGATTCTGAAAAGGTGCTGAGCTCTCATACAGTCCTTTTGCTATGGGATATGCATATCTTTTTAAGATTGCCTGTAAAAAGGCAACTGGATACAGTAAAGTTGCCTCTGGAACTGCTGGCATACAGTGAAACTCTCCTTCAATGAATTCTCTAATAAAGAAGAAATCCTATTACAATAACACGTTTCTAAATCTACCAAGCAGAGACTACTTCAAATCCTATAAATATTTATTTTTCTATGTTTGTAAAAATGACAAATGTTTGCTAGAAGATTAAACCCAGTTCCATAAAATAGAATAATTACTGAATCATTAAATAATCTAACCCTCCTTTTAGGTTGTAAAGTTGGGTACTAGAACAGTGTTTTGAGCTGCCATGTTTATTGTCTCTGAAAATGATGTACAGAGTAGAACACAAAAATGAAGTACATGGAGTTTATTCAACATCTGCTAGAAATGGGAGAACGCGCAATAGTTAGGGATGGAAATTACTTCTTATATCACTTACTCCATCTCTTTACCAATGCATGATTGTGCTGCATAGTGCATTTTATACTGCTGTGGCCAGTCTAGACCCAAATGATCGGGCTTCCACCACTATCTTTTAGAAGAAAATTCCTCGGTGAAATAGCTTACACTGACAGGAAGTTTTTCCTGATATTCAACCTAAATTTTCCTTTTCTGAACTTCATCCCATCATTCCTAGTCAGATTCCTAACTGTAGGATGCTTATCCAAATGCCAGACCTTTTTGGTCCTCCCATCACAATGTATTTTGGCTGCAAAGACAGTTTGGTTTTGCAAAACACATGCACAGAGAGCAGCCATGTTGCATTGTTTTCACAAAGTATTGCATACTGATGCAACATCACAGTATGTGTGCATCAGCTTTTTAAGCACAACCTGAAAACTATATCCTGTGTGATAACTACGATATTTTTATGCACTAACTAAAACCCACACAAAAACATTTGGCATTGGTGGCTAGCAATCCTCAAAACATAAGCTTTTGTGAAAAACTATCTCTAGAATTTTTTTCAAATGCTGACAAGTTTGTAACCTCTTAACTATAGAATCAATACTGTGACAACATAATAACCCTAGCAATAGAGTAGAGAGAAAAGACCAGTCCTCTCCTTTGCCCCACTTTCTCCCACTCTAGTAGGCACTTACCTTTGCTACTTTACTGTTTTCTTTCATAAATGTTTATATTTGAATAACCTTAATATTGCCTTTGGTCTCCTCTTGCTTTACCTACTCCCTCTCCCTACAGCTGTACGTCATATCCCCTCCAGCTGGGTTTTTATTAACCTGTTGAGACTGAGCAGCCATGATCTTTGTTCATGACTTATTAGGGGGAAAATAACAGGCCTGTAGTGTGGTAACATTTCATCCTGATAAAGCCTTTTTGTGGTTGTATGGTTTGATATAATCTTACTTTCTTGTAATCTATTATTACATCTACCCTCCTGCAGTTAAAATGTGATAGTAGAATGTTTCCTGGATATTTGATCTGTACAGATACTGAAGGATATGTCTACTGTACTGGTGGATATAATGGTTTCGCATATTCTGATGGCCTCTATGCTTCCTTGGATATCAGCTAGAACTTTTCCTGCAGGTGAGCTGCCTAGAACATAAAAAGTGGAAGTGGTGATAGAAACTGCCATGAGGCTATTTTAAAGCCTAGTGGATTTTCTTTGAATTGCTGTATATGGATAATCATCTTTTCAGCAATACTTGCTGGAAAACTAGCCAAGCCTGGTTTCCCTATGTGCACAACAAAGCAGAACAAGCATATTCACTTCTGCTACTGTCATTATATCTAGAAGAGATCTGAGGTGGGGGGTGTGTGTGTGTGTTTAAAGGTACCTTTTATAGAGCATGCCAAGGAAAACAGAAGCCAGTTTTGAAAATTAATAAATAAAATAAAATAAATATATAATAAATATAATATAATATAATATTATAATATAAGCCTTTTGAGAGAATGTCACATTAGAATTAAATACAAAGGCAACTATTTAAGAAAAAAAATCCCTTTCCCCTTTATATTATTGCTCATTTAAACTATATATATTTGTGTTTGAACAGCAAAATGGGCATGAAATGGTAATTTAACAATCTAGAATCATAGAATCATAGAATCATAGAATCTCAGGGTTGGAAGGGACCTCAGGAGGTCATCTAGTCCAACCCCCTGCTCAAAGCAGGACCAACCCCAACTAGATCATCCCAGCCAGGGCTTTGTCAAGCCTGATCTTAAAAACCTCTAAGGAAGGAGATTCCACCACCTCCCTAGGTAACCCATTCCAGTGCTTCACCACCCTACTAGTGAAAAAGTTTTTCCTAATATCCAACCTAAACCTCCCCCTCTGCAACTTGAGACCATTACTCCTTGTTCTGTCATCTTCTACCACTGAGAACAGTCTAGATCCATCCTCTTTGGAACCCCCTTTTAGGTAGTTGAAAGCAGCTATCAAATCCCCCCTCACTCTTCTCTTCTGCAGGCTAAACAATCTCAGTTCCCTCAGCCTCTCCTCATAAGTCATGTGCTCCAGCCCCCTAATCATTTTTGTTGCCCTCCGTTGGACTCTTTCCAATTTATCCACATCCTTCTTGTAGTGTGGGGCCCAAAACTGGACACAGTACTCCAAATGAGGCCTCACCAGTGCCGAATAGAGGGGAATAATCACATCCCTCGATCTGCTGGATCTACATGTATGTTGGAGGAATAAACAGCCAGGAGGTAGATTTGTTTGTTAAGGTTTTCACAGAGGCAGGGGAGATGGCTGAGAGTAATAGAGGATGGCATTTTAAAAAGAAAAGAAAATGTAGGCTGACTAAAGGAAGTACTTGCCAACTTGCTATAGCCTGTGGACTAGTCTCCCAAGGCAAGCAATGGAAACTCTATCACTAGAGACATTTAAAGGTAGATTGCAAAACATATGATTTACTGCAGGTAACAGTAGTCCTGCACTAGAATGGAGATAAAAGGAAATATTTTTATTAGGTTATTTAATCTCTCACTTCTGTGTCTTTGGAAAGTAGGACTGACCTTTTACTTTTGACTTGGCTTCAGGATATAGTAGGAGTAAGCAAGCTGGCATACTGGACTCTCTCTCAGAGTGCACCTCTGTCTAAGTTTTAGGACTTGATAAATAGAGGGCTATCAGAAGTGTTTATTCACTTTCCTGTCTACCTGCAGTCTAACTCATGCCTGAATTAATGCCTTGTAATACTATACCAAATAATATCAACAAACAGGTGAACATGTAATACGCATAAAATATTATAGGCAGCTCCCACGTCTTTCACATAAATGTACAAGTACCTTTTAATCTTTCCCAATATATAAATCTTCCAGCTCCTTAATCGATATTGTTGCTCCTCTTGGAATTCATTGCAATATGTCCACACTCTCTCTGGCCCTGAAGTTTTCAGAACTGAACACTATCTAGCTATCATCAGAAAGAACTGTATACACAGACCCGAGTGTCTCATTGCTTCATACTATGAAAACACAATTTGTTGCTTGCTTTCTCAAATCCAACATTCATTTTCAAGGCCGAGGATTATTATTATATTATTTTACTTATTGTGTGTTGGTATCCTACTGTGTAAAGTTACAGCCTGCAGCAGTAATTTTTAGTGATGGGGTTATTCAATGTATAAAATGCTCTTAACACAGCCACTGGGAAATGTACACATATAACCACATGTAAAACCACATGCATTAAAAACATAAACCAAACTGACATGTTTTCAGCCAGGCCTCACCAACCCACAAAATATTCAGCCCTTCAGGTAAAAGTTTGAGTAAGCAGAGAGCACTTTCAACATATTCTTAAGGCCAGACACTCATGCTTTGTCAGACAAACAAGGGGAAGTGAATGCCAGAGTTAACGGAATTCCACTAAAAATGGCCTGTCTCCAGATTTTTATATTTAAGGAGTTGTCAGTGAGAGAATCCAAGCTGATTTCAGCAGCTGGGATGGAGCACAGGGAGATTACCAGTTTATAAAATACAGTATACAAGACCCAAACCATAAATGGCTTTACAGATTCCCACACCCGAATGACATGGAAATCAAGCACAGTCTGCGGTGCACAGTTGTAGTATGCTCCTGAAAAACCGCCATTAAGTGGGCAGCCACATTCTATGCTAGCTAAAAGCTCTACACGGGTAACCCAATGCAGAGCACATTGCTTTAATCTCACCTGGAAGTGACAAAGGCATGAGTAACTGTGGCAAGATTCAGAACTGAAAGAAAAGGTCACAACTACCTAGGCCAAGCAAAGATGGAGCAAAACAGTCTTGGTCAACTGCTGTTACCTGAAAAATCTAGAGGAAATGGAAGTTCTAATAGATACCCTAAAATGAAAACCTTGTTAACAATAGCAGGGATCAACTGAGGAGGAATCTATATTCTAAGGCAGGCCTGCACAACTCGTAAAGCGGTGAGGGCCATATTACTCCGAAGAAAACAGCTGAGGGCCAAAACCCTCCGGACCCACGGAAACACCCCCAGCGCCACCCCCTCCCCACTCGGCCCCTCCCCTACCTGCCCCCTCCCCGCTTGGACCCACCATCACACCCCTCTTCACCCCCTAGCCCCCCGCTGGCTTGCTGCATCCCTCCTAGTCAGTCCCCCACCCACCACTCGCCTCCTTTCACCTCCTCCCTCCCCTACCAGAAACCCCCATGCCCGCCCCTAGAACCCCTGATGGCTCACTGCTCGCCCTGCCTGCCCCCACCACCACTGCCCGCCCACTCGGCCATCCCCCCACCCCCACCCCTGCTCGCTTCGGCCCCTCCACCACTTCCCGCCCGCTCCTCCGGCCGGGGGAGAGCGGGGCATGCCGATCCACTCAACCCCCCCCCCCCCCCCCGCGGGCCGCACAGTAAGCATGTGCGGGCCGCATGTGGCCCAAGGGCTGTATGTTGTGCAGGCCTGTTCTAAGGTGTGTCTTTTGAATGTTTCCCCATGTCAGTCAGCATCACCTCATCTTACCTAATTGCTGTTTCAATTACAGCAACAAATGGCATAATATAATAGCAAATGTACGTGACTAAACCTTATGATGAAGGCTGGGTGTCTGGCACATCACAGCAGGAGTAACATTTTCCAGGATTTTCCTGATTTCATTTTTTTTTAAAGATAATGATTTTTAACATTTTGTGATTTTTGGCATTATAGCAAGTGGGTGCTTCCATGAGGTACTAAGGAGTTGGGGACCACAGCCCTCCATGAACTAACAACAATGAGGGGATGTTTAGGCAAATTAACTCAGGTTGTAATACCATCAGAGAGCTACCACTGCCTGAAGAGAGGCTCACATATACTGCTTCAAACTGGATTCTCCATGGACCAACAGACAAAGAAAGGACTTTTGGTTAAATAGCCTGAGTCAAAATTAACTCAGGGCCTACTTTGTGATCCAGCAAACAGACAGGACCTTTGGTCCAAAGCGGGCCCCAATCCTTAGGGAAAGGTTGAAAGGTCTTTGGCCCACTGAGGCCCCATAAGACTTAGCGCAGTGTTTCTCATATGTGGCAACCACCAGGGGCTTTTCTTGCAGCCACAGTCTCCTGGGCTGTGATGGGGTGGCGGTGGGTGAGTGGCAAAATAGGGGCCTCTTCCCCTCCCTGTTGTTCCTGGATGCACCACCTAGGTGTTGATTGCTGGGATCGCCAGCAGGGGTTGGGTTCTGCCAGTAGCGGCGTCAGGGTTTTTGCCGCCCTAGGCGGCAGCACTCCTCCGCCATAATTGGCGGCGTTTCGGCGGCAGCTCCTCCTCTGGAGCTGCGTTCTCACTGCCGAAATGCCGCCCCCCAAATCCTGCCGTCCTAGGCGACCGCCTAGGGTCGCCTAGTGGAAGCGCCGGCCCTGGGTTCTGCCCCCTCTGGAGACACCTGGGGCACAACACTGGAGGAGCAGGCAGCCAGTGAGTTCCCCACCTTTCCGGGGTGGTGGGGCTCAGGCTTTGGGCCTCAGTTCTGGGGAAGTGGGGCGGCAGGTTCTGGCCGAGGAGCTTTGGGCTCCAGCCCCCCACTGCCTCTCTCAGTCCCCCACTCACCAACCCCCATAGCCCCTGGCTCCCGCTGACTCCCCTGAACCCCCATCCAGTGCTTAATTTGTCCCCAGGCTTGGCAAGACTGAGTAAGTCTGCTGTGAAAAACAATACTTGCATGTTTGTTAATATCACTTTTCACAACAGACTTACTAGCTAACAATAAACAAATTACAATGAGTTGGACATGTATATGTGCATATTTATTTGTTTTTTCTAAAACTAATTAAGTGTTTTAGGGACATGTGTGAGAACAGCCACGAGCAAAAGTTGGTGGCCGCACCATGAGGCCACCAAAACATTTGTCCTGAGAACCCCTGACTAAGTGCCTGTTCTGAAATGAAGATGTGATGAACTTGTGATCACAGGAAAACCCCTATGTGGGGTTTGAAGAACTAATCACCAACCAGAGCCTTTGTTGGAGTGAGGCGGTGACCTCTGGTAAGCTTATTAGCATCAGGGTTGCCAACCCTCCAGGATTATCCTGGAGTCTCCAGGAATTAAAGATTAATCTTTAATTAAAGATTATGTCATGTCCAGGAATATGTCCAACCAAAATTGGCAACCCTAATTAGCATGTATGTAGGTTCTTTCATTGCTTCTAATGTTTTCTCTGTAATACATTTTCCTTAAGAATAAATATGTTTGCTTACAAAGGGCTGTGTGGTAAATTAACTGTAGCAATTATACTGTGTACCGTCTCTGAGGAGAGAAGTGAATTAAACCTGTTTAGCATTCCATCTTTTGCTGGGGAGATTACCAGTATAGTCAGGGCACAGTATAGTCAAGGAACTGTTCAGCCTGGAAATGCCCCAGTCAGAAGGAAGAGAGACTCATGTCTCTACTCAAGAGAGGCAATGACTAGGGGAACTGGAAGCCTAGAGGCGTGTCCTTGTTGGATACAGGTGCAGTTGCCTTGAACTGACACCAACTAAGACCTGGGCAGCACGTACAGCTAAAGAGAACAGTAGCTCAACACAAAGTTTCTGAACAGTATCTTCTCAGTCCATTCCAAAGCCATCACATGGCCTTATAAAACCTGGACATGTATAATTTTGTCTGACTAGATCTTCAGGTGCTTTTGAAAATATCACCTGAAGGAATTTACAAGCACAAATCCCACTGACGTTCAATGGAATTTGTACACCTAAATCCCATAGGCGTTTTCATACATTTCCCCCTTAAAGTATAGAAAAACTATTTTCCACTAGAAACAATTGTCTTTTATTATACAATACAGCATATAGAGCCTGCTTAGGGGTTTTTGTTTCGTTTTTTGGTAGACTTACAATACACTTTGCCGCAAACTCCCCTCTGCATCCCCACTCCACAAAAACCCCATTACTGATTTCCGTCTCACTGTCCCAAAATAATAACAGTAATAAACGGATTCTCATCCACCAGGCTCACAACCTGCTCTGCATTAATATGAATGAACAACACTGGATCACAAAACTCTTGTCATTTCTACCCAAAATGGTGTTTTGTTCTGATTTATATAACCCCAGGAGACTGGCCACCCAAAGGATCTGTTGGGCAACTGAGCTGGTGGGAGTGCGAGTAGGCTGGGTGAGAACAAATGCATTTCACGGTTTGTCATATGAAAATGCTGCCTCCAGTGACCAACTCCCTCAAGGCAGTTCTCCCTCCGGATGTCCACATGGAGTCGGACTCCAAGCACTGCTGAGAGTGATCAGCCTCCAGAGAACCCAGCTGCACCATTAACATATCCAGAGGGCTACTGATCCTGATTGAATGCCAGTGTCCATGCTTCTCCTCACCACAGACCAGCACCACACTTTGGCAAGGCACTAAAGGTGGGAGCAACAAAAAGGAGGCCAAGGACTGAAAGTGAATGGGGTGGGGGTGTGATATGAAGGAGAGAGCTAGGGAGGGAAGAGTAAAAGTAGAGAAAAACAAAAGCAAGGATAAAGAGAGATGAGAAAGGAGAAGCACAGAAAGTGAAAAGGAAAGAAAGAAGCCCCGCTCAAAAACCTTCTCTCATCCTCAACTCATGCGTCTGAGCCCTCTTAGGGTACGTTTTCACTACCCGCCGGATTGGCGGGTAGTGCTCGATCTATCGGGGATTGATTTATCGCATCTCGTCTAGACGTGATAAATCAATCCCCAAACGCGCTCCCTGTTGACTCCAGAACTCCACCGCCATGAGAGGCAGAAGTGTAGTCGATGGGGGAGAGGCAGCAGTCGACTCGCCACCATCCTCATGGCCAGGTAAGTCGACTTATGATACGCCGACTTCAGCTACATGCGTATCATAGGTCGACACCCCCCCCGCCCCCCCCAGTGTAGACCAAGCCTTACATTCACTTCCCAGAACGCCAGTAAATCATGTCCTGAGACTGTATTTAGTCACCTGTCAACCGAAGCCACGAACATTCAGCCTTAGATTTAGGATTCTCAATGTAGACTCCCAAGTTTGAAAATACTGGCTAATGTAACTCGACAATGGACACAGCAGGAGTCAATATTACAGCTGGAATTAATCCCTTGTTCACTCCTTGCACTGAGTTGCCAGGTATCCGGCTTTCGACCAGAACGCCCAGTCAAAAAGGGACCCTGACGGCTCTGGTTAGCACTGCTGACCAGGCTGCTAAAAGTCCAGTCAGCAGCGCAGGGGAGCTAAGGCAGGTTCCCTGACTGTGCACGGTTCCTGGAAACAGCCAGCATGTCCGGCTCCTAGGCACAGGGGCAGCCACGGGGGCTCTGAATGCCAGCTCCACAGCCAATGGGAGCTGCGGGGGTGGCGCCTGCGGGCAGCGCACAGAGCCCCCTGGCCCATCCACCTAAGACCTGGACATGCCCGCCGCTTTTGGGAGCTGCCTGAGGTAATCGCTGCCCAGCTGGAGCCCACACCCTGAACCTCCTTCTGCACCTCAATGCTCTGCCCCAGGTCGGAACCGCCTCCCGCACCCTAACTCCCTCCCAGAGCCTGCACCTCTCACCCCAACCCCCTGTCCCAGCCCAGTGAAAGTGAGTGAGGGTGGGGAAGAACGAGCGACAGAGGGAAGGGCGGATGGAGGGAGTGGGGGCGGGGCCTCAGAGAAGGGATGGGGCAGGGGTAGGGCCTCGGGGTGGGGGGCAGGGCAAGGGGGTTCAATTTTGTGCAATTAGAGCTAGCAGTATACTGCCTCTCATGCTGTTGAGCCACCTCTCCTCCATATGAACCTGAGGTCATGCTCCTTGCGGTGGGCATCTTGTGGTGGATCTATTGCCTGTATTTTTGTACCCCAAAGGCCGATGCAAGGTGAATGCAAGGTGATTTGGAGAGGACTGTATTTAGGAGAATATGAGAAATTTACAACCCTAGTAAACTTTTTCCTAACTTATTTTTTTAACATAAAATATTTTGGATCAGATACAATTTTCTTTCACTTTTTGCTCAAAAAAGTGGCAATAATGCATCTATAATCACATTGATGGAGTAAAAAAAATAAGTGTCAGTAGCCATCTTTAGTAAATTTGAACACATCTTTGCAATAAGGCAGCTGCTTTAGCCACTATGCAAAACAATTTTTCATTATTATCAATTATGTTTTTAGGTGTTAATTTAAGCTATAGGCAATTTTGCCTATTGTTACCTAGATAAAATAGAAGCTTATTGAGACTTACAAGTTTAAAAACTGAATAAAATGATGACAAAGACTGAACAAGGCCTGTTACTAGTTCACACAAAGATCTATATGTATGGAAAATTTCATGTAAACAAGACATTTTATGGTTTTAATCTTTAATAAAAAACTAAGGTGAAGAACAAAAATTCCCCTGCATTTTTAAACATTAGATTTCTCCAAAAATTGATATTTGACTATATGATAACCGAGCAAACAGGTCAATCGCAAAAAGTAATATTCCATTTTTTGTATTCTCAGGAAAATTTCTCAGACCAGTTAGATCTTGTATAAATAGCAGGAGTAAGACTTTTCCTATGTTAGGCCCTAATTCTGGAAAACATCCCTATATCTGAGTGCATTTAGGCATATGCTTAAGTCCCATTGAAATCTGTGCCATGTAAGCACATGCTTCAGATTTACACATATGCATGAGTGCTGTCCAAAATAGAGATTATTTCCAGAACTGGGATCATATGTCCCAATTCTGCAAAGATTTGTGCACATGCTTAACTTTTATGCACTGTAGTGTCCTATGGAAATAAATAGGTCTATTCACCCTCTCTCATCCCTCACACATTCACACTTTTAGTAACTGCTTACCCAATGAAAACAATACAATCTAGAGCTGGTAAATGCTAAGGATTTGTTTTACACTCTTAATGGCACATATACTGTTGTGATTCATTAGTTCCTTCTCGAAATCTTGACTAAATCCACAGAGAGCCATCACAAATTACAATCACAGCTAAATCTGATTAGTTACAACAGTCTTTTCAGCCATCAATCACCTGTCTTTCTCCATCTCTGTTTGAGCTTGGACTATCCCATATGCATAAAAATAAGAACCCGAGGAACTGTGTTTTTCTAGTTGTTGAAGTGAATCCCCACATACAGGAAAGTGCATAGTAGTTTTTCTGTCAGATCAAATCAGTCCTGTGGTAGTCCCTGGGACTCACCAGAGCAGGATAATATTTTATGTCCAACAGTAACATTGACAAAGAACAGTATGTTTAATTTAGCTTATGGGCTCAGCATGCAGATATTTGGCAGCCGTAACCCATTTCCAATAGCTGTGTTTCTATTCCCACCACCCCCGGTCTCTAAGCAATTACTTTATGCCGATGGTCCAAAGTCAAGGAGCACCACAGAGGATAGTGCAGCAGTCAGCCTGTCTAGTGGATGGTATGATTAGCATTTAAAATGTAACCCTATTAATCTAAATGTAGCTTCTGAATGTTATATAGCTGCATAACTATTTTCCTAACAATTCATGTGCTAAATTCTACAGGATTTTGCTAAAGACCATCTTTAACTTGACAGCTTGAATATAGTAAGATAAAGCATACACAGCAAACAATGCACATGAGCAACTCCAGTTACAAAAAAAGATCACATAGGCTTTTTTAACCATTAGGAATGGACTGGCCATCATGAAATCGAACTATTCCAAGTATTCTTTGCTTTCCAAAAGGACTATATTATTAATTCCAGTTATGAGACAATGCAGTGTCAAATGAAGAAAGCCCAGAGTTTAACTCTCTCTCTCTAGTTGCTTATAGGATATGGCCCAATTTCACTGCAGTATCTGTGCACCTATCAAGTGTTTAAGAATAAATATAATAATCACTCCCTTTCTTCCTTCCCAGACGGTAGGAGATATCATTTGATTTGCTTATAGGAGGGCTGTGTGTGTGTGTGTGTGTGTAAAGAACTTGTCAAGGGGAAGCTAAAACGGACAAACAATTTTCCATTTAGTTCTGAGTGCAGTGAGGTTTGTAGTCATTTCTATCTCTTGCAGAAGTGAGTTCCACCAGTGTAGGTTTAGCTTCATTAAATGTTTGGATTCCTGCATTCATAAGCCGCTCCCTACTGCTCAACAGTTTTATTCTTCCTGTGGGATCTAGCTGTTGTAGGAAGTCATGGCCACAGATGAAGAAGTTACTCTCTCAGATAGTTAGGGCTAATCCCATGGAGGGCTTCGAATACCAGGACAGAGATCTTGAATCTGTATTTGGTGAAAAGTCTGTATAGCGAGCAGAGGACAGAAAGATTGTGTTCATGGTGGCCCATGTTTCTGAGTACAGTAAAAGGGCTTCTGCATTTTGTACGAGATGGAGTTTTTTCAGGGCTGCATTCCTAGATCAAATGAACTGCAACAACCCAGATAAGAGGTCAAATGTATGGATCACTGGGGCCAGGTCTGTGTCTGCTAAAATAGGGCACAATTTTTTCCACACAGAGTCCTTTTACCTATTGAGATCTTGGATTCCAGCCTCTGCAAAATGGCTGGGTAACTTCAGGCTACAGCATGGAAGTCATATTCACTGCTAACAGTTCAGCCAGTGTCTTGGAACTGCCCCCCAAATGTTGGGAGGGTGCTTATCTAGAAGATCATGTTCCTTTCCTCTTGTTTTTCAAACAGACCTCTATTAAGCTAGACCAATGCATTCATATAGGAAAGTTAACCAGATACAATAACTTTACCTCACTGACCCAATCACATACAGTAGTCATACAGATCAGTATTCTTAGATTATTACATAGCAGCTCCACATCCACCAAACTTCCCTCTTCCTACCAGCATCACCTCAGTCTTGCTCTGATCATGTATTGCTGGCACTTCACCTTGTATTGTCTCACCAACGCTCCTAATGGATGCTGAATACCAAGGGGAAGAGGACTGAGCTTTCTGGGACTCGTAGGCATGGACATGAGTTGGAAGAACAGCTGCCCATGAGGATTCTCTGGGCTCAGTTTGAGAGGAAAGACATCAGCTATTACAGGGCATCTCCATTCACCCCTCTCTGTTGCTTTTGGAGGTGGAACAGAAGTATTTGGAGATCAGAAGTATCAGATATAGCAGAGAAGTCCAGCAGACTTCTGGCGGCAAAACTCTGCTTTTTGGAAACAAAATAAAACCACCTCGACGAAAGGTGTAGAGCTTTTGCGGCACAGTTAAAGCGACAAAGGATAAGTGTAGACGCTGCCGTTCATTATGTCGACATAACTGGCCTCCCCTAGTATCCCACAATGCCTGCTGTGACCACTCTGATCACTGTTTTGAACTCGGCTGCCCTGCAGGCATGCACCCCTCTCCTTTCAAAGCTCAGGGAAGCTTTGACATTCCTCAGTGTGGAGAGCTCCCAGGACTGCTCAGGATGCTGCTCCTGGTAGCTAAGGAGGCTGTGGGAGAACACAGGAGGGAATCACAGCACTATTAATGTGGAATCAGCAGGCAGGCAAAGTGGGCTGTTGCTGTTGGGGGAGGAGGGAAACTGCTGTGCAGAGTTGGGGCAGGGGGGTGATGTGGGGGGACGTCCCCCTTCCCAAGGATTGGGTGCTCAGGCTGTTGTCTGAATATAAAGAGATAGCATGCCGACATACTCACTCTCCGCCGACATACACATTTCCCCAACACACACTGGTCTCTGTCTCTCCCTCCACACATAGTCCCTGTGACACACACTCCCCATCCCACCTCCCCCACATTTCAGTTGAAAAGCAGCTGGCAATGTAGTAGGATGCCCATGGAACGATGCAATTGAGAAACCTGCAGCATTGGATGCTGTGTCTGCCCCATGAGGCATTGCAAACCCTTCCCAAAACACCCTGCAGCCAGTTGCACAGTGGGGTAGCTACCCATAGTGCAAGAGCTGCTAATGTGGATACGCTCTTCCATTACAAGGAGCATAGTGTGGACATGCAACAGCGGTTTAATTAAAGTGCTTTAATTAAAGAGGCATAAATTTTGTTGACAAAACTCTGTAGTGTAGACATAGCCTGAGTAAAATCTGAGGTAGTGGAAGCTGATAAGTGGTATGGGAGGGCTGTTTGCTAGCTTCTCTATTAGTTTGCATACAAAGCTGTTAAGTATAAAGCTTCCACCTGCCTTGTCTGTTAGATGCAATTACATACTTCTATGGTTAATTGAGAAAGTTGCCTGAAGTTTAGTGGAGAATAGCCAGAAAGCCTGAAGCAATTTAGGCTATTAGGCAGACTATCTGTTCTTTTTTCCCCCCTTTACCTCTAATCTTTTCTCTTGCATAGCAGTCTTAATGACAACAGAGACATTACAACAGGAGGTTTAGACTTGCTGCGTGTTACAACTCTGTGAACAGCACACTGCACAAAAGGTTACTTCCCTGTAATAGGAGCTCTCAGAGATGGTTGCCTGCAGGAGTGCCTCCATGCTGTCAGATATGCCAGTGTGTTTATCTTCACCAAAAGCCTTTCAAAAGCTTGGGCTATCAGGGCCACACACATAGTTCCTTTAGGGTACTGACCATTCAGGATCAAGGTTATATAAGAATATGCAGCCCTGCCCAGCCCCTCAGTTCTTTTCACTACTTCAGAACCCACTATATGGACACCAAATACATGGGGATGGAGGCTGGTTGGGCAGACAATCATCTCAAAGTACTCCAATTACAGGGCAGTAACCGGTTTTCCTTCTTTGAGGGTGGCCTACACAAATCCACACTCTTGCAAATCTGTTAACAAGTAAGAGGCTGGGAGTCTGAGGAAGACTGTCCTAAAGACAAACATTATACCAGCCAATTGCACATCAGATCTTGACGCTAAATCAAGGCAGTAACGTTGTATGAATGCACGGAATGCTATAAAATGAGTAACAACTATTTAGGAGCAAATCCTAGCTCTTCTTCAGGTTTTCCTCCATGAAATCAACATACTTGCTACAATACTCTGAGCAGCTATGGACTTTGCATAACAGACACAATCATTTTTCCTGAGCATATTATGCCTGCCAGAATCAGGATTTCTCTTATATTTTTTCACAGCCACCAAGATCGTGTATTCACACCCTGTCCTATAAACACTGCCTCTTGATGACCCTCACTATTTCAGTGTATGGAGTGCCTGCGAACTGTTAAACCAATAGCTTAAGCAGGAATCGGAATTTATAGGCAACAGTTTATATTCTATTTTATGTTTATCTTCTTATGGCTTCCTTCTTCCTTCACACCGCTATTACCAGCATGTTTATTTAGATTTTTAGATCCTGGGAGCAAGACCTTTCTCTTCATACAAACCTGTAAAAGAACCGAGACCCCACTTGCTGTTTATACCCACTCTGCGCTGATGTTAATGACTACGTAAGATGCATGACAAGAGTGAATCGCACCAGGGGTGTGCATAAAGGGTCTAAACCTGAATTTGCTTTTTTGCCTCTGAGTAAGCAGAAAAAAACAATTCACATGTAACATTACTGCAGTTCCATTTTCACAGATTTGTGCCAGATAGGAATTTTAACAACAGCTGATGTTGATAATCAGAAAAATCACACACACTCACCGAGAATATGGATCTGAAGCAGATGAGAGGATATTATTTTCTTTCAGAACTTCATACTGCAAAACTTGTGCAGTATCTGTGCAAAACTCAACAATTCACAGTAACAACCTTGTGAGGTAACAGCTAGTCTCTAACGTTCCCTTTCTAGGTAAGGTCATTGGAAAAAATGGTGGCCAGCCAATTTTGGCAACAGCTGCCATCCTATAATATTTGGATCCTCAATTATAGTTCAGATTGGGCTGTGGAATGGAATAGCATTAATCACAGTGGTCAATGATCTCCTCAGAGTAATAGACAAAGGCCAGATGGCCTAGATATGTCAGTGGCCTTTTGCACACTCAGCGATGAGACACTACTTACCTGACTATGGGACCAGGCAGAAAAGCATGCCATTGAATTAAAGCGGCTCAGCACTTCCCTTTCATAGAGCCTGCAGTGTGCAGGGCTTGGTAGAGAATTGCCTGACCCTCCCAGGGTGCACTCAGCTGTGAAGTCCCACAGTTCCCTGTTCTGTTACCATTCCTGATCAATGTTTCTGTAAATTACAGTATTTATATGGAGTTACATAGTCCAGTGTAATCAACATGCTGATGACGTGTAGCTCTATGTCTCATACTTCTGAAATGTCTGGCAGAGATAAGTATTTGGATAAAAAACAGCTGATCTGTGTCCCCCTCAGGTAAGATAGAAATTATGCTGGCCAGGAGAGGGAAGCATTGAAGAACAGCCAAATACAACCTCTAGTCCCTATTCCATTTCCCCACCTACTGTCAATGTGGCTTGCAATCTTGAATCATTACTCCTGAGGGCGTTCTGCGCCAACAAATTAAAAATTCTGCGCACAATATTTTAAAATTCTGAAAATTTTATTTGTCAAATAAATGTGGAGGCTCCAGCATGGCATTGGGGAGCACAGGCCACAGGCTGCACGGAGGTGGGAGATTGCTGCGCAGCTCCCCTCCGGGACACGAACTTAGTGGTGAGGCTTCACCTAACCCTGACATAGCGCAAGGACCAGGCCTGCCCCAGAAACACCCCAGGGCCCTGCCCCTCTGGGCCAAGTGCACTAAGTGTGGGCAGGCAGGCTCAGCAAGGCAGGCTCCAAGTGTGGAAGGGCTTAAGTGGGGGGGGATACAGATGTGGGGTGAGAGGATTCTGTGTGGGGCAATATGGATGCGGGAGGCTCAGTGGGGGCGGGGGGAGTCAAGGTGCAGGGGATCTGGATGCACAGGGGCTTGTTGGAGGGTTCTGGGTGCAATGGTAATGGGACTCTACAAGGGGGTCCAAGTGAGGGTGGTTAGCGCTCAGTGTGTGTGTGTGGGAAATCTGGGTGTGGGGGTGATAGAACTTGGCAGGGGGGTCTAGGTGTGGGGGTCTCAGTGGGGGGCACAGATACTGGAGGAGTGGGGCTCAGTGGGGTGGGGATCCAGGTGCAGCTGGTTGGGGCTTGGTAAGGAGGGGATCCGGATGTGGGTGGCTCATTGGAGTGGTCCAGGTGCAGAGGGAGTGTGAGTGGGGCTTGTCAGGGGGGGTTCTAGGTGTAGGGGGAGTGAGGCTCGGTGAGAGGGTCTGGGTACATGGGGGGCTGGATGCACGGGAGTTGGGCAGATGTGGGAGCAGCTCCCTGTACAGGGATTCCTCCCCCTGCAGCTGAGGAGAGATGGGTGCAGAAAGTGCGGAGGGCGGGCAGGCGCTAGAGAGTTTGCAGAATTTCCTACAGTCGGGTGAGAAATCTGGGGGTGGGTCTGACACAGCCCCAGATGCTGTGCAGGAGAAGTCGTCCTGTCCTCCCCAGCCCAGACGGAACTAGCAGCTGAGCCCGGCGCAGGGTAGGAGCCATTAGCCGGGTCTTCCCTAGTCCCATCCCCAGCCCCACAGTGATTTACCTCTCTGCCGGCTGCCCTGGTCACCTGAAGCATACTGCTGGGGAGGGTTGCATGACTGCTCTTGTGGCTTCCCTTTGCTTGCCCATCAGAAAGTCATTTTTCTGCGGGGAAAACAAAGAAATCTGCGGGGGACATAAATTCAGCGCAGGCGCAGTGGCACAGAATTCTCCCAGAAGTAAAGTGTTATTGGACCCCTTGTTGGTCCTAGATAACCAGATAGCAGCAGTGACCAAAAAATATAACCAATCATCTATTGCTGACCAGAAGAAGGTAGCCATTCCTCTTGGCCACAGAGATCCAAACCTTTGCCACCTCAGGACTGAACTAATGCAAGCTTGTCCACAAAGAGTTCTCCCACTGTCCAAGGAAGACAGATGATCCTTGTGAAGATTCAATACTCAGAAGAATCAAAAGAACATTCTGCAAGGAAGAAATGGACAACAGGGCTGTGTGCTATCTTCCCAGGAGCTAAGACACAAGAGGTCACTTTAAGAATGGATAGGTTTCTGAAATCAATGGGCAAGGATTCATTGTTCATATCAGCACTAATGACACTGCATCACAGGATCTCTCACAGATAATAGATGACTTCAGGAACCTCAGAAGTGTGCTGAAGCATGTCCCAACGATCTTCTCAGAGATCTTCTTGGCCAACGAGTGAAGAAAGACAGAAGATTGTGGAAGGGAGCCATTGGCAACGAAAGTAGTTTAGGGTGGAGGGTTTTGGTTTTGTGTAATGTTGGTCCACCTTCTATGGGGAGAAGTTTAGACGGCCTGCATCTCAGCTGAAGGGGAACAATCTCCTTGGAGACAGGCTGGCTAGATTAATCAGGAGGGCATTAAACTAATAACAAGAGTGGAGGGTAAAGGAAGGGAAAATATGAGCACTCAGCGTAAAAATCAAGATGTTGAGAACAAAATTAATCAAGGAACCAAAGGTTATTAAGGCAATTCTTTAATTGCCTACACACAAATGGTAGGAGCATGAGTAACAAACAAGAGGAATTGGAATTGCTCAGCTATGAACATTAATTTGATCTCGCTGGTATTACTGAAACCTGCTGGTAAGATTTGCCCTGTTGGAGTGATAAAATGAATGGGTATAACTTAGGAAGAATCAAAATGGGCAAAAGTGGAGGGAGAGTGGCACTGTCAAAAATGTCATTACCTTTTTCTGAGTGACTGATAATTTGGAAGAAAATGATCTTGAATGCTTATTGATCAATGCTCTAACAAAATGCACTATTAGTTGGTGTCTGCTGCAGACCACCAAATCACACTAGGGAACAAGATGATCAGCACCTTACACACCTATCCATAATGTGTAGGGGAAAAAACCTGTGTGATCATGAGGGACTAAAAATGTGAGTGGCATAACCTACATGTGTCATGCTGCCAGTACTTGGAATTTTCTAAACATTATAGATGACAATTTCCTAACTCAAAGAATGTTGCATCTAACACAGGGGAATTCTTTATTAGCCTTTGTCTTAAGACATAAAGGAGAACTGATCACAGAACTAAAAATTAATGGTAACTTAGATACAAGCAATCATGACTTGATCACACTTATAATGTGCAAACTGAATAAAGTCCAAACCAGTAATATATACACCTGATGCTTTAAAAAGGCCAATTTCACAAAGCTGAAAACAATTAAGAGCCAAATCAGTTGGGAGAAAAACTTTAATCAGAAAAAAAGTGAATGATCATTGGGAACTGATTAAGAACAACACTTTACTAGATGCCCCAAAAGCCACAATCCCACAATAGAGGAAGAAGGCCATATTGGTTAAAAAAATCAACCTGGTTTAGAGGGGAAGTGAAGGCATCTATAAAATAATTTTTAAAAACCAGTATAACACAAATGACAGAAAGGGGAAGTTGATAGCAATTAATATAAATCAGAAGCTGGGAATTGTAGAAAATTGATCGGGGGAGCAAAGGGACACAAGGTGAAAGCTATAGTCAGCATAGTCAGCAGAGTTAAGGACAATAAGAATGAGTTTTTAAAGTATATTAGGAACAAAAAAAATCCTAACAATGGAATTGGTCCATTACTAGACCGAAATGGTAAAATTATCAATAATAATGCAGAAAAGGCAGAAGTGTTCAATAAATATTTCTGTTCTATATTTGGGTAAAAAAACCCAGATGATGTACTCATATCCTATAACGCTCTTTTCATTCCACTAGCATCTCAAGGGGATGTTTAACAGCAGCCACTAAAATTAGACTTTTTAAAATCAGCAGGTCCAGATAACTTATATCCAAGAGTTTTAAAAGAGATGGCTGAGAAGCTGGCTAGACCACTAATGTTGATTTTCAAAAAAGTCTTGGAGCACTGGGGAAGTTCCAGAAGACTGGAAGAAAGATAATGTTGTGCCAGCATTTTAAAAGGGTAAACAAAGTGAGCTGGGTAATTGTCAGCCTGTCAGTCTGACACTGATCCCCAGATAAGATAATGGAGTGGCTGATGGGGAACCTGATTAATAAAGAATTGAAGGATAATACAATTAATGGAAATCAACATGAGTTTATGTAAAATAGATCCTGTCACACCAACAGGTTTTTTTAATGAGATTACAAGTTTGGTTGATAAAGGTAATGTACTGAGGTAATAGACAGACTTCTGTAAGGCATTTGACTTAGTACCGCACAATATTTTGATTAAAAAAACTAGAACAATATAAAATTAACATGGCACACATTAAATGGATTAAAAGCTGATTAACTGATAGGTCTCAAAACATAACCATAAAGGGGAAATCATCAAGTGGATGTGTTTCTAGTGGGGATCTTCAGGGATCCGTTTTTGGCCCTACATTATTTATCATTTTATCCGTCATGACAGAGTGGCTGCCGGGCCAAACTTGAGTGACGCTGGAAACCTGTGTGCCTGGTCATGATGCCTGCAATGGGGAGCTGGGCCCAGCCCTGCAGGACAGGAGTCGCCACTGAAGGGTGCATGTGGGGTAGGTTCACTCTCCAGTTGTGCGACCGTCCCTGACACAGGCTCCCCAGCCAGCTGGGGCTGCAGGGCAGAACAGGGAGAGCAAGAGAAAGCGGGCTAAGAGGAGCCAAGCCTGCTCCCCATCTTGATGCTGGGGAAAACTGGAATTGTGTGCCCCCCTGGCTGGCAAGGGGGATCTCTGGTGTTTGGTATCTGTTTCAGTTAGTGCCCCCAGATGTAAAAAAGATCTTTGAGAATCTAATTCTCTCCTAGCTTGGAGGCTGCTTTGTGTTTTCTTTTGTTTTGTGGTAGCCTGTCTTCTGCTCCCACTTAAAGGCGTAGTGACCTCAAATTACAAGGGTGTAGGAGGAACCCTGTTAGAGTTCTCTGCCCACAAGAGGGGGCAGGGCTGGGAGAGCAAGGGGGCTGAGGGAAGCTGAGCCAGGGCTTGGGGTGGGGGTGATAGGCTAGGGAGGGGTGTTAGGAGTGTGGGAGCACATACTTCTGTGGTTTTTTCTTTTGTGTCTGAAATTTTAAAAACACAAAATGCAGTCAGTGGGTTGCCTTAATAAAAAGTTGGGGAACAACTGGTGTAGATAGATACCACAACTATTATTCAAATTGCCTATTCGGGGGAATTCAAAATGTCACTCCCAATATGAAAATGCCAGTCTGGGCACCAAAAATTACCTCCATCTCTATGCTTCCTCACAGCAACTACATTTGGAGGAAATACTTTAGCTAGATAGCCCTGCAATGAAACATGAGGGAGTTAGAAGATGGGCAATACCATGGTGTGCCCTTATCTTTGCAACTCAATCCTGCCATAAACAAATCTGACACTACCCTCTCCACAGTCAGTGAGAGATATAAAATGTACATCTTCATCCAGGCTCCTCAAAAACGGCAGGAACTAGACTGCCCTGAATGCTATTTGCTGTCTTGGGACTTTTCGAGGAAATTGATCCAGATGCCGTGGAGGGTCATGATGTACATACACACCCCATTCTTGTGAATTCTATTGTTACCTCCTTTTAACTGATGTTGAGAGTGTTCAAATATTGCACTGGACACCCTGTAGATAGCTGTCTTAATACTAATAGTCTGTATACTTTATTCTATCATAATGAATGGTTAGTAGAGTCGGTAAAAATTATGGGATTTCTTTTTTCAAAAAACAAAGAAGTGCCCCTTTTGGTTTTTTGAAAAATTTAATAATTTGAAAAATATTTTACTACCTCCTATGCTTAGTAACTGCACTACAGAACACACTGGCTTTCACTAAACATTCTGGCAAAACGTTCTGCAAAAATCTGTCAGCATGAGTTGGGAAATATGAGTTTATTGAAGTAAAAACACAGTTTTTCTGCTGGGAGAGTCCAATTATTACTGCACATCACATGCTAAGAATGCTGTTTAAAAGTTATTCTATTTGTAACAGTTTTATATTTATATTGAATATGTGTGCGTGAGCCAGGGAATCAAACCCCTAACTCATAGTGTAAACATAGCCTTAAAGTGGTGATAATATTACTGAAGAGATGAACAACAGAACTGTAATAGCAGCATGTAGGCACAAATAGTGAGTTTCCCTCTTAGGCAGTTGTGCAGTGGGGAAAAGGAATAAGGAGCATCCCCCTTACGTGGCCCACACATAAGGGACAGCTAGAATTGCAATCCCTGCACTTGGAGTTTAGTGACTGCTGCCGAATCACAGTCCTGGAGAGTAATTTACTGGAATGGTCATGGGAACAGAGTTATAACTCCACCCCACTTCCATGCTACATTGGGGGAGGGGAGGAGATAAGGGAAGAGAGGGCAATGCAGCCTCATTTAAAAGGGTGTCACAGATTGCTCGCTCCCAGAAAAAGGAGGGAACTCCTTCTCCGGTGGGTTCATTCCACACTGCTCCCAACTCAGGGTACTACTGTCTCAATGTCACAATCATAGAATCATAGGACTGGAAGGGACCTCGAGAGGTCATCTTGTCCAGTCCCTTGCGCTCATGGCAGGACTATATTATCTAGACCATTTGTGACAGGTGTTTGTCTAACCTGCTCTTATCTAGTCCATAATGAATTGCTTAAGAAAAACAAAGACCATTAGGCCAGATTCAGTCTACATTCAGCCCACATTTACAACCAGGAAGCCTTGTTTACATTAACATAACAACATGAATTAGGAGTGCAGGATTTGGCTTCTTATCTTCTGTCACAAAATCAAATAATGTGGGGTTGAAATTCCCAGCCCAGTGTATTTGTTTTAAAATGTAGTTTGTAATGATTCAACTATAGTGACTTATAATGGAATAAAAGCCAGTTTTCTACTGGTTCTGAGTTATTTCAGCTTCTATCAGTATAAAATTGTCCAAAAGTGTTCAACTCAAGCCATGCACTACTGAGATATGGGGCAAAGGTAGTTGTAAAACTTGCAGATTAAATTTTGACACACAAACATTTCTGTTTCAAAAGATCTATTACTACAGAATGGTGCTGCGAGAAACATCATATACTATTTACAACTCTCTTACTTTTTTTTACTGCACCAAATAAACAATTGATGTTATCTCTTGAGTATGCACCTGTATGCACTACAGAGCATTCAGAATTCAAGCTTGGAGTTAAAAAGATGGTTGCTGGCTCATAGGATGTGGAATGGCACATGGCATATACTGATGGAGGTGAATAGAAATCCCATTATCTCCACTGTTACTCATTGACATTCCCAAAGGTAAAAAGTTGGAATATTATTATTGTAGGAACACCCCGTTGTTATGCTATGACATTATTTCAAGAGGTACCTAAACTGAAGACACTTTCTCTGAAAATAAAGCAAAACACATGATTATGTCTCTATGAGAACGGAGGCATAAGAAGTAGCAAAATACATCCCACCTGTACATAATAATACATTCATTCTCCTGGTATCTTAGGGGACTTGAATTATCCCATATGCAGAGGTTGGTAACCAGAACAGTCTTTATCATCATTTAAAATAATAAGCTGCTACTGAGCAGATTCATGAGCTAGCTAGGTACACAATCACCTCTAGCTAGCTATCCATATCAAAACCAGACAGCTTCAGCAGACAGTAAAAAAATAATACAGGAAACCTCACTCACAAAAGCTCCAACAGTACACAGCACTGTCACATTACAAAGAAATCAGATGGGTTGTACTTACTTTTCTTTTACAGAACACAATACACAAGTAAACAGAGCATAAGCAACCCCACGCGCCCACTCATGGCAAGAGCATAGGGACAAACTTTCTGGGTTGTAATTTGCACTCTTTTCTGCCAGTAGGACTATACATTATTTTCTTTTTCATATGATCTCATGAAACTAAACATGCAAAATGAAGGTGAAAGGGGAGAGGAGAAACTATTTCTTCCCCTACACCCCAGATGCAAACTTTGCCCACTGTCAATGTGTCTCAGTCTCCCTCTGTGCCTCATCACAAAAAGTCAGTTATAGCAGCCAGTGACAGAGACTTGCTCTTTAGCTCAAGCTAGAGAGACTCATGCTTTCAGGTGTGGAAGTGCCTGGTTCAGTCCTAAAATAGTGAACATCACTCAAACTTCCTCAACTTTATAGATCGGTATCAGGGTCCCAAATTCATGGTTCACAACTCTCTCTACAAAAGCCTGTACTTCAGGAAATTATGGATCTTGTTTCAGATCTGTTCTTTACAGCATTGGCCTATCTGTAACTATGGCAACACCAAATAGCTGTTTGTTAAAGTACAATACCTCCATAGCGCAATTTGATGGGCATTATCTGCTGTGCCACGCGATGTGCTAGAAAATAATGTATATTTTCTTAAAAGTAAATTATGCACATATTTTGCTGGGAACTCTCAAAAGACTTTCATACTTATTTCTGAATCGGAGCTAATTTGCCAATGTTTTCAGCCATATGAATGAGATATTAGGAAACATAATTCCTGGGATTGGTAAGTATTAACTTTCCCGACCTTGGCTTCCCCGGTTTGCAAACTCGGGAAGAGTGCTAAGAAGGAAGAGCAGAGGTGTGGATAGTCAGGATTAAAGGTATTTGGAAGAGATGGAAAGTAGTCTGCACAACATCTACCAACAATTATGCCAATCTCCATAGCGAATGCCATCAGTCCCTCACTTTCATTAGCCACAAAACAAAAGCAAAACATAAACCACCAGAAAAAGGAGAGAAAAATGCTTCTATTTCACCTTAAAAAATACCGGATTGCACATTCTCTGAATGAAATCAGTCATTCAGAGAAAGGTGAATAACAGTGACAGAATTGAGCCCACAATTATTTTGGTTATAAGGATATTTAATTTGTGGCCATCTTCAAGTACTTTAAGCTTCACAATTTAAATTCCATATTTTGCTGAATCTGTAATTTCAAATGCCCTTGGTTATACTCAGATATCTATCTTTAAATGCATGCAGTTTCATTTGTGTAACAAACCTACTGAACGCTAATTGCCTGGTTTTCATAAGTGCTGAGCATCCATAACTCCGGCTGAAATCAGTAGGAGCTGCGGGTACTCAGCACATTTGCAAATCAGGCCATAAGAGTGGCTTGATTACTACTCCTGAGAACTGGAGAGATTATTTTAAACCCAACCAGATGGACACTGGGTAACTTTGAAAAGTATACAAATGGGGCTAACATATTTAACTGTGTCTCTCAGAATACAGAATTTAACTAGAGATGATTCACTGGTCTTTACATAATAGTTGGAGTAATTTGGGTAACAGCTATCATTTAATAAACTGACTGAAAATACATTAACTCATACACTTCCTCCTCCTTTTATTGGCTTGTTCTTGTCATAGTGCTTGCAGATTATTCCTATTTTTCAGTACAGTCATGGTTGCAAATTTACACTTTGAAGGTATTAGTACCATTATTGGCAATCTATATATCTGATATATTTTAAAGTATTTTAATTAATTGGGTTGAGTGAGCTTTCTTTTGAACCACTGGCTATTGGGAGGATTGCAGGATATTTATGATTTGAACCATTGAAAATATTTTCCAGGCTACTCAACAGTAGCTGAACTGAAAACTCTCCATGATTGTTCCATTTGTTAGACTGTTGATGCTAGTTCGTTCAAGCGACACAGACTTTTTTTAAAATTTCACCCAAAAAACACTAAAAAAAGAAGGGATTTTGTTTGATAATGTCCATCAGTTGGTCCTGTGTTTTCTCATGTAGGATGGAATATATAGCTGTGTCCCCTTTTGAGATTTTCTATATATAATTTATTAATGTACCATAGTAACGTATGACTTTTTACACCGCCATACCTAACATATACTTAGAAAAAAGTTATTGTTTAATCCAATACCTTCCCAACTTAAGTTCACTTTTTCTAACACCTATTTGTAATATCTAAAAATCTATCAAAAAGCAATAGAGCTTAACATGCACTAGTTCAACTTGCTAGTACTGTATGTACATACATTTCCACCTCTTTCACCCTTTATGCTTCTCCAAACACTTATGGACCCAGTTCAGGAAAACATCCCTATTCAGTGCAGAATTTAAGCACACTAAAGTCAATGCGACTTAAACACCTACTTAAAGTTAAGCACATGCTTAAGTGCTGTCTGAACTGGGATCTAAATCTGGTATGCACATACCACCTTCAATGCATAACAGCAAAATTATTTTTAAAATGTTAATAAGAGTACACTATATTTGCATATTGACCAACAATACTTAAGAATACCGGTGGGCATCCTTAATATGGCAAAGACAATATTTGCACTATAACTGGTTCCAGACAGCTGAATGTTTGCAGCTAATTCTCCATATGACATTTTAAAAAAAAATCATGAGTGTAAGTCTTTGGGAGAGTCCTCTTGCATCTGCCATGTCCTATAAAGCCAAATGCAAACTGAAACTAAGTTCACTTATCTTTTGACACAGTAGCTGCATGTCTAAATCTCTTTTGTGGTTTTGAAAATCTCAGCCACAATGCTCAACATTTGACATCACAGCTGCCATGGTAACAGATTTAGTCCAACAGATTTAATTAAAAAATAAAATAAAAAAGCTTAGGATTAGTCTCCTAAATGCATATTCAAACACATGCCTGATTTTCAGAAGTGGTAAGCACCCAGTAGCTCCCATCAAGATAAATTTATGACAGAACTTTAATAATAGAATAGAGAGAGATTTTCATCACTGATATTTAGAAGGTGTGCTTCTTAGGTTTTCCATAATGCATGACTGTGACAGAGCTCCGTTGGACCACCGGGCCGCGGGGGGTGGGGGGTGGGTGGTAGGAAGCTCCTGTCTCACAGACAGGCCTTGGTCACACCCTTCTGTTACCCGGGAATTAGCGTAGGGAGGGGTGTCAGCCCAAGTCCGTGACACTCCCCTCAGGCAGGGGAGCGCTGGCAAGAGTCTGTGGCGCGCCCCTCAGGCAGGAGCATAGGTGCCGACTCCGTGGGTGCTCTGGGGCTGGAGCACCCACAGGGAAAAAATGGTGGGTCCCCACCGGCAGCTCCCCGCCAGCCCTGCCGTGCCCAGTTCACCTCTCCACCTCGGCCTCTCCGAGGTTCCGCCGGATGCTAAGCGGAAGCCGCTTTTCCTGGCTTCAGCTGATCGGTGGCCGCGCGCCGCACGCCTGGGGCGGCACCTCAGGGAAGGGGTATGGGGAGGAGGTGGTGGCGGAGGCGGAGCTGGGCACTGGGGGGCTGGCGGGGAGCTTCCGGGCCCGGTGGGTGCTCTGCTGCTTCTCCCCCTCCCCCGGGCTTGCAAGCTGGGGGGAGGGGGGCAATGCAGCGCGCCCGGGGGAGGAGGCGGGAGCGAGGATTTGGGGAAGGGATGGAGCTGGGGGTGGAGTTGGGGTGGGGCCGGGGGGCGAGCACCCACCGGCGCTGACTAAAGTCGGCGCCTATGGGCAGGGGGGCGCCGTAAAGAGTCTGGGGCGCTGTCGGGGTTTGCCTCCCCGAGGTGGGTTGAGCAGGGTAGGGGAACACAGGCCCACCCACCTTCCTGCGTTCCAGCCCAGGGCCCTGTCAGTGGCGGGGGAGAGGGTCCTGCCACTGGGTCAGCGGGGATCCATCCGCAACACGCTGACCCACTAGACTCACCGCACTCCAGTTCTGCCCTGAGCTACTTCCTACCCGGTCTCTTGATTGGGTCTCTCGGGTCTCTCCAGCTCCTCAAGGTATTCAGCTGCTGGCAGCTGCAGCTCACCTTCCACGTCAGGCTCCCCGCCCCACCCCCGGCTCAGGTTACTGCCTGGCTCCTCCAGTTCCTCGGGGTATTCAGCCGCTGGCAGCTCTGGTAACCCTGGTCATTCCTCCAGGTCCAGTTTCTCCTGGTCCAGGACTTCCCCTGGCTTGGCAGCGGGGTCTGAAGGGAGCAGCCAGCGGTCTGTGTCTAGGCTTTCACACAGACACTTTCCCTCTGTCCATTACAAATCCCTCTGCATGTTAGTACTCTAGGTTTAAGTCTCAAAGCCCTGTCCCAAGCACATGCCTGATGAGACAGTCACTTGATCCAAAACTTCTTTACAACTGCTTTGTGGGCCATCCCAACTGACAGATCCAGGATGGGAACATGAGTTCTGAGTGGACCATCAATTTTGGATTGGGATGACAGCTAAAATTAGGTTTGTGCAATGCAGCAAATGCAGCTGGAGAGTTCCTCCTTGCCCAATTGATGCCATCCGGTACAACTGGTTTCTTTCTTCTTCTATGCATCTGAAAGGGAGCAACTTGCTTTGCCAGCTTCCCTGCCATGTGCTGGATCCTTTTCTGTCTGCTCATAGATCAAGTTCTTTATTCTGTTCTCTACCTTATGGGCAATTTTGTTTCTTTGGAACATGATACTTTGCTATGCATCACTTCTCGATTTATTGCTCTGCATATGTCCCTGCTGGAACACCTGGGAGTAGATCTTCAGGGACAGAAAATAATTTCCCCAGGGTCTTTCCATTCTAATTTGACATTCCATGGATATTTTTTGCTTACAGCATGTTTTAGCCTCTCCTAGGTTCCAGAGACATTGCATACATTGCAGAAGTTAATGTGTACATATACTGAGTATATATAAGTTGCATATATCCAGTATGTTATATACACACTGTGTTAAAATATACACACACTGCACAAAGAGTTTTAAACAAATAGAAAATGTGGTTATAATTATTTATAAGAATTGTGATGCTGGAAACGTATACAAAAGATAAAGAAGGAATGCACAATGAAGTATTTCTTTTTACCACCAATAATTACATTTGCATTAGAAAAACTTTCATCACCATCATTTATCATTTTTTAGTGATGGAAATTCATGGTTGTATGGTTACATTTTCTGTCAAATTGAGTGCCTATGGGCAGTATTAAAAATGCTTGTTTTAGCTTATTAGAATATCCTTGAGAAGTCTAAAAGAAATATTGACATATACAGTTATATATCTAGCAGTATTTCATAATTTACAAAGATCATAGGATTGACAAGGAATAACGATACAACTGGCAGCCAGCCTAATCTGTGTAATGACCTGCGTTTCAAAGTTGTTAACACAGTTATCAGAATTAGACTATCACCAAAAACCTATAGACAGATAGTGGGAATAATTTTCTTTTTTTTTTAATTCAGTATGTTACCTGTTAATAACAGCAACCCTGGATGTTATTTTAATGTGGTTTTCCTAGCTGACAGTACTGGAGCTTCTAATAAGGTATAAGTCACAGCGGCAATACTTTCATTAAGGGCTCTATCCTCCAAACACTTATGCAGTCCCAATTCATAATCAAGCTCTGAGAATCTAATTCATGTGAAAATTCAAATACAATTCTTTATACCAAAATCAATTTCTGAAAGTACCAATGTACAAACATATTGGAAGGGTACGTATGTTCAAGCTACTAAATAGAAAATAATAGGAATATGAAGGGAATTGAGTAAATTTTTTTACTGTAAGACACTAAAATGTAGAACATGACCATGTTCTTAACTTGTTCATATAAATCCTCTGAACCTTCTCTTCATCCCAAGATATTTAGTTTCTTCGTGAGGCTATGAATTTGAATTATTATTAGGACTTCACCTGACAACATTATGCAACAGTCCCCTCCTAGCTTTACTGTACAGATTCCTATGTTAACAACTTAATCATTTTAATTTAAAAATACTTTAAAGTTTCATAGTTTCAAATTATACCGTTTTTTAATTTCCACAGAAATGAATGTAATATTTTTATGTATATCAAAGAGCTTCTTATTCAAACGCCATGTATGGTCTTATGTGAATGTTAAATATTTTCAGGCTCCTAATTAAATACTTGTTTGGAATTTTAGAAGTAAGAAATGGAAAAATCTTACAGTATTAGGTTCCATTCCCACACCCTGCCATTGCAAGGACAGGTCCCTATAGCACATCTTCTAGCTTTTTGGCCACCCTAGTGTTAAAATCAATGGCGCTTTGACCACTTCCTTTGAGAGACCAGACCATAGCTTATTGCACCTCTCTGTAAAGAATTTTCCCCAGATAGTCAGCTCAAATTTTCATTTTCTTAATTTAATCCAATCACTCCACATTATACTTCTCTTCATAGTTTTTCTCTATTGCTGGCATTTACATCCTTCAAATAGACTGGACCATTTCCATATGGCCTCACTGTTTCCAGAGCAGTCGGGCAAAACCTTGACTCACTACATGAACTTTATAGAGATCAGGGGGAAGGAGTGTAGGAAAGAAAGGAGAAAGTGAAACCTATGCTTATACATACAATTGAAATTCCTGAAAGGTACTCAATAACTGTCTATTTTAGTAAATGGAAAAGGTCACTGTAACCTTCAAATGAAATACAAAAGCGTACATTAGCATGTCATCGTTTAGTCATTTAAACATATATAAAACAGTTGATATGTTTCCTTTAAAGTGAACCACCTCTGTTTCTCCCTCTCTGAATTATATGTTATAAACATATAGGAAACAAAGCTATTTCTAGGAATAGCTGATAGTTAATAATAATCAACTGGCACACTAAATTTAACTTGAATTCCATGAAAAGGTTTTCCATACAATCCGAGGTGAGAATTTACATTTTTATGTTCAGTTTTAGAAGTTCAACAGCATGTTCAATATCTATTACAATTTTTTCCACTTAAAAAGTCATTTCCTGGTATTAAACTGTTAAACAATCAGTTCTTTTATGAGGCTATTTCTAAAGATACTTGAAATACAGAAATCTATACTACTACTTTGCTTTTGTTTATTTTCATTTCTTTGCAATCAGTGTCAGCATATACAGCACTATATTCCTCACTCTCTAGACATTTTAAATAAGGGGAAATCCCTTTAGAAAGAATTTCAGGTGGAATCAAGAAGGTGCTCTACATAGCAAAAAGATGTGTTTGAATTTTGGAAGCTGCATGCTTTCAATTCTGCTTGGATTTCAAAAACTGACATATTGATTGACTATGTTCCAATCAGAACATTGTTGCAAAGTGGCATGTGCAAAGCAAAAGACAGTTGCATTAAGGTTGCTTTGTTTGCTTTTTGTTGTAATAAACTGATACACAAGTGTATGAATTATACCTACCTGTCCTGTTGCTCTCTCTCAAAAACAAAGTTGTAAAATGTAGAATTACTAAAATTCTGAGATTCAATACAGCATATTTTCCCGTCACTATTATTTCCAGGTGTCTTACTTTTTATATAAGTCTTTGTAAAGATTACTGCAGCAATTTTCTACCCAAAGCCAACATTCCTTCAAGTCTTGCTTGACTATGCTATGAAAGTTTATAGTGTTAGTAAATATGATATTATGATGTACTATGGCGATAATTAGGAGGTTGAAAATAAATGTAATATGCAACTTAAAGTCTGAGGGTGAAACAGGGACAGCAAAGCAAAATATAGCTGCAACAAATTACTTTATTGTTTAATAGAGTGGGCTATATAAACCACAATTGTACTAAAGTTCTGGAAAGCTATACTAATTCCTAAAGATGCAGTATTGCTTTTCAATATGCATTAAATAGTCTCACCAAAGACTGCAGATCCAGTATCTGCTCTGGAAAAGGTATGGCTCTAAAGTTTTGACATATTGCCTTAAACATGGCAAAAGAAATGAAGTAACTTCTCTAGGAGAGAATGGAATCTTCAGAGAGAAAAAGATTTAACTGCAACATATATGTGGTTGTTGAACCTCTATTCAGAAATGGAACAAGACTTTGTCTCAAGTGCACTGCTACTAATTTTCTAAAAATAATTCATCCAGTAAAAGACATACCTAAAACAGGTCAAGAGCAAATTTAAATGCAAAGAGATTTAAATGCAAAGAGATCCGAACAATTGGAATAATATTTACCTCACAAGGAGGTTGAAGGCTTAATCACTTAATGTTTGTGAAGTTCTTTGAAATCCTTGGATGAAAGGTGTTATATGGGTGCTAAGTACTTTTATTACTATTTACTGCTTAGTTTTGGTTAGTGTTCACACTCCCAATACATCAAAGAGATGTCAGGAGCTGTAACCTAGGTGTTTGTACTCTGTACTAACATGCAGGAGACCTAGGTTCAATTTCTCAGGTGAAATCCAGGCCCCACAGAAATCAATACTAAAACTCCCATTAAGTACAATGGGATCCGGATTTTACACTTATTTTTTTACATATTTTTAGAAAAACCACAATTATCTTCTCTGAGCCTCTCAAATCACGAGAGTTGTGCAATTCTTTCTTTAGTTCAGAAAGCAGGCAAGAACCCAGCCACCTCTAATTTCAGCCAAGAGAAGATATTTGACTTCCTTCTATGATGTATCTGCTCTCCATCTGCCTGAGAAAAAGAAGTCCTAGAAAAAGTTCCTTTTACCAGGATGGCAGGGCTCTTCTCCTGACCAGTCTGTCAGCTGGTGTTAAAACCCTGCCTAAAGATGCTAAACGTCTGCCACTCACATGTTCCAGGTGTGTTTCATTAATTCCATTGGGAATGGAAGGGAGTTGGGAACCATTGTTTATGGTGAGGGTACTAAGAAGCTAGGCCACAGAAGGATCCTCGAGGGAAACCCTAGCAACCGCCATGCTCAAGGAAGAAGTTTAGGTTAATGTTTATGCTGTCATTGTTTGTAAGTTACCAATGAAGCCAAACCCTTGGCGAAAGGAAGGGGTGAGTTTGGACACTAACTCAGGAACTATGTGCTCTGTTGAGGAGGGGGTAAGGGTTTGGCCTGTTCACAATCCTTAACATGAGTTTCCCACGTTTCTGTGCTGAATTACACACCAAACACGCTTAAAGCTTCACAATTCAGTTGTTATCAACAATAATTATTGGCATATAATTAACTGCTTTCTAACATATAGGCATTCATAAAGCTACTCCCTAATTCTTAGTGGATTCTTTCTGGTTTTCACTTTTGGAAATGAAATATTATTACCACTTTTCTAAAATCATTCCTGCATCAAAACAAAGAGTTACAATTCTCTATCAGGGAAAAGAAAAACAAGTCTTGCATGTCCACAAAATAGTTTCTCACACCACTGGATTATACCCTTTCCTCATTTTCCACAGCTATGAATGCAAAAAACCAATAGAAAAAGCATTAAAGGGAGTAAATAATATTTCAAGTGAAGATCATCTTTAATTTATCAAGGGAATGCAAAAGTAAGTTTTAAGAGAAAATACACCTCAGCTCAGTAAGAGCACTAGGGTTTATGACTTTGGATCTGTCCTCAAATCAATTTCCCACCCACTTCCACATCTCATGAGGGTTTTAGTCAAAGACAAAACTCATTGTGAAAAAGTTGCTGAATTGAAGGATTAATTTTATATGAAAAAACTTTCATGAATAAAATGATGACCACTGCTACTCAAACAAAGTTTATCTACATAAGAACGAATACTGGATCAGACCAAAGGTCCATCTAGCCCAGTATCCTGTCTTCCGACAGTGGCCAATGTCAGATGCTTCAGAGGGAATGAACAGAACAGGTTATCATCAAGTGATCCATCCCGTTGCCCATTCCCAGCTTCTGACAAACAGAGGCTAGGGACACCATCCCTGCCCATCCTGGCTAACAGCCATTGATGAATCATAAAATATCAGGGTTGGAAGGGACTTCAGGAGGTCAAGTCCAACCCCCTGCTCAAAGCATGGCCAATCCCCAACTAAATCATCCCAGCCAGGGCTTTGTCAAGCCTGACCGTAAAAACCTCTAAGGAAGGAGATGCCACCACTTCCCTAGGTAACCCATTCCAGTGCTTCACCACCCTCCTAGTGAAAAAGTTTTTCCTAATATCCAACCTAAACCTCCCCCACTGCAACTTGAGACCATTACTCCTTGTTCTGTTACTAGATCCATCCTCTTTGGAACCCCCTTTCAGGTAGTTGAAAGCAGCTATCAAATCCCCCCTCATTCTTCTCTTCTGCAGGCTAAATAATCCCAGTTCCCTCAGCCTCTCCTCATATGTCATGTGCTCCAGCCTCCTAATCATTTTTGTTGCCCTCCCCTGGACTCTTTCCAATTTCTCCACATCCTTCTTGTAGTGTGGGGCCCAAAACTGGACACAGTACTCCAGGTGAGTCCAGGGGGAGGGATAGCTCAGTGGTTTGAGCATTGGCCTGCTAAACCCAGGGTTGTGAGTTCAATCCTTGAGGGGGCCATTTGGGGATCTGGGGCAAAAATTGGGGATTGGTCCTGCTTTGAGCAGGGGGTTGGATTAGATGACCTACTAAGGTCCCTTCCAACCCTGATATTCTATGATTCTATGAGGCCTCACCAACAGGGCCGGTGCAAGGATATTTTGCACCCTAGGTGAAACTTCCAGTTTGTGCCCCCTCCCCCGCCCCATCCACTCCCTCCTACTTCCTGCCCCCCAAAGAACCCCCAACCCATCCAACCCCCCCTGCTCCTTGTCCCCTGATCACCCCCTCCCGGGACCCCTGCCCCTAACCGCCCCCCAAGACCCCACCCCCTATCTAAGCCTCCCTTCTTCTTGTCCCAGACTGCCCCATCCCGAGACCCCCCGCACCCTAACTGCTCCCCTAGGACTCCATCCCCTACCTGTCCCCTGACTGCCCTGACCCCTATCCATACCCCCGCCCCCTGACAGACCCCCTGGGACTGCCACACCTATCCAACTGTTGCCTCTCACCTGACTGCCCCCCCAGAACCCCCCAACCCATCTAACTCCCCCCCCCACTCCCTGCCCCTGACCCCTCTCCACACCCCCAGGATTCCCACACCTATCCAACTGCTGCCTGTCCCCTGACTGCCCCCCCCAGAACCCCGCAACCCATCCAACCCCCCACCTGCTCCCTGCCCCTGACTGCCCCAACCCCTCTCCACATCTCCACCCCCTGACAGGCCACCCCTCCCCCCGACCCATCCAACCCCCCCTGCTCCCTGACTGCCCCCTCCAGAGACTCACTGCCCCTTCTCCAACCACCCGGCACGCTATCGTAGACACGCTACCGGCAGAGCTCCCCCGCCATGCTGGAATGCAGGCGATGGGGGAGCAGGGCAGGGGAGGAGGAGAAAGGGAGGGGCGGAGCTCTAGAGTTGCTGGAGGCCCCGATGTCAGCAGCCGGCCGGCGATCTGGGCTGTGGGGGGCGCGGCTGCTCCCCAATAGCGGTGCCACTGCTTTTGCAGGGCTGCTGCCCCCCCGTGCGCGCCGCTTCGGCTCCTCCACGGCTGGGGCTCACCGCTGCTGCAAGCGCGACACTCCGTCTCTCGGTGCCCCGGGGAGGTTGGGACCAGCCGCCAGGCAGGGCGCTATTTTTTGGCGCCACCCCAAATCTTGGTGCCCTAGGCGACCGCCTAGGTCGCCTAGTGGTTGCACCGGCCCTGCTCACCAATGCCGAATAGATCACGTCCTTCGATCTGCTGGCAATGCTCCTACTTATACAGCCCAAAATGCTGTTAGCCTTCCTGGCAACAAGGGCACACTGTTGACTCATATCCAGCTTCTCATCCACTGTAACCCCTAGGTCCTTTTCTGCAGAACTGCTGCCTAGCCACTCGGTCCCTAGTCTGTAGCACTGCATGGGATTCTTCCATCCTAAGTGCAGGACTCTGCACTTGTTCTTGTTAAACCTCATCAGATTTCTTTTGGCCCAATCCTCTAAGTTGTCTAATGGACCTATCCTCCATGAATTTATCAAGTCTTTTTTGAACCCTGTTATAGTCTTGGCCTTCACAAAATCTCTGGCAAAGAGTTCCACAGGTTGATTGTGCATTGTGTACTTCCTTTTGTTGGTTTTAAACCTGCTGCCTGTTCATTTCATTTGGTGAAATTAAACCACAGTACTGATTTGTTGAATCACCATCAATGTGACATATAGTCACATAAAACTGCTAGGAAATGTTACGAGTCAAAATATACTCAGCTTTGTAATTATTTAGGCTTTAAGACTGCCAGTTTAAAAGTACTTGCTTTGCACATACTGAAATCTTTGTTAGGGCTGAACAGCTAGAAGGAGGCAGGGAGACCATTTTGTTTCACACAATGTGTCACTCACTAATGAAAATACTGTATTGTGTATAGTGATCTTAATATGATCACCGCAGAGGATTATAGAAGAAAAGCAGAATTGATACAACAGAATACAAACCAAAATAATTAAAAGCCAAACATATAACATTTTAGCTAAGGTTTTTTAAACAGTCAGGTACTAGAATTTCTAATGCAAAACACTAGAGAATTCCACCATCAAAGAGCATAAAAAAATAAAGGACTCGACACCAAATAATCAGGTCAGAATAAAAGTTTTTTTAATAGAGCCACACTCTACATTAAGGTTCCACTTACAAATGGTTTATAAAGAGTTAAAAATCGATAGATAGATGCATGTTACAGACATGAGTAGTATATGTTATATAGATGGTTATAAGCACTTGAATAGAAAGTATTACAGATGGTTATGAGCAATCTTTTGACCTCCTGGACTCTATAAACAATTAACTAATCATTTATCAAAGCATCTATTAATCATCTATTCACTCTTTATAAACAAGCTTAATATAAAGTGTGGCCTTTTAAGGCTTGATATGTTAGGGAACAGGAAGTCATTAAAAGACAAAGCATAGCAAATCACCTATAGAACTTGGGATATATAATATGGAGAGTCTTGTACATAATTAAAAACTGTATAATCAATGTTTTTCACGTAAAGCTGTATAATAAAACAGTTTTGTCCATCTTACAATACTACCTGCAGGGTTCTGTTACAGATGGAGATGATTTAGAGATCATCCAGAAGGACTACCAGCCAATAAAGAATTTAAAGGACTCAGACCCAAAGTATTACTATTTTTAATTTCTGTACATTAGCACCATGAATGTGATGAGCCCTAAGTGTGAACCAGAGAATTCTAATCCAGATGAGTCCAAAGCCAAAGCAGGAAAATCTCTGTTGATGATAATAGGAATTTTTAATTACTTTGTACACGATTCTGCCACCCTCACATTCTTTAGTGTATTTCCTGAGGAGTAGTCATGCTGAAATCAGTGGGACTCCTAGTATAGTTAGATGTTACTCAGTGTGAAGATGGGTGTCAGATTGAGTTAACCAGGACCAGGAGCTCAACCTCATGCCATTTGCTAATATGCTTCTCAATAAATAATTATTGAATTATAGAAATGAAGGGCTGTAAGGCACCTCAAGAGGTCATCTAGTGCAGGGTGGTCAATAGGTGGACCGGGAGCCAAATCCAGATTGCAAGACACTATTGAATAGACCGCAAAATGTTTGTATTTACTTATTATTATTGCTGCCATTATTTTTGTATTATTTTGTATTGACTATACCTTGACCAAGAAATTTGGACCTTGACAAAAAATAATTGATTACTCCTGATCTAGTGCCCCCCCCGCCCCCCCAAACTACATAACGAACAGCAAATGGAACCAAAAATCACTTAATGTAAAAGTAACCATGGGCACACATTTGGGCCATCAAAATGACGCTTTATTATACAATTACCCCACAGTAAGCTTCAGAAAGCTGTAAGTCTTCCAGTTTTGGACCTTAAGTGGCCTGATTTGGCATTTCTCTTCATTGTGTTTGTTTTGGTTCAAAATGATCTGACTGCTCATTCAGGTAATTAGAGATTTAATAAATGGTAACATTTGCAACTACAATTAATATTTGGTTCAAAAATTTTAATCTGCAAAATTGAAGAATGCTTTTTAAAAAAATCAAGCTCTAGATTAGTAAGACTGCAGAAACTCAGATACAGAGTTGAGTGTATTAGTGCCATAGATATTAGTATCAAACCCAAAATGAAGCATGTTGCTGCAGAGTGGAATCTCATTAATACTGAAAAGAAGTAGACCAAGAATAAAAACCTGATGTAGTTCACAATTCAGAAGATGGTATCAGATGAGTAACTGTCACAGTAATATGGTAAATCTATTAGTAACTACAAGTCACACAGACAGTCCCCATGGATTCAAGTCACAAAACCTACATTTACAGGAAGAATATTTGCAGGACAAGCTTATCAAGAATGAAAATCCTTATAATGAATGCAGAGTCAGAGAATAAATTACCATAAATGCTTTGTATTTCAGTTGCATGGGTAATAATATCGATGTGAACTTGATTCCCTTCCCACTCAACTCTTCCCAAATATCCCACATGACATTTGCTCCTGTAAACGAGAATGAATGAGGAGTCCTTGTGGCACCTTAGAGACTAACAAATGTATTTGGGTATAAGCTTTTGTGGGCTACAACCCACTTCATCAGATGCATGGAGTGGAAAATACAGTAGCGGGTATATTTATACATAGTACATGAAAAGATGGGAGTTGCCTTACCAGGTCGGGGGTCAGTCTAATGAGACAATTTAATTATCAGTAGAATACCAAGGGAGGAAAAATCACTTTTGTAGTGGTAATGAGGGTAGCCCATTTCAAACAGTTGACAATAAGGTGTGAGTAACAGTCTTTATTCAGGCCTAACGTGATGGTGTCCAGTTTGCAAATTAATTCCAGTTCTGCAGTTTCACGTTGGAGTCTGTTTTTGAAGTTTTTTTGTTGAAGAATTGCCACTTTTAGGTCTGTTATTGAGTGACCAGGGAGGTTGAAGTGTTCTCCTACTGGTTTTCGAATGTTGTGAAAAGATTTGTGTCCATTTATTCTTTTGCGTAGACTGTCCAGTTTGGCCAATGTACATGGCAGAGGGGCATTGCTGGCACATGATGGCATATATCACATTGATAGATGTGAACAAGCTCCTGATGGTGTGGCTGATGTGCTTAGGTCCTATGATAGTGTCTCTTGAATAGCTATGCGGACAGAGTTGGCACTGTGGTCTGTTGCAGGGTTTGGTTCTTGGGTTAGTGTTTTTGTTGTGTGATGTGTAGTTGCTGGTGAGTATTTGCTTCAGGTTGGGGGGCTGTCTATAAGCGAGGTCTGGCCTGTCTCCCAAGGCCCGTGAGAGTAAGGGATCGTCCTTCAGGATAGGTTGTAGATCCTTGATGATGCGCTGGAGAGGTTTTTGTTGGGGGCTGTAGGTGACGGCTAGTGGCGTTCTGTTACTTTCTTTGTTGGGCCTGTCTTGTAGTAGGTGACTTCTGGGTACCTTTCTGGCTCTGTCAATCTGTTTCTTAATTGCACCAGGTGGATACTGTAGTTTTAAGAATGCTGGATAGATATCCTGTAGGTGTTTGTTTCTGTCTGAGGGATTGGAGCAAATGTGGCTGTATCTTAGAGGTTGGCTGTAGACAATAGATCATGTGATGTGGTCTGGATAAAAGCTGGAGGCATGTAGGTAAGTATAGCGGTCAGTAGGTTTCCGGTATAGGGTGGTGTTTATGTGACCATTGCTCATTAGCACTGAAAATGAATGGGGGTTTTACCCACTCCACACTCTCCTGTCTCATTTGGTTTTTTGTTTGTTTTATTATTTTTACTACTGAAGACTTCAACTTTGAAACAATGGGAATCATTTTGTTTAATTTGTTCTTTTTGTTATAAATCTCAGTAAAGAGATGAAGGTATGTGTTGAATTCCTTTTTTTTCATAATCATTTCAGGAATCTTTTAAAAATATTCTTTTGGGACTTATTCCTATGCTTGACAGAATTTTCCAAACACATAATTTAGGTCTCCTTTCATAAAATATGTAGAGGATACATTACGTAAAATAATCTCTGTGAAGAAAGAGCGCTAACCATCACTGTCAAAGCCTTTAAAATTGTGAAATAATTGCAACTTTGTGATGTATGGTGAAAGATTAATAAAGTTCTCTTTTCTTCTACTCTACATGCTAAGTATTCAACAACCAAATTTGAATTAGAGAATTGATTCTTTGCTTATTTCTGAAAGCATCAGACCTCTGATCAATCACAGTGGAAACAGTCTATTCAGTTGTCAACGACATCCTTTCTCATATTAAAATATTTTAAAAATCTCTGTAATAAAGATTCAGCTTAGGGGAGAAAAATTCTCATAATTTTCTCATATGTATGTAAGATTTCAAATATGGTTGTTCACCAAGCAAACGTGGTTGTTTTAAATTTTGGGCTGTGGTCTCATTCTCTTAAGTAAATAAAAAATAAACACTTGCTGAGATTGTCTAAAGGCATCTCTCTGCATTGTTTGTGTTGGGTTCTGAATTATTATCAGGGTTTCCCATCCCAATTCTCTGTTTTGTGTGTCTGAATCCCACTTGGCCTTGTAAATGTAGTTTGATCCTCAATTTAATGTAAATTCTGAAGCCACTGCTACCATCAGAGAAAGATGAGAGTGTGTCAGCACTGAGACTATGTAACGTAATTTATATCAAATTCAAGCAAACATTTTAATATTTAAATAATATGATGGATGATGTCCATCTGGTTTGAAGTCTAGATCTGATCATGTGAAACAGCAGTAGACTAGTCCTCCACTAGCGCTGCCTGCTGTTGCTAATGACTGCTCATTATGATTGTATCCATGAACAGATTTTGTTATTGGTTCCCCAGCACAGAACAGGGTGATGGGGCTGAAAAGTATTTACCTTTGGTGATTCACTATTGTTTGCCTCAAATCCCACAGTGTACATTGCTGCCTGTGGGCTTGCTGTGATTAAGCTAATTTTGGAAAAGCCATGTTCCTTCATAGCCATGCTACAGGATGAGAACAGTATTTCCACTAAGAGCAATATGTACAGAAATACAGGTTGCTAGTTGGTTAAACTTGTGTTACACAGTGGTGTAGTTGTTGTGGATTTGATAGTAGTTCAATATAATTTTAAAGACAGCCAGCGCTATAGGTCACTTTCCTTCTCTTCATTCAGCAGATTTGTGTAAGTCAGTGTAGCAGATTGTCAATTTGCACATCTCCACAGCAGGCCAATTAAAAAAAAAAAAAAGTATGTCACTATGTGGAGTCAACCACTGAACCCATGTACAGAATGGTTGTTGTAACCTGGTAAATCAGGCATCCATATGTCCAATGGCAGCTTCAAACTGACTATTCTTCAGCTTTACCTCTGAAGACACAGCAACATGTAGCCCATCTAAATTGCCATTCCTAAGAATAAGTGTCTAGACACAAAAGATAAGATTTTCTTTAATTCCAATTCCAGCAAAAGACTTTGTAGTTTTTCTGAGCCAGGCAGGAAACCTGACATTTACTTGCCCAGGTAAGTATCCTGAATTTTGGCCAACAGGATTCAGACTTCTGCGTGTGGATTTAATTTAATGTAGATTTGTTGGGGGTTTTTTAATAGACAAATAACACAACACTGAATCTTTACAGCATTAGTGTCATCACGGTAGGAGTAAGCAAGCAGATTTTATGCCTGGGCTAGTACATTTTTCATGATAATTTTGCAAGTGTTATTTGGTGTCATGCCCTCAGTCTTGCATTCAGTATTTACCCAGGCTTGTCCATCTGTTTTTGAACAACAGTTGTCTTTAGGCTCCCATCTTTTTTAACCATCCTATTTAACCAAATTTTATTGTTGACATCAGCAAATAATATTTTTATGTCTCCTCTGTTACGACAAACACTCCAGATATAATGACACTTAGGTGCTACAATGATAAGTGGCACAGATTTACAATAGATTAGATAAGTAGGTATTTGTCTCTCATGTAACTGATGTAATTAATGTAGTTCAAGTGTTGCTCCATTTTCTTTTTCTGCCATAATGAAAACCAAGTTCTAAAATTCAAATAGAAAATTAAGTCACTAAACTATTTGTCACAAAATGACTAAGGAAATAGGATGTTCAGAACTACTAAGAGAAACTGTGGCATATTATGACTCACAAATTGGTATATGTAGTGAAGTGCATATCAACAAATGGGGTAAATGAGAAATCACTGCCTTGACAGCTTGAGAAAAGAGGAGGAAGTTCATATTATAAACAAATTAAGAGACAACCTGAAAATCTGTACAAGTAACCATAAGTCCCTAAATGTACAGAAACCAAACATTTAGGTCATATTAACAAATTTGTATAACTCAGACAATCCCTCTAGTGAGTCACAGCTATATGCACATCTTGAATGCATTTCTTTTAATTCAAATTCTCTCTTCAGAGGAAAGGAATACTCTGAAATAGAAATGTACATTTGAAGCAGTTCAGACAAGAAGATATTTCTTAAGTCTCAGGAAAACTTTAGGTTCTGTGACTTCACCCTCAAATTTTATAGGCCTTTCCAAACAATTTCATACTAAAACGTCTGTCCTACGTACTCTTTTCTTCCTCCCTGACCTTTTAGTCTGCCCTGTTCTCTATTTCTAGATACAAATAAAGACACACTCACCCTGTAGCTCTTATCCTACTTCTCTTTTTATGGTAACATGGATATGAGCATTTAATCAAAAAATAGCTGTCAAGAGATTAGAGAAAATTTTACTCACTTCATTACCCTCTGACTAATTAGAGATAAACAGTAAAAAAGCTCATTAGGATACTATCTGTGGACTTATAGCAACACTTTAAGCAGAATAATTACTGTGTCGGTTGATGTGCAAAAAACCTGCAAATCCTGAATGGAACTTTCTATGGGCAATACTAAAGAATTGGACTTTGGCCTATTTCTTCTCAGCTAGATTAAAGCCATCCATCATTTCCCGGTGGCATCAGCAACCTATAGATTTAAAATCACAACTCCATCTAGAATTCACAGATGAAAAAGACAGGGCTACTGCCCCCTCTTTTATTTGTAATATACATTTAACCGCTGGGCTCAAGACTCTCCAAATACAAAAGACATTAAAACATAGAAAACACAATTACTAACAAACCACCCTTTTTCACAAACCTGATTGTGTCTTTCAACTTTATTCTTGACACAACCAACTACAAACCCAATACAATTCCTTATGTCCAAAATAAATGCAGCAAAAATGAGAAACTGTTCAATGAATTTTCAAAACTTCTGTAAACAGGTGTGTACAGAGACCAGTAGATAACTCAGCTATTTTACTTATCCAGCTTACATCTGGACCTGAAGCCGCTGCCCACCCTGAACACTAGTATCCTAAGGGTATGTCTACACTGGCAGAGTTACATCGCCGGCAGTTACAACATGGCTCAGAGAGCGCTGAAGGGAAACCGCTGTTGTGTGTTCACACTTTCAGCTTCCTGCGCAACAGGGTGTTCACATTTGCGGCACTTGCAGCTGTATTCGGAGCGGTGCATTCTGGGCAGCTATCTGACAAAGCATCTCTTCCTCTTCTGCCGCTAAGAGTTGTGGGAAGGCGGAGGGGGTCATGGGGCATCCTGGGTCCTGTCCCAATGTCCCGTGATGCATTGCTTCGCATCCCAGAAATCCCTGTGCTTCCATCCACATTTGGTGCCATCTTTCAAGTTTGTGTACTGCGTGCTCTACTCTGCTTCTTCAGTCTGCAGAAATGGATCCCGCACTGTTGACCAATACGCTGATCACTCTCACTAACACATCACAAGGCAAGAGGAGTTTGACATTGAGCTCGTCATGCATAGTAGCTACGACACGAGATTGCTTGTGGCATTCACAGAGGTGCTGACCACACCGGAATGCCGCTTTTGGGCTCAGGAAACAAGCACTGAGTCGTGGGATCACATCGTGATGCACATCTGGGATGATAAGCAGTGGTTGCAGAACTTTCGGATGAGGAAAGCCACATTCATGGGACTGTGTGATGAGCTCGCCCCAGCTCTGCGGCGTAAGGACACGAGAATGAGAGCTGCCCTGCCGTTGGAGAAGCGCATGGCGATTGCACCATGGAAGCTGGCTACTTCCGACTGCTATTGATTGGTTGCTAACCAGTTCGGAGTGGGAAAGTTGACAGTTGGACTTGGGTTGACGGAAGTATGCAGGGCCATTAATCGCATCCTGCTCCGAAAAACCGTGACTCTGGGCAACGTACGTGACATTGTGGATGGCTTTGCATAAATGAGCTTCCCTAACTGCGAAGGGGCGATTGATGGCACGCACATGCCAATTCTGGCATCAGATCACCTAGCCACATTAATCGGAAGGGGTATTTTTAAATGGTTCTCCAGGCACTTGTGGATCACCATGGGCATTTCACAGACATCAAGGTGTCATGCACCTTTCCAGGCTGGTCCGGAAAGGTGCATGACACACACATCTTTCGTAACACAGGCTTGTTCAGGAAGCTGCAAGCAGGGACTTCCTTCCTGGACCAAAAGATCACCGTAAGGGAAGGCAAAATGCCCACTGTGATCCTGGGAGATGCTGCCTACTCCTTAATGCCATGCACGGGGAACCTTGACAGCAGCAAGGAGCAGTTCAACAACAGGCTGAGCAAGTGCAGAATGACTGTTGAGTGTGCTTTTGGCCTTTTAAAGACTTGCTGGTACTGCCTATATGGGAGGCTGGATCTGGCCGATGACAATATTTTTATGCATAAAGCTGCATGCCGCACGCTTCATAGTTGTGAAGGGAAGGGTGAAAGCTTCACTGAGGGCTGGACTGCTGAGGCTCAGCACCTGGAGGCTGAATTTGAACAGCCAAAGACAAGGGCTATAGCGCGGGGCCATAAGGATCAGGGATGCCTCTTGACCCCAACAACTCGCTTCAGCAATTCCCAAAATCAAAGCCACTTACCAGGGGCCTCCTCTCCTGTTTGCGCTCCGCCAACTGTGACTGGCTAGCCTCCTCTGGGGTAGAAAAGAGCTCCTAACTGCATGCATCTCTGACCTCCGAGTTGTCCTTTACCTCTGGGTCTCCCTCCACATCCTCGTCCAAGATTTCCTCCTCCTGGCTCAGTCCCCTCTCAACTGGCACGTGATCCACCAAAGTATGCACAGTGGCATTCTCAGTGGAGGTGTGGTTGCCACCAAGTATCACATCCACCTCTTTGTAGAACCAGTAGCTTGTGGGCGCAGCACTGGAGTGGTGGTTTGCCTCCCGTGCCTTGTCGTAAGCGTTCCGCAGCTCCTTCACTTTGACCCTGCACTGCAGTGTGTCCTGGTCATGGTCCCTTCCTATCATGCATTGTGAAATCTGTCCATAGGTATCATAATTCCTACAGCTGGACCACAGCTGGGACTGGACAGCCTCCTCTCCCCAAATGCTGATGAGGTGCAGCAGCTTGGCATTGCTCCAAGCGAGGAATCGCCTAGTGTGTGGAGCAGGCATGGTCACCTGGAAAGATGCGCTGAGACCACTGCACGCATCACCGAGGAAACAGGAAGGGGACTTAAGGTTCGGGCTCACAGTTGGTCACCTGAGGACAGGGCAGTAGAGTTCAAACCGATGACCAGAGTGGCGAGAACAGGCATTGTGAGACACATCCTGGAGGCCAATTGCAGTGCTGTAATCGACCAGGGTGTCTACACTGGCACCACAGCGCTGTAACCCCCACGCAGAAAGCTGTACGCCTCTCATCGGGGTGGTTTGTTTACAGTGCTGCAACTGCGCAGTTTCTGCACACTGAGTGGCTTGGCAGTGTACACATCTTGGGAGTTACACTGCAGAAAGCTGCTTTACTGCGCAGAAACTTGCCAGTGTAGAAAAGGCCTAAGAATCTAGACTGATAAAGGAACCATGGATAATGGGTAGTCATCATCATGGCAAATCCCAAAGGGACATGGCCTCCTTGCAGATTTTGCGCCACACAGATCCATCTCTAGCTAGGTCCTTAAGGTGGTCTGGCTGGAAGTTCAGTTTATGTCTGTCTCTGACAATCTTATTGCGCCACCCAAGTTTTTGGCACCAATGCCAGTGAACAATAGATAGACCGGGTTTATTACTGTTGTTGTTACTTTTTATATCCAAATCTAATTATGATGTCACAAATCTTGCCAACAAACTAGACTGCTTATTTTGACAGAAATACAAAATCAGTGGAGGAGGAGAACACAGTAAATGTGATACTGCCAATGTGGAAGAGTAAAACAAATTAGCCTGGTTAGAAGAAATGTCACGTGGCCAAGGAGCAAATCAAAGAGCTCCTGTGAAGTCATTTGTTTAGGGTCCAGTTGCAAAGGTCCATATTGAGTGTGTGACATTGTGTGTGACTTGCCCAAACTCTTATGCTTGCAAACTGTGAAGAGGTCAATCCATGGAAAATGAAGAGAGACAGAATACACAGTATGTCTGGAGGAAATGATGGAAGAGTGGATGGAGATTTCTTGTTAAGCAGGAGGAATGGGAGCTCTGCAATGTGTTGCAGTCAAAGGCGTGACAAAGGGGAAGTCAACCTGATTTCCTTGGGGCTGAGGTTATTATTCCTCGCAGCTCTCAGTCAACATTAAGTAACTTGTATTCAACATTAAATGGCACTGGAGCATGAGAAGTGAACTAACAACTGCTGGGACATCCTATGGCTGATAGTTTGACAGCATTGTCTGAATAGCCTAATGTGGATTGAAATGGGAGGGATAGAGGGAACTGTGCTTTTGCAGAGAGAGAGAGAGAGTGTGTGTTTAGAAGCTCCCAGAAGCATAGCTCCCCAGCTTTCATTTGCTTCTGCAGAGTTTAGGAACCCTTTCCTACAGAACTCTGGAGTTCCACAGTGTGGGGGAGGAAGACACTATCTTATAAAGCTCAGGAGCACCACAAAAAGTTAAAAGGGACACTGCTACATGACCTCATCGATTTCTAAACATCCAAAGGAATTCCAAAGCAAAAATGTTTTTCAAAAACTCTGATTTGTCTAGTTAAATTTGGTAAAATGGAACTTCAGCTTGTAATTCCCAGGTTCACTATGTTTTGTGTCCTTTGAAAGAACAGCAATGTGATTCTAAGTTTTGTTTTCTTTCCCTGAAAGAACTGTGAAAAAACACAATTTCCCACCTTAGCTGCAGATTCACAAAGTAAGTGAAATTGGAACTCTTGCTACATTTTAAGTCGCTAGATGTTTTGTGGCATATGAAGTTCCAGATAATTCTGTCACTCCACAGTGCAGTTGTTACTGCAAGTCTAAAACACAAAGGAGGGATCTCTTTTACATAGTTCTTTTATTGGCCTCTGAAAGAATGAGGGGCAATCCACCAACACCACCCACCTCCTCCTACTAGCTGGAGAGTGGCTGCCCAGTCTGTTTACTTCCCGGAGTCATCTTTGGGGACAGATTATGATGAACAATGATAAAATCATATTTCATAACAAGCAAAACTATCCCACTTCCCATACTAAGGCAGGTTTTTTCTGTAGCATGTATGGGAATATGAGGAATTGGTGCCTTGTCCCACCTATAACCCGAAGCCACCATCTGTATATATTTCGGACATCTTTAGATAAATAAAAATCAAACCATTTTCTCTTTTACCTTTTTTGGTATTAAACTTCCTTTAGGATAAATATGAAATAAAAAAATTACAGTTAGCTGAAGTTTAGTTAAGGAAATATATCTGTGTTGTAAATATACCTGACTAGCAAAGAAAAGAAAGCCCTCAAAATCAACAAGTTATAAGGTCAGAAGGAATGAAGTAGGGAGGATGTCTGGTTCAAAGAATAACTAATGAGATATGGGAAAGTTTCTAAAAACAAGGCCTCAGACTGATAGGGGTGACTGCAGATGGTTTTACATAAGACAGAAAGAATCTGTCTTAAAATGAGCCAACATGGCCCTTCCCATCCCACATACCAGGGTTAAAGCTTATGTGAACCCAGGTGCTGTGGAAAAAACATTGGGCAGCAAGAAGAAGGGGAGGAAAGGCAGTTGTAAACCTTATCTGAATTAAGACTGGAAATAAGGGTGAACTGTCTCAAATTCGGTTTTTAGCTGAAGTCAGTAATTGGCAATGACATCATTTGATTGCTAACAGGTATAAAAAAGTAAACTCTTGCTCATACCTGCCTGACCACACTGGAGTCAATCAACATGGGTCTCTGCACCCCTGGTGTTAGCTTGTTTGCAAGTATCTTGATCAAATGTTTATAAATGTTTTGTAACTGTTTGCATGTAGTAAATTACTTATTATTTGAGCCTTCTAGGCATGATTAGAGCAATTGCAGAAGTACCATTTGGCCTTTGGATTTAATAAAGAAATGTACAGTTAAATTGCTGTTTGGTGGTTTCCCATATTAATAATTTCAAATATTAATAATTCCAACACTTCCTATAAATTAATAATTTTTATAACCCTTAATATACACCGAGCTCATTACTCTTCTTTAAACCACTCTCTTTTCTTCTATACTTCACCAACAGCAGCTCTCTCTTTCTGCTTATGCAACATCTGCTTTATTTCAGAGTTCCCTTCCACTCCCTTTTTCCTCAGTATCCTCCTGTCATATCCTAATTTTCTCTATTTCTCACTCTTTCATTTCTCTGTTCTTTTTTCTTTCCTCTCCCACCCCCATGTCTCTCCTCCTTACTTCCTCCTAATGTTTCACTCCTTCTTCCATTTTTCCCACAATGACTCACCTCTTTCATCCTTCCAATTGCATCTCTCCCCTGCTGGGAGAGAAATAGCCCCAAAGTTGGTATTTGCACGTGGTAAGGGGCCCCAGCAGATGACTAGGGCGCCAAGGATTCCTGAAGATTACACTCTCCTCCCACATGCTACACCTCCCTTTCCCTTGCATTCATGTAACTCTGCCCTTAATTCTGAAGAGCAACTATACAAATTGATATTCTTCTAAGCACCAAATATTCATAAACAGGAAGCCAATCTGGCCAGAAAAAAACGCTTGCAGTTAGGCACGTAGAACCTGATTTGTGTGTTCAAACTGGGTAACCGATAATGCTAAGGTAGGTTTTGTACACATTTTTACAAGTACAAGTCAACGTGGTCTTTTGCCACATTTTCTATCTTTCCTACCCAGCGGAATAGTTTGCTTTTGGGCCCTTAATAGTGTCCCTTTGAAATACTGCCAGCTCTCCTCAGTTGTTTTTCCCTTCAGTCTTGATTCCCATGGGACCTTACCTATCAGCTCTCTGAGCTTACCAAAATCCGCTTTCCTGAAATCCATTGTCTCTATTTTGCTCTACTTCCTTCTACCCTTCTTTAGAATTGTGAACTCTATGATTTCATGATCACTTCCCCCCAAGCTGCCTTCGACTTTCAAGTTCTCAACGAGTTCCTCCCTATTTGTTAAAATCAAATCTAGAACAGCTTCCCCCCTAGTAGCTTTCTCAACCTTCTGAAATAAAAAGTTGTCTGTAATGCAGTCCAAGAACTTATTGGATAGTCTGTGCCCAGCCGTGTTATTTTCCCAACATATATCTGGATAGTTGAAGTCTCCCATCACCACCAAATCTTGGGCTTTGGATGATTTTGTTAGTTGTTTAAAAAAAGCGTCATCCACCTCTTCCACCTGGTTAGGTGGCCTGTAGTAGACTCCTAGCATGACATCACCCTTGTTTTTTACCCCTTTTAGCCTAACCCAGAGACTCTCAACACTTCCGTCCCCTATGTCCATCTCCACCTCAGTCCAAGTGTGTACATTTTTAATATATAAGGCAACACTTTTTCCTCCCTTTTTCCCCTGTCTGTCCTTCCTGAGCAAGCTGTACCCATCCATACCAACATTCCAATCATGTGTATTATCCCACCAAGTTTCGGTGATGCCAACAATGTCATAGTTGACTTTATTTATTAGCACTTCCAGTTCTTCCTGCTTATTACCCATACTTCTCGCATTTGTATACAGGCATCTAAGATACTGATTTGATCTTGCCTCCCAGTTTTGCCCTGACCCTCCTATCTCTTTATCATTAGAGCCCACACCCCCTCCTATTTCCGACCCATCTCCCAGGTCCCCATGTTCTCCACTTACCTGTGGGCTTTGCTCACCTGTCCCCGTCGAACCTAGTTTAAAGCCCTCCTGTTTAGGAAATCCTAAACAGCAATTACAGCAGGAACATTTTCTTAAGAAAAAATTATTTCTTTCCTTCTCCTTGGGCTGCCACAAAGCAGAGATTGTGGGCTTCAAAGCTTCCTTAAAACAATTCCTTCAAGCTAACAGCATTTTAAGTGCAAATGGAAGGGAGAAGGAAGAAAGAAAAATCCAGGACAGTAATCATGTAATTTGCTATCATCTACTATACCTACTGGCCATTTCAGGAATGGGAGCCAGGAGGCCTGGAGTCTAACCCTGATGGCTGCTGACTGACTGTGTGGCATTGAGCTAGTCACAGGAGTACTGTATCTCCATTTCCTCATCTGAGAAATGGCAATAATAATAATCATACTTATCCAACTTTCTGCAACATGTTCAAATCTCTGAATAAGATTTTTAAGAGCAAGGTGGGGTCTAGAATCCGGGATCCCATTACTCCTGGAATGTAACGTAAGTAATGTTTCCAGAAAAGACAACCCATGTTACTTGCTGGAATAGTGCAGCAGGAATTGTATGAGCATTCACCAACCGCAAAAGAACTTCCTTTTTGGAAAAGACCAATGGAACTGAAAAGTAACAAATTTTAAAATGATAAAATAAATGTTTTTTACATAAGATATAATTAACCTGTGGAACTCACTGAAACCATGTATCAATGGGGCCAAGAGCTTAATGGGATCCCAAAAAGGATTAGATATGAATAAAGGGAATATACACAGTGCTTTAAAGAAGATAAAAACGTATATTTAAAAGGGAAACATTTTTATAGCACAGGGCATAAGCCAAACACTAACAGAGAGGTTATGAAGAAACTTCTCCCATTGATAGGTTATTCCTTGATTGTCCCCTACAGGCTTTCTTGCATCTTTTTCGGAAGCATCTGTAACTGCTGAGAAAAGGCTACTGAACTCTGTGTGGTCCACTTATTTCAGCCTATGTGGCAATTCCTATGTACCAACTGCAAATGAAGCTTCGAAATTTTGCTCCAGCCCTCTATTCTCTCTTCCTCTTGATACGTTTGTTTCCTATTTCAACAACAAAAAAGGGACCAGAAACACTATGGACCTAGTTTTACAAATGAGGGCACTTAAAATATATATATGTAAAAAATACATAGAAAGCTGCTCTCAAACCCACTAATATATGCGCAAAAGCCCAACTGAGCATGCAAATCAAATAATTGTGCACCTAAGTACCTATTTACAAAACTCAACCAACACGTGCAATTTTTTGAAAATGCAACTTGGGTCCCTATCTTTCTAAATTTGGTCCTATGTTTAGAATTATCTGTGTATGAAAGAATTTTAAATATTGTTATTCCAGATATTATTCTTTCTTCCAATGCAGGCCTCATGTTTATTTTTAATTTTGACTAGCTTTTCTCTTTTTTACAAAAAATATACTAAGAATAAAAGGCTGCTAAGTTAGAATTTATATTCAGGATCATTTTCCATTTACATGTTAGTAATCAGCTGTTATCACCTGGATCGATCGGACTTCAGCTGTCGTTAAGACTGCGCCGATCACAACACGTCTGCCATTCTTCTCGCACTCTTGCCTTTCTTCTCCATGTTCGTCTGAAACGTTTAACGATGTCATCTTCCCATCTTCTTGGAGGCCGACCGGGGGGTCTTTTCTGTTCTCGCGGGTACCACTCAGCAATGATTGCAGTCTACCTGTTATCCGTGAGCCGTGCTGTGTGGCCCGCCCATCGCATCTTGTTATGTCTGCTTTCCACGACAATATCTTTCACACCGCTGCGTTCTCTGATGATTTCATTTAGTATACGATCCAGAAGGGAGATTCCCAACGTAGCTCGTTCCATTGCCCTTTCAGCTACCAACAGCCGTTGCTCTTCTCGCTTCGTCAATGCCCACGTTTCACTGCCATACCGCATGGCTGGCAGCACTGCTGAATTGAAAATATTTTTACGTGTGGTCTTGTCAATTTTTCCTTTGAGGACATCCTTGATGGAATTAAACGCACACCATCCTGCCCGAATCCTTCGCGAGAGTTCTCCGTTCAGGTCTTGGCACATATTAACTTCTTGGCCCACATATATGTACTGTTCCACTTCTTCGATGTCTTCTCCTGTTACCGTTATTCGGGCTTTTCGTAAGACGTCTGATCGCATATATTTAGTTTTGCAGCGGTTCATTTTCAGGCCGACCTGACTACTTTTCTTGTCAAGTCTTCGTAGCATGCTCTGCAGTTGGTTGGTGCTTTCGGCAATTAGTACAATGTCGTCTGCAAATCTGAGATGAGATAATCTCTCTCCGTTTATGTTGACATCACTCCTCCAATTGATCTTGTTCATAACCATTTCGAGGCAGGCGGTGAATAGTTTCGGTGAAATTGTATCTCCTTGCTTTACGTCTTTCTCGATTGGGATGTGGAGGGGAGTTTCAAGGAGAGTAATGTCTGTTGTACATCCAGTATTCGCTTCCTTCAACAAACTAATGTACTGCATGTTAATGCCCTGCTCTGCGAGCGCCTTTAATATTGCGTTAAACTCAACGCTATTGAAGGCCTTTTCATAGTCGACAAAAGCAATGCACAGCGGGAGTTTGTATTCCCTCACTCTTTCTAGGAGCTGGCTAAGGGTAAATATATGGTCGATTGTACTGAAATTTCTTAGAAACCCTGCCTGCTCTCTCGGCTGTTGTTCATCCAGACTCTGCGAAAGTCGATTCGTTATCACCTTTGTGAAGAGCTTGTAGATGTGAGAGAGCAGGCATATAAGGCAGTAGTTCTTAAGACTTTCTCGATCACCCTTCTTGTGCAGCAAGATGGTATTCGACTCCTTCCAGCTTGATGGTATTTTTCCTTCTTCAAGATATCGACTGAATCTTAAAGCGAGGGCCTTCCAAAGTTTTTCGCCTCCTGCATAAATCATTTCTGACGTTATTCCGTCTTTGCCTGGAGCTTTTCCCTTCTTCATCTGCTGTAGTGCGCTTCGGACTTCGCTGACGATTATTGGGGGGACGCATTCTTCTGACTCTTCGAGGGCTGGGAGGGGGACGTTGATTCTTGATTTGAACAGTTCTGTATAGAAGTCCTTGCACACCTCCTCCATTCCTGCTCTGTCGATTACTGTCTCTCCATCCTTGTTCTTCAATGCTGTTACGCTCAATCTATACTGTGTCAATTCCCACTTGCATGTCCTGAGGCTCTTGCGTGATTCAGCTGTTTTAAGGAGCTTTTCTTTCCGGACGTTCTCGATGTCATCCTTCAGTTTTCGTCGTATAAGCTTGCACAGAATGGAGTACTCGAGGTTGTTATCCGAGCTCCTTTTCATGTTTCTCCGCTTCTCCAACAAGCTTTTCGTTTCAATCGAGATTCTTCCCTTCGCCTTCTTCAGCTTTTTAATTTCAGCTGCTTTTATGCAACATCTCAACTTGTCAGCAAAGAAACTATAGTCCTCATCACACTTTTCCATCTGGCTCCAGTCAAACCCAGAAATCGCTTTTTTCACCTTTGCTTCATCAAATGTCTTCGGCTGCTGTTTCCTGTTTGCCATCTGTAACGCCTTCTTTTCCACCGCTTTGTCGAAAATCAACTTCGCTCTAAGCAGGCGATGGTCACTGCCGGTGTTGAATGGCTGCACCACAGAGATGTCTTGAACGATGCACCTTTTATTGACTAAAATATAGTCGATTTCATTCTTACTCTTCGCGTTTGGTGCGATCCATGTCCACCTTCTTGAGATCATCTTTTTGTACCAGGTGTTTGCCACGTACAGTTCCTTCATTTCTGCCATTGCTACCAGCCTCTCTCCTCTTTCATTCCTTTCGCCGCTGCCGTATCTCCCTATGAACTTTTCGCCAGCTTTCCCTCGCCCGACCTTGGCGTTGAAATCTCCCATCGTGACAGTGTAAGTGGACTTTTGCGCGAGAGCTCTTTCAAGCTCTCGGTAGAATTCTTCCACTTCTTCGTCCTCTCTTCCACTTCTGGGAGCGTAGGCCTGGATGACCTTGAGGGTAGCTTTTGTCTCCATCTGAAGATGCAGCACACCGATACGTGATGATGTTAGCTGGCATGATATGACTTTTGAAGACCAATTTTTATTGACGATAAATCCAACTCCTCCAACATTTCTAGCGCCATCTCCCTTTCCGAGCCTCACAGCACTTCCATCCTTCCAGTTGACTTCCAACTCCTTCTTTCATCGGGTTTCGCAGACACCGAGAATATCGCATTTTATCCTTTTCTTCTCCTCCATCAGATGGTTTCAAGTTTCCTCCTTTGCCAGTGACCTACAATTGTAAGTACACACAGCGAGGATTGTCCTTTTCCATGTTGGCCTAGCACCTGACATTTTTAGCAACCTCTTGTCGCTCAATTTCCGCTCCGCCACCATAGAACGTGCATTTACTCGTGTTGTTTTAGCCGTTAACTTCAAGCCATCCCACTGGCTAGGTGGGCAGGCATGCGTACCTCCTCAAGCTGTTATATTCAATATAATTTGATGCTCAGAAACAGTGGAAATTTTAGGGGACGATATATGTCCCCCTCTTCATCTGTTTCAAATCCTTTGTCACTCTTTTCATTTTATCCTTTTAAAGATTTTTAAGCTAAATGTTAATGGGTCACTTTTCCCCTATATTATGTTGACTCAGCATATAGTCTTGTCCATGTCAACTCAATATATGATTAACAGCAGATGGCATCAGTAACAACAGTGAACCCTTGAAGATTTTAAATGTTAAAATGGCTATTTCACAGAACCTTTAGAAAATGCTGATGCTAATTCAAGCTACACACATAGTTCCAGCAATTATGTCCTGATATGTCATGTGGATGAAGTTCACATGTACAAATAACATGTCAACTTCAACCTTTGGAGACCAAAGCTAAGCATTCTGATTCCTACTGGCTATGAATAAAATTAATTGGTTGAACTTATTTAGTTCTTGTTTTATTTATGCAGATATTTCCATTATTTCTGTAGAACTCTAGACACTTGACACAATCTTAGGCCTGGTCTACACTAGGACTTTATGTCGAATTTAACAGCGTTAACTCGATTGGACCCTGCACCCATCCACATTACGAAGCTATTTATTTTTACATAAATGGCTCTTTAATTCGATTTATGTACTCCTCCCCGACGAGGGGAGTAGCGCTAAATTCGACATGGCCATGTCGAATTCGTGTTATTGTGGACGGAATTTGACGCTAATAGCTCCGGGAGCTATCCCACAGTGCATCACTCCGTGGACACTCTGGACAGCAGTCCGAGCTCAGATGCTCTGACCAGCCACACAGGAAAAGCCCCGGGAAAATTTGAATTCCTTTTCCTGTCTGGCCAGTTTGAATCTCATTTCCTGTTTGGACTTCGTAGCGAGCTCAGCAGCACTGGCAACGATGCAGAGCTCTCCATCGGAGGTGACCATGCAATCGCAGAATAGAAAGAGGGCCCCTGCCTGGACTGATTGGGAAGTCTTGGATCTGATCGCTGTATGGGGAGATGAATCAGTCCTATCCGAGCTCCGATCCAAAAGACGGAATGCAAAAATTTATGAAAAAAAATCCCAGGCCATGACGGAGAGAGGATACAGCCGGGATGCAACGCAGTGCCGCGTGAAAATCAAGGAGCTGCGACAAGCGTACCAGAAGACCAAAGAGTCAAACGGACGCTCCGGATCCCAGCCCCACACATGCCGTTTCTACGAGGCACTGCATGCTATGCTCAGTGGTGCTGCCACCACTACCCCACCAGTGTCTGTGGACTCCGACGACGGGGTGTTATCTACGGCCACGTCGTCGGAGGTTTTCGCGGACAGTGAAGATGAGGAAGGAGAGGAGGAGGACGAGGCATTCGACAGCGCTTTCAATGCTGATTTCCCCGACAGCCAGGATCTCTTTATCACCCTGACTGAGATCCCCAACGAACCCTCCCAAGGCAGTAACCCGGACCAGGAATCAGGCGAAGGATCAGCAGGTCAGTGTTTTAAGCATCTGTTTTGAATAGAATAGGCATGGTATGTTAGCAATGGGTTTTTATTTTTTAGTTTGCCCTAGGCACTTTAGTTTTCAGTCGTTTCCAGTGCAACTACTCAAAAAGTCTGTCAATATGTATGAGGATAGAGGAGAAATCCCCCTCGGAGATCTCCACGAAGCTCTCCTGGAGGTACTGTGAAAGCCTTTGCATCAGGTTCCCGGGGAGAGCGGCCTTTATTGTCTCCTCCATGGTAGGAAACTTTTCTGCGCCAGGCTAGCAGCAGGTACTCCGGTATCATCGCCTTGCACAGCATGGCGGCATACGGCCCCGGGGTTTGCTGGCATTCACGCAGCATACGGTCTTTCTCTGTCTCCGTAATCCTCATCAGAGTGATATCAGTCATGGTGCCCTGGTTTGAATTAGGGTTTTTTTAGTATGGGGACTGATTGATTTTTTCTTTAAATATCTCTACCCGGCGGTTCCCAGCCACATGGTGGGGGCGGTTAGGCGAACCGTTCAAATTTAGCAGTTAACAGGCAGTAGGCAGGGACATTTCCCGGGACCAGCCAAGCGGTGGGGGCGGTTAGGCGAACCGTTCAAACTTAGCGGTTCACAGGCAGCAGGCAGGGACATTTCCCGGGACCAGCCACGCGGGGGTGGGGGGAGGAGCGGGGAGGAGAACAGTTCTAGCTGAGCGGTTTTGCCGGAAGCAGTGGCTGGCCACCGCTAGGAACTGTGCTTGAAACATGGGAGTATACCACTGCTGTGAAGTAAGCTCTCAGCAGTCCAAAGTATACGGCTTACCATGGTCTCCTGATAGCTGAATTCCAGTGTCCAGCCCCGCTTGTGTGATCCGCACACCAAGACCGCAGGCACTCAATAGAAAGACTGAATATTCGACCTTGTACTGAGTGCACATGTGATAGGTACTGTGCATGGTCTTTTTCCCAGGGAAAGAGTATAGGCATTGTTCTGGAAAATGTATCTTTCTGAGGAATTCACTCCCTTTCTCCCATCGCACAACTGCGAGTGTCTCCCGCACTACCCGTGCATCCCCATCCCACAGGCTTGCGCAGATCAGGCGGCGCAAAAAAAGAACTCGGGACGACATGTTCTCTGAATTGATGGTCCGTTCCCAAAAAGAGGCGGCACAGCAGAGAGAGGACATCTCGCAGTCCGAGCGAGCAGCTAGCGAACGGGAGCAGAGGGCTGAAGCTCGTGAGGACAGGTGGCGGCAGGAAGACCAGCAGGCGACTAAAACGCTGCTTGGCCTAATGAGGGAGCAGACGGACACGCTCCGGCGCCTTGTAGACGTTCTACAGGACCGGAGGCAGGAGGAAAGAGCACTGCTCTATTTGATCTCTAACCGCCCTGCCCCACAGCCAAGTCCAATCCACCCCTCAGCCAAAGTCACGAGAACGAGGGGCAGCAGGGGCCATGGAAATAATCACTCCACCCCTGCGGACTGCTCCAGCAGCAGAAGGCTTTCATTCCCAAAGATTTGACGGGTCCTTCCCTTCCCTCCAACCGCACCCTACCCTAGCCCCCCGTCCAAGTTTCATCCCATAAGTCTGCTTTCCTTAATAAAAAATGCTGTTCAGTAAAGTGCTGTTTCCTTGATTTACTTGTAAAGGATGGTGTGTTGGGGCGGGGAGGGGGAAAGGGGGTTTGTAATTGGAGACGATAGGCGCCTGAACCAGGGTAGAGACAGGGGGACAGGTTCACCAGAACCTCACAGTCACATTGCATTCACTAGGCACCCTGGTCATTCTGGGAGGTGGTTTTCATGTGCTGTATGGGGGGGGGGGGGCTCTGCGAGTTTCTGGTTGGGGAGGGCGGCTGCAGATCTTTTGCAGCGGTCAGTAGCCTGCATGACAGAGCCATGCAGCAGGGGATCTGTGACCGCCATCCCCGGCCACAAAGTCACACAGGCCCCCCATCACAGAGTTGCAAAAAGGAGGGGTGGCAGGCTCCGTTGAAACAAGCATTCCACCACTGCGGACTGCCCTAGGAGCAGGAGCCTGTCATTCCCCGAGTTTGGAAGCGTCCTTTCAATCACTCCACCCGCTCCCCAACCACGGTTTGCGTCCCAGTTTCAACCCTGTACCGAGAAAACCCCAATAAGGAAGACGGTTTTAATGAACAATGTTTCCTTTATTTTATTTTTAAAGCAGTGAATGAATTGGGGGAAGGAGGTTTGGAAATTTGAGAGGATAGGCAACATTAACTGGGTAAAGAAACATAGGCAGGTTCAGGTTCTGCTTACAGAGAGGTAATAGTCACAGGTTACCCTGCTCGCTCTGGAAGCTAGCTTTCAAAGCTTCCTGGATGCGCAGCACGTCCCGCTGGGCTCTTCTAATCGCCCGGGTGTCTGGCTGTGCGTAATCAGCAGACAAGCGATTTGCCTCAACCTCCCACCCTGCCATAAACGTCTCCCCCTTGCTCTCACAGAGATTGTGGAGCACACAGCAAGCTGCAATCACAATGGGGATATTGGTTTGGCTGAGATCAGAGCGAGTCAGTAAGCTTCTCCATCTCCCCTTCAGACATTCAAAAGCACACTCCACCACCATTCTGCACTTGCTCAGATGGTAGTTGAAGAGCTCCTTTTCACTGTCCAGGGCGCCTGTGTAGGGCTTCATGAGCCAGGGCATTAGCGGGTAGGCTGGGTCTCCGAGGATCACTATAGGCATCTCCACATCCCCAACAGTTATTTTGTGGTCCGGGAAGTAAATACCTTCCTGCAGCCGTCTAAACAGACCAGAGTTCCTGAAAACACGAGCGTCATGAACCTTGCCCGGCCATCCGACGTTGATGTTGGTAAAACGTCCTTTATGGTCCACCAGTGCTTGCAGCACCATGGAAAAGTAGCCCTTTCGGTTAATGTACTGGCTGCCCTGGTAGTCCGGTCCCAGGATAGGGATGTGAGTTCCATCAACAGCCCCACCGCAGTTTGGGAATCCCATCGCAGCGAAGCCATCTATGATCACCTGCACGTTTCCCAGGGTCACTACCTTTGAGAGCAGCAGGTCAATGATTGCACTGGCTACTTGCATCACAGCAACCCCCACGGTACATTTGCCCACTCCAAATTGATTCGCGACTGACCGGTAGGTGTCAGGCGTTGCAAGCTTCCAGAGGGCTATGGCCACTCGCTTCTGGATAGTCAGGGCTGCTCGCATCCGGGTGTCCTGGAGCTTCAGGGCAGGGGACAGCAACTCACAAAGTTCCAGGAAAGTGCCCTTACGCATCCGAAAGTTTTGCAGCCACTGGGATTCATCCCAAACCTGCAGCACTATGCGGTCCCACCAGTCAGTGCTTGTTTCCCTTGCCCAGAATCGCCGTTCCACAGGATCAACATGACCCAGTGCCACCATGATGTCCAGGGACCGGGGTCCCGTGCTTTGTGAGAGGTCTGTGCCCCTCTCAGAGTTAATGTCCTCAAGGCGCTTCTGTTGCCTCCTCGCCCTATTTAACAGCATCTGCCTCTGGAAAAGGTGGACGATAAGACGCGAGGTGTTGACAACGGACAGAACAGCAGCGATGATCGCAGAGGGCTCCATGCTCGCGGTCCTGTGGCGTCCACGCTGTCAATCACCAGAAAAGGGCGCGAACTGATTGCCTGCCGGCGCTTTCACGGAGGGAGGGCGGGAGTGAGGGGGAATGGCGGGAGTGAGGGTTGAATGACGACATTTACCCAAAAGCACCCTCAACACATTTTTTGCCCCAGCAGGCACTGGGGGCTAGACCCAGAATTCCTATGGGCGGCAGGGACTGCGGGAACTGTGGGATAGCTACCCACAGTGCACCGCTTGCAATGTCGACGCTTGCCCCGTTGGTGTGGACTCACAAACTCGAATTAATGTCCTTGGTGTGGATTCACACGGTCGACTTTGTAATATCGGTTTCACAAGTTCGGTTTAAGAAAAACTGAACTACTCTCGTAGTGTAGACATACCCTTAGTGAACCATACTTTTCAATCACAAAATCACCACATTAGTTGAGTTAGTTGTCCCTACTCAGAAGAGGTCCTTTCTCCTAGTAGCTAGGGGTGGAGTGGGATGTGCTTCTCACACCGATATTAACATACATAATGGTCCCCCATCTTCAGATAGCAGGTTTAGTCCTCTGGCTAGTAGGTGTCTGATACGACTTTCAAGTCCCATGCATGAATAATGAAGTGATACACATAAAGGTGTATGTGAGTGAAAATGTCAATAGATGTGGGGTTTAGAGGAAGAACGAGAGAGAGAGAGAGATGGGAAAGATTTGAAAAGAGAGGGATGTTATTGGGAAAGACAGATTTTAGTGGGCAATGGGAGAAGGAGAGAGAAGATATAGGAGACAACAAAATGTAAGGAAAGCAAGAAAGACAGAAATATAATGCAGTGGAGAGGAAACAAACCCTGAAGAAAACTCAGGAAATGATATTCTATTATGAGATACATCTGTTTTATTACTTTAAAGTACAAAGGGCATGGCTTTGGCTGGGCACACTGCCAAGGGTATTTTGCACCCTGGCTAGTGGACTCAGTCTTTGGCCAGTTAAGTGTCAGGTAAATGTTTCAAACCCTGAAATCAGGCACCTGACCTGTGAACACATAGCAAAAAATGAACCCATGCTCTTGCACCAACAGAAATATATGTGAGAAAACAACCTGGAAATTAAGCTATGGAGTCTGGTAAAAATCATGGCTTGGATTACAGGAAAATATGCTTTATTTCCAGAGGCTTTGGTCAGAGAGGCTCTTCAGTGCAACTGCAACAGCTGTGCCATAAAGATCAGTTATTGTGGTTACTCGTACAAAAATTAAAACCAAACATAACCTGAATCATAGGCACCGACTCCGTTGGTGCTCCAGGGCTCAAGCACCCATCTAAAAATATATATATATACAGGGGGTGCTTAGCACCCGCAGGGCCACATTAATCTTTTGTGGGTTCTGGCGTCAGGACTGTGGCCCTGCCCCCCCACTCTGCCTCAAGAGTTTGGCCTCGTCCCCCTGAGGCCCTGCCCGTGCTCTGCCCCAAGGTCCTGTCCCTGCTTGGCCTCTTCCCTCCAAGGCCCCTCCCATGCTCCACCTCAAGGCCCTGCCCCTGCTCGGCCTCTTTCCCCGCCGAGGCCCTGCCCACCACTCACACAGGGAGGAGAGAAAGGAAGGGAGCACCTACTGGCAAACCCAAAAGTCAGCGCCTGTGATCTACCATCCCCTCTGTAAGTGCCGGACCATCTTGACTGCCTCACATGAATCTTGCTATGCTTTTTAAAAAGAAACAAGACAAGGAATTATAAAATAAAAGGAAACAGCTTCTCTCCAGATATTCAAAGTTCTGTTAGCTTGCAAAATATTGGCAATAGTCCATTTAAATACCACATTCTAGAAGTTTTTGGCTAGATGCTACTCCAGTGACCTGTCATACATACTATAAGAGGTCATCAGATAGGAGCTTCTCCGCTGCAAATCTGTAGAACTGAAAGGCATGCTCTGTACTCCAGAACAGCTCATCACTCTGCCCTTCATTTTAGCCTTATCTCAAAGTATTTGGAATATGATGACAACAGAGAAACTTGGCTGAGCACAAATTTACAGTAAAACCTTCTTAATGTGCTGTTCGGGAGATGAGGCAGTTAACCATGAAACTCATTTAGCTTTGAACTTCAGTGGCCTACATATGCCAGCAAGTTTTCATCATTGCTGTGTGCCGTATACTTAACATGTACTATATTGTGTAATTGTGGTTTACTGTTTGTACTTCACATAAGTGGCTTTCACAAACTCTTTGGCATGCACAGAATAACACAATACTGCAAAGTGCTATACATGTACATTTAAGGTTGAGGAAAAATTGATTTTATATTGTATTATCTGAGAAATACTATGTTGTCAGGTAATTTAAGACTAAGCATATGCACAAAGGAGCAGAGTTAACCTCAACTGTGGTGCTTCCCAATTTTCAAGTACTCAACTGTGCAATCTTAGCATTCTTTTAGAGCCCAGTCTAACTCTCAATGAAGTCAATGGGAGTCTTTTCATTGACTTCAGTGGGAACTGGTTTAGATCCTTATCTTTTTTTGGATCATGGCTTTATACAAGGACCTTAAACTCCATTACTAGTTAATGGAATCCAGTCTGCAACTGCAACCTTTAAACCTGGTAGGATGGAGTGAAAATTTCTATTTTTTTTTAAAAGTAATAAAATAAAAAGAAACAGCATCTCCCCAAGACTTCAGAGTTCTGTAATCTTGCAACAAATTGGCAACAATCCATTTAAACTCCATATTCTGGAAGTTTTGACTAGACACTTCTCCAGTGACCTGTCTTGCATACTTTAAAAGATCAAAATGCGGGAACTCCTCCACTGCAAACCTTAGGAGCTTGGAAAGCACTTTGTACCCATGAAGTCCAAAACTGCCCAACAATTTTCACTCCAGTATTGCTTTAAAAATCATTGTCAAAGACCACGTCTGCAAAACTTCACCCCAAAAGGTAAAAGCTTCAGAGATTTGTGTGTGAATAAAAGCAGGCTATTAAAATTGAAACTACCTTGCAGCCCTAACTCTAGGGATTGCTGCTGCTCTGTGCAACATTTTGTTATTTCAACAATCTCAGATATTATTAATGAAACTGGTAATCAAAATGAGCCCACAGCAAGAAACGTATTAGTGCAGAAACTGGCAGTATTTCTTGAATTTTTAAAAACAGATTTAATATGGACCAATACTAAAGCTTGGAATCAGCATTCCACAACACAATTTTATTTTGTATAACATTTTAAAAATAAAAATGGTATCACTAAACACATTATAGAATTAAATATTAGTTAAAGTAAACTAAAATAGCAGAGTCAGATATGGAAATGGGAAAAAATATATATTTCCAGATTAGATTTAAAAAGATACAGAGCACATACCTTTGAAGTGTACCTCATTTCAAGGGGCTTCACTCGTTTAGCCCCAAAAGTACCTGGATCTCACACACACTTTGTGTCCCCTCACTTTTATTGTTGACAATTATTTACATTGGAAATAAAGAATAATGAAACTGAGGTAAGAGTTATTTACATTAAGGGAATAAATCCCATAGCATTTTAAGTTTTCCTTATGAATAATTGTGTCCCCCTCATGCTGCCATATGTTGGGTCCCACATTTGCCCTTTGGTGTGTCGAGAGGTATGATGGAGACTCGGTGTGATAGAAAGGATATCTGTTCTAGATAGCAGCTTCTGCAGCTACAGTGACTTTTGCACCAAGTGAAGCAAAATGATGTGAAGGGAATACACTGGTCAGTGCTAGATATGTGCTAGTCAATGGCAGATATGCAGAAGGACCAGGGAGCAGAGTGACAAAGTCTGTGAAGAATAGTGGGAAAAGGCAACAGTGGATTTTAAAAATAAGGAAGGTAGTTAACATTGAATTAGAGCCTGAATTGAATGGGGAACTACTGGAAACGTTTGAGGAAAAAGTTATTGGTGATATGGGCAGAATGCTCTGTAAGCATAAGTAGGCAGGTGCAAGTAATATGCACATGATGGAGTCTGGAATTATAGCTCACACAGGCCATAGAGGAGGGAGCTGCATTAGTCAAGGGAAAAGGATGAAGGCCTGGTTGAGGATTAAGTATTAATATAGCTAAGGCAGATATAAGACAGGTAGGAGGAGAAGTGACACCAAGACTTAGGACAGTAGTGGTGTAACACAGATGCTTTATACTGCAGCATTTGATTTTTAAGTCCTAAGAGAGGGAGAGAAACACTGAGAAGGAAACAAGGATTTCAGGTTGAATACACGGTGTCTCTGCACACATGCAAAGAGTGGGGCTGGGCAACTCTGCTAGAAGGGCCAGGAAACATCCAGAAGTACAGTCTGGCAGTTACTAAACATGCTCAGTGACAGTTTCTGAAAGTATATGGGAGGTTTTCATTGAGGGTAAGCAGTATGAGAGCTGAATGCGGGTGGGAAAGTTATAAATATAGGAGTTTAAATAGCCCACTGGACTCAGTGGCTGATTGACACAGGACCAAGAGATATATCTGCTATATGGGATGGATTCCAACACCAGTATGACTTTGGATAAGACTACAGCTTTCCTGTTTCACCAAGAACTGAAGAGACCAGTCAGATATTAACCCAAGGAGCGGAACGCTGCTAGCCATAAGGATCCCCAGACTTTTGTTTGTTGACAAGGCTCTGGAAAAGAACAGAGATGCTGCCATTCTTCTCAGGGTATGTCTCCACTACAGAGTCTATGTGGACATAGCTATGCCGGTACCACCCTCTAGTGCAGACGCAGCCTACAGAAGGAGTTTTTCTATTGATGTTAGGAACACAAATTCCCCAAACAACATTAGCTACATCAGTGGTTCTCAACTTATTTATCATTATGGACTGTATATGGGGGCCGGCCGGCTGTCTGACCCTGGACTCCCAGAGTGTGTGGGAGTCCCAGACCCCTGGAGCTTGTGGGGCCGGGCAGCTGCCTTGGATCCCTGGAGCCTGCAGGGCCGGGCAACAGCCTCGGACCCCCAATCCTGGAGGGCGGGCCAGCAGCCTGGACCCTGCCCAGCCTGGGGCAGCCTGGACCCCACTGCACCGGGCAGCCAGGAACCCAGACCCCACCACGCAGGCTGGCCTTTAGCACAGAGATAAGCTGGGCCGCAGCTCTGTGCTAATTGGGCCGCATGCGGCCCGCGGGCTGAGAACCGCTGAGCTACATTGACAGAAGCCCTCTTCCGTCAACATAGCTGTGTCTATATTGGGGGTTTTATCAGCATAGCTATGTCTGTTAGGGATGTGGGTTTTTTTTTAACACCCCTGGCCAACACAAGTATGCTGATATAACATTTCAGTGTAGATCAAGCTTCAAGCTCTGAAGAATCCAGGTGACACACACACTACATATTTAGAGTCTGTGAGAGAAGATTAGAACTGAATGTGTTTATATGCATGTGCTAATGTACAGAAGTGTAAACATTATGCTGAAACCTTGCATTTAAATGTGTAACTGCAACAAAGAACGTCAGTAGATTTACTGTTATATAGGTTTTGTTTAAAAAGTTTTTTGTAAGTATTCCAAATACCATTTACAATGTTTGCATATGTATTAAAGGTTAGTTTGCAAAATAAATAAATAAATTGTATAGTACTCTGTATTTGAATCTAACTGGGAACTGTTATTGGCTACATTCAGGCTTTTACATACAATAGGCCTGAATTTGACTCTGTTTCAAGCTATCTGAAAAGTTCTGAAAAGACAGAACTCTGGCCTCTATTTCAGCAAAGAGTTAAGCTGAGGTACAGGAAGGAGGGGAGTGTAACAGAATTACCCAGAATATTGCCTCAGCATCCCTCTAACCCGTTAGAGTGGCAAATGAGAATAATTATGTTTGGAGTGTCTCCTGTTGCTCAGCAGAAACAATTCAGTCTAAGATATTTAGGTGAAAGAAAAAGGAATGAAGTTACAAATTTACTTTATCAAGATAGAAGGGAAACATTAAAAGTGTCAAAAGATATACACAGCTGAGCACCAGGTAGTGATAGCTAAAGTTAATGTTTAGGTGACTAATAGGCTTAAGTGGAACTAAAATGTATGCAACTTATATGTGAATACTATATAGGATCTACATGAGATCATTTATGGACTCACAAACTAATATGAAAGTGGTACTTTTCATACTATAATTTACAATACACACATCTAGCATTTACTAAAAATACATGATATAGTAATTAAGTATATGTCATACATATATCATTTCCACATGAGGGTTGAAGGTAGTTAACGACCTCAACCCTCATGTGGAAATGATATATGTATGCATGATATAGTATACATGATATAGTAATTATGTATGTGTATATGTATACATGATATAGTATAGTATACATGTATAGTATACATGTATAGTATACATAGTATAGTATAGTATACATAGTATAGTAATTAAGTATATGCCATACATATATAATTTCCACATGTTAACTACCTTCAACCCTCATGTGGAAATGATATGTGTGTGGCATATACTTAATTACTATATCATGTATTTTTAGTAAATGCTAGACGTGTGTATTGTAAATTATAATATGAAAAGTACACTTTCATATTAGTTTGTGAGTCAATATATGATCTCATGTAAATCCTATATGTAAAATGTATATAGTATTCACACATAAGTTGCATACATTTTAGTTCCACTTAAGCCTATTAGTCACTTAAACATTAACTTTAGCTATCACTACCTGGTGCTCAGCTGTTTATATCTTTTGACACTTTTGGCCTTCATGGAGGATGAGTATACGGAGAAGACACTAGCTAGAGAGAGTTAAACAGGAGTAAAGCCTTGACAGAAGGGATACAGCCTGCCTAACTATGGAATCGGGCCAAGTAAATGGAGGATCCAGTAGCAAAGGATATGATTGATCAAGAATGAAGGAGAAGGCAGAAAGCAAAAGACTGTTGACTACATATAGGAGAGTCATTTGCATATTATGACCAGATAGATGAAATAAAAACCTATTATTGTTCTCTGACATCTTGATTATGTTGATCAATCCATAACTGATGGCTGACAAGTAAAATCAGAGCCAGAGAATGCTGAGAATTTAACTATTAGCACAAAGGCCTAATCAAAAATGAGAACATGGTGGTGAAATGCTAGCAACAAAAGACTCCCAATGATAGAAACACAGGCCTATTTTTTGCTGTCAGACACCAAACATGTTGTTCGTCCAAGCCAAGGAGCCCTGCAAACACACTGAAGACCTTCATTTGTCTATCATTCATTCTCTACTTCTTGCAGAGAATACTGCATCCATCAAATTACATCTGAACAATTGTTCTAAACTGGTTTGAACAATTTAACTAATTGTCTAGATTGTTAAATAATATTTGGCATAAAGGTTCAGTTACAAAAATTATGATGTCTATCTGAACAATAATGGTTTTGGCCTTGGATTTAGCACAACAGAAATTGATACAAACAAACAAAAATTAGAATGTTTTTCCCTCCTGAGAAAAATATTGTCTTCCTCTAACTACACCTTTGAAAAATATTTTCTTCTTTTAAAACATGTGGACAGGATATTGTTGTGGTCACATACTGTTTTTCATCAAAGTGAAGCTTATTGTCTGGAGAACGATTTTTTTTTTAATGAGCTGAGTTATATGGAAAACAAACACACACAAGCTGCTGGAAAATTAATTGGCGAGCATCAGTCAAAACCAAAACAAATTTTTATGAGGTTATTTAATAGACAATTGGATGTCTTAAATACTGAAATGGAAATAAAAGATATAAAGATTAAGAGAGTATGATTCAAATCTGTTGCACTGGAAGCCAATAGAAGAGGATCTCTCTCTCTTTTTGCATATGGATTGTTAATAGCAGAGATGGCAGACAAGTGTAGTGTACAGTTCTCTCAAAGCAGACAACCAATGGTTTCATACCAGCTCTTACTGGGGCTAGGGGTGAAGGGAGTTAAAATTATTTCAGAGAATAAAATCAGCTTGTGTTCTGCTAAGTGATGGGAAGTGTAAAAGAATTAAGATGGGTATGATGTATGAGAATATTAATTCCAGAGGAAACTGTATTTAAGTGGTTCAACAACTCTAAACACTATTAGACTAAATTATTCTGCCAAAATCTGCCTTATACAGCATTCATTAGAAAAAAGATTATTCCCTTCACGCAAAACAACAAAAGAGAAAAACTGAATTTCGATCTGATAAATGAAGAATAAACCTACTAAACTAAACTAAACATTACCAGGCACAGATTTGAAGGAGAGAACTCCTCAATAGAATAATAGATTATTTTAAGATATGTGCTTTGAAAAAAGTATATTCTAATGTCTTTACATTTTAGACAGTAGGAAAATGCAGTAGATAAGTTTGATTACAAAATTTTCCTCTTTCCCCTTATTGTTCTAGACCTATCATACACATTTGCGTTCATGCTTCTACAAAATAAAATATTAATTGATTCTGACCTGTACTGCTGACTAACTAAAGAATTCTGATGTTTCAAGCTAAGCTGATACAAATAGTTTCATTAACACTTAGGACTTTACAGCTCTTCAAATATAGTAATAACCATTAATTGTTTCACACAACTAAGTCTGAAAACAAAAGCTTCTCATTTTCTTGCAGCTACATATTGTTTACTATAATGTTAGAAGTTACTACAAAAAACTTTTCTTTAGCATTGATATTTTACACAGAGATGGTACAAAGATTTGATAGTAACAGTAATTGGCATTTTTAATATATAAAATACTATTTTTTAAAAACTAAATTTTATTAATTTTGGAAAAGGAGGAACATTTTTTATTCAAGAAGGTTTAAAAATAGCTGCTCTAAAAAAACAAATAGGATGCAAAATAAGGTTCAAATAGCATTTAAAAGTATTGACAGATCAAACTGAAGGCAACAGTGATTCATGACAACATAAAAGGAATGCTTCTATAATGGGCAAATTAACTTCACAAGGGTAACAACATATCAAAGCCATCAATGTATCAAAACCCCCATATTTAGTCATGCACAACCCATTTTTTGGCTCAGATATTATAAACATGCAGAGTATGAGAGATTATAAATACTGATAAACCAACAATTCAAAAATTCCATCTTTGATACAGGTTCTGGATCTAGCTGCTTTCAGTAACACATGCAAGACTTCTACTGATCAGTTAGCAGGAATACAAAACAATGATACTCCATAATAACTTTAGCACTTGACTTAAAAACAAATTCCCCTTTAAGGAATGAAATCATAAACCTATCTTATCCTTCTAATATGAACACATCACAGGACAGGGGACTCTTTCAGTTAAAATCCGTACCTGTATATTCACAGAGTTCTTTGTTGTCTGACAATAAATTGTAAGGGCAGTCATATTTGAAAGTAAAACCATTAGGCTATATTCATGGAATGCTGCAACAGAGCCATTGAATGAATAACAAGGAAAGCACAATACCTTTAGCAAGTCTCCTCAGAATTTGACAGCGGCATTTAAAAGAGACAGCTATCATTCTTGCTTACTGCCTTCAGTGGTAAAGTATACTCTTGGCTCTGCTCTGCTGGATGCAGCAGAAGCATATGAATTCCTTGCTCACATACCAGAAGAAAGGTAGTCCCAGTGGGGAGTGACAAAGCTTAATTCCTCTTGGCTGATGCAGAGATCAGCTTCATGTCATCCAGCAAAGCTGTGTCATTCACTACTACTACCACCACCACTTGCAGTATGAGATCAATGGCTTAAAAAGCAATGTTTCTTTAGCAGCTACAAAGCATCAAATAGTATAAAATGCTAACAATGATACTACACAGAGCCATTCTACATTCTCTCACATTCCCCTGCTGTGCACGGAATGCTGGTTTCTGTTCTAGGCAAAGGGCCATGAATTTCAGCAAATTTAGGGATTTTTTTCCCCCTCCCTTACACATCTTTCATTTCCTTTGTGATTTGCACTGAACAAGATGACAAAAGAGTAGAAATGCTAGTTTTGAGGGGGGATATTTTAAAATGAAAAATATGTTTTAAAGGATTTAGATTTTACGTTATATGAAGGTAGGGGAAAAAAAACTATTTGCCTACCTGATTTTATCATCTGAAAAGCATTTTGATCATTTTAAAATAATTATATTAAGGTAGTGGAAGCAAGGGATCAGAGAGAAAGAGAACAGAGGGATATAGTTTTGTGGGCAGGACCATGAAGCATTTGATCACACAAAATAAATAAAATGATGCTGCATAGAAAATATGCAATAAATCGGGTTTGCTCACCAATTCCCAACCTCCCCAACTGAAATGTGGGGAAAAGGAAAAAAAAAAAAAAGGGGGGGGGGGAAAGAAATTGAGATCCACTTTTAGTGCATCTAAGAATCAGCTTGTCCCATTTCATAACAAATCCATCCAAACCTTACCAAATTTTACATATGGCACAATATTGCTCCATTACTTCAGATGTTTTACAGTCTCTTGTCTCCATTCACAAAGAAATTGAACATTTCATTCACAGAATAATGAAGTAGAACATGATGCTTAAATGACAGCTCCACCGTACCCTTACAAACAAACCAAAATTTTTCTAATGGACAAAACCCAACATAGGATCTATGAACTTAAAAGCAAAAATTTTAACAAAGCTGTATAAATCTTTAAAGGCAGATTTGTATCCAAAAGACAAATGGTTCACTTGACAATGTCAACACTGTTCATTTAAAACATTAGATAATTATTAATCTATCACCCCTTCTCCATTTTGGGAATACATTTAACATGGTTTCATATACTTCATGTCCCGTTCATTTTCTTCTATTTCAAAATTAGTGAGAGTATATTCTGACATTTTTAACCAAGGCTAGAATTAATTTGATCAGTTGGTGCTAAAGTACACATGTGCCACATTGAGGGATTAAAAAATGGAAGAAGGATTAGATTTCTGGAGAAGAGGGGAAAGTGACAGGGAGGAATGGGACAATGTTTGTCATAAGCCACACATTTTGTAAATGTTAATAAAATTCTGGAAGCTGCCATGGAAAAGGCCATCCAAAGAAATTCTAAAGGGGAAATAGATTGTTCTTTAATTCAGTGGTTCTCAACCTGTGGTCTGCGGACCTCTGGGGGTCCATGGACTATGTCTAAGGGGTCCGCAACAGACTGAAAACTGACAACAGAATTCAACTATACAACAGACAATATATTTCCAAAGGGGTTCACACCTCCATTCAAAATTTTCTAGAGGTCCACAGATGAAAAAAGGTTGAGAACCACTGCTCTAAGTACTTCATCAGACAGACCAGTTTCTTTCTCCATTTTAAATCAGAATTTCCACTTCACAATTTTTTTTATTTTCCCCTTTTTAGGGGCATCCTATCCCTCCTGGTTGTAGCAGCACCCACATTTCGAAGAGACTGGCCACACGTAGTTTGTCAACACAGTTACTGTGTTCTAGATAGCCCACTGACAACGGATTGTTTTGTTTCCATTGGAAGTTGATGAGAGGATATCTGCTTCCTCTTCTCCAGTCCTGTTTTCAGCTCCCATAGCCCGAAGTTCCAAATAATGGAACTATTCTAGGCAGTGGTTAGTCTGATGTCCCTTGGTTGCAGATTTGAGTATATCCCAGTGTTGGGGATTTGGGTTGTTTGTCTCTGTAATTGCTGAGTTGTGACAAGTTACGGGCCGTGTGTGTGGTGGGTTGGGAAAACATGAACTCTTCTATGTGTGGGTTTGAGCCAGTGTTATTCATGGAGGTCCTGAAAGGACTTGTGAAATGTTGAGTTAACTGCTGTTTGGAGCCTTGCCCTTCCAGAACGATGAAATCAAGCAGGGAGGCATTGGATTCATCATTGATGGAACCGTCATTACCATTTTCAAAAGGGCAACTTGCCAACATTCCTTAAGGAAAGCATGTGATTTGGCCCACACTCAAGTCTCAATACCGATAATGTCATCAATTATTACCCTGTCTCTAATCTTCCGTTTTTTAGGAAGGGTTATTGAGAAAATAGCAGCAAAGCAACCGTGGAAATACTGAGAGTCTTCAGATTTCCTTGTTCTCTGTCAATCCAATTTTAGCCATGTTTATGGTGAGGAGATTGCACTGGTCTTATGGGTCAATGATGCCCTTCTGGCAGTGGATCAAGATCAAGTGTTCATATGGTATTTTTTAGATGTGTCAGAGACTTTTGATGTCATGAAGCCTGGCAAGGATACGTAGAATTGTTTAAATGGCTCCAATCACTACTCTGAGAGAAACCATAGGAGGCTATTGGATGATTTTTCAACTGTCCCAAGAGCTCTATTCTTTCCTGCTTATTGTTCATGGTTCCACCATTTTCTGTATTTTATTAGGAATCAAAAATCCCTCTTACAGGGCAGTAATTGCCAGGTTTCTCTTCTTTTAGACTCTGATTCAGGAAAGTACATAAGCATCTCTCATTTGTGTTTAAGTACTTTCCCTAATAGGGATGTTTTCCTGAACTGGGGCCTTAATGATAAGCACCAAATTTTTGTTGTTGCAGAAATGCTCTGGCAGAAGCCCAATTCTTTGGGATTTACCTGGTACATGTGACATTTAAACGCAATACCGATCTAACTTTTGAAAAAAATGAAGGGTTATGGACAATGAAAAAGCAATGAAAACCTTCTCAACATAGTGAATAGTAAACAGATATCAGAATACTTGGAAAAACTATGCACACATGCACACAGTGTATATATACACAATTGTGTGCATGGAATTTGTTTTCCTTATCCTTGTGTCCACAAGGTTTTTATTATTTCCTAATTGGACATAACTATTTTGTTTCATTACAAACAAAACAACAAATGCATTAGTAAATCACACATCTTAGAATCTTTGCTGATTTGGCCTCTCTCCTTATTAATTGATGGATCAACTATTTCTCCAGAGTTTTCTCCTGATATATTTGTAAAAACTTCATTTCATCTTCATCCCTTTGGGTAGTGTGAACTCATAGTGCCTTTTTTGCTGACCTCATTATTTTCCTTACAAGTCATAAATTACTTTTATAAACATATAGTATTATATGTACCACACAGAGATATGTACAACTAAGATTATATTTGTAAATATTCAACTGCATGTCATTAAATGGAAGCAGCTCATTTTTATGTGACAAAATAGACGGGATCAATATATATATTTCCTTTCAAAGGTCACCTTCTACCTAATCTTTACCAACCCATTTCTAGGGAGAATGCTTCATAACACAACATCAGTTAAATTCCTCTGAAGTGACAGAAAATTAAAATGAAGAAAAATATGCTTGTTCTATATGGAATAGGAGATTGCAATTTTTATAAAAAATAAAATTCCAATATGAAAGCAGGAATTTAACTTACTGATATTTAGAAGTGGTCAGACATTTTCTGTCAAAATGACTTTAGGATGGAAAATGAACTTTCTGAAAACTGAAATTTTATGTGGAAAAACGTTGATTTTCCCAAAATTTTTCAGTTTTCTGTTGGAAAAATCTAAATTAAATATTTAGTTTCTGGTCTGTTTAACATTAATCTGTATTCACCTGAGCTGCCACGGTGTCTCATAGAAGTTGTAACTTGGGTGCCCTATGCCTCTATTTTCCTCTATAGGGCAGGCTCCCTGCCCAGACGCCATCTCCCATGCTGCATCGCAGTCTCCTCTTTGGTTGAACTGATGCAGGGCATCATTGGAGTCATGTGGTCAAAGGCTCATCATGAGAGATGTAGTCTAGCCAGAGAGCCCAGGATATAGAGGAGAATGGGGGCAGGAAGCACTCAAACTACAACTCTCACCAGGATTAACTGATTTAAATCAGAGATTTAAATAGCTGATTTTAATCAAGATTTAGATCAGCAAGCAGCAAACTTTGATTTAAATCATCCATTTTAATTTTGTTTTGTATTTGCACTTCCTAGTTATTTCCCTGAAGAAAAGTTTATTCTCATTGGTTGAAAACAATTAAAACATGTTACTTAGTAACTAATATAGCCATTATGCTAAATTTGATTCTTTTTGCTAACCAGGAGGCTAGACCATGATTAAATACGCGTATAGACAATTATATAGCTTAATTTACATTTATTCATAGTCAACATTTTTACATTTTTTATTGTTAGCGGTCGATATAAATCACAAATAAAAATTAATCATCATCTAGTAAATAAGAAAACCCTTATTCACCACTTTCTATTTTGATAGAAATTCAAATTCAATTACAATGCACAAAACAGCATTTATCATTATTTATTAAATGAAACTACCTTAAATATGTTGGATATGTAAGTAAAAAAAATGTTTATCCAAACCTGTTTTGCATTTAAAACTAACCAATTTATTATACAAAGGAGGTATTACCTGCAGTTAGTGAACTGAACTGATTACTTCTGGTGATCTCATCCTTCAAGATTTTAGAACTAGTAGATCTCATCCTCTCATACCTAGTTTTTATTCACAGATTGGAAGAGGAAAATACACTTTCCTGCTTTTTCAGCTCCCAGTCAGTTTCTTAATTTTGACTGAACTAGTTGCTGAACTGATGTAGTTGAGTAAACTGAAATGAAGAAAATATTCTCTCTGTACCTGCAGAAGAGGCTACTGCTGTCAATAGGCTGTTTTAGCACTTCAGCAAACTCTGGTTCCAAATACTTCATCAGTGACTTCACCAGGTCAGTTGTCTGACTTTCTTTAAAACTTGGCAGCAAATATATACTACTTAATATTATTTTCTTAATTTAATGTAAATTATTTTAATAGATTATAATAAGATTGGTCATTAATATGGGTTGTCAATTTCAAATTTAATTTTAAATAGGTTTATTTTTAATGTAATTTAAATAAAACATTAAATAAAACATCCAATTTAAATGCAAATTATTATACATTTTCCCCCTTGATGCCAACAAACCATCATGGTAGCTCAGGAGGGGGCAGATTAATATCAAACCAAGATGAAATGAGATGTTCTGATTTGGTTCAACACACCAAAATGAAATATTTTGATTCAGGAATGTCAGGTTTTTCTTCTGTTGGAAATAGAGGTCTTATGGTTTTGGAACTCCCTTCATCCAGACATCAGGATGAGCTTGTTTTACATCTTCAAAGGATAATCCAAAAATAGACCTCTTTGCAAAGCTCTACCTCTGTTAAATGAAGCTATACATCCACACACACCAGCCATCCCCTAAATAACCAGTCCTATGCGGAAATACTCCTTCTTCACTGACAAACTAGACAGTTCATAGACAACAATGAATCTTTTTAATACTTAAATTTGGTGTCCAAATACCATAGTAATGGCACTTGACATGGCTCTAAAAGCAAACCATTTTTTTAAAAAGTAGGGAGTTAGATCTAGATAGAAAATTATTAGATTTGGGGCTACTGGCATCCTAGATACCCCCAGTTCTACACCTATGAGTCAATCTATCGCAAGATTAGTCAGTATTGCCTCACACTGGGGTGCCTTGGAAAATGACATATTGAAGAACAAATGTTTCAGTATTGAAAAACTGAACACATGTTGTTGATTCTCCAGTTCATAAACCATGGAGCTACTGTCTGGTACCACTATGGTTTCATGAGTTAAAAACAAACAATCTGGTTTTCTGAATGCATTTTATAAAACTGCATATAATATTAAATAATAGAGAACGTACACTTTTTCTACCTACAATTAATTTTCTAGTGAACACCACCAACAGTGAATGCTCTACCATATATACACAACACAGATCTTTCACTCTTAACCTAAACTGCATGGTTCAGCTGTTCTGGCCAATGCTTCCACAAACGCATAGCTTTGCTTTAAAAAAATAATTAGGGGCTTCAGAGGAATTGTGATATGCTAATGAAACGATACCGTATGTGCTACAATAATAAAGAACTTATCTTAGCAGCTCTATTAAATTCCGTCTTTTAAAGGTATCACTAAACATAAGCTGAACTATGTGAGATTTTAATTTGGGCAGAAACCTACATAAGAAAAAGATACAGTCTGTGAACCATTTTGGATACAACATCACTCTTGAGATGAATCCACAACACTGCACCATGTTTCTTGGTTTTGATTAATCAAATTGGAAGAAAAAGAAAGAGGGTGCTTTCTTTCAGGAACACTGCTGAGAAATCTTCTTAGTATCTTCTGTCATAATGATTCATAAACAACTTATAGTCTTCCAAATATAATTAAATAAATCACCACCAAGATAGTTTTTCACCAATATCGGAAGCAGTAGCATTAAGGAAAGAAAATGATACAACTGAAACCAAACCAAAAAGGATTCTGCACCAATGTTTGTAGATTTCAATGACAGAAACCATAAATAACCACCCCCCTCCAGCAGGCACACTCAGCCTAGTGGTGGTGTCTGCCAGCAGCATGCATATAATTACAGTCTCTGGGATTTAATGTAATCTCAAAACTAAGGGATGTCTCTGTTTTACAAGCAGTTTCCACATGCTGTAGTACATGGTTAAAGACTTCCGTAATTCCAGTCTCTCTAGGATCTTATACCTTTTCAATTAGTCACAAAGCTGACCTTCCTGCTGTTGCAACATCCTTTATTTTATGGAAAACAGAGTTAGCTTTTGAAAAGCTAGGCTACTAAGAACATTTCTTCACTCCCAAAGTGTTTGATTTGAAAAGTCCTTTTGGGTCTGGTTAGGGGATTTTACCTGTTCTAATCGAATTGCTATAATACAATCTACATATTTACCCTTTACATAGTGGAGTACAGATGCTAAACGCAACACAGTGTAAACAAATAAAATGCTGTTAAGAAATCCCTACACTCACTATTGCCATTCAAGCGGGGGTAAAGCCTCTTACACTTCAGAGAAAACAGCTGCTATGACTCTGCCATTTAAAATCAAAAGATTATCCTAATACCACTAGAACAAAAAGTAAATAATTATACCTTTCTCTAGTTGTGTTACTTGCTTCTGTATTTAATTTTGATCCATTATTTTAATAATTTAACAGTTATGTAAATGTGAACACCATATGAACAGATAAAATGCACATTGTGAGAGATACGACCAAATGTTGGTGCCCATAATGCATTTAGCATAAGGGTTCTAGGAGTTTTTCAGGTATGAACTTTAAAGATTTTTATAGGCAAAACTTTATGTTCAAGAAACCCTGAAAGGACAATAAGAGGTTATAACTAAGGTGATGCAGTACAAAAATGAGGTGATACAAGTTTCTCAGTGTAAATAAAAGTTTCAACCCACAGTAATTTCTGATGGCTGAGTTATAAATCCTTGAAAATACAGAATTGGAAGGGAAAACCTGATCCACTGATGAAATTATATTCCCATCTCTGCATAAACTGCAAGATGGCAAGGTTGCATTATAATTCCTTTGTTACAATGAAGTGTGTTTTTTGTACTGAAATTAGGATTGATAAGGGATGCTATGGTTGGTATTTGAGCAGTGGCCAAACCAGCTACGCAGTCTCACTCTTTCCCCAGAGTATCCACCTGTCAGAACATCTCAGGTGAGAAGCAGAATCTGTATGCCTCTTTCACCTGTCCCATACACAATAAGGTGTGGGGAGAGAGAGATCAAATATATAAAACATGAGACTGGACAAAGAAAATAAGGGGGAGAGAGGAACTACATTCCAAGTTTGAACACCTGGAGGCTGACTGTGCTATGAATATGTTGAGTTTGTTCTACAGCAAGTGGGGTGGATAAGTGGCTAACATGCTCAATATTCTGTACTAATCCTTGCATTTATGTAGCATCACCCTCCACATCGTACCATGAAAGAACACCAGGATTTAGGCTTTTGAGGGAGCTGCACTCTTATGCGGAGACGAAGCTGCCATGGATGCGACAAGATGGACAGAGACAAGGAGGGTGAGGTAATATCTTTTATTGGACCAACTCCTGTTGGTGAGAAAGACAAGCTTTTGAATGACATAGGTCTGAAGAAGAGCTCTATGTAGCTCGAAAACTTGTCTCTCTCAGCCACAGGAGGTTGGTCCAATAAAAGATATCTCACCCAACTTGTCTCTTTAATATCGTAGGACCAACATGGCTACAACAATACTGCATACAACAAGGTGGAAATTAAGCAAAGCAAAATTTGTTGTCAAACTTTTTTTTAAATGATCTCTTTATCTGAAGTATATCCTCAGCATTGGCTGTTCTTTGGCAACCTTCACACTATGTGCCAGTAAGTAAACTGTTAAAAGGGCCAAGTCTCTTGTGTTTCAGTGTACCATACACATCATGTGTCCATACCTAATAGCTTTTTCAGGAGGGTGCACTGTGTCTTTTTATAATCCTCAACACTGCACCCTAGGGATAGTCATTCTATGCCACGCTTCATAGTTTCCATTAATTTGATGTCTTTCATTATCCTACACTACAGATTTTAAAAATACCACCGTTTGATAGCATCTTTTGAAGCATCTTTTGATCAGTTGAACTACCTAAAATGCATTATTTTAATCCTCTCGTGTAAAAGTAAAAAAGAAAAAAGAAACAAAATAAAATTCACTGAGGTTTATCTCCATGGCTTGCTTCACAGCAGATGTAAAGACCTAGGTCACACTGTGTGGCACTAAACATTTTCATCCATCATAGTTCAGCAAGGGGAAGTCATACAGAGCAATATGGATCATTTGGCAAGTTGGGTCCATTAAACAAAATGAGTTTTAAAACAGCCAAAGGCGAGATCTAGGAACAAAGAATGCAGGCCACATCTACACAAAGGGGAATCATATCCTGAAAAAAGTGAGTTTGAAAAGGGTAACAGTGGACAAATAACTCAATATGAGTTCCCAGTGTGATACTGTGGCAAAAAGGGCCAATGCAATCCTGGGATGTAGAAAAACATGAGTAATCAGTGGGAGTCGGGAGGTGATTTTACCTCTTTATACAGCATTGGTGAGACCAACACTAGAATATCTGTCCAGTTGTGGTGTGCATTAGAGAGGGTGCACAAAAGAGCCACAAAAATTACTTGAGGGGCTGAAGAAAATGCCTTATAGTAAGAGGCTTAAAAAGCTCAATTTAGCTTACCAAAAAAAAAGATTGAAACCTGACTGGATCATGGTGTATAAGTATCTTCACAGAGAGAAAATACGGAGTACCAAAGGGCTCTTAAATCTAGCAGAGAAAATATAGCAGAAAACATGACTGGAAGTTAAAGCCAGACAATTTTAAATTAGAAATTAGGCACAATTTTTACAGGGTGATTAAACAAACTACCAAGGAATGTAGTGGATTCTCCATCTCTTGATGTCTTCCAGTCAAGACTGGATGCCTTTCTGGAAGATAAGTTTTAGTCAAACAAGTTTTTGGGCAGCAGTAAAGGCATGAAATTCTACAGTTCGTGTTATACAGGAGGTCAAACTAGATGCTCTAATGGTTCCCTATGACTTTAAAAACCTATGAGCAAGGATAATAATGTGATTACATAGGACTATCTGATATCTTCTTTTTCCCTCCTTAATCAGTAGAGATTAGCAATAATTGAAAGTGGACAAGCAAAACTCTAAAGGATGTTTAGACCATTCTCATCCTGAAATATTTACATTAGGCAGATTATGAAATACCCTGTGTTGTACCAGTCTGAAATCTGTGCACATAAAATTTGATTAAAATTTGGGATTATCTGCAAAACCTATTTTAACAAAAAATGAATGACTAGTTTGTTAATATGCTTAATTTTTTAAAATTCTTCTAAATAGCAAAAGTCATAGTATAACAAGAAATATTGACTATTTAAACCTCCCCGTATTTTCATTTAATTTCTTTGTCCTAGACTAATGGTGGGCAACCTATGGCCCATCAGGGTAATCCGCTGACGGGCTGTGAGACAGTTTATTTACATTGACCATCCACAGACACGGCCCCCTGCAGCTCCCAGTGGCCGCAGTTCAACGTTCTGGCCAATGGGAGCTGTGGGAAGCAGCAACCAGCCTGCACGGCTTCTCGCAGCTCCCATTGGCTGGGAATGATGAACCGCGGCCACTGGGAGCTGTGGGCGCCCATGCCTGCGGACAGCCAATGTAAACAAACTGTCTGGTGGCCCGCCAGCGGATTACCCTGACAGGCCGCAGGTTGCCAGCCACTGTCCTAGACTGTTGTGTAGGGTTGCTGTGCATTATTAAACAAATGATGCTTTCCATCCCAGAGGTGACAGTGTTACAATAGGGTCATATCCTCCCTTTTGTCGTAAAAATAAGGGCAAAGAGCCACAAAAACATACTACGTAAGATAGATATGCTACATATTAACTTGCACATCATCTAGGTCAGGAAAAGAAATTGATTGTAGTGAGTATGGCTAGAAAACCTTATCTTTAGGATTTGAAAAAAAAATTATCAGACACCTACTAGGACAGCACAAATACAATAAATGCTGGTGTGCTTGAAGACAAGGTGTTGGCAATATTTGTAACATGCCTCTCAGGGGAGTAAAAGCTGGATAACCCACAAACTTATTTTAGGACCATTCCACTATGGATCATTAAGTATTTTAGTGGCATCCCGCTGCTATTCATCAAATTTTTAATAGCACCTTTTGAAACATCCTTTAAAAAATATAGAAGTCAGACCAGATATAACACTAACACTCTGAAATTTGCACATACCCTGGTCAATTTTTTGTCCTCCTCACTGCTCACAGTATACCTATAACCTCTCAAGGTAAAGATAGGATTACACACTATAAGATCAATAACAAACAGTGAGCTGCTAAATATAGATTTTTAGCAATGTATTAATAAATGGCCTGATAAAGAACCAAAACCAATTTGTCAACAGAACAAATGTTTTCCCCCAGAAAATTAAAAGATTCATAAAAATCTAAGTCAAAATCTGAATATCTGTCCACAGCGTGTTCAGTCATCCTGGTATCTATACTCAAAGGAATACCGTTCTGCTATATAATTTGATTAGTGGCAAACCATTGTTTCAATTCCTCTATCCTAATGCTCTCTTGAAATATTGTATACAACACTCGTACACTGATTTCCTTTTGCAGCAGATACTGGTATTAAGTAGTGTTTTATCAATATATACTGCTCTTTGTTTTCCATTTAGTAAATTATTATGGAGTAGCAGATGTGATTTCATAATTAAAGCTGAAGCTCGCTTTTCATTACAAACCCAGTTTTCATCCCCACCCTCCAACTTCGCCCAAAAGATACTGAACTTTCTGAAATACTGCATGACTGATTTCATCCCATGACAAACGTAGAACTTTGTGGGAAGAGTGATAAAATTCTTCTAATGATTTGTGAGGTCATGGCGATTTGAGCATTGTCATGAAGTTCACTGTGACGTTATCTGATTAAAATATGACCATATACATCATTTTTGCAATCACTGTTAGATATTTGCAACAAATCTTGTACAAAACGTGGCATGTAAGATGTCTATGAAAAGATTATTATTTGCCGGTTTTAATTATGCTATCTGTATACATGTATCTGAAGTTATTAATATTGGCTCTATACCTGGATTTCAAATGTTTGCTCCTGGGGTAACGCCTACAAGCTAGCTAGCCAGCACATTTTGGAGGGACTATTCAAATTGAATGGCACATCAAAAGAACACTTAACTGACAATGGACCATGGGAGACCTCTATCTACACTTAATGGAATTTCCTGCTGTGACTAGGCGAAATGCATGAACATGTGACTTGCCCATGTGACTCCAAATTCCATCTTGTTGCTGTAATTTTCCATAGTAAGAACAATGGAATTCCCTTCACATGGCAGAAGCTATAAAAGGCCCTTGAAACACCTTAATTTTGCCTCTATTCTGCTCCAGCCTCTTTCCTGCCCAAGCCTCTGGACTATGAACTTATACTAATGGGCGCATTCTAACCAATGGACTGAGGACCTCCCAATGATTTGGAAGCAACCAGAAACTTGACTTAAGACAGCAGTTTATTTCATCACTGCTACAAACCTGAACCAAGAACTTTGCAATTACTGTATGTATTTGATTCCTTTAACCAATTTTAACTCTCACCTTTCTTTCTTTTTATGATTAAACTTTTAGATATTAGATATTAAAGGATTGGCATCAGCATGATTTTGAGGTAAGATCTAAGTTTTATATTGACCTGGGTGTGTGGCTGGTTCTTTGGGATCAGGAGAACCTTTTATTTGATGAGACTGGTTGTAAAGAACCACTCACCTTTAAATCCAGTGTATTTGGTGGTGATATAAGACCTGGAATGCCTAAGGAAACTGCTTTGATGACTTCTTGTTAGCCAGTGTGGTGAAACAGAAATTTACTTTTGTTGCTGGTTTGGTATATCCTATGGGAGATTAGACACCAGTCTTTGGGTACATCTGCCCTATTTCTCAGCAGCTTGTCCTGAATTTGGCATCCTCAGTTGTGGCCCACTGAGGCAAGGTTATATTGACTCAAAACTTTTGGGGGGCTTATGAACCATAAACGACTTATATAGAAACTCGCAGTTTGTTCTATATTGCTGGTCTTTCTGAGGAGAAACACCTTGTACCATTCTGATGGAGGTTGGAAGAGCAATTACTAAAATGGCTGAAAGCCTGTGCTGTCACACAAGTGTAATTCATAAAGTTGTGTGCAGAAAAGCCTAAAACAGCTGTGAACTTAAAAACTGGACAGCAGTTGGGAACTGACTACAAATCCCGGTTATGATGCAAGCTGGTGATATTCTAAACAAAACGAACTCTCACCCATTTGTATAGCTGCTTCCATTGCTTCACACTGACTACAGATATTCCAGGTTTCAGACTGATATTTGGGGTTACTATTGTTGCTGGTTGTCTTGTTGTGTGGGTAATTGTGTTGATGTGTGTTGGTTGTGGTGGGATATGTGTGTTGATTTGTGCATCTGGCAAATGAGGGATGGGGTGTGCGATGCAATGAGGAGCTGTGTGTGTTTGTATGTGCTGGCTGCTTTGTCGAGAGGCCACTTTTGAAAATCTGTGGCACTTGGGCCAATTAATCCACCATCTGTGTGGTCTCCTTCATACAACCAATGAAATTGCTTCAAGAGTCAGGGTGATTGTTGCTTAAGTTACTGCTGATATGATAACAGTCTAGGTAGGACTCCTGACACACAGTGCCGTAACAAGGGCGAGGCGAGTGAGGCACTTGCCTCAGGCGCGCAATGGTGAGGGGCGCAGAAAACTCCCCGAGCCATGCTGCGGCTCTTTCCACCTCCGTGTCCATGTCGGCGGAATTTCGATGGCAGCATTTCGGCGGCGAGGGTCCTTCTTGCCTCGGGCGCAAAAATAGGTAGTTACGGCTCTGCTGGCACAGCATATATACATGCCTAACTGTAGCTGTATACTGCACAGGTACAATTGGTAAAGTCATAATGGCTGAGAACTTGAAAACTGAAAAGTAATAGCAAAACCTAGTGATGATTCAAACTGGTAAAATTTTGAACAAAAAAAGTTCTCAATCATGCTTGTAACTTCTTTCGTTGCTTTGCACTGACTTAGACATCTTAGCCTTCAGCATGACACGGAGATTGACAATCCTGGAATCTTATCATATAGATGTAATAAAAACAGCTTATAATGTTGTCCCCTATACTGTGGTGAGCAAAAATGGACTGAAGCAGGGATAATAAAGAGGAGCCAATAAGGAGAGGCCCTGAGTTGAAAAGGAAAAGCTTGCACGACCCAGACATGCTACAGAGTCGGGAAGCAAAGACGAACATGAAAAATGAAGGACAGTACAATACTGCTTAAAAGAGACTTTGCAAATGAAAGACTTTGGTTTTCCTACAGCTGAATGAAGCTCAAGCTATCTATATTGCTTGTTGTGGTTTCTTTTTTTGGGACCAGGCTGAAGGTAGCCGCTGTTCTGATGCCCTGTATATTACTCTGGTGTAGCGACATGTAAGTAAAAGTTACCCTTTCTTTACAAAGATTCAAAACTCAAAGTTGGAATGTCCGAACAAACAGGTTAGGGATACAGCCTGCTCCCCATTGCCACAAGATCTTTCATCCCTCGTTATTACCCCATCTGCCTTACATCACTCACCCAACTTTACTATTGTCCACTACATTTGTTCTTTTCTACCTTTCCATCTTTTTGCAAAAGCTGTTTGTAACGCTCTGCTACTGGCTCTGCCCAGCTTTAAAGAGTTAAACATCTGGTGCATGTTCTTGATGACATCACTATGCACAGACCAGGAAATATACACAATGTCCCACAATTCAGAGATGAATAAGACCTATTAGATCAGCTAGCCCATCTCTCTGACAATGAAGGATTGCTCCTACAGCTGGCGCTTTGTCTAGTCTAGTTCCACAGGCCCAAAATTATCCCCTTAGCAGATGTTTTACTTAGCCCAATAAAACTCACTGATAGGAAGATTTTCTTAAATATTCATCCGAAATTTTCTCTACTTTTAATTTCGTGTACCTGCTAATTATAAGCCTTTGAACCTCCCTAAATAATTCACCTCTGTCCTTGGTGTTAACACTTTTAAACATCATAGAATGTTATGCTCTCCCTGTTAGTTGTTACCTAGCTACAGGTAAGACATACACAGAACTCTTTTTTTTAAACTTTCCTCATAAATAAGCCCTTTGTTTCAACCCTTTGATTCTTCTTGTTGCTTTTCTTTGACGTTCCTCCACTTTGTCAATGTCTTTTCTAGTAAGGAGGTACCCAAAACAGAATTCAATATTCCATATGCAGTCATATGCGGGGAAAAAATAGCTAGGGACAACTACTTTCCTTGTCTGTGACACAAGGCATCTGGGTGTAGACCCTGTTGCTGTTTTGCAAATCCAGCTGCCATTTTGAATTGCAAACTCAAATGTAATGTGCTGACCACTATCTATAGTTGGTCTCCTTGCATTACTGCTTTCCTGGCTTTCCCCTTGTATTGAATCAGCATATTTTGGATTACTTCCCCACAGATGTATTAGTTTTCCAAGTCAAATCTCATTCTTCTTTGGTTTGATCATATTTCTGGTTGCTCTAAGTCTCCTTTTATTGTTTCTCTGCTTTCACTACTACTTGGATCTCTTCCTAATTTAGTATCATCTGTGTCTTTATTAACAAACTCTTGTCATCTCCCCTGCCCTCCCATATTGTAGATAATCAATAAGACCAGACTTAACACCGTTCTCCGCTGGTTCCTGCTAGATATCTTTCTGCAACATGATATGTTGCTATTTATCATCAAAACCTTTCCGATTCTCGAGCCAGTTTTCAGTGGTTTTCCTATCAAAGCATAGTATTTTTCCAACTAAAATTGTGAGACAGCTTATCAAATGCTTTACCAAAACCCAAATAGTACATCAACTACTTTTTCTTCTTCCACTAATTTTACAGTTAAACAACAGTAACTGTGTCAAGATACATTATATATAAATCCAAACTACTTTGTGCTCATGGTTATCCTCAAAAAGGCAGTGACTTTTCCTTTCAATAATTATTTTATTATTTCATATTCACAGGGCACAAATTTAAGAGATGTTAATTGTCAGGACCACTTATATTTCCTAATAGTGTGCATATTAAGATAGTTAATTTTCTATTCACACGATACAAAATTTGCTATTCATACGATTTGCTAATTCATACAATACAAATACCACGTTGGAACATGTATACATACCTCAGACCTAAATCAATGAGAGGTGTCCAAAGGAAGAATTCTGTCTGGAATTTATGCTTGAATTTCCTTGCTTTTCTTGATGTATCATAGCCTTTATGAAAATAGTCATGTGTGGGATTTTTTTTTTTTTTACTCTATACAGTGTGCATTTCAAATCTGTATTATGCCAGCTGTTGTACTTCAGTAATGAAACTAAACTTGGTACCACAAACAAGGACAATGAACAGATCTTCTCTATCAGCGACGCTGACTTCCGTCAGCGTTGCTGGGTGCTGACGCCGGGCCCCGCCCCCAATGCCGGGCGACGTTGGGGTGCCCCGCCCCCGACGCAATGTCGCCCGGCGTCGGGGGCGGGGCCCCGCAACATCGCCCAGTGCTCCGGTAAGCTAGGCACCCACCAATTTTTCCCCATGGGTGCTCCAGCCCCGGAGCACCCACGGAGTCGGCGCCCATGTAACTTGTTTAGAAAGAGCTATATTTACTTAATTGATCAAACGGGAGTCACAAAAGGATGAAATATTTTGCAGAGGCATATGCTAATAGCACTGCACCAACCTTTAAGCCCTACTGCTTACAGAAAAGGTCCATAAAACTGTTGAGATGATGGAAATGCTCCTGAGCTGCTGTTCAGAATGCAGAACAGCATAATAGCAGCACAATCTATTTATTTATTTTTAAAATAAAGCGGAGGGAGGAGTGGAAACACTTAAACAAGAAATTAGAAAGTTAGATGGTAAATTTATATCAATCATCACAGCTTGAAAAAGTGAATTCACACTCTTCCCCTTCCCCACTTCCCATTACAGATCCCTCAGCAGTGCTTGAATGTTAGCAGTACTGCTAATGGATAAAAATGGAAACAAATGCATGCAACAAATCACTGTATGCTCTTGTGCCTGCTTTCCCATTCTGATTCATCATACACAGAACTCCATGTGGCTACTGCATATTAAAATCAATGTTCTGCCTCTTCATTATTACCATTATTTCTCTTTCATTTCAGAAGTTTTCCTTCCTTGAGATCTCTGCTTGAATAGCTTGTCAGAGAACATTTAAATCAATATTTGCGTGTGTGTGCCATGCATTCGGATGCCATCTCATTACAATCTGAATTCCTATAATTTCTGTCAAGGTGCAGAAACATAGTAAAAACTGTCTCAGATGATTGAAGATTATAGCAATCTATCTCCATTATTTAGAAATCTGAGGTAACTGAGGATTTATCATCAGCTCATTTCACACCAGATAAAAAAATCTAAATAAAGATTGAATGCAGCATCTTCTGTGATGCATGAAAATTAGTTGCAGCTCAAGCAGAAAACATTAAAGATTGATCCTACATTTGGCCAGTGCTGGGATGCTTTATCTCAGTACAGCCTATTGCACCTGAGACCCAGGTTTAAGTCACTGTTGAAAAGCTGTGGTATCACAGAGTGTTTATATATGATACAGAAATCCAGAGCTGGATGAGCGGTGAGATTGCTTTTTGTGTGAGAGGAGTTCTATAGTGGGCAAATGCAACTAAGACAGCACATGTTTATGAAGAAATAGCAAGCCCTGGCTGGGCTCCAGGACACAGATGCCGGTGCTCTGGGCCGACCCTACACCTAATGATGCCCCAGGCGAGGAGAGTCTTTGGCACCTCCACCCACATTTGTTAAACTTTAGAATATCCTATTTTTATTGCATTTGTAGCCCATTTCACAACTTTGATGCACAATTTGCATTCATGATTTATCTCTGTTATACAAGATGATAAATTTGCATGCTAGGATCTGTAAATCTGTATTTATTTATGATATATATATATATATAAGCAAATAAAAAAACCTCATTTTCTCAAAGTTTATAGAAACTTTTTAATTTTAAGAATAATTGAAATGTACAAAAATCAAGAAATTGAAGTGTGCAGCAAGACTGAGTGGACCAGTATTAAATAGTGTTACAGTAGGTGACAGCCTCAGAATGTTAACCCTGGTCCTTTAGTTCAAAAGGTGCTTTTCTCACCTTTTGCCCTTGAGAACTGAAGCATAGCGCCAGAGAGATCCAAAGACTGGCCAATGGCATTTTCAAGTGATAAAACAGCTAGAGATGTCAGTCTTTCGTCAGCCATCGTCGATCGAAGATATGTTTTAATGAGCCTGAGCTTCAAAAAGCTGCACTCACCACTTGCAACTGTGACCGGCAGCGTGAGCAGAATCCTGAAAGCTATCCACACATTAGGAAAAGTCTCCTTCAGCTCTGCATCATGAATGAATTGGAGAATTTGGAGCGGAGAGTGCTTCCCCTCTTGAAAAATGTGACGGCTGTTGTCCAATTCGACATAGAGGTCTTTATCATTGACGCTGGAACATTCTCCATGTGTCGGCGTTCGGTGAAGATCCGTACAATTGTTCAAGAGTATTTTCCTTTCTGCTAGCAGCTTACTAAGGTCAGACAAAAAAACCCAGATCTTTTCATGGTGCTTCATTTGTCCAAACTTTTCTGCAATGGACACTCGAGCAGTGTCAACGAGCAGGCAAAAAATCTCCCTCTTCAATTTTTCTCCCGAGCTTCCCATCACCTCATTTCTGCCCTCGTAACCAAACTATCTCTTCTTCCGACGAACATGAGTTTCCTTGAAGACTCAACTCCTAAGTTTTCTGCCATTTATTTTAAAGCAGCGCTGGCATCTTCAAGTCCATTGTCTCTACAGGCTGCAATGAAATCAAGGCAGCTTTTTATCAAAGTAGTAGTGGTCACGATGTTCATCGACTGAGTTTGTAATTGTGCTGGGTTGGATCACAATTATAATTGTGATGGGTTGAACCTTCTTGGGGCTGCCAACTGATGTGCCAAGGTTACTTCTTTGCCCAACCAGTTTGGGACTCCAGAGACTTGCCTGGTTTGAGCCAGACCCGCTAGCCTGCTCCAAACCCAGACCCAGGTCTGAACCACATTTCCTCAACAACTGTAGGCTTACCTGGAAGCAGCTTAGGAAGTGTTCCTGCCTTTAGCACTCATATGTTCAACTCCCAATGGGGTCCAAACCCTAAATAAATCCGTTTTACAATAGAGAGATATGCACAGCTGCTTGCCCCCACCAGGTACTAATATGTACTCCAGGTTAATTAATAAGTAAAAAGTGATTTTATTAAATACAGAAAGTAGGATTTAAGTTGTTCCCAGTGAATTACCAAATAACATAAAATAAAACACGCAAATCTCTCTCTAATACAGTGATAAAGCTGAATACACATAAAAACCTCACCTTCAGATGTTTCAGTGAGCTTCCTTTTACAGACCAGACTCCCTCCAGCCTGGGTCCAGCAATCACTCACTCCCCCTGTAGTCACTGTCCTTTGTTCCAGATTCTTTCAGGTATCCTTGGAGGTGGAGAGGCTCTCTCTTAAGCCAGCTGAAGACAAAATGGAGAGGTCTCCCAGGGGTTTTTATAGACTTTCTCCTCTAGGTGGACATCCCTCCCTCCCCCTGTGAATCCAGTTACAAAATGGAGTTTTGGAGTCACATGGGCAAGTCACATGTCCCTGCACGACTGAGTTCCTTACCAGCCAAGACACATTCCTGGGAAAGCTCAGATGTGGATTGGCATCTCCAAATTCATTGTTGACTTAAATGGTTCTTGACTGGGCACTTACTGAGAATAGTCTTGTCTCAGAAAGCTGACCAAATACTTTTGCTAAGGCTACTTAGAAATCAAGCACGTACACAGCCAATATTCATAACTTCAAACACAAAAATGATGCATGCATACAAATAGGAGGAATATATTCAGTAGATCATAACCTTTACAGAGATATGTTACATGGTATATGTAGCATAAAACATTTTCCAGTTATATCATATATGCATTTATAAGCATATCCCCATAAAGCCTTATTGGGTGCGCCGTCACAGTAATGTTTTGCTTATAACATTTATTAGAACAGGATATTGTGCCAAACCACACGTGAGACCAGAAATTTGAAGTTAGTGATTTGGTTTGCCAGGCTTTGCACCCTGTGTCAGAGTCTGGCCTCTGCTTTACTCAACTGCGCTAGTTCCATCAGGACATCACAAACCTCAGGCACTTTGTACCTCACTGGCCTTATGATATTAATGCAGCCAGTGGTGACGAGTTATATGGGCCCGTTGTGCCTGTGCCCAGGAATATTCAGGGCCCAGGGGCCCGGCTCCACCAATGTTTGGGGCTGGGTCTCTCCCCCAGCCCTGCCTGATGCCCCCACGTGCCTCCCCAGAAGCATCTCCTGGCTTTCAAGCTTTGAATTTTAATCAATTTGCAAGTTTCTGTGTTAAAGAAGATTGATACTATAAGACGCAGGGACTCATATCCTATGCAGCACATTAGATTCAAGTTATCCAGAACACCCGCCCCCCACTCACACACACACACACACACACACACATCATCTCTCCTGTGCTGTCCCACCCCAGCACCAAAATACATGCTACCACTAAGCATAAAGGGGATATGGAAGAACCAAGGGGAACCCTACTCCTGTAACATTTATGCAGCATGTCTGCAGAGAAGGCTTTGGCTAATTGGAAGCCCCAGGCACCCCCCCTTTGCTGTCATTTTATGCTCATCAAGTTGAGACTTTTTGGTTGTGAGGTATGGGCAAATCTGCTAGCTCTCTCTCCTTTTGAGAAAGAATGGAGATGACTGTAGAGGACTCTAATGTTGGAAATCACTTTTCTTTCTGAAAAGTTTGTCCTTAATATATTTACCTGCATCTCTTCCTCAAGATGCTATCACTGAAGGAAGTTAGCAAAAATAAATAATTTCCAGTTTGTTAATTATGTGCATTTGGCAGCACTTTGTTTATGGTCAATGTCACTTTTTCCTCTTGACAGTCAGTCAGTTTCAGTCTTTCTGATAAAACCCTTATAAACACCAGTCTGGGAGCAGAAAAACCCTTTCCAAGGTTTAAAGGATTCCTCAACCATGGGATGCTGTTTCAGGACAGAGGTCTGCTGGGAAAAGATGGGTTCCACTTAACCAAGAAAGGGAAGGGCATCTTTGGTCACTGACTCGTCAACCTAGCAATGAGGGCTGTAAACTAGGTTCAAAGGGATCAGGTGACAGGTAGGTATAAAAAAGGTGACCTTAACAGAGGACTAGGGTTTTTTGTTTTGCGGGGGGTGGGGAGAAGAGAGGATGTTGGAAAATTACATTAGGATCATAGGAGGAACAGGAGGGAGAACAGTGGAGAATATGCTTGAAACGGGGTGTACTCACCTCTTGTGAGTACTCACCCCTTTGGCCAGTGCGGACCTGTACACTCTGTCCCTCCTCTGGAGACAATCAGAGAGAATGTCTTCATCCTCTTGGGGCTTCCTGGCTACAGCTCTCCAGCTGGGCGACTATCGTTCAGTTCCTCCCTCTGGGGTGCCTCACTGTCCAGGCCACTTCCTCCCAGAGGCTAATGAGGGCTGGGGTGGACCCAGGCCTGCCCACTACTCCAGGTCCCAGCTCAGGGACCCTGTAAATAGCAGCTGTGTCTCTATCTAAGGCTCAGTCCACACTGGGGCAGGGGGGGAGGGGCAGGATCGAACTAAGATATGCAACTTCAGCTACGTGAATAACGTAGCTGAAGTCAAAGTATCTTAGTTCGAACTTAAAAGCACTTACCGCGGGTCCACACGCAGCAGGCAGGCTCCCCTGTTGACTCCGCTTACTCCTCACGCGAAGCTGGAGTTCCGGTGTCGATGGGGAGCGCTTCTGGGATCGATTTATCGCGTCTAGATGAGACGCGATAAATCGATCCCAGAAGATCAATCGCTACCCGCCGAATCGGGCGGGTAGTGTAGACGTACCCTAAGTCATGCTGCTGTTCTATTTCCTTGGGCCACTTCCCCGTGGCCAGGCTGTCTTCACACTTACCTCAGGGCCTTGTCCCGATGGAGTTCCCACAACCAGCTCAGGGCTCCTTCTCACTCTCCCTGGCTGCTGGCAGCACTACCTTGTCAGAGATCCTGTAGCTCTGTCAACCATCTACACTCCTTCAGCTCCAGCAAGGAACTGAACTCCCTATGGTTCTGCAGCTCTTCTTATACTTGGCTACTGAGTCCTGATTGGCTGGGTCCTACACAGCCACTCTAGGCAGCTTGGAGGACCCCCTCCACTGCCCTTTTTTGGGGAGGGATGTGGCAGGGCCATGAGGTCTCCTGGAGGGCGCCTCAGAGGGTCTGGTACACCTCATCACAATGCTCAACATCTTAGATGTCTACACACAAATGCATGGAGTAGGGAAAATAAACATGAAGAATTGGAAGTACTAGTACATAAGATAAATTATGACAATTGGTATCAGCAGAGACTTGGTTGGATAAATCTCGACAGGAATATTGGTACGGGGGTATAGCTTCGTTAGGAAGGACAGGCAGGGAAAAAAGGGAGGAGGTGTTGCATTATACATCAATATAATATACAATTGTTCTAAGATTCAAGAGGAACTGAAAGGTAGACCAGTTGAAAGTCTCCAGGTGAAGATAAAAGGAAATAACAGGTATGACTTCATGGTATGGGTCTACTATACACATCACCAAATCACAAAGATGAGGAGGCATTTCTATAACAAACAACAGAAATATTCAAAACATGAGACTTGGTAGTAAGGTGGGATTTTAACAAACCAGACATCTGTTTGAAAAGCAATATGGCGAAACAAAGTGTCCAACAGGTTCTTGGAACGAAGACAATGTCTTGTTTGAGAAAGTGTAAGTAGTAACTAGGGGAACAATCATTTTAGACTCAATTCTGACTAACAAGGAAGAATCAGTTGTGATTCTGAAGGCAATTTGGGTGAAAGTGATTGTTATAGCGTTGGCCACCTCCTGAGTTATAGGGTTGGTCACCTCCTGAGTGCCGAAGCGTGCCCCTGTGTGGCCACTCTGCAATGCCCTGCCTCTGTTTCCCTCTCAGTAAGGTAATAATGACTTCACTTTAACAGCCCACAAATTGAAACACTCTACTTTACATCAGGGTGCCTCTCTTTAATGGAGCCTTCTGAAAGAGTGCTTAAAACAGAGATTACTCACCCTGTGCAGTAATGGTAGTTCTTTGAGATGTGCCCCTATGAATGCTCCACTATTGGTTCACACGCGCCCCACACACCCTCAATCAGAGATTTTAATTAGCAATGTCCATTTGGCCTGTGCATGTATCTGTGGTATCCCCATGCCCCTTACATGGAGGATTTTCCTGGAGGGAATAGAACAAGTCTTTATTACCAAAAAAGGGTGGGCGTTTTTGTTTTGTTTGAAAAACAACAAGTACTGACCCTACTATTAACAAACTAGCCAACTAACTGAGCAGAGGGAGCTCCATAACTTCCAAGACAGCGAGTCCACTTCTTACCTATCTCCATCTCAGGCCAAGGCACTTGAGAAGAAACTGAGGGAGGCGATTCGTCCATGCAGCCTGATATAGCCTTGGTGCGGGACATGAGGATATCAACAGCGCATGCATGGGTCAAACAGACACTGCCAATGAACATCTCTGATCAAGAGTGTGGGGAGTGCATGTGCACCAAGAATGGAGTACCCATTGGGATACTACTCAAAGACGAAGAACGATTTACAGGCTCTTACCTTAGAGCCCAAGCAAAACTTAAACTTCTCAAAACAAAAAAGACTCAGTTCCAGCAGCAGCTTCTTTTGTAAGGCCTCAGGCTTCTTCAGGATCTCTCCCAGGCCTGCCTATCTGGAAAGCTTTATAATCCCTTCTGTTTGTTCAGAGTCTCTCTCAGGCTTCCCTTCCTAGAGAGAGCTCTGTAATCCCTTCTCTCCCCCTTGCAGTTTACTGCTGCTCTTTTATAGGGCATCAGCCCCTCTTCAGTCAGCTAATTAAGTCACACAAACCCTCTTAGGTGTGGTGCATTCAGGACTCAGGGTAGGCTTGCCCCAGTCCCTCCAGGGACAAGCCTCTCTGTTACAGAGATCATATTATGACAGATTCCATGATTGTAATGAAAGGAAGGAGTGAGAGCAGCAGAATAAGGGCAATGGACTTCCAAAAAACAGACTAAAATTCAGAGAACTGATAGTAAGGTCCCATGGGAAGAAAATCTAAGGGATAAAGAAGTTCAGGAGATCTGGAAGTATATGAAAGAGACAATATAAAAGGCACAACAGCAAACTATTCTGATTCAAAGGAAAGCAAGGAAGAATAGTAAGAGGCCAATATGGCTCCATGATGAGTTCTTTAAGTGACCTGAAAAATCAAAAAAGAATTCTACAAAAAGTGGAAACACAAATTGCTAAGGAGGAATACAAAAGAATAGCACAAGAATGTAGGGACAAGATCAGAAAGACTAAGGGCTGGTCTACACTAACCCCCCATGTCGAACTAAGATACGCAACTTCAGCTACGTTAATAACGTAGCTGAAGTCTAAGTATCTTAGTTCGAACTTACCTGCGGTCCACACGCGGCGCGCAGGCTCCCCCGTCGACGGCGCTTACTCCTCGCGTCGAGCTGGATTACCAGCGTCGACGGGGGAGCACTTCCTGGTTCGATTTATCGCGTCTAGACAAGACAGCCTAACTGCGACACTTGGAAAGATACTGGAACAAATAATCAATCAATTTGTAAGCACCTCGAGGACAAATCATGTCAAGCCCTTTGACAGGGTTACTAACTTAATGGAAGCAGTAGACATGATATATCTTGATTTTTCAGTAATGCTTTTGACACAATCCCACACGATATTCTCATGAACAAATTAGGGAAATATAGTCTAGATGAAATTACTATAAGGTGAGTTCAAACCATACTCAGAATTGATAGCAGTGTTTCACTATCAACTTGGGAGGCTGTATCTAATGAAGTACTGCAGGGGTCAGATCTGGGTCTGTTACTAGTCAAATTTTCACTAATGACTTGGATAATGGAGTGGAAAGTGTGATGCTACACCCCATATTCACCCTGGGGGTATGATGATGATATGATCATGACATAATTATGATGCGATTTTAACAAAATAGCTCACGTGATGTGGCAATGGAAAAGTTATGATTTGTTGAATGTGATTATCCTATTTGTGAGCATGCATCATTTTTGTATCTGATGTTATGAATATTGACTATGTATCTGTATTTCAAATGTGCTTACTCTGAGTAACACCCACAGCTAGTCTTTCAGGTACAACAATGAAGAAACTGGACAATGCTAATAGCTCATCAGCAAAGACAACGGGGTATGGAAGAGTTTAGTCTTCCTGTAAATGTTTCAGCCAGCCTGTAAGTAATGACTGCTATGACTCAGCAAGGGCATGTGACCAAACCACATGATACTGAACTCCATTTTGGGTACCTGTATTTTTCCACAAAGTGGGCTGGGAACTGTTTTTGGAACAAAGGTTTCCTGCCATATGGTAAAGTTATATAAAGTGGGGAGTGACATCATCTAGGGGCCTCACTCCCCACACAAGAGAATTCCTGGAAGCACCTGCGGAACAAAGACTGAACTGGGGGAAGTGCTGGTCCCAGGCTAAAAGGATTTCTAGCCTGTGTATGGAAACCTAGTGGACTGCTTGTATCATCAGCCACGGTGAGAAATTGCTAATTCATATCCAATCTTTCTAGTATTTTAGGCTTAGTTTGTGGTTTTGTTTATTTACTAGGTAATCTGCTTTGATCTGTTTGCTATCACTTATAATCACTTAAAATCTATTTCTGTAGTTAATAAACTTGTTTTTTGCTTTATCTAAACCAGTGTGCCTTTGAGTGAAGTGTCTGGGGAAAAATCTCTTAACACAGGCTCGTTGCATATTCCTCTCCACACTGAGGGAAGGAAGAACTGAGTAATAAGTTCATACTGGTCGGGGTTTTGACCGGGGCAGGATGGTACAACTCTGGAGTATTAGGCTAGGGAGCTTGGGGTTATCTTGGCTGTAGCCTCTCTGTTGTTGGTTCATGCAGTGGCTGGTAGGAGCCTGCATGTAACTGCAGCTGGGTGTGTCCCTGCCTGCCTGAATGCTGGTGGGAGTGTAGGATCAGGAGCGGTCTACAGCTTGTCACAGCAGCACAGTGTGAGGGGGAACCCGAGCTGGTGAGTCAGAGGGCTCGGTGGTACCCCAGTTCCAGGTAGCACCCGGGGTGGCAACCCGTCACAGAAAGTATACTTATAAAAAACTGCAGATTACACCAACCTGGAAGGGGTTGCAAGCACTTTGAAGGGCAGGATTAGAATTCAAAACAACCTGGACAAATCTGAAATCAACAAGATGAAATTCAATAAAGACAAGTGCAAAGTACTAATTTAGGAAGGAAAAATCAAATGCACCCCTACAAAATGGAGAATAGCGGGCGCAGCAGTACTACTGCTGAAAAGGATCTGGGGGTTATAGTGGATCACACATTGAATGAGAGTCAACAATGGGATGCAGTTGGAAAGAAGGATAGTGTGATTCTGGGTTGTATTAACAGGAGTGTAGTAAGTAAGACACAGAAGGTAATTGTCCCACTTTAGCAGGCAATGGTAAGGCCTCAGCTAGAGTTGTGTGTCCAATTATGGGTACCCCACTGCAGAAAAAATGTGAATAAATTGCGAAGAGTTCAGAGGAGATCCACAAAAATGATAAAATGTTTAGAGAACCTGACCTATGAGGAAAGGTTAAAAAAACCTGTGTATTGTCTGGATAAGACGACTGGGGAGTGGAGAGGAAAAACCTGATAACATTCTTCAAAAATGTTAAGGACTGTTATAAAGAGGACAGTGATGAATTGTTCTCCATGACCACTGATAGTAAGACAAGAAGATGTGCTTAATCCACAACAAGGGAGATTTAGGATAGGTATTAGGAAATCTCTCTCTCTCTGTATGTAAGGACAGTTAAGCACTGGAATAGGCTTCCAAGGGAGGTTATGGAATCCCCACCATTGGAGGTTTTTAAGAAAAGGTTAAGCAAACCCCTGTCAGGAATGGTCAAGGTATACTTGGTCCTGCCTCACAGCAGGGGGATGAAATGACCTCTCGAGGTCCCTTCAAGCGCAATATTTCTATGAGTCTATGATTTTTTTTTAAAGTGTCTGACCATACTGCTATCAAAAGTGGGGTTTTTTCAATTAGTCAGTTTTTAAAAAATGATGTTGACAGTGTCCCTTTAAGTTTTGGAAGATGTCGGCTTGAGTTTTTTTCCCACCCTAGAAACCATAGACAACAACTACAAACCCCAGTGCACTCTGACCTCTTCTTCCCCTTCTTCCACCAACTGGGGTCAGGTCATCATGCAACCCTCCCCCATGGAGAAGAATACAATCATACATAAACTATTCATAGATTTAATATGGGTCCCAAAGATATCCCATGTGATTGCAATATATGTCACATATAATATAGCATATTTTAAAATGCCTATTTCAGGGACCAGATGGCTCAGGAGATTGGTATGGATATCTAGATCCTTTCAGTTTGAGTCTGTCAGTTTGGATCTGGCTTGGGTAGTAAATGACTGAAGGTTTCTACTATCTAAGAGCGGCCTGGTGGCCTATGTCAAATGACAAGCCAGCTGTACTAGTGAGTAAGCAAAACCTATTTAACTCTTTCCCAGAAGGATCAATACCTGATTAACAGGAAACACTACCAGCCTTTTATAAGGCCCCTTGAAAATGTAGACCTAAATGTTTGGGAAAAAACCAAATCAGAGCTAAACTAAATACCTGAGACCAACATCTGCAGTAATATGTAACACGCACACATCCTTTAACCTATATATGCACCCATAACCCTTTCCATTGCAAGGAAAGATTCATTAGTTATATAATGCCTAACTAATGGGATCTAAATAATATTTTGCAGCTCCAAATACACCATAAATATGAAAATAATTGGCTTTCATTTAAAATGGTATTGCAGTTGGTGTTTCCTGTTCAAGTCAGTCAAAGCAATTATGATAGTCACAATCATATGCTAAGTATTATAACTCCTGATGGAAGCATGTGTAACATTTCAGTATATTGAGCTATCATCAATACAGGTCCCACAGTCTTCTGTCTTTTAAAGGACAGGAGTATTCAGGTTACATTTTAGCTCAATCTTAGGCTCTGGAACAAACACTACCCTTAGCACTGGATTTGAATGATGGGGTTTGCATCATATTCATTCCTCCCCATTAAAGGTTAAGTTGAGACCAAACTCATTTCATTTACATCCTACACATGGAAATTAATTTGAGATTGCCTAGGAAAGAAAGGGTTTTTTCCCCCTCCCTGCTGCTGAGATGAACTGACAGTATCAATTAGTTACGAATAAGAATCACTCTCCAGCACCATTCACCCCCAATTCCTGATCCCATGTATATAGCCTCCCCTTCTTCTGTACTCGGACATTTTTTCCCAGAGTCATGGTGTATTTTCCTTAAATGCTGAAAGCCCTGTAAAATCCTGCCTTCAGGGCAACAGCTTCTGATCTTGATTTTTAAGGAAGGCAAAAATCCTATGAAAGGACTCAAGTGTATAGCTTGCTCCATGCATTTTACAAGCACAAAGAAAATTGCATTTCAGAGGCAGTACATATCCAATTACGAGGAAATAAGTTACAACAAAATGGCAAGGAGAGGCACTGTAATAAAGACAAACTCAATTAAAAGTTACCATAACAAAGCAAAGAAAGATACACTATAATGCACATTAATAGCTTTTTCAAAATCTAAGCTCAGATTGGGTGGTGGATACCAGAAATTATTTTTTTATGTAAAAGCTAATGAATCATTTTTGTTAACAAGAAAGGCTCTCATCTTTGATCAATGGGATCTGTGAATTAGCACTAAGTGGAGAAAGCATCTTGCATAAGGCTCACAAAAGACTAAGCATTTTAGAAATTTCCTCTTAATCCATTTTATACGTCTTGAAGCAACACTATCAAAAAAGGATCCTCGTTTTTTTATTTTTATAGAAGGAGCACTTTTTTGTTCAAGTCTCAGGACTATATGTAAAACAACTGGCTGGTAGAGGTGACACATTTAACAGATATAATCAAAACTATTCTTCTCCTACTCTCCCTTTTTTCAGCTGCTCCTGCCCCATGTGGAGTTCCTTGCTGGGTGGTGGCGATGAAAGGGGTGAGTGACGAAATAGGCAGGAAACACTGGGATACCATAAAAAGGCAAATAAAGCTATTATGTAAAGTAAAATTGGCCATTGCCAGCTTTATTAGGCCACTGCAAAGCTACTAGCCTTACATTCTTTCTGGTCCATTTTTTCCCCTAAACAACAACAAATGACAAATGTTATTACAATTTCTTCTTTTTTTTCCTCTCCCTTTTTTTTAAACTGAGTCTCCCCTATTGGGGATCTGTCACAGTTGACTTCTCCTGACACAAATATCTGCCATAACAATATGGGAATTTGGTGGTTTATTATTATAGGGCAAATTAAAAGTTAAATTTGCTGCCATATAACTTCTGCTCATAACATTTTGACAAATGATAAATGACAAAAATAACTCTTCCTTTCTACTCATCTGTCTAGGTATTATATGAGCCCCGTCACCAGAGTGCCTGAGTACCTCCCACAAGTTAAAACAATAACAATGCTCCCCCTCACCCTTCAGGGGAGGCTTCCAGGATTTCAGCTATCCTTTGCTCCATAGTTGAGAATGAGGTTAGTTTTGTGGGAAAACTTGTTTACTCTTCTATTCAGGTTTTTATACTATGCCTATCTGAACACTTTCCAGAAGTGCATTAAGACAATCATGTGTGATTCGTTCTCTTTCTTTTGTTCTCCCTTCCACTCTCCTGAGGGAATGCTGCATGAAAATATTTATAAGTATATTTTTATTATTTGTGTTCTGTGTAAGGTGTTTATTTGGGTTTAAAAAGGGGGGGGGCGGGGGACTTCTCTCACTTGGAATAGAAAGCAGTGAGGTTTGAAGTGGCTCTCAGCTCCCGCAGGAGTTTGTTCCACAGTTTTGGACCAACCCAAGAGAAAGCTCTATCTCCTGCACAGACAAGCTTTACTCTCCATGCAAACAGTTCCAGTGTGTTCAAAGAACAGGGTTCTCAAGTTCCCAGAGCTTTAGGCATTTTTTGCTGTCCAGGACACAGACCATTATGCGTAGGGCCCTACCAAATTCACAGCCGTGAAAAACACATCCTGGACCGTGAAATCTGGTCTCCCCCTGAAATCTAGTCTTGTGTACTTATACACAAGTACACAGTGTTTCTCAAACTGTGGGTCCCGGCCCAAAAGTCTATTGTAGGGGGGTCACGGTATTGCCACCCTTACTTCGGTGCTGCCTTAAGATCTGGGTGGCCAGAGAGCAGCAGCTGCTGGCCAGGCGCCCAGCTCTGAATGCAGTGTTGCTGCCAGCAGAAGCAGTGCAGAAATAAGGGTGGCATGGTATGGTAGTTCTGCATTGCTGTTGGCAGTGGCGCTGCCGTCAGAGCTGGGAGGCTAGAGAGCAGTGGCTGATGGCCAGGAACCCAGCTCTGAAGGCTGCGCTGCTGCTGGTGATAAGATAAACAGAAATTTTTACAGATAAACCATAATGAATGTTGCTTTATATATACACATGAAAATGATACCAATAATACCATAACACTCAGGGTTTCTTTCTCAAATTTGTTACACTGGTACAATGTCTTCTCGATGACCAGAAGAAAAAAAAAGGTGGCAAAACATGAGAAACACAATATTTTAATAGCAAGGCTGATTGTATTTATTTATTTTTGGTGGCCCTTCTACCATATCACTCCTGCTAGAAATATTTAATTTAAAAACAGTATGTTTCTCTTCTCATTGAAAGGGAATAGATGCATGTGGATCTCCTGTAGAAACTCACACTCAGTTTCCATGCAACTTTTAAATGCTTTTTATTACCTGGTCTGCTACAACAATGGGTTTCCCTGACTCTCTAACCTAGAAGCTGAAAATGAGTTTAGGTTCAGGGCCCTCTTGTATTATGACAGATGCTCCTCTTGCCCGGGCTGTGCATTAACTCTGTCTCAGACAGGCTTCTATCCTGGGAGGCCAGGAGTCTGAGCCGCTCAAGGAGAGATTGGCTCAGCCACCAAAGGCTGCTCTCTCGGTGACTCTTCTTTACTGGGGGAACCCACCTCTGACTCACTAATCTTCTATACATCTCCCACTTCCATTCGTTCATCTGCTGTCTATACACAGTCCTACCACATGTCACTCAAATGAAAATTCGCTTTCCAGTCCCTCCAGGGAACGGGAAAGGCCAAGCACCATACAAGACATTTCTACAGTCCCCATTGGAATGGGTTTCTTCTCTCCTTTTCCCTGGGGCCAGCAGAATGGAATGACCTTTTCCCTGGCCCTTGCACAGAGGCCAGGTTCTTCTCTCTCATATCCCCAACCTTCAGGCACTGCTTTAGTTCCTCTGGCAATAACAGTAATAGACGGAAGGGCTCCAGCCTTGAAGTAAACTATTTAGAGGTCTCTGTTTCTCCCCCCCCCCCTCTTCTTTTCTCCCCCATCATCTCCACTAGGTCAGAGAAACCACAAATATGGCTTCCAGATCAAGAGTCCCAAGCCAAGGCCACCACACAACCTTCCAGGGTTCCAGTCCACCACCACCAAATTAGATTAACTACCTCCATCTAATATGTCTCCTTGCCTCTGACGGACACAATCTGACTCATTTAGCCTGAAAGGAAAAGATGCACCGTGCAGCTGCATTACAGACGACATGTACACACAATCAAATTCTATGGTGACTGACAGAGCACCCTTACATACACATACTTACATCAGTTGTTCTGTTCTCATACATCACCTCACCATGATGTACTTTAAGTCAAGAAGACAGAGGTATACACTTCCCAGGTTTTTTTTAAATATTTGATTCCTGCTGCACGAAAAGTTTACAAATACCACCAGGGAAAACATAATTGCTGTAAGTGCCAGAATAACCAACTTTTAAGGGTAAGACATGTTGGTTTAGGGCTAATTACCAGTGTCCTTTTAAAGCTCAAAACCTGCATAGTTACCAACTTGTATTTAAGAAATAATTTGAAATGAGTAACAATGATAATTAATTTGACTTGCTGAATCCTTAAGCATTACTGTAATTACAGTATGTCAGAGCAAAATTATTCACACACCCCCCTCTCCATTTTTATATATGTCAATAACAAGCAACAAAATCAATATACTTTCCCTGGTATTTTTGATATAGAAGAGCAGTACATATCAGGATCTTATGGAATTCTCATATATAAAAACTAACTGCGTTCAGGATAAGGATATAACAGTATTTAAAAGAATCTATAGACACATGAACTTCAGAATAACAGATACATACTGCATACTTGACTTTTCCTTTGAAGCAGTGTTCACAGGTCCCAAATTAGTGTTAATTGACTCCCTCTACTGGTAAAAGCTGGTACTTTATCAGGAAAATTTTGTGTCTATTTGCATCTTCCTAGTGTATAAGATTTGAACATGCATGTGAACTGACAATATCATTCGGCTAAGGTCATTGTGTAGTCAGCTGAAAAAAAGGAAATAAAACCAGTAGATTCTAAAAGATAGATATATATATAGATATATATATAGATATAGTACATTCTAAAATATATAGCATGTGGATAATGCTTATCACAACTATGCAGTATATTGAGCCCAGTCTCATTAAGGGATTATGAATTAATATTTTATAGTATACGTTCAACATTGAAATAATTTGGGGTTTAATTGTATTTCCTGATAACAAATTCAATAGATACGAGAACTCTTGAAAATACAGTCAGAATTCATTTTAGCTGTCGCTAGTACATTAGCTCTCACGGGTATGAAATGACATATATTTTGCTTTCCCTTTCCATACAAACTTTATATTTTTATTATTAAAGAGAGTCTTAAAATAAATAATGAAAGATCCATGAAATAGTACACTGAATTTTAGTTTAAATATTTATGGAATTCTCGAAAAAGCAAGCTGCCTCTTGCATTTTACTCTGAAACCTTTAAAAGGAAGAAATAGTTATGCATGAATGAACCTGAATCACTGCAAAGTAATTTTAACAGTACCTTCTGTCTGGCTTTGCTCTCTCCATCTGAACAGAGAGGCAAGGTGAATCAGCAAGACTAGCCAGGAGAGTTGAGCAAATCTGTTACATTTCAGTGCTACACACATTAGAAGGAAAGGTTGGTTACTTTATACTGTCTACTGTCTGTTTATCAAAGTAAATCTTATCCACAGTCACTTTCAAGTCTATGAATAAGAGTTAACACATTTTCTTTTAGGTTATAGCAGGGTAACTGGCTAGTTCTAAAACAGGGAAAAAATGTCAAATTACTTAAAAATAACACAAAATTATGAATGTATTTTAGCATGGGATAACCTAGTACCATTTCAGTGGATGTGAATATCCAACAAAACACCCATTCACAGGCAACTTTAAAAATGTCTTGGGAGGCAGTCAAATGAGCATGCTGCTGCACGAATAAAATTTCCTTTTAATGTTTCCCCATTCCTCTCATTCTCTTTCTGCTGCTTCAGCCTCTAGCTCCAATATGCACAGCATGAAAGAGAGTAAAAACTTTCAATCTCTGAAGTGCTCTGTGGGGATGCCCCAGAGAGAGGGAGAGTTTTATTCACTTTCACTCTAGTGCTATTAGTACAAGTGGCACAAAGCATCAGTCAGAAAACAGAAGAAATGGAGGACAAGAACAAGTGGACAGCCAAAAGAAGGGAGGATTTCAAACTACTGCTGCTCAAGCAGGATTCCCAGAACCCCTAGGCTCAGCCCTAGATTAATTCCAGCAGAGTAAATGGTATTTCCCCTAGATATATAGGTTTTTAAAGGCTCTATAATATTTTTGAACTAAAAATAAGTTAAAACTCTATAGTCTAAACAATGTAACTCTACTGTAAATACAGTGTTTGTGTCCCTCTATTGTAAATAGAATGTGTATGTATGTGTGTGAGAGAGAGAAAAGATGATCTCTTATGTAGAGATGTCAGCAGTCTTATTTTTTGTACAACATGAACATTAAGGCCAGATATTTAAAAATGTTCAGCACCTACAGTTGGGGTCAGATTTTCAAAAATGCCCAACCTCCAGAATTTGCCACTGTTGTCAATTGGAGCTGCTTGCTGCTTAACACTTTTTAAATTCTGGCCCATTTATTTACATATATAATGAAGGCCAAATGCTTTTGAAAACACAGGCACTTAGTTGAGTGCCTAAATGAGAGCTTGCAGGCGCTGAGCTCTTTAGATAAATCTGGCCTTCCATTCACCTCTGCTTCAGATCCCACATGGTCAATTAAAAAAAATCACAACATACTGTAAACAAAAACATTTCTCTGTGGATTACATTTTGCCCAGGGTTGTGACTCTGACATCACAGGGAGGTACATGAGCTGCACCACTATCCGAATAGCCCCAGATCTGACTTTGACTCAGACACCCTTCTGATTGTCTGATTAATTAGAGTTCAGACATGTGATGACATGGAGAAGAGATATTTTTGGTCTTTAAGACGTTCTATTGTACCATTTAGTATCACCAATCCCAAATATTTAAAAATAATGCATCAGCCCCCCCCCAAAACTTGAAATTACTGTAAAACATTTGATATTTTAAAAAATAATAAGTTTTGGTCTCTTTATTTGCCTTCTGGTTTTGGATCTTGTAGAGCAGTGGTTCTCAACTGTGGTCCACTGCTTCTTCAGGGGGCTGCGGGACGCGGCGGACAGCACATCCCTCTGCCCGCGCTGCATCCCGCAGCCACCATTGGCCTGGAGCAGCGAACCGCGGCCAGTGGGAGCCGTGACCGGCCGAACCTGCGAACGCGGCAGGTAAACAAACCGGCCCGGCGCGCCAGGGGCTTTCCCTGAAGAAGCGGTGGACCACAGTTGAGAACCACTGTTGTAGAGAGTCACATTTTCCAGCTTTTTTCCCGTAATCATGAGAGTAGAAACTTACTTTTTATTATAAAATGAAAGCTAAGATCCTCACTTAATTACATGACTCCAGCAGCAAGGTTTTAAGCAAAACACCAACTATTGCAAGATGTGTGATAAAACCTTGAGTTAGTTGGCCTCATGGTAATTAAGGCACCTTGCTCTACAGGGAATGAGATACTTTAAATTCTTTTAAGATATTTCATAGTCCTGAAATAAATTTTCTGTAAAAGATGTTGCACGTGTAGAAGAAGTGATTGTGCCCTCGGTACTGCAGCAATCTCAAACTCAGCTAGAATGATGATTACCTATTCTGTTCATTCCCTGTGTTCTTATGTAATTTTTAAAAATCTTACATCACATATATGCTCTTGCAGCTATATATGACTTAATACACATGCACAAACACCCACATTTGTGTACGCACACGCAGGAATACACAATAAAATAGCCATTTGGGGGTTAACACTGTTTTCAATTATTTCAAATCATGTAAGTCTGAAACTTGGAGTATTACCACCATTTTAATAACAATATAAAAAGTGGCTCACATTTTTGCCCAACTGATGCATACTTTTGTTTTGCACAAGTCTTGCACATTATTCACAGACTTTAAAAATAATAAGATAATTTTACAAAATATTGCATGAAAAATAGAAATCAAAGGGCAGAGCAAGGAAAGAGCTATCATGCCTAACCAACAACTAGAGGGGGGAAAATACACAGTGTTCCAAGACTGTTTGCTTGATTATTAGTACAGTTTAGATATATTTGATTTTTATTTTCTACTGGAAATGGTATGAAAACCATTCTGCATTCTATGTCCTTGTAAAAGCTTTTATTAGAAGAAATAGAAAAGAGTTTGATTTTATGTAGTGCCTTTAATCCCAGAGGGCTTTACACAAACTAAGGAATTAGAAACTACTAGTGCAGTAATTGTTTAGGCAAACATGGCAGCCATTATGTGAACAACAATAGCTTATATAGAGCCTCAGGCATCAGAATCTGTTTTATTGAGAAAGATGGAATACTGGCTAGCATGCTGAGATTATTTCAAACTCCTTTCAGAATGTATAATGGGATGTTTAACTTCCACATGGACAGTCACTACACATGGGCGAAGAGAACGCCAATATGTCTCAACCTAAGGATGGCAGAGATGCATTCTATAGTACTGCAGTGCAGAGTTAGCATTTGGGAGGAGTCTAAATCCTATTCAAAAGGGTATTTTTAACAAAGTGTGCTGCAAACAGTCTTTTATAATGGGAGGGAATCCCCAAGATCTATCAAGTCAATCAAATGCATGTTTTATACTGATTTTTCTGAAATGCTGGAAAACCAGGGTAGCAAAATATATTTCTTGAATTTTGTAGACAGAGGGCAGCATGACCCAACCAACAGCATTGACACAGAACTCTGTGCAGATTTAATTAAACTTTCACTCTCACTAAGAGCACAAGATCTTTCTATGATGGTAATTCTTATTCCCCAAGATGCTAAGGAAAGGAATTTTAAAAGGAAGCAGACTGTATATATGTACATGATTTCAAAACCTTGCTTTTATTCTAGCTGGCATTTCTGCTTGGCATAAAAGAAATTATGTGGTCCTAGTAAAATGTTAATCCTCTCAAGTCAATAAAAAATTCTGAACCAAAATGTCACTGCAGCTTTCCCAAAGGAAAACACAGAAACAATGAAAATTGTAGTGTGGGGAAAACAGAGCATGTATTATAAATGACCCCTTGTGTTGTCAAGCCCAGGTATCTTGCAAACCCAAGAAATATATCGCCAGAATGATTCATATTTGTGGAGCTGAAAGAGTCTGAAGAATTGAGCAGAAAGAGTCTGAAGAATTAATCTTAAGAAGATCATTTTTTTAATTGACTCTATAAGGCTGACTGTAAGAGTTCAGCATTTACTTATAACGATAATGCATATTAGCCAGTAATTACCAGGGACTTTTCTGTAATTATAACTGATAATGCATACTAATCTTATGTACCTAATTGATGAATGTAATTAAGTTTGAATAGTTCTGTGGGGGAGAACACTGATTTTAAAAAAACTAGGAGAATGGTATAAAAAAATCCTCCTCCTATTTTGGTTTGTGCCTTTAGCTGGAGAGAATTGATTAACCCTGCTTTGCCCCTGGACTGACAATACAAAGCACATTTCTAAGATCGCTTTTCCTAGGGCGTGAAAGGAGATTAGGAAGCTTTCCCAGGGAAGTACATCAGTGCATCCACCGCTAGAAAATCTACACTCATTTAATTTTTTAAAAAAATATTAGTCCTGTGCTGTGAAGAGAGCAGTCCAAATGTGAACCAAATATAAGCCAATGAAGAAAAATTTTTTGCTTCCCTTATTCAGAGACAACCATATGGGCAGTAGTGAAACTAGTAAGAATCACATAAGTTTCACACCACGCAGAGGCAGGCACCAGAGTTATGCACAGGGGAGGAACATGCAAAAATGGAGGTGAGGAAGGAGTAGAATAGTGGAGACAACCCACTTGAAGCAGCCAAAAAGCTGAGCAAGATGAAGCGAGACACCTCCTATGCACCAGCCAGGGAGTGAAGAGGAGAGCAAGAGAGAATGTTCCTTCTTCCTTCTAGGCCTTGGCTACACTTGCAGATGTACAGCGCTGTGAGTTAAACCCGTCTTCGTACAGCTGAGTAGGGAAAGCGCTGCAGCCTGTCCACACTGGCAGCTGCCAGCGCACTAACGTGGCTACATTTGAGGCATTTGCAGCTGTATTGGGAGCGGTGCATTATGGGCGTTCAAGTGGCTGCAACGTGCTTTTCAAATGGGGGGAGGGGGAGGGGGAGTGTGACAGGAAGCGTGTGGGGAGAGAGAGTGGATTTTTGGGGTATCCACAGAGTGTCAGATCATTATCTCCTAAGTTTACACACCTCCACATCCCCTGCCTCTGTCTCAATCACTGAAAGCAAGCAGCAGGGGCTTTGTTTGTTTTTAAAGAGCAGATAAAAGAGAACTCGGGGAAACGGAGCCCGCCCCCTCCCCCCCCCCCCGCCGTTCTTTCCGACACCCCCCCCCCCCCCCCGCCTCTCTGCAAGCCAACTTTGCTGCAGCATTCCTAACGGAGCCCCCTCCCCACCCCTGCAAACAGTAGCTGTTTGCTTTTTTTTTTTTTTTGTAAAGCAGCTCCAGATGGAGCTCTGAACTCCAACCCGAAAGTGCCGTTTCAAAACAAAGGGAGCTTCCGGAGGTAAGTTACTACGAATTCCCTGGCTACATTGAAGCACCAGCGTTCCACCCACTATGCAACAAATGTTATTCCTCTCCGGGGAGGTGGAGTACATGCAGCGCTGTATCTGAGGAGATACAGCGTTGCACGTGCCTTGCAAGTGTAGCCAGTTAGTGAGTTACAGCGCTGCAGGCAGTTTTATTGCGCTGTAACTCGTAAGTGTAGCCAAGGCCTCAGCAACTGGAGTAGCTAGGGCCACTTCCAACGTTTATCAGAAATCTACTAGCGGATATGTAAGATGGAAACCCAAGCAGAATGCAGGGTCCTATAAAAGTGCTACTACAAATGTTCTAGAGTAACCTCTCAGTGAACTTATTTGCAAAACAGGGTGAATTCCTTGCTTTCTTCCCAAAGTTCCTGGTATAAGGCCCTGTTCAAAAGTAAGTAAATGCACAGAAATATAAACAGTGATTAGAAGAGGAGACCTTGGAACTCATGACCTTCTGGCTCCTAGCTCAATGCACATTCCCTTAAGGCTACATGGTGTTCTGTAGGGAGTGAATAGCTCTCTCTCTCTACCATATTCATGCACAACCCCATGGCTTTGCCATGCTGCAGAACAGAAAGGAGATTAACCTGAAATGGGGAACATTTTGTATAATATAGGATGAATGACAGATCTGGGCTCTTTATGTGGAAAAAAGGAAAATGGTAACTACTCTAAAGTGTGTACAGCACAGCAGAAACTGTTCCACCAACAGAAGAAAGATACAAATAGATACAGAGAGAAAACAGATATTAAAGGAAATTGAAAGCCATTTGGAATAACTACTACGCAAAAAAGAAAATGAAATGGGAATGGGGCTGTATTAATAGACACCAAGAGATTTTGAAAGAAAAATCAAGACGCTTTGACACATCAGCACCAAATATTGCAAAATCTCATAAGTCACCATCACCTATACCCAGCCCAAGATAAAACAGGTCATTAAAGGCAAATGGAGTGAATTTTCAGCATTTTGAGCCACCCAGTTCCCAGTGGAAATTGCTAAAGCTTCAGAGTTCACCCACATGATGTTCTAGTAGAAAGTATCACAAGAATCTGAATTTTAGACCTCAAGCTCAGCATTTAGTACTGGCTGGTACTAGAAGAGATAAAGTCACAGTGATAAAGTTTTCAGTCTCTACAGATGATTTGATCCACAGTGCCAGTGGCTTTTTCTGCCCAGGGGTTTGGAGAAAGATACAGTTCCATCACACTGAAGATGGAGGGAGAGGCCAAAGATGATTTTCCCAGAGGACCAGGCAGAAGCACTATTTAGTAGCAGGGGTGCTGAATCAATTTGGACAGAGGGGGTGCTGACAGCCATTGAACCAAACTATAATCCCTGTATATAATGGAAACCACTTCAAGCCAGGGGGTGCTCCCGCACCCCCAGCACCCCTAGTTCTAGCACCTATGCTTAGTAGAAGTGGGCAGAAGAAGAGGGAGGGATTGTTATGAAGGCCTTAAGATGAGCTCTTGATCCTCTATAACCATACTCCAGATTAAAAGTTAGTGGTCCAAAGTCACTCAAGATGGGCTAGAGTGTGGGCTGGCTTCGTCCACACCAAAAAGAGTCTTGTCAAATTCTGAAATAGAAAGGGTGAATTTCATTGACAATTTACATACCCACTTTATTTTACAATAGTGTGCCCTTTAGAGTTACATACTTGGATAAAGATTCAAATTCAGATACATAGTTCATATGGACCATGACTGCAATTCTCCACTTAATAATCCGAATAACTGTGAACTAGTGCTTAAAAGGAAAATCTGTACAATGTTACAGTTTATCAGAAAACATTGGCACTGCCATTAGCTGCAATAAACCGCCCTTATAAACCGCTAACACCTCAAGAGCAGCTTATGCAGTAGAATACATTAGTCAAATGATATTTAACAAGAGGCTGTATTCTGAAAATTGACTCTAAAATAGCATGGTAGAGGTTCCATGTTTATTGTGTCTCAATAATTTGTGTCAGATATGCTAAGTTAAAAGGATGGGATTTTTTTTCCCACCTATCTCCCAGCCCTGGAAACTCAGCCTGGGCTTTGAGCAGCAGGCTGGGTTATTTCCATCCCATACATTATCACCAGTAATAAAAACACTGGTAACAGCTGTTTAAGCCCACTGCTGTCAGTGGGTTTGCAGGGTGTAGCTGGCTGGAATTTAGTAAACAATTCCGAAGGTGCACAAAATGGAAAAGGATCCAGTTCATACGATGTTGGCTTTGCAGTGCTTATGAAAAGGTCACTTCAAAGTAAATAGCCTTTTCTTCACAGGGCAAGAAATTTGGGCCAGTATAGCCTCATAGGCACAACTGCCATGCAAGGAAACATACCTGACCTTACCTTAATGTTCATGGCAACCCGCAATTTAGATGAAAAGAGCAGGAGAGTCCCTACTTGCAAACAGTCAACTGATGCCATCTTCCCCTCTTTACTAATTCCATTCAGACCCTGAAATGCACTGACTTTCACTATCAGGAAAGCAACATTAAACAAGTTTACCCTACAGACCACAAGTGCTCCTGTGGGACCTAGCTCACATCATTAACTGACACAACAACATACTGTACAGGAGCAGCCTAATAACAGCTCTCAGAAAAAAGGACCAGCTAACCTGTGTGCTATTAAAGAAAAAGGGCTAGCTATCCTGAATAAAAGATAATCTCTTCCATTCTTTTTCCTAACCTGTTGCATGCTATAACAAAGAGGTCTCTAACTGCATAAACAAAAGATCAAGAGGTTTCTTATTTTTTGTGTACTCTTCTGGGTCCTGATCCCAAATCCACTGAAGACAGTGACTGTCTTCAATGGGCTTTGGATCAGCTCACACTGCCAGCTGGAAGTACCATGGGTTTGCACAAAACATAACAGTGGAGGCACTGACAGTATGTGGTAAGTGCGTGTGACAGGGTGAAGCAACAATACCCTAGTACAAGGTGTTAACCCAAACTTTCTCTGTCTCCTCCTTCTACAGGTGTTCAGGAGTAACTGAAAGGACAAAATGGAGAGAGTGCATTGGGAAGGAATTCCCTGCCCACCCCCAGTCTCTGATGGCTGAATTGATCTGCAGATAGAGGAAGTTTTTGTTACTCTTTTTGCTTATGTTGCCTTGTTTTGATTTATGTTTATAAAGCATCTCTCCCCTGGAAGAGATTTAACAGTGTGTTGCTATGTCTCTGCTCAGTCATCCTGCCAGCTTAAAATGCTCCATAGTTATTGTGACGGTGTACCCCATAAAGCTTTATGGGGAGAGGCTTATACATGTATACATGATGTAACTGGAATATGTTTTATGCTACATGTGCCATGTAACATATCTCTGTGAAAGTTATGACCTACTGAATCTATTCCTCCTGTTTGAATGAATGTATCATTGTTGTAGTTGAAGTTATGAATATTGGTTTTATATTTGCTGGTTTTATGCATAGCCTTTGTAAGAGCATGGGACCAGGTCTGGAGGAAAGAATGTGCAAGTTAAGTACAAGCACTTAACAGACAAAAGAAGTTGCAGACCCCAATCCACATCGGGGCCTGGTCAGGAATCCAACTGGTTGGGCTGGTTACCGAGGGGTGCATGGACAGGTGACTTTCCCATGTGATCCCAAAACTCCATGGTAACATGATGTTACACAGGGAGGGGGAAAAGACTATAAAAGCCCAGGGGAGCCCTTCCATTTTGTCTTCAGCTGGCTAAAGAGAGAGGCTCTCCACCCCCCAAGGACATACCTGAGAGAGACAGGACAAAGACAATAGGGGGTGTGAAGGATTGCTGGACCCAGGCTAGTTCTACAGCCTGTAAAAGGGAAAGACTGGAGACTTTTATATCGGTGTTACTTGAGTAGACATAGACGTGCATGTTTTATTTTATTTTACTTAGTAATTCACTTTGTTCTGTCGGTCACTACTTGGAATCACTTAAATCCTACTTTCTGTACTTATTAAAATCACTTTTTACTTATTAAGTTACCTGGAGTGCGTGTTGTTACCTAGGGAGGCAAACAGCTGTGCATATCTTTCTATCTTTGAAACAGAAGGCGAACTATTTATGAGTTTACCCTGTATAAGCTTTATACAGGGTAAAACGGATTTATTAAGGGTTTGAACCTCCTTGGGAGTTGGGCACCTGGGTGTCAAAGGCAAAGAGCGCTTCCAGGAGCCTTACAGTTGTGAGTGGACTTGGTTCGGACCTGGGTCTGTGTTTGCAGTAGATCAGTGGAATCTGGCTCAAAACAGACAGGATTCGGGAGTCCCAAGCTGGAAAAGGCCTGGAAGCAGGGGCAGAAGTAGCCTTGGCACACCAGGTGGCAGCACCAAGCAGGTCTCTGTGATCCGAACCCGTCACAGTTATTTCTCACACAGTGTCAGTAAAGTTTGGAGTAGAATTAGGGTCAGTGTGAGCAGAATGAAACCTTCAACGAGAAACTGCGGAATTGGAATTAATATGCAAACTAGATACCATTACCTTAGGCCTGAATATTGACTGTGGATGGCTCGGTCATTACGTTAATTGAATTTATTTCCCTCCCTTAACACCTTTCTGTCAACTGTCTGTAATGGGCCATGTTGAATATCACTTCAGAAGTTTCTACCGATAACAGTGCCTTTCAATTAATTAGCCTCTTAACGTTGGTATAGGCACTTCAACCTTATCATGTTTCTTTGAATGTATAAATATCTGTTCACTGTATGTTCCATTCCATGCATCCGATGAAGTGGGTTCTTAACCCAGGAAAGCTTATGCTGAAATAAATTTGTTAGTCTCTAAGGTGCCACAGGTATTCTTCTTGTTTTCTTTCTGCAGAACCAGGCTCTCTCAAAGACCTGCTGCTTAAAAACACCCATTCTATTTCAGATATTATTTGCCTTATGTTTTCTATTTTTGTCATGTCTTCCCACATCTTTCTTATTAGGCACATTTGCAGTTTTTGGCTGCTTATTCTTCAGCTTGTTATCGATTAGTACAATTAATATTAATAACTATTCTTAATTTTAACCATTTCTATTGTGGTAATAGCTAAAGGCCTCAACCAGGTCAGGTCCTCACCATGCCAGGCTTTGAACAAATAAACATAGTAAATGACTGTCTCCTCCTCAAGAGCTCACAGTTGAAAAGACATTACCTGGGGACAGAGGGAAGCGGGGGAGGGGGTAACTAAAATAACAACACAGACTAGTTGGCTGCACAATCCCTAGCTGTTTAGCAGAAGTGATAACTTATCACTTACCAACTATTACCGTATGATAGCAGTTTTCTGTATGCATCACGGAAGACCTGAGTTCTAAGGAGGGACTTGAGAACAGGATATGGTGGTAGCTTTGTGGATTTTGACTCGGAGTTTTCTCCACATGTAGGGAGTGATGGAGAAAGCCCCAAGATGTTTTGGGGAAGTAGGTGATCGAGGCTGGCCCAGCTGGCAGAGAGAAGGCAGCACTAAATCACAGAGGACTTTGGAAATCAGTCATCTGGAGTCAAACTCTGTTTGTGACACCACAGTTAGTGTAAATAATGATGATGATCAGAGCAGGACTCTTAGCTCCAGTGCAGAAGAAGCAGTAGGAGTATCAATAATGTGATTCAAATTCACCTAACTAAAATTTCTAGAAAATAATGTTTTTCTAAGCTTTTCCATCAGGTGCCAGCCGCTCTCTGAAGCAGAGCTACACCATAATTCTCCACTCCTTTGTTCAGCCCTACAATCTAAGTTCAGATGGAGCAAATCCTGCCTCACTTTCACACATACATAAGGTCCTGAATACAGAAGATCTGGTATTCAGCAGATATGGTTCTACTGCACGGACTGGGGGAGCAGCTGTGAGTGCAGGATATGGAGATTCCACACGGTGGTCTGCACCTCTGCACAGTGTGGAGCTATGCTCCATGTGGGGACGGGACTCTCCGAAGTGGGTATTTGGAAGCAGGCTGACTGTGGTAATATAGATCCACCAGTCCAGCTATCCCAGGGGAGGGGCAAGCAGAAGTTACTGTAGCCCTAAGGCTGCAATACTAGCCATACTTTGGATATAGGATTCCTTCCCCTCCACTGACTGAAGCAGAAGCCGCCCTGCACCAAACCCTTTCACTCAGGTTCATCACAGGGACCAGGATTCTCACCATGAACTGTGAATGTTATATCATGACATATTAATTATATCTCACATTTATTAGCTGATTGCTGGTGGTATCTACCATCTAAACTGTGATTTGGTGGCACTGAGCCAGATTCATTCCTGTGGGCATACAGGGTGAAATTTGCTCAAATGGCATGTATCTGTGGAAGTAGCTGTCCTGGGAAACGGGTAATTCATCCCTGGGGAAGGGTGGCAGCAATACTTGGCCTAAATCATACACTCTGAATGAGCACATCTCCGACTGATCTGACCCAGGCACTTTGGGGCCTGTGCTGGTTGGTTCTGGAGGTCCAAGGGGGTGATCTAGCCCAATGGCAGTATGATTTAGGCCAAGGAACATTGTCCGAACACTAATATTGAAACAAGAAGAATGTTAATATTTAAAAAGCAATTTCACATGTTGAATATGTATTTTCATTATTAAATCAGTATCAAAGTAAGTTGCAAATTGATTTACAGTGCCAGATTCCCCTCTCATTTATGCTATTTTAAATCAGGAATAATGCCATTAAAGTCAATGAAGCTACAACTGTGTAAAAATTGGGGTCTTTTACATTGAGCTCTAATACTGCCAGAATCACAACACCATGATAATTAATAAAATTACCACCTTGCATTTGCCTTTTATCTTCAAGTAAATGAAATGTCAGAATGTGCTACTACTGGCAGCCACATTCCTTTTATGATGTGTCAATTATAAATCAGAAACTTTATTTCAAATACATCTCAGTTCATTCCTACCAATTACTCTTACCTTTCGAACCTTCAGACTGTTGAGCTAAGCAAAATTAATTCAACTTTTATTTAAATGAGAAAGACTAAAATTGGAAGTATGAGGAAGAAAAAATTTATCTATATAATTAGAGTCCAGGATTGTCACTGTCTGAGTCATTCTGACGCCTACAATATCTGTTGAGCCAGTGTGAAGCAATGGAAACACCTACAAACATGACTGCGAGCTCTCTTTGTTTAGATTACTACCACGCTGACTCATCACTGGGATTCGCAGACTGTCACCATCCAATTTTTAAGTTGTCAACCATTTTGACTGTATGAATTACACTTGTGTAGTGTTACAGCTACAGTAAGGCATCTGCCATGCCAAGAGTCAGACCATTGTGATCTCAGTGGTAACTAAACACCACCTTTACTCTATAGTTAATTTGCATGCAGCAATTTAATTGGCTGTATGAGGGCGACTGCACAGATGGCGGATTGAGTGGCCCAAGTGCCACACCTATACAGGCTTTCAGCTACTAGTTCAATTATATGTGCCCTAATTCAGTTGAGGTCTTGCTCCTCAGATATGGTACGGTTCTTAGTTAGAGTTAAACGGAGGCCTTTATTTAACTCTTCGACAGTTGTAGAAAGCACTAAAACATTTCTCCACTATAAATTCCTGCAGCTAGTTCCTAGAACAAAGTTTAGAGGACCTGAATATTGTGTAAACTTGGGTTTATGAGGCAGAAACAAGGCTAAGAATTTAAAATTTGACCTCTATATACAAAAAAATTGTGAGGGGAATCCACTTGCTATCTATCTCTGGCAAAGAGAAAAAGTGCTGCTGCAGGTGCAGATTGGAGAAACTCATTTGTTATAAACCTTCAACAGGCATTTTAATCACACAGCACAGCAACTTAACGTTTCCTCAGCACTTCTGAAGGAAGACAAAGAGAATGATTAGACACCAAATTATATGTCATCTCAAGAGCAATTAGAGTGGTAGCTGAAGCACTTTCATCACTATTAAAAAGTGCACCGTAGGATTTTGATATGAAATATAAGGCAGCAGTGCTGGTTAATTTTTCTTAGGCCTTTGGGGCGGGGGGAAGGCCGGTGAAGGGGTTGAAAGTACTTAGAAGGAATGGGAAGGAAATGAGCACGCAAGAGTGATATACCACGCAGTAAAAAACAGCAGGAAGCCAGGACCCTGCATTGAAAGTACTGGGGAATGAAGACTACATCTGCTGGACTCCATAACATCTAGTGCAATAAAACCACTCTTTTTTTTTTATTATACTAGCACATTCTCATTACCATAGTTAAAGTTGTGTCAGCACTTTCATTTTTATACCCCTATTTTCAGCAGATTATAACTCAATTGCAAAAAAGAGTGCATGTTGAAAACTGGCACACAAGTCTCAGCCTGGAAGCAGCTGTTCATTTTTGATGAATAATTTATTTGTATTTATTTATTTATTTAACAAATTTGCAGTAAAACAAAATAGAAATGGTTCTTAAATTATAGAACTTAAACCTCCAAGAATTTCCCCTCTTCCTCCAAAACCCTATATTTAAGTGTTGGGAAGAGATTTATACAGGGCTTGAAAAATGTACCCAACACCCACTCTTCTGAGGACAAAGCCTGGGGTTATTAGCCAGGATGAAAAATACCTGGGCCATCAGGCCATAACCCAAAGCTATGCAATTTAAAGAAGTAAAATGATTCCATTGTGTACTACATTTAATTGCACCATATGGCCCATACACTGTTTTTCTGTTTAATTTAACTTGGTACAACTTTTGCTTTTGTTATATGGTGTTCCTTTTCTTGTCTTTATTCTGCTCTCTAGAAAAGATTACACTATCTTTTTCTGTGTCAGTTTGCTCCCTCTCCATTCTATTCTACCCTTTCCAACAATGTGTTCTCTATCTCCTCTACCATCTTTTGTCTTTCTCATTTCTTCTCCTACTTCACCCTCCGCCCCTCAAACTACCCATATCTCACTCTATTACATAGTTTACTTTCTCGTTTAATCCTATGAAACTCCCTCCTCATACCTCATCCTCTCAGACATCAGGCTTGGAAATTTTATTAGACACATACTAGCCAGAGGACTAACCCGAAATCCTATAAAAATGGAGAGGGAAGAGTTTACCATCCAGGGGTAATGCCAATGTGAGAACCCAGCCCCTCTCCCCAGAGGTAAATAAGCTTTCTGGCTTCTATCTTTGCTACTCTCTCTCTTCCCGCCCTCTGTTTATTAGTCCTCCACTCCAGCGAGGAGCTCAAGCATTTGGCACTGCTGATACTCAAAGCTTTCCAAAACAGTATCAGAATGAAAATGACTTGATTCTAGTCACTTTCACAAAAGCCCACAGGGACCTGAATAGCAGAATCTTTTACGCTGTTACAGCTTCACAAACCTCTGAGCAGCAGCCAATGTACTGGAATTGGTGAGTTGCAAGCACTGCTACTGACTGGCTAAGAACTGGTCACATCCTATTATATTTGTAACCCTGTCGCCCCTACCCCCATCCCAGCTTGCGTGTTTGTTTCACTTATTTCTTATATACAGTACCATGCCTAGCATCATAGGACTCCAACATGCTTACGGTCATAGGTGCCAGGGCCGGCTCTAGGCACCAGCAAAACAAGCAGGTGCTTGGGGCGGCACATTTCTAGGGGTGGCCATGCTGCCCCTAGAATTGGGCCTCCGCCGCCCCAGCTCACCTCCGCTCTGCCTCCGCCTGCTCTCCTGAGCACGCCGCCACCGCTCGGCTTCTCCCCCTCCCTCCCAGGCTTGCCGCGTGTGAAACAGCTGTTTCGCGCGCTGCCGCCACTCGGCTTCTCCCCTCAAGCGGTGGCGGCACGCTCAGGGGAGCGGGCGGAGGCAGAGCGGAGGTGAGCTGGGGTGGGGAGCGGTTCCTGTTCCTCTACCCCCTGTTACTTCCTGCACCCCCCTCGCCCTAGCTCACCTCCACTCTGCCTGCTCCCCTGAACGCATCGCCGCTTCACTTCTCCCCCCTCCCTCTCAGGCGAGGGAGTGGGAAGAAGTGGAGCGGCGGCATGTTCAGGGGAGCAGGCAGAGCGGAGGTGAGCTAGGGCGGGGGGTTGCGGGGGGCACAGGAATCAATGGGGTGGGGGAAATGCAGCACGTGCGGGGGAGGAGGCAGGACTTGGGATTTGGGGAAGGGGCGGAGTTGAGGCAGGGCCGGGGGTGACAAGAAAAAAATGGGGGAGGGGGCGGCAAAATTCCTAGAGCCGGCCCTGATAGGTGCCACCGAAATAAAATGTTAAATAATTAATAATGGTAATACTGAAACTTTCTGCAGACTCAGGCAGAAAGTACTCCATTGCTTTTTTTTTTTTACATTTGGTCTACATTTGGAAAATTATATGGGACCAGTGAGCAGAAAGGAAGACAGGCAACTCTTGCAATTTCCCACTGAGAACTATGTGGCTCCAACTTTTAGAGATCACGTTCCTAAATTCACTTTTCAGTGAATAATTGAATAACTACTTTTAAAAAACCTAGGATGATCAGACGTAGCTACATATTAAAAAATGTGCCTGGGAAGCAATGACCCAGACCTCCTCAATAATTCCTCATGCTGCTCACAACCAGAAGGCCCTGAGCTATGCCCTTTCTTGAAATCCTGTGGGATACACTAAGAACCATTTTCATAACCTGTGTTGAAACTATCATACATAATAAAGGGAAGCTTCTGCCTTAGTATGAATCCTTATGAAAACAACACTACTCCTCTAGTCATTCATTCACTGAGCTACGGAGATTAGCCTAAATATTTGTACTTAAGCAGATATCTTTTATTTAACCTCATTCAGCTCTATTGGAATGATGGTTAGCTATTTTCAGTTGACTTCTCAGATGGTATGTGCCGCTATCCAAAATGGGGGAATCACAAGCACCGTGCAGACAAAAGGTATACTTATCTCTTTACAGTCACTGCCTCTCTCTCCCCACACCTCATAGGAGGTCTGGTTGATTAGGCTGCAATTCAGACATGACTGATGGTCTCTTCTTGCCTCTCTCCTGAGTCTTGCTGTTGTCTTTTCCTTTCTTGCCTCTGATGCTTCCCTCTGCCCCTTCTCTCACTTCTGCTCCTCACTTTTTAACTCTTGTCTGCCTTTTCTGTTTGTTTTTGTTTTGTTTTTTTGCCTCTACTACTAAAACCAACTTTCATGTTAACCAGCCTGGACTTCCCTTCTTTGTCTTCTCTCCTCTGCTTCCATTGTTTGCTCCAAAACTTGCCTTTTGCCTGCCCCTCTGCTTTTTTCCTGCTTCCATTGTGTAATACAAGCAAATATGGTCCTGCAGCTTAGGCACAGACTGATTTTTGGGAGGCTTGAGCTCTATTCCCGCTTCCACCACTGCTTTCCTGTGTGACCCTTGGCAAGTCATGTGCTCTCACTGTGCTTCCGTTTCTCATCTATAACCTGGAGATAGTGTTATGAGGTTAAAAGATAATGCTTGTAAAGCACACTGAGTTTCTTGGGGTGGAAGCCACAGCTCTGCTCCCAGCCACAGCCCCACTCCCAGCACCGCTCCCAGCGATGACCTCAGCCCCTGGCTCCCAGCCCAGCCATGGCTCCGCTCCTGGCCCCAGTCCCGCCCCCACCCTCAGGCACCACTGCAGTTCCTCTCCTAGCCCAGACCCTTCCCCAGCTGCAGCCCCGGCCTCAGACACTGGCTCTTGGTCCCGTTCCCAGCCCCCAACGCTGGCCCTGCTCCTGGCTCCCAACTGCAGCTGTGGAGGACATGGACAGGGGTAAGGGAGGGCACGATTAAACTAGGCAAATATATTTTTAAAAGTTACAAATATTGGAGAGGATATGGGGAAATAGGGACCTTTCTGCATACACAGTGGAAATGCCCTAAGATTAAAACAAACAACAAATAGAATTTAAGATAACCAGAGTTATCTCACAGAAGGATTAGCAATTGTATTAGGTTACACTCCAAAGGAGGTTGACGACTCAGGGACGATCCCACTGGTAACACAATTACTACTAACAACCAGATGTGTGTCAGTTCATTTTTGGAAAAGGACCGATCCCTCTAACATTAGTGGCATGGAGAAACATGGTATGAGAAATCATTCATGTATGTTAATGACAAAAAAGATTTGGGATTATAATGCTGTGATTTTCTTAAAATGAGAGAAGGGAAAGAAGGATTATAATGGAGGACTAAGCACAGTAAATCCAGGATATAGATGCCTGACATCTGTCTGTCCTAGTGTACTAAGAATCCTGGTACAGTTGATGGTTATGCAGTCAGCAGCTGAGGTGAACCTCATTGATTTACAGTGTAATGCTAGCCATTTTAAGCATTGCCTATTTCCAAGAGGAAACCAAATACATAAATATCTTAATTCTCTTTCCATTTTCTCTACCAATTTCCAAGCAAGAACCTCACAGTAGTATCAGGTGAATTAAATAAAATATTCCACTCCAGAAAGACTCTGGGGTTTTGGGACATATAAGTGATCAATTTGTAGAAATGATGCATCCTAGTGCAGGCTAGCCTGTTGGCAGCGTACCTCCTGGCACTCACAATTCAGTGGCACACAGTCTCAGTGGGCATTTCGGCACCAACTACAAGTGGGAATGGCATCATTCTGTACTAAGCCACAAACCTGAGCAACCTTCTGTGAGAAGGGTGGATATCCACATGAAAGTACGCATCTTTCATGTGGACAGCTGTGAAAAAAAACCTGTCTTTATCCAGGGACAAAGTTACTGATGCTAAATGTGACCACGAAGATTCTCAATTTGCAAATAAACAGAGCTGATGGAGGTCCATCCTCCATTTTTCTTGGGAATCAGGAAATATTTTGAATATAATCCTTTCCCCTGATTTTGCAGTCGTATTCATTCTACTACTCTGTCAGAGGAGATTCCACTTTCTGCAGGAGGATCTCCTCATGACAGTAGTTCCTGAAGAAGGATAAGGAGATGAACTCAATGGTATAGCCTGCAAGGATGGTATCCAGAACCCACTTGTCTGTTGTCATCCTCCAGTGTATGAAAACTATATTAGCTAAATGCCAAAATGGACATCAGTGTCAGGTGGAGATGGCATCAATACTGGTTTGCAGCTCCCGATCATCCTGTCAGAAGTATCTATTGGCTGGGAAGTGAGGTTGACTGGATGTGGATGAAATGGTAGGAGCAGTTAATCTAGATGATTGCACCCTCTGTTGCTTCTGAGGCTCAGACTGCTGGTGTCAGAAGGGCTGTGGCAATGGCTTGTGCTAGTGGTAGGCCCCCCTTTAGGGTTGGGGTATATGCACACCCAGGGAGCAGAGAGTTGCCGTGGAGTCTTTGAGTGAATGTAAAGACTTGTATGGTTTTTCACTGAAGAGGTTGGTTTCATCAAAGGGCATGTCATATTTTGGACCTCCCTTTGGAACCGCAAAAAGTGTAGCCAGGATTCACAGCCCATAACCGTGGCCATCACCATGTCATGTCAGCTGCATCGACAGTAGCCTGTAAAAAGGTTCTGCCTTTCAATCTGCCTTCATCAATAAGGGCTTGAAGCTGAGCCCTATCTTCTTGAGGGAGCTTATCTTTATCAAAGTCCAACAACTTGAAATAGTTCATAAAATCATATTTGGCCAGAATCGCTTGGTAGTTAGATATTCAAAATTGGAGGCAGGGAAATCATTCCTTCCTAGAAGTTCCAAGTGCTTGGCCTCTTTATCCGCAGGAGTAGCCCTTGGGTGCTGTTGCTTGGTTCTTTCAGTGCCTGCCTGAACAACAGGTGACATTAGGGCAGAATGAGTAAATAAAAACTCTGCACTCCCTTAGTGAGGATGAAGTATTGTTTCTCTGCCCTCTTGGGAGCAAGTGCACAGGTTGCTGGCATATGCCACATGGCTCTTGCCGAATCCAAGATGGCTTCATTCACCAGAAGCACTACCCAACTAGATTCTGGTGTTTGTAAGAAGTCCATGAGCTTGTGAAGTATCTCCTTTGAACCTCTTCTATAGAGATTTGGAGTTCATCTGCCACCCTTCTTAGCAGCTCTTGAAATTGTCTGCGGAAATCTGGTGAAACTGGAGCAACTGCCTCATCTGGAGATGAGGATAACACCTCTGTACGTACCTGTTCATCATACTCCTCCTCCACTTCCTGGGCTCTGGGGGATGTTCTGGCTGATCTCTTGGAGGGGAGAGGTGATGTGATTCCCAGTAGAACCTCATGGACTCCAGGTACCATGTATACAGGTTCCATGAACCCTAATAGGGCCAGTATGAGGGGTTGAAGGTAGTCCTGAGAAATCCCCAAGGCACAAGTCCCCAAGGTTGAAGGTAATCCAGAGAAGTCCCCAAGAAGTCCTGAGGAAGATGTCCCAGTATATAAGGCTGAAGCTGAGTTTAGGAGAGACTCAAATCTCCTGTCTGGGCTGACCTCTCTTGGTGGAGGTGATGTCTGTCCTTCAGCCCTATCCAATCCTCCTGATGAGGAAAAAGTTGGGTCCATTTCCATTAGTGATGAAGTCAGGATGCTACAGCTGGTGGATTGGATAGGGGATGAACTTCTCTTCCCGTAGTCTGTCTCATCTGTTGGGGTCAGACTCTCACTGGTAAGGACTGATTCCACCAGTAAGGAAGATTGTAGGACCGGGAGGACAAAAATATCCCTTGAGAGCAGTATATGTCTCTATCCCTCTTGGGGGATGTAGAGTCTTATCTCCTTATGCTGCCAGAGCTCTCAGTGATCATTGTTTCCTTCTGCAGTAATGATGCATGGCCATCCCACTGACTGTCCTTAACTGGTATCAGTGGTTCTCTCTGTTTTTAGTCCCAGTGTTTACATGTGGCTGGTACAAGAGCCAGTGCCATTGTCTATGTGGAGGCTGGTACCGAGGTAGCCTTGCTCTTTTGCGCCTTCTGTGGAAGGCAATGAGGCTCTGAGACTTTGGGATGTAAACCAAAAGACTCATCCAACTTTGGATTTGGGGACGGAAACCATCCTCTTAGAGGTAAACATCGTCAGGGGATCTGCTCTTTTCCTTCTCTTCTGTTCTCCAGAGTGTCTCCTGCTCTCATGGGAAGATCAAGGAAAAGAGTCCTTAGCCTTATTCCTCCCTGTTCCTGAGTCAGACAATGTGGTACTAGAAGGTTTGCTCCTGAAGTACTGGGGGGACCCCCTAGCTAGGGTCTGACCGAGGACTCATTGCATTCTCCATAAGACGTTTACTAAGCCAGAGTTCCTGCATTTGGCAGGTTTGGCTGGGAAAGCAGGGGCAAATACTGCACTTTGCAGAGACATGGGCATCTCCTAGGTATTAAAGGCATCATTGGTGGTTGTCTGCAGGACATGTTCCCCTAGGGGAAGGAGGCTTTTAACTAAATAAACTAACACTAACAGAAGAACAAATCTTTAATATTTACAGATTGAAGACAAAGGATCAGCTCTGGGCACTGGAGGGTTCCATCTCAGACCATGTGGAAGTACGAATGAACTGGAGAGGCAGTTGGTCTTCTCTGCCCCTTACATACTTGGAACGGAGCACAAGAACAACAAGGGTGCAGGTACAGACCAACAGACATGGCTAGCAAGAATTTTCTGATCTTGTGTGCATGGAGAGCCTGGGTACCAGTGGTGGAATACACATAGTGACCAGCGCTTGAAGAAGATGATTTATTTTTTTCCAGAGTCCAGAAAGTCACTGCAACGTACCTATTGAGCTTTCCAGATCTGATTGTGAAATAAAAGCCAGAAGCGTGCCAGTTCTTTTCAGGGTGACTGACAATATATTTCAAAAACTCAATTTAATCATTTTATCAAGGTGACCTAGAAGAACAAAAAACAGAATGGGTTTTGAAGACAGCAAATACATTACAAGCAGTTGCTAGGGGAAAAATTAAGCTACCACATGTGAAATGAAGGATCAACAAGAAAGATTAAACAACATGGAAAAGATCAACCACCCACAAGTTTGAGGTCCTATATTTTGTCATACAGCTGAATAAAAACAAGATATGTAGGAGATACAGTAGGTGTGTGATGGAGCATTTTATAAGGTGAGAAAGAATTAGGCTAAAAAGTGGTCCCTAAACATTAAATCACACATTGATGGGAGAGAAGAAAAAAATTGGGATAAGAAAGTGAAAAAAAATATAACACTTATGAATAAGAGGAATTGCCAAGTTGTGTAAAACTGAAAGAATCCAGGGACAAAGAAAACTAAAGGGGATCCAAATAATTATTAATATGGATTATAAAAAAAATCACAACTATAATATCACAGGCAGAAAAGTCTGCTCATACACAAAGGTTATAGAAGTGGATAATGTAAACGATAATTTAAGTTGGCTGGGTGAAACATGCTGAACCGCGAGCCATTCAAATGAAACAAAAAAGAACAAAAAAGGAAGACAATTTAAATACAAAGTTAAATATAACAGCCACGCTGCACAGCACCGAAGGGGCAAGTCTGCTCAAGAAAAAAATACCCTCCAGGGTCAGCTACAGAGACAAAACTGTCACCAGAAAATATATGCCAGGTTTTGGCCAAGTAAAAATAGAAAGAATACTGATTGTGTTTGAATGACAATAATGTACAAGAAGCCTTTTACTAGCAAGCAAATATATTAAGATAGTCACTTTTACAGATAGGGTTAGAAAAAAGTATCTATTCTAAGGGATAAGAGTATAGGGACAGGGAAAGGCATGGTGCAAAGAAAAGATGTAGAAGGTGTGGTGAAAACTGGAGGGAAATACTAGAAAAAAGTCAATCCTTTACTTTTTTTTTTTCCATTTAAAAAAATATAAGTTTCTGGTTTTTTGGTCATCAAGGTAGCGTTCAGACTTAAACTAGTTGCTAAAATCAAGGATTAATCACAATAGTTTTTTCTCATCCATCGTCGGTTATTTGCTGTCACCCCTTCAGCTGCTTATGGCTGGTCTTTGGGTACCATAAAGACTTCCCAACAGAGACTATTTGAGGGTGGATCAGAAAGAACCACCTCATTAGCCACCCCCAGAAATACTATGGGTGACCCAGAAATGAATACAATTAAGCATCATAATTTAAACTGACAAAGTACAAGTAGTTACTTAATCCTGAAAATAACTGAAAATTATATACAATCATAATTAAATGTTAACAAAACCATTACAAATAAAACAAATACCAAACAGGTCAGCACAAAAAAAAAGAAAAAAAAGGGGAGGGAGAGGAAAGCAACTTCAGACTTGACCAAGGTGGGAACAGCTCTCATTAAAAGTCTATGGGAATTGACCCACTTAACCCAGGGCTGAAGTTGGATTACAAATGCCAAAATGATTCAGTGAGAAACAATTAGAAAAAATAGGGTGAATGGTATATTCAAAGTCACAGAATAATCAAACTAAAACCAGATTAACAATGACATCCAAGAACCAGTCAATTTGAAATGTCAAGATTCAGAAGGACAAACAGTAATTCAAAGTTAAGCTATCCAGTTAACAGCTAAAAATAAACAACAGAAACAAAAGGACACTACAAACTACCCTGATCCTTTAAATCTTATAGTATTTCCTTGGCACGCTTCAATGAACCCCTGCGTACCAAATCACATTTAACCAAAATCCCAAATTAGCAACAATTTTCTCAGGTAATTTTCTGTTGTGCCTCTCTGACAGCTACTTCTTTCATTTGTCTCTTCAATTATTGCAAGATTGTTACCCTGAATTAAAAAGTCAGTTTTTTAAAGGCCTTATTGTTCATCTCAGCATGTTACTAAATCTAAAATCTTCTCCAGTTTAGCTGAGATTTTTTTTGTCTGTTGTGCTGCTCAAAAAACCACTTACATATCATTGTTTTTTCAATTAATTCAGGAAAACAAGGTTAATACTGATTGTTTTAACTTAGTTTTATGCACAGTTTAACTTTAATAGTGTGTCTCCATTCTCTGTAATCCAGATGATAGATTGGTTTAAACATTTATTAAGGATTTTCATTTTTAACATTTATTTCTTGTCAAACAACTCCATCTTTCCTTTTTATTACTATTGCTGTTCACATACTCTTTTCAACATCCAGCCATTAGTAAATTCTGTTCTAAGAAATCAATTTCAGATGACAGTATAGTGGTGCAACTACACATATGAAGCTACTAACCACTTGAAAAAAGCATTGAACTAAACCCTTGAAAAAGGCACTGAAAGGATTTATGTAGTGGCAGTGATGTTATATTTTTGCACTCCAGATATGATTCCTATTCTTCCATCAATATATAGGGGAACTTGCATAGTTTATACTAATGGAAGTATATTGGTGGCCACCTGCATAATTGAAGAGATTAACCTCCCCATAAAAGAATTTATATGATCAACTTTGTAACTCCTAATTCGATGTAAGATACAAGTTTTAAATTGTTTAAACACTCTCAGATGTGCCTGTGATCATTTGACTTATATATTTAATGTACAGTAGAAACAAAAGTAAGAAGGCATTATAAGAAAAATTTAAATTGACAGTGTTTATTAGTGAACTAAAATGGATATTTCAAATCAAAAAAAGAAAGAAAAGGGTATCATGCCCTTTTTTCCTTCATCATGATATCTAAAGAACATCAGAAAATACATTTCTAAGTACAGTAACTCCTCACTTAATGTTGTAGTTATGTTCCTGAAAAATGGGACTTTAAGCAAAATGATGTTAAACGAATCCAATTTCCCCATAAGAATTAATGTAAATGAGGGGGTTAGGTTCCAGGGAAATTTTTTTCACCAGGCAAGACTATATGGGGGTGTGTGTGTGTGTGTGTGTGTGTGTGTGTGTGTGTGTGTGTGTGTGTGTGTGTGTGTGTGTGTGTGTGTGTGTGTGTGTGTGTGTGTGTGTGTGTGTGTGTGTGTGTGTGTGTGTGTGTGTGTGTGTGTGTGTGTGTGTGTGTGTGTGTGTGTGTGTGTGTGTGTGTGTACCTCCTCTACCTCGGTGGGTCCTGCGCTTATTGGCGGATTTTGCTTGCCTCAGAGATCTTCCCCTCTAGTAGAATCCAGGTTAACTCCTCCTGTGTCTGATCAGGAGTTGGGAGGGGGTTTGGGGGGAACCCGGGCCCACCCTCTACTCCGGGTTCCAACCCAGGGTCCTGTGGACTGCAGCTGTTTAGAGTGCCTCCTGGAACAACTGCACGACAGCTACAACTCCCTGGGCTACTTCCCCAAGGACTCCTCCCAACACCTTCTTTATCCTCACCACAGGATCTTCCAGCAGTACGCCCTCTTACTCTCAGCTCCTAGTCCCTCTTGCTCCCAGCTCCTCACACGCAACCTCCTTCCACAGCTCCTGACATGCGCCCCTCACTGGCTCACTGGGAGGCTTTTGACTAGTTTCAGCCAGCCCCTGATTGGCTGCAGGTGTCTCAATCAACCTCCCTGCCTTCTGGAAAGTTCTTAATTGGCCCCAGGTGTCTTGATTAACCTGGAGCAACTGCCATAAGGTATCAGAGATTTGTTTAGCCTGGGGCTAACATACTGGTTCCTTACCACTTTCTTATAGCCCTCTGGCCTTGCCCCGTCACAATATACATACACACACACACACACACACTATAAGTTTTAAACAAACAATTGAATACTGGTACACAGCAATGATGGTAGTGAAGCTTGGTTGAGGTGGAGTCAGAGGGTGGGATATTTCCCATGGAATGCCTTACTGCTAAACAAACTAGCAGTTGGATGAGCCCTCAAGGGTTAACTCTCACACTCTACAAGCCAGCAGGAAAGGAGGGAGGGCAGACAGAGACACGTGTTTCAGAGACAGAGATGTGCATTTCTCCTAGTATCAAGAGTGGGGTCAGAAGTACACTACCTTGTTAATTAGATAAGCATAGATCAGCAAGCCCGGCAGCTGCAGCTTCTGCCTAAGGCAGCAGCTCCCTCCCTTGTGTGTCCCCCCCTGCTCTATGGAAGATGGGGTAAGCGAGATGCAGAAGCAGGGGGACATTAGCCCCCCTCTTCTTCCCCTCCCCCTGGGGGAAAAGATATATAGTCTTTTGTTTGATGAAATAATTTCCCTGGAACCTTCCTCCCCCCTCCCCATTTACATTAATTCTTATGGGGAAACTGGATTCGCTTAACATCGTTTTGCTTAAAGTCATATTTTTCAGGAACATAACTACAACATTAAGCCAGGAGTTACTGTATTTGTTGCACTTTTGCTTACATGACAGCTCCAAAGGGGTTCACACAGGCATAGTGGGAGGAATTAATGCAACTCAATCAGCATTTGTTTGTACAGTAAATGTCAATGCAACTTCTCCCCCTTTCTTAAGGGAAAATACTGTATACAGCACCTCTTCCCTGAAGACTCAATACTGACTACACCCTGTTTTTCACAGATTTGGTACAGAGGGCCTGGTATATTTAAGTGGCGGTATGGACTATTCTATCATTAAAGCTTTTGCCTTTCCAGGGCATTCTTCACATTCCAAGGCCTTCACAACGGGGACTGTATGGCCCCAAGTTATTTTCTCTTGTTAGAGATTAACATCAGTTATTTTGTTATGTGTCAACAATGTGCCCAAGTGCTCTACAGATAAATGCCCCAAAGACAAGAGAGAGATTCTTTTTTCTCTTCTTTAATTTTCTGGTCAATCAGTGGGTGGCAATCCCGTTTGTTTATATGGGTTAGCATTTAGTGTCTTTGGAGGAAGAATTTGAAAGGAGAGAGGGCGGGCAGTTGACACACTGGAATACATAAACTCCAAAGGGACGCATGAGAGTAGTGACTCTCTTAGCAGGAATGTCACACAGATTGGTGTCCTTTATTTAGCGACTGCATATTCATCAGGCAAGCAACAGCATTCTTAGTGGCCAAATGGAGCTCTTGGAGCCCACCGCTGAATGTGGTTAGCGAGCACTGCTCAACAATGTGTATCTCTGTATGCAGATCACACCAATAGCATGTTGATGAGCAAGAGCGCTGATTAAATGCCACTTGGCTATCAATAAACCCTCAATGCTGAGTTGTAAAACTCAGAGTGCAGGCCCCAGTGGTAGGGAAGCCGTGGGATTGCACATTTTTAGGGTTACCGGAAGCGGCAATACCAGGGTTCTTCAAGTATGAGCTTGCGGAATTTGGTTGGCTAGGAGGATCACTAGCTTCCCCAGACGGTGCCGGGTACCGACAGGTGGCATGATGAGAACACTGATCCATTGACACCTATGTCCTTTCGACAGCCACAACAGGTGAACTTCAATAGCTTCCAGCAATGTCGTGACAGCTGAGCTGCGGCAGTATAAGCAAGTCTCGAGAGTGCTAGATGATTCCTTCCACCAAGCCCTGAATGGGCAATTTGCAGGAGAGCAGCTTGGTGGGTTTTGGTCAGAAATGGATCTCCCATGGGCAACCTCAGCTGGGATATAAGTGGTGAGGTTTCTTTACCCCTCCCTTGTGGCAAAGGCACTTTTCCACACTTGATGATCAGCTGTTTATGGGATGCTTTTGCCCTAATGGATTTACAACCTTTCTTCTTGGCCCAGGAAATTTGCTGTCACAAGGTCTCTTTCTCTTCTCTTATAGCCTTGTTTTCACCTAATATTATGTTTTATTCCTATTTATTCTTCCCCATAAGTATTTCCTCTAGATAGCATCTACTTTATTTGCATACACAGAGACAGTACACTGACACACATTTTATGTACTAGGAGAAAGAACCCCTTCAGTGTAAATCCTCTTCTCTGACAATATTTTCAGTACCTGACTGTTTGTAGACATTCAGAATGATGGTAAACAATTATGATCTGTTGTGATTTTTGAGAACAGCAGCATTATTCCTACTGACAGACAGTCAGAATGGTGGATGTTTCTGTTAGTCATTCAAATATATTTAGCAACAAACTGATGAAATGCTCTTTAAAACAACTGCCTAAATGTGACTATCATAAAACTTTTATCTACAGCATATCAAATGAATTTTAATCTACTGAGGTCATAATATAGTATATACAGTACTACTCCATACAATACAGTGTATTACCAGGACATTATGCCACCTTTATTTCTTTCATAGATGCATATTGTAAAAGAGTAGCAGTATTCTCACATCCTAAAAAGCTATTAAACATTTTCTACAAACTATTTTTATTGCAGTAAACAAACTATTTATGCTTCCACAAATCCAATAATCATTTTAATAAAACAGCACACTAGTGATAAAAATATAGATAGTAATAGCTGCAGCAAAGATCGTAAAGACTGCAGTAATTGACAAATATATAATACCACAAGGGAATGTTTTCCCCCCTGGAATAACTATTGAAGTCAATGGAGTTACACCAGAAAAAAATTCAGTCCACAGAGTCAATTCCCTACATAGTCACAGTATAAAAAGATGCCTATCACGGTTTTTAAACAATTATATAATTCAGAATCCCAGAATAATTAAAGAGTGCTTAATAGTTTAGTATATGCCGAACAAGTAATTAAACTTGTTTACAACTTTAATGCAAACAAAGTAAAGGGGCTTTTGTTCAGTCTGAGACAAGAAAAAAAGGTAGGCCATTTTATTACATTTGCATTCTGTGCTATGAAAATACGGAACAACACTAACAAGAATACATTTTTGCCTCCACAATGGGGGCTGGACAAGATGAACTCTCAAGGTCCCTTCCATCCCTACATTTCTCTGATTTTATGTTTTTAATTTTCAATGTAACCATGTCTGGAGGCCTCTGGGCATCTCACCCAAGAATTACTCAAACCAATCTATCACACACAGGAAAAACATACTGGGTGGCATTTTCAAAAATGTCTAAGTGACTTGGGAGCAACAAGTTGCACTGGTTTTCAATGGGACTTGTTCTCCTACATCACTTAAACGCTTTGGAAAATCCCACCCATTATCTTCTCTGGGTGTAGATGAGGTCCCATCCTCTATTTTCTTCAGTGAAGAGAAGGATACTTGGCTTGCTCCATTAGTATTGCAGAATCTTTTACTTACTATATTTGCACATATACCAATTGTCAGGCCCAAGGAGAACTAGTTCATTAGTCTTAAAGTAATCCCATGGGGGAAATGCAGAAAGGATCTGATTCCAGATACAAGGTAGATCTTTGGGTTCTTTTTCTATTCAGAGTCCTTTGGCTATCAACTGAATGGTTAGTATCTACAATTTCTTAAAGTGAGTCATTTTTGCTTAGTAAGAGAAAGTAATTCAGGAAACATTCCAAAATAATGGAGAAGGGTTATTTTTTCCCCAAGCACTACAGATGATTTCCAAAGTGACTCACTTCAGAAGAATGAGGCTTTAGCTGATGACTAAATTTCAAGTAGGTAAAATTGGAGAACAGTGTAGTAAACAGTGTAAACAGGCCAGGCTTGTCTACACAGTAGGGCAATGCACACTATGGAGTATGATTTCTAAAGCAGTGGCTCTCAACCTTTCCAGACTACTGTACCCCTTTCAGGAGTTCGATTTGTTTTGTGTACCCCCAAGTTACACCTCATTGAAAAACTACTTGCTTACAGAATCAGACATAAAAATACACAAATGTGTCAGAGCATATATTACTGAAAAATTGCCTACTTTTTCATTTAAATCATATAATTATAAAATAAATCAACTGGAATATAAATATTGTACTTACATTTCAGTGTATAGTATATAGAGCAGTATAAACAAGTTGTTGTTTGTATGAAATTTTAGTTTGTACTGATTTTATTAGTGCTTTTTATGTAGCCTGTTGTAAACCTAGGCAAATATCTAGATGAGTTGATGTGCCCCAGGGAAGGCCTCTGCATATCCCCAGAGGTACATATACCCTTGGTTGAGAACCACTGTTCTAAAGTGTATTAATATGTTGGGCATTTATTGGTCCATATAGACACTGCTGGTGAGCAGTAAAGGTTCCCTAGTGCACTTTAACTTAGTACTAAACCATAACTATGTTAGAAATCATATCCCCATGGTACACATTATCCTATAGGCGTCGACTCCATGGGTGCTCCAGGGCTGTTTGGCGGCGCCCCTGATGCCGGCAAACAGCTATTTGGCAACACCACCAAACAGCTGATTGGTAGCTTGGGGAAGGACTTGGGGGAGGGTGAAGAGCAGCGAGCTGGGGCCTAGGGGAGAGGATGGTGCGGGGGCAGGAAGAGGCAGAGTGAGGGTGGGGCCTCGGTGAATGGGGTGGAGTGGGGGTGGGGCCTCAGGCAGAGCAGGGAAGGAGTATGCCTGGGGAAAACAAGAAGTTGGTGCCTATGCATTAATCCCACCATGTAGACAAGCCCAAAGAAAAAATAAAGAATTCCATGCTCTGTTCTTTGATACTGATACCTTTATTGGAGATATGCTGTAACCTCATCTTCAAATATAGCATTGTTAAGTAGAAACAAGAGAAAGATAAAAAGCAAAGGCAGACAGGTCATTTACTAAAAAGTGAGAATTTTAACAGGTTGAGGTATACTTTAGATGAAACCCAACTGTCCTCCAGATAAACCATATTTCTGTTATTTTGTTTCATGCTATTAGAGTCACAATCATAAAAATGTTACCAAATAGTATTTATTTCCATTAACTCCAACAACATTCTAGGCTCCTTCTAACTAGAGATAAAGGGCTGATCTCAACCCATAAACGATTCATATTGTAAAGACAGACAATGGGTAGAAGGAAGCGCAATACACCTTTGTGTTAGCTAATAGAAATACAGACATGCCAATTACCCACATTTACTCCTCAAACGTGACAACACTCTAGTGACTCCAGAGCAGTCATTCATTTTATTCACTCTTGTCCTGAAAGGAACATGGTGAAGCCATCTTAGTTACCTAAAAGATGAGTCAATCTTTATTGTCCCCAAATTATATTCCACATTTCTACAATAAACTCTCAGAGTGGTTGAAATGTTCCTATTAGAAACATAAGAAAACTTCCATTGTTACAATCTTTCAAAATACTCTTTAAAAGTAATTTCTAAAATGTAATATTTGAGAAGACAATTACAAAGAACTATTTGTCTGCTTGCCCAATATTAAATGAGGATATACTCCAACACATCTTGGCAAGAAGGCAGAATGAAGTATTAAAAAACTAGTTGCTTTGCAACATGACTGTTAAATGTTAGTTATTTTGAAGTATATCCCTATGTGATACATTTCCTTTGTACTGTGAGGACAACCTCAGAAAGCATGACAACATAATAATGCTAGGGAAGACAACCCTCTTATTATTGCTGCAGGAAATGAAACACAGCTTAATGTCACTAAAGCACATGTCAGAGGAGATAATGATGATGTGTACAAATGAATCTTCTCATCATGAGCAAAGAACAAAGTACCACCTAAAACTGAATAATAATTATATACAAATCACAAATGGCATCACCATCTTCTAAGTGTGTATTATGCTCTCATGCTATCAGGGGGTTTGGTTTAATTTTTTTCCCTAAAACTTGCTAAAAATCATTCCTTTCTATTCAAGTGACATAAATTACAAAGTAGTGTAGCAAGCATTTAGACTGCCTAACAAGGGAAATGCTGGCTCCAATGGGTGGCTCACTACATAGTGATTCCCCAAACTACTCATTATGCCAAGATGATGGTGCAGATGTACACTGGAGACCAACAATAGAGAAAGGCATTTTTGCCTTCCTAATTCAAAATACAGAAACTGAAATTTGAAAAACAAGCTCAGTTCTTGTTCATTATCTGGGATGAGGCATTTATTAACAACACATTAAAAATTAATGAAAAATCTTCTCCATTTCCTTAAAAAATTTCCTTTGGAGCACATTCCAACATGCATTGTTAGTAAACTGACTTAGATTTTGGCTACAGAATACTTACATTCAATAAATACATATATTACTAATGATTTTCCAATGCAAATTGAGTTAATGAGATTTGGAGTTCTTTGGAACTCCTGCCTCTGTCATTTTCCTTTGCTCATGAATGTGTTCCATTAATTTTTTAAAAAAAAAATCTTATAAAGTACAAGTCTGCATTCTTCGAAAGACAGAATACAAAAAAAATCAAAATATTAATCACACACGAATATACTTTTTTTTTTTTTTTTTAAATGTAATTCTGCTAGAAAGGCTCATACCACAGACATAGTTAAGTGTAGCAAAAATACTGGACCATCTTTTACTGAGCATTTATCAAAAATAGAGTAATTCAGAGATTTTTGACAAAAAAATAAAATCTAGAAATATACAGAAAAATAAAGCATTACAGATATTAACATTTATTTAACAAATATGCACTTTATCAGAGATTTCAACATCTGCATCCAGTTCTTCACCTACATGAAGGAAATTCTGTTTTCTTATTGAACTGATACGACAGAAAATATTTTTTGTTACTACAATCAAAGTAACAAGAAAAGGTGGGCCATATTAAGCTCTTGTGGATTTAACAGAGAACTGTTCTCCTGTCTACATCGTTTGCCTAGAAATTGCTTCATGACCTCGCATGCACTGGTTTTAGTAGACTGCTAGGGAGGTATGTTATCTTTCCTTCTTTATGCCATACAGATAGCCTAAATTTTTTCTTCTCTGTATCATACAAATAATTGTCTTCTTACCTGTACGATGCAATCATAACTTTTACATACATATTCATATATGCTATTTACCAGATAAGCGGCTCGCAATTCTTGCTGGAGTTAGGACAAGTTTAAGATATGGCACTTGGGAAAGAGAAAGTAGCTTTAGGTTTTCAGATCTTACACATGAAGTTGACAAGAAGGAAGGCAAGCTCCTTTAAAAAGAGATGGCAGCTTACTTGCCAGAAGATCTGATTTCTAGACAAAAAGAGGTGGGATTCTTCTTCCTGACATTGTCCTTCAATGTCGCTGCAGCTGCATAAAGGGACCTTAGAAACCTTCAAACTGATCAGGACAGAATTCATCCACCATATAAACTGAGTAAGGTAGCCACAAGCTCTGGCTTAAGGTGCATATCAGGGTAAGTCTACAATGCAATGAAAGACCTGCAGCACACCACAGCTGACCTGGGCCAGCTGACTTGGCTCAGGGGCTATAAAACTGCAGTGTAGAAGTTTGGGCTTGGGCTGGGGCCTGAGACCCTGTGAGGGGGGAAGGTCTCAGAGGCTGGGGTCCAGCTCAAGCTCAAGCCCAAATGTCTAAACTGCTACTTTTCGTTGCACAGCCTGCGCCCTATGAGCCTGAGTCAGACATACCTTCAGAGGCCATCTTAGGCCCTTAGCAGCTGGGCTGCTAGTTGTTTGCTGCTCCTCCCAAGGGGTGCAGCACAAAATTGTACCCAAGAAAGGATGGTCAAATACAACACAGCAATACACATCAGAACATGTAGCTTTGTGGAGTCCATGCTCCGGGTATTCTCTGGTTCCCTGCTGGGATCATCTGAATTAACTCACAAAGGACTATCTGCCATTATTTTGCCATTGGGTAAATTCTTCCATTAAAGACACCTCGCCTCCCCCGCAATGCACAGAGCCTCACTGACTTCAAAGGGTCCATTGCAAGGAACAGCTTGCAGGATCAGGGCCTTGGTCAATAAAGTTATCATAGTCTGCTCATTCCAACAACACTGGAATCTGTCCCCATTTGAATGTGTCCACAGCAACTGGTATTTCAGGCACTAACAAATGGACCATTTAATTTTTTTTCTTTGCTGCTATTCATTCATCTTATCCATTATTAAGATGTGATAAGTGCTTATAATGTAATTTATAATTGTAAATGAACTATAACACCACTATAAACACTGGCTTTAAGCTATCAGTCTGGGAAAAATGGTTTTTGTTCATTTAGAGATTATATGTTGACAGTTCTCAAATAAATTGACTTGGTCACCTTTAGGTAATACAAATGTTTAAGAAGAAAAATGTATAATTTTTATCACTGAGTAGAATTCTGAGATTTAAAAACTGGCTACTGCTTATATGCAAATAACTTTTCTCAACAAAATTCTCATGGGCTGATGTGAAGGCCATTATGGCACACAAAAAAGTAGTATTTTATGAGGTTAATCATATAGGAACTAATAAATACTTAAATGTTAAACCAGAAAAATAGTTGAACAAGCTGTCCACTAAGTCAAACACACTCAAAAATGCAAACCAACCAAACTATTTACATGTATTATATTATGCCATGAATTAGTCTTGGCTGAATAGCCAATTAATCTTATAACCTTTCTCCCCTCCTTCCCATTGCCTTGTTTCCTCTTGTTACATCATAGTTAAACTACACCACAAACACTGCAATTAGATCTGTGTGGGCAGAACCTTGCATCCACACCAAATTCTACTGAAGCCTATGAAGGTCCCTGTAGAGGCAAGGGTGTTCCTGTCTTGCCCCAACTGCAGGATCAGGGTAATTAGCCCCAACCCTGTAAGGGCTTATCACATGCATGACTGTAACACAAGTTATTGCACTGAAATTAATGAGCTACTCACATGCTTAAAGTTAAATAATCACACACAAGTTTTTGCATGCTTATGGCCTGTGTATTCCTATGTCCTTGTCTAGCACAATGAGACCTCAATCCTGATTTTGTTAAAGTGCATAGTTAGAGAAAAGCTGTTGAAGAAGCATGTTTTACACTAGAACTGCACAAGTAGCTATAATTTGATCTAACTGACCTTTGCTGGGAATAGCAGGGAAAAAAAACCCAACCCACTAGTATGGAGGAAAATTAACCATTGGACCAGAAGACGAACATATATAATTTATATGCAAGTCAACTGAGAAGCAGCAGTGCTGGCTTAATGTTCGTCTCCCCCTCTCCCAGCTACGCAAACACACGCTCTGTACCTCAACCGTTTCAAACAAGAGCACGCTGAATTTTATAACCTTCCTGGCAGCATTTAGGATGCAATCATACCTTTGTGACAAACACTGATAGCACTCTTAGAAATCACAACAGCTGAGAAGTGAAGGTCAAAAAATCAACACAATTTCTGTCCAACATTTATATTTAATTTGTTTGTGTGTAAAACCAAGATCAATTTGTCTCAACAATGATGAATAAGTTCTCTGTCTTTGATGATGCACTCCATTAAATGTTACAGTCACAACAATGTACAGTGATACTATTAAGGAGTTTTCTTACTGTACATTTTATTGCAGCAGTCGGGTTAACATTGCCTTTATGTTCCTGGGGGTCTTGTGTTGAAAAGCTAAAATGGGAACTTTCATCATTACTGGACCCCATTGAAATAACCACTATTACACACACTAACTTTACAAACATGAATATTCTATCAAACCTGTATTTAGCACTTTCCTGTATTCCTGTTCCTACCCATGACAGAGATATTTGCGTATAAACACAAATGACTCTTCTAATCAGCCTTCTCCTCCTGGTATGTTACAATGCAGTGTTTGTGACTGCACAATCACTTCTACAGTGATAAATTCAATACTAGGGAGCATTTAGTAAATTGGCATTTATTTGGTGGCTCTGATGTCCAGAGGAGACTCCAATTCCAGGAACAGATTCATATCTACTGAGCCATACAAACACCTATAGGAACAAGTATCCCAGATACAGAGTCACAATGTGAATGATTAGCAAAAGAAAGTTTAATCCCCTAAAGGAGGAGCTGCTTCCCCACTCCATGTCAGCAAAGGAAGAGGCAGAATATGGTAATGAGGCAAGACAGAAATTTAAGAGATTTGGCAAGTAGTGAAGGTGAAAATACACTCAGTGATAATTGAAGGCTAATAGTCTTTGCCTAGCAATTTAATCAACAGCTGATCTGATTCACATAAAAGGAGACACTGAGCAAGTAAGAATGGAGGTTTGAGTGTTGCTTTGAATTGGGCAAAAGCACTTGGCCTACACTGTGACTCAAGATCATCATGGTAAAGTTTATTTATGGGAGCAGACTAGCGATCTGGCTGTTTCCTCCAAGTATAATCCTCCTCAATCTGAGCTGTACTTTTGTGTTGTTAACTTGACCTATATGAAGAATATAACAGACATTAGTACATGTGTAAGGAAGTCCCAGATAGAAAACTTACTTACTGCTGCACATCAGTACCTGTTTCCTTAAATGCAGTTTCCCTTTTCTAAAGAGGGTCTATGCATATGTACAGACCTTTATAAGGAGACTTAGACTCTTCTTTCGTTAAAAAATATCCAAAATAGTTTTAGTCTGTTGACCTTCAGGAAACACTGCAGATCCCATCTATTTGCTCATTCTCTTGGGGAAGAATGAGTTTTGGAAACTCTGGGGCTTTAAGTAGGCAGTAAATTAATGATGCAATCTGCCCACTGTGGCCAAAACCTAGAATGCACATAATCTTCCCCCTCCAGTGACTGGTGTGTGTGTATGTGTATGATGAACAGGTTGTTGTGCTAAAAATGAGTTCAGCTGTAAATTGCTATTTGCATATTTAACTCTTACAATCACAACAATACTTTGCATATGGTCCCTTGGTAAGACAACCACAACAAATCTCCTATTAAACTGGTCCCTGACGCTTAAATAGCTTACTTGATTTAACTACCTGACATTAAATATTAGCTAATATAACTCTTTTTACGATAAATTTAGTGCTCTCTTTAAATGATTTCATTAAAAGAATCTCCATGGGGTAGTAATAGCAGCTTTCGGTCTTGAAACAAACATGATGTGGTGTATGGAGGGTTGCTCATAGTGTTTCTCTCTACAGCAGACGGTACATTGTCTGCACTGCATTCCATTGCCCTGTGGTGGTGATTATGATCGCGGGATGAACCCTAAGCACATACAATGTATAGCCACCAATGGCTCTGTGTTTTGGGGTTTCCTGTTTGAAGTACATTCCCTGAATGCATGCTCAGAATCAGACAATTCAACATTTGGATATACCAGAGAGTTGCATTATCCAACAACATATTTTTCAGAGGGGCTGTTATAGGAATTCACTTTCTCTCTCTCTCTCTCTCTCTCTCTCACACACACACACACACACACGACAAGTTTGTGACACAAGAATTCCCACCTCCACTTCATGCACTTAGCAGAATGGCTTCTTGCTGCAGTCACTGGTGAGTGTGTGGACAAAGCCTGCTGCAAGCAAAGCTTACCCACCAGCTGTGTCAAGTTGGAGGGAGGAGTTCTGGCAAACCTGTTTAAGCCAGATGCATGACAGCATACAAGGATTTTTGGTGGTTGAGGTCAGTGGGAGAGGAAGCCGTAGTGAAAGAAGTGGTTATTGTTGAAAAGGGTGAAAGTTGTAAGAAGACAGCAAGAGTTCTTGTCCAGTCCTACTTCCATGCCCCCATACCAACCCTATGAGGAGTCGGCGGTTCACTGAAACAGCTGTGAGTAAATTCCTCCATCCTCTTCCTTAGCCTCTTTTGTCCTCTCCTTGAGTCCTTTTTTCATTCCTTGGGGAACCCTATTTCATTCTTTTTCTGTTGGCATCCTCTACATCTTCTGCTGAAATACACCCTCTTCCTTTCTTTCACTATTGCTGACCACGTCTGCTTTCCTTATGGCAAAGCCTATTCAAGGCCCTGAGAGAGATTGAGGACCCCTAGAGCAAGGGATAAAAAGGGGAGCTCTTAATTGGGGGGATGGAAAAGGAAGATATGGAGATCCCCCAGGGGACAAAGATAGGAAAGAAATACTCTCGTGTGAGAGAACACTTTATTTCTCCATCCCTCCAATCCACAGCCTCTCTTATTCTCTCCTCCTGCACTCCATCTTCTTATGTGGTGTGTCCATTACTGAAGGTTTGCAACCATGGTGGCCCATTCTGTATGATGCGCTGCTAATCTCTTTGTGAATGAATAGTCCATTTGATCAACACAGGATACCACATCATTTATCCAAGATCTTCCTTTTCTGCCTTCTGTTCTTCTGCCATCAACTTTTCCGTCCAATGCCAGTAAGCATGTATTGCCCACTGAACCTCTTAAAACATGCTACTCAGAGAACTGAGTGGCATTTGAGTTCCAATCATCTTCAGTTTTTTTGTTGCTTATGCAGTCTGTCCATGATATTTCCAGAATTCTATTGTAACACCATATTTCAAATTAATGTAATTTCTTTATTTTCGATTATTTGGATGCCCATACTTCACAGCCGTAATTTAACACAGACCAAAGGTAAGTTTTTAAAATCAGAACTTAGTCTTCAGATTTATATCCCTCCTCATCCAATGTTTGTTCTTCCATAAAGTTTCTTTCGCTGTTACTATTCTGATGCTGACTTCAGTATCCAATTTTCCATTTTCTGTAATGATGCTTCATAGATAGAAATTTCTCACTCGCTCTATGGCGGTCATTCACTGGAAAAGATGGTTACCTTTCGTAACTACTGTTCTTTGAAATGTGTTGCTCATGTCTATTCCATTGTAGGTGTGCGTGCTCACCACATGCACCGGTGCCGGAAGTTTTTCCCTCAGTGGTATCTGTAGGGGACCAGCTCTAGTGCCCTCTGGAATGGTGTGCATATGCGCTGGTGTAAAGGGCTCCAGAGGGGAAGAAGGGTGGGTCATGGAATGGACATGAGCAACACACCTCGAAGAACAACAGTTACAAAAGGCAACTGTCTTTTCTTCTTCAAGTGCTTGCTCATGTCCATTCAATTGTAGGTGACTCCTAAGCAGTACAGGTCCCAAGCAGTACAGAAGGAAGGTGGGAGTTCATGGACATGTCAATTGCAACACAGCTCTGCCAAATCTAGCATCATCTCTGGCTCGCTGGGTGATGGTGTAATGCGTCACGAACATGTGTACCGAAGACCACATCGTGACCCTGCAGATGTCCTGGATAGGGAGGGACATGTGCCAGGAAGGCACCAAAGATGCCTGAGCCCTAGTCAAGTGACCCTTCACTATTGATGGAGGCACAGCCTGCGTGAACTCATAACAAGTACAGATGCAGGTGGTCATCCAATTTGAAATCCTCTACAAGGACACCGGAAGGACCTTCATCCTGTCAGCTATCACAATAAAGAGCTGGGTCAAGCTGTGGAAGAGCTTGGTGCTGTGAAAGTCAGTAGAGGGAATTTGGATGCAGGCCTCTATATGAGCAAGAGTCAGGCTAACTCTAGCTGTGATAATGCGAGATTTGTAGAAGCAGGGATTGTGTGAGGCGAGGGGGAAAAGAACTGTGAGAGAGGCTACTGTGACCTTGTATTAGATAAGAATAGAATGTAGACCATAACAGAAATTGGTGAGGAAAACAAGATATCAAGAAAGAATATGTATAAACAAATTGCAGTTGTTGATCATTACTATATGTAACAAAAAGTATAAATGCTTGCCTTAATTGTTTATCTTTTGAGAGACCTGCCTAGCAGGGGGAAACCCTGTGTCCTAGTGCACTCTCTCCCTCATGTGCAATTGCTTGAGTTAATAAAGTGTATCTGCCTTGCTGCACCCAAAGAAAGAGTGAGAACTCTGTTTTTCTCCAACAGTGCGCTCCAGGCAGAAAGCCAGGGCACGCCTGACATCTAGAGTGTGCAGACGCCTCTCCTCATTGGTCGTGTGCAGCTTTCGACAGAACACCGGGAGGAAAATATCCTGGTTGACATCAAAGTGCAACACCACCTTTGGCAAGAAGGCCAGATGGGGCCACAGCTGGACCGTGTCCCTGTAGAATACCATATACGGGAGCTCCAAAGCGAGGGCTTTAATCTCAGAGACACGTCTCGCTGATGTAATAGCTACAAGGAATGCAACCTTCCACGACAAGTGGAAAAGGGAACAAGAAGCCACAGGCTCAAAGGGTGGACCTGTGAGCATGGAGAGGACCAGGTTGAGGTCCCATTGGGGAACCGGGTCCCACATCAGCGGAAAAAGTCTTTCAAAGCCCTTCAGGAACCTGATCGACATCTCATGCAAGAATACCGATCTACCTTGGATGCAAGGATGGAAGGTCGATATGGCTGCAGGTGCACCTTGATAGAAGAGAAGGCAAGGCCCTGGTGCTTTAAGTGAACCAAGTAATCCAGGATGGACTGCAGAGACGACTGGGTCGAGGAGATATTCCACTCCAGAGCCCAGTGGGAGAAATGCTTCCACTTTGTAGGTTGCTCTGATGGAGGGCCTTCTGCTTTCTAAGAGTTGTCTACATTACCCACAGGATCGATGGGCAATCATCAATCCGCGGTGGTCGATTTATCTCGTCTAGTCTAGTCTACACGTGATAAATCGACCGCCAAGCGCTCTCCCATCGACTCCAATACTCCACTGGAGTGAGAGGCGCAGGCAGAGTCGACGGGGGAACGTCAGTTGTCGACTCACCGCAGTGAAGACACCGCGGTGAGTAGATCTAAGTACGTCAAATTCAGCTACGTTATTCATGTAGCTGAAGTTGTGTAACTTAGATCGATTCCCCCTCCTCCCCGCTCCAGTGTAGATTAGGCCTAAGAGAACCTGCTGTACCTGACTAGAGCGGACTTATTCCTCTGGATTCTGCCATGCAGCATCTAAGCCTTGAGGTGGAGTGAGGTGAGGTTCAGGTGAAGGAGCCGACCATGATCCTGTGAAAGTAGGTCCAGGCGGCTGGGAAGAGGCCACGGAGGGCACGGAGCTGCTACAGCCAGGTCCATGAGCATGCTGAACCATTGCTGGCGAGGCCATGCTGGGGCAATCATAATGACCCATGCCTCATCCCTCTTGATTTTTGAGAGGACTTTGCTGATGAGCGGAATTGTTGGAAAGGCATACATCAGATCTTCTGACCAAGACAGGAAAAGGCCTCAGAAAGTGAGCCTCTGCTGAAGCCTTGTAGAGAGCAGAACTCATGACACTTTCTGTTCTGTCTGGTGGCGAACAGGTCCACTTCCGGAAGAGCATTCTGACAACCTCTGAGTGAAGGGACCACTCCTGGTGAGAGAAGTGATCACCCGCTGAGGTGATCCACCAGCATATTTTGGATGCCGGAGAGGTGTGAGGCTTCCAGGTGGATCGCATGCTGAATGCAGAAGACCCAAAGATTGAGGGCCTCCTGGCACAGAGGCGACAAATGAGCTCCTCCGTCTGCTGACATAGAAAATGGAGGCCGTGTTGTCCGGCACCACCCAACCGGACAGTTAGGGAAGGAAGACACTGCAAGCCAGACAGATGGGTCTGAGCTCCCTGACTTTTATATGTAATGCGAGCTCCTCTCGAGACCATAACCCCTGAGTCCGCAGTGTACCGAGATGTGCTCCCCAACACATCTGAAACCACAGAGACCGTGAGTTGCAGGCTCGCGAACAGCACACCTTCAAACACGAGAATCGGATCGCACCACCACTGCAAGGAGATAAGTACCTACGGTGGGATAGTAATGACCATCACCTGCCTACTCCTCAGGCAGGTGATGTCTGCCTGGGGAGTAGACTAATGCCAGCCACATCTGGAGGGGACACAGCCTGAGTCTCACATAACCTTTCCAATGATATCTTATATGAGGCATCTTGCATAAAGTAAATCTCAGTTATGCCATATCCATATCATAAGCATATTTTCACAAAGAATATGGATTGTAATGTCACACTGGCCTCTGGCAGGAATGCTCTGGCTCGGGTAGAGTCGAGTACCACTCCGATTAACTCTATCTGTTGGACTGGGATCAACATTGAGTTTTGTTTGTTTATCAACAAGCCCAGAACTTGACAAGTGGCTCGCAACGTCTCAATGCTGCACTGGATCTGGACCCTGGAGAAACCCTTGATGAGCCAATCATCGAGGTACAGGTAGATCTGGATACCCCGGCATCTGAGGTAGGCAGCTACCACTGATATGCACTTTATAAACACCATTGGCACCATTGCTAGGCCAAAAGGGAACACTCCAAATTGATAGTGGGTGGTCCCAGCTACGAAACGAAGGAACTGTGACCATGAAATATCGATATGTGAAGTAAGTGTCTTTCAGGTCGAGGGCAGCATATAGTCACAGGCATAAACCACAGAAGACTCAGACTCACTTGCTTCTAATACCTGACCTAGTAATAAATAGACACTTTACAGAATTAATATTCTAGCAGTGCTGCAAACAGAAAAGGATAAATCAGTGATCCTGTTGCTCTGCTCAACAACTCTATCAACTTGAAATATAAACCAAGGTCAGTGGGGTCTTTCTAAAATATTCATTTTGATTTATTTATTCATAAAATTTTGTTATAGCTCTGGCTTGCCATAATTACATATATTAGGATGGCAAAAATTAATTTTCAGGTGGTATTTTGACCTCTTAAACATAATAAATAATTATTCTCATCCTCATGATTACAGTAGTTTACAGGATGTAATTTAAGGTCCTTCTAAATGAAAATTATTGTGGAGAGCTCCTGAATAGATACTGCTGAGATAAACTATTGTATTGTATGACCCAGTATTCAAATCAACCCTGAGTAAGAGCTGCTGGGACTTTGGTACAGCATATAGGTATAGATTGTCTTTACAGGATGGTCATGGTTGCTGTTTCTCATATGTTGGGAAGTTACGGAGGATGTTTATGACCTTTGGGGAAATTATGAAAAAAGTAGGTCAGGTACCACAACTGTAAGCAGCCAGGCTGCTTGAGGGGGAAGGAGGATGCATGAGAGGAAATTCAATTCTTCCAGGCACAGGCAAATTGAGGCTTTGGCAGCTGCAATGTGTTCAGATCCCAAAATGCGTTCCAAAGGCTACAGAAAATAAACCTTGTAACTGTAGCAGAACCCATCTGTGTTATTCTCCAGCCGCCATTAACAATATTTGTATTTTAAAAATCATTTGTATATGTTTAGCAGACACTTTCCTTCACTTTTTTTCCTTCTTTTACTGCATGTCCCAATACTGTGCAACTTTTAGGATGATGCAGACTATAGATCACATGGGATTCTGCATAATATGATTTCTGTAATAAGGAATAATTACTATTTTAACTAACACTGGTAGCATAAAATGCAATGTGTTTTATACCGCCTATACAATAAACAACTGGTCATGGCAAATCCCAGAACTGTAATTCCACCGGGGTGTTCTGGTGATGTCAGACTACAGAAGCAACACTTGAATGAGGTGGTTTGTAATCAACTCACTGAGAACATTTTGAAAATTATTTCAACTTGCTATCATTAAAACCTCCATCTACTTTTTTTTTAAATTTACCTTGTGGGTTTTTTCCCCCCCCACTGTTGCAGCAGCTCCCCAGCACTTCCCTGTTCCAGGAAGCTGCAGCACACAGAGGGCACCGCATGCTGCACAAAGAACCACCTCTCTGAAGGGTTTTCCTAAGTTGGAACACTTATAGGGCTGCCCCTCTTCAGGGATAGGATCAAGGGAGTTGAAGTTCAGAGAGCACTTTTTGAGGTCTTGGAAGCTGCTTACAGGCAGGGGAAAGGAGTGTCACAGGGTGGGGAATTTGTTTTCTCTTTTTGAGGTTTGTTGTAAAAGTTGACAGTGTAAGTGAAAAGGGGAGCCTGAGAGGAGCTGGAGCTGCTGTTGCATTAGGTCTCTCTGTGGGGAGAAAACTGCTCTTCTAGCCAGCTAGTGAACTCCGCACTCTCCTTTAGCCTTGGCAACCCTGGCAACTCAGTCCATCTCCCACAGCCACTCTACCATGATGCCAAGGAACAGGACCTAAAGGGGCTCATGGTAGCAGTGCTGGAAAGGATGTGGAGAAGAAGTGCTGACAGGAGCTGAAATCATCAATGATGGATTTGCTGCTGTACTATTATCCTTCACGGAGGCCAGACAACATCCAGGACCACAGAGCAAGAGCATCCTGGTTGTTGCACAGGACGGAAGTAACATCTTCCCACTGTTCCCAGCAGTGCAACTGTCTGCTTTGCTGCCCCAGCGCTGAGTTTATGTGCAATGGCTCATTTAGGTTGGCTGAGGGCAGACACTTGCCAGCAGCAGCTTCAGCATCTCTCACCTCCCTTCCTGGCACTGGCAAGTGACGTTAGACTAAGTCAAAGATCTTAGGTTTATATATTTGAAAAAGGAAAAGTAATAACAGGAAGGGTAAGATTGAAAGGGAAATCCAGTAAGTTATTTAAAAAACAGTTAAAAGTAATTTCAGGTTCTAAACCAGCTTCTAGTTCCCTGTTGCAAACTTTTCAGCTTTACAGTCAAGGTGTCCTGTTTTTACTATGTCTGTCGATTATTCACAGTTAACTCAAGAAATTAACTCAAAACAAATTAACTATTAAAATATTAATCATAATTAATTGCAGTTTGAAGTGCACTGTTAAACAATAATAGAATACCAACTGAAATTTATTATAAATATTTTGGATGTTTTTCTACATTTTCAAATATACTGATTTCAATTACAACACAGAATACAAAGTGCACAGTGCTCACTTTATATTATTTTTTATTACAAATATTTGCACTGTAAAAATGATGAAAGAAATAGTATTTTTCAATTCACCTCATACAAGTACTGCAGTGCAATCTCTTTATCGTGAAAGTGCAACTTACAAATGTAACTTTTTTTGTTACATAACTGCACCTAAAAACAAAACAATGTAAAACTTTAGAGCCTACAAGTCCACTCAGTCCTATTTCTTGTTCAGCCAATCACTAAGACAAACAAGTTTGTTTACATTTACGGGAGATAATGCTGCCTGCTTCTTATTTACGTCACCTGAAAGTGAGAACAGTCATTTGCATGGCACTGTTGCAGCCAGTGTTGAATTGTACTTACACGCCAGATGTGCTAACATTCGTATGCCCCTTCATGCTTTGGCCAACATTCCAGAGGACATGCTTCCATCATCAGCATGGAAGCATGTCCATTGGAATGGAGGTGCAAGCATGAAGGGGCATACAAAGATTTAGCATAAATGAAGCGTGCAGCATTATCTCCCGTAAATGTAAACAAACTTTTTTTTCTTAGCGATTGGCTGAACAAGAAGTAGGACTGAGTGGACTTGTAGGCTCTAAAGTTTTGCACCGTTTTGTTTTTGGGTGCAGTTATGTTAAAAAAAAAGTTGCATTTGAAGTTGCACTTTGACGATAGATTCCACTACAGTACTTGTCTGAGGTGAACTAAAAAAATACTATTTCTTTTTATTATCTTTTTTACAGTGCAAATATTTGTAATCAAACATAAAGTGAGCAATGTATACTTTGTATTCTGTGTTGTAATTGAAATCAATATATTTGAAAATGTAGAAAACATCCAAAATATTTAAATGGCATTCTATTAAAAGTGCGATTAAAACTGTGATTAATCACAATTACTTTTAATCTCATGATTAATCGCGATTAATTTTTTTTACTCGTTTGACAGCCCTATTTTTTTTAATGTTTTTTCTTTCTCCTCCTGCTATATGGAATACCCAAACAGACAACAAAGGAAACTGGATTAATGGACTACAAAGAGGAACTACCCAAAACAGATATATGAAAAAAAACAGGAAAATATTTTCCCTCTATTCACTTTTGGTTCTAATAGTTTTAGGTGTTACTTCTAACAAAAATAGTGCAGAACTGTGATTGTTTTCAGATTATGATGATGCCCCTTGAATCAACACAAATATTCAAGTTAAGGCTTTCAGAGAGTGTCTTCATTCATACTTGTGCATCTTCGTTTTGTACATATGCTGTAGGGCCATATCTTAATCTCTGCTACATAATTTTAAAAGTCCACACCCAAAGTGACATTTCTTTTTCCAGTTATGAGATAGTTAAAATCTGGTCCATGACATGTAACATGACAATCTTTGAGACTTCAGCACAATAAGGTGAGTTATAGACTTGGAGGATGGAAAAGTACAAAATGTCACAGCTTTTCCTTCAAACCAGACCCATAACATTATTTAAGGCTTGAGATGTGATTTGCTTTTACCTTAGCACAGCATTTTTAACCCTGACCCTTGCACTTGTTTTAAAATGGTCTATGAAAAATTTGGATATTTCACTGACTGAAGCTGAACTTCAGCTAATGGTATCCAACCACATAAACAAGAAAATCTTGGTTTCCATGGCTCCAGTATCTCAAGATAGTGACAACAACATGGGAGTAAGGAGAAGGAGGGAAGAAGGAATGCAGACTTGTAGTAATATTCTCCAAAGGCAGAAAAAATTGTTTAAACAATTTAGCTAATCCTGGACAAATCTGGAAGGGGCTTTGCAAAGCCTTCCAGAAGTAGGATAACTAGTGAATGTGATATCAAATGAATTAGAGGGGGGAATTAATGTATACAGGTGGTATATTCAATGATAGCCTTTTAAAATAATCTGTGATTGAACATGGGTTAAGATTTTTTTTTTAATGTATCTGTGTTTGTAAATTCCAACTTCTCTATGTTCTTGGTATGCACAATTTGCTTTGCAAAGTGTATGGAGCAATGTCCTGTTTTAATATGCACTTGTTTTTCCATTTCAATTCATTGATGAAACTGGGTAAAACCAAGATAACTAGAAAAAGACATTCAAAAGAACAAATTTAGGTTATACATTTTTTTCTTGAACCTCATCCACAAAGGTTAACTTATTCTATAGACATTATACCTAACTGTTACCCAATTTAATTAAAACACATCTGTGATGGGGTTTACACCCCCCAAACTATGGCAGAGACAGGGGAAGTGCTGGAGCAGTATGGGGCCAGGGAGGCCCCACCCCTCGGGCACTGGCGCTCGCATGCTCTTGCGAGAAGACCAGGATAAAGGGTGTTTCAGCAGCCCAAGGAGGGTGAGGGGAGAAAGTAGACCATTTCCTGCAGGAGCATCACTCTGAAGCAATAGGAAAGGAAACTTCCACAAACTCCTTCCCCCGCCCCTCCCACCAGGCGTTCCCCAAGAGAGAGGGAGAACTGTGGACAAGAACTTGAGAAGGCATTGTAGGCATTGGCCCTAGACTGTGGGGGGTTGAAATAAAGACCCTAAGTCCAATGTGACTGCACCGCAAACTGAGACACTGTGGTGGTAGGAACTGGCCCAGGGGGAGGTGAGCAAGTGGACCAGCCAAACTTAGGCTGGTTCAGGCTGCTTCACTTACTGGGGCCCGCTATCCATCATTAGGGTGACCAGACAGCAAGTGTGAGAAATCGGGACAGGGGGTGGGGGTACTTTTGATGATTTTCCAGGCATATTGCAAAAGCCATTTATGAAACGGGTTTTTTCAGAGGAGGTATGTTCGTGGTAGGGTAAAGGGACTGTTTTGCTGCTTTGATTTATTGGCTAGTTGGGTTAATTAATTATGTGCCTGATTCAAAGTCGAAGGACTTTGGAATAACTCACTGACTTCACTGGGCTCTGGATCTGGCTCTATTTATATATGATCAGTTTTACTATTGGGTGATCATCATTCATTGAGCTTTTTGTATTATAGTGGGGGGGGGGAGTGATTATTTAAATATAAAGAAATTAGATTTATTTTTGATATACATTTTATTAATGCACAAGATTTTTTTTTAGTACTAGTGGTTCAAAATTTATGTTTGTTTTTATCTTCTGGTATTGTATATGCTGCATCACATGACTGGGGCTGTTTTCACAATGTCCATGTCTGTATAATTTATTCATATATTTTCCCTTAACTAGATGCCCCTTATTTTGTGCTACATGCAAACTTTCACAAATACATTATTCCTTAAGGTGGCATTAGAACTCTGTTTCAAATAAAATCTACACAAGCTGCATAAGGTCAAACATCTGCTTCCTGAGTTTGACTTTATTGATGTCAGGGTTCCCTCCCCACTCTGAATTCTGGGGTAGAGCTGTGGGGACCAACATGAAAAATCTCCTAAGCTTATATTCCACCAGTTTAGGCTAAAAACTTCCCCAAGGCACAAATGCCTTTCCTTGTCCTTGGATGGTATTGCTGCCACCACCAAGTGATTTAGACAAAGATTCAGGAAAAGGACCACTTGGAGTTCCTATTTCCCCAATTTCTCCCTAAGCCTCTTCGCCCCCTTTCCTGGGGAGGCTGCAGAATAATATCCCAACCAAAAGGTTAACAAAGTGAGCACAGACCAAATCCCTGGTTCTTAGGACAGTGAAAATCAATCAGGTTCTTAAAAGAAGAATTTTATTTTAAAAAAAAAAGTAAAAGAATCACACCTGCAAAATCAGGATGGAAGATAACTTCATAGGGTAATAAAAAGATTTAAAACACAGAGGATTTCCCTCTAGGCTTAGCTTCAAAGTTACAAAATCAGGAATAAACCTCCCCCTTAGCATAGGGAAAATTCACAAGCTAAAACAAAAGATAATCTAATGCATTTCCTTGCTATTACTTACAATTTCTGTAATTGTAGATGTATTATTCTAGTAGGAGTTGGTTACCTGCTTGGTCTCTCACTTTGTCCCGAGAGAGAACAACACAAAGAGCACAGAACAAAACCTTCCTCCCCCCCAGATTTGAAAGTATCTTCTGTCCCCATTGGTCCTTCTGGTCAGGTGCCAACTAGGTTAATTGAACTGATTAACCCCTTACAGGTAAAAGAGGGATTTTATGCTACCCTTAGCTGTATGTTTGACAATTGGTAATTCAGATAACAGTAAAAGAAGATTAAAACCAGACTACGTTTTCTCCCAAAGCCCAGCCATTCTTAGGATCTCCTGTAAGATGCCCCTTCTTTCCTCTGACCAGAGGGTGGGGACACATCCCTCAGATCCTGGTAGAATTAATAAGCTATATCTACCATTTTGAATCAGCAGAACATACCCATTAGCAGCAGTTAGAACCCTGCATTAAAAGTAACAGAGTGGTTCAACAGAAGAGCCCAGCATTCCTGAAGAGTCATAAGTCCTGCCACACACACTCAACAATGTTAGTTTGTATTTGTTTGTTGTGTCTACACAGAGTTGATGCTTTTTTAAAAAACAGATTTAGAACTTCAGGTTCTGTTTTTCCAGATTCTTTTTCCAAAATATAAGAAAAGGTCTCTCACATTAGAGAGCATGAAAAATAAGAAATTAGCAAGACAGAGTTAACTCATCTTTATTTAGCTATTGAGAAGATCTTACTTCTGTGCTGTCTGTAATGGGGTCACTCGCTGGCTAGCCACTGACACGGAGCTTTTTGACACTGTACTGTTACTGCCCAGTGCATCTTCTGAGTGCACCTTCAGAGTGCACCTTTACACTGTCATTACATTGTCACATTTTCATAAACACACCAAATGCTTGCCTCTCTCAAAAAATGGTATAATAAAAAAGGCAGAGCAAATTAACACTGATTTACAATTAGCCCTCTAGAAACCATCAGTAACACATATCTGGTCATGGCTCCAATGCTGGAATAGGAAATTACATTCTACTGTGAATCTGTGCTCAGCTTTAACAGCAGACAGTGCAATGTTTTTTTTCAGAAGAGTGAGAGTCTCCATTAGTGTACGCGCATGCACACACACAGAGCAAATCAATTGAAATACATAGCGGCCATCAGCAGAGCACAGCTACAAAGAAGCCTGTATCAGTACGAAGATTTGTTTCTTCTTGTGCTCACTGTGAAGTAAGTGAACGTGGACATGAAGCGCCTTGCTAAAACAAACAAGTTAAGGTGCAGTGTTAATATATGAAGTCACATACAATTTGAAATGTTGTATAGTGTACGGTGCTCTGCCCAGCACAGCTGAGAGGCATGTGCTTGTGCAAGCAAAGGTGGCGGTATGTCACTTTTAAGCCCTCTTCCCCTCCCCCAGCCTTGGGGCTCACCAGAGGCCAGTTTAGCCTCAGCACAACGTGGAACAATCTCAGAGATGCTCTAATATGCACCCATCTACAACAGCTCCCAATAGGCCAGTCCAGCAACCAGAGACCATCAGACTGCAGCCCGAGCTGTGAGACCCTCCTACCTCACAGGGTGCTGGAGCTCAGGCTCCAGCTTAAGCCCAAACATCTACACCACAGCTCAACAGCCCTTTAGCCTGAGCCCTGCAAGCCCAGGTCAGATGGCATGGGCCAGCCACAAGTGTCTAATTGCACTGCAGAGATACCCTGACTGATCTGAGGATTTTCCTTACAATAGGAGAATCCCCATGTAGCTGATGAGCTGCCTTTCCAGCTTGTCTGTTCCATTAGAGCAGCACAAAGTAGCCCTGGGGGATGGTAGGTGGCTTGAAGATCTAACCCTATGTATTCAGGGGGATTAATTCTCTAGTCGAGTTATTAAATTGGCTACGCTGTAATTAGTTTTAAAACAGTCTTTATAAATATTCTTTACAAATATATTCCAAGCTCAAGAATCTGGAAAAAGAAATATTCTGTACTTCAAAGAGGATACATTTATTGTTAGCGTGCCTGCATTACAATTACCTTACAGATCTCTGTGTTCCATTATGAGCTGGAACTTAGTGTTGAGAAGTAAAACAGGAAAGCAATGGCATATTCTACTGAATATAGCTGCTTTGATTAATTATTAAACCACTGATACATACTTGATACTTGAAATGGCTTTTCAAAGAGTCCAGTGTTCCCATTAGCAAATGAACTGCTACTCTTGGCAGTTGGTAACCATTACTTGCAACAATGACATGCTTAAAGTATGTGAATAGCCTCCACTTAGGCTACCTAATTTACTTGGGTTTTTTCAATACCCATTTCCTCTAAAGCTTTAAGTGTGTTTTCTCTGTTACAACAGATCTCCGCCACCTCCGCACCCAATACCTTGCTTATGTTAAATTATCAAAAAATGTTGTCTCAATTTTCTACATCCATTTACTCCTGGGGGAATTCTGCGCCACTGCGCATGTGCAGAATTTATGTCCCCCACAGATTTCTTTGCTTCCCTACAGAAAAATAACTAACAGGGAAGCAAAAAGAAGCCACAAGAGTGGTCATGCGACCCTCCCCAGCAGTATGTTTTGGGTGCCCAGGGCAGCCGGCAGAGAGGTAAATCACTGTGGGGTAGGGGGCGGGACTGGAGAAGACCCAGTTGGTGGCTCCTACCCTGCACTGGGCTCAGCTACTAGTCCCAGCTTGGCTGGGGACGACGAGACTTCCTCTTCCCCTGCACGGCATCCAGGGCCATGTCAGACCCACCCCCAGATGTCTCCCCTAGCTGTAGGAAGTTTTGCAAACTCCCCCTCCCCGCGGTTCATGCATGCATCGCTCCTCTGCTGCAGGGGGGAGGGGTCACTGTACAGGGAGCTGCTCCCCCATCCGCCCAGCCCCCGTGCATCCAGACCCCCTCATACCCAGACCCTCCTGCTGAGCCTTACCCCCAACCCGCACCCAGAATTCCCCAATGAGCACCACTACCCCTGCACCTGGACCACCCTGACAAGTCACCCGCACCCAGATCCCCACCCTATCAAGACCCAATCAACTGCACCCAGATTCCCACCTCATTCCCCCAGCATCTGGAACCCCCTGCGCTAAGCCCCCCACACCCAAACCCCCCGCCGAGCTCTATCCCCCCCCATACCCTGACACACACACCCGGCTGAGCCCCAACCATCTTCACCTGAACCCCACTGCAGAGTCCCATTAGTGTTGCACCCAGAACCCCCCAACAAGCCCCTGTGCATCCAGATCCCCTCCGCACCCAGATCCCTCACTGAGCTGCCCCCACCCAGATTTCTCTACACAGAACCCTCTCAACCCACACCTGGAACTCCTCATACTAAGCCCCTCCACACTTGGACCCTGCCTTGCTGAGCCTGCTTGCCAACACCTGGTGCACCTGGCATAGAGGAGCAGGGCCTTGGGGTGTTTCTGGGGCAGGCCCTGTCTTTGTACTGTGTCAGGGTTGGGTATAGCCTCACCACTGAGTCTGTAATCCCAGGTGGGAGCTGCACAGTGATCTCCCACCTCTGTGCAGCCAGTGACTTGTGCTCCCCAATGCCATGCTGGAATCTCCGCATTTATTTGACAAATAAAATTTGGAGAATTTTAATACATTATGCACAGAATATATTTTTTTGGCGCAGGATTCCCTCAGGAGTAATCCATTGCATCCAGTTAATTTCATGCAATATACTCAATCACTTTATCATATTTTGAAGTATCCAGGAGTCAATTAAAAATATTAAAGACACAAACAAAAATTCTATTCAGGCACAAATACACCCAATAGAACGCAATTTATGTTGGCCGGTTAGTCAACAAAGTATAATATAATGGAAAAGCTAAAGAATCAATGTAGAAATAATAGGATATACTGACGTGTAAATATACAGTAATTGCAGTGAAAATACTAAATATTTGTTTCCTTTAGACAATAGGCTTCCCATGGAAGAACAAATCAAAATGACTTTATAAAGATTACAGATATCAAAATATGAGCAGTGTTGTTGTAGCCATGTTGGTTCCAGAATATTAGGGAGACAAAGTGAGTGAGGTAATATCTTTTATTGGCCCAACTTCAATTGGTGAGAGAGACACTCTTTCAAGCTACACAGAACTCTTCTTCAGGACACTCAGACATGCTATCAAGCTACACATTCTCACCAATCAAATTCCAAACAATTCCAAGTGTCCGGCAGCTTTTGAGACAAAAACTTTGTTCCCTGTATCTCAGTTCAGGTAGTGCTTTTGTTCTGTGCCAAACACTAAAGGTGTGTAGGGTGACCAGACAGCAAATGTGAAAAATCGGGCTGGGGGGGGGGGGGGGGGGAATAGGAGCCTATATAAGAAAGACCCAAAAATCGGGACTGTCCCTATAAAATCGGGACATCTGGTCATCCTAAAGGTGTGTTGCTGCTGAATTTTTATTTCAGCATCTCATTTTTGAAATTCCTTCAAGTTCGACCACTTAGGTTTGGGCTCTATCAATGCCACGGGTAAAGGAGTCCTCAGTTGTCTTCCCATCAAAGGTTCTGCTGGAGACAGTTCAGATGCAAAGCAGTGTTTACCAATATCCCAGGAATGCTTTATATGGATCCACTGCTTTTTACAGAAAAGCCCTTTTAAAGTCTGCACTGCTCTCTCCACCTCCCTGTTGCTCTGGGGATAACACAGACCACTAGAATGATGTTCAAAATCTAGGTCTTCTGCAAGAGCTAGGAATATTTCAGTGACAAATTGAGGCCCATTATCAGATATGGGACGTCAGGAACTTGGAAATACTGACTTTAGTACCTGGTTGACCTATGCCGATGAAGCATTCGTAAGTATGGCCAAGTCAATATATCTGGATAAGTAATTGACTACAATAACTTGTGTGTGTCCTTTCCAGAAAAACAAATCTGTGGCGACTCGCTGCCAAGATCTGTCAGGTAATTTTGTAGAGAGTAATACTTGTGTTTTTTCTTTACTACAGACCTTGCAGCCCTCTACAAAGCTCTGAATTCTGTGTTTGCTAATTATGTGTCCTATAAATACTGTCTGTTCCTTTCCAAATTCACATTTTTCATTCTGTGAAGCCAGCTTGTTGGAATCGACTCAAAACTACAGTTAGTCGCTGATCATGTTCATTTTTCTCTCTGCCACATACCAATACATCATCTGCATGGCAAAGGATGTCAGGAAAACCTTACATGATCTGAGAGATTCTCTTCTGGAAATGTTCTGGTGCTGAAGATATGTTGAATGGAAGCTGATTGAAACAGTACCTTCCAAATGGGGTGATGAATGTAGTTAATACTATAGTTTCTTTAGCAAAGGGGATTTGACAGAAGACTGCTGAAGCATGTAACTTTGAGAAGACTTTGGTCTCTGATAACTGAGCTAATGTCTGGTCAACGGCAGGAAGCATGAGTCTTTCCCTGCACACGTTTATTAAGTTGTGTATGATCCACACAAATTCACATTTTGCCACTGGGTTTCCATACTACAACCATGCCTGCACATCAGTCAGTAGGTTTTTCTATCTGGGAAATAACCCCCATATCTTGCATTCTTTTTAGTTTTTCTGTAACTTTCCCTAGCAAGTATACAGGGATGTGGCATGGAGCGGAGAGAGCAAAGGGAGTCAATGATGATAACAGTTTTATTTTATACTCCCCGGACAGCCTTCCTAGCCCTTTGAAGATGTGTGGCTAGATCTCCTGTATAGTTTGCTTTTTGCCATTAATACATTTCCGTTTCTTTAGTAAGTGTAGTCCTTGTATTGCTGGCAATCCCAGTAGGGGAGTGGTCAGTCCTTGTATTTCTTATTTTAGGGGATACGTTAGTCTGGGGAGTCTAAGTATAACTGATGACACAGAAACAAAGTAGGTGCATTAACGTGGCATACTGAGCTTTTGTTGAAACCTTAAAGAACTAAACTCCTGTTTTACACCTACTTCACTTCACAAGTCCACTTTGTTGCAACCTATTTAGGTCTTACTTTGCACACACCTGAAGAAATAAAGCCAAGCTGCCATAACATAAAATATTCATGATATAATTCCAGTCAGTGATCATACTCAAACAGCAGCTTGTTTACCCTTTCCATTCTTCTGAGCACAATTGACAAACCATGCCTGTGAGCCCCATTGTGTGTCCACTTAATAGGACCTGTGCATGCAGCGCTCCCATGTGCTTTTATGTGTGTTTATAAATGCGTTTAATTTCTCTCCAAGAAGACTAGGTGTATATCAAACTGCTGTTTCAGTATGATCAGTGGCTGCAATTTTATCTCAAATATTTTAAAAATAGATAGATCTCATACATTAAAACAGGTAGAAGTTGAGTTTAACCTTAATTTTTACATAAAATTATTTTACTCTGAGTAAAAAAAATATTTCCTGCTTACTGCATTTGACAGTCCCTCCAACTTAACTTTTTCCATTACAAGACTGCTCTCTTTTCTTCATACTTCAATAGATCAACATTTTTGGGACAGAGCTAAATATGCTTTACTTAATGTTTTTTTAGTATTATGCTATTTATTTAAAACATTATTTAATTTCTATAGGCAGGCTCATGCATAAAAATATACTGGCAAGAATAATTGACTTTTTCAAAGAAAAGAACTCAAGAGTAAACTGCATTAGACTGGGTAATCAATGATTATTGAATTTTGTGCTCCAGGCTAGTGTTTCTGTCAACAGAGATCCTTCAGACCAAGGCTTTAATGAATATGGTTGAAATCATGAATTGAAATGAAATAATGCAGAACTAAAACTCTTTGTTTTTTAACTCTGAAAGAGTCCACCTACAGATCATAATTAAAATACTACACTATAGCAAATACTTACACAATTATATTAAAAACAATTTTTCAATCCAAGTAAAATCCAGCTCCCTAACAGAGAGTGAAACAATGTATAAATATTTAAAAAGTCATTGTGTCATATATATAAATATATAAATTTGTAATAAACCTTTACGATCTAAAATTGTCATTCTACCCATGTGTTATTTGCAACCAGGCATGCACCTTCACCATAATTTTCTTAATGATCCAGTGGTACAAACACTTACTGACATGAGTAACCCATTATAGTCAATGGGACTACTCGTGTGAGTGAAGTTACTCACATGCATAAGCATTTGCAGGATCAAGTCTTTAGCTATGCTATAGAAGTGCAGTTTAGCATATCCAAAGCAAGAATTTGAAAAAAAAACCTACCAATCTTCTATATCATAAAAGAGAGTCATACAAACAAACCACTTAATTCAGATATTCTTTGGAGATAGCTAATTTAGCTTTCTGCATGGTAGGTTTTTTTTTTTTAATCTTCATATGCATTTGGAGACACACTGAAGAACCTATTAAAATTACAGACTAAATAAAAAGAGCTGAATTTGCAAATTAGAAGACTGTTTAAATTTCACTTCCTGTGCTTACTCTCTGTGTAGCTCACCATTTACATTTTTTGCCTTGGCCTTGAATTAAGACATTCCCAGCGGTCACAGGGCAAGCCCAATGACAGGTGGTCTATATATTTTAAACTCTGGACTAACCTGTCAAATCAATTAACTGTCATCTTTCTGCTTTGTTGAATACCACAGAAATTCAGTTAAATAAAAAAATATCAAAGACAGTCATGACGCTGACAGCTCACACTTCTTAAAACAAAAGCTCATACACTGTAAATGAGATAAAGCCCATAGTTTACAATCTACTTTTATGTGTTGTTGATGTTCGAATGCAAACCTATCCATTTACTATTTTCAATCAATAAATGGAAAAATAAAAACCCTTAATTTATCAAGGAACTGAGTAAGTGTGCATGGGATATATTCAGCATTTTTTCTCTCCAGATGATTGTTATCTGGCTGTAGGCCACAGGCATTCAGGAAAAATGCTAGCTGTTGCTGTTTCTTGGAACAGGGATTCATGTGGTTCTCTTGTCCCACACACCTAGTTTTCCTGCGCCTCAACTATTTGCTCCTATACACACACAAAAGATTTATAATTCTTAATGCATAAAAATTATACTTGGGAAAAACAATCAGGTCCAACCAGTTCCCAAGGCCAAAAAATAGTATTTTTAAAGAGTTAAATCAAACAATTATATGCAGTACAAAAAAGAAAAAAAGAAAAGTGACACACAGCAAGACAAATCTAGCTGAGTCTAATATTAAAATGTTTGTATTATCATATTGGTTTTCTGTTACTTTGCCTTTTCCCCCACATTGTGATCTGTATTACATTAAACTAGACCTCCACCTTATAAGTGCTGCAAACTGAAAGTACGGCCTGGCAGAGAGATAAACAAGATGATTAGTGCTTCTCGGAAACTCATGATTTACCAACACCTCTCCTACAGTAATAAAAAAAGAATAATTCAGCATAGCTCATCCATTTATTTTAGTTTTCTGAATGCCTGAGAGTTACAGGGATTTTTTTTTTTTTTTTGGTTTAGACATCATATGACGGCCAGTCACTTTAAAAAAACAATTATAAATTAACAATGAATAGCAATTACATATTAATAAGTTTTAACTTATTAAATAATAGGTGATCTTTAAAAATAAAAATTATTCATAGAAAAGTTTTTTGTTATAAGCTCTGCATTTTACACAGACATAATATACTGCACATTTGTACATAATTTGAAATTCCTCTTATTTGTGTGAATCCCATTTCCAGCTCGTGGTGTTATACATCTACCAATGGCTAGAAAGCTGTAACTGTTTGTCTCCCATTACGAGTTATCAGATAAGACATGCCTCGATTTATCTTTAAATGAAAGATCACTAATCAAACTGCATTTGCTCCCATGCAAATCCACTAACAATTTGCCATAGTCAGTAAAAATACCAATGTAGTCAAGCTATATATAAGTAGCCCAGCAGCCATTACAGATAAATGTTTTCACATAAGACCCTATAACACTATCTTAGTGAAATGTTGGAAATCTATATTGAACACATTTCCTGGAAACACAGTATAAATGATTTTTCATACAACAATGGTGTCTTTTTTCACCATTTTTTCTTATTAATACTGATGTAAATCTGAGTCATATTAATCATACTAACAGCACTAATGTAGAAATATGCTTAAGATTCTAAAACTAAGATATAATAAAATTCAATGATTTTCTGTTATTCAAGAAAAAAAATCCATCATGCCTGGAAAAGTGGATGTAAAAAGTCCATTTGTAAAACACAATGGACCACCAATCCTTTGGGTTGTAACTAGAATGACCTTCTACTGTTTTGTTCAGTCTCTGGAAACAATTTTTGTGACACACAATCTATCCTATGAAATCCACAAGCCATTAAGGTTCTTTATAATAGGCTGACTTTAAAGGAGTAGTTAAAAAAGGCATTGTTTTCTAGCTGCCCAATAACACAATCACAAATCAATTAATGAATTACAAATCAAACTTGACTTTACTTTGAAGAGCAATAGCAGTCTAAAAGAACAACTGTAAACCTTTCAATAGGCAAATCCTCTCACACTGCCTCCCCTCCACACAGTTGCTTTCAACATACTGTCCATTATTCCATGCCCGAATAAAGTTATATTAAGACAAGGAAATTATCTTTAAATGTAACAAAAATACAAAAAAAAAGAATCTTTACACTGATGTGTCAACAATATTTTAAAAGATTTTTGAGAAATGACTGAAAGTTTATGGAGAATCAAGAAAAGGTTCAACAGAATATCAGTATTCTAATCTCAAAAAGATTCTTTACACAATTACTATCCTTGTATTCGGGAGGTGTGGGGAATAGTAAAGTTCATAAGTGGACCTCCAATAACACAAATGCTAGGAACTCTGAATAACTTTTTTGGATATCTTCCTGGGGCTGTGATAGGCACAGCATTTCAGACTCACTATATCCAGAGGTGTTTCAAAGAGCCCAGTGATTCCACAATGCTACTACATTCCACTTGATTTAATTATTAATGCACAGTTATAACCATTGACATCAACAGCTTTGGTCTCAATGTTTCAGAACTCACCTGCCCCTCTCTCTTCAGCACTGAACCTAGCCTGCAATTAAAAGTAGTAAAACACTTGTATACTATTTATTGTGTATTTTATTTAATTGTAATATATTGTCAATCAATTTCTTTTGTAAACATAACTTACTACAAGAACTGATAGAACAGCAGATTTTTGATAATGTATATTATCCAGAGAATTTCATTGGTGTTTGTCAAATAACATTCAGCAAATGGTGTTTGACCAACTATAGACCTAGGTGAATACAGAGTGGAGAGGAGCGTTTTTGAACAAATTGGACCACAGCATTTCTCAGTGCTATTTGGCCGTCCCTTCACTTTTGGTATTGACTTTTTTCCCTTCCTAACATCTTTTCCTGTCATCTTCAGTTTTTTTCTCTTTTCATTTTTCTCTCTCTCCCCAGCCTGTTATCTTTCTTTCTCCCCACTTTACCTACATTCTACCTCCTTTCAACCTCTCCTCCTATATTTTGGCTCACCTCCCTCCAAAATTCACTTTTTTCTAAACTTATGCTATCAATCCCTCTCTTCCCTCTCTCATGTCTTCCTTGCCTCTACAACCCTACCCAAATACATGAGTACTGGAAATTTTACAGGATACCTAAAAGCAAGAGGACTAGATCTACAAGCCACATTCTGATACTAAAGATGGGGGACCCCAGTGTCCGGGGGCAACACCCAATTGAGAAACCATTTCTACCCAGGTGCTTGTCCCTGGACTTGCTCAGCAGCTCTATCTTTTTTATCAGCATTTGGAAACTAAATATCTGACAAAACTGACGCGCCTGTGCTCACACCAATTCCTCAGTGACTGCTAGCTAGGAGAGATAAGGAGCATATTTTGTCTCACACATTCTTTTTCTCACTTCTCACACCACAGCCTTCAAATTGCTACCAGGGCTGGTTGTGATTTCCACTACTTTACACCTCCTTCAGCCTCTTGGCTGCTGCATTTCAGGTGCATCTCTCCCTCAGCATCTGGGATGCTACTAGCAGCATAGCAGAGATGCTCCGCCTTCCACAACCTACCTTCCCAATGAATATCAGCAGTGCCTACCTTTGCAGCTGCTCACAGTTCTCCTAGGCAGCAGTGGAGTGAAACTGATGCGATTCCTGTCCATTTCACTGATCCCCACAGTATTCTGATTGGCAGCAGTGACAACAGAAGCTGAAGCAAGGGAAAGCACTGCAAAAGCACTAGAGTTGTCAGTTTGTACTTAGGTCACGCGATCACATTTGAAATATTACTTTCAGAAACATAAGAGCTAGAACTTTTTTTAGTTTTAACTTGTTTTAAATGAAAGCTTGAGATGCTGCATATATTAGCAGTAATTGTCCAAAAAGGCTTTCTTCTTACCCTGGATGTATGGACTTTTCACACACATTGTAGAATATGAAATTGTTAGTCAAGAATTCTATATTTTCTATTACAAAAAACACTACACAAAAAAAAAAAAAAAAATTAAGGTTGCAAAGTTAAGTACACCAAATTAGGAGGAACCAGAATTAAGGTTGATTCTTCAACCCTAATGTGTCCCATCCCCCCCCTTGAACATATGCATTTATGATACAGTTTTTAATTACAAGATCACATACTTTTTCTAAATCACAGGACCCTGTCTCAGTCAGTGACCAGGACTAAACAGATACTCAATATTTTGTTTTTTTATTATTATTGTTCAATATATGGCCCCAATGCCTTGCTTACTGCACACTATTCAAGTCCTGTTCTAAAGAGAGACTAATTAATTTCCTCATGAACTTCTCTATGCCTCTCAGCATTGTAATATCTGAGTGATTTACAAACATTAATTAATTTTCACAATACACCTCTGAAATGAGAGGCTATTATCATCCTCATGCTCCTGATGGGAAACTAAGGCAGAGAGAGATTAATATCCAAAAGGGCTCCATTAATTATGGGTGCTCAATTTGACATGCATAGGACCTGATTTTTTCAGAGTATGTAGCATGATATAGTACTTTATATGTTCAAAGCACAGCTCCCATTGACCTCAGTTGCAGTTGTGAGTGCTCAGCACTCAGACAATGAGAATACACTATTAATGACAACTAGCAAAAAGTTTGGTTTGAAGGTATCCATACACTGCTATATGATGGCTGCATGTGTCGGCATACCCAAGCTATCTTTGATCGAGCTACTCACTAAAAATATACTCCTGGGAGAGTTCTGTGCCACTGCGTGCATACAGAATTCATGTCCCAAGCAGATTTCTTTACTTCCCCACAGAAAAATGACTTCTGACAAGGAAGAAAAGGTAAGCCACAAGAGCAGTCACATCCCCCTCCCCAGAAGCATGGGCTAGCCACCCAAGTACAAGCCTGTAGGAATGTACTTGGGTGGTTAATCTGTGCTGCTGCTACTTCACTGCTATTTTTAGTGAAATAGCTCAATTAATGCTAATCGGATATGCCTACACGTGCTGCAATCACATCTCCCAAATACAGTGTAGACATACCCTAAGTGATTAGCCTAGCACCACATAGGAACTGGCAGAGGCAGGGATAGAATCCAGCTCTCTAGGGCAGTAATCAAGTGTCTTAACCATGAGACCATTCTTTCTCTTACCACAATTCTCTGCCTCATTCATACAGACATTCCAACTTCTGCAACAAATGAGGTAGGGCTTCTACAGACAACAAACAGCCTCCTTCCCTACACAACCCCAATTAATCCCCAGAGCACAGTCTATCCTGTGCACTGAATAATGCAGGGTCCTATGGGAAAAGATAGCATATAATCATGAAATTAAAGGATGTATCATAATGAATATGCAACAGGGATTCAAAGGGTTTCCTAACTTTTAGGTGCTTGACTTTGCAACCTTAATGTTTTTAAGGTAGTTCTGTGTGTGTAATTTCTTAGGTTTCCAAAAAAGGAAACTAAAAATCAGAAAATGTAATCATGTGGCATCACATGGACACCCAAATGGTTCATAAACCAGATTGTAACATTTAGAGCCACAGCAGACTACTTCCACTTGAGCTAATGGAGTAATTGACAGTAGTGGTAGGTTGCAGGGTGCTCTGGGGCTGGAGCACCCACGGGGAAAAATTGGTGGAAGCAGAGCACCCACCAGCAGCTCCTTGCCAGCCCCCCTGCCCAGCTCACCTCCCCTGAGCACGCTGCTCCGCTTCTCCTCCCTCCCTCCCAGGCTTGCTGCCAAACAGCTGTTTCCTGCGACAAGCCTGGGAGGGAGGGGGGAGAAGCAGAGTGGTGGCAGCACGCACAGGGGAGGAGGCAGGGCGGAGCGGTTCCTCTGCCACCCTCACCCCCCAGGTTACTTCCTGCGGCCCTCCCCGCACCAGCTTACCTCCGCTCCGCCTCCTCCCCTGAGCATGCCGCCGATCCGCATCTCCCCTCTCCCTCCCAAGCTTGTGTGCGGCAAGCCTAGGAGGCAGGGGGGAGGAGGGGAAATGCGGCGCGCCCAGGGGAGGAGGCAAGGCCGTGGATTTGGGGAAGGGGTTGGAATAGGGGCAGGGAAGGGGTGGAGTTGGGGCAGGGCCAGGTAAAGTCGGTGCCTGTGCTAGGTTGCCATCCTCTATTTGGACCAGCACTAGAGGGAGATCAGACACACTTTGCCAGTGGAATCAGAATCATAGGTTTATAGAATCGTAGGACTGGAAGGGACCTCGAGAGGTCATCTAGTCCAGTCCCCTGCACTCATGGCAGGACTAAGTATTATCTATACCATACCTGACAGGTGTTTGTCTAACCTGCTCTTAAAAATCTCCAATGTTGGAGATTCCACAACCTCCCTAGGCAATTTCTTTCAGTGCTTAACCACCATGACCGTTCGGAATTTTTCCTAATGTCCAACCTAAACCACCCTTGCTACAATTTAAGCCCATTGCTTCTTGTCCTATCCTCAGAGGTTAAGGGGAATAGTAAGTTTCTAGCCCTCATGGTTATATATTCTAGCCCTCATGGTTATAGAAAAAAGCTTCAAAATATGACATTATATCCTAAAGATTTAGATACTAGAAGACAAACAAAGAAACCAACATTTATAATTTAAAAAAACCTTATGATTTTTAAGCCAGTTTTATGACTTTCTTTGTTCAGGCCTGACTGATGATTTTTGAATGCCTGAGGTTGGCAATAATGAATCACCATGCAAGTCTCCCTTCCTTCCTGCCCCCAAGTCAATTTGTCCTGGTGATTAGGTATGGAATAGCCTTCCCATCCCCAATTTGAGTATAATCAATAAGGGGTGGTAGTCATCAGGTCATCCTCTCTACCATTACCTTTCTGAAGATTAAGTATTTGCCTATGGGAAGGGTGCAGTCTCTCATCTGAGAGAACCCTGGCAAAGTTGCATGGTCTGGGAAGGCAAGATGTATTCAAGCCTAGTGGTAGCAGTGGACATGAGCATCCCCATGCCCTGATACGTGAATGAAGAAAGGGCAGTAGGGCCAATGACAATAGAGGAGCTACGTTCTCTCCTTTTTTCATGCTGCGAAGCACTTCCTGTGCACTAGGGCTTGTTGTATTTGTTTCTCTGAATAACGTTGCGACCTTTTCAGCCATTCTTTAAACTCAAACTCTGCATGTTCACACCGATACCTGCTGTCAGCAGAATGTGTCAGTTTTCTGCAAAACAGAACATATAAGCCCACCAACTTTATTGTTGTAACTCTGTTTGTTTCTGTTACAGGCAGCCATTGGCTCAAGTGCAGTGCTGTTGTTTCACAATAAGCATGGGCCTGGCTTGCATAGTATTGTTCAGTTACTGAACTAATCAATTGCTTAATCGTACTTGTACTTTTATGGCCCACTTTATCGTAGAATCCCTCACAATCTTAAATATGTTTATTCTCACAGCACCCTGTGACAGGGTGCTCAATCTTTTCCAGTACTGCCCCCCCTTAACAGTAACAGAATCTGCCCACGCCCTCCTCCATTACTGCACAGCCAAGGCTTACTCAGCAGGGCCGGCTCCAGGCACCAGCCTACCAAGCACATGCTTGGGGTGCCACCTGGAAGGGGATGGCGCTCAGGGTTTTTTGTTTTGTTTTTTTAAAAAAACATACTGTGCCCCATGGCGCTCTAGGAGAGTGGGGCAGCGCCCGGGCTCGCCGCCCACCCCGCGGTGCTCCAGCCGGCAGGGAGAGCGGGGCCGCGGCCATCCTCCTCCTGGCGCTCCAGCCGGCAGGGAAAGCGGGGCTGTGGCTGGGCTCGCCGCCTGCCCCGCAGCGCTCAGGCCGCCCGGGAGAGCCGGGCCACGGCCAGGCTCGCCGCCCTCCCTGCGACGCTCCCTGCCGGCGCCCCGCACCCTGGCCGGGGCAGAGGGGCCTGCCGCGGGCCCGCCGCCCGCGCTCCCCGTCCCGGCCAGGGCAGCGAGGCCTGCCGCGGGCCCGCCGCCCGCGCTCACCGGGGCAGCGGGGCTGCGGGCGCGCCATCCTCCTCACCAGCGCTCCAGGTAGGAGGACGGGGGGGGGGGGGGTAGTTGTTTTGGCAGGCATGGGGGGGGGGGGTTTGTTCACGGGGGCGGCATTTGGAGGGGTTTTTTTTTGCTTGGGGCGGCAAAAACGTTAGAGCCACCCCTGTTCCTCAGCAGTGGAGCTTGGGCTGAAGGTGGAGCTGGGGACAGGGGTGGAGCTGGGGCTAGAGGCAGAGAGGAAATAAGGGCAGAGCTGGGCTGGAGAAGGGGCTGTGGTCGGAGCTGCAGCTGGGGTCACAGCTGCTCTGGGGGTGGAGCAGGCAGCAGAGTGAAGCTGCAGCTGGGGTTGGAGCTGGTCTGTGAGTGGAGCTGGGGGTGGAGAGGATACGAGGGTGGAGCTGGTCCTGGAGGCAGAGCAGGACTACGGATTGAATGGGGTTGGAGGTTGAGCTAGTCTGTGGGTGGAGTGGGGCTGGAAGCATGCTGCTCTCTCCCCACCCCTTGGGGGGCTGGGACTAGCCCTGCTGTCTGCCCCCCTGAACATTCCTCTGTGCCTCCCTAGGGGGCTTGCCCCACAGATTGAGGACCACTATCCTATGAGTTAGGGAAGTACTAGTATCCTCATTTACAGATAGAGATTGTTAGGAGGCTGTTATAAAAGGGAAACTTACAAGTCTTTTTAAAAGATTCTGTAAAACATTTCCCATGTTCCAAACAGTAAAGAAGTGTGGAGAAAAAATGTGTTATTTCTTCATTTTTGTTTATCAATTGTTTCTAGTCAAGAGGATGTTGTCTTCTGTTATGTTCACAGATGTGTATGAATGTTTGAATAGTAACTACAGATGAATTATGTAGTTTAATTAAATATGAATTTATATAGAGTCCTTGCTTAAGCAATGCAGTTTTATAATACAATTTGGTCAGTGAGACACCATAACATGTATAGTTCTCTGCAGATAGGAAAACAATACTTCTGTTGTGCTAGGAGTAGAGTCAAGTCTTGAAGGTCACTTGGGGGAACAAAAATGTAATCTTTCCCAGATTGCATGTTTAATAGATGTTTAATGTTGGATTTATGCTATTATAGTTATTCCATATAGTTATTTAAAGGAGACTGGTTTATTTATGTAGTTTTAAGAAACCTACAATGGGAACAGGCTGAGACATCAGTACTTCAATTTTTTGCACTAGTTATTGGAACTTCTTTCTGCTAACAATTAGGAATGTAGACTATCAGTACTACTGTTCTTTCTTTCACCCTCAAGTCCAACTCTTGTTCCTTGTCTGTTAAAATAAAAAAATTTCATATGCCTTAACTCAAGAAACATATTTTTATAAGAAATGTCACCCTGTAGCTACTCTTCTCTTGAAATTACTTTGCTGCTATGACACTGCACATCTAATCATTTAGAATGGTGAGCAGCCAATGTGTTCCTACTGTCCAATATATTTATATCAGCTTTTTCTGATAACCCAGTTTCAAACAAGGGAATTTAGAGATGTGGGCAGCCATTGAACTTTGTTTCCTGTGGTGAATGTGTAAGTGCAAGTATTTATCATCAATATGTGAACTTACATCATGCATATAAAATGATAGGGTTATTTTTCTCTTTGGATACTCTGAATTGATTTTGACACAGAGTTATATGAACTAAAGTTAAGCTGACAGACAAAAAGCAGTAGGTAAAGTGTGTATTCTGCTACAGCCATCCCGCTCTGAAATTCTAAAGATTGAATGGATTTTTACTATTTTCTTCAATAGGGTATAATTGCCATGCATAGTACGTTATCAAAAAGAATAGGCAGCTGTTTGTCTTAAAAATATTTAGTCATTTACCTTATATAGATATAGTTTAGCCACTAAAATATATTATAAGCAAAGCTGATAGTGCTATCTATATATAATGATCTTTATAAGATCTTATTTTCATTTGCTTATAATATTGCCAAACTTAAAATGTTTTAGGCTGAAATTTTCCTTGCTGGGTGTCTGTCTCAGGCTTTTTTGTGTACGTTTCAGTGAAAAAGATTCATTTGTTACTGCAAACAAGATGAGGGGGAAAATGTTTCTTTTCGTGTTAAAAAATGCTTACAGCCATTTCACTGAGACGCTCTAGTGTCTCCATTCTTTGGGGGCAGAGACTTGAAATTTGTCCGGGGTGTGGGGGGTGGTGGTGTCATCCTGATACCAAGGATGTGCCTTGTGCTTTCCCCATGAAAAATAGTGCAAATCTGGCCGAATTATAGGTCTCCGGGGGGAAAAGAAACAGTTTGTACATGCTCAATAAAGACTTATTAATTTGTTGGCTATAACTATCTAAGGATGCCATTTGTACAAAGCACGCTCCATCGTGGGGCTGCAGAGACACAGTGGATTTTCCCTACAATTACTGTTATGGGCTGTTGTGAGCCACTGTGACACCTGGCAAAGAAAATGAGAGCAAGGGAACCTGTCTCCCCTGTACTCTCAATGCTTCTGGTGCCCAAGCAATGTGGAGAAGGAAGTGGCCTGATTGGATGCAGAGGTCTCAAGAGACAGACTTAAAGTGGGAGATGTGGCAGAGGGAGTAGATTGGGACAAGAAGCTTGAGAGAGGAAGAGTGGAATTGGGATCAGGGGTGTGAGGTGGGCAGCAGACAGATCAGATGAGGAGCCAGAGTGAGTGGGGACAGGGACTGATTGGAAAAGAAGATTGTGGGAGAGGGAGAAGAGGGAGATTGGGAGCTGGGATGGGGGAGAAGACTGGGACTTGCATGGGGAGCCCTGAGGGATGACCTAGTACTGGCTGGGCAAGGAGACGGGGACTGGAAGAAGATGCTGCATGGGGGATGGCAGGATGTAGACTGGGAGAAGAAGCTGATGGAGAGAAAAGACAGGACTAGTATAGGGACAGACACCATTACTCAGCAAATGTCTGTGAATTTGGAAGGGGTTGCAAGTGCTTTAGAGGACTGGATTAAAATTCAAAATGATCTGGACAAACTGGAGAAATGGTCTGAAGTAAATAGGATGAAATTCAGTAAGGACAAATGCAAAATACTCCACTTAGGAAGGAACAATCAGTTGCACACATACAAAATAGGAAATGACTGCCTAAGAAGTAGTACTGCAGAAAGTGATCTGGGGGTCATGGTGAAGCAAACATCGCTCTGGGATTGTCTATTAGCAAGACACGAGAAGTAATTCTTCTGTTCTACTCTGCGCTGATTAGGCCTCAACTGGAGTACTGTGTCCAGTTCTGGGTGCCACACGTCAGGAAGGATGTGGACAAATTGGAGAAAGTCCAGAGAAGAGCAACAAAAATGATTAAAGGTCTAGAAAACATGACCTATTAGGGAAGATTGAAAAAATGTGTTTGTTTAGTCTGGAGAAGAAGAGACTGAGAGGGGACATGATAACAGTTTTCAAGTACATAATAGGTTGTTACATAATAGGAGGAGGGAGAAAAATTATTTTTAAAAATGGAAGCTGAGATTCATTCATGTACTCACTTGACTCCAGGCGCTAGAACTTTAGGGGAAAAAATATCAAACACCACAAGACTTGCAATGAAATCACAAAGGTGGGCAACCCTGCTATTTGCATAATGAAAAACACATACCTTAACCTCAGTACCCACACAACCTGAGCTACCGATGCATAACCCCTTAATTATCACACAAAATGACAAAGTCAAACTTTTTAGAACCACAAACAAAACCAAAATAAAACAATGACAAACCCACCTATGTAATGCAAACAAGAATTCCTTACATCCTTCATGAAATGAAGGTGGGAGAATCTTCCATGCAGGGAAGAATCAGGCTGTTTCTGACCACAGCCTAATTTTTAAAAAGCCCCAACAGAGTCAGGTGGGATTGGCCAATGTCAACTTGGCCAGCAAGAGAGGCAGACAGCTTCAGCTATCCAGAAACAGCACCAGCAGCACAGCACCTCCCAAAAAGACATTAGCAAGGCAGTCTGACTTACAGTACATATACTGCACCATAGGTCACCACCACTATCATCATTATAACAGAACTCAGTAGCGCTACCATAACGGCAAAGTTTTAGGCATTCCCTTTATAAAGTCTGTCTTGCAGTGCAAAGCAACACAATTTGGGTTCCCAGCACAACTCAGCAGTTAGAACTAACTGCTCCCATCGAAGTCCATGACAAAGTTCCCCCACTGACTTCTGTAGGAGCAGAGCGAGGTCAACACAGTGTTTTTGAAAATTTAATCTGCAAAGTTATACAAGTCAAAAAATCAGATTTTGTTTCTTTCTTGTCATTGTTTAACTTCATTTTTGAAGTAAACTAGTTTGGATTTTTCCCTTTAATTTTATAATATCAGAAAACAAGATCAAAACCAAAACAAAAACGCTTTAAGTCCCAGATATAGAGGTAATGTGTACTGATAGCTCTAAACCTATGTCTCTGTCTTTCCAGACTACTGAACCACTTTCAGGATTCTTCTAATTTGTCTTGCGTACCCCCAAGTTTCACCTCACTTAAAAACTATTTGCTTATATATTCAGACATAAAAATACAAAAGGGACACAGTACTCTATTATTGCAAAATTGCTTACTTTATTATTTTTACCATATAATTATAAAATAAATTGACTGGAATATAAATATTGTACTTACATTTCAGTGTACTGTACAGTATATAGAGCAGTATAAACAAGCAATTGTTTGTATGACATTTTAGTTTGTACTTACTTCACTAGTGCTTTTTATGTAGCCTGTTGTAAAACTAGGCAATAATCTAGATGAATTGATGTACCCCCTGGAAAACCTCTGCGTAACCACAGGGGTACGCATACCCCGGTTGACAACCACTGCTCTAAAACTATGCAGCCTTCCTCTGCACAATATATATAAAGGCTGTCAATTGATTAAAAAAATTAATCATGATTAATTGTCCTAAACAATAATAGAATATCATTTATTTAAATATTTTGGATGTTTTTCTACATTTTCAAATATAATTATTTAAATTGCAACACAGAACACAAAGTGTACATTGCTCACTGTATATTTATTTTTATTACAAATATTTGCAGCGTAAAAAACAAAAGAAAAAGTATTTTTCAATTCACCTAATACAAGTACTGTAGTGCAATCTCTTTATGAAAGCTGAACTTACAAATGTGGAATTATGTACAAAAATAACTGCATTCAAAAATAAAACAATATAAAACTTTAGAGACAAGTCCACTCAGTCCTATTTCTTGTTCAGTCAATCACTCAGACAAAAAAGTTTGTTTACATTTGTAGGCGATAATGCTGCCTGCTTCTTGTTCACAATGTCACCTGGAAGTTAGAACAGGAATTCGCATGGCCCTGTTGTAGCGGGCGTTGCAAGATATTTACGTGCCAGATGCGCCAAAGATTCATATGTCTCTTCATGCTTCATCCACCATTCCAGAGGACATGCATCCATGCTGATGACAGGTTCTGCTCAATAACAATCCAAAGCAGTGCGGACAAACACATGTTTAGTTTCATCATCGGAGCCAGATGCCTCCAGCAGAAGGTTGATCTTCTTTTTTGGTGGTTTGAGTTTTGTAGTTTCTGCATTGGAGTGTTGCTCTTTTAAGAATTCTGAAAGTGTGCTCCATATCTCATCCCTCTCAGATTTTGGAAGGCACTTTAGATTCTTAACCCTTGGGTCGAGTGCCGTACCTATCTTTAGAAATCTCACATTAATACCTTCTTTGCCTTTTGTCAAATCTGCAATGAAAGTGTTCTTAAAATGAACAACATGTTCTGAGTCATCATCTGAGACTGCTATAACATGAAATATATGGCAGAATGTGGGTAAAACAGAGCAGGAGACATATAATTCTCCCCCAAGGAGTTCAGTCACAAATTTAATTAACGCATTATTTTTTTAACGAGTGCCATCAGCATGGAAGCATGTCCTCCAGAATTATAGCCGAAGCATGAAGGGGCATATGAATGTTTAACATATCTGGCACGTAAATATCTTGCAACGCCAGCTACAAAAGTCCCATCTGAATGCCTGTTCTCACTTTCTGGTGACATTGTAAATAAAAAGTGGGCAGCATGATCTCCCGTAAATGTAAACAAACTTGTTTGTCTTAGCAATTGGTTGAACAAGAAGTAGGACTGAGTGGACTCGTAGGCTCTAAAGTTTTGTGTTGTTTTGTTTTTGAGTGCAGTCATGTAACAAAAAAAATCTACATTTGTAAGTCGCATTTCACGATAAACAGACTGCACTATAATACTTGTATGAGGTGAACTGAAAAATACTATTTCTTTTGTTTATCATTTTTACAGTGCAAATATTTGTAATAAAAAAATATAAAATGAGCAGTGTACACTTTGTATTCTGTGCTGTAATTGAAATAAATATATTTGAAAATGTAGAAAAACATCCAAAAATATTTAATAACTTTCAATTGGTATTCTATTATTTAACAGTGCGATTAAAACTGCAATTAATTGTGATGATTTTTTGGAGTTAATTGCATGAGTTAACTGCGATTAATCGACAGCCCTAATATATATATTTGTGTGCCTTTGCTAACATTTAGAAACAGATTGGTGATAAATAACTGCCTGTGCAGATGAAAGCTGACTAACCTTTGTTATTAGCAAGTAATATGTGATTTAACTAATAAGAATTTTTTAAAAAATCAGAACACATAACTGAGGTATGTCACTTTCCTTAGTAGAGGTTTAGGGTTAGAGTTATTTCGATAACAGGTCTGGTCTACAATTTGACCTGATTAGCATTATCAGCACAAAGTTATTTTTCAAGTGAGTCAGGTTAGGGAATGTGATGACATTTCCATATAAGATTTTCTTAGTGGCAGGAGTTCATGCCATAGTCTTGCACATTATTCTCTGAGAAGACTACCTTAACCTGTGCAGTTTTTCTGAAGAGGGTCTCTCTCTGACCTCCCAAAGTGTTCATTCCAAGGGGGTTATCACAAGTTTAATATTAGGGTGACCATACATCCTGTTTTGGCCGGGATAGTCCCTTTTTTAAGCCCTGTCTCGGCCGTCCCTTCCTCTCCCCCCCCCCCCCAAAAGAGGCATTTGTCCCATTTGCTCTTGCTAACTTGATCAGCTGGTAAGAGCAAACAGGACAAATGCCCACCTTTATTAAAAAAAGTCACGTATGGTACAGCGGAACATGTGGGGGACAAGCGGAGATGTCAGCCCATTGCAAGGTGGGGGGGAGAGGAAGGGCTGAGGGGGGAAATAGACAACATTCCAGCATGCAGGGGCCCCCACAGGGTTCCAGTGAGGGGCAACAGCCTTGCGGGTAGGGGCGGAAAGCAGGGTTCCACCAACTGGCAAGAGCATGGGGGGGCCTCAGGCGAGTGGCTAGGGGTGTCTTGTTTTCTCTTTGGGAAATATGGTCACCCTATTTAATATTAATTCCGCCTCATCTCACTGGATGTGTGCTTCAGTGTTGGCAACGGCTGCTCTTCTCTCACTGCACATACTTCTTTGTTGCTTCATTCCCTTCTCCCCTCAATATCTGTATCCGGCTGGTGGCTACCATCCCACCACTGACCCTGAGAGCAGCTCTTGTAGCAGTGGTACCTAGTAAAGACAGCTAAACTGGCTCCTCATTTCCAGGTGCTTTTAACGGTGTCCAAGCTCCTCTTTGCCGGACAAAGAGCCCATGGAAGCAGTTGGAAATAAGGAGTAGAGTCAGCACCATGTGGCCATCCAGATAGCCTGAGAACTGCTACATCTGACTCAATCTCAAATGTATTCATTTTGCATCTATACCCCCTGGAAAGGTCTTTAGGTCTTCTTTTTCACCAAAGATTTGCTCTAGCACGGCTTGGAGGGAGTTCTCCAATTCAGAACCGGGGCCTGAGTTTCCGCTACAAGTAGCTGATGCCAGCTTTAGGCAGATTTCAGCTTGAAAACATTTAACTGATCCAATTAATTTTTGTGTACACAATAGTCAAGTTGTGTCTGAATTAATTCTGTACATTTCAGATCATCAGCTTTGGTAAACTGTTGTAACATTAGCATTTTTATGGTTCCCTAAGAGAGTGCTTAGCTAGACATGGATCTAGCAAAGCACTTAAGCACATACTTATCTTTAAGCACAAAAACTCAGGTATGACCATTCTGTACATTAGCAATTTCCCACACATACCTATTTGGTATTCTTTAGTGTTTTTGAATATTGAATGATATTCTGAAACTACCAAATAATTTAAATTTTAATAGTCACTATTAAGTATATACAACAAAATCTTTACATAATATGTTTATACTACTCATTTAAAATTCTTAACTTTCAGTGTTAAATATCTTAACCATTACAAATGACAGCAGGCTAAAATCTGACGTACAGATTGACACTTGGATATGACATTTTCTACCAAATACGTTCCTGATCCAGCAAACAGATATAATAATATAATAATTCTATTGGCCTTACTCATGTGGGTAAAATTACTTATATGGGTTTGTACTAATGAGGCAAAAATATGTAAATCAGTTAAATCACTGACGCAGCAAACAATGCATCATCATTTCTGCTCTAACACTTAAAAATGGCTTGGGGGGCGGGGGGGGGCAAAATATCTCTCTCAAATATTTTATTGTTCCAAAAAACAGTATTAAGGCATCAAAAGAAATATTACATATCTTTATATAATTATACATGCTAGGATGTGAGATTTCTGGTAATCCAGTGGCCTAATCTTTAATAAATGTAACAAGCAAATTTTATAATCCGACATGTGCAAGAGTTGAGAAAAAACAAAATATAACAAAGCATGCACACAACATCTTTTGTCTTAAAATGAGAACTTATCGTTATACATTTACTTTCTATAAACTGGAGCTTTTTGAGTTTACATTGAGAAATAGCTACGCACATGTCTACTACTTTTCAAAGTACTTTATCCCTAAAAGTGCACCATGCAATAATGCTACATAATTTTTACTGTTTATTGTATATCCCGTAGTAGTTCCCTCTGCACCGGAGATAAGGATGTGATATTCTCTTAAAATTCCCCCCTTTTAAAACCATCGTCTCCATAAAGACCTAATATCATGGCCACCAGCGGATGCTTTTTGGAGGGTAAGAAAACAGTAACATAGGCTAGTTATATATTTACTTCTGGTATTACCCTGTCCTGAGTACTGAGCATACAAACAATAAATAACATCCAGTAACCCATCTGCAATGAAAGTTACAGCCCAGTTCAGAAGCCAAATTGTGATCCTTTTATATTGCAAATGCCACTAGGCATTGTTACTACAAATACAATTATTTTGTAAACGTTTTATTTTTCACAGTTTATTATCAGCCATTTCAAGCTGTAATCTGCTGAAACTTGCTGGTTGACAGAGGCAAAAATCATGGATCATTCAGGATTTTGAGTAGGTATTTTTTTAAAAAATTGTAAAACAAAATGGTGCCTCCATATTGATTATGAAACAGAGAAGGTTAGAGGATGCCAATTCCATTAAGTTACAACTTTCAAAGTTATGATATTTATTAAGGGGTAAACTGTGAAGTGACAAAATTTGCAGGTGATTCAAAACTACTCAAGATAGTTAAATCCAAAGCATACAGCAAAGAGTTACAAAGCAATCTTACAAAACAGGGTGACTGGCCAACAAAATGGCAGATGAAATTCAATGTTGATAAATGCAAAGTACAGCACACTGGAAAACATAATCCCAACTATACATACTGTGACAGACCCAGACAAGTGGGATACAGAAATCTCATCAAAAGGCAAATATACTGGCCATTGGATGAATAGTTTTCTGTTCCCTGAGTGACCAGAGCAGGGGCTGCACTAGAACAAGCAGGAACTTTCTGGAACCAATTTAAGGCAGGCAGGCTAATTAGGACACCTGGAGCCAATTAAGAAGAACCTCCTAGAATCAATTAAGACAGGCAGGCTAATCAGGGCACCTGGGTTTAAAAAGGAGCTCACTTTAGTTTGTGGTGTGGTGTGCGAGGACGGGGAGCAAGAGGCACACAAGGAGTTGAGAGGGAGAAGAGTTGAAGGACTGAGGAGTACAAGCATCAGCAGACCATCAGGAGGAAGGTCCTGCAGTAAGCGTAAAGAAGGTGTTGGGAGGAGGCCGTGGGGAAGTAGCCCAGGGAGTTGTAGCTGTCACGCAGCTATTACAGGAAACCCTATAGACAACTGCAATCCACAGGGCCCTGGGCTGGAACCCGGAGTAGAGGGCAGGCCCGGGTTCCCCCCAAACCTCCCAACTCCTGATCAGACGCAGGAGGAATTTGACTGTGGGTTCTACCAGAGGGGAAGATCTCTGAGGCGATCAAAATCCGCCAATAAGCGCAGGACTCACCAAGGTAGAGGAGGAACTTTGTCACAATACACAATGATGGGATCTAAATGAGCTGTTGCCACTCCAGGAGTCACTGTGGATAGTTCTCTGAAAACATTATTCATTGTGCAGTGGGAGTCTAAAATGCCAACAATGTTGGGAATCATTAGAAAAGGGATAGATAATAAGATCGTAAATATCATATTGCCTCTATATAAATCCATGGTACGCCCACATCTTAATACCATGTGCAGATCTGGTTGCCCCATCTCAAAAAAGATATTGGAGCTGGAAAAGGTACAGAAAAGGGCAACAAAAATTATTAGAGATATGGAACCACTTCCATATGAGGAGAGATTTAATAAAACTGAGACTTTTCAGCTTGGAAAAGAGGCAACTAAGAGGGGATACGATAGAGGGCTATAAAATCATGACTGGTGTGGAGAAAGTAAACAAGGAAGTGTTATTTACTCCTTCTCATAACACAAGAACTAGGGAGTCACCAAATGAAATCAATAGGCAGCAGGTTTAAACCAAACAAAAGGAAGTATTTTTTCACAGAACGCACAGTCAACCTGTGGAACTCCTTGCCAGAGGATGTTGTGAAGGCCAAAACTATAACAGGGTTCAAAAAAGAACTAAATAAATTCATGGAGGATAGGTCCATCAATGGCTATTAGCCAGGATGGGCAGGGATGCAAAACTATGCTCTGAAGTGTCCCCAGCTTATGTTTGCCAGAAGCTGGGAACGGGAGACAGAGGATGACTCACTTGATGATTACCTGTTCTGTTCATTCCCTCTGAAGCACCTGGCATTGGCCACTGTTGGAAGACAGGATACTGGGCTAGATGGACCATTGGTCTGACCCAGTATGGCCGTTCTTATGTTATTTTCATTCTGCATTGGAATGAAAATAAAACCTTTTGTATTTTTTTTTACAAAATGGAATGGTGTGGAACTCTCCATTTTCAGATTGAAGAGGTTAAGTTCCTGATTAGTGCGTCTACTTCTCTGGTCAGAAGTGAATAGAGCGCCTTGGAACTCAGAAATCTTCCCATTAGAAACTTCATCAAACCAATATATCTTTGTGAAATGTTTCCGTTTTGGCGAAACAATATATTTCAAAGTCAAAAATGCTCCAAGAAGCTCTACTATGTAACATTCTTACTGTTCAGAAGCAGTCTAGATAACGTAATAAGGATTCTTATTATGCAAAGTTTCATTAAAAGGAACAGGTTGGGTGGTAGAGTTTTAATGGTGCACAAAATGAATATAACACTTGCTCAGGCATATTATGTAATAAGCATCAAGTTTTCTGAGTACCTGGGGCAGTAATTTCATTATCCATTATTGTCACAATGTTACGTCTCATTTAAATGAATGTGACACCTGCAATACTAATATCATTATGAATTTGTGTAACAAAAATACCATTCAGCAATACTAATAGTATGTAATACTGTGAAGTCAGATAATCTCAACAAAAATAATGTAGCTGATGCGGCATCTCAAAATAAGGTTAGCCTTTTACAAATAAAGGTTAAAGGAAATGAAATTAAATAGAGCTGTAATAAAAACTTGATAAAAAGGGGGAAATCCAAAGTTGGGACCATCCTTTTACCAGGAGAGCCTTCGCTCTTATTACCCTTTGTTCATCCTATTGTGCCAAAGCAGTATAGCCCATCTGAAGAGGCATGAAGAGGGCTTCAGAAGAGTGGTGATGCTATATACCAGAGGTTCTCAAACTGGGGGTCGGGACCCCGCAGGGGGTCGCAAGGTCATTACATGGGGGGTCATGAGCTGTCAACTGCCACACCAAACCCCGCTTGCCTCCAGCATTTATAATGGTGTTAAATATATTAGACAGTGTGTTTAATTTATTGGGGGGGGGGGTTCACTCAGAGGCTTGCAATGTGAAAGGGGTCACCAGTAAAAAAGTTTGAGACCCACTGCTATATACCATCTAGCATAAGCTACAATACCCAGGCACAAAAGGGGAAGTTAAGGACAGAATAAGGTCAACTTTTATCCAAAATCCCCAGAGGCCTATTCCATTTTTAACTCTTATTTTCTTGCTTTTTGTGTGGTTGTTTGATCCTAGAGTTATTTTAATACAGTTTTTGCATTTCATATTAAACAGTGTACATAAAATACCCTGTGCAATATCAAGTAAGAACATGAGAAATATTACTGCACATGTGAAATGATTGTTTGCAGTAATCCTCAGCTCCATTAGGTACATTTAAATAGAATTAAAATGTTTACGTGTCTTTGGACATAATAGTCCGAATACATAATATTACTGGGGGGGGGAGGAGAGGAAGAGGACATACCAGAAATGCTTACACTATTTGAGTGAACAACAGATCCTTGATTCCATTAGCTCTGAGCTGTTGACATTTGTATCAGTAAATACAGTAGAAGATCATTTCAACAATGCAAAGAATTTTCTAAACATAAAGGAATGCCAAAGGAATCATTATTAAAAGGCTTGTCATTCCTCTTAACCTGCACTGCAAACAGTGAATTGCTGGTGCATAGTTAAGTAATATTTAAACATAGAATGTACATTTAATTTTATAAATTACATGAAATGTAGGTTAAAGAGCAAAAGTTTTAGCAAAAGCAGCAGCATCCCTTGACATTTTGTACAACATAATTTAAGTGAATATCACACCTACTCACCAAAACAGTGACACACAATGTACTTGAAAGAGCAGACAAAAGAAGCATTAAGAAGCAATTACATTTGATGAGATATCTCAATAAAAGACTCTGGTATTTGATGACTGATGAACAGTCAAATCTCTAGAGTTTGAGTCTCTTGTAATACATTTTATTAAGTAGCTGTTTGAAGTTGCAAGCCCCATGTGCATCCAATGGCAGAACTATGCATTATGTTTTAGGCGATTATTTGACTCTGGATTATGAGCACTGATGAAAGTGGCAGAGAACATGCCAGTTTCAAAATTGCCTACCCACCCACTTGAAAATATTTATAGTGTACATGACCTTGGCAGGTTAAAGTGTGTAGAAAAAATATTTATCATTTTATTCTATTAAGAGGAGTTAAAATGAAAGGAGTAATCACTATTAAGCATTTGGTCCTTTCACACAGTTGCCTCATGCTAATTTTTTTAAAATTAGCTAATAGAATCATAGGTACATACATTTGATGTTGGTTTGCTTGGTGTTTTTTTTTTTGTTGTTAAAATATATTCTATTATACAATCTGTTAGGGAAACACTATCTTAACACAACTAATTTGATATATATCCATGTGATTTGTGTGACACTAATAAAGCAGAAGAAAGCTAAAAAGTTGCATGATTTCATTAACTTATTTCATTTTAAAATTCTAGTGTTTTGTAGTTTTAAATTTGATGTTCCTGATGTAGAGTACACAATTGTAAGACGGTACCTTGCCATGATAATCTTTTTAAAAAAGAAAGTGCTTTGCTTAACAGATCTCAAATCAGTTGCACATAAATCATACACATTACTTTAATGTAATTTGTGTAACAATAAGCACTTATAAAAAAAAGCTCATATTACTAAGGACGGCCCATTAAACACCCGAACAAAATATACACATCATATATTCAACAAATATTAGGCCTATCCCAAAAAGTGAACCATCTTGTTTGACCAGCATAAAAAGTTTGATGCAGTTGATCAGAACTATGTCTGTCATTTTTACTACTTGCATTTCCATGAAAGAAGAAACTTGTTTTTTTTCTAAATTACAATCCAATTTTTCAGCATTTAACCCTAAAAAGATTGTAATTTTTTCATAATATACTTTACTCAGATGGAAACAAAAGTAAGTGATGGAAAAGGAAACTGACAGCTACTTGAATGGTACATACACATAAGAGTACATTTAAGCTTCATGTTGCCAGGAAAAGGCAGAATACAAACTCTTAACAGCAAAGCTCCCAAATCACAGGTCAAAGGAATAGCAATCCTATTTTAAAATAATTTTTGTGCATGACTGATTATACTGTCAACACCTTCCGTTAGAGAATGGCATAATAAACTCAGATGTCTGTGAGTAGCTTCTCTCCCATTGTCCACTCAGGCATTTCTGGGCATTTCCAATCCATTGGGATAAGTCAGGGAGAGACCAGGAACTCAGAACACTGACAGGTACAGAGAATTATCCAAGTGCATTGCAGTTTATAATACAGATTTTGCAGGGGTCTTAAAAACAGGCATTCTATTTTGATTTATAGCTACTACTGCAGATGTCTGACAGCAAATTAAAGGGGGGGGGACCCTGATTACTTAATTCCTGAAGCAATTCTCAACATGCAGCAGCAAAGAATCCCACTTGAGTTACTTTCTACTGTAATGATCAGGGCACAGTTCAGACACAAAGGACTGACTCTCAATCAACAAATATTAATCATCAACTTGAACTTATGCAGGAGCAATTATTTTTTAAAAAGCAGTGTAGCAGACATATGAATGTAGTTATATTTATATATAAAAGTGTTCTAAAAAGGCTATCGTATCAGTTTACAACACAAAGTCCTCTAACAAAAGGCTTGCAACAGTAAGAATCAATTAACTGCACCTGAAATATTAACCACTTCTACAGACCCTGCTTGATTTGAAAGCTATAATACTATGATAGCTTTTCTTTCTAATTTCCTACCAGGAAATTTAGACAAATAAATAATAGTAGTCTAATGCCTATAATACCTGCATGAGGCTCACATGTAGATATCTATCCAGTGTTAGCATTTTGTAATAAAAACAACATTGAATATTTATCACAACAAGAAAACATTAGGTTACACAGTGCTTACTTCGAAAATGCTCTGAAGCATAATAATAGACGTCCTCATAGCCCTCATGGTAATCCTCCTCGGGTCGGTACTTTTTGCCTTTTCTTCTTCTCGATCTTCTTATCTGCTTCACAAAGCCCAAGAAACGTTCCATCTCTTTCACCAGCGCACAGTTATCAGCCCAGTTTACCTTTTGCTGGTCTTAACAGCTAAGCTTCACAAAAAGCTGTTTGAGCATGAATGAACAGCAAATATAGATGGGGAGCTGCACCCTTTGACTAGCCACTCTGATACCATTAAAAAAATAAAAATTAAAAAAAACCAACAGTTTCAGTTATGACAAAGCATTCTGTTTTACCTTTAAAAGGACCTTTATCAAATCCATTGTTTTTATGTTGAAATATTGCAATCAAGGTAAAGAAGGAAATAAAGAGAAGTGTTTGATCACAATCAGCTTTTGAACAAAACAAAACAAAGTTCAGAAGATCTGCCTGACAGCAAGAGGAATCCCAGCACTAGAATTTCACTATCCTATGTCTCCATCATTTGAAGAGGAGCTGGGGGGGCGGGGATACATGTTAGTCAATGGACTCAACCATATCAGAACGCAAAACAGGTTTTCTGTAGCCTGTTCATCACTACCCTGATGTTTACTGTGGCACATGCTCAAGACCTCATTTGATTTAATTTGTTTTAAAAATGTTAACCATGCTGATCCATTTCCGATACCACACATGGTGGATGAATAAACAACAAAGTGGTTTAATCCATATACACAGCCTACTCACCGACAAGTGTGTGTGCTGAATGTGTTAATTGGAGCAGCAGGGAGAACGCTCGGCAGCTGCTTAAAAATGACACGTTTGCCCACAGGGCATTAACGTATTCCAATCATTGTTTGATCTAAATATTAAAATGCACTTCACAGACAGGCGCCGTATAGATCCAGCACGGCTATACAGCAATGCAAACAAAGAAAGCTACATCATGACCACACTGTACTGCTTACCCTTTAGTGTACTCATCTAAAATCCTAGCTGAGTTGTAAAACTTAAAAAATAACCCAGAGCAAACCAACCAGGCATGAAGCAGAACTGTGTTCCCTTAGCAAAAAGCCTGAAAAGGTGCCCACATTTTTCTGACTACTTGTTTCTGCACTCCACAAGCACGCTCTAAGATAAGCAAGGAATTTCACAAGCATTTTTGACAAAATTCACCTCCTTTAGGAGAGAACAAAAGCAATGTCCATTCAAATCCAATCAGTTGAACATTTACCAGTTTGTTTTGTAACCTCACCACTCCAGTAAACTGAGTAGGAAACATCCAGTCCGCTGCCACATTTGGAATGCAATCAATCACATCGGTCAAATTATCTTGTACCTACTTACCTACCACCACAACATATCCTGTTCCTCCTTACCCTATGAGAGGAGTCCCAATTATTTACTTTGAAAGCCTGGTCACTATAGTTATTTGATGAACAAGTCACTAATTCAATTCATTTTAGGTTATGTCTACATTATAAGCTACATATATTCATGGTAGTTCAATGAGAACTAGTGTGAGTATCAGCAGCAGTGTAGCTGCAGGAGCCCGGGCAGTGGAAGGTGCAACTGAGCCATGCCCAGTACAAACACTCGTGAAATCAGAAGGTACCTACCTTGGCACAGCTAAGCCATGTCTTCACTTCCACTGTCCATACATGCTACTGCTGCTATGCTACTATTTATACTTGTGCTAACTCTTGTGAAGCTACTAGGAGTATTTGTACACAAGCAGGGGAATCATCACACCCTTAGCTCGTAGTACAGACATAGCCAACTATCATAGCTCTCATATGGAAGTTACTTTTTGTTACATTCCTGAACACTGAGATTGTGAGATAAAATGATGGAAAACAACATAATGACACATTTTTTCATAAGTCAAACTTTTTACAAGCATTTTTATGAACAGATCACCGCATCCTACAGAGTTTTAGTTTCTCTCTCTTTTTTGCTACTCTGCTTCCAAACAGTACAAAACATATTAAATGAAAACTGTGACACCTTTTCTGCAAATATTTAGAGTATTATAGCAGGAGAGGCAGACACCCCTGAAGAGTTGGGTCTTATTATTATTATTGCTTACGTGCTCCCAGTCTATAACTCTCTCCCCAACCCCTTTTTCAGTAAGATATTAACAACTTTTTGAAACATTCACCTTTAAGACCAAGGGTGGGCAAAATACGGCCCGTGGGCTCACGGCACAGCGGGGCACTCAGGCAGGCTGCCTGCCTGCCATGGCCCCACGCCACTTCCAGAAGAGGCTGGCTGCTGCTGGCATGTCTCTGCACACCCCTGGGGGTGGAGGGGAGAGGTGGTTCAACGTGCTGCCACCGCCCCCAGAACCGTTCTCACAGCTCCCATTGGCGGGAAATCAGCCAAAGGCAGCTGTGGGGGCAGTGCTTGCGGGTACAGGTAGTGCACGTAGACCTGCTGCCCCACTCCCCACAAGGGGCGTGCAGAGACATGCCAGTAGCACCCGGCCGCAGCTGCTTCTGGGAGCAGCCTGCCCAAGTCCTGCTGTGCCACCAGCTAGGAGCCACCTGTGCTAAGCACTCTTGGCCAGAACCTGCATCTCGCACCTCCTCCTGCACCCAAACTCCCTCCCAGACCCCACACCCCATTTTGCACTCTAATCCCCTACCCCAGCCCGGAGCTCCCTCCTGCACCCAAACCCCACACCCGTCCATTAATATAGTAGAAATCTGCAGTCTGTGATGACTTACCAAAATTCGTGGAGTGCCCCCCTCCCTGCAAAAATTGTTGCCCACCCTCGTTTTAGACGTTTCATTACGTTAATTGAATTTATTTCCCCTCCTTAAAAACCCTTAACACCTTTGGGTCAACTGTCTGTAATGGGCCATGTTGATTATCACTTCAAAAGTTTCTACTGATAACAGTTCCTTTCAATTAATTAGCCTCTTAACGTTGATATAGACACTCCCACCTTTTCATGTTTCTCTGAATGTATAAATATCTGCTTACTGTATGTTCCATTCCATGCATCCGATGAAGTGGGTTCTTAACCCACGAAAGCTTATGCTGAAATAAATTTGTTAGTCTTTAAGGTGCCACAGGTATTTTTCTTGTTTTCTTTTTGCTGACACAGACTAACACGGCTACTACACTGAAACCCATTTTAGACTGAAATTTTCCAGACTTGGACTCTACCTAAAAGTGATTTTTTTAATTATTTTTTTTAGCAACTAAGTAAAAATGGTTCAGCTATTTTTAAATAAGAGGGGGTGAAAAAAACATAACTTTCCCCAATACAAAACAAACTTTGAGACTTTTTAACTGCCCTACAGTACGAGCGGCTAAGGGTTGAAAATTGAAATTTGGCATGGATATGGCCTTCACTGAGGAAATGGGCCTTTCTTTATTATTATTATTAGTTCTGTTGTAACAATGAGCCTCACTTTGGGAAGAGGATCCCATTGTCCTAGGCACTGTACACACATGGACGGTCTACACCTAAAGAGCTTGCAGTCAATCCCATGACTAGAGATAACAGATTGAGAAAACAAATAGGAGGAGACAAGGTAACAACAAAACAATCATGACTAGTGTAATAAGTGAGACAAAGTGGCTGGCTGTTGATAACATATTTCTTGGTGCATTTGGGGTGACAACCAGATCTATGAAGGTAGATGTGGGCATAGGCGCCGACTCCCCGGAGCACCCACGAGGAAAAATTGGTGGGTGCGCTGCACCCACCTGCAGCTCCCTGACCTGCACCTCTGCCCCAGCTCACCTCCACTCCACCTCCGCCGCGAGCGCGCCACATTCCCACATTTTCCCCCCTTGCTCCCAGTGCTTGCCGCCCCCGCCATGAAACAGCTGTTTAGTGCGGCTGGGAGGGAGGTGGGTAGAGGCGGAATACGGCGGGTTCAGGAGAGGAGGCGGGGCTGGGGAGGGGATTTGGGGAAGGGGTCCAATGGGGTGCGGGAGGGGGGGGGAAACGTTGGGGAAGGGATTGGAATGGGGGTGGGGACAAGGGGAGGGGAAGGGGTGGATTTTGGGCGGGGCCGGGGGGTGCGAGCACCCACCGGCGCTGACGAAAGTTGGCGCCTATGGATGTGGGCATCCGTGGGTTTCTTGTATAGGGTTGTCTCTGGGATTCCATTGTTGAAACTGATCATGGTGTACAGAAAGTAGATGCTAGTATGGGAGTGCTCCAGAGAGAGTTTAATGAATGGGTGATGGTGGGTGAAGTTGTGGTGGAAATCTGAGGGAGTTTAAGTTGTCTGTCCAGAGGATGAAAATACCTTTGATGTATCTCAGGTGTATCATTGGTTTCATGGTGTGTTTGTACAGAAATCCTTCTTCAAGGTGGCCCATGAAGAAGTTGACATCATCATGCCTACCTCCGTAGATCCAGTAACCATCCTAATACACCAAGGAATTTGTCATTTACAGCCCATCACTCAGAAGCCACAAAATATGCTCCAAGGAAAAATTCCAGGATACGCACCGTAACACACTCAAAACCGTCTTCACTAAAAGAAGGACACTGCACCAGAGAAGTAGATCACATCATGGAATGGGCCACCCAAATACCCAAAGAGAACCAGCTTTGATACAGAAATAAATCCCTCCAACTGCACACCCTTAGCTGTCATGTACCATCCCACACAGAGACCCATATCATCCAACTACAGCCCATACTCCATGAGGATGCAATCTTAAAAGAAATCTTTCTTGGACCCCCTCTTCTGGCCTTCAAACAACCCCCCAACCTCTCCAAACTCATCATCAGAAGCAAGCTCCCCACAGACCAGAACTAGGGTTGCCAACTTTCTAATCACACAAAACCACCCTGCCACCTGACCCGCCCACCTTTCTCAAGGCCCCGCCCTCCCACTCACTACATTCCCCCTCCCTCGGTGGATCACTTTCCCCCACCGTCACTCACTTTCACTGGCCTGGGCCAGAGGGTTGGGGTGCAAGAGGGGGTCAGGCCTCTAACTGGGGGTGCAGGCTCTGGGGTGGGGATAGAAATGAGAGATTCAGGGTGCAGGATGGGGCTTCGGGCTGGGGCAGGGAGTTGGGGTGCAGGCTCCAGGTGTGGGTGAGGGCTCTGGGGTGCAGCCGGGGATGATGGGTTTGGGGTGCAGGAGCGGGCTCCAGGCTGGGGGTGGGACCAAAGGATTCGGAGTGCAGGAGGGGGCTGCAGGTTGAGGCAGGGGGTGCAGGAGGGGGTACGGGCTCTGGAGTGGGGCCGGGGATGAGGGGCTTGGGGTATAGGATGCAGACATATCTCCACTGCTACAATGATCAACACCGTCACAACACACCTTTCAAAATCCATGGGTCCCACATGCGCTAAGTTTCTAATTTGCAGGGGAGGGGGATGTCTTGCCCCCCAGCTCCGCCCAGGCCCCACCCCCACTCCACCCCTTCCCCCAAGGCACTACCCCTACCCTGCTTCTTCCAACCCCCATCCCTTCCCTGCCTAGTTCCATCCTCTCTTCCGAGCGTGCTGCGCCCTCACTCCTCCCCCCTTCCTCCCCCAGTGCCTCCTGACACAGTGAAACAGCTGGCAGGCAATAGGCACTGGGAGGGGGGGGGCACTGATCTGTGGGGCCCACCAGTGGGCAGGAGGTGCTGGGGAGAGGGGGACATTCTGGTAGGGGGCTGCCAGTGAGTGCTCAGCACCCATGGAGTCGGTGCCTATGATGGGTCCTACACATGCCTATCACAATACGTGGTATACCTCATCCAGTGCACTAAATGCCTCAATAACAACTGTGTGTCTGTGAAACCAATCACTATGCTCTCAATGAACTCACACAGGAAAATGTTAAAAGAGAAAAACACCCTATCACCTGTAGGTGAACACTTTTCACAAAGCAATCACTATATCTGATCTATCAGTCCTCATCCTCAAAGGAAACCTAAACAACATTTTAAAAAGATGAGCCTGGGAGCTTAAATTCATAGTTGTGCCAGACACTAAAAAACAGGATCTTAATCAAAACACTGCATTTATGGCTTATTTCAACACTCTGTAACCCACTAGCCTCCTTTTTTGTCCAGCAGTGTTAATGGGCCACTTCACCTTCCCTTAAAATATGTGCTAACTGTGTATGCTAAACTATCTGTTTGATCTTGTATTTAGCTGTGACACTCTTAGAGCTTATGTTCCTGTAAAGTGCTACAGTTCATGTACAGTGCTTTAGTGAAGAGGGTTCTCCCATTCACATAGTTAATCCACCTCCCCGAGAGGTGGCAGCTAGGTCAGCGGGAGAAGCTCTCCCTTGTCAACCTAGTGCTATCTACGAGAGGGTTAGGTTTCTATAACGACTTCACTCAGGAGTGTGGGTTTTTCATACTCCTGAGCAACGCAGTTGTTCTATAGACCTATATCAGTACCTTTCCCAGACCTGAAGAAGAGCTCAGGGTAGCTTGAAAGCTTGTCTCTCTCACCAACAGCAGTTGATCCAAGAAAAGATATTATCTCACCCACCGTGTCTAGTATCTTGGGACTTACACAGCTGCAACAACACTGCATTGTGTAATAAGCAGCAGTTCTAGCACACCAACTGCCTGCTGATTTTCTAAAGAAAATTGGTTTTACTTTAAGTTTTGAAAATTGCATACTGAGCTTGCACAGTAGATTTTTTCCTCACTAAGCTTGTAAAACACATAGCTAAGGAAGGATTCATTGTGCACAAGTGTATGGCTAACTTAGAAAGGTAGTGAAAAAAATATACTGAAATATATCGCTGCAAACTGATAGGGAGACCAGCAGCTGGGAAGAGGTTCTTGCACTCGTTGTAAGGCATTAGAAGATTGAGGGCAGGTACCTGTGCAATTTCTAAGCTGGGCAGGAGGGAGCCCATACTCTGCTACATAATGCCCATTTTGGTCAATTTCATGGTCATAAGATTTTTAAAATCATAAATTTCATGGTTTCAGATATTTAAATCTGAAATGTCACAGTATTGTAACTGTGGGGGTACTAACCCAAAATAGGGTCATGGGAGGGGAGTGTCGCAAGGCTATTGTAGGGGGGGAGGGGTTGCGGTATTGCTGCTCTCCGTCTGCCCAACTCTGTAAAATCTGGTCTCCCCTACAATAGTCAGATTTCACTGTACATGACATGTTTTTCACGGCCGTGAATTTGGTAGGGCCCTACTGATACACCTTAGGGTATGTCTACACTACGAGAGTAGTTCGATTTTACTTAAACCGAATTTGTGAAACTGATATTACAAAGTCGAACGTGTGTATCCACACTAAGGACAGTAATTCGACTTTGTGAGTCCACACTAACTGGGCAAGCGTCGACATTGCAAGTGGTGCACTGTGGGTAGCTATCCCAGTTCCCGCAGTCCCCGCTGCCCACTGGAATTCTGGGTCACGCCCCCAATGCCTGTGTCGAGGGTGGTTTTGGGTAACTGTTGTCATTTTTCCCTCCCTCCCGCCCTCCCTCCGTGAAAGCGCCAGCAGACAATCAGTTCGCGCCCTTTTCTGGTGATTGACAGCGCGGACGCCACAGCACCGCGAGCATGGAGCACGCTGCGGTCATCGCTGCAGTTATGGCCGTTGTCAACACCTCGCGCCTTATCGTCCACCTTTTTCAGAGGCAGATGCTGAGAAATCGGGCGAGGAGGCTACGGAAGCGCGGTGAGGACATTTACTCTGAGGTGGGCACACAGCTCTCACAAACCATGGGACCCCGCACCCTGGACATCATGGAGGCAATGGGTCATGTTGATGCTGTGGAACGACGATTCTGGGCCCGGGAAACAAGCACGGACTGGTGGGACTGCATAGTGCTGCAGGTCTGGGATGAATCCCAGTGGCTGAGAAACTTTCGGATGCGTAAGGGCACTTTCCTGGAACTTTGTGAGTGGCTGTCCCCTGCCCTGAAGCGCCAGGACACCCGGATGCGAGCAGCCCTGACTGTCCAGAAGCGAGTGGCCATAGCCCTCTGGAAGCTTGCAACGCCTGACAGCTACCGGTCAGTCGCGAATCAATTCGGAGTGGGCAAATCTACCGTGGGGGTTGATGTAATGCAAGTGGCCAATGCAATCGTTGAGCTACTGCTCTCAAAGGTAGTGACCTTGGGAAACGTGCAGATGATCATAGATGGCTTCGCTGCGATGGGATTCCCAAACTGCGGTGGGGCTATTGATGGAACTCACATCCCTATTCTGGGACCGGACCACCAGGGCAGCCAGTACATTAACCGAAAGGGCTACTTTTCCATGGTGCTGCAAGCACTGGTGGACCATAAGGGACGTTTTACCAACATCAACGTCGGATGGCAGGGCAAGGTTCATGATGCTCATGTTTTCAGGAACTCTGGTCTGTTTAGACGGCTGCAGGAAGGTATTTACTTCCCGGACCACAAAATAACTGTTGGGGATGTGGAGATGCCTATAGTGATCCTCGGGGACCCAGCCTACCCGTTAATGCCCTGGCTCATGAAGCCGTACACAGGCGCCCTGGACAGTGAAAAGGAGCTCTTCAACTACCATCTGAGCAAGTGCAGAATGGTGGTGGAGTGTGCTTTCGGACGTCTGAAGGGGAGATGGAGAAGCTTACTGACTCGCTCTGATCTCAGCCAAACCAATACCCCCATTGTGATTGCAGCTTGCTGTGTGCTCCACAATCTCTGTGAGAGCAAGGGGGAGACGTTTATGGCTGGGTGGGAGGTTGAGGCAAATCGCCTGGCTGCTGATTACGCGCAGCCAGATACCTGGGCGATTAGAAGAGCCCAGCGGGACGCGCTGCGCATCCGGGAAGCTTTGAAAGCTAGCTTCCAGACTGACCAGGCTTACCAGTGACTATTACGTTTGTTTAAGCAGAAGCTGAACCTGCCTCCGTTTCTTTACCCAGTTAATGTTGCCTATCCTCTCCAATTACCAACCCCCTTCCCCCCCTTCCCACACACCTTTAAAAATAAATGAAATAATGTTGATTAAAACCGTCTTCTTTATTAAGGATTTCTCAGTAAAGGGTTGACACTGGGATGCATACTGCGGTTGGGGGGGCAGGTGGAGTGATGGAAAGTACACTTCCAAACTCAGGGAATGAGAGGCTCCTGCTCCTAGAGCAGTCCGCAGTGGTGGACTGGTTGTTGCTGCGGAGCCTGCCACCCCTCCTTTTTGGGACTCTGTGTGTGGGGGCTATGTGACTTTGTGGCGGGGGAGGGTGGTTACAGATCCCCTGCTGCGTGGCTCTGTCATCCAGGCTACGGACTGCTGCATAAGATCTGTAACCGCCCTCCCCCACCACAAACTCACAGAGCCCCCCCCCCACACAGAACATGAAAACCACCTCCCAGACTGACCAGGGTGCCTAGTGGCTGCAATGTGTGTGTGACCTTCTGGTGGACCTGCCCCCCTGTCTGTACCCTGGTAAAGGCGCCTATCATCTCCAATTACCAACCCCCTTCCCCCCCTTCAAACACACCGTCCTTTACAAGAAAATCAAGGAAACAATACTTAACAGAAAAGTAATTTTTATTAAGGACTTCACAGTTATGGGATGAAACTGGGACAGTGGCTAGGGTGGGGTGCGGTTGGAGGGAAGGAAAGGACCCATCAAATCTTGGGGAATGAGAGCCTTCTGCTGCTTGAGCAGTCCGCAGGGGTGGAGTGATTGTTTCCATGGCCCCTGCCGCCCCTCCTTCTAGGGACTTTGGGTGAGGGGGGGATGGGACTTTGTGGCAGGGGAGGGCGGTTAGAGATGGAATGAAGCGGTACTCTGTCCTCCTGCCTCCAGTCCTGCAGAACATCTACAAGGCGCCGGAGCGTGTCCGTTTGCTCCCGCATTAGTCCAAGCAGCGTCTGAGTAGCCTGCTGGTATTCCTGCTGCCACCTGTCCTCACGAGCTTCAGTCCTCTCTTCCCATTCGCTGGATGCTCGCTGGTACTGACAGATGTCCTCTCTCCGCTGTGGCGCCTCAGTTCGGGAACAGACCATAAGTTCCGAGAACATGTCGTCCCGTGTTCGTTTTTTGCGCCGCCTGATGTGCGCCAGCCTCTGGGAGGGGGATGCAGGGGTAGCCCGGGAGACACTAGCAGCTGTGGGATGGGAAAAAGGGAGTGAATTCCTCACAAAGATAAATTTTCACGAACAATGAATATAGTCTTTCCCTGTGAACAAGACCATGCACACTACCTATCACATGTGCACTCAGTACAAGGTCGAATTTTCAATCTTTATATTGAGTGCCTGGGGTCTTGGTGTACAGATCACACAAGCGGGGCCGGAAAACGGAATTCAGCTAGCAGGAGGCCATGGTAAGCCGTAGACTTTTGGCTGCTGAAAGCTTACTTTACAGCAGCACTCTCCTTTCACGTTCCAAGCACTGCTCCTGGCGTTGCCCAGTTCCTGCTGCCGGCGATCCGGCAAGCATGAACTCTCCCCCTGTCACACCCACGACGCGGCTATACCCGTGAAAGGTCCCTGCATGCTGCCGGCGAACTGCTCAGCATGAACGGTACGCCCCCCGCCCCCACCGCGTGGCTGGTCCCGGGAAAGATCCCTGCAAGCTGCCAGCGAACCGCTCAGCATGAACAGTCCGCCTCCCTGCCCCCACTGCGTGGCTGGTCCCGGGAAAGATCCCTGCAAGCTGCCGGCAAACCGCTCAGCATGAACGGTTCGCCTCCCCGCCCCCACCGCGTGGATGGTCCCGGGAAAGATCCCTGCAAGCTGCCGGCGAACTGCTCAGCATGAACGGTTCGCCTCCCCGCCCCCACCGCGTGGCTGGAAACTGCTGGGTAGAGTTATTTAAAGGAAAAGGCAGTCACTCCCCATACTAAAATTCCCCTAATTAAAACCAGGGCACCATGACTGATATCACTCTGATGAGGATTATGGAGACAGACAAAGACCGTATGCTGCGTGAATGCCAGCAAACACCGGGGCCGTATGCCGCCATGCTTTGCCAGGCAATGATACCGGAGTACCTGCTACTAGCCTGGCGCGGAAAAGTTTCCTACCATGGAGGAGGCAATAAGGCCGCTCTCCCCAGGAACCTGATGCAAAGGCTTTCACAGTACCTCCAGGAGAGCTTTGTGGAGATGTCCCAGGAGGATTTCTCCTCTATCCCCAGACATGTTGACAGACTTTTCGAGTAGCTGCACTGGCAACGACTAAAAACTAAAGCGCCTATGGCAAACTAATCAATAAAAACCCATTGCCAACATACCATGCACATTCTATTCAAAATAAATGTTTAACACACTCACCTACTGATCCTTCCCCTGATTCACGATCCGGGTTACCGCCTTGGGAGGGTTGGTAGGGGATCTCAGTCAGGGTGATGAAGAGATCCTGGCTGTCGGGGAAATCAGCGTTGAAAGCGCTGTCGACTGCCTCATCCTCCTCATCTCCTTTCTCATCTTCCCCGTCCGCAAAAACCTCCGAGGAAGTGGCAGTAGATAAGACCCCATCGTCCCATCGTCGGAGTCCACGTACACTGGTGGGGTAGTGGTGGAGGCACCACCTAGAATCGCATGCAGTGCCTCGTAGAAACGGCATGTTTGGGGCTAGGATCCGGAGCGTCCGTTTGACTCTTTGGTCTTCTGGTATGCTTGTCGCAGCTCCTTGATTTTCACGCGGCACTGCATTGCATCCCAGCTGTAGCCTCTCTCCGTCATGGCCTTGAATATTTTTTCATAAATTTTTGCATTCCGTCTTTTGGATCGGAGCTCGGATAGGACGGATTCATCTCTCCACACAGCGATCAGATCCAAGACTTCACGATCAGTCCATGCTGGAGCCCTCTTTCTATTCTGGGATTGCATGGTAACCTCTGCTGGAGAGCTCTGCAGTGCTGCTGAGCTCGCCACGATGTCCAAACAGGAAATGAGATTCAAACTGGCCAGACAGGAAAAGGAATTCAAATTTTCCCGGGGCTTTTCCTGTGTGGCTGGTCAGAGCATCCGAGCTCAGACTGCTGTCCAGAGTGTCCACAGAGTGGTGCACTGTGGGATAGCTCCCGGAGCTATTAGTGTCGAATTCCGTCCACAGTAACCCGAATTTGACATGGCCATGTCGAATTTAGCGCTACTCCCCTCGTCGGGGAGGAGTATAGAAATCGATTTAAAGAGCCCTTTATGTCGAAATAAATAGCTTCTTTGTGTGGACGGGTGCAGGGTTAATTCGAGTTAATGCTGCTAAATTCGACATAAACTCCTAGTGTAGACCAGGCCTTAGTGTATCACTACAACAACTATTCATATCTAAGGTACATAAATAGGGCTTTCCAGTGGACTCTAGTCAAAGAGCTAGTTGATTTGCTGACAAGTGTTTTATTCATCTGCTCTCCTTTGTATAAATACCAATAGCAATGACTAATATTGCCAATATCCTTATTTTAATTATTTTTTACTAGATCGTGTATGTTTTTGGTGGAGGACTTCTGCACGTCTAAATCTTCAAGTATTAAAATCAAGCTACAGCAATCCAAAAATGATGTAAATTACCCGCCCTCCAATTTCACACAGCTGTTATTTTTAAACCACTGAACAGATTTACTGTTATTTCTAACTTTCCAGAAAACTGTATTTTTAGAGGAAGTGGTTTAATATCGTTAGAGATACAGACGAATTTTTGTATCTAACTGCTACCCCCAAGTTATAACTGCAAGTCTCACCAGAGCTTTAACTATGGAGCTATTAACAGTTACTGCCTAATACAACACTTCAGAGTTATGGGATTCTCAGCCTGAGGGTCATAACCTCTAGGTGGGCTGCAAAAAGTGTCAAGGGGTCACTACCACTTTGCTCTTCTCATAGGCTAAATGAGATGACATCTCAGCTAGATGACAGGGGGGAGGAGGTCCTGTAATGGAAAAGGTTGAGAACCTCCTTAAAGAACAGAAAATAATATTAAAAATTATCTAATAAAATATACTGGACTAATGTGAAATGAAGTTATGTAAAATAAACACGAGATGCCTGTACATTTGAGGGGGAATTGCATTATTTGAGAAATATTATAAAATGAAGACTATTTCAAAATGTATAGGCACAAAGTGGGCAGAGCTAAAAATTCTGTAACAATTCCTGACTATTGAGTGCTTCACTGTGTAACTTTAGCAATATATTAGAATCATAGAATCATAAAATCATAGAATATCAGGGTTGGAAGGGACCTCAGGAAGTCATCTAGTCCAACCCCCTGCTCAAAGCAGAACCTAATCCCCAACTACATCATCCCAGCCAGGGCTTTGTCAAGCCTGACCTTAAAAACCTCTAAGGAAGCTTGGCATATGAAATATATATTTAATACATAGCCTATACTATATTAAATTATTTTTAATGTCTTCAACATGTTTTACAAATATTAAGCCTCAGAATATACCTGAGGTAAATTTTATCATCATCCCATTTTCAAATGAATAAGCATTGCACCTTGATTGCATCAAATATTACAAATACAGCTTCCTAAAGTGAAAAATTGTCATTTCTTTTTCCATATCTATCCACCAATCTGTAGCCCACTCTTGGGAATATTTCATTTCTCACTGACAACACCGGGAGCTTTTTTCAATGTTTTGGTGCCATGGGTTTTTATAATCCCCACATAAAAACCTTCTAGAGCTTTAGCTAGGAAAAAAAAAGACGAGGTACAATTTTCAAAAGTGCCACAGTGACTTATAAGCGTGAGTCCCATTGACATTAGGTCCTAAAAGACTTCGTTTTTGAAAGTGTTATTCTGAGTACAGAGGGTTAAATGTGGCAGACGCTCTCGGCTGCGTTGACACTAGAATTTTTGGACCCATAATTTCCAACAGGTGCAAAGCCACGGCTGGAAGTTGTAATGTAGACAAGTCAGGTTTTTGTTTTTTGGATGATCGTGTTTCCAAAAGACTTAGCCAAAAATCTTTACATGTTTTGTATTCTCTTGGTCCTGATTAGAGGTAGTATCTTTGATTAACTTGGGGTGGGGGGAAGCCATGAAAGTTCAGACATTTCGTTGTTTAGATATTAACTGCAATTTCCATTAATACAATAAAGTTCACAATTCAGTTTTTTGCCCTTCTGAAACTCTGGTGATGACAGCTTTTCATAATAGATATAGGTCTGCTCTGACAACTAACTCATTTCATACAGGTTACCAAGAACCACACAGTGATACCTTTCAGGAGTCAAGAGTCAAACGGACGCTCCGGATCCTAGCCCCAAACAGACCTGGGCCTGATTCAAATCAGTGACCTGCTGGCCAAAGGCTTCATGACAACAATAAAGTAAACATGACATTAAGATACTATGCCCTTGGGAGAGCTGAACTAAGACCTCAGCAGATATGTAGCATGGAATCTACGTGATCAGAGCATGCTACTCCTTCAAAATATGGGTTAAGATGTTTAAGCTTCACCTCCCCCCATCTGTGGTAGCCATAGCAAGTATTAGTTGTTACTATCAGTAAAAGCTCTACATTTAACATCCCTGTTTGCATACAATTATTGTTCACCACTCACGGAAGTATAAGCAAATATTTGGTTCTGAATGGAAAGTGGTATAATAAAATAAATATATTCCCAGAAGCATTGCACCTTGATTGCATCAAATATTACAAATACAGCTTCCTAAAGTGAAAAATTGTCATTTCTTTTTCCATATCTATCCACCAATCTGTAGCCCACTCTTGGGAATATTTCATTTCTCACTGACAACACCGGGAGCCCAGAAGAAAACGGTTCTGTAAAGTCTCACATTTCATAGTGAGTGAATGAGAATGAACCAGCTTGACAAGTTAGATACCAGAAAACAGCCTGAAGAACCTTGATCTGACTAGCATAAAGAAAGTGTATAGGTGCCCAGGAGAGAAACTCGTCACTGAGCTCTACCTATTTTTTTTTTTTTTGAGAGTTAAACATTTCTGATGAAAGTTCATTAGAAGTGTAATAATGTATGTGACATTTCATGAATGACAGACTTGATTACTAAAGCAGAAATTCACTTTTAAAAAGGTATTTGGGGAAAGAATGGGGGGAAGGATTAGATTAGTATTTATGTCCATCACAAAATAGGCATGGCATTAAGATATTATGCATTTAAGAGAGGTTGACACCTCATTGGGTTTAAGGACATGGGACCTTGGGACCATCAGGACCCAAGGCAGAGAAGCAGGCCTGCATAAAGCTTCACTCCTCACCTACAGTATATAGTTCACAGCAACAAAGTCAAAGCTTTAGACAGGTGAGCTCCACATACCTGCTCAAGCCAGTAAATAACATTTCTGCTGTCGAGAGGGAACACTGGGTTTGCCTCACTGAGTTCTGACTGGGGAACACACAAGCAAAAGAACACAACAAGGTGGCACAAGAGTCCGGCTTAATATTACCCCTCTTGGGACAAAAATAAAGCTGCATTTAAATGGCTTCTGGAGTTCAACTGAACACACAAAATCTCCAAAGTACAAACCTCTTGAGTTACAGCATAAAGATTTTCCATGTGAAAAACGTAAATGTATTGCAGAGATCCAAGAGACAGGATAGGAGGGCTTATCTTCTCCAGCCCTCTTGCAATTGTGGGATGTACGTCTGATAATCTAGTTTTTCGATGTTGAGACCAAAAATCAGACATCCTGATTTCCAGAAGTTGTTGCCCTGTCACAGCCTTGTCTTTCCTGACATCCTAGTTTCTCAGTAGCAGATGTGGAATTACGTATTTTCAGGAGAGACTGTAGGTGATCACGTACCCTGTGCTAATAGCATGTAGAACCAGTCCATCTGAAGCAGGCTTCTGAATACAGGTTCAATCTTCTTCCAACATTAGTCTGCTGAGACTATCATAAAAGTGCTGACTATTTGAATTATTATACTAACCTACCCTATCATTCAATATTAGATCAACTTTAAGATCCTGCTCGGTCCTCACCTGCAAAGTCCTTAATGGCCTAAGCAGGATTACAGGAAGAGCCTCCTCTATGCTACGGCTTCCCTAGCAATAGCACTAATTCAGACATTCTTGTGGGGGGAAAGAAGGGGAAAATTCCAGTCCCCATCCATCTCATCACCCAGCAAGGACCCCATTCCAGTCCTCACTTCTCCCCTCCTCCCTGCTCCCGTTGGGAGCCTGGGTCTCCCTTGCCAGAGAGTCTCCCCCCTCTCTTACCTACACAGTGCATAAGCCATGGCTGCCAGGAATCAAGCAATCGGTGAACTGTCCTGCACTCCAGAAACAGACTCCTCATGCATCTGGTCAGACCACCATTTGGCTCAACCACACCTCCGTCTGGACAGAGGGGTGGCCGGGCCAAATTTTAGTGGCACTCTGCCCACGCCACTGGAGCAATGCATCAGACCACTCCGGCATTAGCCATACTGATCTAGTAGGGGCCCAATGCCTACATATGGTCGGGCCACTGCCTCTCCAGCTCTGCAGCCTATGGACCTTCGGCAAGTAGTTTGTGCCAGTCACACAATGTTGTTTGTTTCTGTTTCCTGATTATAGGATACAAACTTTATAAACCTTTTGTTAATAAATTATCTGCGACCATTCATAATTATCTGACAGATCTATTGTGCAAATAAACAGGTTTTCAAAATCGCTGTGCTAGCACTTCCAACATATACACCGAGTTATTCATGACTGTTCGCACTCCTGATTGCTTTTGCTCTCTGCAAGCTTTCTAGCAAACAAATACACACTCACAAATCAAGTGTATAACCAATGCTACTGCTGTGGAGAAGGGATTAACTCACAAAAATATTGGTTAATTTTGTGAGAGAGAGAGAGCACACAAGAGTGAGTGAGCCTAGACATAGCTCATAGATGTGCTACAAACTGCTGTGAAATCTTCATAACCCTATTTAAAAGGGTCACTGTCAACTGGAATTGGTGCAAAATTTATGTTTTGAGGGAAAAGAATTCTAAGCCTTTTTTTCCATTTAAAAAAGTTTCAGTGGAAACACAATTTATGCATTCTATCCCAGGAGTGGCCAACCTGTGGCTCCGGAGCCACATACGGCTCTTCAGAAGTCAATATGCGGCTCCTTGTATAGGCACCGACTCCGGGGCTGGAGCTACAGGCGCCAACTTTCCAATGTGCCGGGGGGAGGGAGGGGGGGTGCTCACTGCTCAACCCCCTGGCTCTGTCACAGGCTCTATCCTCACTCCACCCCTTCCCTGCCCACTCCTCTGAGCTTGCCCTGCCCTCACTCCTCCCCCTTCCCCCCCAGAGCCTTCTGAACGCCACAAAACAGCTGATTGGGAGGTGCAGGGAGGAAGAGGGAGGCACTGATCAGCAGGGCTGCCAGTGAGCAGGAGGCGCTGGGAGCGGGAGCTGCTGATGTATTACTGAAGCTCTTCGGCAATGTACATTGGTAAATACTGGCTCCTTCTCAGGCTCAGGTTGGCCACCCCTGTTCTGTTTTTTCTGTACCTGCTAGATACTGCTTTAAATGTACTGTCTCAAGACCAGGTCACAGGTGGTCCAGCCTAGTGGGTGGAGCTGGAATCAGACCTATTCACCAGAGCAGGAGTCAGAACCAGAGTCAGTCTGAATGCCAGAGCCCAGGAATCGGAGACAAAGATCAATACCAAAGTCTGTCCAAATGTCAGAGCCACAGGTCAAGGCAGAGGCAGGAATCAGTGCAAGGAGGGGGAGGGATAGCTCAGTGATTTGAGCACTGGCCTGCTAAACCCAGGGTTTGTTCAATCCTTGAGGGGACCGTTTAGGGATCTGGGGCATAAATCTGTCAGGGGACAGTACTTGGTCCTGCTAGTGAAGGCAGGGGACTGGACTTGATGACCTTCCAGTTCTATGAGATAGGTATATCTCCATATATTATTATTATAACTGGATTATCTGGAGTTGGGGAAGGCTGGAGCAATGGTGGTTGCTGTGCAGGAGCAAGGCTGAGGCAGGACTGGAACAAGGTCCAGTGCAGGGATTAGGTGGGAGAAGGACAGAAGCAAGGCAAGCACAGAGAGACAGAATCCACCAGTCTGTGCCTTGAGCAGCCAGAGAGCTAATGCTGGGCTTAAAAACAAGCTTGCTAGCTTCCTCAGGCAATCAGGTGGCGTGGTCTTTTAGCCTGCCCAGCTGATGTGCCCCAGCTTTGCTCATTAGGCCATCAGGAGACTGAAGAGGTGCAGCTGCAGGGCCTGATTCCTGACACTTATAGCTGTAACACACAAACGTGGGTAAACAGAATCTAACCTGACACTGCCACAGAGACACCCATTGCCCCGATAAACACCAGAAAAGGCTGAATTTGCTTAGCCCAGGTCTACACTAGAGGGGAGAGCAACTTCAGCTACGGGAATGGCATAGCTGAAGTTGACGCATCTTAGGTTGACTTACCTCGGCCTCCTCACGGCGGCGAGTAGACCACTGCCGCTCCCCCGTCGACTCCGCTTCCGCCTCTCGCTCTCCCGGTGGAGTTCCGGAGTCCACGGGGAGATTGCTCGGGGAGTGCCCGGGGAGAGTGCGTCTACACTAGTCGTGATAAATCGATCCCCGAGAGATCGATCGCTACCGGTAGTGTAGACCTGCCCTTAGTGTTCTGAGTTCACTGACAGTGGTCTACTGTTAAGAATGAACTAAGTTTTGTCTCTGACAGGACTTTAGAAATTCTCTGGAGCTGAAACAGTAGATTGCTTTTATTTTAAAAAAACCCTAAAAGTGGAAAATACTCTTTGATGGGTCTGAATTGAGGGTATTTTGATCCCTGGCAAGTATTTCTGGGACAAGAAATAAATGGTCAAAAAGAACACTTCTGAAATCTTGCTTGGTATGTCTCACTCAATTTTGTAGGCCTTTTGCACATAAAGTATACATTGTACCAACTTCTAAGTTCATACAGAAGTAAACATTTCCCTCATTTGAACTACGAACTTCAATTTGCCACAAATCTTTTAGCCCTTTTCTTGAAAAATCGATTTCCCCCCACTTAATCAAAAATAAAAACACCAAAACAAAGTTGAAATTCAACATGGAGGTGGGAAGTAAGGAAGAAGGAAGAAGAGAGAAAAAATGCATCTGACATTTCACTGGCACATGAATGCCTAACAGATATGTACACTGATGATACTGAGGTCAGAATTAAAGTTTTGCATCATATCGTAATCCTGAGGAATAGGGCATGTGCATTATGTTACTTTATATCTGGGAGGTGACAGGGATTTAGCTGAATAAAGTTTAAGTGAAACTGGCAAATGTGATGTGTGTGTGTTAAAGTATGTTACAGAAGAATATCTTAATTGGACATTTCTTTCCTTTTAAAGGTTTGTGGATACTTTTCCTCTTATGCAACATTAGCTGGCTTTTAAAGAATTTTTTTCTTTGTGGAAATAGCAGAAATGGTTATGGAAAAGTAGTAGTTGGATGCATTCACTTAGGCATCCTGTGTATCCTTCTACCACAAGCACTTCCTGCCCACTAAACCAGGAATCTCAAACTCAAATTACCATGAGGGCCACATGAGAACTAGTAAATTGGCCCGAGGGCCGCATCACTGAAACCTTTTCATACAATGATACAAAAGTATAGTCAAAAATGAAAAAAATGAAGAGTAATATAGTATTCTATTAAAAGTCAATGTAGTAACTTTTTAAAAACTGTAATGCAAAGAGGGGTTTTAATAAAATATAAATACTCAGTAATGTTTGGAGCTTGGCTGCCAGTGGAGTTGGCACATATGGCGGGCCACAGGAAATAACTCCGTGGGCCGCATGTGGCCCACAGGCCATGTGTTTGAGACCCTGCACTAAACCAATGTCCTCCCTGATCCTGTTATATGCCCTGATCGTGCAATAAACACCAAGTGGGTGCTGGGGTCTGCCCACATAAAACTCACTGCAGGATCCAGGCCACTACTTCCATAGTCTTTCACCTCATCCTTCACTAATAAAATCTAGATTAATTTTAAAATGGAGAACTAGCATAGTGTGTTGCATTGTGAAAAACACCCTCCAGATGTTATTAGATGTAAACCTTCCTCCCTGTCTCCTCCATGTCTGACATCTCTCTATCAATGACGCATATTCTCACCTCACCCCGCCCTAATAAAATCTAGATTAATTTTAAAATTAAGAGAGCTAGCATAATGTGTTGCACTGTGAAACAAATACCTTCCAGATGTTATTTGATGTAAACCTTCTTCCTTGCCTCTCCCTTGTCTGATTTCGACTCTCTGTAACATATCAAGACCAAATTATAAACTCTTCTGCACAAGGCCCATGTCTCTATTTTTTTTTTAAACCATCAAACTCAGATGCAATATAATCCTGCTTAATGTTTACTAACAATAATAGTAATTACCTGACAGCCATGAAAATCTAATTGATATGTCCCTCCATGGAAAACATCCACCAAATTACACTGTGTGGTTATCCACAGAGAGGAATATGTGCTGTGACAAGAGGCCTTTGTCATTTGTTTAAAAATAATGAAGGAATGGCTAAAAGGGATAGAGGATAGGTAATGGTGAGGAGTCTGACCCCAAGACAAAGAAGTCAACAACCAGAAACTAAAGCACTGGAAAAGGCTGTCTAGATCTTGAAGGCAAAATGCAATCTGCAGACTCATAAACCTTCCTTGGTAACTGCAAGAAAAAGATAATGCTAATGAACAGAAGGATTTTACTGTTGTGGAACTCAAGCAAGCAAATTCTGTTCAATGATCAAAAAAGAGAAGTGCATGTAAAGGCACTATTTTAGCTGAGTGCATTTGTGATTAAAAATACCTAAATATTTATCCAAATTAGGTAATATGTCTACAATCTCCTGCCCCAGAGGTATACACCAACAAGATCAGTAATGAAGAATCCAGTTGAGGCAGGTTAACCCATCTCATCCACTCCCAAATCCCAACCTTTCCTTTCTTTTTTAAATATCCGAATGCAGCTAATAATCTTTCTAAATAAGTAAATGTACTTTTAGCAGATTGTTGTCCTCGCATGGACATCAATAGTGAGAAACAATTTGGGTAAAAAAAAATACAGATTAGATGGGCAACTTGAAAAGGTATAAGAAGAAATGAAAAGATGTAAAATCACAATAAGGAGAACCCAGTAGGAAGCATCTCAGTCAATTTCATATTACAAAACTATGGACAATGACCACAGGACACTGTGGTCATAAAAGAACCCATCGACCAACTCCCACACCTAAGAGAAGGAATTGGTAGAATGGGGTTTTCTACACATCTTTACAGAGAATATTTGGCTTCTTTTTGGTCTCTATTCCAGAGCCGCAGAAGTAACTCCATATTTAAGGTTGTAACTTACATCCAATCATGACCCCTTTTTTTAACTTCACTTGAGAGTAAAAAAAACCACAAAAATGTCCCTGAAATTTCACAGTGTGATCTTCTGCATAGGAAAATATTTGGGAAAGTTAGAAAGAAAATGGCCAAGGCATTCAAGAGATATCAGAGCTTGAAAAACTTGGAGCTAGTTCATGTTTGCAAATGTTTCCAAGGATTTATTTGGAACCTCAAACTCTACAAGGATCAGAATGGTTTCTTCAGTTCTCCTATGTAAGAATTAGAGCCTTTGAGTACTACTTTGAAGAGGTAAATAGTATAATGTTTTGAACATCTGAAACTCAATCACCACATCTTTAAATGCCTGGTAGATTCCCTTCTCAGAGAGTGCTTTCTGCTCTCAGCTCCCTCTATTATCATAATACTTGCATAATTTAAGCTTATGGATTTATATGTGAGTCAATGATTTGTACATATTTTACACATAAATATAGTAGTGATACAAGATAAAAATATCTCTATTCTTTTCTAGACAAGCTTTTAAGAACATTATCCTTAAAGTAATATTTATCCTTGAAATCAAAGTAATAATAACTCTTAGATATTCCATGTTTCTTCTTTCTTTTTTTAAAAAAACCAATAATTCCCACACAATACTATTTTGACTGTTAATTTCCTTGGGTTTTATAAAATATTTAACATTTTTCCTGTGGAGCTTGCAAGTTATGCAGAATGTTCTCTTCTCCCCCATGCTTCCGCTCATTTTGTTTCCAACCTCATAATCCTCGCTATTTCCCCATTGCGACTCCCTGCATCATTGACAAAAAAATATGCATATAATGTGGATTTATTTGGGAAGTTCTTGGCAAGTAGATGAGCAATCTTTTCTGTCCACAACAGTCCCTTTATCATCCTATATTGTTCTCTCTTCTCCTGATCCCCCACAGCAGCCTGCCTGCCATCAAATGTGGTTCTCTGCCAGCCATTGTGGCTGTCTGCATTGGGACTATTTGAGGTAGGTGCTTTCTAAGCCCTGTTCGGGCCATGAGTCACAACCAAGTTTTGGAAGCACATAGCATTCAGCTGTGTGCATTCTGAAGTGTGTATAAGACCGATATGTCATTTAGGAAGCCCACGGAGAGAAAGTATATAACACCCAAAAGCTCAAAACTGGTCTAGGGCTCCAGTTCTCACCAGGACCAGCAAACCAAAATGAATTGGAAGTTTTTACAACAAACCATTTGAGTTGTGACGAGCCAATGTCCAAGAGGAAAGAACACATTTTGAAACCTCAAACATCCCAAATGCTTTGTCCAGCGTGCCTCAATCTTTCCAGATCAGATGCAGTGTTACCATTCTGGAGGCCCAATATATAAAGATACAAAATTTAAAAAATATAAAATTTTGAATTAGGAGATGACTTTGTAAGCTGATCTGCTTAAACATGCTTGGGTCCTCAAATTTGATGAGCAGTGATAATTGTACTCTAGAATTCTAAGTTGGAATGATTAAAAACTGCATAAGAAATTTACCAAAAAAAACATTTCCCCCAGTTTTATATAGTCCTACTGCACAAGGTGGCAGACTACTGAGGGAGAGTTAATGTCATTTATAAAACTTTGAATTTCTAGACTTTCTACATTTTTTCCCCAAACCTTTTCACCTGAGCTTAACCTTTCAAATATAACTTTTAAATTACTATTGCAACATTCTCATAGACTTTAGACTTTAAGGTCAGAAGGGACCATTATGATCATCTAGTCTGACCTCCTGCACAATGCAGGCCACAGAATCTCATCCACCCATTCCTGTAATAAACCTCTAACCTATGTCTGAGCTATTGAAGTCCTCAAATCATGGTTTAAAGACTTCAAGGTGCAGATAATCCTCCAGCAAATGACCCGTGCCCCATGCTGCAGAGGAAGGTGAAAAACCCCCGGGGTCTCTGCCAATCTGCTCTGGAGGAAAATTCCTTCCCGACCCCAAATATGGCAATCAGCTAAACCCTGAGCATGTGGGCAAGACTCGCCAGCCAGACACCCAGGAAAGAATTATCTGTAGTAACTCAGATCCCCCCTCATCTAACATCCCATCACAGGCCATTGGGCATATTTACCACTGATAGTCAAAGATCAATTAATTGCCTATCATACCATCTCCTCCATAAACTTATCAAGCTTAGTCTTGAAGCTAGATATGTCTTTTGCCCCCACTGCTTCCCTTGGAAGGCTGTTCCAGAACTTCACTCCTCTGATGGTTAGAAACCTTCGTCTAATTTCAAGTCTAAACTTCCTGATGGCCAGTTTATATCTATTATTTCTTGTGTCCACATTGGTACTGATCTTAAATAATTCCTCTCCCTCCCTGGTATTTATCCCTCTGATATATTTAGAGAGAGCAATCATATCTCCCCTCAGCCTTCTTTGGTTAGGCTAAACAAGCCAAGCTCCTTGAGTCTCCTTTCATAAGACAGGTTTTCCATTCCTCAGATCATCCTAGTAGCCCTTCTATGTACCTGTTCCAGTTTGAATTCATCCTTCTTGAACATGGGAGACCAGAACTGCACACAGTATTCCAGATGCGGTCTCACCAGTGCCTTGTATAACGGTACTAACACCTCCTTATCTCTACTGGAAATACCTCGCCTGATGCATCCCAAGACTGCATTAGCTTTTTTCACTGCCATATCACATTGGCGGCTCATAGTCATCCTGTGGTCAACCAATACTCCGAGGTCCTTCTCCTCCTCCATTACTTCCAATTCATGCGTCCCCAGTTTATAACTAAAATTCTTATTATTAATCTCTAAATGCATGACCTTGCACTTTTCACTATTAAATTTCATCCTACTACTATTATTCCAGTTTACAAGGTCATCCAGATCTTCCTGTATGATATCCCGGTCCTTCTCTGTATTGGCAATACCTCCTAGCTTTGTGTCATCCGCAAACTTTATTAGCACATTCCCACTTTTTGTGCTGAGGTCAATAATAAAGATTAAATAAGATTGGTCTCAAAACTGATCCCTGAGGAACTCCACTCATAGCCTCCCTCCAGCCTGACAGTTCACCTTTCAATATGACCCGCTGTAGTCTCCCCTTTAGCCAGTTCCTTATCCACCTTTCAATTTTCATATTGATCCCCATCTTTTCCAATGTAACTAATAATTCCTCATGTGGAACCGTATCAAATGCCTTACTGAAATCCAGGTAAATTAGATCCACTGCGTTTTCTTTGTCTAAAAAATCTGTTACCTTCTCAAAGAAGGAGATCAGGTTGGTTTGGCACGATCTACCTTTTGTAAAGCCATGTTGTATTTTATCCCAATTACCATTGACCTCAATGTCCTTAACTACTTTCTCCATCAAATTTTTTTCCAAGACCTTGCATTCTACAGGTGTCAAACTAACAGGCCTGTAGTTACCCGAATCACTTTTGTTTCCCTTTCTTAAAAATAGGAACTATGTTAGCAATTCTCCAGTCATATGGTACAACCCCTGAGTTTACAGATTCATTGACAATTCTTGCTAATGGGCTTGCAATTTCATGTGCCAGTTCCTTTAATATTCTTGGATGAAGATTATCTGGACCCCCTGATTTAGTCCCATTAAGTTGTTCGAGTTTGGCTTCTACCTCAGATGTGGTAATAGCTACCTCCATAGCCTCATTCCCATTTGTCATCATCATACCATTATCCCTAAGCTTCTAAATAGCCTCATTAAAGACTGAGGCAAAGTATTTGTTTAGATATTGGGCCATGCCTAGATTATCCTTAACCTCCACTCCATTCTCAGTGTTTAGTTTAGAAAGAAACCCTGCTTCTTTCTTTGTTTTCTTCCTATTTATATGGCTATAGAACCTTTTACTATTGGTTTTAATTCCCATTGCAAGGTCCAACTCTATATGGCTTTTAGCCTGTCTCACTTTATCCCTGCATGTTCTGATCTCAATAAGGTAGCTTACCTTGCTGATCCTTCCCATCTTCCATTCCTTGTATGCTTCCTGCTTTTTCTTAATCACCTCTCTGAAATGCTTGCTCATCTAGCTTGGTCTACAACTCCAGCCTATGAATTTTTTCTCCTTTTCTTGGGCTTCTGATAGTTTCTGCAATTTTGACTTGAAGTAATTCCAGGCCTCCTCCGCTTTAGATCCACAAGTTCTTCAGTCCAATCCACTTCCCCAACTAATTTCCTTAATTTTTTTAAGTTAGCCCTTTTGAAATCAAAAACCCTAGTCGCAGATTTATTTTTGTTTATCCTTCCATTCAGTTTGAACTGAATTAGCTCATGATCGCTCGAACCAAGGTTGTTCCCTACAACTATTTCTTCTATGAGGTCCTCACTACACACCAGAACCAAATCTGAAATGACATCCCCTCTTGTTGGTTCAGCAACTACTTGGTGAAGGAATCCATCAACTATTGCATCTAAAAATATCTAAGCCCTATTATTATTACTAGCACTTGTCCTCCAGTCTATATCTGGGAAGTTAAAGTCTCCCATGATCACACAATTCCCATTAGTAAAACATTAAAGAGGTCTCTATCCATATCCAAATCAGATCCCGGTGGTCTATAGCACACCCCAAGCACTATCCCAAGGGAGGCTCTAGTAGTTTTCTTCCCCAATGTGATTTTTGTCCAGACAGACTCTGTCTTATCCATTCCATCATTTCTTATTTCTTTACAGTCTACCTCATCATTGATATACAATGCTACGCCATCACCTTTACCTTTATTTGTGTCTTTCCTACACAGCACATACCCTTCAATACCTGTATTCCAGTCATGACTACTATTCCACCATGGTTCTGTTATCCCTTTAATATCTGGTTTCACTTTCTGCACCAGTAGCTCTAGTTCCTCCATTTTGTTACCTAAGCTCCTCACATTAGTGTACAAACATCTTAATTTTTGCTGTTTGGCCTCGCTCACATTCTTAACCCAATTAGGCATGGACATTCTACCGCTAGTATCACCTATTAGACTGGTATCTACACTACCCTTCCTCCTTATGTCCATTCTCCTACCCACGGCTGTATCCTTTCTTACTTCGTTTTCTTCCCTCTTAATGTTACAATCTGGCATGGAGATTACCTGCACAACTTCCAACCATTTCCCCCAAATACCTAGTTTAAAGCTCTCTTAATCAATTGTGCCAGCCTCCATCCTACTCAGGTGAAATCCATCCCGAGAGAACAGTCCTCTGTCCATGAATGCCTCCCAGTGGCCATACATCCTAAAGCCTTCCTTATAGTACCACTTCCTGAGCCATCTATTGATCATCATAATCTTGTCACACCTTTGTTGCCCTTCTCTAGGGACAGGCAGAATCCCACTGAAGATTACCTGAGCCTCGATTTCCTTAAGCGTCTTCCCCAGCCTGACATAGTCTCCCTTGATATGTTCCAGCGAGAATCTAGCCACATTATCTTTCATGTGGGAATAAATTATGAATGGATTCTTTCCCGGTCCCGTTAGGATCCTTTTCAGCCTGAGGTCCACATCCCGTATCTTAGCACACCCTTCTGTTCTCTGGATCAGCTCTGGTTACAGGTCTGTCTATTCTTCTCAATAAGGAGTCCCCAATCATGTAGACCTGCCTTTTCTGGGTGATGGTGTGATTCTCCGGTCTATCCCCTGTTACCTCTGGCTGCAAGCTCTCTTGATTCCTATTCTCCCTTGTAATCCTTTTCAACCCATCCTGTATCCTCCTGGGGTTCATATTTGGTGTTATCTCCATTGACTCTTCCCCTTTTCCCATAGGGCTAGCTGCTCTTCTCTTCTTCCTTGCCCTCCCACCTTCAGTGACCACCTGCTGTACCCCTTCTTCATTTTCCAACTCTGCAAACCAGTTCTTGAGCTCTATTTCTCCTTCACTAGCCCGTCTTTTCCTCTGCCTGGTTCTCTTAGTCACATGCTTCCACTGTCCATTTTCTTCACCCAGCAGTCTCCCCTCAGAGTTCTTTGGTCCTCCTTCCATCTGCAAGTCTGAGCTTTTCCCTTCAACCTCCTCATTCTAAAGAAGGCTTTTCAGAAGTATTTACAAACTTAACTGTGTATTCATTTTTTTGTCTGAAAGCTGTTGCTTACATTCCCTGCTATACTTCATTATTCATATGGAGGCGATCACCTTTATGCTCTCAAAATATAGGGCCTGATTGTGCAAATACTGATAACTGCTTACCACTGTACACAGTCCCACTGAATTAAATAAGACTGCTCAGGGCAGTATGCACTACGTTAGTTAGTTTTTGTGACATCAAACCCTTATTCTACACTGGTGTTTTGCCAGGTCCTATTTTCAGATATGTTCACACCATGAGTTGTAGGTTTACATGAAAAAAAACCCCACTGATGAAGTGGAAATAATCTTATGTTGGTAGAAAGAATGAGCTCAGGTGCGAGGACTTAGAATACAGTGCATTTTGGAAGCTAAGGGTGACTGTCTGACATTTAATTTTCCAAGATGTCTAAACAACCACAATAAATTTACAAATGTAGACATGCCACACTGTTAAATTTCATTTCACGCTCAGTAAGCAAACATTAGCAAACTATAAGCACTGTCATCCTTTGTCTTTTTAGCTAGAAATCTTGTAGCCAATAAAGGTTCGACCTTGAAATATTTCACAGATGGATGAGTTGGCTTGGGTTTGCTAGTCACTCTGTTATGAAATTTACAGACCAGGACAGTTAGGTCACATTTACTGTTGTAATTTCTGGCAGGTGACTATAGGCCACATTTTATAATACTGTCACTGGAATACATCAGCAAAATGTCAGAAAATTAGTGTATATTAATCCTGATAGAGAAATCCTGATAGAGATATAGAACATGAAAATCATGTTTTTTGCATTTAATATTCTTAGCAATACTTTTATTATGAAAAAATAAAAACCTCTAAATTTCTTTTCAGGGTTTCTAATAATGTCACAAAATTACAAGAATATCTTATTAAACTATGGAAAATATATGGTTGTGTGGGAAAGGATGATTAATTGTTATGGCAGGCTGATACAAGACACTGTTCATCCATTTTTTGCATGGACTGCACCTACACATCAAAAAGAAAAATTACAAGTCTAATTTACCCTAGGGATTATTTATGGTTTTCTGATACTGCCAGTCCATCTGAAACACTGCACTGCATCAGCTAAGCAAATTAAACAAGCAAACATACACGTATTAATATGTGCCAACTTTCATGATCTACATATCTTACTTATTTGGAGAGCTATATATTCATTTTCAATGGTATAAGCTGCAATACTTAAGGCTGCAGCATATTTCAGTATCACTTCAATTTTTACCCTATAGTAAATACACTTAATCACATTTTAAAGAGAATAAATATTCAGTTCACTCTATTAAGTAAGTACTAAGATTTAATATGAATTGCAAAACTGTGAAAAATAACTTAAGATTCCAAATAAGTGGCAAAATACTGCACCTGGGCAGTTTTAAAATATGTATTGTACACGTTTCAAAAATAAAAAAGGTAACAAAAAGTAAATTAAAAGGTAATTCAAAATCTTCATTGTTACCTTTTAGACAAGTGTATTAGTCTCGCCAGTGTCTACATACTGGCCTCAATCCAGCAAAAACAGTAAAAACCTTACACACATGAACGAAAATAAGAAAGAAAAACTTGTAGTACCTTAGAAACTAACAAATTTATTTCAGCATAAGCTTTCGTGGGTTAGTACCCACTTCATCGGATGCACACATGCTTCATTTCATGCTTCACACATGCTTCATTTCACATAGTGTGTTGTTACACTGAAGTCACTGGAAATATCTGGACTGCGTAAAGTGAAGCATGTGCTTAAATCTGCACAGGATTGGGAACACTGTCATCTCCCCCATCCTTCCCTTTCCCATCCTTATGTTTTATGTCTCTTGTTATTCTTAATTAAATTAGGACCTAACACTGGTGTGCTGATGCCACTACCTATCATGCTGGCCAATACTGTCTCATTGTACTCGCCCGCGGGTCTGTCTTATCTACCTGTTGTTTCTTGACTTATACTTAGATTATGAACACTTTGGGGTGGGGACCATCTTTTCTGGTCCATAATTAGGACTCCTCGGCACTACAGTAATACAGATAATAAAGCTACATACAATTATTTTTCTCAGTGCTGGAGTCCTATCAGGAATAACTGTATGTTCGGTTTCCAACTGTTTAATCATACAAACCCAAACACCTTGCCCCACCCCCTCCCCCACTCCTGCCAAGAGACCATACCCCAGTCCCACCCCTTCTCCGAGGCTACACCCCCACTCACTCCATCACCGCTCCCTCCATCGCTCGCTTTCCATCACATGAACTCATTTTCACCAGGCTGGGGCAGGGGGTTGGGGTGCAGGAAGCGATGAGGGGTATGGAAAGGAGTTTGGCTGTGGGAGAGGACTCAGGACTGGGGCAAGGGATTGGGGTGTGGGAGGGGGTTCAGGTTGCAGAAGGGAGTTTGGCTGTGGGAAAGGGATCAGGGCTGGGGCAAGGGGCTGGGGTGAGGGAGGGGGTTCAGGGTGTGGGCTATGGAAGGGAGTTTGGGTGCAAGAGGGGTCTCAGGATTGGGGCAGGGGATTCGGGTACCATAGGGGTTTTGGGCAACTTCAGCCTACTGAAGTCAATAGAAAGATTTACATGGACTTCAATGAGACTAAGTGGGTTACATAATAATTTTTTATTGGACAAAGCTCTTTTTCAGGTCCGTTCTTCAGGATCATAGATGAACATAATTTGTTGGGAAATAGTCAACATGGTTTTTGTAAAGGGAAATCATGCCTCACCAATCTACTAGAATTCTTTTAGGGGGTCAACAAGCATGCAGACAAAGGAGATCCAGTGGATATAGTGTATTTAGATTTTCAGAAAGCCTTTGACAAGGTCCCTCACCAAAGGCTCTTAAGCAAAATAAGCAGTCATGGGATAAGAGGGAAGGTTCTCCCATGGACTGGTAACTGGTTAAAAGATAGGAAATAAAGGGTAGGAATAAATGGTCAGTTTTCAGAATGGAGAGAGGTAAATAGTGGTGTCCCCCAGGGATCTGTACTGGACCCAGTCCTATTTAACATATTCATAAATGATCTGGAAAAAGGAGTAAACAGTGAGGTGGCAAAATATGCAGATGATACAAAACTACTCAAGACAGTTAAGTCCCAGGCAGACTGCGAAGAGCTACAAAAGGATCTCACAAAACTGGGTGATTGGGCAACAAAATGGCAGATGAAATGTAATGCTGACAAATGCGAAGTAATGCACATTGGAAAACATAATCCTAGCTATACATATACAATGATGGGGTCTAAATTAGCTGTTACCACTCAAGAACAAGATCTTGGAGTCATTGTGGATAGTTCTCTGAAATCATCCACTCAATGTGCAGCGGCAGTCAAAAAAGCGAACAGAATGTTGGGAATCATTAAGAAAGGAATAGATAATAAGACAGAAAATACCATATTGCCTCTATATAAATCCATGGTATGCCCAGCTTTGAATACTGCATGCAGATGTGGTCGCCCCATCTCAAAAAAGATATATTGGAATTAGAAACGGTTCAGAAAAGGGCAACAAAAATGATTAGGGGTATAGAACGGCTTCCGTATGAGGAGAGATTAATAAGACTGGGACTTTTCAGCTTGGAAAAGAGATGAATAAGGGGGGATGTGATAGAGATCTATAAAATCATGACTGGTGTGGAGAAAGTAAATAAGGAAGTGTTATTTACTCCTTCTCATAATACAAGAACAAGGGGCCACCAAATGAAATTAATAGGTAGCAGGTTTAAAACAAACACAAGAAAGTATTTTTTCATGCAATGCACTGTCAACCTGTGGAACTCCTTGCCAGAGGATGTTGTGAAGGCCAAGACTATAACAGGGTTAAAAAAAGAACTAGATAAATTCATGGAGGATAGATCTATCAATGGCTCTTAGCCAGGATAGGCAGGGATGGTGTCCCTAGCCTGTGTTTGCCAGAAACTGGGAATGGGCAACAGGGGATGCATCACTTGATGATTACCTGTTCTGTTCATTTCCTCGGAAGCACCTGGTATTGGCCACTGTCGGACGACAGGATACTGGGCTAGATGGACCTTTGGTCTGACCCAGTATGGGTGTTCTTATGTTCTTATGAAGAAAAGTTCTGTATAACTCAAAAGCTTGTCTCTTTCACCAACATAAATTTGTCCAATAAAAGATAACTACCTCACCCACCTTGTCTCTCTAACATCCTGGGACCAACACAGCTACAACTACACTGCAGTGGACTTCAATGAGCTTTTAAATCAGATCCTTAGTTCTGAATTCAGGATTGTGTGGTTCCCCTGCAACATAATAGTAGTGCAGGGTGGGGCAGGGGAAAATCCCTAGGATATTTATTGTGTTTGCAATGCCAGCTATTCCAAGGGAAACGTGGAATCCTGATGTTGAGACTTCTAACTGCCAAAAGCTGGGACTGGACGACAGGGAATGGATCACTCGATAAATGCCCTGTTCTGTTCGCTCCCTCTAAAGCATCTGGCACCAGTCACTGTCGGAAGACAGGATACTGGGCTAGATGGACCATTGGTCCCACCCACTATGGACATTCTTTTGTTTCTATGACATGGCAGGTAAATGAAAGAGAAATCAGACAGTTGGAAGAAAACTGCCACTTTGTGGTTCTGACTTTAAGATTCAATAATTTTGTGATACAATGAATATGTATTACAGCACTGATGAGTGTCAAGATGCCGTTTTTGTTGCAAAAACATATTTCGGAATGAAAATAGTTCTGTCACTGATCATGGAGGAGGACAGACCATCTGTTTTTGGAAAATTATGCTACGTTCCTTAATATTATGTATGCTGATTAGGTAAAAAAATTAAATTGTATATTAATGAATGTATAAATGATTCATGGACAATCTTGTCTTTTATTTTGCGTAGCATATTAAGAAATGTCTTGAGGGAAAGAGAGAGAATTATGAGTCATATTTAAGTGCATCAAATAAGCATTTAAATTAGATTTAATATGACAGTTAATTTATGTCAGTGCAGACCATCTTCTCAGAGACCTTTCTGGTGCCACACACACAAGAGAAGAAAGGAATATACCAATACAGGATACCAATCAGTAGATGGCTGTTGCCAATTTTACCATGAGGCTCATGGTAATTGCTATATTTCTTAAAGACCCAACTAATGAGTCAAATGAGTACATGAGAATCTGAGCTTTTAAGTTTCTAGCCCTCATGATTGCACAGAAAAGCTTGAAAATGTGACTTGAGCATATTCTATATATTTTAAGACCAATCTCATGTTTTTTGGTGCCTAAGTCATGATTTTTGAACTCTTGGACTTGGCAATCAAGAGGTGACCGGTTAGGGTTAAAACTCCTATAATCCCAATGCGACAAGAAGCTAATCTTTGGATCAGGCTGCCTTTTTAAAAGGACGATTTTAACCGGCCCTCCCCCGGCCCCAACCTCAAACCCCTCATCCCCAGGCCCACCCCAGAAACCTGCACCCACAGCCAAAGCCCTCACCCCCCCACACACCCCAACCCTATGCCCTAGCCCAGAGCCCCCTCCCGCACACCTAGGCCAGCCTGAACCGGCACCCTCACCCCCGCACACCTCAATCCTCTGCCCCAGCCCTGAGCCCATCATACCCAGCCCCACGCTGGAGACCTCCCTCCACCCCACCCTAATCCTCTGCCCCAGCCCTGAGCCTTCCTCCCAAACTCCGACCCTCTTGGCCCCACCCCCCACCACATGAATTTTGTTATGTGCACCAATAGAGAGGTGACGTGTGACACATCACAAAATTCATTCCGCACATGCATGGGAAAAATTAGTGGGAACACTGACCCGGACTCAACATACAAGTAGACCTAAACATGATTGAGGAGGGTAGTTGGGCACCTTTCTTTTGTAACTTTGTTAGGGCTTGTCACAATCGAGGCCTTAGAAAGTAAATTTAATGATCTCTCTCATATATATGTGTCCCCCCTACAGGTTTATATATGTAGGTGGGTAGGGAATGTTTATTTAGTAGTAGCACTCCACTTATTGGTTACTCACCGGTGGAAGACCTCAATTGTAAGTTTCGCCAGACGGTTAGCAAGTTAACTTCTGAGGAATAATCTATCAAGTGAGACACAAATACCTATCTGATGTGTTTTTCAACATAACATTTAAGTTGGCTGCACATTAGTGCTCAAGGGAGGTTGTTTGATGAAAGAGATTATGCTTATGCCTATGTACATTTACTTAAAAATGGAATGCAAAACAATGTTTAAATAATGTTAATTGTCTGATTTCAAAGGAAGAGACTGAATAGCCAAAGCAGAGGCTGACCCTCTTCTAAACTCATGCGGATGTATTTTTTAAAAGGCACATCAATATTCATTAAAGATAGAGAGCTGTACTTATTTTGCATTCTTCCAATTATGGTTAATATAATTCAGACTCTTACATTAGTTATAATGAGACCCAAAACCAAGGCCTAGACCACTTATGATCATTATAAAAGTCCATGGAACTTTTCTACAAGACAGGTTGCTAACAATGGTGTCTTGGCCAAAAATCCAATTTACTGTGGGAAATTACATTATATTTTTGCTAAATAAAAGTTTCCTATTGTTTCAATTGGAGAAGTTATTCTTCATCTTCCTTCCTAGGTTAAAAAATGTTTGTACAACTGGTAACTGGTGCACAATGTTTCACCATAGAGGGTGCTGCACTTCATTGGTGAACAAATAATTATTTTATACAGAATCCATGAAGAGCTTGGTGATAGTACAAGATGAAAGCACCGAAGAGCTCTTCAAGACAGACAACGTGCCTTCCTCTTTATTTGTACCTTGTCTATAGCATATGGTGGACAGAATGCCATAAGTAAGTAAGTGTAGGTTATTATATACTTACATTTTTTCTGTATTGCTGGTAATTTTAAAAATTAGTTTTTCATGAAAGGTTATTCAAACATATGCTAGTATTTACATTATCGGCCTGCTGGGAGGATTTGAGGACTGGCACTGGCCCTAAGGTAAATTGAGTTTGAGACTCCGGATATAAATCATATGCCCCAGCCCCCTAATCATTTTTGTTGCCCTCCGCTGGACTCTCTCCAATTTGTCCACATCCTTTCTGTAGTGGGGAGCCCAAAACTGGACGCAATACTCCAGATGTGGCCTCATCAGTGCCGAATAGAGGGGAATAATCACTTCCCTCAATCTGCTGGCAATGCTCCTACTAATGCAGCCCAATATGCGGTTACATGAGGTTAGCCTTCTTGGCAACAAGGGCACACTGTTGACTCAGATCCAGCTTCTCGTTCTCTGTAATCTCCAGGTCCTTTTCTGTAAAACTGCTACCAGTCAGACCGTAGCATTGCATGGGATTCTTCCGTCCTAAGTGCAGGAGTCTGCACTTGTCCTTGTTGAACCTCATCAGATTTCTCTTAGCCCAATCCTCCAATTTATCTAAGTCACTCTGGACCCTATCCCTACCCTCCAGCACATCTACCTCTCCCCACAGCTTAGTGTCATCCGTGAACTTGCTCAGGGTGCAAATCCATCCCACCATCCAGATCATTAATGAAGATGCTGAACAAAACTGGCCCCAGGACAGACCCCTGGCACTCTGCTTGATACCAGCTGACAACTAGACTTTGAGCCGTTGATCACTACCCGTTGAGCCTGACGATCTAGCCAGCTTTCTGTCCAACTTATAGTCCATTCATACAATCCATACTTTTTTAACTTGATAACAAGAATTCTGTGGGAGACCGCATCAAAAACTTTGCTAAAATCAAGGTATATCTCGTCCACCACTTTCCCCATATGCACAGAGCCAGTTATCTCATCATAGAAGGCAGTCAGGTTGGTCAGACATGACTTGCCCTTGGTGAATCCATGTTGACTGTTCCTGATCATTTTCCTCTCCTCCAAGTGCTTCAAAATGGATTCCATGAGCATCTGCTCCATGATTTTTCCAGGGACTGATTGTTCCCTGGGTTCTCCTCCTTCCCTTTTTTAAAGATGGGTTATATTTGGCCTTTTTCCAATCATCCAGGACCTACCTCCCCATATCACCATAAGTTTTCAAAGATAATGGCCAATGGCTCTGCAATCACATCAGCCAACTCCCTCAGCACCCTTGGATGCATTAGATCCGGACCCATGGACTTTTGCATTCCAGCTTTTCTAAATAGTCCTTAACCTGTTCTTTCACCACTGAGGGCTGCTCACCTCCTCCCCATACTGTGCTGCCCAGTGCACCAGTCTGGGAGCTGACCTTGTCTGTGAAGACCGAAGCAAAAAAAACATTGAGTACTTCAGCTTTTTCCACATAGTCTGTCACTAGGTTGCCTCCCCCATTCAGTAAGGGTCCCACACTTTCCCTGACCTTCTTCTTATTGCTAACATACTTGTAGAAACCCTCCCCTCCCCCCAGCTAGCTGCAACTCCAATTATGTATTGGCCTTCCTGATTATAACCCTACATGCTCGAGCAATATTTTTATACTCCTGCTCATCAGTTCCCGGAGGGAGTCAAAATCTGCTTTTCTGAAGTCCAGGGTCCTTATTCTGCTGCTCTGTTTTCTTCCTTTTGTCAGGATCCTGAACTCGACCATCTCATGATCACTGCTGCCCAGGTTGCCACCCACTTCTACTCCCCTACCACTTCTTCCCTGTTTGTGAGCAGCAGGTGAAGAGGACCACAGCCCCTAGTTGATTCCTCCAGCACAGTGTACAGGATGGACCTGCTCTTAGGATGAATCAGGGTTGTGCTTCATTTGTTGAAAAAGTTGGAAAGTGTGTAGTAAATGAGGAAGCATATGGTAGGAAGAAAAGGATAGGCTCATGGTTAACGCAGTTGATTGCTGTCCTGGGGAGTTGAATTCTATCCCCGCCTCTGTCAAATATGATGCTAGACAAGTCACTTAACCTAAACTTTTCACAAGTGGTCACTAAATGTGTTCTCTTCATTTTCTGAGTGCTCAGCTTGGGATCCTGGGGTTTCCTGATTTGTGATCACATAATTAAAGCCAGTCTCATAATGCATACACACAAGATGGGCAAAATAAAGTTGCAAAAGTAACCTTAATTCGGTTATTTCTTAACTTCTGAGTGCTTGACTTTGAAACCAACAATGTTCTTTTAACAGTGTGTGAGAGAGATTTTATATTTATGCTGGTATTGCATCCTGTTCTACAACGGAATACAGTTTTCCTTCCAACTTCTTCTTCCCATTTAACATTTCCTTTAGATGGTAAAACCTGTGCACCAGCTTTGGAGCAGCAGGAGACGGTGATGAAAATGGGGGTGGACAGACCCTGCGGCTAGATCTCCAGCCTCCTGAAATAGTGGAACTGTAGTGAGGTAAAAGAAATTATCTTGCTTCATCCAGTGCCCCCTCTCATTCATCATGCTCTTCAGTTTAACTTTTTAAGTCAACTTCCCCATCCATTATGGCCACTAATCTGCAAGTCACTGTCAACCAATAAAGACTCGTACAAAAAAACTGGTGTAATTCAAACCAATTGCTTTTGGGGCCATAAAGAAAAGTGTGCACAGGAAAAGTGGATTTACTCATACTTGATTTTTATTTTTATTTTTTGAAGTTCATGGTCTGAGCAAACATTTTTTGAGGGCTATAGTAGAGATTAGCTGCTATTATTAGTTTGATTATTTGTGTTTCGTAATTTACAGTCAAAAGTATTTAGAGTGCTAGAAAACTTTTTTGTGTACTTTTATAAACAAAGAAAAAATTAAAAAATATTATGATGGAAAAATATTTACAATCCCATTGTGTACCCAACTTGGCAAGCTTCACGAAGGCCTAGCAGTACTGCAGATTAATTGGGACTACTATTAGATAGAAGTGCACCACACAGCTACTTCATTTCTATAGTTTAATCATAATTTGACAGGTGGAATTTATTACTGTAATTACTGATGACTAAGGCTGCGAGTTTGTCCTGGAGGTCCATGACCTCCGTGATTTCTGCAGCGGCCGGTGCTGGCTCAGGGGCTACCTGAGCCGGGCAGCCCCTGGGCCAACAGCAGCAGTTTGGGTGTGTGGGAGGGGACATTGGGCAGGGAGGTTGCAGGGGGGCACTTACCTCGGGGTGGGGGGCTCCTCAGCTCCCACTGGCATAGCTCTGCAGCTCCTAGGTGGCGGAACGGCCAGGGGGCTCCATGCTCTGCCTGTGCCCACATGCCCCGCCCCCACAGCTCCTATTGGATGCAGTTCCCAGCCAATGAGAGCTGCACAGCCAATGCTTGTGGTCCCTCCGACGCCTAGGAACTGAAGGGACACGGGGAGCCGGGAAGGGAGCCCCTGCCAGCCCCACTAACCCTCCCCCCCAGCACCAGTGGGCGTCCTGGGTCGCACACTGCTGCCCGCCCCCTCCTCCCCAGCACCAGTGGGGGTCCCAGGCCGCATGCCACTGCCCACCCCATCCCCATCCCCAGTGGGGTCCCAGGCCGCATGCCACTGCCCACCCCATCCCCAGCACCAGTGGGGTCCCAGGCCATTTCCTCCAACACCCACAGTGCCCCCAGACCACCCTCTCCCAGAGCACCTGTGCCCCCACCCCCCAAGTTTTAGTTAGGGGTATATAGTAAAAGTAATGGACAGGTCACGGGCCATGAATTTTTGTTTACTGCATGTGACCTGTCCATGACTTTTATTAAAAATACCCGTGACTAAAACGTAGCCTTACTGATGACCAATTTGGGCAATGGAGTGCCATTTCAGCATCTCAGCAAAAACAAACTGGGTTCTAAACCAGTGTGGATGATATTGAATTTCTTACATTGTCTCAGCCATAAGATTTCTAGCATAAAGTCTGAGATATCTGAATGCTCCATGTAGAAACCCAAATGTTATCTTTCTTTTGTTACATCTTAAGACCTATTTTGTGTCTTGCCATGGCATATAGCATCCCATTCCTAGCAAAAGGGCCTTGCTAAGTTCCTCATTCATAGGGCCCTACCAAATTCATGGCAATGAAAAACACATCACACACCATGATATCTGGTCTTTTGTGTGCTTTTACCCTATACTGATTTCATGGGAGAGACCAGAGTTTTTTCATGTTGAGGGTCCTGACCTAAAAAAGGGAGTTTCAGGGGGTCACAAGGTTATTTTAGGGGGATTGCGGTATCGCCACCCTTTCTTCTGTGCTGCCTTCAGAGCTGAGCGGCCAGAGAGTGGTGGCTGTTGGCCAGAATCCCAGCTCTCAAGGCAGCGCCCCACCAGCAGCAGGGCAGAAGTAAGGGTGGCAATACCATACCATGCCATCCTTACTTCGGCGCTGCTGCTGCTGACCATGGCTCTGCCTTCAGAACTGGACTCCCAGCTAGTAGCCGCTGCTCTCCAGCTGCCCAGCCCAGAAGGCAGCGCCACCGCCTGCAGCAGTGCAGAAATAAGGGTAGCAGAACTGCAACACCCCCTTACAATAACCTTGTGGCCCCCCACCCAACTCCTTTTTGAGTCAGGACTCCTGCAATTACAACAGAGTGACATTTCAGATTTAAATAGCTGAAATAATGAAATTTACAATTTTTAAAATCCTATGACCATGAAATTGACCAAAATGGACCATGAATTTGGTAGTGCCCTACTCAATTTTGGAAACAGAATAATCACACCTGTTTCAGGTAACATCTTTGTAAATTAGTGCTTTTCTACATCTTTATGAATTTATACACATTTGCTACTTTTAGGGCTCACGTGGCTCCCAAACTGAATATTTCAAAGGTTCATCAGTAACAGTGGTCAAAAAGTTGCTAAACTGTACACAAAATTTAATTCCTCCTAAGTATCCAGACAAAATGTTCTGTACCTTCCAGAGTGAACTAGAAAGAAAATCTATTTCTTAGTCCCTTATGACCAATGAAGTGACACATGGATTAAATATATGAAGTGTTGTTGTATCAGTGTTGGCCCCAGGATATTAGAGAGACAAGGTGAGTGAGGTAATATTTTTTATTGGAGCAGCTTCTGCTGGTGAGAGAGAGAGAGAGAGAGAGAGAGAAGCTCTCGAGCTTAAACAGAGCTTGTCTCTCTCATCAACAGAAGCTGGTCCAATAAAAGATATTACTTCCCCCACCATGTCTCTCTACTGTAGACTAAAGACAAGAACAAAACATGCTTTGCTTTATGTATGACTCATCTGTTCAGATAATAAACCATTTTAGGTTTCAATTGTTTTAGGGTTTACAAAAATTAAGACATTCTGAAAAAAACACAGTGCTGTTGAGACTTACACCTCTTCAGAGTCAATTCCCAAACTAATAGCTAATAATGGAATCAGGGCTGAATTAGTAATGTCCTTTCCAGAAGGGCTACATAAGAAACATTCAAAATAAGCCTCTAGAAATTATTTTTCACCAAGGATTTGCATCAGTGTTTTGTTTTATTGCAAACTTAATAAACAGATGTTTACATGTTTAAAAAAAAACATCATTACTTTAAACAAAAAGCCATTTTGGGGAGATGGGGTGAGAGTCTGAGGAAAAACTAAATTCTGTGTAACCTAGGTCATTCTTCAATAAAGTAACATTTTTCATACTTCTTTATTCTAGCTGAATCTGTGTATGGAACTCACAAGCACTTTGCTAGCAGAAAAAGCTGTGAATTTCACTGACTTTTCCTTAGTTCCATTTACACTCATTATACAAAACAGCAGAAATATAGTATGTAATACCCGAAACCCATTTACAATTCTTACCAAAGGATCAGTGACTAGTCCTCACTAAAGACACAGGAAGAGTGGCTGCACTGGACAGGAGGATTTATTACTGGCTTCTCAGATATAACTGTATTAAATGAGTACTTCTGAAGAATTGTTCATCTGATCGCCTATGAGTGACAGCAAGTGGGATTGTGTACTCCCATATGCTGTCCTCTTTTACTGTCTAAAGTCTTAGTTCCCATTGGAAAGTGAGGTTGTGACACCCTATATGCTGCCCCAGTTTACTAGTTGTCAGAAAACCTAGTTCCCACTGGAAAAAGCATCTAGTTATGGCATATAGAATGAAAAGCATGGAGGAAACTAATCAGTCTTCTATATTAAGGTCCTGTTTTCTACTGAGAGAATGGCTGGTGGATATATTTTATCACCAGATGTTATACAAGGACCTCTTTCCTCATATTTGGATGTAGTTTTGAATGCCCAGAAGTGTAGCAGCCCTTTCTTATGATAAACATAAAAATAATCTCTGCTGAACCTCCTTATGGCCAGGAAATGGATTATTTACGTTGCGGACCAGATGCTTAACCCTCACTTATTTAAAGAAATTGGCGATAATGTTAACAACATTTTAAAGTAATTCACCTGAATAAGCATGAAGCAATCTGGAGCCCATTTTTATGTATTCTTATTCATGTGAATAGCCCTCCTGGAAACAGTAACCCAATGTGACTGGTTTCAATAGGAGTTACATAAGTAGTGACTGCAGGATCAGGCCCTTAGTCTTTGGTACCAAAGTCTTTCGGTACCAAAAAAATTACCAATCAGCTTGCAATGCTACTTGTGTAAAAATCAGAGAAGAAAGAAAAAGTATAAACTTCTATGATGGTATGAGCAAACGTATTACATGTTTCCATTTTGGTTGTATGGTTCTCCACAACGGATGAGTAGATGCTAACAAACTAGACATACATAGAATGTATAGATTTTTAATCATTATAAAGATTAAGTGTCCCTTCAAAAAGGAAAAGATATTCCATCTCCCCCCTACTTCCCTCCTAAACAACAATTCCCCCCAAAAAACCAACCAACCAACCAACCCATGGCAATCAAAGCATACATTAAAAGACATCTTAAATTAAAGTCAATATAGGTATAAAATCTAATTGTTATGTAAGCAGAAAACAAAACAAATAAAATATCCATATTTTCCAAGAGAAGCTGAGGACAGGGATTTGGAGCAATCACATTTTTGAACTGCTCCTCTCCAGCTCCGGGCATAAACCTACTGCTCCGCGCTCCAGCTCCGGGCTCCGCTCCAAAGCCCTGGTTGAGGACCGACACTTTTACAATAGAACCGCAGGATTAAGAACACCTTGGGAATGGAGGTTGTTTGTAACTCTGAAACGTTTGTAACACTGAACAAAACATTATGGTTGTTCTTTCAAAAGTTTACAATTGAATATTGACTTTATTCAGCTTTGAAACTTTACTATGCAGAAGAAAAATGCTGCTTTTAACCATCTTACTTTAAATGAAACAGAAACAGTTTCCTTACCAAATCTTTTTATTAAACTTCCCCCCCCCTTTTTTTTTAAGTTTACATTTAACACTGTACTGTACTGTATTAGCTTTTATTTTTTTGGTCTCTGCTGCTGCCTGATTGCGTACTTCTGGTCCCAAATGAGGTGTGTGGTTGATCAGTCAGTTCGTAACTCTAAAGTTCTACCGTTTTTAAACAATAAATGTTCCTATTTCAGCTTCCAAATTACAATCCAAACATTTTTTAAAAACTATTGTAGATAGTTATGTCTCCTTTATCCATTGATTACACCAAATTTTATTGATTTCAGCCATGTAAAACATGCAAGTATACCCTCAAACTCAGAATAAAGCTGATAAACAGCCTAAACCTCAGTTCTGCAAAAACTTACGGACTGGCTTAAATTTAAGCAAGTGAGCAGTCCCAACGAATGCAAGTTTACTTAAACAAATATATAAGTCTTTGCAAGATAAGGACCCTAGTGGATGTGTTTACATCTCTACATACACACCTACAAGATAGCTATTGTATAAAAATAACAAACCCAGTTTTTTAAAGTTTAACAAGCTGACAACATGATGCTGGTATTTCAGGGTTTTCCCAAGGTTAACTTTTTAACTTCTAGATTATGCTAAAGGTTTGTTTATGTAGAACATGAATAATTGTTTGTTGCCTAGGAAACAAGTCAAGAATGCATGTGCAATTCACATCAAATATTCAAAAAGTTCTGGCTGAAACTACATGTTCTAAAATTAGGTGATACTTTTCAAGTCCCCTACATTTAAAGCACAAAAAATAAAAATCAGCATTTCTGTAAGTAATTTATTATTGACATCACCATTTCATGATTAATGGGTAGGGGAGAGTAAACACTATCTAGTATAAATCTGATTGTTGTGGAATCAAGTATTTTATTATTTTAGGCTTAAAACAAAACAATCATAATTTGGTAAAAATTACATTTTTCTTTCACCAATCAGTGCTGGAACCTTTAGGGTACGTCTACACAGCAACTAGACACCGGTGGCTGGTCCATGCCAGCTGACCTGGGCTTCCTGGGCTTGGCTGCGGAGCGGTTTCATTGCTGTGTTTGGGCTGGAGTCCGGGCTCTACGACTTTGCGAGGTGGGAGGAACCGAGAGTTGGAACAGCAGTCTACACAGCTGGAAGTCTACACAGCAGTGAAAGTCAGTTGGCAAAGGCCAGCCATGGGTTTTTCTTTGCTGTGTAAATGTATCCTTAAGGTACGTCTACACTGCGATAAAGACACACGTGACATGGCCATGGCTGGCCCAGACTGGCTAACTCAGGCTACTAGGGCTCAGACTGCAGGGCTACAGAATTACAGCATAGATGTTCAGGCTCTGAGACCTTCCCCTCTCGAGGGGTTTCAGAAGTCAGGCTCCAGTCCAAGCCTGAATGTCTACACTACAATTCTATAGTCCCCCAGCTCAAGCCCCGTAAGCCTGAGTCAGCTGACCTGGGCTCTGAGACTCAGAGCCGGTTTGGGGTTTTTTTTGTTTGTTTATTTTTGCAGTGTACACATAACCTGCAACGTAAGCCCAAAGTTGACTGAACTCAAGTTGGCAGACCCTGAGTTTCTTAACCAAGGGCTTGAGAGTCCACACTTATTTGTAACCCCAGGTTAGGAATTGTTGAACCCTGAGTCTCAATCTGGGGTTCCAGCATCTACACTGCATTATGAAGGCCCAAGTCCAACCACCCACATCCCACACTTCCTAGCGCTTTCGCAAAAAGTCGTTGCTCTAGTCCTTTGTTCATAGTACAGTGTGAGAAACCTTGACTGTCCACCAAACTTGACTGTTCAGAGGACAAAGAAAGTCAGCCCGTGGGATTGTGGGATACTTCTGGCAGACTCCTAGAGTATGTGTCCAGTGGGGCTGCATCTACACTGCAAAGCAATAGAGCTTGAACCCTGGGTCCCAGCTTGACTCACGCTCCACCCTGTGGAGTCCTGGCATCCTGGGTACGAGCCCAGGGTCGGTGCAATTTGTGTGTAGACAAAAGGGGGGTTAAGCTTGAGCCTGTGTTCGAACCCTGGGCTCATATTGTAGTGTCTTCAGTTAAACACTGCTTATCCTAAAACAGCACCCTCCTTTTATATTTCATCTGATCACCCACAGAGCAGTTTATAAATTTTTTAAGCAAATGGTATTACAAACTCAAAGAAGGATACAGCAGTCAGAAGTTCATGCAGGAATAAATTATGAGAGTCACAGAGCATTACACTTTCAGGGGTATGGAAGAGGATGTTTGCTGCACTGACACTTGACTAAAGGAAAAGGAATTTCTGCCTAAGCTCAACAGTAAGACTACTATTTCCAGATGTTAAACTCCCTTGTTTTCCTTGCTGCTATGGATTCCCCACAAATCAGAAGAATCTTTCGCATATTTTTCTCTTTCACCTCAATACATCTGTTCAGCACTCAACCTTTGGACATAGCCTGAAATCTTTACCCCAAAGTGTGAGAGAAATCCTGCCTTAACTTGAATTTATAACAAAGGGATCCCACTTCCCTCTTAGGTGAGGAGGCTGTGATTTGGCATGTCTTCTCTTTGAAAATATAAAAATATACAACCCATTGAAACTTACAATCTACTATCTTAATTCAGATTGCCATATTTTAGACCCTAGATAGATGATCTGGCTTTTTATTCTCTCAAGCCTGTTCTACATACAAAGATGTGCCAGTTTAGAAAAAAGTATGATTTTTTAAAACTGATTTAAACTGTTGCAAACCCCTGTGGGGATGCACTCATATTGGTTTAAAACTAACAAATATTAATTAAGCGTGAAACTCATGGGAACAAGAGAAAGTGCTTTCCTGGTGTCTGGTCTACAGTTATGGATCCCAATCAGAACAAAAGTTTTATATTTCGTTCTGAAAGCAATAAACACTTCTTTGACTTCACTTCGTCACTCCAGTGAGTAAGACTGAAGATGGGGTGGGGAGCAATTATTGATTTGGCAGAAGAAGGGAGAGAACTGGAAAATTTGTTTTTGTATATTGGATTTTGTAATTTTGTTAGGTGCTCAGATACTATGCTAATGATCTTGGATCAAATGAGTTAGCTACAGATCCTTACTTAGGCATTTCCAGTGGACTAAAATCTGATGTATGGACATTAAAGGGCTGTGGCCATGGTTCCAGCCTGTAAGACTGCAACAATGGCCATGGAGGAAGTCACTAATGACACAGTCTCTGACCCTAGGTTACAGATGTGTGTTCCGTTGACCCCTCTAAGCCCCAAGAAGTTTCTTGCCAGGGGTGGGTCTATGTATTTCTCCTATCACACAACTGCTGTTCTTGGTTATTTTTGCTTAACTTTTGCACATTAATAAACTGTTGTGAAGGTGGTATGATGAACAGTTAATCTTTTCATTGTAGTGCAATGTGTCCGTTTGCCAGAATGAGCAACATGGCACAGCACCCAATATCTGTTTAGCCCAATTTTTCCTGATCCCCAGTTTGAGAACCCCTGCACAAGACTCTCCAGCAACAATAGCTATTATGCATTATAAGCTCTTAAACTTGAACCAAAGCATAGCAATGTATGTTAAACTGAAACGTAGTGGAGTCACGGGGCTCGGTGCCAACAGACATATCATTGTATAAGTAATGATAAAGTTATCAACTTGAAATTAATTAAGGCCTAGCCTACACTAAAAAAGTTTCCAGTTTAGATACATTAGCAAACCCTCCTACTGTAGATGCAGTTTATACCAGTTCCCAGAACAAAAACACATTTTTACACCCCTATGTTTACACTAGCACTTTTGCTGATACAGATGTCATTAACAAAAAAGAATCAGGCCTCTACAAAAAATACTCACTAGGGGCTACTGTATAAGCACATCGATGGAAAGAAACATAGCGAATGTCAATTTTAGAGAGTAAAATGGTTGATTTACGATTTTGAGAAGAGGAGGTTAAAGAAATGGTTGATTGTAAGATGGAACTTAAGAAAACAGGCATTAATTATGCTATCAAAATAATGTTGGGGCAGTCTGAGGACACTTAATATTCTCGGGTAATTTAGGAGCCTCTTGTTCACCCAGTTATACCAGTAGGTTCTCCTTCGGAGGATAGGCCACAGCATTCCTCACACCTATGACTGTCTGATATACAGGTTGTCACTTGCACCTTTTCCTCCCATCTTGAAAAGACAAATACATTCCCTAGCCAGTATGTACAACACTCAAACTTAGTGTAACTAAAAAACAAAACATAATTTCCTGAAGTTTACAGTACCAGAATCATAATTAAAATGTTTGGTATTCACAGCAAATATGGGCATTACTGAAAGCTCCTTCAAGCTAACCTTTCCACTTAAATACTGAATATTTGTATATTTTCTTGGTCCACCATATAACAAGCATTCCAAAGCTATGCTTAGTTCCAACAGTGTGAGTCATCCTCTTGGATAAGAGAGAGGTTTTCTCCCTAGAAGCTAAGACAGACTGTCTATCCTACCTGCTATTTAAAGATAGCAATTACCAAAAACTACTTGCTTAGAATATCGTTAAAATAAAAACCAGCTTTCGAACAAGACACTCTCTTCCATTTGATGTCAGGGAAACAGACAAAAGAGAACATTATATGAAGTCATTTTCCAGATTATACAAACAATGTCTTTATTTCTAACATTTATTTGATCAAGAGGTTGGCAATTGTATCATTGCTGGAGATATATTCACTCCCTGTAATCACTAATCATTTGCATTGATTCCAATTACAGTTTCTTTTGCATGGTTAAAGATTGCACAAGGCACCCTACTCTGGCAGTCTTCATTAACATATGACTCCGAAGAGACACTACAGCAGCCCAAGCAGTTGCAGTTCAATGCTGAACTGACCCGAAGTGAAACATTTCAATACAGTTTGAGAAACCAAAATACTTCAAGTCAGGTCAACCCAACCTGAAAAAAAATATTTCATTTTGATTTGCTTAATGGAAATTTTTTTTAAAAAGGAACAAAATCAGAATTTCAATTTTGTGGAAACCATTTCCTGCACAAAATCATTGAGGAAAAATTCCTTACAATATCTAATAAAAATGTAGTAAGTCAGCCAACACACAAAATTCAGGAGGATTGTTTAAGTATGAGAAACAGAAAAAGAGCAAGTTGAACCCCAGAATGGGAAAAGATCAGCTACAGCAAGAAGACTACAATTTTGTTATGTAATTATTATATAGCCTTCAAAGATGATAGTTAAAGTAGGAAGTTAACAGTAGCATAAACCTCCTCTAATATATGTCAGACATTCATAGATTTGAAGGCCACAAGGGACCATTATGATTATCCAAGTCTGTCCTGCTTAACACAGGCCACAGATTTTCACCAAGCAATTTCTGCCCTAAGCCCACTATCCTGTGGTTGAACTAGAAAGACATCCAATCTTTAAAGACTCCAAATGATGGGGGATTTGCCACATCCCGTGGTCAGATGTTCAAATGAATAATAACCCTCACTGTATAACCTCTGCATTTTATTCCCAGTTTGAAATTTTCTAAGCTCAGCTACCATCCACAGGAGCTTCCATTAACTGCAGTGCATTGTTTTTTTAATTATTAGTAAAACATCACACTGGATTTAAACTCAGATTTATATTCTTCACATGCTCTCTCACGCTGTTATTTGCTTTTTTTAACAGAAAGAACTGAATGATAAATCAAAATAGCATAAGAATGATGCTGACACCATTGAAGAAAGGACATTCCTAGTGCTTTGTTACATTAACACAGCAACCAGCAGTTGTTACCTGCCCAATTGTAGTTAAGTTGATCTGGTTTGGATGGGCAGAAGATGGTGAAATGTGTTGTTAGGTGTTATCACAGTTTGTTTCTTTGAGTATTAGTGCTTGCAGATCTCATGGTGTTGTTTTGGGATATGCCCAGAGTGTTCAGTTTGTTATTTGATTAGACATCTCTACTGTGGGTAATACCGAACTGCCAGGATAAAAAGACAGTAATGAAAATGCTGCTTAGAAAAGCTAAAGAGGATTTCCTTCAGAACTGGAAGTCAGGTAATGGAACAGGCTTTGTAGAATGCAAAGAGAAATACTGGGGGGGATGGGAGTGAGTATCTGGAATAGTGTGTCTGAATCAGTAATTCTCACCTACCAGCATTAATATTAAATGCTTGGTCTGCCTCATCTTGGCTGTGCTCCATGACCGCCAGTACTTACCCTGACTAATTTGGAATTTTGCTTGTATATAAAAAATATCCAACTTCTCATTAGGACAAATATTTTGCTAACATCTCTTTTACACCATCTATTCCCCACAAAAAAAAGATCTAGCTACTTGGTTTGCTACATCTACTTAATGGTGAAAGGCACTGGATGAAAAACTCAGCACAAATGTTGGTAGCTGATTGCCAAGTCACATTTTGTCAACTCTGACAAGTCATGTGACCAGCAGCCTAAGGAGAAGCACGTTGCTGCCACAGTGTTCACAGTTCCTGTCTGCTCAGAAAGCAAGAGACTAAGATAGTGTATCATATACGAGTCTCCTGTGTACAGCATCTTCCATTAGGTTCTTCATGGCAGGATTTTTTATTCGTAAACCATTTGAAAAAATCATGTTAAGTGCTGTGATCACTTTACTACCCTACAGAATAGAAAGGTCCATAATTTCCTGCCCTCTTTGCTCCTTTTCAGACCCACCGTAAGGCCTCTATGGGCCAGAACTATTCCAAGGATTTAAAATGTATACCCAGTGAAAGTCACAGCAGCTGGCTCAGTTTAAAAACTGGGAGAAAAACAAACACCACTAGGACCATTGTGCAGAGCAGGCAAGAGATTTCGCCTGATTGTTCCCCTTTCCCCTCCTTGACTCAGCCACTTAGCACACTGTTGAAGTCTAATGGCTGCAGAGGAGGAAGAGGGGAAACAAAGGGCTTGTCTACTCTACCGCTTAAGTCGATGTAACTTAAGTCGCTCAGGGGTGTGAACCCCCCCCTCCCCCGAGTGACGTAAAAAGCAGTGACTACACCGCTTTAAGACGTTCTCCCGCCGACATAGTTTCTGCCACTCACTGAGATGGAGTAATTATGCCAATGAGAGAGCGCTCTCCCATCAGTGCAGCGCGATAGTGAAGACAAGCCCAGAGAGTGACTAGGGAATAAGCAGCAGCTGCCCATTTACAAAACCCTAGCCCCCACTAGGGAATACAAAGGGAGGAAGGAGAGGTTAACATAGACAGGGAAAGGAGACAGAGATGTAGGTATGGGAGAACATGGGAAGGAGGAGGGACATATCGTAAAGGGACACATGGGGATGTGGGAACCCTGAACCTCCCCAATGCTTGAAAGGAGAAAAAAAGAAAAGAAGCCCCACATTATCTTTTTTCTCCTGAAAGAAAGAGGGATGGTACTGTCTGAAGATGCAAGGTGTGTATGTGTGTGTGTAAGGACAACAGGCCTGCTACGTTACTACTCATTTGTAATACAGTAGTGTCCACAATGGGGTAGGCACTATTCAAACACATTGCAAAACACAAGTCCCCCAAAAGATACCAGAGGATCTGAAGATTCTGGAAAGGGGCAGTAGACCACTGGGCTTTCCTATCAAGATAAAAGCTGAAGGAAGAAATCTGTCAGGAGAGTTGAGTTGGTTGGGTTTGAAGGATCACAGGTCCTTATACGAGGGCTTTCATAGCTACAGATCAGCATCCAAACATCTGGCTACATATCTGAACCCCTGACCTTTAGAAGCCTTCATAATTAAAGTACATTAAAAATAACCTGAATATCAGAGTGCACAAGCTACCCTCCAATGGCTATAAAGTTTCAGCCCATTGGGCATATTTGCAGAATTGTCCATGTAAAATATCATCTTAAGATGTGCCAGCTCTGCCTTAGTTTTCACTCTCTGACACCAACATGTTGACCCACTCATCTTTGTAATATTAGAAACCTGAATTTATTCCAATATTTTTTCCCATTTGTTATCAAACAACCTTCTGAAGGAATAGTTTTAGGAGAGAATTTGTTTGTTTTAAACAGCCTTATCTGACTTCTAATATAAGCAAGAAAACGCTTTTACACATTGCTGGCACGTGGATTTCTAAAACTACAGATTTCAAATAAGCAATTAAACCAGAGATTGAACCCTCAGAATAAACTGGAAGCTAATCATAGTAAAATATAGGATGCAGAAATTAGAATAGTCAACCTCTGTCCAAGATGACTTGTCAGACACTGTAACAGAAAATAAGGCAGCACAAACAAGACAATGTAAGACTAATCCTGCACCACTGAAATAACGGGCATGTTGTCATCAGAGTCAAGACCTTAATGGCCAAACTAAATTAACTTGCAGGATTTCTTGAGTAACTGAATATTTTATTTTTTAATTTTGAGAAGATAAAGCTACAGAGTTGTCAGCTTACCCTCCTTCCGACACGTGCACATACACAAAGCAGGTCTCTCTTTTTGCCCTACAGACTAGGTAGGTGTGAGAAGGTCTGTGTGATAATAGGAACTCTCAGATCGGCTCATTCATTTCCATTTTATTGCTTATTAACAAAAAAGGGAAGGAACGCTTGCTTATTTTTCCTAATTCCTCACATATTATTATTATTATAATACATATTAACATCATGGCTTATGTCTCTTTGTTTCTTCCTTAAGCCTGGCATATTTCTTAAGGTATGTATTTAGAGCATTTGTCATTTTCTCAGCAATTTTTGAACTGTATGTTACAGATCTGACCTAATCCCTTTACTGGATGGTAACCAGTCCATCGAAACTGAACCCAATCTTTGGATCTCAGGAGTAGCGCTTCTGTCTTGCAGGGTTGATAAATTGATAAAAAATAAACCACCAAAAATGAAAATTAGTTTTATGTAGATGTCCAAAAAATCAGGGGTTTTCAGGGCTCTCTCATTGTATGCACTGTAATGAGTAATTATACTCTATATAACATAACACTATAGATATATATATTATGTAAATTCATAATTACGGTAGTATATACGTTAATGAGTAATCTCTTTGTAATGTTCCCTAGTGCACTTTAACATAGTACTGTTTCAAAGAACACTATGCTAAAATGTGCTAGGGAACCTTTAGGGCGCACCAGCAGGGTCTACTTGGACCAATTAATGCACGTTAGTGAACTTTAGAAATCACACCCCCATCGTTTGCATTACTGCTCTGTGTAGATAACCCCTTAGATATAAGTAACCATTTCCGGAGTTTAATGGATAAACACCAGTTTAATTTTTTTCTTGTATAGGGGGTGTTTTATCCATGTTTATCAGTTAAAACTGAAAATCATAAGCCCTACTCACGTGCTTCCAAGCCAGCTGGGTCAAGGCAGTGTCTAACTCTGGACCTCTGTAACCCAAGAGCCTCTAGATGCCAACTGGGAGAGGGCACAGGGGAACAAGGATCCCCCAGATCCAGCAAAAGACTGTCATGTAAGGTCTCTAATGAAAGTATTGTCTCAATGGTCATCATAATCACTGCAAACCATATGTACATATACTGAAAATTATTACTTGGGACAGCTCAGCAGAAGGTGAAAAGCAGATTTTCTTTCTTGTAAGAAATGTTTGTCTGTCTGTTTACATGTGAATTAAGTACTGCATGGTTCACAATGGGCCTTCACCTACAGTCTGAGCCAAATGCTAATGAAGGATTGTGAAATCTTCGAAGAGAGCATATTTACTGGAAGCAGCAAGGGAGTACCGGTTTACAAGTAAGGACAATGAACTTTTGGGGGCATAATTAAGGGGTATGGAGGTATATCTTCATTCCTACACTTTGTGAGGTCAAGCCACCAGCAGCCTTGATCTTATTATACAGGATCTCAGCCAAAGTGATTGAAAACACTGGAACAAGCTACATTGTAGGAGATAGGGGAATGACTTGTTAGTTAAGTTTAGGCTCTAGAAAGCATGCTATGATTTTGTTTTATATATAACCATTTGTTTCCAATATTTTCACTCTCTATCACTTGAATCTCTGTTTTTGATCATAAAATTATTTTTGTTTTCACAAGCTCTCTCTCTCTCCAAGTATAGTGTGTTAAACAGAGTGTGGATCATGAGCTAAATCTTTAAGCTGGTACTTATAGATTGCTTTGGGAGTACTACCGAATCTGAAAGTTCTGTGAGTGTTCAGTGGAAGGAAGGGTGCTCAGAGGACTATGGTGTAGTGTGTGCCTATTGCTAATCTGTACAGAGACAACAAGGCCAACGGAGGTCTGGATGGTCGAACTTGTGTTGTCACAGAGGCTGGTGGTTACAGGGAGCTGATCCACAGCAGGCACAGACGAGACTTCTTCATGCTAAGGGCAAGTGGTGACAGAGTGCCTCACATCCTTGGGTGCCCCAGGAAGCATCACAGCCTCCAGGATACACTGACAGATACTGACCTCCTTTCTGGCCCCCTTCCTTGGGATGTGGAATTCTGCAGTCCAACTGCCCTAGTCCCTGAAACCAGAGCTCTCACCTCCCATGCCTGCCCAGGCACTTACGCAGACTCCCCCAGAGTTCCACTGCAAAGCACTCCGATTTATAGTTTAACTCCTCTGGGACCACGTGGCAGGTAAACTAACTAACAGAGACTTTTCACTGGAGTTTTTAAAACAATAGTCACTTTTATTCTCAAAGTATACAAGCGTTACAGATCATTAAGTAAACAACTACAGCCTATATGCTTTCTCTGCAGAGCCTAATATTTACCCCCTTTGTGTGGGTTCTCAGCCCTGTGCGTACATCAGGTGAGTAGACCCATCCTGTCCTCTGCCTTCTGCAGTCCTGCTGCCTGGCAGTTTTCAACCAGTGAGCGAGTAACAGACTCAAGTCTTTCAGTAAGATTTCTGTCCCCCCGCATCTGGGGACTAGTCCTTCTAGAACCCAAACTGAGAAAACCAGCTTCCTTAGCCTGGCCACTGTATGTAACACTGTTAAGACAATCATTGCTGATGACTCTTGTGTTATCCCCGCAGGGAGGTGTCAGACATTACAATAAGCTGCTCTTACTTTGTCGCTGACATCTCCAGGCAGCTGCAGTTACATACTAAAAAAGTACGTCTCTTCAAAATGGTGCTTACGCTATTGGGTTTAAGTGAAGGTCACTGTGATGGGGTCGCACTCACCTCTCGCAAATGCCCCTTGGCTGCGTACTGTGCCTGCACTCTCTTTCTACCTGTTTGTGGTGGGTCTTCAGTAACTCAGCCCAAGTCACACACAGTCTGTCTGTGTGATAAAAGCAAAGCAAACCCCTTCCAGGGTATAAGTTCAATTGGGGGTCTTTTTCGGTGCCCTCTATAAGGTCCTTTGATCTGCAGCCCTATCCTGGGGCTCACTCTTCAATTAGTCCAGCATGGCCTATCACAGTACCATGGACAAACTGTTTCTCAGTCCCTTCTGGGCTCCCTCAAATTATCCCTGCTCTTTAAGCAGTCCCGGCTTTAAGCATGTCCCCCTGGGCTCCCTCCCTAGAGACTCTTCACCTCTCTGGGCCTTTCTGGCCCCATCTCTTCAGCTGGGCCACTTAAAGAGTTCAGTTCCCCCTTCTGGGGTGCATCAAAGTCCAGGCCACTTTCCCAGTGACTGGTGAGGGTGACCCAGGCCCGTGCTCAAGTCTGGGTCCCAGCCCTGGGACCTTATAGATAGCAGCTGTCCGCCACATCCCTTTAAATACACTGTGTTGCTGCTACAATTCCCTTGGCCACTTCCCCATGGCTCCAGCACATTATTCACCCTTACCTCAGGGCCTTGTCCTGGTGGAGTCCCAGCCATAGGCGCTGACTCCATAGGTGTTCCAATGCTGAAGCACTCATGGGTAAAAAATGGTAAGCCTCCCCGATTAGCACCTCTCCCTCCCCCCAGCATCTCCTGCCCACCAATGGCCCCACTGATCAGCACCTCCCACTCCCTACCAGTGCCTCCTGCCCATAATGATCAGCTGTTCTGCAGTGTGCAGGAGGTGCTTAAGGGAAGGAGTGGAGAGAGGGGAGGGCCCAGGGCGGAGCAGGGGTTAAGCACCTCCCAAGAACCAAATGGCCGGTGCCTATGGTCCCAGCAGCCAGCACAATGCACCATCCACTCTCCTCCAGCTTTAGCAGGGATCTGAACTTGCTCTGGCCCTGCAGCTCTTATACTAACCTGCAAGGCCCTGATTGGCTGCTTCCCACACAACTGCTCTAGGCAGCTTGGAGGACCTCTCTACTTCCCTTTTTGAGGTGGAGTGTAACAGGGCTAGAAGGCCTCCAGCAGGGGGCTTCAGGGCCTAGTCCACCCCATCACAGTCACTATTTGTAAACAGATTTGTAGAGACCTACACCTTCCCAATGGTGCAGCTCAATGTACATTTTGGTATTCATGAAAGCTTGACAGACCCATGACTACAGCAATCTTTCCTGTCTCTCTTACTTGTTTATTTTTTAAGTTCAGAAGACGAATGTTTCCACACAGCTCAGCATGCATGCACATCATTTAATAAAACCACATAAAAACTTAAATGGCTCCTTTGGTTTTAATGTCCTTTCCCTTTTTAGTTTGTATTATATAAGACTCAACCAATTGCCACCTCAACGATGGTTCTTTTCCTTCACATTGTTACGCGAAGATAAATCCAGTCTCAGTCAACTATGCAAGTTGAATTCTGGTTATATATTAGTCAACATCATGTGTACAGGTGGCATCAGCTATGCATAGCCATGTTTCTACTTGCATTTTTCAGAGTTTATGGATATTAAATCTCTGCCCATTTTGTAATTTTCAGGTGGCAACGTAGGCCTGAAGGTATATATACGCATACATACTTCAGCCCTGTGGCCTGAACCTCTTGAGGGTAAGTGACCTGCTATTGCCATCTATTGATGAAAAGGGGAAAGGACAATTAAGAGCTAATTGATAAACTGTCAGAACTTCAGATGGACAGAAGCTCAGAAAGAAGGGGCTCTCTACCAGCATCTATTGGTGAACAAGGGAAAGTATGGCTATAGAGAGTTTATTTACATACTCTGTCTTTGGGTATTTACATACCCCAAAATCCTCCAGTGACACTTGAGAGTCAGAAGAACTGTGCACAAACTCCAAATTGGTGGGGTAATGGGACTGAACTCAGAGAGGAAGTAGTAAGGAGCTCCTATCTCGTGGCAAGGAATGGATTCCTGGTGGCAAGCACTCGGCTCAGGGATCCAGGAAACCCTGAAGACTTTTTGAAGAGATATTGCAGAGTCATTTCTGCACCAAGAATCAACATAGAGGCGTCTCTTTGTTGAAGCCACAGAAGGCAGCAACAGGGCACCTACCCAACAGGACCAATAAAGCTGAAATGACTATTGCTGGGTTAGGTTTTTTCATAGATTCATAGATTCTAGGGCTGGAAGGGACCTCGAGAGGTCATCGAGTCCATCCCCCTGCCCTCATGGCAGGACCAAATACTGTCTAGACCATCCCTGATAGACATTTATCTACCCTACTCTTAAATATCTCCAGAGATGGAGATTCCACAACCGCCCTGGGCAGTTTATTCCAGTGTTTAACCACCCTGACAGTTAGGAACTTTTTCCTAATGTCCAACCTAAACCTCCCTTGCTGCAGTTTAAGCCCATTGCTTCTTGTTCTATCCTCAGAGGCTAAGATGAACAAGTTTTCTCCCTCCTCCTCCTTATGACACCCTTTTAGATACCTGAAGACCGCTATCATGTCCCCTCTCAGTCTTCTCTTTTCCAAACTAAACAAACCCAATTCCTTCAGCCTTCCTTCATAGGTCATGTTCTCTAGACCCTTAATCATTCTTGTTGCTCTTCTCTGGACCCTCTCCAATTTCTCCACATCTTTCTTGAAATGCGGTGCCCAGAACTGGACACAATACTCCAGTTGAGGCCTAACCAGCGCAGAGTAGAGCGGAAGAATGACTTCTCGTGTCTTGCTCACAACACACCTGTTAATGGAGCCCAGAATCGTGTTTGCTTTTTTTGCAACAGCATCACACTGTTGACTCATATTTAGCTTGTGGTCCACTATAATCCCTAGGTCCCTTTCTGCCGTACTCCTTCCTAGACAGTCTCCTCCCATTCTGTATGTGTGAAACTGATTGTTCCTACCTAAGTGGAGAACTTTGCATTTGTCCTTATTAAACTTCATCCTGTTTACCTCTGACCCTTTCTCCAATTTGTCCAGATCATTTTGAATTATGACTCTATCCTCCAAAGCAGTTACAATCCCTCCCAGTTTGGAATCATCTGCAAACTTAATAAGCATACTTTCTATGCCAATATCCAAGTCATTGATGAAGATATTGAACAGAGCCGGTCCCAAAACAGACCCTTGAGGAACCCCACTCGTTATACCTTTCCAGCAGGATTGGGAACCATTTATAACTACTCTCTGAGTACGGTTATCCAGCCAGTTGCGCACCCACCTTATAGTAGCCCCATCTAAGTTGTATTTCCCTAGTTTATTGATAAGAATATCATGCGAGACCGTATCAAATGCCTTACTAAAGTCTAGGTATACCACATCCACCGCTTCTCCCTTATCCACAAGACTCGTTATCCTATCAAAGAAAGCTATCAGATTGGTTTGACATGATTTGTTCTTTACAAATCCATGCTGGTTATTCCCTATCACCTTACCACCTTCCAAGTGTTTGCAGATGATTTCCTTAATTACTTGCTCCATTATTTTCCCTGGCACAGAAGTTAAACTAACTGGTCTGTAGTTTCCTGGGTTGTGTTGGAGCCTCAAGACCAGATCAGGCAGCATTTTTCCTAGGGACTGGAGATAGGCCTGCCTGAGTGCACTCCCAGGTTCTGGGACTAAACTACGCACTGACATCAAACAATGAGTGGGGTTTAGTGGAGGCAGCGTGGGGAGGGGGGAAATTACATGTTAAAGGACATTTTCTTATCAGACACTGACTAGCATATATAGGGATCTGAATTACAGATCTACTGCCAAAGATAGCATGTAAGTGGGTGTTTTGTGTATTATCAATTTATATATATAGTAGATGTTTTTCCCCAAGTTGATTCTGTGTTCCTGTGCCCCTAATAAAGATTTGCCTTGTTTTATAAGCAGACTCAGTGCTTGACGGGAGGGATGTATTGCCAGTTAAGGGTGTCTAAAGAAGGTATTTAGTGACCCAATAAATATTGGATGGCAGCTTATGCCAGTGGTGTTTGTTAATTTTAAGAGGAACACCTAGACATTTGAACCTGGCCATTGTTGCTGCTGACACCGGGCAAGATGGTTACATGTCCTTTACTACTTTACACTGCATCTATAACAGAGATCAACAGAAAGATAGAGAAGCAATGCCAGCCCCTTCACTTTCTCACCCTCTCTTCCCTCCACAAGAATTCAAGACAGATCAAAGGCCTTCTCCACCTCTGTAACAATAATACAAAATTTTCCTCTTGTCTTATTGGTTAAGTATGTTTCAAAGTTTAGTTACAGTCATAAAACAGGAACTCATGGCCAAAATGGACAAGAAATATGAAGGGACGCACTCTTCCTAGCCTCTATGATATATTAATATATCCATAAGAGAAAAGTCTAACAGTCAGCAGTGCTGAAGTAATGATGCTGGGATCATTACAGAAACAATTAGATACCAGCTTGGGAAAAAAGTTTTAAAGTACACCGCCCAAATGGCTGCTCTGCAACTTGCACATCAGGCCAAATAATAATGAAGACTCACTCTAGATGACAGTATCCATAGGCATTTTGTTCTGCCTATAAGCAGCAGCCTAATAAATGTCAGCACCACTTGATTAAAGGTATATTAGTATTATGAAGACAAAGTGTGTTCACCTTCATAAAGAGAGTGAAAGGCAAAATACAATGATGTCAGCCTGGAGGTTTGGCAACTGTGCTAAACATTGCAGTACGTGAGAGACCTTGAGAAATGTCAAGAATGAGACATTCAGACTCCTGGAGGGTCTTCAAAAAAGGTAATGTTTTTTTTAATGGCAAATAAAAATAGAACATAATAGTGAAATCAATGGGACTACTCTCGTGTGGAAAGTTTAGCACATGCACATGTATTTTTTGCAGAATCAGGGCCTTAAACTCTGTCTTAAAGGGTTCAGGAGGTCTCTTCTCTATTGATATGCTGGGATTTGAAGCACCTATCTTGTACAACGATTTTAATAGGATTCTGCATGAGCACATGAGTCCACTCACACAGATCAACTTGCAGGACTGAGGCCTAAATTAGTTAAGGACTTGATGGAGGAATCACCTGGTGAAGTTGTATGGTCTGTGTTGTACAGAAAGTCAAATTAAATTATCATAATGGTCCCTTTTGGTCTTAGAACTCTATAAATCAATGAGTTTCATAAACTATATGCATACATGTCCCAAACACTGAAAGGAGGACAAACTCCCTCAACAGGTAAGAAAGAAAATGTCCACTTCTTTGCAACACAAAAAACCCCCCAAACAAACAAACAAACAAACAAACAAAAACAGCTGCCAAGAATTAGCACCTTTGAAGCAAAACAGATGTTATTTCTCAAAAGCTATTCATTTCACATACATTACAAAACAAGAGAAATTATTTCCATTATATTATAAACTATAACTTAAGATAGGTCAAAAACAAAACCTTGTATCAGAAGACAAACTTTTGAGGAAAACTGGATCCATCTGTACAGCCAAACTTTTAGGCTGGCTCCCTATCTCTGGGCTGAACTGAAATTCTAAACACCCCTGGACTTTGGGGAGCTCAGACACCGATCTGAAATGTATAATTTAAATCCATATCTAGCTATGCCACAGAACATGTTTTGATTGCGTCTCAGATTAGAAAAACTTGTTGGCTCTGCGTTGCTTTCCAGAGTAAAAATTTGTTTTTGTCACCCGTATCAGCAGAATATACACCCAGAGCATTTCTGATTCATAAGATGAAGTCCTTTGGTGTGTAACCATCTTTCAAAATACAACTGCAGCGTAAGCTGCAATTTGTGCTCAGATGGCATGAGTGTTCTAAGGACATGTTTTTCATAACTTCCTGACTCACTGGCTTCCAATTAATCTTTATTTGACCAAGGCTTAAGAACTGCTTTCTAACTTTAAGAGATTGATTTTAGGAGCAATTCACAAATCTCAATTAATAAGCAAATTCAAATCCATTATTCTGGATGTATAGTTGGGATTATTTTTTTCCAGTGTGCATTACTTTGCACTTATCAGCGTTGAATTTCATCTGCCATTTTGTCACCCAGTTAAGTGAGATCCCTTTGTAATTATTCACCGTCATCTTTAGATTTAACTATCTTAAATAATTTTTTATCATCTGCAAATTTTGCCACCTCACTATTCACCCCTTTTTTCAGATCATTTAAGAATACAATGAACAGCACTGGTCTCAGTACACATCCTTGGGGACCCAGCTACTTACCTCTCTTAACTGTGAAAACTGACCATTTATTCCTACGCTGCATGTCTTATCTTTTAATGAGGTACTGATCCATGACAGGATCTGTGGACTCCTTACTTTGCTTTGGTGAGGGACCTTGTCAAAGGCTTTCTGAAAACCCAAGTGCACTATATTGAGTGCATCATCCTTGTCCACATACTTGCTGTCAACCTCAAAGAATTCTAATAGATTGGTGAAGCATGATTTCCCCCATGTACCATGTTTATCTGTGTCTGATAATTCTGTTATTTGCTATAGTTTCAACTAATTTGCCAGGTACTGAAATTAAGTTTACTGGCCTGTAATTGTCACAATTGCCTCTGGAGCCTTTTTAAAAAAATAGGTATTATAGTATCTACCCTCCTGTCATCTGTTACAGAGGCTGATTTCAGAGATAGGTTACATACTGCAGTTAGTAGTTCTGCCATTTCATATTTGAGTTCCTTCAGAACTCTAGGGTGAATACCATCTGATCTTTATGACTCAATTATTTAATTTATCAATTTGTTCCAAAATTTGCTCTACTGACATCTCAAATCAGGGACAGTTTCTCAGATTTGTCACCTAAACAGAATGGTTAGCATGTGGGAATCTCCCCATATCCTCTGCAGTGAAGATGGATGCAAAGAATTCATTTAGCTTTTCTGCAAAGGCTTTGTCTTCTTTGAGACCTCCTTTAGCACATTGACTGTCCAGTGACCCAACTCACTGTTTGGCGGGCCTCCTGCTTTTGATGTACTTAATTTTTGCTGTTATTTTTTGTGTCCTTAGCTAGTTGCTCTTCAAGTTTTTTCTTGGCCTGCCTTATTATACTTTTATACTTGACCAGCTACAGTTTATGCTCCTTTCTATCTTCCTCACTAAAATTTCACTTTTAATTTTTAAAGGATGCCTTTTTTGCCTCTGGCCACCTCTTTTGCTATTCTGTTTAGCTATGGTGGCACTTTTGGTTCTCTTACAGGTTTGTTTTTAATTGAGATATATATTTAGTTTGAACCTCTACTATGGTGTTTCTAAATAGTCTCCATGCAATTTGCAGGCATTTTACTCTTGTGATTTTTCTTTTAATTTCCATTTAACTAGCTTCCTCATTATTGTGTAGTTCCCCTTGTGAAGTTAAATGCCACTGTGCTGGGTTTCTTTGGTATTTTTCCTCCTACAAGTATATCAAATGTAATTACATTATGGTCACTTTTACCAAGCGTTTCAGCTATATTCACCTCTTGGACCAGATCCTGTGTTCTAAGTAGCTCTAAATGAAGAACTGCCTCTCTCCCTTGTGATTTCCAAGAAGAATTCATTTATGGCATCTAGAAATTTCATCTTTGCATATCATTCTGAAGTGACAAATACCCAATCAATATGAGGATAGTCTAAATCCCCATTATTATTGCGTTTTCTGCCTTTGTAGCCTCTCTGATCTCCCTGAGCATTTCACAATCACCATCACAGTCAGTATAATCCTACTGTTCAGAACAAGAGATGCAAGACTTGTAGAGATTTTCCACTGCTATGATTATCAATACCCCCCATAACACACCTTTGAAGATCCATGGGTCCTATACATGAGGTACAACATCTGGTGTACCTCATCCAGTGCACTAAATGCCCCAAGAACAACTATGTGGGTGAAACTAGACAATCCCTATCCTCTCAAATGAACTCTCACAGAAAAATGATAAAAAGATAAAACCACCATATCACCAGTGGGTGAATATTTTTAACACAGCGATCACTCTATAGCTGACCTCTCATCCCTCATCCTCAAAGGAAACCTGCTCAACTCCCTTTGAAAGACAAGCCTGGGAGCTTAAATTCATAACTTTGCAAGATACTAAAATTCACAGACTGACTAGAGACACTGGATTTATGGCTTATTACAACAATCTGTAACCCATTAAGCTCCCCCACCCCCTGCCATGACGGGAGACATGTTAACTCATCACTTCACCTTGAATGGTGCTTTGAAATACATGTTAACTACTCACGTAGTTCCACCTTGTACTTAGCCATGACACTGTGAGCACATTTCCCAGATCTGAAGAAGAGCTATGTGTAAGCTCAAAAGCTTGTCTCTCTCACCAACAGAAGTTGGTCTAGTAAAAGATATTACCTCACCCAACTTGTCTATTTAGACTTCTAGTATTTGTATATAAGCCCTTGTACATTCTATTAATATTCTTTGCTTGCCTTCATGTGTTACAGTTAAATGAGACTCTTTCACATTTGACTGTTCTTCAATAGCACCTATCTGTACTTTATCAATTTATTTCCTTTTTATGAGGATATACAGTTCCCCCCCTTAATACATTCATTGGTGATATTTCTGCTTGAACTGTGTGCTCCTCCACCCCTGTCGGCTTTCTCCCAGCCCTTAGTTTAAAAAATCCTCCACAACCTTTTTAATTTTACATGCCAACAGTCTGGTTCCATTTTGGTTTAAGTGGAGCCAATCCTTCCTATATAGGCTCCTCCTTTCCCAAAAAGTTCCCCAGTTCTTAATAAACCTAAACCGCTCCCGCTCTACACCATCATCTAATCCACTCATTGAGACCCCGCAATTCTTTCTGTCTTCCTGGCCCTACGCAAGGAACTGGGAGCATTTCAGAGAATGCTACAATGGAAATCCTGGACTTAAAATGTTTACATAGCAGCCTAAATTTGACCTCCGGGATATCTCTCCAACCTTTCCCTCTGTAGGTACCAGTGACATGTACCATGATCACTGGCTCCTCCTCAGCACTGCACATAAGTCTGCCTAGATGTCTCGTGAGATCTGCAACCTTCACACCCAGCAGGCAGTTTACCATGTGGTTCTCTTAGTCATCACAAATGCAACTATATACGTTTCTAATAATCGAACCCCCCATTACTATTATCTGACTTTTCCTAACAACTGGGGTTCCCTCCACATGAGGGGTATCCTCCATGCGAGAGGATACCATGATAATCTGGAAGGAGGATTCCAACTATGGTACTGTTTCTCTCCACTCCAGCTGGATGTTTTTCCTTTCCTTAGACTTTTATCCTCCTCAACAGCACAGAGGCTGTCAGACTGGGGTGGGGCCGCACTACTGTCCCTGAAAGTCTTGTCTGTGTACTTCTCGGTTTCCCTTAGCTCCTCCAATTCAGCCACTATGGCCTCAAGAGCTTGTACTGTCAATCTGAGAGCCATGAGCCGCTTGCACCGAATGCACACATATGCCACCTGCACACGGGGCAGGTAACAGTACATGCTACATTCAGTGCAATAACCTGGATAGCCCCACTCTGCTGCCAGACTTCTGCATGCATTATTTTCACTCTTGCAGGTTTCTTTTTTCTCCAGGGGGTAGAGGGAGGATTGGGTTATTGGCCTAAATTTAGAATATGTTTTTTAGGAATATCTGTCTCACACTCCCTCTCTAAGCTCTCTCACAAAACTCCCTTGTTTGCCAGCACCTCTGGTCACTTAGGGAATACAGAGGTTTAAAAAGCCAGCTCCTGAGTTAGCCTAGACCCCCTTGTCAAGAGACCCTAAAGGGGTTAGGGAACATGTGGAGGGTTCAGATGGTATGGCCTACTCATGATATTACAAAAAAATAAAGTAGCTGATATTCTAATTACACTTTTCAAATTAGTCTTTAAAAAAAAAAAAAAAAAAAAAAAAAAACAGTGTTGGGGTCAATTAAAACTAGATTATCACCAGCTCTAACCAAATAAAGGCCTAGGGTTGCCAGGTGTCCGGTTTTCAACCGGAACGCCCAGTCAAAAAGAGACTCTGGCAGCTCTGTTGACCAGGCCATTAAAAGTCCGGCAGTGGCGCAGTGGATTCTGCAGTAGCAGCAGATGCCAAGGAAAGGAGATGACTTGAGGTGCTATGCCCAGGATTTCATGGGGGCATCATGAGACAAGAGAATATGCCAGGTGAAGGGGTATGATGATTATGCTGCTGGGAAAAGAGGTAGGGCATCTAAAGGGGGACAACTAACTTGCATAATGGAATGGGACCTTTTTCCAAGTTATGTCTGGGGGCGGTGGGGGGCTGTCTAGCATCATTCTTGTCCTCACTTCAAGTGGGGCTCAGTTAAATATTACCCTGTGTACTTTTTTAAACATAGAAAATAAATCAATCTTGCCATGGATTGTTCTGATCCTTTGTTCTAAAGAATGTCACTCCCTAGTGATATTAGTAATTAAAAGATCCCTAACTTCTATTTGTAAGATACATCAGACACTTTCTCTGTAGTGGAAAACAAGCAATGCAAAGGTATGAGGTAAAGACTCAGTTTTAGAATGTCCTGCTTTCTAAACTTTTTCATAACCTATCAGTTAATGAAATGTGAACGGTGTACTCATCTCATTTCTTCTTCAGATGTAAAACATTTTTAAAGGCCGTTTTGTTTATTGAGTAATTTTTATTTGTTTGAAGGGGAGGAAGGTATTTGTCAAATACATACAAAATAACCACTGTTCAGAGTGCTACAGGACTAGGTAAGTGCTTTTCACCACCATGGCAGTCTATTCAAATTTAACGACATTAATTCCTTTTGGCCTCTAATATCCCAGGAATGTTTCAACTAGGGCTGTCGATTAATCGCAGTTAACTCAAAAAAATGAATCGCGATTAAAAAAATTAATTGCGATTAATTGCAGTTTTAATCTATTGTTAAACAATAGAATACCAATTAAAATGTATTAAATATTTTGGAGGGTTTTTTACATTTTCATATATATTGTATTCTGTGTCATAATTGAAATCAAAGTGTCTATTATTTTTATTACAAATATTTACACTGTAAAATGATAAACAAAAGAAATAGTATTTTTCAATTCACCTCATACAAGTACTGAAGTGCAATCACTTTGTCATGAAAGCGCAATTTACAAGTGGAGTTCTTTTTATATAACTTCACTCAAAAACAAAACAATGTCAAACTTCAGAGCCTGCAAGTCCACTCAGTCCTACTTCTTGTTCAGCCAATCACTAAGGGCTAGTCTACACTTACCCGCTGCGTCGGAGGCGTCGGATCGATCTTCTGGGTTCGATTTATCGCATCTTGTCTAGACGCGATAAATCGAACCAGGAAGTGCTCCCCCGTCGATGCTGGTAATCCTGCTCTGCGAACGGAGCAGGCGGAGTCGATGGGGGAGCCTGCGCGCCGCCGTGTGGACCAGGGGTAAGTACTTTTAAGTTCGAAATAAGATACTTCGACTTCAGCTACGTTATTCACGTAGCTGTAGTTGCGTATCTTACTTCGAACTTGGGGGCTAGTGTAGACCAGCCCTAAGACAAACAAATTTGTTTACATTTCCAGGAGATAATGCTGCCCTCTTCTTCTTTACAATATCATCAGAAAGTGAGAACAGGCATTTGCAGGGCATTTGTGTAGCCGACATTGCAAGGTATTTACGTGCCAGATCTGCTAAACATTTGTATGCCCCTTCATGCTTCGGCCACCATGCCAGAGGACATACTTCCATGCTGATGACACTCATTAAAAAATAATGTGTTAATTAAATTTGTGACTGAACTCTTTGGGGGAGAATTTGATGTCCCCTGCTCTGTTTTACCCGCATTCTTCCATATATTTCATGTTATAGCAGTTTCAGATGAAAGCACATATTGTTCATTTTAAGAACACTTTCACTGCAGATTTCAAAAAATGCAAAGAAGGTACCAATGTACTTGTAGGAAGAAAAATGCCAAAGAAACCCACGACAGTGGCATTTAACTTCAAAAGGGGAACTACACAATAATGAGGAAGCTAGTTAAATGGAAATTAAAAGAAAAAGTCACAAGAGTAAAATGCCTGCAAATTGCATGGAGACTATTTAGAAACACCATAGTAGAGGTTCAAACTAAATGCGTATCTCAAATAATTAAAAAAAAACCCGTAAGAGAACCAAAAGTGCCGCCACAGCTAAACAGAAGAGCAAAAGAGGTGGCCAGAGAATCTGAAGTGCTTTCCAAAATCTGAGAGACACGAGGTGTGGAGCATGCTTTCAGAAGTCTTAAAAGAGCAACACTTCAATGCAGAAACTACAGAACCCAAACCACCAAAAAAGAAAATCAACCTTCTGCTGGTGGCAGCATCTGACTCAGATAATGAAAATGAACATGCAGCGGTCCACGCTGCTTTGGATTGTTACTGAGCAGAACTGGTCATCAGCATGGATGTATGTCCTCTGGAATGGAAGTTGAAGCATGAAGGGACATATGAATCTTTAGCACATCTGGCACGTAAATATCTTGCGACGCTGGCTACGGCTACAACAGTGCCATGAGAACGCCTGTTCTCACTTTCAGGTGACATTGTAAACAAGAAGCGGGCAGCATTATCTCCTGCAAATGTAAAGAAACTTGTTTGTCTGAGAGATTGGCTTAACAAGAAGTTGGACTGAGTGGACTTGCAGACTCTAAAATTTTACATTGTTTTATTTTTGAATGCAGTTATTTTGTACACAATTCTACATTTGTAACTTCGACTTTCATGATAAAGAGAGTGCACTACAGTGTACATGACTACAGAGAGCGTATTAGGTGAATTGAAAAATACTATTTATTTTCATTTTATACACTGCAAATACTTGTAATCAAAAATAAATATAAAGTGAGCACTGTACACTTTTTATTCTGTGTTGGACTTGAAATCAATATATTTGAAAATGCAGAAAACATCCAAAAATGTTTAAATAAATGGTATTCTATTATTGTTTAACTGTGTGATTAATCACACGATTAATTGTTTTAATTGCTTGACAGCCCTAGTTTCAACTTCTCACTGATTTAGCTGTTACCACAAACTTCTCTGCTTGGATAATCTTATGTTCTTCAGAAGCACTGAGGAACATTTAGCCAGACTGGGAGAATTTATTCAATTACAGAGGCCCAACCAGCATATTAAACTAGTTTATTTACGTTCAGCAGCTGACCCACAATCAGTACAGAGGGAGCAGCAGCTTGCCCATTTAATATATAGGCAGAACTTTCTTGCAATGACCCTTAGGGTGACAGATACAAGGAGTTTCCTGGGATTTTACACAGGTGTGTTATTCAGACTCTTTTGAAAATCTAAGAACACTTCCACCCACGTCATGGATAGCGGAACCACGTTTGTGTTGTTCAAACTTGTCAAGAAGCTTTTGTAGAGCTAAAGTTCTGTGTGGTCATTTTTCCTGTGTTAGCTTATTTGGAGCCAAACAGTAACAGGAATGGCAGTGAGAGATGGATGGCAGGTCCTACGGGTTCCAAGTGATACAAGGCAAAGAAAAGACACATGTTTATATCACCAAGCTTCCATCTGTCCAGAGAAGTACAGCATATACCCCACACACACAAACACGCAAAATAAACTGCTCGCTGTCCTGACCTTTATGAGACACTTCATGCATTATCTCTTAGGAAAATGGTTTACCCTGAGGATGTAGCACACATCCCTGAGGAGGCTACAGCATTTTCAGCATCCGCAAGGACAGCTGGCTTCATGGTTAGCACAGCTATCTCATTTGGATTATAAAACTGTGCGTTGCCCAGGGAAAGCATGTCATCATATTCACCAATTCACAGGAGAAATCCTGGTGTGACAGATCACTGTGCCCGGATGTAAGAGTTCTAATCTTATGAGCCAATATGTTGTAAAAAAAAAAAAAAAAAAAAAAATTTCTGTATGGCTTCTGTCTAAAGACCTGTGACACTATAAGGGCTCAGCAAAATCTTAGTTCTTTGTTAAAACTTCAATAGAAAGTCAAATATTGCATTTGTGCAGTGGTGGCTAGCCATGTTGGACCCAGGATATTGTATTGCATGTGCACAGTGCAAGCTTTTCAAACATGGTTTACCAGAAGTTTGTCATATCTGAAGATATCTGATTTAGAAGTAACAGACACTTGTCCTCACTGAGAACTAAGACATTGAGATGTAGGACATTTTTAAAATTAGCTGATTTGGAGTTATCTGATCACAAAGAACGTCTGAAAAATGTTTTAAAGCATGAAAAACCACTTTTATTTAGAATATTGAGATATGGGATCACTGAAAAAACAGCCAGCCAGAGTTTTATCAAACTTCCCTGAAACATCCATCTTTGGGTTCAGAATAATGAGACACTTCAGCTCAAAGTGTAAATACCTCCCACCCCTGACAAGAATTATACCTCTGTTTTAAGCTAAACTATAACTAAAGTATCACCAATAACATAGTATTTCCACAAAACAGAAGTACAGCATGTACAATAATAAAAACTCCAAAACAGAAAGTTATGAATAACTTACATATATTAAACTTTTACCAGAAATAATTTCATCTGAGCAGCAAGTTAAAAATACAGCAATGTCTCTAATTCTGTGTGAATAGAGGACCCTATTCTTACTTATTGAGAAATTGAATAATACCACCAATAGTGGCCAAGAGTGCTCTCTCTCGTCATAAATGGCATAGGAGGGGGCTTTTCATGAGGAAGTCTCTAAAAGGATTTCTTCATGGAGATTACCTCAGTTTGTTTCAGAGAAAATTCCCACAAACATCAAAGAAGTCTATGGGATCCACAGTAGGCCAGACCCATCCACACGTAGTCCTGTAACCCTGCAGCTGTCTCCCCACTCCTTTGTATCATGGCTCCAGAGTAGAGCAACCAGAATGATTAAACGATTAGAAAACATGCCTTGTAGTGATAGACTCAAGGAGCTCATGCTATGTAATTTATCAAAGAAAACATTTAGGGGTGACTTGATTATAGTCTATAAGTACCTGCAAGGGGAACAAATATTTAATAACAGGCTCTTCAATCTAGCAGAGAAAGATATAACACAATCCAATGGCTGGAAGATGAGGCTAGACAAATTCAGCCTGGAAATAAGGCATACATTTTTAATGGTGAGAGTAATTAATCATTCAAACAATTTACCAAGGATTGTGGTGGATTCTCCATCACTGTCACAAATTAAAATAAAGATGGAATGTTTTTCTAAAAGATGCGCTGTAGGAACTATTTAGGGGAAGTTCTATGGACTGTTATACAGGAAGTCAGACTACATGGTCACAGTAGTCCTGTCTGACCTTTAAATCTAGACAGGGGCTTTCAAACAACCCCACCAAGGTGCAGTAGTTCCTGGGTACCCTGGGAAGGTATGTGGAGAGATCTAGAGAAAAAAAGATAATAGAGATAGCTGTATTTACTTTTCTGAGTATCTTCCGAAGAGCCAGAGTGGGGACAATGTGCATCCCCTATGTCTTGTCTACAGCCTGGCCCCAACTCAAGCTCAGACCACACAAAGAGCCCTCCAAAGGATACAGGAAGAGGGGAGGGCATGTTGGCCTGGAAGTGGCAGAGTTCACCTTCTTCATGGAGGAGATCCATGGAGGCTCCTCCTGCTCCAGCAGCTGATCGGCGGCGGCGGCAGCGGCACATGTGAGGGGGTGGGGAAAACCGCAGGGGCCTCCAGTGCAGGAGCGGCTCTGACGAATCTGCCGCCCCAGGAGTCGCCCGGGGGCGGGGTGCCGCCCCCACGTCGCCCGGGGGCGGGGCCCCGCCCCCAATGTCGTCCCGACGCCGGGCGACGTTGGGGCGGGGCCGGGGCACAAGCACCCACCAGCACCGACGAAAGTCAGCTCCTATGCTTCCAGGTTCAGATAAAAGGGGAAAATGATCTGGCCACTGCAGCTTTTGTTATAAAAGTATATAATGCCAAAATATTTAATGTGGTAACACATGAAGTTACTATTTTTAAAAGGTTCTAAATATCAAATTCAGAGAGAGTCCAGTAAAAAGAGACAACACCCGAACAGTAATTTGTAAAAATGGGGAATAAATGCCCCTTGTAGCCAATCCTGGAAAAATTTTCCCTTATGACATATCATTTATACACATGCAATTCAGTATCATCTAGTGTATTCCAAACACCAAAGTCTTGTTTTTCAAAAGTATGTTTGTATCAGAACAACTCCTATTATAGGCAGAGGAAAAACACCTCTACCCCATCCTTCAGAATCTGAACAATGATAAAAGAGAATGTACAACTAGAAACTCTCTCCAGGCAGAAGCCTGCACTACTGAAGTCATTTGCAAAACTCCCATTGGCTTAAGTGGTACAGGGTCAGGTCTTATTCTAGATTGAAATGAAAAAGCAGTGCCAATTAAAATTTCATCACAAAAAACAAATATACTCTAAACACGTCTCTAGTTTTTTAAAAGTCTAACATAAAATAAAAAGTTGGAACAAATATTTCTTCAAAAAAAACAATGGTTTTTTTTATTTTAAACCTTTTAATCCTTCAGAACTGCTTCAGAACTGCTTTTAATCCTTCAGAAAAGGATATCCAAAGAGTAGTATATTTTTTCAGTAAAACTGAATATAGAAATCACCTGATTCCTATTATTCTGAAACCTGCATTGTTTTAAAATCTGCACTAATTTTCCTATGCATTTCTGCTAATGCCAAAAAACATTATATGATTCAATTTATAATGCAAGTAAAATAGTTTTACTGTTATTATATTGCATATCATTAGTGTTATCAGCATGTGTGTGTCGAAAGTATCAGGACCATTCCTAACATAGACTACCTTCATTTATTGCAAGGAACAGTGTGTATAAAAGTGTGCTGAGCTAGCAAAATGTTATTTAACTCTGTCTCTGACAAATCTGCAAGGACCAGATCTCACAGCAATGTATTTAAAAGATCTCCAATAATCAATCAAATGAACAGGAATCCAATAAAGCACTTTACTGTCCTTTCTCGGGGTCAGTTAGTTAATTTAGTAATAGATTTGCACATAAGAAGTTGCCTTTCTATATGACTGTCATTTCATAATGGAGAATCCTCACAAGTGCTTCATGATTTATGTCATGCATACAATTAATTTCAATCAATGAAGCAGGCCATCAACTGTACTGAAATTATGGTCTAGTTCAATCAATTTAGCAGCATTCAGAAGCCTCCACGAGATGAGGCAAGTATTTTCCTATCGGCACCCCTATCTAATTATTGATTGTGAGCAGTTATTTGTTTTTTTCACATTCCTGGAAGCTTTCCCACCCCAAAGCACTACTTCTGGTAATGACATGGCAATGTGGCAGTGGAACCTCACACATACTTAAGAGCTCAAGAAGCTCAAATTATCGTCCTTCAAAATTAATAATTCTTCTCATAAATGATAAATAAAGACACTGAAAAACATTAAAAGGTTTTTTGCGTTCTTGTAAATTTCATTTAAATTTACATCCAAGTGTTCATCTGAAGCATTACCACTACTGGTAGCACATATGTTTAACCTTATAACCCAACACATCAGACTCCCTTGGTCAGAGAAACGGTGACAGGGCCTGCTTGGCTACACGAGCATGACGCTTGCACACTCAATTCTGGGAATAGGGAAATCTGATCCTATTCGAGCTGGATTGGCTGTTTTCACATAGGGCAGATCAGTATCCGAAGTGGACAAATGACAATCTCTGGGTAGGTTTACACTGCGATAAAATACCCACAGCACCAAGTCTCAGAGCCCAGGTCAGCTGATTCATAGGGTATGTCTACTCTGCAATTAAAAACTCACTCACGGGGTTGGGCTGCAGGGCTAAAAATGGCCATGTAGATGTTCGGGCTCAGGCTGGAACCCGGGTTCTGAGACCCTTCCCCCTCACAGTAGACATACCCTGTGATTTCAATTTCACTTACTAAGTTCTTGGATGTGTTGGGGTTTGTACTAGCAAATTGGGCCTAGACCCCTTATAGAGACTGGTAAAATCCAGTAAGCAACTGCTGGAGACACAGTTGAATGAGATCATTAGTGCTTCCCTAAGCAGAGGCAAAAAAACAGTTTCCCTCAAATGAGAAGTTGTTAGGCTTTGGCTCAAGACATCTCCTGATGCTATCCCTAACTTGATCTTTTTGGTAGAGGGTATTGAAGTAAGTCTAGTACCCCTGAGCGGCGGGGCTCAGGCTTCGGCTTCAGCCTTGGGCAGCTTCAGGTTACAGCCCCCTGCTCGGAACAGTGGGGCTCAGACTTCGGCTTTGGCCCTCCTGCCCGGGTCAGCGGTACTTGGGCGGGCTCAGGCTTTGGTCCCCACTCCTGGGGTCATGCAGTAATTTTTGTTGTCAGAAGTGGGTTGCAGTGCAATGAAGTTTGAGAACCGCTGACTTAGGTGGACCGGACATGACATCAGAATGGAAGACCACTGCCTCCCAAAACAGACCCTGTATGGGGAGTTGAGTCAGGGCAAAAGAAAGAAGGGTTGTCCATATGAGCGCTTCAAAGATTGCTCTTCAAGTTATCTCCAGTGAGTTAGCATCAATCTCAAAGAACTCAAGCAAATGGCTCAGAACAGGACTCACTGGCGGTCTCTGACAAGATTAGCATGCAACAGGTTCGAGTGGGATTGAAGAAATTGTTTCCAGGCTGCAGATGAAAGGCGCCACAGAGCTGTATCATCAAATATCATGGATATGGACTTCCCATGCCCTCAGTGAGGCTGACTGTGCATCAGGGTTCGGACTTCAGAGTCATAGGCATAGCCGTAGAGAAGAATTGCAACAATATTGTCAGCAGCAGCAGCAATGGCCTACTACTACTACTATCTGTAGGTTGAACACACAACACATGGTTCTTGCATTAAAGGTTATTTGGAAGCTACAGCTGATGCACAATAAGGTGGTGTTTGCTCAAAAACAATAGCAGCAGACAGCATATTATATCACATTAAAGTCTTCATCGCTTTCTATGCGTTTCTGGGTATGATTCAAGTTCCTGATATGATCTTTAAAGTTCTCCATGGTTTGGGTCCTAGCTACATGAGAAGCTGCCTCTCCCCTCCACATCATCACAACAGTCCCTCGATCTGAATGTCCAGGAGGTAGAGACAAAGTATTTTCAAGTGGAAGACTCTGGCATTAATTTCTCATATTGATCTGACATAGCCCACGTCTTGACCTTCAGGGATGGTGAATCTCTACTTATTTCTCTTTGTGGAGATTCAGTCTATATCTACACTAGCACTTTTGCTGGTTAAGGGTGTGAAAAACACACTCCATGACCGACGCAACTTACACCGACAGAAGCACCAGTGAGGACAGCGCTATGTAGGAGGGAGACACACTCCTGCTGACATAGCTAGAGCCACTCACTGGGGGTGATTTTATTATGTCGATGGGAGAGCTCTCTCCTGTTGGCATAGAGCTGCTACATGGGAGACCTTATAGCAGTGCAGCTGCATCAGTACAGTTGTGCCGCGGTAAGGTCTCTAGTGTAGACATAGCCTCAGTCTCTTTAGGTTTTGCTTGATTTACCTAATCTTGAATTAAGTTAATGTGTATGTGCACCCAGAGACCCTGTGAGTGGCACATTTTTAAAAATCAGCAAACACTTAATCATGATAATCTAAATAATAATCCCACAAAAGCAGTTTATGACCTGATTTCCACTTGGTAAGCTAATGATTTAGACAGTTACTGCAGTCTTACTATTCAGCTATTACATGTGGTGCTCTAAAGGGTCAGATTCCCTCTTACGTCAGAGTAACTTTATGCCGATCTGCTGGCACACAGCTACCCTCATGCCTGCTAATGTGGTAAGTAGCAGTTGACCACATTGTAGGAGGCTACTCCAGTGATAAAGAGCTACATCAGTGGAGCTTATCACTCCTCCTGCTCCCTGCAGCACAACTTAAAGCCACCTTTGCACATATTCCTGAGTATTCCTTGGCCACCACCACCAAGAATCTAAGCCAAAAGAGAAGCAACTGGAGTTCATCTAAAACCAATAATAATTTACCTAATTTAAGAGAGAGAAAAATCCATCAGAAAGACAGGACATTAGTTACTTAAAAATGCAAAACCATTTATTATTGTAATTCTAACCCTGACAACCATCAATACATTTTACACATGGAGTGGGAAGAGGACACACTTCTTTCACATTTGGGATAATGATTTATAAATGGGGTTATGATTCATAATTGGAATGTACGATCAGTATTGAGATAACACATATGGTGAAATGTTTTTGGTTTTGGTTTCAGGGCACTGAAAAGTAACAGAGGAATTTGCCAACCACAATAGCGACAACAACAAAAGAGATAAAATGCTACTAATGAATGTTTTTGTTACTAACAGTAAAACAATATCTGAAAGATCTCCAATTACAGGCCATTAAAAGATAGCTTTCCATTATTAGCATGTAATTAATTAACCATTAAAAATCGAACAGCCATATCTGCTCCCTACCTCACCATCTAGTTGAACTAGTCAATGTAGAAATTCTCAAACACTTCAACAGGTCTTCTTTCACTAAAACGACAAATGTGCTTCAGAAATCAAAATACAGATGATGTATGTTGGGTTTTTTTAAAAAAAGAAATAACACAACACACCTAAAATGGAATCAGTACAATGCTCCCAAAAGACAGTAAAATGAACACATTCTGAAGTTGGGGTAGTACAGATACGTACTATACAAGGATTTACTCTCTACCCAATATTTACACCACATGGAATCATAGAAATGTAGGACTGGAAGGGACCTAAGTTATCATCTAGTCTAGTCCCCTGCACTCAAGGCAGGACAAACTAATAACTAGACCATTCCTGACAGGTGTTTGTCTAACCGGTTCTTAAAATCCTCCAATGATGGAGATTCTACAACCTCCCCAGGCAATCTCTTCCAGTGCTTCACTACCCTGACAGTAGGGTGACCAGACAGCAAGTGTGAAAAATCGGGACGGGGGTGGGGGGGTAATAGGACCATATATAAGAAAAAGACCCTAAAATCGGGACTGTCCCTATAAAATGGGAACATCTGGTCACCCTACCTACAGTTAGGAAGTTTTTCCTATGTCCAACCTAAACCGCCCTTGGCTGCAATTTACGCCCATTGCTTCATGTCCTATCCTCAGAGGTTAACAAGATTTTTTCACCCTCCTCCTTATAACAACTAAGGTTGCCAGGCGTCCGGTTTTTGACTGGAACGCCTGGTCAAAAAGGGACTCTGGCAGCTCCAGTCAGCACCACTGACCAGGCCGTTAAAAGTCTGGTCGGCAGCACAGCGGGGCTAAGGTAGGCTCCCTGCCTTCCCTGGCTCCGCACAGCTCCCCAGAAGTGGCCGGCATGTCCAGCCCCAAGGCGCAGAGGTGATCAGGGAAGCTCCAAGTGCTGCCCCCACCCCCAGCGCCGGCTCTGCAGCTCCCATTGGCAGGGAACAGCGGGTGACACCTTGCAGGAGTGAGCAGCGCACAGAGACCTCTGGTCCCTCCACCTAGGGGTCGGACATGCCGCCCACTTCCGAGAGCAGCTCGGAGCCAGGGGAGGTAGGGAGCCTGCTTTAGCCCCGCTACACTGCCAACTGGGAGCTGTCTGAGGTCAGTACCGCCCGGGCAGAGCCCACACCCCAAACCTTCTTCTCCAGTTCAGAAACCCCTCCCATACCTTTACTCTCTCCCAGACCCCGCACCCAAAATCCCTCCCAGAGCCCACACCCCACAACCCCTTAACCCCTTCTGCACCCCAACCCCCTACCCCACCCTGAGCCCCCTCTTTCACCCTAAACCCCTCATTTCTGGCCCCACCCTGGAGCACTCACCCCCAGCTGGAGCCCCAACCCCCTGCCCTGTGAAAGTGAGGGAGAGAGGGGGCTAGAGTGAGTGCAGAGCTGGCTCCAGGCACCAGCTTTCCAAGCTGGTGCTTGGGGCGGCATCGAGAATGGGGCGGCAGTCCGAGTCCCGCGGTGGCAATTCAGTGGCAGGTCCGCCACCGTTCCCGCCGCCTAATTGCCACCGCGGGACTCAGATTGCTTGCAGCGGCAAAATTGTTAGAGCCGCTCCTGAGTGAGTGGGGGCAGGGGCGGAGCAAGGGTGTTCTGTTTTGTGCAATCAGAAAGTTGGCAAGCCTAGTAACAACTCTTTATGTACTTGAAAACTGTTATGTTCCCTGTCAGTCTTTTCTCCAAACTAAACAAACCTAATTTTTTTCAATCTTCCCTCATAGGTCATGTTTTCTAGACCTTTTAATTATTTTTGTTGCTCTCCTCTGCACTTTCTCCAATTTGTCCACCTCTTTCCTGAAATGTGGCACCCAGAACTGGACACAGTATTCCAGTTGAGACCTTATCAGCACATAGTAAAGTGGAAAAAGTACTTCTCTTGTCTTGCTTACAACACTCCTGCAGATATATCCCAGAATGATGTTTGCTTTTTTTGCAGCAGTGTTACACTGTTGACTCATATTTAATTTGTAATCCACTGTAACCCCCAGATCCCTTTCTGTAGTACTCCTTCCTAGGCAATCATTTCCCATTTTGTACATGTGCAACTGATTGTTCCTTCTTAAGTGGAGTACTTTGCATTTGTCTTTACTGAATTTCATCCTATTTACTGCAGATCATTTCTCCAGTTTGTCCAGATCATTTTCAATTTTAATCTTATACCCAAAAGCACTTGCAACCCCTCCCAGCTTGGTATTGTCCACAAAATTTATAAGTGTACTTTCTATGACATCTAAATCATTAGATATGAAGGAGGGACATTGAGGATACTTGTATTTGTATTTGTTTTTTAATATATTATACTACACAGATACATAAGTCTGCCTCAAAAATTAGACCTTTCAAACCTTGTATTGAGACAGTATAAGGTCATGTTCTATAAGTAGATATAAATTCAATATACATATTATGTGAACTCAGAATGAACACATTTTCTACCAAAAACGCCATCATATGGTTACAACACAGTGCCATCTGCTGCACATTTGTTGCTGTACAGATGACAAAGCTTCCAACCCAAAATATAAAACAAAAAAACTCTTATGTAGGTTTTCAAAATACTTAACACACAGGCTGCCTTACAGTAATTTTGCCACTAATGTTTTACATGAGAATAAGATTGAGCACTACATACTCAATTCTGCAAATATACAAAAAGCTCCATGTATGCATAGCATAGATATCTGAACACAGAAATCAAATGAGACCATGGGCACCATTGCTTCTATTTCCCAAAGAAAAACTGCTTGTTCTGATCACAGCTGGAGTTTACATGAGCCTTCTTCAATAAAATATTAATATGCACATTTTGCTACATTCCCTCATTAACAACAAATTATGCCACAGACAGCAAGAAAGCTGCCAGTTTTCATGCAGCTTTCTCTTGCTTACAAATTCTCTCAAACACATACTGATTTTTTAAATATCTTTTAGAGAAAATGGAGAAGAAAAAAATGAGGTAAGCACCATTAGGAAGTTGGAAGACCCCACTGAAATACGATTGCATGTTACAACTTAGAGGTAATACTGTGCAATATAACTGCTTAATCAGTAGTTTTGATGAACATGAAGAGTAAACAGGGAGTAGAACCTGAATTATTTACTGATATTCATGCTATTGATATTCCTGTTATCAAAGGATCCTTATAGGCTCTCAAAGATCCCTTACCCTTTCCTCCAACAATTTCATTCTTCCTGCTAAACTCTAAACTCACTTTCCTCATCAATGGCCAAAAAAAGGGCTCTCTTTAACTAGGACAGGGGTGGCCAACCTGCGGTACCAGAGACGCATGCAGCTCTTCAGAAGTTAATATGCGGCTCTTTGTATAGGCACCGACTCTGGGGCTGGAGCTACAGGCACCAACTTTCCAATGGGCCAGGGGGTGCTCACTGCTCAACCCCTGGCTCTGCCCCCACTCCACCCCTTCCTGCCCCCTCCTCTGAGCCTGCAGTGCCCTGCACTCCCCCTTCCCCCCCCCCCCCCATAGCCTCCTGCACACCAGGTCTAATTTTTGATGCAGACTTCCTGTGTAGTATAATATATTAAAAAACAAATACAAGTATCCTCAATGTCCTCAGTATCCTCAATGTCCCTCCTTCATATCTAATGATTTAGATGTCATAGAAAGTACACTTATAAATGTTGTGGACAATACCAAGCTGGGAGGGGTTGCAAGTGCTTTTGGGTATAAGATTAAAATTGAAAATGATCTGGACAAACTGGAGAAATGATCTGCAGTAAATAGGATGAAATTCAGTAAAGACAAATGCAAAGTACTCCACTTAAGAAGGAACAATCAGTTGCACATGTACAAAATGGGAAATGATTGCCTAGGAAGGAGTACTACAGAAAGGGATCTGGGGGTTACAGTGGATTACAAATTAAATATGAGTCAACAGTGTAACAGCTAATCAGGAGGTGCGGGGAGGGAGGGGGAGGCGCTGATCGGCGGGGCTGCCGGGGAGATGATGGAGGGGCTGCTGATGTATTATTGTGGCTCCTTGACAACGTACATTGGTACATTCTGGCTCCTTCTCAGGCTCAGGTTAGCCACCCCTGAGCTAGGAGAACAGAGGAGTTACCTCTCCAGAGTTTGATATCAAGAATGCTCCCATAGATTAGCCAACAAGAGATGTTAACACAGAAAATAGCCACTAGATACTACTTGCTCACATGAGCACACATTGAAGCAGCTGTGGTCCACTATTGTGAGAAGCAAAATACTTGAGGCAGTTCTCTCAAACTGCATCTAGCATCACCACAGATGAAAAGGCAAAGCAGTCACCTCTTAGAATGATCTATAAGGACTCATTATAGTTTTGTAAACAACTGAAGAGCCCCCTGTAGTTAGCAAGAGGGTATAGTCCCCTGCAGGAAGCAGAGGCATCCTAAGATGCACTAATCAGATATTAAATTCTACTGCCATGCTGCCAAAATGAAATAATTTCTGGAAATGTTTTGCATTTTTTTCCTCTAAACAAGAGTGGTGTATGTTGGGTATTTGACTCAAGTAAGGTTTTTATTGCTGTAATTCAGTATGTTACAGTAATAACTTAAAATACAAACTATAAATCACATGTACATTGTCATTTTGAGGAGCATTTGCGCTCCCCAAACTCCAATTTCCTAGGAATTAACAATACTTTACATTAGACTAGAATAAACTGAGAATGTATCTATACATTGCTTTATGCATTAAAAACTGGTCTTAAGAGCCTTTGTATGTTTATAGGAACTGAAATATTCTGCGTAGATGTAACATCTCAAGGAGGCTACTGCTGGGTTTGCAATGGTTTTTTGTTTGTTTTTTAGTATTTCAGATATTGCCAACTCTTGCAATTTTATCATGAGTCTCATGATATCTATTTAAATGTCCCAGATCCTGGAATTATATGATTAGGTGAGCATGACAGGATTTATCAGGCCTTCTCTGCCTCCTGTTGGAGGTGTTGGCCCCCTGACAGCCCCCTCCTTATTCAAGAAAACCCCACTCAGGCCAGGCTACTAAGGGTACGTCTATACTTACGCGTCTGTCGAACGCGTCGGATCGATGTTCTGGGTTCGATTTATCGCGTCTTGTCAAGACGCGATAAATCGAACCAGGAAGTGCTCCGTTGTCGACGCTGGTACTCCAGCTCGACGAACGGAGTAGGCGGAGTCGACGGGGGAGCCTGCGCGCCGCGTGTGGACCCCGGGTAAGTGCTTTTTCATTCGAACTAAGGTACTGCGACTTCAGCTACGTTATTCACGTAGCTGAAGTTGCGTACCTTAGTTCGATAGGGGGGGGTAGTGTAGACCTAGCCTAAGATGACTTACTCCTTCAGGGTAGACAAGCCACTTGTCTGGTTTTAAGTCAGACTGTCCTGTTTTAAAATGTTTTTTTCCCAGTCCAGGACTAAGACAAAATCGGACTTGGTTTTGTCTAGTCTCACAGATGGGGGATGCCTTTTTGAAGAGCGTGCAATTCCTCCCCCACTAGCGTAACCTTGCATGCAGTGTGCGTAAGGTCACAATAGTGAGGGTGGGCTGGCACGCTTTTCAAAATGGTATCCTCCATGTGGCGTGACCTTGCATGCAGTCACCCCGGTGGCAGCGGAGGTCACATAGGCGGGGGCAGAGTCACGTTATTGCCAGAAGTATCAGAATCTCTGGTATTTTGGGGATCCATGAATGGTCACTCTACTTCAGGGTATGTTTACACAACCCATAGAATTGAGCCTCCCAGCCTGGGTTGACAGACTCTGAGTGGTGGGGCTCGTGCTAGCACTCTAAAAATAATGGCTTTGTAGTCAGCACTTTGAAGTGGGTCCAGCTGGACCTCGGTCTCTGAAGCCTAGGGAGAGGGATGGGCATCCGAGACTGAGGTCCAGCTCAAGCTGCAACTTCAAAGCACTTTCTACACAGATTTTACAACGCTAGCATGAATCCCACCACCTCATGCCTGTCAACCCGAACTGGAAGCTCAATTCTGTGGGCTGTGTAGACATACCCACAGAGGTCAGGAAGGGCCAGGAATAGCCTTGGCAATTCGGTCCATTGAACTAGTCCAATAATACCAACTGACCACCTACTATTTGACCATGATCAAATATTGTCAAATAGTCCATCAAGAACACCCTGATGTAAGAGGTGACCTGCATTTTTGCATGGTGCCCTCTATTAACAAGACTACTTCAATATCTTGATCACTCACTTCGTTACATGCTGTGAAAAAGTTGAACTAACAAAGTTGCGCATCTTGATTGGCTGGAATCTTCTAGAACAAACATTGTATGTATATCTTTATTTGTATACTAGGCCATCAAGGTACATGACAGTTTACAAAGCACATTAAACAAGTTAAAAAACCCAGTCCCTGCACCTAATTGATCACAACACTATGAAGAATAAGAGTGTCAATTCATGACTCTCAAGTTTGCAAGGAAGATGATGATGGGCGTTCTCTGATCTAATTTACACAGCCTAAGCAATGGGCATGAGGAAGAACTTTTCCAAAGTGACAAAAGATGATTACGTTCAATTATCTGTCTTGCTGTGGTATTTTATTTGCTACAAATTGAACATGTGCAGAAAAAGCAATACAAGGGTTAAATTCTCCTGGGCCACACCAAGCCTGCCAACCACGAAATAGATGCAGCTGTGTTATTGAAGTCACTTACAAATTAATGTTCTCTTTACAGAGAATTTGAAAGCTTTGAAAGAGTCACAGAGGCTAATGTTTATGTTAACCCAGGAAAAAGAGGAAAGGCAAGCAGTTTTGCTGAAAAAATGTTAATGGTGAATCTTGGTTCCTTAAGCCTTGGTATCTATTTTCCCAACCATATGTATACGCTTTACCTGTGTAATTCACATTAGCATTAATTGAAATTACTTACACAAATCCCTTATGAATTAACAGTAGATTAAACCCTAGTGTCGAAGTAATCTGAAAATTAGTAATACTCAAAAGAGAATATAGGGTGTTTCATTTGCTCAATAAAATCGGAAACAGAAAATAATCATAGAATATCAGGGCTGGAAGGGACCTTAGGAGGTCATCTAGTCCAACCCCCTGCTCAAAGCAGGACCAATCTCCAATTTTTTCCCCAAATCCCTAAATGGCCCCCTCAAGGATTGAACTCACAACCCTGGGTTTAGCAGGCCAATGCTCAAACCACTGAGCTATCTCTCCCCCCGTAATGAAGAACAAGATATGTTTAGCAAGAATTTATGGAATCTTTCCATCTATTACAGGCCTCAGAATTCAAATTTCCCCAAAAGAAACAGCTCTCCCTGAAATGTTATATGTCACAACTCATCTAAGGGTTTGTCTGGGAAGATTGGTAAAAATCAGACCCTAGTTAAGATGTTTTGAAAAAGTAACTATTTACATTCATTCTAAAAATGTCTAAAGATATTTTGGTGAATAATCTAAAATTGCTTGGTAGGACTTCCTGACACATTAAAGGTTTTTTTAAAACAAACAATTCATTCCGTCTTCCATTAACCAACATCTGCCTCGTTAACCAACACCTGACCCCCCTACAAAAAAATCTCTGTAGATTTTCCCTGGGTGATATACTGTGCTCACAGGCTGCTGGTTGGCTTTCTTGCTTTTTGTCTCTCTTCTAACTCATTTTCTGTCTGCACTCTAGTTTCTCTCACCCCACCTCCACCCCAAACACACAGTCACAATACCCAGTGGAATCCTCCACCCACAAGATGTTCGTTTCTGGGCAGACTATATTAGGCCTTGTTTTACGTGTAGCCCCTTAAAGTGTTTCTTGTTTCTTACAACTATTTTAAGCGCCTTCCTGTCTTCTTTTGCTCTTCATTTAATGTCTCCCCATCCCCCATACGATCTGGATCTCTCAGCTCAAAACAAGGAGAGTTAGCACTATGGGACCAGCCAGGTCTCTGAGGCAGGGAACACCCTTTGGGAACTCCTGGTTAAAGCATATAAATCACTGTTTTCCTATCAGTGGGAAAAGCTGGGGGGCAAAACTGCATTAAGAATTGCTCCTTATCAGGGGAGAACTATCTGGAAGTTGGTTGGACTGGTGTTTTGATCCTTCATTCTTTGGAATCTCTTACTTCAGCACTTACTAAAATAATCCAAGTGGGGGTTTTGTGATTCTTCAGTACACAATACTGTACTTTGCCTAAGTATAGAATCTTGACAAAATTGCAAAAAGAGAAAAAAATATAAGCTAAAATAAAAATCAGTTACTCACAGCGTTTTTCTAATCCCACAACTTAATCCATACAATTCCGTTTTGGTTAACCAAGTCAATTTTTCCTTTACCAAAACACTTAGTGAAAGTTTTAATTGGAAACTCCTATATTTTAAGGCCAAAATCCATTTGATCTTTCTACAATATTATTTAGGCAAAACAATTCCATGTCAAAAGGGTTGTTTTCCAAAGAAACACTGAAAAACAAAAACCTTGAATATGGTGATTGCTTATACACCAGAATGTTACTATTTTTCAGGCTTAATCTCCAAAGTGACATCTTCACGGGAAACGAACCACTGAGCTGCTTTGTCACTGATCCAGTGGCCCAAAACCCCCACTGCAGAGAGCATAGTGATGCACTGGCTACTATTCTAATCTGCAGGCTAGGACTAGAAGGGGCTAGGTAAAAGCTGCTGTGAAAGAGCTGTGCTGCAGCCTTGTGGCATGCTGATGGGTTAGGATAGACTTTCATCCCAACTAAACCCAAGAGGGTTCCTGAATAAAACCAGCTCATTCAAACTTTGTGCAGGTAGGAATAATATTCACTCATAATGAGCAGCCTGCTGGATCATGGCTAAAAAGAATTTTGTCTGGAAAACCTAAAGCTTTCCCACCTCCATAAATATTACTAACAAACAGAAAGACTATGGAAAAAGTCTATCACCTGTTATTTGCCAGTTATAACACAGTGCATACTAAGAAGTAATTTGAGTTTCTTATCATATACTTTCACTGCATTGGAGCTGAGGTATAAAACACTGCCAAACAGAAAAGAAAAACAGTAATTTCTAATTATAAGTAGTAAGCAGAATATTTCATTTAAATCAATATTTATCTAAACACTTGAAATATAACAGACAGGAAATTTGCAACACTAATTACTACCACTGGAGAACTGCAAAAATGTTCACAACTGCATTTAAAGGGATTATTTACTTTTGTCCACTTTTAAAGATGTTGTATTGTTTAGGTGATCAAAAACATTAATAAAGAACCATAGAGATTTGATTTCTCTCTTTTTAAAATCTGTTTGTATACATTTATGGTCTGACAGAGATTACCAAGATCAATCCTTCAAATACTAGAGAAATCACACTGAGTCGGACAATAAAAAGGTTGTAACTTTACACACTATTAACTGCTCGCCTGTGTGCTGTTCTGGTCCCTGCAGAAATAACGGCTGGGTGGTGAGGCAAAGTTTAGAAACAAGGCAACTTTCCCAAGGAATCTTCAGCAGAGGATTGCAGAATATCTACAGGACAGTTTCCTAGAGATCACTAGGGAGGGACATCCTGGTGTACATTAACAAACTTTTCTGCATAGATGGACAGGCTCTGTTGTTAATTTCTGTTCCTTATCCCGCCTCTATCATACAACAAAGTACATGAGAGCTCAATCTGCTCTCGCTGTGCAGTATGAAAGCAGAATGAGCACTTACAGGAGCTCCCCTCTCCTGCATCCTGCGCACTAGCGCAGGAGTGCTGGGACTGGCTAGACCCCTCCAGAGCGGAAAAGAGGTCCTGACTCACCGCACCACTGGATGACTCTGCCATGTGCTCCACTTCGTCCTCTAGCTCCACCTCCTCATCCACCACTTCCTCATTGGGGTTGAGTCCAGTAGTGTAGCCAGGGGGAGCAGGGGGAGCGGCGCTTAAAAAGCTTCTTTTTAAGCGCCGCTTCTTGCACTCACCCAGCAGCGCTCCGAGGTCTTCGGCGGCGGGTACCACCGAAGACCCGGAGCGAGTGAGGACCCACCGCCAAAGTGCCGCCGAAGACCCGGGGCGCCACCGGAGGCGCCGCCAGGTGTGTACAGGGGGAGCCTGGGGAGGCGCCTTTTTATAGCGCCGCTCCCCCTGTGCTACGGACCTGCCTACGCTACTGGTTGAGTCCACTGGCCGCTTCCTCCAGTCTCCCAGAAGTATGCAGGGGGCTCTTGGCAGTGCAGGTGGGGTCACCACCAAGTATGGCGTGCAGCTCCTTATAGAAGCAGCACGTCTTCGGCGCAGTGCCAGAGTGACGGTTGGCCTCCCTTACCTTCTGGTACGCCTGCCTCGGCTCCTTGATTTTAGCACAACACTGGTGCATATCCCTTTCATGCCCCTTCTCCTGCATGCCACCAGCAATCAGACCATAGGTATCAAAATTCCTATGGATGGTGCGAAGCTACACAGCCTCCTCTCCCCATGGACCCCACAGCTCTGGTGTGCTCCATGCAAGAGAGCATCTGCTGCAGAAAGCTGGCATGGTCAACTGGGAAGATGCTGTGTGAACTATGCATGCCACTGAGCAAACAGGAAGAGGAATTTCAAAAATTCTCAGGCCTTTAAATGGGGGAGGGGTGCATATCTATGTACCTTCAGAGTTCAAACTGCTGACCAGAATGGTCAGGATGGGCATTGTGGGACACCTCCTTGAGGCCAATAAGGGCAACATAACCAAGTTCTATCACTCTAACTATGTCACAAATAGTTCAATGCCACTCGTCAGGGTGGTTTTATTATGTCAGTATAGCAGGGGAGTTACATCGGCAGGAGGAACATTTCAGTGTTTCACCGTTTTGTCAATGAAATCTGACTCTTTTCATCAAAACTGTGCAGCATCGACAAGGCCTGAGTAAACCATGGTCCCGTCTCTAGTTGTGTATTCATTCGACAAATAGCCATAAAATTGCTGACTCTATAATAATTTCTTTAGCCTGTTGGATTGGAGATTTGGGTCTTAACTTGACAATGGATTATATTAAATGGACTGACACTGATCTGTATCATCACATTATTGGGGGGAATTGTCACATTTGCTTGCGTAGAATGACAAGAGCAGATAGGAAAATGGAAGTTCTGTCCTGAGGGAAATTCTGGTATTTCAGCATTTGGTCTTACACTGAATTGAGACGAAAATTGAAATACTGAGATTTTTCACAGAAGGACACTCCCAAGTTGAATCATTTTGACTTTCTCAAAGCAAAACATTTAGTTTCGGGTTAATAAACTGAGCATTTTGCTTTAATCTTCCCAATGGAAAATTTCATCATAATCAATCTTTTCTCATGGAAAATTTCAATTTCCATAAAAAAACACTTTCTAATATGAAACCATTGTATTTGAAATTTTGTGACCAGCCTCAAAAGTGCCAGTGGTCGTGTGTGTTTTAGAAGCTGGAGTCAAGACAGAGCACAAGTGCAAAACATAAGTAACATACACACTATTAACTACAGAAATTGAAGTGATGGATTTGGAGGCTAGAAGTGGGGAGAACATCAAATTCTAGTTGAAAGTGAACTTCTTTCCCTCCCCCATATATACCCATTAAAAAAAATATGCTCACAGCTAGCGACTATCATATCTGGGGTTTTTTGCTAATGATTTTGCATATCCACCAATGCTGATTTGATGGATTAAATTTTCAGTGCTAGCTGACAGCTAGTTTGCAAATAAAAGACCTTCAAATGAACCTGGCAATTTTCCATCCCTTTTCAGCTAAATCCAGGCTAGATCTTCTTAGCTCCCCATGCCATCATCTTGTTTTTCCCACTATGAAATATTTTAAATGTCTCATTTTACTTTGAAAAATTACTATAAAAATGGCACCTTCTCGCCTCCACAGATCTACTTCCTGTGTATTCAGTCACATCTGTTAGATTCAGTAATTAATACATTTACTACTTTTTACTCTCATTAAAAGTGGAACACCACAGTTATTGCAGAGTTAGCTGGATTCTGTTCTGGCTCACACATCATCCATAGAATTGATATAAATGTTGGGACAAATTCTTTCTCCAGTTATACTAGAACCACCTCATGAAAAGTTGACAATAGGGTAGAAAATTTGGCTTGCCGGTGATGATGTATAAGCCAGAAGGAAAAAAACGTTTGTCTTTCATATCTCACTTTGAATGTGTAGGGATGGCAGCTAGCCCTAAAACAGTATCTTTTTATTTGTAAGCTGAGCAAATTTGTTATGGAAATCACTGAGTATGACATGACAAAAGTGATGAAAACATCTGTTGACAGCGCTGCTGATGCCACACTATTGATGAAAATACAATTACAAAATTTCCTAACGTCACCCAAAGAGAGAAACATGGAAGCTCCCGATGGCTTTATTAAAGAGTCATTTTTCAGAGCAGAACCTGCACTTCAATATTTGTTACACAAACTTGAGAAATATTTGTTCAAAACTGAAAGAAAAAAAACTCTAGAAGGAATGTGAGCAATGCTAGGAGAGAGATAATAAGCAAAAAAACAATATTTGATGTGCGATTTACTCGGTCAGCCCAGGAAACCAGAAGAGGAGAACATCCTTAGCAAAGATCTTCCTTCACAGAGAATATAACTGGAGAGGAATTGTCAAACCACCGAAGTCACATTGAATAGTGACATGTATTTTATATACAGCTGTTTAGATCTGGCTAGCTCCATGCAGGGTCAGAAAGCAAGACAATAGGCTGAAGTACAACTAAGGCAGATTTAGATTCTTGCTGCTTTAACTTCCCGACAAGGTCATGCAACCCACATTACTATGAGTGAGAATAACCATTTACTGTATACAGACACTCATTTTCCACCAGTGCTAAATTTGATATTGGTGTTTGTCTATAAGACTACGATCGTACCTTGAGGCCCATCATCTATATAGGTTCTGATTTCTTGTCATGTCATGGAAACATCACAATTAAATGTTTCCTTAACATTGTTTTTTTCCTAAGGATACATGTGTCAGCAGATGCAAGAATAGCGCACACTAAAATGGAAGAAGAAAACCTTCCTAAGGAATCAAAAAGTGTCACAGCTTTCTGCTTTTATTTTATATATAAAAAATAGAAAATTGTGACTACATATAAATTAATTCATTAGTTAATTCTGTGATAAGATACTCAAACTGATTGGCCAGTTCTGTTAAATAGATATCAAAACAGATTGTTGAACACCATAACAAGTTGGTTTAATAGTTATGGCACTCTGTACCTCAAAGCAGCACCCTGGTGTGATGGGTTGTCACCCTGGGGCTGACAGCCCATCACATCTGGAATCCACATATTCACCTGTCATATAATTATGATATATTTCATAGAAAGCATGCCATGGTAAGATATTATATGAAAGGTCATGATCTGCTGAAACCCATTGTTCTGTCAATATATATATATATCGTTAGTGTGCATTTTGCAAGTTATGAGATTTTGCTGTATGGTTGTTACTGAAATATATTGGAAGATTGAGAGTCCCCACTGCTAGTTCCCCAGTGACAACAAAGTAGGTGATCCACTCCCAGGAGGGTGTTAACCATTAATCAAGAGGGGAGTTGTAAACAAGGGATTTTCAATGCTGTAGGAGGGTTCCGCAAGCATCACACAATGGGGGATTGCTCAACTCTGACTCTGACTCAGCAAAGCCCACCAGGACATGTCTGGGAGAGTGTTTTCCAGGCACATGGACTCAGGATATAAAATAGGGGCAGTGGAATCATGTTTTTACCTTTCTCCTCCTTAAAGGGGAAGCCTGCATATTAAGAACTATAACCTACCTGCAACATCCAGTGGGGTGAGAAAACTGTTTGATCCAAATACTGCCTTGTTTAATGAGGTTTAAGATATATAGACTGTGTTTATCTTTTATTTTCTTTGGTAACTATCTCTGACCTTTTGTGCCAACCACTTATAATTACTTAAAATCTATCTTTCTGTAGTCAATAAATCTGTTTTATACTTTGCCTAAAACAGTGTGCTTTGCTTGAAGTCCTTAACAAATCTCAGCTCAGTTTACAAAGGCTAATGTGTGTCCTTTCCACATCGAGGGAGGGGGGAAATGGGTAATAAACTTACATTGGTCAGGCTTCTGACCAGGGCAAAACGGGTATATTTTGGGGGTACAAAGATGGGCGCTTAGGAGATTTGCTGGTGCCTTTCTCTGTGTGATTCATGAGCTGCTCAGGGAGCATTCATGGAATTTAGCTGGGTGTGGGGTTCCACATGCTGTTGTGCTAAGTGATAACAGCGCCTGGAAGGGTTTGCTGCTTGTCACTAGCAAAGCACTGTGAACGACAGCCCAGGCTGGAGAGTTAAGGGGGCACAGCAGTACCCCAGTTCCAGGTTGTGATAGGATCCCTGAGGTACAATAGTATAAAAAAAGGGTCATAATTAATTCTAGAAACCATTTAGCTGTGGAACAGAAATAGCCATATCAGTACAGACACACATTATAAATTATGCCTCGTTGGACATAATCGAAAGCTCATTGAAATCATTGAGAATCTTTTCATTAATTTTGGTGGAATCTGGATAAAGAGCATAGAGACTAAAAAGACCGATTATGGACCAGCCTATAAGGAATGCTACCATTATTCCTCCTGATAACCAGTATCTTTAATATGATTGTCAATGAGATAAAACATCCAGTCAAATAGTAAATAAATATTGTAATGCATATTTTTCCTGACCCAGTTGTCTTCATTTTAGTCCATGTCCCTGTCTTAAAAGTATACCACCCATTCTCAGAAAGGTCCAATGCAACACCCAGTTGGAATGGCAATAGAAAGTCCATTGCATGTCTCCCTGAAATGAAGTCCTAATGGTAGCCACTAAGAGAAAGCCAAATTCTGCAATCCTTAAACATACAAAATTCTCTTGAAGTCAATTGAAACTTTTGTCTAAGGATCACAGAATTTAGCCCACTGAGAGTTTATAGGATCACTGAAAACCCTTAAATATGCCCAACCTTGACAGTATCACAATGACATAAATGATTATAGAGCCCAGTAATTAGGCTTTTGTTAAAGCACAATTAAATGAGTTTAGTAACTGCAGAGTCAGTAAATCTATATTTAATTTAAACTCACCAGTGAATTGAGGGGAGCTCCTCAATCACTTGTTTTATTTTGTCTTAATTTAATGAAGTCTCCAACTCATTTTTACTTTTCTAATCTACAGTCTTTAAAGGGATATTTTCAAAAGTTACACACTTGTCCTAATTCTGCACCTTGAGAACAATTTAATATTTCATTTATTATATCGGGGTCTCTTCTTTCATGCTATTTTCCTGTTTTATTGTCATTTCAAAATATCATGACAGGTATTGCTGATAAATTGACTACATATTGGTACAAATAATGTAAATTCTATTTTTTGTAAACTTTCCAACTGTATAAAACACACTAAGCAAATTTCTCAGTGAAGTTAGCGTGTTGATTCATCAGACCTTGAAGTTACTCATAAAGAAAGGCTCAGATTGGTGGCAAAGGTGCTCAACCACGCTTATTGTCTTCATGGGCTCAATGGTCACAGACAGGTACACTAACACATCTATGCCCTCAACAAGATACCAGTTCAGCATAACATAATGCTGTCCCCTAAGCCGTTACAAAGAACTCCCTCCTATGACTTCTCCTTTTATACATTGATACAAACGAGTTAGATATTACACTCTAGATGTTGTTAGTTACCACCCTTATTCTTGTACCTGCTAGTTCAAACAAAACAGCTTAATTCATAATCCTGTTATTCCATCCTTATTTTATGAGGGTTCAGTGTGTTCCTGTACCATCTCTTGGGAATTTGTTTACATAGTTATTTTAGAACTCTGGTGTTCTTGTTTCATCCTCTCAGATCACGAATGCACTTAGTTAGCTAAAACCTGGTGTGTCACTATTCTGCCAAGGCCAGACCTACTTTGGTTCACCTTGTCAGCTACGTCCAGGGCTCCAGCAATGCCCACACAAGCATCAAAGGGTCCTGTGGCACCTTATAGACTAACAGAGGTTAGTCTATAAGGTGCCACAGGACCCTTTGTCGCTTCTACAGATCCAGACTAACACGGCTACCCCTCTAACACACAAGCATGTTTCCCTGCAGCCCCTTCAACAGATATGATGTTGAAACAGTAGAAAAGATATGATGGATTTTAACTGGAGTCAAATGCCATCTATACAGTAATTTATAAAAATTGTCTTTATAAGCTGCTCAAACTGAAGATATGTATCTCTTTTCCCATAGAGAGACCCATTCATCCAGATCAATTTCTGTGTCCAAATCCTTCTCCCGTCTTTTCATCTGGGTTGTTTTCTTTAAAAAAATTTCAATCAAAATTGTATACATCTTAGAAAATAAATCTTTTCTTCCAGCTTGCTCCTGAGTTGACTCCTCAAACATGGTTAAAGCTCTAGATAGAGCTGCCTCATATCCAGATTTCACAATAAAACTTATGACCTGAAAATATGGGATCTTTACAGTATTTACATTATTACATGCCTCTTGGTCTGATTTCAAATCAGGACCCAGAAACAGCTGTCCAAACTGAGTAATTTCAGCTCTTACCCCACAATGAATAGTCAGTTTCATATTTCTTATGGATAAATTCCTGGTCATTAATGAAAATAGCTCAGAGAGAGGGCCTTGGTGAAAGGAATTTCGTACATTTGTCCAAAGCTACTACATGGTCTGGATGAATGGGAGACTTTATTTTTGGTGATCTTAATTTCTTTTTAGCCCAACATTTACTATGAATAACTATCTTTTCTCTTGGCCTGGAGTCTATTGAGGGCCTGGAAAAAAGGGATCTGTGAACCCTCTCAATATGAATGTGATCTTTATTGCCCAGTTTTAATATGTCAGAAAATATCTTCCAATGTGTCCAGTAGATTTCTCTCTCCAGTCTCTTCTGGAATATCATAGAATCATAGGGTTGGAAGGGACCTTAGGAGGTTATCTAGTCCAACCCCCTGCTCAAAGCAGGACCAATCCCCAATTTTTGCCCCATATCCTCAAATGGCCCCCCTCAAGGTTTGAACTCACAACCCTGGGTTTAGCAGGCCAATGCTCAAACCACTGAGCTATTCCTCCCCGCCCCCTGCCCCATATCATTCATCCTTATGTGATTCCTTCATTCCCTATTTTCTTATTTTTTCAATTTTTAGATTCTTCCATTTAGATTAGCGATGCTGTCCAATTGCTCATTTAATCCTGTTTCCACATCTGATATTTCCCCACTTCTCATTAATTTCATTTTTTATATCTTTAATGTAAGCCTGGAACTCTTTCCTCATATCCTCATTCATCTTTTTAATATCTAACAGCAGGTCTTTCAGTCAGCCTATTCTACAGTATATCACATTCAGATTATTTTGTAAAGGAGATCAGTATACTGCATTTATTTACTGTGGATCACCAAAAAGGGACATAATTAGCATCTTATAAAGAATAATACTTAACTGTACTTCTCTTTAGATGTTCAAAGAGTGGCACAACCATTAACTAACTAATGTAAGAGTTCTTCAGCAATTTGATTATTTTGATTTACAAAATTTCACTATGGCTGTTGGTGCATTTCCAATTCAATTTTTAATATAAAAGGCAAAAAGGACTCAGAATCTCCATGTTAACATTAAACCCCATCCAGCACATAAAGTATCAACACCAATGAAGCTTTTACCATGGTCTCGGAATAACATTACTTTTTTAGTAGGTACAATACAAGATTGTACTGAGTTAACTTTTTTCAAATCAGCAAGAACAGTTTATCATGATGTGAGTTTTTTGGGTGGTTGGGGGCGGGGAAAAGATAGGTAGAATTGGTATTGTGGAGTGGCTTTTAGTTATAACAAAAATATAAAATTTATTAGGACAAGTCTTGCTCTGACTCTACACATGGGCTACCATCTACACTACACACTACTGGCAGCGACACAAAGTGTATGTGTAGCTACAGGATGCAGTAAAAAGCACAAACACATCCTCACTGCAGTGTGTTGCTAACCACAACAGTGAAAGTCTCTGGCACAGGGTAGGCAGCAGGAAAAGGCTCCAGCAATAGGAAGCTGGCAGAGCTTTTCACTGTGGCGAGGTAAGGGCTCCAGTGATGCCAGAGCCTTTCCTTGCAGCGGGGAAGTGCTCCAAGTGGCAGGGAGCTGCTGGAGCCTCTCTCTGTGGCAGGGGAAAGGCTCCACAGTGGGGAGCTGCCCAAGCTTTTCCTGACTTAGGCCTGGTCTACACTACGAGTTTCGGTCGAATTTATTAGCATTATATCGATTCATCCATGCACCCGTCCACACGACAAAGCCCTTAACATCGACTTCTAAGGCTCTTAAAATCGATCTCGCCACTCCACCCCCAACGAGGGGATTAGCGCTTAAAGCGATATTGCCGAATCGATCTGGGCTTAGTGAGGACACAATTCGATGGTATTGGCCTCCTGGATCTATCCCACAGTGCAACATTTGACCGCTCTGGACAGCAGTCTGAGCTCGAATGCTCTGCCCAGGTAGACAGGAAAAGCCCCGCGAACTTTTGAATTTCATTTCCTGTTTGGCCAGCGTGGTGAGCTGCAGGTGAGTGCAGATCTCATCAGCAGAGGTGACCATGATGGAGTCCCAGAACCGAAGACGAGCTCCAGCATGGACTGAGCGTGAGGTACGCGATCTGATCGCTGTATGGGGAGACGAAACCGTGCTAGCAGAACTACGGTCCAAAAGGCGAAATGCCAATACATATGCCAAAGTCTCCAAGGGCATGCAGGACAGAGGCTACAACAGGGACGTGCAACAGTACCGCGTTAAAATTAGGGAGCTCGGGCAAGCCTACCAAAAAACCAGAGATGCAAACAGCCACTCTGGGTCACAGTCCCAGACATGCCGCTTCTATGATGAGCTGCATGCCATTCTAAGGGGTGCAGCCAGCACTGACCTACCCATGTGGTATGTCTCTGTATGTGGATCATCAGAAACCAGCGAGGAGCATTTTCGGGAAGAGGAAGATGATGATAATCATGCTCAAAATAGCGCACAGACACAGCAAGGAAGCGGAGAAGCCCTTTTCCCTGACAGCCAGGAACTTTTTGTCACCCTGGAGCCAGTACTCTACGAACCCACCCAAGGCGTGCTTGATGCCGGAGAAGGGACCTCGGGTGAGTGTACCTCTGTGAAAGTAATACATGTTTTATAAACAAGCGTGTTTAATGATTAATTCGCGGCCAGTACAGCTACAGCTACTGGAAAAGTCTGCTAACATGTTCGGGGATGGAGCGGAAATCCTCCAGGGACATCTCCAGAAAGGTCTCCTGGATGTACTCCCAAAGCCTGTGCAAAAGGTTTCTGGGGAGGGCAGCCTTATCCTGTGCTCCGTGGTAACACACTCTACCACGCCAGGCCAGTAGCACGTAGTCTGGAATCATGGCATTGCAAAGCATGGCGGCGTATGGTCCCGGTGTTTGCTGGCATTCAAGCAACATACGCTCTTTATCTGTCTGTGTTATCCTCACAAGAGTGATATCATTCATGGTCACCTGTTTGAAATAGGGGGATTTTATTAAGGGGGTATTCAGAGGGGTCCGTCCCTGCTGGGCTGTTTGCCTGTGGCTGAACAGAAATCTTCCCCGCTGTGACCCACGCGGTGGGGGGAGGGGGAACAGCGAACATCTTGGATGTGTGTGTGTGCGTGGGGGGGGGTGTCGATTAGGTTCACGCTGCACGTTAACCCAAAAACCGCCGCCCCTCCTTTTTCAATTGCCAACCCTTTTTAAATTGCCAGCCCAAAGACTGTTTGTTATGGGAAATGAGGAGGTTGCTGTTTGAAACCATTCCCACATGTTATGAAGGTTAAAGAAGCCTATAGACTGTGGCTTACCATGGCTGCCTGCAAGCCGAATTCTGTTGCCCGCTGGACCTGCTTGTGTGATCTCTCACACCAAACCGGCAGACCCTCAATATAACAGGCAAAGTGCAGCCTTGGACCAAATACACATGTGCTATGTAATGTTTGGAGCATTGTTCTCTAATATGTGTCTTTTAAACTACTCCTCTCCCGTTTGTTTCCTCCCGCAGCTGCAAATGTTTCAACACCACCCCTTTCATCACCGTCCCAGAGGCTAGCGAAGATTAGAAGTAAAAAAAAAAAAAAAAGGAATCAAGACGATATGTTCTCAGAGCTCATGCAATCCTCCCACACTGAAACTGCCCAGCAGAATGCGTGGAGGCAGACACTGTCGGAATCCAGGAAGGCAGAATTTGATCACGCGGACAGGTGGCGTGCTGAAGACAATGACTGGCGGGACGAAGAGAGACAGCGGCGGGATGAAGAGAGTAGGTGGCGTCAGCGTGCAGAGAGAAGGCAGGATGCAATTCTGAGGCTACTGGAGGATCAAACGGAAATCCTCCGGCTTATGGCTGAGGAAAGGCGTATGGTTCAGGAAAGGCCGCCTGAGCCCAGACCGCCGCTACAGCCCCTGTGTAACCAACAGCCCTCCTTCCCGAGTCCCATAACCTCATCCCCAAGACGCCCAAGAACGCGTTTGGGCGGCCTCCGTGCACCCAACCACTCAAGCCAAGAGAACAGTCCAAGCAACAAAAGGCTGGCATTCAATAAGTTTTAAAGTGTCCTGTGTCCTTGTCCTTCCCTCATCCACCACCCATCCTGGTGCTTCCCTTCCTCCACCACCCATCCTGGTGCTTCCCTTCCTCCACCACCCATCCCGGGAGACCGTGGCAGTTACCCACATAGTTCCCTGTAAAAGTCTCAGTCTGCGGCGGGGTGCTGTGCTCGGTCGATTATGTTGGGGAATCCGTGGTCTCGGGCCCGAACTCCTCTGGTCGGGTCCTGTGCAGTAGAGGCTAAGCCCTGGCCCCGAGTCAGGGCAGGCAGAAAGCACGTGAATAGTCCGGGCTCAGGCCCTCAAGCAGGGGCTGAGCACAGAGTTCAATAGGCCCCAGCCCTGGGTCAGGGCGGGGCAGCGGGTAATTAGTCAAGGGCTCAGCTCCTCAGGCAGGGGCTGAGCAAATACTAAGGCAGGAAGCCCTGGCCCTTGGTCAGGGCGGGGCAACAAATAGTTCGGGGCTCAGGCCCTCAAGCAGGGGCTGAGCCCTCAATGTAGGTGGTGGCAAGCCCAGGTCCTGGGTCTGGAGAACCTGGGAGAGGGGGAGACTGCCACCCACACGTTGGGTGGCAGGGGGGACGCAGGCCCACCCACTCCACTGCGTCCTGGCCCGGGGCCCTAACAGCGGCAAAGGATCCACCGCTGTGTCAGTGGGGATCCTGGCCGCAACACACTGACATGGGTTCTGGCCACGGTGCAGCCAGACTGGGGTCGGCTGTCCCCGGGCCACTTCCTAACTCCCCCTCGGGCGGTACCTGAGTCCAGGGGGTGTCTTCGGCGGGTTCTAGCCTCATGGGCTCCTCGTCCGACTCACGGTCACTCGGTAGGTCCGGCAACTCCTCTGGGAAGTGGCCGCTTGGCGGGTCTGGCCACTCCTTCGGGTAGGGGCCGCTTGGCGGGCCCGGCCACTTCTCCGGAGAGGGGCCACTCGGCGGGCCCGGCCAGTCTAGGCGGGTACCTGGGGCCACAGGGGTTTCCCAGTCACGAGCTACGCCGGCCGCGTCTGGTCTCCCCGCTGGCTGTTCCTCTAGTGAGGTCCGCAGGCCCGCCTTTATACTTCCGGGTCGCTCTAGTCTACTTCCGGGTCGCGCTGGTCTACTTCCGGGTCGCGGCCTGTCTCTGGGCGGAGCGGGCCCAGAGCCTCCTGGCCCCGCCCACTCTGGCCACTGGGCTGGTGCTTCACTCTGCGGGGTGGTGGGGCGCCAGCCCGCCTCACTACATTCCCCCCCCCTTTTTTTTTTAACGAATTAATAAAGAATGCATGATTTTTAAGCAACAACGACTTTATGCAGGCAGTACTTATTACTGCACCCATTGTACAGAAGGGAGTTCTCAGACTTTCTCAGGGTCTCACAATGAATTGGTTGCATAGCTGGCAAAGAAATTTAAGAGTCTTGATTCCTGGTATTCCCCACCCCTCCCTGGCCCTAACCATTACACAGCATTGTGTAAATCTAACAATCTAAACCAGAGCATGATTGTTTAATAACATACAGACTAATAGAAATGATCCAGCTCTGCCAGAAGAGTCCTGTAAAGAGTCTCTCTATTTCCAGCAGGAAAAAAATCAAAGCCATGTAGTTACTATTCTAGCAGAACCTCATTAATCCATATCTGTGATGGGTTGATCCATTGAAGATCATTGAATTCTACAGTTTGGCGAGTAGCAGCAACAGTGATGGAGATCACCGATTCTGTATCGCACACGAAGTTGAATAATGCCCAGTGGAATGGAGTAGTATCCTGAGCAAGCAAGGAGGCAGACCAGCACCACCAGTCAAGTATCAGGGTCACAGCCCTCTTTTGGAGAGTTACTGACTGCCAGAGAGTAGCCAGATGGTGACTGAGTGCCCCCCAATTAGCTTGCAGTAAGCCCCTTACTTTCCATGACAGGATCTCACTGGTCTGTTCTCCAGTAAACTCAGCACAGAATCCATTTTTATTGCAGACATGTGGATTGTCAGATTACTGAAGACCCTTCCACAGTGGTTCTCAACAGGGGGGCCCGCGAACCCATTCGGGGGGCCGGGGGGTCCTGTGGCTAAAACCCAGAGTCCAAGCCCCAGCCCCTCCCTCAGGGCTGAAGCCAGGACCCTCGGAGTTGATGCCCCAATTTCTGGAACACCCCTCCCCCCCGGCCCCCGTGGGGAGGGGAGGCTGAAGCCAGGAGCAGCAGGGCTGGAGCCTCGGTGCTCCTCACAGAGCAGAAGCTCTGAGCCCATGGGCAGAGTTGGGAGGTATGGGGATGTTCCCCTCCCCCGCAAAAAACTACACTGCAGGAGCAGGGCAGTCCCAGGGCAGCTCCACACACATCCACCCTCCACCTCCTCTCTCTGCCCCATGGCCAGATCAGAGGCGAGAAGCTGGAGCCGGGCAGTGTGGGACAGCTGCTGCTCTGGCTGGGTTCCATGGAACAGGCAGCTGTGACATTCCCTTGTCTCCTGCTGGTGCAGGGAGTTGAAGCTGTTCCTCAGCTCCCAGCCCCCTTTGCTCACACAGCTGGTAAGAGTCACAGGGGTGGAAGACCTATGGCTGGCAGAGGGAGCAGGGACCACAGGAGAGCCCTCCTGGCACATAGCCCCTAACTATGGTTTGAGCATTGGCCTGCTAAACCCAGGGTTGTGAGTTCAATCCTTGAGGGGGCCATTTCGGGATATGGGGCAAAAATTGGGGATTGGTCCTGCTTTGAGCAGGGGGTTGGACTAGATGACCTTCTAAGGTCCCTTCCAACCCTGATATTCTATGATTCTATGATTCTATTGCCTCTGCAAGCGGTGACCGAGGGGTGGAGGGCAGGGCGGTTAGGTTAAAGGGAAGCAGAGTGAATGAAGGGGCGGGGCTTTTCATTAATGGGGAAAAACAGAACTTTCACACAGCATCCTGGCCATTCATGAAACTGGTTTTCAAAGCTTCCCTGATGCGCAACGCACCCTGCTGTACTCTTGTAATAGCCCTGGTGTCTGGCTGCGCATAACCAGCGGCCAGGCGATTTGCCTCAACCTCCCACCCCGCCATAAACGTCTCCCCCTTACTCTCACAGATATTGTGGAGCGCACAGCAAGCAGTAATAATAATGGGAATATTGGTTTCGCTGAGATCTAACCTAGTCAATAAATTGCGCCAGCAAGCTTTTAAACGCCCAAATGCACATTCCACCACCATTCTGCACTTGCTCAGCCTATAGTTGAAAAGGTCCTGACTACTGTCCAGGCTACCTGTGTATGGCTTCATGAGCCATGGCATTAAGGGGTAGGCTGGGTCCCCTAGGATAACTATAGGCATCTCAACATCTCCAATGGTTATTTTCTGGTCTGGGAAGAAAGTCCCTTGCTGCAGCAGCTGAAACAGACCAGAGTTCCTGAAGATGCGAGCGTCATGTACCTTTCCCGGCCATCCCACGTTGATGTTGGTGAAACGTCCCTTATGATCCACCACTGCTTGCAGCACTATTGAAAAGTAACCCTTTCAGTTTATGTACTCGCTGGCTTGGTAGTCCGGTGCCAAGATAGGGATATGGGTTCCGTCTATTGCCCCACCACAGTTCAGGAACCCCATTGCTGCAAAGCCATCCAGTATGAGCTGCACATTTCCCAGACTCACAACTCTTGGTACCAGCAGCTCGGTGATCGCCTTGGCTACTTGCATCACAACAGCTCCCACTGTAGATTTTCCCACTCCGAATTGATTCATAACTGACCGGTAGCTGTCTGGCGTTGCAAGCTTCCACAGGGCTATCGCCAGTCGCTTCTCTACTGCGAGGGCTGCTCTCATCTTGGTGTTCTGGCACTTCAGGGCAGGGGAAAGCAACTCACAAAGTTCCATGAAAGTGCCCTTACGCATGCAAAAGTTTCGCAGCCACTGTGATTCACCCCTGACCTGCAGCACTATGTGGTCCCACCAGTCTGTGCTTGTTTCCCGGGCCCAGAATCGGCGTTCCTCTGTATCAACAAGCCCCATTACCACCATGATGTCCACTTTGCGGGGGGGCCTTTTTTGAGAGAGGTCTGTGTCCATGTCCTCATCACTGTCCTCAGGGCACTGCTGTCGCCTCCTCGCCTGCTGTAGCAGCTCCTGGTTCTCGTTCTCCATATACTCCTGGACAATGCGCGTTCATAACGGTGATAACAGCCGCGGTGATCTGATCTGGCTCCATGCTTTCCCTGGTATGGTGTCTGCAGGACAGCAGAGTGGGACCAGAAGCGGCGGGTGGATAACAATGGTGTCAGCAATATGGCGCCCGCATGAAAAAAGGCGCAAAAGGATTTTGGGCTCCCCCTTCTGCTGCTTTCTTGGAGGGAGGGGGGAGTAAGGGTCAGGCTCCTTTCCTTCTAACAGCAGATGGTACAATATGCCGGGAAGCAGAGGTTAAGCGCCTCCCTTCTAGCTGCAGATGGTTCAATAGGCTTGATATCCATCATCATCATCTCCGGGCCCCCTCAAGGATTGAACTCACAACCCTGGGTTTAGCGGGCCAACACTCAGACCGCTGAGCTATCCCTCTGGCCCGTATTATAGCGCAACTGAATCCCCAATAGACCTAATGTCCAGGCGTACGCTGGCTCCATGCTTGCCATAGCAAACATGGAAACCACTGACCGCTGAGCTATCCCTCTGCCCGTGTTCCAGGCAGTACTGAATCTCCCTTAAACAAAACGTAAAAAAGAGAATGACCAGAGTCACTCTGCTCACTCCCATTTATGTCCAAGCACCCTCGGCCAGCCACAAGCACACAGGGGACAATGAATTTAAAGCCTATTGCACAATCTGCAGCTAGAAGGCTTCTGCTGTGTAGTCCCACGACTACGACCATTTATGGCATATTGCACCATCTGCTGCTAGAAGGAAAGGAGCTTATGCTGTGTAGTCCCGCGACTACCAGCCTCAGGCGGAATGGCCCCCTCAAGGATTGAACTCGCAACCCCGGGTTTAGCAGGCCAACGCTCAGAACGCTGAGCTATCCCTCTGCCCGTATTACAGTGCAACTGAATCCCCACTAGACCTAATGTCCAGGCATACGCTGGAGATGTACGGTAATTGTGAGCTGAGCAGGCTTCCGTAGCAAACCCGGAAACCCCGGAAAAAAGGCGCGAAAAAGATTGCTTTCACGGAGGGAGGGAGGGACATTTGATGGCTTGACGACATGTACCCAGAACCACCAGCGGCAATGTTTTCTGCCCCATCAGGCTTTGGGATCGCAACCCAGAATTCCAATGGGCAGCGGAGACTGCGGGAACTGTGGGATAGCTACCCGCAATGCAACGCTCCAAAAGTCAACGCTAGCCCCGATACTGTGGACACAGTCCGTCGACCTCATGGCCTTAATGGTCTTTAGTGGGGACACACACAATCGATTCCATAAAATCGGGTTTTAAAATATCGACTTCTATAATTTCAACCTAATTCTGTAGTGTAGACGTACCCTAAGGGAGTCTTCCTGCAGCACCGAAGTGCTACACACCTAACAACAGCCATGTAGACAGGGAGGCATGGTTTGGGGCAGTAGAGAGTCTTTAAGATATGTACCCAGGCATATACCCACACCCTTCAGATGGGTAATCCAGGCCTCACTGACTACTCGCCTATTTACACCCATGCTACAGGGGCTCTGCAGGTATGTAACTACGTGCCGAAAGAAATCTGTAGTGTAGATGTACCCACAACATAATTTTTCCTAAGATCAAATGCATTGCACTGGCTGTAAATCAACTCACTTTGTTGCTAGATTAAAAGGATGAAAGACTTTTCTGAAGCCACTTCATGATTCTGCCTGTTTCATTTGACAAAAGTATTGGTACTAATCATTTTAGCAGAAAATTGTAGTGTCACCAGTGTCCATGTATATTTGGGCTCAGGGCCAGTGCAAGGATATTTTGTGCCATAGGCGAAAATTCCACCTTGCGCCGCCTCCCCCCCACCCCCATCGGTTCATTGAGGGGCAAATCCCAACTACCCTTTATAGACCCCACGGGCCAGCCTAGTAGTTGCACCGGCCCTGTTTGGGCTTCTGCAAAGGCCTACGAATGGTTCTATAGGTTTACCTTGTATACTATGGAAGTTCTGGAGAAATGTTTAAACAATCTCTTCATGTCAATTAGGTAGAGGAGAATCATAAACATCATCATCATTCAGATTAAATTACATTTTACCCCACCCCTACAACTCTTATAGGGTAGTGTTGCCAGCAGTTATAGGGGTGGGCAAGAAGGGTGGTCACTATTAATTTTTTTGCTCCGCTCTGATGAGCTAACCATGTTTGCTCGTTTGCTACTGATTAGCTAGCTTATTTTATTTTATTTATTTGGCTTGGTCGCTGGGGAGGAAGGGGCACCAAAAACATATTTGCCAATCGCTAGGGCTGCTCCTGAATGTCGCCATTTCATTAGAGATAATCTAATTTAGTAGGTACACGGGAAAGTAGAATCAGTCCTGTTTTAGGAGAAAAAACAAGGAAATAATATCTTTACAAGTGGGAAGGAAGGAGATCAAGGAAACCAGACTGAAATCTCAGGAGCCCACATATATCGGCTAAATCTACAACACCGTTATTGCTGTTCGGCATACCTTTCAAAGGAGGGACACAAAACTGATACACAGAGAGTCAAAAAGAGGGATAGAAGTGGGAGAAACACACTGCAAGAAACTTAAATTTGTTGGTTGCTCCATGGCATAAAATTCTATGAGATCACCAGGTATCAAAATGTCTACTTAACTGATCGTTAAACAAACAATTGTATTATAAACTAATAGGAAACAACACTAATGAATTAATTAACTTCTAGGATATTTAAGAATGAATATCCTTTCCTAGTTAAGTAAAGAATCTTGTGTCTTCTGCTGCAGATGTATTTAAAAATAATATTCACAGTATAATAACTTCTATAACTGGGTCTTAAAATTTGTTAACCTTTCCAATTCTGCTCAGTTTTAGAACTAGCTGATGATATATTATTGGTTTTGACAAAGTCATGAAAGCTCAGATTAAGCTTCTATTAAAATATACATTTTATGACAGATTTGTCAGATTAAATTTATTGCTCAGACATATTTCTGGTTCAGTAGTATCAAATTATCCCAATTTGAGTTTCATGATATGATTTCTATCAGGAATGAACATTATTTGGTAATAAATTTCATAAACTACCCTAGTTTGATCCTCATAAAAAGTGATCATAAGAAATTCATTCTCAGAGACAAATGTGTATATTTTGTTCACTCATTTTGCTTTGCTTAAAGCTTTATGTTCTACAAAAAAAGTATATGTACAGGGCATGTGTATAAATTATTATACATTAGATAAAGGAACACAGTAATATGTTTATGTATTCATATATGCACACAATTTACTTAATTACTAAGAGGTCTAGTCTTCTGGCAATTCATATATTTCACTCCCACTGACATTAATGAGAACTGCACACAAATATAATATAAGTGATTCATAAGTGATTTTGAAGAAGAAAAAATAAAACTGGGGTGGTACATTCTAGGGCTGGAGGAAACAATGGGGAGATGCCTGTTTCTCTCTCTCGCCCTTCCAATTAATCAGTTATGGTGTTTGGAACAGTTTAAGAATGTCCATCTTCCTTTCGATATGGACGCCTACACCTTCTGCTAATTCCTTCCCTTATCCAGACATAAGCACACATCCTACCCATTTGTATTATAGCCTCTAGAAGGGCCTAATGGCCTACGATTCTCCTTGATGGGTCTCTCCTTTCTTGTCAGAGGCAGCCTTCAGGGACTGTAATCCCCAATTCCAAGGTCAGGGAGTCTCATCTTCAGGAAATGATCAGCTAGCCTGCTCCTGAGTTCTTGTGTCTGGTCTCTTCTAAAAGGAAAGTCAGGCAGTCCAATTGGGAATCACTTTATAGGTGTGGCCGGGCAATCCACTCCTTCACTCTTGTGCAGAACCACTAAGCTAGTAGGATATGGGAGAAATCTGATGGACTTTGTGGGTTTTCAAAACATGGTTGTGCACATTAGGGCTTGGAATCTGGAATTTTTATTTTAAAATATCAAGTTAGCAGAACCAAAACACAGTAAGATCTAAATCCTGCCACATAGAAGCTCTGGGAATGGGGCATTTCTAAACTTGATACCGACTGTACTGGGAAGAATGGGTTACTCAAATACTAGACTCGAGTCACCAAGTCAACTCTAAAAAGGAGACCTCAAAGCCTGTGGGAGTAGCAGACCCCTAAACATCTCATTGAAGTGGAAGAACAACCACTAGAGGACATGTCACTGAGTTATTCAAAGAGAAAACACTCTTGACAAAGGGGATGCCAATTTGATTAATGGTGGGAAGTTACAAGGATTAGGAAAGGCAGCAGCAGGCCTGATTGATGGCCTCAGTTTTGGTTGAACATCCATACCAACCCTCTGAACCGTTCTGAATCTCTCCTATCATAACTATTTACCCTATGAATCATTTGAAAACAAGGGTCACTAAACTATCGTGCCATAATGCTTTCTATGCGGGTTTTGTACTGGTTTCCATAACTGTAATATCTGACTATCTTATCTTGTGATAAATAATTTAATATTGTGCACACAATATTAATTGGTCTGCTAGAATCCCTGCATCTGCTACCACAAAATTAAACAAAATCTGCTTTTATAATTTATTTAACGATTGTTTAAGCATTTCAAATCTTCAAATTTGGACCTCGTGGACCACATACCACCCAATAGGGTTATGCCTTAATTATAGGTTTCCAGTTAGTTATTGATAGTCAGTAGATAACTTATTTGGTGGAACTGCCACTCTTCTACCTATCTGGGACTAACTGTATAATTGACATAATGTGGCCAATGACCAACAAGTGCCATTCTTGGTAAGGGAAAAATGTCTTGGTTCTTTTTGAACTCCAGTCTCAAGAATCGTTTCTTGTCTTTAGACCTAGGGCCAGATTCTCTAAAGCCCTGAGCCGTGTAGCTATTCACACCAGAGCAAAGAGGGCACAAGCTGTACCACTTTTACTCAGTAGTATTTTACACCAGCTTTGCACGGATGCGAATGAATACCCAGGGTTCAAGACAACAGAGAATCTGGCCCATTTTATTTAATAATGGATGTGTTTTATTATCTACTTACTACATACACTTTGCATACCAAACTTTGCTCCTTGATACGGCTACACACACAAACTACACAAATAAAGGCAAAGGCTAGATACTAAAAACAGGAAACAATATTTTATTTATTAAAAATAAGGAATGTGATTGCTGCTCTACCTCACCCTACTCATGCTCTCTTCATTTTAGTGCCCTAATCTTTTCCTGACTAATGTGAGTGCTTGCAATCTTTGAGCAGCTAAATCTTTGCTAGCATATTGTGAATAGTAATGAATTAAAACGGGGGGGGGGGGGGCTGAAAATAATTTAATTTTAAGACAAACACCAGCTGCAGTTCAGCTGTGCAACAATTAATGGGACAGGCAGGGCCCTTATTGCCTCCCCCAATAACATGAAGGCAGAAGCATTTTCTGTGAGATTTACGTGACAACTTGAACAATAAAACTAAGAAGATACAAAATACACTGCAGGAGAAATGGGAGACATTAAAGAAGAAGTTAGACACATTTATTGTAAATCAAAATGTAATATGCTTGAGGGCAAAAGAGAGTCTATGAATGTAAACAAGTGGAGAAGAATGTGCTCAGCTGGGGGAAAGGGGCATTGGGAGTGTTCTACATTAGAAAGATTCTGAAGCAAGGACTACTAGCAGACCATAAAACTGAGAATCCGGGAAAAACCATTGCCAGGGCTACAAATATCTAGATCCTTGGTCCATGGAGAAGAAAAAAACTCTCTAGCCTCGTAGATTGTACTGAAAATAAAGTTTTGATTTCTTGGGTTAACAAACACCACACAACAAGACACAATTAACATGCCTCTGTGCTGCTAGATCTTACGAAGAGGAAAAATGGGATCAGGACTGGGTCTCACTATAGCTACTATCTAGTGTCTGGAAACTTCTTACACGTAATTAAAATCAGTTTGTATAACCTGAAAATAACAATGGCTCTTAGGACGCCTGACAGGCACAGCTAGTTTTTCTTGCTCCTGGCAGTTTCTTAGCATCTCCCACACTTCTAATGTTACAGCCAGAAACTGGAAAGAGATTATGCGCTAGAGCTGCTAGACAGAGATTTGGAGGGCTTTTAAAAATATACATTTTTGAACTGCAACTGTGTAAGGCGATTGGTGAGCACAAATCAGCTGTCACCAAAGTTGGCTAGTCAAAAAATTGCAGTGATCAACATGCTGACATTTGCCAAAATGAACGACTGCGTGTCATCCACATGGAAATAGCAACACCACATGACTAATCCTGTCCAAGTGCAAAATAAAGCAAGATGCTAGCGTACTGGAGATAGGACATTGTATCGGTAAGCTATGGAAAAATATGTAATGATTTGCAAAATGTCTTGCTCTCCTATTTTGAGCTTTCTGCAGTTTATAACAATCCAAGCATCTTCAACACTCAAAGTCCTATCAGAATGGAAATTAGATTTTAGTTATAAAACAAAATGTTAGTGACCATTCAAATCAGATCACAATGATCCTTTTAGCTACAAACACCAGTCCTGGGGTCCAACCAAGCTGTGCTCAGTGCAGAACCTGAGATGGAATGCAAACAGAACTGTACACCGCCTTTGTGCTGCTACAATTTGCAATTATCTGTTCATGCACCGCTACCAGTACTTAATTGGTGCCAGGGCTTGCCGGGCCTGAGCCCTGGCACCACTAGGCTTGCTGAGTCAGTTACCAGTTCCAGCATGGGCAGCAGGAGTCTCATGCAGGCCGCAGAGCGCCTTTCTGAACTGGGGCTGCAGCTGCTTCACCCACAGGTTCCAGCACCACTGCCCCACCTGCACCCAGGCACAAGCCAGCAACATGATGCCCAGCGGGTGCAGCTGCAGCTAAATTGGTGCAAGCGGAGTTCCCACACCCTGGGCAATGAGTCCTTCGGGGCCGTGAACGCCACCCCCGAGCTGTGCTTCCGCCAGTGCCCCCTTCCTTCCTCGGGGGCTTCCACAAGGAGGCTGGCTCCCTGGGAGGCCCAGGAGAGGCAGAGACTCCCCAGTGCTGGCAGCGAGAAGAGACGTGAGGTGTCAGGAAATGGGGAGGTGACAGTGTAGCCAGGGCATTGTGTGGGACAGGAGGAGCTGGGCACCAGGGAAGCTACGAGAGGTGGCCTCTGTGCCACGGGCAGGGCCTTACCAAGGGAGGCGGAACAGGCACATAGAGTAGTTGGAGCAGGCTCACAAGATGCACCAAGCAGGGATGCAGCTCCATACTCTGGCCAGGGGGCGCTGACCTGGCTGCCACAGCCCCCAGCTGCAGCCATGCTCAGTAGTTCACAAACAAACATTATTTTGTTTCACTTCATCTATAATTTGGATTTGACTGTTAAATGTGGGCACTCAGCAGGTGATAATGTTCCAAGATATGAAAGCAGCTCGACCCTGAAGGGGAGAAAAAGAAGAAGTCCGGTTAACATGTCCAGAGGCAGCCCAGATCAAAATGAAGTGTCATTTTCTATCACACAAGATACATAAATATTACCAGAAGACTTTCATTCTCATGTCTGGAAAAGTGTAGGAATCTTAGAACTCTTATGCTCCAGCCTGGGTGATCTTCATAAGGCAAAGTTCTGCTGGTAAATCAGCTGCTTACACTCAATGATAGATTTTTTAATCTGTACTTCATCCATAGAAAAAACTCACTGATTCATACTCATGACGGAGACTCTCCATGAATTTGTGCACATTGCAAATCAGGAAGGACGGAAAAACAAAAAAACAAAAACCACCCCTCAAGAATGATGCATAATAAGTTTACCTTGTTAGTTTCATGAGTGTAATTCAAAATATTTACTGATATATATTTTTTAAAACAATGGTGTGTAGAAGTTTCTATAGAACTACAGAACTATAATTCTATAGAACTATGCTACAAAATCTTTGTGGAGAGTTGAGTTTTCGCCAGCAGCTTTTAGTATACATGATAAAGTGTGAAGTTCAGCAAGGTTCTCCTGTAGCAAATCACAGATATCACACACAAAAATCTTAAAAGCGCTCCCACCTTCTGGGTTAAAGGAAATTAGGCATGCATGCGGATGATAATATTTTTGTATGACAAAGGAAGTATCTCTTCAGTACCCTCCTTTGAGGGCTATATCCTGTCCTCTCAGCAACAGGCAGAATGATATTTGGATGGATGCAGGTTTCATTTGAGAATGTATAACTCCATCATAGACAAAATGGAACCAGATTGCTGGCACTTAAAATTAAAAAGGTTGTAGAGCAGTTTTTAAACTAAGGGCTGGGGAAAAGCCAACAGGTGCAGAGGAGCACATGGCTCAGACAGAGACATACCTTAAGGGAGGATCTATTAATGGAGAATCTCTATGTCCTAGTAAGGAGGCAAGGATGGAAGATGATAAAATACAGGTAGGATCTAATGAGAACCAGTCAAATAATAAAAAAAAAAGTCCTATTCAATTACATCACGTAATGGCAGACAGCTAAAAAGTGACCATTTTTTAAAGTACTGATATACAAATGCTAGAAGTCTAAATAATAAGATGGGTGAACTAGAGCGCCTCGTATTAAATAAGGATATTGCTATAATAGGCATCACAGAAACTTGGTGGAATGAGGATAGTCAAAGGGACACGGTAATACCAGGGTACAAAATATACAATAAGGACAGAACTGGTCGTGCTGGTGGGGGAGTGGCACTATATGTGAAAGAAAGCGTAGAATCAAATGAAGTAAAAATCTTAAATGAACCAAATGGCCCCATAGACTATGGATAATAATTCCATGCTTGAATAATAAGACTATAGCAGTGGAGATATACTACCGACCAGCTGCACGGGGGGAGATTAGATAGGCTATAAAAATAAAAACTCAATAACGGGGGATTTCAGCTATTCCCGTATTGACTGGGTACATGTCACCACCTCAGGGATGCAAGGATAAACTTTCTTCACACCTTAAATGAGTGCTTCTTGGAGCAGCTAGTTCTGGAACCCAGGAGAGGAGAGGCAATTCTAGATTTTGTCCTAAGTGGAGCACATGATCTGATACAAGAGGTGAATACAGCTGGACACTTGGTAATGGTGACCATAATATAATTAAATTTAACATCCCTGTGGCAGGGGAAACACCACAGCAGCCCAACATGATAGCATTTAATTTCAGAAAGGGGGAACTACACAAAAATGAAGAAGTTAGTTAAACAGAAATTAAAAGGTACAATCCCAAAAGTAAAATCTCTAGAAGCTGCATGGAAATATTTTAAAGACCCCATAATAGAGGTTCAACTTAAATGTATACCCCAAATTAAAACACATAACAGGACGAGAAAAATACCACCGTTGCTAAACAACAAAGTAAAAGAAGCAGTGAGAGGCAAAAAGGTATTCTTTAAAAGGTAGAAGTTAAATCCTACTGAGGAAAATAGAAAGGAGCATAAACTCTGGCAAGTGAAGTGTAAAAATATAGTTAGGAAGGCCAAAAAAGAATTTAAAGAACAGCTAGCCAAACTCAAAAAGTAATACCAACAAATGTTTTAAGTAAATGAGAAGCAGGAAGCCTGCTAAACAACTAGTGGGGCCACTGGACGATCAAGATGCTAAAGGAGCACTCAAGAATGATAAGGCTATTGCGGAGAAATTAAATTAATTCTTTGCATTGGTCTTCACGGCTCAGAATGTGAGGAAGATTCCCAAACCTGACCCATTCTTTTTAGGTGACAAATCTGAGGAACTGTCCCCGGTTGAGGTGTCATTAGAGGTGGTTTAGGAACAAACTGATAAATTAGACAAGAATACGTCACCAGGACCAGATGCTATTCGCCCAAGAGTTCTGAAGGAACTCAAATGTGAAATTGCAGAACTATTAACAGGGGCTCGTTCACCTGCACATCTACCAATGTGATATATGCCATCATGTGCCAGCAATGCCCCTCTGCCGTGTACATTGGCCAAACCAGACAGTCTCTACGCAAAAGAATTAACGGACACAAATCTGACATCAGGAATCATAACATTCAAAAACCAGTAGGAGAACATTTCAACCTCTCTAATCACTCAGTGACAGACTTAAAGGTGGCAATTTTGCAACAGAAAAACTTCAAAAACAGACTTCAACGAGAAGCTGTTGAATTTGCATTGATATGCAAACTAGATACCATCAACTCAGGGTTGAACAGAGACTGGGAATGGCTTAACCATTACGTAAATTGAATCTATTTCCCTTAAGTTAACTATCCTCACTCACACCTTTGTGACAACTGTCCGCAATGGGCTAGCTTGATCATCACTTCAAAAGTTTTTTTTCCCGCTCCTGATATAGTTCCTCTTAATTAATTAGCCTCTTAAAGTTGGTATAGGCACTTCCACCTTTTCATGTTTCTCTGAATGTATAAATATCTGCTCACTGTATGTTCCATTCCATGCGTCTGATGAAGTGGCTTCTAACCCACGAAAGCTTATGCTGAAATAAATTTGTTAGTCTCTAAGGTGCCACAAGTAATCCTGTTCTTTTTGCTGACACAGACTAACACGGCTGCTACTCTGCTAACTGTGGTTTGTAACCTATCATTTAAATCAGCTTCTGCACTAGAAGATAGCTAATATGACACCAATTTTTTAAAAAAGCTCCAGAGGCGATCCCGGCAATTACAGGCTGATAAGCCTGACTTCAGTACTGGGCAAACTATGGTAAAGAATAGAATTGTCAGACAAATAGATTAACATAATTAGTAGGGGAAGAGTCAACATGGCTTTTGTGAAGGGAAATTATGCCTCACGAATCTATTAGAATTCTTTGAGGGGATCAACAAGCATGTGGACCAGGGGGATCCAGTGGATCTGATATACTTAGATTTTCAGAAAGCCTTTGACAGGGTCCCTCGCGAAAGGCTCTTAAGCAAAGTAAGCTGTCATGGGATAAGAAGGAAGTCCTCTCATGGATCAGTAACTGGTTAAAAGATAGGAAACAAAAGTAAGGAATAAGTGGTCAGTTTTCACAAATGTAGAGAGGTAAATAGTGGTGTCCCCTAGGGGTCTATACTGCAACCAGTACTATTAAACATATTCATAAATGATCTGGAAAAAGGGGTGTATCATCTGCAAAATTTGCAGATGATACAAAACTACTCAAGACTGCTTTGGACTTAACTGATTGCGAAGAGCTACAAAGGGATCTCACAAAACTGGGTGACTGGGCAACAAAATGGCAGATGAAATTCAGTATTAATGCCAAGTAATGCACATTGGAAAACATAATCCCAAATATACATATAAAATGATGGGGTCTAAATTAGCTATTACCATTCAAGAAAGATCTTGGAGTCATTGTGGACATTTCTCCAAAAACATCCCCTTAATGTGCAACAGCAGTCAAAAAAGCAAACAGAATGTTGGGAATCATTAAGGGATAGATAGTAAGACAGAAAATATCATATTGCCTCTATATAAATCCATGGTATGTCCACATCTTGAATACTGCATGTAGATGTGGTTGCCCCAGCTCAAAAAAGATATATTGGAATTGGAAAAGGTTCAGAGAAGGGCAACAAAAATGATTAGGGGTATGGAACAGCATCCATATGAGGAGAGATTAATTAGATTGGGACTTTTCAGCTTGGAAAAAGAGACAACTAAGGGGGGATATGATAGAGGTCTATAAAATCATGACTGGTGTGGAGAAAGTACATAAGGAAGTGTTATTTACTCCTTCTCATAACACAGAAACTAGGGGTCACCAAATGAAATTAACAGGCAGCATATATAAAACAAACAAAAGGAAGTATTTCTTCACACAACGCAATCAACCTGTGGAACTCCTTGCCAGAGGATGTTGTGAAGGCCAAAACACTAACAGGGTTAAAAAAAAAATCTAAATAAATTCATGGAGGATAGGTCCATTAATGGCTGTTAGCCTGGATGGGCAGGGACAGTGTTCCTAGCTGCTGTTTGCTAGAAGCTGGGAATGGGCGACAGGGGATGGATCACTTGATGATTACACATTCTGTTCATTCCCTCTGGGGCACCTGGCATTGTTGGAAGACAGGATACAGGGCTAGATGGACCTTTGGTCTAACCCAGTATAGGTACGTTGCCCCATTTTCTACCCACGGTGGGAAAACCCTAGCTGTTCTATCAGGAAACTGCTAGCCATGTTACTAGCTATTCAGCCTGGCAATGAAAAGAGGAGAAGAGCAGTAAAGGGAGGGACATATAATGTCTTGTCTATTTGGATGACAAGGTCTTCAGGTAACAGACAGTTTCTCATCATATTAATGTACAGCACCTAGCACAATCAGACCCTGATTTCATTTGGGATCTATTGGAATATAAATATATGATATACATAATGATCATTGTTCACAGGTAAGCGGAAGATTGAGAGAAGATTCCCTGCATACCCTTCTTATACTCATGGTAACAGAGGTCTTTCATTTGTTTACGGGGATCTTTTTAAAAAACTTAGTAAACACCAAACCCTGGAAGGTTCTGTCCATGGCTTTCAAATGACCACAGAGAAGAGAGGAAAAATTGTGGATCATGATGCACAATTTCAACATCTTGTGTGTCAGCTGCTGGTGCAAGGTCAGTCTCAGTTCACTGTTTGGGCTCTTCCTCCAGGACACCTGGCCTAGTAAGCCCACAGTGATGCCATTACTGTTTCTTAGTTTCAGGAATCTTACACCAAATCTTAAAATGAAATCCCAGTATAGCATGTGAGATCCTGTAATACACAGGATATTACATCACTCCAAATAAGAAAACTAAAACCTTGACAGAAAACAACCCCTATTAATTCCCAGGGGAAAAGTGCACAGCAATGGCCAGTCCCACAACTTACTGGGTAGAAAAAAAAGTGATACTATTTGTAATACAAGTTTAATAATGTAGCTTGTTTCTTCATTCCTTGACGAGCAGCAGCAAAGGGCACACCTCATGTTACTCTTGAATGATCCATTAATGGCTGACTCAGGAGCAATGTCAATGGGCTCTAGAAAAGGAATTGCATCCGGCTTTTTGAATGTTAGTGGTGATAGAAAAGGGAGGGAGAAAAAAGTATGACTGAAATTACTGTATATTGCAAAACATATTTAGAAGTGAACTTGGATGTTGCGTTAATATTTGTTCTCTTGTTGCATCTTTATTGTTTGTATTCTATTTAATGGGGAAAGGGTGGGGGCACTTGACTGCAGTGAGTGGTTGCAGGAAATTATGCCTATGTGAATAGAGAATGGAAGATCCTGCCTGCATAAACTCCAAAAAGGTCAGAACTTGCTTGAAAGATATGTTTATTAAAAAAAACAAGACTCATAGAAGATATCATTACTACTTAATGGGAGAACAGATGCCTCAGTGCATGCACCACTATTACTCCCGGTAAAATTCTGCACCACTGCACAGAATTCATTGTCCCCCTCCCCCTGCAAATGTCTTTGTTCCCCGCAGAAAATGACTCCAGACTCCCACTCCACTGAGCCCCAACCAGCTACACCCAGATCCTTAACCTTCCAAGTGCCCCAGCACCCAGACTCCCCAATGAGTCCACCACACCCAGAACTCCTGCCAAGTCCCATCCCCCACTCTGTGGCTCCAGCTAAGCAGACAAACTTTATTCTTCCCATTTCTGAACCCAGTTTGAAAGGGGATACCAACACTTACAAGATACGGGGCCTAGGAAGGAAGGCGGATGGGAATGGGTTTTCAGCTGCTGCCCTCAGCGGGGAATGCAGACAGACACACAGGCAGGGAGAAACTGCAGCAAGCAGGGTGCCTCTCCCAGCTGGATGGGGGTAACTGGGATGAATGGAACTTGCAAAATCTTGGAGGGAAAGATTACAGTGTAGGTAAAACCCATGCATACAATGTAGGCCTGCTGAGTGTTTCTCTCTTTGCTCTGCATGCTATGCACCTTTGGGCGAACAAACAGTGCTTTGTTTTGAATAAGTTGTTTTTTGAGTCACTTTACCTCCCAGAACCTGTGACAGCAACTGATTTAGAGGACCAAACACGGCTGAACCTGTCAGGTTAGAAAAAAGAGTGGCCTTGCACAGTAGGGTTGCCACCTGTCCATGTTCCAGCTCCCACATGACAGACTCACCATCACATTTTGCATTAAATTGGCAGACTCAGAAAGGCCAAGAACTGCATGGGCCACTGAGACCAAGCTACGCATGTTACCCATAGAAGTCTCCCCAACATGAGTCTTGATGTATACTGGGAAATTTGCCCGCTTGCTGTCCACCTCTCACACCAACACCTTTCACCAGCACTACATTTAAGCTGTAGTTTATGACCACATGCATATCTTCAAATAGGCAAAACAGATCATTAATACATTTGGAAAAAATACACATGGCGCTGCTCAAAACTGGGCTGATATGGAGATGTGTTTATAACAAAACACTTATAACCGAGAGCCCAGCATAGGCGCCGACCCAGAGCACCCACGGAGAAAAATTGGTGGGTGCTCAACACCCACCAGCAGCTCCCTGCCAGCCCCGCGCCCGTTACCGGAGCACTTACCTTCGCCCCCCAACGCCGGGCGACGTTGCGGGGCCCCGCCCCCGACGCACCCAGCGATGCCGACAGAAGTCGGCTCCTATGGAGCCCAGTGCTCACTTTACACTAAATTTAAAAACATTTGCTCTTGGATACAAACCGATCCAAACAATAAAATAAATTTGTAAAAAAAAGTTAGTTTCAGTTTGGTTTCTTTCATTTTGCTCACTAGGGTTTCAATAGTGTCCCCTCAGTACACAGAGATAGGCACATAAATCCCAAGATACAAGAACAATGCAGACCAAAGCTCTCTCTTTTCCCAAGAATTTGCCAGTTTAACCATGCAGAAAGCATTATGATTATGGAGCCAACTTAAAAAAATTAAGGGAATTAGTTAGGGAAGTGGACTGGACTGAAGAACCCAAGGATCTGAATGTGGAGGAGGCTTGGAATCAGCTTCTGCAACTTTGACTTAAAGTATCTGAACCCCGCATCCCAAGCAAAGGGGAAGAAATTGTAGGGAAGAGTTGCAGACCAAGCTGGATGAGCAAGCATCTCAAACAGGTGATTAAGAGAAAGCAGAAAGCCTATATAAGGAATGGAACATGGGAGGGATCAGCAAGGAAAGCTACCTCTTGGAGGTCAGAAAGTGTTGGGATTAAGGTTTCAGAGTGGTAGCTGTGTTAGTCTGTATCAGCAAAAAGAACAAGAACAAATGTATTAGTCTCTATGGTGCCACAAGTACTCCTCATTCTTTTTGTGCGGATAAAGTGAGAACTGTCAAAAGCCAAGCAGAGTTGGACCTTGCAAAGGGAACTAAAACCATTAGTAAAAGGATCTATAGCCATATAAATAAGAAGAAAATGAGGAAAGAGGAAATGGAATCACTAAGCACTGAGGATGGGCTGGAGATTAAACATTGTATAGGCATGGCCCAACACCTAAACAAATACTTTGGCTGAGTATTTAATGAGGCTAATAAAGAGCTTAAGGGTAGTGGCAGGGTGGCTAATGGCAACAAGGATATGGAGGTAGAAATTACCACATCCGAGGTGGAAGTCAAACTCAAACAGCTTAATGGGACTAAATTGGAAGGGCCCGGATAGTCTCCATCCAAGAATATTAAAAGGATTGGCACATGAAATTGCAAACCCAAAAGCAAGGGTTTTTAAGGACTCTGTTAACTCGGGGTCATACCTTCTGACTGGAGAATTGCTAATATAGTTCCTATTTTTAAGAAAGAGAAAAGAAATGATCCAGGAAACTACAGGCTGTTAGTTTGACTTCAGTTGTATGCAAAGTCTTGGAACAAATTTTGAAAGAGAAAATAATTAAGGACATGGAGTTAACCAGTAACCGGGATAAAATACAACATGGTTTTACAAAAGGTAGATCATGCAACACCAACCTGATCTCCTTCTTTGAGAAGATAACTGATTATTTAGACAAAAGAAATGCAGTAGATCTAATCTACCTTGATTTCAGTGTGGCATTTGATACAGTTCCACTTGGAAAATTAGTTGTTAAATTGGAGAAAATTTAATATGAGAATTGAAAGGTGGATAAGGAACTGGCTAAAGGGGTGTCTATAACAGGTCATACTGAAAGGTGAACTGTCAGGCTTGATTGAGGTTGCCAATTAAGCTCCTCGGGGACTGGGTCTTGGAACCAATCTTATTGAACATTTTTATTACTGATCTTGGCACAAAAAGTGAGTGTGTGCTAATAAAATTTGCGGCTGACACAAAGTTGGGAAGTATAGCGAATACAGAGGAGGATCGAAATATCATATAAGAAGATCTGGATGACCTTGTAAACTGGAGTAATAGAAATAGGATGAAATTTAGTAGTGCAAAATGCAAGGTCATGCATTTACAGACTAACAAGAATTTTTGTTATAAGCTGGGGACGTATCAGTTGGAAGGGGCAGATGAGGAGACCGGGCTGTATTGGTTGATCACAGGATGACTATAAACTGTCAATGCAATGTGGCCATGAAAAAGGCTAATGCAGTCTAGGATGCATCAGGTGAGGTATTTCTAGTAGAGATAGGGAAGTGTTAGTAACATTATACAAGGCACTGCTGAGACCGCCTCTGGAATACTGCATACAATTCTGGTCTCTCATGTTTAAGAAAGATTAATTCAAACAGATGCAGAGAAGGGCTACTAGGATGATCCGAGGAATGGAAAACCTACCTTATGAGAGGAAACTCAAAGAGCGTGGCTTGTTTAGCCTAGCCAAAAGAATGCTGAGGAGAGATATGATTGCACTCTATCAATACATCAAAGGGATAAATAGCAGGGAAGGAGAGGAATTATTTAAGTTAAGCACCAATCTGGACACGAGAACAAATGGATATAAACTGGACACCAACAAATTTAGGCTTGAAATTTCTAACCAACAGAGGAGTGAAGTACTGGAACAGCCTTCCAGTAATGGCGGGCAAAAAAAACATACCTGAGTTCAAGACTGAGCTTGATAAGTTTATGGAGGGGATGGTATGATGAAACTGTCTAAAATATCAGAGGGGTAGCCGTGTTAGTCTGGATCTGTAGAAGCGACAAAGGGTCCTGTGGCACCTTATAGACTAACAGAGGTATTGAAGCATAAGCTTTCATGGGTCAATACCCACTTCTTCGGATGCAAGCAGTGGAAATGTCCAGGGGCAGATATAAATGTGCAGGGAAGATTCAGGCTAGAGATAACGAGGTAAGCTTAATCAGGGAGGGTGAGGCCCTCTTCTAGCAGTTGAGGTGTGAACACCAAGGGAGGAGAAACTGCTTTTGTAGTTGGCTAGCCATTCATAGTCTTTGTTTAGTCCTGAGCTGATGGTGTCAAATTTGCAAATGAACTGAAGCTCTACAGTTTCTCTTTGGAGTCTGGTCCTGAAGTTTTTTTGCTGCAGGATGGCTACCTTTAAATCTGCTATTGTGTGTCCAGGGAGGTTGAAGTGTTCTCCTACAGGCTTTTGTATATTGCCATTCCTTATATCTGATTTGTGTCCATTTATCCTTTTGCATAAGGACTGTCCAGTTTGACCGATGTACATAGCAGAGGGGCATTGCTGGCATATTATGGCATATATTACATTGGTGGATGTGCAGGTGAATGAACCGGTGATGGTGTGGCTGATCTGGTTAGGTCCTGTGATGTGTTCCTGGTGTAGATATGTGGGCAAAGTTGGCATTGAGGTTTGTTGCATGGCTAAAATAGCATGTGGCCATCGGCGACTGTCAGTAACAAAAATCCCCAAGGGCTGGAGACGGGACAGTAGATGGGGAGGGCTCTTCGTGCCCACAGAGAATTATTTCCCAGGTGTCTGGCTGATAGATCCGAGTATGTGGGCCAGGCCTAAATGATCTCCATGTTTGGGGTCGGGAAGGAATTTTCCCCTGAATCAGGTTGGCAGAGACCCTGGTTTGGGGTTTTTTTTTGCCTTCCTCTGCAGCATGGGGCACAGGGCTCTTGCAGGTTTAAACTAGTGTAAGTGGTGAATTCTTTGTAACTTGAAGTAATGAAACCATGATTTGAGGACTTTAGTAACTCAGCCAGAGGTTGGGGTCTATTTCAGGAGTGGATGGGTGAGGTTCTGTGGCCTGCAATGTGCAGGAGGTCAGACTATATGATCATGATGGTTCCTTCTGACTTTAAAGTCTATAATATGAAATATCTCAAATGTTAACGCCCTGAGTTTTAATCACTATCAAGGAAAGACAGATCTGACAATGAAATTTGTAATTGACATGGTAAAAATATAATTTTGTTTTGACTGATAGTCTGTCACATATATTTTACTTTGAAAGACAGATCTTCCATTTTGAATCTACATTTTCAGTTATTTGTCTGCATTTTTAGTTTTATGGTGGTCCTATGTCAGTGGGAGTTTATGCAGGAGCTGACATGTTATTGCATATATACACAATTGACTACTACCATGCTTCATGGGCCATGGAGATTGGATTTTATCTAGCATGAATTAGTAAATGTTTTTTAATAAACAGTCTTCTGCTTAATTACAGTAGAAGTTTCTACAGCACATTTATAAACAATATGGTGACACTCTCTTTAATTGGACGAGGGAAACAATCTGCTTTCTTATAAACTTTATATAGCCACTGTAGTCAATACTGCCTTGTACGAATTGTAGCTGATGAATTTAATTTGCTATTTATTGGGTTATTGATTATACAACAGACTATTTGAGAGAGGAAGTTATCTGAAAACTTATACTGCTGCTAGACTTGACTAGACTAGAAAATGATTTTCTAAATGTAGCTGTTGCTTAGTAGTTTTTTTTTTATAAGTAATAAAACCAGTCCAAGTTTAATATAATATGGTATTTTAATGTCTGTGAAGAATCGTCTTCCGTTTTGAGTTTACTTTCAATTTACTCGCAAAGCGGCTTTTATCCCTCCAGATTATTGGAAATCTATAATGGAGCTTGTTAACTGAAATGTGTTTATTTGTAGACATTTCATTGCAAGTATTTTACTTTGTTTAAAATAACTTGCATTTGTTTTAGAGATGTAAGAATTCTTCCTGGAGGACTTACTGATTTGACAATTTTTTGTACTGTCCTTGAAAGATGTACTTCAAGATTTTGCATCAAAGATACTGCAATAGATTTGCAGTGAAGCCTGTTTGACTCAAAGGAACATTGTCATGCTAAACCTATTCTTTTAAAGTTTCTGTATAATTTACTTTTCACAATTTATACTGTTTTCTCTAACACTCTAATTGATTGATTGATTTTAAACCAGACAGAACAGGTGGAAAGAGAAACTGAAGGTACAGAGGCGAAACAGCTTGCCTGAGGTCCCACAGCAGATCAGTGGCAAAGCCAGGAATAGAACCCAAGTCTCCTGATTCCTAGTCTAATGGCCTGCCCTTGAATAAGTTGGTTTCATAAATCAGTAGATCAGTTTCACTTTCTTATGCCCTAATAATATTTACTAGGCATTTCTACAAAGTGCATTCTGTACTTCACAAATAGATTAGTTTACCATCTACGCCCGGTTGGCAAGTATTGTCCTGATTTTACAGGAAGGAAAGTTGAAGCAGAGGTACTTAAATTATTTGTCCAAGATCATGAAGAGAGTCAGTGGCAGAACCATGATTATAATTCAGGAGTTACTGGTTCTCAGTTCTCTAGTCAGTCTATTTTCCTTTTTAACATTGTGGCATTGTGTTTGATGCCCAACAGCCTAGGTGAATGTTTAACCCTCCTCCCACAAAGAAATGTTTTTGTTAATACTTAAATAACACACCAAAACATTTCTCTATTCAGATTTTTAAATTATTTTTTCACTTTAGGACTACAGAAAAAAAATGGAGGAGATAAGCTATATTTTCACATTTCCCCAAACAGTAAATGGAATTGTATGAATCTTGGTAGGGTCAAACAGCAGGCTGTATGAAGTTTGTTTGGTTTCTACTTACTTTGAGTTTACACTCCTTGAGTTAGACTTTGTGTGCGTTTGTCCCCGAATTCAATCCCTGTGAAACTCAGACAAAAATGTTGAGTTTCTCACGTTTTGGGAGGAACATTTTGAGAAAACAGCACTGAGTTTCAGGCCACTTGCAAAAATTTTGCACAGCTCTAATAAAGAATTGTATTTTGTAACATCCCAAGTCAAGTATAAAATCTGTCTCCTAGCAGTGGCAAACCAAAATGCAGAACTTTATAGGATGTGTTCTTATTTAGAAGGTGTAGGGAAAAAAATCTCTACTTTCAGTGAAACTGGTGAGTGAGCTTTTTTTTTTTTTTTTTTTTAATTTAAACTGTTTCAGGGTGAAACTGATATGTTTAAACATGGAAAAAATGTTGCCGATCTATTTTTGATTATTCTTCCATTTAGTTTAAAGTGAATTAGCTCATGATCACTTGAACCAAAGTTGTCCTCTATACCCAGTTCTTCTATGAGGTCCTCACTACTCACCAAATACCAAATCTAAAATGGTGTCACCTCTTGTTAGTTCAGCAACTATTTGGTGAAGAAATCTGTCCGTTATCTGTATCTGTCAGTAATCTCTATCTGGGAAGTTAAAGTCTCTCATAATCACACATTTCCTAGTAGTATTTATTTCATTAAAAACATTAAAAAGAGATCTCTATCCATACCCAAATTGGATCCTGGTGGTCTGTAGCACATCCCAAGCTCTATATCAGAGGAACCTCTAGTAGCTTTCTTCCCCAAAGCAGTTTCACCCCAAGCAGACTCTGTTTTATCCATTCCATCACTTCTAATTTCTTTACAGTCTACCTCATCATTACGATACAATGCTACTCCACCACCTTTGCCTTTATTTCTGTCTTTTCTGAACAGCACATACCCTTCAATACCTGTACTCCAGTCATTACTACTGTTCTATCATGTTTCCGTTACCCCTGTAACATCTGGTTTCCTGCACCAGTAGTTCTAGTTCCTCTATTTTCATAGATTCATAGAACTGGAAGGGACCTCCGGAGGTCATCTAGTCGAGTCCCCTGGACTTGTGACAGGACTAAGTATTATCTAGACCATCTCTGACAGGTGTTTGTCTAACTTGCTCTTTAAAATCTCCAATGTTGGCGATTCCACAACCTCCCTAAGCAATATATTCCAGTGCTTAACCACTCTGACAGGAAGTTTTTTCTCATGTCCAGTCTACATCTCCCTTACTGAAATTTAAGTCCATTGCTTTATGTCCTATCCTCAGAGGTTAAGAAAAACAATGTTTCTTCCCCCACGTTGTAACAACCTTTTACATACTTGAAAACTGTTATCCTGTCCCCTCTCAGTCTTCTCTTTTCCAGACTAAACAAACCCAATTTTTTCAATCTTCCCTCATAGGTCATGTTTTCTAGACCTTTAATCATTTTTGTCGCTCTTCTCTGGACTCTCTCCAATTTGTCCACATCCTTCCTAAAATGTGGCACCCAGAACTGGACACAATACTCCTGCTGAGGCCTAATCTAAACCCCCCACACTGGAATCCATGCAGGGTATCAAATAACTACAACCCATACTCTATGGGGATTTCATCCTGGAAAAAAATCTTTCCTAAACTCCCTCTTCTGGCCTTCAAACACCCCAAGCTCATCAGAAGCAAATTCCCAACAGACCAAAGACACACCAACTCAAAGTGGCACCCCACCCTCCTGCCAGAACAGATGCAAAACCTACAGACATACCTCCACTGCTAATGTCATCAATACTCCCACTCTAAAAAAAAAACCCTTTCAGGATCTATGGGTCCTACACATGCCTATCACAACATGCGGTGTAATAACCACCATGTGCGTGAAATCAGACATTCACTATGCTCAAAATGACAGTATGATTTTCACACAGAAAAATGATGAGACAAAACATCACCTGTAGGTGAACACTTATCACAAAAATATCACTCCTATTCTGATACCTCAGTACTTGTCCTCAAAGGAAACCCACACAACACCTTCAAAAGACGAATTTAAGTTCCCAGGCTCATAACTCTGCTAGACACTAAAAATCATGGACTCAATAAAGACACTGGATTTATGGCTCATTACAACAATCTGTAACCCACTAACTCTCCTTTGTCCTACAATTGCAGATGTGTTTACTGCCCATTTCACCTTGGATGGTCTCTTGCATCATGCTAACTCCTTATGCTTAGCAATCTGTTCCACCTTGTCTTTAGCTGTGACACTGATTATCTTTCCCACACTTGAAGAGCTCTGGTTAAGTTCAAAAGCTTGTCTCTTTCACCATCAGAAGTTGGTCCAATAAAAGATATAACCTTACCCACCTTCTCCCTATTCAAATAAGCAGACAAAACACTTTCATTAAATGAAGGGATGTCTACAATTTTGCATGCTAGAACTCTGGCTCACAACAACATTTTAGATATAAGCTCTTCTGAGGCCTTGGCTACACTTGTAGATGTACAGTGCTGTGAGTTAAACCCATCTTCATACAGCTGAGTAGGGAAAGCGCTGCAGCCTGTCCACACTGGCAGCCGCCAGCGCACTGACGTGGCTACATTTGCGGCACTTGCAGCGGCTTTGGGAGCGGTGCATTATGGGCAGGTATCCCACAGAACACCTCTTCCCATTCTGGCGCCGTGGGTTGTGGGAAGGGAGCGTGGGGTATGGTGCATTCTGGGTCCTGTCCCAACGCCCCGTGATGCATCGCTTTGCATCCCAGCAATCCCTGTGTTTCTGGCCACATTTGGCGCCACCTTTCAACAGTTTCTTTGTAGCGTGATCTGTGCTCCATTTCAGTCAGCGGGAAATGGACCCCGAACTGTTGAGAAAAATACTGATGAGTCTCGCCAGCATGTCACGTTTGGCAGTCAAGCTCTTCCTTAAGATCCACAGTGACAGCGAGGAGTCCGACGATGACAATGAAATCGACTCACGTAACGCGTACGACACAAACTTGATTGTGGCATTCACGGACATCCTATGCACCGTGGAACACCACTTTTGGGCTCGGGAAACCAGCACAGAGTGGTGGGATCACATTGTCATGCAAGTCTGGGATGACGAGCAGTGGGTGCAGAACTTTCGGATGAGAAAAGCTACCTTCATGGGACTGTGTGAGGAGCTCGCCCCCACCCTGCGGCGCAAGGACATGAGATTGAGAGCTGCCCTGATGGTGGAGAAGCGGGTGGCTATTGCAATCTGGAAGCTTGCAACTCTGGACTGCTATCGATCGGTTGCGAACCAGTTTGGAGTGGGAAAGTCGACCGCTGGAATCGTGCTGATGCAAGTTTGCAAGACCATTAATCGCATCCTGCTCAGAAGAACCGTCACTCCGGGTAACGTGGAAGACATTGTGGCTGGCTTTGAACAAATGGGTTTCCCTAACTGCGGAGGGGCGATAGATGGGACGCATATTCCTATTCTGGCACCACCCCACCTAGCATCAGACTACATTAATCAGAAGGGGTATTTCTCCATGGCTCTCCAGGCGCTTGTGGATCACCGTGGGTTTTTCATTGACATCAGTGCAGGCTGGCCCGGAAAGGTGCATGACGCACGCATCTTTCGGAACACTGCCCTGTTCCGGAAGATGCAGTCCGGGACTTTTTTCCCAGACCGGAAGATCACGGTAGGGGAAATTGAAATGCCCACTGTGATCCTTGGAGACCCCGCGTACCCTTTAATGCCATGGCTCATGAAACCCTACACAGGGAGCCTTGACACCAGCAAGGAATGGTTCAACTACAGGCTGAGCTGGTGCCGAATGACTGTGGAGTGTGCTTTTGGCCGTTTGAAGGGCCGTTGGCGATCTCTATATGGGAAGCTGGACTTGGCCGAACACAGCATCCCCGTGGTTATATCCGTGTGCTTTACCCTCCATAATATTTGTGAAGGGAAGGGTGAAATGTTCACTCAGGCGTGGACCTCAGAGGTTCAACACCTGGAGGCTGAATTTGCACAGCCAGAGAGCAGGGCTATTAGATGGGCCCAGCATGGGGCTGGAAGGATTAGGGATGCCTTGAGGGAGCAATTTGAGGCAATTTGGGTGGCCACACTGGAGCCGCAGTGCACCAGCGGCAACGCAACAAACGTTATTCCTCTCGGGGAGGTGGACTACCTGCAGCGCTGTACCTGCGGAGATGCAGCGCTGTCCGTGCCTTGCAAGTGTAGACGGTTAGTGAGGTACAGCGCTGTAGGCAGTTTTATTGCGCTGTAACTCGTGAGTGTAGCCAAGGCCTGAGAGAGTAAATGGAGTTCCTGGCCACCAGAGCTGGGAGAGAAATCCCTGCTCCTGCTGAGCTTAGGAGTTTCATATACCAAGTACCTTTCCGAGCAGATGTGGCAGCAGGGATCATCTCTTGGTCACAGTAGAACAGGAGCTCTCCTCCTATGACAGCTCACAGCTGATTAAGTAATGCTTATTTTCCTTTTGTTCAATTTTTCCTGACAATTTTTTTTCTACAAAAAATTTCTAAACAAATGCTTTCGGGGGAAAAAATTCTGTTCCGTGGGAGGGATACCATTTTCACGCCCTTTTTAATTTTGACTTCTCCCCCATGGGAAAAAGAGGCACAAGGGGACAAGAAGTGGTTAGGGTGAGAGAAGTGGGATTTTCCTGCAAAAATGAAATGATTTAAAAAAATGTTTCTGATTAAGTTTTTGATTTGGTCATTAAGCCATTTTTTGTCCAAACAAAAACAAAAAACTAACAGAAACCCACACTTCAATGAAAAATGTTGGTCAGCTCTATTTAAGAGACAGCATTGATTCTCCATCTCAGTTCTCCTCCTCTGCAGAGTCGCAGAGCACAGTTAAGGGCTGGAAGCATGCTTGCCAGTCCTGCTGTGATACCATGGCTATAAGAGAACAGGAGCTGTCCCAGTGCAAGGAGCAAATTCCTTCCATGCAGCTGGGCACACACTAATTTTGAAGGCCTGGATCCCTGACCATCCACTTCCTTTTTTGGCCCCACACCAGATCCATTTCACAACCCCACCAACTTTGCAGTCCACTGGATAGGATGCGGGGGATAGAATGTTTAGACTCTTCAGCTACATTGCACTGAGGTGTTCCCATATTCACACTGATGCAAAAGGGGAGGAAATTAATGCTATAATAAGTTAAAGCTTTCTTGGTTAAATGCAGTCAAATTAAAATAAAGCTTTTTAGTACCATTCACATATGGAGTCACTTTTTATGGGTAATGAACTCGTATAGAAGTTTACTGGACAAAGACAATGTCATACAAAAAAATGCTGTTTTCAAACTCTGAATTGTTCTAGCTGACAGCACAGTAGGTGCTATAGCATGGGATTTACTGCATATGATAACGAAAATCAAGTTTTATATATGAGGTTAGAAAAAATATCCCACGGGAAATCTGCACTGAACCATAAATCATGAGAAGAACATGGAGATTAGAATCCTAGAAGCACTGCATATTAAATGAACAGTATACAATTCAAAATCAAATGAAGCAAATTCAGTACTTTTGCTATTATAGCGTAATAACTGTCACTTTGAAAGATGACGGTTGCTTGTTTCAAAAGATCCCATAAAGTAATTATTTTCCTACCTAAAATATAGGTACTTTTAAACTGTAGTGTCAGTCAGCCAAACAAATTCACAAAACACCTTAGAGCAATGCACTTCAATCAGAGAATATTCATAAAGGATTTAGAAAACTCTCTCTATCTATTGATCTAAATATTACAAAGCAAGTCATCACTCTATCTTCTAGAGGCAACTGTGTTGGAAAATGTTAATTATTTCTTATCTGACAATTAAACTACCACGGTCTTAACAATACTTCGCATTCCTATAGCATCTTTCACCCACATACCTCAAAGTACTTTACAAACATCATCAGCTAATACAGTGTCTCTGCAAAAACTAGGTTTCAGTGTAGTAGCCGTGTTAGTCTGTGTCAGCAAAATGAAAATAAGAAAGAAAAACCTGTAGCACCTTAGAGACTAACAAATTTATTTCAGCATAAGCTTTCGTGGGTTAGTACCCACTTCATCGGATGCAGCTGATGATGTTTGCAAAGTACTTTGAGGTATGTGGGTGAAAGATGCTATAGGAATGCAAAGTATTGTTATGCCTACAAGCAATTTGAGATTGTATGTTAATTACATATAAGTACAAAGGTGTCTCACAAATCACACTTGGCACTATAAGGTTCATCCAAATTACTGAAGACTGGGAATTAGTGAGAAAGTGAACATCACATGAAAAAAGCAGGGAGAATGTGTCTCATTTATTTTGATTATCTTAGCTTTCCTGTTTGTGTCAGTATATTCTAGTATAATAGCAAAAGTACTACAGTAATAGAGCACATCTTTATATGTAAGGAAGTCATAGCAATTACAAGGGCTCCACCTCAAAAAAATCTGTATTAAATAAATGGGGGGGAGGGGCGAACTACTATCAAATTTGCATTTTTTGCTTCCCTCATCCCAATGTGATGTGGGGGAAGAAGAAATGGATGGCAAGCCAACATTATGTTGGCAGCCACCTTACTAAATTTTTGTTTCTTTGAGTGGTATGTTGACTCAGCATTTCAATGCTTTCATTGCTTAACTAATACTGTTAACCCCCCACTGCTCTGGGATTTAGGCTCACAATTATAGTGCTGTCTTGCCAAAATATGAAAATGTTGAGAATTTTTCACTGCAATTGATATAGTGGCTATCCCAGTAGAAGTAAAGACAATTTAAATGTTAGAAATATTGCCAACTCAGGAGGAGGTAGACACAGCATGCAAGTCATTAATGCTCATCTACAACTGCTTTCTAGTCCCCATAATAGCCATCAGCATTCAGTAAATGAAATATACAAGGCAAGGCTAGATTTGGAAGCAAGTTAACACATTGCACTCTTAACAAAATAAAATATTAAAAACAAACATTTTAAAGTCATGAATAAAATATGCATACAGCTTACTGCTGCAGAAAGAATTAATCACCTTTATGGCACAAAATGACAAATATAACGTAGATTAAATTAGATCATACATGGTGTGCTGAGATGTAGAATAAAGATTTTTAAAACCAGCAATAATTTGGCAAGACCTTATTATTCACAAGAGTTATGCAGGTCATCCTACATTCCTGTTAAAAACTTTATATGCCAGTACACCATCATGTTTTCTACACGACATGTATTTTACAGAAAAAGCTACTTTAGAAATGGTTTAGAATTTTACACAAAATGTTATTCAGACTATTTTCCAGGGATTTGGAGCAATCACATTTTTGAATTGCTCTGCTCCAGCTCCGGGCATAAACTTACTGTTCCACGTTCCAGCTCTGGGCTCCGCTTAGGGTGACCAGACATCCCGATAAAAACGGGACCGTCCCATCCCAATTTTTCATCATTTGTCCCGATTTCCGGTCTTCTTTCGTTTTTCTTTTTTTTTGCTCAACAACTTCGGGCGGGAAGTCCCAATTTTCGGGTCTTCTCATCTGGTCACCCTAGCTCCTCTCCAAAGCCCTGTTATTTTCTTAATCTCTAAACCTGTGAAACTCAGTTTCCCTTTCCACCAAGAATTCAAAAGTACAAGAATCAGGGAAAGAAAAATAACTGATAAATTTAAAACACCTCCAAAATATCCTAAAATAGCTTTTCTGTACATTGCAATGTCAGTTTTTTCAGCTAATATCTTGGGCTCTTCCAGAGACATCAAAATGTTGTGTATCCCTCTGAAAAACTGAGAATCTCCTCTTCCCAATGGCATAAAGTTTCAATCCTAACCCCGTATTGTTGCAAGCCATTGGACAGCTCATTGCTCCAAGACTTACAGTTGCCTATATATTTCATCTCAGACCAATTTAATTTTGTAGGGACATTTCATATTGGGGGGCAGGGTGAGGGGAGTAAATATTTATTTTGCTGGTTGATTTATTTTTTAAAAAACTGGATGTTTGAAGATGAACAGAGGTCTGAAATGTTAGAATAAGACTTGGGGAGATGGATTAGTGAACAGGGCACAGGTGAGATAGTCAAAAACATGCATGATAAATTTATCACATGGCTATGCAATTCATCACATGGTTCCACAATTTTAATCTCACACAATTTTATTTATATTACACACACACACACACACACACACACACACACCCTACTGGCAACTAAGGTTGCAACAGGACATACGCCACCAACCCAAATCCTTGAAAGTGTGGTATGATGAATTGGGGTTATGACTGTACAATTTTGAATTCTGACAGATATTGTGAAGTTTTGCATTACAAAAACTGCTGTATTGTCTGTGCTAAACATTAGTGTGTCCACCAATGCTGATAGGCCCTGTAGCACGTATCTACTAGATCAACTTTTTGGCCCGAGGGCCACATCTGGGTATGGAAATTGATGGTGGGCCATGAATGCTCACAAAATTGGGGGCTGGAGTGCGGGAAGGGGTGCGGGCTTCAGCTGGGGGTGTGGATTCTGGGGTGGGGCTGGGGATGAGGGGCTGAGGGTGCAGGAAGGGGTTCAGAGGGCGGGAGGGGGATCAGTGCTGTGGCAGGGGACTGGGGCATAGGAGGGGGTTGGAGTGCAGGCTCTGGGCAGCGCTTACCTCAAGCAGCTCCCAGAAGCAGCGACATGTTCTCCCTCTGTCTCCTATGCAGAAGTGTGGCCAAGCGACTCTGCGCGCTGCCCCGTCCACAGGCACTGCCCCTGCAGCTCCCATTGGTCGTGGTTGCCAGCCAATAGGAACTGCAGGGGCAATGTGCGGCTGCCTCTACACATACGAGGCAGAGGAGGACATGCAGCTGCTTCCGGGAGCTGCACGGAGCCCTGGCATGCGCTGGAGCAGGGCAAGCCCCAGACCCCACTCCCCGGCTGGAGCTCGAGGACCAGATTAAAATGTCTGAAGGGCCGGATGCGGCCCCCGGGCTGTAGTTTGCCCACCACTGCACTAGATAGACACAATGAGAAGGTGCTTAGGACTTAGCAATCCTATTTAGGTACAAACATCTCGAACATTGGGTAAGCTTCCTCCTTAGAAAACCAGTTTAGCTGACTCCTTATGGCAGAGAAGGTAGAAACAATGAAAACTTATCAGGAGGAGAACAAAAGAGGCCAGGTGATCAATAGGAGTTTAAATAAAAAACACACATAGGAACAGAGGGTGCCAAACAAGAAGACGATGCATGAGGCAAGAGACAGCATGGTCACAGAAGCTGGGTAAGGGGCTCCAGGAGGAAGAAGTCATCCAGCACATAGCAGCCTTATGAAGCAGCAGTGCCTGTCAACTTTCCAGAGCCCAGATGTCCCAAGGACTCTGGACAACCCAATGGACTCAGATCCCCCGCCCAAGGAATGCCCTAGAGTGGTGAGGTTAGCCAGCACATCTTGGAGGTACTATTCAGATTAAATGGCTCATCAAGAAACACTTAACTGACAAACACAACTGACAAAGGACCATGGGAGGCGCCCATCTACACTGAATGGACTGTCCAGCAAATGTACTGTCTGGGGTATAGGTTGAGTACCTGCCATGACAAGCAAAATTATGCACGGACATGCGACTTGCCCATGTGATTCCAAACCCCATCTTCTCACCTGTGATTTTTCACTAGATTTGCTGAGGGCTTTGTTTGAAACAATGGGTTTCTCTCCACATGGCAGAAGCTATAAAAGGCCCTGGAAACACCTCCATTTTGCCTCTTTCCTGCTCAAACCTCTGGACTATGAACTTATACTAATGGGGGTATTCTAACCAATGGACTGACGACCTTCCAAAGATTTGGAAGCAACCAGAGACTTGACTTAAGCCAGCAGTTTATTCCATCACTGCTACAAGCCTGAACCAAGAACTTTGCAATTACTGTATGTATTTGATTCCTTTAACCAACTTTAACTCTCACCTTTCTTTTTATGAATAAAACTTTAGATTTTAGATACTACAGGATTGGCAACAGCGTAATTATTGGGTAAGATTGGAATTATATATTGACCTTGGTGTGTGGCTGGTCCTTTGGGACCAGAAGAACCTTTTATTTGGTAATATTGGTTGTAAAGAACCTCTCATCTTTAAATCCAGTGTTTTTGGGGGTGATACAAGGACTGGAATATCTAACAAAACTGCTTACCTGACTTCTTGTTAGCCAGTGTGGTGAGACAGAAGTTTACCATTGTTGCTGGTTTGGTATATCTTATGGAGGAATAACCACCAGTTTGGGGTGTGTCTGCCCTATTTCTCAGCATTTTGTCCTGAATTTGGTATTCTCAGTTGTGACCCACAAAGGCACGGTTATACCATGTGCACCGCATTGCAATGCCACTCACTCTACTTTGGAGGGGTAGGTGTAAGGGCAAAGAGTGCTACATTCACTGTACTTCATCAAGATCATAAATAAGGTAAACACACATCTCTATGTGATCATTTAGCAGAGTAATACAAGGGAACTCATATTGTGTCTATTCAGACAGGCTTTATTAGCAAATTAAGTACCACCACAAATCTCCCAGAAATTAATTTGAAAGTGTTAGTCAGTATGGTTCTGGGAGACGGGTGAGTTTAAGTACCGATTCAGAGCAGTCTGAAGGTCAAAGAGATTAGGTGGTTGGACAGAGGGTTCCAACGCAGAGAGGGAGAGGTGCCAGACAGAAGGTTTGTGCTTGAGTGTGTGCTTAGAAACCCCAAGATTAGGGTTATTCATGGACTCTGTTAAGGCTCCAGGAACTTGAAACACCTGGATTCAGAGCAGCAGAGGCTTGGCTTCCCCTCACGGCAGTTCTAGTGGGTAGCCAGTAGGGACCACTCACTAGAATCTGACACACATGGAAACAAGTTAACAGACAAGCCTCCAGCATTCCTTGCCACCTTCACAGATCTACAGCACTGTACATAACACACTCCAAAAAGGCAAATCATTTCCATCTCCAACACATTCCAAAAAGCAATATGTACCCCAGTTTTATCCAGTTAATTCTGTCATGCAAAACCTTCCTAGAAACTTCATACTCTCATAAACAGACACATCGGACTATTAAACAGTCCATTAATTTGGAAAAATTAGTCTGTTTTAATATTGCTGAGATCACCATTAAGCCTTTGCATGGCAGCAACTTGCATTTCTGCTATGCTTAATTAAATAATGTATTTCTGGAATATCAAGGTCCATAAACTTTTAAGAAGGCCCAAGGTTGCACCAGGATGCACCAGAACAAGTCCTTGACACTGATTTAGGCCTTGGCTACACTTGCAGATGTACAGCGCTGTGAGTTAAACCCGTCTTCGTACAGCTGAGTAGGGAAAGCGCTGCAGCCTGTCCACACTGGCAGCTGCCAGTGCAGTAAGGTGGCTACATTTGAGGCATTTGCAGCTGTATTGGGAGCGGTGCATTATGGGCATTCAAGTGGCTGCAACGTGCTTTTCAAATAGGGGGGTGGTGAGGGGGACTTTGACAGGGAGCGTTTTGGGAGAGAGAGTGGGTTTTTGGAATCTCCACAGAGTGTCAGCTCATTATTTCCACACCTCCACATCCCCTGCCTCTCTCTCAGTCACTGAAAGCAAACAGCAGGGGCTTTGTTTGTTTTTAAAAGAGCAGATAAAAGAGAACTTGGGGAAATGGAGCCCTCCCCCGCCGTTCTTTCCCCCCCCCCCCCCCCCCCCGTCCAAGGCAACTTTGCTGCCGGCAGGGCCCCCCCCGCCTGCAAACAGTAGCTGTGTTTGTAAAGCTGTGTTTGTAGCAGCTAGCAGCTCCGGACGGAGCTCTGAACTCCAACCCGGAAGTGCCATTTCAAAACAAAGGGAGCTTCCAGAGGTCAGTAACTGCGGAGTTCCTCGGCTACACTGAAAGACCAGCGTTCCACCCGCTTCGCAACAGTTGCTATTTCTCTCGGGGAGGTGGAGTACATGCAGCGCTGTATCTGAGGAGATACACCGTTGCACGTGCCTTGCAAGTGTAGCCAGTTAGTGAGTTACAGCGCTGCAGGCAGTTTTATTGCGCTGTAACTCGTAAGTGTAGCCAAGGCCTTATAGTCCCACTGAAGCCAATGTGACTCTGTGGGTCTGCACAACTAGCTCAGGCCCATACACTACGAATTAACACATGGAATCTTCAACTCTGGTCCATGTTCAAGAGATAAGACAACTCATTAATTGAAATGTATAAACGCTGTGAATCAATTAAGATTTTGTAAAGGATAGGGAGTTAGTGCTTTAACTCGAGGCTCCAATCCTTAGGTACATGCTTAAAGGTTTTTAGGACCGGAGTCCAATTGCTCAATTTTGTGTATATTATTCAGGCATTCCAAATTGCCGGAGGTCACAGTTCCAGACCATATGGCAAGACAATTTATTCCTTAGGCTGTCCTGACACAAATCCAGTAAAGAGAAGGAAGAAAATGCACTTTGTATTAAAATAAGGCTTGGAAAGTGTCAAGCCTTATCATAAGATGGAGCCTTCTCTCCTAAAGCACTTTGTATGGCACTCACATTTATCTGGGAGTGATTGGCAAAGCGCTTTGCTTAGTCTAGCATTTTGTCCCCCTTTTCGCACCAACACAGTAAGTTGATAAGTTGGGAATTACTTTATCACAAAACTTTGTACCTTTGCATGAGCACGAATGGCAGAAAGCTCAAAAACAACCTGCTGCTATATTTTAAATGCTAGTTAAAAAAATACCCTGTGTAGTTCAGCTATATAAATAGCCTGTAGCAAATAAAAGGAATTTGGCCCCTTGCTATATTTGTAAATTGTCCACAAGCATTTTACAATTCTCAAATAACTAATTTGAAATTATTATAAGAATTTATAGTTGTTGCTCTATATCTACATCAGTTATATGAAGAAGATTATAAGAATGATCTCTCAAACAGCACTTTTCATATGTAGATCCCAGAATGCTTTCTAAATAACTCTAGATTTGTAGACTTCAAGCAGTTCATTGCAGGTATTTGCAATATAAAAAGCTATAGCCATGTTGTTTAGTTTAGACACAAATCATAGAATATTATTTCTGCTTCCTGGATGAAAATGACTAATTCTTATAATCAGGTTTCTGGTGAGAAGACTTGAATTTGAGCTCAAATTTCACTTTCCCTGTATATTCTCTAATATAATCTTAAAATGTAATGTTTCTACGAATATTATTTTATTAAACTTGTCCAACAGAATAGTCAAAGAAAGCAAACTCAAAAAGCATGTAATCACAGCATAAGAAATGCAGGTTTTTTTATTTGAGCAAATATTCACTGAATTTTTAGAAGCGTTTATCTGCTCCTACTGCCTAGTGTCAGTCAGATTCAGTTCTCACAAATTTGTCAGACCACTCTGTTTATTAGCAAAGCACTTTGCCAATCACTCCCAGATAAATGTGAGTGCCATACAAAGGCTTAAAACTACCTTATTTATACAGATAAGAGGAAACAAACTTAACAAGAGTACAAAGGGAGCAGAAACTGTTAAAATTTACCTGGGTTTAGAGATACATATCTTATTTGCATACTAACTTTTACCAATCTCCTAGCTAATGTTCCACCATTAGCTTAAGTGGACCCTTAATGTTTCTCTTCCTGACAACTATATTCCAACAATCCTTTCTCCTGCTTAACCGAACAACAGCATTTCTTTAATCTATTCTATAATTACAATATAATTCATTCTACTTTCACACTAGTAACTAACAACAGGTGGAAGAGGATGCAAGGCCTTAAATGACTGGGGCCACTAATGTTCTCTCTTCAAGCAGTTCCCCCTTTAAATGTGTTTCCTGGCTAATTGACCAGCTGCCAGCCAGGGAAGAGCCAACTCTCCACACTGGACATCCAGGAGATTCCTAAAGCAGTCGCAGCTCTAGGCCAGTGTTCTATCACCCAACCAGCCTAGCAGACGAGAGTTCGATCCCATTTTTCCTGTCTTATGGTCTCATCTGACTTCAGTAACAGTGGGCCATGGGAAAGACTGAACCCTCTAACATGCCCTCCCTTGAAAAATTGTACTTCAGTCTACCACTGGGCTTCTTTGGCCCTGTGGGTTACGGAAGGCCTCAAATACAGGCTTGACACAGCCTGCAGGATACAGCAGGATGGCTGAATATTGTTATATGGAGGTAGGAAAAAGGAAGCTGAATGGGATCAGTCCTTTGTTATTGCACATAATGCCCTGTCAATCTAGAGCCAGCTTTGTTCCCAACCATTTTATCAGGTTTCCTCTTCCTCAACTAGCAGTAACAAAATTGCTATAGTAGAGTACTAACGTTGAACAGAATCACAGTTTCATTCTCTGTGGAGCAGAATCACGGTTTCATTCTCTGTGGTCATGAGAGGGGCATTTTTCAGGAGGTGATGGTGTTGATACATATCTATATATATGTTTTCCCCCCAGGAACTGCCACTTTTACCAAGGTTAAGAAGCTAACTTTTAATGGTACAGAGTCCTAATACTGCTTTGGTGAAGAACAGCTGTCCCAATTTATAGGGCTTCTGTAATCAAATTAGAATCTCTGTCTCTCACACACATGTTGAGCAACCCCTCACAGGACAACACAACGGTAACAGTATTTCCACCAAAGAATTTTGATCAATATTAAACTTCCTGAAAGAATTTTGCTATAACTGAAATTATATTTATCATAATCCATAGCCGATGTGAGGGCTGTTCTGTAATAATTTATGAAATGTGTGACCTGGTTTATTGGACTATTTACCGTATGCATATATTGAGTTAATTCAATAGCAAGACTGTCAGGAAATACAGGAAGGAAGGAGGACAATAGTCCAGATAATGTTGCTCCCCCAAACTGCTCCTGAGCTGCTCAAACTGGTTTAACCAGAGACTCAGAAAACAAAGGGATACAACAGGACCTGGATTAAAAAGAGTGTCACTCTTTTGAAGGAATTAGGGGAGAGAAAACTAAGGTGAACCAAGACTCCAGAGGTTGGGGTCAGGGCCGGCTCCAGGCACCAATCAACCAAGCACGTGCTTGGGGCGGCACCTTGCAAGGGGCAGCGCTTGGGTTTTGTTTGGGTTTTTTTCCCTTCGGCGGCGGCGCTCAGGTTTTGGGGTTTTTTTACATCAGCAGGGCGGCGCAGGACTCAGGGGATTGTTTCGGCTTGGCGGCACAGGGCTCGGGGGATTGTTTCGGCTTGGCGGCACGGGGCTAGGGGGACGGGGGGTTGTTTCGGCGGGGCGGCACTTGTTTGTTTGTTTTTTTCCGGGGGGGGGGGGGGGGGCGGGCGGCAGCGCTCGGTGTGTTTTGTTTTTTATTTGCTTGGGGCGGCAAAAGGGTTAGAGCCAGCAATGGTTGGGGTGTCTGGGAAGTTAAACATGCCTAGAGCGGGAGCCTGTGCTAAGGGAGGACAGGCCTTTAAGTAAGATACACGTGCTTGTAGACCTTTTGTTTTAAAAACCTTTTCTCCTGTTATGCTTTGTACCCACTGTTAAGATTAAAAACTACTTTGTTTTAAGAATGCTGTTTTGGGTCACTTCATTCCCCATTGATCACAAGTTCCCAAAGGAAAGGGTACTGTAGCATTTGACCTGGTCTAAGAGTGGGAGAATTGTGGGATTTCGCCTATGGGGGAAAGGGTATCCTTAGGTGCAGCTCCATAGGTGCAGCTAATCCTATAACTATGACAGTTTGCCATTTCAAAATATTTTAATAGCTGCTGACTTATATTTGCTACTTTACCTTACCTAGAGGCTAGATAAACATTTTTCTATGCTTAGGTCAAAAGTATCATCAAAAGGCTTCAAGCACTTTGCATTAAATCCATTAAATTGCTCTGCTGCAAATGAGGTTATATGTGGCTTGAAGCTGTCACTTAAAAAAAATTCCTTTTCAGGTCCAGTGGAGATATATGACTTGTTGCGCAAGGGTAAAATCACTTATGGCCTGGAGAAGGATCTTCTTGTGTCTGAATAAAGCTGACATTTGCTTTCTATATTACACATCTAACAGACAAAAAGATAACTAATTATGGGGCAATGATTTCTTCGCGGTTTAGGAGAGTTCATAAACCAGAGAACACAAGCTTAAATGGTTTATGATACTGGCAAAATCCTAAAACTCCATAATTCAAAAATTTCCCTTTTATTTTAAATTATATAAAGATCATTCCTATACTCATAGGACTGCTATACCCTCACTCTTTGTCAAAGTGGCTTTCAAATTCAGTAATTTCCTGTTCTCCAATGAAGTAACTTCAACTTTGTGTTGAAGTTTTCTACCTGAAATTCTTATTACTGTGGTGACTGGTTAAATCTTGTAATTGATGGGTATGCCATTTTTGTCAATAAATGCAATAGACTGTGGTGTGTTTAGAAACATAGATTGCAAGTTTATATACATAGATTGAGAGAAACATATTAGAAAGGCAACAGTGTGTTTAATATTTACCAGTAGCTTGCTAGAATCACTTCCTGATGAAACAAGTGGACTAATTTCCACAGAGACAAATCGTATTACATCTAATATAGCTGCAATACTACTGCCTGGAGAATAAAGCACAAATCCTCTCTCAAGCTTAGAGAAGGAAAGCAATACCCTAAGCTGATTCTAAGGGTATGTCCACTCTGCAAGCTGGGGATGAGTATCCCAGATCACAGAGACATACACTAGCTCTGTTTGAGCTAGTGCACGAAAAAGAGTACAGTCACAGTAATGTGAGATGCTAACCATCCTGAATCTTGGCATCTTGGATGGGTATGTACTCAGGAACGCTACTGACCTTGCCACAGATGCATTCTATTTTTAGCATGCTAGCTCAAACAGCGCTAGCATGTGTACGTCTCCTTGAACTGTGAATCACCTCTGCAGCTTGAAATATAGACATTACCTTCATTACATGTACACTAAGGGTAACGGCTGTATAAACCATATTTACATTTAGTACAACTGCAGCCAGGGCCGGCTCCAGGCACCAGCCTACCAAGCACGTGCTTGGGGCGGCACCTGGAGGGGGGCGGCACTCAACGTTGTTGTTTTTTTTTAATTTACAAAAAAACCTAATCTTCCTCTGGCACCCCGGCCGGGGCAGCGGGGCGGCAGGCGCACTCCGCTCCCCGCCGGTGCCCCGGCCGGGGCAGCGGGGCGGCAGGCGGGCTCCGCTCTCCAACGGCCGGGGCAACGGGGCGGCAGGCATGCCGCCCTCCCCTCCGGCCCCCCCGGCGTTGGGGGGGTGTGTGTTTTGGCCAGCGTTGGGGGGGGGAGGGCGGCGCTTGTGGGTTTTTCTTTTTTTGCTTCGGGCGGCCAAAAAGGTAGGGCCGGCCCTGACTGCAGCTAATTCTTCTGAAAATTATTCCTTTAGAAGGGGCACACAATTGCATATTTTTGAACACCCTTAAAATTGCAATAATATCTTGAATTTTTTATTTAAAGGGGTTTTTTTTGCCACTCATAGACTTAAGGCCAGAAGGGACCATCATGATCCTCTAGTCTGACCTCTGCACATTGCAGGTCACAGAACCTCACCCACCCTCCCCTCTGCCTGCCTTAACCTCTGCCTGAGTTACCAAAGTCCTCAAATCATGATATATAAATACTTCAAGTTATAGAGAATCCACCATTTACTCTAGTTTAAGCCTGCAAGGGACCAATCTGATCTGGGGGGAAATTCCTTTTTTGACCCCAAATATAGTGATCAGTTAGACTCTGAGCATTTTGGCAAGACTACCCAGCCATACACCTGGGAAATAATTATCTGTAATAACTCAGATCCTCCCCCATCATCAGCCACTTGGGATATTTGCTATGAGCAGCGGCAGATCTGCTACATGCCATTTTAGGTGGTCTCAAACCATCCCCTCCATAAACATATCAAGCTCACTCTTGAAGCCAGTTAGGTTTTTTGCCCCCACTGCTCCTTTTGGAAGGCTGTTCCAAAACTTCACTCCTCTGATGGCTAGAAACCTTCACCTAATTTCAAGCCTAAACTTGTTGATGACTGGTTTATATCCATTTGTTCTCGTGTCCACATTGGCACTTAACTTAAATAACTCCTCTCCCTCCCTGCTATTTATCCCTTTGATGTATTGAGAGTCTCCCCTCTGCCTTCTTTTGGTTAGACTAAACAAGCCATGCTCTTGGAGTTTCCTCTCTAAGGTACGTTTTCCACTCCTCCAATCATCCTAGTAGCCCTTCTCTGGATCTGTTCCAGTTTGAATTAATCTTTCTTAAACGTGGGAGACCAGAATTGTATGCAGTATTCCAGAGGAGGTCTCAGCAGTGCCTTGTAGAATGGTACTAACACTTCCCTATCTCTACTGGAAATACCTCTCCTGATGCATCCTAGGACTAGGCATTAGCCTTTTTCATGGCCGCATCACATTGACAGCTAATAGTCATCCTGTGATCAACCAATACACCCAGGTTTCCTCCTCCGTCCCTTCCAACTGATAATTCCCCATTTTATGGCAACAATTCTTGATGTTAGCCCCTAAGTGCATGACTTTGCACTCTACATTATTAAATTTCATCCCATTTCTACTGCTCCAGTTTATAAGGTAGTCCTTCCTGTATGGTATTTGGTCCTCCTTCATATTGGCAAAATCTCCCAATTTTGTGACATCTGCAAATTTTATTAGTACACTCCCACTCCTGTTGATATTTGTAAGGATCTCTTCAGCAACAGATGTGAGGAAGGCTGCTCTTATGGTTAAGGAACTGTGTTTAATCCCCAGCTCTGCCACAAACTTCCTATGTAACTTTGGGCAAGTTACTTAATCTTTGTGCCTCAACTTCCTATCTGTGAAATGAGGATAATGTGGAACTTCTTTTCTCCCATTTTTTGTCAGTCTTGTCTAACTAATTTATAAAGGACTGTTTCTTACTCTGTATAGAGTGCCTGTCAGATTGGGATCTCCAGGCACTACTGGCAATTCCTCACTGTGCATCCAAGCAACCAGTGAAGCCGACTATATACAAAGCTCTGCTAAATGCACAAAAGTGAACTAAAAAAAAAAAAAAAATCCAGTAACATATTTTGGTTATAGCCCTCTTGAGTTACTTCTAATTATGAGGTATATAATTATCAGCCAAATATGATTTTCAACTTATTGGGTCTTCAGCTTTCAGTTTTAGTTGGTGAACAGCCTTTTTTTTTTTTTTTTTAGCATCATACATTTGGATGTGCACAATAAAATGAGAGGCTAGATAGGCTATACATTCCAGTGACTATATAAATACAAGAATTTTGAAGTACCAGTAATTTACCAGCACATTTGTAAGCGCACACACACACACCCACACCTCTTTTTACCCTCAGCAGCCCCTTCCTGCAGCTCAGGGCTGTTAGCTCTGCATGGAGAGGCAGAAGCAAACAGCTGGGAGCTGCAGGGAGGGGCCATTGCTTTAGCTCAGCAGGAAGAGGCAGCAGCAAAAACAGAGGCTCTCCCTGCAACTCCCAGCTGTTTGCTGCTGCCTCTCCCCAGGACTGCACATCTCCCAGCTTGCCAGCTCCAGGTCCCAGCTTGCTGGCTCCAGCAGCTGCCGTGCAAGGAAGAGGCCCGGCAGCACCATGTGACCAAGTGGGGTCAGCAAACCCTGGCAAAAATCATGGGGGGATGGGGTAACCAGATGTCCCGATTTTATAGGGACAGTCCCAATATTTGGGGCTTTTTCTTATATAGGTGCCTATTACCCCCCACAACCTGTCCCGATTTTTCACACTTGCTATCTGGTCACCCTATGGGGGGACCCCACATGCCCCCCTCATGCACTGCCTCTGGGAGGAGGGTCTCGGGGCTTCAGTGCCATGGGGCACTCCTTCTAAGGCTTCAACAGGAACAGGGCTGAAGCCCTGAGCCTCAGTTCTTGAACTTCTGAAGATTGTATTTGGCTCTGAGAGTCAGTAAGTTTGGCCACCCCTGATATAAAACTTCATAACACTTAAGGAAGGACAGGATTTATTTAGGACATTCCAGAGGAAAGGAGGTAATTAGGAATAATGGAATTAAATTAATTAAAAAGAAATCCGGACCATGGGGAAAAAGCTGTGGAATAGTCTCCGAAGGGAAGTAGTGGAAGCCCCATTGCCTGTGATATCAAACTAGACTGGACAAGAAATTCGAAAATAAAATGTATGGCAAGGAACAACTCCTATATTTGCAGGGTGATAGAGTGGATGACCTAAGAGTTCTTTTCCAGCTCTAATTTCTATGAAAATAGAGGACAGCTCCACTTTCCCTTACTATAAAGGCTCACATAACATGCAAAGAAGAGCTGAGGCATAGATGCATGGGACTCCTGACGCATTCACTTGAAGAGCAAGTGAACAGTGGATTCTATATTTAGAACTTTATATTCACAACCATGTGGTAATATAATGGCCTGGATTTTCTAATCAGGTATTTGAAGTCTCACTACTGGCTATCCACATTGTCATCTCAAGCCAGCTTCTACTGGACAATATGAAAACCACTTCTACAAATGCACTTATATCGACTATATTAGCACAAACCAGAAATCCTGATGGTGGCACTAAAACATCTGCCTCCTCTTAAGCCAGTCTCCTGCGGGGCACGCGGAGGTCCAACCTACACCTTCTCATACCAACACTAACAGATCTGCCCTGCCACATCTGTGAAAGCACAAGTTTTCTTTAATTTAGCATGATAATAAGAGCCCCTGTCTCAAGGCATATTTGACGCCTCAGTCCATGTAATAACAGGCCATTAGCGAAGTCGGGGGGGGGGGGGGGGGGGGAAGACTTATTACACAGAATTTCATGCAGTTAATTTTTAAACAGTTCTCAATATGTAGAATAGTGAAAAAGCAAACCATAAACTTCAAATAATTGTCTAAAATGTTAGTTATACCTGAACAACCTCAGACAAAAAACTTTCAGAGTAAATATTCTCTCATATTCCAAAGATTCAACAGTGTTGTCATGACAGCACTTTTTTACTTTTATTTAAAAGGACAGAGTCTAGACTAAAAGACACAGAATCGGCAACTCCAAAATCAAACGCAATGAAGTCAGACAATTCAAATGCCTGCAAGTAAATATGCAATAAAGAAAAAAGAAGCTGAAATACAGGAAATGTGCACCCACAAAACACAGTCAATAGATGGAATACTCAAAGACAACGACAAATAAATGTTACTACTTCACAATATGTTTTCAACAAACTGACAGCTAGGCTGATAACTAAGAGCTATATTGTATAGTATAATAAACAATGCACTTGCCCCAAAATGTATAGAAATAATGCCCCCATTCTTTATAGGCCAGGCTTCCTGGCTCAGCTACATTTCAGATGATGCACCAGACTCTCCCCTCTAGCTGAACCACAGGAGTACACCAGGGAACTCTCTGGCTGTGGTAAACCATGAGAAATGTAGTCCAGCCAGGGAGCCCCACCCATAGAGGAGAATGGGGCCACAAGGTATCTGTACTACAATGGCATTTCCAAACTGAAATTATTCAGTATCCAACTGAAAAACCCCAGAGCGTTTGGTTTTGGGTGTTTAGTTTTTCAATGAAAAGTCAAGACGTTCCACGGAAAGCAGATACTTTTTGTGAAAGATTTCATTTAGCTGAAAACCCAATGTTCCACTGGAAAAAAACAGTTTTGAGGAACGTTTTCAACCAGCCCTATCAATGACCAGCAACAATGACATCTGTAGGTTTTCAATCATTATTAAGCATTTAATTACTTGTCATAGGCACCATAAGACTAAATAAAAAAAACCCAGTGGCAAACACTTCTAAGCACAATAGATTTTCCAGTTGACTGAGTCACTGGGGAACTCTTCCTCATAACAACCATAGTCAAGCACTGACTACAGATGAGAAGTCTCCCTGTAGTCTTGTTAAAGCATTCCAGTTCTCTACAGGGGAGTTACTCTGTAATGTTAATAAAAGTGTAATGTTATAAATTGTTGGGAATTAAAGAACCATTTTGTCCTTGAGATTAGGTCAGTCTCTGTAAATGATACGTGGTTTATCTCAATAAATGTAAGAATGAGTCTTATCAATGTGGAACATGACCCAGTGCTTTAATAAGATTTTATTTGGATTGTGCTGATGAATATTTTACAGGAACAATGAGACACATATATCACATCAGTATAAAAGGCTTTGCAAAAAGCCACACAGCCCCATCCTTTTGAGAATACAGATATTTCTAAGTAATTTGTAAAGATGTGTTCTTACATTATACATCTACATCATAATTTTCATAAGAAAATTGAAACTAATTAATTAAATGTATTAAATGTATCCAACTAAACTAAACCATACAAACTAAAAAAGGCCCTGGGCACTATAACAACAAACGTGTCTGTCTCTCTATTTTCACTTGATGTTCTTACATGACATTAGCCTACATGGATACAGTTTGGTTTTAAAACTTGGACTTCCATAAAAAACACTCATATATGCTTTAGTTCTGTCAGATGAGAAAACACCAGAAGAATAGCTCTAAGAGAATGACAACAACAACATAAAGATCCCCATGTACAAGTAAAATATTCTACTACAGAATAGTTATTCTGAGTGTTCTGTCTAGTATAAAGGCAGAAAATCAGTCAAAGCTGTTTTAAAAAATTGAATGGATTTTTAGTGAACATGTTTGTAAAAAACTGTTTGTTATTTCTTGGGTAAAAAATTCAAAATTTGAAATTTGGCAATCAGCCCCTTGCAGTAAAGAGTAGCGTTGAGGGCAGAATGCCAGTGAGGCATAGAACATGTAACTAGAGGTTTGGGATAGAATGCTTCAGGGCACGTAGGCAAAAGAAAGCTAAGTCATAGGGATAGTACCTGCAATTTATCAAGAATAAATCATTTGTCCAAGAAGTCACCCTAGTTTTTAAGGGTGGATTGAACTAACTAAAGGGCACACCATTTAAGAGAACAAAGACAGGAAAAATCCTCTGACATTTACATCTCTACCACTGAATCACAGCACAGAGGCAGAAAGTACGAGAGAGTATAGTAAACATAGAACGTAACACAAAAATTTCTCATTAAGCGCCCAATTCTCCTCCCTTCGATGTCAATGGCAAAATTCCCATTCCATTGATGGTGCAGGTTCAGGCCTTAAGTGCAACATTATCTTTAAGTTGGCCCCAACACGTGGAGTACTAGCCTGTTGAATTCCCGAACATCTGCATATGCCTGGGAATATTCTTGTAAAAGTTTTGTGACAATACACACGCATGTGTACACGCACACTCCAGAACAGAAGATACTTCACAAATTTCTGCTGCTGTGGCACAAAATTCTTCTCTTTGTTCCAGGAGACTATGCCTTACTTTACTGCAGGATATATACACACCAGCACTCACACACATTAGACTGGGTGCATTGCTCCAAATATTAGATTTTTACAGTGCTTTCTGCACGTTTCATCAGGACTGTTGTCTTAAGAGTAACTGATACTACATCATTTCTCCTGAGATCTGCTTCTATGTCTTTAACTATTTATTGCCTATGAAATTCCCTCCCCTTTCACATTGCAGATATAAGTTTCTTTTGTAAGCAAAGCCACTGCCCCATTGACTTTAGGGAACTGACTTTTCGGTGCAAATCTGTAATGTTTCATGAACTGCCTATTATATCTCCCGGTTTATTCAGAAGCTCACATTCTGTTTTAATTGCATCCTCCCAAAGCATAGTGGAGAGAAATAGCAGGCTCCTTTTTGGTTCCTATGGGGAAATTTTTACTAGAATGATTGTTGATCACCTCCTGTTCGTTCTGAATGCCAAGAATCTTAATTACATTTTTGGCCATTATCAGAATAAATACTTTTTAAAACCAGTCAGATAACTCTCATTTCCTCCTCCCAGGATGAATGTGAGGATTCCCAGGTTTTATTATTATTTTTAATATTGTTGGATTACCCCCTTTTTATTCTAGGAGAAAATGAGGAACTTCTACCTCTTAACAGAAGATACTGGGTCAATGGAATGTGTACTTGCTCTGGCAGATAAATTCTATCTAGATAAGATTCCAAAGACTACAGAAAAGACTAGCTTCGTTAGCCATTTAAGGAGAACTATTTTCCAGTATAATTGCTGTGTTGTTACCACCACCTATTAAGGCTGCCATGATGAGATCTTTCTCCAGTTGCTTACTTGCTCATCAAATGTGCCAATTTTAAATCTTTTGGGCTGAAGTTTTCCATGTTAGTTTGTCTCAAGCTGATTGATTTTTTTTTAAGTTACAGCCAGAATGGTTCAGCCATTTCCAAGAATGAAGTTACAGAATGTTGGTGGGGGGTTTTCCCCCTGCCAAAGTTAAAATTGTGGTTACCTATTTTTTGACAAGCTCCTTTAGAAACAGGGCGGTGGCATTTGGCAAGGGTGTGGCCTTTGCGTCAGGGATGTGCCTTTTGCCGTCCCTGTGAAAATCTACCACAAATTGGCCAAATTATAAGATTTTTGGGGGAAAAAAATCTCAAATCTGCACCTGCTCAGTAGAGACTTAAAAATTAATAGCTAAATTCAACAAGGATTCTATCCACACTGGGCACACTCCACCCCCTCACAGCACCTACATATGATCAGACTATGCATGCACAATCTCCAGAGAACAGCTGTGCATGCTCCACTCAAAGCTAGAGGGATGAAGCTGAACTTCCCCTGCAATGGCTTCTCCAGGCCAGCATGTAGCCAGGCTGCAGAAATTACAGCAGGGAGCCTCTCTCTCCTTTGATCTCAGTGACCCTCGGCTGGCACCCACCCAAGCAGTGTGCAAGAAGAAGCTACCAGACTCACTGATCATCCTGGATAGTAGCCACTGATGGATCTATTCTCCATGAATTTATTTAGGGTTTTTTTTTAACCCTGTTATAGTCTTGGCCTTCACAACATCCTCTGGCAAAGAGTTCCACAGGTTGACTGTGTTGTGTGAAGAAATACTTCCTTTTCTTTGTTTTAAATCTGATACTCATTAATTTCATTTGGTGACCCCCTAGTTCTTGTGTTATGATAAGGAGCAAACAACACTTCCTTATCTACTTTCTCCACACCAGTTATGATTTTATAGGCCTCTATCATATCCCCCCCTTAGCTGTCTCTTTTCCAAGCTGAACAGTCCCAATCTAATTCCTCTCTCCTCATATGGAAGCTGTTCCATTCCCCTAATCATTTCTGTTGCCCTTTTCTGAATCTTTTCCAACTCCAATATATTTTTTTGAGATGGGGTGGCCACATCTACAGACAGTATTCAAGATGTGGATGTACTATGGATTTATATAGAGGCAATCCTTATTCTATTCCTGGTTCTGCCACTGGTCTACTGGGTGACCTTGGGCAAGTAATCTAACCTCTGTGCCTCCGTTTCCCCATCTGGGGCAAATGATACTGACCTATTTTGTAAAGCACTTTGAAATCTAGAGAGAGAGAGAGAGAGAGAGAGAGAGAGAGTGTGTGTGTGTGTGTATTTCCTAACTGTCAAAACCTCCAGTTTATTCCCTCCCCATAAAATAAAATTAAAATAAATTAATACTGCAATGGTGCCGATGACCCGATTCAGGATTCTGGCCATGTTTTGCAAGGCATTGTACAAACACATAGAATATCACAGTCTCTTTCCTAAGATATTACAGTCTAAAGCCCTGATCCTGAAATGTACAGTGCATGGGCAAACCGCTGCACCGTAAGTCAGTGGGGCTCTATGTGGGATTGGAGCCAAAGCCGACAAGAACAGATGAAGTTGGAGAAAAGGAGTTATAAGTTAAATCAGAATGGTGATAGACATGCTTTGTTAAATGGGTTTCTTTTTTAAGTTGATTTTTACATTATTTTTATAAATACAGGGGGCATGAGTAGATGTAGCTGAATGACAGGAAAGTAATGTGAGTAAATAGGAACAAGGGAGGGCAGAGAAAGGAAAAAAGGGCAGGAATGACATGGGAGGTAAAAGGAAAGAAAGGGAGAGAGTCAGGCTCATAGTCCTGCTACCAGCAAGTGGAGTGGGAGGATGTGGGGCAAACAATCAAGAGACAGAAAATAATATACAGGATCCAAATTATAAAAATGACAAGGGCTGTAATGATTTAGGGAGCTTCCTAGCTATTGATGGGAAAGTTCCTGGTGTTTCTGGGGTTTGCACCAACCCCAAGATACCCAATTCCACCTCCCTCCCTATGTGGCTGACTGGGAAAAGGAGATCCTAGGACCCACACTAAAATCCAGGTCAGGGAGGCTAAGGAAACCCAGCTGGAAAATAATAAATACAAACTACAGTACTGATTTATTATTCATTTTCATAAATAATTCATAACATACCTAATCTTTCCAAATTTCAGATTGAAACTGCCACAGAATTTCCAGTCTGCTGCACCAAAGTGACACAGAATCCAGGGACATTGCCAGAGAACTTAGGTCCTGTTTGCCATGGAGTCTCAATAATAGATAGTCTCTTCCCTTCAAGCTGAGGTTGAGACAAAGCAGTTGTGTGAAAGCTGAATTCATTTTTATTGACACCATTCATAATATATGCAGGTGGCCTAACGCATTAACACTAGTTTGGTTACAGTCATACTTCCCCTCCAGGAAGCATTTCACAGGGTACCAAATCACCTGTCTCACTCCCAGCAAAAGGTCTGCAGAACCACTGACACCAAGTAAATGGGCATCTGCCAGATTCCAACTTTTCCTGTTCCTTCAAAATGCTTCAACTTGTCACCAGATCACAGGCAAAGGAGAAACAGCAGGGAGATAAAAATATTTCCAGCTACATCTCATAACATGAGAAGACTAGAGACAATTTAATAGTCCCTTAAACAATCCTATGTTTGTAGAAACACACCCCAGTAGTTGCTGTTCCTTTCATCCAACACTTTTGAAACACTTAAGTATACAGTAAAGAGCATTCTGGGATGAGTCTTTCCAACAGTGTAAATTTGACTCAGTGGATCTATTCATGTGCACTGCACTAGGGAAAATTAGTGCTTACGTACTACCTTACTGGTTTGGGGCCCACTCAACTACCAGCTCATCCACATAGGTGCTGAAAGTCTCTGATCTCACATTTTCTGCACACAGGCAGAGACAGAATAATCATTCTGAGCCTGTGTAGAGGTGGGTACCTGCAACAGGAGGCTGCACAGATTTCTGACCTGTGCTACAGGCAGCTGAACTGAAAGACTGGAATTGAAACCGGAGGATTCTTCAGCATGCAACTTTCCTTTGGATTCCAATAGCATCAGGGTGTCTCCCCAGTCACAAAGGCAGGATGACCGGGAAGTATATAGCACCTAAGGCAGTGCATTTCCCAGGGCAGCAGCCGGGTAAGGGAACTATCTCTCTCACCACTAGAGAGGAGAAAAATGACAACATATGCAAATTTCTCCTATATTTACCACCCCTGTTCCCTTGGACCTTAGTCTCTTATTTGCAATATGTCCCTTATTTTCTTTCTGAAAGGATGACAAGTATGCTTCATTCACTACACCAGCCATGTGCTTCAGCTCAGATTTGGACAGATCACCTCTAGGTTTAAGAGTTAAACCAATATTTGACCTACATGGCTGCCAATGCTAGCTGCTACTCGCCTTGTACCTGATAAAGGGGAGGCGTTCCAGGCATATGCATGCATGGGTAAACATCTGTACGTCAGTGGATAAGGACAGATATAAGTTGAAAATTTTGGATTACTTGAATTCAAATAAATGCACATTGGACCGCATCCACCTTGCCTTACTCACATGATTAGTCCCAATAACTCATATGAGTTAAGCAAGCAGAATTTGACAAACTATGCATTTAAAGTAGGAATAAATGGTCAATTTTTATCATGGTGAAAGGTTAAATACACCGAAAAAGGGGTGAGCAATGAGCTAACAAGATTTACAGATGACACAAAATTATTTAGGGTAGTCAAAACCAGAGGAGACTGCAGCACTTCAAGAGGGACCTAACCAAGCTAGGTGAATGGGCAACACAAAGGTTAATAAATGTAAAGTAATACATATTATAGGGAACAATTTGAACCCTCTTACTGGGCTCTAAATTAACTGCATCAACTCAGGAAGAAGAACTGAGCATCACTCTGGACATCTTAATGAAAATCTCTGCTCAATGAGCAATAATGATAAAAAAGCAAAAAAAAAAGAATTAGCATACACAGGAATGGGATGAAGAGTAATAAGAAAAATACTATAATGCCTTTATATAAAACAAAAGTACACCCTCACCTGGAATACAATGTTCAGTTCCAGTCTTCCCATTTCAAAAATGACATAGCATAAATAGAAGGTGTTCAGAGACAGGCAATGAGAATGCTAAGTAGCACAGAACTTCTCATACCAAGAAAGGTTGAAACAACTAGGATTTTATTGGTTTTAGAGAGGAGATGAATCAAGGTGGGACCATGATACAGGTAAACAGGAAAATTCTGTTCACACACCTTAATAAAACAAGAAAAAGGAGACACTGTGAAAATGAAAAGTGGCGAATTCAAAACTAATAAATGGTAATGCTTTTTCACATAATGCACAATCATATTGTGGAACTCATTCTCACAAGATAGTATCAAGACCAAGAGTATCTGGATTAAATTAGATATTTATACAGGTAGCAGGAATATCCAGTTATAATAGTAAATATTAAAAACAGGCACTTTGGAAGGCATATAAACCCTCAAGCTACCAGGCATGAATATTAATATCTAGCTATTGGGGAATAACAATATTACTCTTTGAACAAATTTCTCTTTTCTTTTATTTAAAAAAAAACAACAAAACGATATTGCAACACTATGGTTGAGATTTTAAACAAAAAAAAAACTACATCAGAAGACTCAGAGTTACAGACAACCATTCCCTCTAATTTTTGACAGGCCGTGTGCGCAAAAAATGTATTCTGTGCAAATTGTTGTGCTTCTGTGCAAATTTTTGTGCGTGCAGTGTTTCACTGTGTGCTCGGGGTTTAGGATCTGTGCGCGCATGCACACGCGCACAGCTTAGAGGGAACAGTGGTTACAGAGCCAACAATAACCCCAACACTGCAATTATCTGGGAAGGCATTCAGGTTAGCACAACACATTTGTGCCAGGGGCTTAGTTATAATTGTGAGAGAATTATAACTTTGAAGTTATTGATTTTGGTGCATTTAAAAATAGCCATAGTATCATTTTTGGATTTAACTGGAATATTTCTAATTTTCATTGTAACTGGGATTAAAGCCTCAAATACAAAAAGTATATCCTGAGCATATTTATCCAAAGCATTTCACAATGAAACAAACAGATACCTCAAAACACATTTGCAAAACAGTAAGGGACATAATTGAATTGTAATTTGAAACACAGAATTCTCATTCCAGGAAATTTAATTAATTCTTGAATTTAAATATTGTCATCTGATTTTTAAAGAGTAAAAGAAAACGCTATTTTTCAAAGACGTCATGCTCTGAATATTAACTATATTTATACAATCTATACTGTATATAAACAAGCAGCCTAAGGAATTACTAGACCTTTAACGCAATCATGCATTCTCCTAATCAAAGTGACATTTTATTGGAATCTCCTCCATCCGCTTGTATTTTTGCATATCACAGTACACCTACCATTTAGTTTTGCTAATTCATTGTATTTTAAAAAAGCTTTAATTGACACATTTTAATAAAAAACAATCACATTCTAAAGAAATGTCACAAATGTGAGGATTCATTTAAATATGCATTATGGTCCTCATATACAGTAATATGCACCTTTAATACCTTTATATTTAACTACCTTACTACGTTACAGTGTAGTAGCCGTGTTAGTCTGTGTCAGCAAAAAGAAAATAAAGAAAGAAATACTTGTGGCACCTTAGAGACTAACAAATTTATTTCAACATAAGCTTTCGTGGGTTAGAACCCACTTCATGCATCCGATGAAGTGGGTTCTAACCCACGAAAGCTTATGCTGAAATAAATGTGTTAGTCTCCAAGGTGCCACAAGTATTTCTTTCTTTCTTATTTTCTTTTTACCTTACTACTTACTTCTCAGCATTTTTCCACAAGTTTTCCCTACTCTTCAGGTCCAAGCTCTTTCCTATAGCTTCTCTAGCTCACCACAACCTTGAAATGCCCCATTCCACATTACCACAAAGGGGCTCAAGTATCAGGAAAATTAATATAGCCCAACAACAGAATTTATTCCCAGTGTGTTGGAGTCCAGGATGACCTAGTTGGATGTCTCATCAGCCATGACTGTGGCAAGGTAGTATAAATCTGGTCTAAATGAATATCATTCCTCATGTTCCATACATATATCAGCGCCTCCTAGTACACATACCCAATATGAGCGGAACAAACTTTCATAGGACAATTCTCTAAATTGTCTAGGACTTCTCAAAACTTGCCATTAAACTAAAACACTTTGGTTTTCATGAGAAGAGGCCTGCTGGTCTCCCAAATATTTTCCTGTATTCCCCCCCGCATGTTATCCTGGAATGCTGATGCTTTGCTCTTACATGGTAAAGACTCACGTGAGCAGTGGCCTATTGCACTTTTCTCCTTTTTATAGATAATTTCAGTGCGTTTGAAAATTTTTACACAGATTCTCTTCCTGGGCTGGACACCTACTATCTAGTCCTGGTGACATTAGTTCTAAAATACATTCAGAGTTCCAAAGAGATTCCCTGAGAACTTTTACAGTATCTCCTCACTTAAAGTCGTCCCGGTTAACGCTGTTCCATTGTTACATTGCTGATCAATTAGAGAACATGCTCGTTTAAAGTTGCACAATGCTCCCTTATAACATTGTTTGGCAGCCGCCTGCTTTGTCCACTGCTTGCAGAAAGAGCAGCCTGTTGCAGTTAGCTGGTGGGGGCTTAGAACCAGTGTGGCCTCCCATCAGCTCCCTGCTCCCCTAAGTTCCCTGTGTGGCAGTCACCCAGCAGGCTATCAATTGCCGGCAGTTCAGCTGTCCCTCACCCCACTGACATGTGCTGCTCCTACCCTCTGCCTTAGAGCTGCTCCCAGGAGCCTCCTGCTTGCTGTGTGGGCGGGGGAGGGGGGCTAATGTCAGGGTGTCCCCCTCCTCCCGCTCCCCGCTTCTCTAGAGATGGAGTGACACGACAGGACTCAAGATGGAGGGAGCTTCTGGCAGCAGCTGATGCTGTCTCAACTTGCTGATCTACTTAAAAAAGCAATGTACTTAGAGTGGGGTCAGCGTACTTAAAGGGGTCAGCGTAGTTAAAGTGGCAATGTGCAGCTCGCTCTCACACACAGGGTCTCTCTGTCTGCCATGCTGTCTCCCCTCCCTTTATTTGTGCTGTATTGTAGAGTGTGATGCTACATTAAAAACAATGTGTTAATCCTTGAGGGCTCAGCTGAGTGCTAGTTCATCATTTAGCAGTCCCTGGGAAATATCCCACACTCTAACTTCACCACCTCAACCAAGCTTCACAATCATCATTGCTGTGTATAGTATTAAATTGTTTGTTTAAAAAAACTTATACTGTGTGTATATATATATATATGGAGCGAGAGAGAGAGAGAGAGAGAGAAACAAACACTGACTTTTGCCTGGTTAAAAAAAAATGTCCCTGGAACCTAACCCCCCCTATTTACATTAATTCTTATAGAGAAATTGAATTTGCTTAACATCGTTTAGCTTAAAGTCACATTTTTCAGGAACATAACTACAACATTAAGCGAGGAGTTACTGTATTAGCAAAATTTTCAGTACTTTCAGCATCACCATTAGAGGTTTGTTGGAGCAGGTATACATAGGAATAAATGTGTGTGCTCATTACAGCTATAGAGTGAGGATCCTTAATATTGTACACTTGAGTCTTCTTAGAGACAAATCCACAGGATGGATAAAAATCAATGAGTACATTTAAAAAAACAAAACAAAAAAAACCAACTTAACTAGGATTTTAAATTTAAATTAAATACATTTTTCTTTTTAAAGAAACTGTTCAATTCACTGACTACAGATAATACCGTATATACTCGTTCATAAGCCGAATATTTTTGCAAAACTGTAAAAAAATGAAGCATCAAAGAGCGAGGATTGGCTTATAAACGAGTCTACACCAAAATTTGATGATTTCAAACTCTATGGAATCACTGAATATCTAATACATTGTTGTTTTGTTTACCAGGAGTGTCCGCAGGCATGGAGCCCCTCAGCTCCCTTTGGCCGCGGTTCGCCATTCCCAGTCAATGGGAGCTGCGGGGAATGAATGAATGAATGAATGAATGAATGTTTCGTGCATTTTAATTGAATCACAATTTCTATCCAAGTAGAGCTTGACACAAAATCACTAGTAAAAAAAAAAATTTAGTAAATAAGAAACATATTATTCATCACTTTCCAAGATAAACATAAAAATTATGAATCTTAGTACATGTATGTTAAACTATTTAATTATTTAAATACATGCATATAAATGCACTGTATCATCCTGGTTGGCAAAAAGTACCAGTTTTAGTGTACAGACTATAACTTTGTTTTAATGGTTAGCAGCCAATGAGAATCCACCTTTCTTTATGAAAATAAGTACAAATTTAAATAATTGATCTTAATCTTATTTTACATCAAGCACTCCTGCTTGATGATACAATTCATAATTAAAATCCACTTAGATTTAAATCTATCTACCCTGCAAATACATACAAATATTAACTGCTAAGTGAAGACTAATCTCATTTTTTCAATCAACTGGGAAGGTCTGGGGCACACAAAAAAATTATATTTTTTCCAAAATATTGTTATTTTTACAACTTCTGCATCTGACTTCTCCATGACTTAATATGATTTCATCTTCAACACAGCTAATGGTGTGATGCATCTAGCAAGTCTGGTGACCATATTTATGTTTGATGGGCGAAGAGGCAGGACCAACAAATAGAGCCATTCATGGTGTCTTAAACCTAATGTATTGGATTCTATAAATCAGCTTTCCACTTCACCTTCACTTTCTGCTCCCAAGGATAAATGCCAATGCTTTTCCTTGGCAGGAACACTTGTTATGCACTTTACTCGGAAAAGGAATCCATTCCTCCACTTCTACTCTACCTATAACTTCCCAGAAGCAGCGAATAGAAAACCTTACCAACGTAATGACATGGACACAGATTGAGAAGAGTATTCTACTGATTTGAGAACAAGATAGAGTTGAGTAATGCCCAAGTTCCAATTTCAACTTGCTGACTTCCTCCATGATCTTGCACAAGTCATACTATCTGTCTCAGTTTCCCCGTGAGATAATACCTACCTGTCATTACTATAGCGAGCGTTACTTAATAATGTTTACAAAGCATTTCAGAAACTGAACGATGCTACATAAATATAAATTATTATTAGAGTGTGCTGTTCCTATCTTGGACCAAGCAGCTTCAATTTTTAATAGCTTTTTTCCTCCTTGAAATAATTTTTATACAATTAGATAGCAGTAGCACCACTAGATGCTACAGCACTTCCCACACAGAGGAAGAAACAGCCAATGTGCCCAAAGAACAAAAAAATCTAAAAAGACAATAAACAAAGGGGTACAACATATAGCAAAGTAACAGTGTGAATAACTCCTAGATACCTTTTGTTTTTGATGTTAAATGCACTAGATTCCATTGACCCTATTCTTCTTTCACAATTCTTCTACTCACACCGGTTCCCAGCTTCCATCCCAATTCCTTATGCACGTTCCTCCCCAACATTTAATCCTCTCCTACCATGTAATTAAATGCTTTAACTCATAAGATGAAGTAAAAAGTGCAGTCCTTTCCAAGTAAAATTTTCATGAAATGGAATTCTGTTTTATGACAATAGAGCTTTTGGGTGAAATCTTGGCTCCATTGAAGATAATGATAAAACTCCAATTAACTTCAAAAGGGCCAAGACTTAACCCTAATTATTTAATACTAAGGTCTGTCCAGTTTCTAGACTGATCAGGGAATACATTAAAAAAAATACAATAGAACCTCAAAGTTATGAACACCAGAGTTACAAATTCACCAGTCAACCACACACCTTGTTTGCAACCGGAAGTACGCAATCAGGTAGTAGAGACCAAAAAAAAACAAAAAACCTGCACAGTACAGTTAAACATAAACTACTAAAAAAAAACAAAAAGGAAAGATTTTAAAAAAGATTTGACAAGGTAAGGAAACTGTTCCTGTTGTTTCATTTACATTAAGATGGTTAAACGCAGAATTTTTCTTCTGAATAGTGAAGTTTCAAAACTGTATTAAATCAATGTTCAGTTGTAAACTTTTGAAAGAACAATGGTAATGTTTTGTTCAGAGTTACAAACATTTCAGAGTTACAAACTACCTCCACTCCAGAGGTGTTCGTAACTCTGAGCTTTTACTGAATAGCAAACCAAAGCTTGTGTTTTGTAAGAACCAAATGGAACCCAAACTTAAAATTTAGGTTTTGTTCCAGATCAAGAGCTCTTAATTTTCGAGTGTGTCCTACATCCTGCCAAAAAAATTCTCCCTTTCCTAACTAGATGATGACTTCTAAAAGCTTGTGTGCGATCATTACTGATGATTAGGCACCACCACTTAAGCACACGGAAATCTCAGACTCATTCTCAGTAATATAATGTTTGTTGCCTATGGTGATGAAATTCTGTCCAGGTGTTACTTTATCATTTAATGTATGTTTGTTACACATGTCCGTTACTCATTACACAATAAGTTTAATTAAACATTTTAAAGTAAATATTTTTGACTAACAGTTAAATATGTTTCACTTTTTTCTTACAGTGTAAACAAGAAATAACTGAAGAGACAGCAAGTAATATTTAAAACATGCCTTTCTTGAAAATGGGCTTTTCATTCATAAAAAATTATTTTGTTTTTTCTAAGGTAAAAGTTTAAAGATATTTTCATTCCCTTTTACCTCCCTGCCTTTCATAGTAAAGTAATAATGGCCCTTTATTAATTGAGGTAATTTGGAAGACAGAGAAGACCTATTTGTTTAATTAAAAGCTGCTGGAACAATATAAAGAAAACAAGAAAAATACCTGTGGCACCTTAGAGACTAACAATTTTATTTCAGCATAAGCTTTCGTGGTTAAGAACCCACTTCATCGGATGCATGGAATGGAACATACAGTCAACAGATATTTATACATAATCCTTCCTACCAAAATTACAAAAAGAAGGATTCTGCGTGGACTCCTCCTGAAGGTCGAAACAACAGACTAGACTTTTACACAGAATGCTTCCGTCGACGTGCACGGGCTGAAATTGTAGAAAAGCAGCATCACTTGCCCCATAACCTCAGCCGTGCAGAACACGATGCCATCAACAGCCTTAGGAACAACTCTGACATCATAATCAAAAAGGCTGACAAAGGAGGTGCTGTCGTCATCATGAATAAGTTGGAATATGAACAAGAGGCTGCCAGGCTGCCAGGCAGTCTCTAACTTCACATTCTACAGGCCATTATCCTCTTAGCAGGAATACCAAAAGAAACTAGACCATTTGCTCCAGAAACTCCCTGGAAAAGCACAGGAACAGATCTGTACAGACACGTGCCCTGAACCCCAACCAGGGGTATTCTATTTGCTACCCAAGATCCGTAAACCTGGAAATCCTGGACGCCACATCATCTCAGGCATCGGCACCCTAACAGCAGGATTGTCTGGCTATGTGGACTCTCTCCTCAGGCCCTATGCTACCAGCACTCCCAGCTATCTTTGAGACACCACTGACTTCCTGAGAAAACTACAATCCATCGGTGATCTTCCAGAAAACACCACCCTGGCCACTATGGATGTAGAAGCCCTCTACACCAACATTCCACACAAAGATGGACTACAAGCCATCAGGAACAGTATCCCTGATAATGCCATGGCTAACCTAGTTGCTGAACTTTGTGATTTTGTCCTCACCCACAACTATTTCACATTTGGGGACAATATATACCTTCAAGTCAGCGGCACTGCTATGGGTACCCGCATGGCTCCACATTATGCCAACATTTTTATGGCTGACTTAGAACAACGCTTCCTTAGCTCTCGTTCCCTAATGCCCCTACTCTACTTGCGCTACATTGATGACATCTTCATCATCTGGACCCACAGAAAAGAAACCCTTGAGGAATTCCACCACGATTTCAACAATTTCCATCACACCATCAACCTTAGCCTAGACCAGTCCACACAAGCGGTCCATTTCCTAGACACTACTGTGCTAATAAGTGATGGTCACATAAACACCACCCTATACCGGAAACCTACTGACCGCTATACTTACCTACATGCTTCCAGCTTCCATCCTGAACACACCACACGATCCATTGTCTACAGCCAAGCTCTAAGATACAACCGCATTTGCTCCAATCCCTCTGACAGAGACAAACACCTACAAGATCTCTATCAAGCATTCTTAAAACTACAATACCCACCTGCTGAAGTGAAAAAACAGATTGACAGAGCCAGAAGAGTACCCAGAAGTCACCTACTACAAGATAGGCCCAACAAAGAAAACAACAGAACGCCACTAGCCATCACCTTCAGCCCCCAACTAAAACCTCTCCAGCGCATCATCAAAGATCTACAACCTATCCTGAAAGATGATCCCTCACTCTCACAGATCTTGGGAAACAGACCAGTCCTCGCTTACAGACAGCCCCCCAACCTGAAGCAAATACTCACCAGCAACCACACACCATACAACAAACACTATCCCAGGAACCTATCCTTGCAACAAAGCCCGATGCCAACTCTGTCCACATATCTATTCAAGTGACACCATCATAGGACCTAATCACATCAGCCACACCATCGGGGGCTCGTTCACCTGCACATCTACCAATGTGATATATACCATCATGTGCCAGCAATGCCCCTCTGCCATGTACATTGGCCAAACTGGACAGTCTCTACGCAAAAGAATAAACGGACACAAATCTGACATCAGGAATCATCACATTCAAAAGCCAGTAGGTGAACACTTCAACCTCCCTAATCACTCAATGACAGATATAAAAGTAGCAATTTTACAACAAAATAACCTCAAAAACAGGCTCCAATGAGAAACTGCTGAATTGGAATTAATATGCAAACTAGATACCATTACCTTAGGCTTGAATATTGACCGTGGATGGCTCGGTCATTACGTTAATTGAATTTATTTCCCCCCTTAACACCTGTGTGTCAACTGTCTGTAATGGCCCCTGTTGATTATCACTTCAAAAGTTTCTACTGATAACAGTTCCTTTCAATTAATTAGCCTCTTAACATTGGTATAGACACTTCCACCTTCTCATGTTTCTTTGAATGTATAAATATCTGTTCGCTGTATGTTCCATTCCATGCATCCGATGAAGTGGGTTCTTAACCCACGAAAGCTTATGCTGAAATAAATTTGTTAGTCTCTAAGGTGCCACAGGTATTTTTCTTGTTTTCTTTTTGCTGACACAGACTAACACGGCTACTACACTGGAACAATATAAACACTCAAGTATTATGTTATGCCTGCTAATTGTTTTTTTAATTTTTTATTTATTTATTTATTTTTTATAACCAGACATTTTGTTGCAATTATATTTTAATGCACCAGGCTGACCATGGGAGCCCCAGCCACCAACCACTCGGGGCTAAAAAGTGGAAGCCCTGCCACGTGTGAGACTGACAACAGGAGCCCCGGCCGCCCGGACAAGAGCAATCCTAACACGAAACAAACTGCTTATTTCTTTATGTAACTAGCTTCTGATCTAGCAGAGCACTTATGCTCGTGCATAGCTTTAAGCACACTGACTTCAAAAAGAACTCATGCTCAAAATTACACACGAACTCTGAGAGGTTTATTGGATCAGGGCCCTAACCGCTACCTGAAAATGTAATCAAAATATACTGGGGATTTAAAACTAACAACAAACTAGTCCCAACGTGTCCTATCCTGTCATACAATTTGAATCTGACAAAATGTGGGGCACCGTGTGTCAATCCAGAAAAACACATATATGTGTTTAAGTGCTTTACTGGATTACCCCAGTGCTTGGCAAATTGCTGGATCAATCCCACTTAAACAGGTCTGTGTAACAATACTGTAAATCATGTCAGCTTTTTTTCATTTTCTGGGTTTTTCTAAAAATGCTGGTTTCAAACATTGATTGCAAAGAGAATCCATGTGAAAGTAGGATAATTTCAATTTTTAAATTATATACCCAGATTTGCTTACTATGTTTAAAAAAAACGTGCTACCACAATTGATAATATCAGCACAATTCTTGGGACAGGGCTCAACTGCGTTCCCTCTGCTATTCTCCACCAGAAACACACAGAACATCCAAAGACTACAAAAACCATGGGTACATTTTTAAAGACAGTTAAAATGTTTTGCCCCATTCTATAAACACTTATGCATGTTTAACTTTACTATGAGTACTCTAATGAGACCTGTAAACTCAAGCGCTCTGTAAACTCAAAAACTTGTTTTTCTCACCAACAGAAGTTGGTCCAATGAAAGATATTACCTCACCCACTTTGTCTCAGTAGTAAAGCTAAAGCTATGTGCAAGTGATTGCAGGACTGGGTCTTTATCTGCAATATTTTCAGTGACAGCATGCAGCAAAAAATTGTAAAAATAGAATCGACAAAATACCAATCATATTGCTATATTTTTAGGGTAGGTCAAATTTAACTTCAAAATACTAAACTTGCAAGCCTACATTTACATTAAAATGATTTTATCGGCTCATGTTACATAGGAATAATCTAGCCAAAAGTACACTTTTTTAAAAAAAGGTTATATATTCTATATAACTGATTATAAAACATGTTTTGCAAAAAGATAATATATACATGTAATTGCATAAAACTCAGAAATGATTTCCCATTCACCAACTGACATATTAGACATTTTTTACAACACACGTTCTACGTTGGACTTCAGTTTTAATAATTGGAAGCAAAACTAAAAATTGCAGGGAACAGATTGTTTATAAGTGCATGCATTTACTATTAAATAATAAAAAGACATATTAAACAAGTAAATTAAAGACTACTTTTTAAATAATTTCTCTAGAGTATTAGTCTAAACATGAAGGAGTTGTATGATTTTTGAGAAGAGGGCCTATCAGGCTATTATTTGTTTTACCGATTTGCATCTATGCCATAGAAAACTATCAAACACATCTGGTTACAAAAAGAGGTCTGTCAGAAAAAAATACTGTCAACCCTGAAAAAATCACAACGAACAGAGCAAGTAGTGCAAGAAGAGGAAAAGATGTCAAATGCATTAGTATGTTTCTTGCCCTTGACATCACAAGACACTTTTTCAAATTGTCTAGTACACCGCTATTCAACTGTAAAGGAGTTGCTTATATTTAAGCCTGCTACTTGGTGAAGTTGTTTTCTTAAATTCTGGGAGTTTGTTGCTTGTGGTTTTGTTTGTTTTTTAATTGTATGTAATGTTGTAGTAATATATTTCCAGGTATATTTTATTTTTGTAAGTGTGGCTTCACTCATTGTTTACAGACCACCACTTTTTATAAAAATGGGGGTCAGGGCGACTAAATAATCAATACTAGCCTGTTAAATGAAAGCAGAAAGAAAATGCACTTGAGTCCCCAGTTGACCCTTTTCTTCCTATTTCCAGGTAGGGTGACTAGACAGCAAGTGTGAAAAATTGGGACGGAGGCGGGGGGGGGGGGGGTATTAGGCACCTATATAAGAAAGACAAAGCCCCAAATATCGGGACTGTCCCTATAAAATTGGGACATCTGGTTACCCTATTTTCCAGGGCAGACAATTAATGGCAGATAATCTTCAAAAAAAATGTGCTTGTGTACACAGATTGTGTCATTTCATACTACAGTAATGTTTAAATAAATGCACTCTAACGGGTGGAAACTGAGATATAAATGTATCAAAGCAGAATGAAGAATTTATACAGGGATGCAGATTATCATACTTCCCCCCCACCACCACCACCATATCACAAAGGTGTGGATTAGTGTACCTCAGTACAAAGAAACAGTTCACCAAAGCTGATACCATCTCATATCCAAATGTTGGGATTGAGTCTTTCCATTTATTTGTCCCAAATCTTTCAGACACAATGAAAAATAAATTGAGTCTATCAGCTTTTTATTTTAAAATTATATAGAAAGAATATAGGGAGTGTGCATGTGTATAGATACATATATCCCACAAGCCAAAAGGCCATTAAAAAGACTTACATAGGCTTTATTCTTTTCAAGTTTGAACCAACATATTTACCAGTAAAATTAAGGTCCAGATTTATTTGTATTTCCTTGACCTGAAAGCCCATGTTTGTCCTACATCCTAACTACCAGCAATCAGGGCCTGCAGTCAAGCTTGGGAACAGCTAACTAACTTAACAGATGTACAACCTGATTGCCCAAACCCCAACTGGCTGAGAAGCATCACCAAGTCTGCTCTTGAGCCCAGCAACAGCATCAGGGCTGCAGCTGCTCAATGCTTGTGCCCAAAGCTGCAACCATTCCTGTGCCTGCCTTTTTCCAAGCCTTGCTCAGTTCCTGTCTCTGGCTCTGACCACTAGGCATGGCTGCCCATGGCTCCACTTCATGACAATAATCATTGGTCAGATTGGGCTGGGTTGCATAGAGACCCAAAACTTTACCGTGGTGGCTTCCATCTTGTGTTCAAGAATCTACACTTTCATTTAAAAAAAATAGTCAAGTCTAGCCCCCTAATGGTTATCAAGATAGGGTTTGCGTATTGAAGATTAACATAAACCCGGGCAGCGATGTCTGCCTGAATGTACAGACAGCCTTGAGCAATAGCTCAGAGAGACATGAACTCCCCCCAAACCAAATTATGACAATGTTGTTAACTGTGTCACTGCTAATTGAAGCATGTAAGGAAGAAGAGGCACAATTATGAAGACTTTTAGAATCTAAGTGGTGTTTCATTTTGGCATCATGGATGGGCAGAGCTTGGGAAAGTACCACCACCTATATTTTCCCAATCTTACCCATGTGAAAATTACAGTCATCAATACAATTTCATACTAAATTGCAACACTCAAGAGAACAAGACAATCTCAGGGATGCTTTAGACTCAAGTGTTTACTTACTGGTAAATATCCTCTAATTTTTCAAATAAGATACTGAAACATAAAAGCCCCAAATTTAAAACTACCAAATCATACTATTAGCTGATCAGTTGCATTGTCCCTCCTCCATCCTCACACCCATATACATTTAACCAATTGTTCTATTGCTGAATTGCAAATCCTGGACGTTTATCTAGATCCTGCACAGTCTGTAAACAGACTTATCAGTCTCTAAGTGAACAACATGGAGAGCTAAATGGACTACAAATTCTAATTTCAAAATGTGTTTGTGTAATACAAAGTATTAATTCTACTGGTTCTACCAGATCATAGTACACATACAAACTTCTACAACAAAACATAGTCAAAACTTGTATCTTGTATACTATTGGTGTGGTTGTGGGTGGGGTGGGGGGTTGTTATTAACAACTCAAAGCAGTTTACCGATGTACTTCTCAAATAACTATGAAAAGTTTCGTGAATATATTATCTGGTTATCCTGAAAAAAAGAGTTGTATGCCTAAGTCTCCTTAACCAACACACAGGATATCACACTATCTACAAATATGCCAGAAAAATAAAAAATAAGAGGCACAAATCTGGCAGGAAGAGATGTCGTTTGCTAACAGTTCTTTTGGCCTTTTCTGAAAGAGATCTTGGAACAATATAAGGAACTGACTCCACTGCAAGAGGCAACAAGAGACTCACCCTAATTCAATGCTGGAATAAGCAAGCACAACCCCACACAAGTCAATGGAGCTAAACCCACCTTCTACCAGCAGTGCATTTAGCTCGGATTCTGTGGCCATATTTTCCATGTGATTACCAATCTACTTTCAGCATAGTTTCTCTCTAATAGAACAAATTACTATATCACAAATCCTCAAATTGATCTCTTATTCAAGCTATCGTGTAAATAATCCATTCCTTACATAAAAGTACAGATGCTTTACTTACACACATTTTATCATTGAAATTAATTCTTCATTGAACAACAGAATGGTCTGATTACTCAAGAAGAATAACCTTACCTTAAACATTGGTCCCAATACTGCCCTCACTGTATCTGGACATATCCCACTGACGTCAACAAGAGGTTTGTGCAAATGAGGACAAAATTAGATACATTGCTTTGCCATTTGCCCATGGTATATGCACAGATATCGAGAAGACAGATGGATAATGATGTTTTAGCAGAGGAGTCAATCCATTGCATTTATAATTATGCTTGCTAAGTCCAGATGCCAGCAATTTCTCAACTAGCAAGTGATGACCAAGATTGCCTATACCAGGGATGGGCAACCTTTCAGGAGTGGTGTGCCGAGTCTTCATTTAGTCACTCTTATTTAAGGTTTCGCGTGCCAGTAATACATTTTAATGTTTTTAGAAGGTCTCTTTCTGTAAGTCTTTAATATATAACTAAATTATTGTTGTATGTAAAGTAAATAAGTTTTTTAAAATGTTTAAGAAGCTTCACTTAAAATTAAATTAAAATGCAGAGCCCCCCAGACCGGTGGCCAGGACCCAGATAAGTGTGAGTGCCACTGAAAATCAGCTCGCGTGCTGCCTTTGGCACCCGTGCCATAGGTTGCCTACCCCTGGCCTATACCTTGTCCATTCTTAGTTCCTAGTCCAAAGGTGGGCAAACTACGACCCGCGGGGCCACATCCAGCCTGCGAGACCGTCCTGCCTGGCCCTTGAGCTCCCGGCCGGGGAGGCTATCCCCTGGCCCCTCCCCTGCTGTTCCCCCGCAGCCACGCGTCTGGCTCTGGCCAGGCAGCGAGGCTGTGAGCTCCTGCTGCTCTGAGCTGCATGGGGGCGGGGGGTTGGATAAGGGGCAGGGAGTCCCTTGGGGGCAGTTAGGGGACAGGGAGCAGGGGGCGTTTGGATGGCGTGGAGGTTCTGTGGGAGGCAGTCAGGGGACAGGGAGCAGGGGGTTTGGATAGGGGAGAGGTCCTGGGAGGGGGGGGGGCGGTAAGGGGACAAGGAGCAGGGGAGTTGGATGGGTCGGAGGTTCTGAGGGGGGCAATCAGGGTAGGCACACATTTGAGTAGTATTAAAGGACAATGTTAATCCAAAATATAATTAATTTTAAAAAGAAATTCAAAGTAGTTTTAAGTTACACCTGCCTGAATCCCTCTGCCAATTTCGGGGGAGGAAGGAAAGAGGGAAGCGGAGACAATGGGAGAGGTGTTACAATTTACCTATTGCTTAAAATGCTGCATAAAAAAGCCCATATGCAAAAAGTTTAAGCTGATCATGTCCCTTTAAATTCCAAAGACGTACTGTTTTATTCAAGCACCTACAATATAAACTAATTGAGATGCAAGTCCACCTTTACAAAAATAAATGAAAAGGTGCCATTTATCTGTTAGAGCTGGAAAGGTTACAACACTCCATATATATATAACCAATCTTTAAAGGAGGCATCTGTTGCTATAGTATTTACCACACAAAGCCGACTGGATGGGATGGTAAATTGTGATACTGTTTTAAAACAGTAAGTTTTAAGAATTCCTTACATCTTAACAGATTTCTCTCTCTCTCATTTTTAAGTAGGCTCTCTCTAAGCACAAAATGCAGCCTGCTTATTCATTCTGAGAATAAGCCAAATGCAGGCGCAAGTAGGACGTCCCAATACCTTTTTGCCCATTTTACTCTATAGAGGGACTGTTTCTGACATTGTACAGGGTTGGACACACTATCAGCTCCTACCAAATAATATGTATACTCCATTTTTCACCAGTTAAAAAATAATTCACCAATGCAAAAAATAATTCTCACCAATACTCTCTGGCTGGCAGAAGAGGCTAAAAAAGAAAAATTTGAAGCATGGACAACTGGACTCTTGAGTGCAATTGTAAAGGGACTAGTTATAATACTTTATAACTTGCTAATTTTTTTTTTAGGATACAAGAGTCTTAAAACCAGAAAATTGGACTGACAGCTAATCCACATAACCACATGTTCCAGTCACTGTTACACTCATCCTCCCCTCATTTGTTACATCCACTTTGCACTTATTGTCTTGTTTTAATTCACAATGTAAGGTCTTGGGGACAGGAAACCACCTGTTAGTGTACATTCATACAGCACCCAACAGAACCTCAAACCAACTGATGTCTTTGGCTGCACAGGTAATACAAATAAAAAGTAATAAAGCTGACACTAAAGTTTTGAAGAAAGTGCTACATTATACAGGAATCATGGTTCATTATTATAGTTCACTAAAAAAAGTACACAAAGTTTCTATCAAAAGTTTTGTAAAAAAAATTGTATTGAGTACATGTTCTGGCAATATATTAGAGCATACAAAAATATTTTTTGCTATTATGGAGAGAGTGTTGACGTTTAGTTTACCTCCCCACAAAAAGATGCCAGTAGTTTTGGCATGCACTATCAAAAGATTACTTTGTTAGTGTACAAGAAACCTGGCCTTCCATTCTCTTTGAATAATAATGTAAAGTCGGTGGTCAAAGTTATAACAGCCCACAATACAGTAAAACATTAGATGCGCAACTTCATATAGATAAATGACACCTAGCTAGACAATGCTGCAGCAGCTATTGTAGTGTAAATTTGTATTAGCTGAAAAATCAGCACACGCCAAAGGAGGAAAATCAGCAAGGAGGTGGGCTGTGCTAAGAGCATCCAACCTGAAATATAGTTCTCCTACTCCGAGCTAGATTGAATCTAGGAAGTTCATCCTGTGAGAATCCCAGCATGCAGCTGAAACCAGTTGTGGTGCACATTGTCCGGTCACATTACGGAGTCCCGTCATAAACTGCTAAGTACCTCACCAGCGTGGCGTTCTGCGAGTTAAGACAGTCAGTGCTCGGTAACTTCAACATCCACGTGGAAGACAAATCATTTGAAAAAGTTTAGGCTTTCATTGTCACCATGTTGACCATAAAAAAACCCAGACATTGTTGGCTCACTTCATACAGCTACTTGCATTCTTGACCAATTGGTTAAATCGGAATTTGAGATGAATAATTTGGAAATTGTATGTAGATCTTGGAGTGACCATTAACTCCTGCATTTTGAGGTTGCACCTCCCCTTTTAAGGTGATGAACCTCTTTTGATGCTTCCCCCTTTGAAGGGCTTAGAACAGTGGATTTGTTTTGGATAATGGATAGCTTAATCCACATTATCTCACTCAATGGTTTATATGAGAAATTCCTGCCAGGAAGAAATTTCCTCTTATTTTGCAGATCAAGTTGTTCTGATTCAGGTAGAGCCGTCACCAACAAATTTTTGAGAGTACAAATCCTACATCTCCCCTATCTGACTTGGTCAGCACATCCCTCAGCCCACGCCGCTTCCCGCAGCCCCCATTGGCTTGGAACGGTGAACCGCAGCCAGTGGGAGCTGCGATCGGCCAAACGTGCAGACACTGCAGGTAAACAAACCATCCCGGCCCACCAGCGGATTTCCCTGACGGGCCACAGGTTGCCGATCCCTGCAATAAATCAGCACTAACTGGTGACAGAACAGGTAAACTAACACCCTGTATCTAGCTTTCCATTTTGGGTTAATATTACTGAAAAAAGTTATGGTAAAACAACCAAATGTTTGTTGGCTTCAGAGTTCCTCGTCTTATATGGGTACCACAGGGTATGGCACAGAAACAGCTCTGGTAGATGATCTTTTCTGGCTGATGGATGAAAATCATGAACACGTGATGATCATTTTACATCCACATTCCTTCAGCATGGTTGCTCAGGGAATGCCCTTGATTTGGCTGCATCAGATCACAGGAGAGGTGGATGGGGTTTACTCTTGTATGGCTCTTATCCTCTCTTGCTACAAGGATAATAGTGAGAAATTATTCTTGCTTCCCTGAAGGCATTCTTGTGTGGGATTCCACAAGGTCCCATCTTGTTTAATGTGTAGCTGTTGGGAGGATTAGTGTCAAAACATGTGTGGCAATGAGGTCAGTATGCTGATGACACCCAGCTTTTTAATCTCCATCTCATGCTAGCTAGCTGCAGCAGTCTTGGTCCTACCCAGTGTTTGGTTAAGATTAAGGCATGGATGAGGACTAGCTGCCGGAGAAACAATTCAAACAAACTGAAATGTTGGTTGGCTGGAAAAAGCAATCAGAAGATATGCCAAAGATAGCATCTGCCTTTTGTTGTTTGAGTTTGCAAATTAGGGATCAGGTTAAATTTTCAGGTGGCAACTACAGCTAAGCCATCTTTTTCTTTTTTATATCTGAGATATTCTTTCAGATATAATCCTTGTCATACGTTCCTTTCTCACCTCAAGATTAGACTACTGCAACATGTTTTGCATGAGATTACATTTTAAAATCATCCAGAAACATAGGTAGTGCAAAGTCTGTAGCCTGATTTTTAAAGCAGTCGATCTTATTGAATTACACCACTGCTCTAATCTGCATTTGATGCCCATAGGCTTCTAGGTAGACTTCAAGGTGTTGGGTTTGACCTACAGAGCCACAAAAGACTTAAGAAATGTATCATCTGAGAGATTGTAACTGGCAGTATTGCTCAGGGAGAGAGGCAACCAGTGGAAATGCTCAAGATGGAGCAATCCCCGGTTTAACAAACAGGGGATTGTTGTCCTGGGGGCCTGCCAGCTTTGGGACTTGGACTTCTCCCTTCATGCAGATTTTGTTGACCTTCAAACCAAGCTGCAAAATCATCTATTTTTTCTGTCTTTCAAGGAGCAGCAGGGGAAAAGAAAGGGGTTATTGTCTCTTGTTTTCTCTGATACTGAGCACTGTGTTGGTTAGTGGGGCAAGACTGTGGGAGTCAATTATGACAACTGTGTATTTAACCTGTCAAGCATTCCTGGAACTAAGAATAGGTGCTCATTTATTTTATACAGAACAAAATAAATACACTTTTTTAAACTATGTGTATACACTAAGTGATACCAAGCAGTTCTGCAGGGAACACACAAGACAAGCAGATGGATCACTTGAGGATTACTGTTCTGTTCATTCCCCCTGGGGCACCCAGCATTGGCCACTGTCGGAAGACAGGATACTGGGCTAGATGGACCTTTGGTCTGACCCAGTATGGCTGTTCTTATGTTATTTGTTACATTCCTGCCAAACTTGATCAGCTATGAAGCTGACACTGGAGTCCCATAAAATGTTATTTATTTAACTTGATTGGAAGGGATATTGAATAGTATGAATTCCAGAAATGTTTTTCTTATCAAAGTATTTGCTCAAATGTCACCTAAGAAAGTGTTTTATAACTGGATTTGGTTTAGTAGCATAGACAGAAAAACTGGGGAAAGTGTGCCCTGAATTTTAATGATACATCATCTTACACTGGTGAGTCTTCACATGTCATTTCTGAAGTGACAAGGTTTACCACAACAGCCATATGTTAGTTTCATTACTCAATACAGAGCATAATTCCAGTCCTCTAAAAGAGGACACTCACTCATGGTAAGCTTAGCAGTAGAATCCAAGAAAGACCAATCATTACAGATGCTGTTTCATTACGGTATTAAATTATGGAGGCAGCAGTACCAACTTCATAGTTAAAGGATATGTTGCAATTGCACTTAAACAAGACTAAAATCCTTCTTTCACATTTTAATTTACTGGATTTAGTCTCTAGATTTGGCACAACAATTCTCCAGGGGCCAAGTGAATGTTCCATACAATTTATAAAGAAAAATATTTACCAACTTTTGCAGGAAAGACATTTCAAAAAAGGAGAATTTTTAAATGTGAACTTGTTTTCACTTTGCTTTAGATCTTCTAAATAAACAACCAAAATCCCTCATCACTCCCTCCCTTCCACCCATCCCCCGCCACACATACATACACCCTACCTCATAAGTATTCTTTGAAACTTTAAAGTTAAACACAAAGTTATTCTCTTCATTCAGATTATAGATAGATTTGATCAGCTAACCCTGGCAAAACTAGTTACTTTATTTTAAGTCAAAACAAATTTCCATTGAAATTTTGTTTTCATCAAACTCTTCTGACCAGCTGTATCCCTGACTCAGCATCTATGCTCTCTGTACATAACTCTAGTGAGCCAAGGAGACAGGCTGAGCAGCAGGAATTATGGCATTGCCATAATTTTGCCAGTAGGGGGCAAGTACAGATATACAAGACGTGAGCAAGGTGGGGGTCAAAGAAGTTCCTCAGATGAGCAGGGAATCTGGCGGTGTAGTGAGAGTCTGGTGTGTTTGCATCAAGACACCAGTCTTCCTAAGGTTCCTCAGCACACCAAGATGGCAGTACCATGGAGAGCTTTTAAAGAGCCAATGGCCTGTCACAGACACAGCTGGTTACACTGGGCCTACTGCACTACACCTCTGGCGTACTGGACGAGATGAGTCTCTGCACTGATGCAACAGCATTTGAAAGGTTCCCTACCGCAATGCTCCCCTGATACTGCTGCATTGGTGTGGTGGAGAGCAGAAGCAACAGTAGCAGAAAGCCCTTTAAGAGTTAATCCCTCAACATAGATGCACTAGGACTGACATACAAGGACTGTCACACAGCTCCCTGCTCTCCTAACAAGGCCTTTCTCTCCTCACTGTATGTCCATCACCCCTATGGCTCCCACAACATGCCCATCCACACACCCTTGATTTCCTGAGTATACCACACCACAGGGAGCCAAAGAGGTTCCATGGGGAGCCAAAGATGAACAGGCATCTACATATAAAGAGAAGCTTGTGTGTTGCGCAGGGATGTTGAGGAGAGGGTGAGAAGGAATGTGTGTAGGATCGTGGGAGAAAAATATAGGACTTGAGGGGGGAAGGGCCCAGGGAAACAAGATGTGTGTTCTGACAAGCCATAGGTGGTCCGTCATAGTGGAACTCTCTGTTCCACTTCTCTCAATAATGTTTCTCCTACCTTAAGTTCAATTTTTCCCCAATTCAGCCATATTAGTCCCATCCACCCACATCACCACATATCCAGTGGCTCCATAGCCCTGGTCTACACTATGAGTTTAGGTCGAATTTATTAGCGTTATATCGATTGATCCGTGCACCCGTCCACACGACAAAGCCATTTACATCGACTTCTAGGGCTCTTAAAATTGATCTCGCCACTCCACCCCCAACGAGGGGATTAGCGCTAAAATCGATATTGCTGAATCGAATTAGGGTTAGTGTGGATGCAATTCGACAGTATTGGCCTCCTGGATCTATCCCACAGTGCACCATTTGACCGCTCTGGACAGCAGTCTGAGCTCGAATGCTCTGCTCAGGTAGACAGGAGAAGCCCCGCTAACTTTTGAATTTCATTTCCTGTTTGGCCAGCATGGCAAGCTGCAGGTGAGTGCAGATCTCATCAGCAGACCATGATGGAGTCCCAGAACTGAAGACGAGCTCCAGCGTGGACTGAGCATGAGGTACGCGATCTGATCGCTGTATGGGGAGACGAAACCGTGCTAGCAGAACTACAGTCCAAAAGAAGAAATGCCAATACATATGCCAAAGTCTCCAAGGGCATGCAGGACAGAGGCTACAACAGGCTGCAACAGTGCCACGTTAAAATTAAGGAGCTCAGGCAAGCCTACCAAAGAACCAGAGATGCAAACGGCCGCTCTGGGTCAGAGCCCCAGACATGCCGCTTCTATGATGAGCTGCATGCCATTCTAGGGGGTGCAGCCAGCACTGACCCACCCATGTGGTATGACTCCGTACGTGGAGCATCAGAAACCAGCGAGGAGCATTTTCGGGAAGAGGAAGATGATGATAATGATGCTGAAAATAGCGCACAGACACAGCAAGGAAGCGGAGAAGCCCTTTTCCCCCGACAGCCAGGAACTGTTTGTCACCCTGACCGGTAGCTGTCTGGCATTCCAAGCTTCCACAGGGCTATCGCCAGTCGCTTCTCTACTGTGAGGGCTGCTCTCATCTTGGTGTACTGGCGCTTCAGGGCAGGGGAAAGCAAGTCACAAAGTTCCATGAAAGTGCCCTTACGCATGCGAAAGTTTCTGATCGTCCCACACCTGCAACACTATGCGATCCCACCAGTCTGTGCTGGTTTCCCAGGCCCGGAATCGGCATTCCACGGCATGAACCTGCCCCATTAACACCATGATGTCCACCTTGCGGGGGGGCCTTTTTTGAGAGAGGTCTGTGTCTATGTCCTCATCATTGTCCTCAGGGCGCTGCCATCGCCTCCTCGCCTGCTGTAGCAGGTCCTGGTTCTCGTTCTCCATGTACTGCTGGACAATGAGTGTGGTGTTCATAACAGCGATAACAGCCGTGGCAATCTGAGCAGGCTCCATGCTTTCCCTGGTATGGGGTCTGCAGGACAGCAGAGTGGCAGCGGAAGGGGGTGGACAACAATGGTGTCAGCAAAAAGGCGCAAAAGGATTTTTTGCTCCCCCCTCAGTTGCTTTCACGGAGGGAGGGGGGAGCAAGGGGTAGGCTGACAGCAGACGGTGCAGTATGCTTGCTAGCCGTCATCATCTCCTGGGTGCTCAGCAGTAGACGGTGCAATATGCTTGCTATCCATCATCATCTCCTGGCCCCCCTCAAGGACTGAACTCACAACCCCGGGTTTAGCAAGCCGACACTCAGACCGCTGAGCTATCCCTCTGCCCATGTTCCGGGCAGTACTGAATCTCCATTAAACGAAATGTAAAAAAGAGAATGACCAGAGTCACTCCCATTTATGTGCAAGCGCCCCCGGCCAGCCACAAGCACACGGGACGATGATGATGGCTTGCAAGCATATTGCACCGTCTGCTGCACACAGGGGACGATGACGATGGATTTCAGGCCTATTGTACCATCTGCTGCTAGAAAGCAAGGAGCTTCTGCTGTGTAGTCCCACGACTACCAGCCTCAGGCAGAATGGCCCCCTCAAGGATTGAACTCATAACCCAAGGTTTAGCAGGCCAATGCTTAGACCACTGAGCTATCCCTCTGCCCGTATTACAGTGGGACTGAACCCCCACTAAACCAAATGTCCAGGCGTACGCTGGAGACGTACGGTCATTGTGAGCTGAACAGGCTCCATGCTTGCCGTAGCAAACCTGGAAACTCCGGAAAAAAGGCACGAAAAAGGTTGCTTTCACGGAGGGAGGGAGGATGACTTGACAACATGTATCCAGAACCACCAGCGACAATGTTTTCTGCCCCATCAGGCTTTGGGATCGCAACCCAGAATTCCAATGGGCGGCAGAGACTGCGGGAACTGTGGGATAGCTACCCGCAATGCAACGCTCCGAAAGTCAACGCTAGCCCCGATACTGTGGACACTGTCTGTCAACCTAATGGCCTTAATGGTCTTTAGTGGGGGGACACACAATCCATTCCATAAAATCAGGTTTTAAAATATCGACTTCTATAAATTCGACCTAATTTCTAAGTGTAGACGTACCCTCAGTCACAGGATCCCACCTAACACCCCCCTATGCCCCACTCCTCTATATTGCTCCCCAAACTCTCCAGATCCTTGCTCCTCAACATACTCCCCATCATGCCTCCTACTTCCCTATTACATTCAGCTTTAAAAAAAAAAACTGTGTGCATATGATGTGCACACATCAATGGTTAAAGCTAAACATGGAAGAGAATTAAGAGAACATTGTGTGGAACTGAGTTCTACAAGAGAACATGGAGAAAGAATGCAACTCTCTAAACCTACTGATGATCAAACACAAAGCATCAAGACTAAGGGTATGTCTACACTACGAGACTAGTTCGATTTTTCTTAAACCGAACTTGTGAAACCGATATTACAAAGTCGAGCGTGCGAATCCACACCAAGGACATTAATTCGAGTTTGTGAGTCCACAGTAACGGGGCAAGCGTCGACATTGTAAGCGGTGCACTGTGGGTAGCTATCCCACAGTTCCCGCAGTCCCCGCTGCCCATTGGAATTCTGGGTCTAGCCCCCAGTGCCTTCTGGGGCCAAAAATGAGTCGAGGGTGGTTATAGGTAAACGTCGTCATTGGACCCACATTCCCGCCCTCCCTCCGTGAAAGCGCCGGCGGGCAATTAATTTGTGCCCTTTTCTGGTGATTGACAGCGCGGACGCCAGAGGACAGCGAGCATGGAGCCCTCCGCGATTATCGCTGCTGTTCTGTCCATTGTCAACACCTCACGCCTTATCGTCCACCTTTTCCAGAGGCAGATGCAGATAAATCGGGCGAGGAGGCAACGGAAGCTCCGAGAGGACATGAACTCTGAGAGGGGCACAGACCTCTCGCAAAGCACGGGACCCCGGCCCGTAGACATCATGGTGGCAATGGGGCACGTTGATCCTGTGGAACGGCGATTCTGGGCAAGGGAAACAAGCACTGACGGTGGGACCGCATAGTGCTACAGGTCTGGGATGAATCCCAGTGGCTGAGAAACTTTCGGATGCGTAAGGGCACTTTCCTGGAACTTTGTGAGTTGCGGTCCCCTGCCCTGAAGCGCCAGGACACCCGAATAAGAGCAGCCCTGACTATCCAGAAGTGAGTGGCCATAGCCCTGTGGAAGCTTGCAACGCCTGACAGCTACCGGTCAGTCACGAATCAATTTGGAGTGGGCAAGTCTACCGTGGGGGTTGCTGTGATGCAAGTTGCCCATGCAATCATTGACCTGCTGCTCTCAAAGGTAGTGACCCTTGGAGACGTGCAGGTGATCATAGATGGCTTTTCGGCTATGGGATTACCAAACTGCAGTGGGGCTATTGATGGGACACACATCCCTATCCTGGGACTGGACCACCAGGGCAGCCAGTACACTAACCGTAAGGGCTATTTTTCTATGGTGCTGCAAGCACTAGTGGACCATAAAGGACGTTTTACCAACATCAACGTCGGATGGCAGGGCAAGGTTCATGACCCTCGTGTTTTCAGGAACTCTGGTCTGTTTAGACGGCTGCAGGAAGGTATTTACTTCCCGGACCGCAAAATAACTGTTGGGGATGTGGAGATGCCTATAGTGATCCTCGGGGACCCAGCCTACCCGCTAATGCCCTGGCTCATGAAGCCGTACACAGGCGCCCTGGACACTGAAAAGGTGCTCTTCAACTACCGTCTGAGCAAGTGCAGAATGGTGGTGGAGTGTGCTTTTGGGCGTCTCAAAGGGAGATGGCGAAGCTTACTTACTCGCTCTGATCTCAGCCAAACCAATATCCCCATTGTGATTGCAGCGTGCTGTGTGCTCCACAATCTCTGTGAGAGCAAGGGGGAGACGTTTACGGCAGGGTGGGAGGTTAAGGCAAATCGCCTGGCTGCTGATTACGCACAGCCGGACACCCGGGCGATTAGAAGATCCCAGCGGGACGCGCTGCGCATCCGGGAAGCTTTGAAAGCTAGCTTCCAGACTGACCAGGGTAACCAGTGACTGTTACACTTGTTTAAACAGAAGCTGAACCTGCCCCCGTTTCTTTACCCAGTTAATGGTGCCTATCCTCTCCAATTACCAACCCCCTTCCCCCCCCTTCATTCAACGCTTTAAAAGTATAATAAAGGAAACATTGTTTATTAAAACCGTCTTCTTTATTAATGATTTCTCGGTTAAGGGTTTAACCAGGGACGCCTACTGCGGTTGGGGAGCGGGTGGAGTGTTGGAAAGGACGCTTCCAAACTCGGGGAATGACAGGCTCCTGCTCCCAGAGCAGTCCGCAGTGGTGGACTGCTTGTTTCAACGGAACCTGCAACCCCTCCTATTCGCAACTGGGGGGGGGGGGGGGGGGCCTGTGTGACTTTTTGGCCATGGATTGCAGTCACAGATCCCCCGCTGCATGGATCTGTCATGCAGGCTATTGCCGGCCGCAAAAGATCTGCAGCCACCCTCCCCCAACAGAAAGTCACAGAGCCCCCCCCATAGAGAACATGAAAACCCCCTCCCAGAATGACAAGTGTGCCTAGTGAATGCAATGTGACTTTCTGTTGAACCTTTCCCCTGTCTCTACCCTGGTACAGGCGCCTATCGTCTCAAATTACAAACCCCCTTACCCCCTCCTCCCAAATCAAACCATCCTGTGAAAGACAGTCAAGGAAACATCACTTCACAGAACAAAAATTTTTATTAAGGAGAACAAACTTTTGAGATGAAACTTGGATGGGGACTGGGGTGGGGTGCGGTTGGAGGGAAGGAAAGGACCCATCTAAATTTTTGGGAATGAGAGCCTTCTGCTACTGGAGCAGTCCGCAGGGGTGGAGTGATTATTTCCACGGCCCCTGCCTCCCCTCGTTCTAGTGACTTTGGGTGAGGGGGGGATTGGACTTTGTGGCGGGGGAGGGCGGTTGGAAATCACATACAGAGGGGCTCTTTCCTCCCGTCTCCGGTCCTGCAGTACGTCCACAAGGTGCCGGAGCGTGTCCGTTTGCTCCCTCATTAGTCCAAGCAGCGTTTGAGTCGCCTGCTGGTCTTCCTGGCGCCACCTGTCCTCGCGAGCTTCAGCCCTCTGCTCCCGTTCACTGACTGCTTGCTCAGACCTTGAGACGTCCTCTCGCCGCTGTGCCGCCTCATTTCGGGAACAGACCATCAATTCTGAAAACATGTCGTCCCGGGTTCTCTTTTTGCGCCGCCTGATCTGCGCAAGCCTCTGGGAGGGTGACCCACAGGTAGGGCGGGAGACACTCGCAGCTGTGGGATGGGAGAAAGGGAGTGAATTCCTCAGAAAGATACATTTTCCCGAACAATGCCTATACTCTTTCCCTGTGAACAAGACCATGCAAACTACCTATCACATGTGCACTCAGTACAAGGTCGAATATTATGTCTTTATACTGAGTGCCTGGGGTCCTGGTGTACAGATCACACTGGCGGGGCTGGACACTGGAAATCGGCTCTCTGGAGACCATGGTAAGCCGTTGCCTTTGGACTGCTGAGAGCTTACTTCACAGCAGTGCTGTACTCCCGTGTTTCAAGCACAGTTCCTGGCGGTGGCCAGTTCCTGCTGCTGGCAAAACCGCTCAGCTACAACGGCTCGCCTGCCCGTTACCCACCCCCACCCCCCCGGCCTGCGTGGCAGGTCCCGGAAAATGTCCCTGCCCGCGAACCGCTCTGTTTGAACGGCTCGCCTACCCTTTCCACCCCTCCGCGTGGCCGCTCCCGGGAACTCTCCCAGCATTCACACCGCTAAGTTTCAACGGTTAGCCTCCCAGCTCCCGCCCCGCCCCCCCCATGGCTGGAAACCGCCGGGTGTTGTTCTTTGAAGGAAAAATCAAGAAGTTACTATACTAAAAAAACCACTCATTCAAACCAGGGCACCATGACTGATATCACTCTGATGAGGTTTACGGAGACAGACAAAGACCGCATGCTGCGTGAATGCCAGCAAACCCCGGGGCCGTATGCCGCCATGCTGTGCAAGGCGATGATACCGGAGTACCTGCTGCTAGCACGGCGCGGAAAAGTATCCTACCATGGAGGAGACAATAAGGCCGCCCTCCCTGGGAACCTGATGCTAAAGCTTTCCTTGTACCTACAGGAGAGCTTCGCGGAGATTTCCAATGGGGATTTCTCCTCTATCCCCATACATATTGACCTACTTTTCGAGTAGTTGCCTTGGAAATGACTCAAAAGTAAAGCACCTATGGCAAATTAAGCAATAAAAACAGGTTGCTAACACACCATGCCTATTCTATTCCAAATAAATGTTTAAAACACTGACCTGATGATCCTTCGCCTGGTTCCTGGTCCAGGATGCTGCCTTGGGAGGGTTCGTAGGGGATCTCGGTGAGGCTGATGAACAGATCCTGGCTGTCGGGGAAATCAGCGGTGAAAGCGCTGTTGACGGCCTCGTCCTCCTCATCTCCTTCCTCTTCTTCACCGTCCGCAAAAACTTCAGACGACGTAGCCGTAGATAGGACCCCGTCGTCAGAGTTCATGGACACTGGCAGTGTAGTGGTGGCAACACCACCGAGCATAGCATGCAGTGCCTCGTAAAAACGGCATGTGTGTGGCTGCGATCCGGAGCGTCCGTTGGACTCTTTGGTCTTCTGGTACGCCTGTCGCAGCTCCTTGATTTTCACGCAGCACTGCGTTGCGTCCCGGCTGTATCCTCTCTCCGTCATAGCCTTGGATATTTTTTCATAAATTTTTGCATTCCGTCTTTTGGATCGGAGCTCGGATAGGACGGATTCATCTCTCCACACAGCGATCAGATCCAAGACTTCACGATCAGTCCATGCTGGAGCCCTCTTTCTATTCTGGGATTGCATGGTAACCTCTGCTGGAGAGCTCTGCATCGTTGCCAGTGCTGCTGAGCTTGCCACGATGTCCAAACAGGAAATGAGATTCAAACTGGCCAGACAGGAAAAGGAATTCAAATTTTCCCAGGGCTTTTCCTGAGTGGCTGGTCAGAGCATCCGAGCTCGGATTGCTGTCCAGAGCGTCCACTGAGTGGTGCACTGTGGGATAGCTCCCAGAGCTATTAGCCTCAAATTCCGTCCACAGTAACACGAATTCGACATGGCCATGTCGAATTTAGCGCTACTCCCCTCGTCGGGGAGGAGTACAGAAATCGAATTAAAGAGCCATTTATGTTGAAATAAATAGCTTCGTAATGTGGACGGGTGCAGGGTAAAATCGAGTTAACGCTGCTAAATTCGACATAAAGTCCTAGTGTAGACCAGGCCTTTGACTAGCTTTCCCCCTCCCTCTCCACTAACAGGGAAAGTATTAAAAACGATCAAATACAGGATCATATACAATACAATTCAAAATAAAGTACATATGTATTTATGAAATATTCCTTAAGAGTCAATATGAAATTCAATTTTATTCTGTAATTTTTTGTTAATTTGGATGTAAAAGATGGCTGTGATATTAGGTTAGAATAAATAGCTTATATACAAAAAAATTATATTAACATAATGTATATATAAATGGACTGTAGACTATCTGAATAAAAATATTGTCTGGAAACAGCAGAGGGGGATATTAGCACAACTGGCCCTAAACCAGAATGTAACTGTATTTGTAATTGCCTTTTAAGTCAATGCCATATTAAACTGCTACATTAGCTAGAGATGCATCTTATTTCATTTCATTACTACACTGGCCATTTTTCTGGACAGTTTGAAAGGTTTATCTAATCTACTCTACCACTCAGGTTCAAGGACAACCTGATTCAACAATGATAACTTATTTTGATCACTTTATGTTTTCCTGAATTCCAAAAAAGAAAAGTTTGATCAAATTCTAAGTAGCACTGATATTCTGCTAAATTAATTAGCTAAGCTTGAGCAATATACAATGAAACATACATTAGAAAGAAACTATTTACTGTAGGTTCTGAAGAGCTTTATTTACCCCGTGGAAATAAATTACAAAAAAAAATCAATGATAAGAGTTTCTAAATGTTAATTTGTTCAGCTTCATAATGAAAATAAGAGATACTACAAAGAAAATATGAACAAACAAGGATATGAACTATTTACAAATCATCTTAGCTGATTTAGAAAGACAAAGTAAAAAAAAAAAAAAAGATATCCAATAGTAATTGTGCACACTACTAAAAAAGATAAGGCAGAAAGCACAATACCCATTCCTGACTGATTTTTTTATGCTCAAAAAGGATTTTTTTGCTTTCACTATCTCTGCAATACACAGATTAGATCATCTTTGAAAGTTCCCACATTTCTAAGAAACAGCTAGCATATTGTGACAGTTCAGTCATCTACTCATTTCTGTTTTTCCAGAACACAGTACCACACACGTTTACTCATGTCAAAAATATGCATCTAGAGTTTAGAATACACGTGTAATAATGTATTATATTAACGTAACATAAGAGGATACCTGGTATTCATTTCAACCATGAGAAACTAACATTTAAATTATCCTTTTTAATTACTGTACATTATAATCTTCACAACACACACAACACTTCTGAAACAGGCTTCAATATCCAGCCTGAGACCAGAAGTGCCTTCCTTAGAGCAGATCAAGTAATCTCACTTGGAATATTTTCTTGGTTCTTTCTTAGCAATACATAGATGTATCCAATAAGACAACAGTCAAAAGAAATAAATTCCCTGGCTCATTAGTCTGTAGGCAAACCAAAGACCTCCTCTAGACTGTAGAGGAGTATATGTGACTGTATATTAAAACTTGATTAACAAGTGGTATATCAAAAACTTACAACTTTTTAGATGTAATAATGAAATAGGTACGGTCTAAAATTCCCAAATGTTAATGTTTTACTGGATTTTTTTCTGTATACATATAATCCTTCCATAAAGCAGTGAGAAAGTAATCCCTAGTGACAGAACTTATTTTTGCAGTCACAATGACAAAGTTGTTGTTTTATTCCACATAAAATGAAATCAAAGCACGGCTGGTTTTGAAAAGTGATCAGAAAACATCAAATCCATCATTTTGTAACAGGATTTAACTTTAACCAAATAATCCTGCACTATAAGGTTTTATTTGAGAATGTTGCTACAATCCCTTGTTGATCTCCTTAAAGTTTTCTTAATGGAATTTGCAATTTTTCCCCCAATGTTATTAAACCTGCATGAATACTTAAGATGTCATCATCCCCTCTGAAAGTAAACCGCAGGGTTTTTTCCCGTTTTCAGAATTTACACAGTTTTGAAGTCCTGCAATTCTGACAACTTCCAAGGACCCGTCGTTTAGACACACTCCTCCTAACCACTTCCACACATTCCTCGAGAGCTGGGTGCAATCTGTCATTTACATTCTGCTGAGAATATAGAAGTTACATACATCAATCACCAGTAAGGATCATGAATAAAACGGCTGCTGTTTGCACAAAAGCAGGCAGAGGCTTCATTTTAAGTTACCCTATAATTTACCTTCTTGAATGGCAATTTATAAAATGTGTGACCCGCAAGACACCGCAAAAATAAGCCAAGTCCTCTGCAAACAGTCTCAGAGTTTGAAGCTACTGCTCCATTGGTGCCACTTTCTGCTGTAGACATGCCCTAAATTGCAATCCATTACCTGTGCAACTCCACTGAGAGGCTGAAACCTGCAGCAGCTTTTACCAATAGGATTGCATTCAAGTCTTACACCCATTGAACCTGATTTCCCCACTTACACCCGTGTAACTCCATTGCCTTAAGGAGATTACTGCCAATTTACCTTGGTGTAAGTAGGACGCGAATCAGGCCCATCTTTTAGAAAAACACGAAAGCTTATGCCCAAATAAACGTGTTAGTCTCTAAGGTGCCACAAATACTCCTTGTTCTTTTTGCTGATACAGACTAACAGGGCTGCTACTCTGAAACCTGACTCCGATATTGAATTTCACGCATACCATCGACAGCCCCCTCCCCGCCCCTCCCCAGTTTCTCCTTAATCATACCGCCTAGACAACTTTGTAATCCCCCCTGCGCAGGGCCAGCCAGGGGTCGGGCTCCAGAGGAAAAGCACGAGGAAAGTTTGCAAAGCCTCCCTGCGAGGTAGCGAGTCCCCCCGCACTCACAGCCAGCCAGAGGGGGAGGCCCGAGGGAGAAGCCACAAATCCCGAAGCTGGCGCGCTGCCCTGGCCAGGAAAGTTAGCAGCCAGCTGCAGGCGAACGTGTCCCCTGCGCGGCGCTCTAGGTGCGCCTCCATGCCTGTCGCTCCCCCGCTCCCCCTTTGTGCCCGGCTCCCGGAGCAGCTCTCGGCTCCCTCCCCCGGCACCCGCCCAGGCAGCGGACTGGCGGAGCCGGGTCTCCACGGCCGGGGCGGCTGGCTGCCGGGGAAGGAGGGAGCGCAGGAGGCCCCAGCGGCATTACAGCCCCCGCTCTCCCCGCCTTCCCTTGCCCAAGGCGCCGGTCCCAGCCCGCCGCCACCGCGGGCTCACCTCGCTCCGGCTCGGCTTGCAGGCAGGTGGGGATGTTCTTCTTCCAGCCCGGCATGGTTCCCGCGCGCACCCGGCTCCTCACGGCGGCGGCAGGCGGCACATTGCAGTGCAAGGCGGCGGCGGCGCCCCCTCCTCCTCCTCCCGCACTCCGGGGGAACTCGGCGGCTCCTCCGGGCAGCGGCAGCCTCGCTGTGGCAGGGAGGGAAGGGGGGAGCAGCTAGGAGGGGGCGGGGGGCTCCTGTGGCCGGTTCAGCCGGGGACAGGGCGGGGTGGGAAGGGCGCTCTCCGCTCCAACGCCGGCAGCACAATGGAGACGACGAGCGGCGCTGGGCTCCTGGCGGCGGGGCCCTAGCGGACTCCCCGCAAGGCAGGCAGGGGGTGTGACCCAGGCGCCGCGCAGGGCGGGGAAGGGCAGCACCTCCCCACTTGGCCTCCAGGTAAGAGGCGAGTGCCGCGGGTCTCCCCCTCCCCCGCCTGCAGGCAGAGCGGAGTATTGTCTTGGGGAACAGCGCAGCCCGAATCCGTAGCCCCGCGCCTGGCTTCCTCCTTGTCACCCGGGGCCAAAGTATTTATCAAAGCACCAACTTCTGCCCGCTCAGAAGGCAGGTGGTTTCCCTGCAGAGGCAATCAAGCTGCTCCTGTCGAGGCTGAGTGTACAGCTACAAACAGATCCACTAGAGCCTGCAGCTCAGAAAACTCCTGCAGCTTTAGGGCAGGACTGCTCTATGCCTGCCAAGACATCCCCCTTACAGCCCATTTGGGCCTTTTAGAAGGAGCTACTACAGGCACAGCGCAACAAAGGGCCCTTCACGGGGTCTTTCTCATTTGTAATGGAAAATGTATCTAGAGACATTGTTTCTGCCTGCAACAATTATCAAATCTATTTTAGGATGGAAAGAGGCCATCTGCATCTAGATTCCCCTCCTCCACTGAAACAGCTGTTTCATCTTATATTGTCTGGGGGGGTGTCTAAATCTATTCTGATAGCCTAAATCATGAAATAACTTGATCGCTTTCAAAACAGGTGGGTTTGGGAGAGGAGATTTCTTGCCAGAATAACATAAGAACAGCCATATTGGGTCAGACCAATGGTCCATCTAGCCCAGTATCCTGGTTTCCAACTGTGGCCAATGCCAGGTGGTTCAGAAGGAATGAACAGAACAGGTAATCATCAAGTGGTCCATCCTCTGTCGCCCATTCCCAGCTTCAGGCAAACAGAAGCTAGGGACACCATCCCTGCACGTCCTGGCTAATAGCCATTGATGGATCTATCTTCCATGAACTTATCTAGTTCTTTATTAAATCTGATAGTGTTTTGGCCTTCACAACATCCTCTGGCAAGGAGTTCCACAGATTGACTCTGTGTTGTGTGAAGAAATACTTCCATTTGTTTATTTTAAACCTGCTACCTACTAATTTCATTTGGTGACCCCTAGTTCTTGTGTTATGAGAAGGAGTAAATAGCACTTCATCTACTTTTTCCATGCCCGTCATGATTTTATAGACCTCTATCATATCCCCCCTTAGTCATCTCTTTTCCAAGCTGAAAAGTCCCAGTTTTATTAATCTCTCCTCATACGGAAGCTGTTCCATTCCCCCTAATCATTTGTGTTGCCCTTTTCTGTACCTTTTCCAATTCCAGTATATATTTTTTGAGATGGGATGACCACTCTGCCCGCAGTATTCAAGATGTGGGTGTACCATGGATTTATATAGAGGCAGTATGATATTCTCTGTCTTATTATCTATCCCTTTCCTAATGACCAAAAACAACCCAGAGATACTGTGGTGAGGCACTGTGCACTGGCAATCACACCTTAGATTCTAGTCAAGTCAATGCCCAAAAATTTCATTAACATTTAAGATTGAGCCACAGTGCCCCTTGCCCTAGAATTCTGAGTGCATCTATACTTGCCCATCTGTGGGAAAAAACCAGGAAATAAATCAAAGGTACACACCACCCCTTGGGAATAGTATTGACAGCCCCAAGATCAAAAGACCAATATTTGCACCACAGTCTCCTAGGACTTATTGCAGCATACCGGTTTTCAGGACAATCTCCTCGGGCCTGCAGATTTTAGAGCACTTTGATTATTAGAGACAGTTCCTTAGGGGGAGCTGTATCTGGGGAGCCCCTTAATCAAATAACCTCAATTTGCACTGCTGACTCTATGCCTGGCACAGCAATATTATGGTGGGGCAGAAGTGCCACCACAGTTAAAGTTACGCCAGCTTTTATATTTTAATGGGGGTGTGACGGTGTCTCCATAAGACTTTATGGGGAGATGCTTATAAATGTATAAATGATGTAGCTGGAATATGTTTTATGCTACATGTGTCATGTAACATATCCCTGTAAAATTTATGATCTACTGAATCTATTCCTCCTGGTTGAATGCATGTATCATTTCTGTAGTTGAAGTTATGAATATTGGTTGTATATGTGCTGGTTTTATACATAGCCTTTGTAAGAGCATGGGATCATGTCTGGAGAAAGGTATGCGCCCAATCCACATCTGAGCTTGGCCAAGAATGTCACGGGGCTAGTTTCTGAAATGTGCATGGACATGTGACTTGCCCATGTGATCCCAAAACTCCAGGGTAACATGATGCTACACAGGGAATGGGGAGGAGTATCCATCCAGGGGAGAAAGTCTATTTAAATCCCTGGAAGACCCCTCCATGTTGTCTTGAGCTGGCTAAAGAGAGAGGCTCTCCACCCCCCAAGGACACACATGAAAGAGACTGAAAAAGGACAAACACAATAGGGGGTGTGAGCGATTGCTGGACCCAGGCTAGGAGTTCTACAGCCTGTAAAAGAAAAAGACTGGAACTGGTGAGGCTTTTATCTGTGTTGAGTTGGATTAAACCTAGACGTGCGTGTTTTATTTTATTTTACTTAGTAATTCACTTTGTTCTGTCTGCAACTACTTGGAATCACTTAAATCCTACTTTCTGTACTTATTAAAATCACTTTTTACTTATTAAGTTACCTGGAGTACATGTTAGTACCTGGGGGGGGGGGGGGGGGGCAAACAGCTGTGCATATCTTTCTATCTTTGAAACAGAAGGTGAACTATTTATGAGTTTACCCTGTATAAAGCTTATACAGGGTAAAACGGATTTATTAAGGGTTTGAACCTCATTGGGAGTTGGGCACCTGGGTGTCAAAGGCAAGAACACTTCTTGAACTGCTTCCAGGCAGGCCTAAGGCTGTTAGGGAACGTGGTTCGGACCTGGGTCTGTGTTTGCAGCAGATCAGCAGAATCTGGCTCAAAACAGACAGGATTTGGGAGTCCCAAGCTGGAAAAGGCAGGGAAGCAGGGGCAGAAGTAGCCTTGGCACACCAGGTGGCAGCACCAAGGTGGTTTCTGTGATACCAACCCATCACAGGGGGTGGGGGGGGGAATCTACAAAAATTCTGGGTTTGGGGGTAGCATGTCCTATTAAAATCCTTATTGTAGTTTGAGCACTGCTTAATTTTTCTAAGGCAGGTTGTAGAGGGAAAAATATTGTTAGATGTTTGCTATGACTATTTGAAAAGGGAGCTACATGGCTAAACTTTTTCTAGTGTCTAACATTCCCTTCAAACTCCTTTTTCACAGAAACCACAGTATTTTGAGGGGTGAAATTGATAAGTGTGAACCTTTGCTTTGTGTAGATTGGATGAATTATTGTAAAAAGTTGGGGGAAGGGAAAATCCCTGTTTATTTTTCATGATAAACAAATTAGTGTTTTAACTGATGACAGCATCCTAGCAGCACATTTGTCAATGTTGATAGTAAACCAGTCCTTAAAGTAGGGTTCTCTTATTGGTGCATTTCCTGATGCTCAGATTCCCCTTGGATCATGTTGACATTGAGGAGAGCCACAGCTACTTGCTTTTCTTTGATCTCCATCCCATTGTTGAAGAAAAGGGTGAAGAGAATGCAGCGTGATTGCATTCCTCCAAGGCTACTGCTTCCTAGAGTCTTTCATCTTCTCTTTAGGTAATATTATTTTCCTTCCCAATACTTCTAAAGAAAAATAGGAGTATACATTTGAATTTTACAGCACTCCAAAATATTGACTCTTAAATTAGAAGCTTTGCTCTCAAGGCAAGATGTCCAGAAGGTGCTCCTGCAGAATGCAGGCAGAAAGCAACTAGTATGCACAACACATGTTCTTAGAAAGCTGTCCAGGTGAGTATTCAAACTTACAGTGCATGGGTGCCAGTCAGGTTCAATGGCCACACAATGTCATCTGGAGTCACCCACTCACTGATCTCAGGCTGCTTGCAAACTCTCTGGCTTGCAACAGAACCCCCGTCCTGCTATACAGGTGCAAATGACTTTCTCTAGCTTGTCAACTTGTCCCAAATCATATGATAGATCCAACTTTTACTCTGAATAACTTTTTAAATATTGTTTCCTCCAAGGGGCAGTAAGTGCTGGACACTAGCTGAGATCAATTCTGAGTGGGTGATTCCTGTTTAGGGAGGATCAGAGCCATAGTTTGATCCCAGGTGTAGGGCATGGATGGACAGATATAATTTTGATTTAAGGAATTGAATCTCAGGAATCCTTTGCTCAAATGACCTCCTCCAGACTCTCATGAGACAGCACTTTTCAAGCAACCTGAATAAGCATATAGATTTTAGAGTACTTTGAAAATTGACTGTTAAACTCTAAGCTAGTCTCAAGCTTTACTATAGTGGTGCTACTCCCTCAGAATAAGAAAGGTTTTGGTTGCATATGGAGCCTGGACCTTGCAAAGGTAGATGTGGGGGATGTTCTCCTCACCTCTGATTCCCAATGTGATTTCTGGACCAAATTGGTTTAGTAAGCACATATAAAATATAGTATGTTGCCACCAGTGTTTGGTCTATTTTCTTGTCTGTTTTTCCCCCATCTAATGTTGGCCAGCCATTGGGTTTAGGCAGCATTGTCATGCCTATGATCTGTATGTAAAAAACTGGTCTGTTTAAAGAAAGTCTCTCTGAATAGATACAGTTCTAGTTCCTTACTTTATCACAACTCTTACATTTGTATGCCTACATGCTAAGGTTAGTAACAAATTAAGCTAAATTGACCTTAGCCACTTATTCTGAAATAAGAGTGTCTGCACACACACATTTGCACTGAAAAAACTAATTTTGTTTTAATTCACTGATTTTTATTTCAGTGCCAGTTTGTGTGTAGGTCAGTGCCTAAAATCTGCCCTTTCACCTCAAACTCACACACTCATGTATCCTGCTTTTTTGATTCCACCCCCCCCCCCATCTATGCCTATTATTTTATCATTCCATTTTTTCTGCTTCTTCTTGTATACCCCTTCCCAATACTTCTTAGCTTTCATCCTGCTAATGTAAACAATCTTCCAAAGGTATCTTGCTTTCATCTGTAATATGCTTAAGCCCCTTTGTTTTCAGTTTAAACCAGTTTTTATTTTTAAAAAACCCCTGGTTTTACAAAAAGTATTATTCGGGTTTTTTTTGATTTACACTCTACTTTTGTATCTTTCAAATATATAACAAAATAACTTGTTTAATTATGAAAATACAATACTTTGCATGAGATATATGTATTACGATAATACAATAGTCTTTGTGTATATGCAAAGCTATCTGTTGTAGTAAGGCTATGTATTAGTCTAGAACAGTGGTTCTCAACTGGGGTACATGTACCCCTGGGGGTACTGAGAGGTCTTCCAGGGGGTACATCAACTCATCTAGATATTTGCCTAGTTTTACAACAGGCTACATAAAAAGCACTAGCGAAATCAGTACAAACTAAAATTTCATACCGACAATGGCTGGTTTATAGTACTCTATATACTGTACACTGAAATGGAAGTATAATATTTATATTCCATTTTATTTATTTTATAAATATATGGTAAAAATAAGAAAGTAAGCAATTTTTCAGTAATAGCGTGCTGACACACTTCTGTATATTTGTCTGATTTTTAAGTAGTTTTTAAGTGAGATGAAACTTGGGGGTACGCAAGACAAATCAGACCCCTGAAAGGGGTACAATAGTTTAGAAAGGTTGAGAGCCACTGGTTTAGAAGATACACACAATAAACAAAGAGATACGCACACAAGTTCTGAAGTACATACGCATCTGAATGTACTGATGAATCTCATGCCCACCATGTACACATTTCAAGCTCTTAACAGATAACGGTTTAAAGATCTGACACACTAAAATGGGAAGAAAATGAAAATCTGTATCAGAATGTGTTTCAGAATACAAGGAAGTATTTGAAAATTAAAAAAAACAAAAACAGGAGAAAAGGATGAAGTTGAATGTATGTGCTGCAAAGGGTGTGGCCCAATTATTAAATGTAAATATTATAGGCTTTTAGTTCTAAGTCTACAACAGTAAACTGTTTATTCAAATAAAAAGTTTTATTTGGGGATTAGAGATACATTGTTTTCTTAAACAGAGGTGGCATTGTGTTTTGAGTTCTGTTTTAGTTCTGCAGCAAACTACATTGAATTCCATTAATCAAAGCATGAATCTACTGAATACTTTTCCCCCTGTCCTTCTATCCACCAAAATAAATCCTGATATTTACCCATAAAAATTATTAATAGTTTTTTCTACTGATTTTCACCTGTTTTTGTTGTTGTCGAAATAAACACTGATAAATTCACAGGAAAAATAAAATAAAAACAAAACAAAAAATGAAGGGCCCTAACTACACTTCAGTTTTAGTTCTTTTTGATTTTTTTTAATGCTAAAAAGAATTCCAATAGGCTACAAAACAGAAGTCTGAGCATGTACAGACATTTTTATCTCTCTCTCTCTTTCTCTCTCTATATATATAAAAAGTTGCCTACTGCATGAGGTCATATTCTTATCCATATTTTCTATGGGCCCAGTCCTGCTCCAATTGAAGTCAGTGGAAAATTGAAGCAAGTTTACTATTGATTTCAATAGGGGAAGGATTAGGCTCTAATTTGTCAAGACAACGTGTGGGCTATATTTCTCCCTCTGCCATTAGTTCTAGTATACACCAAGAGCAACATTTTTAAAGTCACATAAGTGTCTTAGGAGCCTGAGTCCTATTTGCAAATGTCATTTGGTGCTTTTGAAAATGTTATTTCAAGGCTACAGGCTCCTTTCCTGTTTCAGGAAGGAATTTCTCCACTTTAAGTGTATGTGTTCAAGCTTACTCAGAACATAAGAATGACCATACTGGGTCAGACCAAAGGTCTATCTAGCCCAGTATCCTGTCTTCCAACAGTGGCCAATGCCAGGTGCTCCAAAGGGAATAAACAGAATGGGTAATCATCAAGTGATCCATCCCCTGTCCCTCATTCCCAGTTTCTGGCAAACAGAGGCTAGGAACACCATCCCTACCCATCCTGGCTAATAGCCATTGATGATCTTATCCTCCATGAATTTATCTACTTTTTTTTAACCCTGTTAGTGTCTTGGCCTTCACAACGTTCTCTGGCAGAGTTCCACAGGTTGACTGCGTTGTGTGAAGAAACACTTCCTTTTATTCGTTTTAAACCTGCTGCCTACTAATTTCATTTGGTGACCCCCTAGTTCTTGTGTTATGAGAAGGAGTAAATAACGTTTCCTTATGTACTTTCTCCACACCAGTCATGATTTTATAGATTTCTATCATATCCCCCCTTAGTCGTCTCTTTTCCAAGCTGAAAAGTACCAGTCCTATTAATCCCTCCTCATATGGAAGTTGTTCCATTCCCCTAATCATTTGTGTTGCCCTTTTCTGAACCTTTTCTAATTCCAATATATCTTTTTTGAGATGGGGCAACCACATCTGCACGCAGTATTCAAGATGTGGGTGTACCATGGATTTATATAGAGGCAATATGATATTTTCTGTCTTATTATCTATCCCTTTCCTAATGATTCCCGACATTCTGTTAGCTTTGATTGCCACTGCACACTGAGGGGATGTTTTCAGAGAACTATCCACAAGGACTCCAAGATCTCTTTCTTGAGTGGTAACAGCTAATTTAGATCCCATCATTTTATATAAATAGTTGGGATTATGTTTTCCAATGTGCATTACTTGGCATTTATTAACATTGAATTTCATCTGTCATTTTGTTGACCAGTCACCCAGATTTCTAAGATTCTTTTGTAGCTCTTCGCAATCTGCTTGGGACTTAACTATCTTGAGTAGTTTTGTATTGTCTGCGAATTTTGCCACCTCACTGTTTCCCACTTTTTCCAGATCATTTATAAATATGTTGAATAGGACTGGTCCCAGTACAGACTCCTGGGGACACCACTATTTACCTCTCTCCATTTTTAAAATTGACCATTTATTCCTACCCTTTGTTTCTTTACTGATCCATGAGAGGACCTTCCCTCTTATCCCATGACAGCTTACTTTGCTTAAGAGCCTTTGGAGAGGGTCCTTGTCAAAGCCTTTCTGAAAATCTCAGTACACTATGTCCACTCACTTGTTGACCCTCTCAAAAATTGAGGCATGATTTCCCTTTACAAAATCATGTTGGCTCTTCCCCAACAAATTATGTTCACCTATGTGTCTGATAATTCTGTTCTTTACTATAGTTTCAACCAGTTTGCCTGGTACTGAAGTTAGGCTTATTGGCCTGTAATTGCCGGGATCGCCTCAGGAGCCTTTTTTAAAAACAATTGGCGTCACATTAGCTATCCTCCAGTCATCTGGTACAGAAGCTGATTTAAATGATAGGTTACATACCAGAGTTAGTAGTTCTGCAATTTCACATTTGAGTTCCTTCAGAACTCTTGGATGAATACCATGTGGTTCAGGCGACTTATTACTGTTTAATTTATTGATTTTTTCCAAAAACCTCCTCTAATGACACCTTTATCTGGGACAGTTCCTCAGATTTGTCACCTAAAAAGAATGGGTCAGGTTTGGGAATCTCCCTCACATCCTCAGCCGTGAAGACCGATGCAAATAATTCATTTAGTTTCTGCGCAATGGCCTTATTGTCCTTGAGTGCTCCTTTAGTCTCTCGATCATCCAGTGGCCCCACTGGTTGTTTAGTAGGCTTCCTGCTTCTGATTTGCTTTAAAAAAAATTGCTATTGCTTTTTGAGTCTTTGGCTAGCTGTTCTTCAAATTCTTTTTTGGTCTTCTTAATTATATTTTTACATTTCACTTGCCAGAGTTTATGCTCCTTTCTATTTTCCTCAATTGGATTTAACTTCCACTTTTTAAAGGATGCCTTTTTGCCTCTCACTGCTTCTTTTACTTTGTTGTTTAGCCCCGGTGATATTTTTCTGGTCCTGTTGCTATGTTTTTAAATTTGGGGTATACATTTAAGTTGAACCTTTTTTATGGTGTCTTTAAAAAGTTTCCATGCATCTTGCAGGGATTTCACTTTTGGCACTGTACCTTTTTATTTCTGTTTAACCTATTTCCTCATTTTTGTGTACTCAGGAGAATAAATGGAATACAACTTCAAGATCCTTTTGTACCATCCAGAGTCCAAATCATTGGGTCTCCTCCACTACCACTAATTCCTTGCCTTTCCAATGGGTTTTCTACATTATGGATAGAACAAAGCTCCATTGCGCCTTAACATTGCACTTTTTGATCCTGCAATTTGCTCTTTGTCATTGTCAGATTTCTGCAAATTGAGTTTCAGTGATAAAAATTTGTCGTGGATTGCCATGCTTTTGTCTTCAGTTTACAACCACCTAGTTTCCACCTAATTCATCGTGCCATCACTTTTAAAGAGTAAAAATTCCTTGGGACTGACTGCTGGATTTTGCAAGGTCCCACAGGAGTCATAAAATCCCAGCTGCTGTTTTGGATTTGCTCCAGAGCTATTAAAAAATATGGACTGACTTTTCAGGAATAAGCACACTGAATATTAAAGAAGCATCTGATGTTATTTCTGCCACTGACTAGAACTAATAAATTACCTCTATCATGTACAATATTTTTATTTTTGCTTATTTTTGTAGAGTCTTCTTAACCAATTATTTGCTCTTTCTGACAAGCGTCTCCATGGAATCCCTGGAGGAATTTGCAGGGTGATATCAACTGCTTTATTTGGGTGAGCTTGACTGCATTTTGTTATTCAGATTAGCAACAGATTAGCTGTGTTGAATTGACAACTGGCTTTGGGTGGCCAGAAAGTGGTCGTCCATTTGTTAGGATACATTTCTTACAGTGAACACATCACACCAATACTGCTATGTGCACTGGCTTCCAGTTCATTTGCATGTACATGTTTTAACTTTAAAAAGCTTCAAGTGAATTGAATCCTGATTTCTAAAGAGACAGCCTGTCTCCTTGTTTGATCCTGGAGCACTGAGCTCTTTTGAGATGTTAAAATTTAAAAAATCCTGATTTAATCAAGGCGGGGGTGGAGGTGGAGGTGGGATAGTCTTGATGAGGTCCCCATATGTGAAATGTCCGTCCTATTTCAATTAAGAGATTAAATGTGTTGACTTCCTAGTCACACTGCAAAGTCCATTTGTTCTCCAAAAGCTTAGGTAGGAGGAATAAGTAGTTGGATGCTGGTGATTCTTCAGCTGTGGGGGAAAGATGAGGGCATTTAAGATAATTTATTATTGCTTTTGGAAATTGGGAGGGATTTTAGTAGCTTTTTAATAACTGTGCATGTGGTCGGAGTACTATGTGGATGCATCTAAACTGAAATAAATAAATCTGAGGATTTGGAGCTTTAAACATATTCATATTCCAAATACCTAACATTATCACACAGGCATTTGGGATTAAAAACAAAGCTTCAAAAGCAGACAAAGAGAACCCCTCCTCCAAAAGAGGACATCCAAAATAGCATTTACAAATTGCTGTGGTAAGATCTTCCAATTCTTACAGGCCCTGATACTGCATTTGGATCTGTGCAGGTAGGCACCTATGCCCGTGCAGAGCTCATTCACTTCAATGAGACTCCACACAGCAGAAGGGTCCACCCATGCAGATCTAGCAGCTGCAGGACTAGGACAGTGATGGCACTGTAATTTACAATGTGTGCACTCTAAACTGTTCTAGCTGGCAGCTATGTTAGGTTCTTATCCTCTTATATGGGGACAGAGACCCACATTGTGCTAGCAATGGTTACATATACACGTGTATAAATCATTATTAATGTGATGCTAGTTAATTAAGAGGAAGATACAAATCTTGTCATACCTGAGTACTGGGCACACTGAAACTCTATTGTATACAGTATTGTCTTCTCTGTATACTTCTGTTTGTTTTTCTTCCCTTGTATTTTCTTTTATTAAAAAGGCTGCTTATCTTCAAAGCTGTTTGTCACAGTGTAGCAGATCAGATCAAAAGGTTCATGGATGAGACATTCAATGTATGCCTACACTTGAAGTTTTAGGTGTTTAACACGTTAATTAGCAAATGTTAATGGGGGGCAAGCAGGGGCATGCCTTCCCGCAATGATCAGCAAGGGCACAGAGCTCCTCGGGCCACAATGGGGGCACAGAACATGCCCCACCAAAAGCAGACAAATTTAAATTCTTGCGCATGTCCCCGAATGTTAACAAAAATGGTAGTACTACATTCTAGTGCAAACACTAATGTTTGTTGTTAGTTGTGTACCCAAACATTTATTGCTAGCTGTACTGAACCGCAAAGTACCTAGGAACAAATGCTCATAGGCGCCGACTTTAGTCGGCACCGGTGGGTGCTCACGCCCCCAGCCCCGCCCCAACTCCATTAATAAACCATTAATAAGATAGGTCCAATTTTCAAACCCAGATGCAGAAAGGTAAGCCCCTAAATCAATGTCAGTTCCTAAATAAAAATGAATAATCTTCTATAGGGCTGATCACCTTGAACTCCCCTGAACTTCGTGGGATTTGTGGGTTCTCAGCAACCTTGAAAATAAGGCCACTTTTAAGCCCCGATTCAGCTTGGTACTTAAGTATTTGCCTAATTTTCAGCATTGATTTCATGTGCTTAAGAACCTTCGTGAATTGGCTCCTCTGGCCATGGGGGGAGGGGGCAGGGTGTCTCGGAGCTCCGGCCATGAAGGGGGAGGGGGTTTCGGGGCTCCAGTGGTGGGGGGAAGGGGAGCTCCAGCCATGGGGTGGGGCAGGGGTCTTATGGTTCCAGCCTTGGGGAGACAGGGGGAAGTCTCGGGGCTCAGGCCATGGGGGAAGGAGTGGGGCTCGGGGTTCTGGCTGTGGGAGAAGGGGCAGGGAGTCTCGCGGCTCCAGCCGTGGAGTGGGGCCAGGGGGGCTTGGGGCTCCGGCCACGGAGCAGGGAAGAGGGGCTCGGGCCGTGGGGGTGTTATACCAATAAAATAAAAACCAGCAGGATCTTATTAAAGAGGATAAGGCAAAATGTCACATTTATTGTGAATACAAAAAGAATCATAGTAAGCAGTCAGTTATTCATTCAGTTTCACATTCATTCATACACACACACACACACACACACACACAGGTTCTGCATAGATGTCATAGTTACCAGCCTAGAAGTTGCTCATGCCAAGTTACTGGCCAGGTAACCTGGGCATGAGGGTGGAGCCGAGTCCTTGTCAGATGCATCTGATGCTCATGGAGGGTGGTAGCAGAACCAGACTCAAACTCCTCAGTCCTTAGAGGCCATTCTTATAGGAATTAATTCCTATGTTAGTCTATGGGAACTGTTTCATCCTGCTGTTGCTAACTCAATCAGCAGATGGCACATTCCTGGTGGCATTCCTGGTGGTTCCACACTGTCCAAAGTTTGTTTTTCTCATCCTTCCAGGTGGTGGGGTGGATCCCAGTTTACCCTCCGGGGGTTGTCTGATCGGTCTCCACTTGACGCCTTTTTCAGCCGATGGTCACTGAATTCCTAGGCTGGCACCTCCCTGATCATTCATTCATTCATTCATTCATTATCTACACCAAGCATCCATCCACATACATCCTGTATCTTAATCACATTTTACTGTCTCCACCACTTTCAGGGTGTGTACTAATTTATTTGAGACTCGGGTGGGAGTCTTTCTATGCTGTTTCTAGATATAAAGATGCATAAGGAACAAAATCAAATAACTTGTTTGCAAGTTTCTCATAGCAATACAGTATCTTTCTGACAATGGCTTACAGGTTTTACATAGACAGTAGCTTGCAAGTTTAACAAGGGATCCAAGAGATCTTTTACTTGGTAATGCTATGAGGTTTAAATTGTGGGGGACAAATTATGAGGAGTTACTTTCACTTGGGGAATCACTTTCAGTACCTTATTTAATATCCCTACAGGGGGTTGCAAAGGGGTGGAGGCTGGAGCCAGGGGCTAGCCTCCCTGAAATGGGACTTCACCCGCCACCCATGTAGAGCGGTTATATTACCTCTGTATTTGGCACTGGTATAACTACTACTGGAATACTGCATCTAGTTCTTGTGTCCATAATTCAAGAAGGTTTTGATTATTGCTCCAGAATTAGGTACTTTCTTTAATTTGAATAATGTATATGATAGTTCTGTTGCACTTGTGAAATATCTATTTTGAGATCCACTGCCCAAATATTTTAATGCAGAACTCAAAATAATAATCAACTGTGGTAAATTCATTTAGGGCAGGCCGGCACTTGTAAAGCGGTGAGGGCCATATTACTCCAAAGAAAACAGCTGAGGGCCGAAACCCCCCAGCCCCACAGAAACACCGCCCCCCCCCCCCAGCACCGCCCGCTCGCCTCCTCAGCCCCCCCCCCCCCGCCACTGGCTCACCTGCCGCCCTGCCACTGCCCGCCCACTCAGCTCGTCATCCCCCACCCCGCCCAGCTCGCCTACTCACCCCCTGCCGCCCGCTCGCCTCCTCAGTCCCCCAGCCACCGCCGCCAGCTCACCGGCTCCCCCCGCCGCCAGCTCACCTGCCTGCCCACTGCTGGCCTCTTACCTTCTGCCGCTGCCCCCGCCCCCTGCCTGCCACTGGCCTCTTCACCAGCCCGCCCACCTGCCGGCCGGCCATTGGCCCCTTCACCAGCCCGCCCACCTGCCGGCCATTGGCTTGCCCCACCCCACCGCTTGCCTACTCACCCCCCTGCGGGCCGCACAGTGAGCCCACCTACTCACCTACCCCCACCCTTACCCCCCGCGGCCGCCCAGTGAGCCCACATGGGCCGCATGTTGTGCAGGCCTGATTTAGGGTGTTAGTACCCTATCCTGCAATCCTGGCTGAGACTAAAAATAAAAATAAGTCAGACAAATCCTGCCCTCACTTTCACCCATGCAAACCCACTGAAGTTACTTGAACAGCAAAAATTGGATAATTGATTTCTGTGAGTGTGTTTTACCCAGGGCCGGCTCTAGGTTTTTTGCCACCCCAAGCAAAAAACAATTTGGCTCCCTCCCCCCCGCCCCTTTTTTTGGGGCTTTTACACATGTTTGCACTTTGCAATTTTGTTTTGACTGTTCAAAATGAAAAAAAAAATGAAAACAGAAAATTTTTAGTTAGTGAAATGAAACAATTTCCTACTAGTGTAATTTTAACATTTAATTTTAACAAAATCATAATTACAAGCAATTTGGGTTCAACTATACACTATAATGAAAAACGTTAGTGTCTTCCAGTTTCTCATAAATTAAGAGAATTTATATTAACTGAATTTTTCTGGTTTTTATACTTGCATAGTCTTTTAATAACTCAGTGAAATCTAAATTTTTTGCAATAGTATTTTCAATTGAAATGAATGCAAGTCCTGACAAATGATTTTGAGACATGGTGGACCTCAAATAATTTTTTAGTAATTTCAGTTTTGAGAAACTGCGCTCACCAGAAGCCACTGATACTGGTAATGTTAAAAGAATGCGTAATGCTATAGCAGTGTTTGGAGTTAAAAAATCATTTCTTGCTATAAATTCTAATACTTTTAGAGGAGAAGTTTTAGGACTTATTAGCTCAGATAAAGCTATTAATTCATCATACAATTCTACTGCATCAATGTCAGCAGCGTTATCAGTATTGAGCGCTAAATTTAGGTCTTCGCAGTGCTTCATGAGGTCTTCTTTGGAAAACTGATTTTTAATATTTCCAATATCGTATAAAAATTCAAAAGTTTCACAATGACCATGCAACTGACAAAATCTTTCTTCAATGGAAGTTATAGCTACATCCAAAATACAATAGAAACATTCAACTTTAAACCTCTCTTTTGGCTTGAGAATAGGATCATCATGAGCCTCATAACAAAAAACTGTCTTGTTTTTTTCTGAGGACGAATGAATTGTTGAGGTGCAAACGTTGGTGTAAAATCAAGATCCTCTGCTATTGTTGTTGCTTCTTTGACAGTTTCTTCAAATCCTTCATCTGAATGGTATTTTTTAAAATATTCCAGCATTTTATTCAAAATCGTCTTTGCCTCGGATATGTCTGTGGTTATGTTCTACATAACTTTCCTGGACAAATTAATTTGATTTAGAATATTATGCCAAATAATTGTGCAACATGAAAATTGAAACTGCATCATTTTCTGAGTCAATGTTTCAGCTTCATGTTGAAATGAAGGATCATACGACAAGTCCTGGCTTATTTCGAATAGTGCATCGTAAATCTCTCCTGATGAATATGGGAATAGTCTAACAGCGTCTATCCTGCTTTCCCATCTAGTTTGACTTAGAGGTTTAAGTGTGAGTTTTTGTTCAAGATGCTTCTTCAAGACTACCCAATGGTGTGTGGAAGCACTGAAAAGTTGTAAGTTGCTTGCACTGTGGTAAAATATGAAACGGCATCTTTAGATGATTTGGCGGCATCACTGACAACCAGATTGAGCGAATGCGCATGGCAAGGAATGAAAAAAGCTCTATTGTTTAAATTCAATATTCTTTGCTGTACACCTGCATGTTGTCCTTGCATGTTTGAGCCATTATCGTACCCTTGGCTACGCATATTTTCTAAAGGTATTCCATAGTGTTCCAGTCTCTGTAGAATTACATCTGTGAGGGCTTTCCCAGTGGTTTCGTTCACTGGTATAAATTTTTGGAAATGTTCACAAATTTTCACCTCTGCATTTTCATCAGTTTTCACAAATCGTAAAACTATTGACATTTGCTCAGTTTTGCTCAGATCTTGAGTACAATCAACTATAATTGAGTAATATTTGGCATGTTTCAAATTCGATAAAATTCTATTACGCACTCCATTAGAAATTAATTGTATTCTCATTTTGTGTATTTTTACCCAAAAAATGTGTGTGAATCTCTCCATCTTTCACTCTTCGTACATGCTCAGCCATAACATTATCAAATTTTGCCAATAACTCAACCAATTTTAAGAAATTTCCATTGTTATTCTCATATAAAATATCCGAGGATCCACGGACTGCGAGGCACTGTTCGGCTAGGAAATTAATGATTGCCAGTAAACGTTCCAACATAGCTTGCCAACGTAGAATTTCTGAATTTAGTAGACGTTGCTGTGCCGCATCGACTGTTGTACTGGAACGTAATCTGTTTGCCAGCTCAATCCAATTTGTCAACGAGCGTAAATGATTTTTTGATGTTCCATGTTCTTTCAAATGCTGATGCAAATTTCACCAGTCATTAAAACCTGCAGTTGTCAGAAGAATGTCCGAGTTACAGAAGAGTTTGCAGCAAAAACAGAAAACTACATCTTTGGTCTGTGAATACACTAACCACGATCTATTAATTTGTTCCCCATTTTTCATTTTTTTCTTCATACTGGATGGCATAAATCGACGATTCATCTCATTAAATGGATATTCAAATGTAGGATCTACTTTCGAAGGACCTTTTTTCACAATAATCATTCGCATTGCATCAGTAATTATTGTCGTCCATGTACTTGGATCCAATCCTATGTCAGCAAAACGAAAATAAGAAAGAAAAACTTGTAGCACCTTAGAGACTAACAAATTTATTTCAGCATAAGCTTTCGTGGGTTAATACCCACTTCATCGGATGCATGGAATGAAACACACCGCAGACAGACATTTATGTCCATCAACTTCATGAAAAAATTTAAATCCATCAACTTCATGAAAAAACTCGCACAGATACAGACAGACATCATCTTCCTTTCCAACTGCAAACAAATGGACATCATACCTAAAGGACTAAAGGTAAAAAATCCATTACAATCTACTTACCACACAGACTATGCTGAGAGATTGTGCCTCACACTCTCAAAGAAACTGCGAAACCACCTGATCAACATCCTATACAGCAAACAGGGAAAGATTAAGACTGAGCTCTCAAAACTGGATACTCTTATGGAAAACCAACCTTCCACACAAACTCCTTCATGGACTGACTTTACAAAAACTAGACAAGCCATTTACAACACAAGCTTTGCTTCTTTACAAAAGAAAAAGGACACTAAGCTATCTAAACTGCTGCATGCTACAAGGAACCACAACAGCAGTTCCCTTACCCCACCCAACAATATTGTTAATCTTTCCAGCTATACTCTCAGCCCAGCAGAAGAATCTGTCCTTTCTCGGGGCCTCTCCATTTGTCCCTCCAGACCCACGAACATGATACAGTTCTGCGGTGACCTAGAATCCTACTTTCAACGTCTCCGACTCAAAGAATTTTTCCAACAGACCTCTATACAACATACTAAGCCACAGAATCCTTCCTACCAAAACTACAAAAAGGAGGATTCTGCGTGGACTCCTCCTGAAGGTCGAAACAACAAATTGGACTTCTACATAGACTGCTTCCGTCGCCGTGCTCGAGCTGAAATTGTAGAAAAGCAAAATCACTTGCCCCATAACCTCAGCCGTGCAGAACACAATGCCATCAACAGCCTCAGGGACAACCCTAACATCATAATCAAAAAGGCTGACAAAGGAGGAGCTGTCGTCATCATGAATAAGTTGGAATATGAACAAGAAGCTGTCAGGCAGCTCTGTAACTCCACATTCTACAGGCCTTTATCCTCTGACCCCACTGAGGAGTACCAAAAGAAACTGCACCATCTGCTCCAGAAACTCCCTGGAAAAGCACAAGAACAAATTCGTACAGACACGTGCCTAGAACCCCGACCAGGCACATTCTATCTGCTACCCAAGATCCATAAACCTGGTAATCCTGGACGCCCCATCATCTCAGGCATTGGCACCCTAACAGCAGGATTGTCTGGCTATGTAGACTCTCTCCTCAGGCCCTATGCTACCAGCACTCCCAGCTATCTTCGCGACACCACTGACTTCCTGAGGAAACTACAATCCATCGGTGATCTTCCAGACAACACCATCCTGGCCACTATGGATGTAGAAGCCCTCTACACTAACATTCCACACAATGATGGACTACAAGCTGTCAGGAACAGTATCCCTGATACTACCACGGCTAACCTGGTAGCCGAACTTTGTGATTTTCTCCTCACCCACAACTATTTCACATTTGGGGACAATATTTACCTTCAAGTCAGTGGCACTGCTATGGGTACCCGTATGGCCCCACAGTATGCCAACATTTTTATGGCTGACTTAGAACAACGCTTCCTCAGCTCTCGTCGCCTAACACCCCTACTCTACTTGCGCTACATTGATGATATCTTCATCATTTGGACCCATGGAAAAGAAGCCCTTGAGGAATTCCACCATGATTTCAACAATTTCCATCCCACCATCAACCTCAGCCTAGACCAGTCCACACAAGCGGTCCATTTCCTAGACACCACTGTGCTAATAAGTAATGGCCACATTAACACCACCCTATACCGGAAACCTACTGACCGCTATACTTACCTACATGCTTCCAGCTTCCATCCTGGACACACCACACGATCCATTGTTTACAGCCAAGCTCTAAGATACAACCGCATTTGCTCCAATCCCTCAGACAGAGACAAACACCTACAAGATCTCTATCAAGCATTCTTACAACTACAATACCCACCTGCTGAAGTGAAAAAACAGATCGACAGGGCCAAAAGAGTACCCAGGAGTCACCTACTACAAGACAGGCCCAAAAAAGAAAATAACAGAACACCACTAGCCGTCACCTTTAGCCCCCAACTAAAACCTCTCCAGCGCATCATCAAAGATCTACAACCTATCCTAAAAGATGATCCCTCACTCTCACAGATCTTGGGGGACAGACCAATCCTTGCTTACAGACAGCCCCCCAACCTGAAGCAAATACTCACCAGCAACCACACACCATACAACAAAAACACCAACCCAGGAACCTATCCTTGCAACAAAGCCCGATGCCAACTCTGTCAACATATCGATTCAAGTGATACCATCACAGGGCCTAATCACATCCGCCACACCATCAGGGGCTCATTCACCTGCACATCTACCAATGTGATATATGCCATCATGTGCCAGCAATGCCCCTCTGCCATGTACATTGGCCAAACCGGACAGTCTCTACGCAAAAGAATAAATGGACATAAATCTGACATCAGGAATCATAACATTCAAAAACCAGTAGGAGAACACTTCAACATCCCTGATCACTCAGTGACAGATTTGAGGATAGCAGTGTTGCGACAGATTAACTCCAAAAGCAGACTTCAAAGAGAAACTATTGAACTCGAATTGATATGCAAACTAGATTGCGTTGCCTCCGGATTGAATCGAGATTTGGAATGGCTCGGCCATTATGTTAATTGAATCTATTTCCCTTAAGTTAACGATCCTCATTCACACCTGTGTGACCATCTTGTTTATCACTTCAAAAGCTTTTTCTTCCCCTGCTGTCATGTTTCCTCTCAACTAATTAGCCTCTTAAGATTGGTCTATACACCTGGACCTTATCAAGTTTCTCTGACTGTATAAATGTCTGTCTGCAGTGTGTTTCATTCCATGCATCCGATGAAGTGGGTATTAACCCACGAAAGCTTATGCTGAAATAAATTTGTTAGTCTCTAAGGTGCTACAAGTTTTTCTTTCTTATTTTCGTTTTGCTGACACAGACTAACACGGCTACTACACTTAAACCAATCCTATGTCAGTCTCTCCACCTTCCAATAATTGTTCTTCAGTTTTAGATTTGGATAACAGTTCTTTGTTTCTGGACTCTTCAGCTGAAGATGTAAATCTTTGGATGGATTGTGATTGTTCGTCTTTATCAGTCAGCGAAGATAATCTTTGGTCAGATTGTTGTTCATCTTTATCAGTTGATAAAGATAATCTTTGGTCCAATTAGTCTTCATCAGTTGATGAATAATCACCTTTAATGCATTCCTTAGAACTTTCTCCTTGATTGTCAACTTTTTTAAAATCCTTTTTTGAAGTAAGAGAGAGTTTTTCTAATTCTTTTTGCCGTTTCTCTCTTTGTTGCCGGTAGGCAGCACCGGAAAGTCATTTTCATTTTTGTCCCGGCATTTTAGCCCTATAACCATTGGCACCGACGTGAAACGGAAATTAGCACGAATGGCGCAGATAGGGCAGCACACTATACACATGTAATCGTGATTTGAGTGACTGTGTCACAACGTGACACGATATTTTTCATGTCATACTCCTATCATACTACTGTACTTGCCGCTAGTCATCGGGGCGAGAGAGCTCCCCACGAGCTCAGACACACACTGGACCCAGCTCTGTTGGCGTTTTCCTAGCGCTGAGGCTGCCCAGCTGTGAGCCCAGGGGTAAGCAATGGAGAGAGCTCTGGGGCTGGAGGAGCCAAGGAAGAAGTGCTGGGCTAGCTGGACAGATGCTGCCCCTCTCTGCCAGGTCACTTGCCCCCTGCAGGAGGGAGGCAGAAGGAGACTCCAGGCACCAGCACACTGTGTGGGGCTGGGGAGGGATGTAGCAGCCTCTGGGGCTCTAGCAGACAGAAGCTCCCCAGGTGTCCCGAGGACCCTCCTGCCCGGCCTGTTTGCTTGCTCTTACCTTGCTGTGGATCTGGCCCTAGGTGGACTCCTCTCCCGTTGCCGCCGTTCCTGGTGATTGGGGCTCCTGCTGGATCCCGGCGCCGGTCTTCTCCTTGGCCCGGGGAGCTCGGCTCTGCCCCCGGGAGAGCGGCGCGGCCACTTCCCGCGGGAAAGCGGCGTGACCCGCTTAGCCGGCTCCCTGCCCCGGCTGCGGTGGGGCAGGGCAGCCAGGGTCGGCTCCCCCCTGTGGGGGGGGTGGCTGCTGCTGCGGGAGAGTGGTGCAGCACGACCCCTCTTGCGCTCCCTGGCCCAGCTACGGCGGGACAGGGCAGACACGGGCGGCTCCCCCCTGGTGGCGGGGAGGGGTGGCCGCTGCCGCGGGACCCTGCTCTCCCTGCCCCGGCTGCCTCCCCCCTGGGGCGGGGGGCAGCCATGGGCGGCCGCTGTCGCTGGAGAGCGGCGCTGCTCCCCGCACTCTCTGCCCTGGCTGCGGCAGGGCAGGGCAGTCACGGGCGGCTCTCCCCTGGATGGGGTGGCCGCTGCCGCAGGAGAGCGGCGCCGGGCGAACCAACTCCCTGCCCTGCCAGGGGAGAGCCGCCCGTGGCTGCCCTGCCCCACCGCAGCTGGGCAGGGCAGCCAGGATCGGCTTCCCCCTGTGGGGGCGATGGGGTTGCCGCTGCCGCGGGAGAGCGGGGCCGCACCACCCTGCTCCCCGCTCAGCCTGGGCAAGGCAGCGTTACCGGCTCCCTCCTGGGGGGTGGGGGGAGCGGCGGCTGCCCTCTGCCCCTAGTACTTTGCCGCCACAAGCACCAGCTTGTTCTGCTGGTGCCTGGAGCCGCCCCTGGTTTTACCCAAGAAGGAACAAGATCAAGTCCCTAATGCAAATTAAGAAGAGATTTATGATGTGATTCATTTTGAATTGGTAACTGGCTTGCCTGCTGATTTTTATTTATGTATAGGAAATGACAATCACCATTACCACTCCCATGCTGTTATACTCCTCCTAAAAATCTTGTGACAAGTGTATGTTTGGGTTTCCCTTGAACATTTTATTGCTTCTCTTCACAATGTCTTTTGTATTGATTGCTATAACAGATGGCTGTAATAACAACTGATTGCATTAATTATAGAATAGTTTACATTTATGTAGTGCATTTCATCCTCATGGGAATTCCAAAGCATTTCACAAACTACTGGTATCACTGTTGTAGGGTACCACGGAAGATTGTATTACGGCATAGCAAGGGTGTTTTCGCTTTCTCACGTTGTCTTAGCGGGCCGGTTACTGCAGGTCAAGGCCTGCCAGCTGCAGCTTGTTATGAATTAATTAGAACTGCTTTATATGGCCTTGAGCCAGGAGGCGGCCGTGGCCTGTGAAAAGCCCCTGCTTACTTATGTATGAGATGCTTATATATAGTTGCATAAGCCCGGCCCCGCTTTGGGCTCCGTACCAGGCTGAATTTCGGTGAGCTGGGTTCCCCGTGTCCGTGACAGCAACCCCAGGAGTCCCCGTTGTGGATGTGTCACTTTGCCTTCAATAAAGCCAATAACACACTGTGTGTGTGGGCCTCGTTCTTGCAGAGCTCCCTGGGTAGGCCCGCAGCCTCCCACGAACGTAACAACTGTACATGAGAATTACATTAAAAGTTTAAAAAGTTTGAACTCAGATTAATTGGAATGTATTTAAACTGTCCCTGTAACCTTTCAAAAAGGAGGTAGGGTGAGGCAACTTTGGAACTAACTTGCTGTTTTCCTGAAAAAAGACTAAATGTTTGGAAAAAATCATTAAAGTAACATTGTTTTGACAAACATGAACTGTTGGGAAAACTAATTGGTTGCTTCTCAGCAAAGAGACAAAATGAGTGAATTAATACCTTCTATTGGACTAGCATCAGTTGTTGAGAGAGACAAGCTTTCGAGTTTACACAGAGCAAAGACTGAATCCTGCAGGATGCTGAGCTCTCAGTTCTCTACAGAAGGAGAATGCTTGGCACATCAGATAATTAAACCCTTGGATTCTGGAGAACTCATTAAGGTTTTTTATAGAACCTTGAAAATTAAGAACTGAAGCATATTTAGAAATAAATCAATATATTGTAGTCAGAGAAAATAGCGCTTGTGTTAGTGAATGCAAACGCTGATGCTTTGTGCTGTGTTCCTTTCTCTCTCATCATACAATAGGCAGATTTATATCAAGTGTATATATTTATTTTTTAATAAAACTCCCTAGCTAATAATTTTCACTGTGATGTACTTTGATGATAGTACAATATTGTGCTACCTGGAGAAGAAGAACCGCATTTTACAGTCTATTCATTCTCTCTCTTCTTGGAAGGCTCCAGGAACAGAGTACAAAATACTATAAAATGTATTACAGCCCTTTGTAACAACAAAGACCAAATAACTCAACAAAAGAAGATCCTTTGATGTGTGATTGTGAGTGGTAGAACATATTAACCATCAATACGAGCTAACCGTGGTGTCCCAACAATAACACTAAAGAAGTTGAAACGCCACAAATAAGGTGACCCGTAATTTTACCGTGCAATAAAATCTCTCATTAAATAAACCGTAACACAACCTACTTAGCGGGGTAAGCTGTAGCTACCCCAATTATGCCCAGATCAACAAATAGTGTCACCAATAATTAATTAGTGTCTAACTATCCCTGATGATCCCCCCCCCCCCCCCCGCCCACTCCAAACACCCATGATTCTAATATATCAGATTCTTCCTGAGGGATAATATAATACCCTAGCTCAAATTTTCTAGACAGGCTTAAAAACCTTAGGGTCGTATCATCTTCCCCCACGTTAAAATTCACATGAAGTGCCTTTCGGGGAGGAAATCTACACAAAGGTTCCCTCATAGAGATTTTCCCCCACCCATGACCCCATTGGAGGCTTTGCTCCCTGCCTGTGGAAAAGGATTTTGGACCCATTCCCAAACCTGGATGATCCCAGGAGATAGAACCTCAGCATGGATGGCTGTGTTTCCTCAATATCTGTGACCTCCAGGGAGCTTCTTGGCTCTCCTTCAGCACAGCCTCAATTGGTATCATCTGTGAATTTCAGTAATGGTCACTCTGACATTAATAAAGATGCTGAATAAAACTGGACCTTATACTGATCCCTGAAATTCCTCCTTAAGTGTCTCCCTTCCATCTCAATACACTGTCATTTAGTTTTACCCTTTTTTTTACAGTCCTACTATGGAAATATTTGAATTCAAATCAGTTTGACAATTTTGAGTAATATTTCAGAAGATGCAATCAAGTGTTTTACAAAAATTCAAACATAGAACATATATTGTGTTCCTGTTATCTACCAAGGGCCCAGACCTGCAGCTTTTATTCATACAGGCAGGGCTTATGTGAGCGGTTCTGATGATTATTACTGCCTTAATGGAAATCCATAGGGTCAGCAAGGGACTATGCAGTGGAAAGCAACTGGTCCCTGCTCCACTTGTATATCATTCCCCCTGCCTCTTCAAGCCCAGCGAAGCTCAGAGTTTTCTCCAAAGTCCCAAAGGAATGTTTCCTAGAGCTGCAGCTCTCTAATGCCCCTCCTGCTAGGGGTGGTGTGGGGAGAGAGAGAGAGAGAGATCTACCGATTTTCACTTCCTTCTGCTTAGGAGAACACAGGAGGCAATTAAGGATATTATGAACAAAATTAAAATCTTAGCACCTTATCGATAAAAGCCTGCTGCCACAAGGTGCTGACCCCCTCCTACTGGAGAGTGCTGACCAAGGCCGGCTGTACCTTTTTTGCCGCCCCAAGTGGCAAAGGAAAAAAAGCTGCCGCCAGCATGCTGCCGAAGACAGAAGAGTGGAGGAGCTCCCGCAGGCATGCCGCCGAAGACGGAAAAGCGGTGGAGCTGCCAGCGGCGTACTGCCAAAAACGGAAGAGCGGAGGAGCTGCCGCAGATGTGCCGCCAAAGACAGGAGAGCAGAGGAGCTGCTGCCAGAGTGCTGCCGAAAGCCGCCGGAGTTCCGCTCTAAGAACACCCAGGATGCCGCCCCTTACCGTTTGCCGCCCCAGGTGCCTGCTTCCTAGGTTGGTACCTAGAGCCGGCCCTGGTGCTGAGCATCTGCAACACCCTTTGAAGTCAGGGGGAGAGAGGAGGATAGTCAATATTGACCAGTATGTGCTTGCCCCTTGTGTTTTTGAGTTCTAAGGACTGTTCCTTCTGGCACAGGTTTTCCCCCCCACACAGAAATCAATAATTCTGACCAAAAAGTATATCAAAACATGTGTTGGACATCTTTAGGGAAATTGTGAATTCCAATTGAGGCTGTTATCACATTTCCACTTCACTGGTCCTCCATTATTGATATAGGAATCTCAGTTTTCCAACTTGGGCACTGTCATAAGAGACCAAACCCTGCATTTGGACTCCCCCCCAAATGAAAATTTGCAGTAGGTCTGTAACAGGGTTCACCACCCACAACAGCACCTTCTCCGGGCCTGGTCGGGAATAGCAGCTTTCTTTCCCATATGGCACCCCCATCAACGGTCACTCCATTGCTGCAGTGGTCTCTCATCCCATAATTCAGTGTTCCCTCCCCACAACTCAGCCCTCCAACTAGGTCACTATATGGTCCCCAACCCCCACACTTCCAGGGTATCCAAATCTCCCCAGACCAGCTGTCTGGATGGCACCTCCAACAGTCCTGTGCCACTTCCCAGTGGCTGATAGGGGAATCCAGGTTTTCTGTTTGTGTTCCAGTCCAAGGGCCCTATAACCAGCAGGCAAGGTCTACACAGCCCCCTTCATTGTTGCTGTTTTCCTGGGCTTCTTTCTACCCTGTCTTCTCTGGTCCTTATTCTTTACAACTCCTCTGGGGTTGGGGCTTCTTCCCAGGCTAGGCTCCCAGGGCTTATTCTCCCCCTGTGGATTGTTGTTGTTGCTTCCATCTCTGTCGTCATCATCATTGTCTTCTTCTCCCCCCAGCGAGTGACTCCAGGTTCGAACCCTACTACAAACTTCCTCTCGTTATATTCCTTACATAGCTTCTCCATCAGCAATTAATATTTCTACAAGTGTTTGCACATGTCCATCCTACTGTAGGTGTGTGCATGCCCCGAGCAGAGTCGCTGGAAATTTTTCCCTCAGTGGTACCCATCAGGGCAGCTCGGGCACCCCCTGGTGCCACATACACATAGCGCTGGTATAAAGGGCCCAGACGTGCTGGGCCCTTCCAGTTCCTTCTTTCTAGCCAATCACCAATGTAGAGGGGTAAGAGGGCAGGTCGTGGAATGGACATGAGCAACACGTCTTGAAGAACACCACTTATGGAAAGCTTAGTAACTTTTTTTATAAATCCCAGAGCCTCCCTTCAGGTGCAATTCTGAAGGTTAATTGGCCATCTTAACCTCTTTAGAGCTGGTGTGGGGTGGTGCATAAATAACTATTTGCTGGACGTAAATGTTAATTTAAGTTCCCACATTAGGGGTTTGGATGTTGCTGTTTGAAAACTGGGCCCACAAGCTCATTACATTTTTTTAAAAATGTTTTGCCATTCAACTTTGATTTGCTCTATGTTTTCCCACTCTACTTAAGGAGATATAAGTTGGAAGCTCTTTGGGGCAGAGACTGTATCCTTGAATGTTTTACAATGCAGCCCTTTAGCGCTACCGTATGTAAATATGAAATGATTGATTGATTACAATTTTATGACACACCTGGGATCAATAACTGTGAAAAATAAAAATTCTACCGTAAGAGAACACCATGCGTGTATGAAGTGCCTCCACTGTATCTTACTCCATCTTGTTTTTTACTTTTGTTTTTGATGCTTTTCCCTTGTGTTGTTTTATACACAAGGTGGGAAGGGGGAGGGATAGCTCAGTGGTTTGAGCATTGGCCTGCTAAACCCAGGGTTGTGAGTTCAATCCTTGAGGGGGCCACTTAGGGATCTGGGGCAAAAATTGGGGATTGGTCCTGCTTTGAGCAGGGGGTTGGACTAGATGACCTCTTAAGGTCCCTTCCAACCCTGATATTCTATGATTCTACACCAGATTTTTTTTTAATAAAGGCAGATGACAAAAAGTATTTTGCTTTTTTTGGTGTGTGCAATTCTGAGTACTAAGTGTCACCAAAAGAAAGAAAGAAAGGTAGAGTAGCTCAATATATATTCAGTAAAATTAAAAAATGGAAACAAAGTTGCCGTGTGTGTGTGTGTGTATATGTATGTAATATTTAATGTATAGAGTGTGCTTTTTTCAAGCATAAAAACTAACCCATCTACACAAACCACTGCACATTTTCAAGACTTACTAGTGGATATGTTTCCTCTTGCTCAAGCAAAGTGAGGGGAGGAACACATTTGTTGATATTTAGCAACATATTCCATCATTTCCTAATGACTTTAGTGTCTTGGAACTGTTTCCTCCCTCTCCCCCTCTCCCCTTAATAAATTTTTGGCATGAAGAAAAGCTTGTAAGCAACTGATACAAAGCATGGAAGAATAATTTATTTTCCCCAAATGTGATTATATACACTTGATATTTCAGTAGTCTAAGGAAAAACCTCTTGTATGTTCATGCACTGACTTAGAGAAATTATCCTTCTTAGTGGCTTCGAGCTGTTCAATAAAAATATGTATTACCAATAAACAAACTAATCATTTCAAGCTTAAAATTCATTATAAATTAAATTCAAACTTTTAGCTTTTCTTCCTGTTAGACTAAAGAAGATTAATAAATTTCTTCACAAGAAAAACTGTAGTAATTTGGATGAAACAATGTTATGACATGGAAATTAAAATTGCAGAATTATGAATGAGCACCACAGTAGTTCTGCATAGACATCCGGTTTTCAGCTGGAACGCCTGGTTGAAAAGGGACCCTGGCGGCTCCGGCTGTTAAAAGTTCAGACGGTGGCACAGTGGGGCTAAAGCATGCTCCCTGCCTGTCCTGGCTTTGTGCAGCTCCTGGAAGCAGCCAGCATGTCCTTGCGGCCCCTAAGCACCCCTGGCTCTGCAGCTCCCACTGGCTGGCAACTGCAACCAATGGGAGCTGCAGGGGCGGTGCCTGTGGGTGTGGGGGAGAGCTGCATGGAGCTGGGGCAGGCAGAGAGGGTGCTTTAGCTCCCAAGTTAAAGACCGGGAGCTGCCTGAGGTAAGTGCTGCTGAGCTGGAGCCAGCACCCTGAGACCCCTCCCACACCCAAACTCCCTCCCAGAGCCTACACCAAACCCCAGCCTCCTGCCCAGTCCTGAGCCCCCTCCTGCACCCAAACCTCCTCCAAGAGCCTGCACCCCAACCCCTTGCCCCAGCCCTGAGCCCCCTCCTGTACCCCAAACTCCTCAACCCTGGCCCCAACCTGGTGAAAGTGAGTGAGGGTGGGGGAGAGTGAGTGACGGAGGGAAGGGGAATGGAGTGAGAAGGGGGCGGGGCCTCCGAGAAGGGGTGGAGAAAGGGCAGGGTGTTTGGTTTTGTGCAATTAGAAAGTTGGCAACCCTATTTCTGCAATATGTTTTACATGTACCTCCATTTCCTACTGTGCTTATTTTGTAATATATTCCAAGATTTGGGGCATTTTATGTAGATTTTTTTGGGAGAGGTACATTGGGTAATAAACTTACATTGGTCAGGCTTCTGGGAGAGATGTTAATGAGACACTTCACTCTGAATGGTCCTTTGAAATATGTGCTAACTATTTATGCTACACAATCTGTTCCACCTTGTATTTAGTTGTGACACTGAGCACATTTCCCAGACCCGAAGAAGAGTTCTGTGTAAGCTTGAAAGCTTGTCTCTCTCACCAACAAAAGTAGCTTTCTGAGGTGTCCTTGCTGGCCACATGCAAAACAGCTCCCAGTGGTAGGAGTTGGTTTTTCAGTAGTTTCTCCCAAGGGAGGGAATCCCCTTGGATAGGGTTGCTTGGCCATGCCAGGCGAGCCCTTCCTGATCAGTGGATTGTGCATCCAAGTTCCCCCAGTTACCCTTGTTGGTGTTTGCGTGTGATGCTCCTCTGGGACCCAGGGCACATAGGACCAACTTTTGGTGTTTCAGCCTCTGCCACAAGGGACATGAGGTACTTCTCTACCAACAACACTCAATACTGTCTCTGCCAATGTTTCCAGCCAATGTCTCACCACATATCCATGTCTTCCTGCTGGAAGGATTTGCGTGAATTGTTCTATGATGATCTTTTCTGCCACCTGAACACTAGTATGTCCCTCTGGCTGGAGCCACCACCAGCAATGTTCCTTCAGGCTCTGAGCAACTGCCTGTGGCCATGTGCCAGGGGGAATTTCTCCAGGTGGAACTGTAGTTGGAAGGTTTCTGATGAGATGTTGAAGGCATCAAAGACGGCTGCTTTGACATGCAAGTAGTCTGGGGCAGTCATTGTGGCGAGACTCCAGTATGCAGCCTGGGCCAGTACGGTTAAAGTAAGAGGCCAATAGGGTGGCCCAGCTTTCTCTGGGCCATCAGGCCATGATGGCCATCTGCTCAAAAGTGACACGGAACACCTTGGGGTTGACCATGGGACCCATTTTTGTCAACTTTACCGGGGTTGGATCAGCATTCCCCTTCCAATGGATAGGCTCAAGGTCACCCTGGATAAGCCACAGTTGTTGCTCTTGCTGTCATGCTGCTATATCCTTAATCAGGTGCTGCCGCTGTTGGGCAGTGAGCTGCTGGAGCAGTTGGCTGTTGCTGATGCCATTTTTGGTTTCAATAAACCATTTTAGCAGTTTCCCGATATCCATCCGTGGCTGAGTGTGTGGTTTATTTTTTCTTTCTTTCGTCCTGCTATAAGGTCTGGGACATTATTTTGCTCCTGTTTTCTACCAAATGTAATGGGATCCTTGTTGGGCTGGGTGGTCTAGTGGTTAGTGCCTAGCCAGTATGGGGGCAGTTGTAGTGGAGCCCAGACCTGGGCTCTAGTGGAGCCCAGACCTGGGCTCCAACCCAGGGCCCTTGGAGGGTCAACAGTGTTTGGCCTCCAACGGGGCCCTCTGAGTTACCCCCCTGAGTCACTTCCTACCACTACTTTCCTTCGTCAGCTTCTGGTCCCAGAAACCGTCAGCCCCAACAGGGCTCAGCATATGGTCCTGTTCCCTAAGAGAGGCTTCTCTGGCCCCTTTCCCAAGAGCCTTCAGGGTAGGTCTGTCTTCCTTCCCAGCCTCCCCCTTCTGAGCTGAGTTGCTCCCTTTTCAATCCTGTCTCCAGTTAGTTCATGCTCTGCAAGGTTGGAGGGACTGTGCTACCTGGGTCCAGTATTGTCCTTTAACCCTTTCTGGCCCAATGTTTGGGGTTTGTATACCCCATCACACTCACCCATAACAATGTTATGTTCAGCAACAAACTCTTTGCCTAAACCATGGGAACAGCCATGGGTACTAGGATGACTCCCCAGTATACCAACCTCTTCATGGGCCACTCTGAAGAAAATTTCTGGACAGATGCACCATGAAAGCAATAATGTACCTCAGATACACCAATGATATTTTCATCTTCTGAACAGAAGACCTTAACTCCCTCAGATTTTCACCACAACTTTAGTTGTCTAGAGCAATCCCTCACTAGCATAAACTTCCTGGACGCCACAAACAGCTTCAACAATGGAATGCTACAGACAACTATCTACAAGAAACTTCACAGATCCAGTAACCACTACAAACACACCAAGAAATCTGTTATTTACAGTCTGACACTTGGATTCCACAGAATCTGCTCCAAAGAGAAAGTCCGGCACATACACAGTAACACACTTAAAACTGCCTTCACTAAACCAAAACATTCCACCACAGTATATAGCACCATGGAATACCCCACCCAAATATCCCAAGACAACCTGCTTAAATAGAGAAATAAAGCCCCCTCTGGCCTCACAGCCCTGGTTGTCACCTACCACCCCACACTCAAATCATATGGAGTATCATTAACCACTTATAACCCATACTTGATGGGGACTACATGCTGAAAGATATCTTTCCTGAACCCCTCTTCTGGATTTCAAACAAATCCCCAGCCTCCCCAAGCTCATCCTCAGAAGCAAGCTCCCCACAGACCAGGACACACCAACTCAAAGTGGCACCAGACCCTGCCAGAACAACAGATGCAAAACCTGCAGACATATCTCCACTGCTACCGTGATCAACACCACCCACAACACACCTTTCAAAATCCTTGAATCCTATACATGCCTATCACAACATGTGGTGTACCTCATCCAGTGCACTAAATGCAGCAATAACTATGTGGATGAAACCAATCAATCACTATGCTCTCGAATGAATTCATACAGAAAAATAAGACAAAAACATCACATCACCTGTGGGTGAACACTTTTCTTACTCTCTATATCTGACCTCTCCGTCCTCATAGGAAACCTGCAAAACACCTTCAAAAGATAAGACTGGGAGCTTAAATTCGTAAGTTTGCTAGACACTAAAAATCATGGACTGAACAGAGACACTGGATTTATGGCTTATTAGAACAATCTATAACCTACCAATTCCCCATCCTCCCATGACTGGAGAGGTGTTAACAGGCCACTTCACCTTGAATGGGCCCTTGAAATATGTGAAAGAGAAGGTGGATAAGACAATATCTTTTATTGGACTAACTTCTGTTGGTGGGAGAGACAGGCTTTGAGCTTACAAGCTTGCCTTGGTCCAATAAAAAAATATTACCTTACCCAAATTGTCTCCAATATCTTGGGACTGACATGGCTACAACAGCACGGCATACCTTGAAATAAGGGTTAACTCAGTGGTCTCCAAACATGGGGCACATCACCCTGGGAGTGCGCAGCAGGGCCTCGGCCAGCCCCCATGAGGGGCAGGGAGGGAGCACCACCCAGCCCCGTTCTGTCCCAAGACACAGCTCTACTCCACCCGCAGCCCAGCTCTGGCCCCAACTGCAGCTCCACTCCACCTCCTCCACTCCCTCCCCTGCTCCACCCCCAGCCCAGCTCTGCTCTGATTGCCTCTCTACCCCCAGGCCAGCTCTGAGCTAGTCCAGCTCTTCCCCCATCCCCAGTTCTGCCTTCAGCCCAAGCTCCTCTGCTGAGCCAACTGTGCAGTAATTGGGGTGGGGGCAGAGACATATTCCATTACTGGTAAGGGGGGTCATGATGGGAAAAGTTTGGGCACCACTGGGTTAACTATTTATGCTAAACAATCTGTTCCACCTGGTATTTAACTCTGACACTGTGTACATTTCCCAGACCTGAAGAAGAGCTCTGTGTAAGCTCAAAAGCTTGTCTCCCTCACCAACAGAAGTTGGTCCAGTGAAATATATTACCTCACCCACTTTGTCTCAGTTGACATTTGGCAGCTTGCAATATTCATGTGTGAGCTTGCTCTGAAGTACTTGGGTATACTGAGTACTTACCTTTTATACTGAGCAAATAGAAATCATACCAAATTTAAAATAAATTCATTGTCTTATCAGGAAACAAGTGTGATTGTAGGTGAACTGCTTTTAAATTATGAAAAGCGTGTACTTTGCAAAACTAAGTGAAAGGAGATTCATTGTGGATAGTTAAATGGACTGTACAGTAGTGTGGCTTATTGTGCATTATTTTGAGATAAAATAGACTGTATTGAGCTGTATGTTTTTGTAAAAATTTAAAATTCCAATACATGTGGGCACATTGTGAAAGAGTAGTTTCTGAAAATTGAATTTCTTACTTGGTATGTTATAGCTAGTCAGTAAAGTGCTTGCTTTACAATTCAATGAAGAATCAGGATGGCATCATGAAAATAAGATACCTTTTCTGTTCCGATTAATATATTAAGTATGCACTATCAGAAGCTTTTAAGATCTGTTCAATTTCACTTTCTCAGACACACCACCTTCCTCCATTCTCTTTCATATCACATCCTTGAAACTCTTGGACTACCTATATTCATAACTATGCAGAATAAAACCACAAATGTGTTAATTTGAAATTCCATTTAACTAGCTTTTGAATTTCACCCAACTGTTCTTTGAGGCCAATACTGACTGTTATCACTTTGTTTCAGAATAAAGTGTCATATGATTCATGGAAACAGTAGCAACTGTAGATACTTATGGGGCCCCAACTTCCTGGCGTCACAGATGGTCATAGGCTGGCTTTAATCCAGTCCTTGCTGTTGTGTATATAAACTTATAAAATTCTCCTTTTAAATTTGCATTGCATTATCAATGCATTTGAATGCACACTGACTCAGACCTTCTGCTGGAATTAGTGAGGGTAGATTTCAACACATTTTAAATGTCAATTAATTCAGAATAAAAAGCTGGGAAATGTATGAAATCTGCTTTACTAGGGCAGTTCTTTATTATGGCAACATAATAGTAATGCTAGTTACTCTGTTACAGCAAATAGTAGTTCCAACTTCTTCCTTACCAGCCCAAATTGAAGAGTATGCTTTCTCCCATCTCTACCAGTATCTTAAGATGCTACAATAGAAACTTCCAGGGTGAAATCCTAAATTAAAAACTGAACTGAATATTTTTAGTAGCCATGAAAGAGAAAGCTAACTGCTGAAAATTTCAAAGCACTGGGGATATTTCAGATAGTCTAATACAGAGATCTCAAACGGTGGGTGGGCCTCCTTAAGGAGACACGGAATGTATTCTGAGGGGGTGTGAGATGTTTTAGGGGGAAAAGTTTACTGTGTACATTTTACCCACAGCAATGAGTAACTAGCAAAGGTGATTCCTCCAGACATATCAGGTCCTCAGGTGGTGCTGTGCATTTGACTCTAGATAGTGCTGTGCATTTTGACAGATTTCTGTTATGCTTGCATAGCATTATATAAAGTCATTGCCATCAGTACATTAATCTGTTTGCTACGAGACGGTGTGCACATTTAATTGTAAGCATCAACCACAATCAGTTTTGCTTTTGCTCTTATTACAATGGATTGTTGGCTCAGTTTGAATGAGTGCCTTACTGTTTTTAATATTTAGTGAGACTTTCATTTTTTTTTAATGGGTATATGTACTTGTGTGGTGGTGGTGGGGAATGGACATACACTTCTACAGACCCAAAGAAGGGGGTGTGATCAAGTATGTTTGAGAACCACTGGTCTAATAAAAAAATTCTAAAGCTCTTACACGTTAACTTTAAACTATTATGAATAGTTGCTTTTGTAGGTGTGACAGGTTTCCCCCAGGGTGCCACCTGAAACTGGGGTATCACTGAGTCCTCTGACTCACCAGCCTGGGCTCCCTCTCACACTCTGCTGCTGTGACAAGCTGCAGACTAGCTCCTGATCCTACACTTCCACCAGTATTCACACAGGTAGGCACACAGTTACATACTACTGCAGTTACATACAGGCGCTCTGACCAGCCACTGCATGAACCAACAATAGGGAGGCTACAGCCAAAATAACCACCAGCTTCCCAGCCTAGGACCCCACAGCTGTATCGTCCTGACCTGGTCAAAACCCCGACCAGTATAAATGTATTATCCAGTTCACCTCCCGCTTAATGTGGAGAGGAAAGGCACAAGCCTTTGCCCTTTGAGATAAGATTTTCAAGCACTTCGTTCCGAATTTACTGGTTTAGATCAAAACATAAAATAAGTTTAACTACAAAAAGATACATTTTAAGTGATTACCTAGTAAACAAAAATACAAACTAAGTTTAACATACTCGAAGGATAGTATTTGAATTAACAATCTCTCACCCTGACTGATGATATAAGCAGGCTTGCAAATTCTCAAGGCACAAACTGCACTTGCTTCACAGCTTGGGATCCCCACCCTCGTTCCAAGTCCTTTTCTTTTGGATCTTCTCCTCTGTGTTCAGTTGTGGGGGAGTAAAGAACAACTGATGATGTCAATCCCTGCCTTATATAGCTTTAGCATATTGCAAGAACCCTTTGTCCCAAACTCAATTTGCGGAAAAACACTGATATCCAAGATGGAGTTCTGTGTCATGTGGCCTGGTCACATGCCCTTTTTATTCCTTGCTGAGTCATAGCAACCATTACTTTCAGGCTGTCTGGCGCGTTCTCAGGAAGGTTTATCAGGTGTGGGATAAACTTCTCCTAATTCCTATTGTTTTTCCTAATGATCCAGCTCTTTCAGTTTGTTGTCAAGCCTAAGAGTATCTGAACCTCACTTAAGGGGAGTCAAGTAGGAGGAGCTCAGTAGAACCCATGGGTATAGCTGATCCCCAGTCAGGAGAAGCCAAATCCACAAAGGCCACTGGAACCCAGCCCAGCACATGTAATCCTAATTTCAGCTCTTTCACTTTGTTGTCATTTTATGGGAAGACCCTGGAAAAGTACTACCACCTTTCTCGCCCGCAATTTGAATCCTGGGTGACATCGAGATGGATGATAGGGGATTAGATGCAACAAACAGAGTAGTGACATTTAGCCAATGCCCATTCTGATTATGTGGCTATGCAAATGATTACTTAGTTGACCTCTTTGCTGAGATGCCACATAAATCCACACAAAAAGTCAATTTCCCAGCAATCTTCCATTCTTCTGCATGTCCCTGCCATGCCTTCTCCACACGAAGAGGTGTCTTCCATGAATGGGAAAGTTCAGTGGATTTTCTTCACCTGCTCTGTTCAGTGAGTTTCCTTTACCTGCATGTGCCCTTTCAATAATAGAGTGGGAGGCAGCAAAAGATTCAACCCACTAAGGACAACAGCCAAGACAAGAGTAACCTGTTCTACCAGGCCTTCTCTAAGAAGCAGAGTGGGCAAAAGCAGTGAAAGGGATCACTTAGGGGAGCAGATAGAGAATGACAGAAGGAGGTGATTGCTCTCCAGGGTTCCTAAATTATACAGGAGTGGAGTTACTCTTGTGGAGATTAATCACACTGTATGCTATGGACCTTCTCTTGCTACTCAGTCCCTAAGTAAGTTTCAGATGTATGCAGCTGACAAGGGGGCCTGCCTTATGACAATCTAAATCCTGAAAGAGTGGACCCTTGCTCCAGTGCAGGTTAGGAAATGCAGAAAAGGGAAAGGTTACTGCCATGTGGAACTACTAATATTTAGAGATCTCTGCTCCTGTTCATTTTGGGAACGGTGGTATGTAGTTCGTCATGTTGCTGTATTCCCAACTTGTCTCTCCAACCAGAACAAACAGAATCCCCTCCCAAAGAGCTTCTAAACCCCAGAGGAGAAATATTCCAGTATTACTATTCAAATAAATAACCTGCAGTGGTTAGAGTAGTATGCTTTTAGAATTAATTCAATGTAACTGAAAGTTATAAAATAATTTTGTAATCAGTTAGAACCAATGCATAATGTGGCATGGCTCTGCTGCATAAATCAGGGGACTTTGACATATAATTTAGTCCTAATGTGCTTCACAGTACTAGGGGCCTTGAATTTAGCTGTGCATCTTTTTAATTCTACAATGTGGTGGTGACCTTTTTCTCCCTTGCATTTTTGCTTATGCTTCCAACACAAAGGGAGGAGTCAGTAAAAGAAATTGCCATTGTAAACATCATTAGAAAAAAGAGTTAAGTACATAGAAGAAATACAAGGTACACATGCTGGCTAGATAGATAGACTTTAATGGCCCACATGAGTTCCCTCCTTCCCAAACTGTTGCTATTTCTCTTTACAAAATATGTGTATTGATTTTTCTAACTGAATATATACAATGATGTGATTAATATAAATTCTGCACATCTATTTATACATAAGCTAGGATTTGTAGTTTTATAACGATGTGAAATAGAAACAACAAGAACAATTCTTCCAAACCACCTTACAATATCAACAAAATGAAATGATCTGTAAGTATATTAACCAAGGGGCAGACATATGTTAACCAAAACTCTGATGCCTCCTTCACATAAAGAAACCAGAATGAGTAAGCAACAATGATGGCTTAGTAGGCTTTTATTCGGTGTTAGATGGCTTTTGGATGATTTTTCTAACTGGAAAGATAACAAATGAATTGTAGAGAAGGGCATAGTGGGAAAGGAGTAGAGTATTAAATAGTCAGGCAAACTAATTAAGTTGGTAGCAATTATAGTAGTAGGCCTCTCAAATCAGATATCACAACCTAAGCAGGATTGGGCTGCATCAGTACTTGGATGAGAAAACCCAGACGCTGCAGGAAGTAGTGTTGATGATTCAGAAAGTGTCAGTCTGACTCATTAATAAAGCAATACCCAGAATGATTTTAGGAGACACTATGGTGTTTAGATGTATTGGCTTTCAGGTTAGATGTAAAACTAACAATTCTGGTGTCCTATGGTCATAAAAATCCTAAGCCACTTTTTGTAAAAGTTGAGCTGTCTACATTCTACCTTAGATCCCCACTGTAGTTTCAAGTAAAAATGTTATTTTTCACTCCAGGGCCTAAACATTCATGTTGTATTCCTGAGAGATGTTAAACAGGTGCTGTATTGCTTCTCAGGAGTGGTTACACTTTAGTGCAGGGGTGGGCAAACTTTTTGGCCTGAGGGCCACATAGGGGTTGTGAAACTGTATGGAGGGCCGGGTAGGGAAGGCTGTGCCTCCCCAAACAGCCTGCCCCCTCCCCACTATCTGCCCCTCCCACTTCACGCTCCCTGATTGCCCCCCTCAGAACATCAGACCCATCCAACCCTCCCTGTTCCTTGTCCCCTGATGTCCCCCTCCCGGGACCCCCGCCCCTAACCACCCTCCCAGGACCCCACCCTCTATCCAACCCCCCCTCTCCCTATCCCCTGACTGCCCCAACTCCTATCCACATCCCTGCCCCCTGACAGCCCCCCCCCCCGGGATTCCCATGCCTATCCAACCCCCCCATCCCCTGATGCCCCCCCCCCTGAACCTCTGCCCTATCTAACCTCCCCCTGCTCCCTGTCCCCTGACTGCCCCCCCGGGACTCCCATGCCTATCCAACCCCCCCATCCCCTGATGCCCCCCCCCGAACCTCTGCCCTATCTAACCTTCCCCTGCTCCCTGTCCCCTGACTGCCCCCCCGGGACTCCTGCCCGCTCCTCGCCCACTGACCATGCAGCTCAGAACAGCAGGAGCTTGCAGCTCCACCGCCAGGCAGGAGCCAGCCACGCCGCCACGCCGCCCGGCAGGAGCGGCAGGCCAGAGCGCTGGCGGCGCAGCGAGCTGAGGCTGCGGGGTAGGGGAGGACAGCAGGGGAGGGGCTGGGGGCTAGCCTCCCTGGCTGGGAGCTCAAGGGCCGGGCAGGATGGTCCCGTGGGCCGGATGTGGACCATGGGCCGTAGTTTGCCCGCCTCTGCTTTAGTGCCTGGCGCAGCGATTCGTATACAAATACCCAAACCTGGTCACATAAATAGGCCCATTGCAATTGATAGGACTGTGAGAAAGCATGTAGATTTTGGCCTGTTGTTTGTGCAATCAGGATGAAATGCTGCAGCATCCCTGCACCCCAATTCCTGTGCCTATGTTTTGGGGGCCCCTGTCGTTGGGGGCCTCCATACTGCAGTATGATATGTTTTGGGGTAAATCCGCTCCTGGATGTGCCTCTGCATAAGGGAGAATTTCACTCTCACATTGTTAAGCACAGTAAAGATTGAGAACCACTTAGATAAAAATCTCTATACAACTGTGAGATTATTAACATCATCGGAAAAAATAGCACCAATATCTAAAGAGACCAATTAGCAATGTAAATACATTTAGAGACTCGAAGTTTTCATGAAGGAACATGTTGTGGAAAGTAGACTGAAAGTATTAGGCTCACGGTATAGCATAATACATTATTACATTAGAGCAAAGGTAATAATTCATTCTACATCTGGGAGATAATGTGCTGGAGGGCAATAAATGGACCACATCGGTCAAGACTGTCATATGAAGTATAGAATTATAATAACCACATGTCTATGCTGGGAAATGGCACCTTCCAGGAAATAGCAATGCGCTAGTTAGCAAAAGAAGCATAGATTTGAATTGAAGCGGGAATGTTTGTTTAAAACAATTAACAAAAAAAGTCATGCTAGTTGAGTGAATGTGATTACATCAGGCTTTAGCGTATCTACAATTACAGTGCAGTCAAACATCTGTGTCTAAAAATGACTTAGTTAAACAACCAGAGCATATGCTAGAGTAAAGCTTCATACAATTTTTGGCACCCTGGAATCAGTCCTGTCTTGAATGTATGTATTATTAAACAGGGCGTGACTCAGATGATATGCTGCAAAGAAATGTGTAAGCCTGTGTTTTGCATTCTATGATATGCTTTCATTGAAACACCAGGATATTTTAAACTCAAAAAGATGAATCTCAAAGCTGTTCTTCACCAATTTCTTTATAAATAAGTTGTATAAAAGGAAAATTGTGATAAATTCTCAAGACTTTAAAATAAAAGATACAGAGGCGCCTGACTCGCATTGATGTAAATGGAAATCAGGTGCCTAAATACATGTAAAAGTCTGGGCCACTGTTGCAAGATGTACAGGGTGATAGAGTTTGTTAGTTTTTTACAGTTTTCCTGACCTTCAAAAGATTTAGATATGTTAGAAAGGAAGTTTTATCTTGGAATGGATTTGAAAAGCTTAGCAAAAATCCTCAAACAGTTGCTTGACTTGGGATGGGATGATCTATTATGTGTAGACATACTGGATACTAAGCATTTAAGGATGCAGATTTGCCTAGTACTGATTCCTAATTCAGTGTATATACTAAAGTGTATATGAAAGATACAATCCTTGGGTCTGGCTGAACTATACTGGGTGCAGGGCCTGAGAGGTGTAGGGAAAGAACAGTCAAAAATGACTGTGTGCCACCTGTATGCCCTCACCAGCCCCCTGGGACCAGCCTTCCTCAGGGCTGCTCCAGCTTGCAACTGCTGGTAATGAATCTGACTAGGTAGGGATTTACTCATGCCAGAGTAACATTCAGATGCTCAGTTAGGGCAGCTTTATGTCCTCTTTGCATTGCCAGATCAATGGCTAGGAGGTTAGCATGCTCTGAATGCTATTCATGTCACCAAACTCCATCACTTCACTGTTACCCTCTCCTCCCACCCATTTGTTAGTTTTTCACCACCTCTTCTCTCTCATTATATGCTTACGCTGCTGGTCTGTGGGCCCCCAGTCCCCCAAAGTACCACTGCAATACAAATAATAGTGTGGTGCAAAGGGGCCATATGGGGGCCAGATGAGACTCTCTGTTTTCAGCACATAAATATTTCAGAGTCTAAATCTTTAGTCATTGAGCTAAGAGTTCAACATTTAAAGTCCCTAATCCTGCAATGTGCTGAGCATCTCCTGAAGTAAGTGAGAGTGGGGGGCATTCAACATGTCTCACAATAAAACCCATAGTCTTTAACAGCTAAATTGTTTCATGTTCTGAAGACATCAGCAGGTAAATACTTCTCCTCTCCCTTGTTCTCACTTCCCCCCAGCCTTGTGGAAGCTAGAAGATGTGCGGTAGGAAAGACCTTAAGGTAGGGGGGCAGCAGGGATTCTGGACAGATGGAGGGAGTTACCTGTGAAGGGAACACAAGTTTCTAAAAGTGCTGTAATAGCTAATGTTCAGAAGACTAGAGTAATAAAGAGGTGCATAAACATTTACACATGTAAAATGTGAAGGTCATTAACATGTTTCTCTCTCTCTCTCCCATTCTGTCTTCTCTGCAGCCACCCAAACTTGTGGAAGACAACCAAAGTGGATAGGGCAGAGGTCTCACCGTAAAAGTCTGAGGGAGGTAACAAAGATTTGGATCAGTTTCAAGAAGCTATGGAAAAACAGTGCCAAAAACAGTTCAACCACTTCACAGCATCAGGGTTTAGTATAAAAAAAATACATCTTTCCAGTTGATGTATAAATAGAGATATTGACAAGATGCTGGCCTTCATAGGGATATGGCTTTCATATGTAGAATCATCCCTTTCCCCCATTAGTTATTGTGATATTTTCTCTATGTAATAAATCCAGAGCAATATAGAACTAAGGCTCAATTGCTATTTCCTTACGTCAGCCTACTGACCAGATAAGAGTTTCTTTCCATATTGTACATTTCATTCCATACAGAACCTTCTGCAAAGAACCAAGTGATGATAAGGGTGAGAAGCTCCCCTTTCTGCTATGTTGAGTGGGCGGTGTGAGATTTGTTTGAACCTAATCACAAAAGAAAAACTGGATTTAAGAGACAGAATTGTTTGATCTAGCCTGGAGCCTGAATAAGAAATTTTAAATTCAGGAAGTGATAAATACCTTTTAATTAACTCCTGTTGGTTCATGATTTTTTTAAACCATATAAGAATTTCTTAATAAAGCTTTGTATAGGAAAACAGGGCATCTATTCAAACAAAAATAAAGATGCCTGAGGCTGAGAGATATATTCACTTTAGTTACTTGTGTATGTGGCACAGACACACAGTAAGGGCAACAATTCCCATTTTGATAGATATTCTTTCACATAACAGTAATTCAGATTGGAAATCACTTACAGAGAGTGAGAAAGTGAGAAACAAATATCTACCAAAGTAGAATCTGAAGGGTAGTTAGACTGGAAAATAGTTTCACTACCCTCAGAAAGTGTGACTTTATATTCATATTAAATAAACACAACTTTGATTTGCTAGAATTGATTTTGAAACCAAAGAAGCAAACATATTCTTGTTGATGATGCAAAAGTGGATAGCATGGGTGGTAAATGAATTATGATGATTACATATAATTAAATCTTATTAGAAAGAAATCCATTAAGTGCTGCATTTGCTTGTTTAAAGTTCTCTTATTTCAATTAAAAGATTAAAAATACATTTTAAAAAGCTTTTCCCATTAAACAATTCTGTTTATCTCTAGGAAAACTAAATAACTAAAAATCAAACAAAAACACTACAATTTTTTTCATAGATACAAGTAATTACAATGTTCCCTACAGTCACAAAGTTGTTTGGGGGGTTTGCTCAAAAAGGGACAATGTCAGGATTTCAGCTAATCCCTTAACACATATAATCTATCAAACTTTTTTTTTGGAATTACAAATAAGCAATAACTCTATGCATCTATTTTACATAAAAACCACACACAAAAGGCAAGTTGACAATTCCAAATATAAAATTATATTATTTAACAACTCAGGTTAACACTATTCTTTTTTTCCCCTTTACATTTTCAGTAATATATTTGCAGGCCATAAAAGAGCTCTGATTATAACAAAAATGTCTTTAATATATTATGTTCTTATAAGCAAACCCAGTTACCCTGTTAGCAGCTAGTTCAACATCCAGATGCACTGCAATTATATCTCTTAAATACTAATTTATACACTTCCTAATATACACCATTACATACACTCAATCTTTTTCACATAGCTGAATTGCCATGGAAAGATATATCAATGGATGCTATTTAATCAAGAGAGAGGCACAGAAGAATCTTTATTAGTCAAAGCAGAGGCCAAAGAGGAATCATAAAAAGCACAGCTCCAGTTAATTGTCTCATAGTTGACATTCATCTTGTGCACAATACAACACATTAATTTCCATTAAACTCTTTCAAATGCTTTTGCACTTACAAGCAGCAAGAAAAAGAAAAACTAGTATGATGCCTAAACCATTCTTATGACTCTAAATTAGATTCTGTATTTCATTTTTACTAAAAAGAAGGAAAATTACTGGAATACAATGACTTAAGGAAGAGGGTATGAAGTTTTAGTCTAACATTTTACAAAAAAATCCTAGAATTTGGCCGAGATCCACAAAGATACTTAGGCACAGAAACCCCAGATTTAGGCACCTAAATCTTGGGTATAGGTGCCTATATCCCAGTTTGGGCTTCACTGTGATCTCACAAAACTCCCCCCAAACCTGGTAGGTGTCAGGAGTGAGCATCTTCAGCTGAGTCGGAGGACTAGTCAGCCCAACCACCAGGCGTATTAGTGAGCTCAACTGTATTCCAGTCAGATTGCTTGATTGGCTGAGGGGAGCCAGCAGGCCTGCTTTTAAGCTCAGTAGCAGCAAGCTGCTGGCTGCTCAAAGCTTTGGCTTGTTGCTATGATTGTTCTTGTTCCTGTTCTGCATGAGCTCTGGTCTTGATTCAGCCCTGTTCTTGACTCTGGTTCCCACTCTTGGCTCTGGTTTTTGGCCCCCTTAGCCTGGTTCTATTCATTGAGCTGGACTGACAGTAGGTGCCTAAACTCACTCAGCACCTAAGTTCCTGTCTCACTCTACTGTCCAAACACCTGTCTCCCAGGTAATTCATGAACTGCGGAAAGCTAGGCATTCATCCACCTAAGTTGCATGTTGGGCCTGATCTGCTAGGTGTGCTCAGAGGCTACCTATCAGGTCATGTTCTATTCAAAATCTGGCCAGAGCAGATCACTTATAGTCCAGTGGTTAGAGCACTCACCTGGGTTCATGTTCTATTCAAAATCTGGCCAGAGAAGATCACTTATAGTCCAGTGGTTAGAGCACTCACCTGGGTTAGAGCTCTCCCATCAGCATAAGCAGCACTAAGTACTACAGTGGAGCAGCTGCATGGCTGCAGCGCAGTACGTGTAGATAAGCCCTAACTGCTAATCTTATTGGCAATCTTGGCAGTGAAATCAAGGAATCAGTGGGCCACAGTGAACTATCCTCTCAGCCCTCCAGATCAGTCTTGAGGCACATTGGAAGACAGCATAGGGAAGCTCACACTTTTACTGCCTGCTGTGTCTGTTCTGTGGATAAATAAAAGTTTTTAGTCAGCAGGGCTGTTAGTGCAGCATCTTTCATCAGCAGTAAAATTCACACACAACCATTTCACTGAATGTGTACCATGTGTTCTACAACCCTGTGACGGTGTTCCCCATAAAACTTTATGGGGAGATGCTTATAAATGTATATATGTAACTAGAATATGTTTTATGCTACATGTGCCATGTAACATATCTCTGTGAAAGTTATGACCTACTGAATTTACTCCTCCTGTTTGTATGCATGTATCATTGTTGTAGTTGGAGTTATGAAGATTGGTTTTATATTTGCTGGTTTTGTACATAGCCTTTGTAAGTGCATGGGATCATCTTTGGAGCAAAGAATGTGCCTGTTAAATGCGAGCACTTAACAGACAAAAGACGTTGCAGACCCCAATCCACATTGGGGCCGGGTCTGGAATGCAACTGGTTAGGCTGGTTGCGGAAGGGTGCATGGACAGGTGACTGGCCCAGGTGATCCCAAAACTCCATGGTAACAGGATGTTACACAGGGAGGGGGAAAAGACTATAAAAGCCCGGGGGAGACCCTTCCATTTTGTCTTCAGCTGGCTAAAGAAAGAAGCTCTCCACCCCCCAAGGAGACCTGAAAGAGACTGAACAAAGGACAAACACATTAGGGGGTGAGTGATTGCTGGACCCAGGCTAGAAGGAAGATAGCCTGTTTACTGGACCTAGTGAGGGGTTTATCTGTACACAGGGTGATTAGACATAGAACTGCGTGTTCTATTTTATTTTATTCAGTAATTCACTTTGTTCTGTCTGTCATTACTTGACATCACTTAAATCCTACTTGCTGTACTTATTAAAATCACTTTTTACTTATTAAGTTTCCTGGAGTACGAGTTGTTACCTGTGGGAAGGCAAACAGCTGTGCATATCTTTCTATCTTTGAAATAGAAGGCGAACTATTTATGAGTTTACCCTGCATAAGCTTTATACAGGTTAAACGGATTTATTAAGGGTTTGAACCTCCTTGGAGTTGAGCAGCTGGGTGTCAAAGGCAAGAGCGCTTCCAGGGGCCTTACAGTGGTGAGTGGACGTGGTTTGGACCTGGGTCTGTGTTTGCAGCATATCAGTGGAATCTGGCTCAAAACAGACAGGATTTGGGAGTCCCAAGCTGGAAAAGGCCTGGAAGCAGGGGCAGAAGTAGCCTTGGCACACCAGGTGGCAGCACCAAGCAGGTCTCTGTGGTCCCAACCCGTCACAAACCCCATGACCTGAACTCTCTGACTTTTATGTGGACAGAGGAGTCTCAATTTTAATTTAAGGGGTGTATGTGTCACTTTTTAAAATAAGCATTAAAATGTCATCACTGTCTCCCAATATTAACTGTCTTTAAAATGCAATCTTTGATGCATTACCTAACACATCTGCTATGATAAAGGGTTTCCCTTTTCTCTTTCACAGCCTCACATTTCCCAGGCTAGCAGATGCTCAGCATACTGCAGAGGCTGCACTCAACCCCTAGTAGAAGGGAACTGCTTCATATTACTCGATAGCAACCCCTTCAGCTGATCTAAAGCTTTGGTTAAATAAACTGTGATCACTAACCCGCAATCCTATGTTAACTAACTCATACTCTCATTCGGAATGTCCTACAGGTCTTGGTATGAAATATCTTTAATATTGCACAATAGGAGTTTTCTGAATGGCTGCTAATATTGTCAAAATTGTTATAATAATACTTTATTATTTGTATTACAGCAGTGCCTAGAAATCCCATGAGATCTGGGCCCACTGCACTAGGTACTAAAAGACATTCAGTCCTTACCAAAAAGACCTTACAATTTGAATAGAGAAGACAAAGGATGGGAAAAAGGGAGCACTATTATTAGACTGATTTAACTGTGTCAGTATTTTCCCATGAAATACACATGTATTACTTTTCCTCTTTCTAAGTTAATTTCCATTTCATAACTACAAGGTAGTCCCATAGTCACTGAGTTTCATATTGCGTCCTGGTAAACCAAGTTCACTGAGAGATGCATTCAGGCCCTGATTCAAGAAACAATCCCTATTCAAGGCAGACCAGTGGGACTTAAACTTAAGTGTTGTGCTGAGCATGGATGGATTAGCAAATGCTTTAGTGCTTTTCTGAACTGGGGCTTTACTGACTATGGTCAGACTGTCAGAAGTACTGAAAGACAAGCGGGGGTGAGGTAATATCTTTTACTGGACCAACTTCTGTTGGTGAAGAGACAAGTTTCTGAGCTCCACAGAACTCTTCTTCAGAACACACACAAATCCCATCTAAGTCCATGGGACCTATAGGTGCTCATTACCTTGGAAATCTGGCTATATATTATTATTCGCTACCCAGAAATTTATTCAGATTTATAGGCTTGGTAGCTAATGTAATTTCACATAAACCATAAGTGTGCAGTCAGAGTAAGTCTGTTATGTAAGTGAAAGCCATTGAAAGTGTGTAACTGCTGGCCTCTGGTATCACTGCGGCAAGGACGAGTGTCTTGATTAACAAAGGTTTGTGCTTGTATTGATATTTCAACAGTGCTGGAGAAAAGGAAGGAAATACAGTTCATCCACAAGTGCTATAATTTCCAGCAAACCTGTATTCAAATAATAGAATATCAGGGTTGGAAGGGACCTCAGGAGGTCATCTAGTCTAACCCCCTGCTCAAAGCAGGACCAATCCCCCACTAAAGCCTGACTTTAAAAACCTCTAAGGATGGAGATTCCACCACTTCCCTAGATTCCAGTGCTTCACCACACTCCTAGTGAAAAAGTTTTTCCTAATATCCAACCTAAACGTCCCCCACTGCAACTTGAGACCATTACTCCTTGTTCTGTCATCTGATACCACTGAGAACAGTCTAGATCTATCCTCTTTGAAACCCTCTTTCAGGTAGTTGAAAGTAGCTATCAAATCCCCCCTCATTCGTCTCTTCTGCAGACCTAATAATCCCAGTTCCCTCAGCCTCTCCTTATAAGTCATGTGCTCCAGCCCCCTAATCATTTTTGTTGCCCTCTGCTGGACTCTTTCCAATTTTTCCATATCCTTCTTGTAGTGTGGTCCCAAAACTGGACACAGTACTCCAGATGAGGCCTCACCAATGCTGAATAGAGGGGAATGATCATGTCCCTCGATCTGCTGGCAATGCTCCTACTTATACAGCCCAAAATGTTGTTAGCCTTCTTGGCAACAAGGGCACACTGTTGACTCGCTTCCAGCTTCTCGTCCACTGTAACCCCTAAGTCCTTTTCTACAGAACTACTGCCTAGCCACTCGGTCCTTAGTCTGTAGCAGTGCATGGGATTCTTCTGTCCTAAGTGCAGGACTCTGAACTTGTCCTTGTTGAACCTCATCAGATTTCTTTTGGCTCAATCCTCTAATTTGTCTAGGTCTCTCTGTATCCTATCCCTACCCTCCAGCATATCTACCACTCCTCCCAGTTTAGTGTCATCTGCAAATTTACTGAGGGTGCAATCCACGCCATCCTCCTGATCATTAATGAAGATATTGAACAAAACCGGCCCCAGGACTGACTTGGGGCACTCCGCTTGATACAGGCTGCCAACTAGACATGAAGCCATTGATCATTACCCATTGAGCCCAAATATCTAGCCAGCTTTCTATCCACCTTATAGTCCATTCATCCAGCCCAGACTTCCTTAACTTGCTGGCAAGAATATTGTGGGAGACCGTATCAAAAGCTTTGCTAAAGTCAAGGAATAACACATCCACTGCTTTCCCCTCATCCACAGAGACAGTTATCTCATCATAGACAGCAGTTCGGACAGTCAGGCATGACTTGCCCTTGGTGAATTCATGCTGACTGTTCCTGATCACTTTCCTCTCCTCTAAGTGCTTCAGAATTGATTCCTTGAGGACCTGCTCAATAATTTTTCCAGGGACTGAGGTGAGGCTGACTGGCCTGTAGTTCCCCGGATCCTCCTCCTTCCCTTTTTTAAAGATGGGCACTACATTAGCCTTTTTGAAGTCATCCAGGACCTCCCCCGATCACCATGAGTTTTCAAAGATAATGGCCAATGGCTCGGCAATCACATTTGCCAGCTCCTTTAGCACCCTCGGATGCAGTGCATCTGGCCCCATTGACTTTTGCTTGTCCAGCTTTTCTAAATAGTCCTGAACCACTTCTTTCTCCACAGAGGGCTGGTCACCTCCTCCCCATGCTGTGTTGCCCAGTGCAGTAGTCTGGGAGCTGACCTTGTTTGTAAAGACAGGGGCAAAAAAAGCATTGAGTACATTAGCTTTTTCCACATCCTCTGTCACTAGGTTGCCTCCCTCATTCAGTAAGGGGCCAATACTTTCCTTGACCTTCTTTTTGTTGCTAACATACCTGAAGAAACTATTCTTGTTACTCTTAACATCTCTTGCTAGCTGCAACTCCAAGTGTGATTTGGCCTTCCTGATTTCACTCCTGCATCCCAGAGCAATATTTTTATACTCTTCCCTGGTCATTTGTCCAATCTTCCACTTCTTGTAAGCTTCTTTTTTGTGTTTAAGATTCACTGTTAAACCAAGCTGGTCACCTGCCATATTTACTATTCTTTCTACAATGCTTCAGATTCTGTGATTGTTATGGCAGTTTCTCTCCCTCTCTCTTGAGGTCTGATTCTACAACCCTGATTTACAGTGACTTGAATAAAAATACTCCCAAGAATAGGTGCTGCTCAGCAGACACAGGACTGCAGGGCCTGGCTCTTTGTATTGAGCATCTGTACACTGGTGTGCCACTGCTGCTTGCCTCCCACTCAATTGTGTTACAATCTGCTGTCGTTCCAGTTTGAACCTATGGGCAATAAGCATAGGATTATTTGAATACTACAGTAAAGCTCAGAACACCTGAAACTATATATACAGAAGGAAGAGTCTTTGCAGGAGGGTCTAAACTTTAAAGCAGTTGGAAAAGCCATGATAAATCCCAGCACAGGATTTTTTGCTTGCATCTCATTTCCAGTAGAACAATACTTTCGTGCCAAGACATATTCCACTTCTTGCTTTTATTTTCCCGTGCCACTTCCTGCACCATTCAGCTTCTCAGTTCTTCTTCAAATCTTGCCTTACATGTGCTCCTTGTGCTTTCCCTTTCATCACTGATCTCCTTTCCAGCATGGTATCTCACCACTTGTAGACTGTAGTCTCCATTTAATACAGTAATTTTGTCTTCCTACATGTTAGTAAGGACTGCGCATGCTTATGATGCTATATAAATAATAATAAAACATTCCAAAAGAGAACCATTCCATTTATCTTCAATGGTCCTCAAGGAAGTGGATGAAATAACAGATTATTCCTTTACAAAGAATCCTTTAAACTTTTTTTTCTTCACTGTAAGAACACTGAGCATGTTGGCAGTGGACCACCGTGCTTGAATTGAATAATCTACAAAAGAGGTAGAGTGATTGCACCTGCAATTTTTTGGGTTCAAAATTATGGATTGGATTGAGGCCCCTTTAAAACTGTGGCCATAAATGTTGCTTCTGATCAGCTAGGAAATGTTACTGAACCATAAATTCAAAGATCATTTTCCACCAAGAGCTGAGAACACTGCTAATATCATGCTTCAACAGAATGTTTGGTACTTAAAAGGCCAGTAATTACATTTTTATACAAAAATCAAAACTGGAAGAGCCAAGAAGATCATTGATTCAGAAGGATGAGCTTTACAGACAGGTTTTAATGAATTTGTTGGTGCCTAAAAAGTCAAAATTGATCTCTTTACAACATTCCTGGTACTGGCTATTAATAGAGTATAATTGATCATTCCAAATTTAAAAGTCAAAACCAAATACTGACATTATAAAAAATTGCAAATATATATATAGTCAAGTAACTTACTAGTCTACTGTCCATTTCGTGGTTGACATTTAAAATAGTATACCTCTCTGCCAATGGAGGAGAATCCAATTATACTGAACTTTAGGCTAGAAATGACACAATACTCTGATGGAAAACTTTATAGAGATGATAGTCACGCTAAGAAATACATTAGAACATGTTGTGCGAAGTATATAGTGACCTTATTATGTTTATATTACTAGAGAAATCCTGCTTCCTTGTTTGTAAGACTTTTTGATATTTTAAAATAATCAACTCAGAGTACATGGTATTCATGAGTATGTTATACTGTTTCTTCCTATTGTGATCAAATGCTTTACATTGCTGCTGAATTCATCTGGTCTTGGCTCTGCAGTGTAAGTGATGAGTCCATGCTTTCTTCTTTGGGTTGTCAGCTTATACACATTTTAAATATGGAAACCTAATTATGGTCCCTAAAGGCATGAAGATTCTTTAGGTCCTGTACGTTTGCAATTAGTAGTTGCTGAAACTCCTAAAATGCTATTAGTCACATACTTGCTTAGCTTATCAGCATCCCTTTAATCTCCCAAAAGTGTACATGAATGTTCTAAAAGTGAATTTAAATTAAATCATATTTAAAATAAGGCAATTTTCATTTCCAGTCTCCAGAGAATGGAACAAACAAAAATCCCAAATACACACTCACAGAAACTGAAAGTTAGTGTGTTCAACTTAACTTTTTAAATAGACAATAATGAGAAGAGTCATTCATCACCATGGGTGAAGATTGTAAGAATCGCTGCTGGAGGCAGTGGCTACTCTCCCCTGTCTCATGATAGGGATATAATCTTTGAAACCGTGACCTATGTCATGAGGCTGGGGCCAAGAAGTACAGAGCAGTCTCTTTCACACCTGTGTGTCATACATTATTAGAAATAACAAACACATTATCATTAGATATTTATCTATTCCAAACACCTAAAAACTGGCAAAGAAAATAAGAACGTGTCCTCAGCTAGTGTAAACAGATGCAGCTCTGTTGATTTCATTGGTGTGATATGATACCCAGGAGCTGAAGTTCCGGTCCCGAATTCGCTGTATTTTGAAGATTATGGTAATGGCAGAAATGCACTGGCAGAGTGGCCCCATCTGCTGACCTGTGTACTAGTAAAAACTACATGAGTCTTTTCTTCCTGGGTAGTCTAAAGTCTCCCTCTAATGGCCCAGTCCAAAGGCCATTAAAGTCAGTGGCTCCTAAAGGTTTTGATCAACTTTGGGATAAGCCTTTAATGGATAACCTTCCCTACTGAGCACTGTTGCAGCACCACTGCCTGCCTCCCATTTAGTTGTATGTGCTGTAAACCACAATAAATCTTGGTAAATGGGTATAGTTGCCCTGTATGCCTGGGAAACACGTATTCATATATATTTAGAACTTTTTTCTTTGAACATTTGATGGTTGATGTATAAATAATCATTCCAAGGTGGCTGTCAACTACTAACTAATTATCATGCTAATCAAAGCTGGCTTCAAGGTGTGGTTTAGATTCATTATCATTTTGATATCCCAGTAACTTGAAGACCATTCAGGTTTAAATGCAAACAAAAACAAACTTTATTCCAGAGGTTTTACTGGCACCTTCTCTAGGTTTCTGTGCCTCATGACCTCGCCTTCCTCCTTTCCCCTCCCCAACCTTGAGCCCTAGCCCCCTTCTCCTGGTTTCTTAAAGAAGCCACACGTCATAAACTGTCATTCACAAATGCTGTATTTTCCCTATCCAAACCTTTTTTTAACAGCCACACTATAACAAATTATACAATTTAAACCTTCAAAATTCCAGTAATTCCTTTGAATGTTACACCACAAAGTCCTGCAGCCAACATGAGAGCCCACTGGAGCGTAAAAGTCTAGGCACATCACCTTTGGCACACCAGCAGCCAGGGGACGAAGGGTTGGAAGTGAAATTGGAGCCACTGCTGGAACAGGAAAAGCCTCTGTTGGGGCAGGCATTACTTCTTCAGCGGCTGATGGTACAGGGAGGATTTCCAGACCTGCTTCACCTGTGATGGTCTCCCATACCTGCACTAAATTACCGATATGCCAATGGGACCCACCGTGCAATTCATATGTTAGCGCTCCTAGATACCATGTAACCTGCATTGGAATGAAAGCTATGGCCCAAACTTGGACCCTCTGTGTGGTCTGCGTGCACATACATATTGCCCCGCCACCAGGGTCTTCGCGATAGCCCTCTGTTTCTCATTGGTGTAACCTTCTGTAGTATGCCTGAAACTTCTGTACGTGGTTGTGAATCTCCCGCAGACCTGTATTCCTGGGATCTTTAAGAAAGGGGAGTAATAGGTCTAATGATAAGCACAACTCTCACCCCAGCACCAGCAAAGGGGGGGGCTGACCTGTAGCTCTCTGGAGTACAGGCTGGTAATAGTGAGCAGAGAGCATACAGAAAAGGCAAACCCTGGGACAGATGAGCCCGAAGCTCATTCTTCAATGTGTGATTAAATCTCTCTACACCCCTATAAGCCTGAGGGTGGTATCTGGAAGTGCAGACAAGCTGGATCCCTTTATCTGCTAGGAAGTAGATGAAACAAGCAGAAACAAACTGCAGTCCATTATCAGTAGTTATTGTGTAGGGATAACCCCAACTGGAAAACCACTCCTCCAGTCAATCACAGATGACTTGTGCTGTTACAAGGCTATAACTGCTACCTCTGGCCATTTAGAAAATATGTTATAGGTGTGACGGGGCAAGGCCAGAAGGCTATAGAAAAGTAGTGGGAGACAGATATATTAGCCCCAGGCTAAACAAATCCCTGTTACCAGGATAAGTAAATGGCGGCTGCTCCAGGTCAATTAAGACACCTGGGGCCAATTAAGATCTTTCCAGAAGGCAGGGAAGATAGTTAGATTGATTGGGACACCTGAAGCCAATTAGGGGCTGGCTGAAACTAGTTAAAAACCTCCCAGTTAGTCAGCTGGGCGTGCATGTCAGGAGCTGTAGGAGGAAGCCACGCTGTTGGAGGAACTGAGCAGTACAAAACATTTCAGGCGCAAGGAAGGAGGCCTGAGGTAACGGTGAAGTAGATACTGAGGAAGTGGGGGCTGCTGTGGGGAAGTGGCCCAGGGAATTGTACGTGTTCTATTTCCAAAAAGTCAGCTACCATAGCTGATACTATTAGGGTCCCTGGGCTGGAGCCTGGAGTAGAGGGCGGGCCCGGGCTTCCCCTCCCACCCCAAGACTAGGAGACAACAGAGACTCTGTGAGGGAGGGTTGCTTCTCCTCACCTCCCTTGCTGGCTTATGATGAAAATGACTCAGTAGGATGTGACCCTTGCCTCTAGAAACAGAAGGGCTATATGAAGGGTCACAGTGAGCCTCGGAGACTAGCAAAATCCGCCAGGAAACACGGGTCCCATGGAGACAAGGACAGAGCTTTGTAACATAGCCTACTTACAGAAACCACTGGTGCTGTGGGGCAAGGATTATTTCTCCACATATGTCCAGCTGTATGGACTGCCACCGCCCAGGCCGCAGCAGGGTACAGATCATGGGTGCACCAGTTGGTTTATAGGATTTATCACTAAGTAAACATGGTTCACAATTCCTGACCAGCTTCTCAATGTGATTATCAATTCCTGGCCATTCCGCTGTGCGAAACCTCTGCTTCATATGTAGGACTCCCAGGTGCCTTTCATGGGCAGTGGCCAGAACCTCTGCCTGCCTGGCCTCTGGTACTACCACCTGGGAGCCCTGAAGTAGACCACGATCACCTCATGGCAACAATTCATATTTCATAGGGAAATAAACCCCCAAATAATCTGGAACAATTTTTGACCAAGACTGACGAACATGTATGAGAACTTCTTGTAACACTTCTTCCTGGGTCAGTGTCCCTGACAATGATTTGAGAGTGACAAGAGAGAGATCAGTCTTTATTGATTATTCTCTTCCTGGCTCATAACCCCCACCCCTATTTCTGAGGATTTATCAAGTAGAGCACAGGACAGGTGATCAGCCACCTGACTGAGATTACTTGGATGGTACTGTACTGGGAAGTCATACAGATGTAGGCAATCAGCCCATCTATGAATACAAAAGGGGTTGATACACTGACCCAGATGATGTTAACAGTGTGGTTAATGCCTGGTGGTCAGTGCATAATGTGAAAGTGGGGCCATAGAACTAAAGATGCCACCTTTCATGTGCCCATATGCATGCTAGGGTCTCCCGCTCCCCTGCCAAGTATTTCTGCTCAGCTGAGGAGAGCGCTTGGGAGGCGAATGCCTCTGGGTGTTCCACCCACTGGAGATCACAGCACTGAGAGCTCCAGCTGAGGCATCACATGTGACAAAAGTAGGGACTCAAAAGGCTAAGTGTACCAGTGTGGGATCTGATGTAATATGTTGTTTGAGCTGTCACACTACCTGTGAAGACTCTGTTCCAGACCACATTGCTGCGTAACAGGGCCCATAAGGGTGAAGTGAGCAAAGCATAATCTTGCACAAAACAAAAGCAATAGATAACTCAAGAAATGATAGTTCTGACTTCTCCGTGGGGTCTGACAGTTGAACAACGGCATCCACGCTGGACTCCGATGGGGTGATTCCACTTGCCGACAGATGATGACCCACAAAATCTGGATGAAAAACACACTTCTCCATTTTCAGGGTCAGATGATGGTCCTTAAATGGGATTAGTATTGCATGTAGGAAAGCATCATGGTCAGAAAGAGATGATCCATGAACCAGGATGTCAGCTAGATAGATGACCACCCCAAGAATGCCTGCTAACATCGAGGCCATGACTTTTTGGAAATGGCTAGGGGCTGAAGATAAACCAAAAGGCATCCTTTTAAACTGAAAGAGGCCACTATGGGTGAGAAAAGCCATGAAGTTCCTTGAATAAGGGTCTAATGGTGTCTAGAGAGATCCCTGGCATAGATCCAAGTTAGAGAACACAGTTGAACCATGACATTGTGCTGCCAATTCCTCCCCAGTTGGTAGAGTATAGCAGTCGGGGATGATTGCCTTGTTCACTTGGTGCAAGTCCACACATAAGCATAGTCACCCTTTCTTTCTTTTTTGCAACAAGGTTTGACACCCATGGTGAAGAGTCAGTCGCTTCTGTAATATTCTCCTTGAGCAAGCAAGAGATCTCTGTGGCTATGGCTTCCTTTAATGTCTGCGGAATGCTTGTATAATTGGGGTGGCCAATGGATCCACCCGTGGATGATGCTCATTGCTACGGCAACTGCTGAGTCCAGAGGAGATCTTGGGGAGCATGTTTTGCCAATTGTTCCACACAAGGTGGATTTCTGTGTTTTGCAAGTCTAATACTTTAAAGCCCAGTGCCTGGAACAGATCCAGCCCACGAAGGTTGGCCCCAAGAATGGGCTGTGTAAAATGGGAACACTCCCACTTCTTGTTGATGATACGACACAGGGAGATCTATCATCCCCAGGAAAGTGATTTTTGCATTGCCATATCTGGATAGTGTGGACTGTGCAAGACAAAATAGGCAAAATATCTACAATATGTGATATAGTTTATGAGTGAGACTCGTGCTCCATTGTCCACCAGCAGCAGTATCTCCACACCCGTTAAATGGCAGGGGCAGATTTTAAAACTCTCCTGGTCCTGTGTAAACTGAGTTGATCTCCTCAGGCATGGAATCTTCCTCCATCCCCCAGTCATTGATATAGGTGACAGCTGCGGCAGAGAAACTCCATCTGGCAAAATGGTTACGTTTCCCATATCAGAGGCATGTTCATCCCTGGTCTAAACAATCTCAGAGCCCCTGACAGTGATGGGCTTGGCCACAGTTGCTGCAGTGAGGATCCATGCCAGCACTCTTCTCCTGCATCCGCCAACGATTGGGGGCGATCCCCTCTGTCACCCACATGGTTACCTGAACCTCTGTCAGTACACTTTACTGGGGTGGCTGCAGCAGTGGATGGTGTGAATAATTCCCATGAAGAAGAAGAAGAACTCAGAGAGGTCTGAGTCTGGGAAAGGGTCTGAACCTCTTCGGTTGCAAGTTCAAATTGACAGCCAATCTCCACTGTCCTGCGGAGTGTCAGGGAATCTGGTTCCATCAGGAGGTGCTCCCACAAATGTGGGGATGACATTTGCTCCATAAACTGATCCTGAATCATCTTGTCAGTTAGGATTGCAAATTTGCACGTAACTGCCAGTTTCCGGAGGCTGGCTACAACCTGGCAGACCGATTCCCTGGGGAGTTGCACTCACTGCCAAAACTTAATAGCAAAGCATTGAGTGTGGGGTGAAAGTGCACTGCTAGTGCCCTTACTGCCTACTCATATGATGTGCCAATATGCAGAGTGGAGAAGATCCAAAAGCCTTTGGTACCTAGTGTGTGAAGAAGTGCACACTGGCGAGCTTCAGGTGCCGCTTCCAGACCAGTTGCCATCAAGTACACCTCAAATGCTGCGATCCATCTGGTCCATGGCAAAGGTGGGTCCCCTTGTAGGATCAGGAATGGGGCAGGTGCTGTTACAGAGGCTGGGAATTGAATGGTAGCCAGAGGCACACTTGGGTCTGACATCCTCGTCACCACTGTGGTATCTCAATAAACTTGAAGACCGCTCAGGTTTAAATGCAAACAAGAACAAACTTTATTCCAGGGCACCCCTCTAGGTTTCTCTTCCTCATGACCCCCACTGGAGACTCTCCTTCTCCTCCTGGCTTCAATTTCTGGTTTCTTAAAGGAGACATGCCTCATAAGCAGCCATTCTCAAATACTACAAACATCACAAAGGAACAGCTAAAGGACATGTATGTCAGTCTTGGGGACAAGAAGTGAATACTTCCAGACAATATAATCTGCTTTAATGTATATTGGTAACAGGGGGACATTGGTTAGCTTACTAATACCAGAGACTGAATAGAGTCTTAGGTTCATTATTAATGTGCAGAGACAGCACAGTGAAGTAATCATTCTGTGTAAAGAAAGATATTTCCATATCAAATGGGGAAGAGTGGAGACTGCATCTGCACATGTACACCCTCTCTCTCAGATCTTCCCCTCAGAAGTCTGACACTGATATTTTCCCAGACAGGAACCAATGAAGCCACAAAATGTCTATACTACTGCAAGAGACAAGGTTGGTGAGGTAATATATTTTATTGGACCAACTTCTCTTGGTGGAATGAACAAGCTTTTGAGCTACACAGAGCTCTTCTTCAGGTCTGGGGAAGAAAGCAGAATGTCTGAGATAAATACAAGTTGGGACAGCTTGTTAAGCAGAAGGGGTAACGTGTGGAAGGTGGTCACATGAAATGAAGTGGACAATTGGAGGTGATATTGTTACACATAAAGGGCTTGAAGTGGGCAATTAAGGGTAGCAGGCAGTGTGGTATGTTACAAATTGTTGTAATGAGCATAAAAACAGTGTCCCTGTTAAGACCGTGGGTGATGGGTTATACAAACCTCCATGCTGGGCAGGAAAGGGTTAAAGGACAGTACTGGGCCCAAGTAGCTCTGCTCCTTCAGTCCTGCAAAGCATGCTCCAATTTTAGACAGGATTGAAAAGGAAGCATCCCATCTAAAATGGGGAAGGCTGGGAAAGAGGACAGACCTACCCTGAAGGCTCCTGCCAAGGGCACCAGAGAAGCCTCCCTGAGGGACTAAGACTGTACAGTGAGCCTGGTTGGAGCTGACGGCTCGGTTGCCTTTTCTTTTTCTTTTCACTTTATATTGGACTGGAAGCTGGGGGAGAATAGCATATGGTAGGAAATGATCCAGGGTGGATAACTTGGAGGATGCCTTCAGGGGTCAGACACTATTGATCCTCCTAGGGCCATGTTTCGGAGCAGTGGAGTGGGTGGGCCTGGGCTCCCCTACCTTTGTTCATCTCACCGCACCTCTGATTAAAAGAGGGTCTGGACAGTAAAACCTTCCCAGTGGGAGCCAGCGCTAGGCCACCTAACCTACCAAGGATTCTATTACATCATGGCTGTTGGTGTCTAGCAGAGTTATGAATTTAAGTTTCCAGGGTTGCCTTTTGAAGATGTTGTACGGATTTCCCTTGAGCACAAGTACAGAAAAATCAGTTATAGAGCGATTGCTTTGTGAAAAGGGTTTGCCCAGAGGTGATATGGTGTTTTTGTCTTTTATGGTTTTTCCTAGTACTCATGGAAACAACTATGGGTACTAGGATGGTTCCCCAATATACCAACCACCTCATGGGCCACCTCAAGGAAGAATTTCTGGGAAAATGCTTCACAAAACCCACAATATACCTTATGGTCAGATGTTCGGCTGCGTGTGTGTGTTCTCCCTGTGTGCTGTCCCAGCTTTTTACAGAAGATCTAAACTCTGTCTGTGACCAGATGCCTGGAATGGACCACACTGAGAATGCTACCTCAGAGCAGACTGCAAGAAACAGGGTGACAATCCCCAAAAAATGATGGTTGATTCTATAATTAGATTAACCAAACCAGTAACAAAAGTGCTTCTGTAGCACCACACTGGTTAACAAGAAGCCAAACACAGTCCCCTTTAGGCATTCCAGCCACGGTTCCCATCCAGACAAATTGGTCTAATATAGTGAGAGGTTACTGAAAACCCAGTTCACTATATGTGAGGTTCTATCAATCCCAAGTGATCAGACAATTACCCGCAGGTCAATATGTATCTCAGATCTTACTCAAATATAACAGTCAGCCAATCCTTAGTAAACTAACTAAAGATTTATTAATAAAAGAAAACAAGAGAGTTATTGAACGGTTAAAAGATTATATATATTACAAATGCTTGCTAGGTCCTTATATCAGATTTGTAGCAGTGATGGATGAGTCTGCTGGCTTACAAAAGTCTCTCTGGAATCATCCCAAAAGGTTAGAATCCAAATGCAGCTTAGATATAGAGTCTGTTAGAGTGTTTCCTTGCATTTTCCACGGTATTCCACGCAAGTAACTGGAGATCCCAGTACTACAGCTTGAACCATGTGTGGTGGGTGAACGCACCCTTGGGGGAGACTAGCCCCTGGTCCCGCCCCCTCTGCCCAAGAACCCACCCCTTCTGCCCCCCCCTTCTTCCAGAGCCTGGAGCACATCCCCCACAGTTGCCCGCCCCCGCCACACACCCTAAGCCCCAGCGCACCAGGCAGGTGGCATGGCTGGAGCACCACCAGCCCCAGCACTGGGTGGGCGGGGAGGCAGTGCGGCCGGAGGACCTGCAGCCCTGGAGTGCTGGACAGGCAGTGTGGTCCCAGAACTGGGAGGACAGGCAGCATGATGCAATGTGGCCCCAGCCCAGGGGTCTTGTGCGCATCACGATCCCTGCCTTCCTCAACCTCTCAGAAGGGAACAGCTGGCAGGAGGGGGTTTGGGGTTGGAGTGTGGGTGGGGCCACACCAGGCTGTTTGGGGAGGTACAGCCTTCCCCTGCCTATAATACCCACCGCCCCGGCTTGAACCTTTCCCTGTTTAAAGTTTGGCAGACTAGAAATGAGGAATCAGGCCTGAGGCTTCACTTTTATAGCTGAAGCAGGCTGTCAGGTGTTTTGAGCACAGCACATGACTGAGGATGTTTTTTTGTTGAACACACACTGACCCACTACTTTGAAGTTAACATTCAATTTTCTGTGCATACACAGGTAATCTAGGTTTCAGAGTAGTAGCCGTGTTAGTCTGTGTCAGCAAAAAGAAAACAAGAAAAATACCTGTGGCACCTTAGAGACTAACAAATTTATTTCAGCGTAAGCTTTCGTGGGTTAAGAACCCACTTCATCGGATGCATGGAATGGAACATACAGTGAACAGATATTTATACATTCAAAGAAACATGAAAAGGTGGGAGTGTCTATATCAACATTAAGAGGCTAATTAATTGAAAGGAACTGTTATCAGTAGAAACTTTTGAAGTGATAATCAACATGGCCCATTATAGACAGTTGACACAAGGGTGTTAAGGGTTTTTAAGGAGGAGAAATAAATTCAATTAACGTAATGACCGAGCCATCCACAGTCAATATTCAAGCCTAAGGTAATGGTATCTAGTTTGCATATTAATTCCAATTCAGCAGTTTCTCGTTGGAGCCTGTTTCTGAAGTTTTTCTGTTCTAAAATAGCCACTTTTAAATCTGTCATTGAGTGATTAGAGAAGTTGAAGTGTTCACCTACTGGCTTTTGAATGTGATGATTCTTGATGTCAGATTTATGTCTGTTTATTCTTTTGCGTAGAGACTGTCCAGTTTGGCCAATGTACATGGCAGAGGGGCATTGCTGGCACATGATGGCATATATCACATTGGTAGATGTGCAGGTGAACGAGCCCCTGACGGTGTGGCTGATGTGATTAGGTCCTAGGATGGTGTCACTTGAATAGATATGTGGACAGAGTTGGCATCGGGCTTTGTTGCAAGGATAGGTTCCTGGGATAGTGTTTTTGTTGTATGGTGTGTGGTTGCTGGTGAGTATTTGCTTCAGGTTGGGGGGCTGTCTGTAAGCGAGGACTGGTCTGTCTAGTTACACTCATTTACATAAGGCAACAGCCGGGCATTCATTATAACAGGGATAGATAAGCTGAAAACAATGTAGATAATATTATTAGTTTCCTGGAGTGTCTCGCATCTTTGATCTTAAGGTTAACTGAACATAGTCGCATACATAATGTAAGGCAATTAAGACATGAAAAAGATTTAGCATCTAAAAGCTACTTTGGTTACATTGGCAAACTTCTAAACAAGGACATTGCCAAGGTGAGGGAGGGGCAGCTGGAGGGGGTTAAACTACTAAACAAGGACACTCCATCTGAGAAGTAGATCGCAGTATGGAAAGGGCCACCCAAATACCCCAAGAGAACCTGCTTCAATACAGGAAAAAGAAACTCATCGACTGCACACCCCTAGTTGTCACCACCCACCTCCCACTGGAACCCATATGGGGTATTATCAAACAATTACAATCCATGTTTGATGGGGACCACATCCTGAAGGAAATCTTTCCTGAACCTCCTCTTCTAGCCTTCAAACAACCCCCCACCTCATCACGCTCATCATCAGAAGCAAGCTCCTCACGGACCAGGACACACCAACTCAAGGTGGCACCAGCCCCTGCTAGAATAATAGTTGCAAAACCTGCTGACATATCTCCACTGCTACAATGGTCAACACCCCCACAACACACCTTTCAAGATTCATGGGTCCTACACATGCCTATAACAACATGTGATCTACCTCATCCAGTGGATCAAATGCTCCGGTAACAACTTGGTGGGTGAAGTCAGACAATCACTACGCTTTTGAATGAACTCTCACAGAAAAATGATAAAAGACAAAAACACGATATCACCTGTGGGCAAACACTTGCCACAAAGTGATCATTCTGTGACTGATTTTTCAATACTTGTCCTCAAAGGAAACCTACACAACCCCTACAAAAGGTAGCATTACTATACATCTGGGTTTTCCTGGACATTTTCTCTTTTTTGATCCTCTGCCCTCTGTCTGGATGGATTTTTCAAATAACAGGTCATGTCTGGGATTTTTGCGGAGCAGACATTGCAACGCAGAAAGAGCTGGCTCCGTGTCCCAATTGGTCCCTCTGCTGCAGCCGCAGCTGCCAGATTCCCACCCACCCGGGCCCCGGCACCCAGTCCTGGGAAGGGGGAGAGGCAGGGAGGCACTGATGGCTGGCTGGTGCTGTGTCCTGGGCCTACACGAGCTGCCCTGCCAGCATGACAGGGAGCAACACTGCCCTCCACCTTAATAGTGAAGCCACAGGAACCACCCCCCCAGCACTCCCAAATACCCCCTCCCTCTACACACAACCCTCCTGCACCCCTTAAATACCCCCCCACACACCCAAATGCCCCATCCCAGTACACATACCCCTCTAGCACCCTCAAATACACCTCCCAGTACATACACTCCTCCAGCACTCCCTAAATACTCCCTCCAACACCCCCAAATACCCCTTCCAGTACACATACACCCTTCCTGCATCCCCCCAAAACCCCCTCCCACCCACACCAAATACTTCGACCAGTACACACACTACTCCAGCACCCTCCCAAATCCTCCCTCCAGCATCCTCCAAATGTACCCCTCCTCCAGCTGCCACTAGCTCCCCCTCTCCTTGGCAGTGTCCTCTTTCTGAGAACCTGAAAGATACAAAAGGCAACCCTGGAAACTTAAATTTCTAATTCTACTAGACACCAAAAGCCATGGATTTAACAGGGACACTGGTTTTATGGCTCTTTACAACAATTTGTAGCACAAGGCAGTGACCGCTATCCTTAATTGCCCACTTCAAACCCTTATGCATAACAATCTAACCCCAAATGCTCTCTCCATTTCAAGTGACCGCCTCCCACATGTATTACCCCTTCTGCTTAACAATCTGTCCCTTCTTGTATTTAGCTCAGAGACTCTGCTTCCTTCCCCAGAGTGACCTGAAGAAGAGCTCTGTGTAGCTTGAAAGCTTGTACCTTCCGCCAACAGAAGTTGGTCCAATAAAAGATATTACCTTACCTCCCTTATCTCTCTCATACCCTGGGACCAACAGGCTACAAGAACACTGCTAATATATAATGCTACAGGTCTAAGTAATTATTTTGTTAATTTTGTGCCTAGTCACATACTTAGATTGTAAACTCTTTGATGTAGGGATCATCAATTTTACTTTGACCATGTACAGTGCCTAGCAAAAGGGGGCCTCAGTCCCTGATTGGGCCCCTCCAGCCCGAATGTAATATAAATAAATAGCCTAGTAAAGATTTCTAAAGTGTTTGTTAAGGTGTCTATGTCTTTAGCTATCTTATTTTAGGTTCTCTGTCTCTTTCTGTAAAATAGCCAATAAAAACTTCCTTTGTTTAAGCCAGACTAAACTGGGTGTCTGACAGTTACCTGGGATGTCTGCTGGCAGGCACAACCAAGCAAAAACTGAACTGAACACTGGTCTCCAAGGAGGTAAAGCTAAGTGATTGTAACTCTGCCTGTGCAAGGGGTCATAGGCTCGAAGATTGCAAACTTTTCTGAAATGGTACCACAGAACCACTGGCAAGGCCATTGTACGTACAGGGAGGGGCAAATGATCTATGAAGTATGAAGCAACAGTTACAGTCGTACACAAGAATCCCAGGTTCCTACCTTATGACTTGAAAACTTATTACAGAGCCACAAGTTGTGTCTTCATAATCAGTGCGGCAGGAAGATTTCCAATATATTTCTCTTTGTACAGTTACAGTAGCCGTTTCCTATTGTGTAAAACAGCTTGATTAAATACAGCACATGAGTAGGTAAGCGTAAAGAATACCACAGTCTCACATCAGATCTTCACTGCTATCCTATTGAAGGCAACAGTGTATTTGTTCCTAATGACTGGCAATACATGTTCCAAGCTGAATGTTTCAAATAGACACGAGCGTAAAGGAATATGTGTGCTTGTTTGTTGAGTTCTGAAATAACATTAGCCATCCCTCCTGGCCTTGGTCATATCAGATCTCCTGAGATAAGCAAGTATTATTTAGGGCATTACTTAGGTGGGATATATTCATGAAACTATAAGGTACTTAGTGAAGGAGTTAGTTAATCAATAGATAGCACACGTTCTTCCATGTGAGTACTGAACCAGTGTTCCAGTATGATGTGAAGGGGTACCATGCAGCTGGAGGTCTTTTGAATGAGTGATACCATTAATATCCATGGGACTCTTCACAAGAGAGAGGGTATTAACTGGTGCTCTGGCTAACTTCCACTGTGAGTAATTACATTTTTTGACCTTCCTAAATCTGCAGTTTTAAATGGATATAGTATTATATTCTTCACGTAATGTTCTAAACTGATGTGTACTGTTACCATGCTAAATAGTTTCTGTATTTCACTGCAGGTGTGGCTGCATTTCAATGACAGATATACTGATCCTATAGTTCTGGTGGGATGACTGAGCACAGAAATCCTAGCAATTGTCAGTAAGTTTACTAAGGAGGAGAGATTTTTCATAAAGACAATTCAAAACAAGGCACAGTGGTAAAAAGTGTCACAAACTAAAGCCTGTCCCCTCAGAGCCTAGAAGGAAGCCCTGCCTTCCCCAGGCACTCTCCCCCTTTCTGTATCTTCAGTAGCCCTTTTAGATCCCGTCCCCTGAAAACTTGTGCAAGACGGGGCCAAGGAAACTTGAGTTAACCTTCCTGGACAACTAGGGACAAGGTAGTACTGTTGTATCCTCATGGAGGTTTGTATTTTAATGTGCAAAGTGCTTTGGAACCCTTTGGGATAGAAGACACTGTATAAATGTAAGATATGATTACTGATGTGTGGTATACTGGAGTGGTCTTTGAAAATCTTTGCTGAACTCGTCATTCAGGATGAGCAACTTTTCATACCACTACTATTCATCTGTTTCTTTCCTTCTTCAGGGTATGAGTGTCCCATACCCACTATTCCAGTGACTGTGCTTCGAATTGGAATATTATTTTCAGAATCCGGGAGCTATTTCTCTGGGCAGGTAATTGAAATTTCTATTAATAAAAGCAAAGAAATCATCCATGATCTTCAGTCTCTGCTGGAGTTCTGCAAATAAGAAATTTAATTTACACTTAGTAATGAAACTTGGACTGGAATGGGAGATAGTGTGCACAGATCATTCAGACACAGATCAGTGTGATTAACATTGGAACCAGGTTTGGCCTTTTGGCAGCAGCTGACTTACTGCATCCCCTCACTTAGGTATATACTTACTGTGAAGGGACAATTTTAAAGAACTGCTTAATGTAAAGATGTGCTAGAGAATTAGTGAATTAAAAATGGTAACCTCAGCTGGAAGCTTCACAGGAACAATGTCACTGAAATTAAGTTTCAGTTGCTGCACTTTTTACATCTATTTATAGGGCCTCCAACACAGTAGTATCAGGGCTCCTTCAACAGGCTGGTAACAAGTTGTCATCATTTCAAGTCACTTGTCGGTCGTAAACAGTTCAAATTATAAATTCCTCACAATTAAATGATCTGATGCTAATTGCTCTTTTGCATGTAATTATCAGTGCAGATTTAATCAGTATGGAAATATCACTACATGCCAAAAAGTAAAAATAAGACTGGAGAAAAAATGCCTGAAAAAAACAACAACAAAAACCCTTGGTGGTCAGACTTTTTAGTTAATCCTGGAACACCATATTTGGTTACATCTCCCTCAGTGAGCATCTCTGGCCAAGAGAGATTTTATAAGTGTAACCTTTCTGCGAGGTGGAGCCAGCAGCAATAAGGGCCGGGTTCAGTATCTAGCGGTTCCTTTTCAACAATACAACACAAAACCGTCTCGAGTCCTCACCCAGTGACCTGGGACAATTACACACCACCCCCTGGGCGCCTCTAAGAGGCAATACTTATCCTGTCGCAAGCACACAATCTGAGTGTAGCAAAAACTTTTAATAAAAGGAGGGAAGTAACTCAGCATTAATCTGGGAAAACACCTCAACTAGGGTTCATGAACATAAACCATGAGCAAAAGACCCACCCCCAAGTAAGTTGGGCAGTGTCCTTTTCCCCTCAGGGTCTTAAGTCCAGCAACCCAAAAGTCCCTTTAACGTACCCATCACTTCTCCGTACCCCACTCACAGTTGCTGTCTTTGGCCAGTGCAGCTCCAGAGTTCAAAGGTTCATCTGCAGAGTCCACCTCCCACTCTGTGTGGAAGGCGGGGGTAGGGGTAAGGAGGCACCTTACAGGCTGCAGTGCTTGTGCGCTCGCCCATCGCCCCAACGTCCCATTGCCACATCTCTCCACCATCTACCCTGCTGGTCGCACCTCTCCGCCAGCCGCCCTGCTAGCCGCTTGCCACACCTCTCCACCAGCCATAGGCGCCGACTCCATGGGTGCTCCGGGGCTGGAGCACCCACGGGGAAAAAATAGTAATAAATATTTAATTAATAAAGGGCCAATTAAAATTGGTCAAACCCAAGGAGTGGTTTTGGATTTGGTTTCACAAAATATTGTCAGTAGAGGTTTTGGAGCTGCTCTAACTTTGCCTCTGCTATATAGCCCCTTTCCTACACACCCAGATGAGTGTGTGGTGGTTGTTAAGCAAGCTGATGACATGCTGCAAAAGATTAAAGAAGAAATTATTACCAAGAGAGTGAAGTAGAATCAAGGTCTGATTTTTATTTTCTTGAGGAGAGAAAAAAGACTTTTGCTTTGTATCGTTTTTATTTTTATTGTTAATGATCTCAGTGAATGTTTAATAGTACTAGATGGATTTGAATATGCCTTTTTTATAGTGACCCACTTCCCACAGTGAAGTAATGATGAAATATGTAATTCATTTGACTGAATAAAAAGTTGATAGAAAGGCTGTGGGTGAGAATGACATTGCAAACTTGCTTGTGCTGCCCAGCCAATATTCCACAACCCAAAGCAGGGGGAAGCATCTCAAAGACTGAGAAGGTCTTTCATTCTCCATGTCATTCAGAGGAGATTAATAAGGGTGACAATTATGGGGAGAATGGGGTGTGTGTGTGTGTGTGTGAGAGAGAGAGAGAGAGATGCACACTTCTTCACTAGGAATCCTGAGACCAGGTCACTAAATAGCTATCAGATGGCAACAGAATTCAATCACTATTGTACTAACTTGGGCTGGATATGAACCAATGTCGTGGTGATAAAAGGTTCCTGAGCCCATTACGAATCCACTGAGCTCTCTAAACTCTAATACTTTATTGTTATTCTATACTGACACACACACTTCAACATCTTTGTATTTTACCAACTGGACATTGAAGACATTCTTTGCACTGCATTTATGTCAGGAAGATCATTTGGACACTTTGGGGTTTGGAGATCATGGTTTTCCCCCATCATTACAGTGGAGTGTTTTATAGTGGGGGTTGTTATTTAGATTTATATGGTGTGAACTAGTAGTGAAACTTATTTATTTCTGTTTTTTGCTGGCTTGTTATGAATTCCTCTGAGAAAAGATCATTAAAATAATAATTCTAGAAATGATGATAATGATGAGGTAGATTCAGTATCTATTCCCCCCGCCACCCCCCCCAAAAGTTGTTTGCACTCCATCCTCGAATGATTTTGTGATAAGTTAACTCTCTGGAAGGCATAGCATTATTTTTCGGATGCATGTTCAGTTTTTCTACACTAGAACAGAAAAAAAACAAAAACGCTGACCGATTGGATCTCCTTAACAGTGTATTTCTTCAGGACTTCTGAATCAGAGCAGATTAGATCATTCTGAACTGATGTGATGTATAATGCCCATTATGCCCATATCTGCTATGCAGTCAGTTCCTCGCATTTTGTTGGAAGGGATAAGAATAAAGCTCCAGAATTTGAGTGAAATTGTTTTTATTACTGGACTCACAAGATTTATTATGGGCATAAAAAATTCTACTGCAACTGTCACAGAGAGTGATTCAACTTTACATATTGGGGTCCCTGACCCTGGCAGCATGAATTGGACTTGAAACACATCTACTGCTTTGGGTCCTTATTTTCATATAGTCCTACTGTCAAACAGAAAATATTTAATGCTTGAAATTCAGTGCGTACAATTTTATTATTTTCTTTAAATCTTCCCTTTGTTTCAATTATTGTTTATTAAATGCTCTTTTGACATAATGATTTCCTTTCTAAATGTGTCTGGGCTCATGAGGTGAACACAGTGGAGGCAAAAACTGGATCTCTGACTTGAAACTATTTACGGACTGCGAGTAATGAAAAAGGAATGACAGATGAAATAATGACTGTCTTTAGCAGTTTGAATCCAGACTTTGTTGCACTTGTTGATCAACTTTGAAAAATGAAATATTAACTGTGCTAGAGTATCTCTCTCAGTGAGTCTTCTATCATCAGATAAGGGATTAGGACTGATACATAACTCTGCTTCTTCTGTAAAAGGGGACACTGTGGCATAAAGAGGGGCTGGTTGTTCCATTAGTTCTTGACATCATTTAGTACTTATGACATCATTGGCTATGTTAACTGATATTTGCATTCCATAATCCTTGGAAATGCATTGGAACCGCTTACACAATTTGACGTCTAGCCACCTTCCCATCTTAAGAATTTGTTGACTGCTGAACTACTGTACTCCTTCTTCTCCCCTCCCCCCAAACCAGAGTGGTCTTTTTATTCTTTGGAGATTTGAAACAGACATTGTCTTTCATGTGACTTAATTTGAATTTATTTTTGGAGTTTTCATATATTTTGGGGACTCAGAGGAGTTGCTGGTAAATTAAGCAAATATGCAATAAATAGCTATCTATTGGATTTCAGTATGCATTAATTATGAATGGACTCCAAGAGCGGGCTCTTATAAGGTGAACTTTCATTATAAGGGGCCATCTTGTACCAGTACCCTGATTATTTCTTCATAGAAATCTTAGTTCTTGGTGTGAAAGAGGACTACAGGCCTTGTGGTCACTGTTCCCTCTAAGCTGTGTGTGCGTGTGCGCGCACACAGATTCTAAATTCCACGCACATAGGGAAACACTGCGCGCACAAAAATTTGCACAGAAGCACAATAATTTGTATAGAAGACATTTTTTCCGCACACGGCCTGTCAAAAATTTGAACAGAAGAATTTTTTTTGCGCACAAGGCCTGTCAAAAATTAGAGGGAACATTGCTTGTGGTTACCAGGATATCTATACTAACAAGCTACTAGTGGGTGCCAAATGACTTACTAACAGATATGTTGAGTGCCTGAAGCTATCATCTCCTGTGATGACATATACCTATCAGCCCATCAGTTTGTTCAACACCATGGCATGCATCCACTTCATCCTGCTGTCAAAGGCTCTGGTTAATAGGTCCCTTCATGTTCAGAAATTTCCAAGTCAGGTAGGTCCATTTCTAATGGATAATTTTCATTTTAGAGAATTATCAGGGGAAGAAGGTAATCCTTTGGTGTCCTATAGTTAAATGCTATAGGGCTTGTCTATCTGGGGAAGTTATTTGTAGTTTATGTTTGATGCGATAGAGAAGGAGAAGCCAGCGGAAAATTTCAAAGTGCTGGGCTAGGAGAATGATCTTTGCAGCAGCATTCGGAATGGTTATGGAGCAAGATTGCATTTGTCAATAGAGTGCCTTTTTTCTGATTTATCTTAAAACACTTCGGAAGTGAATTAAGATAAACCAGAAAAAGGCAATCTGATTCTGGAATAAGAGTGGGAGCTAGTGTGGAATAGCTATTGTGGAATAGTTATTTCGAATAGCTATGATAGTCAATTATGTACAAGCCCTTATTCAGCAAAAAGCTCCAGCTGAGCTACATTTCCCACTTTCTTATTGGTCAACTGTTTTTTTAGGCTATCGCACTCAAAGAAGGGTGCTGTGTTGGTGCTTAATATAAAAATAAAATGATGTTAAAAAGGTGCAGAAAATAAACAAAGGAGCCTAATAATGAGGCTGCCTGTCCTTGGAGGAATGAAGGATTCAGTTGTGGAAACCAGAGAGCAGTACTTTCCTGTGTGGGGTTGGGACTGAATGATGGCTTATAACTATATTGTTGTAGAGAAATTTAGGAATAATCAGGCCATTTTCTCCCTTTTCCCCAGCTGTAAAGCTTGCCAGGCTGGGCATTTTCACTGGCTACAGAGAACAATTTTATAGCGAGCAGGTTATTACAACACAAAGAGAAAAATGTGCTAATTCTGTACCCTTAGCTGCACAAATAAAGACAACACGTCATTTATTAACTAATGTGATCCCCAGAGCCTGTTTCTTTTTAACAGACATGGTTTAATCTTTGAGCCGCAGATGCACAAATTGTCTTAAGGCTGAAACTACAAACAGTGTGATTTTGCGAGGAGAACTGTGCATGGAGGGAGACTATGGCAACAGTTGCAATATGCTCTCTCTCTCTCTCTCTCTCTCTCTCTCTCTCTTGCAGCACTGCACCAAAGATGGCCTGGTGCCTTGCCTTGAAAGACACTTCGTTTCGAGTGCCATCCCCTGAGAGTATGGTTCAGCATCTTCTTTGCTGCGGTGATCAATGTCTAGCAGTTCATGTGAAAATGGAGCTTCATTCCAGTTCTATTTCTAATCTTTCAAATGAGAAAATTAGTTATGAATTATTTATCTAGAACATTCAAGTGGGTACTAACAAAGGAGAATCAAATGTGCTTAGTACTGCCTTCCATGAAACTTCAGAGCTTTGGAAATTTAGCCACCACGCCTCCAATCATGGCTTCATTTTGTTCTGAAAACTTGACAAGTAGAGCTCACCTCTGCAAGGTTCTGAGCACATCTTGTGATCTGCTTAGCATTATTGCCTCCCCATTGACTCAGTACTGTGCAGAAATAGGTCCTTAGTAAGGGAACTAAAAGGTGGTGATTTCTTCTTTGCTCTGAACGGATGTGTCCAAACCCTTGAGCAAAGCAAATTTATTCATTAAATAAAGCCAAACCTCTCAGGCTCAAATATAATATGCTGAACAAGAGCTGACAGATTTTTTCTCTTTGCTTTATGGACCTGCAGTATGTCCCTGATCCAGAAAAGCACTTAAGCATGTGAGTAACTTCAAGCACATGAACAGTGCTATTAGATTAAAGCTAAACATATGCTTAAGTAAATAAGAAAGAAAAACTTGTAGCACCTTAGAGACTAACAAATTTATTTCAGCATAAGCTTTCGTGGGTTAATACCCACTTCATCGGATGCATGGAATGAAATATACTGTAGACAGATATTTATACAGTCAGAGAAACATGATAAGGTCCAGGTGTATAGACCAATCTTAAGAGGCTAATTAGTTGAGAGGAAACATGACAGCAGGGGAAGAAAAAACTTTTGAAGTGAATAAAGAATAAATGGACATAAATCTGACATCAGGAATCATAACATTCAAAAACCAGTAGGAGAACACTTCAACCTCCCTGATCACTCAGTAACAGACTTGAGGATAGCAGTGTTGCGACAGATCAACTCCAAAAGCAGACTTCAAAGAGAAACTATTGAACTCGAATTGATATGCAAACTAGATTGCGTTGCCTCCGGATTAAATCAAGATTTGGAATGGCTTGGCCATTATGTTAATTGAATCTATTTCCCTTAAATTAACGATCCTCATTCACACCTGTGTGACCATCTTGTTTATCACTTCAAAAGTTTTTTCTTCCCCTGCTGTCATGTTTCCTCTCAACTAATTAGCCTCTTAAGATTGGTCTATACACCTGGACCTTATCATGTTTCTCTGACTGTATAAATATCTGTCTACAGTATATTTCATTCCATGCATCCGATGAAGTGGGTATTAACCCACGAAAGCTTATGCTGAAATAAATTTGTTAGTCTCTAAGGTGCTACAAGTTTTTCTTTCTTATTTTTGTTTTGCTGACACAGACTAACACGGCTACTACACTTAAACCTATCAATATGCTTAAGTGCTTTGCTGTATTCAAATCAGTGGGTTTCAGTATGATGAATCAACTGAATTGGCTCACACACTCTGACCTAGTTATTCAATCCACCTTTTTCACAGCAGTACAAAATACCATGGATCACTGCCAATCTATTTTGACCACCTCCAGATATTACAATATTAGACAACTCACTGCATGATCATGTATGTTGGGAAGTGATTTCCTGAAGCAAAAGTTCTCTTCTTTCATTTGTGGACAAATGTCTTTCAATTGATTTAAAACGAAAACTGACTCCCACAAATAGCCCTGGCCTTCTATAAATCTCCTGGTTTGTGCCAATTGCAAAATTCTGATGTTTTTATTGTAATAAACTAGCTATGTATTCAACTTGAACTTTATATGTGTACAAACTACTTCTCTGAGATGGCATCAGAACCATTCAACTGTATGCCTTAGGCCCTATGCTCCTGAAAGCTAGTGAAAGTTCTTCTTTAGCCCAAGAGGGAGAGGCCCTCTGCTTTTGAAGAAGGAAAATGTGGCTTTTATGCTATTTCTAGACCTCTGCTAGAGTAAAACGTGGCCACTTGGGGAAGTAGAAGGAAAGGCATATCATGACTGGGAGGAACTTCAGGAGCCACACTAAGAGCAATAAGAATATTTTAGTGCACAGAGTTTTTGAAAGATACCTTTTGCTTGTTTTTAGAGCTGCATTTTGCGTTCCAAACAATATAATCAGATATGACTTTCTGCCTGGAAATGATTAATAACTAACAACACCATTGACATGAGAACTAACAACACCATTAACACGTATGGAGAAACTGAAACAGCAGGTATTTCTAAACATTCTTTTGAAATGTAAGTATGTATTTACACTGGGGACAGAGCTGCAATACTACCCAATGCATCCACAGGTGGCAGATCGTGGTAAACTGTTCAAACTGGGCTGCTTCTGATCCAGAACCAAAATGTTGCCAAACCTAGTCATTGAGCTTCAGTATGCTGATGACGCTGTAGTGTTTGCTCACTTGAAAACAGGTCTTCAGGAGATCATCAATGGCTTTGCTGAAGCATACCAGAAAATGGGACTGACACTCAACATCCAGAAGACAAAGGTCCTCTATCAGTAGGGTGACCAGATGTCCCTATAAAATGGGGACAGTCCCGATTTTGGGGTCTTTTTCTTATATAGGCTCCTATTACTCCCCACCCCCTGTCCCGATTTTTCACACTTGCTGTCTGGTCACCCAATCTATCAGCAAGCTCCTGGTGCACAACTCACAGCACCAGCGATACAGACATTCATGATAACCTTCTAGAGAATGTTGTGCATTTCCCATACCTTGGAAGCCACCAATCAGAGACAGCTGACATTGATGAAGAAATCCAGTACCGGCTCAAATGTGCTAGCTGAGCTTTTGGTCATCTGAGAGAGAGGGTGTTTGAAGATTGCAACATCAGAATTAAAACCAAATTTATGATGTACAAGCTGTTGTAATTCCCACCCTATTGTATGGGGCTGGAACATGGACAACATATAGGAAACATCTTAAGGCCCTGGAGAAATATCAATGCTGTATGCGTAAGATTCTTTGAATTAAATGGGTGAATAGACGCACTAACATCAGAGTCTTCTTGCAAGCTATATCACGAGCATCGAGGAATGATTATCTACCAGCTTCGCTTGGTAGGTTATGTTGTTCGGATGCCTGATTCTAGACTGCCAAAACAATTTTTGTATTCTCAACTCAGCCAAAGCAAACGTGTTCGAGGAGGGCAGAAGAAACATTACAGAGACATCCTCAAGGCTAATATGAGGAAATGCAATATTGACATCCGCTCGTGGGAATCTATAGCTCAGGATCGACAACACTGGAGGAATTGCTTGAGGTAGGGAACTCAACACTTTGAGAATCAGATGTGACTACATGTAATGGAGAAACAGGACTGACAGAAAGAGAGTGTCATGGCTCGAACCAACATCCCAGGTTCACTCACCCTGCTCGGTAATACATGTCTGCAATGTGGCAGAGTCTGTGGCTCTAGAACAGGCCTTATCAGCCATCAGCAGGCTCACAGATAATTTGAAATGGACAATCTTCGACTTTGAGGGATCGCTGATGATAATGTATTTTCAATATACATTTATTCGCATTTAACACATGATTGTTTACTGTTGAAGACAGTATAACTAATCACAGCAGTATTCCTCTATGCGGCTTTTCCCACATGAGTAATAAATAGGAGATATGAGAAATTCTTGGCTACATGGTTTTGCATTTTTGATACTATGTTTTGTATTTGTCATTCATATACATAAATTCACAAATAAGCCACCAATTTTATACATATGCATTATGGATGGACCAAGTTTAATACATGCCCTCAGGACTCAGAAATTCTAATAGTGGCCCTGGCAGCTTTAAATATTTACAGTTTAATATTATCCTGAGAGGGCTGGGGAAGTGGATTGTTTAATCAATCCTATACTTTGTTCCTATTGCCAAAGCTATGAGAGAATCGTCATCAAATGGATTTCAGAAACTGTTCATATCAATGTTTTTCTAAGTATCTATTAACACTTTAATATGTAAAGATGGACTCAAAGGGCTGTGCCCAAGAGGAAAATTAATTTTGAAAGAAATCATGACCCCAAGGTTGCTATAAGGAATTAGTTGTTTGGGGTCAGAGTCAAGATTTTCCCAATTAAAAATAACCGTGTATAGTATCTGGATGTGTGCTAGCATCCATTGGAACCTAGAGTGAAAGGCTAATGGAATTTCTCCATTGTCCTCCTATTGGTACAGCTGTCCCTTCCCAGGACAATCACAGAGCGTTTAGATTTCTAGCAGGCAGGATGTGCAGAGACTTTTGTGGATGGTGGTCAAGCAATCAGTCACTTCAGAGGCCTTGTCTTTAGGAGGAAAAAAGGTGTGTTCTTAATTTGTTAGCTAACTAGAGGTAAAATCTTAGTAAAGACAAGGCAGTTTGTAGATTTCTCACAAGGTAGCAGGTTGAGTTATAAACTATTAACTTGACCTGCTTAACTCATAAAAACTACAACTGCCTTGTCTTCACTAGGATTTTACCTTCAGTTAGCTAACTCAAGTGAAGAGCACACTTTTTCTCCTAGTGAAGACACAGCCAGAGATTGTGTGTGTGTGTGCGCACATGCATGTTTTTCTTGGTCAACAGCCAGAGACATGATTGGGAGCAGTGAGACAGCTGCATTTTAAAACTTTGTTTGCATAAGATGCAAAGGATTATTGGCTATGAGATCTTGAGAGGAAGAAATGGCAGTTTTGGAGTCATGAATGGGAAAAGCTAGGGAAACCCTGCCCTAGTCTCATAGCATAGTCTCATAGTCTCAGGGCTGGTCCACACTAACCCCCCAGTTCGAACTAAGATACGCAACTTCAGCTACGTGAATAACGTAGCTGAAGTCTAAGTATCTTAGTTCGAACTACAAGGTACTCACCGCGGGTCCACACGCGGCAGGCAGGCTCCCCCGTCGACTCCGTGTACTCCTCTCGCGGAGCAGGAGTACCGGTGTCGATGGTGAGCACTTCCGGGATCGATTTATTGCGTCTAGACTAGATGTGATAAATCGATCCCAGAAGATCGATTGCTTACCACTGAACCCGGAGGTAAGTATAGACGTACCCTCAGTCTACTGTACTGTTCTGTCTTTGTTCTCTACACAACACAATATGAGGAAATCAAATGAATAGAGTTGAGTTCCAAATAACTGTGTTTACTAACTATATATAAATATACAAGGCCTAGCAAGATTATGGTGGCTTCTGCAACAGAACACAGGGAGGCCCACTATATGGCTTCCAAACTATTTAAAGGGATTGTGATGAGGTGTGTACCCCATACTGGCATGAAAAAGGTTGACTAGTGCTGGAGAGCTCACTTAAGGTACCTGGACACTCTGGGTGGGTTGGCCAGCCTCATCTGATGATGAATCCCAACTAAGGGAGGAGCTGGGGGTTACTATAAAAAGAGGAAGTTTGTAATAAAAAGGGAGCTGTGGAGCAAGAGACAGGAAGTTTGCAGTCACACTCTGGGATCATCGATTCATGGACTGCAAAGCCTGAAGGGACCATTGTGATCATCTAGCCTGACCTCGTGTAGAACACAGGCCATAGAATTTTCCCAAAATAATTCCTAGAGCAGATCTTTTAGAAAAACGTCCTTAAATCTTGACTTAAAAATGGTCAGTGATGTAGAATCCACATGACCCTTGATAAATTGTTCCAGTGGTTAATTACCCTCCCTGTCAAAAATGTATGCTTTATTTCCATTCTGAATTTATCTAACTTCAGCTTCCAGCCATTATATTGTGTTATACCTTTCTCTGCTAGACATAACAGCTCATTATTAAATATTTGTTCCCCACATAGATACTTGTAGATTGTAATCAAATCACCCCTTAATCTTTTCTTTGTTAAAATAGATTGAGGTCCTTGAGTCTATCACGATAAATCATGTTTACTAATCCTTCAATAATTCTCATGGCTCTTCTCTGAACCCTCTCCAATTTATCAACATCCTTCTTGAATTGCGGGCACCAAAACTGGACACAGTATTCCAGCAGCGGCTGCACCAGTGCCAAATACAAGGTAAAACAACCTCTCTACTCTTACTCAAGATTTCCCTGTTTATGCATCCCCAGATCACATTAGCTCTTTTGGCCACTTTATTAATCACATCAGTGACCTGGCCACTTAATTATTTACCGCTTCCCAATTTTTGTGTCATCTGCAAACTTTATCAATGATGATTTGATGTTTTCTTCTGGATCATGGATAAAACTGTTAAGTCGCTTAGGACCAAGAACTGATCCTTGCAGAATCCCAGTGGAAACCTACCAGCTTGATGGTGATTCACCATTTACAGTGTCATTTTGAGACCTGTTAGCCAGTTTTTAATCCATCTATTGTGTGCCATGTTAATCATATATCATTCTAGTTTTTTAATCAAAATGTCATGTGGTACCAAGTTAAATGCCTTATAGAAGCCTAAGTATATTACATCAGCGCTATTATCTTTATCAACCAAAGATATCATGTTTGTTTGTGTAAATTAAATTACCCTCCTTTAATTCTTTATTAATTAAGTCTTGTATCAGCCAGTCCATTTTCCTGCCTAGGCTCAATGTCAGGCTGACAGGCCTATAATTACCTGGGTTATCCCATTTACCCTTTTTTAAAAATGGCACAACATTCATTTTCTTACAATCTTTGGGAACTTCTCCTGTGCTCCAAGACTTATTGAAAATAAATATTAATGGTAGAGCAAGCTCCTCAGCCAGGCATTTAAAAACTCTTGGATGCAAGTTATTTGGACCTGGTGATTTAAAAATGTCTGACGTTAGTAGCTTTTGTTTAATGTCCTCTGGAGACACTAGTGGAATAGAAAGAGTGATACCATCACCATATGATGAGACTATATCATCTGTTTTTTCCCAAACACAGAACAGAAATATTTATTGAACACTTCTGCCTTTTCTGCATTATTATTGATTATTTTATGGATCCATTTCCATCTAGTAATGGACTAATAACATTGTCAGGATTCTTTTTGGTCTTCATATATTTGAAAAACTATTTCTTATTATCTTTAACTCTAGTGGCCATAGATTTCGTCTTGTGTTCCTTTGCTTCCCTTATCAATGTTCTACAGTTTCTAATTTATGATTTATATTAATTACTATCAGCTTCCCCATCTTCAATTTGTTATATTTATTTAATTTATTTATTATAGACACCTTCACTTCCGCTCCTATCCAGGTCATTTTTTAAACCAGCACAGCCTTCTTCCTCAATTGTGGCTTTTGGGGCATCTAGTAAGGTGTTCTTGAAGGATTCCCCATTATCATTCACATTTTTCTAACAAAATGCTTCCTCCCAGCTGATTTGGCTCATAATTATTTTCAGGTTTGTGAAACTGGCCCTGTTAAAGCATTATATATAGTACTGGTCTGGACTTTATTTTGCTTACATTATAAATATGATCATTTACCTCAGGATCATTGTACCTAAGTTACCATTAAGTTTTAGTTCTGTGGTAAGTTCTTCGTTATCTGTTAGGATAAGACCTAATACAGATTTCCTCTTCATTGGTTGCAACACTTTTTGAGTTAGGAAATTGTCATTTGTAATGTTAAGACATTCCAAGGATGTTTCAGAACTGGCAGCATGAGGCCTCCAGCATATGTCACTCAAATTGAAGTCTTCCATGATCATACAGCTCTTTTCCCTACACACTATAGATAGATAAAGAGCTGGTCATTCTGTTCCCTAATGTGAGTTGGTAGTCTGTAGCAGACACCAACTAATACTCCTCTTGTGCTTTTGTTAGGACCTTGATGCATAAGTATTCAAGATCAGTTCCTTATGAGTTATCAGTGACTCAGAAACAGATAATGACAACATTATGTGAATCATCCCACGAGTTTTCAGTAATACTAACTAGATTGAATTTATGCTCTTAAATGAGCAATTCCAATTCCTCTTGTTTGTTACCCAGGCTCCTAGCATCGGTGTATAGGCAATTCAAGAATTTCTTCTCTTCGTGTCCTTTAATTCCTTGGTTAATTTTAATTAATAAGAGTGGAAAGAGCCTGAGGAGGGCAGAAGGGTGTTTACGTTTATATTTACATGCTGGGACTGCTTGGGAAATTCCAGGGGAGAGCTCTGCAAGTCTTAGCCCTGCATGAAAGATAAGCTTGGAGAATCCTAAGAAAGGTGGAGTAAGAAGAAGCCCAGGGAAGCAGCAGAAAGGAGGTGGACTGACTAGATCCTGACTGCTGGTTATAGGGTCGCTGGGGTGGTACCCAGTGTAGTGAGAGGGCCTGGGTCCCCCTACCAGCCACTGGGAAGGCGGCCTGAGTCTAGAGAAGGGAACCAGGATGACAGAGTGCCTTGAGAGATGGGTCGGAGGACAATGGAGCCTGGAATTTGGGCCGAAGACCTTGTTATAAGGGCACTGGATTGTTTCTTTCTGGAACTTTTGATACCCTGGAAGGGGAGAGACTTTGACGTGACCTGGATGGTAGGTCAAGCCACAAGAAGGGAGGCCACTGCAGGACCAGAGCAGCTGTTGGCAAGGAGGCAGGAGACAATGAATGAGCAGCTATGCCAAGCCCAGCCACAAGGGGAAAGCCTGAGGTTAGCATACTCTTCTGCAGGGATACTACCCAGTTCCTATACATTACATGGACCTTTTCCATTAGTCGAAAAACTCAAGGAAATCTTGATTTGGTCAGAATTACAATGAGTTTTGTAATCTCATTCTTGTCCCTAATGAAGATTAATGTGAAATTTAATTTGCATAATTAAATTGCCATTCTAATATGATTGGCAGGTCTGGATCTCTGCTCACAAGGTGCAGAATAGTACAGGTTTTAGATGTCAGGATTAAGACTCCCTGGGAAACGTGTGTAGAGATGCATGCAGTGATCTTATACACAGATGGAAATCCATTGAAGTCAGTGGAGATTCTTAGATTTACATTTGTGTCACTGAGGGCTGAATTTGGCCCACAGTGCCTAATGAGTTAATACTACTTATCTGAGTTTATTTCTCAAATAACATATTTAAAGAAAAAATCCTGAATGTAGTTTTACTAAGAGAGAAATTCTCTCCTTCTGGGCTGTAGATGAATTGTGAGCTACTACACCCCTTTTTTGAAACATCCACAGGGAATGGAAAAAACCCAGGAGCCTTCTTGTGACAGCGAACAGAGACACATCTTGACAAGTGGTGGACTACCTTTATTGTTCAAGTGATGTGTGCTGGCAACTAGCATCATCCGCTCTTGAAGTAACGTGGCACTGAGTCACTTTACCTTACGTGATCCTGTTGATGAGTCAGTTTTGCTCCCCGAAGCCACTCTCCAGATGCTGTCTAGTTTTATCTGACTTATACATTCCAATTTATTTTTAGCCGTTTGCATTCTGCTTGGTTCATGAAAGTGTACTTATGGTGTATTTTGTCATCTTACAGGCTATCAGTTGTAGCCCCACAAAAGAGGTGGGAAACATACCTATATCCCCCTCACATGAAGCATCCCTAATTAAGAACCAAAACTAGCAATTCTTTAAAAATGCTAGCAAGTAAAGCAGATTAGTCCTGAGACCAGCTTTGATTCACACACTGGCTATTTACATAGGATTTTCTAGGGTACAGGTGTGGGCAAACCTTTCTGACTTGTGGAACCTAGAATAATAAAGAATGAGACTTCAAGCTGCAAGTAACTTTCAGGGCTGCTGCTTTCTCATCAACATAGCAAGCTGCCTTGGACTTTATGTGAGAGGAGGGGCAGATGTTGAGGGTGGGAGATTATTGTGTGTGTGGTCACTAATGGTTATGTGAGTGGGGTAGAGGGAGAAATGTGCTGCACTTTTGTTTCGTTTTGTAATGATTCTAGATTTAATTTTTTAATTAAAATGGCAAGGTCACTTACAGCCCAGAAAAGACATTCTTTTATGTTGCTGCATTTATATCCAAACAAATAAACACCATTTTGGGGTGAAATACTCCATTATTACAGCACTGAGGCAAACTTCTTCTGTGCTGTAACTCACAGCAACAACAGGAACAAATGGAAGCACCTCATTTTGTTAGCCAAATAGGGCCCGTTTCCCCCTGGAGCTTACCTAATTACACCAAGGAGGCACGGAGAACAAGAAGACGGGTACCACACCTTTATTTTCGTTCAGCTGAGCGGGTGTTTCTTCTCGACTAATGCCAGAGAAGAGCACACACTACATGGGTGACATGAGCTCCTTTTATAATCAGTAACAAACAACTTTAGTATACGTCATTATACTAACCTATAGATAACAGGTCACACAGAATACATGATTTTGGGGAGGGGGATACAGGACACATCTGTTGCGGATACATTTATCATTTAGAAGGGAATATGGGGTACATACCTTGACCTTTGGTATTACATATCTTTGAGGATACATGAGAAAACAGCTGCATATACTTTTGTGCCAAACGGACTAATTAGTAAATAACTAACATGATTTAATGTGAGACTAGATACATGTCCTGTCCTTGATTCCTAGGCCCCTTTTTGAGCTAAAGCCAGAGAAAGAGCAGAAAGATACAGGCCTGGGCCTATTACTTTTTAGGCCTTTTCTATCAAGTTTCCCCCCTTAAAAACATTTCAAGAGCTTATGGGCTTTGCGCCTCAGTTCCTTCAGGTTTATACAATATCATCATTTGCTGGTATGTAACTTGACCAGCCAGCTTGCGAATCATTGCAATTAAGCATGGGGTAAAGCAAGCAATTGTTAATAGGACGGTAATAAAGAGTATAAAAAGGAGGAAACCTTTCCGTAACCATCCCCATTGTAGTAGCCAGGAGGTAAACCAATCCGTGTCCCAACCGTTCCAGGTCTGTACTGGGACATGGGTTATTTTTCTCATTTCTTTGGTTAACTGTTTCACTGCCTGGCCATTGTCGTCTATCTGTAAGCAACAGTTAGATTCATTTAATTTTGCACAGAGTCCCCCTTCCTCTGCTAACAAATAGTCCGATTAAGGCAAAAGACACCTATTCCAGCAGAATAGAGTCGCCAGGGGCCCTGGTTCTCAGTCCACCTTCCCGTTCCCTTATGTACTATGCTTAAGCTACTTAGCCACCACTTAGGCTGTACTGGCTGAGCTACCCAGGGCCATTCATTTAATTCTCCCGGACCGCCACATACCCAGCAATTAGTAAGGTTAAAAGAGTTTGCTATTAGTTCCCCTAATTGCAGGAACCTATTTTCCCAATTATATGCATAAGTGAACATACAGACCAGAAATACAAAGGATGGTTTCATTGTTTCTGTCTTTTAAACAGTCCTTTTAGTCCCTCCAATTCTTGGTACTCCCAGGTAGAGTCTTCGCCTGTGTCACTCCGGGCTTCCGGAGCCGGAGAGGACAGAGGGCTGGTGTCCTCTTCAGTTAGGCTGTCCTCTGAATCCGGGCTCAGGAACCGCTTTACTCGGGAATGATGTGTCCATTTGTCGCTTCCAAGAACCTTAACAGCGGCCTGGCTGATAAGCGATACAGTATGCGGACCGTCCCACCTCGGCGTGAGTGGATCACGTTTCCATTTTTTTAACAAGGACCTGATCACCGATCTGGAAGGAATGCACCGGTTGTTCCAAAGGAAGAGTCTGGAAAGGTGCTGCGTATCGATGTAACTGTAACAAAACAGATTGCAGCGCAGATACCTGTTTCCATAAAGAGTCATTCCCTACTTCCCAGTTTATGTCCTCTCGGTATCCCGGGATGAGTACTCGGGGAGGAAACCCAAAGACCAGTTCGAAGGGTGAAAGTTTTAAACCCTTACGTGGGGCCCTCCGAATGCGAGTAAGGGCAAGTGGTAAGGCATCAGGCCACTTTAACCCAGATTCTATGCACAGTTTCGTAAGAGTGTCTTTAAGAGTCCTATTCATTCTTTGGCCTGAGGCTGTAATAAAACCCCTTTCTTTCCATAGAGTTCCGTGGGCATGCACTACCATGTATGCATAACGACTGTCAGTATATACATTAATAGTCTTTCCAATTCCCCTTCGGAGCGCCTCAATAAGAGCCACCAGTTCCGCCGCCTGGGCAGATAGGTTGGGGCTAAGCTTAAACTTGTACACTTCTCCCTCTTTAACTATAACGGCTGCTCCTGTAAATCGCTTCCCATCTTCTACATAACTAGATCCATCTACATACATTTCAACATCAGGGTTGGGCCAGGGTAAATCTGAAAGATCAGGGCGAGGTTTAGTCTCTTGTTGTAAAACTTCAATACAATCATGGGTGGGACTAGCCCCATAAGGGACTTGGGGATCTGGCAGTAAAGTAGCTGGATTAAGGGAACTAACTGTTTTAAAAGTTAGGTTAGGGGCCAGCAAAAGTCCCACCTCATATCTAGTATGCCTACTGGGGTTTAAATGCTTTTCCCCGGCTCCTGTTCCCAATACCTGGGGTATTCCATGGGGTACCACAACTTCAGTGTCCCCACCCAAGGTTAGTTTCTCAGCCTCCTGTACAAGAAGAGCAGTTGCAGCTACGGCTCGTAAACAGGCTGGCCAGCCCTTGGCAACTGGGTCCAACACCTTGGAGTAATAACCCACAGGTTGCCAGGCCGGTCCCGACCTTTGGCACAGAACCCCGGATGCCACCCCTTTTCTTTCATGAACGTATAGAGTGAACGGCTTTCGGGGATCCGGAAGAGCCAGTGCAGGAGGCTGAACCAAGGCTTCTTTAAGCTCTTGAAATGCTTTTTCTTTTTCTTTAGTCCATTCCCAGTTAAGCAGACCCTCCTTAGTGAGGGACTCAGAGCCGGCAAAAACCGGTCAGTCCCAAGAAAGCCCTTAGCTCTCTGGGATTTCGGGGTTGAGGGCTTTCAAGTATTGCCTGAATCCTATCCTTACCTAGGCTACGACGTACCTGACAAAGATGATATCCAAGAAAAGTAACCTGTTGTTTAACCAATTGGGCTTTTTCCCTAGAGACCTTGTATCCCTGAGCTCCAAGAAAGTTAAGGAGCTCTATTGTATGCTCCTTACAAGTAGTCTCTGTTTCAGTACTTAGGAGTAAATCGTCACAGTATTGAACTATGTTACATGAGAGATGTGCAGCTAGGAACGGGGCCAGGTCTCTTTTTAGCTGGCTGCCAAAAATCTCGGGTGCACAAGTCAGTCCCTGGGGGACAACAGTCCAGAGATACTGAGCCTTGTAATGGGTATCTGGATCTTCCCATTCAAAGGCAAACAGTTTCTGAGACTCTTGATCAAGGGGTATGGAAAAGAAAGCATCTTTTAAATCTATCACAGAGAACCACCCGTGACTCTTGGGGACTTGGCTCAAAATAGTATGGGGGTTTGGGACAACTGGATAGGGAGCTTCTATCAACTTATTAACCTGCCTCAGGTCCTGGACTAATCGATATTGTCCATTAGGCTTAGGCACTCCCATTATTGGAGTATTATATGGGGAAGTGCCTTCCCTTAACCACCCGTACTGCAAAAACTTTTGAATTAGAGGTTTAAGTCCGATCCGAGTGGTTAACTTAAGGGGGTATTGTCGAATTCGGACTGGACGGCTTCCCTCCTTAAGGGAAATGTGTACTGGCAAAGCATTTCGAGCCCGAGCAAAACCTCCCTCCTCAGCCCAGACCTCAGGGTTAACCCCTGACAGTTGATTCTTCTCGCTTTCCTGCCGTGCTGGGGGAGGATTTTTAACATTTAAAAGGGCCATTTGATAATTAGAAATTTGTTGTTTAGGGAGCCTAACCTCCAGGGTCCCATTATTGCAGCGCAATGGGACAGGAGGGGCTACAAACGAATTGGTGGGATATATGGCAGTCTCCTACTTTTACTAGGAGAGGAAGAGATTTTTCCAATTTTATACTTTGTCCTTCTATCCCTTGGACTACAGCACACCCTTGAGCCCTCCCACGGGGAGCCTCTGCAAGGGGAAGCAAGCTAAGGGCGGCTCCTGTATCAATCAAAGCTTCAATTGGGCGGCCCCCTACCTCAATTATAACCGTGGGATCCAGACTAGCGGGTTGTGCCGCTAGGAGAGGCCGCTGGGTCCCTCGGCCTCCCTATACAGCCGACTCTCCGTGTGCCTCGTTATAGAAAACAGGCACAGGTGGAATCCTATTCCTGCTTCCCTCCCTCCTGTTATGTCGCTGGGGGCACTCATTCTTCCAGTGCCCCTCTTCCTTACAAATAGCACACTGATTTCGTCCCAAACGGGAGCCTCTTCCCTTCTCCTGCAATCCTGTTTGTCCCTTCGTGTTGCCCCCCTTTCCCACTTTCCCCCTTCAGGGCCATCAGTCATTGCTTAAAATATTTGTTTTTATACAAATACCCTTGTTGATTACAGGCAAAAGAGAGGAATTACCCCCATTGTTCCTGTGTTTGTTTCATAGGCAGACCAGGTTGCAGTAACTTTTACCTTTATCAGCTAGGTAAGTTGCATTAACACAGATGCTTTTTGGCTTGCTTCTGGATCCAAAGCTATCCTCAGCTTAAAGATTGTTACTTAAAAGGGACACAATTAACCTTTACCAGAATTTTGACTGCCTTTTACTTTTAACTTCTGCTTCTTTTTCTTTTAGCGTTTTTACAAAGTTCAACTGCTAAATTCCCTCCAGCAACCACAGAGTTAACTTCTCACTCTCTTTCCTTAAATCACTTGCTTATTTCCCAAACTGACACTCAATCAACTCAGATTTTACCATTTCAATTATTGTTCTAGGGATTTAAATTTCCCATGCCTGTAACTTACAATGCCCTCAAAGTTTCCAACCTGTTTTTCCAATATCTCTGTCTGTTGTCTGCCTGGGCCCGATCCTGCTTTTCTCGCTATCTTGTTCAACTATCACTTCAGCCAGGAGAGTGAGCTTCTCAATCAGCCCCCACTCTTCCTGGTCTCTTCTCTTAAACATTCTCACTCACAAGGGCCGCCTGAGTCCTCCCTGTGAGGCTTGCTAACCAGGCAGCCAGACTACTGTGTCATCCCTTGTTACAACGTTATGCACAGGTCCTACAATTTTCAACTTCAATGTTCCCCCAACGGGCCACTCCACCCCAAATGTTGGCCACTCTACAGTGCAGAATTTTATCAAATCATCCTTACATAATGGCATTCCATAATCAGCTTGACGTCTAAACGCCTTCCAATTATTTAACATACATTCTAAGGGCGTCCCAGCATAAATGCTTTGTCCGGACCCCATTATGCTTGTGTGTAGTTAAACCTGGTCACGGGTTCGACCGACCCCCCTTGCGATTAAGATATCCTGGTCACGGGGTTTCCCCTCGCAGGAGTCTCAGGGCGGCTGGAGTCGGTTTAAGTCCTAGACCTGGTTATCATAATTTTGGCCTCCAATACATCATCAATATAAAGAAAAACAATACTCCCCCCAAAAACAACAACAAGCCCTGGGGCTGCTCTATGTCCCAGTAATTATCCAGTACAGCCCACGGGCTCGTGAAATTAGTGGTATTATTCATTAACTGCCTGGCTTGCTTAACATAACCTTTAAGCAACCACAATACCTTCCCACACCGGGGTTACCTATGAGGTCCAATCACACTGCGGGGGCGTTATATCCTTTAAACCCAAAAGGTAAAACGCACTTACCACCCGGAGTGGCCGCGTCCGGCTGTTGGACCTTCCCCTTCTTCTGGCACCGTCTCGCCTCCGTGTCGTTAGGAGTTCTCTTTAGAGAGGACGCAGCCGCCCCGGCCGATTGTGACGACCCGAGGCCCGAGCAAACCAATAGCTCGAGGTGGCCACTCCTCGGAATCGCCCTCGGCCGCCGGTCAGCGTCCTCTACAGGGAGAGAAGTCCCACCAGAGTCGCCAATTGTTAGCCAAATAGGGCCCGTTTCCCCCTGGAGCTTACCTAATTACACCAAGGAGGCACGGAGAACAAGAAGACGGGTACCACACCTTTATTTTCGTTCAGCTGAGCGGGTGTTTCTTCTCGACTAATGCCAGAGAAGAGCACACACTACATGGGTGACATGAGCTCCTTTTATAATCAGTAACAAACAACTTTAGTATACGTCATTATACTAACCTATAGATAACAGGTCACACAGAATACATGATTTTGGGGAGGGGGATACAGGACACATCTGTTGCGGATACATTTATCATTTAGAAGGGAATATGGGGTACATACCTTGACCTTTGGTATTACATATCTTTGAGGATACATGAGAAAACAGCTGCATATACTTTTGTGCCAAACGGACTAATTAGTAAATAACTAACATGATTTAATGTGAGACTAGATACATGTCCTGTCCTTGATTCCTAGGCCCCTTTTTGAGCTAAAGCCAGAGAAAGAGCAGAAAGATACAGGCCTGGGCCTATTACTTTTTAGGCCTTTTCTATCAATTTCACGCTCAGCTGCTAAACTTTGGCCTAGCTGATGTGCACAGGTCATCAGAGCTGCATTTTGGCCAACCCTGTTATAAAAGTCTTAGCAGTCAACACAGTTAAAGTGTGAGTTGTTTTCATTTCCTTTGTGTGAATCATAAACAGGGTTGTTTACTGCAGAAACTTCAAATCAGTTATAGAGATCTGCAAGTTCATTGAAGGCAACGGAACGACCTGGGTATCTGAGAACATAATGGGAATATGCAGTGTTTTTGTAGCCATGTTGGTCCCAGGATATGAGAGAGATAAAGTAGGTGAAGTAATATCTTCTATTGGACCAACTTCTGTTGGTGAGAGAGACAGGGACAAGCTTTAGAGCTTACAGAGATCTTCTATGTAAGCTTGAAAGTGTGTCTCTTTCACCAGCAGCAGTTGGTCCAATAAAAGATATTACCTAAACCCTCTTATTTCTCTAACATAATGGGAAGTCAGTTGAATTTCATAGATATAAATGAAAGCATAATTTGGCCTTTAGAAACTCCAGGTTTAGAGGTATTACAAAGAGTGCAGATGCAAGTGCTTGGTGTTCAGCTGATGACGTGTGTGAATAAAAGAACCTGGCTTGACTTTCAGAACCCAGGATGAGTTTGCAGGGCTGGCTGTAAGAAAAAAAGTCTTTGTGTCTGTAAACTGAACTCATCTGGTATAGAAATAATTGAACAATGTCAACCATGGAACTATATACTGTATTTCCTGACTCCAATTTTAGAGTAAAATTGCATTTGAAAAATTTCAAATTTTATTCCGGATGATGTATATTTGAAAAGTTTTGGACTGTGAAGACTGCGAATGTACTTACTTTTTTTTAATAACCACTGGGTAGAACCACTTTCAGACCTCCTGTCTAGAGCCTTCTAAATTCTCTCTTTACGGTATTTTGTTTGCTGAAACTTAATTTTATGACGAAAAGCAATTTCAGACATTTTGACAGCCCCTTTCAATCAATTACTTAATCACATGCATTTACTATTTTCAGCACTTTGGTCCTGATATTGCTTCTTTTGAAGTCAATGGAATCACCAGGCCCCTCAAACAGTTTCCTTTGCTTTTGAAAGGGGCTTATCTGGACTAGCCAGATATGACATTTTTGTTTAAACTTGTGTGAGTTGCTTCTTTTCTTCTGTAAATTTCCAGAAATCTCTTACTTATAACATTTTTAAAATCACTTTTGGAGATAGAATCCCAAAATATATCATCCTAGCTTTCAGATGAATAATTTATTAGCTTGAGGTAGAGGCTGTGCAGGAGAAAGGAAAACTTAAAATGACTTTTCTTTAACAGGTTAAAGGAAATTGTCAGGTTGTTTACTCCTATAATATGGCCTACTTCGAATTGTTGTGATTCATTATAGTATGTAGCCTGAGTACAAAAATAAGGAAAATTGAAACAAAAAACCAACCCAAAATCAAACTAAACCAAACCAAATGAACCCTCTATAATGCGATGTTCTAGCTGAGATGCTAAAGTCAGGAAACTCAGGTATTGTTGCTATACCTACTCTAACTCTGTTTCCTGGCACATAGTATCCTATACAGTATGTTAACCGTAATGCCTATTTACTCAAACACCTACAATAACACACATGTACCCTACCCAATGTAGGGTTCTGTTACTGGTGATTTTTTGTTTTAGTTTAGAATTTATACTTTCTCTCTCTGTATTCTATTTTTCCAAACTAATTTTTTTTCAGATTTAAACCTAGATAATTCCTTAGTGTTACCAACAGAGAAAGATTATTGTAATAAGCTAGAGTCTCCCAGGTGTCTTACCAAGATTCAAAATTCACACTTACAAAGCAAAACACCTTTATAAATGACAGAACAAGTCAGTGTAACATTTTCTCTGGCTCAAAACTGTAGCAGCTAGGTGCATTTGACTTGCAGCAATAATTTCTTTGTATTCCTGCACAACCAGCTGTAAAAACTGATAACCAGCTTTAAATTTGTTATCCTAAAGGATTAGCTTTAAAGCCTTATACAGAACTCTAGAATAATTCTTTACACAGATATATAGAGACGCAGTGCATCTTTTTCTTTCCTGATTGGTGGATTCACACTTCTTGTAACAAGTGAAAGTGCAAGTGCCTGGGTGTTCAAATGTAAACTCCATGAATGTATTTGTAAACCAACCTTACTTTTCACTCACCTTCAACACTTTGTAAATATATTTCAAAATTTAAGACAACATAAATCCTTTCAGGGTCCAGCATATAATTAAGATTTAAAGTATCTCTGAGAATAAATGGACAACATCTAACACTTGTGTCCATCAGGAGCAGATTAGGGTCCTCACTCCATCTGTTAAATTGTTTGTGGTCATTTGGAAAATAATCTCTTCCACATTAGCCTTTGTCCATCTCTAAATTGCCCTAGAAGAGTTGCAACTACTGTAGCTGAACTCCAGTTGTATTAAGTGGTCTTGAATAGGAAGCACTGTCTCTCTACAATGGCTTATGTTTCCTGGAGCAGTATTAAACAATATTTTAAACAGTGCCCTGACTTTAAAACTAATGAGTTACTGAGGCCAACACACACAGAGATGAATGATGTTAAAACCAGTTTTAAAAAGTGTTCAAGACAGGTGACTTGATTGTGCTAAGGGCACGCGCCATATCTACATCTGGGGCAGGGGAAAAAAAACATGTTTCCCCTCTTCTGCTGTACTCTGAGATGCAGCTACATGCTGCCCCAGCAAAGACTCCCTTTGGATAGGGGGCAATGGCCCTTGCCAGGTGTCCTGCTGCTCCTTTCCCCTGCATGGGGGAAAGAGGCCCATACAATATCCCTGAAATCCCAGGATGAGCAAAGGGGAACAGCCAACCCCAGGAGGAAGGCATGAGCAGTGAACAGGTCCTGAGTCCTCTGTGGGACATGAAGGTTGGAGGAAAAAGGATGTCTGGGATAGAGGGTATGGAATAAGTTCTAAATATGGGCTAATGTTTGCAGGTAACTCTAGAATCAGAAGCCACCCCAGTATTGGATAGGTACTATATAAGCCTTTTCACAGCCCTTCTTACAATGGTCAGAGGTTATTTGAACACAGCAGCATTCAAGCATATATGCCTTCATGCTCTGTGGAACTGGAACAAAAAGGGGATGGTGATCAATTGTTCCCCATGTCCACTGACGGTAGGAAAAGAAGTACAGTAAAAGCTTTGTTATCCAGCATGTTGGAGAATGGGGGGTGCTGGTTAGTAAAAAATGTTGGTTAACTAAGAATTATACTTACCAATGGCGGGAGGGAGTTTGGGTGTGGGAAGGGGCTCAGGGCTGGGGTGCAGGACATGGGCTCTAGGAGGGAGTTTGGGTGTGTGAGAGGGCTCGGGGCAGGGGGTTGGGGCACGGGAGAGGTTTCAGGGTGCCGGATCCAGGCAGCGCTCACCTTTTGCGGCTCTCTGCAATCGGCAACATGTCCCTGCTGCTCCTAGGCGGAGGCGTGGCAAGGCAGCTCTGCGCGCTGCCTCAGCCCCCGCAGCTCCCATTGGCTGCAGTACCCGGCCAATGGGAGCTGCGGAGCCAGCACTTGGGGCAGGGCTGGGGGCAGTGCACGGAGCCTCATGGCCATTCCTCCACTTATGAGCAGCAGGGAACTTTCACCACTTCTGGGGAGCCACACGGAGCCAGATAGGGAGCCTGCCAGCCCCACACCAATCAGACTTTTAATGGTCCGGATAGCGGTGCTGACCGAAGCCGCCAGGGTCTTTTTTCGACTGGGCGTCCTGGTCAAAAACCAGACATCTAGCAACCCTATTGAAAATTTGTATTGGGAGATATCAGAAATGCTGGTTTCTAGAGCTTTCCGGTTGGTAAAGTGCCAGATAACACAGCTTTTACTCTAATTAGATTAATCTGCAGCAAAGGAGATTTAAGTTAGATATCAGGCAAAACTTCTAATCTATAAGGATTTCAAAGTACTGGAATAGATCACCAGGGGAAGTTGTGGAATCCCCATCATTTGGAGGTTTTTAAGAACAGGTGAGACACACACATGGGGGGATGGACTAGAAGATGACCCCTCAAGGTCTCTTCCAGCCCTACATTTTTATGAAAAGTTCTACTTTCAGGAATTGTATTCTATACCAGTTACATGCTTTAATTCTGGTTAGTTTTTGTGAGCAGATGCCTTTTCCAACCTGCTCTCAAACATAATCCATGCACTATACAGAGTTCAAATGCACCTAACTTATTGTCAGTGTAACTCCACACAATTCTAACAAATACATCATGCACAAATGTGCTCCCAATACAGTACAGTGTGCAAAATAATACCATTTGGATTAGCTTGCTTTCAGCAGATCTTTGGGTGTTACCATAATATATAATAATTACTACTAATACTCTAGTATCAGAGGGGTAGCCGTGTCAGTCTGGATCTGCAGGAGCGACAAAGAGTCCTGTAGCACCTTATAGAGTAACAGATATATTGGAGCATAACAGATATTGGAGTATAAGCTTTCGTGGGCGAAAACCCACTTCGTCAGACGCATGCGCCAATATATCTGTTAGTCTATAAGGTGCTACAGGACTCTGACACTAATAATCTAGCCACTATTTCATTTTGCACTATTTTGGTGGCAGAGGAGGTGGAGATAACTGGCATATCAGCGCAATAGGTTCAAATAATGTTTCATGGCAGTCCAACAGTCTCCCCGTGCAACTGAAATTGTTCAGAATAGTCCTAGTGTTGACACATGGCAAAATATGAATCAGAATGTTGAGTGTGGACACACTGAACCATTTATGCTTAAACCACTTATAACTCATAGGTTCAATGAGGAATGATACAGTTCTCTTCTGCAGACATTGCCATAGTATAGACAGCACAAAAACTGTTTTCAGCAGTTAATGGTAGCAGAAGTGAACCCTTTCTCCTTGTCTGTATTGTTCCAGTTGGCTTTCTTAACTGCCTAACAATCATTCAGGCAACAGGGACTAGCTGACCCTACTCTTTAAAAGTTACATCATATCATCCTTCTCAAACATGCATAGTCTGTAAGGACTGTTGCGCCAGCCAAGGTTGATGGTGTGCTGGGTGTCATGTAGTGAAGTTCCCAGATCTGGCTCAATTCTGCGAATCCAGGAATCTCTGAAGCAGCCCTGCAGGGAGCACCAGCTAGGCTCATGGAGAATCTGAGAGTGTGGCATGCTGGGTTGTTTTTGTCCATCCTGGCAACAGGGGGGGCGGTGTGACGGTCGCTGAGAGGGTGGCAGTCAGGCAGCCTTCGGCGGCGTTTCTGCGGGAGGTCCGCCGGTCCCGCGGTTTCAGTGGCAATTCGACGGCAGGGACGCTGACGGTGCGGGACCAGTGGATCACCCGCAGAAACGCTGCCGAATCCATGGGACCAGGGACCGCCCGCAGACGTGCCGCTGAAGGCCTTGGGGCGGCAGAAAACATAGAGCCACTCCTGTAGGGTGACCAGACAGGAAGTGTGAAAAATCGGGACAGAGGGTGGGGGGTAATAGGAGCCTATATACGAGAAAGACCCAAAAATCAGGACTGTCCCTATAAAATCGGGACATCTGGTCACCCTAAACCCCTGCCTGGCAACATGGTCGGAGAGAATGTAACAATCTGAAAAGGACAAATATTTGGGCTTGAATCCTTTTTTGTTTCTTTTTCTTATATCAATAAAGCCTGAAAGGTATTTCTTCTGGGTTTTTTTCTTTTATAAATAGTTGGAAAAAGTGAACACTGGTGGGTGTTCTCATGTTTTTACATTGGAAGTGCAGGTGTTGTATACCTTAGAAGACTAGCTTGATCTACATGAAATTTAGGAAGTCTTCATAATATTTCCCATCATTTTAGACCAACAGCAGTATTGAAAACCCCAAACATTAAAAAAAAAAATCAGGCTCATACAATTTACAAGAGTCACTTATATAATTATGAGATTTAAAAAAAATAATAAATGTTATGTTCCTTTCACTTGACTGGTCTTGGAACCTTTAGGGTTCACATTTTCAAGCTTTTCTCCTCAACCACGAGGGTTAGAAACGTTTTACAAGACTCACAATAAAATCATGAGGATTAGCAATGTTGTGTGACAGCAGTGCTGCGATAGAGGTGTTCAGCTACTACCAGGCTGTGTAGACCAAGTCTGAGCAAGGTTAGAGTGCTTGAAACGCCACCCACCTCCAGGAGTCCTGTCTATAGTAGTGTAACACCATTACTGCCACCAGTGAAGCTAAATCAGGGATAGTAGTGGTGAGATAATTTTAGCAATGAAAACCCAGTGTAGACACCAGTATTAGGACCCAGACAGTCAAAAATCATGTCAGCTCCTCCCAAAACAAGATTGGCTTAAAAATAATTAGATTAAAATAAATAAATTGGGTTTCGTTTGATTTGCCTTCTGGTTTCTGACCCCTTAAACTGCACGTGGGTCAGATTTTCAAGCTCCAGCCTCGCTAACCAGAAGGTCTAGAAAGTTATGTTTGTTTTCAAATGAAAGTTGAGGTGCTCATGTTAGCACTTGTAGGCTAGAGCTGGGGTTTTAAAGACAAAAACAACCATCACGATGAGAAGGGAATTGGTTTTATTCAGATTGTTGGGAAATGTTTTGGTTAATCCCCCTCTCTCAGCTCCCTCTTTTCTTTTCTGCCATCACAATAAATGGACACCCAATACAAATCCATGTTTCTAAACCAGTAAAATGATCGCCCCGCCCCCACACTAGTGGGAGACTACAGCTCCCAGCATCCAATGCTTCGTCAGCAGCTCACAATGAAACTTCTACACCGCAGCATGCAATGCGCCTAATGTTCTAGAAAAACTACAAGCCCCAACGTGCATTGTCATAGACCACTTCGCGCGCGTCGGCGCATTGCATGCAGGGATTCGTAGTCTTCGAAGCCTACGCTTCTTTCCTCCGCCTCTTCCCCTCTGTAACCCCTGCTTCAACGTCCCGCGCACGCTCTGCGCCACGTACGCTGTGACATCGCCCGAACAACAGCGCGAGCCTGCCTGAGCCAATCAGCGGCTACAAAATCGCGTCGCTCGCGCGGCTCGCGAGAGCTTCCTTGAACTTTGACCTCGCCCCAAGCGCGAGCTGCGGCCGTTTCGGGTTCTGTTCCTTTCCCCTCCTCCCGCCAGAGCGAGGCCGCTCCCTCCGCCCCGTGTCACCAAGTGGCGATGAGCCTGCCCCCCCCGCGGCGCCCGCACTAATCCCCCTCCCTTCTCGCTCCGCGCCGCCCCCGGGGACCCAGCCGCCGCACCCAGCCAGCGCCGTCCCCAGCAGCGGGCGAGGTGGAGCCGGCGAGGCCCAGAAGACGCCCCCCACCGGGACCAGCAACATGGCGAGCGCCTCCTACCACATCTCCAACCTGCTGGAGAAAATGACATCCAGCGACAAGGACTTCAGGTGAGCGCCGGCCGCTCCCCGCGCAGGCCCCTTACCGCTCCCCTCTCTCCTGAGCCCGCTCTCCGCCCGCGACCCGGGAGCCTCCCCGCGAAGCTGCTGCTGCTCTTCTTACCTCAACCCGGGCCTGGCTGTTGGGCCCCCGCGGCAGGAGGCCGATGACACTGGGGCCTGTGACTCGGGGGCAGGGGCCGGCTGTCAGAGCTGCGGCGGGGACTGGCCGGGAGGGATGTGCGGTAGGAGTGCCATTCCCCCCGCCCCGCGGTCTGGAAGCATTGCAGTGAGCGGGGGTCTGGGGTCAGGGAGAAATCCCAGGCCCCCCCGCTTGCCCCGAGTTTTCTGGCGCCCAATGAAAGTTTAGTCTAAGTTGCTCTGCGCCTTTTCGGTGTCTGTGAAGGGGGGAGACGAGAGCTGAGTGCACCGTGCTCAGGGATCCTCTTGGGATTGGGAGCCACAAAGGGCTGAGCAAAGTAGTTGGTGACCGGCGTGTGATTTCAGTCCATTAGATCCTAGAGAGGGGAGCAAGGATTGAATGGGTAGAGGGAGGCTATCCCACCAGGGCAGGGTTGAAGTTGATAGAGAAGTGTTGGTGCCTACTGGCCTTGTTGCACCTGTTCTGTGGACAGAGGGTTTCTTGCTCAAAGGCTAGCCATGAAAGTCCACGCTTAAAGTTTTTGTAAGGGAAGCCTAATTGAAAATTGTATCTGATGGAAGGGAAAGTGACTTAAAGTTTAGGATTTGTCTCAGCAGAACTAGAATTATGCAGGTGCACTCAAATAGTAGCCGTTTGCTAGTAGTCATAGTTGTACATCAGTGTAGATTTAAAGAAGTTGTGCATATAAACTTTGACTATCTGACAGTGAAATGACAATTTTCAGTACGACACTGGAATGACATAAAATATTTGATTTGTTTCATTATAAATATATTATAGAAAACAAAGTTGAGGTTTTATATCCACACTAATTTTTTTAAAATAAACATTTCTTGAACCAGCAGTGGAAGGCTAAATGTGTCAACTACTGAATGCATCAGGTTAAAAATAATTACAAAATTATTTGGGCATAAGCTTTCATGGGTAAAAAACCCACTTCAGACATCTGAAGAAGTGGGTTTTTTACCCACGAAAGCTTATGCCCCCCAAAATCTGTTAGTCTTTAAAGTGCCACCGGACTCCTTGTTGTTTTTGAGGATGCAGACTAACACGGCTACCCCTCTGATAATTTTAAAAAAAAATTATTCCTTTGCTTGTATTAAATAGTTTACAAAATCAAAGTTAAATCTAATTTACATCTTGTATATATGGTACATTTGCATTTAACTCAACATGGACAATAGATTAATCACTTATTTTTGTTAATAGGAATTTTCTGGTAAGGCTGATTCCTGGTTCTCCTGGACTATCACAGTGCTACAATGTTTAGCTTGCAATCACTGTGAGGGAATACATACATCGAAATAAAACTATTTCAAAGATCATTTAATTAAATTATTTCAAAGATCTTTGTGTATTAAAGATGGTAGGTGAGCTCTGGTTTTCAATTTACAGTATATATAACTTTGTGCACTTGATACAAAGCAGTCATAGCATTTAGACACAAGCTTTATTAGATTTAACTATTGTTACTTAGTGTTCAGATTGTTCAGGTGAGTCTTTTGCCTGATTAGATATACTGGCCTAGGATGTTATTTTAAGAATAAAGCTATACCTCTACAAATCAAAGGAGTGATGCTATGTTTAATTTTTTTTCCTTTCTAAATGATTTAGAAGACTAATATTGTAACAGTACAATCTAACATTGAAAATGGTGTTTCAAATGTTTTCTGTTAAATCTTGTTTCTTCATGTTAAGAACTGTTTAAGCTAGAGCTTTTCCAAATTAATTTTTTTCATGTGATTAAATGTTTTATATTTTGCATTGGTGACGAGGGTGGGTAGCTTCTAAAGATGTAGCTAGAGTTACCACTATACTTACTGGTTTTGATGGGTTTAAAGTTTTCACAAAAAACTAGCCTGTGTGAAAACTGACATACAATGTTAGCCTAGAAAGCGCATTTTTCCAGCCAAATGTGTTTAAAGTTTCTTTGATCGTTTATGAGCTCAAACAGTAGAAATGTTTGTTCTAAGTGTTTTTATACGTTTGATACATTTGTCTACATTGACAAATAATTTTGGACTGTTTAGCATGGATTAAACTCTTTGAATTCCCAAACCATAAAAGATATGGTTGCAAACCTCAATTCTTAAAGTGACTTGTTAAATACTAACAATTTTTCATAATTCAGTTTTATGTATTGTGAATCCAATCAAATATTCGGAATATGTATTTGCATATTGAACTGAATCTTACATTAAGAATCTGCGTCTTAAGTCCCCCACTGCTGTAGATTTTTTTAGTAATACTTAAACCATACCTTAAAGAGGGATGGTGGAGATGCACACTTTCTATTACCAAGGAAGGGCAGAATTAACTACATTATATTATTTACTTGTTACATTAATAGTATTTTGTAGGCATTTACTTTAACTGTCCAAACAAGATTTGGTCCTAAACTTTACATATTTTGATACTAGAGAGACAAGACACGTGAGGTAATCTCTCTTTTTGGACCACCTTCTGATGGTGAGAGAGACAAACTTTCAAGCTTACACAGAGCTCTTCTTCAGCTCCTTTTTGATACTGTCATTTGTCGTGTTTTGATCTCAAAATGCTTTTTTTTAGAATTTGGAGCTCCTGGGTTTAGCCCATGCCATAGTTGGCAGATTCTGTTCCCCAGGAAGTGTGGGATGACAGCTGTGGTGAAGGTGATCTTTTTTACAGCTAGGAGTCAATGCTGCTGATGCACTGTTGAAGTGCAAGATGAGTTGGGCATTGGGAAGCTGCTGGGGACAGGTGCTGAGGGAGTCTATAGAACCTGGAGCTGAAATAAATGGAAGCTGCTGATCAGAACCCAAATAGGTGTTAAGAAGGCTTAGAGGAAAGATGTAGAAAGGGCGTGCGAACGTGTGTACAGTTCACTTGACTGTCTATGCTGGAAAATTAGATTAACCTAACTATGTCACTCAGGGCTCTGAAAAATCTTGTGCCCGGAGTGGCACAATTAGACTGACCTAACACAGGTCAACAGAAGAATTCTTGAGAGACCTAGCTGCGGTCTCTCAAGAAAGGTGGATTAACTACATGGCTGGAAAAATCCCTTCTGTTGATTTAGGAAGCATCTACCTTGTGGCATTACAGTGCCATAGCTGCATAGACATACCCTTGGTCAGCAGCTGCCTTCTCCATGTCCCTACTCCCTTTCTACTTTTCCATTTCCTTCATTCAGTTCCTGACTTGGCCTTCTTCACGTTAAAGTTGGCTCCCGACAGGTCTTTCCCTGGTTCTGCAGGATCCCATTGACATATTCAGCAACTTGCCACATGCAGCTTGAAGAAACTCTTTCAAGGATACTTTCTAAAATAAAGACTTGTAGCTACATTTCTATTGCTTTTATGTTTATAAAAGTTTGCTTGAAATCTGTTTGCAGCAATTGAAAGTATTGTTTTAAACCTTGATAGATTTCTGTCTTCACGCTTTCTTTTAATTCCATTTTGGATAGTTATTCAGACCTTTACTTTAACATAGTGTAAACAGTAGAAGTAAATTAAGTTTGTGATTGCCTTTGTTCGTGAAGAGAAATTACAAGATAAATGAAAGATTATTGTTGCTGTTAGAAATGTTGTAAGAAGCTTTTCTTGTATCAATTTGTTATATTATAAGACTATAAGTAGTAAAAACTTTACCCCAGAATAGTGGTAGCATTAAATGTTAATACTAAATTTAATCATGAATGACTGAAACTGATGATCTTGGGTTGTAGCACATTGTGAATAGTCCATATCTGTTTAGCTATAATGGTTGGGATGTTCTTTTGGATAGGTTTATGGCTACAAATGACTTGATGACTGAACTACAGAAGGATTCCATCAAGTTGGATGACGACAGTGAAAGGAAGGTAGTGAAGATGATTCTGAAGTTACTGGAAGATAAGAATGGCGAGGTGCAAAACTTGGCTGTCAAATGGTATGTGTTCTTTCTGCAGTATAAACAATTGTCTAACCTTTGATCAATATAACTGACTTTTCTCATTTAATTGCTCAAATTAAGTTGCATAGCAATAGTCTTCTTAAATTTTAACATCTTTTCAAGAGACCCTCAGAAGTGATTTGCCTTAATCTTAGTCTTACAGAGCTCTTTGGTTTTTGTCAGTGGTCCAAATTATGATCCAGAGATCACAAATAGTTTGCATAACACTTGCTGGTGGTCTGTGGAGAGCTAGCTGGTTCAATGGTGATGGCTCTCCTAATTTTCAGTTGCTAAATATTAAAAGAAGCTTAAACCTCCTATTACCTTTCCATGTTAAAAAAATGCTGCAGTTGCCATGGGGATGTTGTTTGATCAGTGGGAAGGTTCAAATTGCAGTTGGGATTTGGGGAGGTGAAGTATGATATTGTGAACAGTTCAGAATAAAAACCTGAACACTAACAAGTGACTAGGTTTGGTTATCAAAACACACAGTTAATAGATTCAAAACTTAAAAGATTTCAGGTTTAAGCTTGGATAAATGCATGGAAGAGTAGGGCAGTAGTATCAGGAGCTCACTTGGTCTAGCTTTAGGTGCCTCCATTGCCTCAGTCTCCCTTTTCCCCCTAATTAAGTAGACTTCACATTGTGGGTGATTTCTCATTAATTCTCTCTCCCCTGTTTGTATTATGTGACTCCTTTACTAAGTGGTAAACTTATTACAGGTGAGGCTGAACCCGGGACTCCCTTCTTAAATAGCCAGTTCGCCCTGTGACCAAGGTGTTTGGCTAGTTTTGTTTGAGCTTGATCTTCTTTAGGCTTTGACGGCCTTAGTTTGAACAAGGCATAAAATTTAATGCATATATGTACTTTCTCTTAAATATTCTGGCAGTGATGGAAGTTTCATCAGTTGTGATATTTAAAATTAGGCTGGCCAAAACAATGGAAAATGTACTGGAGGCAACAGTGGAGGGAGCATGAACTTTGTCTCAGACATATGATTTTATTATTATACTAATACTATTATCAATATTCTTTTCACTGTAGCCCACAGAAACAGCAATGCTAGGTTAGCATGTTGCATAGTATTGCTGCTTTCTTCAAGGGAACGAAGAGGTTGCCATTTTTTTGGCTGAATTTTAAACTTCTGAAATACTTAATTTACCTGTGGTAACTGAAGCTATACTCTCTTTCAGTAGAGTTTGCACATTGTATTTGTGACCAGATTTGACAACTGCACAAAGGAAATAGCTTCAGAATTTGAAACACAAATAGTTTGTTTATGGGAGTTCGGTTGAGGCCTGGAAATGTGCTATTGTGGAAACAAAAATGAGACACCAGCAGCATATTGTATACATTTCAACGCTTTGGTTGTAATTTCCAAACCTGGGGGCCTAAAATTAGGAATTAGGAATTTGACTTTAGTTTCACACATTAAAGCAGCAATTTTCAAATTTGTGTTAATGAGCATTGTTGGTGCAGTAGAAGGCAATCTTTTAGGAAAGGAGCAGGATGTGAAGCTATAATGAGTTTAATTGTGTACGGCATGATGGAAGTAGCTTTTTCCAGTTATCTTCTTACATTTTCCATTAACTCTGGTACACTAGCATTGGTAGCAACCATGTACAACTGATCTTGATCCCATTTTTCTAGCCAGTTTGTTGTTAGTTTTGTTCGAAAAGGGAAGAAAAGTGCTTAGACACAATGGTGGTGAAAAATTAATGTTCATGACAAAAGTGTGTGTTTCTAAACTGCTTTGGGAATGGGTGTGCTTAATTGCAGGAAATGCCTGATCCACTTAAAAACAAGTGGTGATGGTTAAATAGAAGGATGTAAGCATAAACCTTGAGCAGGGGAAGACCCGAGCATAAATTGAAAGGGAACAATAGAGATGCAAGTACATGTAAACCAAAGGTAACATACAGTAACTAAAAGGCTCAAATGAAATCTCCACTTTTCCTACTCTTTCAAATCCTGGACATATTAAACACAAGGATTGTGGAGGAACCTGCTTCAGTAAACCTGCAAATCTAATGTTTAGCAGGCTGACCTTTTACATTCTCATTCTTTCTTAAAGGATTGAACAGAACAATGAAATATAAAATCATTAAGATACTACTTGTTTCTTGCATTTTTACTGTAGCAGCACTTACAGACAGTGAATGGAAGAAAATTTCTGCTAGTGTTTTACCTTATGTTCATTGTTTCACATATGCAAATAAAATTGTAATATGGTAACTGGTTTATGTTGGAAGGTCTTATTGAATTTACTCTTCAGACATCTTCAGAGGTGAAATGGAAACAAGAATGATGTAGCCAACTTTGACTTCCACAGGATCAAGCAGAGTGTTAGCAGCAGTTTGTGTTTCAGATAAAGCAATTTTACAAATGTCTTTGGACCTCAGTGTTGATGCAAATGGTTTTAGCCGGTTGGGGAACTTAAATAAATCATTGTACTGACCAAATATTTCACATTACTGCTGGTGTAAGTGAGACACTACCTGCATAATATCTCTTGGAATATTGGCAGTCGTTGCACAGTTTGGGCATAGTTACCAACCTGCCCTTTTAAGAGCTTCAGCCTGTTCATTTCGCATAATGCTTGTACCTGTATTTTACTTTATTTAATTAAATCTGTGAAATGGATTGTAACATTTTGTAGAACAATCAGTCTTACAGAACAGTATTCAATTGATCATAAAGGGGAAGAGAAACATTAAAGAAAAGGTTATCAAACAATTGCAAAACATTATATTAATTCTGCTTATAGATGGAGGCAGGAAAGAAGTTATAAACTCTTATAATATCACTTTCCTTTAAAGAGGGCTCTCTGGCATGTCCTGCTCAGTGGTTTTTTGTTTCTCACCAGATTGAGGGCCCTCTTCCTTTGGAGGGTAGGTTCAACTTAATTTTTTGTGTTGGTTCCTTGTCTGCTCAGTCCTTTCCTTTCTTCCTAGGTTAGATAGTTTTAGGTACGTCATAGTGAAGTTTCTTCTTTTATTCTTCTTCTGCCCCTCAGAGCTCTAAAGAGGTGCAGCACTACAATGGTATCTTGTTTGCTGGAATCTCCCCACCAAAATTGGTCCTTCAGGTTGTGGTATCTCACTGTTGGGGTAAATAGGCTCCTGGATTTCATGGCAATACATTATGGAAGAGTAATCCATTGGCCAACAGCCAAAGGACATTTTATGCTTAGCTATCACTATGTTGGCTCTGTAATAGGTGCAGTGGCTCTAGGAGGGAGTGGCATGCTTTTCTGAAAGGACCTCTTTCAGATGTAATTGTTGCCATTTTTTCAAAGCTGCTTGGTTCAGGGGCAGATTAGGGTTTTATGGGGTCACTGGGCCAGAGCAAGTGGGGGCCTCTCCCCAGCCCTTCTGCCTGCAGTCATCCCCCCGACCCCGGTGCTCCTGCCTGGGAGTGCGTTGGGGCACGGGGACTCACCCTCTCCGCCCAGCCCGGGCAAGCCCCCGCGCCCCGACCCTGCTCCCCGACCACAGCGCTGGCCGGAGCAGGGCAAACCCCTGTGCCCCGACCCCGCTCCCTCGCTGGAGCACTCTGTGGGTGGAGCGGGTCAGGCTGTAGGGGGTGCCCATTTTTCCAGGGCCCCCCAATTGGCTAATCCGCCACTGGCTTGTTGTACTGCTCCTGGAAGGATAGGGTGACCAGATGTCCCGATTTTATAGGGACAGTCCTGTTTTTTGGGTCTTTTTCTTATATAGGCTCCTATTACCCCCCTCACCTCCTGTCCCGATTTTTGCTGTCTGGTCACCCTATGGAAGGATGTGTGACCATATTGTCTGTTATTGGCATTACAATAGTGCCTAAAGGATAAGAACCATTTGTGTTGATGCTTCTTGGGCAGCTATCTTTACTATAGCTTTGCTGGTGCTTTGTGCTTAAAGTATGTCTTGTTTTGGCTCACTCCACGGATTCACATGCCCTGCTGGTCTCTGTAGACCCTGCAGGAACAACTTGCTGGGTTGATATTGGATGGCCCGTTTCAAAGGTGTGTCCATTTTAATGGTGATATTTCTCCAAATCCCTCTTCCTCTGTAGCTTTGATCCTGTGTACATGGCAAAGTGCTTAAGCCAGCCTTTGTCTCTTGAGATATTTATTGTGTGTCTTAGGGTGGAGAAAAGGAGCCTTCCTTTCCAGATAGACCACTATCCCTATGTGGATACAGTAGATATAAATGATCATGTCACTGATAACCGTGAAGAGAGGAGAATCCCTTGAGACTTCTGAAGTTAGTATCTCTTCTATTACACTTAGAATCTAAAACACACCTCTGGAGCTTAAAGAGGGGTTATTTCTGGCTAAACATAAGTGACTCATGTGCAGGGCTCCAAGTTTCCCCCCTGTTCACTATTCTATTCAGAACACTTTGAATAGGAAATTAACTTTTTTGATTAAGAAACAAAACTCCTTTAAATACTTCAAGCAGCTTTTTTCCCCACTTCAAAGTACACGTTATTATAGTTCTTATACCGCTCAGGTGGATGCTAATATTTTGTGGCTGGTTGAATAAATGTCAAACTCTAAAGAGAGTTTACAAGTGTTTTGGGGGCTCCTTCCAAGACAATTGTCTGTACAACCCAATCCTGGGTAAAATGTGGTTACAAAAACTGGCTTCTGGGGAACATTCCTTCTTTCAGGTTTCCCCATTTCTGCATTTACTTGTCTTTTCTGTATCATCTATGGTGTAATTAAAGTTCCTTTCTGCAGCCTATTTTTTAGTTATAGCCCCAGAGGCCCTACAGTTGTTTGAGCGACCTTTCATTTGCACCTGTTTTAATAGTGCTCCCCTACAAGGGAAAAATGTCGTCTTAGGGTATGTCTACACTGTAGTTTAAACCTGTGGCTGGCCCAAGCCAGCTGACTTGGGCTTGCTGGACTTGGGCTAAGGAGCTGTTTAATTGTGGTGTTGACAGTCGGGCTCAGACTGGAGCCCAGACTCTATGACCCTGCGAGGCGGATCCCAGAGCTCCGGCTGCTGCCCAAGCCCAAACATCTGCTGGAATTAAACAGCCCCTTAGCCTGAGACCTGCGAGTCAGCTGGCACAGGCCAGCCATGGGTATTTAATTGCAATGTAGACATAAACTTGGGCATCCCTAAGGGTATCTTATTAAATATTTTTAAGAATAACGTGATGGTCACCTCCCAAAGGTTAAGTCCTTTAAGTATGTTAACTCTTTGGAGAAAGTGTTGATGGATGATCTGTTTTTCAGGATTGAACCCTGTAGGCCAGGTAGAAAAGAACTCTTTGTCTCTCCTCCACCCAAACCTAGTTATTTTCAGAATGAGGTTGTTCTGGCTCCTCCACGTAAAGGGACAAGAATGGCTGCAAGACTCTGATATGTAGTCACATGTAAGACTGATATTTAGGGCCCTGCGCGGATACAAATTTATATCTGCGGATGCGGATATAAAACGGTATCTGCGGAACCACACGGCTCTCCCAGGAACTGCAGCGGCAAAAGGAGTAGAACGTGGGGCAACCACTCCCAGGAGCCAACACCCCATGCCGGCAGTTGCTCCTGTGCCGCTGTACTGCCCCCAGCCTCGACCTCGTCCCTTCCATGCAGTTTTCTGTGTGACTGCATCTCCTTTCTGGGGTCTGTACAGCCACACTGGAGGACAGGGCTGGGGGAGGTATAGCCGTACTGGAGGAGCTGCTGGCGTGGGGCGCTGGCTCCTGGGAGCAGTGGCCCCATGTTTTACTCCTTTCGCCCCTGCAGTTCCCGGGAGAGCCCTGCGGTTCCGCGGATACCGATTTATATCCGCATCTACAGATATAAATTTGTATCCGCGCAGGGTTCTACTGTTTCAGTTTTGCTGGGTTTTTTTCATAATACCCCCAGCAAGGCTAGTACTTTTCTCCCTCTCTATCCCCAAGGATCTGCTCAGAGGAAGACCATTAAGGAAATACAGGAGCATCCTTTAAAGCTCCGAATAGTGTCTGATGTCTTCCCTCACAGAGCAGGCTCAAGTGCATGTTTTCTGTGCTTTGTAATCCCCATTGTTTCTGTTGTTTTTCATGTTTGTTTCTAAATTACTTTTGTATGAGATGCGTTCAGTTGGCAGGAATATGCCAGCACTGCAGATTCAATCTGGGATCTGAATGTCCGACTGGGATCTTTACTTTTTGCACACAACAGTACCAGTTAAAAGGGTCTGCAGGGCAGTTTGTGCCTTCCTTTATACATGTGCAACTCAATTATGTTAAATGGTACAGGTTTAATTGATAGAACATTAATTAACAATTCCGTTGATACAGTGCTGGAATAAAATACAGCCTACCTCAGTTGTATTGGCTCTGCGGAGCAGACATGAGTGTAAATGCAGTAAACCCTTATTAATGAAATCAACAGGTAGAACTCTGACAGTGCACCCCTAAAAAAATCTGATTATGGTATGCACAGTCACTTTTTGAAGCACAACAGTACTTGGAACATCTTTGGTGTCTTTTCGTATGGTGATCCTTACAACATTCATGTTGTCAGCCAAGAAGTGTTTTACGTGCTGCCAACTTGCAAAATGTTATGATAAATTCTTGTTTGTTATTTTGTTGGTGCTGTAGCTTAGGCCTCTTCTTTTCAGTCTGACTAGGCATCCTGTACTTCTCATAAAGGTGGTGGCGAGTCTGGCTATGGCTCTGTCCATCAGTGCCTAAACAATTGGTTGGCGTAGATGAGAGGATACCTGGCTGTCGTCTTGGAATCTCACCTGGCTGGGTGATAAATTGGGCCAAGAGCTCTTTTCCCATCTCTGCAATTAATCTACATTGTTGGTAAACTCATTAAGTTGACAGAGTGTTCCTTTCAGATCCTTAGTGAAATAAGTATTTACCTTGAACCTGCCAATTTTGTTGTGATTAGATATCTTTGCATTCTAAGCCCCAGGATATTGAGTCTGGGTCTAATGCATTGGCATGTTTTCATCACCAGCATGTCAAGCTATGTATATTTAAAGCTTGGATTGTGGTGACTAGTAACTATCTACTGGCCTTGCTCTTGGTCCAGCATCCTCCTTCAGACTTTAAATTCTTTGAAGTGATGGCGGCAGGCCTAAACTATCCAGTAAGGTTGATCTGAAATTTTTCATGATTAAATAACAATTATGATGGGCTCTTAACTTGTTGGGGAGCCCAGTTTTTCCACAAAACAGCACTGAACTGTCTGTGTGTGACAAAGAGGACTCTTCAGAAAGATCAGTTTAGATGCCATTCACCGTCTCCATTTGCTGGGACTGAGACCACTATAACAAACCAAATTTCACGTATCTTGTGTGGTCTCAAATTCCAAATGTTTTTGAGGAGGCAGTTTGAAACGGCAACTTTCATATTAATAAAAATGTCAATTTTTAAATTTTATTTAAATAGCTAAATATAATGAAATGTCATATTGTCATAGCAGCAAAAAACACCTACTTTTGCTTATGATTAAGTGTACAATTTTGTTATGGATATTTTTAGTAAAAGTCAGGGACGGGTCACGGGCAAGGACCAAACGTTCACAAAAGCCTTGACCTATCCCTGACTTTTACAAAAAATATCCCTGACAAAATGCGGAGGGAGGAGGGTCTAGCACCCTGCCCCACTGCATGCAGTGGAAGGGAGCTCAGGACCCTTCCGCCTCTGCCCAATGGCTGGGAGGGACCCCTGACCCCAGGGCAAGGAGTTTGGGGGGGGGGGATCCCCTACTGCCCTGCAGGGCTGGAAACGGGGGCTGTCTCCCGCTGTCTACGTGACTGGAAATGGCAGGTCTCCCACGGCCCATGGCAGCTGGGGTGGTGCAGTGAGGGGGCCCTGGCGGCAGCTAGGGAAGTGCAGGGCCCCAGTGTCACAAAGATCGTGGAACTCACGGAATCTGTGATTTCCGCGACCTCTGTGACATACTCGCAACCTTACCTATGATTGGCTTGTCTTCTCTTCTCTTGGTCACAGATCTGGCTATGATGATTCATGCTTTTGTAACTTCTAGGCTTGATTATTTATAATTAAATGCTTGTCTACATGAGGATGTTATATTGGATTAGTTTGTTTGTTCTACGTACAGCAAAGTAACTATATTGATTTGAAGTGCATCCACACTGCTTTCTTATACCAGCTTAAAGTGCTTTTCTTGTTAATCATTGTGTCCACAAACCCCTGTGTGTGTTCTGGTTATCTGCTTAGAATGCTACACGGTTATGGTGCAGTTTTCTGCTGATCAGGTCTGTGCACTGAGATTTTTCTTGTAGTACATGGTGGAATGCCCATCAGAACCTGCAGGAAATATGGGGCATGGGGTCAAATTAACAAATTTATTATTCCTCTCCTGGTAGGGTGACCAGATTAAAGAAACAAAAAATCAGGACACATGGGGGAAGCAAAAAAAAGCAGCCAGAGCAGTGTTCTCCGAGGGAGGGTGGCGGGTGGGAAGCCCGGCCGGAGCATAGTTCTCTGGGGGGGGGGGAGACCCGGCCGGAGCAGCAAGCAAAAAAAAACAAAACAGCAGAAGCCCCAATATCAGGACAAATGGCGTCCCAGCAGTGCATCAGTCAGGACGTGTGACACAGAACCAAAAATCGGGACAGTCCTGATTTTATCGGGCCGTCTGGTCACCCTATATCCTGGCATCCCATCATCTAACTATTTTGCCAGTGCCATTTTCGAACTGTTATCAGGCAGCATGGAAGATGCAATGCTGATCACTGTGATCATGAGTCATTAATACAAACAGGATGATGCACCAGTATTGGCAGTCATGCAGCTGGATATATTTGGCTTGGCAGCTTTGAAGGTCTTTGAATGATGTGATATGGCTACAGGTGGAGGAGAAGCAGGAAGATGAAATTGAGCAGGGCCTTTATTTGGAGCAGCTTTACTCAGTGGAACACCGCTTCTGGGCTTGGCCAACTAGCATTGACTGGTCAGACAGGCTAGTGATGAAGAACTGGGACATTCAGCGGTTGCTGCAGAACTTCAGGATGTGGAAGACTGCTTTTGTAGGGATCTGTGTGGAACTCACTCTGTAGCTGCTGCAGCAGCAAACCAATGTAAGAGTTTCCCTCAGCATCTGGAAGCTCACCACCCTCAATTGCTATTCATCAGTAGCTAGCTAATTTGATGTTGGTAGATCAGCTGCTAGGGGTGTTGTCATGATGGTTTCCAGGGCTATTAAGAGCATTGCCAAGTCATAAAGCTTGGCAATACACAGGTGATTGATGGTTTTTCACAGAAAGAGTTCCTGAACTCTGTAGTGGTCATTGATGGGCCCCACATGCCTATTCTTTCCACACACTTCCCTCTCCCCAACATCAAGCTGAACACCTTAAGAAGGGCTATTTCTCCATGGTGCTGCCAGGCCTGATTGCTCACTGTGGAAGGTTCACCAGTATTAATGTGCTTGATCTGGAAAGATCCACAATGACAGAATCTTTAGAAACTCAGTCCTGTTTGCTGGAAATAATCAAAGGAATTTTTGCTTCCCAGACCACTTTGGACCTTAAGAGTTATTCCTCCTTTGATTCTGGGAGACCCAGCTTACTCTCTGCTTCCCTTGCTTATGAAACCTTTTACTGGACACTTGACCAAAGGAAAGTCGTCCCAGTTAACGTTTTCATTGTTACTTTGCTGATCAATTAGGGAACATGCTCATTTAAAGTTGCTCAGTGCTCCCTTATAACGTTGTTTGGCAGCCGCCTGCTTTGTCCACTGCTTGCAGAAAGAGCAGCCTGTTGGAGTTAGCTGGAGGGGGCTTGGAACCAGGGTGGACCGGCAGCCCCCCATCAGCTCCCCTCTCCCCTAAGTTCCCTGTGCGGCAGTTGCCCAGCAGGCTATCAATTGCTGGCAGTTCAGCTGTCCCTCCCCCCACTGACGTGCTGCTCCTGTCCTCTGCCTTGGAGTTGCTCCTGGGAGCCTTCTGCTTGCTGTGCAGGGGGGAAGAGGGGTGCTAATGTCAGGGTGTCCCCCTCCCCCTGCTCCTGCCCCCCTGCTTACCCCATCTCCATAGAGTGCGGGGGGGAGGGGGGAACACGACAGGGCTCAGGACGGAGGGAGCTTGCTGGCAGCAGCTGCTGTCTCAACTTGCTGATCTACTTAAAAAGGCAATGTACTTAGAGGAGCAATGCACCTCTCTCTCTCTCTCTCACTCACTCTCTCACACTCACATGGTGTCTTCCCTCCCTCCCTTTGTGCTGCCTTGTAGAGTCTGAGGCTACATTAACAACAATGTGTTAACCCTTGAGGGCTCAGCCGAGTGCTAGTTCATCATTTAGCAGCAAGGCATTCCCTGGGAAATCTTCCACCCTCTGACTTCACCACCTCAACCAAGCTTCACAATCATCATTGCTGTGTACACTATTTTTGTGAGACAAAGACCATGTACAGACCAAGCTCATGTGGCCTCACATCTCTGATATCTGAAGATGGTAGTACCCTTCTTAAAGATAGGTTTCAGTGTAGTAGCCGTGTTAGTCTGTGTCAGCAAAATGAAAATAAGAAAGAAAAACTTGTAGCACCTTAGAGACTAACAAATTTATTTCAGCATAAGCTTTCGTGGGTTAGTACCCACTTCATCGGATGCATGGAATGAAATTATATTTCAGATATATTTATACAGTCAGAGAAACATGATGGTCCAGGTGTATAGACCAATCTTAAGAGGCTAATTAGTTGAGAGGAAACATGACAGCAGGGGAAGAAAAAGCTTTTGAAGTGATAAACAAGATGGTCACACAGGTGTGAATGAGGATCGTTAACTTAAGGGAAATAGATTCAATTAACATAATGGCCGAGCCATTCCAAATCACGATTTAATCCGGAGGCAACGCAATCTAGTTTGCATATCAATTCGAGTTCAATAGTTTCTCTTTGAAGTCTGCTTTTGGAGTTAATCTGTCGCAACACTGCTATCCTCAAATCTGTCATTGAGTGATCAGGGAGGTTGAAGTGTTCACCTACTGGTTTTTGAATGTTATGATTCCTGATGTCAGATTTATGTCCATTTATTCTTTTGCGTAGAGACTGTCCGGTTTGGCCAATGTACATGGCAGAGGGGCATTGCTGGCACATGATGGCATATATCACATTGGTAGATGTGCAGGTGAATGAGCCCCTGATGGCGTGGCGGATGTGATTAGGCCCTGTGATGGTATCACTTGAATCGATATGTTGACAGAGTTGGCATCGGGCTTTGTTGCAAGGATAGGTTCCTGGGTTGGTGTTTTTGTTGTATGGTGTGTGGTTGCTGGTGAGTAATTGCTTCAGGTTGGGGGGCTGTCTGTAAGCAAGGATTGGTCTGTCGCCCAAGATCTGTGAGAGTGAGGGATCATCTTTTAGGATAGGTTGTAGATCTTTGATGATGCGCTGGAGAGGTTTTAGTTGGGGGCTAAAGGTGACGGCTAGTGGTGTTCTGTTATTTTCTTTTTTGGGCCTGTCTTGTAGAAGGTGACTCCTGGGTACTCTTTTGGCCCTGTCGATCTGTTTTTTCACTTCAGCAGGTGGGTATTGTAGTTGTAAGAATGCTTGATAGAGATCTTGTAGGTGTTTGTCTCTGTCTGAGGGATTGGAGCAAATGCGGTTGTATCTTAGAGCTTGGCTGTAAACAATGGATCGTGTGGTGTGTCCAGGATGGAAGCTTGAAGCATGTAGGTAAGTATAGCGGTCAGTAGGTTTCCGGTATAGGGTGGTGTTAATGTGACCATCACTTATTAGCACAGTGGTGTCTAGGAAATGGACCGCTTGTGTGGACTGGTCTAGGCTGAGGTTGATGGTGGGATGGAAATTGTTGAAATCATGGTGGAATTCCTCAAGGGCTTCTTTTCCATGGGTCCAAATGATGAAGATATCATCAATGTAGCGCAAGTAGAGTAGGGGTGTTAGGTGACGAGAGCTGAGGAAGCGTTGTTCTAAGTCAGCCATAAAAATGTTGGCATACTGTGGGGCCATACGGGTACCCATAGCAGTGCCACTGACTTGAAGGTAAATATTGTCCCCAAATGTGAAATAGTTGTGGGTGAGGACAAAATCACAAAGTTCGGCTACCAGGTTAGCCGTGGTAGTATCGGGGATACTGTTCCTGACAGCTTGTAGTCCATCATTGTGTGGAATGTTAGTGTAGAGGGCTTCTACATCCATAGTGGCCAGGATGGTGTTATCTGGAAGATCACCGATGGATTGTAGTTTCCTCAGGAAGTCAGTGGTGTCGCGAAGATAGCTGGGAGTGCTGGTAGCATAGGGCCTGAGGAGAGAGTCTACATAGCCAGACAATCCTGCTGTTAGGGTGCCAATGCCTGAGATGATGGGGCGTCCAGGATTACCAGGTTTATGGATCTTGGGTAGCAGATAGAATGTCCCTGGTCGGGGTTCCAGGCACGTGTCTGTACAAATTTGTTCTTGTGCTTTTCCAGGGAGTTTCTGGAGCAGATGGTGCAGTTTCTTTTGGTACTCCTCAGTAGGGTCAGAGGATAAAGGCCTGTAGAATGTGGAGTTACAGAGCTGCCTGGCAGCTTCTTGTTCATATTCCAACTTATTCATGATGACGACAGCTCCTCCTTTGTCAGCCTTTTTGATTATGATGTTAGGGTTGTCCCTGAGGCTGTTGATGGCATTGTGTTCTGCACGGCTGAGGTTATGGGGCAAGTGATTTTGCATTTCTACAATTTCAGCTCGAGCACGGTGACGGAAGCAGTCTATGTAGAAGTCCAATTTGTTGTTTCGACCTTCAGGAGGAGTCCACGCAGAATCCTTCTTTTTGTAGTTTTGGTAGGAAGGATTCTGTGGCTTAGTATGTTGTATAGAGGTCTGTTGGAAAAATTCTTTGAGTCGGAGACGACGAAAGTAGGATTCTAGGTCACCGCAGAACTGTATCATGTTCGTGGGTCTGGAGGGACAAAAGGAGAGGCCCCGAGAAAGGACAGATTCTTCTGCTGGGCTGAGAGTATAGCTGGAAAGATTAACAATATTGTTGGGTGGGGTGAGGGAACTGCTGTTGTGGTTCCTTGTAGCATGCAGCAGTTTAGATAGCTTAGTGTCCTTTTTCTTTTGTAAAGAAGCAAAGCTTGTGTTGTAAATGGCTTGTCTAGTGTTTGTAAAGTCAGTCCATGAAGAAGTTTGTGTGGAAGGTTGGTTTTCCAAAAGAATATCCAGTTTTGAGAGCTCAGTCTTAATCTTTCCCTGTTTGCTGTATAGGATGTTGATCAGGTGGTTTCGCAGTTTCTTTGAGAGTGTGAGGCACAATCTCTCAGCATAGTCTGTGTGGTAAGTAGATTGTAATGGATTTTTTACCTTTAGTCCTTTAGGTATGATGTCCATTTGTTTGCAGTTGGAAACGAAGATGATGTCTGTCTGTATCTGTGCGAGTTTTTTCATGAAGTTGATGGATTTCCACTCCATACGGCTGAATGCAGTGCCTTGCATAATGATAGGTTTCAGTGTAGTAGCCGTGTTAGTCTGTGTCAGCAAAATGAAAATAAGAAAGAAAAACTTGTAGCACCTTAGAGACTAACAAATTTATTTCAGCATTAGCTTTCGTGGGTTAGTACCCACTTCATCGGATGCATGGAATGAAATTATATTTCAGATATATTTATACAGTCAGAGAAACATGATGGTCCAGGTGTATAGACCAATCTTAAGAGGCTAATTAGTTGAGAGGAAACATGACAGCAGGGGAAGAAAAAGCTTTTGAAGTGACTTAGAACAACGCTTCCTCAGCTCTCGTCACCTAACACCCCTACTCTACTTGCGCTACATTGATGATATCTTCATCATTTGGACCCATGGAAAAGAAGCCCTTGAGGAATTCCACCATGATTTCAACAATTTCCATCCCACCATCAACCTCAGCCTAGACCAGTCCACACAAGCGGTCCATTTCCTAGACACCACTGTGCTAATAAGTGATGGTCACATTAACACCACCCTATACCGGAAACCTACTGACCGCTATACTTACCTACATGCTTCAAGCTTCCATCCTGGACACACCACACGATCCATTGTTTACAGCCAAGCTCTAAGATACAACCGCATTTGCTCCAATCCCTCAGACAGAGACAAACACCTACAAGATCTCTATCAAGCATTCTTACAACTACAATACCCACCTGCTGAAGTGAAAAAACAGATCGACAGGGCCAAAAGAGTACCCAGGAGTCACCTTCTACAAGACAGGCCCAAAAAAGAAAATAACAGAACACCACTAGCCGTCACCTTTAGCCCCCAACTAAAACCTCTCCAGCGCATCATCAAAGATCTACAACCTATCCTAAAAGATGATCCCTCACTCTCACAGATCTTGGGCGACAGACCAATCCTTGCTTACAGACAGCCCCCCAACCTGAAGCAATTACTCACCAGCAACCACACACCATACAACAAAAACACCAACCCAGGAACCTATCCTTGCAACAAAGCCCGATGCCAACTCTGTCAACATATCGATTCAAGTGATACCATCACAGGGCCTAATCACATCCGCCACGCCATCAGGGGCTCATTCACCTGCACATCTACCAATGTGATATATGCCATCATGTGCCAGCAATGCCCCTCTGCCATGTACATTGGCCAAACCGGACAGTCTCTACGCAAAAGAATAAATGGACATAAATCTGACATCAGGAATCATAACATTCAAAAACCAGTAGGTGAACACTTCAACCTCCCTGATCACTCAATGACAGATTTGAGGACAGCAGTGTTGCGACAGATTAACTCCAAAAGCAGACTTCAAAGAGAAACTATTGAACTCGAATTGATATGCAAACTAGATTGCGTTGCCTCCGGATTAAATCGTGATTTGGAATGGCTCGGCCATTATGTTAATTGAATCTATTTCCCTTAAGTTAACGATCCTCATTCACACCTGTGTGACCATCTTGTTTATCACTTCAAAAGCTTTTTCTTCCCCTGCTGTCATGTTTCCTCTCAACTAATTAGCCTCTTAAGATTGGTCTATACACCTGGACCATCATGTTTCTCTGACTGTATAAATATATCTGAAATATAATTTCATTCCATGCATCCGATGAAGTGGGTACTAACCCACGAAAGCTTATGCTGAAATAAATTTGTTAGTCTCTAAGGTGCTACAAGTTTTTCTTTCTTATTTTCTTAAAGATAACGAATCAATCAAAGAGTGCTGGAAGGAACACTAACAAAAGTTTCTAAATCGAGAATTCACTGTGACTGACGACACCATTGACTCCATCTCTCAGCACCCAATCTGAGAAACTCTTGGCCAACCCACCAACACCTGAGAAGGTTTGCAAAGCAATTAAACAAATGAAGAACAATAAAGCACCAGGTCCTGATGGCAGACCAGCTGAAGTATTGAAAGTGGGGGGGAGAAACACTGACTAACAAGCTTCACTTGTTGCTTTTCAAAATCTGGCACACCAGAAAAATCCCTGATGACTTACGTAATGCTAACATCGTCACCATTTTCAAAAAGGGATATAGGGCTGACTGTGGCAGCTATGGAGGTATTGCCCTCCTCTCCATCGCTGGGAAGATTCTTGCTAGAATCTTACTGAATCGCCTGCGCCCTCTTGCAGAGGAAGTACTTCCAGAGTCCCAGTGTGGCTTCAGAACATCACAAGACACCGGCAACATGACATTTTTCCTGGATCTGCCTGGCTGCGAAAATCAGGAACAACACCAAGAGCTGTATGTCATTTATCTATCTGACCAAAGCCTTGGACTCTGTTAACTGCAAGACTCTGTGGAAAATCATGTTAAAGTTTGGCTGCCCAAGCAAATTTATCACCATTGTAAGACTCCTCCAGCCAGATGACTGCCTCCATCCTGTGCAGTGGCTCTACCTCTGCGCCCTTTGTCATTCGAACTAGCGTAAAACAAAGTTGTGTACTGGCACCTACCCTTTTCTCCATTTTCTTAGTAGCTATGAAAACATTAACCCAAGACCATCTACCACAGGGCATTGGCATCCAATATCGGATTGATGGCAATCTCCTCAACCTTTCTCATGTCTGCCAGAACTAAAGTAATATTGGCAACAATAACTGAACTCCAGTATGCAGATGATTGTGCTGTAATTGCACACTCAAAGGAGGATCTACAAACAGCCCTTAATTGCTTCTCTGAAGCTTACAAAAGCCTAGGGCTAACTCTGAACATCGGCAAAACAAAAGTTCTCTGTCAGTCAGTCCCCAGTCAATCATCAGACCCAGCAAGGAAGGATCTACATTGACAAAGAAGAACTGGAAAATGTAGAAAACTTTGCCTATCTTGGCAGCCATATCTCACAGCGGGCAGACATAGACATCGAGATTCAGCACAGAATTTGCTGTGCCACCCTTGCCTTTGGCAGACTGTCTCACTGGGTGTTCAACAATCACAACATCAGAACATATACTAGACTTTTAGTTTCTAAAGTGGTGGTAATCCCACCTCTCCTCTATGGCTGCGAGACTTGAGTGACCTATAGAAAACACCTCTAAATATGCTCTAAATATGCGGTCTTAAAAACTTAAAGGGTAGGAAAAAAGGATACAACAGAGTGCTTAGGATGACAATAGACATGTGTCCCTAGTTACAAGATGGTTTATCTTACAGTTAAATACACTATAATCTCTATTTTATTTTTCCGTAGCTATCTTCTGCTTGTTAATTTCTGAGTGCCACACATTTTAATAAGGTTCTGGCTCACAGTGTGGGGATCAGACTTCTTTACAGTATGAGGAGTGTGAAATGCTTTAGGAAGCAACAGTTCAGGGTTTGAAAACTTAAGCTTTGTCTTTGTGTTTTCCTTATTGTTAAACTTAAGTATCACTCAAGCTTCATGGTGGTTTTCAGTTTGACTGTTACTGAAATAAAATAAAGCTACTCAAAATTAATGTTCAGTGCCCTTACACAGCTCAGAACATATTAGTTTCCCGAATAGCTCAACTAAAACAAACGTGTATGAGAAGCAGATATATAGAGCTGCTATTCTGAGTTGTGTGAAAAAGAAATCTTGCTTCCATCCCAACATTTGTAATATGGTCTCAGATAGTGTCTTTAGATTGAATAGCTTTGTTATCGTGTTCCTCTCTTACAGTGCTTGTACATATTTTGATATCAGCAAGTTACAGTTCTTTGTAGTTGTGATCTTCCCAAGGAGCTGCAATGGCAACAAAGCGGTGGTGGAAGTCTTTGAGAAATACTTGGGTAAAAATCATGACCTGGCAAATATGTCAGACACTGTTCTCCTCCCCTCCTGTATACACACCCAAACCCTTAACCAAACTGTTTACACCTATTGAGCTGTTATAAGCCCTCTGACTTTACTGTCCTTAAAGATAGCATTGTGTAGGACCTCTTGACTGTCTTTTGCCTCCTCTAGTTTTAGCTTTAGTTGCTCTGGTTTAGATACATATAACTGGGAGTGCAACTCACTATTGTTGCCAGTCCTGGGTGAATCACACCCATATGCTCTTGAACCAACCCATAGTATTTCTGCAGAAGCAGCAGCTGCAAAGCACAACGACTAGGGAAGCTCTCTATATATGGGCAGCCAAAACAGACACCATCATCCACTCATTTGGAGGGAGAAAAACAAATATTAGCTTGAGGAGAGCAGCATAGGCGTGAAATAAGTTTTGAGTCAAGGGTATACTATGTGTCTGCAGGTGTGGCTGACAAAGGGCTCAGTTCAGAGCAGCATTGTAGGCTTGATCTTAAGGAGAGAATTGAAAATTGGCAATGATAAGAGGTGTACCAAAAAAGAGCGGGGCAGGTAGCTGACAAAATGAGGGGGGAGCTGTGTTACTTACAGACTGGTTATTGTGTATGGTAATTTGGGGCCAAACTCTCTCTTGTTGTCTGGACCAATTTGGGTTTGGAACACTCTGGGAAATGACACTCATTCCCTGGGGGAGGTAGGTTGATTGTTATGCTGTATGTTGCAGTATGGGAGGTTAAAGAGTTGGTAATAGGGATCTGGAAAGTTTTCCTCCTCCAAAGAATGGGGGTCCTTTATCCGCAAGGTAGGGTAACTACTTGGGAGAGACATTATACATTGATATGGGGCATTAGCAGAAATAAGAAGGCGAAGAAAATAAAATGCACAAATCCAGGAAGGGGGATATAGAAAGGAGTGACTTGACAAATTTTATGGGGGAGAAAGTTTTGTAATTTGCTAATGCAGCGTTGCTGCAGATGAGTAGAATTTTTCAAGTAGTCTTTTACTAGGTGGGTAATACTTTACCTCCCCTCCTCCCCCGTTAATCTTGGTAAAGTTTGAGGGCTGGGTGTTAAAATCAGACTTATTTCAAGACCAAGGGTATGTCTACACTGCAACGTTGTCGACAAAACTTTTGTCTTTCATGGGTACTTTAAAAAGCCCCCAGGCGAAAGACAAGTTTTGCCGACGCAAGTGGCAGTGCGAATGCGGCTTTGTCCACAGAAGTGCTTTCCTGCTGACAAAGCTAACACCGCTCGCGGGGCTGGAAGTATTTTGTTGGCAAAAGTGCCGACAAAATACCGACAGTGTTTACACACGCTGACTTTTAGCGACAAGGCTGTGTCGACACAGCCTTGTCGCTAAAAGCTGCGTAGTGTAGACAAAGCTAGATTTGCTTTGTATGATTCTAGTGTAAAAAGTGACTATGGCCTTGGCTACACTCACGAGTTACAGCGCAATAAAACTGCCTGCAGCGCTGTAACTCACTAACCATCTATACTTGCAGTGCCCTTACAACGCTGCATCTCTGCAGGTACAGCGCTGCTGGTACTTCACCTTCCCGAGAGGAATAACAGCTGTTGCGTAGTGGCTGCTACGCTGTTGCTGGAATGTAGTTGGGCAGGTTCGCACTAACTGACCTCCAGAAGCTCCCTTTGTTTTGAAACGGCACTTCCGGGTTGGAGTTCAGAGGTCCGTCCTGGGGCTGCTTTACAAAAAACAAACACAGCTACTGTTTGCACGCAGGGGGGCTCCGTTAGGAGTGCCGGCAGCAAAGTTATGTTGGAGAGAGGCGGCGAGGGGGAGAAGGGCAGGAGGGGGAGGGGTTGTGCTCCGTTTCCCCGAGTGGCCATTTATCTGCTCTTTAAAAACAAACAAACAGCCCCTGCTGCTTGCTTTCAGTGATTGAGAGAGAGGCGGGGGAGCTGAGTGTGTGTAAACTTAAGAGATAATGAGCTGACACTCTGTGGATACCCCAAAAACCCACTCTCTCTCCCCACATGCTCCCTGTCACACTCCACCTCCCCCCTTTCCCCCCATTTGAAAAGCACGTTGCAGCCACTTGAACGCTGGGATAGCTGCCCATAATGCACCGCTCCCAATACAGCTGCAAATGCCTCAAATGTGGCCATGACAGTGCGCTGGCAGCTGCCAGTGTGGACAGACTGCAGCGCTTTCCCTACTCAGCTGGACGAAGACGGGTTTAACTCACAGCGCTGTACAGCTGCAAGTGTAGCCTTAGCCTATGTAAGAACAGCATTGTGTCCCCCATTGTGTTCCATGATTGTCTCAGTAATTTACCTAATCAGTTTTTCTCTGTATTGAAGCATAGGGTTTTTTCCTAACTATCAGTACTTATAATTTGAATTACCATAGTGCCCAGGAGCCCTAGTCATATATCCAAGACCTCATTGTGGTAAGCACTGTACAAACAAAACAAAAAAAAGGGTATCTCCTCCAAAGAGTTTACAATCTAATTATAAAACAAGAGGCAACAGATGGCTACAACCAGAGGACTACAAGGAACAGTGAGACCTAATTGGTCAGCTTAAGTAGGTAGTGGTCTCAGCACATCAGTGGTGTAGTCAGCCGTGCAAACTAAATCTGAAAGTCAAGCTGTGATTTCTAGCTTGTGTTATCACCAATAATAATGATTGCAGCCAAATTTTAAAAGTTCTATGCAACTCGGACAGAACTTGGCCATGTAGTTGGAATGTGCTTAATTCTTTTGATATGCAAGTAAAAAAAATCCAGTTAATTCTTCAGCTGTCTTTTTTTACTTTGGAATGCTGAGTAAAAAGTAGAAAATTAATATTTCACTGATAAACTGATGCATTTTAATGCATGAGGGAAATAGAGCTGTTAAAAACAGCAGCACCTTCTTACTTTACATTGTAGCCTTTTGGAGAACCACCACATCAATTATGGAAAAACATTAGGTAATAGTGTGGGGAAGGCTGGGAAAATGTTTAAGGCATGCTTTACTTTTTACCATTATACAGTACTAGGTTTTCAAGTAGTAATGCTAATTGGCCCATTACTATAGCAACTCATGATCACAACATTTTGTGCAAATAGATGTTGCTGATTAAGAATATGGGATTGCATGACCACCCAAATGGGTAAAGCACTGACTAAAAGAACCATCATTGATTCAATAAAACAAAGAAGGCATGTAACCAGACAACCACTCCACCAGATACAGGGCTTTCTTTGGAGTCAACAGAACTTGGATGCAAAGTTTAATACCCTTTGTTCTTCCATCTGTTTTATGTTGACACACATTAAGGCACTGTAAGGAGTCTTTGTGTGGTTATACCTTGCTCAGAGCATGTCTAGAGTAATGACACAATCAAGTAATTCATTGTTACCCTGCTATGTCTATATATACTTGATTTTGTGAATCTAGTTCGGAGGGTCATGGTGGATAATTAACTGAACATGAGCTACCAGTGTGATGCTGTGGTTAAAAGGGCTAATGTTATCCTTGAATGCATAGTCAGGGGAATCTTGAGTAGGAATAGATCAATTTTAAAAAAAAAAATTTTTTTTACCTCTGTCTTTGGGATTGGTGCAACCAGTGCTGGAGTACTGTCTAGTTTTGATGCCCACAGTTCAAGAAGGATGTTGATAAATTGGAAAGGATTCAGAGAAGAACCACAAAGGGGATTTGAAAACATGCCTTAGGGTGATACCCCCCCCCCCCCCCGGAGCTCAATTTATTTAGATTAACAAAGAGAAGGTTAACAGGTGACTTCATTACAGTCTATAAGTACTAGGCATGTAAATGTCATTTTAAAAGTTAACTCTTTAAACTATTAAAATGACATCATTTAATCAGTTAACTGATTAAAGAGAGAGGGGCTGGGGCTCCTCTGGCCAGCCCGGGGCTGGGGCCACTCCAGCTGGTGTGGCCCAGGACTGGGAGTTAACAGGGTGGGTGAACCGGTAAGACTAACGCTTACTGTTTAATATTTTACATCCCTAATAAGTACCTGCATGGGGCAAATATTTGATAGTGGTCTCTTCAGTCTAGCAGAAAAAGGCATCAAATGATTCAATGGCTGGAAATTGGAGCTCAACAAATTCAAAATGGAATTAAGGTATACATTTTTGACAGTGCGGGTAATTAACCATTGGAACAATTTACCAAGATTCACTAAATCAAGGTTGGATGATTTTTTTTAAAAGATGTGCTCTAGGAATTATTTTGGAGACGTCTTATGGCCTGTGTTATACAGGAGGTTCATACTAGATCAGGGATCTCAAACTCAAATCACCACGAGCGCCACGTGAGAACTAGTAAATTGGCCCGAGGGCCACATCACTGAAACCTTTTCATACAATGATACAAAAGTATAGTCAAAAATGAAAAAAAAGAGTAATATAGTATTCTATTAAAAGTCAATGTATTAACTTTTTAAAAACTAATGCAAAGAGGAGTTCTAATAAAATATAAACACTCAGTAATGTTTGGAGCTTGGCTGCCAGTGGAGTCGGCGCCTATGGCAGGCCACAGGAAATAACAGCCCGCGGGGCCACGTGTTTGAGACCCCTGTACTAGATGATCACAATGGTTCCTTGTAGTATAGGAATCTGTGAGTCTATGAATACGTTATGTACTGATGGTGAAGCATACAAACTAATGTCAGTGGATATGGTAATTTTGTTACAAGCTGTGGCTTTAGCTGACAACTCTATTTGTTACTCCAGGATTTGAGACTATGAAGAAGTAACAACACTGATACAACATCTGTTGGATCTGGAGGGTTTAAAATTCCCCGATACAAAGCAAACGTTTCTAAAACAGTGATTCATTGTGTCAGAAGATTTACGGTGGGTGGGTGGGGAAGGATTGTAACCTAAATAACTGAAACTTGGTTTTCACATCAAGAATACTACTAAATAGAAATAATGCAGAAATAATAGCAACAGTATCTCAACCCTGCAAACATCAGTATTAACAATGGCTCTGTGAATACATTTTAAAATACATTCTGAAGGATTCTTAATATAAACGTGGTATATGTAGCTGGATATCACTTCTGTTTAAATCTGCAGATTTATTTGCATCATTTTTTTGTTTTATTTCAGTCTTGGCCCTTTGGTGAGTAAAGTGAAGGAATATCAAGTGGAGACCATTGTGGATACCCTCTGTACTAACATGCTTTCAGATAAAGAGCAGCTACGTGATATTTCAAGCATTGGCCTTAAAACAGTCATTGGAGAACTTCCTCCAGCTTCCAGTGGTAAGAAATTACATTCTTCTCTGTTTTTAAAACATGAGGTCTAACTTTACTTCTCTATATCCAATTATTTAATTGTAAGCTAGTGTCCTTCAGTGAACCAGATTTAGTTGTCCCTCAGTAACTGTTGACATTGAAATTCACTTTTGTTGGAGACAGTCATTTGTGTGGTGCTTCTGTTATACACACTGTTACCTATTTATGATGTGTAAAGAGATGTGGTAAACTTGAAGTCAAGTCACTGTAAAAAGAGCTGGAATTAATTTCAGATTACATCTGCTATAGATATCTACCGTAACTTTTTCAGGCACAATATTCCTAGGCTTTTTAATGATAGTAGTTAAATCTCATTTGAGTAAATTTTTAAAAAATTGACAGTGCACTTTTAAATTGAGATGACTTTTCTTTAATGGGATTGTGATCATTTCTTTTCCCAGTATGTGTTTTGGGGTGTTCCTAGTGCTTCTAATTGTAGAATTACAGTACTTCAAACAGCTTGATTTCCACTATAAAATTAACAAGGCAATTTCGAGGAACTCCACTTGCCAAATGTTAGCCACTTTGTTCTTTTAAATCTAGAAGGTGCTCAAATACCACAGTGAGTGCAGTATGTGAATTTTGACTGGGATAGAAGGGAATGATAACTCAAAACGGATTTAGGGACTGGAGTTCTCATGTTAGGTTGATTACAAAGGGGCAAACTGCAGAAAAACTAAACAGTCTAACACAGTTATAAGTCTGGATAAGTAGAATTGGTAAAAAAGTGCTGAAATTTTGACCATGGTATAAACTGGTAGAAAATCAGCTAAAAATTGCTTGTTTTGAAATTTTTCAAATAGCAGTGTGGAGAATTTCTATTTACATTCTTTTAACCATGGTTTGCAGTCCAAAAATTAATCCTATATGTTATGTTTGATCCACAGCACAATTTCTGCAGTAGCATAAACAGTGATGATAGAATATGGCCACAATGTAGTGTCTAACATTTTAGTTTTATTCAGGATAACTCACTGATGCAGATGATGTAGGGGTTCTTTAGGACTACTTCCATTACTGTTCGTTCTTGGCTTCTTTATTCCCTGGTATACAATTTCTTTGCCCTCCTTTTTAGTCTCTTTTGTCTTTCCTCCCCCTGTTCTTTACAGGGGAGAAGCTGACTCAAATCTTCAGAAAGAGTTGAACTTGCTTCCAATTTCCCTGTTTTCCCAGGCCTTTGTTTCTACTCTCCTGAAATCTATAACACAGTAGTCGCTAAAGCGTTTGGGTATCTTATGGAGCAAATCTTTTCCCCAACTTTCTCCCCAGTCCTAGCTCAGAAAGAAATTATGGCATTGTATTTTCTTGTCAGTCCCTAATTATTCGATTAGAACTGGTTTTGTGCCTCTTTCCAGACCATGCTACGTCTCCTCTCCCACTTACCTACAGCCAGTGGATGTATGCTAGGTGTTCTGCCACGTGTTTAACTAGACATTAGGAAGCAGTCTCCCTAAATGCTACCTGTTTTGCATTATGTATTGAAAAGTCCTCTCAAATGTCCTATTAAATATTTAAAAATTTTAAGATGTTTTATGCTAAACTACAAGACTCAGCATTAAAGCATATGTTAACTTAAAAAATCCTTACCAGGGATGTGCCTACATCCCTTTAAGGTCCTCAAATAAAACAAAAACCAGTCATGCTTGTTTAAACTTTAGCAGAAATAAGCATATACAATTTAAATTATTTTATTTAACTAAAACAACAACGTTATGTATTCTGGATTTTTTTCTTCAACAGCAAACATAATATTTTAACAAAACAAGCATATTAAATCAAATTGATTTAAATCATGATTTAAATCACTAGTCAGGAAGACTCGATTTAATCATGGATTTCTACATAAAAGTGCATTCTTGTTGGTTGTTATAACCTTAATACATATTCTTCACAACTCAGAGATAGATTTAGGTTTCATTTTTAGAAGGTACACACTGTACGTTTTTAAAGTGATTTATTTTGAAAACTTTTCAGAGTAGTTTTACAGCTATATCAGAAAATGAATGATTGGTTATTTCATTTACCAAAGGTAATTGAAGCAGATAGTTCACCTCCCAATCACTTCATAAATATCTCCAATTCAACAGGTTAATCATTAATATTTGGAGGATTTTCTTGCCATGCTGTTTTAGGAGGAGAACATCACCAGACAGACATTTAAATTGTTTTATTTAACTAAAACAACAAAGTTGTGTATTCTGGATTTTTTTTCTTCAACAGCAAACATAATATTTTAACAAAACAAGCATATTAATTTTTTAATTCAGTTAAACATTCAGGTTTTTTAAAATCAGGTTTGATTTTGTTAAAATTGTTTTTAACTAAAATAGTTACATTACATTTTTAAAAAACAACAATTAAATCGATGATGTCAGCCCGGTCAACATGAGAAACTTAAAATATTGGCTTCTGCAGCTAACTCAGTTGTCTTCACCTTCATTTTCCTGTTTGTTCATAATCTGGAAAAGAAAAACAAGCTTTCCTGCTTTTTCTGGTCCCAAACGATTTCTCAATTTGGAATGAATTAGTCCAAAAGAAGAAAATATTCTTTCTACACCGGCAGAAGAAGCTACTGCTGTTAAGTGAGATTATCACTTTAACAGTCTCTGAATCCAAGTGCTTAAGTGACTTCCACCAGTTCACTGGTGTGACTTTCTTTAAAACATCATCAGTAAACATATATTTCTTGAATGGTTCACCCTTAGCTCTGAAGTTTATTATAGTTGGCATTATGGAGGGATGATTGTTGGATGTCCATGTCATAGCCAACTCCTCTTCTTCAGCAGTTAAGGTTTGACCCTGGTACCGAGTATTAAGAATATTTACAAGAAAATGAGATGGAGATAGTCCTTGTCCCATTTGTTTTTTTAATACTTGTAATTTAACTCCATCATTGCATTATTTCTCTTTTTAAGATCTCACTCAGTTCTTTCCAAATTTCAGCAGTGGCAGCAGTAAAACAGCCAGTTCCCTGCATTTTGTTCAAGGCTACAGAAATGGGCTTCAGGGTACTCAGCATGTGTTCAACATTTCTCTTAAGCCCAGGGTTGAGAACTTTGGCTGTGACAGTGCCATCTATTTTTTAACGATTTTGTTCACAAACTGTCATCAGATTAGGCCAGTTCTTGATATAGTGCTCAAAACAGTCCACTACTGAGTTCCATCGCATGTCTTGTGGGAGAGTTAGCTTGGTTCCTCCCACTTTTTTCAGAGCAGCTGCTGCAAAGTGGGTTGTTACGGAAGTATTTTGCAATTTCAACAACATTGGCCTTTATTTCTTGGACACTGAAGTCTTTGGCTAGGAGGTGCATCAAATGAGCACTGCAACCGTATGTTATTAGCTTGGGACTGTCTTCTAAATTTCTTCTCATCTTGGATACATTTGAAGCATTGTCTGTGACCAAGCTGTGTACTGGACATTTGAATTTTTTTCCCCACCGTTTGTTATAGCTTTTACTGCTATTTCTTGTAAGTATTCTGCTGTATGTACATTTCCTGATGTATCAATTGTTTCTGTAAGGAAGACATTCCCTTCTTCTGTTGTCACACAAGCACATACAGCAGGGTCATTGTGGACATTGATCCATCAAGACTCGGGTTAACAATTTTACCCTCTAGACCTTTTGCACACTGCTCAATTTCTCTTTCATATACTTTATCCAGCAATTTGCCTGCGACATCTGCTCTGCTGGGTGGACTGTATCCTGGTCTTAATGACTGTACCATGATGTGACTGAAACACTATCATTGGCAGATAACTCTGAAACTGTAGAAAATGATGGTGATCTTGAAGGTGGATAGTCTTCAGAATCCTGTATGTTGAGGATGGATTCTCCTAAACAAAATAAGTCAATGCAATTGTTTAATTATTATTACCATACTGCTCATTTAGTATTACTCATTGCATTCACTGACAGTACTACTTTAAAGGTGAAATTGTAAAAGGAAGATCTGCCTATTTCAGCTTTTTTTTTTTTAATCACAGCTGCTGTGATAAAATGATAGTACCATAGAGTAACAACTATATTTTTTGCTCAAACACGAGAATTCAAGAATAGTCCAGAAGGAAGACAGGCAGTCCTTAAGAAAGTATGAAATAAAAAAATTTACCCATCTGAAGATCCTGCATGTTCAGACATGTTCCTTTCATCATCTTCAACACAGCTTCCTCCTGAGAAGGAACACTTCTCACGATGTTGTTTCATTCGGGCAACCATGCCTTGCATTTCTTTGTTGCACTGTTTGCATTTTGCGTGCATGCCTGTCTTACCCATAGGTAGAGGAACTTCATAACATATTACCAAACTGGATCTCTTTTACAGCCTGCTGCCATTATAGGTTTTCCCTTTTAGTGCGAGAATGATATGGTAGGTCTCAGATCAATGAAGGCTACACTCAGAAAGACCTCAAGACTTCTGGAATATGCTGCTCAAACAGTTTCTACTGCCTGTCCCTCCCTTCTCACATTTATCTCCAGACTTCTTCTCCTTGTCCAGACCTATTCCGCCCCCAACAATCTTCTATTCATTGAACTTTTTGAAACTTTGCACTTTTCGAGAGGTAAGGGAATGACTCTGTGTACACAAATTTGCAGAGGGACGATAGGGTTGAGATATATTATTTATTTACTTTAAAAACATTTTTGCTGTTAACAAGCCTGTTATTTCTGGAGAGACAAATCCACAGTTTGAGAACTGCAAAAAAACCAAGCATCTCTGATAGTATCTGCTAGACTGAGCACTGAGTCCCATTGGGTGTATAGAAAGATTAACCTAAATAATCTATACAGAAGCCCCTGAAACCCCACAAGATTGGTTCCCTAATCCATGAACTGTTGGAGCTCATTTACAAAACTTTTCTTAAACATTAAATGAATATATTGTCTCATAATATAGAATTAGAATTTATAATCCCTATTCCATGATGAGATATCTTTGAGCTATAAAGTATCTTAATAAAACTATCTTTAGATAGGTTTTTTCCTCGAAGCATTTTATCAAAAAACTCAGATTTAAATAAAAAAAAATCCAATTTTTTTTAAAAAAATTTAAATTGATTTTTATCCACCCTGCTGAAAATTAATGATGACCTGTCTTAAACTCCTTGACACTTCACTATACCAGCTGTTCTTCACAGCCAGTTCAAATTACCTCCCTACTTTTCCCAATAAACGTTCTTGCTGTTATTTCTCTTTATTCCCACCTATAATCTCCTCCTGGCTCCACATACTCCACACAGTCCACAAATACCCCCTGTTGCAAGCTTTCAGTGGCCTCTACTTTCTGCTGCTTCCATGCCAGCAGCTTTCTGTTCCTTTGAGTTGTATGCAGATTTCTTACATTTTAATGAAAGAACATCTTGCTCAGTAACTGTTTCTAGGTAGAGCAACCTTTCAGTTTTAGTGTAAAGCAGTCAATGTAGGCTTATGTTGAACAATTAAATAGTCTTCATTTGGAGGAATTTTTGCTAAGTAATTTCCAACTGTTGCAGATATGACATTTGGTATTTGATTTACACATTGTTACTGTCAAAATGATGCTACGGTTTCGTTGTACTTTTCAGGATCTGCATTAGCAGCTAATGTTTGTAAAAAGATCACAGGGCGTCTTACAAGTGCTATAGCTAAGCAGGAAGATGTGTCTGTCCAATTAGAGGCCTTGGATATAATGGCTGATATGCTGAGCAGGTAAGCATCCTTGTTACAAAATGGTGATAGAATGTAATTGTTAATGCTATGTTTTGACTGTGAACTTGATTTTTCTAGTTATTAAATTTTAGGTGATTATAATTTAGGCTTTGTAAACGTGAAAAAGATGAGTAACTTGTTTCAAACGAGGAAAATTGAACACCAATGAAACTTTGTACCAGTATACAAATGTTACATTTAAAATAAATTTAATTTAAACTTAGCTGATTAATCAAATAACTCATCATATATCTTTTGATGCTGTTGAGAACTTCTTTAGTTAGCAGTTTGAGTTGTCAGTATACTTAAAGGTATATCTGAAAGCAGTTAATTAGTTTCTTAGTTTTTCCAAATAATTCTAAATGCACTTGATAAATTTTTTATGGCATTTTGAGAATACTCGGAATAAGAATGATACAATAGAAGAACGAAATCAGTTCTAGATTCAGTTGGTTTGAGTTTGTGTTTTATCTGTTTTAAGGCAAGGAGGACTGCTTGTTAACTTCCATCCTTCAATTCTGACCTGTCTGCTCCCCCAGCTGACTAGTCCCAGGCTTGCTGTGAGGAAAAGAACCATCATTGCTCTTGGTCACCTGGTTATGAGTTGTGGCAATATAGTTTTTGTTGACCTCATTGAACATCTGTTGACAGAGCTTTCTAAAAATGAGTCCATGTCAACAACTAGGACCTATATACAGTGTATTGCTGCTATCAGTAGGCAAGCAGGTCATAGAATAGGTAAGAGAATTTATATATTTTTCTCTGATTCTGCATATTTTTAGATGTGAATGATCACTTTTATAATTTTCCTTTTTCAGGTGAATATCTTGAGAAAATAATCCCTTTAGTGGTAAAATTTTGTAATGTAGATGATGATGAACTAAGAGAATACTGCATTCAAGCGTTTGAATCTTTTGTTAGGAGGTAAGCTACTTTTAAGGTATGGTGGTTTGTTATTTTTTATCTTGTAATTTAACTGATAATCAGTGTAATATGTACACAGACTGGCACAATAGGCCATGATTTGCTATTCATGTATCGTGACAAATAAGAAAATTGTTTTTATAAATATAATGCTTATGGAAAGTGCTAGAGTCCCATTGGTAGAGACAGAACCTTCGTATTTCCAAAGGTACATCATAAGATTCTGTAGCAGTCAGATTAGAAGATCATAATGGTCCCTTCTTGCCTTAAAATCTGTGAATATAAATCCTAGGCAGCAGCAGAGCATACTTCCCTGTCCCTCTACTTTTGCATTCCCTGAAGAGGTCAGAGGATCTTCTTGTTTCCTTGGCCTCTGCTTTGACAGATTGCAACAGCAATAATTGTCTCAGTTGCTTTTGGGAGCTGAATTATGAGAACTGAACTACAGGATCACAAAGTGGCTAGTGAACTACATTTATATTTTGTTTGATTCTATCTATGGAGGTGAAACTCCGTATTTTTTCCAATCTTCTAAATTACGCTGTGTCAGTTTGGCCTGAGTTCTTGTATAGCAAGTTTCAGATTGTACTGAATGTTTGTAACTGAGTTGAATTCTGAGAAAAAACATATGTAATGGGAATTCTGATAGTATTAGATTTGCTAGTGGAATCAGTACTAAAGCATATAGATATAAATTTCTTCTGTTAAAAAATAATTGTTAATTAATTGTTCAATATTGTACGTTAAACTTAATTTGTTACATTTATTATGCAGATGTCCAAAGGAAGTTTATCCTCATGTGTCTACCATTATAAACATTTGTCTTAAATACCTTACCTATGATCCTAATTACAATTATGATGATGAAGATGAAGATGAAAATGCCATGGATGCTGATGGTGGTGATGATGATGATCAAGGTATATTTTCTCTTGGTTTTGGAGAGAAGAACTAATGACCCTAAATTGTGAGGAAAATGAAATTTATCAATTCTATAAGTCTTAATTCAGGTCTTTCCAAAACTTAAATCATTATGTGACATTTTCATGTTTTCCTCTTTTATTTTTGCTGGCATGGCCATTTACCACACTCAGTAAGGTGAACAGGATGACATTTTATATAGGTATTTAGTGCATCCATTGGCCTGGTATTGTGAGTTTAGAAGGATTATAGTAAAGAATGACAACTGTCTAAAAGTACTTGAATGGTGTAAACATGAGGAAGGCAGGGGAATTCTTTAGTATGACATAACTAGAAGTTGAAAGAAATTTAGAGAATGAATTTAAGATGTGTATCAGGGAAAGTGATAGATGCTTCTTTGCATGAGATGTGTATTGTTTGTATTTATTTGTATTACCATAGCATCTAGGGTCTTAGTCAGAGATGAGGAGCTCATGCTAGCTTCTGTACAAACACAGAACAAAAAGAATGTCCAATTAGACTGGATAAAGCACCATAAATATTGCGTAAAACAATGCTGCAGTTGCAGAGGTGTGGAGTAGAAGACTCAGAAGGTCTTAATACCACTTTGCTGTTTGACAAATCTGTGAGCAACAGCAGAGAGATGGAGAAGTCTGCAGGAGATAACCAAATGTAAACTGATGGTGTTATCTTTTCAGCTATAGGTCTAGAAACTTAATTTTTGTTAAAAATGAGATGTTAAATTTCTCTGAAACAGAGACTAGGCCACCACTCTTGCCAGAAAAAGTTTCCAAGTTGCCATCAGTGGGTGCATTTCTCAGTCTCCCTTTTGGTTAGATATAAAAAGTAGATATAATTATATTGCTGCTGGATAGCTTGCCGTACTTACTGAAACTTTGGCCCATCATTTTATCTGGATTTCAGAGCATAAGAACAGCAGACTCACATGCTTGTGACTCAGGTAGATCTGAACCTAAGCTGTCTCAGGTGGAAAGGTAGAGCATTCTCCTACTGGGCCATCTAGCTCTGCTTTAAATTAATTTTTAAATAGTAATATAATCTGCTTTACTTCTTGCATGCTCTGCTTCTGTTCTGTTTTCTTTGTGAAAAATAGTATGGTTGAGTTTGTTAAACAAGTGTGTTGCTCTCTTAAGCTGCTAAATAGTTTTACAAGGAGCCTCTTCAATCCTATAGAAGTTGCTTCAGAGGGCTTTGTTCTCCAATAAAGGAAAGTTAAATGGAGTATTCTGATCAGGCCTATTATATAAATATCTGACTTAGGTGAACTAGATTTTTAGGCTGTAAGAGTAGATATTTTAACAGTTACAAAATCTTATGTATTATTTTGTAACAGGTTTGTCTGCCCCCTCTTCCGGCAGGCCACTGCAGGGTGGCCCAATAAAGCGCAGGGAGGCTTCCTGTTGTGCTGCACCCGTGGTTTTATTTATACACCTTCGCCCACCACCAACATTGAGTTCTAGATACAAGGCTTTACAGGGTTTGTTCCCTCTTCCCCAAGCAGCCAGCCCTCAGTCAGCAGCCCTGATCTTCCCCTGGCTGCTCCCTTTATGCTGGCTTGCCAGGCCCGCAGGTGGAGCCAATCCCCAGGCCAGGCATCAGGCCTGTCCCACCAGCCCCAATCTATTCCCCTTGATTGGAGCTGGCTGAGCAGGGGCTAATTAGGTGCTTTGCAGCAGCACCCTGCTACATATTTATTAAACATAATTTAGTTATTTCTAAATTGGTCAATTTAACTTGAATTACTGAAGCAGAAATTGGCTGGAATACATAGTCCAGAGTGGTGGTACAACAAAGAATGTAGAGATATAAGGAGAGATTTAACAAAACAAAACTGTGGCGTATTTAGGACTTTGAAAGATAATATCTTGTGTCTGTTCACAAAGTCATGTAGATTTTGTAAAATTATTAAAATCTGTACAGTTCCCTACCCTGGAAAGAACCCGAGACTTGTAAGTTTTGGCTTTTAGAAGTTACTGTTGCATATTGATATGACTCTTTTTTTAATAGAATGGGATACAAATATAATTGTAGTGTATATACAAGTGATAGGACCAACCACGTATTGTTGAACCCATGCGCAGTTTTTGCTGATATGATGCCCCCAATAAGAGTAAAATGTGAACAGGCTAGTTTTCAGAATTTTGATGTGCTATTGGTTATGACCTTATTGTCTCACCTGATGAATATATATGAAAACATTCAAAATAAAAAATTTAGTAAGGCCACACGTGTGGTGGGAATGACTTTGTCCAATTAGCAACTGAAGTTAAGGAGGGGATGTATGAGAGGGGCTGGTGTGAGGAAGCTGGCAAAGTACATAATTAGTTTTAGGACTAAGGCAGTTTTGAACGACCTTTTGTATACTTCTGTTTTATCTTGATTATAGACTGCTTCTTAAATTTCTTAAACGAATATATTATCTGTCTCTGGTAAGTTTTACACATTTAACAATCTTGCATCAAATAAATTGGGGTTCTTTAAAACAAAACTTTCTGTACAAAACTGCTAGCATGGAATGTCTATTTGTGAATTTGTGTATAATAGAAGTTCATTTTATTTTGTCAAGGGAGTGATGATGAATATAGTGATGATGACGATATGAGCTGGAAAGTGAGACGTGCAGCAGCTAAATGTTTAGATGCTGTGGTTAGCACACGACATGAAATGCTTCCAGAATTCTACAAGACCGTGTCTCCTGCTTTAATAGCCAGATTCAAAGAGCGTGAGGAGAATGTAAAAGCAGATGTTTTCCATGCGTATCTTTCTCTTTTAAAACAAACTCGACCTGTGCAGAGTTGGCTGTGTGATCCTGACGCAATGGAACAAGGAGAGACACCTTTGACAATGCTTCAGAGTCAGGTTAGCTGTCAGGATATTTTTTTTGTTCTTTGAATTTGAGAGAAGGCCATGCTGATTATTCATTGTGCTCTGGGTTCATGTGGAAAGTGGCAAAATCACTATTTGTCACCAGTTTCTTATAGTTGTACACAGATTATGGGTTCTGACTCTAACTCATATGAGAGGGAGTGTATGGTAAATTGGCTCAGATACCTGCAGCTGCTCTGGAAACTGGAATTACCTGTTGGACTCAGAGTGCTTATTTGATTTTAATTATTGGCTGCCCATCTCTAAAAATGCTATGGAGTCTATGAACCTAGTTATTATTTGCCTCATTTTATAAAACAAAACATTCATAGTCTGCGACCTATTATCGCTGTTTAGCTAAATTCAGAATAGGAGAAAAATTAAATTCTCACAATAAAAAAAGAGACACTTGATCAGTAGAACACATTTTACCTGCAGAATAGGGAGAAGTGGCGGTACTATCAGAATCATTTTCCAAAATGATTTAATAAGGTAAGTATGTAATAAATTAATCTGTTTCTGAGAGAAAAGCTACATGGAAACCATGTTTTGCTAAATCTGACCTTAATTTTTCAAGTTGAAATTTCCTGGGACAGTAATTGATTTGAAGATCTGAAACTTAAAGCTGTCAGTGTAGCTAGAAATACAGTTCTTCTGAAGAATCAAAGCTCAGAGAGACATTTTGTTTTCTGTAATTTAGGATAACTGCAAAGGAAATCCTAACTGCCGAACTAGTTAACAGGTGTGTAATTACTACAGGTTCCCAACATAGTTAAAGCCTTGCACAAACAGATGAAGGAGAAGAGTGTGAAGACTCGTCAGTGTTGTTTTAACATGCTAACTGAGCTGGTAAATGTTTTACCTGGAGCCCTAACACAACACATTCCTGTACTTGTGCCAGGTATGAAAAATGTATTAGTAAATCTATTATAGATTAACTGTGACTTCGACATAAAAAGTTTCTAAACCTTAAATCCTGATATTTAAGAAAAAGCTTTCAAGTGTAGTTCTAAATTAAGACCATACCACTCAGCTGTAATTGGTAGTTTAGCTTCTTTGTGAATGCATAGTTTAGTGGCATTTTTACTTTGGTTAGCCCCAGAGAACCAAAGTAAAAAGCCCTGGGCTTGTAAACTAGATTCATTTTGTCTAGTCTGTAATCAGAATTGTGAACTTATGTCTAATTGGAAGACCAAATTCTGCTCACATTTCCATTTGTGCAGGGCTAAATACTGTCCTTATTTTCACCTTTACCACCCATGCAGAATCTTGACCACTGGTTGTGGTGGATGAGCCAAAAAAAAGCTTTACTTTCAGATTCGTTGTAGAATTTAAGGGCTGGTAGCTAGAAAACTCTTATTGGTAAACTAGACGAATTTTGATAGAAGCTACTGAGAAGCTACAAATATGCAATCTTCTATATCACTTTTATATAATCACTTTTCAGAGGATAATGACACTTTTCACATAGAACGATTAAGTATGTGTCAGTCTTTAGATGCAGCTAAATCTTGTAACTTGTTTCAGTCTCATGAAGTAGCTAGGGATGTGTGTGTGACACACACACGTTTTAAGTATGGTCATGTTGAGCAGTTGTGTTCAGAATTTCCTCTAGTAGTTAAAAGAAAAAGAGAGCACAAGCCATCAAACGGCCTATGTGTGCTGCCTGAGTGGAAGAAGTTTGGAAAGTTTATTACTTTAAATCAAATGTGGGAAAGGCTTTCTGGAAGGAAATGTTTAAGAGCAGAAAATGTTAGCATGATTTGGCTGCGTTCTTTAGGACTTCTTGTGATTTCTGATGTTAAAAATAAATACATAAATAACAGAACCTCTTTTCTTTTACAGGGATAATTTTTTCACTGAATGACAAATCAAGTTCCTCTAATTTGAAGATTGATGCTTTGTCTTGTCTGTACGTGATCCTGTGTAACCATTCTCCCCAAGTCTTCCATCCTCATGTTCAAGCACTGGTGCCTCCAGTTGTAGCTTGTGTTGGAGACCCTTTTTACAAGATAACATCAGAGGCACTTCTGGTTACACAGCAGCTTGTGAAGGTCATTCGTCCTTTAGACCAGCCTTCTTCCTTTGATGCCACCTCTTACATCAAAGATTTGTTTACTTGCACCATCAAGAGACTGAAGGCTGCTGACATTGATCAGGAAGTAAAAGAGAGGGCAATCTCCTGTATGGGCCAGATCATCTGCAGCCTTGGTGATAATCTGGGCACTGACCTGCCTACAACGCTTCAGATCTTCCTAGAGAGACTAAAGAATGAGATTACTCGGTTAACTACAGTGAAGGCTTTGACGTTGATTGCTGGCTCTCCTTTGAAGATAGATCTGAGACCAATCCTTGGGGAAGGAGTTCCTATCCTTGCCTCTTTCCTCAGAAAGAACCAGCGAGCTTTGAAACTAGGCACGCTTTCTGCTCTAGATATCTTAATTAAAAATTACAGTGACAGCTTGACAGCTGCCATGATTGATGCTGTCCTGGATGAGCTTCCACCTCTTATCAGTGAAAGTGATATGCACGTTTCACAGATGGCCATCAGTTTTCTGACTACACTGGCTAAAGTGTATCCTTCCTCCCTCTCAAAGATCAGTGGGTCCATTCTTAATGAACTTATTGGACTGGTGAGATCACCATTATTGCAGGGTGGAGCACTTAGTGCTATGCTAGAATTTTTCCAAGCTCTGGTTGTGACTGGAACAAATAACTTAGGATATATGGATTTATTACGCATGTTAACAGGTCCAGTGTACGCGCAGAGCACTGCACTTACTCACAAGCAGTCTTATTATTCCATTGCCAAATGTGTAGCTGCCCTTACACGCGCTTGCCCTAAAGAGGGACCAGCTGTAGTAGGTCAGTTCATTCAAGATGTCAAGAATTCAAGGTCCACAGATTCCATTCGTCTTTTAGCTTTGCTGTCTCTTGGGGAAGTTGGGCATCACATTGACCTAAGTGGACAAATTGAGCTCAAGTCTGTAATACTAGAAGCATTCTCCTCTCCTAGTGAAGAAGTCAAGTCTGCAGCATCTTATGCTCTAGGCAGTATTAGTGTTGGCAATCTTCCTGAATATCTACCATTTGTCTTACAAGAAATAACCAGTCAGCCTAAGAGGCAATACCTACTTCTCCATTCCTTGAAAGAAATAATTAGCTCTGCGTCAGTGGTAGGCCTCAAACCATATGTTGAGAACATCTGGGCCTTACTGCTGAAACACTGTGAGTGTGCAGAAGAGGGTACCAGGAATGTTGTTGCTGAATGCTTGGGCAAGCTTACTTTAATAGACCCAGAGACTCTGCTACCACGACTCAAGGGATATTTGGCATCAGGTAGGCTATCATTAAAAAAAAAAAAAAAAAAAAAATTAAAAATAAATATATAGGCTCTCTGTTAAGAGAAGGGAAAAAGTTTTGTATTTCTGACAATGAGTTTAAGCTATACTCAATAGCTTGCACTTGAGTTTTATTGTATGAAAAATCTCTTCTTGAATTGTGGACTGCTTCCAGAGAATTTCAGCAAATGAGATTGTTACCTCTTGACACCTGATTTTTCATATTATGCACGAAGGCGTAAGAAATAAGGCATTTCAATTTCATGATATATTATGGAGCAGTGATCTGAAATTTTTGTTAATTATCCAATTGAACATTGTATAGATTTTATTATATTTGTGCTTTACAAATAAGTATTTGGCCATTGTTTTTAGAATAACATTTTCCTTACACTGGAGGAAGTAGATAGTGTATAAAGTTAATTGCTTCTACACTTTGATAATGAAAATCTGGCTTTTGAAATAATGTAATGGTGGTTTTATTAATGAAGAGTTGTAAACTAAATCATGTAAATAGTTTTAAAGAACATGGAGACAGCAGTGTTTTTTTTCAATAGCAGCATACAAAGTTTTGGGACATAATCAAAAGACTTCTGAAATATAAGGATGACAAGGGTTGAGGGATATATATGTTCATTGTACATAGTTCAATACAGTAATTCCACCTCTAGGTTGTATTGATATAAAGAGAGATTTGCATTTGTTTAGAACAAAGAATTCCTTTGCAGAACTACAGCTGGATCTATTTGGGATACATTTTTAATTAAGGCATTCATTATGTAATGACAGTATAGAAGACAAGTTTATTTAATATATTCCTAATTAACATTTAACATTAATCCCTGTTTAAAATGTAATAATGGAAAATTATGAAAAATATTTAACATCTTGCCAGCCAATCAGTAATGTTTAATTTCTTAGTATTTTGAAAGAAATATCAGGAAGTGGCTTTCTTAGAAAAATACTCACATTGTGGTGAGAGAAGATGACATAATATAATTTAAATATATTTAATTCAATTATTTAGCAATTTCAATATTTTTAAACTAAAATGACATGTTTGGTATTAGGGTCATCATATGCCCGAAGTTCAGTGGTTACTGCAGTGAAGTTCACTATTTCTGATCATCCACAACCCATAGATCCACTATTAAAGAACTGCATAGGTAAGTTTCTTATGTTTTTTAAAATTAAAACCAAGTTTCTTTTTAAGCAGTTAATATTCAAACTTTTATATCAGGGTGTGTAAAGAATCCATTTAAAAAAATGCTTTGCAAGTATCTGAATTAAGCACTCACCATTGACAACTATTAGTGCGAGCTGTTATTAAAAACTGTAGACTGAAGCTTATTGTATGCCATTAAGGAAATGGTAACTTTTCAGTATAGACCACTGAAGTCCCAAACTAGATAGAAATAGCTGCAAGATTGTTGACCATTTACCTTTTTAATTGCTAAATTTATTTTCAAGTGATTAATCTTGCATTAAAATGTATATACACAGTCATGTACTGCATTAGAAATTGAAAGATTTCTATTACATATAATTTGTATACATTTGAAGAAACCAATCAACTGTCAAAATGTGTTATTGATCCATAAAACCAAGATACTTGGAGAATCCAGTACATCTTTAGGAGGAAAAACAAGCTTTGCATTATCACATGACTTTATGATCCTCTAGATCTACTCTTGTTCATGACCCTCCATCATTGTGTAGTATGGTCAAACCCACCAGCGAGAGAACATTTATAGAATCTATTAAGTACATCATTTCTACACATGTTTAGTACTCTATTTTAGATCTCAACCTTTTCAGTCTTTATAAAATCATGTATTTTTAAAGCAAATACAAACCTTGGTCTGATTTTCATATTTCCAAGTGGGTTATTTTCTTATGATACGACTGGGCTTTATTTTAGACTGTATCTGGAATAGGTATTAGTGTATCTGTATTACACTTATGCGTTGTTATTACACTTCCTCAAGTTTTAGGAAAGCCTTTCATAAATTGGTTGGGTAGCCAAAAGAAACTATCACCATTAATAATGTGATAGTCCAAAAACCTTTGTTAGTCTCTTCCTCTAAAATGAAATAATTCACCTACCTTCCTTCTTTGAGTCCATTTTCCCTACAACTTTACTTGTATTGTTTGTTTTTCTCAGGTTCTCTTTGAGAACTGCATTCTTTGAGGCATGCGGTTTCATTAGAGTCCCTTTTTTCTATTTGTTCTCTAAACTCATTGCCGCATGGCATCAAGGCCTCTGGCCTAGAAAAGTTTTTGAGGGGCCTTCAGAATGAGCCAGTCTCATTCTTTCATAGGGCCAGAAGAAATTAATAGATTCCAAGGCCAGAAGGAACCATTTTGATCATCTAGTCTGACCACCTGTACAACACAGGCCATAGAACTTCCCCAAAATAATTCCTAGAGCAGATCTTTTAGAAATAAATCCAGTCTTGATTTAAAAATTGTCAATGATGGAGAATCCACCATGACCTTTAGTTAAATTGTTGCAATATTTAATTACCCTGACCTTTATGCCTTATTTCCAGTCTGAATTTGTCTAGAGTAACTCAAAATTATCTTGCTGGCCCAGAAAGCTAGGAACCCAATTTTTGTTTTGGTTCCTGGACTTCCTGCAGTGTTCCTCTCCCGTAGTCAGCCTTGCTTCCTTTTTATTTTCTGTTACACAAAAAGAAACCAGGGTATCTAGAATTTTTGTTTTGCTTTTCACCCATCCTGTTTTTTCCCCTTTTTACTTTTTCCTTCATAGCAGTGTCCCATAATACTTGGTAAGCAGTATTGATGTGATCCTTAGTGCATTTATTCTGTCTAGGATGTACTGTGTTACTCATCTCCACAGGATCTGGACAGCGGATAGTCTGTAGAGATGTTTTTATTTTAATATATGTTGAATTATACTTCTTTTCCTGGTAATTTAAGAGCATTTCGTGGATGATTCTGTTATCCAAGGGTATTTAAAAATATACATTGGAAGGTACTTCAGGAGTTTATATTAGAGAATTAATCTTAAACTCCTGAGTTTACAATGGCTTACTCATATGTATGTTTTAAGAAAATTGGAACAAAGAAATAAGGGGAGAGATGGCAGTCTTCATGATTGTTTAATACAATTTTCAGTAATTATACAAGGCTTACCTTTCAACAATAAAAACTTATCAATTTAAAAATGAGTATAAATGCTGGTGGTAAAGCTCATGAAACTTACTTTTGGATAACAGAACATTTCTGTTTAAACTTCATTACACTAATATATCAGTATATTTATATATAATTATATCTAGGGTATAGTTTCAATTTTACGTCATAGAATTATATCCAGTTCTCACAATATTGTGCAGTATTACAGGCATATGCTTGACTATTCCCTGTGGAAGTTTCCCAGGTTTCTTCCCTCCCTACCCCCACCCCCCCAAGCAAATAAAAACCCTATAACTAGTATTTATTTCTTCTGTAAAAGTAATGTGATTTTTATGACCATGTAGCTGTTTTGAGTGCATAGTGCTTGCTCAGTTTAAATATCTAAGGTATAAAACCTTATTTGGTTGGATGTATCACTCAAATTGAGAGAGAGACCACAGATTACATGTACGTGTGTTTTTCATATAGATTCTTACAATTTCTTGTCTTTTCATGTTCAAGTATGAATATTACTCGGGATTTCCCCAGCCCACCTTAGTGTGCTCTACATGCTTTCTGTGGTCATGCTTTGTATCACACATTGTTCTAGGCAGTTATGCTGCTGTGTAAACTGAAACTTATTAAAATCTTTTAATAAGCTGATTTTAGTTAATGTATAGTTTACAGCATTGCTGCTAAATGTCAGTTCCATCAAAAACAGTTTGCATAGTAAAAAGCTCTCTGTTAAAAGGTAAAAATAAATCCCATATGGAAAAATATTTCCAGGTTTCTGAGAGTAGCATATAGAAACATCTCTTAGTAATTGATTTCTTGACATATTTGCAGGTGATTTTCTAAAAACATTGGAAGACCCAGATCTCAATGTAAGGAGAGTGGCCCTAGTGACGTTTAATTCAGCAGCACACAATAAACCATCATTAATAAGAGACCTTTTAGATACTGTGCTTCCTCATCTTTACAATGAAACAAAAGTCAGAAAGGAACTAATAAGAGAGGTAGGTGAACTTGGTGAGACTGCAAAATATTTGTATAAGCTGATTTTAAATTTTAGTAAATATATTCTTTTCTAATGTTTTTTGTGTACAGGTGGAAATGGGACCTTTCAAGCATACAGTTGATGATGGGCTGGACATTAGAAAGGCAGCTTTTGAGTGCATGTACACTCTTTTAGATAGCTGTCTGGATAGGCTAGACATATTTGAATTCCTAAACCATGTTGAAGATGGTTTGAAGGATCATTATGACATTAAGGTAAATTATCATCTTGTACATTTACGCTTAAACTTGAGCGTTCTGACCTAATTAATATGAAATATTGGCTAAACAGTGACTTCTTTTAAATGTTTTGCAATGTTTTTGCTGTGCAAATATTGTTCAGTTGACTAGAAAGCTGATATAAATATTACCTGAAAACTGCTTTTAATATACAATGGGATGTATAGTGAATCATACTTATACTAGGATATTGCTGTTTTAAAACTCCTTGTATAGTGAACTAAAGAAAATACCTTAACTGTGCAGAACTTAATTATCTCTGAATTGGTTTTCCCCACCTAGATGCTAACGTTTTTAATGTTGGTGAGACTGTCTACTCTTTGTCCAAGTGCAGTACTGCAGAGGTTGGATAGGCTTGTCGAACCCTTACGTGCCACATGTACAACAAAGGTACTGTCTTAAACTGACACTTAAGTTCTTGAATAATACTTTGAACTTTTTGCGGTTATATAGAAATGTTATGAACCTGAGACTTGAATATTAAGTATATTACTGTCTGAGAAGCTGTCCATATGAATTTAGTATTACCTGTAGTTCTGGACTGATGATCCACTATAGGTTTACATCTGTAGACTTTGTGCATGACTCAACTGCATTTTAAGGCAAGATGCCCAAAGTAGTAGCTTCGTTCACGTAAAGTGCACTAGTAGTCTGTTTATGCATACCTTGACATGGTTGAGTTAGAGCATGGGAGGGCAAACTACAGCCCGTGGGCCGAATCCGGCCCATCAGGACTTTCAATCCAGCCTGTGGGATTGCCAGCCCCGTGGCGCAGTGGGGCTAAGGCAGGCTGCCTACCTGTCCTGGCCCCACGCTGCTCCTGCGGCCCCTGTGGGAGGGGGATGCAGAGGGCTTCGCGCGCTGCCCTTGCCTTCATGCACAGCCCCCACAGCTCCCATTGGCCGGGAATGGGGAACTGTGGCCAATGGGAGCTTTGGGGGTGGTACCCAGAGGTAATGGATGCTCCACCCCCCCTCCCCCAGGAGCCACTGCCGAACATGCTGGCCACTTCTGGGAACGGCGTGGGGCCAGGGCAGGCTGGGAGCCTGCCTTAGCCCTGCTGCATGCTGCTGCCATCCCAGAGCCGCTCGAGGTAAGCAGCGCCGGGCTGGAGCCCACACCCCGCACCCCTCCTGCACCCCAACCCCCTGCCCTGAGCCCCCTCCTGCACCCCTTCTCCACCCCAACCTCTTGCCTTGAGCCCCTTCCTGCATAGCGCACCCCTTCCCATTCCCCAACTCCCTGCTCCAGCCCTACATTCATGGCTCTGCATACAATATCCCCATCCAGATGTGGCCCTCGGGCCAAAAAGTTTGCCCACCCCTGAGTTAGAGTATGGCTCTTTAATTTTAAATGTTGATCAAAAATAATTTGGGAGGCTCATGCAATACATCATATGAAAAATAGTTCCTAGTAAAATTATAAGAGAAGATAGTGAGGAAAAGAGTATAAATCCCTTTTCTAATCTGAATATACTTGTTTACTTTTTAAAAAAATTAGAAAATTCTTTGGATTGTTTGGTCTCCTCTCTGTCCCTCAGAAGCCTGGCTGCCATTTAAGCAACTTGAAAACTCAGATTTCATTGTAGAAACTGAATGTGGAATATTGAATAGTTTTTAATTTTAACAATAGAGGTTTAAAAGTTACTGGAGACTTACAACTTGCTTCTGAAAGGTGAAATAAGCAGTTTGAAGGGAGTAGAGCAGTGTAAAATGGTACTTCCCCCTTTTTTTTGAATACTTCCTTACTTAAATTTTTAAGCTTGTTCAGGCAAAGACCATCTTTTGGTTCTGTGCTTATACAGTGCCTAGCACGATGGGGTCTGTGACTAGGGCTCCCGAGATATGGTAATAATTAACTTCCACCTTCATATCACCTACACAGTTTCTTGTTACCCATCTTCCACCGATAATCTGCTCCTTATTTCACTTGATGGATTTAGGGAGTATAACTTTCAATGATGAAGTCCTTTCTGTGTACCATTAAAAGTTCTTGCATAGGAATGATATCAAAAAGGTCTAACTGATCAAAAATATGCTTTGGTCAGTATGTCCATTGCTGTATTCTAATTTGTGCTTCTGCAACTCGTGGTAATTTTTATAACGTTGTTACTGACCGTACTAAATTGAACCAGTTTGGCTGTTGTTTGCTTTGAATCTGTGTAATGATTTGCTAACTCATGAGATTTTTTTATTTTTTGGGGGGGCTTAGGACTGTTTTTGCTTAATCTGCAATTTTCAGGCTCTAATCTATTTGTAAGGTTTTTTTAATTAAGACTGCTAAACATCAGATGCACTACAGCTGTCCAGTCTCCTGTGGTTACCTTTATATTCTTTTCATCCTAAAAAAAGTACTTTGTGCAGTATAAACTATTTCAAGTGCTTGTCAAATTAAAGTGGTAATATGGAAGGAAAGATACCTTACATCGACTGGTTTAAGAAGAGCTCAGTTTTAAATGTAAACTTCCTAAATATACTTCTTTTCTACAGGTAAAGGCAAACTCAGTGAAACAGGAGTTTGAAAAACAAGATGAACTGAAGCGGTCTGCCATGAGGGCAGTAGCAGCCCTTCTAACCATTCCAGAAGCAGAGAAGAGTCCGTTAATGAGTGAATTTCAGTCACAGATAAGCTCTAACCCTGAGCTGGCAGCCATCTTTGAAAGTATCCAGAAAGATTCATCATCCACTAACTTGGAATCAATGGACACTAGTTAGATATTTGTTCAAAATGGGGACCATTACGTTGAACCATATGATGCACTGAATTGACAGGTTAAGAGTAAGAAACAGAAAAATATCTAATCTTCACATTGTTCCACTTTATTTACCTTTATGGAGACAGTTGGCTTTTTCCCATTGTTGCTTTCCTAGCATTTATTCCAGAAATACATATTTCCATGATCCAGAAGTTGTAAACCACTCATGTTTTAGTGGATTTGGCCACATTTGAAATGGAAATAAAAGATTAAAACATATGGTGTATGGAAATAGGTTCCAACATCCATTTGCCCTGTAATGTTTAGGATTAAAATGTTAAAATTTTGTGACCATGGTATTTTTCTTTTTTAAATTTTTTCTTCTTTCTGTAAAAAACAAAACCACCATGTTTTTGTATAACTTTTATTCTTTTGTGTTTCAGCTACATAAATTGATTTGGCTGGCCGATAAGAAATTCTTCTGTGTAAGATTTATTATATTACAGAGGGTTTGGGCACAGTTTAAAAAGTGCAGACATAAGTAAATGTCACTTTTAAAGGTGTGGGGATTAGAAAATTAATATCCCTGTTGTGCACACTAACTTTGCATGAGCAAGTTTACAAATATATATTGTCTGTAAATCAGCATGTGCAGTTTATTCATAATACATGTTAAAATAAGTAATATTGTATCAGTGCAATTTTCAGGTATTTATTTTTACATAGAAAATGCATTCATAGAGGAAGGGAAGAGGGTTACATTTTAATCTGGTTTTCTAAGTGCAGGTGTGGTGAACTACAGGTATTTTTACAGTGAAAATAATCTTGTCTGCTAAACCAGTGTTTCCCAACATGGAAAATGGATTCCCCTGGAGGTGTGGAGGTAGACAAGCAAGGAGGTTGGGATGGTTTGGCAAATAATAGTAGGTGGGAGAAAACTGCATAACTGTGGACCCAACTCACCCTCTATTATAAATGTGTGCCAAAAGGTGGCTTCTTGAAAGGCCTCTGCCTTCCATCCCTCAGCTCTTAATAGTGCAAGTAATGTGCAGTGTTGCTGCCAGGAAACTCTTCTCTTCTCTGGTAGTGGTATGAAGGAATAGCACATGTGTTCTGGCCACATTGAACCATCAATGGACTCCCATGCCTCAAACATCTGGTGAGTGGGAAACAGGGGAGCAGTCATGAAATGAGACCAAACTGGAAAACTAGATAGCAAAAAGATATGCAAGAAAAGTAGTAGTAATAAATGGACAAAGACTGCAACAACTGTGCCAGGGCCTAGTGAAAGGGGACACTGAGGTGGTGGGTGCTTGTCCATCAATTCGTTGGAAGTGGCTTGATCAGAAAAAGGTTGGAAACCCACTGCCTTAAACTGATTAATGTAAAATTCCAATCTCTGTTTCAGGTTTTTCTCTAGTTTCGTTTGGCTTGATAACTTTTAGCCATTTAGAAATTCTTGAAGCCCAATGTTACCACCTTTTTCTGGCATACATTGATTCTTACAGGACTACCTGTAGCATGCTTTGTCAAAGAATTCTGTGGAGCTTAGTAGGTTGTCAGGATTTGTTAGCTAACAGAGGTGAATTGTTTAATTTTACTTACCCATTTGTACCTTGGTGGGGTTTTGATGCCTTTTACTTTAAAAGGACGTGTACTGAGAGGAAAAGTTTTACATGAACTCATACAATTACAATTTCAAATAATGGTACAGAAGCATCATTTGATATTGTAGCTTCTGATCTATCCTCAAAATCTTCACGCTTATGTAACTGGAAGTTGACTTCTGGAAATGGAGTTTTTCAGTTTATCTCCTTAAACTACCAACATATTTAAATGTAGTGGAAGGGGGCTAATCAAGGGCTGGGTCGGCTACCATTAGGTGACCCTAGGCGGTCACCTAGGGCGCCAGGATTTGGGGGGCGGCATTTCAGGTCTCTCGGCGGCATTCGGCAGCAGCTTCTTCGGCCGCCGGGGTCCTCGGTGGCATTTTGGTGGCAGCCTCTCCCGCCGCCACCGCCTAGGGCGGCAAAAAAGCTGGCGCCGCTCCTGATCAAGGGTGAAAAGTAGTGATGGCTGATTATAGAGAGAAATTACATATTTGGAAAATGCACCTTTTTATTATTGGAACCAGGAATTGAGCATTTCCTCTGCTGTATACCTTATCTGTTTTAACTGTACTAATTAAGACTGTATTGTGGTTATTAGTTAACAGCAAAATACTAGGATCTTATGTTGTCTAATGTGCACTCACAATAGGTGAGAAGGGTTTATAGACTTAGACATAGGAAAGGAATCCAATCTGAAAATTAATTCAAATGTAAACTTAGTAAGGGATGCTGAAATAGTAAATTTAGATATAAGTGTAATAAGACTTCTCCTTGGAGAGATTGGTATGCTACATATTAGTCAGTATTACAAGGTATCTGATGTTGTGGATACTCAAACTTACTTGGTTATCTTGTTCCACAGTAAATTGCAATACAGCAAGCTCCAGGACTAAGCAGGAGCTTGAGATTCTATTTGGTTGAGATTTCTCTGTAAAATGCAGTTTCAAGGCCAAACATTGAAAGATGTGAAAGAAAGTGTAGCACATTAAGTGGAACAAACAGTATATAAGCTACTCTTTTTCCACTTTGACCACTGAAGTTGCAGGTAGGGGAGGAAGAGAGAACTAAATTTTCTTATGCAGAAGAAAACATTCATACGACAAAACTACAGAAATTAAACTATAGAAAGATTTCTGATTAGTAATTATAAAGAGACTCACTGTCTTACACCAAAGCAGGAAGTCACTAGATCAGGTTTAAACATGTATTTAAGTGCCTAAAGATACAAACAGGCACCTAGTGGGGCTTACAAAAGTGCCTGTCTGCACCTTCAGCACCTCAATACTTTTCCACTGCTTGCATCCGAAGAAGTGGGTATTCACCCACGAAAGCTTATGCTTCAATATCTCTGTTAGTCTATAAGGTGCCACAGGACCCTTTGTCGCTTCTACAGATCCAGACTAACACGGCTACCCCTCTGATACTTCAATACTTTTTATAAATCTGCCCCTCCCATCTTTCTTTCCTAGCATAGTTTATGATGCTAGTTATCATATGAAAGGATGGTGTACGAGTTTTTCAAACTTTAAGGTAAGTATTTGACAATATGTATATTAAACCACTGTTAAAAAAAATTAAGTAACTTACAACTCTGAAAGTTTATGCTCATTTTCTATTCTGATTGACATTTTCTCCCTCCAATTCGTCAGACTTCTTTTCTGCTAGGAAGTATCAGTAAAATGGCAACTGTGGCTGAAGCACCAGCACCATTCAATTTGAATGAATTGAAACAGTGGCGAGTGTTTTTATAAAATCTTTTGAAAAAATCTTCATACTTAGGCTTTGTCTACACTGGCACTTTCATCGCTAAAGCTTTTGTCGCTCAGGGGTGTGAAAAAACGCCCCCTGAATGACAAATGTTTTAACCATGAAAAGCGCTGGTGTGGACCTACTGGTGTGAACCTACTGCCCCTTGTTGGAGGTGGTTTTATTTTGTAGCCGGGAGAGCGCTCTCCTGGCGATAAAGTGGCCACACAGCGCACCTTACAACGGCACAGCTGCGCCATTGTAAGGTGTGCAGTGTAGACATAGCCTTAGTTAGCTTTCTGGTTTGTTTAAATATAATTGCTAAAAAGAGCTGAATTGGAGATTGTATTTTCTATTGATTGTCTTAGTATTAGGCTATTATGAATTTGCCTGCGGTAGGAGAATTGGAAAGAGAAACTTAATGAAAGCTTTGGGAGAGCATTCTCATACAATATTTTAATATTTTTTTTTCTATTTGAGCTATTACCTGCTTACAGATCTTTCCCCCTCAATTTCCTCCTTTCAGTGAGCAAACTGACTTTTCAGTTTTTGAATGTCACCGAAACTAACAGCTGTTTGTAGTTACTTTACCAGTGCACAAGGACTGCGCACAGATCTGAGAACCCTATTCATTATTTCACTGCTGCAAAGCCTGCACCAGGAACATTGGGATGCAAAGTGTTTTTTGATAAACAATTTAAGGCATGGTTCTCTAAAAAGTGACTATTAAAATGGCATCATCTTATTCAACAGATCTGCTCCTTGTGTGTATTGCCACTTTTTTGCTTCAGCAATAAGTTTTTGATACCTTTTGCTCCTATTATCACTGTAGAGCCAGTGTGTTTAAGAAACCGAGCTGGATACTTCTTCTAATTTTGCATCAACGTTTTACTAAATTCCATGTTAAACCTGTACAGACTCATGGAAGATACTAGGATCTCACAGGTATAACTGTGAGGACCTTATCTGACCTGCAGAACTTCTATTACTGGTGATATGAGAAGAAAGGAATCCTGTTTTGCTATTAGAATCCAGGTTGGTTTGCAGGACTGGAAGTATAGAAGAAACACATTTTAATTTCTAAACGGAACACTTGATATGAAGAAGCTTGAATCAAGAAACTTGAAACTACAGTGCCCTTTTTAGTTACTTTCCAGAATAGAGTCTTCTATTGAATAACTTTTACTAACCAATTTAAAAAATATTTTGTTAAAGTGGGTTTTCTTCTCCTACGTCACCATTAATAAAAGTTCGACAGACCAAATAAGGACCTTGTACAATTTTATCATCCATGAATTTGCACATGTGCAATTGACGGGAATTTACTAAAGTAATATACAAGTAGTAATAGAAGTTGTGAAGAGGCCTGCCACTAGTAAAAATTTGTGTTTAAACTGCTTTTTGTTTGTCTTCAAAATGAGATCATCTCAGATGAGAAAGGTGTTCGGTAACCTCTAGTCTTATGTAGAAATAAACTGTTACCTCTGACAATGAGGTCCTTTTTTGCAAAAGAAACTGAAACGTATGAATATCTTAAGGGTGCCACATTTTAGCTTTCCTCCACAATAAGGTTGAACAAAGAATAACACCGAATATACAAGAGTTGATAAAATCAAGAGAGTTAAACTCAGCAACAGCAGTAGAGAAACTGCTGAAACTATTAGGGTTCTATATACTGAGATTTCTATCAGGCCAGGATGCTGAGTTCTGGGTGCTAAGTCCTTTGTCTTCCAGTCCCAGGTGCAGCAGCTCTCACGTTTTCTGTTTGGACTTGAAAAGGCCCTCTACCACTTAAAAATCCTTTCAGGGTACTTGCCTTACCCTGCGTCAGGGACAAATAAGTGCTTCCTGTTTAAACAGGGCTCTCCTCGTGTCTGTAACCTGCCCTCCTCTCTTTTTGACTAGCTCAAAACACCTTAGAGCTTTATTCTCATTTAATCAAAGGCCTTCTGATGCTGCTTTGGCAGTGAAGTGAGTATAAATGTAATTCAGATTCTTTTACACTATTGGAACAGTGTAAAGGGGCTGCAGAACAAATGATATTTAGGGACCTGATCATCTTGTGTTAAAAAGGTGGCAGTTTATAGCGTCTGGCTTGGAGCAGCCCTTTCGTAAGTGAGAGTTATTAAAAACATACCTTTCCATTACTCCTAACCTAGTTTCCTGTATGAGTCAGACAGGAATGTCTGACTGAGATCATGCCCACTAGCTACACAACAGATTCAGGCTGAATCCTTGCCTATTTTTTTAATGGCTTTGTCTCCCATGACTACCTTCAAATAGGTAAACATGAGTAAAATAGGTTCCAGAAAAAAAAAAAGGGTCTGTTTTGAGTCTGTCTGTAGTGGTTTCAAAATCAAATTCAGTCTAAAGTGTGTGTGTGTGTGTTTTGCTGATAACACTATACAAGCCCTCCATTAAATCATACTGTCTTTCTCTAGTCCTTCAAGTTCATGATCTTGGCCTATCTGCTAATACATAATCAACAGTTTATTCTTTGTACCTAACCTGTGTGATGATACAAAGTAGTAAGACTATAATGGGAAATACTACATGCTAAGGTTTGACTTATGTCAGCTTTCCATTTTGCTAGTTTACTTAAACACAAGGAAAAACTCTGAGCTGTAGAAAGCTGGTTCAATCAGTGTTTGTATTAGGGAACATTACCTGTTTCAAATGAGATGTAATAGTCCCAGATTATTTGAACTTGACATCTTGAGTATTGCATGACAGGTCCTAACCAAAATGGTATACTACTCCAAAGCAGAAATGCTTCTGGCTTCCTGCAGACCTTCAATGTTTTTGGTCTATGCAGGAATATGGGCATCCAGGTTCTCCTACTTATTTTAGCTCCACTTAAATTTCTTTTAAGGAAAATCTAGACCTATGCCTAAGACCTCTTACCATATCTCACATTTCATGATTGAGTAATGTCATAAACATAAGCTTATCTAAGTGGTGGATCATCCAGAGTTATCAAAGTTCCATATGACAGCATTTCTGAGGCACAGCTTCTCTCCTCATTTGTCACAAATGGGTAATGCATCTAACCTGTGGAATTCAGAGTTTGTCCAATGTTGCTGGAGGTTCCAGGACTAAGGCCTGCTCTTCAACTGGGGCCGGCAGAATTTCTACCTCTGGGTGCAAAAAAATGTTACTGGCTCAGTTCCTTCTGATCACTTTGTTCTATAACTTGTATTTTTTATTCATTTTTGGTGCAGTAGTTACTTCATTTGAACTTCTAGCTCCAGTCTCCCTTTCCAGAGCTGAGGAATTACCAGAGCAGCATTTTTCTAGTAGAGTCCCTCAAGCTCCCCCGCAGCAGAGAAACATTGCAAGTATCAAATCATAATCCAAGGGTGGGGGGAATGCATGCTGGGAGGAATGCATGCGTGCGTTTATAGGCAGCTTGCCAGGTGCTTCAGAGGGTGAGATATGCACTGTTGCCACATGCTCACTCTTGCTCTGCCAGGGCACACAGCTTTGAGACAGACTGGCCTGCCAGGGCCTTGGCCTCGGCCCAAAGTCACAATTCACCATAGGAAGGGCCTACCAGGAGCATGACAATTCCCAAGGAGAGGAGACACCCATCAGCAGGCTATTAGAGAAAGTTGCACCTTGTGCAAGTAAGATCTGCAAAGTAGTTTTCCATTCATCTGCAGGGGCGTGCGTTGGTTAAAAGGTGTTGCTGGGTTGGTTCCCTAATAATTTCTTAAATTACAAAATTTATGCTTCATATGGGGGGAACTTCTGTTTCTGCCTACTATACTCATTGAAATTGTGCTCTCCCCGTACGCACTTCTGTGAATCACTGCTTGCTACTTTCCATTTAGCAGCTTTCCTCATTATTCAGTCAACACTGCTAGTCTGGTAAATGACTGGAATACAAATTGGAACTTTTTTCTAGAAGGGAAACAAACTTATGCCTGATTTAAGATTAGTCTGCATAATTTCAATTTGGCTTAATACTAATAATTGGTTCCTACAGCTTTGGAAGAACTTTTGGTGGCCTGAGTTGATGGACGGGGCTTAGTCCTGGAGCCTCCAGAAACAACATTAGACTGTCTATGAATTCTACAGGTGAGGGGTGTCACAGTTTTGGGGTTAGCTGCACCTCTGTCCCCGCTGTAGTCTGCTCAATGTCACTCCTCTTAAGGCTCAGGCCTCTAGCTTCCAAACCAGGGATTTAGTTTTGCAGTTCCCCTGCAATTCACTGATCTTATTCTAGTAGGTCAGACCTTAGTACAGCACCTGCTGTTCTGCTGTCTCCCAGGGCTGTGACAGTGGTTACCAGTGACCAGTCAGCTTTCACAAACCGTTGTACATTTATTTTAGCACAAAAGCAGAGAGAAAACAAAAAGCAATAACCAGTCTACAGCCACGCTAAACTTACCCAGTGTAACCATTGTCCACATGGAGACCTTGGCTGGTTTCCAGTCCTTCACACCCTTCCCAGCAAGGTTTTGTCCTCTTGCTTACAGGATCATGTCAGTTCTTTGCTCAAAAAGGGGATGTCTCAGCCGATTTGGACTGACGCTTTATACCAAAAGCTTTTTCTTTGTCTGCTAGGGCTCTTGACCCAATCTGAACCAGTATATGCAATTCCCTGGATGGGGGTGGTAATTCTCTGGAGGAGTTTACCTGTCTTTGGATCTGTAGTAATTACCGTCCACTAATTTTAGTTCCCAGAGGAAGTTCAGGAATCCCCCACCATGGAGCTAGCATATAATCTCTAGCTCGCAAAGCTACACATCACATTAATAAACACAAAAGTTTATGAATAATCTCTGCCTATAGCATCTGGCCCAACTCAATGTTAGTCTTTTGATGCTTCTCACAGCAGTCACAAGAGGCATTACCCATTTCTGATGAATGAGGAGAGAAGCTGCTAATAGAAAATTATCAGGTAAGACATTTTTTTGTCTTTTCAAAACAGTTACATTTCCTACCTGGGATCTGCCGATAGTACTATAAATTCTCATAACCCATCAACTTGAACCAATGGCATCTAATTCCCTGTACTTCCTTTTAATAAAGACATACTTTCTGTTCATTATTGAATTGAAATCTCGCTATTACAAGCCTTTACTGAACTCTTTCTCACTGAAGAACATTTTTTCTTCATTTCCCCAAACCTAAACATCCATAAGAAATTGTTGTGTCCATGAAGAACAGTTAAAATATAACTTAGTTGAACCCATTGATTCAAAAAAACATTGTGTTTATTTGTTTCCTTTTATCCAATTGCTGGGTCTGAAAGCATCTACATTTTCCATAGCTAAAGGGATTAAGTGCTGGATTACTGAAGCAGTCAGCCACAAATAAACAGATTCCAGAAGGGACCAAAGCCTTAGTTCCATAGTGGTTTCCTGGGTGGAAAGAGCTTCTGGAACCACAGAGGAGATCTGAGAAGCTGGCTACATGGTCATTCATCATTTTTTTAAAACAGTATGGGCTTGATCTTCAACTCTTTGCAAAGGAAACCTATGGCAGGAAAGTGTGCAAACTAGATGATGGATGTATGTGTTTTTAAAATAGAATCTGTAGGAGTTTTTTGCATTTCTTCTATCCTTTCTACTTTTTTTCCATATTGCTCCTAATCCTAAACTAGTTTTGGATTGGGAGATAGATCAGGATCCAGAATGGAAAATTTACCTCATTTTCTCTCTGTGGTTGATCTCTTGTCCAATCTGACCTACCTGAGATTAGTTGTGTGCAATGACAATGCCTTGAGTCCATGTATATAATTAATACAGTTTGAATCAGATATTGTTAAGGGTTTAGACGCCTCTTCTAATACTAATCCAGTGTTGCAGCACTGCTTTGAAAGTACTTATCTGGCGGTTGGGTGGAAGGAGCATGGCCAATCCGTGAAAACTGGCTAAAGTCTGATTTGCCCCTGGAATAGTTAATGCAACCCAAACTAATCTCTGACAGAAGTAGAGGTCCATCTGAGACAAGAAATGATCACATCCATTCTGAATTTGTCTGCCTGTTTCTACAAATTATATGCAGTATAGTTGCAGCCATTTCAGTCCCAGGCTATTAGAGACACAAGGTGAGTGAGGTTATATCTTTTATTTGACCAACTTCAGTTGGTGAAAGAGACAAGCTTTCGAACAGCACAGAGCTCTTCTTCCGATCTGGGAAAGGTACTCCCAGTGTCATAGCAAAATGCAAGGTGGAACAGATGGTTTAGCATAAGTAGTTAGCACATATTGTAAGGGGCCATTCAAGGTAGAATGGCCCATTTACATCTTTGTAGTCATAGGACAAAAAGAGGAGGTTGATTGGTTACGGTTTGTTGTAATAATCCATAAATCCAGTTTCTGTTCAATCCATGATTTTTAGTGTTTAGCAGAGTTATGAATTTAAGCTCCCGGGCACAACTTTTGAAAGTGTTTGTACAGGTTTCCTTTGAGGATGAGGACTGATAGGTCAGATACAGAGTGATCACTTTGTGAAAAGTGTTCACGCACAGGTGATGGGGTCTTTTATCATTTTCCTCTGTGAGTTCATTCGAGAGCGTAGTGATTGTCTGGTTCCACCTCCATAAATGTTGTTGGGGGCATTTATTGCACTTGTTGAAGTACATCACATGTTGTGATAGGCATGTGTATGATCCATGGATCTTGAAAGGTATGTTGTGGCGGTGTTGATCATAGTAGCAGTGGAGATGTGTGTGGGTTTGGCATCTGTTCTGGCAGGGTCTTTTGTTGCTTTGAGTTGGTGTGTCCTTGTTTGTGAGGAGCTTGCTTCTGGGAGTGAGCCTGGAGAGGCTGGGGGTTGTTTGAAGGCCAGAAGATGGGGTTCAGAAAAGATTTCTTTCAGGATGGAGTCCCTATCAGATATAGGTTGTAGTTTAATGATACCCTATATGGGTTCCAGTGTAGGGTGGTAGGTAACAACTAGTGGTGTGCGGTCATAGGGGGTTTTGTTTCTGTATTGAAGCAGGTTCTCTTGGGGTATTTAGGTGGTGCATTCCATGATGTGATCTACTCTGGTGGAATGTCCTTGTTTGCTGAAGGCTGTTTTAAGTGTTACATTATATATGCCAGACTTTCTCCTTGGAGCATATTCTGTGGTATTTGAGAGCCAGCCTGTAGATAATAGATTTCTTGGTTACTGAACCTATGAAGGTAGGTGTGGCGATCTGTAGGTTTCTTGTATACGGTTGTCTGTAGGGTTCCATTATTGAAGCTGATCGTGGTATCCAGAAAGCTGATGCTAGTGTGGGAGTGTTCCAGAGAGAGTTTAATAGATGTGTTCAAATTGTGGTGAAATTCTATGAGGCAGTGTAAGCTGTCTGTCCAGAAGATGAAAATATCATTGAGGTATCTCAGGTTTATCATTGCTATTGTGGTGCATTAGTCCAGAAATTCTTCTTTGAGGTAGCCCATGGAAACCTGCAGACATCTCTATTGCTACAACCATAGAATCAAAGAAGTGTAGGATTGGAAGGGACCTTAGTAGATTATCTAGTCCAGTCCCCTGCACTCAAGGCAGGACTGCTAATAGCTGGACCATTCTTGACAGGTGTTTGTCTACCCTGTTCTTAAGAACCTCCAATGACAGAGATTCCACAGTCTCCCTAGGCAGTTTGTTCCAGTGCTTAATTATCCTGACAGGTAGTTTTCCTGAAGTCCAACCTAAACCTCCCTTGATGCAATTTAAGCTCATTGCTTTTTGTCCTATTCTCAGAAATTAAGGAGAACACTTTTTTACCCTCCTCTTCGTAACAACTTTTTATGTACTTGAAAACGGTTATCATGTCCTCTCTGTCTTCTCTTCTCCAGACTAAGCAAACCTAGTTTTTTCAATCAACACTCCTGCTGATACATCCCAAAATGAAGTTTGCATTTTTTGCAACAGTGTTACATTATTGACTCATATTTAGCTTGTGATCCACTGTAACCCCCAGAATCCTTTCCACAGTACTCCTTAGGCAGACATGTCCCATTTTGAATGTATGCAATTGATTGTTCCTTCCTAAGTGGGGTACTTTGCATTTGTCCTTATTGAATTGATCAGCACCTCTACAACACACCTTTCATGATTCATGGATCTTACACATGCCTATGACAACATGTGGTATATATACCTCATCCAGTGCACTAAATGCCCCAATGGATAAAACCAGGCAATCACTACACTCTCAAATGGACTCTCACAGGAAAATAAGACAAAAACACCCCATCACGTCTGTGTGTGAACACTTTTCACAAAATGATCACTATCTGACCTATCAGTCCTTATCAAAGGAAACCTGTACAACATTTTAAGAAGATGAGTTTGGGAGTTTAAATTCATTTCTCTGCTAGACCCCAAGGCCTTTCTATACTACACAATTTTGTCAACAAAAGTCAAGTTTTGTCGACAAAACAGCAGAGGCATACGCAACAATCCTCCTCCAGCCAAATTAACTCTCCTGCTATGCTGACCTAATAAAATGACCTTGATGAACGGTATAGAGGTTTCTATGACAAAGTTAGAGCGATGCAGTGTCAGTGTAGACACTGTACTGGCTTACATCACCATACGTGGCCTCCAGGAGGTGTCACACAATGTCCATCATGACTGCTCTGATCAGCCATTTCAGCTCTGCTGCCCTGCAGCCAGGTACATAGGCATAAACCCCTCCCCTTTTAAAGCCCCTGGAATTTTTGAAATTCCACCTCCTGTTTGCTTAGTGTGGAGAATTCACATCGCATCTTCCCAGCTGACCATGCTGGCTTTCTGCGGCAAACACGCTTCCACCTGGAGTACACCAGATTTAAGTCTGTGGGAAGAGGAGGCTGTGCAGTCGCAGCTCCGATCCAGCCATATGAACTTTGATACCCCTGAGCAGATTGCTCATGGCATGGATGAGCAGGGGCATGAAAAGACATGCAGAAGTGCTGTGCTAAGATCAAGGAGCTAAGGCAGGCATACCAGAAGGCAAGGGGGGGCCAACCGTCACTCTGTTGTGCCGAAAATATGCTGCTTCTGCAAGGAGCTGCACATCTTCCTTGGCAGCAACCCTATCTCCACTGCCAAGAGCCCCATGGATGCTTCGGGGGGATTGGAGGCCGCAGCTAGCGGAGTCTCAACCCTGAGAAGGAAGTGGTGGACAAGGAGGTCTAGTTGGTGGAGGGAGTGGGATAGGCGACAGGGTTCTCCGGTGGCGTGTCGAGCCAGGACCTCTTTTTGACTCCGGAGGGGTCTAGCCAGTCCCAGCAGCCTGGCTCTGGCATGCCTGAAGCAAGAGGAGGAGCTCCGGTAAGTACTCATTTTGCTTTGATACTGCATAGTTACATGAAATAGAGGTGTCCTTTATTTTGTTACATGGTGCAGATGAGGTACTGTTTGCATCTGCTTCTCATTCCCCTGTGCAGCTACGCAGCGGGGACCCTGTGGAAAAGTTTGTTAATGCACACCGGGATTTCCCAGGAATCCTCTATAGAGATCTCTAGGAAATTTTCCTGCAGATACTCTACAATCCTCTGCCAAAAGTTCCTTGGCAGAGCTGCTTTGTTTCTTTCCCTGTTGTAGGAAACTTTGCTGCACCAATCAGCAATTGCTTCTGGAGGAACCAGAGCAGCACATAGGAGAGCAGAGTATGGATCCAGTCTGAAACCTCAAGCATGCAGGAGATGCACCCTTGCATCATGGGTTACTTTCAGTAGTGAGATGTCAGCATAGATCACCCACGTCCCTCAGGAAAATGGTGTCAGTCTTCAAAATAGTGTCCCTAGATGCTTGTCGTGATCCCCTTTTGAAACCAGTCAGACCTTTTATCCCATCTTGCACTTTCCTCCCCTGGTCTGAACTCACCATGTTTATTGCTCTTGCCATGCTACGTGCTTGCCAAGGGAAAATGAGAGAGATGTCTATGTAACGTTTATGATTCAAGACTGAGTGCACTCACAATACTCATTCTGTGTATTGTTTCTTTTGCTTCTGCAGATGTGCTCATGAGGGCCAGCTCCTACACACCGGCAGACCACCTCCATCAGAAAAGGAGGTGAATGAGGAGGAGTAAGGAGGTGAAAGAGGAGAGGAGTAAGGAGGACATGTTTTGAGCAGTGCCTCAAATGACTGATTACGCAGATGGCGAGCACAGAGCATGGAGAGAAACAATAAACAAAAAACTCAGAATGGATAGCCAGGAGAAGAGACGGGGGCAGGCGTGTATAATAAAGGGGCAGGAGCGAAGATAAACTTCATGGAGGCGCAATCACAGCTGCTCAGGTCCCTGATTGTGCTGCAGGCGGAACATAAGCACATAGGCACCTACTCTGTGGATGCTCCAGGGCTGGAGCATCCACGGGAAAAAAAAGTGTGTGTCTCAGCACCCATCAGGAGCCCACGATCAGCTCCTCCCACCAGCCAATGATCAGCGGCGTGCAGGAAGTTTTTGGGGGAAGGCGCGGGGGCAGGAAGAGGTGGGGGAGGGGGCGGGGGCGGAACGGAAGGGGAAGAGGCATGGTGGGAGCAGGAAGAGGCGGGTTGGGATCGGGGGAAAGAGTGGAGTTGGGACAGGACCTGGGGGAGAGCGGGGTCGAGCACCTGGGAACTCAAGAAGTTGATGCCTCTGCATGTGTGTTTGACTTCCTCTGCAGACCATAGAGAACTGCCTTCCTTGCCCTTCCCAAGGTCCCCCCCTGCCCGTTTCTCACATGTTCCTGGCCGTCACAGTACCCCTTGTTCTCTACCCCATGGCCCATGCTCCATAATGACAGCTGCCTAGTTTCATGTCCCTTGTAGGCTGCCTAGTGCTGCCTAGTGTCATGTCCCTTGTAAAAAAATGGAAATCTGTGTATTGCTGTTTAATAAAAATTTAATCTTAAAAATACAATGATTCTTTATTTGTGTCCTACACAGAGTGGTTGCAACAGAAATTCATACACAGGAGCAGTCAGCACATTTGAAGACTACAATTAATGCTCAGGCAGCAATCATTACAAGGGTCATTCAAAGTGGCAAGTAAATAATGCCTGGATGAATGCTTTATAGAAAGACACATTACTGGAGCTCATTGTCAAAATGCTGCTTCAAAGCCTCCCTGATTTGAATAGCCCCTTGCGTATGCAAAAGTTCTGCAGCCACTGCTCATCATTGCATAGCTGCATCATGATCCAATCCCACTAGTCAGTGTTTGTTTCTCAAGTCCAACAGTGATGGTCCATCATGTGCAGCTGTTCCGTGAATGCCAACATCAGTCTTGAATTGTTTCTTTCTATGGTACAGCAGGGCAGGCACCATGGATTTCTATTTGGATTTGCAGCTCATGAAATACTGCAGGAACAGCTTAGTTGTATTCATTACGTTCATCACAAGAGCAGTGCAGGATCCATGTTCTCAGGCAGAGATGGCGGGTGCAAAGCTTACAGGGGGAGTTGAAAATTGGTGAGAAATGTAGACTCAGAAGTCCATGGAATGATGGGATGGAGGACACTGCATCATGGGATGGGGATTCTGCCACCATGAAGCACTACGATCCATTCTCAGAACCCCTAGCAGGAGAAGGTGCCAATTTGCACAGTGGGATAGCTACCCACAATGCACTGCTCTCCCTGTCAGTGCTAAAACACCAACTGTGGATGCACTCTGCCAACACAAGGAGCGTTGTGTGAACATGTACAAGCGATGTAATTACAGCAGTTTATGAACGTTGATATAACTTAAGTCAACTTAACTCTGTAGTATAGACATGGCCTGAAAATCATGGCCTGAACAGAGACACTGGATTTATGGTTATTACAACAATCCATAACCCACTAACCCCCTTCTTTTGTCCTATGACTGCAGAGGTGGTAATGGGCCACTCTACTTTGAATGATCCCTTAGAATATGTGCTAACTACTTACACTAAACAATCTGTTCCACCTTGCATTTTGCTGAGCCCTGGTCTACACTACAGAATTACTTTGGTATAACTACGTCGCTCAGGAGCGTGAGTAATCCACACCCTGGAGCGACATGTTTATACTGACCTAAGCGCTGAGGTAGACAGTGCTATGTCAGCCGAAGAAGCTCGCTGACAGCTATTGCTTCTCAGAGAGGTGGAGTTATTAAGCTGATGGGAGAACTCTCCAGTTGTCTTCGAGCGTCTTCACCAGAAGTGCTACAGTGGTAACGCAAGTTTCTAGTGTAGACCTGCCGTGAGACTCTGGGAGTACCTTTCCCAGCCCTGGAAAAGAGCTCTGCTAGCTTGAAAAACTTGTCTGTTGCCAACAGAAATTGGTCCTATAGAAGATATTTCCTCACCCCCCCTTGTTTCTACAAGAGACCTTCATAGGATTTTGCCTTACATTGCATTTGAACAGATATGAGTAATCAAACTGCAAAATATTTTGCAAGATTGCCAGGTATCCTTGTCTCATCTGCCTCTCAACAGTCAGCATGACCTGTACATTTCTACACCTAACTTCCAGAGGTCTTGGTTTAGTTTTCCCAATCGATTACTAAGATATTAAATGGAAAAAAGGATCAAAGTACAGAAAAACAATAAATGATCCTCTTATGTTGAGGCAGTGTACATTTATATTAGCGTGTCTTGTACTCAAAGCTTCTAGAATCTAAACCATTATGAGAATTTCTGAAGTTAAATACGCATTAAATACATAGTTATGGTTTGTTGCTTCTAATTAAATTTCCCTCCTACAGGGATCCTAGTGGCAACCACGGAAAGGGGACTTTAGTGTTCCTGCATTCAAGAGGTGTTTCTGTTTTTGGGGGGAGGGAGATGGGGGGGATTTCAATTCAGTGGGTGTCAGAACTGCCCTCTCCACCCAATAATCTTCTGAAAATGTGCTAGAGGCTTTCACCTTTGGTGACATGGCCCTGAAGTATTTGTAGACTCCATTTGGCTGCCTACCTGTCTTATGGATATGCTGGTGACAGTACAGAGTCCTCTCACTGAAATCATGGACTAGAGATAAGTTCTAAGTTTAATAGCCTTTCCCTTTGCTGGGTAGGTGCCATTTACAGGAAATGTTCCAACCCAGGCCCTTAAAGATCTTGTTTGAGAACAAGAATGTTATGCCTGACAGCCAGGACAAATAACTTTTTTACCTCATCTATTTGGTCTTAACCTACACCCATTCTGACAGCCTCCTCTTCGTGCTGCAAACAAAGAGTTGCTGCAGCCAGAAAGTTGATTGTACCAATAGTTTTTTATTTTCACCAGATTCCAAGAACAGAGCAAGATCTGCAATCATAAGAATTCTTGATTCACATCTTCTTATCCCCATTACCACTGGATAGTCTTTACTGTCAAGTTAATCTCCCTGGCAGAACTTGGTTGTTAGATTGTTCAACACTTAACATCAGGGACTCCAGTCTCAACTGGTTTAATGACTTGCTCATTTTCTTTCACTGTAAACAAACTGATTGAATCACTTGGTGGTAACACAGCAGTTTCTAAGGGATCATCATATCCATCTAAACAGGAAATTTGGCTTGCATTGGTAGATTATCGAGACATGAATTTTTTGGAGTTAAGACTAGAAACATTTGTTTCTAATTTCAGTCTGAATGTAAGCATAACTACTTTTAAAAAGAAAGTAATGAGAACATCAAGGTTAATTTACGCCTAAACACATTGTGGAAATTCACAAATTCTTCTGTAATCTCAATCAGCCCTCATGAGTGTCTTATCGAAAAAGGAAAGATGCCCCCAGTGGGTCGGTCTAATATATGTTCTTATATTGTTCCTGTAACTGTAGTACCTAAGCATTTCACAAATAATGTTTTGTTTCTTTGCTATACCTCTGTGAGATAAGGAAATATCTTAATTTTATAAAGTGATTTTGTTTTGCCCAAGGTCACACAGGAAGTCTAGGGGAAGTCTGAAGAATGGGGAACCAGACCCATTTCTCCTGAATCCCAGTCCCAAAATATTTCTCCCATAAGACCACCTTTCCTCGCTCCAAGATTCCCAAGAACACTTGGTGAAATTTTCCAGAAGGTTTTCTCCCTTTATGGTCATCCAGCTGCTAAAAATGTGAAACTTGCATACAGGAAGAGTAGGACTTTGATTTTAAAAAAAAATCCCTTTACCATCCATTTTACATAAGAGACTTTTCAAAGATGCATGACACTTACAAATGCAATTGGAAGTGGTTTTGGAGGGAGCTGACAAGAGTGGACTACTGTCATAGTCTCAGTGGAAATCTGCCTTGATTTAGTTAAAAAAACACCCTCTACAAACACAACTAGAAATACACAGGGACAACATTTTAAAATGATTCAAAGAAGCTATGGAACATAGTCAATATGACTAATTGCAAATATGAACATCACAGGGTAAGCCAGGATAGGAAGAAGAAGCTGAAATGTACCTGATCGAACATACTCGAGAATCGCTTCCCTTCTAACATTTAAAATTGAAGATTCAAATTTCTTAGATCTACATAGGTGTAAAATTTGTTTCAGTGCTGCTTGAATTGAAATAGTGGAAAATTGTAGAATTAAAAATCACAATTGAATTCAATTTTTTTTTAAAAGCAAAACAACCCAACCTCCATCCTTTTTAACTTAGCATCAGTCAGGGGCTGGTTTTTAGCTCATGAATTGATGCCTCCAGTGGGTTTTCTAATATATGTTTTTATTATTCCTATAACTAGTATGTAGGCATTGAAACTTTATAATAGGCTAGACGTTTGATGAAGCTGGTAAGAGTATCTGTACCGAAGGGTGTGGATATCAGAGGGGTAGGCCTACCTATTTAATAGACGAGAACTGAATAATTATGTACGTTTTACTTAGAGAATTTCAAGCTTTGTTCAAGTGTTCATTCCTGACTCTGTGTGTGTAGTGTTAGGGAAGTCACTTACCCTGTGTTTGTCTTAGTTTATTCACCTGTAAAATGTGGATAATGTTCTCTCAAGGAGTTCGGAGAGAGTAGATTGACTGGTTAATGTTTAAGCACTAAGGGCTTGTCTACATGGTGAATTAGTCTGCACCAGAGGGGTATAAATTCTGTTGCACATTAAGATGTTGCACACTAACTGGCCTGTGTAAACTCTGCTGGCATGCACTAGAAGTTCCCTCTTGTGAGCTAATGTAGTCCTGTTTCAAACAGTCCTACGTTAACCCACAGTAGGGAACTTTTAGTGCATGCCAGCAGCGACCACATGGGCAGATCTGTGCACAAAAAGGTTGGGGTTCACTAGGACTGGCCCTAGACTAAATGGCACTCCAGGCGAGAAGCATCTTTGGTCCCCCTTGTTCAGCTTTTGAATACCTTATTTTTTATTGTATTTGTAGCCCATTTCACGACTTTGCACAATTTGAATGCATGATTTATCCCTGTTAGATAAAACGATACATTTGCACACTAGGACTTGTAAATCTGTATTTATTCATGCCATACATAAGCAAATAAAGAAATTTGTTTCCTCTAAGCTTATAGAAACTTTTTAATTTTAAGAATAACTGAAATGTACTAACTGTGCACCAACATTGGGTGGAACAGTATTAAATAATATTACAGTAGGTGACAGCCTTAGAATGTTAACCCAAGTCCTTTAGTTCAAAAGGTGCTTTTCTCGCCTTTGCCCTTGCGAACCTAAGAACAGCGTCAGAGAGATCCAAAGACTAGCCAAGGGCATTTTCAAGGGATAAAATAGCAAGTGATGTCAGTCTCTCATCCATCATTGATCGAAGATATGTTTTAATGAGCCTGAGCTTCAAAAAGCTGCACTCACCACTTGCAACTGTGACCGGCAGCGTGAGCAGAATCCTGAAAGCTATCCACATATTAGGAAAAGTGTCCTTCAGGCCTGCATCATGAATGAATTGGAGAACTTGGAGTGGAGAGTACTTCCCGTGTTGCAAAATGTGACGAATGTTGTCCAATTAGACATAGAGGTCTTTATCATTGACATCTGAACATTCCCCATGTGTCAGTATCTGGTGAAGGTCCCTACAATTGTTCAAGAGTATTTTCCTGTCCACCAACAGCTTACTAAGGTCATACAAAAACTCCCAAGTCTTTTCATGGCACTTCATTTGTCCAAACCTTTCTTTGATGGACACTTGAGCGGTGTCAATGAGTGAACAAAAAACCTCCCTCTTGAATTTTTCTACCAAGCTTCCCATCACCTCATCTCTACTCTCATAACCAAACTCTCTTCTTCCAATGAATATGAGTTTCCTTGAAGATAGGCTCAACTCCTAACATTTCTGCCATTTCTTCTGGCATTTTCAAATCCGTTGTCTCTTTAGGCCACGACAAAATCAAGGCTACTTCTCATCAAAGTAGTAGAGGTCACAATGTCCATCAACTGAGTTTGTAATGCCTTGATTACAACGCCTACTTAGAACAGGATATCGTGCCAAACCACAACTGAGACCAGAAATTTTAACTCAGTGATCTGATTTTCCAGGCTTTGCACGTTGTGTCAGATTCTGACGTCTGTTTACTTGACTGCGTCAGTTCCTGTCACACCCCAATTGCACCCTCCCTCAAGTCCCTGGGGAGGCAGATCAGTATTGTATGTTGCCAATGCTGCTGAAGGCATTGCAAAGTATTCTGGGAAGGGTTAAAGGTGTGAGTGTGCGTGAAAGGATCCTTTGCAGGTTACAAGAGGCCAACGAGGGGGGGGGGCAGGGAGAAAGAATAGGTTAACTCGACACTCCAGCTGAAGATAAGGCACTGACTCCAGCCCAAGGACACAGCACACAGCCGATGCTTGGCTGCCTACTGAGAAAGACAGGGGCTTGTATTCCACCCTGACCAGCCTTGAGAAAGGAAGATTCAGCTGCACAAACCTACAGGGGCTGCAAAGGCCAGCGAGACAGTGGAGACCAACGAGTGAGACCACCACCATTGTAGCATCTCTGAAGCCGGTGTATTTTGGGGAAGCTGAGGAGGCCACAGAAAAGCTGGTTCAGACTGGTGCAGAGAACAGAGAGCACGGGGGACAATGGGGGCTCCCCTGGCTGAGACACCCCCAGGAACACCCAGGGCTTAAAAACCCTCCTGACAGTGGAAGCAAGTCGGAGATCACAGCGGACCCCGGATGACCTGTGCACAGGGCAGAACTCCTGTCCACCTTTCGCCCCCCCGCTTCTTCTTACATTGCACCCAGGCTTGGCCAGCTTTGGGTTGTGCGTGTGAGTATGAAAGTGGGTTAGGGTTCGGGCACTAACACTTTCTTCCTTCCTCTGAGTGACGCGGGAGCAGTCCCAACACTCACCGCTGTTATTTTATTAATAAAGCTTTAAAATTTAGTCACCTGGTGTGTTCCGGTATCTCTGGCCTGTACGATCCTGCGGTCTCAGACTGATCACCTGTGACCTCAGGCAGACTGGTAACAGATTTCTGTCACATTCCCTCATGGCGTCATAAACCTCAGTTACTTGGTACCTCACTGGCCTTACGCTGTCAATGCGACTCTCCCAGCGAGTGTCACTTCCTGGCTTCATGGACAGTTTTGTAACATTGTCCGTGAGGATCTTCCACCTGGTAACTGATGCTGAAAACAGGACGTATATCCTTTGCAGTACTCTGAAGAGGGATACTGAATCTAAAGAAGATGGCACTGCATCTGACACAACCAGGTTGAGGGGAATGGCATCCACAAGGCATGAAGAAAGCTCTTGGATTTGGCACAAGGATCTTTTCCTGGATGCCACTGTTTCTTCCGTCAGTCAATCAATCAATCCATTTTGAGTTGTTTTGCTGCCATAATGGTTCATAGTTTCTTTAAGAACTACTCAACGTAGGTGCTCACACATGACATTGTCATATTTCCCAAGGAACTCTACCAAACTGAGGAAATTACCATTATGTTCAGTGAACAATGTATCTGACGAGCCCCTGAAAGCCAAATTATTCTTTGCAAGGAAGAGGGTAATTGAGGTCAGATGCTCGAGCATGTTCCTCCAATGCTGGGTTTCTATAGTAATAATGCACTGGTTTTCTGCATCTGATACATTTATTCAGCTTGAGCCTGGACTCGACCTACATCCATTTGGAGTGGATGTAAAATGCCTGGGTGACTTTTCATGTTGCTTCAGAGCATCAGCTAAATTTTATGCCATTAATTGTACCCGGAAAGCACAAGCAACATTTTGGCATTCTTGTCAAATATTTTGCAACAAAAACAGAACACTGTCAGTTGATTTTGAGTAAACTAGCCAATGCTGATTCAGTTTCTCACCATTCTTGAACACTCTTTTGCCATGTGACTTCTGCTCCTTTACTGGAAACATCATATCCTTGATTTTGCCCTGCCCATTCATAATTGTATGATCAATATCAGCAGGGTTTAGGATCGACCGCCATAAAGCAGGATCTGATGTATCGATTTGTGGTGTGCAGTTTCTCATTGCCGTTTTTGTCATCATGCGAGGCTGATTCTTCTTTATCGTTTCTCTCCTTTTCATATAAACCAGGTTTTTCTTTGTCATTAGTCTCCTTTTCATGTGATCCACATTCTTTTTTATCATCACTCTCCCTTATGCCGCCAGGAAAACTGGACAAGTCTCCATCACTCTTCTCACATTTCCATTCCTTGTTTTCAGGTAAATTTGCTAATTCCTTAGTAATAGGACTTCCATCATTTACACTTCACTCCTCAATTTCTTCTGCATTGGGATGACCGCTACTGCCTAAAGCCTGGTTTGTGCTGTTCTGTCTCATATAGTTTCCCAGCAAATTTGCCCCTTGCTGCAAACTAGATTTCAATTGAACTTTTCGCTTTCTATACTGAGCTCCTAAAGGCTTTTTCGGGGGCATCTTTTATTTTCTATGGGGGGGGGGAATAGACAGTATTAGGGAAAGCAAGAGTCTATTTTCTGCAGTCTTAGAAAGCAATCAAATATTGGGTGTGAAGCATGGCAAAAGTAGTAATATTTTTTATATTGCATAGATAGCAGTTTGATAGATATCTCTGGTGTCTCATTACTAATGTCCCTTATTAGGGGCTATTTACACTCCAAGTCTTAAAACACAAGTACACTTTCATAGTTACACAATAAAACAAGGTTCACAATATTGTAGCTGGATTCTCTCTTAGTTCTTATATCTTACTGACCTGGTGATGCCCCACCCCTTATATATCCATGGCTGACATTATTCTAGGAGGTTCAAGGAAAATGTAGCTCTCAAAGTCTGGAATGTTCCATGAGATTCTACAAAGGTCCAAATTTACTCCAAATGACTCTTCCCTGTATAGGCTAACTTAGCCATATGCCCCCTACTTTGCTGTGAGGTAGGATTCCTTTCTTATAGAGTGGTTGCTGCCAGGCTTTCTGTGAAAGTCCAGGGGCTGTGTGTATGCAGGTACTTTGTGTCGGTTACGTTACCTGGAGTGAGGACTACTTGTAATTAAAAATATTAAAAATATTTACAAAGGTCCAGAACATTCTAGGTTAGTGAAAAATGAATCCACATTTTACTTCAAAAACTCTATTTTCCCTTTTGTCACTGACAACAAAAACAGCACCCCAAGCCTGGCACCCCCTAACCCTGGTGCCCGCCAATTTTGGCACCCCACGCAGTTGCCTGGGTCGCCTGTCCCTAAATTAGTCTCTGCTCACTAGAATTTCCACTCCTTTAGTGTGGAATAATACATCATGTAGCCAAGCCTTTAGAGATTCTTAGAGGGAAGATACTATATTGAAGTGCAAAGTATTTTATGAAAATGTGAAATTTCTAGCTCCCTCTGTGTGAATGATTTAACTTTAGGTCTGGTACATGGCTCAATATGCTTCAACCTGAAGATGTAAACTGAAGAAAAATCTGCCATGTACAGGGGACGTAGTAGTAGGAATTTGTATCATGCTCCTAACTAGCAAATTATTAATATCCTTGTGTCTGTTTTCAACGGTTGTAATATTAGGCATTCCTTGATCCACAGTTGTTTAAATAGGCTAAATGAATACCTACCAATAAATCATATTCAGTGCTAATATTATATGTATAAATCCTAAATATCTTGCATCAAGATTCTCAAAGAGCTGGAGATGGAGGGAATGGGGGTGAAAGATGATTTAAAGAGAATGGAAAGTGGAATTGGGCAATTTTATTGGACTTGCAGAACACTTCCCAAAAGAAACAACCTCTATGCTAACCTGTGAAGACCGCACTAACCCTATCCACCATCCAGCAGGAAGGCCTATGGAAGGGCAACAGAGGGGACAGACTGTCATGAGACGACTCTGAGCATTAAAGATTTTTCTCTGTTTTGGAAGTCATGCTAGGGAAAGACGTTTTTGGTTTGTAAGGCTGTTGGCAAATATTCCATTAACTGATGTATAATGACTTTATCTAATTGATTAGACCTGATAAAATCCTGTATAACTTGTAAGAGAAGAGCTTGACTGGAGGGAGCAGGACTATGTTGAGTGAGATTGAGGTTCTCCACAACAGAGAAATGAGGAAACAAAACACATTAGTACCTTTGAAACTTGCAAGAATGATTAAAAAGAAGCAGTTTAAAAACAAATATGAAAAATTAAAGTAAGTTGTACATACAGATACCAGTGAGAATCCCACCTGTATACAACAATGTTTAGGCCTAGCAGGTTGTGTTAAAGTGCTTTTAAAGTGCTTTTCCATACACACAAGGGAATTCTGAGCTGCAGCTCAGTTCTACCCTTATTTTATTTTTCCTACTTTAATATATTTTTTAAAAATATAATTACTTAAATATATTATCAAGGTTGGGTTCATCCTAAAAATTCCCTTGCCTTTATGTTCATTTTTAGGAAAATTTACTTCAGATAATACATTTTTAAAGCAATTCTTGTTGTAGTATGCAATAATTAAAAGCAATACTTGTTATGTTTGAAAGTGTTTAATGACTGCCATCAGTCACAGTCCTGGTTAAAGCAGATAGGGGTAGTAAGCACCCTTCATCTAGGCTAAATGGAAGGAGACATTATATGCCTTCTTTCTAGTGATAGCCATGCCTTGGGTGTTGGCTTTTATTATTTAAGCTAACTGGCAAGGCCTGAGCTAAAGCTAAGGGGTTTTCCTGGGGCCTGATTACAAACACAGGGCCTATGGCACTGATTAGTTGCAGTTGTGTGTGTCAGGGCATGTGATGGACGGAAAGAGAGCAGAAAGCCTGTAGAGAACCAAAGAAGCAGTGGTGCGCATGGGCCAGGGGCGAAGCCAAAAGACATAACTTGTTCTGGGTACAGTACTTACCCAGTGTTGCAATAAGTACTGATAAAAAGGTTTTAAATATAAGTGCCAAGTACACCACTGCAGAGGTACTTACAAGTGCAAGTACGCTGTGGAATGGTGCTTATGTATTTATAAGTAAAAGCGCAAGTATAAATTGAAGCGCAAATACTTCCAACCCCAAATTCCCTGCAATTGTCTGGTCAATATATGGACAACTACCTAAATAATGTAAGGCCATGTGGAAGAGAGAGAATGCAACAATTAAATTTTATTCATATATACCCACAAGCATGGAACAACCATGAAAAAAATCTTAACTGTGAATCAATTTATACATTTCCTTTCCATTTTATATAGTGTGTGTGTATATATTATATTATGTACAGACATCATATTATTCCATGAAATGGGCATTTTTCTTTAACAACATAATCTTGATTAAATCTGTACTTTACAGCTGGTTGATAATGTGGCCAAAGAACAGACTATTCAATGTGAAGTCTGTCTTTGTTGGTCTTTGCTTTTGATTATAGAAAAAATATATGATTTTTTCTGTCTGATTGTATTAGTGAACAGAATATAATGGATTGGTAAATACTGCACAATGCTGAAGATTATTTTGTTTTCAAAAGCTGCTTGCTCCATTGTGTAAGAGTGTACAGAGCCAGTTTGCTAATTTTCTAGTGGTTACAAATAAAATTTTGTAGGTGTTGCAGACACTGGGATGGTTACAGAATGGATACATAAGTGTAGTACAAGAACTGCCACATTTATTCATTTGTAAGTACAAAAGCCAAGTAAATATTTACCAAACACTTTTGAATACCTTATTTTTTATTAGGTTTCAGTGTAGTAGCTGTGTTAGTCTGTGTCAGCAAAACGAAAATAAGAAAGAAAAACTTGTAGCACCTTAGAGACTAACAAATTTTTTTCAGCATAAGCTTTCGTGAGTTAGTACCCACTTCATCGGATGCATGGAATGAAACATACAGTAGACAGATATTTATACAGTCATGCTCTGACTGTATAAATATCTGTCTACTGTATGTTTCATTCCATGCATCCGATGAAGTGGGTACTAACCCACGAAAGCTTATGCTGAAAAAAATTTGTTAGTCTCTAAGGTGCTACAAGTTTTTCTTTTTGTATTGTATTTGTAGCCCATTTCACAACTGTGATGCACAATTTTCATGATTTAACCCTGTCATATAAAACGATACATTTGCACACTATGATTTTTTAGTCATTGCTGAGTGTATTTTCAGGTTTGTGATTTTTTTTTAAAGCAAAATCCATTATAGCAACACTGAAAGAAAAGAAATCACCTGCAAATTCTGCTCAGTTCACGTACATTGGGGATCAGAAAGAAGAGGATGAATTTGCAGGCTTTGTTTCTAGCTAGGTATCAAACGTAAAATGCTTAATGCTATATTTAACTAGAAATTGAACTATTACATCAGAGAGCCATAAACTAACAATATACAATTTTAAAATAATAGACCAAAATCCTGAAAGCCATGTGTGGCAAATTTTCATTTGAACGCAATGTGAGTTTTACTTGAGTAAGAGCTAAGGGTCCAAATCACTAACTCAGCTTCCAAAGCCCCATAAAAAGTGCATAACTTCAAGAAAACTCCGAGGTTTCCCTTTGTGGAGTTTTGCCCACATAATTTGGTTGCTCAGCCATCTTAGACTCCCATGACTAGTTCCTCATGAGACCCACAAAAACAGTCTTTGGTTCATTCCATTAGCTTTTCTCCACTTGTTCAGTGAAGATTCCAGGTGTAATCCTGGCCTGCCTCCTTGCTATTGTAAAGAGCCTTTTGCAGGGCCTGGGGAAAGAAGATAGATACTATCTATTTCCATGAAGGACAGGGGAGAGCCAAACACAAAGGATCCCGCTGGTTCCTGGCTAAGGATTACAGGATTTGGCTGTTTATATGTTAAAGCACAAGTAAATTCCTTGCCTAGGCTGTTAATTGAGGACACCTCAGACCACTACAAAAACTTCATATAATTTTATTTTCATTTTTATGCTGTTTTAAACGTTTACTTTCTTCAATATCAAACTTTAAAGTTGTGATATTTTTACCTGTGGAAAAGCTGTTTTAGGTATATATTTCATTCTTCCTCTGACTCCTGTACGATTGGACATGGTAACTAATGCACCCGGCTATACAGATGGGATAATACAAAATAAGTGTTTAGAAATGTTTTTAGAACTGTCTCCAGCATTTCTAAACTAGTTAAATGTGTGGTGCATGCAGAATACTTGATTGTGTGGCATCAAGCTTTACTTTTACTCCTTTGGGATCACCTGCTTTACTGTGCATGAATAACAGTTATTCCAATTTCTTGAGCAAACCTTTATGCCACCATCATGTATTCTCTGCTTACCAGGTGGCTCTGCAGTTTATCACCTTGGCATCACCACTGTGTGTGTCCTTTTCATTCTTTGGTGAGTGTAGCAAAGTGAGACTCACTGCCGTGGCGCCGCCTGCTGGTCGTCTGGGAATTAGCTCTTTTCCAGCGTACGGAGCGCCCTCTGCTGGCCAATGTCCCTCCTGCCTTAGGCCCCCTGTGTCCCTCCTGGACCCTGGTGCCCCTTTACCTTGGGGGTGCTGCCCCCTGGCAGTGCTTCCACACTCTGGGTCTCCCCACCCAGGGGAGCCCCCAACCCTCTAACCCCACCTTGCCTCAGTGGCTACTGCCCCACTCACTGGGGCAAACTGCAGTCTGCCCTGGCCACTCATCATTGGCAAGGGGTTAGGACCTGCTGCCTTTGTCTATCCCCGGGCTGCCCCTCTGCAGCCCCAGTACCTTTTGGCTTTAAACAAGGCCTGCAGCCTATGGAGTTGCCAGGCTGGAGCTCCCCAGCCCCTCTTGCCTTTCCCCAGCCCTGCTCCACTTCAGGTACCCTTTTCTCCCAGGCAGCCAGGTCCTTCTCCCTCCATAGATAGAGAGAGACTGACCTAGCTCCTCCCTGTGCTCTTATAACAGGGCCAGGTGTGGCCTGATCGGGGCATGGCCCCAGCTGTGGCTGCTTCCCCAATCAGCGTAGCTTTTTTCTCTAGGAGCAAGGTAACTGCCCCTCTACAGTGAGCTTTTGTTTAATTTGTAATTTGTTCCCCCAAATTATTCTTTGAGACTAGCAATAACAAACTATCAGTATTGCACTGGTGGAAAATATATTGTCATCTGAATGCAAAACAGACCTTTTCAATACTTTGAAATACTGAACGAAAGAACTTTGATTTTAGAATTGTTGACTAAAATCTTAAAATCTATTCTGAGATGGTAGTATGCATTGTTTTTTTTAGTTAATTTGCATAAGAACTTTCCAACCTTCATTAGAGAACAAAATTTAGTCTAAACATAAGCTAATTATAATCTGTACTATTTTCATTTTCATTCCCACATTTTAAAATTGAGCTCTGGTTATGATTTTTTTTCAGTCCAATAATCTCAGACACAGAAGCCCTGATTAATTTCTGTTTGGAGCAGCTAGTGGAAAAATTAGCCTCCTGAGATCAGATCTGTGCTCCCACAGTGTTGATCACTCCACCAGGATGGAATCTGATGTCACCTTTCCAATATGGAGCATAACCATCTCCTCTCAGGGGATTATTACAAAGCATGTACACCCCATCATCACTGTTCTATTGTAGTCATTGTAATGGTGTGGAACAAATCTACTAACATGAAACCTATTTATAAAGCTTTTTTTCTTTACAGTCTGCTGAATTATATAGTCTTGCTGTACAAGTGCTGCATAATTCCAATACCAATTTACATCACAATGGAAATTTAAATAAGCAACTGAATTTCAGCAACCATTCAAAAAATGTTATTTATATTTTCTTCCAGAAGATGGCGATATAACTTCATCAACAGACCACAAGCTACAAAGCAACTCTACAAGATTTCTACACCAATAAGTCTAGTGCATGTGTAGCCTCAGCCTATCAGTAAGTTTTATTAAATACATAATTATTTTTATCACCAGGCATCTGCTCTTGAAGTTCCTCATTGTGGCTGGCTCATATGAAGATCAATTTCAAGCTTTCAAGAGTCATTTACAACCTTAATTTCTGTAGCGTGTACTAGGCCCACCAGCAAAGGTTTTTGATCTATTAGAGTTTTTCACAATTTCCATTCACTATTACAATGATTCATTCTCTTTCATAAGCACTTCGTTTAAATAATGTAAGCTCCGTTTTTAAGACTAGCCTGTAAAATTGAATTTTATCAGATGTTTCTCTCTCCAAAATGCATGTTCTTCCTTGATTGTAACCCATGAGACACATTCTTCCATTTTAGTGCCTAAAGAAACTAGGTTAGGGCCTTTCCTAAATTCTAGACTAAAATTTGAAAAAACGGATGGTATGAAAAGACAATTTTATGGCATAATTTACACACTCCCCTTGCTATTTGTCTTCTCCTCTCCCCCACACTTTCAGCACTGGACTCATGCATGAGTTTTAGCCTTCAGTGCTATAAATGATAGCCATCAGATTGTGGTAAACTAGCATTTGAAAACTAATGTCACTTTGTTAAACTAACGTCACTTTGTTAAAAGGTGTATAATATTCCCCTGCTAGTAACTCTTAAAGTTGCTAAGACCATGCTAAGACCATGGTACATGCCCATGTTGACCCAGCAGACCTGTGCCCCAACAGATGCTCTGAAGTGTAGGCAGAAGGGAGCTCGCCTGCTACTTGTCTCCGACTATCAGGCCAGAGCTCTTGGCCCAGTTGACCCAGGCAGAGGAGGATGCTGAATGGATGGCTTGGCAAGCCTCCACCCATGCCAGGTGTCCCATGGTCCTGGGCCATGAGGAGCACGTTGTTGGCATACATTGAGAGGACCAATCACAAGTCTGGCTGCTGCAGCACCAACCCAGTCATCCTCTTGTGAAGGGCTCAGTAGCAATGGTGTAGAGCTGGCTGGCCAGTGGGCAGCCCTGTTGCACCCCTCTTGTTCTTTTTCTTCCCCTTGCTCCTTTCGGCTGACTGAGGGCGTTCCCTTGGTGGTTACAGGAGGTTTGGGAGTGGAGACCCTGCCTGTGTCTGCTGCTGCTACCCTGGTGGGGGTGCTTATGGTATCAGCAGTGGTGTTGGTGGCTGTAGCTGTGATGGTGGATGGGGGAGAAAGTTTAGGTGGTTGGGGATTCCCCCAATCCAGTTCCCAGCAGCTTTGTCCATGGGAGAGAGTAAGGCTTGTGTATGGCGAAATCGGGGGCTGCCCTTGAGGATGTGTAGCAGGAGCAGTCACAGAGGGGGAGGGTAGAAATGTTAAAGCAGCGGTGCCAAAACTATGGACGTCTGCTTCCAGTGAGATCAATACAGGTGTTTGCAAATTTGGGATTAATATGATGTGTGATATCTAAACATTTTCACACATCTATTCCATGCTAAATAATTAACAGCCCAGATACTGATTACATGAGTCATGCAACTAACCCACTCTGCTCTTCTGAATACTTTCACATCTCAGGAAAGTGAGGGTGGTGGGTTGTTTTTTGTTTTTGTTTTTTTTTTGTTTTTTTGAGAAGCACTGACCCAGCACACTGACAGCATCTGACTATAGGAGGGTGAAATTCTGAGTGTGAATTTTCATATCAGTCGCTAACTAGAACAATTCCTCACTTGGACAGGAGTTATTTCTATGTCTCTTCTGAGCTGAAGTACCTGAAACACATAACTTAACAAATGGAAAAATCTGAGGTTTTTGTATAATCATTTGGCCAAGAAGACAAATTATTTCAGTAAGCAGGAGATTTCAAGAGATATTGTAATATGTGATTGTTTTTAAATAGTCCAATAGGAACTCCCATAATGGATCAGACTCATGGCCCATCTAGTCCATAATCCTGTCTCGAACAATGACCAGCATCAGCTGCTTTGGAGGAAGGTTCAATAAACCAGCCTATAATGGCAAAGGATAAATTGAAGCCATTCAGCCAAACTGTGCTTTGATTTTACACACTCTGCAACTGTGTTGACATGAATTATGGGTTGCATGGGTGTAAGTCAGAGCAGAACATGGCTCTTTGGGAGCGCTGATACTGATTTATATGTTGGGAAATTCTGCTTTCACTTGTCCGTGTGTAACTTCATTGACTTTTCTAATAATTAGTATTGAAGCTGGAATTTTTCCTTCCTCATATTTATATTGATTGACTGATAAAGGAATACCATTTACCTTAGTTAACCTGCTGAGAGATGTCAGAGCAAAACTTCGCCCTGTGGGGGTATGCCTGTGACATGCCTCAATGGTTATAGCAGCCTTGTACCTTCTGTAGGCAGATCGAGTTTGTTTATATCCCATGAATCATATTTTGACACATCTCCCACTTCTAAATCATTGGTCTTTTGACTTCAGTGAGTTTCATGGCTGGAAACGGAAACATTGTTCCTCTCTTCTGTCCCCACAGAGCTTATCTGGAACAGATGATACAACCTGGGCCATCTTACCTATTTTACACTTCCCCCCTCCATGGCAGGGATTCTCTATGGAGGGAAGTCCCCTAATCCAGAGAGGAGCCAACTGATAGGAAGGGTGGTTCTGTGGATCCCCTGGGATCACATGGTTTCTGGGAGGATCCCACAACATTTTCTGTGTGTGTGTGTGTGTGTGTGTGTGTGTGTTTGTGTGTGTGTGTGTGTGTGTGAACGTGTGAGGAAATGGGTGGGAGGTCCCATCCTCCCTGATGAATCTCTTAGCGAGGAACTTCACAAGGGAACTTTACAGAGATTTCATTGCCCTGGGGAAGAGGTGATCTGGGTCTTAGACAGACAATCTCTGTCAATGGAGACCAGATCCTCAAGGCTATTTAGGCCCCTAACTCCCATTAATTATCTGGTGCCTCAAGTTTACAAAGGCCAGAGATTGCCACAGGATCATTCTCCCCATTTAGGGGGAAGTTCCACCAGTGTAAAGCTCAGGCAGAGCTGTACTGGGACAGGGCATGTTGGAGCATGGCAGTGAAGGAGAGGGAAAGGGGCGTGGTGAAGTGAGGTTCTCCTACACTCAATTTTCCACTGGCATAAGTTCCGTGAGATACCTTATATGAGTGGCGTAAGTTAAACTGCTGCTCTGCAGCTTTAACTTGTGCAGACACTGGGCAGCTTAGAATCAGGGAGCCAAAATGAGCTCTGATAGGCCCCTTCTCCACTGACTCTGAGCAGAGCTCAGACGCAGAGCTTAAATGTTTCCTGAAAACAGGCTGGACAATCTGAATAATTAAACCCACCCCTTGAGTAACAGGTTGCCCAGTGATCTTACATTACCAGAGGTAATATTTTTACTAGCATGAGTATTACTATTTTGGAGTAATATTTTCCAGTGTTTTAGGCACAAGCATCATTCCATTAGCATTAGGCATGCAGGTTTATTTTTGTATGCTTTTCATTTGAGAAATGCTTACTGTTAATAATGCAATGAAAACCTACTCTCTGAGTTTTTCCCATTTTCCTCCTCCAGTGTTCTAGGATTCTGATGCGAGTCTAGAGCAAGATTTTGATCACATTTTTGACACTGCCCTTCCCTGTCAGTTGCTGACTTGTATAAAATACCAGAGGGAACCTCACAGGAAAAGGGAACACTATGGATCTTCAGAAGTCACAATAAGGCAGAGTAATATCCATCCCTAGACAGTAATGTCCATCTCTGTTACTCAGGAAAAAGGTGACAGAGTATGAAACTACCAATGTCTTTTGGAACATGGAATTTGGCCACCCATCATTATCTAGTCCACATTAACACGTATGATCCATTCCCGTTATGTGGTCCTAAAGGAAAAAAGGAATGTCCTCACATGAAATTAATCTGCAAGTAACAGTTGGCAATACCAAAGGAACATTTCTACAGAGGAATGAAATAATATTCTTTCTTGTGGAATGAAAATATTGGTTAGTAAAATTACTGCAGCTCCGTTCACATGCTTCCCTTTGTGTGCTATTCCGGAACCCCTTGAGATTAGTTTTTAAAATCAATGGAGCTGATCGACAGGAATTTGTCAAATCAGGCATGTACTGCTCTATTAATTTTGGGCCCACCCTTTCATTCAGCTGTTGCCATGACGCATTACTGCACTACTTGCCAAGTCAGGGTCCCGTTAATAAATTAATGCCAGCTTTAAAAGAAGAAAGTGCATGCTTTTAGTGCCTCATGAAAAACGCATTTGGGGATCAGATTTCATATTAAATGTTTAACTAGAATGCTGAAGACTACAGTTACATGCTCAGGAACTAAACCAAGCATTTTTCCTGCCATACATACTGGTAGCAAAGAGATTATTATTTATGACACACTTTTAATGGGGAGATGCCAATTAAGGAATGATCAGCTCATTTTGTTGTATTGCTAACTGGGAAGACAGAAGGCTGTCAAAGGGTGATTTATCACATTTAATTAAATTAATGTTATCTTTGCAAATTGTTGTATATTTTTCATTTCCTCTAACATGGTGGATAAGTAATTAATTTTACAAATAATTTACTATAAACATGCCAGGTTTTTGAGGCCTATCTGAACATTGATCCAACTGAGAGATTTGTCCATACCCTGTCTATCCTGTATGAGAACTGCGAAAAACGTAATATTGGTTTCAGTCCTAGAATGCAAGAATGTTTGAAGCAGAAAGTATAACATTTAAATTATTTACTGTGGATTCATGTTTTCAAGCATTTACAACAATGCTTAGTATTTATATAGCACGTCACATGTCTAAAGTGCTATACGCACAAGTGAACTCATTCTGTAGGGAGGGCCAGTTGGCTGTGGTGGTATACATTTGGGACTAAATACTGTCTTTGACCCACAGCAGAGCACCCATTGATGTCAAAAGGATATTTACTCAAGCATCAAGGGTAGAATATGGTTCTTAGAATAGCCAAACTTTTGGTTGTTATTACATACCTTCTGACATTGAGCATTAGTTAGTTGGACAATATACTCCCCTTAGGACAGTGCTATTTTTGCCCTTTGTTTCTCTTCCTTCCCATCCTCCTCTCACTGTTTCTCTCTTGCTGGTAATATTTGCATCCACCATTGTCTAAGGGCTGCAGCTGAAATCAGGGCCCTGTTGTCTAGGCACCATACAAACACATAACAAGAGACGGTCCCTCTATACAATCTAAATAAACAAGAGAGACAAAGGGTTGGGGGGGAACAGAGGCCCCAAAAGGTGAAGTGACTCACCCAAGGTCACACAGCATCTCAGTGGCAGAAACATGACTAAACCACAGATTTCCAAGAGTCCCTGTCCAATGGCCTGTCCACTGAAGCACACTGTCTCTCCTCCTTCCCTGTCATTTTTCCTTTGCTTTTCCTTCCTTACAATGACATCCAGATCTTCCCCACAGCCTTTCCTATCCCATTTGCTAAAGTTATCCACACTGAAATACCTAATTTAATGCTGATATTTTAGGTTTTAGAGTTAACCTCAGATGAGACTAGGAGGTGTTCACACCTCTGAGCTACTGTTTCAGGCTCCTTGCAGACTAAGGAAGACAATCCTGCATTAGTTTACATTCAATTCACTTTAGGAAGATATCTTCTTAATCATGAGAATTTAAATTCTGCAGAATCTGAAAGTCATGTGGACCATATAAGCATATCAAGTACAGCACAAAATTTGACACCATTGATCTTTTTGAATCAAAATAACCTCTTCTCCAACGCCTGAAACTGACAGTAGAGAGGTGACATGAACAGGTTTAAGAAACTGAACCTTTGAAGACTGGTGCTGTGTTTATAAATATGTAGGTGTTATAAACGGACATATGCTGTCAGTTTTTTCTACATGTGGAACTTGTCTTGGACTGTAGCATTATTGTTTACCTAAAGGTAAAGAGATTGTTCACCTGTTTTGTTCAGTGTAGCATTCTGTAAATTGACATGAGAAACACTTCTTGACATGCATAAAGCTAAAACTGTTAAGCCATAGTTCAATATAGTGTGGATTTGAATTGAGAACACGAGTCCAATATCCTTCATATTGCAAATACTGTGAAGTCTTTGTTGCTCTTTAGCCTCATGGCTACCACTGGTTTGCATGTCTAAGACACCTTGTGAAGCTCTGAAGGTATTAGTGGTTGTATATATGCAGTATCACCAACCTTAAACATTCAAGTCATGATTCAGAAATCATGAGATTGGTATAAAATCAAGAGATTGAAAACTAACCAATCATGAGTTTTTAAAATACCAACTTTCTGGTTTTTGATTCTTTATGGTACATTTGGGTCACTTTCTAATCCTCACCGTTGTGGAAAAAATCTTGAAACTTGGATAGAGAGGGGTGTGTTTGTGAATAAAGCTGAGATTCTCACATAATCATTTGTCTCTAGGAGCTAGGGCCGTAAGTAATCAAATATTGCAAGACTCAAAATAAAATTTTGAGAGCTGGCAACATTGCACATCCATGTTAAACATAAATCCCTTTGTTGGTAAAGTGAACTGACAAGGTATACATTCATTATTATATATAAGTAAGTGACATGTTCTGCAGTGTGCTTTCTCTGTGTGGGTTTGGTGTTTCATATGCTGCACTGTTCTGCCATGCTGGATACAGGACATATGTCACTGCTTCTTGGTAACATATTTTTGCTTCTCTGTCATGATATGTAATTAGAATGACAAATTTCACAGGTTGGAATCTTTAAACAGCAAACAAAATGCTGATGGAATCCTTGTCCAGTTCATTAAAAGTCCAGTTCAGTGCTCTGAGGTCTGTGAAAACAAAACCTGGAACTATGCCAATTTCAGACCCTCCATTTCCACTAGTGAACATGACTATGATTAACAGAGACAACCAAAAAGGAAGAAGTGTCACTGCCTGACATTATTGATTTTCTCATGAAGAGAAACAGTACCTTGATCACAAGCCAAGTCCACTTCCAGAATTCATGTATTTTTCTTCCCAGAAAATTCCCTCACTCTGCATTGTAAGAATAGTTAATGTAGATTAGATTTCTCGTTTCACTCTATAAGCGGGTGTAATAAATACAATCGAAATTTGCACATTGCAATGCACTGGAACAATTTTGGTGGGTAATATTAAATTAAGGGATTACAGTGGTGATCTTATCTATTTGCAAATGCAAAATTGCAAAGGTATGAATGAAAATCAAACTCATAGCAGAGGCAATACTGCAGTTACTTTAAAGGGACACAACTCAAAAATATCACATTTTTATTTGAAAACTTTGTACTGAAAGGTAATGAAAACACATTTTCTTTATTCTACTTAGTGCATTTTACATCACTGTGTGTAAAACAAGTTTCACTGTTTTCTGTCTATAATAAATTTCTCCTTTAATTTTTAAAAATCCTTTCACAGCAATTAGTAATAGAGTACTGTAAGAATGGGATTTTTTCTAATAATTCCATTAAAATAAGTCTCTTTAATTACGCACACAGGCAATTGTATAGATTTCAGTGGCAATCATTTATATGTCCCATCTGCCCATAAGAAAATCATGATAAATCATGATATTTCGTTTGCAGATTATGCCTTGTCAGGATTTTAATATGTTCTATTTTAAGCTTTATTTTATTTATTTATTTTTAGACGAAAGTCTCAGTTACAAAGAAAACCAATGGAAATGTAGGACTTCTCTGGTCCATTTCAAGAGAAAACGGCGTACTTGGGTTCCACCCCAGAGGTCAAACAGGGTTACGATATTAGTTATTTCACTTGATGGACAAGCCTCATTTATGCCATCTCGGTATTCATTGGCAGAATCAATCCATTAGTGTAGAATCCTGTACAGAACCAAGACACTGCATCGGAGGGAATATACATACAAATATCACTTTTCACGGCAGACTAACTCAGCCCCGGCAAGCCTGGGGACAAATTAAGCCCTGGATGGGGAGGTGGGTATGGAGGCAGTGGGGGGCCAGTGGCGATGGGGCATTGGGGGAGGCAGCAGGGGCCAGGAGTGATGCGGGGTGGGTGAGCTCGGGGCCTGCCAGTCACCACCCCAGGGCTGAAGCCCGAACCCACCACCCCTGGGAAGGTGAGGAACTCACTGACTACCTGCTCCTCCAGCTTTTGTGTCTCCAAAGGGGGGCAGGGCCCAACCACTCTTGACCACCCCAGAGGAGAGGCTGTTGCTTTGTGCTCCCCACTGCCTAGGAGGCTGTGGCCGCAAAAAAAGCCCCTGGTGGCTGCATTTGAGAAACACTGACCTAGAGCATGTATCTTTTAGTGCTTTAATGAGAAGAGGGGACAAATTGCCATTTTAAATTAGAACCTGAGCAAGTTTTACTCAGTTTCTGAACTGGCGTTGGACATGGCCTATATTTACAGCTAATGTGGGTTCTGCCCTAGGTCAGCAACACATTGGTAGTTATGCTTGTGTAAACAACGCCCTAGGGATCCTGCACAGTGCTTGACACACCACTGAATATGAACGAAGTTTTCTATAATTAAGTTTGGGAAGATTCGATTTTTAAAAAATTGGTAAATGTCAATGAACGTCAATTTCACCACACACACAAACCACTGAAAAAATATTTCCGTCAATAATAATTGAAATTTACAGATAGGCAAAGTAAGAAAAATCCTGCTTAAAAACTTAGTTTGTTTTCATGCTATTTACTTTGTATATTTTGACATATGTTTACAATTTGTGTTTTAATTGTTATAAAGCTTCATCTTTTTGAATTTTGTGTCTATTGTCAATCAGTAATTAGTTTTACGTCTCCATTGCCTGACCCCCATAATTTTCCTGGTGGCAATTTAAAGATGATAAAAGCTTTAAAATAAACAGATTTTATCCACTGAAATAAAACAAGTAATTGAATTCTGTGAAGTCTATCAATAATGGACATGAAACTAATAGCACAAATAGCTTCCCACATTTGAACGCGAGTGTGACTTTGTCTAATTAAAATATGACCATGCAGATCATTGTTGCTACTACTGTTATATAATTACAACAAATCTTCTACAAAGTGTGATGTATGGCCAGAAAGAGTTAAGCATCCTGTAGGATAAATGACACATAGTCAACCATTAGAGGCATGTGAATGGTAATTAGAGCCATTCCATGGTAAATAGGCTAGAACTTTAAAATGCAAACCTATATTGTTAGAAATTAGAGGTGAAACTAATTATATGTGTTTACTTATTAATCTTGTTAAATGTTAGCCATGTAAACAGACAGTTCCTGTCTGTCACTATAGCTGTTGATTCAGAGATCAAAAGGGAATATTAACATTTAGATGAATCTTGAATGCAATATTGTCATTGTCTGTGTGTCTCTTTGAAATCTGTGATAGACTGCCTAATGAACAAATTGCCTTATGTTAATTTGTGTAACTAATTACCGGTGATGCTTAGGAAATGGATCTACTTCAAAAGTTCCCGTAAGTGCCTACTGTTCGCCTAAGGACGCCGAGCTGTCAAGAGGCTTCTAGAAAACTGTTTAAAAGATCCTTGGGACCTGATCCTTTTATCTCAGATCTGCTTGAGGTTCATGAGGGGAAGTTTGAGTTGCAAGATTGAGATCCCAGTCCTAAAATGGAACACCCTGAATTATATGTTGGACATTGGACTATAACCTATGGACTAAATTCTAAAAGAACTCTTTGCAACTACAAAGCTCACCATCTCTGTATGAATCTGAATCTCAAGAACTGTACACGTCTGTGTGTATACTGATCTTTTAACCAATACTCTCTTTCTTTTCTTGTATTAATACATTTTAGTTTAGTTAATAAGAATTGTCTGTAAGCGTGTATTTGGGTAAGATCTGGAATATTCATTAACCTGGGAGGTAATGTGTCTGATCCTTTAGGATTGGTAGAACTTTTTTATATGATGAATAAGATTTTTAGTAATCCTCATCATATTTGACTTGGGTGTCTGGTTGGTGGCCTGAGGCTGGGTTACTTTAAGGGAACTGTGTTGTTAGCTTCTGGGTAACCAGTAAGGTATTATAGAAGCTGTTTTGTGCTGGCTTGGTAAATCTAAGCGTTGGAATATCCACCAGTTTTGGGGATTGTCTGCCCCGTTCTTTGCAGTTCACCCTAATTGAGTGGCCTCAGTTGTCTCCCCTGGGACCCCGGTCAGAGTGAGTAAATACAATGTGAAAATGTTTAGCATATTTTTGGTTTTTTTGCTACTTTTGGTGATCTAGTGGTTAGGTTACAAAGGCTGAGAAAAGGAAATAAGGAATAAAGTAAATCCATATAAAAGCACTGAGTAAAAAAATGTCTTGGCATGTTGATACATTTGGGAATAGTTGCCTGGCATTACATTTTTAAAAAGACATTCAAATTCAATGTTTTGTGGAGAACAGCTGATTGATTTCAGTGAACTCAGAATAAATGTTTTATTCCCTGTTACCAAGCATGTCCAGCTCAATTAAAGATCCCTCTGGGCATTTCACCTTGAATGGTCCCTTGAAATATGTGTTAGCTAATTATGCTAAACAATCTGTTTCATCTTGTATTTAGCTGTGACACTGAGTAAGTTTCCAGTCCTGAAGATGAGATCTGCGTAAGTTTGAAAGCATGTCTCTCTCACCAACAGGATTGGTCCCAATAAAAGATATTACCTCACCTACCTTGTCTCTATAATATCCTGGGACCAACACGGGTAGACTGCATATAGATCTCGGGCATGCAGTCTAAGAAATTTATTTGCGTTGTAAAACCTGAACAGGCAAGAATTAGGATTGCCAAATATTCTCTCACTACTGCATCTATGTGAGAGCGAGAACATATTCTTCAGTCACTTTAAAAACATTGTTTTTTTGGCAAAATGTTTTGGCTGAAATTAAACTCAAGTTTAATCAAGTCTGCTTTTAAAAACAAAATCTAACGTATGCTTGTGTCTCCTGTCTCTTAGAGTAAAATTAAGAGCAGAGGAAAAAGTATGATGAAAGATATGAAGCGAGTAAGAAGCATGTCCAGTATCAGGAATACGAGAAGCACTTCTGAGTCATTGACCAGTGGGATAAGGCTCAAAAACTCTGGAAGGAAAGTTCAACATCAATCTGATGAACAGTCAGCTCTTTGGGGAGCAAGCCGTTGAAGGTAACAGAATGAAGTGGGTGATGATATAATGACTTACAAGCAATAAGAAAATCACTCTTAATATCTGCAGTTCAAGATGTTACTGAAGCATATCTTTACACCCAATTAATCAGCATAGCTAATGGTGGTTTTATGTTAACCAAGGAGCATGTGTTCCTATCATTCCATGTGTTCGCTAATTAACACAGTTACATTCATGGGAGTTCTGCATGCAGATCAAGTGAAGAACCTAGTATCTGTGCATTCTCATTACTATGAAAAATGGCTTGGGTCTTTTGTGGGGTGCAGTATAGAATAAATGGCTACTTGTAGAACTGGGTAAAACATTTGACTTTAAATCAGAAGGTCTAGATCTTCCCTTTGACAAGTTCTCAGTGCCTCTATAAACATTCAGTGTTTTGTTCAAAGTCTAGTGAAAATGTATGAAAACTATGAGGCATCTTTTTGCAGGTCATTGTTGAGTCATATGGTATTCCTTCTGGTTCCGATTGGCTGGACCTATCTTAGGTGCTCAGGGGGATCACCAGAAGTCACTTTGTGCGCTCTCTGAACCACTAAGAGGGAACCTAGCATCAGATTCCTGTTAGCCAGTGGGTGTAACAGGAAATTGTTCTGTGCTGTTCCTGGCTGCAGTTGGGCATGGGGCATGAATGAAACTGCTTACTATTTCACCTGAAGTCTGTCCTGAATTTCAAGGGGGAAAATGGCTATATCTCATCTCTCTCCTGAAACGCTGCATGTTCTGTCAATCTGGTTGGTAGTATTTGCTGCTAAATGAAGCTGACCTATGAGCTGCCTGTTTTGGGGTATTGAAAACTGTAAAAATTGCAAGCTGTTATTTTAAATACAAAAGGTTTTTCTGATCCTTCTTGCAGGGGACACGGGCTCTGTAGGGAGTATGCCATCTTGGTCTTTCAGCAGTCAGTCTGCAGAGAATCTGCCTAGAATAAGGTGGGGTAAATTGTGCCTCTGTTTTATGGAGCAGTCTGCTTTGTCTCTCTCTGTTTTGGGTTCTTGTGTGTTAAGGTTCTGGATTTAAAGAAACAAAGTTACATTGCAACCATCGAGAAAGAGTCTTATGCTTTTTTATCTAATTTCTTTGTTTGTATGCTAGGAACATAACATTTTATCGTATGTAAATCACAGTCCTTTTGGTTAATGGGAAGCAAGTTATAAATGCACCGGTGATTGGTCTACTGCAAATTCAGTTGTTGACTTGGGATGTGTAAGTAAGACAAGTCACCTCAAAACAGACACGTGGGTCAGTGGTCAGACCAGACTACACGTTTGTTATTGATGACTAGGGGTATGTCTATGCTTTGAGCTGGAGTTGCAATTCCCAGCTCAAGGAGACATACCCCAGCTAAATCATTTAAAATAGGATGCAACTGTGGCAGCATAAGCTGTGGCAGGAGCCAGCTACCCTGAGTGCATACTTACCATCTTGAATGGGTAAATAGTTGGGGCAGCTAACCACTCCTGCTGCCTGTGTCACCGTGGCTACACTATTTTTAGCGCGCTAGTTCATCAGCGTTAGTGTGGGTGTGTCTCCTTGAGCTGGAGTTTACATCTCCACCTCAAAGTGCAGACATTCCCTGTTCAAGTCTCTTCCCTGACACTGAGGGTAAGTGGCTAAATAGCAGCAGCAGAATCCAAAACCAGAATGTTTTCTTCCTTTAAACCTCTGCCCTCTCTTAGGCTTGGTCTGCACTACAGAATTAGGTCGACGTAAGGCAGCTTATGTCAATCTAACTTGGTCAGTGTCTACAATGTTGCTCTCGCCAATGTAAGTCACCCACTACACCGACCTAATAACTCCACCTCCGCGAGAGGTGTAGCTCTTAGGACGACTCAGTGTCTGTGTAGATACTACATTACCTATACCACATATTGGCTGGCAGCCCTGCACAGGGCTCACAGCTGGAGACCCCCTGCCCCCATGTGTGGGGGGTGGGCTCTGGCTGTCAGTGCCCCACAATGCCTCACACAGTTAAGTTGGTTGAAACACTTCTAGTGAGGATGCACACCACTGCTGTGATTATTGCAGTGGCTGTACGTCAATCTAATTTAGGTCTACTTAATTTTGTAGTGTAGACAAGGCCTTGATCTCTTATTCTGCAAAGAACTTAAGTCTCATTGACTTCACTGGCTTATAATTAAGCATGGGCATAATTGTTTTATTGATTTAGGGCTTCACAGTGTGCAAAAGAAAAAGGTGAAAGAATACCTCTATAACAGTATCACTTGTACTTGGAATTTTGAACAACATATTGAATGAAAGGTGACTTCTCACATTTTTGTACATTTTGAAGCAGAAAAAAAAATCAACCAACAATAATTGCCCTGAAATGATGCAGAAAAGCAACATTTCAGGGGCATAAAATCACCTGAAATTAAATGGTGAACACATTTGTGCAAATAGATCACACCTCTGGGTATGCCATGGGACTTTTTCCACTTCCCTTTAAGAGCCTGGAATATCTCTCATTGACTTCATTGGGAGGAAGAACAGCTCCTTTGACTACAATACTTAGCAATTTTTTTTTCACAATTCCTGGAGTTTTAGGCTAAATTAATAATTTTAGTTACAGGATTAAGTATATTTTTTCAAACTAGACATCTTCAGTCTAATTTGTAAGGTGCCTCAATTTAAATTAAAAATAAAAAAAAGCTTTAAAGCTATTTGAAGGACTTTCAAATAGTCTGAACATAAAGCATGTGATTAGGTAAATGCTGTAGTTAATGGTCTGCTGCTAGCTGGCCTTGTGATTTCAGTTCACTGGTAAAGGAGCGAGCATCTCTACAATGCATAATTGTTGGTAATTGCCTTCCTAGGACTTTTATAGCCTTTATGGAAGCAATTGGTCAAGAAAATCTTTTAAAAGTGACTTGTTTAAAGTTTCGCAAAAGTGATTTAAAAAAATGTCCTCTGTTTCTGGACTTCCTGTTAAAAATTTTCATTGTTATTTTTTGCTTAATTTCACAGGCATTTTCTAACAGCTCACTGGTCTTCCAATTTGGGAACCTCAGAGAGATCAACTAGACAACACACAAACAGCTACAACTTATATATGTGTGTACCTTGTACAGTTGTAAAATCAAATACTATTTTTTTGCGGGGGGAAGGGTTGGATTCCTGTTAAGGTTTTGTGTTGTGTTATCTTAAAAGCAAAACAAAATTATAGCTGCAAGGAAGAAGGCCTGGATATGAAGTGGTAATTAGTTCTGGCTTGGATGGAATGAAGGGGGCAAGGAGAGTAGCAAAAGGAAATGGGCATACAGAGATGGGCAGGAGCTACACTATACAGGGCCCTCAGTTTAAGATGACTCAATTATTAATGTTTGTCGTCTTTGATAAATTACATAGTAATTAAGAGCTCCAGAGAAAATCAGTTCAAAGTGCCAAAATTAGAAGCGTTCAATGAAATCTTCAAGTTAAGTCTTTTAACTTGAAGGCCCATGCCAAGTTACAAGGAAAATCCAGATTTGCCGAAGTCTTGGAGAAAGATTATATGAGAACAAGCCAACTGTAAACATCACCGATAGGTAGAAACAGCCTTTAACCAGGTCCCTAAAGATTACGTATCAATAAATGGGTCTGGGGGTTTTTCCTCATTAATCACTCTTACAGTCCATCCTCATATCAGTCTTGTACAGAGCCATATATGACCATGAGATTTGCAGTAAGAAACTGAAAATGTCCCAAACTCCAGCATCTCTTTGATTCTGATACAATAATTATTTTAAGTGTTTGTTCTGAAATATCAAATGTTGCATATATGCCTAAATAGGTTTATTACAAGGAACATAACTAAATCCGGCATAAACCTCATTGGATTCCAGACTCATTGGACCTTAATTGACTCAATATGCCTTTATAAAATGATATTGGTAGGTTATTCAATATATTTAAGTGAACAGTTCCAAAGATCATCATACTTCCCTAAAACCCACAAATGTTTAAGTTTAAAAGCTGACTGGTTTAAGAACTTTAAATGCCTGTGTAAAGAACAATCTTCATAATTTCTGTTAAGCTAAGAAGATGCCTAACCTATAAAGCTATTACATATTTCATGTGGTTGCCATGAAGTCTATAGATACACAACATCATCAAAAATCCTGTGGTTTTCAATGTCTATAACTCTGGGGACATATGGGGTCTGAAAAACAGGATTTTTGTTATGGCAGTTGTCCTTTCATTTCTTAGTAGTTTATGTTGCTATTCTGACGGATTTTAATAGCTTAATTAATGATAATCTATAACTTGCAAAAATCCATAAATTCTCCAATATTAAATAGGTTATCGTTCCAACCTTCCCCACACAACAACTGAAATGACACAAATAAGCCTTACAAAACTGTTGTATCAGAGACGCTTGTATTTCAAGAACTGTGCAGTAGCAACCAATGATGTGAGAGATGACAAATTAAAAAAAAAATAGCCTGATTTTTTAGATTTGCTTTAACCATGTGACAAGATTTCTAAGTGACATCATTTGTACTTACAAATTGTTGCTGAGACAGAACTGCACATCCAGTTATTTGCACCCACAAAATTAAAGGTACAAAATGGGAGGTCATTTGTCAAAGTAAGACTGGTAACATTTGAAAAAAGGGGAATGAAACATGGAACAATGAGAGGATGGAAGACAAATCAGAAGCCATTGTTAAAAGGAGCAGGTTGACCCAGAGGTGGAGCGGAGTATGGGCTTCTTTATTGCGATACTTGTTCCCCTCGACCCAATTGTTGAGTAAGCACTGGTTTAGTTACAGCACACTCTTTTTATCTACGTTAGTATGTAAACACCTACATTGGTTACAACACCCCCAAAACCCTTATTAATAAAAACACCCATGCTATTAATAATTAGCATACCCACCCCTATCTATTATTCATAGTATTACGCATGTTATACAGGCATTTTTATCTTGAAAATACATTTCTTTGCAGTAATTTCTTGCTACAAGTTCCCTTAATCAGCAGTTCTTAGGGGAGGGAGGAAGGGGCCATGACCCAGGGCTCGCTTGTGTAGCTGGGAAAGGAAGGGAGGGGGAGATAACACTTCTTTTATACAAAGGTATCCTTTAGACAACTACATTTCTTATGCAGCTGCAACACTTATTTATTCCCAACAAGTTGAAGGGGCGGGCGAGGGATGACACTTATCTATTAAGCAAAGGAATGGTGCCTGCCTTTGACTCTACTCCCTAATACCATACCAGCACACCAGTGGTTTCCAAGGGCTCTACTTAACCCTTACATATCCCAACAGCCATATATGAAGCTTGCACACGAATGTGTTGTATGTACTCAAGTGGATATTTTGCAGTGGGGTGGTGTATTTAATAGCTGCGGGATGGGAAATAGTGATTCTCTAAAATCCAATCTGATCAGGTTTCTCCCCCCAAACCAAATAAAAAGCAATTTGGCAGAAGCTTTCTGAACATGTTTCCAACTGACATGTTAAATTATATTTTATTGACATTTGCAGATGTATTACTGTATCTTTAAATATATAAGTGCTTGCCAAGGCAAAAAAAGCAAGGAACTGCAAACAGGGATCAAACCCCTTGTTTTAACCATATGCCAATTTGTGAGCTTCAATTTCCATTGAAGTAACTGGAATTTTTACCATTGACTTCAATCAGCTTGTTAATCTGTGCCATTAGACCGTTGGGCCAGACAATAAGTGTTTTTGATTACATTAAGTCTAGGATATTTTTTCGTCTTTAAATTTAGAGTCTAATTTGCTGAGATACTGAGCCCCACACATCCAATTTAAATTAATGAGAGTTGTTGGTGCTCAGCTCTGAAAAATCAGAGTTTTGCTGCAATAACACAATAGACAAAAGAGCTATTTTTCAGGAAGCAACCTCTGAATGTTTTCTGTCAGACAATGCCGATATCATTTCTAGAGTCAATAAACACAAACTGTCAGCCTTGCTCAATGGAGATGATAAATCTTCAAACAACTCCATAATGTGCTTTTACTAGATGTTAAAATGTTTGGGTTTGAGCTGTAAATAAATTCCTGTCTGACAGCAGTGTGCTTCCTCAGTTTACACAATAAGTCTTTATAGAGATAAACAGCCAAGGAGCTAGTCTCTTTTTTTAAAGTTCTAAATTTTGCTAGTTAATTTTTATGTAATTTCTTTGCATACAAAGAAAACCCTGCCAGAACACACAAATTTCACCTACATCAAAAGGAGTGTGAAGAAAATGAAATTTATTACAGAAACAAAACAACCCAAAACAGCCCCCACCCAAAAAAACCCTAAGACCCGCACACTGAAAAAAAGCCAAAATGTTGAGCAACACCATACCTAACGCCTTTCTTTTGTATATGTGTTTTATATCCTCAATACCTTGGTACACAAACATGAATCTAAATGGTTGAATCTTATAGTTCCAATTGATAGTGGCTCAGCAGTCGCTGCAATTCCAAACAAAAAAAATTGCTTTGGGATGCAGACGTGCAAAGACCAAATACGATTCTTTGTGGGGCTAGTAACGCTATGTTTGTTTGTGACCAGTTCTTTGGGAAATTGAAGAAAGGACAGAAAATTCTTCAACAAATAATATATGTAATACAAGGACCAACAATTCTCCTATTTGGGTTGCCAGCAAAACAAGCTCTACAGCTACTAGAAAAACTGGAATGCATGAATGGCAAAAAAAGCAAGACTATACAGGAGATGTATCCACATGTCTTCATAGGGCTAGAAAAAGCTGTCAGGAAAATACAAAATAAAACTGATGCCATCAGCAACTCTCTTTGCTCTGATAGCCCCATGCCACATCCTTGTATACTTTCTAGGGAAAGTCACAGAAGAATTAAATAGAATGAATGATATGGGGGTTATTTCCCAGATTAAAGAGCCCACTGTCTGGTGTGCAGGGATAATTGTAGTACAAAAACTCAATGGGAAAATCCACATTTGTGTGGACCCTTACACAACTTAATAAAGGTATGTGCAGAGAAAGACTCTTGCTTCCTGCAGTTGACTCAGACATTAGCTCAATTATGAGAGGTCAAAGTCTTCTCAAAGTTAGATGCTACAGCGGTCTTCTGGCTCATCCCCCTGCACCACCTGGCCAGCCTGCACCACTTCCCGCAGCTCCCATTGGCCGGGAATGGCGAACCGCAGTCACTGGGAGCTGTGGGGAGCCGTGCCTGCGGACAGTCAATGTAAACAAAATGTCTCGCGGCCCACCGATGGATTACCCTGATGGGCCACGTGCTGAAGGTTGCCGACCCCTGGTATATAGGGTTAGCATGTGTGTGTTTATAGGAATGCATAAAATTGTGTTATCAATCGCAGTTTATCTATGTAAACTTTAAATCATTTTAAGAACTGCTGCTAGCGATTTGTTGCAAACTGGCCACTTGTAACAAAGCATTATGCTTAGAATCATTTGAACTATATGCTATTGTAGTTTGAATGCTCTTTAACTTGCAATAAGGGATTGTGTCAGGGATTTTGTGCCTTGTTTAGGATTTTTAGATTATATTGTATTAGGAATTATTAATTACTTTAATAAAAGATATTTTGTTTTGGAAAGAATACTGCCTGTGTCACTTTATCAGGTTAAATCCATCTCCTTTAGTGTTTCTGTAACAACCCTGGAATCTTTTACCTTGGGAAGGACAGACTAAGGGAGTGATAGGCATATTATTATTATAGCAGCATCCCCAAATCCATTTTTGGGGCTAACAGTATCACTACATGATTTCAAGGCCCATAAGAACACCCGTCAAGATTGTTCAGCTCCATGTACTATTCTGATATACTTTAATGACTGGGCAGGTGTCACTGAAATGACGAAAATCAGCCATGTGACCAGTCCGGTGCAGAAGCGTAGTGTAATTTTCCATAAACTTCTTCATGCAGATGGAGGCAATGCTTAAGATTTGATCTGGAACTTTTTTGCTCATTCTTTGATTCGATTGGTGGTATACCTGTTCAGTGTTAATTGGGGATTCTATTTGTTAACCCGTAGAAGTGTGAGAGCTGGGAATAATGGGGACACAGATTTACAATAAATAGTACAGCATTGACGTCAGTTTATGAATTATAGCCCTGCAGTAATTCTAAACAGATTTTAAAAGATATTACAAATCCCTGCACTTAAGTAAGTTTTTTTTTTTTTTTTTAAAGTCTTTGGCCAGGAAAAAGCAGATTCTGCCATCTCCAATAGTGGCCCCTATTCATTTCATTCATATCCATTGGAACAATTAAAAAAAAATATTAAGGCCAGTTGCATATTTAGAATGAAAACTATCCTTTCAGCTGATCATACTTTTATTACGAAGAATACTAGTGCAATCCCTGAGCATGCTCCAGTAATACTGGGGTTTTAAAATGTTTTTATCCTAGTCAGTTCACCTTTGGGCCGTTACCTGCTTACATCAATCTTGAGCCTGTATTGCTAGGTGCTATACCTGTAGTATCAAGAGGAGGTGTTACTCCCAAAATGCTCATTGAACATGAGGCATGGAAGAAATGAAAGGCTCAAGGCCAGCAGCAGCAAACCAGAAGGATGAAGACAAGTTTATAAAGTCACCAAATGTTATGCAAAAAGCATGTCTGGGAAAGAAAAAATATAGAGAAGCTATTTGTTTAGTCTATCACAAGAAAATGCGTGTACTCTCTGTATGGCCCTGTAACCATCCCCTTGTGGCCTATCAGGGCACAGCTCATCCCACAGCAGGTCCCCAGGCATCATCCTTCACAGATTAGGTGTCATGGCACCTTAGCCCTCCAGCTATGGCACGCTCACATCCTACCCTTTCTGGGGTGTCAGAGTTCAAAACAAAAAGGAAATTAATGAAGCAGGGTTGTCCACAGGTTTGTCAGGAGGACCCACGCCCATCTACGCCAGGCTTTTCTCTGGGAAGCCAGTCCCTTTCTGATCGTTTTCCTGGACCTACTCTTCCCATCTATCAAATAGCTCACCCAGGTAGCAAGCGACCTTAGGTTCTCCGCTAGAACCAGGCTTTCCTCATCAAGGAGGTAACAGAGCTCTGCTACCTTCTGTCAGTCCTGATCTTCCTCTTATCCTTTATGGTGAAGTACACTCCCCTACTGAATCTATAACTGCCATCCACTATATTCCCTGTACACTCAGCCTCTACACTCTCATACGCTGCTCTATATCCTTAAAAAAAATAGAACTTTTTAAATGTTACCCCACTTTGCCAATACTCTCACTAACCCCCTTGTACGTATTCTATCACCTTCAAGCACCTAATTCTTCATAAAGAAGTTTTCTTTCCTGAGAAAACTCTCAGCAGGCCCATATCAAAAGATCAACTGTTTCTTTAACCTTGCATGTGTTACATAACCCAGCTTTGTGTCTAGTCAATAAATATAAATTATTATTCAAACCAGTGACTAGCTAACTGTCTAAATACCATGTAATATTCACCGATCCTTTCATAACGTTGGAGTAGCACATTATCCTTTAATTCGGGGCATACTTCATAGAATCATCTTCCTCTTTTCTTCATAGTCCATAATTCTTGTCATTCCTTTTTTAACTAAACTTTTAAGTTCCTGCTTACTCAAAGGACTCTTTATATCAATTTATCCATTTTTAACGCATGTTTCACTTCCTTATCTGCTATTTCATTGCCAGGTATCCCAGCATGTGCTGGAATCCATACTAGTACTATTTTTACTCCTGAGCATACTAACTCTGTTGTCCATAATATTTCATTTATTAGATCATGCCTGCTTTCTGAGGTACCCCTTTTAATTGCCAGTATATTTGATAATGAATCCAAAAAAATAACAGCTGCAGCAGGCCGTATATCCCTTATCCAGCCCTGAACTAGACTAGGGGTGTCCCTCTTTTAGCTCTTCTCTCCACACCTGTCATTGGCTGCAGGTGTAGTGGGATGAGGTCAATGGGTCCACAGACTCTTCTTAACCCTCTCGTTACTGGGGGGTGGGAGGGGGAGTCTGTCTCCTTAACCCTCTCATTGTGATTGTGGGGCAGAGACAGTGGCGTAGCCAGGTTTAGAGAACAGGGGGAGCGGAGCTAAAAAAAGGCGCCAGGAGCAAAAAGCGTCGGGAGCAAAAAAAGATGCCGGGAGCAAAAAAAATGCTCCGCTCTGGCTGCAGCGCAGGAGTAAAGGGCGTCGGAGCACAAAAAAGGTACCGCTTCTGCTCAGTGAGGTAGCGGCCGCTCCCCCTGCTCCCCCCCCTGGCTATGCTACTGGGCAGAGAGGCCCCATCACAGTGCCCTATGGGTACGTCTACACAGGGATAAAAGCTCTTTGACATGGCCATGGCTGGCTCAGGTTGGCTGACTTGGGTTTGTGGGGCTTGGGCTGCAGGGCTAAAACTTGCTGTGTAGATGTTGGGACTTAGGCTGCCTACACTTCCCTCATGTTAAATTTTCAAACAAGCACCATTGTGCTTTCTCCCATGTTGCTCCACATGCTTGGGAATTGCTCCCTGGAAACATCCACAAAGCTGACTCATTCTGCACGTTCACATCCCTCCTCAAAACTCTCCTTTGCCATGATGGTCCTACAGAACAACTTGACGATGGCTAAGCTACTGGTGTGCAGAGACCACTGCCTACCAGGCAGACTGATGTGGTCTCACTGTTTCCCCTGGCGGTCTGTTGTACCTGTTGTCTCTTGTGTTATATTTAGATTGTAAGACCTTTGGAGCAGGAACTGTCTTTTTGTTCTGTGTTTGTACAGTGCCTAGCACAATGGGGTCCTGGTCTGTCACTACAGTCCCTAGGTGCCACGGTAATACAATTAATACACGTGGGTGTTTGTGTTGCTTACATGTGCAGTGTCTAGTACAATGGGATCCTAACGCCTGGTTAGGTACTACTGCAATAGAAATAATACTAAAACTCACAATAGGTTCCTGACTAACCCAGATCTAGAGCTTCATTTGTGAAGATCCTACTTCTAAAGAGATGAGCTATTGAGCCAACACAGAAGAAAAGAAACGATCATATTATAAGCAAAATCACCCTCTCTCTCAGTACCATAGTGCCCCTCAATAAAATGTGTGAAGTCACAATGATGGACTCATGTTCAGCTTGATTCTACTCTGTGCAGGGTCTAGCCAATATCCCACTGGAGTTGGGTGGATGCATGAATGCCAGTTGTAGGGACACAAGAGCTGGGCTCAATCTTACCCTGGACTGGACTGTTGCATTTGAGGGAAAGGGCACAGACAGCCTCTTCACTATATGCAAGCAGCAAGGCAGAATCACGGAACTGTGCTCAAGAGTAAGATAGCACTAGGAGAGAGGGCCAACTAAAGTGCTGACCCGCATAATGTCCCCAAGGAGGTATGGTCTGTGAGTGGGGCCAGCTAGTGTGTGCCGCGGCTGCTGTCAGGAGTAAGTGCTAGCTAGGGATGGATCGAGTGCCTGTTCAGAGCATCAGTAAAGTGTATTTCTGAGCATGTTTCCCTCCCTGTGGAAATCTGCCGACTGGTGAGATTTCTGTCACACAGGAAGCAGCAATCAGTGTCTCTGTCTCCCCTGGTTATGCAAGGGCAGGATTTGGCCCTATATATTCCCAATCAGTTGTGGAAACAAGGGTTAAAGAATTTGACTATAGGCCTCTCAGTTATGTCAAGACAGAGCACAGTCAAGCTAACTCTCAACTCTCATGACGTGAGACTTGTGAAAGCAGGATCTGTGTCTGAAGCGGGTGGGAAACAACAGTGCAGAGTCAGTGTGACCTAGCGGTGAAGATAGTGATGGTTTGAGAACAGAAGTGAGACAGAAGTGAGAAAATACTGGAATGGGAAGGACATAACATAAATAAACTGCAGATGTTTTCAATTAATGCATGCCACTAAATTGTATAAATGCTTGAGTGAGAGTGTTTGTACTTTGGAGAAACTGAGGCAGAGATGCTCTCTGTCAGCTGTTTGTCTTCCCTGGCAATTTCCTGAAATAAAGCTGTCTCTGATTTTGTTGCATTCCAGCCTGAGAGTGAGGATTTATTTTCTTCCACACAGTGAACAGGTAAGCAATTTCAGCCAAACAAAGGAAATAGAAGGAAGTCTTCAGAGAGGTGATTAATTTATATCATAATCTGATAAGCAATTACTCATGAAATTTCAAGAGCAAGACTTAATGCATGTTGGTTAATTTTGGTGATGAATTGTTTATATGGCACTCCGAGGCATTCTAGTAAATGCAATTAGCTTCCCTATGTGAGGTATAAATGCGCATCCTTGTTAAAACAAAAGCTCATCTTGAGAAACAGTTGATGCTTGGGTGTAACGGTGACAGATTCTCTCCCCCTTTGCTGGCTACTTTGTGCCTCTCTGGCTCTGATTGGCCATCTGAAAATTCCCCCAGTGTTCCCTTTTCTGCAAGACCACCGGATTCATTCATAGATTTTAAGGTCAGAAGGGACCATTAGATCATCTAGTTTGATTTCCTGTATAACACAGGTCATGGAATTTCAATCCAGATAGCAAGTGTGAAAACGGGACACTTTTTGGGGAGGATGAGGTGGGGTATATAAGACAAAGCCCCTAGTGTCGGGACTCTCCTGATAATAGCGGGACATCTGGTCACCCTAATCCAGTTACTCCTATAGCGAGCCCAATAATTTGTTTGACTAAAGCATCTCTTCCAGGAAGACATCCAGCCTTGATTTTAAAAGATGAAGAATTCACCACCATTTGCCATGATTGCTTTTCTCCAGCTAGCTGGTATTTTCATCTTGTTAGAACACAACAAAAACAAAAAAGTCAGAGTTTAAGCAAGTTTCATTGTTGCTATCTCCCTTAATAGTACATATTGTTTGAACCTGCTGATTTGTATATGTTCATATTTTCCAAGCAGGCCCATACCTGCTATGTATCAATAGTTTATTTCCATGGATTAGCATCTGCCTTACTCCATGGGTAATCTCATTGATTTCAATGAATCCAGTTACAGAATAAGGTAACTACTTGGTGTGATCAGGGGTATCAGAATCTAGTCCTTAAAGTTCTTCCTTTCTTCTTGAAATTTCTCCATTTTCCTTGCTGAGTTTTGAAAAGGACCTCAGCATCTCTGACATCTGACAGCCATTAATTCCCACCCACTCCTCAATTTACACATGGACTGACTTTCTCTCTACCCCCTCTTTTTACTCCAGTGTACTTAGGGAAGGATTTTTTCCCTGTAGTCCCTCTGGCTAGCATTCATTTCTACTGTTTTGGTTTTTTTGCTGCCCTTAGCTTTCCCCTGCAAGCCTTAACGAACTCTCAGAATTCTTGTTTGGCCCTTTTTCTGTCTACAGAACATTTTTTCCCTAACCTCAGATCTTTAAGCAGTCTCTCAAGAAGCCCCACTGGCCACATTTTGTTCCTTGCATTCTTTTTATTTTTTCAAAGGCTCTCCATCTTAATTAGGATGTCTTTTAGGATTCCCCTAATTCTTTGCCGCTTGGTAGATTTTAATACAGCCTCCCATCAGACTTTACTTGGTGGATTTCTTTCAAATTAGTTTGTATTAGTTTTATAAGTGATCATAGAATCATAGAATCATAGAATCTCAGGGTTGGAAGGGACCTCAGGAGGTCATCTAGTCCAACCCCCTGCTCAAAGCAGGACCAACCCCAACTAGATCATCCCAGCCAGGGCTTTGTCAAGCCTGACCTTAAAAACCTCTAAGGAAGGAGATTCCACCACCTCCCTAGGTAACCCATTCCAGTGCTTCACCACCCTACTAGTGAAAAAGTTTTTCCTAATATCCAACCTAAACCTCCCCCTCTGCAACTTGAGACCATTACTCCTTGTTCTGTCATCTTCTACCACTGAGAACAGTCTAGATCCATCCTCTTTGGAACCCCCTTTTAGGTAGTTGAAAGCAGCTATCAAATCCCCCCTCACTCTTCTCTTCTGCAGGCTAAACAATCTCAGTTCCCTCAGCCTCTCCTCATAAGTCATGTGCTCCAGCCCCCTAATCATTTTTGTTGCCCTCCGTTGGACTCTTTCCAATTTATCCACATCCTTTTTGTAGTGTGGGGCCCAAAACTGGACACAGTACTCCAAATGAGGCCTCACCAGTGCCGAATAGAGGGGAATAATCACGTCCCTCGATCTGCTGGAAATGCCCCTACTTATACAGCCCAAAATGCCGTTAGCCTTCTTGGCAACAAGGGCACACTGTTGACTCATATTCAGCTTTTCGTCCACTGTAACCCCTAGGTCCTTTTCTGCAGAACTGCTGCCCAGCCATTCGGTCCCTAGTCTGTAGCAGTGCATGGGATTCTTCCGTCCTAAGTGCAGGACTCTGCACTTGTCCTTGTTGAACCTCATCAGATTTCTTTTGGCCCAATCCTCTAATTTGTCTAGGTCCCTCTGTATCCTATCCCTACCCTCCAGCGTATCAACCACTCCTCCCAGTTTAGTGTCATCTGCAAACTTGCTAAGGGTGCAGTCCACACCATCCTCCAGGTCGTTGATGAAGATATTGAACAAAACCGGCCCCAGCACCGACCCTTGGGGCACTCCGCTCGATACCGGCTGCCAACTAGACATGGAGCCATTGATCACTACCCGTTGAGCACGACCATCCAGCCAGTTTTCTATCCACCTTACCGTCCATTCATCCAGCCCATACTTCTTTAACTTGCTGGCAAGAACGCTGTGCGAGACTGTATCAAAAGCTTTGCTAAAGTCAAGAAATAGCACATCCACTGCTTTCCCCTCATCCACAGAGCCAGTTATCTCATCATAGAAGGCAATTAGGTTAGTCAGGCATGACTTGCCCTTGGTGAATCCATGCTGACTGTTTCTGATCACTTTCCCCTCCTTTAAGTGGTTCAAAATTGATTCCTTGAGGACCTGTTCCATGATTTTTCCAGGGATTGAGGTGAGACTGACTGGCCTGTAGTTCCCCGGATCTTCCTTCTTCCCTTTTTTAAAGATGGGCACTACATTCGCTTTTTTCCAGTCATCCGGGACCTCCCCCGATTGCCATGATTTGTCAAAGATAATGGCCAATGGCTCTGCAATCACATCGGCCAACTCCTTTAGCACCCTCGGATGCAGTGCATCCGGCCCCATGGACTTGTGTTCGTCCAGCTTTTCTAAATAGTCCCGAACTACTTCTTTCTCCACAGAGGGCTGGTCACCTCCTCCCCATACCGTGCTGCGGAGTGCAGCCATCTGGGAGCTGCCCTTGTCATGTTATTCTCCCAGGGGACCTTGCCCATCAGTTCCCTGAGGGAGTCAAAGTCTGCTTTTCTGAAGTCCAGGCTCTGTATTCTACTGTTCTCCTTTCTTCCTTGTGTCAGGATCCTGAACTCGACCATCTCATGGTCACTGCCTCCCAGGTTCCCATCCACTATTGCTTCCTCTACTATTTCTTCCCTGTTTGTGAGCAGCAGGTCAAGAAGAGCTTTTCCCCTAGTTGGTTCCTCCAGCACTTGCACCAGGAAATTGTCCCCTACACTTTCCAAAAACTTCCTGGATTGTCTGTGGACCGCTGTATTGGTCTCCCAGCAGATGTCGGGGTGATTAAAGTCACCCATGAGAACCAGGGCCTGTGATCTAGTAACTTCTGTTAGTTGCTGGAAGAAAGCCTCGTCCACCTCATCCCCCTGGTCTGGTGGTCTGTAGCAGACTCCCACCACGACATTACCCTTGTTGCTCACACTTCTCAATTTAATCCAGAGACTCTCAGGTTTTTCTGCAGTTTCATACTGGAGCTCTGAGCAGTCATACTGCTCTCTTACATACAACGCAACTCCCCCACCTTTTCTGCCCTGCCTATCCTTCCTGAACAGATTATATCCATCCATGACAGTACTCCAATCATGTGAGTTATCCCACCAAGTCTCTGTTATTCCAATTACGTCATAATTCCTTGACTGTGCCAGGACTTCCAGTTCTCCCTGCTTGTTCCCCAGGCTTCTTGCATTTGTGTATAGGCATTTAAGATAACTCACCGATTGTCCTGCTGTCCCAGTATGGGGCAGGAGCCCTCCCCTCTTGCACTCACCTACTTGTGCTTCCTCCCGGTATCCCACTTCCCCACTTACCTCGGGGCTTTGGTCTCCTTCCCCCGGTGAACCTAGTTTAAAGCCCTCCTCACTAGGTTGGCCAGCCTGCTTCCAAAGATGCTCTTCCCTCTCTTCGTCAGGTGGAGCCCGTCTCTGCCTAGCACTCCTTCTTCTTGGAACACCATCCCATGGTCAAAGAATCCAAACCCTTCTCTCCGACACCATCTGCGTAGCCATTCGTTGACTTCCACGATTCGACGGTCTCTACCCCGGCCTTTTCCTGCCACAGGGAGAATGGACGAGAACACCACTTGCGCCTCAAACGCCTTTATCCTTCTTCCCAGAGCCACGTAGTCTGCAGTAATACGCTCAAGGTCATTCTTGGCAGTATCATTGGTGCCCACGTGGAGAAGCAGGAAGGGGTAGCGATCTGAGGGCTTGATGAGTCTCGGCAGTCTCTCCGTCACATCACGAATCCTAGCCCCTGGCAAGCAGCACACCTCTCGGTTTTCCCGGTCAGGGCGGCAGATAGATGACTCAGTCCCCCTGAGGAGAGAGTCCCCGACCACCACCACCCTCCTCCTCCTCTTGGGAGTGGTGGTCGTGGAACCCCCATCCCTAGGACTGTGCATCTCATGCCTTCCAATCAGTGGAGTCTCCTTCTGCTCTGTTCCCTCAGATGCATCATTCACTCCACTCTCTGCACTAGTGCCTGTGGAGAGAACATGAAAACGGTTGCTCATCTGAATATGCGTTTCTTGTACATGGACTTGTCTCATACTCTTTCCTCTTCTGGAGGTCACATGCCGCCAATTATCCTCGCTGGTCTTCTGTCCCCGCTGCGCAGCCTGCTCTGAATCCTCACAACACTGTGCCCGCTGAAGCCTATCCTGACGTCTATCCAGGAACTCCTCATTTTCTTTTATGGAATGCAGGGTTGATACTCGTTTCTCCAGACCTTGAATCTTCTCCTCCAATATGGAGATCAGCTTGCACTTTGTACAGACAAAGTCGCTTCTATCCTGTGGAAGAAAGACAAACATGGCACATCCTGTGCAGGTCACGACAGCGGATCGCTCAGCATCCATAGTTTCTTCCTTCGAAGAGTTTCCTCACTTGTGGCAGAAGCTACTCAGGAAAACCTGCAAGGGGGATGCCTCAGTAGGTTCTCTCCAGGCGAACTCCCAGGCTAACTCCACCTGTTTGCTTCTCTGCTATGCGCTGCTCCGCTGGTGCGCAGCTGACTGACAGACTTTTTAGAAGAGTCTGCAATGAAGCACTCCCAAATCACACTTTTCAAACAGGAAATCAAACACTCTAGCACACGGTCAAAGTGCCAAACTGTCCCCTCAACAGATACTCACTCCCCCATCTGCAGCCACCTGGTTGCTCTGCCTCTCCCTTTAGTTTGGGTAAAAAGAATTAGGAATGGCAAGGATAGCTTGCCGCCTTCGCACTCCCCTTCCAAACTCCCTCTCAAACTCCCCTGTTTGCAGTCCCTGTTCGCAAAGCGCCCTGGTCGCTTGTGCACGGCTTTATAAAGCCCCGGCCTCCCTGATTGATTAGCCCCGCCCCCTGGTGTAGAAGCTCACAGCTTCCAACTGCCAGCCACAGCACACGGTCCTGCAAACAAACAAATGAACAAACAGACAGACACAAGCTCAGCACACAGCAAGTACCCCCAAACACACACTACAGACAGCCACTTACCCCAAGGGTCCTGTATTTGCTCCTGCTTTACCTGGAGCAATTCCTCTCAAACTCCCCTGTTTGCAGCCCCTGTTCGCAAAGCGCCCTGGTCGCTTGTGCACGGCTTTATAAAGCCCCGGCCTCCCTGATTGATTAGCCCCGCCCCCTGGTGTAGAAGCTCACAGCTTCCAACTGCCAGCCACAGCACACGGTCCTGCAAACAAACAAATGAATAAACAGACAGACACAAGCTCAGCACACAGCAAGTACCCCCAAACACACACTACAGACAGCCACTTACCCCAAGGGTCCTGTATTTGCTCCTGCTTTACCTGGAGCAATTCCTCTCAAACTCCCCTGTTTGCAGCCCCTGTTCGCAAAGCGCCCTGGTCGCTTGATCCCTTGGGTGGGGCTGCTGTGTACATTTGATTTTGTTTTGAATTCTGGACACTATAATCTTGAAAATAGTTCTGTAGGGTTATCTATCATAGCTGACTCATATGAAAAATGACAGCCAAGTCCCACCGCCTTCTCTCCCTGGCATGGAGGAGGATGCTTGCCGTGGAGCCAATGCAGTTTTGCATGGGAGGGGGCAGGATGCCAGGAGTCTGTGCAGGGAGTACACATATCCTGCACATCATGGCTGCTCGGGGGCACCTTTTGTGCCACCCTAGCATGGAATGGAACAGGATGTGGGGATGAAGATGGTCTGCTGTGTATGCAGAATTGCTAACTATTACTTCGTTCCTCGCTGTATTTGGAAGATCCGCTCACAGGGAGAAGAGGAGGAAGATATTGCAATGTGGATGTTGCAGTAGAGGCCACAGAGTGGTTTTGATGCTGCTCCCATGGTCTATTTAAAAGACTCTTTCCTAAGTCCCGCAGAGTTCCCTTATTTTCCTACACAGGTTGGCTCTGCTGGGTACGATGGACTGGAAGCACACATGAAAAGAACAGTTTGTTGTTGCAAGGTTTGGTAAGCATAGCGTTTGGTTAGTGTCTGTTGAGGAGGTGCCCTGCTATCATAGGGTGCAGGAGCCAGGGGAAAGGGCAGGAGAAAGACCTGAATTGCTAGAGTAGTACAAAGATTCAGAAGTCTCCAAATCCTGTTGAGGTCAATTGACGATGGGTTTTGTACTATATTTAAACCAGTTTAGATTCTCCAGCATTTTCCTGTACTAAGTAGAGCAGTAAAAAGAACAGGAGTACTTGTGGCACCTTAGAGACTAACACATTTATTTCAGCATAAGCTTTCGTGGACTACAGTCCACTTCATCGGATGCATAGAATGGAACACACAGTAAGAAGATATTTATACATTCAGAGAAACATGAAAAGGTGGAAGTACCCATACCAACTGTAAGCGGCTAATTAATTAAGAGGAACTATTATCAGTAGGGGAAAAAACTTCCCGCGCCGCTTCCTGCAGCCTCCATTGGCTGGGCACAGCGAACCGCAGCCAGTGGGAACTGCAATTGGCCAAACCTACGGATGCGGCAGGTAAACAAACTGACTGGGTACGCCAGGGGCTTTCCCTGAACAAGCGGTGTCCCAAGTTTGGGAAACACTGAAGTAGAGTATTCTATGTCATATCCTAATGGGATCTGTCTACTAAAATACTGTATGCATCCATTAAAAAGTGTGTAATGGCGACCTATTGACCAGGAATACAATGTGCCAGGGCATTTTATTACCTTACAGCTACTGTTGCCCTGAGGGTGACTATTCGAAGTGAACTTCCAATAAGATAACTGAAAATTATTTTGAGGGAGAAGGCTGCACACTTATGATCTAGCTTGTACTTAAAATGGTTTGTATGTTTTTTGTTTTGAAAACACATCATTGGCTGAGTAGAAAGCCTATGGTCATATATCTCAATCTTCCCCAAACCTAATGTGAGACAGGCGCTTGACAGAAAAAAACAACAAAAGCAATGGAGCAGGAAGTTTATCTGAGGTAAACGATTTGTCTGGCAAAATAATTTTTTTTAACTTTTACCATTGCCTGGAATAGTGTGATACTGAAAAATCAATAGTAGTATGTTTTGAGTGGAGTTTGGGTTCCAAATAAATGATGTTCATGTTCCTTGTTGGCAGAGTGGAGAGGTATTATATTCCCATGCTTTGGGGGTTAAATTAATTTGAATTCATGGATTACATTCATGCAGGAAGCCCCTTAATGCAGCAGGACCAGCATGATTTTGCTGCATACAGGGTGGGAAGTAACCAAGCTGGTGTACCAGGAGACTCTGCATTACCTGTGCATGGCTGAGCTGGGCTCTGTCAGGGTTCCCTCCCCACTCTGAACTCTAGGGTACAGATGTGGGGACCTGCATGAAAACCCCCTAATCTTATTTTTACCATCTTAGGTTAAAAACTCCCCAATGTACAAATGTTTCCTTGTACATGGGATTAGGTACACTGCCACCACCAAGTGCTTGAAACAGGAACCAGGGAAAGGGACCACTTGGAGTTCTCCTTTCCCACCCTGATCTCTCCTCAAGCCCATACACCCCCTTTCCTGGGGAGTTTGAGAATAATCTCCTAACCAATTGGTTACACAGTGATCCAAAAACCCACCCCCGGGGTCTTAGAACAATAGAAAACAGTCAGCTTCTTAAAAGAAGGATTTTATTAAAACAAAGAAGGTAAAAATCATCTCTGTAAAATCAGGATGGTAACTATTTTACAGGGTACTCAATTTCCAAACTCAGAGGGATTCCCCCTCTGGACAAAACCTTAAAGTTACAGAAAAACAGGAATAACCCCTCCCTCTAACACAGGGAAAGTTCAAGCTACAGAAACCAGGAATAAACCTCCCTTTTTACACAGGGAAAGCTCCACAAGCAAAAACAAACAAAACCTATTCACAATGCCAGACTAACTTACGTGAAATGGTGAAGGTTTGATGAGGTTGGGTTGGAGGAGACTGATTTTCTGCCGGCCCTTTTAGTCCCCAGAGATCACACTGATCCAGACAAAGAACCACACACAAAACCTTCCCCCCTCCCAAGATTTGAAAGTATCTTGTCCCCTTATTGGTCAGATGCCAGCCAGGTTACCTGAGTCTTAACCCTTTACAGGTAAGAGAATTTTATAGTACTGTATCAGCTTCTTAACCCTTTCCCTTTATATTTATGACAGGCTCTGTGCTGAGCTGGCGTGGGATAGGAAGTGTGAACAGTGGATCTGTGACTGGGTGGATTCAGAGGCCCCAAACCCCAGTGTAGGACATGAGTGGGGGTTGTGGCAGCTAATCCATCCCTAGAGCTGGAGTAGTAATCATGGCTGTGGAACTGACCCATGCCCTACCACTGTCCCCCAGAATCATTGTGTAGTGTCTCCCCACACCTATGTACTCAGACATTGTGCATGGTGTGTTTGAGTGAATTTCACCCATCACATCTGATGTGGAGTAACACTCAGCTCAGTGTATGATCTATGATCATAGACGGCTGGAAGCATTTCTAGTGCATGGGCTAGCTAGGGAGTTTTTTCCTGAAAATGTTTAGAAGTTTGTGCATATAATAGCTTACATAAATTGCACACACAATAACTGGCAAGCCGAATGGTCCATTAGTACTGGCAGTGTTCCATCTCCTTGTTTCAGAAGTATTTGATAATAGATGGGTAATATACTCTGTACATTATATTAATAATTTATCTTAGTTCGAGGAAAGTGTGTCTGGTCTGTGAAGTAGAAAGTTACCAAGTCATGGGTAGTGAGTACGTCAACAGAAAGGGCTATTTCTCTATGGTATTGCAGGTGCTGGTGGATCACCATGTTCGTTTCACTGACACCAATGTGGGGTGGTCAGGGAAGGTGCATGATGCACACATCTTCAGGAACACTGGCCTGTATAGAAAGCTACATGCAGGGACGTTCTTTCCAGACCAGAAGATTCCAATAAGGGATGTGGAAATGCCCATAGTGATCCTGGGAGACTCCTGTGGCTTATGAAACCTTACCCCGGAAACCTTGACAGCAGCAAAGAGTGCTTCAACAACAGGCTCAGCAGGTGAAGAATTACCATAGAATGTGCATTTGGCAAATTAAAGGGTCACTGGCGCTACCTTTTTGGCAGGTTAGACCTCAATGAAGAAAATATTCCCATGGTCATAGCAGCCTGCTGTGCTCTGCACAACATTTGTGAAGCCAAGGGGACAACGTTTCCCCAGGGGTGGAGTGCTGAGTTGGATCGCCTGGCAACTTATTTTAAGCAGCCAGACACCAGTGCTATTAGAGGGGCTCAACAGGGGGGCTATTTGAATCACTGAGGCTTTGAAGCAGCATTTTGACAGTGAGCTCCAGTAATATGTCTTTTTGTAATGAATTGAGCCAGGCATTGTTTACTTGCCATATTGAATGATCCCTGTAATGATTCCTGAGTGTTAATTGTAGTCTGCAGATGTGTATGAATTTCTGTTGCAACCACCCTGTGTAGGTCACAAATAAAGAATCACTGTCTTCTTTGCAAGCCTAAATTTTTATTAAACAGCAACACACAGCTTAATATTTCTCTGAAGTGAGGCTCAGTGTGAGAGTCCAGCTGTCATTATGGAAAATTTCCCTAGAGTTGGAGTGCAAGGGGTGCTGTGATGGGCCAGGAATGTGAGAGGAATGTGTGTCGGGAGTTTGGGGAAGGCAAGAAGGCTGTTCTGTATGGGCTGAAGGGGGAGTTGAGCACACATATGTTCCACCTGCAGCACAATCAGGGTCCTCAGTGTGTCTGTTTGGTCCTTCATCAGATTTATTATCCGTTCCTGGTCCTGGCTACTCTCCTGGATATCCATGTCTAGTTTTTTGTTTGTCTCTCTCCATGCTCTGTGCTTGCCATAGGCCTGATCTGATGACTGCAGCACTTCGCGAAACATGTTCTCCTTACTCCTCCTCCTTGTTTGCCTCCTTATCTGATGGAGGTGCTCCACCGGTGTGTAGGAGCTGGCCCTCAAAGGTACATCTGCAGAAACAAAAGAAACAATACACGGAGTCAGTATTATGAGTGCACTCACTCATCATAAATTGAATCATAAAAGTTACATACACCTCTTTCTCATTTTCCCTTGGCAAGCATGCAGCACGGCGAGAGCAATAAACATGGTGATTTCAGCCAGGGGAGGAATATGCAAGATGGGACAAAGGGTCTGGGTGGTTTCAGAAGGGGATCGCTACAAGCGTCTATGGACACTATTCTGAATAGTAGCACCGTTTTCCACAGGCGGGGGCGATCAAAGCTGAAATCACACTACTGAGGGTAACCGAAGATGCAAGGGTCTCCTGCGTGCGTGTGGCTTCAGCCTGGGTCTGTATGCTGCTCACCAGTGTGCTGCTTTGGTTTCTATGGAAGTAATTGCTGATTGGTGCAGCAAAGTTTCCTAGAACAGGGAATGAAACAAAGCAGCTCTGCCAAGGAACCTTCGGCAGACGACTGAAGAGTATTTGCAGGAAAGTTTCCTAGAGATTTCTAAGGAGGATTCCCAGACGATCTTGGTATGCGCTAGCAAATTTTTCCACAAGGCCCCCCACTGCATAGCTGCACAGAGGAATGAGAAGCAGTTGCAAACAGTACTGAGTGTTACTAATTTGTATCCCTTTCCCCACGTGCATGAGTACTTACCAGAGCTCCCCTCTCCTGCTTCGGGCACACCAGAGCCAGATTGCTGGGACTGGCTAGACTCCTCTGGAGTCAAAAAGAGGTCCTCGCTCACCATGCCACCAGATGAGTTCATCGCCTATCCCACATCCTCCTCCAACTCAACCTCTTCGTCCACCGCTTCGTCTTCAGGGTTGACTCTGCTGGCCTCCATCTTCCCTCCAGCCCCCCCTGGAAGTATCTACAGGGCTCTTGGTGGTGGAGGTGGGGTCACCACTGAGGATGGTATGCAGCTTCTTGTAGAAGCAGCATGTCTTCGATGCTACACCAGAGTGATAGTTGGCCACCCTTGCCTTATGGTACACCTGCCTAAGCGTCTTCATCTTAGGACGGCACAGCTGCATGTCCCTTTCATGTCCCTGCTCATCCATGCCATGAGCAATCTCCTGGTAGATGTCAAAGTTCCTATGGCTTGATTAGAGCTGTGACTGCACAGCCTCCTCTCCCGACAGACCCAACAGATCCAGCAACTCTGGTGTACTCCATGTGGGAGCCCATTTGCTGTAGAAAGCTGACATGGTCAGCTGGGAAGATGCGATGTGAGCTGTCCATGCCGAGCAAACAGGAAGTGGAATTTCAAAAATTCCCAAGGCTTTAAAGGAGGAAGGGCACATACCTGTGTACGTGGATGCAGGGCAGTGGAGTAGAAACTGCTTACCAGAGCGGTCATGATCGGCATTGTGGGACACCTCCTAGAGGCCACTTAGGGCAATATAAGCAAGCACGGTGTCTATATGGACACTGCATTGCTCTAACTTTGTCACAGAAAGCTCTATGCTGCTTGTTGAGGTGGTTTTATTATGTTAGTGTAGCAGGAGAGTTAAATCACATGGAGGAGCATTGTTGTGTGTATACCTCCACTTTTTTGTTGATGAAACCTGATTTTTGTTGACAAAACTGTGTAGTGTAGACAAGGCCTTATTCTAAAGCTTGCTAAATATCCCAAACTATAGTACTTCAACCCTTTAAGCACCTATGCTATATATTGCAGAGCTGGCTGAAAATGAATTGCACTATATACAGAAGCAGATAAAAAGGTTATAAAAATATAATGTGGAATTTGTTTGTTTTTATATGCTCATTAAAATGATTTATTACTTGGACAAAGTATAACTAAAAACCAATTAAAATATGAGAGTGCTTACTTTTGATGTGGTACATGTAATTTTGTAGGCGGCCAGAATATAATTTCATCATGGTGTACAGTAGTTTCTGAGTTCAAGTTGCTTCTGAGTTAATTACAGGTCTAATTCTCTATATTCTTTACTGAAAATATATCCTGATTGTATTGCACTGGTACACATCATTTAAAAAATCTATGTCTGTTTCAGAAAGGAATAAAATATATGGAGCATTTCAAATCTAGGTCAGTGGTTAGAACCTAGGCCAAGTGACCACAGATATTTGCCACCTGAGGGCTGTTTAGTGACTTGTGTGAAATGAATTGATGGGCTGAGTTCAGTTTCTTGGCAGGCGGGCATCCATATTTTACTTACTTACTTACTTACTTACTTACTTACACACACACACACACACACACACACACACACACACACACACACACACACACACACACACACACACACACACACACACACACACACACACACACACACACACACACACACACACACACACACACACACACACACACACACACACACACACACACACACACACACACACACACACACACACACACCCCCCCCCCCCCCCTCTACCTGGCACTTTATTGACCATTGCAGCAGGGAGACCCAGCAGAGATAGTCTTGAGGACAGCAATACCAGTTCTAGAGGTACACCCTCCATTCTAAAGTTGTGGAAGCACATTGGTGTGACGGAGTGAACTGTCATGAGAAGAAGGCTCTTCTCAAAGGCTCTGTAAGAAGATGGATGTATTCTGCCCAAGTGGTGTTAGGGACCTGTCACAATGTAGCCCTTTCAGAAGGAAGGGGCCAGTGTACCTGACATTTATCAGCTGCCTTCTAATTGGCTCTTAAGAAAGGGTAGCTGGGCCATATAAATGGGAGCTGCCTGGAGGAGTCAATGAGGAAAGGGCAGATGAGAGTTTTCAGAGACAGTAGGAGGTCCCTGAAGGAAGCTGTTGGTGGTTCCTGGGAGAAGTCTGAAGGCCAGGGAGCAGCAGACGGGAGTTGCCTGCTGACTTCCAAGCTGGAGAGCCAGAGCTGAAGGCAGGGGAGCAATGGAGGGGGATTACCTAATGATGTCTCCATGCTAGGGAGCTGGAGCCAGAGGACTGAGGGTAATAGGGAGTGAGGGATGCTTCCTGGTGTGGATGGACTCCCAGCAGAGATACTGTGGGGGTTGGTTCCTGATGAGAAGAGCAAGGTGGTACTCCATCTGGAAGGGCTGTGGTGACTGTGTTGGTAGAAGGACAGGAGAGGACCAAGAAGAACTGGGTGTGATGCTGGAGCGTGGTATGTGTTGTGTCAATGGACTAGAAGGTGTGGGGTTTTAAGGACTCTAAACAATGGGTGTGAGAAATGGACTATTTGAGTTTTTTATGGATTATCTGAACTATGTTTTGATAATAAACCAGCCCAAGGAGACATGGAGTTACTAGGGATGCTGGAGGAGGGAAACAGGCATGCCTGTTATGCTGCAGCCTCTCTCTGGAGGGTGCACCAGGTGGGGCTGCCCTATGACAGGCCCCAGGGTTGGAGCCCTGAGAGTAGTGGGGAAAGAGGCAAGGCTCCCCTTCTCCACCAATGTTACCTTACTTTTGTGTCAGGAAAAAACAAGACCATGGAAAGCCTGTCCCTACTTCAGAGAAGGATTCAGGGTATGATATAGAAAATACTTGTCATGCTGAAAGAGTGGGGGAGGAGAGGGATGATTATTTCCTTTTAGCTGGGCATACTGGGCCAGGGAGGAGTCTGGTTCCCTATATAACACAAGCTCTGCTACCTCTTGGTGTCTGTAGAAAGCAGCACCAGGGGAAGAGGTGGCGTCCCAATGACCTGTTGGAAACACAGAACTAGAGATTACCTGACTGAAAAGCTTTTTGACCTTTTTTTTTAAGACCGCTTTGGGGAACCATTAGCACTTTGCGCTCCCTAAACCTTTTGGGGATTGGATTTTATGCAACTTTGCCTGCTAGTGTAATAAACACCCACACATTTAAAGAAGTACTCCATCTCTTTCCTCCTTTGTACTACCACATCTGTGGTGGGCAGGACATCCTCACGCATCGCTGGTGGCTTGAGAGATAATCAACAAAGTTGGGAAGCTCACACTCCAGGACTTCATTCTCCAGGGCTGACAGGCTGGCACCTGTTATGGGTTATTTATTGACTTAAGAGCAACATCAAAATTAAAAATGCAAGAAAATAATAAACTATTATATAAACAAAGAAAGTGACTATTCTAATACTATCTCTGCTCCATGGCCAAGTAAACTAAAGGTGACCTGCAAGTGGATAGAAATGCACAAGGAGGTTCAATCATCCCAGGACAGAAAGGCAGTAAAGGGCAAGAGTTCAAGTATTCTATTGATTTGCTAGAGGGATTTTGCAGGAGCCACAATGGGTCATTATGATCTTGGCAGAAAAAAGTACATCTATCTGGTCCAGAGGAAGTTGGCTGCTCTGGTGCATGATAAGAAACTATCCAGCATACATACAGTCATCAGCCTTGTAAAGAGCGACATCTAGTGTTCTATACTTTCCTAGTGTGGTGTACTCTGCAATTTTATTTTCCCCCCTCTTTTCACATAAAAAAAATTCTGGACATCCACTGAAGGGGGCAAACATAGCTTGTATTAAACCAAAGCTGCTACTAAGAGGAAAAAATGTGATACCTGAATAAAGACGTCAGAGTCTCCTATTTTCCCCAAGATGTTGCAATGGAGTGTGAGGGTCCGTTCATCTTACTCTGTCATTCTTGCAAAAATGGTTCCTTGCTAAGCCTCTAGGTTCTTTAATTTTATATTTGTTAATTTAAGAATATATTTTAAAACAATATGAAATGATTTAGAATGTGGAAAAAACCTAGAGTTTGCCTTGAGTAGCCTCTCTGAGACAGGTCTTGTCCTCTGTTCACACCACTGCAATTTGTGTTCTGTCACAGAGCTCTATGTAAAGTGACATGTGGGGCCTTGTTCAACTTTCTCAACCCCCCCTAGATGGGTCTTTGTACCTCATATGTCATTGTTACTCTGTATCTCTTTGCCTGCAGCCTCCTTGGGTTATGACAACCTCCCCCGGCCCCATGGTTGTGTCAGGCTCTGCAGGCTCAGCTGCTGTCCCTACTTAGAACCCAAAGCCTTAAAGAGGAGCCAACAGCCCCTGCCAAATTAGCCTTATTCAGCTAAAATAGGTTGCATAGGGCCATGGCAGCCATTACTTGATGCAAGGATTCAGTACTGCCTTCCACCCATCCTAACAGTGAACTGTCATCTTTGTAACTTGACTGTAAAGCATTGAGCAAAATGAGGCCTTGAGCCTTTGACGGGGATTTCTAGGCACTGCCATAATACAACAAAAAACTAATAAAAGCAGCTGATTATCCTGACAAGTGGAGAGTGGAGGGTTCAAAGCCTTTAACCCAGCATAATCTGTGGGAAAAGGGCCATTCATTATTATTATTAACCATGTTTATTACCACAATGCTTAAGGTCCAACCAAGAGCGGAGCCTCATTGTGCCAGGCACTGTACAGACACAGAGGAGCAGCCAGTCCCTGCCCCAATGAGCTGAGAATCTAAAAAGTCAAGACAAACCCAGGATGGGGGAAGGGGTAGAACCCACAAGCAGAGGGAACAGTGTGATGGCTGAAAAGGTCATGTCAGTGCCACGATTTTTCAGTGTGTGTGTAATTTTAGGTAGGATGGGATCGGCTACATGGAAAGCCCAGGGAAGAGAGAGGAGACATGGAAGGGAAGGGAAGTGAGGGGGGCGGGCGTGGAGCAAAGCTGATGTGAAGAAATTGAGGGAGGCGGAGAGTGGAACAAACAACCAATCTGCATTGGACAGAGAAAATCCAACCACAACTGAAAATGGTTCCCTGAATGTCCCAAGGTCCCTGCTTTGGCTGCTTCTGCAGCTAACCCTCACTGCCCTCCCTGTTTTCTCATTTGTTGTCCCCGCAACTTTACCTGAGCACTGAGTTCCATGGTTCCTCCTCTTAGGCTGGGAGAGGGGCCTTTAGATGTGGGCAGGAACAAGCCTACCACACCGGGAACTCAATAAGTGCTCCATAGGGCCTAATCGTTGTCTGGCTCCTCCTTGCAGTTTTTCTCTAAGGCCACATGGGGGAGGAGTGGAAGGCACCACATAGGTTCTAGCGCCCTCATAGTGTGAGGCTCTCCATTGCACAGTACTTGGGGGGGAAGGGTGGAGCTAGTACACCTGGCTGGGATCCATTTTATCCCTACCACCCAGTGCAGCAGTCTCTGCTTTGGCTACCTCTGCAGCTGCTCTTACTGGTTGGAGTCTCTGTTTGGTTCCTCTCCGCATTTCCTCCCTCCTCCACCCCAAGGCCACATGTGGCTTGGGAGTGGAGGCATCACCTGGGTCCTAGTGCCCTCAGGGAGGGAAGGTTTGAGGGTTTTTCTGAAGGAAGAATTACACTGCAGTGGTTGCAGCGACAAAGGAATGGTGATAGAGATTTCAGGACTGAAGTAAATAAGAGATCAGTTCCATATAAGTCGACCAATTCAGTTTCAAGTATAACCATAATAAAGCCAGTGGCAGGCAGTAGATCTGGGTCTAGCAGATAAGTGGGGAAAATTTGCTTTGTGACATGCCCAGCTGCACATTAGCACAGAGTCAGGAACCGTGCCTCCAGCGACTGCACACTAGCTGAACACTGATTGAGGGGTAGGTTTTTTCCAGCTATAAATACAGTACCTGATTTTTACCTGCTGGTTTCCTAATAGAAATTTGAGTGCCATCAGTCTTAACAGTGACATTTAAAAAGGCAGCAATGCTATAAAAATCTGCCTAGGACTTCATGTTGGGAATTTTGCCTCAGTGGCAATGAAATGTAATTAGGCCGCTATTCTCTCAAGCCTTTAGCTGCCTGTTTATCGGCTGTACGCTAATTTAGGCTCAACTAAAGCCAAACATAATGCTAGAAGCTTTTCAGAAGCTGACTACCAAAAATATAGCACTGCTGTAAGTTACATATGGGCAGCAATGGCATGTCCTTGGCAATCACTCTAACAGCTCATGAACTATGGCCTTATTTAGTCATGCCCCATAGCACTGGCAAAGTTGTCAGCATTTTCATGACATGCACCTATTTTCAGTTGTTTAGCTGCCAAAGGCTACGTCTACACTGCACACCACTGGCGCAGCGTGTAGGGTATGTGTAGCTACATGCCACAGGGGAAATCAGGCTGTGTCCACACTGGTGTGTGTAGTTACACGTTTTACTGAAAGGCTCTGGAAGCGGGGATGCAATGGGGAAAGGTTCCAGATGCGAGGCGACAGCAGGATGTTACACTGCCAGAAACATCAGCATAGAGGGGGGAGGTACTTCAAGAGAGCCATGTAGGTTACATACCCGGGTACATACCAGGAGGACCTTATTCTACTCTACTCACCTAAGCAGTGCTGTTTATACCCATGTGTTTGTGTGTATAGTGTATGTATGCCACATGCTGCCAAAAGGAGTGCATAGAGTAGCCATATCTAAAGTGTCAGCCACAAGCTCTGTTTCCTTAAAAAAAAAGAAAAAGATGTGGAGGAGTAGACATTTTTTTCTTCCCCTGTTATTCTAAAAGGATTTTTGGTTGGTTTTTAAATAAATATTTCAGATAATTAGTCCGCATTTTGTAGGAGTCACTGGGGGTGTTCTGAAGTGTTTGAGAGAGTTCTCAATAGCCACTGTCTGCTTCAGGTATGAAGACCAGTTCTCATTAAGTTTATGCTCTGATCCTGCAGTCCTTGCTCAGAAAAACTTCCCATCAGACTTATTTCTATGGGAGGACTGCCTGTGTCCAGAGTGAATAATAATGGAGGAAGAATCTCTGGATTTGGCCCATTAACTCTATACTGAGTCAATATTTCTGCAGCTATTCAATATTTAAAATACAGTTTATCATCATAGAAATGTAGAGCTGGAAGAGACCTCAAGAGGTGATTTAGTGCAGCTATGCTGAGGCAGGATCAAGTATACCTAGACAATACCTGACAGGGGTCTGTTCAACCTGTTCTTTAAAATCTCCAGTGATGGGGATTTCACAACCTCCCTTGGAAGCCTATTCCAGTGCACAACTATCTTTACAGTTAGAAAGTTTTCCTAAACTTTCTAACCTAAACCTCCCTTGCTGCAAATTAAGCTCATTACTTCTTGTCCTGCCGTCAGTAGACATGGAGAACAATTGATCATCGTCCTCTTTATAACAGCCCTTACATATATGAAGGCTGCTATCAGGTGTCCCCTCAGTCTCCTTTTCTCAAGACGAAACATGCCCAGGTTTTTAAACTTTTTCCTTATAGGTCAGGTTTTCAAAACCTTTTTTCATTTTTGTAGCTGTCCTCTTGACTCTCTTCAAATTGGCGGCATCTTTCCTAAAGTGTGGCACCCACAATTGGACACAGTATTCCCGCTGAAGCCTTGCGAGTGCCAAGCAGAGCAGGACAATTACCTCCTGGGTCATACATAGGACACTCCTGTTAATACACTCAAGAATGATATTAGCGTTTTTAGCAACTACATCACACTGTTGGCTCATATTCAATTTGTGATCCACTATAACCCCAGATCCTTTTCAGCACTACAACTGCCTAGCCAGCTATTTCCCATTTTGTAGTTGTGCATTTGATATTTCCTTCTGTAATTAGTACTTTGCACTTTTTATTTATTGAATTTAATCTTTTTGATTTTAGATCAAGTTTCCAATTTGTAAGGTCATTTTGAATTATAATCCTGTCCACCAAAATGCTATCAACCCCCGACAGTTTAGTGTCATCTGCACATGTTAAAAGTATATTCTCCACTCCTTATCCAAGATGCTAATGAAAATATTAACTAGTTCAGGACTCCTGCAGGACCCCATTAGAGATGTTCTCTTAGTTTGACAGAGAACCACTGATAACTATTTAAGTTTTTCAACCAGTTTTGCACCCACTTTATAGTAATTTAATCTAGACCACATTTCTGTCGTTTGTTTATGTAATGTGGGACTGTGTCTAAAGCCTTACCAAAATCAAGATATATCACATATACAGCTTCTTCCCTCTCCACTAAACCAATAATCCTGTCAAAGAAGGAAATTAAATTGGTTTGGCAAGATTTGCTCATGACATATCTATGTTGGCTATCACTTATAATCCTATTATCCTCAAAGTGCTTACAAATTGTTTAAAAATTTGTTCCAGTATCTTTCCAGGTCCTCCTTGTTCCACTTTTTAAAGATAGGTACTATGCTTGTCCTTCTCACCCATTTACCCTGGCTCACCCATCCTCCATAAGATAAATGACTTGAAGATAATGACTAATGGTTATGAGATTGCTTCAACTAGTACCCTCAGATGAATTTTATCAGTGCTGCCAGCTTGAATACTTATTTATCAAAATGTTCTTTAACCTGTTCTTTCCTTATTCTGTCTTGTGTTCTTTTCCTCTTGTTGCTAATATAATTATGTTCAGCATCTGGTCACCATTAATCTTTTTTAGTGATTACTGAAGCAAAATATGCATGAAACATCTCGGCCTTCTTGATGTCATCAGTTGGTAGCTCTCCCTCCTAGCTAAATAGTGGACCTACACGTTCCTTCATTTTTCTTTTGCTCCTAATATATTTATAAATCATTATCTTACTGTCTTTTATGTCCCTTGCTAGGTATAACTCATTTATGCCTTACCCTCTCTCATTTTTCCACTGCATGCTTGTGCTGTTCTTTTGTACTCCCCTTAAGCAATTTGTCCATATTTCCACTTTTTGTAGGATTCCTTTTCGATTTTCAGGTCATTAAAGAGGTCCTGATGGAGCCACATTGTTTATTATTATTATTCCTATCTTTTCTTTGCATTGGGATGATTTGCTGTTGAGCCTTCCATATTACCTCAGAAACTAGTGGCTATGCTGAACTCCCTTTTCCCTTAGGTAAGGTTCCATGGGAAGAAAAACTGTCAGTTTTCTGAGCTTGTTTCCTTTTTTTTTTTAATCCATTGTTCTAATTCTGTTGTTCTCACTCCTTTCTTTCCTTGTAATTGTAACCCTTCTTCCAGGTGGTGTCAGCAGCAGCAAAGGATGGGTTCAGTATAACACAGAACTGGCTTGAGCCCCCATCCACTAATCTGGGAAAATTAATCACCACCCTTGGGCACCTCCAAGAGGCAACACTTCCCCTCTCACAAGCACTGAGTCTGTATAGCAGAGAAAACTTTTAATAAAAGGGGAAAGGAAACCAGCATTAATTTGGGAAAACACCACAAACATGAACAAAACTCCTGCCCCAGAGTAGATTGAGTAGTGCCCTTTTCCTCTGTTCTCACCTTGTGGTGTGAAAGTGCAACAAACAAATGTCTCTTTAACATGCCACTCTCCTCTCCCTCCACTGTCCCCTCCTGCCCCAATCACAGCTGCTCTCCTTGGTCTGTGGAGAGCCAGAGTCCAGAGGTGCATTCATGTGAGTTCACCTCCCACCCAGAAGGGGAGGGGGGGGGGGGGGAAGAAAGAAATGTCAAACAACGCCTTCACTGCTGCTGCAACTGACTCACAGTTGCCGCCGCTCACTCTGTGTCGCTGCCTGCTACCGCCCCTGTGCAGTCGTTCACTCGGCTGCTGTTTGTCGTGCCACAGTTCACTCCAACGCTCAGCTGCCCACCTTCACCTCCTGCCGCTCGACTGTAACTTCGGCAAGTTGGTCTCTTGAGGTTCTACCCAGCGGTCAGTGATTTCAGTTCTTAGTGGGGGAACCTTACTGCTGATGTCAGCTGGGCAGTAACACTGTCTCTCAGCAGACTCTTTCGGCTCTAGTGATCACTTAACAAAACAAAAAGACTCCTAAAGGAGCCTTAACTATCTCTATCCTTAAACAGAGGAGAGGGGGCAGGTTAAGGAATGCCTAGTACTCTTAGGAAGAGCCCCCACCTCCAGGCAGGATCACCAGTCCCCACCCCCTCTTACCCATCACAGCTTAGTGAGTTCAGTTCAGTTGCAGGTGACCCTCTCAATCAGGACAAGCTAAGTACAGTCTTGCTGCCCTTTATTCAGACAATAAGGATAACATTTCATCCTCCCTCCCGGTCACATTCAAGAATTTTATTAAGATAATGTCAAAAAATAAAAACAACGGTACAGAGTTTAAGCGTAGAAGTTTCTGGTTATCAGAGAATAAAGTACAGATTATCAAGGGGAGCAAAATTCGGTTTAGGATCGAATGATGTAAGGAATACATAATCTGCAAAATCCCCAATTGGGGGTAAAGGCTTAATGGATCAAAGTACAGAGATTGAGATATGAGGGTAAGTTGTTCATATATAATGGCTATGTTCAGGAGTGGAGTAGAATGAGTGGGTATGATGATGAGGATGGATTTACCCTCATTTGGTGAGATTTAATATTCAGTGAGTTTATGGTTCCAGTTCATATGGTCCACTGGGAAAAAGTCTCTCGGTCTCTTTCTCGTAGATGATACACGATGTCGTTCCGGCTCATGCCTCCTGGTACTGTCAGTGGCCGGTGATGTGTTCGATGTAGATGTCCCTGGACCATCGGATGGTGTCCGAGACCATGAGGCGTACTAAAGTGATTTGTAACCCAACACCAGTCAAAATGGATCACTTTGGCAAAACAGCCTGTCTGCTCATACCTAGGCAGAGTGAGTGTGTTCATGTAAATACAGTCTGGTCCTGAAGTATTTTCCCCTCCCCAGCTCATCACGAGCTGTCAGGCGAGAGCTCTTTCAAACCTTGCTTACATACTCATAAAAATGTATCATTTCATGATCACTTGTGCCCAAACTGACTTCAGACTTTAGAATCACAGTCAATTCCTCCCTGTTATCAGCATCAAGTCAAAAATGGCTGTTCTCCTCGTTACTTCTTCCACCTTCTGAAACAAGAAGTTGTCCCCAGTACATTCCAAGAACTTCCTGGACATTTTCTTTTGCCATGTTAACTTTTCCAACAGCTGTCTGGACATATATGAAAGTGTTGAAAAGGTGCTCAGTGCTGTACAAGCCATCAAGTACAAAAACAGTCACTGCTCTGGGGAGCTCACAATGAACCTGAGCCAGAAAGTTTGGAGCTGCTCAGATTCAGGAGTTTGGTTTGGTCCATGATGAAAACATGGGCCAGCCACAAAGTTTAAACCAAGAGATGAAAAGTTTCAAAGCTTTGGTGTGGTTTCACATCTGAAGCCGGATTCTCAGGCAAACTAATGTTGTCCTTTCATGCCACTGTGGCAATGTAAATCGGCCTTAAAATAAGCAGAATATCCCTCTTGCATATTCTTCCCATACATTAGGTTTTCATGGCTGGTGGAAGGGCTCTTTACAAACCTTGCTTCCATTCCCAAGTATAAGAGGATGGTTCAGGCATGTGGTCAGATTAGCACTGTATTACAACTGTTCTCTATTTCCCAGGCCCATAGAAGCCTGTAGGGAGCAGAGCATAAGTTAGTATGGCCTGGAGGTTTCTCCTGGTTACACTGGGGACCAGGAATATCCTCACATGACCCCAGAATGTGAGGTATGCAAAGATGGCTTGAAGCCTCCCTTCCTTCTCACCATATCTGCCCCTAATGCAAGAGTGCAATGAAAGATAATCCAGCTCCTCAGTTTGAGCTCTCATTTATACTGCATTTTATTTTATTTTGGAAGTCTATCTGGCTAGGTATAGTAATGTAAAAGTAAATGCAACAACACAACAGCATATATCTCCTCTTGGAGGATACTCCAAGCCTCTGGAACTACCATTTAACCTTTGTTTCATGTGTGAGGGCTTGTCTACACCCTGCTGGCAAAGTGCACTACAGGGGTGTGTTTGTAAAGAACTGGAGGGTGTTGCACTCTAATTGCCCCATGTAGCCTCTGCTGGTGTGCTCTAAAATGTAACTAGTTCATGTTAACTTAGTCCTGTTTGAAATTGGATTACATTAACATGAGCTTTCAGAGAGCGCCAGCAGGGTTTACCTAGGGCAATCAGAGTGTAGCATGTTAATACACATTACAAATTACACCTCTCTGGCATGCTTTGCCACACCATGTAGACAAGCCCTCAGCTGAATTAAAGCATGTTTTGCTTTTCACTAAACACTGTTACTACCCCATATAATGTAATATCAGGCATTGGGTGTGGTCTTGGAACAAAAGGAGTTTGTCACTATAGCTTTCTCTGTGATGAAAAACATATGTAATTTTAGACCAGTTACCATTAACAGGTCATAAACATTTTATTCTAAATACAGCTATAACAACTACACCGCTCTTATGTAGCCCAGTGGAACTTAGAATGTCAGTTCTCACCAAAATAATTGCTTACACAGTGGAAAAATCAGAGCTAAATGCAGAATTAAGGATTGCTTCTTTATTGGCCCTTCCAAGTTCTCATGCTGGTTTTGTTTTTCTACTTGAAATGTTTCTCTGGAAAGATAATAACTGATTGTTCTCAAAAGAAAGTGAAAAGAATTATTGCACTGTTCATGCTGCGAGGTGGTGATGGTAGAGATTCAGTTCTGGGGCCACTCCTGGGCCTAATCTGATCAAAGAATACTCTGTACCCAACGTTTGTGTTCCACTTCTAAGAAATTCCTTTAAAATTTTACCTGTTTAGCCAGGCTCACTTTTTCTCAGAGGGAGAAGGGTTGGTATTCCATGTCCCTACCTGAAGCTTTCATTTCACTCCCACCATACATGAAACCACATATGGCAGTGTGACAAAGTTCCTCCTCTACCTCGGTGGGTCCTGCCTTATAGGCAGATTTTGCTTGCCTCAGAGATCTTTCCTTCTGGTAGAACCCACAGTCCAGGTCAACTCCTCCTGTGTCTGATCAGGAGTTGGGAGGCTTGGGGGGAACCCGGGCCCGCCCTCTACTCCGGGTTCCAGCCCAGGGCCCTGTGGACTGCAGCTGTTTAGAGTGCCTCCTGGAACAACTGCACGACAGCTACAACTCCCTGGGCTACTTCCCCATGGACTCCTCCCAACACCTTCTTTATCCTCACCACAGGATCTTCCAGCAGTACGCCCTCCCACTCTCAGCTCCTAGTGCCTCTTGCTCCCAGCTCCTCGCACACATACCACAAACTGAAGTGAGCTCCTTTTTAAACCCAGGTGCCCTGATTAGCCTGCCTTAATTGATTCTAGTAGCTTCTTGATTGGCAGCAGGTGTTCTAATCAGCCTGTCTGTCTTAATTGTTTCCAGAAAGTTCCTGAGTGTTCTGGAACCTTCCCTGTTACCTTACCCAGGGAAAAGGGACCTACTTAACCTAGGGCTAATATATCTGCCTTCAACCACTCTCTTGTAGCCATCTGGCCTGACCCTGTCACTCTCCAAGTCAAAGAGAGCTGGACTGAACTCTGCTTATTATTTTTTCTAAACACCCAGTAATCTGTTTGACCTTTCTCAGAGCTTCTGACTTGTGGTTGGATTTCACTCTCTCAGTGAATTTAGGGCTGGTCATCACTACAGGGAAATCAATGCGGCTGCAATAGATGCAGCAGGGGTTGATTTATCAGGTCTAGTGAAGACTCGCTAAATTGATGGTAGAGTGCTCTCCGGTCGATCCCAATACTCCAGATCTGAGAAGAGTAAGGGAAGTTGACTGGAGAGCGTCTCCTGTTGATGCAGCGCAGTGAATACACCGGGGTAAGTCGACCTAAGCTACATCGACTCCAGCTATGTTATTCACGTAGCTGGAGAAGTGTAACTTAGGTCAACGTACCCCGGTAGTGAAGACAAGCCCTTAGTGACAGAAGAATCTGCACACAATATGCAAGCTCAGATACCAGGGTGAGTTAACTCAAGGAGGTGAACCATTATGATACTCTTTTCCCATCACCTTCATCAACAATGAAACTTTCAAGAGTGACCTTAGAAAAATTGAGATTTTTTTTTCATTTTGAAGATTGTTTTCTCTTCTTTAACAGATCTGAGTGTCTTTTGTAGTTATTTCAGTAGGTGAACAGTAGTGTAGGGAGATCTTAGATTTGCAGTTGTGTGAATTTCAAGTTGGGTCCTCAGTAAATTTATGGCTTGCGTCTCAGGGCCATTTATATTTCTTATCAGTATATAAGGGAGCTATGCTTATTGTGACAGGCACATTTGCCATTTCTGTAGAAAAATTCTGCAGTAATCCTGTTGGAGGCAGCAAACAACAAAGAAATCAAATATAATACTACATTTCAAAAGTAAGCCTAAGCATACTACAAAGTTAATTATAAAATCATTTCAAAGACTCAAGGGCATCTTCCAAAGTCTATTCAAGAAGTGAGGTGAATTGGCACAGGAAGGCTTGCATGCTTTGACCATTGGTATTCATCTAATCTCCAATAGCACATATATTTTACTACCCGCAACCTATTAGCTTTGTCATTTTTATTATTGTATCTACCTAAATTAAACTCTCCAAAGATTTGTTTAATGTAATCATTCCTCTTGAACGAGAAGGAACTTGGTTTGTCATATGTCCCATATTGTTGCCACAGGCCTGAAGGCAGCTATTTCAACTTGTCTTTCATTGTGACAGCAGCAAGAACATTTGCGTGGCCACAAAAAAATACACTGAATTTAAAAAAACCTCAGACATTTTCAGAATATACTTAAATAGTTTAAAAGAAATTAAGCTACTGGCATCACTTGGTTACACCAGCAGAGAACTTGGCCTATTTTGTTTTACTTTAAAATGTATTAATAAAGTATTTTGATAGACTCTTGGGGTCTATGGTGGGAGGTCGTGGAGGAAGACAGTTGCATGAGAAGGTGAAGTTTCAACTAGGGGGAAGAATGAAAGAAGACAGAGTGCCACACAATTGTTTCTCACAAAGGTACATTTACAGTTGTGTGGAATCCACTGAAATTAGCTGTTATCACTTAGCATGGGATTCCTCTATGCAGCTGCCACAGTAAAATCCTCCCAAGCATATAAAGTTTTTTCATCTAAAACCATCTTTGACGTATGTTGCCTGGATCAGTGGTATCAGCCTTACAGGATTAGAGAGACACTCTTATCATCAAAACAACGAGGAGTCCGGTGGCACCTTAAAGATTTATTTGGGCATAAGCTTTTATGGGTAAAAAACCAACTTCTTCAGATGCATTTAAAAACATTCACAAAAGCTGAAATTTACCGCAGTACAGAAAGGCACTTGAAGATCACCAGTGACACTTAATCCCTACTAATTAGTCCTTTAATGTAGGGTTTAAATTGTACAGAAGGCCTTGCATAGACTATGCACTTGCCTTCTATTGGTGAATTTAAACCATCAGAAGCTATAGGAGCAGAGGAGTATATGCTCTGTAATGACCCCAAAAATCTCATTCAGAAATATAACAGGGCTAACACATTGTGGGGGATGATGCACAATTTACAATGAGCGGAGTCTTAGCAAATTTTTTCTAAAGAGGGATGCACCCAGGATTGTTCTAGTGCAGTCAGAAGCTGTATGATCCTTCTCGATGCTGCTACTGCCATCAATTGTTTTTCTAATATCACCACCTGGGAAGGATTATAATTTCCTTGGAACCAAGCAGGTTTCTGCTATTTTTAGGCCCTTTTAATTAGACAAAGAATTTCAAGTTCAGCTGCCTCGGCTATTTATATTTTGTGGAACAGGATGGCCTTGCTTGGAAAAAAGTCACAGGTTTCAATCTGACTTCTTTATGACTGAGTGCTATTGCCTACAAATCCATACAAAGAAGACAGGAGCAGCACTTCCTGAAAATCTGGACTGGTGGCAGGCCTTGGCAGACAGAGCCAGGGACTGAAGGAGAAAGCTGCTGATTCAGGGTCCTGCAGACACAGCTGATCTCACTGCACTGCAAATAGGTCACTAATGACATGTGGCCAGAATCCAAAAACTAGCCAGGAAAACTCAACGTCTGCTGGCTACAAAATCCATTTTACTATAATGCACAGAAAGAAAGCAATCCACTTTAGTTTGTTCAAAACAGCCACAGGATTATGCGACTGGGAAACTAAGAATATGATTTCCCTCCCCCGTTATTATTTTAAGCAAGCAACTCATTTATTGTTCCAGCTCATCCCTCACTTCCATTCCCATGTACTAAAATAACTTGCAGATCATGCTTCTGTTTTTAATTGGAGTTCAAGCAAGCACGTTTGATTCTTTAAAGAAAAAAATAGCGCCAGCCTGCATGTTGCTGACACTAACTTCTTTTACAGCCTCCTGTCTAGTGAAATGAGTTCCGGACTAGTCTACTCAAAATTGTATCCATCTAAAAAAAAATAGCATCAAACCTCCTGCTGATGTTTTTCCATCAGGCAAAACAATTAATTTCCTTTTAGATCACTCTAGCTTTTCTCTTTAAGTTGTTTGCCCACCCTGAATAATTTTGTCAGAAAAAGGATGGGTAGTTAGTGAATTCTGGTGTTACTATTAGTTGTGTTAGTACCATAGGACCAGTCAATATCAGTGAATCTCCTTTTCCGCTGTATAAATTATTTCCATCAGTCAATAATTATTTTAAAACGGGAAGAGGAAAATGGAAGCTTTCTAAAAATAGGCACCTAAGGTAAAGGTTACAAAGAAGAAGACTGATTTTGTGCTTAAGTCCTGTGCCTTTAGAAACCAAAAGATATGGGCTCAAATCCGAGCTTTGCCACAGACTTCCTGGTTCACCCTGATCAACTCAAGCTACCTGTGTTCAGTTTCCTGCTCTGCAAAATACAGACATTATAGATCTTGATTCATGGACTGTGTAAAAAGCATGCCAAGATCATCAAGTAGAATGTGATGTGGAAATGCAAGTGTTAGAATTTTCAAAAAGAGTTGGGCAAAAAGAATTTGTGCATTTGATTTGCAGGTACAAAATGCACTGTTTTAAAGAACAGTGAATTATATGCACAAGTTTATAGAGAGCTAGTTTGTATTTGCATATATAAACACACAAGCTACATTAAGACTGGTAAGGATGCAAAATCAAACACTAAAAAGTTAGGAAATGCCAGAATCAAGGCTGGCTGTGCAATCTTACGTGGGAGTTATAGTTCAGTTACATGATTTTAGTGTTTTTTCCCCCACAATCCTAGGTCTGATTCTTGTCCCCTCTATATTTGAGTCAGGCTGCTTCCTATTTTATAACCACCTCCTCCTGTCTCTCCTGTGCTGTCAATGCCCTGAATGCTGGCCTGGGAGTCAGCCCAAGAGCACTGACTGCACAGGGAAGACAGTCTCCCTGCTCTCAATTCCTTTGCCTGATGCCACAGCAGCCCCTCGTAGCCAAAAGTAGTAATTGCAGGGATAGTTTTGCTTACTCCCCGACACCCTAGGATGGGGCATGCTCTCTGCAGATGGAATCTTCAGAGATTGGCTGCCAAACACTGTCAAGTCTCTACTCGGCTTGTGCAAAGTGCAATTTTTCAAAGACTTATAACATGGCTAGATTTGTGATTTCCCCCCAACAAGTTCAGCAAAACGTACAGTGTGACCCCCCCTCCCTGGCAAATTTCAAGCCCCTGCTCAAAAGCATTGAGTTGCTAGAGCTTCTCAAGGAAACTTGTAAGATTTTTTTTTTTTTAATGTGGGCAAAGCCATGTATTTTCCCCTAATGGTTGGATAATTTTTGTGGAAGTTTCCCCCAAAATTTAAGTCAGAAGCATACACCTGACATGGAAAATTTCAGCCTGAACAGTTAATATTTGGCAAAGTTATGAGCAATGAAAACAGGGTCTTGTAATGGGAAGTATCTGGCAATCTTGAGTATAGGAGGCGCTACCGGCATTACAGTGGATGAGGGTGAACATTGTTTTAAAAAATGATGTGGGTAAAAGAGGCAGAATCGATGGCTCCGGAGTCCCAAATCATCTTCACTTATTATAAGACAGGTTAAGGAAAACAAAAACAAGAATGAACCAAAGTAAAGTCTCCCTAAGAAAGAGCACAATCTGAATCCTTTGTTTCAGGCTGCTGTAGCTCAGAGCAAAGTATCTACTGAAATTTGCACACAGGGAGATTTCTTAGACGTCAAAAGGGGCAGAACATAAAAATCAAAAGGCATCAGAATGTTGTAGATTCCGGGAGCAGTTTCAAATGTAGGGCCAAATGTTGAATCAGTTGCATGCACTGTTCAGAAGTGATTGTAGGACAGGAGGAAGAAGCAGTCTGAGTAATGCAGAGGGGTCCAGGTGGGCTTTGTAACCAAGCATATCTTCAGGGTATTTCTCCCCCTCAGGATGGCTGCATTGTGCTTAACTGAACACCAAACTCTGCCTCCTGGCCAGGTGGCAGAGTCTCTCACTGACCCTCCCAAGCCTATGGTTGTCGCAGTCTGGGATGCAGCATGAATTGATATCTAGGGAATGTGGGACATTGCAAAGCTTGTTAAATTGGGGAGGACGGTGAGAGGAACATTGCATGTGCACTGATGGTTATCCCAACTGAGTGGAGAGAGACAGCACCCATCAGGCTGCCCGTCATGCACCTGCAAGGCAAGATGGAATTTTTTGTTTGGAACACAGAGATCCAACCTCGTGCCCCGCCTTGCAGTAGGTTTATGGGAGTTACTCAGGACTGCAGTTATCACAGTGACCCCTGTAGAGGCAGTGAGACGAAGAATAATGATTCCTGCCTTTCACGCTAATTGCACATTCTTCTTCCTGCAGCAGCTCCACAAATCCCAAATAAGAAGTAGGTGCTATAGCAGTACTCAACTGCTTTACATAATGCATATGAGTACATCACCTCTTGAAGTGCTTATTTCTATAGCAGGCCAAAGCCTGACCCACTAGTTACCTCACAGTTAAGAGTGCAATGACCCCTTTCTTGCCATGGCTTTTGGTGCCATGCTGGCCTGGACAATCCTAGAGAAGATCAGGCTGGATAGGGAAGGGAAAGGGTCAAGAAGGGCTCAGCACCGTGGACCATTTCCTACCCAAGTCTCCTTTTCCCCACAGAGTAAATCAAAGAATCTCAAGTAAAGTCTCTGACCTGCACAGTTGTTACCTGCCTTTCTTTTGTAGGTCTGCATTGTCAGGAAACGAGCTCCTGGGCAGCGCTCCTCCCCAGAGCTCACAGCAGCAGTCTGCTCCCTTCCATTGCCTGGCTCCCTCTGAGATGCTCTGCTTCCCCCTTTAAGCCCTGCCTGAAGCTTGTGCAGGCATTGCAGGTGTGGTTGGGCAAGGCTGCCTGGACCCAGAGCTGTTTCTTAACCTCTTGCTCGCCGGTGTGTGGTTTGTACACCCCTCAGAGTGCTCAACAAGATTTTGCTGTACAGGTTAAGTACAGGGATCCCATTCTAAGTGATAGCAGCTGATTTCTATGGAGTCTATACAACCGTAAATGTATCTTTTGTGAGAAATGTCAGCCAGACATGTTGCACAGAAGTATATTGACTGCAAGGGTTTAACAGTAGAATTATAGACAGCAGTTGTAAAATAATTGAAATGGAGACAAAAGATAAAACAATTAAAATACAGAACTGGAATCAGCTCAAAGACTAATTTCACATCCTTTGTCAATCTATGTATATGGGTCAGCTGCTCAGCTGATGTAAATGAAGGTATGCTGATTTATACCAGCTGAGGGTCTGGCCCATAATATTTAAAATAACCTGCACAGAAAAAGCAAGTAGATAGGCAGCCAAGGAAATGGTTTCCCGATGATTGTATTGGTAGGAACAGGCTACACTGAATCACTAAGAAATCCCAGTTCCCTTATATTTCATTCAGGTAGAGCTTCTAAATGAGGTGGGAGTGGAATGGCTCTGAGTTATTGAGCTTCATTCTGAGATGAAAACCTTAGCTATGAATTAACTGACTTGTGTGTGTTTAATTCAGACCCTTAATAGCACACACTGCAGCTTTGGTCCTTGTGCTCAACAGGTACGTGTGATTTATGGAAAGGGAGCTTTAAACTGAGAAGTGTTAGGACACAGCTCCCTGTAGATGAGCTAAAGGAGCCTTGCCTCCAGCTCTCATGGTAGAGATGCTGTGTTTATAAAAGCCCTAAGTACTTTTGAATGTTGAGTACAGAACTGTGCACTCCCCTGACTGGCTAAATCTGCTTGGCAGAACAAACTGGGTCCTACATAAACATTCTGAGGTTTACAATTTTTTTCTATTCATTTATTAGAAGACCCAGTCTTCTGATCCTGGCTCTGTCACTGACTGCTTCTTCCCCATGTGTAAAACAGGGACAGTCCTGTTTATCCTACCTCAGAGAGGTGCTGCCACTATTAATTAGGTATAATTAATATTTCTAATCTAGTTAATCTAGGGAGCCCCCCATGCATGGCTCTCCTATGCCCCTGTGGATTGAGAGGAAGGGCACCACTCTTGTGCCACCATCCCTCCGTCCTGGGACAGAGTGGGTGGGAACTGGGTAGCTGCAGCAGAGAGTGGCAGGGCTCTGTGTCTTCATGCCAACCCTGCAGAGACTACTCAAAAAGGCTGTATTAACTTGTTTTGCATTCCCCCACCCACTTGAAAGGGACTTCAGGGGCCAACTGTTTCCGGGGAAACCCTGTAGCTTGGCTCCAATGGAGTGCACTGAGAGAGAAATGACAGAGGGTACTGAGGTTCTTAGAGCTATTGTGGCAACACGGGGACTTGGGTTAAAAGCCTCCTGCACAGACAGTTAACCTGGGATTTGTGAGTTTTAGGGGGGGGGGTTGTAGGGGAACCTCCCTGTGACGGTGTACCCCATAAGGCTTTATGGGGAGATGCTTATAAATGTATATATTATGCTACATGTGCCATGTAACATATCTCTATAAAAGTTATGATCTACTGAATCTATTCCTCCCATTTGTATGCATGTATCATTTTTGTAGTTGAAGTTATGAATATTGGTTGTATACTTGCTTGTGTCTACATAGCCTTAGTAAGAGCATTTGCTCAGGGTCTGGAGAAAGGAATGTGCAGGTTAAGTGCCCAATCAAGAAACACTTAACAGACAATAGAATGTGGCTTGGCTAGTAAGAAACTGAGTTGTGCATGGACATGTGACTTGCCCATGTGACCCCCAAACTCCATTTTGTAACTGGATGCTACACAGGGAAAGGGAGGGGTATCCACCCAGAGGAGAAAGTCTATTTAAACCCCTGGGAGACCCCTCCATGTTGTCTTCAGCTGGCTAAAGAGAGAGCCTTTCCACCTCCCAGAAAGAGACTGGAACAAAGGACAAGAACAATAGGGGGTGTGAGTGATTGCTGAACCCAGGCTAGGAGGACCATAGCCTGTAAAAGGAAGTTTACTGGAACTGGTGAGGTTTTTATCTGTATTCAGTTTGATTAGACATAGACTTGCGTGTTTTATTTTATTTTACTTGGTAATTCACTTTGTTCTGTCTGTTATTACTTGGAACCACTTAAATCCTACTTTCTGTACTTATTAAAATAACTTTTTACGTATTAAGTAACCTGGAGTACGTGTTAGTACCTGGAGGGGGCAAACAGCTGTGCATACCTCTCTATCTGTGAAATAGAGGGCAAACTATTTATGAGTTTACCCTGTATAAGCTTTATAGAGGGTAAAATGGATTTATTCAGGGTTTGAACCCCATTGGGAATTGGACACCTGGGTGTCAAAGGCAAGAACACTTCCTAAGCTGCTTCCAGGCAAGCCTACAGCTGTTAGGGGACGTGCCTCAGACCTGGGTCTGGGTTTGCAGCAGGCTAGCGGGTCTGGCTTAAACCAGACAGGATTCTGGCGTCCCAAGCTGGAAAAGGCAGGAAAGCAGGGGCAGGAGTAGTCTTGGCACACCAGGTGGCAGCTCCAAGGGGGCTTCTGTGATACCAACCCATCACACTCCCCATCCCCACTGATTTGATTGTTAAGGAAAGTCAATGAGAGGATTCTCTGAAGTCTCCTGTCCCTAAATCTCCTTCTAGCAGCAGCAGGGTCTGATCCAGGCTATTATTTCATCAATCCCGACAATGCATTTGAATGACAAAACCTCCACATGGATACCCTTGGCCTCCCAATGATCCATGTGGACTGAGGCCCAAGCTGGTGACCTATTTCTGACAGAACAATGGGAAAAGAAAATCAGTGAGGAAAACCTTGCTGAGATTCTGCCCCTGCCTGCAGGTTCTCTTAGGGAATTACTGTATGTTGTCTGAGTTTGCATGAGTAAATGATCCCAATTTTATCCTATTGCTAACTTATTTAGTCAGTCAAGCTATAAGAAGCAGAGGCGAAGGCATGAAAACCAGAGGGGTTAACAATTTTGCAGACTATTAATGTTTTAATCTCTGGAAATCTTTCTTTCCTGATCTCTGCAATTAAGAATATTAAACAAATCATCAAATACTAGAATTCTTAGAAATAACTAGGGCTCTCAAGCGATTAAAAAATTAATTGCAATTAATTGTGCTGTTAAACAATAATAAAATAGCATTTATTTAAATATTTTTGGATGTTTTCTACATTTTCAAATATGTTAATTTCAATTACAATGCCGAATACAAAGTGTACAGTGCTTAGTTTATATTTGTGATTACAAATATTTGCACTGCAAAAAACAAAAGAAATAGTATTTTTCAATTCCCCATTGCAAGTACTGTAGTGCAATCTCTTTATCATGAAAATTTTACATTTGTATATTCAACTATGTAAAAAAAACCCTGCATTCAAAAATAAAACTATGTAAAACTTTAGCGCCTACAAGTCCACTCAGTCCTACTTCTTATTCAGCCAATCGCTCAGACAAACATGTCTGTTTACATTTGCAGGAGATCATGCTGCCCACTTCTTGTTTACAATGTCACCTGAAAGTGAGAACAAGCATTCACATGGCACTGTTGTAGCTAGCATCACAAGATATTTACATGACAGATGTGCTAAAGATTCATATGTCCCTTCATGCTTCAACAATGATTCCAAAGGACATGCATCCATGCTGATTACAGGTTCTGCTCGACAATGATCCAAAGCAGTGCAGACCGCTGCATGTTCATTTTCATCATCTGAGTCAGATGCCACCAGCAGAAGGATGATTTTCTTTTTTGGTGGCTTGGGTTCTGTAGTTTTCACATCAGAGTGTTGTTCTTTTAAGACTTCTGAAAGTATGCTCCACCCCTCATCCCTCTCAGATTTTGGAAGACAAAACAGAGCAGGAGACATACAATTCTTCGGCAAAGAGTTTAGTCACACATTTAATTAACACATTATTTTTTAATGAGCGTCATCAGCAGGGAAACGTGTCCTCTGGAATAGTGGCCGAAGCATGAAGGGGCATACGAATGTTTAGCAGATCTGGCACGTAAATACCTTGCAATGCTGGCTACAAAAGTGCCATGCAAATGCCTGTTCTTACTTTCAGGTGACATTGTAAATAATAAGAAGGCACCACTGTGTCCCGTAAATGTAAACAAATGTGTTTGTCTTCACGATTGGCTGAACAAGAAGTAGGACTGAGTGGACTTGTAGGCTCTAAAGTTTTACATTGTTTTGTTTTTTAATGCAGTTATGTAACAAAAAAAATCTACATTTGTAAGTTGCACTGTCGCAATAAAGAGATTGCAATACAGTACTTGTATGAAGTGAATTGAAAAATACTATTTCTTTTGTTTATCACATCACCTTCATATTGGTGCACATAACAACATTCATGTGGTGGGGGTGGGGCCGAGGGGTTCAGAGTGTGGGAGGGGGTTCAGGGCTGTGGCAGAGGGTTGGGTCCAGGGGGTGAGGGCTCCGGCTGGAGTCTGGGGTGCAGGTGGGTTCTCCAGGGCTATGGTGGGGAGAGAGGACTTACCTCAGTGCTCTCTCCCCATAGCAGCACCTGGACTGTGGGGGAGAGGCACCTCTTCTCACCGTGGGAGCTCTGGGGTTGGGGCTGCAGGGACAGATAGGTGCCCCTCCCCTGTCCCCAGCAGGTCTGGGTCGGGGGAGGGCTGCCCTGGCCATGCCTGGGTCCAGAAAGCACTGCCCCGGCCCTGCCTGGGCCCGGGCTGCTCTGGGGCCGGGCTGCTCCCAGCCACACCTGGGGCCAGGCCGCACCACCCTGGCCGCTACAGGTCCAGGCCACAGGCTGAGTTGGGGCCAGGGGAGGGGCACCCCTTCCACAGCCGGTTGGGAGCTGGGCGCCCAGCCCCTGGCAGGTCCGTGGGTGAGTTCCCTGAGTGCCTGCCCGGCACTAAATAGGGTGCTGTGCGGCCGCACAACTTACAGGGGACTTAGCTTGGTATTCTATTGCTTAACGGTGCAATTAAAACTGCGGTTAATCGCGATTATGTTTTTAAATCGCGATTACTTTTTTTGAGTTAATCGTGTGAGTTAACCGCGATAATTGAAGGCCTAGAAATAACCTTGATGAGTATCCTGTTGTGCATAACAGAACTACAAAGAAGCAACCCTCAAATGTTGCTCTATAAATGAATCTCCAGGGTTGCTCTCCAAAGCAAAGTTCAAATCCTTGCTCCTGGACTCAGGTAACAAAATCTCAGCTGAGTCTACCTTCTCCCCTCCCCTCCGCAGCCCGAAATAAACTCCTTGTGCAAGACTCTGAACCAAATCCAACATACCCAGTGTTCCGGGTTGTCAGCCAACTGTTGGCAGCTAACACTGACTAAGTTTCCTTTTCCTGCTTATGCAAGCATGCACATACAAAATAGGTTCAAATAACAGCCAGGAGATGACTTCAATCAATAAATCCAAGAGAATGCCGAGAGAAGACTGAAAGTCCATAGATTAGAAAGCCAGAAGGGACCACTGTGATCATCTTGTCTGACCTCCTAAATGGGTATAGGATCATCACATATATTGTGTAAAATCACCCATTTTTTTAAGATACCTTGAAAAAGGAGCTTCCTTTAAGATATACATTTACTGCATTTCATTCTTTTGTATCTAAGATGGGTTCTTAACGTTACTTAGGCCTGGTCTACACTGAAAATTTTTGCTGGCATAGCTAAGAACTTGTCAGTATAAGCAACATCTCCATGAGGATGGTTTGCCGGTCTGGCTACATCAGCAAGCCCTTTCTAGTGTAGACAAGGCCTTAATCATATTTTAGTGTTGTTTTATTATCTCTAAATAACACCCCCCCCTAGATACAATAGTTCTTTTCAATTCCTTTTATCCAAGAACCTCAAAGCACTTTAGAAATATTAACCTACACCTGATAGCATACCTGTGAAATAGGGAAATATCATTATCCCCATTTTAAAGATGGAGAAACAGAGACACTAAGGGTATGTCTACTCTGTGATAAAAGACCCACAGCATGGCCGCAGCTGGTCTGGGTAGGCTGACTCGGGCTTGTAGGGCTTGGGTTGCACTGCAGTGCAGACATTTGGGATTGACCTGGAACCTGGGCGCTCAGACCCCGCAAGCGGGGAAGGTCTTAGACCCTGGGCTCCAGCCTGAGCCCAAATGTTTACACTGCAATTTCTAGCCTCCCAGCCTGAGCCCAATGAGCCCGAGTCAGCTGACCCGAGCTCTGAGATTCAGTTCTGCAGGGGTTTTATTGTAGTGTAGACGTAGAGAATTGAGGTCTCCTGATTCTCAGGCTTGTGTTTTAAATCACAAGACCATGTTTCCTCGCTATTCAGCTGAGGGCTTAGAGTTAAAAAGCCCCCCATTATTTAGCAGCTATATTGCCAGTGGAACCATTACCACCTAACATGTAAACAGATACTGTGGACTTTTTAAAAGTGTGTTATGGAGGAGGTGGAAGGGAGGTCTTGTGGTTAAGGCACTGGACAGCAGTGGTCAAGTCTCAGCTCTGGTGTGGGCTGGGGCAAGCCAATTCACTGTAAACTGGGGTAACCCTGCCTCATGGACAGGTGAATATATAGTTAGTTTTGTTTATTATGCATCTCATTTTTCGAACAGGTTGTGGTGACTCTAACACAGCCTATACGTCCATATTTTCAAAGGTGCTTTTAATTTTGAGCCTGCAATTTTGCAGGCAGAATTAAATGTGTCTACAAAGGACAGATTGTGTGCACAAACTTGCACCTGAGCATATATATTGTTTTCCTCCATAGTAAAGCTGGTCCAAATTCTTCAGCTGGAAAATATTCCTACTGAAAAATGGAATTTCATCAAAAATGACTGGGTTGTTTTGTGGAAAAGTGTCATTTCTGGTAACACATTTTTTCACTGAGAAATTTAGAATCATAATGAAATGAAAAATTTGTGTCATTTTATTAAATTGACGTTTTTGATTTGCATTTTCAAAAATTGAAAAATTCAAAATAGAAATTTCCAAAATCTCAGAATTTGGGATTTTTGTCCCCTCTCCCTATTTTTCCTTTTACAAGGATTTTTGTTTTTGTTTTGTTTTATTTTTGTTTTGTGTGTGTGTCGGTGGGCGGGGGAGCTTTTGTCTCCTAGTTTTTCTTGTTAGCGCTTTTTCTTTTTCCACTCTAACATTGCAAAACATCTCAATTTTTGGAAAAATTACAGACCATACCCCATTCCCCCGAAACTCTAAAACTTTTCCAAAGTTGAGGAAATTTTAAATGAAAAGAAATGTTTTATTTGGATTGAAACAAAAACTTTGATATGAATCAAAATGAAACAAAAATGTTTCATTTAGAAATTTCTTGTGCAAGGGATAAATTGCAAATGAATATTTTTTGATTTTGAATTATTTTCGTGGGGGAAAATGTGTGTTTTGACCAGCTGTATCCTGCAGATTTTTACTCAGATTATCCCCAGCACTAGGACTGCATTGCACTTTTCCACTGGATCAAAATGGTCCTAAAATTTACAGACCAAGCTATAGGAAGATCAAGGGGAACTTCTACCAGTGCAAAGTTTGCACAATGGCTTATATACTATCCATCCCATGGAGCTGGTGCCCCAATGGCCTTATGTCCCACTGGTCACCAGGTACCATATTAGCTATTTGGGGCCATTGACTGCTTGTGTAATTTAGAGCAGCCTTCAGGAGGCTCTCGTGGAAGGGGATTGGTCCAGTGCTCAGCTGGTCTAGGACTGGGGTAGTGTAAAGATGGCTCAAGGCCTCCTTTGTACCTCTGACTTGTAATGCATGCTCAACAGTTGCAGCTTCTGTCCTTTGCCAGCACAGATGACTGAACACTTCATTGTGACTGCAGATAGAGAAGGTGTTTTTGAAAAATTAGCCCGTACATTGTATTGTGTAAACCTTTGTTTAGGGCCTTTTTGGAAAGCTGGTTTTTGACCTCACAGATGTATAGGTTATTTGGTTGTTTTTAAATAAAGAAGATGGACTTGAATACAGCTTCTGTAAAGTATTTGAAAGCTGCTCTTTTGGGGTATTTTTGCAATGCATTTCCAGGGAAGCTGGGAATATGATTACTACCTGATGAGACACATCAGAACCCTTGAGAATGTGAAATAAGTGACATATTTAAAAGTAAACAAGGAGAGGTTTTTTTCATTTGGAAGATACTGCTGCTAGAAAGAAATGCTGAATTGGCTGACACCCGTAATGATGAGTGGGTCTGTCCCTATATGTAATTTCATACCACCCAGCAGCTTAAGTGAAGATAAGAAGTTACAGCACAGTGACATGAATATGAGTCCCATGGCATTAGAGCAGTACTGAACAGCCATAACCTTCCTGCCTGGAAGATGAGTATCCAACAGGAAAAGCATAGCAATAGCCAAATTGTTTGTGTTTTACCTAACACTGACTGTCTTTGATAACCGCTCATTAAAGTTTATTTTTGCAAGGGGGAGTTATAATTATGGTTGCGCAACGGCTGGGAGGTGACACAGTTGCGGTACTGTAAATAACCTTTGAGGCTGATAGCTTTGGAATTCCTTAAAGTAATATTAGCCAGTATGTTCACAAACCGTTTCTGCCTCTGGATGTCTCATCCCTTTCCTTCAGAGGGAAGATGAGCCATGTTTTCCTTCAAGTGCCTTATCCTTGACTAATCAGCTTAGGTAACATAAAAATGGAGCCAAACTTTGACCCTCCCTTCTGTGACACTTTTTGGGGTTACCCGAGGTGTCTGAGATGAATCACTGCCACCTGCTTACAATGGGTGGGAACCCTGTCTGTGCCCACCCAGGGAAATTCTCCCTAACCACTGGCTGCTGGCAACACAGGCGTTCCACTCTGGCTTCCTCGAGCCCTGATCTTTCCCTTTGTGGGTAGCAATTTATACACCTCACTTTGTTATGCTGGAATTTCCCGGTCCCTTATCGTTTGGACACCCACAACATACACCGATCTGCTGCCTTTGTGGAAGCAGTGCATCTCAGTTCGCTGGTTTCACCTTAGTTCAACACTTTCCTTAGCACAAGGCACATAGACATGGCTAAAGTAAAACCTAATTGAAATGTATTTAACAGAGTGGGAGACAGAGAGTCAAGTACAAGCAAGTAAAAGGATTTGGAAACATAAGATTACAGGTACAAGAAAAATATAGAACTCAGTTTGCAGCCTATATGCATTAAAAAGTTACTTTCCCATCTAATAGGTATTTCTCACCCAATGGTCAATGCTTGCCCAGTTCAGAAAGCTGGAATCCACCTTTCATGAGACCCTCCATGGTTAGAGTCACTCCTCTGTAATGGTTAAGAACTTGTTCTGATATAAGTACAGGCTATTGTCTCTTAGCTCAGGGGCCCCCCTCTTCAGAGAGTTCTCCTGGGGTTCCTTTGTTTTTGTTAATGCCCCTGTCTTCACTTGGTCCAGACAGCAAACAAAGTTCTGTCTCCATGGATGTCCATTGTTCTTAACTTGGCTTGAGTTAGCCCTGAGATCCCACCTCCCCTCAGGTGAAAAGCCTCAACTGAACTGTTTTGCAACCTAATGTTCTATATTTCACATTTCTCTCAAACAATTTCCCATACAAACATCTCGCAATAAGCTGGTTTTCAGTTTTCAACAGAATCCGTACACACCCACCCTCAGTGCAATACTGAAAGGATAGTTGGACATGGGTAATATACCTGCCTGCGTATGTCTGTGTCACACCTTCAACTGAGCAAAACTTATTTTTGAAGTTCAGGAAAGTTTAGTTAGCTTGACTGTTCACTGTCTGATGGTAGGATCTTGTCTGCTATTTCACTTTGGCACTTCCACTATGACACTTCAGAAGAGTGCTGTGAAACCCTAAATGCCATGCAATCTGGGTCTTCCCCAATACTTTACATATTGAGACAGTCCCAGAAGCAGAGCATGACACTCGTTTGGGATAACTCTGGGCCCAGTACCATTTCCATCTCTTGTTGAGGCTAGGAGGAACATACAGAGCTTTCATTTTAAAGATTGGTCTGGGGGAAGGAAAGCACTGAGTTGCCACCAAGTCCAGAGAGAGTATGGACAAGAGAGGGGGCAGTGTGAGGTGAGGAAGCACACAATATATCTGGGTAATTCAGATAAGCAACGGAGCCCAGAATTTCTGAACTTTTGGAGATTCATTCATAATTCTCATTGACCCATCATGTCTCTCAGATAAAGGATGATGCTTTAACCCTTATAAAAATATACTACGCTATTCTACAGTAATGGTACAAAACTGCAGCTTAGCAGTAGTGTTACCATAACATTTTGATACTGGAATTTTACTATACAACAGTGTGCAGTATATTTTGCTGAGGTAAATACTATGATACAACATTACGTAAGGGAATCTTGGTGGAAATGCTAATAGACTATTAGAATCCTTTAAATGATCTCTCCTGATTTCCACTCAGTTCTTGGTTTTATTTGGAATATCAGTAGCCTCAGAAGCCAACAGACCAAGACCTACTGAAATGATCCAATCCTAGCTGGCTAATGAAAACAGTAGAAAAATTTCAGCTGGAATTTCCTCTAGGGAGGTATTCTATTCTATGTTATTATTTTATTAGGGAAGGCATTTGTTTTTTGTGTTCGCTAAATTGGGAGAAAAGATTACTATAGTGATTTAGGGATTTATATTTCCATGTTGGAAATTAGGATCTGATGTAAAATCTGTAGAATCCCTGAGTGACAGGGTGGAGACCTCATCCAGAGATGTTCATATATTATGATGATGAGGAAATATGTAAATACGTAGATGTCCAGGGAGAATGGCAGACGAGGGGCTAACATTTTCCTTCTGCTGAGTGTAGTGATCGGTAGATTAGCAGAACTGGGCAAGCCGTGGAGAATTAGTTGCTTCTTCCCAGCATGCTGTAAGGTGGATGTACTGGGGAGAATAGTCTTGTGTCTTGCAGTGTGTCAAGATCTTTATGAAGGGGGCTGGAGATGAGAGGGGAAGCAAGAGATTGTCCTCGTTCACTTTGGAATGTGGCTGAAGAAAGACACACTTTTGACCTTTCGGATGCTCTGTTGAATTTCTATTTGGCCATTAAAGAGGCAGAACCTTCTTTAAATGTACTGTTCTGTATAGCACAAACACACAGGTGTTTAACCCTCATCTAAGCTTTCAGAATTCTTTTCTGCTATGATCCTTAGAACTAAATTTAAATATGTTTGAAAATCCAGTAATTCAAAACATTACCTGCCCCACCCCCCTTGAGCTAATTAGCTAGGCATTTATATTGGGAACAGACAACAAATGTTTGCTCTACAGGACTCCTTCTCTGAGCTGTTGAAGACTGTGATTTTGTGTGAGAGTTGCCCTTAAAAACCCTTATTTAATTCCCACGCTGAAGCAGCCCACACTGTAAGAGGTATGTGTATATAAATGTCATTGCTAGCAGGATCCATTGTGGCAGTAAGTGTCCGGATTCTTCTTGTTTTAATGTGACTGTCAAGTACACACAGGCAACTGCAGAGAAAACAACAGACTAGCCTGAGACAGACAGACTGTGCATAAGCAATGGGGCACAACTGATCGCATCTGCCCTAAGTGGAATAGTGGATGTGCTGCAAAGGCCGATCATACAAACATTGTGAATTTCATAAAAGGCTCCTTATTTTTTAATAGCCCTTTTTAAAGTATGTCGGTAGGCTGAAATATTGTCAGGGGTTTGTTCTTTTTTAAAAAACACTTTTGTTTACTGTCTACAATCTAGAAATAGATGTATGAGCAGATTTCTCAGATTGTCATTTTCACAATCATTTTTTTTTAAATTTTGTGTGTGGGTATTTAGCTCAGGCAGAAAACAAATAACTTCTAATAATGCCTAAACACGCTTAATGAGGAATTATCATATACATGGCACACGATGTTCCTTAACCTACTTGCTAAAACCTCTCCAAGCATCACATTTATTGCCAGCAGTGACCACTATTAACACAAGTTAGAAAAAAACATTATACCCTATATAACACCATCATATGTTTCCAAAAAAATTCCTCTTTAAGGCCCGAAATTTTCCATGCTTGGTCTCTGCCCAAGGATGATTTTTCCTCCAAGTTGAGCAAAATCCCATCATCCATATTTTATTTAGTTATGAAAGGATAGAGGGGAAAAACTATAAACAAATTGTTCTCATTTTTTTGAGGGGCAATATTAATAGCTAAAACCTTTCTGACCCCTGCATTGTGTGTATGTACATGCGTTAAGGTAGTTTGAAGAACACAAGTTATAACTTACAAAGATTTTGAATATTTGAAAATGTGGCTCAATCTTCATTATGAATGCCGTGTGTGCTATTTAACATTGGAATGAACTGTCTGCAGACCGAGCTGCTCTAAACAGGCAAGCACTTTCAGAAGCTGGGGGAATAAGTCCCTAGAGGTTGGATGGTCAGACAAATTTGAATTTTTCCCCTGTGTGGGTGGCCTGCTGAACAGGAAGCCAGCATCTACCACTCTCCTACTTCTTTCCACAAAAACACCACTTGCTGCCCATCCCCCTAGGGGACTGAATCCTTCAGTGAGCATGGGACTGAAATCTGGGACACAGCAACTCTTGGGCTTCGCAGCCAGAGGGCTCAGCCTAATGGCTTTCCAAGGGCAGAGCTAAGGAGGCAGTTTGAACGTAATTCTGCATTTCATATTCTATCCTCTGATGTGTTGATACCCTCAATTATCAACAAAGTCAGTGGCTCAGCATTTCTCAGGATTGTTCCCCTGTCGGCCTCGCAGTGCATGACTCTTGCCACTTGAATGCTACAGCGCTGAAGATTTTCACAAAGTCCACCAAACAGCTGGCAACTACAGTAAAAATGTTCAGTCACTACTGATGTAGGTCAGAGCCAGTGATGATACAGGGAATATAGCTGAAATAGAAATAGACTGAGAGAATGGGGAAGGCTGAGCCAACATCTGGTGCATTAGAGACTTTGAACATTTCATAATACATTTAATATTAAACCTGATTGATAAGTGATGTACTGTAAACTGGCACAATGCTATCCTGCAGTCATAGCACCTTGTGGTGTTAGGCTGGCAGTACTCACAAGCTAAGCAGCGTGAGACCAGGTTAGTACTTATATTGTAGCAAGGAAATAGGTGACTTTAGTTCTCTGATGACGTAGGAGTGTAGCCTGATCGAGGATGAGTTAATAATAAGTTGGTTTATCAGTTCAATTTAATTGTATTTATAATTAAGTTTTAATTAATAATATTAATAATTTAATAATTATTATTTATTACTATTAATAGTATGGGTTTAGGCTTCCCAATCTGTTTGATCAGAAGATAAAGTTCTTGTCTCGAATTGGGCTCCACAGAGTTTATAAAAGGACCCTCGGGGTATGACAGGAAACTCACACTGAGACAGATATAGTCATGAAGACCTTTTATTAAAATCAGTAAAATAGTAAGTAAATGGTAAGTAAAAGTTACAGAATTACAATGGTGTTATTGTTATTCAAATACAAATAATAATGTGTTCTGCAAGACTTTGGTTAATATACTCACACCCTGTTCTGGTGCTCGCCTCTGGCAGTTCTGGTTTCTCACCTCTTGCAGAGGAAACTTACGAAAGCTAAAAGCTAGTTTAACTTATACTAATATCTAACTATGAAATAAAACTGAAAATAAAGATTCAGGGAAACCAAGCTTGGCCTAGTTCCCTTTAAAACTTAAAGTTTGAAAATAAAATAAGTACGGACTAATTAATAGTTACCAGCCGTTGTAGATAGCATCGATAGTCAGATGAAGATGAAGAGTGAGCGCGCTCCTGAACAAGGTGGGGTTCGCTTCTTTTATACCTTTTAGTTACCGGAAATCCTCCTTTTTATGCCCTAATTTCATTACTCCCCCTCAGAAATATTGGGGTTCATTTAGCCCATTGGCTGATATGTCTGTGCGTAGGGATGACACCTGTATACACATTTGTGGTGTACGTGTTATATTTGTGCGTCCGGCTTTGGAAAAAGCCCCTTATGCCAACCTTTATGTCTATTGGTCTAGGTAAAGGCCGTAGACAGAGGTGTGGGTGTTTCTATCTATTTGGGTAACAAGATGAAGGTTAACTTTCTGGGTGAAAGGTCTTAGATACAATCTTGCATAGCATCATCATACAGATTTTTGATCAGTAGGCTCTCTTGCGTTACAGCCAAACTAAATCTAATATAAATCTATTACAAAACATCAAATACTTAAATTTATCAGAAAAGATCTATCTTATGCAAGCAAGCAGATTAATCCTTAGGGCTACAGGAGTGGGACTTCAATCACATCTAAGGGCTGATCTACACTAGCCCCGAAATTCGAACTAAGATACGCGACTTCAGCTACGTGAATAACGTAGCTGAAGTCGAACTATCTTAGTTCGAATGAAAAAGCACTTAACCGGGGTCCACACGTGGCGCGCAGGCTCCCCCGTCGACTCCGCCTACTCCGTTCGTCGAGCTGGATTACCAGCGTCGACGGCGGAGCACTTCCTGGTTCGATTTATCGCGTCTAGACAAGATGCGATAAATCGAACCCAGAACATCGATCCCGCGCCTCCGACCGGACGCGTAAGTATAGACGTACCCTAAGACTTGCCCCCAGCATTACATCCCTGACCTTCACATGTACTAATCATGTATTCACCACCAAAGCCTCCCTAATTACCCCCTCTAACTTCTTACATTTGCCTCAAGACCTTCGAGCCCTTCATCTATCTGTGTCAAGACAATCTGTCACTGAAGATAAAGGAAAGGGTCTCAGGGAAGAACAAGTCAGTGCTTAATTACTAACAAGTGTTATTTGTTTTCCACATCTGTGTCTTGGGACTGGCCTGCTGAGAGAGGGATGGATCACAGCTCCCCTTCCACTCAGTGCTAGCAGAGGATGCTTAAGGAAGAGGGAGAGACCTGAAAGCGGGCCCTAGAGTGTTTTATTCTCTTACCTGTGTGATGGACACTGGGCATGGCACAGAGCGGGCTTGCTGCATGCAGTGTAAGTTTTTAACCTGGGAGTCACCAACAGGTGCCAGGGTGTCACAATCACTCTTCCTTTCTTTATGGCTAAGCAGGATGGAAATGTTTTTCTCTTGTCACAAGAGGTCACAGCATGAAAATGATTGTCTGCTGTGACATAAATAGAGAGGAGAAAGTCATGTTCATCTGACTGAGCCGCTCTAGTAACAGTGGGTGGGAAGGGGAAGGAAGGCCCTGCACCTCTTGGCAAGGCATTCTGGGAAAAAGGAAGGCATCTGGGTCTTTGACAAGGCAGATGCCTCTCTTTTAGTTAGTGGTCAGGAAGTGTTTCTGTAAACTGCTGTAAAATGTTGCTGTAAACTGAAAGAAAGCATTCTAGAGAAAGACTTTCTGTTTACAAAGTTTCCTTGAAATTGAGTCATTTCACCCAAACTTAAACATTTATATTTCAAATAAATTAAATACAGGAATAACTTAGAGCCCAGGGGCCTGATTCTGATCTCACTCACCTTAGTGTGAAGCTGGGTTTACTCCACTGATGTCAGTGTAAAAGCAGTGAGATACCAGGAACTGGTCCAAACTATGTGTAACTCACATACCTCCTGGGTAGGGTGCTCTGTCCCCCCTCTAGTGGCACTGAGACTACTTAAAGATTAATGAGTCTGCCACAACCTTTAGCTAAGAGCCCTGTCGTTTTTAGCTTATGCAATAGAGGCTCATGCATTTAGTTCCAGAGGTCCCAGGTTCAATCCTGGCTACCACCAACCAGGGTCTGTTAGTGTTATAAGGGGGGATATCAACTGGGAAATCTCTGAAGCTTGTGGTGTGCCTCCTCAGCTAGGGTAAGTGAGTAACCCACACACCTCCTGGGTGTGGTGCTGTTGCTCTCTCGTGACACTGAGACCACTTAGAAATTAATGAGTCTGCCACAGCCTTAGCTAAGAGACGTGTGGCTTTTAGCTCATGCAACAGAAGCTCGTGCATTTAGCTCCAGAAATCCCAGGTTTGATCCTGGCTGCTGCCAATCGGTGTCTGTTGGTGCTACATATGCTCCTGAGCTTCTCCACCAGTGTAAAGAGATAGAAAATCAAGTGTGTCCCTCTGATGGGGCATACAAACCCCACACTCTGCCTGAAGGGGTTAAAAGGCAATATCATGACCAGGTAGCCCCGCCTCTCCAGCCCTGCCAAGCATACGCCCACTGGAGGAGCAGAGTCAAAGGAACTCAGAAGCCCAGGCAAAGTATGGTAGACAGGTTGCAGGAGAGATGAGTCCTTCTCTGGGAAGCCAGACAGAAGGTTGAACCTGAGTGGGGACCCCAGAGTGGGCAAAGCCCACAAGCAGTGCCTTCTCCAGCCACCACCTTTGAGACCCAGGAGGTCCTGCAGGGCCCTGCTCATTTGGACTTTTTCTTAAGCTATTGACTGTTTTTGAGTGATAGGGGCCCTGCCCAAGCTGAAAGAGCACCTAGGTAGAAAGTAGCCCAGGGTGACAGAATTAGACACTGTGTAAGGAGGACCCTGCTGGTGTTATTCCCACAGGGCCCTGGGCCGGGACTCAGTGCAGAGGGAGATCCTGGGTTCCCCTATCACACCCCACTTAAGGGCCAGATGTAGGCAGAGATCCAAACACTCCCAGCCTATGGTCAGGAATCAGGCACCTCTGCTGTCCCTTGATGGAGAGACAAGGAGCTGGAGATCAGGTGTGCTAACCGCTAGGCCACCTAGCCCTCTGAGTGCCCTATTACTGTCCCTAAAACATGTTCTTTGGGGTCAGTAACAACTAGAGATCCAACCTAGTTTTCAGTCTGCACCAGAGAATTAAATGAGGAGGTGTTTTCCTAAAAGTGTTTTCAAATAAAACAAAAAGTTAAGAGATCCAAACGTCACACACATCTTGCAGTTGCAAGAGTGAACAGCTTGTTAAAAAAAATTGACAGTTTTTAATTGAACTTGCTACAATGTCTGTTGCATGTTGGAGTAGACCCACATTTATGGCTGCATGCGTGGGTACAGGCATACACCACGTACCAGCACATTATGACCTGTTTTAACTTCCTAGGGATAACATTTTTTATTGTAGCTACCAAAGGTCTTTTTTTTTTTTTAAATCTTCATCGGGCCTTTCATTAGCATGGTGGATAAGTGTGTATCTTCTAACTCCATGCTTTATGTTAGTGATCACACTGGTCTGTTGGAGTGTATTGGAATAGGGGTAGTTTCCTTTTTTGAGTCTTCTGGTAATGCTCACTGTGTTCTGTCTTAAAAGCCACCAGAAACCAGTCAGAGCAGCAGTATGTACATAGCTAGGCCTGGTACATCTGTGTATATTTACTCAACACTGGTAGTTGGGTGCCAACTGTACCCATGTAGTTCCTTCATATTGTTTTTGTTCCTTAAAGAGCAAAATATACAACTGAACAGTATCATGGCATGTCTATGTTGACTACTTTGGGGTATTCTCTAGGCAGAGGGCAGTGGACTGTCTAGTGAGTTTGCATATTTCATAATTCTAAGTATATTCCTGGATACCAGGCACCGGCTTTTATTCACACTTTAAATCTAGCAGTTTAACACAGTTAGGTGTCTTGTTTTTATAATATAATAAGTTACAGTCAAAAGCTGGAATTGTCACTTGATAAAAAGTTTCAGTTTTGTCTCTGTCACATATTAACTCGTCTTTAGGACTTGATATTGAATGGGCTGAGTGCTCGGGCCCTGATCTAGCTTAATCTTGCAAGCTACACCTTGCTTTGCCCCTAAAGCATAGCTGCTGCTATCCTCTACTAAATAAACAAATAACTAGAATAAACATTTGCATACATTTTCATATATTTGTATAAATTCAAGCATATAGCATCTGCCTTAAAGTCACGTCTTGGGAGAATGTAAAGCAATCTGAATCAGGATCATTTTAATTTTGAAATAACTCAAGAAAACCAGAAATTGGCACATTTTAGTGCCAAAGCCACTTCTTGACACACACAAATTGTTCTGTGATCTTATATGAAATCCCCCAGTACTAAAGCCTGGGACCCAGCACCAGATAAAAAGCAGTCGGTTATATGGTATTGAGGGGTCTGTGCCTCGAAGGGCTGAGCTTCCCAGACAAAGAATCCGGACAAGGTGCTGTGAAACTTTTGTTATTATGCATAACCAATTGGAACCAGACACAGAATAAAGCAGATCTCTTTCAAAGCACCTCAGGCACTGAGTGATTGCTGAACACCGCAGGTTGATTGGCTTTCCCAGTGAAAGGGCCTCAAAAGGGTAGGCTGCTAGGGAAAAACAGTTGACTTAGCCTGTGTGTTAATTATAACAGAATGTTGCCTGGTCCACAATATGCCAGGTGAGATCTAGCCATTATATTCTATAAAGCAATAGCACCTTCTTTCCTGGGGCTTGGTCATGCCATCATAGTATCATGTTTCCTTTTTTTTTTTCTGCAGCTGCACATTGCTAAAGGGTTTGGAAAAAATGTCATGCTCCTTTACAATTTTTTCCCCATTTTATAAGACATTCTTGCTGTGTCTTACTTAATTATCCCAGTATTCCTGATAGTATAGTCATCTGTATTGAACAGTATTTATTCTCTATCAGCTAGGACACTCATGTGATAAGTCAATTATAACTTCATCAGCTCCATAAATGTGGCAATTTGTGCTTTCAACACCATCATCCAGATACACTTTCATTAAAAAGAAAACTATAAACGCAACACTGTTCCCGCTGGCATCTCACTAATATTTTCATTCTAATCCAAAAAGGTTCTGGTGAAAACATCCAGGACAAGGGCAAGCAGATGGATAGATGGGTGGAGCACTACTCTGAAGTGTACTCCAGGCAAAACACCGTCACTGAAGCTGTCCTTAATACCGTGGATGGTTTTCCCATTGAAATTGAGCTGGACGAGAAGCCCACCATGGAAGAATTGAAGAAAGTCATTGAGAACTTGTCCACAGGAAAGGCTCCAGGAAAGGATGGCATCCCACCAGAAATTATCAAGTGTGGCATCAACGTCCTCCTAGAACACCTCCACAACCTCCTCTGTCAGTGCTGGGACGAAGGTGCAGTACCTCAGGATGTGAGAGACTCCAGCATCGTGACCCTCTACAAGAACAAGGGTGATAGAAGCGACTGTAACAACTACAGAGGCATATCGCTCCTGAGTGTTGTGGGTAAAGTCTTCGCACGCATGATCCTGAATAGATTGCAGAAGCTTGCTGACAGAGTTTACCCAGAGTCACAGTGCGGGTTCCGAGCAGGGAGATCTACAACCGACATGGTTTTCTCCTTAAGGCAGCTGCAAGAGAAATGCAGAGAACAGCATAAGCCGCTACTCCTTGCCTTCATAGACCTGACCAAAGCTTTCGACCTTGTGAACAGAGATGGGCTGTTAAAAATCCTGGCAAAGATTGGCTGCCCACCGAAGTTGCTGAGCGTGATCCAATCTTTTCATGACAACATGAAAGGCACAGTACTGTATGATGGCTTGTCCTCCGATGCCTTTGACATCCACAGTGGAGTAAAACAAGGCTGTGTTCTCGCTCCCACACTCTTTGGCATCTTCTTCGCAGCGTTGCTGAAACGTGCCTTTGGAAATTCCACAGAGGGAGTCTATCTCCACACCTGGTCTGACGGGAGACTTTTCAATCTGGCTCGACTAAAAGCCAAAAGCAAGGTACGGGAGGCAACAATCAGAGACATGCTGTTTGCAGACGACGCTGCCCTGGCCACCCACACAAAAATCGATCTCCAGTGTCTGATTGACCGTTTTTCCAGAGCTTGCAAAGAGTTCGGGTTGACAATCAGTCTTCAGAAGACCAAAGTTATGGCCCAGGATGCAGAACATCCAAGCATTGCCATCAATGACTATGTACTAGAGGTGGTCAGTCAGTTCACCTAAATCGGATCTACCATCATGGACAACCTCTCACTGGACCCTGAGATCAACCGTAGAATCGGTAAGGCCTTCACAATTTTGGTCAGTTTGTCACAGAGAGTATGGAACAACAACATGCTGATCATCAACACAAAGGTCGCTGTGTACTGCGCATGTGTGCTAAACACTCTTCTCTACGCCAGCGAAACTTGGACTCTCTACGCTTCGCAAGAAAAGAGACTGAACGCTTTCCACATGCGCTGCCTCCGTCGCATACTCGGGATCACTTGGAGTGATTGAATGACGAACAACGAGGTGCTGGAATGTGTCAAGATCTCCAGCATGTTCACTCTCCTCCGTCAACGCCGTCTCAGATGGCTTGGCCATCTAAGTCATATGGAAGATGGACGGATCCCCAAAGACCTGTTGTATGCTGAACTTGCCTCTGGAAACAGAGCTACAGGATGGCCCCACCTTCGCTTCAAGGATGTCTGTAAGAGGGACCTGAAGACTGTTCAAATCGACATCAACAGCTGGGAAGAGCTCGCCCAGGACAGATGCAGATGGAGACATCTCTGACCACTGGATTGAAAACTGGTGAAGACAAGCTGCGGCAGCTTGCCGAGGAAAAGTGGGTTCAACGAAAAAGGAAGCAGTGGCTCCAACCCACAGTTGACACTGCCTTCAAATGCAGCAAATGGAATCGAGACTGCCACTCTCGTGTGGGGCTCTATAGCCACAATAGACGCTGCACAACCATCAACTAAACGTTCCCCATGGGCGCATATCCATCGTCTCTCGAGACTAACGGACGCCAACAACAACAAATCCAAAAAGGTTCCAGTTTGGTTAAGCTAGTGTCTTGTCCTGGTTTGTATCCAGCTTTCAGTCTAGGAACTCAAATGTCAAGAAGTCAAGTTTGTGTGTCTTCATCTTTGAACTCCTGAAGTGGAAATAGGTTTCAGAGTGGTAGCCTTGTTAGTCTGTATCAGAAAAAAATCTAAACCTAATTTCCCCAGTACTAATTTCCCTCTACTGTTACTCACACCTTCTTGTTAACTGTCTGAAATGGGCCACTCTCATTACCACTTCAAAAGTTATTTTTCCTCCCTTGGTATCCTGCTGTTAAGTGAATTGTCTCGTTAGACTGACCTCACACTTGGTAAGGCAACTCCCATCCTTTCATGTATTTTCCACTCCATGCATCTGATGAAGTAGGTTCTAGCCCACGAAAGCATATGCCCAAATAAATTTGTTAGTGTCTAAGGTACCACAAGGACTCCTCATTGTTTTTTGAAGTGGAAATGAATCACTACATTTCTAAAGCTGTGAGTGTATAGTATCCATACAACTCACTGCCTCCTCTTTGTATACCTTGTCCATTAATATCCCAAAGAAATTCACATTAGTTCACCTTGTATGCACCCTTTCCTGACACTACATAAGCTAGTATTAATTGGCTTATATTTTGCTAGGCGTTTAACCCATTAGTCGGCCTTCTCTAATAGAGTTCTGCTTCTGATAGTAGAACTTTTCTGATCTCACACCTGTTTTACACCAGTGTAACTCTGTTAACTTCAGTGGAGTTACTCCTGATTTCCATCAGTGTAAATGAGAAAAGAATCAAGTTTCTTATGTTTGGAGTCTCATGATTTCTAAGGGAAAAGACCTGAGACGTCAGTAGCTGAACATGTAGAGAAGAAGACCTTTTACAATATCCAAACCCTTTAAGATATAAGGGAGAAATACAAGACCATGAACATCAGAATGTGGAAAGAGTCCTTGGTTAGTACTGTATTCTCTTTATCACAGAAGTGAAATGGACCGAGCTGTAATTTTCTTTTTTACCTATTAGCATTTTGGGCTTGGATTTTCAAAGGAAAATACTGGATTTAAGTGCCCAGATCCCATTGAGTTGCAATGAAATTTGAGCCCTTAACTCCCAGCCCAACGCTAGTTTCAGTCATTATAGATCTTTTCTGAATTCCACTTCACGTGGGCCAGCAATCTGAAAATGTGCACGGTGTCAGGCACTCATCACTGTACATAAACAACGGGATGTACTTGACAGTAAAGATCACCACTACTTCCATTGGCTTTGCACACCCAAGAAGGGACGTGTCTGATCAGGGGCAGAACAGTTCACTGACAAACAACAACCCTTCCCCACTAGGTATTAAAAAGGCATTGCACTAGACCTTAGCTTACAGTTCTCATGTGTATTATTTTCTTACAGCAAAATGACATTTTTGCCTTTGTATTGTTATACGTTTCAAACCATTTGACAGTAACTGTGGGGTGCCGGGGAGGCATACACAGTGATTTTACTTGTGAAATCCCTAGGTCATGGAACCTGCATAAAGGTTTCAAAGCTGTAGAGTGAGATACTGTAAATAGCTATCTTTACTACCAAAAATATATACAGCAGGCAACAAAACATACTTGGCAGAGGAGTCATTAAATAGGGACACAGATAGTTTAGAAGGGAAATTTCCCAGAATCCTTCCTCTTTCCCCAGGTAATGACTGGGCTTGAGGTAAGTCCTCAGCTTACCAAGCCCTGATATGGAGCAACGATCCCAGGGTTTAACGTTCTTAGTTTCTTCCATATGGATTTATTTGGTGGTGCCTCCACCTCCCTTGCACCTTTCTCACAGGGTCGCCAGTGCAGGTTGGAAGGAAAATTCTAACCACAGGATAACTCCCACTCACTTGCCAGATAGTTGGAGACTCCCAGGAAATAACCCAAACAGTTGCCCCACCCATGAATTTCTCCAGTAACATGATCTGACATAGCAAGAGTGAAATTTAGTGTCCTGTTGTGTGCATATTTCATAGGGGCCATGATGATCTGTAACCACGTTATCTTCTGTGCAGCTTTTAGCAACTTGGCTGACTTGGTTCAGTACAGCCCCAAAGCCTCACACGTGGGATAAGGTTGCAAGTCCCTCTACACAGGATTAATAGACAGTAGGTAATGAAATCCCCAAACCCTTACCCCCTGGGTGGAGGACACAGTTCAAGGAATCGGGAGTCTTCCAAACAATTCTCCTGACTATCTAACTAAAAGATATTGCATTCACAACTCTGCAAATGATCCTCAGGTTCAGAGATGAATCTGCACTCCTCAGCAACTGCCAAGGCACTGACAAGCTCAGTTAGCAGGCAGCCGTTTCATACAGGAATGAGGCTGCTTCTGTTCCCAAGTTTTCCCCTCATCATAAAGAGATTCAGGGATCAAATTACAATAATGATCCTAACTCCTGATCTCCTGCCCTAGAGCTCAGATACAATCACAGCGGATGGGCAGCAAGTGCAGCACTTGGTAACTGGTTTATCTAGGAGCTGAAGAACTAACTCCACTTGAGGGGGTAGGGAGTTTTCCCAACACAATTCTATAAAATGGGAGTCACCTTGAACAGGGAAAGGACCACGTTTGGGGCTACTGCTTCCAGCTACCCAGAGGCCAGTTTTCAAGGGGACCTTGCATGCAGGCCTGGGACTCACCAGCTCACCCACAGGCACTCCTACCCTTTCAGTGACCGGCCTCACACCCTCAGAAATGGCTTCTCCCCCTTCATAGTGCTCCTGGATGTAGGCATCTCACTGAGGAGCTTCCTATTGGTCAGGCTAGCTTTACTTCCAAGGCTTTTACTTGCCTAGCATTGGACTCTAACCCCCTTCTTTGTCTCAGACATTGCTCTTCCTCTGAACAAGTGGGCTGGTGGCCAGCAAGGCTCACCTGCTATCACTCCCCAAGCTGACATGGGCCCCTATTACTCAAAATAGTGTCTCTCGTCTCTCCCTCTGGGTTGCCTAGCAATCGCTGGGTCTGCCCTTGGCCCCCTTCCTCCTGGGGACAGCGTGCCTCTCCCTGAGTTACCCGCACACATAGACCCAGAAGAAACCAAGATAGGATCCGAATGCATCCCGTATTCACAGCCTACACACCACTGTAATAATCTTTGTACAAAATTTGCCTTGTGAGGTCTCATTTGAAAACTAATAACCAGCTGGTCAATAATATGATGGTGAAATGTGTGTAGCAATGTTATACGTAAAATTATGAACAAAAGCTGAAATTATGACTGAAATATGGTTACCAGACAAGACTGGGGAGGGGAAAAGCCTGTGTCTCAAAAACAAAGGACAAGCTGATGCCTCTAGCCAGGTGTCATCAAAGTTGATTGGCAATCTCCTGTTAAGTGGCCATTCTTTGGCAAGGAAAGGGGGCAGAAACAGATCAATCTGCATTTTAACAAACAACAACATGGCTTTCACCGTAAGTCTCCATGTCTATGTCCTCACAGTGGAAAGGAACTTTATGTAGGGGTATCCCTAAGGAAAATGCATTTGAAAGGGTGACTGGACTATAAAAGTGAGGTGCAAAACCACCCCAGGTATTCTTTCTTTCTCATCCTTTCTCTTGCTCTCTTTCATCTAAGACGACAAGTGAACCAGCCTTTGAAATTTGAGAGGGGTCTTGACCTGAGAATCCCTGTTGCTGGGAACATGTGGTAAGGATTTTACCTTGAATCAAGTCTAGTTTAAGTTCCAGTTATTATTAGAAAATGTTTTATCTTTATTTCTCTTGTAACCATTTCTGACTTTAATATCTTATACTTGTACTCACTTAAAATCTATCCCTTCATAGTTAAATAATCTTTGTGGTTTTTTTTTAATCAACACTAACCCATTGTTCTGTTTAAACTGAACTCTTTGGTAACTGCAGACTGTTGTATATTGGCCCCTTACAGGGGCAACAGACTTTGAATATCTGAAGGATCCAGGAGAAGGCTGGACAGTGCAGAACACACATTTTGGAGAAAATTCAGGACTGGGGGTGTGTTGGGATCACCCTGCAGGTAGTAACCAAGACTGGTGGAAGCCAGAGTGTGGCTGCTGTTAGAATTGCTGGCTCTGAACTGCAGCTATACACAGACACTCAGGGTGTGAACTGCCCGCTTGGAAGCTACAGCAGCAAAGCATTGTGAAGCATCCAAGGTTGCAGGGAGGTGGTGACACAATCCCTCACTGGTCTGGATTGTACCTCAGAATATGATAGATTTGCAGGGTGTTACTCTAATATTGGGGCCCATCCAGAGTTCATGAAACCAGATGCCAGCCTCCTCTTGCAGCTGCATATAACTCTCCCTGAGAGTCTGGCCTGTGACCTCAGCAGGACCATATCTCAGATCCCATAATCACTCTCCATCAAGAGAGAATTTTTTGCATATTCCCCTGCAAACCACATAGAACAGAAAGAGGTGAGGGCTGCCTGCTACACTCTGGGTTAGCCTCTTTTGAACCCTTCACCTTTATCTCTCATGGCTCCTCCTTTTGGCCAACTGACTGTCCCACAGTTCTAGGCTGCAGCTGTAGCCATATTGGTCTCTTTGGTGTCTCAATTGCTATTTTCTCCCAAACTCTGCTGCTGCAGATAGTTGGTGTCAGCACATCCAAATCTGCCCCTAGTCAGGCAGACTTTCCATTTTTGTTTCCATTAAAATAGTGCCCATTAATTCCCCTACTATGGGACTAGGAAGGGGCAGCTGCTGTATTTGGATGATCTCAAGATCTGGTGGGTTTGGTCCATTTTCTCTCATGGATCCTCAACTTTTGTGTGTTCAGCAAGCCACAATTCCTGCTTCTGATCCCATGATGCTATCCCTTCCTCCCACTCTCAAAGTGATGACACAGCTCAGTTCAGCTCCTCAACAGCAAGGCAGCATCATGCTTTGATTAGCAAAGAGAAGAATATAGCCCATAAAGTCTAAGCAGAATGTACGTATGGTTGTGTAGTGTAACAAAGGACTGTTTCCCATGCCCACTTCCAGAATGACAAATCTGTAACCTTGCTACTTGTATCTTGCCTGGGTTACAAAAACCTTTACATGCACATTATACCCCTGGGGCAGTGAGAGCCCCTTGTATGGTACCTTTGTATATTACTTAAAATATCAGTCAGGCAAATTCAGGGGTTGTCACACCCATCGTGAGATAAGAACACACCTTTGCTTTAGACTTTCTCCCTTCTGTGTTGTGACTCATGCTGTTGTTATATCTCTAACCACACCTCCTACAGTATTTTATTGCAAAATCAATCTAGTCCTTAAATAAACACTAATAGCTGTATAATTGGGAGGAGAGGGAGAGGGGGAGAAAGAGAAAACTGTAAAATACCAGTACCAGTAGTAAAAAGGCAACATTCTGATGTATTATAAAAACACTGTTCTCTGCACTTTGGTGGGGCTGCTGCAAACTGAACTGGCTCTTGTATATCCAATAACATTAACACAGTTAATGTAGTGAAGTGTATGTAGTGTAGTTGTCTCTCTAATATCCTGGGACTGACATGGCTACAAGGTGGGTGAGGTGAGATCTTTTATTGGACCAGTAAAAGATATTACATCACCCACAGGCACATATTTGACATTTACATTGTCTAGTTCATTCTAAAGTTCTTCACAGACTATACATGCACATGGAGTGCCACTGAAATACAGCCACCTCTGGAATGGAGCAAAGTAGCAAATCAGCAAACAGTACAACAGTGTGGGAAACAGCAATTTTGGCCAAGGTCACTGAGGCAAAGCCTTACTCTTAGGGGGCAAAACACCATGGAGTCTTCAATGTAAGGTATTGATCTCATCCAAAACACTGACACGATACATGGCAAGATACCCAATTTAACTGCCTCTGAAGAATGTGTAGATTATATAGCCCCACATGGATTCGAACCCAATTCTGCCTTGATCTATGGGACCGTATGGATAAGTTCACACTGGTGCGCTCCCTGTTCTGAGGATCAGTAGAGGACATCAGGCTGTGCATTGTCAATTTGGAAACTTTCATGAGCTGTATAGTCATCCTAAATAATAATTAATAATTATACACAATAATTAATACATTAATAATAAAATATGTCAATATACTTGAATAGATTTGATAGTAGCTGAGGGGCCGAGTTTGGCCAATGATTAGGTACTTCAGAAATAGAGCATTAGTCAGCTCATGAACACACAGCTTTTGAGTGTAGTAAACTCCTTCATCCGGGCTCTTTCTTTCCCAGGTGATCACTTGAAAAAGTTTCATCACATGGGCATGTGACCATTGGCACACATTCAGACTGATTCATTCAACTGGCCTGACAGGCTTGTGTTTCCCATTTTGGGCTTTCAGGACAGAAGTGGCACTAGTTACTGTGCCAGTGTTAGGAAATTCTATAGTTATTAAGTATATGGCAGAGCACTGATTGCACTGTAATCATGATGACAGAAGTCATCCTCATATGCCCTACAAGCAGATTTATTCACCCACTCCTCCTGCATACACAATTTAGTAATGCTGTGCTTGTCTGCTTACAGGGTGTGGGAGACTCCCAGGGTTAAAATCAGCAAGTTAGATCTCTGTTCGCTAATGTGAGTTCTCTCAGGGCCAGAGGCAGTCCTGATTGCAAGTACATGCAACTCCATTGCTGTAAAAATTGCTTGGGCACCTAGGTTTCTGTCTCTGGGCCTGCACATTGTTACCTTCTCCTAGGCCTCTGGACACCTAGGCACCAAACCAGGGGAAGATAGGCACTCCTCCACCTACTTTGCCTGTGGGACTGGATCCAGTAGGTATGCTCAGAGGCTGCCTAACTTCACAGAAACCCCTAATGGTGAGGGTGCTCACCTGGGATGTGGGAGACTCTTGGTTTAATTCCACCCTATACCAGGTGAGGAGAAGGGATCTGAACTAGGATTTATCATCTCTCAGGGGAGTGCCCTAACTACTGGGCTATTGGATAGTCTGATGCGTATGCAGGTGTGTGTGTGGGGGGGGTGAGGGGTTGGCTCTCTTTCAATCTATCCTGTCGAAGCTGGTCCACTATGGATAAATACTTAGATATTCATTGGGCCTGGGAGAGAGTGTGAGAATAACGCTATAGCCTGGTGGGTAGAGCACTGAGGTGGGAGACCCAGGATCTAGTTCCGCTGCTACAGTGATTCTTTAATTGTTTCTCCAAAGTGGAACAGCTTCAACAGGAGAGACAGAGGGAGCCCAGCCTCAGAATGTCCCAGAGCTCAGTGGTTCAGGCACTCACCTTAGAAATAGCAGATCCTTGTTTAAATTCCTCCTCCTCCGCTGTCTTGAAGAAATGCCTGACTCCAGAAGAGGGTTCACAACAGAATCCCAAACAGAGATCGGTGACTCCCTACAGCCTGGACTTCAGTACCAAACTACCTGAGAGGGATGGCGGGTTAGCACACATCCCTCTCCTCAGCATCTCCCATTGGCTATCTTAGGCAGCTCCCTGCTCAGCATGCTGGCTTTTGTGAATCCTCTCCCAAGGTGCCTAGCTCTCCCCATTTATTGTATAGGGGGAGCTTACACGTGGCACCCAGGCTTTGAGAATCCCACTGATTTTCTAGGCACCTCAGAGTTAGGCATTTGGCATCACACCCTTTGTGAATCTTGCCCCCTGTGAAAAACTTGGCCAAAGTTATGCTCCTAATTCTGAGCACCCAGGAACTCCCACTCAGTGAGATGTGTTGGGTAATTAGAACTTTTGCAAATCAGGTCACTTAAATTCCTAAATCTGGATTTAGGACCTTAATTTAATGCACTCATAGACTTTAAGGTCAGAAGGGACCATTATGATCATCTAGTCTGACCTGCACAATGCAGGCCACAGAATCTCACCCACCCATTCTTGCAATAATCCTCTCACCTATGTCTCAGCTATTGAAGCCCTCAAATCACTCCTATGTTTGAAAATCAGACTCTTAGCAGTACCAAATTTCTGTTATGCTTTTTTAACACAGGGCTGCTAACAATATCAAGCTTGACGATATGACACCCTTTTTGCACTGAATTAGAAAAGGTGAACATTACCTAAGACATTTCACTGACCCAACACAGCTCACATAGAGGATGGCAGAAGGTTGAGTAAGATGTTAAGAATTAATGATTTTTTTTGCACTTTTTCATAAGAGATGTACAATAGCAAAAAAGCAAGATGATACTGAAGGAAGAACTTTCACAAGGTGTCCTGCAGTTACTGCAGCTTTGATTAATCATGATGATTAGAATCAGTTTTGATCCATTTGATCCATTGAAATGATCAAACTTGGGAACGTGTCTCAAAAATTAAATTTTATATTTACATTTAAAAAAATAAAATAGGAAACTGAATCTAATCCCTGAAATGATACCCACTATATCTGTCTTGGAGTGCATTTTACCTCCCAAGAATTCATGCAGTAATTAGATGGATCTGTTTAATTAATCATATTTTTTTGTGTTGGAGAGTTCGAAAGAAAGCATTCATTTCTGTCTCTTTATTAAAGCATTGTGGAATGATGCCCCTGTCATGTGCTCATCATCAGACTTTTCATCAATTAATCTTAACAAAACCAAGTTTACCAACAGTAGTGAGTTAAAGTAAGACAGTGCTCACACAGTTGTTGCTTCATTGTGGCTTTATGTATGTTCCTTTGTGCTTCTCAATTATATGTAATTACGGGGGAACAGGGAGCACAATCTGTTTAATCTAAAACTAGTGTGCTAAATATAAAATGTTTTCAGTGCCTGTTTGATGCTGTTCTAATAGACTTGGTAGCATTTAACGCAACGAACAAGTCATGCTTGATTACCTTCATTTATTCCCTTTGCTCACTGTCACTGTTTATAATATAATTTGCTAGCCCAGTTAGTATAACCTGCAGTGCAATTATTGCTAATGTATTCTTTTCATATAAAATGCCATCAGATTTATCTGTAAACTGGGACTAAAATTTTCAAAAGCAGGTGCCTAGAGTTAGGCTCCCAAATCCCTATTCAGGCACCTACATAAATGGTTTTATTTTCAAAACTGCCGAGCACCCAGTAGTTCCCCTTGACGTAGCTGAATTTGTATGGTACTTTATAGTAGTGGTTTTTGCTGGGTTTGCAACATGATTTTTCAACATTAATTCCTCATTCTATAGATACGAAACTGAGTCAGAGGCTAAATGACTTGTCCATGGCTACACAGTGACTCATTGACAGAGCTGAGGTTAGAATTTGGAGTTCTTATATCCTAGCCCTACGGTCAGCATACTAGATCATGTTGCCTTCTTAACAACTACTAATTTGTCACTATAGCACTTAAATGTTTTGTCCAATTTTTTAAAGGGCCTTCCTTTTTTGTGCATGTAAAACACTGGCATATATACCTTTTTGCAAAATTTTGCGCACACAGAAATATTTTGTCATGAAAACTGGTTTCTCAGATCTGCCAACCTTACTTCTGTTGAGAAGTATCTTCCTTTATGAGTAATCTCATTGTAATCAACTTGTGTAGAAATTAGAGATGCAAATGCCTATTTGCATGCAAAAATACAGTGTTGCATACAAATTTTGACCCCATGCACAAGGAATACCTATTAAAAATACAGCTGTTCATATCACATTTTCAGTCAAAATAGTATTTAGAGTATATATAAAATTGAGTTACACATAAAAGTATGCATTTTCAGTAATTACAGATAGTGGTACAATGATTAGAGCTTGTCAGGGAAAAAAATTCCTTGTGGGAAAATTCCAACTTTTTATTGAAAAAGACAAAACAAAAACCCAAAGGTTTTTGGCCAGAAAGTTTTTGATGAAAACGTGACATTTTCTACGGACACATTTTTCATGAAAAATTTTGTTTCTTCAGACAAACAATTTTCCATTAAAAACGGGTTAGACAGAACATTTCTGACAGGCCTAACTTTCTCTCTCTCTCTCTTTCTCTCTCTCTCTCTCTATATATATAAAAGTCTAGATATAATATAGACTTTGTCACCATGGCTAAGTGACAGTTCAGGAGCTGAGACTCATTTCCCACCTTTAATAAACTAAACTTTTAACCAAGGGGGATAGTTCTTCCCCTACCTTGCCATGTAACTTTCTTTGAAGCCCAGGGGAGTTGCACATTTGGGCCTGTTCTAAAGCCCATTGAAGTCAATGGAAAGACTCTCATTCCTGTCAATGAGTTCCAGGTTAGACCTTTTCACAAGAGGACTGAATATGGGTATGTACCTGATGGTGGAATACCAATGGACAACACATCTCAATGAAATTAAAACATAAATTAATTCTACTCCCAAGCCCAGATCCACAAACATACTTAGGCATCTAAATCCCAGACTCAGGCACCTAAGTCCCAGTTTTAGGTCCTACTGGAATCCACAAAATCCCTGCTTGGCAGCTGCCTAATCCTGTACGCACCTAAACTTGGTGCCTAAATTTTCAGGGTAATAGGTCCCTTGGCACCTAAGTTTCTGCTTCTGGGCATGCACACTGCTGCCTCATTCTTGGTGTCCAGACACCTATCTGCCACCTAAGTGATTTATGAACCAGGGGAAGATAGGCAGAGAGGTGTCTGTTGGGCCTGATCTGGTAGGCATGCTCAGAAGCTGCCTACCGAATTGGGTCCCATTCAAAAACTGGTGTAGAAAATCACTGGACTAGAAAGTAAGACACTGAGAATGACTCTATAACCTTGTGGGTGGGGTACCCATCTGGGAGGTGGAAGATTCAGGGTCCCTTGACTCCAATGGCTCCTTAATTATATATCCACAGTGGAGCAGCTTCAACAGGAGAGACTGAGGGAGCCCCTGCATCAGAATATTCCAAAGCTCAGTAGTTAAAGTGCTTTCCTGCAAGTTAGGAAACTCCTCTTCAAATCCATTCTCCCCATCCCGTGGAGGTGGAAACTGAACCTAGGTCTCCCATGTGCTAGGTGAGTGCTCTAACCACTGGGCTAAAAATTATCAAGTGGGTACAGGCATCACCATGTCTCCTGCTCCTGCTGCCATTTTGTGTGGAGTGAGTCAGGCATCTAACGCATCATCACAAAAAATGAATTAGACCCTTAAACCACCTGTGTCCAGGAGCGGGGCTCTCAGCCAAGCAAAGATAGGCACTTCCCTGCAGACTGCACTTAGGGGTCTAACTGTGTGAGAGACGCATGCCTTAGGACACACCTCTGTCATCAGCATCTTCTATTGGCTAGCTTAGGCAACTCCCTGCCTAGTGTGAATCGCATTCCAAGATGCCTGTATCTCCCCATTCATTGCACTGGGAACCTAGGCACCTAAATTGGGCTCTGGGGCTCACAGTGGTGTTCTTATGATTTTTTTTCTAGGCACCTAAAAGTTAGGTGTGGTGACACTGAGCATGGCAATGCCTAAGTACCTTTGTGGATCCAGGTGTCAGTGCTCAGGAAGCCCAGTGATGAACACCCTGGATATAGCTTGTGAAGATAGATTAGCTAGGAAAGGTGTGAGTGGTTTCCATGTAAGCCAGTGTGAAATTTGCATGCATCTGGGATGAGAACATGGCCCAAGCTCTTTAATTAAAAGCAGCATTTTTTAGCCTAATAGCGGCAGAGCCCATCTAGCTCAACAAGTGACCTCATAAGTGGTACCATTACTATGGGAGCCCCATTTTAGCATTTACCCATATGAATTAACTCTTCTCCAAAATGTGTTGGGTCCTGACTTCAACGGGAGTGGAGGGTGCTCAGCATCTCCCTGGAACAGGCTGTCATTCTGGTGGAAACAAGTCACACTGTGAGGAAGCTTATTTGGTCTCCAAAGAAATCAAGAATGCTGGTGGTTTTCTAATTAAAGAGATATCCTCAGCCTGCTGACTCATGAAGTAGTCATAGCATAGACTTCAGAGGAAGCCAATTACTTTTCTTCAGGGACAAAAGAAACTGGTGCACTGCCAATTGGCAAGCAAGAGGAGGAGGTTAATTGGAAGCGGGAAAAGGTAACAAATAGTGACCTAAAAGGTTAGGACAGGGAAACATTGTGATCTTCTTGGATTCTATTAGAAAGCAAGTGAAGTGTTCGTATCCTACTTGGGGCCCTACTTTAGGAAAGCACTTATATACTTACATGCTTTCCTGAATTGGGGTATGGGTGTCCATGAACATTAAGAAGTTACTAACTAAAGTAAAATTCCTGGCATGATTCTCCCATCTGACAATAGTATGGCATTGATAATAGTTGTTTTGCTTATATTTTGTAAAAAATATTTTAGTACTCATGAAAAGTGCCAGATTGACAGCCCATGAGACTGAGCCTCTGGTTATCCTCAGAACAAGTACAGCACTGAGCAGCAAGGCAAGCTTCCCTACCCTGCCCCACCAATGTGCATCCCTCAGCCCTTTTCAGGAGAGACCAGTTATAGTGCTGCTGAGAGAATAGTGCAGCCTCTGTAGCCACTCAAGTCCTGTCTTCACTGCCAACAAGGGTGCCAATTAGTGCCAAGTGTGCGCCTGTTGAGTTTCTCAGAAGAGCGGCTATTGTGCAATTACTGGAAAATGAAAGCAGGTTGTTCCTGCAGTATTTTGCATTGTACAGTAACTACAATTACATGTTTTTTCCCCCTGGCATTTGAGTTCAAAGCTTCTTCTCTATATGAATGCTCTATACTCATGCATCGAACTTCTTGATGTTTCATTACACAAAAGACTCCATTTTGTAGAAATAATGTCCTGCTGAGAGATATCAAGTACTGAATTACAGGTACTTTGCAGGGGAGAAATCTGGCCAGAGACAGTGTCATGGGTCAGATCCTGTTGTCAGTATGTGGGACTGCACAGGTAACTTGAAAGCTTAATTTATTTTTTAAATGAGAGAGGATCCCACAGTCTATATCTTGGCATGGTGGCAGAATTTCAGAGTGCAGTGTGTCTGGCATTCTAGGTGTCAGACTGAAGTGTCTGCTCTGCATTTATAATAGCATGCACCTTGTGAGGACTGACAAGTCACTTTTGTAGAAAAGTGCAATAAAAAACCCCCAAACACGCTTGTATTCATACCATTGAGAACTGTATGTAATATAAAATGTTAATCATTTTTCATGCAGAGAAAAGCAAAAACATGACTGGAAAGAAATTATGCAAAATTAGACTGCAGTTACATCCCACTGCAAATCTGTGATTTTTGGGGGGCAATGGATGTACCTCAACATTTTTTCTTTATAAGGATCAAAAGTTAACATATTCACTAAGCCCTGTTTACCATTTTCCATGGATAATTTATAAAGCTCTGAGATTAGGCTAATTTTTTTTCCACAGTAAACACTTTGTGATTACATTTGTGTGTCCTTTGGGCAAAATAATAAAACCCATGAGCGTAATTTTAATCTTTTCCATTTTCTCATATCACCAAGCAGAATCAGATGAACATTAGGAGGAAGAAACCCAATATATTTGCTTTTTGTTAAATTCTTCAAGTCAACAACTAAGCCAAACCTGAAAATAAATCTCCCACATCAAGTGGTTCCTCCTTAACAAGGCCACGATAAACTTCTCACAGATTTGGTGTGAGAATCAGATGTCTTTCACAATCTACTTGCAAATTAAGATGAGATTCCAAGCAGAAGGCTCTGCCCAGAGGAGATGTAGTGATAACTGAATGGGAATTAAGAACAAAGCTATTCAGATTCATCTCATTCATCACACCTGTAAGAAAAATACCAAAGAGTGCAAGACTTTCACTACAATTGGGAGAGTTCGCCGTGCCTCCAGCAGCCCCAAGGGAGCATACACAGCAGTCGGTGCTTGTGGCAGAGTGCTAGCAGTAGTACCCTGGTCACTGAGGTTCCTGCAGTGCAAATAAGTGTGCAGGCCTAATTGGAAGCAATTCATCATTTTCTGTTGGGCATATTGCTGACACCTGGATGGTAATTGCTGGGCTGATGAGAACTGGCTCAGTAAGTGGGAGGATATATAACTGGGAGGAACAGGAAACACCTGGGGGTGGAGGGGAAAGCAGAGAAGATGAGGTGTAACTGCAGTTTAATCTATCTGTGCAATGTTCTGTTTTGCTTGGGAGTTGAAGAACAACATGTGGTGAAAGGGAAGCAGCCTGGGTGTGTTTGTGACTGAGACCATTTTTGAAAACAGGCTAGGCAGAGCTGCTCACTGGGTAGTCAAAGAAGTGCCCTGTGACACTGCTGCTATACATCCTTCTCCAGAAGGCAGTATGTGAACTTTGCTGAGCCATTTCCTCTTGCTCCTGCCCAGGAAGTAATGGGGTCATGATGCCACCTTTACCCCATCCTTGTGAGGTTTCTAGCACTAGTCTTGATGTTTGTTGTGCTCTAAGGCTGGTCAACAAACAGGCTTAAGAAGGCAAGGAAGGCTCCTTGTGCTGTCTCCCTCCCCTTTGTGCACCCACACAGCCCCCTAAAATGTTTATGGTTCTTATTGTAGTCTAGTCTCATCTCTATCTTATATATCTGACACCCTCTTTCTGCTTGTGTAAAGAAATAATTTGTATCATCAACACTTCTGCTTACCTTCAGTAAAGATTAATAACTAAATCACAGCCTTGCTGAGTTCACCTAGCCCTACAATGAGTTCTTCTTTAGCAGGGCTCAGAAACCATTTACAGTGTAGTCATGATTTGTGTTAAGCCCTTACTTAATGGTGTGTTTCTTCTCAGGAGAGAAACGCATGGCTTCCTACAAATAGGACAGCTAGCAAGGTTGCCTCAGGGAATCCATGACAATTAATAAGCAAGCCACTACTCAATACGTTTTGAAAACTTCACTTAGCAGCGAAGGTTCAATTGTTTTATTGCTGCTCAACCTTTCTGTTCCATTTAGTTTTTCAGTTTTCAGTGTGTCAAAGCAGGCAGGAGATTCTTTCCTGGTGGGGCTTTGCCCAGTGAGCTGTATACTGGAATAAGTGGCATCACTGCATGAATGCCTGGCACTATCAGTCATGCAGTGATTTTACAGATTAGTGTAAGAGACAATCCTGCACTAGCACAGGGGTATGGGCTTGATTTAGGCACTTTTAATGCTAGTGCTAGCTATGACTTTGTAGCTTTGCTACTATACTGGTTTCCTGAAGAGACAGTGTAGAAAGTGTAGCTGATACAGATCAGGGTCAGGATAGATATCCTGGCTCTCCAATATACTGGAAGTTTGGGTACCTGACCAGTCAGTTCACTGGGGAATTATGTCCTTTTTCACAAAGCTTGCTTGCGTAGCTAAATGATGCCTTACTCAGGTTACCAAGAACTATGAGCCACTGTGTTACTGCTCTGCCTCAGCAAGAGTGAGCTTTGCTGCTGCTAAGCTATCAGTCATCTCCCTGACCCACCAGCTTGTCTGCCTTCCTAGTAAACTCCTCAGGACTCTGCCAGTCCCAACCTTGCCCTGCAGGTAATGATCAGTGATCGTCAATTTCCAAGTTGCCCAGAGATGTCTTTGTGCAAGGTCCAATCCCTCTCACAAGTTATCAAGTTCACTGCCTCCAAAGAGACAGAACATTGTGCCATCCTGTTAATTTAATACGTAGCATTGAGATGGCTTTGTAATAAAACAAGAGTAAGTTTAGTAACAAAACACATATTTAAGTGATAATAAATAAGAACAGAAGAGACAGTTATGGTTACAAGTAAAACAAAGCATGCTTTCTAGTGCATAACACTTAATTTCAGCAAGTTACAATCTTGGTCTAAGCATTTTTCTCATCTATAGTTAGTACCCACAGACTTCAACCCCTTTGGTTGAAAGATCCAACTTTCTCAGATTACAAGAGCTCTATTCCCTGGTGTCTGTCCAGGCATGGCTAGCAAAATGGCCTTTTTGTTTTTCCTTGTATCTTCCCAAATTTCATTGACTCTGGTTCAAGAGACAGGAAGGCTTCCTGGGGGGCACAGCGTCCATCCCCCATTGAGATTAAGTGGTCATCTTTTCCCCCACTTGCTCACCTGATAATTTTGTTTACCTTACATGTAAATGTCCTTTTCATTGTCCTTGGTCTGACTTTGCTTACTTTACAGTGGAGAAACAGTCAAGCCTGCGAAACATTCCTTGATCTAGGACAGCTGGGCTTAGGCACTGCCTGCCAAACACATATTAGGAACATATTTCCAGCGCACATCTATAATTCTTTATACACTGCCTGTATGTACCTCACATAATCATATTAATGACCAGCATGTTACCAGTTTGCATATGATGCCTTAAACAACACCTTTTAGATACAGATTATGACCATAGCAAGTTGGGGCAATGAATGTGTCAGGTCTGATGAGAGTTATGGTATGGCACTCCCTCTGCCAGTTGGCATTGAGGGGCTCAGTGGGTCACAGTCCCGGACCTGACATACATTTTCACTGTTCTGCCCTGCCAGGAGCATGTTACCCAATCTGAGCTTCCAAGCAGAGCTCAAATGTTAAATATTTAAGGACCTTTCAGCACAGGTGTAAGTTCTTCATTGAACCAGGGCCTAAAAGGACAACTCTCTTCACATGCTTTCCTATCCTATATTTTATCAATACAGATGTGACTAAGCCACATTTCTAGGAACTGTAGTGTCCCAGATGCCAGCCGTCATGTCCAATGCTGATCTGGATTTGATAAAAGGATGATCTTGTAGTTTAGGCACAGTGCACTGTCAGGAGATGCACAGAGAGAAGGGAGTCTTTGAAATTAGCTACAGGAATGGGAGGGAGATACAGTAGCGGGGAGAGAGGAACAGGCATTGGGCATTTGGAGAGGTCTGTGGGAAGGGGAACCAGTGGCTAGGAAGTGGAGGGAAGGAATGTTTGAAGGGAACTGGAAGGAGCCAGACCCTAATTGAAATCATAGAATATCAGGGTTGGAAGGGACCTTAGGAGGTCATCTAGTCCAACCCCCTGCTCAAAGCAGGACCAATCCCCAATTTTTGCCCCTAGATCCCTAAATGGTCCCCTCAAGGATTGAACTCTCAACCCTGGGTTTAGCAGGCCAATGCTCAAACCACTGAGCTATCCCTCCCCCCCAATGGTTATTTGCAGAAGCTATATTGAGTGTAAAAAGTGCTGTGAATCCCAGAACTAGACAGGACATGAGAGAGTATGAACTATTGATTAATTTATATAGCAGCTAATTAATTCATTTTGCGCTCTATTCCAAATAACTTTTGTATTCAAGTTTATACAAAATGTCTGGTTCTGTGGAAGAATTGGTTCTAATTGTGGGACTCCTCACCATGATGATTTCCTCATGGAGAGCACAATGCTCTGCCTTCTTCAGAGTGCTGCCAGGTGCTCAGACTGCAATGCTTCGGAGTTGGCTGATTACCCTTTCCAAAAGAATGAAAAAACCAAGTAATGAGACAGTCAGGCAGTGGGTTCATAACAATAATGGAGTCAGAATGGAAATAATGAATCCAGCTAATTAAATGGCAGGAAAATATCTCTTTGAACCAATTAAGATAATTGATAAATCCAAACGTTTAAAGAGCCTCCTGTACAAGCAACACAAATGACAGAGGGCAAAATGAATTAATTAGTTGAGATATAAGTTAATCGATATTTCATATGCTCTGGTGCCTTACATGTTTTCATTTTATAGCCATGTTCCAGTGCTCTGTCTCTGCATTTGGGAGCCAGCCAGTTTGCTCATTATTATAATGAGGTGTGAATTATTAAGAAGGAGTTTATAGTGGACTTTGGTGATATTGGGAGCTAGATTGCTGAAGGGGGAGGAATGGATTTTGTGGGGTGAGGAGGACAGTGAGAGGAGAAGCAGTGGTTGGGAATGGGAAGGAAGGGATCCTTGAGGGGACCTTGCAATGAATGGCCCTATAGTGAGAGATGGAGGGCTTGTCTTCACTACCAGGGTAAGTAGACCTAAGTTAGGCTACTCCAGCTACATGAATAATCTAGCTGGAGTCGAAGTAGCTTAGGTCGACTTACCCCGGTGTCTTCACTGCGCTGCGTCAATGGAAGACACTCTCCGGTCGACTTCCCTTACTCTTTTCAGAGAGCTGGAGTACCGAGGTCGACCAGAGAGCTCTCTGCTGTCGATTTAGTGGGTCTTCGCTAGACCCACTAAATTGACCCCTGCTGCATCGATTGCAGCAGCGTCGATTTCCCCGTAATGAAGACCAGCCTGGAGATGTTCCGATTGTTTTCTGGGAGATATTTGTCTGAGCTGACAGAAAAGAATGTATTGTTCAGTGTAACAGGACTAATTGTCTCCAAGGAACAGACAACACAGAACTAGAATGTGTGGCCTTTGGATGTCCTGTTCGTATACTTTAACTACTTTAGTAGCAAACCCAAACAATCTAGGGTACCGCGTTCCATAGAGTCCCCTGAGGGCACCTTTACTTTGGCTGCTTCAGTAATTCACTGATTTTCCCTGAGATACAAAACGTAGCAGACGATCATAGTTCCAGGGCCAGCGCATTCCTAACATTTACATTTACTAGGCTTCTGTGAGTCTGTACAACTCTGCAGAACAAGTGAGTGGAACATAATGAAGAGTGTGCTGACAGCAGTTAAGGAAGTTATGTGGATGGGAATGAATGCAATACACAGTTCAGCGGTAGTATAAAGGTACAACCACATAAATACCCTTTTTGATACAGTAGGTACTGTAGAGCTAGCAGCACCCTGAACAAATTCTGGTCCTAACAATGTTCATAAAACTTAACATAGTGCTTTAGATGTTCAAAGCAGTGTCCAAATTTTAACTGATTAAGTGCCCTGATGATATGAATTCACAACCCCCCTACTTTGAGTCTCAAGTGGTTTTTTGTTTTCGTAGTTGGAGCAGTTGTTCAGACACCCTGTTGTTCCATCTTTATAGCATGCTAAGTTAAGAGCTGCATATCTCCTCATATGCATGGTAAAATCCTTCATATTCCACTCTGTTTCCACAATGCTAACATTGGACCTAATCCAGAGCCCTTTGGAGTCAATGGAAAGACTCCCCTTGACTTCAGAGGGCTTTTGGACCAAGCTCATTTTGAGTAGCAATGCTAACCACGTGGTTCTTCCCACTGCTAAATTTTGGCATGTCAGTTTTCACTGCCACCTATGTGATTTACAAGCCATAGACTTTGCCAGTGATATGTTTGACATTGAAATGACATGCCTTATCTACATTAATTCTGCAGGCAGGGGGTACATTGCTCCAGTGGGTGTAATTCTGCACAGTGTTCTGCAAAGCACGGGTCTAATACCTAGGTGGGAATTTGTTTAGAGTACATTTTGCTGTTTTTGGTATTTCAAAGTGATTCAGGAGGAGACCAACTTCACCTTTTATAATCCAGGCACAAAGCCAGATGTATAATCAAAGGGCAATGATAACACTCCCCAAAGGTGATGTTCCTAAAGACAAGTCCGTCTGCATGTGGTAGAATATGTTCAATATTTTTTGTATATCTTCTGGAGGTGGGATGACAGAATATTGATCTCAGCTACTTTGGATGAGAAATGTATAACATGAACAATTTTGTTTTAAAATTGCACGAGAATTCAAGAATTGTAGCACATAAATGATGGCAGGAGAGTGTTGGCAGAACCTTTCAAGTACAGAGCAAAATGGTTAGAGAATTTGTTCAAAAGAACAAGTGACAGATTTTTTTAATGAATTTTTAATGTAATTTGTTATTTAAAAAAGATACATCTAAGAGATGAAAATATTATTCATAATGCTTTTTTTGACCATGCAGGAAATCATATTCATTACAAAAAGACTGATTCACTTAAGAAGCTGCTTATATGCATGCTTACTTAGATGAGAAGATAATAGGATGCATTACACTTTGTTACATAGTCCTGAGCAAATTCTTTTCATCAGTCTTTTCACTGAAACAGTACTGACTTCTAAAGGTGATGTTTATTTAAATGCAATGTTATCGACATAGGTGGCAGCAGGGATGGGGTATGGGAGGCCATGACATAGCAACCTCTGTCATAGCTAATTAGGCTTTCAGTTCAAGGTAATAAAGTTAATAAACTACCACAAAATTGTATTTGCTACCTATATGCACTATTTTGATGTCTGTACCAGTGATAAATTACTTGTACACTTTTAAAAGTGACAAAGGCAATTATCCCTTTCCATTATTTGTATGTACTAACATGCACACACAGTTAACCTCCCACACACTTTGTGTTATGACTGATACCAGTACATCTCAGATATATTGTGAAGTGCAAGATGATGTCAAGTGACTATGTATCTTTTTCCCAAAAAAACATTTTGGATTGGAGAATGTCAATCTTCAACTTGCCTTCTGGAAAAACACTATAGTATTCTACTGTAAATGTGTCAGACCAGTAGCATAGGCAGGTCCGGAGCACAGGGGGAGCAGCGCTATAAAAAGGCGCCTCCCCAAGCTCCCCCTGTACTCACCCGGCGGCGCCTCCGGCAGCGCTCCGGATCTTCGGCGGCACTTCGGTGGTGGGTCCTCACTCGCGCCGGGTCTTTGGTGGTACCCGCCGCCGAAATGCCACAGAAGACCTGGAGCGCTGCCGGGTGAGTGCAAGAAGCGGAGCTTAAAAAGAAGCGGCGCCGCTTCCTTTTTAAGGCACCACTTCTGCTCACAAGGGGAGCAGCCGCTCCCCCACCCCCCTGGCTACGCTACTGTGTCAGACACTATAATAATCATTGCCTGTTGTGTTCTGGACCAATTTTTTAGAATACTGTCTTTTTTTAAAAGCTCGTTGTTTTAAAGTGTCGGTTCAGGTTCTGGCATGACTAGTGGATCCACAATTATGCAGATTTAGGAGCCAGGACCTACTACACAAGGGTGTATATGTGATCATGATCTGATAGAATTCAAGATCCTCTGGAAAGGAGGAGGACATGAGACCAGCAAAACAAGGGCACTGGACTTCAGAAAGGCGAATTTCAACCATCTCAGAGAAATAGTAGGCAAGGTCCCATGGAAAGACCAATTAGGAAAAAAGGAGTTGAAGGGGCCTGGCAGTTCTGAAAAGATGTAACACTATAGGCTTAACATCAAGCTATTCTGAGGCAGAGGAAAGATAAGAAGAGCCACAGGAGGCCAATGTGGCTGCAAAAGGAGCTTTTAAGCTATCTAAAACCCCAAAGGAAATGGAAGGAGGGGCATGTCACCAAGGAAGTATACATGAGAATAGTGTGAGTATGTAGGGACAATCAGGAAAGCCAACACGAAAAATGAGTTACAGCTGGCAAGGAATGTTAGAGACAACGGGAAGGGGTTCTTCAAACATGTCAGACAAAAAAGAAAGATCAAGGACAGCGTGGGTCCACTACTCAATGGAGAAGGTGAGCTGGTAATGATGATAGGAAGACAGAGCCTGCTTTGCTTCAGTCTGCTCACAAAAAATAACACGTGACCGGACGAGTAGCGAAGTTGCCATAGACAATACAGGGGAAGAGATGCAGATCAGGACAGGTAAAGAACACCTCAGAGGTGTTCTGATCAATTTGAATTCAAATCAGTGGGGCCTGATGCTATTCATCCCTGAGTACAGAAGGAATTAGCTGAAGAAATCACGGAACCACTGGCAATGGTATTTACAAACTCATGGATGACAGGGTTGGTCCCAGAAGACTGGAGAAGGGCTAATGTAGTGCCCATCTTTAAAAAAAAAAAAAAAAAAAGGGTTGGGGGAGGAGGAGCCGGGGAACTATAGACCAGTCAGCCTGACTTCAATACCTGGGAAGCTACTAAAGCAATGTATAAAACATTCAGTTTGCGAATACCTGGAGGATGAAGTGGTGATCATGAAAAGCTAGCATGGACTTACCAAGAATAAATCATGCCAAACCAGCTTGATTTCCTTCTTTGACAGGGTAGCTAGTTTCATGGATAGGGAGAATGCAGTGGACATGATATACTTGGGCTTCAGCAGGCTTTTGACACAGTCCCAAATTACATTCTGATAAGTAAGCTGGAGAAATGCAGGCTTGGCGGAACTGTCATTAAGTGGATACATAATTGGTTAAACAAGCAAACAGTAGCTATTCATGGAATGATGTCAGATTGGAGGGAGGTCTCAAGTGGGGTTCCAGGGATCTGTTATGGGCCTGGTGTTGTTTAACATCTTTATTAATTACCTGGATGTAGGACTAGAGAGCATATTGATCAAATTTGCAGATGACAAAAAGCTGGGGGGGGGGGGGGAAGCGTTGCCAACTCTTTGGAGGATACAGCTAAGATTCAGAGGATCTTGATAAACTGGAGAACTGGGCTATACACAATAAAATGAAATTCAACAAAGACAAATGTAAGGTGCTACACTTAGGGAAGAAAAACCAAATGTACAAATACAAAATAGGGGATAACTGGCTTGGCAGCAGCACTGCTGAGAAGGATCTGGGAGTTGTGGTGGATCACAACCTCAACATGAGTCAGAAATGCGATGCTGTTGTAAAAAAAGCAAATGCAAGTTTAGGTTGAATTAACAGAGGCATAGCATGTGTGTCATGGGAGGTGATAGTACCACTTCACTCGGTGCTGTTTAGGCCTCAGCTGGAGTGCAGTGTCCAGTTTTGGTCACAATGTATAGAAAGGAGGTGGAGAAAATGAAAAGGATCCAGAGACGAATGACAAAGATGATCAAAGGGATGCAATGCAAGCCATATGAGCAAAGGCTGAAGGAACTGGGTATGTTTAGTTTGGAAAAGAGGAGATTAAGGGGGGACATGATAGCAGTCTTCAAAACCTTGAAAGATTGCCATTAAAAAGATGGAGAAAGGTGTTCTCTTGCCACAGGGGGCAGGACAAGAGGCAATGGGTTCAAACTACAGTATAGCAGATTTAGACTGAGTCTCAGGGAAAACTTCCTAACTGTAAGAACAGTAAGACAATGGAACAGACTGCCTAGAGAGGTTGTGGAAGCTTCTTTGCTGGAGGTTTGCAAATGGAGGCCAGATAGTCATCTGTCTTGGACAGTTTAGACACAACAAATCCTGCATTTTGGCCGGGGGCTAGACTAGATGATCCTTGCAGTCCCTTTTAACTCTATGATTTTATATGACTTGTGAATCTTATCCCAGTGTAGGACTCTAGTAGGTGATTCTGAGGGGCTGCTCTGCACTTTGCAGTTTGGTATATATTCCCTCTCTCCAAACCACACGTTTCCCCATTTGCTTGCTGGGTGCAGAGGAGTGGGGTGAATTTCAGCCTACGACCTAATCCTGAACTCTTTGCTAAAGTAAAACTTCCAAATGCTTCAACGAAAGTTCTGCCTGAGTAAGGAATTCAGGGTTGGGTCCTAAATATAATCTTCATTTTATTTCCGAAGTAGCCCGCCCAACAAAATGCTGTGCAACAGTGATTAAAATGTAATAAAAAGCAATGACCCTGATTCCCCACAGTGTATCTCTGGTTTTATGATTAATTTCAAGGGAGTGGCAATGTTGTGAACATGGTGTAACACGGTGAACTAGGCCCAAGAAAACCAATAACATTCTGAACTGGTCTTAATTTTTTAAAGGAATAAAACAAAATAAGAGAAAAGAGAGAGTGTTCTAGGTATAAGGGGAAACCTGGAAGGAACCATGAAGGGCAGAGCTAGAGAGGGGCTTCCAGGGCAAAACCAAAGCAGCAAGAAGAGGAGGAGGAGTTGAGAGCAGAGATGCTGTTACGCAGGCTTTTCAGAACCCAAAGCAGTGGTAACTTAACTGCTTCTCTCCAGGTGGTGTCAGGAATAAATCAATGGGCACACAGCTTCTCCATCTGATAAGTGATTGGCACAAACAAGAGTATGTTTACCTAAAACTACCTTTTTGTTAAGTGACAAGAGGGCGCGCGCGCACACTCACACTCACTCACTCGCAGTAGGTTCAGAACATCCTAAACCTTTACCAATTTACCAAAGTTTAAGATGGTTTTGAGGAATCAACAGCCAGTCTTCCGGGGTCCCTTCTTCTATCTGAGTGCTGGGGAGTTTTGGCGCCAGACTCTTGCCAAGGAAAAGCTTCCTCAGACTGCTTCAAAGCACAGTTTCTGACTAAACTTTTTATAGATTTTTTCCAAACAAAGCACATAACTCATAAGAGCGCCTAATAGGCTAACAATTTCCCTAGCAACAGCCAATCACAATTCATTATTCTCTGTATCAATAAAGCAACTTCGACAAAAAATCTTACAAATACAGACAATCAAAATCAAGGTCATTTTTCCACATTTCACCCCCCTCTCATGAATGCATCCTTTCACTTTTTCCAGTCAGTAAAACTGCAGCTTGCATTTGTCCTGTCTGCCTCAGCAAGGCTAAGTTATTCCTATGTGGTGTCCTTGCTTCCAGCTTGGGGTGGGGTGAGGAGTTAAGTGCACAAGACGGCTATGGACCAGGTCAAATCCAGTTTTCTCACAACAGTACAAGCATGAGTGGAACTGTGCAGAGCCTTAATGGTGTGTACAAAAAACTTGAACTTGATGCAAAAGTCACTGGGAAAGTGCATGGTTTCATGGTCAGTGCAGTATGAAAGGGCGATGACTTTGACATCAGCATTTTGGACTGGGTTGGCAGAGAGCAAGATGAGAAGCAGGGAGAGTTACAGTCGTGTGGGTGGATGGGTGATGACTAAGATAATGGACAGGGGTTTTGATATTAGGCTTCAAAAGGAAAGGCTAGGTTTTGGAGAAGACACTCATTCTAATATTCTGGGCTCTGAAAGCCAGAAGATAAGAAATGAACACAGTGCGGGTGCAGTTCTTTCTGCATGGAACAGATGAACTCCTGAATGAGGGATGGGCCTGGGAAGATATTGGAATGTCCTGTGGTATAGAAGGAGAAGTGCTCTTTGTGGATAAGAATCATGACCACTGGAAACCACTGTACTCATTTCTTGATATCAGAGTTGGCTTGAAAGCTTCCAGGTGAAAATAGAAAAGATAAGCAACACAGGGAAGTTACTCTGTCAAGAGGCACTGATGAAACAAATCATGAGGGCATAGTAGCCCATGAGAACAACATGGCTTCTTGAGTGAATCACAGCGGGTGTGCATAGTCATTATTTTGTGTTTAACACTGTCTGTTTTTTTTAAAAATCCATATTATTAAAAAATGAAACGAGCTCCTCTCCTGCTGGTATTTCTTATCCTCACGGTTAGTGTTCAGCCTCCTCCCCCTGGTTTTTAACATTGAAATCACTGTTTGCCTCTTCCAGTAACATTTACCTGTGTCCTAGGCAGGTTTCAACTTAGAAACCTGAATTGAGACTTCAGCATGCTCCAGATGTAGGTATTTAAACCAAACAAACAGATACTACAGAAAGGTCTTCTCAAAGCCTATTGAAACCAATGGAAAGGCTCCCATATGGGGGACCCAACAGATGAAGTATAAGAGAGTTGAGTAAACAGTGGATTAACCTGGCTTATACTATCAGTTCTAAACTTCTGCATTAGTAGATCCACTGTCAATGAAAATGGAAATAGTGTTAGGTCCATGTATGACAGAACTTTGGACTGACAGCTGCAGGCTGACACCATTCTATGTCTGCATGTTATAGAAAAAGTATAGTTGCTAGAGAGCTGATTGCCTGATAGGTCACAAATCACCATAAAGTGTCTGATGCCCAGATTAAGATTGCTTGTTATGTAGGAGATGTCTAATTGCTTTTATTTTGCATGGATGCTTTTATTGTTACTTAGAGTTGCCATCTGTCTGTTTTGGAGTGGAGAGTCTCATCAGATTTGAATCTGCAGAACTGTATATCACAATACCTGGTTATTGAACAAGACTGGCTTATTTTCAGCTTTGTAGTGTGCAGAAGTTTCTTCAACGTAATAGTTTTGAAGGCGAGTCCCACCCATGCACAGCTCACACTCCAGCTTCCCACAACCCTGGCTCTTCAGAGAGGGCATTTCCCCCCTTTGTTCATTTCTATAAAGGAGGCCAGATTTTTATTGCTGATTTTTCCTTTTTTCTGGGATAATAATTAAAATCGGCCTTCATTTGATTGCTTTGTGGCTTAGATGCAGTTGTTGGAGACACTCGTTTTAAGGAGTGTTGAGACAAGGCTTAGTGCTTTCACGGGCCGTAGACTCAGCATTAAAAGAGTTCAGCACATGTTCCCCCTAACACCAGCCCCTGAGTGCTAGGAGTTACTCAAAGTGACTGGGGCTCCAGCCTCATCCCCACAGCACCCAGCACACCCTGTCTGGGGTGGCCAGTGCCTCAATCCATGTTAGCTCACCCCGCTCCCATTTTGGCATGCTAGCTGCATTCTGTGTTAAGGTAGAGAAAGAGGCTCCTTGTGCCTTCGCCCGCCTCTTGCACACCCTTGTCACAGAAGCTCTTTGTATTTTAAATTCATTCCTACAATACCACTTACTTATAGTCTAAGACCTTCACACAGGGAGCTCAAACTATCTGCAGCCACCAGTTTATAGCACCATCCTCTTTAATAGAGAAGACAACCTACTCGGGTGATCAGCATCAGTAACAGGATACAGAAACAAGAAGAGAAACTCTTACCAAACAAAACAAGGCCCAGTTTAAAAATAAAACCAGAGGGAAACTGCATGACTCAGGGGATTGGTATGGGGTTCCAAGGCCTTCCACCTGTCGGCCTCTGGCCCAGGGTGCCAGAAACCAAAAGCCTTTACTATCTGACAGCTGTCACTGCATTATGTAAAAGGAATTAGTCCTATCAGCGGGTGGTTGCTAGTGAACAGGTATTCACATGACAAATCCACCACAGATGGCATTCATTGTTGATAGCAGAGGATAAGATTAATAGATTATAAAGACAGAGGGACCAATGTGATAATCTAATCTGATTTCTTGCATTACACAGGCCATAGGACTTTCCTGCATTAATTCATGTTTGAAATAGAGCATAAGTTTTAGCAAAACATCCTATCTTGATGTAAAAATGACCAGTGATGGAAAATCCACCACAAGTTTCGGTAAATTGTTCCAGTGGTTAATTACCCTGACTGTTAGCAGTTTATGCCGTATTTTCAGTCTAAACCTGCCTGGTTTCAATGTCCAGCCATTGGATCTTGTTATACCTTTGTTTGAAAGATGGAAGAGCCCTCTCTTATCAAATTTCTGCTCCCTATGTAGGTACTTATAGACTGTGATCAAGTCGTCTTAGTTAAGATAAACAGATATAGCTCCTTGAGGGTCTCAAAATTAGGGTATTTTTCCAATCTTTTAATCATTCTCATGACTCTTTTCTGAACCCTGTCCAATTTTTCAACCTCCCTCTTGAATTCTGGACACCAGAACTGGACATAGTATTTGAGTAGCAATCCCACCAGTGCCAAAGCCAGAGATAATATGACTGCTCTGCTCCCACTCAATCGAATGGGCATTGGTACTACCCTGTCACCTCTTCTGGTGTGCTTTTCAGAAAGGATTGAGGCACATTGGCATGGCTGTGTGTAAAGAAACATGCACAGGCCAGTCCATTTGTGCCTGTCTGTAAATGGACAATTTCAGTTTTGCCTCTTTTAAAAGCACTAACTTCACATAAAGAATGTTAAAAGCAAATCAAATGAAAAACCAAACAGCTGAGACAGAGTCAGGACCACAGTGTAAATTGCGTAACACATACCTCATTGCAAATTAAATATTATTACATCAATGTTTTGCCTGAAAAAATACATTGTTACCCTGTATAACATTCTAAAGAAGCATATGACCTAATTTCTGTGAATACAGCACATATCAGTACAGGATTTCAAAGATTTGCGACCTGAAAAGGAAATGCAGATTTGCTATATTCACTGAGAAATCTCAGAAGTAACAAATTTGATAGAAACTAGATGATTGGCAAAATTCTGTGCTGACTTACACCCAACTCAATCGAACTGAAGTCTTCAGTTGACTTCACTGATTTTCTTCAGTGAGGTTGTCTGGGGGTGAGTCAGCACTGAATTTGGCTCTATTCATATGACATATCAGAAGCTAAAGACCTAGACCAACAAAGCAGCAGGTTCTGTCTGTACTGCAGCTATCTAGCTATAGTACTAAACTAGAGCAGTAGGCCCAGATTCTCTCCTTCTATAGTCATTTTTATGTCAGTTCAATGGTACGAAGTGGCCATGAAGCCAACATATTTGTCAGTCCCAAAATTCCTCCACGGTAGGGATATCCCAGATAGTGACGGGCTGGCATAGAACCTAGGTGTAGAAAGCATAGAGCACACAGCCGAGGAAAGGGAGTGCCCGAGCACCTCTGTACTCCAGTAATCACTGGATATCAGAATGGCCCCCTTGGGGGCCATGGGCAACTGGTTCAATTTAGTGAGGCTTCTGGGCTGCTTTAAGTTACACCCAGTGGCTCCAAGATCAGAACATTGACTTAGAACCACCCTTGTATGCACATCCCTCTCACTAAACTGCACTGAGAGCAGCAAGGACCAAAGGCTCTGGCTCTTAGTGACATATGGCAATTGGAACAGGTAGCTGGGAATAAGACTCCTGGCTTTGTTCTGTCATAGTTTGTGACCTTAGCCAAGTCACTTAACTTCTTTGTGCTTCAGTTTATTCATCTGTAAAATGGGTATAAGATATTTCCCTGCATCCTACAGCTATTGTGAGATTTATTGCAGAGTGCCTTGAGAATTCTCAGCCTCTAAAGTATTGTTACTTATTCCTTGCATGGAATGGCAGCCATTGAAGATCTACTTATGCATTCTCTTGGCTGTTAGGATTGTTTTGTGGCAATTTAATATTACCCTAGATACCTGACAAACCAAATTTTCATTTTCAGGGATGATATTACAATTTGTAGGATCCCAGCAAAGAGCTCAAAGCTGCCATAAAGGAGAGACTTCAATCAGGCTCTGGTGCTGTTGCTAGAGGGAAAGATCCAGTTGAGACTTGTAAGGCACCAGATCGGTGCAGGACTGTGAGTACCTTCCAAAGCAGGGCCCCCAAAGTAACCACTCCTGTTGCTTATACCTAAGACCGTTGTTTTACAAACTATTTGAAAGCACATGCCCAGTTTAGATGACTATCGCTAAAATGAGGTGCTTTAAATTAACTGAATGCCATGGGTTCAACCTTAGCAGTGTGGATGGTAGTGTAGTATTCTTCATGCTGCATGCAATATTCTTATTATTGAGTCATTCAGTCTGTTCGTTGACGGAGAAAACATGATCAATTTTTACTCCATGATACTCACTAAATGTGACAGTGCTAAATAGAAGGAATTTCAGACCAAATTAAAGCCAGTTTCAGGCATGGCATAGAGAGGAAGAGAATGAAAGGGACAGACCAAGAGACCATGTTTGTTACTGAGCTGATCACATATCTTCTCTCAGGGGAGACAATATGAAACGCACAAGAAATATCATTTGCTGTAATTAGAAGAACAATGTCACCCTCCTGCATAAATATTTTAGATTTCAGCACATGTCCCGTGTAGGTCATGAACAGAGACTAAAAAGGAGGAGGCGGGGCTGGCCTCAGCTGTTGACATTGCAGTACTTCAGCAGATAATGTAAATGGTATTGACATAGAGCCCTTCAATGAAACGTTTTGAAAATGATATAAAGATAAAACCAGCGTCTTAGCAAAGAACTTCAAGATCAGCAAGTGAGATTAGAGAGGTAAATTTAGTGTTACATAGGAACATCCAAATGCCAGGAGAAGACCTAGGGATTCACTGAGGCTTGTCCTTTAAGCAATATACTTCAAACAATGTAAAAATCAACCTACTCCTCAGCATCTTTTCCCTAGTTTCTACAGGTGGCTCTGTACTCTCTGGTTTGGCTCTTCTCTAAAATTCATCTCTGTCTTGTGCTGATTTGGAGCCTGAATTTGTTCTACACATAGGTGCTAGAACTAGGGTGCTGGGTGTGCTGCTGCACCCCCTGGCTTGACGTGGTTTCCATCATATACAGGATTTATGATTTGGTTCAATGACTCTCAGCACCCACACTGTGCAAATTGTTCCAGCACACTTGGTTCTACATTTTCAATTTCCCTCCTGAAAAGAAATTCTATCTGAATTGCTTATCACCAATCTTCACTTAAACACCCGTCATTAAACCTCTTTTTGATCAGCTGTTTTATAATTAACAGGATTATATTTTTGAGATGACTTTCTTCCTGCAAATGGAAGTGTCTGACTAATTCAGGAAAAGTGAAGTGTAACAAAACTGTCCTCACCCCCGTAATGGAAATTCCAGTAGACTCCATTAGAATCCTTCAGCTGGTCTATGGATTATTACTGACTTCTATGGCTTTCTACTGGAAGACTAGTATCTCCAGGATGAGCAGAGATCAGTTATAAACCCGATGCTCTGTTCCAAAATCAGCTTTCCAACTGGAACTAGTAGGAACTAGTTGCAAGTTTTCGTTTGGAACTTCCTCGAGGGCTATCAACCACATCTCCACTAGGAATCATTCCTCCATTCTTTGGAGTGGGCTTTGCATTACAAAGGCTAGCCCTATTAAGAATAAGGAATAGGGCTCAGCTGCAAAAGGTCAAAATTGTGCCATGCCCAGCTGTGTGTTAGAGGAGAATTAGCATCAACCCCAGCATACCACTATATTTCAAACAACACACTGAGCTTAAAAAACAAGGTAATGCACAGTGAAAAAGATGTTTCAGTCAAAAACAAATTATCAGCCCAATCATTATAAAGGTCTCTTTCAAATGCATATTGCTCTTTAGCTTTCTCCACTTGTGACAACGTGGTCCCTTAAAGAAATAGTTTCAGGCTCAAAGTGCATGGTCACAGAATATATAGGCTTCACCAGGGATTGGTAAGGAGATATTCTATGTCTCAGCAAAACACAGACTGTTTCATTAGCAATACATGATGTAGGAGGCAGGCGGAGTTGTAGGACTGAGATATTTGTTGACCAGGCATAGAGGCCAGTATTATAAGCTGAGGGTATGTTTACAGTGCAATGTAAGCCCAGGGCTTGAACTCAGGCTCAAGCCTAAGCTCCCTTCAATATACACACAAGTCTCACTAACCCAGAGCTTGCATCCAGGGTCACAGGATCATACGGAGATGGAAGGTCCAAGCCTGAGTCAAGCCAGGATTCAAGCTTTATAATGTAGATACAACCCCACTGGACTCATGCTCAGGGAGTTTGCCAAAAGTATTCCACGATCCCATGGGCCGATTTTCTTTGTCTTCTGGACAGTCCACCAAACGTTTCCCATACTGCACCATGAACAAAGGGCTAGAGCAGCCACGTTTTGGGAGGGCGCTAGGAAGTCTGGGATATGTATGATTGGAGTTGGGCCCTCATAATGCACTGTAGACACTGGAGCCCCAAGTTGGAACTCAGGGTTCAACAATTCCTAACCTGGCATTACAAATTAATGTAGATGTTCAAGACCTAGGTTAACAACCCCAGGGTCTGCTACCTCGAGTTCTAACCCTGGGCTTACATTGCAGTGTAGACATGCCCTGTGGGTACAACCTTTTAGCGCTGGGGCTGAAAATTGCTGTGTAGATGTTTGGGCTGAGCTTGGAGCCCAAGCTCTGGGTCTCTCTGAAGGTCGGGGTCCCATAGCTCAGGCTACAGTCCAAGCCCAGAATGTCTACACAGCAATTTATAGCCCCACAGCCTGAGCCCAGCAAGCCGGAGTCAGCTGATCTGCACCAGCCATGGCCATGCTGTGGGTCTTTTATTCCTGTGTAGACATTCCCTGAGAGGCTAGTGCTGAGCGCCAGGTGTCCTGCCAAATGAGGTCCCTCCTGCAGCCTGTCCCTCTTTCTCCAGTCCCACTCATCATAATACAAAGACCACAGTAACGTCCTCTGTGAAGGGATTGTTGGGATAGCTGGGTCTGCTAACGGTCACAAATTCAATAATTACCCCTATATACTGAAGAGAAGAAAATGGAAAGCTCTGGGAGTTGACCTGGTTGGCACTAGAAGCCAGACCCTCCTTGAGGGGTGGAAGCAAGAAAATATTAGCTGGGAAAACCTTCTTTCTACTAGCAGCAGACCTGGGCTGCACTATGCCTTTTCGAACACTCACATTAAGCTCTGTCTATGGGTGGTTTTGTTTATTTCATCAGTGCTGAAGACAGCCACTTTGACTTCTTAGTTTCAATTCTATTTTAGAGTATTTCTAAAGCATCTAGCATGGTGGTGTCTAATCCAAAGGGCAGGAAAGAGTGTTAAGTTTTTTGTTATTGTTAATACTGGGTCCTGAAAAATATCTCTTTGTCCATCATTTTAGAGTTTGGGATAGGCAAGACCTGAGATTGTCTGTCTGATTTATTAGATGTGTGTGTGTGTATGTATCATATCCAAAATATTTCCAAGAAATCACATAGAGCAATTTTAGCATCTAGACAATGAGATCAAAAAGATTGTACCAGCCATTTGTATCTGAAGCAGTCTATCAGAATCCAACACTACGTATATCCAGCTTTTCCATCTTTAGTCCCCAATTGTATAAGCATCATCAACAATTCCTTTTCTCCTCATTCTCATTCTATGTATATTCTTTTACTGTCTCTTCTGACCTTCCCCATGGCAACAACATCCTGCAGGCAATGTGCAGTGTTTCCCTGTCTGCTGTACAGGAAATGTCTCAGTATTCCTATAGTCTCATTCCCAGGCAGGGTCATCTGTGTCCTTGATCCCTGTGATTTCTCTGCCATACAAACTCCTAAAGGATGTAGCTACCCATGAAAAGACCAATGCCATCTTAGAGGTTTCTGGGAGCTCTCCCTTTATGTCCTTCTGTTATTACCTCTTAAACTCTTTCTTCTCCTGTTGGTACCCTTAGCTTCAATATTAAAGTGGGTTCATAGTCTATGTCAGAGGTGACCAAAGTGTAGCTCAAAGACCACTGCTGGCTTTCTCCAATACAGTAATTATTATTATTATTATTTAATACTATGATTTATTTGTATTGTGGGGCCTCAGTAAGGATTAGGGCCCCATTGTTCTGGGTACTGAACAAATATGGTCCTAGCCCCAAGAACCTACATTCTGATTTGACACAGGATGCCATAAGAGAGTGTAATGAGCAATAGGAGGAAAATGGGGAAGGAGGACAAGCATAATGTTAGCAAAGGACACATGAGTTAGCTACATACACAACTTGATGGTTCCAAACAATCCCTGACTGCCGTTAGCTGATTTCCTGAAGGTGGCACATCAGAGCTGGGTCTAGAAGGAGAGGGTAGTAGCCTAACAGATTAGTTCAGGGACCGTGTGCTGTATGCAAAAGATCATGTGGAAACAGCACTGAGACCTTTGTAGGAGAAGCAGGAGAATGGGCATTCAAGGCTGACACCACTGTTGAAGCAGAGGGGGCAGGGGAGAAGGTGATAACAGGCAAGAGCAGATAAGTACAGAGGGGCAGAGTCGTGAAGGGCCTTGAATCTAAGCACTGAAATGTAAGTTTTCATATGTGTAGCTCTCTGCCCAATAAATGTACCAGGTTAGGACTCAAGTCCTAATTGCCTGCTCCCATTTGCTTCTCTTGTAGCTCCATGTTAATAGGGACTGAATTTGGGACCAAACACAAAGCAAAAATTATACAGTAGGTCACTCCAAAAGAGAGTGGGGGAATTTACCACCTTGGGGTGGTTGCATTAAGATGAACGGAGTAGTTTATACTTCTTGGAGCTGGTGACTCACGCTGTATGAAGACTCAACCAGACAAGTTACACATGGCTTATGTTGGCAAGCTTTTGATTGTATCCACGAGGGCAGGAAATATTTTTTTAATGAAAAATTAGATTCTGAGTTCTTCATGGGGCTCCAATCCCTGGACTATGGTATCTGTCTATGCCTTAATGCATCCCTGGTAAAACCTAGTCTACCCTTGGATTTTAGCCACTGGTGTAAACCCCAATCATATACATAGTTTATACCAGTGTAAACTATTTCTACACTAGGGGTTTGCATTGGTGCATCTACATTGGTGGCTGAAGTCCAAGTGTGGGCAAGGCCTTAGTCTTCTATGGCCAAAGAATAAGGCCATATCTACACTATGGTACTGTAGTTATACTGCTGTAACCCTATAGTGATGATGCAGACCACAGCAACGGAAAGGGCTTTTTCTATCACTGTAGGAACTCCACGTCCCCTAGTGATGGTAGCTAAATTGATAGAAGAATTCTTTTCTTGACCCATGTCTACATGGAGGGGTTTAGATCGGCATAGCTTCACATCCTTGAATGCCGTAGCTATGTAGACCTAAGCTTTAAGTGCAGACCAGACCTCACATTGTGCGCAGCCCCTGCAAAAGTTGGGGAGAGGCACAATCAATTTCCCTACTCCTACAGTGTGCAAGGATTTTGCACAGTAGTAATCCGTGTGCTCTCTTGATCCTGTTGTGTTATTTCCCTTCTCGTTTTTGAAATATGGGACTGGTAGCTGGAACACTATCAAGTCACTAACAAACAAACAAAAATAGGAAATCATTCCAGAAGAAACCTGGACCGTTAAGAATAAATGATGGTTGCTGCCAGTGGTCCAGTTGTGATCCCACCCAGGACTGAATTAAAATGCGATGATGCTGAAATGAGCTGTGCAGAATGCCTTTACTTGGCACAGAGCAAGGTGCTGTTTATGGCAGCACTAAGTAGCGTGAGAATGCTGGGGTGGAGTCTCTCACTGCATTATTAGAGCTGGAAGAAAAAGCACTTGTGGCCTGAGGCAAGGTGACAAGCTTGTGAGCAGCCTGAAGGATAAAGCCACTGAGCAACACCCAGTCTCCTGCACTAATAACAATATTCATGGGCATCCCTCTGTTCCCACAGCAGAGCACTGCCTGCAACAAATTACAGCTTATGTGCAATGGCACAGTTTCAAAGCTGCACTTAACAAACTTGGGATACATTTGACCGGACTTTCTCTACTTGGGAGTAAATGTTTTTAAAATGCCGGGCACCCAGGGAGTCAGAGGCATTATTTGTGCTTGAGGTTTGAATTATTAGGCGCATTTATTATTAAACTATTGATATTACCCTAGCGCCGCAGGCTGGAGCGCCTTTGTGCCAGCCACTGCACATACACTTATGAAGATACAGTGCATACCCTAAAGACCTTGCAGGCTGAGAAGACGTGACATGCAAAGTGTGAGAGGAGAGGGATACAATCAATTATATAAAAAGAACACGGAGAATTACAGATTGGTTAGCCTCACTTCAGTCCCTGGCAAAATCATGGAGCAGGTCCTCAAGGACTCCATTTTTAAGCACTTGCAGGCGAGGAAGGTGATCAGGAACAATTAACATGGATTCACCAAGGACAAGTGATGCCTGACCAACCTGATTGCCTTCTATGATGAGATAACTGGCTCTGTGGATATGGGGAAAGCGGTGGATGTGATACATCTTGACTTTAGCAAAACTTTTGATACGGTCTCCCACAGTATTCTTGCCAGCAAGTTAAAGAAGTATGGGCTGGATGAATGGACTATAAGGTGGATAGAAAGCTGGCTAGATTGTCGGGCTCAGCAGGTAGTGATCAATGGCTCGATGTCTAGTTGGCAGCTGGTATCAACGGAGTGCCCCAGGGGTCGGTCCTGGGGCTGGTTTTGTTCAACATCTTTATTAATGATCTGGATGATGGGATGAATTGCACCCTCAGCAAGTTCACAGATGACACTAAACTGGGGGGAGAGGTAGATACGCTGGAGGGTAGGGATAGGGTCCAGAGTGAACTAGACAAATTAGAGGATTGGGCCAAAAGAAATCTGATGAGGTTCAACAAGGACAAGTGCAGAGTTCTGCACTTAGGAAGGAAGAATCCCAGGCACCGCTACAGGCTGGGGACCGACTGGCTAAGCAGCAGTTCTGCAGAAAAAGACCTGGGGATTACAGTGCATGAGAAGCTGGATATGAGTCAGAAGTGTGCCTTTGTTGCCAAGAAGGCCAATGACATATTGGGCTGTATTAGTAGGAGCATTGCCAGCAGATCAAGGGAAATGATTATTCCCCTTTATTCGGCACTGGTGAGGCCACACCTGGAATATTGTGTCCAGTTTTGGTCCCCCCACTACAGAAGGGATGTGGAAAAATTGGAGACAGTCCAGTGGAGGGCAACGAAAATGATTAGGGAGTTGGGGCACATGACTTATGAGGAGAGGCTGAGGGAACTGGGGTTATTTAGTCTGCAGAAGAGAAGAGTGAGGGGGGATTTGATAGCAGCCTTCAACTACCAGAAGGGGGGTTCCAAAGAGGATGGAGCTCGGCTGTTCTCAGTGGTGGCAGATGACAGAACAAGGAGCAATGGTCTCAAGTTGCAGTGGGGAGGTCTAGGTTGGATATTAGGAAACACTATTTCACTAGTAGGGTGGTGAAGAACTAGAATGGGTTACCTAGGGAAGTGGTGGAATCTCCATCCTTAGAAGTTTTTAAAGTCTGGCTTGACAAAGCCCTGGCTGGGATGATTTAGTTGGTGTTGGTCCTGCTTTGAGCAGAGGATTGGACTAGATGACCTCCTGAGGTATCTTCCAACCCTAATATTCTATGATTCTATTATATACAATTTTTACATACTGTGATGCTACACCCCATATTCTTTATGGAAATATGCTTATGATATGGATATGGCATAACTGAGATAAATTTTATGCAAGATGGGTCTTGTACGGTATCATCAAAAAGGTTATAATTTACTGAATGTGATTATTCAATTTGTATGCATGTATCATTTCTGTATCTAACATTAGGAATATTGACTATGTAACAATTACAGCTGTGTGTGTATTTAGGAGTTACTCACCAGACAACAGGCCATCAGTCTTGATGGGCCATCAGGGAGAAACAATAAGACTTTGAAGGTATAATCTCTCTCCTTTCTGAGAGGCCTCCTAGGACGTAGCTGTGATACTACTAGGTCCGGTGGTCCTGTCACCTGGTACTAAACACCATCTTGGACTTCTAGTAATTTTCCACTAAAAGGTGGGGGAGGTCAAGACTGGGAAACAAAAGATTCCCACCTTATGTAAATCTTATTTAAGGCTGGAGAGTAAGGCAAACAGGACTCTTCTCCATTGCCTTCCTGCCCAAGAAGAAAGACTGCTGAAAGTACCTGAAGAGACAATGGAACTGAGCGATGGGAAAGGCACGGGCTGAGTCCAGACTAAGACAGGAGTCTAGTCTGTAAAGAGAAATAACTGGAACACTAAGCTACAGAAACTCTGCAACTTGCCTGAAACAACATTTAGGGTGAGAAATTACTTTTTGAAACCAGTCTCCTTAAGATCTTGAGCTTAATATGCGTGTTTTGTTTTATTTGCTTGGTAATCTGCTTTGTTCTGTTTGCTTTCCCTTATAATTACTTAAAATCTACCTTTTATAGTTAATACACTTGTTTTTGTTTGTTATAAAACCCAGTTTGTGCAATTTATAATTGGGGGAGGGGGTGGCAAGAAGGTGTGCATATCTTCCTCCACATTGAGGGAGGGGGAAAATTTATGAGCGTACATTGTATAGATTAATCTACAGCAGAAGACTACTATTTTGGTTGTAATTTCCAGAGGGGAGCTGCACTTGAGTGCTGGACAATTTCCTAGCTGAATCTTCCCATAGAGAGCTGCTTGCAGACTCTGTGCAATTCTACAGCTGGTGCGTCCCTACCTGTGTGTGTGTGCTGCATGAGGGCAGAGAGCCTGATTCAGCCAGACACAGGGAGAGGGAGCCCAGGATAGTGGAGCAGGCAGGCTCAGTGAAATCCCAGTACATCAGGTGGCATCCCAGATGGGGGTTTTCTCCTTATAGAGATATAAGTGCCAACCCTGTGCCCCTTGAGCCATCACTGTTTTGTTGACTTCTAATAGGCATTATGTCAAAGGTGGATTTGGGGAGACTTAAAGGACAAGAGGTCTTATGGATCAATGTGGGGAGATCATTCCATGTGGGAGCACAGAAGAAGTCACAGAGATGTTTGTATGAGAAGCTGACAAACAGGTGAATGGGGCTGGACCTGTAGCTGGAAAGTGGGGGGCACAGGTGATGAGATAAGAGATGAGAAGGGATAAATAGGAAGGGGCAGAGTTGTGAAGGGCTTCGAACATGAAGCTGAGATGCTTTAAACCAATGTAATGAAAGGGGGGAGCCAGCAGAGGGACTCAGAGGGGGGCGATGAGGTCAGTATGACTGGCAAGGAAGACCATCTTAGCAGCTGTATTTTGTACGAACCCAATGAGAGTGTTGTGGGTGTTATAGGACAGAGGGGAGGAGGTCACAGTAATCAAGGCAAGAGGAGATGAAGGCCTGGACTGAGGTTTTCACGGTCTGTTTAGTTGGACAGGCAACATATCTTGTCAGTCTTATTTGAAAAGTCAATAAGATCTTGTGCAGAGAAATGAGGAAGTGGCAGCGGGAAGAATTTTTAAGAGGGAGTCAATGGGGGCTGTACTTGGGGGAGGCAATGGATATGTTTACACAGCCTGCAACAGCGAGGCTTCTAATCCAGGCTGACAGACTTGGGCCAGTGGGACCTGCACTAGTGCTCTAAAAATAACTGTGTAGACAGCACTTGGAAGTTGCGGCTCACACTGGAGTTTGGGCTCTGAAGCTCACCCCAGCCTTCACTAGGTTTTGGAGCCCAGGTGTAAATTCAAAACGCTGTCTACACAGTTATTTGTAGAGCGCTAGCATGAGCCCTGCTAGCCCAAGTCTGTTAACCTGGGTTGGGAGGCTCACTGCTGTTGGCTGTGTAGACCTACCCGAAGAGGCTGGAAAAATAGTGCTGTTTGGCAAGGGCTATGACAGAACTGAAGGAGGAGAGAACAAACTGGTAATGGAGGAAGTCCACGTAGTCATGGGTTTTTCTCCAGAGGCATTCAGTAGTAGAGATGCAGAGCAGAGGTGGCAGATGTTGGGGGTTAAGGGACAGACTTTGTGGTGAAGTGCCACTCAGTATAAATACTACATATGCAGATAGGAGGGGTTCTCCTGTCGGCACAGGTAATCCACCTCCTTGAGAGGTGGTAGCTAGGTCACCGAAAGAATTCTTCCATCAACCTAGCCCTGTCTAAATGGTGACGTAGATCAGCTTAACTATGTCACTCAGGGACATGGATTTTTCACACCCCTGGGCAATGGGTCGACCTAATTTTCTAGTATAGACCAGCCCTAGTGAGAGGAGAATCAAGCCATTCATCTCTGATAGGGTGGTTGCAATCGAAACGTCAACATGTCCCTTACAATTACATAAGTGCTGTGAATGTCCTGCTAGCACAGTGTGATGACATGGTTGTCAAGAAGCTGCAAAACTCAGCTTCCCTAGTGGACAAATACCTCAGCGCTGTAGATGGGATGAAAGTAGAATTACATTGCTTGCACTCATGCAGTATTGGCCTCTGTGAAGCAGTAACACGTTTAGTAACGAATGCAATGTGAAGAACTGATGAATTTGTACAGCAGTGAGTGATTGGAGCACGTTAAAATTGATTACACACTACCCTGCCTAGAGTGTCTCAAGGCTATTATGAAATGGAGATTATAAAAAAAGGGAAATGGTTAATGATACTATACCTGTTATATCAAACAATAGCATGTATCACTGCTATTGTTTATCATTAATCATTTACATGGCACCTTACAAAACACAAAGAATGAAAATATAAGGAATAGGTGGAAGTGAGATAATCTGTCCTGTGGGTCCAACCCCAGCAAATCAAGCTCAAACTCCAACTGCAACATGAACAGCCTCAAAAAATGTGGAGGCCAAAATAAAACCAAACAATTTTCCAAAAGCTCTGGTGGAGACATTCGCAGGCCTAAAGGAAAGTTCTAACAAAGCACTGCTGGTTTGGGAATGCAGTGTAGTGCAAAGCACGGATGATTCTTATCATATTGGCAGTTCCAGTGAAACAATTCACACGTAGCTCTGCATACATGATAATAGCACCCACAGGCATCAGCTTCTAATTTTTCCCAGGGGTGCTCAGCCCCAGGCCCCACCCCCACTTCCTGTCCCCACTCCACTCCCACCCCCACTCCACCCCTTCTTCCAAGCCCTCACCCTCACCCTGCTTCTTCCCGCCCCCACTCCGCCCCGTCCTGCCTCTTTCCTCCCACGAGCACGCCCCATCCCCGCTCCTCCCCCTCCCTCCCAGTGTCTCCTGCACACCACGGAACAGCTGATCCATGGCAGGTAGGAGAGAGGGGGAGGAATTGATTGGCGGGGCTGCTGGCAGGCAGGAGTTGAGGGGAAGAAGGGAAGCTTAGTTGCTGGTGGGTGCTAAGCACCCACACATTTTTTTCCAGGTTTGCTCCAGCCCTGGCGCACCTATGGAGTTGGCACCTATGATATCACCTATCCAGGCTTCACTAAAGAAGACATTCCTTGAGCATTGAGCTTTAATGAAGTACAACTTTGCCAAGCCATTACACTTGAAAATTAATCCTCAAACTCTGTTTCTCCCCATAAAGAAAAAAGGAGGTTGCCAAATTTGTCTGAATATTTGTTATTTAATTTGGTTAAGAACTGTTAACTTTTTGAAAGGGACACATTCTATTATGTATCGGAGGGGTAGCCGTGTTAGTCTGGATCTGTAGAAGCGACAAAGAGTCCTGTGGCACCTTATAGACTAACAGACGTATTGGAGCATAGACTTTCGTGGGTGAATACCCACTTCGTAGGATGCATCCGACGAAGTGGGTATTCACCCACAAAAGCTTATGCTCCAATACGTCTGTTAGTCTATAAGGTGCCACAGGACCCTGTGTCGCTTCTACATTCTATATTATGTTATTTATCAAAGAACAGAAGAATGGCCTTACAGGGACAGCCCAATGGTCCATCTAGCCCAGTATCCTGTCTTCCAACAATGGCCAGTGCCAGATGCTTCAGAGGGATTGAACAGAACATGGCAATTTATTGTGTAATCCACCCCGTTGTCCTGTCCCAGCTTCAGGCAGTCAGAGGTTTAGAGACACCCAATGAGGTTAATCCCTGACCATCTTGGCTAATAGCCATGATAGACCTATTCTTCATGAATGTATCTAATTCTTTTGTGAAGCTAGTCATACTTTTGGCCTTCACAACATCCCCTGGCAACAAGTTCCACAGGCTGACTGTGTGTTGTGTGAAGAAGTACTTCCTTATGTTTATTTTAAACTGCCTGCATATGAATTTCATTGGGTGACCCCCGGTTCATGCGTTATGTGAAGAGGTAAATACCAGTTCCTTATTCACCTTTTCCAAACCATTCATGATTTTATAGACCACCAGCATATCCCGCCCCGCCGTCATCTCTTTTCCAAGATGATCAGTCCCAGTGTTTTTAATACCTCCTTATATGGAAGCTGTTCCATACTCTAATAATTTTTGTTGCCCTTGTCTCTACTTTTTCCAATTCTAAAATATCCTTTTTTGCGGGGGAGAGGGGGTGGGGAGGGGGGCAGGGAAGAGATGAAGTGACCAGCAGTGCATGCAGTATTCAAAATATGGGCATACCATGGATCAGGGGTGGCCAATCTGAGCCTCAGAAGGAGCCAGAATTTACCAATGTACATTGCCAAAGAGCCACAGTAATATGTCAAGAGCCCCCCATCAACTCCCCCACCCCCGCTCCCAGCACCTCCCACCCACTGGCAGCCCTGCCGATCAGCGCCTCCCCTTCCTTCCCCACACCTCCCGATCAGCTGTTTAGTGGCGTGCAGGAGGCTGTGGGGAGGGAGGAGCGAGGGCACAACAGGCTCAGGGATGGGAGTGGGAAGGAGTGGAGTGGGGGAGGGGCCTGTGACAGACCCAGGGGTTGAGCAGTGAGCGCCTATACAAGGAGCAACATATTAACTTCTGAAGAGCTGCATGGGCTCCGGAGCCACAGGCTGGCCACCCCTGCCATGGATTAATATAATGGCATTTTGATATTTTCTGTCTTATTAGCTACCCCTTTCCTAATGGTTCCTAACATTCTGTTCACTTTCTTTACTGCTGTTGCACACTGAGCGGATGTTTTCAGAGAACTATCCTTTGTTTCCTATCTTTTAACCAGTTACTGATCCATGAGAGGACCTTCCCTCTTATTCTACGACTCATTACTTCACTTAAGAGCCTTTGGTGAGGGACCTTGCTAAAGGCTTTCTGAAAGTCCAAGCACACTATATCCACTGGATCACCCTTGTCCTCATGCTTGTTGATACCCTCAAAGCATTCTAATGGATTGGCGAGGCATGATTTTCTTTTACAAAAGGCATGTTGTCTCTTCTCCAACATACAGTGTTAATCTATGTGTCTGATAATTCTGTTCTTATTCCTAGTTTTAACCAATTTGCCTGGTACTGAAGTTAGGCTTACTGGCCTGTAATTGCCAGAATCACCTCTGGAGCCTTTTTTAAAAATTGGTGTCACATTAGCTATTCTCTAGTCATCTGGCAGAGGCTGATTTAAGTTCCTTCAGAACCCTTAGATGAATGCCATCTGGTCCTGGTGATGTATTACTGTTTAATTTATCAGTTTGTTCCAAATCCTCATCTACTGACACCTCAGTCTGGGACAATTCATCAGATTTGTCACCTAAAGGGAACGGCTGAGGTATGGGAATCTCCCTCACATCCTCTGCAGTGAAGATTGACGCAAAGCTGTTCCACATGGTCACAATCAACTTTCTAGCCAACAACCTTTTTCCTAGTCTCCTGTTTGACATTGCCTTGTTCATTAGAATTAGGGGGCCAAATAGGGTTGCCAGGTGTCCAGTTTTTGACTAGAATGTCCAGTCGAAAAAGGACCCTGGCAGCTCTGTTCAGCACCACTGACCGGGCCGTTAAAAGTCTGGTGGGTGGCGCAGTAGGGCTAAGGTAGGCTCCCTACCTGCCTTGGCTCTGCACAGCACCTGGAAGCAGCGGCATGTCTCCCATCCGGCTCCTACACGTAGGAGCAGCCAGGGAGCTCTGCGCGCTGCCCCCTCCCCAAGCACTGGCTCTGCAGCTCCCATTGGATGGGAACCATGGCCAATAGGAACTACAGGGGTGGTGCCTGTGGACAGGGCAGTGCGCAGAACTTCCTGGCCATGCCTCCAAGTAGGAGCTGGAGGGGGGACATGATGCTGCTTCTGTGAGCCGCCTGAGGTAAGCACCATCTGGAGCCTGCACGCCTCACCCCTCCTGCGCCACAATACCCTGCCCCAGCCCTGATCCCCCTCCCACCCTCCGAACCTCTCAATCCTAGCCCGGAGCGACCTCCTGCACCCCAAGCCCCTCATCCTCAGCCCCACCCCAGAGCCCTCAACCCTCCCATGCCCCAACTCCTCTGCCCCAGCCCTGATCCCCCTCCTGCACTCCAAACCCCTCATCCCTGGCCCCACACCAGAGCCCACATACCCCCGCTGCAGCCAGGAGCCCCATCCTGCACCCTGAATGCCTCATTTCTGGCCCCACCCCAGAACCTGCACCCTCAGCCCAGAGCCTGTACCCCCTCCCACACCCAAACCTCCTGCCTCAGCCTGGAGCCCCCTCCCATACTCTGAACCCCTCAGCTCTACCCCCCAGCCTGGAGCCCCCTCCAGCACCCCAAACCACAGGCGCTGACTTTAGCCAGCGCAAGTGGGTGCTCACATACCCCCACCCCTGCCCCACCTCAACTCCTCTCCCAGCCCTGCCCACATTCCAACCCCTTCTCCAAATCCCCGCCCCCGCCTCCTCCCCTGGGAACGCCGCATTTCCCCTTCACCTCCTCCCTCCCAGACTGCCACACGCAAGCCAGGGAGGGAGGAGAAGTGAAGCGGCGGTGCGCTCAGGGGAGAGGAGGAGGCGCAGTGGAGGTGAGCTGGGGTGGGGGTGGGGGCGTGCGGAGGGCCGTAGGAAGCAGAGGTTAGCTGGTGGGGTCACGGGTGCAGAGGAACTGCTCTCTGCCCCAGCTCACCTCTGTTGCGCTTCCACCTCCTCCCCTGAGCGCGTGGCCACTCCACTTCTCCTCCCTCCCTCCCAGGTTTACCGCCCGCGAAACAGCTGATTCACGGCAAGCCTGGGAGGGAGGGGGGAGAAGCAGAGTGGTGGCAGCACGCTCACGGAGGAGGCGGAGCGGAGGTGAGCTGGGCGGGGGGGCCGGCGGGGAGCTGCTGGTGGGTGCTCTGCACCCACCAATTTTTCCCCGTGGGTGCTCCAGCCCCGGAGCACCCACGGAGTCGGCGCCTATGCCCCAAACCTCTCATATCCAGCCCCACCCCAGAGCCCGCATCCCCAGCTGGAGGCCTCACTCCCTCCTGCACCCCAATCCCCTGAGCCAGCCTGGTGAAAATGAGCGAGAGAGTGAGGGTGGGGAGAGCGAGTGACAGAGGGAGGGGGGATGGAATGAGCGGGGGGTGGGACAGGGGCAGGACCTCGTAGGAGGGGCGGAACAGGGGCAGGGCAAGATTGTTCGGTTTTGTGCGAGTAGAAAGTTGGCAACCCTAAGACCAAACCCTTAGCTGGTGTAAACCACCGTAGTTCCATTGACTTTAGTAGAGCTATACCAATTTGTGCTGGCTGAGGATCCACCCCAGTGGAGTTATACCAGGGTAAACACTGGTATAAGTGAGAGGAGAATGAGGAGTCTGGTGATTAAAGTTCTTATTATCCATAAGGGAGGATGTATTCCATGTTCCAGAATACTGTGTAATAACCCAGAACCAATGAACATAAAATTAGTTCCCAAAGAGGAACCAAAGGTGCATTTGAATGAAATACATTGGTCCGGTTCCTCAGATGGTGTACGTGGGTGCGGCTCCATCGCAACGGAACTATCCCAGTTTATGCCTGCTGAGGATCTGGCCATTGTAACTGTGACTGTGCCTAGAAAGCAGCATGGTAGGGTTACAAGGTTGAATTCCTGCATTGCTGAATGGCATTTAACACCAAGCATCTTAATTTTACACCATTGGATTCACTTTCAATCCAAATTGCCTTTTTTCGGTGTAAATAATGTTGTTTGCTTCAGCAGAGCAGTCATGTTCACGGATCATTCTTGCTGGTGCTTTAGAGCCAGGCAGTTTTCTATTGCCTCATCCTGGGACAGCAGGGAAAGGAGGGAGGACAAGTCCCTCTGACAGAGACAAACACCTACAAGATCTCTATCAAGAATTCTTAAAACTACAATACTCACCCGCCGAAGTGAAAAAACAGATTGACAGAGCCAGAAGAGTACCCAGAAGTCACCTACTACAAGACAGGCCCACAAAGAAAATAACAGAACGCCACTAGCCGTCACCTTTAGCCCCCAACTAAAACCTCTCCAGCACATCATCAAAGATCTACAACCTATCCTGAAAGATGATCCCTCACTCTCACAGATCTTGGGAGACAGACCAGTTCTCGCTTACAGACAGCCCCCCACCTGAAGCAAATACTCACCAGCAACCACACACCATACAAAAAAACCACTATCCCAGGAACCTATCCTTGCAACAAAGCCCGATGCCAACTCTGTCCACATATCTATTCAAGTGACACCATCATAGGACCTAATAACATCAGCCACGCCATCAGGGGCTCATTCACCTGCACATCTATCAATGTGATATATGCCATCATGTGTCAGCAATGCCCCTCTGCCATGTACATTGGCCAAACTGGACAGTCTCTACGCAAAAGAATAAACGGACACAAATCTGACATCAAGAATCATCACATTCAAAAGCCAGTAGGTGAACACTTCAACCTCTCTAATTACTCAATGAAAGACTTTAAAGTGGCTATTTTGCAACAGATAAACTTCAAAAACAGGCTCCAACGAGAAACTGCTGAATTGGAATTAATATGCAAACTAGATACCATTACCTTAGGCTTGAATATTGACTGTGGGTGGCTCGGTCATTACGTTAATTGAATTTATTTCCCCTCCTTAAAAAACTCTTAACACCTTTGTGTCAACTGTCTGTAATGTAATGGGCCATGTTGATTATCACTTCAAAAGTTTCTACTGATAACAGTTCCTTTCAATTAATTAGCCTCTTAACATTGATATAGACACTCCCACCTTTTCATGTTTCTCTGAATGTATAAATATCTGATCACTGTATGTTCCATTCCATGCATCCGATGAAGTGGGTTCTTAACCCACGAAAGCTTATGCTGAAATAAATTTGTTAGTCTCTAAGGTGTCACAGGTATTTTTCTTGTTTTCTTTTTGCTGACACAGACTAACACGGCTACTACACTGAAACCAGGAAGAATGAGACACACAACAGCACTTTTAGGTGCACAAGGAAAGAAGAATTGGGCTGTAGGTTTTAGATCCATACCTTGAGGAGGTACCTCAATTGCTGTAGTGGTAGCTCTGATAGCTCCATAAATCAGGTGATGTTTTAAATTTGTAATCTGTTTTGTTTGCTTAGTTTATCTTATTGGTCAGTATTATTAATGTTTACAGTGACAATCAGGCCCTACATAGTAACTTTTAATGCCAGTGTACCTTCAATTTTCCCTCCACTGAGTGTGAGACTCAGAATTGTATCCTGTTCTTCCCTAGTTTAGGGCCAGATTGTTCCTTGTGATGAGGTGTGAGGATGTGAACCCCTTGGACAGCCCACTTAAGTGCTAAGTTGAATTGCAGCCCCTGTGCATGATGCTCCAAAAGGAGGTGTGGAGGAAGAGATGCAATGGCTTGACCTCCCAACTCCAGCTATCAGAGCTGGTCCATTATGCCGTGGAGGGGAATCATTCATACTCCGAAAAAAGGGTGTAGGAGCAGGCATGCAACTGCTATGCACCTATGTTCAGAAGTGACTAGTGGTTTTGGGTGCCTTCATTTTTGAGTATCACCTGATTTTCCAAAAGAGCTGAGCTCCCACCCTTGCAAGTGCAGGTCTCTTCGAAATGTTATCATTTGGGCACCCTAAAATGGAAGCAGCCCAACTCTGAGTCACTTAGGCCGGGTAGAATGCGTCACAGAACGCCACATGGAGTTCTGCACCACCCCTTAAACAGACCTGTAGATAAATGGAACAATCCAGCCGCAAGGGGTTTTTGTTTTTCTAACTACTATGTCACTTTTCTCTTTTATTTCTCACTACTTGCTTAGGAACATGGACTCTGTTACTGTTTTATAGCCACCTGCTGCAAACTGCACGTATACTTTTTAATATTATACCCTTTCGTTTCCCGCCCCCCATACTATTTATTTCAACTCATTTTCTTTATGTGTTTATTGATATTAGCAGGCTTGATTCTCATTTATACTAACCCCCCCTTTATACCATTCTGGCAGTGCGAAGGAGTCTTAAAGTGAGAATATTTTTTTATACTCACTCTAAGGCTCCTTTTCATTGCCAAAGTGGTGTAAAGTGGCCTTAGTATAAATGAGAATCAGACCCACTAATGTGTGTGTATATATTTTTGTTTCCTAAGAATGAGGCTTTGTATTTTCCCCTCTTCTATTTTGCACAAATAAGTGCCTCTGAAAAGGCAAAAGATTAAACATTTGCTTGTTGTTGTTCTTCCTTTGAATTGTTTAATTCAATAAAGCTATAGAACTGGTAGATATTGTTTTAACATGTTTCTTCTGGTAATATTTTTCAGTATTTATATTTGTCAAAGATGTACTTCCAAAAATCCCTTAAGGGATCTCACTTTTTAGAGTTACATACAGATTTCTCTGAGAGATGAAAACAACAGACATTCCACTCTACTGGTATACTTTCTAGTTTCAGTTTGATGGGTGGGTCCTATGAATTTTGGCAGGATTTGCTCAATGAACTCTCTCTCTCTGGGCTTTCTTGAAGATACATCATCTAGGCCATATATTCCTAAGGTTCTAATGCACTTCTCCCAAAGGATCCCAAACCATTTCACAAACTCATGGTCCATTTCTATCAACATTTGTTACCTGAGTAATCACACTGGTTCTGGTTCTACACTGTCTTGCCCTTTGTGTAGCCATTTCCGACTGTGGATTGTAGATATAAAACACCATGCTTCTGATTTAGTAGCATTTTATGCTCACTAAAAAGGCATGCAACCAAGTCAACTGAGTTAATTGGGATCACTAGAATCATAGAATCATAGAATCTCAGGGTTGGAAGGGACCTCAGGAGGTCATCTAGTCCAACCCCCTGCTCAAAGCAGGACCAACCCCAACTAGATCATCCCAGCCAGGGCTTTGTCAAGCCTGACCTTAAAAACCTCTAAGGAAGGAGATTCCACCACCTCCCTAGGTAACCCATTCCAGTGCTTCACCACCCTACTAGTGAAAAAGTTTTTCCTAATATCCAACCTAAACCTCCCCCTCTGCAACTTGAGACCATTACTCCTTGTTCTGTCATCTTCTACCACTGAGAACAGTCTAGATCCATCCTCTTTGGAACCCCCTTTTAGGTAGTTGAAAGCAGCTATCAAATCCCCCCTCACTCTTCTCTTCTGCAGGCTAAACAATCCCAGTTCCCTCAGCCTCTCCTCATACGTCATGTGCTCCAGCCCCCTAATCATTTTTGTTGCCCTCCGTTGGACTCTTTCCAATTTATCCACATCCTTCTTGTAGTGTGGGGCCCAAAACTGGACACAGTACTCCAAATGAGGCCTTACCAGTGCCGAATAGAGGGGAATAATCACGTCCCTCGATCTGCTGGAAATGCCCCTACTTATACAGCCCAAAATGCCGTTAGCCTTCTTGGCAACAAGGGCACACTGTTGACTCATATTCAGCTTTTCATCCACTGTAACCCCTAGGTCCTTTTCTGCAGAACTGCTGCCCAGCCATTCGGTCCCTAGTCTGTAGCAGTGCATGGGATTCTTCCGTCCTAAGTGCAGGACTCTGCACTTGTCCTTGTTGAACCTCATCAGATTTCTTTTGGCCCAATCCTCTAATTTGTCTAGGTCCCTCTGTATCCTGTCCCTACCCTCCAGCGTATCAACCACTCCTCCCAGTTTAGTGTCATCTGCAAACTTGCTAAGGGTGCAGTCCACACCATCCTCCAGGTCGTTGATGAAGATATTGAACAAAACCGGCCCCAGCACCGACCCTTGGGGCACTCCACTTGATACCGGCTGCCAACTAGACATGGAGCCATTGATCACTACCCGTTGAGCATGACCATCCAGCCAGTTTTCTATCCACCTTACCGTCCATTCATCCAGCCCATACTTCTTTAACTTGCTGGCAAGAACACTGTGGGAGACTGTATCAAAAACTTTGCTAAAGTCAAGAAATAGATGTAACAGCATCAAGCCCTAAATATGTGAAGCACAGAATGGAATCCAACTGAACTCTGGGATGGAGTGCGGAATCAAATATAAATCTAAAATATTATTACTGCATGTGTTGATTATATGACAAAAAAGGGTTTCCTGTTAAATGATACTGAATGTCAAGGCTAGAGAGATCAGAGGTAATTGCAGGATGAAGCTGGTTGCTTTTTTGTAAAATTCTTTTGAAAGGAGATCTTGGGGTTTACCTAAATCAAGGTAAGAGTGTAAGGATAATTATGGTTATACTCTGAAATTAACTTTACAAGTTCAATTTAGTTGATCTAGTAGTGGAAGGAATTAGAATAAATAGCTCCTTTCTGATTTACCGTATTTATCCTCTTTTACAGGTGATGAAATGCAATGGAGTGTTCAGATATTTTTTATGAGTCTTGTCTCGAGTGTGTCATTTTTTTCCTACATCATCAAAACAACACAGATTTTTTTGCACCATTCGTTCAAAGGGTTCTGCAATTCAATGGCAATCAGTGTGAGCCACAGGATAGCAGTAACTTAAGCAAAGTTTGACAAAGTGGACTCCAGTATCTAATAATGCTAATTTACAATAGTGGGGTAAGGCAAATTGGTTTCCTGTTATTTTTATAGAATATTTCATAAATTGAGCTTGAAATATTTATATTTATTGACTATTATACAGTTTATTTCAGATTTGTTGAGGAAAAACTATCATGTGCAAGTGATAGGTGCATGCAAAGCTACACGCACACATGTAGAGCCTGAATTGAAGCTGTTTGAAAGTTTGGTTGTCCAATCAACACAGTGGTAGCTGTGGATTAGTTTTAACTTTGATCCTGAAAGCTTTCAGATTTGGAACTGCAGCTGTAGTAATCCTCTTGTTGCACATGTGGAATCATCTCCATTTTCTATAATAGATGAACTTTCTTACATCCCTTTCTCTTGCCTGAAGTTGAGATCGTATTGAACAAGGTGAACTTTGAAGAGAGAGACTAGATTTGGAGGCTGTCCTTCATTTATCTAACAAGAAAAATGCCTGTAGGCTGAAAATGGAATGATTAACCTAGATCCACTTGATAGATTGGATACACTGATTATTTGGGAAGACACTGGAGAGGAGACATTCATGCATCATGACAATAGGCATGGTATAAGAATGCTAGCTGAATATGACAGACCCTGCCTACTTACAAACATCCATGACAAGAAGCTCTATGAAAGAATGATCAGTCCTTTTTGGGGGTATGAATACTGGCTATTTTTTACACAGAAAGATCATTAAAAGTTATTTAAAGGAACTAATGTGAAGATGTGAGAGAGCCTTCCCCATATGCTTCACCCCACATTCCATATACAGTAATTCAAGAACCTTCTTTACCGCTGTGAAAAATGTTCCCCAACATCTATGTGAGTGGATAAAGATCAACATCTGCAAGGGCAGACCAAACACCTCAGCCCATGAAATATGACAATCTTTGAACAGACATCCAGTCAAGAGTGTACGTTTGTTTAAGGAAAAAATCTAACCTCAAGCAATCTAATCTCTCATGAGGAGGCCTTTTCATCTCCTGTCTCCCCAGTGCACTGTGATGTGAAGTCCTTGAAGTGACAGTAATTGCAGAATAGTACGGAACTGGTACAAGGGCTTAGCCAGAGCGATTGTGGCCTGGGGCATGCAGTGGTGTGAGCTGTGAAGAAGAGATTGGATTTACAGGGCAGCACCCAGTGCGGCAGCTCTGCTGTGAGAATCACATGAAAAAAAACAAGATGCAGGTGATTATTCTGCATTTTTGCAAACATGAACAACCAGCAACTTGTGAACAGCATAGTTGCCAGTTACATATTCAAAGACATCAATCACTTGCATACAAGAAGCTTGCATGATTCACTTTTTAAATTAAGATTGTTGTAGCCATTTATCCATGAACGCTAAGCACACATATATACGTTCTCATGGTTTTGGTTTTCTCTATTGTATTTTTATCAAGAAAAACTGAGGTTCACTTTTCTTTAAGAACCTATTCAGAAATATGACAACTTTTACTTTTGCGACTAGATTGCTTTGGACACCTTTGGGCCTTGCTCTCTATAAGAATCACCCATGCAGTATGCTTGTCAACTTAGCCCAGACATGTCATACAAGGTTGTCTTTTTTTTCCTAGACATGAACAAACCCTTAAAAAAACCCGTAGAAGCCTGAAAAACAACCAGAATACTGTTGTTTTTGCTTGAGAAAAAGAAACGCAGAAATATTTTGCTCAAATGTGTCTTTTCCTTGGGGCTTGTAAATTGACAGTTTCACCACTTTCTCCTCTTAAAAAGATTTTTGTATCTGATATTGATCCCAGTAAAGTAAATGGGCATCTTGCTATGACTTCAATAAGAAGAGAAGCAAGGTCTCTGAGACTGATTAATCAATATCAGTCATCAGAGCAAATACCAAACACACAATTCTTAGCACAGTTCTCAAAAGTTGGAGAAGCAACACTGAAAAAATACAAAATATGTTAGATATCATTTAACAAATGGTGAATTTCATCTAAGCCAGGTTTCAGGGTGACTGACATATAAAGGGCTGTTTGCTGGCAAACATGAGATGAGTAGTTGCCTAAGTCCCGCTGAGAACACCCTACACCCACATGTTAATCTTTATAAAATGATTGTGTGGTATCCAATGCAAAGTTTGTCATGTTGGGTGTCTTCGGAAGTCTCATAATGCACTGAGCATGGTTGTTATAGTGATGTTATAGTAACTGTTACAGTAATGTTATAGTAAGGTTATAGGTTATAATTTCATGTATATAGTTATGAGGCTGAAAATGTATCTTAATGGCTTAAAACAAGCCCATGCAAAAACTCTCCAAGAACAGAGAGGCAGTTCACACCTCATCAGGGCATGGATGGGACAAACCTAGCCCAGCCTCATAGGAACAATAGACACTGGCTTAGGCAGCAACAAAATAATCTGTTAGATCCTCGAGGGAGTCACCCCCTTCCTTTGGGCCGTTTGGGACTGCAATGAGGTAATGTTCACCGGGGGGCCAAAGCCAAGAGGAAAGAAAGGACATGATAAAAGGGAGAGACATTTTGCCATGCTCTTTCTCTTCCACCTACATCTACAGACACCACCACCACCAAGTGACTGAAACGCTGATCAAAGGGGAGAGCTTGATTGAAAAGTAACCAACCAGCCTGTGGTGAGAAGCATCTACGTTTTAAGGACATTGAAAGTGTTAAGATAAGTTTAGCATGTGTTTTGCTTTTATTTCATTTGACCAAATCTGACTTGTTATGCTTTGACTTAAAATAACTTAAAATCTATCTTTATAGTTAATAAATCTGTTTGTTTATTCTACCTGAAGCAGTGCGTTTGGTTTGAAATGTGTTAGAGGCGCCCCTTGAGATAACAAGCCTAGTACATATCAATTTCTTTGTTAAATTGACCAACTTATATAAGCTTGCAGCATCCAGTGGACATAACTGGACACTGCAAGGAGTGGGGGATCTCACAGCGCAGGGTAAGGCTGGCTCCCAGAGTCAAGGATTGGAGTGATCTAGCAGATCACTGGTCCAGATAACAGCAGAGGGGAAGTCACACCCGCGCTACTACACATCACAAAACCCTCCATCATGTATTGCCACCCTTTGATGACAGCATCAGCAGAGAGGCCAGGGCATGGAACCTGATCCAAAGCCCACTGAAGTCAATGGGAATCTTTCCATTAACTTCAGTGGGTTTTGGACTCAACCTGTGGAAACTGCAGTACCCTCAGACCTCATTGAGGTGGTCCTTCCAGGCTAGAGTAGAGACACATTGGTGTGGGAGTGTGGGGAAAGTTTATGCTAGCACTGCCTATGATGTATCTATTCTCTGGTGAAACAAAGGGCTGTCAATACAATGCATTTAACAACATTCAATTACTCCACAAAATATGAGGGAAAGTGGTCTCATGGATCGGTAACTGGTTAAAAGATAGGAAACAAAGGGTAGGAATAAATGGTGAGTTTTCAGAATGGAGAAAGGTAAATAGTGGTGTCCCCAAGGGTTCTGTACTGGGGCCAGTCCTATTCAGCGTATTCATAAATGATCTGGAAAAAGGGGTAAACAGTGAGGTGGCAAAATTTGCAGATGATACAAAACTACTCAAGATAGTTAAGTCCCAGGCAGACTGCAAAGAGGTACAAAAGGTTCTCACAAAACTGGCAACAAAATGGCAGATGAAATGCAATGTTGATAAATGCAAAGTAATGCACATTGGAAAACATAATCCCAACAATACATATAAAATAATGGAGTCATTGTGGATAGTTCTCTGAAAACATCCACTCAATGTGCAGCGGCAGTCAAAAAAGCGAACAGAATGTTGGGAATCATTAAGAAAGGGATAGATAATAAGACAAAAAATATCATATTGCCTTTATATAAATCCATGGTACGCTCATATCTTGAATATTGTGTGCAGATGTGGTCACCCCATCTAGAAAAAGATATATTGGAATTGGAAAAGGTTCAGAAAAGGGCAACAAAAATGATTAGGGGTATGGAATGGCTGCCATCTGAGGAGAGATTAATAAGACTGGGACTTTTCAGCTTGGAAAAGAGATGACTAAGGGGGATATGCTAGAGGTCTATAAAATCATGACTGGTGTGGAGAAAATAAATAAGGAAGTGTTATTTACTCCTTCTCATAACACAAGGACTAGGAGTCACCATATGAAATTAGGCAGCACGTTTAAAACAAAAAAAAAGGAAGTATTTTTTCACACAATGCACAGTCAACCCATGAAACTCCTTGCCAGAGGATGTTGTGAAGGCCAAGACTAAAACAGGATTCAGAAAAGAACTAGGTAAGTTAATGGAGGATAAATCCATCAATGGCTTTAGCCAGGATGGGCAGGGATAGTGTCCCTAGCCTTTGTTTGCCAGAAGCTGGGAATGGATGACAGGGGATGGATCACTTGATGATTACCTCTTTTATTCATTCCCTCTGGGCACCTGTCATTGGCCACTGTCGGATGATAGGATACTGGACTAGATGAACCTTTGGTCTGACCCAGTATGGCCGTTCTTATGTTCTTAACAATATATAGACAAAATGTAAAGAGAAAAGCAAAGAAAAAGACACTGTAAATGTTTTTTCCAATCGTGCATTAAACAACCACCAGTTTTCTAGAGTTACCAAATCTTTGTACAAATGTGCCTTCCATCCAACTCTTGACTAGGAATTACATTAAATAAAGCTATCCCCAATGGTATTTCATCTCTCTTTTGTATTTCTCTGTTGGCACTAAGCGCAACCGAGTAGCCTTTGAATCTGCAGTTTTAAAATATGTTTCAATTCTAGGACACGATGCCCACTCTTTAGTCAACAGTTCATAGTATGGACATCCTCCGTTGTAAAAAATATAGCATTATTCTTTTAGGAGTTGTATGGTTCTTACAGGACTGACATTGAGTTCTGTAGCACCCTAGACAAGATAATCTGAGCACTGCAAGGATCCATCCAGCTCACTCCCTCACCTCTGCATCCCGCCCTCCAACCCTCTCCCACCTGTGATCCTGCTCCATCAGTCTGTGGCAACCCAACCTTCCATTTTTAAGAGACTCTGCGGCCTTTGGTACTCATGTAAGTACACCAGGAAGTCAGGAACTGGGGTGAGCAGGGGAAGGATGAGGCAAGGAGATGGATGTGATGAGCCTGCCAGTGTCAGAGTGAGAGCAAAGCCTGGATGGGGAACTAGGGACTGGAGAGATAAGTGTATATATGCCTGTGAAGAAGAGCCCATGGGAGAGATAGGCTCTTTGTGGCTAAATAGATAGCATGCTAGGTCTAAGATCATTGCTGACCTGTTATTCCAGCAGGCTCTAGTCAGCTGCAAGGAGCATGTACAAACAAGCCTTCAGTTAGAAACCCAGGCCAAGATTTTCAACAGCAACGAGTGATGTTGGGTGCCCAAGTAGAGACACTTTAAAGGTTTTTCAGTGAGTGGGTGCTCAGTGCTGTCTGAAAATCAGGCCCCTTTAGGGTCTTTCCAGTTGGACACCCAAAAACGTAGGCACCCAAAGTTATGAATTGTTGGTCCCAAAGTACACCTCCAAGGAATTTCAAAACTGCACAGGGATCTTTGTTTTTACAGTAATTCTCAGCAGAGCTCTTGCATCTTCTGCTCTTTGCACAACATAGGTAACATGAAGGAACTACACATGCACAAAAGCTCAATGAAAGTGACAAAAAGAAATGAAAACCCCTGTTGACTAAGAACTGATGAGCATCGCAAATACTGTAAACCGTGCAAATGGGACTTCAGGACTCATTCGTACTTTTGGCATGAAGGAAATGAATAATTTGGATGAAAAGGAAATCCTGTGGTGGTGACAGTTCCATTTTGTAATGTGAACTTCCTATGGGTTTTGTCTTTCAAACCTGTCAATCAAAAAGTAACAAAGCAAAAACCTCTAGGCAACTAGCAGGTGTTGATGGAGACCCAGTAGCTGCTGTAGACAAGAGCGAGGAGACGTGCACTACATGGTTGTGACCCACAATAGCTGTTACTATTTCTTTCATCATGCAGGCTTTTCTAAAAAATATCCTTTTTATCAGAGTCTTTTCCTAGTTCAGTATTTGAAGATCAAATGAGATCAATGTGTCCTGATCATTCACAGCTCCATTTTTAAAGAACAAAATATATGGAGAAGATCATGTTTCTCCGTAGGAGTTGGTCTCTCTGGATCCAGTTCAGATCCATGGCTAATGGGAGTGCATCCATGTGCCTGTTTATAGGGACACTGTTTATAGGGACACTTTGCATTCATATCCTTGCATTCAGGCTTCTGCGCTGCAGAAATTATGCAATTTTTTTAAAGGATGCCATGGACAATTTTTGTAAACCATCCCAGAAGCGTTCCATTCTCAGAGAATTTGGAAAGGTGTGGAGAAGAAGAGTGCATCCTTTCCATTTTAAAGCATAGATTTCTGGAGAAAGAAATTTAAACTCTCTCTAAAGGAAGTTTACTCCATTCTTCATTTAACTCCATCTGCCGTGAAGCTGGCATTTCACTGGTAGTGACCTGCATAGCTAAAATGAAAATTGAGTTAATCACAGATTTACATGCTGAATGATCCCACTAACCAGGCTCTGAGGGACATTCAGCACAGGAAAAAAAGGTCTAACTAACCTTTTTAAAAAATAGATTTCCTTTCTGTTAAATTCACTGGCACTTCCTAGTTTGCGGAGGACCTCCCAGAATGCACTGTGCTATGAAATCACATCATTGATAACATGGGTTGCCCTGAGACTTCTTGGAATTGGTGCCATTCAGCACACACTGCTAAGACTGTGATGATCTCCATTTTTATTTTAGCAGCCTAGCGATGTTTTTTCCACCTGAATGCACTTAAAATGGCCAGCAGCAGCATAGTGGTTATGAAAAGAACTGTTTTGGTTACACTTTAGTTGCCATCTCAGTCAGATACTCAAAGATTTGTGTTAATGTGAGATAAAGCACTTCCCCAGCAATGAAGGTGTGTGGAGAATGCCAGGTGATATGTGTCACGGAGTATAGGGGAGTCCGGCCCTGCACCCCTCTTCCCTGGATTCACTGGGAGTCTCAGCCAGCCAGTAGAACAGAAGGTTTATTAGAGGTGCCAGGAACACAGTCCAACCAGAGCTTGTCAGTACAAACAGGACCCCTCAGTCGGGCCCTTCCAGGGGGCAGGGAGCTTAGACCCCAGCCTGGGGGCTTCCTGCATTTCACCCCACAGCTCCAACCGGGGCAGGGAGGCCAGACCCTGTCTGCCTCTCTCCCTTCTTCTCCGGCCAGCTCCAAACTGAAACTCTCCAGCCCCTCCTCCCCCTTTGTCTGCTTCCTGGGCCAGGAGGTCACCTGATCCCTTTGTTCGAACACCTTCAGCTCTCACCTTTGCAGGGAAGGGCCCGGGGCCATCGGTTGCTAGGATACAGAGTGTCAGCCATTCTCTGTGTCCAGGCCCCTCTGTAACACTCATGCATCCTTGTTCCACCACCTAGAAACTCAAGCACTGCATAGGGGAAACTGAGGCACCCACACAGTACTCAGGGAAAACATTAACAACAGTCCTAGTTCGTCACAATATGTTATCTCACGGTGACATGAGCCTTGTGTGTCTGATTGAAACTTAAACATAAGGATGAAAATCTTATCAAGAAAGCTAATTGGTGATGTCATCATACCCAAGAGCACATCAATGTCATTTTACACGAATGTCTTCATCCAAAGCTCTACTGATGTACTTTTTATTAATTACATGATATAATTACTGAATCCTTTGTAGGAGAACAATATTTATTTTTGATTCATAAAGATTTAATGAGGAAGTTTAGCGCAAAGCCCTGTAGAGTGACCATTCACCCATATGTGTAACTTAGACCTATTCTCCACCCCCCATCTCCTCCCCGGTTGTCCTGTAATCAGCCTTTAGGATTGCCAAAGAGACATAATTATTTCACCAGTGCAGATAGCTGATCTGCTTATGCCACCAGTGCTATATTTGCTGGGTTAATCCTTGCAGTTAGTATAGGTTACATTATAACAACACGGGCCTGTGGATACGGTACTGGACTGTAATCCAGAGCCATCGATTCCATTCTTGGCTCTGCCACTGGCTGGCCTTGTCACGTCAGAGCTCTGCCTCAGTTTCCCCATATGGAAAAAGAGACAACTTGCAAACTACAGGGAGATCTATGGATGAAGAGTACTATATAAAAACTACTTATTAGCACAACAACCATTTGGCCAGACTTGCTAAACTCAGGAAACTTGTATTCTCTGCGGTTCCTTCACCCATATAACCTTCAGTTGCACAGCAGAAGTTTTGCACAAAATGATTTTGTGCTATCACATCTCAGATCACCCTGTCTTGGCCAGGAACAGAACAACTCAGGACCCACTCTAGATTGTAAATTTAAGCATCAATCTTCTTCTCTGGCTTCAGTATTGTCTCCGAAATTTGAAAAGCACAGTGGCACTGGAACACTTTTAATAGCGGAGGTGCTGAAAGCCAGCCCCCTTACCCCTGTCTGTGCCCCCCCTCGACCTTCCTCCATGAGCTGGGGCCAGGAGCAGTGCCATGTCTCCAGGAGTGAGGGACCCAGACAAGGGTAAGGGGGCCGAGGCTGGGGTCACAGCTGGAGGCAGGCATGGGGCTGGCCAGGGAGCTCTGGGCGTGGGGCAGGCAGCCGGGACCCCGGGCACAGGGATGGCAGTGGAGCCTGTGTGCGTGGCCAGGAGCAGAGCCCAGGCGTGCGGCCGGCAGCCAGGACCCTTCATGTGGGGACGGGAGCGGAGACCCACGTGAAACCTGGAGCTGCTGCAGCACTCCACACCCCTAGTCCCCGTGCCTATGGCAAAACATATCTGCTGGGACTCCCAAGGGGCCATAAGTCTCTACTAATGCTTTTCTCCCTCTTTCCCCAGTGCCTCTCTCATCTTCTAGAACTGTCTTGTGTAACACAAAAGCCTGAGTACTCAACAGTATTGGCAATCTGGGGCAATGGGCTTCTGAGTCCCTTTCACTCCCAGCTCAACAGAGTTGAAATTGTGGTGAACTGTTTTTCAGAGAAAACTTCAGGCACGTACTGCCCTAAAGAGCAAATAGTCCAAGGGGCCTTTCCAGATTGAATTAAACTGTTTTAGTTAAGCCAGTGCAAAACCCCTGAGTGGACACTCTTCATTTTGGTTTAAGAGTACATTATTTCAACTTAGTTTCAATCTGTTTTCAGTCAACTTAGGCCTGGTGGACACTACAAAGTCAGGCTAACGTAAGTCGCCTTGCGTCCACCTATTTGTGCATATGTCTATGCTCAAATTTGTCTGCAGCTGACGTAAGCACCCTGTCATGGCAACGCAGTAAAATCACCTTCCCGAATGGAATTGAGCCATTGTTGACCTACTGAGACACAGTGTGAGTGTAGATACTGCAAGTCCTATGTTGATCCTAATAGTCCTCCAGCAGCTATCCCACTATGACCTCTCTGGTCTCAAGTGTGAGCTCCACCACCCAGGGATCACGGACACCAAAAGCCAACCCCTTCCCCCCTTTAAAACCATTGTGTATTTTTGAAATGTCTTTTCTTCATTGCCCAGCTTAGCGAGCACACCTGGCAGCTCTCCCTTGTTATGTGCAAATGTCCAACTGACCATACCAGTTCCACACACTCGGTGTGCTCCTGCCTAGAGTAGGTGGGGGGTATTGGATCTCCTGGGCCTATGGAGAGAAGAAGCTGTGCAGGCACAGCTACAGACCAGCTGTAGAAACATGGACATCTGTGAAATGATTGCACAGGGGATGCAGGCAAAAGGGTATGACAGGGATCAGTAGCAGTGCTGCATGAAAACACAGGAGCTGCAGCAGGCAGACCACAAGGCCAGGGAGACCAGCAATTGAGCTGGTGCTGAGCTGCAGACCTCCTGCTTTTACAATGAGCGGCATGCCTAGGGTTGCCAACTGTCTAATCACACAAACCCAAAGACCCTTGCCCTGCCCCCGCCCCTTCACCGAGGCCCCGCCCTCACCCTTCTCCGAGGACCTGCCCCGCTCACTCCATTCCCCCCTCCCTCCATCGCTCACTTTCCCCCACCCTCACTCACTTTCATTGGGCTGGGGCAGGGGGTTGGGGTGCAGGAGGGGGTGTGGGGTGCAAGCTCTGGGAGGGAGTTTGGGTGCGGGAGGGGGCTCAGGGCTGGGGCAAGGGGTTGGGGTGTGGGGTACAGGCTCTGGGAGGGAGTTTGGGTGCGGGAGGGGGCTCGGGGCTGGGGCAAGGGGTTGGGGTGCAGGGTACAGGTTCTGGGAGGGAGTTTGGGTACAGGAGGGGGCTCAGGGCTGGGGCAGAAGGTTGGGGTGTGGGAGAGGGTTTGGGGTGCTGGCTCCGGGAGGGGGTTCAGGGCTGGGGCAGGAGGTTGGGGTGTGGGACGGAGTGAAGGGTATGGGCCCTGGCTGGGCGGTACTTACCTCGGGCAGCTCCTAGGTGGCGGCGCAGCAGGGCTAAGGTAGGCTCCCTGCCTGCCCTGTCCCTCTGCCAGTCCCGGAAGTGGCTGGCACATCCCTATGGCCCCTGGGGGTGGGCCAGGGAGCTCTGCGCACTGCACCTGCCTGCACAGCCCTCGCAGTTTCTGGCCAATGGGAGCTGTGGAGTCAGCAGTCGGGGTGGGGGCAGCGCGTAGAGACCCCCTGACCTCTCCCCCCTGGGCCGCAGGGACGTGCTGGCCACTTCCAGGAGCGGCGCAGAGCCAGGGCAGGCAGGGAGTCTTCTTTAGCCCCACTGTGCCGCCGGATGTTTAACGGCCTAAAATCTCCCGGTTTGGCTTCAGTAGCCTCCAGGAGATAGAGTCTGATTCTGGGAGATTCCCGGCGAAACTGGGAGGGTTGGCAACCCTATACATGTCATACTTGGCAGAGACCCCACCAGCATGCCACAGACCACCAAGGATACCTCCAAGGAACCAGAGGGTACGTCTACACTGGAAAAAAGAACACTCCGTTGCAGCGAGTCTCAAAGACCAAGTCAACTGACTTGGAATTGTGGGATAAAAATAGCTACCTGGATAAAAATAGCAGTGTAGACATTCCTGGTTGGGCTGGAGCCCAGGCTTTGAAACCCAGTGAGGGGGATGGGTCTCAGAGCCTGGGGTCCAGCCCAAGCGGGAACATCTACATTGCTATTTAAAGCCTCGTAGTGTGGGGCCAAGTCAGTTGACATTGGCTCTGAGATTTGCTGCTGTGTTTTTTTTCTTTCTGAAGTGTAGATACACCCTGAGACACAGTCCTCTGCCCAGAAAAGCAAGGGCGGGAGGACATGTCAAGGGGGTCCAGCTGTGTTGCAAGCCAATCATAGGCGCCGACTCCGTGGGTGCTCCGGGGCTGGAGCACCCACGGGGAAAAATTGGTGGGTGCTCAGCACCCACCGGCAGCTCCCCGCCAGCCCCGGGGCCTGTGCCCAGCTCACCTCAGCACTGGGCGATGTTGCGGGGCCCCGCTCCCGACGCTGGGCGAAGTTGCTTCGGCGTCGGGGGCGGGGCCCCGCAACGTCGCCTGGCGTCGGGGTCGGGGCCCTGCCATGTCCCCCGGTGTCGGGGGCGGGGCTCCGCCCCCGACGCTGGCCGTCATCACCCAGCGGCGCCAACGGAAGTCGGCGTCGCTGAAGCCAATATCTTTTTGAGACTCCATCGCAGTCTAGCCATTCCTGCCAGCTAAGCATGGACCTGGCCTATGAAGGGGAAGGAATCTTGGGTAAGCGTGTGCATACATTTTTCCTTACAGTGTTTAAATGTAAAGATGGTGCCCAACCTAACCCTAAGTTAGCAGGACACAGGTATTGACTTTTCATTGTTTTACTTGCATTAGAAGAGTAGTGATGCAATGAACTGAGGCAAAGTTGGTATCTGCTTTCCATTCCCTTTCAGGAGCTGGCCAGGGGAGAGAAGAGCCATGTGGAGCAGTTTGTTTATGTACATTGGGATGTCCCTTGTATCTTCCTGAGAGATCTCGATGAAACTTTCATGCAGGTACTCTGCAATCCTCTCTCAACAGTTTCTGAGGATGGCAGCCTTATTTCTTCTCCGTGGTAGGACATTCCCTGTAGACCACTCAGTTATGACTTCAGCAGGCACCACTGCAGTAAACAGGTTGGGGTATATGGCCCCGGTGGCTTTGGGACACCAGCAGGAGCTGTGTTCTCTGAGCCTTTGTGACCCTCAGGAGTGAGATATCAGCTAAAATCACCATGGCCTATCACAAATAGTACCAGTACTCAGTGCCATTGCCCTGCACTCATATCCATGAAAATAGGGGCTGAAATTTTGTTTGTGCATAAAACCAAACAATTCCCTCATAAGAACAGCCATACTGGGTCAGACCAATGGTTCATCTAGACTAATATCCTGTCTTCTGACAGTGGCCAATCCCAGATGCTTCAGAGGGAATGAACAGAACAGGTAATCATCAAGTGATCCATCCCTTGTCATCCACTCCCAGCGTCTGGCAAACAGAGGCTAGGACACTCAGAGCATGGGGTTGCATCCCTGCCCATTTTGGCTAATAGCCACTGATGGACCTATCCTCTATGGACTTGTCTAGTTATTTTTTGAACCCAGTTACAGTTTTGGCCTTCACAACATCCCCTGGCAACAAGTTCCACAGGTTGAGTGTGCGTTGTGTGAAGAAGTATTTCGTTTTGTTTATTGAAAACCTGCTGCCTATTAATTTCATTGGATGACCCCTGGCTCTTGTGTTATGTGAAGGAGTAAATAACACTTTCTTATTCATTTCTCCACACCAGTCATGATTTTATAGACCTCTATCATATCCCCCCTTGGTCATCTCTTTTCTAAGCTGAAAAGTCCCTGTCATTTTAATCTTTCCTCGTACTGAAGCTGTTCCATACCCCTAATCACTTTTGTTGCCCTTCTCTGTATCTTTTCTAATTCTAATAAATCTTTTTTTGAGATGAGGTGAACAGAACTGGATGCAGCATTCAAGTTGTGGGCTTACCAGGGATTTATATAGAGGTATTATCATATTTTCTATCTTATTATCTATCCCTTTCCTAATGGTTCCTAACATTCTGTTCACTTTTTGAACTGCAGCTGTAGATTGAGAAGATGTTTTCAGAGAACTATCCACCATGACTCAAAGATCTCTTTCTTGAGCGGTAACAGCTAGTTTAGACCCCATCATTTTGTATGTATATTTGGGATTATGTTTTCCAATGTGCATTACTTTGCATTTATCAACATTGAATTTCATCTGCCATTTTCTTGCCCAGTCACCCAGGTTTGTGAGATCCCTTTGTAACTCTTTGCAGTCAGATTTTGACTTAACTACAGTAAAAGCTGTATCTGGCACTTTACCAACCGGAAAGCTCTATAAACCAGCATTCCTGATCTTCATTGGAAGTCCGGTTTATAGTCCAGTTGGCACAGGGCTGGCAGGCTCCCTATTTAGCTTCCCAGAAGCGGCGACATGTCCCTGCTGCTCCTAGGTGAAGGAATGGCCACGGTGGCTCCGTGCGCTGTCTCCACCCTGCCATGAGTGCTGACTCTGCAGTTCTCAATGGCTGGGAACCGTGGCCAATGGGAGCTGCAGGGGTGGGGCCTGCAGGCGGAGGCAGTGTGCAGAGCCGCCTGGACGTGCCTCCGCCTAGGAACAGCAGGGACATGTCGCCTCTTGTGGGGAGCTGCCTGAGGTGAGCGCTGCCTGGATCCAGCATCCCAACCCCCTTCCCCGAGTCCCCTCCTGCACCCAAACTCCCTCCCTCTTAGTTAACTGGAATTTTTGACTTACTGATACCCCCCATTCCCCTAACATGCCGGATAACAATGCTTTTACTGTATCTTGATTAATTTTGTATCATCTGCAAATTTTGCCACCTCACTGTTTACCCCTTTTTCCAGATCATTTATCCTTCATCCTTACTCTCCCTCTGCCTCATTGCTGGTGGCCCATACTCTACATGGCTGGGGCTGGAGAGTGGTTCTGTACAGCGGCATTCCAAAGCCAAAATGTCAATAAGTATGTCTTATTTGAACTGTCATGGGAATAAGGGAAGGGAGTTCTGAAAATTATTTTTCACTTTCCATTATGACTGCAAATTCAATGATACATCTGTTCGGTTTATCTGTAACTGGTGCCATTGTGGCCTTGAGGGCTGCCCCTGCTACACCTGTGGCACGCCTGACCCTGAGGAGGAGGAGAAAGATGACTTGGGAGGATATGTTCAGTGCAATCCTGCAGCCAGTGGTGCATTGAACAGTGAACAGAGGGTCTGGAGGGTGACTATGGCAGACAGTATGGAGAAGGAAAGAGCAGACAAGAGAGAGGCCATGGCCCCACACCACTCCCGAAAGCAGCCAGCGCTGGCCCACAGTCCCATGGGGGGCAGACAGGGGTCTTGGCACGCTGCTCCTGCCTGCAAGCACCGCCCCCACAGCTCTGGCCAGGAACGGGGAACTGTGGCCAATGGGAGCTGAGGGGGCAGTACCGGCAGAGAGGGGCAGCATGCGGAGTTATGTGCCCCCCCCCTCCAGGGGCCACAGGGGTGCATTGTCCCCTTCCGGGAGTGGCGTGGGGCTGGGGAAGGCAGGGAGCCTGCCTTAGCCTCGCTGCGCCACCAACTGGGAGCTGCACCCCAACCCCCAGCCCCCTCCCAGAGCCAGCACCCCATACCCCTCCTGCACCCTGAACCCCATGCTGCACCCCAAGCCCCAGCCCTGAGCCCCCTCCCATAGCCAGCACCCCAAACCATCTCCTGCACCCCAACCCCCTGCCCCAGCCCAGAGCCCCCTCCTGGACCCAAACTCCCTCCCAGAGCTTGCACCCCTCACCCCCTCCTGCACCCCAACCCCCTACCCCAGGCTCAGCCCAGAGCCTGCACCCCCTCCCAAACCCCAACCGCCTGCCCCAGCCCGGTGAAAGTGAGTGAGGGTGGGAGGGAGTGAGCAGAGAGGGGAGGAGGTGGAGTGAGCGGGGCCTCAGGGAAGAGGCGGGGTAGATCCTGGGTTGCCCTTAAATTCAAAAAGTGATCTTGGGCATAAAAATGTTGGAGACTACTGCTGTAGACTCTTGTTTACCTACAGGTCCAAGAATCATGGGCTCGCCTCCCTTTACAGTTAATGGAAAACTCCATTCTAGTACTTCCCTACCCCCCTAACACACCTCATGGCATCAGGGGCTGCATCCCTACCCCTACCACTCTGTGCCAGGGGACAGTAAGGAAAGCCACAAGTTCACATACACTGACCTGTGAGCACCACAGCATGCATGTGGTGCCAAAATTGATTGAAACGAACAGGAATGTTTATCTACCTTTCTGATTTTAAAGTTCTGGTCTGTTAATTAATTTTAGAAGTTGGGATTGTATTTGTTTTTAATTGAACATTAGTTTGCACTATTTCTGATATGCCACAACGTTCTATTTTCTGGAAATAATTAATCTTTATTACTTCATAACATACACTGCAGAATGCCTGGCACTGCTCAAAGCACCCACTACTTGGAATTGTCCAGGACCACAGAACTCATGGGTTCAATGAAAAACAGTGAAATAGTTATAAACATACAGCAAGCACCACATGACTGTAGGTTTAAGCTATGACCCTCAGCAGCCTGGCCTTGATGAAATTGTCATGCCCCCAGTTGTTGTGGTTCTACCTGCAGCTCTGCAGATACCAGAGAATTGTTCAACCTGTGTTTGCAGCGTTCATCAGAATAGCGCAGAGCTCTGCGGGCTCCATGCTTCTGTCAGAGATGGCAGACAGTGAAAAGTGCTGTGTGATTTTGTGGGATTTAAAAAAAAAGAAAATTATGGGATATGGATGGCATTATGGGATGGAGAAAGTTGCATGGCAGGAACTTGACCCCATGCTCCCAGTCACCCCGTGCCACTCATTTCTGCCCCACCATGCATTGCCAAAATTTCCCAAAGGACAGTGCACCAGAAGGTGGCAAGTGGCACACTGGGATACCTACCCAGGGTGCACCACTGTGTGCACTGACACAAACGTTCCTCGTGAATACGTGCAATGCGGATGTCAGCAGCTGAGGGTGCACGCACATTAGCAACATACTAGCTGTGGTGGCTTTATGCTGACGTTACTTGTGTCAGCCACAGTTGGTAGCGTAGACATGGCCTCAAACTAAACCCAAATAAGTGTGGTTGAAACTGAAGTAAGAGTGCCCCCCACAGCGTTTTGCACGGGTTTAACTAAATCCGTTTATAATCACCTCTTAATTGAAACCAGCACAACTCTGCACATAGTCGAGTCCTGAGACATGACACCACTTGTCTCTGTACCCTGTACAATGTACTATGTACAATGTAAGCTCTGAACTATTCACTCCTGACATGTTCAGTTAAACAGAATTCCAGCTCTCAAGTACAGAGTCGGTTCCTCCACTACAGTGCACTGGCTTTATGTTGGTGTAGCTCTTTTGATGTCAGTGGAATTGCACCGGAATAGAAGCGCTGTAAAATTGTGTGGAATCAGGCCAAGGGAGAATAAATAAATTTGGTTTTAAAAAATGCAAGTTATACCTGGAGGAAAACTAATCTAAAACTAATAGGGCTGGTCTACATGCAGTTTTTGTATTGCTTTAACTATATGTGTTTTTTGTTTGTTTGTTCATTTGTGGTTTTTTTTGTTTTGTTTTTCCTTTTCTCTTCTCCTTTATTGCGTATTGCCACTGAATGCAACAGAATGAATGATGTCTGGGTTTGGTTTTGTGCTCCTTCTCCCCCCCCCCCCCCCCAACTAACTTTTCAAAACTCCTCAACTTTGGAAGAGTTTCAGCTTGGCAAAGGAAGCACGAAACATCACAGAGCTGAAGATCTAACTTTGCAAAAGTTAGAGAAATTGGAGAGCAGAAAGAAAAATTAAAAGAAAGAACGAAAATGAGTAAGTAGGAAAAAGGGGGAAACCTTGAAAATGTTACAGTTCAAAACTCTTCAGAAATGTAGTTCATGAAAAATATTAAGAAATCTAAAAATCGCTCCATTTCAAACCTGCAAAATGGAAATAACTTAACATTTTCACAGAATTGTCGTCCCCCTTCCCCGCCCCCCCTTTTTTAAAACTAGTGCAGCCTTAGTTTGATTTGGAGTATGTCACGTTGTCCTGTCTGTTACATACAGGTAAATGGGTGCTGCTACCGGGCTACATATTTTAGATTTTTTGAATGTGAGGTTTAAAAAATATAAGATTTCACGTTCAGCAGTATCACCTTAATCCTTGCCCATAGCTCTTATATTCTCTATAGGTTCTTATACCATGCTCATCACCAGAATCCAAAGGCGGAGAGTGAAACGTGAAGTGGCTTAGGCAAGGTCATATCAGTAGCAGAGACAGGGGCAAAACCCAAGCTCCCGACTGCCACACCATTTCTTTATCCACTAGGCCACACTACCTTCCTTTTTTTCTCCTGTACAGCTGGCTTAAAGAGCCAACAGGGGATTCCCATTGTGGTATAATGCCAGCATAGGGGCCTTTACAGTGAGAGCAACTTAGGCCATGTCTACACTACCACTTTTGTCAGTATAACCTATGTTGCTCAGGAGTGTGAAGCGCCCCCCCCCCCCCCGCCCCCGTCCCCCCTTGAGCAACATAAGTTACACTGACAGAAGTGCCGGAGTGGACAGCGCCAGGCTCGCAGGAGGGCTTCTCTCCCTGGCATAGCTATCGCTGCTCTTGGAGGTGGTTTTATTATGTCGACGGGAGAGCTCTCTCCCGCTGGCATAGAGCAGCTACATGAGCAATCTTACAGCGGTGCACCTGCATCGGTACCGCTGCGCTGCTGTAAGCTTGCTAGTACAGACATGGCCTTAGAGTTGTTCTAATTTTTGCTGAAGTCAAGCACTGCCTGGTCAGCCCTGGAATTGGGCAGCGAGAGCAGGTGTGTAAAAGCAGCATAAAGCTGCCTCTACTCAGGACCTCTCAGATCCTCCCCTGAGCAGAGTTGTGAAGCCAACAATCAGGGCCTTGTTCCTATGTCACTGCATGAGGCATTAGTTGCCTACCACCCAGGCATGTGTGAGAGCCACTCAGATGCTACAGTGATAAGCACTGCAGAGGGGTCTATAAATAAGTTATAATATATAATTACAATATGTGCAAATATACAAAATTTACTGGGGGTAGCTTTCTACACGATACAGTATCAACTAGCTTTATTGTAAGTTCCAAAACATGGGCTGCAGACTCTTTGCTACCGTGCCATTACCAAGCACTTTTGAACTTCAGAGTTGTTTCCTTTGTTTCTCGTTGACACTCATTTGGAAAGCCAAGAATCTGCACAGAAGCCCTGGCAGGGTTTTCACTATCTTTGTTGAAGTGAAGATACAAATTTCAGAGGCAAGGGGAATTTGTGGAGTGTGTGTGGGGGAGTTGGGATTGGTTTTATTTTTGTACTTCGATAGGGTTTTTAGAGATGGGTGTGGGGGGAGGGAGGTGAGTCTAGGTGAAACCGATACCTTCTCCTAGTCTCCCCAGTCTGTTACTCCAACTTACTCTCCCAGACATGTCATGTGCACCCCCTCTCACAGATCACCTCTGAATTTGGCTCACTTAGTGCAGCAGAGATTAAGTTGGTGTAATGCCAGGACACCAGCAAAAGGAATACAGCAAGAAAAGCGACAAACAGGAGGGTGTGAGGCTGTATAAGTTAAATCAAGCCAGCCCCTTCTTTACCATTGTGACAAAGTTTCTCCTCTACCTCGGTGGGTCCTGTGCTTATTGGCGGATTTTTGTTTGCCTCAGAGATCTTCCCCTCTGGTAGAACCCACAGTCCAGATCAACTCCTCCTGTGTCTGATAAGGAGTTGTGAGTTTTGGGGGGAACCTGGGCCTGCCCTCTACTCCGGGTTCCAGCCCAAGGACCTGTGGATTGCAGCTGTTTAGAGTGCCTCTTGGAACAACTGCTCGACAGCTACAACTCCCTGGGCTACTTCCCCATGGACTCCTCCCAACACCTTCTTTATCCTCACCACAGGATCTTCCAGCAGTACGTCCTCTTACTCTCAGCTCCTAGTGCCTCTTGCTCCCAGCTTCTCACACACAACCTCCTTCCACAGCTCCTAACCTCTCACTGACTAACTGGGAGGCTTTTAACTAGTTCCAGCCAGTCCTTGATTGGCTTCAGGTGTCCCAATCAACCTCCCTGCCTTCTGGAAAGTTCCTAATTGGCCCCAGGTGTCTTGATTAACCTGGCGCAACTGCCATAAGGTATCAAGGATTTGTTTAGCCTGGGGCTAACATATTGGTTCCTTACCACTTTTCTATAGCCCTCTGGCCTTGCCCCATCACACCGTACACATTCTCATAGCTCTTTCCTTTTCCTCAGGATGTACATTTTACCAGCATAGGTTCCTTTACACTCACTCACACATTGGTAAACGGGTCAAACGGAATAGAAGGAAGTCTAATGTACATCACTTCATACCTCACCCCTGAATTTGGCTCCAGACAGTATGTATTTATTTGTTTTGATTTATGCACACTAAAAAGAGCTTAAGGTACCCGGGAATACATATGAAAAAATGACTCCATTATAAATGATTCAGTTCTGGCCCATATAACCCCTAACCAATGAGCCGTTGAAATTCAAAGTTAAAAACACTCTTCCTCTTCAGCAATTATAATTTCCCGACATCATCAAATGTTGAGGGGAAACAATGTGGTTTGCAGCATGCCCTGAAGCCCATTGGTTTGCTGAGTGACCTTGTGTAAATCACATCCCTGCTCCATGCCTCAGTTTCTCCATCTGTAGAATGGTGATAATGATACTGACCTCCTTTGTAAACACTTTTACTGATGAAAAGTGCCAAATAAGAGCTATTATTATTATCTGATTCATTTCAGACCAGGCAGGAAAATGAGTTGCAAAGCCATGGGACTCCCCTCAGACAATTCCCTATTAGCAGCCTCTTTTCAAAGACAAAGATAATACTTCAGACATCACCCAGAAACCCAGAGGCAGCCAGTTCAGATTACGGAGCACTGGTATCATATGCACATGGCAGGGTAGGCCCAATTATGTCACTCTCAATAGTTATACTGTAAAAATCAGTCAGCATTCCACTGTACTATATGAGAACCACATGGAGAGGCTGATTCATATACAACTTGTCCACTCTATGGTGCAGTTCTCTACACATCTCTGCTTCCTGCATCTCTCTCCTTTGATGCTTCATTCCCTGGGAAGTAGCTGCAGAGTGAAATTTACCAGAATACTGATCACTGCAGAACCAACACACAACTTACCTACACTGATTCCAGCAAATAGAGTGGAGCAGCCAGGGAAGGCAAAGTGGGAACTGGAGGGGAGACTGTGATAGAGAGCTTGGGAGAGACACTCAACGCCAAAAGAAGAGAATTACAGCTGAGAAGGACAGTCCAATAAGAAATTATTTTTTACCGGTAATGTCTCATATTTTGAATCAAAACTTTCTGAAGTTCCATTTAAAAACCCAGCATTTTGTTTTAGACCTGTCTGCTTAGTTTTTACATTGTTACCTACATTTTATTATGCCTAGGGCTGGCCTTATGAGTGGGTGAACAGAGCAGTCGCCCTGGGCACTAAATTCTGGGAAGGGTGCCAAATCAACACGAGGAGAGGAGACGGCTGTTTTGTTTTGTTTTCACAGTCACCACTTCAGGTAGGGGTGAGGGGGGCACAGTTTTCAGCCCTGAGTGGCAGAACACCTAGGGCCAGCCCTGATTATGCCATACAATGCCCCACGTATATTGTCGAGGAAGCACTTTTATATTATCCTACATAATATATAAATTATTCGCATCGGAACCCTGAATACACTCGGAATCCAGAATGGGTTTGAATGCTAGTCTTACCCTCCATGAACATTTGGTGGAGCTGCACTTATGATATTTGCACAGTACAGCACCCTACCACCCACCCGAGGCCCTCATTCCAAACCACTGTTTTGTTATCGTCAAGGCACTAGTGTCTTGATTCCTCTGCTCATTCCTAAGCCCCCTCTCCTGAATCTTCAGAGGGCATCAGGTAGCTGCTTTCTCTAGATTTGATGGCGGTTGTCTAGTATGCTCCACTGTTCCCCCAAATCCAGAGACTCTTCTGGGGTGTTAGAAATCAGACTGACTTTCCTCCAGTAGTGAGCAAGAGAGCGAAGTAACACTCCTCCAACTGCTGTTACTCCTTAGATGAACTGGAGGTGCAAATAGCACTACCGGGCTTCCCTTAGAGTTGTCTGCTCAGCCTCATATGGTGCTACATTGCTCTTGCAGTTAGTTTAGGAGCTGGCCGCTGCAGGAGAGGGAGTGCTTCCTCTTTTAGGCCTTGGCTACACTTGCAGATGTACAGCGCTGTTAGTTAAACCCGTGTTCGTACAGCTGAGTAGGGAAAGCGCTGCAGCCTGTCCACACTGGCAGCCGCCAGCGCAGTAACTAGCACTGACGTGGCTACATTTGCGGCACTTGCAGCGGTTTTGGGAGAGGTGCATTATGGGCAGGTATCCCACAGAACACCTCCTCCAATTCTGGCGCCGTGGGTTGTGGGAAGGGGGCGTGGGGTATGGTGCATTCTGGGTCCTGTCCCAACGCCCCGTGATGCATCGCTTCGCATCCCAGCAATCCCTGTGTTTCCGACCACAATTTGCGCCATCTTTCAACGGTTTCTTTGTAGCGCGATCTGTGCTCTGTTTCGGCCAGCGGGAAAATGGATCCCGACCTGGTGAGCAAAATACTGACGAGTCTCGCCAGCACGTCACGTTTGGCAGTCGAGCTGTTCCTTAAGATCCACAGTGACAGCGAGGAGTCCGACGATGACGATGACGATGAAATTGTCACGCAAAACGTGTACAACACTAACTTGCTTGTGGCATTCACGGACATGCTATGCACCGTGGAACGCCACTTTTGGGCTCGGGAAACCAGCACAGAGTGGTGGGATCACATTGTCATGCAAGTCTGGGATGACGAGCAGTGGGTGCAGAACTTTCGAATGAGAAAAGCTACTTTCATGGGACTGTGTGAGGAGCTCGCCCCCGCCCTGCGGCGCAAGGACACGAGATTGAGAGCTGCCCTGACGGTGGAGAAGCGGGTGGCTATTGCAATCTGGAAGCTCGCAACTCCGGACTGCTATCGATCAGTAGCGAACCAGTTTGGAGTGGGAAAGTCCACCGTTGGGATCATGCTGATGCAAGTTTGCAAGGCCATTAATCGCATCCTGCTCAGAAGAACCGTGACTCCGGGTAACGTGCAGGACATTGTGGCTGGCTTTGAACAAATGGATTTCCCTAACTGCGGAGGGGCTATAGATGGGACGCATATTCCTATTCTGGCACCACCCCACCTAGCATCCGAGTACATTAATCGGAAGGGGTATTTCTCCATGGTTCTCCAGGCGCTTGTGGATCACCATGGGCGTTTCATTGACATCAACGCAGGCTGGCCCGGAAAGGTGCATGATGCACACATCTTTCGGAACACTGCCCTGTTCCGGAAGATGCAGTCTGGGACTTTTTTCCCAGACCGGAAGATCACGGTAGGGGAAATTGAAATGCCCACTGTGATCCTTGGAGACCCCGCGTACCCTTTAATGCCATGGCTCATGAAACCCTACACAGGGAGCCTTGACACCAGCAAGGAACGGTTCAACTACAGGCTGAGCCGGTGCAGAATGACCGTGGAGTGTGCTTTTGGCCGTTTGAAGGGCCGCTGGCGATCGCTATATGGGAAGCTGGACTTGGCTGAACACAGCATCCCCGCGGTTATAGCCGCGTGCTGTACCCTCCATAATATTTGTGAAGGGAAGGGTGAAATGTTCACTCAGGCATGGACCTCAGAGGTTCAACACCTGGAGGCTGAATTTGCACAGCCAGAGAGCAGGGCTATTACAGGGGCCCAGCGTGGGGCTGCAAGGATTAGGGATGCCTTGAGGGAGAAATTTGAGGCTGACAACCACCAGTAATGTGTGCTGCCCTGCACGACCCTGAAGTGAAGTGGTTCCAATGTTATCAGTTATCTGTCTTTGCTAAGCTGATTTGTGTTTGCTGAGCTCACTTGCGTTGCCTGTTTCTTTCCTGAGCTAAGGTATCTTTTTTCCTTATGCAATAATAAAGACTGTTTGCACATCTAAAGAATCCGTTTATTACAGAGAAAATACATGTATTAAAAAGAAACACAACTGCTTGTGAGACAGAAAGGGCAAGGGGGTGGTGGGTGGTGTGGGGAAGGGTTCAATCACAGGGTATGGTATGTCCTGCTTTCATACTCGGGCTTCCTGTCTGGAGTGCTGTGCAGTGAGTGCTGGACCTCAGGATGTCTATAATTCGGGATGGGAGTTGAGTGCAGTGGGTAAGGGTCATAGTTTCCAGGGCTGTCTGGTGAAGCTACAGGTGTTGGGGGCATCTGGTGTGGGCAATAAGAACCTGTATGTTGGGTGAAGTGGGCAGGTGGTGACATGGGGGCACAAGTGTTTTGGGACACTGGCTGCAGGGGGGGGCGGGGGCGGTACTGCTCCGCCTGCATGGCGACGAGCGCCTGGATAGAGTCCGCTTGGCGCGCCATGATGCTAATCAGTTCCTTTGTGCTTTCGTGCCGGAGCTGCATGCTTTGCTGCCGCTGCGCTGCGTTTTCCTGGCGGAGCCTGCTTTCACTCTCCCTCCACTCCCGAGCCTTTTGATTCTCTTTAAGAGACTGTTTCATAACTTCCTGCAGCATGTCTTCTTTCGTTCTTCTGGGCCTCTTCCTGAGCCTTTGTAGTCTCTCAGCCGGTGATAAGAAGGATGGCGGAGATCTCAAGGTTGCATCTGGAAGGCAAAATGCAACATTTAACAGAGGCATCATTGTTTTATGCCAGACAGAGCAATGATTCCCCCACACTTAAGGAGGGCACGCACAGTCTCCAAAACAGCACAATTTTCCCGTCCCAAGCAGAGCGCACAGAACCCACGGAAGCCCCAAAATGGTGAGTAAACACAGGGTAAAGGGGGACTAATTGTTTCACGGATGTACTGTCCAACGGGTTTCTGTGCCTTGGGGAGAGCCAACAGCTGCAGGGGAAACCTACACTGAACACTATCCCCACATTTTCCACAGGAGTTCATCCTGGAAGATATCTTGCTGCTGAGGGTGTCCGGGGAAGCAAGGGAGGGTCTTCTACTGCAGTGCGGCTTCCGCCCTGGCCCATATGCAGCTTGCCTGTGTGCAGCAATGGTCCCCCCACCCCTCGCGGCACAGTGGCGCGGACACGTTACCCTGAATGGGACAAGGACCACGGCGACTCTCCCAATGAACCTGCGCAAGCACATTGCCCACGTCCTGGCTGAGACTTTCGAAGAGATTACAGTGGCCGATTTCTCCGATGTGATAGACCACATCAATGCGCTCTTCCGCATCTAGGCATGCATGCAGCCCAAACCCTCCTCGCCCAAGGACCCCACACCGAAAAAACTCCTTCCCGAAAATAAAAGCTGCTTACCGCGAACCTGTTCTTCTCTTTCTCTCCCAGCGCGTACCGGCTGCTGCGACTGGCTCCCTTCCTCCTGGCTCGAGAAGAGCTCCTGGCTGCATGCACCCAGGGAGTCAGGGGTGTCTCCCCCAGCCACAGCACCCTCGCTTCTGTTTTCTTCAACCCCCTCCTCCTCCTCCTCCTCCTCTCCTTCCTCCTCCTCCTCTCCCTCCTCCTTCTCCTCCTCATCCCGCTCTCCCGTGTCCACGATGGTGCTCGGAACAGTAGTGGGGTCAACCCCAAGTATTGCATCCAGCTCTTTGTAGAATCGGCAGGTTTTGGGGGGAGCACCCGAGCGCTTGTTTGCCTCGCGGGCTTTGCGGTACGCACTCCGCAGCTCCTTTACTTTTATCCTGCACTGCATTGCGTCCCGGTCATGGCCCCTTTCAATCATGGCCCTTGATATCTGGCCGAAAGTATCAAAATTCCTCCAGCTGGATCGCAGCTGGGACTGGACAGCTTCCTCCCCCCAAACAGCGATGAGGTCCAGCAGCTTGCCATTGCTCCATACTGGGGCTCGTCTCGCACGTGGAGGCATGTTTACCTGGAAAGATGCGCTGAGAGCACTCCACGCCTGGCTGAGCAAACAGGAAGGGGATATTTAAAATTCCAAGGGAATTTAAAGGGTCGGAGTGGCGGTTGGTCACCTGAGGCCAGGGCAGTAGAGTGCTAATTGATGACCAGAGTGGCTAGAACAGGCATTGTGGGATACTTCCGAATACTTCTGGAGGCCAATAACAGCGCATTGGGTGACCACACTGTAGCCGCAGCGCACCAGCAGCAGCGCAACAAACGTTATTCCTCTCGGGGAGGTGGAGTACATGTAGCGCTGTACCTGAGGAGATGCAGCGCTGCACGTGCCTTGCGAGTGTAGCCAGTTAGTGAGTTACAGCGCTGCAGGCAGTTTTATTGTGCTGTAACTCGTGAGTGTAGCCAAGGCCTTAGACTGTCTGTACAGGGAAGACAGGCTCCTTCCTGATGGCTCTGAAGGCTGTGTGGATTCTGAAGGAAAGTGACTAATGCTAGAAGGTCCCCAAAGCTAAAAAATGGAGAAATCAGTCACCTGATACATCATGGAGTCCCCCGGCATAAAGCATGGCAGGCTAGGAACAGCCCATCAAGAGATGGAGGGGATCAGGCCATCGGCCTCACCAGATGTCGGCAAAGGTAAGACTTGGGAGTCCCAAGGCCTGGATGAGGGACCTTCTGGGTGGCAGTGAGCTCTCCACTCATCCCTGTGGAATGCAGTTTCCTGGCGATTCAGGTCCTCTAGAACACATACCTCCAAGTGAACTAGGACGGGCTCAAGAAAAATGGCCAAACTTCTCAGCATATTAGCAGCAGCTAACCCATGCCAGGGAACCCCCACATTCCAGTTCATGAACCCATACAAACCAGACCCTGCAAGTTTCACTGAATCCTTGTTATATTCCTTTTATGGCTGTAAGTTACTGATAATGGAAATGCTGTGTCATAAAATACAAGGTAGAGAAGATATTCTTTGTGCATTCTATTAATCTCCCACATCGTTATGTGGGCACTGAGCAATATGCAGAAAGAGGAAGGACTGAAAAGGGCCAAGAGACAAGGCAAAGGGAGAAAATATAGAATATAAAGCACCAGGAGAGCGAGAGAAAATGAATTTACACAAAACAGGAGAGCACAGGTGGAGATAATACCAACTGAAGGGAGGGAGTAAGAGACAGGTCACAGGTAAAAGGAAAGCTCATGCCTGCAGATAAAAGGTAACTATCTTTTTACCCCTTAGCTTCCCCTTCTTCCTCCCTCTTTCTACCTGGCTCTCCACAATTTCCTTTTTCTTAGCATTCCTACTGCCTATTGTGTGCCTTTCCTGTGTCTGAGCTATTTACCATCTAGTCATCATTGTGCTTTCTAATCAGAGAGATAGATAAAGGATCATTAACCTCCATGTACTGAAGCTAAACTATATCTAAATATACTTATCACATTCCAACACCTTTGACTGACGGAGACATTGCGCACTGCTTACGTGAGGCGGTATTCTTAATACAGTTCTTTACAAGGGGAAGAAAGGACAAGAATTTATGGACTGTACACCACATGACAGACCATTTCAAACAAAAAGAACAATAAATATAATGCTCTTCTTGTGCCTTTCATCTTAGGGTCTCAAAATATTCTAAAGACATGTATTAATAAGCCTCGCAATATCCCTGGCAAGTAGGTAGATATTATTTTTATACTTATTTTGCAGCTGGGTAAACTGAGGTGCAGCCAGGTTATTGGCCTGATTTTCAGAGGCGCTGTGTACTCACAACTCCCATTGACTTCAGCACCTCTGAAAATTAGTCCATAAGTGCCTAAGATGACACCGCAAGTCAATGGCAGAATGGCAGATAGAACCCATTTCCTTCTGATATCGTCTAACTCCCAGCTAATAGGTTCTGATCACTAGCCAATGCTTCCTCCTTTCTACAGTTTAGAAAGCAAAGTTAAAATTAGAGCTGAGCAAATAATTTGTTCAATGAATAAAGGTCCAGATCCTGTAAACTCTTAATCATAGGTGTAACTTTAAGCATGCGCTTAGTTCTATCGAAATCAATGGGATTGTACAGTTGCACACACATGCTTAAGTGTTTCTTGGATGAGAACCTTATTCTCTTTTTCTGTTTGCAGAATGTCTGCGAGAAGAATTCCCTTGCATTCATTTATTATTCAGTGATTTTTAAATTTCATGTATTTATTTTTGCAATTTTCCCTCCTCTATGGATTGACTGCAAACAGTTTGTTTGAGCATGTAGGTGTACACATCAGCTTAGGAAAATGAGTACAAATTATAGTGAACTAAAAACCTTCTACTTTAATTTTCACTCTGTCACAAAACAATTGTACCTGCAGTTTAACACACCGACACATGCCCACACACACCTTTCTTCTCACCCAAATCTCCGTCTGACCCTCTTCACTTAAACCAGTGGGCTAATTTATGGCTCTTACACTACTGAGCTGCACTGAAGAGGGTAGAACGGCATATTGCCAAATAAAGATTTTATGCCTCTGAATGACATAATACATTCAGAGCTCTGGAGGAACATGGTAAGGGACCCCCTTGCTACACCCATACAACAGGTTTAGCCAGCATTTCCTACAGCATGACTACACAGGGGGTGGAGCCAGGGCCATGCTCTTGCTTCACTGAGAAATGCCCTCTAGAGTTTCTGAGTCAGTCACCCTAACAGTGCTTAGAGCCATTCCAGTTATGCATTGCACACTGGCAAGTGCACAAAGTAGAGGTTTGAAGAGTTCCCAATACTCTTTCTCACCTTCAGATATACCAGAGGGAGGCATAATTTAGCCCAATACATCAGGATGATTCCTTTCTTGTTGCCCTAACATGAGCCCTGAATATATTTTAATGAAAAAAGTGTTTCCTAGCATGAACCCTTAAATTTGATTTTCAGCGCTTAGTTCACAGCTTAACTCAGAAGCCTGTGTGTAAATCCTGGCAGTAGATCACATCAGTGAATGATAGCAGGCCTTGGGGGACACAGTTCATTCCTTAGTTGTAATGAATCATTTTCCTTTTATGATTAATAAATTCTGCTCAGAGACATCCTGTCTGAGGAAAGAATTTGGTTGGAGTGAGTTCCTTTGGGATACTGAGGGTCTCTGACACGATTTAATTATGTCTCACTTTGGTTCTTTTGTAGCATGATCATTTAAATGAGGTTTATCTCATAAGTGGCCTAGATTTGTAATGCCATGGTTTTAGTGCATCCTGTGAGGTAATGAGTCCCCTCAGCTTCCAGGGGACTTCAAAGGGAGCTGAGGACACGTAGCACCATACAGAATTAAGCCCCGATCTCTAAAAAATATTACAGTGGAAGAGAGCTCCCTTCTCCCTCTCCTTCCCTGTGAAGGATTGTCATACAGTACTTACACTTAAGGTGGGAGGAGTAAAGATTACAAGAGTTTCTTTGGCTGGGAGGAGCCATACCTTTGTGTAAACAGCTGGGTTGGAAACAAAGCCCTAGAAACTGATTCACCCACACATCAAGTGCAAGAGAGATTGCACAGAGTTTCTAAATTGGCTTTCAATGTGGTTGGAGAGAGGAAACTAGAGGAAAACAGGCTATAACAAACTGGTGATTTTTCTCTGAAATAATCTGTTATAAATTCTGACTATCCCAACTGATTATTATCCTACTTAGGTTATTTCAGATTAAATTTTTAGTAAAAGTCAATATGAGGGTGAGATTAAGAACCAGTCATTTTCAACCACACCTAAGAGCCAGAGCATACCTCTGAGCTCTGCCCTTGTCTACATGACTGGAAATGAAAGCGAGCCACCTTTATAAAGCCATCTCTTCCCCTGGGCATGTAGAGGAAGTGTTGCGGATCCAGTGTCCATGCATGGGAATGGGGCACAAGAAGAAGGCCGGGATGATGGGTATCATTCCCTTCAGTCCTGCAGTACACCTTCTCAGGAGTTCATGCAGATGAAGGCTTTATCAACTATTGAAAAGAACCAACAGACTTTATACGGTGGAATGTTATACTAAGGGGAGCTAAAGAGGCAGCTGTGGCAGGAAGTCATTGTTTCAGCATTGCTTCAGAGGAGCAGGGGGACAGCAATAGTGGCAGGATAGAGGCTGAGCTCTGTATGGATTTCCATGGCTTCCTTTGGACCCTGGAAGATCCCTGGAGTTTGTAATCCCTCTTATTCTGCCGGGAAGCAACCCCCTTCTGCCCTTTCTGACAGAAGAATTTGGAGGAAGCTCTATAAGGAGAACTTTATGGATTTTTCTCCTCATACAAATAAAAAAAAAATGTCCACAAGAAGGGGTGATAGGACCCGCGGGGTGAGAAAATAAAAACTCTCCGTCTCCTTTACCTGTTCCCTCTCTTCATTCCTTTTATCATCTCTTTTTCACTCACCCTTTCTTCCTCCATCCCTTCTTTCCCTTAATTTTCCCTTTCCCCCTTCATCTGCTTCTATTTGTTATCCTTCACCTCCTTCTGCTCGCTCTTCCATTCCTCTTCCCTACATTTGATCCAAAGAAGTTGCTTGTTCATGCGTATTGATACATGTTAATATAAATCACATACAGATGGCAACTAAGAAAACAAAACTCATGATTGGGGAAAGGAAGATGGGGAAAGAATGAAGAAAAGCAACCAAGTTGTTCCTATTCCTACTTCATGATTGACCAGGATTCTGTTGCATTTTCCATGTTTGGTGGGTTGAGAAAGGCAATGGACGGACCTTATATAACACATTAATTCATTACAAGTGTTAAAAAATATTTGGACCTGATTCTCTTCCACTCTCACTCTCACTAGTTTTACACCAGTGCTACCCCTTCCTTGGCTCCAGTGAAGTTGATCCTCATTTACAGAGGTGTAACTGAGAAGGAAACAGGAGCCGTTGTCTCCAAATTCCCATGCTGAGAATTTACACAATAACAGATGTTAAAAAGATAAATCTAAAATTGTTTGAGAAGACGACATGGGAAAAGAAATGACAAAGAGCAACGGAGGGAGATCTGGGGCAGAGCAGTTTCCTCAACAATCTGTACAAAACCAAATGAGAATGAACACAGGATATGTCTACACTGAGTCTGGGAGCAAACCTTCTAGCATGAGTCCACTAACTTGTGCTAGCAGGGGTCATGCTAGTATGCTAAAAATAGCTGTGTAGATGGTGCTTTGACGCTGGGACTCAGTCTGAAACTAGGGCTCTGAAACCCCCTCCTTTTGTGGCTACAGAGCCCGAGCACCAGTGTCTACAGTGCTAATTTTAGCGTGCTAGCACGAGCCCTGCTAACACACGTCTGTGGACCCACACTGGGAGGCTTGCTCTTAGATGCAGTGTAGACATATCCTGTGAGACTGAACATTAATGCTATAAGTCTCCAGAAAAGATACCGCAAATCTGTAATACAAAGACTTAGAAATGTTGGAGTAACCTAGAGAGGAGGAAAAGCATTTCCAGTAATTGATGGTGGACCTGTCCTAAGATGCAAGTATACTGGAAGCTTAATTGCGTCACAAAATATCTTTAATAATATAAGAATGAAATTACCATTGGGCCTGCAGTCTCATACAGTACCTCAGAGCATGCCTTTTGGGGTATATTCATAGACCAATAAAAAATCCCTTGTATCTTAATGCTATAATAAAAGTGGCAACTTATGTGTTCTTAGAGTGCAAGATGAAAACACCATAAACTGAGAATGTAGTGTAGCTGGAGTGGTTTATGAGTGCCAGCAGATATTTAAACCTTGCAAATGACTTCAGCTTGGTACTATATTCCCACCGGGGCTTGCTAACACACTTTCTACAGTTCTCTGGCAATGGCCCTCCAAATACAATACTTTCCTGTCTGATGCTATACATTCCCCTCTATATCAACAAAAAAACAACCCCATTTTTCAAAACTCTGCTAAAATCTAATCTTAACCCTGGCTGCAATGGACGTTGTGTTGGGAAAATAAGATGTTGGGAAGAAAGGTGGATGGGGTCATCAATTACGAGTTTGAATGTACACGACTCAGAAAGGATGGGCCTGATCCTGCTTCCAAAGAAAATCCCCAGACATTTCAATGGCATCAGGAGTGGGTCTTAAGGCAATTCAGACCTAGCAGTGAAATTCAGTCCAGATTCTCTGTTCTCCCCAAGCTCTGCTTGGCATGGGCAGGGTTAGCAGTAAAGGTAGCTTTGAGCTACCTTTGTAATTCCCCAATTCTGGGCTCAGCCCCCAGTATAAGTTAGAGTAGCCTTACTTTATGCTTGGCTGGCTAAGGCCAGAATGGGTTGTTATGATAGCTGAGAATAGCCAGAACACAGCAATGCCCCTGCTTCCCACCCATGCAGCCTACACTGGGGGTGGCAGAGTGCTCTCACTCCAGCTTTGGGCCACAGGCGGATTCTCTTTTTAGGAGGGAATTCCTCCATAGGCAGCTCCACCAGCTTTATGACCCCATAGTGCCACAGGAGAGGATCAAATGGTCTATAATGTAACAGACAATCAGGCTTTGTATCTCTCCTTGCTGTACTGGGACATCGGTGGAGCATTCTATAATGGCATTTTTAATGTACCATCTAATCAGCAATACCCATATACAAGAGGCTGACTTTCCCGATGGACTTTCCTGATTCTAGCTTATCTTGGTTTTGTGGTTTTAAGATAGATTTTTAGCTGTATTTTATTATTTAATCATTTGTGATTTAGACTGATAGTGGCCAAGCATTTGGAGAGACCGTGTACCAGTTTACCAGATTAAGACGTTAACTGTAACAGACAGTGATCAATTTGCCCAACTTCCCAGGCAGCCAGCTACCTTTCTCCTCTTCTTCTGCAGCCAGTGGCCTTCTTGCCCCACTTCCCTTCCAGTCAGTGACCTCTGCTCCTACTTCCCTTAATAATGAATCTGGGGCCACCCCGTGTGCTGAGCCCTTGTGTACCAATAGTGTCTGCCTCCCATTCAGCTGTCTGCATTCTCATCTGCAGTGGCGCGTGAGCAGTGTAAGTCCCAAAGCGGCAAGATCATCTGAGATCGGGATCTTCATATATCTGTTTTAAAAACAAATACTTCAATACTATTTTTCCCTAAATCCCTTGCAAATAGCCTACTGCTCATGACCACACAATAACACACTAGTGTACATGGGATGATGGGAACATTACTCTTTCATTATTAAGGCAATGGACTGTATGGGAATAGGAGACAGGGTTAAGAAAACTCTGATTAGATTTTCCTTCTAATCTCTCAGTATTGTATCAGTCTCTTCCAGCCGGGGTCTAGTATATTTGACTACGATGGGTTTTGAACCTGGCTGATCCTGTCCATGCCAGCATTTTCAACATTGGTTTGGAAGGAATGGCAAATGTTTGCTGCACTGCAGTGTCCAGAGAACTCGATAGCAAAAGCAGCTGGCCAGCAACAGAAAGGGGAAAATGTGGCCACACAGCTGGATGGATATCCAGATATAAGGAATGAAGAGAGATCCTTGCTTTGCCTTTTAGCTGTGACCAGGGCCAGTGCAAGGATATTTTGTGCCCTAGGCGAAACTTCCACCTTGCGCCCCCCATCCCCTTCCCCTCCCTCCGGCTGCACATGATGAGAAAAATGACATCATTGCCACTTTGTACCGTAGTGTGAAGCAGTACGCTTATGCCCGCAACGCAGAGCTGGCGTAGGCTATAGCTGTAATGTACGAGAGAACGACAAGTTAAAAAGCAAGTTCAACGATGTTTCTCTTTTCTTTATTTTTGGGCACCGCTTTTTGGCACCCCCAAATCTTGGCGCCCTAGGCGGCCGCCTAGTTCGCCTAGTGGTTACACCGGCCCTTGCTGTGACCCTCATCACTGGGTTATGCTGTCCCCCACGCTCTCTTGTGTGCTGTTCAAAAGCCTCAGCTGTATTGTGACATATGGGGATCCCTTGGCTCTTTTATTGACTTCCTTTATGCTTCACATTTCCTTCCATATATGTGTGCCTATGCTTGTGGAGGTTGTTGTTAAGTGTTGCCACTTACAGTGTCGTTTGTAACTGTTTCATCCTCCTTCTCCCTCTCTATAGGCCAAATCCACAGAGATGCTCTCAGTTGCAGTTAATGCACATTACAGGTGCTCAGCACCTCTCAAGAATTGTCTCTCTACCTGTCGTTCCTAAAATACCATCACCGTAGCCTAGCATGTAGCCATCAAGTACACAATTAAGAAATGCAAAATTTTGTCCACAAAGATAACACTCTCCTGCTCTCACCACCATTTTTCTAAGAGGAATGTTCTTTCTTGTTTCTTTTCCTGGAAAAAAGGCTGTCAGCCATTCGTTAATCACCATTGCAGTAAGACATATGTAGCGGTGTCTGGCACTGTGTTCTATGACAGGCTTGTCCTGACTTCCAGTTTCATTGTAGACTCCATCAGCCACAGTGTGCCCATTGATCTCAGCTGTCAAGCTGGGTTGCACAGAGTCTTTGAGAAATCTAGGCCTCAGCACATTGAAATATTTGAAGATTAGCACTAAAACCTTGAAATGGATATAGAATTGCACAGGGAGTCAGATGAGAGGATCAAGCACCAATGTGATGTGCTCTTGTTGGTCTGACTTATCTAAATGGCTGTTCACTGCATGAGGAGCCAGCTGACTTTCTATATAGCCTTCATAGTAGTCCAACGTTGAATAAATTGCAGTAGGCAAGCCTTAAAGTGGCACTTGTATTGATCACCTGACAGGAAAGAGTGCAGTCTCCTAGCTTGCTGAAACAGGAAAAAGCCATATTTCTGCTATTTGGGTGTTTGGAGATCCAATGAATCAAGAAGGAGCACAAGGCTGTACCTCATCATGGCAATCAGGGCAGACATCTTCCATAAAGGTAAGATCAGAACCCCTGCTAGTTCCTTGTTATCCTCATATCAGCATCATTTCTTTCTTATCTGGATTGAATTTAAACTAGCTACTTTTTCACTTCAATATTTATCTTGCTCACACTTCTCTCTCTCCATATATAGTAATCCTGCACTTCTCTTGACCATTCCTTGAACTGCTGTGCTATCCGTGCATTTTATGGGAAATGATAATGTTCCCATGGTGACTGTCATCTTGGGTGCTGCTGATGTGCAGTTTCATTGCTTGTATAAATTTTTCCACTTTTTGGCACAATCGGAGTCCTAAATGGTAGTTAGACACTAGCATTTATACAACTTTATTTAGGTTTTTTTTAAATATAACTGCCATAGAAGCAGGACTCTGTTTCAGTTTATTTTTCCTCCAGACCCTTCTCCTTTGTCCTTCTAGTTTTGCTTCAGTGTTTTCTGAGGTCTCATAATTAAGGCTAAGATTTTGTCATGATTTGTAGTAAAAGTCATGGACAGGTCACGGGCAAACAAACGAAAATTCACAGAAGCCGTGACCTGTCTGTGACTTTTGCTGCTGCAGCTCCATGGTTTCCCCCACCACAGTGGTGGCCGGGAGCTGTAAGGTTCCCCCTCTGCCCGCAGCAACTAGAAGCTGCAGGGGGACCCCCTCCACCCGCAGCGTCTGTGAGCTGCAGGGTGACCATATTTCCCCAAGAGAAAATGGGACACCCCAGCCGCATGCCCCAGGCAACCCCCGTCTCCCCCCCCCCCCCCACATGGGGCTGTTGCACGTCTCTGGAACCATGAGGTCTCCCTCAGGAGTCTGTCACCTGTCGCTCGCTGGAACTTTGCAGGGGGCCCCTTGTCCCTGCTGTCGCCTGTCGCTGGAACCCTGCCAGGGCTCCACTGGCTGTCAGCGCGAGTCCTGCAGCCCCTGGGCCTGAAGCAGAGACTGTCATGGAGGTCTCTGGAAGTCACGGATTCCCGATTCCCTGACTTCCATGATCTCCATGACATAAACGTAGCCTTAATCATAGTTGTGACTGTACCACTCTCATCCCAACATTGTTTCAGCTCTTCCCAACCCCATCCACTTCTATTCCTCATCTCTGTCCTCTCCCCATTGGTGCAGGGTGACCAGACAGCAAATGTGAAAAATCGGGGGGGGGGGGGGGGGGGAATAGGAGCCTATATAAGCAAAAGACCCCCAAATTGGGACTGTTCTTATAAAATCGGGACATCTGGTCACCTTAGCCCTGGCCACCTTGACGCTCTCAAGGTTTGAGCCCAGATGATGGGTTCTGCTCATCATCCAAATTGAGATATATTTTTGTATTGGGAAGATGGGGGGGAATAGTTTGTAGCTGTCACCCTTTCTGAGTGTCACTGGAGTCACTGCCCTCAGCCAGACAAGTGGAGAAAGGGGGGAGGAAATGATTTTTTTGGAACTGGGACTCCCCTTCCTCCAGTGCCAGAGAGAGAAGAGGAAGGGAGGGCGCCAGACCTTTCCTTTCTTGCCCCAGGCTGGAAGTCTCTCTCTGGCATTGGTGAAAGGGTTGCTAATTTTTGCATGGCGAGCTGCAGCCAACAGCCGCTGGCATGCAGCTCACTGTCGCTGGAGCTCTGCCTCCCCGGGGGAGACCTGCACAGAGCCCGGGCCCTTGGGGAGCAAGGGAAGGAGCGGAGGGAGGGATGGGGGCGGGGAGTGGTTCCCCTTTGGGGTTGCTGGGAATTTCGGGGCGTGCCCGTGTGGCTCTTAGCTTCTGAAAGTGAAAGTGGCGGTGTTTGGTGCCAGGCGGGGCGAGGGGGAGGGGAGGAGGGGAAGCGGCTGGGGGCGGAGATTGCCCTTGCGGAGCTGTTTGTTCCTATTGCTCTGTGTGTGCAGGGGGAGGAGGGTCCCGGCCGGCCGCCTTCCCCTGCTCTCGCTGCGCTCTATGTGAGGGGCTCGGGGAGCTGATGTGCCTGGGCAGGGGCGGCGGCGGCGGCGGCACTGCTGCTGCTGGCGGAGGCGAAGGAGGCTAGCGGGGCCGCGGTCTGTCCGGCGGGCCCGGGGCCGGGGGGATGCAGCGGAGCGTGGGCCGGGGGGGAGCTGATCGGAGAGGGAAGGCAGCCGCCGCCGCCGCCCGGAGAGGCCGAGGAGGAGCGGAGAGGAGCAGCCCTGACATGCCTTTGCCTCCTCTCCAGCGGCCATGTTAGCGCGGAAAGCCTCGGCGAGCGCGGCTGCGGGAGCTGCCTACCCGGCGGGTAAGGAGAAGGCAGGGCGCGGAGCCCGGGAGCAGCCCGGCCGCGACACGCGGCCTTTGCTCGGGAGCCGGGGGAAAGGGCTCAGCCCGCGGCGCGGGGCGGCGGAACAATGATCTGGCCCGGGCCGGGGCAGGGAGGGAAGCCCAGCGCTGGGCAGTGTTACCTCTTCGCCCAGAGGCTGCCCCTGACCCGCGGAGGGGCGCGGATCCCGAGCCCGTCTCGCCGCCCTCCTCCTTCCCCCCGCAGGCTCTGGATCCCCGGGGTGCGGAGGGGGATCTGGAAGAAGGGAAGCGGCGGAAATCGGATTGGCTGAGTGGGGGGTTTCTCGGCCAGACGGCGCGGGCGGCGCCCATCCAGGCTGCGCTGCCCTTTGGCGTGTGCCCGGCGGCGGGGTCCATCGCGGCCGCCGGGCTGCGCTTGGCTGACACGCTCCGCGCACACGCGGGGCCCGATCCCGGTCCTTCCTGCTCCCTCCGCTGTGCCACGTTTGCGGGCCGCTTCCCAGGGCTTTCTGCGTCTGCAAAACAGTCTGGCGACGGGAGGCTTCCCCTCCTCCCCCGTTCCCAGCCTCCGTGCTGTCAGCCAGGTCCGCCCCAGCGGGCTCCTCTCCTCGCTCACCGTCTGCTCTCCTTTCCTCTGCAGGCAGGGGAGGGGAAAGTGGCCGCCAGCTGCAGTCTTCCCCGGGCATCGGAGCCGGCGGATCCCGGACGGGAGCTGGAACCGGCCCGCCATCACCCATCGCCTTGCCGCCGCTTAGGTCCAGCAACAACGCCCACACGGTGAGAGCCGGGAATGGAGGGGGCAGGGGGCAAAGGCCTGGCTTGATCTATTTGCAGCGACCCTGTGCGGGCCATAGGACCCTCCCCGGAATGCCTGGGGCTCTGCAGCGCCAGAGCATGTTCATTCTCACAATGCAATAACCTCCCACCAGCCGCCTCCCCCTCCGTATTAATAGAAATAAGTGTGCTCGGTGCAGTCAGGCTGCCAGCCAGCCCGTCTGCCAGAGAGCTGTGAATGAGGCTAGAAAGGACAGAAGCCGGTAGGGATCCCTATTAATTATCCTGCCTGTCTCATCATGTCTCATTACTCCTGGTACCAGCCTGGTTTCAACAGGTATTCTAATGGGGCTGAGGGTACTTTTTGGAATCACCTTAAGTTTGCATGGTTGGGATAGAACCCCAGGCCTCCATGAGTCCTGTGTGAAGGGGGTAAGGCTGGGGGGGAGGTGTGGTGTAGGAGGGTTTACCAGGTTATCTGTCAAATGAATAATGCATACACCACTGCTCATTTCATTGTAAAGGGTCTGGTTAAATGTTGCATGACTGGTTTTGAAGCTGGCACCTTGCATGGATTTACATGGAAGGCCTGTGCTGGTACATGTGTTCCCATGAAAGGACGTTGTTTTGAAAATGAGGTTGGTCACTGTCATTAGAGGTCAGCCTTTACTACAGTGGGAAATGAAAGCTGCTCTTTCCTCATTTGTCTGATTAGCTCAGACTGATAGCTCTTTCCCAGGGTAACAACTATTTATTCAGGGGCAATAAGTGGACGGAAGACTGACACTGCTGCTGCAGCACAGTGTACTTAAAGAAGCATGTGCTGCTTGACCTGAAGGGGATTTTTATTTTTCAGGTCTGCGATATCTCACATTATCTTCCAGTCCTAGCTAACCCTGTTGAAATGGAAATTCACAAGTATGCCACTATTTATGGATGCGAGAGGGCATATCTCTCCTTAATGTGTGACTGAGTGTATAGGCAGGTCTAAATGATTATATATTAGCACTAAATATCTTATGTTTTTATTGCATAGATTTTAAATGGGTGAAAATGTATTATTTAAAAAGCATTGCTAGAATATTTTCCTTTGAGCTAATGATTACTTTATTGGATGCTCAGATGCTATCTTGGTAAACATATGGCAGAGCTTTAAACTGTAATGTGATTATGGGCTGATGGAAGGTGAAACTCTGCATTTGGATATTACAGTTGCACTGACTTTCTATGCTTTTGTGTTAAAAGCATCAGCCATTTACAATAAGAATAGGCTTTTTTAATGAAATAATACCTTTAGGGTGCACTGGAAAAGAATGTGATAGTCTACAAATTGAGTCTGCAGACACAAAATCAACATCACTATGTACGTAAAATACAGTATGTGTCCACAAATACAAATGCCAAATTTTGTTCTGAGTTACACATATGTGAATGAGGTGAAGTGCTGATTGAGTTAAAAAGATTTAGAGGCAGTTTTTAAATTTTTCTTTTAATAACAGAACATAAGACATAATAACAAAAAGCATAAACAATGATTGTGCAGACTCATGGGTACATTCTTGTGGAGCTCCCTGGACTTAATTGGGGCTCTGCATGGGCATATAGTCATCCACTTGCATAGTTCTACTTACAGAATTGGGACATACTCTTGACAGTACAGAGCCCCAATCTGGTGGTTTTTTGTTTTTTTTTAAATGCACAAGGGTAGCCAAGCACCGGTATTGTTAGCTTTCAGGTCCTTATAACTTCTGATTGTTAGAATCTGTGCTTTTGGGATATATGTTCTACCACATACAACATATTTAGCCTTGAATACGGTTTTAGAAATATTGCAGGCTGTCTCTCTGAATTTTGTAGGTTGTTATTTTGTGGTTGGTAGAAGATGCTAACATAACTTTTTATAGGAAGAATCAGATGTGACATTAGAATAGCGGATTGTAACTTTAAAAACCATTTGGATATGTCTATTACATGATCATTCTAGGAACTGTAGTCCCAGTGACCTCAGTTAACACTTACTGACTAAAATCCCTTTAATTTTATCAAAAAAATGAGGAGTACTTGTGGCACCGTAGAGACTTACACATTTATTTAAGCATAAGCTTTCGTGTGCTAAAACCTGCTTCATCAGATGCACGGAGTGGAAAATACAGTAGAAAGATATATATACACAGTACATGAAAAAATGGGAGTTGCCTTACCAATTCTAACGAGACAGTTCAATTTAATTTACTTTTCATGTACTATGTATATATATCTTCCTACTGTATATTCCACTCCAAGCTTATGCCCAAATAAATGTATTAGTCTCTAAAGTCTAGTGCCACAAGTACTCCTCGTTGTTTTTGCTGATACAGACTTACACGGCTACAACTCTGAAACCTTTAATTTTATGTCCTACTGATTCCTCAAATCAGTCATGTCTACAATGGAACTTCTCATTTTTCTGTCTGAACTGTCTTCCCTCTCTCTCTCCATATACTTAAATGCCCCCAACACCACAGTGTCTGAGTGCCTCCCAAGTAACTAAAAATAAAAATAACAATCTCTCCCTTTTGCCTTCCCAGACTGTAGGAGAAATAGGTTGGTTAGTTTACTGGGTTTGAGTGTGTTGTGTATATGAAGAATTTACCGAGGGAAGAAATTAGTTTTGCATTTAATTCTGAAAGTGAAGAGGTCCATTGTCATCCTTACCTCTTACAGGAATGAGTTAAGAAGTCTAGGTCCAACACCTGTGAAAATTCTGTTTCCCACCTTGTTGGTCAACAGTTTAATTGTTGCTGTAGTACTGGAGCTTCATGGAGGATCATGGTCAGAGAGGTAGAGGTGTGAAGATGAGGACAGAGGTTGTGTAATCATGACAATCTGTGTTGCCAACTAGACAGGCTGCTGTGTATGCACCAAGTAGAGGTTTATTTGTTTTTGCTTTTTTTTAAAGAGTGTGTGGCTTCCTCCTAATTCTTTCCTTCTCCCTTTCCACTGATACTGCCACTGTCTTTCTGGTCAGTCAGGCTCAAAAACATGGGCGCATCGCTGATTCTTGTTTGTCCTTCTCTTCTCCAAAATCTGCCCTTTCCTCTCTATTCCTTACTTTCAAAATCCTTCCTTTCTTGCCTAAACTACTTTAACTTTTTATCTTCAGTCTCTCATCTCTCCACTGTTGTATCCAATCAACATGCTGTGACAAAGATAATCTTCCTTACCTGCTGCCCTGATCATGAAAATCCCCAACCCTCTATGAGCCTGTTGGAATTATTATTATTAATATAGAATACTGCCACAATGCCAGTTTCACCATAAATTCCTTTATTAAATCTAATGGCTGAATAGTAGTTCTACAATTGCTCTAAACATGTCTAAAAAGCGTAAATTAAATGCAGTTTAATATAGCCATACAATAACAAGCATTTATAAGAATTTGATCATAATACTCACAAAAGGGCTAACCCTAGAGGTGCCTGGACCTATGCTGGTCAGCACCAACTTGATCCGGCTGCTATTGTCAATGAACCCTTAAAGAGTTTACCCTTTATCAGACAAGTGATGTCATTGTTTCTAACTTAGCTAAAAACCAGGTTTTGGCCAGTTTGGAGTTATTGCTGGGTCAACACACACAATCCTTCCGTATTATTTACTATGCCTCATAGAAGGAAGAAAAGGCCCCAATTATCTTATCAGTTACCTTTTAGGTCCAGTTTTTCCAATTAAGCCATATTCTTTCAAGGCCTTCCTATTACTGCCAACAGACTGAACCTTACATGACCTTATATATTTATATATATAGATAGATTAGATAGATATTCATTTCAAACTAATTCAACCCTTTATGTCCTACAGGGTCCATCTACCAGCTTCTTATCTCTGCCCTCTGCTCCCAACTACATCTGTGCTTTTATTACTTGTTGCACCCACTCTTGTAGTCTCCACTCTGCCAGCTTCTCCTGTATTACTGCAATTCTTAGTCTCCTTCTCCCGTGCCTAGGACTGGACTGACCTTTCTTCTACAATGCATCAAGCAACTTTGTTCTCCTTCTTCATGACCCTCCTCAAATTTCCCTATTTCTAGTTAGCTTTCCATTACTGGCCATCTTCCATCTATGCCCTATTCTTTTGCCTCAACTCATAATCCTAACATTTAATTTAAATTACAGTATAACAGAGGTTCCCAAACTGTGGTCCATGAAGAGCTGATTGGTCACATGCTGCTAGTTCTCCTTGTTTTTAGTTGCTAAATCTCATTAAGAAAGCTGAAAATACATTACTTTCCTACTGCTGAGCTTCAATTCATTTGCAAATTTGACACCATCAGCTCAGGATTAAACAAAGACTGTGAATGGCTAACCAACTACAAAAGCAGTTTCTCCTCCCTTGGTGTTCACACCTCAACTGCTAGAAGAGGGCCTCATCCTCCCTGATTGAACTAACCTCGTTATCTCTAGCTTGACTCTTATTTATATTTGCCTCTGGACGGTTCCACTGCATGCATCCGACGAAGTGGGTATTCCCCCACGAAAGATTACGCTCCAAGACGTCTGTTAGTCTATAAGGTGCCACGGGACTCTTTGTCACTTCTACTTTCCTACTGTTACTTTTCCATATAATCAGGCACCCTCATTGCAACAATTGCTCACGTTATGTGAATTTGAGTGGAAATGTCTATACAATCATGAATGAGAAGAAAGGCATTCGTAAGACAGTCTCTTTATTAAGATGTGGCCCATGCTATGAAAATTGTGTGTGCTTTAAATATCTAATACTGAGTGCAAGCTCTTCAGGGCAGGGACTTTGTCTTAGAGCTGTAAAATACATGATAATAATCAAAATCATTTCAATAATGCTGCTACATTGGTATAATATTGGCTAATAAGGAGATATTTTTAGAAGTTAGGAAGTACAGAAGCACTTGAATCCATCTATCAAAAAAAAAAAGGCATTCATACATATGCGCACTTGTGTTGCAAGCAGCTAAATAAGCAATGAAGTGTGCTATACCTGATACCCATATGTCTCTGGTGTGTTATGAGCAACAAGGCTGAAAGCCAAGTGCCTTGACCTAGCCTAGAGTGAAGAGTATGTTGTGTAACAGTCTTTCTAGAAGTATTTTATTGCTTTTACAAAATGTTTCCCCCCACCTATTTTTGTAACATCAGATTGACAAGTCCTGGTTCTACTTGATAGCTAGCTCTACAGAGCCTTTGTCAGCCCATCATATTGCTTGTTTAATATGATTCACTTTATCATTTTGGGGTTCTGATGACAACATAAACTGTTGTTTGGTGGAATTAATTAATTGTAAATAATTATAGAGCAACTATTTCCTTTGGGTGGTTTTATAGGGTACAGCGCTTGAGACCCAAGTGAGATTAACAACTGAAGATGAAAAATAATTCCCTCTGTGTTGACTACATAGAGCACCTCATTGCTACTGGGAAATGCAATTAAGAAGTGAAAATGCCAGGAAGAATTATGGACTACTATGGATAAGGCTTATACTTGATCCTACAGTGATGGGCAGTATAGAAAATCTTAAAATAGATTTATGTATTGACTGGGTATCATGCACACATGTACAACTGATTGCTAATCGGTCCCATTTGGTTTTAAAAGACTGGACATTATTTATACTATTACATTATTTACAACTAGTATAGTTATGGTTGTAGAACAGTTTCCCTTGAAACCTCTTGTCCTCACACATTGATACATTTCTGAAACATATATTTATTTTGGGCTGAATTTTTCCATGATGGGTCTCTATTTGAATGGGATATGTGAATGTTTTGTACCCCATCCTACCCATTTCCATAAAATGAACAAATAGAGGTTTGCAGCAGCCAATTTAGAATTATGAACTGGTAAAGCGAGAAAACATTTTTTCTTATTTTTTTCTCTTTTGTAATTTATATTCCCAAATAACTCAGGCAGAGGAATTTTTCAACTTCAGACATGATATGTAGATAAGTTTTTGTGAACACTTTGTGCTTTGATAAGTGTGAGAAGAAATGATCTATAAAAAAAGTTATGACTTTAAAATGTGGGCAGGAAAACATCCTATTAAGATGTATACGCTGCACAGGTATATGCAGATGTATAGCTCTTTAACTGTTTGGTTACAGGAATTTACAAACTCATCTGCAGAAGCAGAAGGTGTTCATAAACCTCTCAGGCTTACACTGTCAGATGAAAGGATTGTGCGTACAAGAAGCAGTTCATTGCTGGACTACGAAGTGTATAGCCCTTTATAGCTCCACAGGCCCACTAAGTGTGGTTCATGGAACTTACAAGCTTCACTGGGGAAGCTTGTAAATTCTACAAGTCTGAGCTTGAAAAAATTATCCAACACTGACTATCCAGAGGACTATACCTGCTAGGCCAGGCATCAGCAACCTTTCAAAGAAGAAGAACCATTTTTTTGTTTTTGTCTTTGACCAAAATATTTTGAGAGCCGCATCACACGCAAAACTACTTGTAGAGTGAGAATTTATCAACTAATAATAATTGAACATGTTAAAGCTATTAGTAGTCACCAATACTTTTAATGCGACTTCTGCAGTTGGACATCTTTAGAGAGTTGCTCAATGTTCAGTGAATATGCCATGATTTTCATTTTCAAGCAGGACTCAAGACTAACATCTTGCAGTTGGCTCCTCAGTTTGTTTTTGATGACATTCATGTTGGAAAACACTTGTTCACAGAAGTACGTTGAACCGAAGATTGAGAGAAGCCCAAATTCGTATTTCTTCAGCCAACTGTACGTAGACAGTTCCAAACATTGAATATAATCTGGTCTTGCCGTTTAAGGTCGTTCATTTCATATCACTTGTGTTGTAGCCCCTGGTGAATTTCTACCTTTCCAGATTTTCAAGTTCAGTGACAAGATCTTTCAATTTTGAATTCCATAAATCCTTGTCTTGCAAGTCCGCTAATTTAAGTTCAAACTGCGCTCGATCGATTCCCGCAAATGCTGAAAAATTCAATGCAGAAGTGTCCGCTTCAAGCAGTTTCAATAGAAATGACAAAGTGTCCTTTTCCCTTCTGAACTCGTGAAATCAGTCAGCAAATACAGCCTGCATTTTGATTTTTGTTTCTGCAAGGAACCTAACGTCAATGTCACAGTCATTTGTTTGTTTGTGTTGCTTCAGTGTTGGGAAATGCACTAACATGCCCGTCTCAATGCCCCTTACAAACAAAGACGGCTTTCGTTCAAATGAAACAACTTCTTCCAAAACCAAAATGGCAGTATTTCCTTTTCCCTGTAGCTTCCGTTTCAACATGTTTAAATGAGAAGTTAAATCCACCATGAAATTGAATTTCTGTAGCCAGTGAGGATCCATTAGCGCCGCATATTTAATGCCCTTTACTGGGAGGAACACCCTAATTTCCTCAAGACATGATGCAGACCTCATCAGGACTGCACCTCTGGAAAGCCATCTTACCTTGTTATACATGAGAAGATCAGAATATTGGCTGTTAACTTCTTGAAGAAGCTCGCAACACTGCCGATGATTGAGAGCGCTTGCCAGCGCTTGCCATTATTTTGTTAACAGTCTGCATGACCATTTCCATTACTTTTGAGATTTCCTCTGGAAAGGTTTGTGCACACAGCGCCTCCTGGTGGATTATGCAGTGAAATGAAATTACATCGTGCTCCATAATTTTTTTAAGTAAAGAAACAAAACCTTTGTGTGCCCCCTTCATGCTCGGTGCTCCATCTGTAGCAATAGCAATTAGTCTGTTGATGTCAATATCTTTTTTGTTTCAAACATTCAGTGACAGCAGCTGCAATATCTTCACCCCGAGTTTGTCCTTTGAGTGGCAATAACACGATCAACCCTTCTTGAGGACCTTGATCATTAACGTAGCTGCCGAGTAAGGCAACCTAAGTCATTCACATTGTATGTCTCATTGCAGGCAATAGAAAAACCTGGTGCTGATCTAATGACACTAACCTACTGGCTGGTTATGTCTATGGCCATCTTAATAGTTCTGTCCTTTACAGTCTTTGCAGATAATGGCATTTCTCTAATTTTCTTAACTAATTTCATCTTTGTTTTTAAAACTGCCGAAGAGGTGCTTAGATGTTTTAATGAAACATTCTTTCACATATTCTCCAACTGTGAATGGTTTCCCTCGTTTTACAATTTCTTGAGCTGCCACGAAACTAACAGTAGTGGTTCCACTTGGCGCCTTCATCCATTTAGCAAACATCCATCCTGTTTGCTCTGCTTTGCGTCGGAGCTCCTCTACTGCTTTTTTCCTCGCATCACCAGCTGGATAGGTTTCAGAAAATGTCCAAAGTTTCTTTTCAAAATGTCTTTGTAGGTTTGATTTCTTATTGTTGGATAGTTTTTCATTGAAAATGGAGCACAACGGGAGTCTGGCTGAACTCGCTATAAAAGCGTAAGACTCAGTCCAATCATTTTGAAATTCTCGATGTTTGTCTTCTATCGCTCTCCTTTTGGTTGTCATTTGTTTAATTGAAGGTATTTGTCTATTTTATTTCTGACTATTTATTTCTGATCTATTTTATCTCTGACTTTAGACTTTTTCAAACTGTTGGACATTGGAACATACTAGTAAAGACAGAGAAAGAGCTCTCTCCCACCCCAGAACTACGTGGTGCTGTGGGAGTAGGGAAGTGGGGTGTCAGCTACTTCTGAGCCCTCTTCCCTTGTAAATAGCTTTCTAGTACTTACCTCTGCTTCTGCACATGCAGTTTCAAGAAGCAGCTGAGTGAAACTGAATGACTGGTCAGCAGCAGCAGAAGTACTATCTAGAATCCAGTGAGAAGCAGTAAAAAAAACTGAGCAGTCTTGTTAGTTTCATTCATCTGCTTAGAAAACCTATGTGCAGCAGGAGAAACACTGAAACTGTCTAAAAGCTTAGGAAGGCAGAAGTATATTAGCAAACAATTCCTACTCACTGCTGGTAGTGAGTGGATAAATGGATTTGTTTTTTAACTCCTGGTACAAGACAAATAACTACAGTTCAAGGAATGTACATCCTCTAGTGAAACCTACAGTACTTGTAAAATGCAGAAGCCAAATAGTCCTTAAAACCAGAAGAATCAAATTAAAAAACTAAAATGAATTCAAGGTTTAGATTCCTCAACACTATCTCAGTCTCATTGCTCATAAGTAGTATTTTCTGCTCCTGTCTTAAGTATGTTCTAGTTTTGTTGTTAATGTGTATCATAAAATGTGGTTGAATTAATGTTGCAGAAGAAATCTTAACTTCTCCGATTTCTTGGCTTTAGTGTTTGCAGCCTGCACTTTGCACTAACGCCTCATTTTTACGTGATTCTTATTTACACAGTCTTTTAATTCTACATATACTGAACCCTTCCCCGCAGCCCTTTCCCCCAAACCAAAAAAACCCTCTAAGTAATTTGGTGTTTGTGAAATATGCCTTCCTGACTGCTCTGTGGACTGAAGTCTTCTCTTTACCCATCAAAGAAGTATAGCATGCTCAGGAACAGAGCAATTTTCCAGACCCTGCCACACCAATATTCTTCAAACTTGACCTGGAGGAATTGTCCGGAGGGGTCACAGGGCAGTTAAGTCTTCTTGGTGGTTTAATTCATGGTGTTTCTGAGAATTTAATCAAGGGAGGCAGTTAATTCAATATTCTGTATCTCTCCACCATGCTTGAATGATACAAGTTCCTTTGCTCTGAATGCCAGTGTGTTGTAAAACTTCATTTAAGATCAGTCAGATTTGATTGCCCAAATGACTTTGCAAATAAACATATGCAGTCAAGTTACAATCTTGAAATAAAATAGACCTGTTATTAGATCCGAGTCAAAATGTATGTAGAAAAACAATAAACTCAGCAGAAAGAATCCCAGGAACTCTAGAGGGTTTCTATATTATGAAAACTTAAGATGTGCAAACTGAAAGAATATCATCAAAACCTAAAGCTTGCATTCAGGTTGTCTGCTCTTTGGGAAACAAATGATGTTACAAAGAAATGTCTGTCATATTAGAGTAAAACCCTTAATAAAATAATGTAATATGCTAACGGTGCACTACATGGGGGATTTTCTCCCGGGGAAGCCCTTTCCTCCACAGTTAAAACATTGCCTGAAATCAGAGTGAACTCTAGTCATTTCTGAATTTCATTTGAACATTAGTGCACTTTTGGTTAGTGATTTTGCGTACATTTTGGAGGCCGATAAGTCAGGTGGTGAGATGGCAGGAAAATTAGTCACATTTGTGTAAGACCAAGCTGAAAGAATGACGAGTTATTTGTATTACAGTAAAATGTAGAGGCCTCAACCAAGAGTGGTGTTCCATTTTGTCCATTGGTGCACCATACAAACACGCGGTAAGAGACAGTCCATGCTCTGAGTAGCTTGCACTCTTAATAGACAAGCAGTCAAAGAGGGGAAGAAAGGAAGTGTTTCCTTCCTATTTTACAGATAGGGAATTGAGGGGTCAAAGAGATTAAAAGAAATTTGTGGTAGAGCTGGGAGATCTCCAAAGTCCCAGCCCAGTGCTTTAACTGCAAAACCATCTTTCCTCTCTGTTCTACCTTTTAGTGTCTGTTACTGGTAAAAACTGAAAGTTTGTTATTGACAAAATTTTATCAAGACAGTCATCCAGTAGTCTTTGTTCAGTACGTTAATGGAAAACTAACCAAAGACAATGCCTTTATTTTGCTTATGTCCCACATGAGTAATATCACAGTGGTAATCTGGCATTCTGGTTTGAATAATATTTTTGGAATGAATCAGTGAGTGTCATTCACAGCCCATGTCTTGATATTGGAGTTGTGAAATTGACTTCAAAGATTGATATGGTTGTGTTAATGATTTAGAACCCGTATTTGTAAATGAATCTTAAACACTTAGGGTTGCATAGCATTAGCTTCACTATTTTATCCTTGCAAGTTTTTCCAAGAAATTAATAGAGAAAAATCAGACCACCCGTCATTATAACCAATATATCCAAGTTCATTACAAGCAGGAATGAAGAAGATGCATTTCAGTTCTTAAGGCCTGTTTGTCAGAAGTACTGAGCATCCACAACTTCACTTGAAGTCACTGGGAATTGTGGGCTCTGAGACCACTCAAAAAACATCCCACGAGTAACTCCATTGACTACATTTTTGTTACTGTAATTTGAATTAATTAGTTAAATTAAAACTTAGTTTTGTTATCTTAGTTTTGTAAAAGTACTCTAAAACTCAAATGTATTCTTCCACTGACTTCAGTTGAGTTACACTAAGGATGAATTTGAGTTGTAAAGTTACAGAAAGTTATTTTTTATTTTAATCATTTTAATTTACAGCTTGAAATTAATGTATTTACGGATTGTTTAAGGCCCTTTTTATGAGAGAGAATATCCTCCACATAGAGCAAATGAGAAATTACAAAGATATCAGTGTTAGGAACAAGGGTTTGCTTATATATTTCTTGTTTCTCATTACAAATAGCTGTTATGCGAATAGTTGCTTTTACAACTCTGATCACATATTTTATTGTTTGAAAATGTTTGAGATTCATGCTTAGTCCATCATACAAACTATAAAAAAAACCATAATTTCTAAAACCAGTCCTAATTTTTTTTATTACAGAGGATGGAAAATAGATTTTGATTGTACGCTCTTTGAGGCATGGATTATTTTTTTATGGTTTAGTGTTTGTACAGTGTCCAGCACTCAATCCTGATAGGTGCTATAATAGTACAAATACGGTACTCAGTTCGGCAAAGTGCTTAAGCATGTGCTTTAAGTCCTATTGATGTAAATGCATTGTTGAATTGTGGCTATAGAGTCTATAAATGTTAAACTCAGTCTCTGGCACTTTCGTAACGTCCGGATTTTTTTTCTTTTGAAATGTCAAAACTAATTCCCTTCGTTTAAAATTGTACGTGACAGCTTTTGTCCCACAGCAAATTTTGGAAGGAGTTAAAATCCTGATTTTTAAGAATTTATGGAGGTGGGGGAACTAAAGGTGCCTTATCAATAGAAGTTCCTGCAGGTGATGTGAAACTCAAGCATAACTGAAACCGCTACTTTGTATTCCCTAGAGTCAAGTTTAATTTCCCACCAGCATATTTTTTGATATTACTGGGCTGTTGCCTTACAGATTCTCTGGAGAAATTATTAGCCCATGATAGTACCATACCCTTGTTTGCCTTGTTGCAAACTTCTTATTTAAATGGTCGTGACAGTGAGGAAAGTCTAGAAGTATAAGAGATGCTAAGATCTTTAAAATGTGACCAGTAACGAAAGATATCATGGGATATTGGTCATATGTTTAACCTAGCTATAAGCAGCTTTAGAAAAATGGTTAATTGAAGTAATTTGGGCGTGGTGGCGGATAGAAGAAGGAATTTTGAAACATTTTAAGAAGTGTAGAACTGAATGTGCTAATTGGAAAAATATTGTTTTGAATTTTAGGTTGGAGGCAATAAGCACACAATGAATGAGCACCTGCACGTTGGTAGCCACGGACAGATTCAGGTTCAACAGCTGTTTGAAGATAATAGCAACAAGAGAACAGTTCTAACAACACAACCAAATGGGCTTGCAGCAGTAAGCAAATCTGGGTTGTCAGTGGTGCCGGACAGACAGATAGACAGTGCTCATAGACGACAGGGGAGCTCCAGTTCTTTAAAATCGACAGATGGAACAGGGAAGGTGAAAGCCTCTTTTATGACACCAGAGCAAGCAATGAAGCAATACATGCAAAAACTAACAACCTTTGAGCATCATGAAATTTTCAGTTACCCTGAAATATATTTTTTGGGTCCAAATGCAAAGAAGCGGCCAGGTGTGATTGGAGGTCCAAACAATTGCGGTTATGATGATGACCAGGGGTCTTACGTGCAAGTACCCCATGATCATATTGCATACAGGTATGAGGTCCTGAAAGTAATAGGGAAAGGAAGCTTTGGGCAAGTTGTGAAGGCTTATGATCACAAGACCCATCAACATGTGGCGTTAAAAATGGTGAGAAATGAAAAACGTTTCCACCGCCAAGCTGCAGAAGAAATCAGAATTCTGGAGCACCTAAGGAAACAGGATAAGGATAACAACATGAATGTTATTCACATGCTGGAAAACTTTACATTCCGCAGCCATATCTGCATGACGTTTGAGTTGCTGAGCATGAACCTTTATGAGCTAATAAAGAAAAACAAATTTCAGGGCTTCAGCCTGCCATTGGTCCGCAAGTTTGCCCACTCTATTTTACAGTGCTTAGATGCTTTGCACAAAAATAGAATCATTCACTGTGACCTTAAACCAGAGAACATTCTGTTGAAGCAACAGGGTAGAAGTGGTATTAAAGTTATTGATTTTGGCTCTAGTTGTTATGAGCATCAACGTGTCTATACTTACATTCAGTCACGTTTCTACCGTGCTCCGGAAGTGATCCTGGGTGCTCGTTATGGGATGCCTATCGATATGTGGAGCTTGGGCTGCATTCTAGCAGAGCTTTTAACAGGTTACCCGCTCCTACCTGGAGAAGATGAAGGGGACCAACTGGCTTGTATGATAGAACTACTGGGCATGCCCTCCCAAAAACTACTGGATTCATCCAAACGAGCCAAAAATTTTGTGAGCTCTAAAGGTTATCCTCGTTATTGTACCATTACCACATTGTCTGATGGTTCTATAATACTCAACGGTGGCCGCTCCCGAAGGGGAAAATTGCGTGGCCCACCGGAGAGCCGAGAGTGGGGGAACGCGTTAAAGGGATGTGATGATCCCCTCTTCCTTGACTTCTTAAAACAGTGTTTAGAATGGGATCCTGCTATACGCATGACACCAAGCCAGGCTTTACGGCATCCCTGGCTTAGGAGACGTTTGCCAAAGCCTCCAACTGGAGAGAAGGCGTCGACAAAACGAATAACAGAAAGCACTGGTGCTATAACGTCAATTTCCAAGTTACCTCCAACATCAAGCTCGGCTTCGAAACTTAGGACTAATTTGGCACAGATGACAGATGCCAATGGGAATATTCAGCAGAGAACAGTGTTGCCAAAACTCGTTAGCTGAGTTTGAATAACCCAATGCTGGTCATACGAGAAATTCTACATGGCTGAGCCTTATTCGTATGGAAAAGTAGCTCAGATTTTTATTTGCTCAATAACTTTATTCATTTGTATCTTTTCAGCACTCATTTTAAATGTAAGAAATGTTGATTTTGTTTTTATAAAAATATGGGGACAATGCTTTAAGTTTTTATACTTATTTTTAAAAGTGTTTGTTTTCTAAAGTACAATTAGCCTTACTGTAATTAGTGTGGTACAGTAATAAACATCAGTGGCAGGCCACTGGTTACAACACGACTGTCATGCATTATAGCTTAGTGTCAAAGGTGTTAACCATTTTTTCCCTTTCCCATTTTTCATATTAGTTTTCCCTTGGGCAGAGGTGAAAGTGGGCCAGTACGGGCCGGTGAGAAGTGGCTGCTGGTACTGGCCCGTAGACAGCTGACATTAAAATGCTGCTGCAGCAGCAGTGCTTTAAGAACTCTCCTTAAAGCGCTGCTGTGGCAGCGCTTTAACGTCACTGCCCCTTTCCCCCCACAGGACGCCAACGTGGGGGGGGGGGGGGAGCAACAGGGGTAGCTGCCCCGGGGCCCGGCGATTTAAAAGGGCCCGGGGCTCCTGGCTGCCGCTACTGCAGCAGCGGCCGGAGCCCTGGACCCTTTAAATCGCCACCGGAGCCCCGGGTGGTGCGGGCTGGGCAGCATGGAAGGGCTGGCGGGGGGAGGCTGACTCCTCCAGCCCCGCCCCTTGTGGGGGCCCGGAGGCAGGCCCCGGTACCGGTAAGTCTTTTATCTTACTTTCACCCCTGCCCTTGGGGTAAATTTGCAATACTCTTCCTTCTCTGAATTCATTTACAGATATAGGTCCTGATCTTACAAACACTTACACAAGAGCTTAATTTGATGCTGGTGGCTCTAGTCACATGAGTACAGTCAAGCACCTGTGGAATTGGGGCCATAGCATGTTTTCATTTTCCATATAGTAGCTTGGAAGAAATGATATTTTGTAACAATGACAGAGCTACATCCTATAGATTTTTTTAAAAGAAAAAACAACATTAATGATTAAAACAAATGTTCAAATGTAAGCCAAAAAGAAGCCGTGTCCAGCACTAAAATTACCCTATTAGCATTCATACTATGTATAAAAGAGAGAGATAAGCAGACAGTGGGAGAATAAATGAAGGTGGGAATATGTGTTCCTCTAAAATTTAACATGACAGATAAGCTACTTTCTATAGATGAAGTTATATAAAGCAAAATGTTTTGCACATAATTTTAGGTGGACAACCTATATTCATGTTTGGTTTCTTCTGTCGCTGCTTAAGTGCAGCTAGGCCTCCCTACATCACACATTCAGAGCTGTTTGCTCTGTCATTTTCATACTGTATCTTCCAGACTGTTAATGCAACACTAATTTCACAGGTTTTTTTCCAGATAATCTGTTTGATGGATTATGAATTCTTTGGCACATTTTAACTTCAGATCAAAACAGTGGACAAGGGCAAATGTTGTTTTTCTCCTTCAAGATAACTATTCATTTTAGAAAACAAGACACTAGACAAGAAAGCCACTAACCTAAAGATTGTTAATTCTGAGCATATGCAAGTGTTAATTGTTTCTTCAATGGAATGATTGGAAGACATAAACTTAATCAGTGAAATAAACCGATGCACTACATCTCTAGGGGAAAAAAACATTAAGGAAAAGATAAGTGGTTTGAATTAATCTTTAGCATGATAGCTGAAGAGAACTTTGAAGGAACGGTAGAGATTTAAGTAGATTTGTGTTTGTGTGTTTTGTTTTGTTTTTTTAAAACTGCACTCAGAGAAGGCAGATGGTCTTTTTCAAGGAGTGATCTCTAGAGTTAGGATGGGAATGGTCACACAAGTAATATGTTTTCACTAGTAACAGTTTGTTAAAATCAGTATTATATCACAAGCAATGACCGTTATCTATCTTGGATGTATGAAGTACATGAAAAGGAAATTTTGAAGAAAGTAGAACATAATCTAGAAGGATTTGCGGATGTCAGAACAAGAGAAGTTTGGGTAGGTAGCATATAACTTCAATAATTTTATTATAAACAATGTTTATATTCACGGATTGCATTACATTACTTGTAAAAGTTGTTAAAAATACTTAAAGCATGGTCCCCAGAGAGGCCAAGAAAGTTTCCGGTTAAGTTCTCATTCATATTCAGATTTTTCATTTAAAAAGAAAGCAACATAAGTTTTATTTAACTTAAGACTCTGTGGGTGGGGTATGGAAAAGAAACGACACTATTCTCAGGAAACATATAATACAACTATTTGCCAAAAAGTCAGTACACAAAGAAATCCTGAAAATTAATTTCTGATAAAGGATGGTGTTTATGATTGATAACTTTAAACATTTGAACACTGATAAACTAATTTTTCTTACTATATTTTTAAAATGATAGTTTCCTGCCTCTAGTCAAATTTTAAATTATTTACAAAGTGTTAAATGTAAACAATTTTACACAATATGTGGAAGTGCAATATATAAACATGTATGGAATCATATTCAAAAATGAAATATAATACAAATAGGTAACAGTGGCTTCTGGAATCTAAATATCTGGTGATTGACAATTGGTAATTTCTAGGTCTGGAAAAACATTTATTTACATGTAAAATAAACAAGTTAAGCTCCTACCCCCCAGCTTTTTAGGAAATCAGCAAGGGATAAAACAGGAATTCCATTATGTTAGAAAAAATGATTTACCCCCCCGCCCGTATATTTTTTAAATTAAACATTGGAACCTGTACCTGCCTTTAATGTAAATTTAAGGTGAAAATATATGTAATGTTCATGGGTCATTAGTAAACTAAACCCACTACATTTTCTTTTTCATGTAACCAGTTTTTTAAATGCCAATAATGCATTTGTGATTGACTTTATTCATAAATGCTACCGGAAACTTTTAAGCCAAAATATAGTGTGCAGAGCTATTTTTAACCCAAATACAGTAAACTTCCTCTACATTTAAAAAAGCAGCTATATTATGGATTTTAGTGATATAGCTCTTGTTATTGTAGCTTATTTATACATGTAAAAAGGAGGGGGGGGGGAAAGAAACTGATATTGCCTCTTGCTTTGATGTGGTTTAATGATAAGGGCTCTGATAATTAGGCTGATAGAAGTGGCTTGGAAACAGTGCTTAGTCTCACATGTTACCATTGTCTAGAGATGTCTGAGCTATTTTCAGATTTAGTAATAGCACAGTGTTGTCTTGTCTTTGGTTGCAGTCTCATTTGGCTCAGTTTCTTGCACCACTGGAGTGTTCATTACCACTTAAGTGTATTGGAACAACAGAGTGATGCAAGATGTGTAGATTAACAACAGAGGATAGATTGTGCTCTTGGTGTTAACAATGTGCCTTTTGTTATAAATGCCACGTTGTAGGGCAGACATCTTGGCCTCTTTAACCCTTTGAATACTAGATAATAAGGATGAAATCTATTTTTAAATGCTATATCTAGCTTAAAACATCCTGTACGTTTTCAAGGCCTTAATAGAAAACATAAGGCAATCACACTATGTTGGCTAAAACATTCTGTTATTGTAGTAACTTCTATGTTGCTTAAGGGGTTAAAGATGGCACTTCATGGTTAGTTGTATCTTAACATCAGACTGATTTTTTTAATATGTTTTTGTTATGGTAACACTAGCAGAAATCAACTGTATTTGTAAAAATTTACCTCAAACTGCTTAATTTTATAGTGTGATTTAATCCCAGGGCATTTGGTATGAACCAAAGTGCATTCCTTTTATATGTGCCTGGCTCTAATAAAGATGGCCAGGGGTTTTTACAATTTGGGTGCAAAGCACTTAAGCCACTTTTAACTTGATGGGTGGTTTGGAGCGATAAAGGACTCCATAAGAACGTTAAAACACTTTAGACATAAGTAGCATTGGGCTATATTTGAATTTTCAGGAAAGTGTGTGCATTATTTGATGCTCTCCATTTTTGTAACACTTTTTTCCCCCCATCAAGGATATTTCTGGTAAGCAGAAGGAGACTTTTTTTTCTTTTTTTTTTAATTCTTGCTGTCAGTAAAGATTTTAATATTGCCCAACTTGATGCTGCGGTAGCATTTAAATTTTTAAAAAAGCATTTGTGAATTATTGTTTGTAGAGGCTTGTACATCTCTGCTACAAATTGTAATTACTGAGCTCAACTGCTACAATTACGTCTAAGCAGTAGCTTGGGTTTGTATTGAGCAACGACTTAGACACGTGACTGTAATATGCTGCAACTGTGTGTACTGAAAACGTGAAAAATGATTGAATGTGGACTGTGTATATATGTTTGTATAATTTTCTGTGAGATGCTGCTGTCGCCACTTAACATTAAATATGTTGTAGTGGATTTTAATCCTAGTGGCCAGTTTTATGATACTGTATGTATTGTACAGCTGATGACAGGAGTAAGACTGTTTTAGTGCATATTTGTTACAGTTCATTGTTGTGGCCAGAGATCATTTCAGAATAAAACTTTATGTCCTAATTTTCCTCTTTCTACTGCAGTTTGGGTTTTGTCTGACCGTAAGGAGCCCTTGGAATGTTGGCATTTCCTAGACAAATAAAGGCCTCTTCCTGTGCCCATTGAAGTCAATGGCAATGCGCCCTTTGTCTTCAGCAGTGCAGTACGAGGCCCTAAGGCCAAGATCCTCCAAGGTATTTAGGTCCCTAACTCTCATTGATTGAGTTAGGCACCTTAATACCTTTGAGGATCTGGGCCTAAATGCTTAGTGGGACCTATAATCTACACATTAATGGAGCCTGATTTTTGTTGATTTTTCACAGCCCTTAAATATTGTCCAAAGGCAGCTTTTGGCTTGAAATTTCTAATGTTCATCTCGGGAGCTGGAGTATAATTTTTTAAATGATTTTTAAAGTCAAGTTGTTGCCACGCTCCAAAGAAAATATGAAAGTTTTGCCTGTATAAAGAAGGCAGGACTTGATCTTTAGTTGCTTTTAAAAACTATTTAAAATTAATTTTAAATGTCTTCTGTGATTGTCATAAGTCTTTTATGAAAACAAATCTGTTTTTTCTTTTTTTCAAAACTTCCAGTAAAAAATAAATGTCAGACTCAGTTATGGGATTGGTCAACATGACAACAAACAGATACTGGAGACTCTGCACGAGTGTATTTGTCAGCTTTTGCAGAGAGACCGATGTATTCCTCAGTGCTAAATGTGTGTTTTGGGCCAGATTCTGCTCTTAGTTAAATTGCTATGAATTCAGAATAACTTTATTCTTTAATGCCAGATTATATGGGTCCCCAATTACAGTTAATGGGCCAAATTCTCTTCTCAGTTACACCAATGAATATCCAGGGTAACTTCATTGAAAAAAGACACTGGTATAACTGAGAATAAACTGACATTGAGGGCCTGTGGAATTGAATGGCACGTTTAGAACCCTTTTCTCACTGTGGCTGGGAAATTTCTGCAACAGATTAAAGTAATTTCTGCAATAGGACAATGAATGCATAGAAATCTAAATGCCAATTAAATTAAGTGTATATTCCCAAATTCACATAACCAATTCCAATACAATGTTATAGTATAAGAGTAAAAATTACTCTTTGTAAATAACAGGTAGAAGTTCACCATTTGGTCCATCTCTATGCTCTTTTGGGGTCAGGACAGATGCTGTATTTCGTTTTAAAGGATTTCCTTTTCCTCCTAGATGCGTTGCCTTTCCTTTATTCTTCCTTCCCCCAGCCCTGTATCCTTCTATGCAAACTCCTCTCTGTATCTGCTACTTCTGCTTATTCATGTAATATGTTACTACATATTAAACAGCATTTTCAATACGAGCAGTAAAGTCGCAAGAACAGGAGGGGAAAATGTCATTATATAGCAGTAATGTGCATGGCGCTTCAGCAGCTGAGTTACACTTACATATTTCCTCTGGCTGCTTCTATCTTTGCAATACTTTCCATGGCCAGGTAACTGGTGTACTATCGGTACTGATTATCATTTTCCAGGTTTCCTATACATTGATCCAAATAAAGAATATGAGAAGCATAAATATTCATGATGTTACAGGACAGCATTCCTCAATATGTGCTGCTGCTACTTTTCTTTTAAATCCCATTTTGGCTCTAAGTTTTAAGACCTTTTTTCAATATTCTGAATCAGCTTAAAGTTGTCCCTTATCCTATTTCAAAACATGACAAGAAAGGCTAATGGTCTGGTCAAGCAGGTCAGGGAGGGCTGTCTGTGCAGCGGGCGAGGTGTGTGGAAAGGCACAAAGACATTGATAGCAGAAAAACAGTTGTGTTTGAGGTCAGTGTGTTTTCTATGGAAATGAATGTGGTGTAACAAATTCCGCTTTATGGCTTCACTGCAGGATCAGGTAAGACTACTAGATGGGGCTGAGATAGGATAAACCTTAAATAAGGATAAGTATTTGAAAACTATTGCTGACTAAACTATTTCAGTATAAAAGTGTTTTTAAAATTAGTATTACTGCTCTGCTTTTGAGGCTTGACATTTTAAATCCTATGCTAATAATTAAAGGATAATTTTAAAGTGTGTGATTTTTTTTTATGCTAAACTTCATAACATTGTTATAACTTTGCTTTAAAAATGTAATTGCTGTTCATGAGCGAGACAAGGTGAGTGAGGTAAGATATTTTATTGGACCAACTTCTGTAATGATGCTGTTAGCACAGTCTTCTGCTTAATATTTTAAAGTTACGGGAGGAAGAGTATAATTCCTTTAGTTTCAAGTACTGTGTAATCGAGGTCTCATAGTGACATCATATGGTAAAGAGGAATTGAAATCTTGAGATTCAGCATAGGACTTATTCAGAGGATCTGGATTTTGTTCCTGACTCTATCAAAGTCTTCTGTAACTCTTGGAAACTCAAACTCCTTGTGTCATTTCCCCTCTTTACATGGGGGGCAGAGTTGTTTTTAAGAAATACTTTCAGACTTCCTATGGACACTATGAGGCTTGAGTCTTCACTGAATTTAAAGCACTCTGAGATGCGGAATGGAGGGCACTGTAAAAGTAATATTTATTATGTTTTGCTCTGACTACAAACAGAAGATGATCGTTATGGGTGGCTATATGTAAGTTATTACTAACATCTGCCTAAACACCTCCACATTTTGGAGAAATTCAGATTCAGATCCAACCTCTGGGCCACATCTTTCACTGTCCAAATCCCAGCAGGAGGTGTCCAAGAACCGGTTTATGAGACAGCATGTATTTATAACTTTGAAGAAAAAGGTGGAGGCCACTGAAGTGAGGGAAGGCAAAATCACCTCACCTGCTGGAGGTTCAGGATACACTCTGTGATGGTAAAAAGTGCCTTTGCTAAACTGTTGGGTCTCATGGTCTGAACACAGAACTGACTGTCAGGAACTACAGTCAGCTTTGACACTAGCTTCCTTGTAATCTTAGGCAGGTCCCTTAACTACTCTGCCTTGGCTTTCCTATCTGTAACCTAGGCATAATAATACTCACTGTATTAGGTCTGAGGTGCATAGAAATGCTATATGGATTGATTGTAAAATGATCTCAAGATGCAATGTAAGTGGCAAGTATGAGGGTTTTTTTATTAAGGTTGGCCTAAAGAAAACTAATGATTCCCCTGCTGAGAGATTTAAAAATAAATAAATCCCATGTTCCTACAAAGTGTTGTGCACGTGTGAAGCTCTTAATCTATGCAGGGCTCCATTGACATCAAGAGAGCTCAGTGCTGAGTCAGCTCTTGTGCAACACATTGTAGGATTTGGGCCCAAAGGGCTATGTGTGAAGCATTAACCCCTAAACATTTTGTTGCAGAACTGTAGAGGTATCCATGCCACAGACAGAACATAGCAGTTAACAAGCCTTATTCTAAAAGCTATGGACCAAAGTCTGTCTTTAGGTACGCTAATGAAGATCTGGAATACCTCTATTGATTGATACTGTTGACCATAAGATAAGAAGTCATAGTGGCCTGTGGTCTATTTAACAAATAATTTGAATAAGAAGTAACAAGAAAATATTTTCCCAAGCTAATATGTCCAAAAATGGCAAGTAAACCCTCCAAATTGAAATACCACTTTTTAAAAATAAATATGGGGGGTTCCTCTTTAAGCCTTTATCCTGCAAACTCTTGTGCATGTACTTAGCTTGTCTCTCGTGAGTCGTCACATTGGTCTAATGCCATATTCCTTTCAGTTCTCCAGTCATCCAGAGTGTCTTCTCAGATGGGGTGTGTTGGGGTGTGTTTGGGGGGTGGAAGTCAGGTAGACTTAAGGGGGAGGGATAGCTCAGTGGTTTGAGCATTGGCCTGCTAAACCCAGGGTTGAGTTCAATCCTTGAGGGGACCATTTAGGGATCTGGGGCAAAAATCTGGCAGGGAACAGGACTTGGTCCTGCTAGTGAAGGCAGGGGACTGGACTCGATGACCTTTCAAGGTCCTTCCAGGTGTGTGTGTGTGTGTATATATATATTAGACAAGATATGAACACTAAAAGCAAGCAGAATGTATTATTATTGTTTTAAAAACACAGGTTTTCTTTATAACACTTAAAGAAGCAAAAATGAGCACAACCTCATTCTCCCCCCTCCCCTTTGCAGGCCACCTTGACATTTCAGAATAAGTATAGTATCATTACATTTATGCTGCATGCCAAAGAAAACTACACCTGTTGGAATAGCCACTTAACTGGATGACATATACAGACATTAGTTTGTCTTCCCAAGTACTAAGAAGAGTGTGTCTAGTTACTAGGAGGGCAAAATTATAAGGCCAAAGTATTCACAACAGTAGTCACTAGTAATATTTTCTCAATGTTAATTTTGTTAATCACCTGGGGAAAAGATTTTGTCCATATAGCTTTTTCCACATGGCAGCTAATGACTCCTTAATGGTTAAAGCCTGAGTCCATGAATACAAAAAGTGTATAAACTTTTAAACCAAAGAAACAAGAACCTAAGCCAGTGCTGAGCTTTTAAAGCCCAGGTTCAAAATCAAAACGGCCTTTAAGAGCTAAATTTGTGTCTTAGCATCAGATATAATTAGATATAATTACAGAAATCAATTTACACAGCTTTGTCCAGCATAGAACCTGTTGTTACCAACAGGAACAGAATGCCTTAGATGACATTATGTATAAATGGCAGTGTTTCTGGCACAACTGTGACAGGAATGTGTGTGTGCAACACAGGACCTGCACAGCCCGACCTGCATACCACACGGAGCCCCGCTGATCTCTCTGGGGCTCCCTATCAGTGCAGGGGTCCACCTACGCAGATCAGCTTGAGGCACTGCATAGAGGGCATGTCAGGGTGGAGTGAGAGGGACATTTCAGGACTCGACTGGAGAGGGGCTGCCATGCATAGGACTGCTGGGATTTAGGGCAGTACTTCTGTCCATAAACTGCTGTGGTCAGGAAACCCTAACTAACCTTTCAGGGGTATCAAAATTATCCCAGGGTCTGCGCAGGCCCAAGCAGCATCCCAGAACCAGGATGATACAACAGTGTCTCAAAGCCTACTAAGCACCACCTCTCCTTGCCCTGTGCCACATAAGGTGTGTGTACACTGCAGCTGGGAAGGCGCCTTCCAGCCTAGGTAGATGGGCTTGAGTTGGCAGTGCTCGTGCTAGTGCACTAAAAATACCTGTGTGGACATTTCAGCACTGATGAAAGGCTTGGTCTAGACACCTGAGCTCGGACCCACACTAGCCTGAGCCTTTGACGGTGCCACAACGTCCACAGAGCTATTTTTAGCATGGTAGTGTGAGCCCAGCTAGCACAAATCTGTCTACCCAGGCTGGTAGATTTGCTCATAGACATCGCTTTGAGGTGCAGCAAAAATCTCGCCTCACATGGGATTTTGCCGCCTTCTTTTTCTTGTCCTTTTAAAATAAAAATTTCTCCCCTACCCTTGTCCTAGTGCAATGCTCCATTTTTTTCCATGTGAGGTACTTTAAATAAGGTGATCCACACTTCCATCGTTGTAGGAGCTATATTTTTATTTGAATTTATTTACATAATTAGGAATTAACTAACAGCAGCACTCTTCACATATTCAGTGAGAATTGCTTGCAGCAAACAAATCTAGCCAGTGTCATCAGCAAGGTTTGCTAATGCATTTTTACATTTCTTGAAAGCACACATTTTTCCGACCAACATTTATTTTCCCCTCAACACTGACCAATTGTGACAGCTTGGTGCCCAATGACTGCAGTTCAGTGAATGTCTCACTCGGTGGGCTTTTAAAAAACAAGATTTATGATCAATTCTACAGGCATTGTAACTTTGATAGACTTTTCAGAGTTTGTGCTGGGGTGTGCATACCCCCTACAAAGTCAGGGTGAAGAGAAAGGGTTCTCTGTCTTCAAAAGGACACCAAGCAGCATGTGCGCTGGAGCAGGGGGGAGGGTGGGGCGGGAGGGGCGGGGGTTGTAAGAAGAAGCTGCCTCTGGTTTTCTAAGGCCCTGCACCTGCTTTGTTTCATTCACAAATGTTTGATCCCTCTGCTATGGAGAGAGACCAACAGTCTTTCCCTGTTATGGTTGTAACCGGCCATGTTGCACCCCACTTCCTTGAACTCAGCTGTTGAATACAGTTTTTATACTCTTACATAAGTCCAAAGAAATTGTAGATGCCAACAATAAACTAGATGCGGAAAATAGGGAGTGTTTTAAAAACTGTCGGTGATTTTAGTTTTTAATGATTATGAGGCGGGAACAGCTAAGCTGAGCTTCATGGTGCGGCCTTATTTCTAAATTCATTTAATATGTGATGCAAGCTGGCACTCTTGGCTCTGCCCATTCCCACTGCTCGACCACTCAAGAAAAGGTTATTGTTTATGAGAGCCATTGGGTCACATGTGAACTAAAGTAGGTCTCACTTTCATATGTGACTTCCGTCCAGGATTTGAAACCATATCTCAAAAGGTGTGATACTTGATATATTGACCAACAGTACCACATATTCCCCAGGAATTTGTATTTTAAAATCATGCAGATTTCTCACAAAGTCTTGTGCCCAGTAACTGATGACCAAGAAGGAATTCTCACAATTAGATCCCACAACTTTTCTTTTTTGTTGTGGTGTACAGCAGATTTTAAAAATAAAGTACAGTGGGTTGGGATTCTCCTCACATTTCTCTTCAATATGAAAAAAAACCCTTACCTTCAAACAACTGTTTCAATGCTCCATGCTAACTAAGCAAATGTTAATCTGTGGAGGGAGGGGACTGGAAAGTGTTATGGACAGAGCTAGTTTAAAGTTGGAGGAAACATTTCATGAAAACTTTGCATGTTTTGTTTTGAGATTTTTTAAAAAAAAAAGTACTTCCAATCAATTTTAGATTTACTTGTAGCTTGTTTTTTTATAAATTTTGGGAGATAAGGCATACAAACAAAAAACCTAACATATAAAGGGAAATGTAATTTAGAGACATCAAACATGAAAAGCATTACACTGTGCTTAGATTTCACTGTTGTTCAGTAGTGTTAGAAGTTTTAACCATAATACCTTTTGTGAGAAATGCTTAATTGTGCTATCTTGAAGGATATTTACAAATGTAAAAAGCAAAAATCCACAAATGGAATTTTCTCCCATAATCATCTGTTCTGCTACACATGCTACTGGGGAGTAGAAGACTGGGGATGGGTAACCTAAGAAATGAAAATCAGGGCTTATCGATGGTATTAGATAATTATTTATACACCACTATTACTTTATTTTTTTTGTAGGGTTTATGGGGCTACAGTATTCTGGCTTGCCTGGAATGCTGTTTGAATAAAACCCAGCTGAGCTAAGAGAATGTGTTAGTGTCTACATGACATGAAGTATCATAGTTATGGTTAGATATGAAGCTATTCAGGTCTTTGTCTGGGAGGGGTTTTGGTTTTGGTATGCGCATTTGTCCATCCAAGCCCATACAATCAGCAGAAGAAGCTATCTAATTTTCATTGCTTGCTTTTCATACCAGGACTGAATTGACAAATGGTCAATCCAGCCTTAACCTCAGCACAGGCGAGGGAATGAAATTTGTAAAATATATCAGCTTGTGTGTGTTGGGCGGTGCAGAAACCAAAGGTAAAGAATGGACAAGTTTTGATTACAGCTGCTGTCCAGCTGATGTAATTCAGTAATAGCCTGTGACAGGCAGACACAAAAGGAGAGACAAGTGCTAACTTCCCAGGGAGATGACTATATTAATAATTTATAAAAGTGCATTTTAGAGTAGGGGTCAGAAGAAAGTGGAAGGCAGCTTGAAAGCTAACTCTAAAGGAGAAGCTAGTTTTGTAGAGGCTATGTGGATGTGGAACATCAGCTAATGAAAAGTAAATGAAAGGGGAAAAAATGACACTTAGCTGTAATGGAAAATGGAATTAACTGGGTAAAGGCAATGGAGAGACAGGAAATAAAAATTAGATATGCCTTTTTTCCAGGTTTTTAAAAAAACTCCATTGAAAATTTGTGTCAATCAAGATGTTCAGTTGGGAACAAGTCAGTTTCTTTTCATGGAGAAAAAAATCAAAATGAAGTGTTTTGTTAAGGCTTTTGGACTCTAACTTTCAGTTGCAATGAAATTCATTCTTGAGCCAACACTCTAGGCCCCCGCTTTCAGATGCTCAACAGTTCTTGGAAAAAATATCAATTAAACTGAAGCTCTTCTTTCTTGTTTCTGGGCCAAAGATGAAGTTTTTGATGAAGTCCTGTTTGAGTTCTCTTAGCATATAAGTATTTTTTCCATGCAACAACAAATTTTTCTGACAGCTCTTGTGTTTAGGTTTTGCATTTGACATAATGTGAAAGCTCTGACTAACCCATGAATTTTGTCCTTGCTGAGGACAAGTGCTTTTGACATATGTGAAGAAGTGTTAGCTTAGAAATAAACTGTTATAAATGCTTGCTACTTATGTGCAGGGCATGATTTTCCACCAAGGTTCATAGGTTCAAAAGTGGCCTCTAATTTTGGGTACCCACATTTAGATACCTGGAAACTGATTTATGGAGATGCTGGCTGCCCACAAGCCTGACTTGTGTCTACTTTTAATTCCCAAGAATAGCTTCCCAAGGATGGTGTACTTCACTGCATATAGCAGCCCTTATTTTATGCTGATCCAGATTGTTTTTCTTTATTGTCTGCTAACTATGTACACTCTAGTACCAGATATTTTCCTCAGTTACTAAGGTATTAAGAGTGTCTAAACTTGGGGATGTGGAATCATTATTTTCCAGAAACTGACACTTCCATAGCACAGATGTCTTTTATTTCATGTTTTCACTTGTTCTCAGAAAAAATGTACTTACTAATATACTCGCTCAGATACGATCATGATGAGGACTTTATAAGTACTTGGATAGATATAATTACAGGCTTGAAATATAAGGTAAAAAACTAGTGAGGGGTGGGGAAATAATCCCTTGCTTCAGAAAACCCACTATACATTTGTTGTTTTGATGCAGGGAAGTTTTTTGTTCCCCTGTAGAGTGTCCCTCTGTGGTTATCTTGGGAAGGGGACAATGGTATCATGAAGGTGACTTACATACCTTTCCACCCCCTTATTTCTGTGCAGTCCAGGGGAAATGCATGCATGGCAAGTCTCCTCTGTGCATGGCTTGGAGTGGGGGCAGACAAGGGAACCCATTTTATATGCAGTGATGTACATAGGAGACTTTTAAACTCAAAAGTCAGTGAGCTAAGCATTATGTTTCCCATAGCAACTCAAACCTTGTCCACTTGCACTATTTATAATGAGGAATTTTTCATTCTCTGATCCCACAGCAAATTGAAATGTACTATTTTGTAAATATAGGTTAACTGTTGCATTGAAAAATGACATGCTAGTAGTAATATATCAGCTTATAAAGGTGAATAGAAGGATACCCTGGTGAAAGTATAGTATAAATACCTTGAGATGGATGGACAGAAGTGCTCAGAACATTGACTGATCATGGGATTAATAACCTCTTTGATTATTGATTTAACACCAAGCAAGTTGAACATTACAGGGGGGTGAAAAAGCACAAGGAAAGCTCAGGCAGGGTTTTATTAAAGATACAAAATATAGCTTTTCTCATGCCAGTTCTAGTACAGTCACCAGAGCCAAAAGAGAAACCATCACGTTATAAATAAATACTCTGACACGTGATAGGATTGTTTATCAGCATTCTTGCCTCTGTCCAGGTTTTCATAGTGAAACCAGCAAACCAATCCCCTTCCCTTTTGAAAATCAATTCTCACTTGAAATCAGTCTATTTAAAACACTACACTCAATGCACATTAATAATTGTGGGTGCCTCTTCCATGGAAACATACCTAGCAGAACCGTGACATCAGCCATAGGTACTGTAACAATTTTTTTAAGGAGGTTTATTGTCTTACAGTATCAAAGGACAACTAGGAAAAAGGGAGGGAAACATTTTGAATTAAAGCACTTCTTATTTTATTTTTCAATGACAGATTTTACATTGGCCAAAGTTGCCTTCATTTCTATGTGACACAAATTCTGTCCTTATTAAAGATGAATGTATTTGGTTGAACAAGTTACAGAACATCAGAAACAATACCCTTACACATTACATGTGGTTGTGGGAGGAAATGGGCAAAATTAATTGTATGCACAAATTACATAATCTAATTACCTGATTTGTGGGTGCAACTCAGTAGTTATTTGAAGTCAGGGGAGCAGAGTTACGCCAATGCTGAGTGCTTTTGAAAATCTCACCCCAAACATTCCAGTGTTAGAATTTACATTAAGATTTCTTTTGCCCACAATGAAGTTCAGGCACAAAATTGGAGGCCAGTTCTAAAAACTAGGCCCTACATATATTAGTACAAGTATATTAGCATCCTTTATTTTTAAAGATCATGAAAATTCATTGTTAAAATAGTATAGGGGTATCAGCAATACTTGGCTGTACAATATAATAGATCAGCTATATACCTAATATATGTGGACCTATGCTGCAGGTCTTTTAACCTTTCAGTGCTTCAGCATAAGGATATTAGCAAGCCACCTCAGTCCTTACAGAAGGACTGGAGTGAAATGACTTTGAAGTAAAGCACTTAACGTCTGGAGTCCAGATAAGGGAACACTTATCAAAAGGCCAACACTTATAAGAATAGACGCTTTATGGCTCTCTGCTTTCACTGCTGTCAGGTACCGCCTTTGTGATTTATCCAGTCAACCCACTGGTTTATGGTATTTGTGCATTATTTGAGAGCCGTTTCACTTTTCTAATGTTCTTGGAGAGCAGGCCTTTTAAAATATCTTTTCTGTAGAATCATGATAAAAAGGAACATTCATTTTGATTTTTATCTGCAAGGGCCATGACAATCACACTGAGTGTTCAATGCTTCAATAATTTTTATAGATGCTTCTTTACCACGTGTATTTGCCAAGTTTAGTTAACATTATTTTCCATTATCTTCCCTGAATCTGAGGATTAATTTGTAACAAATTATATATATCTAGACTTCACTTCAAGACTGAAATACACTGTGTAGTTCTTTATTTTAAATAATGATGCCAATGTGACAGATTAAAGCATAATATAATGATGCAGTCTTGTGAATTGCTATCCATAAAGCCCCTTTAGTATCACTTTTTCTGTCTTGATCTTGAGAATGACAAATTCCATTTGAGTAAGGCAGCACTTTCAGTTATTAAAATGTAATTTATGGTTTCATTTACTGGGGTTCTAAAACTGACTCCTTTAAATATATGTAACATAGAATCATAGAATATCAGGGTTGGAAGGGACCTTAGTAGGTCATCTTGTCCAACCCCCTGCTCAAAGCAGGACCAATCCCCAATTTTTGCCCCATATCCCCAAATGGCCCCCTCAAGGATTGAACTCACAACCCTGGGTTTTAGCAGGCCAATGCTCAAACCACTGAGCTACCCCCCCCCATCCATCCATCCATCCATCTTTGACTTAAATCTCATGGGACTTGGACTAGTATTGTAAAATACCAGCGATTCCTAGCTTCCATCGTTATCATTTAATAAAGCCAGAATGCCCTTTGTTAAATGAACCATTTCACCCTCTGGGTGAATTAAATGGAATTATATTTTAACTTTCATTGAAAATTGGAACTAAATGAAAATCATATAAATAACTGCAACGTCAAGACTGATATTCCTGCCTAATAAGATAACTGATCTTGCTGGAATAGCCTTTTTTATGATACATTAATAACTCTCGACTCTTATTACATATTTATCTAAAATGATACAGTATATTTAAAATGCTTAACTGGCAGTTTCCATAAGGGAAGGGCTAATAAGGTGTCTCTATTAGAGATTTGCTTATTAAATGATTTAACTCTGCTGCAGATTCTGCATATGCATGGTGCCTTGTGTGAAAGCCTGTATGTTAAAATTCTTATCACAGTGTTCAACATTTCATTTTTGAAATTAGGTAAATTTGTTAAGAGTTCATGCAAAACACTTACACGCTGTTTTAAGTGATCAAGGCAGTCTATAACTATTAGTTCTAATACCTTTTTTAGGGCAGTTCGGCATGTGGACTTTGCAGAAGATACAAAATAGTATATAAGAGCTAGATTCTTTTTATTGATTATTCTGTACACCACATTTCATTTGCCACCGTGATGTCCTGTTGCTCAATTATTTACAGTGCTCTGTTCCTTATTCTCAAGAGAAATATTAACTTAGTATCTTTTGCGGTACATCTCCTTGGTAACTGTTGTAAACACTTCTCTCAGGGAGATTTAACTCTGAGTTTTCCAGAAGGAAAACTGTCAGCTGTAGAACCGTAGGCAGCACTGATTCTGGCTTCAAGGGAATACTTTGGGAGTGGGGTGTAACCTATTGCCAACAAACGTACTTAACTTTGGCAAGGTGACCCATGTTGTCCAAGAGAATAGTGTTATTAAAAGATGCCAAGTACAGTAGAACCTCAAAGATACGAACACCAGAGTTGCGGACTGATTGGTCAACTGGACACCCTGTGAAACAGGAAGTAACCAATCAGGCAACAGCAGAGGGGGAAAAAAGCAAATACTGCACTGTGCCCAGGGCCAGCTCCAGGCACCACCAAAGGAAGCAGGTGCTTGGGGCGGCACATCTGAAGGGGCGGCATTTTGGCTATTCCTGGGGCGGCACATTTCAAGGGTCATTTTTTCCCCTTTTTCCGCTTCTGCAGCTTCGGCCACGGGTTTTTTTTTTTTTTTGCTTCGGCAGCTGCGGCCATGGCTTTTCTTTTTTTTTCTGCTTGGGGCGGCAAAAAAGCTAGAGCCGCCCCCGACTGTCCTGTACTCCATCTTAAAGGCAGGTACATCTGGGCTGCCTGTCCCCACTCCAGCCCCATACGCAAGGCAGCCACTTACAGCTAGGAGGTGAAGACACTGGGGCTGCCAGCCCAAGGCAGCCGGAGCCAGCAGAGCAGAAGCAGCGCTGGGATCTGCACCACTTTCACTCCTCCTCCCGCCAGGCCGGGTGGGGGACACGTTGTTTTCATCCCCCCTCTCCTCCGGCTGGGAGCGGGACAAGCTTCCAAACTCAGTCCAACCCAGGGAAAGAAGCTGCATGTAAGGAAGCTGCCAGCCCTGAGGAGAGAGGTCAGCTGCTGCTGCTGGAGTCTGGCCTGGAGTGTCAGCTGCTGGATCTAGAGTCCGAACTGCGCTTTGTTCAGAGTTACGAACATTTTAGAGTTACCGACATCCTCCATTCCCGAGATGTCCATAACTCTGAGGTTCTACTGTAATATTCTGTGTCTGCCTTTTGTCTAGTGACCTAGCACTCTGCCTGATATCACTTCTCTTTCAGCTCCTTCTGTAAATAAAGTTTCTAAAGATCTTCCTTCAATCTCATAACTTTCTTTGCATGGTGTGTTCCCTCTTACAATACTGTGCACATCACGGAAAAGTGGAAAGCCTCATTACATGGTGTGTGCCTTCTTTTAGCCCAGATCATTTTAGCCCATCTCATTGGAGATAATCATAAACTCACTCAAGGAAAGGCCTAATTGAATTATGATGCAGGGACTCTATTTATTGTGTCCATTTCATTATGGTCTACTAATCTGAAAATGTACATGGCAATGGCAGGATGGGTTGAGGAATCCTTAATGATCCAGAATAATAGAGATCTTCATGTAACATGGAAGTTAAAAACTAGAGAGGTATACATGATAGAATATCCATTATCAGGGGAATTGGCTAGATTAGGCGCTTTGTAATGGGATTTAGAAGTCATACAGTAAAAGATGGTTCCTAGTGAATATTAAAGTCCTTTTACTCTAAAGGTAACTTGGCCTATGTGAAATGAGTTGATGGTCTCAGTCCAACTCCTACCTTGCACCCACCTCAGAAAGCTGCCAGGGCCATTGGAACAGAATGGCAGGCTGAATAAAGAAGCTACGGACTAAAAGGATAGACTGAACTGCCTCTTATGCTTAGAAGTGATCCCCGCAGACGGGGTTGAAAAACAGGGTTGATAGGCAGCTGCTGCACTCTTGCTGACTGTCCTGGATTTGTTCAGCGGCTAAAGAAATGTGCTTTGGTATCACCATTTATCAACATACAAATTAGTTATCATCCTTCAGGTGCTCAGTCATGTGAATCACTTTGCCTGTCCATCTGCCTTAGGGATCCCTCACAATGCTAGTGATGTTGTCATCGTGCTTGGGGAGTGCTGGGGATGCCTACCTCCTCCTCCCCCTGTTTCTACCTCAATATTAGTTGCATTGGAAGGCAGGATTAGTAATAGCTCCATTGGGCCAGGTACTAATGCAGTAGTAGTTAAAATGGAAGGCGAACTGCTCCGTCCCCACTTAGAGTACATTGTATGTTTTATTAATTGTATATATAATTTAGTTCGTATTTTTTATATTAAAATTGGATTCTTCAATGTTTTTAGTGGTTTGTTTAAATTTTCTTTGGTTTTAAATAACCGAGGCTGATAAATGGAAAACCTTAGTGTGCTGTTTTCTGTAACACAAGACAGGGGGAAATAAACAGAAAACATCTATAAAGAAAACCTAGTAATATAAAACAAAAAGAAATAATCCCAAGAAAGTGTAAAGTGTAGTTGCAGGAGGGAAGGTGGGGACAGCCTAACAAGAGAAGAAATGCAGTAATAACACATACACAGGTACATCCTCATCTCTCTACAGTTAAAGGTAAATCTATTGGAGGTAACTTTCCTAGCCATGGGCTGGAATTTGGCAGAGACCAAAGACCAAAGTTCCTTTTTTCTTTTCAGATGTAATGGTGTTGTCAGTAAGGCCCGGATCCTATGTGTTTAATTTGTGCAGACCTACACTCATTGACTGCAAAGGAGCTGCGATTGGAGTATTGCCAACCTCAAATGTTCAAAAACCATAAGTCTGGCTTAAAAATTGAGACCTATAGAAATAAGTTTTTCTTATTTGTCTTGATTGTTGAGCCTTTAGGCTTCGTGTTTTCAAGGTTTTCTCTGCAACTGGCAGGGTATGGAATCACATGACTCCAGGAGCACAGACTTTAAGAAAAATAACAAATATTATGAAACTTATGAGAAAATCATAGGAGCTGGCAACAGTTCATTTTGAAATAAATGGGCCTTTCCAGACTTTCTCAAAATAGTTTCCCTCTGCCAGTTAAAATACCTGGATAAACTTGCCTTGGTACCTGCCAGGTGTGTCTTTAAGTTCCCAACCTTAGCTGCTGCTTTTCCTTCTGTGCATAGATTGCAGAGCTCTTCTTTTTCAGGAGCATTTCCTAAGCAAAACTCAGATTTTCTATTCTCAAAATTCCCAGGTCAAACTCAGGTTCTGGTATGTAAATGAAGTGGAGCACTGCTCCTCTATTCTTATCAGTTCTGGAGATGGACAGTCTCCCGGACAACCAGGGCACAGGAAGGTCACAGCCTAATTTTCTTACAGAAATGCACTTTGTTTCAGGACAGCCTTATGTTATAGAAAGCAAATGTAACCCTTAAGTGTTTTTAAGTTGTCATGTTTATGCTCTTATTGTATTTTATTTAGAAATACATAGTGGCTCTGAATTAGGTTATGTCATCTAGATGACACCTACTTAAACACCCAATGACAACATTTCTAACATTTTAGGCTCCTAAATAAGTGGTTGAACTTTCAACATTTTTCTGCACCCATTGACTCCAAAGAGAGGTGCCAATATTCAAAACTTAAAAATCAGGCACCTTATGTAGGAGCCTAAATATGGACTTATTTTTAAAACATCTGGCCTAGATCAATAAATCACTATAAAATTCATATGGTTTGCTTCTGGAAGCCAAGAATTTGTAGGACAACTTATGTGGCCTCCGCTTTGTTGTGAGTCCTCCTAAAGAAATATTTGGGCCCATCAATGTTACAAATAGACCCTTATTTTAGTTTACCCTTGTCTTAGTACTTATTTGTGTAGCAATAGTATCTTCTAAGCCAGAAATGTCCTATATGCACTATAAAATGGAAGTGTGCATTACAATTCTGGAAATATCTTGTTTGTAATTGGATTTCCCGGCCGTGGCTCTATGTGTGATGTAACTTAGACTTTGAGCAATTTACAGACGTCGTAATACAAAAGATTTGAATCTCATGCCTTTTAAATATTGTTATTTTAAAGCTATTCCTTGCTCATGGGACTTCTTTTCTTTAAAAAAAAACTGTTGTCACTAAGTTAATTCTTACAAGGAATGCTGGCTTGACAGCCCTGGAGAACAAAGTCTATTTATCCCCAGTACAGGTGCAGCCCGGTCAGCCATTGACAGGGAAAGCTTCCCCACAAAATTGACTAAGAAGTCGCACCCTGTTCTGAACTGTCGGCCTCTAAGAATGAGATGGTAGAAGATCAGTTTCCTGGGCTGTTCAGCTATTGGCCTTTTCACTGATAGTGCCATGTGTCAATTGTGAGGTGGACAACCACCTAACAGGAAGTGTAGTCCTGTAATGGACTACACATAGGGACCAACAGGCCTAGTGGGCAGGCTGTGGCTTAACCATCTCCAAAGTCCTGGGGTGGCCTTGTTGAACAATCTGAGGGCCTGGCAGCCAAGTTACAGTCTGTCATCCCTTGGCGATCCCCAGGTTGTACCGGTCAGACGGGTCTCCCTCTCTACCAGGTCTGGGCCCAAGGCTGAAGGGGTGAGGTCTGTCTCAGTTCCCTTTAGCTGATAAACCAGACCAGCCTCCCCGGGCCACTTCTGACCTCCCCTGTCCTCTCCTCAGTTTGGAGCATGGTCACAGCACTCTGCTTCCCTCTCAGTAGAGGGTTGCTCAAACAGTTTCAGTTATTCAGTTAGTCGGGAGGGGCTTCTTTGCTCCATTTTCAGTGTCCATTTATTCCCACTTGTCAGGGAGAAGGGGAGAGAAAAAGGGGTCTGGTCCTTGGCTACCCAGCCAGGTCTTATCCACAGTCCAGGCAGGCCCTTCCTCTATGGATTTCTCTGTCCGAGAAGCATTAACTGGCTTCCTTCCTGCAGACAGCCTCTCCTTCACTCTCCCCCTGCTTATTTGCCAGAGTCCCCTTTTAAGACAGTCCTCCATTTGGAGCTTGCTCTGCAGGAGGGCCAGGGCCTTCTTGTCCCACTACTGCTCCATCATTCTGTTAGTCGCAGAGCGGGGTCTGTAAACTCCATCACACCATCAAACTCACTTCACCTGAACCACTGGACAGCCATTCATTTCAGAAGGCAATCTCAAGAGGAGAGGCTGTCTGTCCCATTACCGCTCCCCTCAGCAAAGTGCACCACCAATGTGTTTATCTCCTCTTCTTAGATTATAATTCAATGGATACCTTTTTTTCTATTTTTCAGACTAACTCTTTGACACGAGTGCTCAAAAACCATGGTGATGAAAGCAGAATATGGTAAATATCTTGAGAGATAGATGATGGCTTTTAAAATATGGAATTGAGTTTGTAATAAGGAAAAGAAGGTGAAATAGTTGGACTTGTAGATTTGGTAGAGATGACTCTTTTCCCTACGGAGTTACTATCATCAGTGCTGGATGAGCATGGATATTAGAAAGTCAAGCTGTCTAACCCACAGAGATTATTAGTATTCAGTAAACAGATATGCCGAAACAGATCTTAGGTGCTGAAAGTCTGCAGTAAAATTGTTCACGCTATCCTTTAAAATATTGCAGAAATACAAACCACAGGTGGTACCAATGAATAACAATTTGAGGACAGATTTTGTCCAGATACTATGCACCTGTATAAGGGATTTCAGAGAGGCCACAAGGAAGCTTTTCCCCAGCCCCTCCTGTGGCCTACATAAGGCACAAGGAGTTTTTTAGGTATCTAAAAACAAAAAGGGATACATACAGGCCATGGAAGTACGGGCATGTCACCAAGGAAGTATACATGGGGATAGTGCCAATATGTAGGGACAAAATCAAGAAAGCCAAGGCAATGAATGAGTTATAGCTGGAATGTTAGAGACAACAGGAAGGGGTTCTTCAAATATGTCAGGCAAAAAAGAAAGATCAGGGATGATGTGATCCACTCCTCAATGGAGAAGGTGAGCTGGTAACGGAAGATGATAGGAAAGCAGAGCTGCTCAATGCCTACTTTGCTCCCAAAAAATAACATGTGACTGGACAACTAGCAAAGTTACCATGGAAAATACAGGGGAAGGAATGCAGATTGGGATAAGTAAAGAAACATCTGAGATCTTCTGACCAATTTGAATGAATTCAAGTCAGCGGGGTTGCTATTCACCTGAAGGTACTGAAGGAATTAGCTAAAGAAATCTCAGAGCTACTGGCAATAATATTTGTCATGGATGACAGGAGAGGTCCCAGAAGACTGGAGAAGGGCTAACGTAGTGCCCATCTTTAAAAAGGGAGAAAGGAGGAGCTGTGGAACTATAGACCAGTTATCCTGACTTCGATACCTGGGAAGCTACTAGAGCAATGTATAAAACATTCAATTTGCAAATACCTGGAGGATTAAGGGGTAATCGCTAGCAGCCAGCATGGATTTACTAAGAATAAATCATGCCAAACCTGCTTGATTTCCTTCTTTGACAGGGTAATTGGTTTGGTGGATAGGAGGAATGCAGAGGATATAATATACCTGGACTTCAGCAAGGCTTTTGACACAGTCCCACATGCATTATGATAAGTAAGCTGAAGAAATGTGGGCTCGGTGGAACTATCATTAAGTGGATACATAATTGGTTAAAAAACCACAAACTATTAATGGAATGATGTCAAATTGGAGGGAGGTCTCAAGTGGGGTTCCAGGGATCTGTTCTAGGTCCGGTGTTGTTTAACATCTTTATTAATGACCTGCATATAGATATTGAGAGCATACTGATCAAATTTGCAGATGACACAAAGCTATGGGGGTTTGCCTAGACTTTGGAGGATAGAGCTAATATTCAGAAGAATCTTGATAAATTGGAGAACTGGGCTATCGGCAACAAAATGAATTCAACAAAGACAAATGTAAGGTGCTACACTTAGGGAAGAAAAACCAAATGCATAAATACAAAATAGGGGATAACTGGCTTGGCAGTAGCACCGCTGACAAGGATTTAGGAGTTGTGGTGGATCACAACCTCAACATGAGTCAGCAATGCGATGCTGTTGCAAAAAAAAAAAAAAAAGCAAATGCAATTTTAAGTTGCATTAACAGAGACATCGCATGCAAGTCATAGGTGGTGATAGTACCACTCTACTTGGCACTGGCTGGCCTCCGCTGGAGTACTGTGTCCAGCTTTGGTCACCAATGTAAAGCAAGGATGTAGAGAAACTGGAAATGATTCAGAGGTGAGTGACAAAGATGATCAAAGGGACAAAATGCAAGCCATATAAGCAAAGGCTGAAGGAACTGATTATGTTTAGTTTGGAAAAGAGGAGATTAAGGGGGGATATGATAGTTGTATTCAAATTCTTGAAAGGCTGCATAAAAATATGGAGAAAAGTTGTTCTCTGTTGCCACAGAGGACAGGACAAGAGGCAATGGGTTCAAACTACAACATAGCAGATTTAGATTAAATCTCAGGAAAATCTTTCTAACGGTAAGAACAGACTGCCTCAGGAGGTTTTGGAAGCTCCTTCACTGGAGATTTTCAAAAGGCGGCTGGATAGCCATCTGTCTTGGAGGGTTTAGACACAACAAATCCTGCATCTTGGCAGGGGGTTAGATTAGATGACCCTTGCGGTCCCTGGTAACCCTCTGATTGTATCTGGTACAGAAGCTGATTTAAGTAGTAGGTTACATACCACAGTTCACAATTTCACATTTGAGTTCCTTCAGAACTCTTGGGTGAATACCATCTGATCCTGGTGACTTATTACTGTTTAATTTACCAATTTGTTCCAAAGCCTTCTCTATTGATACCTCAATCTTCCCTCAGAGCTGTCAGCTAAAAAGAATGGCCCAGGTGTGGGAATTTCCCTCACATCCTCTACACTGAAGATTGATGCAAAGAATTCATTGACGTTCTCTGCAATGACCTTTTCTTCCTTGAGTGCTCCTTCGGCACCTCGATCATCGAGTAATCCCACTGATTTTGGCAGGTTTCCTGCTTCTGATGTAATTAAAAAAAGTTTGCTGTTACTTTGTGTCTTTTGCTAGTTGCTCTTCAAATTCTTTTTTGGCCTGCCTAACTATACTTTTACACTTGACTTGCAAGAGTGTGACAGTGTGTACCAACCCCGCACAGGACCAACAGGGGCAGACCAATCACTGTGGGCCCAGGAGGCCACGCCCACTTCCCCTACTGTGCATGCTCCAGGTGGAAGAGCCAGATAAAAGGAGGCAGCCCAGCTCAGACGGGGTGGTCGGCGCAGGGAGCAGGACCTGTACTGAGGGTCCCTGAAGAAGTACATGCAATGCTCCAGGCAGTAGAGCCGGTAGACCCAGACTACGCTGTGGACAACTCGCTGACTGCAGAGACTGACAGGAAAGCCAAGCCACCGCCAGCTGAGGAGACGCCCAGGATGCACTTAGTGGTAGGAAGTTACCCAAGGGAGGTAGGAGAAGCGGATACCTGAGTCCCTGACAGGGAGTTCTCCGGCTTCATAGGGCCCTGAGTCAGACCTGGTGGAGGGAGAGGGAGGGATCAGGTTTCCCTATTACACCCCAAGTGCTATGGTTTGCCCTAGCCAGGAGGCTGTAGGGCTGTAGACTGTTTGTTTTGCCTGCCCTGGGCAAAACGGATTATTCATTTATATGGCCCCTTCAGGGGACCAGAACCCACTTGGCCGTAATCACCCGCTTAACAGGGAATCTGGACGACTGGGTGATGGGGTATACCAACCCCATATGGGGCCTACCAACCCCATATGGGGCCAATGGAGGCGACCATCAGCCTGCAGGGCCCCTGTCACAAAGAGTTTATGCTCTTTTCTATTTTCCTCAGTAGGATACTACTTCCAATTTTTAAAGGATGCCTTTTTGCTTCTATCCACCTCTATTACTCTGCAGTTAATCCATGGTGGCATTTTTTTGGTCCTCTTACATTTAGTTTTTAGCCTCTATTATGGGGTTTTTAAGTAGTTTCCATGCTGCTTGCAGACATTTCACTCTTGTGACTGTTCCTTTAAGTTCTATTTAACTTGCCTCCTTATTTTCTACCCACAAAACATCTCAACTAGCAAGTTAGAGTGAAAAAAAGTATACCTGATCTCTTTTATCTAAGCTCTGGTATCTATAACTATAATAGATAATTTACTTAAAAACTTAGATTGTGGTAGTGCCTATAGGCCCACCAAGGTGTGTCTATGTGTGTTAGCCAACTTAGCATTGTGTTAAGTGCTGAACAACTGGATAGAAAATGACAGTCCCTGCATCAAAGAGCTAAAACAAGATTTAGCAGGTAGATAAGGCAAGCAAGCAGGTTTGGGGGGAGGAGGAGTGGGGAGGAGGCAAACAGGATGAGAGAAATAATGGTGTGTGTGCAATTCTTGGCAGTGAGCACTACTCTCTGCTTGCCTAGCCATTATCAGGATTGCCGTCTTCTGTGTGCGTGACAGCGGAGGTGAGCTGGGAGGAGGATAAGGGTGGTGGTGTTTTTATGGATTTTGACTTGGATTTTCCCAGTTGCAAGGGATAGCATGGGAGAAAGCGCAAGGTGCTTGCAGAAGAAACGGAGAATCAGGTGATTAAGACTGGCATCCTTAATGGAGCAATGGTGGGCACTAACCTCACAATAAGAAAACAGGGCAGATAGGCCAGGCGTATGGTGTGGGGCTGAGACAAGAAGTTTGTGTTTTGATGTGGTGGAAAATGGGGCGCTGAAAGAGGGACTTAAAGGAGTTGGGTGGATAATATGGTCTGAGTGACAAGCTGGAAAATTGTCTTTAAATGACTTAACGGGGGAGAGGGGAGGTTTCAGAAATTAAGGTGTGAGATGATCAAAACTTCAGCAGTGTGGGCAGAGAGGAAGAGCCTTGTTTTCGAGGTGTGGAGGAAAAATTGGCAAGATTTAGACATGGCTTGGATGTATGAACCAAAGAAAGGGTCAAGCTGAAGCCAAAATATAGACTTGAGTGACAGGTAAGATAGAATCATAGAATTGGAAGGGACCTTGAGAGGTTATCTAGTCCAGTCCCCTGCACTCAAGGCAGGACTAAGTACTATCTAGACCATCCCTGACAGGTGTTTGTCCCACCTGCTCTTAAAAATACCCAATGATGGACATTCCACAACCTCCCTAGGCAATTTATTCCAGTGCTTAACCACTCTAATGTCCAACCTAAATCGCCCTTGCTGCAATTTAACCCCATTGCTTCTAGTCCTATTATCAGAGGTTAAGAAGAACAATTTTTCTCCCTCCTCCTTTTATGTACTTGAAAACTGTCATCATGTCCCCTCTCAGTCTTCTCTTCTCCAGAGTAAACAAACCCAATTTATCAATCGTCCCTCATAGGTCATGTTTGCTAGACCTTTAATCATTTTTGTTGCTCTTCTTTGGAGTTTCTCCAATTTGTCCACATCTTTTCTGAAATGTGGCACCAAGAACTGGACACAATACTCCAGTTGAGGCCTAATCAGTGCGGAGTAGAGCGGAAGAATTACTTCTCGTGTCTTGCTTACAACACTCCTGCTAATACATCCCAAAATGATGTTCGCTTTTTTTGCAACAGTGTTACACTGTTGACTCATATTTAGCTTGTGATCCACTATGCCCCCCAGATTCCTTTCCACAGTACTCCTTCCTAGGCAGTCATTTCCCATTTTGTATGTGTGCAACTGACTGTTCCTTCCTAAGTGGAGTACTTTGTATTTGTCCTTATTGAATTTCATCCTATTTACTTCAGATCATTTCTCCCATTTGTCCAGATCATTTTGAATTTTAATCCTGTTCTCCAAAGCACTTGCAGCCCCTCCCAGCTTGGTATCGTCCACAAACTTTATAAGTGTACTCTCTATGCCATTATGTAAATCATTGATTAAGATATTGAACAGAACCAGACCCAGAACCAATTCCTGCGGGACCCCACTTGTTATGCCCTTCCAGCATGACTGTGAACCACTGAAAAATTTTCCAATCAGTTATGCACCCACCTTATAGTAGCTCCATCTAGGTTGTATTTCCCTAGTTTGTTTATGAGAAGGTCATGTGAGACGGTATCAAAAACCTGACTAAAGTCAAGATATACCACATCTACCACTTCCTCCTATCCACAAAGCTTGTTACCCTGTCAAAAAAAGCTATCATGTTGGTTTGACACGATATGTTCTTGACAAATCCATGCTGACTGTTACCTATCACCTCATTATCTTCTAGGTGTTTGCAAATTGATTTCTTAATTATGTTGCATCCACCATGATTGGAGGGGTAGGAGGGCTTTGGGGAAAGATCAGGGGCTCATCAGTGGGACTATATGTAGGTGTAAAGTTAAGAACATGGCAGGTCTTTGTAAAATTGGGTCCTTAACTATTGTAGTAAACAGAAACTTCCTCTTGACCAAATGAAAATTTGTTAACTTCTTTTATTTAAAAAAATAAAGTGAGTGAATCTACCATTCTTTAACTTTAGCAATCTTCCTAGCCTGTTACAGGCCGTGTGCATGTGTGCACACGTATGTGGGGTGCAAGAGCTCATTGTCATTCGACGCAGTTCACTCTACAGGACACGAAATCCTTTGCAGGGCAGGACAGATGGAACTCCAGGGATCTGTTGGCTATTTGGTGTAACTTGACTGACCTGAAAAAACTTGTGTCCACTTGTACCATGGCTGACTTTTAGCTCCCAGGCTGTAATGTTAATATTTTTTTTCTTTTATTTATAGTCCATTTCTACTTGTTGATCTCTTGCAGTTCACACGAACACTGCTCTTTTTGTAGATTAATCCAGTGTGCAGGAGGACATTTAAATAAATTACAACTTCACTTACCTTCCATGTCTGACACCCTCTCTGCTCATGTAACAAAATAATTTGTATGGGAGTTTATGCAATTTAACATGGGTTATTTTTTGGATAGCTATAGATATGTGTAGTCAATCTGTTTGAGAGTTGGTGCTGATTTACTACCATTGGCATTAACTGTGCAGCTGCTGACATTTTCAAATGGGATACTGAGAAATTGCTTGCTCCTTCTGGGTTTATGATTTGCTAAGCCTGTTTTGTTTCATTCCCTCTGGGGCATCTGGCATTGGCCACTGTCGGAAGACAGGATACTAGGCTTGATTGACCCTTTGGTCTGACCCAGTATGGCTGTTCTTATGTTCTTATGTACCATTTTAAAAACCTGTCTGGTGTAATATCGTAATACTTATTACTCTTTCAGTGAATGGGTAAAGGATCAACATGTGGTTTATCACTCTTTGAAGGAATGAAGTATGCTTCATATAGCATTTGTCATGTTGCCATCTCCAAGCTCTTTATTGATCACTGCATCAATGTGAAACCAGTGAAGTGCATCTACTGTGCTTCGGGAGTGGAATGTGGCTGCCGTGTGCCAGCTTGTCATATAAACACTTCCAGTTATTGGAACCTGATTCTTTCCTGCTTGTCCCTTCAGGAAAGTATAAGGGGAGGAAATTTAGCTACTGGGAAGATTTGAGATCAGCAAAAATCGTTGTGATTGCCTGGGCTACTAGAATCTTTAACTGAGGTGTATATAAGGAACTCTCTCTTAATCAGAGTGCTGTCCATTAGAACAACATGGAGATACTATTTCACCATCTTGATCTTCAACATTTAAACATACTGTATGTTTAAATAACTTACAGATGAGGGCCCAGAATGGGCATGATTTCAGATGCTTGCGTGCCCTCTTCTTCTACTGATTCTGCCCTATGGACAACGCATTGTTAAGTGGTAGGTTGTGGTGTCAGATGCAAGTCACTATTCCCTCTATTTGTATCGTGAAATCCTAATGGATTAAATTAAATAAATCCTTTGAGGAATGAAGCGGTGCATGCCCACACCATTTCAGACCTGGTGCCAGTGGTGCAATTAAATCCATTGTCTCTATTACCTTGATCACAGCCCCACCATTCAACAACTAGGAAGTCATACATTCTGTAGCTTCTGTAGGCCAAGCTTATTGTACACAGCGTGAGCTCCTTGCATTCTTCCATGTTTCCACCCTGAGATCCCTGTGTGGCACTCTCCCCATCCCTCTCTATTTCAAGGACTCCTGGCAACACCCCCAAACTCTCCTTTCTAGGGGTTCTGTATGCCCCACAATTCCCCCTCCACCAATACTAGGTTCTCCATTCTCCCCACTTCATAGCAGGGGATCTGTGTGTGACCCCCTTACCCTATATCAGGGTCCCCCAGTTTTCCCCCATGTCTGTGTGTGCCCTGATTGCCCCCTTCCCCCTTCCACACACCCGAGACTTCCAATCTGCCCCTCATGCCAGGAGATCTGTGTGTGTCCTCATGCCACAGGCTCTATATTCCCCCCTTTCCCACCTTCATAGGTGCTGGAACTAGGAGTGCAGGGGGTGCTGATGCACCCACTGGCTTTAAGTAGTAATAACAACCCAAATATATGGTTTCCAGCTTCAGCACCCCCACTATAAAAATTGTTCCAGCACCACTGCCCACCTTCCCTTCATGCTAGGGACTCTGTGTCCCTTTCCCCCATAGCAGGGTCCGCCAATTTCTCCCTACCAGGGGTACTTTGTGTCCCCTTCTCTCCATAGCAGAGCCTCAGCTTCAAGTTCCTCTGCAAAATAGATGGCAGGGGTTCCATGTGTTCCCCATTTCCCCCTTCTGGTTTCCCCCCAGATTAGTAGGGGTCTGGCCATTGATGCCTAGAACATTCCATGAAATTTTGGAATGGATTAGATGTGGTGTTCAAAAGTATCACATTACAGACAGACAAACACAGAAATGCCATCACACTGAGTGTAAGGCCTTCGCGAGCTCAGTCAGCAAGGTGTTCATGAAGCATCAGAAGAAGATGAAAGAATTTGAAGAATAGGGAAAACATAGGGGTATGAGAGGGAATAACCTTTCCTGTGCACCGCTCAGTAATGGGATGCTCATAGAATGACAGCGAGAGAGAGAAAAATGGGAAGAGGAAGAAAGGATAGGTGGGTGGGACTAGGGATATCATAAAGTCTGCTTTCAGCCCTGCTGCATGAACCAGCTTCCTTGCACTTTCTTCCCTGAGCCAGCTTCCCTGCATTAGGTAGGTGAATTTCCCTTGTACTCTAAGGCATGAATCAGGAAGCTTTCCCCCCCCCCCCACCCCCCGCTCTCTCAGTGGAGTCCAGATTGCATCCTGGAGGCCTGGTCCTTCTCCCACTTAACCTAGTGTTAATTCTGTGTGTGGAAAGCATCCAGTAACAGGCCCCTGAGTACAGTTCACCTCACCCGCCACACACATTCAGTGATATATATGCTGAGAAATTTTTTCCCTCAGCATTTGGCCTAATATAGCTTATCACAAATCATTTATTTTTAAAAGACTCTTCAGAGACAGGATTTAAAAACTAATCTATCAAAAACAGTCACATTTCTCTTATATTTCAGGGTCAGATTATTATTTATACTGCGGTAGCTCCTAGCATCCCCAATAAGGGCCCATCTGTGCTAGTACTGTGCAAACAAAAAAAGCAAAGAGGACACCAGCCCCAGAAAACTGCAGGTAAATAAACAGACCAATGGAGCTGGCTTGGAGTACCAGGAAACAGATCCTGCTCCCACCGAAGTCAGTTGGGGCAGGGTTACGCCCATAGGATATAATATATCAATTGGCAAATTCATTACAAGCTGCTGATACTCTTACACGGAAGTGTGTGATCTATGAATGTAATGGTGACAGGCAAGATTCATGTGTGGGCTTTTTTTGTCTTCCTTGAAGATTGTCAACAGCGTTGATCTAACTTTAAAAAAAATGCTAATACTGTTTCAACTCTGTGTTGGCTAGAGAGAACTGTCTTAAGCCAAACTGAACAGATTGGCCAGCAGCTGTGTGGAGGACATTGCTAGCAATTCCACGAGGAGGATGTATGGCTTGATAAACAGTCCTAGAAACCCATTTGCCCACAATGGAAGGCAATATGAATTGTCATCTAGAAATATGAACAATAAGCAATTCTCAGATGTTGCTGTGCCTGGTACTGTTACACGACAGCGAAGACTCATCTGTTGAATTTTTGCCGCAGAGAATATCTGCTGGAGTGTGATCACTGTTGGGGCTGCCCTGGCGCTGCTGCAGAATGTGAAGTTACGTCTCACCCTGCTGAAATTTATCAGCAGAGATATGCTCAAGTGTTTAGAGCTATTGGCCCGGAAAAAAAACAGGCAGTGCCCAGAGAATCATCTGGCTAAATGCTGGCTAACTTTTAAAGTTATTATTTAAACCCGGGGTTCCCATACTTCATTGCACTGTGTCCCTTTCTGACAACAAAAATTACTACACGACCCCAGGAGGAGGGACTGAACCCTGAGGCCTCCCAAGCCCCCCTGCCCTGGGCAGGGGAGTTCAAAGCTGAAGCCCGAGCTCCACCATGGGGCGGTGGGGGGAGGGGCGAAAGCCGAAGTCCAAAGGCTTCAGCCTTGGGCGGGGGCCTGTAGCCTGAGTCTCACTACCCAGGGCTGAAGCCCCAGGCAAAGCCTGGGCTTTGGCCCTGGGCCCCAGTAAGTTTAACGCCATCTCAGGCAACCCCATTAAAATTGGGTAGCGACCCACTTTGGGGTCCCGACCCATAGTTTGAGAACTGCTGATTTACACCCAAAAATGAATGAGCAAGAGTAGTAGGTGTCAGGGTTGAGAACATAAGAACATAAGAATGGCCATACTGGGTCACAGCAAAGGTCCATCCAGCCCAGTATCCTGTCCTCTGATAGTGGTCAATGCCAGGTGCCCCAGAGGGAGTGACCCTAACAGGTAATGATTAAGTGATCTCTCTCTTGCCATCTATCTCCACTCTCTGACAAACAGAGGCTAGGGACACCATTCCTTACCCATCCTGGTTAATAGCCATTAATGGACTTAACCTCCATGAATTTATCTAGTTCTCTTTTAAACCCTGTTATAGTTCTAGTCTTCACAACCCACTCAGGCCAGGAGTTCCACAGGTTGACTGTGTGTTGTGTGAAGAAGAACTTCCTTTTGTTTTATACCTGCTGCCCATTAATTTCATTGGGTGGCCCCTAGTTCTTATCACAGCCGCCAACTTCCTGTTACGTCGGTGGGTGCTGACGCCCGGCGTCGGGGGCGGGGCCCCACCCCCGACGCTGGGCCCCACCCCTGACGCCGGGTGACATTGCGGGGCCCCACCCCCGATGCCAGGCCCCGCCCCCGACGCCGGGTGACGTTGCGGGGCCCCGCCCCCGATGCCAGGCCCCGCCCCCGACGCCAGGTGACGTTGCAGGGCCCCGCCCCCGACGCAACGTTGCCCAGCGTCAGGGGCGGGGCCCCGCAACGTCTCCTGGTGCTCCGGTGAGTTTGCCACGGGTCCAGGGTGGGTGGGTGGGGAGTTGCCGGTGGGTGCAGAGCACCCACCAATTTTTCCCCGTGGGTGCTCCAGTCCCGGAGCACCCACGAAGTCGGCGCCTATGGTTCTTATATTATGGGAACAAGTAAATAACTTTTCCTTATTCACTTTCTCCACACCACTCATGATTGTATATACCTCTATCATATCCCCCCTTAGTCTCCTCTTTTCCAAGCTGAAAAGTCCTAGCCTCTTTAATCTCTCCTCATATGGGACCCATTCCAAACCCCTAATCATTTTAGTTGCCCTTCTCTGAATCTTTTCTAATGCAGGTATATCTTTTTTGAGATGAGGAGACGACATCTGTACGCAGTATTCAAGATGTGTGCATACCATGGATTTATATAAGGGCAATAAGATATTCTCCATCTTATTCTCTGTCCCTTTTTTAATGATTCCTAACATCCTGTTTGCTTTTTTGACTGCTGCTGCACACTGCGTGGACGTCTTCAGAGAACTATCCACGATGACTCCAAGATCTCTTTCCTGATTAGTTGTAGCTAAATTAGCCCCCATCATATTGTATGTATAGTTGGGGTTATTTTTTCTGATGTGCATTACTTTACATTTATCCACATTAAATTTAATTTGCCATTTTGTTGCCCAATCACTTAGTTTTGTGAGATCTTTTTGAAGTTCTTGACAGTCTGCTTTGGTCTTAACTATCTTGAGCAGTTTAGTATCATGTGCAAACTTTGCCACCTCACTGTTTACCCCTTTCTCCAGCTCATTTATGAATAAGTTGAATAGGATTGGTCCTAGGACTGACCCTTGGGGAACACCACTAGTTACCCCTCTCCATTCTGAAAATGTACCATTTATTCCTACCCTTTATTCCCTGTCTTTTAACCAGTTCTCAATCCATGAAAGGATCTTCCCTCTTATCCCATGACACCTTAATTTACGTAAGAGCCTTTGGTGAGGGACCTTGTCAAAGGCTTTCTGGAAATCTAAGTACACTATGTCCACTGGATCCCCCTTGTCCACATGTTTGTTGATGCCTTCAGAGAACTCTAATAGATTAGCAAGACATGATTTTCCTTTACAGAAAACATGTTGACTTTTGCCCAACAATTTATGTTCTTCTATGTGTCTGATAATTTTATTCTTTACTATTGTTTCAACAAATTTGCCCGTTACTGATGTTAGACTTACCGGTCTATAATTGCCGGGATCACCTCTAGAGCCCTTTTAAAATATTGGCGTTACATTAGCTATCTTCCAGTCATTGGCTACAGAAGCTGATTTAAAGGACAGGTTACAAACCATAGTTAATAGTTCCTCAATTTCACATTTGAGTTCTTTCAGAACTCTTGGGTGAATGCCATCTGGTCCCGGTGATTTGTTACTGTTAAATTTATCAATTAATTCCAAAACTTCCTCTAATGACACTTCAATCTGTGACAATTCCTCAGATTTGTCACCTGTAAAGGACGGCTCAAGTTTGGGAATCTCCCTAACATCCTCAGCCATGAAGACTGAAGCAAAGAATTCAGTTAGTTTCTCCGCAGTGACTTTATTGTCTTTAAGTGCTCCTTTTTTATCTCGATTGTCCAGGGGCCCCACTGGTTGTTTAGCAGGCTTCCTGCTTCTGATATACTTTAAAAACATTTTGTTATTACCTTTTGAGCTTTGGCTAGCTGTTCTTCAAACTGCTTTTTGGCTTTTCTTATTACATTTTTACACTTAATTTGGCAGTGTTTATGCTCTTTTCTATTGAGCTGACTGAAGAGTTAACCTTATATGTGTGGGTGGCTTAAGTTGAGCGTTCTTTACTTTACAGACCAATCCCCATTGGGAAAATTATTAGAACATAAACAACAAGAAGTAATTATGTTGTACAGGCAAAAAGCCTTCTAAAAATGAAAAGAGGGGCTGGGGAAGGGAAGACTTTCAAAGCCTTGTTTGTCACAGAAGAGCCCTTTGGAAAACCAGGCTTGATATTTACTGCTGCATTACCCTCCGCCCTTCTGCTCCCCACCCCCCTACAGTCTTCCAGAAAGTCTTTCTACTAAAAATTACATTGTAGGGACAGGATCCCAGAACTATGTTCAGAAACACCACAGGATAATATCAACACAGCCATTTAAGAAAAAAAACCCACACAAGCCCTTATAAGAACCAACTTTAAAAAAAAATTGATTTACTGACCTTCTCAGTTGTGGTGAAAGAACACAGTCATACATAACGAGTCATTGCATTCCAACCTAACTGGTGACAGCATGATGAGAAAAGGCTGGAAATGGGACACTGTATGTGGGTACGGTATAACAACCATTAGGAGTAGGGTGTAATTTTTCTTTCTGAGATAAAAAAAATAAAAGGATATAACTATCGGGGTTACAGAGGAAGTAACAAAAACCTGAGCACACAGTGCATGCTGTACATACAATTAGGGTATGACTTCATTGCCGAGTTAGACTGGGAGAATAGCACTTGGATGAGACTAGCCCAGTGTGAGCCACTACACTGCAAAGCTCTGCCTGCATACTGTGTCCTCAGTAGTGCTTCACTCACCCATGTGTATCACTAGGACTTCTGGGGTCTTATCCCATGGTTCTTAGCGCAGCAATAATCTGAGCTGCTCTATGATTCTTCCCCAGTAACTTGTGGGAGAACTTGTCTGTCCTTCTCAGCACATGTGGGGAATTGTGAGAAGGCACTGGAGGACTATCAGCCCTTGGCCTGAATCCTCACTACAAAGTAGGTAGGTTACCAATCCAAAGTGGAACCCAGGCTCTAGCCCTGGCTGAAGGCATGACTTAACTTGGGTGAGAGGTTTTTATGTGGATGGGGGAGGAGTGGTTAAGGGCAACACCCAGGTAAGAGTTTCAGACTAACTCTGCAGTGAAGAAATTTCCTTAGTCTGTTTGTAGGTATTCATAACACTTCCTTAATGTTTCCCCTTCTCCTTTGTGTTTTTTGTTTTCCTGTCATATAGCATTCAATATTTGTATTCATGCATTACTACTCAGTGACCCAAACAAGAGATGAGACCCTGTGTGCTGGGCACTGCACATTAAGGTTGTTGGGAAAATGGCATTGTCCCCACAAACATTTTTGTGGGGAAAAAAATTCCCTTTTAAAATTTTCATGTTGGAAAATTCATTTTCCTATCAAAAACTTCAAAAAAGTTGGTATTTCACCACTTTCGCACACTTTCTGACTGTGTCCCAACTTTTGCTAACTGGACAATCATCAAAGATTTATTCTTCTCTCTGCAAGTACTACTAACAAAACTTAGTAGTATTTCTCCCACTTTCTCATTGTGTCCCAGCTGGGAAATAAGAAGAAAGTGTGTGTGGGAAAACCAACAATTTTAAACAAAAAAAATCAAGTTTGGTTTTATTGTTTTACCAAAAGATTTTCTCTTCAACATTTAATGCCCCTCTCCTGCCCCCCTCCCCAAGGTTTTTTTTTCTTTTTTATTCTAAAAAATGTCATCAAATGACATTTTCCCATGAAAATTTTTGTTTTAATCAAAACTAATTTCTGATGGGAATTTTTAACCAGCTCTACTGTACATACATGTAATTAGAGAATTTCCCTACCTTAAAATGTTTGTAATCTAAATAAATAAGAGATGCAAAAGGTGAGAGAAAGGGAAGTAGGATTATTTCAGTTTTACAGATAGAGAACTGAGATGGAGAGAAATTAAGAACCCAGTCCAGCAATATACTTAAGCACATGCATAACTTTAAGCAGCTGAGTAGTCCCTTTGATTTCAATGTACTTAAGTGTTTTGTTCGATTGGAGCTGAAGTAACTTGCCCATGGTCACACAGAAAAAGTATGGCAGAGCCAGCAGCTGACCACAGATCTCCTAAATCCTAGTGCAGCATCCTAGCCAGTAAAGAATCCTTCCTCTCTCTGTGATGCATGATCTCTGGGTGACAGTCTTATATGTTTTTTGTTGTTCTTTATTTTGAATGATCCAAAGGCTCTTTGCTACTGAACTGGAGTGTGATGACTAGTTCAGTAGTACCATTAAGCGTCAGACGTGTGTGTGTGTCAATTTGGACTTTGTAACATTTTTTGAGACAAACTTTTAAATGTTCTTCTTTTGTCTCCATTTATTGGGTGGCTTCACATGCCTCATCTGTCTTTATATTCCCCAACTAGTCACAATTATGGTCCCTCTCCTATCATTCAGCACTTCTTTTCTGACCTTTAATCGCTCTTGGCCTCCTGTTCCATGTAATATGAACCTGTTATCACCTATATTCCACTTTTATCCTTAATTCTGTTTACTGGTTAACTGGAACTACCTTCATTTAAGCTTTTTCCTAGTACAGTCTAGGACATGCATCATGGCTAACATATATCCTTTGTAGTCTTCCTGTCATTTTCTGAGACAGTCTTTGACAAATTACCTGATTTTTTTTTTCACTAGCAGACAACAATTGACATAATCCCAATTTATTTTGTTTTTGCCTGTTTTTGTAGAGTTGGCAGACAGTATGAACAGTGAAAAAGATGATAATGGGGTTGTACTGACCTTTGAAATATGAGGCGATTGTAATTTTAGATGAGTTTGGGTCTATTCTCATAAATTTCAGCTTAAAGTAATATTTCCGTCTACAAATACATCCTTGTGATCTATGCACAAGAGGGATTGGCTAAAAGATGTGCAGATGCAGTAGGTGGCATTTTGGTACTGACACCCTGGTAATGCTATCTACTTTTGCATATGGTGACAGCAAAATATTAGCTACTTTATATGTGTGATTACTGGGACTGGATATGGAGACCTAATATTCATACTATCTTGTTTTTTGGGGGGCAAACTTGAAAACACAAAATTGTGTGTTTCTACATTTACACCAAGTTCCATTACTAATATTAATACAGGCATCTTAAGTTTATCTCACAATCTTTTTTATTAAGAGCACATTTTACTAGATCCCAGAATAAGCAGGGATTGTACTGTTCACTATCCAGTGTAAAAGTTGTTTGAAAAGCTGCTTTCCATAGCAAACATTATTCGTAACAGACTCAGATTTAGAGGCACTATTTTTATGCATTTGATCTGTCTCAGTGTCCCTGAGCAAAATGGGACAATGCTACTGATAGCACAGATTTTATTTATTTGCATCAACTATTGTGAAAAGGGTTTTAATTATACCTAGTTTTAATTTTTTTTAATGGGTAAAAATAACCTTTCTTCCAATGAAAATTGTATAGAAAAATTTCTGTCAAAAATTAGAAACAAATGTGTGTCTTGTGAATTTTTTCCCCAGAAAATGGTATCTAGTTTTAACCACAGTGTTATGCCCAAGTGTTCAAAAATCATGAGATTAAAAAAAACCCACAACTCATCATAGCCTTTAGGGCTCATATTTGTCAAGCTTTTCTTCACAATCATGAGGGCTAGTACTATGGGACGGAGTGTAGACTAGAGATTAGAGCACTAGAAGGAGACCCATGAGACCTGTGTCTTCACTGCAAAGGATGTGAGGTAGATTCCCACACCTGAGCCATTCTTTTTAGGTGACAAATCTGAGGAACTGTCCCAGATTGAAGTGTCAGTAGAGGAGGTTTTGAAACAAATTTATAAATTAAACAGTAATAAGTCACCAGGACCAGAAGGTATTCACCCAGGAGTTCTGAAGGAACTCAAATATGAAATTGCAGAACTACCAACTATGATACGTAAACTATCACTTAAATCAGCTTATGTACCAGATGACTGGAGGATAGCTAATGTGATGCCAATTTTTAAAAAAGGCTCCAGAAGTAATCCTGGCAATTACAGGCCGGTAAGACTAACTTCAGTACTGGGCAGATTGGTTGAAATTATAGTAAAGAACAGAATGATCAGACACTGAGACGAACATGATTTGTTGGGGAAGAATCAACATGGCTTTTGTAAAGGGAAATCATGCCTCACCAATTTATTAGATTTCTCTGAGGGTGTCAACATCCACATAGACAAGAGTGATCCCGTGGATACAGTGTACTTGAACTTTCAGAAAGCCTTTGACAAGGTCCCTCACCAAATGCTCTTAAGCAAACTAAGCAGTCATGGAATAAGAGGGAAGGTCCTCTCATGGATCAGTAACTGGTTAAAAGATTGAAAACAAGGCTGTTTGCAGAATGGAGGGAGGTAAATAGAGATGGCCCCCAGGGATCTGTACTGGGATCAGTGCTGTTCTAACCCAATGAAATTAATAGGCAGCAGATTTAAAACAAACAAAAGGAAGTATTTCTTCATACAATGCACAGTCAGGCTGTGGAACTCATTGTCTGGGGATTGTGTGAAGACCAAAAGTATAACTGGCTTCAAAAAAGAATTAGATAAGTTTATGGAGGACAAGTCCATCCATGACAAGTCCATCAATGACTATTAGCTAAAATTGTTGGGGATGACTGGATGACATTGGATGGATCACTCGATACGTGCCCTGTTCTGTTCATTCCCTCTGAAGCATCTGGCACCTTGCCACGGTTGGAAGACAGGATACTGGGCTAGATGGACCATTGGTGTGACCCAGTATGGTATGTTTTTGTTCATATGTTATGTTCTTATTCTCAGCTTTGCCCTGGCCTACTGGGCGAGTGACCATGGGTAAGTCATATTACCACCCCATGCCTCAGTTTCCCCAACTGTAAAATGGGAGCGATGCGTGGTAAAGCACTTTGACTACCTGTGGATGAAAAGTTATAAAAGATCTATTATTATAACTACTTTTAAAAAATGAAAACTGAGATTCTTATATAATCACATCATTCCAGGAACATGAGACTTAAAGAAAAGCATCAAGTATCACGAGACTCATGATAAAAATCACTACAGCTAGCTATAGAGATATAGCATTGCTAAAATCTGATGTTTTTGCCTAGCCCGTTCATCAGGGTTCATAGTGTTGTCTATTGAGACTGATGGGCTCCCCCTCTTACACACCTTTACTCACATAAGCAGTCCTTAATCATGTAAGTAACCCTGCTGAAATAAAAAGGGATTAGTTGTTTAAGAGTTGTTTATGACTGGGCCTCATATTTGCTCTAGGGAAAAACATTTCATTTTTGAAAATATTAAATATGGAGGTTCAAAAATTGGTCTCCATAGTGACTCACATGTTCTAGTACTTTAAGTGGACTTCATCCAATGTTGAGTATTCTTTATTCTGTGAATGTTAGGTTCTAGAACGTTTTAAACGTTATCTCACCAGATGGTTTAATGTCCTGCTGGGAGCAAGCTAAACAACACAGAGAGAAAAGTATTGTTTGTTAAAATTTGTCTGAGGGCAGCTCTTCAGATCTGCATAAAGTGGCAAGGGGATGATTTTTCAATGGGATTTAACTTAAATCATATATGTACGCAACTTCAGATCTTTAGGGGGTGGTACCCCATCTTTTCCGATGGAGAAGGTGGTGATCCAAATTATATAAACCAGGAGGCTAGGAGAACAGGTGGAACTGACTAATCTTACATACCTGCAAATTGATGAAAACAAAATAATTCTCTGGGGAACGCTGGCTTCCTACGCAAGTAATAGGAGTTAATATCCACCATGCAACTGTTATCTATGTTCTTTCTGTATCTCTCTCTCTCCCAAAGGGAAAATATAAACTGGATTTAGAACATTCAAAATCTATTTGGATGAAATTGAGGTCCTGATCTAGAGCCTATTGAGGTCAATGTGAGTCCTTCCATTGACTTTAATGGGTGTTTAGAGAAGGCCTTTAATCTTTTAAAATAACTACAGCCCTGTATGTGCTGTTACCTGGGAAACACACTTTCTTATTCAAAGTGAATACTAGTGGCAGACATACAATTCTGCATTCTTTAGTGCTATAAAGCAAAGAGGAATGATCCTTCTTGTTTTTATTAAATCGAGATCTGTCTGTGGCTCTTCAAAGTTCCCGAGAGAGACAACTTTCACTTTTTTGCCCATCTGTTGTTCTTCTGGAAGACACTTAATGTTTTTTTTATACTAGATGCATGCCTAACTTGGCTTTTTGGGAGGCGGGGGAGGGCAGGAGGTGGGGTTGCTATAGTAAAATAACTCACATTTTAAACTAAGTATGTTTTAGGCCCAACTTAATTGGCCTTCTTTTTGGACGTCTCAGCACAAGTATGAGGGGTGGTTATGAAGAGCATGAAATTAAATTACTTACTCACCCCAAGACCTGGTCCCTTGGTGACTGAGTTGAAGTACATTGGCAGGCAGCATAGGGGATGCTTTCATTGCTAATACCTGTGCTTCACCTGTGTTGTGGACAGAGGGCAAACCAGGTGACTCCTTTCAGGAGCATTAGATTCAGTTTACAACAAACAAACAAACCCAGCTTAATGATTTTTGGCTCTAACCAATGATAGAATCTGAAAGGTAAAGAAATAACTATTCATCCCATTTAATGATTATTTCATGATCCCGTCATGTATTTAGTGGTGGGAAGGGATACAATGGTTGGATTACAATGCAATGGAACAAAGAAAGGAATGACCAGAACAGAGCTGTTACTGCGCCACTTCAGCTGAATTACCTGTAAATTACCAGTCTTCAGTCTCTTCTCTGTAAAATCGCACCACGTCAGTGATAACAGCACCAGACACATGTACACAGGCTCCTTTCCTGTACCCGGTATTTGTAATGTAATCATTTGAACAACAGTGTACATGGTTTCTGAAGCCTGAATTACAGTGATCAGCTATAAGACTATGTCAGCCAATCCTCCTGACTGTGCATCGCCATTAAATACATTGTATTTCTCTAGACATGTGAACATACAATAGGAGATCTCAAATTTGAGGCTTTAACTGCAGGAAAACATTTATCACTAAGGAAGTAATGAGATGAAAAAGCACCATTTCCCTAGGGATAAAACCTAACTGCAACAACCATGTAACATATTTTTGAACTAAATTAATCGTTTTTTTCACTTTAACTTACCTTTTGTTATCCAAATGTATTTATAGCTTGACTCAGCTATATCTAAGACAGTTGCAGTCACAATTATCTGGGGTCATCCTTAATTAACCATTCCCCTGCAAAAGAAATTAATGTTACAAGTGTCCAGAGATACCTCTGGATTTCTATGTGCATTTTAATCTCCAAATTGAATAGACTTTTGTTACAGCCTTGAGGTTATAAATTAGGCATCTGGCTAGGTTCAGTTTTTGTTAATAAAAATGCTCCAGCTGGCTGGCAGCATCTGCATTTCCTGTCGTCTGTAAAATTGCTCAATTTGCTAAAAAATATATATTTAACCTTGAAATTTAAGAAACGTAAAACTGTATTTGGAGGGTGATACAGCGGAAAAGGAAACCAAGCTCTGTTAAGTTGAAATGAGTTTCTTTGGCAGCTGTGGAATCGAGGTTCCCAAGTTTGGCCTTCCATGTCGACGACTCAGTTCCATAGCAGCACTAGTATTAATTTGTAGGATGGGGCCTATCAGTGTTGCTGAGGGATTCCATCAAGGACGTACAGGGTGTTTGTCTGACTTTTTGACTGTAACAGGAGTGAGAATTGACAACTCTGATTAGCTGCCTGAAAGCTATTCATTTTGATGCCAAATTATGCTAGCAACAAAAGAAAATGGAATGGGAAGAGGTCCCCACGCCAGTAATCACGAAAATATGTGACCTATTAACAATTATTTATCAGAGTCTTACTCTTTCTTGAAAATACACTTAGTACATCCCTACTTGGCCAATATTGTATCCATCGTATACTAATATGTAACTGTAGGTATAAATCCCATTCTTGATTTAAAATATATTACCCAGACCCACTGAAAGATTTAAGAGCGAAAAATACTCAATGGGCCAAATTAATCATTCATCTACTATTAGAAATCATACAGTTTCTAGGAGTGAAGCCAGAATGTCCATAAAAAAACAGTGCTGTATATTACAAAGAATAATAGCGTGCCTGCGTTAAAAATGCTTTTATGATGCAGGGTAAATTAGTGATTTTTAAAACTATCAGTTTAGATTCAATTCAGATGAGTCACCTTAATTTTCAAGGACATCCTGGTTCTGGCACAGAAGAGCCAGCAAGTACATAAAAATCCAGCAGTCTAGGGTTTGATGTGTGGTAGCATACCACACATGTATATAGCTTCCTGCAAAAGAGGTGCAGGGCACTTTGTACACTTCACTTTTAAAAAATGAAATGTAACGCAATACCAAAAGTTTTAATGATTTCATATGTAGAGGACCCAGGTGCACTCATGGGAGTGGTGAGCTAGTACATGCCTACAAGATGGAAGCATATCCCCTAGACTTGGTCAAAGCCAGTAGTGTGGTCTGAGGTCTAGTATTGAGAAGAGTTGTAAATGTTTACAGACTAAGTAAAGAAGCAGTAGCTAAGCCTTTGCTCAATAAGCCATCACTTAATGTGATCAGAATCGATATGTCCAATTATTGCCTTGTCTCCAGCTTTCCCTGTTTGGGGAAAGTTATTGAAGAATAACAGGCTAGCTCAAGGGTCACCACCTGAGTTCTTTTGGCTTTGTGGGATTGTGCTTCAGACCTGTGTGTGGTATGGAAATTGATTTGGTATCCTTGGTCCTGATGATCCTTCTCCTGATGATGGGCTAAGATCAAGAGTCTGCTGATTGATCTGGCTTTGAGATGGTGGATCGGAAGGTCTTGCTGACTTGCTTATAGGATCTGGCAAGACTTGATGGTTTGTTTTTCAGTGGCTCTATTCCTTCCTTTTTCAGAGAACTCAGAGGTGGATCACACCAGACTCCTTTCTGTCACCTCTTACATTCAGTGTTCACTTAACTGCTGGGGCGGACTGTGCTGTGATTTGGACTGCAGTGCTATCAGTATGCTGGTGACCTTTCGCTCTACATCTCTTTCCATCAAATCCAGATGGTGTAATTTCCTTTCTTTCCTTGAACCTGGCCAGTACAGAAACCTGGATGAGAATCAGCTGGCAGATAACTGGGCAAGAGAACGAGGAGGTATGAGAATGCTGGCAAAGAGAAACAATTCCAGGAACGATTAATGGTTGTGACTGCTCCATCTATTGAGTGTGTTCACCCTGGCCGAAGTTTTGCAGTTCCAGAGGATTATTGACCTCCTGTCTGCTCTTGAATTCCCAGGGACAGCAGTGACTCTTACCATTTATTTTCATCTGTATTTACGTAACAGATTACAACCTCCCCTTGAGGATGCTGACTTGGTGCTAGTCTTTCATGCTTTCATCACCTTCAGGTTATATTGCAACATTCTGGTTTTGGAGCTACCATTAATGAGCAATGGGAAGTTTAGTCTAATATAAAATAGATAATTTGACAGCTTGTTTGATTAGCAGAGTAGGCCAGCAATATTACACCTGTGATCAGTCAACTGCACTGGCTTTCCATCTACTTCTGAGTCCCATTTATCTACTCTGTTCAGTCCACTTCATCCTAGTATCTGAGCACCTCCAAAGTTTAAAAGTAGAAATAACAGTTCATGATGCTAGTTGAACTGGGTTTGGGACCTACCATAATGGTCTCATCTTTTTCTGTTTACCACAGTGGCTGAGATCTGCTGAGATGGCTTTCCTAAAGCATACCTGTCAGGGTAGTGAAGCATAGGGAGATTGTGGAACCTCCGTCATGGGAGGTTTTAAAGAGCAGGTAAGATAGTCACCTCTCAGGGATGATCTAGATCAGTGTTTCCCAAACTTGGGATGCTGCTTGTTCAGGGAAAGCCCCTGGCACGTCCGGCCGGTTTGTTTACCTGTCGCGTCTGCAGGTTCAGCTGATCGCGGCTCCCACTGGCCAATGGGGGCTGTGGGAAGTGGCACGGACCGAGGGATATGCTGGCCGCCCTTCCCACAGCCCCCATTGGCCGGGCACAGAGAACTGCGGCCAGTGGGAGCCGCGATTGGCCAAACCTGCGGCCGCGGCAGGTAAACAAACCGGCCGGAGGTGCCAGGGGCTTTCCCTGAACAAGCGGAATCCCAAGTTTGGGAAACACTGATCTAGATAATACTTAGTCCTGCCTTGAGTGCAGTGGACTGGACTACTAGACCTCCTGAGGTTCCTTCCAGTCCTACTATTCTGTGATTCTATCCCTAGGTGTGCATTTTTGAGGATTGTGGATACAAAATGTTCTGGAGTGGGACCCAAGTGTGGAGTTATTTTTCTCTGTGTGGTCCACTGGCTCCAGAGTTTACCATCAGATGATTTTTTTTGAATGCAAACATATACTATGGTTATTGGTGCATAAAAATTAATCACTACAGCTGGGATCTTCAAAGGAGCTGAAGGGAGCTAGGCACCCCACTCCCATTGAAATTCCCATACATGCTTTGAAAATCCCAGCCTACAAATATATGTCACTTTCCATACTGGCTTCTTCTTCTTCTTTCGTATGGCTTGGGTAGGTAGCAACAATGACAAATTTATATCTAGGTTTGATAGCCAGCACATTGGCCCACAAGTGAGCTGGTGAATTCCCTTCAGCCTCCCGGCAATAGAACGAAGGGGACATTCAAATATGATGTGCTCTATCATTTGTGCCTTGTGACCACAGTTGCATACAGGTGGTTGCCTCATTTTCCATTTAAAGAGGGTTTGTCCACATCTCCCATGAGATGTCCTGATGTGATTCAATCTGCACCAGTCTTTCCGACATAAATCAAAACCCAGTGGTTCCTCAACAGGATCAATAATGAGCTGTTTGTTTTGAGCGGTCGAAGTGCTCCATGTGACTCTCCATTGAGCCTCAGCATCAAATTTGGGTGTAAGGATCTTGATTCGGTTCCATAGAGGGTTGTGTGATTTTAATCTCGTCTTTGGCAAGTTCTGCAGGTCATGGTGCAGTGGGATCCTCGTATTTGCATTGACATGATTAAGAAAGCGAGATGTCTGAGTAACTCTTCTAATCTGTGGAGGCTGGATGTGCTATCCAGTCAACTGGAGTAGATTTGAGTGTCCCCGACACTATGCGCATAGCATTATTGAGTTTAATGTCAAGGACTGGTACACAATATTCAACTGCAGAATATATCAAGGCAATTGTTGCGGTTCATAAGGTCGGTGGACTGGAGCCCCACGATGTTCCAGCCAATTTTCTGATAAGCGTGACACAAGACCTGACCTTATCACAGGTGTTCTCGAGGTGTCGAAGGTCAAACTGCAGTCCAGTGTAACGCCAAAATACTTTGGATTAGCTTAATGGCTGACGCTCTCACCGCAGAACTCCACATCAAGTTTGGTATTAGCCATTTTATTGTTCAGATAGAAAGCAGTTACCATGGTTGGGTTGGGTTTTTTGGGTTTTTTTTTATTAGGCCTAAGTTTCCAGTATTGGAAATACTCAGCCATTGTGCTAAGATCTCAGGTTAGGGTGCAGCTGATGGTATGGAGGTTTGTATGCTGAACAGCTTGGGCAATATCATCCACATACATGAATTTCCTTGACTCCATCACTGGTATAGCCACGGTGTATAGATTAACATGTATTGGGGCCAGGACAGAGCCCTGAGGGATGCCCAAGTTAAGAGTTCTTGGTCTACTGATCTGGCCATTAAGGTGTACCATAAAGCGGTGTTCCCCAGTTATTACCGTCAAGAGGCGGATTGTTTGCCGGCAGTGAATGACGTGGGAGAGCTTGAGGAGGAGGCCCTGTCTCCAGACAGTGTCCTATGCCGAGGACAGATCAACCAGGGAAATTCTTGTATTCAATTTACGTTGGAATCCTGCCTCAACGTGGTTGATGAGCGAAGCTACTTGGTCACAGCAGTTCCTCTTCGGGCGAAATCCTGCCTGCTCAACTGGGAGGATGTCTTCAATAATATCAGACAGACGGTGGAGCAGCATCTGTTCCATGAGCTTGCTGGTGGTTGAGAGGAGAGAGATGGGGCGGTAGCTGGCTGCATCCTCTGGGGGTTTTCCAGGCTTCAATAGGGCAAGCCCTGTTGGCTGAGCTTCAGCAATAGGAAATGTACATTGATCACCAGTTTCATCTAGTCTCATGCATCACTGGTAGCTGAAATGAAATAAAAAGAAACTATGAAAACTCTGCCACAGGCTTCATTTGAGCCCTAATATACTGCAAGAAATCCCTGCAGGATGTGTGTCCGCTTTGATCTAATGGGGCTAAAGGAGCTTACATGCCCATTAAGATAAAAACTCAAGTGATGCAAATGTCCAGCTGAATCTTAAATACATTATTTATTTTAAAGTTGCAAGGAACATTATTCAAATAGGTTCCCCAGAAAGCACCAAAAATCTCCTTTAAGGAAAGTAGCTTCATTTAGCAGACAGGACACGAGACTGTGAGTTGGGATATTTGGGTTCTAGTCCCAGCTCTGTGACCCCGGTTAGCTATGTGAATTTGGACTGAAAATACAAAACAGTGTAGTGCAATGAGCATCCTGCAGGGTCGGTTATACTGAATGTCCACTTCTAGTGCCTGATCCTGCAGGGTGTCAAAGGGAGCTGCCTGGGATCTTATAGGGCTGGGTTTATGGTGAAGATATTCACTGGGGTAGGGGGAGGACAAATGTGGGTGACATTCGGAGAGGGCCAGCAAAAGGCCAACGCACCATTTAAATTGTATTTAAGCTTTTAAGTGAGACCTAAGCAGTGCACATGCCTGATGGCTCTCTGCACAAAGGTGACCTTCCCCCTAAGAAGGGTCTGCATAGAGCCTTGCCTACAGCAATTCCCTATTCACTGGATTGTTGACTTCATGGACTCCCGCTGGATAAAATACAGTAAAGGAGGAGAGGCTTTACAGCAAGTGATTCAAAGAAGGCAAATAGACACAGATAAAATAACTGTTGCTCTCTCTGAAATAGCCACTTACTAACTTGTGTTTCCCTCAGAAAAATGGGAAGTGGGGGAGGAGGGGAGGCAATGGCTAAAGAAGCTCTCTTCTTGCTTTTAGATATCTGTGCCAGTGAGCCTAAAAACAACTCATGCCTGACCCTCTTAGTCAGCATTTCTGCTCTTCTCCCGCTAGCCAGATAAATCTGCATCCTTGTTTGCTACTGTAAAAAAATTTACTATTTCGTGTCACCCCCTATTGCACAATTCTGCACACAAGTGACAAATCAATCAGCAGCAAAGGCTGTGGTGCCAAGACAACAAAAGGCTAAGCCAGAGCCTCTGTATGGCTGCTGCTGTTCTATTTCCTGTGAAGTGGTTAATTTGAGGGTGGCAGTGGGGGAGGTACAGTGCTGCAAACCTAATTTACCCACTAGAAGCCTCGTCAAATGCCTGATTGGCTGTGAGTCTCTACCATATTAGGAGTGTGTGAAGCAAAGATTAGAAGCCTGGCGCACACAGCAGGAACTCTCCTGTCAATCTGAAGAGCAGGATCTATATTTAGTAGCAGGCCCATGGGAATAGCAGTTTAAATGTGGGAGGGGGCTGTTCGAATGCAGATTTTTGGGTGGTTTTATTTTTAATCAACTAGACACTTGATGAAAGCTTTAAGAAAGAATTCAGATCACATATTGCACTTTCTTCAGAGAGGGTCTTGTGCATACATTAATTTTCATTATTTTATTTACTTTTGCATGAAAACAGGAAAGCCATCTGGCTATTATGGACATTGACCACAGTAGTTTAGATGACTAATAATGATTATTACACTCCAAAATAAAAACCCTGTTAAAAGTGTTTGTTTGCCTTCCCCCCTTGTTCAACAGCATGCAAACTAATCAGCAAAAGTGCATTTCATTTAAATGCAATTATGGCAGTAATTATGCTGTGCAAAACAGTTTTGTTCCTAATAGATAAAGGATGCTGTGACAGCCCTCTCTGTTGAGTTTAAAGGGACGTTTGTTTAAAAGAAGAAAGAGATATCTGTGGTGTTTTAGAGGTTCTGGGGCCTGCTTACACACTCCAGATACGGCTTGTTTTAATGTACTGTTACTAAATGAAGGGGCTTCAGTTGTAATGATTGTATGTACTGATGTTTTGTAACAGAAATTAATTGACACAAAGTACTGCTATGATGAAAGAAGCAAAAATCTTAAATGATAAAACCAGTACAAACTAACCACTCAGCTAAGGGCATAAATCCATTTGATGAAATATATATAAACTTCATTTTCCAATAGAGTTGCATCTGTGTACTGTGTGTGTATTTACCCAGGAAAGCCCAGATGCAGTAGCTGGGCTGATTGCAGCTCAAGGAGGTCAAGTCACTGCTGGAAGGTCACACACAATGAGTCAGTGGCTCAGCTGAAATTAGAAGGTAGGATTCCCCTGGCTCCCACTCATTTGCAATAGCCCTAGATCACATAACCTCCTATGAAAAGCATGTGGGTCCAGATCACTGTACCCATGGGAAAAACTTTTCGGAGGGGACTCAAGAGGAGGGAAACTGTTACATTCCCCTCATGGAATTTTCCTCAACTCATTCCATTTGGGGGAGGGAGACGGGCAGGAGAAGGAGGTTTGGTTCTGTGGGGATACAAATAGGGATTGGCATTTCCCTCAGGACTTCTGATCCTCTGGCAGCCTGGAGCCTTCCACATATAAGCTCTGTGTTTCTGCTCTGCATCTGGAACCCTCTGGCCCATCTCACTGGCTGCTAGCAGCACAACAACATTAAAACCATGCTGCCAAGGTTTCATCTGCTGGCATCTGCCCCTGGCATCTCCCTTTGTTATGTCGGGGGCCTGTGGAAAAGCTAATACAGCTTAAGGTAGCATTAAGATGTTCAGATTCCCTGTGGGGTTTGGTAGGATTCCCTTTCCTTACAAATCTGATTTTTTCCCCCTCAAGTGAGATATCTGTCTTTGCTCCTGTTTTCCTATCATGTAGGGCTACTTCTATTTTAAATACATTGTTTAATACTTTGTGCACATATAAATTGCCTTTCTAAGATCCAGTGCATTATCACTGCTGAACGTTCTGTAGTAAGATTAGTGTGTGTTGTTTATATTTGTGTGTCCATTAATGAATGCACCTTACATTGGTTTCAGTTTTACTCATTATTGATAATGGGCCTGCCACCTGTAAGAGAAGCGGTACCTTCTTGATGGAGTTGTGGTTTAAAAAAAACCCTTGGAAGGCTAGGGACCAGTCCTGTCCTGACAATAAAGACTGTATATCACAGATTTTGTTATGTACTAAAACCAATGCAGGGTAAGGCAGTTGACTTTTGAGACCTTAGGCAAGCAGCGAGACAAATAAAATCACAATAACTGCAATGTGTAAATTCAAAGGAGAGCAAAATGGATTCCTGGTCCAGTTACTAGGGCTGATAATACTACTGCTGATAGCTGGATTTAAGTTAGCCTTCTATTATAAACACCAATTGTGACCATTCTATAACGTCACCAGAACTAAACCCAATCACCTGATACCTCACAGATGTGTTCTCACATCAGCACAGCATTTTTCCAAGAAGCTGGAGGCAAATAAAAAAAAGGCATTTGGGAGATATCAGAATTTTAAAGTGAGGTGATTTCACTCTGAATACGTTTTGGGGGCTTTTCATAGCTCTACATTCACTTTAATCTGTTGGTCTTGAAGCGGACTGGTGCCTCTAACTAGCTTTAGGGGGGGGGAGGGGAATGTAAGCAGAGTTATTTCAGTTTCATTAATAAAGCAGTTATCTGTTTCCATTGTCTGAGGTACTGCTCAGGCAGCTTGGTGAACAGTGGTGCTTTGATCCAAAAGTTAGTTGCTTTCCTGTTCTGGGTAGCTAATTCTGAATAGTGAGGCCTGGTGCATACTGTACGTGCCTATGGATTGCTATACAATTTTGCATTTATATCTGCCATGTTCATCCATCTGGAACAAATGTAACTTTGTCTTGTATTTGAAACCGAGGAGTCCTGTACTGTTCTGTATCAAAATAGAAACTGAGGTGACTTACACAAAGCAAACACTGACATGTACAGCTGTGATGACAGCTGTGTGTCCATAATGGGTTTAGCATAAAGGGGAAATATACAGTTAAGCTTTGGTTTGAACTGGTATAACTTAGAAATATTAAGCATTGTCTATATTTCAGCAGTTCTCAAACCGTGGGTCGGGACCTCTAAGTGGGTCACAACAGGCTTTGGCTTTGCCCCCCCTCATCCTCTCCTGACCTGGTGTGGTGGAGCTCGGGCTTCGGCTTTGATCCCCCCACCCCGAGGCGGCGAAGCTTGGGTGGCCTCAGGGTTCAGTCCCCCCTCCTGGGGTCATGTAGTAATTTTTGTCAGAAAGAGGTCTCAGTGCAATGTAGTTTGAGAACCGCTGCTCTATTTAGAAACCTCTACATAAATATATAAATAAGTTGCAGGGTAGGACGTGGATTGACAAGGGTGGTTTGTCATACTAACAAGTTAAAGTGCTGAACCTTTGAGGCATATAAATAATAATTAGCAGCACATTTCGGGGGCGGAGGGATGTCACCCACATAGGCATACGTTTCGGGACAGGTGCACTCCCAGTCAAAATACAGTTGACCTTATGAGGGTTCCAGAATGTTACTACTGCAGGATTTGGGGAAATTGAGAAGGGCTGAAGCTGTGTCTCTTTTTAGGCTTAGGGCCTCTGAGCCAGTATACAGTACTATGCTAAGGATTAATGCATCCATGTTTAGTGAGGCAAAGTGCAGATTCATAGATCCAGCCCCTACTTTCCACGTTTTCAGTATTACAGCTGAATTTTGAGAGATGCATCTTGACTGAACAGATGAACACTTTCTAAAAGTCAAGTGCATTAAGTTGATTTTTAAAAAAATGTTCTGACATGCCAGCATGAACAAAGCTCCAAAAGCTTACTGAAAGGAACATCTTAAGGTGGCACTTGGTGACTTACAGGTTCAAAGCCATTGATCAATTTAGCTGCAGAGAAAGGTTAGGTTTTTTTCTCCTATATCACTAATCAGTTACTCTAATGAAAAAGAAAAGAAACAGAAATTGATCTGTTTAGGAGTGTTCATTTGTGTCAGCTATATGGGTGATCCTTTGTTTGATTTCTTTCTGAACCTACTTAGTGATGAGAATGGAACAGGAGTGAAAACCTTCTTATACTAAGTGTGTGTGTGTGTGTGTGGGGGGGGGGGTTTCAGGGGGATAATCTAAAAGCTCCCTCTCTATGTGGTAAATGCATCCTGAAGGACTTCTTGGAAAGGGCACATTCCCCTTTTGTAGGAGAGCTGCATGTCATTGATACATTATTCTCCCTTACTCATTTTGATGATCAGTCATCCTTGCTTTGCCCCAAAATGGCCAGGGTGTTTCAAAGAGATGTTCTTCACTTTGTTTAATACATTGAAATGGTTGTATAGTTTGGAGATTACAAAACATTAATTTCTAAGGTAACTCAGAAAACACAGGAAGTGGAATAATTAATGCTAGTCAACTAGCAGTCACCTAGAATGGTGACAAACATTTCTGACTTTTCTGTCAGTCACAATGCATGCCAGGTGTCAGGCAGCATTTCATCAGGTATGGCATTCAGATTCCATCCAGGAGAAAGCAATGGAAGGCTTTTTCAATGGCTAGTATTTGTCTTTTCTTATGCTAAGCCATTCTGGGTACTCGGCTTGAAGGGGCATAAGGGACAATGCGAACCTGTATAAGCACGTAAAGGTGGAAGTGGATAGTCGGACAGATACAGTGCTCCTGGTTTTATTGCTTGTTTGGTCTTCAACACAAATGTTGATTTTATAATTCATTTAAAAAAAAATCTCCATGTAAAAAGAAAAACAGTATAAGGCCTGATTCTTCTCATAATGAAGTCAATGGGAGTTTTAATGTGTTTTCACTGGAAGCAGGAGTGTACAAAGAATAATCACATGCAATGTATATATAGAAAAGCCGCAAGCAAGTCAGTAGAGGTAGGCCCATGCACACAATAACAGCCCTTTGAAATAAATATTGCTGGTGTTCAATTGCTGCGGTGGTGAGGGCAACACAAGCACCTGGAGAGATGGGTAGACAAAACATAGTTCAGAATTCTGGTTATGTTGGAGCCAAAGTCTACTCTCCTTATTTGCCCTTCAAGACACAAATTATTCCACCTTCTGTTTTTCAGCGTGTTTGAGTAGAGGAACAATGGAGTAACTTGTGTGAGTCAGAGGAGCAGGATTTGGTCAGAGTTATTAACCAGAATTATAGAGTCAGCAGTCTACATTTCAAAGGACTCGGTTCATCTGTTTGGTTCCATAATTAACAATTTGACATTGATTTGATTACTGACTCCGTTTTAATATTGAATTCTGGTTCCCTCCCACCCCACTTGTTGGTCTTTTTAGCTCTGGCATGGGAACATCATGGGCCTTTGAAGCCAAAAGATGTGTTTTTCATTTATTTCAGTGGGCTTTGGATCAGGTCACTGCCACTTAGTAAAGGATCACTTCTTTTCTTCTTGAGGGATTTCATTTCTTCAGTATGTATTCTAGGTGGACACTTAGGTGGGGGACTTCCTGACATTCATGAGGTTTGGCTTGGCTTGGTGGTATGGCATGACCATTCCTTCTTCATCAGATGATCACTGGCTCCTAACTCAGGGCACATCCACACTACCCGCCCGATTCGGCGGGTAGCGATCGATGTTCTGGGATCGATTTATCATGTCTCATGTAGACGTGATAAATCGATCCCAGAAGCGCTCCCCGTCGACTCCGGAACTCCAGCTCGGCACGAGGAGTAAGCGGAGTCGACGGGGGAGCCTGCCTGCGCTGCGTGGACCTGAGGTAAGTACTTTGTAATTCGATCTAAGATACTTCGACTTCAGCTACGGTATTCACGAAGCTGAAGATGCGTATCTTAGATCGATCCCGCCCCCCAGTGTGTACCAGGCCTTAGAAACTCCTCTTCTATGCCCTATTATCAATCTAATCACAGTGTTTTTCTTATAATGTAGTAACCAAATGAAAGGAATTCTTTGATGTGTAGTCAGCATCAGTTTGTTTGGCACATGGTGGTCTCCTTCCATGTCCAGTTGTTTAGCTTGTTATTTTAAAATTAAATTCCAAAGTTTGTAAGTACTTCAAAACTGCAAAGAGCAGTATAAATACTAAGTAAAATAAATATAATACACCATTTTAAACTATTAATAAAATGTCCAGAACACTCTTCCAAAAACTTTAAGTAATCCTCCTTTCTGAAGGAAACCTCATTATGAAGATCCTGTGCTGCCCAGGAAACCAGCACCTCATTTTACATAAAGTGGCGTAATTTGCAAGATGTACAAAATGCTACTTGAGGGAAGGTTTCCCATTGATTGCATCAGGGCCTGATCCAGTCCTATCTGAACTCAGTGGAAAGGTTCCGATTGACTTTGATGGGCTTTGGCTTAAGCATTTAATTCCTTTCTGCAGACATACCTAGATGACCATTCTCCACTGTCCTCAACAGAAAGAGTGGCAGTGTTCCTATTTATAGAAGTAGGAATACAGCATCTGAGTGGTAAAATCCCACATTTTCCAGGGGCAAGGCCTAGCCATTCTCGTATTTCCTTATAACTACTTCATGGTGTGGGTAGTGGGTTTGGGGATTTTTTTGTTTTCTTTTCTTTTTATTTATTAAATACATACTAGATATCCCTGCTTGTTGACTGCAGTCTACTCATGTATTCAGATATACAGTGAGACCCACTGTGTTCTGGCCACCCTTGTCTCATGTTTAAACTGAGGGTGGCTGGTCTGCTTCCCATTCGAATTTCCGCACGCTGTAGGGTTTGGTGCACCTCACAATGCATACCACACTGCTTGGTAAAACTCAAACCGGAAATATCCAGCATTGTGCACAGAGGGATCTGAAGGCAGCTACTCTCAATGTAAAAGCTAAAGTGTCTTTAAAAGCTGGAGATATGTGGACAGTGGAGGGATGTCAGAGACATGAGGGGCAGATCAGGAGATCTCCAGAGGGGAAGAAGGTTATCTGTGCATTCTGGGAAGAGAGAGGAGCCATTCAATCTTACAGGTGCTTCAAAACTACGCAAATGACATCTGTTGCACTATGTGGGTGTTGAATTAATTTTGACAACAAGTCCTTAATTCTATGCATATTAGGAAACAAAAGTTTGAAGTACAAAATGGTGAGTGGGGAAAAGTCTTCCCCTAGAATGGGTGGTCAATATGAAATTCAGGGAGGGTGCTGGGGGATCATCCATTTGTAAAGATGAAACGAATAAGTTCAGCTAGATTTTTTCCCCCTTAAAAATATTGTTCTCTCAGGACATATTTCTCCCAAAATGTCCAGCTTCTCTATTATTAGCAGTTCCTGTTTAGTTTAGCTAGCTTTCTGTTCCATTACATATTGTTTGAAATGCACAGCATTCTTTCATTAAGAATGGTACATTAGCAATTATCCAAACTGTTGTAACAGCTTCCCCTATGACATCCAGAATGGGTAAGTTAAAAGGAATAGGAGCCAGCTACATTGTGCTGACATGTTTAATTGAAACCAGTAATTACTGCCTGTGTGTGTGCGTGCGCACTGACAAACACGAAATCAAACGGACTACAGCAAATACATGAATTCTCTTTGCTGTACACATCCAAATTCCTCGCTGTGGTAGCTCTTTTGACTTTGGCAGAGTCAGATCAGCAATGAATTTGGCCCATTTTGTTTACTGTAATCATTATGTAGCTGCACCTGTGTGTAGGTATTAAATACTCAGCCAAACTGGGACATAGTGTGGCCAGCTGCAATTCCATTGAACTCAGTAGAGTTGCACCTGCTTACCCAAGGTCTGAATTTGGCCCAGCCAGCAGTGGATAGTGCTAGGAGTCATTGTTTCATGTGTGGTATTTTTGCCTCAGAGTACCCTGACTGTCCATGCACCTAAAAACAAGAATGACACCACAATATATTGGCGAGACAAGGTGGGTGAGGTCAGGGCCGGCTTTAGCGGGTGCGGGGCCCCACGTAAATAAAAACGGTGGGGCCCCAATGTCTTTGTTGGAGAAAAAACAAACCACCTCCCACCACCAATCGGCGGAGCAAAAAAACAAAAAACCCGCCAGAGCAGTGCCCCCCAGAGCGGGGCCCTCTTGGGCACGGGGCTCGATTCCGTGGAATCCGCGGAATCGGCTTAAAGCCGGCCCTGGGTGAAGTAATGTCTTTTCTTGGACCAACTTCTGTTCTTGAAAGAAACAAGTTTGTCTCTTTCACCAACAGAAGTTGGTCCAGTAAAAGATGTCACCTCACCCACCTTGTCCCTCTCCAATTCTGGGACCAACACTGCAAACAACTGAAATATATTATAGTTTTGAGTAACAAAAAAAAGTTCATTAAAGAAACTTGTAGGTGCGTCTGTCATCTTAATGGATCCTTGGCTGCTGTTTTCATTAGCACACTGAGAAAACTAGTCATGAGATTTAAGACTGTCCATGAATGCAGTTAGAAGATGCATTTGAGTTCACATGCGTGAATGGATTTGCCTAGCCCTTATCCAAAGTCAGAGTAGAAGTAAAAGCATTGTATTTATTGCCTCAGTTACAAATACAGTAATCTATCGACTTTTAGAGGCTGAAAGTGCCTTGTGTTCCTATCTTATTCTTGTATAAATCAAATCACCCTTTTTGTGAGCTATAATCTTTACTGATCAAGTTCCCACTTAACCTGCTAATTGCTAAAAAAACCTGTAATTACCCTCTAACCTCTCCTTTCCTTCTCTTTTAGCACAGTCTTTGATATGAGCCTACTAATCCAGACACCTACCTGCATTAAAGCCCATTCAGATTGCTTCTGGTGTGTAACAGTACCTCTTTGTAACTCACACAAAGTAGTGCCGAAGGGTATTGTGCTAATAGAATGGGTGGGTTTTTTTCTAGAAATGGAGTTTCTTAGCTCAGGGCTACACTGGGGGGGGGGGGGGTGTCGATCTACGATACGCAGCTTCAGCTACGTGAGTAGCGTAGCTGAAGTCGGCGTATCGTTGATCGACTTACCTGGCCGTGAGGACGGCAGCAAGTCGATCGCTGCCGCTCCCACGTCGACTCTGCTTCCGCCTTTCGATGAGGTGGATTTCCGGAGCCGATGGGGAGCGCTTTCGGGGATCGATTAATCGCGTCTAAATGAGACGCAAAAAATCGATCCCCGATAGATCGATTGCTACCCGCCGATCCGGCGGGTAGTGAAGACAAGCCCTTAGATGGAAGGCAATGACTGCCTGCAGGTGTAGTAGAAACTATTGCTTAAATGATTAATACTAATGTTACAATATAGTGGAAAATTCACTAGCTATACCACAAAGTGCAAGCCGTGATGATTTGGAGTTCAGTCATGGCTTTGCATAGTCAGAAACCAGAAGGCAGACAGCAACTCAATCACAATCTGTTTTCCAGGTTCCCCCTTGCTTTGAGGTCTGTAGTGCAGTAGGTATGTACAGGCACAGTGTACTTCCTCTGGCATGCTGGTGTAGCTACATTAGCTGGCAAACTGGAGTGGGAGGGAAGGAGAAGAGGAGCCAAAGCCTAGTCTACTCCCCACCCTGTCCATTTGTGCAACCCTGAAGAGATTACTCTCCTCCCTGTGCTTTATACCTCCTTACTCCCTGCATGTCTGCGCAAGCCAGATCACAATTTGTCCCCAAATAATGGACTTAATATTTGTATCTCTTTGTATCTATTGCTTCCTGCAGTTTCCTTTGGGTGTGGGTGTGTTATTGTGAATGAACGGGGGACTTTGCTTTTGCCAGTTTTTCATTCTTTTATTTTTTGGAAGTGGATGATGGTTCCAGGCTGAGGGGTCCAATTGATTTCAGTTATCTGAAGGCATGTACAGTTCCCAGATTCCTTCAACGGGTGATTTATAGAGCAGTAAATGAAATGAAAATAAAATATTTAATCAGGAGGGAACTGTCATGAGTGTCCATTCCACATGCTTGCTTGCTTGCTCTCTCTGGCTGTCTCCTCTTCCTGGGTATAATTATAGCACTTCTTCCTATGTTCCCTTAGCAACAAATGAAAAGGTGCCTGGCAGCATTTCTGTCTTGGTCATGGGTATGTTGTGCTGCTCCAAGAGCCCTGAATTCCATTCAGAGCTTTATCCACTTACATATTAGGACTAGACCAAAGAACAAGGGGAACTTGACATTCTACAGAAAAAGATCTAACTCCGTCAGCAAGACAAAATCCCAGTGTTCCTGGTGATGCTGCTCTGAAATACCAGACAAGGCTCGTGAGGCTATTGCTTGATTTTCAGACAGTCTCAGTAATACAGAAGATCACTTCTATCATTGAAACTCTTTGTCAAAATGTAGAATTAAAAAACCAGAACCCAGGTTCCTAGATCTTGCAGGCTTTAAAATGTTACTGCTGTCCTCCTCAGAGCACTTTGTTTTTAATACTAGTCAGCTTCCCTGCCAGTTTCTCTGACCTCTGGCACCCCAGCAAATCACACGAAGGGAGGGCAGACAGTGTTTTGCTGTCTGCCCTCCTTAAGGCAGGCCTGCACAACTCGTAAAGCGGTGAGGGCCATATTACTCCAAAGAAAACAGTCGTGGGCCGAAACTCCTCTCCCGCCACCAAAGTTGTTGAGCAATTTATTTCTTTTTTGCTGTACCCCCCCGTGGGCCGCACAATGAGCCTCCCCGCGGGCCGTATGTTATGCAGGTCTGCCCTAAGGGATTCTGGCCTGAGAGCTTCATAGGAGCTGCTCCAGTAGGGGGAGGGGTATGAGCTGAATAGCATGTACTCTAGCTAGCCCTGCCCAAACCATAGGTGCTGGAACTCATAGACTTTAAGGTCAGAAGGGACCATTATGATCATCTAGTCTGACCTCCTGCACAATGCAGGCCACAGAATCTCACCCACCCACTCCTGGAATAGTCCTCTCACCTATGTCTCTGCTATTGAAGTCCTCAAATCATGGTTTAAAGACGTCAAGATGCTGAGAATCCTCCAGCAAGTGGCCCGTGCCCAGTGCTGCAGAGGAAGGTGAAAAACCTCCAGGGCCTCTGTCAATCTATCCTGGAAGAAAATTCCGTCCTGACCCCAAATATGGCGATCAGCTGAACCCTGAGCATGTGGGCAAGACTCACCAGCCAGACACCCAGAAAAAAGTTCTCTGTAGTAACTAGGGGTGCTGGGGGTGCTGCAGCATCCGCTGGCTTGAAGTGGTTTCCATTATATCCAGGGTTTACAGTTTGGTTCAATGGCTCTCAGCACCCCTACTGTACAAATTGTTCCAGCACCCCTGACCCAAACTCAGAGATGCAGTGAATCCTCATATTCCGTACCGCAATGCAACTCTCCTCTGGCGAGTTTCCTGGAGAAGGGGAGCCTGGACTTGGGGTGAATTTAGCCTCTGAAAGAATATAGTTTTCTGTGAATTGCAACAAAATGTATGTTTCACAGCAGTTTTTATGTGATCAAAGGGATTCTTCTTAAACTCTAGCAGTTATCTACAGATTATAAATCTTAATAACACCTAACCCCATTTCCAGAAAACATATTGACAAAGGTCACACCACGTGATGCCTTGACAAAACAGCATACCGATCACCATTGTTATTTACTTGGTATTGCTATGGTACCTATACCCAGGAAAATTCCTTCATTACAAATGAACAAGGAAAATGAATTCTCTGGCTCCACTAACCAATGGGGATGGATAAAGGGGTTGCCAAAACTGGCAAAATTCCGGCCATACCCTCTCTATGTTGGTCGCTTTCAGGCCCTTCCCCTGGGGCCTTATGCAATTCTCGATTCTCAATTCTCCGTTTATTTGTTCACAGAGCCTTTATCATTACAGCCAGGCCTATCAGCAGATCAAAGAGGCTGTGGGGGGGGGGGGGGGCAGAGGGGGGCAGGAGGAGAGTTGTTAGATTGTGGGGGAAGGAAAACAATAATTAACTATGAATTATGTAGTTTATAGGCAGTATAGCCCACAGTTTACACTGTGTTCTATACACCGGGGCAGAAAGAGGGTAAAGGTTAAGGAAGCATCCAGACAAGTATGCAGAACAGCCTGCTTGCCCTAGGATAAAAGCTTCCTGAACCAATAACATCGTGCTTTTCCCTATGACATTTTTAATTCCAATACCAAATGATGCCAGTTTCTGGCATAAAAAAACCAGCATAAACTACAGCTACATGTTCAACTCCCTAAATTTGTGCCAGGCCCAGAAGGGCATTCCTGTAACTGGCTCTACTGGCACGTATTTCTGAAGGGAGCATGACAGCTGAGGACTGGTAGAGTGGGCAAAGCTTTGCCCTGCAATCTCCCTGAACCCCGGAAGTCTTTATGCCACCCTTGGATGCCTCCCTCCCATGCTGGGATGGCAGGGGAAATTCTCATCTGACTAATCAAAAGCTAAAATCTGACTCCTCTTCACTACAGCTAAATCAGATAGAATCTTTATTATCCCTGGCCAATAGTTCCAAGTCTGGGGCTCTTGTATTTACTATGTGCGTGGTCACAGGGCACATGCTTGTTCAACAAGGAAGCAATATGAAAATAAAGACCCAAGTATCTCAGAAAATCTGAATTCCACGGCTAAAAGAACACGTTGTCATTCTCAGTTTCCTAAGTTTAGAGAGACACAGCCACTCATGTTGAAAGGAGCCCTGTCAAATCAAATCAAACCAAACCTACTCTGTTCTTAAACAGTGTCTGGTATGATAATTAATCGTTCTGTTTTGTTCTGAACCAACTGTTCGTGCCACTCAAGACTTCATTGTTATATTTCCCTCACATCTAAAGGCTTCAGCTTTTTAGAGCTTCAGTCATCCAAACCACTATGTGGTTTTCTACTGTATATGTGTGGAAGCCTTCGGTCTAGGCTTTGCATGCATCTGGCCCAGCCATTAGAAATGCATGAGTTTGGGTCATGAAGAGTTGAAACGAAGGCATTGGACTTTAAGTAAATAAGATTTTCCACCTCTGCTTGGTCCTCAAAGGCCAAAATCTGTATAACAGTGTAGTACTTTATAAAACAAAACAAAACAGTAAAGCAGTCTGTGCAGGGCTGGCGCTTCCACTAGGCGACCCTAGGCGGTCGCCTAAGACAGCAGGATTTGGGGGGCGGCATTTCGGCAGCAACTCATTTCCCGGCGGCGATTCGGTGGGAAGAAAAGCAGCCGCCCAAACTCCGCCGAGAACGCAGCTTTAGAGGAGGAGCTGCTGTCAAAGCACCGCCGATTACGGTGGAGGAGCGCTGCCGCCTAGGGTGGCAAAAACCCTGGCGCCACTACTGAGTCTATGGCTCTATAGTTATGCATCACCTGCCTGCCTTGTGTCTCTGGCTGGCAAAATAGGAAAGTATCTTGTTTCTTACCAAAAAGAATAACATCTTTATGTAACTAAGGGCTCCAGTCTTCTATCAAGGGAAATCTGACATGAATAAAATTCTTGCTATTTTGACATTTATAAAGGAGCTTGTACTGTAATGCTGCTCAGTCCAAGATCTCATCAGAGATCAGTGTTTAGTGGAGTCTGTCTGATTTCATTAAAACCAACTAAAATCCACATATGGTCATAGGGGAAAGATTAGCATTCACTCGAGGGGGGCAAGATGGAAAGAAGGTTCAGCCAAATTTCCCATTTCCTTGTAGGCAGTTGGACATTAGATGAGCTAAATTACAGTTGGGCTCTTCAGGTGTACAGCAGAAACCCTACACGCACAGCACCATGAATCTGGAAAATAATCAATTTGAAAAATTCAGGGTAATGCCCGACACTGTGGAAAAATTATACATTGCAGTTTTTTACCCATTGTAGGTAAAACACACTGGAGATCCTTTACTTATTTCCCCCGGTCCCCTTTGGTGGATTGCTTGAAGACAGATTTCACGGGGTTGTGAAGTTTTTGGAAACATCTTGTGTGGAGAACTGAGCTATGGACTACAGTGTTTGAATCAGATTTGGGTCAAAAGAGCTGGCCAAAATAAATTCTGACCACCTATTGACTATGAACAGGAGTAGCCAGCTGTTGGGAGTACTGAAATCATCCAAAAAATGTGTGTTGCCTGAAGCAGCTTGGCTCTTTCCCCAACCCCCCCCACCCTCGCCCCCGCCCAACGGAGAGTGACAGCTGTTGGCAAATCTTTGGAGAGGCCGAGTGCTCCTTTCCCCATTTCCAAAAACAGAACTGGCCTTGGCTAACACCCTCTGAGGGCTGCATTGATTTACATGCCAAGTGCCGCATCCAGAAGACTTATTCGTTCCCAGATGGCACATAAACAGCTACAAGATTAGATCTGATAAGCTGCAAAGTTAGGCAGCTTTTTGTACTCCAATCTTGGTTATAAATAGATTTAATACTTTCTTTGAAATCCACATTTTATTTGTCTTACAAACCTCTCAGTGCTGGATCTTTCTCTAAAGCTCTGGGAGGGTGGCATTCTTCAGCATGAAGAGGCTTTAATGGATTTAGAATTCCTTAATTTAGTCCTTTCCTGAAAATGTTATAGCATCATAGTCCAGGGGGTGTTTGGGAGCTCAGCTCCCCTCCCACCCTGAACACACTCTGCCAAGAAATATGCTTGTCATGACATTCTCCACGAAACAAAATAAATACATGTTTGTGTTCTAGCCTTTTGGTGTGTTACAATGGCCACACACCCTGTAATATTGATATCCCTTATCTCTGGGGTCCTCACCTACAATTAACAGATTAGAAATCAGAACTCTTCCATGCTGCCCTCACCCCTTCTCATTCCTTGAACAGGTTATATTACATCAGTGCGGTACCAAGAAAGGAGTGGTTCAGGACTGCATTTCTATTTTTAAAACTATAAATATCTACTGAATACTATAAAAGAACCAAGGGCAACCTTAGATGTGCCTCAATAAAAGTCTGTTGGAACTTATAATAATACTGTAATATATATTAAAGGTCATGACCCTGAATGGCTGGTATTCACAGGAAAAGGCCAACTCCATGGTATAATTAGCCTTTGAAATGTATTAGAAATGACTGGCTATAGTTGTAGGGATAATGCTGGACCTCCACTTTCTACCTTTGCACATTGGGTTGTTTTTTTTACCAGAGGGTTTATTTAATTAATACTAAGAAAAGATAGATTCAATTTGTTGTTGGGTTTGTCTCAGCTGAGCATCTTTATTTCTCTGTGCTCACTGCAGCTGCTTTAACTAACCCTTTCACATAGTTGATGAGCTGGCAAGATGAAAAAAGGCGGTCTTTTATCCTTGCACTTACTAATACTCTCAGTTGTGGGGTATTATCATTTCCCAAGAATAGGTTTTTATTTTATCAGAAAGGGTATTTCTAAAAAAAAAAGTTGTAAATGTTAAAACTAGATGACATATATTAAAATTAGATGGCCAGTATCTGTTGAGGCATTAGAGCTCTGTAAGGAAATAGTTGGAATATTTTTCGAACATTGGCAAAACTGCCTATTTTTCCTAATCTTGTTCTCAGAAACAGTTGAACCATTTTGCACTGAAACTCTTTTTTTAAAATGTAGCTTGACCCAGAGAATCTTCATGGAAAATTTCAGCTCGAATGGTTAAAGTTCAGCAAAGTTTTATAAGCAACTGAGAATAGGGGCTTCTACTGCAAGTGTCAGGCAATCTTAACTATCGGTGCTGTTATCAGATTTCTTTACATTAATAACTTTTCTAAGTTAGGAATTTGTTCATTATGGTGAAAAAGTTGGAATTTCAAAATGTGAATGACTGAGGGTTTGTAGAGTTAGTGTAGTTAGTGAAGGGAGGATATATGCCCTGCTTGAGTTTATATATAAACTGTGGGATATATAGCAGTGGGATATTCTTTTTAATATCACTGGGAGATTTAGAAGCAAAGTCATGAATTATGGGTTCACCGTCTCAGAAGTTTGTGTAGTGTTTTTGGCTGTGTACTCATATATTAAAGGAGCACAATGCTAGATTGTCAGAGTTCACACACACAAAATTAATGGCATTTATATACAGCATTTATAATAAGCGTGTCATAGCCATTGGAGCATACGATCAATATAAGCCAGCATTTCTGGATTGCACTTTCATGTCTCAAGCTATAGTTAACCTATCCCTCTGTAAAATGACTATAATGTTTACCTGTCTCTCTGGGATTGTGTGAGACTTAATAATACTATTTCATAAGCAGCTCCTCATCTAAAACAGTGTCAAAATCTCCACAGCAGTTATGAAATCTCTGTATGCAGGATGAGGCTGGATGTATTGTGACTAGTGGATTTCTTTCTACCGAACAGGTGGCTTTTGAATCCAGTCTGTACATGATGAAAGTCACACGGTCTCTGAGTTCCCCTCATTACTTCTGACCAATTTCACATTCTGTATCTGGTGTTAGATAAGCCTCTCTGCTGTGGCTTCTTCCAGCTTAGAATCCTGGAGGTGATTCATGTTTAATTTTTTTCTTGTTCTGCTTTGTTTCATTTTAATTATCTAATATTTGGTGTGTTGGCATTTTCCATATTTCAAAATGGGATATCAAATTGGTGTTCTGTGATATCGCCACCTATTTAGGGATGTAGAGTAGTAGAGTACTTGCTAATAAAATAATCTAATTCATTCAACACTGTAGAAATATTCAGTTTGTGAATGGGGAAGTGTGCGCTTGTGCTGACTTGAATAAGTATTTTCCTTGGCGTGGCAATGTATTACAACATTTTGCTTTTCCATTTTTGGTATTAACATTGTACAAAGATGGTTCTAATTTTTACTGAATACACTTTGCAGACTCCCCACTAACCCTTCAAAATACTAAAATGTACTTCTGCTCAGCAAGACAAACAAAACACATTTTAGTTTCTAGGCCAAGACACATTTGGAAACCTTAGGAACCTTTTCTCCCCTGCTCTGTTCTCCTCACCCCTCTCTTCTCTTTCTGTTCAGCTAGTCTCATTAAACCCACACGCACAAAAATGCAGAATTAACATGTTTGCCACTATTACGTTGATGTCTCTGCTTCTATATATTACACCCCTTTCCTCTACCCTGTGTCTGTCTTGCCTATAAACTTTTCGGGGTAGGGCTTGTCTGCAACTGTGTTTGTACAGTGGCTAGCACAATGGGGCCCAAGTCTTGGTTGGTCTGTACTGTCTTTTCATATAAGGCTTACTGATGTTGTACTTTATTCTCCCAAGCTACTCTACAGGTGTCTAGATTATCCATTGTATAAATATAACCTGACAGAAGTAGACACTTGAAATAATGTTTGTATTTAATTATTTCTAGGCACTGTGGTATAAATGTATAAAGAATACATAATGGCTGATCTCGGTTAAGGACGTTTAGTGTTTCTGATTTAGTGTTTCTACTGGCTTGCAAGTGTGCTCCCCTAAAGCATCAATCCACATGCATTTGGTCTTTTTTTTTTTTTTTTTTTTTTGGTGCTAAGGCCCAACAGGTAGGGGATCTCTGTAAACAAAATCCTCAGGACAGAGCTGCATTCACCCAAATTTAATCTAAATTAATGAACGTATCTGGGATACTAAGTGTAACGGGGGATTCAGGATATTTGAGTCTCACGAGGGGAATCCTTTTGAATCAGTTTCACCCTGTTTCAGGCGTGCCTATGAGAGGGCAGGGAGAAGCTGTCAATGAGGGAGGAGGAAGTGTTATAGTGTTTATTTAAGAGAGTCTCTTCTATTTATCCTGGCTTTAAGCTCTCAGGCTGGAGTGGCTGGAACCAGGGTTGGCTCTAACTTTTTTGCCACTCCAAGCAAAAAAAACCAACCAAACAAACAAAAAAACCGAGCACCGCCACGCTGAAACAACACCCACTGAGCGTCCAGCCGAAACAACCCCCCCCCCCGAGCGCTACGCTGCCCCGCCGCAACACCCCCCGACCGCCCCGCTGCCCTGCCGAAACAACCCCCCCGACTGCCACGCTGCCCCGCCGCAACAACCCCCGCGAGCACCCCGCCGCAACAACCCTCCCTGAGCGCCCCGCCGCCCTGCCGAAACAACCCCCCCCGAGCACCATACCAAAGTGTAAAAAACAAAACACGCCCCCCCCAAGCGCTGCCCCGCCGTCCCAAGATTGGCTGCGGCGAAGGTGCCACCCCAAGCACGTACTTGGTCGGTTGGTGCCTGGAGCTGGCCCTGGCTGGAACTGCCCTCACTTCTCAGTGGTGGAGTACAAGGCTAACCCTTGCAGTTCCCTAGTGTCTATTTTTCCAGCATCCAAGGGAGCAGGGCAAACTGGGAACTTTAGTCCATTGTGCCAGTCATTTAGATGTGGTTGGAAAATTGCAATTACCTTCCATTAAAAAATGTGATAGAAAAACTATTTTCCTTTTGTTCAGAAATGATCATGTAATCGTTCAAGATTTTGTCAATAAATCTTTTTTATTTGTCTCAAAATGAATATGAAAACCATATTTCTAGTCCTAGCTTCTGACAAGCGCTGTTGGGGAATGTAGCCTTTTATTTTATTTAAAGTGAATTTAGTGATGTATTACCCCACCACGGGTTCGGCTCCAGTTGCTACAGTTTCAAGCTCAACAGTGTGAAATTGCCTCTGGTGCTTTTCTCAAATTTGGAGACTCTAAGAACACATAAAGTCCAAAGATAATGACTACAGATACAGTCACAAGTAAAGTCTTATCTGTACTACAAGTTTTATTAAAGCAATAAGTTACAATTACCCATGCATATAGAAATTCTATAAAAACCTATGCAATAATTATATCTGTAGTCATAGTCACATCCTCAATGATTTCTAGGATCTGATGGACCACTCAATAGATGATCATCGCTAGAAGGATGGTTCCTGCTGGGGTTTCCTGTGGTATCATCCCATGGATCTTCCCACTTTTACCCAGCCATAGAACCCTCTTTTATATTGTAATTCTGACCACACCTAACACCTTATGCATATGCCTAAGGGTGTCAACCCTCTTTTCCTTATCTGGCCTTCCACACCTCAGGAATATTGGGGTGCCCCATTTTTCATAGGTTGTTTGTAATTCCTTTTATTCTCATTAGCATTTATGCATGACATGTATGCTGCGGTCAAGACACATTCAAAGATGTTACTATCACATGTCTTGTGGTCTTGGACAATACTGTGACATTGCACTCCATATGTTTTATGGAAAAATGCTATGAGTGTAACCACAATATGCTTTATGCAAAAGGTCTCTTGTAAGGTATCATTACAAAGTGTATAATCTACTGAGTGTGTTCATCCTATTTGTATGAATGTATCATTCTTGTACCTGAAACTAGAAATATGAAGTATAACTCTGAGGTCCGATTGTAGTTATGCAAAGTGTGGGCCATTAATGGTGGTTTAGAATCTTGATGGCTCCCATTGACTGGGACAATTGGTTGTAAATGGTTTATTTACCTGCAAGCCTTCCTGTGTACGTGTGGACCAGCCCTGGATGAATGGAGGGGGTCTCACAGGACATGTGAACATGTCACCTGATACTGGATTCCATCTTAAACCTGGTGCTTTTCCATTTAGAAGGAGGGGTGAGAACCCAGAGAGACAAAAGATTCCCACCTTGTGCCAAAGATATAAAAGGTGATGGAACAGAACAAGGGTGTCCAAGTCATGAGAAAGCCCCTGCTTTTCACCTAAAATGCCTGCTGGAACCACAAGGACTGTAACAGGGGAAAGGATTGGACCCAGACTGGGAAGGAGTCTAGTCTGTGAAAAAAGCTTATTGGAACATCTCTGAGGGTGAGATTTACCTGTAATCAGTTTCTTAATGTATTAGGCTTAGACTTACATGTTTTGTTTTATTTTGCTTGGTAACTTACTTTGTTCAGTCTGTTATTACTTGGAACCACTTCAATCCTACTTTTTATACTTAATAAAATCACTTTTGTTTATCGATAAACCCATAATAAATGATTAATACCCGGGGGAGCAAACAGCTGTGCATATCTCTCTATCAGTGTTATAGAGGGCAGACAATTTCTAAGTTTATCCTGTATAAATGTTATACAGAGTAAAACGGATTTATTTGGGTTTTGGAACCCATTCGAGGCTGGGTGTCTAGGTGCTGGAAAAGGTAGCCTGCTGAGTTGTTTTCACTTAAAGCCTGCAGCTTTGGGGGCGTGGTCTAGACCCTGAGTCTGGGTTGCAGCAGGCTATCATATCTGGCTCAACAAGACAGGGTTCTGGAGTCCCAAGCTGGCAGGGAAAATGGGCTCAGAGGTAATCTCAGCACATCAGGTGACAGTCCCAAGGGGGTCTCTGTGACCAAACCCCATCACAAATACATTGCGGTCTATTGCAATCACCTACTGGCACATCTTTACAGCAACCTTGTGACCTTATGTGCATAGGGCTACTCCTAGGTTACTCACTCATGTTAAGCATTCTTCAGCCTATGGCCTAGTATGGCTAAGTTAAATCTTACAGGTCTCAACCTGTAGGCCTTGTGTTTCAGCCATGCTTTACTTATATACCTACTGCACACTCATCACTCCTAAATATTTATCAGTGCTATACTTCTATATCCTACAACTTAAATCTCTAGCATACATTGATTATATATGAAATAGCATATACGTTGACCATAACATCACATAATACAATAATAAATGGATGATAAAATGAACTAATTGGATATAGGAAATAGATGATGTAAATAAAACAGAACTCAGACAGATTTGAAAGAAGTGGTCTATCTGGGTGGGGTATCCTGAAAGGAGAACAACAATAAATGTTTTTTCATTGTGGTTAATTTGTAATCCTTTTCTGTGTAATTGTTTTGGGCCATGCACTTCCAATGATCCATATCTGGAAAGTTCCATGAGTTTTTCTCTCTGTTATAGGAAATAAAAATACCCAGCCAAGAGAAACTGTTCACATAACACATTCCAAGGACTTGCTTTTATGTTGTTAGTTAGCCTGCAACATTAAGAATCCAGATATTTTCCCCTGTATTCGGTTTTCTGAACTGAAGCTAGCTAGAGATTTTTAATGGAGAATTAGTCTTGCCACATGCTGTGTGGTAACTCATGTTGAACGTTAACCTTATAATGGAAGCCACTTGCCTATTATTTGACTTTATATTGGTTGATTTAATCAATTCATACAAAGATATAGGGAAAGAAATATAAGGATGGACAGTCTTCTCAAAGATTAACCCCAATTTTTTTTTCTAGGCCACCTGTAGAGCAGCTATTTAACAAGGAATTTAGGGAGGGAGAATGGTGATTTGTTATTGATTAAATACAAAAAATGGGGTACATCTTTCCATTAAATTTGTCAATATATCTTGGCGTGAGAATGAGGATCTTTCATAAGAGACTGTATATGCAAGAGAATGAAGACATTCAATAGCAATCCGCATTGAGTGTATCAAGATAGATATCTAAATCATTCTTTGTATTAACTTAGAATCAGCATGAATGCAATAGAGAGACTTTCTATGGAACTCAGCATACAGTGAATGATAGCCTGTCTGTGATCCATGGCAATTGAATAATGAAGATAACATACAGCGCCAATATCCAAAGAACTACTAGTCTAGCCTGACAAATAACATAGCTTCACATTGATTGCACGCTATTTAATCAGAGTGATGCTCCTACAAGTTATAGACATTCAGGCAAGCACTAGTAGAAAGTGACCCTATTAGCACAATACACATGGAATATATCTTCCAAGATTTCAGATCAATACCTTCCCAGACAGAAACAATATTTAATTCAGTCTGAAATCAACTTTTGAAGATGAATATAATTTAAAAGTGTGTGAACGTTATGGAATATTGTAAAACCTACGTTAAGGTGGTAACCAGAGTTGACTATGTTTGACTGTTGCAATGAAACAACTTTTTTCACCATAGTAAAATCTGGGGAAAACCATTCAAAAGGAAATAGCGGCTCTTACTACTATAGCCTCTTTTGAGGCTTTTCAATGGGTGTAAAATTAACCCAGTGCACCTCTGTCACTGAGCCTGATGATTGCTTAAGCAATAACAACTGAGGTGCAGGGCAATTTCTGGGGATTAATGACAATTAAGGAGGAATTGATGATCCAGATCGGCCTATTAACTCCACTCAGTCATTAGTCCCTAAAACATAGCACTGAAGTCATTATTGCTTGTTATAAGATGAAATGAAGGGGAAGGGAAAGGAAGGCGAAACAGACATACAGATATGTTTAATGAGATAATTTTAGTTTCAGTGAAATTTAGGGTTCAACTCAGCAAAGAACTTAAACATATCCTTATATTAAACACGAATAAGTTCATCTGTATTCAGCTAAGCATTTTGGGCCTGATTCATAGCCCATTTAAGTGAATGGAAAGACTCTAATTCACCTCAATGGGCTTTAGAGCAAGCCCCTTTAAACAGGGGAGTAGTTCCAGAAATTTCAATGGGACTTACTTGTGTGCTTAAAATTAAGCACATGCTTAAGAGTTTTGGTGAAGCAGGGCCTTAGTGATTGAATGTGTGACATTGCACCCAGAGGTGAAAGTAAGCTGGTAAGCCCCAGTAAGGTGTACCCAGGGAGGGAGGGGGAAGAGGAGGAGGAGGCACTTACTGGTACAGCGTGGGCCAGGGCTGGCTCTGACCCCCCACCCCTTCCGCCCGAGGCCCCGCTCCTTCCGGGGGCCAGAGCTGGCCCCAGCCTAGCCCCATACTGGTAAGTCCCCACACTTACTTTCACCCCAATTACACCCCATAATGCTTTATGGGAATATGCTTATGAATGTATATATTACATAGCTGGAATATGTTTTATGCTACATATGCCATGTAACATATCTCTGTAAAGGTTATGATCTACTGAATATATTCATTCTATTTGTATGCATGTATCATTTTTGTATTCGAGGTTATGAATATTGGCTGTGTACTTGTTTGATTTTAAGAAGCCTTAGTAAGGCATTTGGTCAGCTTCTTTAGAAAGGAATTTGCAAGTTAAGTTCCCAATCAAGAAACACTTAAGCTAACAATGAACGTTGAGATGTCAATCCACATCTGAGCTTTCCTGGGAATGTGGCCTGGCTTGTAAGGACTGAGTCATGCAGGGACATGTGACTTGCCCATGTGACTCCAAAACTCCATCTTGAAACTGGATTCTGCACAGGAGAGAGGAGGGGGTCTCCACCCACAAGAGAAAGTCTATTTAAGCCCCTGGAAGACCCCTCCATTGTGTCTTCAGCTGGCTCAAGAGATATCCTTTGGGGGTGAAGAGGCTACTGAAAGAAACTGGAACAAAGGACAGTAACCAGAGTGGTGTGAGTGATTGCTGGACACAGACTAGGAGGCTAGTCTGTAAAAGAATCTTACTGGAACATCTCTGAGGGTGAGATTTCATCTGTAATCACTTTCTTACTGTATTAGGTTTAGACTTGCGTGTTTTATTTTATTTTGCTTGGTAATTCACTTTGTTCTGTCTGTTATTACTTAGAACCACTTAAATCCTACTTTTTGTATTTAATAAAATCACTTTTTACGTATTAATTAGCCCAGAGTATGTATTAATACCTCGGGGGAGGGGGCAAACAGCTGTGCATATCTCTATCGGTGTTATAGAGGGAGAACATTTTTTGAGTTTAGCCTGTATAAGCTTTATACAGGGTAAAACGGATTTATTTGGGGTTTGGACCCCATTGGGAGCTGGGCATCAGAGTGTTGGAGACAGAAACACTTCAAAAGCTGTTTTCAGTTAGGCCTGCAGCTTTTAGGGGATGTGGTTCAGACCTGGGGCTGTGTTTGTAGCAGACTAGCATGTCTGGCTCAAACAGGCAAGGTTCTGAAGTCCCAAGCTGCCTGGGAAAACAGGCTCAGAAGTAGTCTCAGAATATCAGTTGGCAGTTCCCAAGGGGGTTTCTGTGATCTAACCCATCACAGAATGTTCTGTGCATTACACTAATTTATAAGATTATCTGACTCTCTCAATGCCTTTCAGCATTCAGCTGAATTTATGGTGGTCCTGTACTAGCTTTTACAATACGCTAGGTAGCCTAGATCTTCATTTCCTTTCCATGTAAAAGTATCACTCATCTTAGTTCCATGAAGTCAGTATAGCACGCTTTCTTGAAATTATTTTGCATTTCTTGCTGAGGGATGAGAGCCAAGTTTGCCATTCTTGTTCAAAACTAAAAATGAGAAAACAATGGGCACTGTCTCACAAGGTTACATATATTTTACTAAAACCCTCACTTTTAAAAAACCTTTGTATATAAATTAAAACTAACGGGCATTAGCAGGAGTCATACTTCCACAGAGATTAGTGGCTTTGAAACAATTTCCCCAGATAAATTGTGCACAAATTTCCCATTAAGATCAGTCATCATAATTTCTCTTCCACGGTGTTTGGACTTGGATGAAGAAAACATGCCTATGATGGTATCACTACCCTAACAATCCCAGTCTCTATAAATATCTACATTTCTCTTTGTTCCCCTTATACAGCATCACACGGGAGTGATTGTGCAAGAGGAACTTGTTCATAGCCCTAATGTCTTGTGTTGGAAAAACTCCCTACAAGACTCCAGTGATATGTAACAGTCAGTAGGATTATTGTTGTACAACATTATTTCTGTTTTGGGGAAACTGAGATTTATATTCCTTTTTGTATGGAAAAAGTCAGGCCAGCTCTTCAGAAATAAGATGCTACAGGCCTGCTAAGCATCCTGCATTACAGACCATTTCTGAAAACGTGGGCCTCCTTTCCTCATATCCCTTGCACACATTGAGTCTTGCTCTAGAGGATGGGATAACCATAGCCTTTCTGACTTCAGAAACAACAGTATTAATTGAAGAGCAGGAGTAGTTTCTGGATCACTAATTTAATCTGAATTCTAACAATTTCTCTGCTTACTCACGGAGGCCAGCCACCTGTCTGACATCACGTAATCTGTTCCCTAATACAGCAGCAAAAATGGCGTCCCCTTATTTAAAATCCATACAATGTGCCATTAGTCTAGCCTAGCCAAAGACTAGAGAGGAAGGGGCTATTTTGGGATTAGTACAGTGCAATCACTGTACTTACTGTGATATTCAGAAGATCCAGGGGAAATGGTCCAGTCGTTTAAGTTGGGGGTGTGGTGGGGATGGAAAAGCCAACTAGAACTGTTAAAATGCAAATAGGCAGCACACTACAGGTGACATTTTCAAAAGTACCTAAGTCCCATTTCCAGAAGTGATTTGGGCCACATTTTAAAAAGGTATTTAGGTGCCTAAAGATGCAAATAGGTGCTTAATGGGATTTTCAAAAGCACCTAGGTACCTAAATCAGACATTTACAGAATGTTGTTTCAAAACCAGAATCCAAATCCTTAGTTTGTCTGACCCTTTCTCTGTATAATGGGATGAACTTTGGGTCTGAACACCCTCAAACTTTGGGTGGTTCAAAATCGGAACCCATTTCTAATTACATAGATGGTTACCATAGAAGAATGGGTTCATGTTCCCACAGCCCACAGATATTTATTTCCAGAGCTAGAGACCATGAAAAAAAATCTTGTCTTATCAGACATAGTGAGTGGACGGGGTGGAGAGTAGAAGGGAAAGGAGCAAAGCAATCCCTCACAAAAAGATTCCAATTGTATAGAGAGAGGTTGGGGATCCCATACCTCAGCAGTATGATAAGCATGTTTTTCTTAGTATATTACTGATTGTTTGGTGAGCACGTTGCCTGCTGTTGTAGCTGGCTCCCAGCATTAGGCTTTCACAGTCCTGAAGTTTTAAAATTCTATCTGATCTTCAGGAAAGAAATGTTTTGCAGTTTTTTGTTTGTTTTTGTTCTGTTCCCCCCCCCCCTTTTTTTTTTTAAAGGAACTCAGTGTTATCCAGATAAATTCACTCTAAAAGGTGGAATTTTCAGGCTCCAGAAGTATATACACAGGGTCGGCTCTAAGTTTTTTGCCGCCCCAAGCAAAAACATTTTTGGCTGCCCCTTACCCCAGCCCTGGGCTGCTCCCCGACCCCTCCTGCTGCCCCAGCCTTGGGCTCTCCCCCTCCCCACCTGCAACCCCTGCCGCCCCAGCCTTGGGCTCTCCCCACTACCCGCACCTCCTGCCACCCCAGCTCTGCCCCCCCCACCCGCACCCCCCGCCGCACCCGCCCATGGCTCTCTTCCCCCCCACCCCAACTGCACCCCCCTGCCGCCCCAGCCCTGGGTCACTGGTAACTTGCTCCCAGGGCAGGTCATTCAGCAGGAATTTTGGATGTGCACAGAACACAGACAGGATTGGTTCCCATATGGTTACAGCACTGCAGTAAAGTGGAACAATTTTCAGCTTGTGTGATTGAAGGATATCTGGATGCATATTATAAGACTGTCCTACATAAATGAGGAAAAGTTGAGGTGCCTTTATTATTCTTTTGTTCCACTCTTTGTTTCTATGGGGAATTTGCCAATGCAATATCACTGTCTTCCTTTTAAACAAATAAAACTAAAAAAAAAAAATGGCAATGGCTGTTGAAAATAGCAATTTCAGTCCTAATAACCACTGGGAAGCATTTCTTGCTCAATTTTATCCTACTTCTTCTACAGCAAGTTACAGTGGATCAGTATATTTGATTTGGGAGAAATGAAGTAACAGCTGCCCAGATTGAGCTTGAGCACTCCTGAATTTTGAGGGTGTTCAAATCTGGACGGCAGGTGCTAGATTCCCTTTCTGAATATTCGCTAAATCTGGAAAGGAAAAGTCAATTTCTGCTTCCATGGCTCAGAAGTGGAAATCCTCCTACGTGCCTGGTACTGTATCTAAAGCTGCCCAGGTCCTCTAGTAGAGCCTCCCCTCCTTACTTTTCATTTTAAATTCTAGTGGGATCCACGTACCTCCCTTGTTAGGCTTCAGATAGAGAGGTGCACTGTCCATTTAGTCCACCCAATTCTTTCTTTGGGGACTGCAAGGTGAGGTCACACCAATATTCCTAATCCAGTCTGGGGATGTCTTCTGAAGGGGATATCTGGGCCAAAGCCTTCTACTCCTTGGGCATACTTGTTCCCCGTTCTAGGGTTACCATACGTCCATATTTTCACGGACATGTCCGGCTTTTGGGGTTTTAAATAGCCATCTGGGAGGAATTTGTAAAACTCTCAAATGGTCCAGGATTGAGCTGCTCGCATCAGGGTGTACAGCAGCCAAAGCCCCTCCCTTGCTCCCCCCGCTTCTCCCCTGCAACCTCAGCATGCTGCGCCAGCAGCACTCTGGGGGGATGGGGTTGCGCGCTTCGCGGGGGAGCACAGCAGCGTGACTGGCTCCACGCGGAGCCAGACACGCTGGTCTGAGCAGCACAGTAAGGGGGCCAGGGGTTGGAGATGGGACGGGGGATCCCATGGGGCAGTCAAGGGACAGTGAGCAGGGGGGGTTGGATGGGTCAGGGGTTTGTGGGGAGGGGCCTGTCAGGGTGTGGAGAGGGGTCAGGGCAGTCAGGGGAAAGGGAGCAGGGGGGGTTGGATGGGGCAGAGGTTCAGGGGGGCAGTCAGGAGCAGGGGGGGTTAGATGGTTCTGGGGGGGGGCAGTCAGGGGACAGACAGTGGTTGGATAGGCGTGGGAATCCCGGGGGTCTGTCAGGGGTGTGTGTGTGTGGATAGGGGTCAGAGCAGTCAGGGGACAGGTATGGGGTGGTGTTCTAGGAGGGCAGTTAGGGTGGGGGGCTCAGGAAGGGGCAGTCGGGGACAAGGAGAAGGGAGGCTTAGAAAGGGGGTGGGGTCCCGGGAGGGGGCAGTCAGGGGACAAGGAGCAGGGGGGGTTGGATGGGTTGGGGGTTCTGTGGAAGGCAGTCAGGGGGCGGGAAGTGGGAGGTAGTGGATAGCGGGCAGGGCTACACCCCCCATGGAGTGTCCTCTTTTTTGAATGTTAAAATATGGTATCCCTACCGTTCACAGTGCCACCCCGTTCTAGCAGTGAGCTCTCCATTCACAGCAAGCTGCAGCATGAGGTCTCAGCTACTTCACTCCCTCCCACTCCCTTTCCTGTTAATAGCTGCCAAGGGAATGCTGGGAAATGTAGTTCTTTCCCTGCTCCAGGGCTGGCTCTATAGGCAGGGAGCTAACCAAGGAACTACAGCTCCCAAGGCATCCTGTTGGTTCTCAGCTCCCATGCTGGATCCCTGCCGCCCCTGCAAATGTGCCGCCCCAAGCACCTGCTTGCTTTGCTGGTGCCTAGAGCCGGCCCTGTCTATACATGTGTGTGAGGTTTTTCTCCTACTCTCAAACAACAAATTGATGACTGAAATCTGAGGGAGGAGCAGAGACAGCAGCAGTTAAACCTGAAGCACATTCTAGGAGAGGGCAAAGAGCATTAGCAGATCATAAACTCATAAACACACGAACTGCAACTAAGTAACCGGGTCTTGCACAGAGATTGCTTTCTCAAGGACGTTCAGTGCCAGAATGCACACAAAGAAATGGCTGAGATGAGCTAAACAAAAACAATCTTATTTTCCACCTTGTTTTCCTCAGATGCCTTAATTAGCTTTCCTTCTGCCAAATTCTCTCCATGTCTATACTACATCTTTGTAAAGCTTCCTGACTGCGGTGAGAACATTAGCTCCTAAATGAGACCAACCCTAGGCCATTTGTCTTTTTATCAGGAGCCCCAGCAAGATGGACAAACATTCCCAGGTACTCACAGGTGGAAAGCAGAACAGAGTACTGTGGAATGAATTCCCTCCATGATTACTTTACTACATGCCCTACTCACTCTGCTATAAACCTTTTGTCCTCCACCTGACCCTGTCATTAACTGTACTGCATAAGGTAACAGTTAACTGACTCAGGGTGGGGGCGGGGAAGTGATCTTAAACTAAACAGAAACCACACCACCTTTCCCCCACACAATAGTCCTAAATAAATCATCGTGATGAAGTAATCAGTCTAAGCACATTGTAACAGTATATCTCTATAATATAATGCTTTATATATACTGAAACAATCCCAAAAGGGTTGTCTGGAGGTTTCCTCTTATCTGTGAACAGGGTTTCTCTATTTCTCATCTGATATAGGAATACAGTCCAAATGGAAAGAAAGACATGGTTATAACAAAAATTACTAAACGAGTCCATAAGTTGCTAAGCAAACATGTAAAGACATAATTTTTTAAAAAATATCTGACTCGCTATAATGAATATGAAATTTAATGCCACCTGATTTTTCCACATGTACAAAAAGCTTTCAAGAGTGATTGGAAAATCATAACAAATCTCTTTTAGTTTGCTATAGCAAAATGGTTCATCTTGTCGTCTTTCTCATTACATACTGAGTCATATGCCCCAGAGGAAGTATAAGGAAGCATACCATCATTAATATATGTTATAAATTCCACCTCAGGACATGTTCCACTTCCAGAGATGGAGCTATAAAAAAACCCAGTTTCTCTGAATAAAAGTGCCTGCCCTGCGATCCACTGTCACTTGGTTTTAGAGCCTCAGCATTTTGAAAAATGATACAATTTGGGATAGTGTTGAAACATAAAGGGCAGCATGCATAGTAATAAAATAGGTCTTTTCAAAGGGTATAAATTAACTGGTCCACCAGTCTGTATCTTCCTCCCCACAAAATGTGAACTTGTTACTGGTATCTGACTTGATATTGGGAGTTACGTCCAAGGTCTTAAATTCAAGAAGACTGTGGCAGAATCAAGGATAGAATCCAGAACAGAATCCAGGTCTGCTGGAGCTTTAGCAGCAAAGATGTCCTTTCCCTGGTGGAGAAGCGGGGGAGTAATGACTAGGTGTTGAAGTGAGCAAGGTTCATCTTTTAGCGTTGGCACCAAATTTATATGAAGACAGCTACCTTCCACACAGACGTGGCAATGCAGAGCTCAAGCTGCAGCTTGCACAAGAAGGGATCCTGCCCTTAGTCTGAGGTGCCAGCATCCCGAAAGGGAAATCTGTCACAGAGAAGGAACTACCAGAACTGGTTTGTAAAGGAGGTGTGCTATTTTATTTTTTATTGCACACATTTATGGGGCAAACATTAAGTAGGAGTATGATAGGCCAGATCCAAGGCCACCAAAGTCAGCCAAGAGCCTAACATGACTTCAGTAGGGTTTAGATGAGGTCCATTAGCAAGGGGGAAAGAAAAGTAATCAATGACACAGAACAAATGGCATATGAGTTTCTAATTACAGGTCAAAGTTAAAAGGCAACTTTCTATCGTAATCTTGTACAACATTATCATCATTATTAATTTGTATTACTGTAGCTGGAGACTTCAACTCAGATCAGGGCTCCATTGTACTGGGACTGTACAAATACCCATTGAGAGACCATCCCTTTTTCAAAGAGAATACAATCTAAGTAGACAAGACAGACAAAGGATGGAAAGGGAAACAGAAGAGCCTAGGTTAAGTGATTTGCCCAAGGTCACATGGTAGTTCAGTAGCAAAGCAAGTCTCCCGACTCCCAGTCTGATGCCCCCTACCATTAGGCCATGCTACCCTAGTTACACTGCCTAATTATGAAATCTTCACTAGATTTCTTATCTTTATTTAAAAATACAAAGACAGTTTCTGATATCTACCAAAAAATCATCTGAACATTCTAATTAACTGCTGGGATTGTTTTTAAATTGATTTTTCCTAAATAAGAGAGATCTGTGGGTTTTTGCTCTGCAGGCCCAGACTTTGTTCTGACCTTTTTTGATTTTCCATGCACGTGTGTCTTCCTTGGGGTCATTGCTACATTTCTATATAGCATAGTACAAAATAGAATTCGGTTTAATATAGCACTTCACCTATTCAAGGTATCCCAAAGTGCTTTGCAATAATGAATGACTAATTAGCAGCTCAATAGCTTTGCAGGCAAATTTGGCACCTGATACATGTTCAGCAATCGATCACCTACAACTGAGGATATTAGAACCTGCTGTATTGTGAGGGAATGTGGGCCAAACAGTAGGTTTATATCCCCATGCTCTTTATTTTTAATAACCTGGGATATTTTATATCTGAGCAACCGCCAATGTTGGGCTGTAAGGTTTAGTAATCATTTGAAAGATAACATTTCAAATTATGTAGCAGTCCATTAATATTGCACTGTGTATGGTATAAACTCCAGGCAGCCTGTGTCTCCCCTCATGCTAGGGTTTAGATTATATCCCCCTGCATTTCAATGCGAGATATCAAATGACCCCAAAAAAGCACGATTATGCATAAGACTTACCTTTACATAGCACATTTCAGCCATAAACGTCCCAAAACACTTTATAAAATGCTTGGTGCACTGAATGAGTCAGGAGTTCTGTGGAAAAAGTAATATATGCTCATGTAATTACTGTATCATCATGCAGATGCACAAAGAGGCCTAAAGACAGTTGCACAGATAATCGGTCCCTGGTGTCTGGCACAAAGAACAATATGGAGATGGGATCCAGTGCTAGGGATTGTATCTGTAGGTCAGGTTTTATATATGAGTTTACATTTTCATTGATATAATTGAACATATTGTGACATCCCATTCCATATTCCTTATGAAAATATGCTTATGATAGGAATATGACATAACTGAGATGTACTTTGTGATTTACTGATGTGATTATCCAATTTGTAGGCCTGTATCATTTCTGTATCTGAAGTTAGGAATATTAACTATCTATCCGTATTAGGAATGTGTTACTTTGGGTGTCAACCCCAACCAGCCCTTCAGGTACAACAATGGAAAAGCCAGACAGGGCTAATGGGCCATTAGTCGAAACAATGGATTGTGAAAGAGCTTAGTCTTCTTGTGGACGCTGGAGACAGCCTACGAGCAATGGCAGTCACAGTGATGCAGAGACATGGGTCCAAGTCACCTGCTGCAGGATACTCCTTCTCCCCTTTCGGAATGCCAGTGGTTTTCCACTAGAAGACAAAGGTTTCCCACCTTACACAAAAGCTATTTAAGGCAGGGGAGTGACATCATCATGGTTCTCTGCTGCCTCCCCACCCAAAGAGACACTGAAAAAGACCTGGAAGCAAAAATTGAACTGAGGGGAGAAGGGTTGAACTCAAGCTGGAAGGGCATCTAGCTTGTGATTAATAATACCTGAGGTCTCAAGAGGGAGACCAGTGCAGCAGCCTTTCAAGACTTTCGGTCATCTGCCTGCAACAATATCTAGGCTGAGAAATATTATTTGTAACCAATTTCTTTAGTGAAACTACCTTAGTTGGTGTGTTAGGTTTCATTTGCTTAGTAATCAGCTTTGTTCTGTTTGCTACCCTTTTTATCACTTAAAATCTGCCTTTTATAGTTAATAAAATTTGTTTTGTTTATAATATAACCCAGTTTCTGTAATTTCTAATTGGGGTGGGAGGGTGGGGAGAAGTTGTGCAAACCTTCCTCCACATTAAGGGAGGAGGAAGATTTCATAATGTGGGTTTGCACTCCAAGGGAGGTGGACACCTGAGTGCTGAAGAAAGTCCCTTAAGCTGAGTCTTCCCAAAGCTGATCTGCAGCAGGGTGTGGCCCTGCCTGTATGTGTGTTAGAGGATACTATAATATCCTGGCTCAGCAAGACAGGTTAAAGGGGGCCCCTGCTGGCAGAACAGATAGACTTAGTGGTATCTCAGCACATCAAGTGGCTTCCTAAGGGGCATAACGCATCACACATATTTAACTGGAAAACATGTTTCTATTTTCTGAATAAGTTTCCTTGAAAAGATTATTTGTTTTAAACTGACATTGAAGGCAGGATTTGTTGTAAATCACAGTGGAGAATATGTATCATTCATGATTCATCATGCACAATTGAATTCTAAATTATTCCTTCCTTTATCATTTCATTTGCATGTTTCTATGGAAGCAAGAATCAATACACTCAGAAATAAAGGCATAGTACATTACTTTTATTGCATTTCTTTGGAAGATGTCACATATAACGACAGCTTTAGCTCCCAGCAGCATATAAAACTGCCCCAAATAAAACACTAATCAATCAAATTGGAAAAACAAATACATAGCCATGATATACATTCAGATTCAGAAGTGGACATTAGTGCTAGATTTGCTTTGGCAAAATCTTATTAAGGGCTCAGTCCTGCAAAGGGCTGAGTACTCTGGCCTCTTCCAGCAAAGCACTTAAGCACATGCTTAACTTTAAGTCTGATAGTAGTCGCATGAATTTCCCACTTTGGGACATTAAGTAAATGGGGGTACTCACACGCTTAAAGTTAAACACATGCTTAATTTTGCAGGCATCACATGTCAGGACCAATGTTTCAAAGATATTAAGGTTGGTCTTTTTGAAAATCCCACTAAGCACCTATCTTCACTTTTAGACACCTAAATACTTTTAAAAATCTGGCCCTCAGAGCATAACTAAGGAGTGAAGATCTCCACACTAGTGCAGAGGTGTGTGTATGTGATGGTTCTCTGAGCACTCCGGACTGTGAGTCACCTTTTTACTCTGCAATGGGATGTTGATCCCACAATAGCCTGGAAAGAGTTAATGAGGCTGAGATGGGGCCAATTAACCAGACAGAAGGCCTAAGCAACCCCAACTGATGGAGCCCAGCTGCATGTTAGCTAGAAACATGTTCTTAGAATGTGTTCTGGAGGCTGTGCGTAAATCAAGCCTGCCCTAGATAGAGGAATGCGGATTCCCCTGTCTGACTGGCAGGCAGAGGACAATGAAAGGACATTTACATATGAGGTAAACAAAGCCATCAAGCTAACAAGCAGGAGAGGAAACAACTTAGTAGAGTCTGCACCCCCAGGAAGATTTCCTGGCTCTTCAGGCAGAGACAGCCGACTTTGGGTAATATAAGGGGTGCAAAACATCATGAATTATCCATTACTTAAGAGACAAAGAGGCTAGATCTCTTGGAATGTGTGAAAGGTGGATCCTTCAGCCATTTGGGTTGAAGTATCTGGGTGAGAAATTGCCTGGGACCAGGACTGCAATCTGTTAACCTTTAGAAAACTGTATATTTTTGTTTTGTTTGTAACCATACCTGTCTCTTTCTCTTGCTTAGTATCATTTAAATCTCTTCTCTTTATTAATAAACACATTATTTTTATTTCAAAGCCACCTCTGTGCTATGTATTAACGTGAGGTGTGAATTTTCAGCTAACCTAAGAGGCTGCTGTGTGCACTGTCTCTTTGGAGGCTGCAAATTGAATCATTTCTGAGAGTGTTACAGTGAGAGAGCCTGGGCACGGCAGAGAGACGTCTCTGGGGAATTCAGACACTGGGGTTCGCTGATGGTTACTTGCAAGGCAAGGCTTACGCTGGCAGCATCTCAAGGAGTTTGCCGGTGAGGAAGACCAAGTGATTATGGCAGGGAGCTGACACGCAGCCTAACCCCCAGTGATCTGAGGCAGAGAGATCACATTGGCTTACAGTTCTGGGCTGCCCTGAACAGAATGTCACAGCATTCCCCTGGGATAGCCAGCCCCGATACTGTGAGACTGCTCACAGAAATTTCAGCTCCTCTGTACCCAAGGGCTCAGTGTGCCCCAATTAACCAGTTTTATCTGTAACCCACACAGCACTTGTGAGCACTTATAATAAAACAAAAGGTTTGCTTAAAAAAATAAAGATTTCTCTAGAAATGGTGGAAACAAGGGGTTACAACACAACAATCATAACATGCAAACCTGGGTGTAAACATTTCAATAGTTACCTTTCCTATCTAATAAAGGAGATTATTTTCCTTCCACTACCCTGGCCTCCCCTGTCCAAAAAAAAGAAAAAAGAGTTCAGTCTATTGCAAAGCGGACTGGCTTTCCAAGAACCAGGATCTGAGTGTTCATGAAAGTCCCTCCCTGCCCCACCAGAGGTTTTCCTCTGTGAATGGCTCCAGAGTACCTTTCCCTATATTGTTATACTGCAAGCAATCTTTCTGTTCACAGACCGGGTGAATCCCTGCCTTATTGCAGAGTTTCTTTTCTACATTTAAGTGATTTGGATTGCCATTGTCTCTGATGGTTTTCCATTAACTGTGGTAAGGGTAGACAGTACCTTGCATTACCTTGCTGGCTGACTAGGGAGGGGTGAGAACACCCTCTTGCTTTGAATGGGTCATTTTCAAGCCACTTTACCTACTGGTGACTAATTTCTATTCCAAATCTATAAAGTGAACTTTCACTATAAATAGATTATTCCTTAAATATTACCCCAACATACATCTCCCTGTGACTGAGTTTTGACAAGTTATGAGCCTTCTGCACATAGCTTACATGTTACTCTTTATGGACAAATATCCTGTAAGATGTTTGGTGTAATGGGTTTGTCAGGTCTGAGGTCAGAGTTGATTGCAAAGAACAGGGGATCCTTTGCCAAGACGTCCCTGTCACAGAGTCCTCTTCAGAATCTAAAGTTGGATGAAGGTGGTAAGATGCTGTTATACTTGCTTTTTTCCCCTTGGCTTGCTCCATTGTTCTTGGCCTACGTTGTGTGGAGATGATGTAAAGTGATAGCTGTGTGCCATTAACTTGTTCATCTGAGGATTTTTTAGTTTTCTAACTGAGAAAGGAAGCTTGCTAACTGACTTCCCAGTGGGAAATTAGCTGAAGTGTCTGTATACTTCAGACTAGTGTAAAAGACACCTACAGAGAAATAATTCAGCACTGAACATATGTTTAAAATTGATTTTTAATTTAGCTGCACAGGATTAACTATTATCACTGAAAATGAGTTCTAATGTGTTTAAAGGCGGTGCAGGGACTTTAATCAGAGACTTTACTCATGTAGAGTCTTAGGATTTGTCTACACTTGAAACACCACATAGGCATTGCTGCAGCTGCGCCGCTGGAGCGCGTCACTGTAGACGCTATATATGCCAACAGAAGGGGTACTCTCCTTGGCAGAGGTACGCCACCTCCTGAGAAGCAGTAGCTAGATCAATGGAAGAATCTGTTGGGGTTAGGTCAGTTTAGCTACATCATTCGGTGGAGGGGTGTGTTTGTGTGGATTTTTCACACCCTGAGTAATGTAGCTATACCACTGTAAATTCCACTGACCATCCCTTAGTAACTCATGCAAAACCAACCTCCCTCCTCCCCGCAAAAAAGCCAACTCATCTTAAAATCTTGCATCTGTCCCTAAGTGCCCCAGGCAGTTGAACGAGGACTTGATTAAAAAAACTCCTTTCCTTATGATTGTAGCTTCCTCTGTCTTGCAAAATAAGCAATGTAATCATCTCAAACTTCCTCTATTTTTATTTCCATTGACTTCCTTTAAGAAACGTTTAATTGGACTCAGTTAAACTTATTTTCTAATTTTGTTCTTATAAACTGAAAGTACACAATGAAACTAAAATTACATTGTATTAAACACAGGTGTTCTTAAATAGAATATCAGTATCTTTCTTGAGTGGATTTATGTACAGTAGCTTATTTCCTATAGGAACCTCTGCAGGTGAGCAGTGCATTGACCTGTTACTGAATCGATTCAATAAACAGCTCAGGACTCCAACACTCAATGAGTCTCTGTTCAATCCTTTTATAGGAGCACACTTTGACCCTTCACAAAGAGAACTGAGACTGGCTGCACAGTGGAAGGCAACACACTATGGGTGAGATTTTCAAAGTAGCATTTTGGAGTTAGATGTCCAAATTCAAGGGGAGCTGGGTGCCTCTGTCTTGCTTAGACTCCTGTGAAAATCCCAGAAACTATCCAGAATGTTTCTTGTTATGAAATCAAGTAAAAAAACCACAAATGTTCCAGCTGTGGCAGAAATACTCTCTGTGATTATGTGGCTTAGTCTCACCAGGTCATCGGGAAGGTTTTAGGCCTAGCTCCACAAAGATCTTTAGGCACCTAGATCCAAGATTTTGGCTCCACTGTAATCCACAAAACCCGTATTTGGCTGCTGCCTAACCCTGTAGGTGCCTAAATTCACTCAGGGCCAATGTTCCCTCTAATTTTTCCCACCCAGGTGTGGAATGAATTTTGTTATGTGCACCAATATGAAGGTGATGTATCACACATCACCTCCATATTGGTGCACATAACAAAATTCATGTAGTGGGGGTGGGGCCAAAGGGTTCAAATTGTGGGAGGGGGCTCAGGACTGGGGCAGAGGGTTGAGATGCAGGGGTGTGAGGGCTCCGGTTGGGGGTGCAGACTCTAGGGTGGGACTGGGGATGAGGGGCTCAGATCTGGGCAGAGGGTTAAGGTGCAGGCTCTGGGGTGGGGCCAGGGATGAGGGGCTCAGGGCTGTGGAAGAGGGTTGGTGTGCAAGGGTGAGTGCTCCAGCTGGGGGTGCAGGCTCTGGGGGGGCGGGGGATGAGGGGTTTGGGATGCAGGAGGGAGCTCCGGGGCTATGGTGGGGAGAGAGGACTCCCCCTCAGCTCTCTCTCCCCGCAGCAGCACCTGGGCTGGTGGAGAGAAGTGCCTTTCCCTGCTGCGGCAGCTCTGGGGCTAGGGCTGCAGGATAGGCACCTCTCCCCTGGCCCCAGAAGGGCCGGGCCGGAGCTGGGTTCAGGCCGGGGCAGGGACGCCCCGGCTGTGGCCGGTCCCTGGCACGTCTGAGCCACAGCAGAGTTGGGACTGGAGGAGGGGTGCCCCAGCCGCGGCAGGTGCAGGCCAGGGCTGGATTCAGGCTGCCCCTCCCCCGGCCGCAGCAGGTTGGGGCCAGGGGAGAGGTGCCCTTCCCCGGCCACAGCAGATCCCTGAGTGGGTTCCTTGGGCACCTGCATGGTGTTAAATAGGCTGCTGCACGGTCGCGCATCTTACAGGGAACTTAGCTCAGGGCCTACATTTTCAGTCTAAAAGCTCCCTCCGTTTCTGCCTCTGGGCATGTGTACTGCTGCCCCACCCCTAGGCATCTGGAGTCCCAGTGCAATCCACAAACCAGGGGAAGAGAGGTGGAGGAGTGCCTATTTTGCTTGCAGGGCCTGATCTGGTAGATGTGCTCAGAGCTTACCTCCCAGATCAGGCCCCATTCAACAGCTGAGAGTGGCGGTGATGCTAGTGCTGGTGCTAGTGCTCATTTTATACTCTTAGTCCATATGTTAGAGTGCTAACCTAGGATGTGGAAGAGCCACGTTCAATCTTCCCCTCAGCCTGATGAGGAAAGCATAGTTTCAATGCTAAACTCTATTATCCTGTTCAGCCACTAGGTGGCACTGTGTTAAATGAACCTCAGCCATACCTGGCAGAGCATTAAAGCAGGGGGTATGTATACCCCTGGCGGTATGCAGAGGTCTTCCAGTGGATACTCAACTGATCTAGATCAGTGTTTCTCAACCTGGGGGCGGCAGCCCCCAGGAGGGTCAAGGACAGGTTACGGGGGATTGCAAGTGCAGAGCCGGCATTAGGGGATGGCAAGCAGGGCAATTGCCCAGGGGCCCCCACAAAGCTAAGTTAAATGCTTCAGCCCCACTGCCTGGGGCTCAGGCTTCAGACCAGGCTCACAAGTGAAAACCAAGCTCAAGTATCACACTGAAACTTGCAATATTTATATTCTGATCGAAGTATTTTATAAGTATATGGTAAAAATGAGAAAATCAGCAATTTTTCAGGAATAGTGCGACTTTTATATTTTTATGACTGATTTTGTAAGCAGGTAGTTTAAAAGTGAGGTGAAACTTCAGGTACGCAAGACAAATCAGACTCCTGAAAGGGGGGGTACAATAGTCTGGAAAGGTTAAGAACCACTGCATTAAAGGATCTTCTGAACACCTCTGGTGTGTATAAGCAAGCTCTCTGACCAGTTTCATACCTACTACTGGGACATAACAGGAAGAGGATTTAAGCAGGGCTCTCCCAACTCTCAGGAAAGTGCTCTAACTACTGAGCAATGGGATATTGTGAAGTGTTTGGGTCTCGATTTCGCCTGTTGAAGCTGTTCAACTTTGGATGAATACTTAGTCACTGGGCCAGAAAGAGAGAGCAAGTGAGAAAATGATTCTATAATCCAGTGGTTGTGGCACCCAGCTGGGAGGTAGGAGACCCAAGGTCCAATTCCCCTGCTCCAATGAGAGTTTAATTATTTATAGAAAGTGGAATAGCTTCAGCATTAGAAATTGAGGGCACACCTATCGGAATGTCCCATTGCTCAGTAGTTAGAGCACTTTTTTCCTGAGTAGTGGGAGATTTCCCTCCCTCCCCCCAGTTCAAATCCTTTCTAACAGTCCTATAGTGCAGGGTATAGAGCCCAGGTCTCTCACATCCCATGTGAACGCTCAAACCACTGGGATGAAAGTTAAGATGGGCACTTCCAGCAGTCATTTGATGTGGAGCAAGGCAGGCACCTCACCCCTTGTCACAAGAAATGACTTAGGCACCTAAGCTGCCTGAGTCCAGGAGGAGGCCCTTGGCTGTGGATTGTTAGCAGAGGTAGGTGCAGCCTGGGCTGAGGGCTTGTCTTCACGTACAGTGGTGCAGCTGCACTGTTGTAATGCTCTACTTCGCCGATGGGAGAGCTTCTCCTGTCAGTGTAGTTAATCCCCCTCTGAACGAGTGGGTAGCTATGTCGATGGGAGAAGCTGTGCTGTTGACCTAGCACTGTCTAACCGGAGGTTGGTATGAGCATTGCAATACCTACTCCTGAGGACACTGCATAAAAAAATTAAAAATCCTGTACACAATATTTTTAAATTCTGCAAATTTTATTTGTCAAATAAATGTGGAGGCTCCAGCATGGCATTGGGGAGCACAGGCCACTGGCCGCACAGAGGTGGGAGATTACTATGCAGCTCCCCCACCAGGTCACTGACTCAGTGGGAAAGCTGCATTCCACCCTGACACAGGGCAAGGACCGGACCTGCCCCAGAATCACCCCAGGGTTCTGCCCTTCATGCCAGGTGCACCAGGTGTGGGCAGGCAGGCAGGCTCAGCAAGGCAGGATCCAAGTGTGGAGGGGCTTTGTGTGGGGGGATCCAGGTGTGAGTTGAGGGTTCTGTGTGGGGAAATCTGGGTGTGTGGGGATCTGGATGTACAGGGGCTTGTTGGGGGGGTTCTGGATGCAATAGTAGTGGGACTTTTCAAAGGGGTCCAGGTAGGGGGCTCAGCAGGGAGGGTCTGGATGTGGGAGAGATAGAGGAGTGGTAGGGGGGTCTTGGTGTATGGGGCTCATCGGGGGGGTCCCGATACTGGGGGATTGGGACTCGGTAGGGTGGGGATCCAGGTGCAAGTGGCTCCTTGGGGTGGTGCAGGAGGAGTGGGGCTTGTCGGGGGGTTCTGGGTGTGTGGGGTGGTGAGGCTCGGTGGGAGGGTCTGGTTATGAGGAGTTCTGAATGCCTGGTACTTAGGTGGATGGGGGAGCAGCTACCTGTACAGAGCTCTCTGAAGCTGAGTAAGTGAGGCGTGATGGGTGCAGGAAGCGCATGGGCAGGGTAGGGAGTTTGCAGAGCTTTCTACAGTCAGGGGAGAAATCTGGGGGTGGATCTGACACAGCCCCAGATGCCATGCAGGGAAAGAGGAAGTCCCGTTCTCCCCAGCCCAGCCGGGACTAGCAGCTGAGCCCAGTGCAGGGTAGGAACCACCAGCCAGGTCTTGCCCAGTCCCGCCCCTTGCCCCACAGTGATTTACCTCTCTTCCGGTTGCCCTGGGCGCATGAAACATACTGCTGGGGAGGATCTCATGACTGCTCTTGTGGCTTCCCTTTGCTTCCCTCTCAGAAAGTCATTTTTCTGTGCGGAAGCAAAGAACTCTGCAGGGGACATAAATTCTGTGCATGCTCAGTGGTGCAGAATTCCCCCAGGAGTAAATACCTAAATCTTTTTGTGGGTCCAATCCTTAGTTACTGGAGAACAGATCTGCCCATTTTAGGGCTTGTCTAAACTGGAGCTTTGCAGTTTTAGCTGTCTTTTAGCGGCTACTGCACATGAGACGATAAGAACCTACTAAAGCAAATAGCTGAAGGAGTTTCTCATTTAGTTCAAGCCATAGAGGCTCATGCTGTTTAGCTTTAATAGTCCTAGGTTCAAACCAAGCAAGAGGAGTCTGCATTGGTAATTTTGTTGTAGTAAACTTATATGACTTCCTAAAAAAGGTAGGAAATGGCAACAAATGCTCCCAAACTAGACTCACAGGTTTTTCTTCAAAAACTCAGAGCTGAAAGAACTGCTCAAAGTTTCCCCCTCCCTCCATTGAAATCTGAAATGGCATCCCTTCTAACATCCCAATGTAAGGTCTTAGTTAGTGGGCTCAGATTCAGGCAGTTCGGCAATATGCATTTGAGGGGGTAGCCTCTTGAATAACTTTCTATCATACCAAGGAATCCACCGTAGTATATTCCCTGTGAAAGTGGGGGACGCTTCCTCTGAATACATACTTTCTATACTTCAGAATATATGCCAAAAAAAAAAAAAAATTGCAGCACTCATCAACCGGGTATCTCATGTAAAGATTAGACCTCAGCATAATTCTAGCACTTAGAATACTTGCAAATATGCCCTAGTGGAAGTATGATCAAGTAGCGGTGTTAAAAGTTGCCAAACATGCTCCATAGTGCTTAGTGGTGAATAAGTCCAAATTGTTAGAGCATTAATCTATTGAGGTAATCCATCCACTCTGTGCCCATGATTACCAACTCTTACTGTAAGCAGTAAAATACTAGTTCTAAATGTATTCCTCTGATCTTCTATGCATGCCAACAAAGAGAATGAAATAGTAAAACAAAGATAACACTTGACATCCTGCATGAACTCACTCATCACATAGGTTGAAATGTAGAAGGTTTATAGTCTCTATTATATTTAAATATAATAAAAGTTAGACAGGTTTTTTGTTCAAGCTGTTGTATGACCAATTGTTGTCCAGTGGTAGCTTATTTAGAATGTTTCTATTCTTAGCAGAATAACTGACTGAACCCTCTAAAGCCTTTTAATAGGTCAACTCCAATATGTTTCTTATTGTTAGAGTTCCCAAATGCACATGACGTGTGATCAAGTTCAAGGAAGACATTGAGCAGAATATGTAGATCACGCAGCAAATATGGTATCTTATATATAGTGCCACAAGCAGGTGTGTGCATGCACACGCGCGAGAGAGAAAGAAAGGGAGTCAAGCCAAGGAATTCAAACTGATTCTCATGCCTCTGTGGGAGACTGATTTCAATGTAGTATTTTCCATGTCTGCTAATACCCATGGGTTTTGGTAAGGGCAGAATCCTCAGCCCAGTGCAAGGCTTGAATAATGGGACTGTGGTGTTTCATGAGGAAGTCCCATCCCCAGGCTGTGGCATGAGAAACAGGCTGCTCCCTGGCTGAGTTTGTAGTCTCAGAACAGCAGTAACCTCTATGATTCCTGCTCCATGAATAGTGGGGGGAAATGGCCAGTGAATCACATACTGGTAATTCCTCTGGCCTTGTCCTCATGAAAATCTACCTGAAAATAGACCATAGTAAGTTCCTGGACAGCATGACCCTGCAGATTGCTGGAGGAGGGGAAATGGACGCCTTGAACATGGCACTGGCAACCTGTCCACTTTCCATGGTGGAACCACATCAGTTCTGTGAAGTCAAGGCCCTTCATAGTTGTGGGAGGCATGTAGGGCAAGATTTGCTCCTAGACACACACTCTAGATATGGCAAGTGCTAAAGCAGGCTATTACACTGTGACTTACCTGGCACTAGCCCCTGCATGTATTTTTTGCACAGTGTGAACTCCGTGCCCTTTAGCTTGCTCAGGACACATCTTGAGTCAAAGCGCAGAGGCATTTTAACAGCTTTCTTTAGAGGGCATTCATGTAATTATAAAGCATGGAAACACCACCCATCAGTCACACCAGCAAAGGACACATCCATATTCTTAGCCGCTCTCTCTTACTCAAAGGCTACATCTACACTGTATCGTGCTTCCCAGCACAAGCAGACAGACACAGTGTGGCTCTGCTCAAGCTAGTGCACTAAAAATAGCCATGTCGCTGGGGTAGCATGGGCAGAGACTCAGGCTAGTTGCACAAGTAGGTACCCAGGGGATCCAGGCGGGTTTGTACTCAGGCAGCTGGCCCCAGCTGCTGCTCATGCTAGCCCTGGCTACGTTGTTACTGTTAGCTCACCAGATACTGATGGCATATATAGGCCAATGGTGTTAACGTAACCCAGTCACTGTCCAACATTAAACAGTGTTAAACAAGCTCCGGGGTTTGGTATACAGAGATGTCAGCCTGCTTAGAACCATGGCAAACATACCGCTAAAAATCCTTTTAATTCTTTCTTCAAGCCACAGAGAAGAAGGAAAAACAGTGAAGTATTAAATAAGGCTTTCATTTTAACGTTTCTTGTTCCCTTTCCCTTTAGCTGGGGAGAGTTTTTAAAAAGAACATTTTCCTTCTTTGACAGTCTCGACGGTATCAAAGATGGTGGTAACTGTCCTTTTGAGTAACGGAAATTAGTTGAGATGAGCTGGAGCTGCTGCTATTGTTGCTGTGAAAGTTTAATCCTGTTTCATTTTAGGTAGTGTTTGGGCTTCAGCTTGAGCTGATAGGGAGTGCAATAGAGAACTGGAGGATAATGGAAGAGTTCCTATTTCGTAGGATACTATTTCATTTACAGCCTTTATTCTGCTGCCTACTTTCTCTCCAATAGAACAAAATAATCCCTGATTGTGCTAGAGGAGAGTAAAGAAAATCTTCTGACTTGTCTTTGGTCCTGAGTTCAGAACCATTTGGACATTTCTCTAGCCTTCCAAAGTACTGCCATTGGCTTCAAGGTTATTACATAGCATCCTCCAGAAATCTCTCTGACACCTTTCACTTCCTTTGCTGGCCAACTTTGATCCTTCTCTGCTAGTCCATGTTTTCTTTGTTGTTCTCCCCTGCTTTCTTCAGCTACTCCACTGGCTGATATGTACAGTTGGCAGAATTTGATTTTTGTTTTTGAATGGACTGGGGAGGCTGGCTGACTATGGGAGGCTGGATTGGGTAAAGTTGGTTGGGAGGAGTAAACTGTGAGACCTATGTTATTTTAACCTAAAGGTATTGCCCTTATCTGAGCTCCCTGCTTTATTTTATTGATGCATTTGATGTAAATCATGTAATGTGCCCAAGTAAGAAAGAGAGTCACTAGATACAAATAAATACATATCCAAGCACCCAGGGATGGCACATTGTAAGGCATGCCAAAATTCCCCCAATTCTGTTTCCAGTGGGTCCTCTCTGTCCCTACTGCTTACCTAGTCAACTCCCCAGCTGTGCTGTGAGCTCAGCAGCATGACCTGTTCTATTCAACAGCAGCTGCTGCTTCTCTTTTTCCTAGGATGCAGCTGTAGCGTGTCTGGTGAAGACATGCTATGCCAACAGGAGAGTGCTTTCCTATGGGCATAATTACTCCATCAAATGGAGAAGCGTCAGCTATCTCGGCGGGAGAGCGTCTCCTGCCAACATAGCGCTGGTGTGAACAGCGCAAAACATGCATCACTCAGGGGCGGGGGGTTCACACCCCAAGTGATATAAGTTAGATTGACCTGCCCTTAGACAGCAGCCTGGCTCTCTGCAAGAGCAGAAGGAAGCAGATTGCCTCTGGTTGCTTTTGGGAACTCGCACTCATCAGAGATCATCATCAGCTCCTGCCTGACCTTATACCACATGGAGCTTTCTGCCTTATGCTTGGAGGACCTTTGGAAGACTTGGAGTCCATGTGTACCAAAGCCCCAGGTCAGCTAGGCCACACTGACAGGTTCCCTCCCCCTTGCACGAGGAGAGATATGGGACTACCAAAAAAAGCAAGACAGGTGAAGGAAACAAATGTAGAGACAGATAAAGAGAGGGGGAAAGGAAGCAGGGAGGGGAGAGAAAGAAAATAAGAGAATAAAAGAATGGAAAGGAAAAGCAAAACACAACAAAAAAGTGCACACTAAAGGTGAATTGTACTTATGTTTCACCCCTGTTCTTTGCAACCTGAGTTAGGGGCAGCTCTCAGCATGTGATCTATTAGAGTTGGGGTTTGTAAATAGTACATTCAGTAGCACTTAAACATTGCTGACCTCTTTTGTTTTCCAGGAGAGAGGGCACTGAACAACTCTTTCCCAGGGGCACCACTGTCCCTAACGTCTGGCCCTAGCTGTGATGCAGCTACATATGCAGGCTACGGGGGTGGGTAAATGTAGAAGAAATTTATTTGTGAGAAGCTTGAGTCGGAAATGTTCCCTGTTTTGGTTCAGGTTTGCTTTCCATGCCCCTAGAGGTCTGTTTGGACAATAGTGTGTGTGTGTGTGTGCGTGCGCGTGCGGGGGGTGGGGAGGGTTGTTTTTATTTTTTGTGTTTTACTTTGGAACTTGAGTAAATGACACATCGCTCTAAATTGTATAAACAGAACTGGGATTCCCTCCTCACCAAGTTAAACAGGAGCCTGTGAGGAAGCAGGGGCTGAGATGGATTCCTCAAGGGAAGAGGATGTGGGGGTTTCTTGTAGGCTCAAGTTTTGTATAATGTGCACTTCCAAAAGCACTTACAGGGAGATTCCCTGTGAAAGGAGCCTGAAGGACTCGCTCAGACCCAGCAGTGAGGAACATGCTGAATATTATTGGGATGTTAGACTCAGGTCACAACCCAGGATGGAGGTGAGGAGGACACATGTGGCAAAGTTGGCTGAGGAACTTGACCTTTATTGTAAACGAGACTCTGATTTGAAATGAACATTTGAAGCATGTCATCAGAGAATTGCAGCTTCATATTGTCTGTGGAGAGGAATATTCTTCTCTACCAAGTCTCAGGTTTTGGCTGTGACACAATGTCTAAGACCCTGTCAGAGGAGATTACTTATTTCATATGGTAATCAGCACTAGCATCCTAATAGATTAAAAATATCTTTCCCTTCCCGAGCGGGGATTTTTTTGATGAACATGACTTGCACTGAAATAACTCAGGGTAGAACACTCTCATGGCATTTGCTTTCCTCCCGCAGAGCATGTCCTTTCAGGGGCAAAACTGGCCTGCACTTCCCCCTCCCTCATAAAGGAAAAAATGTTCTTTAAGGGAGAGAACTGGCAAACTGGAGCAGTTTGTCAAGATGGAAATCTGCCAGTCGGAGTGTTGTTTTTTTCTTTGAAACTGACCTCTCCAGATGAGTGTGGATGAGACAACAGGCTCAGGAATTACAGAACCCTAATTCATTCACTGAGCACCCTCCCTCCAGTGCAGTGAATAAGACCAGGGTCCTGTGGGAATCAATTGTGTATGATCAAGTAATCAAAGACTAGCATAAGGCATAGGCACAAGGGAGCCAAATTAAGGTTTCATGGGCAACCTTAATTCTGGCATTTCCTAACTTTTCAGTACTTCTCCCTGCAGTCTTTACATTCCTTTAACCTACTTCTTTTACATGTGGTTTCATAGGCTTAAAATCAAAGTGAAAAATCAAATTCCATGATGTGGAACCATACAGGCACCAGTATGGTTCCATATCATAGAAGCAAGGACAGAAACATTAGATGCACAGCATAGACCTCTGAACCAACAGAGTAACTGATAATAGCAGTACAGTACATTGTCATTCTGAGTCAGCCACTAGAGGGAGATGAGGCAAACATACTGCCAGTGGGTTTCACAGTATTTGCTGTCAGCAAAGGAATGGTTAGACTCAGGAATCCTGGGTATTGTCCAGTGTCTGAGAAGTGGGTTACCCTTCTGCCCCTCACTCCCTCTAGCCTATCTTGGTCCCAGTGTCCCTCCCTGCCCCGCTCCTTGATCCACTCCTACTTTCCAGCCCCCTACCATCACCCATCAGCTTCACATCCTAGTTCCCTAGCCCCATCCCAGCTCCTCAACCCCACTTCTTGTCCCCTTCACCAAGCTCCTTGACCCAGTCTCCCCTGAAACATTCCCAGCCCTTTGGCCCCATCTCTCGCCAGGCCCAACTCTACTCTTCTGCATTCCAGCCAGGCTGCTTCCTCCTCCTCACTGCCTGGGCACTAGCAAGGGGAGCATTGAGACAGTCTCCCTGCTTCCTGTGCACAGTGACCCTGGTTTCCAGGAGGATCAATTGCAAAGGAAAGTCCTGGTCAGCCCGTGGAGCCTCTGGAGGAAGCATGCTCAGTGCAGACAAAATCTTCAGAGAATTTAGCTGCCCAACTCCAACAAGTCTATACTGAGTATATGCTAGTAGATTTACAGAGACTCATAACTTGAGCAAACTTCATTGGATGTTCATGGGAATGGCAAAAGGCACATCCCTGATACCAGGGTGACTCCCTGCCAAATTTAAAATACCTGCTCCAAAGCATGGAGGCTCTAATAATTCTCAATGAAATGGCTGTAAGATTTTTTTTATTAATTTGGGCAAAATATTTTTCCCTTGCCTTACTCTGAGAAATGGTTGAACTGTATTTGCTGAAACTTCCCAAAGAAGTTCAGCCCAAGGCAGATAACTGGCATGGAAAACTTCAGCCCAACAAATTAGTTTGGCAAAGTTATAAGCAACTGAAAATAGGGTCTTTGTAATGGAAAGTGTTGGGCAACCTTAATTAGGCATCACTCCCTAGCACTAGCTGCACCCTTCGGATCTGTTCAGGCTTTTGGCTCAAGCTCTGTGTCTGATAACTCTCCCTCAGCTCTGAAACTCAGCCCTGGCACATTAAGCTTGCAGTGTCAATGTTCAAATAAAGACTTGCTGCTTTAATCTTGTTTCATGTAAATATAATTGTAGATGTTATGTATAATGTGGCCTCAGACTACAGTATGGAGGGTTTTAGATGAATGCAAGTGTGTACCAACTGAAAGAAAATGAGACATGATATAGGTCAAACAATTACTTTTGCATGGAGTTCCACTGATTGTAGGACGGGGCTATAGCTTTTTTTTAACATAGGAAAAGCTAGTAATTATTTTACCAATATAAAGTGAGTGCTGCTAGGTTATATTTATGGATTTAACATTTCCTTTAGGAAGATAGGGTTATTTTGTAAATTGTTAGTGGACTCGCTTTATTAGCTGAAATTTCCTTCTTGTTGGCTTCTTGAGTTCTTCTTGGCTTCAAGTGAAATCAGGAAGTGAGTAATTTGTCATTACTCACTACTATATTATATCTATGACTAGAAGGAATCCTGGAACCACCTTTATCCTACAGCGTATCTTTATAATCCTCTAGCTAATGCATAGGGCTATCAGAAGATCAGAAGATCTATGCCCTATTTCCAGCTCTGCACGGACTTCATGTGTGATCTGGAACACATTGTTCAACTTTTCTGTCCCTCTGTTTCCCCATCTATAAAATGGAAATTATACTTTACCACTTACCTCCCACAAAGGTGTACTGTGTATTCATTAATATCTCTACAGCTGAGACCCTCATATGGAATGTGACATAATTTTCATTTGTATAGATTTATCACTTTAATAAACAGATGTCAAATTCTCATGTAAGCGCAGAATATTATTGTACAAACAATGCAGTTGAAATTAACAAGCTAAAGTTTATGCTATCTAAAGAATGAAAAACTTGGAGGTTTTATTCCTTTCTTATTCATACCAACAAATTTCCATTGGCTTTGTTTTTGTTTAGATTTTAGTTTGTTCAGATTATTAGAAATGTTTACTCCATCCTAATATATAGAGACCAAATGCTTTGCTACTGTAAATTGATGCTTCTCCATGGATTTCAATGGAACTGCATCATTTTACACCAGCAAAGACTTTGGCCTAGGATATAGGTTTTGGAACACCTGCCATAAGTTTGCATTGTGCCTAAGAGTGAGGTGCAGGAGAGAGAAAGAAGTAAGTCATTTATATTCTCTTCCTATAGTGTCTTGACATCTTGGGAAAAGAAAAGAAAGCTGCCCCAGGTAACTGTAATTTACTATGTCCATTACTTATTCTGCAACTCATCATACCATAGGTTTCACTAAGCTTGGCAGCATTACAGGATTATATTTTCACACCCAGCTGCTTAATGGCATGTCACCTAGGTTATAGTGGCCTAGGATTCACACTCTCAAGCTGCCATTCTCCATTATTTATTCAGGTCTTCCTGCCTGTAGATCAGGGTTCAGTGTAATAGTCTGTCTGAATCTCACCTAGAAATGCTGCCCCTCCCAGCCACAGGCTCTAACTTTGTCTAGCAGACTATAGGATACCTTCCAATATTCTGACACTTTTCATTGTAGCGTCCCTTCTTCTAGCTCCCTACAAAACTAACGTTTGATTAAGATGCATATGCAACTCCAGACTTTGAGCTGGATTCACTAGTACATGGAGGCTCCATAAATAAATAGGAGAACTGGGCTATAGACAACAAAATAAAATTCAACAAAGATAAATGTAAGATGCTACACATAGGGAAGAAAAACCAAATGCACAAATACAAAATGGGGGATAACTAGCTTGGCAGAAGCACTGCTGACAAGGATCTGGGAGTTGTGGTGGATCACAACATCAACATTAGTCGGCAATGCAATGCTGTTGCAAAAAAAGCAAATGCAATTTTAGGTTGCATTAAAAGAGGCATAGCATGCAAGTCACAGGAGGAGACAGTACCACTCTACTCGGTGTTAGTTAGGCCTCAGCTAAGTACTTTGTCCAGTTTTGGTCATCAATATATAAAAAAGGATGTAGAAAAACTGGAAAGGATCCAGTGACGAAGATGATCAAAGGGATGGAATGCAAGCCATATGAGCAAAGGCTCAAGGAACTGGATATCTTTAGTTTGGAAGAGAGGAGATTAAGGGTGGGACATGATGGCGATCTTCAAAAATTTGAAAAGTTGCAATTAAAAAGATGGAGAAAAGTTGTTCTCTTTTGCCACAGAGAGCAGGACAAGAGGCAGTAGATTCAAACTACAGCATAGCAGATTTAAATTCAATCTCAGGAAAAACTTCCTAACTAAGAATAATAGGACAATGGAACAGATGGCCTAGGGAGGTTGTGGAAGCTCCTTCACTGGAGGTTTTAAAATAGAGGCTGGATAGCCACTTGTCTTGGGTGGTTTAGACACAACAAATCCTGCATCTTGGCAGGGGGTTAGACTAGATGACCCTTGTGGTCCCTTCTAATCCTATGATGCAAAACGGCCATAAAAGTAGTTTACTGGGCTGGTGAACCCAGACTGGTAGCTTTAGCATTGCTGGAACCCTTTGTTCCAAGCTAAGTTGCAAAGCAGCCTGAGCATACTAGAGAATCTCTCCCTAATTCTTCACCCATCAGGCTATTTTCTTAAACTGCAGCACATCCTGTAGGCTTCCATTCAGCTGCATGGAATTAAATGTTGTGTGCTAGATCCTGTTGTGATACTGCACCCTGTATTCATCATAGTGATATGATTATGATATGATTATAGCATAACTAAGATGCATTTTGTACAAGATGGGTCATGTGAGGTGTCATTGGAAAAGTTATGATTTGCTGAATATGATTATCCTATTTGGGTTCATGTATCATTTTTGTATCTGAAGTTATGAATATTGACTATGTATCTGTATTTCAAATGTGCTTACTCTGGGTAACACCCACAACTAGCCTTTCAGGTACAACAATGAAGAAGCTAGAGAGTGCTAATGGCTCATCAACAGAGACAATGAACCATGGAAGAGCTTAGCCTTCATGTGAACATTTCAGCCAGTATGAGTATGTGACCAGACCACATGACACTGAACTCCATTTGTGTATCTGTATTTTTCCAGAAACTGGACTGGGAACTTAGCTTGGAACAAAGGGTTTCCGCCATATGGAAAAACTATATAAAGTGAGGAGTTACATTATCTCAGGGCTTCACTTCTCACACAAGAGAACTCCTGGAAACACCTGGGGAACAAAGACTAAACTGGGAGAAGTGCTGGTCCAAGGCTAATGGGATTTCTAGCTTGTGTATGCAAACTTTGTGGACTGCTTGTATCATCAGTCAGGGTGAGAAATTGCTAATTCAAATCCTGTCTATCTAGTATGTTAGGCTTAGTTTGTGTTTTTGTTTATTTGCTAGGTAATCTGCTTTGATCTGTTTGCTATCCCTTCTAATCACTTAAAATCTATCTTTCTATAGTTAATAAACTTGTTTTATGTTTTATGTTAACCAGTGTGTTTTGAGTGAAGTGCCTGGGGAAATCTCAGCTCTATAAACAAAGGCTGTTGCATATATTTCCCACATTGAGGGAAAAGTGAACTATATTAATGAGCTTGCATTGTACAAATCCCTGTACAGTGCAAGATGGTATAATACTGGGTTTATACTCCAGCAAGGCTGGGGAGCTGGGAAATTGGCTGTTTTCTGTCTGTCCTTGAGTGACTTAGGTGAAGCACTCAGGTAGCTCAGTGGAGTGTGTGGTGCCACCTGCTGTCGTGTTGTGTGATGATAGGGCCTGGAGAGGCTGTCTGAGAGACCCTAGGAGTGACAACCCCTCACATCTGGGTCCTGTTAAGGTTACTTTGCAATGCTAGAGTGGCATACAATGACCTTAAAGATGCTCTGAAATGGCAGCTGATGCTTATCCCAGTGCAGGGGAACCCAGGGCCAGCCCCTTTACTGCTGGGCTGTTCTGGGGCAGTGAGTGGGTATGACAGAAACCAGGGAAGATGGAGACAGAGCTCAACACTAATAGTAAAAAGTTTCTATGGGGAATATGCTAGCTGGCATAAACTAGAGCAGCCCTGAGGGTGTCCTAACTTGTGGCAGGGGTCAGGTCTCTCCTTGCTGGTTCAGGATCAGGGGAGACATGAAGGTGACTTATAACCCCCTCTGCTTCAGTCCTTCCCCCTGCACTAAGACTGAGCCCTACTCGTTTACTTTAAAAGCATACAGTACATATACAAAAAATTACTACTTTTGCAAAGACAGATGCAGATTTCGAAATTAATACAGGAGAGCTTCCATTAAACTGATTACTTAATATGGGAACTTGATTTATTTCTGTTCTAATATAGAATGGCTTGTGGGATTGTGTATTTGTAACTTGAGGAGACCAGCATTCGATACTTGCAACATAATCTCTTGATGGGTCTTTAAATCAGAAAAAAATGAAACACTTGCAGATGTCTGTATAGTCTATCTGGCTGCCTTGCACAACACAGTAACATTGTATCGAGGAGCCATATGCATGACTGTGAGACACGTTTGGAGACCAAAAGCACTGTTGAAATGTCATGCTTCTTCTCCATTGGGGAAAGATGCCATATTTGCTGCTCTTGAAACACAATCCTGGAATGATTAGTAGAGCAGGATTAATAGTAGCCAGGAGAAAATCATGTTGATGGTATACTGCAAGAGGAGTAACACAAAACCAAACACTCCAGTGCTCTCTCCACTGGACCAGACTGATGGAGTAATGCCAGATTTATACTGGCATTTAGTTCGGTCCAGGTCTCAGTGGACAGGTGTCTACATTACAAAAACCAGAGCTAATTCGTCACCCTTGTTTTCAGTAGTGGGAGAAAGACCAAGGAGTGAATGAGCATTGAAACACCAGTGCTCTTATCCATAGAAGTCTCTCTAGGTCAGAGAAGAAAGATACCAGCAGGGCAGAGTGGAGAGTCTTGCATTGCTTGTTCCTATCTGTTCTGTGGGGAAGAAGTTCACCCAGATGCAGAGGGATAATGTTTAAGTCCAAAGTAGTTCATAGACCTTATGTTCACCCTGTACAGAGGGCCGATACAGTATGCCCTGGATGACTATAGTATGAACTCTCTGGGTTCTCAGTCCTTCACAATCGCTAAATTCACTTGCAGCCACGTTCTGACACCCTTACATATCTTCATGTCAATGGTACTGCTTGTAGAGTAAGGTGCCACTGACCATGAGTTACAGGCCAGAGAATCTGGCCTCTTTTAAGTAATCAAAGCAGAATGAAAAGATCCAGAGTCTTTCCAGCATTGGTCGGAAATCTCTGGAGATCCAAAATAGAGAATGTGACATTTCTAGGTCTACAGTGTGTGGAACAGACTTAGCCAACTGCTATTTCTCAACATTTGGGAAGGAATGGTCAGCTAATTAAGCTGATGGAGAAATTCAGAGTCCCAGCATTCCAGAGGTGAGAGGGGAGGTGTCGGAAAGTCCTTGCATGTGGTGCGCTGTTGAAGGGTGTTCTTTACTCTACTGCCAAGTTGTGAGAAATTAAAGATACGCTAGGCAGAAGTGGCATGCTGCAAAATAAAGGCCCCAAATACATGAATCTGGAGGCAAACACATAAGGCAGAGAATAGTTTGGCTCAGGTGACTGTAGTACCCTTTCCCACCACCACTGCAGAGCTGGTAGCTGCACTGGACCAGCTTATGTAGGGCTCAGCAGATAGTTGGTTGCTGTAAGCTTACCAAGATGTGACCACCTCACCCATTCCCACTAAGATGACCTTGGAAGAGGTTTTTGACTAAAATTAAAATACATGGATTTCTAAGCAGCGATAACTCGAATCTAATCTGTGAGAGATTTGGGGATGGAAGGTACGGTTAGGTGGCTAAACTGACCAATTAACCATTGAATAATTAAACCTGGGCGCATCTGATACCTAGGAGCCAGGAATGGATCTGGACCTATTTGAAAGCAAGTATCTTATCTTCATAGTATTCTGAACAAGATAGCTATTGGTTTAATTGCAGGAGAAGTACACACATTTTGTACTTTTCATCCACTGCTAAGCAAAACGTAATGGGGAGAAATAAAGCCCTTTCAAGTTCCTGTGAGGGTGGAGGTATTCTCTGTCCTGAGAGGAATATTGTGTCTGTTTAATAACTGGTCCTTCCCTGATTAGTTCTTAGTGTTTCCAAAGTGGATCTGTTTGAGTCCAATTACAGTAGCTCTCAGCTGCTCCCTTTTTCTGAGCCTGTTTCATCAAAGGGGTCAGAATTTATCTTGCTCTTCTTTACATCCTTCAGGATTCTCTACGAGCGGGAGTAAGAGTTGAGCAAGCTGTTTCTATAGGGAATGGTTTGATACCTGTGTAAATAAGCAAAAGGTCTCAGAGCTATTCTCTAAAGCCATTCAATTCAAAATCCTCCACAGGATACACAGTAGTAGAGCCATCCTTTGGGAGCATGTGGCTGGAGGGGGGAGAGGGATTCAAGGTCTCACTAGTTCATGTGATTTGCTGATACACAAAGTCCATCCCTTTTGACCAAACATAGTTCTTAGAAAAAATTTGGTTCTTGCCTCCAATCCAGCATTTATTCTGAGAAAACACCATGAACCTGTCTAGCCTGAGTCCCTATGAGCAGTTATTGCTCCAGAGTGCATCAAAGCTGCCAAAAGCTGATCTGAAGTGACAGAACTAGTTCAAATGAAAGAACAACCCACCTGAACTGTCCCTGCTTTCTAGAGAGAATCTGACCCATTTACATGGTTCAGAAGATGCCAGATAACACCCTGTGCAAGTCCTTGTTCCCTTGGCTGCTAGATTTGTGGGGTTTAACAGCCTCAGAGCCCTGAGCATACATTTTTCACTTTTGATAAAAAGACAGTATAACGCTTGTTCTTCTTTCAGGCTGGGGATGATCTACTATGTCTTTCCTGTAGCTATTTATATACTGTGATATGCTGCAGAGCTAACAAATGACATCCTAAGATTATGGCTGGAATGCATTGTATGAATGCATTGTTACACGAAAAATGATATTCCCAGGCTATTACATGCCAATTCTTCTGAGTCAGAAGATGGCCTGAAATCTATTGCTTTCCGTTTTCCAGTGCTGACCATGTCGTCAACTTCACAGATCTGCGGTCTCTCTGGGATCGCTATGCGTCTGTCGAGAAACAAAAATTATGCAAAATATTCCTGAAACACAGGATTTTCAGTGCTTTGTATTCTGGTGAAACCGATCAGGACCTTTCAACTGATGTTAGAAATCTGTGGAAAGAAAGATTTTTGGTTTAAGTTTTATGTGTGTAGTGGAAGCAGAAACAGAAGAAGTGTGGAAGAAATCACTTTGATATCACATTCTTTCATCGTTTAATATTCCAGCATTTCTCAAGTCCTCTGCTGTTTACAGAGCAAACAGAAGACACTTTAAAAGCCCTTCACCCTAAAAAAGGAAAGTGTATGTATCAGTCACCATGTGTTCCTTGTGGGCCAGATTCTCATGTCTTGCTGAGTTGTTCTGGGTATGAGGCCGGAGGTAGGACAAAGGTGGCTTTAGGCCACCGTCACATGGGGCCAGCTGGGGCTGGTCCATTCCCTAGCATAAGAGCAACTTTCCGGCATCTCTACCTTACTATCATCTACCCAATGGACTATTTTGATAGCAAGTGATGGGGTAATAGGAATACCCTAGACAAACCTCCTTTTTCCATGCCTAGACCCTATGCTGGGCATAAGAGCATCCTGAAAACTTACAAACATTAGCATTTCCAGTGACCGGTAATGAAGGAATGGAAATAACAGGGACATAAGTAAAATGGAAAGGATTTAAATCAAATAAAATTGGTGTCAGTCAAAGTGATTTTTCTTAGTGGCAGCCCTTTTCTCTTATATCAATTTTCTAAGAATGCAAATCTGCAGTTACTCAGAAAATGGTATATTTATCAGTTTAATATAGGTTTTTTTAAAATAAAAAATGGCTAATAACCCTTGTTTTTACAGATCAGCTGATTTTTAACACACTAAAAAGCCAATCAGAATGCATACTTTAAATTGTGGTACACTGTGCAACTCTTGCTTCACCACCACCATGTACATCTGTCAAATAGAACAAGAGCAGCTGCATCATAAATCATTTGGTACAACATTAGTAAAGTCTTTGTATCAGGCCACTGTCACAGAATAAATGTTTCCCCCTTTGAAAATAAATGTCTTGCCTTGGCTTTGATGTTCAGTTTGATAAATGATTCAACTTTGTCTTAGAATTTCTGTGGTAGTGGGAGACCATTATTCCATGACAATACTTAATTTCACTGATATTATCTATTAATTTAATTGTATCTGAGGCTCGTGACAATCCTGAATTTGGAGGGGGAGGGGAAGATGCTAAATTAACCTGTTACACACAGGGCCGGCTCCAGCTTTTCGGCCGCCTCAAGCAAAAAAAAAAAAAAAAATATGGCCGACCCCGAGGTGCCGAAGCAAAAAACAAAAAAAAACCCAAAACCAGCCACCCCAGAATCCCCGGACTGCTGCCCCTTACAGGGTGCCACCCCAGGCGTGCGCTTTGCTGTCTGGTGCCTGGAGCTGGCCCTGGTTACACATCAGGCTCACAATACCAGCACCTCATTAACCTTAGGAAACAAATGTATACCTAAACTAATATTTTTGCTCTTTGCTATTCTTCAATATTATTCTGATCATCTCAAGTGCTACTGGTAATGGGGAATGGGGCACCGCAAGCAAATATACTGGGGAGTGTGCTAATGCAAATCTAAACACATTACGTGCTTGCATGCTTCTCGTGCACAGGAAAGCCCTGTGACCTTATAGATAGGTAAATCAGGGGACAAAGGTACAAGCCAAAATTTCAAACAAGGCCTCTGAGTCTTAGGATACGTTGGGCCAGATTTTCAGAGGTGTAACCACCTGCAGTTCCCAGTGACTTCATTTGGAATGATGCATGCTCAGCACTTCGGAAAATTAGGCACTAGGTATTTTAAGTTGGGAGCCCGAAGTCACAGGCCACTTTTGAGAATTTTGGCTTAAATTGCTAGTTACACAGTAAGCCAGTAGCAGAACAGTAACAGAAGGCAGGTTCCCTGATCAGCAATCCAATGCCCTATACAATATTATACCAGTCTGCTTGTTCCTATCCTCCACAGGCTGCCTCCTGAGCTCTTCGCTTATATTTTGCTGCTGAGCTGAACGATTCTGTGCAGGCAGCATCTTGCTTTGTGTGTGAAATTTCCAACATGCCCTCAGTCACCGAGTTTTTAATTGTGCTAACAAGATCAATGCCTAGAATTTATTTACTAATATTTAATGCTGAATTCTACTGTAGCTATGTGATGCACAGGGATCCCAAACAAGGAAGGCTTTCTTATCAGATACTTAAAATAACTCAGCCGAGCTATCACACATATTTTAACAGTAACAGAAAATTGCAGATGAAGATGAAGAAGGAATGAGATGCTGGAAGCTTTCTGTTGGCAGGAAAAATAGAGACAGCAAAAATAATAATGTAATGCAAATATATCTTTACAAAATGCATGGATTCAGAAACCTACATCTAGTAGAAGATTTTACTTAGTGAGTTAACTAAATGATAATAAACAATTAGAAAATGTGATTTACTTTTTTACAAAATTAAATTCAAGTTTAAAGCAGTATGAAGGGACAGCCATTGCGAAAACATGCGGTAACTAATGCTGAGAATTATATTTAACCTCCAGCCATAATTAAATGTTTGCATTGTAACATCTATAGTTCATTCTTTGAGACTGCAGCATAAACTATGAAAATAGATTACTCTAACATATGGTACATGATTTGCATTATTTTGTGCACGATAGCCATACAAATATAAATATACAAGCTGGAACATACCAAAATAGTATAGCAGACAAGGAGGAGGAAAGATAAAATTAGCTTTAAAATTGACCAGGTTGTGATAACTTGAGACACTTCAATGGCACTGGCCACTTTTAAGATAGTAGAAGTGACAAAGGGTTCTGTGGCACCTTATAGACTAACAGACGTATTGGAGCATAAGCTTTCGTGGGTGAATGCCCACTTCTTCACATGCATGCAGTGGAAATGTCCAGGGGCAGGTATAAATATGCAGGGAAGAGTCAGGCTAGAGATGGGCTCCACCTGACGAAGAGAGGGAAGAGCATCTTTGGAAGCAGGCTGGCCAACCTAGTGAGGAGGGCTTTAAACTAGGTTCACCGGGGGAAGGAGACCAAAGCCCTGAGGTAAGTGGGGAAGTGGGATACCGGGAGGAAGCACAAGTAGGTGAGTGCAAGAGGGGAGGGCTCCTGCCCCATACTGGGACAGCAGGACGATCGGTGAGTTATCTTAAATGCCTATACACAAATGCAAGAAGCCTGGGGAACAAGCAGGGAGAACTGGAAGTCCCGGCACAGTCAAGGAATTATGATGTAATTGGAATAACAGAGACTTGGTGGGATAACTCACATGATTGGAGTACTGTCATGGATGGATATAAACTGTTCAGGAAGGATAGGCAGGGCAGAAAAGGTGGGGGAGTTGCGTTGTATGTAAGAGAGCAGTATGACTGCTCAGAGCTCCAGTATGAAACTGCAGAAAAACCTGAGAGTCTCTGGATTAAATTGAGAAGTGTGAGCAACAAGGGTAATGTCGTGGTGGGAGTCTGCTACAGACCACCAGACCAGGGGGATGAGGTGGACGAGGCTTTCTTCCAGCAACTAACAGAAGTTACTAGATCACAGGCCCTGGTTCTCATGGGTGACTTTAATCACCCCGACATCTGCTGGGAGACCAATACAGCGGTCCACAGACAATCCAGGAAGTTTTTGGAAAGTGTAGGGGACAATTTCCTGGTGCAAGTGCTGGAGGAACCAACTAGGGGAAAAGCTCTTCTTGACCTGCTGCTCACAAACAGGGAAGAAATAGTAGAGGAAGCAATAGTGGATGGGAACCTGGGAGGCAGTGACCATGAGATGGTCGAGTTCAGGATCCTGACACAAGGAAGAAAGGAGAGCAGTAGAATACAGAGCCTGGACTTCAGAAAAGCAGACTTTGACTCCCTCAGGGAACTGATGGGCAAGGTCCCCTGGGAGAATAACATGAGGGGGAAAGGAGTCGAGGAAAGCTGGCTGTATTTTAAAGAAACCTTATTGAGGTTGCAGGAACAAACCATCCCGATGTGTAGAAAGAAAAGTAAATATGGCAGGCGACCAGCTTGGCTTAACAGTGAAATCCTTGCTCGTCTTAAACACAAAAAAGCAGCTTACAAGAAGTGGAAGATTGGACAAATGACCAGGGAGGAGTATAAAAATATTGTTCAGGCATGCAGGAGTGAAATTAGGAAGGCCAAATCACACTTGGAGTTGCAGCTAGCTGGAGATGTTAGGAGTAACAAGAAGGGTTTCTTCAGGTATGTTAGCAACAAGAAGAAAGTCAAGGAACGTGTGGGCCCCTTGCTGAATGAGGGAGGGAACCTTGTGACAGAGGATGTGGAGAAAGCTAGTGTACTCAATGCTTTTTTTGCCTCTGTCTTCACAGACAAGGGCAGCTCCCAGATGGCTGCACTCCGCAGCACGGTATGGGGAGGAGGTGACCAGCCCTCTGTGGAGAAAGAAGTAGTTCGGGACTATTTAGAAAAGCTGGACGAACACAAGTCCATGGGGCCGGATGCACTGCATCCGAGGGTGCTAAAGGAGTTGGCCGATGTGATTGCAGAGCCATTGGCCATTATCTTTGACAAATCATGGCAATCGGGGGAGGTCCCAGATGACTGGAAAAAAGCTAATGTAGTGCCCATCTTTAAAAAAGGGAAGAAGGGAGATCCGGGGAACTACAGGCCAGTCAGTCTCACCTCAATCCCTGGAAAAATCATGGAACAGGTCCTCAAGGAATCAATTCTGAACCACTTAAAGGAGGGGAAAGTGATCAGGAACAGTCAGCATGGATTCACCAAGGGCAAGTCATGCCTGACTAACCTAATTGCCTTCTATGATGAGATAACTGGCTCTGTGGATGAGGGGAAAGCAGTGGATGTGCTATTTCTTGACTTTAGCAAAGCTTTTGATACAGTCTCGCACAGCGTTCTTGCCAGCAAGTTAAAGAAGTATGGGCTGGATGAATGGACGGTAAGGTGGATAGAAAACTGGCTGGATGGTCGTGCTGAACGGGTAGTGATCAATGGCTCCATGTCTAGTTGGCAGCCGGTATCAAGTGGAGTGCCCCAAGGGTCGGTGCTGGGGCCGGTTTTGTTCAATATCTTCATCAACGACCTGGAGGATGGTGTGGACTGCACCCTTAGCAAGTTTGCAGATGACACTAAACTGGGAGGAGTGGTTGATATGCTGGAGGGTAGGGATAGGATACAGAGGGACCTAGACAAATTAGAGGATTGGGCCAAAAGAAATCTGATGAGGTTCAACAAGGACAAGTGCAGAGTCCTGCACTTAGGACGGAAGAATCCCATGCACTGCTACAGACTAGGGACCGAATGGCTGGGCACCAGTTCTGCAGAAAAGGACCTAGGGGTTACAGTGGACGAAAAGCTGAATATGAGTCAACAGTGTGCCCTTGTTGCCAAGAAGGCTAACGGCATTTTGGGCTGTATAAGTAGGGGCATTTCCAGCAGATCGAGGGACGTGATTATTCCCCTCTATTCGGCACTGGTGAGGCCTCATTTGGAGTACTGTGTCCAGTTTTGGGCCCCACACTACAAAAAGGATGTGGATAAATTGGAAAAAGTCCAACGGAGGGCAACAAAAATGATTAGGGGGCTGGAGCACATGACTTATGAGGAGAGGCTGAGGGAACTGAGATTGTTTAGCCTGCAGAAGAGAAGAGTGAGGGGGGATTTGATAGCTGCTTTCAACTACCTAAAAGGGGGTTCCAAAGAGGATGAATCTAGACTGTTCTCAGTGGTAGAAGATGACAGAACAAGCAGTAATGGTCTCAAGTTGCAGAGGGGGAGGTTTAGGTTGGATATTAGGAAAAACTTTTTCACTAGTAGGGTGGTGAAGCACTGGAATGGGTTACCTACGGAGGTGGTGGAATCTCCTTCCTTAGAGGTTTTTAAGGTCAGGCTTGACAAAGCCCTGGCTGGGATGATCTAGTTGGGGTTGGTCCTGCTTTGAGCAGGGGGTTGGACTAGATGACCTCCCAAGGTCCCTTCCAACCCTGAGATTCTATGATTCTATGTTTCTATGATAACGAGGTTAGTTCAGTCAGCGAGGATGAGGCCCTCTTTTAGCAGTTGAGGTGTGAACACCAAGGGAGGAGGGCCTCATCCTCCTTGATTGGACTAACCTCGTTATCTCTAGCCTGACTCTTCCCTGCATATTTATACCTGCCCCTGGACATTTCCACTGCATGCATCTGAAGAAGTGGGTATTCACCCACAAAAGCTTATGCTCCAATACGTCTGTTAGTCTATAAGGTGCCACAGGACTCTTTGTCACTTCTACAGATCCAGACTAACACGGCTACCCCTCTGATACTTTTAAGATAGTGTTTGAATTTATGTTTATGACTTTATTGGGGCCAGGATCACGTTTCTTATCAAAGTAGTGGGCTTTAGGAAGCAAGCATGAAAGGGGAAGATGCGTTCTTTGGAGATCTTGCTAGTCAGATCAAAGAAAGAACTGAAGATAAGCAGCATGGCTTCATTGTTAAGGCTATATGAAATATTTGCATGGAAACCAGGAACTGCATGAAATGTCCCTGGCTTACCAACTGAAAAGCACAGCCCTAGTTTATCAAGAGGTTTGCTAAATTTCTTTAAATGTAAGAGAACGTGGACCAATTAATGATTTTCCATCCAAACTAAGGAAAGCTCATCGTCTTGACATAAAACCAGGTGATGACTTGAACTGGATTGAGTTTTTGTGTGTGTTTGCACCAAAATTTGAAGTGAAATTTATTGGATACAAAGTCAGATTAACAGAAACCCAAAAACTTTATTTGTCCAGTTTTTCATTAGGCTACAAAGTCAGATTAACAGAAACCCCAAAACTTTATTTGTCCAGTTTTTCATTAGGCTACAAAGTCAGATTAACAGAAACCCAAAAACTTTATTTGTCCAGTTTTTCATTAGGCTAGGGCCATGTTGTAGATGCCTTTGCTATGTGGGGGCTTCTGTATGCAGGACCACAAAGGAGTGCATTGTGGGAAAGCAAGAGAAGTGTCAGGGGTATAGGCAGGATGTGCCTCCAGTGTTGATTCACCTGTCCATAACCCCATCTGGACAGAGTTGAATGCGCAGTGAACCACTTCTGTTGTTCCTTCCGATATCCAAGAGTAGAGTGAATAATGGATTTGTTTTTGGCTCACTGGTAATTCCAAAACATTTGGGGGGAAATCATTTCAGGTTACACCAAAAACTTTTCTTTTTTTAATTTGGTGAATCAAAAAACTGGGGGGGAATGGTTTCAGATTGAACCGAATGCTGCATTTTTGATTGTTACCATTTTAAACCATTTTGATTAAAGAAAAAAGGAAATTTTGAAACAAAGAGTTGTTTTGAACCAAAAAATGAAAAAATTTCCTTTCAAAAAGGTCAAACTGGAACATTTTGATTTTCTCTGCATTTTTTAGTCTTTTTTTTTAACAAAACAATTCAGTGAAACTAGTTCAAATTTGTGAAATCTTTTGGTGTGACCGACTCTTCATTTTCACTGATAAAATTTTTCAGCTGAAAAATTACCTGTTCTATCCAGGAATAGTAATTGCCAAACCCGACTACACAGAAACACTGGGCACTTTTTGTGAATTGCAGTAGAATTCAATCCTGCCCGCCCCTGGTATTTCACTACACAAAGCATTTTACTCAGTGTATACGCTGAGTACGCTGAGGACCAGGATTTATTCCAATATCTTCTACTGATGCTCTACTAACATGAAAAAAATGTATTTGGCTTTTCCCCAAATTTATTAAAAAAGATTAACTGTGTACGTAAGCAGTTTCTGCCCAAAATTTGCTTTTCAGAAAGACAATCTGCAAAGAAGGACTTTAATGAAAAGTTCCTTGTCAGTCTTCATTCTATCACTCCTACCTACCTACTGTAGTCCTCTAATTCTGAGCTGCAGATGGACCATACTATTCTTTTATTTTGATGGAATTTCATGAGTTCAAGCATGATGGTTTGCCTGAGGTGAATCGGGAGACTTTATAAGCTTTCCTTGTTCACCTAGGACTCTTAGCACACAGCACTATCAAAAGTAGATCATCTCAGGTGTCCATTTGCCAGCCTTAATGATGTTTCAGATCATCCCAGTGATTACATATCACAATGAAATGGGAAGAAAAGAAACCGTTGTCATTTCTTTAGTGACCTCTCAAGGTAATTTAGAGCTATTAATGAATGACTAAAGGTAAAACCTTTTCATCCAACCTAATTCATACTGGGTGAAATTTGCTCCCTCAGACAGATCTGAACAATTGATTTGACTACGTTGCCTGAGGAAATCTGGGCACCATCAGAATAACTGAATTAGGCACGTCTCTGACAACTTAAATTCTGCTTATCTTTACTCTTCACTTTCAACCAGATATAAAGTGGAAAGATTAAAATATTGCACTAAAAGATGAACAGGATAAAATAGATCAGCATTAAAAGTGTAAGAGAGCTTGACATGAGCATCTACTTTTGACATTTTCTAATCTAAGGTATTTTATTTTGACCAGGTATACAAACATTTAATGTCCTTTATGCGTTTCCCATTTAAAATCAGGTTTTTAGTGTAGTTAAAGTGTAGATAAAATCTAGGTTTTATCTACACTTTAATCCTACCACTTAGGTGCTGTGTATCAGTTGCATAATCCTGGGGAAAGGCACTGTTGGTGTCAGACCAAACGCACTGTCAGCCAAAGTAACAGGATTTTCGCTCTTACTGCTTTCCCTTTTGACATCACTTAGCCATTGTTTGTCTCTGATTTTTATGGGTCTGATCTTGCTTCCATTGGGCCCAATTCTGCTATCTTTATACTGAGTAGCACTGTATTTCAATGTAAATACTCGTCATTTAAGCCATAGGGGGCAATCAAGTTTCGCACAACCTAACATGCTTAGCATTTTTTGCTCTGGAGAGGTTCACGATTCTGGAGTAGCAGAAGACATGCTGGTCACAAAGGAAGGGCTCTAGCATTGCTGTGTAGGAACTTGCATAACACCTGTGAGCACCATGACTGGAATTCTGGGCCATAAAAACAAGGTAGATGTAATCTATGAAATGTTAGGTTGGGTGATTCTTTAATATGGATTTAAAAAATACATACAAATGCAAGATACAATAAGGATCAACTAGAATCTCAGGTTTAAGTGTAGTAGCCGTGTTAGTCTGTGTCAGCAAAACGAAAATAAGAAAGAAAAACTTGTAGCACCTTAGAGACTAACAAATTTATTTCAGCATAAGCTTTCGTGGGTTTCATCGTGCATCCGATGAAGTGGGTATTAACCCACGAAAGCTTATGCTGAAATAAATTTGTTAGTCTCTAAGGTGCTACAAGTTTTTCTTTCTTAGAATCTCAGGGTTACCCAGAATTTCCTTGATAACGTTACTCTGTTTAACATTAATTAAATGCATTATAATATAGATGCAGCTACACTGAGAGAAAGAGAGGCAGTGTTCTTTCTCCATAAATATTATACAGTTAATATAGAGACAGGGCTGTCACAGTGAGAAGGCAAAGGGGCATTAAGACCAAATTCAGTTATAGAATTGAAGGGTCCTATGCAGGAAAGTGGTTAATGTCAGCATTGCCCTTAGGAAAGAGGTGACTGACTTCCTAAATACCACATTTAATATATGTTCTCCTGCAACTATAAAAATCTTTCAGGCCTTTTGCCAAAAAGTTTACTGAGAGGGATCAGGTCGCAGAAGCTATGGGTCCCATACAGGACTGTACTTGCACAGCTAAATTCAATAATCCAGAATAAACTTTTACATTTTAACTCTATAGGATTCAAAGTCTCTACATCAAGAACCACAAATGCTCCAAATTAAATAGGAATACCACAGTACCACACTGAAATACCTTCAGTGTGGTACTTTGGAATCAGACAGAGAAAATCCATATTAACTAAAACAAAAGATGCACTCTTAATAACCCCGGCCGGCACCATCCTGAACGTGTATCCCGAAGGATTACCTCTTTCAGGAATGCGGTTGTGTTTCCCGCTCACAGAACTGTTCATACACATAATAGTTCATGTGGAGACTGGGTAACTGCTTGTGGAACTATCTCCATTTGCATGTGCAAGTCTACAGGACAATTTGAGGCTGGTTTAAAATGTGGCCTTGAATGTTTAAAAACGAAGGGCATAATACAGAGAGGAGAATACAGCATACTTTAAAAAATGTTATACAACTGGATTGGGGATATTTACAGTTTAACTAGGTTATGAATTAATACGTAACTGCATTAGTGCAGCAAAGCGATGACCCTCATCTGGCCTTGGGACACACTGTACAGTCTCCTTTAGCTGCCATTCTACTGAAAATAAAGGGGACATGCATAATAATACTGTCCTGGAGTGCAAGGAGGCTGGCATCCAGGAATTAACAGACTGTTCTCTTCCTGGTGTAGTGGTGTAATATGGCAAAACCCTGTGTCAGTCCCAGGATATTAGAGAGACAAGGTGGGTGAGGTAGTATCTTCTATTGGACCAACTTCTGTTGGTGAGAGAGACAACAAGCTTTCAAACTACATACCCAGAGCTTTTAGGGACTGGATTCGGATACCTTTATGCATGCTCAACAGATCTGGGAAAGGTACTCAGAATGTCATTCACCACAGATCTGGGAAAGGTACTCAGAATGTCATTCACCACAGATCTGGGAAAGGTACTCAGAATGTCATTCACCACAGATCTGGGAAAGGTACTCAGAATGTCATTCACCACAGATCTGGGAAAGGTACTCAGAATGTCATTCACGACAGATCTGGGAAAGGTACTCAGAATGTCATTCACCACAGATCTGGGAAAGGTACTCAGAATGTCATTCACCACAGATCTGGGAAAGGTACTCAGAATGTCATACACCACAGATCTGGGAAAGGTACTCAGAATGTCACAGCTACATACAAGGTCAAACAGATAGCATAAGAAGTTAGGTCCCTTACAACATGTGCTAACTACTTATGCTAAACTATCTGTTCAATCTTGCATTTAGCTATGATAAGTACCTTTCCCAGACCCGAGGAAGAGCGCTATTTATGTAGCTTGAAAGTTTGTCTCTCTCACCAACAGAAGTTGGTCCAGCGAAAGATATAACCTCACTCACTGTTTCTCTATAAGTTGTATCAGGCATCTAATGTCCTCTGCCACTGTCTTGCCATACCCTGCCCAAATGTGACCTTTTTGGAAAAAGGAACAGCAAATTTAGACCTCCAAGAGTTATACCAACAAAATTTGGTCCTCCAGCACCTAGAAGACCCAGGAGTGGGTAGAAGCCAATCAGGGCACAGCAGGCAAGGTTAAAAAATATGACTGCTTCCTCCAGGAATAGTTCAGAGTAAAGCTGAAACAGGGGGGAAAGGACCTCCCTGGTCTTAACCCATAAACCTGACTTGATCCGGGGCCTAACTCTGACCGTGCCTTTTGACTGAGCCAGTGAAAGACTGTTGTAGAATGTAAAGCACGTGTGGTCATCTGGAGTTGGGTATTCATTGTCTGCTGTAAAATGAAAAAGAACTTGAGACACTGAATCCAGTGATTCAAGCGAACCTGTGACCAGCCCCGTGATGCCTGCTTGGAAAGCTCATATTATTAAACTCTGCTTTAGCGAGAGGTGAATCTTCTGAGTACAATATCTTTTCTGACCATGAATACTCCAAAGCGTCAAGCTGTTATTACCAAAAACATTTCCTCCAGAAGATGGTGTGTAGTGCTACTACGAGAGACTAGAACCCAACATTGTTCAGCTGAAGAGCTAGCAACTGATCAACAACTCATGACTGTATCTGTAACCTGCACCTGTCTGTCTTAATCTTTACTGTTTAAGCCATGTTGTCATTTAGGCCCTGATTCATTGATGCTCTGAAGTACATGCTTGATTCCATCCCTGTCCAGCAAAGCACTTAAAGACCTTCTGTAGATTAGGATTTAAAGGTGTGATGTTAGAAAGGATTAACAAACAGAGGTTAGACAAGTCTGTGTAGCCTTTAACATATGCGAGCTGTGTTAAAGCCCAGGGGAACCTAGGCTTTAATTCAACCAGTTTAGCATTTTTTAAAGTCTATGCTTCTTTGTCTGTATTAGACAGTGCAATAGGTTAGCCAATAATTTCCAGCAACACACTGGTAGGCCACGAATGTTTTTGACTTTAAGCATGTGCTTAAGTCCCATTGGGACCTAAGCACATGCTTCGGTGCGTTGCTGAACTCGGACCTTTGATTGTAAATTCATTGGGGCAGGTCCATGATCTTTGTGTGTAAGTGTCTTTTGGTGTTATAGAAATTATTAATAATACATAATACAAAGAGGAATGACACCAAAACAGCATACATTGGGAGTATTCTGGTACTATAGTATCAATCCCAGAGATAAAGCTGCACCGTGGGCCAAAATGACAAGAGAAACATGGCAGAACCTATGGCAGGCAGGTTGGGGCACCTAACTGCAACATTTGACCCCTCTCGCTGACCTCCTATAATAGGTTTTTTTAAGTTATTCAGATCAGTTTGGCCCATCTTTACTGCTTCCAGAAAGTTACCTTACTGGGAAGGGTTTCAGTGCCAGCTATGCAGATTTTCCAGTTGCTGACATATTTCTGGAAGTGCCACAGTCCAAGATAGTTACAGTGCAGTCAGGGACATGGCTTGTTCCTCGCAGGGAGGTGGCAGATTTGCCTAAGGGTTGGCATTCGTGGGCAAATCTTTGCTAGGAGACAGAGAAGAATCCTGTGACATCTGTAGTTGGACCATCTGGTTCAAAACTAAGGGCCAAATTCTAAGCTCACTTTCACAATGGAGTTACCGCAGTGTAAGGGAGCGGAGAATCACGCCCTAACAGTGTATAGACAAAATTTGTCATGGAGAAGCAGCAAGTAATTGCTGCATTGGCCTGCTCCATGAGATTAACACTGTTCATTGCAGTTCGCTAAGGGCTAAACACACCATACAACAAAAACACTAACCCAGGAACCTATCCTTGCAACAAAGCCCAATGCCAACTCTGTCCACATATCTATTCAAGTGACACCATCATAGGACCTAATCACATCAACCACGCCATCAGGGGCTCGTTCACCTGCACATCTACCAATGTGATATATGCCGTCATGTGCCAGCAATGCCCCTCTGCCATGTACATTGGCCAAACCGGACAGTCTCTACGCCAAAGAATAAACGGACACAAATCTGACATCAGGAATCATAACATTCAAAAACCAGTAGGAGAACACTTCAACCTCTCTAATCACTGAGTGACAGACTTAAAGGTGGCAATTTTGCAACAGAAAAGCTTCAAAAACAGACTCCAAGAAGCTGTTGAACTTGAATTAATATGCAAACTAGATACCATTAACTTAGGTTTGGACAGAGACTGGGAATGGCTCGGTCATTACTTTAATTGAATCTATTTCCCCTAGTTAACTACCCTCGCTCACATCTTTGTGTCAACTGTCCGAAATGGGCCATCTTGATTATCACTTCAAAAGTTTTTTCCCCCTGCTGATATAGTTTCTCTTAATTAATTAGCGTCTTAAAGTTGGTATAGGCACTTCCACCTTTTCATGTTTCTCTGAATGTATAAATATCTGCTTACTGTGTGTTCCATTCCATGCGTCTGATGAAGTGAGCTGTAGCCCACGAAAGCTTATGCTGAAATAAATGAGTAATAGTAATAATAATAAGTAATCCTGTTCTTTTTGCTCATACTGAGATGTATCTTACTCCACTCGTCGTCAGTGGGACAACTTGCAATGTAAAGTACTGTTGAGCATGTGTAAAGGTATCCAAATCCAGTCCTAAAAGTTGAGTGTTTCTCATCACACTTCATGAAGGACGGGAGAGTGTCCTCTTAATGACAACTGTTGCCCCATATCCTTTCCCAAAGCTGAAGTATCTCCAGTGCATTCAAGCGGCAATATCCTCCAGCTCATAAAGACTGAATTAGCAGGGCCTGTGAGAAAAGACAGGTACTGTTAAAGAATTGTACGTACTTGTATGGAATACCTAGTTAGTTTATATTTGAGTTTGATAATTGGGCACTTAATTAATCCAGTGTTGAATGCATAACACAGGCAGATGAAAATGATAACAATTTTGAGACAATGTGCAAAATCATAGGTGCTTCACTGCAAATTAATTAAATATTTCATTTCTGTTTGCAGACAGACCTTCTTGAACAAGTTGCACTCCTGCAGTTATCTAATTAGAAGAGGTCACAAAACAGATCCATGTGGAAATAGCATGTAATTACTAATTAAGTAAACTAATTGCTGCTTTAAACCACTGTTTCATTAAATTCTAATACTGAGCTGGGTAAAGTATTCTGCACACCAAGCACCACGTAAAAAACGATAATATTGTAAATGCTAAAAGCCTGTGTTGTCCCTGTGCAGAATCCTCACTGCAACTGCTGTACACAGAATGACTCCAGTCTTTTATGGAATGACCACACTGGCTTAGGTGATCTACCTAGTGATGAGAGAGCCTCATAAGGTTCAGACAGGCTCCTTCTAAACACCTAGGACATGGAGCTTTCACTTGGGTATTGAACAAAATTCTGAAAAAGCAAAAGAAGTCACAACAAATAGTGGTTTCTTTCTTTGTTCCCTGTGTTTTCATGTGTATGTGACTCTATATGTTCAGAGATGTTTTGAAATGATGATTTTTTTGTATTCATTATGGCCGTAGAACCTATTGAAAAGGCTTTATTGGAAAAATGTGTTTTGTTTACACTTTGATCTGAGCTGGGGCTCACTCCGCTATCTTAGGGCAAAATGTTGAGTAGCTGGGTTCCCAGCATTGAGAATAGCCAGGCAAGTGGTCAGGTTATGGCAATGTGTAGGTGATTATCTAAGTTGCATTTACTTCACTCATCCAAAAAGCAGGCTGAAAATTCTGTGAGAAAAGACATTTGTCCGGACAGGAGTTTGCAATTCAGGTCAGGCTTCAAGAAAATATTTGGCTTGAAGTAAAGGAGCTGCCATGTCAGAACAGACATGTTAGTCCAGTCTCCCTGGCTCTGAAGAGAGCATTTGGTCCTAAGAAAGAAAGAAAATATGTCAATGAGAATTATGAGAAACATTCCTTTGAGTCAGGAATGACTAAACTCCTTTAGAAAGTAGTTTTGCAAATTCATGTCTCTCTAGTTTCATATACTATGGCTGCACCCTATGATGTCGTCAATAAAATGTATAATGCTGTAGGACTTCATTTAGGCAATATAATCTTAAATTTTTGCTGAGAGAATATTAGTTTTCACTTGCTTCATGTTCAGTCTGCATTGTAATTAGATTATCTAGTGACACCTACTGACGGAGACCAGAACACAGATATAAGTGGAAGCATGCTGCTTGCCAAAGATTCTAGCTGGGGAGGAAAACTCTAGCCATTCTCTCCTAGTCAAATAATAATAATTAAAAATAATTGACCAGGCTCTAGACTCACAGCATAATAAAGTCAATTGTTGTTGTGAATGTCATCCCCTTGATTAGGTTCCCTGAGATCCTTCTGGCTTTAACTCTTTGGCTCATATCTCTGGCAGGTTTTCTGTCGTGACATCCATTTGAATCATACAGGATGTAGTGAGGCGGGGTAGCCTCCTGAGGATCCAGATTGGGAGGGCCCCTGCACTGAGCTTTGACCAGGTCTGCACCAGGGAATCTCAGGCCTGCGAGCCATCCTCCCTGAAGTTGCCAATGCCGGTGGAAGTGAGCCCCAAGCCTGTCATGGCTCTCCTGGATTCGGGATGTGGGCAGACCCTCATACGGCAGGCAATCATCCATAACCAAAAAAGGACTGAGGGAGAGATTTGACTCCAGTGTTCACAGAGACATAAAAGTATACCCCTGGCTCCGGGTACTTCTAATGAGCGCTTTAATAGAACGCTCAAGACAATGCTGAGGAAATTTCCTCCTCAAGAACTGCAAAAGTGGGACCAGCTACTTCCACCGTTGCTCCTGGCCATCCGCAAGGTACTCCAGTCATCAACTAAGTTCTCCCCTTTTGAACTCTTGGATGGAGCCAGCCCAGCGGGGTACTGGATCTGGTGAGAGAGGCCTGGGAGTACACCCCCTCAGCCTCCCGAGGGCTCCTCCAATATGTACTGCAATTGCGAGACCGGCTTGACCGAGCTGGGACCCTCGCCCGAGAAAATCTTCAGGTGGCCCAAGGGATCCTGGAGAGGTGCTATAACCACGGGGCCCGAACAAAAAGCTTTGCACCTGGGGACCGGGTACTTCTACTCCTCCCATCAGATGAGTCGAAGCTCCTGGCCCGGTGGCAAGGTCTGTATGAAATCGTCTGTCAGATGGGGCCTGTCACCTGCAAGGTTCACCAGCCCAACCGGAGGAAGAAGAAACAGGTGTACCATGTGAACCTCTTGAAACCCTGGCATGCCCGGAAAGGATTGCTAATCGCCCCCTACCCACCCGAACCAGCCCTTAGGGCCCCAAGCACCTGAGTTGGACAAGATGGAGGAGCCTCAGTTGGGTGGCACGCTGTCAGCTGATCAGCAGAAACAAGCTCAGTGCCTCCTGGAAGCCTTCCAGGAGACTTTCATCATACGCCCTGGCCATACCACCGTCGTATGGCACACAATCCAGATGGCCCCGGGACAGGTAGTCCGAGAAGCGACCCGCTCCCTCCCACAGCAGATGAAAGAGATCATGGAAAAGGAGATCCAAATGATGGCAGAATTGGGAGTCATCAAGTGTTCGCGAAGCGTGACGCAGCCCGTGTACTGGTTCCAAAACCTCATGGGAGCCATCGCGTCTGTATCGACTTTTGGAAGGTAAATGCGATCTCAAAGTTTGACACCTATCCGATTCCCCAGATTGATGAGCTCCTCGACTGTCTTGGAAATGCCAATTACATCACCACACTTGATCTCACAAAAGGGTATTGGCAGATCCCCCCGCCTGGACTAGCATTCCAGAGAGAAGACAGCGTTGGCCACTCCGACAGGGCTGTATCAATTTGTCCGAATGCCTTTCGGCCTCCATGGGCCCCCGTTACTTTTCAGAGCATGATGAATCACCTCCTGAGTCTGCATATCCCCTACATGGCCACTTACTTAGAAGACGTTGTTATCTATACTCACCATTGGGAAGAACACTTACTATGGGTAGCGGCGGTCCTGCGGACCATTCGGAAAGCTTCGTTCCCCATGGTGGCTGATGTATCAGTGACGTAGTGAGGTGGGGTGAACTCCTTACAGCAACACAAGGTCTGTCTAAACTAGTTTTAAAAAGAACTGAAAATCAATGTTATAGATTTACCCTTTGACCACCGACATCTGCACATTCATCCTACGTGTGTCTTAGGGCTTATCTAGATGAATAGTTAGTGCACAGCAAGTGGGAGTGTAAATCTAAAATGCACTAGCATGCCACGCACTAACTGTTCATCTAGACAAGCCCCTTAGTAGCTCAGCTCACCGTTCCGGTAGGTGAAGCCACCTTAAAATATCCTGTTGCAGCTTCATAGATCTTCCAGATGTGACCATCCATGGTGGAAGTGGTTGTGTTGTAGTCTTTGTTCTACCTCCAAACTGGATGTTTTGCAAAGTACTGTGGCAGTTCATACTGCACTGCTGCCAGGTGCAAACAGTTGATAAATGGGGGAAAGATACAGAGCAATTGCACAAAAACCAAGTAAACTTAGTGCTTGAGGTGAAAGGCAAGTGCATCATGTCCAGAAATTCTATCCTTACAGGAGGGAGCAGCGTCTAATCTCTTTGCTCTTTATAGAATTTTTCGCTGCCTTGCAATAATGGCCCATTTCTGAAAATCACAGGACAAGCTATGTTCCTAATCCAGAGGGTGCTCCATGCACACAAATGTGTGTATGCTGCCATCCACTGCACCCTTAACATGAGCAACGTATGTAGGCTGAAAGGAACAATAAAGAGTGCTCACGGCATGGTAAGATAGCCCACTGGAATCCTCCCCTGAACTGGCAGGATTCCTTCTAATCAAGAGCCATCTGTGTCCTTGGTCTAAGTCTCTCCATGCAGCCCTTTGTGCAGGGCCGGTGCAAGGAAGTTTCACGCCCTAGGCAAAACTTTCTTGCACCAGCCCTGCATCGTCCCCACCCAATGCCGCCCCCCCAGCCAGCTCCCCCGTCCGTGGGTGCTCAGCCACCTCTCCCCCCCCTGCCCGCGGGAGCTGAGCGTGGAGCCGGGGGCAGCAGGGCGGCTCACCCGGCTCCCCGCTCAGGCGCTGAGAGGGGTGGGGCAGTGGGGCAGCTCGCGCCCGGCGCTGAGCAGGGAGCTGGGAGGCAGTCGCCCGCCACCCCCCAAATCCTGGCAACCTAGGCAACTGCCTAGGGTCACCTAGTTATAGCACCGGCCCTGCCTTTGTGCACACAGGTACGGCTAGTTTGGAAAATCTGACTAACGCTTCTGTTGGGGGTGGGGGACTCCCAAATCTTGGGGTCCCCACTGCTGCTAACATGATGTGTAGTGGTGCTTCCATTCCAAGCTGCTTCTTGCTGACTGGGAAGCCTGTACTGCTAATAATCTGAGTGGCCCCCTCACCCGGAGAATCAGGAGGTCTCTAATTTCATTGTAGCCCTGCATAGGGCATGAGACAAGTTCCCCTGCTTCTTCCTGTTTATCAGGAAATCTCCTTCCATTGCTCCCCTAACTCAATCCATAAGGAAGATACCAACTAGTCCTGGACAAAATGGAGCAGTTTCTACCATGCACCAAACCCCACTCGTCGGTCGGGGGTTGTCCGGGAGCCAGGAAGCACTGGCCTTGGCATACGTTAGGGCAGCCTCCAGGCTTCTCTAACTTACACCATCAGTGTATGAGCTCTAAGGGACCACATACTAGCTGAAAATCAGTCTAGCATAGTTCCACCCCAAAGCACCCCCTATGCTGGCTTGTGGGGGACAGCTGGAAGGGGAGGCAGTTCCTCCAGCTTCATGCTCAACATTCAGCTCAGCATTTCCATCCCCACAAACCCTTGCCCAGGAGGGAATTCTCCACTGGCCATTTATGGGTAGAATCCTTTGCTCTGCCCTTGTGGGGAAGATGGTCAGGAGAAGACTGTTGATGGCATCCCGGACCTTGTAGGCGGTCTAATCAAATGACTTTGCACAGGGCTCTAGATTTTCCTGAGTCAGCCTTCTACTCAGGTAGGATTTGACTTTAATAGCTGTTATTTTAATGGTATTTAAATGGCATTTCTGTGAGTGTCAGTCTTCGACAGGAAATTGAAGTTTTTTCCTGTGGTTAACAATGATTTTACTGCTCATACTGCAGCTTAAAATGCGACTCTATTAGCACAGATGGCGTTGTATGAGGGCTGTCAAACCATTAAAAAAATCTCCATTTATCACAGTTTTAATTGCACTGTTAAACATGAAGAGAATACCGTTTATTTAAGTATTTGTGGATGGGGGGGGAAGTGTGTATGTGTGTCGGTATTGGGGGGAAGTGTGTGTGAGAGAGACTGTGTGTGTGTTGGGGGAGTGTGTAAGAGAGAGAGTATGTGAGACAGAGTGTGTGTGTGTGTGTGTGAGAGAGAGAGAGAGAGAGAGACAGAGAGAGAGAAAAACAGTGTGTGTGTGGAAGGGAGGGAGACAAGAGTGGGGGGGGGGGGCAGGGGCTAGGTGAGAGACAGTGCTCTGTCTCTTTAAGCAGAGCACTCACCAGCCTGAAGGCTTGTTCAGACAGCAGCAGCCAGGGCAGCTCCCGCTTCTAATCCAGAAGCAGCAGCACAGACAGGCTCCCTGTCCCTCCACCCCAGCTCAGCGGCTTCGCGTACATGGGTGGCGGGGGGGATGGGACACACTGATAGGGTGACCAGATGTCCCGATTTGTGGGTCTTTTTCTTATATAGGCTCCTTTTACCCCCCATCCCGTCCTGATGTTTCACACTTGCTGTCTGGTCACCCTACACACTGAGATCAGTCCCTCTGCTCTGCACAGCAGACAGGTTCCAGGTCCGGAGCACCTTGGCCAGGGGCAGCTTCAAGGTGTGTGTGTGTGGGAGGGGTGGGGGAATAGGAGCAGCAGCGGCTGCAGAGGGCAGCAGAGCAGAGCAGTGGGAGGAGGAGGGGCTTCCCTGCTTTGGAGGCACTCCCCTGAGCATGGCACCCTAGGCAGTGGCCCAGTCCACCCGCCCCTAAGCCTGGCTCTCCTGAACCAGCAGCAGGGAGGCTGCCCCTGTTCCCCGACCCCAGCTCAGGGTGACCGGGTACACGATGGGAAGGAAGGGAACACGACGACATCAGCCCCACCCCCGCGCTGCACAGCTCCCGGTCTGGAGCAGCTTGGCCAGGAGCGGCTAGAGGGGAGGGGGGCACCTCTGCCCCAGAGGTACGCGGTGGTGCCCCCCTGAGCATGGCACCCTGGTGTGCAATCAACGCTCGTTAAAAAATACAACGTGTCAATTTGTTTTGAGTTAATCGCATGCATTGATTGACTGCGATTAATTGACAGCCCTACTTTGTACCCAAGTGCCTCCCTCCTGGACAAGGCAGCTCTGTTGGTTTCACACAGTCGGGGCTTCCAGCTGGTGGCTGCTCCTAGCACCACTCATCCTGACCATGGAGAAGGTCCATGGTAAGATGATACAGCCACAGGCTATATCCACAGGACTGGTGGGAGGATGGTGTGAGTCCAGTTCAGGACCACCAAACCTTCCCCCAAACCTTCTGGTTCCTCCACTCCTGCAGCTCCCTGGAGTTCTTTGTGGGGTCAGAAGGAAGGAAGGATGCTGCCATGGAGAAGGCTGATCCTCCATTTCACACAGGATGGGAGATCTCTGCGCAGAGGGTATCCTCCATACACCAGTCTTGGGACCATGGTTGGACTGTTAGTTATTACTAAGTCCTTATCCCAGAAAAACACTCCTCACTTACAGCAGTGCAATCCCATTGATTATGGTCCAGTTGCACTTCTTTTTAGCGTATGTGCAAAGTGCCTCAGGTGGCACGTGACTATGATTCATCCACCGCTGGTTGGGTCATCAGCTTCCCAAACCCGGTGCTGACGGGGAGTGCGACGTGAACGCTGACCCATGCCCTCCCCCACAGTTGCGCTGAAGTACCAGGGCAGGAGAATTTGGCCGAATGAGAGTTTTAGCAAAGAAAAGGCTGAGGAAGAATTTGGTACATTCTGATTAAGGAATCTGATTTAAAATGAAGTTCTCGCAAGATTTCAGCCCCTTCTGATCTGGGAACAGAAACTAGGCCCTGTCCATTTTAAATCAAAGCAAACATCAGAGGGTGGGCACAAATATGGGGATTTGAATTTGAACCCCCACCGGCCCCCAAAATTCCAAACGGTTCAGATGTGAGGTTCCATTGTGAGGTTTCATTTTGTGCACTGCAGGCCTGCTACTGCTGTGAAGGGCTTGGCCATTACTGCATCTTTGTGCTCACCTGATGGGGCTAGCAGTGCTGGCCACCCGAAAGGGGGCAGGGAAGAGTGAGGAGGTGGGGCAATGGCCCTGCACCCCCTGTGCTGGCCAATGGAGAAGAGTGCATGATTTAGGGGTGAAGCAAAAGGCACATGCCCCCTGCACATCAGGGATCCCTGAGAGGCACTGAGCAAGCCTGATGCCTGCTCTACACTTAAAACTTAGGTCAACATAGCTACAGCGATCAGGACTGTGAAAAATACACATCCTTGAGTGCCAGAGCTCTGTTGACCTAACCTAGACACAGCTAGATTGACAAAAGAATGCCCCCAGTCTACACTACAAAGTTAGGCTGATGTAAGTCCATATACATTGACCTAGTTATACATGTGTCACTTAAATTTGTCTCCCACAAGTACAAGTGGCATACTATACTTTCCTGAGCAGTGCAGAGCCAGGGTTGACCAACAGAGCTCAAAGCAGTGCAAGTGTAGATACTATATTCGTTGTGTAAACTCTAACCATCCTCCAACACCTAGTCCATAATGCCTCTGTTCCCATGACAGTGACCATTATGGGCACAATTTTGAACACCACTGCCCAGGGGTCACAAAGACCACAAGTCCATGCCCTCCTCCACCTTTAAAACTGTTGTGTTTTTTCAAATGCCTTTTCTTGATTGCCCAACTTGGTAAGCTGTCATGACTGGGATGTGGGCAGTCTGACTAGTAATCAGAGCAGACGTCAGAAGCCAGGCCAGGTCAGATACCAGGTGACCAGAGTCTGAGATATGCCAGAGGGCAGACTGAGAATCAGGTGTCAGGAGGCCAGGAGGGTCAGGTTACTAGGAGATGAGAGTCAGGAAATAGGAGCAGGAGGGGAGGCAGTGTTAAGCAGGGGGGAAACCCGGTTGCATGGACGACTGCCTGTTCCTTTGCTTGATTTCAATAGAGACAAGGAGGGTGAGGTAATATTTTTTTATTGAACCAACTTCTGTTGGGGAAAAGACAAGTTTTCAAATTTACACAGACCTCTTTGTCAGGTCTGGTTTAAATAGAAGCTGAGAACCAATCAGGACCTCCAGAGTTCCGCCAATCAGATCCCAGGACAGGAGTCATCTGTCGGAGTTGAGCTTCTAGTTCTGGTGACTTAGCAGGTCACTGGTTGGCAGGTTGGAACTTACTGGTTTGTAAGAGTCCTGTGGACTAGGGTTTGAGACTGTGGTCCTAGACACAAGCGCATGTAGCAGCTCACGTTGAAGTGTGGATCCAACGGCCAAACCAACCAGCTCTCTGTGTGCTGGCTCAATGCACACAGAGAGCTACTAGATGCACTCCTGGTTGGAGCAGGCAAGAAGTACTGGATTTCCTTTACCTGTGGAGAGAAGGGGCTCTGTAAGCACAGCTATGGATAGAGCCCTACCAAATTCACAGTCCATTTTGGTCAATTTCACGGTCATAGGATTTTTAAAATGGTAAATTTCATTATTTCAGCTATTTAAATCTGAAATTTCATGGTGTTGTAATTGTAGAGGTCCTGACACAAAAGGGAGTTGTGCGGGGGTGGGGGGGTTCTGCAAGGTTATTGTATGGGGGGGTTGTGATATTGCTACCCTTACTTCTGCGCTGCTGCTGGCAGCTGCGCTGCCTTCAGAGCTGGGCAGCTGGAGAGCGGTGACTGCTGGCTGGAAGCCAAGCTCTGAAGGCAGAGCCACCGCCAGCAGCAGCGCAGAAGCAAGGATGCCATGGTATGGTATCGCCACCCTTCCTTCTGCGCTGCTGACTGCAGAGCTGGGCCCTGAGTCAGCAGCCGCCAGTCTCCAGCCACCCAGCTCAGAAGTCAGCACAGAAGTACAGGTGGCAATACAGTGACTCCCCTAAAGTAACCTTGTGACCCCCCTGCAACTCCCTTTTGGGTCAGGACCCCCAATATGGGAAACACTGGCCTGCCCTGTGAAATGTGTAGAGTATAGGGTAAAAGCACACAGAAAAACAGATTTCACAGGGGGAGACCGGATTTCACGGTCCGTAATGCATTTTTCCTGGCCATGAATTTGGTAAGGCCCTAGCTGTGGACCATAGAAACATTGACATCTACAAGCCAATTGTGCTGGCAAAGGAGCATGACAGGGATCAGAAACAATGATACGTGAAAGTGAAGAAACTACATGTAAGCGGGGGAATGGCCTTGCTAGCTTGGGGAATTTTCCTGGCTACTATATTACCCTGGAGAAATCAGATGGCAAACGTATCTGAGTCCTCACCCCAACTCCCTTTACCCGGATGCCTGCCTGACCTCAAGGACTCCTCTTTCTCTCCCCCATTCGGCGAAGTGCTCATAACTGCACTAAGGCTCGGCCCAGGATTTCTGGGGGCTTAACCCCCAGTCTCATTGTGGTTCGCTCAGGACAGGGGCTAGAGTGTCCCCACTCTGGGTTACTCTCTCCTCACTGACCACTTCCCTTACCCAGTGATCACTACATTGAGTTTAAACCACACACAATTTGTTAAACAGCAGCTGTAAAGAAATAAGGGGAAAACTGAGACGGTTAAAGGATCAAGGAACCCCATGCTACGGGCACGGAGACACTGTGAACAATAGTCTCTGGAACTCAAGAAAATTCAGACTATTCCTTATACATCCCGGCCTCCTTCCCAGGCCTGGATGTGCTGCGGTGATACCCTGGGTAAGACACCCACACTGGTGGTGGCCACATGCTCTCAGGTTCTTGGTGGCAGGGACCCTACTCTCCAGTATCAGCCCTTCATCGGGTTCACATCCCCCCTCTGAGTCCAGTGTTCAAGACCCTCTTGCCTGGCCGCATCTCCCTCCATTGGGCCCTCTCTGCCCAGAATCCCCACCTCCTTCTTCCTAGCCGCTCACTGCACTTGGTTCCAGTTTACTTGCTGCATGGCGGGCCTGCCACTATCCCGGTTCTGGTCCCGTGGCTCTCCACTGTAGCTCAGTTCTGGCTCACCATCGACGTAGCTGGTCTCCACTGCTCTAGCTCCCCTGGCTCTGGGCTGCTGCTCCGGCTCCCCTGGCTCAGCTCTACTCTGGCCTGGCAGCCCCAGCTCACATGGAGGACAGGTCTTGGGTTCTCAACTCCCTCATTGGCTTGCCAACCCTGTCAATCCAGCTCACTTGGAGTGCTGGTCTCTCTCTGTTGGCCCTGGGGACCAGTCAGTCCCAGGATCTTGGCTCCTCTTTGACCCTTTGTCTTTCTCCTTGAATTTCGAGATGCCCATCCAAAAAACCCACTAAGTTTCAGTAAGGGGCCAGCAGCCCCATTACGTACACGAGGCACACCACAGAATGAGAGAGGGCAACAAGAGAACTGGTGCTCCTCTGCGGACTGCTGCTTTTACAGTGACCCCACCAACACCCCACAGACCACGGGAGGAGCCCAACATGGAGACCCCTGCTGTGAAAAGTGAGGAGGAGGAAGAGCGGGGAAGATGCAGTAGAGGACTCAAACCATGCCAAGAGCCAGGAACTGTTTGAAACTCCACAGCAGTCTAGCTAGTGCCCCCAGGTGAGCACTGCTGATGAAGGAGAAAGGAGCATGGGTACGTGTACACATGCATTATTCCTTGTGATTATTTTTTTGCTTTTCCTCCCTCAAACTTCGCTGCCCTTCCTACCTCCCCCCTCACCTTTGTTCCCCATTTAGAAATGCCGTGTCAAACCTCCCCACCTCTCTGTGAGGGACACAGGTGCTGGTAGTTGTCCTAAGGCAGCAAGCTTGCACCTATTCCTTTCCGGATTGGGCATTTGCTTACATGGGTCCAGAAACTCCTGACACAATTATGTACAAGATTTATACCATTTATATACAAGATTATTAGGCAAGGGAACGGGTACAGACCAATGGGCTGGAATGGAGCTGGGAAATTTAAGGGAGTTCCACAACAACAGTGAAACAATAACGCAATCCCTTCCCCCACCTCCAGATGTGCCTAAAACTTTTACCCCCCTCCCAAAGCCAAACCCCACTGGTGGTGCACATCAAGCTGAGATGTGCCAGCCTGGTGATCTGTGCTGTTCCTCTGATGGCTGCTCTCTTTGGATCTCTGGCCTGGTGGGGAATATTGCTCCACAGCTACTTGGCCTTCACCTTCACCCTTGTAGTTTAAGATGATCTTTAGACACTACAGATACTTTTAGCCTGGAAAAAACATTTGAGGAGCATCTAGACTAGTGGTGGCGAACCTGTGGCCAATGGGCCACATGCAGCCCATCAGGGTAATCAGCTGGTGGGTCGCGAGATAGTTTGTTTACATTGACCGTCCACAGGCATGGCTGCCCACAGCTCCCAGTGGCCACGGTTCAGTTTACTCAAGGTAAAACACTCTAGTGAAGACCAGCCCTACGAGGCATGATAGAGCCATGGAAAAGCCAACATAGTGAACATTATTTAGTTAATAAATAAACTGAGCAGTATAGGAAGGCTTCTTTGTGTATTCACAAAGTATTGGAACATCAGTTTCCAACAAGAGAGCACTGCTGGCATTAGTGAGAGACTGTAAAATTAATTCTGCTGCTCCTGCAGCCTTTCAGGCAGGGGCAGTGAATCAAGTCACTCAGCTATCACTACATTAATTTAAAAAATAGTCTAGGGCTCCCACATTCTTGGCCTCCTTCCCCAGCAAACTCTGTATAGTGCTTCATTTGAGGTGAAGTTAGTTTATCTAACATATGAAAGGCATGGGCAGTTTTAAGCCAGCTCCAGTATGAGACGAATATGATTGGCTTTTTTCTGTATTGGTTGTCAGTGATTCATGTCTATTTAGGGACTTTGAACAGATGGAGTAATTGTGGCTATGTCAGAGTAGACTGATTTAAATCAAAGTGATTTAAGGCAACGATTTTAATCATGATTTAAATCAGCAAGTAGGAAGCCTTGATTTAAATGATCAAATTTAATCATCCTTTGCATCTGTACTTTTTAGTTGTTCTCCTACAGAAAGGCTGATTTTCATTGGTTGGTAACCATTAAAGCATGTTGATTTACAGCTAAGCATTGCCTTTATGTAACCCACACACCTCTTGGTGGTGGTGTTCTGTCCCCAGGAGTGGCACTGACACCACTTAGTGAGTCTGCTACAACCTTCACTAAGAGCCATGTGGCTTTTAGCTCATGCAGTAGAGGCTCCTACACGAAACTCTAGAAGTCTTAGGTTCAATTCCTCCTACTGACAACCAGGGTTTGTGGGTGTTACATTTACACTAAATTTGGTGCTCCTTTTTGCTAACCTGGAAGATAGATAGATAGATAGATATAGTGTATCTATAGATATCACACCTATTTAAGACTTACTTAAAATAACTTCACTTTCATTTATTCAGATTCTTAACTTTTACCTTTTTAATTACGTTTTGGAAGATGATAAATGATTAATTTCTTATTTACTAGATGATTACTTTTTATTATGATTTGTATCACATTTTATTGGGATAGAAATTCAAATTCAATTAAAATGCAGAAAAACAGCATTTTAATTTTTATATTTATTAAAATGACCTTAGAAGTGCTTGATGCATAAGAAAAAAAGTTTATCAAAGCTTGTTTTTCATTTAAAATTAACCCATTTATAAATCAAAGGAAGTGTTATATATGGGTAATGAATTGAAATGATTGTTTCTGGTCACCACGTCCTTGAAGATTTTAGAACTAGTAGATCTCACCATCTTATCTAGTGTTTTTATTCATAGATTGGAAGAGGAAAACAAGCTCACCTCTTTTTTCTATTCCTGATCAGTGTCTCAACTTTGAATGCACTAGACATTGAACTGAACTAGTTGAATAAACTGAAATAAAGAAAATATTCGTGCCGAAGGAGCTACTGCTGTCAAAAGCTCACTTTGCACTTAACAAACTCTGCTTCCAAGCAGTTAGCCAGTGCCTTCCATCAGTTCAGTGGTTTGACTTTCTTTAAAACTGAGTAGCAAGCATGTACTGCTTAATATATTTTCTGTGTTAAATTTAAATGATTTTAATAGATTAGAGTAAATGTAGGCCTAACCTTAATTTAATTGTAAATAGGTTTATTAAAAAACAACCCTGTATTTAATTTAAATTTCAAAAAATCCAATTAAGTAAAATAAAACTGATTCTTTGTTTAAATCATTGATTTTTATCCATCCTGGTTGTATGGGCTTCTCAGAACCTTGAGGAATCAAACTGGACCTCAAAACTGTTGTTTCAGCCATGTCGGTCCTAGGATACTAGAGAAACAAAGTGGATGAGGTAATATCTTATATCGAACCAACTTCTGTTGGTGAGAGAGACAACCAACAGAAGTTGGTCCAATAAAAAATATTACCTCACCCACCTTGTCTCTCAAGACTGAGTAACATTTTAACCTCCAGTGGATGAGATGCTTTAAATGATGGTCAAAGCAATATTTTCAGGTAGTTCATCCAAATGCTTTCCCTAATGCCAACATCACTTTCCTTTTGCCTGGATTAAGCTTTAGACCACTGCCTTTTATCCATGTTCCTACTTCATTCAAGCAATGTCTCAGGAAGGGACTCACCATTTCCATCTTCTTTCAGGTGGTGATAAAGCTGGGTGTCATCTGTAAATTGCTTGCATGTAAGCCTGTATTATCTCCCAATCTAAGTCTTTGTGTGGATCTTGAATAAGAGAGATGATATGCTAATTCCCTGTGTGACTCTGCATATATGGGTCCTTGTAGAAGCAAAGTTGTCTTTTGGAATCTACCAACAAGAAATGAGCAGAGTCTCTTTAATGCAATTCCATCTAAACTTGCCAGTGGCAGGAAGAGAGTGAGCATCATATCATGGTCCCTGGTGTCAAAGGCTGCTGAAAGATCCAGCAGAATGAGTATTGACATTTGACATGACATTATCCATCATTGCTGTGAGTGCTGTCTCTTGATTGGAATGAGCAGAGCTGACTTGTGGCAACTTGCCACTTTCAATTCTAGGAAGAGAGAACTTAATAAAAATAAATGTCTCGCCGAGAATTTTGAACTGTCTCCAAATCCCTCCATCATACATACTTTATGCTGATTTTTAAAATATAACGGGATATTTTACATGACTTTATATGACAGGGAAAGGAACTCAGGATCAGTTAGACTATCTATGTCCAAATAACTGATGAGCATCCAATTGAAACAATTGGTTACAAAAGCATATGACTGAAGCAGCCTATTGCTTATAGTTTTACATGCAACTGTCCACTCTTGAAAGTTTTTGAAGTAACTGGGAGCTATCGGTGCTCAGCACCTTTGAAAATTTGGCCACTCAGTTAGATGCTTGTCAGGATCAAGGCCTCTATTACAAACAAACACAACACAAACCAACCAGGTAAAACACAACTTTCAAGAGTGGACAGTTGCATGTACAACTATAAGCAATAGGCTGTTTCAGCCATATGCTTTTGTAACCAGTTGTTTCAACTGGATGCTTGTCAGTTTCAGTAATTGGTGGTGGTTGCTATCTGCTATCTGCCTAACTGCTACAGACTAGGGACTGAATGGCTGGGCAGCAGTTCTGCAGAAAAGGACGTAGGGGTTATGTTTGACGAAAAACTGAATATGAGTCAACAGTGTGCCCTTGTTGCCAAGAAGGCTAATGACATTTTGGGTTGTATAAGTAGGGGCATTTCCAGCAGATCGAGGGACGTGATCATTCCCCTCTATTCGGCACTGGCGAGGCCTCATTTGGAGTACTATGTCCAGTTATGGGCCCCACACTACAAGAAGGATGTGGATAAATTGGAAAATGGCCAGCGGAGGGCAACAAAAATGATTAGGGGGCTGGAGCACATGACTTATGAGGAGAGGCTGAGGGAACTGGGATTGTTTAGCCTGCAGAAGAGAAGAATGAGGGGGGATTTGATAGCTGCTTTCAACTACCTGAAAGGGGGTTCCAAAGAGGATGGGTCTAGACTGTTCTCAGTGGTAGAAGATGACAGAACAAGGAGTAATGGTTTCAAGTTGCAGAGGGGGAGGTTTAGGTTGGATATTAGGAAAAACTTTTTCACTAGTAGGGTGGTGAAGGACTGGAATGGGTTACCTAGGGCAGTGGTGGAATCTCCTTCCTTAGAGGTTTTTAAGGTCAGGCTTGACAAAGCCCTGGCTGGGATGATTTAGTTGGGTTTGGTCCTGCTTTGAGCAGGGGGTTGGACTAGATGACCTCCTGAGGTCCCTTCCAACCCTGAGATTCTATGATTCTATGATTATGCCTTGTCCATTTCACATGCTTGGCCAAGTTCTCTGCCAGATCTGATCCAAACTCAGGAATTTTCATTCTGACAGTAATTCCAACAGTTTGACATTTTCTTAGCTCACATTGAAATGAAAAATTAAAATTTCCCCAAAGATGAAAATTCCCCAAATTTTTGTTGTAGGAATAGCAAACATTGTTCCAATAACTTGAAATACTTTGTTTTGACCTTATCAAAATGAAGCACTTCCTTAATTTTTCATCAGCAATTTTGACAAAATTGATACATTCTTGTGAAATATTTCAAGTTGAATCAGCATTTTTTGGATGGAAAAAACTGTTCAGCTGGAAAATAGTTGACCAGCTCTCTTCTGTGCATGTGCCTCTTCTGCACACCAGAGCTGAGGGAACCAAGGAGCAGTTTATGGCTCCTTGATTCTCTGCCAGGCCTAAAGTTAGGGCAACTGTGGGGCTATTTTGAGCTGTAGCAACTAGCTATAATCCCACAAAGGGAGCCAATTTGGAAACAGCCAATGTATGTCTGTCCAGCAGAAGCAAAGGAGAAACAGTTAAAAGGTTCCTGATTAATGTCAGAGAGAAAAACCAAGATCGCTGACAAAATACATTTCAAGGGATTTAACTTTCCAATGGAACTGACTACACCTGACTAATGACTTCACTGGAGAGGGTGAAATCAGAGATAGGGATGCATGTGGTGTTTCTGATCCAAAATCTTGAACAGCATGTAGTTGGCAGTTTTGACCTTAATTTATAATGAAGGACATCTCCTGGAACAAAAAATACTGAAACAACTGGCTTAGTCACATTGCTTAAATACATTATAAGCAATTTGGATAATCTCTGACAGCTTTCATCTTGCCTCCGCCGTTCACTTCCTATATTATTTAGTTTCAAAGAATCTGCAGAACAAAACAAGGAAAACAATTATTTTATGGAACCAAAATCCAGATGAACTCTCATTGTTCTTTTCAAATCTTGTACAGACTATGGTACAAGAACCATCAAATCTTAGAACAGTTCATGGAAAGATACATAGTATCAGGGAATGGACACAACTCTAGGTTTCACAAGAATAATTTCAATCTTCCCTCCATGTAGCATGGCCCCTCTTTGTCTTTTCACAATCTGGCCCATTATTTTCTTCATCTGAATGTTTTCACACACAAATAGACAGATGATATCAAAGGACTTGTACTGGAAACATGCAGCTTCCCAAGAATGCAGCTGTAATGTCAAGTGATGGTCACCCTTGTGGTAAAGCTGCTTTTAAGAAGCTCAAGCCAGGAATCCATGGCAGAGACTCTCACAAAAAAACAAATCAAGGGCACCATTAAAAAAGCCTAATGGACCAATTATGTCTCTAGTGTAGTTCTGTGGAAGTGAATGGAATGACATCTGGGATGAATGTGGTCAAACAGCTGGAGTTAACATTTTGATATAATTTTTTTTGAACGAATGAGAGATGTGCCCATTTAGTTCATCTGGGATATTAATAAGGAAATACAGGCCCAGGACCAGCATAGAATAAAAAAATACAAGTAGCATTTTCCTAGTTATTCATCTGAAATGTCTCATAAAGAAAAGTGCCTATAAATCTGTTTAGCATGTTCATATAAGAAAGGAAGTAATAACCATACTGTATGTGCAATAAAAATATATTTTCATGGTGAAAAAGATTAATTCTTAGTTGAACATCCATCTGTAACGATGCTGGTTCTGGCGGGACCCAACTGAGAGTGCCAGTTCAGGACAAATTGCTTCAAGCAGGGTAATTACAGCCCAAGGCTGGGGTTTTTCCACCTCTAAGGCAAACCAAACCAGCCAGACAGAGGAGACTTTGGTTTTACCCCACTGGCTAACCACAAGTCATCCCAAGCAATCCCCTAAGACACTCCAGTTTCCCAGTCTCACCACCAGTGCCACTCGTTATGGGGACAACTGGTCATGAAAACCAATGCCCCAGTAAAAGAAAACAGGTTCTCCCGATCACAACGGACCAAGCCCCCAGATCCAGGTCAATATACAAATCAGATCTTACCCACAAATCACGCTGTTGCCAATCCTTTAGAATCTAAAATCTAAAGGTTTATTCATAAAAGGAAAAAGGTATAGGTGAGAGCTAGAATTGGTTAAAAGGAATCAATTACATACAATAATGGCAAAGTTCTTGGTTCAGGCTTGCAGTAAAGATGAAATACTGCAGGTTCAAATCAAGTCTCTGGAATACATCCGCAGCTGGGATGGGTCCTTCAGTCCTTTGTTCAAAGCTTCCATTTGTAGAAAGGTTCCTCCACAGGTAAGAAGCAGGAATGAAGAACAAATGGAGATGAGGCAGCTGCCTTTTATAGTTTCTTCCAGGTGTAAAGACACCTCTTTGTCCTTACTGTGGAAAATCACAGCAAAATGGAGTCTGGAGTCACATGGGCAAAGTCCCTGCATATCTTGTTGAGTCACAGGTGTGTCTGCCATCTCTCAATGGGTCCATTGTATCGCTAATGGCCCTTAATGGGCCACCCAGCAGGCCTGGCAGAGCTGATAGCTTGTCCTGGGACCCAGAAGCCCAGCCCCAGTTTGAAATACTGACAGTATAAAGCCAATATTCATAACTTCAACTACAAAACTGATACATACATATAAATGACATAATCATAACCAGCCAAGCATAACCTGGTCTTAGACACCTCATTTGACCCCCTTTATATAAGATTTGGTGCCACTACAGGACCTTGGTTTCAACCATGATCTATATGGTCCCAGTTATTGTCAATAATGTCACACCATCTACCTAACAAAGTCTGATTCTTTTTAGAGCCATATTAGCCACCCTCAAAAATGGGATTCCCAAGGAGGGCACAGTTCTGCCCTTAATTAAAACCCATTAAACTCAATGAGGTTATACAGGTGTAAAGGAGGGCAAAATACAGCTAAGAATGTTTGTAACAAATGCACATGTAAACGTTCCTTCAAAGATTTTTAAATGAATTGAAAAATGCCTCGCAAATATCACCATATTTACTGAACTGAGGTGTGTTTTTAAATAAATATATGCAAATAGAAGGTTCACATTCTACTTTTTTCTGGAAGGGACAAGTAAGTCTCTTTGCAGATTTTGCCCTTCCCAAACTTGGGCTGACTCTAGCGTCTTAAGCACTTTTCAGTTACAACAGCTGCAAATAAATCCCATGTACATTTTTTATGCCATCCACCCCCAAATTAATTGTGTTCACATTTTTGTTTTTGTTTTAAACTCAAGGCTTTCTAAGTGTTTTGATTAATTGTTTCTGGCAGATTAATCTGGATGCATGGATAGAGTGGCTAATAGATTATTAACATCCTTACAGTCCTAACGTTGGAAGCACTTTATAGGTGGGACAGTTTTTTTTGTCCTACTTAACCTCAGTAATATCCTTTTATATGAATAAAAGCAGTGGCATTTTTTGATGAAGAAAGATAGTTAATTAGTTAAGCATTAGTTAATAATTGAATCCTGATTTCTTTATTGATTTTCACATATTGTGCTTTTCCATGGGAATTACAAATTATGTCAACAAGTGCCAAGATAAATATCTTCAGCTTGTAGGCTGAAGAACACGTTCTACCATTCAGTTAATTCATGACAATAATTTGGAAGGAGTCTAAGATGGACACAGCTGGTGTGCAATCAGTGCCTCATTATTAACTGAGCAAAATATGACAGTAATCCCAAATTAATTTCTGAGAACTATCCATGCAAATTGCTTTGCAATAACCCATAATAATAATGTAAAAAGGAATTGCTACTAATATACATATTTGTAATCTTTCATGTACCGTAATGCATATTGAATTTAATAAATATGTACACAATATTATGGACATGTACAATAGAAGTAGAAATTCGCATTGGAAAAGTGGCAGTTCTTATACTCATAGACTCATAGACTTTAAGGTCAGAAGGGACCATTATGATCAGCTAGTCTGAGCTCCTGCACAACGCAGGCCACAGAATCTCACCCACCCATTCCTGTAATAAACCTCTAACCTATGTCTGAGCTATTGAAGTCTTCAAATCATGGTTTAAAGACTTCAAGGTGCAGAGAATCCTCCATCAAGTGACCCATGCCCCATGCTTCAGAGGAAGGCGAAAAAACCCCAGGGCCTCTGCCAATCTGCCCTGGAGGAAAATTCCTTCCCGACCCCAAATATGGCGATCAGCTAACCCCTGAGCATGTGGGCAAGACTCACCAGCCAGACACCCAGGAAAGAATTCTCTGTAGTAACTCAGATCCAACCCCATCTAACATCCCATCACAGCCATGGGCATATTTACCACTGAGAGTCAAAGATCAATTAATTGCCCATCATACCATCTCCTCCATAAACTTATCAAGCTTAGTCTTGAAGCTAGATATGTCTTTTGCCACCACTGCTTCCCTTGGAAGGCTGTTCCAGAACTTCACTCCTCTGATGGTTAGAAACCTTCATCTAATTTCATGTCTAAACTTCCTGATGGCCAGTTTATATCCATTTGTTCTTGTGTCCACATTGGTACTGAGCTTAAATAATTCCTCTCCCTCCCTGGTATTTATCCCTCTGATATATTTATAGAGAGCAATCGTATCTCCCCTCAGCCTTCTTTTGGTTAGGCTAAACAAGCCAAGCTCCTTGAGTCTCCTTTCATAAGACAGGTTTTCCATCCCTCGGATCATCCTAGTAGCCTTCTCTGTACCTGTTCCAGTTTGACTGTGATTGGAGCCCTGCAAATATTAAGATTAATTTCTCTATTCATAGGGCCCAATCGTGCAAAGATCCATATAAGTGCTTACTTTAAGCATGTGCGTAGTCCTGTTGAGTTCAATAGAACTTCTCCCATGTGTTATGTTCACACCATACGCACAGAGAAGTTAGATAAAAACATAAATCCTCTTGCTGCAAGATTACAACATAACTCTATTTTATTTTTTAGAATTCACGGTGATAACACAGAAGAACCCAAACGCAGAGAGAGAAAAAACAGGTTGCTCCCTAAGGCAGTGAGGCACAACTTTCCCACCCTTGCTTTAAGCTAGCTCTTTCCAGAATGTCTATCTACTGACTGACTCAGATGACCCAGATCACATGTCTTCCCTAGGAGCCCTTTAGCCTGCAAGCAGGACCAGGAAATCCATCACACTTAAAATGATAGCTCATTAACTTGCCAATTTTTAACCAGGTTCCAGTACACTACAACAGGCTTAAAGTTTAAGTATATGCTTAAACCTTTGCAGGATTGGAGCAGTAGGGTGTGATCCAAAGCCCACTGAAATCAATGGCAAACCTTCCATTGACTTTGATAGTTGTTGGATTGGATTATGCCCTTAATGAGCATTCTGTTGGATGGCTCTGAAATTATTCGAATAACTCAAATGAAAACAAGAGTAGACCCCAGTATTCCTTACTTCAGCGTAGGCCCCATGACCTGTGTAGGGGAGGAAGAAGGCCTCAAAGGTAACAGACTGGCACAAGAAGATCCCAATTACCAATGACTGTTCAGACCAGGGTTTAACCACCGCTTCTGAAATGGAGCTGACCATACAGGTCTCTCGCGTCTTACGCGGGGGTTCCGTTTTGCGCTGAGCGCGTAAAGCGAAAACCGCGTATACTGAAACGCCATTGAGTTGAATGGCGGATGGAATCGCCCGCAGTACTGATTCCGTTTTTAAACAGTTATTTTTCTTTTTTTTTCTAGTTTTGCCGACCGCGCAAAGCTGAAATTGCGCATGTTAAATGCACGTAAGACGCGAGAAACCTGTAGTTTGTTCTGTCTTCATTTGAAGCTAAACTCTGCTCAGGGCTAGTTCCATTACAGCCATTGCTGGCAGCCATTGTAATTTTCCTAATGCAAACAAGGTCTTTGTGCATTGTAGAACAGTGCAGCACAGTGCCTCTGTCTCTCCACCTTCTCAAGAGTTGATGGGAGCAGGGACGCAGCTAGTGGATCTGCAAACAGATGGATTCACTGACCAAACCCCCACTAGGGAGGAAAGCAAAGGAGGTACAGATAATCTTGCATCTCAGAGGCTGCAAGAACTCCCACAAAGCAGCAGGGGAGCCATGCCAAACCTATGAGAAGGATTCCTTTCCCAATCCCCCAGCCCCTGCATGGAATTTCTGCACTAGAACTCTTTATTCAGTCTTTTCATGGTGTTCAGGATTTGCTGCTCTGTCCTTAGTCACAACAAGCTTTCATTGAAGTCAGATAATATTTAGAAGGCATTTTGAACAAAAGCACGATATGAATAGATTATTAACTACAACTAAGATAGCTATTTGAAAAAGCAAATTTAATGTAAGCTTGAAAGTATTATAGGTTTGTCCTCCTTGTAAATGTACACTAGTATATAAGTGTAAAAGTATTATCAAGTGTAAAAATATAATTAGGCAAGCCGAAAAAGAATTTGAAGAGCAACTAGTAAAAGACACAAAAACTCATGCTAAACATTTTTAAGTGCAGCAGAAGCAGGAAGCCTGCCAGATGATCTGGAAAAGAGGGTAAACAATGAGGTGGCAAAGTTTGCAGATAATAACTATCTTGAGTAATTTTGTAAGTCCAAAGCTGACTGCAAAGTGTTACAAAGAGATCTCTCAAAACTGGGTGACTGGGCAACAAAATGGCAGATGAAATTTAATGTTGATAAATGCAAAATAATGCACATTGAAAAGCATAATCCCAACTATACATTTAAAATGATGGGGTCTAAATTAGCTGGTACCACTCAAGAAGAAGATCTTGGAGTCATTATGGATTGTTCTCTGAAAACATCCACTTCATGTGCAGTGGCAGTCAAAAAAGCGATGTTAGATGCCATTAGGAAAGGGTTAGATCAGTGATACTCAGACCGAGGCTGGCCAGCTGCAAGTGCGATTTAAATATTAACCAATCAGAATGCTTTTACTATGTTCTTAACCAATTGTAGTTGATAAAATAATAATACTTGGTCAGTCATTTTGCTGTGAGAATAATGTATATATAAATAGTAAATGAAACAATAAATTCACACTACTGTGTCTCTTTGGGTAACATTGATCACTAATTTGGCTCCTGAACCACTGAGGTCTGAGTATCACTGGGATAGATGATAAGACAGTAAATATCATAATGCCATTATATAAATTCATGGTACACCCACATCTTGAATATTGCATACAGTTTTAGTCACCCTATCTCAGAAAAGATATATTAGAATTGGAAAAAGTACAGAAAAGGGCAACAAAAATGATATGGGGTATGGAACAGCTTTCATATACAGAGAGATTAAAAAGACTGGGACTGTTCAATTTAGAAAAGATACAGCTAGTAAAGGTCTATAAAATCATGAATGGTGTGGAGAAAGTGAATATGAAAGTGTTCTTTACCACTTCACATAATACAGGAACCAAGGATCATCAATTAATTTCATAGGCAGCAGGTTTAAAACAAACATAAGGAAGTACTTCTTCACATAATGCACAGTCAACCTGTGGAACTCATTGCCGAGGGATGTGTGAAGGCCAAAAGAATAACTGGATATAAAAAAGAATTAGATAAGTGTATGGAGGATAGGTCCTCAGTGGCTATTAGCCAAGATGATCAGGGACACAACCCCGCGCTCTGGGTGTCCCTAAACCTCTGACTACAAGAAGCTGAGGCTGGATGACAGAGCATGGATCACTCGATAATTGCCCTGTTCTGTTCATTCCCTCTGAAGCATCTGGCACCAGCCACTGTCAGAAGACAGGATACTGGGCTAGATGGACCATTGGTCTGGTCCAGTATGACCATTTTTACATTCTTATAACCAAATGGTGCGTATGCAAAGATAACTTGGAAAACCAACAAAATGTTCGATAGCAAATGTAAGTTCCAACAGCAAAATACTGTCCTATGCCCTGTTAAGACTTGAGCCATGCCTTTGTACTGAGATTCACATCAACATTCATGAGAACAACATGGACACTGAATAATAAATAATACTGATAAATAAACAACAACAATAATATTTGATACGTTTAATAAGAAGTAATACCCATACTAAGCCTTTGACATTTTCGAACCATTTAAATGCTCGGGGTCAAATTCCGCACTGCTTTGTGCCTTGTATTATCGTGTACAGTTGTCTCCCCTCCTAAGATCTGGCCCAGCAGCTATACTCTGCCCTCTGTATCAGCGACCTCTCTGGCCTTGTTTTCATTAGGGAAAAAACCAACTTTCTGTAATTAAAAAAAATGTTTGACAGAATTTTTTTGACTAGCCCTACTTAGAAGCACAAAACTCAGCGAAAGCCAATGTGACTTGTGCTCCTAAGTCTCTTAGGCTCTATTGAAAATTCTACCTAATATCTCTTGTTTTTTTCTACTGGTGCCACCCAGCCTTGCATCATCCCCTACCCAGGGTTGTGACTTTATGGCACAATCTCAACCTGAACCTCACTGGGATATGTTGACCTAAATACTCCTTGGGTGATCTCTACTGGAGGATGAACCTCCTATGTGACAAGTGTAACTTTCTAATTTGAAAATGTGTACAGAACCAAACCACAGAAGTCTGTCCCCTGATACTGCTGTAATGTCCAGCTACTGTAAGTTAATTGGTCTCACAGGTACCGGTGGAAACCTGCATTTGGTGAAACGTTTCTCTAGATATGCAATTTTCTCTGTTTACTAAATATAACTCATGATGGCAAGAACATGAAAATAAAGTGTTATTTATTCTGCAAATCCTGTCTGAATAGTGTGTAAGCAGAGTCAGGATGAGCTCCACCCTGACATCTGGTGGGGAGTCATGGCAAAGCACGCCAGGGGCTGATCCAATTTGCATAGGCACACCCACCCTGCCTGGTACGAACCATAGTGACCCAAATGGGCATTTTGGGCTGCTGTAGGATCCCCAGTTTTCTGTATTGGGGCAGGAATTTCTGTTATTGGGGCAGGAAGAATAAACTGTTGTTATACTGCTTATGTAAATCATGGACAGTGGAACTGTACTTGGCCTTTTGTCATGTTAAAGGGGAACTTGCCATTAACTAAACAGCACTCACCAGCCAAGGGACATGGGTTCCAAAGCCCAGTGAATTGAGAGAGGCTGGGGACAGGTATTAATGCCTGGGGGTGTAGGGCCCCTGTGAGGGTCTGAGACACCAATTGCAGCATCTCCTCCTCTCTCCACTGTGGAATATCAGAGCTAATGTTGAGTTCTAGAGAGTCTGGTTTCAGGCTGCTGAATTGAAATCACTCTGGGCTAATAGTGCAAATGAGCACTAGGGCTCCCCTAAACTACAAGCTGAAATCACTAAAGAGCTAAAAGCATTATGAGCTGAAATCACTGAGCTGAAATCACTGAGCACTATGTTAAGTAGTGGGGGAGCCTGAAGATAAATTGCTGAGTGGCTGGTGGAGCAGTTGGCAAGACAGCTGATGGTGTGGCGCTGCTGGCAGAGCGGCGCAGTTCGTGAGGACAGTCGGAGCGGTGCTGCTGGCAGAGCGGTGCAGTTCGTGAGGACAGTTGGAGCGGTGCTGCTGGCAGAGCGGAGCAGTCCGTGGTTGCAGTCGGAGCGGTGCTGCTGGCAGAGCGGAGCAGTTCGTGGTTGCAGTCGGAGCAGCTTGCAGGACGGCTGGTGGAGCGGCGCTGTTGGCGGGGCAGAGCAGTTCGTGGGGACAGCTGTAGCGGCTTGCGGGACAGCTGGCGGAGCAGAGCGGCCTGTGAGACGGCTGGCAGAGCAGAGCGAAGCCCCACGGAGGGTGAGGCAATCATCTTCACGCTACGTAAGGTGCCCCTTACCCCCCCCCTTCCCATTGCTGCCCAGGCGGGTGGCGTGTAGCACCCTGCAGATGAACTTTTGAACTCTGGGACTGGACTTTTGGGTTCTTGGACTTTTGGGGACTTTGGGTGACTTTGGGGCTGCTGGACTCAAGAACCCAAGGGACAGGGCATGGCCCAATTGGCTGTGGTGGGTCTTGCTCACAGTTTGGCTTATGGATCCTAGTTGCAATGTTTTCCCAATTTAAGGCTGGTATCGTTTACCTACTGATTAAAGATTCCTGTTACCCTGAGGCTCTGTGCTTACGAGAGGGGAAGTATTGCCTCTTTGAGGCGCCCAGGGGGTGTGTATAAGATTTTCCCAGGTTACTGGGTGGGGGCTCGAGCTGGTTTTGCATTGCATTGTTGAGAAGGGAACCCCTATGTACTGAACCTGGCCCTTGCTGCTGTCAACTTGTCCTGGCAGAAGGGTTACATTTTTGGGGGCTCGTCCGGGATCTGGGTCAGTACCCCTCGTAAGCACATCTTGGGTGAGCCATTAAATTGGGAAAACCCAAAATTTTGTTGTTGTCTTGATCTGTTATATTTGGAAAAAATTAGTTTGTATAATGGCCCTACACTTGCTAGAGGATTGGTGCAAGGGGATGACTATTGACCCTAAGAACTGTCTTCTGGTGACGGGGGTGTCAGAGGAGTTCGATGAGGGATCAATAGAACCTATATTAAGGACATCCACTAAGTACCTGAGTGAGTGCAAAATTCGTGGGCGCATGTTTGTGAGGGAGGAGGGGGCTTTTGCTGTACTGTGTGAGCTGCCATCGGCTGTGGACCCTCTACAGGTTCCAAGCACGATAACAGTGGAAGATGGTGTGTGGAGGGTAATAGCCACTGGGAGTCAGCCCTCACCAGCCCCTGCCTCCAATGTAGAGTTTTTAAAGAAAATGTCAGCCTTTTTGGGGAAAGAGGGAAAGACTTTGGCTGATATGCCGGGTCTGTTGGGCCTTGACCCAGGAGTCCCACACCTGGAGCCTGCTCCTTCACCTGATGAGTGGGTGAAGGCTTTGGGGAAAGCATTAGAGAAGGTGGTGCCACCCCACCCTGAGTCAAGCCCGTATCGTAAGCTGAGGTTGTTTTCTGGGGGTCCCACCCCAATACCGGGGGAGGAAGCATTTGAACCCTGGCTGGAACACACCACTGAAATGCTGCAGGAGTGGGCAGTGCCTGATGCTGAAAAGAGACGGCGACTAGTAGAGTGCCTCAGGGGGCCAGCCCTAGATGTGATTCGCACCCTGAAGCTCAGTAACCCTGGGGTCAAGGTGAAGGATTGCCTAGAGGCCCTTGATCACGCCTTTGGGAGAACCGAGGGCTTAGAGGATGTTTACTGCAAGTTCCTCAATGCCAGGCAACAAAAGGGAGAGAAGGTTTCTGCCTATATCCAGAGGTTGGAGAAATTACTACAGAGAGCCATCATGAGGGGAGCGGTAGCGGTTGAGCAAATGGACCGGACTAGATTGGCCCAGATTGTGAGAGGAATTCAATATCAGAACCCAATTCTTCTCCACCTTCGGTTAAGGGAAAGGCAAGACAATCCACCGAGTTACTCTCAGCTGATAAAAGAGGTCCGAGAGGAGGAGGAGAGGCAAGCAGCTGGCGAGGTTTGGGAGGCTCAGCCGCACCAGGCGACTGGATCAACATCCATACGAATGCCCAAGGCACTGATGGTGACTCCTCAAGAGGAACTTACTCAACAAGTGCAGGTCCTGACACAGAAAGTGGCTGAACTAGCGAATACCATCGATTCAGCAAAGACTTCAGGGTACAAGGAACCCCCCACTACTTCAGTCCTGAAGACCACATTTGGAACCTCTGCCCCACCCAGGCGACAAGGGAAAGGACAATCCTTCTTCTGCTACCGGTGTGGCCAGGGTGGGCACATTGCTGCAAGGTGTCAGAATACAGAGAATCCCACGCTAGTATATCAAAAGCTGAGGACCACCTGGGGGAAGTCGGGAAACGGCCCCAGGGCCTGGGAAGCCCAGGAAGAGGTGACTATACTTATTGCTAATGAAACAAGCCAGAGCGTGCTCGTAAAACCAGGGCAGAAGATTGCAGACATCTTTGAGCCTGAAACCATTGTGAGACCCCAGTGTGAAGCTGAAGTTCCGGCGATGGATCCTGCCAAGTTAGACTTCGGTGACTCACCGTTGACTGAGGAGTGGAAGGATCGCCTGAGGAAGAAGCTTTGTGAGAGATCCAAGGTGTTCTCACTGCATGAGTGGGATGTGGGATGTGCCAAAGGAGTGGAACACCACATCAGGCTACAAGATCCCCGACCCTTCAGAGAGAGATCTAGGAGGATTGCTCTCTCTGAGATGGAAGACGTACGTCATCACCTGCAAGAACTGATCGCGAACGGTATCATTACAGAGTCCTGTAGCCCCTATGCCTCTCCCATTATGGTGGTTCGTAAGAAGAGTGGGAAGATCCGGATGTGTATTGACTACCGCACCCTAAACAGGCGCACTATAGTGGATCAGTACACCATGCCTCGAGTACAAGATGCCTTGGACTGTTTGCTGGGTAGCCAGTGGTTCTCTGTGTTGGATCTTCGGAGTGGATACTACCAGATCCCTCTGGGAGAAGAAGATAAGGAGAAGACAGCCTTCATCTGCCCATTAGGGTTCTACCAGTTTGAACGCATGCCCCAAGGGATTTCTGGGGCACCTGCTACATTTCAACGCCTTATGGAGAAAGTTGTGGGAGACATGAATTTACTGCAAGTCCTAGTTTATTTGGATGACCTGATTGTGTTTGGGAGAACCTTGGAGGAGCATGAAGAAAGACTTCTTAAAGTGCTTGATAGGTTGGAGGCATATGGTTTGAAGCTTTCAATTGACAAATGCCAGTTCTGCCGAACCTCTGTGAAGTATGTGGGTCACATTGTGTCCCAAGAGGGTGTGAGTACTGATCCCGATAAAATAGAAGCACTCACTACCTGGCCGTGCCCAAGTAACTACAGAGAACTCAAGACCTTCCTTGGATTTAGTGGCTACTATCGTAGATTTGTGAAGAACTATGCTACGATTGTAAAACCTCTGAATGATCTTACCAGGGGATATCAGTCCAACAAGAACAAATCTAAGACCAAGAATAAGAGGGGCCCCCGAAAGCCTCCTATGCAGAGACACTATGGCCCCTTCGAACCGTTTGGGCCACGGTGGAGTGAGAGATGTGAAAGGGCTTTTCAGGAAATCATTACTCGTCTAACTCAGGCTCCAGTCCTAGTCTTTGCTGATCCCAGCAAACCCTTTATCCTACATACTGATGCCAGTTTAGAGGGTCTGGGGGCAGTACTGTACCAAGAAGTGGAAGGCAACCGTAAACCTGTTGCCTTTGCCAGCCGAGGACTGTCTGACAGTGAAACTCGCTATCCCATCCACAAGCTGGAGTTTTTGGCCTTGAAATGGGCCATCACTGAGAAATTTCGAGACTACTTGTATGGTGCTCAGTTCCAGGTGTGGACAGACAACAACCCACTGACATATGTGTTAACAAGTGCTAAGCTGGATGCTACAGGACAAAGATGGGTGGCCGCCTTGGCTGGCTATGAGTTCAGCATCCAATACCGATCGGGGAGAAGCAATGTAGATGCTGATGCACTGTCCAGGCGTCCGCAGGCTCCAGAAGTTGCTGTGATACCCACGGATGGAGTGAGAGCTATTTGCAGTGTGAGTCGTCGAGAGCCACAGGCCCGGGAGAGCCTTCATGGATGTGTTGCAGAAGCTCTGGGCCTGCCCCCTGAATGCGTGCCTTCTGCTTCAGTGAACTATATTGCATTGGACCAATCTCCTTTGCCCATGCTCAATGCGGCTGACTGGCAAGAGGCCCAGCTGCAAGATGTTGACATTTGTGATACCCTACTGGCCAAAAGGGAGGGGCGAAGCCCAGCTGTGGTTATCCCACCTAGCCCCGAGGCTAAACTACTATTAAGAGAATGGACCAAACTAAAACTGATTCAGGGAGTGCTACACCGAATGACCACTGACCCTTTACAAAAGCAACGAGCACAACTAGTGCTGCCAAAAGAGTACAGAGCCCTGGCCATGAGGGCCCTGCATGATGACTTTGGACATTTAGGGATGGAAAGGACCCTAGAACTTATTCGTAGTAGGTTCTATTGGCCCCGGATGGCTGAAGATGTTCGCAGGAAATGTGAGACTTGCGCTCGATGTGTTCAAAGGAAAACTCTGCCCACGAGGGCTGCATATCTCAAGAACATCACCAGCACCAAACCTTTGGAGTTGGTATGCATTGATTTCTTGTCCTTAGAAGTAGACAAGAGGAATGTTGGGAACATTCTAGTAGTGATCGACCATTTCACGCGGTATGCACAGGCATATCCCACACGGGATCAGAGGGCCACCACTGTCGCTCGAGTACTGTGGGAGAAATATTTCTCAGTTTATGGATTCCCAGCCCGGATACACTCGGATCAGGGGCGGGACTTTGAGAGTCACCTTCTGAAGGAGGTGCTGAGGATGGCGGGAATTAAGAAGTCTAGGACAACGCCTTATCACCCCCAAGGTGATCCTCAGCCAGAGAGGTTCAACCGAACACTATTAGATATGTTGGGGACTCTGCGACCAGAACAGAAGGCAACCTGGAGCCAGCATGTCGCATTTCTGGTGCATGCCTACAACGCCACAAAGAACGATGCTACAGGAGTCACCCCATATCTCTTGATGTTTGGGCGAGAACCAAGATTACCCATAGACTTGTGCTTTGGTGTATCAGAGGATGGTGATAGCTATGAAACTCATCAGCAATATGTATCCCAACTACGAGAAAAGCTGCGAGATGCTTATCATTTGGCTACATCTGCAGCTCGGAAGAACGCAGATCGCAACAAACATCGATATGATGCTAGGGTACGTTTGCAGGAGCTCCAGCCAGGGGACAGAGTCCTGCTGCGGAATTTGGGTATTGCTGGCAAACATAAGATAGCTGACAGATGGAAGGCAATACCCTACCTAGTGATGGAAAAGCTGGGAGATCTGCCGGTCTACAAGATCAAACCTGAAGAGGGTCCAGGGCAAATAAAGACGGTGCATAGAAATCTTTTGCTCCCTGTGGGGGAGTTGGTTGGCACCCCTTATGAGATGGGCCATGACAGGGCAGCCGGGCAGAACAGAAGTGCCAGGCCACAGCCGCCATCCAACACGGACAACAGGTCCTCCGAAGCTAACCTACCCCTATTCAGCACGTCAGAGAGTGAGACTGAGGAGGAAGACATGACCTTGGTGTATCCTGGAATGAAGACAAGATTTCAGTCTCGATCAGCTGAGCCAATAGAGAGCTCCCCCTGATACTGCTGTAATGTCCAGCTACTGTAAGTTAATTGGTCTCACAGGTACCGGTGGAAACCTGCATTTGGTGAAACGTTTCTCTAGATATGCAATTTTCTCTGTTTACTAAATATAACTCATGATGGCAAGAACATGAAAATAAAGTGTTATTTATTCTGCAAATCCTGTCTGAATAGTGTGTAAGCAGAGTCAGGATGAGCTCCACCCTGACATCTGGTGGGGAGTCATGGCAAAGCACGCCAGGGGCTGATCCAATTTGCATAGGCACACCCACCCTGCCTGGTACGAACCATAGTGACCCAAATGGGCATTTTGGGCTGCTGTAGGATCCCCAGTTTTCTGTATTGGGGCAGGAATTTCTGTTATTGGGGCAGGAAGAATAAACTGTTGTTATACTGCTTATGTAAATCATGGACAGTGGAACTGTACTTGGCCTTTTGTCATGTTAAAGGGGAACTTGCCATTAACTAAACAGCACTCACCAGCCAAGGGACATGGGTTCCAAAGCCCAGTGAATTGAGAGAGGCTGGGGACAGGTATTAATGCCTGGTGGTGTAGGGCCCCTGTGAGGGTCTGAGACACCAATTGCAGCATCTCCTCCTCTCTCCACTGTGGAATATCAGAGCTAATGTTGAGTTCTAGAGAGTCTGGTTTCAGGCTGCTGAATTGAAATCACTCTGGGCTAATAGTGCAAATGAGCACTAGGGCTCCCCTAAACTACAAGCTGAAATCACTAAAGAGCTAAAAGCATTATGAGCTGAAATCACTGAGCTGAAATCACTGAGCACTATGTTAAGTAGTGGGGGAGCCTGAAGATAAATTGCTGAGTGGCTGGTGGAGCAGTTGGCAAGACAGCTGATGGTGTGGCGCTGCTGGCAGAGCGGCGCAGTTCGTGAGGACAGTCGGAGCGGTGCTGCTGGCAGAGCGGTGCAGTTCGTGAGGACAGTTGGAGCGGTGCTGCTGGCAGAGCGGAGCAGTCCGTGGTTGCAGTCGGAGCGGTGCTGCTGGCAGAGCGGAGCAGTTCGTGGTTGCAGTCGGAGCAGCTTGCAGGACGGCTGGTGGAGCGGCGCTGTTGGCGGGGCAGAGCAGTTCGTGGGGACAGCTGTAGCGGCTTGCGGGACAGCTGGCGGAGCAGAGCGGCTTGTGAGACGGCTGGCAGAGCAGAGCGAAGCCCCACGGAGGGTGAGGCAATCATCTTCACGCTACGTAAGGTGCCCCTTACCCCCCCCCTTCCCATTGCTGCCCAGGCGGGTGGCGTGTAGCACCCTGCAGATGAACTTTTGAACTCTGGGACTGGACTTTTGGGTTCTTGGACTTTTGGGGACTTTGGGTGACTTTGGGGCTGCTGGACTCAAGAACCCAAGGGACAGGGCATGGCCCAATTGGCTGTGGTGGGTCTTGCTCACAGTTTGGCTTATGGATCCTAGTTGCAATGTTTTCCCAATTTAAGGCTGGTATCGTTTACCTACTGATTAAAGATTCCTGTTACCCTGAGGCTCTGTGCTTACGAGAGGGGAAGTATTGCCTCTTTGAGGCGCCCAGGGGGTGTGTATAAGATTTTCCCAGGTTACTGGGTGGGGGCTCGAGCTGGTTTTGCATTGCATTGTTGAGAAGGGAACCCCTATGTACTGAACCTGGCCCTTGCTGCTGTCAACTTGTCCTGGCAGAAGGGTTACAGTGTATACCTCGCATTGCTCTTAGGAAAATGCCACCATGCAATCTGATGTTAAAATGCCATTTTATTCTGGTAAGTGACTATAGGGTTGGCACCCTGATGTTCCATTTTCATTGTCTCACAATGATTTCCATGCATGCTGTGTACAGGTAAAAAGGTATTGTTTCTGACTGCCAGCCCTGCAAACTCAGCTTGGGATCTGACAGTGAAGCTGTTCTTTCCTTCTGGTCTACTGTCACTGCTAATTACACCCAGAGTTACCCCTGTGCAACTCTTTGGGTATGTCTACACTTGGAGCTGAGGGTGTAATTCCAAGCTTGAGGAGACTTACTTGGGCTAGTTCTAGTCAAGTTAGCACACTAAAAATAGTAGTGTAGCCATGATAGCATGGGCAGCAGGGAACCATGGGAGGGTTAGACACCCTGAATACAAATACACCCAGATCCTACTCGAGTGGCTAGCCTGAGCCGCTGCCCGTGCGACCACAGCCACACTACTATTTTTAGCATGTTAGCTCAATGAGAGCAAGAACAAGTCTGTCTCCTCAAGCTGGGAATCACACCCCCAGCTCCAAGTGTAGGCATGCCCTTTGTCTTCAGATTCCACCCTCAGTGACATCTGGCAAACCACTGGCCTTCAGGGGGTTTGCCCAGATGTGGCTGATTGAAAATTTACAAAAAATTCTACTGATGAGGGAAGAAGGAAGAAAATCCAGCTCACTCTCTCTTACCTCTGTTGGTTCTGTTTGTAGTGCTCGTGCAGTTAAGAGGGAGCCCTATAATTGCTTACGGTATATTAATATAGAGAGACAAAGATGGATCTAATTCCTCAGTTAGAGTTGACTGAATAGCATAGAATGAATGATTAATTACCAATTAGTTAACCAGCTCTATAGAAGCTAGATTGTGCCAAGCTTTGAGCAAAGGGTGGTGTGTAAATTACACCCCCGCAAGGAATAGCCCCTGGGACCATTGTACTTCAGAGACATCCCTCTGAGATACAATTCCCTTCCTGCTTTTCCCTCGCTCTGAGGGGGTAGTAATTTGCTGCTAGCTTATACCAACAGCAAATTATGGACACCCCTCACACCACGCTCAGCTGTGTTGGAGGAGGACCCAAAACTGAGGCCATTCCCTTCTATTACCTACATACTCGGGGGTGGAGGGTGGGGGCGACAAATAAGTAGGTTCTCTTACTCCTGTGTGCCTGGACCCAAGGTTCAAGAAGGCTGTGTGTTGGTATAAGCTGACTCACTCCCCTCTATATGCATGCAGACCAAGTCACAATCTATTATTTTTATGTAGTCTTTGTATTGCAGTAGCGCCTAGGAGCCCCAGTCTTGACTCATAGATTCTCAAAGGCTATAAAGCCAGAGGGACCATGGTGATTATCTAGTCTGACCTCCTCTATGACACAGGCCAGAGAACTTCCCTGAGTTAATTCCTCTTTGAACTAGATTAGAGCACATCTTTTAGAAAAACATCCCATCTCGAGTTAAAAAGAGACAAGAACCCTACTGTGCTAGGTTCTGTAAAACCACACTGTTTGTGGCGTAAAGTACCCTGAGTACCCTTCCTGGTTTTATTACCGTATATTGATTATTTATTTGCATAGTGCCACTATGTAGTAGGGTCCTTTCGCTGAACTGTTTGACCGCGTCGTCCTCCTTCAGTTACTCCACCGTGATAGTAACAGAGAGAGACGATAAATTATCGGCAGCTATCACAAGGCTCTAATTCTGTCACGGTGCTGTTGTGCTCTTATAAACAATAACTGCAAAGGAGTCTGTGGAGTCACCAGAGCCCAGTGATGGAGCAGTAGCCCCATAAAATCAAAATTCCCTTAGCTTTTATTTTATCTAATATGTGGATCTGACAAAATCGAGCTGAGAAAAAAATTAAATGGGAAAAAAGAAGAAAGTGCTGACACAGGGCCACATCCTCCATGATAGCTCAGGTGCACTTGACGCTTTTTATGTCTGGGGCTGCTCTGAGCTGGTCCAGTCCCCCAACACTGGTTAGAGAAGCTGGAAGGTTACTCTAATCTACACTAAACATATTGCTCTTTCCACTCTGTATACATTTCCTTTGTCATAGCGACAGGTCTCATTACTTGTCAAAAGTAGCACATGAATGCCAGACAGCAAGATCTCAAGCAGTGGTCATTTCCTTCACCCAGTTTATTGTTCAGCAGTTCAGAATTCTTTTTAATGTGAACATGGAGACAGAGGAACGAGAACAACACGAGCAAAAAGCCAGAGTTGCCTTAATATAAGGCTGTTCTTAATTCTTATTCAATATCAGGCTTATAGGATAAGTTGCTGAAAACTGACTGCTTCACTGAACTCATTGAGACTTGTAGGTGCTCACCACCTCTCAAAATCAGACCTTCTAAGACTACGTTGCTATTCTGGGGAGACTTGGGGTAAGAAAGAAACTGTGTTTCATGCCAGTCCTGTTTGTTTACTGTACACCCCTGTTCTGTAAGTCTGAGGTTAAGAAGAAACGTTTTCAGTTTTCTAGCATCTAATTCATTAAATTTTTATTGTGGACTAGGACCTACAAGCCTTTGGGAAGATTTTTTTTTTTTTAAAAGAAGAGGCCAAGGCGGGGAGAAGGGGGAGGCAAGGCAGACTAGGTAAAGGAGATCCAGTCAATCACAAGATCAGGGCCTTAGAAGACAAGTGAAATATGAAAGACGGGCAGAGAAGAATACAGTTAAGTACACACATGTGTGTGGAAATGACAATGTGTGGACACAAAGGGTAATGAGGATAAGTCATATGGCTTGGGCAGAGCAAAAAGGGTAGTATCAAGAGCTGAAAGCAGAGAAGTAGGCAGCAGCTAAATTGTGCAGAGCCTTGAAGACCTTAAATTTGAGGAGAATGGTGACGAGGAAGCCTGTGACGGTATTTGCAGAGTGGATGGACATGGTCCAAGCAGCAGGAAAGGTAGAAGAGTTTTGCAGCAGAATTACATAGAGTACAATCTGTCAGGAGCCTCTACCTCTAGCTCTTCCCTCCCCCACCCCCCCACAGGCACTCTCTCTTCTGCCCATCACTTTTCAACTCCATTGTCAGTACTGGTCGTCCTGTTAAATAATAACAACATTACCTTCAGTCACTTTCTCCTTTGTAAATAAAAGAGGTTTATTTTAAAAAAAAATCACAATCTTAATTCATTGCATTCATTAGCATTTGCACCCAAAGCATAACAAAGCACTTGATTCTTCCTTTCTATTGCTTAACTGGAATTTATTACCAATTATGACTGCTGCTGGGAAGTTAAATAAGTAGCTAATTTAACTGTGGTAATGCTCTCATCAGCTGTACTAGCATCTCTGCCCTTGCATTTTCTTCACTGTTAAAAATCACAGTTGCAGTTAAATCAGTTGAAGCCATCTGCTCATAAGCCTAGTCTCAGCTTCCTATTGGTGGACCCGAAACTCAATTAGCATTGCAGCTTCTGTTTGAACTTATCTTCCAATGGCTGAATACAATAGTTCTATTTTTTCATTAAATTATGGTAAATTGTCAACATGTCAACATGACACAAACATCTAATACAAATCTCCAGAGCCAATATTATCACCTTGAAACAAAATGAAACTATGCCAGATCTGACCAGTGGCTGAGTGATACTACTCCATACTACCATGGGGCAGATATGTCCAGTAATATTATTAAGGCTGTTCCTGCAACTTCTAGAAGGCAAAATGAAATGAACACATTTGCTATGTGAACATTGTGGAAAGACAGGAAACGTAGGTGGGGGCTACATGCCCCACTGAAGTCAATGGGAGTTTGGCCATTAATTTCCAGAAAGCCAGGATGTCATGCATAGCCTATTTTTTGGAGCATCATCAATTTCAACTAAAGCTAATGGAGGTGCAGGCATTCAACATAGGGGTCTATTACAGGAGTGGGTGGGTGAGGTTCTGTGACGTGCAATGGGCAGGAGGTCAGACTAGATGATTGTGATGATCCCTTCTGACCTTAAAGCCTAAGAGTCTATGAGCATCTCTGAAAATTAGGGCCATAAAAAAAGCAGCTATGCACAGAATCATAGGACTGGAATGGACCTCTAGTTCAGTCATCTAATTCAGTCATTCCCCTGCACTCATGGCAGGATTAAGTATTATCTAGACCATCCCTGACAGGTGTTTGTCTAACCTGCTTTTTAAAATGTTCAGTGATGGAGATTCCACAACCTTCCTAAGCAATTGATTCCAGTGCTTAACCACCTTGACAGTCAGGAAGTTTTTCCTAATGTCCAACCTAAACCTCACTTGCTGCAATTTAAGTCCATTGCTTCTTGTCCTATCCTCAGAGGTTAAGAAGAACAATTTTTCTCTCTCCTCCTTGTAACAACCTTTTATGGACTTGAGAACTGTTATCATGTCCCCCTCTCAGTCTTCTCTTTTCCAGACTAAACAAACCCAATTTTTTCAATCTTCTCTCATAGGTCATGTTTTAATCATTTGTGTTGCTCTTCTCTGCACTTTCTCCAATTTGTCCACATCTTTCCTGAAATGTGGCACCCAGAACTGGACAAAAAGTTGAGGCCTAATCAGCGTGGAGTAGAGTGGAAGAATTACTTCTCGTGTCTTGCTTACAACACCCTTGCTAATACATCCCAGCATGATGTTCACTTTTTTTGCAACAGTGTTACACTGTTGATTCATATGTAGCTTGTGGTCCACTATGGCCCCAGATTCCTTTCCAGAGTACTCCTTCCTAGGAGAGTCATTTCCCATTTTGTATGTGTACAACTGATTGTTCCTTCCTAAGTGGAGTACTTTGCATTTGTCCTTATTGAATTTCATCCTAGTTACTTGAGCCCATTTCTCCAGTTTGTCCAGACCATTTTGAATTATAATCCTATCCTCCAAAGCATTTGCAACCCCTCCCAGCTTGGTATCATCTGCGAACTTTATAAGTGTTCTCTGTATGCCATTATGTAAATCATTGAAGAAGATATTGAACAGAACCGGACCCGGATCTGATCCCTGCAGGACCCTACACCTTATGCCCTTCCAGCATGACTGTGAACCACTGATATCTACTCTCTGGGAATGGTTTTCCAACTAGTTATGCACCCACCTTATAGTAGTTCCATCTAGGTTACATGCAGCAAAAGGGAGTGTAGTGAACTTAGGCATTCTAAGCTCCACAGTAATTCATTAATTATGTTCCAGCTCCATAGGAAAATAACGTAGTGTTTATTACAAGACCCAAATATATTTCCTGCTTACTTGTTTTAAAAACAAGAACAAATGACATACATTGTGTTGTAAAAATCCTCAGGACAGATAGAACACAGCAGATCTTCTGTACTTCAAAAACAATGAGGAGTCCGGTGGCACCAAAGAGGGTTTTTTTACCCACGAAAGCTTATGCCCAAATAAATCTGTTAGTCTTTAAGGTGCCACCAGACAACTTGTTGTTTTTGTGGCTACAGACTAACACGGCTACCCCTCTGATACTTCTGTACCTCAGTTTCTGCAGAGTGAGGCAAACAATTATACAGCAATAGTTTACGTGTATTTCCTGTTTTCTTAACAGTTCCCCCCTCCCCCACACACACACCTCCACCACCTTTTGCAAAGTAAGTCTGTCTATCACAAAACAAACTGTGAACAGGAAAAGTGTTACAAGTTCAAACAGCAAGTCCCCATGTTTACAGGGATCTTCCTGAGACTGGACAATCACTAAATCAAGAAAAAAGCCAGCATCTGTACATGGCAATGAGAACCAGGATGGCTCCTCCGAGAGAAAGATAAAGAGATGATCAACCAAAGCCAAAAGGTGAGCAAAGGTCATTTGTAGTTGAAAGAAGTTGTTTAGTTTCATATTAAATAATAGGCTCAATCTTGCAGTTCTGACACAGGCAAAAGTCCTATTCTTTGCGATGTCCATCTGATTCTTTAGATGTGGCAGCAGTTCTCAAACTTTAGCAACCCAAGGACCCTCATTTTGATTTAAAATTTTTCGCAGACTCCCAAGTCAGCTTCTAATTTTCCCTGGAGGTGTTCAACCCCCCACTCAGCCCCTGCCCTCTCCACCCCTTCCCTCAAGGCCCCACCCCTGTCCCACCTCTTCCCACCCCCACTCCACCTCTGCCCCTCCTCTTTCCCACCTCTTTCCACCCCCTCCTTTGAGCGTGCCCTGTCCCCGCTCCTCCCCCTCCTCCTCCTGCACACCGCTGAACAGCTGTTCCCTGGCATGCAGGAGGAACTAGGAGGTAGGGGGAGGAGTTGATCAGCTTGGCCGGCAGCCCCGGACATGATTCACGGACCCCCTGGAGTATCCTCGTCGACCCCCAGGAGTTCACTCACCCCAGTTTGAGAACTGCTGAGATATGGTATTTTTCTAAAACTAATTTTTCCATGATCTTTTCTTTCTTAAACAAAACAATTCAAAGTCCCTTTGCGACCCCTCCTACTGTGACCCTACAACTACTGCAATGATATTTGTACAAAATATGCTCTGTGAGGTATCATATGAAAGTTAACAACACGCTGGTTACTAATATCATTGTAAAATGCACATGTTAACCTTATTTGTGAAATTATGAATTTTCTCTGTATGATGTTACTAGAACATATTTAAGACCAGACATTCTAGCCTAATTAAAGGGGATAAACAGGTATGTCCTAGACAAAGGAATGTGGGCTTGCCTCAATTCATATATTAGCAGTAAACAAAGCTGTCTAGCTAAACCAGCAGGGGCTATCCTGTTCCTGAACTCGAGAGTTAGAAGATTCACATGGCTCCAGAGCCGGTGCAACCACTAGGCGGCCCCCTAGGGTGCCAAGTGGTTGGGGGTGCCAAAAAGCACGCTCAGGGGAGGAGGTGGAGTGGAGGTGAGCTGGGGCAGAGGGGCGTGGGGCAGAGGGCCGCCCGCAGCAAGTAATGGGGGGGCATGCAGGGGAACCGCTCCCCGCCCCAGCTCACCTCCGCTCCGCCTCCTCCCCTGAGCACGCCGGCGCCGCTCCACTTCTCCTGCTTCCCAGGCTTGAGGCGCCAATCAGCTGTTTGGCATGGCAAGCCTGGGAGGGGAGGAGAATTAGAGTGGGGGCGGCATGCTCAGGGGAAGAGGCAGAGCAGAGGTGAGCTGGGGCAGGAAACTGCCACGGGGGGGCTCCTCTGGCAGAGGGGGGACTCCCCGGGCAGAGGGGGGGCAGGGAGCTACCGCGGGGGGACTCCCCGGGTGGAGGGGGTGCGGGGAGCTGACGCAGGGCTCCCTGAGCCGGAGGGGGGGCGCAAGGTGGAAGTTTTGCCTAGGGCACAAAATATCCTTGCATCGGCCCTGCATGGCTCCTCAACACCAGAGAGAGAAACAGGAGATTGAATCCCCAGGAGGCCTGACTTGTAAAACAAAGACATCCCTTTGGGGATATAAGCAACAAGAAAGTCTCCATCTTTATCCTTCATCTGAGGAGACAAAGAAACCAAGTGATTTTATCTCTGTGATGGTTCCTGGCTGAGCCAGCCAGTAAAAAGCTGGAAAGGAAACTGTGGGTAAAAGAAACCATCTTGAACAAAGACTGTATCTTGCTAGATTAAGTTCTAGACTTTTAGATGTGTATTTTCACTTTTATTTGCTTGTAACCATCTCTACCTTTATCACTTTTACTTCATATCACTTAATCCATGATCTTTTCTTAATACATTTGTTTTACTTTTAATATAAACTGGTTCAGTACTGTGGTTACATAGACAGGTGTATTTACCCCCAGTTCAATTAATAAGATGTACTGACTCTTCAACAGAGCAGCAAATTTAATATCTTCTGTGAATGCACAGAGGAAGGGGCTGTGCATTGCAAAGAAACATCTCTGAGGAGCTCAAGGGCTCCATCTTCAGGAATTTGCTGGTGAGGAAGGCAGATTGCTGTGACAGGGAGCTGAGACACAGTCTACTCACCAGCAAAACTCACTCTTGCTGAGGCAGAAAGGTAACACAGGGTATGCCTGCACTGCAATAAAACACCCACAGCTGGCCCGTGTCAGCTGACTCGTGTTTGTGGGGCTCAGGCTGTGGGGTTATAAAATTGCAATGTAGATGTCTGGGCTCAGGATGGAGCCTGGGCTCTGGGCTCCTGCCTCCTCACAGGGTCTCAGAGCTTGAACATCTACACTGCAATTCTGTAGCCGTGTACTGAGCCCCGGGAGCCCAAGTCAGCTGACCCAGGCCAGCCACGGGGGTTTTATTGCTGAGGAGACATACCCCTAGTGGCTCACAGCTCTGAGTACCCCTAGCAGTGTGCTACAGTGGCACAGTCAAATAAGGCTTACACACCACTTGCTGTTTTGACTGAGGTGTAGGCTCAAAGCACTGATAAAATAGTTCTACGTGATTTTCAAGTGATGAGGCTGGGCACAGTCAAAGAAAGGTTACAGTTTTATGATTTTTCATTTGTTTGTTTCGGGTAAGGGAAATAGAACAAAGGAAGTTTAAAACGAACGACAGTGAAACAGTCACTAAGCTAGAGCTGTCTAAATTGGAAAAGGACCAAAAAGCCCTAAAGAGAGAGGTTGAGAAAGCCACAGGAGCACATCAGAAATGGGCAGCAGAATGAGCGTGAGATTGTGAATACCAAAAATGGGAAATAGGAGCGCCACAGAGCAAGAAGAAGCTCACAGGCGGATCCTGGAAACAGAAGCAGCTGTCCACCAATGAGCCATGGAGCTGAAAGAAGCCCTGGAAAAAGAGGAGGAGAGGCTGTATAGCCTGGACATGATGGAAAGGGAAAGACATGAACAGATCCCACAGCCCACAAGTGCTCTTTCTCTGCAAGGGACACCCAGCTGTGCCCTGCATACAAAGAAGCAGACTGTACTGAAGAATATTTTACCACTTTTGAAAATTCTATTTGAGGTGCATTAAGTTCCAGAAGACAAGAAAATCCCAGCTTTGGTTACTTAAACCCTCAGGAAAGCTTTAAATGTATTTAATGAAATAGAAATTGAACAAGCACTGAAATATGTTGAATTTTAGAAAGCTGTACTGTGAAGCTTCCAGATTAGAACAACATTTGGAGCCTCAAAATGAATCAACCAAATATGATGAATTTGGTTTTTACCAAAAAGGTTAGTAGTGACTTGACATCAAACATAGTGAGTGCCAGTGGAAATGCGGTAGGATCAGAGGCTAAAACAGGGAAAGAACAAGTTAAAAATTATTTATACAAGTTAGAGGTCTTCCAATCACCAGGGCCTGCTGAAACACATCCTAGAATACTCAAGGAACTGACTGAGGAGATATCTGAGCCATCAGCGATTATCTTTTGCATCCAAAGAAGTGGGTATTGACCCACGAAAGCTTATGCTTCAATACCTCTGTTAGTCTATAAGGTGCCACAGGACCCTTTGTCGCTTCTGCAGATCCAGACTAACACGGCTACCCCTCTGATATCTTTGAAAAGTCATTGAAAATGGGTTACATTCCAGAAGACTGGAAAAAGGTAAATGTAGTGCCCATCTATAAAAAGGGGAATACGGAGAACCTGGAGAATTACAGACCAGTCATCTTAACTTCAGTACCTGGAAAGATAATGGAGCAAATAATTAAGCAATCAATTTGCAAACACCTAGAAGATAATAAGGTGATAAGTAACAGTCAGCATGGATTTGTCAAGAACAAATAGCGTCAAACCAACCTAAAAGCGTTCTTTGACAGGGTAACAAACCTTGTGGATCGGGGGGAGTGTTAGATGTGGTATATCTTGACTTTAGTAAAGCTTTTGATACAGTCTCACATGACCGTCTCATAAATAAACAAGGGGAATAAAGCTTAGATGGAGCTACTATAAGGTGGATGCATAACTGGTTGGAAAATTGTTCCCAGAGAGTAGTTATCAGTGGTTCACAGTCAAGCTGGAAGGGTATATTAAGTGGGGTCCTGCAGAGACCAGTTCTTGGTCAATATTTTCTTTAGTGATTTAGATATTGGCATAGAGAGTACACTTATAAAATTTGTGGCTGATACCAAGCTGGGAGGGGTTGCAAGTACTTGTAGGATAGGATTAAAATTCAAAATGATCTGGACAAACTGGAGAAATGGTCTGAAGTAACTAGGATGAAATTCAATAAGGACAAATACGAAGTACTCCACTTAGGAAGTGTAACTTTTCTCCCAGGTGAAGCCAACAGCAACAAGGGCAGAGTTCAGTATCTAGTGCAGGGGACTGGATGAGATGACTGGACTAGAGGTCCTTTCCACTCCTAAGATTCTATGATTCTATGATACAAGATGGGTCCTAGAGAATGTGTATAAATTGAGTGATTCGATTGAAAAACATGAGTCAAGGAGAAGGGGGCTAAGAGCTATGAACAATTTGATGTTTTTGCACAGGAGCAGTTGTTTTGAAGAGGTCAAACAAGCTATTTGGGATAAATCTCTAGATTCTGTGCAGAAAGCAGCAGATCTGGCTGATTCCTATGTACTGGCAGAGTGTTCATAGACAAGCCACAGAGAGAAGGGCAGAAGCCCCATGTTAAGGGGGATTTGTCCTTGGAAGTAGAGAGGGTGCCCAGGCAACACTAGAATCAATTCCCTCCTAGAAATCACACTCACAGATCCCCTGTACAGGAGAACAGTCCAAGAAGGTGTTTCACGTGTGATTCCACTGAGCGCCTGAGGAATAATTGCCCTAAAATAAGGGAAGCTAAGCCCACACACTGTCCAAACCTAGTTAATACAGCAGTCATTAGCACAGAGGTGCCTCCAGGGCCTCTGATTAATTTGACCCATTGGAGATGAACATGGAATTTATTGAAATTGCCACGGTGAATGACAAAGAATGTCTAATGTGGGGAGACACCGGTGCCCAGATTTCTCTGGTCAGGGAAAGCATGGTTAAAGAGACTCCTTAACAGTGCAGTGAACTTAATATCTTCTGTGAATGCACAGTGGTAAGGGCTGTATGTTTCAGAGAATCATCTCAGGATCTTGGGAGCTGGAGTTCACTGATTGTTACCTGCTAGGCATGGTTTGGGCTGGGAGAGCCATGAGGAATTTGCTGGTGAGGAAGATAAACTGATGTGACAGGGAGCTGATACACCATCTAATCACCAACAAAACTCACTCTTGATGAGGCAGAGAGGTAACACAGTGGCTCACAGCTCTGGGTATCCCCAGAAGAGTGTTACATCTACATTAGCAGATAAGCATATTTGGGTAAGATCTGAAAGATTCATGGACCTCGTGGGTAACGTGTCCAATCTCTTGGGATTGGTAGAACATTATATATAGTGAATAAGATTTTAAATAATCCTAACAATATCTGACTTGGCTGTCTGAGTGGGAGCCCAAGGCTGGATTGTTCTAAGGGAGCTGTGTTTCTGGCTTCTGGCTTAAACCAGTATGGTATCATAGAAGCTGTTTTGTTGCTGGCTAGGTGAATCTACTTATTAGAATAACCACCAGTTTTGGGGATTGTTTCCCCATTCTTTGCAGTTTTCCCTGATTGAGCAATCTCAGTGTGGTCCCTCCAGTGACCGCAGTCACAGGAGATATCCTTGAGCTGTTGCATACCAAGGGACTGGATTCCACAGGAACACAGTGACCCAGTGGTGAATTCTACAATGGTGTCTGTGCAAACGGAACATTGAACTGGGACTACTGGTGGAATGGGCAAGTGCTGAGAACACTCTGCTCTCATTGCAAGCGCAGAGATTGGAACCACAATAACCAGGGTCTCCACTCATAGAGAACTCTTCTCAACTTTCCCGTGACTATCAAAAAGGGCAACTTAACATCATGCATAACAAGTCACCGGCACGTTTGCTGTGAAGCTTGCTAATCCACATCTTTCAGGTTTCAAGCAGAATGCTAGCTTCAGAAAGAAAGATCTGCTGCCTGTACAAGTAATGTGCTTACCTCAGCAGCAAGGATTGGCCTAAGATCAGGTGGAAGATCAATAACTGTCTGAGGAAATAAACAGCAACCATGCTATTCCCCCAGGTCAGGCCTGGGCACACCCAGAGCCCAAACTGTCACTGGCTGGCAGCAGCTCTAGACATAGGATTCTATGACTGCAAATCTGTTTAGACTGTTTAAAAGGCAGTAATATAAATGTTTCATGAGGTTATCTGCCATTTACAGTCTGTTGTGCTGGATGTCACTAAGGGAGTGTGACCACAGTGGCTGGGGACACTGAACAAGGGTGAGAAGAGGTTTCTCTGAACAGATAATGAGCAAGGCAAGAGGAATGACTGAGAAGCAGCAAAACCCTATCTGTGGCTACAAGAAATTCGTTATACAGCACGCCTGTGGGATTCAGCCTTCTGCCATCTGCTCTCCCCACTGGAAGACATCAGTCTTGTGATATTAGAAGCACAAAAAGATACAATCTCTTCCCTGTTGTACTACAGACATCTGCTCTGCTAGCACTCCACAGAGTGAAAACGTTCAGGCAGAAACATATCCCTGCTTCACTGAGTTAATGAGGCCCCAGGTACTCTGCTAATATCTTTGCTGTACCATGGAGGCTGCTCACACATTGGCTGTTGCTAGGTTACCCGCAGGCTAATCACAATCTGTGATATACTTTGAGAACTACTTTGCTCTAGTAGGTGCTCACTATAGACAAGAACTGAGCTGTCAAATAAAGCATGCAGAGGAAGAGGGAATTTTCAAAATCTGATATGCAAATTCCCCTGCAGGGCTCCGCCCTCAAATATATCATTTGCATATGCTAGTATTCTGGAAAACATACACACATTCATCATAATAATGAAATGCTCAGCCAGATGGGGAAGCCACAGCAGCTGGAGCTAGAGATAGTGTAGGACCATGTCAAGGCCTAGGACCTGGGACAAATTCAGTGACGATAACAGGCAAACTGGGGTTGGAGAGGGAGGGGAGAACCGAATTGGACAGATGTAGAAATAGATGTAATCATAGATACCTCCCACCCCCATACACACACAGTGCACTAGTGGGTGTAAAGGTATTTATATTGTTACCCCTTTTGACTTGAGCAGCTAGTCAAAAATGTGGGGTCTTGTAGGTTGTTCCATTTAGGAGAAATTAGTGAGTCAGGTATTTTCTTTGTTGCAATCTCGTTTATTTACAAAGATTATAAATAAAGTCCTGTTTTCCTGAACATTGTAGGACTCAAATAGCAGGAGACAATTTGTTTGCTTGTTGTTTCAAGCCTGGCTTTCCAGCCAGCACTCTGCTCCCAAAAGCTTTCTCTCCACATTACGGCAGCACCAAAAGCTCCGGCTGCTTCTGTGGTCCTTCCATTTGTGTTGACTATCTCTCTTACACACACACCCTTAGCTAAACAATGCTCAGCCGAGCCACTGCACACATAATTCGAATTCCTGAGTGGCCTTGGATGTGCCTTTATTTTTATCGGAGGCATGGGCCTAACCCATAACAACAAAAATACATTGCCAAGCCCGCTTACAGTAAGCGGATTTTGGTTTCTTGTTTAATTCCTTTGAATGTGTTGGTAATAGCAGGTTGCGGTTTTTGGGTTGCGGGGGGCGGTCTTCCGCTTTTGTTTTGTTTTTTAATTTCCTGCCGGAGAATGTGATTGGCTCTCGGTCACGCAATCCTCTGTTGCGCGCATGCGCACAGAGCTAAAAAAAGCTTTAAAAGACTGCTGTGTGCGTTCGGTTTCCTTTTTCCTTTCGCTTTTGGCTGGCTTTTGCTGCTGCTGTGTGTGTGTGTGCGTGCTTGCTGCTGCGCTTCTGCTTACATTCCACCACGTGGTCAACCCACAACAATATGCACAATATCACAGGGCCTGAGCAACTAGACACCCTGCCAATGGAGTGCCAAGGAGAAATTCAGAGCCCATTAACACCATGGTTTGCTACAAGTGTCTCTCCAGATCTACCCTAGAAGGTGCTCCTGGAAGCTAAAAGAGGATGGTCAGAATCTTGCAGATGAGCTGTTGTGCCTTAAGATCAGGGGTGTTCGAAGAATGCTTCTCATTGTTATTCTTCATTGTGCCTGTGACGAGTAAAAGTCTGGGAGTCTAAGGGTATGTCTAAACTGCAATTAGGCACCCACAGCTGGCCCATGCCAGCTGACTTGGGCTTATGGGGCTTGGGCTAAGGGGCTGTTTAATTGCAATGTACACATTCGGAACCTCTGGGACTCTCCCACCTCGCAGGGTTCTAGAGCTGTTATTTACCACCAATCTTTGGGCATTGGAGAACTTGTACCATTGGACTCATTTGGTCTTTTCTTTCTCACCACCAGGTCCCCAAGGAAAGGTATTAGTATAAATCTAGGAGCATATGCAGGGAATACTTATGCTAACTTGCTTAAGCCAATGTCTTACAGGATACAGGCCTGTTGGTTCTTTTGTTACTGCTGAGTAAAATAAAAAGCTAAGCTAGCTCTATGGGCTACAGAGCCCAGGCTCCAGCCTGAGCCCAAACATCTATGTTACAACTAGAATGTGGGCAGTATGACCTAGTGGTCAGAACAGGAGTCAGGCTGGGTCATATGCCAGGGCAGGAGGTCAGAGTCAGAGATAGGCCAAAGGGCAAACCGAGAGACAGGCATCAGGAGTCAGGTAGGGTCAGGTTACCAGGAGATAGGGGTCAGGTGCCAGGTTACAGACAGCAATTGGAGAGCAAGGTTGAGGACAAACCAGGGTCGGAAGTTGGAGTCTAGGGTCTATTATTAGCAGCGGCTGGGGCTGGAGCAGAGGTAGGCGGTCTGTTGTTAGACTGACAGTTGGCTTTCTGGCTTTCATCATGGCTTTCTGGTTTATATATTGATATTGGCCAATCAGTGGGCTGTGAGGCCCTGCTGGGCAGTATGCCCTGTCAAGTCAAGCTTTGCAGGGTCCTCCAGGGGTGCATCCAGCCTAAGCCTCTAGGGACAATACAGAGGTGTTAGCAGCCCAGATTATCCACATGGTCCCAGGTTTTAGCCCTGCAGGGTCTTACACTACCAGCACTCTTCAGCACCCCCTTCAGGAGGGTGCCAGTCCAGACTTGTTCAGCTGAGCCTTGTGGAATTCCCCCATCAGGTCAGGGGCCAGGATGTGGGCAGCAGACTCCCAACTATGCTCTTCAAGGCTGTAGCCTTCCCAGTCCACCAGACAGTATAGGCAGCCTGATATAGTCTGATGGGAATCAAGGATGGAATGCACTGTGTATTCCTCATGACCCTGGATTTTGACAGGTGGAGGCGGCAGTGTGGTTCAGTCAGGGAAGGGGTTCTCAGTGTATGGCTTCAGAAAGGAAACATGGAAAACGGGGTATATTTTGAGAGACTGGGGAAGCTGGAGGTTAAAGCTAACCAGGTTAATTTACTGACATATCAGGAGGGGTCCCAGGAACTGGTGGTCCAATTTTCAGGAGGGCCAATGGATCAGGAGGTGTTTGGCGGCAAGCCACACTTTCTGGCCTACCATGAACATTGGAGCTTCTTGTTGCCAATGGTCCGCATGTCTCTTGTAGCCTTCTTCACCTCTTCTAGGTGATTCCAGAGTTCTTCTTGAATATGATAGATCTGTTAGACCCAGTCAGGGGTGACAGGGTTCAGGGAGGCTGCTACTAGCACCAAGTGGAAATGGGGGTGGAACCTATGACTGGCGAAAAAGGGGCTCTGACCCATGGAGGCGTGGTTGGCACTGTTGTATGAAAACTCTGCATAGGGCATGTGTGTGGACCTGTTATCTTGGTGATAATTTATTAAGGGTCTCACCTGTTCAGTTTGTCCATCTGTTTGGGGGTGATATGCAGTGGAGGTGGATAAGTGGATGTCCAGTAACCCGAATGCTTCATATCAGAAGCAATTAGTGAACTGTGGGCCTTAGTCAGAAACGGTGTGGTCTGGGAATCCATGGAGCTGGACCATGTGGTGCAGCAGGACTTGGATGGTTGTTTCGGCAGAAGGCAGGTAGTTGCAGGGGATGAAGTGGGCCATTTTGATCAGGTGGTCCACAACTGTTAAGCTCCCACCAAAGTGCCGCCGAGGACCCGGGTGGCCGAAGAAGCTCCCGTCGAAATGCCGCCGAAGACCTGGCAGCCACCGATGGACCTGAAAAGCTGCCCCCCAAGTCCAGGCACCCTAGGCGACCACTTAGGGTCGCCTAATGGTAGCGCCGGCCCTGGGTGCTCCCATTGGAAAGGTAGATCAGCAAATGAAGCCTTTAGTGAGGTTTTCCTAGATATACACACACAGTGCCTCCAGCTCTGGTTCAAACATGGAGTATATCCATCTGTAGGACACCTTTGCCCCAGGCAGTAGGTTTATTGGACAGTCAAAGTCTCTGTGTTGGGGTAGTGGGTCTGCATTTTTCTTTTCAAACACATTCAGGTAGTCACAGTACTTGTCAGGGAGACTGAGGTTCTGGCCTGGAGCCACTCCTGTCTGGCTAGCCTCTACTGTCTGGGGTTCCACTTCGGAGGGCCTCATCCAATCCTGGGGCCCTGGGTGTGGGTCGCTTGGGGGTTGGTTATGCTTGGACATGCTTTCTGACAATATTTGGAGAAGCTAATGCTCCTCCACCACTAGGAGATACATGGGTCATGCTGCTCCAACCAAGGAATGCCAAAAATTATTGGGAAGAATGGGGAATGGATTACATCAAAGTAAATTCTTTCTCAGTGACCTTCCACTGTGGCCTCTAAGAGGATGGTCCCGATGATAGGGATGACCCATCAATAGTCTCCACCAGGTCGGTTATGGATTTTGTCCAGAGAGGGATCTGGAGGGTTTTGGCTGCCTCAGCATCTGAAAGTTGGCAGCAGCTCCAGAGTCTGTCATTGCTAGCAATGAGACAATCTGCTGCACCTGCCCTGAGACCTACAACCACAGTAGCAACTGGAAATGTAGGGAGCCTCCAGGGTTCCCAAGTCAGGTTCCACTTAAGGGCAGGGGGGTGGTTCTGGAAAATGGAACTCTGGTGGTGTCCAGGCTGCACCCCCTAGTGGGCCTGGGCTGGTCCATTTCCCGAGTTTTTTGGAGCTGAGCAGGAGGCAAGGGCATGTCCTGGTGCCCTACAGTAAAAACAGAGGTTTAGCAGTTATTGATGCTCTTTCTCCTCCAGGGTCAGCCATCAGCAACCCAGGTCAGCCTGCAGGGTTCAGTACTTGGTTTTACAGGCTTTGGTGTGGAGGTCAGGTGTGGGGGTGTTGGATGGATTTTCGGAGGGGAAAGTGATGCTAGCAAACTGTCACAGCCAAGATGTGGGTGGTCTGACCTAGTGGTCGGAGCAGGAGTCGGGAGTCAGGCTGGGTCAGAGTCTGAGACAGGCCAGAGGGCAGACCAAGAGGCAGGCATCAGGAGACAAGCAGGGTCAGGTTACCAGGAGATCAGGGTCAGTCACCCCCTTCCCAGACAGCAATTGGAGAGCAATGTTGAGGATGAACCAGGGCCGGAAGCTGGAGTCTAGGGTCTATTGTTAGCAGGGTCTGGAGCAGAAACAGGCAGGCAATCTGTGTTGTTTCTCAGACAGCTCCTCATCATGGCTTCGTGGTTTATATACTGGTACCAGCCAGTCAGTGGGCTACTACTCAGATCCTGTGATGTGGTACACCCTGCTGAACCTAGCTTTGTTGGGTCCTCTGAGGGCTGTCCAGCCTAAGCCTCTAGAGGCAGCAGCCTTCAACCCTATAGTCCCAGGATCTAGCCCTGCAGGTTCTTACAGTCTACACTGCAATTAAACAGCCCCTTACACCAAGTCAGCTGGCACAGGCCAGCCAGGGGCTTTTAATTGCAATGTGGACATACCCTCAAGAAGCATTATGCTTATTTACTCAAAAACAATTTAACTGTCTTTTGTAAATTTTGTAAACTGTCTGTTGTGATTTACAGAGAAAGCTCAAAGAGAAAAGGATATTGGCCAATTCACTACACTTTAATGAACATGTGTTATGTTTGGGGGCATTATCTTGTCTGGATCCTCTAAATTTAGAAGGCCAAAAACCAGTAACTGGACTAAATGCATGCTTTACACCAGCCATTCCTGCTTGATTGTACGTCTGTTACAAAAAATAAACACCACTGAGCTGTCAAGAAAAACACAAACTCTCTTTCAGGCCCCTTCTCACAAAACAAGCAGCAATGAGACAAATGGACTTCCTGAGCTGAGCTGGACCTTCAAGGGCAAATTTTTATTTCTCATTTAAAGCTGAAAAACAAGTAGTTTCCCATTGCATCTATTAACTGGTTTAGCGAATTCTGCTCTTTTTATCTCAGTGCAATGGATGAAACATTTGCTGCTCATCAAACCATATATAATTATTCCTTAAAGCACTCCTTGGGAATTTAAGAAGTTTGAATGTTACTGAGGAGATTAATATTTAGTTGGAGGTTAATGGTGAATTTAGTTATTCAGGCCAGAGGCCCACATGAACTCTGAATACACAATGAAAAACAAGCTTTGTGACGGTTACAAGCACCCCCAATATGGCCTCACACTGGTGTCTATGTGTGGGAGTGGGTGGGTTGTGTGTTAGAGTGATGGCTATATTTTCCCTATATGGAAATTTCCCCCTTGTGCAGAGTGGCACCAGAAGGCCTATGCACCACTTAAACCCTATTTTGGGGGGTTAAATGGCACATCAGTGGTGTATCGGATCTATGTTGCCCCTCTGCACAAGTATCAGAGGGGTAGCCGTGTTAGTCTGGATCTGTAGAAGCGACAAAGAGTCCTGTGGCACCTTATAGACTAACAGACGTATTGGAGCATAAGCTTTCGTGGTGCTTCAGATGCTCTGCACAAGGGTGACTTCAATGCTGTTCATTATGTAACTCAATGGGACAGATTTAAGTACTAGGAGGTTGAATGCAGGATTGTGTGCGAATATGAAGTCAGAGTTAACTCTTGCATTAGAACTTCAAATGCAAATTCCCTGACTTTCAATCATTTTCTGTTTGGTTGTCTGTTTTAGTGTTATAACAGTCAATTAACTTTCATTTTTAATATATTAGCAACCATATCTCTGTCATAATAATGGGATTTTGTCTGGGAATCTTATTAGTGTTTTGAGCAAATCTTTCAATCTCCCAGAAACCTAATGCCTTGCAGTCACTTCCCAAGAACCTCATTTCAAGCAGTCCAGTTTGGAGTACTGTGTACAGTATGGAGCAAATGAGCAGTGATATCTGAACCTATTACCCACAAAGTGTTTGGAGGTTCAGTATGGCTTGGAATCCCAATAGTTTCTTTGAACTACATGGGTTTAGAACAAGGCTGGACATGAAAACAGGTTTTCAGGCAGAGTTTCCAGGGCTGCTTGTTTATGTCTAGGCTGAGAGCAGCCTTTAATGGGGCATTTGGTAGAGCTGAGTAGGAATTGTCCCATCAAATGAAGTTCCTGTGAGATTGACATTTTCTGTTGGAAAAATCAAAGCGAAAGGTCGAGCTGAAAGGTCAGAAGCCCATCTGTCAGGCTGCTGGAGAGGTAGGATTCCCAGGGCTTTCAGGCTCCTCAGCTCCCAGGACAGCTGGCTCCCTGTGTTCCCCAGCTCCTGGGACAGCTGGCTCCCCAGGCTGCATGACTCCTGGGGCAACCCACTGCCCCAGAAATCAGGGAGCCTGGAGATTCAGCTGCCCAGGAATCCGTTGCCCAGCTCCCAAGACTACCTGCCCAAAATTCCAGTCTCTGGGCTTCAGGCAGCCTTGCAAACTCAACAGTAGGACGTTTGGAAAGTTCAGATAAGGTTCAAATAAGCATCTAAACTATTGAATGCTTGTCTGATCTGAACTTCCACACCTTCTGACATTCACCCATCACTAGGTTTTTATAGCACAGATGAGTTTTTGTTGTTTGGTTCTTTTAACTGTTCAGAAATTCTCCCTTTCACAACACAGTATGTAACATAGGTAGAGTAAGCGGTAGTATCTTTATATAACAGAATGTTCCATTCTTCTGAGGAAACGACTAAGGAAGAGGATATCTGCAAAGTTCTCAGAAAACATATACTGAAGTTGTGGTTATTTAGGGCTTGAAATCAGCAACTCTCACATGGCCCTGCTATTCGCACATTCTCCCACCCGCTCAAAACCCCGTCCCCAGAAAACCGCCAACACATTAATTCAATGCAGGTAGTGATACCTATAGCTGGGGTGGCAAGACACTTCCCACTTTAAGACCATGTTTTCAGTGGCTTATAACTTTGCCAAACCTTAACTGCTTGGGCTGGAATTTTCCATGCTGGGTGTCTGCCTCAGGTTGGATTATTTTTGTAAGATGTTTCAGCTAAAATGTTTCAATACTTTTGAAAATGAGACTAAGGGAAAAAAATACACCGTTTTGTCCATATTAAAAAATTCTGGCAACCTTTTCTTTGGACAGGTCTAGTACCCCTATGCTTTGGGGTTAAGGACTTGAAATTTGGCAGAAGGCGACCCTGGTGTCAGAGATGTGGCTTTTGCTGTCCCAGTGAAAATCTGTCCAAATTTGGCCAAATTATAATCCTCTGAAAAATCTCTGTTGGCACATTCTCAATAGAGACTTGTTAGACTTTGGCTTCTAAATTCTCTGATGATTCCATCTGCACTGAGCATGCTCCATCTCCTCCCAACTCCTATGTGCTGACTGGACTGCACGCATCCCCACAGAGTGACTGAACACCCTGGATTGCAGGGCTGAAGGGCTGAGCAGGACTGTCCCTGCAATTGTTCCTCCTGGCTGTTGAGGGTCATTGTGGTGCAAGCCACTGGAATTGATATCAAGAAGACTGTTTCTCCCCTTTCAGGTCCCCAGGAAGCTGCTGGAGAAGAAGGAGGAAGCAATCTGACTAGAATGCAAAGGGGTGTGCAGTGGAGGAGAGGGAAGAGATGTAGGGCAGATGGACAGGGATAGGCGCTCTGGGGGAAGGGGAGATTGGTGCAGGAGCTGGGAGGACTGGGGAGGGGCAGAAGTGGGGATGGGTAGGACAGAAGCAGAGGGTGGGGGAAGGGCAGGAGCTCTAGTGGGATAAGGTGGGGTGGGGAACAGGAGCAGAGGGGGTGAGGGCAGGGGCAAGAGATGGGGAGGAGACAGGTAAGAGCAGGGTAGATAGCAGCAGGGGAGAGTAAAGGGCAAAAGCTGGGGGTGGGGGGATAGGCGCAGAAGGTGACAGGGAGAGGCTGGAGTGACAGGGGCAGGAGGGTCTGTAATGACTAGACCATCCTCCCCTACAGACTTTGGATTAAACTCATTATTCCTGAATCACAACTTTCCTTTGCTGTCTAGCAAATAGCTGGGAACACATCCCCCTCTAGTAATGGGCCCACATGGCAGACAACAGCTTTCCACTGCTACCAGTTACTCTGTTAGCTCAAGTATCAGAGGGGTAGCCGTGTTACTCTGGATCTGTAGAAGCGACAAAGGGTTCCGTGGCACCTTATAGACTAGCAGACGTATTGGAGCATAAGCTTTCGTGGGTGAATACCCACTTCTTCAGATGCAAGCAGTGGAAAACTCTGTTAGCTCAAGTGTTATAGGCCTATGCTGTGGATCTAAAAAGCTTGACCCATGTGTGGGCCAATATAGCTCCACGTGATACATATTTTTTAATGTTTAAGTTTTTAAAAAACTTAGAAAATGACATTATAAGGGTATGTCTATACTTACCCGTCGCGTCGGAGGCGCGGGATCGATGTTCTGGGTTCGATTTATCGCGTCTTGTCAAGACGCGATAAATCGAACCAGGAAGTGCTCCCTCGTCGACGCCGGTAATCCAGCTCGACGAGTGGAGTAGGCGGAGTCGACGGGGGAGCCTGCGCGCCGCGTCTGGACCACAGGTAAGTTCGAACTAAGGTACTTCGACTTCAGCTACGTTATTAACGTAGCTGAAGTTGCGTATCTTAGTTCAACAGGGGGGGTTAGTGTAGACCTGGGCAAAGAAAAAAAGAAAGAAAAACCAGTGTTAAAAGAACAGTATTAAGATTGCAAAGTCAAGCACTCAAAAGTTAGGAAATGCCAGAATTAAGTTTGCCTGTGCCACCATGATTTGGCCCTCTTGTCCAAGTAATGATACAATCTTAAATTACACGTTCATATGCTATTTTTTCAACAGGATCCCTGTCTCATTCAGTGCACAGACTGGACCTTGGGAATGAAGCAGGGTTGTATTGTGAATGTGACTGTTTTCTGAAGGAAAGGGGAAGGTGGGAGATGAATGAAGCAGGGAACTGCAAGAAGAGAAGGATGAAAAAGACCAGAGGAGAATAACAAAAATCATTAGAGGTCTAGAAAACATGACCCCTGAGGAAATATTAAAAAAAATATGGGGTGGTTTTATTTGGAGAAGAGAAGACTGAAAGGGGACATGATTACAGTTTTCAAGTACATAAAGGTTGTTACAAGAAGACGGAAGAACAATTGTTCTCACTAACCTCTGAGGATAGGACAAGAAGCAATGGATTTAAATTGCAGTCAGGGAGGTTTAGGTTGGACATTAGGAAAAACTTCCTAACTGTCAGGGTGGTTAAGCACTGGAATAAATCGCCTAGGGAGGTTGTGGAATTGCCATCATTAGGGATTCTTAAGAGCAGGTTGGACTCCATCAGGAATGGTCTAAATAATACGTAGTACTGCCTTGACTGCAAGGGACTGGACTATGACCTCTTGAGGTACCTTCCAGTCCTACACTTCTAGGATTCTGTGGTCTCAAGGCTAAGGTAATTGACTGCCATCTTGGGGAATTGGATTCTATCTCTGTCTCTGTCATAAAATTCCTGTGTGATGCTGAGCAAGTTGCTTAAACCAAAATGTTCACAGTTGACTACTTACTATGTGTTCTTCATTTTCTGCATGCCTAATTTGTGGCACTTGGGGTCTAATTTGCAGAAGTGCTGAGCGCTCACAGCTGTAACTGATTCATGGGTGCTCTGCTTTGAACATATAAAGTGCTCTCTGAAAAATCAGGCCTTAGGCTTCTCAAATTGGGTTCCCAAAATTAGTTGACGCCTTTGACTGTAATCTCTGTGATTCAGTTCCCCAAGTGTAAAATGGGGATCATAATACCACTTCACCTCACAGAGGTGAAGCTACATTCATTAACTTTTGTCATAAAGGAAGATACTATGATGACTGTACCATAGAAAATCCCTTAAGGAAACGAATTCTGTGTTTAGTACAGGATCTGGTTGGTGTGTGGTAAATAATGCATGGTGCCACACATTGAATGGTGAGGATAAAAAGAATTATTGAACAGCCACCCATTCAGTCAGCACCATTCATCCTGTGCACTGAATGTGGAAAAATGTATCTGATCATGTCACGGTGATACAGTCTTTCAGGCATACACACAAAGGGACTGGATTATATTGCATGGGTAATTTTAATTCTGAAATTTTCCTAACTTTTTAGTGTTTGACTTTGCAACTTTAATGTAGTTTTTTAGGATGTAATTACTGCAGTTTTCATCTTTGCTTTTCTAAAAATTGTTCTGCTCTTTCTAATTGTGGATAGGGCAGAGTTTAAATAGCTTATAAAAGTTAATCAGTACACACTGCCATTGATGTGTCAGGATCCTTGACGGAAAGCTAAGCCATTCAACCAAATATGTGTTTTCACTGAGCCCTTCAAGCTTTGCATTTAATTACTAGATTAGTCATTTGAAATTGCAATGCAACCTACCCCAATTTTGGTCACAAATAGCAAACAATTAAATGAGAAAACTACCATTTGGTCCTTTCATTTGGGAAATACAAAAACACTTTGGTTGTTTAATTGATTGTTGATTCTTAAAGCAGCAATGGCAGCCAAGCACCTAATTCTAATAATATGGAAGATGAAAGCAATTCCCAGAACAGACCAATGGGAAAACAAGAAAACAAAATGGATTATTACATCACATAAAGCAAGGCCAGATTTAAGAATTTTATTAAGATAATGTTAAAAATAAAAACAATGGTACAGAGTTTAAGCGTAGAAGTTTCTGGTTATCAGGGAATAAGGTACAGATTGAGATTCACTCAAGGGGAGTGAAGTTCGGTTTAGGATCGGATGACGTAAGAAATACATAATCTGCAAAATCCCCACTTGTGGGTAAAGGCTTAACGGGTCAAAATACAGAGATTGAGATATGAGGGTAAATTGTTCATATATAATGGCTATGTTCAGGTGTGGAGTATAATGAGTGGGTACGATGATGAGGATGGATTTACCCTCATTTGGTGAGATTTAATGTTCAGTGAGTTTATGGTTCCAGTTCATATTGTCCAGTGGGAAAAAGTCTCTCAGTCCCTTTCTCATAGATGATGTACGATGTCACTCCGGCTCACGCCTCCTGGTACTGTCGGTGGCAGGTGACGTATTCGATGTAGATGTCCCTGGACCTATAACCAGACGGTGAATATCTTTTGCACATCTTATCTGGTACCTGAATCTAGACAATACATGCTGATTGGAATGCACACATTTTCCTTTATATCTATGCAGCTGAGTTAGTACATTCAGTATTTACCATACATACAGACACAGGTCTTAGAAAAGTATTTGTACTAATTCCTTGTATATGTAAACAAGAAAGCGTAGGGGGCAAGTTCTGTCTTTTTGTTCTGTGGGCTCTTAGGTGCTACTGCAATACAGAGTACGTATTCAATATTATATTATTATTATATTTTATTATTGAACACATTCACTGTACAATGATCCTCCACTGTGTCTGTTGCTTCTAATGTTAGGACATATCCCTTTTTATGCACTCACATTTTCATTAACCCTCTAAATGTAAGTGTTGATCTACAATAATTGCTAGATATACATTTTAATTGGGTACTTTTGGTAACACAGTCTGTGAAGACTTTAATGACCTGATACAACCAAGCTTTCAGTCAGACTACCTTATTTGTACTTCAGATTTTCTCTCTTTTCTTAAAAAATAAAAGTGTAATATTTAAAAGCAATTGTAATATATAGGGGGAAATACAAGAAAACACAATGAAATGTAAATCATGGAGTACAACTGTGTTGAAACCTTGATTCACCACCAGGGAGCAGAGTGTACCAATAAATGGCAATGGAGATAAATAATCTCTCTCTTTAACTGTATTTACATTGGTATACTGATTTGTTAAAATCACAAAATAAGTTTAGGACACTGTGGAGTTCATCAGTTTCCACCAGTCTGGGTAGTTTGATTTTGAAAGAGGAAAGATTTGTGTACCACAACAGGGAGATGCCTGAAAGTAAACTGATTTATTCACAATCTGTAGCTTAAACTAAGGACAATGATACCAGCTAATGACCTTGTAATGGTCATTTTGCTTGTCCTACCTATTTTAGGCATGTATATGGCCTCAATCACTGTAGTAGGTGAGTGCCATGCAATCCAGTGTTCTTATAGAACTGGTCAACTCTCAGAATTTCCATTTTGTGGGAATCTTCAATATTTCAAAACAAACATAACCAAATATTTTTGAAATTTTCCACAAAATGGAATTTCTGAAAAATGAATTTCAGAAAATTTCTTTTTGAATTTCAAACGTTTGTGTACGAATTTTGAAATTTCATTTCATTTTTTCATTTTTATATTTATTTTTACATTATTTAATGACATGTCAGTAGTAGTAGTAGTGCATAATATGAACTATTAGTACTGAAGTGATATGACAAAATATAGTAGTTGAAATATTCTTTTTGTAAGCAGGGTCTGAATACACTCTCCCCTGATAGCTATCTGGGGTGGGGGAAAGGCTTCAGGACCAGACTGTATTTACATGAACACACCCACTCTGCCTAGGTATCCAGTAGGAAGAGCTGTGTTGTCAAAGTAATCAACCTTGGCTGGTGTTGGGTTAAAAATCACCTTAGTACTGAATTCAGGGGTAATGAAATGTTGTTATCAATGTTGTTATCCTTGTTGCACGAGTAAAGGGCAGCAGAACTGTGCTTAGCCTGTCCTGATTGAGGGGGTCACCCTCAACTGAAATGAACTAGTTAAGCAGGGGGCTCAGATGCCAGACCTCTGTGAAAAGAAGAGCAGGTGGAGACAGGTGTCTCTGCTGGGAGGTGTGGACTCTACCCGAGAGTCCTAGGCATGGTTTAAGCTGCCCCTCTCCATGGTTCAAAGATAGAGCTAATTAGGGATCCATTAGGAGTCTTTTGTTTCGTTCAATGATCACTAGAGCTGCAGTCACCTCTTGTGGGACAGTGTTTCTGCCCAGCCAGCTTCAGCAATGAGGTTCCCCCACTGAGAGCTGAAAATCACTGAAAGCTGGATGGAACCTCAAGAGACGGATCTGCAGAAGTCACAGTAGAGAAGCAGGTGGTTGCAGAAGGTGACAGTGTACAGTGCAGCAGCTGGCAGGGTGACCAATGGAACAGCTGGTGGGGCAGCCAGCGAAGCAGTGAGTGGCTGGTGGGGTGGCCAGTAGAGCAGTGGCTGGCCAGAAGGGTGGCAAAGCCAGAGCAAGTGCTTTGATGGTGGAGCAAGCAAGGTGCCTTCTTTCCCTCCACCCTCACCACCTGGGCTGGGAGGTGAACTCACACAGATGGACCCCTGAACTCTGGGTTTTCACTAGGATGACCAGATGTCCCGATTTTAAAGGGACAGTCCTGATTTTTGGGTCTTTTTCTTATATAGGCTCCTATTACCCCCCCACCCCCTGTCCCGATTTTTCACATTTGCTGTCTGGTCACCCTAGTTTTTACTGACCAAGGGCAACCACTGTGAGTGGGGTGTGGTGAGGGAGCAGAGATGGGCATGTTAAAGAACTTTTGGTTGCAGAACTCAAGAACCTGAGGCAAAAGACACTGCCCAGAGTACTCTGGGGTGAGTGTTTTGCTCACGGTTGAATCCAGTTTACTACATTTTCCCTAATTAACATTGAGTGACTTCCCTCCTTTTATTAAAGGTTTCTTTTTTACACTCAGACTCTGCTTGCAAGAGGGGAAGTGTTGCCTCCTAGAGGCGCCCTGGGGTGTTGTGTAATTTTCCCAGGTTACTGGGTTGGGGGGCTCAAGGCAGCTCTGTGTTGTATTGTTGAAAGGGAACTCCTAGATATTGAACCTGTCCCTGGTTGCTGCTGACTCTACCTGGTCTACCTGGTCTACACTTAAAACATAGGTCAGCGTAGCTATGGTGCTCAGGGGTGTGAGGGCTGTAGCTATGTCGACCTAACCCCTGGTGTAGACACAGGTAGGTCGACAGAAGAATGACCTGAGCTGCTACTGTTCAGGTAGGTGGTGTTCCTACAGTAACTGAAAACCCCTTCCATTGCTGTAGGATGTGTTTATACTATGGGGTTTTGCCAGCATAGCTCCCCCACTGTACTCCCAGTAGTGTAGAGATGGCCTTAGGCTCCTATGTCACTTTTGAAAATGTAACTTAGGCCTAGTCTACACTGCAGAGTTAGGTCAACACAAGGCAGCTTATGTCACCCTAATTCTGTAAGTGTCTACACTAAACTTTCACTCCTGCCGACATAACTCACCTGCTATGCCAACTTAATAACTCCACCTCCCCGAGATGTGTAGCATTCAGGCCGACGTAGTTAGGTCAACCCAGTGTCAGTGTAGACACTGCATTACATACATCGACTTTAGTGGCCTCCAGGAGGTGTCCAAAATGCCCCACCTTGACCGCTCTTGTCACCGTTTTGAACTCTGCTGCCAGAGGCCAGGTACATGGTGTACACGTCCTTCCTCTTTAAAGTTCCACAAATTTTTGAAATTCCATTTAATGGGTGCACGGCTTGGAGAGCATATTTGGCAATTCAAGCACACCTAGCAACTGCCCAGCTGACCATGCCAGCTCCATGCTGCAGACACGTGCCTGCCTGGACTATTCAGGGGGTATTAGATTGCCTGGGTCTGTAGAGAGAAGAGGCATACCAGAATGCAAGAGAGGCCAACAATCGCTCTGGGGTGGAGCTGCAGACCTGCCACTTTTACAAAAAGCTACAAGCCATCCTTTGACGAGACCCCACAACCACCCTAAGGGTATGTCTATACTTACCCGTCGCGTCGGAGGCGCGGGATCGATGTTCTGGGTTCGATTTATCGCGTCTTGTCAAGACGCGATAAATCGAACCAGGAAGTGCTCCGCCGTCAACGCTGGTAATCCAGCTCGACGAGTGGAGTAGGCGGAGTCGACGGGGGAGCCTGCGCGCCGCGTCTGGACCACAGGTAAGTTCGAACTAAGGTACTTCGACTTCAGCTATGTTATTAACGTAGCTGAAGTTGCGTATCTTAGTTCGATAGGGGGGGTTAGTGTAGACCTAGCCTAAGAGTCAGTTGGATGCTTCAGGGGAGCATGAGTCACAGACCCTCTCTGTGAACAGAGAGGAGGAAGTTGAAGTTGAGGAGGAGGATGGGGGACAGGTGATCAGGGGATCCAGTGGCGCAGTGTGCCAGGACCTGTTTTTGACTCCTGGGCAGTTCATCCTGTCCCTACAGTGCAACATGAGTGAGCCTGATGCAGGGGAAGGAATCTCTGGTAAGTATGCAATTTGCTTTGAAATTGCAGGGACAGAACCCCAAAAGTAGCAGGACACATCCGTTGATTTACTCTTTTTTTACTTATGCTAGAAGAAGTAGTGAAATAACCAACAGAGGTAGAGTCACTATCTAATTCTCATTCCCCTGTAGAGTTAGGCAGATGGGGTGCTGTGGAACAGTTTGTTTATGTGCACCAGGATGTTCTGTGAATCCTCAGTAGAGATCTCGAGGAAACTTTCCTGAAGGTAATCTGCAATCCTCTGCTGAAAGTTTCTGTGGAGGGCTGCCTTATTTCTCCCACTGTGGTAGGTAGGACACTTTCCCATGCTACTCAGTGATTACTTCAGCGGGCACCTTTGCAGCACACAAGCTAGCAGCCTATGGACCCGTTCTGCAGCCGGATGTTTGCAGGAGCTGTTCCGTTTCAGCCTTGGTTACCCTCAGGAGTGAGATATCAGCTAAAATCACCACCGCCTGTGGAAAACGGTGCCAGTATTCAGTTCAATTGCCCTATCCGCATATACTCATGCCCATGAGCTACTCCCCCCTTTATTTTCCCAACTCACCTCTTTCTTCCCGGGCCATACTCGGCATAGCTGGGACTGCTGCCGTGCTCTAGGAATCCCACAGAGAAGTGAGAATGTAGCACTTGCAACTCAAGGGGAGTGAGTTCAGTATACCAATTTTCCATTTATCTTGTGAATACACTCACAATAGTACCTCTGTGCATTGTATCTTTTGCAGCTGGAAATGTGGCCTTGAGGGTCTTTCCATGCACACCAGCGGAGCAGCTGAGCCAGATAAGGAGGAGATGGAAGAAGACGCAGGATGACATGTTCTAAATGAGCCTGCAAGCCTCTGCTGCTTTGGATACCGAACAAAGGGCTTGGAGGAGCACCCTCACAGACAACAAGGCCAGGGATAGAGTAGAGAGGAACAAGGCACAGGCAAAGGAGAGGGATGTGCAGCAGGAGTTTCTAGCACTTCTCAAGCAGCACACAGATATGCTGCAGCCTCTAGTTGACTACTCGCCTCCCTCTGCAACCCATACAGACCCGCATTCACCCCCGCCCCACATTCCACATGGCATCCGGTGCCGCTGCACTACCCCTCCCACTCGACTCCGGAGGAGAGTACAGACAATCACAGCTGCACGCACACTGACCTGTGAGAGACACGGTTGGTGCACGCGTTTCTGAAATGAAAACGACTGTCTTTTCCTCTTCAAAAGTTCTTTTCCCTTAATTTATTAAGTTTTATCCAGTTATAAATGTATCAGTTTGCATGAGTATGGAATAAAAGTCTATTTTTGGAAATTTAATTCATCTTTATTAGTTCACAACATATGCTGGCTGGGGCTGACATAATTCACAGATATTAGTAATAGGTGCATTTGCAAAGTTATATTACTACACACACAGAACTCATTACAAGGTTCATAGTGGGATGCAAAAGAGCAATGTCAGGTAGAGTTCACTACAGCAACACACATGACTGTGATTCGCTATTGAAATGGTCTTTCAAAGCCTCCCTGAGCCAAAGAGCTCCACGTTGATCGCTTCTTATAGCCTGGGCATCCGGCTGCTCAAAATCAGCAGAAAGCCATTCCACCACTGCCCTCCACCCCAGCAGAAACTCTTTCCCCTTTGCTGCACAGATATTATGCAGGACACAGCAGGCAGCTATAACCCTTGGGATACTTTTTTCACTGCGGCCCAATCTCATGAGTAGACAGCGCCAGCAACCTTTCAAATGGCCAAAGGCGCATTCAACTGTCATTCTGCACCTGCTAAGCCTGTAGTTGAAGAGCTCCTTGGTGCTATCAAGGTGCCTGGTGTATGGCTTCATGAGCCTCAGGAGTAAGGGATAGGCTGGGTCTCCCAGGATCACTATTGGCATTTCAACATCCCTAATGGTAATCCTCTGGTCTGGAAAGAAAGTTCCTGCTTGCAGCTTTCTAAACAGGCCTGTGTTCTTAAAGATGTGCGCATCATGCACCGTCTCTGGCCAGCCCACATTGATGTCGGTAAATCTCCGGTGATCCACTAGTGCTTTCAATACCATAGCAAAATGTCCCTTTCTCTTGATGTACTCTGTGACCAGGTGGTCTGGTGCCAAACTAGGGCTATGTGTGCAATCTATTGCCCCACCGCAGTTTGGGAACCCCATTGCTGCAAAACCATCCATTATGTCCTGACATTGCCAAGAGTCACAGTCCTTCGTAGTAAGAGGCAATTAATTGCCCTGCACACTTGCTCACAGCAACCCCCATGGTGGATTTCCCAACTCCAAATTGATTCCCGTCTGATCAGTAGCAATCGAACGTTGCAAGTTGCCATACAGTGATTGCCACTCGCTTCACTGTCAGCACAGATCTCATTTTGGTGTTGCTGCGCTGGGAGGCTGGGGTGAACTCTGCACACAGATCCAGGAAGGTGGCCTTGTACATCTGAAATTTCTGCACCCACTGCTCGTCATCGCAGACCTGCATGACAATGCGACCGCACCCATCAGTGCTCATTTCTCAGGCTCATAACTGGCACTCCACCATCTGCAGCTGCTCCGTGAATGCTGCCAACAACTTTGAATTGTTTCTTTCCATGTGAAACAGCTATCTAGCCTCCAAGGAATTGTCATGTTCCCTGTGGCTCCTCTGGTGGCTCTGCAAATACTGCAGGATCAGGGCCTCCCTGCATGCCACACTCATCACAATAGTGCAGAGCAATGCAGGATCCATGCTTCTGACACAGATGGTGGATGGCGAGGAGGGGCGTGGGTTTGCAGGGATTTTGAAAAGAGGCATGAAACATTATGGGCTGCAGATGAAATTATGGGATGGAGAACACTGTATTATGGGATGATGAAATCACATTCCCAGTCACCCTGCATGACTCGTTTGGCCCCATGAGGCATTGCAAAACCTTCCCAAAACACCCTGCGCTAGATGGTGGCAGGGTGCACAGTGGAATAGCTAGCCACGGTGCACTGCTTTCTGCATCAATGCAAGCGCTGCTAGTGAAGATGCGCACCACCGACACATGGAGTGTAGCATAGACATGCAAAAGCGATTTAATTACTGTGACGGTTGTATGCCAACGTAACTTAAGTAGACATAATTTTGTAGTGTAGACAAGGCCTAAGCATTGAAATAAGTTAGGCACTGTAATGCTGAGTGGAACAACACCTACATACCTTTAAAAATATTGGCCTCAAGTACTACAGAGATGGGTGGATCTTTAGATAGATAGATAGATAGATAGATAGATAGATAGATAGATAGATAGATAGATACTTGTATAATGAATCATCTGCTTTCTTTAGCTTAAGTAGGGCATGGTTTCTGAAGCGAAGTGTGGTTATTCACCACTCTGTCTATATTTGTTTTTAAAAAACCAAACCCAAACAATTATATTTGACCTAGTTTAATTAAACTGTGGGTTGCGGTTCAACATTTGAAAATTGGTTACTAAGAATTTATACTGCTTAAAAAAACCACTATAAAATGATCTCTTTTTTTTTTTGTGGTCCATTCTAGAACTAATAGCATAGGCTAGAACTGTTCAGACATGTACTGTATTTCCTTGAAGACAGCAAACTTGACAGTGTAGGTGGTTTAATAATATATTAACCAAAGGTCATATACATTTCTCTAAAAAGCATAGAATGAATGCCTCTCTTATGTAGGCAGCTTTAGGATATGTTTTGTTTGTTCTGTACATATTTTGGAATGCAGACTGTTGCTCACGAAAGTAGTGGCTTAGGCGTTGATTCAGCAAAACTGTGATGTTTTGGGAATCTATGTACAGCTTATGAATGCTGTCTGATATTGGGGACTCTCTGTGTATCTGCATCAGACTGAAAACTCAATTTTGATTGTAAGGCTGGCCTTTCCCTTCTAAGCTGTCTTTTGCCTCCATATTGAGCTAAAATCTATAGAAGGCGATAGGGGAAATTTGTGCACTTAGCACAGGGCTAAAAATAGAAAGTCAATAAACTTTAACGATTGTCCATTTAAATGGAGCAACCTTGGACAAAGAGACAGTTGCTCAGGCCTACCAGTTTTTCAAGTCAGAATGCTGGGGGTGGGTGGAAATAATTCTATTTTATTATATTCTATATAGGTTTTTATACCCCGCTCATCACCTTAGCATTTGAGTGCCTACCAATAGTGCATTAAGAGTAACTTGACTAAACAGTTGTCATGTGTTCTTTGTTCTCTCATCCTCTCCCCAGAGAGAGAAGCATATGCAGTGGAGTGTCTTGTTTTGGTGGGGTTTTTATTTATTAATTATTAATTATTATTATTATTGTATTAACTAAGCAACAGAGCACCTGGTAGGAGATTTTGATCACCACCTGAGAAAGGGGGGTGGAGATTATAAAAGAAAGGGTTTCTCACTGGCTTTTCCTTTTGTTATTGCTGTTGTTGTTTTGGTTTTGAGACAGACCATATTCTGAATGAAAAGGATGGCAGAGAGGACAGAAAGGATCCTGGGCTCCTTAGAGAACTCTGCTTTAAGCTGAAAGAACTATCCAGTGGTGAGGAAACTGAGGAAGGTAAATGCATACAGGTGTGTTTGTTATTTTGTCTAGATCAGTGTATCTCTTCTGCCAACTAAATAAAAAGTCAATGTGTTTAGAATCCTATGCAAAGTCTGTCTTTGGATCTGTTGGTGTCCCTATCACATACCCCTTGAAGAGGTGAGCTGTAAACCCAAAGTACCCACATGGCTGGAGTTTTAGGAAAGGATGTGTTTAAATTACTGGGAGTTTGAGGGGTTAGCACTGATCCTCGGGCCTAGAGGAGCTGGGCCACAGGGTCCCATTTCCCGGAAGAGGTAACAGACCCAGAGCCTGTGCCCAAAAATGTACCAGAGATACAAGTAAAAAGACAGAGTTGCAGCCTACTCAGTCCAAGGAAAGCTCAAAGCACATATGTTCAGTGGATTAGGACACAACACAACATCCTGGGGAGTATCTAGCAGAAGGAGTGTTATCAAGGGCTGTTTGTGTGACAAAAGCATTAAGCATGGGCTTAATTTTAAGCACAATGTTTAAGTGGATTTCTGTTTGGCCATGCATTAAATAATGTACTTATAGCCGATTGAAGTCGAATGCATTGCAGAATCAAGGCCTTAGGCAGTTGGTAATAGGATACAGAGCTGTCAGTAGTTCAAATCTGCACCAGGCTATTTAGAGTTGGTACTGACTGAAGACTGTTTGGGGGGGCTATGAGAAATCACAGGACTGCCACCATCACCTGCTGATAGTGGGGGCTGAGAGTGAGGGCAGTGGCTTCAGCAAATGTTACCGAGCATGCTCAGTCCATGGGAGCATGCTCAATACAAGCCAAGCAGCAAATCTGGGGAGGCACGTGACCCTGCGTCGTCCCCCTCTCTCTGCCCCATGCATCACCTCTGCATGGCCACCTTTGATGGCAGTGTTAATAGGAAATCCAAGACTGAGCAGCTTTTTGGGCGATATTCTCAGCTGATGTAAATCAGTGCAGCTTCACTGAAGCTACATTGATTTGTGCTGCTGGAGCTGTGAAATTGACAAGAAAGCTGGCTCCTGGCTCCGCTCTGAGCTGAGCTGCCACCCAGGCTCCTGGCTCAGGCTGCAGCCTAGGTTCCCTGCTCCCTACTCCCAATCCTGGCTCCCTGCTCCCAGCCAAGCTGCTGCTCACATTCCCAGCTCCCTGCCTGGAACAGGGCAGCTACATGGGGCTTCTCTGCTCCCCACTCCCTATTGGGAATGGGACAGCTGCACCAGGATTCTCAACTTCCTGCTCCCCACACCTGATGGGGAGCTCGTCACCCAGAGTTTAGTCAGCTGCCGTATTCCAGATGGGGAGCAGGGAGCTGAGAGCACAGAAGGGCAGCTATGCTCCCAATGGGAAGCAGGAAGCCAAGAGCCTGGGGTAGGGGGACAGCCAGGTTCCCAGCGGGGACTGGAGAGCCAGACTACTGGCAGGGAGCCACGCGCTGAGCTGCAAGCCCTGCCTCTCAGTTCCCTCCCCCCACTTAAGTCAGTGGAAGTGCGCCGAGTGAGGACGCACACCACCAACAGAAGAAGGGCCGTGTGGACCTGAACCAGTGCAGTAATTACTTTGGCAGCTGTCCATTGACCTAACATAAGTTGACTTAAGTTTATAGTGTAGACATGCCCTAGGTCACAATATCCTTGCTTCATAATGACTAAGAATCATGATACAGTTACAAACCGAGCTCACATAACTCAAACAAGGGGTCCCACTACAGTCAGCAAAGTGGGGCCAACTGTGTGAGTAAGACAAGCCTGTTACCTGATAAGGATATTGTTTACACACAGCAGATTTATATTCCTGAGCAATACTAGGTGAAGTGTAGAATGGACAGCAGCAGCTGGTGCAATTAAAAAGGGGCCAGAAAACCTTGAGCTGTTCTCTTCTTGTCCTTAATGTTAGCTTTTAAAATATCATACACTTCTATAGCCCTGTAGCAGCCACTCAATGTGTGGAACGAACTCCCAGTCACCTACACTAGTCATGAGAAAGTGGCAAAATCAGCCCCCATCTCTACATAGTTTTCAAATTTTGGAGTACGTTTTGACTTCTCTTTGGAGTTTTCATTTTTTTAATGCTCCCAAAGCAAAACAAATTCTGATTTGTTGGTTGAATGAGTAGGTCTTTTGTGTGCTAAGAAAAGCTACTTCAGTTATCTCAGAGCAGAAATATATATCAATAGAAATATATATATCGTTACTTGATATTTATTTTTATCATCAAAGTTGCTAGACTGGTGTGGGCTTTTTTCCGCACATTTTAGCCTTTTAGAAATTAACAACTGTTTAGTCTGTATCTTAGACCTTGTGTTGCTTAATTCATACATGCACAGGGTGAAGCACCAAACTGAGGAAGAAAGCACTAACCTATCAATGGGGCAAGATGGCATTCCAGAACGTAGAAGGAAAATTCCATAGTCAATCAGCTTTATTATTAAATCACTAGTTGAATTTGGAGTAAAGGTGATGATAAAGTATATCACATACCAGTTGTGAAAAGCTAATTTCTTTAGCCACATTAAAAAAAATTGAATGAAGTGACTACCATCAAGTCCTCCAAAAACACTTTGGACAAGGAATAATGGACACTTAACTATACACAGCAATGGGCTATGTATCTTATCTTATTCTGGAATAGTCACAGATAACTCAATGGGTGAAAAAGACTTAGCCATAAGACTGTAATTCTATTCAGAGGTTCTAGTAATTTTGGGCTGGATCACCTACTTGTTTTCAAGGCCATGGGAGGATGACTCTGAAAATCCCTTGCAAAGTTTCTTCCTGATTGTTCCATTGAAAGGATGGGGTTGCTATCCTAAAAGATAAGCTTCAGAACTCATTCCCAGATCCCACGGGGGGGTGGGGGGAGGAAGGGGGTTCAGTGATAGACCAGGAATATCAGCACAGAGACCAGGGTCTGGCCCACCACATCAGAGGAAAACAAAGGCAGAACTATTTCAAATACACCAGGCTCCAACTTTGAAAACCTGAGGGTAGTCTACACCCTGATTCTCACAGAGACAGAAATTCATCCCGTCCCTGAATTCACTGATCCTTCATAAACTCCCCACTGTAGGTTCATTCTCATATAGGAACCTCTCCCCAAGCTGCTTTTCTGGTAGCTGGTCCTTTAAATTTGGGAGAGACAAGCAGTTGCTGCTTTATGGAAGCCATTCAATTTCCTGGAGGCTGCATCTGCCTGTTAAGTATGCTTAGCTAAGCTTATTTTCCCTTTTCCTTATTTCTGAGGAAAGGATATATAATCACAGGCAAGAATCCCATATCTCTGATCTACCATACCATATGCAACTCGAAACCCCTCTTGAAATGTATGTGGCATAAAATACCATTCTGTACATCTAAAATAAGCTAGTGAAGTTTAGGAAAAAATAATCTTTTAAGATAAGGTTCGAATGTAACATCATGATATGAATCTCAATGAGATAAGTCTGCAACCATTTGGTTGCACTCTGGTGTTAGTTTGAAAGCAATCTCACGCATTTCTCAGAGCTAGATTCTGATCACAGATACATGGTGCAATTCCCTGGGTGCCTCTGAACAGCAGCAGCAGCATGTGGGTGATCTGTGCATGCAGTTAGGCCTTCTTGAAAGATGGAGCTCCATGGATGCCACTCATGTGAAATTAGGATTCGGCCCTCAGTGTTATTCAATATACCATTTTTAGTTATTCAATTTTACAACAGCAAACAAATCACTTTGTTTTATAACCCCTGTCTGCTAATTTGTTATGATAGCAAACTTAGTGTGCCAGGCTGCTCTCACATATATCGGTTTTCATTGCTGTGCATGTTGTAATTTTTTTCTAATGTTTGCTGGTTACACTTTGCTATGATGCCGCCTCCAAACTTTCATATGGTTTAGAAACTCAGAATAGAAATGTGGTTGCTTACTTCAGGGTAGCAATATTTTGCAACCCTGCCAAGATGTGTGAGCTTATAACTGCAGGGTCATCAAGTAAAGCTCCTGCTTATAATATGACTTGTCTACTAATGGGGGATGAGGACCTACAGGCTTAGCCTTAGGGGTTCTGCTAGAATTCTTTGGGCTTCTCCATAATTCTAGTGGTAAATTAGCATATTTTGGTCGGGAGAGAAGGAAAGCAGCGCCCAGTGAAGCTTGATTGGGAGATTACCAACCTAAATGAGATTTGCACTTTTTATCCTTCCCTGAGGACCCTTTTTCCTTCTTCTCATCTCTCCTTCTCCCTATCTCTTAGGACTGGGCCAGACTCCATTGTTCCCCTCCCCCATTACTCCACTGACCTGTGTCATAAAATCAATATCGTCTGTGGTTGCCATCTCCACTGCTGCTGAAGGGAGTAGGGTTGGGTTCCTCTGACTTCTGCATTCTTAGCTTTTTCTCACCCCAGTAAAGTCATGGTAGTGCAGGATAGGATGAGTGTTCTGTGCCAATATCAAGCCAGAGGTAAATTGTGAAGGGCAGAAATTGTATTGCTCACGTGGCTAAAGGAAAAAGAGGTGGGAACAAGGTGTGGCTGTGTCTCTCTCTTAGAAGACAGGAAAGATAGGAGCTGTGCATTTTTGGTAATGGTGACACTGGTTTTACAGCATGCTTCCATATGTAGTGTTACAGGGAGGCTGCTTAACTGTCTGTTCTTATATGTGCTTTTGATATGAAGAGAGACTCCTTTCTCTGGGTGATTTTATAAGTAATTTTGCAGTGAAAGGCATGTTTTAGTGAATTTTTGTTTATATTTATGCGGCGCCTAGGTAAATACATGCTCTTCTGTTTGGTTTTGCTGATAATGAAGAGGTTTGAATGTTAACAATGTTTTTGCCTTTGTAGACCTAGGAGCATGGAAAGAACTATGCAAAGCGGTTGAGGGAATGGTTATTTCAAGTTGGGGTAGATGAGGCTGGGTCATTGAACAAATGTGTAAATTGCTCCATCTTACTCAAAAGCTTTGAATCCAGAACCAAAACTATGGTGTTTCATTCTGTCTGTTTTTAAAGTAGCTGAAGAACAGTGATATTTGGCTGCTCTTTTTTCATGTAAAACTCCATTTGGAGAGAGTAACACTGTAACGATGCTGGTTCTGGCAAGACCCAACTGAGAGTGCCAGTTCAGGACAAATTGCTTCAAACAGGGCAACTACAGCCCAAGGCTGGGGTTTTTCCACCTCTAAGGCAAACCAAACCAGCCAGACAGAGGAGACTTTGGTTTTACCCCACTGGCTAACCACAAGTCACACAAGCAATTCCCTTAGATACTCCAGTTTCCCAGTCTCACCACCAGAGCCACTCGTTATGGGGACAAATGGTCATGAAAACCAATGCCCCAGTAAAAGAAAATAGGTTCTCCCGATCCCAGCGGACTGAACCTCAGAGCCAGGTCAATATACAACTTAAATCTTACCCACAAATCACGCTGTTGCCAATCCTTTAGAATCTAAAATCTAAAGGTTTATTCATAAAAGGAAAAAGGTATAGGTGAGAGCTAGAATTGGTTAAAAGGAATCAATTACATACAGTAATGGCAAAGTTCTTGGGTCAGGCTTGCAGAGATGGAATACTGCAGGTTCAAATCAAGTCTCTGGATTACATCCCCAGCTGGGATGGGTCCTTCAGTCCTTTGTTCAAAGCTTCCATGTGTAGAAAGGTTCCTCCAGAGGTAAGAAGCAGGAAATGAAGACCAAATGGAGATGAGGCAGCTGCCTTTTATAGTTTCTTCCAGGTGTAAAGGCACCTCTTTGTCCTTACTGTGGAAAATCACAGCAAAAATGGAGTCTGGAGTCACATGGGCAAGTCCCTGCATAATTTGCTGAGTCACAGGCGTGTCTGCCTTCTCTCAATGGGCCCATTGTATCGCTGATGGCTCTTAATGGGCCATCAAGCCGGCCTAGCAGAGCTGATAACTTGTCCTGGGTCCCAGAAGCCCAGCCCCAGTTTGAAATACAGACATACATATAAAGCCATTGAACTACAGACAGTATAAAGCCAATATTCATAACTTCAACTACAAAACTGATACATGCATATAAGTGGCATAATCATAACCACCCAAGCATAACCCGGTCTTAGACACCTCATTTAACCCCCTTTATACAAGATTTGGTGCCACTACAGGACCTTGGTTGTAACAATGATCTATATGGTCCCAGTTATTGTCAATAACGTCACAAACACTATGACTTTTTTTCCTTTTTTTGGTTTTCATTACTTTCAATTTGTATGTTATGCACATTCATATTGTCTTTCACAGAAATGTGTTTTATTCTTTGCAACATCTGTGGCAGCCTGCTGTGGAGAAGGGTGGGTCATGGGTGGGAAAAATGATTAGGGGACTGGAGCACATGATTTATGAGGAGAGGCTGAGGGAACTGGGATTATTTAGTCTGCAGAAGAGAAGAATTAAGGGTGATTTGATAGCTGCTTTCAACTACCTGAAAGGGGGTTCCAAAGAGGATAGGTCTAGACTGTTCTCTGAGGTAGCAAATGACAGAACAAGGAGTAATGGTCTCAAGTTGCAGAGGGGGAGGTTTAGGTTGGATATTGGGAAAAACTTTTTCACTAGGAGGGTGGGGAAGCTCTGGAATGGGTTACCTAGGGAGGTGGTTGAATTACCTTCCTTAGCGGTTTTTAAGGTCAGGCTTGACAAAGCCCTGGCTGGGATGATTTAGTTGGGGATTGGTCCTGCTTTGAGCAGGGGGTTGGACTAGATGACCTCCCGAGGTCCCTTCCAACCCTGATATTCTATGATACTGCCACTCTTTCCAGAATCTATTAAACTTTCATTTGCTGATCTCCAGTCCAATCCCGTGGCTGTCTACATGCAATGAATAGCCCATGGATGGATCAGATTCCGTAATGCTTTGCCCACTCCAGGCAGCAAAGAGATTAGATCGGGTTTGCTGCTGCTCATGATGGGAGTGGCAAGTCTGGCCTTGTCAATGAGTTTCTGAAGCAGTAGTAGCTCTTGGAAAAATTGCTGCTGTTGAGATGCTATCTGGGCCTGCTGAATAATAACTGCTGCTGGGGTCAATCTGAGCCTCCTGCTTATGTTATGCTTCCATGCTCTTTCTTCTGTAGAGGGTCTCAGTCCATTTCTGGTACTGACTTGTAGCAGTGTCAGGGCAGAATGACAAAAGAGGAAATTCACTGGAGGCTTAGGTTTTCACACAAAATCAACCCATTTTCTCAGCTTGAGATTTATTGCAGGGGTTCAGATTTAACTCATTAACCATCAGTTTGGTGAAAGTCTCAAGCTGTGCTCCATCTGGGTAGCTTTTCAAGAGGAAAACTGAACAGTGCAAACCACACATGTTCCTCCTATTCATTCCCTGAACTCCCTTTCTTGACTTCTCCCCTTCCTATCAAACCTCTCCACTCTGTGAGTCCAACCCCTTGTTCTACGGCGATCCTAAGCAGACTCAGCTCTACTAATTAGCTCCCACCTGCTATTGTCTCACTTGGCTAGAAATTAATTCTTCAAACCCCAAGCCATTGTTTGGTTCAGCAGGACTTTCTTTTAGGGATGCCATAAGGACAGGGGGCAGCAGGATTTCAGGGGCCCCTCTATGGGTATCGAAAGGCCTGTCTATAGTCACAGGTCTGTATATTTTTTTAAACTATCATGGATTGAAAATGATATACTGATGATGCATAGTGCTTCCTTTGTGTTTGAAGAGCCACAGAGTGCAAATCTCCAGAGAGATGCAAATACGTTGTCTCTGGAGCAAGCCTCTGACACAAAGTTCCAGTGTGGCGCTGGGCAAACCACATAAACCAGATTTTTCATAGGTGGCCACTAACTATGTGCTCTTTTTATTGTAGTTTTTTAATATACAATATTGTTCATATAGTAGCATATGTTCCATAATGCACATTTACAAAGAACAGTGCAGCACTGCATAATAATTTGCAGACACCTGACATAACAGAAACACTGTGAAAGCCACAAATTACTAATAAAAGATAGTAGGAGGCCCAAAATTATAGCTGTAACCACAGATATTAGATAATTATGGTGAAACAAAGGTTTGTGTTATCAGATGTACAGAGTGAGATTGATTTCATTTTCTGTTTTGATTGAAAAAAGCACTATGAATAAGGGATGGATGAATCAGTGGAGTTTTGATCTCAAATTATTTTTGAAGTCACATGTTTTATTTGAGCTCACAAAGTCTTTTTTTCTGTATTTTGAATCCATATTTGGTATACAGATAGCAGTGATGAGCATGACATAAACACAGACATTAAATTTCTTCAAACTACATGTACAGGGACAGATTATGAAAAATAGATTCACTCTTATAATTTACTCCATTGTAAAATATATAATCCTTTTCAAGGGAAATTAAATTTTCATCTTCCCCTCTCCTACATATATTTCTATACAATGACATGCCTGAGCTATTTGACAATATTAGGACAGAAGAACTTAATTCCAAAAGCCTGACTGGCAATTCTATATCCATTACAATGTATAGACACTATTTGTTAAAATTGCTAATAAGCAGAGTTGGTCAAAAATAGTAACTAAGTTTTTTTTTAAAAGAGGATTTCCAATTTTTCAGTGAAAAATGAAAAAAAAAGTCAATGTTTATCCCCTCACTGAATTTCTCTCTATTTTCCCTTCTCCTCCCCATTTTCAGTATCAAAAGTAAAAAAAAGAAGAATGGGTATAGGAATATAGGCCCACAGTAGGTTTGGGTGAACTATGGTTTTAAATTGAGTTGGGATATCAGCATGAGCAATAGGCACAAAGCAAAAAGAATAAGATTTTGAGAAAGAAGAGTTGTGTTACACTTGCAGTGACCCTTCGACATACCAGTGTTATCTTATTTAAGGTTTGGGCTGAAGTAATGGAAATAAAACATGGTTAATTGGGTAACAGGTGCAGTAAATAATTGGGTCTATAAGGAATTCCTTTATCAGCCCTTAGCTAAGGTCCAAAAATTGGCAATGACATCATTTTTTTATGAAAAAAGTAAACTCTTAAAGGCTTCATTGCTAATATCTGCCTGACCAAGTTGGAGCTGACCAATATTCATCTAAGCACATCTGGGTTTAGCCCATTTGTAAGTATCTTGATCAAATGCCCATAAATGTTTTGTTACTATTTGGATGTAGTAAATTGCTTATTAGTTAGGCTTTTTAGGCATGCTTAGAACAGTTGTATAAGTAACATTCAGCCTTTGGAATTAATATAGGGATTTATGATTAAATTAGTATCATGGTAATATCCTGCATAAATAATAATAATTCCAACCAAAGGAGTGGGGGTAAAAACAAAAAAATGTTAGTGTCTTTTTTTTTATCAAAATAAGGGAGAACTTCAAACATTTTCACTGAAAATGTTCAGTTGTGAAAAAAGGCCGGCTCTAAACAGTCCGCTCTTGAACTCTGATGATGGGAGAAGCTCTCCCACCAACATAGCACTACACAGGGGGTTAAGGTCGGTATAACTACATCACTTAGAGGGGTGGATTTTTCACACCCCTGAATGACATAGTTATACCATAATAAGTGTGTAGTGTAGACCTGGCCTGAGAGAGGTAGTTAGGAAAGGGGAAAGACAGTGCTATAATCATGCTCCTATAGTTGGAGGAGGGATGATTCATAACCTGACCTTCAGTACCAGTAAGTGGCTGGAGATTGGTGAGGACAGAGTGTAAGCTATTGCCTTTCTAAAGCAAGGACCATGGGGGCACATGTGCCTCCTAAGGCCTGCTCAGGGTAATACCTCCAGTGACAGCTGCTCAGGAACCACATCTTTTTATTCCATCCCCCACCTTCATGCAACCTGAGATGCTCAACATTTTTTCAGTAATTCATAAGTCTCTAGATGTGACTCTGGCTCTAGGATCCTTAAATAGACCTCCCCTCCCCCACCAGTGCAGACTATCTGCAGGAGATTAAAGGATACACAGAGAGCTGGTTAGAAAAGGGAGGACCCTGAACGCCACAGACAATGTCAACTTATCAAAAACCTGAAAACCCAAACGTTTGGGGTTTTAAACAAGACTGTGGAAATTTCATTTTGCTGAAAACCGCATTTTCCATCCAAAAATAGTTTGGATGGAAAATGTTTGACCAGCCCGTAGATACACAGTCACTAATCTAAACCATTCTGAGCGCTGTGTTTAAGGTGTCTTTTAACATGAGCTCCGTGCACCAAGGCCAAAAGCAGTCAGGTCAGTGGAAGTTACGCCCGAGTAAGGACTCCAGGGTATTGTCTTTGTTTGGGCGATTTCAGTCAGTAGAGAAGCCCACTGTCTGAAATGTGGAAGACATGCTAAAAGATAGAATACAAAGCCTCAGTGTTTCTGTGGTGAAATATAAATACTGTGCACCAGTGATACTCAGACTGAGGCTCGCGAGCCGCAAGTGCCTCTTTCATGTATATCCTGCGGCCCTTTGCAGCATATGATATTAAACACTGTGTGATTTAATTAACCAATCTAAGTTATTAACCAATCAGGATGCTTTTACTATGATCATGTGTTTCCTTGATCATGAAGAGCTGTTGAATATATAGTACTATAGTAAATGAAACAATGAATTCACACTACTGTGGCTCTTTTGGGTAACGCTGATCACTAATTTGGCTCCTGAACCACTGAAGTCTGAGTATCACTGCGTACACAGTTTGTATCAATAAGGAAGTCCTGAGGTTTTCTTATCTGTTACTACAAACCAGATTTCACAGGTAGCATCTTGCAAAAGGAATTACTCACAACCTGAACTGATGATAAGCCAAGCTCTTCAGTTGACTAAAATGTTGATTTTCAATTTCTGCCCAGTCATGGAGAAGTTTTCTGACAAATGGTCACACAGCTTCTGGTCAAATTCACTACTGGAGATTTTTTAAAAGGTAGTTAAAGAATGAAAAAAACTATAGTGCGGTGTTTCCCAAACTTGGGACGCCGCTTGTTCAGGGAAAGCCCTTGGCGCGCCCGGCCGGTTTGTTTACCTGCCACGTCCGCAGGTTCGGCCGATCGTGGCTCCCACTGGCCGCGGTTTGCTGTGCCCGGCCAATGGGGGCTGTGGGAAGCAGCAGCCAGTACGTCCCTCGGCCCGCACCGCTTCCCGCAGCCCCCATTGGCCGGGTACAACGAACTGTGGCCAGTGGGAGCCGCGATCAGCCGAACCTGCTGATGCAGCAGGTAAACAAACCGGTCGGGCGCACCAAGGGCTTTCCCTGAACAAGCGGCGTCCCAAGTTTGGGAAACACTGCTATAGAGGATTGTAAGTTACTTTGTGTCTAAGCACAGTACTTCTTTTTTATTTCTGTTTTTGAGCACATTAAAGGCCAAAGTCTTAATCTCAGCACACAGCCTATGGTAGGAAGTCATCCTGTTCTCCCAGGCTACAGAACCACTCCTTGGCCACCACCATGGTCTCAGGGCTAGTAGCCCATATAGTTTCTGTGTCCTCAATCCTTAGTGGAGTGGCTGGTGGATCTGTGTATTTGCAAATCCATCAGTCCAGCCCTTGTTTCTCTTCTGTCCTATCCGTACTGTAGCTGTCTCTGACAGCATATGGCCCAGACCAGCCACACAGGGACCTGACATTCCACCAACCCTATACAGTGGAACAACACCAGTTCTGCTGCAGCCCTCTGATGGTTCTCGGGGGACCTAGGACCATGAGTCACCTCGTTACCCCCTCCCTGCACATGAGTGAGTCTCGCCTGTGCCTGACTGGGTGTCAGCTCCCTGACACCACTAGCGTCTCAAGCACTCTCCTCTGGGCTATGCCAGCCCTGTCTTCATCTTGCAGATTAACCATAGGTGCACCCCCATTCCTGAGAGCCTTTGAAGTGTTCTCCTGCTATATGCAGCCCCTGACACTGGCTGGGCTCACAGAAATTCCAGATCCTCTACCCCCGAAGGAGCCGATGTGACCAGGGTCCCAGTGGGGGCCAGCTATGGTCACTTAATTAGGGTGAACTGCAAAGAATGGGGCAGACAATCCCCCCAAACCCGGTAGATATTACAATACTTAGGGCTGGTCTACACTAACCCCCCAATTCGAACTAAGATACGCAACTTCAGCTACGTGAATAACATAGCTGAAGTCGAAGTATCTTAGTTCGAATGAAAAGGTACTTACCCGGGGTCCACACACGGCGCGCAGGCTCCTCCGTCGACTCCGCCTACTCCGTTCGTCGAGCTGGATTACCAGCGTCGACGAGGGAGCACTTCCTGGTTCGATTTATCGCGTCTAGACAAGACGCGATAAATCGAACCCAGAACATCGATCCGACGTCTCCGACGCGACGGATAAGTGTAGACCTACCCTTAGATTTACCAAGCCAGCATAAAATAGCTTCTTTATTGCCTTACTGGTTACCCAGAAGCCAACAACACAGTTCCCTTAAAGTGACCCAGCCTCAGGCTTCCATCCAGGTACCTAAGTCAAATATGATGATTTCTGAAAATCTTATTTCATCATATAAAATAAAAGGTTACATACCTTACTCATACCTACAGACATGAGTTCAATTCTTAAGATTCAGATTCATAGCAGAGATGGTAAGCTTTGGAGTTGCAAAGAGTTCCTTTAGAATTTAGTTCATAGGTCCAATGTCCAATATCATTTCAAGGCGTTCCAGCTTAGGACTGGGATCTCAGTCCTTACGGCTTAAGCTTCCCCTGTATAAAGCCTCAAGCAGATCTGAGATGACAGAATCAGGACTCAAGGGTCTTTTTATACAGTGTTCTAGCATCCACTTGACCATGCAGTCCTGGTTCATAAATAATAGACTTCTGATGTAATCTTTTGCTTAACCACCACCAGTAATTAGTTACACAAATTAACATAGGGCAATTTATCCATTTGGCAGTCTATCACAAACTTCAAAGAGACATATACACAATGGCATTATTTTACCAAAGATTCATCTAAATGTTAATATCCATTTTGATCTCTGAATCGATAGTTATAGTGACAGACAGTAACTGTCCGATTACACAGGTAGCATCTAAGATACATACAATTAATATTACCTCTAACTTCTAACAACATAGGTTTGCATTTCAAAGTTCTAACCTATTTAGCATGCAATGGCCCTAATTAACATTTCTAACATGTCTTCAAAGGTCGGTTTTGGGTCATTCAGGTGGCAAACTGTTTAACCCTTTCTGGCCATGAGTTATATTTTGTATAAGATTTTCTGCAATTATATAGCAGTGGTAGCAACAATGGTTTGCACAGTGTGACGGGGCAAGGCCAGAGGGCTATAGGAAAAGTGGTAAGGAACCAGTATGTTAGCCCCAGGCTAAACAAATCCCTGATACCTTATGGCAGTTGCTCCAGGTTAATCAAGATACCTGGGGCCAATTAAGAACTTTCCAGAAGGCAGGGAGGTTAATTGAGACACCTGCAGCCAATCAGGGGCTGGCTGAAACTAGTTAAAAGCCTCCCAGTGAGTCAGTGAGGGGCGCATGTCAGGAGCTGTGGAAGGAGGTTGTGTGTGAGGAGCTGGGAGCAAGAGGCACTAGGAGCTGAGAGTAAGAGGGCGTACTGCTGGAAGATCCTGTGGTGAGGAGAAAGAAGGTGTTGGGAGGAGTCCATGAGGAAGTAGCCCAGGGAGTTGTAGCTGTCGTGCAGTTGTTCCAGGAGACATTCTAAACAGCTGCAATCCACAGGGCTCTGGGCTGGAACCCGGAGTAGAGGGCGGGCCCGGGTTCCCCCCAAAACTCCCAACTCCTGATCAGACACAGGAGGAGTTAACCTGGACTGTGGATTCTACTAGAGGGGAAGATCTCTGAGGCAAGTAGAATCCACCAATAAGCGCAGGACCCACTGAGGTAGAGGAGGAACTTTGTCACAACTGGTGTCAGGAGTGGGATATTGGTGTGCACAGCGCAGCGGAAGAAGGAAGGTGTTTATTAAAAAAAAAAAAAAAAGAAAGGGAGCGGGTTTATTTATTTATTTTTTTCACCACAATGGAAGATGTAGTATGGGCACTGATACAAGCCACAGCTGCCCAGCAGGAGGCTACCCATGTCCAGGCAGCTGCCCAACAGGAGGCAGTACGGCTGCAGCAGGAGACCAATCGCCTGTTGATGGACCAGGCCGCTCAAGACCGTACTATGTTGCGGGAACTGGTAAACCAAGTGAAGGCCCTTACAGAGATGAACCATGGCCATGATGGGACGCAGCACATACGGGCCAGCAATTGCCTGCAAAAAATGACAGGGAACGATGACATAGAGGCATATCTCCTGGCCTTTGAGAGGACAACCCTATGGGAGGCCTGGCCTCGAGATCAGTGGTCTGGCATCCTCGCCCCATTCCTGTGTGGGGAGGCCCAGAAGGCCTACTATGATCTGCGTGAAGAGGCTGCAGCAGACTACCCCCAGCTGAAAGCAGAGATCCTGGCCAGATCTGGGGTAACAACCGCAGTGCAGGCCCAGCGGTATCATGAGTGGAGGCACCAGGAAGACAAAACCCCGCGATCCCAATTGTATGACCTCATCCATCTCGCACGAAAGTGGTTGCAAACTGAGTCCTGGAGTCCAGAAGAGATACTAGAGGTTCTGGTCATCGACCGATACATGAGGGGACTACCGCCAGACCTTCACGCATGGGTAAGCCAGAACGAACCCTCCACCTATGATGAGATTGTGGTAATGGTAGAGAGGCGAAGGACGGCAAGGGAACTGACCTGACCAGTTAAGGAAGCGGAACCCAGGGTTAAACTAGCAGCTCCAAGCCCCAGATTTCGAGTGACTGGGCCACCAGGAGGGTCCAGGTGGAAAAAGAGAGGGGCTGAAGGCCCACCAGAGGCCATAAAGAGTCGGCGCACTGAGGGGGGAGAAGATTATGATGTTAGACTTCCCAAACCAAGAGACCGGGGAACGCCTAAGGTTCCATATAGATGTTATGCATGTGGTGAGTGGGGACACATAGCAGCACAGTGTCCCAGCACCGAGGAGCCTATGCAATGTAACTTGGGGGATTGGGAGGTCCCATGCTCCCTTATCCACCTTGCGGGCGTCGCGTTAGCCCTGCATAACTACACTAGACCGGTGGAGATAAATGGAATAGAGACTATAGCACTTGTGGACTCCGGGAGTGCAATCACCCTAATATCGGGTAAGCTGGTAAAAAGTAGCCAGCTGCTACAAGCCAAACGCGTAGCAGTGACGTGCGTGCATGGGGCCGTAAGCCATTACCCCACCATCCAGGTGGAAACAGAGGTTCAGGGGAACCCCATTGAGGTGACAGTGGGTGTAGTTCCTAAACTCCCGTATCCTGTAGTCATGAGGTGGGACTATCCAGGGTTTGATAATTTACTCCCCCCGGAGAGGTTGGAGGGAGGTGGGGACCCTGAGGGCAGCGACTTGTCACCGGGGGAATGTCATCCCCCGATGTTCGCTGAGATTTCTCAGGATCTGTTCTCAGTCCCCCAAAAGACCCGGAAGACAAAAAGGGAGAGGAAGGCTGCAAAAGCTTTCGGAACCCGGATCCTGACACAGGGCCAGAAGATCACCCTAGTAGGCAGACGGACACGAGCAGCCAGAGAAACTACCACCATGGAAGGTGAGCCGGATGCTGGCCCCAGCCATGATGGAAGTGAGCCATTGGAAGCAAGAGAGGCTGGCCCCTGGGAGCTCGGGCAGGTTAGTCCCGGGAGAGAGACTTTCGGGCGGGACAAGGCAGAGGACCCTAGATATGATAACGCTAGGAAAGAGGTGGCTGAGATAGATGGAGTACCTGTGGATGGGAAGGTCCAGGGTCCAGGATCTTACTTTATAGTGAAGAAAGATCTCCTGTACCGTGTGGTGCAAATGCAGGAGCAAGAGATACATCAACTTCTGGTGCCACAAAAACATCAAAAAGCCATATTGAGCCTCGCCCACAGTCACCTATTTGGAGGACACCTAGGGGTAGAGAAAACCCAGGCACGGATCCTGCGGAGGTTCTTCTGGCCAGGAATACATGAAGATGTCCGACGATACTGCACCTCTTGTCCGGAGTGTCAGTTACATAGTCCGTGCCCGCACTTCCAGGCTCCTTTGATACCTCTTCCAATAATAGAAGTTCCTTTTGAACGCATAACCATGGATCTGATAGGGCCCCTTGAGGAGACAGCTCGGGGCCACAAACATGTGCTTGTTGTACTGGACTATGCAACCCGGAAGCCGTTCCCTTACGCAACACGGCTTCCAAAACCATAGCTAAGGAGTTAGTGCAGATCTTTGCCTGAGTTGGGTTACCCAAGGAGATATTGACTGATCAAGGGACACCTTTCATGTCCAAGTTGATGAAAGATCTCTGTTCATTACTCCATGTACAAGCCCTACGGACCTCTGTATACCACCCGCAAACAGATGGCCTTGTGGAAAGGTTCAATAGGACCCTCAAGGCCATGATCAGGAAAGTGGTGAGCCGGGATGGGAAAGATTGGAATACCCTATTACCTTACCTCATGTTCGCCATCCGGGAGGTTCCTCAAGCCTCCACAGGTTTCTCTCCATTTGAACTATTATATGGGCGCCACCACCGGGGCATATTGGATATAGCAAGAGAAGCATAGGAAGAGGAGCCAAATCCAGGAAGGAACATAGTTGAGCATGTACTACCGATGAGGGATCGGATAGCCAGAATTATACCTATTGTACGAGAACACTTGGAGAAAGCACAGGAGACCCAAAGAACCCATTATAACCACCAAGCAAAGCTTCGACGGTTCCAACCAGGGGATCGAGTGATGGTCCTGGTGCCCACAGCAGAAAGTAAGCTGTTGGCCCAGTGGCAGGGACCCTACGAAGTGATCGAAGCCGTGGGAGAGGTGAACTATAAGGTGCGGCAGCCAGGCCGCAGGAAACCAGAGCAAATCTACCACATCAATCTTCTAAAACCTTGGCACGATCGAGAGGCATGCTTAGTCACCCAGGAGACCCTTCCCCAGGAGGATAACTTACACGAGCAAGTAAGGATATCACCTGACTTGACGCCGATCCAAAAGATTGAGGCAACTGACATGATTAATCACAACCGAGATGTGTTCTCTACAAAACCGGGGCGGACGACTGAGACCTATCACCATATCCGCACAATCCCCGGAGCCAAGGTAACATTGAGACCCTACCAAATCCCAGCAGCCAAAAGAGAAGAAATCAAGGCCGAAGTGAAGAAAATGTTAGAATCAGGGGTGATTGAAGAATCTTACAGTCAGTGGTCCAGTCCAATCGTTCTAGTGCCTAAACCTGACGGTACCACGAGATTCTGTAATGATTTTCGCCGACTGAATGAAGTATCCCAGTTCGATGCATACCCCATACCACGCATCGATGAACTGGTGGACCAACTGGGTAGTGCTCGATTCTTGACTACACTGGATCTGACAAAAGGATACTGGCAGATTCCCCTGACCAAAGAAGCTAAAGAAAAGACAGCGTTCTCCACTCCGGATGGGCTACTCCAGTACACTACATGGGGCCCCGGCCACATTCCAGTGCCTCATGGATAAGCTGCTGCACCCCCATACTAGTTATGCAGCCGCATACCTAGATGATGTAGTCATCCATACGCCAGACTGGGGAACCCACTTGGAGAAAGTTGAGGCAGTACTGCGCACCTTAAGGCGGGCTGGCCTCACTGCTAATCCCGCGAAATGTGCCATAGGGCTATCAGAGGCTAGGTACCTGGGATATATTGTAGGAAGGGGCATAGTAAAGCCCCAAATGAATAAGCTAGAGGCGATTCAAAACTGGCCCCGGTCGACCCAAAAGAAGCAGGTCCGCGCGTTCCTAGGTGTGGTAGGCTACTACCGACGTTTTATTCCTCACTTCACTGCTAGGGCAAGTCCCCTAACGGACCTGGTGAAAGCCCGAGGTCCAGACATGGTGAAGTGGACCGACGCAGCAGAGGGAGCGTTCACAGACCTTCGGACGGCCCCTTGTAATGACCCTGTACTCATAGCCCCGGACTTTAACAAGGAATTTATTTTACAAACAGACGCTTCCGAGGTGGGGTTGGGGGTGGTTCTGTCACAAATGGTGGGAGAAGAGGAACACCCGATCCTCTACCTAAGCAGAAAGCTTCTCCCAAGAGAACAGAAATACGCAGTAGTTGAGAGAGAATGCCTTGCTGTCAAATGGGCTATGGAGACCCTACGTTATTACCTCTTGGGCCAGCAATGTACTCTTGTGACGGACCATGCACCCCTCCAGTGGATGCAGCGGAATAGGGAAAAGAATGCAAGGGTCACCAGGTGGTTCTTATCCCTACAACTGTTCCAGTTCCGCATACGGCACAGGGCTGGATGCCACCATGGCAACGCTGATGGTCTGTCAAGAGCACACTGCCTGGCGTCCCAAGTTGCCCAACTCTATGGTGTTGAGCGGGGGGGGGGGGAGGGGGTTTTGTGACGGGGCAAGGCCAGAGGGCTATAGGAAAAGTGGTAAGGAACCAGTATGTTAGCCCCAGGCTAAATAAATCCCTGATACCTTATGGCAGTTGCTCCAGGTTAATCAAGGCACCTGGGGCCAATTAAGAACTTTCCAGAAGGCAGGGAGGTTAATTGAGACACCTGCAGCCACTCAGGGGCTGGCTGAAACTAGTTATAAGCCTCCCAGTGAGTCAGTGAGGGGCGCATGTCAGGAGCTGTGGAAGGAGGTTGCGTGTGAGGAGCTGGAAGCAAGAGGCACTAGGAGCTGAGAGTAAGAGGGCATACTGCTGGAAGATCCTGTGGTAAGGAGAAAGAAGGTGCTGGGAGGAGTCCATGGGGAAGTAGCCCAGGGAGTTGTAGCTGTTGTGCAGTTGTTCCAGGAGGCACTCTAAACAGCTGCAATCCACAGGGCCCTGGGCTGGAACCTGGAGTAGAGGGTGGGCCCAGGTTCCCCCCAAAACTCCCAACTCCTGATCAGACACAGGAGGAGTTAACCTGGACTGTGGATTCTACTAGAGGGGAAGATCTCTGAGGCAAGTAGAATCCACCAATAAGCGCAGGACCCACCGACGTAGAGGAGGAACTTTGTCACAACGGTTATATTTTAATTAGACAATGTCACAGCCGTGTACCCCAATGTCCTAGTTTTACCTTAAACCACCACTCCCGTAACTCACACAGCACTTGTGAGCACTTATAATCAGACAAAAGAAGTTTATTTAAGAAAGGGTAAAGATTTAACTAGGAATGAGAGAAAGTGATGGAAACAAGTGGTTACAAAACAAAACAAAATCATAAAACACAAACCTGGGTCTACACTTATAAATAGTTACCTTTCTTGTCCAATGAAGTAGGTTTTACCCCTGAAGTTCAGTCAGTTGCAGAGCTAAGTAGTTTCACAAGAACCAGGATCTAAACCTTAATGAAAACGTCTCTGCTTCACAAGGCGTTTCTTCAAGGAATGAACACAGAGGACCCCTCCTCTGTGGTGTAGTGAAACAGTCTTTTTTTCCTATTTGTAAACTGGGTAAACCGATGTCTTGTTGTAATATTCCTTTTTTTACCTTTAAGAGGTTTTGATTGTTTGCAGTTGTCTCTGATGGCTTTCCGATGGAATTCTCAATATTGCGCAAGGCTAAACAATTGAACCTTGCATTGCATCACTGGCTAAACAGGGTGGGGCGACAACTCCTTCCTGCCTGAATGGGTCAGCACCGGGGGCTAATTTTTACTCCAAGTCCATAAAGAATACTCTCAGTATATGTACATCATTCCTTAAATATTACCTGTACACACATCTCACAATGATTATAAATCTTGACATATTACAAGCTTTCGGTAAATACCTTACATGTTACTCTTTATGGATATATATCCTGTAATACATGGTATTTGGTGTAGTGAGTTTGTTAGGTCTCAGGTGAGAGTTGTCTGCTAAGAACAGGGGACCCTTTGCTAAGAAGTCTCTGTGTCACACCCTCCCACAACCATTGAGGGATGGACAGGATTTGCCCCTGAGTGTTCATCCGCAGAAAGTTGTCAGGAGGGTGTTCAATTCCCTTAACCACAAGATCATCCTTTCCCCCCCCCCTAAAAGCCCTGCCTCATTCACTGCACTCCTTCCAGCTTCTACAGCAAATGAGACGGATGTGCTACAACCAGCAACCTCATTAACTGCACAACCCTGACTCGTTGCCTGGGCACTGAATGGATCCGGGATCCTGTAGAAAAAGTAATGTGTGATTGTGCAATTAAAGACTGTATAATGCATAAGACAAAGGGGGTGAATTAAAGTTGCCCAGGCAGCCTAATTCTGGCATTTCTTAACTTTTGAGTGCTAGACTTTGCCACATTAACACCACCAGGAAGGGTTCTCCTGTCGGTTAGTAATCCAACTCCCGAGGAGCGGTAGCTAGGTTGATGAAAGAATTCTTCCGTTGACCTAGAGCTGTCTATACTTAGGTCATCTTAACAATGCCTCTCGGAGGTGTGGATTTTTCACACCCCTGACTGACATAGTTAAACCAACCTAATTTTCTAGTGTAGACCAGGCCTTACGGAAATGGTTTCTGGAGTTTTTTAAGATGTGCAAAACAACTTTTTCTTCTCTAACCTCATTCTGAGAAATGGCTGATATGATTTTGTTGAAATTAAAAATAAAAACAGCACCAAGAAAAAACACCTTTGAGGCAGACACCCAGCATGGAAAATTTCAGAGCAAATGTTTGACAATATTATAAGTCACTGAAACAGGGTCTTATAATGGAAAGTGACAGGCCACCTTGAGTCTAGGCATTGCTACCTGCACTGCCTGTAATATGATTACCCTTTATGAAACTACTTTCAAAAAATGTCCTGCATCTATAGTGTCAAACCTTAATGGTGTTCACTGTGATTAGAAATGTGCCAGAAGTGGATCATGAACCTCTTGATCTGGATTCAAACTTCTTGACTCAGGCCCATTTCCAGTATATTTCTGCAAGGGAAAATTTGAAAATTGTGGCATATTCTTATGGCTTTAGAGGTCAATGCTGTTGCAATATCTGACTAACTACAGTACCCATAGCTAGTTGACGTACACTTGCACTAGCTAAAGTATTTTTCCACCAGAGCAACTGTTCCAGGAAACATTCTGCCTTGCTTCTATCTTTGTGCAGTCACAAGAAACATATGTTATTTTCAGGGGTGGCTCTAACAATTTTGCCGCCCCAAGCAGGGGCGGTGGCCCCGCCCCGACACAGGCAGACGTAGCGGGGCCCTGCCCCTGATGTATGCCTGCGTCGGGGGCGGGGCCCCGCTACATCTGCTTGCGTCGGGGGCGGGGCCCCGCTACGTCCGCCTGCGTCGGGGCGGGGCCCCGCCCCCGATGCAGGTAGTCCCAGTCCGCGGCGGCAAGGGGAGAGCGGCGGAGGTGCCGCCCCATTGCCGCCGCGACAGGCGAGAATGGGGCGGCAGTCTGAGTCCCATGGCGGCAATTCGGCGGCGGGAAGAGCGGACCTGCCGCCGAATTGCCACCGCGGGACTCAGACTGCCACCCCCTTCTCACCTGCCGTCCCAAGCACCAGCTTGGAAAGCTGGTGTCTGGAGCCGGCCCTGGTTATTTTTGTTCCTTGGACCCGACCAGCAAGAAAGAGAAATGATCTACATTTTCTGTGACAGGTGACCATTGGGGCCTCCAGTGTGTGGGCTGTGAAGCATTACAGATGGCCTCAGCTTCTGCAGCTCTCAGGACATTTCAGGTGTAGAGGGCCCAAGCCCTTCCCTGTTACGTGAGACTGGAAAAGACACACCACACACACCACCCAAAAGGACAATAGAAAGGAAACTTCGGGCATGGCACTTATGATTTTTCTAGCCTCCTATGATAGAATTTCCCCTCCTTGAAAAAACTTCATGAATTGAGTTTCTCAGATGCGTGAAGCATACTCTTTTTATCTCCCTTTCAGCCCAATTCTGGCCTCAGATGCCCCCATGCCACCCCCTTGAAGGCAATGGTTATGAAGGTAGAATACGGCTCACATTCTGAGGCACCAGGCTGGCTCCATTTAGGGCTAGATTGTTGGATCTAACCACAGCCCTGGGTAGGTATGGTGCAGAGCTCACCATCGCAGGGAAGCATAAAAAGGCATTATGTTTTAATGAGGCACAATCCATTCTCGGTGCACAGTAGGAAGTGCCAGACAGTGCTCTTCTTTAGCATGGCGCAGCCTGTTCTTCCGGTCAGTGGTATGATGGTTGTACATAGCCCCTCACCCTCTCCACTTGCTTTGTGACGATGTGTGTGTAACGCTGACAGACCCTGGTCGTGGGCAGGCAGGATTGAATCTGGCACCTCTGGAGCTAAGTGCATGAGCCTCTACTGCATGAGCTAAAAGCCACATGGCTGTTAGCTAAGACTGTAGAGCAGATTCATTAGTCTCCCTCTCCCTCTCCCTCTCCCTTTAAGTGGTCTTGGTGCCACTAGATGGGGCAGAACACCACACACCCAGGAGGTGTGTGGGTTACATATGCACCAGAGAAAGAAAAGGAGCAGTCCCTGTGCTCCTCTGAAACAGGGACTGCAAGTTTCCTCAGCCCTTGTGCAGTGTGTGTAAGTGTGAGAAGAAGATTCCTTGAGGCTTCTTCCCCTGTCACATCTTCTCCAGGGCTAGGAACAATCTGGCCCTTAGTATTGAATAATTAATACTAGAGCTGACCAAAACATAGGATTTCCGGTTGGCAGAAAATGTTGACCTTTTGAAATTTGGTTACATTCTGACTTGGACCAAAATTAAATTTTTAGAAATGTCTCATGAACCAGAAATTCCATGAAATGTTCATATTGGAAACGGACACAAAATACGCTCCCCAGCACCACAGCTTAGGGTGACCAGACGTCACGATAAAATCATCCCGATTTTTCTTCTTTTGTCCCGCATCCCAACCGATGCCTGGTCGGGATGCCTTTTGTCCTGATATCGGGCTTCTTCCTTTTTTTTTTGCTCCACAAGTCCGGCGGCGGGGCAGGAGAGGGTTTTTTTTTTTAACTCAACAAGTCCGGCAGGAGGGGTTCTCCCCCCCCCCCCCCCCCCGGACAAGTCCCGATATTTAGGTTCCCGAATCTGGTCACCCTACCACAGCTGCTGACTGAAATTGACACGATGCCTGGCAGTTTCACTGTGGCTAACTGATAAGAATCATTCTTGTTTTAGTCCACATAGTGAAGCTGCCCCAGAACCACAGACTGTAGAAATCCAGGCCACTCACTAAGGGCTTGGCTACGCTTGCAGATGTAGAGTGCGTTGAGTTAAACCAGCCTTCTGAGAGTGCAGTAGGGAAAGTGCTGCAGTCTGTCCACACTGACAACTGCAAGCGGACTGGCGTAGCCACATTTGCGGCACTTGCAATGGCATTGGGAGCAATGTTCCCTCTAATTTTTGACGGGCCGTGTGTGCAAAAAATTTCTTCTGTGCAAATTTTTGACAGGCCGTGTGCGAAACAAATTTCTTCTATGCAAATTGTTGTACTTCAGTGCAAATTTTTGTGCGCATGGTGTTTTGCCGTGTGCGCAGGGTTTAGGATCGTGCACACGCGCACAGCTTAGAGGGAACAGTGATTGGGAGTGGTGCATTATGGGCAGCTATCCCAGCGTTCAAGTGGCTGCAACTAGGGTGACCAGATGTCCTGATTTTATAGGGACAGTCATGATATTTGGGGCTTTTTCTTATATAGGTGCCAATTACCCCCCACCTCCTGTCCCGATTTTTCACACTTACTATCTGGTCACCCTAGCTGCAACATGCTTTCCAAATGCGGGGGGTGGGGTGGAGTGTGACAGGGAGTTTGTTGTGTGTATGTGGGGGGAGAGAGAGGGGTTTTTGGGGTGCTGAGAGTGTGTCAGCATGCTGTCTGGTAAGTTCAGAACCCCCCGCTCCCGCCCCCGTCTCTCTCTCACTCACTGAAAGCAAGCAGCATTCCTCAGTAATGTTCGCTTTGTCTCGGAACAGAAAAGCATGCAGGCTGTCAGAAACGGAGCTTTGAAAGGGCATATCCGCATTCCTACAGCCGATTCCAAAACAATGACGAGAGTGACCACTTGATTTAAGGGGATTATGGGACATTTCCGGGAGTCAATCAAAGCGCAGTAATGCAACAGCTCGTTCACACTGACACTCAGCCAAGACGCATCAGACGTTATTCCTCTCGCCGAGGTGGAGTACCAGGAGTGCTCTAGCCACGGAATCAGAGCGCTCTACGTGCCTTGCCAGTGTGGACTGGGAGTGAGTTAGAGCGCACTGGGCGGCTTTAGTGCGCTCTAACTTGCAAATGTAGCAAGTGAAGCCTGCCTGGCACGAAGGGCTGTGTCAGAAGCCTAGCTGTGATTTGACTAAAGTTTGTCCAACCTGAGATGTTTCCATGAAACATTTCGGCTCTGATGAATTCACATTTTCTAATGAAACTGTTCCTAACCAGCTCTGATTACCACAGACTGGGGTTTTCAAAGGAGCCTGGGAGAACCTAAATCCTTTAAGGTCTTTTGAAAATCCCATCCATACCCTTTACCTATCCAGGAATAGGATAAAAATATGAACAGTTTAAAACACAGAAGCTGAGTTTTGAGTCTTACAATTTCTTACTTTGGTCTGTGTTTTTAATTGGAGGTACAATCACTCCTCTAGAAGCACTTTAGTAGCTTCATATACTACCCCTGCTCTAGTTTTTGTGCTAGTAGCTCACTCAAAGTGTACATGCGTGTGACACTACGTTACCAGCTTCAAATGAGAAATAACACCTTTATTTAACATAAGGTAGCAAAGTATTGCAGCTGTTTGGTCTAATGTGAAAGAGACATTTTTTCAGACTTCTGCCTGAAAGCATGATGAAGTTTTCCAGTGCTTCCTCAGTGTACAAAAGAAAGATAACGTGTTTACCAGCTTAGTGCTTTTGCGGGTTCCATAACTGACCGCCAAGACTTTAAGCCTCCTCGGAAAAAGCCTATCATACAAATGTACATACAGATGATGATGGTGGAGGCTGAAGAACAACACCCACAAAGGGGAAAATCAGAACTGCATTGTACCTGGAAATATCCTACGCCATTAAAAGGGGCACAGTGACAGTTATAAATCTTGCATTATTAATCATCTCATTATTGAATGTTTCCTAGGTAAGTAACCTTAACTGCCAAAACATTAGTACACCATTTAGTTCTATATTAAGCTAGTTCAAAGCAAATAATAAATCTATAGTGAAACGTGCCTTTTTTTTTCTACCCAGCACTTTTACATTTAGTATATATACTTTTTTATTTTATATTTTCACACCTCTGATACCAGTGTTCTAACATCTGTCTCACACATACACACCCACACTTTTGACACCCTAACCAACACTCTCAGTATCAAGAAACTGCACCTATTGCAGGAGTTTGGGAATTACAAATTATATCATCTTTTTTTTTTTAAACTCGTTCTGGTTTTTACTTTATTTGTTATCCTACAACCAGAAGTGAATTCTACCAACTACTAGATGTTTATTGTCCATAATAAAGCAGCAATCCAACTGGGCAGCTTGTTTGCCTTAAAATTCTAGTTCCCAGAGTAGAAATGTCACTAGATCCGTTTTACGTTAGTGGAATTATATATGTCACTGAATCGTCATTTTTCTGATGTTTCAAAATGAGACAATTCCATATGGGTGTAGGAACTGTATTATAGATGGAGCTGGTTCCACAGGCAACCTTAATTCTGGCACTTCCTAACTTCTGAATGCTTCATTTTACAACCTTTATCATGTTCTTTTAACAGACTTTTTGGTGTATAATTTAAAGTCCTTCGTAATTGAGTCATAGGCTAATGGTAAAATCCTGCACTACTTAGATTGTAGACTCTTCAGGGCAGGGAATGTCGTCTTGTTCTGTATTTGTACACCACTTTGCAAAATGGGGTCCTGCACTGTGATTAGGGCTCCTAGTAATACAATTATTATGAATAATAATAATACCACATGGGACGTTGGGTTTGATTGCTGAAACCACTCTGCTACTGCCAGGGGATACATCATGTCCACATAAAAGCAAACCCTCTGAGGGATTAAAGAATGACATTGATTAAGGGAATTTAATTCTTTCCTCTTTTAGAGGAAAGAAACCCAATGACTCTGACTTGGACCCTTCCTGATAGGGGATTTATCTTGGGGGAAACGGGTGATCAGGGATTGCATGGTAGTTAGTCATTTGGAGGAAGATAAAGGGTGAGAGCTGAGGTGACAATCCTTTCCTGAGTTAAGGGCCAGTCCTCCTTTTTCCTTTCACAAGCAATGCAACACTCCGGCTGCATGGGTGGGGAGGCAGAGTGTGGAGAGGCCCCACCTGTGCACCATGAAAGCTGCTCCACTGTAGTTCTCTATAGTACAGCACTAAAGCAGTGTGAGGGAAGAATGTGGCCAGTGAGTCCACAACCTCTGTGGATTGACTATCCAAAATTCCTTTTGTATGGGGACACAGAGGGTCTGTCCAGATGCTGCAGGAGTCCTCATGGATTGCTGTGCAATGGCACCATGCTCTGAATTCAGTATTGAAGAAGTCCCCCTGAATTAATCTCAATCTATGAATTTAGGTTTTGTAAGGGAGGAGGGGAATTTGGCCATCAATGACAAACATAGAAGAACACATGCAGAATACACCAAAAAAATCCATTCCTTGGCATTATGTACATCTTTATTAACCACAATTAATCAATTAATAGGTAACTTTAGATATTCTTCTATTCCTACATTGAGAATTGTAATGCTGTGATTTAAAACCTCCCACAGGTCCACGCTACACAAAGGCCTTAGATAAAGCAGTACTACTAGGAACATAGCATTGAGTGTTTATAATTCATACAGAAACTGTTAATAACACTAGTAGTAAAGGTAAATAAGGATAAGAAACTGGTTACAGTGCAGACTACAATGGGTCATTCTGAAAGGGAAGCTGTCAGGCTGGTGGGAGGTTACTAGTGGAGATCCTCAGGGATCAGTCTTGGGACTACCTTGAAAAGTGGAGTAATAGACATTAGATGAAATTTTATAGTGCAAAGTCATGCACTTAGGGACTAACAACAAGAATTTTTGTTATAAACTGGAGAGTTATTAGTTGGAAGTGACAGAGAGGAAAAAGACCTGCGTGTATTGGTTGATCACAGGATGACTGTGATCCGGCAATATGATGCAGCCATGAAAAAGGCTAATGCAGTCCTAGGATACATCAAGCTGCGGGGAGAGGTAGATATGCTGGAGGGTAGGGATAGGGTCCAGAGTGACCTAGACAAATTGGAGGATTGGGCCAAAAGAAATCTGGTGAGGTTCAACAAGAACAAGTGCAGAGTCCTGCACTTAGGATGGAAGAATCCCATGCACTGCTACAGACTGGGGACTGAATGGCTAAGTGGCAGTTCTGCAGAAAAGAACCTAGGGATTACAGTGGATGAGAAGCTGCATATGAGTCAACAATGTGCCCTTGTTGCCAAGAAGGCTAATGGCATATTGGGCTGCATTAGTAGAAGCATTGCCAGCAGATCGAGGGATATGATTATTCCCCTCTATTCGGCACTGGTGAGGCCACATCTGGAGTATTGCGTCCAGTTTTGGGGCCCCCACTACAGAAAGGATGTGAACAAATTGGACAGAGTCCAGCGGAGGGCAATGAAATGATTAGGGGGCTGGGGCACATGACTTACGAGGAGAGGATGAGGGAACTGGACTTATTTAGTCTGCAGAAGAGAATAGTGAGGTGGGATTTGATAACAGCCTTCCAAAGTGGATGGAGCTAGGTTGTTCTCAGTGGTGGCAGATGACAGAACAAGAAGCAATGGTTTCAAATTGCAGTGGGGAAGGTCTAGGTTGGATATTAGGAAAAACTATTTCACTAGGAGGGTGGTGAAGAACTGGAATGGGTTACCTAGGGAGGTGATGGAATCTTCATCCCTAGAGGTTTTTAAGGCCCGACTTGACAAATCCCTGGCTGGGATGATTTAGTTGGGGTTGGTCCTGCTTTGAGCAGGGAGTTGGACTAAATGACCTCCTGAGGTCTCTTCCAACCCTAATCTTCTATGATTTCCAGTAGAGATAGAGAAGTGTTATTGCCATTATACAAGGCACTGGTGAGACCTCATCTGCAATACTGTGTGCAGTTCTGGTCTCCCATGTTTAAGAAAGATTAATTCAAACTGGAACAGGTCCAGAGAAGGGCTACTAGGATGATCAGAGGAGCGGAAAACCTACCTTATGAGACGAGACTCAAAGATCTTGGCTTGTTTAGCCTAACCAAATGAAGGCTGATGATTGCTCTCTATAAATACATTAGAGCAGGGGTGGGCAAACTTTTTGGCCTGAAGGCCACATGGGGGTTGCAAAACTGTATGGAGGGCTAGGTAGGGAAGGCTATGCCTCCCCAAACAGCCTGGGCCCCGCCCCCTATCTGCCCCCTCCCACTTCCCGCCCCCTGACTGCCCCCCTCAGAACCTGAAACCCATCCAACCCCCCCTACTCCTTGTCCCCTGATTGCCCCCTCCTGGGACCCCCCACCCCTAACCACCTCCCCGGGACCCCACCCCCTATCCAATCCCCCCTGCTCCCTGTCTCCTGACTGCCCCCTCAGAATCCCCGACCCATCCAAACCCTCCCCCCTGCTCCTTGTCCCCTGACAGCCCCCTCCCGAGACACCCCCCAACCCTAATCAACCCCCCCCAGGACTCCACCCCATCTCCAGCCCCCCTGCTCCCTGTCCCCTGACTGCCCTGCCCCCTATCCACAGCCCTGCCCCCTGACAGGCCCCCCAGGACTCCCACACCCATCCAACCCCACTGCTCCCTGTCCCCTGACTGCCCTGAGTCCTGACCCCTATCCACAATTCCGCCCCCAGACAGGCCCCCCGGGACACCCACGCTTATCCAACCCCCGTTCCTTGTCCCCTGACTGCCCCCCGGGACCCTCTGCCCCTTATCCAACGCCCCGGCCCCCTTAACATGCCGCTCAGAGCAGCATGTCTGGCAACTGCGCAGCCTGGCTGGAGCCAGACACGCTGCTGCGCTACCCCGCAGAAGCGCGCTGCCCCGCCGCCCAAAGCACTGCCCACGCAGCGGCATGGCTGCGGGAGAAGGGGAAAGGCGGGGGAGGGGCCGGGGTTAGCCTCCCCTGCCGGGAGCTCAAGGGCTGGGCATCAGGCCCGTGGGCCATAGTTTGCCCACCTCTGCATTAGAGGGATAAATACCAGGTGGGAGGGGGAGAGTTAAGTTAAGCGACAATGTGGACACAAGAACAAATGGCTATAAACTGGCCATCAACAAGTTTAGGCTTGAAATTAGATGAATGTTTCTAACCATCAGAGGAGTTGAGTTCTGGAACAGCTTTCCAAGGGGAGCAATGGGGGGCAAAAAACCTAACTGGCTTCAAGATGGAGTTTGATAAATGTATGGAGGGGATGATATGTTGAGACTGCCTACAACGGCAGGTAGCCGATCTGCGACTGCTAGCAGCAAATATCTCCAATGGCCAGTAATAGGACACTAGATGGGGAGGGCTCCGAGTTACTACAGATAATTCTTTCCCAGGTGTCTGGCTGGTGGGTCTTGCCCACATGCTCAGAGTCTAATTGATTGTCATATTTGGGGTCGGGAAGGAATTTTGCCCCAGGCCAGGTTGGCAGAGATTCTGGGGGATTTCGCCTTCCTCTGCAGCATGGGGCATGGATCACTTGCAGGTTTAAACTAGTGTAAATACTGGATTCTCATTAACTTGAAGTCTTTAAACCATGATTTGAGAACTTCAGTAACTCAGCCAGAGGTTATGGGTCTATTACAGGAGTGGGTGGCTGAGGTTCTGTGGCCTGCAATGTGCAGGAGGTCAGACTAGATGATTATGATGGTTCCTTCTGGCCTTAAAGTCCATGAGTCCACTCAAGTCAGAATTTTGTATTGTTTTTAGGGTTTGGGGTGGAGGCATTGAGCTGGGTGGAGGGCGCTCAGAAGTGCAATTGGTGAATGTAACTGTCTTGCTGCTTAAGAGATCTGATTTTGACTATGGATCAGATCACCAGTGGAATGAATTTGGCAGTCTCATCCTCATTCACATTTTTTCCATATCCATGAGACCATATATGGTACAAATGGCAGAATTTAGTACTGCTGGCGTCTCTGCTCAGAGGAGGACCTGCAAAGGAAAAATGTCTCAGTGGTTGGACTCTTGGGTCCTGATGGATAATGGGCAAAGGGAGGAATCTACACCCTTTCCCTTCACCCCATCCAAACTATGGCATAATTTGTAGTTGCTGTCCAGTGTAAGTAGACATAGTGTGTGGTTGACTGCCTCCTGCGGTAAACCTAAGCATGGGACCCAGGAGGTTACTGGCATCAGCTCTGTTGGTTACAGGACAGAAGTGATCTTAAGTCACATGTATTGTAAGTCACATTCATAGACAACCTCATCTTCAACATGGACAGAGGGTGCAAGGAATTCTAGCACTTGCTGAAATCCTGCTTGAGGTTTATTGGAGACATGGCTGAGTGCTCTCTTGGTTTAATTGGTTAGTCTTCCTGCACTTGATCCAAATAATTGCCTGGTAATTAAGCAGTTTGTGGGGTCTCAAATGGGATTGGTTTGGTGAAGTTGCAGCCTGTTGCATTAAACCCATTCCTGTCATGTATGTCTTATTCCTGTGTATCTAGATCAATTAGTGTTACAAACAGCTGGTTGACCACATCAATCAAAACTTTTTTCTTTGAAAAATAGCTTTTTGATTAAACACAAATTTTCACAAGCATTTCCATCTTCATAAAGTCCAGTTTTTGAATGTTTTATAGAGCTCTCTGACTTCAAAATGGTTATTGTGAAATATAAAGTTTGTTTATGTACAGTCACTTTTTTCTAAAAATAAAAGGACGTTTATTATGTGCCGAGTATAGGAACCATTATAATCTCCTTGCTAAATAACCCACAAAAGCTTATGCTGAAATAAATTTGTTAGTCTCTAAGGTGCCACAAGTATTTCTTTCTTTCTTATTTTCTTTTTGCTGACACAGACTAACACGGCTACTACACTGTAACCATTCATTTTAGTGTACATTTTAAATCTTTCCTCCCATTATACCTGTTTTGTTCTATGATGTAAATACCAGGCATTTTGAAAATTCTGATCTTCATTTCCGTAATAGTCCATGAGAGACTAGAGAGCAATGATGCATCTTAAATTCCATTGGCCAGATCACATCTCACCTCGATCCACATATTGAGAGATCCTTCATTCATGGATTAGCATCCCCTTTCACTCAGGATGGGGCTTAAGCACTTTCATGCCACCATTTCCCCTCCCCCTCCCCACAAGACCCAGTCAAGCTGTCGGGGGTGGGGTCCAAAACTGGGCAAACTGAGAGGGAGGAGGTGCTGAGGGAATCCAAATTATCTGCCTGTAACCCCACAGAATTTACCCACAGAAATCAATATGGTCTCAGGCTAGACTACTTCTTTACAGCGCCCTAGCCCTCAGGTCCCTGTGGAACTGTCATAGTGAGGAAATAGTGCCAGGTAGCATCTCTATGATGAAGTGGTGCTGCCAGGGATTCAATAGCATCCCAATAGGAGGGAAGGCAGAGCTTTCACACAGGAAATCTGTGGGGCAGAGCAACAGAGAGATGTGATTGGTGGACCCATGACTTAGAACCCAGTGGCCATCTGCCCCCATTTGCTTGTGTAGTGGTGGCTGTAGAGCACCTTTGTTGCCACTGGGTGGCCTGTGGAGGGGATTCCAGTCCTTCATGCAGTGCTCCCCTGCACATAGGCCATGTACTTAAACTGCACAGGAACTGGCCCAGAGGATATCCAGCAAAGCTGTAGTCTAATGCCAGAATGGGATCTAGGTTTTCTAGTTAATCATGCACTATACGTCTAAGTCCCAACTCACCAACAGTTAACCCTTGTTCATCATGCAGCAGGCCACCTACTAAATCCGGCAGACCATTGGGAACATATCACACCAGTCTTTCATGCTGTCTAGCCACTTCTGAGACTCATTCAAGGTCCTGCTCCTCATTACAAAGCATTAAATGTGCTGATGCCCTCCTGTTTCAGATACCGTTCCTCCCTCTGCACCTCCATTCAGGCCTCAGTTCAAGATAGCATGTACACACATGCTTAAGTCCCATTAAAGCCAATGGGGGCCTCAGTTGGGACACATCATGCTAGAAATCAGGCACATCTCACAGGGGGATAGAGTCCTATTGATGGACAGCCTATATTTGTGGAACAGGGTTCCACATAGAAATTTGGCTGAGTCTCACCACCTTTAAGGTACTAACTCACCACTTGATGGAGGCATTCTCCTAATGGAGACACAAGATCACCTGACTCTACTAATAAATAAAAGGCCATGTAAGAGAGTAGACTGTTCTGTTATCAATGGAGGAAAGCCTTGGACTTGTTAAATTTAATGCAAGAGTCCTCAGATCTAGTAATTTTTTAAAAAAAGAATAGAAGTAATTTATTTTTCAGCATGTCATTTAATTACCTGGGCACCTCATTGGCAAGGACCATAATGTTATTTGCTTTCTCAGGGATTAACCACTGGGTAATTTTTAATCCAAAAAGCCTTGGTTTAAAGCTTTCACGGGTAATTTTATTATGATGATTTAGCAGCAGCTAATTTTCATACAAGCCGATGATGAGTAAGCTGAAAGCAACAGTTTTCAAGGAAACACCCTAGTCTTACATGAGCCAGCAACCAAAGTAAAAATGACTTAGCTGCATTTCTCAACGAAGAGAAATCCACAACCACAGGAAGCATGTGCATCATTTCATGTTAAAAGTTCTCTCTTTTAAAGAAATGTAACCAAATCTATTACTACTAAGACTGAATTCTTCTACCAATAAGGGACACACAGTAAGAACAGAGAAACTGAAGGCATGAGCCATCCTTTTCACAGTAGGTCCTATTTTACAATAAAGCAGAGATTAGAAATCCTAATCAGGTATCATTGATTATAAAAGGCATATGCACGTTTTTCTGTATGTTAACTTGCAGTTAAAATTTAAATTTCTATCCACGACAATACTTCAGCTGCTTTTTGTAGAAAAGAAAAAATTTGCCAATGTTCAAAAGAATATTGACAAGCACTGGGGGGGGGAATTATTTTTAATGAAATTTTTTGATAATTGTTTTTAAAGGAAAAATAAAACTGCTGACCAGCAGTGCAAATAGGGTGGTCTGGTCCAGGATGCCATACCAGCAAGATATTTATAGCTGGGACGGCGTACCGGAAAGACACAGGAGGAGAATGCGCCGGCAGCTCCTCCCTCCGGCACAGCTGTACTGCACCGTCCCCAGCCCTTCCACGCAGGGTCTCCTCCGTCTGTACAGCAGCCCCGCTGGAGGATGGGACTGGGCCGTGCCTGAGGGGTGGTGGCCCCACGTTCTGCTCCTTTCCCCGCTGCGGTTCGCAGGAGAGCCCAGAAGCATAGTTCAGGGAACCACAGCGGGGAAAGGAGCAGAACGCCGGCAGCTCCTCCGGCAACTGTACTGGTCCCAGCCCCATCCTCCGGCAGGGCTGCCGCTGTACAGACGGAGCCGGAGGAGACGCAACTCCGTGGAAGAGCAAGGGTGGGGCTGGGGTTCTGCTCCTTTCCCTGCTGCGGTTCCTGGGAGAGCCCTGAAGCGCAGGGCTCTCCCGGGAACCACAGAAGGGAAAGGAGCAGAACATGGGGCCGCAGCTCCTCTGGTGCAGCTGTACTGCCCCCAGCCCTGTCCTCTAGCAGGGCTGCTGTATGGATGAAGGAGACCCTACATGGAAGGACGGGCGGTAGAGCTGTGCCAGAGGAGCTGAGGGCGTGTGGCCGCCCAATGGCCCCATGTTCTGCTCCTATCGCTGCTGCATTTCCAAAGTCTCTGGTGCAGCAGGAGGTCAGGGCTCCCCCCCCCCCCCCCCAGGTAAGGGGGGTGGGTCATGGGGAGGGGAGGGGATGGGGAGAAGGTGGGGGACCCAGGCTGGGGGCAGGCTGGGGAGGAGTCATATGGAGGGTCACATGAGGAGGTAACAGGATGTTGCCCCCCCATACCGGTAAGAAATGGATTCCACTTGCATCGCTGCTGCTGACTGTTTGAAAAGTCAGCAGCCTACAGCAAATATTCCTCCAGCTTGTTCACTCTAAGCCTGATCCAATGACCATTTAAATCAGTTGGAGGTTTTCTTCCTTTGATCCCAGTGCAGTTTGGATCAGGCCGCTTTGGACACACAGAGGCCTTCATCCTGCAATTGACCTGCTGAAATCAATAAGGCTCTGGGGAGGTGCAGGGGTTCCCCTACATCTCAATGCTGAACAGGGGTTTTACTCCTTCTTTGCACAAAAATCTCAAACATCAACTAGCTCTTGATACCCAAAAATACGAGTATACTGTAGATAAATGAAAAATGTTCAGAGCTATTGTCCCTCTTAACAGACTTCTCTAGTGCCAGAAGAGAAGATGATGGAGCAGTATGCTGCTATTTCAGTACCTTTCAAAGTTAGTAAAGCAAATTACTTTTGGTTTTTATGGTATAGCTTCATTTTCTAAATAAACCTACAGTAAACTATTTTAACATGAAGAAACACAGAGTAACACAACTGTGAGCATTTCATGGAACTCCACTGAAGCATATGCAAATTGCATCTGGCAGCAGATAGAAAGCCCCTCAATTTTCCTTTTTTTACCCCTGGGGGAGCCAGAGAGCTTAAAATGCAAAGTAACCTGGAGGCAGGTAGGAAAGCACCCTCCATTTTCACCTAAGGAGGGAGGTAGACAGTTTCTGTTTCCTGGGGTTTATTGTGACAGAAGTGGAGCTGTTATGTAATAAGATTATGAATATGATAGGAGCTGCTATGAAAGAATCTAAGAATATTGATATGCACCCTAATTATTGAGAGAGACTGTAACTTGTATTGGGGATAGTGGAATGTTTATGAAATGTCATCATGTTTGAATTCAATAGGGTCTTAGAAGAGCAAACAGGGAAGCAACCCCATGGCTTCTCTAATAAATGCATCTAAGTACATGCTTGAAAGGCAATGGACAAGCTGTTGGTTTCAAGAATCCCATCTCCAACAGGCTACAAACATTGTTTCCCCAGGGCTAGGACACTAAAGAGTTAAAAAGACTTTCTGAGGGGAAGGAAGTGGGGGCTCCTTGTCATCTCTCTAGACTAGGGTGACCACCTTTTCAAAAGACAAAAGCGTGACAAATACAGGAGCCCAACCCGTCCGTGCAGGGCCGGATTAACGCAGGGGCTTTAGGAGCTGCAGCCCAGGGCCTCAGGCTAAGGGGGGCCCCGCAAAAATAAATCCATAATTGTATACAATTCAGTGATCACCAACCCATCAATCGCGATCAACTGGTCTATCCTGGAGCCTCTGCCAGTCAATCGCGATCTCTGAGCCGCTAAAAGACCAGGGGCGCAGCAGGGCTGAGGCAGGCTGCCTGAATGCTATGGCCCCACGCCGCTCCTGGAAGTGGCCGGCTGCTGGCACGTCTCTGAGGCCCGTGCGGGGGGAGGCAGTTCCCGGACAATGGGAGCTGCCGGGGCGGTGCTTGTGGGCGTGGGCAGCACATGGAGACATGCTGTCCCCATCCCCCCAGGGGCGTGCAGAGACGTGCCAGCAGCTGGCCGTGTCCAGGAGCGACGTGGGGCCATGGCATGCAGGCAGGCAACCTGCCTGAGCCCTGCTGCACCACCGGCCGGGAGCCGCCTGTGGTAAGTGCCTCCCAGCTGGAGCCTGCACCTTACACTCCCTCCTGCACCCCAACCCCCTGCACCAGGTCAGAATCCCCTCCTGCACCCAAACTCCCTCCCAGACCCTGCACCCTCACCCTCTCCTGCACCCCAACACTCTGCCCCAGCCTGAAGCCCTCTCCTGCACGCAAACTCCCTCCCAGAAAGAAACTAATATAACAGATGTTCTAAGGGAAGAAGTAGGCTATTTTGAATTAACTTAACTATATTCTACTTGTTTTAAGACTGAAATGTAACCACAGAATGGCTTTATGTTAATTAAAAGGCTAGTTTAGTATAGCGTTAATAGCCTCAATGCCATAATTGTGATCATTTTGTTTTAAATTAGAAAAAAGACTTGTATACAAGGACCCTAAAAAATCTAATAGCCCCAGGCCCACAGAAGAGTTAATCTGGCCATACCTCCATGGCCCCGCCCCCTTCTCTATTCCCCCCAACGGTCCGTCCCTGTCCCATCTCTTCCCCTGAGACCCCACCCCGTGGTCCTCTTCCCTCTGTGGCCCCATCCCCTGGGCAGGCTAGAAACCGGAGCTGGGCTGTGGTAAGAGCTGCCCAGGGATCCCAGGAGTCTGTGGGGGGGTCAGGAGGCCTGAGAGCAGCCCCCAGCCTGTGTCCCCACCCCCTAGGGGCATGCCGCCCAAGGAAGGTGGAGGGTTAGGGACTTCCCACAGCACATCAGGTGCAGGTCTGTGTGGGACTTATAGGGGAGCAGCAGTGATTGGATAGGGAACCAGTACAAAATGGCCCAATGAAAGACACTAGCTTAGCCTAGCTTGGAAGCCCACAAATGCTTATTTGCTTGAATAGAGATTGGACTGAAGAAGGCACCTCAGGTACTAGGCCTGAAGACCCCTGACTCTCAATTGGACAGCCCCAGGGACCCAAACAAGAATAGCTGTTGCTCCCCTTGAACTGTAATTGTTTAAGCCTCTGTACCTAGGGTATCTGCAACCTTCCCTTTTGGGCATGCTACTGGCACTCTAAGGATTTGAGGTACAGAGTAACCCCAATAATAATATTTGCAAGGTACTTGGAGATCTACTGATGACAAATGCCATGTAAGTAAAGTATTTCTATTTCTTACAGAGCATCACTGAGAAACCCATTTCAATCATACTGTAGATTTAGTGTTTGATAAAGAATTGCCAAACCTCAGGGGAATTTTAATGTGGTTCACCTTGAAGGAAATGAATGGCAGTAAATCAGTCACAACGTCCGATTTCTTGATTAAGAAAGTCAAGTTCTTCCCTTTTCAGGGATACAGTATGTGTTTCTCTTATGTTTGTGAGAATTCTCACACCTCATCTTAAAAAATGGGGGGGGGTTTCTGTTGCAATCACCTGATTGATATAGCTGGATCCTGACTGCAATCCTCCACATTTGTTTTTATGTAATTTCCTATTTAACACCTTTGTGTTTTTCAGATGGTGGCTTCAATCAGGGTTTCTTTCGTTAAGCTTATTTCTATAAAGCAACATGTTCAGGTACTGGAATAGATATAGCTACCTTGGGCCTGCTTCTCTTCTCACTTACTCCAGTGTAAATTAGAGGTATGCACTGAAATCAATAATGGTGCAATCAAAACTGGTGGAATCAGGCACAAGGTGTTCTAACCATTCTGTATATAACCTCATTAGGACCTGAAGGCTTGTTTACACTTGAAACACTACAGCACAGGCTGTAAACACTACCTACAGTGATGGGAGGGTTCTCATGTCCGGGGGGCGGGGGGGGGGGGAGAGGGGGGTGGTAATCCACCTCCCTGAGAGGCAGCAGCTGGGTCGATGGAAGAATTCTTCCATCGACCTAGCGCTGTCTACACTGGGGGTTAGGTTGGCTTAACTGTGTCTCTCAGGGGGGTGGATTTTTCACACCCTGGAGCAATATTGCTGGGTCCATAAGTGCCGATTCCATGGGTGCTCCGGGGCTGGAGCACCCACGGGGAAAAATTGGTGGGTGCTCAGCACTCACTGGCAGCTCCCCGCAACACCCCCCCCCGCGTGCCCAACTCACCTCTGCACCTCCATGCTCAGCCAGATGTGAAGCAGCAGCCAGATGCTTTTCTTGGCTCCCTCCAGCTGGTTGGCAGCGCCTTGGGGGAGGGAGGGGTATGGGGAGGAGGCGGAGCTCCTCCCCATACCCCTCCCTCCCCCGACCAGCTAGAGGGAGCCATGAAAAGTGGCGGGCTGCCGCTTCGCATCTGGCTGAGCCTCCGAGAGGTGAGCTGGGGGCACGGGGGGGGGAGGGTTGGTGCTGGCGGGGAGCTGCCGGGCCCGGTGGGTGCTCTGCTGCTTCCCCCCTCCCTGGCTTGCAAGCCGGGGGGCGGGGGGGGCGGGAATGCAGCTCACCTGGGGAAGGAGGCTGGGGCGGGGATTTGGGGAAGGGGCAGGGCCAGGGGTGGAGTTGGGGAGGGTGGGGGTGTGAGCACACACTGGCGCCGACAAAAGTCGGTGCCTATGGCTGGGTCCGCCTAACTTTTTAGTGTAGACCAGGCCTGACTGTGATGTACTAAGTGTCCTCAACTAAGTGACTTCAGGGGCACTACAGGGCACTCCCAACTCTCAGAAAGTCCAGTCCTCACATGATTGCCCCCTAGAGTTGCCAACCCTCCAGGATTGTCCTGGAGTCTCCAGGAATTAAATATTAATCTTTAATTAAAGATTATGTCATGTGAGGAAACCTCCAGGAATATGTCCAACCAAAACTGGCAACCCTATGGTCCCCTGTATAATATCACACAGCTGTAGTCAAGCAGGATTTTCATTAGGGTAGAGCTAACATTAAATATTTAAGGGACTGAAACATTGGGTTTGTCTAGATGGTGCCACTGTTCGGACTAAAGGGTTGTGAATTGCAGTGTGCACTAGTATGCTGGGCTGTACCTCCCCTGTATGAATGCTGCTGACGTGAACTAAAAGATCATGTTAATATAGTCCTCTTTCAAACCGGGCTATGTTAACATGAACTAGGTCAGTGGTTCTCAACTGGAGGTCCGCGGCCCCCTGGAGGGCTGTGAGCTGTTTCAGGGGAGCTCCACAGCTGAAGAGTGGAACCCCAAGCCCCGGTGGCCCGCCCAGGGATAAAGCCGGGAGCCACTGGGCTGAAACCCTGAGCCCCAGCGGCCCCTGTGGGGTTGAAGCTGGGAGTCACGGGGCTGAAACCCCAAGTCCTGGTGCTACGTGGCTGAAGCCCGAAGCCACAAGCCCCAGTGTCCCCATGGGGCTAAAGCCAGGAGCTGCAGGGCTGAAGCCCGGAGCCCTGGCGCTCCCATGGGGCTCAAGCTGGGAGCAAAGCTGTGGGGTTAAAGCCTTGAGCCCCGGTGCTCCCCGCAGGGCTAAAGCATGGAGCCCCAGGTGGAGTTGGGGGGCACAGGTGGAGCTGGGGAGCATGGGGGTGTTGTCCCCCGCAAACTGCAGTGCCTTACCCAGAGCATGGCAGTCCGGGGAGCAACTCCACGTCCTAGCCCCTACCTCCTTCTTTCCCCCAGCCCCCTCGAGGCCCCTCCCCTGGCCAGGTCGGAGGTGGGAAGCCAGATCCAGGCCGTGCAGGGTGGCTGCTGTTCTGGTCGGTGCCATGGAGCTGGCAGCCGCAGAGCTCCCCCGTCTCCTGCTGCTGGTGCCCAGGGTTGCGGCTGCTCCTCAGCTCCCAGCCTCCTTTGACTCTTTGGGCAGCTGGTAAGCGCCGCCCTGGTCAGGGGGACCCAGCTCTGGGGACAGCAGAGCCCTTGGGGAGCAGCCACCGCAGGGGGAACCCTCCTAGCACCCAGCCTCTAGCCACCCCTCTCCCTGCACCCTGAGCTACACCCCTCACTGCACACAGCCCCTGGCTACTCCCTGCCTTCACCTCGAGCAGTTTTCAAATTTTTTGAGCTGAGTCCCTGCCCTTTGAGTTATAATTTTTGGTTGCCCCCCCCCCCCCCCACACACACACACACACACAACCCAGACAGGCTGGGTGACCTGCTGAGGTGAGTCAGGGGATGCAGGTGATGCTCCCTTCCCAGCCTGGGTCCTGCCATGCAGAGTTGGCCCAAGGCCCAAGCTTCCCCCTCAAAAATAGAAGTCAAACTATGCCTATGTCCGAGGGCCCCCCAGCTGGCAGCCAGAGCCCCAAGTCCCCTCCCCACCCCCTGCTGAGCCCTGGATTTTTATAGCATGTTGGGGGGCGGGCTCAGAAAGAAAAAGGTTGAGGACCCCTGAGCTAGGTACCTTTTAGTTCATGCCAACGGCATCCACATGGGGGAAATTACAGCACTGCATGTTAGTGTGCGCTGCAGTTAGGGTGACCAGATGTCCCGATTTTATAGGGACAGTCCCGCTTTTTGGATCTTTTTCTTATATAGGTTCCTATTACCCCCCCCACCCCCTGTCCCGATTTTTCACACTTGCTGTCTGGTCACCCTAGCTGCAGTTCACACCCACGTAGTCCGCATTAGAGGGCCACCCACTGACGGCTTTTGTTTTTGTGGCTGCGTAGGGCCCTGTTTTCACAGGAGTGCTACATCACATTTAAACACCCTCTTATTCCCCTTTGAAAATGCAGTCCTAGGGTTAGACTGGGATTTTTGGAAAATGAACGCAGAAAATTAAAAATCCTGAAGAATAATGTTTGATATCCTCTAGCTCCAGTTTGTCTACGGCTTTGTTCTCTACAAATTTAGGCTTTCTGATGGTTATTCGCCACCTCAACTTTAGTTAGCCTTGCTTCACCAGACAATTTATTTCTGTTATAAAAGTCAGGCCATAACGGAACATGACATTTTAACCAAAAATTGCTTCATGTGGTCTATTAGGAGCCAAAACCCCATTTTCCTTGATTGACTGCTCCTGTACTGATGTTACAGAGTACACAAACCAAAAAGTCCCCTTTTCATGTCACTTCCTCACATAAATGTCACCTTTGAGACATCACACTCACATATCTTAGGGTATGCCGACGCAGCTTTTTGGAGCCCATAGGAGCAGAGGTGACAAATGGGTGGGGGGACTGTCACGCGGAGTCACGTGCAGCTAAATGTTCTGAAGGGACCCATCCAGAGGGACTGCTGCAGACTGTGCCCCACAGGGCAAGGCCTCGGGCTGCCTCTCTCTGAGGCAGCGGCTTCCCCTGGCGACCATGTGTCGGTGCAGCATGGGGTGGGAGGAAGCAGCAGGGTGGCTGGCTACTGAGCCCCACCCGATACCTCCTACATGGGGCTGCTTCTCCTTCCCAGTCCCAGCGCTTCCCATTGCCTGCTTTGCAGACTGCCCTGGGGTGAATGCCCAGAGCCTGTTCCCAGGGTGGAAGCCGCTCTCCCACTTTTATAGCAGGGACGCTGCCATGGGGAAACTGTTCCCCTCGCACTGCAGCCGGGCTTGCCCCGCCTTCCATTTAGCAACAGCTTCTAAGATGAGTCGGGGATGGAGATGGCTCCACCATGCGGGGCTGGCCCGAGCCACCTGGCATCACCACTCCCCTCCCTCTGCGCCTCCCTAAGGGGTGCACCCCACAGTTTGAAAACCTCTGTTCTAGATCCAGAGGCGACGCATGGGGCAGCCACATGCCCCGCCCCCCCGCCCCAGACCTTTACATTGTGTGCCCCCCCACTATCAATAGCTATGCATCCCCTCAGCGCAGGAGTAAGCCTCTCCGTCGCAGTCGACATACGTGGGCTAGCGGGATTTGCGCAAGCACTCTAAAAATAGCTGTGTAGGCAGCGCTTTGAAGTTGCAGCTTGGGCTGGAGCTCGGGCTCTGAAGCCTAGGGAGAGGGTGGGGTTCAGCGCCCGAGCTCCAGCCCGAGCCACCACGTCAAAGTGCTGTCCAGATGGCTATTTATAGAGTGCTAGTGCAAGCCCCACAAGCCTGAGTCCGTTGACCCTTGCTCCTTTGGGCTCCAAAATGCTTGCTCCTGTGGGCACCCTTAATTAGGAGCCTGATCTTTCCCCTGGCTTCAGTGGGCTTTGGATCAGGCCCCATTTGACTTAGCTGGTGTAAAAGATTAACTCCAGCCTGCGCAAAAGATAAACAACAAAACTAAGTAACTCCCACATATACCTTTTCTTGTGGTTGTTCTGCACCCACTCCTGCTGTGACTAAGGTTGCTTTATAGGAAGCTCTGGTTTCTCCCTCTTTAAAACCCTTCTTCAGAAGTCTCTGTATTGTAAGTTGCAAAATCCAGCCGCAATGGACCGGACTCTCTTTGGAGACTGCCACTGGTGTGGCCCAATTGCCCATCCAGAGTATCTAAAGAGCAATGGAAAATGCACTTCCCCTACTGCACTATTTATTTCTAGTCATTTATAGAATGCTGTACGTTACACAGTACTTTGCAAACAGTTCACTGCTGGTACAGCACACTCGCTACTGGAGCTGTATGAACTATTTGATTTGAAATTACAAAGTATTCAAATTCAGCTCAAACCACGTCTGTGAACCAGCAGTGAGTGGCTCACATTTTGTTTGTGTTCATGAGCTGTCCCAAGAAGCTTTTTGTAAATGTTTTTGGGAGTGTTGGGTTTCCTATGAACTGTGCCAGGTTGCTGTTTGCTGTATATTTTGAGTCTGAGCCTAGTTTGCTGTGAAGAGTTGTATGGGGCAAGACACAGGATGAAAGTCACCCGTATTTTCAAAAGTGCCCACTGATTGTGGGTGTTTCCAATTGTCAGTTCCCAAACTGATAGTAATAGGAGGTGTGTGCTGAGCACATTAGAAAATCAAGGCTGAAGTATCCAGTTGGTGAACCAAAAAAGGAAGCTTCCAAAAGCAGTGGCCATTTTTGAAAATTTCAGTCTTAGTATTTCTCCTGTGTCCTTAATTGGCTGATCCTGTCACAAGTAATCAGGCAGAATGTTGGAGGTTCATAGGTTATAAGGGACCACTGTGATAGTTTTGTCTGATCTCCTGCATAGTACAGGCCATAGAACTTCCCTGAATTAATTCCTGTTTCTGCTAGAGCATACATCTTAGAAGAATGTCCAATCTTGATTTTAAAATGGCCAGTGATGGAGAATCCAGTACAACCCTTGGTAAATTGTTGGCAATTATAGATTATAGACTCATCGGCTAATAGACTTTAAGGCTAGAAGGGACCATCATGATCATCTAGTCTGACTGCCTGCACATTGCAAGCCACAGAACCTCGCCCACTCACTCATGCAATAGACCCCTAGCCTCTGGCTGAGTTACTGAAGTCCTCAAATCATGATTTAAAGACTTTAAGTTACAGAGATTCCACCATTTACATAGTTTAAACTTGCAAGTGACCTGTGCCCCATGCTGCAAAGAAAGGTAAAACCCACCCAGGGTTTCTGCCAATCTGACCTGGGGGAAAATTCCTTCTCAGCCCTTAACCTTCTCTTTGTTAAACTGAACATACTGAACTCCTTCGGTCTATTACTATAAGGCATGTTTCCTAATTTTAAATCATGCTCATGGCTCTTCTCTGAACCCTTTCCCATTTATTAATATCCTTCTTGAATTGTGGACACCAGAACTGGTGCATCAATGCAAAATGCAGAGGTAATATAACTGCCCTGCTCCTACTCAATATTCCTCTGTTTATTCATCTATGATGGTGTCAGGTCAGGTGCTAGTTCATGCAAAGGTCCCATGTTTCAACTGGATACTGACAACTGGAATCTGTCTGACTCACTTGTGGGTTAATATTTGATAAAATAGGTATTGGAATTATAAGAAAGTGTTTAGTGTTTAGACTCTATTGAATGCTTGTGAGTTGCTGTATGCATTAATCTTATTTTGATTAGTTGTGTTCTGTAATGTAATATTTGAGCATTAGTATTGTGAGCCTCTGTGACTGTATGAGTCGCCATACAGGAGAGGAATGTTAATTAGTGTGAAGAGCTGCTCTTCTAGAGAAACTGTTATATCCCTCTCAAAAGAGGGGACCCATCAATACCAGATGGGCCCTGATTGCATCTTACAACTGGAAACTACCTACGTCAACAAAATGACAAAATACTCTTAGGGTATGTCTACACTGAAATTAAACACCAGCGGCTGGCCCGTGCCAGCTGACTCAGGCTCATGGGACTCGGGCTAAGGGCTGTTTAATTGTGGTGTAGACATTCAGAACACAGGAGGCAGTACAGATCCAGAAAAGGAGTGACAGAATCACTGAGGTGGTAGAGTAGGATGCTTCTCACCAGCAGCATGAGACAAGCCTGAAATGCGGTGTTAGATCTGGATTTCAACTTCCTTAAAGCCCGGCTGTTTAGATTTGGGGTTTTGTTTAGCCCATTATGGACATTAAAGAGGAGCCATCCATAACATCTGAATCTGGACCCAGATTTCTATTCCAACCTCAAAATTAGAAAATAGGTTTTGGATCTGAGGCTTTGTTTCAGGCCTACCTCTACAGCAAAACTTGGTTCTCCTGCATGTCATTGCTAGCCCACGTTAATGGAGCTTATTCAATCTATAGACGTAATTGAAATAGGTAACAGCACCTCTGGATACCTGCAACTGGGAATTTCCCATTGTGCATCTCTTTGCTTGTATGCCAGTAAGAGGATTTGCTTCAACCACGGAAGGTTAATAGAAAAGCATCGTGGCTTCCTGCGATGCATCTCTCTAGCATGAGTATTTTTTCGTGTGGGAATGTCATTAGACTGCAGAACATTCTTTGGGGGTACAGTATAGGGTTTTCTCAGAGTCACAGACTTAAAAGCCTGTGGTATAATCAGACAGGTTTGTTTCCTGTCATTTATTGCCCGGCTAGTACGAACAACTTTTTTTTTTTTTCTGAACTGAGTCTGTGGTCAGCTGCATGTGATGCTAATACCCAATTACGGTAAATTTTACTATTTACCAGCTTAAATTTCCTGTAAACCTTTTGTGGGCTAGCAATACAAAATGAAACCAATTAGCTTCTAAAAGATGAGAATTATCTTTTACTTTGCAGCAGCTGGATTGACTGCTAACTCCCGCAAGCTTTAGCAAGCGTGAAAAGGGTATATTGTAATTATTTTTTTAAATAACTTTTGTTCCGTCATCAAGCAACTAAATGTGATGGGCTCTATGGAGCTAGTTCTACATGGTGCTGCATAAATTCAATAGAACTTGCAGGTTCTATTTTGATATGTGTGTTAATTAGGTATAGGTTCCTGTGGTGCTCAACCTAAACCCACTTGTTATATTTTGTAGAGTGATATCTTTGAGGCAGGGACTTCTAATCTGTGTGTTCGGTGCTTTGCACAGTGGGGCCCCAACCCTGATCAGGGCTTCTTGGATCTACCGTAATACAAATATAAATAATAGTGGTGGAGGAGGAACACCAGTGGGCATTTTCTTTCTCTTCTATGGGGAAGAGGGAGGGGATAGGAATTAATGTAGGCGTAGATTGGCTATTTTACCTCTATATTTGTCACTGGTGAGACTGTTGCTGGAATAGTGTGTCCAGCTCTGGATCTGCAATCTGCAGCCTGCAGCTGCGGAATTACAGAGTGGACATACTGCCTGTACTGTATGTATTGCAATATCCAGACAGAGCATTTGGGACCAGTAGCTTTTGGTGTTGGATTGTTTAATGGAAGTTGAGGGCCTAGGGTGACCAGACAGCAAGTGTGAAAAATCGGGACAGGGGTGGGGGGTAATAGGAGCCTATATAAGAAAAAGACCCAAAAATCGGGACTTTCCCTAAAAAATTGGGACATCTGGTCACCCTATGAGGGCCTGATTCCATACTCCTCTGCTTCTTGTGTCACCATTACACTGTGCAAAGTGGCTGCAAAATACTACCATTTCAATCTGGTAACATGCTACATGCATTTTGTACTCCTGTTGCAGGGGTGTAAATGATGACACGAGATGCAGGCAGTGCACAGTTTTGCTTCTGCTCAGATAACCAGACCTATCCGATTATATGGGTCTTGCAGTGCAAATGTGCCTGGGATCATCAGATGTTGCCTGTATGGAGTAATGTTTCTGCAACCTAGGGTAACAGGAAATGACATGGTGTGGACATTATTAGACACCGACCTTTTTAAGCAAACCTAAGGGTGGCAAACCCCAAACCCACAGAATGTATTTTTCATCAGAAGGCGTCAGATATATCTGTTCTACTGTACAGTATTATTAATTTGTGTTTAATATTTCCATCCTGACCTTTTGACACCCAGCTTTTCACACATCACAGTCCACAGCAGATAAACGGTAATTGAGACTATAGAGGCTGATGCATTGGGAGGGGTAAAAATGTATCATTGTTATATAGAGAGGTCTTCACAGCTTGGCCCCGTTGGAGTATATTTTTTTAAAAAGCCTCTTCCTTAACTTTGGATATCTTGGTTCTGGCTTTGGCCAGGGCTGCTGTGGAAAATGAGGACACACTTCTTTCCACTATACATCCATATATGATAGGTGAGTTATATGTATATTGTGTTAGGGTCTCAAGCGAACACATGTGCCGCTAGTACAGTGATGTATTCAAGGGAAGCATTCAAAGGGGCTGGCCAAATGTAGGACCAAACTGTGGCAAGTCACCCTGTAGGTATTTGAGAGAGAGGTTGCAAGGATTTTCCTCCACTTCATGCCGCCATGCAGAGGCAAGTCATAACTGCAGACCTTGCCCTCTGTTAAGTGTAGTGACTGTTCCATTCTAGTGCCCACCTGGGCTATAGGCAACCCCAAAGGAATGGACATGCAGAACTAGGAGAGGTGATTGCAATGTTCTTGTCCATGCCAGCCAGGAAAGCTGGCTGCCTGCATAGGAGACAGCATGTGCTGTGCCCACTTACATGTTGTAGCGATGGGTTACCTTTTCCTAAGTTCTTGGAGTCATTGTGCTTCCCTGAGGCACAATGCCGTGATGGGACAGAGTGTCTACACCACTTCCAACACAGGCAATGGCTAAAAAAATAGACCTTGGAACATATGAGGGAGCCCTTATTCAGAGGCACACTGCTTGTGAGCTTATCATTCTGAGTGATAAGATGAAATTGGGTATGTCCAGGCATACCCTAAATGAAGGCCAAATGAAGCTAAATGAAGACATTGATACATGTTACCCATTTCCATAGAGATACAGATGTTTAATCTTACCCTTGACATTTAGCTTATTTAAACTTATAGCTATATGTGATAGAGTGCTATAAGCATATATGTATGTGGTAGAAGAGGTGTTTTAGATCATCTAAAAAGGCAAGCTCTCTGCCTTGAAGAGTTTAGACTATAACGTACATGTGCACAATGCACTGAATAATAATGAATGTGCAAGTACACAGAAATACTTTAATATTGGATCATAAGAATGGTGTAGTAGGGTAGTTAATTTCCTGGGCAATTTCCTATAAAGAATGTTCACTGGAAATTGTGACATTTCAACTATGACCAAACTAGTAAATTTTTATGGCAACTAGTGAAAATGCCCATTCTGGCATATGCACATTTCCTAGTTTGCAGGGGGTGTTCTAAGGATCACTTAAGGATTGTTTAGTAAGGTATAGTGCAAGTGCTATTATATTATCAAAACGCTCAGTGATAGAGGACAGAAGCGCACATGCAAATTTCCCCATATAATGATGTGGCTTTCATTTGGCACTTCTTACCAAAGAGATGCCATTGGTGCACTCTGCCAGCTATTCTTAGGCCTTGGCTACACTTGCGAGTTACAGCGCAATAAAACCACCCAGAGCACTTTACCTCACTCCCCATCCACATTGGCAAGGCACGTACAGCGCTGCGTCTCCGCAGCTACAGCGCTGCTGGTACTCCACCTCCCTGAGAGGAATAACAGCTGTTGCATATTGGCTGAGACACTCCAGCTCCAGTGTAGTCAGGGAGTAACGTTATTACACACTGACTGGCCTCCGGAAACTCCCATAATCCTTTTAACTGAAGTGTCCTCTCTTGTTTGGTTTTGAAACGGCACTTCCACGTCCGGAGTTCAGAACTCTGTTTCGGGGGCTGCTTATCAAAAACACAAACACAGCTACTGTTTGCTTTGAATGATTGAGAGGCAGGCAGGGGGGCTCCGTTTGGAGTGCTGACAGCTAATGTTTGCTTGAAGAGAGAGGCGGCGGGGCGGGGGGGGGGGAGGGAAGGGGGTTTGGGTCCATTTTGACCAGCAGCTGCTTATCTGGTCTATGAGAAAAAAACAAACAGCTGCTGTTTGCTTTCAGTGAGTGAGAGAGAGGCGGGGGAGGAAGGGGGGGTCTGAACTTAGGAGATAGCAAGCTGACAGTGTGTCAGCACCCCCAAAAACCCACTCTCTCTTCCCCCACGCTCCCTGTCACACCCCACCCCACCCCACCTATTTGAAAAGCACATTGCAGCCACTTGAATGCTGGGATAGCTGCCCATAATTCACTGCTCCCAATGCCTCTGCAAGTGCTGCAAATGTGGCCATGCCAGTGCACTTTCAGCTCTCAGTGGGGACAGACTGCAGTGCTTTCCCTACTCAGCTGTATGAAGGCAGGTTTAACTCACAGCGCTGTACATCTGCAACTGTAGCCAAAGCCTTACATTTGGTTGGATTCATACATTTTAAGGCCAGAAGGAACCATTCTGATGATCTGGACTAACCTCCTGTATAACACAAGCCTTGTTGAAACTGGCATAATATATGACAAATGCCACCTGAATAGACAGCCAGAATTATAGGCGGTACCAACGAGCAAGCATGAACACAGTTAGACCATTGGGGGTCAGACTGCTGATGTAGATTCACATGCTCTTAAAGTCAGTGGAGCTATGCTGAATTACACTAACTGTAGGTCTGCCCTAAGGGCTTAATTCCCATCCAACAATGTCTAAATAACTGTCTCTTTGGCTTTGAAGGCTGTAGATAGTGATGAGAAGCGTTATTGTGAAAAGATGATTTAACCCAGCATCCCAAAGTAACTGCAATACTGAAAACTTTGGCTATGGCAAATCAGGATTAGTATTCCAGGCTGGGATGAGATCTGTAATATATCAAAGTCTTCATCTGCTGAGTTGTTCTGTATTGGAGGTAGTATTAGATGTGGCTCTTGATGGATGTGGATTAATAACTCAGCCAGTGAAAGTGGCATCAACGAAACCTTCATGAAATTTCCACGGAATAGGATTCCTAACCACTGAACAAAAAATGTTACAAGTGGATAAATAGGCCTGAGTTCAAATAAAGAATATCAAGTATATACAGTGTGGCTGCAAATCCAAAAGGGCCCTGATTTTCAGATGTGCTAAACATCCACAAATCCAACTGTCATCAATGGACGCAGCAAGTGATCAGCACCTTTCAAGGTCTGACCATAAAGTAATACACAGTCTGGTATTTGTTGCCGATCACCATACTGGTATATAGCTGCCTAACAAGCTAAGAAATGAAAATATGCTGCTATCAATGACATGGGCAGCCTGCACTCTTCAAAATATTTTCAGGTAGTTCGATATATATAATCACTTACAAATTGCCTGAAATGATGTGTTCCACCACTACCACTAGGGAGCAGTCTTCCTCATTCTTTATGCAGCTGTTTGTACTGCTACGCATGCTCAATTGGATATGTAGTTGTCACCTATGTAGCTATCTAAACATTTCAGTAAATATTTAAAACTTGTTTGTAAAATTTTAAATGGGAAAATGAAGATGGCTGTTTAAGAATATAATTAATGGTGAATTTTGACAAAATTCCATTCAGGAGCCTGTGAAATCTGAACTACAGACTTCCCACCTTTTCTGCTACACAACTTCATTAAACAAAGGGATTAGAAACTCAACAGGTATTTATGGTATATGTGAGGTACCTCACTCTGGCAGAGAAGCCAAAGTCTACAGCTCAGATCACTTATGATCTTAGTGAGGTGGCAATTGTCCCAATATTGTTAAAGTAAAGCACTAGTCACATCTAAAATAATAGGCTACATACTATTTTCTTCTTTGCAAAACTGAAGAGTTTTAGGGATTTTTCTAAAAACTGGGCCATTCGCCGCAGAGCGCCACTTCTGTTACTTGTGTTAGGAGTTTAGAGAGACTAATGAGGCATGTTTCTTTACTGTGTGGAGTAAAGGAATACAAGTTATACAGTAAATTGGAATAGTTAATAGATTTTTTTGTGAGAGTGATGTGTATCTAAAGAGATGTTTGCAGGAAAGTTAAATTCAGCCAAAATCCACTGAAAGGGTCGCAGAATGACAGACACAGATTGCTGTCAGCATGGCATGCAATTTAGAGGTGCTGCCATCATAAGGAGGAGTTGGAAATGAGCAGTGTATGGAGAGAGAGACATTCCACTCATCTGGGCAGGTAGCTGTGGCAACGGAGCTAGGAATCCTTGGTCTCTGCTGGTTTTGGGGTGGGAGGTGTTTTGTTTTCATTCATTTATTGATTGAGCTTTTTTTTTTTTTTTTTGGCGACATACCCACCAGTATCACAGCCCCACCAGTCCAATAGTGCATGGAGAAGACAGGCTAACTGCCACACTGACAAATCAGCAGAGATTTTTGATCGATTTATTTCCCTCCAGGCATTTTAAAGTGGGGCTGTTTGTTAGGAGAAGGAAGCCCATACACCAAGCCTGCACCTGACCAGCAGGAGGTAAAAAAGAAAAAGGTAATTGTTGTCATTCTTATTTGTGGGAGATGCTTTAATACTCTGGTGAGGGGAGTCAGTACCATAGCATAGACAGAACCAGATTCCAAGCTCAGTATAGATTCAGAGTAACTCCACTGAAGCCAGGTTTACTCCTCCCTAACTCAGATTAAAATGTAACCCTAATCTCTTTTGGATCTCCCATCCTTGCCCCCTGGATCACTGTCTGCATAGTTATTGTATATTCCTGTGATTAATTATAGCATACTTGAAGCCTTCTTTGTTCTTTTCCCCAATATATTAAATATAAATATAAAACAAAATCATTTACTTTAGATTGGTAGAGTAACAAATAGTGAAGAGCACAGGTGATTTGCATTGCACAATGCAGAATCTTACAGGAGCATTGTTTAAAACTAATGCTGTGCTGTTGTGCAGTTTGCCTCATGCTCCATAAACAGCCCACACACTTTGGTGCTTGTTAAGTTAACGAACATTTACTTTTAAAGTATGGATTTAAAATAATGCTTTAAAAGGACTTGAGCCAGAACCCTGGTAGGTTCTATACTGAAGGCCAGTGTGCAATTTTAGGATGTACCCATTGTGAGCAAGAGTTAAGAAATTAGACAGCCTATCAGATTATAGCCATTCTGAATGTCAATGGTTTTGTCCCTCCCCATTTAACTTTCATTTTCTCTCTGACCTCATGAGATTGTTATCATTCTTTCTCAGATTCCCTTTACCTGATAGTCATTTAGTCATGCTCTGTGTGCTGCTTAATATCACATTATTTACTTTCCCTGTTGGTTGATACACTTGGATTAAAACTTTCAAAGCAGACAAGGGAATTTGAGGGAAGATACCATATGTATCTAAATCTCCTAGTCTGTTTTGAAAATCTCATCTGTATTGTGTCATATTTTGTCCCTGTGTGCCACTGAAATGGTTCTCACCAAAGTCTCTAATGACCTCTTTCTGGCCAAAGCTCGGAACTCGTACTCTGTCCTCATCCTCCTTGACCCATTGGACACTTTCACTATTGTGGACTTCCCTCTTCTTCTCGATATCTTGTCCTCCCTTGCTTTTTATGACTCATTCCTCTCCTGGTTCTTCTCATACCTCTCTAATAGCTCTTTCAATGTGTTGTTCAGAGAATCGTCACCTCCTTGTGGCCTGCCATAACTCCAAGACCTTAAAAAACATAATATTTAAGAAGTTGTGTATCTCTCCTAAAGATTATCCATACTGTATATACATTTCACAATGATTATGATGACCAGTGGGCAACTGGATCTCAGTAGAGACCTCACATGCCACCCTTTGGTAAATGATTATGCATAGATCCGACCCAGGGTATCCCTGTAAACCCCCTTGCCTCCTCTGTGCCCTCTGCTAGTTGGCACCAAGGGGTTCCTGGGTCACAATGAGCTGAGCTGAAATATTTTAGACCTACCAGTGTCTCCTTGTGAAAGATGGGAGATTATCTGATAAGGTAGGCATGCATATAAGCTGTTTATTGTTTGTCATATAGAGTCATAGAGATTAAGGCCAGAAGGGACCACCAGGTCATCCAGTCAGACCTGCTGTATATCACAGGCCACCAAAACCACCTAGCACCGAAACCCAGCAACTGAAATTAGACCAAAGTATTTCAGTCCACAGGAGACTATTATGTGCTACAGGCAGAGAATAGGAGGGACTGAGGTGCACAAATGCCCAAGGCCCCTGCAATAGCAGGGAAACAATTAAGTGACCTCACCCACATGCTGCAGAGGAAGGCAAAAAAAACCCCAAGGTCACTGCCAATATGACTGGGGGGAAATTCCTGCCTACCCTCACATGTGATAATCAGTTAGACCCTGAGTATGGGAGCAAGAACCAGCCAGCCAAGCACCTAACAGAAACGATGCTTGGTACCACCCCAGAGGCCTGGGTCCTCCCTGTCCAGTGTCCCATCTCCAGCTGTCGCCATCCCTGATGCTTCAGAGGAAGGAGATTTGTTAAAAAAATAGATGGGGAGGGTATTCTCTGCCTGCAGGTGACCAGGTGAAAGCTTGAAGCATGAGCTTTCAGGAATATAAGACATAAACCGGAAGTGAACGCCAGCGTTGCTGAGCCCTGAGCCCCATGATCACATACACCACTGTCATACAATCCCACTCATAAATATGTGCAGCATTCTCTGAAAACGAATTAAGTTGTTTGCCCCCACAAGTCCTAACAGTAGGTTGTTTCAGAACCTCACTTCTCTGGTGGTTAGAAACCTTCTAATTTCCAGCCTAAATTTGTTCATGGCCAATTTATATCCATTTATTCTTGTGCCAACATTATCATTAGCTTAAATAACTATTCACTTTCCCTGGTATTTCCCCCCTTAATGTATTTATAGAGAGCCTTCTTTTTGCTAGACTAAAGGAGCCAAGCTCTTCCAATTTCTTCTCACAAGATCTGTTTTCTCTGAAATGCCACTGTTCTGAATAAATAATGCCTTGATTTATGAAAGCTGGATAGATAATCTTGTAATTGCCTCTTAGTGAACAGAACTGCAGGTGCTGAACTGAAGTCAGACTTGTTGAGGTGATCACAATGAATTGCAGGCAATTTTTATGGCAACTATAAAATGGTATGTCTACACTGCAATGTAAGCCCAGGATTAGTGGGACTCGAGTCAGCTGACCCTGGGTTAGAGAATCCATGTCTTGAGTGTCAACACTGATTGTTAACCCTACATTGAGAATTTTCTAACCTGGGCTCACACCTGGCTTCTGGTATCCACCTGCAGCACACAGACTTGAGTCAAACCAGACATATCCCAGATGCTCTAGAACCCTCCTGAAATGTGGCTCTGTGATGGGGCACCTGCCCCACACTGGGCTCTAAGGGATTAATAGAGCCCTTGGGAGGCTGTGCAGGAGGCAGCCAATCAGAGAGGGGCTGTGAGGAGCAGCCAATCAGGGCCCGGCAGGCCCATATAAGAAGGGCTGCAGAGCAGAGACGCTTCAGTCATTCCCTGGAGCTTGAGGCGGGAGGAGGACTGGCTGCCTTGCAGGCTGAAGGCAGCAAGCACCCTGGACAGAGCAGTGCTGCAGGCAGAGACCTGGGAAGCTAAAGGCAGCTCCTGGCAGGCAGGAATCTGCAGGCTGAGGCCTTGAGGCAAGGGCAAAGAAGGTGCTGAGGCCACGGAAAAGTGTTCCAGGGAGATCTACAGAGGAGTCGGAGGGGACGTAGCAAGTAGCAGCCATCTACAGGGTCACTGGGCTGGGACCCCGAGTAGTGGGCGGGCCCGGGTCCCTACTGCCCCCACTCGCTCCTGAGGCAGTGGCTGGACTGAGGGACTGTGATACTGTCCCCCGGAAGGGGGGAGCACAGAGTATGGCATGTGTCGGGCTGTGTCATGAAGAGGACGCTGCGGTCGTGGGAGTGACATGGGTCCCTGGAGCAGATGTGACAGCAGCAAGACACCACCAGAAGAGGGCACACTGGCTAGCAGCGCTGATCCCCTGGACATCCAGCAGGGGGCAACACATAGATGAGTCCCACCCTGTCACAGGCCCCTTTAGCCCTTTGACCAAGGTGAACTGTGGGAGAACTTGACTGTCCATCCTGCACATTACAGGAAGTTTGAACAGCCATCAACACATCCTGCTGAGCAGTCATTTTGGTCAGTGTGCTCTCATCTACAGGAGCCAGCAGCATGGAGAAGGCGCCTTTTGAAGACCTTCTCTTGCTTGTGCTTTCACTCCTGTGTCGGGAAATGGGCAGAGATTCTGTGAGATGCTGGTAGATATTTCAGGGTATTTTCTGACCCATTGAAGACACCTGACAGAGTTTATGATGGAGCAGGAGGAGGACGACAAGGAGGACACAGACATGGCAGACTCACATTGGCTGATGCTGCTCATGACATTCATTATATCCATTGATGCCTCTATATAGACCAGTTCAGGACTACAAGCACAGACTAGTGGGATCACGTTGTCATGTGGACCTGGGATGACCAGCAGTGGGTCCAGAACTTTTGCATAAAGAAAGCTTCATATCTGGAGATTTTGTGAATAGCTTGCCCCAACCCTCCAACATAAAGACACATACATGAGGGTGGCCATCCTGGTACAAAAGCAGGTTGCTATAACTGTCTGGAAGCTGGCTATCCCAGACTGCTACAGGTCCATTGCCAACCAGTTTGGGGTTGGAATGTCAAGTGTAAAGTGGTAGTGGAGGTTTCTTAGGCAATCCAGCATGTGGTTTATCCCCAAGGTGGCAAGCATAAAAGATATTCCTGAAGTAGAATCATAGAATATCAGGGTTAGAAGGGACCTTAGGAGGTCATCTAGTCCAACCCCCTGCTCAAAGCAGGACCAATCCCCAATTTTTGCTCCAGATCCCTAAATGGCCCCCTCAAGGATTGAACTCACAACCCTGGGTTTAGCAGGCCAATGCTCAAACCATTGAGCTATCCCTCCCCCGCCAAGTAATTGTTGGCTTTGGGAGAATGGGGTTTCCAAACTATGCTGGAGCCATTGATGGGTCTCATGCACCTGTAGTTTGCCCTCGTCAAGGAGCACATGAGTACATAAACTGCAAAGGGCACTACTCCAGTGTTACACAGGCCCTTGTGAACCACAGATGGTGATTTATGAATGTCAAGGTGGACTGCACTGGGAAAGTTTATGATGCCAGGATTTTTCACCATTCAGGAGTCTACATTCATGGACAGGCTGGGACATTATTCCCACCAAATGACATTGTCATAAATGAAGTTACTGTCCCCATCATTATTCTGGGAGACTCCAGAAACTCCCTTTGGCCTTGGCTTATGAAACCATGCCCAGATTTCAGAGGTCCCGGAGAAAAGACAGTTTAATTACAATCTCGGATGATGTAGAATAGTTGTTGATTGTGCTTTTGTCAGATTGAAATCCCATTGGAGATATTTCCAGACCCATGTTGATATCAGTGTCATCAATGCTGTCTGCATTATTGTGGCTTACTGTGCTTGTCACAATCTTTGTGAAGCCAAAGGTGAGCTATTTCCCCCTGAATGAACCTATACAGCCAGGGACCGCTGAATCGGTATGCTCAGCCAGAAAGTGCACCTACCACAGTTGGAGCTGGATGTACCCAGGCAACAGAAGTCAGGGATGCTTTGTGCTCCCACATTGTGAATTTGCATGGTCCAGTGAGATGGAGGGAATAGTACCTTTATGAATGTGCTTGTGGGGTGGAGAAGATGGGGCTCATTGATTTGTGGAGGTTTCAGTGCTTAGGGAGGGGTGGGGGGTTGATTGCCAGGCAATCTACTTATGAATGACTAACATGACCACATATCAAAGGAGAGCGGGAGTTTATTCACAGTATTGATTGATGTAAGGAAGTGAATGAAGCAGGATAGATGTAAACAACTCTACTGAGAAACAGTGTTTGCATACAAAGTCCTAATTGTCCCTGATCATGTGTTTACCTTTATTGTTTTGAATACACATCGTATGGTGTGACGCTGATAGCATTACACTTTCTTGATGAAATAAAAAGCTTTATTTATAAACATGTATTAGAAAGTGTGACAAAGTTCCTCCTCTACCTTGGTGGGTCCTGCGCTTATAGGCAGATTTTGCTTGCCTCAGAGATCTTTCCTTCTGGTAGAACCCACAGTCCAGGTCAACTCCTCCTGTGTCTGATCAGGAGTTGGGAGGTGTGGGGGGAACCCGGGCCCGCCCTCTACTCCGGGTTCCAGCCCAGGGCCCTGTGGACTGCAGCTGTTTAGAGTGCCTTCAGGAACAACTGCACGACAGCTACAACTCCCTGGGCTACTTCCCCATGGACTCCTCCCAACACCTTCTTTATCCTCACCACAGGATCTTCCAGCAGTACGCCCTCTCACTCTCAGTTCCTAGTGCCTCTTGCTCCCAGCTCCTCGCACACACACCACAAACTGAAGTGAGCTCCTTTTTAAACCCAGGTGCCTTGATTAGCCTGCCTTAATTGATTCTAGCAGCTTCTTGATTGGCAGCAGGTGTTCTAATCAGCCTGTCTGCCTTAATTGTTTCCAGAAAGTTCCTGAGTGTTCTGGAACCTTCCCTGTTACCTTACCCAGGGAAAAGGGACCTACTTAACCTAGGGCTAATATATCTGCCTTCAACCACTCTCTTGTAGCCATCTGGCCTGACCCTGTCACAAAAGGTACAACATTCACCCATTGCCAGGCAAGCCAGCTTCCATTACTACACCAAAACACCAGTAAGAACAGAACCTTAAAAAAACAAAGTGCATTGAACAAGTGCAAACAATGAAATCATGTAAGACGGAAACCCGATTTGTGTGTAGACAGAAGGGAGGGTTGGGCTCAAGCCAGAGTCTGAGCCAAGGCTTATATCGCAGTGTAGACATACCTGCACAGATCTGCAACCTAAGGCTCCAGTCTGGAGGGAAAGAATCACAGGATTCTTCCATGAAGAAGATGATGGCTGGAGACCTGAGAATAAAGTGGGGTGCCCTTGAGGAGAGGAGTCAGATGTGTAGTTAACTCAGGAACTGTGAGAGGCACTTTTGAAAAATCCCATGAGGTGCCTAACGATACCGATAGCTTTGTAATTTTGGCCCCTAGTACATAGTATTCTTCCTTGAGATTTATATATAATCTTGAGGCCAAAGCCAAAGGTAATGTGATTCTTACACCTTTCTGTTACAAGCTTTTCCCGCTACACACCTCTCTTTTGACCTCTTAGCATGGAATTTCACTATAACATCCCTTATACTTAAATAGACACAGCAGGCCGCATTCAGAAATGAGGTGTAAAATGTAGAGATTATAGATGCAGGACACTGTGGTTGGGGTGAATGCAAGACAGAGACCCTTACCTCCTTGCAATATGCCCCTGAGTGGCTGTAAACATTCCAAACTAACACCACCTAAAGAAGATGAAATGTACATGTTAGAGAAGGGGGTTAGAAAGTTGAGATACAGTGTAAAGGTGTGGAGACACTGATGTGGAGGGTTTAAAACACTGTACATAAACTTCAAGGTGGCGTTTACAAGCAACAAGGTCTCAGAGCAGCCTGTGTTAGTTGAAGAGGTGGGGGTGCGGCAACCGTGCCCCGTGACAGGGTGTAATGCCATTTAGTTCAGCAGGGTGACTCCTGATTTACACTGGTTTAAATAATACGAGAAATAATTGAAACTAAGTTTAGAGGGACTAAGTTAATATACATATTGGGGTGGAAGGCAGAAGAAGGTGTTTCTATGTATGAACTGGTTTGATACCAAGATAACTGGTGACTTCAGTGTGTTACTCCTCTTTTACACTAGTCCATTAGAACCCTGAATTTGGCTTTTCGAAGTTGTGGATATTCCACATCTGCAGGTTTTCAATGTCCCCTGTCATCAAATTCTTACTTATACATGAGTTCTCTATCTTCAGACCAAACACTTAAATGTGTCTCCTTTGTTCTCTGCACATTAAGCACAGCCAACTCAGAACATTGGTTTAAAGAGCTCAATTAAACAGTCAGAGAATGCAAAGGGTTAAATTCATCCCTGCAGTAACTCCACTGAAGTCAAGGCATATAGTAGATCACAGGTGTTAGGTAACATAAAGTAGTTAAATCTAAATGTAACCCACACACCTCCTGGGCATGGTGTTCTGTCCCATCTAGTTGCCCATTTAGACCACTTAGAGAGAGAGATTAATGAGTTTGCTCTACAGCCTTAGCTAACAGCGAGGTGGCTTTTAGTTCATGCGATAGAGGTTTGTGCACTAAGCTCCAGAGGTCCTAGGTTCGATCCTGCCCGCCGATGACTCGAGTCTGTCAACATTACATAAACACACAATGAGGAAATATATCTGAGATAGACTCTTACTGGAAACTCTAGGAACAAAACAGTGAGTAACTTTAGATATCACTGTGATGATGAGACAGATTCGCCACAGCCTCTTGCACGTTGTGTCATTTGGCGCAAAGTGAGTTAAAATTCTACCATTCAGATTTAGGGAATCTTTAAACCCACTTTAGATGAGGCTTAAGGCAGTGGAGAATCAGGCTCTCTCAGGTTCTTTCTCCCTGACTAGGAAGGACAACGAATTCAAACCACCCATAGTTTCTGATAGGAGCTACCCACCATCAGAAGCTCTGTGGTTAGTAGCAGAATTCTGCAACTACATTTGAACATTTAGCACAGCAAACAAACTTGAGCTATTTGCCAGTTACGCAAACAATAACAAAAAGTCCCTACTCAGTGGTGCCATTTCATTCATTGCCTGAAACAAAAATGGGTTTTGCCGAGAGGGCTGCTTCTCACTTTGCCAAAGTGAAACCTACCAATACGTCACACGAGAAGGAGGCGTGGAAGAGCAACAGGTACGTTCTTCTTGCTGTCCTGCCCTTTCACAAGTTGTGAAAATCTGTATGTGTGTGATCAGCAGCACTCACGGTCCTGATGAAGAATGGAGAAAGAGAGACATTTTTTTGCTGTCATGGAGGTCAAAATAAGGATTTCTCTGCAAAAAGTTTTCTCTTTACTTTGGCTGGCATACTGGTGATCAGTTTCTATGGAGCTGATTCAGGCTGCTACCTACCGTGCCTGCTGCCAATGTTATTGAAAGTGGAAAGGGACTAATATTTTATCTTAACTTTCCTATCTATAGAACTGCATTTTTCTAAAACTACTGGCAGCAGTCCTTGCCCACTGTGGCAAAGAGATGAGTTTCTCTTATACACCATCGCAGACAAAAATATTTTCAACACTGCTCACTCCAGTCCTGAGCAGCACCATATCTTCTTTCCCTGCTTACCACTCCTGCCTGTAGTCATGTTGTCAGAACACAAAAGGCCTCAGAAGCAGGCTTCTGCTTTTATTAGAGATTTTCTCTGACAGACCTGTCACACGGCTGTTGTCCCTGCAGTTCAGTGAAGTGGGTTAGCCTCACATGGCACACGCAAATTATATTTCCCAACATTATGGGGGGAAGCTAACTGCAACCAATTGTCAGTTGGAAAGCGCTATTTCTGGTAGTACTTTTCTGTGTCTGGGAACTTGGGGAATGCTGCATCAGCTGACCTGCCCCCTGATGTCAAAGGAAGGCCCCAAAAAATTAATTTTTTTTTACAAAATGGAGACAATCAACATAGCAGACTACTTTATTTTCTGTTGCTTTTCTTATTAAGAAACTGGAGAAGGAAAGGAATCCTAAATCAAGTTACTGCTTTATCCCTAAGCTGCTCTTGTAAGTGCTGCAGTTATCTCTACCTTTGCTTTGTTTAAAAGAAAAGTATTTGTAAGTATCTTAATATGAAAATGAATGAAATAGAAAGCATAACACACAATACCTTGTAAACAACATGGGAGGGGAAAAGTGAGAGAGAAAATCCTCTCCCTCCCAAATATGATACAGAATTACAAAAATATGTTCCAAGGGCTCAGGCAGGCAGGGAGGAAAGGATCAAAAATAAAGTTGCATCAGAAATAGTAAGATGGAGTTTTGTCAGATCAGATTTGGCCCAAACTTTAGTTTTTTTATAAAATACAAATAAATAAAGCTTTACAAAATCTAAGATCAATGGAAAAAGTTGCACAACCTCTGACAAACCCATTTGGGAACAGTTCGGCTGTTTAATCCAATATTCTTCAGAGTTTGAAACCCAGACATTACAGTTACACTTACTCTTGCATGAGAACATGAAAATAAAATGGATTACCAACTGGTATGAAAATGACTCATCCATTGTCATTGTTCAAGCTGAAATGTAAAAAGTAAATTCGATTTACTAAATTGTTTGTTTTTATTAATCTAAAGTGTTAACAAGGGGGAATTATTTTTGTAGTTTTTCTGAATTTGGAGTGGGGGAAAGAAGATGGGAAACTACACGGGAAAATTCCATGAATTAGTAAACTTTTCCATGACGGCGGTAAACTTTGAGCATAGGCTAGCAATGATGTAAAAAAATCTGGATATTTAGTATAGAAGCATAAGGCCAGATCCACAGCTGGTGTAAATTAGCATAACTGCATTGAAGTCAATGGAGCTGTGCCAGTTTACACTAGCTGACCCACAATATTAAAGGAAGACAAAGGACATAATTATCTCAAATACACCAGACTCCAGCTCCAAAAAACTGCTAGAGACCTTCCCTCCAAATTCCTGGTCTCCCAAAGATGGGAATTCAGCCCTTTTTTCTAAGAGTACTTCACCTCTCTAGTGTGGGTTCATCCTCTTACGGGAGTCTTTCCCAACATGTGCTTCTGGTCCTTTAAATCTGTGAACAGCAAACAGCCGCAGCCCTATGGGAATCGTTTTGCATTTGACTGTTGCAGACTACATCTTCTCTCCCTTTCAGGTGGTAAGTGCATTTAGCTCCTGCAGCATTTCCACCTCCGCTCTCCCTTTTTAAAAAAAATATTTTCTTATTTTTCAGGTGGGTGGTATGTCCTGGCAGACCAGTTTTGGTTTGTTTTGGCCCATCTTGTACCTACAGCTTTCTGACCATTGTAGAATGTTTTAGGAAATTTTAAATTATAGTGTGTGATTGTCATTTTAATGCAAATTAAATATAATCCTAATTTCATTTAGAGGTCTAAATGCAATATGAGTAGCTAATTTGTTCTTGTAGATCATTTTTTTCTTTTTTCTTGTAGATCATTTTTCAGTCACGTGTGGAAACACCTCATGTCATGTTTAACAATAGTCATCTTTGACTTCAACAATAGCCACTCCCATTCATTGGCATTCTCTAATATCCTGGAAAATTAACCACTGATCACTCTGAGCCCCCGTATTCTTATCAGCTGTATACTAGTCATTTTACTCTTATGAGTCAGCCATGCATCTTGCTCAATAGATCTGTGACTAATTGTGTGCACTTTTCTGTAAGCAGGGCTAAATTAAGAGCACGTAATTAAGATTGTATAGGTGCTACAGTAGTACCCTGCATTTGTGCTCTAGCATGTCTTCTTAGCTTTGAGAACAAGTGAAAACGAGCTGGAAGGGATTACTCTCATTCCCTAATACAAATGTGTCCAATTTATAATTTGCCACAGTTGATTTGACCATCTCTGCTTGCAAGAGGCCCAGAAATAGCAGGTATGTAATGCTATAGTTGTTTGTGAGGCTCAGTGAGGAGGCAGTGCCTGCCTGAACCGTGCCTTACTCTAACCAGTGGTAGCAATCCCTCCATTTCATGAGCTCCGCAGTTTTTCAGTTGTTATAGTAGCCTCAGGGAGTGCATGCTGGAGGCAAGGGTCGGGTCCAGATTTAATTATAGTTTTCTTTCATCAACTACTCATAATTTTCTCAAACAAATTCTGCTAAGTGTGAAATTTCCCATCCTTGATTTCAAACCGAGAGCCAAATCAGTTCAGCCATTTTATGCTATGTCTCTGAAGAGAAAAAAGAAAGAAAATTGCACTGTGTTCAAATGTTTCACACATCCTGAATGAACTGAGATGAGGTAATACAAAATCTTGCCAAATAGCAAGTGATTCTCTTGTACTGGAACTCTGTGCATTTCATTACAGATTTCCCCCAAAAAAGATGAAAGTGAAAATTTTCTTCTCTGCAGTTTTGCACAATAGGATAGGGAAAATTCACTTATTTATGTATTTTAGTACTAAGTAGGATTGCTTGAATTAGGCAACAATCAAGAAATATTTTATGCAAACAAAGAGTGTCCCTTGGCAAGATCAGATGTTCTACCTAAGTGTGTATGAAGGGTGCAGTGGGGTTACAGAGAAGGAGGAATTCAGCTGCCTCTTGGGCTGAGTCTAACATGTATGATCAGCCACAAACAGTGCTCCTTGGAGGTGGCAGGAAAGGGATGTGTTGCCATCATAGTTTAGAAGACCTAAAAACAAAATTTATACAAAAATACGTAGACACTGACTTCGTTGTATGTGTCTTAATGTATTCCTGTGGGAGGAAAAGTGTTAAAACGGGGGGATTGAAAGTCTCATCAGATAGAGAGGAGCAAATGATGACCAAGGGGAAACAACCAATTAAAAAAAACCACTCAAAGACCACAAAATTTCCTTTAAAAAAGCACATTAGCCACAGGCACAGAGAACCCACAGAAATGTCTCCTTCTCCCAGTTAGCATCCAACTCATAATTTCTTACGTGGGTGAGGAAGGTTCTCTCAATTTCATGTGTACCACAGAAACCAGAAAAGACAAAGCCAGAAAACAGCAGCAGCATACTAGATTAAATGAGTGACATGCTTGATAATTATTTGTATTGCAGAAAAACCTGCAAAACTCCAGTCAAGATTGGAGCCTCATTATACTAGGCTGCACAAACACATGGGGAGACACAGTCCATGCCTTGAAGAGCTTGTAGTCTGATTTAAGACAATATGTAGCAAGTAAGTACGGCACTAGGAAAGAAGAGAAGAGTGAGAATAAGGAAGGAGAGAGAAGGTTAAGAGCAGGGGGAGAAAATCCTCAACTAATACTGACTTCCCCTCAACTGTCCAGCATTAGTTGGCTGATTTTTTGTAGACCTCACAGCAGAAATGGAGAAGGGATCTGCAGGAAGGGAAGGGTACTGCCCTTACAGATCTGCTCAGGAAGGATGTTCCATGTGAAAGATGAAGCATGGAACAAAGCAGAGACCTCTTTTGGGAGAACCAGAAAAACTGGGTTGTAAAGGAGGACACCACGGGCAGAGGAGGATTAGGGGACAATGCGATGAGAGATAAAAATGGATAAACACAGCTACTGCAGCAGTGATGGAGAAAGTAAAAGTATTCACAAAGAAGACACAAGAAGTTGACCAGAGTTCAAAAGTAGAGAAAGAAGCACATAAAGAAGATTCAGCGTTAGAATCATTCCGAAGACAGGCAATCCAAAGAGGCTTGATCTCCATTCGGAAGCACTACAGAGAAGTTCAGCCCTAACCTTCTCAGTCTGGGTAGCATGCCCACACTGCAGAGTTAAGGCAGCCATAAGAAATGGAACATTCCTTATGGTTATAGTGTGGGGGGGGTTCCTTTGGCCTGATGTCTCGTTTGCTGATGAGGCATCTTCTAATTCAAACAGAGCCTGATTTAGAACTTAAATGGGTCCTGACACATCCACCCATTGTTCTATGGGAAACAGTGTGATCGGGTGACAGACCTAAGCAGATCATCCTAAAATGCCACAGCACACTGAGAAACACTTCAAAGGGGGACAGAAATAAGTCCTGCACTTATTGTCAAATTGGTTAAAATGCTGGTTGGGAACTGCTAGCCACTTTGGTTTACATTTGCAAATGATTTTGAGAATTCCCTGGGAAAAGCAGTCTCAAAGTGGCGAACGCTCTAGTACCCCTTTTTTTTAGTTCTCACTGTGTAAGGTGGAAAAGTCCATCTGGCTACTGGCATGTAAGCCTCCTCCTACATACTATTGCACAGATAATTTATTTTTCTTTTCATTTTTTAAACCAGGATTCTACCCAACATCAGATTAAAGCGCAACAAGCTCCACATCTGAGAACAATGTTTCACTGGACAGCAACTGTCCTCTGAATCAATGCTCCATTGTGGTTCTAGGAGACACTGAGCTCCTGGAGATGAACCCTTTCAGCTGAGGCATAATATCAAAGCCTTGACCCATTGCAATATTTGGAAGATTCAATGGTCTTTTTTGCAGAAGTAGGGGTGGGGGTCAATCAGGGTGTCCTAGCTAAATTCAAATTTGAGTGGCTGTTGTCTGTCCTTTTAAACTGGAGAGGTCATATTTTCCTTCACCTTCTAGAATATATCATGTGCTACTGCTGTGTTTCCCTCAGGGGTGACTTAATTCCAGTGACTGGTGAGTGACTCCTATGTGCATGCAGCCAGGAGAGCACTTGGTATTCTTCAAGATGAAAGGCCTCAAATAAGTTTAAATTTATTGAGGTTCCCCTGAAACTTCTTCCACTGTTCCCCAAGAAGTCACTTTGACTCCAGTCTCGTCCCTTAGGTTCCTTTATTTGGTATACAGCAAAACTATACTGAGTTGATCAGCCTCAAGCATCGGTATATGGCGTACTACAAATTCAAAGTTACACATCCTCTTCCTTTATATACATATACACATTGTATTGCATTTACTATACATTGCATCACATGCTTTGGGATTGGCTTGGTCACTTTGTAGGAACCAATTGCTGTGCGGCACACACAGTCCATCCACAATTTACTCTTTACCTCATCTTATGTTCCAGGCTTATCTTATCCATTGTTTTCTTGCCCATTGTAAATGGTTCCCTGAGTGTTCCCCCTTATCTTAGCTAGTACATTCTGTTTCCAGCCACTGCTTTTGTTTTCCTCTTTTATATTAGCATTTGTTTTATTTTCTTTATAGTTTTTACTTTTGGGGCTTTTTTTTAAGTTCACTACCCAGCAATACATTCCCAAGACCACAGGTAGTTGTAATCATTTGAATCATCATTAATGCTTGACTCAAGGTACGAACTAGGGAATGCAAGCTCACCTCCTCCCATACCAGGGTGTAATCCCACATTATAAGCTTGCTCTGCCTTTATAGCATCCTTGTGTAATTTTAACTTTGTTTTTATTTTAATTATAAAAAAGTGGTACAAAATTTAAAAAAACCTTTCCATTTATTACCACAGGAAATTTAGGTGTGAAACAGAACATAGGCCAATTAAAATAACATTTCCTAAGTCCATACTGGACGTGATTCTCTGCAGCCACCACACAATACTTGTTATCCCCAGCATAGGCAGTTTTACTTTATCAGCATCCCAGCATCTCAACCATACTGTGCAATTTGGAGACTGTTCCCCCAGAATGAATCCGCATACCAGTCTGTTAAACATTGCTGTTTAACATGCTGTCTGTTAAACATTTTACTTGCTCATGTAAGTGTCTCCCAGCTGCAAGCAGCAGTACAAGTGTGGGGCTTTCCAGACCTTTGCATTGTCTTGCAACAATATTTGAGAGGGGAAAACAAACTTCTTCCTCACCGTAGGGTTGCAGTGGTTTGACATTTAACTTCATGGTATTGGACCCCTGTTAATTTTCTTATCCTGCACAAACTACTGTAATCTCTCTTTTGCCAAATTTGTAACTTTTCTGTGGTGATACAAGAGGTCATATTCTCTTGCTCCATATTTCTTAAGGCCCCTTTTACTTTGTATAGCATGTACCCTTCATGTACACTGCATGCTGTTATTATTAGAACACATTGACTTAATTCTGTACTTAAAAGCAATTACAACATCATGTATAGTATATATACAGTTAACAAAGCTTCATTAATGAGTCCTTGGTTTTGCTCATTCAATCGATGAAGTGCTTTTGCTGCTATCATCTGTTGGTCATGTTCCCACAGCATCTCCGTGTCAGCAACATACCAACTTCAAACAGTCCAGCTTCTGTGCCTACAAAATTATTAATGTTAAAGTACATCAGCACTTGTTCAATGGCTAAACATTTAGGGCAAGTGAATAATAAGGTTCTTCATGGAGGTTGGGGGATGGAGTTCAGCAACACATTCCAATGGGTGTGCTCCATCCCAAAGTCTCCTCTCTTCCCCTGCCTCCACCTGCATTCTTATGCCTTAGAATCACAAGAACAGGGTGACATTCAATGAACTTAAAAGATGTAAATTCTTCAAAATTAATAGGAAATATGTGTAAATGTTGTGTGAAATAAGTACTGTGGAACTCACTGCCACCAGAACCTTGTTGAGACCAGTAATTTAGCAAGATTCAAAAAGGGAATGGACACTTACATGGATAATAAAAATATCCAGAGTTGATGTTACATCCGAAGGATCTTATGGAAGGGATCTTGAACCTCATGTTTCTTCAGGGATAAGCCAAATTTTAACTATTAGGGATCAGAATGAGACCTAATACTGGTACTGGCCTCTGTCTGAGACAGCATACTAGACTACATGGACCTCATATCTGGTCCAGTATAGCAATTTTCACCCTCGTGTTCCTATCAAACATGTAAATGCAAGTACACTCACATGCACAAATGTTCAAAAATTTGAACCAGAGTGCAAAACTACTGTATGAAAAGCATCTAATTGGAAGCAGTGTTTATCAGTGGATAGAGGTAAATTGGTTTAAGTGGCCCTGAAAATGGCTAATGCAATTCTAGGATGCATTAGGCGAGGTATTTTCAGTAGAGATAGGGAAGTGTTATTACCTTTGTACAAGGCACTGGTGAGACCTCATCGGGAATACTGTGTGCAATTCTGGTCTCCCATGTTTAAAAAAGATGAATTCAAACTGGAACACATGCAGAGAAGGGCTATTAGAATAATTAGAGGAATGGAAAATCTACCTTACGAGAGGAAACTTTAAGGAGCGTGGCTTGTTTAGCCTAACCACAAAGGTTGAGGGGAGATATGAGTGCTTTCTATAAATACATCAGAGATATAAACAGCAGAAGGGAGAGGAGGGACTAATGTTGGCACAAGAATGACTGGCTATAAACTGGCCATCAACAAGTTTAGGCTTGGAGTCAGATGAAGGTTTCTAACCATTAGAGGAGTGAAGTTCTGGAACAGCCTTCCAATAAGCAGTAGGGGGCAAAACACCTAACTTGTTTCAAGACTGAGCTTGATAAGTTCATGGAGGGGATGGTATGATGCGATTGCCTAAAATGGAATACGGCCCATCCATGGTTGCTTTTACCAAATCTCTCTAATGGCTGGTGATAGGGCACTAGATGGGGAGGACTCTGAGTTACTACAAAGAATTCTTTCCCAGGTGTCTGGTTGGTGGGTCTCGGCCACATGCTAAGCAGTGGTGCTGGAACGGTTTTTAAGAGTGGGGTGCTGAGTTGCACAGCCCCTTACTTTGGTCCACCCCTAACTGCCCCCTAGAGCTGGGGCCAGGAGCAGGGCTGTGGTCAGACTAGCTGATCATAATGGTCCCTTCTGGCCTTAAAAACCATGGATATATCTACACTGCAATAAACAAATCGAATCAGCAAGTCTCAGCGTCTTTGTCAATTGACTTGGGCTCACAGAGCTCAGTTTATGGGGCTAAAAATTGAAGTGTAGATGTTTGGGGCTCAGGCTGGAGCCAAGACTCTGAGACTCTCCCCCCACAGCTGGCCTGTGCCGTGGGTCTTTTGTTGCAGTGCAGATGTACCCTATGAGTCTATGAGACTGTGATTTTTGCTAGAGATTCTGGTCCTCTACATGTAGGTTAAAAGTTCCTCCTTCATCCCTTAAGATGTTGGGCTCTTTTTATTTAAGATACAGACTGACAATTGGATTTTTCTTCTGGAGTAGCTATTGAATATGAAATCTGTATTGCATTCATACGTAATGAAAAGACATTAGTAACAATACTGATGATGTGGTGACTTCAGATAATCAATAGAAAGATTAATACAAAGTTTTTTAATTAATCATTTCAGTTTTTAAATCCACTGATTTGTACAGTCTCAAAAAATAATGTACCAAGATGTTTTCTACCACGTGCAAAAAAAAATTTATTTTTGAAAATTTTCTATGGAAAAGTAGAGTCAGTGGGTTACGTAATGTAAGCTTCAGCAGTTGGATAGTGTCCATGGATTTTCATCATTGTTTGTCTTGGTTAAGAAACCTCAAAGACTTGCTAGTTCAAATATTTTTTCTTGAACTTCTGCTCTGTTAGTCTGCAGTTTAAGTGACAATATTTCCTCAACAATACATGGTTAATGGCAGAGTCTCTTATTCTCCAAACATTTGATAAAATATTGATGTCAATTTCAGTTACAAATTACCTCTTTTTGTGAAGCTTTGAGATTCTGCAACTGATAATTTATTATGGCCTCTCCGCTCAGAGACCTTTCATACTACAGACATTTTAAATGGAGTCAAAGAGGGCATACAGTTTTTTGTTCACAAATAAAATAAAGGCCAAACGCATATACATTTACAATAAGCAATTCCCGTGGAATAGAATCTGATCTGGAATTATGGTAAATGCTGAAGGTCCAATCCTGCATTTCTTGTGCATCCAAAACTCCCAAATACAGAGTGATTTGGGTAAACCAGGAATACAAGATCAGGCCCTCAGGATTACCACTTCTGTTCTGTAAGGGTTTCAGTGCCACGGGTGTTCACACCACCTTCCATTTCTCCAACTGTTTATCTGTGGGGATTATTTAAGGAGTTGTAATGCATATATAGAGAGATAAACCCATTGAAGTAATTTTTTCCACCAAGCAGGGTGGAATAAACGGAGGGTAGAAATTGGGAGAACAATGTGTTACAAAAACCAGTTATTTTACAAATCTAAAAGTAACTGACACATAGATCTAGCCTTTCCTACTTACAGTCTGCTTTGAAATTAAATCATCCCTCCTCCCCCACTAGGAGAGACTTTACAGATGAAGATGGCAGAGTCTATTATTCTTCTAGATGAGGAACACAAGTTTATTCCATATATGTTTCATTCTTTTAAAAGCAAAACCATCTGTCCCTTTGCAATTACTAGGAGCCATCCTTAATTCTTGGGATCCATGGACAGCTGAGATTAATGGACAGCTACGTCTTTTGCTGCTGCGCAAGCCTGTCTGTAAAGCACTTTTGTCACCCTGATTTGTATGCAGAAACCGCTTATCTGATTACTTTTAGTTTTCTTATGTCCTTTCTGAAGAGTGAATAGCTGAAAAGTTCTATTCTGGATTTATCATCAATTAAGCTTTGACAGATATAGAATTAATAACAAATTGTCTTCGATCATAAGGGCCTTAAGAGCAGAGACTATCTTCCTGAGTGTCTAGTACCTAGCACAAGGTGACTGCTACCAGAATACAAATAATAAATCATATGAAATCACAGGAGTAAAGAAACAGGAAAAGTGTTCCTTTACATCACATCCGAAATACCCTGGATGTGGATTTTATCAGAATGTTTTTCTTTAGGAACACTCCCACTCCTTTACGCAACATGGCAGTACAGACTTATGATTGGAGGAAAAGCTCATATAACTTTGTCCCATCTGCAATTTTTAAGTGAAAAAAAAATTACTGAAAATTGTCACCAGATAAAATTGACATAAGAAAACAAACCTATAACAAAAACTTCTCTGTAGTTTTCATGCAATCTGCCCCAGGTACCTAGATCCCTGCTGGGGTGTCTGGCAATATCTGTCTTGCTAATGGCCTCTTTGAGGTCATGTTAATTACAACTTAAAAGGCTGATCCTGCAAACTGTTACATCTCCAATTCCAGTGGCGTTATTCTAGATCGGTGGTTCTCAACTGTGGTCCACCGATTCTTCAGGGAAAGCCGCTGGTGTGCCGGGCCGGTTTGTTGACATGCCACGGCGGCAGGTTTGGCCGCTCGCAGCTCCCACTGGCTACGGTTCGCTGTCTGCGGCCAATGGAGGCTGCGCGACGCGGCGGACAGCACATCCTCCGGCCCGCGTCGCGCAGCCCCCATTGGCCGCAGACGGTGAACCGCAGCCAGTGGGAGCCGTGAGCGGCCAAACCTGCCGCTGTGGCATGTCAACAAACCGGCCCGGCATGCCAGGGGCTTTCCCTGAAGAATCAGTGGACCACAGTTGAGAACCACCATTCTAGGTGCAAGACCAGTGGAGGAAAAAAGGACAAAGATTGTACTTTGCCTCTTTTGGACTTTGGTCCTGGGCCTGGTTGGGGCCTCATGGCCCATAGTAGAAATTAGACCAGCCTCAGGATTGCTCTTACTTACACTTGACTTCAATGACCTCTCTTTTTATGTATACATCATTTCATCTATCTGTAGACTATCAGTCACCATGCCTCCATGGGTCACAGCTGAGAATACCAGATTCAGGACAAACTGCTGAGAAATAGGGCAGACTCACCAAAAGTGGTGGATATTCTATCATTAGATTATACCAAGCCGGTAACAAAAGTAAACTTTTGTCCCCCCTCATTGATTAACAAGAAGTCAAAGATGAGATTAGGCATTCCAGCCCTTATTTCACCATCCAGACACTAGACCAGTGTTTCTCAACCAGGGGCACATGTAGATATTTTCCTAGCTTTACAACAGGCTACCTAAAAAGCACTAGCAAAATCAGTACAAACTAAAATTTCATACAGAAAATGGACTTGTTTATACTGCTCTATATACCATACACTGAAATGTATGTACAACATCTATATTCCAATTGATTTTTTTTATAATTATATGGTAAAAATGAGAAAGTAAGGAATTTTTCAGATAATAGTGTGCTGTGATACTTTTGTATTTTGATGTCTGGTTTTGTAAGCAAGTAGTTTTTAAGTGAGGTGAAACTTGGGGGTACGCAAGACAAATCAGACTCCTGAAAGGGGTACAGTAGTCTGGAAAGGTTGAGAGCCACTGCACTAGACTTTATGAAGTGGTTATTGAAAGCCAATTTAATCAAACAAAGGGTTCTTCTGATCTCAAGAGATCAGCCACATAGCCAGGTCAATATATAACTCAGATATTTCCCAATAAGCATGCTGCTGCCAATCCTTTTGTAACTAAAATCTAAACTTTATTTATAAGAGAAAAGAAGAAGAGTGTTAAAATGGTTAATAGCTTATATACATACAATAGTGGTAATGTTCTTATATCAGGTTTGTAGCAGTGATGTTATAGACTGCTGGCTTGTAAAGTCTCTGGTAACTTCCAAAAGATGGGAAGGTACTCAGTCCATATTTCAGTATGCTCCTTTTAGTTGTAAATCCACAGTCCAGAGAATCAGAGCAGGAAAGGGGCAACATGGAGATGTTTCAAGGGTCTTTTATATCGTCTGCCATGTGCCTGGAATTCTACTGTCCCAAACAAAGCCCACAGCCCCTGTCTGTAGAAAGTTACTGGCACAAGATGGAGTCCAGGGTCACATGAGCATATCACATGTCCTTACATGGCGTGCTGACTCATAGGAGCAGCGAGTGGCCACATCCGTGCTAAGGCGTCCACAGGAAAACTTGCTGTGCAAGATGAGTCTATGGCCATTGTGAGAGTAATGGGTCATCAAAACATAGCTGTCTGGCTTCAGTGTAAATTTTGCCTGGTTGGTGTAACCCCAGGAACAAACACATTTGGGATACAAATATATAGCCATATATATAGCCACTTCATATACAGTAATGATATATGGATTTACACAGGATAGTCTTATTTAGCAAATCATAACTTTTCCATTGACACCTTACACTACATACTTTGTACAAGATTTGTTGCAATTGTCTAACAGTGGTAATATTAATGATACACAAGGTCATATTTCAATCATACAGCATCACACTATCATTTTCCAAACTCTGGGACAGAACAACTTGGAAAGTTATGTTGGGTCTCCCCAGTGGGAAGTTTTAGAGTTAACCTATTAACATTCTATAATGGCAATTTTTCATTTTCACAAATAATCAGAAACCTAACACTAACTGAAGACAAAATATCCATCCAGTGGTTGCCATTAAAAAGTCAGCCAACAGTTACTAGAATAAGATCGTTCCTATTCTGCACAGACAGATCTCAGATACAACTGTGTGTGGGTGGTATGGGGACTGTCTTGAAGGGAAGCTGGGCCCCTTAAAGGCACAGTTCCCAATACCACATGGGTAACTTTTCATATGTGTTGAGTATTTAATGGCAACCATCGTATCCCTTGTTCTACAAGAGCCGTTTCTGAGGACTTTGCGTAGTGCGTGGGGGGGATATAGGGAGCTCTGTTTTTTTTTTTAAGAGGATGTTAAATCTAAGTGGAGACCATGATGTTAACATCACAAAAGCTCTGGGTTATCAGCCCTAAAATAAGGCCTAAGCTTTGCTATATTTGTAACCACAACCTCCGTTCCCTCCCTACCACATCTCCTTTCTGCTGAGTTTATTTTGGTGTGTGGTGCCCCTGACAAATCAAACTGGTTAGAGAGACTTGCAAAATAATGATAAACCTATGAGAACGGGGCGGGGAGGGGGAAGGGAAATACCAGGAGAATGTGGGTTGTCCTGCACTGAGGTGAATCTTTCCTTGCACTATAGACTTAGCAGGCTCGGGGAATTTTCTTACTTCCCATCTCCCTGCAACAGATTTCCTTAATTTGACCCAATGATTTGAAATTTTTAGCTACAAGTATTGCAAGAGCCATTAAGGGGATAAGAAGTTCTAAGCTGTTAAACGGAGGCTCCTGTCAAGAAAGCATTTGGGAAACCCAGATATACCCAGATAGGTCTGTTCTTAATAGTCATTATCTAAATGGAACATGCTCAGTTCTCTTAATCTTTCCTCATAGGTATTCTTTAGTGAACCCTTCGTCATATTTGTTGTTCTTACAAAAAAACCTTCTCAATTTGCCTGTATTTTTTAAAAATGTGATGCCAGAACTGAACACTGGATGCCCCTGCAGCTTAAATCGGCACCAAGATAGAAAAGAAAAATGAGCGCTTCTTATGTATGAAATGGATCCTGTCAACAGGACCTATTAAAGTATTTGTCTTTGGACATTTTTTTCAGATGCAAAATGGTCTTTTATTCAAATGTTGAAAGTTTAAGTCATGCATAGTATTTGCCTATTGAGGATTTACATTATCCCTTGTTCACTATTCATTCCTGGATTATTTGTTTCTTTTTTAACATTATATACTGTTAAACGGTAGGCTTTAATTTAAAATAGTTTTAGAAAATGACTTTGTTTCGGTAGCACTGATATTTAACTTATACAATGTATGCAAAAGCCACTAAGCCGCTGCAGATGATGTGTGAACCTTGAAATTTCTGTTTTCTGAACTTTTGTTTAAACCAAGTTTTTTCAGATCTGAGCTATAGAAGTTAAATGTCTTCTTAAAAAGGAAGGCTTTCTGCTTGAGTTAGAAAAGGGATGGTTCTGTTAGGAATAAAAATCCTTGCAGAAGAATCACTAAATAACACTGTAAACAAACAGGCATTTGAAAGAAAGAAGAACCAGAGACACTAGAGTTAAGACATCCAAAACCAGTAAAGAAATTCCCTTTGTACAATCTTAACTCCCTCCCTTCTCCTGATACCATGAGAGTGTGAATTTAAGTTCTTTGATATAATATTTTTGTATTGAAAGTGGATGTTTAAAGGAGGGCATTGGTGTGCTGCTGTGGTATGGTGTTATGGGATAGCAGTGGACTAGTGCTTGGAGAGTGGTATTATGTGGAGTGTGAATGCTGCCTTAACTCACCCAGTACTTTTAGTGGCGTTTGTATAGGTTTAGTGCATACTTACTTTGTTTTTGTTGTTGTGAAGAAATAAAGCCTAAAAATTAAGGAATCTTCATTCTAAATGTAAGAGTTGGATATGGGTACTACAATAACATGGCTATAGCAGCTAAATTTTCAACTCATGCACATATTAACCATTGCAATTGTACCACTGAATTGAACAGCATTATCTTTCATCTGTGTACGTGTGGAGCAAGTAGGAAGAAAGCCTCTTCATTTCAGGTGCTCACATTAATTTAAAATGAATGTGAAAACATTTTATCTTTAAAACATGTTCTGTTACATAAAAACAAAATGGACTTTCTGATAGCAATATAAATTAATAAAACACAGAATATCCAAGGATACTACAATTTCAACAGCTATCAGAAACAGTATCCCCAATAATGTCACGGCAAACCTGGTGGCTGAACTTTTTGACTTTGTCCTCACCCACAACTATTTCACATTTGGGGACAATATATACCTTCAAGTCAGCGGCACTGCTATGGGTACACGCATAGACCTACAGTATGCCAACATTTTTATGGCTGACTTAGAACAACGCTTCCTTAGCTCTCGTCCCCTAAGGCCCCTGCTCTACTTGCTCTACATTGATGACATCTTCATCATCTGGACCCATGGAAAAGAAGCCCGTCAGGAATTCCACCTTGATTTCAACAATTTCCATTACCATCAACCAATCCACACAAGTGGTCCATTTCCTGGACACTACTGTGCTAATAAGCGATGGTTACATAAATACCACCCTATACCAGAAACCTATTGACCGCTATACTTACCTACATGCCTCCAGCTTCCATCCAGGACACACCACATGATTGATTGTCTACAGCCAAGCTCGAAGATACAACCGCATTTGCTCCAATCACTCTGACAGAGACAAACACCTACAAGATCTCTATCAAGCATTCTTAAAACTACAATACCCACCTGCTGAAGTGAAAAAACAGATTGACAGAGCCAGAAGAGTACCCAGAAGTCACCTACTACAGGACAGGCCCAACAGAGAAAATAACAGAACGCCACTAGCCTTCACCTTCAGCCCCCAACTAAAATCTCTCCAGCGCATCATCAAAGATCTACAGCCTATCCTGAAAGACGATCCCTCACTCTCAGATCTTGGGAGACAGGCCAGTCCTCGCTTACAGACAGCCCCCCAACCTGAAGCAAATACTCACCAGCAACCACACAACAAAAACACTAACCCAGGAACCTATCCTTGCAACAAAGCCCAATGCCAACTCTCTCCACATATCGATTCAAGTTACACCATCATAGGACCTAATCACATCAGCCAAGCCATAAGGGGTTCATTCACCTGCACATCTACCAATGTGATATATGCCATCATGTACCAGCAATGCCCCTCTGCCATGTACATTGGCCAGACCGGACAGCCTCTATGCAAAAGAATAAATGGACACAAATCTGACATCAGGAATCATAACATTCAAAAACCAGTAGGTGAACACTTCAACCTCTCTGGTAACTCAGTAACAGATTTAAAGGTGGCAATTTTGCAACAAAAAAGCTTCAAAAACAGACTCCAACGAGAAACTGCCAAACTGAAATTAATTTGCAAACTAGATACCATTAATTTAGGTTTAAATAGAGACTGGGAATGGCTGGGTCATTACACAAATTGAATCTATTTCCCCATGTTAAGTATCCTCACAGCTTCCTATCAACTGTCTGTCTGAAATGGGTGGTCTTGATTATCACTACAAAAGTTTTTTTTCCCTCCTGCTGATAATAGCTCTCCTTAATTAATTAGCCCCTTAGAGTTGGTATGGTAAATTCTACCTTTTCATGATTCTCTGTATGTATATATATCTTTTTACTATATGTTCCATTCTATCCATCTGATGAAGTGGACTGTAGCCCATGAAAGCTTATGCTCAAATTAATTTGTTAGTCTCCAAGGTGCCACAAGTATGCCTGTTCTTTTTACAGCCTTACTGTAACTCTCATTATTAAGGCAGGTGGCCAAATGGACAGAGTATATGCCCTATGCTGAATTTCATGAGGTTTGTCAGTCTGGGTAGCATCCAGTGTTTGACTTGAAGTGGGACATAGAATAGGTGGCTGGGAAGGAATTTCCCTACCTCTGGTGAAGTTAATACCTCTGTGGATAATGTAAAATTATGTCTTCTAGGATGACTTACTTCTGAGGTATAATTGCCTTTGGAGCCCAAAGTGTGTGCCTATGTGAGAGCTAATCTGTACTTTATGAAAACATTTCTTTATCGAAATATCTAAGTACAAAGTCCTGCTACATCTGATTTTATAAATATAGGCCCCAATCCTGTGAGGTGATGAACAATTCCTGAGAGGTACTGGGTGCCCTTAACTCCTATTGAAGTCACTAGGAGTATCTACCCCAGGATAAAAAGAACTTTCTCAGGCGAGATCACCCCACAGCTACCTACAAATAAAGTTGATTTCTCCACTGCCACTATTGATTACAAACTACATGTTTAAAATGTGTGTGTTCTCTATGTATACTCTGCTTATATGTGTGGGCATATAGAGACAAAGTCTGAAGTTCTTAGTACATGATCCTATGAGATGCTGAGGATGTGCCCCAACTCCTGCTGTAGACAATGGGAGCTGAAGGCGCTCTACACCTCATAGCATTGGGCTATTCTACTCTATGTAAGTTCTTGTACCCCGCTCCTCACTGTATCATCTGAGCACCTTGCAGCACTGCTTTCAGTAATGTGACTAACATCAGTCATGGATGGGTTTGTTCTCCCTTTAGCCTCTCCACAGGTGGAGAATTGCGTATGCAGTGTAGTGTTGTGCTTTGGTAGGGTTTGTTTTTATTAAACGTTCACAGTGCTCTGTGTTGGAAATGGCCAGGTCGAAGAAGTGCATCTTTTACCTGGAACGGAAGGTGGAAAGGCTGATCCTCATTCAGAACTCTCTAAAGTCAATGGGAGTTTTCCCTGAGAAAGGACCTTAGGACTTGGCACATGGTGTGCGCGTCTGTCTGTGCATCTGAAATAAAACAGTATCCATGAGCTTACCTTCCGTTTTTTAAAATATTCATGATCAATCAGGATCCAATCCTCAGTGACAGTCTTTATCTTAAAAAAGAACAAAAGTCCCTCTAGTATATTAAGAACTAGGCTTAAAGTGATCCAAAAAAGGAGGGGGGGGGGCGGTCTACCATAATCTTGGAGCAGCTTTGATAAAACAATGCTTAGAGTGCGCCCCTCAGTGAACCAGCTCTATTTTTCATTCTTTTTGCCAGGTCTGTAACCCTTGCAACACTTTTAAGTGTACCCCTTTTAAGTACTGACAAAAAAGTCAGCTGCGGTCATTTGTAATAGTATAGCATAAATACTGCACATGATGGGAAGGACACTATGAAAAGGACACGTAAAAATTGCCACACAAAGAAATCACTGTACTTACTTTCTTTGTGTAACTTACTAACATTCCATGGGGGTGTTTTGGTTGGCTAGCTCCCAGTACTAAAAGGGGAAGGATCCTTGGGAAGTCAGAACCCTGAGACTGACAGAACCCAGGGGCAATGGGGAGAGGCCAATGCCAGCCTGATTGACAGGGCAGGCAGGCTAATCAGGGAGTCAGGAGGACAGGATGGGTCCCATCCTCCTCGTGAGCTGGAATTGCCTGGGTCAGACAGAGTGGGGGGGGACTAAGGAGAGAGCAGGGGCACAGAGCTGTGCCAGATCCAGAGAGGCAGCTCAGGAAGCAGATCAGTGCTGGGAGCAGAGTCACAGAAGCAGCCCACAGAGCAGACCTGACCTGGGAGCAGAGCTGTAGCAGCCAGAGCAGCAGTAGTAGCCGTGCTGAGGCAGAGTGGAGCTGGAGCTGGGATTGGAGCAGTCGGGAGCCAGGTGTGGTGAGCAGCTGGGGAGATTAAGGAGGACCCCAGGCAGTGGGCCCAGCACAGGGAGACGCCCCAGCCAAGAGGCCTTGCAGGCCAAACTTGGAGGGGGATTGTAACCCTGACGGGGCAGGGGTGATGCGGGGAAGAAGGGTCCTATCACCTAGAGCCTGAGGGCGTCTGGTCACTGCCAGAGCAAGTGTCTGACCTTCATCATCCCTGCAGTATGGCCAGGGCCTGAGAAGTGGCCTGGGACTGAACTGCCCTGACCTCCCAGAGACACTGGTTGTGATGTCCCCATGCCACAGAGCGGGGCGATGTGTTTTCCTTTCACCTTTCCCACTTTTTCCAAAATTGATTGCTGTTTAATAAATTGTATTTGCTTTGAATGTTATGTAATGACCAGTGGGTCAGGGAAGCATCCAGTACAGAGAGAGCACCCTGGAGCGGGGACACCCTAGCCCCTGCCCTAAGTGACCACGACAAGATTGGGGGTCAAGTCCCCCCAGGAATCCTGGACCCAGCCTTGTTCGGAGAGACTCACACAGGAGAGTGGAAGGGGAACCCTTGAGGTCAGGCAGGCCGCTGGGTAAAGGACGTGGGAACGGGGACTCAGATCCTTTTGCTAGCCCACTTCACTGGGGTAGTGTATAAGCCAGGAAAGCTCCCCACAACAGCAGAACCATTCCCCCGCTTACCTTTACCAGGTTTCTTACATAGACAAGGCTGTAGTAATCACACTCTCTGCTCCTTCCCAGGAAGAGTTTGCTGGTGTGAGTGGAAATCAATAGCCCCAGCAAGCAGGCGCAGCTGCAGGATTTATGTCTAATTAGGCACCTTCACTGGTACTTTTTTTCTTCGTTTACTCCTGACCCATGCTGAACCAGAAATAATACAAGAGACCATTCTCAGGGTAGTGGAGGAAAAGGACATTGTAGGAGAGCCAGATGGATTTAGCCTGGGCAAACTTTTGATTTTACTCCCTTTTGGTCCTGAGAGAGAGAGATCTGCTGAGATTGGGAGAGAAGAATCATACTGCTGCGGAAGTCATATGGAAGCTCCATTGATTTTCCTGAACAGTATTTGTCATTTCTTTAATGTTTTGTGAGCCCCTACCCATAAATCTTACATACTTAGATAATATCTTTCGACTTTTATTTATATTTAGCCATTTATATGTAGCCATTTGGGCTCAGGCTGGAGCTCAAGCTCTGGAACCCCGTAAGGGGGGAGGATCCCACAGCCTGGGCTTCAGCCTGAGGCCAAATACCTGCACTGCAGTTTTACAGCCCTACAGCCCAAGCCCCATGAGCCTGAGTCAGCTGACGTGGGCAAGCTGCAGGGGTTTAATTACAGTGGGGACATACCCTCTGAATCTATCCCTATAAGGCATGTTTTCCAATCCTTTACTCCTTCTTGTAGCCCTTCTCTGACCCCTCTCCAATTTATCAGCATCCTTCTTGAATTGTGGGCACCAGAACTGGACATAGTATTCCAGCAGAAGTTGAACCAGTTCCAAATATAGAGGTAAAACCTCTCTGCTCTGACTCAAGATTCCCCTGTTTGTGCATCCCAGGATCACATTAGCTCCTTTGGCCACAGTATCACACTGGGAGCTCATGTTCAGCTGATTATCCACCATGATCCCCAAATCTTTTTCAGAACACCCCTACTCTACTTGCGCTATATTGATGATATCTTCATCATTTGGACCCATGGAAAAGAAGCCCTTGAGGAATTCCACCATGATTTCAACAATTTCCATCCCACCATCAACCTCAGCCTAGACCAGTCCACACAAGCGGTCCATTTCCTAGACACCACTGTGCTAATAAGTGATGGTCACATTAACACCACCCTATACCGGAAACCTACTGACCGCTATACTTACCTACATGCTTCCAGCTTCCATCCTGGACACACCACACGATCCATTGTTTACAGCCAAGCTCTAAGATACAACCGCATTTGCTCCAATCCCTCAGACAGAGACAAACACCTACAAGATCTCTATCAAGCATTCTTACAACTACAATACCCACCTGCTGAAGTGAAAAAACAGATCGACAGGGCCAAAAGAGTACCCAGGAGTCACCTACTACAAGACAGGCCCAAAAAAGAAAATAACAGAACACCACTAGCCGTCACCTTTAGCCCCCAACTAAAACCTCTCCAGCGCATCATCAAAGATCTACAACCTATCCTAAAAGATGATCCCTCACTCTCACAGATCTTGGGCGACAGACCAATCCTTGCTTACAGACAGCCCCCCAACCTGAAGCAATTACTCACCAGCAACCACACACCATACAACAAAAACACCAACCCAGGAACCTATCCTTGCAACAAAGCCCGATGCCAACTCTGTCAACATATCGATTCAAGTGATACCATCACAGGGCCTAATCACATCCGCCACGCCATCAGGGGCTCATTCACCTGCACATCTACCAATGTGATATATGCCATCATGTGCCAGCAATGCCCCTCTGCCATGTACATTGGCCAAACCGGACAGTCTCTACGCAAAAGAATAAATGGACATAAATCTGACATCAGGAATCATAACATTCAAAAACCAGTAGGTGAACACTTCAACCTCCCTGATCACTCAATGACAGATTTGAGGACAGCAGTGTTGCGACAGATTAACTCCAAAAGCAGACTTCAAAGAGAAACTATTGAACTCGAATTGATATGCAAACTAGATTGCGTTGCCTCCGGATTAAATCGTGATTTGGAATGGCTCGGCCATTATGTTAATTGAATCTATTTCCCTTAAGTTAACGATCCTCATTCACACCTGTGTGACCATCTTGTTTATCACTTCAAAAGCTTTTTCTTCCCCTGCTGTCATGTTTCCTCTCAACTAATTAGCCTCTTAAGATTGGTCTATACACCTGGACCATCATGTTTCTCTGACTGTATAAATATCTGTCTGAAGTATATTTTCATTCCATGCATCCGATGAAGTGGGTACTAACCCACGAAAGCTTATGCTGAAATAAATTTGTTAGTCTCTAAGGTGCTACAAGTTTTTCTTTCTTATTTTCATTTTGCTGACACAGACTAACACGGCTACTACACTTAAACCTTTCAGAGTTACTGCTTCCCAAGATAGACTCCCCCATCCTGTAAGTATGGTCTATGTTCTTTATTTCTAGATGTTTACAATTAACCATATTATTTCCTCAGATACTGTACAGACATATTTATTGAACACTTTTGCCTTTTCTGCATTATTATTGTTAATTCTACCATTTCTATCTAGTAATAGACCAATACGATTGTCAGGATTCTTTTTGTTCCGCATATATTTTGAAAATTCTTTATTTCCCTTAACTCTGCTGGCCATAGATTTCTCCCTGTGTCCCTTTGCTTTCCATATCAATGTTCTACAATTCCTAACTTCTGATTTATGTATGATACTATCAACTTCCCCTTTCTTCCATTTGTTATATATTATTATTTATAGCTGCCTTCACTTCCCCTCTAAACCAGGTCAGCTTTTTAACCAGTACAGCCTTCTTCCTCAGTTGTGGGTTTGTGGCTTTTCAGGAATCAACTAAGGTGTTCTTAAGTGATTCCTAATTATCATTCATATGTTCTTATTAAATTCTTCCTCTCAGCTTATTTGTTTCATAATTGTTTTCAGTTATATGAAATTGGCTTTATTAAAACCCCAAGTATACATATTACCAGTCTGGAATTTATTCTGCCTGCATATTATAGATAGATAGATTAGGTTGATGACTGTTGTTTATTCTAAGTAATGATGAAACAGAAATGTAATTAAATTACTTGCACTCTCTAATGAAGAAAACCTTAGGTGTAGGCTTCTACTTTGGGGATAATGAAAGGGAAATAACATTTTAAACCTTGCAGTCAATAATTTTGTCTCTTTTTAAACTCAAAATTATTTTCTTGTACCCAAGGGTTTTCTGAGGTAAGTGATCTGTGAATGGGCAGGATCCCCAAATTGCTCTCTCAGTGCAGCACGCTCACGCTATGTTAGCATCCACACCCACTTTCCAGGCTGTTGCTTTTATTTCTAATTTAAAGGACTAGTGCTTCAATCTAAATTTTCTCCTGAGCTGGGCTTGTTCCCCAGGTTTCTTCCTGTTGGGCACTTTTATCCCTGCCCCCTAATTCCCTCCTCAGAGAGTGAGGCTACGTCCTTCTGTTCCTAGGCTGAAGGTGACAAGAGTCACTTGATCTGGTGAGTGAGCAGATATAGCTCCCCTATCTTTTTGTAGGTTCCTAGCACCTGACATCTGAGTGAATCCATAAAAGAGCCCTGTATCTCTGTCCTACAGAGTCCTAAAACCTGACACTCTGTCATGGGTCCTTAATGCAGCGTTCACTGTATTCAAAATATTGCCAAGTATTATTTACTTGTTAATAAATGGTTCAGATAAACCCTGTCCTAAAGAGCTTCTAATCTCAACGAGACAGCGAAGACAGGATGCACTAAAAAAGTGAGAGGGAAAAACTGACGTGTGTTTTACTTTTAAAGATATTACTGTTACTGACAGACTTCTTGAGGAATGTTATTTTCTTTTCTCAATGACAAGTCAAAATGTGTTGTCTTAAAGACATATCTCAATCTCGGGGACAAATTATGACACTGCCTGAGGGTGGTATAATTATCAGAACAGCCAGCATGCCCCAGCTCCAGGGCAGTCCTCCTTTCTGGCTGCCCCAGGGCCACAGACAATGGAAGGCCTGTGGAAGGGGGTCCCTTGCTCTGAGGCAGTCTGTATGGGGGCCTGTCCCAGAGCTGTGACCCCTGAAAAGACTAGGGTGGCGGGGAACTGTAAGTCTGAGTTCCCTGGGCTTCTTGTCAGGCAGGCTGCTGGGGAGCTAACTAAGCAGGTTTAGAAGCATTCCTGGGTTCTGTTAGACCTTCATTGGTTGGCTGATTTCTGGCAGGCATCATGATAGAAATGGGCCTTGTGCAGGGATCTGAAGGATAGTGGCTTTGTGGACTAGCCCAGGGAGGTCATTTGATGCATGGGGGACAGTGCGGAGCTAAGTTCGAAAACGGCTGTGGGAGAAGGGGACAAACAAGCAAGCCAGGCTGGCATCATTGAGGAGCAGAAAAGGGTGATGGAAAGAAAGACCAGAGCAGATAGGTAGGGAGGGGCAGAGTTATGAAGGGCCTTGAAGGTGAGGACCAGAACCTTGAGCTTGGTAGAGTGGAAAAAGGGGAGGCAGTAGAGATATTTGAAGAGAGGAGTGACAGGCAAGGAAGAAAGGAGCTCTAAAAGAGTATGTGCCCAGGAAAGCATAGGGGAAAGCATAGACCACTGCTGTATGGGGGGATTACGCAGGCTGCCTCATCCCTTATGGTGGTGCAGCTTGCTTCTCCCTGTGCCACTGTGGATGACCAAGGTCATGACTCTACTTCCTCCCTTGCCCCTTTGAGACAAGTGCCTTCTCCCAAAGGCACAAGGGAAAGCAGTCTCTAAGCTTCCGAAACCTGAGGACTGTGACTGTCGCAGTCTCTTGCCTGGTGAAAGCAGTGGGGAATTGGTTGGAGATCTTTGCATGTGCCACACAACCCTATGCATCTTTTCTAGGGCCAATCACTATCTAGCCATAGGTTTGTTACACTACAAAAATAATGGCAAAGGGGAAGTTCTGAATCAATGTATTACCTTGCAATGGTACTTGGAATGCTTGCTGTTTACTATGCATGTTTCCCAGGCTGCCTGTTCCTTTTCACGGCAAATTTTGAACTGTTGTGGGTTTGGTATCAATTGGAACAGAACCAAATAAATGTCAAATTATTGAATTCCTCCATGAAACAACTACCTTTCTGTGCCCAGCTTTTAATGGGAGCCTTGCGTACTCTGAAAAATCAGGCCCTAAGTTAACCCGTGGTAACGTTTCTTCAGCACAACAAAGTTATCGGTATTTGTACTAAACCTCTGACACTAGGTGAAATAAAATGTATTTGTCATATATCAGCATAACTGCATAACTTGGGATCCTATGGAACAATGGTACCACTCCCAAGATGGGAACCTTTCACAAAGAAGCATCACACAGGATGAATAAATGTAAAATTATACTTTTATTCAGACATTTTTGTTATTAAATATAGAAATAAGAAGAGGATGATTTTTCATTTGAGTGAATTCAAAGTCTTAAATAATATTGTAGTGCAACTATTTGCATATTCACCTGAGATAAAGTACTTGTATGCTACTTATTATATAATAAATATATCTGGCACCTTTTAAATTCTCTAATACAGAGATGAAACATTAAAAAAATCAGTGGATCAAAATTCAGACATAATACATGTACCATATATAGTTATGCTTCCTATTAGACAGCTGGCAATGTTTAGTTGCCTTATCCTTCTAACAATTTCAGGATTTAAAAAAATAGTTAGCATCTATCAGTCATCAAGGCCCCAGTTCAGGAAAGCATTTCAGCATAGCATCTTTAAGCATGTATTTAAATCCCATAGACTTGAGTGGGACTTCAGTATCTGCTTAACTTTAAGCACGTTCTTCATTGCTTTCCTGAGATGCTTTTCTGATTCAGTGCCCACTTTCCAGCCCCATTAAATAAATGATCAGCCATAACCGTCTTAATTTTAGCTATCAAGATAGTACCAGAAGGTCAGTTAAGTACAGTATTGGGTCTACATGGTATTTTTATATGCAGTTCACAGGGAATATCAGGTAAACGTTGCACAGCTCTGTATTATCCAGTTAATAAACATATAAAAGATAAACAGGAATTCTATACATATTCATTTCTTATGCAGCAGTAGGAATTATAAATACTTTGTTGGTGTTTCTATAAAATGGATTTCATTATAAATAATGATTGAAAAATAGTTAAATATTAATAAATAGATTTATATTAAAACGGAATAACAAAAGGTATAACTAAGCCTTTCAACATCTACATTTCCTTTTCTGACTTTGGCTCCTTTTTCTCTTTATGTGAGCAGTTGAATGGTCCAGTAGTAGTTTTTGTAAGGTGGGGAAAAGTTCATTAACAGCTTTGCGTTGGATTTTCAAATCATTCATCTGGTTCAAAGGACAAAAAAAACAGTCATTCCAAAAGGTACTGTACGTTAATTCGCATGTGCTATGGTCTAGGCCAGCAGTTCTCAAACTGTGGGTTTGGACCCCAAAGTGGGTAGCAACCCCATTTTAATGGGTTCGCCATGGCTGGCATTAGACTTGCCGGGATCTGGGGCTGAAGCTGAAGCCCGAGCCCCACTGGTTACAGGCCCCCCACCCTGGGTCTGAAGCTCTTGGGCTTTGGCCCTTTGGCAGGGCTCGGACTTTGGATTTGCCCCCCTCTCCAGCTGCCTGGGGTGGCGGGGCTCAGGCTTCAGCCCCCCTCCTGGAGTTGTGTAGTAATTTTTGTTGTCAGAAGGGGGGTTGCAGTGCAATGAAGTTTGAGAACCCATGGTCTAAGATGTTGTATGGGGCATGACATGAGCAATAACCCATCAATCCATCAACCAGTTCAGATAAGGAAGAGCAATCTTCTAATGAATTTTGTTGTCCAATTTCCAAGCTACTTTATGACCTAGTACGAGTCAACAGCATTCTATACAACTGAGCTACTGTGTGGTTCATCGTGATATATTATCAAGTATCAGGGGGTAGCCATGTTAGTCTGTATCCACAAAAACAACAAGGAGTCCGATGCATCTGAAGAAGTGGGTTTTTTACCCACGAAAGCTTATGCCCAAATAAATCTGTTAGTCTTTAAGGTGCCACCGGACTCCTTGTTGTTTTTATGATGCATTATGATAACATTTGAGTTACTGTGGTATTGGAGGACAAATTATTAAAGCAGGGCCATATGCTAATGGCTGTAATTGAAATCAATGGAGTTAAACTGGTATTAACGGTAGAATCTGATCCAGAATGTCACTTTTGGAGGCTGCCTTTTAATCCTGCTTGAGGTCTGACTATGAACTGATTACTACTTCCTCAACCCAGTTTAGGAGACAAATGGCTGTTAACTATGTAATAATCTGATGTAGGGTAAGGTTAAGGTTATCTGTTACTCTCATTGACTCTATTTTCATTCATTAATTTTTAGATTAAAATGTTTCAGATGTTAAAATGCATCAGTTGGGCTAATTTGTGAGTTCACTTGCATAATTGTAAAAAAACCACAATTAAAAAACATTAACTAAAAAATTGCCTTGCAGGATATGACTAGATTGTCTTTACCACAGTGAAAACACTTGGACAAAAGCCTAAAAGAGTAAAGGGGCCTTAGACTGTGTCCTGAAAGTCAAGAAGCTGAGGCTCTGTTGCCGCAAAAGGAGACTGAATTCTAGATTTTGCCTTCATAAAATAAAAGAAAAAAAGAAATATCCTTACCGGAAGTCTTGCCAACTCCATTAGGTCATTTACTTTTTTGAAGCTTTCAGTCAGGTTGTCGTTCAACGTACGCAGGGCATTGTGTATGTTCTTGACGTGCAATTTACTCGTAGCCGGGCCAATATTTTCAAACATTTTCAGGTACATGGAAATGATCTGGCTGAGTATGATTTTTTTTTCATTTGTCTGTTCGAAATACAGCAAATAAAAGCGTTTAATGAACTTCCATCAATAGGGAAATGTAGAAAATCAAAATGAAGGCCCTCTGCTGTGATCAGAGTACTTGGGACAGGGGAATGCAAAGATGGCCTTAAGCCTTGATTCTGGGTTGGCTGGGCCTTGAGCTGAGCGCTTGGCATAAACTAAAGTATCCTGAGGGCTGTTGTAACTTGTGCCAGCTGCCAACAATCCCAAGGAGCCATTACAGCAGCCTAGGGATCAATGGTACATAGGAGCTCCCTAGCTACACCCTTTTTTTCCCAGCCATGTCCCCATCACTAGCAGAGAAGGCAGTAGAATGTCATAGGAGCCACTTCTAAGGAGTCAGTTCTAAGCTACTAAGGGGTCCCAGATACTGAGGCAATTCTCCTGTGGCCAGTTACTTTGGGTTGAGAGCCACTTTGCACAAGTAGTGCAATGCAAATCAGCTGCACAGCTGCTCAAAATCTGGTTCTAAGGATGTAAGCTTACCTCTGTCCAACTTTTCAGTCTTTCTGTGAAAATAGATCCACCATCAGCTACATCTGACTGATTTGAATTCTGAAATAGAACACAGAAATGACTTAGGAGACACCAAGATTTACTGAAAAACAAACAGAACCCTCCATTGAAATGGATGGGAGTTCTAGTGACATGCATACGAGAATCATTTTTGCTTTAAGGATTTTCAGCTGTTATAAGTCCTTCATCTTGGAGGAATTATACAACTACATTCACTCAACTGTCAAGTCCCATTGGTGTTCTGTTAATAGCACAACAAATGTCATTAGTTGACTTACCTATACCTTTTCCGCCTGCAGTTCATCTGATAAGCGACTAGCTACTCACAGTGTGTATGTTACTACGTGCTCTTTGTGGATGCTGACATTCACTGCAAATTGTTCTTTGAATTGTCTGATCTAGTTTTATCTTGTTCTCTGAGGGATTTAAGGCCAGCAGTGCAAAATCAGTGGGCCTAACCTTTCATTCATTCCTTTCACGGTACTTAGGAAAATCTCCCGTTGACTTTATGAAGGAATGGAAAAGATCCCAATGCAAAGGGCCCATTCAGTATGATTCTCACGTGCAGAGACGACCTGTGCCTGCCGAGAGTGGGGGAGCAAAGTGAGGGCAGCTGGCTTCAGCAGTATTGGTGAGCATGCTCAGTATACACCAAGCAGCAAATCTGGGGGTGGCACGTGACCCCGCATACCTGCCCCCCCCCACACACACACACGTGTTGTCTCTCTCACATGATTCCCATGTTAAGGGTTTGAATGTGGCTTAAGTAGTGCACATAGGCCTTCCCTGTTTGGGTGAATTGCAAAGAGCCCGGTTCTAGTAGAGGGAAACTGTCATTTTAGAGAGTCAGAACTCCTGTAATATCAGAGGTTTGTAAAAACTGGGGGCAAGTCCGATATCCCACTATCAGACTGCAGGAGGCAAAGATATTGTGGACTAGAGAGTATTTTGCATAGCTGGAAAACCAGGTGTTCTGTATGCTGTATCTCAGTGATTGCAGGGTTAGAAAAAACAGAGCTTTAAAAATATTTTTCTAGGGGAAATTTAGTTATTTTTACTAGTCCAGATGAAACATAATCCTAACAATACAACGTGAATCATTTCATTTTTTGTTTGTTCAATAATGTAATGACAGCAACTTCAATGGGATAATTTGCATGCTTAAGTGCTTTGCTGGATCAGGGCCTACCTGTCAATTTTGAGAAGTGCTGAGCACCTGCAGTGGGCTTGAACTCTTAACTTCAGTGAAAACAGTAAGTGCTCAGCACCTTCCAGGATCTGGCCCTACATAGTGACATATACTGTAATAGGAATCTAATATATAATCACAATAATTGTATTATATGAAACCAATATTGCATTTAATCTTCAAGCACTTCGCAAAGATTAAACAAACCTTACAACATTTCTTTATGGTTATTACTGTAACTATTATACTCATTCTTCTGACAGATAAACACCCAAAATCAGTGGCTGAGCTGGAAATGGAAGCCAGTGATCCTAGCCCTCAGTTGTTTGCTCTGGATGCAAGAGCATTCTGCATCTTTCATTCATTTAAGGAAATGAATTTAAAAAGTAAAAAAACAATTAATGACACCCCATTCTACAGCTCTTACTCCCATTAGTAATCCCATCTGAAGTCAACAGGTTATCTGACTGATTCCTAAGGGATCATAAATTAACTAACAAAACATTTACGTAATCTCTATGAAAAGTGCTAATGTTGCAGATTTAGTATTCTTGCAAACATCATAATCTCAGTGTATGAAAGCAGGGTTAATGTAGCAATGTTTCAAAAATACTAAAGCATAAGCACTAGGGGCCACCTTTGAGCAATGTAACAAGAAAAAAGCACCAGATGCATTTGCTAAAGCAAAGGATTTCCTTTCATCTCAGTCATTTTCATTTGTACCTGTTTACATTATTAACTACTACGTAATCCCCTATCTCTGGCAAATGTAACTTTATCACCCTAAAACTAATGATGATCCAAGAGGTTGCATCCGAACTGTTACAAGATTTTCTTATTATGCATTGTTCCATGTAATTAACTGCTAAGGGTACTGGGAGAATGTTCCCACCATGAAGCATAAACAGCTATATCAATTTTTCTCAGATTCAAAATACTACATTACTTTAATTAGTTCAGTAGGAGGGATCTTAATTTTGGTAACAAAGGTGAATAGCACAAAGACATTGTCTAGCACCAAACTATATTGAAATAAATAATTAACTGCAAAAGCAACCCTACACATGTTGTAACAGGACTATATTACATTGATTTTCATAAACCAAACTCTAGCCAACTTTCAGTAATATTTAAGTCCAAATGGTGTCTAAAGCATAAGCAGTAAGAGAGGAAGAAGAATGAATTATTAGATGATTATACTTACAAAGTCAGCCTTGAGTTTTTCTATATCTTCTTCTATTTTAGGAAGAATTGATTGACAAAAGAAACATCCAAAACAAGAGCTGATAGATAGAAGGATGAAGAGATAAATCTGAGGAGTCATTGCTGTGGAGACACTGAAGTAAAAATGCTGAAGTGGTTTCTGAATATGGCTATCAGGCCCAAAGCAATGAGCTAACCTTCTAACAGTCAGGTCTGGTATTAGAAGAAAGCCGAGTAGTGAACTTCATCTGTCTTGCTGGTGGTATTTATACCTGGGTGTTGAATATTTTTATCTCATCATCAGAATTACGCATTTTTCACAAGTTTTAGAAGATGAGATGGTGTTAGATAGGATGTGATGCTTATTGGTTTTATTAATAGTTATGGTTTGTGGGACTTCACGTTTAAAGTTTCCTTTAAATGACTAGGTCCCCCGTGTGACAGAATATGATGCTTGGTTACGTGTCCAGCCCTGCCACCCTTGAGGGATCCCTCGAAAGCATTTTCAACATGGCACTGGAAATTTTCCAGATGGCTCATCAGCCCCATTTAAAGGTAAAATTTACCTGGTGTGCTAAAGAGTTTCAATGGTTTGTTTGTGGTTGGGAACAAGCAGGAAAGGAAATTCTGGTACAAGTTGGGGAAGTGGAGTCTTACGAAGCATATATGCTGTGGCTCAGACATAAGATTCTTGCAAACCATCCGAAAGCAAAGAAATCGTATCATGTGGTTAAGGGGTCAGTTTGACAGTCAAGTCACTTGTGGTGTGCTTTTAAAGTAACCACTTTGATTAACGATGGACTCTTCCGCGCTCTGAAAAGTTTAAGGTGATCACTTCAATGTGATATTTTATGCAACTTAAATAGCCCTCTCTTGAAAGGCAGGAATGTTTTCATTAAGTCTTTGGCTCTGGGAGGTTCTTTCTGTGTGCAGAGCAGGGCCGGCAAGGTTATGCTGTAGCACAACTGCAAATGGAGACTGTGTTTGGGTGCAAGTGAGGTTAAGCTTGGGTCATATTCCTCAACACTGAGCTGTACTTAAATCTCACCCCCTGTATGACTTTTTGCTTGCACAAAATTAGTACGTCATAAAAGCCGCTGGGCATGGGTGGAGAATGGGCATGTTTAAGGAGACATGGACCTAATCACAATCCTCCTCCAAGGTGCTGAGCTATGCGCTTCCCTGGCTGGCCTTACTCCTGCTTAGATTGAGGTGCACAGTGGGGAAATCTGCTCGATTTTGATTTGCTGGGCTCACACTCATTTTCCATGGCCATTTGTGGGAATGAAGCTTTCTTCAGACAGATGTTCGTGTGTAAAGGGATCAGGCTCATTGCAAAATCTGTATTGTGAAGAAACTGAAACTGTCAGGTAACTGTAGGGTAGCATTCACCATAGTGAAGGAGCAGGGTAGGCAGTAGGGATCCTGCTGGAGGGGAATAAGGGAAAAAGAAGAGAGACAGGGTCAAAAGAAGAACCAGCTCATCACATGTATGGGCTTGCTTCATGGAGGTTACAGAGGAGGAGATCATTGCAGCCTCTGTAAAATTCAGGCTGAAGTGTTGAGGAGGGTTGGATTAGCATCTTGGCACTCTGGGCTGCCCTGCAGAATCATTGCTGGAGTGAGCTACAGCCCTTCATTAAGTAAGCTACCGCCTTCTCTTCCTAAGCGGCAACATCTGCCCCAATGGACCAAGATGAGAGAGGGAGAGCAGCCAGTAGGGCTCTGCTGTTCCTGCAGGCTTGTGTGGTGACTTGTAACCTGCTACCACCATTGTGAATGGATAATGGTGATTCTGCAGTGTCAGGAGTGCATGATGCAATGGCGGGATTTTACATGCAAACTAAGGTCTATAAATTAAGTTATAAAACTCCCTGACTGTAACAGCACCTGTATGTGTGACTGGATGTGACTATGTCTTTCCCAGCTAAATCTGTGGATTTACCACCATTATTTGTGGATCAAAGAACAGAAATTGGAGATCAGTGATTCAGTAAATGCACTGGTTAATGTATGAAATATTGCTGTATATGAGATGAGACTTGGTGTTTACCAACAGTGCAACACGGGAGGGCTGTGTCCCAGAACACCCGAACAGAGCCCTGACACTGATGCGGTTAAATGAGATGGCCTGAGTTGCATCCTTGTCTTTTGCAACATTTTATGTGACCTTTTACAACTGAGACTAGATTTGCATATACAAATCCAGCTGCAATTACTTGGTGTGAATATTACAAGACAACAGTAACTTTAAATCTGTCCCACCCAATGATATTATAATAACCTAATATTTCAAGCAATGGCATCTCAGGCAAGGTCTGGCTCAGGTGACTTGGAACGGCATGAAATAATCTAAAACTTCCCAAATCCTGCTGGCCTAGCTCTTCCTAACTCCGCAAACTGCTCCCAACCTCTCCTTGAGAGAATCAAAGACCCAGCAACTTGACCATGCCCACTCCATCTATTGCAGTGATGCTCCTCTGCTCAGGAACAAGAAGAAAGACACAATTAAGGTGAGCAGCCACACAGTAATAATACCAAATAGCAAATCCATGCAGTGAACACAGCAAGTACACAATCCATAGATTTGCATTTGCATTGCTGAACTGTTGTTGGCATGAAACATTCATTGAATACTTGTCAATAGCCGAGCATTTGTGAAAATCAAAGCCTGGTCATGAACAATCAGGGAACAGAAAAAGGGGCAACATTTTTCCAGCAAATGTTTGGCCAGAATTAGTTTACCCAACTCTGTTTCTGCTGCAAGGATGGAATAACTTAGTGGTCACACAGCTACTCTCTCTCCTCAATGCAAGATTAGGTTCTCCCCAGCACTCTGTCCTACTCATTGCTTCTTATCCTGCGCTCATGTGAACCATGCGCCACACCTGTGCTGTGAATGGTCAAGCCTCAACAGGTGGTTTATTTTAAGTTCTAATTATTAACTCTTTCAGTTGGCTATTAACTATTTCAGAAGCAGCCAGAAGAAAAAATATAGCATTTTTTTTCACTTTGCTGCCTGTAAGTCACCTGATCGTTCATGCAAAAGTAGAGGTTTCACACTTATCCGTTCAAGCCGCACCTTGCAGCAATTTCCACCGGTGGTGTCCTTGGAAAGATGATCATTCTGTAACAGGGGTCAACAACCTTTCAGAAGTCATGTGCCAAGTCTTCATTTATTCACTCTAATTTAAGGTTTCCTGTGCCAGTGATACATTTTAAGGTTTTTAGAGGGTCTCTTTCTATAAGTCTATAATATATAACTAAACCATTGTTGTATGTAAAGTAAATAAGGTTTTTTAAATGTTTAAGAAGCTTCATTTAAAATTAAATTAAAATGCAGAGCCCCGTAGACTGGTGGCCAGGACTCAGGCAGCATGAGTGCCACTGAAAATCAGCTCACGTGCCGCCTTTGGCACACATGCCATAGGTTGCCTATCCCTGTTCTGTAATATGGTCCATCCCATTAAACAGAAAGATCTAATGACTATATATTACTGTATAACGTCTGTTTAAACATTTACATGGGTAGGATTTGTAAACCTGTTAATACTTCCCAAATAAATAAATAAATAAAGAATAAAGGAAAATCAGGGTGCCTGCAGCCTGGGTCTGAGTGAGTAGGCATTTATACTAAGCCTGGCCTTTTTGAAAGCTATTCCATTATCCTTTCCATCCTTTTGTTCTTTTATTCATCCCCCACTTTTAACAGGCTGCACTTTGTGGAAACTCTCCCTTGGGGGTAAGGTGGATGTGGTTCCCTTTAAAACTTGTCAGAGCCTCTCTGCAAGTGCTGACCAGGAGTTACTGAAAAGCAACTCAAGGAAATCACTTTCCTGCTCAGGTTGGAGATTAGCTGAGATTTCCCCTGCGATTGCTGGACTGGTCTTAAATTACAGCAGTGATGAGTCGACCTCCGATGGAGTTGGACTGCAAAAGGCATCCAAGGCCTCATCTAAAATGGAGAATTATGTTATGTGTAACATTAATATTTGGCCACGTTTCAAATTTCCCAGGAGCTTTGTAATGATTTAGAGCAAGCAGAAAGGAAAGGGTTTATTTTCAGAGTGTACCACTAAATACCGTGATAAACAGAATCTTGATCACTTTAAGTACAAAGTGGGAATGGGGGTTAAGTATTAGTTGCTCTGCAGATGACCAAATGAGAATATAGAAATACCCTAAACCATGCTGTGTACAATTTAGTGAGTTCAAGACCCTTTATCCTGAATAGCTATTGTTCAATGCATGGATTTTGCCTAGTATGCCAGGGAGGGGAGGAAGAAACTGTAGGGAGCCTCTTTTCTCCTTTCTTCTGTGCAGAAGCAGGACAGGTCTCTATGCTTCCTTGTGTTTCAGTCAAGGTGGAGACCCAACTGACAAGCTACAATAGATGGAATTCCATGGCTCCACTCTGGTTTGGAAATGTAGCGAGGCCTTCAGCTACTCTGTGTACATGATGCTGTGGGGAGAAGTGGTGTGGGGACTTCATACTGCTCTCATAGGGGAGCACGAGTAGTGTGTCCGGTGGAGCACACTGGCCCAGGATCATCATGCCCTTTACAGGTTGGATAGCTCAGACCTTCTTCGCCACCTCCACAGTGTGCCTCACTCTCATAAAGGCAAGATTAAGTTGGATGCCTATTACCTGGCATTTCATTGACCAAGACTGACGTCCCCAGACTGATGGATGCAATGAGGTAAAGCCAACATGCTTCCATTTACGCTGAGTGGGTCCTTCTGTGCAAGCACATTGGAAAGAAGTTATGGGATTGATATGGATGTTTACTACCAGTCTCTGCCCTCCACCCACTCCGACCTCCTACATTTTGGAATATTCTGATGTATCTCATTAGTGGCCCACTGTGAAGAGCTGGGTTCTCATCATCCCAGAAAGTGAATAAGAAAGTGTTCTTTACCACTTCACATAATACATGAATTGGGGTCACTCAATGAAATTAATAGGCAGCAGGCCTAAAACTAATATAAGGAAGTACTTCTTCACACAACACACAGTCAGCCTGTATAACCTGTTGCCAGGGGATGCTGTAAAGGCCAAAAGTATAACTGGGTTAAAAAAAGAATTAGGTAAATTCATGGAGTATAAGTCCATCAATGGCTATTAGCCAAGATGGTCAGGGATGCAATCCAATGCTCTCGGTGTCCCTAAACCTCTGACTACCCGAAGCTGGGACTGGACAACAGTGGACGGATCACTCAATAAATTGCCCTATTCTGTTCATTCCCTCTGAAGTATCTGGCACCAGCCATTGTTGGAAGACAGGATACTGGGCTAGATAAACCATTGGTCTTTCCCAGTATGGCCATTCTCATGTTCTTAACCCTGGTGGTGGAAAAACCTACTACCCAGAAAAAGGAAGGAACTCCCAACTCTCGCGTCATTTTCAGATGAAAGGGATGTCAGTGGAAAAACTGCACAAGCGTAGTCATAATCGCTAAGCCCAAGTACGGTCAGCATTTCATGAACATACTGAGAATGAAAGTCCTGAAACCAGAGTCTGAGGGTTGACTACCAAGGGATAAAAGCCCTGCAGCATGGCCATGCCTGGCCTGGGTCAGGTGACTTGGGCTTATGGGGCTCAGGCTGCAGAGCTAAAAATCACTGTGTAGATGTTTCGGCTCAAGCTAGAGCCAAAGCTCTGGGACCCTCCACCCTCGCAGGGTCCCAGAACTCAGGCTCCAGTCTAAGCCTGAATGTCTACACGGCAAGTTTTCAGCCCCAGAGTCTGAGCCCTCTAACCGAGTCAGCTGACTGGGCCAGTCACGTGGGGTTTTTTTATCCCCATGTAGACATACCCTAAGTGGATTTTTCCACAAATAGCCTCTCAACTCCACCTGCTACTCTCCAACCATCTGCACTCTTAAAAGTTCCACATCTCCTGCACCAGAAAATTGTGTTGCGGTGCTGCCAGTTCTCACAATTTTATTATGAGTCTCACAATATTTGGTGATTTTCTTAAAGCCCCAGCCCCTGGAGTCTGTGATTAAATGAGAATCCCAGCTTTCATTGAAAGTAGAAGTAACTTTCTAGCCTTCGTGGTTGCAGAGAAAAGCTTGAAAATGTGAACCCTAAAAACTCAAAATCAGAAGGCAAATAAAAAGAACCGCAAATGTATTTTTTTAAATCTCATTATTTTAAGACGACCTCATGATTTTGGGGGGCCTAACTCATGAATGCTTGATGTTGGCAACACTTGAAACATTGATGACTAACAGCTAGGGCTGTATGAAAGCACTGATATGGTTGCTTTTGCTATCAAGCAAGATAAAAATATCATGCAACCATTTTCCTAGGAACTTAGTTTAGATAATCTGGTTTTAAAAATAATATAGAGGCGTTCCCATTTTCATCTGGTTTAGCAAAAGCAGGTCTTCTCTAGTTACGATAAAGTGACATGAGCAAATATACAAATACATTTTATTCTGTACTTTTATTGAATACCAAGTAAAATATGCAAGGTCCCATTGCTATTATGTTGAAAGAGTCAAGATGTAAATTTATTTTTTAATTTTAAATGTCAAAGCTAGCTTTAATCAGTTAAGGGTTTTGAGTTGATTTTAGAGGCTTTTTTGGCTGCATAGTACTCTACAGATGAATGGCTTCTTATTAAAACTAGTTATCCCCTAAAAGGTATCCTCCATGAGCTGCTAGTTCTTCCCAGATTAATGCTGCTCTGACTGGGACAAGGACTATGGTATTTCCATGAAGACTGATGTAGGTCTTAGGAAGACATTTATTTAATTAACAGACAGAAATAATTTAGAAAATAAACATGTAACTAATGCAGCTGTAATCTAGCCTGACTAGAGTCTCTCAGCCTTGTGACTGGTTCTTGTCTCAGAGTCTGTGAGAGTCACTAAGCACTGTATGGTCTCCAGAAGGATGTATAGCAGATGTGCACTTCTCCATGAAGTTTAACCCAAGGAACTTTTCATTTGGTTTTGCATGCTCTTCTGCCAAAGTCAGGATGGCCCTTAGCAATAACAATAACCTGCAATAACAGCTTCATCCTTGACTCATTTTAGCATTCTGTTTTTGCATCCACAGTGCCTCCTATGCCTAGCAAGTCAGGGAAATTTAAGGGTCCCTCTAGGGTGACCAGACAGCAAATGTGAAAAATTGGGACAGGGGGTGGGGGGTAATAGGAGCCTATATAAGAAAAAGACCCCAAAATCGGGACTGTCCCTATAAAATCGGGACATCTGGTCACCCTAGGTCCCTCATTCATTCTGCCCTAATTCTCCTTTGGCACTCCTTGTGGCTCAGAGACAATAACCAGGGTAAGACTATAGTTTTTATTAGGGCTGGCTGGTAAATTTAAAATTTCTGATGTAAAACATAAAAATTCACAAAAGCAGCTCTACTTTTTATATTAATAGGGGCCCAGGTAGCTCACACGTAGCAGTAGTGTTATTGCTGGTTACATTTCATGCCTCCCATGTCCGTGTTTGAACTACTACAAAGACTTTCTCAGTCACTTGACTTTTGGAATAAAAAATACTATTGCTCAAGTTTGGAAATGCAGCACTCCTCCTCCCATCTCTGTTCCCCCTGCCACTCCAGGGAAAGGGATAGTTTTGTTTAGTCTAAGAATAAGTAAATTAATTTGATTGCTTGATTACAAATACAGGAGACCCCCCTCTAGAACGTGCGTCACTATAGCGCGAATTCGGTATTAGCACGGGAGCGACCATGGATCCCAAAATAAATTGTTTACATTGGGATCCATGGTAACGCTCCTCCCTCCTGCGATAACATGGTACCGTGCATGGCTCCCAAACCCTGCGTTCTAGCGGGGTGTGGTGTACCTACAATACCTTGCAGTACGGATGCCATTCTGCAACTACTTTGTTAATGCTCGTTGCCTATCAGACTTTCCACTGTTTCATTTGAATAAGATAATTGACTAACTTCTGTCCCTCACTTTATCCCAGATTATGAGATATATTTAAAGGTTATATAAAGCCCTCTCTGAAGTGTAGAAATGTCTTTAAAATTAATACACTATACAATTTAAAATCAATGCAACAATGTTCATAAACAGTCCATTGGCCAACTTCTGCCATTTTTTCACCCATTTCAGACAATTTCATTGAACTCCATTCAATTCTGTGATGTCAATAGGGCTATGGGTCGTGTAAAATCAGAGCAGAATAGGGCCAATGAAATGCAAATCCTTTGGCCTCAGACATTATATTCACAAGCCCAGATTCCGCCCCCTGCCCCCCCAGGTCAATATTGTATAGGCCAGGTTCATTATTTGTTTTGCATGTGTATAGATGTGTGCCTGTGTCACGTATGCCTGTCTGTATGAATACATGTGTGGTTTACATTTGCTTTCTCTTTCTAGCTTTGTAAAAGCCAAATCCTTTGAGATCTGAGTAAGCAGATTGTGCCAGCACAGAGCCCCGCTGAAGTCAAAGGGGAACCCATGCAGGGACAAGGGTGTGCTTGTGTAGATCCAGTGGCAGGATCAGGCCCTGTTATAGTACCACGAGTCTCAGATTGCCCAGGTCCATCCAGGAGTTCAGGGCCACTTTCCCAGATCCCAAGCAAGGTTGAGTATGTATTAGCTTTCCACTAGAGCTGGCTGTTACCTCCAGAGATATCTCTGGAGGTATCTCAATGTCTAATATTCACTTTTCCTTTTCACAAGATCTTACCCATTTTCCAAGAAAATGCCCTCTAAACTTCAGCCTCCAGATTGTGTGATATCTTCACTTTATATACTCTATCATTTTTAAAGGGATATGACAAAAGAATACACTAGAGTTTCCCAAGTTCTTGATAATGGACTACAGATCCTTTTTCATGTAGGTTCCTATCTAGTAACAGAAAATCATTATCATCTGATACTTATTTTAGGATCCATGTGAAACAAGCTAGAGAACACAGTCAACTTCCTAGTGGACAGGTGTCCAAATCATAAAAATCACCATCATAGTCGGTTCTGTGTTAGACATTCAGTCGAGAGACTGAACTTTGAAGAGACGACTTCGGTTTCCAGTACTGTCAATGTAGTACTTTTCATAAGACTTTACAATACTTCAAATAGAATTTTGGTTAAAAAAAATCACCTGCCGATCTTTCTTTTAGGCTTTTCTACCCCCCTCAATGAGTCTGCCCCACTCATTTTCTTAACATGACGATTCTATTGAACTCTCTTCATGTGTTAATGGTTTCATGATTCACTGCTTTTTTGTCACCTTGGATTTTGATTTGAAATCCATGCATTTTATTTATTTCCAGTCTTTACATTCAAAAAGTCTCCATCCCATTCTCTGGGTACATTTGCACAATTCAGTTTTCACAGTTAAAAATGCCATAATTGTACAGATCTGTGCTTCATTAATCATTCATTTGTGTGTATACTTCACAAAAAAATACCAATAAATATCATACATAGCAATACATGTTTAATTGTACTCATATGGGTTGGATTGTCAGCTAGGAATCTTGTCTTTTTACTTGTTTCAAAAAGCATCAGTAGTGGCTCTGAATAATAACCTAATAACGTGAATGTCCGCATGTGAATGTGTGTGTATATTTGTTTGTAATTTAATTATAAATATTAAGGACAGCTTAGGAAATATTCGTGAAATACCTGAAAACAGTGAATGGACTTTTCCTGTCATAGCCATTTAGAAAAGTATAAGGGAGTTTCCTAGGCAGTGTGATGCAATCCCTTCTTTTAAAATGATCCATTATATTGTGTTCGGTGGGGTTTCCCATCACCCTCCCTGCTCTTTTATTGCCATTCATCACTGTGGTGACTAAGCAAACCATTTTTCTTTAATCGCAGAAATAGGAGTACCCATGGCAAAGCAGGTATGCAAATTCAGACTTACCTCCTCTGTCCTGCCTCCGGATCATTATGAGTGGGTGAGAAAATCTGTTGTATGTCAATCCAGCCACAGATGCCAGTTTACCTTAAACTGGGCTTGTTAATGACAGTTTGGCTGCCAAGAATTTCCAGTTCAGGTTTGAATTTTAAATGCAAACCAGAAATGTGCAATAACTTCAGTTTCTAGATGCTGTGCAATAACCTAAAGTGACACTGTGCAGCCATGATGTGTTTCCTCTTGATGTGACAGGAAATAAGACTGCCTATTGAAAAGCTACTGTGGGCAGCCTCTGAATACATTTTATTTTTAAGTTACAACTTCTTGTCTTTTCAGAGATCTTAACTACTGAAGTTGAGATACCTTGGGTGGGGGCTTGAGAATATACTGATTTAGGTACTGTGAAAATCCCTAAAACTCCACAAAAAACAAAATTTAACAAGCAAATGAACATGAAATAACATTTAGAATGCCAAAGAATTTAGCGGAAATAATTTGTTTCTACTTCTTTGAGCATGGCATTGAGTCTCCGCCTCAAAGAGCTTATTGACCTATTCATAAGATGAGAAAACAACAGGTGGGCAAAACAAATGTGGAGAAGAACCGTCAATAAATAATTACCAGAATTTAACATAATCAAAACATAAACAGCACTGCTTGCAAGTGGCAAGATTTTTTTTAATGTTTAAAAACATCTGTATGAATTAAACATTTGTTTGGAATTGGATAGCTTTCCTTATGTAGGCACCAATCCTGCAAACACACATCTGCTTAATTGTTTGCATGTGAGTAGTTATGGACTTCAGTGCAGCTGTTTACAAGTGCAAAGTTAAGTATTTGCCAGATCAGGGCCACAGTTTTCAGTGGTGCTGACCTTTCTAATATAACCACACTAGGAGCCCATACTACTAGGCCGCATTCTATTTTTTTCCTCCCGCCATGGATAGATTCTACATCACACGTTACTGATTATACTGAGGGTAACACTGGTAATTTGTCAAGAAATCTTCTTAAGCAATGGGATCTTTCTGGGATTGCTGAGAATGTAAAAATGCTGACTACGATATGGTTAGTCTTCCAATAATGGCAGCTGAAGTTTCATTAGTTTTTTGTGAGTGCGATTGTATTTATGTAATGGTTTGGTATAACGCATGAAATCCTGGGTGATATCTATGAAAAACACGTACATTAAACATTTGCAGGCTACTACTTGGTCTCCACTATTTTTTACCTAAATATATACCAGGGATTTGCAGGGTTCTTCCCTCAGTCCCTGTGCACCTTCAATACAGTACGCTGCTACGTTATCAATGTAATCAATGTAAAGTACAGCCCTTCTTAGGTTTAAGAGCCTAACAAAAAAACATCTACAAATCGAATTACGTACATTGAGATTATTGAAGGTTCATAACTCAGTCAAATCAAAATTAGTTTTTATCAAGACACCGGAGGCACCCCTATTTCCACACCAAGTTTCAGCTATCAAAACCCAGTGATTTTTGGCTGTATAGTTGCTTGGAAAAGGACACAAGACATTTTTATAATTGGAGAAAAGTGTGGATTTTTTTCACTCCCTCACAATTAAAAATGGCAAATCAGTTTTGCCAAGATACTTCAGAAATGTTTACCTTTTGGCAGATTCAAGGCTCCACGTTTCACCATTTTAAAAGTTCTGAGCAGCAGAAAGCAGAGTCAGAATGGAACTGTTCTGCAATCTTAGCCAAGGTGATCATGTATATTGCAGTGCTTCACATAAATAAAATGCTCTATAAATAACATCAGTAGCATAATGCCTTGAATTACACCTAAGGAAGGCTGAGCTGCACAGACAGCCTCATCCCCTCCATTACACCTAACGAAAGTAGTGGCATGTATTGCGTATACAAGGATGCGATGGGAACAGGACATGGGTCAGCTGGGAAAAGGGTGGATTCACAGGATCCAGCACTGCATGAATTTGCTGGCCCTCCTGCTATGGCTGCTCTGGGTTAGGGATGCCCAGGACTACTTCGTCTATGGGCAGAAAGTGACTCCCCAGCTAATCTGTGGACTTGGGTAGGGTATGTTTCTTGCTCAGTCCAGCTATCCAAATTGAGCACCATGCTGAGGTCCTAATTATTAAAATACGTACTGTAGAAAGAAGTGAACTTCTGTATGTCTGTAAAGACATGCTGGAGCTTTATCACAATGAAAGTGGATTCATAGTTTTGGAGGCCCAAAGGGATAATTATGTTTATCTACTTCGATGTCGTGCGTAGAATTATTTCACTCAGTAATTCCAGCACTGAGTCCAATAACTTGTTGTCAACATAAAACATACAGAAAGAGATTTGGTCTTAAATTACAGGATCCAAGTGATAGTGAATTTACCAGTTTGCCTGATGAGTTTTTCTAATGGTTAATTACCCTTGCTTAAAAATTTACATTTTATTTCCAGTTGACCTTTGCACCATTGGCTCTTGTGCTTTCTTCTGCTTGAGTGAAGAACCCTATAGCATCTCCCTGTGCAGGTAATTATAAAACCATGATTGAATTGCCTCTTCTTCACCCTCTCTTTGATAGGGCTAAATAGATTGAGTTCCTTTAGTGTCTCATTGCAAGGCATGTTTTCCAGACCCCCCCCCCCCAATTACTCTTATAGCTCATCTCCAAACCCTCTCCAGTTTTTTAATAGTGTTTTAAAAATGTGAACACCAGGACTGCTCACAGTCTACTAGCGGTGAATTCATCAGTGCCATGTACTGAGGTCATATCAGCTACTTCCTCCTGCTCAGTATTCCCATTTATGCACGCAGGAATCATGTTCATCAGGATTCATGCTTTTTTTTACCACAGTATCATACTGGCTTTCAACGGTGATTCCCTAAGACCTTCTCAGAGTCACTCTTTCCACAATACAGTCCCCCATCCATAAGTGTGGCTTACATTTTTGGGTGAAATCCTAGCCCCATTGAATTCAATGGCAAAATTCCCATTCACGTCAATGAGGCCATGATGTTACTTTTTACTCCTTGATATCTGACCTTGCATTTGACTGTATTAAAACACATATTGTTTGATTGTACCCAGTTTACCAAGCAATTCAGATCACTCTGTGTTAGCAACCTTCCTCCTCATTATTTACCACTCCACCAGTCAGCTGCAAACTTTATCAGCAATAATTCTATATTTTCTTCCAGATCACTGATGATAATAATGAATAGTGTATGACTGGGAACCAGCCCCAGCAGGCCCCTACTTGTTGACAATTTCTCATTATTAACCTAAAAACGTAAGAATGGGCCTAGTGGGTCAGACCAAAGGTCCATCTAGCCCAGTATGCTGTCTTCCAACAGTGGCCAGTGCCAGGTGCTGCAGAGGGAATAAAAAGAACAGGTAATCATCAAGTGATCCATCCCCTGTCGCTCACTCTCAGCTCCTGGCAAACAGAGGCTAGGGACACTATTCCTGCCCATCCTGGCTATTAGCCATTGATGGACCTATCCCCCATGAATGTATCTAGTTCTTTTTTGAACCTTGTTATGGTCTTGGCCTTTGCAACATCCTCTGACAAGGAGTTCCACAGGTTGACTGTGTGTTGTGTGAAGAAATACTTCCTTTTATTTGTTTTAAACCTGCTGCCTAGTAATTTCATTTGGTGACCCCTAGTTCTTGTGTTATGAGAAGTAGTAAACAACACTTCCTTATCTACTTTCTCTACACCAGTCATTATTTTTATAGACCTCAATCATATCTCCCCTTAGCCATCTCTTTTCCAAGCTGAAAAGTCCCAGTCTTATTAATCTCTCCTCATACGGAAGCCATTCCATACCCCTAATAATTTTTGTTGCACTTTTCTGAACCTTTTCCAATTCCAATATATTTTTTTTAGATGGGGTGACCACATCTGCACACAGTATTCAAGAGGTGGGTGCACCATGGATTTATATAGAGGCAACGTGATATTTTCTGTCCTATTATCTATCCCTTTCTTAATTATTCCCAGCATTCTGTTTGCTTTCTTGACTGCTGCTGCACACTGAGTGGATGTTTTCAGAGAATGATCCACAATGACTCCAAGATCTCTTTCTTGAGTGGCAACATCTAATTTAGAGCCCCTCATTTTGTATGTATAGTTGGGATTATGGTTTCCAATGTGCATTACTTTGCATTTATCAACATTAAATTTCATCTGCCATTTTGTTGCCCAATCATCCAGTTTTGAAAGATCTTTTTGTAGCTCTTCACAGTCTGTCTGGGTCTTAACTATCTTTAGTAATTTTGTATCATCTGCAAATTTTGCCACCTCACTATTTACTCTTTTTTCCAGCTCATTTATTAATATGTTGAATAGGACTGGGCTCAGAACAGACCCCTGGGGGACACCACTATTTACCTCTCTCCATTCTGAAAACTGACCATTTATACCTACCCTTTGTGTCCTATCTTTTAACCAGTTACCAATCCACGAGAGCACCTTCCCTCTTATCCTGTGGCAGCTTACTTTGCGTGAGAGCTTTTGGTGAGGGACCTTGTCAAAAGCTTTCTGAACATCTAAGTACACTCTATCCACTGGATCCCCTTTGTCCACATGCTTGTTGACCCCCTCAAAGAATTCTAGTAGATTGGTGAGGGATAATTTCCCTTTACTAAAACCATGTTGACGCTTCCTCAACCAATTATGTTCATCTATATGTCTGACAATATTGTTCTTTATTATAGTTTCAACCAGTTTGCACAGTATTGGACAGTTCCTCAGATCTGTCACCTAAAAAGAATGGCTCAGGTTTGGGAATCTCCTTCACATTCTCAGCTGTTAAGACCAATGCAAATAATTCATTTAGTTTCTCCACAATGGCCTTATTATCCTTGAGTGCTCCTTTAGCACCTCGATCGTCCAGGGGCCCCACTGGTTGTTTAGCAGGCTTCCTGCTTCTGATGTCCTTTAAAAAAAAATCCTATTACTTTTTGAGTCTTTAGCTAACTTTTCCTCAAATTCTTTTTGGCCTTCCTAATTGTATTTTTACACTTCATTTGTCAGTGTTTATGCTCCTTTCTATTTTCCTCACTAGGATTTAACTTCCACTTTTTAAAGGATGCCTTTTTGCCTCTCACTGCTTCTTTTACTTTGTTGTTTAGCTACGGTGGCACTTTTTTGGTTCTCTTACTATGTTTTTTAATTTGAGGTATACATTGAAGTTGAGCCTCTATTATGGTGTCTTTAAAAAGTTTCCATGCAGCTTGCAGAGATTTCACTTTTGGCACTGTACCCTTTAATTTCTGTTTAACTAATTTTTTGTGTAGTTCCCCTTTCTGAAATTAAATGCTACAGTATTGGGCCACTGTGGTGTTTTTCCAGCCATAGGGATTTTAAATTTAATTATATTATGGACACTATTACCAAGCGGTCTAGCTATATTCAGCTCTTGGACCAGATCCTGTGCTCTACTTAGGACTAAATCAAGAATTGCATCTCCTCTGGTGGGTTCCAGGACCAGCTGCTCCAAGAAGAAGCTTTATCTCTGCATCCCGCCCTGAGGTGACATGTACCCAGTCAATATGCTTTTTTTTGCCTCGGTCAATGCAAAAGTCAATGCTTTTTTTTGCCTCGGTCTTCACAGACAAGGGCAGCTCCCAGATGGCTGCACTCCGCAGCACGGTATGGGGAGGAGGTGACCAGCCCTCTGTGGAGAAAGAAGTAGTTCGGGACTATTTAGAAAAGCTGGACAAGCACAAGTCCATGGGGCCGGATGCACTGCATCTGAGGGTGCTAAAGGAGTTGGCCGATGTGATTGCAGAGCCATTGGCCATTATCTTTGACAAATCATGGCAATCGGGGGAGGTCCCGGATGACTGGAAAAAAGCTAATGTAGTGCCCATCTTTTAAAAAGGGAAGAAGGAAGATCCGGGGAACTACAGGCCAGTCAGTCTCACCTCAATCCCTGGAAAAATCATGGAACAGGTCCTCAAGGAATCAATTCTGAACCACTTAAAGGAGGGGAAAGTGATCAGGAACAGTCAGCATGGATTCACCAAGGGCAAGTCATGCCTGACTAACCTAATTGCCTTCTATGATGAGATAACTGGCTCTGTGGATGAGGGGAAAGCAGTGGATGTGCTATTTCTTGACTTTAGCAAAGCTTTTGATACAGTCTCGCACAGTGTTCTTGCCAGCAAGTTAAAGAAGTATGGGCTGGATGAATGGACGGTACGGTGGATAGAAAACTGGCTGGATGGTCGTGCTCAACGGGTAGTGATCAATGGCTCCATGTCTAGTTGGCAGCCGGTATCAAGTGGAGTGCCCCAAGGGTCGGTGCTGGGGCCGGTTTTGTTCAATATCTTCATCAACGACCTGGAGGATGGTGTGGACTGCACCCTTAGCAAGTTTGCAGATGACACTAAACTGGGAGGAGTGGTTGATATGCTGGAGGGTAGGGATAGGATACAGAGGGACCTAGACAAATTAGAGGATTGGGCCAAAAGAAATCTGATGAGGTTCAACAAGGACAAGTGCAGAGTCCTGCACTTAGGACGGAAGAATCCCATGCACTGCTACAGACTAGGGACCGAATGGCTGGGCAGCAGTTCTGCAGAAAAGGACCTAGGGGTTACAGTGGACGAAAAGCTGAATATGAGTCAACAGTGTGCCCTTGTTGCCAAGAAGGCTAACGGCATTTTGGGCTGTATAAGTAGGGGCATTTCCAGCAGATCGAGGGACGTGATTATTCCCCTCTATTCGGCACTGGTGAGGCCTCATTTGGAGTACTGTGTCCAGTTTTGGGCCCCACACTACAAAAAGGATGTGGATAAATTGGAAAGAGTCCAACGGAGGGCAACAAAAATGATTAGGGGGCTGGAGCACATGACTTATGAGGAGAGGCTGAGGGAACTGAGATTGTTTAGCCTGCAGAAGAGAAGAGTGAGGGGGGATTTGATAGCTGCTTTCAACTACCTAAAAGGGGGTTCCAAAGAGGATGGATCTAGACTGTTCTCAGTGGTAGAAGATGACAGAACAAGGAGTAATGGTCTCAAGTTGCAGAGGGGGAGGTTTAGGTTGGATATTAGGAAAAACTTTTTCACTAGTAGGGTGGTGAAGCACTGGAATGGGTTACCTAGGGAGGTGGTGGAATCTCCTTCCTTAGAGGTTTTTAAGGTCAGGCTTGACAAAGCCCTGGCTGGGATGATCTAGTTGGGGTTGGTCCTGCTTTGAGCAGGGGGTTGGACTAGATGACCTCCTGAGGTCCCTTCCAACCCTGAGATTCTATGATTCTATGAATATGGGGATAACTGAAATCCCCCATTATTATTATTGAGTTTTTTATTTTAATAGCATCTCTAATCTCCCTAAGCATTTCACAGTCACTATCACCATCCTGGTCAGGTGGCCAGTAATATATCCCTACCACTATATTTTTATTATTAGATCATGGAATTTCTATCCATAGAGATTCTATGGTACAGTTTGATTCATTTACGATTTTTAATTCTACGCTTTATTTCACATATAATGCCACTCCCCTGCCAATATGACCTGTTCTGTCCTTCCAATATATTATTAAAGTATTGTGGTTAATCAGTTTAAATATTCAGGAGTAGAAAATATATTGCAAATGGTACTACAGATGGGTCAGTAATGTAAAAAAAATAGCATGCAACTGAGAAACCGTATTATGGCCCCGATCATCCACCATGTTAGAGTTCCACTTGAGGTAGGAGGTAGAACAAAGGTGGCTTTGTACATGCAGGGGATAAACTTGGTATGTGCACTAAGGTGTTTCTTAATTTAAAAATCACGTAGGCTGCTCTTCTCCAGTCATCATCTGATCATCCGCTGGTTTGGAATTCACATATACTATAATTGATTATAGAGAATTTTACGTAAAACAATCTTTCCTCTCATGCAGGGAGAAAAACAATCTGCCTTTTCCACTGACACAGCACACTGTGGTTTCTTATTCACAAATGGTTTTCCTCATATGTAAAGGGTTACACTGCAAATATACTATCAAGTGAGTAATTTACCAAGCCTGTGGTTTATCTCTGTGATCTCTTTATCATCTGGAAAGTGCCACTGGTTATTCCTTAGGTATTACACAGGAACAGAAAAACGCATTAACATTTGACATGATAAAATTTGTCTAGGAAATGTAACTTGGTTCTTCACTCGTGGTTAGGGTCAAAGAGCTGTGGTAGCGCATACCATTGGTTCTTTCAGGGGTGTTGTAAAGAAGGAAATAACTAGCAATGGTATATTAATACTAAATTTGTGCTATTGTACATCATCTTCAACAAAACACTGACCCTGAATTGTATAACTAACATTTATGTCATTGATCGGTGGTGACTGAATCACCCAATCATAGGAGTTAGCAACAGAAATGACTTAGTATATTCTTATATGCTGCAACGGCGGTTATTTCCTACTCCACCCACCCCCATGCCCTGCCCAGTAGAGAACATATCAGTCACATTTCTACCGTAAGTACCAATAAGCCTTAAAAGAAAAATGTGGGGGACTTAACTATATCAGTCAGTTATTATTGATGATTTATTAATGTTAATAATAATTAATAATAAAGGTTGCATTCCTGTAAGAACATGTTTAAAGGCCACTGGAGACCTAACTAAATAGCTAAAAATATGACAATGAACTAAAAGGCAGTTTTTAAAAAAATGGGTTGAAGTTCAGAGGAACATTAACTTTTGGATACCTTGATGAAGTTCTAAATGAAACCTCCAGACCTATTGGTATTCACCCATCACCAGCATATTTTATGGCTACAGTGTGTGTGATCTAGCATCTGGCAAAAGTGGTACACTGAGCAAGTTGGTTCCCAGATTGGTCCCAAGAAATGAGTTAGTATTCTTGGAATTTGAAGTTCCTATAGTAGACACCTTTAGATCCAAAGATCCGGTAATGCTGTTGTGGAAATTCCTATTTACATTTTTGTATAAGTCTCTGCCAATGACAGTTGGCAGCTAGATTTTGGAACAATACAATGGGACTGTTGGTCCACTGATTCTACTGATCCTCCAGTAGAAGCTCACAGAATTGCAGAATATCAGGTTGGAAGGGACCTTAGTAGGTCATTTAGTCCAACCCCCTGCTCAAAGCAGGACCAATCCCCAATTTTTGCCCCAGATCCCCAAATGGCCCCCTCAAGGATTGAACTCACAACCCTGGGTTTAGCAGGCTAATGCTCAAACCACTGAGCTATCCCTCCCCCCCCCCCCAAAAGCAGGACCAATCCCCAATTTTTTGCCCCAGATCCCTAAATGGCCCCCTCAAGGATTGAACTCATAACCCTGGGTTTAGCAGGCCAATGCTCAAACCACTGAGCTATCCCTCCCCCGTGAGTTAGAAACCAATAGACACCAGCTGAAGATCCAATGGAGTTTACTGGAATTTCCACTCATGTCCAGTCTATGGGTATAATCCAACTCCCTTTGAAGTGGAAAGACCCCCATTGACAGTGACGTTAAATAAGGCCTAAGTATCATAAATCTTAGATGCCTGATCCTGCTACCATTGAAATCCTTTTGGATCTTGGGCCCAAGACTACAAAAGGACTTAGACATCTAACTCCCACTTTAGGTGCATAAATCCCAAATTTAAGAGCTATTGAGAGCCTCAAACTTCTGCTAAGCTGCAGCCATCCTTGGAGGTGCCTAAATTTCCACTATTAGGAGTGCCAAAGGCACCTAAGCTTCCACCTCTGGACATGTACACTGCTACCTCAGTCCTGGCGGACAATGCCTATCTTATGCCCAAAACTTATTGGGATCCTCAAACCAGGTGTTGCCCCATGAATCTGACCTGTGGGGTCCAATCTGGTAGAAATTTTCAAAGTATTCCTAACATCATACAAAATGGGAGAGGCGTCCTCAGAACATTTAGCTCAGTGGCTAGAGCACTCACCCAGGTAGTGGGAGACCTAATTCAATTCCTCCCTCTGCCTGATAAGGAAAAGAGATTTGAACATGAGTCTTCTATGAAATATTCTGATCTGGATCTCTGTCAATCTCTCCTGTTCAAGCCGTTCCCTAAATAATAACATAATTAAATATGCAATGGGCCAGAGAGAGAGGGAGAGTGAGAATGACTCTATGCTCCTGTGGTTAGGACACTCACCTGAGAGGTGGGAAGCCTAAATGCAAATCCTTTCTCCTTTTCAGGTGGGGGAGAGGGGAATTGTTATTGAGCTAGAGGGTAAAAGGGGAGAGCCCTGCTCCTCCTCCAGCCATTTGGTGTGGCGTTAGGTAAAAAAAATAGTGGGACATTTGGCACTCCATGTGAGTGGGAGGGAGCAGGGAATTGTGTCTGGTCCTTATACAGGCCACACCAAGGAGGTAGAAAGCTCCTTATGCCCACCCTACCCTCGTACCGCCCACTGTGCACCCATGTAAAGGCCAGGCATACTCTAGCCTCTTGTGTTTATTAAGGAAACTAGGATTAGAAACTGTGCAATTTGGCCCAGTTAATGCTGTAGTTAGAGCTGGTTGAAAATTCCTGACATTTCAATTGAAAAATGTTCATCATCATTTTTGATACATCCAAGCTGTGGTAGAAGTGTGAATGTTTGGAATTTCCTGGCTTTTCACTGTTTAGTTTCTCAACCTTGATGTCAAATGGATTCTGGGTGGGAGGAGAGAGAGGGAGAGAGAGGTGTGTGTGTGTGTGTGTGTGTGTGTGTGTGTGTGAAGTGATAGCCATTGATGTTGAAGCTTTTGTTTAACAGGCAACAGTCTTCTTCATAAGTGACTTACTAAAATAAAAACAGCTATCATTTTCCATAGTGAAAGATGCCTCTTTTCACTGTCTCATAATTCATAGAATGTTTTCGTTCTCATATGAGTCTATTCTCCACTTGATGTATCACACAATTCCTAGTTAGCATTGCGCAAGCTTTCCATGGCAGAACTGTTGGACTTGTGTCGAGTATCAGAGGTGTAGCCGTGTTTGTTGCTTCTACAGATCCAGACTAACAGACATATTGGAGCATAAGCTTTTGTGGGTGAATACATCTGAAGAAGTGAGTATTCACCCACGAAAGCGTATGCTCCAATATGTCTGTTAGTCTATAAGGTGCCACAGGACTCTTTGTGGCTGTTGCACTTAGTTTACAGTTTTATTACAGAAGCAAAATTCTCTACATTTCATCAAACCTTGGAGAGTCCAAGGGTGGATGTAAAATCCACTGTATTTAATTTGGTTAGACCCAGTGAATATCTGGATCCCTGCTCACTTTAGTACTCACCACTGCCCCACACTCCTCGTCCATGTGGGCACTAATGATACAGCCATGTACGACTCTAAATAGCTCAGCAGTGATTACAGGAATCTCGGAGCAAGGGTGAAGGAGTTGAGAGCACATGTAGTGTTGCCATCCATCCTCCTAGATGAGGGTAAGGGCTCAGGCAGGGACACGCACATCCTGAAGATTAATGCACGGCTGCACAGATGGTGTCAACGGGAGGGCTTCGACTTCCTTGATCATGGGATGTTGTTCCAAGCAGGAGGTCTTCTGGAAAGAGGTGGGGTCCACCTGACCAAGAAGAAGAGCATCTTTACATACTGACTCCCCAATCTAATGAGGAGGACTTTAAACTCGGTTCAAAGGGGGCAGGTGACAAAAGCCCATAGGTAAGTATAAAAATGACAACCTTAACAGAGGACTAGATGTTGTGAGTGGCATGGAAAATTACAATAGGGTCATAGGAGCAACAAGAGGGAAATCAATGGGGGGGAATCCGCTCAACGTGTTAGGTGTCCATACAAAAATGCATGGCGTATGGGGAATAAACAGGAAGAACTGGAAATATTAGCACATACCCTAAATAAGGATTTAAATGGCATCAGCAGAGACTTGGTGGGATAAATCTCATGACTGGAATATTGGTATAGAGGGGTATAAGCTTGTTCAGGAAAGGTAGGCAGGTAAAAGCAGGAAGGAGGTGTTGCATTATACATGAAGAAGGCGGTGAGAGGAAGAACACATGAAGGTGTGAATATAAAAGGAGAAAAATAGGAGCGATGTCATTGTAAGGGTCTACCATAAAGCACCAATTCAGGAAGAGGAGGTGGATGAGGCATTTCTAGAGCAAATAATAGAAATATCCAAAAACACAAGACCCCATAGTAATGAGGGACTTTAACTACTCAAACATCTGTAGGAAAACTAAAATGACAAAATGCAAAATTTCCAATACGTTCTTGGGCTGTATTGGGACAACCTTTTGCTTCAGGAAGTGGAGGAAGTAACCAGAGGGAAAGCCATTGTAGTCTTGATTCTGACCAACAGGGAGGAATTGGTTGGAAATTGGTTGAAGGTGGAAAACAATTTGAGTGAAAGTGATCATGCAGTGATAGATATGATTCTAAGGAAAGTGAGGGCAGCAGAATAAGGACAATGGATTTCAAAAACCAGACTTTAACAAACTCCGAGAATTGGTAGATTAGGTCCCATGGGAAGAAAATCTAAGGGATAAAAGAGAGTTCAGGAGAGCTGGCAGTTTCTCAAGGAGACAATATTAAAGGCACAACTGAAAACTATCCCAGTGTGAAGGACAGATAGGAAGAATAGTAAGAGGCCAATATGATTCCATCAGAAGCTCTTTAATGACTTGCAAATCAAAAAGGAATCCTACAAAAAGTGGACACATGGACAAATTGCTGAGGAGTACAAACAAAAGCACAAGCATGTAGGGCCAAAACCAGAAAGGCTAAGGCCCAAAATGAGTTACACCTTGCAAGGGACATAAAAAGAAAATCAGAAGAGGGTTTTTAAATACATTAGGAACACGAGAAAGACAAAGTAAAGTGTAGCTCCTTTACTTAGTGGCAAAAGAGAGCTAATAAATGAGGACATCAAGAAGGCAGAGGTGTTTGATTCCTATTTTGCTTCAGTCTTCACTGGTGATCAAATAGTCATCACAATATTAGCAACAAGGAGGAAGGAATGTAAGACAAAATAGGGAAAAAACAGGTTTGAAGAATATTCAGATAAATTAGATGTCTTCAAGTTAGCAGGGCCTGATCAAATTTGTCCGAGATTACGTGAGGAAGTAGCTGAACCAGTCTCAGAACCATTAGCAATTGTCTTCAAGAACTCATGGAGGATGGGTGAGGTCCCAGAGGACTCGAAAAGGGCAAACATAGTAAAGTCTTTAAAAGGAGGAACAAAGAGGACCCAGGTAATTATAGACCAGTCAGCCTAACTTTGATACCAGAAAAGATACTGGAACAAATTATTAAATAATCAGTTTGTAAGCACCTAGAGGATAATAGGGTTAAAAGGAATAGCCAGCATAGATTTGTCAAGAACAAATCATGCCACACCAATCTAATTTGCTTCTTTGAGAGGGTTACTGGCCTAATGGTGGGGGGAAGTAATGTATATATCTCTTGATTTTAGTAAGGCTTTTGACACAGTCCCACATGACAGTCTCATAAGCAAACTAGGGCAATGTGGGCTACATGGAATTACTATAAGGTGGGGGTGCACAGCTAGTTGAAAGACCATATTCAAAGAGTAGTTATCAACAGTTTGCTGTCAAACTGTGATAATGTATCTGATGGGGTCCCACAGGGTTCAGTCCTGGTTCTGGTACTATGCAATATTTTTATTAATGACTTGGAGCGGAGAGTATGCTTATAAAATGTGTAGATGATACCACGCTGGGAGAGGCTGCAAGCATGTGAAGGACAGGATTAGAATTGAAAATGACCTTGTTAAATTTGGGAATTGGTCTGAAATCAACAAGATGGAAGTCAGTAAAGATAAGTACAAAGTACTACACTTACGAAGGAAAAATCAAATGCACAGTTACAAAATAGGGAAAGGATCTGTGGATTATAATGGATCACAAATTGAATACGAGTGAACAATGTGATGCAGTTGTGAAAAAGGCTAATATCATTCTGCGGTGTATTAACAGGAGTATCATATATAAGACCTGGGAGGTAATTGTCCCGTTCTACTTGACACTGGTGAGGCCTCAGCTAGAGTACTGTGTCCAGTTCTGGGCACCCCACTTTAGGAAAGATGTGAACAAATTGGAGTCAGTCCAGAAGAGAGCAACAAAAATGATACAAGGTTTAGAAAACCTGATCTCTGAGGAAAGGTTCAAAAATTGGACATGTTTAGTCTTGAGAAAAGACTGAGGGAGGAACTTGATATAGAGTGACCAGATCTCCTGATTTTATAGGGACAGTCCTGATTTTTTGATCTTTTGCTTATATAGGCTCCTATTAGCCCCCCCACCTCTGTCCCAATTTTTCACACTTGCTGTCTGGTCACCCTAACCTGATAACAGGCTTTAAATATGTTATCATATTTAGAGAGAGAAAGGTGATAAAGAGTTATCCACGTCCACTGAAGGGAGGACAAGAGGTAATGGGCTTAATCTGCAGCAAGGGAAGTTTAGGTTAGATATTAGGAAAAACTTTCTAACTGTAAGGATAGTTAAGCACTGGAATAGGCTTCCAAGGGAGGTTGCAGAATCCCCATCATTAGGGCTTTTAAAGACAGGTTAAACAAACGTCTGTCAGGGATGGTCTAGATTTAGTTGGTCCTGCCTCAGTGCAGGAGGCTGGACTTGAAGACTTCTCAAGTTCCATTCCAGCTCTACATTTCTATGATTTTATACATTGAATTAAAAAGCTCCATAGCTTGGCCTTTTCAACAGCATATTTTCACTGTTCATTATTAATGCCTTTCAGAGTCACTGTAATACTGCTAACTATGATAAGCTTTTTTGATGTTCCTGGGGTTGAAATAATGGTATTCATAGAATTCCCCTGTAATTTAGCATTACTGGCAACTCACTGTAAAATGCCACCAAGTTTTTTATTACCATGACAGTCTCCAAACTTCAATCTATATTATAATATTCATTATCTTTCTTTCCCTTCCAGAAATGCTTCTCATGGACCTAGTGCGACTCTCCAAGTTTCCAACTCTCTCTTATAATCTTAGAAGGAAACATAGGAAACAGTAAGCCAGGCATTAACTTCAAAGGTAAAATGTTAGTTAAAGTAAATAAGATACTCACCAGCTGTTTGTTTGTGGCTTATGCTCCTCTATCATCTACACCTATTGTCACTCTTCATTAGCAGGTGCTACCACAGCAGCCTTACTTTAAGAAGTGGCTTGGCTGAAACTGGAGAGATGCACCAGAAAACAGGACTCCTGCCTGAGGCCAGGGAGTGACTGCAGAGCCATTCCACAGCTACAGTAGCACCCACTCTGAATAGATACAGTGCAACACATATTCTATCTCATACTCCCCATCATGAAATAGGAACTGGGGGATAGGATATGCGTAGTCTTAGAAGGAGAGTGGGTCACTTTCAAACACATGGGAAATAAGGGAGATGCTGATAAATAGAAGGTGGCCTGATTGCTCTGAGACAATAAGGGGGGCTTTTTTGTTTGTTGTTTTGAAAGGTCACCCTGTGATGGCTGTAGGAGGCAGGACTGGGGAGGCCTCTTGCTGGACCTTAGGACAAGGCATAGTGATTTCCAGGTGGTTCACACATTCTCTTCTGTGATGATGTGCCAGTTGTTATATTCTCTGGATGTTAGTGTGCAGCTGTAACAAATGAAAAGCAGTGACCAAATAGCCAACCGAAATCCAGGTTATAATAATCAGTGTCCAAAACTTCATTCCTGGGCACCAGCCAAATGATCTTTCCCTGTAACATATTCTCAGGAAAATCATCATTATTGTTATGTATGATTTGTATTATGGTAGTGCCTAGAGTCCCCAGCTGAGATAAGGGCCCCATAGTGCTAGACACTGTATAAAATGCATAGTAAGAGACAGTCTATGCACTGAAGAATTTACACTCTAAATAGACAAGACAAGTGGTGGGGGGGGGGGGGGAGTCAGAAATGCTTAATGCTGACATTTACTTCAGAGGATTTTCTCTTATAGTATTATTATTGTGGTTATTTTATGTGACTAGTGCCAGAAGCATATGCAATGCTGTTATTTTGCACCAGTGCAATATTTCTCAACTGGTCAGTCATGAGTCCCAGGGAGGCCATGAGGCACTGAAAATTTTATAACAACTTGAAGCAAAGAAAATCTCTTTCCCCATGCACTGCACAACTTTACGCTTCGAGATCAAGTATTCTCTGAGAACCTCTCCAAACACGCACTCCCACACACACGACTATGATATATAGGCTTCATGTTATCATGGATACATTTTTTACTCTTACTTTTATAATAAAGGTAAGTCACAGAAAAAAATTGACTTTGAATAAGGGGTTGCCAATCTGAAAAGATTAAGAAACACTGCGGTAAGATGAACTGTGCTATGCAAATAAGACTGTAGGAAAAAAAAAAAAAAGTGTACACACACACACACACACACACACACACACACACACTATGATGGGTCCCGCACTTTCTCTTCTTATGGGGGGGTTTCAGGGTGCCATTTCTTGCCCCTGAACTGGGGTAACAGCTATCCTACTAGTATCCCAGGGAAGGGGAGTGGAGAGGGAGGGACTCCAGGTCCCAGCCCAGGGGCCTTATGATAGCAGGTGAACCACTTGTACCAGTGATTCTTTCCCCTGGGCTACTTCCCTCTCCTGACCTTCAGCTTGTGGGGCTTCCTGCCTTCCCTCTGCACAAGCCAGGTGTCCCTTTACCTACGATCTTGGTCTTCTTAGCCCACCACAGCACTTCTCAAAACTCTCCTCTGCTTTCCTCCGAACTGCTCTTTGTTCCACCACCAATCCACTCTGCTTCACTCCTCCAAACTGCTCTCTGCTCCACCACCAAACCACTCTGATTCACTCCTCCAAACTGCTCTCTGCTCCACCACCAAACCACTCTCCTTTAGTTCCTCCAAACTGCTCCAACTCCTCCTCACTCTGCTCCAACTCCTCTGGCTGATTGAAGCAGGGGGATTTTATCAGGTGACTGGCTTCAGGTGCTCTAATTGGTTTCAGGTGCTTTTAATTAATCTACAGGGAATAAAGCTTCTCCTCATCCTAGATCACTCTCCTGCTGCCTTCTGGCCATGCTGTATCACAATCTATATCTATCTATCTATGCTAACGATACTACAACACTTGTATATTGACTTCCATCTGAACATTTCTGCGCACGTTGAAATCAGGAATTAATTTCTCCTAATAGTAGATACTTAAGCATTAATATTCCCATTTTACAAATGAGAAAAGTGAGGTAGAAAAAGAGTCTGTGATGGATCCAGGAATTAATGTCTAGTCCTAGTCGTTTGCTATACACCCGTTCTTCCTCCCTTGCAACTGAAGTTTCAGTTCTCAGACAATTTATGGCAGTTATATAAGAAAGTTTGAAATGCATCACTGGACTCTTCCACCTCAGTGTTACATTCACAGGAATTACCTGTGAGACAAAAACTAACACTTTCTCCACTAACACAGGAAGCAAAAGAAAATTGGCACTGGTCTGTCTTGTTTTCCAAGAGTGACATCTAGAGTTTTAGTTGAAATATAAAATGGGGTTTTTTTACTCATATGATGCAAAAATGTAGTGAATTCTTGGCCACATGTAATATTTTCTAGTGTCCTTTAATAATTATTTTGCTATGTGTTTTGAAGCAAATTTTATACAAAATACGATATTGTTAAGTGACTTGTATATGGCTTGTATTTGCTGCAATACTGCACTATTAAATAATGATTTCTTTTTTGCAGTTCTGTAATGATATCCTTTTGTTTTACAAATGTTTTACAAATGTTGATTGATTAATGAGACCCAGATTCCAGCCCCTCTGCTCCCATGACTATTGAATTACTTGTACAGAATGGAACAGCTTCAAGAGGAAAGACAGAGAGACCCACCACACAGCCAAGTGGCACTAAATTAGGGGCCTTGCAACCTATTGTCATGAGTTTTAACAAGTGAGCAAGCAAATGTCTTCTTTAGCAATTACACCATTCCTAATCCTCAGCGGATACGGTCAAACGATTGCTCAGTGTCAACATCCAATGGAAAGATTTATAAACATATACTAGGGGCCCAGTCCTGCCCTGTGGTGGCTTCTCCCATCCTATAACACCCAGATGGCAGCAGGTCATAATTTCCACCGGAGGCCAGGCTAGTTCCACTGCTTTGTGGGGAGTGGGCCATGGGTTTTTCTGTTCAGGTTCTTACACTGCCCCAATCACCGTGGTATCTGAGCATTAACAGCCTGCAGACACGTTCAGGCCACTGGTCTGCCTGAGCACATAATGTGCCTGGCACAACTCTCTAGAATAGGCTGAACTCCTGTCCCTTTCCAAAGCAGTAGTAATTTGTGTCCCTTGTGTATTTCCGCTGCACATGGGACACAAACAGTGGTTTCATTAGTTCTCTGTTTGCCATTCCTTTTCCCTGAACAGGCTCTGTTAGCTACAGTCTCTTTATGCAGAATTACATATTCAAATAAAAGAGAGAGTTAGGACTATATTTCCCTATTATTAGGTGTAGCGAAGTGATGATTCACTAGCACGGTGCCTCCTGCTGGTCGTCCTGGGAATTAGCTCTCCAGCATACGGAGTGCCGCCTACTGGCCGATGTCTCGCTTGCCGCTGGCCCCGTGTCCCTTCCTAACCCTGGTGCCTCTTTACCTCAGGGTTCTGCCCCCAGCAGTACCCCCTTACTCTGGGTTTCCCCTCCCAGGGGAACCCCCGACGCTCTAAACCCATCTTACCTCAGTGCAGGGCCGTCCTTAGGCATACGCAGAATACACAGCACCAAATAGCCCCAAATTTCATGGTGCCCTAGGCAGCTGCGTGCTGCACACACGGAAGGACCAACCAGCCCTATCCCCCGGCCGGGCCACCCGTGGGCTGCGCCCACTGCAAGGGGCAGGCGCATCCCTAGGGGGCTGTGGGGCCCCGGACAACTCCCTCCGCCCCGTCTCTTACCCTTCTCCCCTGCTCCACCCCCGCCCGCCCCCATCCCACCTCTTCCCCCAGCCACCCCGCACTCACCGGCAGCGGCGGGAAGCGGAGCAACCTGGCCCTAGCCTGCTCTACTCCGCCAGCTCCCAGCTGTGTTACTCCGCTTCCTGCCGCCGGTGAGTGCAGGGAAAGGATCGCCCCCCTCACTCACCGGCGGTGGGAAGCGGAGCGACGTGGTCTCAGCCCACTCCACTTCCCTTGCCCCGGCCCCAGCCATGTCGCTCAGGTTGGGGAATGGACCATCCCCAGCTCTCACCGACGGTGGGAAGCGGAGCGCTGCGGCTGGGAGCTGACGGAGTAGAGCGGGCTGGAGCCAGGTTGCTCCACTTCCTGCCGCTGCCGGTGAGTGGGGGGGATCCCTTCTCCCAAGCTCCCTCCCCCGAGTGACACAGCTGGGGTCAGGGGAAGCGGAGTGGGCTCCTCCCGGCTCCCCGCTAATCCCGCAGGCCACTCTGGGCCTGTGGGCCCCCCAAAAGTGACCACAACAGCTCCTGCCTCCTAGACCCGGGGGGGAGGGGAAGGCCTGGGGCCCACACACAGCCTCCCCGCCACAGGTGGTCTACGTAAGGCACCCAAATGGCTAGGGACGGTCCTGCCTCAGTAGCTACTGCAAGTCATCATCTAGTCCCCTTTCACTGGGGCAAACTGCAGTCTGTCGTGACCACTCATCATTGGCAAGGAGGTTGGACCAGCTGCCTCTTCCTATCCCTGGGCTGCACTTCTGTAGCCCCAGTACCTCTGTAGGCCTTCAACAAGGCCTGCAGCCTGGGGTTTTACCAGGCTGGAGCTTCCCAGCTCTCTTGCCCTATTCCACAGCACTGCTCCAGGCTTCAGGTACCTTGCTCCCAGGCAGCTAGCCCTTCCCCCTCCACGGCTAGAGTGAGCCTCCTTCAGCTCCTGGCTCCCAGCCAGTAGCATAGCCAGAGGGGGAGCAGGGCAGCGGCCGCTCCCCCACTGAGCACAAGTGGCGCCTTTTACATTTTTACTCACCCGGTGGCGCTCCAGCTGTTCGGCAGCGGGTCCTTCACTCGCTCCAGCTGTTCGGCAGCACTTCAGCGGCGGGTACTTCACCCGCTCCAGATCTTCAGCGGCAGGGCGGCGGCGGGTGCCACCAAAGACCCGGAGCGAGTGAAGGACCCGCCGCCGAAGTGCCGCCGAAGAGCTGGAGCGCTGCCAGGTGAGTACAAGGGGATGGTGCCTTTTTTATCTCCACTCCCCCTGTTCTTTGCACCTGGCTACATCACTGCCCCCAGCCCTCTTATAAGGGCCACCTGGGCCCTGATTGAGCTGGCCACAGCTGTGGCTGCTTCCCCAGTCAGCCTAGCTTGGCTGCTTTTAACCCCTGTTCTCCAGGAGTGGGGCAGCCAGCTGCCCCACTACACTAGGGTGTATTAGTGAAAGGTATGCAGGCATGGGCCCAATGTGAATAGGAAGAGGAGATCATTCCAAAAGAGGAAAGATGGAAATCCATTATAAAATAAAGTATAAATCATTTGGAGGAAACATTTGGCTTCAGAGCCCTGAATGCTTTGTCCATAGTTTTCTTTGAAATTATTTTGTACTTAAATATAATTATCTGCTAAAGACACTGATCTTTCTGATAGCACAACCACCTGTGACACCTAAACACAATGGATGAAATCCAACCTGGCCCCACTGAAGTCAATAACAAAACTCCCATTGACTTCAGTGGGACCTGGATTTAACCCAAAATATTTGGACAAACTGCATTATGTGCCTCAAATCATAAATAGAAAGCGCATGTTATTGGGCCAGGTGTTTCTTGCTTAATATATTGCTGTGGCCACTGTAAATATGCTCTGGTTTACCAGGTGCCTGCAACAGTTACAATCACAATGTACAATGCCATTACAAGGTTGCCCCCTAGTGGAATAAGAAGGTATGTGTAAGTCGAACATTTGGTATATTTACTACCCTCACTGAGCAAAAACTTTTGAGTTTGTGATGCCGAAATATTGTAAACTGATGTCACTTTTGGTAGGCGATATATTCTCTGTTGATTTTATGAGGAATGATTTTCAGGTATTTCTAATCCATGCTAAACTGAAGTGCTTCCAGCTAAATCAGACAGCTCATTTTATCAGCTTTTTAACAGACATTACGTGATGATTTAAACTCTCATAAGCTAGTAACTTCAGTCTTCTCCTCTTCACCATCCATCTAGCTCCTCCTTTTTTCTCCTGTCCTTTTAACCTAGGTAATGCATCCTGTCATTGGGTACTTAAAATCATTAGATTTCTCCAGCAGTTTAAGGAAAGAATGAAGTGAAAATGTTGATATGGATTGAAAAGTAAAGACTGAGCATTGGGAGGTTTTCAATCATCCATTGACCAATCACATGAGATATACCAAAGATTGGTTTTTTTTCAAAACTGTTATTTTCTCATGTGAACGCATCTGATGTCCTGGCTTTGAAGCTATAGAGCAGTTAAAAAAAATTACCTGAAAATTGTCCATGGTTGTGAAACTGCTGCAATTTTTCCTCTACTTAGACCTCTCCAGAGTCTCTTATTTTCACCAAACCTGTGGAATATGTATATAATGTATTATTCTGGATGATTTGGGGGATTGATAAGTGCAATTCTGGTAAGTATACATGTCACTGTACATAGCTACAAGACTAACACAGCTTTGCTGTTTGTCCTGACATGTCTAGTTCAGTTCTTTAAACACTGTGTACCAAATTCCCTGATGGTGCAAATTAACATAGTTCCACTGAAGTCAACAGAGCTGCATCAGTTTATACCAGCAAAGAATCTGAGCCAGTATCGCTGCACTCAGTAGAGCAGAACACTGAAATACATTCTGTCACTGAAATTTATTCTGTTATTTCTGTCAAAACACACTATTCAATCAATGCTATTTGTTCAAGAGCAGCAGTCCTTGTAATTTAACAGGAAAAAAATCCCACATTTCAGTGTGTGGTAAATACTACTGCTGAAAGTTAATTGCCAGAATGCAAAGCTGACGAGCTGATGTTATGACAGTTCATTGCGTGTGTTGAAAGGCTCCTTTCTTCATCTCATCATTCTTCATGTTATACATAAATATAAAGGGATTGTTTTCTGTTCTCCTATGTGAGTGACAGAGTCTGTGATCAATCATCATAATTAACCCATGGATTGAAAATAATAGCTTGTCATCAGTAAATGCTGCTATAATTTCTGACAGGTTTCCAGAAATGTATCAAAATGGTGATATCCATTTTTAAATGAAGTAATTGATGCTAAAGAAAATTAGAGTGCATTGCAAATTGCCACTGCATATTGGTTGTCTTCACATTTCACGGTACATAGATATTTTGTTGATACTGTGTATACGATGAGCAAAATCCTGCAGTGCTGTTTGAGGAGGCAGAGTAGAGCCAGCCATGCAGTGGGTCCCTGAGCCATCCTGACAGTGAAAGACAAGGAAGGTTGGTGGGGGGCAGTATGGACCACATCTGAATGGTCTTCAGTAAAGGGTGAATTGGAACCTTATGATCCAGACTCAGTAAGGGGTAGCATGCAAGGGCACCAGGACCTTTGTAGAAGTGTGGGGGAGTTAAAATACTGCTTAAATATCCCGGAGAGTACAACTGTAATATACATAACCAGAGTGCAAAATGTAGCCACATTATAATATGAAAGGTATGAACAAAAAAATTAAGACGACTTTAGTTCTAAACATCACTGGAGTGGGTGGGAGCAGGGAACTGATTTCCAGCCTGTTCCCGCCCCGAACTCGCAGGCTCTGTAGCAGCCCTCCAGGAAGGAGTTTAGCACCGTTTTTGCCCCACCCCACCCCCAAGCTTGACCCCGGTACTATCCCCAGGGAGCGCGGGGCAGCTCTGTTCCCTGGGCTTTGCTCCCAAGACAGCAGCCATGTGTGGCGCCACTCCTCGTGCAGGGGACACCCTCCCCTGCAGAGCCTCCTTTGGCCAGGCTCCACAGCCACTGAAGCCCCTGCAGTCAGGTTCCCTGGGGCTCCAATACCCTAAGACTTAACCCCTTCCTGCCCACGCTGCAGCTGGGGGACAGGAAGCAGCTGGGTTATGTTAGTGGCCAGCAGCAACCTGGATGGGAGCTGCTTCCAGCCACAGGGGTGGGAGGGGAAGGGATGAGCTGTGCCAAGATATGGGCCAAGTCATCCCTCCCCATCTCCCCTTATGGCTGGAAGCAGCTCCCGTCCCTTCCCGCCTGCCACATTCTGGTGTGATCCCTGACAGAAATCGGGGGTGGGGGGTGGTGACCCTGCATGCCCCCCCACACCCAGCACCTCTGACTTTTTCCCACAGCGCATATGTTTCTTTAGTTCAAAGGGGGGGCATGGCCCTCTAACAATTCTCTCCCCCCAGTTCCAGCACCAGTGGTAGCATGTAGCTGTGCTCTCCAGGAGCAGGGTAGAAGGCCGATTGTGACTCTCAGAATCTCAGTCAGGACTTCCTCCTCTGTGTAGGCTCCAGGGTGCTGACCAGGGCATTGGAGGTTGGGAGTAAAGCCAAAGCTCCACCTGCTCTTCACCTACTTGTCCACTTGCAACCCACCTGCGTTGGAAGAGTAGTAGCAACCAGCCGGCAGCAGCTATCCTGGGCCCTGCATAGGCTCCAGGAATGTGGGTAGCCAGTGGAGGAGGCAAGTGGCTCCTTACACATGCCTGGTCCCCTGTGCAGGAACCCAAGAGAATTCATGATTGATTGAGCCCTAAAGGAATCCCATACTTACCCTCAGTAACAGTCTGCTGACTGCAGCATATGCACAAAGCATTCATGCCTCTGCCCCCAAACTGCCTACCTATTGCCCTAAGACAGTGGTCCCCAAACTTTTTAGCTCACGCCCTCTCTTACCCCTGTCCACCCCTCTCCCATCCCCGGAGCCAGAGCCAAGAGCAGGGCCGCAGCTCTGGGAAGGGGAGACGTGGACAGGGATAAGGGGGCTGAGGCTGGGGCTAACAGCTGGGGGCAAGGGTGGAGCCAGGAGTGGAGCCAAGGCAGGGGGCTGAGGCCGGCAGCCGGGACCCCAGGCACAGGGCCAGCAGCTGGGGCTGGGGCCAGAAGCGGAGCTGGGTGGCACTCCCTCCTCGCACCCTTACCCTCCAGTGGGCCTCAGCTGGTGCCCATCCCTGCATGTTCCTCTGTGCCCCCCTGGGGGGGGTGCACCCCACAGTTTGGGGACCTATGCCCTAATTGGGAAAAAAAACACCCTCGGGTTAAGGAGTGTTACTGCACAAGGCAAGTTGTGACCCTATCGTTAGGTCAGTAAAAGTGATGTGTGAACATTAGTTACTGTTCAGCTTGGTGCTGCAAAACTATACACCACCATGTATTTGCAAACACCAACATATATACTTTATACTACGGATTAAAATAATGTTGAATTCCTGATTAGTCTCCACTAGGAATTTTTTTAAATATGTATAGTCAGTTCTGTTTCAGACTAGAGCTCTTTCTTAATTATACGGTATATGAAAGATTCATTGTAAATCCTTAGCCTCATTTTAATAATACTTACACTTAGGCTAAATTTACCTTGCAACCCCAATCTCCCAGATCAGTAATTGTATTAATTTATTTATCATCTCAGCATTCCACGCTGTGATATGCTTTCTGCATTGCATCATTTCAGTGATAGTTAGCAGCATCTCAAAGAACACGCATGAGGAATAGGCAGATATTTTGTCATTAACAATGGCATATGTTTATTAGACATCATGAAGTACCTTAAATTAACAGTAACGACAAACACTTAACATGTCTCATTTACATATATAACAGTCTACACCAGCAGTGTCTACATCTGTAACAAAGCACAAAAGTAAGCCTTAAAGACAAATGCCAGTGAGGTCATTAGAACCACTTGTGCTCAAACTAAAATCACTAGCTATAGCGCTATATCCCAAAGTACAAAGCAATGAGTGAAGTACTAGCAAGGGCTGTGTCATCTGCCAGTGGTGCTGTACTAATTTGTTGGTACTGCTACTGGAACGTATGGTCTTTGGGGAGGACTTTCAAAAGTGCTCCAGGTAGGCCTGAATTCGCTCCCACCATTGACTTCAGTGAGAACAGTTAGACCAACTCTGAGTGCTCTTGGAAATCCCAGCCTTGACAACATTATGGACCAAAACCACTTTTTCAGTGTGATACAATTACTGCCAGGCTGATTGCACAATCCGCTTTCTGATGATTTGCGGTGCTTTTTTGTTTTGATTAGCGTGCACAGTATGGTGGCATTTTCTTTGTGTCACTTTACTTGACTTTTATTTGATGGTTTCTATGTAAGTCTGAATCCAGGGAAGGAGAATATCAAGTTCACTGATGGCTTTGTAGATGCCCTTTTCTCCAAGCTGTCAGTAAGAGAAAGGTGTTAGAAGCAGAAGTCAGACATGTTTTCAAACAGTGCAACTTTGAAATCAACTATCAGGGCTTTACCTTATCAAATGTTTTCTTTATTTTTTTGACAGCCGTAGTTACTCTAGTAGATGGAGCACATGGTAGCTGAAGGGACAAGAAGAAAATCAAAAGAACTTCTTGTAATGTGGAGTCTGGTGTAAGCAACTGATAATAAGGAAGAACAGAGCCCGTCATATAGCCTCCTTGGAGCTCCTGATACAGATGTGTAAAGGTAGCCGCATTTGGGCCATACTTGCTGTAGTAAATGGGTGAGTTTATATAAGCTTTTGGAAGATATGTGAGCACACTCGGGAAAGCTGTCAAACATAAAACAGTGAAACTTGTACAAGGGACCACTCACATTAGGAACCTCCTTCTTTTAAGAGACCTCTGCAAAGTAGTGAGTGTAATTTGGGGGGGAGAGAGATGGCTCAGTGGTTTGAGCATTGCCCTGCTAAACCCAGGGTTGTGAGTTCAATCCTTGAGGGGGCCATTTAGGGATCTGGGGCAAAAATTGGGGATTGGTCCTGCTTTGAGCAGGGGGTTGGACTAGATGACCTCCTAAGGTCCCTTCCAACCCTGATATTCTATGAATTCCATTCCCTTACATGGTTACTTCAAATGGGTTTAAAGCTATTTACAAAGTTAATTTACGTTTCCATGTGGAATTTGTAATGATTGTTCTTCCCATTTTTAGTTCTAATTAAGGGCCCAATTCTGCAATCTTTAACTGCAAACTTTCAATTCCCATTGAAGTCATTGGGAGTTTTGTCGGAATAAAGTCTGACAACCATTTTCTCCTGTAACTAAATCTTGCAAGGAAGCCATAGATATAAGTGTCAAGTAGTGGTATCTGACCAGCCACATACGGATATCTGAAACATAGGTTTATGTAATCACTGAAGGATCAAAATGAAGCTGGGTGTGGAGGGAAAGGGTTTATTTAGTCTAATCCATACTGTAAAAACTAAAGATTGGAATTCAGTAAGATACTGATCCAGTACATTGCTTTTATCATTATGAATGTTTTTTTCTTCCCTTCAGCAGCCTAGGCTGCCTCCTGCAGTGACCTTCATGGCATCCATCAGCAGATGGGGCCCTACAGCGCTGGCAGCAACATTAGAGAAAGAAAGCAAACGTAACGACTTGCTATCTTTGGCTCTTCAGGAAAAACTGTCAAAACTGCTCATCTGCTTGACTTAAAAAGTGAATGGGCTTGCTCCAGGAGTAAGGTACTGTTCAACGTACGGAGGGCAAAATCCAGAGCTTTATTTAGAAGGACGAAGGGCTGAGCAGCTGCGGTCTGAACCTATGGTTCCAGGGATGCTTAGATCACTGAGCTATCCCTATTGAATTGGCTTTGATTCTTTGACTGAATTGGCATTTAGGGTCAGGGAGTGTCCTTTATGCTGTGTCTGTACATCAACTGGCACAGTGGAGCTCCAAACCTGACTGACACCTCTGAGTGCTACCACAATACAAATAATAAGAATGTGGACTGATTAAATTGATGGCAAATGTCAGGGTTCCCTCCCCACTCTAAACTCTAGGGTAAAGACATGGGGACCCGCATGAAGAGCTCCTAAACTTATTTCTACCAGCTTAGGTTAAAACCCCCAAGGTACAAAATTCCCTGCACCCTGAGAAATGCTTCTCTCACTGCCACCATCAAGTGTTTTAAACAGGAATCCAGGAAAGGAACCACTTGAAGTTCCCCTTCCCCCCCAAAATACCCTCTCAAGCCCGTACACCCCCTTTCCTGGGAAGCTTGAGAATAATCTCCTAACCAATTGGTTACACAGTGATCTAAAAACCCACCCCCGGGTTTTTAAAACCATAGAAAACAGTCAGCTTCTTAAAAGAAGGATTTTATAAAAACAAAGAAGGTAAAATCATCTCTGTAAAATCAGGATGGTAACTATTTTACAGGGTACTCAATTTCCAAACTCAGAGGGATTCCCACTCTGGACAAAACCTTAAAGTTACAGAAAAAAACAGGAATAACCCCTCCCTCTAACACAGGGAAAGCTCACCAAGTAAAACAAACAGAGACCTACTCGCTATGCTGACTAAACTTACTTTAGAAAAGTGAGGTTTGGTGAGAAGATGACTGGTTGAGGAGATTGATTTTCTGCAGGTACTTCTTGTCTTCCAAGATCACTCTAACTCAGACAAAGAGCCACACACACCTTCCCCCCTCCCAAGATTTGAAAGTATCTTGTCCCCTTATTGGTCAGATGCCAGACAGGTCAGATGTCAGTCTGGCTACCTGCATTTCTTAACCCTTTACTGGTAAGAGGATTTTATAGCACTGCATCCGACCCTCTCCCCCTCCTTCCCTTTATTTTTATGACAGCAAAGTAGGGAGTACAGGTCTGGAATTTGTGTAGCAGACTAGAAGACAAACCTAGGGGAGACTCACACTCCCAAAGAACTCACACAAAAAAGACCCCACACACACACAAATCACAGAGCCGCCACAGTCAAGAGCATGAAGCCATTGGCAGTGTCTTTTACTAGCAATGTTCATTTTAAAAGAAGTTTTCCAAGTGATTCAAAAATTATTTTAAACATTGAGACACTCTGACTAAAGATCTCCACTACTCTCAACTCAGGTTAAAATCTTTTGTGATGTCATAGTCCCAGTCATTCTCATGCCTTCTAGGAGTTCTCCGGCAAATGAGGAAGTCAAGATCTGATATTTCTTATTAACAAATCAGGAGAAAAACTACTGAGGTCTAGATTGCCTTTAACCTTTATCAGAGGTGCCTTGGAACATGAAAATGTAAACAAAAGCTATTTTAATGGCTAATGCTGTAACTTTTCTATACAAAATATTTAAACGTTTCTTTTTAGGCTTTTTTTAGGCAAATTAGTCATGATTCTTTATACTTTTAAACAGCCTTACAGTATGCCACCGAACTAATGCATCCAAAAGAGAGGACACTTAATTTATTTTTTTTAATGACTTCATAGATTCATAGATTCCAAGGCCAGAAGGGACCATTGTGATCATCTAATATGATCTTCTGTAAAATACAGGCCATAGAACTGCCCCAAAATAATTTCTAGAGAATAATTCTTCCCCAAGTGTTCGTAGATATTATATACACTGTTCTTTCCACCTAATGGGAAAGTGAGCTATCTGTATGTTTAGGTGGATTATGTTTGGGCTGCGGTGTAAGATCTGCTAGTGAGTCTGAAATTAAATTGCAACAATTCAAATCATGCAATGAATTTGTTGGACTTGGGCGCACTGTTCAAATGTAGGGTAAAAATTTCAGAAGCTTTAAGTGACATAGGAGCCTAAATCCATTGCCAAAAGAGATTTAGGCACCGGAGAACACGTCTCATTGAAATAAATGGGAATGAGGGTCCTCAGTACCTAAGTCACTTTTGAAAGTGAGATTTGGTCTCTTAAATCACATAGATGCTTGTGAAAAATTTTCCCATAGCCTACTGGACAAAGACTTGAGCTGATGGTATAAGAATCAGAAAGATAATATAACACACATTATTTTGCAATGCCTTTATATCAGAAATATTTGGTCAAAAAATAGAAGTTTTTATATAGAGTATGGAATCATATGTTACTGACTGAGTCAGAACTATCTTAGCTATCTGACTTTTCTGGAGTACCTGGGACTATACAAGATACTTGTTTGATAATGAATTACTGTTGCCTTAGTTGTCCAAAGACCTGGATCCCCGGAAGGTGGTACCATCATTGTGTGCCACTCCTCCGAGACCGGTATGTTGACATGGAAGAAATTCCTTCTTATGAGCATCTTATACATAAGATAACTCATAAAAAGGAAGAATGTAGCTTATCTAAAGGAGACAACAAATGTGCAAATAAGAGGATCATGAGATTGCTAAACTATTTGGGGGTGAAGCGGTATAGCAATCCAGGACTGTGTGTAAAGTATTCATTGGTTTTGTTCTTTGTCCACATTTTATGTTATTCTTATGTATGGTTTTGTATCACTGATTTAAAATCAGTATAACGTTTACTTTTAAAAGTGCTATCAAAATGACAAAAATGAGAAACCTTGCCCTATAGTAAATTCTCAAAGCTAATGTTAAATCTTTTCTAAAATACCTGTTTTTTTCTAGTAAAAGAGAGGGGGACTTCTCCCGCCTCTAAATATTTTTTCAGTACAGTTCCTGTCAATATCCAGAAATCTAAACTCTAAAATACTTAGATTTTTATCTAGTAAGCACTGGCTCTAAATGTGCAATACAACACAAAACCCAGTGTAGCTTGTCTACATAGTTATACAGTGCAGGATCCAAGTTATTTGTAGGTTAGAGTGTGCTACAGGTTGCAAAGAGTGCAACTATTTAGTAGTAATTGATATTCATAATTCAGTCATTGCTGGGAGTTTGAGTTTCTTGGAATGTGTTGGTGCCTTTAATGGCATAATTGATTTTCAGAAAAAAACAGTGGAATTTCTTTACATTTTAAATACAATATGACAAACTGCACAGGTGAAAGACATCAAATTATGTCACACTACATGATGGGTGTGCATGCATGTATGTATGAATGTAGTATGTGTATATATATATATATATATAATGCTATAACATACAAAAACCTAGGATGTTCTTAACTATAAAGTCTGAGTACTGGTCGGGTTTTTCCCATTGCTATTTTAATGTTTTCACATGATACAAACATGTAGAATGTGTTTTAGTTGAGCTGTAATGCTGCAAGGCTTCTCTATAGTTGATTATTTTGTACTGCAAATATTTGTATGGAACTAATATCTACTTATACATTTATTAATAGATGTAATTAGATACATTTTGATTCTATAACTTGTGTCACACAATTCTCCGCTCTTTCATTCCTTATCTATATATAAATGGCTAGTCATTTCCAGGTGTGCTGGAACAATTTGTATAGTGGGGGTGCTGAGAGCCACTGAGCCAAACTGCAAACCCTGGATATGATGGAAACCACTTCAAGCACCCCCTGCACCCCTAGTTCCAGCACCTATGGTCACTTATAATCAGTATCCTCTATTTGTGACACCATGACTGGCAATCCTGGAAGAGATAATGACATAGCAAGGGATTGTGATTTCAGGTGAGAGAAAAGTAGGTGGAGGGGATAAATTTCTAAGGACCAACAATCCTGTTTTCATACAAATAAAACTCAGGAAAGTAAATAACTGAAGTTTCATGATACAGTGAAAATTGTTTCAAAATACTTTGGGATTCTTGTCTCATTTTTCATGAAACATGAGCAGCTGTTTCAAATGAAATATTATTTTTTTGCTGCATTAAAGAAGTGTGAGTAAGAATTAGCCACTCATTAAAGGTACTTTGCTGAAGTAGGAACACATAGCAGGTATTATGCTGTGTGAGCATCTCTAGTTATTATGGAGGTCAGTGGAGTTAGGAGTCTTCTGTGAGGGAAAAAACCCTGTCTTCGGGCTTCCCTCACATGGAGTGTTTTCTGTGTCGGCACAAGACAATCTCCAGGAGATTGTGCCCTGCTGTGCTGGGGCATAGGATAGAGTTGAGAGTCCCCCTCTTCCAGCCTTACCCTGTCCAATTGCAGCCTCAGTGCTGAGGTTGTAGCTGCACCCTGGAAGCAGTAGGTGGAGAGTGGGTTGGGAGTAGGCTCTATGGTACACGTGCACACACACAGAGCAGCACTAGCTCTAGGCGTATGCTAAATGAGTGTAGTAAAATTTTCCCCCGCACAACTGGGAAGCCCCGGGAAAGCACTGAGCTCCCCAGAGAGCTTCCGGTGCTCACCCAAGGAGCTGTGACTCTGAATCACCCTTTTCTGGTTCCCAGGATAGCCTGGCTCACTTCGCTTCAAAGAAGATACTCACACAGTTGTTTAGGTTCTCCTGCAGAGCCTGAAAGGCGCTAACCACGTATACCTTGTCACCTTCAAAACCAAGACCTCCAAAAACATTTTTCATGTAGAATGAGAGAAGCTGATCTCGAACGCTGCAATTTTTCTGAAAACAAAGTAAGTCAGACATTAATTCAATGAGAAACTGTCCATCAGATTTGGCCTAAAATTTAAGTTTTATCAAATTCAGGCTTTATAAAATGCACAGGCAATAGGAATCCTTTAATCAATTTCTTTATCATCCCAATGGACAGCCATTTGCTTTTATTTTTTTTAACAAATAAACATTACCCCAGCGGGGTTTGCAACCCAGACAGTGCAATATTGTGCTAACCCAAAAGCGAAATACACCAGAGACTGATCATTAACAAAAGTACAATCAATGAATCTATTATTTTCTGTCCTAAAATGCAAAACATAGACAAATATAGTGAACCCTGAATTACATTATTTGGGCCAAATTATAGGTGTCCTTATGTGGATTCACTGGGAGGCAGGAGTCCAATTCTCCTCTTCCAGTGCAATACTTGGGGAGGGGAAGCGAGGATTTCAACGCAGCTGCTTGGGATTCCTGAGTGCTATGTGGGGCCACTAGCCTTCCTGCCATAATACACGCCCCTAACAGGCCATATATGGGCAGGTTAGGGGCATAACTGTGGTCTTGGCTCTCAGGTGAACTAGCTAGCCCCTGGAAAGTACAAGCTAGCCCCTGGAAGAGCACCTGCTATACTGTTTTCACTGGTGTAGCAAGTGCCTCTTTGAGCATGCGCTTCCCCCCGTTTCCCCCAGACCCAAGCACCACTACCGGTCTTCCCAGTTATCCTCCCAGATACTATGCCAGCCTCTACCTTATACAGGGACAAAGTGCCTCCAACTGCCCCCACCTGGCACTACAGTCACTCAGCCCTTCCCTTTCCCATTCCCTCCCCCTACACCCCAGTGCTGTGTGGTCTGTAAGAGAATCTTTTTCAGTGTTAATAGGCCAGTGTGTTATTTGTATCCTCAGTAGGGAGTTTCTCAATCTTTGGTTTTCAGCCTAATATTGTCCCTCAAAATTAAACACGAATCACCAAATTCTCTGTCAGAAACCATTCCTTTTGATTAGCCACTCCAACCTCATTCAGAATGAAATATGATCAAAGTAAAGAAGTGGAAAACAAAGAATCCAGATCTTACCATAAACAACTTTTTGGTTGTCTTTTTTAACAATCTTCTGTTCTTGATGAGATCTTTCTATAAAGAATAATGAATTAATATTAATTTAGATTAATATTCATCTAACCTTCACCTCCAGATCAGGAGGAAAGATGTTTTGTTCTGTGTTTGTATAGCACCTAACACAATAGGGTCCTGGGCCATGGCTGGGGCTCCTAGGTGCTATGGTAATACAAATAAATAATAATAATAATTAATACATAGGACTAGAAGTCAGGAGATCTGAGTTCTGTTCCCAACTCTGCCACACACTTCCTCCATGACCTTGGGAAAGTCACTTAACCTATCTATGCCCCCTCTTTTTACCCATCTTTAAAACTGGGATAACAATACCGTCCGATCTCACGGCAGTGTAGTGAGGATTAATGTATTAAAAATTTCCAGGTGCTCAGATACTCTGATGCCACAGAAACATCTGTAAGTAGGTAAAAATGAACATATAATCGTTCCAACCAATGGGATTAACTTACTGGAATAGATGCTTTGAAAGTAGTTGCCTTGACATATAGGTTATCTGTCACTTTGGAGATCATTCCTTTTCGACAGCTGTTCTTGCCTGAGGATGCCTTTTTGCCTTCAGCAATGAAAAGACACAGTAGAACTAAAAGCAGACCAGACCTGAAAAGAGAATAAGGTCTCATTCTCCCCACTTCTTCCTGCCTCTGGTATAGTCACAGCAGCTGTGGGATATAGCAAGACTGGTTAGATGACAAAGGTTAACCTAATTTTGTTAACCCTCAAAGCAGCTTCTCTGCTGAGATGTTCATATAGATAATTTATTGCTGATGTGTTGGTAGATCACTTTTGTTGCTCTATTTTTATACATCTTGCTCCACTTTCAGCTAGTTTGACCACACCATCTGTGACGTTTGTAAAAGACATCTCCATATTTACTGGCAATAAGGGCTAGGTTTCCAAGAAAGAAGAGCTTTGCTCTCACATAGAAAGGCTTCTTTCTTTTTCTTCAGTGGTCTACTGAAGAGAAAATGGTTAAATTGGTTAGCTTGGTTTTGTGACAAAAGCTAGTGAGTTTCTGAATATTTTCTCAAGTGTAAAGGATTTCTGCAAAGCGTGATGGTAGCTTTTTCCAAAACACATGCCATAGTTTGAAACTATTCTAAAAGCATTAGAAAACCAGTTATTGCCAAGGAAATGTACTAAGCTGGCATCCGACCTGTGATCTTGTATTTTAAGGATTCTATTTGAGCTAATGAATTCTTGCTGTAAGTACATTATGAAATAACCTATGTCATAATAGAGAAAACACCATTTATTTTAATTTTTAAGATGTCGTTTTTTAGAAAATATGAAGGGATGACAATGAACTACCATGAAAGTGGTTGTGGTGGTGGGAGTCACATCATGGTGCTGTTCTGTGTAGTTTTCCCAGTTCTTTTTCTTAGCATGCGAGCACTGTTCACTCATTAAAAAAAAGTTTGTATTTTTTCGGGAAGCTGTGGTAGGTAACATGGGAGTTTGCGCTCTGCCTTAATCTCTCTAATTAGAGTCACTTATCAAAGCAAAATTGCTCCCTGGGAACCAAGCACTGGTGTTTGGATTGAGATCCCAAAAAGACAGGATTGCCTATGTACTGTTTGTGACCACCTCTGTTCAAGGACTGGTGCCTGTAGAGTGAAATTAAAAAGTTGCATGAAGAATATACCGAGAGGCTGTTGAACGGGAAATCTATCTGTAAGGTCTCAGAATCTCCTATAACTTGGCAGAGGGGTGACAGAATTAAAAGCATTATGGGTAAGATAGTTACTTCTGCACAAAGGGCCAAATGGAGCGATGCCAGTTTACACTAGCTTTGGATCTGGCCTAGAGACTTTAGGGTTTAGAACTGTCAGGTTCTGAGATGAAATTGGATCAATGGTCCAAACTTATCTCTAGTGTGACTCCATTGACTTTAATAAAGTTATAACAAGGATAAATTTAGAACTGCATTAAAGTAAATAGAGTTAAACCAGAGATGAGAAGTTGTTACACCTGGGATGAATTTGCCCCAGTGGTCCAGCTGCCTGATCTGTGCTCAGTGTAAGGCCATGTGCCAGGAGATAGTAGCTTTCAGCCATTTTTATAGATGATCCTAGGGCCAGTTTAGTCCCTACTGGAAGATAGAATAGTCTATAGAAATACTAGAGGAATAAGATGAGTTCATAGAGGATAGATCCGTCAATGGCTATTGGCCAGGATGGGCAAGGATGGTGCCCCTCACCTCTGTTTGCCAGAAGCTGGGAATGGGCAACAGGGAATGGATCACTTGATGATTACCTGTTCTGTTCATTCCCTCTGGGGCACCTGGCATTGGCCACTGTCGGAAGACAGGATTCTGGGCTAGATGGACTTTTGGTCTGACCCGGTATGGCTGTTCTTATGTTCTTACGTTCTTCAATGGGATTACACATGTGCTTAAAGTTATACATGTTCTGAAGCACTTTGTGGAATCAGGTCCTTGGAGAGCTTTTTAAAAAGAAGAGAGACAAAGACAAGGTAGTAATGGGGATCACCTAACATTTTGGAATTATGGAAGGGGAGGAGAGCTAAGGTCCCTTGGATGTGTTTAGTGCTACCTTAAGCTTTGGGTTCTGTGTTTACTGTTTGAATACCATAGTGAACAGACGTGACAGATCAGATGTAGTGAACTTCGTGACAATTCCTGTAGTTTAAAATAGCTTTAAGCATTATAGCAGCTGTCTCCTTGTTTGTGCGTGGAAGTGGATCTCAGGGCACAGGACTAATATATTCAACGTGCCGTACTCTGCTGCAAATTTCGCGGCTGCATCGCCTCATCTCTCTCCCCCTACACTCCGCCCCCCCACCCCACGCAGTGTCAGGAGAGTTCCAATTATAAATGGGCCACGTAGCCCAGCAGTGATGGGCTTTCGCAAGAAGTCTGATGATCGTGTGCACCACTGAAACTTCAGACGTGGCTGAAAAGCTCTTTGGTCCGGAAGTTTCATTTTCCACTTTCCGCATGCTCCTGCCACAGAGTGAGAAGGCATTAGTGACTTCAGTCTACTGGGCTTCTCCACCTCTGCAGAGCTCCCCACATGACTCAGCAAGCCAGAGAGCAATCTTTCTGTGGCCATGGAATCCAGCTCAGACCTAGATTAACTGGTGCAGAAGGTTGGCATGCCAATAATAAAAATAACTAAAGAAAATGGAGCTCCCTTGTATAATAACTTTATAGTTCAATACAATGAACATTTAGAGCTTAATTCTAATCATAGATATGTAGGCGGGTACCATCTTATAGCACACCTTGGAATATCGGCTGCAGTGCTGACATCCTATTGAAATGCTGACTAAGCTACTGGCTCATTAAAAGTTGGCATACTTGCTTAGTTTGTAAACTGTTTGGAGCAAAGACTGCCTTCATAATAAGGGTTGATACAGTGCCCAGTACTATGGTAGCTCAGTGCTTGATTGGGGCTCTTAAACCCTTCCATAACACAAATAATAAATAATATTTATAATACTCTTGGTAGGTATCTGAATCCTGAAGCACTGAAGCTTTTCAGTACTTTAAATGTATGTGGTTCAACTGAGAAAAAATTCAGTTCACCAACTTTTTAGCATAATGCCTGCACTTCTAACAGTCCATGCTAAGGAGAGCTGCAAAGATTCATATAGACACCAGTGCTCAAATCTCCAGAGCCAGTTTGAGGACACTTGCAAGACCCAAAATGACAGAGTGCTGCAATCTTAGGTCTCAGCAAGATTATCTGAAGTGATGGATTCTTGTTGGGTTTTGTAGATGGCAGCACCCATGTTGACTTTGGGACAGAAAGAAGTGAGGGGCCCTAGTGACTAGCCTCTTGAAGAAAAGTTTGGAAAGGAATAGCTCCAGACGTCCAAAGCTGGCTCTGCAAGCTTCTTAACATTGTTAGGGGAAGTGTTTCAGTTCAATACATAGATAGATAGGTGTAGATACACTAGATAGGTGCAATATACTGTTACATTTATATACCACTCCCTGTATCCTTCAGTTACCATCTATGATGTTTATGAACTATGACTAGCCATTTGAGTTAATATGTTTTTATAATTACTAAACATTATGAGACAAGTTTTCAGACATGGATGCCTAAATTATGCATACACACTTTGCACCTGGGCATGTGATGATTCCGTGCAAGGACCTTTATATAAGATACATAAATGCATTGTTTTAGTTGACCACTAAGTGTTCACAATTATACATATGCAATTATGAGTGTAAAAATGCACATTACTAAATCTGGGATTATATAAATACCACATCCAGAATATTTTAGGTTGTTGTTAGAAGAGAAACTTCAGAACACTCCAAAGGCATTAGATAAAGTAGAATGAAAACTTAAACTTGGGGAAAGAAAACAAAATATTGTTACTCTTATGCTGGAGATTTATCTCTATTTGTAGTATGTAAATAACACCATGTCAGTGGTATAGAATGTGAATTGTTTTAAAACACTCTGGTTATCTTCTCTCCTCCTTTGGAAGCCTGTAATGGTTCAATTGGTCAGAGAGTCTAATCTTTTTAACCTTAATCACTGATCTGTTTTCATTTGACTTTTTGTAAAACAGCTGATTGTCAACAGATTTATTTCAAATTAGATAACTACTGTAAGTTTTACCTCAATCATCTGATCAGAATATCTCAGATCAATCGGACTTCTTAGGGTCAGTCTACAGGTTATATTCAGATTCCAGTTTGAAATCTCCAAGGCACAAACATTAAAACTTTCCTATTGTGCATCTTTTATCAGTCTCCTTCCCTTTCACAATCATACAAGATAAAAACTTAAATTTTCAAAAGTGATCGTAATTTTAGTGTCCAATTCTGGATGCCTGAGAAGGGTCTACATTTCAGAAGCTGGGGCTCAGCGCTTTTTGAAAATCAGGCCCCTTTAAAATATTTCAAGCTGGACATGAAAAAACTGAGGCATCCAAAATCACTAGTCACTTTTGAAAATTAATTCCTTGATACAGGCTAAGAACTACACCCACTTATACTGATTTTACTGTCGATACTCTTGACGGCTGCTGAATACGTGTTTATTTAGGTAACGCAATTAGGGCATAGGAAAAATAGTATTCAAGTGTAGGCATGCTAGTCTCATAATCAACTCAATTAACTACAATGATTCTAAATTCCTCATGGAGCATTATTATTTTTCTGCCACCAAATTCATATTAACAAAAGTCCAAAGCAGAGTTAATCTGTGAGAATACCTTGCAACCTAAGACATCAATCTTGAACTTCCACCAATAGTCATAATACTATTCCTAGCTCTTATTTTCTTACAAAATGAATAGATGTTCACCACTAGTTCCAATCTGTGAACCTTTTTTCTCTTGTAATTTCAAGAGGGTTTTCGAAAAGTTTGTTACAGTTAACAAAGAGCTAAATGGAAACCTGGGTGTGTATCAGTGATAGAAGAATCCCTACAGTACCTAGAAGTAAGATGATACACACTACCTATTTTTAATTAGAAATGTTATTTCTGCCTCCCCCTCTTTGCCCCATTTTTCACAATGTTTCTCTGAATTTGTTTTCCACTCTGCCCACTCTCTGCTCTATTTTTTTTTCCATTTCTTAATCTGAATTTTTTTTCCACTTCACTCCCTCATCCAAGGTTGCACCAGGAGAAATTCCAAGCTCCTGCAGGGGATCCATAGGAGGGGTACTGGCTGAGGTGAACTGAGAGATGAGCTAAAAAACTACGACCTTCCAGTGAGTAAAGCCTCAATCTTGCAAAGACTTCAGGGGATGGAGAAAACAACATTACAGTGGTGAGTAGGATTGACTTAACATTTCGAAAAGACAGTTTCATTCTTAATCCAATAAATAATATAATTTCTGGAAAATCTCCTGAAACTACAGTGATACTTTATTATATATAGGGAAACTTGAGAGACATAGCCAGACAGTAGAGAAAGTGTTGGAACTGATATATGGAGCAAGTGAAAAACAGATGACAAACTGCCCTGAGAAAAATCATAAGATCTGGTAGAATTTTTTGTTTAGTTGAAAAACATTTTCAATACAGAATGGCTTTTTTAATCAAATAGAAATTTCTATGGGAAATGTTCATTTTAATTAAAAAAACAAAAATCTGAAGCCAACCAAAAATCACTTTCTGGTTGTTGACAACCAAAACAAGTTTTGGTTAGTTTTGTATTTTGGGCTGAAATGTGTCAGGTTTTGGTTGATGAAAACAAATATTTTTAGTGTGCTTCCAGCAGCTAAACGTCTGCTTGGTGAAGGTTCAAATCATTACAAACATCCCATAACCTATTCTCCAGTGGTGGGCCCAGAAAAAGAAGACCTGCTTAGGAAGGTAATGGGATAGTGGCACATGGTAAATGTGATGATTTTCTAGAATCTTCTCTCTATTTTGTGGTTAACCATTCTTTATGTTTCTCTCCTCTGTATTCTCACTGGGGGTATTCCTTTCTTTTCTTTGTTAGCTGCAGGTCTTAAGGAATCTCATTATTTGGGAAATGACTTACTTTCTCTGATCTTAAATATTTTTGCCGGGTAGAGTTCATTATTTTAATTAACCCTCTGAAATATTACATGTCTGTGTTCTTTCAAAAGACAAAATACAGGAATTGAATGATGAGTCATACAAAAGATACTGATTTTTAAAAAGTATATAAAATTCAACAAGACTAATGCACAAAAATGAGCACTATAGAAACAGTTAAGCGCAGTGAAAAAACTGGGCTTCTTTTAGCTATCATTTATACATAAGAGAGTGAACTAAAAAATGAAACCTAAAAGGTTATAGAAAAATAAAGCATCATAAGATATTATTGATATTTAGATAGTAAGACTGCATCAGATCTTTCAACAGCTGTATCCAGTTCTTCACCTACAAGAAGTATTACTATTTATTAAACTAATACATTTTGAGACTTTGCATTATAACAGAAAAAATATATCATTTATTTTAAATAAAATGTAGTTTATGATAATGATAACACTGATGTCTAAAACCTCAGAGAATATACTTCAGATGATAAAGATAATATTCGTTGCATCAATTGTGTGTTATTTTAGCAATATCAGGAAAAAAGTGAAATATTATTTTCATTTAACTGCAGATGACTTATGCATTTCCAGGCCTAATAATCTGATCTTTGTGATCTGCCATTGTGAAAATTAGTATAATATTTCTAGTTACAGCAGAAGTATTTTACAAAATAGAAGATGTTTTAAAACACATATAACACATTTTCAGTATGTTTAAAAGAGGGTCAATTGCAACCAATTACATTTTAAAAGTTGAAACTTTAACGAAGAGCTTTTAACTAAGCTAAACTAAGAGTATCAATAAATTCAGCAAAAAGAAAATAAGAAAGAAAGAAATACTTGTGGCACCTTAGGAATTCTCCCAAATCTAAATATTTATAGATTTAATGACGTTTTTAGTGAGTTCTAATTTACAGCAAACAAGCAAGTTATTTTTGATAAGTGTTCCCATTAGAGCTTTAAGCACCAATTCAGCAAACAGAGGTTCATGCACTTAACTTTACTCACGTGACCAAAGTTAATGATAAGAACATAAGAACAGACATACTGGGTCAGACTTTAAGCATGTGAGCAATCCCATTGAAGAACATAAGAACGGCCATACTGGAACAGACCAAAGGTCCATGTAGCCCAGTATCCTGTCTTCTGATGGGGGCCAATAGCAGGTGCCCCAGAGAGAATGAACAGAACAGGTAATCATCAAGTGATCCATTCCCCGTTGCCCAGTCCCAGCTTCTGGCAAACAGAGACTAGGGACACCATCCTGCTCATCCTTGCTAATAGCCATTGATGGACCTATCCTCCATGAACTTATCTAGTTCTTTTTGAACCCTGTTATAATTTTGGCCTTCACAACATCCTCTGGCAAGGAGTTCCACAGGTTGACTGTGTGTTGTGTGAAAAAATATTTCCTTTTGTTTGTTTTAAACCTGCTGCATATTAATTTCATTTGGTGGCCCCTAGTTCTTGTGTTATGAGAAGGAGTAAATAACACTTCCTTATCTACTTTCTCCACACCAGTCATGATTTTATAGAACTCTATCATATTCCCCCTTAGTCATCTCTTTTCCAAGCTGAAAAGTCCCAGTCTTATTAATCACTCCTCATATGGAAGCCATCCCATACTCTTAATCATTTTTGTTGCCCTTTTCTGAATCTTTTCCAATTCCAATATAGCTTTTTTGAGATGGGGCGACCACATCTATGCACATTATTCAAGATCTGGGCATACCATGGATTTATAGAGAGGTAATGTGATATTTTCTGTTTTAGTATCTATCTTTTTCTTAATGATTCCCAACATTCTGTTTGCTTTTTTGTCTGCCGCTGCACATTGAGTGGATGTTTTCAGAGAACTATGCACAATGACTTCAAGATCTCTTTGTTGAGTGGTAACAGCTAATTTAGACCCCATCATTTTATATGTATAGTTGGGATTATGTTTGCCAATGTGCATTATTTTGCATTTATCAACATTGAATTTCATCTGCCATTTTGTTGCCCAGTCACCCAGTTATGTGAAATCCTTTTGTAGCTCTTCGCTACCCTCTATCTTGGGTAGTTTTGTAGCATCTACACATTTTGCAACCTCACCCCTTTTTCCAGATCATTTATGAATATATTGAATAGTATTGGTCCCAGTACAGACCCCTGGGGGACACCACTATTTACCTCTCTCCATTCTGAAAACTGACCATTTATTCCTACCCTTTGTTTCCTATCTTTTAATCAGTTACCAATCCATGAGAGAACCTTCCCTCTTATCCTATGACAGCTTACATGTACACATGTTTTTGCAGAATTGGGGATAGATCAGGTCAGAAAATAGAGATTTTTCCACAGAAAATATTTACCTTTCATAAAAAACCATTTACCTTTTATCAAAAACTCAAAATTTTCACCCAAAAACTGCTGAAAACTGAAATATTTTTGCTTTTGGGCCAGAAATGTTCAGTTTTCAGTTTTTTGATTTTACAACAAAACATTAAAACTTTACCAAGAAAGTAAGCCCTTTCAGTGAAAATTTTTGTTTAGTCACAAACCCAATTTTGCACCAGGAAAAAAATTTTCAGAGGAAAAACTTCAACAAGCTCTAACACAGGCCTTAGTGTTATCGTTCTGTACAGAAAATCCCTTAATCTTGCTGGGTTTCTCATCTACATCTGTAGAGGCAAGTTAAACCTGTACCACTGTGCACTGAGTGATAAGCTCAAGTCCCCTAAAGATATCTTGTTTAAAGATATCTCTTTCCACCCTTCAGAGTCTTTTATCAATATCATCCTGGAAGGAGACAACAGAAATGATTCAGATATAATAAGAATAAACCCAAACATTAGCCCAATTTGGACCAAAACCAAACATCTGATTAGCTCTTTTTTTTGGTTTTAGATTTTTCTCAAATGTCTGTGCTTATTGTAGGTCACAACCTGAGGCAGAAATCCCTCAAGGAAGGTGTTTCTCCCCCTGCATCTCCCTTGCTCCAAACTTGGAAGTTCTGAAAATCTCACAAGAAAGACATCCTCACAAGATTTCTAGCCTTTTTCTCCAACCAAACTATTTCAATATGTTCAGCGGGCTCCCGATAAGCATCTGATTTTTAGATGTTTATCTAAAATTTTGAACCTATTGAAGTTTATTCTTGCTAATCTGTCACCACTGCATGATAACATCATATTTATCGCATATTCCTGTAACCACACAGCAAAGACAGGGAGATAATTTATAAATCTGCAACTTCTCCCTTATCTTGGTTTAGATAATGAGGTTACCTAATAAACCTAACAATCATAGGCAAAAATTCAGACTGCTTCTCTGCTTTTTAAAAATATGGAAGGGGTGAGTTGCTACAAACACCCTACTTTTAAAGACTCTTCACTGTTTTTTCTCACATAAAATGCAAATTTTAATATTGATATGCATTTTCAATGTTACTGGGTCACCAACATAAGAGGATGTTTGCAGAGAATGTTCTGTTACTAATTTTAAAATAGAAATGGAAAACTTAAGAAATATCTACAGGGGAAATATGAATTCACACTATTGCTGCCTGGATGTTCTTAATGTAAAAATCAGTAACAATATGTAAAGCTTTTCACGTGCCAACACTTATACAAGTAAGTATTGGAGTCAGTGAAACTATTCATGTCAGTGAAGTTAAGCATGTGTGCACATGTCTGCCGGATCAAAGCCTAAATCACTGATTTTATTTAGGCTATGTCTACACTAGTGGGCTTACGGCAGCACAGGTGTACCAATGCAGCTGTTCTTCTGTACGATCTCTCGTGTATCCACCCTATGCTGAAGAGAAAGAGCTTTCCCATTGACGTAATTAATCCACCGTCAAAGAGCAGCAGCAGCAATGTCAATGGGAGAAGCTCTCCTGCTGACATAGCACTGTGCACACTAGCACTTATGCCAGCGTAACTTATGTCGCTCAGGGGGATGGAATATTCACCCCCCAGAGCAACATAAGTTTTGCCAACATAGGTTATAGTGTAGACATAGCCTCAGATTCATAGTTGAAGTGTCCAAAAGTCATGACCATATAACCAAAACATCACTGCAAGATACAAAATGAGTTGACTATCTCAGACTGCTTCCTTCTAGGCAGGTCTCCATGTAGCAGAAACTCCCTCACACCCCTAGCTGCCCCACCAGGGAGATGTGCCAGTAAGCTTTGTGCATCACCTCGGATTTTAAGTGCACCACTTAGACGCACATGAACCCTTATCACAGCATCGTGGAGCTGCACAACTGGGGGGGTTTTTACCACCCCACCATAGCACTACCAGAAATAGTAGAATGTTGCACTGCACTTGTGTGAATGTTAAAGGTGAACATCTATGTATGTATTTATTATATTGTTTGTAAATGTTGCACTTAGTAAAACAACTATTCTTCACTGGGAAAGAGTCACAAGCAATGTGGGAATCCTCCGAGTTCAGATATTTTTGAGTTGTCAATGTGCAAAATGAGGTTAAGAACAGGGCCGGCCCACAACATTTTGGCACCTGAGGCGGGGAACTCAAATGACGCCTCCTCACTTGGGCCAAAACTTTGAAAGGTCTCTTGTGCCCTCCTTCCTCCAGCACAGCACTCCACCATCTCTGTGCATCTAGAGCAGAGAGAATACATATGCATCAGCAGCAGACACAATTTTCTACACTCTGGGTCCTAGTGGCGCCCCCATGCCCCCCCCCCTCCCCGGAAAGTGCAATTACGTAACTCAGGGATTCTCAGCCTGGGTTAGAACCATTATCCTTTAGTTTGAAGCACAGAGTGAAGGGCGGGCTGCAATTTTTTCTCTCATAACATGTGAAGGTTCACACTATAGAAAGGCTTGAAAAACCACTGACCTAACTCCAAAATGACAGAAGAGGTTTTATTCAAACCTATGAGAAAAGTTTACCAAAGCTGAAGGATGGAGAGTTTGGAAAGGTAGGAACAAATGACAATCGGGTGTTATAATGGAAATCTGTATATAAACTTAACATTAGTGAATTCTATACTAGAATTCCCCAGGGAATCGTCAATAATGGGAGGTTTTGGAGCACAGCTCCCATAAGACAGCATTGATTCTTCACTTCCACTTTAACAAATGTATTAAATATTGCACTATAATTCAGTCAGTATAAACACAGATTAAGAGCCTGAGCTTGCACCCTGTGAAATCAGTGGGAATTTTGTCACTAATGTCAGTGGGATCAGGAATAGGCTCTTGAGGACCTGGGTAGTTTGATACAACTCATATATATCAATGAGTAATGAAGCCTGAATCCAGAAACTTCAAGAATAGACTAATCACAAAAAAACTGACTAGCTTTCATAATTTATCACAAATAAATGAGCGGGCTACCTGCACATTTTCAAGACTGAATGAGCCGTGTGCACTAGGAGGTAGGAAACTGCTCCTTGTTGGAGAGCTAACTAAGTTAAAACGGTAGGTTTTTTGTCAATGCAACCTTGCAATTCTCAGGAAACAACATCATCTCACATTCAGTCATTCTGAAACTGGGCCTCAGATTTCCATCGTAGAGTCTCACAAGTTCTCTTAGACGAGGATACCCTAAAGTTTTAAGTGGGGCAACAGTCAAATATAATTTTTCACTCCATTTCTTTACAGTATTTCCATCTGACTTGTTTTTAGTAAAACAGGGAGTGATTATTGGTTTCGAAACACTTGCCACGTGTCCATGCCTCAATTTCTACAAAGAACACTGGCATGGTTCTGCCAGTATTTAATCCTGCCCCTTAAATGGTGATGATATGTTTAAAGCAATGGTTCTCAATCTATTTACCATTATGGGCCACATATGAAGCTCTCTATGCGTTATGTGGGCCACATCCACACAATATATAAACTACCTGTAGGGCCCTGAGAATGTCACATGGGCCGCAGCTGTGTGTTGATCGCGCCGCAAGCAGCCCGTGGGCTGCAGGTTTAGAACCATTAGCTTAAAGATTACTTTTGTTTATTTATTTGGGTGGCCTGTTGGGTTATTTTTGCTGAAGGTAAGTGGATGGTTGTTTTCAAGATATTTTTTATTTTCTCCCTGGAGGTGGGAAGGGATAGGAATACTTTTCTTTTTAAAAACATTAATCAATATATTCCTATTAACGGTAAGGAAACCAAAAGCTGTGCATTTCACCTGAGGATTGGTACCTAATGTTAAATGGAGACAGATTCCTCTGATTTACATAACTTCTACAATGCTTAATACTTTTGTTAGTGATGAACATGCCTCATTGGCCAAAGGCACTCTCATTTGACTATCTCTGAAGTTACATGTTAACAAACAATCCACACACAGGGAGAAATATATTACAAAGGTGTAACTTGATAGCTATATATTACAGACATAGAACTGTTATTACCCCTACCATAGTTTCAGTTACACCATTTAACCTATCCTCCATATGTGGCCTATTAGCAACATTGTTCGATTTTCTTGAATTATGGTCAGGAATCTCAGGGATGCTATGTTATTTTCAAGCTTATATTTGCATATGTGGCATGTTGTTGGGTAGATGTCCTTTAAACTGTACTCAGGGTTATATTCCAGGCTTTATTCTTTGGCATATTTATAATCTTTCTCATGACAGCATCATTCATAGATCTGGGATCTGATTCTCGTCTCAGTTAAACCTATTTTATACAGGTTGTAAATCTACTGACACCTGAGTTACACTGATGTGAGTAAGAGTAAGATGAGGCGCTTAGAGTTGGAAAGGGCTAAGCTGGGTCCAACAGGTAACCCTAACAGTCCTTCTTCAGGCACCGCTCCCCATTCCAAGAAATTCCCCACATACAAGGTATGCGATGATACAGAGGCCTTCTTAGAAAATGTTGAAAGGGCCCTGCCTTGGGTACAACACCCCTACAGACCAGTATATGGTGGAGCTGAGGCCACAATTCAGTGGACCCTTTTTTAAACAAAAGGCCATAATTAGAATGGGGCTAACACCTGAGCATGCCCGTCGGCGGTTCAGAGCCCTAAGGTGGAAACCAGACATGGCATTTTCCCAACATGCCGACCGCATTGTAAAAAATTGGGATGCCTGGATATCAGGAGCAAATGTTAAATCTCTGGAAGATCTGTCTCTCCTCATACAAATGGAGCAGTTCTTAGAGGGTGTTCCTGAGGAAACAGAAAGGTACATCCTAGATGAGAACCCCAAAACTGTTATCGAGGCAGGGGAGATTAGAACCAAATGGGTGGAGGTGACGGAGAAGAAAAAATCTAGTAATAGTTGGTGGGGTTACCAGAAAGGGCAACACCCCACCATCGAGGTCAGCCCAAAGCCCCACCTCACATGAAGGAGCCCTCCACACAGCCAGGGAGACCCCAGATGCAAATACCCCCAGAGCGAAGGGAAACTGTGAGTGTGGGCGGGAGGAAGATTACTGCATGGAGAGACACTGGAGCACAGGTGTCAGCTATCCACCAATCCCTGGTGGACCCCAAATTCATTGACCCAGAGGCCGAAGTGATGGTGCAACCCTTAAAAGCCAACTCGTTTAACTTGCCTCCAGCCACGTTGCCTGTTCAGTACAAGGGCTGATCAGGAATCTGGACTTTTGCAGTCTGATGATTATTCCATTCCCATGATGCTGGGAGAAGACTTAGCCAACCATGTGAGACTAACAAAAAGTGTGGGGATGGTCACCCACTGCCAGACTAAACAGGCCTCCATACCTAACTCCAGTCCTGAGCCTCCTACAAGGACCCAGCCAGAGGTGGTGAAACCAGACCCCAGACCAGAATCTATGGCAGCAGTTGTAGATCCAGTTCCTGGGACCCAGCCAGAACTAGCCCAAAGATTGGAACTTGCAGAGCAGTCAGCAGCAGAGCCCATGCTTGCAACTCCCCCAGAGTCTGGGGAGCCAGCACCAAAGGGCACCACAGAACCTGCACCTGTAGCAGCAGCTAAATCGGCACAAGAAGCTCAACCAGAGCCTGAAATACAACCTAGTGCACCAGCGGAGAGCGGTTCACAGTCAACGGAGACACCCCCATCACCTACACTACTTCCTGTGGGACCAAGCCCAAGTCCACAACCCAGTGAGGAACTAATGTCTTCAGCATCCAGGGAACAGTCTCAGGCAGAGCAGGAAGTGGATGAGAGACTCAAGGGAGCTTCGATGGTGGCACGGAGTGACCCACCGCCTCTCAGCTCTTCCAATAGATCCAGGTTTGTTGTAGAAGGAGGACTCTTATAGAAGGAAATCCTTTCTGGTGGGCACAAGGAGGACTGGCATCTTCAAAGACAGCTGATAGTTCCAACTAAGTATAGGGAAAAGCTCTTGAGCAAGCCCACGATCGCCCTAGTGGCCATGCTGGGATGAACAGGGCCAAACACCGTTTGGGGAAGTCATTTCACTGGGGGAGGCGGGGCGATGGGCAAGGCATTTCTACCTATGTCCAGTCTTGTGAGGTGTGCCAGAGGGTGGGAAAGTCCCAAGACCAGGTCAAGGCCCCTCTCCAGTCTCTGCCCATAATTGAGGTTCCATTTCAGCATGTAGCTGTGGATATCCTTGGTCCTTTCCCTAAGAAGACACCCAGAGGAAAGCTGCACATACTGACTTTCATGGATTTTGCCACCCAATGGCCGGAAGCAGTAGCTCTAAGCAACACCAGGGCTAAAAGCATAAGCCAGGCATTGGTAGACATTTTTGCCAGGGTAGGTTGGCTCTCCGACATCCTTACAGATTTGGGAACTAACTTCCTGGCAGGGACCATGAAACGTCTTTGGGAAGCTCATGGGGTAAACCACATGCTTGCCAGCCCTTACCACCATCAAACGAATGGCCCAGTGGAGATGTTTAATGAGACTTTGGGGACCATGATACGGAAATTCATGAATGAGCACTCCAATGATTGGGACCTAGTGTTGCAGCAGTTGCTCTTTGCCTACAGGGCTGTACCACATCCCAGTTTGGAATTTTCACTCTTTGAACTCATTTATGGCCATGAAGTTAAAGGGCCATTACAGTTGGTGAAGCAGCAATGGGAGGGGGTTACATCTTCTCCAGGAACTAACATTTTGGACTTTGTAACCAACCTGTAAAACACCCTCAAGGACTCGCTAGCCCTTGCTTGAGAAAACCTACAGAATGTTCAACAAGAACAAAAGGTCTGGTATGATAAACATGCCACAGAGCGTTCCTTCAAAGTAGGTGACCAAGTCATGGTCCTAAAAGTGCTCCAGGCCAATAAGATGGAAACATCGTGGGAAGGGCTATTTACGGTCCAAGAGTGCCTGGGAGCTGTTAATTACCTCATAGCATTCCCATACCCTATCCTAAAATATACTATGTTAATTCCCTAAAGCCCTTTGAGTCCCAAGAAATCAAGGTTCTCCAGTTTACAGCCCAGGAGGGAGACGATGCTGAGTGGCCTGAAGGAGCCTACTATGAAGGAAAAAGCAACGGTGGTGTAGAAGAAGTGAGCCTTTCCACAACCCTTGGGCGTAAGCAGTGACAGCAAATCCAGGAGTTGTGCACCAGCTTCGCGCCAGTGTTTTCAGCCACCCCAGGATGGACAGAATGGGCGTACCACTCCATTGACACAGATGATGCTCGCCCAATTAGAGCCCAACCCTACCGGATGGCTCCGCAAGCCAAAACCGCAATAAAAAGGAAAATCAAGGACATGTTACAGATGGGTGTAATCCGCCCCTCTGAGAGTGTATGGGCCTCTCCAGTAGCTCTGGTTCCCAAACCAGATACACTTTTGTGTAGACTACCATAAGCTAACTGCTGTAACTCACCCAGAAAACTATCCAATGCCATGCACAGATGAGCTATTGGAGAAACTGGGACATCCCCAGTTTTTCTCCACCTTAGACTTAACTAAGGAGTACTGGCAAGAGCCGCTAGATAACCCTGCCAAGGAGAGGTCCGCCTTCTTTACCCACGTAGGGCTGTATGAATTTAATGTGCTCTCTTTCGGACTGTGAAATGCATCTGCCACCTTCCAGAGACTGATAGATAACCTTCTGGCTGGATTGGGGAATTTGCAGTCGCCTACCTTGACGATGTGGCCATATTCTCAGATTCATGGGCAGAACACCTGGAACACCTCCATGCTGTCTACCAGCACATAAGGGAGGCAGGATTAATCGTTAAAGCCAAAAAGTGTCAAATAGGCCTAAACAGGGTAACGTACCTTGGACACCAGGAGGGTCAAGGAACTATCAACCCCTTACAAGCTAAAGTAAATGCTATCCATTATTGGCCTGTCTCTAAATCAAAGAAACAGATCCAATCCTTCTTGGGCTTGGCCAGGTATTACTGACAATTTGTACCACACTACAGCCAAATTGCCACCCCACTGACAGACCTGACCAGGAAAAAACAGCCAAATGTAGTTCAGTGGACTGAGAAGTGACAAAAAGCCTTTAACCAGCTTAAGGCGGCCCTTACATCTGACCCTGTACTAAGGGCTCTGGACTTCGACCGACCGTTTGTCGTAACCACAGATGCGTCCAAGCGTCGTGTAGGAGCAGTTTTAATGCAGGAAGGACCAGATCAACAATTCCATCCTGTCATGTTTCTCAGCAAAAAACTTTCTGAGAAGGAAAGCCACTGGTCAGTCTCAGAAAAAGAATGCTATGCCATTGTGTTTGCTCTGGAGAAGCTACGCCCAGACATTTGGGGACGGCGGTTCCACCTGCAGACTGACCATGCTGCACTGAAGTGGCTTCATACAGTCAAAGAGACTAACAAAAAACTTCTTTGGTGGAGTTTAGCTTTTCAAAACTTGGATTTTGAAATACAACACATTTCAGGAGCCTCTAACAAAGTGGCTGGTGCACTCTCCCGGGAAGGTTTCCCAGAATCAGCTGGGTAAAAATGTCCCTGTATTCTAAGTCATTGTAGTCCTTGAAATGTAAAAAGTACTGGTTAGTTCTTCATGTAGTTAGTAGTAAAATTAGAGGTGCATGTGTCTTATTAGCTCTGTTTCCTAAACCTCCAAGAAGAAATCCCAGCCGGTGTGGACCTGACCTGACCCAGGCTGTCCAGCACCGTCTATGATTTGGAGGGCATGTGATAAATGAAGGCGGGGGAGGGGGGAGTAGCTCCCTTTTATGGACACCCAGCCAGCCAGTTAGCTATAAAGTCCCTCTTGGTGGCTGTTCTCTGCTTGCTTTACCTGTAAAGGGTTAAAAAATCTCCCTGGCTAGGTAAAAGAAAGGGAGTGGGCATCTGACCAAAAGAGCCAATGGGAGGGCTAGAACTTTTTAAAATTGGGGAAAAAAACGTCCCTTTGTCCGTTGTTGTTCTCCAGAGAGAGGGGACAAAGCAGGACAGGGCTGGAGCTATGCTGTAAAAAGCTTTAAAACCATATATGAAAAAGCATCAAATCATACTTCAACCCTACTTATCTGACACCCCAAATATGTAAGTAATCAGGGAATGTCTAGGAAGACACAATTAGGGTTATTTCTTTTTTTTTATTGGCTTGTGCACTCCTCTGTGCTAACCCCAGATGCTTTTTTTTTGCTTGTAACCTTTAAGCTCAACCTCAAGAGAGCTATCTTGATGCTTAATTTTTGTAATTGTTTCTTTTAAGATCTAGCAAAAAGCCTAAATTCCCAATGTATTTCCTTTCTTTTTGGGTTTAATAAAATTTACCTTTTTTAAGAATAGGATTGGATTTTTTGTGTCCCTAAGAGGTTTATGCACGTTGTTTAATTAGCTGGTGGCAACAGCTGATTTCCTTTGGTTTTTTCTCAGCTGTTCCCGGGAAGGGTGGTGAAAGGGCTTCAGGGTACCTCACAGGAAGGTATTCCCAAGTGTTCCTTCCTTGGTTCTCAAAATGAGCGGGTGTGGGCAGTGGCGTAGCCAGGTTTAGAGCACAGGGGGAGCGGCGCTATAAAAAGGCGCCTCCCCACTCCCCCTGTACGCACCCCTGAGGCTCCAGCCGCTGCGGAGCCCCCGGGCCTTTTAAATCCCCGCCCGAGCCTGGGTCCGGCAGCGGGGCTGGGGGAGGGCGCTTTAAAGGGCCCATAGCTCCCCGCAGTGGCAGGAGCCGCGGGCCTTTTAAAGCGCCTCCCCCCCCCCAGCCCGGGTCCGGCAGCAGGGCTGGGGGGGCGCTTTAAAGGGCCCGTGGCTCCCCGCAGCGGCAGGAGCCGCAGGCCTTTTAAAGCGCCCCCCGAGCCCGGCTCCGCAGCAGTGCTCGGGCAGCGCCTTAGCGCCGCTTCTCCTCACAGGGGGAGTGGCTGCTCGCCCTGCTCCCCCCCGGCTACGCTACTGGGTGTGGGGGTGTTGCACTTGGGTGGTGGCAGCATCTACCCATCCAAGGTCAGAGAGAAGCTGAGACCTTAGGAGTTTAATACTAGCCTGGAGTGGCCAGTATTAATTTTTAAAATCCTTACAGGCCCCCCCACCTTCTGCACTCAAAGTGCCAGAGTGGAGAATCAGCCTTGACAGGCATCTTTATTATTTTAAGCTATATAAATAAATATTAGAATTAATAGAAAATTAGGGCCAGACAAAGATTGGGCTATCCCTGGGTCACCCACAAAGGCTCACCAGCAGGCAACACAAAATGTTCCCTTTATGTCCTCCAGGGGAGCCTGCAAGCTCATGCAGTGAGCAACCAACCTCAGGAGCCTGAGTTATCTCTCACTTTGACCAGTGCAAATCGGGAATAACTCCACTGACGGTAATGTCCCTTTTCCAGTGCGAATCCATTACAAAAGGGCAGGTGGGAATTCATCACTGAGCTATAACCAGCAGAGCTGATAAGGTGGGGTGGGCAGGGATGAATTGCACTTGGCACAAGGGAGGTGCACAGTTAGCTACACCAGTTTCGTACCCGAATCCTGTGCAGCAGGACTCCCGAGCATAGGGCATTCCTTTACTCTCTCTGTTACTCACTGCTGCAATGACCATCTGGGGCTGATCTGGTTCCACCTGCCTGACCCTGCATAGGGGAAATGCAACGCTGCCCCTCTGAGGCCCTGCACTGTTCCGTTGAATTCTCACTACAGAGGAAGAAGCATGTCCCAAAGCCTGACCTTGCATCCCCCATGATAGTGTACTGTGCGGACAGTAGACCGTCAGCCATGCAGCATCTTTCTGCATGTGCAAGTGTTTGAGTTAGAAGAGAAAGCCTCATGAAACTGCAATGTTTGGAATATCAAAGTATTTATTATAATAAATAACAATGAAAGAGATATCAAATAAGCAGCTCTTGCAAATGTATCATTCTATAAATATTATAGTAACAGTTGTAAGTTATACCATATTTCATGTAAAAGCCTATGGTTCATTTTTATAAATAAATTCACACTGTTAATTTATATAAATAAATGTATAATTATTGCCGTTCAATAAATTAGCATTAAATATTAAAAGACTATAAATACTTTTTGCTAAAAGAACCTGAAATATTTGTTTTCTAGAGAAGGATCAATTTAACAAAAAGACGTCAAAATTTCCTGGAAAGATTTTCAAGTTAAAGACATTAGGACAGATGCAGGCATGCATCACTGCATAGCTTTCAAAACATCCACTTGTGCTTGTGCACATAAGCCCCAATCAACAAAACACTTAAGCACTTGGTTAAAGTTGAAATGTTTGGCACTGTTAAATAACTACCACTCCTATAGGTGCTTCTTCTTAATAGATAAATGGTTTGTATCAGAGCAGTGGTTTCCTGGAGGTTCTTTCAGTTTTTCTTCTTGTTTCCTCCCTTACTAGTAACAATTCTCTTCGGTGCTTCAGTGCATGCATTTTCCATGTAATCAAAGAGCAAATCCAGCTCCCCAATTGCTTTGTTCTTTCCGCTAACTCCCAACTATATATATAGAAAAAAAAGAAAATTATTTAATATCTCATTATGTCGCCAAAGATTTAGATTGGAATGTAGTATTTTCATAGAAATAGAGCTAAATCCTGTTCACTTTACTCTTACAAATAATTCTGTTAATGTCAGTAGACCTCAAGATGGAAACTACCTAATCCAAACCATGCCAATGCTGGATTGTTCCCTACAGTCTATATTCCATGACCTTGCCTAATTCCATTTTAAATAATCTAGAGATGTATCAAGTGAACATAGAAATCACACAATATAGAATAGCATCATAACAGTGCTGAGGTTTGGCTTACAATGTTTTTAATATGACATCTGAGGAAGTTGTCCCTAACTGATTGCCCTGAACAGTCCAGCCTTCTCTTTCCAGTAAAAGATCACATTGTGCACTAGAGCAACCATGACACAGTTGATGGAGGAAGTTTTTAAGTTCTAAAAATATATATATTTATTTTCTTTTACGGTTAAAAATTCCAATGACTTGTCTGCAACATTAATTAAGAAATTAAGTGGACCTGGTGAGATCTCTATTACAGTTTGCATATCATTACAATCTCAGTTTGGGCAATAAAGAACATAAGGTCCAGGTTACCATTTCAGGGACACACTTGCATAGTGCCATTAACAAACACAGGCCCTGATCCTGCCAGTGTTTACACATGGGAGTAATTTTATGCAAGTGAGTAATCTCTTAACTTCAGTGGAAATATTCACTTGCAGGATCAGGGCTATAGATAAGACATGATCCCTATGCCAAAAGTCTTATAATCTAAATAAACAAGACAAAGGAGGAGTAGAAATGTCCCTAGCCCCCCTATCACCACTGCAGCCCTTACCCCTTAAATAATCTCTGCTCACTTTAGCGGGTTAGCTTCACAACTATGTTTTTTTCTGCATTAAACTGTTTATAATTTTTGGATTATACAAGAGCCAACTGAAATGGGTTGGGTTTTTTTATCATTAGTTACAGCTGATAATGGCCTGATCCACAGTTCATTGGAGTCACCAGAAAGACCCCAACTGACTTCAGTGGGCTTTGGATCAAGCTCAATAGGGACATTGGAACAACAATGAAAAATAATGACCTGGCAAATCACAGCCAATTCATTAATCTGTTAGTCTTAAAATCAGCAGGTAAGTTATTTGTAATAGCTACGTGGGGGCCTGGCACAGGTCTTGTTAAAACAAACGTACCTGTTTTATTTTGTCTTTCATTTCTTCCAGGTTCTTTTCGACGTGTTCTCTGTGTCCTGCGAATTTCTGAAAAACAAAAGCCAGGGTTTGGTTGGTGAACGTGTGACAGTGCGGTTTTTCTGTTTCACACCTTTCTATTAATCGACTTCATTTCACAAGCCTAAATTTGGGTATCTTGATCTGAGGTTTCCTTTGATTTCAGCACCCAGTGGGTGGTCACCTTGCCACTACACACACTGCTAAGGCTACACTTGAAAATCAAAAGCCACCTGAGAGCAGAACCAAGGATGGGAACCAGAGAAGAGAAGGTGCAGGAGAGGTAGCATGGGAAACAGCCAGGGTCTATATAAGTGTGCCATACTTACGCAGCCCCTTAGCTCTGTGCTCAGAGCTGCTAAGAACTGTGCCACCTCATGGATGTATGGATAACGGTTCCTGGGCACAGAGAGAAGTACTTCATCCACTATGATCTCTATTACCCTCTTCATCACGTAGCAGCGATTAGTCTCCTGCAAAACACAAAGTAGGAGGGTCACACTATCTAATAATAAACCAATAAATGCAGCTTAGGCAGCTGGCTGTATGCAGCATATGTAAAGCTCACCTGGACATTAATGTACAGCTGTTGTCCAATGAGCCTGTTGTCTGTGTCCTGGTCTGAGAGCCTAGCCTGAGACGTAGAAAGGAAGTCAGTATTCTACAACAATAGTGCAGGACACTACAACTGACACCCTGCTTTGAGTGACGGCTGCCGGATTCGGGGATTATACCTCAGAGGGGACCCCGGGTGAGATGGAGAAGGCTGAGCCTACTGGGAAGGAGGGAGCGTCAGAAGACGTGTATAGGAGGTTACCCTCTCAGGACGAGCTTACTGGTTAATTCTAGAGTCATGTCTTCGAATGGGGCGAGGGAGAGAGAGAAATGAAAACTCTTGTTTCAAACTTTGCCAACCCCAGGGAAAACAGAAGAAATGGAGTAGAGTGCACAGCAGGTCATTACAAATGAGCTGTGCTTCACCAGTGGGTTATCCCTCCACAGATTGTTGGGGGAGTTACAGTGGGTTGTGGTTTCACAAAGCTATGTACTTAGCAGGCAGTGTACTATACCTGCCTCTAAAAGCATCACTGCAGCATAAGTACATGTCCATGTAGAGGTGGGGGGCGGGGGTAGAAAGAAAGTGGAATAGGGGAGGGGAGACACATGGCAATGGAGAGGAGAGAGAGCACTCAAGAACTACCATAATAGATAGATAGGTTACTATACCAGTTTGGCCAACGAGTAGGTGCGATTCCTGATGTAGGATTGCTGGAAGCTGATCTTTCTGAGTCTGCAGGAGTGACCGGCAGGAGCAATTCCTGCTCCTTTTGGAGGCATGGGGAGGGCCAGGAGAAGGAGAGGAAGACAGCAGAAGCAGAAAAAGATCCAGGCCGGGGAGCACCTCATCCAGTTCTGTATGGACACCATGGCTCAAAATCCAAAGTAGTGAGTTCAGCTGGGCCCCAGCTACAGTACTCTGCACCGATGAGAAAGAGAGATGGCCATCATCAGAGAGAGAGAGACTCAGTAAGACAAAGCAAGAAAGCCAGGTCGACTTCAAATCTTACCTTTGCCGAGATTCTTGTTGTGCTTTGCAGGAGTCTAGGTGCATCTTATATAGACCCATCAGCATCTTTTTCCTGGGTGTCTGGTGATGAATTAAAAATGACATCAGCAAGTCTCTTACTTTCCTGCATACTCTTCTGAGAATAACCACCACCAAAACCCACACAGAACACAACCACAAGGGCTTTGCACTCTTCCGTTTCTTATAAGAAGTAACCCCATTTTTAATGTTGGGGTAGACAGGGGCTTTGCCTGACGTATTGTCGAAGTTACACAGATGTGAACCTGGGATGTTTGTTTGAAAAAATTATTTCTTGCAAAGTTGACAGGTTCTGTGACCTCTGTCTTGATCATAACACACTAGCTCACTCAGCAGTTTGATTTTAGACTTGATTCAATTTTATAAACACATTCTACATTTATACTTATTATTTGTATTACTGATTTGTATTACAAGAGGCTTTAGTGGAGACTGGGGCCCATTGTGCTAGGTGCTGTACAAATACACAGTCAGACACTGTCCCTGCCCCCAAGAGCTGGGGTCCACGCACCTGCCCAGAGTCCTACTGACATTGATGGAGTTCCACCTATGTCCACACAGCTCTCTTTGAAAGATGATACTATAATGAATATAGTGAGACCTCATTTACTGGACCCCCCCTTTGCTCCAAAATCCTCATTTTCCAAAACTGACACACGTCCCACAGTGAGCATCATTTGCACTGAACCGCCTCACATTTGTACAACTGTTTATCGAAATGAATTCCGTGTTCTTCATTCTATTCAGATAAACCAGGGTCTTCAGAGCACAAATACTACACTTTGTGCTTAAAATAATGGGGGCTGCGGGGGAAGGGCAGCAAGCTAAGGGGGAATTTAACTCTTTGTAAATATTAGCCAAAATCAAATGATAAGAAAGATGTATTATTATTATTTATTAGGCACCGACAATGTGCACAAATAACAAATATCGAGATAGTCCACGTCCTGATGCGCTTGCAAATTAAGGCCCCAATCCTGCGGCTAACTGTGCAGGTGGCCATCCCTGTAATTGGATCCAGTGCAGGTGCAGGGCTGTTCCCGTATACAGTCACTGGGGAACTGAGGCATAAAAGACAGACAAGATGAGCTGCGAGAGCGAAAGGAGAGTTAACTAAAATTATGTTTTATTTTGAATATAATGTTGTGATGGGAAGGGCACTTAATATGGGTTAATTATAGTCCTAGGCTGGGAAAAGGAAGGAGGGGATTAGAAAATGGGAAGGCTTAAGGATTTGGCTACCCAATGGCTAAACCCAGAAGCCAACACAGTGGCAGAGCACATGGACAATATTGTCCTAGAACAATAACAGCATGTTCTCCCTATGTTGCTACAAACCTGGGTTTCATGGTTTTGCCCTACATCCACTGTGGAGGCAGTCAAGACGACTAATTGGTTCTTGGAGGTCAAGTTAGCAAGGAGTGGGAAGGCCGGTCTACCTGTTGGCTGGCCACATTTAGAACAGAGATGAGAGATGATAACCTACCAACCTAGCAAATGTCACAGTATTGATCCACCTTGAGCAACTGAAACTTTCCTCCCCATCACAAGCCCCAAGATCCCAGACTTTCAAGAGACTACTATCGCCCTCCTGCAAAGGGCCAGTGGTATGTTATAACTGTGGGCAACCTGGGCACATTCAACGGGAATGCCCTAAAATGGAACGCAACTAGATAGGATGCCTCTTCAGTCAAGTGGGTGAGAATCCAAACCAATCAATAGAACTGATCCCAAGGTACTTCATGGTCCTGATAAAAATAGGGCCAAACATGTAGGAAGAATTGATAGACTTGGGGTGTGGACAAAATCTGCTTCAACTGGATTTAGTCTTACCCAAAGCCCTGGATCCAGAGCAATAAGTCCAGTATTCCTGCATACATGGAGAAATCAATACGTACCCAACGGCCTCTGTCATTTTGTAGGAAGCAGACCAGCTAGGGCGCCTCTGGGCAGGAGTGGCAGATTGCCTACCCTAGCCAGTGATCCTGGAATGCAACTGGGAACATCTTTGGACCGTTCTGGGAGAAGAAATTGTTCCCTCAAGCCCAGACCACCTTCAGCTGCAAGAAAAGACACCCTCTGCCCCTGAGGATGCCTAGGACATATTTCCCCATCATTCAATCTGATCTTTTTGAAGTCTCAAGAAGGTCCCAGGGCTCAGAAAAACAGCAAAAGACGTCTTGGATGGAGGACGAGCCTGGGCCTGTGCTGGGGGCAACTCCATGGAGCTTGGAGAAGAACCTTCCCAAAGGGTAGACCCTGGGGAGGGAACACTCCAACTGTTTGCACGTTATCTCTCATCCACGGACACTGCAGAGCTCCTTCACAACCTAGACTGTAGGATCCTGAGTGACACCCTTGATGTTGTGGCAACTCAACATGACAACCAGACACTCCAGGAATGTTTCAACCAACTCGCCACAGTCAACAGGGTGGTCACCACTCAACATGCATCTCATCAGTTTCCCTGCTTTGAATTATGGGATGAGATTTTTTGTACAAAGTAGAGAGACATCCCCAAACTGAAGAACACAGATATCAAATTCTAGTCCCCAAGCCCATCTGACAGGAGCTCCTATGGCCATCCCATACGCTTTCCATCAGACACCTAGGTAAGGTGAAAACCCAAGAAAGATTGTTGGCCCGATTCTTTTGGCCAGGGATATATAAAGAGGTAGCCGATTTCAGTTTAGCATGCCTCAGTTGCCAAAAAGTAGCCCCAAAGGATCAGGGCTGGGCCCCCAGCATCTCCCTTCCCTCATTGCAACCCCCTTTGGGGGGGTGAGGATTGATGTAACAGCCCTCAGGAGAAGAGCAACTAAGGTAAGATTTTTATTTTGGTACTTGTGGACTATATTACCTGATATCTAGAGGCAATTCCTTTATGAAACACCTTTGCCTCCACCCTAGTGTGAGAGCTCCTCCAATGTTTTCCTGGGTTGGCGTTCCATCAGAAGTCATCGCTGATTAAGGGATGAATTCCATATCCCAGGTGTCCAAACAAGTTTGGGCACTGTTGAAAGTATGACTGCTCTGGCCCTCAATCTACTTTCCCTAGACAGATGCTTTGGCAAATATGTTAAATACGTTTCTGGGAAAAGACAGTAAAGACAGCTGCTCCCCTATCATTTCTTTGGCATGCAAGAGGTACCACAGTCCTCCACAGGCTTCTCCCCTTTTGAGCTTTTTAATGGGAGACAGCCTTGAGGAAGATTAGACTGGGTTAGGAAGTTTTGGGAAGCTCACCTCCACCCACTCTACCACTGTCTTCCAATATGTCATTCAAATGAAGGAAAGGTTAGAAAGCTTGGGCCACTTGGCCCAGACTAATCCGTCTCTCTCAGGCCCAATAGACCCAGATGCAACAATATGATTTCTGGGAGACTGAGTGCTCCTACTCCCTACCCACTCATACAGAAAGCTCTGGCCAAATGGCAGGGCCTGTATGAAGTGTTCCATGGGGTGGGACCAATATGTTGCAAAATTTATTGCCCAGACCAGCAAAAACAAAAGCAGATTTATCATGTAAATGCATTAAAATCCTGTCGGGGTAAAGGAGAGCCTTCATCCACCTGGAGCAGGAGAAGAGGATCTGGGGCCTCAGCTCCCTAAGAGGGCTAAAACTTTTCTACACCAGCAGGCCTATTCCAATTTTTTGCCATTCTCTTTGGGTTGCCTGGGGTTCTGGCCACCTTTCAAAGGCTGAGGTACCAGATGTTATGGCCCCAACATCACTATGCCGTGGCCTACCTAGATAATGTGGTTGTCCGGACTGGACCACACACCTCCAGAACCTAGAAGCCATACTTCAAGCCCTACAGGAGGCCCAGCTAACAGCAAACCCAAAGAAGTGCTTCCTGGTTGGAACATCCTTTGTCTTAGTCACTGACCATGCGGCACTAAGGACTCGAATGGCCTGAAAGAACTCAAATGCCTGTATGAGACAAGTTGCTACTTATTTAGCTTTACAGCCTTTTCGATTTCAAATAGAGCATTGGCCCAGGAAGGCAGATTTCCTTCCAAGAACCAAAGAAGGCAGAGGGCTCTGTGGTGTGTGTTTCTACAGGGCCACTCAAATGGAGGTGGCAGGGAGGTATGTCAAGGTATATGGGATACCAATCCTCTGGAGTCAAAGGCCTGCCGCTGGCTGGCTTACAGATTAGCCCTTCGTGCTGCACCTGAGAAAAGAGCTTGAAATGAATTAGCAGATCGTTATAAGCAGGAAATGGAGAGGGGCATACTGCTATTCTGTCCAGAAAGCTGAGGGCCAGGGTGCCACGCTCTCAATAGACTGCTACTGGAGCTACTGCTGAGAAGAATTGCTCCAGAAGCCTAATGGACAGAAGGGAGACACTGTGATGTCCTTTGTTGCTGAGGCTTTGAGGTCAGAGCCAGGAAATTTTGGGTTGCTGAAGTTAGTGGTGTGAGGAACAGACTTGGGAAAGGGACTACTCGGCCTGCACAGGCTTTTGAGGGAAGAGTCTGCCAGGTTTTGATTTGTTTTGTGAAGAAGGCTTAAAATAAAACCACCCCACTGGAAACTGCTTCCCTTGAGTGAGCTCAGGCAGATCTGCCCCAGGGAGTGAGCTGGCTCAGCAAGAGCAAAACCTGGGCCAGTGGGAGGAGGGCGCTATAAGACAGGCAGCATGTGAAGAGGCGGGAAGGAGAGTGGGAGGAAAGCTACAAAGAGAGAACTTGGGTATTAGGCTTGAGTTTCTTTCAAGTTTCTTTCTTGAACCACTCCCCGGTTTACTAATTGCTGTCCTGTAGCCAACTCCCTTTTTCCTTAGTAAGGCTCTGGTAGTCTTCTCTCACCTTTCCATCCACCACTGCAAGAGAACTGCCAGGGTTCAATAATTGTCAGTGAGGATTCAGACATCCTCCTTCATAGTACTTAACTGGGCTTGGCATCTGTCTTCTCTGATCTGACCTGACCCCACCTTGGGTGTCTGTTAGTTCTGTCAGTCACCCTCTCCGGGAGCATGCCAATCAAGACCCAGTTTTGCCTGCACTCTTCTCTCTGGGTTTGAGTCCTATGGGCCAGATTCATCAGCTGTGTAAGTGACTCCATTGACTTTAGTGGAACTGTATCCACCTACACCAGTGGTGAATTTGGTCCAACCCCACCCAGTCTTTTTCCTTTCTGCTGAAGGCTTTGAAGGCCCAGTTCCTCACTGCTTTTGGCCTTGTTTCATCATTTATACCTATGAAACATGGGTGTAAAATGCTACTATTCAGCTGTGGTAGCATTTTACATGTGCCTGCCCCTAACATGGCACAGGTGTAAATGATGACATAAGGTACAAGGTAGTGAAGAATTGGGCCCTGAATCTTTCCTTCATCCCTGCTTTTATGTAGCGATTGAAGGCTTAACCTTCCTCCTTTTCTCCATCTGTCTTCTCCTGTATTGCTAATTGCAAATTTGGACATATGTTATTTTTTCCAGACAACACAAGTAATGCTTCGTGAGCCTCTCTTCCATCTGTATAGTTAATGACTGTCTCAATCATATCATATCCCCTGGCTACTTCATAATGTCTTACTGCTGAGTCCTCCAAAGAGTGAACCTCCTCCTGGTAAAAGCTTTTTTACACACATGTCTGACTCCATAGTCACTCTCCTTTGCTCTTATGATCAGAAATCTTGAGAGTTATAGTTGGCCATGAATTTTCTCTTTCCTTCCATGTTGCCCTTCACTGCGTCTGCCTAGTCCCACAGCCGAAGGTCAGCTCTAATTTGGCTATACTGACAGTCTCACCCACATATTAATTACTTCCTATTGTACAGTACCCACTTTTATGAATTTTCTAAATCTCACTAATCATGGGGAGTCCAGGATTCTGGACTATATCAACCCATCCTTCTAGCCCTGCCAGTTGCAGAGGAAAGCTTGAAAGTGCAAACTCTAAAAGTCTCAGAAAACAGAAGGCAAATGAAAAGCTCACAACTTCCATTTTTTCAAAGTCTTACGACTTTTTTGTAGGGCCTGACTCATAATTTTTAATGCTTGGGGTTGGCCACCCTGTTTAGCAAAGGTGTCTGTCAGAGGATAGCTGGCCTTCTGAAATGTCAAGGGTGCACCATGTGTCTGATAGGCTCTACAAGGGAAATGAGGCAACTCAGATTCATATGGGACTAATTAACTTACTGAGTAACTGGGAGGCAGTTAATTAGACAGGGAAGTCCCTGGGCTTGATGAAAGGAAAGGAACAGCCCCCTGTATGAGAGTGTTCCCAAGGGGAGGGCTTCTTAGGAGGAAGCATGTGAAGGGGGCACACCAGGAAAGAAAACTAAGGAAAAATGCTCCTAGGTGGGCACCTAGACCCAAGAGGAGAGACACTTCCCCAGCTGATAACAAGAGGCCCTGGCTTCAGAAAAGGGTTCCAGGTCAAGAAGGCTTCACTTGGACATAAGTGGGGTTGGTGGACTAAAGGTAACTCAGTCCCCTTCTCCTCCTGCTTGAGATGCTGGGGTGAGGCCTATTTGTATAAAGTTTCATCTTTGAGTTAAAGAAAGTAGACCCCTGAAAGGGCACTACTCATAGACATAAGCCTTTATGTGCTTACTGAAAACCCATTAGGAGAAACTGAGGCAGAGATGTAATGGTGATGCTGCACTGGGCTGCAAGGGGGGTGCTCCCATAACCGTGTCTAAATCAAGTAAGTTGATCCATGGTAATTCTGTATAAACTGCAAAAAAAACCCGTTGATCCTCAGTAAAACGTTCTTCGTAATGTTTTTTGAAAAATCAGCCCAACTAACTATATTAAAACTGCGCAAGATGAGCTTCCATATCCTTAACCTCATTTTTTCCAGTGACGTCTCAGAAATTAGCAGTGTCCCCTATGACTGACCCCCAATGATAACCCTTGAGATGTAATTATGTATGGAGTTTCCCTAATTCACTGGGAAACTAGCGTGGTTTTACATTCTCGACAATGACTTACTAACCCATATATCGTTTTTGGGGAGGACTGGAAGTTTACATCACTTCTGCCCCTAAAGCCACAAAAGCTTCCTCCTTGCTTTTCAATCAACCCACAGGTAAACAACCAACACTGTACTTTGATGTACATCCATTATGCACACGATCAGGATGGTCATGCAGGAATTGGCTTGTAGTTGACTAGGTCTAGGTTAGGGAGATTCAGTCCTCTACAATTCATGGGCTGGTCCTTGGCACAAAGCCTATGTACTCCGGCATTGCATGGGGAATGTGAGTTTCATCCATTGCCCATGGTTATAACACTTCTAGTTTCTCCTGTACTACTGGGGTTCTTCTACAAGTTGAGTTGTCTCTGACTTTAAATTGGTGCAGTTATGTAATTTCTAGGTACATTAAATAAGAGATGCTACTTAAATATTCCATTTTAAATGTTCCATATTAAATGTTCCATTCCATGCATCCGATGAAGTGGGTTCTTAACCCATGAAAGCTTATGCTGAAATAAATTTGTTAGTCTCTAAGGTGCCACAGGTATTTTTCTTGTTTTCTTTTTGCCGGCACAGACTAACACGGCTACTACACTGAAACCTACTTAAATATTATAATCTAAAGGTTTTGTTTTTGAAAGGGTCATACTGTGATGCTTTTTTAATAATAAAGAAACTGAATAGAGAAGGAACTATTAGCTAATTGTGGGCTAAACTTTAAATAACCTTGTGCGGCTGATTTTTAAAATATTCTTATTCTTCTACCAAAGCACTGAGATGAATGTGGTCTCAATAGAACCCCCTACTGAGCCAGCTTTACCTATGAGTATATGGGTGCTACATGTATTATTCTGCTAGATTTGATAATAACTTCTGTTGTCGTGACATGAAGATTCAACACAATTTACAAACAAAATTGGACTCAGTTTGTTTATTTCAACGGCGCTACAATAGGCAGGAGGCTAGCCCTTTGTCTGGTGACAGTAATCATCCATAGATGTATTGTTGTACAACAGTAATGCATAAATAAGAGTTATTAATAAGATCTGCTGTGGTAGGCGCCATCCCTCTGAAGAACTAGAGGTTTACAAATAGAAACCAGAATCTCATTTTACCTGTTCACAATTTTATGTTAAATAAGTTCTAAACCATTATCGGCTATTCCACCATATGTATGGTTCCTTTTATTTTTATAAATTAAAACCAAGCTATATCATGCTAATTATGAGATACCACTGATCTACTTAGTGACCTACATATATACAACTCTTGAGAAGTTAGGTCAGGTGTACTGAAATTTCTATATTTCCTGTTGTGTGGTGGTGGTGGTTGCTCTGACTGCAAGACAGTGACTCAGTGACTTGGCAAAGTGGAATTACTGACATATGCAAAAGCCCCACTGCTAACGGGAGTAGAATTTTTCAAAGCTGTGTTAAAATCTGAAGTTCAATGCTGCCTTAATATTACCCCCATTGAATTTATCCAGTAGACTAGGTCTTATTACATAATCATCCAAAGTATCTGCAGCAATAGTAATTAAAAAAAAAAAAAAAACCCAGTGCATATACATCTGACCTTAGAGGAAAAGGTGGAATTGAAACATACTCAACAAACATGGTTATTTAGTCATTGAGAGGGCATTGTTAGAGTCATCTTCAGAGAAATAGGATGGAATACAACAGATGTAAACAGCTTAAAATAAAGAGTAAAGTTAAGACCCAAACTCCCAGTGGATGTGTGTGATTAAAAAATGAGCCAAAAGGTACACTGAAAAACAAAAAATACCTCGTCAATTACTTCCATTTAATGTAAATAAACTTAAAATAGAAATATTTAGGGTATTAGGACCCGCACACACACTGCTGGAGAATTTATCGATCAGGGGAGGATCTGAATAGTGATGTGATAACAGCTGAAGTGGTCTTTTGTCTTTTCTCCCATCTGAGGCCTTGTCTCCATTAGAAGGCGCTTGCCAGTATAGCTATATTGGTATATAGCTGCACAAGCAAACCCTACTATTGGAGACACAGTTTATGCCAACTGAAGAGTCCTTTTGCCAATGTAGCTGATATCAGTTCCCCAAACAAAATAAGCTCTACTGGCAAAAGGACTGCATTAGGGCTTTTTTCTGGCATAGCTATGACCATTAGCGGGGAATGGGTTTTTTTTCCCCACAATCCTAACCAACAATGCTCTGCCAGCAAAATTTAAGTATAGGAAGAGTAGGGTTTTTATTACATTAGTGAGCCTGAGACTCACCTATGGTATGTAGGCTTTTACCTACATTACTATAGACTTACATTTAACCAAGTAGTAGTTAACATACAAATATTTAGGGAACTTGTGTCTTATATTTATAAATATTTAATTTGAAACTCCAAATAATCCTCTTTTCCATATTGGCTAATCTATTAGATTCAGAGTCAAAAAGCTTGGATATATGTAGTACATCTACTATGTCCTAAGTAGCAACTATCTCAAAGCAGCCAAAGGAAACTTTTCCTAACTCTCTCAACAGCTGCCATACCTTGCACTCCTTACTATTTTATGCTTTTATTTTAATAGAAAGCATTTGAAATAGGGCTGTCAAACAATTAAAAAATTAATCACGATTAATTGCACTGTTAAAGAATAATAGAATACCATTTATTTAAATATTTTTGGATGTTTTCTACATTTTCAAATATATTGATTTCAATTACCACACAGAATACAAAGTGTACAGTGCTCACTTTATATGATTTTGTATTACAAATATTTGCACAGTAAAAAACAAAAGAAATAGTATTTTTAATTCACCTAATACAAATAATGTAGTGAAATCTATTTATCATGAAAGTTGAACTTACAAGTGTAGAATTATTTACAAAAAAATAACTGCACTCAAAAATAAAACAATGTAAAACTTTAGAGCCTACAAGTTCAGTCAGTCGTCCTACTTGTTCAGCCAATCACTCAGACAAACAAGTTTGTTTACATTTGCAGGAGATAATGCTGCCTCCCACTTCTTGTTTACAATGTCACCTGAAAGTGACAACAGGTGTTTGCATGGCACTGTTGTAGCCGGTGTTGCAAGATATGTATGTGCCAGATGCGCTAAAGATTCATACGTCCCTTATTGCTTCAATCGCCATTCTAGAGGACATGGGTCCATGCCAATGACAGGTTCTGCTCAATAACAATCCAAAGCAGTGCGAACCAATACATATTCATTTTCATCATCTGAGTCAGATGCCACCAGCAGAAGGTTGATTTTCTTTTTTGGTGGTTCAGTTCTGTAGTTTCTGCATCGGAGTGTTGCTCTTTTAAGACTTCTGAAAGCATGCTCCACACCTCGTCCCTCTCAGATTTTGGAAGTCACTTCAGATTCTTAAACGTTGGGTCAAGTGCTGTGGCTGTCTTTAGAAATCTCACATTGGTACCTTCTTTGCATTTTGTCAAATCTGCAGTCAAAGTGCTCTTAAAACGAACATGTGCTGGGTCATCATCTGAGACTGCTATAACATGAAATATATGACAGAATGCGGGTAAAACAGAGCAAGAGACGTACAATTCTCCCCCAAGGAGTTCAGTCAAATTTAATTAACTTTTTTTTTTTTTTTAACAAGCGTCATCAGCATGGGAGCATGTCCTCTGGAATGGGGGCCAAAGCATGAAGGGGCATACGAATGTTTAGCATATCTGGCGCGTAAATACCTTGCAATGCCACCTACAAAAGTGCCATGCAAACACCTGTTCTCACTCTTAGGTGACATTGTAAATAAGAAGCGGACAACATTATGTCCCATAAATGTAAACAAACTTGTTTGTCTTAACGATTGGCTGAACAAGAAGTAGGACTGAGTGGACTTGTAAGCTCTAAAGTTTTACCTTGTTTTCTTTTTGAGTGCAGTTGTATAACAAAAATAAATCTACATTTGTAAGTTGCACTTTCACAATAGATTGCACTTCAGTACTTGTATGAGGTGAATTGAAAAATACTATTTCTTTATCATTTTTACAGTGCAAATGTTTCTAATAAAAAATAATATACAGTGAGCACTGTGCACTTTGTATTCTGGGTTGTAACTGAAATCAATATATCTGATAATGTAGAAAACCATCCAAAGATATTTTAAAAAATTAATTGCGATGAGTCGCACTTTTAATTGCACTGTTAAACAATAGAATACCAATTTAAATTTATTAATCGTGATTAATTTTTTTTTAGTTAATCATGTGAGTTAACGGCAATTAATCAATAGCCCTAATTTGAAATAGTGCTTTCCTCATTAGATATGTTGAAGAGCAAAGCATTAGCTGCATGTAGGAGATTATACTGTGTTACAAAATGTTACAGACGTCTGCATAGTCCTCATCTTCTGGTACGGAGACTCATTTCTGTAAAGATTAGAATAATCGCATGGAATCAGGATGCTAATTTAGGTCACTTCTATTGAAACTCTTCTTGCAAGAAAAATTAGTCTGTTTGAATCAATAAAAAATGTCAGAACAATTTAAATTCCAATTAAGACTTCCCTTTATCAGTCATTTGTATTTGAGCAGTGGAATTATTTTGTTTCAGTCTAACTATGCTAAAACGTGGCTAACAAACGTAACAGGAAAGCTTCCATTTACTTCAGTGGATGAAGGCTTGGACTCTTTGCCTATAGTTTATCACACTCTACAAACAGCTGAGATACTAGAATGTCAAGCACAAAGCAGAAATCTGGGGATTTATGTAACTCTAACAATTTGACATCAAGCAACTAAGTTCACTGTGCCTATTTTCAAAGGAGGATATGTTACCAAAACTATTTTCAAGTAGCTTAGTTTCCTGGCTAGCATTATAGAATTACAGCTCCAACTGAAGGGGTGGATGGAACCAGTTAACACTTTTCCTACCCAGCATGCCTACCTATCTGCCAGGAAGCAGTAACTCCAAAGCCATGCTTAGAAGATAATGTGGGAGAGGGAGATCTGTTAATAACTGAGAATCCAGTAACTCGCAAGTAGTTTGGTTTTCTCGATCATCCACCTTCTTCCAACTATAATACAAACATAGTGGCTAGGCAGCAATAAGTTAATTATAGGTAGAGTACTGGGTAGTCTATGGCTATGAACTTTACCCCAGAATTTACTTGCTGCTTCAGAACTATGCTTTAGAATCTAAATTTTCATGTTTTCAAAAAATGTCTATCTCTGATGGTTACGATACTCTAATGCAGTGTGCAGCCTGAATTAACAGCTCCACTGCAATTACCCTATTCATCTCAATGAGGCATTACATCTGAAAATGACAAATGTCAACACTAAGGGCTGATCTACAGTAGAAAGATAGGTTGATCCAGCTATATGGCTCAGAGGTGTGAAAACGTCACACCCCTGAGAGCTGTAGTAAGCCAAATTAAGCCCCATGGAAATCTGATTTTTATTTTCCCAGTGGCAATTTGACAACTGAAAATTTTTGGCCAAAAGTATAAACATTTTGATTTGGAGATGCTGCCACAGTACCTCATGAGAGTTCTAGCCTCTTCCATAGGCTGGGCCCTGATTCCATCTCCCATGAAGCACCAATTTTAGAGAGAGGAGGCAGTGCATCATGGGAGTCCCTGGCCATGGTGCATCTATCATGGGCCACCATAGTCCAGCTAGGAAACTCAGGCCAAAGATTAGCACAAATGAGGCCATCAAACTACAGCTCCCAAAAATAGGGCCCTACCAAATTCACAGATGTGAAAAACACGTCAAGAACCGTGAAATCTGGTCTCCCCCGTGAAATCTGGTCTTTTGTGTGCTTTTACCCTATACTATACAGATTTCACAGGGGGAGACCAGCGTTTCTTAAACTGGGGGTCCTGACCCAAAAAAGGGTTGCGGGGGGGGGGGGGGGGGTCACGGTATTGCCACCCTTGCTTCTGTGCTGCCTTCAGAGCTGGGTGACCAGAGAGCGGCGGCGGCTGGCCAGGTTCCCAGCTCTGAAGACAGCAGCACAGAACTAAGGGTGGCAATACCATACCATGCCATCCTTACTTCTGCGCTGTTGCTGGCAACGGCGCTGCCTTCAGAGCTGGGTGGTTGGAGAGCAGCGACTGCTGACTGGGAGCCCAGCTCTGAAGGCAGTAACGCCACCAGCAACAGCGCAAACGTAAGGGTGGCAATACTGCAACCTCCCTACAATAAGCTTGCAACTCCCCACCCCCACCCCATGACGTTATCTGATCAAATGACCAGGTAAATTATTGTTGCTACCACTGTTATATACCTGCAACAAAGCTTGTACAAAGGTTGTCAAGTAAGGTGTTGATAGAAAGGTTATGATTTGCTGACTATTATTATGCTAGCTGTATGCATGTATCATTTTTGTACTGAAGTTATGAATATTAACTATGTACCTGTATTTCAAATGTTTGCAACCCCCAGATGGCATTTAGCCTGCACATCTAGAAGGGACTATTCAAGTTAAATGGCTCATCAAGGAACACTTAACTTTCAATGGACCATGGAAGACGCCTATCTACACTTAATGGATTTTCCTGTGATGGCCTCTGCTATGACTAAGCGAAATCATGCATGGACATGTGACTTGCCCATGTGACTCCAAACACCATCTTGTTAGCTGTAGTTTTCCACAGTGAGAATAATGGGATTCCCTTCACTTGGCAGAAGCTATAAAAGGCGCTGGCTGGAAACATCTCCATTTTGCCTCTTTCCTGCCCAAGCCTCTGGACTATGAACTTATACTAATGGGAATATTCTAACCAGTGGACTGAGGACCTTCCAATGATTTGGAAGCAACCAGAGACTTAACAAACCAGCAGTTTATTCCATTACTGCTACAAGCCTGAACAAAGAACTTTGCTATTATTGTGTGTATTTGATTTCTTTAACCAATTTTAACACTCACCTTTCTTTCTTTTTATAAATAATCCTTTACATTTTAGATACTAAAGGATTGGCAACAGCGTGATTATTGGGTAAGATCTGAGTTATATATTGACCTGGGTGTGTGGCTGGTCCTTTAGGATCAAAAGAACCTTTTTTGAATTAAATTGGATTTAAATAACCACTCATCTTGAAGTCTAGTGTCTGGGTGTTGAATCCACACACTAGACTTACTAAAGAGGCTGCATTTCTGACTTCTTGTTAGCCAGTGTGGTGAGACAGAAGTTTACTTTTGTTGCTGGTTTGGTACATCTCATGGAAGAATAACCACCAGTATTGGGGTGTGTCTGCCCTTTTTCCCAGCAGCTTGTCCTAAATATGGTATTCTCAGTTGTGACCCACAGAGGCGTGGTGACACCCCGCCCCCACAACCCTATTTTGGGTCAGGACCCCTACAGTTATAACACCATGAAATTTCAGATTTAAATATCTGAAATCATGAAATGTATGATTTTTAAAATCCTATGACCATGACATTAACCAAAATGGACTGAGAATTTGATAGGACCCTACCCATAAGGCACCACAGCACTATTTCCAAATAAGTATTTCTGGTTCCAGCCATTCCATTTTGGCAGAAAATGGAAAGACTGGGTGGAAAACTTTTTTTTACAAAAATCTGCTTAATCGAAAACCCAGTTTTCTATCCAAAACACTCTGGAAAATTTTCAGCCAACCCTATTTTAAATGGTATCTGAGTCCTCGTGAAATGGGCATGAAGAGCTTGATAGGAAAGGGCAAACATTTCTAAAGGAACTCTTTCAACTAAGGAAACTTTTTTTTTTTTTAAAGACAACCTCCCCTTCTAGGGTTAACACTTGTATAAAAGTATCAGAGGGGTAGCCGTGTTAGTCTGGATCTGTAGACGCGACAAAGGGTCCTGTGGCCCTTATAGACTTATAGACTAACAGAGGTATTGAAGCATAAGCTTTCGTGGGTGAATACCCACTCTTCGGATGCAAGCAGTGGAAATGTCCAGAGGCAGATATAAATATAAATGTCTTGTATAAAAGTTTCTTACCTCTTCTTTATAGTGGTAGGTGCTCATTCCAGATACCAACATAGAGTAGCAAGCTGGTTTGTAAGGGTCCAGTTCAGAGGAAGCCTCGGTCTTTCAACTTGGACTATTGTCTTTGGCTCTGGGTCCAGTTAATCATGATTCCAAATGTCAACGTGTCTATAGTGCATGAGTAGCTGAGTTTTAATAAAGAGCAGTTCTGGACTCTTCCAGGGCAGCAGTTTGTCTTCCAAAAGGCCACAGAGATTGTCTGAACAGCTGCCTCTGTCTGTTGGAAGAGACAGGTCCACTGAGACTGACCCTCAGTGGCCTTCTGGAAGACAAGCTACTGCCCATGTTGGGCATAAGCTGAATGGAAACAAGGCAAACTTGATTTTTTTATTATTTTTAAATGTATACAAAATTCAAATTCTTCATTGTACAAATATATTTAAAAACAGCAAACATTAACTTAATTTTTTTTAAATGGCTAAGCAATTATTTTCACCTACTTCATGTAACTTGCTTTTGTCAATTAAAGAGAAAAAAATAGGCCATCAGCATAAATCACAATCCATTTTAGCTGTGACCATCATTACAGTAGTTTACTCACCCAGAAACAGACAACTAGAAGAGGGGTATGAAGAGGTAATTGAGGAGTACGAGAGGGTAATTAAATACCTGTGTTTGAAATGAAGGTTTACCCCTAGTATCTAAAACCAATATTAGAAACTGGTCTTGACAACAGTACAGCCATCCATATGGATACTCCAGAAACGGCTAACAGCTATCCCATACAGTAAGCTGTCAAAGTCTTCTAGGCAAGAAAAAAGTGTGTGGGGTTTTTTAAATTGTTTATTTTTAACTAGAACAATCCTGGAGTCCTAACGAAAACCTCAACACTTGTTGCATCACATTTGTTGAAATATTAAATGTGGGGTTTTTGGTAGTAGGGTCACATACTGTTAAATGACTTCATGACAACACAGTCCTGTACATATTCAGAATTCATACAGGATTATGAACAAACACTTAACATAACTATCTTCTAACTCAGCCATGCTTGAAATCAAATGTCTGAAGTACAGTATTAGATGAATGATGGTATCATCCCATAATACTGTTCTTGGTGTACTATATTCTTGTAGTAAAACAACTTTAGAAATTATATACAAGTTGTAAAAAAATAATTACTGTCAATTTCAAGAGATGCCATAACTGAAAAATTAAAAGCAGGCTATTGTAAAATAGTAGATACTGTCTACCCACAGCTCCCATCTCTTTCAACAGAAGTGTCAAATGCTTGACACCTCTCAGGGTCAGGCCATCTTACCAGTATATGAAAGGCAAAAATACAAAATTTCCCAAAAATCAAAAGTACACAACTGTGCAATAAAAACACATCATTGTACAAAACAGTGACTCTCTGGTGGAACACACTACGACTTGCCCCAGAAATTCTCTTTCCTCTTCTGAGCTCGTTCCAGAATCTGAGATGCTAGTGAGCTAGAGGCTGCGGAGCGAGCAGAGATCTGGGACAATCTGTCATCTGTGAGTGCATGCAACAAGGAAAACAAATCTATAACTAAATCCACAGATCAGACAAATTTTAAACAATTAAAACAGCTGTGGCTGACTTCTCAAATGCAAAAGTTTTTATGCCACTTATGACAATGAATGCTACAAAATCAAATACAAACAAACTTCTAAATTATTGTTAGCTTTGTTGTTGCAGGGGAAGCTAATTAGAAAGCTACAAGGATACTGACTGGGATTTTTAAATGAGGTGCTCAATTCCCAGTGAAATGCAGTGGGAGTCGGGCAGTGAGCTCTCCTTTGAAAACTGGAGCCATTGTGCCCAATCTTCACAGCATAAAATGATCCTCCAGTAGTACAGAATTGGCATAGTAACTCTTATGCTTTTCTCCCTTCCCCAGCATATTCCGTGTGGTTTTGGTTGGTGTGTTCTAGTAATCCCTGGGTGCTATATTGGTCCCTTGGCGCTTATGGCAGCTAGTTTAAATTAGAGTTGTCCTCAAGCTGCTCTCAGTTACTCCTGGGGACCAGCTGCTGCACAGCTAGCCTAGAATTGGGAGCACAAGCACAGCTTAAAGCTCCTTTGTACCCTGCCCGCACCCCGGCCTTGAGATGCATTGTGTGCTCCTTCGTTGTAGCTGAGGATCAGGGCAATTCTTTTTATTTTAGTCACAGGAGCTGGTTGGAAAGTGTGTGGGCAGTGCAAATTGCTCAGCAAAGCATCTATATGTCTACATAAAGCATGTGAAATTCAACAGTACTCTGCAGCATCCCACAACCTCACCACACATTTTAGATAACAGCACTGTACCAGACTGCATCTTTGTTACTAAAAACGAGTGACGAAGCATGAGCTGTCATAAATAGACTCAATTATGCCCAAATGCAGGTATTTTGAGTGTATACATTTGTTATGCATACAAATGCACTGAAAGCCCAACCATATACTTATATACACAGCTACAACTAGCAGTTTGCTCATAAAGGGGATTTTTTTGTACGTGCAACTTAGGAACCTATTTTAAGAATGTTTGGACCAAAGTCTTTCAAAGATTTAAGGCAAGTTTCAGAGATGGTACTAAATGTTAAGCAATCTGATTTAAACTCACAGAAAACACAGCACATTGTAGCGTCACAGGACTATTTGTTCTCTTTGTCTGGAAAATTGATAATCTAAGATTTACTGATAGTGACCATCTTGCTAGAGCAGTGACAAAATCTGTAATGACACTATGGATGTACAGCCGTGCATCAGGTCAGAGAGGCAGTCTCCTGGCACAGACACTCAATATTGAAAGCTCTCTTGGAGAATACATAAAGCCTTATTCAAATTCTCATGAGAACAGGATATTCAATAAGATTACAAATACTTCTATATTCTATCTAGTTGGATTAAAATTACCAAAGCACCCTCAGGCATAGTACTTTTGCACTTTGCTTGTAATCAAGGCTTGAACCAAAAAGTAGAAAGGCTTGTGAAAATGTGGGGGGTGGAGGGGGTAGTTAACCACATTTCACGGTTTATTCATAGGGTTTGTACTTAACTTTTCAGATTACTGGACAGAGAAAAATATCTGGATTTCTTTTGATGATATGAGGGTCTGGGTATGCATAAAGGTTTTACTGGCCTATGTATGGGATGGCTGCATTATGTCCTGTATACACTCATCTCCAATTGGGGTGCAGATAAAGTCAGAATTCATCCATATGACACATACTGTTTAATATTTCAGAATGAAAAATACCTTCATCATTATAGTTTCTTTCCTGCAGCGGTAACTGGAAATGGCTCATCTTTGGACTCATGATGTTCCCTAGAAGAAAAAGCCACAGGTGTTATTTTTATACCATTAAAAAAAGCTGTTTCTGCATCAGAAGTCCATTTGGGATGACACTTCATGTCAAAAACTATTTAGAACATTACTTCTAAAAATGTAACTATCAATTAGGATACTGCATACTTGCTAGTTACAGGACTGAGACTCCCTTATCCCCATTATAACAACTCCCATTGTAAGAAGTTTCGTATAACGGTACGCTGAAAATGGTGTTGAGATGAGGATGGAATAAGTGTATTGCACTCTATTCTTTTCAAGGCAGCATCTTTGGAGGCTGTTACCGTAGTTACACAGTGAAGTAAGAGCAAATGGTTTGCACTCAGGACTAGGAGGTAGGATATGGCCCAAGTTCTAATCGCAGCTCTAACAGTGACTTTTCTCTGGATTTAGGCAACTCACTGAACCTGTTTACCACATGCTCCATTGTAAAAATGGAACTATTACCTTACTTTATCCATGCAAGGACTTGAGTGCTTTTCAAGCGCAGGACCTTGAGCATGTGGTTAAAGTCTTTGTGGAACTGGGACTTAAGCATATAAATTTCACTTTGACATCTAAGCGATTGAGGGGTTGTGTTATTAATCACATAGATGCCACCATAGTATGGTTACTATTGTTGTTTAAAACTACTCTAAGCCACTCTGGCCCAAATTGCTCCTCTAATGAAGAGTTCACACAGGGTATGTCTACACTGCATTGTAAACCTGGGGTCTGTGGGACCCAGGCTTATGGACTCGGTGTTTACAATCCTGTGCTTGAGTGTCCACACTACATTGTAAGCCTTGGTTTACAATTGCTGGACCCAGATCTCTCAGCTGTCCTAACACATCTATACTGCGGTATGCAAACCTTCTGACTCTGGTCTTTGGCTTCAGCTGCATCCACACTGCAACATGATAAGGACTGGATGCAAGTCACAGCAGGGTCCAATCCTGGGGCTCTGATCCACCCTACTAGCAGCACCTTAGGACCTGGGTCCTGGGTACTTGCTGACCTAAGTCAGACTGATTTGTGTGAGGATGGAAGGGTGGCTTGGGCTCAAACATGAGTAGAGCATGGACTTACTGTGCAGTGTAGACATAGCCGCAGGGACCAGGAAATGCTGCTGAGATTCCAACAGACCTTTTAAAGATGGAGAAGGCTGGATTGTCCCCTTCTCTCACAAGGGTCCTCAAACCCTACAACTCTCTCAAAATCCACATAGATGTCTGGTGATCCTGTAGAGGCCAGGGCCATCCTCACAGATGGGACCATGATGACAGATTTTCCTCTGCCAGCAACTTTCTCCCGAACATCCCAGCCCTACAAAGGTGGGTGCTCCACAGCACATAAAAGGGCATGTAAACATCACAGCCTCAGCTTTTCAGCTGATTCCCCCTGGAAAGCTATGGTGAAAGAGGGAAATAAGTGTTGCATCACACCTAGCCTAATGTCCTTGCTCTTCTCCCCACACAGGGTGTACTGTAGAGTGGTATGTTGTTGTTGTGAAGATGTCTGTGTGAGTAACCCTACCTGGAAATGTACTAGGTTTTCCCCCTGCTGCCTACAGAAGAGATAACAAAACTGTTCACACAGAACCAATTATTTGAGGTATCTAGTAATTCCTTACTAAAAATCAAGAAAGCTCTATTAGACAGACAGATACTGGAACCTAAGCATAGAACAAAGGCCAGATCGCCCCATAGCAGTGTAACTCAAAGTATCTCATTTAGGTGGAGAATAGTACAGTTGTTCTAGCAAGATGAAACTTGCTGGCAGAAAAGAGTTTCTCTGCAATAAGCACAGTCATTCTTTATTGAAGTCACAAAATTTTGGGCCCTGCACACTTGCAAGATAGCAATTATCACACAAACTCAGTGGATGGAAAAATCCTATTTAAAAAAAAACAACCATTATGCTGGAACTCTGGATCCCTGAGAGTCCCTTGAATGCGGCAGCATGGACTCCAGTAGGGGGGAGAAGTGCTTTTTACTGCTTTCCGCATAGGAGTTGTAGTTTGATGTGCTGAAGTGGGAGAAGCTCTATCACTGCTTCTGATGAAAGTGGGCCAAGAATCCTTCCTCAGAGGCAAAGGATCTAAAGTTTTCAATCCAGCAGCTGGGGAGGCAAGTAGTGATACAGCTTCTGCTTCCCCTTCAAACTGAAAGACCATAGAAAAGACTACTATTAGTTTATGCACAAAACTGCAAATTTGTTTGAGTTATATCAAGCATCAAGTACAGAGGCATATGCAGCTGGTACGTGTTGGCTGAGTCTTGCTGGAGCTTCCAGGCCAGGCAAGTGACTTAAGGCTTTGGAACAGTGTTAAGCAAAGCTCACATTATGAGGGATAATCGAAACATGACAGTCTTTATACATGTATAAAAGCACTAGACTGCTTTCTCAATTTCATCTGGCACTGCACTATTAGGCCATGTGCGCATTCACACACAATACCAGGTCAGATTAAATAAATCACTTCCAAGCTTTCATGACCATCTTTAGGAGCAGAAAAAACATGGAGACAGTATAAACTAATGGACTGAGCAAAAGCCTGGTAGTTGGATTCCTGAATTTCTAATCCTACCTCTAACAACAACTTTGTGGTCACAACCTCTGTTTTTTTATTCCCCATCTGCAAAATGGGACTATGAGATTAATATGGGGATTAATACTCAGTTACCTCAGAGAAGCTTTGTGAAGGTTAATGTTTATTAGTTGCTCAGTATAATTAACACTGAAGGCCAATGTAGGACTTTGAAAAGTGGGCTGACTCTTTTATAACAATAAAACAGCATTAACTTAGTCACAAAACTCCTAAAGGATTTAAAACTCTACTAAAAGACAGCCAGCAACTAAAAGATGTTTGGAACACTGGGGAAGCCAGGAACATTGCTACAGTGACAGGATCCTAGGTAGCCCAACCAGGAAATTGGGAGACAGGATACAATAACATTTGTGGCACTGTTAAAATACCAACTATTAGATACTGAGGAAAATCCTGAATAAAGGGAACAACCAATATTTTATTTACATGAGGGGAAACAGTGAAGGATATAAAGAGAGAAGGAATTATGATTAGGAATAAATGTTAGTGGGTAGCCAAACAGGAAAGCTGAAGACATAGGATATACAGCTGACTTGTCATTTCAGACCTGAGGCTTATAACCCAGGGCAAGAGCTGAACTCTGAATTTAAAAAAAAAATGTAATTAGTGTTCCTGCTTCTACTATATATCCTACTAAACCGGGGGAAATCTGCAGTGAAATCCTATACGTATTTAGAAATTGAGACCACACACCTGCTTGTGAAGTGATGCAACTAAGGACTGTGAAGGTTTTTGGAACGCAAGGAGGTCAATCTATTTAGCTTAAAGAGAAAGCTAAGGGGTGAATAAATCAGAGTTTATAAGTACTTACACGAGGAACAAAAATATAATGGGCTCTAGAATACAGAAATATAACAAAATCCAATTGTCAGAAACTGAAGCTAGACTAACTCGGATTGGAAATAAAACATATATTTTTAAGTGAGAGTAATTAGCCATTGGAAAAACTTGCCAAGTGTTGTAGTGCAGTGTTCCCCAAACTTGGGATGCCGCTTGTTCAGGGAAAGCCCCGGCGCGCCCGGGCTGGATGGACCTTTGGTCTGACCCAGTACGGCCTTTCTTATGTAAGGTGAGAGTGACGCCAATGTGGCATACTTCCCTACTCAACCCATGGAGTTTGGAGCTCTGCATGACTTCAGGAGTGAGCTGGGATAAGGGTAGCAGGGAGGTCAGCTGCTCTTGGCACCAGGCTTTCCTCTGGACTCCACACACTTCAGAGCAGAAATATATATGGGAGATAATGCAGCATTCCCTCCCATAGTCCTTCAGTTTCCATTGCTTAACAAAAATATATAACTATCAGCCTCTCCATCACAGATAACATTGCAAATTTTAGACTGGAACATGCCAATCCTTAAACAAGCTTAAAACAATTATTCAAATTGACATAAAAAGGATATCCTATCTGTATCTTTCTACACTACATATTGGCAAATGCTTGCTTTGTCTCACCCTTCTGGATTTTCTCTCTCTCGAGGCTTGTTTAGATGAAGAATAGTGCGTTTTCTTTCTCTGCTGTGGGGACGAAGACTTTATTTTAGATGGAGACACTAAAACTGCGCCTCCTAGAGTAACAGAAGATAAAATATTTTGTTACATTAAAAACTTTTAATAAATGAATTCATGAATTCCCTCAAAATGTTGCTTTTCATTTTAAATATTTTTACCGACAGCTGGCGTGGTAAGATCATGATGAGTCCTTTGGGCTCCACCAAGTGTTTTCAACTTTGGAGTAGAAAGCCTGCCACGTTTTCCTGATGATACTGAAGAAGAATCTGACCAATCTGCCGAAGGTTTCGGTAGTGAGGCATTTTCTCTGCAAAAATGAAGAAGGGTGGTGTAGTGGTTAGGGCCTCAGTCCCTGTTCTACCACAGACTTTCTGTGTGACCTTGGGCATGTCACTTAGTCTCTCTGTCCCCAGTCTGTAGAACGAGATAACAGCACTTATCTATCTCACATGGGTGTTGTGAGGATAAGTATGTTAAAGACATAGATGCTCAGATACTACAGTGATGGAGGATCATAAAAGTATTTTCTAAGATAGAAAATATGACCAAACATCTTGTGCTACCAAAAGAATTTGTAAAACATGCATGGTAAAAGGCCTAGAACTCAACTGTAATTAGAGGAAACATGGGCAAGTCAACTGCCAAATACTGTACTCAAAAATAAATCCTCGATATTTCTAAATATCTTCCTACTTTTTTTCCTACATCCAGGCATTGTCAGAACTCCAAGGTTACCAATACATTCCCTCCCTCTCCCCTGTATCAGGAAACCACACCCAGGGAGATCTGGACACAGCTTCCTGCAAAGCCCATCAACACTGTTCAAGTTTGCTGAAAAAGTCAAAGGGTATGTCTACACAGCAGCTAGGAGGGTGCTTTCCAGCGCACGTAGGTAGAGTTAAAGTTTGTCTCTATTCAAGCAGAGTAAATCTCCTCTCCTCCTAAGTCATGTGACCCAGCCCCCTAATCATTTTCATTGTCCTCTGCTGGACTCTCTCCAATTTGTCCACATCCCTTCTGTAGTTGGGGGACCAAAACTGGACACAATACTCCAGGTGTGGCATGGAAAGGTAAGAAGACAGACAGTGAAATTTTAAAATGTACCCTTTTATTTTGTTGTTCACAGTAGGATCCTTATCATTTTCTTCCAATTTCTGAGCCTCTGCTGACTCCTGTTTATTTTCTTTTTCTTCATCTTCCTCTAATCCTAGAGGCTGATTTTCCACTTGTTCAGTACTGTCCTGCTCACCCCAAGCTAGACGTCTTCTGACTGGTACAGTGGAAGCATCTGACATGCCTAATTTCTCTGTATTGTTCTGTTGGGACTGTTCTACTGAGTCAGGTTGCTGCAGTATGTTTTGGCTTGCAGACATCTGTTTCTCAGGAACTCTATAAAACAAAGCAAACAATGTTTCACTTGTTTTTTTTCCAATTTACCACATATGTATGTGTCTCCATAAACTGCATACATCCAATTCAAGAACCTGTCAGAAATCAAGAGTTTAGTTAGTAAAATGAATACAGATTAATTGGTCATTTTCAAAAAAAGGAGTTTACAGTAGACTTCTAAGTCCATACTTCAGCACCTACTTGATTTTCAGACATGCTGAGCACCTAACAGACCTCAGTCAATGGGAATTGTTTGATGCTGAACACTTTTGAAAATTAGGCTCTAAAGTCTGTTTAATACCAGCCTATCTTATGGCTCCAGCTTTTGAAAATCTTGGTCTTTAAATTGTTCACAGAAGACAGGCATTTGTGCATGCCAATGAGACTAGTGTACAAGGATCCATTTTGCACAAAAACAAATAAGCAAGTTTTGAACATCTGGCCTTGTATTTGACATCAGATATTATGGTGTAATAAATACTCTTAAGTTTCAACTTGCTTTCATTATGGCTACAATTACACAAAGAGACCAATTATTCTCCCTTCACCATAACCCTGTGCCTCCAAGACACTGCCTGGGAGAAAGTGGGTTGTATATATTAGTATCCCATACAATGTTTTGAACAATCAGATTTAAGGTGAGGTGACCAAACTGCTTTTTTTGGTTTAGGAATAATTACCTATACAACATTATTAATAAAAATCTCTAAAACTTATTAGCAATAAATGACAGATTTAGTATCTGCTCAATCCATCTTTATGACCCCCAAGGGGCAGAGGCAAAAAAAATGTGAATACATAATTGCTTTTTCTTGATTTTAGAAACAGAAGTGCAGTGGGACTAGATCTGCTAATCACAAGCCTATTGATTTGTTTCTACAAAAACAACAATACAAATGTATGTAGGCATGACAAAATTTTCATAATGTAGGGTTGTGATCAAGTGGGAGTAGCCTAAGGCTAACGCACCACTCTGTAAACTTCCCTGCATGTGCTAAATTAGGAGATAATTGATTAAGGACTGGGTGATTAATCAGTTAACAAGGGAATTCAGTTCATCAAATGGGGATGGTTAAAAGGGAGAGAGGAAGAGAGGGAAAAGGAAGGGCAAAGAAGCCCAGGATCTCAGAGAGAAGAGATCTCTTCCCTCCACCTCCAGCTTGTACCTAGAGAGAAGGGGGAAGCTTGGGGAAAGTCTTATGCTGCAGAGACATATGCTTATGCTGGAACTAGGGGTGCTGCCGGCCGTACCCCCTGGCTTGAAGTGGTTTCCATTATATACAGGGTTTACAGTTTGGTTCAGTGGCTCTCAGCGCCCCCACTATACAAATTGTTCTAGCACTCCTGATGACAAATAAAACACTGGTGAACCTACACAGGAGTGTGTGAGGACTGCTAGCCAAGTGAGAAACAGGCTGCAAGGGAGCATATCCTATCTTGTTGCCTCAGTAAATGTAGTCAACCTTCTTATTTGGGTTCTCAACACTTTACAATAAAATTTTAGTAGAAAAGTATTTGACTTTCCATCTGCTTTAAAAACATTTATGCAAAGTCTAGTAAACATTAGGGATCTTAAAGTTGTGTTAAATCTCAATTTAATTTTTAAAAGTTTCAGTTTTTCAAGCTACAATTTTACATTCCCTTCACATCCAGAATAAGCACCTTACCCAGCAAGATCTAGAGCTCTGATGGTATTGCTAATGGTTTCTTCTGAACTGGAATTTGAGGACACATCCCAAAGTCTGTTGTTGTTTGAAAGAATCTGATTCAGATGATATCGAGAAAAGTGGGTTCCCTGTGATCGTTGCCTGTAAGCCTCCGCGTTCTCTCGAAGTTCTTTCACCTGCACATACAGATGTCACAAGATACATTTGTTTTATATTTTAAAATTCAGTTCAGTTATTGTGAAGTATTATTTGTGCTAGCTAATGCTAATTACAATAGAAAGGCATGTTACACACAGTACAGGACCAGTCACAGCAAAAATATTGCAAGGTGCAATAAAAAGCAACAAAACGAAAAGTTAAGCCAAAATAGCAAATGTATTTATTTAGAAAGCATGTGTTTGAGCAGTCAAGCTAATGGATAGTTACCAATCACTTATTCAATAAGCATGAAACAATTATGCAGCATCTATGAACAAGTTTAGTGCTGGATTCTATTTCTTTGTCAATGTTCAGAAATCATATAATTGTTCCAAGCATTAAAACAAGAACTTAGGTGCAACCAACCTCCATATACCACGTGTAATTTAGGATGTTTTGAGAACCCTATGGGGAGGAATACAGAAATAGTCTTAATATTTCTTTTCTACATCATCACATGTTAACATAACAACTGTGTGAACCATTGTAAAACTGTCACCGTAGCTCTATACTGCCTCCTAGAGATAAGGTACAAAAATGTTGTAATCTGTTATATTTTAGCAATATTTTGCATTTCTTGCAGTGATGCATTTAAGCATCTGAGTCTAACTGATCACTTTTAAATCCGTAACTTCTGAATACTTCCAGGTGGATGTTTAAGTCAATGGACCTACTCATATATATAAAGTTAAGCATGTGCAAATGTGTTTGCAGGATCAGGACCTTGGACTGAGTTCTTCGACACTGCAATAGTCATTTGCTATATGTTTGTACAGAACCTAGCACAATGGGGAACTGATTTTGGATGGGCCCGCTACTATAATATCAATATTAATACCTACAGCATTCATGCTAAGACACCAGTCACTGTAACATCTAGGCATGAGATGAAAAACATACATTTTAAGAACAGTAAGAAATTACTTTTGGTCTTAAAATATAAACATTTTAACCCCTTAGTTTTAGGCATTATAGTGCCATAATTTTATTGCTAAAAATATATTCACAAAATTAAGAAATTAGATTGTGAGAGCTCTCCCATCACATGCCCCATCTTGCCCTCCACCTAAATACTGTTTGCTAAAACATCTTGCTTACATTTTTATATTCTTAAGAATTAAACAAGATCCCTGATAACAGCAGTATTATTGCTATACTGATACTGGCTCATGAAAAGGGTTAATGGAAATGCAGTAGAATAATATAATAGCTGAGAGCAGGCATGCTTTTGTATTAAATCTCAACTAGTTTCTTTTATTTACCCTTCACTCATATATTAGATTTCTCTGTTTATCTGCTGGAAGAATTATACTAAGGGGCCAAATTCTGCCTTCTGTTGTACCCATGTAATCACAGTGAAGACAACTGCATAGAGGAGTGAAAATTCACTGGAGTTGCATTGATGTAACTGCAGACTTTGGCTCACTAGGCCTCTCAGTTTAAAAAACCCCCAAACTATTCTTTGAGAATTTGTCATTTAAGACTACAGCATGCTTGATAATACAATGAAATTTGTAAGATTATTCAGTTTAAGCAGAGGGATGAAAATTAATGATAGTTGATAGGCTGAACTATAAGAGGCAGAATATAAATTCAGAGCAATGGGACTCTGCAGGGGGAGGAAAGGCATACTGAGAATGCTCTGCCTCCAGTGAATTGCGAAGTACAAAGAACAACCATGCTCTTTCAATGACCCAGGAGGTAGCATTATCCCAGCAGGACACAGACCCTAGACAGTCCTACTGTGATTATGAAATACCTCACATTAATTTTTAAATGGATAATTCAAAGTGATTTTTATTCTACTGCTGAAAAATAACCCTTACTAATACATAATAGAACAGTTTCCTGGAAGCAATCACTATAGCTAAAGCTATACTGAGATTTTCATTATAACCCTTGTTTTCGCATGCTTTAGAACATCTCTTTTGGGGCTGAAATTGCTTGTGTGGTCTCAGCTCCTAGAGGAACGCTTTTGCAAAATTTGAGAACCGCTTCAGGTGTTTAAGTTACTAAAGAGTGAAAAAACAGTTTAATATATAGGGGTGATGATGTGTGACCCCTGACTGACATATGTGTGCTGGCAAGGACCCTCTAGTGTCGATACAGTTACACCAACAAAACTGCACTTTTGTTCAGGAGATCTTGAATAAGCTATGTGGCCGACTGACAATATCCTGAATAAATCTTATGGAATTAAGAAACTTTTCTGAATTAGGTTAAACCTTATTGAATTAGGGTTAGTACCTTTGGGGTACACTGTATTAAAAATGCAATTGTGTATGTGTTATTGTGGCACCATACGTACCTTCTCTCTAGTAGGAAGGGGGATGTTAATATATTTCCTCCGTTATCAGCCCTTTGAGGTGACCCCTCTGGTAAGATGTACATATACTAATTCAAACTGGATTCCCCAGGAAACAACAGACAAAGGAAGAGTTTTTGGATAAACACCCTGGTTTTAAATTGGCTCATGGCCTTCTTCCTGATCCAGCAAATGGAGAGGACTCTTGGTCCATGGAGGGCCCTTATCCTTTGGGAAGAGTTGGAAGGACTGGATCTACTAAGGCCTCATAAATCTGGGTGCTTGTTCTGAGCTGAAGCTGTGATGAACTTGTAGTCACAAGCAATCTCCTTGGGTAAGGGGTTAAAGGACTGCTCCTGCCAGAATCCATGTTAGGGTATGTCTACACTTGCAGAGTTTTTGCACTGTAAGTTTCACTGGTGATAGGGAACCCTTGAAAGTAAATCACTGGTTTGTGTACTCACTTAATTCCTCAGACATCAGAGAGTGTTTACATTAGCAGCACGTCCATCCCTGAAGAGAGCAGTGCTCTAGGGCAGCTATCCCACAGTGCAGCTCTCTCCATTTGACGATGGGTCTTGTGGGAAGGGGCGGGGGACGATCGCGGGGCATCCTGGGTCCCTGCACAGCCTCCTCTCCCCAAACACTGATCAGCTCCAGTAGCTCAGCATTGCTCTAAGCAGGGGATCCTTTGCTCTGTGGAGCAAGCATTGTCACCTGGCCAGATAAGTGAGCACTTCCCAAGAAAACAGGAAGGGGAATTTCAAACTTCCCGGGGCTTTACAGGGGGGATGGGGGGATGTCTGTTTACCTGGTATCAGAGCAGCTGGCCAGAGGGGTCACCTAGGCACTGTGGGATATCCTTCTGAGGCTAAAATTTGTGTAAACAGGAAGAACATGTTTTCACTTGCACATCGCGGCAAAAGAATCACCAGTAAGAGCTGCATGTCTCTCATGGAGGTGGTTTTCTTTTTGCGGTGAAACTTCTGAGTTCCACTGCAAAAAGTCATTGTCAATTGTAGACACTCCCATGGTTTTGGCGCAAAAAAAGGGACTTTTCCCACTTTAAATGGCAAGTGTAGACATGCCCTCAGGGTGAACTCTGGTAAACTTATTAGCATGCATGTAGGTTCTTTTATTTTTAATATATTTTCTCTCTAATGGTTTTTACCTTAAGAATAAAGTAAGCTTGCATAGGAAGTGCTGTGTGGTACCTTATAACTGTAGCAATTATACCTATTAACCAACTCTGAAGAGAAATCAAGCATGTGTCCTGGAGGAACCTGTCTGCGCTGGGGATAATACAGTGAAGGCAGACAACTGTGTACGCTGGAAATACCCCTTTTGGGAGAGAGAGCGAGGCAGGTCTCCACCCAGAAAGGCAACAACTGGGGATCTGGAAGCCTGAGAGTGGGCGCCCTTTGTGGGGAAATACAGGTGCAGTTGCCATGACTATACCAGTAAAAATGCAGTTTTGTCACTATATTCTACAACTGCTCTAGGAGCACATTGCCAGAATAGAATACTGATATAACCATATTGGTAAAACCTTCAGAGTGTAGACCAAAGGAATGGGAATAGAACACTCAAGGAAATAAATACAGGCGTGACTGACACAGTTTTGTTACACTTTTTAAATTGGAAATAGAGGTAAAGAGGAATGGCAGGAATGCAGGAATTAATAAGAATAAAAAGATTGGAAAATGAAGGAAGGGGATTTGGGACAGTCACAACTCATCACCTATCTAGCTATGATCATCAGCAAGGAATGTTTTGTAGATTTCAGAGCAGAGGCCAGTCTTAAGGAGAGATTTGATAGTGTTAAGATAGTTGCTGTATAGATCTTTTCATGGAACTTTTTCCCATGCATCCAGGATGGCATGGAGAAGGCAGGATGGTGGTTGAGGGGAGAAGCTGATGGGGTCGGCAGTAAAAGCTAGCGGTGTTGGCAAAGTGACGGTGGTGGATGACATTTAATTGTACTAAGCTGAGGTTTAATACATACCAAAAGTAAAAAATACTGTTTGTTAAGATGTGTCATTATAAAATGTTAGAACAACCTCATAATAATTACTATGAAATCAAACTCATGAGGACCTAAGAGGGCTAAAAACAAACTACAAAATTAGTTCCCCATACAATAACTATATACACATTTAGGCAAAATGCATCTTTATCTCAACAAAGCAAAGTAAACTTGTTTCGTATATCAAGTGAAGCAAAGGGTGGGAATTCCATTCCTTTTCACTCCCTCTGCATTAGTTTCTCTGGACAATGAATCTGTAAAAACTCAGAACGAGAGGCCTTTCCCACAGACCATGTCAATTATATTTCCACTCTGATTTAGTCATAGCTAGTTGGAACCTACCTTCTCAGCATGTCCTAGGCACAGAGGTCCCACTATGGAGTCACAATGCCTGTCCCATGGACCACACAAGGATATTGCAAGGATTTGATAGAATGGCATACCTTGAGGTTGGTCTCTCTACAAAGGGGGTGAATTCTGAATTCCCTCAATGGGAGATGCGGACCCTCAGCACCTTGCTCACTGGGGCCCTAAAAGAATGCTTAGAAAATTTTATATGGATACTCACTTGATCTGGTATGTTTCTTCTGACACGTGACCAAGCTCCATCTTTGTATAAATATTGAGCTGGGGACAAAAATTTTGATCTATATTCAGTGTTCACCTTCCTAGAACAGTCAGAGATGGGGGGGAAAACAGTAAAAGGTTGGTTTTTTTTGTTTATCATCTATGAGACTGTTTAAAAACAAATTTCATAATTACATACATATAATTATAAGTGCTCTTGCACGGTAAGAGCTGCATGACAATTAAAGATGAATTCCAGAGCCAAAACTTTGAAAAACGTGTGCCTCAAGTTAGGCTCATTCATATTTAGGCACCTAAAAAAGTAATGAGATTTTCAAAAGTGCTCAGCACTTACTACAATTAATACGTTTTCACTCACTTCCCCTCATGCGAAATATACATACATATAAGCACCTACAGAAATTAGCTCTGTCTACTTAAAAAAGTGCTGAGGACTTCAATCATCCTCTTTTAATCTTGGCCCAAAATACAACTCACTTCATTTTCAGCACAAACTTGAAATAACCCTTTTGTCCAACACCTCTTCAGGAACAGGCTATAAAAGGCAAAAGTTAAAAAGTAAAATTAACCCAGTATATACTAATATGGAGGAAAAATTCATATTTTGGCATCTCTCCTAACTTTTGGCCAGAGTCCTGTTTTCCTTTCCCTGAAACTGACACAACTTGGTCCCTTATGTTCTATTTATGATGGTCTGATTGAACCAGTTCAAGAGGCAACACTGCAGTGCACCCACGCTAGTCATTCTGTTTCAGGAGTACATACAGCAAAGCATTGACACATATCAGATGCAAAATTCTTTCTATCAATAGATGAGTATTGTGTGTTTGCATGTGTCCACACAATGGGTTTGCTCTAGTAACTGCTTTGAATGCTTTTGTCCTGCACAAATAGCCACCGTAGGATCATGAGGGGCAGGAGCTACAGCCTTACAACAGCAGATAACATGGCAGAGGATCACCAGCCTTCCCTCAAAAGCCACTGCCAAACTGACTCTGAGCCTGAAGGCCAAAATACTGATGACCAAAGAATTAAGGAACCTAATCTCATTTTATTTTCATTTATTTTTCCATGAATAAATGCATCTGTTGCCTTTGTGTTTTTTCTTGGTTTGTAGCAAAACAAACTTATCTTCCAAGGTCCAGAGACAGCAGTGGTCCAGGCCTGGACAGAAGACCCTGAGCCACCCTCATCCCAATAAAATCTTAAAAAGGACAAGTGGGTGAAGGAGCACAATGGGGAGGCACATAGATTTACTAGAGAATGAAGGTGGTAGGGGTGGATTGTACATTTTTGATTAATGTCCATTTTCTGGGGTGTTCTCTCTTTTTCAGATCTCAGAAGCATAGCAGCTGCTGCTTTTAAACCAAAAAAAAGTGTATGGACTGCCAACGCAACCCTGGCAATGTAAGTAATGCTGAGAGGCAGAAGGTGTATGCAATACCCATAGCATCATCTGACTAACTCAGTTTTCTCCATGTTTTTCAGGTGACTCTATGGCTCAGGAAAGTTTTCATGTTAATCTTGTGTGCCTTCCTATGGTGAGGCGTGGCGGGGACTGGGCAGAGCAGAGAACAGCCTCAGAGCCAGCATGCAACCAGTAAGTGAGCAGCTTGACAGGTGACTGAGTTAGCAGTCTACATTTTCAAAGCAGTCACTGAAAGATAAGGAGCAGCAATAGGGGACTGGACTGGGAGAACTAACCGAACTCCTGCTTTTGTTTCCAGCACTGCAGCGGTCCAGAGTGAGCTAGTGGAGGATGCTGCAGTGTTTTGGTTTATCCCACTAGCATGCACAATCACAATGCTGGTATGAAGTTGAAAAAAAGAGGTATGTGGACATGAGGTGTTATACAGACATGCTAAGGTAATGCACTTGATTCCAATATCAAAATGATGAATGCCCACCACCCCTCACAATATTAGGGTGCTGAATACCTAAGTTCGTTTTTCCTATGTATACATACCCAAGACTTGTATGTAAAGAGATGGGCTTTTGAGTAATATGTCGTTTATTTTTTTGTTTGGGTGATTTCTGTTCTGTTTCTGATTTCCCTTGTTTTGGTGAATCTCCTGCTGGCTTTAGGAATGTTTCTTTCCTTTCATTCTATGGCAAAGATAATTTTAGAATACCAAATTAGCTAACAAACAAAACAAACTCTGCAAATTCAAATTCTATGTGACACTAGCCTTTTACTTTAACATTTTAAATGACAGAATCATAGAAATGCAGGGCTGGAAGGAACCTCAAGAAGTCATCAAGTCCAGCACCCTGCACTGAGGCAGGACCAAGTACCCCTAGGCTATCCCTGACAGGTGTTTGCATCATTGGAGGTTTTTAAAAACAGATTGGACAAATTCCACAACCTCCCTTGGAAGCCTATTCCAGAACTTAACTACCCTTATAGTTAGAAAGTTTTTCCTAATATCTAGCCTAAATATCCATTGATGTAAATTAAACCCATTACATCGTGTCCTACCTTCAGTGGACATGGAGAACAATTGATCACAGTCCTTTTTATAACACCCCTTAATATATTTGATGACTGTTCTAAGGTCCCCCCTTTTCTCAAGGCTAAACGTCCAGTTTTTTTAACCTTTCTTCACAGGTCAGGTTTTCTAAACCTTTTATAATTTGTATTGCTCTCCTCTGGACTATCTCCAATTTGGCCACACCTTTCTTAAAGTGTGGAGTCCAAAACTGGACACAGTCTCCAGTTGAGGCCTCACCAATGCTCAGTAAAGTGGAACAATTACCTCCTGTGTTTTACATCTGACACTCCTGTTAATACATCCCAGAATCATATTAGCCTTTTTTGCAACTGCATCACGTTGTTGGCTTATATTCGGTTTATGATCCACTACAACCCCCAATTCTTTTCTGCAGTACTATTGGCTAGCCAGCTATTCAGCGCACACTAGGGAACTTTTAGTGTACGCCAGCAGGGTCCACATGGCCAATTAGTGCACACCAGCATGTTGCGCACTAACGCACATGTAGACAAGCTCTCATACACATATTTAATGCAAACTCTACAAGAAAGCAACGTTAAGCTTGTTTATTTTGAAAAAATCTCAAAGCCTGGAAATTCCAATATTCAGGTTCCTACTGCAACATTCACTCAGCCACATCATACATCCTATATACTTTATGGAATACATTTAACATAAAACTACACATTTAGTAAGAAACCACAGGAATAAAATAGCACTACACCTATGCAAGGTGGCTAAGTTAATACTGCTATATAAACCTTAACTTTGCATTTCTGACATTTTTTTTAAAAAAGGACATCTTTAATGTTGCATTAAAGTAGGGGAAAATATTGCATTTATTTTATTATTTTGTGAGAAAGCCCCTGAAAGTGACCTGAGAAGAATTTTAGGATTTTTTAGAAAACTGGACTTGTGCCCTTTTTTGCTGTGTTGTGATTTACAAAAGGTTTGATGGTTTTTCCCGTTCAAATTTTTCATTTTTCCTGCTTGTTTTTTACCTGAAGTCTCAGCTTTGTCACATGTGGTTGTCTGGTTTTGCTGGAGGCCCTCAGATGTATATTGCAAGAGCACACTGTAACTGAAGGGGCAGGTGTGATGAATCTTTAGAAACACACTGCTCTCCCAAATATATATTCATCATTGAAGATAAATATGTATAAAAAAATGTTTCAGACAGTGTAACTAAAAATTCTTTACTCCTCCATTTGCTCGTCTGTCTCTTCTCTTGTAATGTTATAATTTTACTTAATTCTCCAGTTCCCTTCCAGGGTTCACTATGACCTGTATTTCTAATGTTTAAAAATAAGCAGAAAACTTAAACAAACCAAACCCCAGACTTTTCAGACTTTCATCATACTTGCTAGAGAAGCAAAAGAGAGGGCACAAGCTGGTTTATCAAGAAACAGATATGATGGACTCAGAGTCCCATCCAGACTTCATTGCTGGAGAATGCATAGCCTACTCTGTAGGGCTTAAAAATGAGGTAAAACAGAGAGCAGCATACTAGAAATACTAGAAATAACAGTGAGCAGCATACTACTACTGTGCAAAGTAGGTTAGATTTTATGTATTCTGGAACTGAGGTTACTATCCTCTGATACTTCAAGGTTCTTCAGCCAGACAGAATCCACTGTTCCACTGGATCTGAATTTAATAAAAGGACTATCATTATGTTCCCTGAAGGCTGTGTCTACACTGATTTTTTTTCTAAACATTTTCCACTACTGGTATAATTGGTTCAGCTCTGCTACCGGGGAAAAAAGCCCCTGTCACCACTGGTGTTTTTACCATAGTGTATTCTAAACCAACTCAAGATGAATTGGTGCCAAACCCCTGCCATCAACAACCCACACCTTCTCTAAACTTCAAGTGCACTGGTGGTAGTGCAGCTGAACTGGCAATAGCAATGGTAAGAAATCTTTGGCAAAATAACTTAATGTATGCAAGACCTAAAAGGTAGCTGACTGCTGTCTGGGCTTTACAAAAGACTCCTAATGTTGAACTAGACACTGGAATTTGTCTATACTACACAGTGTGCTATCAACTTAAAAAGTGAGTTGAATAAAAATTACAATCCCTGCATCTTTTGTTTTTGTTTTTAAAAGTGTAATTATAGTCTGAAAATTGACTGCAAAATTGGTATCTTTACACACACTGGATTTGTTCCTTGTACATGTTCAAATGCATAGCATTGGACTTTTGTGATTACAAAAAAATTATTGCTTTTTACTCCTGTTAGACTTAGAGAACCAACACACTAAATAGAAAGTTAACTGAATTCTATTCCTTCTTGGGCATCAAGAGACTGCACAGGTGCCAAGCAGGACATAACTTGGCTGGCAGAATCCTTATTGCTGGCAGCAGTACACAGAAAGGAAAGAATCTCAGAATCAAACTAAGGATTTGGGTTAGCAGTTAGCAAAAAAGAAAATCTTTTCACTTGTAAACTGAATGTACTTGACAAAGAAATCACAGAGACACAACCATGGAGCCCCACAATGTTATTTTCAGAGTCCCTTTTTAGAACAGAACCATTCCCAATGCACTGCAATGTCAAATGTAATAATTATAAAACTTAATTTTATTAAGTTTATAAGGAAAAAAACACTAAAAACAGACTACTGAAATACCATTCAAAGATGTATATGAATACCTTTCTTTCAGGGGAGATATTTACTGGTGCACATACAGGAAATTCTCTCTCTTCCAAATCACACCTCAGTTTTGGTCCCATCGCTGGAGGAGAAACTTTGAAACTTCTCTCATATTCAGTTTCAGGGATAATTGCGGGAGACTTAAATGGGGGAATGGATTTACTTGTATTGTGAATAACCTTTGAATTTAAAAAACAAAAAAAGTTAATTTGCTAATCTTAAGGTCAAATTTTCAAAATCAATTTCCTTAGTGATTCCTCCAATATGCACACAGAGAAGCAAAGGGTGAACAAATACTGCATGTGGAAAAGTTATCTATTAGATGTATAGGATAAATGGGGAAATGACTTAACTTCAGTGATTATTTTTAAGTTTATTTCTTAGCATGGATGTAATTCAGAGACATTTCTAAGTCTAGACCCAACTACTTTTCCTAATTTGTGACTTTATATTTTTTTTAAAGTGGCATATTTTCTTTGGTTGGGGACGACGGTGGTTGACAAATCTTTGCAATTCACCTTTAGATTTGTATTCAGGATCACAGATTTTTGAAACAATACATGATAAAACCTACATTACAGCCTGTCAGCAAGTACTGATGGACTCTTTCATGGTTTAAAATAAGGCTCTTATTGCACAGTAATTTGATCCATTCCCTTTTCTGCAATTAATTCTGTGTTATAAACTAAGATGTAGAATTTGCTTGACTACTACAACTGGTCAGACCTGATCTTCTCACAGACTATTGAAACTTAAAGGACACGCCATATGCCATAGAGATAAATTTTCCTCGGCTTTGCTATATGGGCTTGGATTAGAACAATTATCTTGAGGTCAAGATAATTTGGGCATTCTTAATACACCTGTTCAAGGATCAGGTATCGCTACTACTTCAATATTCAGATGTACTTTTTATCAGGTTGTTTATAGATATAGGTCAGAAAGTCAAGATACAATACTCTGTTAATAACACTAGAATCTCATGATAAAAATTTCAATCTTAAACCCGGATACTGCTAACACTTTACGTGTGCATAACTTTACTATTCTGAGTAGTCCCATTGATCTCAAATTTGTAGTAAACAGTAGTAAATGTAAGCACACGTATAAGCATTTGCAGGATCAGGGCCCTTACACTGTATGTTTTTGGAGTAAACTGTGTAAAAGAAAAAAAAAAACCCTTACTGCTTCAGACTTCTTGTTCTTTCCTATGGAACAGCTGTTTTAATGAGCACCAATTAGGAGAGCATCATACAGATTAGGTAATAGAATCTCAATTAAAAGGAGCTCTCTGTGAAGTCTCTCATAATTTAAACAAACAATGTGATATTACAACACCTACCTATTATTGAATTTATCCTGCAAACTCTACACAAGCAAAATTCCCACTAAAGTACATGAAATTGCAATGAGAGTTTTGCTTGCATAGGGGGATGCAGAATCAGATCCTTTTATAAGGGATCATATGTGAATTAATGGGCTTTTATACATTAGAAAACAAAAATGGCACTGTAAATAACATAGCAGTGTACAACAACAAAATATAAGGAAATTATGTTAATTAAATGACTTTTTTGACTAATAAATTAAATTCTATATTTTCTTTTCAGATTCTTTAAAATTACCTGGTCAGCTGCAAGCATTGGAGAGTTTTTTGGGGGTGTTTTCCATAAAAATTGCCTTTGATATTCAGAATTTCTGGGGAAACTATTTGAAGGTGAAATATTCATGCCTGATTTCTTTTGCAGGACTCTATGAAACTGTCAACATAAAACAATGAATCAGAAAAATCTCCATTTATTGTTCTCCTCTACTTTCTGTTGCTGCAATTTTCTTTTAACTAAACTGTTATAATCCACATCCTTAGGTCAGGCCAACTAACTGAATTAAAGATACGCTATCTCATTCTCGACAACATCTTTGAAGAGTACAAATTATGGGCTAAATTCTAGTTCACTTGAAATAAATAGTAAAACTCCCATGGACTTAAGTGGAATCAGAATCTGGTCCTAACAAACAGTTCTTCCAAAATAATGGGATCTTAACATAGATTAACATCAAAATACAGAGTTGCATAGAGACAAAGTTATAACAAAAAGAAGAAATAGTTTTAAGTATAAAAGCTTGCTTAACTGTATTTAATTTACTGTAATGGACACATTATTAACTTCAACCATAGACTATAAGAAAGGGAAAAAGATTTTCTAATGATCCCTACCCCATTATCCATTTTTTCTAAGTGTTTTTTTGGAGATACAAATACTGCTTTTTGGTTCACTGGAGTTGGGGGTGCCAACTTCTTCGTACTGTTTTCTGCAAGGGTGATGGCTGATTCAATTCTAGAATCTGCAGAGTGAGACCGAATTTTTTTAGGAAGCCTGGGTGCTTCAGGTGTTTCAATGTTTTCCAGATTTCTATCATTATTGTGATTATCTGTGTGAGACTCCGCAGGCCCAGCGCCTTCAACTTCTGGTGTGTCATCCAAATATCCCTCCAAATCCTTGTCCCCTCTCCAGTCAAAGGACTTTGAAATCTGTGGGTTGAAGTAAGGCACCCTCCTCTTGGAAATGAAGTTTGGCTCTCTTGTGATTCCTACAAAACATGCATTAAGTTTGAGCACAATAAAATATGTCTATTAGGATTTAAAGACGCTGGAACACAAGATCAGATTCACATCCCAGACGCTGGGATGAGAATCTGAATATATAACACTAGACTGATTTTTAATAAATTTTGTATATCTTTGAGCAAAGACAGTTCACAAACTATGGACCTGTGAAATGTTGAGCTCTTACATACATGCTGAGTGCCTTTAATTCCCAGCTGAGTCAGTGGGAGATGTGGGTCCTTTGCCTGTCACACGATCAAGCCGTAAAAGCCAAATTCTACCTCTTTTGCAACTTCCAGTGTAGTCAATGGGAGTCAGTGAGCGTAGCTGAGGGCAGAAATTTAACCTGCAGCCACTACAAAGATTAATTTGGCTAAAATTATCAAATTATCAACCTGCACTGGCCAAGCGTGGCATGGATCTTCCTAAACTACTTTTGCATGTTGAATAGGTGCATTGCTGAATAGGTTTTCACCTCAGTCACTGGAGAGAAGTGACCTGTCACCATATGCATAACAACATTCTGCACAGTCACCTGCACAGATTCCTCCTTTAAAAAAATAAAAAATCTTCTAGAGTAGCCTTTAAAATAACTTAACATCTTTAATATATTACACAATATTTTTAAAGCTTAGGAAACATCTTTTCATATTTACACAAAAAAAGAGACACTGATTTGATTATCTGAGATGGTTTTAAACAATTTAAAAAAATAGCTGACTTATGTAAGATAATGAGAACAAAATTACTGTCATTTTAAGAGGGAAATGTATGGTTAAACATATAGTAGTTACATAAAATGTGACAACAGAATCCCGCTGGAGAGTGTTAAACAACTAACAAAGGACTCTATTTGGCTGAGATGAATAGTTGCAGAGTATATAAACTAATCCATGGGGAACTAGGGTGCAGATGGAAAGAGAATAAACTGTCTTTCAGGCAGAAGGTAGCATATAAAATGTCAAATGCATAGAATGTTTGGGCTACAAAGCATATAAATGCCATAAGTAGTAATGTAACCTTTGGAGGAATACTGGGAATATGGGAGAATGAAATTTTTAGCACTCAAGCCGACCTGTTTGTTTGGGTAAGTGTTATGAGTAATTCTTAAATTGCCACAATCTGTTAAGAGAAACTATTAAGTATGCATTTCAACAGAAAGAGCCAAGAGAGAGCCAAACACTAGCAGTCTGTGGAGACACCAATCTGTGTCTGTGAGTAGTGTTCCAAGGATGTGTGTGATTAAATGTGACAGAAAAAGAGGTGGGCGTATAAAATGGAAGCAAAGGCCTGGGAGACATAACCTAAGCACAACAAAACCTATGAAAACAGATGGCTTTTTTGCCAACCCACATGATTTTGAGTCTTGTGATATTTGATGTTTAGCTTAAATCCCTAGCTCCCAGAGGCATGTGATTATGAGAGAATCTTAGTTTAAAGTTTCTAGTCCTCACGGTTATGGAAAAAAGCTTGAAAATGTGACAAGTTTACAAAGGCTCAAATCAGAAGGTGTGACGAACTAGGACTGTAGTTAAGGTTTCCCTGAGTACTGTGTGGGTGCCTCAGTTTCCCCTATGCGGTGCTTAAGTATCTAGGTGGTGGGACAACGGTGCATGATTGTTACAAAGCCCTAGAAGGCAGAGGCCTGGACACAGAGAAGGGCTCTGTCTCCTGGCAACAGATGGCCCGGCTCCTTGCCCGGCAAAGGTGAGAGCTGAAGGTGTGAGAACAAAGGGATCAGGTGACCTCCTGGCCCGGGAAGCAGACAAAGGCGGAGGAGGGGCTGGAGAGTTTCAGTTTTGTGGCTGGCCGGAGAAGAGGCGAGGGAGGCAGACAGGGTCTGGCCTCCCTGCCCCGGTTGGAGCTGTGGGGCGAAATGCAGGGAGCCCCAGGCTGGGGTCTAAGCTCCCTGCCCCCCGGAAGGACCCGACTGAGGGGTCCTGGATGTACTGACAAGCTCTGGTTGGGCTGTGTTCCTGGCATCTCTAATAAACCTTCTGTTCTACTGACTGGCTGAGACTCCCAGTGAATCCGGGGAAGAGGGGTGCAGGGCCGGACTCCCCTATACTCCGTGACAGAAGGCAATAAAAATTACCCAATTTTTTTAATTGAGATTTTAGCCAATTCTGTGACTTTGGGGCTAAGACATGATTTTTTAATGTTTGGTGTTAGTAATACTGGGTTCAAATCAAAGGGAATGCTCTTAGCTTTCTTGGAATTGCTTTGAGAGTCTTGCTGTCACTGACCACTTGAAGACCATGTTGGTTTGAGAGACCAGAGAGAACCAGCAGAGATGACATAGTTCCAACCTCTTATTTTGTGTCCCGAGACACACACACACATTCTGATGGCCAGGTGATTTTTAAATGCCACTTACAAAACTCCATCTGAGGACATTTAAGCATTATAAGAGCCATCTACTGGTAGTAAAATTGATTGTCAATGTAAGCACCGGGCAATTTGATAGTATAATTCAGGCATCAGCAACCTTTGGCACATGGCTCGCCAGGGTAAGCCCCCTGGCGGGCCGGGCCGGTTTGTTTATTTGCCGTGTCCACCAGTTCGGCCGATTGCGGCTCCCACTGGCTGCGGTTCGCCATCCCCGGCCAATGGGGGCTGCGGGAAGCGGCAGCCAGCACATCCCCCGGCCCGCGCCGCTTCCCGCAGCCCCCATTGGCCTAGGACGGTGAACCGCAACCAGTGCGAGCCATGATTGGACGAACCGGCGGACGCGGCAAGTAAACAAACCGGCCCGGCCCACCAGGGGGCTTACCCTGGTGAGCCGCATGCCGATGCCTAAATTATACTATCAATTGCCTGGTGCTTACATTGACAACCAATTTTACTACCACTAGATGGCTCTTATAATGCTTAAATGTCAAGCTCAAACAAGGCAACCAATCTTATTCTAGTATGTACACTCTGCAGAGCAATACTGCCTAATTATTGCATTATAACTAATGTGCTTTATTACCTCTACCCTGTACCCCTGCAATACAACCCATCTTGTGCTAACTCTGTGCCTATGTTTAGGGCTTGACATACACTATTAAACAACTTGTACATTTCTGGCTTTAAATAAATAACGTAAACTAGAAGTTCACCCTCTGCAAAACTTGGGCTCTGTGCAAAGATGATGTATGAGTTATGGCAGTTATTTCTAATAGCTTACCTATTTGATCAGATCGAAGTCCAGCCCTTGAGGATTTTTGCACTCGTGAAGGGTTACAAAACTCTGACAGATCTGACTTTTTCCATTTGAAGTTCCTCTTATATTCACTCAATCCCTACAACAAATGGACATACACTGTGAGTAGTGCCCATTTTTCCACCTAGCTCCCAACAGCAACAGATCTCTCAGCACTTAAATATCCACAGGCACGTTGTAAAGCATAATCGGTCAGATAAGCAGGTAGGTAACTCTGCTTCTAAAACAATCTTGATCAAAGTAAGCAAAAAGTTTCTGTTCTGTTTTCTGACAGTAATGTCAGAATCAGTGCAAATACAGAACCATTTCACATGCCAAGTATATCACCTAGAATCTGCATACTATTTTAAGTTTTAACTACATTTTTACAAATAAATACTATGGCTCCAGTTCATCTCAAACTTGTTCCTTGGATCATATTTGTCTGAATCAATCTTCTTTGGAGCAAGAACCTTATTTTTCTACATATTCTCCTGAACACCTGTACATCTCTTGTACTATATAAATAAGAGTGGGGTGCTAGGTCCCCTTAGCTCGTCTCAGTTAAGAGACTCGCTACTGGATGAGCACCCACATGCCACCCCCATCTTGTGCTAGCCTGGTGCCACAAGTACAGTAACTCCTCGCTTAATGTTGTAGTTATGTTTCTGAAAAATGCAACTTTAAGTGAAACAATGTTAAGTGAATCCAATTTCCCCATAAGACAATGTAAATAGGGGGGGGTTAGGTTCCAGGGAATTTGTTTTCACCAGACAAAAAAAAAAATATATATATATATATATACACACACACACACACACACACACACACGCAGAGTATAAGTTTTAAACAAACAGTTTAATACTGTACACAGCAATGATGATTGTGAACTTGGTTGAGGTGGTGAAGTGAGAGGGTGGAAGAGGGTGGGATATTTCCCAGGGAATGCCTTACTGCTAAATGATGAACTAGCATTCAGCTGAGCCCTCAAGGGTTAACACATTGTTGTTAATGTATGGAGGGATAGCTCAGTGGTTTGAGCATTGGCCTGCTAAACCCAGGGTTGTGAGCTCAGTCCTTGAGGGGGCCATTTAGGGATCTGGGGCAAAATAAATCTGTCAGGGGACAGTACTTGGTCCTGCTAGTGAAGGCAGGGGACTGGACTCGATGACCTTTCAAGGTCTTTCCATTTCTAGGAGATAGGCATATCTCCATTTATTTATTTGTAGCCTCACACTCTACAAAGCAGCACGAATGGAGGAGGGGAGACAGCATGGCAGGCAGAGACACACACCCTGGGGGGGGGGAGGGAGAGAGAGAGACATGTGTATTGCCTCTTTACGTACGTTGACCCCACACTCTAAGTACATTGCCTTTAAAAAGATCAGGAAGTTGAGACAGCAGCTGCAGCCAGCTCTCTCAGTCCTGAGCTCTGTTATGTCTCCCCCCTGCTCTATATGGAGAAGACGTAAGCAGGGGGCAGAAGTAGAGGGGAGGGGACACCCTGACATTAGTCCCTCACTTCCTCCCTCCCCTGCATAGCAAGCAGGAGGCTCCCAGGAGCAGCTCCAAGGCAGAGGGCAGGAGCAACACATGGCAGTGGGGGAGGGACAGCTGAACTGCCGGCAACTGGTAGCCTGTTGGGCAGCTGCTGCACAGGGAACTTAGGGGAGCAGGAAGCTGATGGGGGGCTGCCGGTCCACCCTTTAAACGAGCATGTTCCCTAATTGATCAGCAACAAAACGAGGTTAACCGGGACGACTTTAAGTGAGAAGTTACTGTACCTGTACCAGCACGCAACCCCCGTCCTGTACTTTAGTTCAGTACCTCAGCGCCCACACAAACGATTCTATGCCAGTGCAGTGCCCACACAGGTCCTGCACCATCCCCCCCATTCCGTGCCAAGCCAGAGCCTACACAGGTCCTGTACCATCCCCCCCATTCCGTGCCAGCCCAGTGCCCATACAGGTCCTGCACCATCCCCCCCATTCCATGTCAATCCAGAGCCCACACAGGTCCTGTACCATCCCCCCCATTCCGTGCCAAGCCAGAGCCTACACAGGTCCTGTACCACCACTCCCCATTCCGTGCCAAGCCAGAGCACACACAGGTCCTGTACCATCCCCCCCATTCCGTGCCAGCCCAGTGCCCATACAGGTCCTGCACCATCCCCCCCATTCCATGTCAATCCAGAGCCCACACAGGTCCTGCACCATCCTCCCCATTCCGTGCCAAGCCAGAGCCCACACAGGTCCTGCACCATCCCCCCCATTCCGTGCCAAGCCAGAGCCTACACAGGTCCTGTACCATCCCCCCCATTCCATGCCAAGCCAGAGCCCACACAGGTCCTACACCATCCCCCCCATTCCGTGCCAAGCCAGAGCCCACACAGGTCCCGCACCATCCCCCCCATTCCGTGCCAAGCCAGAGCCCACACAGGTCCTGCACCATCCCCCCCATTCCATGCCAAGCCAGAGCCCACACAGGTCCTACACCATCCCCCCCATTCCGTGCCAAGCCAGAGCCCACACAGGTCCTGCACCATCCCCCCCATTCCGTGCCAAGCCAGAGCACACACAGGTCCTGCACCATCCCCCCCATTCCGTGCCAAGCCAGAGCCCACACAGGTCCTGCACCATCCCCCCCATTCCGTGCCAAGCCAGAGCCCACACCGGTCCTGCACCATCCCCCACACAGGTCCTGCACCATCCCCCCCATTCCGTGCCAAGCCAGAGCCCACACAGGTCCTGCACCATCCCCCCCATTCTATGCCGGCCCGGTGCCCGCGCAGGACCAGTACTGACCCTGACCCCACTCCACGCAGCTCATCACCCGCCCTCTGCCCGTTTGGCTGGCACAGCGCTGGTGCCCAGCCCGGCTCAGCCCGGCGGGACTGGGGGGGCGGGGGACCAGGCCGGAGACTAAGGCAGAGGCAGGTCAAGTCCGGAGGCTGCGCCCAGGGCTCGCCCCGCTGCTGCAGCAGCCCAGAGGAGCCGGGCTGGCGGCCGCCCTCACCTTGAAGCGCACGGGCATGGCGGCGGCGGCGGCGGGGCCCGGGCCGTTGCGGGGCCGCTCAGGGCAGGCGGCTGTAAACAAACACTCCCGTTTCCCGGGCGAAGCCCCCAGCCTGGCTTCCCTCCCCCGGCGCCTGCGCGGGAAGCCGCCCAATCAGGCGCGGCAGCCGGATCCCCCCTGCTGGCGGTGGGGACAGAGGAGCCGCTGCGGGCCGGGGGAGGCTTCCCCCCGCCTCGGCTGCCGGGGTCCTGCCCATGCACGCCCGGGCTGACCGTGCCCGGCGCCGCCCCGAGCCATCGCCCGGAGCTTCCCCAAGCCCCGGCCCCGCTTGCCGGGCTGCTCCCGGGAGCCCTGAGCGCGAGAAGCAGCCTCCCCGGGCTGGCTCCTAGCTGGGCCTTCCGCCGCTCACCCCCCAGCGGGTCCGCTGGACCGGTGCTGAGCTGAAGGGCTCCAGGAGCGGGCTCGGCCCCAGCCGCGCTTTGCTGGTGCCGGTGGATCGGTGGGGAGGGGCTCGCACACGCCGGCTTGCTAGCGAGTTGGCAGCGCTGTAGCTAGGTGGCACGCCGCTTCCAGTGAAGGAAAGCAGAGAGGATCCCAAGGCTGCACGTGCCCAGGAAGGGGAATACGCGGTACTGGTACAAGGTGCACTACTAGCGTCCACTGTAACTGAGGCCAGGTTTACACTATGTTACCGAAATATCGGGTCCGCCTAGCTGAGAGCCAATAACAGCCAGACAGGGATAAGGAAAGAGAATCACTTTATTCTGCAGAATAAGGGAAGTCTGTGCCAAGTGACAGGACTTCAATTAACACAGAAATTACAGGTCTTTTATACACACTTAGACAAAGCCCTGGTGTGTTAACATTTGATTGGTGCATGCTAGACCTCGAATGTCTGCTATCTGGTCAGTAAAAACTGGTATAGAAATAGCTACACTATCAGCTGGAAAACACTATTCTTGTGTAGGCGAAGGACAACTGTAAAAATGCAAGGTCTTGCGCAGGCGAGGCATGTACTTCCACCTAGTGGCCTCTGGTTGCCGTAGCTGCTGGCTGTTAAGGGGGTTCATCATAGCTTATGACTTTCACACCTCTGAGCAATACCTAATCCCCATGTAGACAGCGCTATGTTGACTGGAGAGCTTCTCCCATCTACATAGCTGCCGCCTCAGGGAGGTGGATTAACTACACCAGCAGGAGGAGCTGTCCGGTGGGTGTCCTAGGGGCTTCACTGAACCACTGCAGCAGCGTTTTAAGTGCAGCGTTTTAAGTGTAGACCTGTCCTGTTCACACTAGGGAGTTATACCCATTTAACTATATTGGTTAAAAAAAATCACATCCCTAATCTGTTAGTTAGTTACATCAGTACCAAACCTGAAAGTAGACCAGGTTTTAGAGAAAAAGAGCAAAATTGTGTTTCATGTCTTTCTGAAGCCTGTTTAGATACTGTGCCACTGATGTTCCTCCACTCTTTGCAGCCATTCACTGACCCTTATGGAGCCAGCGGACCTTAACCCGGTGGTTCTCAACTGTGGTCCACCGATTCTTCAGGGAAAGCCCCTGGCGCGCCGGACCGGTTTGTTTACCTGCCGCGGCGGTAGGTTCAGCCGGTTGTGGCTCCCACTGGCCACGGTTCACCGCTCCAGGCCAATGGGGGCTGCGGGACACGGCGGACAGCACAGCCCCCAGCCCGCGCTGCGTCCCAGAGCCCCCATTGGCCGGGGACGGCGAACCGTGGCCAGTGGGAGCCATGACCGACCAAACCTACCGCCACAGCAGGTAAACAAACCGGTCCGGTGCGCCAGGAGCTTTCCCTTAAGTATTGGTGGACCACAGTTGAGAACCACCGCCTTAACCCGTCTCCGCCCAAATCTCTGCTCAAAGCTCACTTCTTTTGACTAGCTTTCCACTCCTAATCTCCATTGTGGCACTATGTGTGCCTGATTATACTGAATTAAAAAGAACATGGTGTGAAGAGGGACAAAACACTAGAAATATTAAACAACTTTTATGCAGGATTTTTCATACCCTTTCTATCCTCTGCTGTTGACCCTCTCCATCTTCGTTCCTAGCATGATCTGCTGCTGTTATTCACTGATTTGTCTGTCTAATGTAGACTACGCTTATTGAGGCAGGGACCTTACTGTCTTTATGTCTGGAAATCACCATGCGCTCCAACTGAAATATGGGCCAATCCAGCTCCCACTGATTTCACTGAAAGGCCCTGTATAAAAGGTAAATAATATTCATTCCTCTGCAATTGTTGATTGGTGTGAGGTGATGGGGAACTTAATAACTACCTTCTAAGCAAAATAAAACATTTGTGTATATTCAAGGAAATAAAGGAGGAACAGATGTTCTGCATTCCAAATGTTCAGGAAGTTTCACATCTTGTATTAAGGGATATCAAAGGCCAAAAAAATCCTAATTTTGATATGTAATATATCCATTGGATATTTTAGTCACTTGAAACCATGAGGTTCGCTAAGTCAAATAACTTGGTTTGCTGCTGTTATGGTTCTTTGTATTGTTTGAGAAGCTCCACCTCGATACACTTTCTTAAAGAGCCAATTAGGGGCTAAAACCCATTAACCTCTCTGTGGGTTGTGTATGGCCTCCTATTGGTCAACAGGTTCCTTGTTCAAAATGCAGATCTCCAAGTGAGAGCTGATGTCTGTTTCCTCAAATATATTGAAAATGGATTGAAACATCACTTGCATTATATCTGTCAAGACTATTCCCAGTTAACCAAGTTATAGACACAAGCCCACTGGCTGCTGATGAACTCTTAGGGACTCAAAGGGATGGTGTGTTTTGATCCTTTGCCTGGAGAAGCAGTTATAACATGGCATCAGCTCCCTTGGTTATCTTCACCACCACCCAAAAATACAGTACAGCACATTTCTTTACTATGGATTTCCCCTTTTGAATAAAATAAGGCACAATAAATTATCCTGCAGGAGTGAAAAACATATTCCTATGCAGACATTGGTCACATTTGAATCATGGGAATACAACCTATTCCTTTACAGCTGTATGTGAGGAACAGCTAATGAGGAGGAAGTCTTTCAGCAATAAGTCCAACACTGAATCTCCAGAGTCCTAATAATTGTTTCTGTAATGCTATTAACTAGGCAACTGTGTTAGGCTTAATGATGCAAACTATCTGCCTCTGAATAACCCATAAACATTAGTGAGTAATAAAACAGTTATACAAGGCAACATAATGCAATAGTGTTGAAGCAATCAAACTAGGCAGATATTTTTACGTGTATGCTGTAAATGTACAAATGGTTTATGGTCCTGCTGGATCCAAATATTCAGAACAGTAATATATATCCCAAAACTTATGGAAATATGGTACTGAAAACATGGAATACGTTATGCCTATAATATACACTGGATCAATGTGTTTGTTGCATAAAAATAGTCTGACACTTAGGGGACTATATCTGATATACACAAATGGTTTGTTTGTATGATTATTACCTGGCTGTCTTATTACATGACAAAATTAGGTGGTTTTGGACTTGTAGATCTGCTAATACAAGACACTTCTGCCTTCCAAACGTTCATCAAATCTGAACAACGCTTCCTTTTATTTCCTATAATATACACATAAGCATTTTATTTTGTTTGGAGAATATTTATTACAGATTCTGATGGATTCTTTTCCTCCCACTGAATCAACAAATTCAGCTTCTGTGATTGAGTCACACATAAAGCTCTATTTTTATTTGTTTTGGTGTGTGTGCTCATGTCTCTCTCTCTTTCTCTAAACTTGATGATGGATATTTTTCTGGTCCAAATTCTTTTCCCCCAACACTCACCCATCGGTTTGCCTCTTGGCATCACTGGTTCCTGCTGCATGTCCTGACCCTTGTTTTGGTTCTGTGCTGACCTACCGTCTGACCTTGACCCTGCCTCCGGGGTCCTGATTTCAATAAGCTTTGCAAGTGCTCAAAGCCTCCCAGCATTTGATCCATTAATAACTCTGGCAAGATTTGTGATAAAGTGGGCTGAGCTGAGCTGCCTTTCACTTGCTTGTTAGACTTTTGATAGCAAAAAGCTTATCATCTTTATTAGGAACACAGGGATCCCTTCATAACTCTATTACCCATGTTGCTTATAAGTTACAGATAACCTTCTTTAAAGAGACATTCACAGATCAGTTCCACAGATTTTTTTTTAATATGGTAGTCCCCCTTGCCATCACTCAAAGGCTCCATGTCTCAGCAATCCTCCCTCCAGCTAAAGAGGGCTAGACACAGCTTGCTCTAGAGCCTGTCAGTTCCACTCCATGTGTCAGCCTCAGGGGGTCAAATGAGACATGTTCTCTTCCGCCAGAATCTGTAGCCTCCAGTGCATGCTGTTATAGGAGCAAAGGAAGAGCGCTAACCCAGCTGGGCTGTCATAAGTCCCATAGTTTAACACTTTAAATAGCCAATGTTTCTCAGATAAGCTTCTCAGTTTATTTCACGTGTCATGTAATAACTACAAATTACTATATGTCATAATTCTGTTTAAATTGTGGAGCTGCTTCACCGGTCATCAGAAGAGTGGGTTTTGTTGCCATGTGGGATTGTGGATTCAAAAATAGCCTCCGAAGTCTGTAATCCTGGCCTGATGACTCAATATTGTTCAGGGGAGAGTGTCTGACTCCTAAAACACCCTCTTCCAACTGACAGATGATTTGACTCAGAGTTTTGGGGAGCCCATTACCCCATCTTTCTGGTTGCAGAAGTGGGCTTAAAGTAAGGATACCCTGCTTCTATTTTCAACTAATCCACTAACTTTCATGTCATGTGAGCAAGTCAATTGGGCCACGTTTTTTGAAAGTAACTGTTGATTTGGGGTGCCTCCATTTTTTGGGTGGCCAACTGGAGACACCTTGGGTCTGGTCTTCTTCCGTGCTGAACGCCCATAATGCCACTGGAAGTTAGTGAGAGAAGTGTTCAGCACCTCTGAAGTGATGCACTGGGTGATAATGCTTATGTACTCTTGTAACATACTTTGATATCTGTGGCTCATCCATTTTTATTTCTAAAGTATGTCACACCAAGAGCAGAACTGGTGTTAACAGTGGAATCCATGCAAGCCCGGAAAGAGGAGGTGGGTGAAATTGGGAGGATCTGGCACCTTAAGGGTAGTGGTGCCTAGGTGTTAGTCCACCCGGCACATGGCATGCCCCCTTTAAGATTTTGGGATGTCTAATATACAGGGACCTAGGAGACATTGTCAGAGAGAAAATGGTCGAGAGAATAAGCAGTGTTTGGGAAGAAATCCCATTACTGTTCCTCTAAAGGCCTGGAACCAGGAGACTGGCAGAGTGAATAGGGCAAAATTCCCCTCTCTCTGAGCCGACTGGGATGAGCTTTAGGAAGGGGACCAGCATATATACTGCCTCTTCCCCTATAGGAGGAAAGGGCTGCCTTGCTGAATCCAACCCTCTGAGCTTGGGGTCTAGTTATGGGGGAAAGGAACCAACTGAAGGAGAAGCTGGCTAAGGTCCTACAGCTGACCTAAATTGCAGCTTCACCTCTGCAGGAGGAGAGCAGGGGGCCTCCTGCATTAAACGGGGAGGGACTGGCTGTCTGAAGTGCAATCCTAGCAGGAAAGCTCAGCTGTTTGAGGGAGGAAGTTATTATCTGCCTGACCCACAACCCCAGCTTTAGAAGTGCTGGGGGGGACTCCTGTCTTGCAGAGGGACTGTGTGAAATACAGCCCAATGGCTGCCAGAGAGGTGAGGTGCAGTGAGCAGGGAGCTCCTCAGCAGCCAGCTGTGAGGAGCCACAAACTCATGGTGGGAACAGCAGAGTCTGCAGACACCTCGGTGGAAGATGCTGACAAGCAGAGAGAGGTAGGAGTGGCTCGGGGAAGTGGTGAGGGATTGAAGGAAGAGTTCTTAACCACCTAAAACAGGATCTATGGGCTGGAACCCAGAGAAGAGGCTGGGCCTGAATTCCCTTGCCTCTGACCCAGACCAAGTGAGCACGTACAGTCTTCAAAAGTGAAAGAGGTCAAGAATGATGAGTCTCAAATGGGGGCTGAGGGTCTGCTATAGAGTCCACTAAACTGTAGATTTTCCTGAAATTTTTTGGACTCTTATATTAACTGCAGAAGGGAACTGGACTGAGAGGTGACCTGGCTAGAGAGCTAAAGAGGCTTGAAGTAGCAGGCTCTTGCAGAACCAGGTGGACAGACAAGGGTATGTTAGACTGGCAGAACCCTGCAATTCAGAGTCCTGGCACAAGAGGCTGCTCTGGCAGTGAGTACACCCCATGACATAGGACGAAGTTCAAATGTGGATAGTGTACCATGCTACAAAGAAGTTGGGGGCTGGCTGCATTTCTGAGTACTAGAAGAATGAGGGAAGTAAAACAGCTATTGGTGATATGTCATTTATTGTGCTAATGTTTGCCTTGGGAGTGCAGCAAAACAGCAGCTGCTCATACTCCATCAAATGAGCACATACACAGCTTGTAGCTATGAACTCATGATCACTGCTTCTGTGGGAAGCACTGAGCATTGCTGTGTGATATTCACATAGCACAGCGTATTCTCTCATTACCCTTCATGAGTCCAAATCATGTAACAATCTTTTTTTGGTTTTTAAAAGTATGTAGCACATACACATTCCAGTAACTTATGTTGGCAATGTGTATGTAATTCCTGGGTGGCCTGATGGATTGGTAGTACCACTGTGACAATAGAAACAAGAGACAGAGCCTGCCCTCTGGTATCTCATTACTTGGTTTGGCAGGCTTAGCTGTATTGGCCAGGTAACTCAGGGCTTGTCTTCACTATCCGCCGGATCGGCGGGTAGCAATCGATCTATCGGGGATCGATTTATCGCATCTCATTTAGACGCGCTTAATCGATCCCCGAACGCGCTCCTCGTCGACTCTGGAAATCCACCTCAGTGAAAGGCAGAAGCGGAGTCGACGGGGGAGCGGCAGCGATCGACTCACCGCCGTCCTCACGGCCAGGTAAGTCAATTACAATACGCCGACTTCAGCTACATTATTCACGTAGCTGAAGTTGTGTATTGTAGATCGACACCCCCCCTCTAGTGTAGCCCAGGGCTTAGGTGGACTTCAGATGGAGAGAGAAGTAGAATACTGTCATTGACTGCATGCGGGCTATTAGCTAGATTATTCAAAGTATTTATACACATTCATAAACAGTTCTTCATACAAAGGTTCTCCAAGTACAAAGGCACATGATAAACTGCCACTTAATGTTGCTTTTGTTACTTCTCATTCCCCATCTCTCTATAAAATCTAGTTATGGACAGTGCATGAAATGCTTGCACCCTGTTGGTGCTATACAAATAATTCACAATTCTGTGACACTGACTTTAAGACTGCGTAGCCATTTAAAGGAAAGAGGACTCGTGGAGTGAATGGAAATCAGGTGAACAATAGAAAGGAAATTACACTTCACCTTTTGGCATTCAAATATGATTCTCCCATTTCCTGATCCTAGTCCGTTCCATGTTGTTGTAAACAGGGAATCCTCATCGAATAGGTATGTTTCTAGTGGAGTCCTGCAGAGATTTGTTCTTGGCCCTATGCTATTTAACGTTTTTAGCAATGACCTTAAAAACAAAACATAAAGCCATCACTGGTAAATTTGAAGATGACCATTGTGGGAATATAGTAACTCCACACTTAATGTCCTCTCGCTTAACGTTGTTCCGATCTTGCGTCCCTGCTCCATTACAGAACATGCTCATTTAAAGTTCTGCAATGCTCTGCTATAACGTCATTTGGCTGCCTGTTTTGTCCATGGCTGGCAGCCCCCCATCAGCTCCCCTATGCCCCCCCCAGCGCCTCCCACCTGCTGGTGGACCCTGCGGATCAGCGCCTTCCCCCTGTTCCCCCCATCTCCTGCCTGGGGCAATCAGCTGGTTTGCAGTGTTCAGAAGGTAGCCGGGAGTGGGGAGGAGCGAGGATATGGCGCACAGCCTCCCAGCTCCCTCCCCTGCCTCCTGCCTGGGGCAATCAGCTGGTTTGCAGCGTTCAGGAGGAAGGGGAGCCTCTGCGCCGCGTCCTCGCTCCTCCCCTCCCTCCCCCCTGAACACCGCAAACCGCGGGCAGGAGGCAGGGGAGGAGTGAGGACGTGGCATGCGGAGTGAAGGGGAAGGAGGTGGGGGAGAAGAGGTGGGTTAAGGGTGGGGGCTTGGGGGAAGGGGTGGAGTGGGCAGGCCGAGGGTTGAGCCTCTCGGCAAAGTCAGTGCCTGTGCTTGCAAGAACAGCAGGAAGAGCAGGGGGACAATCCACCCTCTTCCGCTCTCTGACTCCACCACCTCAACCAAGTTTCATACTAAGCAATGATGATTGTAGTATTGAAATTTATTGTTTACAATTGTTTAAAACTTATACCTGTATTAAATTGCTTGTTTAAAATGTATATAATGCCTTTTGTCTGGCAAAAAAATTTCCCTGGAACCTAATGCCCCCTTTTTACATTAATTCTTATGGGGAAATTGGATTAGCTTAACATCGTTTTGCTTAAAGTCGCATTTTTCAGGAACATAACTACAATGTTAAGTGAGGAGTTACTGTACTGTGTCTAGTTCTGGTGCCCTGTGATGAGGTGTACAAACCCCACACTGGAGAGCAAGGGATTAACAAACAGCTCTGGGCCCAGGAGATCCTGCCCAGCCACATCTGCAAAGCCTCTACAAGCTGGAGGCAGGGCTTTACAAAGGGGAGCAGAGCAGCTCAGAAGGAGGCAGCTGACAGGAGCAGAGGGCAGCTCTGTGCTCTGAAGGGAAAATACTACCCAGGAACTCGTTGTCTGAGACCTGGCAACCCACAAAGGAGAGGCAGGCAACTGAGATTGCAGGCCAAAGTCTTGATTAGAGTGAGTTACAACGGGCAGCAAAAGGAGACTGTGGTAGGGAGTGGTCCACGGGAGGGCAGTGGCTTAACACCACAAGGTGTTGAGTGTAGCTGCCCACCGTTGGACCATGGACTGGAACCTGGTGGAGATAGCAGGCCCATGCTCCCCTATCCAATCCGAGAGGGTATTACCACACCAGGAGTCTTCACCTGTGTGACAGACCTGCTGGAAAAGACCTTGACTGTTCAAGAGCCTAGCGCCAACAAAGTCTCTATGCTAAAGGGGAGGATTGGTAAGCCTTGGGGCAGGGGCACTGAAGGACTGGACTGTGCTTTAAATAGGGAGGTGCTCTGCCAAAACCCAGCCTAACCATTAGGTGGCACTGTTGATTGTTGTGCCTTCTACATGCCCACAATTCAAGTAGACTGTTGATAAATTAGAGAGGGTTCAGAAAAGTGCATGAGAATGATTATAAGGTTAGAAAACATGCCTTATAGTGACAGACTGAAAGAGCTCAATCTATGTAGCTTAACAAAGAGACGATTAAGGGGTGACTTGATTAGTCTGTATGTATCTGTGTGGGGAACAAATATTTGATAATGGGCTGTTCAGTCTATCAGAGAAAGGTCTAACACACTTCAACTTCCAGCCATTTTGAGCTAGACAAATTCAAATAGAAATAAGGTGTACATTTTAAACAATGAGGGTAATTAACCATTGAAACAATTTACCAAGGGTCATAGTGGATTCTCATCACTAGAATCTTTTAAATCAAGATTGGGTGTTTTTCTAAAAGATCTGCTCTAGGAATTATTTTGGGAAAGTTCTGGGGCCTGTGTTATACAGGAGGCCAGATTAGATGATCACAATGGTCCCTTCCGACCTTAGAATCTATTATTCTGATGCCACTGTTAGGTGAGTGGCAAGGCAGAAGTCTACCTGATTGGGGGGGCTGGAGCACATGACTTATGAGGAGAGGCTGAGGGAACTGGGATTGTTTAGCCTGCAGAAGAGAAGAATGAGGCGGGATTTGATAGCTGCTTTGGAACCCCCTTTCAGGTAGTTGAAAGAGGATGGATCTAGACTGTTCTCAGTGGTAGAAGATGACAGAACAAGGAGTAATGGTCTCAAGTTGCAGAGGGGGAGGTTTAGGTTGGATATTAGGAAAAACTTTTTCACTAGTAGGGTGGTGAAGAACTGGAATGGGTTACCTAGGGAGGGGGTGGAATCTCCTTCCTTAGAGGTTTTTAAGGTCAGGCTTGACAAAGCCCTGGCTGGGATGATCTAGTTGGGGTTGGTCCTGCTTTGAGCAGGGGGTTGGACTAGATGACCTCCTGAGGTCCCTTCCTACCCTGAGATTCTATGATTCTATGATTGCCTTGTAGGATAGCATGTGAACAGTGTATAGAAACAGTGCAGTCTTTCTATGCATGGATTGGCATATGTGCAAAATTTTTCATTTGACAGCATGTTCCCACTATCCCAAATGTCTGTCACAATGCTGACCACCACTCATTAAACAATATTTTTATTGCTTCTGCATAAAGACTTATAAAGCACAATGCAAAGAAAAGAGTCCCTGTCCCAAATAGCTAATGATGTGAGGACCAAATTGCAGCATTTAGCCACTGGCCCACAGATGGGGAAATGCATAGCTGTTCTACCCTCGAGGGAGCTCAAGGAAGCACAGTCTCTCCTCAAGACACCTGGTGTGCAGGGGTACTGTACAGTCTGTAGTATCCTAAAGGATGGTGCAGGCTATTCCCGTAGTGCACCTGGCTGGCTCCACGGGCTGATGCCTTCATCTGCTCCTTTCCGCCCCCTCTGAGGCAGTGTACAGGAATGGAGGTTGTTCATAACTCCGAACAAAACACTGTGTTGTTCTTTCAAAAGTTTACATCTGAACATTGACTTAACACAGCTTTGAAACTTTACTCCGCAGAAGAAAAATGCTGCTTTTAACCGTCTTAATTTAATTAAACAAGCACAGAAACAGTTTCCTTATCCCGTCAAATCTTTTTTTTAAAACTTTCCCTTTATTTTTTTAGTAGTTTACATTTAATACTATACTGTGCAGTATAGTCGTTTTGGGGTGGGGGTTGTCTCTGCTGCTGCGCTGCCTGATTGCATACTTCTGGTTCCAAATGAAGTGCGTAGTTGTGGTAACTCTGGTGTTCATAACTCAGAGGTTCTACAGTATACCACCCCAGGTATGTTCCCTGTGATCTAGTGTAGGGATTACCTAGGAATTACTACATACGTTAACTTCTGTACCACCCATGGTCCAGCGAGTTCAATATCTTGTCTGGCGGTGGCCAGTACAAGATGCTTCAGAAACCCTCAGTGGACTTGTTCATAAGGAAACATCTTCCTAATCACCATCAGTTAATAGCTGGTTTATTCCTCAGGATGTTGAACTTCATTATATTGTCACTGTTTTTAGGAGCTCGCTATAGCTGCTGCTTGCACCAACTCCTGCGTGTTTTAGGACTAAATTGAGACTAGCCTCTTCTCTGGAGAATGCAATTGTCAGAGGCCTTTGCATGTGGTGTATAATGTGGGGCATGCTCCTCAGATATGTTTCCTCCATGCTTCGCTCTTGTGCAGCTATGGAAGAACCGGTCCCAATCTGGCCCTATATGAAGAGAAACAGCAGGTGACAATAAACACCGAGAGGATCTGGGCAGGTGGGATAAGACAAGGCTGGAGACAATAAGATCGTACGGTTGCTCAGAAGAGTAGTGCATTCCTCTTTGGGCCTGCAGGGCTTTTTGTTACATATACTTTGTTATATAACACTCAGTGCTGTAGAGCTGACAGCAATTATTCTTTCCTAATGAAGTCTCTCTTTCACTACTTTGCTAGAAGTGATTTCCAGCGAAGATGCACAATAGGCTACCTAAGGCTAGAGGATGTGCAAGAAGCACACGTTTTGAGAGTAAAGTAGGCTGTTTTCCCTGAGATGGGAGTATGTTAATGTAACCATGGTTATTAATCCTTTCACATACTCTGTCTGCACATACATGTGAGTACAAAGAAATCTAATATTAAACAGCAGGACTGTTTCCTAGCACCTTCCCATTCTGCAGCCTCCTGGAACACTTCTCTAATATAGTACTGTATAAACCGGATTTGGGCCAAATCATGCACTCCTTACTAAGGAAAAACCATCACCACTGTAACACAAATATCAAACTTCCAGATAAAACCTCGGGAGAAATTCAGTAGATGGGGGGCTAGATAGTTCCCTGGGGGTCTGATGCAACTTCCATTGAAATTATTATGAATCTTTCAGTCAGCTTCAGTTGGACTGGGAGTGAAAATTAGCCCTGCACAGTTGTGCAATGAACCTTCCTCTTATCCCTAGTGGACTAGTGCAGACGCCAAACATAGCCGCTGTTGTTGCACATAAAGACCAGAAAACTAGGAACCCCACTGCTTCTAGGGCCTCTTAAGAGCAGTTTAAATGTGCTACTATCACCTTGTCCCCGCCCCCTTCCACTTCCACACCAGCTAGCAGAGCTAGGCCAACCGAGGAGGCGTATATGAGGAGAGGGGATTATTTTGCAGTCTTTTAGAGGCTGTACCAGCAGCCACTGTTGCGTACTCTTTCCCAACACATACTGAGGTATTCTGTTTGTCTTGGGGACAGTCCCTCAGAACTGCTGCTGGTGTACAAATCCCTCCTCCCCCTGAATGCGCACAGTAGCTTCAACTAGCACTCTAGGCCTCTGTCCTCCGTGGGAGGTTTTCTTGAGGAAAAGTACAAAATGACTTGTTCCTTTTATAGTGTGGCACATATGACCTCAGTTGAAAGAGTAAAGTGGGTGGGGATTAAACCTTGCCAAGCTTGTGTTCTCTCTCTGTAGATGTGATCTTTTCTGCTGTCTTTTTAAAATATTTGTAGCAAAATGTAAAGTTCCCACCTACTTTGGGAAATAAAAGTGCTACCCGGCCACCAGTCTGGTCCACGTCACAGCTGTTTGATCTCTCAAAGTTAAAAAAATCAAATTTCAGTTAGTTTTTATCTTGGATGCATTTTTAATTTCAATTAAACTAGCTCTTAACAACATTTCACGAGTCCTTAATTATTTACTTCTACTTAGTCAGCAGTTGAATGTTTCCTTAGATAATTTTATTAGGAAGCCTCAGGTCTTTATGTATGTAACAACAAAGGGCCAATTCTTCCAAATTTTACTCCTATAAGGAGTTCCCATTGAAATCGGTGGGACTGAACACATGGCTAAGGTTTATAAGATTTCCGTTTTTGCTAGAGACAAATTACTGATGCCACTTTACTGAGCTACAGGATCAGGCCCTTTGTAATGTTTTAGTTGCAATTTTCGGGGAAAATCACAGGAAGCAGCACAGGCCGAGGGATGTGCTGGCCGCCCTTCCTGCAGCCCCCATTGGCCTGGAGTGGCAAACCGCGGCCAGTGGGAGCTGCGATCAGCCGAACCTGTGGATGCAGCAGGTACACAAACTGGCCCGGCCCGCCCGGGGCTTTTCCTGAACAAGCGGCGGACTGGCTTTGAGAACTGCTGCTCTAGATCACAGAATCGTAGAACTGGAAGGGATCTCGAGAGGTCATCTAGTCCAGTCCCCTGCACTCAAGGCAGAACTAAGTATTATCTAGACCATCTCTGACAGGTGTTTGTCCAATCTGCTCTTAAAAATCCTCAATGATGAAGATTCCACAACCTCCCTAGGTAATTTATTCCAGTGCTTAACCACTCCCACAGTTAGGAAGATTTTCCTAATGTCCCACCTAAACCGCCCTTGCTGCAATTTAAGCCCATTGCTTCTTGTCCTATCCTCAGAGGTTAAGAAGAACAATTTTTCTCCCTCCTCCTTGTAACAACCTTTTATGTACTTGAAAACTGTTATCATGTCCCCTCTGAGTCTTCTCTTTTCCAGACTAAACAAATCCAATTTTTTCAATCTTCCCTCATAGGTCATGTTTTCTAGACCTTTAATCATTTTTGTTGCTCTTCTCTGGACTTTCTCCAATTTGTCCACATCTTTCCTGAAATGTGGCGCCCAGAACTGGACACAGTATTCCAGTTGAGGCCTAATCAGCGTGCAGTAGAGAGAAAAATTACTTGTGTCTTGCTTACAATACTCCTGCTAATACATCCCAGAATGATGTTTGCTTTTTTTGAAACAGCATTAAACTATTGACTCATATTTAGCTTGTGATCCACTATGACCCCCAGATCCCTTTCCGCAGTACTCCTTCCTAGGCAGTCATTTCCCATTTTGTATGTATGCAACTGATTGTTCCTTCCTAAGTGGAGTACTTTGCATTTGTCCTTATTGAATCTCCTCCTATTTACTTCAGACCATTTCTCCGGTTTGTCCAGATCATTCTTAATTTTAATCCTATCCTCCAAAGCACTTTCAACCCCTCCCATCTTGGTATCGTCCGCAAACTTTATAAGTGTACTCTCTATGCCATTATCTAAATCATTGATGAAGATATTGAACAGAACCAGACCCAGAACCGATCCCTGCGGTACCCCACTTATTATGCCCTTCCAGCATGACTGTGAACCGCTGATAACTACTCTCTGGGAACAATTTTCCAAACAGTTATGCACCCACCTTATAGTAGCTCCATCTAGGTTGTATTTCCCTATTTTGTTTATGAGAAGGTCATGCGAGACGGTATCAAAAGCCTTACTAAAGTCAAGATATACCACATCTACCACTTCCCCTCCCTCCCCCATCTACAATGCTTGTTACCCTGTCAAAGAAAGCTATCATGTTGGTTTGACACGATTTGTTCTTTACAAATCCATGCTGACTGTTATTTATCACCTTATTATCTTCTAGGTGTTTGCAAATTGATTGCTTAATTATTTGCTCCATTATCTTTCCAAGCACAGAAGTTAAACTGACTGGTCTGTAATTCCCCGGGTTGTCCTTATTTCCCTTTTTATAGATGGGCACTATATTTGCCCTTTTCCAGCCTTCTGGAATGGTTCCCGTCTTCCATGACTTTTCAAAGATAAATCGCTAATGGCTCAGATATCTCCTCAGTCAGCTACTTGAGTATTCTAGGATGCATTTCATCGGGACCTGGTGATTGAAGACATCTAATTTGTCTAAGTAATTTTTGACTGGTTCTTTCCCTATTTTAGACTCTGACCCTACCTTATTTTCACTGGCATTCCCCAGATAAGGATGGGGAAAGTATCAATGCAAGGGGAAATAACATAGTAAAAGCTAATTATAACAACGGTCTCTTTAATGTTTCTAAGTCTTAATGTAAAGAAACATTCCACTGATTTTAACATTCTAGTCCATCACAGGCTGAAATAGCAGGAGTAGCTAACACCCGTCATACAAATAGAAACCTAAACAATAAACTTAGGTTAGCTTAGGCCAAATACTTTCAGAAGTTTCCATTATTTGTGGATGCCTCTGTTTTCAGTGTCTCAAATTGGACACCCAAAAATCAAGGTCAAAACTTTCAGAACTATCCACTAGTTCTCAGTCTTTTCCAGCCCTCCTCTGTATATGCATAAGTGTTCTCTCTCTAATTTAGCAATATGGGAGGGGCAGGCTAGTCCTGACTCACTGTGACACAGAAACACCTTGGCAAAGGGTCCCCTGTTTGCAAACAAGTCTCATCTCTCTGACAAACTCATTACGACAAATGTCTTGGAGGGTACTTATCCATAAGGGGTATCATGTAAGATATCTACAAAAAGCTCATAACTTAGCAAGAGTCATAATCATTGCAAGATGCACTTATGGGTAATATTTAAGGAATAATGTAATTATCTTGAAAGAATGGTTTATGAACTTGGAATAAAAATTAGTCACCGGGGTAATATGTCTTGGGGATGTCCATTCAGGCAGGAGTGAGCTGTCACCCCACTCTGTTTAGCTGGCGATGCAATGCAAGACTGAATGGTTTAGCCTTGCCCAGGACTTTCTCTGGAAAACCATCAGAGACAACTGCAAACAATCAGAACATCTTGAAGGGGGGGGAAAGGAACATTGTGACAAAACAGGGTTTTACTCTGTCTAGGAATAGAAACAAAAGGCTGTTTCAGTATAACAGAGAGGAGGGAGAGGTACTCCGAAGCCTTTCCCTGAGGAGACATCTTGAGAAGCCAGGTGTTCTTATGGGAAAATTTGGATTCTGATTCCTGTGAAGCCAGTCAGGCCCATAACAGACTGAACTTGGGGGTGGGGAGGGAGGGGAGGGAATACCTACTTTAATAGTTAATTTTCCTAGATAATAAAGAAGTGTAGACCCAAGTTCACATTTCAGGATTTTGTATTGTTTCCATTACTTTCTCTTGTTTCTAGTAGAATCTCTATCCTTTCCTCAATAACCCTTATTTTATTTTATCACAAATGCTGTGTGATTTTTACAAGAGCAGTGATTTAATGTAAAACTAGTAAACTGTACCTTTAGGGGCAGAGGACCTGGGATTTCTGTGAGTAGCCAGCATCAGGGGCTGTGTATCAAAGGGGAACAATTTTTAAAGGGACTTGGGGAGTGGGGTGCACCTATCGTTAACCTGAAAGCTAAGACAGAGCTGGCATTACCTTGAGGAGAGTGCTTGAGTCACTGGAAGACTGGTGGTGTTAGGGAGATGGCAGCCAGCCAGGCACCAGCAAGACTCCCTCCTGCTGGAGGTAGGGGTAACAAGGTGACTCATGGTCCTGGGTACCCTGAAAACCTTCATGCTCACTAATACTTGTTTTCAATGACCTAGATAGAGAACCCATATCTCATCCCATCTTTGGAGAAAAACCCTCAGAGCAACCCAATGCTGGTCAGAGATGTATTCAGCAATGGCAGAGTCATCCTTAACAAGGAAAAGCCTTGCATGTTTTCTGAGCTTAAACAAGTGAGTCAGAACTTTGCCACATGAAACCCAATGATCTCCGGCCTGGAAGAGGAGCTGCTGAAGAAATAGTGAGGAGGCATGCATTGATGGGCTTACCTTCAACAAAGTTCACAAATCTTACAGCACCAAGTACCTTCTTTACTTCCAAAGTTTCTGAGGAGCTATTGTGGTGTCTGATGGCAGTTTGGCTGCCTCAAGCCCCCATTCTCTTAGGGCGGGGCTCCTCTCTGGCTGTACTATACATGCCATGCCATGCCATTTCTCCCATGATGCACTGCAGCAATTCAGCCAAAAAATAAAAGCCTAAAATCAAAATGTTCTGTTTGGGTTCCAACATGTTTTGTTCAACCCAAAACAAATTTTTTCCAGCTTCTTGGTTCACTGAAAAACTTCAATTTCATGTTGACCAAAACCCAAAGATAGTTTTATATCTTTGGAACTGCCAGCGATCTGACAAATCAGTTATTTGACCAGCACTTGTCATGACTGCCCTGATGCTTTCGCTCCATGGAGCAGTGCAGGGAGTATGCAGTATAAAACAATACTTACTCCCCCTTGAGAAGGAACCTGGAACACAAGATGCAGCTGTAGGCAGGTCTCTGCAGGGCTGGGACACAGAAAACAAAATACTGAGGCTTGGTCTACACTTAGGGTTGCCAGTTTTGGTTGGACATATTCCTGGAAGTTTCACCACGTGACATAATCTTTAATTAAAGATGAATCTTTAAGATGGCAATCCTATCTCTGCTATTCTGATGTAAAATCTTTATACTACAAGCTTTGTAACCAATATTCCTGGTGTCTCTTCCTCTTTCTGTCTCTACTTTGTACAGACACTGTGTCTGGCGGGCTCTATGCAGCTGTCCCCGTTGAGGTTTGGCAAAACGCTTTGGGAGTTAGTGTTTTGTTGTTCTGCACTCACAGCAGCATTTTGCCCACACCCCGTCACCCCAAGAAACTGTGAGAGGCTGTACAGTTTGTTGCCTAGCACCAAGAGACTCAGCTCAGCCAAAACAAATGCTGCCTCCAATTTCTGTAAGTAATATGCTGCCTCTGTTCTGAATATAACACAAAAACATACTGATAAGGACCAAACAGACAGATGCTAATACAATAGCTCTTCCAAAGTCACTTTTTCCAGCTCCCGCCTTTCTAGTTGTACTTGTTTTTAACATTTTCTGTAAGTGTCAGGGGTTGGAGCCTGTTTTATATTAGAGCTGTCAGTTAATCACGTGCATTAACTGTGATTAACGCAAAACAAATTAACTCGGTTAAAAAATAGTTGCGATTAATCAGTTTTAATCGCACTGTTAAACAATAACAGATACCAATTTAAATTTATTTATAGATATTTTTGGATGTTTTTCTACATTTTCAAATATACTGATTTCAATTACAACACAGAAAACAAAGTGTACAGTGCTCATTTTATTTTTATTACGAATATTTCCACTGTAAAAAAGTTAAACAAAAGAAATAGTATTTTTCAATTCACCTCATACAAGTCCACTCAGTCCTACTTCTTGTTCAGCCAATCATGAAGATAAACAAGTTTGTTTACATTTATGAGAGATAATGCTGCCCACTTCTCACTTTCAGGTGACATTGTATATAAGAACAGGGATTCGCATGGCACTGCTGTAGCCGGTGTTGCAAGGTATGTACAAGCCAGGTATGCTAAACATTCGTATGCCCATAGGCGCTGACTCCGTGGGTGCTCCGGAGCTGGAGCACCCACGGGGAAAAATTGGTGGGTGCTGAGCACCCACCGGCAGCTCCCCGCACCCAGCTCACCTCACCTCGCCTCGCCTTCCCCAGGGGCCGGCAGCCAGAGCAGCTTTTTCTCCGCTGAGGCAGGCTCCTCCTGCTCCAGCAGCTGATCGGCTGCGGCGGCAGCGGCACGCGTGGGGGGCGGGGAAAAGCGCAGGGGCCTCCAGTGCAGGAGTGGCTCTGACGAATCTGCCGCCCTAGGAGTTGCCGCAGCCCCGCCCCCGATGCTGGGCGACGTTGCAGGGCCCCGCCCCCAATGCCGGGCCGGGGCACGAGCACCCACCGGCGCCGATGAAAGTTGGCTCCTATGTGTATGCCCCTTCATGCTTCAACTTGTAGGTGCTAAAGGTTTACATTGTTTTGGTTTTGAGTGCAGTTACATAAAAATATTTATTATAATTCTACATTTGTAAGCTGCACTTTCACAATAAAGAGATTGCACTACAGGACTTGTCCGAGGTGAACTGAAAAATGCTATTTCTTTTGTTTATCTTTTGAAGCAAATATTTGCACGGTAAAAAAGAACACTTGGAGGACTGAGGGTTACATTACAGCTTGGGCAAGTGTGGAATGCTGGAGATGTGGGCAACAGGAATGAGAATTGCATGATTAGAGCGCTGATTTTTTTTTCCTCTCTCTTACCTTGGTTGCTGATGGCTTCAGCAGCCCAAGATGGGAGTACAGGTCAGGCTGTAGTGGGCAGGTCTGTTTACAAATGTTTGTACATGCCTTCAGTTCTTTTTACTGAGGATCACTATACTAGTCCTCAGTATTCTAAGGATTAATATGGTGTCTGAGCGTGAAAGACAAAATTGTCATGTGCAGGTAAGGCATGGACAGGACTAATAACATAACAAGTATTTCTCAGTTGTTCAAAGATATACTTTTTAATATATACAAAGGAAGAGACTTGGGATAAACCAAATACAATGTAGAACCTTAGAGTTACGAACACCAGAGTTACAAACTGACTAGTCAAACACACACCTCATTTGGAACCGGAAGTAAGAAATCAGCAGCAGCAGAGACAAAAAAAATCAAATGCAATATAGTACTGTGTTAAATGTAAACTACTAAAAAAAAAAAGGAAAAGTTTTTTTAAAAAAGATTTGACAAGGTAAAGAAACTTTCTGTTCTTGCTTAATTTAACTTAAGATGGTTAAAATAGCATTTTTCTTCAGCATAGTAAAGTTTCAAAGCTGTATTAAGTCAATGTTCAGTTGTAAACTTTTGAAAGAACAACCACAATGTATATTCAGAGTTATGAACGTTTCAGAGTTACAAACAACCTCCATTCCAGAGGTGTTCATAACTCTGAGGTTCTATTGTACTATCACCACTAGGTGGCATGGACCTGATACAGTATGGAATGCTTCATGTGTTAATGTTTCAACATTTACTGGATATTAGCTGTTCAGTGGTGCATTAAGTCAAAAAAGATCCCACTCTATTTTGGGGGGGGAAAATCCCTCTAGACCAGGGATCGGCAACCTTTAGCACGCGGCCCGTCAGGGAAATCCGCTGGCGGGCCAGGATGGTTTGTTTACCTGCAGTGTCCGCAGGTTCAGCCGATGGGAGCTCCCACTGACTGCGATTCGCCGTTCCAGGCCAATGGGGGCTGTGGGAAGCGGCGTGGGCCGAGAGATGTGCTGGCTGCTGCTTCCTGCAGCCCCCATTGGCCTGGAACGGCGAACCACGGCCAGTGGGAGCTGCGATCGACCGAACCTGCGTCCCAGCCTGCCAGCAGCTTTCCCTGATGGACTGCGTGCCCAAGGTTGCCGATTCCTGCTCTAGACAAATAGAAAAAGAGGAATTTGTTCTGAACTGAAGTACAACTTCCTCCCTCCAAATAAAAACAAAACAAAACACTGCTACAATCAGACTTCTACTCTATTCCTCTGTAGCTAAATCATTAAAACAAGTCAATTATTGGAACGGGAGACAAGAATGTAGACATCTGGAGCTGCGCCATAAAAATTAGGAGTGTTGGCCCCTCTGGCTCTATTCTATTCCCTCTGGTCATGTCAGTATGCCTCATTTGGTACAACCTTGCCTTTAGGCCACAAGGGTTGTAAATTTAAGTCCCACACCAGACTTGGAATCCAAGCCTGTACCGATACTGCACTGCAGTTCTGGGAAGTGCTAATCTCACAGAGGTAGTGTCCTTTGAATGAGATGTTAAAATGGAAGGTAATTGTCCAGGTATATGTTCAAGATCCCAAGGCACTTTTCAAAAAGATCAAGGATAGTTTTATGCCCTGGTTAATATTTTTCATAGATAGAATATCAGGGTTGGAAGGGACCTTAGGAGGTCATCTAGTCCAACCCCCTGCTCAAAGCAGGACCAATCCCCAATTTTTGCCCCAGATCCCCAAATGGCCCCCTCAAGGATTGAACTCACAACCCTGGGTTTAGCAGGCCAATGCACAAACCACTGAGCTATCCCTTCCCCCCTTTCTTTTCCTCGGGGAAGTGTCTGAAGCTTGGTGCAATTTATGGCTAACTGTGTAAGGCAGTCTCTGCATGAACAGTACCTAACTTGTCATTTTGGAAATCAGTTTGCAACTATGGGGTTGGATACTTCATAGTTTCTGTTGGCCAACCTTATTGCCCTCCTTTTAGAACACATTAAAGGCTGCAGTTCGCCGTTCCAGGCCAATGGGGCTGTGGGAAGTGGCGTGGGCCGAGGGACGTGCTGGCCACCGCTTCCCGCAGCCCCCATTGGCCTGGAACGTCGAACCACGGCCTACCTGGCTACTGTAGGGCATTTTTTTAAGTTACAGAAATATTTTCTAGTTCATGAATACAATTTCTGTTTAAGGTTTTGTAACCAATTATTATTATTTATACAGCTGTGTGGGTGTGGAAGGCACTTTAAAGATATAAAAAATGACAGGTCCTTGTTCCAAAGAACCTACAACTTAAATGAGATTTAACAGGACAAGCAGACAATAAAGAAATGGCTAGGTTGAAAGGATTGCAATAGTGAACAGTCAGACTTAATCATCTGGCCATATCTTGTTTCCTCTTTGGATTTTTTTAATACATTAAATTGTGTGGAATAAGGTTTCTGGACAGCATCCACAATGAAGGCCAGGGTAGAGATTGGCAACACAACACAAAGCTGACTGTAAAAAGTGAGTCATGTGGAGGGATTTTAAAGAGGAGTCTGAGGTTTCAGGGTGCATAAGATCAGAAAGGTTTCAGAGTGGTAGCTGTGTTAGTCTGTATCCTCAAAAAGAACGAGGAGTCCTTGTGGCACATTAGAGACTAACAAATTTATTTGGGCATAAGCTTTCATGGGCTAAAACCCACTTCATCAGATGTATCGAGTGGAACATACAGTAGGAAGATATATATACAGAGAACATGAAAAGATGGGGGTTGCCATACCAACTCTAAGAGACTGATCAATTAAGATGAGCTATTATCAGTAGGAGGAAAAAAAACTTCTGTAGTGATAATCAGGATGGCCCATTTCAAACAGCTGACAAGAAGGTGTGAGTAACAGTAGGGGGAAATTTAGCATGAGGAAATAGTTTTCAGTTTGTGTAATGACCCAGCCACTCCCAGTCTTTATTCAAGTCTAATTTAATGGTCACTCAATAACAGACCTAAAAGACAGACCTAAAACAGACCTAAAAATGGCAATTCTTCAACAACAAAATAAACTCCAATGAGAAACTGCAGAACTGGAATTAATTTGCAAACTGGATACCATTAAATTAGGTTGAATAAAGACTGGGAGTGGGTGGATCATTACACAAACTGAAGTTTTCCCCTACTGTTACTCAGACCTTGTCAACTGTTTGTAATGGGCCATCCTGATTATCACTACAGAAGTTTTTTTTTCTCCTGCTGATAATAGCCCGCCTTAATTGATTAGTCTCTTAGAGTTGGTATGGCAACCCCCATCTTTTCATGGGGGGTGGGGTGTGTGTGTGCTCGCTCTCTTCCTACTGTATGTTCCACTCTATGCATCTGATGAAGTGGGTTTTAGCCCATGAAAGCTTATGCCCAAATAAATTTGTTAGTCTCTAAGGTGCCACAAGGACTCCTGGTTCTTCTTTTTTAAGATCAGAAAGGAACTTTTGTAATACTTGGAACAAAACTCCCAGAATTGATGCATGCTTTATTGCCTTTGTAAATTACTCTTATGCAAGATCCTGAGTCATTTCTATCAAATGTGAATGTGGTTTGGTTTCCTGGAAGTGATGCTATGTTGTAGTGATGAAGGCTATATAAGTTAGACTTGATCAGAAAATGGAAGGGTGGGGAGGAGGTTTCTCAGTGAAAACTGAGTTTTTGCCAAGGAACCAAAAACTTTCCTGTTTTTTGGCCCAGAAGTGAAATTTTTGGGTGGGTATTGGTTCTTGGTTTTGATTAGTTGATTTAAAAAAAAAAAAATTTTTGGTCACAGAAAGCCAATAATGTCCATGAGAATTTTCACTTAATCAAAACCTCAGTTTTCCATCAAAAAAACTTTAATGGAAAACTTTGACAATCCCTGATATAAGTACTTGGATAGACAGGAAGTAAACATCTCATTAAACTGCAGTTTTGATTTCAAAGCCTGTTAATTAGTACTGATTTATTGTGCGTATCACTTCTGAGCACACGGTATGCCCACACAATCAATACCCGTACCTTGATGATTGTAGAAAATGCTGCTTAGTGAATGTTGCAATAGCTAGACATTGTGAAAGGACTTCACCACTAAATCAGCAGTTTCTCCCAATCTGTGGTTAGATATGCTGGGTTTGTAATACATGCCACTTCAGCTAAACCTAGAATGAAGATCCAGTTCACCCACAGGAAGCAGCTTTTCCAGATGAGCTAAGAGAATTGTGCCTTGCAGAAGTTAATAATAGTAGGGGGTGGATCTTGCGCCACACCTTCATGAAGCAACATATTTTAAGCTAATGTTGGAAAATCATCCCAGCCATGTTTTAATTGGTAACTACAAATACATCTGTTGGAAACCTGGCTCACGGGTAATCAGCCAGCCAATTGAGAAAGAGAAACATACTGTGTGACTTGACCTTTTTGCCAAATCAACTCCGCTTGAATTTAAAATATCCAATACTCACGCTGTGCCTTTTTAATGGAGGTTGGAGTTCATGTTCCTGCATGCACCTCTCCTAGAGCCCCAGGAGAAATTCTGGCTGAGGGGTTCCTCGTGCTGCAGCGAGGGCCTTAAAACCACAATCTTAGCTCTTCTTGAAAAATCAGCTTATGCCTGTGCCAGTTCCACTCCCTTTTATACACACCTCACCCCCACCAAAACCACAGCTGTTCCAAAAACCAGCAGCACAGTGAATGTATCCTGTATTTCTCTGTGCAGCCTTCCTGGTCTATTAGACAAAATGGCTGATCTATTATTGACGGGGCTTTTGTTTTGACACACGTTTACGATTAACTTTAATCAAATCTTTGTGTAAGAACTGCCCTGTTTAGTGGATACTAGTGTATTCCAGGTTTTGTTTCTTCTAAAAAGACATGCAGCTAGGCAATTGGAAAGCTGTTGCCTTAGTAGCAGGCGTTGTTTTTATTGGTATTATTTTCCTTAATGAAAATATTTTCTAATGTCAAAACATTTCATGATAAGGATCTCCGAGGTGCTACATGACACAGCTATACTTATTGTTTCCATTAACTGCTAAGATGCTGGAGCAGTATTCAAACGTTCATTTGTTTTGTACTGAGAAGATCTCCAAACCCTGGGTGGGGTTAATGTGAACCAGGCATTTTTAAATCAACCAGCCAGCCCACCCATGAACATAAGGGAATGTTATAAGGTCAAGTCCAATTAAAGCTCCTCCTCCCTGCTCAAGTATCTTTAATTTCTTAAGACTACTTGTGTGCATCATATCATTTATGTAAGTCTGTTTTGTGATGACCTCCAGTTAATTCCCTTCCCACATATTATTTTCTCCCTCACCCACCACAGTTACTAATGCATATGTAAAGATCAGACTGGCCCTAACTTACTACAGCTACTTTTCATCTGCTGCTATTCTGCAGAGCAATGTTGTTCTAATGATTTAAAACCTTGAAACAACAATGACAGAAAGAAAGAACTTCCCAAATTAGTTACTTCGCAGACCAACATGCTGCTACCTTATTAGATAAGTTTAAGGGCCTGGAAAAACATGACTTTGAAGACTTTCTTTAATGGTGGAAATCGAACAAAATTTAAGTCTTTAATAATTAAATAAGGACCTGAGTCAAAATTCCTGATCCAAACTGGAACCAGAATCAAATTCTACAGGGTAAATTGTGCTCTCATGGGTGTGTGACTCTGGAGTAGCTCTATTGACATCAGCAGAGTTTGTCCAAACTTGCTATGATATTGCCATCAGGTGAGAAGCTGAATCAAAGTTTGGGTCTTTTGGATTTGGCTCATTGTAGAGAGACGCTCACATTGTGAACTCAGACCCAACCCATGCCTGACATTCAGAGCTGGAATTTGGGGGTTGGTTCAGGCCCTTCTTTATTCATAATTGTTGTTCCATAATTTTAAAAAGTTACAGCTACAAGGTACAATCTGGACACAGCTGGCAAAGGCCATTGTGTCAAACTAATTGGAAGGAAAATGTATTTTTTCTTCTAATCTTAACAAATGAGATTATATTCTTTGTCCTCTTTCAAAAGGCTTTTTAAAAACTATGGGCCCAGTTCCTCTCACTTAGACCAGTGTGAATATAGAGTAATTCTGTGGAACATGATAGTGCAGATTTTCTCCCCTGCTCTGTCATTCTAGTTGCACAAAGGAGGAGTCAGCTGGCCTCTTCTCCCCGGATTGTAATTTCCATGGTGTGTGGAATCACCTATTGGAAGGAGAGCCCAGGGAGCTGACTTCTACTCATACACACATAACCCAGTATGGAGGGTGAGAAGGGACCGGGAAGGATGTGGCCAAAGTGCATTGTGCTCCAGTCCTCAGCTGGTGGATGGGCCCTTGGGACAGATACCAGCTGATGGAATGTAGAGCAGCCTTCAGTCTGCAATTGGCTTTTTGATGCCCTCTTCCAACTCACCATGCCGGAAAATCTGACCCAGTGGAACCTGTGTGTGTGCACGTGTGTGAATGCAGGCTCGCACACGTGAATGCAGGTGCACACAAAATCAGGCCCTTGTTAGTTTTGTTATAGCATATTTTTATTATAGTATATGACTAATTTGGAATTTATCTTTCATAGGATTATATTTAGAACTAAGGTAAAACTCTCCCTCTTAGGGTAAAACTCTCCCAAGTAATAATCAAGACACAAATGGCTTTTTAACTTTTTTTTAATGTATTTCTATCTGCTATTAAAAGCAGAATTGGCCTTTAAAGTTTGTAGTACGATAAAGATCCAGAATACAGCAACTCACTGTAGTAATATTGAAATGTTTTGGGTTATTACTGTAGTATTGTGGTTTTGGTCTTTTAGGGGGTTGTTTAAATAAGGGATTTTAAAAATATTTTTAAAGGAAATATATTTCTTCCATTCATATTGCCATGCTCTAACCATAACAGCAAGGTTTAATCTTTGTGGGCCGCAGCTTGTCTGAATACGCATATATGTTTGTAGCACCAAGATCTTTCACTTGTGACCGACCGTGCTGTGAAACAAAAAGTGGATGTTTAACTAGAAGCAGAAACCAAACATGTACACACCTTTTGCCCATGTGTCCAGCTGAAAATTGAAATGTTTTGGGTTTTTTTTGTAATTGTGACTAATGTTGACGGAACCCTGACTTATACTAAATAAAATTGTTTTTATCAGGTCTGTTAGTAATTCAACTGAGATTTAAACATTTTAAATGGAGAAGCAGAAGTGTACAGGAGTTGGTATTCTATGTATATCTCTACATATTTAAAATGGGGATAATTGGTTAATTTTGATCCTTTCCTTTGTTTCTGAAGTTTGAATTACTTACGTGATCTTCCAGTACATTTTAATCTTTCGGTGGTTGGGTAGTTTATCTTGGGAAAAACACTTAAAACCAAACAACTAATTCCTTATTAAAGACCTTACTCATAGATATTTTACTATGAAAGTAGTCCCGAGTGATTTAAATTGCACCATACCATCTAGGCTCAAGTTTTAACTCTGTGCTTACTGGGACAACTTGCAATGTGGTGAATGGGAATCTGTCTGAATAAAGACTAAGGATTTCATAACTTCGATAATATTTTGTTACAGGATCACTGCAAGCTAAAAAGAATTCCTTGAACATGCAAATATTTTGAGAACTCTTTTTAAGTATGATGAATGCATTGGGAAATATTTTATCTCCATTCTCTGGTGAGCTGCTTCCCACTGTATTTCAGTTTGAAAAATCTGGAGGCAAGGGAATATAGCAATCATGCCAAATAACAAATCGGTATATTTATTACATACAGCTGCATCTGTGGTTTTATTTAGATTTTCAGAATAAAAGGAACACACACATACACACACTAAACAGAAGGGATATACTGGACTTTCACCATTTTCTCATCAAGGTTCATTGCAATGAGCATGTAATTACAATTTCTTCTATAAAATCTCCAAGGACAAAGTCTGAACTGTGGCGCAAAATTGCTTATTGTAGCATATTTTGAACAGAGGCTATACATGGAAATTTAACTCCTATTAATTACACTACCTGTGATAGATATATTTTATTTACTATGTGCAGGAGCTGCATGTGGTCTAAAGAGTCTGGGATTATGCCTGATTTGACTTTTTTAGACCTTTACAGCTGACTTTGTATTGATCACACTTTCAGGGCAACCATCACCACAGAATGTGAGTACTTTAGGCAGCATATTTTGCTGCTACATGAAAAGAATGTTGGTTTAGCCTTTTATTCCTGAATACCGCAAATAAAACATCTGTGTCCCGCGTCTCCACTGCCTTGCACCTTGAATTGTCACTTACATCTGTGGCAGTGGCTGCAAAACACTACCTAATCAGAATAATAGCATTATATACCCACTCCACACTCTCTTTGCACAGGTAAAGGCATGATACCGCTTCCAATTAAGTCGATAGTAAAATACCTCTAAACTAGAGTAGTGCCGGATCAAACCCTGAATGACTAGACAAGGCAGTGGAGAAACAGGCCCATAATACTTCTGTACTATCCAATTTCATACTGTGAAACCTGTCCTGGAGAGTAAACATTACATAAAAGTGCTTCACTCATGTAAAAAAGTTTCAGAGTCCTACACTGAGCTTGGGTAGGTTTGTGCTTTTGGCAATTGGGGATAAATTGTCCACTTCACTACCCCCTCACCTTCCTACGTGGTTATTTTATTTGTATTACCCAGAAGCCCAGGCCTCAGCGCTAAGCCCTGCATACACATAACAAATGTTCCCTGCCCAGAAGAACTTAGTCTCGGGTTACCCATCAGAAATGTGTCATCTGCTGTGTGGATTATCCTCTGCTTTCCCCTTCTCCAGCAGAAAGGCAGTGTTGCCATAGTGATAGGCCCTGACGCTGCCACACAAGCAGCCTCCAGAACTGGCCCTATGCAAAAGCAAAATAAAACAAGATAATACTTCATCATAAAACTCCTTGTCAACTTGTTATAAGCTCTTTAAGGCTCTGTCCACACTGTAGTTTGTAACCACCATTTGGAACCAATTTCAAACCGTTACAGCCTTGCACAATCGCAACAGTCTGCATATGCATGCTCTACTGGTGTAAATAAGAACAGTACTATATATAGCATAACTTTTTGGCTATCGAGGTGGCTTTTAAAAAAACAAAAAACCTGTCCACAGTGCACGGGGGGAAATAATGCAATCATGCTAGCAACTGTCATAGAAATCAGGGGGGAGATAATGCAGCAAGTTTTGCCTGGGCTTGACAACCATTTTCCAACATGATTGTTCCTAGCATGGTTTGTAGGATTATTGCTGAGACTAAGGTGAATAACAGTTTGGGGTGCCTCTTGCAAGCTAGAATCACAAGCATATGTATATCAGATCACCTTGTCTCATAAATTATTTGTTTTTCATCTACTTATGTTCTCGTAATGTTCTGTTTTGTCCAAGTTCCAGGCCCCTGCCTGGCTCAATTAATTGCTAGTTTGGCAAGGAGTTTAAGAAATGTTATACTGTGATAAACAGTGTCCTATATAAAATATACAAGTGCTTTTTATTGAACAGCAGAACGTAATGAAGAGAAATGGTGATGCCAGCAGAGAACGGAAACACTTTTCTGACAGACAGACCACTTAGCCCCAGGCAGAGGCAAAGGAATACTGTAATATCAGCACCAGCACAACTTTGTCATCATGACCTGGCACTTTTGCTTTCCACAAATATTCCAGCATGCATGCTTAAAACTTAGTCTCTTCAGATGTTTGAGGATGTAAAACTCCATCCCTCAAGTGTTCTTGGGGAAACCAAACACAACAGAACCATGAACATAGAGAGAATTCATGTTTAAATTAGAGTGAATCCTTGTGGAAAAGATTTTTGCTGCATTCACTCAGCTGTAATTATCTGATGACTGCTCAATGACTTTTGTGAAATAAATTGATGCTCAGAGGGAGAAAACACTGCAACTTCACAACACACCACCAGATGTACTGTGTTATATTCATAGGTTTAAGTGTAGTAGCCGTGTTAGTCTGTGTCAGCAAAACGAAAATAAGAAAGAAAAACTTGTAGCACCTTAGAGACTAACAAATTTATTTCAGCATAAGCTTTCGTGGGTTAATACCCACTTCATCGGATGCATGGAATGAAATACACAGTAGACAGATATTTATACAGTCAGAGAAACATGATAAGGTTGAGGTGTATAGACCAATCTTAAGAGGCTAATTAGTTGAGAGGAACCATAACAGCAGGGTTAAGTTTTTTCTTCACAAATAAATTTGTTAGTCTCTAAGGTGCTACAAGTTTTTCTTTCTTATTTTCGTTGTGTTATATTCAGGTTCTTAGACCAGAGAATCTGAGCTCCTGCATGATTTAGTAAGCAGAAACAAGTCCAAATAGTCTGCCCAGCTCACCATCTCTATGATGTATAATGTGTACTCAAATTTTCATCCTGACTCCCAGAACATCTGACACTCTTCCTTTACTACAGATAGGATACAAGGTACTTGAATGAGAAATTTGACGTTGGTGACATGTAGAGTTTATTAAAGACTGGAAGAATACCACTAGAATCAGATGATGTATGACTGGAGTGAGTCAACTGGTGAAGGACAAAGACAGTCTTTACATTTAATTGATTGGTTATCTTTTCTATTTCTGTGTGGAGTTTTACTAACTAAACATATAAAAGGTTTCTTAAAGTGCCTTTGGCAGAATGAAGCAAATATGTGTATTACAATATTAGGCTCATGCAATGGGCCAAATCGCATTTGCCATATTTAGACAAATAAACCCATTGAAGACAATGGGATTTGCATGAGTAAAAGGAACAGGATTTAACCTGAAGTCTGAAAGATACTTTGGATGGGTTACGTACACATGCTGCTACATTTGTTGTAGTTTAAATATAAAAATGCTTTCTAAGGCCCTTTAAATTGTGTATTTAAGGCCCAGTATATTATTTACAGGTGTTGAAAGAAAGATTGATGTCTGAGAGGAGCATATAGCAGGGTGAGGCAGTTAAGGAGTATGCATACTGAAATCTCTAGCTGACTCTACCACATATTACATAAAAATTCCAGTTTGCCGGGTGTCCTCGTTGCATCCCCTTAGGCTCACAGAGAAGATATGTTTGTCAAACGTTAAATAAAAAACAAATATCACTTTTGAAAAGTGAGCTTGAACTATCAACCCTTCACATACTGGCCTCTGTTGAAGTCAATTAGGTGAATTTGCTACAGGTGGTGGATAAACAGAACTGGAGACTAATGTTCTTTCTCCATGTAAAGTGTGCTAGGCATAGCATCAGTGCAAGCTTTCACATGTGGTCCTGACCAAAAGTCCTACTTTTCTTTTCTTTTTTAAGAAAATGGGCCTGATTCTCTATTCTCTTGTACCAGTTCATGACCGTGTACCTCTACTGGCTTTGGTGAAGTCATACCAGCATAAACGTGGTGTTGAAAAATCAGGCCCTTGCTTCTTTGTCTTCAGTTGCAGTCCTATTTTGATGTGCTCAAAGTAAATCTTCAAGCTCAAGTAAACTGAAGTATACAATTATTTGCCAAGAAAATAAGAATGAAGAAAATGCACAAAAATACAAAGGGTTGCATCTTCCATAGCAAACTGTAGAGATTTTCAGTGAACTAGTTTATCTGTTGTTCAATGGCCAGAGCACTCTTTCCAAAGACCATGCCTCCCATAGCACATTTGCATTCATTATAGAAATGTAGCAAGCTACATTGTTCTGTGTACAAAACATTTCCTCTTGCCCTATTTGCCCTATCAATTACTGTAATACTGTCATAAGAGAAGGGGAGGTGGACACTTTCAGGGGATATTTCAATGATGTTTCACTCACACCTCCTCCATCCATGCAGCAAAACAAACACGCCTGTGTGCGCTCTACTTTTCATCACACTTCTTTGCTCTTCTTCCTGACCACTTGAGGATGAAGCACCCTTAGCATATCAGCAGGCATTTTCTTTTCAAAACCCTACACCACACTTTTCCTCTTATCATAAGTGTCTAAGTACCATTCAAAAACAAGGAAAGAGGCTACAAGATGGTCCTGATTGATTATGCTCTACTACAGCTGCCCTTGACATCTTTATTGTTGCCAAACAATGAGATTGTAAATATTGCTTGGGGTATGGGGTGAGGTCATGGGCCACGGCCCTGCTCTGCTGCCCCACCCCTACACTGTGACACCCACCCCCACTTAGACTGGCAATAGTAGGGAACCCTCTATCCTTCCAGACAGGCAGAGGCAATGAGCTCCCCCCCACACACACACACTATCAATGGTAGTAGGTGCCCTCTTTCCCCACCAGAAGGTCTGGGGGCATCAGATGGGGCTTAGTACTCACAGCCTTGTTGTGGGGTATGTGCTTGGGTAGGTGGGCCTGGCCCATTACACTCTTCTCCTCCTCCCACACACAATCTTCATTTGAAATGGGGCAGTGTTAACACTTTATTGAGGTGACAAGGGCATTTCACACTCTTCAGAGTTATTGTTTCCGATTGTCTGCAGACACTACTGCCTTGGTTACACACAAGTCACATTTTCAAGCTTAAAGGGTCCTGTGGCACCTTATAGACTAACAGAGGTATTGAAGCATAAGCTTTCGTGGGTCAATACCCACTTCTTCGGATGCAAGCAGTTTAACTGCTTGCATCCGAAGAAGTGGGTATTGACCCACGAAAGCTTATGCTTCAATACCTCTGTTAGTCTATAAGATGCCACAGGACCCTTTGTCGCTTCTGCAGATCCAGACAAACACGGCTACCCCTCTGATATTTTCAAGCTTCTCTTTCCCAATAACAAGCGCTAGAAATGTACTTTTTTTTAAAATGAGGGATGAGATTCTGATGTAATCACATGACTCCAGAAGTTGGGGCCCAAGGCATGGATCTCTAGTGCTTACGTGTTAATCTGGCCCGGTGTGAGAGTAATCACTGTTTTGAGAGAGAGAAATAATGTTATACTGAGACCAGTACTGGGTGGACATAGCAAACTGAAACTCTCTGCATCAGTAACTATATTTTCTTGGCATAGTGAAAGATAGGGAATAGAAGAAACTTATAATGGAAAGATAATTTGTGTTCTTATTCAACAGTCTCTACAGTATGGCTATTACTGATATAAGATTTCATATCTGCCGAACAGTAACCACCAGCTGTGCTAAAACTCATCATTGTCACCTCTGCTATAACTACAATTCAGATGCTATTTTCATTCTGTATGAATCAATACCAGGTCAATATACAATGTGTTTTAAACAGGTCTTAGGGACATTGTTCAGAGTTCTCGAAGTGAATTCAGTGGATTCTGAACAGCCTGGCCTGGGGAAATGGGGCTAAAGAAAAGATACAAATGTAAAAATCCAAATGTTAGACCAAGGTGTCCAAACCTATATCAAAGAATTAAGCACTGTCCTTAAAACATGCATGCCTAGTGCATGCTAACCTCAGTTTATCTATCACTCTGATGCTTTGTCTTTTAAAACATGATGCCAAACTCCAAATCACCTCTGTCAAATTTCAGTCTCTCTTTCAAAATTGCCCTTATTGTGGTTCGGCATCTGCATGACATGTGGGTGATATTGCTCCTTATCAAAGATAAAATAATTCCATTTGTTTAATCAAGAAAAGTAAATGAATGTATCACTCCAATGTGTTTGTGAAAGTGCAGGCAGGGATAATATCTGGCTCCTTGTTCTGTACTAACCAAATGTGTTTCCTGTGGCCTTCCAGGTAGCGTTTACCAAAATACTGTAAATGGTTGATGTGCAGATGAAATGTCAATTAAGATCGAAAGGGAGAGTGAAGACAATGATTCATTTCAATATGTAAAGGCTAGTGCTGCTATATGGAAAACTACTGCAGCCAAGAGCCCCAAACTCTGATTATTGCTATCAGCCTACATTCAAAATGGGGGGGAGGGGTTTGCATGAAGGGGGGAGGCTTTGCTTTTATCATGTTCTTGTTCAAGAGCTTATTTCTGCCTATGCCCAGTGTTTAGGGCAGGCAGTTTGGAGAAATTACTCGTCAATTAAAAATTCTATAAAAATAAGATGACTTTATCATAATCCTCCCTACTAGGAAATGTAAACAGTTAAGAGCTTTATCATCCTGGCCTCTGACAAAATCCTGCAAGACTAGAGGCTGTGGTATTAATTGATTGGTGTCATTTATAGGTAATCTAACAACACTGAATAATTTATTTTCCAGTGACACATGCTGAAAATAAATGGTTGCTCTGATAAGTGCACAGCTTTGGAAGGAATTGTACTACAAAGGACTTCAGGTAAAGATTAAGATTCAAAGATCTCTTTCAGAATCCTCTATTATTTGCTTTAGTATACAAGGCTTTCATTATAGTAGAGGTGCATAGAATTCAATATCCTTTTTCAAATCAGAATGTCTGTAATGAATTTTAAAAGTCTAGAACATGGATACCTGAGAACAGGAAATGTACAATGTATAGCACAGCCTTGCAAATCACCATAAAAATTGACCAGTCTAGGCACAAAATCTGTTTTCCACTCTTTTACGTGGTGCAGATAAGACAGAAAAAGAAAATATTTAATCACTTGTCCAATAAAAAGTATACATGCATTAATTGACTGTGAAGTAGAATTTTGCATGAATCACTTAGTAGGAAGTGGTTCTCCTTATTAATCTACACCATTTTCCAAGTCACATGGATAGCCCTAGTTCATCTGCTTACACTTCTCAAGATTTTAAACACCAAAGAGCAGGAAAGACTCAGTCATTTAGAACATAGAACAGATAGGTTGTATCCCTATGCTTTGATTTAAAAAAAAAAGGGCTAATGTGATGGTCTACTATATAAAAGGCTATATGTGATGGCTGAATGTGATGGCCACACTATAATGTGATGGCTGCTGGAGGAAGGCACACAGTTAAAGCAAAATCTCTTTACTTGCAAACATATATATGTAGTGTTCACAGTAGAGGCTCATGCGCTCATGTAAATGGGTAGACCCCTGGACTCATTGATTTCAGTGGGGCCAGGATTTCATTCAATGTGAATTCCAATGTGAATTCCAGGAAGGGCTTACATCAGTGAGTCCAAAATATCCTAAACCTAGAATGTCTCTGGTTTTGGTACACTAAACTGCAGAATGACAGAATTCCTGTAAATTCAGTTTTATTGGTAAGATTAACTATATGCATGTGTCTTATTATAAGAATGATCATGTGCATTGGAAGTGAAAAGCCTTATAGAATTAAATAGGAATTAAGTCATCATAGAATGTAGGACTCTTCCATAAGAGCAGCATTTCTAGAGCGGTACACGTTTGAGTACAATGCTGACTGCAGCCAGCAGGTCCAGCCTTGTTTCCAGAGAAGTCAGCAGTAAAACTCACATTGACTTCCGTCAGTGCTAAAGGGGCTTTCAAGTTTTTCATTACTCACGCCGTTAATAAAACATCACATATATCTGACTGAAAAAATGTGACTTTATTATTTTAAAGCATTTACCAATAAAACCATCTTCTGAACAGACTAACTTCTGATTGCTCCGTTTTCCCACTACTATGCACATTAAAGCATAAATGAGTACAAATTGAACTGATTTTGTAAGTGATGTAATACACAGGGCAATACATGGTTTGGGATGAATAAAACATTATACACAATTTGCAGGGCCCAGGATCTGATTGTCTTAACGTTAATGCAGAGTAAAGCATGTAAAAAGCCCATTCTATGACAGACTGAAATATGTGGAGAAAATTCTGTATTAGGCTGTAATAAGCATGTTAATTAGAGATTATTGTTCATTCTTATAGTAATCCTGGATGCCAACATGGCTGTCAGAATAGCCTAATTTAACCAATAAAAGAATAACCACCTTCTCTAAACATTTTTCTCATTAACTCAGCTCACAAAGAAACAAATCCTGCTCCCCTTCCCATCCAGGGTCAGGGAAAGCCCTAAATGCAGTAGAACAGTCTTAGTTCTGTCATGCAGGGGCAGACTCTCAAGAGTTCACTCCTGCTTGGGGAGGAGTGCACATCACTCCACTGGTTGCAGTAATGACTGTGCTGGTGCTCTGTGCTACATAAAGTTCAGTCCATCCTTCCACTGCACCCAAAGATCCCTTACACAAAGCCAGTTTACTCAGGCTCTGAGCACTAACATTTGAATATTTGACTCTACAATAAGAGCCGAACAGCCATAACTCAGTCATGGGAACCTCTTCATCCTTCTGCTTCCTGCATATTTTCCATCTAATTCTGCCCATGGCAGGTACCAGCTCTCACATTCCAGGAGTAAAGTAGGATTTTTTTTTTCATTTCAATTTTGGCAGAGAATAGCCAAGCCCTTTCCACTTGCGTGTCCATGAAGCTCTCTCTTACCTCCCTTAAGCCCTTCCTCTTCATCTTTATCATAGAGCTAAGGTTTAGGGAAATGGGAAATTTCCCCTTGGGTTTTTGTATTGGACTGCCACCAGTACCTACCCTCAGGCCCAGATGTATGCAAAATTAAATGAATAAACTTGTATTGAGTTGGATATACCAAGTGTTCAACAGTTATGACCTGTTTATAAACTTTTGTAAAGAAAGTGTAATTTGGGGGTCTGAGGATGGATTACCTGGACTTGACTGAAATACACTTTTCATCCTTTCACTTTTTAAAATCTAAATGTATTGTTTGGGTAAAGATAGCTAGGTAATATAGGTGACATCCTCAGTGGGTGTAAATCAACATAGCTCTATGGTCCTGTATATACATACATTAGAGATGAGCCCAAGGTGCAAAGTGGATCTAGAGTCAAACTTTCCCAACACTTGAGAGTGTTCATATCTGTGGTTATAGAAAACTTATGCCTGGCAGGTATTTGGGCCTTGTATTCCACTGTCACTCCCTTTCCAATTCACTATAAACAGAAATTGTGGTTTGCATATGTTTCAATATCCTTTACACATACATGTCAACAAGCCAAAAAATTGTAAAGTGTCCATTAACTTGGGGGTATACAATACTGCATCTCAATTTTATGTACCCAGTTTGAGACACATGGGCCCAATTTTTACAGGTATTGAACATCCACAGTTCCCAATGTCTTCAATGAACTTCTGAAAAAAAGGTCCAGTGATTCAAATTGGAACACACCAAAACACTGATCACTTTAAAAAAATTGGTTTACATCTTCTCTAGCTGCATTGACCTTAAACTGAACACTTAGCTTTAGCTCAGAGTTATAGAACGCTCAGCTGGTATCAGATTTTATTTTACTACTGGCAACTTTGATTCTTGGATATATGTAAATGGGAAATGTTTCTATCCTTTCAAAATGCATTTTCAAATTCCATTTTTGTTCAGAATATTAGTGGGTGCTACTCCTGGTGCCTCAGAAGTATTTTTGCTCACTTTTATTGTTATATACCATTTATTTAGGTTGTTACAGGATTTTGTTTGTCTGTTTGGTGTAGTGTGATTAAGAAGGCCTAAAATCAGCAGAAAGACAAAGAAATGTGCACAGGGGGAGCGGCGACGCTATAAAAAGGTGCCTCCCTGCTCCCCCTGTACTCACCCGGCAGCGCTTTAAAGGGCCCGGGGCTCCAGCCGCTGCGGAGCCCCCGGGCCTTTTAAATCCCTTCCCAAGCCCGGCTCTGGCAGCGGGGTTAGGGGGGCGGGCGCTTTAAAGGGCCCACGGCTCCCCGCAGCGGCAGGAGCCGCCGGCCTTTGAAAGCGCCCCCCCCAAGCCCAGCTCCGGCAGCGGGGCTGGGGGGGGCGCTTTAAAGGGCCAGTGGCTCCCCGCAGCGGCAGGAGCCGCCGGCCTTTGAAAGCGCCCCCCCCCCCCCCCAAGCCCAGCTCTGGCAGCGGGGTTGGGGTGGGGCGCTTTAAAGGGCCAGAGACTCCCCGCAGCGGGGAGCCGCTGGCCCTTTAAAGCACCCCCCGAGCCCGGCTCTCACAGCCGGGCTCGGGCGGTGCCTTAGCGCCACTTCTCCTCACAGGGGGAGCTACCGCTCCCCCTGCTCCCCCCCTGGCTACGCTACTGGGTGGGATAAATCTTCTGCCCAGTGCCTAACCTGAGTACTTGGGTTGAGCATTGAGGTGACTAGCAGGTGCAGGGGAGGAAGGAATCTTCCTTCTATGGCTGCTACTGTAGTTTCCCACCACAGTCTCCACTTGGGTAGTGGAAACAGCTGCTGGATCTCTGTAGTTACAGAGTCCTGACACCACTGGTTCACCAGCCTGCCTCCAAATCCTTATACTTGGCACGGATGCAAACAGTGCCACCACACAGCTGGGCTTTACATGCCGTAGGGGGTGTACACATCTTGCATGGGCTGTCAGAATTCTGCCTCCCCAATGTGTTCGCCCAGCTTGTGGAAAAGAGAGCGGGATTTGTTCCTTAGCGCAGAAAAAGTTTAAGGTCTCCAACACAGTCTCCTGTCATAGCAAGACACTGAGATTATTCTGTTTCAGGTTGCAGGGCCATGTGACCCTGTTTCAACCAATAGCTATAATAGTTGCCATTATCTACTATTGACCATGTAGGACAAAAGTGCAAGGAGTTTCGTTTGCTCAATAATGACAAAACTAGTTATAGAGCAAATGTACCATACAAAGCAGGCTTAATAATTAAGCGATTTGACACGATAGACAGCAAATGTCTACACATTTTTTTACATACCTCAGACGGCATTTGAAGACAAGGACAAAGATCAAGCAATTTTAACTATAATATCAAAGAATTATTTTGCATTTGAACCACCTCTGGGGTTTTTTTTCTGCATTCCTGTAGCATGATGGTGATACTCAGCCATAAATATTTCAAACACAGAACTGGTCTTGGGCTGAGACCTTGGGGTCTGTTCTCCCAAACACTGTGTGCATGTTAAAAATGTGCAGGATGGTGGAGCAAACCCCCTTGATCATCACTAAGCCTGGAATTGATTTTCAAATCTGAGTTATAAACACCTGAAAAATAGGATTGATGGTGGAATTGCTGACGGATTCTTAACTATATTGGTGCTAGGTCATCATCACTACAGTGCAGACAGTTGTTCATACTCAAATGAAGCTGCTTATGCCACAGAAAAGAAGAGAAGAACTTGAGATTTCTGGAGACAACTTAAGGATCAAGACTTGCTTTTTCAGCTAGCATATAATTGATAGATTCTGTGGACTGTTCTGTAACTAAATAGCTCTGTTAGAACTTAAATATAATATTTTAAATGCATTACTTTCAATGGAAAAAAATCATACTAATAGAACATCAATTTTGAGATTTTAATCCCACAAAAGTTAGGGACATTCAGATTTAAGATTCCCATAGTAAATGTATTGCTAGCCCATTGTGCATATGTATTATGATAAGTGCTTTCTTTACACAGTAATATAACACCCAACAATGTGACCTGCTGAATGACAAATATTTATTTTACAGAAAAGGGTTAAGGATGTGGAGGTTTGAAAGGTCTAACATGCCAATTGAAATAAATAAAACTGGGCAGGAATCATGACATCAGACATTCCCAGAATGACTGGACACAGTAGTACATTTGTAGACACCATTGGTCATTGAAAAGATAGCATGATTTGTCAAACCTGATCAGGTCAATCAAGACTAGTATCCCCCCATTACCAATAGCCAATACATGTTGCTTCAGAGGTGAGTGTGGAGGAGTGGGCACCAAATATTGTCATATATATTTTATTTTTATTATTACCAAAAGTGTGCTACAATTAATAGACCCCTTAATAAATATATTAGATATACTAATATGTTAGATAGATATAGATATGATCAGGGCCGGATTAACGCAGAGGCTTTAGGGGCGCAACCCAGGGCCCCGGGATAGGGAGGGCTCCGGTGCAGCAGGGCTCAGGCAGGCTGCCTGCATGCCATGGCCCCACGCTGCTTCCAGAAGCGTCTGGCTGCTGGCACAGCTCTGTGGACCCTGGTGAGGGGTATGGTGGGGAGACACGCTGTCCCCCTCCCCCAGGGGAACACAGAGACATGCCAGCAGCCAGCCGCTTCCGGGAGCAGCGTGGGGCCACAGCATGCAGGCAGCCTGCCTGAGCCCTGCTGCACTGCTAGCCGGGAGCTGCCTGTTGTAAGCGCCTCCCAGCCGGAGCCTGCACCTCGCAGCCCCTCTTGCACCCCAGGTCAGAATCCCCTCCTGCATCCGAACTCCATCCCAGACCCTGCACCCCTCACCCTCTCCTGCACCCCAACACTCTGCCCCAGCCTGGAGCCCCCTCCTGCACCCAAACTCCCTCCCAGAAAGAAACTAATATAACAGCTGTTCTAAGGGAAGAAATAGGCTATTTTGAATTAACTTAACTATATTCTACATGTTTTAAGACTGAAATGTAACCACAGAATGGCTTTATGTTAATTAAAAGGCAAGTTTAGTATAGTGTTAATAGCCTGAATGCCATAATTGTGATCATTTTATTTTAAATTAGGAAAAAGACTTGTATACAGGGGCCCCACAAAATCTAATAGCCCCGGGTCCACAGGAGAATTAATCTGGCCCTGGATATGTTAGATATAGATTAATAGATATGATCCCTGCCCCAAGGAGCTTCCAGTCCAATTTGAGACACAATATGATCACTAAGGTTAACAAATAATATGAAGAGGTTGGGGAAGAAGGACAAGGGCAGTAAGTATGTGGCTACTCCGTTTTGGCATGTGCATATCTTAATGTGCACTTAGCCAACGGTATGTACAAGGTTTGGAATAGAAGTGTGAAGTGGGATTCCTTCAAGGCCTTTGCAGGCAATCAGTTGATGCCTTGAAGCATGAAAATCTGCTATCCTTATTTTAACTTCTTCAAATCAAATATTAAATAGATTACATGGAAGTGATTGGCTTGTGCAGCACAGAGCCCAGATTCAAGGTGTAACTTGCATTTTATTATGCATCTCCGTCTCTTGGTAAGTACAGCAGGGAGTCTGTTACTTAAGAAAAAAACATAACATATTCTTACTACACAGCTACGCTTCTTATTAGAATAGATCTCTGTTCTACTGTTTTCTTGGAGAAGCAAAGGGCTGAAGGTTCAAGAAAAAGACTGCATTTTAATACAATATAATTGGTTTCTCTCGTCAGAGTCCTGGTCATAAAATCTAATTAAATTATACTGATCTGTATATGCAAGAGTCACTCTTTTTCTCACCCTCAGAAAAAAAAAATTGGAATTGATTCACAATACACAACCCTTTCTGAAATGATTAGGACACATCAGAATCTCCTGACACCTTTCGTTGTGAAGAATGGATTTGCTCAGTTTAACCTTCTTGAGTAAGTGACATCCCTCATCAGCTTTAGGAATATGCCTGATATGTTTATTTCAGCCCTTGCTTTGGAACTGATAGTAAGATCTGCATGGAGAATTTACAATTCAAATCTCATTGATAATTCTCTAGAGAGGAAGTAAAGGAGAAATGAAGAAACCAGTAGCACACCATTTAAAATGATATGATAGGCTTTATAATTGGTCGTTATGCATTCTTTTCACATTATCTTTTATAATGGCCACTGTTTTCACATTAAATTATTCTGCCTTGGGAGGGGTTTGGGCTTTTTTGTAGTTGTTCAATAGTATCTCAATCTTGATTATGCAAAGAACAATCCCACAATTTTTCCATCCTGACCTCTCGTTATTTTTCCATATCTCTATAGATAATTTAAGGCCAGATTTTCAAAGGTATTTAGGCACCTGAAGATGCATAGGTGCTTTTGAAAATCCCACTAGGTGCCTCGCTGCATCTTTCAGTGCCTAAATACCATTGGAAATTTGGCCCTAAGCAGCCCTTACACAAGCAAAAATCCCATAGAGGTCAGTGGAAGTTTGGCTGTATAAGGACTGCAGAATCAGGTTCCTCTAGAGCTGGAGTCAGTGCATTTCAACCAATGTCTTTAAAATAGGCTTCTAACACCAAGGAGCATTGTCCAAATGCCTTAATACTGTTGTTCAGAAAATAAATGATAAGAATTAGCTCAGTTGGCAGCTGAGAGCTTCTGCAGGCCTGTGTAGCCTTCCAGACTTCCCAGCTTTTTGTTTCTCTGCAGACACGACAAATTCTGAAGTAGGACTTTTTCTTCCACTGGCTGAGGTGGTATGCTATTATCAATGGACAGGCTGCTGTAGTGAAGTGAGACAGTTCAGTAGTGCCTTATATTGTTGATGACCTGGTAAAACTCACTAAATAGCTAAACGAAAATAAGAAAGAAAAACTTGTAGCACCTTAGGGTATGTCTACACTACGGTACTAGTTCGATTTCTGTGAAACCGAACTTGTGAACCCGATATTTCCAGGTCGATTGTTCGAATCCACACCAGGGATCTTTTTTCGAATGTCCGAGTCCACAGTAGGGGGGCAAGCGTCGACATTGCAAGCGGTGCACTGTGGGTAGCTATCCCACAGTTCCCGCAGTCCCGCCTGCCCACTGGAATTCTGGGTGTAGCCCCCAGTGCCTTGTGGGAACGAAATTGTGTCAAGGGTCGGTATACGTAAATTTCGTCACTCGACCCACACTTCCGCCTTCCCTACGTGAAAGCGCCGGCGGGGAATGAATTTGTGCCCTTTTCCTGTGGCTGATAGCTCGGACGCCACTGGACAGTGAGCATGGAGCCCTCCGCGATTATCGCAGCTATCTTGTCCGTAGCCAACAACTCGCGCCTTATAGCGCACCTTTTCCAGACTCTGATGCAGAGAAATCGGGAGAGGAGACAACGTAATCTCCGGGAGTACTTAAACTCTGAAAGGGGCATTGATCTCTTGCAAAGCGCTGGACCCCGGCCCCTAGACATCATGGTGGCAATGGGTCATGTTGATCCCGTGGAACGGCGATGCTGGGCAAGGGAAACAAGCACTGACTGGTGGGACCGCATAGTGCTGCAGGTATGGGATGAGTCCCAGTGGCTGCGAAACTTTCGGATGCGTAAGTGCACTTTTATGGAACTTTGTGAGTTGCTGTCCCCTGCCCTGAAGCGCCAGGACACCCGGATGCGAGCTGCCCTCACTATCCAGAAGCGAGTGGCCATAGCCCTGTGGAAGCTTGCAACCCCTGACAGCTACCGGTCAGTAGCGAACCAATTTGGAGTGGGCAAGTCTACCGTGGGGGTTGCTGTGATGCAGGTAGCCCGTGCAATCGTTGACCTGCTGTTCCAGAAAGTAGTGACCCTGGGAGACGTGCAGGCGATCATAGATGGCTTCGCTGCAATGGGATTCCCAAACTGCGGTGGGGCCATAGATGGGACACACATCCCTATCCTGGGACCGGAGCACCAGGGCGGCCAGTATATTAACCGAAAGGGCTATTTTTCTATGGTTCTGCAAGCACTAGTGGACCACAAAGGACGTTTTACGAACATCAATGTTGGGTGGCCAGGCAAGGTTCATGATGCTCGTGTTTTCAAAAACTCTGGTCTGTTTAGACGCCTGCAACAGGGGGTTTATTTCCCCGACCACAAAATCACTGTTGGGGATGTGGAGATGCCAACAGTGATCCTGGGGGACCCTGCCTACCCGCTAATGCCATGGCTCATGAAGCCATACATGGGAGCCCTGGACACTGAAAAGGAGCTCTTTAATTACCGCCTGAGCAAGTGCAGAATGGTGGTGGAGTGTGCCTTTGGCCGTCTCAAAGCAAGATGGCGAAGCTTACTTACTCGCTGCGACCTCAGCCCTAAAAATATCCCCATTGTGATTGCAGCGTGCTGTGTGCTCCACAATCTCTGTGAGATCAAGGGGGAGACATTTATGCAGGGCTGGGAGGTTGAGGCAAATTGACTAGCAGCAGATTACGCTCAGCCAGACACCAGAGCCATTCGAAGATCACAGCGGGAGGCGGTGCGCATCCGGGAAGCTTTGAAAGCTCGCTTCCAGACAGAGCGGGTTAACCAGTGACTGCTACACTTCCGTAAACAGATACTGGACCTTCCCCTGTCCCTTTACACATGTCCCGTTGCCCATCCTCCCATTACCAACCCCCTTCCCCCTCCTTGGTTCAACGCTGTAAAGTCACAGTAAAGGAAAGATTTTTTTGTTTGAACCTTTTCCTGTACTTCTTATTGGGTAATGATTATCACCGTGGAGGCATACGGCGGTTGGGGGGCGGTTTGGTTGGGGGACACTTCCCTTCAAAGGGGAAGCTCTTGATCCTGCCCAAAGCGCAGTGCCAAGAGGTGTTCCGCTTGCTTAAAGGGACCATCAACCTCTCCTAATCCCATGTGTGTGTGGTGGTGTCTATGTGCCTTTTACGTAGTGACTATCGCCTACGGATCCCACGGTGCATTGATCTATCCAGCAGGCTACTGTCAGCCGCAAAAGATCAGCGACCACCCTCCCCAAACATACAGTGCACCACCCAACCCCCAACCCCACGTTTACAACGTATAAACCTGCACAACAAAGGAAAGGTGTGCTTAATGCATGCAATGTGTACTGTGCTTGTCACTTCAGCAGTTACCCTGTGTGCACCCTCGTTTCTGCTCCCATTATCTGCACTTACAAAACATGTTAACCACTACCCAGACATACAAACGGTCCCATTTAAAACACTCAGGGAAACATCGGTGAACCAAAAAACCAGATTTATTCAACAGAACAGTAACTTAACATGGGACCTGGGAAGGGAGGTGCTCAGGGGTGCTGCTGGATGGAGAGGAGGGAAAAGTCTAAGGTTTTGGGAATGACAGCCTTCTACTACTGCAGCGGTCTGCAGGGGTGGATTGAGTATTTCCACGCACCCTGGCTCCCCTTGTCCTAGTGACTTTTGGGGAGGAAGCCACTGGACTTGGTGGCGGGGGAGGGCGGCTTGAAAGAACATACAGAGGTGCTCTTTCCTCATGTCTCCTGTCCTGGAGAACATCCACTAGGCGCCGGAGCGTGTCTGTTTGCTCCCTCATGATTCCCAGCATTGTTTGGGTCGCCTGCTGATCCTCCTGCCGCCACCTGTCCTCGCGCGCTTCAGCCCTCTGCTCCCGTTCCCTGGCTGCTCGCTCATACCGTGCAAAGTCCTCTCTGCGGTGTGCCGCCTCCCTCTGTGACAGCATCATTAATTCTGAGAACATGTCGTCCCTGGTTCTCTTTTTGCGCCGCCTTATCTGGACTAGGCCATGGGTGGGAGAAGCACGGGTTGGGCGGGAGACACTCACAGCTGTGGGATAAATGAAAGGGAGTGAATTCCTCAGAATGATACTTTTTCAAGAACAATGACCATACTCTTTCACCGTGAATAGGACCAAACACAGTGCCTATCACATGTACACGTACTACAAGGTCAAATACTATGCCTTAAGGCTGAGTGAGTGTCTGGGGTCCCGGTATACGGATCCCAGAAGCCTTGCCGTACACAGAAAATCACCTCTCTGAAAACCATGGTAAGGTGCTGACTTAGGACTGCTGCGAGATTGCTTCACAGCAGTGCTCTACTCCCATGTCTCCCTCAGTGTTCCTGGCGGCGGGCAGTAACTGCTGCTGGCCAAACCGATAATCTACGGCGGCTGTCCTAAACCACCCCCCAGTCCGCGTTGCCGCTCCAGGGAACCAAAAATGCCCGCGAACCGCCCAGCATGAACGGCTGACCTACCCTTCCCCCCCCCCGCGTGGCTGCTCCAGGGAACCAAAAATGCCCGCGAACCGCTCAGCGTGAACGGCTCGCCTACCCTTCCCCCCGCTCCGCGTGGCTGCTCCAGGGAACCAAAAATGCCCGCGAACCGCTCAGCATGAACGGCTGACCTACCCTTCCCCCCCCTCCGCGTGGCTGCTCCAGGGAACCAAAAATGCCCGCGAACCGCTCAGCGTGAACGGCTCGCCTACCCTTCCCCCCCCTCCGCGTGGCTGCTCCAGGGAACCAAAAATGCCCGCGAACCGCTCAGCGTGAACGGCTCGCCTACCCTTCCCCCCCCTCCGCGTGGCTGCTCCAGGGAACCAAAAATGCCCGCGAACCGCTCAGCATGAACGGCTCGCCTACCCTTCCCCGCCCTCCGCGTGGCTGCTCCAGGGAACCAAAAATGCCCGCGAACCGCTCAGCGTGAACGGCTCGCCTACCCTTCCCCCCCCTCCGCGTGGCTGCTCCAGGGAATCAAAAATACCCGCGAACCGCTCAGCATGAACAGCTCGCCTATCCTATCCCCGGTTTAGCGTTGCCGCTCCCTGGGACTGTCCCTACCCGCGCACCGATATGTGGTACTGGTTTTGCTCCCGACACACTACCACCACGCGTTACCGTAAACAGCCGGGTGTCTGTCTGTAAGGGGAAAAGGAAGCATGCAGTATACTAATTATACCACTCATTCGAACCAGGACCCCATGACTGATATCACTCTGATGAGGATTACCGAGACAGAGAAAATCTGCATGCTGCGTCAATGCAAGCAAACCCCGGGGCCGTATGCTGCCATGCTATGCAAGGCAATGATACCAGAGTACCTGCTGCTTGCATGGCGCGGGAAAGTATCCTACCATGGAGGAGACAATAAGGCAGCTCTCCCAGTGAATGTGCTAAACAAAGTATCGCTGTACCTGCAAGACAGCTTCTCTGAGATCTCTGCTGGTGATTACACCTCTATCCCCATACATATTGACAGACTTTTCGAATAGTTGCACGGGAAAGCGACTCAAAGCTGAAGCGCATAAGGCCAATGAAGCCACAGTTACAGAGCGCTATCACACCATAACTATTGTATTGAAAATAAATGTCTAACACACTGACCTGATGATCCCTCTCCTGATTCCTGTTCAGGAATGCTGGCTTGGGAGTGTTCGAAGGGCAGCGCAGTCAGGGTGAGGAATAGTTCCTGGCTGTCGGGGAAATCTCCAGGGTGACCACTTTCGATTGCTTCGTCCCCCTGCCCTCCTTCCTCTTCTTCGCCGTCAGCGAAAACCTCCTCCGATGTGTCCGTAGAATGGACCCCGTCATCGGTGTCCACGGATACTGGCGGGGTAGTTGTTGCCGCACCACCGAGCATGGCGTGCAGTGTCTCGTAAAATCGGCAAGTCTGAGGCGCTGAGCCGGAGCGTCCGTTGGACTCTTTGGTCTTTTGGTACGCCTGACGTAGCTCCTTGATTTTGACGCGGCACTGCGTAGCATCCCGGCTGTACCCTCTCTCCGTCATAGCCTGGGAAATCTTTTCGTAAATTTTGGCATTCCGTCTTTTTGAACGGAGCTCGGCTAGGATTGATTCATCGCCCCACACAGCGATCAGATCCAAAACCTCACGATCACTCCATGTTGGAGCTCTCTTTCTATTCAGTGATGGCATCGAAACCACCGCTGTAGAGCTCTGCATCATTGCCAGTGCTGCTGAGCTCGCCACTATGTCCAAAGAGGCAATGGGATTCAAAATGGCCACAGAGGAAAAAGCATTCAAATTTTCGCGGGGATTTCTCTGAGTGGCAGGTCAGAGCATCCGAGTACGCAATACTTCCCTGAGCGTCCACCGAGTGGTGCACTGTGGGATAGCTCCCGGAGCTATTAGCGTCGAATTCCGTCCACAGTACCTCGCATTCGACATGCCCATTTCGAATTTGGCGCTACTCCCCTCGTCAGGGTGGAGTACCGAAATCGATTCAAAGAACCCTTAATGTCGAAATAAACTGCTTCCTAATGTGGACGGGTGAGGGATTAAATCGAGTTAACGCTGATAAATTCGACATAAAGTCCTAGTGTAGACTAAGACTCCGAGACTAACAAATTTATTTCAGCATAAGCTTTCGTGGGTTAATACCCACTTCATCGGATGCATACATACATACATATATATTAGTCTTTTGTCTGGTGAAAAAAATTTCCCTGGAACCTAACCCCCTCATTTACATTAATTCTTATGGGGAAATTGGATTAGTTTAACATCGTTTCGCTTAAAGTCGCATTTTTCAGGAACATAACTACAATGTTAAGTGAGGAGTTACTGTACCAAGGAAGACTTTAATTAACCCCTCATCTTCCATGAGCCAGTTTAGGATTCAGGCATCTTATTATGATGTAAGGTATATTAAAGTTCTTGGTTGTTACTTTTGTTTGAGGAGGGGAACATATTAGGAACAAAGCTGCATCTCTCTGTCAAACTCCAGAATGTACAGTAGTGCCTTTTTATACGTATTCAGGCAGTCCAGATACAAGAGATACTAATTGAGGATCAGATTGCAAGAGAGAGAAAATATAATATAGCACACTGGAAAGTGAACCTGTGAAAGAGAAAGAATAACAGTTCCCATCAAAGTGGGTCCCTCTTACGCTGTTCTTAATGTGACCCTGTAGAACCTAGATCAAACTCTGAGTAATGTGGACGTCACGACACACTGTTGCTCCTTTTTGACCTCAACAGTTAGCTCTCTCCCATCAACTTAGCATGTCTTCACCAGATTCGCTAAATCAACACCGCAGATTTAGCCAGTAGCGTAGACATGGCCTTAGAGTCCTGAAGGCTGTTTTGGTTAGAAAGAGAAATTGGTGATGGATTCAAGTATTTCTTTAATGCAGTCTTGTTTATTTACAAAGAATGCACAAAGTCCTGTTTCTCTGAACACAGGAGGAATCAAACAGGAGATATTTCATTGCTCATAGTTCAAGCCTTTTTCAGCCAGGACTCAGCTCAAAAAGCTTTATCTAGGCTTCTTGTTTTTTTAATTTGTTTTCCCCTCTGCTTTTTCTCTAGGCTGTCTCGGGGCCATGCTCCCAGTGTTTGGTCTGCATCTCCTTGGATTTCTGCTCCTTTTTTGCTAGTGTTTCTCACCTCTTTCCTCTGTGTCACACATATGCCATGCCAATACAATCAATCCCGTGCCCCTGAATTTATCCGATCACAGAGGAACCCCCTTGAGCCACACGGTTAAATCCTATGGCAGTCTTGCATGTGGCTCTGTTTTGGGCAGAGGCTCCTCTTGTTTCAACTATCTATTCCATATAGGAGCTCAATTGCATGTTGCCTTTATTCTGGATGAAAGGTTGCTGTTATACCCATCAACTTCAACAAAACCTAACAAACACCCCGCCCCGTGACAATGCTATCCAAGAACAGAGTGGTAGAATGAGTGAGTGTTTCTCAGGGACTGTCTTCTTTGTGTCTAGTATAGTACCAAGCACCTCAGCAGTTAACAAATAATATTTCAAGTTTGTGTGTGTAAAGGTGAACTTGTGCATACATGAAGAAAGAGAATTTTAGGTTGCAACTGGCCTACTGGACTGGAACACCCTGATTTTACCAGTGTACTCTAACCCACCATTTTAATTTTCATTTGTGAATCTAGTTTTGGTCTTGCCCCCTTCTGAAGGCCCCAAAGCAGTATGTAAAGTGCCTTTAGGTTTTTAATCTAATTTTTTTCTGTGGGTGACTAGATGGGTTGGGCCAATAAATATGGCGGACACATTTGAATTAAAATAGTTGCATGGATCAGTTCTATCCTTGTTGGTAGATCGATGGTGTGGACAGAGATTCACAGCTTTCCTTATTAAAAATGTCTGAAACTGTTCATCAATACAGCTATTATTCAGAAGGTGGGACTCTATGCAGACTCTTATCTTCTCAGTGAAGCGCTGCCACTGGTTTGTGTTTAGGCTATGGATGGTTAACCTAGATGACACTATTGTGGAATATCTAATAAGCAGTGTGGGCAATATGATTACAGTCTGTGACAATGGCAGAAGAGCTTTTCTCCTAACAGAGTACACTCTAGATTCATGGTGACTTTAGTGAAGACTTTGGGACATGTTTCCTCAGTCATCGCTTCCTTCTTCCCATCTATCCCCACCCACAATTCCATATCTCTGTCATTTCCTTCTTCAAAAAACGGGCCCCAGTTTCTGCAGTTGTTGACTTTGGTTCCCAAATGTGCATCACAATCCTTCTCAGTGGCTGCAGTGATACTTCGAAGGTGGTGTTAAGTCGCAGCCAAGGGCTGTCGAGTATACTGAAACCTAAAGGCATCCATTGAACTAGACCTAAGGAAAAACAGGGACACTCTTTTGGTAGGAGGACTAAGGTACATACTTTGAAGAACTACTGGAGCTGCTGTTTTCACCTTTCACTGAAGGCATACAGCCTCCTTTTTTCCAAATAATGCAAAAGGTCAGGGTCCTGTTTGACTCCCCTTCCTCCCTCCCCCCGAGCTTGGATGAGCAGGTAGCTTCACTATCCAAAAATGCTGCTTTCACCTCCAGCTCACTAGGAACTGAATTTCTTCCTCCCGGATGAGGGCTTGGCAACAGTGCTCCAGGCTGGATTATGTAATTCACTGTATCTGAGACTGAGTCTGAAGATGGTGAAGAGACCTCCAGATGGTACAGAATGCAGCTACCCACCTCCTCAGTGGTCTAGCCCATTGTGAAAACCTCAGGCCATGCCCAAGCCTTTCCACTGCTCCCAGGTAGCTTCTGATGCCTGTTTAAAGCTTTGATCCTAAACTTCAAAGCGGTTAATAAATCTAGCTCCAGCTGCATCAAAGGAAACTTCACTCAATGAGCTACTGAAACAGCTTTGCTTGTTTGGCATAGCGCAAATCACAAAGCATGTGAGAATGGGAGACAAGGCATTCTCAGTCGAGGGGATCTGGCCGTGGAACAATCTTCCAGAGATGATTAGGTGAATCCAGAATCTGACAGTCGTTAGGGAATGCTGCAAAACCTGGCTCTTCAAAAGGCCATAAGAATGACACTCCCAACACTGGCACCATTTCTACCCCCAAAACCACTAACCTACCAAAACAATTAATACCCTGAAACAATTGCACTGTTTTTAAACATACATTAATAAAATCGAAGAGATTGAAAACGAAATCCCCAAGCAGAGCATTTGCCCTAAAAGGGTGAAATGGCAGTGCCTCCAAGAAGTGCACTACAGCCTTTGCCATCACTATCAATTTTGCATGGACGGCACTCAAATAAGGCATGATTGTATAACAAAACCCTAAAACAGACAGATGGAGAATATGCTCTGCAGACAAAGTGTTGTTTGGAATGTATCTGTTGGTGTGTGACTAACCAGATGTTTCACTAAGTTGGCTATGTCCCAGTATTATTCCCTCTTGGATATGGAGCCCTTATAATAGCCATGAAACTTTTCTCTACCTCTCGTCACCAGTCTTTATTAGATTTATAATCAAATTCCTCTCTGCTATGATTCCCCTACTTAGATAATAATATGTACATTATTATATGTGGAAACTAGATACTTATATGGCTACCATCACCATAGTATATGAGCAGCATCTCCTAGTTTTTAATGTAGTTATTCTCACAACCCTCCTGTGAGATAGGGTTGTTATCCCCATTTTACAGATGTGGAACTGAGGCTCTGAGAGGCTAAGTGACCTGCCTAAAGTCGGAAAGGAATAGAATAAATGGGTTTACAGTATCCCCTATAGTATGTGGGGGGTCTCTACTGGCTGCTGCTCTCTGCTGTCCTGTATTTTGCCGCTGAGGGAGCACACCTGGCTATTCTGGGCTTGCCTCTCTCAGGTTTGAAAGGTCTCGGTTTCAGCTCAATGCAGAATGAGAACAAAAATTGACTTGTTTTTACTCATTTGTATATAACTCCCAGTCCTCTTCCATACAACAGTGTTTATATTTGCTAGAATCCCATGTCTGCTACTTGCTTCTATTATGCTTTTTTATATCTACTTAAGCACTTTTCCTGTGGTATCATGGCTTCTGTTCCCCATTTCCTAGTTTAGACTAAACAAGGAGGAACTGTAATTGTTGCACCAACAATTTCTTGATTATACCCGATTTGAGTGCTGCAGACTTAGCTACTTGCAAACTGTTGAAAGTTGTAGTGGGATTAGTGTAATCGTGGGTGCTTACTTCTAGTGATCTATATAAAGCAAAACTGGTGCAAGAAGCCATCATTATTGTGCAACCTTCTGTCTTTAGTCAATTTTGCTCCACTTTCACTAGAATTTATTAAATCATTCGTCTTCGCTCTCTGATTATTGGTTGCCAGAAGAGTAGAGTAGACAATAGGAAAGCCTGCAATAACCAGGTGAAAGAGAGGCTGTAATAGCCACTCTCCTGCTCCATGAATGCATAGCTTGATATCCAGAACCACGATCAGCCACCAGGATAAAAGAGAGTATACGATAAGACATGTGCTTCATTCTTTCCTGTCTTTGATCTTTTAATTCTAATATTCCATTTCAAAGCAGTACTGGAATAAGAAACAACAACTGAGCAGTCATTAAAATCTGTTCTTTTTAGAACTCTTCTGACCCTCTAACACTTCCATTTCCTAAGAATATTGTAACTATGGTAATATGTAGACTGAACCAACATCATGAATCAGAACACACTAGATTTCTGAGAAATTCCAGTCAGGGTATTAATTTTGATATACATGGTTTGAGACAAGTACATGGAATATGTCTGTAACTGTGATAAGTTTTTTGTGCTCAGCTATATTAAATATTGCATTATGTACATTATAGGTAATGTTGCCTCCTTTTCCCTTTCTTTAATTTCCTGGGTGGGGCCATGGGGGACTGCCCATCACAGGCATGGTGAGATGAGATAGGTCACCAAGGAATTGTTTCAGAAGGTACGTTGGTAGTGTCAGCTGTCCTCTGTTGCCTCAAATAAAGGGTAACCTCTGAGACTTACATTTAACATTTGTTAACACTCCAGACAAACATTAGTATGGAGTTCTTAATAGACGATACATGTTTCTTTTAATTAATTTGGTTTAACTCAGTAGTTCTCAACTGGGGATCTGGGGCCCCCTGGGGGCCACAAGCAGGTTTCAGGGGGTCCACCTAGCAGAGCCGGCATTAGGGTTGCTGAGGCCCAGGGCAGAAAGCCGAAGCCCCACTGCATGGGGTGAAACTTGGGGCCCCAAGCCCTGCCATCCAGGGCTGAAGCCAAAGCCTGAGCAACTTAGCTTTGCAGGGCCTCTCATAGTTGTCTATATTATGGCCATAAAGCAGTCCAGGATTGGAACCGTCTTGCTGCTTGCCTGTGAGTTTTATGCTGTCCTCTTAGAGGCACAATACAGAATCTTCACCACCATGTGTCTAGAAACATACTGGGTAAGGACTGATTGATGAGAAGGCAGGGGAAAGAATGGGATCAAGAGTTAATAGCAGGTGGCTGGGAATCAGGACTCCTGGGTTCTATTCTGGCTTGACCACTGATTTGCTATGTGAGCATGGATAAATCGCTTAACACCCATGTATATCTATTAAATGGGTATAATACTTATCTCCCATGCAGGGGTGTTGTGTGGCTTATTTAATTTTATAAAAATTATTTTAGATTCTCAGATGAAAGTAGCTATGTTCCTACACAGCAGTATTAATAGCCCACGTCAGGCTATTCTGATCTTAACACTAAGTAATGAGCTAATTATCGTAAATAATGTGAGGGGCCAAATTCTACTCTAGAGTTCACACACTGACTTCAGTGGGAGCCTCACTGCAAATCTGAGATCAAAACTTGGCTTGCAGTTGGGGAGCATCTAGGGTTTAATGCTAGCAGTGCCATTGATTTTTAACTAATTATTTATCTTTACAAATTGCTTACAATTTATACCACTGAAAATAATTGCAAAGAATTGCATAGGTTCTCTTGTTGAATAAATCTAAATGATCTGGTTTTTTTGGCTTCCCAAAGTTCGCTTTGTTATTTTTACTTGTTTTGACATATTTGTACTGCTGAAGTTATTATTGCTGAAAGTTCTTGGGTGTCATAAATAGTAAGCAGGCAACTTAATTAGTCATGAGTGTACATTTCTCAATGTCAGATGAATTCCTCCTTTAGAGCGCCTGGACTATCAAGTTAGCAGCTTCAGGAAAATTTTCCCCTAAACCACATAGAACGTTAAAAGATAAAGGTTCACTACACTTAAAAATAGAAAACCCTAGATAATCTTACTGACCATGTGTTAAAGGGCCTGTGCCTTGTCATTTCCTTATACTTGTTTCGATTATATGTCAGTACATGCAATATGTGGATAGATTATGGATTGTTTCCTGATTTTCTGGGACCCTGCAGCTTCTCCTAGAATTGGAAAGGAAATGTTAAATTCCTTTAAATAGCAAGAGATGTTACTGATACAGAGTCAGGGTCAGTAAATGCAAAAAATGTTAGACAACCATTGTTAATATTGTGCAAATATAAATAAGCTACTTCTTGATCTTCAAATTCACAGTGATCATATGAAAGTAGTAAAATAGGCTTCATATTCTATATTTTTAAAATAATTTTGCTACCAAAAAAACCCAAACCCATGGTTCAGTTGACACACAGAATCTGAAAAAGTCTGTTCCTGCAATCTCCCTGACTGCAGAATTTCCACTGAAGCAACAGGAGTTCTGCTCACGGAGGTCTTGCAGGAGTAAGCCCTTTCTTTGTCCCTGCATCATTCAAACTATCTCTCATGAGAGAAGAAAGACATACATTTTTGTTTTCCAGTATTCTTTCATAGAATCATAGAATCATAGAATCTCAGGGTTGGAAGGGACCTCAGGAGGTCATCTAGTCCAGCCCCCTGCTCAAAGCAGGACCAACCCCAACTAGATCATCCCAGCCAGGGCTTTGTCAAGCCTGACCTTAAAAACCTCTAAGGAAGGAGATTCCACCACCTCCCTAGGTAACCCTTCCAGTGCTTCACCACCCTACTAGTGAAAAAGTTTTTCCTAATATCCAACCTAAACCTCCCCCTCTGCAACTTGAGACCATTACTCCTTGTTCTGTCATCTTCTACCACTGAGAACAGTCTAGATCCATCCTCTTTGGAACCCCCTTTTAGGTAGTTGAAAGCAGCTATCAAATCCCCCCTCACTCTTCTCTTCTGCAGGCTAAACAATCCCAGTTTCCTCAGCCTCACTGAGCTATTAATATATTTGGTACATAAAAATTATTGGAAACTGCAACTTTGTGTACCCAGTGTCGCATAAAATCCCTTACATCAGGATACATGAAATCCCGGTTTCAAATTGAAATTCCATTGTCTTCCCCAGCACAATGGCTTTGATCCTACTTCCACTGAAGTTTTGTTACTGAGTTCAACAGAAGCAAGAACAGACCCAGATTCGTCACTAATTATTTCAATTAAAACCACCAGAGAGGAGCCTCCAATACTGAAACGGGGAGTTCCAACTCGGTAACCTGTTTCTTCCCTCCAGTCCATGGAAGTCCCTACAGAGAGGCTTTAAAAGCATAGGATGCCTTTTACAGAGCTAGAGGGCCAGGGCTTGGATGGGGACCAGATACACTGATTTTTCTTTATGGTTTGGAAAGGGGAGAAGCCCAAATTAATAGAACCTAAGGCGCAGAGGCCCACGGAAGCTGGTAAAGCTAGACAATTGCAGGAAGCAACGCGCATCTATATGGGTCTCCCATGGTTCCTGTAGAAGCATCCAGAGATTAAGGGAGGAGAACTCTCCATTTCTTCCATGCTTCCTCATACATAGGGTGACCAAATGTCCCGATTTTATAGGGACAGTCCATTTTTGGGGGTCTTTTTCTTATATAGGCTCCTATTACCCCCCACCCCCTGTTCCGATTTTTCACATTTGCCGTCTGGTCACCCTACTCATACGTGCAAGTCATGGGAGAATGAGTAGGAAACTGTGTACAAACTCCCCTCTCCTCTGTGCATAGGTGCTGGAACTATGGGTGCTTGGGGTGCTGCTGCGTGACTTGACATGGTTTCCATCATATATAGAGTTTGGTTCAATGGCTCTCAGCATCCCCACTATCCAAATTGTTCCAGCATCCCTACCCCAGCATAGGTTATTCTTGGCTAGGGGGAAATGAAGACCTTAGTTTCTCTCAGCCAAGCTTCTCTAAACTAACTTACCAAGAAAATAGAACATTCTCTCCAGTATTAAGTCCTATTCTAAATTTATGAATGAAGAGATCAAGATAATGCAGAGAGTACAGGATTTTCTTAATTTAACAATTGTCTTTATATCTTAAGATGTTATATAGCATATTTTGTAATGCATTTTATAAATCCCTCCTTCTTCTAGCTTGTAACTTATGTTGAATTTTTAGTCATCAGATGTCTAGTGCTAAAATACATGTTTAATCTCATTGTTCTTGTGTTTTGTAAAAGTAGGAAACTGAACAATACACTGGATTTCTTGGAACAAATGAGCATAGCTCTTGGGGCCCGCTCCAGCTCCTATTGTTGTCAATGACTCTGGTTTCAATCAATGCTCCATTAGGCCCTTATGTTCAATGCAAACTACTTATTGCTGAGGGCCTGATCCAGCTCCCTTTAACTTTAGCGGAAGCTGGACATACCCTAGTGGGTATGTGCATACCTGTGCTCATTCTGAATCCAGACTTTGTATTTCTTTACACTTGTTCTATACTTTGTTTCTTACTTGTTGCTGGGTTAAATACAAAGCTTTTAAAAACCCCAGCCTCTGGCCAGGCCGTGCTAGTGATTTAGAATTAGATCTCTCTATTGAGAGCAATGGGAAGTTCTGATTAAAAATCAGGGTACAATATGACCGCAGGAAATCTGCTTTTCGAGCTTGTGGGCCTAACTGGGCACAGCACACAATAAAAATGAGAACATCCTTCCTCAAAACCCACTCATTCTTAATAAGTGTGTTGATTTCATAAAGCACCTAACACACTTCTGGCTCTATATACATTTGTGTTTAGATGATGTATTGTTGAAAGTCTGAGCACTGTGTTCAGGCGCTGATTCTGCTCCTTTAAAGCTATGAATTTTTGTACACACAGATGGATATTAAAGATGCACGTTCACTGTCGCTGATGTGGTCAGCTACAATCTCCTCTGTTCATTGTTTGTTCTCCGTCTTTTGAATGATTTTCATTTGTTATTTTTAATTATTTTGCTGTCCCAGGAGAAAGATTAAATAATCTATAGGCAAGCAGCTGGCCTCTAGCTCTAAACTCTGTGCTCCCTGAGGCTTGGATACTGTGAGCAGATGCCCCATGTCGTGAGGGCTAGAGAATAATATGATCAGAAGAGGTGGGAGGGAGTGGGGTGGAAGAAGACAGCTCTCTTGCCCATGATCATACCAATGTCAGCTCCAGCATTCTTCTGGACAAATTCCCACACTTATTAGGTTAGAGGGGGTAGGACGACTAAAGCCATTTCACTGGTCACTAGTGCATCGGAGCAGCCCAGAGGTGAAATGACAATAGGGACCAGGTCCAGAAGAAAAAAAGGTGGTTTAAGCTTCCCTTGTTTCCCTTTTTTAAATGCGAGTTGTACACGTATCCGAACAGCACTCCCTGCATAACACGATCTAAATATTAACAAAGCTGATCACTTCCATATCCTGATACTGTACCCTTCCCGTAACGTCATTTTCACAGTTTTCTGCGGACTGCCTTAGCACCCCCCTGTATTTGTGTTAAGGAAGTCACAGCTGCAGGGTTTTCACTCCACACGGCTCAGGCCAGAAGTTTAGTTCAAAGTATACTTTTAGTTTCACACAAGGAACTAAAATAGCGTTCACGTGGCAGCATTGCTGCTGACTCACTGAAGCACTGCGGTGATGCTTCCTAAAATCATATGAATCTTAATGACCTGTTTCACATTTCGTTTGACCTTCTTGCCTCCGAAGATGTAAATGAACCTTTTCATTTCTAACACCTACCAGCTATAAAGCTGAACAAAAAACTCTTCTCTAGCGTCAAGAAACTACTAAAAATGCACCTGCTTCTTCAGGAAGCTATGCTCCATAGGCCACCCCCAGCGCGGTATGTGCTCTCTAATCTTGTACTGTCTTTTTCTTTTCTTCTTTTGTGCTTGTGTTTCAGACTGTAGGCGCTTTGGGAAGGAGTTGTTATCTATTAGGCACTGACCTCTTCCTGTACAGCATAATGTACATTTCCAGCTCTATACATTTTTTTTTTAAAGTGCTGCTTTCATTTCAGCTACACACTGAGTTAGCTCCCTAGCCTTTGGGTAATTTGCAGCAAATGTACTTTTCTTCCCCAGTGTTTTATAAGTTGCTTCCTGCTTTCTAGCCTTTGTTACTATTTGCTAATAGAGGTGAGGTAGAGTATTATTACTAGACTTAAATATTTTGAGGGTTACAGTTTTAATTTTTCAAAAAATTCAAATGTGCCTGCATGAGAAGGGAAACTCATCCCCATCCCCAGAGAGGCATTGACTTGATTAGCACTTGCATTTACTTCAGACAACTCATTCTTAATGTTATTACCTATTTCTAGTTAATCTGACTGAGAGATCTGCAAGGTTACTAGAGTTAATCACTACAAAACAATATAGAAAATTGTCTAAGAAGAGGATGGAAAAACTTTTCTGTTAAAAGTCAGCATGGGGTACTACAAAACAATGGTTTGAAGTAATTGGAAATTCACATAAAAATATCGTCTTATTTATAACAATCTAAATAAGTTACATCACATTAAAGAAGTATAATTTTTTATGCCTTTCACTTGATCTTAAAGTACTGGGGCAAAATTCTCAGCTTTTACTCAAGCTAGTGAAAAGGTGTGTCATGCCTCTCAAAGATAAATAACCAGGAAGTCAGCAGAGACAAGTGTAGTGTTTATATAGCTCAGGAATGACTGGAGTTATATAGAAACAAACACATAGGTACTTGCTTTCAGTGTCTGCAGCTTCTACAAAAAGCTGGGCATGGCAAAGAGGAAGCCTGTCATTGAGTTAGGGATGGACTTACAAGAACAATACAATACTTAACTTCTTAAGGTCTGAAAACTCGGCTGTAAGATTCTATCAAATGAAAATATTGTGGGTCCAATCCAAAATTCCTCTCCTATTGGGCAAAACCCTGCCGTCCTTTCCCATTCGATGTTCCCATTAACTTCGCTATTCACGTTAGATTGCAGGTAGTCCGGGGAGACCTGCTCACATAAAGAACCAAAGTGGACCCCTTTCTCCCACCTAGGCCAACATCAGGAGGCCAGAGAGGAAATGTTTTGAGGGTTCCACTTGTTGCGATTTTGGCAGTATATCACCGAAGCCACACCCCCGGAGGAAAAATGGGGCAGTTCCAGGCTACATTTTAGAACTGTGGGTTTCATTTGATCCATGGCTCATAGTTTAGACACACTTGGGCTAAAGATTATGGCATTCCTAGTCTTAAATAATTAACACTGCACTTGCTGTTTTTCCTGTGCTGACGCCTCTACCGGTCATCACAGATTCAGTTGAAATTACTCACATTTTTTCAATCATTTCTGATATTGTTACCCACCATATGCTACGTGCTTTCCAGGAAGAAGTAGGGTGAAGACATAAGGAGTTTTGCTTTTGCTATTGACTTCAATGCCCTGAAGAGTTCACAATTGGAAGAGTTCAGATGAAATTGGAAGAGTTCACAATTGGAAGAGTTCAGATGAAATTGGAAGAGTTCACAATTGGAAGAGTTCAGATGAAAAGTGAAGGAGATCATCATCATCATCATCATTTCAAATAGAAAACACATGTACATGTGTCTTGATTAATATTCTGGAGGATAATACATTACTTTGAGAGTGATTGTTCAGCTGAACATCTGAGCACTGTCAAATATCCAGTGTCTCTCTTCAGTGGTAAAAACAGTGTATAGCCTGACCTTGTAGAGTACATTCCAATTACAGGGCCTACATGAGTCGATCTGTCCCTCATAGGTAAAGCTGCATGCATAAAGCATTTGCAGGATTTGTGCCCATACTTGGATCCATTTCTTTTCACTTGAGAAGCTATTCTAGATACTGTCTTTCCAACTGAGATTAATAAACCTTTCCAAAAATAAAATCTGCAAGTTTAGCAGCGTGTTATCAAATTCAGGGCTGTAAAATAATCTTCCCCTTAAGCATAATGAAAGGGATTTGAGATTGGAGGTGGACATGATCCTCTGGAAAAGTAAGGCGCCATCTTCTCTCATGGTCAGATGGCTGTATCCGAAATAATGAGTTTCCTGTGACTGCAAGGAGTGGACGATGGTGGCCCTCATTCCTGGTCATCCTCTTCATGGATGCATCTAAGTTTCTATGTGTCATTTCTTTAATGTCATCTGTTTAAAAGAGTGGAAAATGCTTATGTAGAAAAGTGCTTTTCCTGCTTTTTAATTTTTGGAAAAAAATTAGCAAACTATGCTGTGATTTTTTTATTTTTTTTTGTAAACTTTTTCATTATGAACTTTCTTAGAAATAGCTTGGCATACTACAGTCTGAGTCATATAGGATTTGATCTCCCTAATATGGTAGTAAACCAGGAGTAACTCCACTAAGTCACTGGAATTAAACTGGTGTAAGCAGGATCAGAATCGGGCTCATAGAATCTAATATCTTTCTCTGAACAATATGACAGTAGCTTTTGTCTGTGTGTGTCTTTTGGAATTAATTCTGATTTTCTGACTAATGCCCAGCATAATGACTATAACAATGCTTAGAATGAAACAGCAGTCTAAATCCATATATGAGCATTAACTGCCACATCAACCACAGCTTGGGAAACAGGTTTTTTTGTATTAAGTTAAATCTGAGACTCTTTCAGGCACACACTTAACACATGGTGGGCTTGATTCTGTTAATGATACTAAGAGCAAGTAAAGGTTGCAGGATCAGGCCTAGAGTTATTTCACTAATGTCTCAGGCTCATATCTTTCCTAGTCTCTACACTGTCACACAACCGAGTGTTAAAGACTACCAGGAGACTATGCCTTTGCTGTAAATGCCTGTTCACCAATCCTGTGATCTGACTAGCTTAAAAGAATGGTCATTCCCGGATAAGTAAACATAGGTACTGCAGAACATTAAACAGTAAATTACCCTATTCCCAGTCAATTCCTGAACATCTATTATCATTTACCTACAGTATTGGTAGGTAGTACTGTACCAGCTTGCTTTCATTATTCAGTCATTTCCATCAGGTTTATTGCAGCCCCTGCTGTTCTTCTTCATTATCTCTTATCCTCTGTGGGCCCATGTATCATTTTACAGGATCCAAGGTCTATTCTTAAAAGCCAGTTTTCTTCCCTGAGCTGATACTTTTTTTTTTCTGCCAGATTTGATGCCTTTCTGCGGGTTCTCTGTGCATCTTCAAAAACTCCATTTCAAACTTTCTCTGTGCTCTGATGTACTGACACATCAGGAAACTGGATAGCAGGATGATTTCTTTAATTTGAATGTTTCATGTAGTAATAAGATATATATTAAATACACCTAGTATTGCCAATCCAGTGTGCAAAAAAGAGATGTGGATACCCTGAATTCCCTCCTCAACTGCTTCCAGATTTTACTTCTCACTGGTACCCTCATGCTCTAAACTTAAAAGAAGAGAGGGGAGGAAGAGATATGCACAATTTTTTTAAACAAACGAAAGGAAAAAGCAAGGTATCTGAAATCACGACAGCAGAGCGTACCAATAATGCTGATATAATCACTTTTTAAAAATATAAAATAGCAGTTCTAAATTTCTAGCCGTAATAGATTCATAGAGCTTAAGGCCGGAAGGGACCATTGGGATTGTCTAGTCTGACCTCCTGTATAACACAGGCCACAGAACTGCCCCAAAATAATTCCTAGAGCAAATCTTTTAGAAAGATTTTAAGAATCGTCAGTGATGGAGAATCCACCACAACCCTTGGTAAACTGTTCAAATGGTTAATTGCGCTCCCTGTTAAAAATGTACACCTTATTTGCAGTCTGAATTTGTCTATCTTCAACTTCCAGCCATTGGATCATGTTATACTTTTCTCTGTTAGATTGAAGAACCCATTATTGAGGGCTGGCATGTCTAATAGGCAGGGGAAGGCTGAGCCTGCCCAAAAACGCCCCGGGTGGCCCTGCCCACACTCCGTCCAGAGGCCTCCTCCCCTCTTGGTGCTAGTTGGCCTCAGCCCTGGTAGGCTGCTCCTCTTCCAGGAAGGGAAGCCGTCTGGGGCTAAGGTGGCTGGGACTTCGGGTAGCTGGGGCTGTCCAATGCTAGAGGGGCCCTGGCACTGGGGCCGCGCCGCCTAGCACTCCAGGGCTGAGGGGAGGCTGCGTGCCACCCACCATTTCAGGGTTGTGAGGTGGATGCATGCGCCACCCACCCACCCGGGGCTGAGGGCCACGCTGTCTGGTGCTCTCAGGCTCAGGGGGGTCGCACGCCCACCCGGTGCTTTGGGGGCTGGGCCACATGGCTGGGAGGGACCCATCTGCCTGCCTGGTGCTCTGGGGGGCTGGGCCATGCGCCACCTGCCCACCCAGTGCTCCGGGGCTGAGAGAGGCCGGCCGGTGCTCTGGGGGTGGGGGGACTCGCAACTGCTGGGAGAAGGATCTGGCCTTGCGGGGAGAGAGAGGGGAGAGGCCTCAGGCAGAAGGGGTGGGCCGGGGGCTAGCCTCCATGAGCCAGTGGTTCACCCACTGCCCATGCCATTATCAAATATTTGTTCCCCATCTAGGTACTTATAGACTGTAGTCAAGTCACCCCTTAACGTTCTCCTTCTTAAGCTAAATAGATTGAGCTCCTTGAGTCTATCCCTATAAGAAATGTTTTCTAATCCTTTAATCATTCTCATGACTCTTCTCTGAACCATCTCCAATTTAGCAACATATATCTTGAATTGCGGGCACCAGAACTGACACAGTATTCCAGCTGCGGTCACACCACAGCCAGATAAAGATGTCAGATAATCTCTCTACTCAGTTGAGATTCTCCTGTTTATGCACGCCAAGACTGCATTAGTACTTTTGAGCCACAGCATCACAGTTGGTGCTTATGTTCATCTGATTATCCACTATGACTCCCAAATCTTTTCCAGAGTCACTACTTCCCAGGATAGAGTTCCTCATCCTGTAAAGTATGGCCAATATTCTTTGTTCCTAAATGTATACATTTACATTTAACCATATTAAAATGCATATTGTTTGCTTGCACACAGTTTACCAGTCACCTAGATTGCTCTGAATCAATGTGTTGCCGTCTTCATTATTTACCACTCCCCTAATTTGTGTTAATTGCAAACTTTATAAATGATGATTTTATGTTTTCTTCCAAGTCAATGATAAAAATGTTAAATAGCAGAGGGCAAAGAACCCACTGAAAACACACCCACTCAGTGATGATTCCCAGTTTACAATTACATTTTGACACCTATCAGTTAGCCAGTTTTTAATCCCTTTAATGTTTGCCATGTTAATTGTATATCATTCTAGTTGTTTAATCAAAATGTTGTGTGGCACCAAGTCAAACGCCTTGCAGAAGTATAGTACGTCAGTGTTATTACCTTTATTAACCCAACTTGTAATCTTATCAAAAAAAAGATATCAAGTTAGTTTGACAGGATCTGTTTTCCATGTTTTGTGCATTAATCACATTGCCCTTCTTTAGTTCTTTATTAATTGAATCCCCTAACAGCCACTCTATTATCTTGCCCTGGATCAATGTCAGGCTGACAGGCCTATAATTATCCAGGTCATCCCTGTTTACCCTTTCTAAAAAGTGGCACTATGTTCGCTTTCTTCCCGTCTTCTGGAACTTCCCCAGTACTCCAAGATTTATTGAAAATCAACATCAACAGTCCAGCTTGCTCCTCAGCCAGCTCTCTTAAAACTCTTGGAAGCAAGTTATCTGAACATGCTGATTTAAAAATATCAAATTTTAGTAGCTTTTGTGAAATATCCTCCAGAGATACTAGTGGAATGGAAAGAGATTTATCATCACCATATGATGAGACTATCATTCAGATGTTTCTAATTAAAGTCTTTCTCCCAGCTGATAACTGTTTTCAGCATTGTGAAACTGGCCCTGCTAAAGCACCAAGTATATATGTTACTGGTCTGAATTTTACACTGCTTGCACATTATGAATGTGCTCAAGTCACAATTGCTGGTACCTAAGCTATCATTAGGCAGCTTTAAACTTGCTTTCAGAAGTGGCTTAAAAGGTAAATTGCAAGCAAGTGCTTGAAACTCTTCTTGCTCCCTTATGATGTGGAAACATGGCCCCAGCACTTTCTTTATTATTTCGGCTTGTTTTTACATTAGAAATATCAAATTTCACTATCCTTTTTGCGGGAGAATTTTAGCAAGCTCTTTGGAAGACCCATGGTGTGACCTCACTACAGGCTGAAACCTGAGCTACAGCTGTCTGAGAGGTGATTCTGCAAACACTTATGCACATGTGCAACTTTGCTCATACAAATAATCCTGTTGTCTTCAATGAGATTACGCACATGAGCAAAGCAACTCATGTGCAAAGGTGTTTGCAGAATCAGGGCTCAGGCCCTCATTTAAGGAGAGGGGGACAATGTTGAATCTGGAATATTATTTATCTTTGGGTTTCATATTGTCACTCCTCACTGTAGTGTCCGAGTGCCTTCACACATAAAATCAATAGCAATAGAAAAGTCCTTAATGGACTTCATGGAGTCGCTGGCACTTCTGGCATTTGAGTGTGAGCAGCATTTATGGTGGAAAAACTTTCTCAAAGAGGAAGTTTTGGCAATGTTTCCTAAAGTTGGTCAGGGTCTGGATTTGCCTGATTGCCTCTGGAAGATTGTTCCATAGCCAGATTCCCTCCACCAAGATTCTATAACTCAGCATCCTTAAGACTTGCTGTAGGAAAGAACAACATTCCTATCCTGTTCACGTTTGGCCTGGGAGGGTACGTTTGCAGTATGATAAAAGGCCAGTGGCACAGCTGCAGCTTGTGGGGCTTGGGCTGTGGGGCTATAAAATAGCAGCATAGATGTCCAGACTTGGGTTCTGGAAACCTCGCCTCCTCATGGGGTCTCAGATTCTGGGTGCCAGCCCGAGCCCAAACAGCTACACTTCAATTTTTGCATCACAAGCCCTGGGAGCCTGAGTCAGATGACCCAAGCCAGGCATGGTTATTTTATTGGGTAGTGCAGACATACCAGGAGACATCTGGATCAGGTATCAACATCTTGTGAAGTCAATTCCAGGTCCTCCAAAGATCTTACCAAGGTCCTCTAACATTTCAGATGTTTTTAAAATGAGATTTTGTGTTGCACAGATCATAATAGAGCATTAGAAGGCATAAAACATAACACTAATTTTAGTTTTACAGTTCACCTTTAGAGCTTTACTCACCTGAAGTTTAGTTCTTTGAATAGTCCAGACATATAGAAACATTTTGCCTGTTTCATGTTGATACTGTCTATAAATACAGTGTTTTCTGTATGTGATAAAGCAAAGAATTGGGAATTTGTGCAAACCTTGAGCCAAAGACAAAAATTCATTGAATGTACTTCTAAAGAAAAACAATAATTTGACATCAAACTTCACTTTCCTCCCCATATTCATAAAGTTGCTCATTCCTTTCTAACTACTTTTAAATTCAAAACATTCTCTGTTTTTTTAGTAAATGACACAAAGGAGAAATGGTGAAAATATAGTTTCTCAATGGACAAAAGATTTCACAATTCTTAGAAAGTTTGAACATTTCAAAACGTCAGGGAAGTAAAAGCATTTTCCCTTACATGTGTACCTTTCTGTTTTGCGAATTTATACACATAGTGCAAAATCCAGATGAAGAAATTCTTTTTAAGCAGTAAGCAAGAGAAATCCTTAAATTAGCTCTTCCCTTGGCAGACATTGGTCACTTCCTTCTCAGGATATTTTGAAAGGTTTCCTGTCCATTTCAAATGGTGAGGCATAGTACTTTTTGCTGTCTGTATAGCCTTGCCCTTGTTCAATGCTTTGGGAGGGGTTTGCTTTTTTTTAACTCTGTCACTGCTCATGAACAAGTGAAAAACTGAGCAGAGAGAACTAAGTACAATAATTTAAACAGTGTCGCAGATGTTTTCTCCCACAGTAGACCAGGAATGTTCTAGCAGCTTTATGAATGATCTATAATAAAGCAAACAAAGTGTGGTCTGAGCACAGGAATGGGAGCCAAAATGCCTGAGTTTTCATCTCCAACCTTGATTCCTTCTGTGACCCTGGGCAGGTAACTTAACTTTTCCACCTTGGTTTTCTCACCTGGGTTGTAGAGAGGCTCCATACATTTGTAGATATTTGTAAAGCCCTTTGAAGATGTAAAAGCACTATGTGTAAAATTAAGGCAACTTAAAGCTGTAAGGCATGGACTGGATCTGCTACTAAGGGTTTACTAGACCCTTGGTCCACTAAGGGTTTACAAGACCCTCTTGCAATAATGGTGGTATCTACATACCTAGTAAGACAAAAGAATCACAAATTCAGAAACAATTTAATACATTGCCTTAGATCTGCAGTTCAAATACAGAACTGCAATGAGAGCAGAAATGGAAACCAAAGGCCTGAAGGGAAGACTAAAATGAGGTCTTATTTTCTGGTTAGGTAGCCCCTCCCTTCCCCCCATGCCTGGATGTTGGGGGAATGATCCCATCCTCCTCACCTCCCACATGCTACCTCCCCCAACCCCGTCTGGAATAGAAATCTGGACTGATTTCATCATCCATAATAGAAACAACAAATAGTGCTTAAAGATTTATAAAACTCAGCTTTCAGGAAATTGCAACTTGGCATTGGTGTGTAATTTGCCAGCATTAAGGCTAGCCCCACATACAAGTTACTACCTATACAGAAGGGAGAAAAGTTACAAGCTACTGTCGGCCTCGACTACTGTGTTTAAGTCTCCACCGTGATGTTCAATTATCATGGGTTATTTGCATTTAATAAAACCAAAACTGAATCTAGAAAATATGCTAAAAGCAGAGAGGGAAATGCTGAGCTGTTGAAAGTGAATATGGGGTGGTACAAAATGATGGCTTGAGAGCAGTAACAGGAATTTAACATAGTGAGGAATATCTTCTTCTTTTTTTTTTTTTACTTAATCCTGCTCATATTTAATAAGCATAAACTTTCTGATGACTTTCACCGTTCATCTCCTGAGAGATTGGACCATAGCACTAATAACGCAAACCTGTGGTGTTTAGCTGCCTAGGGCTTCTATTGTATAGTATTGCATAGGATTCCATTCAACAACAGTTCCCCTTTTGTCTGCTAACTTCATAAATAATGGATACATCTTGCATTAGAGATTAGCAAAGATTGTAAAGCTTCCTTTTTTGCATGTGTAAGATTTGGGTAGCTTCTAAAATATTGATACAATTGTGCAAGTTAGTGCACTCATTTTTAAGCAAGGCTTAAAAAAAATTCTAATGGTTCAATTATATAATAGAAAAGGCACGGATCTGAAAGCAGATTCCTGCCACTCAAAAACTTCAGAAAATGTGATCCTTTCATCTGAAGTCTATGGGGAAAATAGTTAAATTACTAATTTTGTGATATTTTTCTAAGAAGAATCTACAGAGATCATTGTGGGTTTCAAAGCAATTATGGTTGGAGGTCATGAAAAGCCTTCAGGAAACATTACCACGGTACTGCACCATCTGAAGAGAACACTGCCATGCCAGAAACTTACAGAATTCAATGAGAACAGAGGCAAGAAGAAGAATTTTCATTCTTTGTAGTTTTGTTTTTGTTTGCTTGCTTGTTTGTTGTTGGTTTTTTACATAATACTTTGTACTTACGCCGCACCTTTTATCTCAAAACAGTCGTCAATTAAGTCTCAATACTCCTGTAAAGGAAGCTTTGAGAAAAATCATGGATGATTCATTGCACATTTTGATAGTTACCAAGTTTATCAAAATGTGTGACATCTGTTTGGTTTTTTCCCCTTGTCCACCATGCCACTTTATTGAGTTGTCTGTCTAGGCATTTGTATTGCACTTGTCATCATGGTTTCTGAGAGCACTCTATTCCCTGCCTAACATAAGAACGTCCATACTGGGTCAGACCAAAGGTCCATCTAGCCCAGTTTCCTGTCTTCCAACAAAACGAAAATAAGAAAGAAAAACTTGTAGCACCTTAGAGACTAACACATTTATTTCAGCATAAGCTTTCGTGGGTTAGAACCCACTTCATCGGATGCATGGAATGAAACATACAGTAGACAGATATTTATACAGTCAGAGAAACATGATAAGGTGGAGGTGCATAAGAGGTCCACTGTCTTCCAACAGTGGCCAATGCCAGGTGCCCCAGAGGGAATGAACAGAACAGGTAATCATCAAGTGATCTATTCCCTGTCACCCATTCCCAGCTTCTGGCAAACAGAGACTAGGGACACCATCCCTGCCCACCCTGACTAATAGCTATTGATGGACCTATCCTCCATGAACTTACCTAGTTATTTTTTTAACTCTGTTATAGTTTTGGCCTTCACAACATCCTCTGACAAAGAGTTCCACAGGTTGACTGTGCATTGTGTGAAGAAATACTTCCTTTTATTTGTTTTAAACCTGCTGCCTTTTAATTTCATTTGGTGACCCCTAGTTCATGTGTTATGAGAAGAAGTAAATAACGCGTCCTTATTTACTTTCTCCACACCAGTCATGATTTTATAGAACTCTGTCATATTCCCCCTTAGTCATTTCTTTTCCAAGCTGAAAAGTCCCATTCTTATTAATCTGTTCTCATATGACAGCTGTTCCATACCCCTAAATATTTTGGTTGCCCTTTTCTGAACCTTTTCCAATTCCAATATATCTTTTTTGAGATGGAGCGACCACATCTACAAGCAGTATTCAAGATGTGGGCATACCATGGATTTATATAGAGGCAATATGATATTTTCTGTCTTATTATCTATCCCTTTTTTAATGATTCCCAACATTCTGCTCAATTTTTTCACTTCTGCTGCACATTGAGGGGATGTTTTCAGAGAACTATCCATAAAGACTCCAAGGTCTCTTTCTTGAGTGGTAACAGCTAATTTAGACCCCATTATTTTATATGTATAGTTGGGATTATGTTTTCCAATGTGCAATTGCTTTGCATTTATCAACATTGAATTTCATCCGCCATTTTGTTGCCCAGTCACCCAGTTTTGAGAGATCCTTTTGTAGAGAGGAGAGATCCTTTGGAGAGATCCTTGCCTACTGCAAGTTTCTCTTCTAAGCTCTCTCACCCCTGCCTATATCTTCACTGTATTCCAGAGAAGGGAAACTTGGGTGCAGCTTGTTCCAGAGGGTTGGCCATTTTGCAAAGCTACACAGTATTTTTCACTCTGTCCTGGGTTGGGAGTGTGGCATGCAGGCTGACCAGCCAGAGAAGAGATTGGAATAAATAACCCTACCAGACACAGCATTTGACAAGAAGTCGCAGCCCTGCTCTAATTATGCCTGTTTTAGAGATGGATAAACTGAGGACCCGACAAGTTAAGTGATTTGCTCACAGTCTTCACAGCATGTCATTGGCAGAGCTCCAGCTACAACCCACGAGTACTGATTTCTAAGCCCCTATTTTAGGTACTAGTCCAGATGACCTCTCAATTCAACCTTGCATTTTATTATTTTTTCCACTGTCTCCTGCAGGCAGAGTGGTCTGGAATGTCTAACTTGTGAACAGACAGTTCTGTGTTGATAAATGTAGAACTGTTTTTTTCAACATATTGATTATGTGAACAGGACTTTGAGCAGTAAGTATGTTTACTTTCCTTATTATTGAAATAGACTTTAGAGGTACTTTTTTGTGGTTACCAAAAGGTTCTGTCTGGACTTTGTCATTAAATCATGAAACAGACCTGCTGGCTAGAAGTGTATTGAGTGCAGTGAATGAGGAGAGAGATATTGAAAGATCCAACCTGCCAGGGTATATGATGCTGCTAAGAAATAATCAGGTGTTCAATACCCAAAATGTTTTGCACCTGATATTATCTTATAACACATCCCGCACAATTTCTAGAGTGAGGAGAAAAACAAATACCAGAGAAGATAAAAGAGCAGTAAGCAGGACAAAATGGTACTAAATCCGCTGTGCACTCTCTCTCCTTAATAGTTCCCCTCCCAGACTGCCTCTGATCAGTCAACATGCTGGATCAGCATGGCACAAATATAGCTTTATCTTTGGGCACAGAGATGTGGCTTGCTAGATAACTAGCCAGTCAGACCAATTTTTAGGGAGCTTGCCCAGAACCATTTCAGAGAGAGGATATTGTCTGCGTCCACTAGCGCTGAATCAGATATTGTTTTTCCTTTATTACATGCTCATTACTTGATCCAGAGTCACGGCTGACACAGTATTTCTTTTGATTCTGTAGGAATAGCCTAATCACAGTTTATTTGGGATGAAGTTAAACCAGTTTGTTACTCTTTTAAGCCTTATCATGTTACCTCTTCTTGGGCCTGACATTGTCACAGTTCTCTGATTGGAAGGAGAAGAATTACACTGTAGATGTTGTACACAGTGCTTGGCAGCCAACAGAGGCACCAGCTTGTTCTGCTGAAGAGGTTTTTCATAATTATACTCCAGTAAATATGGGAAGAGCAGTATCGGGATGGGGAGGTAGAGGGCGTTGGTAAGTGTAGTTTGCTCTGCTCCCGCTAGCTCAACATTGATTGATCGAATTAAAATGCAGACTCTGTGGAAGAACATAGTGTGGATTAAGAGGAAATGAGCCTAAATGCACCCAGAAAAAGCCTTCTTAATATGGTCCTGTGACAGGGTCCCGACTCACCACCGCGGCGCCCCCTGCCAGTCTGTCTGGGAATTAGCTCTTGGCAGTCCTGGAGTACCCTCCGCTGGTGGTGTCTCGTCCGCCGCTCCCTTGCTGGCATCCAGACCCGCATTTCTCCCAGCTCGCGGTGTCCTCTTCAGGACACTGCCCTCCTGCAGTGGTCCCTAGTCCACACTCACCCCCTTCCGAGGGGGGCAGGGGGTTATCGGCAGTTCCTTTCAGTGCCCCAGCGGCTCACCACACTCCAAAGTCTAACCCCTTCTGTCAAGGGTCTGGTGCAGTCTGTTAGCGCCACGTCCCACGGCTGGGCGCTTGTACCAAGGGGGAAGGGGGGGACCCAGGCCCGCCCTCTACTCTGAGTCCCGACCCAGGGACCCTCAGACGGCAGCCTTCCTGCCCTCCTTCTCTCCCCTTGTCCATCTCTCTTCCCTGGGCTGCTTCCCCTTCGGCCCCCTCTTGCACCCAGCTAGGCCCTTTCACTCAGGGCCTGCAGCCTGGCAGGCTATGGGCGGGAGCCCTCTTGTGCTCCCCTGAGTCTGCCCAGCACTGCGCTGTCCCAGATGCTGGTCTCCTAAGCAGGAGACAAACCTTCCCCTCTGAAGGCCTGGAAGAGACTCCCTGTGGCTTGCCTCAGCAGCCTTTTTATAGGGCTGAGCCTGGCCCTAATTGGCTGTCTCCAATCTGGGCCCTGATTGGCTCCCAATAAGCCCTCCTCGCATTGGCTTCCCATCTGCGCAGGCTTACTGGCCTGTTGCCGCCCACCCATGCAAGGGGGTGGGGCACCCGCCCCACCACAGGTCCCCAAAATAACTGATTCTCCCTATCCTGTGGGCCCCAATACTATGGTGATGGAGGCCATATTAGTACCTAGAAAGTACCTTGTCCTGAACTTCCCTCTCCTTGAATTCTCCCCTGGCTTTCCCCTTCTCAAGTTCTTTCACTCTGCTCTGAGCTGTCACCTGATCTCCCTCCCCCCAGCTTTATCCCTCAAGAACTGGGAGCCATAGGAATCACTGTCATCAGTTTTCCTGTCTAAGATCCTTCTTTTTAATGTTTAAAAGAAAACTTTTGTGATGAAATTTACAGACTGGGCTGCATAGAGGAGACTTAACTAACCTACAATAGAACACCAAATCAAAGTGTCACGTTAAACCAGGGACAGAAATGGCATTGCTGTGTTAACATGTGGACTTCAAGTGTAACAAAAGTGTTCTTATCAAACTGGTTTCGGTCACAAGGCTTTCTGCATGTCTAGGCTAATTTATCAGGAAAATCCTGAATAAGTAACCTTAACTTGACTGTACAGTAGAATACAGAATTGTAGGTAGTTTCTTGGTAGACAATGAAATAACATCATGGTTGCTTGTCAGTATCACAACCATGCAACTTCAGAACCAGAATGCTTTTTTTTTTGCTTTGGTGATATAGGGGTTTATATCACCAAAGAGATGCAAGAGATTTCTATGTGCATTCCCAATAGCATTCAAAGGAATCTGTAACATAAATCCATTGTGTACTGATGACACAGGAGATCCCATGTATTGAAAGAGATCCCTTGTAATGAAGCAAATCTAAAACTATCCAATACATATATTGAAAAGAGTGAGCTAGATTCTACTGTCAATTACTGCAACTCTGTTGACTTCAATGGTAACAACAGATCTTGGCCCTGTGTGCTTGGCTGGTCACTTTCTGTATTCTCTTATATCTGATATGTGTTTGAACAAGGGCCTCCTACTCCCTCACAACCCCGCCTAATGTTTGATCCGGAGAAGAAGTCATAATCTAGTGCTGATGACTTCACAATCTGTTCCCATGGAAACTTGATTATTAATTGTGTATTACTATAGTGCCTAGGAACCCTAGTCATGTGCTAGGCACTGTGCAAATGCAGAGAAAAGATAAGTCCCTGCCCCAAAGTGTTTTCAATCTCAGATAAGACAACAGATGGATAGACTGATGGGGGAGTATAGGGAAACAATGAAAGAATATTGGTCTGCATGGTAGGCATACCAGCTGCTTACCTGTTGTCAAGTTTTTGTAGACATCCCAGAAAAGGAGGGATTTGAAAGTGGATAATGAGACTAGTGAAGGCAAATCTTCAGATTTGCAGATGTTATTGTGGAGCTCCTTCCAAACGTGAGGGACAGCATGAGGGAAACCATGAAGGTGCTTGTCTGAAAATTTAACAAGGGGGCAAGAGAGGCTGTCATTGTGGGTTAATCAGAGATGGGAGTCAACATACTGACAGCAGTGTTGCCAGTTCTCGTGATTTTTTCAAAAGTCATAGGATTTCAGCTGGGGCTGGAGCTAGTCTCACTGTGCCACAAGAAGTGCCAGCCCTCTCACAAATTTCACCCCTGCCTGGGAGAAACCCCCTCTGATTGGCTGCCTTCCCCACTAGCCTGCCTCCTTTGGAAGAGGAGCCATTTGCAGGAGCACACAGAGCTCTCTCCCCACCCCCGAGGAGCTAATACCATTCTCACAGGAGGGGAGGGAGCAGAAAGGGCTCAGCATTAGTGCTGCTCCACTCCCTCCTGCGACGAATGGGATAAACCTCTCTGCTCCTCTCCCTCCCCACAACGTCCAGCCAGGAATGCAGAGAAGGGAACCTTTCTGCAGCTGCCCCTCAGGGATGGGCGAGGGGGGTGAGGAACCCCTAGAGCTGCAGCAGGAGCTAAGGTGGGGTTGGAGGAACAGAACTGATGTGGGGACTGGAGGGGAAGAATTGATGTGGGGGCAGAATTAATTGCTGGGCAGGGAGATGGGGAGATATAGGGGTAAGAGCTCCTGAAGCAGGGGCCAAGTCACCTTACTTATGGGAGTTGGAAACACACACACACACACACACACACACACACACGCAGGAGGAGTTCAAAAAAGCAAGACAAACCAAAAGAAACAATCTTTTTTAAAACCCCATGATTTTGGGGATCTGACTCATGATTTTTTAACATTTAAGGTTGGCGATACTATGACAGTGAATGACAGAAGATAGGTAGGGTGGGAATAGGCTGTGAAGGGCCTTGAAAGTGAAGACAGGCAACTTATATTTGAAGCAATGGAGCCGGGGGACCCAGTGGAGGGCTGCAATGAGAGGATGACATAGTCAAAGCAACAGGCTAGGAAAATGATCTTTGCAGTAGCATTGGAATTGATATGAGGAGGGCAAGACTGTATTTGTCAAGGCAAGAGAAAAAGCTGGAGTTGTAGCTGTGTACATGGATAGGAAAGATGGTATCTTAGCATGTTATGTAGAAAGAATCTGCAAGATTCAGACATAGGCTGGATGTGATGAGCTAGAGGGAGGTCTGAATCAAAGATAACACCCAGGTTATGGGCCTGAGTGATGGGCAGGATGGTGGTGTTGTCTACAGGGATTGAGAACGGAGGTATTGGGGAAGGCATCTAGGTAGAAGGAGACAATGTGATGATGAATAGTCAGCATTACCACTTCACCACAGGACTAAGCAGGAAGAGAAAGTGACTGCGAAGAAGTCCAAAGCCTTGTTCAAACCTAAATGCTTTCAGTAATTAGCAGACATGAGTCAAGAAATGCTATGAAAAACAAGTAAAAAGATGAAGGGTTTATGCTTTAGGTCTAATATGTGCAATTTTGTCTTCCTCAGTATGAAAGGTCTCTTTACAGTTTACCAGATTTCCAGTGTGCGGCAGTGATTAGGCTAACTGATGAATGAAGTGAAAAATCTCTCCTTTCCCAATACACATAAAGTAAAAGCTTCCTTCTATGTGCGTGGAGGGCACCAGGCACAGTAGAACCATGCACAGACATACATTGACGTACTGGGCAGGGGAGAGAGGGCAGAGGGGTGCAGAAGATTACAGTGTAGGCACAATTCCATAGGGGCTCCCTCATCTCAGTGTGTAGGAGTTTGTGCAGGAGAGAGAGTGGATCTGTAACTGTGCTGTACTGTTCATTTCCCAGAGAGAAGTGAGATGGGGACATGCAAATAGCCATGGGGGCTATTGCGGGGCTACTCGAGCCCTGAAGCTCCTCTGTTACTTTGTGGCATAGACTGAGATGAGGGGAGAAAATTCCTTCGCCTGTCTGACCTTCAAAGGATCCCACCAGTTCTTCCCTAGGTACAGCCCATGTCTGTAGACTGAGTGCCAGAATTACGGTTTGGCCATAAAGAATACAGGCAGGGTGTTATGCAGGCAGTGTTATGTTGTACTGCGCTATTAGCTGTCCTACACTCTAACAGAGCTGCATTCTTGAACTTTAATCCACTAGGACAGTAGAACTGTTTTGTGAATAGCAAGCCTCTCAGGATGTGGTGCACATTAGTAGATACATAGCTGGACTGCTACTGAGATGCAATTGTGATCGCAATCACCAATTCGCCTGGAATGAATTTTAGATTCCTGAATATTTCACTAGTTCATTCAGATACATCCATGGTGAAAAATCTGCTTTCCCCTTTTCATGGTCAAGGCTCAAGTCTCACTCCATATTTCACATTGACATGTCTGCCTAGCAATCAGTGTTTCCCTCAGGTGGTATGTGAATGTCCTACAAAAACAGATGCGCACCTGTGAAAGCTGCTCTATTTCCTGACACAATTTGGGAGGGATTTTTCTATATTTGGCATTTTAAAAATTAGAAAGTGATATTACAAGTATCATGCCATATAATCATGGTATTTATAGCCCTTATTATCACTTTTGGTGCAATTCAGAGTATTAAATTATACTTCAGATATAACTTAGTACTGTATAGGCTTCAGAGTTATGGTTCCCACAGTAACTGCAATTCACCCGTCTTGAATATGTCCTACTTTGAGTATTAGTGTTAATTATAATTGCCTTAATATTTGTGTTTAATGTGGCAGAATTCAATAGCTGTAGGAAATGTGACTCTGAATTTCCTGACTTTTGTGCAAATTTGCAAGCATAATATTGCATTCATACACTCATTGCATGTAATGCCCTTGAGCTTTATTAGGAAATAGAAATAATAAGTGGTCACCGGGTATTGTCCTGGCTATTAAATCACTAGGGGCCCAACTCGTGCATAGTGCTCACTATGGTGAGCTGTACATTTCCTCGGATGTTCAGAAGCAGTGGTCCCAAGCAGCTTTGTACCACAGGATCTACAAACTGAGATAATAGATGCAAATAAAATCCCTGAGGCACTGCTTTCTCCTTTACCTCTTCTTGATGATTAAGACTAGCCTAAAACAGCCTGTAATGAGAAAGTAGTTAGACATAATGAAACAAAACTTGCCTGCTTAGACTTAGAGCCTTTATTATTTAGGTAACGGTGCTAACTACTGTCGTGTTTAGATTTAAATAGCTGTACATTTTTTAAAAAAGAACAGGAGTACTTGTGGCACCTTAGAGACTAACAAATTTATTTGAGCATAAATATCTTCTTACAATATGTTCCATTCTATGCATCTGATGAACTGGACTGTAGCCCACAAAAGCTTATGCTCAAATAAATTTGTCAGTCTCTAAGGTGCCACAAGTACTCCTGTTTTTTTTTGCTGACACAGACTAACACAGCTGCTACTCTGAAACCTGTACATTTTAAGTTTTACCTTTTTAAAAGTTGCAAATGTGCTGGGAACAAGAGATTCAGAATAAAATCAGTATAATATTGTGGCATGAAACACTGTTACATACATTCCCATCTACCCTACAAACTGAGATCTGAGAATACTGAGTCAGAGTACCACCGTGTTGTAACTCAGTCCTCTGATTCAGTTGCATTTGTAGAGTATACAATCCCTGTGGCAAACTGTTAATTGCTGGAGTTCGGGTTTCACTTTTGTTAATTGCTTAGTTACCCAATTTGTGTGCACAAAAACATATACCACAAGGTTTTCCCTGAAAAATTTGGTCTTGAAAATATAACATTAGCAATCTACTAACGTGCCAACATTTGCACAGAAGAATTATGAAAATTATGAATTATGTGTGTCTCCAACAAAACTCAACCCATACATTGAAATTCTTTCACTGGGATGCGGTGTGGTTATCCCCTAGTGGTTATCCCCAGTTCTGACAATGACCTACTGTGTTACCTTGGGCAACTCACATTTCTGCTCTCTGCCTCAGTTTCCCCAGTATCTGAAATGTGGGGACAGTGACACTTCCGTCCTTTTTTGTAAGGTGCTTTAATATCTGGAGATAAAAGTACTATATACAAGAGCTAAGTATTATTATTCTGAGTAACCCCATTGTTGTGTTTTAACCTGATATATCTGTATTTCATGAGTGAGTTGGGACATAGATTTAGTTTAGGTGATAGGAAGTTGTGTTTCTTTTTTTATTTATATTTGTTTGTAGGTACACAACTTACCAGGGAAGGAGACCTAATAATAGACAACATCAAGGAGGCTGGGGTGTTTAATGCCTATTTTGTTTCAGTCTTCACTAAAAACAGTTAATGGTGACCAGATGCTTAACACAATATTAACAACAAGGAGGAAGAAATACAAGACAGAATACGGAAATCACAGTTTAAAGAATATTTCTACAAATTAGATGTATTTGAGTTAGCAGGGCCTGACAAATTTCACCCTAGGGTACTTAAAGAATGAGTTGATGCATTCTTGGAAACATTAGCAATTATCTTCAAAAAGTCATGGAGAACTGGAGAAAGATACTATGTTTGCCCATCTTTAGAAAGAGCAACAGAAAGGACCCAGGGTATTAAAACCAGTCAGCCTAACTTCAATACCTAGAAAGATACTGAAAAAAATTATTAAACTATCAATCTATAAGCATCTAGAAGAACATTAGATGATAAGTAATAGCCAACATGGGTTGGTCAAGAACAAATCATCCCAAACCAACCTACTTTCCTTCTTTGACAGAGTTACTGACCACATGTATAGGAGGGAAGCAGTAGACTAGATATATCTTAATTTTATTAAGGCTGTAATTTATTAATTTTTAGTTTAGGAATGCCCACAGGACATTCTCATAAGCAAACTAAGGAAATGTGCTCTAAATGAAATTATTATAAGGTGGGTGCATAACTGGTCAAAAAAACATACTCCAGGAGTAGCTATCAATGATTTCTGTCGAACTGGGAAGCCACAGATAGTGGGGCCCCGCAGGAATCAATTCTTAGTCTGGTATGAGTCAATATTTTCATTAATGACTTCAATAATGGAGTGGAGAGTATGCTTATACATTTTAAGGGTGACACCAACCTGGGAGGGGTTGCTAGCACTTTGGAGGAAGGATTAGGATTCAAAATGTCTTTGATAAATTGGAGAAATTGGTATGACATCAACAAGATAAATTTCAATAAAGGCAAATGCAAAATACTACACTTATGAAAGAAAAACAAATGCACAACTAAAATATGGGAAATAACTGACTAGGCGGTAGTACTGCTGAAAAGGATCTGGGGGCTATAGTGGATCACAGATTGAATATGAGCCAAAAATGTAATGTAGTTGCAAAAAAGGCTAATATTTTTGGGTGTATTAAAAAGAGTACTGGATGTAAAATATGGAAGGTAATTGTCCTGCTCTAGTTGGCACTGGTGAGGCTACAGCTGATAAGTAGTGTCCAGTTTTGGGCACCACAATTTAAGAAAGATGTGGACAAATTTTTGTTCAGAGGAGAACAAAAATGATAAAAGGTTTAGAAAAGGTGACCTATGAGGAAAGGCTAAAAAAATTGGGCATGTTTAGTCTTGAAAAAAGGAAACCAACGGGGGACCTATTCATCATCATGTTCCCATTATGCCTCTGGTGTTTAGGGCAGTGACGAAGCTCCTCCACTCCTGTCTGTTTCTGGCAAGTCTTTCAATGGTTCCCCAGCTGTGCCCCAGGTTTTTCAGCTCAGCTTCCACAGCTCTTCGCCATGTTGTTTTCGGGCTGCCTCGTTTTCGTTTGCCTTCAGGTATCCATCTTATTGTACTCTGGTGATGGAATCAGTTTCCATCCAAAGCTCATGACCGATTCATCTCCAATGCCTCCTGGCAATGATGGTGCTCAGATCCTCTTGGCTGAACTGTGTCAATAGATCTTGGTTTGAAATTGTTCTGGGCCAAAAGGTACGGAGGATTTTTCTGAGGCAGATTGTATGGAATTACGACAGTTTGGACATGTCATACTTTCTCATTCCCCAGCATTCTGCACTATAAAGTAGTGTTGAAAGTACGCAGCTCTGATAAAGCTTGAGTTTGGGGTTTTGGTGTTGTTTTGATGATTTCCCGACTGTATTTAAGCTCCTGAAGGTGTTCCTGGCTTTTTTGAGTTTGTTCCGGATGTCCTGGCTTGTTCCACCATCCTGGCTGATGGTGCTGCCCAAGTATGTGAATGTTTCTACATTGGTGAGAACGTAATCCTCTATCCGTACTTGTGATGGTAAGGCAATATTAAAGATCATGATATCTGTCTTATTGCAATTGATTTTCAGTCCAATTTTCTGGCTGAATGCGTTGAGTCAAGTTGTTTTTTCTTGTATATGGTGTTGGGTATGTGATAGGAGAGTGACATCATCTGTGAAGTCCAGGTCTTCAAGGGATGAGAAGAGTGTTCATTTAATGCCTCTTGGCATGTCTTCTGTTGTACGCCGCGTTACCCAGTCGATGGCAATGTTGAAGAGGATTGCAGACATGACACACCCCTGACGTACTCCCGTTTTGACTTCAAAACTGAGCTCACTGTGATCAACACTGCATGTAAAGTTGAAATAGAAGCTTTTGATGACGTTGATTATTTGGAAAGGAATTCCATATGCCCGAAGAATGCACCATAGGCTGGTCCTGTGAATGCTCTCAAAAGCCTTCTCAAAGTCTATGAAATTTATGTAGAGTTGCCATTGCATTCTAAGCACTGTTTGTTCTATTATGTTTCGTAGAGTGAAGACCTGGTCTGTGCATCTAAGCCCTTTCCAAAAACCAGCTTGCTCTTTTCTGAGAACGCTATCAACTGCCTCTGATATATGCTGGACTATGGTCTTACACAATAATTTGCTTGGCACAGATAAAAGTGTGATACCACGCCAGTTATTACAATTACTGAGAGTTCCTTTCTTTGGTATCTTCACTATAACCCCACTGGTCCACTCATCTGGCACTTTTTCCCCTTCCCAGACTGATGTAAATAGAGGGGCCAGGATAGATGCTACTAATTTAGGATTTACCTTGAACAATTCTGCATTCGAGTTATCCTTGCCAGGAGCTTTCCCATTTTTTAAGAATTTGATGGCTTGAATGATCTCTTCCTTAGTTGAGGTGTCTGTTGATATCAAGATCTTCTTCTGCTTCCTAGATGTTTGCTTCCTCTTTAGATGGCTCCCTGTTCAGCAATTCTTTGAAATGCTCTGTCCGGCACATTTCTTGTTCTTTTTCGGTTGTTAGTAGGTGTCCTTATTTGTCCCTGATGAGAGTGTTTGTTGGTGTCTGCCATTTACCACTGATAAGCTGCGTCATTTTGTAGAAAGTTCTTTGTTCACCATGAGCAGCTGCATCCTCCGCTTTTGTTGCCAGATTATCTATATAATGCTGTTTGTCTGTTCTCACAAGGCGTTTGACCTCTCGGTGTGCCTTGCTATACTGCTCATGGTATTTGTCCTTTAGCTTCTAGAATTTTGTGTCTAAAACTTTTTTCTTCAGGGCTCATCTGGTTTCTATGGTGTCTCATGTCCTGGATGTAATCCACTCCTTCCTTCTCTTCTGCCTGTAGCCTAGACAGGCTTCACTGCACTGTTTATAAATTGCTATTACTTTGTCCCACTTCTTGTTGATCTCCTCATCTGCATTCCCGTCCTCTTCATCAAGATCTGCAAGTGCTTGAAACCTGTTCTTTAACTGCAGAACGAAGGCTTTCTGTATTTCAAGGGACTTTAACTTGTCAATATCATAACATCTATGTCCCTTTTTGGTGGTCCCACACTTCTCAGTTTTAGCTTGATGGAGGCCGTCACAAGGTGGTGGTCGTTGCCAACATCTGTACTCCTTCTCACTTTCACATCTGTCAGTGAGCATTGCCATTTGCCATTGATCATGATATGGTCAATCTGATTCTTATCTCTGCCATTTGGAGAACACCATGTTAGCTTGTGAATTTCACGATGTTCAAATAGGGTTCCGCCAATGACTAGGTCATTCATATTACATAAATCAACTAGCCTCTCTCCGTTTTCATTCATGATGCCACACCAATGTCTTCCCATTGCTTTGTCGTTGTTTGTGTTGTCCTTACTGACCTATGGTCTCCCATAACGATAGTTAGGTTGTGCGTGGCACTCTCTCTAACTCCACCTGTAGTGTAAGGTAGAATTTGTCCTTTACTGCTTCATCACTGTAATTTGTCGGAGCATAGCACTGAATCAAGGTGATATTATGATGTTTCCCTTTCAGTCTGGCTCTCATAAGTCTGCTACTGATGGATTTCCATTCAAGCAGGGAATGCTCCACTCCCTTTTGCAAAAGGATGGCAACACCCTCATAGTGTTGTCCATCATCCTGTCCAGAAAACAGCAAAGTTTCTCCTGAGGCTGTTGTTAATCTTCCTGATCCCGTCCATCTGCTCTCGTTGACACCCAGGATGTGTAAGTTGTAGCGTCTCATCTCTGCTGTGACCTGAGCTAGCTTCCCTGTTTCATACATTGCCCATTCATTCCAAAAACCAATTTTGTTTTTTGTTTTGGTATTGAGCACTTCAGTCTTCATGCCAGTGGCTTCCTTTCGGCTTTCACCACTGGCAGTCGTATGGGTCATTGACTCCTGAAGGCCGTCACACAGAGTAATGGTCAATTTCTCCGTTGCTGTTTCCTTAATATATTTTGGTTTTTTATGGGACAGGGTTGTTAGCCTTGTGCCTAACCCCCAACCTGGAGGACCAGGGTGTCTGTTTTGTCTGGCCCCTCCCCCACAGACCAATCCAGCATGGTTGAACCTACCAGGAGCAAAAAGCCCCCGCCGACACAGACTCTGGGGATTGTTAGAGCACGCAAGCTGTCCCGCCATGACAAGACATAAACACCAGAGGACAGGGGGACCTGATAATAGCCTTCAAATAGGTTAAGGGCTTCTATAAAGAGGATCGTGATCACTGTCCTACATGTCCACGGAAGGTAGGACAAGAGGTCATAATTAATCTGCAACAAGGAAGATTTAGGCTAGATATTAGGGGAAACTTTCTAAATATAAGGATAGGTAAGTACTGGAATATGTTACTAAGGAGGCTGTGGAATCCCCATCATTGGCGCATTTAAGAGTAGGTTCGACAAACACCTATCAGGGATGGTCTAGGTATACTTGGTCCTGCCTCAGTGCCAGGGAGCGGATGACCTCTTGAGATCCCTTCCAGCCTTACGTTTCTATGATATTTCCCTTATGGTTGCAAAGATAACTTTTAAAATATGAATCCTTTGTAAACGTGTTCAGTGTTGCCTGCCTGAGTCTGCAGGCAGCCTGACAAATAGCTCTGAGAGGTACAAACTATCTTCTTCACACTCTTTGATTCCATGGCCAAGGATTTTGGCATTTTTCTGTGGACCACAGCTGTGGGGGTGGGATTGGGTTTCGTAGGATAGGAATGAAGGTTAAAGTTCCATTCACCCTAGAAATTGCATTGCATGGAGCTAGAGTATATTTCTGTTACCAGAAATGTCAGGATTGTGGGTGTGCAGTTGGGTCCCATTGTGCTGTGGTGGGCACAGAACCCTGCCTTTTGCTTCCTGGTGATTTGAGAGCGATGAGTCTAAACCAAAATCCTGAATCCATGAACTTTGTTATGGTTGAAATCTGGATTCATATTTTGTGGCTTGAGTTCATTTCATTGACTGATACTTACTTTGTTGGGAGAGTAGTGTTTCACTCATTAGTAGTACAGTCTTACCTCTCTGATCTCTAGAGTAGGTTGTCACCTCAGTTGCTGTAGGAGGCCTATGCCTGCTATACATTACTTCTCATTCCAAGCTGTGCATATAATTAAATCAATAGCGCATTTTAGCTATTTTAAATAAACTATGTTTTCATTAGGTTTCAGTGTAGTAGCCATGTTAGTCTGTGTCAGCAAAACGAAAATAAGAAAGAAAAACTTGTAGCACCTTAGAGACTAACAAATTTATTTCAGCATAAGCTTTCGTGGGTTAGTACCCACTTCATCGGATGCATGGAATGAAACATACAGTAGACAGATATTTATACAGTCAGAGAAACATGATAAGGTGGAGGTGCATAGACCAACCTTAAGAGGCTAATTAATTGAGAGGAACCATAACAGCAGGGGAAGAAAAACCTTTGAAGTGATAAACAAGATGGTCACATAGGTGTGAATGAGGATCGTTAACTTAAGGGAAATAGATTCAATTAACGTAATGGCCGAGCCATTCCAAGTCCTTATTTAATCCTGAGGTAATGCAATCTAGTTTGCATATCAATTCGAGTTCAACAGTTTCTCTTTGAAGTCTGTTTTTGGAGTTAATCTGTCGCAACACTGCTACCCTCAAGTCTGTCACTGAGTGATTAGGGAGGTTGAAGTGTTCTCCTACTGGTTTTTGAACGTTATGATTCCTGATGTCAGATTTATGTCCATTTATTCTTTTGCATAGAGACTGTCCGGTTTGGCCAATGTACATGGCAGAGGGGCATTGCTGGCACATGATGGCATATATCACATTGGTAGATGTGCAGGTGAATGAGCCCCTGATGGCGTGGCGGATGTGATTAGGCCCTGTGATGGTATCACTTGAATCGATATGTGGACAGAGTTGGCATTGGGCTTTGTTGCAAGGATAGGTTCCTGGGTTAGTGTTTTTGTTGTATGGTGTGTGGTTGCTGGTGAGTATTTGCTTCAGGTTGGGAGGCTGTCTGTAAGCAAGGATTGGTCTGTCCTCCAAGATCTGTGAGAGTGATGGATCATCTTTTAGGATAGGTTGTAGATCTTTGATGATGCGCTGGAGAGGTTTTAGTTGGGGGCTAAAGGTGACGGCTAGTGGTGTTCTGTTATTTGCTTTTTTGGGCCTGTCTTGTAGTAGGTGACTCCTCCTGGGTACTCTTTTGGCCCTGTCAATCTGTTTTTTCACTTCAGCAGGTGGGTATTGTAGTTGTAAGAATGCTTGATAGAGATCTTGTAGGTGTTTGTCTCTGTCTGAGGGATTGGAGCAAATGCGGTTGTATCTTAGAGCTTGGCTGTAAACAATGGATCGTGTGGTGTGTCCAGGATGGAAGCTGGAAGCATATAGGTAAGTATAGCGGTCAGTAGGTTTCCGGTATAGGGTGGTGTTTATGTGACCATCACTTATTAGCACAGTGGTGTCTAGGAAATGGACCGCTTGTGTGGACTGGTCTAGGCTGAGGTTGATGGTGGGATGGAAATTGTTGAAATCATGGTGGAATTCCTCAAGGGCTTCTTTTCCATGGGTCCAAATGATGAAGATATCATCAATGTAGCGCAAGTAGAGTAGGGGTGTTAGGTGACGAGAGCTGAGGAAGCGTTGTTCTAAGTCAGCCATAAAAATGTTGGCATACTGTGGGGCCATATGGGTACCCATAGCAGTGCCACTGACTTGAAGGTATATATTGTCCCCAAATGTGAAATAGTTGTGGGTGAGGACAAAATCACAAAATTCGGCCACCAGGTTAGCCGTGGTAATATCGGGGATACTGTTCCTGACAGCTTGTAGTCCATCGTTGTGTGGAATGTTAGTGTAGAGGGCTTCTACATCCATAGTGGCCAGGATGGTGTTGTCTGGAAGATCACCGATGGATTGTAGTTTCCTCAGGAAGTCAGTGGTGTCGCGAAGATAGCTGGGAGTGCTGGTAGCATAGGGCCTGAGGAGAGAGTCTACATAGCCAGACAATCCTGCTGTTAGGGTGCCAATGCCTGAGATGATGGGGTGTCCAGGATTTCCAGGTTTATGGATCTTGGGTAGCAAATAGAATGCCCCTGGTCAGGGTTCTTGGCACGTGTCTGTACAAATTTGTTCTTGTGCTTTTCCAGGGAGTTTCTGGAGCAGATGGTGTAGTTTCTTTTGGTACTCCTCAGTGGGGTCAGAGGATAAAGGCCTGTAGAATGTGGAGTTACAGAGCTGCCTGACAGCTTCTTGTTCATATTCCAACTTGTTAATGTTTTCATTAACTTTCATCACACTCCTGTCAGCACTATACCACAGAACCTTCCTTTTTATAACTGGTTCTTCCAAAACCATTACATATGAACGTTTCTAAATGCGTACAGTAACTGATACTAGAGCCTTAAAGTACCGCCAAACTGACTACAATAATGAGCAAATGAGGATTGAGAGGAAGATATGGAAAACATTATAAAAGTTAATTCCTGATTTTACAAAATACAATATCATCTAATAGATACCTATAGATAGATAGCCTAGATACCTTATGCATTGTGACTAATTATTCATATTAAATTATACTAGCTAAGTGTCTAAAGCCATATGGTGTGAGGATGCAGCATAATGATGGCTTCAGTGATTTCTTGCCTGTAAGCCCATTTTCCATATTACTAAACACCTTTAAAAAGGATAATTTCTGGTTGTTTTTGCCTCAGAGTCCCCTTACTCTGATAGTCTCTCTCTTCCCCTTCCTTCCTAATTTTATTTTGACCTTTGCATTTACTTTTGAGTTTGTTACATTATTTTTTCTTTCTCTCCTCTTCACTTCTTCTGTTGGTTTAGTCTTCTCCTCTTTTCTGTTTATTTTCCTTACATTAGTTTCAGGTTTTCATACTAAGTTTTCAGGTGCCGCTAGTTCTTGTGCTGTCACAGTAACACCTGCATGTGTAATTAGCTACCAAGCTCTTTTGAATACCCTTAGATACCAGAGTATGAGTTTTCCTATGCTGCCGCTAACTCTAATGCCAGCCCAAAGAGGGTCTTTGTTCTCCCTTTTCCTTCATTCCAGTGGCCACCATTGTCCTCCTGAACTTTTCTCTTTACCAAACCACCATTATCACTGTATTTTCCTTTTGGATAAGAAGACTAATAAGCAGCTGACATGGCCCTGTAGTTAGCCAACTACATGATTCTGTAGCTTGTCAAAAATCAGTATTCTTCAAAACACAATTCTGAATCAGCAATTCCAAAACACTTCAGGCCAAATTCCAGACCTGGTGTCAGCAGATGCCACTTCTTTGTCTTCAGTGCCATTGACTTTGATGAGTGCTACTTACATACACCAGAACTATGGCCTTTTCTTACTGAAATCTTAGGGGGAAAAGTAAATGGAAAGAACTAAAGCAGAGGGAAAAACAGCAAGTGGTTCTCAGTGTTTGCCAAGAGACAGGCTGTTGTTCAATCTGCTTTATAAGCATTAGCTTACAAAGTGGCACTCGTCAACTGCGCTTTGCAATATTACTGCAGAGCTAATGTTGTCAGTTGGGAAGGGCTTGTATACTACCTACTGTAACCAATCAAATAGTGTGTTTGATATTTTTCCTGTAGGTATTGCCACACATAAAAATATCCCAGATTCTTTACCTCCATTAAAGAAAGTGATTATTTTGTCTTCATGCAGTTGAGCAGGCAGCTCTGCATCTGTGTGTGAGAAATTCATCTGCACTAGCTGAAAATGACAGCACTTGCTTCTCCATACAATAAAGCTTATTGCAGCAGCCCTAGCTGCAGTCTTTTTTATTGCTTACTGTACAATCTTGTGTAACTTGATATTTCTCTGAGTGACATTTAAATTTAAGTCAAGAGAAAAGCTTTGTCATTTTCTGTAAAAACATTTCATGAGAATTTCAGATTCTTACATCATCCGTCTATATTGACTCTGTATTAAAGGCATCTAAACTATCTTAAGGCACCCTAAGGGCTATAATTTGGTGTGATTATTGCTTAGCCACTTATATATGATTATGATATACATCCTCTCCTAGAATTAGTCCATTTTAAAAGCACTGTTCCATGATCGCCTCCCCCTCTTAGAACTTCTTGACCCCCACTTGGTAATTTCTTCTAAATCACTTTAATCATGTTTTATCATTATCTGGTTTCTTACTAGGGCAGTCTAGTCTTCCCTTCTCACTGCATGATACACTGCTGCTGGGGCTTGATTTGCATGATCTAAATGATTTCTGCAATCAGTGCTTCCGGTTGGTTGTCCTGGATGGACAGTGAAGGATTACACTGTTTTAAAAGCATTTCTATTCAGCAAATATCTCAACATTTACCATATTCATAGTGCAACTGGGCCTCCTAATACATTTCATTTTGGCTTCAATTTCCCTTCTTCATAGAAAGACCAGAGATGAAGATTTTATTATTAAGATCAGGAAGAGGGTAGCTATTAGCCCCTCAATTTTTAAACTGTAAACTGTTCAAAATGTCTAATCAGCAGCTGGCAGCCTCCATCCCGAGCACTTAGAGCTGGTGTGGGGACCACCATCCCTCTGACCAAAGAAAGGTGGAAAAGGCTCTCTCCTTTGAAACATTGCAGTCCTCCTCCTTTTGCAACTCTTCATTTCTGCTTCAATTTACCTACTTGGGAAAAAAAGACAGAGACAAGACACTTATTAATATGAATACGTAGAAAGACAGATTACAGGTAATATCCTGCTCTTGTCTCTCTAAGGGCCTGATCCAATGCCCACTGAAGTCATTGACTTTAATCGGTGCTAGTTTTCATTCTTTGGCAGGGTAGGTGGGAACAAGCAATAGTGTCCACGTGGAGGGCCCATGAGTCATCCTGGTTCAGAGCCCTCATGGACAACATGCTCTGCAGAGCCTCTTACAACAAAGGGGTGCTGCTCCTAGCGCCTGCTGCCAATAGTGGCCAATTATGGGGTTATATCTGCCAGGTCCCACAACACAGAGTTAATGAAATATTACGCCTACTCCTACATATGAGGACGCAAGGTAAGTCGATCTAAGATTCATCGACTTCAGCTACACTATTCTCATAGCTGAAGTTGTGTATCTTAGGTCAATCCCCCACCCCCGCAGTGTAGACCAGGGCTAAGTCACTGTATACCTGCATAACCTGTAAAAGACATAGGGTTCTTAAATTACTCCATGCAGTGTTTGCTATTAAAGGGAACATTCATCTTATGTTATTGATTTTATTTATTCCTGCAGGTCTCTGCACTATATTCACCAACAGTCATGTCATAAACAGGATGGAATATTAGATTTCCTCCTTTTCTTGAATGAAGTATGTCTTTCTTGAAGCAGGGAATGCCGTTTTGCACCAGGTTTTTACAACAACTAGCACAATGGGGATCCAACTGGGGCCTCTTGATGCTACCATACTACAGATAATTAATAATAATAGTGTGATCAATAAGACGTTTCCTTTCTAACTGCAGCCATTGTATTTAGATGATATAACAGAACCCAGTTCCACAGTCCATCCCACAAAGAGCAGAAGCCCCTTTTCTGGCACAGAAGCAAAACCTCCTTTGGGAAAGAGGCCGGGTTATTTTTTTTAGAGCAAACACAAAGGAAAGTCCCTTCCTAAAAGCCTACAGTGCCTCTGACTGTTTATCCAAAACAAGCTTAAAACAAACTAAACTAACAAAAATACAGACATCTGGAATGGAGAGTGGTTTTCTCCATTATTATAACAGCCCCCTTCCTGGAGTAGATGTGAGTTTGAACATGTGTCCAACTCTCCTGCCTTCTTCCTTTGAGTTCCTGAGGGAACTCCTCTGTGTCCTAGATTCCCAGCTACCAGGCAGACAGTTGCTTTCCTTTGTTAGAAAAACTGGACTGAAAGGAAACTATGGCAATATGGGCCACCTTTTTAGTCTTGAAAATTCTGTACCACCCATTACAGATTGGATTCCTCTAACTAAATCAACAGTATAAGAGACCTAATAACAAAGGAGACTATAATAGAATCTATCAAGTCACTAAAAAATAATAAGGCACCAGCGGCAACAGCTAGCTAAGACAATTTTATAAGACTCTCGGACACTTTAGTACCACTGTACCAAGCAGCAATAATCTATATGTTAGCAAACAGACAATTCCCCACAACATGGCAAAGGGCCACAATCTTGATAATATCAAAACCAAAGACCCACTGCTAGCAACCTACAGTATTTCCCTACTAAATCTGGATTACAAAATGTTCAGAAAGATGTTGGTAAGAAAGATTAGAAGCTCCAACAAAGCAGATAATACTCAGGACAAGTGGGATTTACAATGAGATGATACAGCTTAGATAACATCAGAGACCATTAGATATCATTTGCAAATAATGAAGATCCAGCCATCTACTCTTGTACTGTCAATTGATGCGGAAAAGCAATCAACATATGTTGGAAATATTTTCCTATTTGCAGTACTGTCAGATATGAATTTGCAGAAATGTATTAGCTGGCTAGGACTGATCTATGACTTTGTCTTTTCACAAGTACAAGTAAATGGCCAAAGATTAGAATAATTTACATTAGAGAGCGAGAGAGAGGTAACAGGAATGCCCAAGGTCACCCTTATTATTTGCTGTAACCATAAGAATCGCTGGCTGTAAAAATTAGGTCAGAGATAATTTTCTAAGGGATTAAGGTAGATTCATGATAAAATCTCAATATACTCTGATAACATCATGCTATGTCCCAGACTCCATAACCTTTCTGCATGGAATAAATACTCAGGCATTTGAAATTTGGAGTAGCTATTTGGAATTTAAAGTTAATGAACCCAAATCATATTTATTCTCTATTTCTATCCATCCATCTGTGGACTTTCTAATGCATCCCTCACCATGATACGTATCTAAGCACTGATAATGTTACATGGCCAGCTGCCAGTGGACACTAAGAAAGAACCTCTACCCTGTGCAGAGGCTAAACACAGTCACTCTTTGCACTCACCTGAGCACAAAGGCCCGGACCTACAAAGGTATGTAGGCACTTAACTCCCACTGAAATCCATGAGAGTTAGGAGTCTAAATGCCTTTGTGGATCTGGCCAAAGAGTGAGAAAGTAGCATCACTAGCCTTCCCAAAAGGGATAGCATGGAGACAGGACTATGACTCCTAGCTGTAAGACAACCTCTAATTCATAGGGGTTAGGAAAAAAACGTTTTCTTTAGGCACATTATTGCATAATGGGGTTTCGCATCATTCTCTGAAGAATTCAGTAACTATTATAAGACGCAGAATACAGATGGATTATCTAGCATGACAATTCCTATATCCCTTTCCTCTCCCTCCTCTGCACCAACCCACAGACCTGGCCAGCTGCAGAGGGAAGCATATGCTGCTCCCTGTTGAAGTGTAGGACAGCCGATACACTCTCCATGCACACGCAGGTATATCTGGGGAGGCCCAGTACAGGCCTGTGACTACAAGGTATAATAGAGCACTCTTGCAAGAAAAAGTGAGCCAATCAAAATTTGTATTTATTTTAACTCAGCAGCTATCAGTCTGTAAGTGCTACAAAAATTACAGTAGAAAAGCAAATCATTCTTAAAAACACTCTCTCCAAAGATATCACCACACAAAAAGTGTGACTAAACCTTCCCCACTCAATCCACTTCCTCAAAAAAAGGCCCAGCTAAATAGATGACCTTTGCAATATGTCTTGAAGGTCAACAGACTCAGGCAATGAGCTGGACATTGTACTCGGTCTTCTTTTACCTCTTCTGATCCCAAGAAAAAGTTTGACACTCTTTGAAAGTGAGTAGCCAGGTTCATGTGGAAGAGCAATCACACCAGGGGTAAGCTAGCCTTTTTAACAGTACCAAGGGAAATATAAGGGATGGCCTTCTCTAACGTTCACACAGCTCCCCTAAAATCTGTAATTAACACAGATAGCATTTCCATGATTTCTAACTTGAACAAGGGCTTACATTAACATACCATTTGTATTTCAGAAAGAAATAAGAAAATTGTAATATGAAATCTGAAACCATCTTAAAGGTTTGTTCAGCCTGCACACTCCCCCTGTACAGTGGTAGGAAGACTAATAACTCAGGTACAATCTCTCTCTCAAAGAGCGAGCCTATCAAAGGGATGTGGTTCTGTATGCCCACTTCTTAAGCTGTCCCAAGATTTTACCACAGAGTCCATATTGTATTTTAAAAAGGCATGTGGGAAGGGTTGCAGTAAGATCATCTCTTTGAAAGAGAGAATTTAACATTTTGAATAACTAAGAGCTTTATTTAGTCTATCAACACACATTTTTTTCCAAGCTCCTATAATTCTATCACTATATCATCTTACACTCCAATTATCTCTTAATGACAAACCTGCTCAGATCCTTGGACTGTTTTCATGACATACTGAACAATGGGCAACATGCCTAAAATGATCTCCAAATTACCCTTAGCTTTTTGAAAGAAATTCAGCTAGAAATGAGTTCTGTAAGACAGCAATGCAAAACACATCTGCATAATAATAATAATAAATAAATAATAATAATTAATATTTACAAGGATTTTGAAGATGTTGTATGATTATGATGGAAAATAAGGCATTTCTGAGGTGATCTGTTCTTTGGTACTTTTTATTTACAGAGCACTGCAGGTGTACATGTTGCTGTACAAACACAGGAGAAATCAATTTCCTGCACTACATTTATAAAGTAATGTTTTAGTCCTGAAAAGGAATACATGCAGGCAATCCCTTTACTGGATCAGAGCCATGCTCTCTGCTCAGTGCAGGAACTGAAGGAGGTTGACGGTGCAAAAGTACCTTTTATGCCAATCCCCAGAACTACCAAGTGCCAGTTAAGACCTGAACCCAGTATAGAGCAGCCCAAGGCCTACTGTACCTTCTTCTGGCTGGCAAAGAGGATGTTATACCAATTAGGGATTGACTTTGCGCAGTACCACTCTGGCCATGCCACTCCCCATGGCCACACCCCTGACATGTTCTTTATACTGGAACATGCAGCAAAGGGATAGGGTGGGAGCATAGAGCCTAGATTCCGCCATGTTGGAATCCTCAAGTGTCTGTCTACACTGGCTTTCCCCCTTGTCTTCAAGCAGAACAGGGCCAGCCTATATGATACACTGTAAACTGCTTAAATATGAAGGGGTGCAGACTTTATCTCTGAGGAGATGGACATTGAAAGGCTTTGTGAAATAAATGCATTTTAATAAGGTATTTTTTCTTTAGTAGATGATAGGAAGCCCTTGTTTTACAAGAAGAAGCAGTTAGTTCACAAATGTGAGGGAAGGATTAATGCAAATAAAAGAGAAGGACAAAAAAGGAAATAGTTAAGAGTTGGAAGAGCAGAGGAAGTGGAAAGAGAAGGAGGAAATGAGAGCAGAGATGTGGGGGGTGGGAAGAGAAGTTGTAAAACTTTGGTGGTGAGGTCAAATTGCTTGAACACTATGAATTTGAAGAGGGGAGTGATATGGTCAGAATAGCAGGAAAGAAAAAGGAGCTGAGTTATTTGGGATTTACTATAATTTGTATCTCTGCAATTATTTGTAGTTTGTGCCTGATGTTACTGGAAAAGCCTATCTCTGAACTTTCAAGTATTCTGAAGTTTGTGATCATCTTTCTGGTCTTTGTAGAGATGTTGTATTAGATGACATTGTAATTTCATTTAAATTGGTTGGCTTCTCTCTTATGTCTCCACTGGTCTATAAGATGTCATGTACCAGTATTGGTTGATACCCCATCAATTAGAGTAAGATAGCTAAGCGAGCAATAGATTTGACCTACCTGACACCAGTGAAGATAAGTGATATATCCTTATGTGGGAAATAGCTGGGTAGCACGCTTAGAAACAAAAGAGCCAAACCTTATCCATGCTTAAGGACTCATGGTTTTAAAAAAGGGAGCTGACATGCAGAGAGAGGAGGGTTGGAGAAAGTCCTGACTGAATAGTTAGCAAACTGAGCATTACTCCTCAGGCTTGCCAATGACAGTTATGACAGCTATCGTGGAATATTCTTTCCAATTTCTAGAGAGAGGCCTTGACTGTAGAAGATTTGAATGGGCAGGCTATGTTCTGCCAATAGGCCCTGAAATATCTGGCATATAAAAAGGCATATGGATATGAAGCCAATATCCTTCTTTGCTCCTTCTTCAGCCAAGTGACAGACAGCTGTCAATGCGTTCCAAAAAATGTCTGTCCCGGTGTAACCATTACAGCTAGGGCATTAGAAACTTAAGATAATTCACAAGATACAAAGTAACCTCTGTGTAGGGCTTAGTGAAATCCAACTGATGGAATTTGAACAGGTCAGGCCTAGACAGACAAGCTAAGAAAGGAAATAAACAGAGGGGAGAGGAGCACAAGACTGGAGAATGGTCTGAAAAAACCCCAGAAGATAGTCTTATTTGTTTACTTTAGTAAGGAGGGGGAAAGTCATCAAAAGTTTTCATTGGCCGATGGACTTGTGGCAATCACTTGTATCAGTCTCAGCCAGCAGTTCCCAAACTATGGGATGTGCCTCCCAAGAGAGGTGTGGAAATGTGTCAAGGGAGGTGAGAGTTGTGTGCTTTTTTTATTTTTTAAGAGCTCTGGCTGTCAGCCCCTGACAGCTGGGGCATATGCAGAAGGACTGTGCATACCCAGGAGGTGGGGGGTGGAGAGGCGATAAAGGGGGCAGCCAGAGCCCTGACTGCCGCCCCCCCCACACCCACCCATAGATGCTGGAACATGGGGTGCTGAGGGTGCTGCCGCACCCCCTGGCTTGAAGTGGTTTCCATTATATACAGGGTTTACAGTTTGCTTCAATGGCTCTCAGCACCCCCACAAATTGTTCCAGCACCTCTGTCCCCACCCGAGGTTGACAGCTGGAGCCCTGCTGCCAGGGGCTGACAACCCAAGCTCGGGCTCTCCTTGCCCCCGCCCCAGTCCCTCACTGAGCTGGGAACCCAGCCAGCAGCTCCTGCTCTGTGCTCTGCCTTCAGAGCTGGGCAGTGGTATATGTACTTGGGAATGTGGGGGCGTAAAGGACTACAGACACAAAGAAGGGGAGCACGATGAAATACGTTTGAGAACCACTGGTGTCAACATATCAATAATACCTAGTACTGGAAGCTCCAATACTGTTAAACATGTTTGTTAGTTAATTTGTAAATAGTCATCATAAAGGGCCAAATCTTGAGAGCTGCTGAGCATCTTCAACTTTCACGTGGTCAGTTTCTCTGTTGACATGAATTGATGCAGCTTCATCGATGTCAATTAAACTGTACCAGTTTACAACCAGCAGACAATTTGGCACTTGGGTTTCAATAAGAATTAAGGGTGCTCAGCACCTTCCAGGACTTGGCTCAAAATGCATCCTGAGAGTTGTTTACCTCTCCATCAAGAACTTAAACAGAAAAATGTGAATGATAATTGAGAATTGTTTAAGAACATTTTACCAGATGCCCAAAAAAGCCACAACCCCCACAATCTAGAAAGAAGGCTGCACTGATTAAAAAAACAACCTGTGTTAGAGGAGAAATAAAGACAGCTATAGAAAATATATATAACAAACGGAAGAAAGGGGAAGTTGATAGTAATGAATATAAAGCAGAAGTTAGGAATTGTAGAAAATTGATCAGAGAAGCAAAGGAAAACAAAGAAAAATTAATGTCCAACAAAGTTAAGGAAAATAAGAAGGAGTTTTCAAAATAGAAAAGGAAGAAAAAAAATGCCAACAGCATTATTCATCTATTACTACATGGAAGTGGTAGAAATGTAAATAATAAAGCAGAAAAGGCAGAGGTGCTCTATAAATATATGTGTTTTGTATTTGGGGAAAGACCAGATAATGTAGTGATATTATACAATGATGGTTTTCTATTACAATAGTTACGCGGGATGGTGTGAAACAGCACCTGCTAAAGTTAGACATGTCTAAATCAACGGGTCCTGATAACTTTCATCCAAGAATTTTACGAGAGCTGGCCCAGGAGCTTGCTGGACCATTAATGTTGATTTTCAATAACTCTTGGAACACGCAGAAGCTCCAGAAGACTGGAAGAAAGCGAATGTTGTGCCAATATTTTAAAAGTGCAAACGGGACAACTCAGGTAATTATAGGCCTGTCAGCCTGACACTGACATCAGGAAAAATAATGGAATGACTGATATGGGACTCAATTAATAAAAAATTAAGGGAAGATAATATAATTAATGCCAATCAACATGGATTTATGGAAAATTGATCCTGTCAAATTAATTTAATTTTTTTAAGATATTACACGTTTGGTTGATAAAGGTAATTGATTTGATGCAAAAGATTTCTGTAAGGTATTTGACATGGTACCACATGACATTTTGATTAAAAAACTCAAATGATACAATATTAATGTGGCACAGATTAAATGGATTAAATGGACTAACAGTTCTCAAAATGTAACTGTAAACAGCAAATCATCATCGAGCAGGTGTCTTTCTAATGGGGTCTTGAAAGGATTGCTTCTTGGCCCGACACTATAAAATATTTTTATCAATGACCTGGAAGAAAAAGTCATAACTTATCAAATTTATGACAAAAATTGGGGTAGTAGTAAATAATGAAGAGGACAAATCACAGATACAAAGCAATCTGGATCGCATGATATACTAGGCGCGAGCAAACAATATGTGCTTTAATATAGCTAAATGTAAATGTATACATCTAGGAACGAAGAATACAGGCCACACTTGCAGGATGGTTGACTATCTTGGGAAGCAGTGACTCTGAAAAAAGACTTGGGGTTCAAGGTGGATAATCAGGTGAACATGAGCTCCCAGTGCAATGCTATGACCAAAAGAGTTAATGCAATCCTTGGATGTATAAACGGGAATATCGAATAAAAGTAGGGCGGTTATATTACCTCTGTGTTTGGCATTAGCATGACCATTACTGGAATACTGTGTCCAGTTCTACTATTCACAGTTCAAGAAGGATGTTGGTAAATTGGAGAGGGTTCAAAGAAGATCCATCAGAATTATTAGAGTAGAAAACGTACCATATAGTGATAGGCTCAAGGAGCGCCATCTATTCAGTTTAACAAAGAGAAAGTTAAGGGGTGACTTGATCACAGTCTGTATTACCTACATGGGTAACAAATATTTAATAATGGGCTCTTCAATCTAGCAGACAAAGATATAGCAAGATTCACTGGCTAGAAGTTGAAGCTAGGCACGTTCAGACTGGAAATAAGGTACACATTTCTAACAGTGAGGGTAAATAACCATTGGAACAAATTACCAAGGGTTTTGGTGGATTCTCCATCAGTGAAAATTTTTAAATCAAAATTGGATATTTTTCTAAAAGATCTGCTCTAGTTCAAACACCAGGATGGTTCTATGGTCTGTGTAATGCAGAAGGTCAGATGAGATGACCAGAGTGGTCCCTTCTGGCCTTATCATCTATGCATTTACAGCTCTTCATTGCTGATAAGAAAAAAATTGGTCAGATTCTCAGCTGGTATAAACTGGCACAGCTTCCCTGAAGTTACACTTCTGGCTGTTACCAGAACTGGAGAAAAACTTTAGGAATAGATTTTGTTCAAGAACTCTTGAGAACTGTGAACTGAAGATTCCAATGTCTTGTATACTCAAAATTCAGTGAGAGCTGTGGTGAGGAATTCAGGACTGGGTCCTTAATTTTTATGTAGCTAGGAATATCTGTCACATGTAATATTACTACTGGTTAAACTGACAACTGTACATTGATACCGAAGTTTAAAAAAGAGTTAATTCAGTAATCTCAGACTTTAAGACCAAGTGTGCCGTATCTAAAGCTCAAAAGTACTTGGCATGCCATTTTTGTAATTTTAATTAGTGCAGTTATAGTGGATTCTTATACTGTACCTTAACCAATCCACATATCACCTGATTGCAGCATGTACTACCAGTGGTACATGTTCCACAGTTTGAGAACTGCTGAGTTAATTTTTAATAACCCCTCTTTCTCTGTGTAAGTAACTATGAGCTGTTTCTTTCTTACTATTGGAATATTCTGTCACTCCCCACTGTGACAGTGGACCCGCAAGTCTGGTAGCCTACAGTGGGACTGGGGAATTTGTATCCTGACTTCATTCTAGTAGTCAGGGCCGGTGCAACCACTAGGCGAACTAGGCGGCTGCCTAGGGCGCCTAGTGGTTGAGGGCGCCTAAAAGCCCGCTCAGGCGAGGAGGTGGAGTGGAGGTGAGCTGGGGTGGGGGGGCGGTGAGGAGGGCCGCCCGCAGTAACAGGGGGGGGGGGCCGCAGGGCAACCGCTTCCCACCACAACTCACCTCCACTCTGCCTCCTCCACTGAGCACGCCACCCCCGCTCTAATTCTCCTCCAATCAGCGCCGCAAGCCTGGGAGGGGAGAATTAGAGCGGGGGGGGACTCCCCAGGGGAGATTAGCTGCCTCAGGGGAGGGGGTTAGCTACCTTGGGGGGGGCTCCCCGGGCAGGGGGGGTGGGCTGGGTTAGCTGCTGCAGCGGGCAGGGTTAGTTGCCTCGGGGTGGGCTCCTCTGGTGGGGGGGTTAGCTGCCACGGGGGGGTGCAGCTGGCAGGGTTAGCTGGGAGGGGGGGTGGCACAAGGTGGAAGTTTCACCTATGGTGCGAAACTTCCTTGCACCGGCCCTGGTGGAAGCCACAGAGTAAAACTTCTACAGAGCTCAGTGTTTGAGGTGGGAGGAGTGTGGTGTCAAGATGGGAGTTGAGGAGAGTGGGAGAGTTTGGGCTTGGATATGTTTTTCTAAAGTAGATTTGTGAATGCTCGCAGGGGGGTGGAAGGAACCTCACTATGAGCTACAAATGTTGAAGCAAAAATATGTTTTTGTTTTTCTGTAAGAGACAAGGTAGGTGAGCCTGTATAAGGGGGAAGAAGCAGAGGCACTTTTAGGACCTCTGAGGGCTAAGAGGCAGAGTACAGTTTGCAAAACATGCCTACAGGGTCTTCTACAGAGCTTGTAAGCACCACATAGATGGACGCAGCTCCATTCCAGTCCCTTAGAAGCTTCATAGTGGCCCTGTAGAGCCTGAAAGCTTTCCCCATCTGGGTCCAGCCACAACTGGGCTAGACCTCAACCAGGACAGTGGGCCTGAGGAAGATTGCTTATTCATAAAGGCGGCTTAGTCAGGATGAGAAGCCATCTACTGGGATCTCGTCATTAAACTTTCTACTATACTACATATTCTCAATGGCTCCTATGGGCAGCTGGCACTAACCAACTCTTGTTTATAAATGAGTGCCATTTATAGTCTGTGGATGAACTATTCAAACAGAAAAAGTAGTAGGTAACACTTAAATATCAATATATGCACAGAGATTTTATAGACTGTAAGTATTGTGGTTTAATCAAGATTTATAAATACAGAGAGTGGATAAGTAATAAAGTTATTGTCAATTAAAATGAGAGGATGACAGCACCTAGTGTATAAATTCTTGATTATATCCATATATCATCCATATATAGTATATACATCAATATTTCTTTATGATATCCATAAACCACACCTAACCACAGCTGCTGTTTGAGGCCAATTACTCTTGTACGCTCAAACAATTAGAGATATTTCTTCTGAATGATTTTTATCTAATGCTGCTTTTGTTATTAAAAAGACCATTAATGCTAGCAGCTGAGGAACTCCAGGAAAGTGCCGTTGTCCTGAGGTAATCAGAGGCATTCAGATTTTCCTCTGTCCCAATTTCAGCTGTATATTACATTTTTTTTAAATATTGTATGTTAATATATTGTAAAAGTTGAGGCTTTAATCATATAAAAGTGAGAAAATTCGGAGTTAGATTCCCACAGCACTTCTAAGTGTGTCTTTGGACATACATCCACAGTAAAAGCACAGTAGAGCCACTGAAAATATCCATGAAAAATTTTAGCAAATTCTAAGAAAATATGTTACTCAGAAACTACACCATTTTTTGTAAAACCTGTAGGTAAGTGGATAGGGAGTTACATGAATTTCACTCTGGATATATATTAAAAATACACTGTTCTATAATATAACTTATCTTTCCTTTTTCCCAAAGACCAGCTGCCTCCCCGTTTCTCCTACCCCAAATTTTTCTACCTAAAACCCTGGAGAAATATTCCTCTTCTCCAGAGATCTTCTTATGATGCCCCCCTCCTCCTCTCCAGAGGAATTCTACCTCCTCTATCCACACCCATCACCCAAGAGATTTTCCATATTTTTCTACTTTTTCCCCCCTATAGACAAGGGAAAAGAAAATGATACCTCAGGACTTTTCTTTGCTAAAGAAAATTTTCCTCAGATACCCATAATTTTTGAAGGATTTATGAAACTTCATTAGAAGGCAGACATAATCTAATGAGACCTTATTCATCTGGAGATAATTTTTTTTAGAGATTTTGGCTGAAAACGACTGACAATGGAAAACTACCAAAATCAGGATATAATAAAAATATATAGAAAAATAGAAAAAATGCATTAATTAGTTAACCTTTTCTCTATACTGTTCTTCCAACAAATTTGTGTGAATAAATTGAATTGTATATTATTTATGTTTAAACTGCACATTTTTCTATGTGTATATATATACTATTTGGTATGATTGCATATATACTGTGTGATTGTACATATGAGAGAGGCAGGACTTTGGAAGTTCTGTGAACCTTAAAAGGTGAACTGCAGATATGTTATGACAGATAAGCTAAATGTATTTTATGGATTGATTGTGCCAAAATCAACTCACCAGCACTTAACGTATTTTAAACTAACCTTTCAAGAAATGGCAGGTCCCCCACAAGTTCCGCTGGCTGACTCTTGGTTACTGTGACACTTAAAATGAAATGCATTGTAATTATTTATATTACTGTAGTGCTCAAGAGCCCGGGTCCTGGACCAGGTAGGTGTTGCACAAACGGCACAAAAAGATGGTCCTGTGCCCCCTAAAGAGTTTACAATTACCAGATACCCTTCCGGAGCAATTGAAGTGGCCCATACAAGTTAAGTGAGTGGCAGCTGAATAGATTAATAGATTCCAAAGTCAGAAGGGACCATTGTGATCATCTAGTTTGATCACCTGTATAACACAGGCCATAGAAGTTCCCAAAAATAATGCCTAGAGTATGTCTTTTGGGAAAACATCCAATCTTGATTTTAAAATTGTGGGTGATGAAGAATCCACCACAACTCTTGGTAAGTTGCTGCAATGGTTAATTACTCTCACTGTTAAAAATGTGCCCCTTATTTCCAGTCTGCATTTGTCTAGCTTCAACTTCCAGTTATTAGATCTTGTTATATCTTTATTAGCTACATTGACGAGTTCACTATTAAATATTTGTTCCCCATGTAGGTACCTATAGTCTGTGACCAGGTCACACCTTAACCTTCTCTTTGTTAACCTAAATAGATTGAACTCCTTGAATCTATCACTGTAAGGCACATCTTCTAATCCTATCATCATTCTCATGGTTCTTTTCTGAACTCTCCAATTTATCGAACTTGAACTGGAACCAGAACTGCACGCAGTATTCCAGTAGTGGTCATACCAGTGCCAAATACAGAGATAAAATAACCTCTCTATTCCTAATCAACATATTTATGCATCCAAGGAGTGCATCAGCCCTTTGGCCATAGCGTTGCACTGGGAGATCATGTTAGCTGATTATCCACCATGACTCCCAAATCTTTTTCATAGTCACTGCGTCCCAAGATAGAGTCCCCCATCCTGTAAGTATGGCCGATGTTCTTTGTTCCTAGATGTATACAATTACATTTATCCATATTAAAATGCATATTGTTTGCTTGCGCTGAGCTTACCAAGTGATCCAGATCACTCTGTATCAATGACTTATCCTCTTCGTTATTTATCACTTCCCCAATTTTTGTGTCATATACAAACTTTATCAGTGATAATTTTATGTTATCTTCCAGGTCATTAATAAAAATGCTAAATAGCATAAAGCCCAGAACCGATCTCTGTGGCACCCCACTGGAAACATATCTGTTTGAAGATGATTCCCCATTTACCATCACATTTTGAGTCCTATCAGTTATTCAGCTTTTAATCCACTTAATGTGGTGCCATTTTAATTTTACAACTTTCTAGTATTTTTATCAAAATGTCATGCTGTACAAAGTCAACTGCCTTACAGAATTTCTAGTGCATTACATCAGCAAGATTACCTTTATCAAGCATACTTGTAATTTCATCCAAAAAAGATAGTTTGCCAGTATTTATTTTCCATAAATGTTGATTTGAATACATTACATAATGGCATATGGAGCTTTTTACCTCTAGGATACTCTTTTGAAGTTAGTACTGAAAGTTGTTACTACCCAAAATCCTATGTAAAATAAGATTGCTGGTTTCCGTTCATTTTCTAGTGGATAAGTGTCCAGATCACACAAACTATCCATATGAGCAGCACTAATTAGCAGTTTAAGCATAGAAGTCAAGGATAGAATGGTCATGAGAAGGAAAGTATTTGCTTATCCCTGGAACAGGTCTGAAACATATGCCAGGAGGTGGGGCATCATGGGGAAGTTTTAACTGCCACAAAACGTATTCTGTAAATGGAAGGCTTCCATTTTCAGGGCTTTCACTCCAGCACTAAATCCACAAAGGAAAAGGAAAAAACAGTGTTACTCATGAGAATAATTTACAAATTGGCTTATAAATTAGAGGCTTTAATCTTTCCCAGAACTCTATACTATGTAGGAAGACTCTATTATAAAGTGGTGTTTGACAAGGGTGTCTTCAAGAAGCAGCTACAGTCCCTTTTTGTTTTCTGCCATGAAAGGGGCATAAATGAATAAAATAAGATCAAGTGCTGATCTCAGAGAATAGGTTTCAGTTTTATGGAGGCAATAGCAGAACTTAAAAATGATCTTAAAGTTGATTATATCACAAAACCACACTCCTGAGATAACTTGAAAGCTTTTCTTCAAATTGCTGCATTGAAATGAAAGGGAGACAAAATAAAAGATACAGAAAAAGAAAAGGGAGAAAGTTTACTATATTATAAAATAATGGAATTACATATAATGGAGTCTGGAATAAATTACAGTATATGCATTAGAGAAAAAAATAATAAATTACCGCAGCTAACATTGTGTTCATTTTGGAACCAGTCTTGCAGTTCTTAGTCAAAGTTGCCATGAAAGTCAATTGCTTCTTTTTTAACAAAAAGAGAATTATGTAGAAGATAGCAAGAATAGTTAAGAAAAGCAGAATCAAATCTTTAACGCAACACTGAGAAGTAAAAAATAAAACACAACACAATTTTGTAAAGATGAGTTTAATTTTAGGTTATGTGATCAAGATCATGGCCCAGATTCTTTACTGCTGGCATAAAGCAGCTTTAAAGCCAGTACAGCTTTTATCAACCTACCACAGATAATACAGAGCCAGCGTAACAGCTCCTAAGCTATTCCTTTCCTTGTGGCTAATGTAGGGAGCATGGCCATGGCAAAGGGGCATGGGAAGAGCTTCCCTTCATCCTAGCAATCCTTGGATATTGTAATAGCACTTTGGGATCATTGGCAATGGGCACAAATTAGAACAGCCAAGGAGATTCTCCTGATGCACCTCTGCCACAGAGTCAGTGTAATGCAAAAGTGATTTAAAATCCTCACGCAGCTTGAAGATACCTTTGAATCGATCCACGCCCTCCTGAACTGTGTTTATACTTTCCTCATTTGCAGCTGAGGCTTTGGGCCTATATTTTGTGTTGAATATGATTCATTCTACATTAAATATCAGGCTTTTACTAGTAATAGAAAACCAGGCCCAGTAATACTTGGGGTAAGTCTACACTTACCCGTCGTGTCGGAGGCGTCGGATCGATGTTCTGGGTTCGATTTACCGCGTCTTGTCTAGACGCGATAAATCGAACCAGGAAGTGCTCCCCCATCGACGCTGGTAATCCAGCTCGATGAACGGAGTAGGCGGAGTCGACGGGGGAGCCTGCGCGCCGCGTGTGGACCCCGGGTAAGTACCTTTTCATTCGAACTAAGATAGTTCGACTTCAGCTACGTTATTCACGTAGCTGAAGTTGCGTATCTTAGTTCGAATTGGGGGGTTAGTGTAGACCAGCCCTCGCCAACCGCTCATGAAGTAAACTAGGGGCCAGAACCTTCTCCTATTGAAATCAATAGCAAATTGGAATGTGTAGATCGTTCCAATCTCCTGCTTTACCTTCTTGACACCAGGGTGACAGGCCACTGTTGTTAATCTCAGAACATTGTGGTGTTCATGGTTCTTTCATGCTTGAAGCCATGCGAAATGTTGTGTGTTAGTCCGCTTGGAAGACGCACTGGAAGGCCAACCTTTTTCTTTCTTTCTTTATTTATTTATTTATTTACGTACTACTTAGTTTTGTAAATAATACAAAGCCAAGAAATATAACAAAGAAGAAACGTCATCCTCAAATAAAAGAAATAAAACACAATAGGTACATGATATTAACAAGGATTTCAAGTGGCCTGAAAAAAAGCAGGAGGGGCTATCATAATCTGGGAATAGCAGATTTGGTAAAACAGTGTTTAAACTGCACCCTTCAGCAACCTAACTTGATTTTTAAAAAATTGCTGGGTCTGCAACCCCTTGTGACCCCTCACTTTAAGCAATCGTGATGTGATGTACATCTAATCACATTGTACCTGGAGGGAGAAGGAAAAAATAATTCCATTGATTATAATACAATGTGAAAAAGTCTTGAAACCCTCAAAACCCAGATCATGGGCCAAATCCTGGAACAATGATCCCAAAATGTCATATATACACTGCAAAAATAGTAGAGCTGATCAAAACACTCCAAATTTAGATTATTTTAATACATTTTTTCACTGAAATTTTAAATTTCAACTAAAATTGACTAAATTCTTGGTAAACATTTTCATGAAAAATCATCCTGGTTTTGATTGACTATAAAGTTGGTCAAAATACTGAATTTTGTATATAACATATTGAAATTTTGACCCAAAAAAAGGATTCATTTTTGTGAAAAGTGTTCACAAACAATTTTCCCTTTTTTTTTTTTACCAACCCTAAAAAATAACAATGTATGCCCTTATTCTAGACATCCACATGTCTCCTCTGGATTATGTTTTACGGGAATATTTCTCCCAGCCAGAGGAAATATATGGCAATGCAGAGTTTAATACAAGGAAAGCTAAGAATTAACCAAGAAAAAAATCACCCTAATGAGGATATAAAATAAATTCTGCTGACCAGGTTCTACATTTTGTGCTGCTGATCAGGCTGGGCACTAAACAAACAAAAATGTGCCTAATTAATTCCTAACGGAGCTCCAATGATTTCAAGTTATTTCAGTGGAGTTACACCAGAGGTGCTTTTGGTCCGTTGGGTTACTTAGGGTTGGATTCTGAAGCCAGCAAGAGTAAAAAAAACAAATCACATTTATATTTTAATATAAGCCAATTTGTTAATTGAGATAGAATTCTGTAGCTCAGAGCAGGGGGAGGACAAAAGAAATAGAGAATATTTTTAGACCAGTCATTATTAAATATACTAACTTTTGCTTAAATTTTGGGTCAAACCAGAAATGGAGCTATTTTAAAATATCAGCTTTGTTAAACATTCCATAACTTTGGAAGATCAATGAATTTAAGGTCTCGTCCAAACACTGTTAAAGTCAATGGGAGTTTTTCCACTGACTTCAATGGGCTTTGAATTTGGCCTTTAGTGACTATTTCCAGCCCTAGAATCTATGAATCTATGAAGGGAAAAAAAGTTGCCAGCATTTTGAAATTGACATACAAATCAAAGTACAGTTTTTAAGGTTCAAGAATATTGTTTTTTTGGTGAGGTAAAATTATTGTTCTCTTTCCAAGGGAAAGAGTGGTCTCAGAGTTACAAGGACACCATCCCTGTATTAGACTGATTGCCCTGACCTTCTGATCAAGTTGGGCTAGACCCAGGTGCCTTCTGAGCCCATCAACACTATTCCTGCATCTCAGTTCTAAACTCAGACAAAACTCTCATTTACTTCTCTGCAGAACTGTAGGACTTAGCCCAAGTGCTCTCTTTACCTGCACTCTTTAGGTTTAATTTGAGATGCAATGGTCTACAAAGTATATAAAAGCAGAGCAGGGAAAAGCTTTTTATGTCAATTTCCAGTAGTATGCAACTCAGAGTTAGATGGGAGAAACTGAGTTTTGGTTTGTTAAACTCTATGCAGTCCTAATATCTTGAAATGTGGTTTCATCTGCTCTCATAAGTTAAGTGGGGTTGTGCCTTTGATGGGAGACTTCTAAGAAAAATCCAGGTACTGTACTGCAGGAAGTGGAGTTGGTGATTCAGGAGGCAGTAATCCTCTTTCTGAGTCCGTACTGAGCTAGTTACTCATGACACGTGCATTGCTGGAAGTGCTGTCTCTTGAAAGAGAAGTAAAGCCAAGATCTTAACACTTGAAATGATTAAAATACCATGAGATATTTTGCAACGGTAGGAGTGCTACTCAGATCCTGGCTACATTCCACCTCAGGTAATTACATTCCCTCTCTAGTTCCAACTGGATACATTATTCTTAATTTTGCCCTCCCAAAACATTGCTGTTGTGGTGACAATCTTGTTCCTTATCTGATTAGCTGACTGCCCAATGCAATTTGGCAGATCTTTTCAACAGAGAATAAAATAAAGAAGGCTTTTCAGTTTCCAAATTAACCCTTATTTTTAGGAGTTTAAGTTTCAAAGCTAATGGCATCTTCTTGAATCCCTCTATAATACTGAGTAGTGTGCTTTGAAAGCAGTCATGCTGGACCTTATTCCACACTTTTTACATGTACCGCTGTTATCTCAGATAAAGTAGTCTCCATCAAGTAGAGGAAAACAGACTCTGTAAGTAATGTTGATGTTTGTTATTGTTTAGATTGTGTAGAACCCACCATGTTCTAGGTTCTTCTCCAATTCAGAAAAAGAGACAGTCCAGACCCCGAAGACCATACAGAATAAAAAAAACAAATGTAAGGTGAAGAAAAGCGATACAGTATACAGGCAAAGAGGTCAAGCAAGATGATAAGCAAATGTCTTGTTAGTTACATAGGGTTTATTTTCAAGTTAAACATGAACAATACCCTGTCTCTGCCTCCATTATCCTTCCACAATTCAGCCCCCTTGTTTCCCCCCATTCCAATTTCCACATGAATCCAGTTCCCTTGTACACTTTTCTCCTAGCACTGACCACCTTCCTCATTTAAACAAGCAAGTCACTTATAAGATAAATACATGAAAGAGAGAACCAAGGGACTTAGCAGTAAACAAGTTTCTTGGAGGTGCTTCAGAAAAAGTTCAGGAGGGACTTAAGTGAAGGGTAGTAACATTGTGGACCATCTAAAGAAAATGTTACATGCATAGTGGGCAATGTGGAAAAAAGCAGCGCCGTGGGCATGTTTGTGGGATATGTAAACAATAGGACTTCAAGAATGGCATCACGGACCGAATGGAGGGGATGAAGACCGCACAATAAGAGACGGGTAGATAAGCAGGGAGAAGTAAAGTTATATAGGGACTTTAAGGAGATCACAAGAAAGTTGACCTTGATACAGTGCTGAAGGGAGAGGGAATCAGTGAAATGACTGAGGATGTAGTGAGGGTTTCAGAAGAAATATCAGGAGTTCAGTTTTACCCATGTTAAGTTGTCAAGATGGCCAGACAAGATGGCAAGACATCTGGAAGATGTCAGTGAGATAGGCTGAGAGTGGATGCAGGGTTGCATAGAGGTAGTTAGGTCAGGAGTGTAAAGATAGAATTGAGAATCATCAGTGTAACAATGGTTGTTAAAGTAATGTGAGCAGATGAGGTTGCACAGAGATAGTGTGTAGAGAATTAAATAGCCCTAGTAAAGGGCTATATGCAAATATACAAAAATAGGGAAAGGAAAATTGAGCTTGGCTTGAACAAAAACAAGATAAAGTATTATTAAAACCAACACTTTAGTATATGCAGAAATATCAAATGGAAATTGTTGAATTATAAATAATATCCATGTCACTATCTAAACTCATAAAAAAAATACCCCCAACCACTTTTTGAGAATTCGAGAAGCTGTCCCTTTATCATTTAAGCCATTACAACCATGCTCTGATTCGGTAAACCTTCCCAGGAAGAAACAGCTGTGGCTTCAAGCCATTCAGTCCACTCACCAGATGAGACAAGGACTTTGCTTCCTCTAAAACAGGGATTTCAAACTCAAATCACCACGAAGGCCACATGAGAACTAGTGAATTGGCCCAAGGGCCGCATCACTGAAACCTTTTCATACAATGATACAAAAGTATAGTCAAAAATGAAGAGTAATATAGTATTCTATTAAAAGTCAATGTATTAACTTTTTAAAAACTGTAATGCAAAGAGGGGTTTTAATAAAATATAAACACTCAGTAATGTTTGGAGCTTGGCTGCCAGTGGAGTTGGCACATATGGCGGGCTGCAGGAAATAACTCCGTGGGCCGCATGTGGCACGCGGGCCGCGTGTTTGAGACCCCTGCTCTAAAAGTAAAGCATCCAACCAAACAGGCCAAGTGACATTTCTATTCCCTTTGGGACAAATGTCTAAAAAAGCACATAGTAGTTAATTGGCATGCAGCCAGCATAACATTCTCTGGCACATGCCCATTAAACTTTTGAGTTGCTGGCACAGAGCAGCTGCTACATTCTACCTCAGAGATAGCTGTATTTCAGTGGTAATAATTAAACTGAAATATACATACAGAGCTAAATTTTGCCCTGTTACACCCAGTTAACCCCACTGAAGACCATGGGAGTAAAATTAGAGGGTTTGCATGGGTGCTACCCAGTAGTGTGCTGCCAGCCTTTTATCAAGGAGCTCTTTAAAAATAATTTCCTCACTTCCCCAGAAAAATCCATCAATTCCATAATCCTCTTGCCCCCCATAAAACAACCCAGCTCCATAGTTTTCTCCCACAAGACCACCAATCCTTCACCATACCTCAAATCTATCGATCCTTTCATCCTCCCCACACTCAACTCCATCAGTCTTTTCACACACATCCTGCCCATGATTCCTCCTATCTAGCACATCCCTAAGTGGCTGTGCTTCATAATAGCAGCTGTAGTTTGTCCTGCAGCCTCTGCTAGCAGTAGTGGTAGACAGGGTGTCCTGCTACCTCTGGGTGAGGGTTGGTTGTTTGGTTAGGTGGGAAACAGATCCTGTCTAAACACAAAAAGTGGTCAGTTGGGAAACAGGGTTTAAGGGCCTTGGGTGAGTTGGACTCCTGTGACTTGCTGGTACAGTGGGTTGTGTAAAGAAGCAAGTCTCTCTTGGCATGGGAGTTCCTGGTATGAGCAGATCTCTACTGGCATGTGTGTGGTATCTAGGATACATGGGTCTTCAGTTTCTTGCCCAGTGCCTTTCTTTAAACTCCAGACTGGAGCTGGATAAATAGGCCAGCCAGGAAGGGAGAGATAAGACTACAGTGGCTATAGGACTTCCCCATGTCCTTTCTTCCTCATGCACTCCTAGAACAACTGGCAAGGCTGGGAGTAGAGACTATGCATGGTTCATCCTCTCCCCACCCCCTGCACTAGGACTCGGGGGAAGACACACATGGGAAGTACATTGGAGGTACACCTGCACTGGAGCAGTTGCCTTAGGAACTACCAGTTGACTGGCCATGTCTACGCTAGCGAGTTTACAGCAGCACAGCTGTACCGGTGCAGCTGTAAGATTGTTTGTGTAGCAGCAGTTTGCTGATGGGAGAGAGCTCTCCCGTTGACATAATTAAACCACCTCCAATGAGCGGCAGTAGCTATGTCAGCGGGAAAATGCCTTCTGCTGACATAGCGCTGTCTACACTGGTGCTTCTGTCAGTGTGTAACTTATGTCATCAGAAGGATGTTTTTTTTCACACCCCTGAGCGACATCAGTTATACTGACAAAAGTGCTAGTGTAGACAGACATAGCCTCCGTTAAATCCAAATCATTTTAACGAGCAGGGTGGGTCTGTGAATCAATACTTTGCCTCCTCCCTTCCCAAACATAACCAATTCCTGTTCGCCACAGTCACATCATTATGAGTATAACTGGCCTGAGTATTTTGGTGAGGGTTAGCAAGGTGATTCTTTGACTTACACCTCAAAATTAAGAACTCATGTTACATTAAAAGGGAGAAAGGGGGCAGGAGCAGGGGCTTGGACTAGATGACCTCCTGAGGTCCCTTCCAACCCTGATATTCTATGATTCTATGACCCAGTCTCATATTGCAGAAATGAATCCTGCCTGTTTCTACTGAGCCTAGTTATCAATTTGCAGCAATTTACATTTTCACGGCCATCCTCACAGGGGTATTGGAACCATTTTTATACGGGGGTGCTGATGATGGAAACATGTATTTGGTTGTTTTTATTACTACTTCATGCCAGGGGGTGAGGCAGCACCCCTAGTTCCAGCACAACTGACCTTCACTAACACAAAGGCTAATTTTTTTAAACAAATTCTGATTTTCCCCTTCATGAAGCTCAAAGGCCAAGTTCTGTTAACAAATGGCTCACATAAACACCCACCAACCCCCTCCAACTGATCACTGGTATGACAAAGGGAAAAATGTGTCCCACTGTCTGTAAAGCACTTGGTAATGAAAGGCACCATGTAAAATATTTTCATAATGGAAACTAACTTGAAATCTTAACGATTGTGGTTGCTATCACTCCTGTTATAATTAACACCATGTGTATTAGTACTTAATACTGTATATGATTAAACTAGCTCACAGAGGAAAGCTGGGTATGTTTTTTTTTTAACCAGAGGGCAGAGGATATGTCTTCCAATTTGTTCTTTTAATCTCTATATTGAATTTTTGAGGGAGCTGACAAAAATATATACCAGTAGAAAGAAAACAATACTGAGACACAAATATTCTCACATTTTTTCAGTAAATGTACTGTGAAAATAATAGTTACATGAAACACCATTAATATAATTTTACTAAAAATATACCATTGCAAATTTACCTAGATTAGCAACTAACATCTCCCAGATTAATTATTTTTACCTTGAAAGGGGGTCTAAAAAAAGAACTAACCCTCTATGTACTAGATTTCTTGCAATCTGAGCTCTCTTGAATTATCTATCACTTACAAGGGCTCATTATCAAAGTACTGTACAGGGTTTTAGCTGTAAAACACCAAGACTTTTGGATTTTATTTTAGTGCAATGCTCTGAAGAAAAATATTTTTAAAGGGGAAAATAAGAAGTTCTTTGTCACTTTCTTAGTGCCTTGGATCTAGATGGAACATCTAATGCTGTGATGTTTGCTCTTTTGACTGCACTTTGGCCACCTCTGCTCTAACACTCTGAGGTACAGTATTTACTATATATTTATCATGAGCTACATGGACTCCAAGCAGCTTACCAAATAATTTTCCACTATCATGCAATTTGGGGAAATTTAATCTTTTTTTCTTGTCTATCTCTGTGCTGCAAACAGAAAGCCTGTGCTTCCTCCACACCCACTCCCTTTGCCAATAACCTCATTGTAACTTCCTGTCAGTTTCACACACTCTGTGGTGAACTTCCTCTGAGCAAGAGCTTTATCTGAACACACCATATTAACCATTTGCTTATGAAGTATTTTCCATAAATATAATTTCTTAACATTTAAGTCTTTTAATACATTTGTATTCAAATGAGAGAGAACACTTCAAGAAAAAAGGCATTTTAACTTTAAGAAAAAAGGCATTTTATATTACTCAGTATAAAACTAATATGAATGGGGGGAGAAGGCTCAAGAAAGGTCATAGTTCCTTCAACTTTAATGAGTCCCCTGCCCTGTGGCAATGGAGGTTAATGATAGATTGTAAGGGTTGGGAGGCTTAATAAGGCATGTCCAGAGTAATAATATTTTGTGTTGATATGATACCAATTATCCAAGGATCTCAAAGCACTTTACAAATGTGGGTAAGAATTAGGGGTCTATGCATTTGTTTTAATTTTTTACATTTCCCCCAGTTTTTTTAGTAATATAAGGAGCTCTTTATAAATTGAGATCAGGATTAAACCAATCTCATGGTTTTAACTGATCTGTAACTATTAGGAATTAGGATGAGACCTTGGTGGGGAAGCAGATTCTTCCTTATCTGCCTATTGTGGGGTTTCTTGCACCTCTTTTTGAAGCATCTGGTGCTTCTCTGGGTTGGAGATGGGATACAAGACTAGACAGACCATAACTCTGATCCAGTATGGCAATTCCTATGTTCATGCATCCGATGAAGTGGGTACTAACCCACGAAAGCTTATGCTGAAATAAATTTGTTAGTCTCTAAGGTGCTACAAGTTTTTCTTTCTTATTTTCGTTATGTCCCTAGAGTTAGCCTTCTCATATTTCAGTTCCCGACTGATGGCAATACCACAGGAAGACTAGATCTTGCTTTATTTCATTCCCTAAACACTCTCTCTGAGGCAATACATGACAAGCATGAACATAAGAGATGCCAATCATGAAGTATTTGCGATTGTGCAAATCCTAACACAGAGATTGGGGAACTGGGCTCAACAGCCATCCTTGACCTCCCTGATTTGAGTTGCTAGGACCCTGAGTGGGGCAGTCAAGAATAAGAGGGTAGTAAGTTCAAGGGGCTGATCACTCAGGGCATGCTGGCGGTAGTGGCGTAATAGACCAAGTCAGTGAGACTCCATTGGCATGACAAACTACACACGTTGTCACAGGCTAAACCTGACTCAGATCCTTAAGACACAAGGTGGGCGAGGTAATAGCTTTTATTGGACCAACTTAAAAGTGTCTGTCACAGGCAGGTACAAACCAGGCGGTGCTGGGCAGTAACCCACCTGTGTGGCCCCCGAGCGCCCACCCACCCACCCACGCCCCGTCCTAGAGCACCCGCCAGTACACCCACTCTGGGCCCACCCGTACAGCCTCCCGCCCGTGCTCCGATCAGCAGCCTCGCAGCCCTGTGTGCGAGAGACTCCCGCAGCCCTCCCTCAGCTCAGCCCCTCCTCCCTCCCGCCCGAGGCCCCCGCTACACCACCGGTACCCTGGCGGGGCGAGACGTGCCCGCCCCGCCCTCTCTCGGGCGCGGCTCCACTACCACTCGAGGGGACGAGGGAGTCACCCTGAGCCAGCGCGAGGGGCAGGGCGCTTCTATCTGAGTGGGAGGGGCCGCGGGGCCAGGGCTCGCGCGTGCGCAGTTTGGGAGCAGGGGGAGAGGTCACCTCTCCCCAACCCCCACTCCCGCCGCCGGAACGAGCTAGGGAAACCAAAGCGAGGCTCGGCGTGCAGCGTCCGCGTCACGACGACGGCTTCAAGCCTCGCCCAGGCAGCGGCAGCGAGAGAGGGAGCGGGCGTGCGGAGCAGGCTCGGCCGGGGAGGAGGCGACAGGGGGAGCGGCGGCGCCGTCCGGTAGGTGGAGGCGGCTGAGAGGGGAGCGGGGCGGCCGGGCGGGGCGCTCCGGTACCGGCCGGGCGGTGGCTGCGGCGTGGCTCTGGTACAGGTGGCCCCGCGCGGAGGGAGCGGGGCGGGCAGAGGGGGCCGGGGCGGCGGCCGCGCCGGCGGGAAGAGCGCGCTGTGCGGAAAGGGGGCAAGTGTCTGAACATGGCGGAGCAGGAACCGAGAGCGGCCGCCGCCGCCTGCCTCCGGCAGCGGGAACACCCGGCGGGGTGGGGGAGGCGAGAGTCTGGGGCTTGGCTGCCACTCGCTCCCCCGCCCCTCGAGCTCGCGGGGGGGACCGGACCGGCGCCCGCCCGCCTGCCCCGAAGTTAGAGCGGAAGCGGAAAGTTGTAACGCCGCAGCTCTGAGCTGCTCCCTGGGCCGGCCGGGGCGGGGGTCAGGGGCCGCTCGGCTCCGGGCGGTGAGGAAAGTTCTCACCCCCGCGTTGTCAGCCCGTTGTGGGAAGTCTGCGTCCAGCCCCACCTAGTCCGGCAGTATCAGCCGCTGGAGAGAAGCTGCTCAGAGTTTCCATCACCCTCCCCCGGCGTGGGGCGAGAGTGTCCAGCCCATAGGCCTCGTCCGTTTCACTTGCATTGGGCTGAGCCGATCCCCTGCCATGGTGTCGGCCCCCAAAGCTCGGGCATCACGGGCAACATATTGAGACTGCGTTGGCTCTTACCTCGTGAAATGTTCTCGCTTCATCCCTTCAGGCTGGGGTGTTCGGGTGGGGTTTTTTTGTGTGTGTGTGTTTTGTTTGTTGCTTTTTGCTTTTAAACTTCTGGTTTCGGTGCTATTTATACATTGCCTCAAGTGTGCTGAGCACTTCGGTAATGGGGCTAAGAAGGCACAGTGCCTGCCCAGAAAGAGCTTGTGATGTAAAAAGTCAACACTGCAGTCATTTAATGTTTCTGAATTTTCTGACCCATATCTGAATAAAAAAGGAAAAGAAACCTGTGGAATTCGTAGGTCTTAAGCCCAGAAGGGGCAATTATGATCATCTAGTCAGAATTCCTACCTAATACTGGCTGAAAAACCTCACCCAATTACTTCTGTATCAAGCCCACAACTTTGAGGTATAGTATATATTAGAAAGGTATCCATGGTGGCATGACTAAAAGTTGTCAAAATTTATGCTGCAGAAGAATAAAATGAGGCTTTGCAGGAAGTGATCATTATACTGTATTCTAAATTGACAAAAGTTGGACCGTGCAACATTTACTGAAATGCTGTTACTTGACTTTTTAAAAGAAATGGTTAATAAATGCTACTTAGGAAATATGACTCTTCATTTTGAAAAAAGAGTTTCTATATTACTTGTGCTATAAGTGCGTAACTGTGTGGCTCCAAAAGGGAATATTTAGACAACATCACAAACTAAGCATTTTTAATTCAGTGGGGACTCACTCATCTGGAAGTTTTGTTAGCACATTTAATTAAAATATAACAGCCAGTTCTTGTATAGGAACTCTGAGATTTGTGAGTTCAAGCATATAATAGGTGGGCATTAAAATAGTCCGACAAAGCTAGTGGAATTGATATTTTCCAAGGCTTTCATGGCATGTGTACACATAAATTCCAAGTTATTAAAAAAATCAAACATCTTTCAGTAGGATCTATGCTTCTTGACTGTCCTAGTTAGTTTTACCAACTTATGTCACGTGTACTGCACAACAACCACTCAAATGAGACAAAGTTATAGTTCTTTATATTAGGTCATACATTGATACTGGAAAGGGATTTTTCTGTTCTTTGGTAAACTTAAAATAACTCTTAATGCTTAGTTTAAAAGTTTGTGGCTGTCTTATACCTTTGTTAGATGGAATGCTAAGTAAAGGGCTGAATTCAGTGCTTCTAAATGTCCTCACCTATCTTGTTCAGGTTTCTAGTTCTTTATTTCTCTGTCCACTGCCAATTGCCTACAACATAGCATATCTATCTTTCTGGCTAGAAATGAGCTCACCGACTGCTCAATGAGGGTTATGTCTACACAGCTGTGAGTGCACTTTCCAGTGAGAGAACACAGTGTGGCTGTGGTGGCTTGTGCAGGCTGCCTGAATACAGTCCTGCCTGATCCCCTCAGTATATACTCAGATAGCTAGCCTGAGCCACCACCCCTGCTGTGATAGCCACACTACTATTTCTGTCTACCTCTGGTGGAAAGCCACCCTTCCAGTTGCTATGTAGACATACCCTAAAGAGAGAGACTGGCAGCAGAGTAGTAGTTTTTTCATTCAAAGCTGAAAGAGTCTGTTATGCCAAACTGTAGTTAAGTCTTAGATGTCTTTACAAACCCCTGTGGTCTGCTGTTGTATATGATAGTGTCTCTACTTAGTCAGTTAAGGCCATTTATCCTCTCTAGGTACCTGCCTGTTGCATGGACATATCCTCTACTGAAGCTGTGAGATTGCTAGACTACAATTGTTAAATGCAAGGTTTAAGATTAAGCAAAGCTTGCGTCTTCATACTATTGATAAGCTGCTGTATACCATTTAAATGTTACATCAGAGGTGGGAAAACTACGGCCCCTGGGCTGGATCCAGCCCATCAGGGCTTTGGATCCGGCCTGTGGGATTGCCACCCCCGTGGTGCCACGGGGCTAGGGCAGGCTCCTGCCTGCCGTGGCCCCGCGCCGCTTCTGGAAGCGACCGGCACCACATCTCTGTAGCCCCTGGAGAAGGCAGTGGAGCAGAGGGCTCCATATGCTGCCCTCGCCTGCAAGTACCTCCCCCGAAGCTCCCATTGGCTGCTGTTCCCTGTTCCTGGTCAGTGGGAGCTGCGGGGGAGGGGGGTGTCTGCAGGTGAGGGCAGCGTGCAGCGCCCTCTGCTCCCCTGCCTTCCCCAGGGGTTACAGGGACGAGGTGCCAGCCACTTCTGGGAGTGGCGCAGGGCCAGGGCAGGCAGGGAGCCTGCCTTAGTTAGCCCCACTGCGCACTGCTGCCACAATGGAGCTGCTCAAGATAAGCGGTGCCGGGCCAGAGCCTGAACCCCTCCTGCACCCAACTCCCTTCCTTCAGCCCCCTCCTGCGCCCCAACCCCTTGCCTTGAGTCCCTTCCTGCACACCGCACCCCAACCCCCTGCCCCAGCCCTACATTCATAGCCGTGCATGAAATTTCCCCATCCAGATGTGACTCTAGGGCCAAAAAGTTTGCCAACTCCCATGTTACATGATACTACTTACAACAAAACTCATCGTGCTTAGAGCATCCTCCCTACTGAGGTTGGAGTAACTCTGAAATAATACTCTTTTTCACCTCTAGGTTTCTGTTACCAAGGTAGACTAGAAATAAAGTTAAAGGCACGCCAGCTTTTGACTTTCAATTTAAAATTGAGTTATGTCTCCTAGGCGTAGCCTTCAGTCTGTCTACCAATTTTCATGGTTTTACATATAAACATGTAAATAATATATAAATTTTCTCCCCTGTTGCTCTGTGAAAAAGACCCACAAAAGGGGAAGGTAACTATACAGACGGTATGGCGAAATTGGCTATCACAAATTGCTGTAAAATGTACAAAATAAAGAAACTGAGGGTAAACAAAACTTTTATTTTAGGTGTGGTAATCTTGTTAGTGTTCATCTGAGTGGGTGGAGTACTCAATACAGTAGAACCTCAGTTACAAACACCTTGGGAATGGAGGTTGTTCGGAACTCTGAACAAAACGTGTTTCTTTCAAAAGTTTACAACTGAACATTGACTTAATACAGCTTTGAAACTTTACTTATGTAGAAGAAAAGGCTGCCTTTAACCATCTTAATTTAAATGAAACAAGCAGCGAAAACAGTTTTCCTAATTTGTCAAATCTTTTTACATGTAACAGTACTGTACAGTATTTGCTTTTTTGGTCTCTGCTGCTTGATTGCATACTTCTGGTTCCAAATGAGGTGTGTGGTTGACCAGTCAGTTTGTAACTCTGAGGTTCTACTGTACTATTGCAATATGGGGTATATAATATTTTGGATATAATTGTGCTATCTTGATTGAAAACCCGACTATGAGGCCAATTCAAAACCAGAAGTAAAACTGAGCCTGTATGAGCCAATTTCTGTTTCGTGCTGTGCTGGGGAAATGTTGGTACCAAGTAAAATTGACTACCATTTCAGTTTTGGTGAAACTGCTGGAGTAGCAGCACAGGTATAAATCTGGGGGAGAGTAGGCCCACAAAATAGACATTTCTGAGAGGATTGAAGGAGGGAGAAAGTGTACTGGAGTTTAACAGTAACACAGTGGTGGGCAACCTGCCGGCCGCATGCGGCCCATCAGAGTAATCTCATTGTGGGCTGCGAGACATTTTGCTGCTGATTATTGTCCGCAGGCACGGCCCCCCGCAGCTCCCCGTTCCCAGCTAAAGGGAGCTGTGGGAAGGGGCAGGTGCTGGTTCAACTTGTGTGGTAGGTTGTTTCTCTCTAAATACATATGTACAGTATTGCCTGTTTACACACTTGTATAAGCTAAAATGATGTAAACATAATGACAAAATGCTAATGAATCTTCCATTAGTATATTGTGTTGAAGCAAGCCACGGGCCTTATGAAGTGCTCTGGTGGGCTGCAGGTTGTGCACCCCTGTTTGAGAGCTCTCAGTTCACTTTCCACTAAAACTAAATTCATTTTCTCAAACAAATTGTCACAACTTCCAATGATACTTACCTCCTTTTTCTAACTTACAATATAGTTATGGATAAGGCGATAATTTAGTCACAGGTATCTTTAGTAAAAGTCATAGACAGGCAATGGGCAATAAACAAAAAGTCACGGCCAGTGACCTGTCCCTGACTTTTACTAAAAATACCTGTAACTAAATCTTAGGTGGTGGGGGAGGAGGGGTGCTCCAGCAGACGTGTGTGTGCGCACGTGCGCTCCAGTGGTTGCTGCTGCTCCTGGACAGGCGACCCGGGGCTCCGGGCAGGGGGTGCTGGAGCACCCCAGCTGCTCAGGCAGCCCTAGGGTCAGCTGCACCAGCAGCTGCGGAAGTCATGGAGGTCCCAGGAAGTCACAGAATCCTTGACCTCGGTGAAAGATTCTCAGCCTTAGTTATGGTAACATCAGAATCTTAAAGTTCAGTGCGTGGCTGTGGGCAATGACACTTTTCAGTCTGCTTTGGTATGTATTTTGAAGCAGGAGATGTGTGTTCTGTAATGTCAAAGTATCTGCAGCCCTGCTGAGTTGGATACAGAACCTTGTGTTTGCTCATCTCTATTGCGTCTGTGAGAAGGGATGTTTTGGACATACTCTTTCATTCATTAGGAAGAAGAGGATCAGAAGTAACTAGCACAACTCCTTACGTGCACATACACATACCAGCTTACTGTCCTTGACCATACACCTGACTAGAGAGGGTAGTTTCTCTAGGGCCTTGTCAAGAGTTAGAAAAAGTTGAGTTTCATTATTTAAAAAGTTAGCTGAGATGTCATGTGCTGTTTAAAAAAACAAACAAAAAAACCAAACCACTCTGGTAGAATTGACAAGGAGTTGAACATGTTTTCAAGTGTCTAAGTGCTAGTACACTTTAAACAGCACTAATTAAAACATCTAGCAAAATATTCTTTAAAAAGCACCTCTTTTCCTAGCACTTGTCCTACATGGGGCACCTGACTGTCTTAATAATAGTGGAATAGCTAGTCACACTCAGACCAGAATAGTGTCCACATAGGAAAGTTATACTGGCACCGCTCTAGTGGAATAGCTATTCTGCTATAGCTACACTGTTCAGTTTCCCCATGTTGACAAGTCCCAAGTCTAGATAAGCACTACCTGGTAGCCACCATACAGAGCAAATCAATATCCCTCCCTCTAGCATTGTGGTAAAATCCCTCTTCCAGAAATGAAATTAGTCCTGTGAATTATTTTTTAGCTGCAGACTACCGTGTCTCCTTCTCCAGATAGAAAAACCTATAAAATATTTAAGGCTACTGAAATAAGGGTGATTTAAGTTTCACACTTGTTTATATACTGTTAAGTGGTTCTCAACCACCTCCATGCTGTGACCGCATGTTATTACAGAAAACATTTTTGAGCACTTTCTCCTTTCTAGCCATAAACAAAGGGAGGAGGGTTGCGACCATCAAGGTTGAGAACCTATAAAGTAGTTAACTTTGGATACAAAATGAAACTGCTGCTGATATAGCTCCATCATTTCAGAGATACTTCTCCTTAATGTCACCATATTTTGACTCCTGGTTCTTCTGTGGTGGTTTTCACCAAGTGCACTCTAGTCATGTGTGGGACCTTACAGAAGTTCCTCCTCTGACAGCACTAGGGTGACCAGATAGCAAGTGTGAAAAATCAGGACAGGTGTTGGGGGGTAATAGGAGCCCATATAAAAAATAAAGCCCCAAATATCGGGACTGTCCCTATAAAATTGGGACATCTGGTCACCCTAGACAGCACCCCAAACTACTGTTGCAATGGAACTTGGAAAAGCCACTCTGCAATATCAGGTTTAAGTGTAGTAGCCGTGTTAGTCTGTGTCAGCAAAATGAAAATAAGAAAGAAAAACTTGTAGCACCTTAGAGACTAACAAATTTATTTCAGCATAAGCTTTCGTGGGTTAGTACCCACTTCATCGGATGCATGGAATGAAAATATCACTGCAATATCACTTTATGCTTAGTCCATAGATTCCCAACTGGAAAGCCAAATGGGAGTGAACACTACTTGAAGCAACTGCTGCTATGCAGACATGGAAGGACTTTGCCAGGGCAGGAAGGCCAGGCAGCAGCACAGAGATATAGATCAACCCCCTCTGTTGAAGGTGTTTCTTCCCTGGAAACCATGTGGCTAGGAGGCTGCATCTCTGGTCTCTTCTGCAAGCCTCTAATTTTTAATCCTGTGAGGGGGATTCTCAGTTTCCGGGGCCACTTGTACCTTTCCTGAAGGCATTGCAACATAAAGGGCGAATTATTTGAACCTTAATTGCATCCATTTCCTCTGAACAAGTATATTATGTGCCAGTGTTACTAGTATCTCCAGAACTAATACATGGACAAATAATCTTAGAACAGCTGTTATAAAATAGAAAGGTCCTATAAATTGCAGACAATGTTAAAGGTGATCTTGAATTTTTTTTTTTTTTTTTTAATTGGACTTGTCCTTTTTTGCTTCATGGTATATTTGCTAGGGCTGAACGTCCTCTTGTTTTGTAACCTTGGAAATATCAGACTTGTTGGGAATGTATTGTTAGCTCTCTCTCTCTCACCTACATAAAGAGTAGAGAAGTTTGAATGTTAAACAGACTTGCTTGTTTGAGTACTTAGTTGCTGAAACTAAGTCTCTTAAACGGTTTTTAACAGTCTGAATTTCTCTAGATTAAAAGGGGAGGTCTGGATTAACCATGCCATTTCCCCCTAGGGCCTGGTGTAAGCCAAGTTTAGCACTCGTTCCTTGATTTAGTGGGTCAAGATTGACCATGGGGAGACCCTTTTTGTTGACCACTGAGGTAGTTTGTGGTAGATAATCCTGACCTAACCCTTCCTAATAATCTGGACTGTTCCTGACTAAAGCAGGAGCATTGCTCTCCATTGCTCAGTGTTAATTCTCTTGGCTTTTGATGTCACCCTAGGACAGTAGGACCTCAGAGTTACAAACACCAGATTTATGAACTGACCAGTCAACCACACTCCTCATTTGGAACTGGAAGTACACAATCATGCAGCAGCAGAGACCAAAAAAAAGGCAGTACAATATACTGTGTTAAATGTAAACTACTAAAAAATAAAGGGGGAAGCAGCATTTTTCTTCTGCATAGTAAAGTTTCATAGCTGTATTAAGTCAATGTTCAGTTGTAAACTGAACTGTTTGGAAGAACAGCCATAATGTTTTGTTAAGAGTTACAAACAACCTCCATTCCTGAGGTGTTCGTAACTCTGAGGTTCTACTGTAGTTCTCCAGTCCTCCGAGGCTTCTAATTTGGATTGCATCTGAGTTTCTAATGTATGAAGCTTTAAAAAAAACTTTATATATCATGAAGAAGCAAGAAAACTGCACCTATTTTCTTTAAAGATGACCTGCAAATGAGCAGTTTGTCAGCAAGCTGTATAGAGGAGTGTGGGGAAGTGAGGAAGGGAAAACTAAATGTTTCAGTATTGTTTACATGTGCAGAGAAGCCCCATTGAAGTCTAAGATTTGTATGTGGAGTAACTGCTGGATCAGGCCCACCCAGTTATTTATGTTTTTTAAAAAGGCTTGATGGAAAATTAATTTGCTCGTTTACAAAGACGCTTAATTGCAAAATGTATTATTGTGTATAAACTTGGGTTGCTTGGGTACTTATTGCAGGAGCAGTAGTGACAGCTAAGTAAGCTTGTGTAATGATATCCATTTTAATCCCCCTACGTGCAATTAAATACAAATTTATGAATTTTTATGATTGGATATCTTCCAGGCTTTGTCTATAAAAGGCAAACTGCCTTATGGAAATCATAAGTTACTTTTCTCCCTAAATTTGGGGAAAGGCAGGAATGATCTTTTACTTATTCAAAAATATTGCAAACATTTTAAAATAACATAAAGCTTAAATATTTGAGATTAAAAAGGTATAGAATAGAAATGATTATTGAAGTGTTCATATGAAACTTGTTCTTGAATTCCAGTTATAACGCTTTGAAAACCTCATTCTTCACATTTAGCAATAAAATCCCATTTGAAATATACTAAGCTTGTGGTACTTGCAGCTGAAACTAAACTGCTGTTGCATGCATGGACAGTTCAACTGAGTAGTGAAGCAAGTGTGTTAGGCATGCATGTGGTCTGATGCAGCTACTCTGCAGGTGCTCTTTGCTCAATCCCTTTGATGTTACTAAATGTGAAGGAGTTCAAATGGATTTCTGGTCACTTTGTAAGATACACAGGCAAGAGCCCTCCTCTAAGTTTTCCTCAGCTATGAAGTTCTCAGGAGAACAGCTTCTTGCTAAGTAGATGAGAAAAGATGACCCAGTAGAGTGTAGCTAAAGTAGTGCCTATGTGGGGCTTACACAAATTGCGAATTATAAACAAAAAAACATTAGAAGAATGAAAAGGTGCAAAGTCAAGCACTCAGACATTAGGAAATGCCAGAATTAAGCTTGCCTATAAGACCTTATTTTGGTTGGGGGTGGGTGGGTGTGCTGTTACAGGTTTCAATGACGTGATACAGTATTTTTTTCACCAGGTCTCGTCACATTCAGTGTGCAGGATGAATGGTGAATTCAACTCTTTTTTTTTTTTTTTTTTTTTCCCATCCTCATTCAGTGTGTGGCCCCATGCCTTATTTGCTGCATGTTATTTAAAACCTAAATTGATTACTGTATTAATTTATGCATGGGTTTTTCTACGCTACCACTCATTGCCATACCATCTGTTTCATGTTTCACAAACATTAATGAATTTATCTCTTGAAGTAAGATGGTGGTATTCCCAGCTCTCAGATGGAGAGCTGAAGCACACACACTAAAGCTAAAAATATTCACTAATTTTGATGCCCAAGTTGATGTAACTAAGGCCTGACTTCTTAGCACTTTTATACTGCTTCATATGTTCAAAGCACAGCTCTCCCATTATTTTGAATTGCATTTTTAAGCATTTGTCACATCTTCAAATTAAGCCTGGAGTGGCTCAAGGTAGGCACAGAGAAAATGAGGAACTTTACAGGTGACTGGCCATTGTGTGTTAGGTTCTTGTGTCTTGCTCAACATTGCGTGATAACTTTGTGGCAGAAGCAGGGATAGAATCCAATTGAGAGTGGCATTCAGCTGCCTTAACTGTAAGACCATCCTTTCTCTTCCTGCACCCTTTTGCCTCCTTTACTACATACCTTCCAACTTCAAGTGATGGCAACAGCCTCATTCTCTACACAACACTGACACATTCCCTGCGCACAGGTCCTTTCAGTGCACTGAATGAGAGTCATTAGAGATGGAAATTTCAGATCCGCAGCAGACTTCTGCCCCTTAAAAAGGGGTAACTAGTAAAAGTGGTGGGCTGTTATCCTCCATGTGGACCAGCCACGAGAGAGAGATGAGGCACACTTTGCCAGTGGTATTCACAGCTGTTTGCTGACAACCAAGAAATGTTGGGACTCTGGAATCCTGGATTCAATTCCAGGTTCTGCAGAGGATTATGCTCTAATACAGGGAAGGGCAAACTACGGCCTGCAGGCCAGATCTGGCCCATCAGGGCTTTCAATCTGGCCCATGAGATTGCCAGCCCCATGGCGCAGTGGGACTAAGGCAGGCTCCCTGCCTGTCCTGGCTCTGCACCACTCCTGGAAGCGGGCAGCACTATGTCCCTACAGCCCCTGGGAGACAGAGGGAGGGGCGCAGAGGGCTCTATGCGCTGCCCTTGCCTATGGGCACTGCCCCCCGTGGCTCCCATTGGCTGGGAACGGGGAACCACGGCCAATGGGAGCTTCGGGGGTGGTACCTGCAGGTCAGGGCAACGCATGGCAGAGCCGCCTGCTCCACCCCACCCCAGGAGTCACTGCTGGACATGCTGGGCACTTCCAGGAGCGACGCGGGACCAGAGCAGGCAGGGACCCTGCCTTAGTCCCACTGTTGGGCCAGAGCCTGCACCCCAAACCTCTCCTGCACTCTGCACCCCAACCCCCTGCCGTGAGCCCCTTCCTGCATACCGCACCCTCTCCCACACTCACTCCCGCACCACAACCCCCTGCCCCAGCCCTACATTCATGGCCCTGCATACAATTTTCCCACCCAGATGTGGCCCTCGGGCCAAAAAGTTTGCGCACACCTGCTCTAATAGATGCAGAAGGGTCTAACTTGTGTATCCTTCCCCAGTCTACCCCTGGCCCCTCTCCTCTCTTTACACCTCTGCATTTGAGCAAGTCAGGCAGCTTCTTTATACTTCACACTGTCTGTGTGCCAGGAAGAAGAACAAGAGTACAAGAATGTCTCCCTATTACTAGTTCTAGTGCTTGGAGGAACAAATGCTCTACTCCAGGGCTGAGTAAGACTTTTTATGCATGTTCAGTCTTCTGTGCGATCTGTTGCATTCTCAGTTTGGTCAGCATGTAGGAACAGTGGGGATGGAATAATCTTAATGCAGATGGAATGTTTGGAGAATAATGCTTCTAACATCTCTACTGCGCATAAGATTTACTGATAAGTGCCATATAAGGGATAGGCTATTATATGTGAACTGAGATTTTTCAGGAACTAATAACTTAACTAAATGTGGGTAGATTGTTGTGTCCAAGACACATCCTTGACTGCAGGTGTGATTCCTTTGACAAATTAAGTCTCTGATCTAAAATATGGGAGAGCAAGAGCTCAGTAATATGGTTGCAAGAAAATTTTAACATTGTCAAAACTCCCTTTCCCCTTATTTTGGAGGAAATACCTGAACTTTGAAAAATTCAGCTTGAGGCAAAGGTCCTACTTGGAAAACTTCAGCCTGACTGGTTGAAATTAAGCCAATTTTTGAGTAACTGAAAGCAGGGTCTTATATTGGGAAGTATTAGCCAAGCTTAACTATATAGGTATTGCTACAAGCACCATCTACATTTCTCTTCTAAGCTTTGCTAACTTGCAAGTTCTACTTAAACATTTTAGAGCAAGATTATGAAAAAAAGAACTAGTATAGAATCTTAAGTTAAATTTGTGTGGTTAAGAACTTGAATCAGGAAATGACAGAATATGTTTGTGCAGCCTTAAAGGTGACTTGCAAAGGAAGAAAAAAGGTGTTTGTACCCTTTAATCTTTTCATGATGTGTAAAGAAGTTCTGAAATTTCTAACTTCTGTTGCATTAGAAATTTGGGTCCTGTGTAGCTTGGAAGATTAACTGGAAAACTAGTGCAATGACATTAGAAGAACAAAGGGAAAATTGAGAGGGGAAAGATTAGTCATCTTAAAATCTTACTTTATAGTAAAATTTTAAAGAAAGGCTGTCTTAAAATTGAGGACACTACCATTTTAGGTAAGGTGTAAGCACTAACAATACAAATTCTGAGACCTCCCAAGCACTGTTTGAAACCAAAGATGATGAGTTGGTATTCCTGATTTTTCAAAGATGACTTAAAAAATAGACAAACCTTCTTAAAAGCAACTAAACTTACAGATCTCCTTTATATGTCATAAAGAAGCAAACGTGCACATGCTCAGTTTAAAAAATATATATATATTTGGTGGTTACCTTTTAACTCTTGTATATATCGAATAGTCTTTCATTACAAGATACTATTTTAGAGCTAGTCAAAAGTTTTCTGACAAATGTTAAGTTTAATTGGAAAATACCAGTTTGCTGAAGTGAAATGTTTTGGCATCTGTAATGGTTTCAAGGAATCTGCGAACGAGCCCATGTTCCAGAAAGTCAGCCAGCCCTGCTCTCAGCACTGCTGGATGACATGCTCTGTGGCAGCGCTGTTGAGCTTCCTGTTCTGCAGCAAGGAGCCCATAACTCTGAGAACCTGGGCTCCGACTGGGTCCTTGGCAGCCTTGGCATGTCAGGGCTTCCAGGCTCTCTGCTTGGAGCCAGGAACTTGAAAGTTCTAAATGCCCCAGCTCTAGTCACTGGTCGACTGGCCATAGTAGGGAGGTGGAAGTCCTGTGACCAACTCTGAATCCATGCCTCTGGGGCAGCCATGCAAAGCAGATTGCCCCAGGCTCGGGATCCCAAGATTGCCAGTCTCCTGGTCTAGCTGTCGTGTTGCCTCATTAGGAGTCAGTTCAAAACGAGATGCTGAAATATTTAAATGTCTCATGAACCAAGAACTCTGAATTTTGGTTATCTCTAACTACTGTATTTCTGAAACATAGTATTCTAACTCTTACAGAACTCTTAACCTTGCCATTTCTTGATTCGAATGTTTAATTCTGCTCTGGTAGCTAAAAAGTACATGATTGAAGAAACAATGGCAAAAATTTTAATATGCAGCAAGTTGAGGTATGTATCTGCCACATGCTGGCCTGTCTCAGACTAACTGTCCATATGTGGACCTTGCTGATATGCATTAGCAGTTTATTAATGCAATGCAATCTGGTCCTCTTTGAAGTGGGGCTAGATCAGATCGCATTAACAAACTGTTAATGTGCATCAGCAGCGTCCACACAAACAAATTTATCTCACACTCGCCAGCCAAGGACTGACCCATACACCAGCTGAGAACTAATTGTTCCTGCAGACAATCCCTGACAAAACTTAACTAAAGTAATTCCTTAGAGCATAGGTATAAAAAGAAGACAACTTCAGCAGAGACTGAATTGATTGATTTAAACTTGGGATGGATAAAATTTTCATATTGAAAGTTGGTTAAAATTAGTGACTCTTCGACTCAATTTCTTCCCCTAGTTTTAAGCTTCACCCAGAATATCTGAATGATGCTGCTGAAATGATTTGCATGAAATTAACAAAGTTGTAGTCTTAAATAGTGAGGTTAGGCATCAGCAGCAGTAACGGGTCCACAAATACTTTTATGGTCACAGTATAAATAACAGAGCTGTCAGTTGCTCATACTGAGGAAGATTGAGAGGCATTGGCTCACATTTAGAGGGTTCCTTTCATCCACAAGAAATGGGTTTTCTTAGTCTGATGGAGCATCCAGAAAAGTTCTGCTAACAGTGTTCCATAGAACACAAGTTTAGTGTGATTCATTAAAGTAAGTTGACATGGTCTCTCCGGTAAAGTCAATGCCATTATAATCCAGTAAGAACAGATTCTTGTCTGAAAGACCAAGGGAACAAAAAAGTGGGCACTGCCCCCTGTGGCTCCCATTGTCTGGGAACGGGGAACCACAGCCAATGAGGAGCTTCGGGGGTGGTACCTGCAGGTCAGGGCAGCACGTGGCAGAGCCGCCTGCTCCACCAACTTTGTATTTGTTTTTAAACAATTTTGTTAAACCATCTACATTAAAAGCCTTTTTTATCTGGCATGTTGAGGCAATGGGGGGTGCCGGTAAGTGGAAAAATTCCAGTTAACTAAGAGGGAGTGCAGGAGGGGGCTTGGGGAAGGGGGTTGGGGTGCAGGAGGGGTTTCAGGGTGCTGGATGCGGGGTGGGGAGCACTCACCTCGGGCGGCTCCCTGTGCGCGTCGACCTGTTCCTAGGTGGAGAACATAAGAACAGCCATACTGGTTAGACCAAAGGTCCATCTAGCCTAGTATCCTGTCTTCCGACAGTGGCCAATGCCAGGTGCCCCAGAGAGAATGAACAGAACAGGTAATCATCAAGTGATCCATCCCTTGTAACCCATTCCCAGCTTCTGGGAAACGGAGGCTAGGGACACCATGCCTGTCCATCCTTGATAATAGCCATTGATGGACCTATCCTCCATGAACTTATCTAGTTCTTTTTTTTGAACCCTGTAATAGACTTGGCCTTCACAACATCCTGTGGCAAGGAGTTCCACAGGTTGACTGTGCTTAGTGTGAATAATACTTCCTTTTGTTTGTTTTAAACCTGCTGCATATTAATTTCATGTGGTGACTGCTACTTCTTGTTATGAGAAGGAGTAAATAACACTTCCTTATTTATTTTCGCCACACCAGTCATGATTTTATAGCTAGTTTTATTTATTACAAGAAATAGCATCTAATGAAACTGTAATTTGCATAAAATACAAAGTTCCATTGATTTTTCATTCCAAAGTACAGTGCCTAGTATTTTTAGTACCCATTGACTCCATTCTCTGTACATGCTCCAGAGCTAATGACTCCACACGATGAACTTATTTAATGCACTGTGGCTGACATCAATGCAATGGTACTTTAAGGGTGCTGGACCACTTTTTCAAAATTATCTAAGTGCCCAAAAATGCAGATAGACATCTAGTGAGATTTTCAAAAGTACCTAAGCAGGTTAAGTAGAAATGAATGGGACTGAGGCACCTATACTTCTAAAAATTCCACTAGGCACCCTTCTGCACCTTTAAGCACCTACATAACTTTAAAGGTCTGGCCCACTGTGTATAAATGGCTAGCGGATGCAGTGAAGAGGAATTGCAATTTGCTTAGCCTTTACCTGTATCTTCTGAGATTTACTTCTTGCCAAAGCATCTGGATATGGATTAAAAATACATGTGCTTGGACATGAAACGAAGAGTAAGATAATGAGAGGTTGCATTTTCAAAAGCACTCAGCAGCGGCTCAACTCTGCGCCCATCGAAGGTCAATCAGAGCTTTACTACTGACTTCAGTGGGAATAAAGTTAGGCAGATACTAAGCACTTTTGAATGTCCCATTAGCTATCCCATGCTGCCTCTGCCCGCAGGCGCCACCCCCGTAGCTCCCATTGGCTGCGGTTCCCACTTGAGGCGGTTAATGTGGCGAGCAGGATAACAGAGGCGCAGATAAATAGGGTTCTACTGTGTTTTAACATTCTGTGAAAAAATAAAAATGAAAGATTCTGTATAAAAATGCAAATTCAATGTTTTTCTGTGGCAACGGATTTCTAGGATCCCTGGTGATAATTCATCTAAAATCACCAGTTGCTAACATTTAATGATGTATATAACATCAGTTGATTTTCTCTCCCTGCTTGTTTATGGCAGACAAAGGATTTATCACATCAGGATAACAGCAGGGTTCCTGAATTGGGCAGAGCATCATCTAATGTCAATAAAGGCCAGTCACATCAAGGGAACCAAACACACAGGCTGACTGGCTCAGCAGGCAATCAATATAACAAGCAGAATTGAGTTAGAATCAGCAAGTATAAGCAGATATCATGGATAACTCAAGCTGGATCTTATTTTTTTTTCTGCAGATAATGTTAAAATACTTTTTTTCTTCACAGGATAAAATGTTAGTGAATGATTTCATGTAGTAAAAATAAACTTCCATGTGCTGTCACTTCTGCTAAGTGAGCATTGTCCTCCAAACAGCCCAATGAGTGTATTTTCAATAAATGTCTTCTGTGATTTTTCTGTGACACATCCACAGTAAGACCTACGTTAACGTGGTTCTATTACTTCTAACCCTGCTTTCCCGACATTAAAATTATGCTATTAAAAAAGGGGGGAGGGAAGAGCTCATCAAACTTGTCATTTTAGCGTCAAAACGTTGTGCCACTTCTAGGAAGTGTTGGACTATGGTTTAGATTTAAGCAATTATTTTTGTAACTTCTTATGAAAGAAAGAGAAGTATCCCGAATGTACTGTATTAGATCTCTTTCCAAGACAGGACTACCATTAGTTAAACGTCACCAAACTAACTTTGTCATGAACTTATCAGCTCATTTAGGGTTTGTGGGGGTTTGTTTTTTTTTTTAAATGTAGTTCCATTTGGGATTTTGTCAGTTCTCAAACCCTAGCCTCAGCTTCTTGATTGAGACCACCTAGAGTTAAATAGTACAGATAGGAAGAGACCCAGGTTAAGAGACTTCTGTGGAGGCTTTGTGTATGCTGTAGCTCACGAGACCTAAACTTTATAGAAAAGCACCAGTAGTGGCTATAGGAGAGCTGAATTGGTAGCAGTTCAGCATTTCTGCTTGGCTAAAATACAGAGCATGTAACTTATTTTTCAAAATGCATCATACGGTGTGTATGCAACTTGTACCTCACAAGGCATTCAGATACCATAGTAGTTACATGACATTTACATAAAATTTTCTGTTCATTCTGTGACGGTTTGAACGCCATGCTTCCAGGGTGCCATCTGATGTGCTGGGGTCCCACTGAGCTTGCCTGTTCCACCACCCTGGGCTCCCTCACCCTGTCCTGCTGTGTGTGTACACACCCACACCGTAGAATCTGAGTCTGCAATCAGCTGTGTGTGGGAAGACAGCCCAGGGATTGCCCAGCACTCTGGTGCACACACCTTCTGGAGTGTAAACCCAACATTATATTGTCTTGCACTGTATAAAGATCTATATAGTGTAAACTCATGAAATTGGCCCCTTCCCTCAATGTGGAGGGGGCGGGGGGAAAGATATGCACAGCTCTTTGCCCCCGCCCCCTGTTATGAATTGCACAAACAGGGTTTTAGAATAAACAAAAAACAAGTTTATGGACTATAAACTGTAAATTTTAAGCGATTATAAGGGATAGCAAACAGAACAAAGCAGATTACTGAGCAAATAAAACAAAACACACAAACTAAGCTTAATAAACTACAGAATACTGGTTACAAATAATAATTTCTCACCCTAAATGTTTTAAGCAGGTTGCAGAATTTCTTTGTGGACAGACAGCTCTTGCTTGCAGCTTAAAACTCGGGTATATCTTTCACAGGACAGACACCATTCCCAGCCTGGGCTCAGCCCCTGTTCTCCCCTCACCTGGCCCCCCAGCTTAGTTCCTTTGTTTCTTCAGGTATTTTCAGCAGTCTTCCTTCTTGGGCAGGGAGGCGGTGTCAAAGCAGCAACCCAGGAAACTTCTCAGGAAGGAGGGAGATTGAAGATACTAAAGTCCTATTGTCCTTCCTAATGGCCCATCTAGACTGTTTGCATACTGTCTGTTGGGTGTTCCCCAGGTGAAAACACAGATGTAATTATTTGTCAATATTTCTAACTTCAGATACAGGAATGATACATGCATACAAATTGGATAATTGCATTCAATAAATTATAACCTTTCCAGTTTTCAGTGTAGTAGTTGTGTTAGTCTGTCTCAGCAAAAAGAAAATAAGAAAGTCTCTAAGGTGCCACAAGTATTTCTAACAGATTTATTTCAGCATAAGCTTTCGTGAGTTAGAACCCACTTCATCAGACGCATGGAATGGAACATACAGTGAACAGATATTTATACAGTCAGAGAAACATAAGGTGGAAGTGCCTATACCAACTTTAAGAGGCTAATTAATTAAGAGGAACTATAACAGCATGGGGGAAAAAACTTTTGAAGTGATAAACAAGATGGCCCATTGCAGACAGTTGACACAAAGGTGTGAGTGAGGATCGTTAACTTAAGGGAAATAGATTCAATTAACATAATGGCCAAGCCATGCCCAGTCCCTATTTAACCCTGAGTTGATGGTATCTAGTTTGCATATCAATTCAAGTTCAACAGCTTCTCGTTGAAGTCTGTTTTTGAAGTTTTTCTGTTGCAAAATTGCTACCTTTAAGTCTGTCACTGAGTGATTAGAGAGGTTGAAATGTTCTACTGGTTTTTGAATGTTATGATTCCTGATGTCAATTTTGTCCATTTATTCTTTTGCGTAGAGACTGTCCGGTTTGGCCAATGTACATGGCAGAGGGGCATTGCTGACACATGATGGCATATATCACATTGGTAGATGTGCAGATGAACGAGCCCCTGATGGCGTGGCGGATGTGATTAGGTCCTATGATGGTATCACTTGAATAGATATGTGGACAGAGTTGGCATCGGGCTTTGTTGCAAGGATAGGTTCCTGGGTTAGTGTTTTTGTTGTATGGTGTGTGGTTGCTGGTGAGTATTTGCTTCAGGTTGGGGGGGCTGTCTGTAAGCGGGACTGGTCTGTCTCCCAAGATCTGAGAGAGTGAGGGATCATCTTTCAGGATAGGTTGTAGATCTTTGATGCGCTGGAGAGGTTTTAGTTGGGGGCTAAAGGTGACGGCTAGTGGTGTTCTGTTATTTTCTTTGTTGGGCCTGTCCTGTAGTAGGTGACTCCTGGGTACTTTCCAGGATCACCTTTCCAGTGATACCTCACATGACTCATTTTGCATAAAACATATCTTAATTATGCCAGATTCATATCATAAGCCTATATTAAGAATATGGGGCATAGGATCACACATACTTCATAAATTGTAGTTGGAAGTTACTAGTTAATTTCTGGCTAATGATATTAAACTGGTGTCATGTGATGGTCAGTTTGAATTCGCTATAGTAAAGATGGGCTCCATATTGTTAGTTAAAATTCTTCATTACAGAACTTTATAGTAAACATTTTGAAGATAGGCTGAGACGTTAGTTTAGATATTTGGAGATGGTCATTTGAGCAGGAAACTGTGTAAAGATCTTTTTGCACTTTGAGATTATTTTTGAGGAACTAGTTAGCATCCATCTGATGAAAGAAATGTTTAATTTTGCCTGCTTTGATAGCTTTTTGTGGTTACAAAAGGAAGAAATAAAACCAAGTGTCAGCTTTTCTCGTTTGCCAAAATAGGTTCCCTTGCAGAGTTGGTAGTCTGTCCTTCTGCTAGCTATAAACACAGCAATCCTTTTTATTCTCCTCTTTATTAAAAAAAAAAAAAATCAAATCAAAATACTTTTCTCACAGCTTGAATTTTATTTTAAAGGGTATGTATATTGAGGAAGAATTAGCTACTCTTGGACTGGAGCCATACGCATAAAGGCTTTTGATAACATCGGTATTTCTGTTCCTTGTCTCTTATGGACTTTTCTAAACTTGAAAAGTTGCACCACTATAACTAAATCAGTCTAATTAAACTGGAGCAAACCTCTAGGGTGAAATCCTGGCCTCCTTGAAATGAGTGGTAAAACTCCCACTGATTTGATTAGAGCCAGGTTTTCACCCCTAATGCAGATGCATGTAATGAGCTAAATCATCATTGTTGGCATAATATGAAATCTTGGTTGCTGACATGTAAAATAAAAACGGTCATGGAGGAGTTTTTAAACAAAAGGTGGCGGAAAGCAGACCAGTACAGAGGAGTGCACTGTTTGGACAGAGACATCCTTCATGGAGGATTTATTGTGGGGATACTCTATCCTAGTAAAGAGGATAGGAGTTGCTAGAGTACAGATAGGAACTGAAGAAAACCAGTCTCATGAGTCGCATTCAATTATATAACATTGACAAATTTTATAAGTGCTTGTATACAAATACAAGAAGTCTAAATACTAAGATGGGTAAACTTAAATGCCTGGTATTAAATGAGGATATTTTATAATAGGCATCACAGAAACTTAGTGGAATAATGATAATTAATGGGACATCGTAATACCAGGGTACAAAATCTACAGAAATGATAGAGTAGGTTGCACTGGTCGCGGAGTGACACTGTGTGTGAAAGAACACAGAGTCAGACATCGTGTTTTTTAAAAAAAAGAAATCTTAAATGAATCAAACAATACTGTAGAATCTTTACAGATAGAAATTCCGTGCTTGAATAATAAGAGTATAGCCGAAGGAATATACTACTGACAAAGATGGTAATGGTCATTGTGAAATGCTCAGGGAGATTAGAGAGGCTACAAAAACAGAAAACCCAGTAATAATGGGGGATTTCAGCTATGCTCATATTGACTGGAAACGTGTCCTCAGGATAAGATGTTTAGAAATTTCATCTCTACGCTATTAATGACTGCTTCTTGGAGCAGCTAGTCCTGGAACCCATAAAGGGAGAGGCAATTCTTGATTTAGTCCTAAGAGGGGCACAGGAACTAGTCCAAGAGGTGAATATAGCTGAATCACTTGGAAATGGTGGACATAATGTAATTAAATTTGATATCCTTTTAGGTGGGGAGGAATAGCAAAAAAACCCACCACAGTAGCGTTAAACTTCAAAAAGGCAAACTACTAAAAATCAGGAGGCTAGTCAAATGGAAATTAAAAGGAACAGTCTCACAAGTGAGATGCATTCAAGCTGCATGGAAACTATAAAAAAATTATAGTAAAGGCTCAAATTAAATGTATATCCCAATCTTTTTTTAAGTGAACCAAAAAAAGCCACCATGGCTAATCGGAGTAAAAAGCTGTTATAAAAAATATTTTTTTTTAAAAAATCCTTTAAAAATTGAATGTCAGATCCTATGGAAGAAAATAGAAAGGAACATTTACATCGAACTTGCCAGAGTGTAAGTACAATTAGGCAGGCCAAAAAAGAAATAGTTTACATGTCTTTTGCCAGTTACTTAACAGCAAACTTAAGTACATCAGAAGCAGGAAGCCTGCCAGCCAGTGAGGCCACTGAATGGATGAGGTGCTAAAGGAGACGCTAAGTGAATTCTTTGCATCCATCTTAACTGCCAAGAATGAAGAAGATTTCTACACTGGAACCATTCTTTTTAGGTGATAAATCTGAGGAACATCCCAGATTGAGGTGTCAATAGAGGCAGGTTTGGAACAAATTGATAAATTAAACAGTAATTTGTCATCAGGACCAGATGGTATTCACCTAGGAACTCAGATGTGAAATTGCTGAACCACTAACTGTGGTATGTAATCTATTGTTTAAATCAGCTTCTGTACCAGATGACTGGAGGATAGGCATATCTATATCTATAGCTATCTCATAGAGCTGGAAAGACCTTGAAAGGTCATCGAGTCCAGTCCCTTGCCTTCACTAGCAGGGCCAAGTACTGTCCCCTGACAGATTTTTGCCCCAGATCCCGAAATGGCCCCCTCAAGGATTGAACTCTCAACCCTGGGTTTAGCAGGCCAATGCTCAAACCACTGAGCTATCCTTCCCCCCAACAATAAGCTAATATAACGCCAGTTGGGGCGGGGGGGGAGGTTTGATTGGCCTTTTTTTATATATAAAAGGCCCAAAGATTATCATAGGATTATCAGCCTGTAAGTGCTAGATTCAGTACTAGGCAAATTGGTTTAAACTATAGTAAAGAACAGAATTATCAGAGACTGATTAACATAATATGTTTTTATGGAAAAGGCAACAGTGCTTTATTTTGAAGAAAAATAATGCCTCAAGGTGTCAACAAACATGTGGACAAGGTGATCCAGTGGATACTTGGACTTTCAGAAAGACTTTAACAAGGTCTCTCACCAAAAGGCTCTTAAGCAAACTAAGCAGTCATGGGATAAGAGGGAAGGTCCTCTCATGGATCAGTAACTGGTAAAAAGATAATAAACAGGGTAGGAATAAATGGTCAGCTTTCACAATGGAAAAGGGTAAATAGCAGAGCCCTTCAAGGATCTGTATTCGGACCAGTGCTATTCAGTGTATTCACAAATGATCTGGAAAAAGTGGTAAATAGTGAGGTGGCAAAGTTTAGAAATGGTACAAAATTAATCAAGATAAGTTAAGTCCAAAACACTGAAATTCATCTGCCATTTTGTTATCCCTTTACAAGACTGGGTGATTGGATAACAAAATGGCAGATGAATTTATGTTGATAAATGCATAGAAATGAACATTGGGAAACATCATCCCAACCATACATACAAAATGTCTAAATTAGCTGTTACCACTCAGAGCTCTTCAAGTCACCATTGTGAATAGTTCTCTGGAAACATCTTAAAGTGCCACAGCAGGCAAGAAAGCTAACAGTGTTAGGAACCATTGTGAAAGTGATAGATAAGACAGTAAATATCATAATGCCACTATGTAAATCCATGGTACATCCATACCTTGAATACATGCATACAGTTTTGAGTGCCCTAGCCCAAAAAAGATGTATTAGGATTGGGGGGGGGGGGGGGGGGAGAAGGGGAAGTGCAGAGGGGGCACAAAAATGATTAGGGGATATGGAACGGATTCCATATAACTAAAGATTAAAAAGATGGATTGCTCAACTTGGAAAAGAGCCGGGGAAGGGGTGTGTTACAACACAAGAACCAGGGGGTCACCCAACAAAATTAATAGGCAGCAGGTCAAAAATAAACAAAAGGAAGTACTATTTCATGCAACACGTAGTCACTCTGTGGAACTCTTGGAGATGTTGTGAAGGCCAAAAGTATAACTGGGTTCAAAAAATAATTGATAAGTTCATGGAGGATAAGGTGATGAATGGCTATTAGCCAAGATGGTCAGGGATGCAACCTCATGCTCTAGGTGTCCCTAAACTGCTGACTGCTAGAAGCTGGGATTACATGACTGGGGATTGATCACTCAGTAAATTGCCCTGTTCGCTCCCTCTGAAACATCTGACACCAGCCACTGATGGAAGACAGGATACTGGGCTGGAAGGACCATTGGCCATACTGGGTCAGACCATTATTGTGTACTAACCAGGCTTCAGCTGACTAAGTGGTGTGGGCGGGGGGAGGGTTTCTAAACTAAATTGACTTATTTGAAGTAGATCTTAAGACAAACTCTAACTAGTCTTATAAAAAATGGTTGATAACAAATGAAGACATTTGTGAATATTAGCGTGCATGTTTCCTAATACTTTATTCTTCTAAAATATGAAACTTTTTTCTGTGCCTTGTATAAACTTTAACTTGAAGACTCAAGATAAAATGAATTCTGTTCACAAATTAGTACTTAACTGATTATAACATTACAAGACTTTTTCTTTTAATCTTCCATGGAGCCATCACTAATTGAATAAGTTACAAGTTAAAATAGTGTAGAGTATATAACAAAAATTAGTCCTCATAGACAGGAATTGGTGAATGCACAAAGTCAAGGCCAAGATTTTTCAAAAATGACTAATTTTGGGGTGACATAAATATTGGGTGCTGAATTTGAGACCAAATAAAGAGCCCTGCTTTTCCAGAAAGTATGGAGTCTTTTCTAATATTGGGCCCTCATGGACGTGACAAAAATGCTCCCAAAAGGGAGCGTTTGCTTGCTTTCTTACCTTCGTGACTAGTTTATCTAACCCAGGGGTCTCAAGCTCGCGGGCCACGAGCTCTTCCCTGCGCCCCGCCGGGCTTTCTCTCTTCCCCCCCCCCCCCCCGCCGAATATTTATTTATTTATTTTTACCCCCCAGGCAGTTCCCGCTGCCAGAACAGCTGTCTGGCGGCTTCGCGGTTTCTGGGAGGGAAGGGGGAGGAGCGGGAAGTGCGCACACAGGGGAGGAGGGAAGGAGAAGAGGCCGAGCTCCTCCCCTGTGTGCGCGCTTCCCACTCCTCCCCCCCTCCCTCCTAAAAACCGCCAGACAGCTGTTCTGGTGGCGGAATGTCAGAACATAACTGGGGGGTGTGTGGGGAGCCCGGCGGGCCGCAGGGAAGCGCTCCACCAGGCTCCCCGTGCCCCCCTACCCCCCCGAGTTACGTTCTGAAGCTCCACCGCCAGAACAGCTGTCTGGCGGTTTCTGGGAGGGAGGGGGGAGGAGCGGGAAGCGCGCGCACACGGGAGGAGGGGGGGAGAAGAGGCGGGCCGTCGGGCTCCCCCCACCTCTCCCTCCCAATTACGTTCTGTGGCCGCCAACTCTCCTCACACCCCCCCCCCCCCCCCAGTTACGTTCTGTGGCCGCTAAGATCCCGTTCCCTCCGCGCTGCTCCAAGGTTCTATGTTTACCCCCAGGCAGTTCCTGCCGCCAGAACAGCTGTCTGGTGGCTTCGCAGTTTCTGGGAGGGAGGGGGGAGGAGCGGGAAGCCGTGCGCACAGGGGAGGAGGCATAGAAGGGGTGGGGCCTAATGGAAGGGGTGGAGTGGGGGTGGGGGCAGCGAGGGGGCAGGGTCAGTGGTGCGGCCCTCGGGCCAATGCACTAGTCCTCATGCGGCCCTCGTGGTAATTTGAGTTTGAGATCCCTGATCTAACCTAAGTCCCAGCAGATTGTTCTTCAGGTGTTGCATGTCTCTACAGTTGCTTTAGTTATTTCACCTGGATGTGAACAGAAAGTAGCTTACTCCTTAATATCTTGTCAATTGGGAGGGATTGTAGACACAACTACAGGGTAAGCCTTCCCATCTCCCAACAAGATCCCAAAACTTGAAGTTGAAGGAGTTGAGCAAAAATCTTATTTTTTTTAATTCACTTTTTATTTAATTTCCTCTTAATATTTTGACAGAATCTGAATCCTTGATCCAGTATCATTTTAGACCTCAAATGATTACCCCCAGATTGGTTGAGGGGGTTTGGCAACCTCAGAACTACCTCCACACCTACCAGTGAGTCTGGAAGGGCCATTCTTCCACTCTGCCCTTACCATTAGCAAGCACTGGCATGGTTTATGAGAAGAGCTCCTTTATTTAAAAAAAACCTAGCACAAGAATGGCCGTATTAAAGATTTTCAGAAATACTTTAATATCAACAAAACTTACTACAGAGCATAGGCTGTCTTCTCAGTCTGATACCAGTCCCACTGAACTTTGGCGAAGACTTCCCTCTCAAACATTCTGGATTTGTTCCAGGATGGCTTTGATAAATGTTTCTCAACTCCCTGTGGACCTAGACTTTGTCCTCTAGTGCTTTTGAAATCAAATGGTGCACCCAGTGGGGACCCATCCCATTGTGACTAAAGAGCCATGTCCTACTGTAGGTGTCTCCTCAAATCACCAGTTCCTCCAGGGAGCCTCAACATGATATTCAGATCTTGAAACCTCTTTCTGTGCCCCCTCAGTGTACCACTGTTTTCATAGAAAGTTCTCCATGTTGGTAGTCTGCAATTTCTCTTCCTTACCACCTCATTCTTCTTGAAATAGTACTTTTCACTTTTTCCTAGCTTTCTTACTAAAGTAATCTCTCCATTAAGGTCAGAAGACCTTCCTTCAGCTTCTGCACTAATCACAGGGTATGGAAGGCAGTCTTCTTGATGGTTCTTCAACCCTTGTAGGTCCCTGTAGACCTACTTGTCTTGGACACAGGCATTAGGGAAATTCCATTCTCCCCTATTCTCTGGGGGTCCATGAAGGGTCTTGACACTTCTTAGAGGGTCTTCTCCTACTGGATCTTAAGTTTTGGTGAACCGCCTTGTTTGATCTTAACATGTTAGAGCCATGACCAGTTGTAGGGCAGAGGGGGACACTTATAGATGGGGCACAGAATGGGCACTTGGATCTCCATCCACACCTTTACCAAGCACTTCTGTTTGCATCAGCAAGTGCAACATTCAGATATAAAATCCTCCAAGCAGTCATTCTGATGCATCCTTAAAGATTCTTACCCGGGAGAAGGAGTTGGTTTATTCAACAATGAACTTCCTCTTCCACCTCTCACTCAGCAGTCTTTTATTCTTGTCACTTCAACCCATTCGGTTCACTGGTCACTAATTTCCTGGCCTCTGTGTACATTTGTTCTGTTGGATCCATCCTTTGCTGTGGGGAATTTGAGCCACAGAAAACCATCTAGAAGCTAAGAAGTCTTTTTGAAATTTGGTACAGGAGAATTCCTGTTTGTAGTGAACCTGGAGGGGGTTGGGTGTTCATCCACATTTTCCATTTCTTCTCTTGTCTCTCTCCCCCTGTGACCAGGAAATAGGAAGCATTCTGTGATTGGAGAGGCCATCCTCAGTCATCTCTGTGCATGTATGCACAATCATGGTGTTAGTAGTATGCAGGGCTATTCTCACAGCACCTTCCATGACATAGCGCTAATTTGTGAATTCTCTACTGAATTATTTGAGAAAGCAATTTGTCAGTCTGTGGGCAATATTGGTAAGGTTTGTTTGGATGATTTGTTCCTGCGACGGAAGTTACTGCTTCTATTTTTAGACTTCAAAACATAGGTCTAGTGCTAGCAGAATCTGCAACTATATTAAACTTGTCTAATCTCAAAATGTAAGTCCTGTTCTTCTCTTGAATGTAATAGGTCAGGGGTGGCTAACCTGCACCTGAGAAGGAGCCAGAATTTACCTATGTATATTGCCAAAGAGCCACAGTAATACATCAGCAGCCCCTCATCAGCTCCCCCTGCCTGCCTGAAGCCCTGCTGATCAGTGCCTCCCACTCCTTCCCCATGCCTTCTGCAGCATGCAGGAGGCTCTGGGAGGAGGGGAAGGAACAAGGGCCTTGGGGGAAGGGGTGAAGTAGGGGCAGGGCCTATGGCAATGTCGGGTTAAGTAGTGAGCACCCATGCCCCCACCCAGCACATTGGAAAGTTGGCGCCTGTAGCTCCAGCCCCGGAGTTGGTGCCTATGCAAGGAGCCGCCTATTAACTTCTGAAGAGCCGCATGCAGCTCTGCAGCCACATGTGTATTAGGTGTTGATCTTTAACAGCCAGGATGTAAAGGTTTGGCTTGTAAGCTCTCTAGGTTTTTTCTTCACTCCCTTCTCTTGTTGCTGCTCTGTCCCTTTCTGGTAATGATGGTCCCTTCCCTCTCAAGTCCATTCATCACTCCCTGCCTGGAACTTTCCTTCCTTGTGGTGCAGAGGCGGCAGAGCTATGAGGGAAGAGGAATTGTCACTGGCTACCAAATTAAATGAGAGCAGCCAGTAGTGAAGAGAACAAAATCAAGGCAACAGGTTAAGTGAGTAAACTAAGGGCAGAGGAAGATTGAATATATAACTTAAATTGATCCCTGTGCCAGTGGGTAAAAGTGTTCTGGAAATACTACTTCTCTCCCCTTCCTCAATCCAAAAGGTGAATTTAAAGCTCTATTTTATATATAGGTGTTAGAATAAAAGGTTCTGAGATTCCTTTGAGCAACTAATGAAGTGTCTTTATGAAAACAAATTAGTGTGTGTTTACATTATGAAGTAACACAGCCAGCTACTACTGGTCACCCCCTTCCCTCCCCCCCCCCCCAAACACACACACATGCACTTTGTGCATTTTTTTTTCTTTCACCCACACTCTAGAGATTAGTATACCTCTACTTATTTGTGCAGAAACATGATTTAGAGTTTAATGAAGTATATCTGTATAAACTGTCTTATTTTGGAAATTGAAGCCAAGCTGTCATAGAATAGTTGAGTATTGAATAACAGGAAATATAGTTATAAAATACCCAGTTTTATTCACTGTTTAGATGTCAAGATTTCAGTCATTCATCAAAAGATAATTTTGCCGATGAGATGCCACAGTAGGAATTTAAGGGGTATCAGGAAATTAATAGACTATCATCAAAGTGAAGTACAGCTAGTGTAAATTTAATTAAAAAATAAATTAAAGGTACTACACCCACTTTAGTCAGGTGGATAAAAATCAATGATTTTAAAAAAATTTTAAAATCTGTTTTTTTTAAATCAGATTTTTCCCTTCAAAAATCTATCTGAAGATGGTTTTAATTAAGATACATTATAGCTCCGATATCTCATCATGGAATAGGGATTATAAATTCTAATTCTATAGTATGAGACAATATATTCATGTAATGTTTAAGAAAAGTTTTGTAAATGAGTTCCAATAGTTCATGGATTAGGGACCCAATCTTATGGGGTTCCAGAGGCTTCTGTATAGATTATTTAGGTTAATCTTTCTATCTATCCAATGGGACTCAGTGCTCAGTCTAGAAGATACCATCAGAGATGCTTAGTTTTGCAGTTCTCAAATTGTGGATTTGTGTCTCCAGAGGTAACATGCTTGTTAACAGGAAAAATGTTTTTAAATTAAATATATAGAGGTGAGAAATAACAGACCTCAACTCTATTGTCCCTCTGCAAATGTGTGTACACAGAGTCAATCCCTTACCTCTCAAAGTGCAGTTTCAAAAAGTTAAATGAATAGAAGATTGTTGGGGGCAGAATTAGATCTGGACAAGAAGTAGTCGTTTGGAGATAAATGAGAGAAGCGAGGGACATGTGATTGTTTTGTTAAAATATGTTTGCTGTTGAAGGAAAAAATCCAGAATACTTAATGTGTGTTTGTTTTAGTTAAATAAAACAACTTAAATGTCTGTCAGGTGATGTTCTCTTCCTAATGCAGCATGGCAAGAAAATCCTCCAAATATTAATGATTAACCTGTTGAATTGGTGATAGTTTACCTCCCAATGACTTCATAAATATCTGCTTCAGTTGCCTTTGGTAAATGAAATAACCAATCATTCATTTTCTGATATACCTGTAAAACTAATCTGAAAAGTTTTCAAAATAAATCACTGTTTAAAAATGTATAGTGTGTGTGTACCTTCTAAAAATGAAACCTACATCTATCTCTGACTTGTGAAGAATATGTATTAAGGTTAGAAAAACCAACAAGAATGCACTTTTATGTAGACAACCATGATTAAATCGGGTCTTCCTGACTAGTGATTTAAATCAAATCCACCCTGACTTCAGTCCACTTGACAATATTTGTAGTTTTGCAGTTACATAATCCTTCATCATCCTATGACAGCACAGACTGTGTAATGCATTAAGGTGGAGGGATAGCTCAGTGGTTTGAGCATTGGCCTGCTAAACCCAGGGTTGTGAGTTCAATCCTTGAGGGGGCCTTTAGGGATTTGGGGCAAAAATCTGTCAGGGGATGGTACTTGGTCCTGCTAGTGAAGGCAGGGGACTGGACTCAATGACCTTTCAAGGTCCTTCCAGTTCTATCAGAACGGCATCTCTCCTTAATGCATTCTCTCAGCAGGTAAAGAGAAGAAAACTGGTTTTTGGTGTTGTCACCATTTATGGGTTTTGCTCACTGCCAGGGTCGGGCATCCTTTGTTTGTTTTTGGGGTTTTTTTCCCCTTCCTTCTTGACTAACCTAAAACAAGGGCCTACAGGATTGCAGATCTCTTGATACTAATTGGTGTTCCCAATCTTGTATTTGTTCCTTCCCCCACTCTGGCTCAACCTAGTCCTTTAAGGGTTGGTGAGCTGGCTTGGTCAATAGCCAACATGTCCTGTCTGCATCCTAGAAGTGGAGCAGCAAGGGAGATCTGGCAGCCTTGCTAGGGAAGGTCAGCCCCATCCATTCTGAGAGAAATGTGATGTTTCTATCTGTTGGCAGCTCTTGCTAGTGAAGGTGTGACCTATTGTGCCAGGGATCCTCAATACCTCCCATCCACACTTCCACAACTGGAATCTGGAAAGGAGGGTGTGATTGTCACTATCTTTTCCACCTGTTCTGAGAATGCACTATGGCATGATATGGGGGAATGTATGTTTCTTCCTTTTTGGGAGAGGAAGGGGTTTTAGGGAGGAAGCAAGAGGCCCCCCATTCTCCTCACTTTCTGGACCGCTTTTAAAACCCCTTTTAGGCTCTCCAGGAGTTTCTCTTATGGCTGACAAAATCTTGTTTCCCAGTACAAATACAAGTTATCTGGCCAGGTGCTAGGTTTACTGGATCTTGTACAAGAACAGAAGAAGCTGAGTGAGGTTGGGATGAGTGATACTGGGACGACAGCACTGAGCTTTTCAGGTGACTGGTAGGCCTGAAAGAGAGTGGAATAAGGAGAACTGAATTAGTGGGAGGAAGACTGGTTGAGCAGGTGACAAAAAGCAGAGTAGTTAGTGCATGGCTTTCCTGGTGTGGCTGACAGATTCTCCCTGACACCTGCCTTTCTTCCCAGCATGTTTGAGACTGAAACAGAGTTTGAATGTGACTGGAGAGGAGATTGGTGAAGTCTGGTATTTCTTCAGTTATATTTCTAAAGTGGCTTATATTTACCAGAAAAGCAAGTGACTGTGTAATTTCCCAATCAAATCAGAGTAGCATATGTAGTAGAATTTGATTATTTGCTGGTGCTAAATATGATTTGACTTAATATTGGGAGGGAAATGACCTCTCATATATTGTGGCAGCCTGGCAATTGGACATTTATTCCAGACTTGAGTGCCAAAAATTAGGCATCTAAATAAGTAGACTGACCTTTATTTTTTTCTTTTTTTTCCCCTCCCCTAAATTGTTGTGCCCCCAGTGGTTTTCCATTTCAGCACTGGTTTCCAGGTTGGGTGCTCACACTTCAAAAACTGGGAGTGTTGCCAACTCTCATCAGTTTTTCTTGAAACCCCAGTTCCTTTAGTTGTGACTGAGAATCTTGGCTTTTATTTTAAAAGGTAAGCTCAAAAAACAAGGTAAAGAAAAATAGACTTTGCTGTTAAAACTTCATGATTCTTAAACCAGTCTCAAGTATTTTGAATGCTTGATGTTGGCAATGCTACATCACCTGATTTCAGGTAGCCAGATTTGAAAAATTTGGTTTATCTTCTGCTGCCAAGATATTTTAGTGACTCTTGTTCTTCCATTCTACTGTCTTGCAAGCCAAGCCCACTACTGCAACTCATCAAACCTCTTCAGAATATACCCTCATTACTCTCCGGCCAAACTTGCGACCTTGTTCTAGTGGCATATCCTCAATGAAAGGAATAAACAAAAACTGGATACGCACACCATTTGGATGTATCTGCAAAAGTGACAAATTGCACGTCATTGGGTTTTGGAGTCTACACTTCACTGAGATGAATTGGTGGCAGTTCATGTTTCTTTGCTATTGAGGACATTAGTCTCCTACATTACAAAGCTAGGGACCTAGTTACAATACAGCTTAAAATATGTAGTGGGGATGGGCCTTAACAGTATAGGGAGTAGGTTCTGCTGTCTAGCAGCACCCAAAATTCAAGGGCAGGTTGGGGAGGTGGCAGAAGACAGTTCTCAGAGATAGGGGGCTGGAAAGAAGATGGGATTTGTGTGTTTTTTAAACCTACCACTATATCTGCTTTAAAAGCATCTTAACTTCCACATGAAATTCACTGGAAGTACTAGTAGTGTTGCTTATCATTAACTTACCAGTCTGGAGGAGTACCTTCTATGTTGAAGCAATGTTGAACATCTAGTCAGTATTATTCCACTGTTGCCACCTCCCTACGCTTCCAACTGTTGCTTGATGAAGGTGTGAGAATTTGTGTGATGAGTAACTCTGATCTCCCACATGTCAATGTGTTACACAAGAACAGAATCAACTAGCAGCTGGCTTTTTGTTTCTCCATTCTACAGCTACTACGCTGTTGAAAATGTCTGTTCAGGCTGTTGACTAATCTTAAAATGATTTAGACTAGGGGAGAGACTGTAGTATGCTGCATACCTGGCATTATGCTGGTTCTTGAAGTGGATAATTCTGACTACAGTTTAGCAACTAACAGAATTATTTAATCAGCCTTCAAATTCAGGCAGATTGGGTTTTTGGAAAACTTCCTTTTAACCTTGCAAGGAAGAGGTTGGTTGATCCTGTTCTGGGAGTCTTATGGTTCAGAACACTTACACCATACTCCCAAGCACTTCCCCCAGAAGAATTTTGTGGCTGAAGCTTTCTGGCACTGCTTCAGCTCCCAGACTGTTCTGTATATTTAAAAGAAATTCAGTAACATGAACTCAAAGTATTATCTCATTAAAACAGATACTGTGCGGAGGGTAGCAAATGTTTTACCTATACTTGGATAATCTAGGGAATTGCACTCCAGTAAGTCTTACCACTGTACCTGGCAAATTGGTTGAAATAGTAAGTAGAATTAAACACCATGGGAAGACCATGTGATAAGGGTAATTTAACCTGCACAGTTTCTGCAAAGGAAAATCCTGTCTCACTAATCACTTCAAACTTCATGTCGGAGTAGTGTATATGAGAACTGGTTGACTTATTTAGACTAGCAAAAGTCTTCTGACAAGGACTTTCAGGAGAGGCTGCTAAAGAAGCTAAGTAGTCATGGATTGAGAGGCATAGTTTGTCATGGATCGAACACTGACTAGGAGTGGAGAAAACAGTTTAATAGTCCATTTTCATCATAGCAAAAGGCTAACCGTGAGGTGCCTCAGGGTTCCTTACTAGGCCTCATATTGTTTAATCTAGAAAGGAAGGCTGAATAGTCAGGTAGCAAAATTTTCAAATGCCATAATTTAAGTTATTTAAGACTGGAGGACTGTGAGGAACTTGAGTGATCTAAACAAACTAGATGATGGAGCAACATAATGGCAAATGTTCAGTGTTGATGCATGCAAGGCAATGCACGTAGGAGGGAAAAACTTAAACTTGCAAGGTTCTAGATTAATTATATCAACTCCAGAGAGACCTGGGCATCCTTGTGCAGAGGTCTTCACTGAGCTGTTCACAATACTGATGTTTGGTTTTTTGATCAAAACTATACAAGATGGGGATACATAAAGAATGGGATGGAGCATATGGGAAACATTAAGCCACTGTATAAATTAATGAAGCAGAAACCTCTCAAATACTATGTGAACCACTACTCATAGCGTATCCCAAAAGGATATTGAAGAATTAGGGGGCAGGTAGAGAAGGGTGACACAGATTAGGGGCATGGGGAAAAACACAAAGATATTGAAAAAACTGGTTGTTTACTTTTTAAAAAAGAGATGAGGGGACATGACAAGGTATGGTATAGAGAAGATGGATCAGGAGCTTCAGTTCTCCTTTTTTCTTAACATGAGAACAGGGTGACATTCAATAAAATTACAAGGTGCAAAATTAAAACTGATAGGAAATTACTTTTCACACACTGTGTAATTAGACTGGAACTCAATTGTAGTAAGTCATCAAGGCCAATAACTTAGAGAGTCACAAAGAATTGGATATTCTTGATACAGGATCATAAAATAATAGAAATAAAGGACAGGAAGGGACCCCAGTAGGTCATCTAGTGCAGTCCCCTTAATTGAGTCAAGACTAAGCATTATCTAGGCCAGTGTTTCTCAATGACCAGTCCGTGGACTGGCGCAGGTCCCTGAGATCTCCCTGACACAGTTTAGGAAGTCAGCAGGCCAGTCCCTGGTATCAAAAAGGTTGAGATACACTGATCTAGACCACCCCTGACAGATGTTTGGAGGTTTTTAACAGGTTAGACAATGCCAGATTCCACAACTACCCTTCGTGTGTTGTTCCTGTGCTTAACTGCCCTTACAGTTAGGAAGTTTTTTTTTCCCTAATGTTTAATCTAAATCTCCCTTGCTGCAATTTGAGCAAGGACTTCTTGTCCTGTCCTCAGTGGTTAAGGAGAATAATTTATCATCCTCTTTATAACTACCTATTACATACTTGAAGACTCTTATGTTCCCTTTCAGTCTTCTCCAGACTAAATACACCCAGTTTTTTCATCCCCTGATGAGGCTGTGGCAGGGGCTTCAGCTTCGGGTCTTTGACCCCAGGGCGCATCAGGACCTTCTGAGGTGGGTTGCCTGCAACATGGGGTTGCAAGCAAAGGAAGTGTTCAAGGCCGAGGACCCCATGGTAGACCTTACTCCTGAAGGTCCATCTGCCATAAATCAATTCAGAGCAACATCAAGACTTTGTGGCAGACCCCAGCCTCAATTCTGCCAACTGCCAGGGGTTTGGAATGCAAATACTTCGTCCCTTCCAAGGGCTACAAATATCTGTTCTCACACCCAGAGCCTTGCTCTCTGGTCATGTCGGCAGTTAACGAGAGAGCGCGTCAGGGACAGCAAGGGCTGGCCCCCAAATCTAAGGAGACAAAAAGGATGAACCTTTTCGGTAGGAAGGTCTATGCCACTGGGGGCCTTCAACTGAGAATAGCTAACCAGCAAGCTATCCTCGACAGAGATAACTTTTACTCATGGGCCTCCATGTTGAAGTTTAAAGAGCTGATCCTTGCAAACTCTAGGACTGAATTCTCCGCCATTGTCAAGGAAGGGAAAACAGTCGTGCAGATCTTGCTGCAGGTGTCCCTAGAGTCTGCAGACTTAGCTGTCCATACCCTCTCTTCAGGCATAGCCATGAGGATGACATCCTGGCTTTAGGTGTCCAGGCTACCCCCAGAAGTGCAGCAAACCCTGCAAGACCTTCCCTTTGAGGGAGCAGGGTTATTCTCCAAGCAGACAGACTCCAAGCTGCACAACTTGAAAGACTCCATGGCTACCATTAAGTTATTGGGGATCCACATGCCGGCAACCCAACGCAAGCACTTCAAGCCCCAGCTGCAACAACAGCGCCCATATCCTCCTCGGCCGAGGCAGGATTTCTCTAGATGAACGGGCAAGAACGACAGGCTCAAGCCTTCCAACCCCCCTTTGGGGCAGGGCCAAGGCCAGTCCAAACCTTCATCAGGATCTAAACAGGCCTTTTGAAGGTGCGACTGAGGACGGCGCACCTGTCTCTCCACCGGACCCTTACCTGTGTTTTCTGAACTGTCTGTCCCACTTCTGCTGTGCTTGGTCCCAAATAACATTGGGCCACAGGGTTCTTCACACAGTAGAGGTGAGATTCTCTCCAATTCTGCTCCTCCTCTCCCTCCCACCCCACTTCCCTGTCCGTCTTCAGGGACCCTCCTCACAAGCAGCTCCTTATCCAGGAGATGCAGTCGCTCCTGCCATAGGGGCAGTGGAGGAGGTTCCTCAGGAGCTATGGGGCAAGGAATTCTATTCCCTTTTTTTTTTTTTTTTTTACTCCCCCAGGGAAAGGTGGGGTCTCGGACCCATTTTAGACCTGCGAGGGCTCAACCAGTTCATGATAAAGTTGAAGTTACGCATGGTCTCCCTGAGCTCTATTATCCTATCCTTGGATCCGGGAGACTGGTACGCCACCCTCGACATGAGACGCATGCTTTCACATAGCCATTCGACCTGCACACAGACTATTCCTGCAGCTTGTAGTCGACCACAAACACGATCAGTTCACGGTCCTCCCCTTCAGCTTGTTGACAGCCTTCTGAGTGTTCACCAAGTGCATGTTGGTCATAGCAGACTTCCTCCTGTGGAGGGAGGTACAGGTATACCCATACCTAGGTGACTGGCTGCTCAGGGAGCGTATCAGGGCGCAGGTAGAGTTTCAGGTCTGCTTAGTCAGATCCACTTTCGAGAGACTGGGACGACTCCTCAACGTGAACAAGTCAACCTTATCACCAACCCAAAGATTAGAATTCATCGAAGCAGTGCTGAACTCAATACAGGCAAGGGCGTTCCTGCCAGAGACCTGGTTCCAAGCCATAACAGACATTATGCAAAACGGCAGGTGGTACCCGACCGCTACCGCAAGGGGATGCCTGACTCTCCTTGGCCACATGGCAGCCTGCACTTACATGGTCCGGCATGCTGGACTGAGGATCAGGCCCCTCCAAGCATGGCTTGTCAATACAGTGCCTGGAATGCAACAGACTGGACTTGGTAATGACAGTGCCAGGACACATACTCAGATCCCGACTTTGGTCAACCCTCAGATGGTATGTGAAGGTGTTCCCTTCAACAGCCCTTCTCGTCCCTAGTAACTGATTAATCAGCTCTGGGTTTGGGGGGCGGGGGGGACGCATCTGGGAGATCTCCCAACACAGGGCCTGTGGTCGCAGGACGAGTTCTCCCTCCATATCAATATCAGGGAACTCAGAGCAGTGCGACTAGCATGCCAAACTTTCCAATCACGACTGCAAGGCCAGTGCGTAGCAGTGATGATGGACAACACCACTGCTATGTTTTACATCAACAAGCAGGGTGGACCTCGTTCCTCCCCCCTATGTCAGGAAGCCCTCCGGCTATGGGAATTCTGCATAGGATGTCTCCAGGTGAATGGAGTGAGCTATCTCCCAGGATTGCAGAACGAACTAGCGGATCACCTCAGCAGATCGTTCTGCAACCACGAGTGGTCCATCGTCCGGATGTCCTTCATTCCATCTTCCAAAGGTAGGGGTTTCCCCAGGGCAATCTCTTTGCCACTAGGAGCAACAGAAAGTGCCAGATGTCATGCTCCTTCCAGAAACACAGCTCAGGTTCAGTCAGACATGTTCCTGCTACCCTGGGGAAACTGCCTCATGTATACCTTCCCACTTGTTCACAAGGTGCTGCTCAAGATCCTCAGGGACAAAGTGGAGGTAATTGTCCTGCTGTTCTTAGATGTGTTGCTCATATCCATTCCAATACCTACTCTCCTTCCCCTCTGTTGGAGTAGCCGGCAAGAAAGAACTGAAGGGAGGTTGGGTCGACAGGGTCACATATTGAGTGCCATGAAGGCACCATTCCAGGGGGTTCCCTAGTTGACGCAACAGGAGCTGCTAAGGGAAAACTTTCCGACAACTGTGCACGCAGCATGCACACACCTACTTGGAATGGATATGAGCAGCACATCTCTAACAGTTACGAGAATGTGAGTAACCTTTTTTTACTTTCCTCTGGACTTTATGCAATTTGTTCACATCTTTCCTGAAGTGTGGTGCCCAGAACTGGACACAATACTCCAGTTGAGTGCTTATCAGTGCTGAGTAGAGTGGAAGAATCACTTTTTACATCTTGCTTACAACAATCCTGGTAATATATCCCAGAATGTCTTTGTTTTTTTCCATCTCTCAACAGTATTAACATGGTTGACTCAGATTGTTTGCGATCCATTATAATCCCCAGTTCCTTTTCTGCAGAATTCCTTCTTAGGCAGTCATTTCCCATTTTGTATTTGTGCAATTGAGTATTCCTTCCTAAGGATACTATCATTTGTTCTTATTGAATTTCATATTTTGGACCTTTTTCTCCAGTTTGTCCAGATCATTTTGAATTCTTATCCTGTCCTCCAAAGTGCTTGCAACCCTTCTGTGTAGTATTGTCTGCAAATTTTATAAGTGTACTCTGTCATTATCCAAATCCTTTATGAAGGTATTGAATAGAACCAGACACCGGGCAGATCCTTGTGGGACTTCACTCCAATATGCCATTCCAACTTGATTGTGACCCTGAATATGCTTTTCCAACCAGTTGTGCGCACACCTTTAAAAATGGTTCATCTAGGCTCATCTCTTTATGGGAGGTTCATCTAGGTTCAACTCGGACCTCAGTGATTCAGGAGTCAAATTAGAGATCAGCATTACCCAAAAGAGCCACAGTATTCTGAATTCATTGTTTCATAAGGATAATTAGGTTGCTTTGACATGATGTGTACTTGACAAATCCACGCTCTTATAACCTTATTTTCTGTTAGGTGTTTACAAATTGCTTATTTGCTAACTTATCTTTCTGGGTACCAAAGTTAAGATGACTGGTCTCTAATTCCCTTGGTTGCACTTATTCCACTTTTTATAAATAGGTACTATATTTGCCCTCTTCCAGTCGTCTGGGATGTTTCCCATCCTCCATGTGTTCTCAAAGATAATCAATAATAGCTCAGATCTTTTCAGCTAGTTCCTTAAGTATTCTAGGATGTATTTCATCAGGCCCTGCCGACTTGAAGATTTGTCTAAGTAATTCTTAATATGTTTTCCTATTTTAGCCTCCGACCCTATCCCATTTACACTGATTTAACTATGTTGTCCAATCACTGCTAACTTTTCTGGCTAAAACTGAAACAAAAAAGGCATTTAACGCTTTAGCCATTGCTGCATTTTCTGTTGTCTTTCCCTTGTCATAGAGTAATGGGCCTACATTGTCCTTGGTCTTCCTCTTGCTTCCCACATTAATAAAGAAGAAAAAAGTTTCCCTTTATGTCCCTAGCTAGTTAATCTCATTTTTTGCCTTGACCTTTCTAATTTTGTCCGTACATGCTTGTTGGGTTTTTGTATTCATCCTTTGTATTTTGACTTAGGGTATGTCTCCACTACGAGAGTAGTTCGATTTTACTTAAACCGATTTTTTGAAACCGATATTACAAAGTTGAACGTGTGTGTCCACACTAAGCACAGTAATTCGACTTTGTGAGTCCACAGTAACGGGGCAAGCGTCGACATTCCAAGTGGTGCACTGTGGGTAGCTATCGCACAGTTCCCGCAGTCCCTGCTGCCCATTGGAATTCTGGGTCAAGCCCCCAATGCTGCTGGGGCAAAAAATGTGTCGCGGGTGGTTTTGGGTAACTGTCCTCATTCAGCCCGTACTCCCCCCGTCCCTCCGTGAAAGCGGCGGCAGGCAGTCATTTCGCGCCCTTTTCCCTTGATTGACAGTGCGAACGCCACAGCACCGCGAGCATGAAGCCCGCTGCGATCATTGCAGCAGTTATGGCCGTTGTCAGCACCTCGCGCCTTATCATCCACCTCATTCAGGGGCAGATGCTGAGAAATCGGGCGAGGAGGCTACGGCAGCGCGGTGAGGACAGTGATGATGAGAGGGGCACAGACCTCTCTCAAAGCACAGGACCCCGTAACGTGGACATCATGGTGGCACTGGGTCATGTTGATGCTGTGGAATGGCGATTCTAGGCCCGGGAAACAAGCATGGACTCATGGGACCGCATAGTGCTTCAGGTCTGGGATGAATCACAGTGGCTGCGAAACCTTCGAATGCGTAAGAGCACTTGCTGTCCCCTGCCCTGAAATGCAAGGACACCAGGATGCGAGCAGCCCTGACAGTCCAGAAGCGAGTGGCCATAGCCCTCTGGAAGCTTGCAACGCCAGACAGCTACCGGTCAGTCGCGCATCAGTTTGGAGTGGGCAAATCTACTGTGGGGGTTGCTGTGATGCAAGTAGCCAACGCAATCGTTGAGCTGCTGCTGTCAAAGGTAGTGACCCTGGGAAACGTGCAGGTGATAATAGATGGCTTCGCTGCGATGGAATTCCCAAACTGCGGTGGGGCTATAGACTGAACGCACATCCCTATCCTGGGACCGGACCACCAGGGCAGCCAGTACATTAACCAAAAGGGCTACTTTTCAATGGTGCTGGAAGCACTGGTGGATCATAAGGGACGTTTTACCAACATCAACGTCGGATGGCCGGGCAAGTTTCATGATGCTCGCGTTTTCAGGAACTCGGGTCTGTTTAGACGGCTGCAGGAAGGTATTTACTTCCCGGACCAGAAAATTACTGTTGGGGATGTGGAGATGCCTATAGTGATCCTTGGGGACCTAGCCTACCCGCTAATGCCCTGGCTCATGAAGCCGTACACAGGCGCCCTGGACAGTGAAAAGGAGCTGTTCAACTACAGGCTGAGCAAGTGTAGAATGGTGGTGGAGTGTGCTTTCGGACGTTTGAAAGCTCGCTGGAGAAGCTAGCTTACTCGCTCAGATCTCAGCGAAACAAATATCCCCATTGTTATTGCAGCTTGCTGTGTACTCCACAATCTCTGAGAGAGCAAGGGGGAGACGTTTATGGTGGGGTGGGAGGTTGAGGCAAATCGCCTGGCCGCTGATTACGCGCCAGACGTGCACCCGGGCGATTAGAAGAGCCCAGCGGAACGCGCTGCGCATCCGGGAAGCTTTGAAAGCTAGCTTCCAGACTGACCAGGCTAACCAGTGACTCTTACGTTTGTGTAAACAGGAGGTGAACCTGCCCCCGTTTCTTTACCCTGTTAATATTGCCTATCCTGTCCAATTACCAACCCCCTTCCACCCCTTCAAACACACCTTTAAAAAGAAAATAAAGGAAACATTGTTCAAGAAAACCGTCTTTTTTTATTAAAACTGGGAGGGAGGCTAGGGTGGGGTGCGGTTGGAGGGAAGGAAAGGACGCATCAAAACTTGGGGAATGAGAGCCTTCTGCTACTTGAGCAGTCCGCAGGGGTGGACTGGTTGTTTCCACGGACCCTGCCACCCCTCCTTTTTGGGACTTTAGGTGAGGGGGGTATGGGACTTTGTGGTGGGGGAGGGCGGTTAGAGATCTGATGCAGCGGGGCTGTGTCCTCCTGCCTCCAGTCCTGCAGAACATCTACAAAGCGCTGGAGCGTGTCCGTTTGCTCCCGCATTAGCCCAAGCAGCATCTCAGTCACCCGCCGGTCTTCCAGCCGCCACCTGTCCTCATGAGCTTCCGTCCTCTCCTCCCGTTCGCTGGATGCTCGCGACGTTCTCTCTCCACTGACTGTGCTGTGCTGCCTCAGTGCGGGAGCAGTGCATGAATTCGGAGAACATCTCATCCCGTGTTCGTTTCTTTTGCCGCCTTATCTGTGCCAGCCTTTGGGAGGGAGATGCCGGGGGAACCCAAAAGACACTCGCAGCTGTGGGATGAAAAAAAGGTAGTGAATTCTTTACAAAGATACATTTTTCCAGAACAATGAATATAGTCTTTCCCTGTGAACAAGACCATGCACACTACCTATCACATGTGATTTCAGTACAAGGTCGCATTTTTATTCTTTATATTGAGTGCCTGGGGTCTTGGTGTGCAGATCACACAAGCGGAGCCGGGCAACGGATTTTGGCTAGCAGGCGGCCATGGGGTCTGTTCCCGGGAACGATCCCTGCATGCTGCCGGCAAACCGCCCAGCATGAACTGTCCCCCTTCCCCCCCACCCCCCCACCCCCCCTCCAACCGCATGGCTGTTCCCGGGAACGATCCCTGCATGCTGCCAGCAAACTGGCCAGCAGGAACGTTCCCCCTCCTCACCCCCACCGCGTGGCTGGAAACCGCCAGGTAGATTTTTTTTATTTTATTTTATTTTTTATTTTTTTTAAGGAACAGGCAAACAGTCCCCATAATAAAATTCACCTACTTCCAACCAGGTCACCATGACTGATATCACTCTGATGAGGATTACGCAGACAGAGAAAGACCGTATGCTGCGTGAATGCCAGCAAACACCGGGGCCATATGCCGCCATGCTTTGTCAGGCAATGATACCGGAGCTACTGGCCTGGTGCGGTAAAGTTTCCTACCATGGAGGACGCAATAAGGCCGCTCTCCCCAGAAACCTTCTGCAAAGGCTTTCACAGTACCTCCAGGAGAGCTTCATGGAGATGTCCCAGGAGGATTTATGCTCTATCCCCACACATGTTAACATACTTTGCCAGTAGTTGCACTGGCCACGAATGCAGCTAAAGCGCCTAGGTCAAATTAATCATTAAAAACCCATTGCTAAAATACCATGTCCATTCTATTCAAAAGATATGTTTAAAACACTCACCTACTGATCCTTCCCCTGATTCACGGTCCGGGTTACTGCCTTGGGAGGGTTGGTAGGGGATCTCCGTATAGGTAATGAAGAGATCCTGGCTGTCGGGGAAATCAGCATTGAAAGCGCTGTCGACTGCCTCGTCCTCATCTCCTTCTTCATCTTCCCCGTCCGCGAAAACCTCCGAGGAAGCGGCCGTTGATAAAACCCCATCGTCGGAGTCCACGGACAGGGGTGGGGTAGTGGTGGCGGCCCCACCTAGGATTGCATGTAGTGTCGCATAGAAACGGCATGTCTGGGGCGGAGACCCGGAGGACCCGTTGGACTCTTTGGTCTTCTGGTACGCTTGTCTCAGCTCCTTGATTTTCACACGGCACTGCGTTGCATCCCGGCTGTATCCTCTGTCCGTCATGGCCTTGGATATTTTTTCGTAAATTTTCGCATTCCATTTTTTCAACCGTAGCTCTGATAGCACGGATTCATCTCCCCATACAGCTATCAGATCTAACACTTCCCGATCAGTCCATGCTGGAGCCCTCTTTCTATTCTGGGCTTGCATGGTCACCTCTGCTGGAGAGCTCTGCATCGTTGCTAGTGCTGCTGAGCTCGCCACGATGTCCAAACAGGAAATGAAATTCAAACTGGCCAAACAGGAAAAAGAATTCAAATGTTCCCGGGTCTTTTCCTGTGTGGTTGGGCAGAGCATCTGAGCTCGGACTGCTGTCCAGAGTGTCCACAGAGTGGTGCACTGTGGGATAGCTCCCGGAGCTATTAGCGTCGAATTCCGTCCACACTAACCCTAATTCGACATGGCCATGTCAAATTTAGCACTACTCCCCTCGTCGGGGAGGAGTACAGAAATCGATTTAAAGAGCCCTTTATGTCGAAATAAATAGCTTCGTTGTGTGGACGGGTGCAGGGTTAATTCGATTTAACGCTGCTAAATTCGACATAAACTCCTAGTGTAGACCAGGCCTTAGTTTCCACTTTTGGTAGGACTCCTTTTTTGAATTTCAGGATTTGAATTTCAGTTTATAGGCATTTAAATGTCTAGAGATTTTATAAATAATGGTTGGTAACATTTTTGGAAGGGATATTAAACCAATCTCTAGCTATTAAAGTTTAAGACTTGAAGCATAGCAACTTATTATGTGAAGCAGATTATCCCACATCTGCTTACTAAAGGGTTCTTGCATCTTCTGAAGCATCTGGAAATAGCCACTGTTAGAGACAGGGATTTTGTACTGTATGGCTCTCAGGTGTGTTCTAGTATGGCAGTTCCTTTGCAAGTGTACTTATTTTAGCTCTGACACCTGTTAGCACTTACTCAAAAAATAGCGCAACTTTCGCCTCTCCCCTGGGGAAAAAAGAAAACACATGCTGTCTTCACTTTTATATCATTCCCTATACCTTACATTACTATTTTCCTCAAAGAAGTTATTACATACATTCTTGTACACTAAAACTCATTAGTTCACCCAGAACAATTGTTCACTTCTTAACTTGCCACATCCACTGTTTTACAAACATTGCTTTTAAAAAGCCGGGCTAGGACATTGACAATATAACTTAGTTTTTAACTAATTTTTCTAATTGTACTATAGTCAATTTGTAAAAATAAAAACTGAATGAAATGTTGCTATATGACTACTTTGACACATGGCGGAGTATCATTTTGTACTTATAAAATGTGCCAACTAGCAATGTCCAATTCTGTGTACTTCCTATATTTTGATGTTTTACATTCAGAAACAAATTCTGGGCATTACTTCATCAAGTAAAGTTAAAATGACAATTCTGCAGCTAGGATTGTATACATGCTTGGTCAGATCAAAGTAATTCTTAGGTTTCCCATGTCTTGTGTATTTTTTTGTCAGCATATTACTTCTGTTATGCTGGTGTGTGTGTAAGGTTTTTTGTTATTTGTGGAACATCTTAATCTTGCTATGACTGTTGCTGGAAGACATCTATAGATAATATATGCATTCCTGTTTAGAAATCCCTCAAGCTTTTAGAACACTGAGTAAGGGGACGATAAAATTGTATCTGCTTTCTAAACTTTTATAACTGCTAGTTGGAAGCTTATCTCTTTTTTCCAGGCAAGAAGAGAGAGCTAACTACTCTTAAAGATACTTCCTTTATTCAAACTAAGTGGCGGTATGCCTAAAGCATTTTTACTAAATTACATCTCCAGACTTAGTGGAGGGTGGAGACAAAATACTTTGGGTAAAGAATGAATAAAAAACTACAGTGGGTATGTGCTACAGATTCCTCAGGACTAGACAGCAAAATTCCTAGATGGTTTTTAAGGACTTTGAAAATGGCAACACATATTAAAGCTAGTTTAGACTCATAGACTTTAAGGTCAGAAGGGACCATTATGATCATCTAGTCTGACCTCCTGCACAATGCAGGCCACAGAATCTCAGCCACCCACTCCTGGAATAATCCTCTCACCTATGTCTCAGCTATTGAAGTCCTCAAATCATGGTTTAAAGAGTTCAAGATGCAGAGAATCCTCCAGTAAGTGACCCGTGCCGTATGCTGCAGAGGAAGGCGAAAAACCTCCAGGGCCTCAGCCAATCTACCCTGGAGGAAAATTCCTTCCCGACGCCAAATATGGCGATCAGCTGAACCCTGAGCATGTGGGCAAGACTCACCAGCCAGACACCCAGGAAAAAGTTCTCTGTAGTAACTTCTAACATCCCATCATTGACCATTGGTTCTATTTACCACTGATGGCAATTAATTGACCTTTGACTAAGATCATGTTATCCCATCAAACCATCCCCTCCATAAACTTATCTAGTTTAATCTTGAAGCCAGATAGGTCTTTTGCCCCCACTGCTTCCCTTGGAAGGCTGTTCCAGAACTTCACTCCTCTGATGGTTAGAAACCTTCGTCTCATTTCAAGTCTAAACTTCCTGATGGCCAGTTTGTATCCATTTGTTCTTGTGTCCACATTGGTACTGAGCTTAAATAATTCCTCTCCCTCCCTGGTATTTATCCCTCTGATATATTTAAAGAGAGCAATCATATCTCCCATCAGCCTTCTTTTGGTTAAGGTAAACAAACCAAGCTCCTTGAGTCTCCTTTCAGACGACAGGTTTTCCATTCCTCAGATCATCCTAGTGGCCCTTCTTTGTACCTGTTCCAGTTTGAATTCATCCTTCTTAAACATGGGAGACCAGAACTGCACACAGTATTCCAAATGAGGTCTCACCAGTGCCTTGTATAACGGTACTAACACCTCCTTATCTCTACTAGAAATACTTCGCCTAATGCATCCTAAGACCGCATTAGCTTTTTTCACGCCACATCGCTTTGGCGACTCATAGTCATCCTGTGATCAACCAGGACTCCGAGGTCCTTCTCCTCTTCCGTTACTTCCAACTGATGTGTGCCCAGCTAATAACTAAAATTCTTATTAATCCCTAAATGCATAACCTTACACTTCTCACTATTAAATTTCATCCTATTACTATTACTCCAGTTTACAAGGTCATCCAGATCTTCCTGTATGATATCCCGATCCTTTTCTGAATTGGTAATACCTCCCAACTTTGTGTCATCCGCAAACTTTATTAGCACACTCCCACTTTTGGTGCTGAGGTCAGTAATAAATAGATTAAATAAAATTGGTCCCAAAACTGAACCTTGAGGAACTCCACTAGTAACCTCCCTCCAACCTGACAGTTCACTTTTCAGTATGACCCGCTGTAGTCTCCCCTTTAACCAGTTCCTTATCCACCTCTCAATTTTCATATTGATCCCCATCTTTTCCAATTTAACCAATAATTCCTCATGTGGTACTGTATCAAATGCCTTACTGAAATTAAGGTAGATTAGATCCACTGCGTTGCCTTTATCTAAAAAATCTGTTATTTTCTCAAAGGAGGAGATCGGGTTGGTTTGGCACGATCTACCTTTTGTAAAACCATGTTGTAATTTGTCCCAATTGCCATTGACCTCAATGTCCTTAACTACTTTCTTCTTCAAAAAATTTTCCGAGACCTTGCATACTACAGATGTCAAACTAACAGGCCTGTAGTTACTCGGGTCACGTTTTTTCCCTTTCTTAAAAATAGGAACTATATTAGCTATTCTCCAGTCAAATGGTACAACCCCTGAGTTTAGAGATTCATTAAAAATTTTTGCTAATGGGCTTGCAATTTCATGTGCCAGTTGCTTTAATATTCTTGGGTGAAGATTATCTGGGCCGCCCGATTTACTCCCATTAAATTGTTCGTGTTTGGCTTCTACCTCGGATATGGTAATATCTACCCCCACATCCTTATTCCCATTTGTCATGCTGCCACTATCCCTAAGCTCCTCGTTAGCCTCATTAAAGACTGAGGCAAAGTATTTGTTTAGGTATTGGGCCATGCCTAGATTATCCTTAACCTCCACTCCATCCTCAGTGTTTAGCAGTCCCACTTCTTCTTTCTTTGTTTTCTTCCTATTTATATGGCTATAAAACCTTTTACTATTGGTTTTAATTCCCTTTTCAAGGTCCAATTCTGCATGACTTTTAGCCTGTCTCACTTTATCCCTACATGCTCTGACCTCAATAAGGTAGGTTTCTTTGCTGATCTCTCCCATCTTCCACTCCTTGTATGCTTTCTGTTTTTCCTTAATCACCTCTCTGAGATGCTTGCTCATCCAGCTTGGTCTAAAACTCCTGCCTATGAATTGTTTCCCCTTTCTTGGGATACAGGCTTCTGATAGCTTCTACAACTTTAACTTGAAATAATCCCAGGCCTCCTCCGCCTTTAGATCCATACATTCTTTAGTCCAATCCACTTCCCTAACTAATTTCCTTAATTTATTAAAGTTAGCCCTTTTGAAATCAAAAACCCTAGTCTCAGATTTATTTTTGTTTATCCTTCCATTTAGTTTGAACTGAATTAGCTCATGATCACTCGAGCCAAGTTGTCCCCTACAACCATTTCTTCAATGAGGTCCTCACTACTCACCAAAACCAAATCTAAAATGGCATCCCCCCTTGTTGGATTAGAAGGCTTTGGGGCAGGGCTTAAGGAGCTATGTGCACTCAGTGCTATAAAATATCCTCACACTTCACATGTAACAGTTAAATACGGATTATCAGAAGTTCCTGTGTTAAGGGCAGCTTTCTGAACCAGAAATTTAGAATTCAACGGATCTCTTCTAGCCCCAGTGCCACTCAATATTTTTATCAATACTCTGGAAGTAAATATAAAATAGCTGCTGATTTTAAAATCTTGTGACATACAGACTGGTGGAGTGGTAAATATTGTTGACAGGGTAGTTACAATGATTTGGATCACTTGGTAAGCTGGGCCTATTTGATCAAAGACGACTTGCTATCGCCAAATGCAAGGTGATAAATCTAGAAGCAAAAAATGAAGGCCATATTTTCAGAGCCAAAGACACTCTCTTGGAGAATTCAGAGCCATGAAAAAGGCATCACGAACCATGAAATCTGGTCTTTTGTGTGCTTTTCCCCTAGACTATAAAGATTTCATGAGGGCAACCTGTGTTTCTCAAATTGGGGGTCCTGACCCAAAAAGCAGTTGTAGAGGGGTTTGCAAAGGTTTTTTTTTGGGGGGGGGGGACGACCGTGTGTCACAGTATTGCCACCCTTTATTTCTGTGCTGCCTTCAGAGCTTGGCAACCAGAGGGTGGTGGCTGTTGGCCAGGCACCCAACTCCGAAGGCAGCAGCACAGAAGTAAGGGCAGCAGTATCACAAGCCCCCCATCCCCCCTACAATAACCTTGCAACACTACACCCCCGCAACTCCTTTTTGGGTCAGGACCACCTACAATTTCAACACCATGAAATTTCAGATTTAAATAGCTAAAATATTGAAATTTACAATTTTTAAAATCCTATGACCGTGAAATTGACCAAAATGGACCCTGAATTTGATAGGGCCCTAGCAATACTGTAGCAAAACAGGCTGATGTGGTCCTTGGATGTATCAGTAGGGAAGTAGTTAAAAGTAACCTTCCTTATTCCTATTACCTCTGCATATGGTAATGGTGAATGAAATCTGTGGCTTGTGTTGTAGAGGATCAGATTAAATGATCTAATGGTCCCTTCTGACTTAATCTGTGAATAGTGTCCTATATATGTATATGTGCCTCAGTTAATGGAAAACCTGTGTGTAGGTAAATAAAATTGCTGGCTGCTTCCAAATATTTGGGAGAGAATCTAACTGTTCAGTAAACCAGTGGACACAATGGTGGAGACCTTGGGCAAGGTAAAGATATTCTAACCCTAGGCAGTGCAGTAAAAGCTACAAGCTGTTTTACAGAGTGGAAAAACTAGTTATTGATATATAATTAGTTCTCACAAGGCTGAAATATTTTGTAATGGATCTTAGTGCATGCAGCACATGCAGAGGTACATAGTGTAATCCTTTGGTATTGAACTAGAAACAGTTTTTAAAGGGTATAAATTTAACTGTTCTGGCAATGAGGAAAGTATTCTGGAGGCATCCTTTTTTAAATTGGTGGATAAGTAGAATTGCTGCTATTAGTAATCCTGAGTATAGGTTATGATTGCCAGTTAGGGTCTGTAGTTTCCATATTGTATAGTAAATCAAGAGGCAGCTTGGTTAAATTATGCCTGCCTTAGTTCATGTAGTGGTAGGTATCCTGCAGTTATCATCCGATATTAAATTAATGTTAAAATTAGTTTTCTCAAACCGTGAACATCAGATAGGTATGTAGCTATAGGCACAGTTACAATACATTAACACTGTAATATACTTACATTCTTGTAATCCTGTTGTCCTTTAGTAGAAGTTTGGGATCTAACTTTTTTTATTGTGTATTTTAGGTATCAAGGGGGTGACTTAACACTTTCACCATGCGTGAATACAAGCTAGTTGTTCTTGGATCAGGAGGTGTTGGAAAGTCTGCTCTGGTAAGTGGTATTTCTTTAACTACTATAACAGATCTCTTTTGAAGCAGTTTAGATGTTTCTTTTTCTACTGACTTGAGACCTTATTTTTAGTTAGTAGGTAGGTGTACCTTCATGCACGCTTCCATATGTGCATATGCATAGACACTTACCACCCCATGTATATATGCAAGCTTGGGCTTCGTGCAAGCACATCCAGTATCAGATGCCCGTTTGTGTGCATGAATGTACGCTTGCCAAACTGCTGGAAATCAGACCCTTAGTACTAAAAGGATGCTTAACTTAACCTTAGGAACACATTCTTTCTGATCTCATCAACTTGAAGGTTAAGTTTGAAATATGTCTGAGATCTAAGTTTGACTTTATCCGTGTCTGGTTTTGCTGATACCTCGTAGTCCTAGTGCTTTTCAGCCATAGCTCTCAATGTTTTGCAAAAGAAGAAAGTACATCTCTACTGCACAAGTGAGAAACTAAGGCTATCAAGGTGAAATAATTTATCAAAGGTCACTCATATATTTGGCAGTTATAGGGGTGGAAGTGAAACAGATCCTGGTCAGGTCAGTTCCCAGTCCATTGAATGACTGTACTAGCTACTGAGACAATGGTGGTGGGGTTTTTTGTTTTGTTTTTGTTCTCCCCCACCCTAGTATTTTCTTGGTTACATGAAAATGTATAATAAGGATATATATTGCTCTGGAAAAGTTACTGAGGAGTTCATGCCTGATTGTGCACAGGTACCAAAGCCATTCCACCCAATGCTGCAACCGAGTCTTGAAGTGGTCTATTTTTGAGCCTCCCCCCCCACCCTCTCTCCACTCACTACCACCATAGCTGAGCCTGCAGGGTTGGGCTCCTGCTCTCTCGGCTCTCGCTGCTGCCATCATTGAGCCTTGAGACCAGGCTGAGGAAAGAGGATGCTTCTGTTCATTACTTACTCTTCCCAAATGTCCAGAGAGTGGAGGAAGGAAGGGAATTCTCCAGTAGTAGAGAAATGGAGTATATTTCCCCAAAGATGGGATGGGGAGAAGGGGAAAGGATTTCCTCAGATGGAAGGGGAAGTGTTGAAGTAGTGATGGGATTCCCAAACTGCTTGGGGGTAGGGAGGAGCAGGAGGGTTGCACAGAGGGTGAGTTAATGGACAGAAGAAGGAAAGTTTCAAATGTTTAAGTAAATGTGATACTTAACCCAGCTAAGAAGGCACATTCTGAAGTTGGGCAAGACCACAAAAATTGCCTTTTGCCAGTCCACTGTATTCTTGGGCTCTTAAATGAAAAAGTAATTTGGCCCTTGCCACAGAATGGATAACACCATTGATTTAGACAATATTTTTGTTGCTGCAATTTCATTTGAATTACTAATGGCGAAGCATAATACTTAATCTGTATGGTCAACAGTTCGAAGGGCAACAAGTACAAAACAATGATGGATCTGCTTTCTGGAATTGCAGGCCACAGATAGATTGCTCTTTGGGGCCCCAATTACTTGCTAGCAAGTTTTGTTCTGTCAAGTGTCTCTGCCACTCACAAAATCACTTGCTGAAAAATATTTAGATCTTACAAAGTGCTTTTCACCCGAATATCAGAGCACTCTGCAGAGATGGGTAAACGTCATTATCCCCATTTTACAGATGGGAAACTGAGTTACCGAAAGGGAAAGATCAGTAAAAGCTAAAGTAGAACAGAGGTCTCCAGATTCCTGTCAATTGGACTGTTTTAAATGTGACCCCCTTCTTGGTAGGAAGAACATGCACATTTATGTTGAAGTTCTGGGTAAAAAATTACTACTAACGGTGGCTTCATCTTGCTAGCAGGTCTAAACTCAGTCAAGAGCTAATATTTAAATGTTCTGATGTTGTTGCATACTTTGATACAGGTGTTTGACATTGTTTTTTAAAAAAATCCATCCTCAAGTGCTTAGTCTTATTTCCCAAATTATTAAAAGTTGAATTTCCCCTCCAGGGAAATCAGTTGTGCATGCAGCATCCTGTCCACTGTCAGCCAAAGTTAATAAATTTGATATGGAAATGAGTAATATGATTGGTACTTTGGCTTTTCAATTTAAAATAAAGCTGTTGCAAAATCTGCAGTTTCCTGCACCAGAGCACCACAGAATTTAGGTCTAGCATCCCCTGGGTTACGTGGGTCTCAAACCTAGAAAGCAAAGCAGTGAGATGAGATTGGGAAGAGCATAGAGTAAAAGAAAATGAGCAGACCATGTAATGGAGACAAGATTATGCAGGAAATCAGACACAGAATTAGTTCTTGGCGGGGGAAAGCTGGAGGAAGAAATTGACTACAGAGCAGGTTCGAGAAAACACTGGATACGTCATATAAATTCATTGAACACTGGTGAAACTTTTTGAAAAATATATTTACTCTACACAGTATTTGCAGCCCTGTGACGGATATCGCGACTGCATTCAGTAACTTTAAGGCAAGATATTGTGCTAAGTGTAAGAATCTTATATATCAAGGTAGGCCAGGATTGTATGCAACTCCATGGGGGGGAGGGTTGCTACAGCATTACTAGGAACTAAGAACAGTGGAAGGTGATAACCTGAGTGACTCATCTTAAATACCTCCAGAGAGCTCTTGCACCCTGGGGGAAGCTTACATATACTGGTTTAAACTGGGTTTTCCAGACTGACAGAAAAAGAGCTGTTGGCATATAAAGGCTGTGTTTAAACAGACTCAGGAACTTCTTTTTGATCCAGCAAACAGACAGGGCCTTCTGTCCAGGGGGGAACCCTTGCAAAAGGGTTGGAAAGACTGGCTTCTAGGGCCCCATAGGGCCTCTGGTGGGTGACTCCTGGTATGTTTAGTGTGTGATTTTAAAATGTTTGTTTTTATTATGTTTTCTGTAATGTTTTTACCTTAAGAATAAATGTGCTTGCTTAGAGCTGTGTGGTAACTTGTAACTGCTGGCAATACACTTTTCATACCCCTTGGGGACAGAGCTACATGCAGGTATAGTCCTGGGACAATGTAATGGCTGGAGACCTAACTAAGCACTCCTGGAGTGGACCTGGAGGTGGAGGGGAGGCGGGAGAGGGGGGTATAGGTGCTGAAACTCCTACTTAGTGCATCCCTTGCATTGATTTTACCTTATTTCTTTGCTATGCTCCCATTTCTTTATCTATGATGCATCATGCTGCATCTTTCCAAGGGCAGTCCCTTGATGTTCCATAAAGCTCAGTATACTTTACTTTTTCTGTTCTCTGTCCTTTCATGCCTGCTCATGCATGTATGCCCAGATCTTGGAAAATGTACCAGACATCTTCTAGCCAGAGGACAAACCTACCATCTATAGACTAATATATGAAAGAGGTTACTACTTTGGCTGTCCAGGAGCCAAAATGAGGAACTCTTGCCTCTCTTCCGCCCACTCTAGCTTCTGGGAAAGCAGAAGGTTCTGGGGTTCCTACTGGAGTGCTGTCCTTAAATGTGTTGAAATTAAGGTCTGGATTCTACAGTATTTGATGGGACTCACCCAGGAAAGCTTCCTACTCTTCACACTGATTGTTTTTTTTAATTGTATTTATTTTTGGCCTAGTATTACCTATGATAACTTCCTAGTACAGACTAAGGTCTTTTGATGGGGGAACTAAGGCACTTTTTGAGCAGAAGTCTATTCATTATGGATAGGCTTTACCTGAATACCAGGTAAAGAGGCAGTTTGGAAGGGTATTTAAAAAAGAACAAGTGACCAAGGATGAAGGTTTTGACACTACATAAGTGAGTCCTAGAACTGTAGTATATAAACTGAATAGCAAATTAGTTAAATGGTTGTATATTGTGACAAAGCTTTGTCCTTGTCTACGTGGATCCTGCGTTTCCTGGCAGATATGTGCTAGCCTCAGAGGCTCACTGTGACCCTCCTTGTAGCCCTTCTCTCTCTGGAGGCAAGGGTCACAGCCTACTGAGCCATTTTCATCATAAGCCAGTGAGGGAGGTGAGGAGAAGCTACCCTCCCTTGCACAGTCTCTGTTGTCCCCCAGTCTTGGTGATTAATTGGTGGGGAGGCAAAATGGGGGAGCCCTCTACTCTGGGCTCCAGCCCAGGGACCCTAATAGTATCAGCTATGGTAGCTGACCTTTTAAAAACAGGACACGTACAATTCCCTGGGCTACTTCCCCACAGCAGCCCCACTTCCTCAAACTCCACTACCCTTACCTCAGGGCCTCCTTCCTTGCCTAATATGGTGTATACAGCTCAATCTCTCCCACAGCGCAACTTTCCTCTCTCAGCTCCTGACATGCGCACCTCACTGACTCACTGGGAGGCTTTTAACTAGTTTCAGCCAGCCCCTGATTGGCTGCAGGTGTCTGTCAACCTCCCTACCTTCTGGAAAGTTCTTAATTGGCCCCAGGTGTCTTAATTGACCTGGAGCAGCTTCCATGTACTTATACTGGTACCATGGATTTGTTTAACCCGGGGCTAATATATCTATCTCCCACTACTTTCCTATAGCCATCTGGCATTGCCCCGTCACAGTATGTAATAAAATTAAATTATAGATCTCGATGGTGAGAACTTCCTAAAGAGGAACACTTAGTGTTGCTTTTCAGTATATTTAAGTTAAAGTAGGCCTGTTACTGAAGTTGTAAAACTTGCTACTGATAATACTGGAAACATACCTTGAGTGACTTCCTCTTCCGAAATAAATCTAATTGTGCTAGGAGAATGGATTGTGAAATGGTAGGTGGGTTTTAATACTAGCAAATATAGAGTCTTGAATTTATAAATCATAACATGGTTTTCCCCCACCACCGTGGTGGCTAGGAGTTGTGAGGTTCCCTCTCTGCCCGCAGCAGCTGAAAGCTGCAAGGGGGACACCCTCAGCCGCTTGCCCAAGGCTTCCCCTCCCTCTCTGCACGAGGCTGCTGCCTGTTGCTGGAACCCTGAGGAGGGCCCCGTCAGGAGTCTGTCACCTGTCGCTGGAACCCTGCCAGAGCCCTGCTGGCTGCCAGCTCCAGACTCTGCAGCCCTTAGGGCTGAAGCAGAGAACGTCACAGAGGTCTCTGGAAGTCATGAATTCCGTGACTTCCATAATCTCTGTGACATAAACAAACATAGCCTTAATCATAAAGCAACAACTGCAGCAGCCACATTGTCCAAAATGCAAAATTTCTACCATTCTTTGACATGTTACCTTTCTGACTGTCACTAGCTACAAGGACTCTTTTTCCAAATATTCTCTATGGAGTAGTCATTTGTTGATGCTCTAAAACGTGAGTCATAGAATCTCAGGGTTGGAAGGGACCTCAGGAGGTCATCTAGTCCAACCCCCTGCTCAAAGCAGGACCAAACCCAACTAAATCATCCCAGCCAGGGCTTTGTCAAGCCTGACCTTAAAAACCTTTTAAGGAAGGAGATTCCACCACCTCCCTAGGTAACCCATTCCAGTTCTTCACCACCCTACTAGTGAAAAAGTTTTTCCTAATGTCCAACCTAAACCTTCCCCTCTGCAACTTGAGACCATTACTCCATGTTCTGTCATCTTCTACCACTGAGAACAGTCTAGATCCATCCTCTGTGGAACCCCCTTTCAGGTAGTTGAAAGCAGCTATCAAATCCCCCCTCATTCTTCTCTTCTGCAGGCTAAACAATCCCAGTTCCCTCAGCCTCTCCTCATAAGTCATGTGCTCCAGCCCCCTAATCATTTTTGTTGCCCTCCGCTGGACTCTTTCCAATTTATCCACATCCTTCTTGTAGTGTGGGGCCCAAAACTGGACACACTACTCCAAATGAGGCCTCACCAGTGCCAAATAGAGGGGAATAATCACGTCCCTCGATCTGCTGGAAATGCCCCTACTTATACAGCCCAAAATGCCATTAGCCTTCTTGGCAACAAGGGCACACTGACTCATATTCAGCTTTTCATCCTCCGTAACCCCTAGGTCCTTTTCTGCAGAACTGCTGCCCAGCCATTTGGTCCCTAGTCTGTAGCAGTGCATGGGATTCTTCCGTCCTAAGTGCAGGACTCTGCACTTGTCCTTGTTGAACCTCATCAGATTTCTTTTGGCCCAATCCTCTAATTTGTCTAGGTCCCTCTGTATCCTATCCCTACCCTCCAGCGTATCAACCACTCCTCCCAGTTTAGTGTCATCTGCAAACTTGCTAAGGGTGCAGTCCACACCATCCTCCAGATCGTTAATGAAGATATTGAACAAAACTGGCCCGAGCACCGACCCTTGGGACACTCCACTTAATACCGGCTGCCAACTACACATGGAACCATTGATCACTACCCGTTGAGCCCGACCATCTAGCCAGTTTTCTATCCACCTTACCGTCCATTCATCCAGCCCATACTTCTTTAACTTGCTAGCAAGAATACTGTGGGAGACTGTATCAAAAGCTTTGCTAAAGTCAAGAAATAGCACATCCACTGCTTTCCCCTCATCCACAGAGCCGGTTATCTCATCATAGAAGGCAATTAGGTTAGTCAGGCATGACTTGCCCTTGGTGAATCCATGCTGACTGCTACTGATCACTTTCCCCTCCTTTAAGTGGTTCAGAATTGATTCCTTGAGGACCTATTCCATGATTTTTCCAGGGACTGAGGTAAGACTGACTGGCCTGTAGTTCCCTGGATCTTCCTTCTTCCCTTTTTTAAAGATGGGCACTACATTAGCTTTTTTCCAGTCATCCGGCACCTCCCCCGATTGCCATGATTTTTCAAAGATAATGGCCAATGGCTCTGCAATCTCATTGGCCAACTCCTTTTAGCACCCTCGGATGCAGTGCATCCGGCCCCATGGACTTGTGCTCGTCCAGCTTTTCTAAATAGCTTTTTCCTCTTCCTTCCCCTCCCTTCCCAATACACATGAGAACAAGGAGTAGATCAGATCTGTATGTAGCATTTGGGGGCAGAATTGTGAACTGTTTTCACCAGCCTCGGGTCCCTACCAGACAAAATGTGGTCCGCCATTATCATATCACCATACAGAATCAAAAGGTACATGTAAAAAACCTGCAATATTGCATTAAAAGTTATATTTGCAAAGAAGGGAATAAAATCTGAGCATTTATGGAGCCACAAAATGGGAGGTTCTGTGATTGTGGTTTTCATGGGGCCCCAAACACCAGCTGTGATAAAACCAAAAACGAAGGTTTGTCCGCTAGCTTGCCTTCAGTTAGTCCCTTATGCCAGTGGCTTGCAAATCTCCCAGCTAAAACTGTTCCCTCTTGCTCTCCTGTACATCATCACACCCTTCCTTTGACATTTACTTGTGATAAACTCAACATGTTTCATATTGTCAAAATCCTAGGCTTTTGAACTCAGTCCTTGCCCAAGTGTGTTGTATGATTAGTATCTAGTACAATGGGAGCCTTAATCCCATTTGGATCCTTAAGTGCTAATAATAAATGTGCAAAAACACTAGAAAGAAGAAACTAGAAAGCAACTAATTTTTTTCTCAAGTGTATTTGTCTCTACAGAGTTGTTGTTCAATTGCCTTACAGCAACCTGTAATATTCCAAAACAGCGACAGAGAGTTCTGTGGCACCTTATAGACTAACAGACGTATTGGAGCATAAGCTTTCGTGGGTGAATACTATAAGGTGCCACAGAACTTTGTTGCTTCTACAGATCCAGACTAACACAGCTACCCCTCTGATACTTGATTCCAAAACAGAAGTCTCATGGCACTTGCTGGTGGTCTGTGGGGAACTGGGTTTCTTCTTCGAGTGGTTGCTCATATCTATTCCAGTTAGGTGTGTGCGCGCGCGTGCACGGACGTCGGAAACTTTTACCCTAGCAGCTACCCGTCGGGCCGGCTGGGGAGCCCCCTGGAGTGGCGCCGAAATGGCGCTCTATATAGTACCCTGCCGGCCCGACCCCCCCTCCAGTTCCTTCTTACCGCCCGTGACGGTCGTTGGAACAGTGGTTCTCTTGTTCGCAAGTGCTCCACTACTCCCTAGCTATCCGTTTGTTCTCATTGTATTTAGTGTAAATAGTTCTCATTGTAATAGTAATTAGTGTAGTTTAGTTGTAGCTATTAGTAGTAGTTTTCTACTGTTACCCGGGCTCCTCCGGGCATCGGGCATGCCTTCGCAGGGATTCAAGTTGTGTGGATCCTGTAACAGGCCCATGCCCACCGGGGACCCCCACGACTCCTGTCTTCGGTGTCTGGGTGAGTCTCACACAGCGGACAAGTGCAAGCTGTGTAAGTCCTTCAAGCCCCGCACCAGGAAGGACGGAGATATCCGCTTAAGACAGTTGCTGATGGAGGCGGCACTCTGCCCCTCTCAAGGTGCGGGCTCTAGCGTCTCGGTGCGCAGCGCGCCTCCATCGGCGCCGACTGCGGCACCGCGGAAGGACTCCCGCCCGCCTCGGGGCCGGGCGCCGTCGGGAACCCGGGGCCGTCCCTGGCACCGCTCCTTTTCTCCTTCCGGACGCAAGGCACCGGACATCGCTGCGGCACCACCCGGCCCCGCTGTCCCGGAGCATAGGAGCGTCAGTCCGCGCCCGCAGACACCCCCATGCCCAGTTGTCGTGATCCCACCCTCGACGCCGGACACCTTCGAGGCTGCGAGGGGCTTAATCGAGATGACGGCGTCTCCCGTGCCGGCACCAATCCAGGCACGGCCCCTGGTTATCTCCAGAGGCAAGCCGACGCTCCTCGGACCGTCAGCTCAGCTACAGCGTCCTACACGTCGCTCGGAGTCCCGGCACCGTCTGGTGTATCGGTCTGACTCACGACACCGGTCAGACTTGCGGGGCGGGTCTCGCAGCCCGGAACCTCGGAGCCGCTCACTCTCGAGGTCTTCCTTGTCTGCCAGATCATGGTCCCGCTCGGTGTCTAGGATGAGCGCGACGCCTTCCCGACACCGCTCTCCACCTCGGGCTCGACCCTCGGCGGAGACTACACGCCGGAGCCCATCCACGTGCCGAGAATCGCCTTGACGCCGAGCCTCACCACAACGTGAGCTCCTATCTCTGCGTCAAGACCTGCCGCGCCGGTCTGAATCCCCACGGCGCCGGGACTCTCCTCGTCGCCAGCCCGGATGACACCATGGGCTCTCACCGCGGTACCGGGACACCCCGCGCCGAGACGCCTCTCCACGCCGCCGGGACACCCCGCGCCGAGACGCCTCTCCACGGCGCCGGGACGAGAGGGTGTGGTACCACTCCCGGTCCCGATCAAGGTCGCGTGATTTACACTCTGCACGCTTTAAACCTTCCAGGGACCACCCAACATCACGCACCGCCCCTCCTTGGCCGTCCCGGGAACCATCGTCTACCAGTTCGGCCGGGCCTTCAAAGACACCCGAGGCAACTCCACTGGCCCCAGTGCAAGACCTGCCGGCTGCCTGGCAGCCCCAGTGGCCGTTCTGGACACCCTGGGCATACCATGAGGCCCAAGGTGCACCTCTGCCCCCCCGCCCGGTGGTGCGAACCCACCCTCCAGTGGCCACCATCACCCGCCCACCTGCAGAGGAGGCTGCACCCGGCGACACAACCTCGGGGCAAAGGGCGGCGCCTTCCCTGCCTCAGCAGCAACCCACCCTTGAGCGGGATGACTTACCTGAACCTCCCCTCCCTCTCACAACCTCCTTCTCCTCACCCGATGAAGCTGTGGCGGGAACATCATCATCTGCGCCTCCGCCTATGGATTTTAAGGTCCTGCAAGAGCTACTCCGGAGGGTGGCTCTTAGCATGAACCTGTCCATAGAGGAGGTGGTGGAGGAGAAGGACGACCCTATGGTGGATGAAATTCTGAAGCCAGAGGGTCCCTCCAGAGTCGCTTTGCCAATGAATAAAACCATCCGCGGCAATGCTACGGCACTCTGGCAAACCCCTTCCTCTATCCCCCCCAACACCTAGAGGGGTAGAGAGAAAATACTTTGTTCCAAACAAGGGGTTTGAGTATCTCTTCACCCATCCTGCACCTTGTTCCCTCGTGGTGGACGCTGTCAATGCCAAGGAGAGGCACGGGCAGCAAGGTCCAGCTCCCAAATCCAAGGACTCCAAACGTCTTGACCTCTTTGGGAGAAAGGTATATTCCACCGCGGGACTTTCCCTAAGGATCGCCAACCAACTAGCGATCCTTAGTAGGTATGCCCACAACACCTGGTCAGCCGTAAGGAAGTTTGAGGACCAGCTTACACCCGAGTCCCAAACGGAACTTAAAGCCATGGCTGACGAGGGCAAATTGGTGGCCCATACCTCCCTACAAGGCGCCCTGGACTCGGCTGATGCGGCAGCCCGGACGTTGGCAACGGGCATTTCCATGCGAAGGAGCGCATGGCTGCAGTCATCGGGTTTGCCAGCAGAGGTCCAGAACACCATCCAGGACCTCCCCTTTGATGGCAAGGGTCTGTTCGCCGATCTGACTGACTCATGGCTGCATAACCTCAAGGACACAAGAAACACCATTAAGTCCTTGGGGATGCACACCGTGGCGACGCTCAGGAAGCCATTCAAACCCCAGCCATTCCAACAGCGCTCCTTCCCTCCTCGACCACGTCAGGACTTCTCCCGACGCAGAGCCAGTTTTGCTCGCCGCAGGCCTACCCGCCCTCCCCAGGGGCAAAACAGAGGCCAACAGAAACCATCGCAGGGCGCTAAGCGTCCATTTTGATGGGACTTTCGAGGACGGCCTGCCTTTCCCGCACAGTCCTGCCTCTCTACCCTTTCTGGATCGTCTGTCCCGATTCTACCATGCCTGGTCCCGTATTACATCAGACCGGTGGGTCCTACGGACGGTAGAGGCGGCATATTCTATCCACTTCCACTCTACCCCTCCTTCCCACCCCACCCCCCCCCCTCCATCCCTCTTCAGGGACCCTTCTCACGAACAACTCCTCTATCAGGAGGTACAAGCGCTCCTCGAACTAGGAGCTGTGGAGGAGGTGCCTCATGAATTCAGAGGAAAGGGTTTCTACTCCCGCTACTTCCTTGTCCCCAAGGCCAAGGGGGGCCTACGACCCATTCTGGACCTGAGGAACCTCAACAAATACATCGTCAACCTGAAGTTCCGCATGGTCTCCCTTGCCACCATCATCCCCTCCCTGGACCCCGGGGACTGGTATGCCGCCCTCGATATGAAAGATGCATATTTCCATATCTCCATTACACCGGCTCACAGACGATTCCTCCGGTTCATCGTCTGCAAGACACACTACCAGTTCACAGCGCTCCCTTTCGGCCTGTGTACGGCTCCCCGTGTCTTTACGAAATGCATGGCAGTAGTAGCCGCGTTTCTTCGCCGCCACCACATTCACGTGTTCCTGTACCTCGACGACTGGCTAGTGCAAGGCCGGTCCCATCAACAGGTGCAAACGCACGTGCAGATGATCATGGACACCTTCTCTTATCTTGGTATCATCCTAAACACCAGCAAGTCAGTGCTGGAACCGACTCAGTCCATCCAGTTCATCGGAGCGGTCCTCGACGCAACCAGAGCTCGGGCGTTCCTTCCAGAGGCTCGTCGCCTCGCCATCGTGGACTTGATTACTTCACTCCGTCGGTTTCCAACCACGACCACAAGGCAATGCCTTCAGTTGCTGGGTCACATGGCGTCCTGCACGTACGTGGTCCAACATGCCCGCTTATGACTTCGCCCACTGCAAGCGTGGCTGGCTTCAGTCTATCGACCCAACCGAGACAACTTGGACATGGTCGTCACAATTCCGCCTCACACGTTGAACTCCCTGTCGTGGTGGCTAGACCCACTGACGTTACGCGAAGGAGTCCCGTTTCAGCCTCTCCTCCCCACGCTAACTCTAGTGACAGATGCATTGGCGCTGGGTTGGGGCGCACATCTCGGGAAATTAACAACGCAGGGCATGTGGCTACACCACGAGCTCGACCTCCACATCAATATCAAGGAGCTCAGGGCGATTCGTCTAGCATGCCAAGCTTTCCTGGCTCACCTACAAGGCCGCTGCGTCGAGGTTCTCACGGACAATACAACAGCCATGTACTACCTGAACAAGCAGGGCGGGGCTCGATCATCACCGCTGTGCCGCGAAGCCCTTCTGCTGTGGGACCTCTGCTTGGCCCACTCCGTCTCTCTCTAGGCGTCTTACCTCCCTGGAGTCCAGAATGTCCTGGCAGACCAGTTGAGCAGACGCTTCCTGGTCCACGAATGGTCCATACACCCAGATGTGATCCATTCAATCTTCCGCACCTGGGGCTTTCCCCAGCTCGACCTGTTTGCCTCTCGAACCAACAGGAAGTGCCTGAGTTTCTGCTCCTTCAGAGGACATGGCTCGGGCTCCCTTGCGGACGCTTTCACGATCTCGTGGTCACGTCATCTCCTCTACGCGTTCCCGCCTTTCCCGCTAATCCACAAGGTCATCCTCAAGATTCGCAGGGACAAGGCGGACGTCATTCTGGTAGCCCCTGCCTGGGCACGACAGTGCTGGTACCCGACCCTGCTGGACCTGTCGATACAGCCCCCCCATTCCTCTCCCGATCAGCCACGATCTCATCTCCCAAGATCACGGTCGTCTTCTCCATCCAGACCTCCACTCGTTGCATCTGACAGCGTGGAGACTTCATGGTTGAACCGGTCGGAGATGGCTTGCTCGGATCCAGTTAGACGAGTACTCCTTGAGAGCCGTAAGCCCTCCACAAGGCTCACGTACGAGGCAAAGTGGAAGAGGTTCTCTCTCTGGTGCACCCAACAGCACATATCTCCACACCTTGCCTCCGTGCCGTCTATTCTGGATTACGTGTTACATCTCAAGGACAACCACCTTGCACTTGGATCCCTGAAGGTCCACCTTGCGGCCATCTCGGCTTTTCATCCAGGGACAGAGGGCCACTCAATATTCGCGCACCCCATGGTGCGTCGTTTCCTCAAGGGCCTGGAAAAGGTTCATCCTTCAATAAAGCCACCTGTTCCAGCATGGGACCTCAATCTCGTCCTCTCTCGACTTACAGGCCCTCCTTTTGAGCCAATGGCCTCCTGCTCCCTCCTCTATCTATCGTGGAAGGTCGCCTTTCTAGTGGCTATCACATCAGCCAGAAGGGTATCCGAGCTAAAGGCTCTCCTATGTGACCCTCCGTATACCATCTTCCATAAGGATAAGGTCCAGCTTCGACCCCATCCGTCCTTCCTCCCAAAAGTGGTCTCGCCCTTCCACATGTCACAAGACATTTTTCTACCTGTCTTCTTCCCTAAGCCGCATGCCAACTCCAAAGAGCAACGGCTACATTCATTGGATGTCAGAAGGGCACTCGCCTTCTACATAGAACGCACAAGGCCGTTCCGTAAGACATCCCAGCTGTTCGTCGCTCTCGCAGAATGCTCGAAAGGCGCTCCGGTCTCTTCGCAGCGCATATCATCATGGATTACAGCCTGCATCCGTGCCTGCTACGACCTGGCGAGGGTGCCGACGCCAGCAGTCACAGCCCACTCTACGAGAGCGCAAGCTTCCTCGGCGGCTTTCCTGGCCCACATTCCCCTTCAGGAAATCTGCAGGGCCGCAACCTGGGCTTCGGTGCACACCTTTACATCGCACTACGCCATCAACCGTCATTCCCGTAATGACGCGGCCTTCGGTAGGGCTATCCTACAAGCTGTTTGTTTTCCCGTAACTCCGAACCCGCCTCCAAGGTAAGGCTTGGGAATCGCCTAACTGGAATAGATATGAGCAACCACTCGAAGAAGAAGAAAAGGTTACTCACCTTAGTAACCAGTGTTCTTCGAGATGTGTTGCTCATATCTATTCCATTCCCCCCCCCACCTTCCCCACTGTCGGAGTAGCCGGCAAGAAGGAACTGGAGGGGGGTCGGGCCGGCAGGGTACTATATAGAGCGCCATTTCGGCGCCACTCCAGGGGGCTCCCCAGCCGGCCCGACGGGTAGCTGCTAGGGTAAAAGTTTCCGACGTCCGTGCACGCACGCACACACCTAACTGGAATAGATATGAGCAACACTTCTCGAAGAACACCGGTTACTAAGGTGAGTAACCTTTTCTTTTGCACCATGCTGGTGTCTCTTTTCCAGTTATTAAATGGCATCTGAAGGGATCTTATGAACATGTTATGTACTTTGAGATCTTCTGTGTAAGCAATTTGTGCAATTGCCATGGGTGCTATGACAATGAATTTGAGGGGGAGGTAGTCCATGATACCATGCCTTAATTAAAATACGGCTTGTGCTATGGAAAAATGTAGGAGCCTTGAGCCATAACTCCCTATGCATGCATGGGAACTGAATGTTCTGGGCTCCAGGATTTCAACTTTTTTATATATGCTTTAGCTTACATCCATGGACTACTGACCGAAGTCAAACCTTTTTCCCTGCACTAAAGAGCACATTTTGTACCAAGCCTGTCTTAAGCTGGCTTTGACATCGAAGGAATCCAGAGGTTATGGTAAAGGGTAATGGAATCTTCTTGCATTGGTATTACAGTTTTGATGTTGAGTAGTAGCCCCTATGCTCTTAGCCACTGGACTTTTTAGTCAAAGATCCACAAGTCCCACACTGAAGTATGCCAGTGTCTGTGGCCTACACAGATACCCTCGGTGTGTCAGCTTCTGGAATTTTGCCTACCCAGTTTACAGAACACTCGCTTCCCCCTCCCCTCTCCTCTGCCTTCTTGGGGGGGAAGAAGACTTGACCTGAAGTTCAGTGTTCTAGACGAGGAGTGGCCAACTGTGGCTCCGGAGCAACATGCGGCTCTTCAGAAGCTCGTTGTATAGGCACCGACTCTGGGGCTGGAGCTATAGGCGCCAACTTTCCAATGTGCCAGGGGGTGCTCACTGCTCAACCCCTTGCTCTGCCACAGGCCCTGCCCCCACTCCACCCCTTCCCACCCCCTCCCTTGAGCCTGCCATGCCCTCCCCACCCCACCCCCCCAGAGCCTCCTGCACGCCATGAAACTGCTAATCCTGAGGTGCGGGGAGGGAGGGGGAGGCGCTGATTAGCGGGGCTGGTGGGAGGTGCTGGGAGCCGGGGGGGAAGCTGATTTGGGGAGGGGGGGCTACTGACTTACTACTGTGGCTCTTTGGCAATGTACACTGGTAAATTCCGGCTCCTTCTCAGGCTCAGGTTGGCTACCCCTGTTCTAGAAAATATTGACAGCTGTTTAAAAATCCAGGACACTGTTCCCTCTAAGCTGTGCACGTGCACACAGATCCTAAACCCCCCACACACGGCGAAACACCACGCGCATGAAAAACAAAATACATCGGAGCCAAGCCGAAATATCATTTACGGGCGACTTTTGACATTGTTCGCCCGCCATCTATCAACACAGCCAGATTCTACGAGCTGGCAAGGAGGGTGAACGGAAAGGAGAGCAATGAATTGTACCCCTCCCTGCTAGCATTTTGAATGTGGAACGTTGATCGTCGGGACAGTTGGGACCCACACCTCCTTGTATAAGCATTTGCCTCATGGCACACACATTTGAACTCTGCTTCAAAAATGTGCACAGAAGAAATTTTTTGGGCGCACGGCCTGTCAAAAATTAGAGGGAACATTGGTCCAGGATACACATTTTGAGTTTATAGTACTAATAAAATAGCTTGTAGAAAATACAAAACAGCTCTTGAATTTTGTGTTGAAAGCTGCATAACTATACATGTGTATCTATCTAACTATATTAAGTTGACCTTTTCCTTGGGATATGTAAATAACTATTTCATATTAGTGTTAGTCTTTCAGACATAGATTGTGAATTCATTTGCTTTAAACAGTCATATTTTAAAAAATGACTTATCCACCCTAACTTGGGTGGATAAATACATGTAAGTATTAAAACACGGATGTGCCTTTAATGCATTTTGTTTACAATCTCAAGGAAATGTCTATCTGTTGTTGTCTTATACGTATTCAGATATTTTACACCTAGACATATATCTGCCTTCAGTAAATATAGGAATGTGCTCTTGGCAATTGTATGTACACTTAATATTGTTCTATGTGTTTTTATATATTTTGACATTATATAAACAAAGTTTTATATAAGGGAACTTCTTTGTGTTACAGACTGTACAGTTTGTTCAAGGAATATTTGTGGAAAAATACGATCCTACGATAGAAGACTCCTACAGAAAGGTAATGCAATAAATTAACAGGGATACTACACTAGCAGTACAAGACAAATCATTTTTGAAACTATAAAATGAACACTATATTTTAAAAAAATTAGCAAACACTTGACCATAAAATCTGAATGGTAAGAGCATTAAACACATCTAACATCACTAACTCATTTGTGTTCTATGAAGTGTAAATATTCATGAGTCAATGAACCAGAGCAAGTGATTATCAATATGGCTTCTGTTGATGACATAGCCACCTTTTGAAGAGCCTACCTAAAGAGATAATGCAAGTACAACTTTCAAATATTGCAATTTAAGCTTAAATGTTTTACTGTCTAAATAAGAAGTTAATGTGCAATATTGGGGTGTTAAGTTTGATGTCATGGTACTGTGCATAAACGATAACACCAATTCAGTCATAAATTCCTTCATAAAATCCAAAGGCTGAATGCGCTAAACCTGTCTAAAAAGTTTAGGCAATTGTTATACCCTACAGTAACACAGTTAGAAGTACTTGATCAAGATGCTTACAAACGGACTAGACCTGAGGTGTTCAAACCCATGTTGGCTGGCTCCAACTAGGTAAGGCAGGTACTAATAATGACCCCTTTAAGAGCGCCCCTTTTTTCATAGTCTCCTAATAAACAAGTAATGTCATTGCCAGTTGCTAACTTTAGCTAAGAACCAGTTTGGGGTTGACCCCTTTTCTGTCCTTGAGTAGATACAATTTTAAGACTGGACCCCCTTCAAGATAACGTTGGTATATTAAAGGCTACTTTCAGTTTTTAATCGTATGTCACAAAACACATCTATTTGTCTGTTAGAACCAGTTTGTAACTTCATCTATAATTTAGAGACCCCTTTTCACAGAATTTTTTCTCATGAACCACATTCTGAGCTTAGCCTTCTCCCCAAAACTTGTCTTGCTCTAGATGCCACATTTGTTCTAACTTTTGAACCTAATATTTTCAAGGCCTTGTTAAATTTTTTCCTATATTTTCAAAGTCTTTCCATGGCTGCTAAAACCCCTTTATTTTACTTAAACTACAAAACATGCATTTTCCTTAATTTCTACATGAGGCATTGAATAGAATAGGATTTGACTCCTATTGAAAGCTGTCTACAAAGGTGGGTTGGTGCCTAGTGTTGAAGTTGGGGTAAGTCCGGCTTGAGTTAGTAGTTAGTGCAGGGTTGCGTTAGTGAACTCATAAAACAGTGGTTCTCAAACTCTGTACCATAATGAATGGCTTGAGACAATTCATTATATATACTTCAAATGAAATATTAAAATAGCCTTACCTTAATGTGCTTTGGATGGATGAACGTGTGTGTGTGTGTATATATATAGTTTATCCAGTTGTGTTAAGACTGACCCAGACAAACTGCAGTGACACGAGTATCCCTTGTCCTGCCTTCAGCTGGAGAAGGCGAGGGGGAGGTAGGCCCACCTCTGACCTGTCCCTGTTGTTGTCTACCTCAACTCCCTATTGTCAAGGCACTCAAGCAGCTAGCTGGCGGCTTTGTGCTGGCTCGGTGATAGAAGGGGAATCACTGAGAGCGAAGAATATCCCAGACTTACTACTTTCCTGATGACCAGGTAGAGTCACTGTAGTGGAAAATTTTACTCGTGAGATTTGTTCTAGCTCTAACTATACAGGAAATCTAAAAATCTATTTTTTATTTTTTTTAACAATTTGATTGTACTCTTTTTTTAATCTCAGCCTTGAAAGTAAGGGGCAAGAATTTCAGGTCCTGTCCAGTAACTGTTGGACCCTCACCACTTCAAAGCACCTACAGTAAATTACACCAAAAATGCTAGCAAGCATTATGAAAGTGGTGAAATGTTCCTTACTGCATGTATTTAGATTATTCAGTAGATCTCACCTTAGACTTAACATTTGCAAATATTTGAAAGATCAGCTTTCAAAAGAAACTAAAGCCACTAGTTATTCTTATGAAGTAAGAAAAGATCAAATGGTCTCAAGAAACAAATTAATCTCGGCATCTGTCAGTGAGGGCTTTCAACTAGGATTCATACCAAAAATTAACATCTGTCTGACTAAATGTGGTCCTGGAATGACTAAGAATCCCATGGATTTCAAGTTCTCTGAATTGATCTGATTCTGGTGTCATACTTGGTCTCAACAATATCAATACACTTCCCCCCAATAGCAATGACATTCTAACTTGTTTTGTGGTTTCTGTGCTTTTGAAAGCATTGTTTTGGCAATTGCTGTAGTTATGTACACACCTTATTAAATCTTAACTAATATTAAATAAAAGCTTTATATGAAGTTCAGGCTGTAATCTGCTTTAAGTATTAAACTGCTTTTTAAAGCTTCAGAATTCAATGACTACAATATCTAAATTATTTCAACGTACTGTTGACTTGATATTTCAAGCCAAGATATCTTATAAAGGAAATTGTGTTGAATACACCACTTAACAGCATCCCTTCGTAGTACAATAGTGGCTACTGAAGAGGCCTTATATTCTTCAGAGGGAGAAGAAAATGGAGGAAATGTGAAAAAACAATCTTTCCTTCTTAGTTTTAAATTGGTTCAGAAAAGAAGCCTAAACTTAAACTGTCAATCATACATTAAAAAACTAAGTAGCAAGCTCCCTTAAATGAATCAATTTGCAAAACAACTCTGCCAATCCTCCTTCATGGGTGGACTGACAGATGAGATGGACCAATATACCTTGAAGGAGAGAGAGGCTGTCCTATTATTGCACACTTAAAACAAACTGATAAGTGATAATTCCTTGGTGTAATCTGCTGCCACCTCTCCATTGATCCAAATTGCCCTTTTAACGATCATCAACATGCCACTTTAATTTCTAGCTTTTGATCTGTGCTTTTCCTCTCAAATATCAAGTGTATGTGCTTGCTAAAAGTGCACGTTGAACCCACTACAAACTAGCTGTGTTCTCTGCTTATAGTTGACTGTAAAGATTTATAATACTCTTTAGTATATGGGTAACATTTTCAAAAGTCCCGAAGTACCAATTTCAAGATATTTAGGCTCCTAAATCTCTTAGGGGCTTCTGAAAACTTTTACCTTTATATTCTGCTTTCAGAGTACATGCACAAACTTGTTAAAAGCCAGGATCTTATTTTCGCTTACATTGTCTTGTGTATTATTATAAGATTAATTGGAAAGGGAAACCAGTTGCCTATTTGATAGTCTTTCTTGTTTTGAGAAGAAAAATTTTAACCTAATCTTTTTGTTTCCTTGACAGCAAGTTGAAGTAGATGCACAACAGTGTATGCTTGAAATCCTAGATACTGCAGGAACGGTATGTACAACTAATTAGCCTCTGTATATATGTATTACACTGAAGCACTTCTAAAAAATACTTCCAAAATAGAAAACTGGAATGACAGTCAGTGGTGGTTCACTAGTTTTTAATCATCCGCTGTACAACACCGACCACATTTACCCTCCCCTACACGTAGCTCTTCACCAACCAGTATTTAAGCAGAATTGGATGCAACACGGCAGAAAGTAAATTGTATGCTGCCTATGATTCTTGCTTTACATCGTAATAGGAAAACCTAAATTTAAGTATTATAAGCAATATAGGCCTTGTGTTAGCCCTCTCTAAGGGATAATTCACTTCTGTGTGGGAGTCTTAAATTTAGCCCAGAAGGTGGTAATCCTGATTTCTACTGGGGAATTCCCTATACCTTGCCCTCCCCTGAGGTATGGTATGGTATTCTTGTTTTATTCTAGTCTCTCTTCTTGGCAGCCAAAATTGGGCTTAAGTGGGAACTTGTGAGATGTATAGGCTTTGTGCTGACCCTCTACACAGGAGTGAATTTCACCTTTATGGGCTGATCCAAAAACTGTTTTAGTAGACTCCCCATGGGTTTTGGATCAAGACCCTTATAGCAGACCTTCTTTCTCCCCCCCCCGCTCCCCCCACACACACAACCGTAATAGCAGACTGGTCCAGTAACGCGTCCCTGGGAATTAGCAGCAAAGTTCTCCTTTAAATGTGTAAAATGATAGACGGATCAAGTGGCCTTTTTTTTTTCTTTTTTTTTTTCCGAAACAGGTAATGTTTTTATCAAATGCTGTGATCAAATGTGTTTGTAGCAGGATGATATGAAAAGGCAGAGGCATCACACAGTTGCATTGGCCTTCTTTTGCTTTCATTTTTCAACATTACTCATTCAGAGTTGTTTTCCCTTAAATTATTTCTCTTTTTAGCTATTTGTTTCATTTTTCCTATGTTGAATCTAGTTTAACATTTTCGCCAGGTTTTTCATTCACTGATTCTTCACTCTTTCTGTCCACTGGTGTGTTTTCCCTGTAATTATGAACGCTCTGAATGTTGCATAATAGGGCACTAATTTTGGATAGAGTTTGTATGTGCCCTACTGCTTTATTCACTTCAGCAGGGAACTTAACGTCCTGGTTATGTCACCTAGCTCCTATTGGGTCTCAGCTTATGGTGATGTCAGTCACACGTTTTTTGGCTCATGCTGCAATCTTAGCACTACAATCTGTGTATTGTATGGTAAATTCTTACCATTATATACGTTTCTCTACTATGATGTTTGTCTTCTACTTTAGTTAAATGGTTACCCCCTAAATACTCAGTTGTCAATTACAAAGTAAATGGGGTATAATACATTCATTTATGAACCAAAACTACTGAGATAAAATCATTCCTATACTAACCATGCTAAATTCTCCGCTTATAAGAATCATTTCGGGACAAGCTGACTACATGTAATACGATACGATAATCAAGTGCAATGACATGTAATAAGCCAATAAAGCTATTTTGAATTTGATCGCATCTCGCATTATTAGGCATGTAGTGTGTGTAAAGTTTAATCCCTGGGGAGGGAAGGGGAAAAAGTCAAGTTTGTGAGAGTCGACATAGCAGGAAAAAGACACTTTCTGTAGATGAAAAACACCACCACCTGGAGTTCTACGATAGTTTTCCCAAGACCAGCCAGCGATGCAGTTCAGAAATTGGGCATTCCATGGCCTATATTGTCTAAGATTCTCAAAGATAGGGAGAGCATCATACAAAACGAAGGAGATGGGGGAAAAATGCCATCAGGCAAATCACGTAGGGTTGAGGCGGCACTTAGAGTGGATCAAAAATGCCAGAGAGAAATGCCCCCCTAAGTGGACTGTTGATGATGCAGAAGAACTGGCAGTGGCACTGGGCATTACCAACTTCAGGGCCAGCTCTGGCTGGTTTGAGCACTTAAAAACAATCCCCTCTCGTTTTTTAAAAGAAAATGCATGGAGAATTCAAAGACGCAGACATTGGGTCACATGAAGAATGGTTAGAAAACAAGTGGATCGAAATGAGACGTGGCTTTACTGAAGACATTTGGAATGCAGATGAAAACGGAATTTATTTTCAAGCCCTGTCTGATGGCACACTCACCTTAAAATCCGACAATAAAAAGAAGAAAAGTCTAAAGAGAATTACTGTTCTGTTCATCTGTTCCATGACTGGTAAGAAAAAGGACCTTTTCATCATCTGGAAAAGTCAAAACTCACAATGTTTTTAAAATGTGAGACATCCTCCAGTCCTCTTTGCTGCCAGTGCACCTGCCTGGATGATGAGGTATCTATTTGGTAAGTGGCTGAAGGACTGGGATTGAAAGTTGAGCCAGGAAAGGAGAAAAAGATTTTGCCACTAGTGAACAACTGCACAGCCCATGTGACGACTGATGTATCACTGAGGAATACCCAACTTGAATTCTTCCCAAAACACAACTTCACCCTTCAACCATGTGGTCAGGGAATTATCAGAACTGCCAAAGCATACTTTCACAAGCAAATGGGTTTGCATGGTATTGCACCACATTGATGATGACAAAGGTACTGCTGTAGAAATGGCCAGGAAGATGAGTCTTTTAGATGCCATTCTAATGCTTGCAAATGCCTGGTCTGATGTTGATCCTTCAAAATCTGGAATTGGTTGGGGGAAAGGAGGTCTGGCCATAGCACCCATGGAGGAAGCAATTGTTGAGCCACCAAGAGAACTCAATGCACACCAATTTGGAAGAGCGGATAGACATAGATGACAATGCTTTTGTTACACAACCTGTCTCTGATGAGGAAATTGCAACTGAGATCAGAGACCTGTTTGAAGTGAAACCCGAAAACAAGGCAGAGGCAGACGACGATGAGGTAATCGTCCCATCCTTGACACAAATGAAGGATGCGATGAAAACTTTGACAAATAGTCTATTGTACAGGGGCTTCAATGATTTTTACCTTCCTACATCACCTTGAAAAGGAGGTTAATGTTGTGGATCGTGCATTGATCCAGAGAACACTGGACAAGTTTGTAATCAGTGACTGTGTCTCTGCATTATGCATTCACAGTGCCAGACATGCCACTCTGGTGACAGATGGTGACACTCCAAAATAAATACTAATGTGCGTGAATACTGTTCTGGTCCATTTTGTTTTTTACATTTATATTTCTGCTATAAAAGTCGGTGTAATGCACTTTCAAACTGCAAAAAAATAACATACAACATTTTAAAATGTTGTATCTTTGGATCTTTAAGAGGTATATAGCTCTGCTAATTTACACTTTGTGTAAAGTTGTAACATGCTGTACAGTATTAATTCCCTTGAATAAAAGCACCAGCTAAACTATTTGGATAGTAGCATATTGTTCAGTTAGAATGTTATGGTTTTGTTTCCATGTTGTATATGTTAAAAGTCTTAAGGGTCAATTTCATCTATTCTTTGCAGTTCTGCTTGTGAGAATCAACCGCTTATAAGAATCAAATAATCCCGAGATGGATGTGATTCTAGAGCACTGTACAAATACCATAAGCTGAACCCAGAACAGAGTTGGAAATATAGCAGATGGGAACATAATCTTGAATTTGTTCCCTCTTTTTGCTAGCATTTTAAAATGGAAAATCTAGATTTGTACCCAGGTTCATATTTTCAGATGTTTCATATTTCAGTTAATCAAATAAAAGGTAAAATAACAGACCAGAAGACTGTCAAATACAAAAATCTTGTCAATTTAAGGCCTACCTTCATGTCTAATGTGCTTAGCACCAATCAAATTTGTTTAGCGTGCTTGAACTGATTTTACTGTAAAAGGATAGGTGCTGCAAAAACAAATATCTTCGTATAAAAGGAAGGATATAAAAAAGTTCTAACTAGTTAGACTGAACTTGCTGGTGTTCTTGTTTTTTCCTCACAGAACTGCAGACTTTCATTTTGGACAGTTTCCCTTTTTGGACTAATATATTATGAAGTGACTGACACAATACAGTAAACCTCAGAGTTATGAACGTCAGAGATACTTTATAACTGACCAGTCAACCACACACCTCAGTTGGAACTGGAAGTACGCAATCATGCAGCAGCAGAGACAAAAATAAAAAAGCAAATACAGTATAGTACTGTAAAATGTAAACTACTAAAAAAAGGAAAGCAGCATTTCTCTTCTGCATAGTAAAGTTTCAAACCTGCATAAAGTCAGTGTTCAGTTGTAAACTTTGTAAAGAGTTACAAACATTTCAAAGTTACGAACAACCTCCATTCCCATGGTGTTCGTAACTCTGAGGTTCTATTGTATGTGTTTATTTTTTTCATTTAATAGAAACCCACTAAAGGTTTTTTCACTCTGTTTTTTGGGATGAGAAATTACAATAGCTCTGATTTGTCACTCTTCTGGCATTGTCATCAAATACTATAATCTTCAGGTTATCTCCTGAACCAAAAGAACTATACGAATATCTAAGGACTATGATATTAAGGGTTACAATGCACAGGATAATCTTTTAAAAGTGCCATGTCATCCTGTTCTGCTGGCAGACTGCATAGCAAGGGGAGCTTGGAGGGGTCATTCCTGGTGCCCTGTACCAGGTGAATTCATTGGGGGAGGCTTGGTGCCTCCTCTGATGGGTTTTGGGGAACAGCCAGAGGGACTATCTCTCAGCCTGGTGAGGAGTGTCCAGCACCCCCACTGCTCAGGAGGACATAGGCTCTGCTACTAACCCCATCCACCCAGTTCCCCCTTCTCCTCCTCCTCCAGCTGATGATCCTGCTTGGGTGCAGAGGTTGCACTCCCTCGCATGCCCACCCAAGCAGATAGATGCTGCTCCTGATAAAAGCTTCTTTTTTGGGGGGGGGGGGGGAGTAGAGGGGGAGAATCTATAGCAAAGAAGGTGATGGTGATGTTGGATAGATCCTCTCCTGGGCTATCTTGGGGAGACCATCCCTGCCTCTCTTGTCCATCTTCTTCCCTGAGCCCATCTCTCTTGCACCCTGCTACCACCCCCTCCTCCTCTGGTCAGCCCTCAAGGACACCCTTGAGGCCTGGGTACTGGCTAGGGGGAGAGGAAGTGCAGCAAGCATAAGTTGTGGTGTGACAGGTTGGATCACACAAACCCCCATTGGGACTGCCACCTGATGTGCCTAGACTACTTCTGAGCCAATTTTCCCTGCCAGCTTCGGACTTCAGTCCCTTGCCTGCTTTGAGCCAGATATGCTTGCCTGCTCCAAACACAGATCCAAGTCTGAACCACGTCCCCCACAAGCTGCAGGCATAACTGAAAACCGATTAAGTGCTCCTGTCTCCAGCACTCAGATACCCAACTCCCAATGGGGTCCAAACCCCAAATAAATCTGGTTTACCCTGTATAAAGCTCTGGGTTAATTAGTAAGTAAAAAGTCATTTTATTAAATACATAAAGTAGAATTTAAGTGGTTCCAAGTAATAGACAGAACAAAGTGAATTACCAAGCAAAATAAAACGAGTCTAAGCCTAGTACAGTAAGAAAACTGAATACAGATAAAATTTCACCCTCAGAGATGTTTCAATAAGCTTCCATCACAGACTGGATGCCTTCCTAGTCTGGGTCCAATTCTTTCCCCCCGGTACAGTCCCTGGAGCTCGTGGTGGCTAGGGGATTTCTTCTGACTGCAACCCACTTTGTTCTGTTATCTCCCAGTGTATATATAAAACAACCAAAAGATCTATACGAATATCTAAGGACTATGATATTAAGGGTTACAATGCACAGGATAATCTTTTAAAAGTGCAATTTGTGTTCCAAGAACTTAAATCTTCACCACTTGTGATCCTTGTCTGGCTTTATGTGCATATTGGTGATCTGGCAGCTTCTGTAAGGAAATTCAAATTAACCATTGTATGCCTTTTTTCATTACAGGAACAGTTTACAGCAATGAGAGACCTCTACATGAAAAATGGACAAGGCTTTGCATTAGTATATTCCATCACAGCACAGTCTACATTTAATGACTTACAAGACCTAAGAGAACAGATTCTTCGGGTCAAAGACACTGATGATGTGAGCAGTCCCCTGTTGTAGAAAAATCTGTTAAAGTCCTTTTTATAAATGCATTTTAAAGTTGTACTTGCTTTGATCAGATACATCATTGAATTCATTCCAAGCTTTAATTTGAGGCAAATTGACCAATATGTGCATTGTACTGAAAATGTGACTTCTGCATCAAGCAGTCGGGGAAAAAATCATATGCATTTTTTTTATGGTTTCTAAAGTGTATCTGTCAGTCTGTTAATCTTTTGCTTTGAAGTACTTGCTTTAAGTGCTTTTAAGTGTGTGTGTGTGTGTACACACACACACACACACACACACACACACACACACACACACACACACACACCGTATTTTGACTAGTACATCTAAAACAAAAGTACTGCAGAAGACCCCCATCTTTAATGCTGCTGAGTTTGGTTTTACAATTTCAGTCTTCATTGTTGTTCTGAGTGTGTTTGACAGTTAGGTATAACCCAATTTTGTTTTCAACGGTATTGTTATAAAATGAGTATTTTAGCTGTGGACACATCTTTGAATTTCCTGCTTACAGAAAGGTATACTGTAATTGTTAATCAAAATGGGGCATTTTGAGTTTCCCTTTTTGCGATAGTACTTGCAAGACTAAGCTTAGTATTACTTTCTTACAATCTTAATTTGTATTCCTCTGTTACTAATGACTGGTCTTGAAAATCTCAATGAGACTGAGCCTTTCAGCATTTAATTGGGGCTATATTACTACAGTATAGGAAGTACATGGATATTTTATCACTTGAGTGAGGGATAACTTTTTCAAAAGTTTGAGTTTTATTGTTGCTTAAACTTGTGTTGAGGAGCAAAAGAAATTATTGCGTAAAGAAAAAAGAGGTAGATTTAATGTGAACAGCTGAGTAACAAATGTCTTATTTTGAAGTATTTTAAAGGGGGTGATATCAACTAGTAACACCCTGTTCCACTTCCTTTTTAGAATCATTTGTTTTGTTGTCTTCTGAAGATCATAATCTTGTTTACTGTAACAGACTTTAACGGGGGGGTGGGAGGACAGGGGGAAGCTCCCTCCAGCTTTTAGTTAATCTATTTAATGTTCATGAGGGGGAGGGATCTTGACTAATCTCCCAGAATAGATATAGCTACATTTGCTACCACCACTGCATGGACCCAGGAGACATTGAACTCTTAAATTTCAGGAAAGTTCGTTGTGGGTGTACTAGTACACATGCACAAGATCTGGTGCACATCTTCACCTCAGTTAATTCTCTTCTCTCTAATGGAACCTAAGAGCAAATATTGTCATCCCAATGTCATGAACGGAGGAAGAACTTCATTTCTAGATAATGTGAATCTTTTATTTGCATCCAAAACCTGAACAAGTTGTTTTTCTATATAGCAACAAGTTAGCATTGCAAGGAATTGGACGAAAACCAAGGCAACTCTAAGATTTTTAAACTGAGTCTTAATTCAAATTGTCAGGCTTTTATGAGCAAATAGGAAACATCCAAAAGCTGCCTGAGTGGTGTATTTAGAATGATTTGGTATGGAAACATGTATACTTCTTTTATAAACTCAAATCTGAAAGTAATTCAAAAGAAGTGGAGGAAGAAGGGAGAAGAGCACTAATATAGAGGATGAGAGTTCCAGGTTGCCACTTGGCTAAAAACTAATCCTCTTTTCATGGTTTCATAGTTTTTCCTGTTAAATCAAGATTGGAAATAAGGTGTAAATTTTTAACAGAGTAACTAACCATTGGAACAACTTAACAGTTGTGGATTCTCTATCACTGACTATTTTTAAATCTAGACTGGATGTTTTTCTAAAAGATATGCTCTAGGAATTTTGGTGAATTTCTGTGGCCTGTGTTATACAGAAGGTCTGACTAGATCAATGGTTTTCAATCTTTTTTTCATTTGCAGACCCCTAAAATATTTCAAATGGAGATGCGGAGCCATTTGGAAATTGTAGGCATAGTCCATGGACCCCCAGGGTCTGCAGAGCACAGCTTGAAAACCACTGGACTAAATGATCACAATGATCCTTTCTGGCCTTGGAATCTATGAAGAGGGCAAGCTAGGTCTAGGTAAACTCCCCAAGGCCAGATCATCCAATCTGTATTCAGGTAATAAAACTCAATGAAGTCTTGCCTGACAAACTATAGAACTTGTCCTTAAAGTGCAGTTCTACTTTGAAAAGTGACTGGTAAAATGAAGTAAACAGGCTTTTGTGGGGCTGTTTCAGTGCCATCCAGGTCAAATGTTAGGTTTTTTTTTTCTAGTTGCTAGTGCTATGTTAGCTGGCTTCTTACCTCTTGTGGATCATCTCAGCCCTGTGAACTAAATTGTGACCTCTGTGATATCCTGTGTAACCCTGTATTTGATGGGTTTTCACAGGGTAACTTGCCTGTAAATGGAGCTAAAGTAAACAATTCTACTGAGGCACTGCACAAGAAGGAATGGAATCCAGTTTGCTCTCCTATATTCTTGTTAGCCCTGCAGAACTAACCAGTTATGGAAGTAAAACTAACTGCTTACTTCAGTAAGCAGATCTAACTTTAAATAAAAGGAGCAAATCTCTTCATTTTAAAAAGAGGTCACTGAACATAAAATCTCGTTTTAAATTAATAGCTGTATTTCAGGGCTTTTCCAAGTGTATTTGAGGGTACCTCAGGAAATCTGGTGGTAAAGCAGCTTCCAGTCTACCAACCATATCATAATTTTAAAATGTGACATGGAACCTGATACACTGATCAGATTCGATTTTTTTTTTCCCCCTTAGTTCTTAGCCTCATAACCTTTTCATCAGTGTGTTTATGGGTTACTGCTTTTTATTCCGCAAGAAGTGGGATGTGTGGAGGAAATATCTGGGTTACTTATTGGGAACTGAAGTTCTCCAAATAGGATGAATGTGTTAGGATTAGCTATCTGCTCTACTTGCCATTCCCAAATCACTTTGGATTATTTACATCTGACAGATAATGGAAACTGAAACGGGAACATGTCCCGTGTGTTTGTATATAGGTGTGGGGTGGCTGGCACTCAGTGTGCATCAAACTTTCCTGAAACTTAGTTCCCAGCAGCTCCTGGGTCCAATGGCAAGTGTACACAGGCAAAGAGTGGGGATTATGGACATTACCCACTTTGAAAACTCCAGTTACAGGTAAGTAACTCAGCTATTTGTCATTAATTCAAGGTCAGAAACTAAGTATGTTGCATAAGCTTGGTATCACTTCAGATATTTGAATAACACAGCCTTCTCTGAGTTGTTTGCCCCATAATGCGTTATTGCAGTCTCTTAGGAAAGAGATACTTAGGGGAAGACAGAGCAGTACAGAAGCAAATTTTCTCTGACAAGGCTAAAAGAATTTGACAAACAGCTTTGAGTAAATTACATCAAAACTGGTCTCTCCACCAAATCAGTTGGAAAGCTTACAATGCTATAGCTAAGTTCCACAGCCATGTGATGATGATAAACTTCTTTTTAGGGCTGTCAAGCTATTTTTAAAAAATCAATCCTGATTAATCGCACTGTTAATAGGATGCCATTTATTTAAATAAATTTTCAAATATATTGACTTCGCTTACAACACAGAATGCAAAGTGTACAGTGCTCACTTTATATTTTTGATTACAAATTTGCACTGTAAAAAACAAAAGAAATAGTATTTTTCAGTTCACCTTATATAAGTACAGTAATACAATCTCTATCATGAAAATTGAACTTACAAATGTAGAATTATGTACAAAAAAACTCCATTCAAAAACAAAACCAAGTAAAACTTACAGCCTACAAGTCCACTCAGTCCTACTTCTTGTTCAACCAATCACTTAGGGTACGTTTATACTTACTTCCTGGTTTGGCGGGAAGCAATTGATCTTCTGGGATCGATTTATCGCGTCTTGTCTAGATGTGATAAATCGATCCCAGAAGTGCTCGCCGTCGACACCGGTACTCCTGCCCCGCTAGAGGAGTACACGGAGTCGACGGGGGAGCCTGCCTGCCGCGTGTGGACCCGCGGTAAGTACCTTTTAGTTCGAACTAAGATACTTCGACTTCAGCTACGTTATTCACGTAGCTGAAGTTGCATATCTTAGTTCGAACCGGGGGGTTAGTGTGGACCAGCCCTAAGACAAACAAGTTTGTTTACATTTACAGGACATAATGCTGCCCTCTTCTTATTAACAATGTCACCTGAAAGTGAGAACAGGAGTTCGCATGGCACTTTTGTAGCTGGCATTGCAGGGTCTTTATGTGCCAGATATGCTAAACATTCATATGCCCCTTCATGCTTCAGCCACCATTCCAGAGGACATTCCAGAGGACCCCATGTTCATAAGGGGTTCTGCTCGATTGGCTGAACAAGTAGGACTGAGTGGACTTGTAGGCTCTAAAGTTTTACATGGTTTTGTTTTTGATTGCAGTTACATAATGCACAAAATCTACATTTGTAAATTGCACTTTAACAATAGAGATTGCACTGCAGTACTTGTATGAGGTGAATTGAAAATACTATTTATTTTGTTTGCCATTTTTCAAGTGCAAATATTTGTAATAAAAAATAAGCATGTAAAGTGAGCAGTCTACTTTGTATACTTGTAATTGAAATCAATATTTGAAAATGTAGAAAAACATCCAAAAATATTTAATAAATTTCCATTGGTATTGTTTAAAAGTGCAATTAAAACTGTGATTAATTTTTTTGAGTTAATCGTATGAATTAACTGCAATTAATCGACAGCCCCTACTTCTTTTGTATTTTCCAAGGACACGCCTAATTTTCTGTTGTATTCCATTTTGTCTTTTGGGAGAGGGCAAATAAGCCTGCAAAAAAAAATTGGGTGCAGTTGACTGTTCTGACTGAGGCCACAGCTCTTGTTGGACAGTTAGAGGTTGCCTGTTATCCTGTTCCCAGACTACCTTTGCTGCTGTTCTTGTCACGTTTCAGCTCTGTCTCCAATGTAAAAGTCACCGGATAGCAGGTCAGAGGAAATAGGAGCAAAAGAGAGAGTGCATCACAGCATCTTAATTGCAGGGTCTTAATTAGTTCCCTTAATTGCTCTTGCGACTGCCTTGTTAGTAGAGCAAAACAAAGGCATGTACTGGTACAGTAACTAACAGCTAAACATTATGGTTCTGGGCATTAGACAAAATATTCTGATTGGCTGATTTCAGAGGCTTGATGTCCTAACAATGTTTAAATTGATTTAAAAATGCATGTGAAATCACTAACCTTGTCATGGGTTCTGGCTTATTACAATGGTTAACATCTACTTATGTAAATAAGATGGCAAAGGAAATACTGAATCTCTCCTCTACTCCCTCCTTTTGTTAATGTATACAACACATACTACAGGTCTTGGGGTTTTTCTGCCTTTGCTTCTACCTTCTCCCTGTTCCTGTTCAGTTGCTAAACTTTGCAGGCATTTGGATAACTCCTAATTTTTTCTCTAACAAAAGTAAATTCTCTGAGCTGTCTGAAAAATACTGCAGCTGCTGGAAATGGGTAGCTCACTTGTCCTCTAGCTGTCTTGTTTGAAGTACTTCAGAGGCATCTGGACTGCTGCTCTCAGTTCAGTGTAAAGTTAATTTTTGGAGGATTAACGTAGGTAACTTTGACACTTTCAGAAGTTCCTTTCTGAGGGAGACATAGAGGGTTGCAGATCAATATGTCTTAAAGATTTGCTTTTCCTTTTGAGCACAATCATGTGGCTTTTGAGCACACAGGAGAAACCTTTGAGAGTGTTCAGTTTACAGTCCTATTAATATCTGTGAAATTAGAGAGCCATATATGGCTCACAGTGCAGTTTATACACTCAGCGCCCAATCTATTTCTCCGTCTTGACTGCTTAGAGTGGAGGGGTCTTTCTGAGTGTTGATGTGGGCTGGGAAAGAAGAATGAATACCTTTCCCCACCCTATGAAGCAGGTTCTCTTTTGTGCTCAGATACTATGGGTAGAGAAATACTTCTGAGGTACTCGGTTTTTAATTTCACTGGTGTTCTTTCTTTGAATTTGGCTATTCCACACAGCAGAATATGTTCTTACCCCTACTTCTGAGTAAAGCATGCTGCTGTGATTACTGCTGCACTTAGTCTACCTTAGCAGTAGTTGAAAGGAATGAGTAGGTATGTATGCAGGGGTGAGGGAGCATTGGTGGATTAGGGAAATGAAGGAAAATGAACTTAAATTCAATATCAAAACCAAAAATATGGCTATACATTTGCCCTTATCCTTGTGCTTTAACACTATTCAGCTGAACTTTTAAGACACTATTTAATGCTTTTAAAAATAAATGCTTTTAAGAAACTGCAGTGTTCATAGACTTCTTGGGTAGATGAGGTATTGAATGTGTTAACTGACACAGCCAGTCATGTTTTATCTATAAACATTCTGGTAAATGTGAAATTTGGGAATTGAATAATTCACTGTTAAATTTCTTGTGAAGTAAATACTGCACACTGCTGATAGCCATTCAGGTAAGTGCAGTGAAGGAGTCTTACACAGTGATACAAAGTAGACAACACAGATACTTTCTAAAGAATCCTGGTCCAACAGGACCTGAAGGATTCATAGACGCCAAGGCCAGAAGGGACCACTCTGATCATCTAACCCAACCTCCTGTATAACACAGGGCATAGAACTTCTTAAAAATAATTCCTGTTGAACTATAAAGCATACCTTCTAGAAAAGCATCCAGGCTTGATTTAAATGTTGTGACAGGGAATCCACCACAAACCTTAAGTTGTTCCAGTGGTTAATTACGCTCATTGTTCAAAAAAAAAAAAAAAAAAATATAGGAAGCACTAGGCCTGTGTTCAGGGTATCATGGCCCAGAGAATTCCAGGTAGCCCTTTCCTTAAGCGCAGTTGCTCATTGAAACTCCATCTGTATATGGAAACTTCTTAGTCAAGTAGTGACATCACTCCTTTCAGAACAAAGATCCACCTAGTTACAGAACTTACATAAGGTCAGCACCAGAGGGGGTGAATTTTCTTGATGTGGGCCTCAGATTAGAGCAAAATGCTAATACTGTGGCTATCAGTTTATACACGGTTGAATGTGCAAAGTCAACCTTTCCACCATAACATGGTTGAAAACAAGGTTCGGGGGGGGGAGGGGGCTTGGAATATGTTGTGGGTTTTTTTGGTGTTTGCTTTTTATGAGAAATATAACCATTGTACACACTTACAATAGTAACTACAATGTAGTAAAACATCAAACCCATACAACTGCTGCCCTCCACCTCTTCACATACCCTGCTGAAGTCAGAGTTCAAGTTCAGTAAGGGTGGGAAACTTAAACAGGAGCTGTGTGGTCTCAACTTGTAATTTAACCAATCAGGTAGTTTCTTCAGTAGCTGAATACAGCTGGCAGTCTTCAGTTAGAGGCCTTGGAGTGAATAGCTTGAGCTGATTAATAAAATGAACTCACTTGAAGTATTTTGCACGTGACCAAATCCTGGGATAATCAGCAATTCAGTTTACCGTTCTTTAACCAGATCATCTTCAAATCAAAATGACTTTGTGCTACTTGTTAACAGTTACATCATCTGCTTCATGTAAGATATCAGGTTTCTTTTGTTGCCTTTTTTTCTTCCCCATCGATTGAAATTCTGCTTCTGGCTTTAAGTTTATATATAAATTAAAATATCTGTCTTATTTAGGTGCCAATGATTCTAGTTGGCAACAAGTGTGACTTGGAAGATGAAAGAGTTGTGGGAAAGGAGCAAGGACAGAATCTAGCAAGGCAATGGAATAACTGTGCATTCTTAGAGTCTTCTGCAAAATCAAAAATAAATGTTAATGAGGTAAGGCTTTAATACCTTATGAAAAAAACAAATGAATTGCTTTTCTAACAACTTGCTGCTTCCTGCTGTCTAAGGACAAAATTCTGAACTTCATGTTAAGTTCCCTTAGATTTCAGTGGGCAGAATTGTACCCTAATTCTGCAAGAAATTTTACATTGTCAGATGCCTGTAATCAAGACTTACCTAGCTGTTTACAGCTAGCTTCCTAGTTATAAACTTAAGGCTTTGGGCTTGCAACTGCTTTTATTTCTGCTTGTTACAGTTTTTTCACCGAACATGCAAGCATTTCATTATTGTACTCAATTGTTCATTGAAAACACATTGGGCAGAACACTTGCATTCTTGCTTTTTCAAGTTTTTTGACTTTTGTGATAGAGATGGAGCTGCAGGGTAGCTTCTTGGAGACCAGTAGGGAGTATCCCTGCCACAAAAAATGTCTTGCACAAATGTTGTTACCAATTGTGTTAATATAAATGATCTTTTGGGGTCTTGTAGGTCTTAAGCGTGTCTAATTTTAAACTATATCATAGCTAATGTATGTACTTTCCTATTTAGAATTTCTGGAGCCTACCTGTTAGCCAATAGATAAATCTATTTTGTTAATGGTAAAAGTAATGCATTTTATTGGTTTAGAACGTCATGCAGTAGAAATGGGTAGGAATAGAATATTCCAATGTGGAAAATGCCCAGGAAATAACTATTGGTGCAGCTACAACCTATGAACTTGTTTCAAGACATTCAGAAATTGAGAGGAGATATTATTGGGGGGAGAGAACCTTATTTATAAGTGACGCACATACCATTTAATTGTAGTATTTAGATCTGACTTGCATCTAAATTAGTGTTCTCACGAAATTCCAGTCTTCGTACAATTCCTATTAGAGATGTAATCCTACACTTTCAGTACTAGTTTATGGGGAGTTTTTTGCTATGAGCTTTTCGATTATTGCCATATTTTACCCGAGGAAGCTACTGAATGAAACTTATTTTGATTAAAAATCAGGATAATACTCAAATATTAAACAATTACATTAGACTTTTTTTTCCATATATTTAAACACTAAATTGATGGATCTTATCAAATGTGTAACTTATACCTGACTGGCTACAAAGCATGTAACATTCTAAAATATACAATAGAATTCTACTAGAATCCTCTTTAAAGGATATTATCTCTTTAGGAGGAGTAATTCTACAAAAAGGATAAACTGCTTATGGTGAAATTTGGTCCATTGTATTTGACCTGAACACTTAATTACAAATCAAAATGATGCATATAGTTAATCATGTTGGAGTGTGAAATACAGTTCAAATATATGTGGATACAGGAAACTTTGCCTGCAAGACAAGCTGCTCTTGATGCTAAGTGAAATATTATGCCTCCAGTTAAACTGAAAAAACCTTGACAGCTTTAACTAGAGGAGGAGGCAGAAAACAAATAGGTATCTACTCACATTTTAAATAGGTTCCAGAAATGAAAGTTAAACGTGCACATTTTTTAAGTGAACAAATGCAGGAAAGGTTTAGAGGCTAAAAGTCAGAGAAGTGGCTTAAATTGCCTAAACTAAGAACTTCTTGTGTTCGCAGATCTTTTATGACCTTGTGCGGCAAATTAACAGAAAAACTCCAGTGCCTGGAAAAGCACGCAAAAAGTCATCGTGTCAGCTACTTTAATTCATAGATGTATTGTAGCTCTGAGCCAGGTAAGCTAGCTCACTTACTTTCTTAATTTTCTCAACTTTTGTTTTTGACCTACCACTAACTGTTTTCAAAGGTTCAGTTTAGCTACTAAAGTAATAGGAGTGCAAAATAGGATCTGAGATTTTTATTTGTTTTAACATAGAAATAAAACTATTTGAAATAGTTTTTTGGGCTCTGCCATTCCAGAGTCAAATGCAAAGGCATGCATAAGATGTGCCTCTCGCACTGATGGACCAAAATCTTTTGACGGACTAAAGAAACAACCTTGCATAGACATCAGAAAATGTAAATATCATGTGATCTATCTTAAAGCATTAAATGTAGCTAGCCAAAAATAGGCAGGCTTGTATGAAGTCTGATTAAACAAAATGTATCTTTCTTTGTTCCTCTTGCCCATATAATAATTGTAGTAGTATACTCTTGCCCATATAATAATAGACTGTAGTATACTACTGTACAGCTAAAATGTCATTCTTTGCTTTGTGATCTGCTGTAAATATGTACATAGGCTTATAGAATGTGTGTTAAGCTATATTTTTTTAACAACTTGCTCTGGACCGTAAGAGCCTTGTGTAGGTTTCCCTAACTTAAAAATGTATGTTGTCCTGATAGAGGAGTTAGTCTTTTAAAAAAAGAAATACGTTGCAACGTGTATATTTGGAAGCAAGCTATTGGACAATCATGTTTCATATGCATCACTCCTTGAAACTTTTTTTTACCTAGAACTATTGGTTTACTAGATTAACTTTTTTTTAGTGTGACAATTAACTAATGTCTTATATTTTAAGAAAGCTAAGAGCAAGCTCAAGCCTGCACTTTTTTTGACAAGATTTTTGAGAAATGGGTGACATCACAGGGTGTCCTCAGATTTCCTTTTTCTTGGTCACTTGCATTTTCAGCCTGGGTATGGAGACAATGCTATACTCTTGTGGTTGTCCTGTCAGTGGACAACTGTCACCTGTTCATCTTGATTCTTTCAGGTCTGTTCCCCTTCAGTAGCCTGTTCAAATGGATAGGTTTGCACTTCAGTAGTTCTATTCTTTCTCAGTGTTCTGGTACAGGATTGTCTCATCCCTCCCACTTGGTGTATTTGAAGCTTGTGCAGGTGGAGGGAGTTTTGCTGTCTGAGCTATGGTATCATTAGTGCTGTGATAACATGCAGACCTGTCTTAAAATTCAGACAGTGCATTGTCTTGTCTTTTCCCGTATCTGGCCAAAAAACAGTCTAGGCTGAGTGAAGTGTCTGAATCCAAATAAAATTTGAGATTGTTTGGTTCCAGAAGCATTTGGAGAGATTGGCAAGAAAAAAGGTAAAGTGATGGGTCTGGACCAAAACCCCAGATAGATGCCTCTGAACATTGATAGAAGTGGCAGTATTCTATGCACTAATGATAATCCATACTCTAACTGCATGGTTTGGGCTCATCACCAATGTAAAATACAAGCTGGTACAGAAGAAGTGAATGTTAATCTGCTTAAACTCAGTCATGTGTAGAGTTTATCCAGGAATCAAGCAAACTGGAAAGATTTTTTTTCCCCCCATGGCTGAGTCACTGAAATTTTAAACCTGGTGCTGATGCTACAAATTGGGGTTTTGATACTTTAATGCTTCATAGTCTCACCACTTCAATCACTCTACATCAGAATCCCACGGTTTACAAGGTTGTTATAACAAATGATTGATGCTAGTTTTAAGGTCATTTAAATGCATTCTGCCTATATTTCCCTAATCCCATTAAATTCACACTGACACATGATATGCCTATCAGGGCATCAGCATCCACCTGTTTGGGTTTTTTTGCTCCCTGTCTAATTAATGTATTTACAAATCCAGGTATCAGAGATTGTAGTTCTTCACATGACTGCACTAGTGACTCAACACAGTAGGCAGAGCATATTGAAAGAAATGTTTAAAGGAAAACTTAAACTTCTGCTTTTCATTGCTTCTTAATATTTAACAAGCAAGGTATAAAGGTAGAAACTACACTTAATTTATACTTTTATTTTTTAATAAACCTGGGGTACCCCTTGAGCTAGGTTTTTTTTTTGTTCATCTTGCCCATATAAGGCCACATTCCCATTTCTAAATTTATCAATACTTCTCCATCTGATTAGCTTTCTGAAACTCTTTTAAGAGGCAGCTTCCAGGGCTGTTTTCATAGAAAGGGTGAAAGTGAAAGGTGTCCAATTACATTGAATACCCACATGACTTTGGAGTATTGAGGCAAAAGGTCAGGTAATACTAGGGTGACCAGATGTCCCGATTTTATAGGGACAGTCCCGATTTTTTGAGTCTCTCTCTTATATAGGCTCCTATTACCCCCCACCCCCTGTCCCGATTTTTCTCGTTTGCTGTCTGGTCACCCTAGGTAATACACTTGTACACAAGTAATAAAAATGAACTTATCAAAATGTAGTACTGTTTTTTAAATAAACTTCAGTTTTGGTGACACGTTGGCTGATTGGCCCATAAAGCTAGTCCCCATTTCTCACAATATCCTCATCAACCAATCTGACTTCCTTTTCTAAGGTCCCTTTTATAACTAAATTGTGTTTAATGTACTTGTAAAATTTTGCTTTTGACCAAAATACACTTGAAAAAAGATCTTTAAAACCCATTTTGTTGGGCTTTTATGCTAAATCGGTTCAGGAAGGGTTCAGTCAAGTGCTATAAAAATTTTAGGAAAGTTTTAAAAAAAACTTAATTCTCAAAGCCCTTTTAACAATTTTTATAATAATCTTCTATTACATCTGATCCAAAATCTGTCAAATGCATCATTTCACATGCCTTAAAGAAAAAATAAGTTGCTGGTATAAATGTTTGTTACAACTTTTTACTTTCCATTGTGAAAGCTGAGTCATGTGTTTCCTAAGCATGTGCATGAGCTGTTTCAGACAAAATGCAGAACTTTTGAGAGCTGATTTTTGGGGGGGGAAATTTTAGTAATAGGTAATGGATATTTTTTTAAAACGGGATATAATTTAAATCAAACTTTTAACCCATTGTTGCAAGTTGTGCCTAAAATTACTATTGTACTTCACTTTTAAATTTCATTAGATTTCAAGTTGTTGTCACTGGGTCTATATACACTGCTGATTTAAGGTCTTAAATACTACTTTCAACATTTACTGATTCACCTTGGTTACACTGAGATGCAGAACTCTTCAGTCCTAGAAAACTGTGCTTTAATACTAATCTCCTGTTTCATCATTACAGATCTGAAGAACTGTTGCCCAATTCAACAGTGCCAGCATTCCAACTTTATTAAACCTACCAACATTTTAAATGGACTTTCCTGTGGTGGTACCCTTTAAGAAGTGGATGAAAGCTACTACATCAGTTTGCACATTCTAATCACTTTCCAGTGTCACAAGAGATTTTTACTTATAAATATTCTAAGTGTATGCAACTGGTAAAACCAGAGCCTACATCCAGTATTACTGATAAGAGACATTCATCCACCAATGTTGTACATGTATGAAAACTGTGTACTGTATACTTCAATAATCCCCATACTTTCTATTGGAGAGTACAATAATGTAAATCCTGAAAGCACCACTATTTTAGCATAATAAAAGAAAGTCCAAAGAGCTCCTATATAGACTACTCCAGATAACTTTGCTTCATCGGTATTTGTAGCTTATTGTAACTTTTTTAAAGAAATACAGGATCATCATCATCATCGTATTATACAAAACCGCTTTGATTAACACAACAGCTTTAGTTTTTTAATTTTAGGAAAAACCTGTGGAGACAGTGATCTAGTCTTTAAAATAAGAGTCCTTTCAGAATGTCTGACTAAAGACATTGCCTTTAATATCTGTTGGGAAGGAAATGTCCAGACTTTTCAACCTTTTATTGTATGTTTCCTTTTCCTTGTTTACATAGGGAACAATGTTTATAGTTGTGTGTACAGTGGGGGTCTACAACAAGAAGTGTATATTTTAAAATGATTTTTTTAATGATTTAACAATTTTGTAAATCATTTTCAGGCTTCTGCAGCTGTAGATTCTCACTGTTAATTCCCTTGCTTGCTCATGCATAAGTGTATTTGCAATACCAAATATACAGGTTTTAGTACTTTTGCCTGTTAGTGATTGTTTTACATGTGTAACGTTTTGGTTGAGATGTTAAATGGTGGAAGAGTACTGTGGATGTGAATGTGGGAAGTAATTTTAATCATGTGTAATTGGTCACAGGGCCTAAGTTGCAGTAATTAACTTTTGCTGATTTATTTAACAATGCCTTGTTGCTTTGTATGAATTAACATTTGGGTGTAAAGATTGTGTGTATATCCAACAGGGAGCCACAGTATTTAAATTGACCAACCTAATGTTACAACTGCTTTGAGGTGGCCAAATGTAAACTAAAAGCCTTAATTAAAAGTGGTGCAATTTTGTATGACTTAGCATCAGTAGTTCAATAAATTTGGATTGCCATGCAAGGGCTTGCATTACAATTATCTACTACTTGAATGTTTTGTGTAGTGTTTTAACAGTGCCAGTAAATATGGGTTTAACAAGTTTAAACATAATGTGCATTTTGCACTGTGAGGCTTCATAGATCTTAAGATTAAATGAGACCATTATGATCATACAGTCTGGCATCCTGCATAACACAGGCCATAGGAATTCATCCAGTTTAATATGGGTGAGTAAGTGCCCATTGATGACCAGGATTACAAATGTTGTCTACTCTTATCTAGGTGTGTGTGGTTTGGGCGGGGGGGTTTCCAGAGCATTAGTGGTACCACATTGAATTTTTTCTTTCCCTGTGGAAAAACCACTTAACAAAGGAAGCGACCTCTAGAAAAAAGGTTTTTGACATTTAGTGGCTGTTTTGGGGTACTCAAAAGTATTATCTGTAACTATTGTTTGACTTTTTATACAATTATATCTCTAAAATCAGTGTGTTATGGTTATAAAATCTCTCTGAATGAAGTGGACTAACATACTGCTTCTTTCTAGATTAAAACATATTGCTATTTGATCTTGGGCAAACTTTATTTTAATTAAATTATCTATGCCATGCTAGGTCCAAAATAGCGCGTGCGTGCACACAGTTTAAAAACTTTAAGGTTGCAAACTCAAGCACTCAGGAAATAATAGAATTAAGGTTGCCTGTGCCACCTTAATTCAGCCCCTTGTTTGCATGTGCATTATGATAGTCTTTTACATGACATAATCACATACTGCTTTTTCCACAAGACCCCTGCCTCAGTCAGTACACAGAATAGATGGTGCTCACTAAATGAGCAGTTTAATATTTTGTTTTATCCTCATTGTTCAATGTGTGTCCTCATGCCATAATTACTGCAGATTATTTAAACCCTTCACTGAAGACTGAATTGTTTCTTCATGGGCTTTTCTAGGACACTCATCATTGTACTACGAGTGCTTCACAAACATACATTAATTTTATAACATCTCTATGGGGTGAGGGAGTGATAGTGGAGATATCTGTAAAATGGGGAGCTGAGGCACATACCAAGGTCAAAAATTTCTACTAATTGTGGATGCCTAGCTTGAGATGACCAGGACCTATTTTTTTCAGAGAACTTATTGTAGCCATTTGCCCCTGCTGCCACTGCCTCATCCAACATCAACAGGGGCCAGGCCCCCTTCCCCACCCTGACCAGAAGGCACAGCATCCATTGCTTCCTGGGGGCTGCCTTGCCCAACATCAAAACTTGTGTGGGCATTGGTATGGGTGGTGGGACCCTCCACCATTGAAGCAGCCTCCAAGACAGAGCTTTCCAAACTTTTCATGTTGGTGACACACTTTTTAGACATGCATCATTTCGCGACACAGTAATGCAGTTTTACTAGCAAACCGGAGGTTAAACTAGTAGTTTCTAAACCGAATGAAAAACAAATGCTGGCACCTTGCTAGTTGTCACTGCCTTGATTTATTTAAAGAGCCCCCGGAACTCTTAGGACAGCATCTGCCCCACATGTGCGTATCCCTCTCCCTCCCCTTTCATCTCATCAGAATGCTGAACGGTGGCCTCACATTGAACTGGACCCATGGAATTTCTCAGGCCGCGCCACCGGAAGTGACGCGGAATCAATTCCGCCTGGACTACACATACGGCGCATGCGCAGTACCCAGGGCCGGCCTCCCCAAGCAAAAAAAACCAAAAAACCAAAACCCAAGTGCAGCGCGCCCCCCCCCCCCCCCAACGCCGGCCGAAACACCCCCCACCCAACAACGCCGCCCTGCCAAAACGCGGTGGGGGGGGGGGGGCAGCATGCCCGCCGCTCCCCCTGCTGGTGGGGAGCACGGAACGCCCGCCGCCCCGCTCCCTCTGCCAGTGCTGCCCCGCTGCCCCGGCCGGGGAGCGGAGCACGCCTGCCGCCCCGCGACACACCTACACACTGCAGCCAACACACTAACGTGTTGCGACACAGTTTGGAAAGCTCTGCTCCAAGATGTATGGAAAGGTCATCTGCCTGCCATCTGAGGCTGCTGCCCAGGAGGTGGTAGAGAAAGGCATCTCATGGGTGACCTCTTTTGTGCCCCTCAAGCCCTTGGAGGACCTATGTGCATGTGTCATCACCTCCATCTCACTGTTCCTCCCTAACACTGCCCTTCAGCGCTCTCTGGCAGAGCCATAAGGACCCCACTCTCTGCCATGTCATCCTGTTCTGCTGGCAGACTGCATAGCAAGGGGAGCTTGGAGGGGTCATTCCTGGTGCCCTGTACCAGGTGAATTCTTGGGGGAGGCTTGGTGCCTCCTCTGATGGGTTTTGGGGAACAGCCAGAGGGACTGTCTCTCAGCCTGGTGAGTGTCCAGAACCCCCACTGCTCAGGAGGACATAAGCTCTGCTGCTAACCCCATTCACCCAGTTCCCCCATCTCCAGCTGATGATCCTGCTTGGGTGCAGAGGTTGCACTCCCTCGCATGCCCACCCAAGCAGACAGACGCTGCTCCTGATAAAAGCTGCTTTTTTGAGGGGCGGGGGTGGGAGTAGAGGGGGAGAATCTATAGCAAAGAAGGTGATGGTGATGTTGGATAGATCCTCTCCTGGGCTATCTTGGGGAGACCATCCCTGCCTCTCTTGTCCATCTTCTTCCCTGAGCCCCTCTCTCTTGCACCCTGCGACCACCCCCTCCTCCTCTGGTCAGTCCTCCAAGGACACCCTTGAGGCCTAGGTACTGGCAAGGGGGAGAGGAAGTGCAGCAAGCATAAGTTGTGGTGTGACAGGTTGGATCACACAAACCCCCATTGGGACTGCCACCTGATGTGTCTAGACTACTTCTGAGCCAATTTTCCCTGCCAGCTTTGGACTTGAGTCCCTTGCCTGCTATGAGCCAGATATGCTTGCCTGCTGCAAACACAGATCCAAGTCTGAACCACATGCCCCACAAGCTGCAGGCATAACTGAAAACAGATTTAAGAAGTGCTCCTGTCTCCAGCACTCAGATACCCAACTCCCAATGGGGTCCAAACCCCAAATAAATCTGGTTTACCCTGTATAAAGCTCTGGGTTAATTAGTAAGTAAAAAGTCATTTTATTAAATACATAAAGTAGAATTTAAGTGGTTCCAAGTAATAGACAGAACAAAGTGAATTACCAAGCAAAATAAAACAAGTCTAAGCCTAGTACAGTAAGAAAACTGAATACAGATAAAATTTCACCCTCAGAGATGTTTCAATAAGCTTCCATCACAGACTGGATGCCTTCCTAGTCTGGGTCCAATTCTTTCCCCCTGGTACAGTCCTTGTTCCGGCTCGTGGTGGCTAGGGCATTTCTTCTGACTGCAACCCACTTTATTCTGTACCACCCGCTTATATATCTTTTGCACAAGGCAGGAATCCTTTGTCCTTGTCTGGGTTCCCACTCTTCCTAAAGGGAAAAGAACCAGGTTAAAGATGGATTCCAGTGCAGGTGACATCACATCACTGTAAGACTTCATTACCCATTTGTCAGCACACAGGTATAAAGGAAGACTTACAAGTAAACAGAGCCATCCACTGTCAATTGTCCTAGTTGATGGGAGCCATCAAGATTCCAAACCACCATTAATGGTCCATGCTTTGCATCATTACAATAGGACCTCAGTGTTATATTTCATATTTCTAGTTTCAGATACAAGAGTGATACATTTATACAAATAGGATGACCACACTCAGTAGATTATAAACTTTGTAATGATACCTTACAAGAGATCTTTTGCATGAAGTATATTCCAGTTACATTATATTCACACTCATTAGCATATTTTCATAAAATCATATTGAGTGCAACATCACATGTGGGTCCAGCCTCTTCCTGTCAAGAAGCAGGAGGATGCCTCCTGTAAGGCATCTGGAGGACCCACCGCTGGGCTGGCTTTTGTGCCCCCTCAGAAAGCCCAGCTACTGGAGCTGCCTCACAAAGCTCTGGCAGCAGAAGAGAGCAGAGATGTCCTCCTCAGAGTCCCTTATAGGGGAAGCCCCCTACCTTTCTGCCATCTGCCCCCACCCCATGAGATGGAACTCACCTCAATCACTCCTGGAGAGGACCCCCTCAGGCAGGGGTCTCCATGTGATCTTCCAGAAGATTGGGGCCCTGGAACTAACTCCTTTAGCCCAGGTGGAGGATGACACTCTGAAGCAGGCCTTGATCTGGGCCCCAAGTCCATCGCAGGGCCTGCTGCTCCTTTCTCAGTCTACTGCATGGGACACTGCCCCGGCTCTAGATGATGGGGGCAGCTTCTGCTCTTTCCATGTGCCCAGCTGCAGCTGGCCCCCTGCTCAAGGCCACTGAGCCCATTGAGGTGACGGCTAGGGCCAAGCAGCCAGGTTTTGGGCTTTCTGGGGCTCCCTCCTGACTCAAGGCAGTCGGTCCCATGTGTACCAAATCAATCATTGTCCAACCTGATGCCAAGGGTGTGAGCACCAAGCCCATCATGGCACCCAAGCCTGGTGTTATAAACCAGCTGCCCAGTCAGCCCCTGTGCCTAGCAGGTACCACAGCTTAGCCATTGGGGATCCCAGTCTCATTCCTGATCCCTCCACTTCCACCTCCCATCCTGTTGCTATCCCTGAGTGTCAAATTCCCTTTTTTGAAGGGTGGTATTTGTATTCCATTCTCATTCCACCCACCAGGGGCTGCTGTATTCCCTCTGCTGCTCACTTCTGTGTTGGGGCCAAGGTGGAGAATGCCTGCACTGAGGTTTTGCTACCAGTGAGGGAGAGGCCCCAAAGCCCCTGCCTGAAGGCCATGGGGTTGCTGATGGGGCCCAGCTGGAGAGCAGCCAGGGGTCTGTGCAATAGCGTAGCCGGGGGGGGGAGCAGAGCTAAAAAAAGGTGCAGCTTCTTGCACTCACCCGGCGGCGCTCCGGGTCTTCAGCAGCATTTCGGCGGCGGGTACCACCGAAGACCTGGAGCGAGTGAGGACCCACCGCCGAAGTGTCGCTGAAGACCTGGAGCGCCGCCAGAGGCACCGCCGGGTGAGTACAGGGGGAGCCTGGGGAGGCGCCTTTTTATAGCACCGCTCCCCCTGTGCTCCGGACCTGCCTACGCTACTGGGTCTGTGGGCTTGGCTGAGTCTATGGAGCACTCAGCCCCCACCACACTATGGAACAAGCTGCACTGGTTCCTGTAGGGGTGCCAGGCATCTGGTTTTCAAGGGGAACGCCCGCTCGAAAAGGGCCCCTGGCGGCTCTGGTCAGCACTGCACCCTGAACCTCTTCCTGCACTCCAGCTGTGACCCCCCTCCTGCAGTCCAAACCCCTTCGCCCCAGCCTGGAGCCCCCTTGTTCACCCCAACCCAGAGCCCTCACCTCCTGCTATACTCCAACCCCCAGCCCAGAACCCCCTCCCACACCATGAACCCCTCATTTTTGGCGTAGAGGAAGCCCCGAGCCTCCCCACCTCCCCACACAGGGCTGTGTGTGACCCACACCTGATTTTTGGTGTGTGTTAATGGCCCTTGATAGAAAAAAGGTTCCCCACCCCTGGTTTAAGGACTAGTAAGTGTAAAAAATAATAATTTTTCCCATGCTATTTAGCTACAAGTTCCTGACACTGCTAGAGAAAGCTAGCCCAGCTATCCTGAAAACCCAATACTTTTAGTCTAATCAGACCAGTTTTCAATATCTTAAGACTATCCCCAGTTAATCAGAAGACCTTAGTTCTAGAGTTGTTAGAGATGCCAGAGCATATGTTGTAAACTAGCAATTGAAAGATTTTTTTTAAAACTATACACTTTAATTAATGGATTCAAAAACATGCATTAGGACACAGCTGGGTAGATCCTTCTTCCAGCAGGTAAAAATGAGCAGGGTTTATCAAACGTAAGCATTATGAAGAAATAAAAATTTAGAGTATTTACACAAAACTAGAGCACTTTGCAATGCATAATGTAAAACTGATTCTGTAGAAAGCAATATATAATTGGAGCCTAGTACAAGAGCAGAGTTATCACTTCCATTACTAGAGGGTGCAGAGAGTCTTCTAAAGAACCTATATGGTCCTCCATTATCTGAGCCTCTCTCAACTTTAATGTAATTATCCTTACAACACCCCTGAGAGGTAGGGAAGTACTGTTATCCCCATTTCATAGATGAAGAACTGAGGCATGCCTCCTAAAGGGTTGGCATGGCCTGGGGTCAGTCTGAGTCAAGTTCTCAGTCCCTATAAAAATGCTCCAAATAACCAGTGTCTCACAGCCTCTGATAACCAAACTTCTACTACTTGCTTTCTCATGCTGGAGGTATTGTAAACAAAAAGTGGAGGTGTGAAAGACAAGTATCTGGTGCTTTAAAACCAGGTTGTTCAGAGTAGGTGGGGGTCTGTTAGCAGTGGCAGGCAACTCACCCAGGAGAAGGAAAACTCTGAATAAATTTTCTCAAGACTGGAGAAAATTTTTTTAAGAATACTGAGCAGCAGCAGTACTCTTTTGGTGCTCTGGAGAGACAAGGGGAACCACATACACATCCACCAGATGGTTAGGAAATGCAGCTCAAGAACTGGGTCTGGGCTGTAAGTTTTACTACACAAGTGGTAATGGAAGGAGAAATGGTGCAGGAGTGTGGTTCACAACAAACAGTAACACTGTTGTGTTCAAGTATCAGAGGGGTCGTCGTGTTAGTCTGGATCTGTAGAAGCGACAAAGGGTCCTGTGGCACCTTATAGACTAACAGAGGTATTGGAGCATAAGCTTTCGTGGGTGAATACCCACTTCTTCGGATGCTGTTGTGTTCAGGAAATCATCAAGGTGTATGACCATTAAACAACTATCTGAATAGAAGCAAAGTGAGGGTTGTTTGTCGTGCTGATATATGTCCCACAACAACATTGTCCTGAGGAAGAGGTTAGGCAGGGCCTACAGAAACTAGAAGACATGGCCAGACCATAGGAATTATTGTTCATATGGACTCAAGTCGATCAGGCTATGACCAGATACTGGGACAATATGCACTGGGATTGCAGAATGCAGATGACACTGCACTAGGGTGACCAGATGTCCCGATTTTATAGGGACAGTCCCGATTTTTGGGTCTTTTTCTTATATAGGCTCCTATTACCCTGCACCTCTGTCACGATTTTTCATACTTGCTGTCTGGTCACCCTACGCTGCACTGCTTGACAGGTGTTTAGGTAACCAGTGGGCAAATGCCAACACTTGGTTCAAGAGAAGACAAAGCCATCTTTGCACATACTGAAGTAGCAGCAAAAGCATGCAAATAGATTTCTTGCTAACCTAAATGAGCCAGAGGAGGAGGTCAAGGATTGTAAACGTATCCTGAGCAAAATGGTCACACCCCAACACAAGCCACTGGAAACAGTTGCAACTGACAAATGGTCCTGGCATGAGCTGTGTACCAGTGAGACATGCATCAGGATACGGAGATTGTGTGGGGTGACTGCAGATAAGGTTAAGGAAACAGCTGGAAGGTTTGAGCCAAAAGGTACACAAATTGGAACAGCAGAAGAGGAGTGGTGTATCTTTAAGAACATTTTGATCTGAGAAGCTGATACGGTATGTAGACATGCTAAGCTGGGTAGACCACAGTCTCATGAAGAATGGTAGTTTAACAAGAAAGTGCAGAAAGAAATAAGAGAAGCCAGAAAAGTGATGTAAAATAACTCTGAAAGAAGATGTTGCCATCTATAGAGCCTCCAAGTGATCAGCAAAGCAAGCAGTCAAAGGCAAGAAACCTAATTTTACACAAGCTCTGTGAGATGAACAACTGCTCTCAACAGTGCCATAACAAGGGCAAGGCGAGTGAGGAACTTGCCTTGGGCGCGCAAGCTGAGGGGCGCAGAAAACTCCCCGAGCCAGCAGCATTTTGGCGGCAGCCCAGTCACTGCCGCTGTCTTTGGCAGCATTTCAGCGGCGAGGGATCTTCTTGCCTCCGGCGCAAAAATATCTAGTTAGGGCTCTGGCTCTCAACCAGGGGCGGCTCTATACATTTCGTCGCCCCAAGCACGGCACTTAGGTTGCCGTCGGCGGCATTTCTGCGAGCAGTCCCAGGTCCCGCGGATTCGGCGACGTTCCTGCGGGCGCTCTGCCGGTCCTGCGCCGCAGCGCCCCCACCACCAAAACCGCGGGACTGGCGGACCTCCCGTAGAAATGCCGCCGAAGGCCGCCTGACTGCCGCCCTCTCAGCAGCCCGCCGCAAGCTGCCGCTCCAGGCATGCGCTTTCCGCGCTGGTGCCTGGAGCCAGCCCTGCTCTCAACTTTCCAAAAAGAAAGTATATGCGATCGTGTGAACAAGAAACAAAAGAAAGAAAAAGAGGGAACATACCATTCGTAAAGGATACAGGGGGAAGACTGCTTGTGATGGAAAACACGTAAGTGACGGTGAGAATACTGCGAGGATATACTTAACCAGAACCCTTTATATGCTACACTACCATCATGTGAACCAATTATTATGGATGTTGATCTGTCAGAGGCAGATGTCAAGGCTGCAGTGCTGAAAAAGTGGAAAAACATAGACCTTCCCCACTGCAACTTAAGACCATTGCTCCTTGTTCTGTCATCTGCCATCACTGAGAACAGCTGAGCTCCATCAAGGCTGCTATCAAATCCCCCCTCACTCCTCTCTTCTGCAGACTAAATGACCCCAGTTCCCTCAGCCTCTCCTTGTAAGTCATGTGCTCCAGCCCCCTAATCATTTTCGTTGCCCTCCGCTGGACTCTCTCCAATTTATCCTCATCCCTTCTGTAGTGGGGGGACCAAAACTGGACACAATACTCCAGATGTGGCCTCACCAGTGCCAAACAGAGGGGAATAATCACTTCCCTCGATCTGCTGGCAATGCTCCTACTTATACAACCCAATATGCCGTTGGCCTTCTTGGAACAAGGGCACACTGCTGACTCATATCCAGCTTCTCATCCATTGTAATCTTCAGGTCCTTTTCTGCAGAACTGCTGCTTAGCCAGTCGGTCCCCAGCCTCTAGCAGTGCATGTGATTCTCCTTCCTAAGTGCAGGACTCTGCACTTGTCCTTGTTGAACCTCATCAGATTTCTTTTGGCCCAATCCTCCAATTTGTCTAGGTCACTCTGGACCCTATCCCTACTCTCCAGCATATCTACCTCTCCCCGCCAGCTTAGTGTCATCTGTGAACTTGCTGAGGGTGCAATTCATCCCATCATCCAGATCATTAATAATGATGTTGAACAAAACCGGCTCCAGGACCGACCCCTGGGGCACTCCACTCGATACCAGCTGCCAACTAGACATCGAGTCGTTGATCACTACCCATTGAGCCCGACAATCTAGCCAGCTTTCTATCCACCTTATAGTCCAGGAGTCTCAAACTCAAATTACCACAAGGGCCGCATGAGGACTAGTGCATTGGCCTGAGGGCCGCATCACTGCCCCCGCCCCCTCGCTGCCCCTGGCCCCGCCCCTACTCCACCCCTTCCATTAGGCCTCGCCCCTTCTCCGCCTCCTCCCCTGTGCACACGGCTTCCGCTCCTCCCCCCTCCCTCCCAGAAACTGCAAAGCTCTTCCCATGCGGCCCGCAGACCTCTTCCCTGCGGCCCACCGGGCTCCCCGCGCCCCCCCATTTTTAAAAAAAAATTTTTTTTAAACCTGCAGGCAGTTCCCGCCGCCAGAACAGCTGTCTGGTGGCGGGAACTGCCTGGGGGTAAAAAAAAAAAACCAAAAAAAAAAAACGGGGGGGCGCGGGGAGCCCGGCGGGCCGCAGGGAAGAGGTCTGCGGGCTGCGTGTTTGAGACCCCTGCTATAGTCCATTCATCCAATCCATACTTCTTTAACTTGCTGGCAAGAATACTGTGGGAGACCGTATCAAAAGCTTTGCTAAAGTCAAGATATATCACATATCTTGATACATTCACCACTTTTCCCATATCCACAGAGCCAGTTAGCTCATCATAGAAGGCAATCAGGTTGGTCAGGCATGACTTGCCCTTGGTGAATCCATGTTGACTGTTCCTGATCACTTTCCTCTCCTCCAAGTGCTTCAAAATAGAACCCCTGCTCCATGATTTTGCCGGGGACTGAAGTGAGGTTGACCAGTCTGTAGTTCCCCAGGTTCTCTTTCTTTCCTTTTTTAAATATGGGCACTATATTTGCCTTTTCCAATCATTCGGGAGCTCCCCCAATCACCACAAATTTTCAAAGGTAATGGCCAATGGCTCTGCAATCACATCAGCCAACTCCCTCAGCCCCCTTGGATGCATTAGATCTGGACCCCTGGACTTGTGCATGTCCAGCTTTTCTAAATAGTCCTTAACCTATTCTTTCACCACTGAGGGCTGCTCACCTCCTCCCCATACTGTGTTGCCCAGTGCAGCAGTCTGGGAGCTGCCTTTGTCTGTGAAGACCAAGGCAAAAAAAGCATTGAGTACTTCAGCTTTTTCCACATCGTCTGTCACTATGTTGCCTCCCTCATTCAGTAAGGCCTATTGAGTTTAATTATAGGTGGAGCTGGTAGGGCTGCCTATTAAGACTGCCTGACACTTTACACTATAAAACCCTGTTTTCAGTTGCTTATAACTTTGCCAAATTGTTTAGTCTGAAATGTTACATAGTGGGTTGCTCACAGTTGTGTGGAGGAGCCACCAACTAATATCCCCAGAGGGTTGTGGGACCAGAGTGGAGTACAGGCTGGCCTACTGGGGTGTCTCGCCCTCCTTGGGAGGCAACAGGTCCCACCACTCAATCTCGGGAAAGGACATGAGGGCAAGGAAGTGGATGGGGTGAAGCATGAGCACATACATACTCTGGGCACAGTTCAGAAACAGACTGTCTGGATATTGTGTAGCTGGCTCAGGTAACCTGTTGGGGGCAGGCAGGGAGGACTGCAGGGCAAGGGCCTCATGGTGAGTTCCAGAGAGTCAGCGGTTTGTGAGGAGCACCTTCCCACAGGACCCGCTTGAAGAAAGTAAGAGAAGCAGGAGGAAAAGCTGCCCTCACCTCCTGGAGCACACAATAGGGGACATGCAGGGTGTACGCCCACTCTCTCAGATTGTAGTCCAGAAGATCTCCAAGGCTGGTTATACCAGCCTCGCCCCCTGCTCCGCCCTTTCTCTGAGGCCTTGCCCCCTACTCCTTCCAGGCCCCCTCCCTCCAGTGCTGGATGAAATGAAACAGCGGGCTGAATCCAGGCCATAGGTTTCCCACCCTTGCCTTAAACAGTTTCTAAAGCCAACAGTTTCAGCTTATTTATTAGTATTATTCCAATTAAATGAAAGTGCAAAGGGTGGGTGGTTTCAGTCAAATTCTTAATGGACACTTAGCTCTTACGTTCCTCCTCAGCAGTCTGATCAAAAAGGCAAGGGCTGAATACTCCTGAATGTTGACCTACCTTGAGGTGTTGAGATACACTGGTGGAGCAGTTGGGGGTGGGGGGAGAAGATGGTATGGGTACTACCACTGCCCATGCTCTACTTGTAAATTGCATTCCTAGACTGTAAAGCCAGAAGGGACCACTGTGATCATCTCCTCTGACCTCCTGCATAACACAGCCATAGAACTTCCCAAAATAATTCCTGTTTGGGATAGAGCATATCTCTTAGAAAAACATCCACCCTTTATAAATTGCCAGTGATAGACAGTCCTGGCTAAATTGTCCCAATGGTTAATTACTCTGTTAAAATGTATGCCTTATTTTGTCTAGCTTCAATTTCCAGACATTGGATCTTGTTATACCTTTATCTGCTAGATTCAAGAGCCCATTATAAAATATTTGTTTCCAATGTAGGTACTTATAGACTGTGATTAAGTCACCCCATAACCTACTCTTCAAGATAAAAAGATTGAGCTTCTTGATTCTATTATAAATTATGTTTTCCAATGAGGATGAGGAATTGTCTTAAGGGAATCAATAATTAGGACAATTAAAATAAACAAAACAAGGTGTTTTCTACTGTTAATGTCTTTTTATAAGCAAACTATTAGGAAGGAGATTGATGTCACTGACTTCTGAACAGGTATGAGAAAATATATCTGGTAACTTTCATGAAATGGTCTGTAATGAATAGAGCTCCTCTATAAATATATAGACTGGTAAGTCTTTCTCCTAGCCCTCACTTATGGAATAAGAGGACAGAAATTAACTGCCGTGTGTTCCAGTGAAATGTCTGAAACCACAGTTATAGAATAAATATGAAATTAAAGAATTAAGAGTTATCTTAAATTTGGGTAAGGAAATGTGTGTTGTAAAGAAAGGCCCTGACTAGCAAGAAAAAGGAAGGCCTTGAAAATAGTCATAAGGCCAGAAGGAATGAAGTAGAGAAAACGTCTGGTTCAAAAAATAACTAATGAAATAATGGGAAATTTCTAAGATGAAAGGTTCTGACCAATAGGGGTGACTGCAGATGGTTTAAATAAGATTTAGGCTTTGTCTACACTGCATTTTCGTCTGTAAAACTTTTGTCGTTCAGGGGTGTGAAAAAAACACTTCCACGAATGAAAAAAGTTTTACGGACGAAAAGCGCTGGTGTGGATCGTGCTTTCTCGACCCATTCTCTCCCGCCGACAAAGAGCATGGCTGTGTTGCTAAAAGGTGTGTAGTGTAGGCATAGCCAGAGTCCAACCAACATGGCCCTTTCCACCCCACTTATTAGTGTTGCCTCAAAAATTAGGGCCTACGTGAACTCAGGTGCAATGGAAAAACTGTTGGTCAGAAGGAAGGAAGGGAAAAGATAGGCAGGAATGGCCTTGAGGAGAAAGGAGGTTTTGATCCGGACAAGATTTATAACTGGATGTACGGGTGAACTGTCTCAAATTGTTTTTTAATTGGTCGATAATTGGCAATGACATCACTTGTTTGTTAAAAGGCATAACAAAGTAAACTCTTAAAGGATTCATTGCTGATACCTGCCTGACCAAATTGGAGCTGACCAATATGTGTCTAAGCACAACTGGGTTTAGCCCATTTCTAAGTATCTTGATCAAATGCTTATAACTGTTTTGTTACTGTTTGGATGTAGTAAATTGCTTATTATTTAGGCATGTTTAGTGCAATTGTATAAATACCATTTGGCCTCTGGATTTAATAAAGGAATTTATGGTTAAATTAGTGTCATAGTAAGACCCCTATATACATCATAATTAAAGAATCCAGTTCATGATTTTTTCACTTATTTGTCCTAGCTATGGGCAGAACCTGTCAGCCAGAATTACCAATTAATTTCTGTTCAGCAGTGGAGTATTTTCCCTAAAGCAGCATTAATCTCCCATAAAGTAATCCAGGGCAAAGGCTGCTAACTCCCATTTGTGGGTGATGAGTAAGAGGCTTTCCCTAGCATAGGCTATAAGTGATAATTTTCTGAAACTTTTATTTTTTCAATAGATACTATATATTCCATGCCTTTAGCGTTGGAAAGAACCTTCCATCTGTGCATTATAAGGGTAACGCCCTGCTGTCCTCTGCACAACTCCAGCGCTGCTCATGCTCCCCCCAGGGCCAGGAAGCAGCAGTTGAGTGAAATTAAAGAGCCTCCGGTGCCTTTAGCGCCTGAAGCCGCCCACCGCTGCTGTCAGTCGCGCTCCGCAGGGAAGCGCCTGGCGAGCGGGCAGCCAGATGCGCTCGCCCCTCACTGCGACGGGCCGGGCGAAATGCCGGGAGGACGGAGAAGCCGAGGTCGGGCACACGCTCGTGCTCCTGCGGGCGAGCGGGGCTAACACCTCCCCGGGCAAGGGCTGGGCGAGCAGCAGGCACCAGGGGGCGCACCCCGGGCTGCTGCGAGGGGCGGAATCCGGGCGCTGGGCGGCGCCAGCCCCAGCATCGGCCGCGCGCACCCGAGAGGGTCTTGTGTGTGCAGCCCCCCCCGAGCGCGACGCGGGCGGGGGAGGGGCGAGCAGGAGCGGCTCCTCCGCCCCCTCGGAGTGAGCGCGCGAGGCCCGGGCGTTCGCGCCGCCTTCCTTGCTTTAGCTCAAAGGCGAGCGCACAGCACAGGGCAGCCGCTACGCGCGTGCGCAAGGCAGGAGCGATTTTCCCCCCCCCGGCAAATCCAGTCTCGTTCAACTTCCGGTTCAAGGACCCCACGCGCTTCCGGAAAGCGGCCGGGCGGGCTGGTGACTCCAGAGTGAAGCGGCCGGGCCCGGGCCATGGAGAGGTGAGCGCGGCAGCCGAGCGGGGCCCGGGGTAAGGGGAGGCCTGGCCCGTAGGGAACCGGAGCCCCAGTTTTCTCCCCCCCCGCTTCCGCTGCGCCCGCTGTCACGGTGCCTCCACGCCCTGGCGCTCGCTTCTCCCGCCTCCCCTGAGGCGTTACTGCCCGTGAGAGCCGGCGGGCGCGGCCCTTCCCTCTCGCCTGCTGGCTCGGGGCGGCCTCCGGAGCCCTCTGCGTCTGGGGGGGTCTGACCCCGGAAACGCTGCGGGAACCGGCTCTCGGGGCCTCTTCACAGACCCGCCCCCCACAGCGCAGGCTTCCCGGAGCGGCTCTCTGGGCCGGGGTGATGTCAGGCACTGGGGGAGCAGTAAATAAAGGTGGGGGACAGATCCGTTCTACAGACACCCCCCCCCCGGGGGGGGGATGGGGTTCATGTGAACAGATTATAAAGCCAGAAAGGGCTGTTGTGCTCTCTGGTCTGACCTCCTGCGTAACCCGGGCCATCGGACGTCTCCACACTAAATCTTGCTGCCTCAAGTCCAGTCGCTCAGGTTGAACCAGAGCATGTCTTTTCGTGAAAATATCCAGTCTTGATTTTTAAATCTTCCAGTGGTGTAGATTCCACTGTAACCCTTGGTAAATTGTTTTAATGGTCAGTTACTGCACCCGTTTTTAACAATGGGGATATTTTTAGGCTGAATTTGTCTGGTTTCAGCTTCAAGGCATTGGATCTTGTTTTATGTTTTAATACAGCTAAATGCAACCTCATACATTTAGGACCAAGAATGCAGGTCACACTTGTAAAATGGGGATCTGTATTTTGTAAATCATGGACTCTGAAAGGAGCTACTAGACTAATTTGATGCCTGGGAAATCTGCCTTACAGTGAGATGCTAAAGAAGTTAAATCGAGTTTATCTAGGAGAAGGTAAAGAGGTGACTTGATCATGGTCTACAAATATCTATATAGGGAAGAATCATCTGGTGACAGATGGGTCTTTAATCTGTCAGAAAAAGGTATGATGAGATCCACTGGTTGGAAGTCTGTTTGTCTAGATTCAGCTAGAAATAAGAGAGCTAACCAATAGAACAATTTATCCATGGACATGCTGGATTCTCTATCTCTTGAAGTCTTTACATCAAAACTGGATATTTTTCTAAAGTATATACTATAACTCAAATAGAAGTTACTGGATGAGGTTCTTGGGCCTATGTTGTACAAGACCTCAGACTAGATGGTGGTCTGGTCTGGCCTTAAAATCTATTAATCTAAGTGAAGTGCCATGCTACCCAGTGCATGTAAATTGACTTCTGGGGCTCTGTAGCCTTGGCAGTTTTCCACATAGATTAAGAATCCTATGGACATGAGATATTTTGGAACCTATGTAGAGTTAAGCACTGTACAAGATTTCTACTGAAAGTGGAAACTAAATCATTTTCTCTTCCCAAAACACTGGTCAACTTCTTGGACATATGCTGAACCAAAATATCTAGGAAAACATACAAGAAGTGAGATCACGTCACTATTTTTTTTTATTTTAAACTTCCTAGTTCTTGAACACATCTGATTTGCTTAAACTGTCCCAGAAAAAAACTGTCATACTGTAATATCAGCAAGATTTGGAATTTAAGGCAAATTTGTTCAGTTTTGCTGAGGATAGCCAGTCTAATTTTGACTATGAAAGACACTAGCATCTGCTTATAAAAGTATTGGAGAGAGTGTTCAGTGCATCATTGGGCAGGTCTACACTACAAATTTATAGCAGCGCGGCTGCTGCTCTCCCTCGGCTTAATAACTCCACCTCTGTGAGAGGTGGTGGTTATGTTGGTGTGAGACTCTGTCCTGCTGACATAGTGCTGTGTACACTAGCCCTTAGGTTGGTATAACTATGTTGCACAGGGGTGTGAATAATCCACACAAATAATTTTGTTGTGTAGACCAGGTCTTAGTTTCAATTTCTGACTTGTGGAGTTTAAGAAAAAAATTATTTTTCATTTGAAGAGAAAACAGTCTAAAACAATTAAATTTACTTAGTATTCCATCTGTAGCTTCTCTAAATATTATATAGAACATTTGCATAAGAAATAGATTTTAAAAATTCTTGGCATAAATGTGCCATGTTAAGGCTTTTTGCACGACTTTCTCAAAGTACTCTGACTAATGGCTTACACCGGGGTGGCCAAACCGTGGCTCACAAGCCCTATGCCACTCTTTTACAGTTAAAGTGCGGCTTGCGGAACCTCCCCTTTCTCTGCCTACCAAACTGGAAGGGAGCTTGGGGCTTTTTCCCTATGGTGGGGTGGTGGGTCTAGGTGCTTGCCAGAGATGAGTGGGGCAGTGCTGGATTAGCCAATGGGGCCTGTGCCCCCGGAAAAAATGGGTGTCCAGTGCCCTGACCCACTCCGCCCACCCGCCCGGCGTTCCTGCCGGGTAACAGGGTTGGGGCCCAGGGGAGATTGCCCTGCTCTGTCCACCTGCCTGGTGCTCCTGTTGGGGCGTGGGGTCTTCCCCTGCTCCTCAGCAATAGGGAAATACAGGGCAAGTCTCCATTTCCGGACCACATTTCTCTGGCAGACGCGCTGGCGGGGGGAGGAGTGGCGGGGGAACTGCAGGCGGAAGGGGGGGGGGAAGGGCCCCCACTTGCTCTGGCCCAGGGACCCACAAAAGATTTATCTGCCTCTGAAGTGGAGGGGCACAATTTAAAGGTTCAGCCCCCCCTACAGCTCCAGCCATGCTCGCCGCTTCTCCCCCCCCCCCCCCCCCCGGCACACCTGCCTCTTATCCTCATGGCCCCTCCCTGCATCTCCCAGGTGTTAGCTCTGTATAGAGAAGCAGTAGCAGCTCCCAGCAGTTTGCAGGGTGGGGCTGCTGCTTTAGCTCCACAGAGAGGCAGCAGCAAAAACAGTCTCTCTCCCTGCAGCTCCCACCTGTTTGCTGCTGCCTCTCCCCATGGCCACAACTCCCAGCTTGCCAGCTTCAGCAGCTGCTGTGCAGGGACGGGGCACAGCGGCAGCACCATGTGACTGAGCAGGGCCAGCAAACTCTTGCAAAAATCTGGGGGAGCATGTGACCTCATGTGCGCACCACCACCGCTCCCACGTCTCCTCTGGCTTCTGCCCAGCGGGGAAGGGGTGGGTCTCAGGATTCAGCTCCGTGGGATGTGCTTTCTGGGGCTTGGGGCTTCAGGAGCGGGCTAAAGCCCAGAGCCCCAGCAGGCACCTCCTAGAGCTCAAGCCCTGAGACCTCCCATCCCCACAGGGCAGAAGCCCCAAGTCCCACCACCCTAACGTGGAGCTGAAACCTTGCGCCCCAACAGGCGCCTCCCATGGGGCTAAAGACCTGAGATCCCCTTCCCTACAGGGCTGAAGCCCTGAGCCCCAGCAGGCGCCTCCTGCGGGGCTGAAGCCCCGACCCCCAGCAAGTGTGCCTTGGCTCTCAGACTTCTGAAGATTGTCATATGTGGCTTGGACAGTCAGTAAGTTTGACCACCCTGGCTTAAACACTGCAGCCTCAACAGCATTATGAGAATTAAGTGTTCCACAAGAATTTTTTAAATAAAGGCTATTTTGCTGGATAGCTATCAGTATTTGGAGTTCCAGTTTCAAGTTTTTCTTTTTAATTGGATTTTTGAGTTAGTGCCATAAAGTTACTGGCTACACTTCTCATCCTTTTGGGAAATGTAATCTAAATGTGTTTACTTATAGCATCCTTTTGGGAAATGTAATCTGAATGTGTTTACTTATAGGAACTATATTCCTCTTTTGTAGGAATGAATTTGGAGAGATGTCATCCCCACAAGATGTAGATGTGATCAGGCCTGCTCGGAAACAGAGCTCTAAAAAAAGAGTGTCTAGTATCCTTTTTCTGTCAAGCTTTTTTTCTGTCTGTTTTAAAAGGTATAAAAATTGTGATTGCTGCATGCAACAGTTAACTTTTCTTGGTCTTGAGTATAGTGAATGAAGGCTTTCCAAAAATTGAGTTCTTATCAGTTGAAGCGTACTGTAAAACTTATTATTCCTTTAACTTGAATACACCTTTGAAGTCACAAGTTACATTGAAGTGTACGTTAATAATCTAATTTCCGATACTTTTAAAACATTAGGTATAAAGTTAACTTCTGTCTATAACTGAAAGAATTTAGAGAAAACCTTTTTTTGCTCTTTCAGTTAATTTGGTTGTGCACTCGACAGCAATTTGTGTTTCACTGTTTCCCCTAGGTAGTCCTTCAGTTTTTCCTATTGTTTGCATGAGGTTTTTATAGAAGAAAAGGGGGGATATTTTAAAAAATATAAAAATGTGATTTTACAAGCACGAAGATTGGTTGGGTGGCTTGGGATGTGTGAAGCTACTGGAACATCTTGACTCCATGTTTTGTTTTATTTTTTAATTTGACTTAAAATTGGCTGTTTCCTCGATCCCAGCAGCTATGGGTCTGGAATACTTCCCAGTGGGTTTCTCCTAGACCCCCCCCCCCTTCCCCCCCCATTGTGAGTCTCCCTCCAGCCTCACACTCATCTTCAGTATCTACCTCAGGTTAGTAGGTTTAACCTTAGTCCTCTAGCTATTAAGTCTCTGGTAGATAGTCCCTGTTAGATAAGCTTGAAATATCTCTTAGCCTTGTTAAATTTAGTGGTCTAGATGTACATTCCTTATGGTATCTTAAGGATTTCTTAAGATGCTATTAGCAGAGATCGTTCATTTATATTATAAATCACTCACAATAGCTTTGTAGTGGACCTGAGATGGCATTTAGGGCACTTTTTTCTTAACATGTCCACCAGTTCTTGCATCCCTGGATGACAGTCTTGGTAATGGAATATCAAGAGGCCAGATAATTCCCCGAACTCCAGGGTCATTGCTTCGCCAGTCCTGTAAGTTGTGGGTTTTTTTGTTTGTTTGTTTTTGTTTTCCTCCTTTCCTTCTCCATTTCCATGTATAGTAAATTGTAGTTTGTGATTACACAAACACTAAATGTTTTTGTTTTCTATATTTTTATTTCTCACTATTCTATTTTACCTCAAAGACTTTATTCTGTAATTGTCTTAAAGTTTGTTAGGGCTGAGACTATGTATCTGTCTGTGTAGCAGCAGGCATGCTGACAAAGCCCAAATAATAATAATAAAGATAATGTTACCTAAATTTAGAGAGAAACAGTTCAGCTCTTTCCTTAGTTAACTGAATGTAGGACTTCATAAGTACATTTACAATCTCAGTTGCTGATTTTTGGCAACAGGCTCCATAGCCTTAAACTTTCTTTTTAGAAAAATATTGTTTTGCTTTACAGTTACTTCCCAAACACGAGGTTCCATGAAGCAACTAGATATGTCTACCATCCTAGGAACGGGATGGAAATCGCCTCAATTTACGCATACTCCTGGATTCTTTGGCCATCTGTCTATGGTATGAAGATTATAGGGCATGTTGTTCTCCCTTCTTCGCTCATACGAACCTTATGAAAAGGTAGAACTGCTTACTGTGTTCACATACATTTTGAAATAAGCAGGGTGGTTTGCTTTTAACCAAAGCTATTTAAATCACCGAGTGGAAAACTTCAATTTAAAGCCTCAATTTTAATCAACTTTTCCATTTGTATTTCAGTTATTTTCTAAAGAAAGGTGCCTTCTCAAAATGGTTAATATAACCATTAAAACTTGTTGCTTTATAACTAAATAGAGCCTTTACACTGGAGTTGGTACATCTTTCTGCTACCTAAGAGCAAAATACCTATATACTGTATACATTTATTAAGCAATTATATTGCTTAATATTTTCAGGTTCCTATTGTACATTTTGAATGTTAGAAAATGGTGTATTTCTTATGTATTAATATATTTTTGCTCATGATTTGAGGCTGCATTAGGAAGATAACTAGAATTTAATTAAACACACAACATATAAAGTTTATTTTTTTTAAACAAAACAACCCTCAATGTTTTGGATACATAAACTTCTCTTATCAAAACATGTTTCATATTTACAACTAAACTATTAAAGGAACAGAGGGATTGACTGTAGTCGGTGAATTAAACTGATTATATCAGGTCAGCCTGGGAAAACTTCCAGTCTGCCCAACTGAAAGTGACTGAAGCATAAGTTCCCACTTGCCAAAATCTCTTAAAAATGAGATGATTGATAGTCTTCTAAATTATTTAGGCTGTCCGTCAAACTTAAAACTAGTAGGTCTCATCCCTCCCTCCGCATTTGGCTAGAAGGCAAAAAGGCAAAGATAGAAGAGAAGCAGGAGGAATAATGTGGGAGTGGAATTTGAAAAACAGGTTGGAGAATAGCAAGGACCTATGTTCACATTTCAGGAGGTGCTTAACATACTGCCATGAAGATGATGATGTCTGATTCCCTGTCCTCATTGGTTCAATGAGAATATCCCTCAGGGTCAGGGAAAAGACCTAATGGCAAATCACTGGGACCTAGCATGTAGTGTTGGTGATGGTAGCCATGGTGATGATTATTAGGATGCTTGTCATTGTGGTGAGGTGGTGATAGCTCCAGTCTCTGTCACTCTCAGCCGACTTTCTACTGTGCTCATCTGGGTAAGTTACCACATGTTTCCCCAGAAATAACCAAAAGGAATGATAGCCATGTCCCATCAAACTTAAGTATTTTCCTTAGTCCATATTTGTACTGGGGCTGTCAAGCGATTAAAAAAATTTAATTGTGATTAATTGAGCTGTTAAACAGTAATATAATATCATTCATTTAAATATTTTTTGATGTTTTCTACATTTTCAAATATATTGATTTCAATTACAACACAGAATACCAAAAGGGGGGGTGGGGGGGAGGGAGAGAGAATATAGCTCAGTGGTTTGAGCATTGGCCTGCTAAACCCAGGGTTGTGAGTTCAATCCTTGAGGGGGCCATTTAGGGATCTGAGGCAAACAAAAAATCTGTCAGGGGACAGTACTTGGTCCTGCTAGTGAAGCCAGGGGACTGGACTCGATGACCTTTCATGGTCCTTCCAGTTCTATGAGATGGGCATGTGCATAGTGCTCACTTTATATTTATTTTTATTACAAATATTTGCACTGTAAAGAAACAAAAGAAACAGTATTTTTCAATTCACCTAATACAAGTACTGTCGTGCAATCTCTTTATCATGAAAGTTGAACTTACAAATGTAGAATTATGTACAAAAAAATAACTGCATTCAAAAACAAAACAATGTAAAACTTCATTGCCTACTTGTTCAGCCAGTCGCTCAGACAAACATGTTTTGTTTACATTTGCAGGAGATAATGCTGCCCGCTTCTTGTTTACAATGTCACCTGAAAGTCAGAACAGGTGTTCGCATGGCACTGTTGTAGCCAGTGTCGCAAAATATTATTAAAATACTATTTTTGGTTAACATTTTTACAGTGCAAATATTTGTAATAAAAATAATATAAAGTGAGCAATGTACACTTTGTATTGTGTGTTCTAACTGAAATCAATATATTTGAAAATGTAGAAACACATCCAAAAATATTTAATAAATTTCAATTGGTATTCTATGTAAGTGTGATTAAAACTGCAATTAATCATGATTAATTTTGTCACTTTTTGGCTCTGTTCTGAGACTTTTTTTTTTTCCCCCAACAGCTATCTTAACTTGCTTGTAGGTTAAAATTATTCTGCTGCTTTTCACCCACTTTGGACAATTTAAAACTTCAGCCCAAGTTAGGGTTTGACATAATAAGGCTTAGGGAGAGAGGAGGATATGTATTTTAAGAGTGAGTGAAATTTTGCATCCTTCTCATTAGATTAGAAAATCATGTACATCCAGACTTGTACCTTTTTACGGGCAAATCTGTCGTATCTAAAAGCTGAGTCATTTTTAATTTCTAGAGCTACTCTGCTTGTATCCATAAGAAATAATCATAGAATGAAGAAGCTTGAAAGCTCCTGACAGTCTAAAATTGCTTTTATTTTTCCCCTCTGTTCTGTGTTGTTTTAGCTGGATGACAGCAATTGGACAGCTGCACTCACACCTCAGCATACAGGAATGTTCACAAACCTAGACTTGTCCAATGTGACGGAGGATGTCACCATGAGTGCTGTTCTGTTGCGTGAGGATGATCCTGGAGAAGCTGGTGAGATGACTTTTTGAGCGTTCACAACAAAATAAAATGAAACAATTATTATTTTGTGCACTTCTTAGATGTATGTTCCACTTCCTTATTGTAATATTTTTTCCAGAGTATCCTTGCCTGACTTCCCACCCCCCCATTCCTTCTACTTGCTGGCTGGAGATGATACTTTGTGACCTGTCTTGTGACTGAAGTTGCCTTCAGGAAACCTGTTAATCATTATTGAGAGAAAAGAGAGTTCTTTAGAACATGGAGTCACAAATAGCCTGTCAGTTCTAGAGATATAAGGTGTAAAATAGCTGCATCTTACGGAGCTAGGCTCTTTTGGTGTATCTTTAAAGCCTAAAAAAGTCTGTAGCAAAAGACGTGGTATAATTGCTGTGTGACTTAAGATCTGTAACACTGAGAATCTACCTTTCATGTAGTTCCCTTTCTTAGCAGCGGTGGTAAATTTGCATGACATTCTGCAGGGTGCACATAGTTCATGTAAGTGTCTGCATTTTATTTTCATCATGACTGCACCAAAGAAGAGCTGCAAGTGATATTTTATTGAAAAATAGAGCTTTGTATAGTCTTTGAAAATGTTGAATATAAATTTCTCTGTCATCAGGAGAATTTCTTTGTTTTTAGTTTTTCACAAAGTATGGCATGCTATCATGACTTTCTTCTTTAATGTGTTCTAGCTACTATGAGTATGTACTCAGATTTTCTGCATTCATTTTTGAAGCACACTTCAACTACCGTTTTTGAACTTGTAGAAGAGTATGAGAATACTTGTAATAACCAGGTAAATTGTTGTAAGAATTTCAAGTTGCATTTCCTTTCATAAGAGATTGTGTTGCTGAAACTAGGGATGTTTCTCCTTTCCAACCAGAACTGCTAGTCAAATTTTGGGGCCCGTTGGATGTTACAGTTCGAAGAAGTTGGGCATTTTATTTATTTACAAGTAATATACAAAGTCCTGTTCCTCTGAACACAAGAACCAAAAACAAAAGGAGCAGTTTCTTAGCTTACAACCCGAGGCCTTTTTAGCCAACACCAGACCCAAAAGCGCTCTGTAGTTTATCCCAGGGTTATAGAGTAGTCAGACTCATAGGACTGGAAGGGTCCTCAAGAGGTCTTCTAATCCACTCAAGGCCGGACTAAGTATTATCTAGACCAGTGGTTCTCAAACTTTTGTACTGGTGACCCCTTTCACATAGCAAGCCTCTGAGTGCCACCCGCCCCCCCCCCCTTATAAATTAAATACACATTTTTATATATTTAACACCATTATAAATGCTGGAGGAAAAGTGGGGTTTGTGGTGGAGGCTGACAGCTCGCGACCCCCCGTGTAATAACCTCGTAACCCCCTGAGGGGTCCTGACCCTGTTTGAGAACCCCTGATATAGACCATACTTGACAGATAGTTGTCTAACCTCTTAAAAACCTCCAATGATGGAAATTCCACAACTTCTCTAGGCAATTTATTTCAGTGCCTAACCACCCCAACAGGAATTTTTTCCTAATGTCCAGCCTAAACCTCTCTTGCTGCAATTTAAGACCATTGCTCTGTGTTCTATTCCCCGGGGTTAACAAGAACAAGTTTTCTCCCTGCTCCTTGTTAACACCCTTTTATGTGCTTGAAAACTTATCCTGTCCCCTCTCAGTCTTCTCTAGACTAAACAAACCCAATTATTTCAATCTTTCATCATAGGTCATGTTTTCTGGATCTTGAATCATTTTTGTTGCTCTTCTCTAGACTTTCTCCAGTTTGTCTACATCTTTTCCTGAAATGTGGTGCCCAGAACTGGACACAGTACTCAAGTTGAGGCCTAATCAGTGTGGAGTAGAGCGAAATAATTACTTCTTGTGTCTTGCTTACAACGCTCCTGCTGATACATCCCAGAATGTTTGCCTTTTTTTTTTTTTTTTGCAAGTGTTACACTGTTGACTCATATTTAGCTTGTGATCCACTATGACCCCCAGATCCCTTTCTGCAGTAAGCAGCCATTTCCTATTTTGCACGTGTGCAACTGATTGTTCCTTCATAAGTGGAGTACTTTGCATTTGTCCTTACTGAATTTCATCCTATTTACTTCAGACCATTTCTCCAGTTTGTCCAGATCATTTTGAATTTTAATCTTATCCTCCAGAGTACTTGTAACCCCTCCCGGCTTGGTATCGTCCTCAAACTTTACAAGTGTACTCTCTATGCCATTATCTAAATAATTGATGAAAATATTGAACACTGCCAGACCCAGCACTGATCCCTGCGGGATCCCATTCAATATTCCCTTCCAGCTTGACTGTGAATCACTCATAACTACTCTCTGGGAATGGTTTTCCAACCAGTTATGTATCCACCTTTATAGTCGCACCATCTAGGTGGTGTTTCCCTGTGTCACAGTGCTCATGACTACTGCTTGGCTTCCTTTCTTTTTTTGCCTTTTCGCCTCTCTGTTCTCACTTTCTGTGTTCTCTCTCGCACACCTGTTCACAACACCAAGTGGAATGCCCCTGCTATCCACCTGGTGCTAGTTTCTGGGCTAATTCTAGGTATGCCCCCATAAGTGTTTCTTAGAGCTATCTTAAGTGAAGGGTGCGTTAACACATCAGTTTGAATGAGGTTTTAATGCCACCTGTAACCAGGTTTCACTCAACTCCACCTCCACCTTCTCCCCACTTGCTGATGGGGTCATGACCCACAGTTTGAACCACCGATACAGCTGTTAAAATGATTTTTTTACTCCTAGAGGCAGGACAATTCAGTCACTGCAAACCAATTGCCTACAAGCCATTTGTCTGACCTGGGCCATATCGTGAAAGGGAATTCATAAGACACCTTTCCTGGCATTGATTACACCATTATTAGCCCTAATGAAATCCAAGCCAATTATTAGCTCATCCACTGTTTCTGCCACCCAGACTTCTTGCTCGAGTTCCAAAGTCCAGTTTTTGGATGGATGCCCTTGCCCCCATCACTGTCTCCATTAAGACCGGTTAGGTAGTTCAGTGTTGGATCCCCGATTCCCTAGCCTTTTAAAAACATTTGGTTTAATAACTTATGTTTGAGCCAGCGTCAGTCACCGCTGTGCTTGATTTACGGATCCTATTATGCACGCTAGCCAGACTCCAGTTATTGTTTCTGTAACTGCCCATATCTGACCAAAAACTGTGGGGCTGATCCTTGCTCCTCCATGGAGCTTTATCCCCATCAGCTTGGTGTGCTCCTATTTCCTGAATGACGAGAGGCTTTCACTAGACACTTCCAACAGTCTGTCTTGCCCTGTGTTAAATTTATATTTTAGTGGCCAGTTTTGACACATTATCAGCATTTAACTGAACTGTTTTCTTTAATTTTTGTGTCATTGCCAGTTTCCCTTCTTTTACAAACCAATTTTATCAGTTCAATAAGATCATGAACCAGATTAGAATCCCCTCTTTCACAGAGCTATGATAACAGGACACATGATGATCAGCTTCTGTCTTCTTCACTGGTGATTGTCTCCTCCTATCATGCACTGCTGCAAGAAAAGATTCAAGTTCTGTGGCAAATTTCACTCGATCTGCAAGTCCAAGTCCAGCTGAGTATCTATCACCAACTTATCCTGGAAGGCCTCATTGGTATCTTGGTATGGCAAGAACACAAGTCTCTGCTGGTCCTCTTCTAGGTCAGGTGGGGGTTTTTCTTTCCCTCTCCTAGCTCTTATCTGTGTCCTGGCTAGCTCAGCTTGATGGCTAACTCCAAACTGCATGTCAAGGACTTGTACCAGTTCTGGATAACTCAGTCTGTTTTCTGGGATTAAGTTCTGAACAATCAGAGCTGGACCACTCAAGTTGGCTGCTAGTAATTCACCTTTCTTTCACTCTTCCCAGCTATTCTTTTGATATATAATGTTGAAGTGAGCCACATAAGCCTCCCAGGGAGTCATTCCCTCAGAGATAGTTTTTTGAATCACTGTAGCTGGAACAGCTTGACCTCCCCTCTCTGGGCCTCTGAGTTACAAATGGGGTAGGAAAGCGTTGTGAATGTCCAGTCTTATCCAAGTCCTTTGGCTGGCTCAATTCCTCATCCAGACAGCTGCCTTCCACTGTCATCTGTGACCCTTTGATTTCCTTCTGGAGCTGAATTTTCAGCTCCTTAAGTCCTTGCAGCAACTCATTTCTGTTAGCGAATTCCTAGTGGGCTAAAGCTTACCTGGTCTCCATGATTTCATGGAAAGACTTCTGGTCTGTGGCAGTCAGGTTGCTGGTCACCTCTATGATCTGTTTTGCCATTCCAGCCTGAGAGCTTTGCAGGTGGACTTCACAACCTGCCTGGACACTTTGAAGTTCTTGCTCCAACAGAGATTTGGCCTTCACCTGAAAGTCAACCCTCAGCCCTTTCTGAGAATTCTCCAGATGCTGCTTTATTTCTTCTTGTGAAGCTTCCAAATCTGTTTTAAATTCCTTTATCTTTATTCAAGCATTGCCATCATTTGCTCCATCTTTGTTCAACAGGAAGACCAGCTCACAGTTTCTTTTTGAAACTGGTAGAGCCCTGCGTGGATAAAAATTTTGTATCTACGGATATAAATCGGTATCTGTGAAACTGCAGGGCTCTGCCAGGAACTGCAGCGGCGAAAGCAGCAGCATATCAGGACACCACTCCCAGGAGTCAGCACCCTGCACTGGCAACTCCTCCAGCGTTGCTGTACTGCCCCAGACCCACCCACTGGGGCGGGCACCAGGCTCACCAGCATCTGTCCCTGGTTGTGCTAGTGTGTGCGAGCGGCTCGTAGGCCCCCGGACCCGAGTCCCTTCACACAGTGGCCTGCCTCTCCTGTCCGGGGCGTACAAGCTGCTCGCACACACTAGCATGACCAGGGACAGATGCCAGTGGGCAAAGCTAGGGGCAGTACAGCCATGCCGGAGTTGCTACCAGCATGGGGCATTAGCTCCTGGGAGTGGCGGCCCGGTATGCTGTTTCTTTCACCGCTGTATTCCCAGTAGAGCCCTGCAGCTCTGAGGAGATCCATTTTTATATCTGCATCCACAGATATAAATTTTGTATCCATGCAGGGCTTTAGAAACTGGATCCCGCTTCTGACACCAGTGTTGCCCCTTTTCTACCCAAGTGGATAGTCAAATGTCAAGGCCCAGTGGTGGTCCAGGTGGAGCTAGAAATTGCAAGCACCTATCTTAGCTAACACAGAGTACTCAGGGTAATGCAAAAATTACTCTAATGGCTTGAAATGCAATAGAAAATGGATAACGTACTGTATATAATTACTTGCATCAGGTGAATATACTGGGAAAAATAGTTTACCGAGCGACTCCTGGACAGCAGAAGTTTTCAAAGACTGCCAGTGTTCTGTGGCTTCTCAAGCAGGAGATGGTAACCTGGAGACTACTGTCCTCACTTTACAGGTAATTTTTTTTTTTTGTAAAGTATGTTAGTTTTACTTCTGCAATAAGTTAGTCACTTGGACGTACAGACTACCGGATTTATATTCTGCATGGAAAAATAGTTAAGCAGCTTTGCTTAGTGCAAACATGCTGCATAAATGTTCATAAGAGTCAAAATTGACGTGTCATTGCGTAGGTATTAAACATGAATGCTAGACAGATCAGCGAGTGGCTTCTTCATTTCATTTGTATTTGTAGGGAAGACTTACAGTGGGAGACACACAACCTTAACTTTTTTCGTATTAACCATTAATAAAACTCTGTACTTTTGTCTCTAGAGATAGAATACAGTGTGCCCTGGAAGATGAAACCATGTTTGAAATTGCGGTAAGCTTCATGCAAGCCCTTTTATTTTGTTTAAGGGACAACTTTTAAGTGTAAATACACTTGTCTTCATTGTTTGCAACCCAAATATTGCACCACTCAGAACTTGAAAGTAAAACTGAATGTAAACAAAAATTAAACTGATTCGATTTTCATTGTCTAAGATGAGATAAATAAAAGACCTAACTGCATAAATTATGAAAAGTTAATCAGATTAAATGTTCATTTCTTAATATTAATAACATGGGAATTGGTTTAAAATATGGTTAAATTGCATCTCTATAACCACTCCACATAAAGTTGGGAAGTTTGTTCTAAGTGTTTATCTGTCCATTTCTTATACGCTCGAGGGGCACAGATAATGGGGTTCATATTGGATAGTCAAGAGTTGAGAATTTTGTTTCATCTTTAAGTAATTTGAATGATCTAGGAGGCATTGGGATGTTTAGCATCTTGTCATCTTGATTTCTCTTACGAATGCAGACTGAAAAGGTTTTTTTTTTTAAAAAAAAGCTTTCTTGGTCTGTCTCTTTGCTCTTTTTATTACAAAGGAATGTTTGCAGCCTGTGCTGGTAGAGTATATTTAGGAAGGTTAAAGACTAAAAGGAGTAACTTTTCTTTTGTAAAATTCAAACTACAGATAGTCTTTGTCATAAAATACCTCCAACTAGTACGGCTTTAGTTAAGGAGGAGAGGCCTATCAATATTTCTGAATTTAACTCTACCAAAAATCAGCCCCCTTTGCCCTGCTCCACCCTCCCCCCCCAAAAAAAAATTCTCCAGGTTTTAACAAGAGCCTCTTTCTCCTACTTTTGGTGAGGGTTTAATGGGAGTTAGATCTGTCTGGCAAAGGGGAAATATTGTGTTGTGCTGACTGATCAGTTTTTCATTTTGTAACTTACGGCAAGGGCACTTAAAACCTTGAGTTAGTGCCCATTTTTATTTTTGTATAAATCTAAAATAAATACTTGAATAACCTGACTGGGATCCAAAGTATACCAGTATCTGCTACCATTATCTAATTTGTAACATGTCACCTATGGACTGATACTGCAATCTCATGTTTGGATGTAATTTTCTTTTACGGAATATGAAAGTATATCTGTTCCATTTTGATATTATGCATTATTTTTTTCTAAGCTACCAGTATAAAACTTGTAGAAGGTCAGTGGATATATTAATTTGTCTTCCCTGAATTCTCTTGTTTTTGCCATTTACACTCTGACACTAAGTTTATTTTTTATTAAAAAATAAAAGTTCTTTCTTAAATAGGTTCTAAATGCTAGTGAAAAGACGGCTGTAGGCATCTTGTTTCAGAAAGACTCATTGGTTCGACAAAGCCAGGTAAGATTTAAAGATCGAGAAAGATATGGGAGTAGATAAGCTAACAAGCTTTAAATATTCGTTATACTCCATTATAAACTATAACAAATGCTATGTAGAGTATTAAGCTGCTTCTAGCACTATATATTTCTCTAAAATGGGTTTCCTTGGTTATATAACCTCATTAGGGATTGTATGAACAGTTTTTTGTGAAGGCAAAAGTTTTTTTAGTTTTTGCACTGATGGAGGCCAGATACGTTCTTGAAGTTGATATGAAAAGGATTAGGAGTCTTGAGAGCTATCCTCGGATGACATATCCTTTACTAGTCAATATATGGAGCAGAATAAACTGCTAATCAGTGTTGTAACAGGAATGACTAACAAAAGCTGTGATTGAACACCCAATCAGTCATGCTTGGTTACTTAGGAGATGAGGGTTCAGTGATCTGGACATGTATATACATCAAAGGGCTGGTCTACACTAACCCCCCCGTGTTGAACTAAGATGCGCAACTTCAGCTACGTTATTAACGTAGCTGAAGTTGCGTATCTTAGTTCGATCTTCAAAGCACTTACCGCAGGTCCACACGTGGCGGGCAGGCTCCCCCGTCAACAGCGCTTACTCCTCGCGGCGAGCAGGAGTACTGTTGTCGACGTCGTGCACTTCCGGGATCGATTTATCGCATCTAGACAAGACGCGATAAATCGATCTCAGAAGATCGATTACTCGCCGCCGAAGCAGTGGGTAAGTATAGACGTACCCTTAGTATACACACATAATGAATAGGCCAGGAATGGGCTGGGAGGCTGGTATTATATTTGTAACAGGCGTGTTTTTAAAAAAAGCTTAATTTTATATTCCAGCTGGTGGTAGATTGGTTAGAGAGCATTGCCAAGGATGAAATTGGAGATTTCTCTGACAACATTGAGTTCTATGCAAAATCTGTATATTGGTGAGTTATTGAATCATCATTAAGGGTCATGCAGAAGTTTTCTCCTGTATTATGTACACTTCATGCCTCCTACAAGTATTAAAGCAAACTGGTTGATTGAGCTGTTTTAACAACTTGCTGTTAGTTTTTAAAAAGCTGGCAACTCCTTTCATTCTTTTTTTTTAATTCTTAGAGGTTTTTTTAAAAAACCAAGGATGTTTTTGGTCAGCTGTTGACAGGGTGACTTCCCAAAAAAAGAGAATTCAGTGCATTTCTTTACACCACTTTTGTTTTCCCTAATGTGAGTGGTTTTAATGTAACCTAGAGACAAATCATTAACTTCACATTTACATATATTGCTCACAAAAAAAAAGTAACATACAAGAATTTATTTGTCTACAGTGGCTAGGTTAACAATACCACTGTGCTTGCTAATTTATGCAAACACGCCTGCTTTTAGTGCTGCCTTGTCCTACCCCTTTTGTCTATTCATTCAATTGTCAAAATCCTAGATTGTGATTTTTCTCTGCCAAGGGACTGCCAGTGTAGTTTATCCAATGCTTAGTGCAATAGTACCTTAATCACTGTTTTGAGGTCATTAGGTACTACCACAATAGAAATAATTAATAGTTAGCAACCTGATAGTCATTTTATTATTTAAGATGGCTGAAATAGATCACATTTGTGAGTATTAATACAACGATCTGTCCCTCCACTTGCACCTTATTATTTTTTTGCTCAAGTTCTTGTCGCTGTTACTCTGTCTAGAATGCCTTGGCAACAGTAGTTCTTGTCATATTCATTCTCAGCAATGGGTTCAGGTCAGAAAATACCAAATCCCACCATGGATTTTAAATCCGACTTGAAAGGCCAATGATAAATTCTGGAATCCTGAAGTGAACTGAATGTGCTAGACTGACTTTAGAATTTAGAATTTTAATATACAATCTAGTTTATCACACTGAAACGATTCCATTATTTGGAGGAATGAAACAAATCTAGGTGAATTTGATCATATATCAGTTGGTGGTCTACTTTCATGTTTTTAGCAGAATTATATTTACAAAACAGTATTATAGTTGACAGGCCTCAGGGTAAACTGTAGAAATTGATACACTGAGAACCCATCTTGTGAAGCATCAAAATATCCATTATTTTGTTTTGATATGCCATTTTGAAAAAAAACATTTGATATCTTTTAAACGTCTCTTTAAAAGGAACACTTCTCATTGCTTTTAGGGAGAACACTCTGCATATTTTGAAGCAGCGACAGTTCAGCACATACATTGGAAGTACTCGTCCCCTGGTAACTGAACTAGTAAGTATAATTTAAAATGAGGTTTAGCTTCATAGTAAGTATAAATTGGATTTTTGGGATAATTGATATTTTTTTCCTACCCAACACAACTTCTCCAAAAGTTCAGGAGTTCTGTCTTAAACGTGGAAAAACTCCTGCAGTAGATTCCCCTCCCCCCCCTTCCTATTTTTATGATAGCAGCCCTGACCATCTGGGGAAATTATCATAGAATCTCAGGGTTGGAAGGGACCTCAGGAGGTCATCTAGTCCAACCCCCTGCTCAAAGCAGGACCAACCCCAACTAGATCATCCCAGCCAGGGCTTTGTCAAGCCTGACCTTAAAAACCTCTAAGGAAGGAGATTCCACCACCTCCCTAGGTAACCCATTCCAGTGCTTCACCACCCTACTAGTGAAAAAGTTTTTCCTAATATCCAACCTAAACCTCCCCCTCTGCAATTTGAGACCATTACTCCTTGTTCTGTCATCTTCTACCACTGAGAACAGTCTAGATCCATCCTCTTTGGAACCCCCTTTTAGGTAGTTGAAAGCAGCTATCAAATCCCCCCCTCACTCTTCTCTTCTGCAGGCTAAACAATCCCAGTTCCCTCAGCCTCTCCTCATAAGTCATGTGCTCCAGCCCCCTAATCATTTTTGTTGCCCTCCGTTGGACTCTTTCCAATTTATCCACATCCTTCTTGTAGTGTGGGGCCCAAAACTGGACACAGTACTCCAAATGAGGCCTCACCAGTGCCGAATAGAGGGGAATAATCACGTCCCTCGATCTGCTGGAAATGCCCCTACTTATACAACCCAAAATGCCGTTAGCCTTCTTGGCAACAAGGGCACACTGTTGACTCATATTCAGCTTTTCGTCCACTGTAACCCCTAGGTCCTTTTCTGCAGAACTGCTGCCCAGCCATTCGGTCCTTAGTCTGTAGCAGTGCATGTACGCTGTCTTTATTGTTCTGGGCATCTGACTTTAGTCCATCATGGATTTCGTTTCTTTCCATCTTCCCCTTTTTTTTCCAGCAGAAGTACTTCTTAGCTATTCATTGAGGTGAGTAGCTTTATTGGTACTTAATTTTAAGTGCCCCAAAATGTTAGATGCTTCAAAACAAACACTATCCCTACCCAGAAGAGCAAATAATCTTGATTTAACTTGACACTACATGTGAAAATCATAAATCAGTAAGGGTAAAAGAGGGTGGGGTGGATTAAAAACAAGTGGCAATAAATAACATGATCACTCAAACCATCATGTTGTGCAAGTGCCTTTTTAAAATTCATTTTTTAATTTTAGTTACCTTTGCCCCTTCACTTAAAACCTAATTTCCAAAAACCTTACAAGAATAATTTGAGACAAAGGAGGTTAGCTTGATGAACAGATTTGGGGAGGGCATGGCAAATGTAAGGGACAGATGCTCATGGAGCAAGGTAATAAATGGGGTATCAAGGATGACCTCATTGGAAGAGTGGAGAAAAACAATGGGGAATATGAAAGAAGGCCATGTCAAATTTAGATTTTGGCTGTGTGGTGTAGGGACCTAAAAGTAAGGACAAAATGTTTGTTTGAATTGGATGTGCAGCACTATTTGTAAGCTCTCTAGGGCACACTTTTTGTACCGCACTTAGCACAATGAAACCCCGATTCTGTTTGAAGTCTCTGGGTGCTACTATCCTCTTCTGGTTTCCTCCCATTGTTGTTTCTTGTATATTGAAAATCAAAGGAGGACTGTCCAGGAAGAAGGAGTAATCAACTGTATCAAATGCAGAGGAAAAGTCAAGAAACACGAGCATAGGCTTTGAGAATTGGTCAGGAGGAGGTGGTTAGTGGCATTCAGAGTGATTTCAATTTTGTGAAGAAAGCAGAAAATAGGCTGGAGTGGATCCACGAGAAAGTGATGTAACAGTTGTAAATGGCCTTCTCGAAGAACTCAAAGGTGAAGGAAAGGAAAAAGTCTGCTATCTGGAGAGGCAGATTACAAGGGGAAAATGTTTGTGGTGAAAGGAGCGAGAGGATAGGGCTTTTGGGAAGGCGAAAGGATTGAAATTGACAAACAGTAATCTCTGGGGCTCAGTGACTGGGGAGGCGAAGAGGAAAGCAGGAATGTAATGCCAGATTTTATGCAGACTAGTCAGACTTGTTTACATGAGAGAGTGAGTACAGTTGGATTTATTATCATTCGTAACCTTTCAGACATGCATACAGAGGGAAATGTCTGCAGTGTAGGGGATGGAGGATTCATCATCTTTTTTTTTTTTTTTTTTTTTTTTTCTTTTTTTCTTGTAGGACCCAGATGCCCCCATAAGACAGAAAATGCCGCTTGATGATTTGGATCGCGAAGATGATGCCAGGTTACTCAAGTACCTTTTCATTCTTATCAGAGCTGGGATGACTGATGAAGTAAGTCACAGAAACCTGTAGTGTCCTTCCCTTTCCTTGGGACTTGTTCAAACATTTTAAAAACTGATTTAGTTCAACCAGTACAAACTTCTGTATGGACATGCTTATATCAGTTTAGCTTTCATCCGATTACTGGTGCTGATTGCTGATAGCTTGCTGATGTCACATGGCTAGCCAAACTGCTATAAATCAGGTTTTACCTGATATGAGTGTCCACACACTGAATTTAAAATCATACCTTTAGTTAAACCAGTGCAACTTTGGGTTGAGAGCAGGCATTATGGTAGATAAATTGGACTTGGGGCTGTCAGGCCAGCACATTAGTACCAAGCAGTGCTACTAAAGTGGCTTAGTACTGACTGCTCAGGGCTGTATGATACAGTTAGAACATCTGAAAGAGCTTGTAAACTGGGCCTTTCAAAACCATTAAATTATCATGTGCACCTTCTTTTTTGCATATTAGTGCTGTACAAATCTGGAAAATAGCGTAATTGATTCATCTTGGGTTTCTGTCTAGTACTGAATTGCAAGGGTGCTTTTTCTCTTTGCTGATAGCCTTTAATAATGGTTTTATGTGGCTGCAGTAGACTTTAAGAATGGCTTCCTTTCTTAATGTTGACTCTGATTTGAAGCTATGAAAATAGCACCCGAATTTCATGTTTACTAGGAGAAAGATGATTCTAATTCATTTCCTGTTTTCTCCTTTTTCTGTTGCATTTATGACTTGCCAGGGACTTCAGTAGTCAGATCTCTCTGAAGAACTCATGGATAGGCATGAATAAGATATTAGGAATTTGTGCTTTTGACCAGCACAAAAGAGGTTACTCGTTCATTAATCCTTTGGCTGAATGTAGCTCTGCCCTTTTTTTTTTTTCTTTTCTCTTTTTTGGATACCTTGCATAATTTGTGGTGTAAATTTACTATTGCCCACAAATTTGAGGGGAATTACAACACTGGCACTTTGAGGTCAGCCTGCCATGGGTATGTGCTGTGCTCTCAATTCAGCAGCACCCTTACAGTTCCTATCCTGGGTCTTTCTTGGGTAGAGGCTCCCCATTGTGCCAGTGGTTTTCATGATTAATTCAATATTTGTATTATGGTAGCATCTGAAGGTCTCCAGAGTGGGCTGCAAGGATGCTAGGCACTGTCCCCAGGCATAATGAGGGGGAAGAAGTTCCTAATCCAAAGATTTTACAGTCTTAAGAACATAAGAATATAGTCACTTATTAGAGATGAAAGTATTATCCCACTATCCCTAGCTATCAATTTTTTCAGTTTTCTTCCCTTTTCATCATCATTCCCAAAAGTGACAAGTTACTGCAGACTCTGCAGCTTGAAAAGACTAAATAAAGCATGACCATTTAACACAGTCTGCCTCACTATTCTGGCAGTCATGGAATTGATACATCTATTAGATAAGTAAATAATTGGGTGTGAGATGAGTAACCTTCAACAGTCCACACAAGCTTTTTTTTTTTTCTTCCTATCACTTTGACACCTGCTATATATTCATATAGCTAGAGTAGGTACCAAAATTGGCTTTGGGGGAAGAAGACTTCTCGAGTAAGACTATTCATGGCATTATATAACCTGATTTATATTGTCAGCACAAAGGATGGAATTTTCCAAAGCACCTGAGAGTTGGCTACCTAATTCCCTCAATCACCTTGAAAAATTTCACCCCAAAAGATGGATTTTAGGCATTTGCACCAAGGGGCATGTTTTCATAAACTATAAAAGACTTAATTTAAAGCAACTAGAGCTGTCAAGCAATTAAAAAGATTAAATCGTGATTAATCATGCAATTAAAAATAATAGAATACCATTTATTTAAATATTTTTGGATACTTTCTGCATTTTCAAATATATTGATTTCAATTACAACACAGAATACAAAGTGTACAGTGCTCACTTGATATTTATTTTTGATTACAAGTATTTGCACTGTAAAAAACAAAAGAATAGTGTTTTTCAATTCACCTAATACAAGTACTGTAGTGAACTCTTTATCATGAAAGTTGAATTTACAAATGTAGAATTATGTACAAAAAAACGGAATTAAAAATAAAACATGTAAAATTTTAGCACCTGCAAGTCCACTCAGTCCTACTTCTTGTTCAGCCAATCACTCAGACAAGTTTGTTTACATTTGCAGGACATAATGCTGCCTGCTTCTTGTTTACAATGTCACCTGAAAGTGAGAACAGGCATTCACATGGCACTGTTGTAGCTGGTGTTGTAAGATATTTACATGCCAAATGCACTAAAGATTCATATGTCCCTTCATGCTTCAACCACCATTCCGGAGGACGTGCATCCATGCTGATGATGGGTTCTGCTCTATAACAATCCAAAGTACTGCGGTCTGACACATGTTCATTTTAATTATCTGAGTCAGATGCCACCAGCAGACGGTTGATTTTCTTTTTGGCGTTTTGGTTCTGTAGTTTCCGCATCGGAGTGTTGCTCTTCTAAGACTTTTGAAAGCATGCTCCACCCCTCGTCCCTCTCAGATTTTGGAAGGCACTTCAGATTCTTAAACCCTGGGTCGAGTGCTGTCGCTATGTTTAGAAATCTCACATTGGTACCTTCTTTGTGTTTTGTCAAATCTGCAGTGAAAGTGTTCTTAAAATGAACAACATGTGTGGGTCATCATCCGAGACTGCTATAACATGAAATATATGGCAGAATGCAGGTAAAACAGAGCAGGGGACATACAGTTATCCCGCAAGGAACTTAGTCACAAATTTAATTAACACATTTTTTTAACAAGCATTATCAGCATGGAAACATGTCCTCTGGAATGGTGGTTGAAGCATAAAGGGGCATACAAATGTTTTACATATCATAGAATATCAGGGTTGGAAGGGACCTTAGGAGGTCATCTAGTCCAACCTCCTGCTCAAAGCAGGACCAATCCCCAATTTTTGCCCCAGATCCCTAAATGGCCCCCTCAAGGATTGAACTCACAACCCTGGGTTTAGCAGGCCAATGCTCAAACCACTGAGCTATCCCTCCCCCCTGGGAGGGATAGCTGGCACATAAATCTGGCACATAAATACCTTGCAATGCCGGTGACGTTGTAAATAAGAAGCGGGCAGCATTATCTCCTGTAAATGTAAACAAACTTGTTTGTCTTAGTGATTGGCTGAACAGGAAGTAGGACTGAGTGGACTTGTAGGCTCTGAAGTTTTACATTGTTTTGTTTTTGAGTGCAGTTATGTAACCAAAAAAATCTACATTTGTAAGTTGCACTTTCACGACAAAGAGATTGCACCATGGTACTTGTTTGAGGTATTTCTTTTGTTTTCCATTTTTACATCGCAAATATTTGTAATAAAAAATATACACTTTGATTTCAATTACAACACAGAATACAATGTATATGAAAATGTAGAAAAACATCCAAAATATTTAATAAATGTAAATTGGTATTCTATTTAACAATGCAATTAAAACAGATTAATCGCGATTAATTTTTTTGAGTTAATCGCATGAATTAACTGCGATTAATCGACAGCCCTAAAAACAACTAGTTAGAAGTGAAGAATATAGGACAACGGGGTAGGCCAGCAAAGCTCTTGATGAAAAAGATAGGTTGTTGCACTATGGTACCTCTCTTGCGCTGTTGAAAATACCTACTGAAAAGTCCTATATACATTCACTGGAAAATAAAACCAATGGAAAAAATAAAACCTGGAATTTTTATTTAAAGATCCTTTTAGTTTGAGTTTAGACTTGCCAAAACATAAGCACATTAGTTTGTACAAATAAACACCTTTTTGTTGATTAACCATGTTCTAATGTCTATGCATCACTAGAGGAGAATACACGTGCTTTTGCTGCCTTGAAAACTGTTGCTCAGAATGTCCTTTGTTTTACAGGCACAACGCCTATGCAAACGATGTGGTCAGGCCTGGAGAGCTGCAACTCTTGAAGGGTGGAAACTGTATCATGATCCGAACGTAAATGGAGGTACCTAGATCAAAATTTATCTGAAGCAGACCCAGAAAAAAGGCATAGGATTTTCTTATTGTTTGGATCTGTCTAAAGGAAGCACAGCTTTTAGCTGTCATTTTAAGTCCCTTTTATGTTTTGAAAACACTTTCACAGGTGTGCGGTGGGGAGGAACCTTCTTTGTCTTTATAGCTGACACCTTATGAATATTTTAATATTGAAACTTCTTTAATAATGATTAAAGTTGAAAGTGTTTCAACCGAATCCTGCTAATGCACCAAAAATTACTTTGAGATTCTCTCGCTCACCTACATTTCTTTAAAGCTTCAAGCCTTAATGACTGGGAAACAAATATTTAAGGTTTCCAGACAGCCCCTCACCGCTGCCTTTTAATCTTTCATCACACACTTTTGTGCTATCTAACTTATCCCAGCTATCCAAGCACTGTGCCCCCCTGAGCTCACCAAAACAGGACTCCATTCCTTCAGCTGTTAACAAGTCAATAAAAGGTTTTGATGATAAGAATTTCCCCTTTCTGGTATAATGGGGACGGTGTACAACAGAGGGGAATGGAGGAAAGGGGATGCTTTGAGCCACATGGAAAGCTTTAAGTTCCCTGCCTCCTCTTCTGTATGCTCACTACCTTGCAAGATTGAGCCCTGTCTGGACCCAGTTCAGTTAAAGAAATAAATAAGCATATGCTTTAGGTGCTTTGCTGAATCAGAGCTAGAGTGCCCAATATCTCACAGGATCAAGTCCTCTGTATCTGGATCTCCTGTACCTCCTTACTTCTCCTCCATGTCCCACCAGTGTACTGCCCCTACATATATATTGCCTTTTTCGTACCCCAGAGTCTCCCTCTCGTATATCGCCTTTCCACGATGAGTGAGCACAGATCCATATGTCAGTTGGCGCCCTGTCTTGCCATATTTCCTTTTAGTTGGGTATCCCTCAATCCATGTCCCTACCTCTGGCTCAGCCCAGCAGTGGGAGTAAAAAGGTCTGTTTATGTTCATCAAGTTTTTGTTTAAGGACAAAACTGCATCTGAACTTTTGAAGTACTGTAATTTTAAAACATGCTTACCACACTTGGCAGAAAAACAACCTGGACTGAGAAGTAGTATGCAGAATTTCATGAGGATCTGAATTTTGGGGGAAGTTCCAAAGGGGTTGAAAATTGGGTTTATAAGGTGAAGTGGTCTTCAGCCTCAGTTAGTGATTACAACCACATGTTTGAGTGCAATTGGATCATGGGGTTGCTTGTGATGGTAGGGGGAAGGGCTCAACAGCCCTGGGGCTCACTTGTGGTTGATGTCTTATGTTCCTAAAAGCTTAACCTTCAGGGTTTCAGCTGGCCACCTGCAGAGGTCAGGAAGGGATTCCACCCCAAATGTATTCTGGGAGGTTTTTTTTAATCTCCTTCTGGATCATCAGGGATGGCCACAGCTGGAGATGGGAATATGGGCCAGGGCTCTGAGATGGCACCAAGCATTCTGTCAGGTGCTTGGTTGGCTGGCCCTGGCTCACATGCTCAGGGTCTAACTGATTTGTCTTAAGTGGGGTTGGGAAGGAATTTTTCTCTTCCCCCCCCCCCCCCCCCCCCCCAGCCCCGGGTCAGATTGGCAGCGATCTTGGGCAGGAGGATTTCACCTTCCTTTGCTGCATGGAGTGAGAGTCACTTGCCAGGATTATCTGGGTATGTCTCATGTAATAATTTCCCTGCCACTGCAGGGACCTTGGGCATTGGTGCACCTTAGTCCCTCCTATTCTGTCTATGGCACATAGTAGTCTAGTCCCCTGTGGGCTGGTCCAGTTTCAGTTGTTGTGTTTAGTGTACGGCAACTGAGTGGTGTTGATGGCCTGTGATGTATACTGGAAGTCAGACTAACGATCTGGTAGTCCCTTCTGGCCTTGAACTCGGATTCTATGAAACTTCAAATACCCACTGCTTTTTAAATTATTCTTTACGTATAGGAACAGAGCTGGAACCAGTGGAAGGGAATCCATATAGATGCATTTGGAAAATCAGTTGTTGGCGAATGGCAGAAGATGTAAGATAAATATTAAGTTGCTTGATATTGTTAATGGGTAAACGGGGTTGGTTTGTTTGTGTGTGTGTTTTTTTTTTTTTTTCTTTCCTGAAATCAAGTGATGCTGACACTCACTTCCACACAGTTGAATCTACCCTTTGTGCTTACATCTCAGGGGGATTTGTTTTCAATGTTTCTGAGAGGATTCCTCAAGTGTGTAGTATATTTGTGTATCCTAATTCATCTGTGAAACTGGCAGGACGACTGAGGCAAATGGCTTAGGAAATGTCTAAAAAGGATTTTTTTAGGCATAAGAGGAAACTGTAGATATTAGCTAAGATATAATTACAGGGACTGCTGATACTCATTCTTCTTGGCATAAGATGATGCACTGGGGTCAGGAAAAATCTCTCCTTTCTCCCAACTCAATATAGTATTGTCTAATAAGGTATCTTGGGGGTTGGAGGTATATTTAGCCCTTCATTGAAACAACAGTTATTAACTATTCTTGGAAGCTGCTGAATTGATCCTGTTATAATGGATTGGTGTCTAGTAAAATTTCAAGTGATTATGAGGTTAAACAAGAACTCTAATAAAGATGATTTTTTAAAAAAAATATGTTTTAGGAGCAGTTTAATAGATATGAGAGAGCAATCTACGCAGCACTCAGTGGGAACCTCAAACAGGTATGGGATGCTTCATGTAAGATAAGTACTACTTCTCTCGGTAAAAATGCATTTCTCTTTCTCATAGCTGAGAGCAGAATTTTAGATAGCTAGCACAATCACCTGTGTAATGTTTGTAAAACCTAGTGATAGTAAACATGATAGACACTACAAAGAGTCCTGTGGCACCTTATAGACTAACAGATGTATTGGAGCATAAGCTTTTGTGGGTGAATACCCACTTCTTCAGATGTATTCACCCACGAAAGCTTATGCTCCAATACGTCTGTTAGTCTATAAGGTGCCACAGGACTCTTAGGGCTAGTCTACACTTAGCGGCTGGATCGGAGGCGTCGGATCGATCTTCTGGGTTCGATTTATCGCGTCTTGTCTAGACCGCTCACCGCGAGGAGTAAGCGCTGTCGATGGGGGAGCCTGCACGCCATGTGTGGACCACAGGTAAGTTCGAACTAAGAGACTTCGACTTCAGCTACGTTATTAACGTAGCTGAAGTTGCATATCTTAGTTCGACGGGGGGGGTTAGTGTAGACCAGCCCTAACTCTGGATCTGTAGAAGCGACAAACATGGCTACCCCTCTGATACATGATAGACACCTTTACGTCATTGTGCTAGCTAAATTTAGATAGGATAATCAAACTTTATAGGTTGTTTTGTTTTGTCTTTTTGCTGGCTATCAATAGAGCCAATTCAGATTTTCCTGTTTTGGTCAGTCCAGATTTCTAGTATTGTTTGATAGCTACATTAAACTAGCTTTCATATGATAGAAGTGTGAGATGGAAAAGGACCTAATGTGCTATTTAAACCACCTCCCTGCTGATGCAAGAGTATCTCCCATTTATCTTCAGTGTTTTGTGTGGTCTAGTTTTAAGTCTTAACCAAAACCCCCACACCACCTGATGAGATTATTCTACAATCTAATCTCACTGTCGGGCTTTTCCTATATTCAGCCAAATTGTGTCTTTTTCAGTTATTTCCCATTACTCCTTTTAACACCTTAAATTATCCTCCTTTTTTTTCTCTTGGTTTTAGACCTTTCACATATTTTTGGTATGTCTTCCCCGCCCCCATCTTTTTCATTTCCTCAAAATGTAATCCTTCCAATTCCTTAAAGAGGGCACTAAGTATGTTGGCTGAGGCACCTGGACCTGGGAAAAGACAACTTTAAATTCTAAATTTAACTGTAGCAACTCAAAGACCCGAGCATCATTGTTGACACGTCAGCGAAAATCTCTGCTCAATGTATAGCTGTAATAAAAATAAACAAGATGTTAGGATCCTCAGGAAACGAATGGACAGTAGTACCGATAATATTACTATTTATTCACATAATGGCATTTATATGACCGTGTCTGGGATATCATGTTTAGTTCTGGTCACTATCTCAAAAAGATATAGTAGAAACCTTTTCCTGATCTTGCATGTCGGATTAGACTGGGCACATTCACCATCTGGGAGGGTAATGAGTGCTTGTTTTGAGGATTTTTGCATGTGGTATAGCAGTTGAAATTGCAAGGGCATTTTGGAAGGGTGATTTGAACTCCAGTTCAGCAACTAGAAAGGAAGAGCTGGGTCTGTGCACTTCTCAGTGGGGTTGTAGGCAGGGTCAGCTCCTGGGAAAGGGTGGATATCTTGTCGGGGGCTTGCTAGTAACATTGGTGCACCCATGACAACTCTGTTACTTACTTTTTTTCTCATCAGCAATTTAACTAGAAATCCATGACTTAAATAGCAGTATGTCCATGATTGCTGCATGTCCCACGCACTCTTCCCTTTGATTCCCACTATCCACCGTTTCCTTGGAGCCCAGAGGAAGCAAATGGGAGGCTGCCTTGGAGGTGGCTGAGCCCCTTTCCATGTAGGCATGAGATTCATCCAGGGAGTGCCCCCTGTGGCACCCATGAGCACAGTCAAGCCCCAAATCCAGGCCCCATAACTAGTTTTGATTGTCACTTCTGTATAATCTTTAGGTTGTTCTTTGCATCTGTTCCTACCTTTTGCTCTGAAACTTTGTAAGGTTTTGGTGGTTGAATATCAGGGATTAATTCTCTATTCAAGGGAGAGGAGTTATTTAAATTAAGGGCCAGTGTTGGCACAAGAACAAATGGATATAAACTGTCCATCAGTAAGTTTAGCCTTGAAATTAGATGAAGGTTTCTAACCATCAAAGGAGTTAATTTCTGGAACAGCCTTCCACGGGGAATAGTGCGGGCAAAACCCCCAAAGTTTTAAGACTGAGCTTAATAAGTTTATGAAGTGTCTGCAATAGCATCAAATCTCATATGGCCTACCTGTGACTGCTATTAGCAAATATCTCCAGTGACCAGAGATGGGCCACTGGATGGAGGCAGAGGGGAGCTCTGAGTTACTACAGAGAATTTTTTCCCAGGTGTCCAGCTGGGGGTCTTCCCCACATACTCCGGGTCTAGCTGATCGCCATATTTGGGGTCAGGAAGGAATTTCCCCCAGCTCAGATTGGCAGAGACCCTGGGGAGGGGTTTCGCCTTCCTCTGCAGCGTGGGGTATGGATCACTTGCTGGTCTAAACTAGAGTAAGTGGTGGATTCTCTATAACTTGAAGTCTTTAATACATGAGGACTTCAGTAATTCTATTAGAGATTATGGGCCTGTTGCAGGAGTGGATGGGTGAGATTCTGTGGCCTGCAATGTGCAGGAGGTCAGACTAGATGATCATGATGGTCCCTTCTGGCCTTAAAGTCTGAGTCTAAATAGAGGACATTCAGAAAGTGGAAAAAGAATGAATAGAGGCATGGGCTGGCAATAGTTTACGTTAGAGAGGAGATGAAGAAAAGGGGATGTGATAAAAGTATACAAAATAATGATGGCATAGAGAAGGTAGATTGGGCCCTGGTCGTCACTCTTTGTATAATATAACAGGGGGATGTTCAATAACATTGAAAAGCATCAAATTTAAAACTGATAAAAGGCGAAACTTTTTAATACAATGTAGTATTTACTTGTGGAACTCATTGCCACAACATGTTGCTGATGCCAAGAGCTTAGCATGAATCAGAAAAGGATTGGGCATAAAGGCTGGAATTTTCAAATGAGCCTAAGGGATTTAGTGTACAAATCCTTTCAAAAATATGTGTAATATAGGTAGGAAGAACTTCCAGAGGTACAATACTAAGGATTAAAAATCTAAAAGAAGCTAAGTGTTTTGAAGATACAGAAACCCTCATGACTCTGGGAATAATAAAACCAGCATCTAACTAATGGGGTTGGATTACAGCAGGATTTCTTGTGCCTTTCTTTGAAGCATCAGAGGCCACTATTTGAAACAGGATACTGGACTATATGGCCATTACATCTTCTGATATTTCTCTAGATCTGTTAATGCAGACCCTTTTTTTTTTTTTTTTTTTTAACTTTAAGCTTCTTCCAGTTTGTGATACCTGGGAAGATACAGTCTGGGCATATTTCCGGGTCATGGTGGATTCACTGGTAGAGCAGGAAATCCGTACATCAGTAATGACCACAGAGGAACTGGAAGAGCTCCCTAGAGAGTATTTAGAAACGAAGTAAGTCTTTAGTACTATTGTGCACTTTAACTTCAATAAAGGTCATATGTGATCTGCAGTCATTCAAATTAACTGTTTCTGTGCCTTCATTTTTCTCTTATTTTGAAGCTGGACTTTAGAAAAGGTTTTTGAAGAACTCCAGGCTACAGACAAAAAGGTAAATACTTAATACAGAACTTCCAGTCAACGTTTTTGTGTATTTATATTGTCCCAGGGAACTGCTTTTAATCCAGTATTTAACAGAATGATCTCAAATATGCATTGGGACTGAAGAAATCAATGGCAAGCTCTTTTTTAAAAAAAAAAGAAAGTCATTTGGTTTTACTCTCCTTCTGAAAGGTTCTGTTATGGATTTCCAAGCATTTTCTTGCCTCAACAGTGGATATTTTTTTTTAATGCAAATGAATTAAGTTGCAAACCCCTCCTCCCTCCCCCCCGCCCCCCAAGCCCCTTTGACAATGAAAGGAATACAGGCAACTTAAAAACCTGACAAATTCAAAAAGTGAGGTACACTTGACCCCAACTTCCTCTGCCAAACTGGCTGACTATACTGAAGAAACAGTGAAGCTGACTATCAAGTGCTCTCAAATGTACAAAGTAGGAAAAATGAAAAAAGATAATTTTTCCCTAATCTTGTTTCTTGTACCAATACTAGATACAATTTTCATGTGTGATTTGAGAGCTTGCTGCAGTGCGTGTCCCTTTAAGAGGTTTCAGCTTTTGCATACTATGCATAGTATGAATCTGAACAATGTAAGATTTTATTCACTTAAGTAGGTCACACATCCATATAGGGTGATCAGACAGCAAGTGTGAAAAATCAGGACAGGGGGTGGGGGTAATAGGAGCCTATATTAAAAAAAAAAAAAAAAAAAAGACCCAAAAATCGGGACATCTGGTCACCCTACATCCATAGTACCTTTAACATCCAGGGTATTAATTACATTTTTGCACAAGATTAGACTGAAGACCTATTTATTTATCCCCGGTTAAATATTCACTTGATAACATGCAGAGAAATGATTTAACAAGCATACGTGTATACAAACACACACACCTAGTTATCCCCATAATGTCCAATTCTTTAAGACCTTTACAGTTGCATCTCTAGTATGTTCCATGCATTAGTTCCTCAAGGCACACAGGCTTTTCTTTGTGTATGTATGTCTGGGCTTCATTTTCTTGTCTGTCACTCTAGTAGTTTTGTGGAATCCATTTTCTCTTACCTTTAGAATTGTATACATCTCCATCACGCTCTTTTATTCTCACTAAGAACACAAACATAGATTTATTTATTTTTTTCCTAACAGCATTAATTTCTTTGACATCCTTTTCTTCCCCTCCCCTAATTCTTCCATTCTTTTCTTATGTGGCACCCATATGGAGTACTGTATCTGACAGTACTCCAGGTGTATACTTTCCTGCACTTTGCACAGTACCCTATTCTCAACATAGTTCTTTGATTCAGGTTAGCCCTCATCAGAGAGGGACCCTATTGTATTATGGGTAACGTATGGTGTATATGGTTTTCACAGGAAAAGTGAACTGTTTTTCAGAGAGTTTTAGAGGAGAACCAAGAACACTATCATGTGATTCAGAAGTTCATTATTTTGGGAGATGTGGATGGTAAGCTTTGTTTTGTGACTTTTTTTCAAAGGTCGAGTCCTTTTATTATTTATAGTTACTTTTATGGGAACTTACAAGTGAAAAATGTTTCCTAACTTCTAACCCATGCAAACTCAGTCTGAAAGTTAAGATGGGTTCTAATCTGGCTTACATGCTGCCAACACTAAAGATTCTACAATCAGAACTTTAGCTCTGCCTCCTTGACTAGTATTGACCTCAGGAGTCCAAGCAGAAGTAAAAAGTAGTAAAATATAATTTAGTCAGAAAAGCATGTAGATTCATATGAATTCATCTGGGCAGAAGACTGGTGGATCTGATGCATCTGAATACTTCTGGGAAGAAGACTGGTGGAATAAAAATGTTGTTGTTCAGACTAGAACAGCATGTCGAGAGTTATGCTTTAGTAAGACCGATATAGTTCTGTTGGAACATTCTAGCTCTCACGCTTTGTTTTTATTTGCTGTATTTTACAAATACATTGTTTTGAAATATTTCTCAGCTGTCGTCTTCTCCCCCACTGTAAAGCTAATGTAGACATGTACTTTGTGGCTACAGGTTTGATGGATGAATTTAACAAATGGCTTTCCAAAGACAGAAGTGTGCTCCCAGGGCACCTCCTTCGGTTCATGACGCATCTTATTCTGTTTTTCCGCACTCTGGGACTGCAGACCAAGGTAAATGCCTTTTTTTTTTTTTTTTTTTTAAATTATAGTCTGCCTTTTGCCATGGAATCTAGGCTCACTGAATTAAAATCTCTCTCTCCCTCCCCCCCCATACATATACGCTAATAAGATGCCCTGAATAGAAGCTGTTAATCCTAGAAACCCAAAGTAACAATCAAAACAAAAAAAGGTAAAGCAGTACAAAAAGACAACCAAATACTAAATAAAATTAATACATCTTACAGTGCTTGCTGAATTTTTGTCCAAGGAGAACAAATGCTAATCATAGGAGCCATTTACTGATCAAGACCCTACTGCCTAACTCAGTGTTTTAGGCATTGGCATTAAGACCATCTCTGCTACTATGAGTATGAGGCAAGAAGTGGTCTCTCAGATACCGGGGTGTAAGACCATTCAGGGTTTTAAAGACCATGACTAAGAGCTGGAATTGCACCTGGTGTTATGGGCTCATAAGCGCCTCTACTTAAATAGTAAGCTGCTTCATTCTGTACCAGCTGAAGCTTTCAGGTATTCTTCAAGCGTAACCCTAAGTATAGCCCATTTGTCACCTAGTGTCTAGTTGACAAAGATGTGGACTGACTAAGAAAGGAGTAGTTGTAGCCTCATAGAATCATGGAAATGTAGGGCTGGGAGGGATTCAAAAGTCATCAAGTCCAGCCCCCTGATTTGAAGAAGGGTCACGTAAACCTAGACCATTCCTGACAGCTGTTGGGCCATCCTGTTCTTAAAAACCTCCAATGTCAGGGATTCCACAATGTCCCTTGGAAGCCTATTCCACAATTGAACTACCCTTATAGTTAGAAAGTTTTTCCTAATATGTAACCTAAATCTCCCTTGCTGCAGATTAAGCCCATGACTTCTTGTCCTAACTTCAGTGAACATGGACATCAATCGTTCTCTGACAGTCATATGCAGTCACAGATAATAAAGGCACTGTGAACTGCTGCCTGCAAATGTAGAAACCCCAGACTGCAAACCATTTTGGCAAAAGACAGTCAAGTATCCTTATTAAGTGATGTAGATGCCATTCCATCCCATTCTTCTAGATCAGGCCTGCACAGCATGCATGGGCTCACTGTGCGGCCCGTGGGGTGGGGGGGTGAGTAGGCAAGCGGCGGGGTGGTGAAAGTCAATGGCCGGCTGGTGGGTAGGGTGGTGAAGAGGCCAGTGGCAGGCTGGGGAGTGAGGGTGAGCCGAGGGCGGGGGCAGCGGCAGAAGATAAGAGGCCAGCAGCAGGCAGGCAGGTGATCTGGTCACCCTATGCGCGCTGTTTCTTTCCCCCTCTATAGGCTTCCACATCCCAGTGCTGGGGTAGGAGGGGTTGTTTCCGCGGGGCAGGCGGCACTGGGGGTGGGGGGGTTGTTTCCGCGGGGCTGGGCGGCATTGGGCAGGGGGTTTCGGCCCTCAGCTGTTTTCTTTGGAGTAATATGGACCTCGCCACTTTACGAGTTGTGCAGGCCTGTTCTAGATGTTTTCTCATAAGTACAATCATCCCTTTAATCTTGCAGGATTTCAGTCAAAGCCAGTTTGCATTCAGCTAAATCTTTCTCAGCCAGACACTGGGAAAGTAGTGAAAGCAGATCTAAAGCTGCATTGAACTAGGTATCAATCTACTACAGTTACTGCAGAGGCAACTTCACATGAGTACACTAGAAGGAAAAATGAGTAGTTCTACACTTTGAGGGGAAAGAGTAAACTTGATTTAAGGGCCACTCCATCAACCCGCATTGAATCTCTCAAGGAAGATGCAGTTTTGCAAACTCTTGTGATGTGTTTTTTGGGGTTTTTTTTAAAGCTGCAGCTCTTAGAGGCATGTTTTTAGCACGAGTTTCTCATTTCATGGTTTTAGAGAAAAGTTTGCAAATGTGATTTGTGTGTATCCTAAAAGGTCAAGATCCTGAATGCAAATATAAAACTCAAATTTGATTTAAAAAAAATTTTTTTTTTAATCTTATGACTTTGGTGGGGACATGACTCATAACTTAAGGCCCTACCAAATTCATGGTCCATTTCACAGTCATAGGATTTTAAAAATCATAAATTTCAGAATTCTAGCTATTTAAATCTGAAATGTCATGGTGTTATAATGGTAGGGGTCCTGACCCAAAAAAGAGTTGAGGGGGTCGCAAGGTTATTGTAGGGCAGGGTTGTGGTACTACTACCCTTACTTCTGCGTGGCTGTTGGCGGCGGCACTGCCTTCAGAGCTGAGCAGCTGGAGAGCGGCGGCTTCTGGCTGGGAGCCCAGGTCTGAAGGCAGAGCCACTGCCAGCAGCAGCGCAGAAGTAAGGATGGCATGGTATGGTATTGCCATCCTTACTTCTGCGCTGCTGCTGGCGAGGTGCTGCCTTCAGAGCTGGGCTCCCAGCCAGAAGCCGCTGCTCTCCAGCTGCCCAGCTCTGAAGGTAGCGCAGAAGTAAGGGTGGCAATACCATGACCCCCCTAAAATAACCTTGCGACATCCCACCCCACCGCTGCAACTTCCTTATAAGATAAATGGAGATATGCCAATCTCCTAGAACTGGAATGACCTTGAAAGGTCATTGAGTCCAGTCCCCTGCCTTCACTAGCAGGACCAAGTACTGTCCCCTGACAGATTTTTGCCCCAGATCCCTAAATGGCCCCCTCAAGGATTGAACTCACAGCCCTGGGTTTAGCAGGCCAATGCTCAAACCACTGAGCTATCCCTCCCCCCCTTATGGGTCATGGCCCCCAATTTGAGAAATGCTGGTCTCCCCCATGATATCTCTCTAGTATAGGTAAAAGCACGCACAAGACCAGATTTCATGGTCTGTGGCGTGTTTTTCATGGCTGTGAATTTGGTAGGGCCCTTCTGAACTTTTTTGGGTTGGGAATACTGGAGATGTCAAAACCTCAATCAGCAGTATCCAAAACTACTGCTATGGAATAAAATCCACATGTACAGCTTTTGCTTTAGTCTTTAAGGTGCCACCAGACTCCTCGTTTTTGTGGATACAGACTAACACGGCTACCCCTCTGAGCTTTAGCCTAATCAGTCAGCACAATGAGATCAGCCACCATCAATAGCAATACAGTCAGTCCAAGGTCAGAAACCAGACTGTGGTGATGTAGGAAACCTGTATGTTACCTGTCCAATTGTGCCCCCTGCTGGCTAACTGTGGCTCTGCAGCGCACTGCCTCAATTTCTTTGTGCCCTTTAAGAACTCCAAAGGTATAAGATGCAGTCCTGTGCTATGGAAATGATTTGAGGCAGAGACTCTGTACATCAACTGGCATTTTATCTGCTATATCATGATTAAGGTCTAGAGAGGATATTGCATAGGACTGCAAACATTCTCTGGGTAGCAGGCACTGATACTTGGAGCACTCTTCAGCCACCAACTATAGCTAAGATATAGAATCCTAGAATATCAGGGTTGGAAGGGACTTCAGGAGATCATCTAGTCCAACCCCCTGCTCAAAGCAGGACCAATCCCCAACTAAATCATGAAGCAGGAGATAATGAGCAGAACATGGTGATGCAAAGATATGATACAGGGGTAGAAGCTATCTGTTCCTTCGATTAGTGGTTGTGTGGATAACAGATGATGATTATAATTTTCCACTAGGACAGGAACTGTGTGTGGTCTAATGGCTGAGCACTAAAATCCCCAGAGCATTTTCAAAACCTCATTGGGACCAGGGGGCCACCAGCCTCCAAGAGACCATAGAAATGGGTCCACCACCAGAGCTTGCTGCAGCGAGTAAATAGCTGAATATCACTGCTTCAATAAGCTCTGTGTCTGCATCTAACCTTGGCAATCTTATGAGTGCAGTGGGACAAAATGGCAAAAAGAGATGCATAGTTGCTTTTGTTATGTTATTTTAGTTAAAATTGAAATCTATTTTTCCCATTAAGGAGGAAGTATCTGTTGAAATCTTAAAGACCTACATTCAGGTAAGCTTTCAAAAGTATAGGGGGCTCTTTCTGCCCTGCTCAGCTATGGTTAGGGGTGGGGGAATAAAAGGAAGCAGTTACTGTAGCATATTTTAATGCAATGAATGGAAAAGCTTAAGGGAGAGCTAAGTAAAGTATTAATTGATGCATCCTACTAGATGCACAGGAACTCACTTGCACATACCACAGCTTGTGTTTAGCAATGCCTAGGGGCATGTCTATGCTTACCGGGGATTGATGCTGCGGCAATCAATGGACCCACTAAATCGACCGCAGATCATTCTCCCGTCGACTTCGGTATTCCATGAGAACGAGAAGCGTAAAGCAAGTCAACAGGAGAGTGTCTCCCATCGACTCAACGCAGTGTAGACACCGCAGTAAGTTGATCTAAGCTACATGGACTCCAGCTACTTTATTCATGTAGCTGGAGTTGCGTAACTTAGGTCAACTTAAGCCTTGTCTACACTACGGGGATAAGTGAGGCTTAAATTTGACAGACCCCTGCCTGTAAATGAAGATTCAATTGACTCTCTTTGTCTAATCTTGTTTTTTAGAAATTAGTGTTCAGCATTCTGATACTCATGATGGGGGTGGTGTATATATGTAAAAAATATAAACGGAATATAGAATAGGTTCTGTACAGAAGCATATTCATTACCGTTGTATTTAATACTTATTTTTATTCTGCAGCGGTTGGTAAGTGAGAAGCACACAGATCTAGTAGCATTTTATGTCAGCCACTTACCTCAGGAGCTAGCTGTTGCTCAATACGCCGTATTTTTGGAAGATGTCACTGAAACTGAGCAACGTCACCACTGCCTTGAACTAGCAAAGGAAGCAGGTAAGAAATTCTGATGTTAGCCTTATAAGCTTTTTCTGCCTAGCGATGTTACCTTTCAGAAACATTAGTTCCATTATTACTAATCCCAGCTACACACGTTGGGCAATTTTTATTTTTTTCAATTGCACAAAATTTACATTTTTGTGAACAGTTACATTTTAGGACTGGCCTGTGTTTCAGGAGGATCAGTCTATCTTTATAACTGTTTCCTGGAATTGGATTTTTCTTTCTAAATTAACCTGTTACATTTTTTTAACATGCAGTCACTTCCGAACCAGACAGGAAACAAATGCCAAGCTAACTGCCTGACTGACCCATGTATCCTTATTTTTGCAATGAGTTGGCCAAGGCTTTCGCAGTTCCTACCCAGGCCTGAATTAAGGAGCATGCAACGAAGACTCTTATCAGACCCATATACTGACTCAAGGATTTGGCAGAGCTGTGAAGCTCACTGTCCCTCTCCAATCCTGATTACATCATCCATTGTGGTTATAAAATTAACAGACAATCTTCCCCTTCCTCTCCTCCCCACCGAACAAAGAACTCCAGCTAAATGGCCAGCTTTGCTTCTTGCCTAGGAGGGGCCCTACTGTCATGTTCAAACTGGAATCTCTTGCATAGAAGTATCTTTACTGTGGTGCTGTCTGATCTGTTAGTCAGTGCAACTTCTATGCGTGTCCTCTGGCTCATAAATACCCTTTCATCTAGGAAATATTCTTCCTCCCTTTTGTTTTTGTTGTTTTCTGAAACAGTGCATTTTATTTAGAAAACAAGACGATACGGCAATACAAGTGTACTTTCTTTATATTCAGAATTGGAAGGGTGTCTATTTTTTCTTTAGCACTTTCATTCCAGAGACAATTTAGCTAAGATAACATCTCTTCCCAAACGAGTTACTAATACAAAAGCACTGCTGTGAGGTTCCCTTAGTCTAGACTATTTTATCAGTTGTGTTGCCTGCTTTAGTCCAGGGTTCTGGGAATAGGTGGGTCTTAAAATTATGTGCTTATATATCAGTCCTACTACTTAAACTTTAATTGTTTTACTGTCCTTTCCCAGTTTGTAATTTTTTTTTCTTTAAAAACTCAAATGTCATTCACCTTAATACTGATGGTCAATTTTGCATTTCAAAATCATATGGGTCAGCCTTGTAGTGAGCACCATCATAGAAGAATGACTAGCACTAACATAAAATGATCAGTACACTTCCTATAAAATTGATTAAATACTGGTATATAATTTTATCTTAAACTTAGGTCTGGATGTTGCAACCATAACAAAAACTGTTGTTGAAAATATTCGCAAGAAAGATACTGGCGAGTTCACTCACCATGACCTTGCACTAGATGCTGGTACAACAGAGGTAAATGTCTATGTACAGAGTTCAGCCAGCAGTACAAAAATTCCAGTGTGCTATTCAGGAACAAGACTCTTTACCAACAGTGTCCATATTTCTGTTTTCAAGCAAATGCAGAAAGCATGTACAAGAGAGTGACACTTTGGGGGTGGGGGCGGGGGAGATAGGCAAAGAGGTGAAACAAGTGAATTCATATTGTGGGTTTGGTTTTTGCATCTCTTGATCTTTCATGGCTGCAGTATCATAGAATATCAGGGCTGGAAGGGACCTTAGTAGGTCATCTAGTCCAACCCCCTGCTCAAAGCAGGACCAATCCCCAGTTTTTGCCCCAAATCCCTAAATGGCCCCCTCAAGGATTGAACTCACAATCCTGGGTTTAGCAGGCCAATGCTCAAACCACTGAGCTATCCCTCTTCATATCCACTCTTCAGAGAGTAAACAGTAAATGGAGATGAAGTCAGTAACACACCTCTGGCAAGGATGTGAAAGTGGTAAAGAGCTTCTTATAAATTTGGAAAACTAAATCTTCACCCTGATGTAAGAGAATATGCATTTGTTCTGTCTGTCTTCTCCATCTCAAGAACAAGTTTTTGATCTGACCTGCACTTTAGCACATGACTGACTGGCATACCTAAATTAAGGTGGAAAATAAAAACTTGCCTGCTGCCTTAGGTTCCTTGTCAACACCAGTCAACAGCAGCTAAGCAGTACTTTGGTGATCATGATACTGTAATGAGCCATGAGCTCACTTTCCCAAAGTATGGTATGCAAGCAACTGGCCAAGTGAAGCTAGAGGAACCATTTGGCAAATATGTAATATTTAAGTCTGTCCAACACACTGTTAACTTTTAAAGAAATAGAGGGCAAGAGTTTGAAGTGCAAATCAGCAGCTTGTCTGGTGGATAGTAATTAACTGAAACTTTGACTGGAATAGATTTTGGGTGGAACTAGGCTAACAGAGAATGTTTTTCCCAAATCTTTTGGTAGTAAAACTGTGGTTAAACCAGTCTACAATAAGCGTCCCGTAATGCTGTCTGGAGACTTCTTGGTAGGACACTATTTAATGCCCAGAACCAAGTGTATTTAACATTTGCTTTATCCTTAAAAAAAGATCTTAAGTCTAATAAATATGTTTTTACAGGAAGATCGCTTGAAGATTGATGTGATTGACTGGCTGGTATTTGATCCTGCACAGAGGGCTGAAGCACTTAAGCAAAGCAATGCTATAATGCGGAAGTTCTTGGGTACTATCACTTTACAGATTTTATTTGTGTAGTAGATTTTAACATAGTCTCATTGACAGTCTCGGCCATGTAAGAACATTAGATTTGAGCTAAAATCATATAGCTCATTAAAGAGCATGACTAGGACAGTAAAGAGGGCCAAGTATCCTCCATCTTGAAATTATAGCAATATTGTATCATGTTTGTCACCAGCATTAACCAATTTTGTAATACCATTATAAAAGTGCTGAAATTCTAAATCGCATTGTCACAGCATCCAAGAAACATGAAGCAGCAAAAGATGTGTTTGTGAAGATTCCACAAGATTCCATAGCAGAAATATACAATCAATGGGAGGAACAAGGAATGGATAGTCCGCTTCCAGCTGAAGATGACAATGCTATAAGAGAGCATTTATGTATCAGAGCATACCTGGTGAGAATCAAATGCACTAAACATTGGGTACTTGAAATCACTTACGGGTAACTATAATTTTTGCCTCTTATATTACGATTGGAAATGGCTCTAGAGAGGCCTGTACCTATTTGAGCAAATGTGCACTGTAGTTGAAATGTTACAAAGTAGTGGTTTTTCTGCACTGTTGACAAATGTTGACTCTTGAGTAACTTTGGAGAAGCTAGATGTGCTAAATTCTTCTATTGTAAAAATTTAACAAGGAGATCAGTCTAACTGAGCAATTCACAGAACAATCAGTCTGAGTAGCAATCTTTAGCAAATGTTTTTTTCCAATGCAATTTAGGAAGCCCATGAAACGTTCAATGAGTGGTTTAAACACATGAACTCAGCTCCACAGAAGCCTACTTTGCTGCCACAAGCAAGCTTCACTGAGAGAGTGGCCCATGAACATAAAGAAAAGAAGTATGAGGTATACAGAATGTGTAGATAGATGTTAGTCTCAAAGTTTGTTGACAAAGTATGTTAAAATTGTAAAGATTATCACACAAATACTCTACATTCCAATAGTTCCTGTTTCGGAGAGACAGTCCATTTTTAATACAGTAGAAATGTACTAATTCACATTGATTGGGAGATCCATTTTGTGAATTACTGAATTTTTAATACTGAAAATGAATTTTAAAAAAATCAAACATAGTAAGGCTACTATGACTACGAGCCTTATAAAGCACTCCTATATTTTACAACTGTATTTAATCTTTATTTATAGTACTTCCTAATATACTAGTAAATATTCTATTGTATAATTTTGTGAAAATAGTCAGTCTTAGTAATATGAGACCTCACTACTACATTCTGCTAATAAATCTTCACTGGAAAATGAGGGAGAATGCTGTTTTGTGTGATTATCTGTTGTATTTTACTGCCCCCCCTTATCTCCTCTTATAAAAGATGTTGCAGGTTTTTCTCACCAAAAGATCCTCTTTATAGACTTCACATTTTGGCCAGTACAAAATTTACTGTAGGTAGTTTAATTGAAACATGCAATTTTGTTCTGGAGATATGGTAAAATAACTTGCCAAAATATTATCTTCCTCTTATGGCTGTGCCTGCTTTGAAACTATCTGTTTAACTCTCTTTGTGTAGGTAATTAAGCATGCATGACCATGTCTATTAGCAGCTGGCATTTCAGCCAACAGCGAAAATTTAAGATTTTTATTTAGAATTAGATCTGTCAATGTCTATACATTAGATTAAAATATCTGTTCCATTAAAATAGGCCTTGGATATTCTATTTACTCTGTTTTTCTCCTTCAGATGGATTACGGTATTTGGAAAGGTCTCTTGGATGCTGTAACAGCTGATGTGAAAGAGAAAATGTACAATGTCTTGCTATTTGTTGATGGAGGATGGATGGTTGATGTCAGAGAGGTAAAATGCACTCTTGTACCCCAGAACAGGCCTCCAAAAAGCTGTTTCTACCCAACAATAGGAGACATTAGTACTTCTCAGTCTCACTTGCTTTTGCTGCTCAGTTACAGTTCAGTCTGGTGACTTAACTATCACCATGAATAGATTCTTCCCCCCCCCCCCCCCCCCCCCGGTTGGAAATATGAGAATTTCCCCCACCAAGTCCAGAGTCCTGTCTCTGACGGTGTTTATCAGAGGCGGTATAAGAAACCATGTAGTGAACATCTAAAGAATAGCATGCTCATAGGAGTAGTTTCTTCCAAACTACTTCAACTAGTGGCTGGCTTCTTCCCTGCTTGAGATTGGAATGTGAATTTGTAGGACAAATCTACCTGAAAGAAGTTTACACAATACATTAAATATGGCTGGAAAACATGGACTGCTTTAACTGGACACAGGCAAAATGTGGAGTTGGCAACCAGTCTGACTACACTTAGGGAAAAATACCCTATTATTAAATATCAGAGGGGTAGCCATGTTAGTCTGGATCTGTAGAAGCGACAGAGTCCTGTGGCACCTTTATAGACTAACAGATGTATTAGAGCATAAGCTTTCGTGGGTGAATACCCACTTCGTCGGATGCATCCGACGAAGTGGGTATTCACCCACGAAAGCTTATGCATCCGACGAATGTGGGTATTCGCCCACGAAAGCTTATGCTCCAATACGTCTGTTAGTCTGTAAGGTGCCACAGGACTCTTTGTTGCTCCTATTATTAAACTTAATTTCCTTTTGTGTTAATTTTTTTTAAGGAAAATCATTTTCTTTGCAATACAATAAGCATTTAAGTCTTCCAAACTTGTAAATGTGTTATAGCTGTTTCTACTATATTTTGCTGCATGACTTTTTTCCCCCCTGACCATTAGAATTGGGCAGAAGTACTGTTGCTTTGTGAGGACAATATAATAAAACTTAGTAAAGGAATGTACTTGTAACTAATGCATGCTTTTCTATGGTAAGGATGCTGAAGATGACCCTGAACGAACACATCAGATGATCTTGCTGCGAAAACTGTGCCTGCCTATGATTTGCTTTCTACTTCATACGGTTTTACACAGCACCAGACAGTACCAGGAATGCCTGAGACTAGCTGATGTGGTTGCTTCAGAGCGACACAAGCTCTATGTGGTGAGACAGAGCTCAAAACCACTTATTTATTTGCATTTTAAATCCAATTTAAAGAAATCAACAATTGTTTAGTAAAGTTAAAACTACTGAATGTGTGTTTTGTAAATGAAGTCATGAAGCTACAGTTAGAAAAACAAACACTAGGTCATACTGTTTAATCCTGTTACTTGCAGCAGTAAAGGATTTCCTGACACAGTTAACCTTTTATGCAAGCTTTTTGCTATGCTTTCTTTCAAAGTTGATAAGGCCCATGAGAATTACACAGAAAATCTTCAGATAACCAATATTCATTCTTCTGCGTGGTGCCATTTGTGTGGTTTTGGGGTGGTTGTTTTTTTTTAATTGTAATAAAGATGTGTTGCCCTGCCATTACATTTCATTGCTGGTAGAGATCCTTTTGAGCCAGTACTCGCTGATACAGTGTACCAGGGCTTTTGTAAATTTAATGCCTTTATGTTTCTAGTCCTTATGACTGTGAAAAAATCTTTTTCCAGTGTGAATCTGTAAGGGATTGTCTTGCTGAGTTTGCAAGTAAACCATCAGCTGTCAGAGCTATGACCTGCCCAACTCAAGGGGTATTGACTCTGAAGCCTAATGATGACAAATATATATGTTAATATTACCTATTTCCCTGCTGATCTTTTTAGTGGAAACATCAAGCTGTACTGGGTTAGTGAGCGGGTTTTGAGGTTAGTTGGTTGACTTTGCGTACTCTGTCACTCTCTTCCAATCCTGACACCTGATAATGGAGTTCTTTATTCTAACCTATTTGTCAGACCAAGTGTTGAGACTGCCTGACATAAGTTGAGTAGCATACAGGCGAGTCGCATCTTAGGCGCATTTAACATGCGCGAATTCAGCTTTGCGCGGTCGGCAAAACGAGGAGAAAAAAAGAGAGAAAAATAACAATTTAAAAACTGAATCGGTACTGCGGGCGATTCCGTCCGCCATTCAACTCAATGGCGTTTCACTATACGCGGTTTTTCGCTTTACGCGCGAACCGCAGAACGGAACCCCCGCGTAAAATGAGACTTGCCTGTACTTAAATCGCTGTTTAGTTGCAAATCTGTCTCATCTGTAAAGAAGATATGACCTCATGTATATATCTCTTATTTTCAGGTGTTTTCTAAGGAAGAACTCAGAAAGCTGCTACAGAAGCTGAGGGAGTCTTCTCTAATGCTTTTGGACCAGGGTCTTGATCCTCTGGGATATGAAATTCAATCGTAGTTCTACCATTCTGGTTATTGACTGCAACTTTTGAATGGCACTATGAATGGGAAGTCTGGCCATCCTGTTCTGTTTGAAAAATACATAAATTTCTGGGGTGGTAGTGTGTTTTGTAAAATTAAACTCAGATTTGAATATCTGTAATTGAAAAATGCTGACTAAATACTTGATGCAAGTTGATATATACAGTCTTTTAAAATGTTTTTCCAATAAAATTGCTTTGTAAGCAGAAACCCTAATGTGTGTTGATTCTAACGTAAAAGTGTACATGAAGGCCCCATTGCTGCAAATGATTCCAGATATGTGAACAGACCCCTGCACTTGCTTAATCGGGCAATTCCACAGGAGCCACTTGTGGACTGGAATAGTCAGCCACCAGCAGGAGAAGAATGTCCAGAAGCCACGATCCCTCAGTTGAGGAAGAAGGCTGTGCTGGCTAACAAACTGACCTGGTTTAGAAACTAAGCGAAGGCAGCTATAAACACAATATATATTAAAACAAATGGAATAATGGGGAAGTTGATAGTAAGGAATATAAATCAGAAGTTAGGAATTCTAGAAAACTGATAGAGAAGCAAAGGGACACAAGGAGAAATCTATGGCCAGTTAAGGACAATAAAAAGGAGTTTCTTAAATATATTGGGAACAAAAAGAATCCTGACAATGGTATTGGTCCATTACTAGACAAATAGTAGAATTATCAGTAATGATGCAGAAAAGGCAGAAGTGTTCAATAAATATTTGTTCTGTGTTTCAGGATATCTCATCATATGGTCATAACTCTTTCCATTCCACTAGTCTCTTGGGAGGATGTTAAACAGAAGCTCTGAAGTTAGACATTTGTAAATCGGGTCCAGATAACTTGCCTCCAAGAGTTTTAAAAGAGCTGATGGAGGAGCTTGTAGGACTGTTCATGTTGCTTTTCAGTAAGTCTTGGAGCACTGGGGAAGCTGCTGAAGACTGGAAGAAAGATAATGACCTGCCATTTTTTTAAAAAGGGGAAATGGGATGACCCAGGTAACTATAGGCATGTCAGCCTGACATCAATTCTGGGCAAGATAATGGAGTGGCTGATACAGGGCTCAATTAATAAAGGATTAAAGAAGGGTAATGTAATTAATGCATATTAAGATGGGTTTATGGAAAATAGATCGTGCCAACTAACTTGATATCTGAAAAGATTACAAGTTTGGTTGATAAAGGTAATACCACTGATGTAATATACTTTAAACTTCTGTAAGGCATTTGACTTGGTACCACATGAGATTTTAATTTAACCCCTCCCCTCCCCCCGAACAATATTAAATTAATATGGCACACTTTTAAATGGATTAAAAACTGATTGTAATGTAATTGTAAATGGGGAATTGTCATCAAGCAGATGTATTTCCGGTTGGATCCCTCTGGGATTGGTCCTTATCCCTTTGCTATTAATGTTTTCAATCAATGACCTGGAAGAAAACAAAATCATCAATGAAAGTTTGCAAATGACACACACAGTGGGGGAGTGGTAAATAATGAGTCAGTGGTTCAGAGTGATCTGTATCACTTGATAAACTGGGCACAAGCAAACTATATGCATTTTGATACGGCTAAATGAATACATCTAGGAACAAAGAACGCAGGTCATACTTACAGGATGGGGGACTCTATGCTGGGAAGCAGTGACTGACAAAATGTTTGAGGGTCGAGGTGGATAATCAGCTGAATGTGAGCCAGTAGCGTAGCTGGGGGGGAGCAGGGGGAGCGGCCCCTCCCCCTGTGAGGAGAAGCGGCGCTAAGGCGCCGCCCGAGGGAATTTAAAAGGCCCGGCGGCTGCAAGAGCCGCGGGCCTTTTAAATCCCCGCCCGAGCCCCGGAGCCAGGCTCGGGCGGGGGCGCTTTAAAAGGCCAGCGGCTCCTGCTACTGCGGGGAGCCACAGGCCCTTTAAAGCGCCCCCAGCCCCGCTGCCGGAGCCGGGCTGGGGGGGGGCGCTTTAAAAGGCCCGGGGGCTCCACAGCGGCTGGAGTCTGGGCCCTTTAAAACGCCGCCGGGTGAGTACAGGGGGAGCAGGGAGGCGCCTTTTTATAGCGCCGCTCCCCCTGTGCTCTAAACCTGGCTATGGTACTGATGTGAGCTGTGTGATACTGTGACTAAAACGGCTAATGCAATCCTTGGATGCATAAATGGGAATCGTGAGTGAGTAGAGGTTATTTTACCTCTATTTGGAAATAGTGCAATCACTGTTGGAATACTGCATCAGTTCTGGTGCCCACAATTCAAGAGGAATGTTGATAAATGGGAGAGGGTTCAGAGAAGAGCTATGACGAGGATTAGAACATATACCTTATAGGAACAGACTCAAGGAGCTCAATCTATTTAGCTTAACAAAGAGTAGGATAAGGAGTAACTTGATCAGTCTAAAAGTATTTCCATGGGGAGTAAATATTTAACAATGGGCTCTTCAATTTAACAGAATGGTATAACATAACCAATGGCTGAAAGCTGAAGCTAGACATTCAGATTGGAAATAAGGCACACATTTTTAATAGCGAGGTTAATTAACCAATGGAACAACTTAGCAAGGGTGGTGGTGGATTCTCCATTGACAATTTTTACATCAAGATTGGATGTCTTTCTAAAATATGCTATAGATATGGAATTATTTTGGGAAAGTCCTATTATGCAGGATGTCAGATTCCATGATCACAATGGTCCATTCTGGCCTTGGAATCTATGAAGTGCAGTGAAGAAGGGAATGAGGCTGCAGGGAAATGTGTAGGGAAGTGGGGAAAGAAGACAACAGTTAGGAGGAAGGGACATTAACTCAATCTTTTTGTTCTTAATTTACTAATCCTTTTTTTAAAAAAGACACTTGCTTTAAAGGCATTTAAAATATCTGCATATGTTCTTGATATTACTCTTTCATGTAAGCAATCCGTGTAGTTGCTTTAGGGACAGTGTGATCTCAAATGGGGAAAAGTGGTCCACGTTTTGGAAAAAGTTTGAAAATTCTTGTGCCAGAATCATTTCCTTTACATTTAACTAAAACCTGGAGCTGTATTTTTTTTTTCTTAGCTGGAGAAGAGCAAAGAGGCTAGAGCTAGCTATTGCACACACGGCTTTTGATTTCGTAACCCAAGCATCTTAGTTCCTGGTCTAGCAGTAGCTCAGAGTTTGAAAAGGGAGCCTCTTGGCCGTGTCTACATCACAGACCTTTTGTTTGTATCAAGAAGCTGTTCTAATGGGCTGGGCAAGATAGAACTCCCTTTGAAATTATTTGCTGCTTGAAAGAGTGGATACAGAGTAGCAAGGTACTCTCTTTCCAAAGGCTGGGAATGCTGTAGACAGAGACAGCCGAAACAGAAAGATGGGTGAGAAACTGAACCTAAGCATTTCAGCTCTGAGTACTAATCACAGTACCATCAGGCCCATCCTATACTTCTGCTTTTTTATTAAGATCAACTGATTTCCCCACTTAACAAGGAGTTTCACTGCAACCACAAACACAGAATTTCTAAAAGATGTACTGCTTCTGGGTGCATATGTACGTGTCCATTTCTGCATTGGCTATATTTAGTTCACAAGCAAAAAGATGTCAGACCAGCATAGTCATGTGTTACCACTAGTAATAAAAATTCTGCAGGCTTAATTAGGCCCTCAGTGACACCTGTACCTTGTATGAGTTTGTACAGATGTAGTTGATGGGAACTTATTACACATTTTCTTAATGCACTGGTTTTTGACGCACAAATGCCTACCAAAAGATTTAATGGGGAGGGGGGGGAACCTGAAACTTCTTAATGTATCAAGGGAGGACCTGTGTTAAGTATCACCCCTCACAATCTTGGAAGCTGTTTTCCATTTTGATTGGCTAGGTATTGGATGGTTCTGTTCAAAATGCTGCTCATTTGGCACCTTAAGAAGCTGTACTTGAATGGGCAAAAGAATAATTTAACTGTCTTCTTTGGACAAGGAAACTAAAAACCTGTCTTTGTCAGTGAGATTGTACAATGTTTAGGGCAGGGGTTCTCAAAACTTCATTGCACCGCGACCCCCTTCTGACAACAAAAAATACTACACAACCCCAGAAGGGGAGGGGACCAAAGCCCGAGCCCATTCAAGTCCCGCCACCCCGTGAGGGGAGAAGGGACCAAGCCCAAGGACTTCAGCCCCAGGCAGGTAGTCTGTAACCTGATCCCCACCAGCCAAGGCTTAGACTTTGGTCCTGGGCTTTGACCCTGGGCCCCAGCAAGTCTAACACCAGCCATGGTGACTCTATTAAAATGGGGTTGTGACCCACTTTGGGGTCTTGACCCACAGTTTGAGAACCGCTGGTTTAGGGTAATGAAACCCAGCCTCAGCTCTCCAACACTGGGCTGTTTACAGATCTGCTGCTGCCCAATGTCCCTCAGGAAGATTTTATTTTCCAGCTGTTTCCCCACTGGGAAAAGATGTTGGTATATGGGTTAGTGGGCTACTACCCCTTCCGTGCAGGCCAGGTAGTCTGGAGGCATTTTTGCTGTGTTACAATCTCACCCTGGGGACACAGATTCGTGGGGGGGGGGAGGATTTTGCTGTGGGTTAATTTATTTGAATATGGTGATAGGACTAGAAGGGACCTTTCGGGTCATGAAGTCCAGGCCTCTGTGGTCGCAGGCAACACTATGGTGTGGTCCTGTTCATTAACCGAGTAAGCTAATGATGACTAATGGGAGGCAAAAGCACTACTGGGAGGCTGCGGGGGCCCTCGCTCCTCATTCCCAGCAGCGTAAATTCATCCGCGGCCAGTGCCTGGTGGTACAGTAGCTGCCATAATTCCAACCTGAATGGGATGTACTGGCTGGGAGCCCATAGCAGCTTTGCAGATGGTGTGAACTGGCAGGCAGGCAAAGGGTACAACTACTCCTACAAACGGTCCGAAATGAAATTCAGGCCTGTTTAGTCCAGCCGGAAGGCAGGCGATCACACGGCAGCGAGCAGGAGTAAATTTACTTTGTATGCCACTACTTATATCAATCATTTTGGGTTTCTTCCCCCTCTCCTTAATATTGCTGCTTTCTGGTGGCACCTGACGTGCTATTGCATGCTGGCCCACATTACCTGCCAGCTGAGGTTTTCCATGGTTCATCTAGTGGCAGTGCAAGGTGGAGAGAGGCAGAGTTACGGATCAAAGGGTTGGAGAACAACTGGAAATCCTTCACACTCTGTCTGCGCCGCATTGCTGATCATTTTGAGAACTAAATAAAAATTTCTTTATAATGCAAAACAAACAAAAAAAAAAAAAAACACTCCCGCTTGGCTGGCTCGTCTCCCTGCAGGGGGGGGCGGAGGGGCCCCGCCTGGCCGCGGGCTGGGCGGGTTTGGGCCGGGGCTGTCTCCGCCGGCCCTGCCCGCCCCCTGGCTCCGCAAGCGGAAGCTCCCGCGCCCCGCCCCCGCGTGTGGCGTGGTGGTAGGCGGGGGAAGGCGGCGGCCCCTGCCCGCCCGGGAGCGCTGGCTGCGGGCGGGCTGCCTGCTCCGTACTCGTTGGCCGCCCGGCTGAGCGCGGAGGAGCCGGGGGCGGCGGCCGGGCTGCCGGGCGCCATGGGGCCGGGGCCGGGCTGGCTGGCGGCCGGGCTGCTGGTGAACCTGGTCGCCTCCATCTGCATCGTGTTCCTGAACAAGTGGCTCTACGTGCGGCTCGGCTTCCCCAACCTGAGCCTCACGCTGGTGCACTTCGCCGCCACCTGGCTCGGCCTCGGCCTGTGCCAGGCGCTGCGCGTCTTCGCCCCCAAGAGCCTGCGGCCCCGCCAGGTGCTGCCCCTGGCGCTCAGCTTCTGCGGCTTCGTGGTGTTCACCAACCTGTCCCTGCAGAGCAACACCATCGGCACCTACCAGCTGGCCAAGGCCATGACCACGCCGGCCATCGTGGCCATCCAGAGCCTCTTCTACGGCAAGAGCTTCCCCCTGCGCATCAAGCTGACCCTGGTGAGCGCCGGGCGGGCGGGGGCAGCGCCGCGCCCGTCCCCGCTTCCAGCCTCTCTGCCTTGGCCGGATCGGGGAGGGGGTGGGCGGATCGGGGAGCCCCCGGCGGGGAGGGGGTGGGCGGATCGGGGAGCCCCTCTTTTGCCCCTTGCCAAAGGGCTATTTCCCCCTTTCCAGCCACGTTCCCGCCTGTCCCCTTGGCGCTCGCTGACTTAGCAAATCTGTTAGTTGAGTCAGCAGGATTTCGATGGTTCTGTGGCTCCTTGGGCAGAAGTGCTGGGTTAATGGTCGTGTACCTTCTCTCTCGTGCTGGGGAGTGGGGTCGAGGTGCTGTTGTTTGTATGGACTGCGAGGAAACCTCTCAAATAGCCAGGAATGAGCAAAACCGCACCACCCCCATCACCAAATGCTGCCAGCTGGCTACGAGGGGCCTCAGTGGACTCTGAACTCTTGGGGGTCAGTGTTATGACCTTCACGTTACTTTGATTTTTTTTTTTCATACCATCAAGGGATTGTAGCAGTGTTATATGAGGCTTTTGCCCTGTTTGCCAGCACAGCATGGGTGAAAGTGCAAATCAATCTTCGTGCGTTTCATCTTTAGAGAATTTTACAAAGTGTTATTACTTTCAAATACAATTTGTGTATAGTTCATGCCACGTCTTAATCATGGAATACAGCTTTACAATCTCTAGTGATAAAGCTTGAGTAACTCCGGATAAAAGGGTGATGATGTGTGTGCAAAACATTGGGGGAGAACAAGTTTTGATCCATTTGAGTTCCATCTGCAGCAAATATAAATAATACCCAACGTTTTCTTTCCTTACAGATTCCCATAACTTTAGGTGTATTCCTAAATTCCTATTATGATGTGAAGTTTAACTTCCTTGGAATGGTGTTTGCTACCCTTGGTGTTCTAGTTACATCCCTTTATCAAGTGGTTAGTAACTTGTTCTTCTCTATATGCATGTTTCATAACAAAGATAACTTTTTGACACCTTGTTCCAAATTTCAGAAAGTTTTAAGTGGTCTGGAAATAGTATATCTTAAGTTAGTCATGGTCTGTAAGAAGTGGGGAAGAGATTTCTGGTGCTACACAGCTCTTTAGCAGAAAAGGGCATAACGAGATACAAAAAAAACAGGAGTACTTGTGGCAGGGATCTCAAACTTCAAATCATCAGGAGGGCCACATGAGAACTAGTAAATTGGCCCGAGGGCCGCATCACTGAAACCTTTTCATACAATGAGACAAAAGTATAGTCAAAAATGAGGAGTAATATAGTATTCTATTAAAAGTCAATGTATTAACTTTTTAAAAACTGTAATGCAAAGAGGGGTTTTAATAAAATATAAACACTTAGTAATGTTTGGAGCTTGGCTGCCAGTGGAGTTGACGCCTATGGTGGGCCGCAGGAAATAACTCCGCAGGCCGCATGTGGTCCGCGGGCCGCATGTTTGAGACCCCTGTCTTGGAGACTAACAAATTTATTTGAGCATAACAAGATACAGTGGTTGGAAGCTGAAGCTTGACTAATTAAGACCAGAATTTTAAGGCACACATTTGTAACAGTGAGTGTAATAACCATTGGCACAACTTACTTGGTAACATGGTAGAATCTTGGTCACTTGAAGTCTTTAAATCAAAACTGGATAGAAGTTATGGGCTTGAGGCAGGAATCACTAGGTGAGGTTCTATTGACTGTCACGCTAGATGATGATGGGCTTTTTTGGCCTTAAAAATCTATGAAAAGAGGAGGAGAAACACGCGAAGTTACTGAGATGGTGCAACATTACATGTGTAGCAGAACTGCTATTTGGCCTATGGGTGAAATTCCATCCTGTGCTTTCTTAGAAAGCCCATAAATAGAATTTAGCGTAATTATAGTTATATTTTAATTTAGAACAGAGATTATTTCAGTATAGTAAATTGTCTCTTATATAATGAATGCTGCATTCCTGACAGTAAATGCTCTTTATTAAATGTTAGCTTTGTTATAGTTAAGTGCAATAAAATATAAAATTAATGCCTTGAAAATAATTTGTCTAAGGGTTTTCATTTAGAACCTTCATTTTACTAATCATAGATGTGAAGATAACAGTAGTTATATTAAATTATACATGCTGAAAATCTCAGTTATAATCAATATCAAAATGAAATTTAGTATATGTGTAGTTAAAGGAAGGAAAACCCTGGAATTATAAAAATGTTAGTCATGCTTGTTAGCATATATATCGTAATGGGGGCATAGGGGCCCTATGCATAGAGCATGGGGGCATAGGGAAAGTAACAGCAGTTAGAAGTAGATTTTATTTAAACATACTTTAAAGTACTACTAGAACGTATTTCTTGTGAATGTCTGTCATAAGAATATACTACAGAGCTGTTGCATATTGAGGTATATTATGTTCTTTTCAGTGGTTCTCAACCAGGGGTATGCAGAAGTCTTCCAGGGGGTACATCAACTCATTTAGATATTTGTCTAGTTTTACAACAGACTACATAAACACTGGCAAAGTCAGTACAAACTAAAATTTCATACAGATAATGACTTTATACTGTTCTATATACTATACACTGAAATGTAAATACATTTATATTCAATGGATTTATTTTATCATTGTATAATAAAAATGAGCAAGTAAGCATTTTTTCAGTAATAGTCTGCTGTGACACTTTGGTATTTTTATGCTTGATTTTGTAAGCAAGTAGTTTAAGTGAGGTGAAACGTAGGGTACTGAAGACAAATCAGACTCCTGCAAGGGGTTCAATAGTCTGGAAAGGTTGAGAGCCACTTGTTTAAAGAGTTGCCTAAAATATGCTGTTCAAATGTTGTATGCTTTCACACACATTTGTGGTAACTGCATGCAAGTAACTTGATGCTGTCAGCTATGACTTTAATAATCGTGCTCCGGCATCCCATAATAGTAGAAAGTTGAAAATATAGGTCGTTTCTGTAATACTGCTTGCTCTTGTTGGGAGAAGGTACTGAGCCCTAGCTAGGCTCGATTCAGAATTGGTGTGAGAATGAAAAGAGCCAGCTTTTTCCAACCCTCCCTATTTATCTGTCCTTACTCAAGTGGCAGACCTCTCGTAGAGTATGTGAGGAGACAAATAATAGAGAGAAGATGAAGGGAGGAAGATTCAAGCATTAGCCATCAGACAGTGTAATGAAAAAGCTCTTTCAGCCGATTCTCTTCCTTCTTCATATGCCTGCACCCAATGGCTTACCACTGTCTACTCAAAATAGGGGGGAAGACTAACACACATGCATCTGGTTAAAATATTTGGTTTTCAGTAAATGGAAGTGGAAAACATCATCCTATTTATTATGTAGTGCCGGCCATATGAGAGTCCCTCCTTATTAGTAACCAAGTTGCTTTTATATGAGGATTTGATTTTCCTCATGTTTAACAACTTTATCTCTTGGTTTTAGTGGGTAGGAGCCAAGCAGCATGAGTTGCAGGTTAACTCTATGCAGTTGCTGTACTATCAGGCACCAATGTCCTCTGCCATGTTGTTGTGTATCGTACCCTTCTTTGAGCCAGTATTTGGAGAAGGGGGGATATTTGGACCCTGGACACTTTCTGCTGTGGTAAGATTTTATATTTTATTTTTTTAATTTAACACCGGTGACCTTATCACTTAATATAACAGCTTCACATACAGTTATTGACAATGAATGTGACAGGGGCTGTGAGGAAAGAGAATCACTCCCTGCTCCCCTTGTTTAAGCCCCACTGTGTAAGAGAGGAGTATCTCTGTCAACATGTTTGTCTTTTCTGGTCTACGCTTAGGTCAAAATAGCTACAGCACTCAGGAGTGTGAAAATCCACACCCTAAGAGCTGTAGCTCCACCATCCTAAGCCCAGCATAAATGTAGCTAGATTGATGGGTGACTGTTTCCCTCAACCTAGCTGTCAGGGAGGTGGAGTGACAGAAAAACCCCTTTTGTAGGCTGTGTCTATGCTATCAGGTTATGTCACTATAGTCCCTGTAGTGTAGAAGTGGCCTAAGAGTATTCTCGCCTTATTCTTGTTTCTGGTTAGAGGTCATTTTAGTAACAGGAAAAAAAGTAGACATTGGCTCCCTCTAAAGTTCAGGAATAAGCAACTTTTTAAACTGTTTATTTAGGAAGCTTTAGTTGCCATGTAAATATTAGAAACACAACAATCATTACAACAGTGAGCTTTTGTTTAGAGACATGATACAGTAATATAGTCATCATATTTCTCTCTTCTACAAGGTGTTACTTTCATAGTGAGCATCATTGCAACACCCTTTACATGTCATTTCTAGTGATTTTATTAAATTCAGTAAAATCTCTGATTACACATATTTAACAAACCAGACATCTATCAAATGTTGTTAATATTAAAATAAAATGGACAGTTGTGCTGGTTATTTGCAGGTGAATGCGCTTTGTCTGAGTATTTGAGTAAATGGTAACCAAATATCTAAGTGTCTATTTGTCCTCTGTGTTTTGCTGGGTACATAATTGGTGTGTTAATATTTCCATGACAGCCTTCCATGTTTTGTGAACCATTCCACTAGAGTTGGACCATTTTTCTTTTTCCAATGAGAGGCTATCAGTAGCCGAGCAGCTACTAGCAGATGACAGATTAATTCTTCATTTCCTTTTGTGTGACCATGTCTGACAGGAAGCCCCAGGAGGATTGCCAAAGGATCATTTGGTAATAAATATCCACCAGTGTAATATTTGAACAGTCTGTTACTAGATACCTAATATTTTAAATATAGTGACGGATAACCCCCCAGATGAGCCACCAACTGTGAGTTTATATATGAATCAAATAATAAAGTACTCATCTAGAGTATCTAAAATAGCTGAACAATACAAGTCAAAAGCCAAAAGATTTGAATCGACAAATACATTAACCTTTCTATTTCCTCCCATACACTCCCACAGACTTTACAAAATCCAGAAGCTTGTCCTAGTTTTTTTAAATAAAATTATGTAAATGACCCTGGAGCCAGCAGTCACTCTCCACTGAGGGAAAGATACAAATGCTTTCACTGTTCCCGGACTTCACTTCTGGGGAAGGAGTGCTGTTAGTGGTTACCTTCTACAGTCAGTAGCTGCTTTGTACTGGGAGGGCTCTAATCTCTCTTCATCCTCATCTTCTGGATGTCCCTCAAGAGGATCAGGGCTCAAATATATATTCATTACATACTATTGTCTAAGGCGGGAGGTATCTTTAATTTAGAAATTGACAGTTACCCAGTTAGTGATATGTCAGGCAATGATTGATGCAAGATCTCTCTCTTAATGGTACTGAAATCTGTGACTGGAATAATGACTAGTCACAACAAATGGGACAGATATCTCATAATTATTTCTGTAACCTTAACTAAGTTTGCATCTAAAAGCTGTGATCTCTTAAATATGGTTATGGAACATCATTTTTATGAGAGAGCAGTTGAGTATCTGGGGCCATTTCTCAGACATAGCAAGTAAAGAGAAGATACGGATTTTGTAGCACAATTCACTTTTTGAGACCGTGTTCTGAACTACTTAAATCATCAGTGTCTACGTTAAATTAGAACTCACGTTTGCCTTTTAAAAGTTTGTTCTGTTTGCTCTCTTCTCGTGTGATATCTTACTGATTTGCTTTTGACAGTAAATAAACCTAATTAAACAATTTGGGGTGTAACTAGAGATGGTCAGAAATATATGTTAGATTACTGACTGTGTCCATTAATCCACAGTTAATGGTGCTGCTGTCTGGTATAATAGCCTTTATGGTAAACTTGTCCATTTACTGGATCATTGGAAACACATCACCTGTCACGTATCCTTTTTATTATTGGCCACTCCCATTGTTTTCAGATGAATGGCAGGATTCAGCCAAGTATATTTCACAATGAAAAAATCCCACTGGATAAATAGGCTGGTAATTTACCTGCTTTATTGTGAATGTTAAAACTGGAAAAGCACAATCCAGTTTCTCAGTGTTTTTTCTCACAATATGTACAGACAGTTCTGGTTAATTTAGTAGTAAGAACTTTGTCCATAAGAACAGTATTAAAACTTTTACACACGTTTTGGTGACTATATAGTAAATGCATAAAGTGATTCCTGTTTGTATATCAAATATCAGTTAATTTGTAAAGCACTTTGTGTGAAAGGTGTTACATAAATGCAAGTTGTTAATTATAATTGCACAGATAACATCGAAAAGTTGTGTGAATAGAAATTGATGTGAACGACCGTAGCCCATTTTGGGGATAGATAGTGAGTCTCTTAAGCGGTCATATGTTTATTTTTAACATAAATAATTATTTTGACTATTTGTTTATTATTATTTAACATAAATAATTATTTTGACTATTTGTTATGATCCTTAACAGAGATGTGTAGATATAATATGTTTGGACATTTCAAGTTCTGCATCACTCTATTGGGAGGGTACCTGTTGTTTAAAGATCCACTGTCACTTAATCAAGTCCTTGGGATTTTATGTACTTTGTTAGGCATTTTAGCTTATACCCATTTCAAACTTAGTGAGCAGGAAGGGAGTAAGAGTAAACTGGTTCAGCGTCCATAAATCAATATATTCTGGAGATAATAAAACTTCAAAGGAAAACCGATATTAAATATGCACTGATTGTAGAACGGGCAAAATAGCTGAAATAAAATTTGTATTGATGATTCTGGTGGTAACACTATGCTGAAACAAAATAAAATGAATCATTACATAAAATATATTTGCCATCTCAGTCCAGCCTATATTTAAATAGTAACATTTAAAAAAATGATCAAGTGGTCCAAGTCAAATTAGAATGGAAATTCTATAGAAGTGATTACGACTTTCACACTGAAATCAAACGAGCTCATCTTGGTTAATGTTACAGTAAATGCTGAAGGAATTAATTTTGCCTTTTGTGATATGCCAGTGTTACTCTTGTAAAAAATCTTGTTCGAGACACTCGTATGCAGATATTCTGGTACATGACAGCACATGTTTCCTGTTTGTCTGGTAGACAAAAAGGCTATTTGCCTTTTTTTTTTTTTAAAAAAAAACTGTCGAACATAATTCTGATTCTGACTTGCTTGCGTGTTTGGCATAACTACCTGAATAACTTTCAGTAGAAGGGATCAGATAAAATTATTAGTGGAGTGGAGACTCAGGCAACCGATCTAACTAGTTATCACTTTGAACCCAAACCGAACGCCCCAAACTTTGGGAAAGTTGGAAACAGGCTCTGAACTTTGCAGCTCAAGTTCACCTGTAGATCTACCAGGATATTTAGTAAATCACTAGTGTTTTGGAAAACATTCTGTTTCTGCTGCATGATTTTCTAGTGTCAAAAATGGACTTTCACAAGACTTTTTGAACCTTTGTGAGCTTAGTAAAGCTACAGAGCTTGCTTTAATTGCCAAATGAAAATGGTTTTGCAAGTAAGAACACAAACACCCACCTGTTTGGGGCAGCAGATACACTATGCCAAGACTCGGTTCAAAGAAATCTTTAAGTGAAAAAAATCTAAATAGGTAGGATGAGGGAGTTGAACCTCCTGTTGTTCTAATCCTTTCCCTAATATGCATGTGCACTTCACTCCTGCCCTTTGCCCTGAGGTTCTCTCAAAAGGGCAATGTGCATCCTATAGTTGCAGGTTCCACTGTTGTTACTGTTTGTATAGGGAAGAGCCAATGGGTTGCTGAGAAATTTAATCTCTGTCATGCCACCCATAATATGCTGGAAAGACAATCTCTTCAGGGGAATCTGCAGCAGATGATGACCTTGGGATGGGCACAGGTTCTGCTGTAAATTGGGGGTGCTTTGAAGATTACCTTGGGCCAGAGCTGTGCATAGTTTTTTGGCCATTTGGAAAGGCAGTTTTGAGGACCATGTTGTAGAAAATTGAAAGTTATATCTGTTTTCCTGCTTTCAGTAAACGTGGCAAAAACGTACGTTTGCCAGATTGGCAAGTAATTAGAATGTATTTGTATTACTTCACTTGCATTTTGTTGTTTTTATCTTCATTTATTATTAGTAGCTTTAAAGAGGAAAATCATATGAACAGAAACGTGTTTAGGTTTTACAGCCACCGGCATAAATGGTTGGGTAGTTAATTTAACCTGTAAAAAACGCTTAGAAGAACTAACAGAAACCTTAATGCTATGATAATGTGCAAGAAGCAATCTCAATCAAGTTATTTTTACAATGAGGCCTGTTTTCAGGCTTGTACTTTGTTCAGTTTTCGGAGTTTGATTTTTAAAAACAAATTCTCTTGTGTAGCTTAAATTTACATCAGATTACTCTGTATTGTTTCAGTATTCTAAACAGTTAACATCTTTACCAACGGTATCTGAGGCATTGTACGGGTTCAAAGAAAATTTATTTTGTATACATTTTTATAAATCTATAATTTGTTAGAATTTAAAGACACATACGGACTGCTGAGAAATATGTGCAGAACAGTGCAGTCTTTAGGTGCATATTCTTCAGTACATGCACTGAGAAAAGTGTTTGCATTGATTTGTGCTGTGCACAAGCTCTTCTAAAATGTAAATACACCACGAGGACGTTTTTAGGATTAGAAATAAGATGCCTGAAAAGCCTGTGTGATGACAAAATCTGAGATGGGATTGATGTATATAATGAGAAAAGAACTGAATAAAAATGTATGATGGTGCAAATGATTTTTACCACAGCATCTGATCTTCAAAATGGAAAAAGAAAATTAAGAAAGTAATTCAAAAGCATTAGTGACTGAAAAGGATACATTATAAATATAGTCTGTTGCTGGAAAATGTACAAGTCCTGTAGATCACTGAAGTGACTGGATTTTTTTCATATATTTAACAGTTCTACTTTGGGTTTTACCTAGTATGACTGATGAATAAAATAATTCTTGAACTTCTCTCTTGTCTTTCTTTGTCAAATGTTTCAAAATATTAAACAGGGAAGACTTGTGTAATCATGGGCTAAATAGATTCCTTGATACATAGTTAATTTAATTACGTGACCTGTACTGTACCTCTAGTTATTATGTTTTTGAGAAGAGGTGTAGCTGGATTTTTTCTGATTGAATTGACTGCATTTTTAATGAAATGTCCGGGGCATCTACAATATTAGACAAGCACCACTTGTGGTTTTATAAACTTAATATACATACTCGAGGTCACACACTTCATTGCTTCTGTGGGGCAATCTCACTGCATTCAGAGGCTCCTTGAATCCATTCCCCCATCCCCAGACTTACTGTGTGCCACTTTCTCATCCCTCTATTTTGGGGACACTGCAACCCCACCCTTACATCAAGGGTTCTCTGTACTCCCTCCCCCTCCCCCATTAGCCTCTTCTCCTCCATGCCCCTTTTCCCACATAAATGTCCCTCATTCTCACTATATGTCAGGGCTCTGTGCGCCCATGTCCCTCTCCTATTATTTCATTGTCCCATGTTTGTCCCACCCATGCTAGGAACTCTGTGTGCCCCTCATCCTCCCTGCCACCCTTCCATTATTTCTTTTCTCTCTCTCTCAGAGAGAAATAATTCTGGGTGTCCACCTTTTGAACTGGAGTGGGAAGGTGGGCAGAGTTGAGATGGTGGACTTAATATACTGGAGGGGGACTTAATATACTGAAAGATGTTAATAGCAGCCATCAACAGATTCTTTGATCTCTTGACAGTTGAAGGCCAACAAGCAGTAAGGAGAGCTCCATGTGTCCTCCACTTTTCCACCTTCTGGTTTTCACCAAAACCAGAAGAGTTCTGCCCACTGATGCCTAGATACAGCATTCCCTGAAATTTTGGAATTGACCAGCCACAGCATTTAAACGTTCTTGTGTTAGATCCAAACAAAGAACAGCTGTTGAGTCGAATGTGGGGCCTCTTTTCATTCTGCCAATTATGGATCTGACTTCGGATGAGTTACAGGAGGGAAGTGCCTCATTTTCCCCATCTGTAAAATGGAAATAACAATAAAGACCTCCTTTGTAAAACGCTTTAAGATCTACTAATGACAATTGCTGTGTAAGAGCTGGATATTAAGCACTTCTGTATCCAAATCAGACCAGGAAAAATTACACTATTTTAGGATCCAGTCCTATTACCCTCGCTCACACAATCCCCTCTGAAGTCACTGGATGACTAATAACTAAAACAAACAGGATTATCTTTTAAACTGTAATTACAGGAGAGAGGCAGATACAAAGAAATCCCCAGAAAACACAGGTCTTTGTTCCTTTTTCTAAACTATTTGGATTTGGTGGATCTGGCATGTTTCCTCGTGTGTGTGTATACACAATATACACACATATTTATGAATGTTCTCTGTACTGACAGTAAAACTTGTAGCCAAACTCAGCAATCCTGAGGGAAAAGCAATAATAGCATCTTTTGACATACATACTGAAATGGTTTCTTACAAATTAATGATCTTTCTGCCAGATACTTGTTCATTAGGAAAGTAACTGATTCTAATGCATTAAAATGTTTTAATACTTTATTCCTGCTAATTGCCTGTATTTAAGATTCTAAGTCATCTTGCTTTTCATTAACAGTAAACTAGAGAATTAGAATGTTTTTAAATACACATGGTTCCTGTTGTGTGGGTTAATTGATCAGCTTCAGTCTTTTTAGTGTTCTCTTGTGACAAAATTAATCGCCACCGCAAGCCTTGCTGTTGAGCTTGCTTATTGGCCCTCTGCCCATGACCTCAGCCTTCCAGTTGGGTTGGTTGGAGTCCTTTTCCCTTTCAGAGTGCTACAAAGTCCAGTGTCTCAGGAGGTCAATTGCCCTAGCTTGAGGACATGAAGACCCTGGCCTCCGTGAGTGTGGCCCATTTGCTCAGTCCCTTAAGAAGCCCTGTTGGTAGAGGAACCCAAGCCCACCCACTCTGTGTGTTCCAGGCCAGGGCCTTATATAAAGCGGCTGTCATCAATCTCTCCCACTCTTTACTGTTGCCCTGGCCTGCTGCTTACTGTGCTTCACCTTTATACACAGACTATACAGACATTTTTTGTAGCAAATGGGAAACACTGAAATAATGTTGATAAAACCTCTGCATGTTTGGCAGCATTTGTGCTTGCTGATCTTGTAGGGCTTGATAAACTATGGCAAGGGGTGGGAGCACTGTGCTGGGGGAGCTTTTTCTGCTGATGGTAAACAGTTCCTTGTCAGCCTGGAGGCTGAAGGGATGTACTTTGCTGCTGCTCAGTGTATGAAAAGGGGGCTTGTTTTTTGGAAGTCTACCTTCAAGACAGACCTTCCATTCAGCAGGAATTTATCCTGCTTCTGTCTGCTCATGCTAAATGAATGCACAATGGTAGCACAAGGCCAAAGGAACACTGAGGCCTTATTCAGTCTGCCTGTAGTTTTATTAAATTTCTCTGAAATAGTTATGGACAGGTAGATCACCCTTGATAAGGGGTTTACGCTACAGGAAGGACCGGAAAAACCCATTTCTGTTTAGCTAGGAAATATTTGTAAAGCTCTAATGATCAAAATCACTGAGTTCATAGTGACTTATGGACAGTAGGAGCTGCAGAAATATTTAAAGCATATTGAAGTACAACTTAGTTCTAACCAAGAACTTGTTTAGCCCATCTGTTCTCATAAAACCTACTGGCAATAAACCTTCTCCACCCAACGTCTGTCTTTTAACTGTGCTCTGTCTGTTTATGCGCTTGGGTTTAAATGGTCAGGGATTTTGTTCTTAATTAATATGTTATAAAGTACTGTGTACAGCTTTGTACTGTTCAGTTAGTAGTAATACGTTTGACAACAATATAGACAGGTGCTGGTGAAGTTTGTCAGCATGTTTGGGAGGATAGAAAGGAGGCAAGCTAAGGCTCTCATTTTAAGCACTGAAAGGAGGGGACCTTTTAATTCAGTGTTGTTCAAGTCAAATTTAGGATTGCATTACTGACGTTAATACAGAACCTAACTTGGCAGGAGACTGAAACATTGTTCTTCAGCAGATTGACTGCCTCGTGAAAGGTAACATTCTCCAAGAGCTCTGTCCTGCTCCCTCCAAAATCAGTAGGTGCTTTACCATGGATTTTCCCTATGGATGACATGAGAACCCAAAGACTTGTAAGAGTCATCACAATTTTCTGAAAAGAAGCTGTATTCTGTGCACTGTTTGGCCAGCTGGGTTTCCCCTCACATATCCTGCTACCCCCACCTCCGAGTGCATTTTGGGGTGGTTGAGACACACAGCTTTACCCATTTATCTGCAACATATGAGGCTCAGAGAGGTGTGAAGTGGCCCATTCATCTCAATGAGATGTTCTCAGATGAAAGGTAATATCTAAGGAAGATGAATACAATTGAATCAATAGCTCTGAGACCTGTGAATGTTAGTCTTTGTGTTCCCATCCCCGCTTCCCAGTGTGGGAGAGTTTCTGATGTGTCAGGCATGCCTGTTCTAAGCTCCCCGCAGGGGTAGTGAGATGGGCTTAGACCTCCCCTTTTGAGGGACAAGGCACCCTAGATCCATGAGGAGGTAGAGGCTGAGGCTCAGAGCTCCCAATAAGGCAAGGCTTCCCCCTCCCCCTCTGAAACCTGGCTCTCTCACATGGATGCAGGGAGTGAGGCTAAGACATCGCCTAGGGGGCAAGACAAGATCCCAGCTTACATCCAGGGTAAGAAGAGGAGCTCAGACCACCCCCCCACCCCCAACGGCAAGCCCCTGCAAAACCTCGCTCACATGAAGGGCCCATGGAAGTGGGTCAGATCCCCACTGATGGGCAGGAGGCCCCCAGATCCTAGAAATAACACACAGAGGAATAGGGAATGGGGTTCAGATACCCCCCCCCCAGAGAGGCAAGGCCCCCATATCTCAGCTCACATGAGGGGCCCAGACTTTCCCAGATCCTGGCACACATGCAGAAAGGGAGAATATGGAGCTGATAGGTGCCCCATCCCTTATTCTTCCCCAGTCCCCCTGCACTTCACCCACATGTCCCCTTCCCAGTCCCCATATAGCCCCCTGTCTTGATGCAGCCCCAAATCGCTCACTCCTACTCCCCCAACTCCTTTGCCCCTCAAATGCCCCTCCACTGCCAGGAAACATTTGCCTGTCTTTTTTAAAAAAAAAATACTTTGATTGCACTTTCCCCCTGCCCCCACCCCCCAAAAAAGCACCACCCTTGACAGAGATTTTATCAATATGCCTTCCAACCTTTTCCAAATTTCTGTGCAACACGGGCCTTGAAGTGACATTGGATGGATGGGTCAGGTTCAAAGGACCACGGCTTATTCCCTCTGCTTCCCGGGGCCAGGATCAGGGTCGGGCTCTGTCTGACAAGGGAAATGGATAGGGCTCTGTGTGGATTCTTGGTTGCCAAGACCCTGCTCCCTGCTCGTCTTGCTCCCCAAGGAACAGAGACCTGTCTTTTTCCCCTGCCAGACAGTGCCCCTCTTAACTTCAGCCCTTCCCCTCTGTCAGACAGGGAGCCAGTACTCATGGGGTGCAGCCTACAACTCCCCATTTCTTGCAGCATGCCTGCTGGTCTCAGTGAGCCTGCATAGAGGAGGGTAACTCCCAGTTGGTGGTTGCTGCAGCTGCGGAGTCAAAGAGCAAGACAGGCAAGGAACCTAGTTCCAGCAGCCGCACAGAGCCCTGTCCACGTTCCCTGCCAGACAGAACCTTCTCCTGATCCTGCCCCTTCAACATGGCCCTGGGTCTACTTCCTCTACAAAAATTGCTGGGTTATAAACTCAACTACTGACTTTTTCAAAACCCGGCAATATTTTGGGACAGAAACGATAAACATGGGAAATGAAGGGCCTTAGTCTAGTCTGATCAAATGTATAACTATTTCAATAGTCCCTTCTGGCCTTGGAAATGAAGTTTTGGAAAATAACTTGGTACCTGAATGGATTGATATGAAAATTTGATGGTACTTTAAGAATAAAAGATGGATGCGGTCTCAGTTACTCAATCCGTGTGAAAACTGTGAGTGAAGGATTTATCATTAGGGACTATAATTAGCTTATTCTACTAGCTGATGTAATTGCCACCAGGAATGCCTCCTCCAATGACAGTAGATCAATTGGACAATTTGCTAGAGGTTCAAAAGGTGGGGTTGGGAGGGAAGTCCATAAGCAAAGAGCACTAAATTTGAGTCCCATGTTGAAGTGATCTTTCTCACAGGAGGAAAAACATGGACAAGCTCTTTCATAATTCACTGATTGATGAGAGAAAATTGTACATCACTGGAGGATGGAATGCAAATATCACTACCAAATGGACTTTGAAAAGACACTCTTGAGTGCTTTAAAGATAAAAGGTAATCTATTAGTATTGGAATAGAATACTGACATGAAGCGTAACTTTTAGACTTTGCCCATACAGAAAAACGTTTTCATTAAGCAGTGTACGTAGCCTAATGGATAACTTTCTACTCTGAAGAAGAATGCGCTGCACCTCTGAAGAACGCTCTCTGTCTGTTGAGGATATCCAGATATAATCCAGGCTGTAAAATGCAGAGAGGTTGGGTGTGAGTGCAGAATCAGACCATGACTCTGTGATAACATGTCTTCCTGAACTGGGAGTGGGATAAATTGATGAGCTGACAGTAGCATCAGATCTGAGACCCAAAAGTGGTGCGGCCAAGCAGAAGCCATCCTATAAATCAAAGCTTTTCTGATTATCTGTAACACTTTTGGAATCAGTGGAAATGGAAGGAAAGCATACATCAAATGGTGGGACCAATAAATTATGCATGCATCTGCTAGAAATCCTGGATTCCTTCCTGCTTGAGAGCGAAATATCAGACATTTCCTGTTCTGAATTGATGAAAATATGTCTCTTTGGAAATTCCCCCCTCTTGAAAAAATTGGTTTAGTATTTAATTTTTTTAATTTCCATTTGTGGGATGAGAACATTTTCCTGCCTAGTGAGTCTGTGAAACCATCTTTCTCCCCTGGAAGATGAAGAGTTGTCAGATTGAAGTGATTCTGAATGCACCATTCCCAGAGTTTTATGGCTTCTTGGCAAAAAGGCCTGATCTTGCACCTCCCTGTCTATGTAAGTAATAGGCTGTTGTGGAACTGTCTGTGAGAACATCGATTGAAGAATTCCTTATAGACAGAAATGCTTTCCAAGCTAATTGCACTGCTCTTAGTTCTAGTACATGTATGTGAATCATGGATTCTGGATGGGACCAGAGGCCATCAGTGTGAATATGATCTGTATGTGCTCCCTAGCCCATATTAGATGCATCTGTTATCAAAGTTTTAGATGCAGTCAGAATTCCCACACACACATTTCCCTCCAACATCCACCATTCCACTGATAGAATTTAATCTGGAATCAGCACTTTCATTGATATATCATGGATTGTTGGTCTCTAAACCAGGGGTGGGCAAATTTTTTGGCCCTCGGGCCAGATCTGAGTATGAAAATTGTATGGCGGGCCATGAATGCTCACAGAATTGTGGTTGGGGTGCAGGAGGGGATGAGGGCTCTGGGGTGGGGCCAGAAAAGAGGAGTTTAGGGTGCGGGAGGGGGGTCTGGGCTGGCGCAGGGGGTTGAGGTGTGGGGAAGGGGGTGAAGCTGGGCATGAGGAATTCGGGATATAGGAGGGTGCTCCAGGCTTGGACCGAGTGGTTCGAAGGGGGGGGGGCTGGGGATGAGGGGTTTGGGGTGTAGGAGGGGGCTCTGGGCTGGGATTGAGGGGTTCAGAGGGTGGGAGGGGGATCAGGGCTGAGGCAGGGGGTCGGGGTATGGGAGGGGGTCAGGAGTGCAGGCTCTAGATGGCACTTACCTGAAGCAGCTCCCAGAAGCAGCAGCATGTTCCCCCTCTGGCTCCTACGTTTAGGGGCAGTCAGGGGGCTCTACACGCTGCCCTGTCCACAGGCGTCGCCCCTGAAGTTCCCATTGGCTGGGAGACCCCAGACCTCGCTCCACAGCGGGAGCTCGAGGACCAGATTAAATTGGCTGGCGGGCCAGATGTGGCCCACGGGCCATAGTTTGCTCACCCCGGCTCTAAACAGACTTGATCTATGCTTTAAACAGTCTGAGAGGTAACCTGGTGAATGGGGTTACAAATGTGCGTGAAGCCATATGGCCTGTAAGTTTGAGGCATATCCTTGGTGTCATTTGATGGTAAGTACTGAAGTGGAGAATCAGATTTTTGTATTTGAAATCTGTCTGGTGAGATGAATGCTCTCACTCCTAGTGAGTCTAGGAGAGCTCTGATGAATTCTGTGGATTGTGATGGAATCAGATTCAAACTTTAAGTTGATCCTTAAACCCAGGGATGAAAATGAATTAATCATTTTCTTTGCTGCTTCTGCGACCTGCATTAGTGACCTCCCCTGCACAAGCCCTTTGTCTAGGCTCAGCTCACCGCTACTGTTGTGAGCATTATCCTGCAGTATGTGCAGAACCTGGCTAGGAGCCACCAGCACAAGGACGATTGTGAGGCGGACATGGAGAGAGACGTTCCTGAAAGCACGGGATGTAGCAATTGGGACATCATGGTGGCAGTGGGGCAGGTCGATACAGTGGAACACCGATTCTGGACCCAGCAAACAAGCACAGACTGGTGGGACCGCATAGTGTTGCAGGTATGGGATGATTCCCAGTGGCTGTGAAACTTTCGCATGTGTAAGGCCACTTTCCTGGAACTTTGAGTTGCTTTCCCTGGCCCTGAAGCACAGGAATACCAAGATAAGAGCTGCCATGACAGTTGAGAAGCGAGTGGTGATAGCCCTGTGGAAGCTTGCAACTCCTGACTGCTACCAGTTAGTCGGGAATCAATTTGGAGTGGGCAGATCTACTGTGGGGGCTGCTGTGATCCAAGTAGCCAAGGCAATCACTAACTTTCTGCTAGCAAGGGTAGTGACTCTGGGAAATGTGCAGGTCATAGTGGATGGCTTTGCTGCAATGGGGTTCCCGAACTGTGGTGGGGCGATAGACAGAACCCATATCCCTATCTTGGCATCGGATCACATTGCCAACCAGTACCTAAACCGCAAGGGGTACTTCTCAATGGTGCTGCAAGCACTGGTGGATCACAAGGGATGTTTCACCAACATCAACGTGGGATGGCCGGGAAAGGTGCATGACGCTCGCATCTTTAGGAACTCCGAGCTGTTTGAACTGCTGAAAGAAGGGACTTACTTCCCAGACCAGAAAATTGCTGTTTTCACCCTATCTAAGCCCCCGTGACTGCCCTGATCCCTATCCACACCTCCGCTCCCTGACAGACCCCCAGGACTCCCACGCCTATCCAACCTCCCCCTGCTCCCTGTCCCCCGACTGCCCCTTGGGACTCCCTGCCCCTTATCCAAACTCCGGCCCCCTTACCACGCTGCTCAGAGCAGTGGCCGGAGCCTGCAGCGGCCAGAGGCTGCCCCGCCGGAGCACGCAGCCCCGCCCCCCAGAGCGCTGCTCGCGCGGTGGTGTATTGCAGAGGGATAGTGGGGGAGGGGCCAGGGGGAGTCTCCCCAGCGAGCTATGGGGCCATACAGGACGGGCTCGTGGGTTGGATGTGGCTCGCAGCCCATAGTTTGCTCACCCCTTGGTTAGTGGCATACAGGCCTGGGCAGCTTCAGGACACCAGTAGCAGCTGTGCTGTCCACCTTCGTAACCTTCAGGAATGAGAGATCAGCTAAAATCACCACTGCCTGTGGGAAAAAGTGCCAATATTCAGTGCCATTTTCCTATATTCGTGTTCATAGTTTCACATACACTGATCTTTGAGAACCACAGCTGGAGTATGTGTGGCTAAATGCACTATATTTGTGCACTGAAATGGACAGAAACTTTCCAATTTTAAAGTTTTGTTCCATTAAGTTAGAAGTTTGTATTGTATTGCCTTGCACATTTCTGCACTGTTTTTTGCCACTCACATTTCTGTTTTTTTAAAATAAAATCTTTATTAGTTCACAACATGTATTGCAGAATGCATGGGTGGTACTTAAACCAGCCAGGACTGGTAAGTGCACGGCACCACTGAACTCATAGGTTCAAGAAAACACCCAGTCATATGGATACATGTACAGCAAGCACCAAATAATTCATAGGTTCAGGAAAACCTATGACACCTTCCTGACACAAGGAAGAAAGGAGAGCAGTAGAATACAGAGCCTGGACTTCAGAAAAGCAGACTTTGACTCCCTCAGGGAACTGATGGGCAAGGTCCCCTGGGAGAATAACATGAGGGGGAAAGGAGTCGAGGAAAACTGGCTGTATTTTAAAGAAACCTTATTGAGGTTGCAGGAACAAACCATCCCGATGTGTAGAAAGAAAAGTAAATATGGCAGGCGACCAGCTTGGCTTAACAGTGAAATCCTTGCTCGTCTTAAACACAAAAAAGCAGCTTACAAGAAGTGGAAGATTGGACAAATGTCCAGGGAGGAGTATAAAAATATTGTTCAGGCATGCAGGAGTGAAATTAGGAAGGCCAAATCACACTTGGAGTTGCAGCTAGCTGGAGATGTTAGGAGTAACAAGAAGGGTTTCTTCAGGTATGTGAGCAACAAGAAGAAGGTCAAGGAAAGTGTGGGCCCCTTACTGAATGAGGGAGGGAACCTAGTGACAGAGGATGTGGAGAAAGCTAGTGTACTCAATGCTTTTTTTGCCTCTGTCTTAACAGACAAGGTCAGCTCCCAGGCGGCTGCACTCCGCAGCACGGTATGGGGAGGAGGTGACCAGCCCTCTGTGGAGAAAGAAGTAGTTCGGGACTATTTAGAAAAGCTGGACGAACACAAGTCCATGGGGCCGGATGCACTGCATCCGAGGGTGCTAAAGGAGTTGGCCGATGTGATTGCAGAGCCATTGGCCATTATCTTTGACAAATCATGGCAATCGGGGGAGGTCCCGGATGACTGGAAAAAAGCTAATGTAGTGCCCATCTTTAAAAAAGGGAAGAAGGAAGATCCGGGGAACTACAGGCCAGTCAGTCTCACCTCAGTCCCTGAAAAAATCATGGAACAGGTCCTCAAGGAATCAATTCTGAACCACTTAAAGGAGGGGAAAGTGATCAGGAACAGTCAGCATGGATTCACCAAGGGCAAGTCATGCCTGACTAACCTAATTGCCTTCTATGATGAGATAACTGGCTCTGTGGATGAGGGGAAAGCAGTGGATGTGCTATTTCTTGACTTTAGCAAAGCTTTTGATACAGTCTCCCACAGTGTTCTTGCCAGCAAGTTAAAGAAGTATGGGCTGGATGAATGGACGGTAAGGTGGATAGAAAACTGGCTGGATGGTCGTGCTCAACGGGTAGTGATCAATGGCTCCATGTCTAGTTGGCAGCCGGTATCAAGTGGAGTGCCCCAAGGGTCGGTGCTGGGGCCGGTTTTGTTCAATATCTTCATCAACGACCTGGAGGATGGTGTGGATTGCACCATTAGCAAGTTTGCAGATGACACTAAACTGGGAGGAGTGGTTGATACGCTGGAGGGTAGGGACAGGATACAGAGGGACCTAGACAAATTAGAGGATTGGGCCAAAAGAAATCTGATGAGGTTCAACAAGGACAAGTGCAGAGTCCTGCACTTAGGACGGAAGAATCCCATGCACTGCTACAGACTAGGGACCGAATGGCTGGGCAGCAGTTCTGCAGAAAAGGACCTAGGGGTTACAGTGGACGAAAAGCTGAATATGAGTCAACAGTGTGCCCTTGTTGCCAAGAAGGCTAACGGCATTTTGGGCTGTATAAGTAGGGGCATTGCCAGCAGATCGAGGGACGTGATTATTCCCCTCTATTCGGCACTGGTGAGGCCTCATTTGGAGTACTGTGTCCAGTTTTGGGCCCCACACTACAAGAAGGATGTGGATAAATTGGAAAGAGTCCAACAGAGGGCAACAAAAATGATTAGGGGGCTGGAGCACATGACGTATGAGGAGAGGCTGAGGGAACTGGGATTGTTTAGCCTGCAGAAGAGAAGAGTGAGGGGGGATTTGATAGCTGCTTTCAACTACCTAAAAGGGGGTTCCAAAGAGGATGGATCTAGACTGTTCTCAGTGGTAGAAGATGACGGAACAAGGAGTAATGGTCTCAAGTTGCAGAGGGGGAGGTTTAGGTTGGATATTAGGAAAAACTTTTTCACTAGTAGGGTGGTGAAGCACTGGAATGGGTTACCTAGGGAGGTGGTGGAATCTCCTTCCTTAGAACTTTTTAAGGTCAGGCTTGACAAAGCCCTGGCTGGGATGATCTAGTTGGGGTTGGTCCTGCTTTGAGCAGGGGGTTGGACTAGATGACCTCCTGAGGTCCCTTCCAACCCTGAGATTCTATGATTCTATGAAAACACACACTGTAATATCTATAAATATGCAGCAAGCACTACACAGTTCCTATCAGCACCCAAACCTTCAGGGCCAGAGAACAATCCAGCGCAGGCCACTATTGTGGCTGACCATTAAAATGCTCTTTCAAAGCCTTTCTCATATGCATAACTCCGTGCTGAGCTCTTGTAATGGGCCTTGTGTCTGACTGTTTCAAAAAGTCAACAAACTGCTGCTCCTCCACCCTGGTAGCAGCTTTCCCCCCTTTATCAGAGGGGTAGCCGTGTGAGTCTGGATCTGTAGAAGCGACAAAGGGTCCTGTGGCACCTTATGGACTAACAGAGGTACTGGAGTATAAGCTTTCATGGGTGAATACCCACTTCTTCGGATGGAAGCTGCTTGCATCCGACAAAGTGGGTATTCACCTATGAAAGCTTATGCTCCAATACCTCTGTTAGTCTATAAGGTGCCACAGGACCCTTTGTCGCTTTCCCCCCTTTGTTTCACAGATGTTATGCAGGACACAATAGGCAGCTATAACCATTGGGATATCTTTCTCACTGAGATCCAATCTTGCGAGTAAAATCCACCAGTGTCCTTCAGTCTAGCAAAAGCACATTCAGTTGTCATTCTGCACCTGCTGAGCTGGGAGTTGAATCTTTCCAGTTCGCCAGTGTATGGCTTCATGAGCCAGAGGAGCAAGGGATATACTGGGTCTCCGAGAATCCGCTGTTTAGGAAAGCATGTCCCTGTTCATAAAGATGCAAGGGTCATGCGTCTTCTTCAACCATCCCACACTGATATTGGTGAAGTCTCTCTGGTGATCCATGAATGCTTGCATAACCATAGAAAAGTAGCTTTCTATTGATGTACTTTGTGAGAAGATGGTCTGGTGCCAAAATAGAAATGTTTGTGCTGTCTATCGCTCCACCGCAGGTTGGGAACCCCATGTAACATTCTATACCTTGGGGGAGTGCCCTGTAACCCCCATATTCTTCATTTATAGATCACTGTGATAGTGAATATTAAAGCAGGCTGTGTGAGGTATCAGGGGAAAGGTTATGATCTGCTGAAAGTCATTTTTCTATCTAAATATGTATATCATTAATGCATATGAAGTTATGAGAATGTGTTGTATGGTTGTCACTAAAATATGCTGTGAGTTGGGGAATCGCCCAAATATTTGCTCTCCAGAGACAACAGAAAGAAAAGTAACCAACACCCAGGCAGGTGTGGAACAACTATGAACAGCCATTGTCCTGCAAGAGAGCTACAATTCAATGACTCACTTGCATAAAACCACACCGAGGGAATTGCTCAACCTTGCCTGGTAACTCAGCAATGCCCCCCAGACATGCCTGGACTTGTGTTTTCCAAGTATATGGACTAAGGGTATAAAACAGAAGACAGTGGCCCCATGGTTGGTTTTTTCTCCTTTCTCTCAACTCCAACATAGGAGGCTGGCCCAGGTTTCAAGGGTGAAACCCGTGTATTATGAACTGCAATATCCAGTGGAGTGAGGAAAACCTGCTTAACCTAGATAACCAGTCTAATAGGGTTGAGAGTTTAGACTGTGTGCTTACATTTTATTTTTTTTGGTAACCACTCTCACTTTTTCTCTATCACTTATAATCACTTAAAATCTATTTTTGTAGTCAAACTTGTTTCACTGTTTATCTTTACCAGTGAGTTTGCCTGTAGTGTTTGGTAATCTGCTCAGCTTTACAAAGACTGGTGTATATCCACATTCCATTGATGAAGTGGTGAACCAATTAACAAGCTTGCACTGCTCGTCTTGAGCAGTGCAAGATGGAATATTCCTGAGGTACAAGATTGGGTGCTGAGGGGATTCGACTGGTGCCTTTCTCTGTGTGATTCATGAGTGGCTCTGGGAGCATTCATGCAATCTAGCTGGGTGTGGGGCTTCAAATGGGGTTGTGCTGAGTGATAACAGCGCCCGAAGGGGTTTGCTGCTTGTCACTAGCAAAGTGTTGTGAGAAACAGCCCAGGCTGGAGAGTTAAGGGGGCACAGAGGTCCCACAGTCCCAGGCTGCACCCTGGGGATCCCGTCACACCCCATTCCTGCAAGTCTATCCACTATTTCCTGCATGTTGCCGAGGGTCATGGTCCTGAATAGCAGGAGATGATTAATGGCCCTGCATGTTTGCATGACAACACCCCCCCCCCCCGACCCCCATGGATTTTCCAACTCCATAATGATTTCCTACTGACCGGTAGGAATCCACCATTGCAAATTTCCACAGTACGACCATCCCTCACTTCTCAATTGTCAATGCAGCTCTCATTCTGGTGTACATACACTGGTGTGTTGCGGCAAGCTTGGCACACAGATCCAGGAACGTGGCCTTTCACAGTCAAAAGTTCTGCAACCACCACTCGTCACAGCCGCCAACTTCCTGTTATGCCGGTGGGTGCTGACGCCCGACGTCAGGGGCGGGGCCCCGCCCCCGACGCCGAGTGACGTTGCGGGGCCCCGACGCCGATGCAACGTTGCCCAGCGTCAGGGGCGGGGCCCCGCAATATCTCCCGGTGCTCCGGTGAGTTTGCCGCGGGTCCGGGGCGGGCGGGGAGTTGCCGGTGGGTGCGGAGCACCCACCAATTTTTCCCTGTGGGTGCTCTAGCCCCGGAGCACCCACGAAGTCGGCGCCTATGCCACTCGTCATCCCAAACCTGCATTATGATGCAATGCCACAAGTCAGTGCTCATTTCTCAAGCCCCGTTAGCACCGCTCCACTGTCTGCAGCTGCTCTGTGAATGCCACCAACAACCATAAATTCATTTAAACTACATCCCTCAGCAATCCAAAGAAATTGTCATGCTCTCTACTGTTTCGGTTCTTCCTGCAGCTCTGCAAATACCAGATGATCGTTCGTCCTGTGTTTGTAACATGGATTAACTACAGCAACAGAAAAACCCCTTCCGTCGTTGTACAAGGATCTACACTATGGTACTACAGTGGTATGGTACCCTCAGCAACAAGATTACTACAGCAGGACATTATGTTGTTCCAACTCACTGCCTAAGATGGTTAGAAGGAAATGAGTGGTGGTTAGGGTTATGGTGCCCTTTATGCCCTTGGAGGAGAGGGGGCGGAGCGTGAGAGCATGCACAGCTAGTGAAAATGTTCCAAACTCCTGTGCTGGGGCAGATGGACGTGGACACCGTAAGTGGGATCCAGATTTGCAGTATCTTGATGAAGAACTTTGATTATAACAGCTTTCAGTCACTGTCAGGTCCATCAGCCCTCACAGAGAGAGCGCCAATCACAACACATCAGATGCGTTGTTCTAGCCAGTCCTCCAACTACCCACTGGCCACACTGTCAGTAGCACCGGACACCCGATTGACATAGCGCACAGTAGCCTAGAACTCCTGAGCAATCCGCCAACCGCAGCCTCCCAAGCGGCTGGGATTACAGGCGCGCGCCACCACACCGGGCCACAGTTTCAGTAATGTTTGGAAATGTAAATCCTGCATGGAAAGTAAATACTTGACTGCAGACAACATAAAATCTCCATCAGCCCCAGTTTCCGGGAGATCTGTGTCAAAGCTTCAAAATGTCTTGTGAAGAGAAGAAGGGAGCTATTGTTCTATTTCCAGCTCACACCACAGAAATCCTACCATTTGCTTTGGTCTAGCTTATTTGAAAAAAGCTCATATGTCCCAGTAATACATCACTTTAGAAAATGTATTCTATGCTTCCATACCCTGCTCCCAAACCAGCCATGCTGCCGGGGACACAACCAAGACTTGAGGCTGGTGGTTAATGTCCCATCTGTACCAGGATCTCCACTAAGGGGGAGTGCAGTTCCCTCTCTTCTGCTCTTAACAGCAGAGCAGCTCCCATTCCTTAACCTCTATAGCTGTCAAGAAAACCTTTGGCCAAAGAAGCTGCCATAGGAGAGAACCGGTTATGCTTGAAATACAAGGTAAAGGAACTAGAGGACAGGGAACAAAGGCTGTCTTGAAGGTGGCTACTATCGGTATCTTGGCCTGACTGATGTAGAGAAAATAACTTTTAACCACCTTGCAATGCAAGAAAAGCTGGATAGGGAAAACAGAAGCAAATGTCAGTGGTAATATGTACTCTTTAACTCTTCTAGACAGCTTTTGACTAACTATCACCTGAGGAAAACTTCTGGGAGCTAGATCCAACTAGCTGTAACACTGAAGTCTCTAGTGATACTGTATTGAAGCATATAAAACACAACACAACACAAAACAGACAGGCTGAGCAAAATCAAAATGAGAGGAGGTAGGTCTGCTGCCTAGCTTCCTGAAAATCTGGAATTTTTAATATTTATATAGTGAAACTTAATCCTTCTGGAGTCAAGCTAGGTTAAAAAAAAATCTTCATTCATATTTCTGTGAATACTAATCTATACCATTAAAACAGACAGAACTGTTCCACACCCACTCAATTAAAACAAAATGAGAGAACCTTTTTTCTGAGATACACATCCTGTGGATCTCTGGGTCCATTTGGGTTTGACTTGCTTTGTTTGTATTGGGAGCTGATTGTCTGTCTGAGTCTAAACTCTGAACATGCTGCCAGTGCTTAATAACACTATCATAACCCAGAGACTATACTATAAGTTCATAGTGCTGGTTTTGGCACTGTTTCCACTTCAGGTCGTACTACCCTGGTGTGTTTCTCTCAGAAGCCTGTACCACTGTTGTCTCCCACTGTAGGCTTTGACTTAGCATGCCTCTATCCATCAGGGCCGGCTCCAGGCACCAGCCTACCAAGCACGTGCTTGGGGCGGCACCTGGAGGGGGGGCAGCACTCAAGGTTTTTAGTTTTTTTTGTAAATTAAAAAAAAACAAACAACCCTTCCTCTGGCGCCCCTGCCGGGGCAGCGGGGTGGCCGGCGTGCTCCGCTCCCCGCCGGGGCAGCGGGGCGGCCGGCGTGCTCCGCTCCCCGCCGGGGCAGCGGGGCGGCCGGCGTGCTCCGCTCCCCGCCGGGGCAGCGGGGCGGCCGGCGTGCTCCGCTCCCCGCCGGGGCAGCGGGGCGGCCGGCGTGCTCCGCTCCCCGCCGGGGCAGCGGGGCGGCCGGCGTGCTCCGCTCCCGGCCGGCGTGCTCCGCTCCCCGCCGGGGCAGCGGGGCGGCCGGCGTGCTCCGCTCCCCGCCGGCGCCCCAGCCGGGGCAGCGGGCGTGCTCCACTCCCGGCCGGGGCAGTGGGGCGGCCGGCGTGCTCCGCTCCCTGCCGGCGTGCTCCGCTCCCGGCCGGGGCAGCGGGGCGGCCGGCGTGCTCTGCTCCCCGCCGGCGCCCCGGCCGGGGCAGCGGGGCGGCCGGCGTGCTCTGCTCCCCGCCGGCGCCCCGGCCGGGGCAGCGGGGCGGCCGGCGTGCTCCGCTCCCGGCCGGCGCCCTGGCCGGGGCAGCGGGACCGCCGGCGTGCTCCGCTCCCCGCCGGCGCCCCGGCTGGGGCAGCGGGGCGGCCGGCGTGCTCCGCTCCCCGCCGGGGCAGCGGGGTGGCCAGTGTTCCGCGCTCCCCACTGGTAGGGGGAGCAGGGCGGCGGGCATGCCGCCCTCCCCGCTTCCCCCCCCCCTCGCATTTTGGCGGGGCTGCGTTTTTGGGGGGGGTGTGTGTTTTGGCTGGCGTTGGGGGGGGCGGCGCTTGTGGGTTGTTGTTTTTTTTTGCTTGGGGCGGTGGAAAAGCTAGGGCCGGCCCTGCTATCCATAATGAGGACTCTTGTCATTCCAGGCTGACCCAGCATGCTCCTTGATTTTCCACTCACCCCAGGTATCAACACCTTCAGACAGACCATCACATGCTAAAGAGCACCTTGTGGAGGGTCTCATTTATTAACAAAAGGCATTGCAGAACATAAACAAAACTTTCACCCCAACATCTCAGATTGGTGACTGGGTGATTCTTAGTCCGTCTGTCCCCCACCTGAGTCCAGCATTCACCTCTACCCAGGCTCTTCCCCGGGAGTTTTCTTGGTTCCAGTCTCTGCCCCTGGTAGTAGGACTCCTGCTCCTACTGGAATAAGATCCTTCTCTGGAGTCAGGTGTTCAGGAAGGTCTGTCCATTGTGACTCTTCTCCAGGGACAACAGGTGATCCTTGCCAGACCAGGCCTTTTTGGGTGCCTGTTGACTGTGGCTCTCTGTCTAGGAGGCTCTCCTCCCTTGGAGCACCTCTTACAGGTGCCCCATTCTGGTGGGTTCCCCAGACAGCTCACTCTATAGAACACTGACTCACTCAGGCTTCTCCTGGGAGCTCCTCTTCCACAGGAGCTTCCTGTCTCCCGTTGGAGTTTTCCTCTAACCGATCTTGGATAACTTTTGTTAGGCCCAGTTCTTTATTACTCAGCCACTTGGGGCAGTCAACTACAACATGTGGGGCCTTCATAAAGCAGACTGGACCCTAACCCCTATAAAGGGCAGCTGCTCCATGACAAGGATAAGAGCATGTTAGCTGGTCTGTGTTTAAAAATAGTTCAGGTGAGGCAGAAGCCTAGCTCAGATGATTGTACAGGTACGGTATAAAGATGCAGGAAAGGCAGAAGAAACTGCCCAGAAATAGTCACTGAAGCAAAGCCAATAGACAAGAAAGAGGGCTTCCAGACATAGCTATTGTGCATGTTGTGTCCTAAGTTCCTCTTCTCAGAGAGACCAGCTGCAATAGTAGCATGATCACACCTAGCATCTGTACATGTATTTTGTCTGATACAGGGATCAGGTTCCTTGGAAACTTTAAGACCAGATAATTCAGAGAGGCCATTTGGAATCTTTCTAATCTGAGCACTGAACATTCTCCAGGCAATGGTTGAAGTTTTCCTCACACCACCCTACTTTTTGGATAAGTCCAAATGCATAGGGTCATTAGCATCATTCTTCAGATGCAACTTGGGGTTGGGAATGCTCGGAGAAAAACAGTTCCCTCTACCGACTTCCACAGAATTTAGGCAGTGGATGGCATTTCTGTGGACCGAGTGGCTTGGAACATGCTGCTGCTTTGGTGAGGAAGCCTGGTGGCCAGTTTTATGGACACTTCCACTCACAACATACCAGTAGGAATACCGACTATAGATTTGTTTCCTCCTGAAATTCTTCCAAAGAGTATGGGTCTTTTGGGGTTGGAAGTGGGACTCATCAGTTTAGAGCAGTGGTGCCCAAACTTTTCCCATCATGCCTCCTGTGACACTGTATGGAATATACGTGACCATTTATATTATTGATACCAATATTACAAAATTGCAATGAAACTTACAAGATATGCCATATAAGGTATCAGTGGAAAAGTTATGATTTTCTAAGTATGATAATCTTGTTTATGTGTATATATCATCTTTGTATTGTGAGTTATACATGTGTGTGATATATATGTATCTCAGACTTGTGCTGTGTTTCTGGGTGACACCCCCCCAGACAGATTAGCATCAGCACTATCTAGCTTGTTTGATGGCCCATCAAGGGCAATCAGCTGTACAATTAACCCACTGAGAGAAGCCAGGAGTCAGCAGGACATGTAGAGACATGCCTGGGGACAGGGGACTCCAAGAGCTTTTCCATGCATGCACTGAAAGACGTACAAGGATATAAAAAGGATATGGCAAGGATATAAAAAGGCAGCTGCATCTTCTCCATTTTGTCTTCAATCCTGCTTCTCACCTCTGGAGTAACTTCTCTACAAACTGAAGCTTTGAACAAAGGACTGATAAAACCATCCAAGCGTTGGATGTGGTCCAGGGGGACTTTACAAGCCAGCAAACTCACCAATTCTGCTAAGAACCTGATCTATGGACTCTGAAGTCATATATATGTATCTGAGTGCTTTTCCATTTAACAACTCTCTTGTTCTTTTCTAATAAACCTTTAGTTTTAGATATTAAAGGATTGGGCAGGGTGGGTTTTTGGGTAAGATCCAAACTAGTATTGATCTGGTAATGTGGCTGGCCCTTTGGGGATTAGAAGAACATTTTGTATAGTGACTAAAGTTTTAAATAACTTCTTACTTTACTGGACCTATGTGCTGATTGGGAGCCAGAGACTGGACTGCAAAAAAGGGGGCTGTGTGTGATTTCTTTTTCTTGGCTTCTTGATAACCAGTGTGGGGGGATCAGGAGCACAGTTTGTGACTAGTTGGTGAATCTAACTACAGTGTTAACCACCAGTTTTGGGAGAATCTGCTCTCTTTTTTGCAGCCTGTCCTGACTGTGGCATTTTCAGCGTGGGCTACCCTAGGCACCTTGGGTCACACCCCCACTTACCAGTAATGGAATCTGTCTGCACTCCCCCTTCCATTACTGCACAATCGGTTCAGCAGAGAAGCTTGGGATGAAGGCAGAGCTGGGGATGAGGGCAGAGAGGAGATGAGGGCAGAGCTGGCCTGGGGGGCAGAGCTGGGGCCAGGAGTGGGAGGGGAGCTGAGAGCGTGGGCAGAGCGGGGCTGGGTGGCATTCCCTCCCCATCGGGGCTGGCCCAGGCCCCACCACTCCCTTCCCCCACACACACCCGAACTTTCCTCTGGGTGCCCCTGCAGTTTGGAGACCATTTGTTAAGAGAGATCTTCCTAGGTACTAACTATAGCAGCATTTTCCAATGCTGGGACTCCTGGCTATGTGTTAGTTGCAATGTTGCTGCACTGGTTTGATGATAAAGCAGTGGCTTGACAACAAAACTCTCAATCTATATGGCCCCTCTCCCTCTATAATATGAGAATAACCCAAGGAATATTGCAAGACAATGTTCACAAAGCTCTTGGAGTCCCTGATGGAAGGGATGGTAGAAATAAAGTGTTGTGTTGTTTACCTGGCTAAACACTTCTGGCCCCCAGCCCAATAAAAAGTGCCAGCTCCTCCTCCCATATAATGCCAGTAAAGGGATGGAAGAAGTTTTATAAACTGCCAAACCTTCCCACCTTTAGAAGGGGTATGCAAATGTGTCATAGGTCCCTCATATCTTATTTTGTACAGGCCCGCAAAATCTAGAGCCAGCCCTAACTGTAGCATTTGCTTTATCCAGTTTTTCCTGCATCTGTGTGGTTGAGATTAGCTTTAGAGAAGATACTTATCTTCAGGGTTATCTCTGGTTCCTTCATCCCATGCTTTAATCTTGACCCTGTTCTGTTCAATGGAGGTTACTTTGGCTGAAGAATTTCAGTTCTGACACTGTTCCAGTACATCTATCTAGGGTTAAGGAGGAGAAAAGAAGCATAATGTATTGCATGTGGAGTTGCTTACTGGCAATCCTGTATGTGGAATTTCTCCTCTTTCCTTCTTACTTTCCTGGCTTTCAGTGCAGTTCTGCTGCTTGGGAAATGTTATGGTAGATGGAAAGGGCCATATATGACTTGGGTGCTTTCAATTTACTTTTGCCTCCTTTGTAGGTGGAGTCATCATGATTAGGGCAGTAGTAGGTCTCTCAATGGAACCTGGTCCTCTTGAGGCAGGAAAAGGGATTGCCAGCACAGCCCAGCAAAGGAAGAACTTTTTTACTCTCACTGAAGTTGTTAACAGAGGAGAAGTGGAGCCAATACAAGAGGGCAACCTAGTCCATAATTGCTCTCCCTCATTCAAAGACCTTTCACAGTGCATCAGGTGGCAGCCTCTCCTCTGGCTATGCCAGAACCTCTTACTGAGGTTGTGGCTACATTTCTGCCAATACCTCCTGATTTACGCAGACCCCATCTGTTGCCCCACCAAGATGTGAGGCCTCCTTATCAAATTCCTCCCGGTACTGGCCAAGACGGTCATTCATCACACCAGGAGGAGGACGCTGGATGGGGAGTGCTATGCAACTGTGGGACCTACTTCCGATTCTTGTTAAGTCACATGTCTGAGCTGAGTTCCTCTGGGCAGGGGCAGCGGAGCCTTCCGAAAAGTGGGCCCCTTGCCCCCTCCTCTTCCCCAAGGCCCCACCCCCTCCCAAGGCCAAGCCAGAAGCCGGAGTGGGGCCAGGGAGGCCAGCCCCCCTGCCCAGGATGGGGCAGAAAGCAGCCCCCCGCCAGTGTCCCTGCCCCTGGGCACCCCCCCTCAGGGCAGGTGGAGGGACCCAGGCTCCCCACAGCTGCCCGCATGGCTCTTACCCCAACCTGGCTCTGGCCAAGGTACGGGGCCTGGAGCCACAGCGCAGCCATGGTAAGAGCCACACGGGCAGCAGTGAGGAGCCAGCATGAACCCTCCACTTGCCCTGGGTGGGAGGCCCTGGGAATGGAGACACAGGCCGGGGGCTGCTCTCGGGCCCCCCGCACTGTGGGCAGGTGGAGGGTCTGCCATGGCTCCCCACAACTGCCCGCATGGCTCCGACCATGGTCGGGCTGCAGCTCCAAGGCCCCACCCCTTGGCCAGAGCTGGGCCAGGGTAAGAGCCGTGCAGGCAGCTTTAGGGAGCTGGCATGGACCACAACTACCCAGGCTCTCCGTCCGGGCTCCACCAGCTGCTGCCCTGGCCAGGGGTGGGGCTTCGGGGGAAGGAGGAGGGTAAGGGGGCGGGGTCCTGTGGCAAAAAGTGACGGGCCATGGCCCCCTCTGTTCCAGTGCCCCTGCCTCTGGGTGGTGTCCACTGACTCTTTCAGGAGCAGTGGGTGCGGTCGGGGAGTTCTCTGCTCAGTGTCCCCTTCCAGTTACCTGAATTTCACCCTATGACCTTATCCCTGGTTTTTCATTTGTCCCCACCCCCAGCCCGTACACAGCCCCTAGCTACCCCCTGCCTGCACCCTGAGCTACTCCCCTCACTTCACACAGCCCCTAGCTACCCCCTCCTTGCACCTTGAGCGGTTTTCAAACTTTTTGAACTGAGTCCCTCCTTGCCCCCCCCCCCCCGCCCTTTGAGTTATATTTTTTGGTTGCATCCCCCCACAACTCAGACAGGCTGGGTGGCCTCCTGAGTAAATCAGGATGTAGAAGTGGTGCTCCCTCCCTGGACCCTGCTGTGCGGAGCTGGCTGTAGCCCCGCCAGCCCTTGCCCGCCTAAAATAGAAGTAAACTATGCCTATGCCCAAGGGTCGCCCCAGCCACCCACCCCTGCTGGGCCCTGGCATTTTTATAGCATGTTGAGGGGGGCTTCAGCAAGAAAAAATTTGAGAACCTCTGGACTAGATGATCCAAAAGACATGATATTTTTAACTTCTATGATCCTATTTTGCATGGTTTTTAAAGCTTTTTTTTTTCTTTTTGCCACGAGATGGCACTGTTGCCAGTAAACAAATGTATTTGCTGATAGTCTGCTATAGAGCATGGATCTTAACTCTGATTCTACAACAAAGATCTCTTGATTTTTTTTTAAAATGTATTTTACCCTAAAGGAGTCACTTGGCAACCGCAGCACAATGCTCTTCTCTAGTAACTATGAAGTCTCACAATTTGCAACCTCTTTCTCCGCTTCTCCTCACCTCTTTCCTTTAGTGCTGTCCTTTCCCCCAGAGGTCTTATTTCTTGCCTTATCGTTCATTGCTCCCCAGCCACTTCTATTTCATAAGTCTTGCACCAATACTTCCAATCTGATGAAACCTGCTTAGAGCAAGATTTGGGCCTCATAGGCTACATGTGGGGGAATCCCCCTGTGATTTCTCTATTTCAGAGTAAGTGGAAAGAATTTATTCTTAGAACAAAAACAAGTCACCTGCAAGAACTACTCAGCTTGATCAAGTTTCTGTTCAGTGTGGCCCAGCAAACCACGCCACTGATTACAACAGGACCCTGTGTTCCACTGAGCTGAACTTATAGAAGGTTAGCAGTTTCTCATTCTTGTGGGAGCCTGATATTTATTTTGGGCAGCCACGCTCCAAACCCTGAGGAGCATATTTGCTTCTCTCACTGAAGTAGCCTGGTGATATTCAGCACTATCTTGGGAAGGAGGATGTGCAGTGTTGAGTCTAGAATCTTGCTGGACTGCTTCACCTTCTATTAGTTGACTTTTAGGGGGAAGCTGGAGGGAAGGCGACCATGCTTTAGTTACAATTATGTTGGGTCACAACAGGAAAGGGAAGGAAGCAGAGGAATGAAATAGAAACAGATTAAATGTATCAAACACAAGTAAATATGTAGGTGTTAAAATAAATTCCTCTCCTGTTATCTCCCTCCCACCTCTGCTTTGCCTATCAACAGTATGTTGTCTACTTAGACCCCAATCCTGCAAACAGTTTTGCACATTCTTGCATAAAAGCTATGCACATGTGTTTGCACGACTGGGGTCTTAGACTGCACACTCCTTGTATGGGACCTATTTTCCTACATGTCTTCAAAGATTCTAGCATGCTTTTGGGTGCTTTTGCTATCCTGAAAGACATCAACAATAAGTTGGAGAGGGGGTGTGAGGGGGTGCTGGAAGAAGGAGAGGCAATGGAGGAAAGGAAGAAGAGAGAAAGACAGACAATGCAGGAAAAACAGAAGAAATCCAAAGATGAGCAAGAGACAGAGCTCATTCCACCAGACAATGTCCTAGTTCCAACCTGCGCTGTCTACAATAACAATTAATAAATGTGTGTAACAAACAATCAGAAGGAATAGGGAAGGCAGACAAAGGTTGCAATAGGACCACATGGTTACACAGACTAAGGCCATGTCTACAAGTATTGGGATCTGAGGTTTTTTTATGGGATGTCAACAAACGCTACATGATGACATCAGTAATCTCTCTAAGCTGCCTGCCTAGTCATTATCAGTTGGCACCGTAGTGGACTTGATGGGAGCCTGGAAGGGAGGATAGGGTAGTGGCTTTATGAACTAGTGGGATGCAAAAGGGGAAGCATGGAAGGAAGCATAAAAGCACTTCTAGGAGAGTTGGACAAATAGGCAAGCATCACAGGGGCAACAAGAACAGATGAGTAGGATGGCGCTATACTGAGAAGGACCTTGCTGGATGGAAAATCCTGCTGGGTTCTGTTCAGTGTTTTCCCCAGGAATTGAAATTAGGGGGGGATGTTCGAATTTACAGGGGGGTGTCAGGGCCAATGAGAGGTGAGACCATGAGGCTGAAGGTGGGCTGTATGGCACCATAGTAAAAACTGAAAAATGTTTCATGAATATTTTATTAGATTTAACTCATGTTTTAAAATCACACAAATCAAACCTTCTATGAAGCACTACATCTACATCCTTGGTTTCTTGTTATAATTTTGCACAACTCTGTTAATGAACTCCTTGAATGCAATGCGTTCATCTTCGGTGGCTTCTCGTGTGTCCAGTACTTCCATTCCTTCAATTGGTATGCTCATTAGTTCATTCACATGATCAGGCAGAAGGCGACTTCTTTCAGAACACAAAATTCTATTCAATGATGAAAAAGAACACTCAACTGTAGCTGTTATGACTGGGAGTAGCAAGAGATGAATTCCTACTTCTTTCATCCCAGGAAACATAGTTGAAGTCAAATCTGTATTCATTCGTCATATGATATTCCACTCTGTGTTCAATTTCTTTATTCTGTCCTGAGCACATGGCAGCCCCATTGCCGGTAGTGCCTCACTACACTCAACTGTCGGTGTTTTATAGGACAGGCATCTGTAAAAGCTACGTAGAGGTTGAGTAGACTCTAGAAGTTGCTGTTGTAGATTTTTAAGAATCAAGTCTGTGTACTTTTTCAGTTGTCTTAACAAACACTTCTTGTCTCTTCACTTAAGGATTCAATACAAATGCCTTCATTAGTCAACTTCTGGACTGAAATCTTTGCTTCTTCCAGTACTTTTTCAATGGAAAGCTCTCTGATTGATCCAAATGCAGCTTCTATTGCTGGACAAAGATCTACTACTGTTGTAGCAGATGCCTGGGTGGCATTGTTTAATGACCCAAGTGGTTTCAACAGTAGATTTACGAGAGAGAGAGAATGGCAATAGTCTTCTCTGAACGTAATAGCAAAAGTAATCCACCAGCCTCACTACTTAGATCCATCCCATCTTGGTAGATACTTTCCAAAGCCAGTAATAACAGCTGGAGTAATTTTAAGACAACAGCCAAGGATCGCTCATGAGAAAGCCAGCGGGTTTTCCCAGGTTGGACTAATTTGAACTACAGTCCCAGTGTATCTTCTATATTTTCCAAGATATTCAGTCCTTTTGGACTCTTGCTGAAAAAAGAATATAATGAAGACATTACATTTATAGCTTTTTTTAAATGTCTTTTGAAGATTCTGCAGTTCGTACTAGTGCTAGTTGGAGTAGATGGCCTCTGCAGTGTGTATAGAAGAGATTAGGGTTACACTTTTCTCTGAGCAAATCTTGTACTCCACCATGTCTTCCAGAGAAGTTTGCAGCTCCATCAAATGCACAAGCAACCATCTGTTTGGGGTCCAACTGACAAGCATTTAACTCTTCTAAGATGTGGGTTGTCACAGATGCAGCCGATGTGTCTTCTATAACTTGAACATCTAGAAATGCATCTACTGGCCTATCACTGACATCAAGATAACGTACACAATGACTTAATACTTAATGCCCATTTGCATCGGTGCATTCATCAGCCATGTATGCAAATATTTTGAATGTGGTGAGAGAGTTATTCACTTTTTCAACTGTTGAGTCTTTCACTGTTGCACCGCATGCTTCTAGCCAGTCAGTTGAGTTTCTTGCAGAAAGATAGTGCGCATTTGCTGGTTTTGTTCGGAACCAGTGTTCAACTTCAGGATGAACAAGTGACAATGCATTTAACATTGGCCTCCAATTTGTAGTGTGTGGTATCTCTTGCTTAAATAGAAAGTATGATGCCACAGCCATGTTTGTTCGCATGAACTGTGTTGTGTCTCCAGCATTCTTAACAGCCTCATTAAGTACTTCTAAAATTGGCTTTGAAAGCATGTTGATGCAGTCCGGAGGCCTGGTCTTTTGCTGCCTTTTCATGAAGTTTGTCAGCATTGGCTTTGTGAGCGGTTTGACAAACTAAGCTCCTCCACTTTTACCAGTTATAGCATTGGAAAGCTTTCCTTCTTCGTAAGCTTTTTTGCAAGAGGTGCACCAGTAGCCATCTTTTATAACTTCAATAAATGGGAACACTTTGATCGACAAACATTGGGAACTGCCTTTAGGTTATGGAGACACTGTTTCTTCAATAGGTAGCTGTATTTGTGCTTTGGGCTGGTCGGATGTAGATACACTACTTGACCCTTCAGATGACATGTGGATATATTCTTGGTTCTTGATGTGTTCTTCACCTTGGTTAGTTTTTGAGGCCTTTGAGTGGGAAAAATTGTTGTATTGTTTTTTGTCTTTTCATTTTCACTTTGACCTGCAACGTATAAAAGAGATATGAATAAATTAAATGTTTTGATAGAATAATGCAAATTTAACATAGGGATAATGCAAAATACACCAAAACACATAATTCTAGATTTCTAAAAAAATATAATTTAAAGAAAAATTTATTTAATTTAAATTGACTTTTGAAAAGTAAGCCATCATGGGATAAGAGGGAAGTCCTCTCATGGATCAGTAACTGGTTAAAAGATGGGAAACAAAGGGTAGGAATAAATTATCAGTTTTCAGAATGGAGAGAGCTAAATAGTGGTATCCCTGAGGGGTCGGTACTGGGACCATTACTGTTCAACATATTCATAAATGATCTGGAAAAATGGGTAAACAGTGAGGTGGCAAAATTTGCAGATGATCCACAACTATTCAAGATAGTTAAGTCCAAAGCAGACTGCAAAGAGTTACAAAAGGATTTCACAAAACTGGGCAACAAAATGGCAGATGAAATTCAATGTTGATAAATGCAAAGTAATGCACATTGGAAAACATAATCTCAACCATACATACAAAATGATGGGGTCTAAATTAGCTGTTAACACTCAAGAAAGAGATGTTGGAGTTATTGTGGATGGTTCTCTGAAAATATCCACTTAATGTGCAGCGGCAGTCAACAAAGCAAACAGAATGTTGGGAATCATTAAGAAAGGGATAGATAATAAGACAGAAAATATCATATTGCCTCTATATAAATCCATGGTACGTGCACACCTTGAATACTGTGTGCAGATCTGGTCACCCCATCTCAAAAAAGATATATTGGAATTGGAAAAGGTACAGAGATGGGCAACTAAAATGATTAGGGGTATGAAACAGGAGGAAAGATTAAAATGACTGGGAATTTTCATCTTAGAAAAGAGACAACTAAGGGGGGATTATGATAGGGGGGTCTATACAATCTTGACTGGTGGGAAGAAAGTGAATAAGGAAATGTTATTTAATCCTTCACATAACACAAGAACTAGCAGTCACCCAATGAAATTAATAGGCAGTAGGTTTAAAAAAAACAAAAGGGAGTACTTCTTCACACAACATAAAGTCAACCCGTGGAACTCTTTGCCAGGGGATACTGTGAAGACCAAAACTATAACAGGATTAAAAAAAGAACTAGATAAATTCCTGGATAATAGATCCATCAGTGACTATTAGCCAGGATGGGGAGGGATGCAATACCATGCTCCGAGTGTCCCTAACCTGTTGCCAGAAGCTGGGAATGGGCAACAGGGGATGGATCACTTGATTACCTGTTCTGTTCATTCCCTCTGAAGCATCTGGCCTTGAGCACTGTTGGAAGACAGGATACCGGGCTATATGGACCATTGGTCTGACCCAGTATGATCATTCTTATGTAAAAATTAATTATAATAATAAATATGTCTAGTACAGAAACTCCCCAACATAATGACCTCTCAAGATAGCAACGATGTGAGGAGATAATCTTGGCAAACAATGCATTTGAAAAATCTTGGCCTACTAGGAAATATATTTATATAAATTTCCATTCCCAGTCACGAATCTAGCATTCTGGAGCAAAGTCACTAAAATATAGTCCAACAAACGTTTATTTAACATGCCCCTCATTTTTCCCTCCACCTCACCCCACTCACCAGTGTTGTCTTGGTCAGTGGAGACTCAGAGTTCAGAGGTGCTTTCACGTGAGTACACCTCGTAGGGCGTGGGGGCAAGAAGGCACCTTGCTTGTTCCTCCAGCTGCTCACTGTTTGCTCTGGCCACTGTTGTTCGTTGTGCCATCGTTCACTCCATCGCTCTGTTGCCAATGGCGCTGCGCTGTCACCTTCTGCTGCCTCCTGCCACTGTGACCTCTGCGAGTTGGTCTCTTGAGGTTCCACCCAGCTTTCAGTGATTTCAGCTGAGCTCTCAGTGGGGGAACCTCTCTGTTGGTGCAGTCTGAGCTGTCTCTTACACAAAAACACTGTACCCACAAAAGAACAGGAGTACTTGTGGCACCTTAGAGACTAACAAATTTGAGCATAAGCTTTCGTGAGCTATAGTCCACTTCATCAGATGCATAGAATGGAACATATAGTAAGAAGATATATATACATACAGAGAATCATGAAAAGGTGGAATTTGCCATACCAACTCTAAGAGGCTAATTAATTAAGAAGAGCTATTATCAGCAGGAGGAAAAAACTTTTGTAGTGATAATCAAGATAGCCCATTTCAGACAGACAGTTGACAAGAAGGTGTGAGGATACTTAAGATGGGGAAATAGATTCAATTTGTGTAATGACCCAGCCATTCCCAGTCTCTGTTTAAACCTAAATTAATGGTATCTAGTTTGCAAATTAATTCCAATTTGGCAGTTTCTCGTTGGAGTCTGTTTTTGAAGCTTTTTTGTTGCAAACTTGCCACCTTTAAATCTGTGACTGAGAGAGAGGTTGAAGTGTTCACCTACTGGTTTTTGAATCTTATGATTTGTGTCCATTTATTCTTTTGGGTAGAGGCTGTCCAGTTTGGCCAATGTACATGGCAGAGGGGCATTGCTGGCACATGATGGCATATATCACGTTGGTAGATGTGCAGGTGAACAAACCCTTATGGCATGGCTGATGTGATTAGGTCCTATGATGGTATCACTTGAATTGATATGTGGACAGATTTGGCATCGGACTTTGTTGCAAAGATAGGTTCCTGGGTTAGTGTTTTTGTTGTGTGGTGCGTGGTTGCTGGTGAGTATTTGCTTCAGGTTGGGGGGTTGTCTGTAAGGGAGGACTGGTCTGTCTCCCAAGATCTGTGAGACACTGTCCCCACAGCAGGACTAAGCACTTAGACCTGATTATCAGTGATTTGAGCTGCAGTGGTCATTTAACAAAACAAAAGACTATATATGGAGCCTAATCAACTCTGTCTTTAAACAGTGGAGAGAGGCAGGTCAAATAGTACTTGTGACTCAGACAGACCATCAAAACACCTGTCCCCACCCTCTCTCTTGATGCCCTCAATCAGTACAGGTTAAGTACAGGTTTCAGAGTAGCAGCCATGTTAGTCTGTGTCAGCAAAAAGAACAGGATTACTTGTGGCACCTTAGAGACTGCCCTTTACTCATACAATAAACAACAACATTTCATTACCCCCCCCCCCGACCCCACATTCAAGTGATTTGTAACCCAACCCCAGCCAAAACCTATCACAGGGGTAGGCAACCTATGGCATGGGTGCCAAAGGCGGCACACGAACTGATTTTCAGTGGCACTCACACTACCTGGGTCCTGGCCACCAGTCTGGGGGGCTCTGCATTTTAATTTAATTTTAAGTGAAGCTTCTTAAACATTTTAAAAACCTTATTTACTTTACATACAACAATAGTTTAGCTATATATTAAAGACTTGTAGAAAGAGCCCTTCTAAAAACATTAACATGTATTGCTGGCATGCAAAACCTTAAGAGGCTAATTAATTGAGAGGAATCACTTCAAAGGTTTTTTTCCCCCTGCTGTTATGGTTCCTCTCAATTAATTAGCCTCTTAAGGTTGGTATAGGCACTTCTACCTTATCATGTTTCTCTGACTGTATAAATATCTGTCCACTGTATGTTCCATTCCATGCATCCGATGAAGTGGGTACTAACCCACGAAAGCTTATGCTGAAATAAATTTGTTAGTCTCTAAGGTGCCACAAGTATTTCTTCCTTTCTTATTTTCTTTTTACTGAATATACAGTGAACCTGTGCCTAACCCCACCATCAACAGGATCTCCATATAAGGAATCCAAATTCTATGGATTCCTTATATGGAATATTCCTTATATTCCTTATATTCACCCACGAAAGCTTATGCTTCAATACCTCTGTTAGTCTATAAGGTGCCATAGGACCCTTTGTCGCTTCTACAGATCCAGACTAACACGGCTACCCCTCTGATACTCAAATTCTATGGGTGGCTGTTCAAAGTCATTCTAAAGATATATTGTATTTCCCACTGGTTTTTAAATAGCTGTCTCATGGTAGGCTGGATTTTTTCTTTTTTTTTTTGAGTTAGGCTCTTTTTAGATTGCTCATTGTCCCAAATCTCATACAATGTGTTGTTGCCATTTACATGAATCCTATTAGCTTGTTGATACTATTCCCTTCTACGCCACTCCCTGCCATAGAAAAATGCTTTGTGCTAGTTTAAGTGGTGCATTAGAGTGAGAACAACTAAGCACTGGATAAAACAGTCCTGATAGCAAATAGTATCCTCCTACTTTGTTTAAATCAGAGAAACCACCCATCATGAGTTTGAGACAGGATATATATGAGCAGATATGAAGCAGTCAACTCTCTACTGCAAGTGGGATCACAGGATTTTCCCCCACAGTTGCTGATTAGTAGAATTTGCTGCTACAGTTGCACACTTTACCCCTCTCTGTTAGCAACAAAAAAATTGGTGGGGGAGAGTTGGGGAGGAAGAAATACATTCTATTTCCCCACTCAGTGATGTCTTAGCCAAAGCTATAATAAATCTCATCAGACAAATTTTTTCCTGGGATTTTCTGCTGCAGCCTCCTTGGCCCTATCTTGAGACAGCCATTTTAATAAATATATGCCCTGGCCACTCCACATCAGATGGAATAATTGTGTTTGCAAAAGGCATTTATATTTAACGTCTCAGTTTAAAAATAATTTCCTAACATGGGGGAATCTGGTATAGATGGGGCTTAAATTGCATCACCTCAGCTGCATGCTAGATGCTGATGACCTCGACACAAATTTGGGGGATTAGGTTTATTTATTTAATCTTTCTTTGCCAGTTGGAGTCTTAGTGGCAGATTCACAAAATTAGTTTGTTAACTCTGGGCTTGTGGTTGATTCAGCTGTTACCAAGAGCCAGCATGAATCAGAATTGGGCAGGCAGGGACTGAATTAAAAACTCCTCCCAAATGTATGATGGGAAATCAATTAAAAAAACAAGCATTCCAGGAAGTTTGTGTACTGACCCAGGATTTTCCAACTTCAAGAGTGTTTTTGAGACAGCTTGTGCTTAATTATATAATAATGCTCTAACCAGTAAGGCCCCAGTTGAACTGAATGCCTTTTAAGAGTCAAGAACACATGACTAGTGTTTGTTAGAAAAACATTTTTTTAGGACTATGCTAGCCTTGTGTTTACAAAGCCATGGTACCTCAAGTTGTGGTTTTGTCAGATCTTACAAATTAAACAGGGTTGGATCTGGTCATGACTTGTACTGATGAGGAAAACATAAGAAGCTGTGTGTGCTGACAATTCAGTAAGCAGCACTCTTCCCTCTGAGGCCCTATCCCCTAAAAAATATTCAAGTTACCTGAACCGAGACTGCACTAAATGGAAATCACAGCATGCATTTCTGCAAGAGGGCTGAATTCCTGTGCAAACAACTACCCTACGGTGCTTCCCACAATGCCGTATGGAAGGCCATCATGTGATTGTGCTGCCAGTTAGCCTGAGAAAGACTCAAAGATCCTCATGCTTATTGGGATCCAGGTAGAACTGATTAATTCCATTATCTGGAATACTTCAATGTGTGTCAAAGATGGGCCAGCTTCTGGCTCAGGTTGGCATTGAATAGAATGCCAGACAGTGCTATGACAAAATTAAGGGCCTGAAGAAGCAGTATGAGGTCGCAGAGAATGAGCGTATGTCTATACTACAAGCACTACTGCAGCCATAAGTGCCGACTCTGTGGGTCTCCAGGGCTGCAGCACCCACAGGGAAAAAATGGTGGGTGCTGAACACCCATCGGCAGCCCCCCTATGAGTTCCCCTCCACCTTCCCAGCACCTCCTTCCCACTGGCGGGCCCCACCGATCAGTGCCTCCCACTCCCTCCCTGCCCACTGCAATCAGCTGTTTTGCAGTGTGCAGGAAACTGGGGGGAGATGGGAGTGAGGACGTGTTGTGCTCAGGGGAGGGGGCAGAACGGGGCGGGAAGAGGTGGGGTGGCAGGAGTGGGAAGATGTGGGGTGGGGGGTGAGGCATTGAGGGAAGGGGTGGAGTGGGGGCGGGGCCTGAGTCGGGGCAGAGTCGGGGATCAAGCATCCCCCACACAATGAAAAGTCGGCACCTGTGACTGCAGCTATGCCACTGTAGCATAGAATGCTTGCTACAGCAATGGAAGGGGTTTTTCTGTTGCTGTAGTTACTCCACCTCTTCAGAGGCAGTAGCTAGGTCAATGGAAGAATTATTCTGTCGGTCTAGCAGTTTCTATACCAAGGCTTAGGTCAGCTTAACTATGTCTCTCAGTGAGCCCAAGTGACATTGGTAGGGCCATGTTTGTCTGTATTACAAATTTTGGTTGATGCAAATGTTTATATCATTTGGGTGCATGCATACTTGGTTGCTTGTGTTGGTGGTGTGCATATTCATGTCAATGCCAAGTGTGGAGACCTGGTAGGTGCTCACCAAGGTGGGAAATCAAGAAAAGGCATTTCAAAAATGCACAGGAGGTTTTAAAGAGGGAGGTCTCCAGGATCCCTTGGGCACTGGAGTTTACAATTGTGATCAGAACAGTCATGTCACAGGGAACAGGGCATTGTGGAACAGCTACTGGAAGAATGTTAGGGTCAACACACATCTTATAGCTTCTATACTTGTACTGCACTGACCTCAATAGCTCGACACTAGCTCTACACCATTTGGAGAGGTGATTTTATTGAGTTGCTGTAATGGGACGCTTACATAAGCTGGAAACAAATTTAAGTGTAGACATACGCACAAATAGGTGACGCAAGGCAATGTACGTCATCCTAACTTTGTAGCATAGACCAGATTTAGGTCAACTTTTATTTTAGGTGTAGACCAGGCCTAACTGGACCTCTGCAGTTCAAAGGCATTTCTGCCCCTTTTGAAATGAGCATGATGGGATTCTTAGGCCCAAAGTATCCACCACGCCTCCTGTGGACTTGCACAGCAGCCAAGTAGAAGTTTGGGAGCCAGAATTGCAAGTTTGTCATCCCAGACCTGCTGTCAGAACCCCAGCTAATAGTAACAAAACAGAACATGGCAGGCAGGACCGGCGCCAGCTTTTTTGCCATCCCAGGTGGTGCCAAGGACGGAAGAGGACAGGAGAAAGCCGCCGAAGACCCGGGCGGCCGAAGATCCTGCCGCCGAATGCCACTGAAGACCTGGGTGGCCGAAGATGAAGCGTTGCCACCGAAATGCCGCTGAGGGACCCGAAATGCTGCCCCCGCCAAATCCCGGTGCCCTAGGCAACCGCCTAGGTCACCTACTGGTTGCGCCGGCCCTGATGGCAGGCAAGATATAGTCCAGTATTCCAGTTTTCTGTAACTATTACCCTTTGTGCTTTCTGGACTAGGAAGAGGAGAGATCTTGGTTCAGAGAACTGTCATGACTTTTATGAGAGCTAATAAGAACGGCCATACTGGGTCAGACCAAAGGTCCATCTAGCCCAGTATCTTGTCTTCCGACAGCGGCCAATGCCAGGTGCCCCAGAGGGAATGAAGAGAACAGGTAATCATCAAGTGATCAACTCCCTGATGCCCATTCCCAGCCCCTGGCAAACAGAGGCTACGGCTACCCTCCTTCCCATCTTGGCTAATAGCCATGGATGGACCTATCCTCCATGAACTTATCTAGTTCTTTTTGAACCCTGTTATAGTCTTGGCCTTCACAACATCCTCTGCCAAAGAGTTTCACAGGTTGATTGTGCGTTGTGTAAAGAAATATTTCCTTTTGTTTGTTTAAAACCTGCTGCCTTTTAATTTCATTTGGTGACCCCTAGTTTGTGTGTTACAAGGAGTCAATAACACTTCCCTATTTACTTTCTCCACACCAGACATGATTTTATAGACCATTATTATATCCCCCCTTAGTCATCTCTTTTCCAAGCTGAAAAGTCCCAGTCTTATTAATCTCCACTCATATGGAAGCTGTTCCATACCCCTAATCATTTTTGTTGCCCTTTTCTGAACCTTTTCCAATTCCAATATATCTTTTTTGAGATGGGGCGACCACATCTGCACGCAGTATTCAAGATGTGGCCATACCATGGATTTATATGGAGGCAATATGATATTTTCTGTCTTAGTATCTATCCCTTTCTTAATGATGCCCAACATTTTGTTTGCTTTTTTGACTGCCACTGCACATTGAGTGGATATTTTCAGAGAACTATCTACAATGACTCCAAGATCTCTTTCTTGAGTGGTAATAGCTAATTTAGACCCTATCGTTTTATATGTATAGTTGGGATTATGCTTTCCAATGTGCATTACTTTGCATTTATCAACATTGAATTTCATCTGCCATTTTGTTGCCCAGTCACCCAGTTTTGAGAGATACTTTTGTAGCTTTTCAGTTTGCCTGGGATTTAACTATCCTGAATAGTTTTGTATCATCTGCAAATTTTGCCACCTCACTGTTTACCCTTTTCCAGATCATTTATGAATATGTTGAATAGGACTGGTCCAGTAGAGACCCCTGGGGGACACCACTGTTTACCTCATTCCATTCTGAAAACTGACTCTTTATTCTACCCTTTGTTTTCTACCTTTTAACCAGTTACCAATCCATGAGAGGACCTTCTCTCTTATCCTATGACAGTTTACTTTGCTTAAGAGCCTTTGGTGAGGGACCTTGTCAAAGGCTTTCTGAAAATCTAAGTACACTATATCCACTGGATCCGCCTTGTCCACATGCTTGTTGTCCCCCTCAAAGAATTCCAGTAGATTGGTGAGGCATGATTTCCCTTTACAAAAACTATGTTGACTCTTCCCCAACAAGTTATGTTCATCTATGTGTCTGATAAGCCTGTTCTTTATTATAGTTTCAACCAGTTTGTCTGGTACTGAAGTCAGGCTTATTGGCCTGTAATTGCCGGGATCACCTCTGGAGCCCTGTTACAGTTGCCCATAGCGTGGAAGACACCATCCACCCCTTCTTAAAGCAGCAAACAAAAACAAACAAACAAACAAAAAAAGGCTACATGGCAGGAACGCTGCCATCTGACTCCTTCATAGATAGGTTTCTAGCATCGCTATGACCCATCTCAAGGTTGCCACTATTAATGTTGTCTTGTCAAAAATGGCCACCTTTGAGGGATGAAGTGACAGAATCTGCCTACTTTCCATTTACACACAATAGGATTTACGTCTTGTCAACATTAGAAAGGGTTTCCTTGTAGAGACACAGGTTACACTACCAAGAGTGCTTTTGCTCGTATAGATATTCAGGCCTGTCTGCAAAGGCCAATACTTTAAGAATTTAGGTGTATTCTCATCACTTAGCTAGTTGTAGAGGTATAAAACAAGAATCAAAATCACAGTCTGCCTGTTTATAGGCCTTCTCTTACTGTGACAGTCTGAGGCCCTGTTCTTAGGCTAAGATCTTTGGCTAAGCAGCAGACGTCACATCCTCACATTCCAAACCAGACACATTAAAATAAGGCAATCTGGGGCTGTTAGAAAGGTGATCGATCTATCACCTCCAGAGAAAGGGAAAAGTCTAGAAGATTTAAAGGAAACTTAGTTTAATAGCATCCTGTCTGGCAAGAACTCACTTATCAAGAGCTGGGATGTAAAATCCTGATTTCTTTGTTGCTCTATCACTGTAGTCCCCATTTCCCTATGTTTGTATAATCTCTGTCTGGTTCTGTGATTGTTTCTGTCTGTTGTATAATTAATTTTGCTGGGTGTAAACTAATTAAGGTGGTGGGATAAAACTGGCTGGCTAATCATTTTTTTTTTTTTTCCAGTGTACAAAACCTTTATTCACCAATAAGTTAAAGTGCTTTCATAAATAGATGTTTAGTCTTTTGTACGCTGTTTAAGAGTATAAAGCTTTCAGTAAAAGTTTCATTTATTCTTCAGCCTCTGATCCTTCCTCATCTTGACTGATTTGGAAGTAGCGCAGCTCATATGTCTCCTTATCAGATGCAACCACACGAAGCCAGTCACGAAGGTTGTTCTTCTTGAGATATTTCTTTGTGAGGTATTTCAGATACCTTTTAGAGAACTGCTTCTCAGATATGACTGTGATCTTGTTCTTAAACCGTTCAATATGAACTATGTTCCCCAGGTTTCCAGTTTTGCCATTGACCTTAACCTTCTCCTTTAGGAACTGTTCAAAATTTCCAGAATCAAATATTCCATCTTCTACAGGATGGGTGAGGTCAAGGCTAAACTTCCAAGTTGATTTTTTTGACTTTCTGTCTTTTAGCGGCGCCATCTCGCCAGCGCCCAGGCCTCTCAAAAGGCCTGGCTAATCATGTTACAATATATTAGGCTTGGTTAGGTAAATTTCAGTAGAATGATTGGTTAAGGTATAGCTAAGCAGAACTCAAGTTTTACTATATAGTCTGCAGTCATTCAGGAAGTAAGGGGGGGAATGGGAACAGGGAATGGGGGAGGGGGAACTGGAATCATGTTTTGCAAAGGGCAGGAATGGGAACAGGGAATGGGGACAGGGACACAGGCAAGGCTCTGTGGAATCAGAGCTGGGAAGGGGAACACTAAAGAAGGAAATTGGAATCATTGCTTGCTGGAAGTAACAAAAATGATTAGGGGTATGGAGCAGATTCCATATGAGGAGAGAAGACTGGACCTTTTCAGCTTCGAAAAGAGACGATTAAGAGTGGATATGATAGAGTCTTATAAAATCTTGATTGGTGAGGAGAAAATGAATAAGGAAGTGTTATTTATCCCTTCATTTAACAAAAGAACCAGGGGTCATCCAATGAAATTAGTAGGCAGTAAGTTTAAAACAAAGTTTTAAAGGAAGTATTTCTTCACACAATGCACAGTCACCCGTGGAACTTTTTGCCAGAGATGTTGTGAAGGCCAAAATTATAACAGGGTTCAAAAAAGAACTAGATAAGTTCATGGAAGATTGGTCCATCAATGGCTATTAGCCAGGATGGGCAGGGATGCAACATCATGATCTGAAAGTCCCTAGCCTCTGTTGACCAGAAGCTGGGAGTGGACGACAGGGGATGGATCAATCAATGATTCCCTGTTCTGTTCATTCCCTCTGAAGCATGTGGAACAGTCACTTTCGGAAGACAGGATACTGGGATAGATGGACCATTGATCTGACCCAATATAGCCATTCTTACATAAAAAATTATAATAACAACAAATTTTAGTACAGAAACTCCCCAAGATAATGACCTCTTGAGATAGCGATGATGTGAGATAATGATCTTGGCAATTAATGCATTTTTAAAATCTTGGCCTACTAGGAAACATATATTTATAAAACTTTCCCAGTCACAAATATAGCTTCTGGAGAAAGGTCACTAAAACATAGTCCAATTAGGGTGACCAGAAAGCAAGTGTGAAAAATCGGGACGGGTGTGGGGAGTAATAGGAGCCTATATAAGAAAAAGACCCAAAAATCGGGACTGTCCCTATAAAATCGGGACATCTGGTCACCCTAAGTCCAATGCTCCTGGCTGCTGCTGTTTGTCATGCCACCGTTCACTCTATTGCTGTGCCCCAATAACCCTACACTGTCACCTTCTGCTGCCACCTGCCACTGTGACCTCTGTGAGTCGGTCTCTCGCGGTTCTACCCGACTCTCAGTGATTTCGGGGTGGGGGGGAACCTCGGTGCTAGTGCAGACTGGGGCATCTCTTCCATAGAAACACTGTCCCATAGCAGATCTAAGCACTTAGACCTGATTATCAGAGATTTCCGCTCTAGTGGTCACTTAAACCAAAAGACTCTCTATGAAGCCTAATCAGCTCGGTCTTTAAACAGTGGAGAGGCACAGGTCAAATAGTACTTGTGACTCAGGCAGACCATAAAGCAAAACACCTGTCCCCACCCTCTCTCTTGATGCCCTCAATCAGCACAGGCTAAGGACAGTTCTACTGCCCTTTACTCGTACAATAAAAACAACATTACCCCCTGCATTCAAGTGATTTCTAACCCAAACCCAGCCAAAATCTATCACTTGGGGAATACAGCTCTGTTTGGTGGATACCTAGGTAGATTAAGTGTGAATGTAAATACAATCTGGTCCTGAAGCCTTTCCCCCCAGTTCCCAGCTCATCACTAGCTGTCAGGGAGAGCTCAAATCATCATTTGAACTTATTAGGTTAGCCAACATCACAGAAATGAATGCACTGACAGTCACAAAAAACAAAAGCTGTATAAGGAAGCTAGTCTGTGTTAGCTAGTCTGTGTTCATACTTTTCAAATCTATTATACATTTTCAGATACACATATTTTATCATATACATTATATGCTTTTAAAGTGTGTATTAATGTTTCAATTTAAATTCAAATTCCCAAACAATCACTAAATTGGTAATACTGCATGTAACTAGTTCACAAAACTGGGGGGGGGGGGTGTTGGGAAAATTCAGGGGGGGTCTATACCCCCCCTAGGGGGGGTGTAGGGAAATCACTGCAGCCAGCAGCAGGACCCACCAGTACTGATGGGGGGGAGAAGGCAGAAAATACGGGACAATTTGCCCATTTTAAAGAAAAAGTCAGGACACCTGCGGGAGGGCTTAAATACGGGACTGTCCTGTTAAAGGCGGGAAGTCTGGTCACCCTAATTATCAGTGCATTCCCCCCTCCCCCCCGCATACTCTTAACTGATATAACTACATTGGCAAAACTTTTAGGTACAGGCCAGGCCTTAGTGGCACTAAAATGGTGCCTAAACTTTCTAGAATATTTCAAGGAGCAGCAGCTAGGGTGACCAGATGTCCCGATTTTATAGGGACAGTCCCGATGTTTGGGTCTTTTTCTTATACAGGCTCCTATTACTCCCCACCCCCATCCCGATTTTTCACACTTGCTGTCTGTCACCCTAGCAGCAGCTGACCCTAACTACAACAGCTGGACAAGTTTCTACACTCCTTGAAGGTGGCATCCTTTGTCAGAAATAGCTCCTTTGAGTCCTTTTTCTAGTGTAGCTGCATACGGTACAGCAACCTGGCTTTCCCATAGAGGAAGTGTCTGTTGTAGTACAGACCCATATTTCATAGAGCTATGGGGAAAACCTATTTCTAGCTTGCAAATGAAGCAGTTATGAATGTCACTAGGCAGAGTGTAAATTTGTATTAGAATGGCTTCAATTATCCTGGTCCTTAATGAGCAACCATAGACATGTTAGCTATGGCTCTAATCATGTCACTGGGCAGGGCTTCAAAGTGGTGGTGACCTCCTTTTGTTTCTGGGCCATTGGAACAGTGAGAATATTTGCTGTCTTAAGGGCACAAGCTGCCATTCAACCTAAAAGTATCACACTGTGGTTTTGTCTAAGCTAGAAAAAATAGTCTTGTCTTGTATTACAGCAACTGCCAACAATGGTGCAACTGCACCAGTGGTAGCAAGCAACAGTGTAAACATTGTAGGGGTTGGGGTGGGGAGAGAGAAGCATGCTCATTTGCTTTACCATCATATCATAAAAAACTATCTATACCAGAGGCTCAGTACTGATACAGCTGCACCACTGCAGATTTGAAAACAGCAGCAGATTTTTAAACTAGACCAATCTCCCACTGACCCACTATAAATTCTGCCTGAGAAAAGAAGATTTGTGCCCAAAAGCTAATAAAAATCATGGTCAGAAACTTTTCCCCTGTTGATAGGTCTTCTGGGAATGGTAGTTATCAGCTGAAGAACACTCTCACACTCATTGGTCACAGCAAGACACTCGCTGGCTGAGGAGTGAAAAAAGATAGACATAACGTCTTGTTTTTGTAGAGCGTGGGCTATATTAATCATAGTAAAACTTACTGGTGATTTAAACAGGCATGTCACTTACATACAGCCTGAGCAAAACCATACCACAAACACAGCTACAAGGCCTGATACTTTGACATATATTTGTAAAGACTAAGCAAATGATATCTTTCTGTTTTGAATGTAATAGCTGTTGTGTTGTTGATGTAAAAGGTGTTCTCTGTGCTTTTAATTGTATTGCCTCAGTTCACTAGTTGCATTCTGTGCAGGAATAAAATAGTGCTAATTAAATCATTTCCTAGTGTAGAGTAAAGACTGTCACTGCTGTTTTATGTTAAGTCCAACTGTAAAACTTCTAGCAATTCAGCTCTGCACACTTTAATACTTTTTGTATGCGTATTGTTCTTGTAATGGCCAGGTTAGGTTCTGGCTACATTTGGTTAGGGAGGGGTGGTCTGAGAGGATTCCTGCTTTGTCAGCTGTAGGCTAGGACATTCCGTCCTCATGAAAACAATCTTTCTGCACTTTGAAATTCTGGAGATAATGGAATGCAAACACCTCAAAAATTCTGACAATTGTTTAAATGCCACTCATTGTGTAACTTCTTGGACCTTGAGCTTTGTGTTTTAGAAGGATAACAGGACTGTCTTGAAAATCTAAGTACTTACACAAATACCTAGATGTAATGATCACTGGAATTTTACAAGGTCCTGTTGAAAAACTGTATTTGTCCAATGGACAAGCCCAGACATTTGCAGAGCGCTGCGTGGATACAAATGTATATCCACGGATGCAGATATCTGTGGATATAAATCAGTATCCGTGGAACCGCAGGGCTCCCCCAGGAACCGCAGTGGCAAAAGGAACAGAACGTGCGGTGGGGCCGCCACTCCCAAAAGCCAGCATCCCATGCCAGCAGCTCTTCCAAAGCGGCTGTACCGCTCCAGCCCCGCCCACTGGGGCGGGCACCGGGCTCACCAGCAGCTGTCCCTGATTGGGCTCTTGTGTTAAAGCGATGTGCATGCCCCCAGAAAGGAGACACAGATAGCTATGTGGAAGGGATGGGGGCAGGGCTGGGGCTGCGGGCAGGACAGCTGTGCCGGAGGAGCTGCCAGAGTGGGGCGCTGGCTCCTGGGAGCGGCAGCCCCACGTTCTGCTCCTTTTGCCGCTGTGGTTCTGCAGATACTGATTTGCATCCGTGCAGGGCCAGCCCTAGCCATTCTGGTACCCTATGCAGCCCCACGGCAGGGGTGTGGGGAGGGGCTGCTCCCAGGCCTCCACGGGGGGCAGGAACAGGCTTGAAGGGCAGGGGGGAAACCGCCCCCCAGCACGAGCCAGCGGAGCGGAGTGGGTTGGGTCGCTCCACTTCCTGCCGCCCGGTGATTGCAGGGCAGGCCCGAGCCCGCACTCACAGAGCGGCAGGAAGTGGAGTGACCCGGCCCCAGCCCGCTGCACTCTGCTCCCCTGACTCCCAGGCTTGGGGCGTTGGGAGAAACTACCCCCAGCACTCACTGGCAGCGGGGCTGGGGCTGGGTCGCTGCACTTCCCACCGCTGGTGAGTGCAGGGTGGCCCAACCCCTGCTGCAGTCTTCAGGGGAGTGGGGGCGGGGCTGGGGCGGAGCAGGGGCGGGAAGAGGCGGGGTGGGGGCGGAGCAGGGGCGGGGGCTTTGGAGAAGGGGTGGATTGGGGGTTGGGGCTGGGACGGAGCAGGGGTGGGGGCTTTGGGGAAAGAGTAGAGTGGGGGCTGGAGCAGCACGCAGCTGCGTAGGGCACCAGGAAATTTGGTTCCCCAAATTTCCTGGTGCCCTATGCAGCTGGGTACTTTGCGTATGGGTAGGGATGGCCCTGCATCTGTGGATATAAATTTGTATCTGCGCAGGGCTCTGCACATTTGTCTCTCTCTTGTGCAGACAAGGGCATAGCTACATTATAATGGCTACAGCTGTGCCACTGTAGTGTCGTAGCATAGATGCTTCCTACATCGATGGAAGAGGTTTTTCTGTCTCTGTAATTAATTCACCTCTCTGAGAGGTGGCTGGTAGCTAGGTTGATGGAAGAATTCTTCCATCGATTTAACTGTATCTACAGTGGGGATTAGGTCGACCTAATTATATCAAACAGGGAGCAAAATTTTTCACAGTCCTGAGCAATATACCTAGCTCAGTCTCATTTTTAGGTATAGACCAGGCCTACGTTAGTTGTCATGGGACAACAAAGCAAGTAGCTTTGTTGAGCTTTGGTAACTATCACTCATTCCTAACAGTAGTACATCTTTAAATGCTATCTGAAACAGGATCATGTCCTACAATGAAAATTCTCTCAATATCCAAAAACATAATTATCCAAACTTACTTTGTGTTCAATCTCCCTGGATACACAATAGCAGATTTGAAGGTAGCCATCCTGCAGCAAAAAAACTTCAGGACCAGACTTCAAAGAGAAACTGCCGAGCTTCAGTTCATTTGCAAATTTGACACCATCAGCTCAGGATTAAACAAAGACTATGAATGGCTAGCAAACTACACAAGCAGTTTTTCCTCCCTTGGTGTTCACACCTCAACTGCTAAAAGAAGGCCTCATCCTCCCTGATTGAACTAACGTCGTTATCTCTAGCCTAGCTCTTCCCTGCTTATTTATACCTGCCCCTGGACATTTCCACTGCATGCATCTGAAGAAGTGGGTATTCACCCATGAAAGCTTATGCTCCAATACATCTGTTAGTCTATAAAGTGCCACAGAACTCTTTGTCGCTTCTACAGATCCAGACTAACACGGCTACCCCTCTCTTACTTTGTGTTCTCCATGATGTTCTGATAAGCAAGGCTATACTATATTACGCTATTAAAATGATTACATAAGATTAGAATTAAACCTGTTGTGCAGTTCTTACCTTTATTCTCCTTCCACTCTCAAATAATTCAGGTCATAGAATATCAGGGTTGGAAGGTCATCTAGTCCAACCCCCTGCTCAAAGCAGGACCAATCCCCAATTTTTGCCCCATATCCCTAAATGGCCCCCTCAAGGATTGAACTCACAACCCTGGGTCTAGCAGGCCAATGCTCAAGCCACTGAGCTATCCCTCCCCTCGTCTGTTTTTTCCATTCCAAGATTTCCATTTAAAAAATTGGCAGTTGTAGGTTTCAGCAGAAAAATATAAAATGTTAAAAACCAAATGTTTTTGTTTAAAAAAAGATCTAATTTTGTGTTTAAAAAAAAAGATTTTGAATGAAAAATTTTGACCAGCTCTACTGACTTATACAATTAACAGTATAATTAGAATTATTTGTTTCTAGCAATAGTATTTACTATTACTAAAATTAATTTACATTTTATCTTTTTAATTTGAAGACCCTATACTTATTAGAATATTTGAATTAGGGATTAAAGGAGAGCAAAAAAGGAGAGGGAAGCTTCCCCACCTCTCCTTGGACTGAATAAGCAGCTCTTTTCCACACATTCCCCTCCTGTTTCAATCTACTTTAACAATTGATTTTCATACATTAGTAAAAATCAGTAATAAGTATGGCTATTGTGGGGGAGTTTGGAAACCAAACTAGCAAGCATGGGTGTCTTGATCTAGTACAGGGATGGCCAAACCTGTGGTTCCGGAGCCACAATGTGGCTCTTCAGAAGTTAATATGTGGCTCCTTGGATAGGCACTGACTCCGAGGTTGGAGCTACAGGCACCAACTTTCCAATGTGTCGGGGGGCGCTCACTGCTCAATCCCTGGCTCTGCCACAGGCCTTACCCCCACTTCACCCCTTTCTGCCCCCTCCGCTGAGCCTGCAGTGCCCTAGTTCCCCCCCCAGGAAACAGCTGATCCGGAGGTGCAGGGAGGAAGGGAGGGGGAGGTGCTGATCAGCGGGGCTGCCAGTGGGTGGGAGGCACTGGAAGCAGGGTGGGGGAGCTGATGGGAGTCTGCTGACATTACTGTGTCTCTTTGGCAATGTACATTGGTAAATTCTGGCTCCTTCTCAGGTTCAGATTGGCCACCCCAATGTAGTACCAGACCAAATCAAATGTATTTTAATCTGGCATTGAATTAGTTATGTGGATTATATGAAAGGCTCTCTGCTTTTATTCAATTGAATGAAATGCCATAGGTCACAGTCAACTGTACTATAACTAACATGTTGTAGCTGCATTTATTAAAGGATTCGAAAACTTTAAAATCAATAGTAGTAATTTCTACTAAAATAAATGTAATCAAATCTTATACTTCATTCAGCATTTAAAATGATTGACACAGAGGTCAGAAACATTCCCTTTTCCCAGCCCACCTCTATGGTATTACACAACTGGCAGGGTGCATGGTGGAAGCAAACAGCTACACAGGAAACACTGGATGGCCTAATATAGTATAGAGAATTTTATGTTCTTAATAAATAAAAAGGTGAAATAAAGATTTGCAGGGGAAAAACAGGATTACACAACAGACTTGCTGTTATTGATGGGCCCTAATTTTTCTCCTCTGACTGCCCTTAACTCTTCACCTCTACACCAATAAGTTTTTAATGAAATACTAGTAGTTTTTACAGAGTCTTACTAAAAACGTGGACTTTGTGGGACAAGAGGGAGAACATGAGCTGGAAAGGAAATGACTAGAAATACCTATCACTACATGCAACTTTTCCCTTTCCTGTGCCACAGTTTTTCACTTTACAGTTGAAACTGCTAACATTGGTTCAAACCGTTGTTCAAGTAAGTGTGTTTTTCCTGACCTCAGGCCAGGCAGGGATTTTTTGTCAGATGACCATAGCCTCGATCCTGTGATATGTTCCTTATGGGTCTGCAGAAATCCAGGCCTATGTTATATATGCCTGGTTAAAACCCGGTCTGTAGAACAATCACTGGGGGCGATGGCTGGGCCATACCCCAGTTACAAACCAGTTCAACAAGCGGGGGTCACTGTGGCTCATGCGCTGTTCAGCGCTCCAGGCTGGGCACCACGGGAATGGAGCAAACAACCCCGCAGCTTGGTACCCTGCTCCTGGTTTGCTGCCCGGGGTGGACACCTGGCTGCGGCGTGGCTGGCCGGGGAACAGGGCAGTGGGGCCAATGCAGAGGGATCGCGGGGCAGCAGGCAACCAGGGCAAGGGGGCCCTGTGGCCAGTGTGAAAAGGGTCGGTGAGGGCCAGGCCGGGGCAGAGCGGGGCTCACGCCTGCAGCTGCGGGGAGGAGGCGACGGGTCCCCACGGCCGGTCTGTCAGTCTGGGCGGGCGGAGGCAGCGCCTTGGCGGGGGCTGGGGATAGGCCCGGGCTAAGCAGCGGCCCCTCCCCTCTGGCAGCTTGCGGGCTACGCGCGGCGGGGCCCAGGCCAGAGACCCGGATGCATCTCGGGCCGGGCAGGCTCTCGAGGCCGCGAGGGGGCGCCCGCCTGCCGGGTGCGCAGCAAAGAAGCCGTGGGCGCTGTGTCGCGGAGCATCGGGGAAATGGCGGCGCTCGGAGCGGGCCTGGCCGCGGCCGCTCGCGGGGGGTAGCGGCACCTCCCCTCCCCCAGCGGCTGGCGGTGCGTGGGGACGGGCGCTCGGGCTTGCGGAGGGAGGGGCGGGGTAGGCCGGGCGCCTCGCCGCCTCCTGGTGGGCAGGCTCCGCGGAGCTGCGGAAGGAGGCCGCGCGGGGCCTGCCCGGGAACAAGAACAGGCGGCCGCGGGGCTGGGGCGAGAGGCGGGGGCTGAGGCGAGGGGACGGACCGAGGCGGCCGCTCCAGCCGTTGGGCGAGTCCGCAGCGGCGCGCGGCCCCCTCCCCTGGTGACTCAGCAGCGTCACGCCCGGGTCATGCTCAGACATGCCGGGCCGCGGCCAGCGGAGGAGCTAAGCCCCGACTTGCCTTCGCCTGGCGACGCTATTTAAAGGCGGCCCGGCCCCGCCGCTTCATGCCAGTGCAGCGCTTCAGCTCAGCCAGGTGAGGCCGGGGCCGCCGGGTCTGGCACGGCACGGCACGGAGTGCGGCCGGGCTCGGGGCGCTATCCCCGCCCTAGCCCTGCGGGGCCTGGCTCTGCTCCTCCGGGCGGACTCCCCGCTTCTCCCGTGGCCGGGCAAGCTGCTAACCCCGGCTGTCTTCCTTGCAGGCAAATGTGCAACACCAAGATGTCAGCTGGGCCGGACGACCGCCTCGGCGCCTCTGCCATCCCCGCCGCCGAGCAAGAGGCCCTGGTGAGTAGCCCTGGCCCCTGGCTCTCGGACACCGAGGTGTTCCTGCTGGCTGCGGGGCTTGGCTCTACTGGACCTGCTGGTAGACAGGTGTCGAGAGTGTGGATGCGGACTGCTCCTACCTCAATGCTAGGAAACGCAGATGTTAATATTGGGTTAAAGCCGGGGAAGTTAACGTGGATTCTCCACAACTGTGCGATTAAAGAGTAAATCAGCTTTCACGGTTGGGAGTGAAGGATGACACAGCTACCTATACTTCGTGGTTCTGGGATTTTGTTGCATTTAAATGTGTTCTTAAAGAAATGTTTTTAACAGGTGTTTGAATTTAATGCCAAGTTTGAGCCCCAAACAGATTACTAGATCCATTCAGAATATAAACCCCATAAAAATAGCATTTACAATGGAAATCTCGACAGAATCATATTAGAGCATTGGGGAAAGTGTATGTTCTAGCATTACATGGTGTTTGTATTGTTTTTGAGAGAGTGTGAATTTAACTGATTCCATTTAACTGTATGGTGACAGGTTTCAGAGTGGTAGCTGTGTTAGTCTGTATCAGCAAATACAATGAGGAGTCCTTGTGGCACCTCAGAGACTAACACATTTATTTGGCCAAATACATTTGTTAGTTTCTAAGGTGTCACAGGGACTCCTCGTTGTTTTCATTTAACTGTAGGTTTTCAATATGTCATCTTGTGCTGCATTAGAACTTAAAAGCAAAACAGGGTAAAAGACATAGACCTTAAAATGAAAAGCCCAGGGGTACGGTGATTCATTAAGTGTGTCACTCTTCTGTCTGAGTACTGTACCAGAGCTGCAGTAATCGTGTTAGTCACTATCCTATGGTTTCTTTCACATCAGATGTGACTTAAGTTATTAAAAAAGTTATGGCATGCTGTTCCAAGTGAATTTACTTTGTTAGAAAAGTTAAGCAGTTACTAATAGTTTAAAAGGCTAGAAAGGTAGGAAAACAACATGTAAAAAGCCAGATGTTCATGAAAGAATACCATGCAGCTTAGGATGGAAAAATAGTGATTTATTTAAAATCAAAATATCTTAAAAGTCAGGGGTCTTCTCATGGAAATCAAGGTCTTGATCTGCAATCAGATCTACAGTGCCTGGGTGGACCCTTGTGTTTGTATAGAGTCACCTTGACATCAGTAGGGCTCCTTGTGGTCACAAGCTTCCTCCCACACCTATCCAGTTGCAGGATCAAATCTTAAATAATTAAGGGCTTAAGTAATACACTGGCAATTTACAACGCTGCAGCTTTCTCACTCAGGGATGTGAAAAAACACCCCCCTGAGTACAGCAAGTTTCAGTGCTGTAAAGCTCCAGTATAGACAGTGCATCAGCGCTGGGAGCAGCTGCGCCCCTCGTGGAGGTGGGGGTTTTTTTTGTTTTATTTTGGTTTTTTTTTTTTTTTTAGAGCGCTGGGAGAGCTCTTTCCCAGCACTCTGCCGCGACTGCACAAGCCACGTTTAGTGTTTCCAGTGTAAACTAGCTCTACGTTCTGTTTACTTATGGTACATTCTCTCCATTTCAGTGAGATGTTCAATCCCTTTATGAATCTGTTGTAAAAACATATGAATGGCCATACTGGGTCAGACCAATGGTCCACCTAGCCCAGAATCCTGTCTTTCGACAATGCCTGGTGCCAGATGCTTCAGAGGGAAAGAATGATACAGGGCAATTTACCGAGTGATCCATCCATCCCCCTGTTGTCCAGTCCCAGCTTCTGGCAGTCAAAGTTTAGGGACACCTACAGCATGGGGTTGCATCCCCGACCATCTTGGCTAATAGCCATTAATGAACTTATCTAGTACTTTTTTGAACCCACTTATACATTGGGCCTTCTTAACATCCTCTGGCACCGAGTTCCACAGGTTGACTGTGCATTGTGTGAAGAAGTACATCCTTCTGTTTGTTTTAAACCTGCTACCTACTAATTTCATTGGGTGATCCCTAGTTTTATGTTATGTGAAGGGGTAAATAATCCTTACTCACTTTCTCCACACCATTCATGATTTTATAGTCCTCTGTCACATTCCCTTGAAGTCATCTCTTTTTTTTTTTTAAGGGTATGTTTATACTACCCGCTGGATCAGCGGGCAGCGATCGATCCAGCGGGGGTCGATTTATCATATCTAGTCTAGATGCAATAAATCGACCCCCGAGTGCTCTCCCGTCGACTCCTGTACTCCACCACTGCGAGAAGCACAGGCGGAGTCGATGGGGGAGCAACAGCAGTCGACTCACCGCAGGGAAGATGCGGTGGTGAGTAGGTCGACTTCAACTACGTGAACCTCCCCGCCCCCTCGTGTAGACCAAGTTGCATAACTTAGATCGATTTCCCCTCCTCCCCCAGTGTAGACCAAGATGAACAGTCTGTCTATTTAATCTCTCCTCAGATGGAAGCTGTTTTATACCCCCTAATCATTGTTGTTGCCCCTCTGTATTTATTTTAATTCTAATCTATATTTTCTGAGAGGGGACAACCACAACTGCATGCAGTATTCAAGGTGTGGGCTTACCATGGATTTATCTAGAGGCATTATGATATTTAGTGTCTTATTATTTATCCCTTTCCTAATGGTTCCTAACATACTGTTAGCTTTTTTGGCTGCTGCTGCACATTGAGTGGATATTTTCAGAGAACTATCTGCAATGACTCCAAGATCTTTCTTGAGTGGTAACAACTAATTTAGGGCTGGTCCACACTAACCCCCCCGTTCGAACTAAGATACGCAACTTCAGCTACGTTATTCACGTAGTTGAAGTCGAAGTATCTTAGTTCGAACTACAAGGTACTTACCGCGGGTCCACACGTGGCAGGCAGGCTCCCCCGTCGACTCCGTGTACTCCTCTCGCGGAGCAGGAGTACCGGTGTCGACGGCGAGCACTTCTGGGATCGATTTATTGCGTCTAGACAAGACGCGATAAATCGATCCCAGAAGATCGATTGCTTACCGCCGAACCCGGAGGTAAGTATAGACTCCATCATTTTGTATATATGGTTGGAATTACTTTTTCCAGTGTGCATTACTTTGCATTTATCAGCATTACATTTATCACAAGCTAAATATGAGTCAATAGTGTAACACTATGGCAAAAAAAAGCGAACATTCTAGGCTGCATTAGCCAGCAGTGTTGTAAGCAAGACACAAGAAATAATTCTTCTGCTCTACTCCGTGCTGATTAGGCCTCCGCTGGAGACTTGTGTCTAGTTCTGGATGCCACATTTCAGGAAAGATTTAGACAAATTGGAGAACGTCCAGAGAAGAGCAGCAAAAATGATTAAAGGTCTAAAAAACATGGGTTTGTTTAGTCTGGAGAAGAGAAGACTGAGAAGCGGACAGAACAGTTTTCAAGTACATGATTTTTCTCCCTCCTTGTAACAACCTTTTATTCTCTTTACCCTCTGAGGATAGAACAAGAAGCAATGGGCTTAAATTGTGGCAAGGGTGGTTTAGGTTGGACATTAGGAAAAACTTCCTGTCAGGGTGGTTAAGCACTGGAATAAATTGTCTAGGGAGGTTGTGCAATCTCCATCATTGACGATTTTTAAGAGCAGGTTAGATAAACACCTGTCAGGAATGGTCTAGAAATAATTAGTCCTTTCATAAGTGCAGGGGACTGGACTAGAAGATCTCTCAAGGTCCTTTCCAGTCCTACGATTCTATGATTGGATTTCATCTGACATTTTGTTGCCCAATCACCCAATTTTGTGAGATCCATTTGTAACTCTTCACAGTCAGCTTTGGACTTAACAATCTTGAGTATTTTTATATTGTCTACAAACCTTGCCACTCACTGTTTACCCCTTTTTCTAGATAATTTATAAATATATTGAACCGCACTGGTCCCAGTACAGATCCTTGAGGGACCCCGCTATTTACCTCTTTCCATTTTGAAAACTGACCACTTATTTCTGCCCTTTGTTTCCTAATTTTTAATACTGATCTATAAGAGGACCTTCCCTCTTATCCCATGACTTCTTAGTTTACTTAAGAGCCTTTTGGTGAGAGACCTTGTTAAAGGCCTTCTGAAAGTCTAGGTATATCTGCTGGATCACCCTTGTCCACATTTGTTGACACCTTCAAATAATTTTACTAGATTGGACTCTGCATGATTTCCCTTTACAAAAGCCGTTGACTATTCCCCAACATATCATGCACATATATAGCAGGGGTAGTTGATAGGCAGACTACGTGCCAAATCCGGACCCCAAAATCTTATTTACTTATAATTATTGTTACTGAACTGTATTTTATTTAAAAAAAAAATAAAAAAAAATAATTGAAAACTTTTCTCTGGAGTCTGAACTTTGCCTATACCTTGACCAAGATATTTGGACCTTGATAAAAAAATAATTGACTACCCTTGATCTATAGTAAAGAACACAATTATCAGGCACGCAGTTTCAGCCAGTTTGCCTGGTACTGATGTTAGGCTTACGAGCCTGTAATTTCCAGCATTGCCTCGAGGCTTTTTTTTTTTTTTTTTTAAATCGTTATTATGTTAGCTACTTGCCAGATAGCTAGTGCAGAGGCTAATTTAAACAATAGGTTATATACCAGAGTTGTTACTCTGCAGTTTCACGTTTGAATTCCTTTAGAACTCTTGGGTGAATACCAATCTGGTCCTGGTGACTTATTACGCTTATATTTATCAATTTGTTCCAAAACCACCTTTACTGATACATCAGTCTGGGATGGTTCCTCAGATTTGTTACCTCAAAAGAATGGCTAAGGTATTGGAATCTCCCCCATATCCTCTGCAGTGAAGACCGATGCAGTTGCCTTGTCTTCATTGAGTGCTCCTTTAGCACCTTGATCTCTAGTGGCCCCACTGATTCTTTGGCAGACTTCCTGCTTCTGATGTGCTTTAAAAAATTTGCGGTTAGTTTGTCTTTTACTAGTTGCTCTTCAAATTCTTTTTTGGCCTCCCTAATTATACTTTTACACTTGATTTGATGGAGTTTGTTCCTTTCTATTGTATATCCCATCTGTTGCTTTTCAGTGATATGTTTGTATTGTTGGGTTGAGCCAGTAATTAGGTTGCCTAACACTTTCCATATAAAAAATTCTTGTGGCCCTTTTGTTTTTAGAAGCTCTAACTGCTTCATAGGTTGCATCAAACCTTTGAAATATGGTAGAAGGAAAGTCCTTGAGCGGAAGAGCTGTCCCTTTTGTCCCATGACATTCAGTTCAGGTTTTGCTGAGAGATGCATTTTTGAAAAAGCCATTTCCCTTCTCTCACCTGTTCTTCAGAAATATTTTGTCTCAATGCTGAAATAACTAAACACGAACGTTAGGACCAGGTTCATGCTGCTGCTGAGCCTGCAACAGCAGCATCACACTCTATATTGGGAACGCTTAAGAACTGTTAGAGCTGCTGTAGCACAAGAAGATGTGGGGAGAGAGACACAGGGGCTTACGCCCAAACCCAGCAAATAGTTCTAATGAGCCATTAAATTAACTTTGAGGGCACCATGTGGGGTAGGAGCTGCCACATCTCCTGGTGGTACGAGAGAGGTAGCCTGGGTCCCCCCTTGGGATAACAGCCATCTATTTACCAGCTAATGTTGTAAGTCTTGTAGTTCAAGGGGAAGCAGTCTGTGCTACATTGCTGAAAGTTCAGGGTTCACACCCAAGTGATGATGTATGATTTGGGGGAGGGAGGATTATTATAGTTGCGTGTAATAGGATTTGTTTATCTTTTTTCTTAAAAAGAAAAACCTAGGAAATTATGTAAGCATGTAAACAAATCTTATTTAGGTTGCAAAGACTGTCGTTGCCTGTGCAACCTTACTTTAGCCTCCATGTGCATATGTATTTTGGCACAGTCTTTAATTATGTGATGATATCACAGATTTCCACAGGACCACTGTTTCATTTGATGTGAATGGTAAATGCATCGGGGGAAGGGTGTGTGTGTGTGTGTGACAAAATTAAGATTGCACAGGGCACCAAAAACCTGCCATATCCTAATTTTGAGGTGCTTGATTTTTTTTTAATGTAAATAACTTGTGGGTGTAATACACAAGTAATCTATGGTGCTTTGGACTCTTGGGGGAGGACGTGCACTATAAAAATGAAATGTGTTATTTGCCTTTTTTTTCTTTCAGGTTAAACCGAAGCCACTATTGTTGAAGTTGTTAAAATTTGCTGGTGCCCAAAAAGACACTTTTACAATGAAGGAGGTAAATTATCAGAACTTCTCATTAGCAATGATGGATAGCAATAAATATAAGTTTCACTCTTACAAGTTTACCATACTTATTAGTTACCCCATAATGAAAGAAAAATAATGTGGTTTATTGGATAGAGCATTGGTGTGGAAGCTGGGAGATGGTTCTGTTCCTGGCTCTGCCACAATCTTGCTTTGTGACCTTGGTCAAGTCACTTAACTTCTAGATCACAGTTTCTCTGTCTGTAAAATGGAGTACTGTATATAGCTTTGAGAACTACAGATGAAAATTGCTATGTAAAGTAGTATTTATTTATAACACTTAATATTAATATAGCGTTGCAGGTGATAATTGAAAGGAGAATAGCCTCTTTAGGGGGTTTGAAATAGGTTATTTTATATTGGTTTTATACGTTAAAGTTATAAATATATTTAATATAGCTATATTTGACTTGCATTGTAGGTAATATTCTATCTTGGCCAATATATTATGTCTAAACAATTATATGATGAAAAACAGCAGCATATTGTCCATTGTGCAGATGATCTTCTTGGAGATCTATTTGGAGTACCAAGCTTTTCGGTAAAAGAACACAGGTAACATTTCATATTCTTTGTGAGAGAGATCAGTATGAAATGTATGTAACACACTGAACATATGTGTCGGTTTGCAATTTGTTGCATATTTTATTTGCATAAGTCTTGACAGATGGAATTGTCATAATTGTATGCCCCCGGCCAGGTGTCTAGTTTTTTAGAGGGAGGCCTGATTCAGCCCGCATTTATATCTATAACTGCCAGACCTCAGAAGCAACACAGACGTCTGAGGTTCAGTAACCTTAGGGGCTTCTGTCTACTTTGAAGAGAGATTCTCCCCTCCACCCTTTGAGATAACAGCAACATAATTTAGACATTACACATGCACTTAAGACTGTCCCCTTTCCATTATGAACTCCTTATGCATGGGAGACCAAGTCCAGTAAAGAGGGTTGCAGAGAAGAGGCATACACTCTTTTTTTTTTTTTTTTTTTTTTTTCCCTCCCTTCTCCAGGCAGCTACACAACTCATCAGTGCAAAGTGATGGTGGTTGAAGATTTCCCTTTGCAGCAGGCTAAACTTTCTTCTGAAATAGGTTATATTGCTGCAAAGCCAGTATGCATGACCTGGGTCTTGCCACTGCCCTAAAAGTTAAAGATCTTTTTCTCTGACTTAAACCTTGAAATAATGCTGTACAAGTTCCATTAAAAATGCTTTGAATCATGACTAGAGATGGTCCAACTGCTGGTTAAGTGAGAAATGGCTTTTTGACAAAATTGAAACTTTCAGAAGAAAATTCCTGATCTTGTTGAAATTTTTCATGTTTTGAGAAAATTTCAAAATGGAATTTTCTCCAACTTTTAAGAAAAAAGCATTTAAAGTTTCTTCAGTTTGTTTTGGTGGGGGGGGGGGGGAACACTTTCACTTTTTATACTATTTTTCCTTTTTACAATAGGGTGGTGAAAGGAGTAGAAAGCTTAAAAAAGCAAAAGCAAAGTGTTGGTCATGTTTTCCCCACCAAAATAAAATGAAAACATCCAAAAATGCTGTGAAAATTTTTGAGGAAAACAGAAACATTTTCATTTCTTTTGAATTTTTCATAAAAAGCAGCTACCTCTTTTTCAGTCAGCTCTGATCATGACACTACAAAATAATCAATGTTTTTTCGGCTTGGTCTTTCTCTCCTCTAGTTTGGCTAAATTTACCACAGTAAATGGGAACTTCTAATTTATAATTTTTAAATGTATGAAATGTCTATTTTGTCTCCCTTCAAGGAAAGTATACTCAATGATTTCCAGAAACTTGATAGCAGTCAGTCAACAAGGTAAGTTAGTGTTGAAAGGCCTTTTTGGGGGGGAGGGAGGGAGGGTGGTCTTAATGCAAAAATTCTGAAAGCTGTATCTTGCTTTTGTAGGCGATATTCAGTTAACTTCAGTCATTGATAGATGATGTAATTATTGTCACATTTTTGTAGCACTGTTGGAGGTGAATTGCATCTTTTACAAATAGACTGTTTGAGATTATGGGTCTAGCACAGAAAATGGGCTTGAACTTGCTCATAGTGAAGTCAGTGGCAAAACTTTCATTGGCTTCAATGGAAACAGGATAAGGTATTATGTGCAGACTTTGATTCCGCTTTCTTTACATACTCAACTCACATTAAGAAATATATTTTAAAAACAAAATATTTGAAAATTGGTTCATCCTTAACTACCCTGTCTAATTCGAGTTAACATTTCTCTTGTAATAGTTGACATGATAAACAGTAAAAGCAGGAAAAAAATCTATATACTTTGTTCCTATGAGTTTAACAAATCCATATATAATTTCATAAAATAGACTATGGTCTATTTAAATTTACTCACATCTGCAAGAAAAGGATGGATAATGCAGCTGTGATGTAATTTAAATTTAAGAAATGAGTGAAATGAAAGTTAAATATAGGGGTGAATTTTTTTTAAAAAGGCTCTTAAAACTACATTTATACATGTAATCTGCTTGATTTTTTCCAAAGTATGGAGCACCTAACATCTCCCATTGGCTTCAGTGGGTGCAGTTGAGTGCTCAACACATGAAAATCAGGCAAGTGCCTAAATACAGACTTTTGGGCTTAACGTTAGGCTCATATTTTTGAAAATTTTGGCCAGAACAGCAGAGTAGAAGATATCAGAGATACCCTCTTTATTTGACTAGACTATGTGCTTACTATACTTAAATAACTAGTTGCATTGTGTAGTTCAGGGTCCATTCTAACAATGTAGTTAGAATAGTTATTATTATTAGTGACTATAAACATCTCTTGCAGAGCTTGATGTCTTCTTTTGTAAACCAGTGGATCTTGTATGTGTCCCCTTGTAAATAGTGTAGTACAGGGGTTTGGGCGAGGACCCTTGGGGTCGCGAGGTTATTACATGGGGGGTTGCGAGCTGTCAGCCTCAACCCCAAACCTCACTTTGCCTCCAACATTTATAATGGTGTTAAATATATAAACAAGTGTTTTTAATTTATAAGGGGGGGGGGGTTGCACTCAGAGGCTTGCTATGTGAAAGGGGTCACCAGTACAATAGTTTGAGAACCACTGGTGTAGTATCATGTTGATACAAGCTAAAAAGTGTGTTTTATTTATAAGAATATTTTCTCCCAATATTCTTTCATCTGTGAAAATCCTAAATCAGTTGCATTTCTTTTTTCTTATAATTGTGTATGTAATGTTACAAAGAAAACCTTGAACATTTCTTAAGAGTATGAAATGATTTTGTAAATGTTAAATATACTCTGAATTAAGATTTAAAACAATATGTACAAAGTATTTGCAGTATATTTTTTACAACTTTCACTGCAGTCCCTCGAGCCTGCAGATATTTCCTTTATGATGCATTGCATTATGTATTTTTCTTTTTCAGAGTCAATGGAAGCAAACACATCTGCAAATGAGACCAGGTGCCAACTTGAAAAAGGCAATGTTCTAAAGGTCATCTAACTACTTGATACATTCTAACATATGCACTCTTTCAAGTTTCACAACTTCATTTGCTTTACCATTGAGATTTGGATGCAGTTGAAAGATTAAAATTAATTTAATCCTATCCACATTAATATTATGCTTACTTAGTATTTTTGTTAAACAGGAATCCATGCAAGAGTTAGTTGACGAAAAACAGACATCCCCAAATTTGACTGCTAAACCAACTACCTCTTCTAGGAGGATGCTCAGTGAATCTGGTATGTGCACATTTATAATGCAGGATTTTCAATATTTTATACCTTTCAAGAGCATGTACACCTAGAGCAAACTTGTATGTCACGGGCTCATGTCATCTTTTGTGGAGGTGTCCGCATTTTCCTGTTTTTAGGCATTGTGAAAGGTACCAGATTGATAGCCCTGGAGAATGAGCTTATCCGTAGAATAGATACAATGTGGGTAATGGCAATACAGACTTCCCACATGTTTGTACGTCTCCTAGCACAGCGGTTTTCAATCTTTTTTTTTTTTTTTCCATTTGTGGGCCCCTAAAAAATTTCGACAGCAGGTATGGATCCCTTTGGGAACCATAGTCTGCATACCCCTAGGGGTCTATGGACCACAGGTTGAAAACCGCTCTCCTAGCAAATGGGGCTCTGGTCAGTGACTAAGGCTTCTAGGTGCTATGATAATACATATAATAACCTCACCAGCATGGTACAGTCCTGCAAGGACTACCAGTAGGGTGATAGGGTAACTCAGTCTCCATGCCTGTTCAATCCTTTGCCTTTATATTGATGTCACTAACAAGGGTATCAGTGGTGTTTTCTTTATGATGTGGACATCTTTTCACACACTGCACTGAGACTATCAAACTGATGTCCGGTAACTCTCCAGACAGCCACCAGATTATAACTTTTGGTTGCTGTTTGTAACTTACTTGTATTGGATTTAAGCCAGTGACATAGGGGTGAAAGGGTCTATTTTATTCAGTTATCTTGGTCCAGATCTTGACAAGTATTTAGTCACCTAAATACCTGCGAAAATTTGGCCCTTTGATTCTCTTCTCTACCTCTCCCCTCTACATGGCAACTTAATATTTATTGGTTAATGCATCCTTAAAATCTGAGGTGGTGTTTCTGATATTTAGTAGCTGTAATTAGTAGGTGTTTTTGAGTGTTCTTAGGGTTTTTTGAGTTATGTTTAACTTTCAACCTCTTGGTGGTGACACTTCATAACTTTCAATTATATGTACTACGCACTGGTAATTTCCACACCAACCTGCATTTTATCACTTCTTATCTGGTGATTCTTGATAGTTGTGATTAATTGAGTAACAATAACCTTTCACATAAAATCATAGCATGCAATATTTATTTTGTTTTCCTGTGTTCAGTAATATTTTGTTCAGTTGCTTGATCTATGTAAGTTTATTTCTGATATGCTTATCTTTATAGTATTTAGGCAGCAGTCATCCTAACCTATCGTAAAACTGTACTGCATTTATAAGCCATTCACACTACATTAAAAGAACTCTTTAATGTTGTAACTCAAGCTGGTGAAAGGATGAAAATTCACAGTTAAGGATTATAACTTGTAATACTTACACACAACCCAGAGTAATCAAGTGTTCTGTTGTGCCTGCTTATTGCAAGCTTAATCATTAACTCTGTTTTTGCATCAATTTGTCAGTTTATTACAGCCTTAAAATTCTTTTAATATAGTGTGTTTATGTACACTGTTTTTTTAATTTGTAGGAAATCTTCCCCTTAAACCACTATGCTCGTTACATTGGGATGGTAGCGGCTCCTTTGGAGCCGCTACTATTTCACTGTAAATATTTAGAAACCGTGTTGGCATGTTATCAGTACCTCATGGAGAGATGACAACTTAATGAGGACAACGATGGACAGGAGCAACGGTTGGGCCTGGGGGCATCTAAGTTTGAAGGTTGGGGCTCTCAGGGCGAAAAAAGAAAAGAGAGGGACTGAGCCAAGAAGCATCAAGGGAAAGTAAGAGGAGTCACAAAGTATGTACAAGTGTTTTGTTCATTTTTTTTTTCTTTCTTTTAAAACTAAAGATGCCAGGCTTTGAGTCCCTGGGGTGGATTTTTCAAACCTTTTTTTTACAGTGCAAAGAAAGGATTGGGCAATAGAGCGAGTTTGTGAAAGGCACCTATAGGCGGCAGCAGGCTCTGTTGAATGCTCATTGAACCAATTTGCCAATCCTGGTAGGGAATTTCACTCCACTGCATTTATTGCACAGTGAGTTGGCAGCTGCTTTTTAAGTCTGTCAAGTTTTTATAATGCCTTTTTTTTAATGCGGGGGAGTTGAATTTTGATACATTTATCCCCAAAATGCTGTCTCCCTACTCACTCCCTCCTTCATGCTACCAGAGTCCAAAACGTCAGAAACAAACAAAAAGCAGTGTTTTTGAGTTCTTCAGCTTAAAACAATGTTTCCACAGTTGACATCTTGAACATCATGTTTTAGCCTTGAAGGAATTTTTAGTGTGGACTTTTATACCCCCACAAATTGGGGTTATAATAGAAATCCTGATACCAATAAATACACTGTTGCATGCAAAGCTAAAATAAAATCATCAATTTCCAGAGATGGCCAGGAGTTCGTTCTTATGATTCCTTAATCATAGTATCTACTGCCTGGAGAAATTACCATTTATACATCTTACTAATGGGCGGTCAGCGAAAAACAGCCTCAGAAATGTCAGTGTTTTGCCCATTTTACACCATTTTGTTTTAGGAATATGGCAAGAATATGTTTCATTGTCGCTTTAAAATAGGTCAGGTGCCTTTATTTAATTTACCATTGAAAAACACTGAATAATTGTAATATTGAAGTTCTGAATAAGTAAAATCCAGTTTAAACGTCTACTAAAATGCATGTAACATTGTTTGCTTCATAGACGCCTTTGGATTAATAAGCCTTTTTTCTCTGACACAGAAGAAAGTTCTTCAGATGAACAACCTAGTGAAAGAAGAAAACGGCATAAGTCAGACAGCATTTCGCTCACATTTGATGAAAGCCTTTCGTGGTGTGTTGTAAGTGGGCTATGCTGCGAAGCAAGCAACAGCAGCGACTCAGTAGACTCTGCAAGTCCTGTAAGCAAGATGTATTTTTAATTATGTTGAATTCTCAAATTTCCCAGACATGCATCTTGGTTATCGCATTAATAGTTGAACCAAATAATGCTTCTAGTGATATCAGAGAACCCGAGTGTTGTATTTTATGTGGCTTGGATCACAAAACTTAAGAATGGAATTTTCTTAAATCTTCATTATGAATATTCAGAAAAGGAAGCAAAACAAATGAGTTCTTAGACCTTGGTAAGTAGACAAAGAAAAGTGGTGCCTCTGAATTGTGTATGAATATCTGTATTCCCAGCGAGAGTGTGTTTAGTGATTTAGAGTAAGTTATTTACACTTGTCTCAGTTTCCCATCTATAAAATGTGGGTTCATATTTACACACCTTTGTTAAAGCATTTTGAGATTTGATAAAAGATGCTGTAAGTATTACACAGTTTCAGTACACAAGTGAAATATTTGTTAAATTCACACAAAATATCATCATCTGCTTTTCTGTATATTTTAAATGTTAGCAAATGTAAGTTCAAACTTCACTTGTATTGTATTTCAACATACTAGTTTTGGAGCCAGTTCCAATGTTCTTTTCATTCATTTAAAATAATTGTTAAAGGTTTTATAAATCCAATAATATATTTCTAAATTGTGCAACTGCAGCAGAAATCCCAACATCTTGAGTGGTATGAGGTATTTGGCTGAGATATGATTATCATCTCTGGCTAGAAGCCATTTAAACAGTGTTTCTTTACTATTCTGTTTAAATACACATGTAGCAGCATGAGTTATAAGAATGTATTAATGAAGTTAAATATATTCCCCCCTCCCCTTTTTATTCAGGGTCTTCATGCCAGTTCCTTAAGTGAAAACTCTGATGATTGGTTTGACCAGAGTTCTGTTTCAGACCAGTTCAGTGTTGAGTTTGAAGTTGAGTCCATTTATTCCGAAGATTATAGCCATAATGAAGAAGGACAAGAGCTCACAGATGAAGATGATGAGGCATGTATATTCTCTTCCCCCCCCCCCCCCCCCCCGAAAAAAAATCTGAAATGTTCTAGCAGAAGCATTTTGTTGGAATCCGATATGAAACATTTCCATAGTCGTCTTTCATGACTGTATGTGCTGTATGGCAAATATGTACTGCCATTCTTTATACTGAGTTTTCTTTGTACAAATGTAGTCATGATTCTTCAAGAAGCTACCTGTAGGCAGAGCTCCATTGGGGTCATTTATAGGGCCTGAAGGAACCATTACAATAATTTAATCTGACTTCCTCCATAACATAGGCCATCGAATTTCATCCAGTAAAATTCACTGGCTGGCTGTTGAAGTTACTGGGGTTCAGTGCAGGGTTAGGAGTCCGCTTATGCATGGTTTCATGCAGGATAAAGGCATTATCTTGGAATATGTATATGAACTTTACTGAAAGACAACCTCATAATAATTTTTGAAAGGCAAAACATTAAATAGGATATTTATCTGCATAAAGTTAAAAGTGAATAGAAGTACTTTTAGAATACATTTTAAAAAACTATTTAAAATCTTATATCGGGAGTTGCCAAACTTGCTGACCCTCAGAGTCATATACAACACTCTTCAGAGCCAAGGCACACCTGCTGGGGCTCGGAGCTTCAGTTCTGTGGAAGATGCCTGCCAGGACTTGGAGTTTCAGCCCCGCTCTCACTGAAGCCCCGAGCCCTGGCAGGCATGCCCAGCAGGGCTGAAACCCAAAGTCTCCCTCTCCTCCCCTCCCGCCCCCCGGGGCAGAAGCCACTACCTCATCACCCTGCTGCAAGGCAGCAGAGGTCCCAAGCTCCCCTCCCCAAGTCTGGTAGATGGAGTGTGGGGGGCTCTGTGAGCCACACTTTAACAGTAAAAGAGTTGCATGCGGCTCGCGAGCCACAGTTTGGCCACTCCTGTCTCATATCATTAAGAGACAGCATAGGTAGCCTTAAAAATTGCACTGCACCATAGAGCTCAGTATTTGTATTCGAATTAGTGTCTTTCATTTACTGTGTTGACTAGTGAAATATTCATATTGCTAAAGCTTTTGTTCACAATTGACATGATCCATTTGAAGGAGGCCCACTGTTGTCTGTCTGTGTTGTAAATCTTCCAAGAGGTAGTTCCCAAATGAAAACAAAAGTTTCTAGTGCTGGTAATTGATTAGTGTTGTCTGTACCCGTAAGTAGTAGTGCTCCCTCTTAATTTGGTACGCCAAGAAAATATGTGTAGTATATAGCCACATGATCTAGAACTTTAGCAAGTACTATTTTCTCTCTGGTAAAGTTTTTTTTAAAGAGAATATTCTGTCAAGTGTGCTTTACTACTTGTTCAGGGTTGTTTTTAATAAAATGTTTAAAATTAAACACCAAGTAAAAGAAAGTTTAAAATATATTTTCTTCCATCAGGTATATCAGGTGACGATATATCAGACTGAAGAGAGTGATGCTGATTCATTCGATGAAGATCCTGAAATTTCACTAGCTGTGAGTAAATCCTTGGTTCATAAAAAATCACAAGTCTTGTGAAATGAAAGACCAGGACTGGGAACATATATGAATTTGGTGGATACTGCAGTGATTTTAAAAGTAAAATCTGACTTTTTCTTGCATTAAAAGGAAAATGATAGAGGTCTTTCAGTTACCAACCTATAAATCAGTCTTTCTCTATGCCGTTTTAAAGTTGTGGACACAGGAATTTTAAATTTTACTGGCTCGCTCAGAGAAAGGGGCACACAGTTTAGAGCCTCGACCTAACTTTTTTTGTTTAAAACACAAAGGAAGGATTTTTAAAAAAGCTTTTTAATTTTTTTGGAAACCAAAAGCTAGCATTGTTTTTTGTCTACAAGAAAACAAAATAAAACTGGTCACTTTAATTTCAGTGTCCAATCTCAGTGAAATAAAGAAAATAGCAAAATTATGTATTGAAAATTCACTAAGGATAAAGGAACTGTTTTATAGTAAAGTTTTTTAAATTTCAGCACATTGGCTTGTCAGAATTCTGAATTTGACATGTCTTTAAAACGAAATACTAAAGCATGGAACATTTCTTTAAATTGCCATTATGACCACAGAGGTGCATAGGAGATTTAGACATCCAGAACATGTCATTGGCTGAGCAGCCTTAATCCATGCTTGTACTGTGGAGCCAGCTGTAATGATACCTTTGGGAATATAAGGAGTTCTTTGGGTTTTTTTTTAAATGTCAAACAGAATATTTTTAAAGTTACTTTGTCTAGATTTAAATAGGCAATATACCTTTATTTATTATTGCTCTTCATTCACAGTTCATGTCTGAGTAGAACAAAGGCTTCAAAACAAGCATTTTAATGATGGTGTTGCCAGTTGCAGCTCCATAGTTAAGGTTAAGATTTGCACTCCCCAAAATTACAACACTCTGAGAATGGAATTTATATAAAAATTTGTTAAATCCCTGTAGGAGTGAAAATGAATTTTAAAATATGTCTTTTAGGGAATTGAGCATCCAGTGTTAGTTAGACTGAGGTATTTTGGGGAAGGATCTTGAATAATGCACACATTTCAAACATTTCATATAATTTAAACTCATTGAAATCTTGAGCATAGACTACACTTGAAAATTTTTTTAGGATTAATGATCACTTTTTCCACAGTATTCATAATTGGAAGTTTTTCCTTCAGTAGAGACTGGAGAATAGTGTTCTACTTCAGAGAATTTCAGAAAAAAGTGCTCTTTTAAAATAGCTGTCACCTTCAGTTGTTTTCAGTAGTACTGAAGCCTCAGGCTTCCCTCAGTTGGTGATTTTGAGAAGAGCTAATTAATGGTTCTCAGTGCAACCAAATATTATTCTTTGCCTTGTGACCTCATAGGGGCTACCGGCTAAAGGCAGCTTGGCATCTCCTTGGGAACAGTGGGAGGCTATAACCATTTGTGAAGATATTGACCTATGATCTCATTTACATTAAGAATAGTGGGTAATGGCAGCCTTTTGAAACAGGGCAATTCTTTGAGTTTCTCCAAAGAAGTTTGTATGCACTAGACTCTACTTGAAGTGACAAAGGGTCCTGTGGCACCTTATAGGCTAACAGAGGTATTGAAGCATAAGCTTTCGTGGGTGAATACCCACTTCTTCTTGCAGCTATAAACTTTAAGTTAAGAAAAATAATGGCAGAAAATGATCATTAATCCTAAACATTTCATAATACCATTGGGAGTGGGTAGGAAAATCAGGTTAATCTGACCTGGGACAACAAACACAAAAATGGCTTAATCACAAACAGGTTAGATTGGGGGCAGGGGGAGGTGGTGGTGGGGGGGGGGGGGGGGGGGAATGGCAGTGATGCTCTGCTGGGGTCTGCCTGGCTTTTTCTTGACTGGAGACAGAAAACAATGGGATACTGTCCCAAGGCCCCTGACTGGTGGTACCAGAATAAGCTGTCACTAACAGTAGATTACAGATCTTCACAGTATGATTTTCTTTCTCCTTTTGTGTATGCTTTGAGTAATGAGTTAACAGTGTTAACGTTTAAAGTATTATAATTGGGTGATAGTTAGCACCCACTAAGATAAATGAATCAGGTCACATACCCCTTGGAGTTGTTTCAAGTTCTGCAAATGTAGACAGACAGACATTGCATCAGTTACACTCTGTTCACATTTTCAAGGCTCAGTAACCTAACAGCTAGAGACTTTTATTTAAAGAAACATCGGTTCTGGGATCATGAAGGCAGCATAAGAGAGGTTCCAGTGTGATGTACTGCTATGTACAACCTAAAATGGAATCTTTATCTGTAAATAAGTTAGTACGAGGAGACCTAAAGCTATTTGAGTGCCCTAAATGTGCATTTCTATACCTTAACATGTTTAGATTTCTTTTATGTTTAAGTTTAACCTTAACTCAGAATATCCTGGGTTTGTAATGCTTGGTTTTAGGATAATTACGGCATCCCTGTACCGTATTTTTCCTAAATTACTGATAAGTACTTGAAACCATAATTTCACTTTTAACTAGTTTTATTTTTCTGGAAATACATATGCAGATAGTCTGTGCAATGTGCACACTTACATTAGAAAAGTAGAAAACCAGTTGCTAAAACAGATCATGGAATAGATTTGAGTCTAGCTCTAATGATAGTACTAAATGTATACAGTTTTGGTACACTGCCTGTGTAACATATTTTCCTTGACATTCTTATTTACTTGTTCAGTTTTGAGATATGCTTTTTTTCCTTCTCCTCACAATTAAAAATTTTGGTGTAAAAATCTATGTGCTATCACTACAAGATTGAGAAATTGTGGTGTAATTGATTTTAACTTTCCTCTTCCTAAAGCTCTTCCCCATCTTAAAATGTGGTGATTGACTAATTTTGTTTACAAATATTGAGTAAATACTTTAGCATTAAGAAACTATAATCTCCTTTAATTTTTTTCAATAATAGTAGGAATGCCAAATAGCGTAACTGTTTAACTTTTAATTCACTAAAGGATTATTGGAAGTGCACTAAATGCAATGAAATGAACCCTCCCCTTCCACGGCATTGCCCCAGATGCTGGGCTCTTCGTGAGGACTGGCTTCCTGATGAAAAGAATGACAAATCTGAAAAGCGAAAATTGGAAAGTTCCACACAGCTAGAGCATGAAGAGGGTTTTGATGTTCCTGACTGTAAGAAAGTGAAAGTGATTGAAGATAAAGAACTAAGTGTTGAAGAAAGTGAGGATACAACAGCACAAACTTCTGAATCCCAGGAAAGTGAGGAATACTCTCAGCCATCTACATCAAGCAGTATCTTTTGTAGCAGCCAAGAGGATTGCAAAGAACTTGAGAAAAAAGAGACAGAAGACAAAGAAGAAAGTATGGAATGCAGTCTACCCCTTTCCAGCATAGAGCCCTGTGTCATATGTCAGAGCAGACCTAAAAATGGCTGTATAGTTCATGGCAAGACAGGACATCTTATGTCGTGTTTTACTTGTGCAAGGAAACTGAAAAAGCGGAATAAACCTTGTCCAGTCTGTAGACAGCCAATTGAGATGATCGTGCTAACTTATTTTAGTTAGAAGGAACTTCAGCATAACTGTGCAACAAAGCTTCAACCTTCCATGCAGGCTTCCTTACAGTCGTCCATAGACTTGTACAAGTCTAGTTGTACAACTATTTTTGTATGTTTAACTAAAGACACAATATTTTTGGTGATTTTTCTTTTGATGTAGTGTAAAGTTGATCTTAAAAAAATTGCACTGAAATTGATAGTTTTCTTCATTAGGCATTTGGGGGGATTTTAAAACACCCAAATTCCTGAAACTTATTTCCATGTTAGGGGATCTATCACAACAAGCTTTGCACATCACAAGCAGATCGGTAATGACGCTTATACAACTGGATAGAATATCCATTTTAAAATAGTGACTTTAATGGTTTTGAGAAAAGAGAGAGATCTCAAATTTCATTATTGTGAAAATCAATTTTCTTTTGCTCAGTAAGAATTCATAGAATTTGTAATTTCAACCTTCCCATCGTTCTACAAATTCCAGTATCTGTTCTTTAGTCAAGTCATTGGGGAAAATCAAGAACTTCTTAAGAAATCCCTAGGAAAATTCCTATTTTGAAAAATAAAATTTTGACTTGGTCATTGCTTAGACTTAGATTTATTTATCAAAGTAGGCAAGCTGGGGGAAATATTTCTGAGACTACTTCAGATCACCAGAAGGTGTGAAAGTTAGTAAAGAATTAGAGTAATTAATTTAGACCATAATGGGAACGAGGAAGAATGAAATTAAGATAGAGACTAGCCTTTTATTTCAGTAAAACGCAAGTATAAATTTCAGGTGCTATAAAAATGATTACTGTTGATAAGTAATTGATTTGATAATTCAGTTTTGATTGGTAATAACAGAAGATATTTGTCATGTCACTCCTGTGAGATGATTTTGAGACCTATTTCGTATGATTTGGTAGTCTGTCCTGTTGCTAGTGGACAGGTAACCACATCACATTTTGGCACATTTGACTGGCCCAGCAGAGAGGGCCAAGGACTGAATGGACATGATGACTAAAAAAACCCAACTCTTTACCTATAAAAACACATTAGTGGAGCAGTGTTGAAGTTTATACGTCTACTGTACTTGTGTCCAGTGTTTTCAGTGTACCACATTTCATGAGCATTAAATTCATTTAAATAAGACCAAAAATACAAAACCCTCAAAGAGCAAAAACCAGCATGGTGATATTTTGCATAAGGGTTGGTTTTTTAATTGAATCTGTGATTCTGTTTTGTACGGTTTTTCTGAATATTGAAGAGTTGTGAGGTGGTAGATTGGCCAGTTATATATTGAAATCAGACTTTAATATAAAATGTTGATCAAAATTTTGATACAACCTTTTTGGGGAAAAAATGAAAAACCTGTAAAATTAAATATTCTTAAAACTAGTGTGTCCAGTTCCTTGGTAACTCTTTTCAGTAATTAATTTTAAAAAATCTCACCATACTTTCCCTCTCCTCTACCCCCTCCCCAAAGTCACTGTCTTATGAAATTTCTCTGTACTTTCCATGTTGCTGAATATTTTGTGTTTGTGGTGAATTCCAAGAATGCAGTGAAAGTGTGCATTTACATAGAAATTTTTTTTAAAATGCTGTTAAGTTATTCAAACTGGTACTTTGAGGATAAAAATGTATGGTTTTGGATAATTTTGACAAGAATATTGTGCAAAAATGCGGCTTTCTTCTCTTGCCTAATGAGGTCCTCTTGCAGAGTGTAATATTGAGAAGACAGGTGCAGATTTTGGGGCTTTCTGATTTCAAGGGCAGCATTCCAAAGTAGTTTAACCAATAAAGAATGGTGAAAATGGGCTCACTGTTCATTTAGTGACTTCAAATACTGAGGCCCGGTGTAAACACAAAAGTTGTACCATGTTAAGTATGTCTGTCGTCATTTTAGCATATGCGCAAAGTGCCTTATGTGGCAAGTGACCAGGATTCATCACTGAATTTGGTCTGCTGGTTGGATCATTAGCTTCCCCAGCTTGGACTGGGTACTGACAGGGTATGCAACATGAATGCTAATAGATGGTTAAGGGCTACATCGCCTCTAAGTTGTACATAGCTATACCACTATAATAATAATAATCGCATTATAAATTATTTGTTGTTATAAATTATTCCCTCATAGGAATGGGTATAACTGTGTCTGCAGTAGGGGCTGTACTGTTATAACTGTTCTGGTAAAAGATCACATCCCTAACTGTAATAGTTATACTGGTATGTGTAGACCAGGCCTGATAGAGACACTAAAGACAGGGATATAGAAAAGCAGATTACAGAGCAATTAACAGAACCAGAAATGATAACCAAATCTTACTAAACCACACAATAATTTGTGTATAATTTGTGCACAATAAGTATTCTTCTATCCTCACTTCTGAAAAAAGATTGAATTGCCAAAGACTGCAGTGAGGTTTCATTTTACTAAGACTTGCGTATTTTTACATTTTCTAGTACTTTTTGAATTATGGACATAAATAATTGATCTTGTACTATAGTTGGCAAATAAGTGAACAAAACCATTTTGTGGTGTTTTCCTTTTTAAATGTTGATCACTTACAAATTCTTAAATTTCAGCAGTTTGCTAGCTGGAAGGATAAAGGTAGTCTCTGATAAAACTGTCTGGACATATAGTCCCTTCAGCTTTGTCCCTTCTCTTGGGCTTGGTCCACACTGGGTTGGAGGGGATTGATCTAAGTTAAACAACTTCAGCTACATGAATAACGTAGCTGACGTCGACTTACTTAGATCTACTCACCAGGGTGTCTTCACTGTGGTGAGTTGACAGCTGACGCTCCCCCGTCGACTCCGCCTGCGCCTCTCACTCCAGTGGAGCGCTCAACAGTTGATTTATCGCGTCTAGACTAGACATGATAAATTGGCCCCTGCTGGATCGATCGCTGCCCGTCGATCCTGCGGGTAATGTAGACATGCCCTTAGTCACTTGAGGAACAACACCATGAATGCTCTTTCAAGAGAGCAACCTGGCTCCCTTACTCCAAAAGGATTTGGTTGCCCCTCTCTCATGTACAGCCTTTTCTAATCAATGCATATTGGAAAGAAGGGCCTAGGCATTTAAATAGAGATGGAGTAACCTATAGACAGAGTTTTGGAATAGGCTATAGCGATGGTGACAGGATTTCTGTGGTGCTGCTTCTGTCACAATAGAGAAACACCTGTCTTCAGGCAGATGCTTCTTTGTAGTTGAGGGTTATTTTTAAACCTACAAAACTTCTTTTTATAAAGCATCTCCTTGCACAGCTGCTGCTTATTACTCTGGCATGTTACTTCATAAATATAACTATGATAAAACTTGCAGACAACTCCTGTGTTGGATGCAGGAGATCAGATCCAAACAGCAAAGTGATCTGGGGGCTTTTAAGAGTAGTGGGGACTATAGGGAATAAGGAAACATCAATGTAAAGTCATATGTTCAGAAAGAGGCAGTAAATACTGTTGCTACAGAGTTTAAACTCCTACTCTCTCATACAATTTGCATCATAACAAAATACTGCTGCCTCTTGCTAAAGAATTTCACCTCTAGCTAGCACAGTGGGTACCTATTTTTCATCATTCCCTGCTTTGGAGAATGTCAATTATATAATTTCCTTTTATCTCTCTTCCCCCCCCCCCCCCCCCCCGAGAGTAGGGTACCCTTTGCTTAGTTGTCAAGTTTAGCAAAGGAATAAAACAAATAAGCAGTCCACAAAGTTGGATTCCTAGTATAGGCTATTCTGTGTAACCCTTGGAATGCTAGGAACCTGCCCATAGCCAAATTGATTTTGTAACCAAGTTATCAGGATTTGCTATCGTATCCTCTCAACATTCTAATCTTGTGAGGCTTTCTTTCAAGATTCAGAGATTGAAAAGAAAGTAGAGAAGATACCATGTACCCAAATGAAAATTTTCTAGTACTTTTCCAGTACTTTGCTAATAAGTCTGAGAATGGCATTCATAAACGTCTTAAAAATAAATTGGAACACCTCAGTAATCCTATGACATGCCAATTTTTCTATATTGAAGTCCCAAGTTAAAGTCTGCACCAGACTCAGTTTTCACAAGTATCTGATCCATATGTTGAGGATCTAGAGTTCATCATGAATTATACTCCAGTTTTTCTAAAACTAGGCAAACCCAAAGCAGGGTTAATGGTGAGCAACCTTCAGTACATCTCCCTGTCCTATTTATAATATACATAAATTATTGGCAAATGTACCTTTATTACTTTAGTTTGTGCAGTAATCAATGCAAAACAAAGTTCACAGGCATATTACTTGTATGGTGAGCTCTCTGAAATTCTACTTATTTAATAGGTTAGTTTTAATTAATTTATTATCACTTGTAAATATTCTTGTATTTTTGGAGACTTAGCAATGTTTGCCAGTTTTAATTTATTGAGGGGGTGGAGGTGGGGGGTGGGCACCTGGAGAGACGAGGTGGGTGAGGTAATATCTTACTGGACCAACTTCTGTTGTGGGGTGAGAGAAGCTTTCAAGCCACACAGGTTTGCTTCAGGTCTGAGACAGGTACTCGTAGTGTCACAGCTAAATGCAAGGTGGAACAGATTGTTTGGTATAAGTAGTTAGCACGTATTCTAATCTAAGGGACCATTCACGGTAGAGTGGCCTGTTTAACACCTCTGCAGTCATAAAACAAAAAGAGGGGGTTAGTGGATTGCAGATTGTTGTAATGAACGATAAATCCAGTGTTGGTTCAGGCCAGGAATTTTAGTGTCTACCAGAGAGATGAATTTAAGCTCCCAAGTTCATCTTTTGAAAATGTTCAGGTTTCCTTTGAGGATGAGGACTGATATGTCAGATATTATGTGATCACTTTGTGAAAAGTGTTCATGCACAGGTGAGTGGGTGTGTTTGGTTTTTTTTCATTTGAGAGCCTAGTGATTGTCTGGTTTCACCCACATAGTTGTTGGGGCTTTTAGACACCTGTAAGTTAAATTTTAACATTTACATAAAAGGAGACTATTTTAAATTGTAGTTGCATTTAAAAGAGCAGAGCTCTTGTGATAATGGAGTGGGGCAGAAGCACAGGAGGGTTTATAGGAAAGCCGTAAGATTGGAGTTTTCTCTTTCCCCTCTCTTAATGAAATCTGCAAGTTAAAACTACAAAAAATAGTAAACAAAAAAGAAGTAGAAGATAAGGTAGCTGGAGAGTTATCTGAAAATTCTAAAGGTACCGTAGTAGAAAAAGTCCTTCATCAGCAACACTTTTTCCAGATAGCATGCTATTGAATCTATGGCTGCAACCAAGGAGTGCAGGATTAGTTCTTTGTGCTGGTCATATTGGAGTTTATTCACTAGAGGGACTAGCTGTATGACCAGAGGCCCTAAGAGAAATCTATATTTGGTTATGGATTCAGTTTGGCTGTGAATAAGGGACCCACAAAGGTGGATGACTGAATGGGTGACCTAGATCAGTGGTTCTCAATCGGGTCTCGAGCAGGTTTCAGGGAGTCTGCCAAGCAGAGCAGGTATTAGACATGCTGGTGCCCAAAGCAGAAAGCTGAAGGCCTGAGCAATTTAGCTACACGGGGCCCTCTGTGGCATGGGGCCTGGGCAGTTTTCCTGCTTGCTACCCTCTAATGCCGGCTCTGGCTTTTATATGCAGAAAAACAGTTGTGGAACAGGTGGTCCATGGAGTTTTTATAGCATGTTGCAGGGAGCCTCAGAAAGGAAAAGGCTGAGAACCCCTGACCTAGACATGAATTAAATCTTTAAAACTAGAGTTTTCAATAATGGTCTTATCCCTTCATAGACTTGACTTCCATGCATTCAAGGCATATAGGAGTCAAGTACCATTGGTACAATGATTTGAAATTTTTCTTACAGTACAACAAAAGAGGTCCTTGTGCCCCTTCCATACCACGTTTCAGTTTTAGTTTGTATTCTTGGGGTTTTAGGACCCTATGATATCTGTGTTAACGAGAACACTGATGGAATCGCAGAATCAAAACAATAACATGGAATCCAGGTTCTCCCCGGCACTAGGATCACAGCAGCAAGTGTGCAGGGCGGGCTGTATGGCTGAGCTATGTGCAGCTGCTGGAGGTCAGAGACCAGCGGGTGTGGGGAGGAGGATATAGGGCAAGGATCTCAAAGTCAAATCACCACGAGGGCCACATCACTGAAACCTTTTCATACAGTGATACAAAAGTATAGTCAGCAGTGAAGAGTAATATAGTATACTATTAAAAGTCAGTGTATTAATTTTTTTAAAACTGTAATGCGAAAAGTCAGTGCGCATTTTGACAGTCATTTCATTTTTGGCCACTTGGCTGGCAGTGTTAATTTGTTAATTGTATGAGTTAAAAAAAATTTCTGTCAGCCTGTGACGGGGTGTCCATCCCCCACAAGCCCTGAGTGGGTAAATGTGGGCCAGAAAGGGTTAATTAACCTTATATGTTACACCTGGAGGGAAGCCAGGGATTGATAAGAACTAATGGAAGATGAAGCCCAGAAGGGGAAGACCTGGGCTAGGATGATAAAGCCGGGAAGTGACCACAGGAAGGAGGCTGCAGGGTGGAGGTCTGCAACCACCCTCACCCCCCACCTGAGAGAAAGGGAGTTGGCTAGAGACAAGGAGGACATCAGGAGGAGAGTAAACCCTGTGGTTCTGTCCTGGATTAGGGATTCTTACAAGAGGCCTAAAAGGGTGGAGTACCCATAAGGAGGTGCTCTTGCGGTGAGAGGACCCCTTTACACAGGTCTGCAAATGTACCTTGTAATTTCAGTCCAGCAGTAGTGTTTCTCACTTATGCTTCTTCACCAGTACTATATAGGGTGTGCAGGAGTTAGGGGAGAAGGGCCAGCATCTGGGATTTAAGGGCAACTTCTGAGACTTGCTGAGTCAGTTTCATGTTGGGAGTTGCAGACTCCAGCCATGCAAAAAAACATTGATGGGTATAGCAAACTACCACCTCTCCTCTCCCCTCCCCTAACCAGAACTGCGTGAACAATAGCCGTTGTTTCTGCACAGCACTCAGAATGAGCCCATCCCATATCCGCTGGATCTTTGCACTTCTTGGAAGGTTATGACTGGACAAATGCCTAAAGTAGCAGAAGTTGCCCTACCTTACATCTTTCCTGTCAGCTCTGTAGACACAGAAAGAAGCTTTAGGGAAATATAAAAATCTATTTACAGCCAAGAGGGAATCACTTTCTGACAAAAATACTAAAAGGCTAGCCATATTGTACCACAATGCAGATGTCTACCAGAGATTGCAAAAATGATGATATTTAAGTTAGTCAGTTTGCAATGCTACTCAGCAATAAACAGTTGATGTGATATTTTGAAATAATTTAATGAAATTTGTCTGAAGGAATGTTTCATTTCTATAGGAAGCTTGAAAGTACTTACATTAATTTAAAATGGCAACAATGAGTGCTGCAAGGATAATTTGTATTTAGTGCATTATTTTTTAATTCAAATCTGAATCAGTTAAATTGACGCTGTAAGAGGCTCTTCTGGTGACTTTTTGTGTTACTGTTCAGCAATATCAGTTTGGTCATATTACTGAGTGCTGCTTTAAAAAGTGTTTTAAAATGTGTTACTTTTACTGTATACTGTATATCTGCAGGATGTTTTGTTTTTAAATTATAGGATTCTTTTGGTAAAATCAGTTTTTCCCATTGCAGTCCAATTCTTAACATTTTTATGAATTTATAGTAAGGCTATTTAATTGTTGTCAATGTATCAAACAATTTTGATTAAAAACATAAGGATGGAATTAAATTTTTTTTTAAATGAACTAAATAATAAATCCAAAGATCCACAATAATTGATTTCATAGGGCCCTAGATGTTTTTAGGTATTTCATTAGTGTGGTTTCTGTGTCAGTTGTAAATTCAACTCTTTAGAACAGTGTGCCTCGTTCAAAATTAGTACTATCCAAGACATCAACAAAAATTGCTTTTATGTTTCACATTTCAAGTCTTCGTAACATATTTTAAGATAAAGTATAGATACTCACTATGATTTCCAAAGTTTAGGTCTTAAGTTTGTGAATGGATTAGAGAGCAGGAAATTTTCTTGTTTGTGAATATCTACTGGTGTTATCCAATAAAAGTCTCCCAGTGTCAAAACAAAGTTTAGCAGCAGCCAACTTACTGGTTAGATATTTAATCACTATTCATACTGCAGGGCTTATTTCAATTAAGCACGATCAACTAATGCGTATTAGAACTTTTAAATATTGAAATAAAATGTGGAAAAACTACAGAATGTTGACATTAATGTCTGTCATGCATATTCAAGAGGATCTGGATATCAAGTTTGATTATCTAGCTGATTTAGAAAGGGTAACAGCTACATTAAACTAAATCTATTTATAGAAAGTATTGAAATTGAATAGCAATGTTGTCTATAGATCATTGTATTGTTTCATTTGCTAGAAAGTGATGGTTAAATGTGGCCGATGTCTCCAAAGCTCTCTCTGTGAGCACAAAGTTAAATGCAAAATATAGTCACATTTGACCCCTTAAAAAAAACAAAAAACAGAAAACCTAAACAAAAACCATTCCTTTCCCTACACTTTTGCAAATGTTCCCCTGTACTTTAGAACATCAGTGGAAACAGTTTTTAAACAAATAAAAACCCTTGCATTGTTTTCAACTGCTATATACCAGCATAGTATGATTGTATCAGAACCGGAAAGTAAAATGATTAGAAGCAAAAGTGACTTGTCCAAGATGAGAGGAACAAATGAAAGCTGCAAAAATAATGAAAAGTAAATCTGTTTCCATGTTAGTAATCTAAGGCTGTTGGGTAAGAAGGTTACTCATGGACGGCAGGTATAATAGGCCAAGGGAGGCCAAATTTCCCCAAACAGGCTGCGCTGCTGCTGAAAGGGCACCTGTTCCATGGCCCTGCACTTCCGTCTCGCTCTTACCCTGTGGCCCTGCCCATGCTGCCTCTTCCCCAGAGGCCCCCCCCCCTTCGCCTCCTCCCCCGCGGTCCCATCCGATCGCGCCTCTTCACCCCCTGAGAGGCACAAGCGGCGTGGGCGGGGAGGAGCCCTTGGGTGAGGAGACAGAGAGGCAGGGACCAAGTGGGGGCAGGCTTTGGGATAGAGCAGGGGGCGGGGCTATGGTCTGGGCACCGATTGTCCTCCCACACTTCTAGGGAGCTTCTGGCGCTCGGGCCCAGCCTCCCCAAATGCTAGTCACATGTTGCCCATGAGGTTACTTTAGAATAATTTTTTTATGTGACAGTGGCTTTTAAACCAGTTTAAAAAACTGTTTAACAACTAATTAGCATGAACCATGTGTCCCCTCAATTCCCCAATCTGGGGTGCCTTTTACATTGCTTTGCTGTGAGAGCAACCATTCCTGGCCAGTTCATTCTCAGCCTCTAGCATGCAAAACCCTGTTATCTCAAGTGGAGGTTCTCAAACACTTGAATCCAAACACACTGGTTTAGATAAAACAATAAAACAAGTGTATTAACTACAGAAAGATAGATTTTAAGTGATTGCAAGTAATGAGGTATAAAAGTCAGAATTGGTTACAAAGAAAAGAAAGGCAAACTAATACCTAGCTTTACAAGGTAAGTGTACTTAAAAGCAAAATAGTCTCAGCATAAGTTTACAGCAGTCTGGATTGCTTCAGCCAGAACCTCCTCCAGTTCAATGATGCTTCCTTTGTCTTTCAAATGTTCTTGATGTTGTGAGTAGAGATGAGTGGAGAGAGGTGGTTTAGCAGCCTCTGTTTATCGTTCTTATACCTTTCTTCCCTCTTTGAGGATTACCTTCAGCTGGTGTTCAGGCAACAGTCAGTCTGTTTACATGGAAGACCTCCAGCTGTTCCATTACCAATATGTAAAGTTCTTATCGACACCTGTTTCGCTGCCAAATAATGGCTGCTTAACCAGATAATAATCCATTTGATTATGCTGATACTTGCCCAGGATGTCAATGTGTTTTTTGTCTCTGAAAAACTGGTTAGGGCCTACTTTTCTAACTTTGGAGCATGTCACAGCAATGTTATACAGTATAGAATCTTATAATTTTACATACAATGTTACCACACATATTTTACCAGAACAGTAATGTTCAGCAGATTGAGTGTCCAAAGAATATCTCACATTTTACAAAATGTATCATAGTCTTGTAAGAAGGATGAACATAGGGGTAGAGTCTGTCACACTGTTATACTGCTTTCACAACCATGTAGGCACACTCAAACTATCTCACCAGGCTAGATGTTTTGTTGTTTAATACACAGACTCATGAGACAAGGTGAGGGGTATTCTTGCTACTGCTTAGACCAACCTGCATGTTATGGGATGGATCTTTTAAAATATATATATATTTTTGAATAAATGACTGTGTACTCATGACCGTAAAGGTTTATAACTGTATGTGTGATATTTAGTACACTTTTTTGTGTGTGATCCTTCACCTCATCTGGTGCAGAATGATACAAGGTATGTATATTTGGATGATCACATGGCGAATTATGATAACTGCAGGGATATTTGTGTATTTATGTAAATAGAAAATACTGCATGTCTTTATGCAATGATTCCAAACCTTGTTCACTCCCTGGTTTGGAGAGAGAGAGACAATTTCCTTGTTGGCAGTCTTCTATTTGTGCTTAGAAGGATTGATTTAACATGGCTCACCAGAAATAAAGGCCCCAGTCCAAACCACACCTCAAGCTAAACTCTTGGATACTAAGAGTTCTGACATAGTTTAAAAATTGTGGTGTAGACAGGATATTAAATTAAAAAAATAAATAAATCCCAGACATGTTGCCGACCTCTTCACAATTGAGTAGCAGATATATAGTTATGTAGAAAAATGGGGGAGGAGGGAGGCAACCTGTCTACTTAGTTACTACTACTAAGTGATCTATACTGTTTTACTCTAATAGCACTGACACTATAACAATTCCAAGTGATTGAATCTTTGTAGTATATTGTAAATGTTAATATTTATTAGCAATACTTTAGAAATCTGGTATATTTCCCCTGGGTCTTTGTAAATATTGCCCTTACATTTAAAAGTGATTTTTTTTTTTTTAAGGACAAACTTTGTTTGCTAACTGAATTATATAATGGACAGCCTGGTGGATTAAATAAATCCTGAAAGTATTTGCTCAATCCTGCAGTTTTTCAGCATGCAGAATTCCTTTGGTCTTTGAGAATGTATATGGATTACAAGATTGGGCCCTTGCTCATTCAAAATAAGACCACACTGCTTTGTAGTGATTTCGACAGCTGTGCAATATTGACACCACTCAGAGGTGCATCAATAATTTAATGGCTTAAAATTTTAATCAAAATATTTTGAAAGGATTTGTAATAGCAAATATCAGTACTATCTGTCAGTGTCCATTAAAATTAAATAGCATTTAAAAAGTGCACGTACTACAGTTTCCTTTCAAAGAAACATATCTTTCATTGCTGGAAAAAATATGCAGGATATATTTAAATTATTTTAGTGTCCTTTGTACGAAATCACAACTCTCAAGGAATATAAGGTTTTATTTTCTGTTTATAAAATAGAGCATGTAATAAAGAGTTCTTTGAAATCCCTCCTGACATTTGTTGTCTTTTAATTTTTTCTTCTTGAATGTGTTATATAATTATCAAAATGATTTGAAGGACTCAAGGTCAGTATTTTCTTTGTTAGAAAATGAAATCTGTTTTTCCTCATTGCCAGCATATATTTTCACTTTTTTAAAAATTAACTTTTTGTAAATCTATGTATATGCAGCCTTGATCCAATGTCATTTGAAGTCAGGGGGAAACTCTTAAGGTTTCTCATTGACTTCAGTGGGCTTTGGATCAGGCTGTTGGACATGTACTACTTATGCCAACTAAGGTGAAAACAATCAGAACTTAATGTGTATGAATACTGCTAACTAGAAGGTTCTGAGCTCCTGCTGCATTACAGGTTTGTGGATTCATACAGTCAATTATCTTGCTCTGTGTTTACTGGTATGTAGCTCATCTTTGTGTTCTTATAGAAAAAAATTAATAAGTACCTCCTATAGAGAAGCTAACAAATATAGGAAAATTCTTATGGTTAACTTACAGAGAAGCAAAACTCAATGAATTGTAATTTGCATGTGCAGAGATGTTGTGAATCTACGTTGACATTCAATTTTTTTTTTTAAGTTTACCTTATAAACTCATGTGATTCTAAGTCACTAGAGAATGGGGGAGGCTTCTTGTAGCTCATTTAACACCTGTAGTTTCCTACAGATTAAAAAGTTGTATAGCATAGTGGATAGAGTTTTAGATAATGCAATGGTAGTTTGCACTAAGGCTGTACTTTTATTAATATTGCAGTTGATTTTTTCCATTAATGGAATTGCATTATTTTTATAACAAATTATATATACCTGTAACTCCAATAAACCCAATACAAAACGTAACACATTAAACAAAACGAATAAACTTGAACTACAATATCTGCATTTTGTGTGTGTGTGTGTGTGTGTGTGTGTGTATGTATGTATATATGTGTGTGTATGTATATATAATATGAAAAAAAATGTCCTTGTGATTTGATCATTCAAAAGGCCTGGTACTGGGGGGGAGGAGAGACACCTCTGTAGGATTTGAGGGAGATGTGACTTAAAATCCATGAGAGAAATCATTATTACTCAAAAACTATCTGATTTTGCTGTAGAAAGGAGAACTGGAAGAAAGGAGAGAAGTCGTAGCTATTTAAGAGAACAATTATTTTAGAGAGAGTATTACTGACATGGGACTATTTCTACCATCCACATGAGAACTGTACAGTTAAAACTTTAGATATCTTTAACCATACTGTATTGAAATTTCTGCATTCTGATTTGTTAATGCTTTGCCTTCAGTTCACCTCCAGTGTAAATAGCAAACATGGTTGTCCAGCTTCACATTTCCCGCAGCTAAAAACATGTTTGATTGAAAATTTTAATAGCTAACAAGTGCTTCCCACAACTTGTGTTTTTAAAAACAAAGTAATATTGTGTGCTAATTAACCCCCTCAGCCTTTGGCAACCATATTTTAGGCTGAATAAACTCTGATATGTGAAACAATGTCCTAAAAGTGGACATGTAAACCTGATGATAGATTGACATTTTGTGTGCTGAGCACAGATATCCATTATGTATGCAATCCCAAATACATACATATTTGGGGATTGCTAAGGAATAGTGTAGTTGATAGTGGTTCTGAACCTTGTAGAAGGACTTGTCTTGCACTCTATTATGCCACACCCAAGTATATAACCAATAGAGATTCTGTGCTGTAAGATATGTCGTGAAATAAACAGCAGTATTATAAAATTGATTATGAATAGTAAGGACATAAAATATGCTCAAAATCAAAGCATCTATTGAAAAGGTAACACATCATTACTCGCCTTGGAAAAGTTTGATATGCAATAGTAATACTATATACAAAATTTGCAAAACATTAAATATTCAGTGGACTAAATCAGCTTTACAACGCTGCAAAATTAGTCCATTTCTACAGAACAGGAATAAGAAATCAATTCCTAGAGGAATCACATTTTCAGAAAATTGGATTATTGCCTTCTGTCTTCTCAGTGAGTGTGGATTATTTCAGCAGCTTTCTGAAAATGGGAGTTAAGAATTTGTCACTGCCTCCCAGTTTCTCTGCATACATTCTTGTTACCGCTTGCCATTCTACTACTGGTTCTTCACATGCTGACCTCTGTGTGTGTTCCACTGTGGGTATGCATGGGCTCCATGCACCTGAGACCAGGAGTGTCTTGCTGGGAGTGTCCGTTGGTCTGTTCCTGTGCTCTTCCCCTCCTCGTGCTCTGAACCAAAAGTGTAAGGGGTGGTATGTACCAATTGCCTCTACTGTTCCTTCTTATCACCGCATGGTCTGAGATGGAGCAGTCCAGTGTCTTCCAAGTTCTTCCTTCAACTTAACTAAATAGTGTACATACAGTTCTTACTAGTTCTTTTAGTACAGTTAGGCACTGAGGAGTCATATATCCCTTTTGGGGACTCCTTGCCCATGTCCTGTTGTGGAGATTGAATTATACCCAAGGAAAACTGTGTTTCCTGCCCTTGAGCCTTCCTGGTCAGCAACAACCTTCAGAAGTGTTTGTACTTCCTTGGAAAAGCACACATCTCCACCAGATGCAGATACTGCTCGTTGCCCAGCCAGACCCAACAGGCATGGGAGTTGAGGATCAGAAAACATCTTATGGAGCAGGTGAGACCTCCATCTGATCCAGGCTGGGCGACTCACCTGTACATTGGTCAGAGGTGTTGAGAAGCATGCCTCCTAGCACCGTGGCTTCCTTAACAGGCGTGAGTAGAAGTAGAGTCGAGGACTCCTGAATACAGGGGAAGCACACTCTAAAATCTAGAGAGGTCTCCCTTCGAATCCTCCTCTAAGAGGAAGACTTCTTCCCCAACTCCCTCTGAGTTGGCTGAATTGTTGCACTCTGGTCACAGATCCCAAAAGAGCCCTGGTGCCAAGTTTGGGGCATGGAAGTCTAAAACTACTTTGGTTCCAGTACCAGCTGTTACTGCATCACCATCAGTACAGAGCAAGGAGAAACACTGTGGCTTCCACTACCCTCCGTACTAAAGAAGATGACCTTACAAAGAGCCGTCTGCACCGGTGGTACTGACATGCTCTCATATGGAAGCTATGACTTCCATGACACTTCCTCTGCCAGCTCCATCAGTACAGGAGACAAGAATCTTCATCTCCCGTGCAGGGAGAGGTATACTACCAGTGAGGATATCATTCTCCACCCTGATCCGTGGACTTCTTATTCTTTTGGAACCAGTCCTCTGTTGGGAGATTTTGATTCCATTTGGTACAGGAATACTAAGAGACTGGTCTCCACTGCCATCCAGAAGTAGAGGTGCTATGACATCGATGGCACCGAGGGTGTTGCCATTAGAACTGGACTCTGTTTTCGTCTGAAGCGTCTGACATTGAGGAAGGACCATCATTGGTCCCCACCAAGGGAAGTTAGCCTGGCTCCAGGATCCAGAAACTCCTGGCCTCTCCACAACCCTATAGGGTGGCATACCATTTGTCATAAATATGAAGGGAAGGGGGAGAGGGTCTGATGCAGTGCTATAAAATCCTCTTTCCAGTAAAGGGTTAAGAAATGCAGGTAGCCAGACTGACACCTGACCTGGCTGGGCTCTGACCAATAAGGGGACAAGATACTTTCAAACTTTGGGAGGGGGGAAGGTTTTAGTGAGTGTCTTTGTCTGAGAGAGAGTGATCTTGGAAGACAGAAGGAACCTACAGAAAATCAACCTCCCTTTTCTGAAGTAAGTTTAGATAGCATAGCGTATAGATTTCTGTTTATTTTGCTTGGTGTATCCCCTGTGTTAGAAAGGGCAAGGGGGGGGAGGTATTCATGGTTTTCTGTAACGTTAAGGTTTTGTCCAGAGGGGGAAATCTCTCTGAGTTTGGAAATATAGTGCCCTGTGAAATAGTTACCATCCTGATTTTACAGAGATGATTTTACCTTCTTTATTTTTAATAAAATCCTTCTTTTAAGAAGTTGACTGGAAGTTCTCTGGACATATTCAATGACATGCCTATTGATGAGGCTTCTGACTATGAGAAATTCAAGGATTTGGTTTTAAAACAATTTCAAGTTACACCTGAAACTTACAGAGTAAAATTTCGAACCCTTATCCGAGGGCCTGGACTAAGTAATGTAGCTCATGTAAACCGGATAAAGGAGCTGTTAAAAAAATGGGTCAAGGGAAGGAATGTTACTAGCTTTGAAGGAGTGTGTGATTTGATGGCTCAGGAACAATTCCTGAATATGTCCAAGGATGATATAAGACAGTGTTTATGGGATAAGAAAATGGACTCAGCAGACAGCCATGCTGCTTATGCTGATCAATACGAACAGTCCCAGATCAGCAGAGGGGCAAGGAAATTTGGTACACAAGGGGTGCAGGAAGCAGAGAGGAACAACCCTGGTCATAGTTTGGGGAGATACCAGAAAGGAAAACCCGAGACCACCTCCCCTCACCAGGAGCAGCCCAAGGCCCCACAGGGAAAACCCAGACCCCTTATTGCCCCACCATCCCATTCTCCAGCAACCCACCTCGCCCCACTGACCAGTCAGCTGGGCGATGTTTCAAATGTAACGAATTGGGGCATGTGAAGGCCAACTGCCCCAAGAACCCCAACAGAATACAGTTCATTGCACCGGGGTCACACCAAAGGTCCTCAGGCCCAGATGCCTCCCAGATACCCTTGGAACGAAGGGAAACGGTGAGTGTGGGCGGAAAAAAGGTTACAGCGTGGAGGGACACCGGAGCACAAGTGTCGGCTATCCACAAATCCTTAGTGGACCCCAGCTTAATCAACCCAGAGGCACAAGTGACAATTCAACCCTTCAAGTCCAACTCTTTTAATTTACCTACAGCCGTGTTGCCTGTCCAGTACAAGGGCTGGTCAGGAAATTGGACTTTTGCAGTCTATGATGATTATCCAATTCCCATGTTGCTGGGGGAAGACTTGACCAATTGTGTGAAGCTAGCCAAGAGGGTGGGAATGGTCACCCGCAGCCAGGCTAAGCAAGCTGTCACACCTAGCTCTGTTCCTGGGACTTCCACCGGAACCCCATCTGTACTACCAGAGACCCAGATAGAGGTGGTGGAACCGGACACCCTGCCAACGACTGCAACAGCCGTCGTAGATCCAATCACAGAAACCCGACCCAAGCCAGTCTCGGAACTGGAACAGACGAAACAACCAGCACCAGAACCATTGCCAGCACTGAGTCCGGCGCTTGCAACCCCAGCTACCGTACCAACACCCGAGGGCACCACCGAGCCTGCAATGGCAGCAGCAGCCGATAACTCCATACAAGAGGCTCAGCCAGAGCCTGAATTACCACATTGTGCACCAGCCGAGAGCGGTTCACAGTCAACGGAAACAACCCCATCACCTACATCGCTTCCAGAGGGACCCAGCCCAGGTCTACAACCCAGTGAGGAACTGATGTCTCCAGCATCTAGGGAACAGTTCCAAGCCGAGCAGGAAGCAGATGAAAGCCTACAGAGAGCTTGGACAGTGGGACGGAGCACCCCACTGCCTCTCAGCTCTTCTAATCAATCCCGGTTTGTTATAGAAAAAGGCCTTTTATATAAGGAGACTCTTTCTGGTGGACACCAGGAAGATTGGCGTCCTCAGAGACAGTTAGTGGTTCCGACTAAGTACCGGCTAAAGCTCTTGAGCTTAGCCCATGATCATCCTAGTGGTCATGCTGGGGTGAACAGAACCAAAGACCGTTTGGGGAGGTCATTCCACTGGGAGGGAATGGGCAAGGATGTTTCTACCTATGTCCGGTCTTGTGAGGTGTGCCAAAGAGTGGGAAAACCCCAAGACCAGGTCAAAGCCCCTCTCCAGCCACTCCCCATAATTGAAGTTCCATTTCAGCGGGTAGCTGTGGATATTCTGGGTCCTTTTCCGAAAAAGACACCCAGAGGAAAGCAGTACATACTGACTTTCATGGATTTTGCCACCCGATGGCCAGAAGCAGTAGCTCTGAGCAACACCCGGGCTAAAAGTGTATGCCAGGCAATAACAGAGATTTTTGCCAGGGTAGGTTGGCCCGCCGACATCCTTACTGATTCGGGAACTAATTTCCTGGCAGGGAGCATGAAAAGCCTGTGGGAAGCTCATGGGGTGAACCACTTGGTTGCCACCCCTTACCACCATCAAACAAATGGTCTGGTGGAGAAGTTTAATGGAACTTTGGGAGCCATGATACGTAAATTCGTAACCCAGCACTCCAACGATTGGGACCTAGTGTTACAGCAGTTGCTCTTTGCCTACAGGGCTGTACCACATCCCAGTTTAGGGTTTTCACCATTTGAACTTGTGTATGGCCGCGAGGTTAAAGGGCCATTACAGCTGGTGAAACAGCAATGGGAGGGGTTTACGCCTTCTTCGGAAACTAACATTCTGGACTTTGTAAGCAACCTACAAAACACCCTCCGAGACTCTTTAGCCCTTGCTAGAGAAAACCTAAAAGGGGCTCAGGAAGAGCAAAAGGCCTGGTATGATAAACATGCCAGAGAGCGTTCCTTTAAAGTAGGGGACCAAGTCATGGTCTTGAAGGCGCTCCGGGCCCATAAAATGGAAGCATCATGGGAAGGGCCATTTACGGTCCAAGAACGCCTGGGAGCTGTGAACTATCTCATAGCATTCCCCACCACAACTCTCAAGCCTAAAGTGTACCATGTTAATTCTCTAAAGCCTTTTTTCCCCCGAGAATTGAAGGTTTGTCAGTTTACTGCCCAGGGAGCAGAAGACGCTGAGTGGCCTGAAGGTGTCTACTATGAAGGGAAAAATGATGGTGCCGTGGAAGAGGTGAACCTCTCAATGACCCTCGGACGTATGCAGCGCCAGCAAATCCAGGAGCTGTGCACTAAATTCGCACCGATGTTCTCAGCCACCCCAGGACTGACCGAACGGGCATACCACTCCATTGACACAGGTAATGCCCACCCAATTAGAGCCCGACCTTACCGAGTGGCTCCTCACGCCAAAACTGCTATAGAACGGGAGGTTCAAGACATGCTACAGATGGGTATAATCCGTCCCTCTAGCAGTGCATGGGCCTCTCCCGTGGTTCTAGTCCCCAAACCAGATGGGGAAATACGCTTTTGCGTGGACTACCGTACGCTAAATGCTGTGACTTGCCCAGACAACTATCCAATGCCTCGCACAGATGAACTATTGGAGAAACTGGGACGTGCCCAGTTCATCTCCACCTTAGACTTAACCAAGGGGTACTGGCAGGTGCCGCTAGATGAATCCGCCAAGGAAAAGTCAGCCTTCATCACCCATGTCGGGCTGTATGAATTTAATGTGCTCCCTTTCGGGCTGCGGAATGCACCTGCCACATTCCAGAAACTGGTAGATAGTCTCCTAGCGGGATTGGGAGAATCGGCAGTTGCCTATCTTGACGATGTGGCCATATTTTCTGACTCATGGGCCGAACACCTGGAGCATCTCCAGAAGGTCTTCGAGCGCATACGAGAGGCAGGACTAACTGTTAAGGCTAAAAAGTGTCAAATAGGCCTCAACAGAGTGACTTACCTTGGACACCAGGTGGGTCAAGGAACTATTAACCCCCTACAGGCCAAGGTGGAGGCTATCCAAAAGTGGCCTGTCCCAAAGTCAAAGAAACAGGTCCAATCTTTCTTAGGCTTGGCCGGATATTACAGGCGATTTGTACCGCACTACAGCCAAATCGCCGCCCCTCTAACTGACCTAACCAGAAAGAACCAGCCAAATGCGGTTCAGTGGACTGATGAGTGTCGGAAGGCCTTTAATCAGCTTAAAGCAACACTCATGTCTGACCCTGTGCTAAGGGCCCCGGACTTTGATAAACCGTTCCTAGTAACCACAGATGCGTCCGAGCGTGGTGTGGGAGCAGTCTTAATGCAGGAAGGACCAGATCAAGAATTCCATCCTGTCGTGTTTCTCAGCAAGAAGCTGTCTGAGAGGGAAAGCCACTGGTCAATCAGTGAGAAGGAATGTTACGCCATTGTCTACGCTCTGGAAAAGCTACGCCCATACGTTTGGGGACGGCGTTTCCACCTGCAAACTGACCATGCTGCACTCAAGTGGCTTAATACCGCCAAGGGAAATAACAAAAAACTCCTTCGATGGAGTTTAGCTCTCCAAGATTTTGATTTTGAAATACAACACATTTCAGGAGCTTCTAACAAAGTGGCTGATGCACTCTCCCGTGAAAGTTTCCCCGAACCAACTGGTTAAAATCGTCCTTGCAATGTGGACAATATTGTTAGTCTTTATCCAGTTATTAGTATATTTGGAGATTCATGTGTCTTATTACTTTGTTTTCTTTTAAAGCTCCAGGAAGAAATCACAGCCAGTGTTTCACACTATCGGTGATTTGGGGGGCGTGTCATAAATATGAAGGGAAGGGGGAGAGGGTCTGATGCAGTGCTATAAAATCCTCTTTCCAGTAAAGGGTTAAGAAATGCAGGTAGCCAGACTGACACCTGACCTGGCTGGGCTCTGACCAATAAGGGGACAAGATACTTTCAAACTTTGGGAGGGGGGAAGGTTTTAGTGAGTGTCTTTGTCTGAGAGAGAGTGATCTTGGAAGACAGAAGGAACCTACAGAAAATCAACCTCCCTTTTCTGAAGTAAGTTTAGATAGCATAGCGTATAGATTTCTGTTTATTTTGCTTGGTGTATCCCCTGTGTTAGAAAGGGCAAGGGGGGGGTGGGAGGTATTCATGGTTTTCTGTAACGTTAAGGTTTTGTCCAGAGGGGGAAATCTCTCTGAGTTTGGAAATATAGTGCCCTGTGAAATAGTTACCATCCTGATTTTACAGAGATGATTTTACCTTCTTTATTTTTAATAAAATCCTTCTTTTAAGAAGTTGACTGTTTTCTATAGTGTTAAAACCCAGGGGGTGGGTTTTTAGATCACTGTGTAACCAATTGGTTGGGAGATTGTTCTCAAGCTCCCCCAGGAAAGGGGGTGTACGGCTTGAGGGGGCATTTTGGGGGGGAGGGAAGTTCAAGTGATTCCTTTCCTGGATTCCTGTTAGACATTTGATGGTGGCAGCAAGAAGCATTTCTCGGGGTGCAGGGAATTTTGTACCTTGGGGGGGTTTACCCTAAGCTGGTAAAAATAGGCTTAGGGGCTCTGAATGCGGGTCCCCACATCTTTACCCTAGAGTTTAGAGTGGGGAGGGAACCCTGACACCATTGGTACCTTATGCTCTGGGGACCACCTCAAACCATGATGGTGTTAAACCCACAATGGGTTGGAAGAGAAGCCAGGAAGTAATTTCCCCTCCCTCCTTCCTACAGGTACCCTTGATCCATATCTGATCACCGGTAGCAATCCCCTTCCCTCACCCCCTAGACCTTCCCACCAAAGGAAGGAAAAAGCACTAGGCACTAACAACAAGATTTATTACAATAAATCGATAATCAACACACAACTTGGTATAAAGCCAGGACCCCAAAACTATAAGTGGGTCAACAAGATAAACAGGTAAAACTGTACATCACCATTTCACAGGGATACCAGGAGGGGAACAGGGACCCCACAACAGGATCGAGACCACGGCTGGAACAAGAATGGACGAGGAAAACAACCAGGCACACCAGGGACTGAACAACAAGGATCAGGAGCACACTTGGGAACAGGTGTGTGGATCTTCCTTGATGTTATTCTGCAGACATTGGGCTGCCTCTGGGACAGACAGCACAATTCACAGGGTGTGCCGGGACTTTGTGCTCTCCTGTTACAAGGCAGGCTATTCCCAAGTCATGTGGCACAATTTTCCTGCTCTTACTGAAAAAGGCAGCAACTGATGAACAGGAAGGGGGTCAAACATGGAGGGCAAAAAACCACTTAAACAAAATGGCAAAATCCCAAAACGAGTTTTATAATGGATCCTTATCACTGGCCATATTGAGGACCATGGAACCTTTATACACATTAGCCAGTATTGGTACAGTCCTGTAGAGAATTACACTATATCCCTCTTCTTCAAGAGAGCAAACAGAGCTCTCCCAGAGCCCAAGGAAGAGGAGGAATGAGGATTGGATCTATCGTCATCTCCTGAGAAGGCGGTTGCCCCAGCATTACTATCTTGTGCCTGATAATCATAAACCATTCCAGCAGCTATTAAGGGGCATTGCTAAGGTGCTTCAGATCCCTGTGGACAAGGTCCAGGAATCACCACACAACTCCTGGACAGTCTACAGAGTGCAGGGCTAGTAGGGTGATGCTCCTAGTGTAGTGAATGAGGCTCTCCTAGTACCAGCTAAGATGGTGTGGCACACTCCAGCACTATGTGCGCCTACTTGTAAAAGCAGAGAAAGGTATGTATTTTCTTTAGCTAAGGGAGCAGAGTTTTCTGTTCACTCATCCTGTCCCAAACTCCTTCGTGGTGCAAATTGGTGGTGAAAAGTGGAGACAACTGCAGAGCCGATTTACCTCTTTGGATAAAAAAGCTAACCACCTGGATCTTCTGGGAAGAAAGGTATTCACATCAACCCGCTTGCAATTCCAAATAATCAATTTAAGCATTACTGGCAAAGTAGAATTTTGTCAATAATTCTAAGTTTTGGGATTTTTGAGATACGCTTTCACGGGAAGACACACTTCCAAGCCCCTACTGAAGAAGGTAGGCTGATGGCAAGATCATCTCCAGGCTGCAGTAGACATTGCCAATGCAGCCTCTAGACTGATGGCAACAGGAATCCTGGCTTCACTTTTCAGGGTTCCTTGGGGAGGTACAGGTCACTGTTGAAGATTTACCCTTTGAAGGGGCAACTTGTTCAGCCAAAAGACCAAATTATTGCATATGTTAAGACTCAAGGTCAACCTTCTGCACTCGGGGAATATCCCTGAAGTGTTGCTGACCTCTTCACAATTGACTAACAGATATATTTATATGTAGAAAAATGAAGAAGAAAATAAAGCCTAATATAGTTATTACTTCTAAGTAAAGCTATGTTTTAGTCACGGGTATTTTTAATAAAAGTCATGGACAGGTCACGGGCAGTAAACTAAAATTAATGGTCCATGACTTGTACTATATACCCCTCACTAAAACTTGGGTGGCCCCGGGGTGCCGCAGGTGCTCTGGGTTCGGTGGTGGGTGGCCTGGGGACGGGATAGGGGGCTGGCAGGCTCCCTACCCGGCTCGGCACGGCTTCTGGAAGCGGCTGGCATGTCCCTGCGGCCACTAGGTGGAGGTGTGACTAGAGGGGTTCTGCATGCTGCCCCTGCTCTGCAGCTCCCATTGGCTGGGAACCGCGGCCAATGGGAACTGCAGGGGCATTGACCTCAGGTGGAGGTAGAGTGTGGAGCCACCTGGCTGTGCCTCCACCTAGGACCCAGACATGCCGGCCACTTCTGGGGAGCCCCCCCCCGAGGTAAACGCCACCCAGAGCCCTCACTCCCTCCTGCACCCCAACTCCTGAGTCCCCTTGTGCACCCAAACTCTTGCTGCTGGTGGAGAGGGGCGCAGCGGCCAGTGCGTCTGGCCCAGGGGGCCACTCGAGCTGCTCAGGCAACCCCCAGGCCAGCTGTAACTGCCGCTGCAGAAGTCACGGAGGTCTCAGAAAGTCACTGAATCTGTGACTTCCATGATCTCCATGGCAGACTCGCAGCCTTACTTCTAAGTAATGTATGCTATTTTGCTCGAATAGCACTGTCGCTATGAAAATTCCAAGTGAATTATTGTAATTATCAATACTGTAGGAATCTAGCATATGTCCCCTTTTTTTGTAAATGTTGCCTTTAAATTAAAAAGTTATTTTTAAAAGACAAGCTTTTTGTTTTCAAATTAAATTATATAATGGATAGTATGATGGATTAAATATATCCTAAAAGTATCTGCTGAATCCTGCAGTTTTTCTGCATGTGGAACTACACCCTAAATTTGTCACCAAAGTAGTCTGATTTCCATAAGAATCAATTCACACATTTACATGTTTTGTTTTTTCTCTAAACCTCATACCACTAATGAGGAACAGAAACTTCATCTTGGATGTACCTCATGTATTGTGGTTCTGTCTTCAGTGAACAGAGCTATTTAGGAGGTCACCCAGTGTCTTCGTTACCTTTATGGAATTCATGAAAGGGCATGTAATCTTGTTGCAAAAAACAACCAAAAATCCACTTAGATCTTGCTTTGCTACCAGTTGTCAGACTCCTTCACTGCAATTGGTAAGAACCTTCTCCACCAGAGAAAAGTCTGCTTCGGAAGCTTCTCTTTGGGGAGTACCTCTTGTTGACCTATGTAAAACAGCCACATGGAGTTGTATTCGGACCTTCACAAGACACTACACCCTGGTGCACACCTCCTCAGCTCATGCATAGAGTCATAGAAATGTAAGGCTGGAAGGGACCTCAAGAAGTCAAGTCCAGCCCCCTTCACTGTGGCGGGACCAAGTAAACAGACCATCTTTGACAGATGTTTGACTAACCTGTTCTTAAAAGCCTCCAATAATGGAGATTCCACGATCTCCCTTGGTAACCTATTTCAGAGTTAACTACCATAATAGTTAAAGTTTTTCCTAATGTCTAACCTAAATATACCTTGCTGCAGATTAAGCCCATCACATCTTGCTCTACTCTCAGTGGACATGGAGAACAATTGATCACCGTCCTCTTTACAACATCCCTTAACTTATTTGAAAAATGTTATCAGATTTCCCCCTTAATCATCTTTTCTCAAGACTGATATACCCACATTTTTTAACCTTTCCTCAGAGGTCCGGTCTTCTAAACCTTTTATCATTGTTGTTGCTCTCGTCTGGACTCTCTCCAATTTTGTTCACATTTTTCCAAAAGTGCAGCACCCAGAATTGGACACAGTACTCCAGTTAAGGCATCACCAGTGCCAAGTAGAGTGGGACAGTTATCTTACATGTCTTACATACAACACTCCTGTTAATGCATCCTGGAATGTTGTTAGCCTTTTTCATTGCTGCATCACATTGCTAACTTCAATTTCTGGTCCACTATAAACCCCAGATCCTTTTCAGCTGTACTACCATCTAGCCAGTTATTCCCCATTTTGTAGTTGTGCATTTGATTTTTCCTTCCTAAGTATAATACTTTATTGTATTTCATCTTGTTGATTTCATGGAACCAGTCCTCCAGTTTGTCAAGGTCATTTTGAATTCTAATCCTGTCCTCCAAAGTGCTTGCAACCCCCCAGTTTGGTGTTCTCTGTGTATTTTGAAAGCATATTCTCCATTTCATTATCAGTCATTAATGAAAATATTGAATAGTAAGGGACCCACTAGATATGTCCTCTCAGTTTGACAGCAAACCACTGATAACTACTCTGAGTAGGGTCTTTCAGCCAATTTTGCTCCCACCTTACAGTAAATTCATCTAGACTATATTTCTGCATGACAATGTCATGTGGCACTGTATCAAACACCTTACTAAAATCTGCCCTATCCACTAGGCCAGTAACCCTGTCAAAGAAGGAAATTAGGTTGTTTTGGCATGAAATGTTCTTGACAAATCTGTGCTGACTGTCCTTATAACCTTTTATTCTCCAGGTGTTCACAAATTTATTGTTTAATAATTTGTTCCAGTAACTTTCCAGGTATTGAAGTTAGGCTGACTGGTCTATAATTTCCTGGGTCCTTTTTGATCTCCTTTTTAAAGATAGCTACTATGTTTGCCCTTCTCCAGTCTTCTGGGACCTCACAAATTCATAGTTTACAAGGACAGAGGGACCATTGTGATCAACTAGTCTGATCTCCTGTGGCCTATAACACAGGCCACAGAACTTCACAAAAGTAATTCCAAGAGCACATCCATATCCAATCTTGATTTTAAAACTGTCAGTATTGGACAATCCACCACAAACCTTGGTGAATTGTTCCAATGGCTAATTACTGTCACTGTTGAAACGTTATGCCTTTATGTCCAGTCAGAATTTGTCTAGCTTCAACTTCCAGCCACTGGATTGTTATACCTTTGTCTGCTAGACTGAAGAGCCCGTTACTAAATAGTTGTTCCCCATATAGATACCTATAGACTATAATCAAGTCACCCCTTAACACAGGGGCTGACTTCCGGCCCCGCCCGTGGGTGCTGTCACCCGGAGTCGGGGGCCGGGCGATCAACCGGGGGCCGGGCGACATGGCGGGGCCCCACCCCCGACGCCGGGCGACGTGGCGGGGCCCCACCCCCGACGCCGGGCGACGTTGCCCGGCGTCGGGGGCGGGGCCCCGCCACATCTCCCGGTGCCCGCTAAGTTTGCCGCGGGTCTGGGGCGGGCGGGGAGTTGCCGGTGGGTGCAGAGCACCCACCAATTTTTCTCCGTGGGTGCTCCAGCATCGGAGCACCCACGGGGTCGGCGCCCCTGACCCTTAACCTTCTCTGTTATGCTAAATAGATTGAGCTCCTTATAGTCTTTCATTATAAGGTGTGTATTTTAATCCTTTAATAGCTCTCATGGTTCTTCTCTAAACCCTCTCCAATTTCAGCATCCTTCTTGAATTGTGGGCACCAGAACTGGACATACTATTCCAGCAGCAGTCACATCAATGCCAAGTATTGAGGTAAAATAGCCCCTCTGCTCCTATTTGAGATTCCCGTTTATGCATCCAAGGATTGCATTAGCGATTTTGGCCGCAGCATCACACTGCAAGCTCAAGTTCAGCTGAACCTTTTTCAGAGTCATTGCTTCCAAGGGTGTAGTCCACCATCCTGTAAGCATGGCCTACATTCTTTGTTCCTAGATGTATACACTTAACACATTTTAATACGGCTAAATGTATTATTTGCTTGCACCCATTTTACCAAGTGATCCATATTGCTCTGAACCAGTGTCCTGTCCTCTTCATTGTTTACCACTCCACCTATTGTGTTATCTCTAAACTTTATCAGTGATGATTTTATGTTTGCTTCCAGGTTATAGATAAAAATGTTAGATTGAATAGGGTTAAGGACTGATCCCTGTGGGACCCTACAGGAAACACTCCCACTTCATGGTGATTTCCCGTTTACAATTACATTTTGAGATCTATCAGTTGGCCAGTTTTTGTGCCATGATGATTTTATATCATTCTAGTGTTTTAATCAACATTTTGTGCAGTACCAAGTCCAAATGCTTTACAGAGTATATTACATAAGTATATTACATCAAGACTGTTATCTTTATCAATCAATCTTGTAATATAAAAAAAATTGTTAGTTTGACAGGTTCTATTTTCCATAAACCCATTAATTTTGTTATCCTCCTTTAATCCTTTGGGTTGGTGGTCCTTCAATCCTCAATGCCACAGGGGTCCTCTCACCCACTTCCATCACATGAGAACTGCTTGTCAGTCACCCACAGTAGAATAAACAAAAGGACTGGCACTCGAAGAAGAAGTAAAGGTTATCTACTTTCCATAACCGGAGTTCTTCGAGATGTGTGGTCCCTATCTGTATTCCACTACCTGCCCTCCTTCCCCTCTGCTTCAGATCATAGGTTCAATTCATGGTAGAGAAGGAACTGGAGACCATTAGGAGAGGAACAGCACAGTCATGGATAGGGTGACCAGATGTCCCGATTTTATAGGGACAGTCCTGATTTTTGGATCTTTTTCTTATATAGGCTCCTATTACCCCCCCAGCCCGTCCCAATTTTTCACACTTGCTGTCTGGTCACCCTAGTCATGGACCAACAGATGCTACTAGCAAGTATCTTCTGGTCTTAGGTGCATGGATCACATGTGTATCCACAATGGAATATAGATAGGGACCACACATGTTGAAGAACTCCAGTTACAGAGGGAAGGTTTCCTTTCTTTTTTGTATTATACTTCAGCCCCACCCAACTATTTTTAAATGTAGTCTTTATTGTTTATTTTAACACAGTTAACATAAAGAACAAAGACCAAAGAGAAGAAAGGTATCTAATCTGGAATAGAACCAACATCCAATTTTACAACGAAGATACATAGATCCAATTTAGTTATTAAGGGCAAAGAATAATCTAACAAAGACAGCTTTTGCCTGGTTAAAGAGATTTACACAGTTATGTAGTAATGGTCATTTTATTATTCAGTCCCAGTTTGGGGTTCTTTGTAAAGTAAGATCAAAACTAATCTCCAGAGCTATTTCCTTTCAGAAAAAGAGAGAAGCAGGAGAAAAGCGAGTCTTGTGAGGAAAAGGAGGACCAAGGAAAAGCCTGAGAGGGAAGTAAAAGAGGAGAGGAGAAGAATGATAGGACAGAGAGGAGAGGGGGAAGAGGAAGGAAATGGACTGAGGAGATAGGAGGGGTCTAAGGTCTGGGGTGTGTGTGTGTGTACAAAGTTTACCCGATGGGAACTTTAACTGATTATTCCAATGCTTCTAAAAATGAGGTCCATATATCTATAAACTTGGTTGTTTCTGAAGTAAAACATTACTTGTTCCATTGCCACCAGGTTCCCCATGTGAGAACACCATTCTTCGATAGTTGGGTGCACTTGGGACTGCCACCATTGTAGAACTAGATGTTTGGCTGTGATCAAGTTCTACCCAGCCATACTGTTTCAAAGGCCTTCAGTTTCCAAGATGGATTAGTTAGGATGGTGTGGCCAGCCTGCAGTTCCGCATTGGTGGACAGAAAGAAATCGGTCCATATATTTACCTCTGTCCAGCAAAGACAGCTTGCAGGACAATCCCAATGCATATGGTGTAAATTTAGCACCTGCTGCATTGCAGCGCCAGCATTTGTCAAACCTGGGTACTCCGGACTTGAAAAGTCTATATGGAATCCAGTGCATTCTCCAAAGAATTTTCTATTGGACCTATCTTAACACCACTTGCTAGATTTGGGGTTGTATAGTGGAACAAATCTAATTCCACTGAACGTTGGTAAGGGAAACCGATCACTCATCTTCCCATTTCTTTCTAACATTGTCCCTGCTGACGCCAATTTGCCTGATTGTTTGGAATACAGACTAGACAATGACTTGAGTAGACAGGGTTACTTTTTCAGGAAGCTCCGAAGTTAGGGATTCTGCGGCTGCAAAGGCATCCGAACCAAATCGGTGTTGCAGAGCATGAAATTATTGCCATTCCTTCTTTCGGTCCAGTTGGAATTTCTTCCTAAGATGAGGAAAGAGCATGAAGGAATCATTTTCAATTATGTGATTAATGCTCAAAATGTCTTTTATTTTTATTTATTTATTTTTTTTAAATTCAGTCAGGCCCTAGAGTGGGTCTATATGAAATTAAAATTTTGGAATGACCCCAAATTGAAGTCTCTGAATGTAATAAGGGATGATATTTTAACCGAGGCACAACCAGATACCCAGCTTTGCAACATGTCAACATTGTGACACATTTCTTCTTAGGAAAATGGTAGAAGTCTGATTTTAGAATTGATTCTAGTGGTGGTGAGGCTATAATTCCTTCCTCCACGTACAGTCAGGCTGGAGAGCCTGAGCGTTGAAGGGCCAACCATTATGCCACTTGTCTCAAGAGTGAGAATAATATAGTAAAGCCTAAAGTTGTGTAGACCCAAAGGCTCCTGATTTGATAGGCAGTTGCGGTTTTTCTCAAAGGATATTCTGGGCTTGTTGCCCACACCGCACAAGAAGATCTTACAAATGTTAATTCTGAAAAAAAATCGCAGAAGGGTAATTATAAATTGGCAAGGAGTTGAGCATAAATAGAAGCATTAGGAGGACATTCATCTTTAATATATTAACTCTACCCCAAAGGGATAGAGGGGAGTGCCTGCCATCTATGTAAATCCAAAGCTTTAGATAAAAGGATTAAAATTAATTTTGACTTTCTTTTATATTCCTAGAAAAGCGGACTCCCAAGCCTCTGGCTGATTTCCTCCTGTTGCCAGCGAAAAGTTTTGTCTAAGAGGGTGACATTATGCACTTTCTGAGAGATACTGATAGCCTCCAACATGTGCCAATTAATTTTGTGCCCTGGGATTTTCCCAAACAGATCAATGGTTTTGTAATATGTTGGGGGTGGCCTGAGGGGGGTTGGTGATGAATAAAAGTATATCCACATATAAACATATTTTTGTCTGTTAGGACTCTATGTGTAATACCTTGGCCCCCATAGCGGGCTCTGATTTGTATTTCATTCAGCTCCAAGGCCAAATCAAACAGGAGGGGAGGTGGGGACAGCCCTGTCTGTTACTGTGGCACTAGAGACTGAAAGGAGGGGAGATGTAGTTATTGGTTGCAACCTGGGATTGAAGCACAGAAGTCTAACCTAGGAAATGAAACAGACGAAGTCCATATTTTTATAGGATGAGGAAAAATACCTCCAATTTGCTCTATTGAAGGTTTTTTCCACATCCTCTAACAGAACAGCCATCGTTTTAAGGGGTTTTGATAGTAGGACAGCACATTAAGATGAGTTTTCCGACCCTTGTCTCTCTTGTATAAAACCCACCTGGTCCAGGTGTATTGTGCTCCTCATTACTTTTTCTAATCATCCAGCTAGAATTTTAGACTATTTTAATATCAGAGTTGATTACGGATATTAGTAAATAGCTAGCATGTTCATCGGCATCTTTATCAGGCTTAAAACTGACAGAGATTAGGGCTTCAGTCATTTAAGAGGGCAGAGTGCCTCTACCAAAAAGCCTCAGTGTATACTTTGGCCAGTCTGGGAGCCGGAGTGTCTTTGAATTGGGCATATAATGCAGCAGGAAAGCCTTCGAGGCCAGGGCCTTACCCAATTTCTTGTTGCATCAGACAGTCATATTCTCAGAAGTTTGTAAAAGGGAATCAAGCCAAATTTTTTGTTCTTCTGTTAGCTGGGGGAGTTGCAGGGGTTTTTTGTGTGTATTCCTCAAGTAATTAATCATCAGGGGAGTTTTCCTTTAAATATGAGCATTGGTAGAATTTAGAGAATTGTTCATTAATACTTTTTTGATTGATGAGTATATCTGCCTCTGACGGGTGAATTGAGGGGATGTTAGCTTTCAGTGAATTAGTTTCCCAGTTTTGTTGCTGAATTCCTAGTATGTCTGTTTTACTCTAAACCAAGCAAATTCAGCCTGAGTCGAGGTTAATGTATTAAACTCCAAGATGACCAATCTCATATGAAATTAACAGAAGAGGGAGAATCAGCATAGCTGAGATCTGCCTCCTTGAGCCTTTACATTAAATTCCCCAGCTCACCCTGCCTAGCTCTCTTTTTATGAGAGAAGTAGGATATTATTCTTCCCCTTAAGTATGCCTTGAAAGTGTCCAGTGAGATTGCTTAGGAGATCAAAGGGTTGTAATTGGTCTCAAAGAAAAGTTGTTTCTTCCCCCAAAAAAGTTTTTTAAAATTGTGTGTCTAGTAGTAAAGAGGAGTTTAATCTCCATCTTCTGGTAGCCCCTATATTTCAGGAGATGAGTAGCAACACCACAGGTGCGTGATCAAAGATCATAATAGGTGTTATTTCATTGTTAATGAAATACCAGGCCACCTGATACCAAAAAACATTCACTCTGTGATTATATGGAATGCAGGGGTGAGAAAAAGGTGTGGTTTCTACCTCTAGGGTGGTGCTGCCGTCGCCACAAGCCCCATTCTTCCATCTGGGCAATAATGGTCTGCCTCATGGAGAATTAGGAATGGTGGAGTCTGCTCGAACTGTCCAAAAGCAGGTCGAACATTTAGTTGAAGTCCCTTGGTATAATCAGATTTCCTAGGGAGGAGTCAATCTCAAAATAATTGATTGAAAAAGGAGGAATCATCTTTGTTGGGGGCAAAGGGTTAACAAAAGTGTACGTAACCTGGGAGATGCCAGCGTTAACAATTAAGAGCCTTCCTTCCATGTCTTTATCAGTTGATAGGATTTATGGGTTCAGTTTTTTTTATTGAACTGGATTAACACCTCCCTAGACTTGGCTGGGTAATTACTAAAAAAGACTCAATGAGGTGGGGTCCTGGAGGACTGTTAAATCAGCTTTCAACTTTCTTAAGTGAAACTTCCCCCACCCCCATTTGATAGGGTTACAGTGACCCAAGAGTAGAGGGGCACATATGGGTTCAGGGATCCCTGGGATTTACCAAAAAGGGATCATGAAAGGTCTCTACTGGAAGCCTGTTTCACACTGGTCATCATGATTGTGAGATGTATGTACAGAGAATGTCTGAGGGGTTATGTATCTACGCTGAAAATTATGCTCTCTAAGCCTTGTAGTCAAAGGCAGGTCACTCAAAGGTAGCATGCCTTGAGACGTACTTCTCCAGACAGGGAGGTGGGAGACACTTATATCCCTGGTGGACTATTGTGTGTCTTACAACAGCAGTCTATTAGCATAGTGTTAATGAAGAGCTTACAGGGACTTCAGAAGGAAATTAACAGGAAGAGTTACAGTGTGGGGGATGATCCTGTTTTCAGGTGAAGATCAAAGGTCTGGGTCTGGTATATCTGGGGTGCAGACAGACACCTGAGCTACCTTCAACTTGTGAAGACACACCTGCTGCAAACTTGACCTTATGAAAGGGGGATGGATATCAGCATTATTATGGTAAATTTAAACAGTCAAAACATTTGATTGTCCAGCCAACATTTAAAAAATATAATAAACTTGATTAAAAAAAATCTTAGGTATTCAATTATACAATAATATACACTCTTTTGCAAATACAACTTTTAGCTCTTAAAAACATATTTGTGCATTGATGTGCTAGAGATAATGTCTTCAAGTCTCATCTAATTCATCCTTGGGTTTATTTGAAAACTGTATACAAAACAGTCATTAATGCCAGGAAATGCAAAGTAGGTTTTACTGCTGCTGAAATGCTTTCAAAATCCTGATAAAGAGGTTTGGTAGGGCACGAAGCATCTCTTGCTATGGTGGAGACCTCTGGGAAAACAAAGTCATATTTCAAAGCACTGAAGTTTTCAGGACCATTTGGTACTATCAGTGTCTTTAGTATTGATCCAGATCCAGGTGCTGTAGCCTAAGGACAAACAAGAAAATGTTCTTACTAGCTTGTTTAACATGCTAGCTCCAGTCATTTTAGTTACATAATTTACATTACAAATATTGTAGAGTGCTTCTTTGCATCTAATGTAGATATTAGATGTAGCGCTCCTCCTGCATAAATTAGTTAGGTAGATTGTGAAAACCTGTTAAAGATAAAATAAAGATATAGAATGAACATTAAATGAGATGGGTGAGAAATATTTTACATAAGTTTAGGTCTATGTGCAATAACATCGTAGATAATGGAGGAGAAAACATGCTAGGTATCTCTTGGCAATTTTTTCACAGAGAACAAAAGGGATTGTTAATTTTGCTTTTGCTGTTTTATTGACTAATGACGAATAAACAATTAACTTACTTATCAACATGATTTTGAAAACCCTTTAGGGGAAAACCTATTAGATGACTCAAATTATCAGAGCACAAGAAAAGAAATGAAGTCTGCATTGAGTGAGCCTAAGTAAGAATATTCTGTTTGATTAAGAGGCTAGGGACAACAGTAAGTGCTGGGTAGAGTGCAGAATGTATTAATATAATATAAATATATGCCTTTCTCATAGAACTGGAAGGACCTTGAAAGGTCATCAAGTCCAGTCCCCTGCCTTCACTAGCAGGACCAAGTACTGTTCCCTGACAGATTTTTTGCCCCAGATCCCTAAATGGCCCCCCTCAAGGATTGAACTCACAACCCTGGGTTTAGCAGGCCAATGCTCAACCCACTGAGCTATCCCTATGTGTTTTGTCCATATTGGATGGAAATATCCACAGGGAATAATAAATATATTACTATGAACTCTGACATCAGTCAGGACTTCTCTTTGCTGCTTGTTGCATGTATTAATATTTAGATGGGAGTCTCTGCCTTGCATAGGCCAAACAATTAGAGTCAACAACTTCTCATTCACTTTGCTGGCTGTAGATTGGGAAGTGTATTTATTTCTTTTGTAAAATGAGATTCTATTCTTTTGAAAAGTGACTGTATAAAAATAGCAGCTTCTTACTCAGTCTATCCCCTCGCAAGGTGCAGAGTCATATCTGTTAACTTGAGTGATGTTTTTACTCTTGTTAGCTCTGTGGAGTCAACACAGCTAAGACTGAGTGAGCAGTGGATTTTATTCCATCTTGTAAATTAACAGAAATGTGTATTAAGTTACAATTAGTTAAATCTTATAAAACTCTTTTGAAGAGCTGAGTGATGCAGTCAAAGGCCTAAGTTGGCCTGCAAAACCTGTCAGTTGTGGTGATGCACTAGAAAGAAAAACCAAGCTTCACTTTCAGATCCCCCATATAAGTTTACAGGTAGGTAGAAAAAAAATCTTGTCACTTGTAAACAGACATCTGATGCAAAAATCCACTGAAGCAATAAGCAAGGCTATGATTTAGTCACAGAGGTCATGGAATCTGTGACTTCTAGCAACCTCCGTGACTTCAGCCTGCGGTGGCTGGGAGCTGCAGGGTCCCCCGCCTCCTCTGGGGGCAGGGAGCTGCAGGGTGTCCCCAGAGCTCCCAGCCACTGCAGGTGGTGGGAGAACCCTGCAGCTCCTGGCTGTGGTGGGGGAACCCCCACAGCTCCCAGCCGCTGCTGCCGGGGGTACCCCACAGCTCCCAGCCCCCATGGGTAGTGGGGGACCCCCAGAGCTGGAAGCAGCCCCCAGCTGCTGCAGGCAGCTCCTAGCCCCCATACAGCTGCCCCGCATCAGGCCGTGTGGGGACCCGCAGATCCCCATTTTGTCAGGGATATTTTTTAGTAAAAGTCACAGGCAGGTCATGGGCTTCCATTAATTTTTCTCTTTTGCCCATGACCTGTCCATGACTTTTACTAAAAATATCCATGTAAAGATGCCATCCAGTTTCTAGTTTATAGGCTATTCCCGGAGCAGCAGTTTCCAAGTTCTGTTCCCTCATCAACCACAATGACTTTTTTGGTTATGGTCACAGAAATCCTGAGACCCCCTGCAAAAAATTGCTACCATTTAGAATGCAATATCTTAAGTTATCAACAGTATTGGGATTTGACTGATTGATTAAGACAAACCTGCCACTAGTTGAAGGCCTGTCATGTTACCACCTAGATATTAGGCTTTAGAAAATGCTGATAGTTTGTCCAACTTTGCATTCTTTTTAGAAAATAGGATTTTCTGTACTTATTTTTCTCATTCAAAGGGGCAAATATGGCTCTGGAGACACTATGAGAAGGTGCCATTTTTCACATAGTCACTTTTCAGAGCAGTACTATGCCTTAACTGGAAACATTCAAAATAGGCAGTCATGACTGCATTTTTTTTATATTTTGAGATTTTCGATGGATACTATTGATGTTTATTTTTAAGCATTTTTTTTAGATTTGACAAACTGTCAACATGTCAAAACATAGAAAGTAAATATCCTTAAATAAAGCTCTAATAATTTCTTAAGCAACCTTTTTTCTTACTTTGCCTCTAAATTTTGATTATCATTAATGGAAGTATTTTTGGTTGGGGTTGTATGTGTATGATGAAATCGACATTTATTGACACTTAGCCCCCCCAAAATCTAATCCTGCTCACCCTAAAACTATGCAACTACTATTTAAAAGGCCTCTGACTGAAAGGGATTTTGTTCTGTCATGCCAGTCCTTGCCCTTCCCCCTCCCCTTGTTCTGTGTCCACATGAGGCCTTTTGTACTTCTTACCTGTTCACTTTTCAATAAGTAATGGGTATTGCTAAATTGATGAATATTGATTGATGTTGTTACCAAGAGGTGAATGGCTGTTCTCAGCAGTTAGGGGAACCCTCTGCCTTGTGTAGACACTACATTTATTTTATTAAAACAAAACAAAAATCCCAACGCCTTAATTTTATAGGATCCTGTAATTTAGAAACTAAGGTTTAGCAGAGTAGTCATCTTACATTAAGCACATAGCTTCCAGGCAGGAGGAGAAGGTAATATTCTCCATGTTGATTGGTTCTATAGGGACAGATATGTTCCCTTCCTTTGGCTTCCACTATTACATTTGGTATAGGCTGTCCATGCCTGTCAAGAACTTGACCTTTGATACCTGTGAGGCAGGGAGAGAGTATGTAAATATGTCTGATGGTTTCATTTTCTGGTCTGGAAAAGCCAGTTTTTTCATCATTCATTGCAGCATATGCTTCTTTCATTGATTTCCTCCCAAAACTAGACAACAGAGCCAGTCTCCTACATATTGCTAAAGAAAATAAATAGCAACAGCACAGAATTCTTAGTTCTTAATCATTTACCTTCCCATCAAGTTAAAATGCAGCAGTGTCAGCTTTTCCATCTCATTCTCTAAAGATACAATTTCGTAGTTTACATTGATGCTGCTGCATGTGTTCTCTACAAAAGAACTTGCTTAAATCTCTCTTATGCTCTTGAATTTATTTACCTAGCTTAAAACAAAACAAAAACTTATTTACCCTGTTGGTGTGGTCAAACATTGCTTCTTGACTAGTGTTTCAAAAAGGCAGAGCAGTATTGTATATTTACTTATATTTTAGTCTTCCCAAATCTTCTAACACACCAGATTTCCAAGAATGAGCAGTTTTGTTAACTGACTTGTCTGCAACAGCTATTTGAGACAATACTGATGAAGTGTTTTAGCTCAGTTTCTGCTATTTTATTTATGTATAATTTTGGCTCAGTAGCCACCTTGCCACTGTGTAAAGGTTGTGGATTCAGATCCACTCACCCCAGCCCATATTGTTGTTGTTGGTGGGTTTTTTTACTACTGATCTTGTTCGATGAAACCCACAGGTTGAGAAATCTTGCTCTAACGTTTAAACAGTGCTGTATTAAATCCAGATTTCATTAGATATTCTTTCAGAGGACACACACATACATCTGTTAAAATTAATAAGTAAACTCTAGCCTATCAACCACATTTGAATAATCAAGGATGATGGGCAAAAGGCTAATGTGTATCTTTTGCTCCAAATTACTGCAACAATAAATAATACTACCACCATTTGATATAGTAAAAACAACAACAAAGGCCCAGCTTTCCCTTTCGATAGAACATTTTTTCCTTCATAGTTACAGGCTCATTTTGTTGTTGATCTCCCTGGAGTTAGTTTTATTACAATTTCTTTTTATTCTGCTTTAGGACCAAAGCGTTCCTATGCAAGCAGCTTCTGGCTCAACCTTCCCCCCCATCTACTGCTACACACACACTTCCATCAGTGTTGTGTTGTGTTCTTTAGTGGATGTTCAATATTAACACTTCTGAAGAATTTGGTTGCCATGAGTCGCTTCCTACCACACTCTGTTGCTAAGCACATGCACAGAAGTGTTTTAACCAGTGTTTACTTAGTTTATAAAGCCTTTCAGATATTCATTTTGCCTCTTTGCAAGCTATAGAGCAGGGGTCTCAAACACACGGCCCGTGGGCCACATGCAGCCCGCGGAGTTATTTCCTGCAGCCTGCCATAGGCGCCGACTCCACTGGCAGCCAAGCTCTAAACATTACTGAGAGTTTATATTTTACTAAAACCCCTCTTTGCATTACAGTTTTTAAAAAGTTAATACATTGACTTTTAATAGAATACTATATTACGCTCTTTTTTCATTTTTGACTATACTTTTGTATCATTGTATGAAAAGGTTTCAGTGATGCGGCCCTCGGGCCAATTTACTAGTTCTCATGTGGCCCTCGTGGTGATTTGAGTTTGAAATCCCTGCTATAGAGATTGTTTTGCCAAGTTAAAAGGGAAGGTTAAGAGTGCCAAAGAAAAGGCACGTAGGTCAGTTCAGAATGCAGAGAACCTGCTATGACAATTAAGGAAAAGGAGACATTCAGTTTTAAAAGTGAGAGTTAGAAAATGAACCAAATTTAGCAGTGACATTGGGAATGTAAGCAGGAAAGTACCGTAACTGGCACTGATTTGACACTGTGTAAAATTATTAATTTACACTGTGTATTTTCTAAGGACCAGATTTATTCCATGTGTAAGCAGGTGCATTCCTCCCATTCCCCATATGCAATTGGGGGAAAGCTATACTGGCATAAGGCACCTTTATAGTAGTATAACTGCATTCACACTAGGGGTTGTACTGGTATAACTCTTTCAGTAAAATATCACACTCCCAGCTGATTTAGAATCTTAGAAATGAAGGGCTGGAAGCAACCTCGAGAAATCATCAAGTCTAGCCCCCTGCACTGTGGCAGGACTAAGTAAACCTACACTATCCCTGACAGGTGTTTATCCAAAACCTTCAGTGATGGGGATGCCACAACTTCCCTTGGAAGCCTATTCCAGAACTTAACTACCCTTATAATTAGGCAAAACTTTCTAACATCTAACTTAAATCTCCCTTGCTGTAAATTAAATCAATTACTTCCTGTCCTACCTCCAGTGGACACAGAGAATTGATTCCTGGCCTCTATATAGCAGCCCTTAACTTACTTGAAGATTCTTATCAGGTCCTCCCTCAGTTGTCTTTTCTTAAGACATATAAGGAGGCCCCTATTCAAGCACTGTATGCCCATAAGACCATATGAAAACTTGAAACAAGCTGTTGCACAGGGTAATGTGGAAATATCTCCTTTTAATGGGAGTGTGCTGTGGGTTAGGCTCTGTTAAATCACTGCTCATTTCTGACCTCTTCCATTTAAAAGTTGCTGCCCTGCCAGCCTTTGCCCACATGGGGGCAGAATTGCTACACTTCACTTAAAAAAAAAAATCTAATTCCTTCTTCCCGGTGCTGCTTTTCTCTGAAGTGAAACCCTACAACCGTCTTTAGTTAGTGAACATCCTAATACAAACTGCCATCTCTAATCCCACACAGCCCACTGTAAATTGCTCAGGATCCCATCACCCTTTGAAGTGTGGGCCTCACTTTTAGGTGCAGCACACTGTGCAGAAAACACATTCTAAACCACAGTTTGCAGGTTTAGAAAAAAGTTGAATTAGGGTGAGTTCTGTGACTTCTGTCCCATTCCTGGCTGAGGGAGGGGCTAGGAGGGTTCCATAGTGGTGACATGAGGCAGTACTCCTTGAGTGACCGAAGGCTTCTGCTCAGTCCTTGCTGGGCAAGCAGGGCAAATTTTTCTCTCTCTCTCTTCCTTCATATGAGGAGCATAGGTGGACAGTTTCCTCAAGGGCTAATATCATAAGACTAAAGTCTGTTGCAATATTGTCAAATCTTGCAATACTTGATGTCTTTCTTAGAGACAGCTTCCAAATTCATGTTTTTGTTTTGGTGGTTTTTTTTAAACGAAAAGTAAGATTGCAGCCTGCATGGTTTTGGAGAAAAGCTTGAAAAAGTGACCTCAGTACATCCTAATTGCTTAGAAACCAGAGGGCAAATAAAGAGAATCCCACATATTATTTTTAAAATCTTATTTAGTTTAAGCTAATATCTTGGGATTTTGTGGGGGGGCGGGGGAGATGGGGCATGACTAATGAATAAGGATAAGATTGTTACAGCGGTCACGGAAGTAATGGATTCCATGACTTTCAGAGATCTCTGTGACATTTTCCGCTTCAGCCGTGGGGTGCAGGCGCTGAAGCTGTCAGCCAGTAAGGACCCAGAGCCCAGAGCTGGCTTGGGCAGTGGGGGGACCCAGAGCTCCCAGCTGCGGTGAGTGGGGGGGGGACCCAGAGCTGCCATGGTGGCAGTGGCTGCTGAACCCCCTTTTCCCCTCACAGCAGGGCTCGGGCTTCGTCATCCCCCATCAGCCTCTCCCTTGCCAATTATATTTAGTAAAAGTCACAGACTGGTCATGGGATTCCTTGAATTTTTGTTTATTGCATGTGACCTGTCCACGGCTTTTACTAAAAGCAACCGTGACAAAATCTTAACCTTACTAATGAGTTTGAATATCTGAGGCTGGCAATACCAGTTGCCAGCTGCTTCCAACTAGCTCCTAGCTTGACACCTCTGTAAAGCCACGGAGGAGTGGGAGAAGGCTTTAATTTCCTAAGTAGCTGAGCCATGCTCCTTCACCTGTGTGTTCTCCCCCTGCGCCTAGCTACTATAGATTCTAATCTCCTGTGCCCAGTATTGGCTGTATTCCCCTCTCCGCCTCAGCACGTGTCTGGACCCCCTGTAGATTTTAGATCCCAGCATCTCTCTAACTCCTTTTCCCTCCTGAACCTGTAGGATGGAGGCAGAGGCTGGGATATTTGTCTGACTCCTCAGAGGACCCTGTTTTGAACACTGCCCATGGGTGCTCACTTCCCAGAGCCTGGTTGGACACAAGTCTCTATTTTAGGTGACTTCAGTTCTGTAGCTGCTCTGCGTATAGAAGCACCATAGAGGTCAATGGGAAGATCTGCGCAGAGAACAGCTGCAAAAATGGGCTCTCTGTGTGGTCAGTGGCTTACGAGGCTTTAAATCGATAGTTTGAAACCTGGACGGCCATCAGGAATAAGGAAGGCAGATTAATTCTGCTCTTAATAGCTCCTGGAACCTAAATGAAGCGAACTCACAAAAAGTAAGCCCCACCCTTTTCCCATTTGACACAAATGATACGTTTTGTCAGTCTTCATTTAAAAAAGCTTTTTCATAAATGTCTCTTAGAATGGCTACGTCTTTCCACAGCTTTCTATTTTAATCAATGCTGGTCGCTGCTCTCTGCCCCCAATAGGTGGGAAAGCTGGATGTACGTGCTTTGACTGCTATGTGTCACTACTGTGGCCATATCTATCCAACTTGAATAAAGCTAGATACAGTAAAAGCTTTGTTATCCGACATGTTGGAGGAATGGGGAGTGCTGGTTAGTCAAAAATTCCGGTTAACTGAGTCATACTTGCCAATGGAGGTATGGGAGTTTGGCTGCGGGAGGGGTTGTAGGTTGTGATGCAGGAAGGGGTGTGGGGGCGTGGGCTCTGGAAGGGAGTTTGGGTGTGTGAGGGGGCTCAGGGCAGGGGGTTGGGGCACGGGAGGGGTTTCAGGGTGTCGGATCCGGGTGGCGCTCACTTGGGTGGCTCCCCACGTGCTGCCAGGGTTCACGGGGTTCACGTGAATGGGGTTCACGGCCAGGTGGCTCTGTGTGCTGCCTCTGCCTGCAGGTGCCACCCTGCAGCTCCCATTGGCCACAGTTCCCAGCCAATGGGAGCTGCGGAGCCAGTGCTTGGGGTGAAGCGGGGGCAGTGCACAGAGCCCCCATAGTCATTCCTCCGCCTAGGACCAGCAGGGACATGTCACTTCTTCCTGGGAGCCTCACAGCCAGTAGGGAGCCTGGCAACCCTACCGATGATTTGAACTTGGAGATATCAGAAATACCTGTTTCTAGAGCTTTCCGGTTGGTAAAGTGCCGGATAACACAGCTTTTACTGTAAATGGATCTGTTCACATACACTTAGTTTGGAGATTTCCTCTCTTTTCTCAAACCCCAATCTCAGGTTAAATGGGGTTCACCTACATTGTTCAGTTTTTAAATTTTTTTTTTGCATTTTTCTTCAGAACTGTCTATGAACAAATACATTCACAACGCTAATATTCCAGATGTCCCAGTCACTTCTGGGCAGCATTATCTGTCTCACTATCCTGCCTTAGCCACCATCATGCTCACTACATTGTTCCTAAAATGAGGATGGCGCGACCAGCTCTCTGCTACATCGCTCTCTTAATTCAGTAAGAATCAAGAAAACCGGATTTCATACTGAAAGGCAAAGTCTCTTTATAGAAGTAGTTCTCTTGGTTCTAGCCTGTTGCTGGAGAGCCTGTTACATGTCCATGTCCATGTTGTTACAGCAGCTGACCCTACAAGCGGTATTGGAAGTTGATCAGATGAAATTCAAAATACAAAAGCCTACCCACCGAGATGAACTTGTTTAATGTATTCAATCAAAGCAGCTTTGTTGTCATTCCAGAAGGCCTGAAGTTGACTTGCTGGTGGATATTTACAGCATGACAACTCCAACGTAATTTCAAAACATTGTCCCCAGATGTAGTTGTAATCCTGCATCCCACCTAGAAAAAGAAAAAAATCTTTGATTATTACAGTGAGAGCCACTGAGTAAGAGCTAGAAATGGACTAGGAGACTTGCAACTTTTCCTAAACTCTAGCCTTCTTGAAGCATTTCCTTAGATCATGATGCAAGAGCAATTCAGTTAGACAAATTACCACAAATTGGGAAGTGCAATTGTTTTTTAATCTCACAGTCAGATTTATGATCCCCTGTGGAAAACCTGCTTAATTACTTTAAAAAAACAACAACCCCAAAGTGCAGTGGAATAACTAGAATGAGGCTATAATAATGGTTGAGAAAGGGGACCCTTTGATTCAAAACCTCTCTTCGAGTACTCGTATCTATAAGGGGGCCACAAAATTACACTCCGGCACCAAGTTTGTCATGCTTAGTTGTGCCTCAAAATCCTTTTAGTCATTTGAATTATGAATGTGGGGAAAATGTGGTGGTTTTTTTTTTTTTTTACACCAATAAGAAAATTTTTCAGGTGTGGTTTTTTTTGGCATGCTGAGGACCAAAGTGAATTGATTTAAACAGGGAGGATACACTATATCTTACACATTTATTTAAGCAATTATTTAGCTTAAAATACATTTATTCAGTGTTTTAGTTTTTACACATTTTATAATGTTAAGAAATATCATTTGCCATTTGCTATTTACTAGATTTTTTAATTTTGTGTGTGTCAAATTATTTGGATGGAAATTGGAATTAAATTAGAAATTCACAAAAACAGCATTTAAATGTTTTTGTTAAATAAAACTTACTTTAAATGTGCTGGACAGAAAAGGAAAAAATGTATTTTTATCAAAGCATGTTCTGCATTTAAAACGGATTTATTAAACAAAGGAAGTATTCTCTGTAGTTAGTGAATTGAACTATTGTTTCTAGTCACTATGTCCTTCAAGATTTTAGAACTAGTAGATCTCACTCTCACACTGAATTTTTATTCATAGATTGGAAGAGGAAAATAAGCTTCCATGTTTTTTCAACTCGTAATTGGTTTCTTAACTTTGAATTAACTAGCTAATGAACTGAACTACATGAATAAACTGAAATGAAGAAAATATTCTCTACAACTTCAGAAGAGGTTACTGCTGTCAAAATCTGGGCTAGCACTACAATAATCTCTGGTTCCAGGGGCTAAGCCAATGACTTCCACCAGTTCAGTGGTTTGACTTTCTTTAAAACTTTGGCAGCAAACATGTCTGTTTAAATATATTTTTCATTTAAATGCTTTAAATAGGTTATAGTAAGTTTGGACTAAACACAGGTTGTCGTCATTTCAAATTGAATTGTATGTGTTATTTTTAAAAATAAAAGGTATTTAATTTAAATAAAATTCACATATATATATATATATATATATATGTTTTAAAAACCTGGATTTGGCATTTGCAGTATGGAGAACTCTGGGAGGAATGTATGCTTTGCCAAGCTTGGGAGAAGACTGGTTGAGTAGTTGAAAATAGCTTACTAAACATGTGTAGTGTCACTTTTCATAGTGATTATAGTACATAGAATGTGGTTATTCAGGTGTGTATATCTGGTTATTTACACATGGCTATAAATAGGGATGTATTTGTTTCAGTGATTAGACATGAAGATAGATGTTACGTAAATGTGAAATTGGTTCTAAGGAGAGATGTATTTTGATCTCAGCTATACCAGATGAACTCTACTGATAACTGGAGTTGCACTTGATCTACACAAGCATAGCAGAGATACAAATTTGGCACAGAGTTCATCATATATGTATGTGCATCTATATTAATGCATAAAAATTAACCCCTTCCCTCTCAATTTGTGTACTGTGGGGGCAGAGGGGTGAGGGAGCAAGTACAAATTAAGGAGATGGGCTTGTGGTGTTATCTGACTGGGGAAAAGCTGGCCTGGCAGCAGAAGGGGGGAAACCTTACTGGCAGCTTGCCAATAGACAGCTGTGTCAGCTGGCTGAGGAGGAGCTCTGAGGAGATGTGACAGATTGACAATGTCCTGCAATGTTCTGGATAATCTTTATGAAATTAAGATAAACTTTACTGCATTAAGTATAATACCTTTGGGGCCATTGTATTAAAAATGCACATTTATGTACTATTGTGAAATTGTATGGAACTTTGTTAGCCAGAAGGCAGGATTAATGCCATCTGCATTTAATTGCAATTAATGCAATATGAGGAACTTCAAAGGACCTTTTGGAACAATGCATGTAAAGTGGATTTCCTAGGAAATACCTGGGAGCAAGGGGAATGTAAATGACCCATTGGAATCCATCCCTTTGAACTTATGCCCTGGGCAGAGAAACCAAACAAGTGTCTGCAAATTACCTGCTCCTGGAAACTCCAGATCAAAGATCCCTGAACTGTATAAGGGGTGGACTAAGCTTGTCATGAGTGTGCTTGTTCTGAGCTGCAGCTGTGATGGACTTGAAACCACCAGGAAACCCCTTGGGTGGGGTTCTGAAAGATTGCTCCTGCCAGAGCTCATGGTAGGGTTGAGGTGAACTCCAGTTAATTTATTAGTATATGTGTAGGTTCTTTTATAGTTTTTGATGTTTTCTCTGTAGTGCTTTTACCTTAATAATAAAATAGGCTTGCATAGGAAGTGCTGGGTGGTTAACTTACAACTGTTACCGATCCCTTGGTTAGTCTCTGAAGAGGACAAGAGACGCTTGCTCCGAGAGCCTGTCTTTTACTGATAACAACACAGTGAAGGCAGAGAACTGTTCATCCTGGAGATACCCTGGTCACTTGAGTTAAACTCTAGTGCACAAGTCACAGAGCTTTCGCTGTCAAGGAATGCTGAGATGTGTTAGCAAGTACACATTGGAGAATCAAATAAAAGCAGTGGAGATCAGAGAAAATTGGAAAACACTGAAATTTTTACCTTGCAGTTGGTACCAGGCATACCCATTTGTAATGCCATATGGAAAAACTGGTTTATTCCCACATTCATTCCCTTTGTACATGCTGGCATGGTTGGAAGAGTAGGTTTTTGCAAGGTGCATGAAAACATCATCATCTGGGGATCTGCTGTAGCCTCGTAAAGAGCCAGTAGCTGTATAATAAAGATGGCCATGGTACAAGCCAAGTTAATGTTAAAACACACACAATATTGCCTTAGATAAAAAAATATGAAGCCCCCACACCTACACATCAGTTTGTGTGATCCAGTGAAACTACTACCAGTGTATCCCAACACATCTGAGCTCATGTAAGTCTGGTGCTTCTCTTCAACACATCAAGCATTTTGTTTTGCTCATGCTCAAGCTGGCAGAAAAAACTGGACCCAAATAGGAAACACAGATATTAGCTTACCTGGGTTACCGTTATCAAATGTATAACTGGCAACCAGTGCTCCACCGTGCAAGTTAGCTGAAAGAACAAATGTCTCATTTTTTATCCAATTTATCACTGCTTGAGTCTCTGGCTGGATTGTGACATTGTTACTGTTGAAGACATCAGGGAAATTCCTATTCAGATCTTTCCCATTCTTATTGAACCTTTGAGAGAGAAAATACAGTTCTATATTTGTTAATCTGAGTAGATTCACAATACTTTGGATCTGTATTAGTGACTGTTGGGAACAGAAGCGACAAAGGGTCTTGTGGCACCTTATAGACTAACAGAGGTATTGGAGCATAAGCTTTCGTGGGTGAATACCCACTTCTTCGGATGCAAGCAGTGGAAAAACAGTTGGGAACAGAGTTACTGGAACAGTACATGGAAAGAATGAGCATCACAAACTGTGTTTTCACAAATCATGAAATAGTGACTTTATTCTGCATTGTAGATGCTACTAGCCTCTGCCCACAATGGGCTGATTACTGTAGAGTAATTAAAATATTTCCAAGTGGAGACATTGGGAGTAATGCTTGAAACGTCACACAAAACATAGTAAAATGAACATTGTTGCATAAGCCAAATAAGGGAGTATATGGAATAAAAGGGTGTGTTTTCCACTTGTTTAGAAAGAAAACATGACTCACACATGACTGTCAGTCGTAATTCAGTCATCCCAAGCATGTGGCTATAAAAACTTTATAGATATCCAAAGCATTTTTTCCTCTGACGGTGTTGGAAATTCCAACCTGTGTTCAAATGCTTATTTTTTCCTTTCTTTTCTCCACTAGGACAGTCTACCCATCTGATTAACATTTAGCTTTGGGTGTTAATTTTTAAAAGTCTCATTAGCTTAGCATCAATCCTTTGGATGCTTCACCCAAAAGGAAAAAAATCCCATCCTCCATTTAAAGATCTTAGCACTTGTTTCGGGAATAAATATCTACCTCACAAAAAGCACGGCTTACTCTAGTTCAATAAGGTGACAAATCCCCTAGGTTGCCAAAGTGGCTATGACAGCCAAGGCAAAAGACCCAAGAGAACCCAATTCTTAGTTACACAAGTAGTCCTGGTACAATCAGCACGACTATTTGCATGAATATGAGTTGCAGGATTGGGCACTTTGTTCTTCTCTACCTTCCCAACTTTGTTAATTTGTTCTCTGCCACTTAGCATTTCTCTTCCTTATACTTTTCCGTCCTGCCTAGGGCTTTGTTTTCATTGGGAACTTGACAGTTCTGCCAATGGTCTAGTACCACTGCAGCTAGTGTGAACATGGCTGCTAATATTTGTATCCTGTCTTAACTGGATAAAAGCAATATGGACAGAGAGGTGTAAAAATGCTCCAGGCAGTCTATACTAGCAACACTGGTGCTAGACCAACCGCCAGAGAATTGCCTAAAATTCTCAGTGGAGATGGGCTGTAAGAATAAAGCCAGCCCTGCTTTAGAGGAAGCATTACACAGCACCTCCCCACCCATGTAGTGCTCTCTATAGCTCTCTCTTCCATCTTTGCAAAAAATTGGCCCAGAGTAGAAATCAACTGAGACATGGTAAGTGTTCTGCTGTAGGGGTGGAGTGGAATAACCTGTGCTTTTGTAGTGCATAAAATGTCTGGTTTTAATGTGAATTTTTAAATTTTCTTTCTTGGTGGGGCAGGTGAAGAGTGGAGGCTTTGCCCAGGTTGGCATTTGTATTGTTGTTTCATTTATGTCTCCCTCCCCCCACAGCAAACTGAAAACTTAAAATGAATCTATCTTCCACCTCATTTCAAAGAAGGGTTGGGGGCAGAGGGCATTCTACCTACCCCTGATTCTGAAAATTTGAGACTCTCAGTTGAAATTAAGTCCTTGTGATTATCTTTATTTCTTGGCATCTTGGGGATCCCAAGAAAATGTATTTTGAGTCAGAATCTAGAATAATCCAAGGTTAAACCACTTAAAAACTATGATCATTCCTCTCTAGTTCAGAGCTGGCGTTCTCTTTCTCCTCCCCCCGCCCGTAGATCGCCAAGGCCACATGCATCTGCACGCTCTCTCTCTCTCGCACACGTAGTGTCTGATAGCTTTCTTCAAAGCAAAGCCCTGTGCCCCATTTAGTATGCCTTCTAAAGACTGTGGCCCAAAACATATCCCGAGTGTAGCTCCTAGGCTATTCTATCCACCAAGTATGACCCAGCCACTTGGCTATCTCTAAATGTTACCAAAACAAACATCCACCTCCCTACTTACTGTCTCTTCTGCTCCCTCCCCCAACCTGAAAAAACACACATCCTTACCTTCCTTCTGAGTAATAACAATCATGCACTGTTGTAGCTTCAAATCCATCCGGGTTCATTGATGGCATGATATGAATCCGGGTGCTATCGATTAGCCTTGTAACGACTGGATCGCTCTTATCATTGGTCACTAGGAAGTCTATCAAATGGAGCAGCAGCTCCCTCCCAACTGTCTGTATTGAGAAACACAGTTTTTATTTTTCAAGTCCACTGTGAAGAAAGGAAGACGTTCAACACAGTGCTTATTTGATCTGACAAAGATAATACTGCAGGATATAGACATAACCCAAAACTATAATCATAAAACAAATGCACTGTGGTCAACATTATTTTGTTACAGTTCTTGGCCTCTAGAAAATTAAATGTAATTTAATAGAAGAGAAATAAATGAATGTGGAGGGACCCCTTCTAACAAGTGATTTTAAATTCAGATTGACTAGGGTTTCTTCTGTAGTGGGTGCTGAACTGCACCAGCTACAATGATGTTTAAGTAGTATACAGATAGGGATTGTTTGTTTGCGATCCATCTTAGAACTCTGCATTGTTAGAATATTAAAACCATCCTATCAATGATTTAGGGTTGTCTGTGCTAGGAATCACACTGTTGCATGGGACAATATCTTCTTACTAGCCAACTTGTTTGGGTGCACACAGTGCACCATTTCTACACACAACACTCTGTTCAACCACTGGTGGGCCTGTGGATTTCTGCACTGATCCCGCAATGCCTTGCACCTTCCTGGGGCAGGTGCATAATATTTATGATATACACTGTGTATTTTGCACCTCCTCATGCTTGTTTTGTTCCCATGGATGCTGCAAATCGTTTGTCTGCCCGAGGTTGCATGCTTGTGTTATAAGGGTCACACCCAAAACACCCCACTACACCCTTTCAATCACATTGCGGTGGCTTCAGCTCCACCCCTGAGCGGCTGACAGATCGACTCTGGGCCTTGTGATATGTGTGGAGATAAGGAGCTTGCTTGGTATCTTAATTATTTTACCTTGTGTTGTGCAGCTGGTTATTTGTTTTGTTTTTGTGGCTGAACATTTTTTTTTTTTTGGGCCTCTCCTTAGGATACAGAGGTGGGAGAGGCGACAAAGGGTCCTGTGGCACCTTATAGACTAACAGAGGTGTTGAAGCATAAGCTTTTGTGGGTGAATACCCACTTCTTCTTCGGATGCAAGCAGTGGACATTTCCACTGCTTGCATCCGAAGAAGTGGGTATTCACCCACGAAAGCTTATGCTTCAACACCTCTGTTAGTCTATAAGGTGCCACAGGACCCTTTGTCGCTTCTACAGATCCAGAGTAACACGGCTACCCCTCTGATACTTGAGAGGTGGGAGAGGTTCAATCCCAGTTTGGGAGGGAGGTGATCCCACTTGGCCCTTCCATGAGACTCAGCCTCCACCACATATCTACTACCCCATCTCTTGCAGTAATGGAGGGGATTGGGGGTCAATATGGCATGTACAAATCATTGGGGGGGTGGAAAGGAGACAGGTGGATCCATGAGGTCAAGGAGAGGCAGTCATTACAACGAGGAGAATGTTTGTGCAGCACTGCAGGTGCTTGTGCATGGACATGTGGCATTTAGCGGCATGGTAAGGGACTACAGTGCTGCCACTAATGCCAAAATGCTCTAAGCAAGGCTTTGGGGTAATGTGATGAGGCAGACTAGGTCCTGAGACCCCCTGCTGGAAGTCTTGTGGCCCTATCACACCCTGCCCCAGAAAAGGGCAGTAGAGAGGTCCTCCAAGCTGCTTAGAGTAGCTATGTGGGAAGCAGCCAATCATAGAATCATAGAATCTCAGGGTTGGAAGGGACCTCAGGAGGTCATCTAGTCCAACCCCCTGCTCAAAGCAGGACCAACCCCAACTAGATCATCCCAGCCAGGGCTTTGTCAAGCCTGACCTTAAAAACCTCTAAGGAAGGAGATTCCACCACCTCCCTAGGTAACCCACTCCAGTGCTTCACCACCCTACTAGTGAAAACGTTTTTCCTAATGTCCAACCTAAACATCCCCCTCTGCAACTTGAGACCATTACTCCTTGTTCTGTCATATTCTGCCACTGAGAACAGTCTAGATCCATCCTCTTTGGAACCCCCTTTCAGGTAGTTGAAAGCAGCTATCAAATCCCTCCTCATTCTTCTCTTCTGCAGGCTAAACAATCCCAGTTCCCTCAGCCTCTCCTCATAAGTCATGTGCTCCAGCCCCCTAATCATTTTTGTTGCCCTCCGTTGGACTCTTTCCAATTTATCCACATCCTTCTTGTAGTGTGGGGCCCAAAACTGGACACACTACTCCAAATGAGGGCTCACCAGTGCCGAATAGAGGGGAATAATCACGTCCCTCGATCTGCTGGAAATGCCCCTACTTATACAACCCAAAATGCCGTTAGCCTTCTTGGCAACAAGGGCACACTGTTGACTCATATTCAGCTTTTCGTCCACCTAGGTCCTTTTCTGCAGAACTGCTGCCCAGCCATTCGGTCCCTAGTCTGTAGCAGTGCATGGGATTCTTCCGTCCTAAGTGCAGGACTCTGCACTTGTCCTTGTTGAACCTCATCATATTTCTTTTGGCCCAATCCTCTAATTTGTCTAGGTCCCTCTGTATCCTATCCCTACCCTCCAGCGTATCAACCACTCCTCCCAGTTTAGTGTCATCTGCAAACTTGCTAAGGGTGCAGTCCACACCATCCTCCAGATCGTTGATGAAGATATTGAACAAAACCGGCCCCCGCACCGACCCTTGGGGCACTCCACTTGATACCGGCTGCCAACTAGACATGGAACCATTGATCAGGGACCAGCAGGCTAGTATAAGAAGAGCTGTAGGAACAGAACAAGTTCAGTTCCTTGCTAGAGCTGGAGGAGAGTGGATAGTGCTCCAGGATGGCTGCTGGGACTTCACAAGGACAAGGCCCTGAGGTAAGGGTAAAGAATGTGCAGGAGCAACAGGGAAGTGGCCCAGGGAAGTATATTAGCAACACAGTTTATTTAAAGAGATATTGTGGACGGCCGCTATCTATAGGTCCCTCGGCTGGGACCCGGAGTAGAGGGTGGGCCTGGGTCCACCCTACTCACCCACTAGCCACTGGGAAAGTAGCCTGGACTTTGAGGAACCCCAGAAGGGGAACTGAACTGTAGTGGCCCTGCTGAAGAGCTGGGGCCAAAAAGGCCCTGAGAGGGCAAAGACATTGTCTCCAGGGAAAGAGCCCTGGGGCACTGCTCTATTCTGGAGCAGTGACAAACAGAGAGACATCACAGAGGGCACTGAGAGAGGCCCTGTTGGACTTGTACCCTGAAATGGGTTTGTGTTTCTTTTATCTTACAGAAAGACTGTGTATGACTTGGCCAGAGGGCTGAGTCCTTGAATACCCACCACAAACAGGTAGAGAGAGAGTGCAGGTACATGCACTCAGCCAGGGGGCATTCACAAGAGCAACCCTGTTACACTGCTACCAGAAGTGGGGATTCTCAGACTGGCCCCTACAAACAAGGGGACCATGGAAAAACTGATAAGAGTGGCAGGCAGGACCTTGGGGGGGAGGAAGGGGAGGCTGAGTAGGGACAGGGCCTCAGGGCAAAGGGTGGGTTGACAGTCAAAGCACCAGGGCTCCTGCAACACTGCACCATTGGTGCCATTGTAAACCCGGTACTGTTACTCGTAGATTCCTTTGATTACGTCAAAATGCATCCTCCCATTCAGTCTGGACTATATAAGGCCTTGGATGCAGCTGATCTTTAATTGTACCTCTATGGCCCCAAGGGTTAAAGGTGTGATTCCTCAGGCACACTATCACCTGGGTTAAGAGATGGGCAATCACGGGCCCTTTTGTCAAAATAATATTTCTGCTTCCATTTCTGATTTTCTTTCATCTTCCATTTGGTTGCGTTATGAGATTTCAGCAGATCAGTAATTGGTAAATTAGATTTGATCCTTCTTCCCATTAACAGCTGAGCTGGAGAAAAAGCCATTCTCCAGAAGTGTACTTCAGTAATGCTTTATACAAATCACCCCCACTATTAAAAGTCTTTTTCATAAGGTTCTTTACTGTCTGTATAGACCTTTCCACAAATCCATTTGATGGGGGATAATTTGGGCTTGATTGTTTGTGATGAAAATCCCAATCTATAGCAAATGGCTACAATTTTCCAGGGCAGATTTTAGGCACATTATCACTAAAGACTTAATCTGGAATTCCATCTCTGGAGAGAAGATTCCCTTTATGCCGGCTATCACTGATTTAAAATTAGTGTTATGCAGTGTGCAAATTTCTGGATAACAAAGAATAACAATATGACTATTAAATAATCCTTTGATTACCAGGTAAATAAGTCAGTGCCTACCTTCTCATAAGGCCTTAGTGGAAGCGGATGAGGTCTCAGTGGCTCTGCATGTTGGTATGGCTTGTATTTGAAGCATGAAAAGCTGTTTCCTACCACATTAGCGATGCTGTGGTTGATCCACAGCCAGTATAGCACCTCTCTTGCTCATTGTTTGCACTTCCAATTCCTAAATGACCCTCATGGATCTTCTGTAGCATTTATTTTCAGAGGCTCGTTGGAATTACAACTTTACTGCCCTTGAAAATCACCTCATCTATCATAGTAAGTTCATGTCTGCAGATCCAATAGTCTCTTATAATTGGAAGGCACTGCTTATTTCTGTAGGCCACCCTTTAATTATCACTCCTTTAAGGATTCTCAGTGATTCATCTTTCTCCATTTTCTCTCTCATTTGTTGCAGTTTCCTATTAGCTATGGGAAATGACTTTACAATCAGATCTACATAACCTTGCATCTGTCTCTAAAGTCTCTGGTTTCATAGGAGCCACTGCTCTGGAAAGTGCATCTGTGGTGAACATGAATTTACCGGGCCTGTAGGTCACAACCAAATCATACTTTTGCAGCTTTATCATCATTCACTGAATCCTTAAGATAGTCATTTAGTGGTTTGCTAAATAACGCTACTGGGGCTTGTTCAAGTTCCACTGTTTGTCCCATAAATACACTGATTCTCTCTCAGGTAAACAATATTCCTAAAAGTGCCCTCTCAATCTGTGCATATGTGGTTTCTGCCTAACTCAGTGATTTAGATGCATATGCCATTGGTTGCCAACAATCCTCATGCTTCTGTAAAATCACTGAACCTAACCCAGACTGTGAAGCATCTGCTGGAAATTTTGATAGGCCTTGCTTGTGCACAGAACTTCAACACTGACTCTTGTATCAGTTATTTTAACCCTTCCCATGATTCCTCCTGTTCTAGAGAATAAAATTGAATGGTATTGGGGTGCAGGAGTTTTCTCAAAACCACTGCTTTGGTAGATTAGGTATGAAATTTACAAGATAATGAATCATTCCCATGAACCATTGGACAGCTTTCTTTGACTGGGGCATGGCATTTCAATGGCTGAAATCTTCCGCTTATCAGGTTTTACATCTTCATTAGAAATAACATCCTCAACAAAAGCCAGTTCTGTAACCCCTAAAACACATTTCTTCCTATTTAGTTTGATGTTTACAGCAATAGTTGCATCCAGAACAGATTATGCTCCTCTTTCGTTGAGCCCCAGATGATGATGTAATCCATTGAGGTGTCAGCACCATTATTAATATGTTGATAGATTGTATGTATGGTTTTGTGGTACACTTCTGATGCTAAAGCTATGCTAAAAGGTAAGTGTAAACATCTATCTTCCAAATGAGGTATTAAATGTGCATAGTTTTGAGCTTTCTTTGGTTAATTTTTCCTGCCAAAACCCTCAGGATGCATCCAGTTTACTAAAATATTGAGCATTTACAAACTGAGCCATAATCTCTTTTCTGGTTGATAATTTGAAATGTTCTCTCATTAACAGCCTTGTTGAGGCCTCTGGGATCTAAGCATATGTGTAGCTGGCTGTTACTTTTCTCCATGATGACTAGGGAGCTCACCCATTTTTGTTGGCTCCTCAATTTTTTTTTGTATTACTTGCATTACTTCCATCCTTGCAAGCTCAGCCTTGAGTTTATCATGGAGTGCAAATGGCACCTTTCTACATGGATGGGTAACTGAAGGGACCTGCTTGTTTATCCGGATTGCATGTTCAGCCTGCAAGCAACCCAACCCTTGAAACAAGTCATGGTATTCCCAAAAAGTGCCTTATAGCCTGGTTCAGTATGATCTTGTAGTGAGCACCTGTTTTACCAGACTGAGTTTCTCACATGCAGCCAGGCCTAAAATTGGTGTCCCATCCTTTGGCAGTACAATGAATGGGAGCCTGTACACAGTGTTTTTATGGTTGATGCAAGCAATGCACCTCACCTTCACTGGTATATTTGTTCCAGAATAATCAGTTACTTTTATTTTTGTTGGTCTGAGTTTTAGTCTTATTTTCAGTCTCCTAATCTTGTTCAGACAGAATATTAATCTGAGCTCCTATGTCCAGTTTCCGTGGAATAATTGTTCCATTCATTGTCATAGAGTGACTGGATACTGCCTATCAGGCTTGCTAGATCCCAGCACATCTATGGAAAACTCTTCAACCACATTGTCTTTAACTGAATGCACTTGACTTTTCTGAATTTGGGATCTGCAGCATTTTGTAAAATCTTTATTTTCCCCACATTTCTGACAGTTTCCCAAAGGCAGCACACAGTTTGGAGCCATGCTGTGATCCATACCTTCCACATAACCATCTGTACCCAGTCCTCCCCCTAGCAGTGGTTTTTATAGCGAGTGGTTTCTGATTTGACCTATTCTGGCTATGTTTTAGTACTTAGTACATGGTGGATAACCCCTTCTGGTGAATTCAGCTCTTTGGCTTCTGCTTTCATACAGTTTCTGATGACATCATAGAGCAATGTGTCACAGAATTAAGGAAACTCAGTGAAACCGGAGACTCTGGTGAGTTGACAGAATCTCTGGTCAGAGACAGAAGCATTTGTGGCATTAAAGACAATGTGTTGAGAGACTGCTCCATGAAGGAAAAAGCTTTAGAAAAAAAAAAAAAAGGTGCAGGGCAGCAGACACAACACAGGAACTGCAGAGGTAGCTAGATTGAAAGGTTTGCTTTGGCAGGTCTTTTACCTTAATAATAATTGATATTTGATCACAAACAACCAAAATGCAATCCACTTATCCACCAGATTATCTACCTCCTATCTAGAAGCCTCTCTTTAGTAATTCTTTTCATTACATGGAGGTTACAGTTTTTGTGATGTCACAAGAAGCCAACATGATAGATGCATTATTTCACTTAGGCTAGTTCAACACTGATCATGGGCCCAGTTTCTTGCAACAAAAAAAGATAAGATCGTTGTAATTAAAGGAAAACTATTGTGAGTTGTAATAAGATAATGGGGCAGGAGGAGCTTTCACCTGAGGCCCAGGCAACATGATAGCTATAGCAAAGTTAAGAGAGCCAACTGTTCAGATTAACTGGCGAATGGGATAGAAATGTTCAAGTAGGTAACACTTTGCAGTTTTAATGAAACTATGGGGGAAGCTGCATACTGTGGTGTAACTGGGATCTCTAGTTTAGTTATGCAAATAGGGCTTAAGTCATTAGAGCTGCCTGGAGAACCGCAATTCCATTGCACACTGGTTGAGGTTTCAGAATTTGTTTTCATTCTGCATCGCAACAAAAACAAATGTTTTTGTGAAAATGGAATTATTGAAATGGCTAGCTCTGGATCAAAACCTGAGCTTTATAGTTCAGAAGGATGTGTATTTGGGGGGGTGACACATGATGGTTAGAGCAGTGACCCAGCGTGGGAGAGACTTGTGTTCCAGTACTTGCTTTTCAATAGAGTTTTTCATTCCAGATAACTCTCTGGATCAGGCAAAGCAAGACCTTGAACCTGGGCCTCCCACAACCCAGGCCAATTACCCTACCACCAACCTAGAGAATGAGTCTCGTCTCTAAAACTTCCTAGAAACAGATCAGTCTCCATACAACCTTTTGGCTTTGAAACAGCATATTTTGTCAAAACTTCATTTAATCAACAATGTTCTGACCAGCTCTAGCCATCCGTTCTAATCTGGCCTGAGCTGACTGCGATAAAAAACAATATCTTTAACATTGGAGCTCCAATTCAGGCATAGGGATATGAGGCTATGCCAAATAAAATGAAAGTTTGTTCTGGTCTCTACACACACCACAGTAGAGTACAAAACAAACTATTAACATTACTTGGTTATGTCTCTATTAAAAGAATGTAGCCTATTCTAAAAATAACTTTAATGTCCTGATTCTGAAAAACAAACAAATCTATTTGCTCTCCAAAACAAGGGCTATAACATTAAGATGTCAACTCCTCTGCTGGACAACCCTCCAAAACCACAGCATATTGTTTTTCTTCTAGTTGCAGATATGCATGAACTGCATGTAACTCAAACACATCATAGATCATCTCCATTCTTAGGAGCAGGGTCTCCACTGTAATATACAACATTCCAAATAAAATAAGTACAGTAGGTCCAATTTTAGCTTTAGCTGTCTGAACACTGTCCTTCTAAAACTTTTTTTGTTGACAACTGGCTCCTCAGGGGGATATATAATACATACTGGGTATGCAATACAGCAGGCAAATGCTGAATATACAGCTTCATTGTAATAGTTGCTAGCTATATCAATCAAGTCAATGCATGCTGTACACATAACACAACTTTTGGCTTAATATGTTAAAGGGGAAGTTGAATGTATTAAAGGGGAGGTTGGATACCCCACCAGGGGACTAGCTCAGCAGAATTTTGGATTATGTGAATGACAATTCAAACCCCCTGATGCTTTGCTGTATAGGACTTAGTTTCCTGTACTCTATAAAATCTGTTTATGGCCAGAGAAGAAAACCAAATGTCGACTTTACACATGTTAATTCCATACACAGACCTAAAGGTGACCATGTGTCCCTGGAAAGCAGGAACAGCCCTGTTTCCAGGATCTCTCCCAGCTTCCCAATTGTTTTTTACACATACACTAGAATGGTGGTGCAGCGTCTTGAGGATTTGATTGAAACTGGTTGTTAGAAGAAGCTGATGAGCAACTGAGCTAATGCATTGTGCAGGTCAAGGACCACTCCCCCCACAACCAAGCCTGTCACATAGTGTCCCCCTTTATCTCTCACCACACAGTCAAATGCACACAGTGAGATTCTGAGCAATGCATTGAGCTTGGCTACCCAGTGCCCAAAGAACAAAGTCTGTGCATTCTAACAAACAATGCAAGAAACTAGTTTAATTAGAGGAAATTTGTCATATAGGTCAGTGTCATAATTACCTCTGTAAACTTTTGGGGGCATGGACTGTTTTGTGTTCTATATTTGTATGGCACCTAGCACAATGGGGGCCCTGGTCCATGATGAGGTCACCTGGTGCTACAATAAGTACAGCCACAATATTGTTATAGCATAGTTTGTGCTATCCTTTAGGAGTAGGAAGCTTGTGCTATATAATCTATATTTCTTTCTAGATTTCAAGAATGTATAGTATGGAATTTTGCTATTCCGTTGAATTATTGCCAAGAATTCCCTGCCATATTGGGAGTCTACATCAGTCAGATGTAGTTCGTTTTGAGGTAAAATGAAAGGCATCTTGAATATGCCTATTAAAAGTAGTTATCCCTTTTGTTTTAAACGGGACAAGAGTAAGAAATAGATGAAATATCTGAAGAAAGAAGAAATCAGAAAAGTAAAAAAATGAAATCTGCTCACAGGTACAGTGGCTATTTCACAATGGGATTACAGTGGTAGCCAATGTATATTCTTTCCACAATGCGCTGATGTCTGCAAGTTTGTTTTGTATTCATAAACTGATCTCAGCCACATTAGGTATTGTATTTTAGTGATGGGTACCAATGCAGAGTCTGTCTTCATAAAGTAAGCCAGCAGACCCTAGATAGGGCATTTATCACTCATTTTTGGACTTACTGGGTTGTATTTAATATTACTGATAAGGCTGTAGTACTTTCCCAGAAAGTCAATTACATTTATGACTCATTCCAAGTTATGTAGGGTCTCAGGGCATTATCCAGAAAGAGGACATGTAAAGTTTACTCCATATCTGCCATCTCAAACAGGTATCAACTGATGCAAGAGGAAGTCTAATTTTGCTCTGTGTAAAGTGCTGAACTCTGTGCCTTACATTTAGCTTCCGTGGACATTCTGCACAAGGTCCATATACCATACATTGAATGTTTAATGTGCCGTTTCTATTGGACCTTACAGGTGATCTGTAATGGAGAAAAGAGAATGCTTGTTCTCTTTTTGATATACAAAGGAAGCCTAAAAGACTTGTTTTTCTTCAAAAAAAAATGCTTATTTACATTAGAAATTCAGGTCTTTTCTGGGGTGGAAAAAGACTGGTGAACTAATGAAAATGTAAGTATCACAGACTCCAGGGAGGGAAAGTTGTGCTATTAAAAGAGGGTTGGGGGTTTTTTGGGGTTTTTTTTTTTTTTTAGTCTGACGGTTTAAAAGCTTTTTTGGATGTTTTGTTGACAAATTTTGGAAAAGGGAAGTCATCTTGTTAAAAATTAATACACATTCCTTCAATTGTGTGAGCTCTTAAGTTAAACACCTGAGACCTTCCAGAAATCCTCCACCAAACCCAGGAAAGATCAGACTTGAGATTTCTTAGATTGAAGAAAAACAAATTAAAACATTTCAGGCCTTTTCAAACAGGCACAAAGGGCATAAGCCCATTTCAAATTCTTTGTAAGTCACCTTTTAGAATTTGGGAGAAACTGGAGGGGTACACTAAACCCCAATAATTAGTAATATGAGCATAAACAAAATTCCTTTTAAGATCCCTGGTACATTTTTTGCTATAAATGACATTGCAAAAATTGAAATTGTAGACATACCTCATCCCCATGCATATTAGCAATATATTTGAATTCCGGTATGCCAATGGTATGTTGGGTTGGAAACCTTCCCAGAACAAGAATCCACAGGTCTCTACCTTTAAGAGGGGAAGGGGAAAATAAATTTTAAGTGTCAAATGATACAAACTTTTTGACCAGCCTACCCTCCTCCGTATAGCATAATAAAGCAGATTAAAAAAAAAAAAAAAAAAAATAGTTCTGAAGTTTATCTTCAAAGCCCAAGTTAAAAATGTACTGAGGTATTCTTTTTGTATAATACTCCAGTCTTCAAGCTAGACAGTTTTCTAAGATAATCTTTTAAATTCAAGTTTATTGAATAAGACAGCATCTGGTGGAAAATACACACACCTGCTACTAAGCAACAGGAAAACAAAAGAAAACAGTTTCCTTAAGGACAGGCAAAATATTTCAACACCAAGTAAAATAGGAGCATCAACTTGCAAAATAAAACACAGTAATGAATTGTTGGTGAGACATCTTGAGATACTGGAATAACTATAACCAAATTTCTCTGAGGTAAACAGGGATAAGAAATGAGTCATAACTTTATTTTTAACTAATAACTTTAGGAGACGAGGGCCACATTAGATTTTTGAAGGGGCTTCACAGGCCGGCGTTAGGGAGTGTGGGGCCCGATTTCGACGGGGCCCTGCTGCCGAAATACCGCCAAGGCGGCAGCAGTGTTTGAGCTGCCGCCGAGGCATCGGCAGCAATTGGTTGGGGGGCCGGACAAATTGAATCCGCGGGCCGGATCCGGCCCTCGGGCCGTAGTTTGGAGACCCCTGATCTATCGCAACAGCTTTGGTGGTTGTTGGAGACCTGTCTTGCCACCTTTCCTCATGGGAGTAGTCTCATTGCAGGATCAGGCTCTAGGGGGGAGGGATAGCTCAGTGATTTGAGCATTGGCCTGCTAAACCCAGGGTTGTGAGTTCAATCCTTGAGGGGGCCATTTAGGGATCTGGGGCAAAAATTGGGGACTGGTCCTGCTTTGAGCAGGGGGTTGGACTAGATGACCTCCTAAGGTCCCTTCCCACCATGATATTCTATGATTATCAAATTTAAATTGGCTGCCAAAATGTGATCAGATTTAGAAAGTGAAGTAGGATACTCTGCCACTATTCAAACCTACCATCTTCTCTTTCATTGAAAGGGGAGAGTTAAAGGGAAAAATAGATTTGCTGAAATTAATATTATTCCTTGCAGACCCCTGGAACTACCCACAACCAAAACACACATTACTCTGTGAAAAATAAACTAATGAATGGAGACAAGACTTGTCCTGTACATGTAAATAAACAGACCTAGGAGGTGTCTGTTCTAATTAGCATCATGTCAAAATTATAAATTTTAAAGAAGACTATATCTACTATATCTACAGGAAGACTATATCTACTTTTTAAAAGGATAGTATATTGAAACATTACTAATCTGTAGCTAGCTATTCTATACAAAGGAGTGCACTATAGTATGTACCTTTATTTTTGCTAACAGAAAATACTGCTGTATGTTGTGTATTTGGTTATTGTGGTAATATGGCTGCTTTCATGGCTCACAGCTCTGGGTCTCAAATGACTTCTTTCTAAACCTGCTGCCCCAAGGATACAACACCACACCTAGTGAATCTGTGGGCCTGATTGGAAAAATCTTTTATATATATATATTTTTTTAACTTATCAATTTTTTTAAACCAAAAGCAGACCACATGTAATGGACCACTCTGATGTACATACACATTTAGCCCTACATCTGACTTTCTTCAAAAGCTGTTTGAATATTTGAACACAATCAGCAAATATTTTTGTGACTAGTAGCGCTTCTGTTTTTACCATATTAGAGCCATTTTACATTTGTGAATCTTCAAAACTGGTCTACATGATTCATTTGAAGAAATCAAATACGTTTATTCCATACTTCAAATACCTGGCTGATCAGTGGTGAGTTCTAATACCACATACTCTGAGCCAACCATGGGTGATATTCACTCAATACCAAACTGCTTTGCAAAGAGCAAGGCTTCTTTGGGAATATTTCAGTATACAATCTCCCGCACTCTCCTCTTTTTCTCCCCTCCCCCCCCCAAAAAAGATAGCCTTCAGCCAGATCTACTTAAGCCCAGTATGCACCACCTGTAATCAGTTAGCAATAATACCTTACCATACAAGTAGTCCCACTGAGGTCAGTGGAACTACCTTCAGAATAAGTAACTAAATGTGAGGAAGAGTAACAGAATCCGATGATTCTTGATAAGGAAGACAAGAGATAATAGATTTGCATGCTGTTACTATCTATCTGAGGGTTTTATACTGCTGCCCACCATCATAATATCTCGGTGCTTTCTGTGTAAAATCTATAGCAGGAGTCTCAAACGCGCAGGCCGCATGCAACCTGCAGAGTTATTTCCTGTGGCCCACCATAGGCACTGACTTCCCCTCCCGAGCACACCGTGTCCCCGCTCCACCACCTACCTCCCAGCACTTCCTGCTGCCAAACAGCTATTTGGCAGTGCTTAGGACTTTCCAGGCGGGAGAGGGGAGGAGCGGGGATGCAGTGTGCTCAGGGGAAGAGGTAGGGCCGGAGCGGGGATTTGCGGAAGGGGTTGGAATAGGGGTAGGGAGGGGGTGGAGTTGGGGTGGGCCAGAGCATATACCAAAGTGTTGCTAGATACCATAGCCACAAGAAATAAACACCCCTCTTTTCATTAGGTGCCAGCAATGTGCTTGGTAAGACCTCAAACAGCTTACAGTCTAACAGAGACACAGGAGCCAGGATGCACAGGAAGACCCAGCGCGGGGATTAATTTGGAGCAGTCTGGGAGAGGGGGTTGTTTATGTGGGCATCTGTGGCATGATTTGAATCATACCTGTCATTCCCCTTAGCTTCAGGACTTCGTTGAAATGCACGTGCTATCAGAGTCTGTTCTGAAAGGTGCTAAACACCCTGAGATCCCACTGGTCTCAGTGGGAGAGGAAGGCACCTCAGCTCCACACAAAGGCAGTTCTAACAGAGAGATGACCCAAGTGGGGGGATTCAAAATCTGCATCCCAGCCCCTTGCTGTTCTGGGCTGTGACCTGAGGCTGAAACCTTCTATGAGGTTCAGCACATGCTCACGGCCAATGGCTCTTAGCCCATCAGTCCCCATGACAGCACCCTCTGCTTCCACAAGGGTAATGGCAATGTTTGGAAGTACATATATATGTGAACAGTTTTTCTCGTCCATGAAGATTAACAAATCTGTGTTAAGGTCAAGGCTCACCGATGAACATTTGCAAGCAGCACTGAGATCGGTTTTGTCTCAGGCTATCAAACCTTATATCGATGCTCTGGTTGATGCAAAATGCTGCCAGCTAAGTGGACAAAAATGAAATTACTGTCAACGTCTGATAATTAAGAATCAGTAAATCACAACACCTTTGTGCAAGCTTCAGTGTAAAGATAATGGTTTAGCTTCTCCATCGTTACACTGGAGGAACCTAGCTGTCTTCTAGCAAATACTTAAGTGGGGTTGTTGTACCAGTAATAATGATAATTTTGGTCCTTCATGTGGTTGGAAGGTATACTATTCTTGCTTTTCTGAAGCAAGCACTCAGCAATGCACTTGTGCTGTTGTATCTTGATCCAGAGTCACCAGTAATGATTCAAGCTGGTGAATCAGAAATGGTTTAGGGGCATGTTTTCTGCAAAATGATTGCTCAATAGCACATTCAGTTAGATTTAAGTTCTGAAGAGAACTAAGAAACAACTATCAAGAACTCTCTAGTTGTTATACAGCCAGAGGGTTTCTTCAGTATGTTTTGATAAAGAAATGGCTTTGCAGACATCAGACACCTGAGTCTAATCTAACCAAATAGTTGGGTAAAGCACCTTCCAGATTATAAAGAATGTTGTTACAATTACAAAGGTTTGATTTTAAAAAGTAACGCATATCCCCATGGAAGGATGTTCACCACTTGTAAAGTTAATCAGAGCAGTAGCAGACATTCCTGCTTGGAGAACAGTGGGTGGAGGGAGGGAAAGGGAGTGTAGTTTATAGTATAGAAACAATATAGACACTTGACACTGACATCAGAGGAAATTCCACAAAAAAAGCTGAGATGCTACTGTCACTTACACTGATGTTTGTCTGAGGGTACGTCTATACTCACCCGTCGCGTCGGAGGAGTCCAATCGATCTTCTGGGTTCGATTTATCGCGTCTTGTCTAGACGCGATAAATCGAACCAGGAAGTGCTCCCCCGTCGACGCTGGTAATCCTGCTCCACGAACGGAGCAGGCGGAGTCGACAGGGGAGCCTGCACGCCGCGTGTGGACCACAGGTAAGTTCGAACTAAGACTTCGACTTCAGCTACGTTATTAACGTAGCTGAAGTTGCGTATCTTAGTTCGATGGGGGTTTAGTGTAGACCAGCCCTAAGACTGTCACTCCACCAGATGCTTCAGTTTTAATAGGCCATGAAGGATTATTTGAGGATTTAAGGTGGAGTAGTATTGGTAGTAGATAGCAAAGTTGTTATCCCAGGAGGAGTTAGGAAAGAGTTGCTAAAATGCCTGCATGAGTCATCCAAGATTTCAGACCGATTAAAGAGAGAGGGAGAGAGAGCCCGTGCACTGCTACAAGATGAGTGAGGTAATATCTTTTATTGGACCAACTTCTGTGAAAGTGAACTTCCATGAACTCTTCTTCAGCTAGAGCTGTCATGTGTATTGACCAGGTATGTCACATGACATTCAGAATGCAATAGAGATGGGATGAATACCATGACCAGAAAGATCCTATGAAGAAACATAAGATTTAGATAGGCCATCAGAAAAAAAAAAAGTTTTATTTTTTGTTTCAAGGGGAAAAAAAAATCTTAGTTCACTATTGTTCTAAACAGCCTGTAGTATTCAGAGAAAATGAGAAGACAGACTAGTTCTGTTTCTGGGATTGCAAGTTGCTAAGAAAAACCAACAACCTACTTTTTACAACCTACTTTTACAAGTTAAATGTACATGTGATGTATCTAACAATACATAGTAGGAGTTAAGTATCAGAGGGGTAGCCGTGTGAGTCTGGATCTGTAGAAGCGACAAAGGGTCCTGTGGCATCTTATAGACTAACAGACGTATTGGAGCATACGCTTTCGTGGGTGAATACCCACTTCTTCAGCTGCAAGTAGGAGTTGTAATCTATTGTCCTTTTTTGTGAGAAGTGTGAAACTGCTGTGTGATTAGTACTGAAAAGTTTCTAAGAGCAAGAGTTACCACCATATTCATTATAGTTTTTTAATTTACACAGGTTTGAAATTTAGTGATCAAATGCTGCCAAGTGAAGACTGCTTACATTAAGAACAAATGAGTTTTTGGTGTGATCTACACTGGGCAGGGCAACAGGATTAGAATGAGTTTGAGCATAGCACTTCATAATGAGAATTAACAAATAGATTAACGAAGTTTAATGTTACTTCATGGGTAACACAGGCATGCATCTGTACTGCACCATGTGTCCTGGAATCCTTGGAGTTAAATGAATTAAAACTACAGATGTCTCAAACGTCACAGATCCATGCCAGATAATTTCAATGCCCTAATGAATAGTTAAAGCTCTCTGGGAAAGAGACTCTTTATTTCCTGTACACAACCACGCTGTTGGCACTCAACAATATCTAGAACAACCTGTTTTGTTAAAACAGGAAGCACTATGTTCAAGATATCATCGCAAGTATGTTGGTATGAATTCAGTCACTCTTTAGCCTTATTTAGCAGAATTTTGTGAAAATGACAAAAGAAATTTTGTTTTTAAATTGGAATTTAAAAAGTCTGATCCATACGAACACAGTCCTAAACTAAATGAACCAGAAAACAACAACATTTTAATTTGAACAGCTGCTCTCAGATTCTGTCATTGAAATGGGAAACAAGATCTCATATCCTTTAAGGAGTATTCATGACAGTCTTTTAGCAAAGACAACTTGTCTTTAACAACTTCTACAGTAACTACATTCTAAGCACTATGGCTGCCTATAACAAATGGAATAACACAGCTCTTTGTCACACTCAGAGACACATTCTAGTGTCCTTTATTTCCCTTTGGTTTTGAGATATCAGTCTGAAGTTAGTATGTATCAAAGTGAGCTTTGTACTTTAACCTAGTTTTGGGCTGCCAAGATTGGAAAGCACAACAAGCAAAATGCTATCACATCCAGTCAATTCCTTATGAATATACAATCCATTGTGGTCTGAGCTTGTACCAGGAGTATCACTGTGACTAGACGAGAGCACCTGTGAAAGAATCCATTAGCCATGTTTGAAGTTCCTAGGTGAGTTATCCTAGGATTACCTTATTCAAGAAGATTTAGCTCTCTAGACACCCTAACAGTCATGAATGAGAACACAAGTTCTTCAAGGCCCAGTGGGCTGGTGTGGAGGGTTGATGAAAGGATTAGTGAATGACACTATAGCCCAGATTTCTAGAGCAGTAGTTCTCAACTGGGGTATGCGTACCCCTGTAGATACACAGCGGTCTTCCAGGGGGTAGATCAACTCATCTAGATATTTGCCTAGTTTTACAACAGGCTACATAAAAAGCACTAGCGAAATCAGTACAAACTAAAATTTTATACAATGACTTGTTTATACTACTCTCTATACTATACACTGAACTGTAAGTACAATATTTATATTCCAATTGATTTATAATGATATGGTAAAAATGAGTGAGTACGCAATTTTTTGGTAGTAGTGTGCTGTGACACTTTTTTGTATTTTTATAAGCAAGTTGTTTTTAAGTGAGGTGAAACTTGGGGTATGCAAGAAAAATCAGACTCCTGAAAGGGGTACAATAGTCTGGAAAGGTTGAAAGCCACCGCTCTAGCGGGACTGTAACCTGATCTCCCTTTTTCAGGAAGGCGATTTTCTCTTTAAAAATAACTTCTGGTGCAAATGTTAGTGTCCATCACAGACCTGGTTGAGCTCTCCCTGATGGATATTCACCTGGCCCCGCTTCGGTGGTAGTGTTTGTTTGTTTTTGTTCCGCCGATTGGCGGCGGAGGTTGTTTTATTTTGTTGTTTTTGCTTCTACAAAGTCGGCGGGGCCCCGCCGTCATTATTCACGTGGGGCCCCGCACACCCGCTAAAGCCGGCCCTGTTCACCAGGCTGCTCTGACTGTATCCAAACACTGGTTCTATGTGCTTCCACGATCCCCCTAAACCTCAGAAGGCTTCAGCCACAGCCTCTGGCCTCTCAGGCACATGCTCTGTCTGATACCACTTCCAGGGAATGGCACCCCACAGTCCAACTGCCCTAGGCCTCCAAAGACACGCCAGTCACTCAAGAACACCCTCTTCAGAGCTTGACCCTCCTGGGTATTTTGGTTTATAGTTTAACACTTCTTCAGGGATGCGTAGTTGAAGCAAGAACACAGAGATTCTGCAAAAAGAATTCTAAACCAATCACACTTTACTCATAGAAAAGCCCAGAACTATACATAGACAACAAAACATGCACACAAATCCCTGCCTCAGTTTCCTCATCACTCCAACAGTCCTTTGAGATTTGGTCAGTGTCTGTTCAGAGACTGCAAGATTCTGCCTGCCACACCCATTCCTCCTGTTCAATCCTGTCATCTTCTTCTGGTCATTGAGAGACCTTGTCCTTTTATAGTTTCTAATCCCCTCTGGCAAGTGATATTCTTGGTCAGTCTCAGTTCCCCCATCAGATGATCTATTGCTTTGTTACCAGCCCACTTGGAAGAGCTGGTTTCCTTTGGCAATGGCCAGCTCTTCTGCCCAGATTAAGGGGTGTCATTTAGGGAGGTTTTGGGGGTGGAAGGAGAATAACTGCCTCCCCTCCCAAATTTTGTACCCTATATGGGTGAAGTTTGCAGCAGGAGGGAAGGTGCAGCCATCCACTGTGCTGCCCCTACCCCACTCGCACCATGGAGCGCCACTTGGGACTGAGAGCCTGACCTGCTGTGCAAAGCTGGGCAGGGGATGATGTCAGGGTGTCCCCCTCCCACCGCCCATTGGGTCCCCGGGTGGGCAGAGTGTGCCCCTTGCCCCAGCCCCCAGAGTAGGGTTGCCATGCATCTGGTTTTCAGCTGGAATACTTGGTCAAAAAGGGACCCTGGTGGCTCTGGTCAGCAGTGCTGACCAGGTCGCTAAAAGTCCGGTCAGCAGGGCTAAGGCAGGCTTCCTGCCTGCCTTGGCTCTGTGCAGCTCCCTGGAAGCAGCAGGTATGCCTGGCTCATAGGTGCAGGGGCGGCCTGAGGAACCACAGCCAATGGGAGCTCTGGAGGCGGCGCCTGCAGGTGCAAGCAATGCATAGAGCCCCCTGGTCCCTCAGCCTAGGAGCCACACATGATGGCCTGTCAGGCTTCCCTCCCCACTCTGAACTCTGGTGTACAGATGTGGGGACCCACATGAAAGACCCCCTAAGCTTATTTTTACCAGCTTAGGTTAAAAACTTCCCCAAGGCACAAATCCTTTCCTTGTCCTTGGACAGTATTGCTGACACCACCAAGTGATTAAGACAAATTTAGGAAACAGACCACTTGCAGTCCCTATTTCCCCAAAATATTCCCCCAAACCCCTTCATCCCCTTTCCTGGGGAGGCTTGAGAATAATATACTAACCAGTTGGTTACAATGTAAGCACAGACCAAACCCTTGGTTTTTAGGACACTGAAAATTAATCAGGTTCTTAAAAGAATTTTTTTTTTTAAAGGAAAAGAATTACACCTGCAAAATCAGGATGGAAAGTAACTTTATAGGGTAAATAAAAAGATTTAACGCACAGAGGATTCCCCTCTGACTCTGTTTCCCAGTTACAAAACAGGAATAAAATGACCTCTTAGAGGGAAAATTCACAAGCTAAAACAAAAAATAATCTAACACATTTCCTTGCCTTACCTAAAATGAGCATATAAGATTACAAAAATTGTAAGTATGTTTCTAGGAGATGTTTTTCCTGCCTGGACCCTTTCCATCCAGAGAGGGAACAAACAAAGAGAGCACAAACAAAACCTCCCCCTGGATTTGAAAGTATCTTCTTTCCCCATTGGTCCTTCTGATCAGGTGCCTATTAGGTTAATTGAACTGATTAACCCCTTACAGGTAAGGCAATTCAGTACAGCTGCCCTGTTTATATTTGACATGGCTGCTTCCGGAACCCCTTAAGCTCTGACCGGCCAGAGCCTGCACCCCAACCCCCTGCCCCAGCCCTAAGCCCCCTTCTGCACCGAAACTCCTTCCCAGAGCCTGCACTCTGCACCCCCTCTCGCACTCTCAACCTCTCAGCCCTAGCCCTGAGCCCCTCCTATACCCCAAACCCCTCACCCTTGGCCCCACCCCAGAGCCTGCACCCCTAGCTGGAGCCTTCACTCCCTCCCGCACCCCAACTCCCTGCCCCAGCCCGGTGAAGATGAGCAAGTGAGCGAAGGTTGGGGCGAGCGAGCGACGGAGGGAGGGGGGATGAAGTGACCGGGCGTGGGGCAAAGGTGTTTGGTTTTCTGCAATCAGAAAGTTGGCAACCCTACCCCGGAGCTGCCCCCACTGTGTCACCGAGAGACTGAGTGCATGACCGATCCCTCAGCAGCAGCACCCCCTCAGACACAGCCCCTCCCTGCATCCTGAACTATGCCCCTCCCAAGTCCCAGCACACAGCCCCTAGCTACCCCCTGCCTGGACACTGAGCTACACCCCTACCTGCACACAGCCCCTCCCTGCACCCTGAGCTACCCCCCCACCCACCTGCACCCTGAGTGATTTTCAAACTTTTTGAGCTGAACTCCCGCTTTGCATTATAATTTTTTGTGCCCCCACCCCATCTGCAAAAAAACTAGTTTTCAGGTGCCTAAGTAGCCCCTGGAATCACAGTTAAAGTTGCTTCCTCCAAATTTGAAATGGCACCCCTGCCCAGATCCACAAAGGGACTTAGGTGTTGCAACAGTGAGCATCACAACGCCTAACTTTTGGGCACTTAGAAAGTAACAGGAACATCACTGTGATCCACAATACCTGAGGTTAAGTGCCTAGGCTCCTTACACAATGAATGGGGAGAGATAGGCACTTCTCTTTGTGAGAGTGCCTATGGGTATGTCTCCACTGCAAACAAAGATCTGTCTCAGAGCCCTGTCAACTGACTCAGGCTTGCACTATGGGGCTAAAAATAGCAGTGCAGATATTTGGGCTCAGACTCCCTGGATTTCAGCGCCCAGTCCCAAATGTCTGCCCTGCTATTTTTAGCCCCAGAGTGAAAGCCTGAGTCAGTTGACCCACCTAAGCAGTTTCTTGCAGGAATGAGTTAGGCCCCTGCCTCATTCAACACAAAACAGCGGGAGGAGAAGGTAGTACCACCCACCTTATAACTTGTAGCCCAGTGGCTAGAGCACTTACCTGGGAGGTGAAAGACAGGGTGCAAGCCCAGAATCAGAAACTTAGGTGCTGAGAGAAATTTTATCCTGAAAACTTAGGTATCAAGTGAGTTAGGCCCCTGCAGGGGTTGGCAGGAGTTTTGAGCATTTAGGACCCTAAGTAATTTTGTAGATCATGGCTTTTGTCCAAGGGTCATCAAGGTTTAACCACCCTCCATTATTAGCCCTCTGCTAGGTCCAATATTTCGCCTGACACTACCTGTGTGTTTCAGGTGGCTACAAAGCCCAGGTGAAGGCACAGAACAGGTTCACAATCAAATTATCCCTCACAAAACAACATGGAGTTTGAAGATAGATATAGGTACATGCAGACATACTAATCCATCACAGTCAGCATTTGTACAGCTAATCGCTCTATTTCTACCCACAAAAAGGAAACTAGCCTTTTGAAAAATCTAGGCCTCTACTCTCCAGTGACTTGTTAACCTCTGACTTGTCATGTTACCAAGAATAGCCATCTCCCAGGATCATTTGTCTTGAGACAGGCAAGATGTGAGCTCCCAGGAGAACAGTACAAATAGTAACTATATGTAACGTAATATAGGTTCAATTCATGCTCACTGAAACAGAGAAACATATGAACATAGACCTTAGTGGCCTAAACACAGAGCTGGGGATTAACAAGGGAATCTACCTGGGGCAACAGCTTCACTTTTAGCCTTCCACGGAAGGAAAACCTTAGTGGCTTTGTAAGCAGTCCAGAGATGGACAGAGGCTTCTGGCAGTGGCCTAGAAAATGTAGCTGTTTTCCTCCCCCCATTGCTTGACTGGGTGAGGGAAAGCAGCTGTTCTAACCATTTGGAGCAGGCACCTCATTGCCCTGATCAGCGACTATAAAAACACTGCTCTCCTCTTAAAGGCGAGAGAAATGAAGAAAAACAGGAGAATCTAATACAAAACAATGTGTAGGTACTGGTTCTAATTTAGTTTCTGCTTACATACTTTGTGTGTCTAAATGGATGCATGTACATGCTTTATAAAAACATAATACACAAATAAGATCACTGTCGTACAAACAGCTTTAAAAAAAGTCATTACATATTGCTTTCTTCCCATCTCCTCCCAGGTATGAAAAAAACCCAGCAAAACACAGATGGACCTGGTAGTGTGACCTGAAGGTCAACAAATCTAGGTTCTGGCAATGTGATGGCTTAAGCTAATTTCACAGTGGAGGACCCTTCACTGAAAACTCCTTCATGATTAAACCGGAGTGTACGTGTTTGTTTGATCTTTGGTGTCTCAGCTGATCTCACATGCTGTGGTGTTGCACAGGGAGAGAGCCAGTCTGAGATAACCAGAACATAACTTTTGCAGGGCTTTATAAGAAAAATCAATACCATACATTGTCCATGGAAATGAGTTTAAAGGCACAGTAGATCATGGAGCACAGACCTAATGTGCTCCCAGTGAGGAGTGACCCACAAATGGAGTATCTCATTCTACCCCAACTGAATTATCAGTGTACTTGCTAGCTGTAAGAAGAAGAAATATTGTTCCATGGCAGACTTTTTATTTGAGTCACTAGGAACTCCACTATAGCACTCCAGGAAGTGGTACTTTATAAGGGGGGCGGGGGGAAATTGCCATGGCTTGTTTGTTCCATGTTGCTAAACCCCAGTTCTTTTACAGTCATTACATATTTACTTGCTAGCATCAGTTAAGGATATCGGCACAAATAAAAAAGGCATGCTAAAATAAAATTTACTGCTTTTGAGTTTCACAAGACTTTTGGGGTTGTTAATTTCACCAGCTGTGTTTTGGTTCACAGATGAGAATTGTACTATCCATTTGCTTTTCCTGCTCATTCTGTTCTTATCAGCAAACAAGACATAAAAAGCTGTAAGGATCTTGCTTATGGGGGGAAAAAGGCTTTTGTAAATTTAAAATCCCTGGCTGCTCCCAAGCACAGCAGACAGGAGGGGCAGCCTGACATGCCTGAACATGCATGTAGTTAGAAACAGGAGATCCACTCCAGGCTTATCTCAAAAAGGGAAAATGGGATTTTTCCATATGCTAGTTTTGAATTACTCCATTTTCATGATCTAGATGATTTTTTTTTAAAAAGAGCTTGAACTGGTTCAGTCTTGGTCATTTAAAAACTGATAACCTAAATATTTCTATAATAGATGTTGGTTCTACACAAATAGAAAGGCATGGTTTGTTTTTGCCGGGTTGGGTTTTTCCTCTCCTTTATGCTTGAGTGAGCAGTATTGCTTTTCTATGTCACTATAACAGATGGCCAAAGTGCAGTGGGACAAATTTGTGGGACAAATGCAGATTAGGGAGTACTATCTGGCCTGTAGTCACCCTCATCTTCAATACAAAAGGGTGGCCCATAGAGGCTGATTTTGTTTGGATAAAGATACGCAAGCTGCACCTCCATATTTAGAAGGGAACAATTACAGTCTCCTCTTGTAAGTACCATTTTAAGTGGACATGCTCCCCATTGTAACATTCTAGATTCAGTCATTATCCAGTTTAGATTCACAACTGGAACTGCATGAAAATCTTCCATCAACATTTTAAATTGAAAATGGATTTTTGGGATAAAAAACAACACATTTTGTGGGAAAAAAATCTATTTGTCAAAACCCCCCAAAATCAATTTTTTAAAGCTTTCTACACCCCCCCCCCCATACAAAATTAAAAGAAAACTGTTTTACGTTTGGGGGGAGGGGATTTGTTAACCAGCTTTACTCACCACGATCACAAGGGACACAAACAACAAAATATAACCATTATAAATCATGCATATAAAAATTGCAATCATACTGATAGACTACAAAGGCCCATAAAAAGGCCCATAAAACATTATGAAACAATTACAGCTAGGTAACACCCTGTATTTCTCACAATCTGTTATCCTTAGCAGTCCTCAAGTGTCTGAGTCAAGTTATCACAGCCACTTAAATGAATACCAGAGGTAAATTGCTGTATTTTTTTCTTCCTACAAATAGGTATAGGAGATATATATAGGACCTAGAAAACTACAGGTTTCAAATTGTAAGTTAGTAGGAATCAGTCTAATTAAATCCCTCAGTACATTTCAATATGGTCTAAAAGGTGTATTTTAAAATGTATTAGCTAAAATGTTTTAACTAACATGTCTTAAAAGTCTGGTGTAGACAGGATAAGTTGTATTTTAACATGGCTTGTAGGGGTGAATTCCAGCCTGGAGCCAATGGTTTTAAAGAGCTAATAAATGTATTTAAAAAAACAACCAAAAAACCCCAACCTTTTAGTCTAGTCTAGACAAGCCTTAAAGGTCTTTTTTTCCTCTATTTTTAACTCCTTTCCCCTCCCGCCACACACTGAATATATCATGACTAGATTTCATAAGGCTGTAAATATGTCAAACTCACCTACCCATTTAGTTTTAAAATTAACATTTATGCATTATCTGGAATCTTGTTAACACGCACTTGTATGTCACAGGCACTGATAAAGAGCAGAGCAATGCTAGCTGGGAGAGGAGATAAAGTTAGAGGGAAAGAGGCAGGAAAAAGGGGAAGTACCAGGAGAGCCACTATCCTTGGGGAGAGTGGGCAAAAGTTCAACTAAAACATAACAATTTTTAGAATGCCCCACTTTTATGAGGGCCTGATTCAGAGCCTTTTGATGTGTAAAATGTTCCACTTAGAATGAACATTGAAAACCTGAATAACTATCCATGCATCTTGTCATGTCTAACTAGTTCTGTGAAATACCAGCTCAAGATAAATTTTGGGGGGGAATGTGCTATCAAGGACCAGTGACAGGAGAGAAAAGCCATGTCTGTATTAAGCAGTCAAATGAAACAACAGAAGGTAAGATTATAATATACAGGAATGTGATTCACACCACATATCCATGGGAGAAGAGTTGCATCATTTTCTCAGTTGGCATTGTTCCCTGTGGATTTTTTTCTTTTTTAAAAAAAATACCTTTAACAGTCAGCCTGTTCACTAACAGCCTGTTGTTCACTAACAAACTGATCAGTCTTAAAGTTAAAGAACTGCTTTTATGGGGCACACACATACGGGTAATAGTTGAGATGGCTGTGTGATGAGGAGCTTTCACCAGACACAGCACATAGCTACTTTTAAGAATGGGTGCTATAGAGAAACATTTTTTTTTGGTTCTGTGTTTGTACAGTACCGCGCACAATAAGGTCCCATTCTATGGGTACATCTACACAGCAGCTGCGAGGTGTGTCATAAATATAAAGGGAAGGGGGAGAGGGTCTGATGCAGATAAAATCCTCTTACCAGTAAAGGGTTAAGAAATGCAGGTAACCAGACCGACACCTGACCTGGCTGGCATCTGACCAATAAGGGGACAAGATACTTTCAAATCTTGGGAGGGGGAAAGCTTTGTGTGTGGGTCTTTGTCAGACTCAGAGTGATCTTGGAGTCAGAAGGAACCAGTCATCTTTTCATCAAATCCTCACTTTTCTAAAGTAAGTTTAGATAGCATAGCGAGTAGATTTCTGTTTATTTTGCTTGGTACGTTCCCTGTGTGAGAGGGAGGGGTTATTCCTGTTTTTTTCCCCTGTAACTTTAAGGTTTTGTCCAGAGGGGGAATCCCTCTGAGTTTGGAAATTGAGTACCCTGTAAAATAATTACCATCCTGATTTTACAGAGATGATTTTACCTTCTTTGTTTTAATAAAATCCTTCTTTTAAGAAGCTGACTGTTTTCTATGGTGTTAAAACCCCGGGGGTGGGGTTTTTTAAAGATCACTGTGTAACCAATTGGTTAGGAGATTATTCTCAAGCTTCCCAGGAAAGGGGGGTATGGGCTTGAGAGGGTATTTTTTGGGGGGAAGGGAACTTCAAGTGGTCTCCTTTCCTGGATTCCTGTTTAAAACACTTGATGGTGGCAGTGGAAGAAGCGTTTCTCAGGGTGCAGGGAATTTTGTACCTTGGGGGTTTTAACCTAAGCTGGTAAAAATAAGCCTAGGAGCTCTTCATGCGGGTCCCCACGTCCTTACCCTAGAGTTTAGAGTGGGGAGGCAATCCTGACAAGGTGTAATTCCCATCTTGGGCAGACATACACATGCTAGCTTGTGCCTAAAAATAGCAGTGTGGCCACTGTGACACGGGCAATGGCTTGGGCTAGCCATCCAAATGTATAATCAGGAGTTTGGGCGGGATTGTATTCAAACCACTAGCCTGAGCCACCACAGCCATGCAGCTATTTTGATGTGCTAGCTTGAGCAGAAGTAGTGCCTGTTCATCTATTCAAGATGAGAATTATATCTCCCCGCTGCGGTGTAGATGTACCTTCAGATTAGGACTCCTAGGTAGTACTGTAATACAAATAACTAGACATTGTGTCCTGGGTTTTTTCCTGTTTGATCACTTATTCATTAGATTCAAATGAATTCTAAGTTTGAACTCATTTGCTAAAATAGCTTGTCCCACCTAGATGCGATTCCAAAATGCCTAAAACAAAGCCAGGTGGCTAAAGCAGAGGAATTGGAAGGAGTCAGGAGATCTAGCGCTAAATTCATTCTTGGCATATCCTGGCACAACTCCCATTACTTCAGCAGGGTTTGCGCTTGCTCACGCCATGGCTGAACTTGGTCCCTGGCTTCTATTACAAGCTCTGCCATAGATTTTTTTCTGTGTGAATGGGAACAAGGCAATTAATTACTATTTGTTGGCTCTCTCATCTGTAGCACAGGGATAATAAAACCTGTCTCTCAGTGGTGTTATAAGGCTTAATTAATGTTTGTAAAGCATTTGAAATTCATGGATGGATGGTGCTATAGAAAGGCAAAGCACTATTAAAATATAATTGCACTTACCCAGTGCAACTGAGAGGGAATAGTGGGATATTCTGATAACACCACCATTTTTCTCTACTGAAGAAAATGTTCAGAGATTCATGTTAGGTTTCTGCATTGGATTGTTTCTGCACTGGGTTCAATTAACAAGTCCAGAAGTACATTCTGAACATCTTGTTAATTGAATAAATTGTCTCTCAATATTCAGGTGGATGAAGGTTTGGAAAACATCAGTGGATGTAAAGTACTATTAATGGGTATGGTTTGAACACCAAAGTTAAAGAGAAGATAAAAGCTATTAAAACTAAGGGGGGTATGTCTACACTACAGCCACTACAGACTGTAGTGTAGTACAGATTGTAGTACAGATACAGATGCAATCCTGTAGCTATGCCACTGTACTGTAGTGTAGACACTTGCTACAGAGACCAAAGGGATTTTTCCTGTTGTCATAGATACCCTCTCCCCATCCCCTCCCCCCCCCCCCCCCAAAAAAAAAAAGCAGTAGCTAAGTTGATGGAAGAATTCTTCTACTGACCTATTAGTGTCTATACTGGGGCTTCGGCTGACTTAACTACTTCTCTCAGGGGTATTGCAATTTTGCTCATCTTAAATAATCTTTATATAAATATAGTTACCTATTATCAAGACCTTGTAAGATCCACAAGTCTGCAACATTTGTAGAGTGATGGCAAAGTAACAATACTAAGGAAAGATACAGGGTTATGCCATTATGGTATGTTACCAGGAAAGAAATAAGTTTCTGTTACTTACTAGAAACTACTGAACAAATTGGAATATTTTCCCCTCAACACTGGGACTCCGTTACACTCTGAAAGTCTTCCAAATCTTGTTACTCTGGCATAAATTCAGAGTACCTCTATTAAAGTCAAAATGTTACACAGCTGAAACAGATTGACATGGTCTTTGCTCTACTGAGTGGTGGTTAAATAAGTCTAAACTAAGGGCAGTATCTGGGCAGCTCTATTTTTGAAGTGTGGGTGATTTCTCTCTTTACAAACACCCCATGAAATGAGGCAATTAGAGCTGCCTTGTACTGGAGAGCTATAGGCACACTCCGCTTTGCAGGAGGCAGAAAGTAACATGGGATCCAACTACAGATTTGGTTTTAATTAAGAAATTCTCTTTTTTTGGTTATATTTATTTATGGAGGTGAATAAAGCGACAATTACTCTTGTTCACCACTATCCAATAATACTGCTATGTATAATGCAGTGTAGTGCATAGGAGTCCCAGTCATGGAACAGGAGCCCATTGTGCAAGACAGTGAACAAATGCATAACAAAGAGACTAAACTCTTAGGGTGAGGGACTTAGGCTATGTCTACACTACGCAGGTTTTAGCAACACGGTTGTACAGCTGCAGCCACGCTGCTAAAAGGCACACAATGTAGTTGTTGTTTGTTGGCAGGAGAGAGCTCTGATGCCAACAAAAAAACTTCCACCCCCAATGAGTGGCATTAGCTTTGTCAGCAGAAGAGTACTCCTGCCAACAAAGCGCTGTTCACACTGGTGCTTGTCGTCGGCAAAACTTTTGTCTTTCGGGACAGAGAGAGAGAGAGAGTGAGTGTGGTTTTTTAATACCTCTGAAAAACGAAAGTTTTGTCTTTCACTTTCCAGTGTAGACAAAGCCTAAGTGTAAATCAAGAAACAACAAGTGGATACAATACACATTAGGAGCACCACAATGAAACAGTGTTTTGTTTCTGACCACTTTATATTGCAACCCACAACGTGTTTAGGTGTTTTTCAAACAAATAGGAAAACACAGTCTCTGCCAAACTACACACACCAAACAATAAATACCAAATGCTCACTGATTTATCAGATGTTTCTCAATATTCCTGTCTTATATGAACTTCAGGAGGAAGTAAGCTTCCCATCATGCAATGTCTGTCAACTTCTGTCCCCTTCATGGCTGGCTTAAAAATTAAGCAGAGAAACTGTAGATCTGTTATTGGTGGAGACGGTCAATGCTCTCCCAGGAAAGGAATGGTACCAGTATCTCTTAAACAAGCAATTGCATAGGAAGTGAAATCTTGACATGGGTCATCTCTCCAGTCACCACCCTATTCTAACCTGGCTTTTTCTGGAAGGTCATTGATAAGGCTGAGGTAAACCAGTTCCACTAACACCTGCATTCCTGAGATCCTCTACAATCCTTTAAATCTAGAATTAGACCTGGCTATGGAATAAACAACCTAAGTCTCATTGGTTGATTTTTCTCATTTTGGTGATGGATAGGCATCAGGTACCCATGCCAATTCCTTTGAAACTATTGGCTACTTTTGATACCATTGATCAAGAGGTTGACGTGTTTTGTTGACATGTTTGCCGCTACTGACAAGGTTAGATGGAGTGGTACTTTTCTGTTTGACAACACAGAGGCTAGTGTTGGGCCCCTACTCTTCTGGCTGCACAGCCTGCATGTGGGATGATAAGCTGTCCTGTCAAATCCCTACTGGATGTATGTAAAGCTATTGGGAGGAGAAAATGGAACTACTTGGGCTCTTAGATCATCAATATGCAAAAAGCACTCAGCTTTGTTTCCTTTACATTAGATCCAGATGGTGAAGTCTTTTAGGTTTCCAAGTGCTTAACTGGGAATTGGGGCTATATGGCCAGCTCTGGGAAAACATGAATTTTGTCACCTGCTCTGGGTATCTGCTTATTCACAGGGAGTTTGTCTGCATTGTTAGTAAGGGGAGCTATCTGGGGCTCCTACTAGATCCCTGGTAACTTTCCTCATAAGAAGAAACTGTGGGCAGCCACAAACATACATGCTCTTGATTAAGAGATTGTGACTTTCTTCTCTGATGTGGGTCTTGCCAGTTATCCATGCCTGTGTCACTTTCAGACTGGATTAATGCAATGCACTCTGCTTGAAGAGCTACACCTGAGGATCATACTGAAGTTGCAGCCTGTACAGAATATGACTGCCTGCTCCTTTATAAGTGTTTCTTGCATGACACTTGTGTACTATAGTCTCTGCTGGCTTCCAGTTCATGTCCAGATGAAATTAATGTTGGTGTTCCCAATATGTACATCTTCTTTAGATCCCCCCTCTCCTTGTTTCATGCTGACAGCATATCAGCTGAGTTGCCCAACCCTCAGATTTAAATGTGTAGGCCCTAGAGACTGGGAACGGGGCATTCTCAGCCCAGAATTTATTCTTTCCACTAGTCTGTCAGAGCTGCTGTTAGAGACGGGGTAAATGAGGAAGTATAGTTTATTGGACCAACGTATGTTGGTGGGAAGTACAAGCTGAAGAAGAGTTCTGCATAGCTCCAAAAGCTTGTACCTTCAACCAACAGAAATTGGTCCAATAAAAGATATTACTTCACAAATCTTGTCTCTCTCATACCTGGGACCAACACAGCTACAACAACACTGCAAAAAAGCTGGTGTTCACTTTCAGGATATGCAACGAGTCTGCTCTGCTTGCAGAGGGAGGGAATGGGAATTTCATTGATTTCTTTAATTTGGTAGAGTCCTTGATATTGGGTCAATTTTTTGATTATCTCTTTAGTGTGGTGGGGTTTTTGTACATGTGCTTAGAAGTACATTTTGTAAGTTTGAGATACAATATCTACTTTGGCCATATTATACATATGAAATGAAGTATTACTGCTTTACACCTCTCTCGGTTTTAAAAAACTGCAATGTGTAAATTTACTAATCAGTCTCTACAGAGAAGATACATTGCTTGTTTAGTTATTATGACCCCAATCATGTGATGAGCTCTGAGGATGGACACTTCCATCACATGGAACTCATTACACAGTGAGGCTTTCATGGGCTGATCAATATTCTGTTTAAGAATGGTGCCTCAATTACAGTTAAATATCCTTCATAATCCCAATAAAAACTGCAGTACATAATCCTAGGATAATAGCTATAACTTTGGCTTCCCTCTCTTCAGTCATCCCAACTAATATAAAATAATATATAAAATGATGGGGTCTAAATTAGTTGTTACCACTCAAGAAAGAGATTTTGGAGTCATTCAGTGGATATTTTCAGAGAACTATCCACAATGTGCAGCAGCAGTCAAAAAAGCAAACAGAATGTTGGGCATCATTAAGAAAGGGATAGATAATAAGGCAGAAAATGTCATATTGCCTCTACATAAATCCATGGTATGCCCACATCTTGAATAGTGTGTGCAGATGTGGTCACCCCATCTCAAAAAAGATATATTGGAATTGGAAAAGGTTCAGAAAAGGGCAACAAAAATAATTAGGGGTATGGAACAGCTTCCATATGAGAAGAGATTAATAAGACTGGGACTTTTCAGCTTGGAAAAGAAACTACTAAAAGGGGATATGATTGAGGTCTACAAAATCATGACTGGTGTGGAGAAAGTAAATAAGGAAGTGTTATTTACTCCTTCTCATAACACAAGAATTAGGGGCCAGCAAATGAAATAGGCAGCAGGTTTAAAACAAACAAAAGGAAGTATTTTTTCACACAACGCACAGTCAACCTATAGAACTCCTTGCCAGAGGATGTTGTGAAAGCCAGGACTATAACAGGGTTCAAAAAAGAACTAGATAAATTCATGGAGGATAGGTCCATCAATGGCTATTAGCCAGGATGGGCGGGGATGGTGTCCCTAGCCTCTGTTTCCTAGAAGCTAGGAATGGGTGCCAGGGAATAGATCACTTGATGATTACCTGTTCGGTTCATTTCCTCTGGGGCACCTGGCATTGGCCACTGTCAGAAGACAGAATAGTGGGCTAGACGGACCTTTGGTCTGACCCAGTATGTCCATTCTTATGATCTTATCTATGGATCATATAAGAACACTAATTCAGTGTAACAGTAAGATGGCATAAGTGCTGGGCTTCTAGAAATAAACTGTGTAACTATTCAATAAATAAATTGCACTTAGTAGAAAATATTATCCTAAAAATGAAACGGTGAAGTTATGCATTTATTATTGATGACTGCCATATAATTTGTCAGATGGAATTTTTCCAACTGCAAAATCAGCCTGGGATTTAGAATAACAAGCTCTGTTCTGTCTCATCGCCAGTAAAAATTCTGCAATCAGAATTTAGCTGATAATTTTGTTGATCCAGGAGGCAGAATAGAACCTAGCACTTCATAGCTTTGGAAAAGTGAGCTAAGTGTGGCAGAAGAATTGGTTTTATTCAAAGTAAACAGACACCAGAGATAATGGGTTAAATTCTCCCCTCAGTTACACCAGTTCCCATTATTAATGGCATTGTAAGTGCAGAAAGAATTTGGCCCACAGAGCAATTAAAATTAGGAAGCTGTCACTTTACAGTCAGAAAGATGTCTGTGTAAATCTTAAGGCCTGATTTTCAGAAGCTCAGCATTCCGAAGATCAGGTCCTCACTCTGTCCGTATGCATGTATGCATTAAAATAGGGTAATAATAATAATAATAATAGTGTTACATGTTCAAACATCATGCCTAAAATAATGCAAAATGCCACGTGGATCTAAAAATCATAGCATAAAGAGTAAAGACCAAATTCTCCCCCAACTTAAACCTCATGCAAACCTACTGACTTAAACTGCACTGAAGGAAGAAGTGTAAACCAGGGTAGATTTTCCACAGAAGAGGGTAGAATTAACAGTGACTCATGTGGTCTGTGCACCTTCAAAAGATGTTAAATTTATGTAGCCCAGGATCTGAAAGACAGCATGAAAATGATTCCCTTTTCCTCCTCCTCCCCCCCATTACCTCAACTTGTTTTCCTATTTTTTACTAGATTGGTATAAGATCTTGTTATACACCATTGTACAGAGCTACAAGTTTAGATAGAACTATTAGTAGAGTCTGGCAAATCCATGGATATCTGAAGACCACTTTTGCAGATAGTGTATCGGATGCAGATACAACCGTGCAGGGCTCTGCTCACCAGCAGCACCTGGCCCACGGTGTCCAGCTCAGGCAGCCTGAGGAGCGGAATCAGGGCTGTCCAGCACCTGCTCGCCACAGCGCTTCCTGTCCAGCAGCTCGAGCCCCCAGGAGCAGCATGCAATGTGACGCCCCTTTACCCCAGACCCCTTTCTCCTTGAGACGCCATCCCTTATCCCCAGTCCTCGCCCTTATGCTGCCTCTTCCCTGCAAGACCCACCTGGCCCTGCTCACTCATCTCCGCTCCCCCACCACCTTCGCTAGTCCTTGAGAGACGGCTTGCTGCTGCAGATACACACAAAAAGACACCTAGTGGATCATGGGTTGGATGCACGTTAATTCTGGTGGATGCAGTTCTACATTGTTTAATCTGCGCAGGGCTCTAGTAGTCATAAGAACAGCCATACTGGGTCAGACCAATGGTCCATCTAGCCCAGTATCCTGTCTTCCGACAGTGGCCAATGCCAGGTGCTTCAGAGGGAACAAACAGAACAGGCAATCAAGTAAGTGATCCATCCTGTCGTCCACTCCCAGTTTCTGGCAAACAGTGATTGTATTGAGCATCTGCATGAAGTCTTATTAGCTCAAGTGGTGAGTAGAAGATACAGATAAGATAATTGATGAGATGGCATGTATGTAACACCGTTCTTTTAAGTTTAGCGTAGCTACTGATCAGAGAAGTGTCTTCATAATACCAATTCTTCTATTAGTCTTCCATGTTGCCATAATTATCTCTTGATGGTTTTCCTCACTTGGGGAAGAGGACTAATGTTTAGTTTTTAGCTTTCCTCGGGATCCTGGCAGGAATATAAAGGGTGATATAATTTAAACTTTAAAATTATATATATAGGTTCCATCTCCCTTGAGAAAAGCTTGAGAAAACTGTATACCAGAACCTAATGTTGATCCCAGTGATGTAGGGAAAGGGTAAAATAAGCTCTAGCTTCATCATTCTGGAAGCCAGTTATCTCTGCTAGTGGTCATGTTGGAAGGTCTCTAACTGTTGTTGTTTACTGGGAGTGGGATGAGATCCTCTGCTGGCTGCTGAGAATGAAGGGACCTTCTTGCTCTCTCTCCACCCAAATCCCAGATACCACTTTCCCACACTCCTCCAAACACTTGTGGTGGATAAAAAATGCAATACTGCTGTCTTCTCTGTGGGGTTCCCTATCACCTTCATTTGTCTGCTCCACCCTGCTTTATGTGGTATTGATATATTGTTCAGTGCCTATCTACTCTGTTCACTGTTCTGCTTAAAGTGCTTAGGAAGGGCAGGGAGCAAAGTGCTTCTCTTTTCACTTTGCATGATGCAAGTTTAAGCAGGCAGAGCAGGGGGGCACTCCTGAGACAACACTTTCGGCTCCCACCTATCCCATGTGCTTAAGCAGAGCTGGGAAAAGGGATGCCAAAATCCTTGGTAATCTTTGCTCACTGATAAAGGATAAGTGCATTTCCAGTTTTGGGTTTTAAGTCAATGGGAGTTGTGGGTGTTCAGTCCTTTTAAATGAAGGGGTCTGATTTTTCAGGTGCCTAAATATTTATTTAGGTGCCATATTCCTAAATTAGAAAAATTTAGTCTTGTGAGAGGGTCCAAATCCAGCTTTAGTTTCGCCACACAGAAGCCAGTGGGGTCTCGGGATGGCAATGAAGGCAGGATTTGGCCCTATATTTAACAGTTAAGGTCCCTCAAGATAAAAATATTTTTAAAAAGTGTCAATATTAATTAGCATCAACATTTGAGAACAAGCCTCCATTGGAGTGGACAGTCTAGATGACCTAGAATTTCATCTCTGAATTCTTTGATTCTCTGTTTAGTTTGGTCCTTCTCCATTACTTGCTGATCAGTAATTTCCTTAAATCAAGAGTGAGTGAGTGGTCTGGCAGCTGCTTTCACAGTTAATACCAATGATGATTGATATCTAGCCAAAACAGAAGAGCCTGGACTTTAAAAATCAAATTCTCTTTCAGACAAGTACTGTTGTATTCAGAAAATGTGAAGTCACGCATTTACCTTTATTTTTCACCCTACATGAAAGAGCAACTCTAGCTACTAGTTCTTCATACTAATCTGCCTATAATGATGCAGCTTTATCTAGAACACAACCATAGATTTGATCATTGCTACAATTGCTCTTGCTTAAGCAAAAACAGATTACTCAGGATTATATGAACAGATGTTTCTCAAGAATGTAATTCCTCATCTCTAACTTGATACCGTATTTCTTAGAATAATGTCATTGTTCTTTGATCAAATGAAAAGTACTGCACGTAAATTTCTTTTCAGAACACTTGACAAGGCATGCATAAATGTAGGTGTCCTCTAATGTCCTCATTAAACTGAGTTTTAATTTTTTTTTTAAATAAAAAAAACTCAGGCACATCTATGTGTATCTTAGAAAGTGCTGAAATCTAAAAGATAAATCAAGCTAATCTATCTACATAAAGGCAGAAGCCTCAACCTATAACTGGCTATATTTTTCCCAGGAGTTTGAGAGTTGGTGTTAAAGGAGGGACACAATAGTCTTGATTTAGCACCTAATACAGTACTAAGTACTTTTTACAGTCAGTCTTGTATTTGTTGGAATAGTTAGTGAATCCAGGAAGAATATAGATCTTTTAAAGTTATCCATAAATTAGAAAATACACATTACAATATCATTGTTGTAGCTCTGACTAGCTTGGACTTTTAGTAAGCTGGACATCTTAGACCCATTTTAAAAATATTGGAATCAGCTCTATTTTTGAAGTTGTAGCCCAGGAACTGTCTAACTTCAGAGCAGTACTTCAAAGGAGACGTTACATCGTGGTGTAATATACACTGTACTAAATGTTGCATTGGTGAAGTTTGCCTGTCTCAAGCTGTAGTACCAATCTAAATTTAAACACACACACAAATCCCTGAAGGGGCAGATTTAAGTAGACCAACGCTGGGAACTACAGAAATAGAGCAGTCGCCAAGCCCTTTACTTGTATTGCAATCAACTACCTGAGTATGTCAGATATCAAAGCATCTGCTCCCAGGCACAAAATACTGAGTTGAGAATTATTTTGCGTTTGGCTAGAAGTCATAAGGCAAGGCGCAGTTTCCCCACTAGCCATTCGTCATAGGTTAATGCATTAACAGGCGGATAAACATCTTTACACCGTTTGACCTTTTATTTCGGCTGCTCTTCAAATACGTTATAACAGACAGACACCCCCTTCCGCTATCCCCCCCGCCCCCGGTCTCCACTCCAACTGCTCCGGAGCTTGCCCAGCAGCAGCCTACCTGCCACGGACCGCCCGACGCTGTGCAGGGAGGTGATGGAGGGGTGCTGCCGGTGCACCTCCTTCAGGAACGTCCCCAGCTCCTCGCTGGGGTGGTAGCTGAACTCCAACCCGACCGCCACCGGGAACAGGAGCGCCAGGGCCAGGCACAGGCTGCCCGCCTCCTGGAAGCAAACGGAGACGCCGTGTGACACCGGGGAGCCCCGCTCGCCACGGCCCGCGGGCTCCAGGGGCTCAGCGCCCCCTTGTCCCACCGCCCCTCCCTCTGGACGCCGGGCTGAAGCCGGCCCGTCAAAGCCGGGGAAGGGGCGCAGCTGTTGCCCTGCCCGGGCCGAGAAAGGCGTTCCCGGCGGCAGCAGCAGCAGCATCCCGGGGCGCGCTCCTACCCGCATGGCTCCGGCTCGCGGCGCCCGCACCTCCCGGCACAAGCGCTGCAGCCCGGGCAGGCGGCGTCGTAACCCCCTCAGGGGCCGTGCCCTGCCCACTGACTGACGCAGGAGCCGCCCAGTCAGGTCCCCGAGGCCCGCCCATGGGGGGGTGAGAAGGGGTCGGGTCTGTCTCCCCCACTCCTGCCCTGTCTCCCCCACTCCTGCCCTCACCAGCCCCGGGGAAGTTCGAGGCTCTGCGGGGGGCGGTGTGGAGCGTGGACGGTCTCAGCTGCTTGGTTGGTCTGTGTGAGTGGGGAATAGGCGGGCAGCTGAGCCCTCAGCAGAAAGGGTCCCTGCCGTGGCCACCGGCCTGAAATGCTGAGCGGGGTAATGGGAGGTTCAGGGGTTGAAAACATCCCGCTCAGTGCAACGTTCTGACAAGCCCCTGGCTGAGCCTTTTCACGCCCGTGATCCCCACTAAATCCCTCTTCTCCAAAGGAAAAGCTAGTCCCCGGTCACATCGGGTGTGTGGGGCGGGAAGGGGGTTGGTGAGAGACAGACTAGACAGAGAAGCAATCAGGGGAGGCTACTGCTGCCTCAGTTTCTCCAGCTGCAGAAGGTAGATAATACACCTGCCTCTGGGACAGAGGTGTTTAATATACTTAAAAAGAGGCACGGATTTAGTTAAACAACAAAAAAGATTAAAGAGGATTTTTAATGGAAAAATTTAAATGGTGAGAGGGTGAATATAAACCATGAAACTTTAAAATAGAAAGTGTGTGTGTGTACTGTACACAAAGTTTTATTACAAGCTGCACCTATGAGGAGAACATAAAAGAGAACACCTGCTAGCCCTTGAGTCAACATTTGTGTGACGTCAGGTTCTCCTCTTCCCCTTTCGCTTCCTTCGCCCATAAGAAGCCCTTTTAAAAAGTTACTTGTTTAAGTTTTAACAGTTTACAGGTGATCACCATACAGGTATCTGAAATACAATATTAGCCCCCAGTCCTGTATTTACCTGCTACAGATAAAATGGCAGAATGTTTTTCATTTAAACCCCTGTTCCTGCATGCTCATAACATTCACCTTTTGGGGTTGAACTTGTCCATGTCCATGCTTGAGGTCTGCCTAAATGTGCTTTGTTGTTTGTTTAAATTTGAGCAAATTCTTTTCAGCTATTTGAGTTATGTAAGTATGAAAAGTAAACACCATTCTCATTGTTAAAAAAACAAAAACCCATACATCCAAAAACAGAGCTACAGTAAAAATCATTGATGTTTAAAACCTCCAACTCAGTATGGACAAATCCTTCACTGAATACTAATGTTGGTAGTAATCATTTATACAGTTCTGTAAATGTCCAGGGCATTGTACAGCTGTAGGTCAGTGTCCTGAAGCATTTATAATGTAAAGACACAAGTGAAGGAGCAAGAAGAGAACAGAGTATTTGCCGTATCCCAACCCCACCTCTGCAATGACATAGAACAGGCATTCCCATAGGAAGACTTTAAAAAACTCTTGTTCAATGGGAGAAGCACTCACGCTCCCCATTGCCTGCCAGAACCTTCCCCCCCAAAAAGTGAATTGTGCTCATCATCACTAATCCCAATCATAAAGAGCAACAAAGAATCCTGTAGCACCTTATAGACTAACGGATATATTGGAGCATAAGCTTTTGTGGGCGAAGACCCACTTCGTCAGATGCATGGGGTGGAAATTTCCAGAGGCAGGTATAAATATGCAGGTCAGAATCAGGTTTGAGATAACAAGGTTAATGCAATCAGGGAGGATGAGGTCCACTGCTAGCAGCTGATCTGGAGGTGTGAACACCAAGAGAGAGAAACTGCTTTTTAGTTGGCTAGCCATTCACAGTCTTTGTTTAATCTTGAGCTAAAGGATCACATACACAATATCTGGATGTGGACAAAGGATTGGCCAGTGTGTATGCACACAACATTCAATTATCAGCTACTGTACATGCTTGCACGGGGGCATGATGCTGTACTATTAAAAGTCAAAGTCAGTGTGCTGCAAGCTGTTTGGAAAAATCTCCCTAACAAGTAGCAATAAAAAAAGTTTATAGTGTACCTAACTCTCAAACTGTGTTTCTGAAACACCTTAAAAAAAAAACCTGCTTCAGAATTAAACTAAAAATCAAATGAATTAGCTTTCCCCTTCCCTCCTCCTTTCAATCTTGCAATCAGATCTATGAAGGCACAGGTGCCATCCAAACAGAATTGAATACAGGAGCAGGGCTGCCTCACCCTGTAAAGTCAAGCTGCCTTTGTTACCCCTGTCCAGCTCAAGTTGGGATTTACCACTGTTGCTACCCAGAGGATTTGGTTCATCTGAGACTACTGGAATGGCAAAGGTAGTCAGGGACATCCTTGGGGTTCAGTTTATGATCTATTTATTATTGTTAATAGTAAACAAAGCCCAGGGACTGGAATACACATTCCTTATGCATATCCCTATGTTTGTAATTTTTAGCTAAAATGTACCCCTTTTAAAAATTAATTCATACATCATGTCAGCATGGTCTAGCGATAGGGCACTGGACTAAGTCAGGAATCCTGGGTTCTGTCCCTGGCTCTGCCACTGACCTTGGGCATGTCTCTTCATCTCTCAGTTCTCCTGTTTCTGCATCTATAAAATGCAGATACTGTAACATTTGCCCTGTGCCCCTTGTTTTCAGTGGGCATTAGATGCCTAAATACCTTTGAGGATCTGGGCCTTTGAGCACTACTGATGAAAAGTGCTATATAAGAATAAGTATTCTATTCTGAAATCTCCTGAATTTTAATTGCAGGGACTACAATTTACTTTAGAGTCAGTAATATAAAGTTTTACTGACAATTTTTAATTGATAGAATGAACCAAACATAGTCCTGTAAATAACTGGGTTATTACAAGAAGAATACTTGATGCTTATGACTTCATCTTTAAAATGCTTTACAAATATTCTATAATTAAGGATCCGATCCTTCATTCCTTCCACTGAAGTCTGAGTGAGTTTTAGTGTGCAACTTTTAAATGCACAACAAATGCAGGCTCTAACTGCTTTATTAGACAAACATAAGTCACATTTTAAAGTATGACCCATTGTATTTTAACAGAAAGAAAATAAGAAAGAAATACTTGTGGCACCTTAGAGACTAACAAATTTATTTCAGCATAAGCTTTCGTGGGTTAGAACCCACTTCATCGGATGCATGGAATGGAACATACAGTGAACAGAAATATATACAGTCAGAGAAACATGATAAGGTGGAAGTGCCTATACCAACTTTAAGAGGCTAATTAATTAAGAGGAACTGTAAACAGCAGGGGGAAAAAAACCTTTGGCGTGATAAACAAGATGGCCCATTGCGGACAGTTGACACACAGGCGTGAATGAGGATCATTAAGGGAAATAGATTCAATTAACCTAATGGCCAAGCCATTCCAAGTCCCTATTTAACCCTGAGTTGATGGTATCTAGTTTGCATATCAATTCAAGTTCAATAGCTTCCCGTTGAAGTCTGTTTTTGAAGTTTATCTGTTGCAAAATTGCTACCTTTAAGTCTGTTACTGAGTGATTAGAGAGGTTGAAATGTTCTCCTACTGGTTTTTGAATGTTATGATTCCTGATGTCAGATTTGTGTCCGTTCATTCTTTTGCGTAGAGACTGTCCGGTTTGGCCAATGTACATGGCAGAGGGGCATTGCTGGCACATGATGGCATATATCACATTGGTAGATGTGCAGGTGAATGAACCCCTGATGGCGTGGCGGGTGTGATTAGGTCCTATGATGGTATCACTTGAATAGATATGTGGACAGAGTTAGCATCGGGCTTTGTTGCAAGGATAGAATACCCCTGGTCGGGGTTCTAGGCACGTGTCTGTACAAATCTGTTCCTGTGCTTTTCCATCAACAGCCTCAGGAATAACTCCAACATCATAATCAAAAAGGCTGACAAAGGAGGTGCTGTCGTCATCATGAATAAGCTGCCAGGCAGCTCTCTAACTCCACATTCTACAGGCCATTATCCTCTGATCCCACTGAGGAGTACCAAAAGAAACTACACCATCTGCTCCAGAAACTCCCTGGAAAAGCACAGGAACAGGGGTATTCTATTTGCTACCCAAGATCCATAAACTTGGAATGGCTTGGCCATTATGTTAATTGAATCTATTTCCCTTAATGATCCTCATTCACACCTGTGTATCAACTGTCCGCAATGGGCCATCTTGTTTATCACTCCAAAGGTTTTTTCCCCCCTGCTGTTTACAGTTCCTCTTAATTAATTAGCCTCTTAAAGTTGGTATAGGCACTTCCACCTTATCATGTTTCTCTGACTGTATATATTTCTGTTCACTGTATGTTCCATTCCATGCATCCGATGAAGTGGGTTCTAACCCACGAAAGCTTATGCTGAAATAAATTTGTTAGTCTCTAAGGTGCCACAAGTATTTCTTTCTTATTTTCTTTCTGCTGACACAGACTAACACGGCTACTACACTGTAACCTGTATTTTAACAGTGATCAATGTAACTGTGTAAAATATACATATTTTTCTGTAGGAGTAACAGCATTTCCAACCCCAAGTGTTCAAAAATCGTAAGTCAGACCCCCAAAAATCACAATATTAGCTTTAAAATCATAAGATTTGTTTAATGTTTTTGTTTCTCCTATGGTTTCTGAGCCTTTAGGGTGCACTTGAATCATATTTTCATTTCAGGTTTTTTCCACAACCCTGAGGACTAGAAATGTACTATTTAAAAAAAAATAAAATTGCAAGAACTGCCAAAAATGAAAATTCAACCCTCCATCTCTCCAACCTAGTGTCAGCAGAGGGAGTATGGACAGTCTCCCTGCTCTCACTTCCTGTGCATGGGGCCACTGCAGCCCTTAGGAGCTGGAAGAAGCAATTACAGGGAAAGTCCTGCTCAGCCTCTGCATTCCTGGGACGGAGCATGTTCAGTGCAGACAGAAAAATCCTCAAAGAATTTGGCTGCCCATCTCCACAAATGTTTAGTAGAGATTTGTTGAACTGAGACTTTTCAAAAACTCATAATTTACCCAAATTTGAGTGAATTTTCCCAAGGCACCAGTGTGATTTCTTTTCCCTCTCCACCACCCCTATGTCCAGCCAAATTTCAAGTCCCTGCTCTAAAAGCATTGAGGTGCTAGAGCTTCTCAAGATGGCAGTTGTAATATTTTTTGTTAACATGGGCAAAACAATGTATTTCCCCCCATTTTCATTCTTGGAAACAGCTGACCCATTTTAGCTGAAAATTCCAAACTAAAACTAAACTAAACAAAACAAAAAACAGCCTATGGCAGACACCCAGCATGGAAACTTTCAGCCCAAGCACTTAAAGTTTGGCAAAGCTATGAGCAAGTGAAAACGGGATCTTATAGTGGAAAGTGTGAGGCAACTTTAACTATATGCAGTGCTACCAACTCTGGCTATAACATTGAAAAGGATTAGATTATTTCTACAAAATTAAATACTTTTCTTGTTTTGGACCAAGTGTAATTCCCTTGATTTAGGGAGATGTCACCCTTAAGATCTATTTCCCAAATATTTTCAACACCTTTTATAATGATTGTTAAAGTTTGAGGTTGAAAGAGCCTGACATAGGAAAGTCAAAGAACCTGCCAAGAAAAAAAATTAGGATAGCATCAAGATTTCTTTGGCCTTGGCTACACTCACAAGTTACAGCGCAATAAAACTGCCTGCAGCGCTGTAACTCACTAACTGGCTACACTCGCAAGGCACGTGCAGCGCTGCATCTCCTCAGGTACAGCGCTGCATGTACTCCACCTCCCCGAGAGGAATAACGTTTGTTGCGCTGCTGCTGGTGCGCTGCGGCTACAGTGTGGTCACCCAATGAGCTGTTATTGGCCTCCAGAAGTATTCGGAAGTATCCCACAACGCCTGTTCTAGCCACTCTGGTCATCAATTAGCACTCTATTGCCCTGGCCTCAGGTGACCAACCGCCACTCCGACCCTTTAAATTCCCTTGGAATTTTAAATATCCCCTTCCTGTTTGCTCATCCAGGCGTGGAGTGCTCTCAGCGCATCTTTCCAGGTAAACATGCCTCCCCGTGCGAGACGAGCCCCAGTATGGAGCAATGGCGAGCTGCTGGACCTCATCGCTGTTTGGGGGAAGGAAGCTGTCCAGTCCCAGCTGCGATCCAGCCAGAGGAATTTCGATACTTTCAGCCAGATATCAAGGGCCATGATTGAAAGGGGCCATGACCGGGACGCAATGCAGTGCAGGATAAAAGTAAAGGAGCTGCGGAGTGCGTACCGCAAAGCCCGCGAGGCAAACAACCGCTCTGGTGCTCCCCCCAAAACCTGCCGATTCTACAAAGAGCTGGATGCAATACTTGGGGGTGACTCCACTACTGTTCCGAGCACCACCGTGGACACGGGAGAGCGGGATGAGGAGGAGGAGGGAGAGGAGGAGGAGGAGGAGGAGGGGGTTGAAGAAAACAGAAGCGAGGGTGCTGTGGCTGGGGGAGACACCCCTGACTCCCTGGGTGCATGCAGCCAGGAGCTCTTCTCGAGCCAGGAGGAAGGGAGCCAGTCGCAGCAGCCGGTACGCGCTGGGAGAGAAAGAGAAGAACAGGTTCACGGTAAGCAGCTTTTATTTTCGGAAGGAGTTTTTTCGGTGTGGGGTCCTTGGGCGAGGAGGGTTTGGGCTGCATGCATGCCTAGATGCAGAAGAGCGCATTGATGTGGTCTATCACATCGGAGAAATCGGCCACTGTAATCTCTTCGAAAGTCTCAGCCAGGATGTGGGCAATGCGCTTGCGCAGGTTCATTGGGAGAGCCGCCGTGGTCCTTGTCCCATTCAGGGTAACGTGTCCGCGCCACTGTGCTGCGAGGGGCGGGGGGACCATTGCTGCACACAGGCAAGCTGCATATGGGCCAGGGCGGAATCCGCATTGCAGTAGAAGACCCTCCCTTGCTTCCCCGGACACCCTCAGCAGCGAGATATCTTCCAGGACGAACTCCTGTGGAAAATGTGGGGATAGTGTTCAGTGTAGGTTCCCCCTGCAGCTGTTGGCTCTCCCCAAGGCACAGAAACCCGTCGGACAGTACATCCGTGAAACAATCAGTCCCCCTTTACCCTGTGCTTACTCACCATTTTGGGGCTCCCGTGGGTTCTGTGCGCTCTGTTTGGGACAGGAAAATTGTGCTGTTTTGGAGACGGTGTGTGCCCTCCTTAAGTGTGGGGGAATCATTGCTCTGTCTGGCATAAAATAATGATGCCTCTGTTAAATGTTGCATTTTGCCTTCCAGATGCAACCTTGAGATCTCCGCCATCCTTCTTATCACTGGCTGAGAGACTGCAAAGGCTCAGAAAGAGGCCCAGAAGAACGAAAGAAGACATGCTGCAGGAAGTTATGAAACAGTCTCTTAAAGAGAATTAAAAGGCTCGGGAGTGGAGGGAGAGTGAAAGCAGGCTCCGCCAGGAAAACGCAGCGCAGCGGCAGCAAAGCATGCAGCTCCGGCACGAAAGCACAAAGGAACTGATTAGCATCATGGCGCGCCAAGCGGACTCTATCCAGGCGCTCGTCGCCATGCAGGCGGAGCAGTACCGCACCCGCCCCGCCCCCCCTGCAGCCAGTGTCCCAAAACACTTGTGCCCCCATGTCACCACCTGCCCACTTCACCAAACATCCAGGTTCTTATCGCCCACACCAGATGCCCCCAACACCTGTAGCTTCACCAGACAGCCCTGGAAACTATGACCCTTACCCACTGCACTCAACTCCCATCCCGAATTATAGACATCCTGAAGTCCAGCACTCACTGCACAGCACTCCAGACAGGAAGCCCGAGTATGAAAGCAGGACATACCATACCCTGTGATTGAACCCTTCCCCACACCACCCACCACCCCCTTGCCCTTTCTGTCTCACAAGCAGTTGTGTTTCTTTTTAATACATGTATTTTCTCTGTAATAAATGGATTCTTTAGATGTGCAAACAGTCTTTATTATTGCATAAGGAAAGAAACAGGCAACGCAAGTGAGCTGAGCAAACACAAATCAGCTTAGCAAAGACAGATAACTGATAACATTGGAACCACTTTACTTCAGGGTCGTGCAGGGCAGCACACATTACTGGTGGTTGTCAGCCTCAAATTTCTCCCTCAAGGCATCCCTAATCCTTGCAGCCCCACGCTGGGCCCCTGTAATAGCCCTGCTCTCTGGCTGTGCAAATTCAGCCTCCAGGTGTTGAACCTCTGAGGTCCATGCCTGAGTGAACATTTCACCCTTCCCTTCACAAATATTATGGAGGGTACAGCACGCGGATATAACCGCGGGGATGCTGTGTTCAGCCAAGTCCAGCTTCCCATATAGAGATCGCCAGCGGCCCTTCAAACGGCCAAAAGCACACTCCACAGTCATTCTGCACCGGCTCAGCCTGTAGTTGAACCGTTTCTTGCTGGTGTCAAGGCTCCCTGTGTAGGGTTTCATGAGCCACGGCATTAAAGGGTACGCGGGGTCTCCAAGGATCACAGTGGGCATTTCAATTTCCCCTACCGTGATCTTCCGGTCTGGGAAAAAAGTCCCGGACTGCATCTTCCGGAACAGGGCAGTGTTCCGAAAGATGCGTGCGTCATGCACCTTTCCGGGCCAGCCTGCGTTGATGTCAATGAAATGCCCACGGTGATCCACAAGCGCCTAGAGAACCATGGAGAAATACCCCTTCCGATTAATGTACTCGGATGCTAGGTGGGGTGGTGCCAGAATAGGAATATGCGTCCCATCTATCGCTTCTCCGCAGTTAGGGAAACCCATTTGTTCAAAGCCAGCCACAATGTCCTGCACGTTACCCGGAGTCACAGTTCTTCTGAGCAGGATGCAATTAATGGCCTTGCAAACTTGCATCAGCACGATTCCAACGGTCGACTTTCCCACTCCAAAGTGGTTCTCTACTGATCGATAGCAGTCCGGAGTTGCGAGCTTCCAGATTGCAATAGCCACCCGCTTCTCCACCGTCAGGGCAGCTCTCAATCTCGTGTCCTTGCGCCGCAGGGCGGGGGCGAGCTCCTCACACAGTCCCATGAAAGTAGCTTTTCTCATTCGAAAGTTCTGCACCCACTGCTCGTCATCCCAGAGTTGCATGACAATGTGATCCCACCACTCTGTGCTGGTTTCCCGAGCCCAAAAGCGGCGTTCCACGGTGCATAGCATGTCCGTGAATGCCACAAGCAAGTTAGTGTCGTACGCATTTTGCGTGACAATTTCATCGTCATCGTCATCGTCGGACTCCTCGCTGTCACTGTGGATCTTAAGGAACAGCTCAACTGCCAAACGTGACGTGCTGGCGAGACTCGTCAGTATTTTGCTCACCAGGTTGGGATCCATTTTCCCGCTGACCGAAACGGAGCACAGATCGCGCTACAAAGAAACTGCTGAAAGATGGCGCAAATTGTGGCCGGAAACACAGGGATTGCTGGGATGCGAAGCGATGCATCACAGGGCGTTGGGACAGGACCCAGAATGCACCATACCCCACGCCCCCTTCTCACAACCCACAGCGCCAGAATTGGAAGAGGTGTTCTGTGGGATACCTGCCCATAATGCACCTCTCCCAAAACCGCTGCAAGTGCCGCAAATGTAGCCACGTTAGTGCTCGTTACTGCGCTGGTGGCTGCCAGTGTGGACAGGCTGCAGCGCTTTCCCTACTCAGCTGTACGAACACGGGTTTAACTAACAGCGCTGTACATCTGCAAGTGTAGCCAAGGCCTTTTAAAACATGCTTCAGAGACATGCTTCAGAAATTGGGATATGACCATTTTTTTAAAGTCCTCGCTCTTGTGACACCTTGCAATGAAAGTAAAATGGCAGTAGTGTAAACCTATCTTTTGTAATTGCCCACTGCAAGGTCTTTTGCACCTTCTTCTGAAGTATCTTGTACTGGTCACTGTCAGAGACAGGATACTAGCTTAAGTCCATTGGACTGATCTAGAATGGCAATGCCTACATTTCTATTAGAAGAAAACTCTCTGCTTTGATTAAATAAAAAGCTGTCAAATCTTATAAAAATTGTTTTAAACAAGTATTTGTATTGTGCAATTTAGTTTGTTATTGAACATTTAAATTTTAAAAATGAAGAGGTAAGACAGCCAAGTTTCTAGTTTCAGGGCTGCTTAAAAGATTATCCTAATAGCACCATTCAAGTGAGTGGGGGAGGAAGGCAAATTTCTTCAGCCTGTAATGAGTCTAGGTCATATTAGGTCATAGTTCTATTGACAGTCATAAAAAAAAAAATCAAAGTACATGACTCTGAGGTAGAGAAGGAGGATACAAACAGCATGGTGAAATAACAGATGTAATTACTAAACTTGATTGGAACAATTAAAATCACATCAGATGTCATGCAGTTGTAACGTTTGGGAGGGCGGGCTACAGTTCACTTCATTTCCCGTCTCCAGTGCCTTAAAAACAAACAAACCCCCAACTCCCATAGAAAGTAGCTGGAGACCCAGAGTTGAGTCTAAGGATTTTCAGGATTTCAAGAATTGCACAATGTCAACCTTCCCACATTCAAGTCCTAAAAGGAACTAAAGAAATGAATTTAATTAAATATCTTATGATAAAGAAAAATAAAGTTTGTATAATCTAATTTTTACAGCATAACATGGGCAATACTAGAGGGTTAACAAATACCACTAACCTGCTGCAAAATGCTTCAGAGTTAGGGACAACAGCCTGCTTCCTGCTCCTGGGCTCAGCTTCTCCCAACTCACACAGGGCACATGGCCTTCTGCAACGCAGCTGCCCTGACTCCTCGCCCTCATGGCATCTGACCCCAGCAATAGGGAACCCACTGAAGCATACCCAAAACTACCACACCCAATTCCAGAAGCTTCTGCATGTGGAGTGCGTAATCTGCCTAGCAACAATGACCCTGACACAACTCACTCCTACCGCCCCCACAATGGGTCTCTTAAAGAGATATCTCCCTATTAGGCACATGGGTTACACAATCACAGCCCTATCACTTGTTAAGATTATGTAATCCCTTATTGTAGCCAACATACCTATGGAGAAATGTATACCATGTTCATACTTATGTATGTATTTTAAAAATGTTCAGAATGATGGATTTTTGCCAGGACTGCTGCTTACAAGTTAAAACAAGTTAACCTGCTTGGAATTATTTGGTTTGTTAGGTTCTGTTGTATACAACTCATTCTCAATCTGCATTCTAACAGATGAAAGTACAAAACACAAATGCACTTGTTCCTGAGTTTGGTTCCAGCTGGTCAACTTAGTGCAGTTTGGGCAAATAATAGCTTTCTAGAATCTTTTTCATTCACAACTATGGTACAAGTCATTATTAAGGACCAGATACTATCTCCATTGTAGTCAATAGATTTTATTGGGAACTGATTTCAGCATTATCGCCAGCATTGTAACGGACAATGCATCCTTTATGAAAAAGGCATAAACAGACATGCAGGTGGATACCATATAACATTAACAATCATTTGGTGACATTTGGTGTGTTAAAAGTCCACAAAAGGACAAATCTGAAGCCTCAGTGAAGACAGCATTTTAGTGTGGATCTTGCAGGAAGGAAATATTTATGGACTGTGGAACCCCAAAGAGAGAGCAAAACATGTTGTGATATAATAGAGCAGGGGTGGGCAAACTTTTTGGCTTGAGGGCCACATCTGGGTATAAAAATTGTATGGCGGGCCATGAATGCTCACGAAATTGGGGATTGGGGGGAGGGGAGAGGACTCTGGCTGGGGGTGCAGGCTCTGGGGTGGGGCTAGGGATGAGAGGTTTGGTGTGTAGGAGGGTGATCAGGGCTGGGGCAAAGGGGTTCGGAGGATGGGAGGGAGATCAGGGTGGGGGCAGGGATTTGGGGGGGGCGGAGGCAGGGGGCAGGCTCCGGGCGGCGCTTACCTCAATCAGCTCCCGGAAGCAGCGGCATGTCCCCCTTCTGGCTCCTATGCGGAGGCGCAGTCAGGCGGCTCTGCACGCTGCCCCATCCACAGGCACTGCCCCCGCAGCTCCCAGAAGCAGCAGCATGCCCCCCTCTCCAGTTCCTACATGGAGGCATGGTGCCGGCAGGTGGCTCTGTGCACTGCTTCGTCCACAGGCGCTTCCCCTGCAGCTACCATTAGCCACAGTTACCGGCCAATGGGAGCTGCGAGGGCTGCGCTTGGGGCAGGGGTAGTGTATGGAGCCCCCTGGCTGCCCCTACGTGTAGGAGCCAGAGGGGGGACATGCCGCTGTTCTGGGAGCAGTGCAGAAAGCCCCCAACCCCGCTTCCCGGCTGGAGCACCGGAGCGGGGCAAGCCCCCGACCCCGTTTCCTGCAGGGAGCTCGAAGTCCAGAAGTAAAGTTCTGACGGGCCGGACACGGAGTGGAGGACACAATGAAGATGACTGGATGTGGAAGCTGCCGTATGTACAGTAACTCCTCACTTAACGTTGTAATTATGTTCCTGAAAAATGCAACTTTAAGCAAAACGATGTTAAATGAATCCAATTTCCCCATAAGAATTAATGTAAATGAGGGGGTTAGGTTCCAGGGAAATTTTATTCACCAGACAAAAGACTATATTATATAGTTGTCCCTGTAGAGTTATAGAGTTGTCCCTAACTCTGAAGCATTTTGCAGCAGGTTAGTGATATTTGTTAACCCTCTAGTATTGCCCATGTTATGCTGTAAAAATTAGATTATACAAACTTTATTTTTCTTTATATATGTGTATATATATATATATATATATATACACACACACACACTATACGTTTTAAACAAACAACTGAATACTGGTACACAGCGATGATGATAGTGAAGCTTGGTTGAGGTAGAGGAGTCAGAGGGTGGGATATTTCCCAGGGAATGCCTTACTGCTAAATGAACTAAGCAGTTGGCTGAGCCCTCAAGGGTTAACTCTCACACTCTACAAGCCAGCAGGAAAGGAGGGAGGGCAGATGTGTTTCAGAGACAGAGATGTGCATTTCTCCTTAAAGTATCAAGAGTGGGGTCAGAAGTACACTGCCTTGTTAATTAGATCAACAAGCCCGGCAGCTGCAACTTCTGCCTAAGGCAGCAGCTCTCTCCCTCGTGTGTCCCCCCTGCTCTATGGAAGATGGGATAAGCGAGATGCAGGAGCAGGGGGACATTAGCCCCCCTCTTCTTCCCCTCCCCCCCACAGCAAGTAGGCACCCTGACATTAGTCCCCCTTTTCTTTCCCTCCCCCCCACACAGCAAGCAGGCAGGAGTCTTGGGGAGCAGCACCTGGCAGTGGGGGAAGGGACAGCTGAACTGCCGCAATTGATAGCCTGCAAACGACGTTAGAAGGGAGCATTTCACAACTTTAAACGAGCATGTTCCCTAATTGATCATCAACTTAACAATGAAACAACGTTAACCGGGGCGACTTTAAGTGAGGAGTTACTGTACATGATCCTGGATCTTTGTTAAGCTCAGTAGATAGACTCAAAAAGTTCAATGTGGTGGCTTTTGATTACAGTCTGTAAGTATCTACATGCGGAACAAAGATTTAATAATGGACCTTTCAATCTAGAAGACAATGGTATAACACATGCCAATGGCTGGAAGTTAAAGCTAGACAAATTCTGCATGGAAATAAGGTATAAATTTTTGATAGTGAGGGTAATTAACCATTGGAACAATTTACCAAAGGTTATGGTGGATTCTCCATCATAGACCACTTTTAACTCAAGATTGGATGTTTCTTTAAAAGATATGCTCTGGAAAGTTCTGTGACAGGTGTTATACAGGAGGTCAGACTAGATCAGGGGTGGCCAACCTGTGGCTCCGGAGTTGCATGTGGCTCATCAGAGGTTAATATGCGGCTCCTTGCATAGACACCAACTCCGGGGCTGGAGCTACAGGTGCCAACTTTCCAATGCTCACTGTTCAACCCCTGCCTCTGCCACAGTCCCTGCCCCCACTTCACCCCTTCCCCCAAGGCCCTGTCCTTTCCCGCCCCCTTCCCCGAGCCTGCCACAGCCTCGCTAGTCTCCTCGCCCCCCCAGAGACTCCTGCATCCTGCATGAGGCACAGGGAGGGAGGGGAGGTACTGCTGGGCGGGTGGCTGGCAGGCCGGGTGGGGGGTTGCTGACATGATGGGGGCTGCTGACATAATACTGTGGCTCTTTGGCAATGTATATTGGCAAATTCTGGCTCCTTCTCAGGCACAGGTTGGCCACCCCTGGATTAGATGATCACAATGGTCTCTTGGAGCGTTGGGATCTAAGAATAGTAATGATGTAGTGAGAGCTGGTTTTTCGGTATGGCCAAGTGTTCACAAAGCAGCACAAAAGAATAAAAGGAGGGATAACAGGCTAGATTCTCTGATGCATTCAGGGAGCATAAGGATGCTTGCAACTAGCCATAACTCACCAGCTGAGATTTCCCTGGCATGAGGGAGTTGTCAGTTGGTGTAGGACCAGCATAGCTGACTTTTATGACACCCCTACATCCCAGCACAGGGAACATGCCAGGGACAGAAGGGGATGTGGTCAGATCACTCTTATTCTCTAGTAATCCCCAGCTAGTGGATGGCCCCAAAGTCCTTTACCAACTGGCACACTTTAGAGCAGTGGTCATGACCCAGTACTGGGTTGCGGAATGTAAGGCATTGGGTCACGGCGGCTCTGGTCAGCACTGCCGACCGGGCCGTTAAAAGTCCTGTCAGCGGTGCTGCTCAGCTAAGGCAGGCTAGTCCCTACCTCGTCCGACATCGCGCTGCTCCCCGGAAGCAGCCAGCAGCAGGTCCGGCTCCTAGGTGGGGGGGCCACGGGGCTCCACATGCTACCCCCACCCCAAGCACCGGCTCCACACTCCCATTGCTTGGGAACTGGCCAATGGGAGTTGGGGGGGTGGTGCCTGCAGGCGAGAGCCGCACAGAGCTGTTTGCGCACCTCTGCTTAGGAGTCAGACCTGCTGCTGGCCGCTTCCAGGGTGCAGCACTGTCCATGGTGCCAGGAAAGGCAGGAAGCCTGCGTTAGCACCCCTGCTGCACTGCTGACCAGGAGCCACCTGATGTAACCCCGTGCCCCAACACCATGCCCTAATTCCTTGCCCTGAGCGTCCCCAAACCTGGAGCCCCCCCTGCACCCAAACCCCTCATTCCTGGCCCCACCCCAGAGCCTGCACACCCAGCCCGGAGCCCTGACCCCCTCCTGCACCCCAATCCTCTGCCATAGTCCAGAGCTCCCTCCCACACCCTGAACCCCTCATTCCTGCCCCACCCCGCAGCCCTCACCCCAACCCTCTGCCACAGCCCTGAGCCCCTCCCACATCCCAAACCCCTCATCCCCAGCTCTGTTGGGTCACGGGCATCAACAATTTTCTTCAACTGGGTCGCCAGAAAAACGTTTGAAAACCACTGGTTTAGAGCAGTCAGGGCTAGCGTTGAGTTGGCCTGATTCTGACAACCCTGCCATCCAGCCAACCCTGCATACAGCAAAAACTGCATACAATAGAGAATTTGGGCCTGTAAATGGCAATGTTTCACTTAAATTTTATTCTGGAATTGGTTTATTCTGTTCTCTGCAGTGGACTGGTGTATTAATTTGTATTTAGATATTGGAATTCACAGAAATGTGTTCTAGTTGTTCTCCAAATGTCTTTAATATAGTATGTTGGCTGCAGTAATTGAATTGCACAGTATTTTATATCTGAATTTTGTTAATCAAATTGGTGCATATGCTGAAACACTCATAAATATAGTCTCTCTTATTTGTGCTGGTCTCCAGCTGTGATGACTGTTTAAACTCTTTGGTATTTAAAAAAACAAACAAACCTTGAGATCCTCACCTCTTAGTTTGATTGTTCCTCCTCTTTGTTAACTAACAGCATTATTGAATGCTAGAAGTGGTGCCTGTATTTCAAAGTAGAATTGTTGAGAAAAATTACTTTTCAATATTTTTGGTTTAAATTTTACAATACAGTTTTTTTTCTAGTACTCATAGAAATGGTCAGTAATATTATTTTGTGACCTTATTGTACTGTACTTAAGTCCTAGCACTTCACCCTTATAAATAATACTCTTGGTCCCTTGAATAATTTTGGGAGTTTTGCCATGCTTTAAGTAGTTGCCTAATGCCTACCTATAATCAGCTTTTATTTCTTTTTCAGCTACATAGGCCAGAAGAAATGTCTTTGTGGGTTGGAATTAGAGGATTAAGGGGTTGAGTCACATATGGAATTTTTTGTGGTGTAATAGTTTGATTTATGATGTACAGAATTGCAGGAAAAGATTACCAAGTTGTTTTAATAGCTGGATTTGTTGATGTATTCACCAAAAGCATGAAAGAGAGGCTAACATAAATAGAAAGTGTTAAATAAAATAACGAGCTTCTAGATTAACCACTGGAGTTTGATGGTTATCTTTTCTGTTGATTAAATTCATATCTTACCTTAGTGCAAATGACAGGTAGCATCTAATAACACTAGATATATCTTTAAGGGAAGATGTTTCAGACCATTGGAAAACGTTGAGAGAAGAGGGGAATCTCAGTGCATGGTCAGTCCGCTGCTCCTGAACAAATTTTCTCTGACCAAATGCGCTTTCTTGACTTTTTTTTCAAGGAAGTTTGCCACTTTTTAATTTTCCATGGCTTTCTATTCCCAGCTTCACATCATTATAATTTATTTTGCCTGATTGGGTTTTCTTTAGGGTATTGTGGTCCCTAAGAGAAAGAGGGAAAGATGACTGAGAACACAAAGAGTCACTCACTAGACATCAGGCAAGTACCTTTGGTCAGGGCCTTGTGATATGGAGGAAGAAAATCTCAGCTGGGCCTCTGCTGAGGCTGCCTTTATTCTTCCACAGACGGCAAATAAAATAGGGGAGACTCAGGTCTACACTAGGTGGGGGGATCGATCTAAGTTACACAACTTCAGATATGTGAATAACGTAGCTGAAGTCGACGTACTTAGATCTACTTACCGCGGTGTCTTCACTTTGGTAAGCTGACGGCTGACACTCCCCCGTGGACTCCGCTTCTGCTTCTCGCTCCGGTGGAGTACAGGAGTCGATGGGAGAGCGCTCGGCGGTCTAGACTAGACGCGATAAATCGACTCCCGCTGGATCGATCGTGGGTAATGTAGACAAGCCCTCAGAGTACTAGTGAAACTAGTTTGACTGGACTGGAGATAACTTCGCAAGCTGTGGTTTCCTCAGCAAAAGCCCAGATCTTCTATATTGCAGCTTTTGGAAAATGTTATAATCACACACCCTCAGAGTATGAGCTTACTGAAATAGACCTGAAAGTATTTGGTCTTCATCACCGGCATTACAGGAAATGTAACCCTATGTAAAAAAGTGGAAGCTTTACAAAACAAACTCTTATGCTGCATTTAGTTTGTGGTATTCCATACAGGATTAAAAAATGCTGTCCTCCTAGAGCAGTAGCACAGTGAGGCTAGGTGGCTCACTTTCTGAAGGTTCCGGAATTGCTTTTTGTTCCATTGTCTCTAACTTCTCATGCAGTGCTGTCACCAGCTCTTCAAGGATCCTGTTCAGTCCCTGCTGGATGGGTTTGGATTCTTTAATGCTGACACTGCGCCATTGATGTTCTTTTTAGGCATTCAGTAAACAAAACTAATACTTTGTGATCTCTTTCTGGAACTCTGACAGATTTTCATGCTCTGGCTCTAAGTACTCCGTGTCATCATTGTTTCTGTCTTCTTCCACTTCACAGACCATCAAGCTTAAGTTCCGTCACAGCTTTTTCTTTTGTTTCAGTAAACAAAACTAATAATTTGTGATCTCTTTCTAAAACTCTGACAGAACCATCTAGTCACTCGCGCATTCCTCTCCTTGTTTGTATGCATCCATTGGAGTGGGGCGTAGTCCATCACAAGGGTGAACCACCACCCAAGTAGGTAATACCATAGACTCTCCATGGCCCATTTAACCGCTAGGCATTCCTTTTCTACTATGGCGTACCGTTGCTTCCTGGGCAGGAGCTTCCAGCAGGGGTAAAGGATCGGGTGCTTTTCATCCCCCATGATCTGTGAAAGGACAGCCCCAAGTCCTATCTCGGAGGCATCTGTTTGTAGAATGAATTCCTTCTTGAAATCTGGGGCTTTGAGTATTGGATGACTGCAAAGGGCTGTCCTCAGGTCTGTGAAAACTTTTTCCGCTGCCTTGGTTCACTTAACTATCTCCGGGCCCTGAGCTCTTATCAGGTGCATCAGAGGCGCTGCCCTCGTGGTGAAGTGAGTGATGAACTGGTGATAGTACCCTACTATCCCTAAGAACACTATGACTTGCTTCTTGGGACCGGTCGGAGCCATTCCTGTATTGCCTCCACTTTGTTCCATTGGGGTTTCACCAGGCCCCTTCCGAGTACATACCTGAGGTATCAGGCCTCGGCTAGCCCTATTGCACATTTGGATGGGTTAGCGGTGACGCCAGCATATCTAAGAACATCTAGTACAGCTTCCACTTTCCCCAGGTGCGTCTCCCAGTCAGGGCTATGGATTACTACATCGTCTAAATAGGTAGCAGCATACTTGGCATGGGGTCGAAGTTATCTGTCCATCAACCATTGGAAAGTCGTGGGGGCCCCATGGAGCCCGAAAGGGAGGATAGTATATTGGAAGAGACCGTCGGGTGTAGAGAAGGCGTTTTTTTCCTTGGCGTCCTCAGTCAGGGGGATCTGCCAGTAGCTTTTTGTCAAGTCCAAGGTGGTCAAGTATCGGGCCTTGCCTAACTGATCCATCAGTTCATCGATATGTGGTATCAGGTAGGCATTGAATTGGGATACTTTGTTTAACTTCCGGAAGTCATTACAAAACCTCAGTGTGCCTTGTGGACCTTGGGGACCAAGACAATAAGGCTGGACCACTGGCTGTGGGATTCCTCAATCATCCCAAGTTCAAGCATCTTCTTTATTTCCGCCCTAATTTCTTTTCTTTTTGCCTCTGGTATGCGATATGGTTTTATCGTCACCCTTGCTCCGGGACAGGTGATGATGTGGTGTTGGATCAGCGGTGTACGGCCTGGTTGTGTGGAGAATATGTCGTGGTTACACTGGATCATCTCAACAACCTCTGTTTGTTCTGGGGCTAATTTGGGGGATATCCTTAATGCCCTTGTGGGCCATCTGCCTGGGGTCGAGCCAGCAGGATGGCCAGGCATGTCTCCCAATTGAGCCAGGGTTTCAGTAAGTTCACATGGTAGATCTGCTCTGGCATTCGGTGGCCTGGCTGCTTCGCCTTATAATTCACCTCCCCAGTGGCTTCCACGATCTCATAGTGTCCACGCCAGCTGGCCAGGAGTTTGCTTTCTGTTGTTGGTACCAGCACCAGTTTCCGTTCTTCTGGTTGAAGTTTCTGTGTTTTTGCCCGACGGTTGTAGTAGGTTCGCTGGGCCTCTTGTGATTTCTCCAAATGCTCTTGTACTATGGGGGTCACTTGGGCTATTCGTTCTCTCATCTGGGCCACGTGTGCAATGACGTTCTTCCCCAGGTTGGGTTGTCCCTCCCATACCTCCTCCACAATGTCTAATATGCCATGTGGGTGGCATCCATACAGTAGCTCGAAGGGGAAGAATCCAGCAGATGACTGGGGAACTTCTTGTATCGCAAACATCAGGTGCGGAAGGAGGGTATCTCAGTCTTTTCTGTCTTCGGCCACCACCTTTTGGATCATGCTCTTGAGAGTGCAGTTAAATTGCTCCACAAGACCATCTGTTTGGGGATGATAGACCAAGGTCTGCAAGGCTTGGATGCGGAGCGGGGTACATAAGTCTTTCATTACTCTCGACATGAAGAGAGTCCCATGAAGAGAGTCTGTCAGGATCTCCTTAGGGATGCCTACCGTAGCAAAAACCTGGACCAGTTCTTTTGCGATCACCTTGGATGTTGGATTTCTTAGAATGGCTTCGGGGTTCCGTGTAGCATAGTCCAGGATGATGAGTGTGCTTTGGTGGCCCTGGGCCAATCTTTCTAGTGGGCCCGCTAGATCCATGGCTATCCTTTCAAAAGGGACTTCAGTTACAGGCAAGGGTATCAACAGGGCCTTTAACTGAGGTCGGGGACCTGGGGTAATCTGCCACTTCCTCTGCAGTTATATCATAGCAGGCTTTCTGGGCCTCCCCGCACAAAAATGGGGCGTGGTTGCCTGATCACTGGTTTTGGGGACAGGCCTCTCGCAGGGCTATCCTCTCAAAGGCCAGGAGGTACGCCTCCACATCATCCTCCCATGTCATTTTCTGCAGACAGTAGCTGGTACGTATGGTCCACATCCTGTCATACCCGCAACTCAGCTCTGTAAGGGCCTTCACCAGATTCACTAGTACCTGCAGCATGGCCTGGTCTTGGGTGGCCTGGGTCATCCGTAGGTGCCTGGTCTCTTGCTGCAGCTGCATAGTCTCCTGTTGGACGGCTGCCTGGATCCAGGTAGCCTCCTGCTAGGCGGCAGTGGCTTGCACCAGTGCTTTGACCATGTCCTCCATCTTGGGGACAGGGTGGTCATGAACCACCCTGGGTTACGTTCATAGTGCGGAAGTCCCACTGCTGACATCCTGTGTGGCATAATGGCCGATGCTGGTATGGTGAATCCTGCACTTTTCTTGGTTGGGGTGCTAGGACGCCATCCCATGCCGCTGCTCTTGGGTAGCCGAGGGCCCCACTAGTGGCCCGGGAAGGTAGTAGAGGAGGGAAGCGGGGAAGGGGTCTGGGTTTGCTCCTCACTCTGAGCCCCAGCCCCTCTCAACCCCCCTTTATGGCTTCCCAGGGCCATGTGGGCCCCCCGGCTGCAGCTGGGGCTTGGCGGGGGCTGCAGTGGGTGCCATGCTCTTGAACAGGGGCTGTGTGCCCCCCGTGGCTGCACCCCCTGCTGCAGCCACTGGAGTTGGGGCTGTGACCTCCGCCATGGCAGGGGGCTCATCCTGTCAGTCCCCCCCCATGGGGCTCCATTACTCCCTTCTACCTAGCCCTGCTCCTAGTTTTTTGCAGGGCCGGTGCTATAACTAGGCGATCCTAGGCAGTCGCCTAGGGTGCCAAGATTTGGGGAGCGGCTGGCGGCTGCCTCCCAGCTCCCCGCTCAGCCGCTGAGCGGGGAGCCGGGACTCAGAGGCAGCCGCGGCGAGCTGCCCCGCTGCCCCCGCACTCAGCGCCTGAGCGGGGAGCCGGGGGGCAGCCCTGGTGAGCTGCCCCCGGCTCCGCGCTCAGCTCCAGCGGGTGGTGGTGGTGGTGGGGAGGGCCGAGCGCCCTCGGCCCGCAGGTGGTGGTGGGGAGGCTGACCTCCCGCAGGCGGGGGAGCTGGCTGGGGGGGTGGCACAGGGCTGGTGCAAGGAAGTGTCACCTAGGGCGCGAAACTTCCTTGCACCGGCCCTGGTTACTTGTACTAAAGTAATGGACAAGACACGGGCTCCATGAATTTTTGTTTATTGCCCGTGACCTGTTCGTGACTGTTACTAAAAATAACCGTGAAAAAATCTTAGCCTTAGTTATAAGTAATAGTCAACATGAATTTGTCAAGAACAAATTATATCAAGCCAACCTAATATTCTTCTTTGACAGGTTAAAAAGACTTGTGGATGGGGTGGGGGAGCAGTAGATGTGATAAATCTTGACTTGAGTAAGGCTTTTGATACTGTCTCACATGACCTTCTCCTGACAAACTAGAGAAATATAGCCTAGGCAAACCTATGATAAGGTGGGTGCCCAACTGGTTGGAAAAGTGTACTCGGAAAGTAGTTATCAATGGTTCACAATCAAGCTGGAAGGGCATATCTAGTGGAGTCCCGCAGGAATCTGTTCTGGGGTCCAGTTCTAGTCAATATCTTCATAAATAATTTGGATAATGGCATAGAGAGTACACTTACAAAGTCTGTGGACAATACCAACCTGGGAGGGGTTGTAAGCACTTATGAGGACAGGATTAGAATTCAAAATGACTTTGACAAACTGGAGAAAGGGTCTGAAATAAAAAGGATGAAATTCAATAAGAACAAATGCTAGTATTACACGTAGGAAGGAATAATCAATTGCACAAATACAAAATGGCAAATGACTGCCTAGGAAGGAGTTCTGCAGAAAACGATCTGGGGGTTATAGCGGTTCACAAATTAAATATGAGTCAACAATGTAATACTGTTGCAAAAAACCAGACATCATTCTAGGATATATTAGCAGGAGTGTTGTAAGCAAGACATGAGAAGTACCGGTAATTCTTCTACTCTACTTAACACTGATAAAGGCTCAATTGTGTCCAGTTCCAGGCACCACATTTCAGGAAAGAGGTGGACAAACTGGAGAAAGTCCAGAGAAGAGCACCAAAAATGATTAGAGGTCTAGAAAACATGACCTATGAGGAAAGATTGAAAACATTGGGTTTGTTTAGTCTGGAGAAGAGAAGACTAAGGGGGGACATGATAACAGTTTTCAAGTACATAAAAGGTTGTTCTAAAGAGGAGGGTGATAAATTGTTATCTATAACCACTGAGGACAGGACAAGAAGTGATAGGCTTAAATTGCAGCAAGGGAGATTTAGGTTAGGCACTAGGAAAAACTTCCTAACTGTCAGGGTAGTTAAGCACTGGAATAAATTGCCTAGGGATGTTGTGGAATCTCTGTCATTAGAGGTTTTTAAAAACAGATTAGATAAACACCTGGCACGGATGGTCTAGATAATACTTAGTCTTGTCTCAGTGCAGGGGACTGAACTAGATGACCTATCAAGGTCCCTTCCTGTCCTACATTTCTGTGCTTTTTATGGTAGGTAAGGATGGGATCCACAAAGATACTTGGGATTCACAAAGATAAAAACAGTTGTTAGGCACCACTACAATCCACAAGACTCCCACTCGGCTGCTGCATAGCCCTGTAGGCGTTTAAAGTCACTTGGCACCTATATTTTTGCAGTAAAAGTTCCTGAGACGCCTATGTTTCTGACTCTGAGCATGTGCACTGCTGTGCTGACTTACTCTAAGCACTCAGGCATCTATCTCCCACCTAAGATTGAGAGCAATTCATGAACCAGATCTAAGTCATGTGTCTGGCCCAATCTGGTAGACAAGCTCAGAGACTGTGAATTCCACACAAAGCAACTAAGGAAAGAGGGCCTCCATTTTACTGTACCTTTTATCCCTGGTTGAGAACTACTGCACTAGCCAACCCCTTACTCACACACATAGACTGAAGAGTGCAACAGCCATAGTTCCATTTCTTATCATGTCCCATGGGGCTGAAGCCCAGGTCCCTCAGCCCCGTCACCCGGGGCTGAAGCTGAAGTCTGAGCAATGTAGCTTTGTGGGGGGCCCTGTGGCATGGGGCCCCAGGCAAATTGCCCTGCTTGCTACTCCCTAACGCTGGCCCTGGCTTTGATATGCAGAAAGCCAGTTATTGTGGCACAGGTGGGATGTGGAGTTTTTATAGCATGTTGGGGGGGCCTCAGAAAGAAAAAGGTTGAGAACCTCTGGGCTCCTGGATAGTTACTGATCCCCAACCCGCCCTCAAAACCCTTGCACAGTGATGTACAGGGAGCCCATTCAAGGCACTCCTCTTCAAAGGCTTCCTACCTCCCCCTGCACCATTTCTGCTGCATTTAGGGTCTTCTTTAGGTATAATTTTGGCCAGAGGATTATTTGGCCCTTAAAGTATTTTCGTACTTGATATGACCTAATGCAAAGCATTGAATTACATCATTAGATATAGTCATTCAAAATGTTGCCATGGGGTGTTTTTTGTTGTATTGTTGCAGAACAGGATTTTCTCCAAATGGTGATAGCTTTTTTGTTGGATTAGAGATGCATACTAACTATACAAAATTAGCACTTTCTTTATCCACCATGTCCCAATATGGATTGTTCCATCTTGCCCTGATATACAACAAACCGGGCTAGGGTGACCAGATGTCCCGATTTTTAGGGACAGTTCCGATTTTTGGGTCTTTTTCTTATATAGGCTCCTATTACCCCCCACCCCCTGGCCCGATTTTTCACATTTGCTGTCTGGTCACCCTAAACCAGGCATTAGTTCCAGCTGGTGAATTACAATTGTGGTTTATTACAACATAACTCTAGCATGATCGCAGACCTAAAGCCTAAGTCTGTAGTTTATCCTCATGGCAATTGATAGAAATTGTGCAAGACGGGGCCCCTCGGCAGTTCCCAATGAATGGAAGAAAGCTATAATATCCATTTTGCCTTTAACCATTTAAAATAATGGGCCACATGCAAAGATGTAAATACATCTTAATTTAGCCCCAATATGTAAACTACACTAATGGAGCATCTGAGTCTACAATTTAGATTGGCTTTCTTAGATCTGAGTCCCTTAGACATCACCTTTGAATTTGACCCTTTGAGTTTAAGGGTGTCTAAGATGGTGTACTACTGAGGATGAATTATGGGTGTCACTACATTGTGTCATATTGCAAGTCTTCTCCCTTTGCCTTGACACGTTTAAACTTATCTACTGTTTTGCTAGCTGAGGGTCATAGTGCTCTGTAAATGTGTAATTTCACCAGCATATGTAAACTCAGGCCAGGTCTACACTAGGACTTTATGTCGAATTTAGCAGCGTTAACTCGATTTAACCCTTCACCCGTCCACATTAGGAAGCAGTTTATTTTGACATAAAGGGCTCTTTAAATCGATTTCTGTACTCCACCCCGACGAGGGGAGTAGCGCCAAATTCGACATGGCCATGTCGAATTCGAGGAACTGTGGACGGAATTCGACGCTAATAGCTCCGGGAGCTATCCCACAGTGCACCACTCAGTGGACGCTCAGAACAGTAATCTGTACTCGAATGCTCTAACCTGCCACTCAGAGAAAGCCCCGGGAAAATTTGAATCCCTTTTCCTATCTGGCCATTTTGAATCCCATTTCCTCTTTGGACATCGTGGCGAGCTCAGCAGCACTGGCAAGGATGCAGAGCTCTACAGCAGTGGTTTCCATGCCATCGCAGAATAGAAAGAGGGCTCCAGCATGGACTGATCGGGAAGTTTTGGATCTGATCGCTGTGTGGGGAGATGAATCCGTCCTAGCCGAGCTCCGATCCAAAAGACGGAATGCCAAGATTTATGAGAAAATATCCCAGGCTATGACGGAGAGAGGATACAGCCATGATGCAACACAGTGCTGCGTGAAAATCAAGGAGCTGCGGCAGGCGTACCAGAAGACCAAGGAGTCCAACGGACGCTCCGGATCGCAGCCACACACTTGCCGGTTTTACGAGGCACTGCATGCCATGCTCGGTGGTGCTGCCACAACTACCCCACCAGTGTCCGTGGACTCGGACGACGGGGTCTTATCTACGGCCACGTCGTCGGAGGTTTTCGCGGACAGTGAAGATGAGGAAGGAGAGGAGGAGGACGAGGCACTAGACAGCGCTCTTACTGCTGATTTCCCCGACAGCCAGGAACTATTCCTCACCCTGACTGAGCTCCCCTACGAACCCTCCCAAGGCAGCATTCCTGACCAGGAATCAGGCGAAGGATCATCAGGTCAGTGTTTTAGACATTTATTAGCAATACAATAGGCATGGTGTGTTAGCAATGTGTAACTGTTGCTTAATTGGCCTTATGCGCTTCAGCTTGGAATCGCTTTCCCGTGCAACTATTCGAAAAGTCTGTCAATATGTATGGGGATAGAGGAGTAATCCCCATCTGAGAGCTCCGCGAAGCTCTCCTGGAGGTACAGTGAGAGCTTGTTTATCACGTTCACGGGGAGAGCGGCCTTATTGTCTCCTCCATGGTAGGATACTTTCCCGCGCCATGCAAGCTGCAGGTACTCTGGTATCATTGCCTTGCATAGCATGGCAGCATACGGCCCCGGGGTTTGCTTGCATTGACGCAGCATGCAGTATTTCTCTGTCTCGGTAATCCTCATCAGAGTGATATCAGTCATGGGGTCCTGGTTTGAATGAGTGGTATCATTAGTATAGAGAATGCTTCCTTTTCCCTTTAAAGAAAGACACCCGGCTGTTTCCGTTAACGCGTGGTGGTAGGGAGTTGGGAGCCAAACCATTCGAACTTAGCGGTGCGCGGGCAGGGAGAGTTCCCGGGACTGGCCACGCGAGGCAGGGGAAAGGGTACGCGAGCCGTTCAGACACAGCGGTTTGCAGGCAATCTTGGTTCCCGGGAGCGGCCACGCGAAGGGCGGGGTGAAGGGTAGGCCAGCCGTTCAGACCGAGTGGTTCACTGGCACTTTCGGTTCCCGCGAGCGACCACGCGGAGGGGGGGGAAGGGTAGGCGAGCCGTTCATGCTGAGTGGTTCGCGGGCACTTTTGGTTCCCGGGAGCGACCACGCGGAGGGGGGGGAAGGGTAGGCGAGCCGTTCATGCTGAGTGGTTCGCGGGCACTTTTGGTTCCCGGGAGCGACCACGCGGAGGGGGGGGGAAGGGTAGGCGAGCCGTTCATACTGAGCGGTTCGCGGGCACTTTTGGTTCCCGGGAGCGACCACGCGGAGGGGGGGGAAGGGTAGACAAGCCGTTCATACTGAGTGGTTCGCGGGCACTTTTGGTTCCCTGGAGCGGCCACGCGAGGTGGGGGGGGAAGGGTAGACGAGCCGCTGTAGATGAGTGGTTTGGCCAGCAGCAGTTCCTGCCCGCCGCCAGGAACAGTGATTGAGACATGGGAGTAGAGCACTGCTGTGAAGCAATCTCTCAGCAGTCCTAACTCATCACCTTACCATGGTCTTCAGAGAGCTGATTTTCAGTGTTCGGCAAGGCTTCTGGGATCCGTATACCGGGACCACAGACACTCAGCATTAAGGCCTAATATTTGACCTTGTTGTAGTACGTGAACATGTGATAGGTATTGTGCTTGGTCCTATTCACGGTGAAAGAGTATGGGCATTGTTCTGGAAAAAGTATCTTTCTGAGGAATTCACTCCCTTTCCCTCATCCCACAGCTGCGAGTGTCTCCCGCCCTACCCGTGTTTCTCCCTCCCATGGGCTACTACAGATAAGGCGGCGCAAAAAGAGAACCCGGGATGACATGTTCTCGGAATTGATGATGTGGTCCCGAAGGGAGGCGGCACAGCGGAGAGAGGACGTCTCACGGTCCGAGCGAGTAGCCAGGGAACGGGAGCAGAGGGCTGAAGCACGCGAGGACAGGTGGTGGCAGGAAGACCAGCAGGCGACCCAAACAATGCTAGGACTAATGAGGGAGCAAACCGACACGCTCCGGCGCCTGGTGGACGTTCTCCAGGACAGGAGACAGGAGGAAAGAGCCCCTCTATATGTTCTTTCTAACCGCCCACCCCCGCCACCAAGTCCACTTGTTTACTCACCCAAAGTCACTAGGACGAGGGGAGGCAGGGTCCGTGGAAATATTCACTCCACCCCTGCAGACTGCTCCAGTAGCAGAAGGCTCTCATTCCCAAAACCTTAGATTGGTCCTTTCCCTCCCTCCAGCCGCACCCCTCAACACCTCCCTGCCCAGGTTTCATGTTCAAGCAATGCTCACTTTAATAAAAATGGTTTTTTGGTTCATTGTTGTTTCCCTGACTGTCTTAAACAGGACCGTTTGTTTTTCGGGTTAGTGGGTAACGGGGTTTGTAAGTGCAGACGACTGGCGCCTAACCCAGGGTACAGACAGGGGAACGGATCAACTGAAAGGCACAGTAAAAATTGCATGCACTAGGCACACTTGTCATTCTGTGTGTGGGTTTTCATGTTCTCTACGGGGGGGTGGGGGTTGGGTGGTTCGCTGTCTGGTGGGGGAGGGTGGCCGCTGATCTTTAGCGGCTGGCAATAGCCTGCATGATAGATCCATGCACCGGGGGATCCGTAGCCGATATTCACTGCCAAAAAGTCACAGAGACGCCACCACACACACATGCGAATAGGAGGGGTTGATGGCTCCCTTTAAACAAGCAGTCCAGCACTTAGGACTGCTCTGGGAGCAGGAGCATGTCATTCCCCAAGCTTGGAAGCGTACTTTCCAACACTCCACCCGCTCCCCAACCGCGGTATGCGTCCACGGTTAAAACCGTAACCGAGAAACCAGTACCGGAGACGGTCCAAATAAACAATGTTTCCTTTATTGTGCTTTTAAAGCGTTGAACTAAGGGGAGGAAGGGGGTTGGTAATGGGATAGGATAGGCAACGGAAACTATGTAAAGAAACAGGGGAAGGTTCAGCATCTGTTTAAAGAAGCGTAACAGTCACTGGTTACCCTGGTCAGTCTGGAAGCGAGCTTTCAAAGCTTCCCGGATGCGCAGCGCATCCCGCTGTGATCTTCTAATCGCCCTGGTGTCCGGCTGAGCGTAATCTGCTGCCAGGCGATTTGCCTCAACCTCCCACCCCACCATAAACGTCTCCCCCTTGCTCTCACAGAGATTGTGGAGCACACAGCACGCTGCAATCACAATGGGGATATTTTTTTGGCCGAGGTCGGAGCGAGTCAGTAAGCTTCGCCATCTGCCTTTCAGACGGCCAAAGGCACACTCCACCACCATTCTACACTTGCTCAGCCGGTAATTGAAGAGCTCCTTTTCAGTGTCCAGGGCTCCTGTGTATGGCTTCATGAGCCATGGCAGTAGCGGGTAGGCAGGGTCCCCTAGGATCACTGTTGGCATCTCCACATCCCCAACAGTGATTTTGTGGTCCGGGAAATAAACCCCCTGTTGCAGCCGTCTAAACAGACCAGAGTTTTTGAAAACACGAGCATCATGAACCTTGCCTGGCCATCCAACATTGATGTTCGTAAAACGTCCTTTGTGGTCCACTAGTGCTTGCAGCACCATAGAGAAATAGCCCTTTCGGTTAATGTACTGGCTGCCCTGGTGTTCCGGTCCGAGGATAGGGATGTGTGTTCCATCTATGGCCCCACTGCAGTTTGGGAATCCCATCGCAGCGAAGCCATCAATGATCACCTGCACGTCTCCAAGGGTCACTACCTTTGAGAGCAGCAGGTCAACGATTGCATGGGCAACTTGCATCACAGCAACCCCCACGGTAGACTTGCCCACTCCAAATTGGTTCGCTACTGACCGGTAGCTGTCAGGAGTAGCAAGCTTCCACAGGGCTATGGCCACTCGCTTCTGGATAGTCAGGGCTGCTCGCATCCGGGTGTCCTGGCGCTTCCGGGCAGGGGACAGCAAGTCACAAAGTTCCAGGAAAGTGCCCTTACGCATCCGAAAGTTTCGCAGCCACTGGGATTCATCCCAGACCTGCAGCACTATGCGGTCCCACCAGTCAGTGCTTGTTTCCCTTGCCCAGAATCGCCGTTCCACAGGATCAACATGCCCCATTGCCACCATGATGTCTAGGGGCCGGGGTCCCGTGCTTTGCGAGAGGTCTATGCCCCTCTCAGAGTTCATGTACTCCCGGAGCTTCCGTTGCCTCCTCTCCCGATTTCTCTGCATCTGAGTCTGGAAAAGGTGGACGATAAGGCGCGAGGTGTTGACAACGGACAGAACATCAGCGATAATCGCGGAGGGCTCCATGCTCGCTGTCCTGTGGCGTCCGAGCTATCAATCACCGGAAAAGGGCGCGAATTCATTGCCCGCCGGCGCTTTCACGTAGGGACGGCGGGAGTGTGGGTCGAGTGACGACATTTACGTATAACCACCCTTGACACATTTTCGGTCCCACAAGGCACTGGGGGCTACACCCAGAATTCCAGTGGGCAGCAGGGACTGCAGGAACTGTGGGATAGCTACCCACAGTGCACCGCTTGCAATGTCGATGCTTGCCCCCTTACTGTGGACTCAGAAATTCGAATTAAGATCCTTGATGTGGATTCGCACGATCGACCTAGCAATATCGGTTTCACAAGTTCGGTTTAACAAAAATCGAACTAGTCTCGTAGTGTAGACATACCCTCAGAGTATGGTTCCTGAGTATATGCATGTGTGATTTTTAGCATCTCTTTCTTTTCCTCTTTATACCTAGGTATGGAATTTTGTTCAGAATTTATTCTTCCTAGCATATTCTGCTGCAAAATCCCAGTGATTTGCTGGGTCTCTCTACATATTGAAAACATCTGTTTTATGAACATTATCTCCTTTATCATCTGCATATTTAATCTGGTTAAATTCTTTTGTTTCTGCTTATAATTATTTTAAGATCTTTTTGTTTCTCCATGTTCTGTTCATAGCTGCATTATGTGGAATTCTTTCTTTTTCTTAATCCAGTGTCTCCTAACAATTATAAGATAAATATAATTTTTGTTTTTCCTTCATCTCTGTACAATATATTAGATACAAAAAAGAATTATGGCAAAAAGTTGCATTTTCATATAAAAAAGTTAGGTCCATCCTGTGGGAAAAATGAGCATGTGATCCTTTAATTAAAGACTGTAACACAATACATATGCTCAACTGGTCCAAATTAAGGTTGCACAGGCAACTGTAATTCTAGCTTTTGAATGCTGACTTTGCAACCTTAATGTTTTTAATGTAGTTCTTGTGTGTGTAATTTCCTAGGTTTTAAAAAAAAAAATCAAACAAAACAAAAAACAAAAGAAAGAAATTCCATTGTGGTACCATATTGATATCCATGTGGGTCATCAGCAGGGTTGGAACCTTTAGATTCACTGCGCAGACTTCCACCACTTGAGCTAACAAAGTAACGGATGACAATAGTTGGTTGTCATCCTCTGTATTGTTGCCCCTTTTCGACCTGAGCAGCTAGTCAAAGTTCAGTGTCCTGGTGATGTTCCGGTTGAAAGTAGAAATTGGTGATGCAGTCTGATATTTTCTTTGATGCAGTCTTGTTTACTTACAAAGTACTGCTTCTCTGAACACAGGAAGAACCAAAAACAGGGGCTAGCTTCTTTGCTTACATCCTCTTTAGCCAGCACCAGACCCAAAGCTCTCACTAGTTTCTCCCAAGGTCAAATACTGTACTTACAAGTTTCTTCTTGGCTTTCTTGCTCTCCTTTGATTTCTGGACTACACTACAAAATCAGGTCAATTTAAGTCACCTTGCGTTGATCTAGTTGTCTATGAGTTTAGACTTAAATTTGTCTCAGATATAAGTGCCGTGTAAGTGCCAATTTAGTGCTAAATATATGTTCTTTGAAGATCAGATGTAGGATTCACTGAAACAGCATTACAAAGAGTGTAGAAAAGAAATATACTACTCCATAGTAAGTACAAGAATATAAGGGATCATGAACTTAAGAAATCAAAGTAGATTTTTATTTACATAGAGGAAATATTAATATTAGAGATGGGCCTGCATCAAAATCCAAGACCAGGACACACCAAACTTTGTGGAGAAGGAGTTCTCAGAATCCAAGATCAGATCTGAATCTGAATTCCCTATCTCATTCCTATCACTATGAAAGGACAAACCCAAACACCTGAATTTTGGTGGGGCTCAAAATATGAATCTTGTTCTCACCTCTAGGTAATTCAGTGCACAGAGTAAACTATTGAGGGCAGCATTAGATGCACCCACCAGGGGCGGCTCCAGGCACCAGCGCAGCAAGCGCGTGCCTGGGGCGGCAAGCTGCGGGGGGGCGGCGCTCTTCCCCGCCGGCACGCCGGCACCCCGGCTGGGGGAGCGGGGCCGCGGGCACAGGCGCCGACTTTCTGTGGCGCTGGTGGGAGCTCACCCCCAGCATCGGGGGCGGGGCCCCGCTCCTGACGCCGGGCCGCGCCCCCGACGCCGGGTGACGTTGCGGGGCCCCGCCCCCGACGCCGACGCAACGTCGCCCAGCGTCGGGAGCGGGGCCCCGCAACGTCTCCCGGTGCTAAGGTAAGATGGCGGCGGGCCCCGGGGTTGGCGGGGAGCTGGCCGCGCGTCCCGGGGATGGCGGGGAGCTGCCGGTGGGTGCAGAGCACCCACCAATTTTTCCCCGTGGGTGCTCCAGCCCCGGAGCACCCACGAAGTCGGCGCCTATGGCCGCGGGCATGCCGCCCTCCCCGCCGGCAGCCCGGCCGGGGCAGCGGGCATGCCGCCCTTCCCGCGGTGCTCCTCCGGCCGGGGGAGAGCGGGGTCGCGGCCGGGCATGCCGCCCTCCCCACAGCGCTCCTGCGGCCGGGAAAGGTGCTGGGGGAGGGTATTGTTGCTGCGCAAGACTGGGCGGGGGGGGGGGGGTTGTTTCCGTGGGCGCTGGGGAGGGGGGTTGTTTTTTTGTTTCGGTGGGGCGGCGCTTGGTTTTTGGGGGTTTTTTTGTGCTTGGGGCAGCAAAAATGTTAGAGCCGGCTCTGGCACCCATATACATTTATTTTAAAAATAGGAAAAATATTCTGTGTAGTATTTCAAAAGGAGAGGCATGGCATAAAGGACTTTTTAACTAACATTTTCCAGCACAAAACATTCCCTCCACTACAGAATAGATATTGCCAGTTGTTTCTTGTCAGGACAGGCTTTGAATTGAACCAACAAGCAAACTGAATTACTTCACCCTTTAAGTGTGAGATTGCTTTGGGGCACAGAATGGAATTTACATCAGTTCTATCACATCTTTGTCTCTTTCGCTCGCATATGTAACCAAACATTGAAACCCAATTTTTTGCAGTTTGTTTTAAGGAATGTTTTATCAGCATTTCACATTTGTTCTGCTTAATGTTTGTGAAGAAATTAGATGCCAAATTAAAAAACAAAGTATCAAATTGATCTGTTGTAATAGCCTGTAGGCAAATGTGTACCCTTAATATAAGTACTACTGAAATAACAGAATTATATGGTAGTAACATTAATATCTAAAACGTCCTCTGAACTCTAATATTGCATGGCTCGTTCACATGGTCGTATTCAGAAAACTACAAGCATGCGTCATTCTTCCCCCCATCACACACAGTGAATGCAGTTTTTTATTTATAAAGCTCATTTCCAGCTCTTCCAGGAACACAGCTCCCTTTAAATTAGGACTTTCCTTTCAGCAATATGTAAGTGAAAACTATTTAAAAAGAAAAAAAGTTAAAGCCATCAGAAAAGTAGATGCGTAATGAACATAGCCTTAGGGCAGTCTTATTAAGTTCCAGCAACATTTAGGTCTGCCCAAGTTTATTTGATCTACTTCTAAGCCAAAAATGGGTATTTTTGTACTCTTGCTTGATATTACACAGCCATTACTATACATATGTGAGTTCTTTCAACAAAAAGTTGCTATGCAAGAGCTAAGTAGTATTGTTTATGTTTCTTGTTAGAAAACTCCATCCCTTTTCTACACCATGACTTTCTTTTAATTTACAAAAGCAGAAGCGGATAAAAATGTTCTCCCCACCGTTTGCTTATGATCTCTCCCTTTGTGTTTGATCATCCTTGAACCGACTAATCATAGCACTGAAGAATACATGGTATCCTTTATGATGACAGATTTTTAGTAGAAAAAAAATCTGAAAGTGGGGATGAGGCTGAACAATTTTGGGTATTTTCTTCCTTTTGGAAATCTGAGAGTAGGATGCATAAAGTAGTAGAGACTTTCAGACCTGCTTGGACTCTGAGGTGGATGTCAACATGGATAGATAATGAGACCCCGGCAGGGTGCTCAATTCTATTAATTAATTTATTTATTTTGGAAGTTGAAAAAAGGTGGAGTTTGTTCTGGTTTAGGTTATAACGTGACCTGGGTTGGATTACAAAGGATTATATCAATGTCACATGTTGAGGTGACAACTATATGTTCCATTGAACTGAATAATATCCCCTAGTGCCTACTGGTTTTTTCTTTTTAATGAAATACAGATAAAATATAACATCAAACAAGGTAACACTACCAGTGGGACATGTCTCGGATGGAGGTCAGGATAAACTACCTGAATTCTTCTGTCAGATTAGATGATTATTTTGCCTCTTTTGGGACATCCGTCAATAGTCACTCTCTGAACCTTGGTTTTCTGTTCATACATATCCACTTATTTTTTTTCAGAGCAGTTCCTTCTGCAGTTGTCTGCTCAATCACTGAGGTGAGTTTGACACCCAGAGGTTTTGATTGCTGGTCCCAATGCTTTTCTCTCTCAGAGGGCGTATGTTGGTTCTGTTTACCCAGGAGAACTGTCAATGGCATTCTGGAGGTCCTCAAGAAACAGAAAGTCAGTGTCCTCCTTGGTTTTGGTTTCTGTTCCTCTTTTAGGTCTACCCTTAATGGTGGTTATGATGTATGATGATAGCCAACCTTTTTGTTTGGAATTAAAGCAGATGGAGTTACACCAGGAATGACCATGACCCTATATAATCACTAGCCCAACATATGTGGTTAGATATGGAACTGAAGCAGTGTGGTAATAAGCAGCTTGATGAAGAAGAAAAAATAAGTATACTAAATCTATAAGAAGTGATGCACTCAGATATTAAAAATGGTGTTTCCTGGGGCCCCAAGGGCACTGTGTGGTATGGTGGAGCAGATCCCCTGAGCTCCAGAGCCATTTGCTGATAGCCATTTCCATCCTGAGCTGCCACTTGATTCCTGCATCCTCCCCAAACAAAGAATCGGGTACCACAAAACCTTTTACATGCCAGTAAGTAGCTATTTGACCACTGCAGGCTCTGCAAGTGGCTGAAAGATGAGAACAGGTATCTCCCAAGCCCCTGAATGATATGGCTGACATTGAGGGAACTGAGTCTAAATGGCCCTGCTGAAAAGAGTTGCTGCAGACACTTTAGAAATCAAGACCATAATGGCCACTATGCAATCCACTCTTATATCAATTGATTCCACTCTGCAAGCACCAACAGGATGGCTGAAGCAAGATATAAGTAATGGAGGATCAGGTACAAGGCTCTCTGCCTAAGTGCAGAGAAGCCTTAAAGACATCTTCTGTAAAATCTAAACAGGCAGACCTCAAGGGGAGGTCTTGTCATCATAATCTGAAAATTGTAGGAGTACCTGAAGGAGCAGAGCAAGGCAAAACTCTAGAATTTGTCCCCCAGCTCCTTACAGAAGGGCTTAGACCACCAGATGGTTTTGAGTTTCTGCTAGAAAAAGCACATAAGTCCCTGTCTTTTATACAAGCCCCAAATGCCAAACTTCATGCATTGATTGTCAAGTTTATGAGTCATTCTAAAAGCAGAAATAATGCAGCTAGCTCATGATTTAAAACACTGTTGTGGGGGACGCTATGTAATGAGAATTTTTCAGTGTTTAGCAAAAGATATGGTAGAAGAGAGAGCCTTTAGTAGGGCTAGGGAACTTGCCAAGCAACAAGGGCTCAAATATTTCATTATGTTTCCAGCTTGGTTCCATGTCAGGATCGATGAGGACATGCATCCATTTCAAAAGGCGCAAGAAGCAGAAAGTCTTTTTAACTAGCCTACAGAAAACTTTATTATTAATTATGTTTATTACAGACAGTAGAGCCTAAAGGGCCAGCCAAGAACAGGGCCCTGTGGTTGGTATGTGGATATGCTAAACGCTTTACAAACAGAGTAGTAGACTATCCCCAGGGCTGGCCCACATTTTGGCACCTCAGGCGGGGAGCTCAAAAGATGCCCCAATGCCCCCTCGCTTGGGCCAAAACTTTGAAAGGTCTTGATTCTGCCTTCTTCCTGTTCTACTCCTCTCATGGTACTGCTCTGCTACCTACCCCAATAAAGGAGAGCTAACAACTTAAAATGCCTTGTTCAAAAACGTTAAGTAACACTTAACTTTCAAACGCCTGAACAGCAAATGTAACTTTTCTTGTCTGCATAGTAAACACTGGCATTGTTATCTGTTTGAATAATCAAAGTGGTGCTTTCCATGCCTTCTTGGTTGCAAAGATTTGCACTGCTTCCTGAAGGTCCACAGTCTGGGCCAGCTCATGCTCTACTGAGATGGTTGCAAGGCCAACCAGCCTCTCCTGTGTCATTATGAAGCATAGATGTGTTTTTATTAACTTCAGCTTGGAGTTCTCCACTGGCAACTGTTAGAGGAAGTGTAAGAAGTATGCGCAGAGCAACAAAAGCATTTGGAAAGAGGGTGGTCATCTTATTTGTACACATATGTTCCAGAACAACCTTTGGAGTTGATCCTGCTGAAATATATCTTGAAAGGGTTTTCAGTTCATCACCTAAATCGCTCGCATCAATATCGCGCATGTCATCGTGTGTCAATACTATCTCTAGTGCCCTGCATTGCTGGTGTAGGTCTTCTTCAGGTATAGTGAAGAGTTTTGGAATATCATACAACATCCCAAATATACTGCTGTGTTCCTTGAGATGCATGAAACATTCTTCAACTGACTGTATTGCACAATCTAGCACCTGGTTAAATAATTCAACTCTGAATGGTTGTTTGGGGTCTCTTATGGGATTATCCCGTGCCTTGTAATCAAAATGTCTTCTTCTTTGGTGACTCTTGTATTCTTGAATGGGTGGGAAAATAGCTTCAGTGTGAAGTTCCTCTGCCAACTTCTGTGCACTCTTCAGAACGTTTTGAAATTCCTCATCTGGCCGGTAAGACTGTAGGTATGACTTTGCTTTGTCCAGTTGTTCCATTCCAGATATATCTAGGTCAACACCTTGGAGTCTCTTGCTTACAATATTTATTTAAAACAGTATGTCATGCCACAACACTAACCTATAAAGAAATTTGAAGTTATGTATGTTTCTGGTGATTCCATTTCCCTCTGCCACTGTTCTCCCATGAACAGTTCCTGTCATAGTGTAAGTGGGGGAATAGTCCCGCTATTGTGGGGAACTTTCCTCGTCTCTGCACTACCCCGGTGAAATGGGCTAGCGGAAGGATCTCAGTCCTCGCTCCCACCTCCTTTACCCCAGAGGCCTCCCTGCCCTCGAGGACTCCCCTTGTACTCTCCTGTCTGGCAGAGTCTTCGTAACCCCAACAAGGCTGGGCCCAGGATTCCTGGGGGGCTCGACCCCCAACCTTGCTGTGGTCACCTAGGTCAGGGGCTAGGGTGTCCCAACTCCGGGGTACTCTCTCTGCACAGGATGCTTCCCTGACCCACTGATCACTGCATACAATTCAAAGCAAATGCAAATTATTTAATTAACAATTAATTTGTAACAGGAATAAGGAAAAATGGGAAAGGCTAATGAAAACACATCACCCCGCTCCGTGGCAGGGAACATCACAACAGTGTCTCTGCAATGTCAGGGCAGTTCAGTCTGTTCGTTTGTAAGTCCCAGGCTCCTTCTCAGGCGCTGGCTGTCCTGCAGGGACGCTGTGGCTTGGACACTTGTTCTGGCGGTGGCCACACGCTCGCAGGCTCTGGGTGGCAGGACCCTTCTTCCCAGCGTCGCCCCCGCCCTGTCGGGGTTTAGATCCCCCTGCAAGTCTGGCCTGCAGGGCCCCTTGGCTGAGGCGTCTCCCTGAGCTGGGCCCACTGCCCAGGGTCCCCCTCGCTCTCCCCAGCTGCTCACCGCACCCGGCTCCGGACTGCTCCAGCCCCAGCTCCACCGCTCTGCTTCAGCTCCTCTGCCTCAGCACGGCTGCTGCTGCTCTGCCTCCAGCTCCCTGGGCTGCTGCCCTGGCCCCTCTGGCTCTGGCTGCTGCAGTTTCTCCCCCAGGGCAGGTCTGTCTCCCTGGGCTGCACCTCTGCTCCCAGGGCAGGTCTGTCTCCCTGGGCTGCACCTCTGCTCCCAGGGCAGGTCTGTGTCTCTGGGCTGCTTTTCTGGCCCCTCCAGATCTGGCCCAGCTCAGCTCTGGCCTCTGGCCTCTGCCCTCTCCTCAGCTCGGCCCCACTCACTCTGACTCAGGCAACTTCAGCTCACACGGAGGACGGGATTCACCCTGACCTCCTGACTCCCTGATTCGCCTGCCCGCCCTGTCAATCAGAGCTGACCTGGAGCATTGGCCTCTCCCCATTGCCCCTGAGAGCTCTGAATAACAGTCCCCTTACAATAGCATTATCCTCCATAATGGCAACTATGGCATCATCTATCTTCCCAATTTGGTGTCTGATAGGCTCTATTGCCTCCACTCGACTTTCCCATCATGTGGCACTTGGTGGTTTCAGTGTCAGAGAGGATGTTCCCAGATGTTGCTTCAAAATTTGCCATTGATGACTTGATGCAGAAAAAAATACATCGATGCTTTGAATTACATTAAAAAATTCAGCAGCCTCACTAGAAGCTGATGCTGCATCACTGACCACCAAGTTCAATGAATGAGAACTGCATGGGACAAAAAAAGCTCAAAGGTTTAACTCTCAGATCCGTGTCTACACTCCTCTGTTCTTTCCTCTCACATTGGCACCATTATCGTAGCCTTGCAGCAGCAGTCTGTGCTCTTGCTTCCTTTCCTGCATCAGATCCACAAGATTCCTGAGCATTTCAGTTTGCTCCCCCATTAGCCTCAGCATTGCATCCTGCCTCGTATCATCGCGCTCCTGCCTCCTCTCATCCCGTTCATTTAACGCTGTCCTCCACGCATTCTGCTGAGCTCTATCGGAGTGAGAGGACTGCATGAGCTCTGAGAACATGTCATCACGAGTGCGTTTTTTTGCCTTCTTATCTGTGCTAGCCTCTAGGACTGAGATGATAGGGGGAGCGTAGAAACATTTGCAGCTGCGGGAGGAAAAAAGGGAGAGTAATATTTAAAAAGATACATTTTAGAGAACAAAGGGAAGGCTGTTTAACAATGAACCAAGCTATTCACATTACATAGAACATGTGCTTTCGGTACAAGGTCGCATTTTGCCTCTTATATTGTGTGCCTGACGATTCGGTGTGAGAGATCACACACGCACGGCTGGGAAACAGAATTCGGCTTGCAGGCAGCCTTGTAAGCCACAGCGTTTTCGGCTTCTTCAGCCTTCATAACATGTGAGAATGGTTTCAAACAGCAGCGCCTTCCTTTCCCATAACAAGCAAAGCCCGTTGGGTTGGCCATTTAAAAGAATTGGGTGAGGGATGATCTCTGGGATGATCGCTTCACCCCTTCCCCCTCCCCCCACCGCGTGGCTAGTATCAGGGAAGATCCCTGTCAGCCAAACGCGAACAGCTCAGCATGAACGGGCCTCCCACCACCATGTGGCTAACAGCGGGGATGATTTCTTTTCAGCCAAAGGCAAACAGACCAGCAGGAACGGGGACCTCTGAATGTCCCCTTAAACAAATTTCACATATTTCAACCAGGTGATAAAGAACAGATGTTGCTTGAATGTCCCTGGAGGATTTATGCTCCATCCCCAGACACGTTAACAGACTTTTCCAGTAGCTGTACTGGCCGCGAATGCATCCAAAGTTTTCAGGGCAAATTAATCATTAAATACGCTTGCTTTTAAACCCTGTATTATATTTACAAAAGTACACTCACCAGAGGTGCATTCTCCAACTTCATGATCCGGGAGCCCCCCTTGGGAGGGTTGAGAGGGTATTGGCTCCAGGGTGATGAATAGTTCCTGGCTACTGGGGAGAATGGATTCTCTGCTTCCCTGCTGTGCGCTATCCTCAACCTCCTCCTCATCATCATCTTCCTCATCCACAAAATCTTCATCCCTGTTGTGTGAGATTCCCCCCTTGCAGGTGTCCACGGACAGTGGTGGAGTAGTGGTATGGTCCCCCCTCTAGAATTGCATGCAGCTCATCATAGAAGTGGCATGTATGGGGCTCTGACCCGGAGCAACCGTTTGCCTCCTTTGTTTTTTGGTAGGCTTGCCTGAGCTCCTTTATTTTCATGCGGCACTGCTGGCTGTCCCTGTTGTAGCCTATGTCCATCATGCCCTTGGAGATTTTGGCATATATATTGGCATTTCGTCTTTTGGAATGGAGTTCTGCCAGCACGGATTCGTCTCTCCATACAGCGATCAGATCCAGTACTTCCCGTTCAGTCCATGCTGGAGCTCTTTTGCGATTCTGGGACTGCATAGTCACTTGTGCTGATGAGCTCGCCACGCTCGCCAAACAGGAAATGAAATTAAAAAGTTCCCGGGGCTTTTCCTGTCTACCTGGCCAGTGCCTCTGAGTTGAGAGTACTGTCCAGAGAGGTCACAATGGAGCACTCGGAAGTCAATACCGTCAAATTGCGTCCACACTACCCCAAATTCGACCCAGTGAGCGATTGTAGCACTAAACCCCTCGCCGGTTGTGTGGACGGGTGCAGGGTTAAATCGACCTAACGCTGCTAAATTCGACCTAAACTCATAGTGTAGACCAGGGCTCTGATGCAATCTTCTCTTGATGCTGATCAGCTATGGTGGCTTTTAACCTTAGTCTCATCTCAAGCTCTTTCCACCTAGGGAATGCTCTCTGGTGATTTGCTGCCTTCTCATGGCATGCCAGATTTCAAGCCGATTTTTCCAGTCCTTTGTTCCTGTAGAACCCAATGTGGCTGGAACATTAGACTCGAAGAGTTTGCAACAAAAACAGTATGCAGCATTCTGGGTTTTTGAGTACATAAGCCATGGCCTCTCCACTTTGTCCCCATTGGGGATTTCACGCCAGTAATGTGTTGGATGGAAACTTCTATTTTCATTGTCTTTGGGGAACATGAAGTTTTTCACTTGCTGTGGCCAATGCAGTACAAGGAAGTCCCTCAGGCTACTGCTCAAGTGGGTCCACAGTCCTGAATCATTTAGATTTAAGGAACTAAACTCAGCAGCAGCTGTTTCTTGCACCTCCACCATACTCTTCTCTGATCTACACTTTTCTTCAGGAATGTGAATGGTTACATCCATTTGAGATGGAGATATGGATGCTGCAGTAGCTGCCAGGTCACCTGGACTCTAACTGGAAGATCAGGCATCTCCTCACCACTCACATCCTCACTGGGGCTGGAAGGCTCACCGTGAACATTTGTGTCTATGGATCTCAGGAGAGCTCCTTCCTGCTTAGATTGAAAAGCTTCCTTTGCTTTCTTTCTTTTTCTGAATGCTGCCCCAGAGGGCGTTTTCTTCTTTCACTCATGACTGCTGTTCTGTGCCAGCTATAGTGGCTTTCAACACTCAATTGAAGGGGACAAATAAGCAGGCTGGTAGAAGGGCCTGAGTGAGGGAAGATATCAGCGTCTTAAGGGCCTAACTGGCTCCTGCTACTTGAGTTGACTGCCTGTTCTCAAGTGGGTTCAGGGAAGCATCAGGAAACAGGAAGCTCCCTGAGAAGCTGGTGTTAATCAGTCCAGGCTCCTGGGGGTGCTAGAGAGGTACATAAGAGGCTCCTCCTCCTCTCTCTCCCTGCAGCTCCTGCTGCTTTCTGTTATTCCCTCTCACCTTTTCTCCTGCCTACCTGTTATGTCTCTTGTGACCTCCTTCCTCCAGCACAGCACTCCACCATCTCTGTGCATCTAGAGCAGAGAGAATACATATGCACCAGCAGCGGAAACATTTTTCTACGCTCTGGGTCCTAGTGGTGCCCCCCCCCCAACAGTCTGGCACCTGAGGCGGCTGCCTCAGGTTGCCTCAAGGTAAGGCCAGCCCTGACTATCCCTGCCCTGAAGAGTTTATAATCTAATAGACAAGACATCACAGGAGTAGAAATACAAGCAGAGTGAACAATATGATGAAATCATGCCATTAGTGCCAGGATTTTATTTATCTATTGGGGTGGATTTAGGTAGGAGGGGATAACCTACATGGTGGGAAAAAATGGAAGGGGGGTGAAGGGGAGGGCAGAAGAGGGGCAAGTGTGAAGCAAAGTTGAAGTCAAGAGACTGGGAAGGAGGGGAAGGGGAGAGAAAGGGTTGGCTGTTTGCTGCAATCAGCACAGGACCGAGAAAGTCCAATAAAAACTGCAGAGTTCTCTGAATGTCTGAGTATTTGTTCTGAGTTATCAAATTCATTTCCCTTGAGATCAGTTGTTATGTCTGCCCTACTTGCAGATATGAACGTATCCAGTGACTGTAATAACTTTCTTTTCTGGGTTCTCTTCTGCTCCTAGTATAGCCTTTATTAGCTTTTGTGACATGTAATTCAGTTCTCTTCAGTGGCTGAATTTGAGGTGCCCCACTAGGGCAGTTAAGGGAAGGGTTAACACAAAATGAATATTCTGCCTAAGCTTCTCTATGTTCTAAGGCTAGGTAGCTGACCTCTGTATATTCCTCCATACTGGAGCTTTCCCAGGTAGACCTGGTCAACAGCCACAACTATTATTTGAAAGCAAACAAAACAAAACACACACCTTCCTATGGGCAAGGGAAGGATTTAGGTTCCCAGACCTACAAAATTACTGTTGTGCTTTTATCACTGCACAGGTGTCAAACTGTTTCCAGCATGCTACTACCTCCCCACCTGGGTGAAAGTTGAATGTATATTAAACACCGGATTCCCCCTGTGGGTTTTGTCTGTGTTTGGACAGTGCCTACCACAGTGGGCTCTGCTTGGCTCTTCTTGTTGTTCAATAGAGAACAATAAGGGTACGTCTACACTACAGAATTAGGTCGAAATTATAGAAGTCAATATTTTAAAACCTGGTTTTATGGAATCGATTGTGTGTGTCCCCACTAAAGACCATTAAGGCCATTAGTTCGACGGACTGTGTCCACAGTATCGGGGCTAGCGTCGACTTTCTGAGTGTTGCATTGCGGGTAGATATCCCACAGTTCCCGCAGTCTCCGCCGCCCATTGGAATTCTGGGTTGCGATCCCAAAGCCTGATGGGGCAGAAAATATTGTCGCTGGTGGTTCTGGGTACATGTCATCAAGCCATCCCCCCTCCCTCCCTCTGTGAAAGCAACCTTTTTCACGCCTTTTTTCCGGGGTTTCCAGGTTTGCTACGGCAAGCATGGAGCCTGCTCAGCTCACAATGACCGTACGTCTACAGTGTATGCCTGGACATGAGGTCTAGTGGGGATTCAGTCCCACTGTAATATGGGTGGAGGGATAGCTCAGCGGTCTGAGCGTTGGCTTGCTAAACCCGGGGTTGCAAGTTCAATCCTTGAGGGGGCCATTCTGCCTGAGGCTGGTAGTCGTGGGACTACACAGCAGAAGCTCCTTTCTTTCTAGCAGCAGATGGTGCAATAGGCCTGACAGCATCATTGTCCCCTGTGTGCTCCTGGCTAGCCTATGGTGTGGCTGGCCAGGGGTGCTTGGACATAAATGAGAGTGACTTTGGTCATTCTCTTTTTTACGTTTTGTTTAATGGAGATTCAGTACTGCTTAGAACACGGGCAGAGGGATGCTTAGTGGTCTGAGTGTTGGCCTGCTAAACCCGGGGTTGTGAGTTCAATCCTTGAGGGGGCCAGGAGATGATGATGGATAGCAAGCATATTGCACCATCTGCTGCTAGAAGGAAAGGAGCCTAACCCTTGCTCCCCCCTCCCTCTGTGAAAGCAACTGAGGGGGGAGCAAAAAATCCTTTCGTGCCTTTTTTCATACGGGCGCCATATTGCTGACTCCATAGTTATCCACCCGCCGCTTCTGCTGCCACTCTGCTGTCCTGCAGACACCATACCAGGGAAAGCATGGAGCCTGCTCAGATCGCCGCGGCTGTTATCGCCGTTATGAACACCACGCGCATTGTCCAGCAGTATATGGAGAACGAGAACCAGGAGCTGTTACAGCTACAGCAGGCGAGGAGGCAACAGCAGCGCCCTGAGGACACTGCCTCAGTGATGAGGCATGGACATAGACCTCTCTCAAAAAAGGCCCCCCCACAAGGTGGACATCATGGTGGTAATGGGGCAGGTTCATGCCGTAGAACGCCGATTCTGGGCCCGGGAAACAAGCACAGACTGGTGGGACCGCATAGTGCTGCAGGTGTGGAACGATCAGCAATGGCTGTGAAACTTTTGCATGCGTAAGGGCACTTTCATGGAACTTTGTGAGTGTCTTTCCCCTGCCCTGAAGCGCCAGAACACCAAGATGAGAGCAGCCCTCACAGCACAGAAGCGAATGGCAATAGCCCTGTGGAAGCTTGCAACGCCAGACAGCTACCGGTCAGTTGCAAATCAATTCAGAGTGGGCAAATCTACAGTGGGGGCTGTTGTGATGCACGTAGCCAAGGCGATCACCAAGCTGCTGGTACCAAGGGTTGTGACTCTGGGAAATGTGCGGGTGATAGTGGATGGCTTTGCAGCAATGGGGTTCCCGAACTGTGGTGGGGTAATAGACGGAACCCATATCCCTATCTTGGTACCAGACCACCAAGCCAGCGAGTACATAAACTGAAAGGGTTACTTTTCAATAGTGCTGCAAGCATTGGTGGATCACAAGGGACGTTTCACCAACATCAACGTGGGATGGCCGGGAAAGGTACATGACGCTCGCATCTTCAGGAACTCTGGTCTGTTTCAGCTGCTGCAGCAAGGAACTTTCTTCCCAGACCAGAAAATAACCATTGGGGATGTTGAGATGCCTATAGTTATCCTTGGGGACCCAGCCTATCCCTTAATGCCATGGCTCATGAAGCCATACACAGGAAGCCTGGACAGTAGTCACGATCTTTTCGACTATAGGCTGAGCAAGTGCAGAATGGTGGTGGAATGTGCATTTGAATGTTTAAAGGCACGCTGGCGCAGTTTATTGACTAGGTTAGACCTCAGCGAAACCAATATTCTCATTATTATTACTGCTTGCTGTGCGCTCCACAATATCTGTGAGAGTAAGGGGGAGACGTTTATGGCGGGGTGGGAGGTTGAGGCAAATCACCTGGCCACTGGTTATGCGCAGCCAGAAACCAGGGCGATTACAAGAGTACAGCAGGGTGCGTTGCGCATCAGGGAAGCTTTGAAAACCAGTTTCATGAATGGCCAGGATGCTGTGTGAAAGTTCTGTTTTTTCCCCTTAATGAAAAGCTCCGCCCCTTGATTCACTCTACTTCCCTGTAACCGAATCGCCCTCCCCTCCCTCTCTTGGTCACCGCTTGCAGAGGCAATAAAGTCATTGATGCTTAAAAATCATGCATTCTTTATTAATTCAAACAAATAGGGGGAAATAGGGGGATAACTGCAAAGGTCGCCCGGGATGGGTGGTGGAGGAAGGGAAGCACCAGGATGGGTGGTGGAGGAGGGGATGAGGGAAGGACAAGGACACACAGCACTTTAAAACTTATTGAATGCCAGCCTTTTGTTGCTTGGACAGTTCTCTTGGCTTGAGTGGTTGGGTGCACGGAGGCCGCCCACACGCGTTCTTGGGCATCTAGGTGATGAGGTTATGGGACTCGGGGAGGAGGGCTGTTGGTTACACCGGGGATGTAGCGGTGGTCTGGGCTCAGGCGGCCTTTCCTCAGCCATAAGCCGGAGGATTTCTGTTTGATCCTCCAGTAGCCTCAGAATTGCATCCTGCCTTCTCTCAGCATGCTGACGCCACCTACTGTCTTCAGCCCGCCACCTGTCCTCGTGATCAAATTGTTCCTTTCTGGACTTTAACACTGTCTGCCTCCACGCATTCTGCTGGGCCGTTTCAGTGTAGGAGGACTGCATGAGATCTGAGAACATATCGTCTCGATTCCTTTTTTTTTTTACTTCTAATCTTCGCTAGCCTCTGGGACGGTGATGAAAGGGGGAGCGTTGAAACATTTACAGCTGCGGGAGGAAACAAACGGGAGAGGAGTAGTTTAAAAGACACATATTAGAGAACAATGCTCCAAACATTACATAGCACATGTGCATTTGATCCAAGGTTGCACTTTGCCTGTTATATTGAGGGTCTGCCGGTTTGGTGTGAGAGATCACACAAGCAGGGCCTGCGGGCAACAGAATTCGGCTTGCGGGCAGCCATGGTAAGCCACAGTCTATTGGCTTCTTTAACCTTTAGCACATGTGGGAATGGTTTCAAACAGCAACCCCCTCATTTCCCATAACAAACAGCCATTGGGTTGGCCATTTAAAACGGGTTGGCAATTGAAAAGGGAGGGGCGGCGGTTTTTGGGTTAACGTGCAGCGTGAACCTAATCGACCGCCCACACACACACACAGACATCCAAGATGTTCGCTGTTCCCTCTCCCCCCACTGCGTGGGTAACAGCGGGGAAGATTTCCGTTCAACCACAGGCAAACAGCCCAGCAGGGACGGACCCCTCTGAATGCCCCCTTAATAAAATTCCCCTATTTCAACCAGGTGACCATGAATGATATCACTCTTCTGAGGATAACACAGAGAGATAAAGAACGGATGTTGCTTGAATGCCAGCAAACACCGGGACCATACGCCGCCGTGCTTTGCAATGCAATGATTCCAGACTACGTGCTACTGGCCTGGCGTGGTAGAGTGTTTTACCATGGAGCACGGGATAAGGCTGCCCTCCCCAGAAACCTTTTGCAAAGGCTTTGGGAGTACATCCAGGAGAGCTTTCTGGAGATGTCCCTGGAGGATTTCCACTCCATCCCCGGACATGTTAACAGACTTTTCCAGTAGCTGTAGCTGTACGGGCCGCAAATTAATAATTAAACATGCTTGCTTATAAAACATGTATTAATTTCACAGAGGTACACTCACCAGAGGTCCCTTCTCCGCCTTCAAGGTCTGGGAGCACGCCTTGGGTGGGTTCGTAGGATACTGGCTCCAGGGTGACAAAGAGTTCCTGGCTGTCGGGGAAAAGGGCTTCTCCACTTCCTTGCTGTATCTGTGCGCTATTTTCAGCATCATTATCATCATCTTCCTCTTCCCGAAAATGCTCCTCAGTGGTTTCTGATGATCCACATACGGAGTCATAGAACATGGGTGGGTTAGTGCTGGCTGCACCCCCCTAGAGTGGCATGCAGCTCGTCATAGAAGTGGAATGTCTGGGGCTCTGACCCAGAGCGGCCGTTCGCATCTCTGGTTCTTTGGTAGGCTTGCCTGAGCGCCTTAATTTTAACATGGCACTGTTGCGAGTCCCTGTTGTAGCCTCTGTCCCGCATGCCCTTGGAGACTTTGGCATATGTATTGGCATTTCTTCTTTTGGACCGTAGTTCTGCTAGCACGGTTTCGTCTCCCCATACAGCGATCAGATCGCGTACCTCACGCTTGGTCCACGCTGGAGCTCGTCTTCGGTTCTGGGACTCCATCATGGTCTGCTGATGAGATCTGCACTCACCTGCAGCTCACCACGCTGGCCAAACTGGAAATGAAATTCAAAAGTTTGCGGGGCTTTTCCTGTCTACCTGGGCAGAGCATTCGAGCTCAGACTGCTGTCCAGAGCGGTCAAATGGTGCACTGTGGGATAGATCCAGGAGGCCAATACCGTCGAATTGCGTCCACACTAATCCTAATTCGACTTGGCAATATCGATTTTAGTGCTAATCCCCTCGTTGGGGGTGGAGTGGAGAAATCGATTTTAAGAGCCCTAGAAGTCGATGTAAATGTCTTCGTCGTGTGGACGGGTGAATGGATCAATCGATATAACGCTAATAAATTCGACCTAAACTCATAGTGTAGACCAGGGCTAAGGTGCTTACAGTGGTGGCTGCACAAAGGGTGTGGACAGTCCTAGCTAAGAGGTACCAACTTCATCCTCTCCTTCCTGCAGAGGTGCCTATGTGGGGCAACCCGGACTTCCACATTGGGAACAAACCTATAATTTTGAAGAATTTGCTGAGCAAGGGCATCATATCGGTCTTCTAATTAGTCAGCGATTTGTCCAGAATTTGTCCCTTTTATGCTGAAGTAGTGCTCCAACCTGCCACCCTCAGCAGAGTGGCATTACCTACAGCTAAGACATTTACTAACATATCAGTTTGTCCCAGACTTACTAGAACTGTCAGAAGCCTCAGACTACTGGGAACTTTATAAATGCTTCATAAACTTCCCTAGACCCCTGTCCACTATGTATGCTTATTAATAAAGAAAAACTCCATTAGACTAGAGTACTTTGTGAAAGCACGGGAAGGGGATTTATCACAGCCCTTAAAAGTATTCCCATGGTAGAGCATATTACAGAATGTTATAAACGCTCCTGTGGCTCTCCGGCTATGCTACATAAGAAAAGAGATTTTATTCAAAATATACTGCATGCTGTAAAGGTTGCACAAGAGTAAGGCCTTTTCCTCGGTTTTTTGGTACTGTACTACAGACAATGGGACTACAGACAATGCTATGGAACTGTCCAATGATCAGGCAGCTGTGAAAAAGAGAGAGACATGAGAGTTAAAATTGCACTTGATGTCAGCAGCCAAACCTCTGTTGAAAATTATATCCTAGGATAAACCCAGTTTACCAGGTAAGTAACTCCTCCACAAAGACTTTTTGGTTCTTGAGGGCTGCAATGATCACCAAGTCCGTTTTACAAAGATAAAGGAGTAGGCTTATGCCCAGAGTAGTGCAGTGGCATTCAGACCTGTCTGAGTCAGCAGCCAATGAAAAAATAGTTTCTCACTCTAGAGATCAGTTATATGAAGTTTGGAACCTGTTTCTAGGTATGTCTGGGTTAAAAAACAAAAACAAAAAACAAAAAAAAGTTGAGACTGTTAGAAGAATGCCAGACCTCTATTTCACTGAACCCCCTCCCCCTCTAGTCCCTTCTTTATGTATATCTTCTCCTCCTCTTTGATTATTGTAACCCCTGTCAAAGGGCATGCCTGCCCTGGAGCACCATCTTCTGGCCAAGGATGGCTCTGTTGAGACCTACCTGTTTCCCCTTCACTCAGGGACTCTCCAGAAGTTCACCCAGGCCAGATATTCAAAATATTACCTCTTCTGGGGTCCAGTTTATTTAGCCCTGCACAAAGTGTTGGGGAAAAAAACAACTCAAATTTACAAAGTTTTCATCCCAGTTTCAGATGGGCCCAGCTCCCCACTTGAGGGTCAGAGTTCTAACACTAGTGACTCTTCTGCTCCAGTTCCAATCTGGACACAACCCTTCCTCCATGAGGGTCTGTCTTCCTGCTCTCCCAACACCTCTTCCCTGGAATTTGGCCTTCTCCACTGGCCTTCCCTGCTGGTGCCTTCCCCCTGCTGACTCAGTGCCCCGTAGGAGCCTTCCTAGACCCTGCAGTGTTTTCAGGCATCTGCCAACCAGCTGCATCTGTCTCCCCCTTCATAAGGCCCAGGTACCTTCCCTTAAGCCCTAGTGGGCAGCGGGTAATCAGTCAGGTGCACTGAACCTCACTCCCTCTTAAAGGGGCCAGTCACCCTGTTGACACTCCCACACTGATGTGCTATGTTTATGTAGTATCATATCGTCTTGTATTTGTGAAGCTTTGATGAGTTGTAAAATTGCATAATTCTGCTGGAGATCCCATGAAGTGTACAGTAATCAGGAATATATACAAGCTGAAAGTCATCTTCTTTTGTACTTTTTATGGACTATTTCTTTATAAAATCAGTACAAAATTAATCACACAGAAAATGGAATGCATACATGGCCTATACCTAGCTGCACTCATGGTTCTAATATGCTAATAAGAAGTTTGGGGCTAGGAATTAAGTACTTACATGCTTAATAAATTAAAATCCAATTTGTGTTCCAAATCACTTAGAACCAAACCTGTACCCCACCTGTGTTTCACCTATATAGCTCTCCTGTACAGGTATGGGATTTAATATTGGGATAGGGTTGATGTATCCTGTGACTTTTCTGTAGTCATCTCAGTAACTGTATGGTCATAATGTGATTAGCAATGAAAGTCCCAAAAATTGTTATAGCAGCTACCTTTTAAAAAAAAGCTTGTCATAGAAAAAGAAATAATCAGGGATACATTATTTTGATCATCTCATCCACGTGTACTCTACTGCTAGGGTGACCAGATGTCCTGATTTTATAGGGACAGTCCCGCTATTTGGGGCTTTTTCTTATATAGGCATCTATTACCCCTCACCCCTGTCCTGATTTTTCACACTTTCTATCTAGTCACCCTATCTACTGCACTTAATTCAATTTCTGTTTGGAGACACACACAATATCCTCAGGATCTTTCCATAGACTATCAATTACTTTGCTTTCATTATGTTTTTCACAGGGCTGCCAGCAAAAATTACCCTGAAAGTCACCTGACTCTCAGCCTTGCTCTAATCTATGCCTCCTCTTGGTAAGTGCGCTTTGGTCACTGAATCACAGAGTGGGATATTGTAAATCCTGATATCATTGAAGAGAAGGTCAACCTTTTCCACCAGAATGCAGCCAACTGAGTTGAGAGTTGAGGGCACACAGCACCTTGCAAGATCAAGCTCTTGGAGCAGAAGGCCCAGAGTTCTGTTTTGTTATATAACAATGAAGTCCGTTGTGGCCACAGATCTGTTACAGAAGTACAAGTGCCATTGTAGATAGATGATGTCCTTCTGTGTTTGAAGAGTTCAAAAGGCATGTATTTTGGTTTTGCCTTTCATTTATTTAGTTTATTTGCTGGTTATATAATAAACTATACAATATTTGTACTCAACTTCGGTTTGAAATTTCTGAGTTCTAGAGACATCCGGGTAGTAACTCAAGAACATGGGAACTCTTATTACTCAGTTTCTGTTGGATGTATAGTTAACATCCTTTTAGATTAAAATATTTTGTCTGGTTTCAATATCAGAGCAGATAAGAAGAGGAAAACAATACATTTATATATCAAATAATCAGAAAATAAACAAAACTATTAGGTAAACTACACAAATAGAAGTACTGGTTTCTTTTGTTTGTTATTTTGTTAATTATAGAACTTAAAATTGGACTACACGCAAAACTGGAACAATTAGCCACATGTCCTTTAAGCAGAAAAAATATAAGTGAGAGTGTCCTCAGATTTTATCTTTTCCAGATTCTACTCTGAAGGGAAGCTTAAAAATAGCTTAAGGCTTGTCAGGGTTCCCTCCCCACTCTAAACTCTAGGGTAAAGATGTGGGGACCCGCATTCAGAGCCCCTAAGCTTATTTTTACCAGCTTAGGTTAAATCCCCCAAGGTACAAAATTCCCTGCACCCTGAGAAATGCTTCTTTCGCTGCCACCATCAAGTATCTAACAGGAATCCAGGAAAGGAATCACTTGAACTTCCCTCCCCCCCCAAACTACCCCCTCAAGCCGTACACCCCCTTTCCTGGGGAAGCTTGAGAACAATCTTCCAACCACTTGGTTACACAGTGATCTAAAAACCCACCCCCTGGGTTTTAACACCATAGAAAACAGTCAGCTTCTTAAAAGAAGGATTTTATTAAAAATAAAGAAGGTAAAATCATCTCTGTAAAATCAGGATGGTAACTATTTTACAGGGCACTATATTTCCAAACTCAGAGAGACTTCCCCCTCTGGACAAAACCTTAAAGTTACAGAAAACCATGAATAACCCCACCCCCCCTTCTAACACAAGGAATACACCAAGCAAAATTAAACAGAAATCTATATGCTATGCTATCTAAACTTACTTCAGAAAAGGGAGGCTTGATTTTCTGCAGGTTCCTTCTGTCTTCCAAGATAACTCTGACTGACAAAGACACACACACAAAGCCTTCCCCCCTCCTAAGATTTGAAAGTATCTTGTCCCCTTATTGGTCAGATGCCAGCCAGGTCAGGTGTCAGTCTGGCTACCTGTATTTCTTAACCCTTTACTGGTAAGAGGATTTTATAGCACTGCATCAGACCCTCTCCCCCTTCCCTTCATTTATGACAAGGCTGTATAAGCTTAAGGCTGTATCTCATTCTTTCATAGAAAGAGGTTGATCTGTTATTTTTTGTACATTACTAAAGTGAATTGTTAGCAACTTCATGGCTCAACTAAGAATTCAAGACTTTTTTCTTTGCATTGTATTGGCCATCTGAATTTGTGATATAATTATAGTCTTCTGTTATATGATAAAATGTTACCATAGTTGCAGGCTGGGAGGGTGAGAATGATAAAAATAATATCACATAAATTATTAACCATTTGGAGTTTACACTATGAGGAAAGGAAGTTTTATACTTGTCTTCTTAAGGGCCTTATACTGATTTAATTGCACACCCCAAGCTTGAAAAGAAATTAATTAAAGTTGCAATGTGCAAAGAATGGATGATGACTGTCCTAAAAAAATAAGCTTTATATTGCAATCAAGGGTTTGTCTACACGGGAACGTTATAAAGTTATAAGCTAAGGTGTGAAATTAAACTGAGATAGTTATACCAATATAACTCCCCATGTTGACACTCTTGGTCCACGATTGTTGGTTTATCTTATGTTACTTTGGAGCTGTTTAAGCTACCCCTCCCCCAATCACTCTGAAGAGTGCCTATGGGGAGTTATACTGATATAACTATATCAATTTAAATATACCTGTATAATTTTACTAGTATAATTGGTAAACCTACCCCATGTAGACTAGCCCTGGGAGATGTTGGCCAACAGGTTAATAAATTAAAAGATGGATTTGAACTTAAGTTTTCTCGGGTCTTTACTCAGGGTTAATACTTTTATAAGTCACTCTGTAGATTTCATTGATACAGAATTACAAAAGCCTTGAATGTAGAGCTGTTATTTTCACTTAAACTGTTTATAGTCTACCAATAAATTTATCTAGTGAGGTGTGTTAATTGTATGAATTTTGCTGAGTAGAAAAACATATGTATTTTTAGTACAGTTATTTATTAAAGGTTGGAGTTTCATGTTCCATTCAAACTGAGAAAATTACATTATTTCCCACAGGTACAATTTTTTAGTTTCCGCAAGAAAAAAATAAAGGGCTCTATTGAACTTTTGGCTTCTGTTTTCAGCAGCTGCTGCTATAATTGCCCCCAGTTTCCCATGCTTACATTTTCCCAGATGCTGAAACACTGCCATGGCTATGCAAAAATGTTTTGAGTGAAGCACATGATTTTAGAGGCTGGGCTGAGGACCCTTTCAACATTAATCGCTCACTGTATTAATTAATTTACTTCTGAATGCATGATCAAACAGGAAATTTTGGGGGGAATTAGGTGCTGAGTGAGTACACTAGTGAGAGAATGGGGTTTAGGGAGCTGTATCTTCCCCCCACCCTCCACAGCATCTGGGCAGGATTTCAAATTAGTGTTCTATTCATCACTGGGGAGGGGGACTGGCTACCAGGCCGGCCAGCACACCACAGTCTCAAGACAATGCAGTCTGCTTAGGAGGTGTACGGTCACCTGAAGTGTGTGCGGCTACCTGCAGCACGTGATAGGAAAGGCAGCACACTGCTCCATTGGGACATAATCCAATGCCCATTGAAATCAGTGGGATTTCTTTCCATTGACTTCAATGAGTTTTGGATCAGAACCCTATAAAGGAGCAGTAGTGTGCAACTCACAGCATGGGTGAAGCTTCATGATCTAGCCTGTACCAGCAAGATAGCTCTTGGAAATAACATCTAGTTGGCATCATTTTGCTCCCCACCTGCAACGCTGCTCCTATCCGTGAGAGTAAACTTTGATCTAAATCCTGATGTCTATTAATGGCATGTAATAGAAGGTGTCAAATATGAGATAAAAATCAATACATCTTAACCTTTGGACAGAGCTTTTCACCCCATCTAGAGTATATAGCATACATGTGGACATGCTAAGCATTTCATCCCAAACTCCAAAGCTAATGGAAAGCACATGCTGTGGCTTTGCCAAATTAACATAGCAGATCAACATAGTTTTGTATGTGAGTATTTTATTATTCCCTGGTTTTTTGCTGTGTCTTGGCTTTGACTGTAAACAGAATGAGATATACAGACTAGTGCAAAGAAGAGTAATGTGCTTAGTTCTGGCCTTGGATAGAAAATGAAATCCTCATGGAATGGAAGTCCTTTTTGTTAGGACGAATAGTATGTTTTATTCTGCTGCTGCTCTTTGGGACTCAACTCTGTGATTGCTTTTTATATCTAGCTTTTAACGTACTAATATGAGGAGGGCAAATCCAGAAATACTTGAACTCTCACTGAAATCAATGGGAGTTTGACTGAGTAAGGAATGAGTAAAGACTTCAGGATTTGGTTCATAATGCTCGAGGTGAGAGCCTCACTCTTATCTCTGGCCTCTTTATGCTGTTTAAAAGGGCAGAAGCAGCATAAAAGGGCCCTAAAAGCTCCATAACTAAAAGGATTCCTCTGGCACACACATTGTGGAAGACAGATGCAAGGCTGCCTTCTGATGACCCCTATGCAAGCCTCAGCGTAGGACATGTTGGGGGTGGGGCTGGAAGTGGGTGGGGGTGTGTTAAGAATGGGGCTGCAGCACAGAGTGCTGAAGTGATTCTGGGAAGTGCTGCCCAGGGAGACTGCGGTAACTTAGACAGGTCCCCAGGGCTCCCTAAGTTATGCAACACAGACTCTCACCCTATGAATTGTGAAACAAGTAACGTCCAACTGTGAAAGATGTTGCTTGGCCAGTCCTAGAGATATAGGGGCCTGATTCTCACTTACACCTTTACACTGTCAGTATAAAGGAGCCAAAGCACTAGTATAAAGCAACATTAGTGTAACTGAGAATTCAGGCCAAAGGACTTCAGACTACAGCATAACAATAAGAGCTGTCTTGCATTGCCCCACTAATATAAAGCCCCAGCTACTGGAGTCGTGAGATTATGTGACACTCTCAGCTTTCATTTAAAATAAAGTAAGTTTCTGGCCCTCATGGTTGTAGACAAAAGCCTGAAAGTGTGAATCCTAAGGACTCAAAATCCAGAAAGCAAATAAATCTCATGATTGGCCAGGTCTGATTCAAGATTTTTGAAAGCTTGAGATTGGCAATACTTCTCAGCCCTGACCTAGAGGTGAGTGTGTTGTTCAGTCTTTATGTTCTTCTTGATCTGTCTGTTGAGGATGCCAATTGGGGTCAATAGTGGTGATAGTTTTGTAATTGGGATACCTCTCCAATAGGAACTAGAATGAGACCCCCAACTCATTTAATGTATTATAGGTAAGGCTACATTTTAATTATGGGTATTTTTAGTAAAAGTCATGGACAGGTCATGGGCAGTAAACAAAAATTCACAGCCCGTGACCTGTCCATGACTTGTGCTATATACCCCTGACTAAATCTTGGGGAGGGGTGGGCAGCCCAGGGGTGCCATGGGTGCTGGGCAGGGGAGGCCCGGGACCCCCACTGCTGCTCTGGGGGTTGGCGGGGCTGGCAGGCTCCCTCCCTGGCTCCACACTTTCCTGGAAGTGGTGACATCCCCCTCCCTCTGCTCGTAGGCGGAGGAGTGGCCAGGCAGCTCCGCGTGCTGTCTCCGCCTGAGCACCAGCTCCGCAGCTCCCATTGACCGGGAACCGGGATGGTGGCCACAGACGGAAGCAACACGGAGAGCCCCCTGGCCGTGCCTCCACCTAGGAGTCGAGGGATGTTGCCACTTATGGGGAGCCCCCCCAAGGTAAGCACCACCCAGAGCCCTCACCCTCTCCCGCACACCAACCCCCAGCCTTTGAGCCCCACACCCAAACTCCTGCTGCTTGGGGGAAGGGGGACGGTGGCCCTAGACTGCCCCAGCAGCGACCAGTGTGGCTGGCCCAGGGGCTGCCCCAGGGGCTGGCCCAGCGGCAGCCGCACCAGCCACTGCAGAAGTCAGAGGTCCCAGAAAGTCACAGAATCCATGACCTCCATGACAAACTCACAGCCTTAATTATAGGTCATAATATAGCCATCTGATTATATGGGTTTCATTCTGCCTTTGATTTTAGTCAGCTAGATATTGGGTAAAAGACGTAGTTTATCATCAATCCTGTGATACATATCAGCTATTGAAACGCCATACAATGTGCTTTATGCTTTTTAACTAAAGTGTTTGTGATCATTTAAACTATTTTTTAAAAATAGATTTGTAACTGTCTCAGACCTTAGAAAATGTACACAATACACAGATTTTTACAAAATACAATAGAATAGATAAACTTGGTGTTTGGTGTCTGTTTTCCCCTAAATGCATAGGGGATTTATGGTAGTAGCTTTGTATAACATTACTAAAAGCTCCTTCTGCACCAATAAGTGCATGGACACCTTTGATTGTACCGGTATATAGTTGCCTACTGCTTATTTAAAATAAATCATCACAGTTATGGAAGTATAAAAGTTATAGAAAAGTGAGTCAGAAATGAGAGAGAGACAGAAATGAGAACACACAGAAGATATATAAGTACATGTATGGCACTAATAAGCAGAAGAAAGAAGCTGTGGTAAGATGTTCGGCTGCATGTGTGTTCTCCCTGTGTCCTGCCCCAGCTCTGTGCAGACAGCCACACAGCAGATCTCGACCAAACCGCACAGTGACCACAAGATCCATTAAGGTACAAAGGTACCAGGCCGTGTTTATTGTCAACAAAGCACAGTAATAGCACCTGGCAGACTCTACGCGGATACTAAAACGTGTATGCCTGTAACAATGGACGCAGCTCAGTGAATGGTGGGACTTTCCATTGCCCCCTTAGCTGGACCAAGATACTCCTTCTGAGATACGTCTTTATACCCTCATACCAACAAGTTAGTACTGCCTCTGACATAGTTAGTTACTGCCCCCTGATGTTGCTAGTTATCACCCATCACCTTGTACATGTTGGTTCAATCAAAACATGTTTATTACGTACTGTCATTCTGACCTTATCTCTTAGGAGGGGTCAGTGTGTTCCCGTTATTCTTGGGGAATGCTTTTGTACAATCCTTGATTTGGGATGTTTTGGTACCACTTGATATCGGGATGTGGTTGCATGAGTACTCTGTGCCTAGCACTTCTTAGGAATGTGTATTTCTGCAATAGCAGCACTGTTCTTGCCAGATTCTGTGAGCAGGTCCTGCCTCATACCAGGCCTCTGACACAAGCACTTAAGTCTCAGGCTCTCTTCCTACTACATTCCCCTGCTTTTTGTCTTTTTATGGAGAGGATGTTTACCCATTGGCCCGGAAAAACATAATGCATGGACTGAAGGTGGCTCAGTGGGCTAAACACTGTTATGTGGCCACCTTACTTTCCCATCCACACATTCATGCCCCATATGTCCCTTACTCTGCACATTCCCTCGTACAACTGATGGACAGATTTTTGTTTTTAGTCCCTGATAGTGGACCTAGGAATGTTAGGCCCGGGATCATGACTGAGGTGTGGGGTGTAGAGTTTGCTTTGATAACCAGTGGGTGACATGAGGAGGCCTTTATACTTAGTTGGTGGTTGATGAGATGGGCTTTAGTCAGGATTATAATATACATATGTGTATATGTTTGTACCTTAAACATTTCTTATAGGACACATTTGGTTCAACATACCTCACAGAGTATCCAAGTATAATGTCCAACAGCCCTTACAAACTGTATAAGTATAAACATTTGCTTTTAAAACATGAATAAGCATTTGCTTATTCCTTATAATGATTATTCATTACTATGGCAGTGTTGATAGCTAGTTCCATTCCTTTCTGGACCTGGTGTTGTAATTTGGCTTTTTTGGTTTGACGTTGCACATAGCAACACATTCCCATCAGTGCAATTACTGTTATGGCTTGTATTCCCATCAGTATTACACTACGGCCTGGTCTACACTGTGGGGAGGGGAGGATCCATCTAAGTTATGCAACTTCAGCTACGTGAATAACGTAGCTGAAGTCGACGTACTTAGACCTACTCACTGCGATGTCTTCACTGTGGTGAGTCGATTGCTACCACTCCCCCGTTGACTCTGCCTGTGCCTCTCGACAGGAGAGCACTTGGGGGTCGATTTATCACGTCTAGACTAGACGTGATAAATCGACCCCCTCTGGATCAATCGCTGCCCGCCGATCTGGCGGGTAGTATAGACATACCCTAAGGCCTGGTTTACACTGCGGGGGGGATCGATCTAAGTTACGCAACTTCAGCTACTTGAATAACGTAGCTGAAGTCGACGTACTTAGACCTACTCACCGCGGTGTCTTCACTGCAGCAAGTCGATTGGTGGCGCTCCCCCATCGACTCTGCCTGCGCCTCTCACAACAGTGGAGTACAGGAGTCGACGGGAGAGTGCTCGGGGGTCAGTTTATCACGTTGGGGGTCGATTTCTGCCCACCAATCCGGTGGGTAGTATAGACATACCATAAGTGTTCGGACTATTGAGTGTAGAGTAACATCCTCTGGGATTGCCCACCAAAGTGTTTCCACCTCTCTTTGCACACTTGCTACTTCTTTTATTTGTTGTTGGATAAGATGAGCTATGGGTATTAAGGCTTTCTTAGTTCTTGCTACCAACTCATGTATGTCCAATTATAATTGCTCCGCTGGGGGAAAAAATTCAATCAGTAAATCTTGTAGGTTGCCAGGAGGAGTAATAATTTCAGTGGCAGTGCTGACACTACTTGGCCAAAAGGCATGGGTTCCGATTTGAACTGTGTTAGTGACTTGCATACAAAATCCGGTATTGATTCCAGCATGTTTCAGTTACTAAGTGCACAGTTAGCATAGTACATTTTGACTGGATCTTGCATCCACCTTGGAATGGCCATCATTATGTGAAGGCTTTTACTGTCATCATGATCCAAACCTGGAACCTTATCAAATTTAGCAAATTGTAAAAACACCGGTGCAATATTATTTATTCCTTGCTCCTGTATTTGTTTTTAAATGGCTGTGCGGTCCAGTATGCATGGCCAATCTTGTAATTTTAATTGTAATAAACTTTGCTTGATGATTTCAATTAGTCTATTACCATAGGCCACACAGGCAACTGTCAGTGAAACGTCATTATTTTCCATGCTCTTAATAATTGACAGGATAGTAGACTGTAGGTGGCTGAACCCTTGAGCAATTCAATACATGTTGTCAATGGTAATTGCATGTTGATGCCTCATACCATACAATGCCTCATACCTGCCTCATACCAGGCCTCGAATAGAAGGGCTTATGTCTCAGGCTCTCTTCCTACTACAGAAGCAAGCTAACACAGGAATGTCATTTTTCAGCTACATGATAGTCACCACCATCATGAGGTTCGATAGCTTTACACTTTGATCCTACGTACTGTGACGGGGCAAGGCCAGAGGGCTATAGGAAAGGGGTAAGGAACCAGTATGTTAGCCCCAGGCTAAACAAATCCCTGATACCTTATGGCAGTTGCTCCAGGTTAATCAAGACACCTGGGGCCAATTAAGAACTTTCCAGAAGGCAGGGAGGTTGATTGGGACACCTGAAGCCAATCAAGGACTGGCTGGAACTAGTTAAAAGCCTCCCAGTTAGTCAGTGAGAGGGGAGGAGCTGTGGAAGGAGGTTGCGTGTGAGAAGCTGGGAGCAAGAGGCACTAGGAGCTGAGAGTAAGAGGACGTACTGCTGGAAGATCCTGTGGTGAGGATAAAGAAGGTGTTGGGAGAAGTCCATGGGAAAGTAGCCCAGGGAGTTGTAGCTGTCGTGCAGTTGTTCCAGGAGGCACTCTAAACAGCTGCAGTCCACAGGGCCCTGGGCTGGAACCCGGAGTAGAGGGCGGGCCCGGGTTCCCCCCAAAACTCCCAACTCCTTATCAGACACAGGAGGAGTTGATCTGGACTGTGGGTTCTACCAGAGGGGAAGATCTCTGAGGCAAACAAAAATCCGCCAATAAGCGCAGGACCCACCGAGGTAGAGGAGGAACTTTGTCACAGTACACATTGCTCAACTAAGGCTGGATCCAGCAGTCCTTAATCAGACAAAACTTCCACTGACTCCCTTATAGAAGGAGTTTTGTGATGTTTATTACATAGGTTTTCTATGCTTCTCCGCTGTATTTCTCTAGTTCAGTCTCTTCTCCTTTTTTACCGTGTTCCATGATTTTACATAGTACTGGATTTTTTTCCCTCTCTTGATTTAAAACTTTCTTCTCTTTCACAGTTCACATCTTCTTTCTTCCTCTCCCAATAACCTTTCCAGAAAAGATAAGGTTAGAACAGGAGTCGGCAACCGTTGGCACCTAGCCCATCAGGGTAAAGCCACTGACGGGCCGGGCCAGTTTGTTTATCTGGAGCATCCGCAGGCACGGAGCCCTGCAGCTCCCACTGGCCGTGGTTCACCGTTCCCGGCCAATGGGAGCTGTGGGAAGCAGTGGCTAGCACATCCCTCGGCCCACACCACTTCCCGCAGCTCCCATTGGCCGGGAATAGTGAACCGCAGACAGTGGGAGTTGCAGGGCTCCATGCCTGTGGACGCTCCATATAAACAAACCGGCCCGGCCCGCCAGTGGCTTTACCCTGACGGGCTGGGTGCCAAAGGTTGCTGACCCCTGATCTAGCTGATAGCGATGTTTGCCTGTTCCTTTGAACATTTCACTTACAATTCCCTCTCAATACCCTCACTGTGGGTGTGAGCACTGTTGGTCATGGGAGTAAGACTCAAGTGGAGAGCTCATTTATGGGTGAAGTTCATCCTGGTAGACTGGGCCCACCTAAGCCCATCTGCAGCACTTAAACCCCAATCAAGCCTTGCATTAAAGAGTTAAGTGGTGAAGACAGCCTTGTGTGGGCTTTCTTGACTGGGTGAATTTTGCTGATAAAGCAGAGAGTGAAATTTATTTTCAGACCTTCAGCTTCATCGTTTCATTTTCTCCATGTCCTTGTCTACACTAGAAAAATTAGTACCTGTATTACAGCAAGTGTCACCATCACCATAACTGCACCAATGATAGCAATGATGTAAGTACTCCTGATCCTACTTAAGCGACAAAGGGTCCTGTGGCACCTTATAGACTAACAGGTGCCACAGGACCCTTTGTCGCTTCTACAGATCCAGACTAACAAGGCTACCCATCTGATACTTGATCCTACTTAGTACAGTAAAAACCCCAGAGCCCTTCCTATACTAGAGCCTTACCAAAGATACAATTTAACTGTTGCTAGCTAATGGTGTAATATGGGTACTATTTTTTTAAATCTAGATGCACCCTAAGAGAGAAGCCATTTTTTGGCTTTAAAAACAAAACAGCTGGAGAAAGGAAGGTTCAGATTGCCCTCATTTTTTCTGTGTGTGGCATTTTCCCCACAGATCTAATTAATTATACTAATGTTCTTCTTGAACAATATGAACAATATCCAGAAACTTGCTACCTTGAGTTTGTTATAGTTTGATGGAACAGAACTCCATTTATCTTGAAGAAACAGAAGCAGGAAGCCTGCTAAACAACCAGTTGGGCCACTGGACTATTGAGATGCTAAAGGAGCATTCAAGGATGATAAGACCATTGCGGAGAAACTAAATGAATACTTTGCATCGGACTTCACGGCTGAGGATGGGAGGGAGATTCCCAAACCTGAGCCATTCTTTTTAGGTGACAAATCTGAGGAACTGTCCCAAATTGAGGTGTCATTAGAGGAGGTTTTGGAACAAATTGATAAACTAAACAGTAATAAGTCACCAGGACCAGATGGTATTCATCCAAGAGTTCTGAAGGAACTCAAATGTGAAATTGCAGAACTACTAACTATAGTCTGTAACCTATCATTTAAATCAGCTTCCGTACCAAATGACTGGAGGATAGCTAATGTGATGCTAATTTTTGAAAAAAGGCTCCAGAGCTGATCCCGGCAATTACAGGCCGGTAAGCCTGACTTTAGTACTGGGCAAACTGGTTGAAACTATAGTCAAGAACAAAATTGTCAGACACATAGATGAACATAATTTGTTGGGGAAGACTCAACAAGTTTTTTTTAAAGGGAAACCATGCCTCACCAATCTACTAGAATTCTTTGAGGGGGTTAACAAGCATGAGGACAAGAGAGATCCAATGGATATAGTGTACTTAGATTTTCAGAAAGCCTTTGACAAGGTCCTTCACCAAAGGCTCTTAAGCAAAGTAAGCTGTCATGGGATAAGAAGGAAGGTCCTCTCATGGATTGGTAACTGATTAAAAGATAGGAAACAAAGGGTAGGAATAAATGGTCAGTTTTCAGAATGGAGAGAGGCAAATTGTGGTGTCCCCCAGGGGTCTGTACTGGGACCAATACTATTCAACATATTCATAAATGATCTGGAAAAAGGGGTAAACAGTGACGTGGCAAAATTTGCAGATGATACAAAACTACTGAAGATAGTTAAGTCCTAGGCAGACTGTGATCACTCAAAACTGGGTGACTGGACAACAAAATGGCAGATGAAATTCAATGTTGATAAATGCAAAGTAATGCACATTGGAAAACATAATCCCAAGAATACATATAAAATGATGGGGGGTCTATATTAGCTGTTACCCCTCAAGAAAGAGATCTTGGAGTCATTGTGGATAGTTCTCTGAAAACATCCATTCAATGTGCAGTGGCAGTCAAAAAAGCGAACAGAATTTGGGGAATCATTAAAAAAGGGATAGATAATAAGAAAATATCATGTTGCCTCTATATAAGTCCATGGTACACCCACATCTTGCAGATGTGGTCGCCCCATCTCAAAAAAGATATATTTGAATTGGAAAAGGTTCAGAAAAGGGCAACAAAAATGATTATACCTAAGTGAATTTTTGAATACACTGGAATGAGAATCTGTAATGCATGAAAGCCTCTTACACTTATCTAAAGAAGACCTCTTCATTTCAGATCTTCAGCGTTTAGGACCTGATTCAAAGGCCACTGAAGTCAGTAGCAAGATTTGACTTCAGTGGGCTTTGAATCGGGTCGTTATTTTGCAAAATACTTTATATATGTAAATTGAGTTATCTACATTTTGTTTAAATAGAATGCATACACAGACCAAGTGTGCATTCTATCTGCTTGTATATAGTTCTAACATACATCTTTGAAGAAAGGAGAGATTGTTCAGTGGCTAAGGCACTAGGCTGGGACTTGGGAGACTTGAGTTCAAGTCTGCTGTATTATAGACTCCCTGTGTGACCTTGGGCAAATCACTCCACTGCCTCAGTTCCCTATTTGAAAAATGAGATAATTGCACTGCCCTACCTCGCAGGGGTGTTGTGAGACTAGATACATTAAAAAGATTGTGGTACACTCAGGTGCTACAATAATGGGGGCCAGATAAGTTCCTTTGATAAGATATATTACATCAATATACAAATATATACTCTGTATACAGTATGACACAATTTTAGGGCCTCATCTTATTTACTTGTATTAGCCAGTGGGGGCCTACTCATATGGGTAAGGGCAGCAGGATTAGACTCTTATTTAGTATAATGCCTTTCATACAAACTGTACCCCAAAATACTTCACAAGGTTAAATATAACCACAGAGTTACAAGAATAGAGGGAGAGTGTGTACACCCCACACTGGCCTGTTCGGAGTTAGTGGAGCCCAAAGGAGGCTGCACAGAAAGCAGCCAATAGGAAAAGGGCTGTGAGGAGCAGCCAATCAGGGTCTGGCAGGCCTATATAAGAAGAGCTGCAGGGCAAAGCAGGTGCAGTTATTCCCTGGAGCTCAAGGAGGGAGAACTGGCTGCCTAGAAGGAGGAAGAAAGCTAGCACCCTGGACAGAGCAGTGCTGGGCAGGATCAGGGGAGTGAGAGCGAGCTTCTGGCTGGCTGCCTGCTAAGACTGGCATGCTGAGGCCCTGAGATAAGGGCAAAGAAGATGCTGGGGCTGCGGGGGAGTGGCCCAGGGAAGTAGACTGAGAGGTTGGAATGGATGCAGCATGTGGCTGCTATCTAAAGGTCCCTGGGCCAGGACCTGGAGTAGTGGAAGGGCCTGGGTACGTCCTCCCCGCATCGCCTCTGAGAAAGTGACTGGCCTGGTGGACTGCAGTACTGTCCCCTAGAAGGGGGGAGCACACAATGTGGGCACAGCCAGAGGGTTGTGTCCTGAAGAGGATGCTGTGGTTCTTGGAGCGACATGGGTCCAGGAGCAGAAGTGATGGTGGGTGAGACACCATCAGGAGTCAGCATACCGACCGGTGGAGCTGATCTGTAAAATGACCAGCAGGAGGCACTAGCATGGTGACTCCTACCCCATCACAGAGATACACATATTTTCAGGTGAAATTTGAAAAGGGATGGACAGTCTCTGAAGGGGAGAAATACAAGAAGGCTGAAAAGCTTATAGGCAAATACATGTTTTCGTATAGTTTCCTAAGAAAACAGTTTGATCTGAAAAATCCAAATTTTCAAGGTTAAAATGTGGACGTAATCTGGATGTTTGCCGAGGCCTAATCCTGTTAACCTTTGTGATGGGTCTTTAGTCACACAAAGAGTCCCAATGACTTCTGGACTAATCACAGAATTAAGTATTTGCTGCATCAAGCTTTAATGCACAATTCAGATGGTTTGGTTCATTTTGCTTAAATGATAGTGCCATCTAGTGTAGTACCAGCATAAAATAATCCAGTAGTGTTACCAAATCCATTCTCCTTGATCTCATGTTCCAGCTAAGGACCTTTCTGCACAACTGTCATAAACATACAGCTAAGGGTAGCATAAAATCCCTCCTGGGTAGCTGTACTGAATCTTTACCTGTAAGGGGTAAGAAGCTCAAATAACCTAGTTGTCACCTGACCAAAAGGGCCAATGAGGAAAGAAGATGCTTTCAAATCGGGGGAGGGAGAGGGTTTGTTTGTGCTCTCTTTGTTTTGTTCCCTCTCTGGACGGAGAGAGAGACCAGGCAGGAAAACACACCTGAAATGTGCATCTAAGTTTACAAAAATTGTAAGTAATGGCAAGGAAATGCATTAGGTTATCTTTTGGTTTAGCTTGTGAATTTTCCCTATGCTAAGAGTGAGTTTTATTCCTGTGGGGTTTTTTTGGTTTTTTTTTTTGTAACTTTGAAGCTGAGCCCAGAGGGGAGTCCTCTGTGTTTTAAATCTTTTTATTACCCTGTAAAGTTACCTTCCATCCTGATGTTACAGAGGTGCTTCTTTTACTTTTTTCTTTATAATAAAGTTCTTCTTTTAAGAACCTGATTGATTTTAGTGTCCTAAAGATAAAGGGTCTGGTCTGTACTTATATTAAAGGCAATTGGTTAGGATATTATTCTCAAGCCTCCCCAAGAAAGGGGGTGAAGGGACTTGAGGGAATATTTTGGGGAAATAGGGACTCCAAGTAGCCCTTTTCCTGAATTTTTGTCTAAATCACTTGGTGGTGGCAGCAATACCATCCAAGGACAAGGAAAGGATTTGTGCCTTGGGGAAGTTTTTAACCTAAGCTGGTAGAAATAAGCTTAGAGGGTCTTTCATGCGGGTCCCCACATCTGTACCCCAGAGTTCATAGTGGGGAGGGAACCCTGAGAACTACACTTACAATTGATTTCAGACAAAGCGTACTGAGTCACGTGTAGGTACCCTGGAGAATGCCTGTCATGCAGTGCAAAGAACTACAAAGATTAGGCAATAAGAAGAATCTTTTTTAAAAAATGTGAATGCGGTGGCCATGAAAAGCATCCTATGGAGAGCCTGTGAGGGGGTGCACAAGCCCCACACTGGTGAACTATGGGTTAATGAGTAGCCCTGGGTCCAGAAGGCCCTGCCCAGTCGCCCCTACTGGGCATGCTCATATTGGAGGCTGAGCTCAAAAGGGAGCAGCTCAGAGAAGGTGGACAAAGTAAGGGAGCAGTTGTGTGCTGCAAGCTTCTGCAGAGAAACTGCCAGGGCTCCACACGGCTAGGACCAGGTCCTGCTGCCACAGGCCCTTCACCCCTGCGGGCCAGGACTGACAGGCTGTTAGAGGAAAATCCTCCAGAGCATGAACAGAGAGGGCTCCAGGGGGAATCCAAATGTAGTCCAGTGGCGTCAGTGGAGGATCTGAAGCCAGGGTAGGAAATGTCCCAGGGAGCAGGCATGGGGGCAGCCACCCACCTGGCCGCACAGTTAAACTATTGCATGGCCCAAGGTCGGAACCCGGTGGAGCAGGGAGGGCCTGGGTTCCCCTACCCCTGGCCATTGACTCCTGCCACTGGGTGATGTTGCCAGGTTCAGACTTCAATCCCCTGACAGCACAGGCGCGGACTTCCGGTTCCGCCAGTGGGTGCCGTCACTCGGCGTCGGGGGTGACGTCGGGGGCGGGGCCCCACCCGACGCCGGACGACGTCGTGGGGCCCTGCCCCCGACGCCGGGCGACGTCATGGGGCCCCGACGCCGGGCGACGTCGTGGGGCCCCGCCCCCGATGCCGGGCGACGTCGCGTCGGGGGCGGGGCCCCGCAACGTCTCCCGGTGCCAGTAAGTTTGCCGCGGGTCCGGGGCGGCCGGGGAGTTGCCGGTGGGTGTGGAGCACCCACCAATTTTTCTCCGTGGGTGCTCCAGCCCCGGAGCACCCACGAAGTCGGCGCCTATGCCTGACAGAGCCTTAAATTAAAGTGCCTCATCTATCTATGGGACAGGCACCACTCATGTAATCCTTGACCACTGTTCCCCCTAAGCTGTGCGCATGTGCGCGCGCACACAGATCCTAAACGCTGCGCACACGGTGAAACACCGCGCGCACAAACATTTGCACAGAAGCACAACAAGTTGCATAGAAGAAATTTTATGTGCACACAGCCTGTCAAAAATTAGAGGGAACATTGTCCTTGACCTCTTTGCTCACAGGTGCCAGTTGTGAGGCAGACATCCATCTGCTAGAAAACTGACCGAAATCACCAACTTTATTAACATAGGTGACCAAACAGACATCAGATGGTAACAATTTATAGACATTGCCAATCTAACCTTGATTAGAACTGTAGATCTGGAGGTGAAAGGCTCTGGAACCCATTACTTATCCCCTGAGTCAGAGTCCCTTAGTTATAAATAAAAACTGAGCAAAATGATAAAATAATATATAGTAAAGACCATAATATCAATATGACATTTCTACTTAAATAAAATCTCCTCAGGGATAGTTCTGCAGTCATGTCTTAAGTAGCTAAACAGTGCCAATATTATAATTTTGATCACAGCATGTTTCAAATGGTTACTAAGGATAGTTTTAAGGGAAACTATCCTTAATTTCTTACATTTGGAGAAAGGAAACCTCTTTACTGTTAATAAAATACACTTTATTTTGCTTTGTTATTGCTTTAGTTAATTTATATGGCAGTGATTTTTAATAAATGGCAATGTCTGCAGTGCCTTGGATGATGATAACATACATGGAACCCCTTAGTATAGTATTACATAAGGTACCTTATCCAGGCTCTGTTGACAGAGACTGGAATTGGGCTAACAACTCTGGTTTAAACATGCTTGTTGACAGAACTTATTATAATTTCTCTATTCGGTGAGGGCAGGGCATGCTAGAACTGTGCTAGAAAAATGGTGCTAGAGACTGTGGGTAGTTTTATGCCCACATGCTAGATTAGTGGCGCAAACAAGTACATTTCAGAACTCCTCTTCTGTCTTGCCCCTCTACCACAAGCACAAGTAAAAAGTGACAAGAAGGTTCAGGACGCTGACTAAACATGTTCTGAGTGTGAAAGGAGAGACAGACTGAGGGTGAGGTCCTCACCCTCACTTACCATTGACCTTTAAAAAGTAAAGCGCTGTAAAGGGGCCCTAAAAGCCCTGATTCCAGCGGGGGGAGGATTCCCCTGGTGTAGGCATTGTGGAGATATCCATAAGGCTGCCCTCTCGGGACCCCCTTTCAAGGTCTGGCATAGAAAGCATATCCGGGTAGGGGCTTGGGGCATGAACCTGAGTGGGGCCTTGGACCCAGTGCTGTGGAGATTCTGGGCATCTCTGTAGCCCAAAGAACACCCAGGAGGCTGCTGTAACTTACACAGGCCCCCAAGGCTAAGTTAGACCTGGGGCCTCTGCAGCTTCCAGAGCAGCCCAGGAACAAGAGAGTACAAAACTGACCTAAAGTCACCATAAGCCCCTGTAGCGAGGGAGCGTGGTCACCCTTCGGGCCTGATGGGGAGGAATTGCTGCCCAGCCACTGGTGAGTGCAGCCAGGCCCACCCTGCTGGAAGCCGATGGGTGGAACAGTATAAAAGGCAGGCCCTGTTGCTTAGTTGGGCTGGAACTGCTGAAGGAGGCAGACGCCTCTAGCCTGCTGCTGGGGCTTGTGCCCAAGGGGGATCTCTGCAGTGCTGAGGACCCAAAGCATAGGTGCTCGAACTAGGGGTGCTGCAGCACCCCCTGGATTGCAGTGGTTTCCATTATATACAAGGTTTACAGTTTGGTTTAATGGCTCTCAGCACCCTCACTATACACATTGTTCCAGCACCCCTGACCCAAAGGGATTGCCAGAGCTGTCAGCCGACAAGGGCACCGAGGAGCTGCTGGGACTGCCGCTAACTGTGTACCCTGGGGAGACGGTGGATATCCACGAAGTGAAGGTACCCAGTGAGGGGATCATAGGAAGTAGCCAGGGGACACCAGACAATAGCCCAGTGTTGTGGCCAGAATGCTGGTTAGTGTGTTGCAGTGGGATCCCCACTGACCCAGTGGCAGAGCCCTCCACCACTGTTATGACCCTGGACTGGGACCCAGTGGAGTAGGGTGAGTCCAAGTTCCCCTCTGCCAACCCCACCCCTGGGGTGGCAGCCTCCCCCTTAGGCCAAGAGGCCTGCATTTGTCTGCCATCTACCTGAGTTAGGATGTTAGGCGAGAGACTGTTTGGTGTTTAGGGTTGCCAGGTGTCCAGTTTTCAACCGGAATGCCTGGTCGAAAAGGGACCCTGGTGGCTCTGGTCAGCACCACTGATCGGGCCATTAAAAGTCCAGTAGGAGGCGCAGCGGGGCTAAGGCAGGATCCCTGCCTGGTGTGGCTCCTGGAAGCAGTGGCATGTCCCCCTCTGGCTTCTACATGTAGGGGCAGCCAGGAGGCTCCACACGCTGCCCCCACCCTAAGTGCCAGCTCTGCAGCTCCCATTGGCCGGGAACGTCAACCAATGTGAGCGACGGGGGCAGCACCTGTGGATGGGGCAGCGCGCAGAGCTGTCTGGCCACGCGTCCACGTAGGAGCCAGAGGGGGGACATCCCGCTGCTTCTGGGAGCTGCTTGACGTAAGCGCTGCCCAGTGCCTGCATCCCTGACCCCCTCTCACACCTCAACCCCCAGCCCTGATCCTGCTTCCACCTGTTAGGCGAGAAATTGAGCATAGGCCGTTATGCCAGCCTAACCAAAGTCATGCCAAAGCAGGTTGCTGAAAAGTCCATAAGCAAACTGGGTAGGATTGAAGGCTCCAGAAAGTGAGATAAAGCGGGGGTGGAGAGTTACATTCCAGGACCAGATGTGCTAGGAACAGTCTGCTTAGATAAGGAGGCCCACCGTTCTCACTCCTTGATTTTTCTCACTCCTTTCCTCACTCCCTAATTTCAGGTGCCTGGCAACCATGCTGATAAGAAAGTTGTCTAAGCATTACAACTTGCTTAAGGCAAATACTAAAAGGGGGATGGGTATGTAGCTTTTAAGAACAAAGGGAGGTGGGCCACTTCATGAATAATCTGTGATGCGACGGAACTGTCTATAAAACTTACTCTTTGTTAGCATGAGCTGCTGGTTCTTTTTGGGGACGGGCTGCTCTGTATTGATGCGTGCACATTCAATAAAGGGCTTGTTATCGGATTTTTGCTGGTGTTGCCGGTCAGACAATGAACGAATATTGACACGTCTGGGTTAGAGTCCCTGACACACCCTACTGCGGCAGCTGTCAATCAGAAGGGCACAGATCCTCAAAAGCATTTAGGTACCTATCTGTCTCCTTAGGAGCCTAAGCCCACTCTTTAGGCACCACTAACATTTTCAAAACCGCCACTCAGCTGCCAACTAACCCCATAGGTGCCTCAGTCTCCTAGGAGCCTAAGTTTCTGCCAGCTGGCATTTGCTAAGTCACCTAAGTCCTGACACCACCCACAGCTAATGAGCAGCTCTAACCATTAGCTTACGCTAAAGCCCAGGAGGCCTCTAAGCGGGATTCTCAAACTAGCCAGAGGATTGCCTATTTTGCCAGTGGGACCTGATCCCATAGGCATGCTCTGAGCAAGCCTAAGACCTGATGCCTGTCAAATCCCGCAGCAGGAGGAATGTAGGCCACAGTTAGGTAGCAGGGACAGCACAGCACTCGCACAAAAGGCTGAGCTGGGAGCACAGGGAAAACATAGGACAAGCATGAGAGAAGTAATGAGCAGGAGACTGAGAAAGAGATGGTTTTGATTACTAGGGCACCTAATTGATTTTGATTACTAGACACCTAAACGGCTGACTTGGCTTAGGTGTCTAACTCCATGAGAGGGTTTGCGGCTGAGGATCCTGAGTGGAGGGAGATGTCTATTTCTGTCCCATCAGCCAGGTGCACCAGGCAAGCTGCCTAGGAGCCTATACCCCTCTCCTCTTTCTCCTCAGAATTTCACCCCCGCTAGCTTAGGCCGCTCCCCATTCAGCTTGCTGGCTTCTGAGGATCTCTTTTCTAGGCACCTAACTCTCCCTATTCATTGTATGGGGAGCCTGGGTGCCCAGCTTGGGGCTGAAAAGTCCACTAGGTGGCAGGCCTCCTTGGCGTAGCAATGCTGAGTGGAACAACACCTTTGTTACCTTTGAGGCTCTGGGTCAGGTTCCTGAGGAGAGCAGAATTTCCCAGTCACATGTATTTCCCTGCTCTTCCAGTCAAATACCATTAAAATCAATACATACATTTAAAATGCCAAAATGTATCTTAAATGCTTCACTAAACATAATCACAGCATCTGTGAAGAATTATTGTAAATTCATTAGTGCAGAAAATGGTATATTTTCTCTACTTCTTCAGTCTCTCCAATGTGGGCAGATGGGCAAAAGTGTTAAAAAGAGTTGAAGTGCTGCACCAATTTCTTTATATGGAATATCCGGTATTAAACCAGTTCATCATCAAACTAAAAGAAATTACTTCAGTGCATTTGAATCTTAATACCTGAAGGGCTTCTTAAAACATATTGTGGCAAATCCTTCACTTTGCCCCTGCTACTTGGTAATCAAATATTTCAAGATGAGAATACTTTGCTGCAACACTGCTAAGTAGTTTTATTCAAATATGGCTCATGCAACTGGAGATCTCAATTTGTCATTTTTATCTGTGGTCACATATGCTGCTAGCCTCTAAATTTACTCAACAGCCCATACGACATGTTTTTAGGTCTCTAATTGTCTTTATCTATCTGCACAGGTGCCGACTTTGTCCTTTCCCCAGGGAGTGCTCGATCCCACTCCATCTCTTCCCCCAAGTCCCTACCCCTGCTCCTTCTGGCCCTACCTCTTCCCATCCACCCCCATCTCTCCCACCCCATTCTGCCTCCCCCAAGTGCACCCTGCCCTCCCTACTTCCCTTCACCCCAGCGCCTCCTGCATGCCTCTAAACAGCTGATGCATGGCGGGTGAGAGGCGCTGGGAGGGAGAGGGAGGTGCTGATTGGAGGGGCCCGCCAGCAGGCAGGAGGTGCTGGGGGGAAGGAGAAGGAGCTGATGGCGGGGGGGGGGGCGCTGCCGGTGGGAACTGAACACCCACCATTTTTTTTCCTGAGGAGTTTTTTTCCATGAAGTTGGCACCTATGTCTATCTGCAAAGCCAATCTGTCAATTTTTTCCAGGTGAGGTTCTGAGCTCTTGGAAGGGGTAGTGCTTCTGGAAGTTCCTATAAACAGGAAACTCTGGTATAGTTTAGAAAGGACTCAAAATATTTTAACTGTTCCACTTAATATAAAAATTCCACAAGCTGGATAGCAGCTCTAGAAATGAGGCTCTAGCAACTGAACTCTAATGCAAGTAATGACCCAAAGATAGCTATTGACACTGCAACCATTTCCTTGAATCAGTTTGATAGTAATACATGTCCTCTTGCTGTATAGAAGATCTTTGCAACAATGGCTTTTAAAATTTATAGTGCAGCTTGAGGAACATCAACAATGAGTTTTTAGTAAGAGTGTGAAAAGGAAAAAAGACTTTTTTTTTAATATGCAGCATAATATACATTTGCAAGGAGCTGCTGCATGCTCAATACCTTTGAAAATCAATTCAACCTGGCTGCTTAAATGTGGGTTTAGGATCCTAAAATTAAGCACACGGGTTTGAAAATCTTGGATGCTCTCTTTAACATGAAGGTGGTTTGGGCAAAAATGACAGTTACTGGTATGTGAAGTTCCATCCTAATTTGAGTGGAGAATTCTTTACTTTGTGGTATTAACTTTGAACCTGTCATAGCAAAAAATTATACTAATGATAGTACGGAGTATGGAGGCAGGCTGGATCAAGATGGAGCACGGCAGGCTTCTTTGCGTCATTTCCACACACGGCACTGTGCACTTGAACCTATTGTCTATGTAGCCCAGGTTGAGCAAAACCTGTGCCCCTGTATTCAGGGGCCGCAGCTGGGACAATGTGAATGAGCAAGAAACACTGTCTAACTGGAACATTGTGAAATTCTCCCTCCTGAGAGAAGACAGAACCCATGACAAACAATCACCTCAGAATGAATCCCACAGGAGGTGATCCTATCACTTGCCCAACAGGGTGGCAACTGGTCTGTGGCCAATTCCCATTCCCTATTGAGAAAGGCTGGGAAGAGGCAGGCCTATTGTAATGACTAGGCAGAGCACCAATGAGGTTTACCATTATTTATTTCTTATTTCCTTTAATAACATGTATTCAAAACATTAAATATCTTCAAACCAGTAAGTTCTGCATAGTTTCTTTAGTAACTTCTTACTTTAATCACCATTAACCTCCTCTTCCCTGCCCAATTCCCATTTGATTTTTTGTTGTTGTTCTTGTCTCATAACATGTGGTGTTTTTCATAAAGCCCCAGCTCCTGGATACTTGCTGTAAACTCCCAGCTTTTTTTTTTTTTTTTTTAATTTAAAGTTTTTTACTCTCATGGTTTCAGAGAAAGTCTTGAAAATGTGATTTTTTAAAAATGTAATAAATGTTAAATAAATAATACATTGTGTGTTCTTTTTATTTGCCTTGTTTTTTTGAGCCTTTATTGTTCACTTGTCACACTTTATACTTTTCTTTGTAATCATGAGCGCTAGAAACGTACTTTTTTAATGAAAGTAGTCTTGCATAATCACACTTGTCTCCAGGAACATAGGGCTTTAATTAAGCAAGACTGATAATAAAACCACGGGAGCTGGGAATCCTGTTGCCTCAAAAACCAGAAGACAGGAAGAATACAAAGGCCAAGATCCTCTAAGGTATTTAAGCACCTAATTCCTTCTGAAATCATTGGATTTAGGCACTTAAATGCCTGTGAGGATCTGGGCCAAAATTTATTATTTTAAAAAATCATGTTACTTAAGACAAACTCATGATTTTTTAAATCTGACATATGATATGTTAGAATGGAAAAAGATACTGAGAAGGGCAGCAAAAATGATGAGGGGTATGGAACAGCTTCCATACAAGGAGACATTAAAAAGAGTGGGACTATTTAGCTTAAAGAGACCACTAAGAGGGGATGGTATTGAGAATAGGGAAGTGTTACTTTAGCCCTTCACATAAGAACTAGAGGTTACCCTATGAAATTAATAAACCTCAGATTTAAAACAAACATAAGAAAGTACTTCACACAATGTGGAAGGTGGAAACTCAATGCTGGGGATCTCGTGAAGGCCCAAAGTGTAACTGGGTTCAAAAAATAATTAATTAAAATAACAGAGGATAGGTCCATTAATGGCTTAGCCAAGATAGTCAGAGACAAATCCCATGCTCCAGGTGTCCTTGAATTTTCAACTGCCAGACGCTGTGATTGGATGACTGGCAATGGGATGCTTCACTCAAAATTGCCGTTCTTTACATTCCTTTGAAGCACCCGGACCATTGGTCTGATGCATGATGTCCATGCTTATGATTTTAGAATGCTGATCATGGGCAATTTTATTCCCTCACATCTCACATGGAGGTCTTGTACCCGGCCTCATCACTGTAGTATCTGAGCACCATCCAGTAACACACTAAGCAGTGAGACTAATGGCTATCGCATTTGGTTCATTTGCTCTCTCATCCGCTTGCATACTCCCCCGGCCCTTGTGTTTGATTATAAGCACTATTATTGCAACTGAATCCATATGGGCCCACCCTAATGCCCAGGGCTCCTTGCAGATAGTCCCGCCTGCGCTAGGGTGACCAGATGTCCCGATTTTTGGGTCTTTTTCTTATATAGGTTCCTATAACCCCCTACCTCCTGTCCTGATTTTTCACACTTGCTGTCTGGTCACCCTAGCCTGCGCCCAACCAGTTATAGGATTAGGACATTAGATTCAAAGCCCTTTGGGGGCAGGATCTGTCCCTGACTTGGAGTCTGGGCACCCTTCCACCCCAATGAGGTGCCAGGCGAGGGCCGGCGAGCACAGCACGCAGTATGATGCAGAATACTGGTTATAATGGTGGGTCCCCAACCCCACCCAAGAGTGGGGGAGCCTGGTCAGAGAGCAAACCTCCAACCCGCCTGGGGGGAGGCTGCAGGGAGAGTGACACACTCCCGCCCGGGGGGACTGGGAGAGGGGGAGGTCGCTGAGAGAAACTCCCCAGCAGGCCTGTGTGACTCCCCCTCCCCCCTCGTCTGGGGCGGGCTCAGGCGCATCCTGTGGGGGCAGCAGCAGTGGCTGCTGCAGTAACCGGAAGTTCCCCCTCTCCTTCAGGAAGTGACGTTGGCTCCCCCTCTCCGGCGGCGGCGGCTCTAGACCCGGGCGCGGCGGGCGGTGGAGGTGGCGGCGGCCCGAGGAGCGGGTGGGACCATGGCGGACGGCGTGGACCACATAGACATCTACGCCGATGTAGGCGAGGAGTTCAACCAGGTACGCGCGGGCGGGAGCGGTCCCTGCGCCGCCTGCAGGGCCGCGCGGCGGGGAGGAGGCGGCGCCGCCGCCGCCATTGTTGGTGTAGGCGCCCGGCCGTGAGTTTCCCGCGGAACGCTAGGCCGCTAGCGCAGGCCGCATGCGCGGGGCCCGGCAGCAGGGGGTCGGGCCGGGTCGGGCCGGGGGGAGAGGGGCGGTCGCGCCGCTACCTCCGAAGGGGGTAACGGGCCTCAGCTCGGAGAGCGAGAGCGGCCTGCACCGGCCCGACGCGCTCCCTCATGGCGCCGCCCCCTCCGCCTTCTGGGTGCGTGTGCGAGAGACCGTAACGCACCAGCAACAACCCCCCAGCTCCGCATCCCCCTCCCCGAGAGACCGTAACACGCCAGCAACAACCCCCCAGCTCCGCATCCCCCTCCCCGAGAGACCGTAACGCGCCAGCAACAACCCCCCAGCTCCGCATCCCCCTCCCCGAGAGACCGTAACGCACCAGCAACAACCCCCCAGCTCCGCATCCCCCTCCCCGAGAGACCGTAACGCGCCAGCAACAACCCCCCAGCTCCGCATCCCCCTCCCCGAGAGACCGTAACGCGCCAGCAACAACCCCCCAGCTCCGCATCCTCCTCCCCGAGAGACCGTAACGCACCAGCAACAACCCCCCAGCTCCGCGTCCCCCTCCCTGAGAGACCGTAACACGCCAGCAACAACCCCCCCAGCTCCGTATCCCCCTCCCCGAGAGACCGTAACGCACCAGCAACGACCCCCCAGCTCCGCATCCCCCTCCCCGAGAGACCGTAACGCACCAGCAACAACCCCCCAGCTCCGCGTCCCCCTCCCCGAGAGACCGTAACACGCCAGCAACAACCCCCCCCCAGCTCCGTATCCCCCTCCCCGAGAGACCGTAACGCGCCAGCAACAACCCCCCAGCTCCGCATCCCCCTCCCCGAGAGACCGTAACGCGCCAGCAACAACCCCCCAGCTCCGCGTCCCCCTCCCTGAGAGACCGTAACGCACCAGCAGCAACCCCCCCAGCTCCGCATCCCCCTCCCCGAGAGACCGTAACGCACCAGCAACAACCCCCCAGCTCCGCATCCCCCTCCCCGAGAGACCGTAACGCACCAGCAACAACCCCCCAGCTCCGTATCCCCCTCCCCGAGAGACCGTAACGCACCAGCAACAACCCCCCAGCTCCGCATCGCCCTCCCCGAGAGACCGTAACGCACCAGCAACAACCCCCCAGCTCCGCGTCCCCCTCCCCGAGAGACCGTAACACGCCAGCAACAACCCCCCCCCAGCTCCGCATCCCCCTCCCCGAGAGACCGTAACGCGCCAGCAACAACCCCCCAGCTCCGCATCCCCCTCCCCGAGAGACCGTAACGCACCAGCAACAACCCCCCAGCTCCGCGTCCCCCTCCCTGAGAGACCGTAACGCACCAGCAACAACCCCCCCAGCTCCGCATCCCCCTCCCTGAGAGACCGTAACGCACCAGCAACAACCCCCCAGCTCCGCATCCCCCTCCCCGAGAGACCGTAACGCACCAGCAACAACCCCCCAGCTCCGCGTCCCCCTCCCCGAGAGACCGTAACGCACCAGCAACAACCCCCCCAGCTCCGCGTCCCCCTCCCCGAGAGACCGTAACGCATCAGCAACAACCCCCCAGCTCCGCGTCCCCCTCCCCGAGAGACCGTAACGCACCAGCAACAACCCCCCAGCTCCGCGTCCCCCTCCCCGAGAGACCGTAACGCACCAGCAACAACCCCCCCCAGCTCCGCGTCCCCCTCCCCGAGAGACCGTAACGCACCAGCAACAACCCCCCCCAGCTCCGCGTCCCCCTCCCCGAGAGACCGTAACGCACCAGCAACAACCCCCCAGCTCCGCGTCCCCCTCCCCGAGAGACCGTAACGCACCAGCAACAACCCCCCCCAGCTCCGCGTCCCCCTCCCCGAGAGACCGTAACGCACCAGCAACAACCCCCCAGCTCCGCGTCCCCCTCCCCGAGAGACCGTAACGCACCAGCAACAACCCCCCAGCTCCGCGTCCCCCTCCCTGAGAGACCGTAACGCACCAGCAACAACCCCCCCAGCTCCGCATCCCCCTCCCTGAGAGACCGTAACGCACCAGCAACAACCCCCCCAGCTCCGCGTCCCCCTCCCTGAGAGACCGTAACGCACCAGCAATAACCCCCCAGCTCCGCATCCCCCTCCCCGAGAGACCGTAACGCACCAGCAACAACCCCCCCATCTCCGCATCGCCCTCCCCGAGAGACCGTAACGCACCAGCAACAACCCCCCAGCTCCGCATCCCCCTCCCCGAGAGACCGTAACGCACCAGCAACAACCCCCCAGCTCCGCGTCCCCCTCCCTGAGAGACCGTAACGCACCAGCAACAACCCCCCCATCTCCGCATCGCCCTCCCCGAGTGACCGTAAGGCACCAGCAACAACCCCCCCATCTCCGCATCGCCCTCCCCGAGAGACCGTAACAGACCGTAACGCACCAGCAGCAACCTCCCCATCTCCGCGTCCCCCTCCCCAAGAGACCGTAACGCACCAGCAACAACCCCCCAGCTCCGTATCCCCCTCCCTGAGAAACCGTAACGCACCAGCAACGACCCCCCAGCTCCGCGTCCCCCTTCCTGAGAGACCGTAACGCACCCAGCAACACCACCCTCATCTCCATATCCCCCCTGAGAAACTGTATTACACAACCAGCAACACGCCCCCATCTCTGTATCCCCCCCCCCCAGAGACTGTATAATACACCCAGTAACAACCCCTCATCTCTACAGCCCCTGAGAGATTGTAACACACACATAGCAACTGTTCCATATCCCTAAAGAGAGAGGCTGTATTATACACCCAGCAACAATCTTCTCCCCTCCCAATCTCTACATCTGCCGAGACACTAACCCATACACAGCAACCGGGGCGGTGGGTCACGGGCTTTGGCCCCCTGGGATGGTGGGGCTTTGGCTTTGGCCCCCCTGCCTGGGGTGGTGGGGCTTGGACAGGCTCAGGCTTTAGCCCCCGCAACCCCCCGGGGTTGTGTAGTTTTTTTTGTTGTCAGAAGGGGGTCATGGTGCAATGAAGTTTGAGAACCCCTGCTCTAGAGCAATATCCAACTCCTCATGGAAAGAGAGCAGCTTTAACACAGATACAGAACAATGTCCCTCCCCTCTTATCCCCATAGAGAGAGAAGTTCACACACACACACACAATGCCGCCTGCATCGCGCCGCTTCCCGCAGCTCCCATTGGCCAGAAACGGCAAACCGCGGCCACTGGGAGCTGCGAGTGGCCGTACCTGCGGACGCTCAGGTAAACAAAGCATCTCGCGTCCCGTCAGGGCTTACTCTGAACAAGCTGCGAACCAAGTTTGGGAACCCCTGCTGTAGAGTGATTGTAACACAGAGCAACAGCCGCCTGGGTTATTCAGAGAGCAACTGTAACACATACATATAGCAATAATCCCTTTAGAAAAAGCAACTGTAACACACAGACCAATACCCCCCATCTCAGTAGAGAGAGAGGCTGTAACAGCAACACCCCCCCACCAATTTATAACCTGAGAGAGACTAATACACATAGCAACAACTCCCACCTCCATATCCCCAGAGAGAGCGGGAGACACACAGAGTAACAACCCATCCCCAGAGAAACACTAACACATAGCAAAATCTCTCCCATCTCCATACTGGAAATCCCCATATCCATTGAAAGTCTAAAATACATGATTCCCACCAGTACCAAAGAGGGGGTAGAGATACTGTAACATATGCATGAAAATGCTTAGTCTACAGATGGATAAAGAAACCATAAAGCAAGCACAATTTCTTGCCTTATCCAAGGTCTCCTAGTAGGAGAGACTAAAATGTGGCAAATTTATCATCCAGAGGGGAGGAAACTGTAAAATATGCACTGCATTTTCTTGCACACTGCAAAAATTAATAAATATTAGGGGAGAGACTTGGTCTGAGCAAAATTTGTCCAGTGAGTCTCCGGAAGGTGAGAGTTGGACCAGTCCTGAGACACTTTGGGTATATATTTTAACAACCCTTTTTGCCTCCTAATGATAGAACTTTGTGGAAACACCTCTACTTTTTTTCCTGTATTACAGCCAGTTGATTTTCAGCTGTTTACTCTTATAGTTCTTGCTTTTTCTCCTTTTTCATTCATCTCAAAAAGTCTACTTGCCCTTAACAAAATTCATGTTCTTCTCAGGTTTTCTGTAACCTAGTTACCATCTGTATTTACGTCAAATGGGCTCTGCATTGCCCTAGGTCATCAGATCCCAGATTGTATCGTTTCTGCCCCAGAGCATGAGATATTAAATAAAGCGGCCACCCTCCTGCAGACACTTCCAGACCTGCAGAGATACTAATGCTCTGCAGTTGGCACTTGAGCACATCTTTTAGTAGGGGGAGGTTGATGTGTGTCAGAGAGAGAAATAGAGGAAATGGGAGATGATGGGGCGAGAGGGAAATAGGTGATTGTGTGGGGAAAAGTTATATTTTATTTGGGTGTGGGTAGAAAAGGAACAGAAGAGTGATTATCACAAATGTTTAAATGTTTAAATAAACATTTGCTATTTCTTTAAATTAATCAATTAGTAATTTTGGTGAGACTACATATTACACGGGAGTGACATACTATAAAGTAAGCAGGCAGTGGAGAAAACTGATTTGTTCTCTTAGGCCTTGTCTATGTGGAAAAGTTGCACAGATATAACATAAGGTGTGAATTTAAAGTGATACTATGAAATTGGTGCAGACTTTTCTAGAAGAAACACTCCTATTCCAGCATAAGAGTGCTTTCTTTGGTGTAGTTTAAGTTGGTTGGGAACTGGTTTAAATTAAGATGAAATACTTTTATGCCAAAATAAGCGTTCACACATGGTTTTTGCACTTAGTTAACTAAATCAATTTAATTAAACCAGTGCAAGTTTGTGTGTAGAGAAGCCCTTAAAGTGGGAACACTGTGGCTGCAAATGTGGTGCAGATATCTAGTCCCTTCACTTCCTTCTTGAAGCCATTGTTGCAAACATGGCTGCCAAAGAGATGATTGAGAATATGCTGTCTCTTGTGATATGTCATTGTGATCCAGGGCTACCCAATGCTGGGCATTCTCTACAATCATTTTGGTTGTCAGGACAGTGGCACCAAAGAATATTTGTTCAAGCTTCTTGTTTAGATATCAGTTTGCAATATTGCTTTTGTTAGACCTTGTCTATACTAGAAAGAGTTTGCCAGTATAGCCATATGGGCATAGCTGTATCAGCAAACCTTCCTAGTGAAGACACAGCTCATACCAGCAACAGTTCTTTTGCTGAGACCACTTAGACTAGTTCCCCAAACAAAATAAGCTATAACATCAAAAGGACTTTTTTGTTGGTGTAACTCAGTGGTCTCCAAACTTTTTGGCTCACGCACCCCCAGGGTGAAGAGCGGAAGACCTACCGCAGATGTACCGCCGACTGAAGAAGACAACTGCTGCTGAGGAAGAACCCTCCGCTGAAACAGCGGCAGCACATTGAGCTGCCGCCGACGTCCCGCGTCTGTCTTCGGCGGCAGCTCAATCGTTGTCGTTATGCCCTGCGGCATTTTGGCGGCGGGTCCTTCTTCGGCGGCAGCTGTCTTACGGAAGACGTGCAGAGCTGCCGCCAAAAAAAAGAATGCACACCCCCTGGGATCATCTCGCGCACCCCAGTTTGGAGACCACTGGTGTAACTGCTTCTACAGTAGCCCTTTTGCCAGCATAGGTTGGGATTCCCCCACCTCCTACTACCACCACTGATGTAGCTATGCTAACAGAACCTTGAAGGGTAGACTAGGCATTAGTTTTGACTGTCATCGTTCTTTCTCTGGCAGATTTTTTTTTCTTCCTTGCTGTAAAATGCTATTTTCCAAGTGGTTTTACCCCTGATGATGGTGTTCAAAACCTCTCTAGAAAAACACTTGAAGTTTGTGACATTGTATGTAACGTTTCAGTGAAGAACTGTATGGAAAGCAGTCATGAAACTTACCGAGCAGTTTCCACTGTGTGCTTCTGATCCCAATAAAGTGGCAAATGTCTAGAATGTCGTTTGATTTTATTCAGATTTTTTCTGGATAGTACATATCCTCTTATGTTAGGAAAAGATTACATACTTAATTGTGTCCTACCTCTCTTTCTTAGCATCTAATTGAGTCAACAGTACACTAATAGTCACTAGCTACAAACCCTGCCAAATGAAAAGCAAAGTATTAAAAAACAAAACAACCTTCTCTGTTAAAGCTGAGTTTTTTTTCAATGTGGTAGTAATGCTGAAAATTTCTGCTGTGACTAGATGTGGCGCTCAGACTCCTGGCAAGCTGCCACATGGCCCCGGTTGTCTGCTTTTCTCTTTGCTCCAAAAATGCACACGAGATTTCTGCGCAGTTGCTCATGGGACTACAGTAAATTCCAGAGATGTAGTGGGGTTCAGGTTGTTAACTCACAGCTGCCAAAAGAAGGTCCCACAGCACTCAACTCCCATAGCCAAATGATAATCCTGTTAAGGATAAAGATCTGGTAAGCAGATAAAATTGAGATAATAAGGAGGTTCTCCCCAACAATGTTTAGTCATTTTGTCTTATATATTGACTACTTAGCATAAACACACTCCAGAATACTATACCTTTCAATTGTCTTCTTTGTGTAATTTTTCTCTGATCCCCATTTTTGGGGCTTTGTTCATCTCATTACAACTTTTAATTAATTCTTGTTTGCATTTTTGACCTTGTCACAATGCTCATTTTACTTCCTCAGACTTTGCCTTTTTTTTTTTTTACCTTTTAGACTGCTTTTCTTATAAGGTGGGCAGTGGCAGTAGAACAGTAATATTTTAAAATGGAAAGCTGCCTAGGAAAATTCTGATCACCATCTTATTCACTTTTCCATTTCAGTTCTTCCAGGTGTGAAGTACTTCTGATTATCATTCTTCCTTCTTCTACAATAGTGCCTAGGTTGTCCTAATTGGGATTGTGACCTCATTGTGCTAGGTGCTGTAGAAATTTATGAGATGGTCTCTGACCCAAAAATCGTACGAGTGGAGTGTTCAGGGCGATGACTAGAAAAATCTGTTGTAACCTTAAAGTGATTAGCATTAGTCAGTTCTCCTCTGTAGCAAGCATTTTACACAGGAGCCAACTGCAAAGGGAACAGCTTGCTGTTGTATAAAGTGCTATGCCGCTGCTGTTGGTTTAGATCACCCCAGTGCTACAGGAACGCCTAGTTTAGGATGGGGAACTGAGGAATCCTGAAAGGGTTTGCGAATCCATTAAGTAAAGGGCAACTCTTCTTATACCCAAGTTATTTCATTACATACCCCTCATTTGTATCCGTGACATTCCAAAACAGGTCTTTTAAGACTTCTGTTATGGTGAGCCACCATCACTTTCCCTTGTCCTCCGCTTCAGGATTCCATACCGCTCCCCCCCATGCTGGTTGTCAGATCTCCTCTTCACCCTAGGCTGCTTCCGTTCTACATATACACTACAGTACAACTGCCAAAATCCTTGTCCAGATTTTCATTGTTTTGATTGAGAGAGCCCTCTTGAGTGTATCTTCACTGGGGAAAGAGTTGTGTTCTTAACTAGTGTTAGCTAACACATAATAACTAACATGTAGTAAAATCCTAGTGAAGATAAAATAGTTGGTAGTTTTCACACAAGTTGGCAGGTTGAGGTAAAGACTATGTGGGAGTCCTGGGTTTATCTTGACCCGCTACCTTTTGTTAAAACTACAAACTGCCTTGTTTTCAATAGGATTTTGCCTCAGTTACCAGGTGTTAGCCAACAAGAGTTACGAACACATCTTTTTCCCTAGTGAAAATAAGGCCCTTTAACGTTTACTCTGCCCCCTTTCATTCTAGTAGAACTCACTCTTCAGTTCCACCTGCTGCTTGAATTATTTTCAGTTTCTCTCAAATCCATTTATTACCTTACCTTTGCTATATATGCATCATACTCAAACTCCCTGCCCTTGTATTTAAGGCCCTTCCCAATATATTTTTTATGATTTCTATTATCACGCCTAGGAGCCCCCTAGGACCCAATAGTGCCAGGTACTGTTCAAACCCAGAAGGAAAAGACAGTCGCTGCCCCCAAATTGCTTAAAGTCTAAATATAAAACAAGAGACAGCAGATGGAAACAGACCAATTGTGAGGGACAACAAGGAAACGATGAAGAGAATATTGATCAGTATGATAGGATGTGGTCTAGCTCCAACCAGTTTTTCTGCTCTTCTCTCCTTTCACTCGGCCAAAACTGCCTACCCGTTATTTTGTTCAACTCAACACATCTTCTTAAATGTCAACCTCTATGCCTGACTCCATCCACCTTCAGGTTTCTCTTGAAAATGAATTTCTTCAAGAAGGCTTATAAACCCTAGCCGTTGCCTCTAAATTAAAAATAAAAAGTAATCCACAAGAAGCACGCATTCACTTAATAAAGGCTCTAACAAAGTCATGAATTTTTGTTGTTCAGAAGTTGTGGTCACTTCGATGCTGTCAGTTCAAGTACCATAATAAAACAAACCGGAAGAATGAAGAATAAAGACCTCCCATCTGAATACCCCCACAAGGAGTCCAGTCCTTGGTGTACACCCACACGTAAGCTCCAGGCACGTTTGAATGAGTGGCTTTGCCACCTGTTGCATAAGGTTGCAACATCACTCAAATTTGGCCCTACTGCTTCTCCGTCATGATGGGCAGATGTGGGTGTTTGTAAAGGTGTTCTCAAGGTAGTGTATAGTGGGGTTGGAGGGTAAGGGTGCCATCAGGACTGAGTTGTTAGTAGTGTCCTTTACTCTCCAACATAGGTTGGATACCCCCTCCCCCCCAACCCTTCAGTCCAGGGTGTGTATGGAGCCTGAGCCTCTGTGCCCTGAACTGGCCCCAACTTGGAGACCCTTAGAAGCCCTGTGAGGGGGCTGGCACTGCTGGGGCTCCCCTATCCTGACATCGATCTCTTTGGGAGGCATAAGTTCCCACTTAGCCCCATTTACTGGGGCCTCCCCAAACTGGTTCCCCAACAGAGTTGTGCTGCTGAACTAGGCAAAGTCCTTGAGGTTGTCTTCCTCGTGCATGACCATAGCCCCATCTCATGCACTAGTTTGCATTGCTACTCACACAAATTTTTCTTGGTTGCCAACCAAGGTCACAATGCTAGTCACTTAAATTTGCCCTGGCCGCCTCTCCATCATGATGGAGGAGGGGCACTAAAAGTTGCAGTGAGTATTAAAAGTTACAGTTTCTGCAACACAGTCACAGCCCATAATTTTCTTCTAGTCGGCCTTGTCTCTGACCTTCCGCTTTCCTGCAAGCCTGTGGTTCGCTACCTTCTGTTGATGTTAAAAAAACGTGATGTTAAAAAACTGGCCATAGAGAGAGTCCTGCACTATTAGTGAGAACTGTGTTAATGTTCTTTCCTGCAAAATTCAGGTATATTTTGGGGAGTGAAGGGGACTTCTTTTGAGTGTACATGTGCTTTATTTTTTTATTTTTTCATTTTTGTGTATACAGTAGAACCTCAGAGTTATGAACACCAGAGTTATGAACTGACTGGTCAACCACACGCCTCATTTGTACCTGGAAGTGCACAATCAGGCAGCAGCGGGAGGAGGAGGCAGGCAAATACAGTACTGTTTTAAACGTAAACTGCTTAAAAAAAGGGGGGGGGGGAGATTAAAAAAAGATTTGAGGAAGTAAGAAAACTGTTTCTTTGCTTGTTTCATTTAAACTGATGGTTAAAAGCAGCATTTTTCTTCTGCAGAGTAGTTTCAAAGCTGTATTAAGTCAATTTTCAGGTGTGAACTTTTTAAAAGAACAGCCATAACATTTTGTTCAGAGTTATGAACATTTGAGTACGAACAACCTCCATTTCCAAGGTGTTTGTAACTCTGAGGTTCTACTGTACATGGACAATGCTGCTATCGTCATAACCTTTTTGGTAAAATCTCCTCTAATAAGCTTTGGGTAGCCTTACTAGAATGCCACCACTTTGCCTTCAGGGTACTCAATTCAGACTCTTTCCTGGCAGCTTTGGAAAACAAGTACACACTCATTTATACTTTCTGACATTCTTTACTATCCAATATTATAATACTATAATATCCAATCAGAGTTGCATATTTGCTAAATAAAAAATGTTAGCTAACATATCTGGTAAACTTTGCTGTTGGTGTGAACATCGTTTAAAATTTTCTTGCTAAGCTATGACTACAGTGTGCACATGGTAGTTTCTTTATGCTCTCAGTAGGTTAAATTCATTTTTGTTCTTATTCAGCTGACATTTTCCCAAAAGCTGAATTATGAAATTAAATAAGGAAGCTGAGCTTCATCTTTAGGAGAGGAAGTTATGGTCCTTCCTATAGTAGAGATGAGATTTCCAGGTAAGTTGGAGAGCGTGAGGGTGAGATTGTCTCTGTGTGCTTTAGTGCCTCAAATTGGAGGAACTGCTAAGGGGAAAGGAAAGGGGAGAAAACCTCAGTAGTCTGTGTTCTCATTTTCTCTTTGACCTTGATTCTGCAGTGTCTGGGTTGGTGGATGCAGCAGGTCACTATCAGTTTTTTCTACAGCAAAGCCTGATGGCATATGTACAGTTACATTGTGAATATGTACTATTTTTGCATTTTGTATCTGAACATATACTGATGACTCTAGTCTTTTACAGAAGTCATTAGAAGATAAACTTGAAAACAAGAAATAGTTTTGAGACATACACACACAGTTGAATAATAAAAGTAATTAGACAGGGTAGCCAACTTTTACTAACCATACAAGAGACTACTATAGTGTTATGAAGTAGGTGTTGAGCCAGCTGGTATTTAAATAGTCCCGGGCCCCTTGTAGTTATGTAGTCCATGGGAACATAAACTTTTTAAAAGAAAAAACTCCCTAATCTCTTCTGAAATCTGTTGGCTATCACTTGACAGCACAGTATAGCTTTGCCTAGCACCCTGCTGCAAATTTTTGGACGCACTGGTTATCTTTCAAACTTCCTCCCGAGAGCACAATGGAAACTGAAATAGAGAAAATGAATGGGGTAAATTCTGTACACTTTTTAAGGATTTAGATTGGTTTACAGGTAAAGATGTTTGCTTTAATATTAAGATATGGCTGTGTAAATCAAATATGGCTTATTGAAAAATAATGTCTTTGAATTTGGAGGGCAGTTCACCATGTTATTAAGGTTTTGCCCTTGCTTGTAAGGTCTTGGGCGGAGGCTGCCTGTTACTGAGTGTATGTACAGCACCTATTACAATGGGGCCTGTGTCCCTGTTGGGCCATCTAGAATAGAAGCTTCCATAATAAAAACAATAAAATAATATTCACATATGCTCTTAGCTACATGTGGATTTTTCTTAGTTATTCCACTGGTACATAATTTGGCCACTTTCTCAATTTTGTAAGGTAATATTCTGCATATATACTAATGTGAGCTGAAACAGTTGGATGTGTGATGTAAACTGCAAGAACCTACAAGTCTTGCAGGATCCACAAAATCTTGTCCACCATCTTGAATGGTTCCCCTGGAGGAGGGAGTCATTAACTACTGTATTTAGTAGCATCAAAAGGCCTTTTCTTTTGTTAAAGCTTATTTGAGTGTATATACGCCAGGTTTAAGTACATGAAGCTATTTCAGAAGCTTTAACATCTGAGGATTCCTTCCTTCCACTGAAAAAAGATTGATGACACTGTATTTGTTGTATAGGACTGTACAGATCTTTCTATTTGTGATCTTTCAGGACCTGCAAATCCTTTCCATAAAGTAACAACATTATGTGTGCATCAATAGTTTGTATACACAGTAGGATGCGTTAGAAGAAACAAAAACAGTAGTGGAAACTTAGATATTTGCCTCTGTTCTTTTCCCCTCATGAGTCTTTTGTGTAGTCAGTGAGTTTATCTCTACCTTTCCTGTAAATAGAGAGACAAGGTGAGTGACATAATATTGAACCAACTTCTGTTTGTGAGAGAGACAAGCTTTAGTAGTTACTATCCAGTAGTTGTTTCTTTTGTGTTATTTTATTTGTTTTTTTAGTAATTAATCTTTGATGCTAGAGACTGGTGGCATGTAGTGCTCACTGGGCTTTTAGCACTGCCTGTTGTGAGAGTTGTCTGTCCTGATGGCAACCTCCACATGGGTTGTCTTTTGTGTCTCAGCAAGAGACACATTAAGAAAAGTAGTATCTGCTATTCTTTCAAGAAAAGAATGCAGATTTCCAGCGATCTGCAACTCAGATTACCCATGGAGCAGGCGATGAGGCCTATCTCAGCCTCCGAGCCCTCGACCAAACACTCTGCCACCTGCCTGCAGTTTGCTGCCGAAGCGGTCTCTGGATTCAGATTATTCTCCACAAAGAAAGAGGGTTGGTCTTGCTCTCCAGAGCTTCCCTGAAAGGAGATATGTAAGACAGACTGGAGCTACTTGAAGTTGAAAAAAAGACTCCTCTTCTTCAAAGGACATGGAACATCACTGGGACTCTTCAGGTACTCACGGTAGGGTTGGCCTTTCACCTGTCTCCCAGCACAGTACTGGAGAGAAGATATCGGTACTGTACCATCAACTCCGCTCCTGTTTCATAGAATCATAGAATATCAGGGTGGGAAGGGACCTTAGAAGGTCATCTAGCCCAATCGCCTGCTCAAAGCAGGACCAATCCCCAATTTTTGCCCCAGATCCCTAAATGGCCCCCTTAAGGATTGAACTCACAACCTTGGGTTTAACAGGCCAATGCTCAAACCACTGAGCTATCCCTCCCCCCTGTTTGTGGAACAGCTATTGAGTCTAATACCAATGGATTATATTTTGGCGCCAACATTATTGATACCGATGACCCCACAAGCTTATGAGGCAGCAGACAACAGTTACGAAAGGTGGGTAACTGTTTTTTTTAAAGTCCTCCAGCACTTTGCCATCCCCTGCTAGGCACAGTTTGTTTTGGGGGCAGACTAAAAGTCTTTCTAAAGGAGAGCGCCAGTACCAGGAGTGGAATTGATTATACAGCAAAGAAAGCTCGTGGGGTACCTACTGGCTGACCATGCCTTATGCTTTCCCGCAGTGGCATTTTTGGAACATGTATCCCTATCCCCCAGGTCTCAATCACTGGCCCAGTTGAAAGGAACGTAGACATACCATACAGCAAAGCAGCTTCCAGAGCCACCTTGGTTGAAAGCTGGGCACTGAGCAGCTACTGCTGCAGGAGGAATTGATTCAGGAAGAGTGGGTTTTACCTCAGGAGGATCCATCAGCTCCTGTTAACCTGTCTTCTTTTTCACTTGATGACTCAATGATTCTGGACTCTTCTTCTCTTGTTCCAGAAGATTTTACGTCTTACACCAAGTCCTGTTGAGAATTCCTTTAGTCATACAAGTTGATCTAGTACAATTGAACTCTCGTAGGCTTTTGGATTTTCTCGAGATGACTGCGCTGGGGAGGGATGCCCTCCCAATTAATGACAATCTTTTAGAACTGGGAAACGCTTTATGGTACATGCTAGTCTCCTTAGCCCCTACAGCTAAGCGTACAAATAAACATCATATACCAATACGTTGGTTCAAGTGCTTTTATTCCCATCCAGCCCTAAACTCCCTTGTAGTTATGGCTGCCAATGAGAGAGCATGTCGGGAGATTTAAATCAGCTCCCAAAGAAAAAGAGCCCAAGAGATTTGAGTTGTTTGAGAGAAAAATGTCCTATACCTCTTCTATCCAGATGTGTATAGCAAACTAACAGGCACTGTTAGCTGATTATGACTTTGTAAATGGGAGTTAATGTCCAGGTTTACTGACAAACTACCAAAGGATGCAAGGGAGGATGAGACCTCACCAGCCTGCTCCTGGCGTCATGGGCCCTTCTTCTAGGGTGATGGCTTCTGCAATAACAATGAGACCTCTTCCAAGGCTATGTAGGTGGCATGTTATGTACAGGAGGTCCCTTCTGGCCTTAAAATCTTGACTCTCCGATTGTACTACATTGTCCAATTAGTTCAAAGTGAAACAGCTTACCTACTTAATAACATGGGGTGATATGTTATTAACCGAACGTTCTGCTCATTTCACCATCTACCCACTGAACCGAGTCAAACTTGGTGTTTCAATACTGATCCTCAAAGCCCCTCATAATATTGACATGAGCTGGTTTAAAAGCATCTTCTCAGTAATTATAAACTCCCATGTCAGCTACATTCCTCAGGAACTGTGGAACTACTAAAACGTGAAGGCTTATAAATGCAGGTGACAGAACTGAAAGCTTCTGGCCTAGAAGTGTGAAACTTGTTTCTGCAGGAAATTGAAATGATCTTCAACCTAATTTTCAGAACAAAGTGCAAAATTCACCACTTTGATTTAGCTTTCCTGCAATTTAAAATAGCAATCAGGAGGGAAAGAAACAGAGACTCTTTGACTTTTAGAATTTGTAAGACCGTTGAATACTGTGATGATGCGTGTGGCCTTCATATATTTACTGACTCCGTTAATTTGTGGGTGAAATAGATATTTAAAAACAAAAGTTAAGATACAACAGAATTTTATATAAAGGGGTTTATGTGGGGGAGATCTTGCTGTAGAATACAGAACTTTGCTAGATAGAGATTCGTTCTGCCAAGAAAATTTTGGAGGTTCATTTCACAAGGGAGAATATGGGTGTTATAATTTGGTATTTTTAGTAGTTGTGCAACTGATTCCTTTACAGAGCATCTGGAAACACTCTCCTCTTATGTCGAGTATGCAGCCAGCTTTTTATGCCCTGTGGTCTGAAATCCTGAAGTGGGGGAAAGCATCATGGAGAGTGGTTTAAGGGGGACGGACCTGTTATGTGAGGGTCTGAGGGGAGTTTGTTATGGCAGGGCCCTAAGACAGTGGTCTAGTCCCTTTAAAATAATAATAATTGTAACACAGGTAATGCCAGGCATTGTCACTCTGATTTTGTGGGTGAAGGACCAGTAAGACAGATGCTAACTTCATTTGCCAAGTTGTCCATTTATACGAATGTAAGTGGAGATTAAAAAATGTAAATGGCTGCATCAAGCGCAGTCTTCAATTTAGAGAAGATACTCTGGGTTAAATCTTTTCATGAATTTATTACTAGAACTATAGCTAGGAAAAAAAATTATATGATGCTTGCTAATTGCAAAGAAGAGTATGTTGCCCATTGTAATGTTAAAATGTCTAAATTTTAAAAATAATGTGGGCTGATAACTCAATTAAAAATAGATTTGGTTTTGCTCCTGTCTTAGTCATTTCCCATTCCAACTCATATGTGATGACACGGTGATACCAGAAAGTGGGATATAGCTTTCTTTGGAAACAGTCAGTATTTCTCCTTTATATTAAGTGAGATCATTAGAGTATGAAGTGCTTCCTTCTTGGCCCTTTATTGGAGAATCAGGGATCAAGTTTAGGATCCAATCTCTGAAAAGTTTAGCTGCATGTTATGTTCCTTGCCAGGACTCTCATAAAAGCTCAAACCACTTTCCCTACCAATTTCTTCTAATATAGGAAAATATTTACTTATTTTTGCATAAGAGCTGAAGTTAACATGCAGCTATTTTGCAAGTTGAAACCAGAAGGCAGTAACATCAGATTTATATATATTTGAATGTAGATCAAATTGGGACGTAAACTGTTTCACAAGGGAGGGATATATTGTTGTACGTCAGGCCCAAATGTGTCTGTCTTACCTCGTGTGATAAGAGTATTTTAGGTAATATGTAATCTACAGCATATTTTTTTGTATTTTAGGAAGCTGAATATGGTGGACATGATCAGATAGATTTGTATGATGATGTTATCTCTCCATCTGCAAATAATGGCGATGCCCCAGAGGACCGTGATTATATGGACTCTCTCCCACCATCAGTTGGAGATGACGTAGGTAAAGGAGCAGCACCAAATGTTGTCTATACATATACTGGAAAGAGAATTGCATTGTACATTGGAAATCTTACTTGGGTAAGTGTTGGAATTCAGCTACACACATGCTTTTTTATTATGGGCAGTAATCTTACACTGATCAAATATACTCATTGTAGTTGACAGAATTTTACTAAAATATTTAACTTTTTGGCACATAATACAAGAAAAATAATTTACTGATATCTTAGAACAGAGAAGCAGGTTTTCCAAACATTTTAGTGAAAATCTTGGGGGAAGAATACAGTCCTGAGATGTTCATTAAAATGGAGGATATTTACAATATAAAGATTCAGTTGTGTCTTACTTGTAGAATAAGTTAAAGGTGTAAGGGGAAGCTTTCCTGGAAAGCATGGTAGGTTTGCCATCCTATTGGGGCTTTGGGGAAACTCCGAAGAGAAGGACCAGAATAAATTAATACTATCTAGTGCCTTATGCCTATAAACTGATCTATTTTGAATAATCCCTTGTTGAAGCTTTTACTTTTAAAAGAGAACTGTAATGTTATTTGAGGTTTCTCTGAGAATTCATCCTCAAAGACTGTGCCTTGCAGTGATTTTTCCAGGCAAAACTGTTCCAAACATCTGTCTTAAGAGTAGTGTCTGCAGTATTTTCAGGTAGTGCAGGTCTAGGAACCAAAATACAACCAGGGAAATACATTTTGTTGTTGGCACTAATTGTTGACCTTCAGTATGCTTTTTAAAAATAAAAATGTGTAAGATGCTAAATCAGTAACTGAAGTAATTAGCCTTTACTCTGACATTTAATCTGAAAACCAATTTCTCACCCCCTTCCATGCAAAATTCTGAGTTCATGGTTGCTTACTCTGCTAAAATTTATACTAGTGCCAGGCATGCAGGAAAATGCTTCATACTTTGTTTTAAGTGTTTTGTGTCGTTAAGTATTGCAGTATCCTGATTTCAGGCACTTTCCAGGTAAGTAAAGGAAATCTCGATTTATCAAACACTTAATTTAAAAACTTATTTCTAGAGATGGGATTTTCAAAACGCAGTGTTGGCCTAACTCTGCTTCCATTGAAGTCAATGGCCAATTGGCCAATTCTGAGTGTTTTTGAAAGTCTATATGTAACTTTTAAATCCGTATCGTTACTACTGACGTGGCATCTTAATCAGAACTATCTACAAAATTTTGTGTTTACCTTCTTATGGATTGTCAAGTTTTTCTTTTTTAAGTGGCATGAGATTCAGCAATGTAGTTTGCTTGCTGTGAGCCAGAAGGGTGTTGAGGGTTCTATGTTAGAGCTGGTGTGGGTGGGCTGGATGGTATATAAGGAGTTTTAAAATTTGCACACCCAGTTCCCACTCTCTCCTGAAATTTAGGGGGGTTCTGGAGTTAAAGGTTTTCTTCTTACTCCAACTCCTTCAGTACCAGTGCACACTTACGATCAGGGTGAAAGTGTTTACCTTCAGAAATGGATAATGTTTGACTTAGACATTTGCTTATAGCAGGGTCAGTTAGATGTTGGATGTCACATACCCAGGGCCACTGAAGTGGCTGATAAACTCTGCTTTTCTTACTCTTTTTCTGTTTTTTTTCCTCTGCCATCAGTAAGTAAAACAATACTTCTTAGGCCAAGGCTACACTTGCAGCTGTACAGCGCTGTGAGTTAAACCTGTCTTCGTACAGCTGAATAGGGAAAGCGCTGCAGCCTGTCCACACTAGCAGCTGCCCGCGCACTGACGTGGCTACATTTGCGGCACTTGCAGCGGCTTTGGGAGTGGTGCATTATGGGCAGGTATCCCACAGAACACCTCTTCGCATTCTGGCGCCGTGGGTTGTGGGAAGGGGGCGTAGGGTATGGTGCATTCTGGGTCCTGTCCCAACGCCCTGTGATGCATTGCTTCACATCCCAGCAATCCCTGTGTTTCCGTCCACAATTGGCGCCATCTTTCAATGGTTTCTTTGTAGCACGATCTGTGCTCCGTTTCGGTCAGTGGGAAATGAACCCCGAACTGTTGAGGAAAATACTGACAACTCTTGCCAGCACGTCATGTTTGGCAGTCGAGCTCTTCCTTAAGATCCACAATGACAGCGAGGAGTCCGACGATGAAATCGACTCGTGTAACGCGTACGACACGAACTTGCTTGTGGCATTCACGGACATGCTATGCACTGTGTAACGCCACTTTTGGGCTCGGGAAACCAGCACAGAGTGGTGGGATCACATTGTCTTGCAAGTCTGGGATGACGAGCAGTGGGTGCAGAACTTTCGAATGAGAAAAGCTACTTTCATGGGACTGTGTGAGGAGCTCGCCCCCGCCCTGCAGTGTAAGAACACGAGATTGAGAGCTGCCCTGATGGTGGAGAAGCGGGTGGCTATTGCAATCTGGAAGCTTGCAACTCCAGACTGCTATCGATTAGTATCGAACCAGTTTGGAGTGGGAAAGTCAACCGTTGGAATCGTGCTGTTGCAAGTTTGCAAGGCCATTAATCACATCCTGCTCAGAAGAACCATGACTCTGGGTAACGTGCAGGACGTTGTGGCTGGCTTTGAACAAATGGGTTTCCCTAACTGCGGAGGGGCGATAGATGGGACGCGTATTCCTATTCTGGCACCACCCCACCTAGCATCCGAGTACATTAATCGGAAGGGGTATTTCTCCATGGTTCTCCAGGCGCTTGTGGATCACCGTGGGCGTTTCATTGACAGTAACGCAGGCTGGCCCGGAAAGGTGCATGACGCACACATCTTTTGGAACACTGCCCTGTTCCGGAAGATGCAGTCCGGCACTTTTTTCCGAGACCAGAAGATCATGGTAGGGGAAATTGAAATGCCCACTGTGATCCTTGGAGACCCCGCGTACCCTTTAATGCCGTGGCTCATGAAACCCTACACAGGGAGCCTTGACACCAGCAAGGAACGGTTCAACTACAGGCTGAGTCAGTGCCAAATGACTGTGGAGTGTGCTTTTGGCCGTTTGAAGGGCCGCTGGCGATCTCTATATGGGAAGCTGGACTTGGCCAAACACAGCATCCCCACGGTTTATATCCGCGTGCTGTACCCTCCATAATATTTGTGAAGGGAAGGGTGAAATGTTCACTCAGGCGTGGTGGACCTCAGAGGTTCAACACCTGGAGGCTAAATTTGCACAGCCAGAGAGCAGGGCTATTAGAGGGGCCCAGCGTGGGGCTGCAAGGAATAGGGATGCCTTGAGGGAGCAATTTGAGGCTGAAAACCACCAGTAATGTCTCCTGCCCTGCACGGCCCTGAAGTGAAGTGGTTCCAATGTTATCAATAATCTGTCTTTGCTAAGCTGATTTGTGTTTGCTCAGCTAACTTGCGCTTCCTGTTTCTTTCCTGGGCTAAGGTATCTTTTACTTTATGCAATAATAAAGACTGTTTGCACATCCATTTATTAAAAAGAAAATACATGTATTAAAAAGAAACACAGCTGCTTGTGAGACAGAAAGGGCAAGGGGGTGGTGGGTGGTCTGGGGAATGGTTCAATCACAGGTTATGGTATTTCCTGCTCTCATACTCGGCCTTCCTGTCTGGAGTGCTGAGCAGTGACTGCTGCTCTTCAGGATGTCTATAATTCGGGATGAAGGTTGAGTGCAGTGCGTAAGGAGGGTCATAGTTTCCAGGGCTGGGTGGTGAAGCTACAGGTGTTGGAGGCAGCCGGTGTGGGCGATAAGAACCTGGATGTTGGGTGAAGTGTGCAGGAGGTGACATGGGGGCACAAGGCAAAGAGTTTTGGGACAATGGCTGCATGGGGGTGTGGGCGTGGTACTCTGCCTGCATGGCGACGAGCGCCTGGATAGAGTCCTCTTGGCGCACCATGATGCTAATCAGTTCCTTTGTGCTTTCCTGCCGGAGCTGCATGCTTTGCCGCTGGTGTAAAGCGTTTTCCTGCCGGAGCCTGCTTTTGTTCTCCCTCCACTCCTGTGCCTTTTGATTCTCTTAAAGAGATTGGTTCATAACTTCCTGCAGCATGTCTTCTTTCATTCTTCTGGGCCTCTTCCTGAGCCTTTGCAGCCTCTCAGCCGGTGATAAGAAGGATGCATCTGGAAGGCAAAATGCAACACTTAACAGAGGCATCATTGTTTTATGCCAGACAGAGCAATGATTCCCCCACACTTAAGGAGGGCACACACAGTCTCCAAAACAGCACAATTTCCCCGTCCCAAACAGAGCGCACAGAACCCACGGGAGCCCCAAAATGGTGAGTAAGCACAGGGTAAAGGGGGACTGATTGTTTCACGGATGTACTGTCCGGCGGGTTTCTGTGCCTTGGGGAGAGCCAACAGCTGCAGGGGGAACCTACACTGAACACTATCCCCACATTTTCCACAGGAGTTCGTCCTGGAAGATATCTCGCTGATGAGGGTGACTGGGGAAGCAAGGGAGGGTCTTCTACTGCAATGCGGATTCCGTCCTGGCCCATATGCAGCTTGCCTGTGTGCAGCAATGGTCCCCCCGCGGCACAGTGGCGCGGACACGTTAGCCTGACTGGGACAAGGACCACGGCGGCTCTCCCAATAAACCTGCACAAGCGCATTGCCTAAGCTCTGGCTGAGACTTTCGAAGAGATTACAGTGGCCGATTTCCACGATGTGATAGCCCACATCAATACGCTCTTTCGCATCTAGGCATTCGTGCAGCCCAAACCCTCCTCGCCCAAGGACCCCGCACTGACAAAACTCCTTCCCGGAAAAAAACCCTGCTTACTGTGAGCCTGCTCTTCTCTTTCTCCTCCACCGCGTACCGGCCGCTGCGACTGGCTCCCTTCCTCCTGGCTTCAGAAGAGCTCCTGGCTGCATGCCCCCAGGGAGTCAGGGGTGTCTCCCCCAGCCACAGCACCCTCGCTCCTGCTTTCTTCAACCTCCTCCTCTTCTTCCTCCTCCTTCTCCTGCTCTCCCGTGTCCACGGTGGTGCTCGGAATGGAGGTGGGGTCACCCCCAAGTATTGCGTCCAGCTCTTTGTAGAATCGGCGGGTTGTGGGGGGAGCACCCGAGCGGCTCTTTGCCTCATGGTCTTTGTGGTACGCACTCCGCAGCTCCTTTACTTTTATCCTGCATTGCATTGCGTCCCGGTCATGGCCCCTTTCTATCATGGCCCTTGATATCTGGCCGAAAGTATCGAAATTCCTCCGGCTGGAGCGCAGCTGGGACTGGACAGTTTCCTCCCCACAAACAGCAATGAGGTCCAGCAACTCGGTATTGTGCCATACTGGGGCTCGTCTGGCACGTGGGGGCATGGTTACCTGGAAAGATGCGCTGAGAACACTCCACGCCTGGCTGAGCAAACAGGAAGGGGATATTTAAAATTCCAAGGGAATTTAAAGGGTGGGACTGGCGGTTGGTCACCTGAGGCCAGGGCAGTAGAGTTCTAATTGATGACCAGAGTGGCTAGAACAGGCATTGTGGGATACTTCCGAATACTTGGAGAGGCCAATAAGAGCGCATTGGGTGGCCACAGTGGAGCCGCAGCGCACCAGCGGCAGCGCAACAAACGTTATTCCTCTCAGGGAGGTGGAGTACCAGCAGCGCTGTACGTGCCTTGCGAGTGTAGACGGTTAGTGAGTTACAGCGCTGCAGGCAGTTTTATTGCGCTGTAACTCATGAGTGTAGCCAAGGCCTTGGAATTTTGCTGTAAAGCTTCAAAAAAACCAGCAGTTCATGGTTCGGGATTTTAGTAAATTAAATTTCACTTGGGCCAGTTTTGGCACTGGTATAGAGCACCATGGATAAGGGGTGTAAGTGTGCTAACACATCTGAAAGGGAAGCACACTATTGGAATGGTCTCGAAATCTGACCTTGTTCAGAGATGTAGGATTTTGGGCTAATAGAAACTGAGTCATAATCTGTTTTAAATAGGAAAAATTTGCAATCCTTGAGGTATAAAACAAACAAAAAGAAGTGACTATCGAAATTGGTCAGATTAAGCCTTGCAGCCTTGAAAGTATGTTTTTGTTTTTCATAAAAACAAAACTTCTCAAACGTAGCTTTCTTTAAGATGGTGCATTATGTAGTAAGGGTGGTAATGCATGTCAGGTGCTGTTAGTGCCATATGTGTTGTATTACACGTCATTTGTCTGTTTGTATATTTTAGCAATGATCTTTTTGAGAAGTAACTAAATATTTTCTGGCCTTTTCTGCAAACTGCCACAGAAAACATCCAGTGAGATGCACTACTACTTAATCATTTTCACAATAAAGTAAAAAGCAATAGTACAAACGTACAGGATTAGACTGCTGTATTCATAGTGAAAATTGGCATCTTAATGTGTTTTGACATTTGAATGTAAAAATATTTTGCAGTGGACAACAGATGAAGACTTAACTGAAGCAGTGCATTCACTGGGAGTAAATGATATTTTGGAGATAAAATTTTTTGAAAACCGTGCTAATGGCCAGTCAAAGGGGTAAGAATTTGTAATCCATGTTTTTTTCTATTAGTCATTGATCTGCTACAGTGAGGGTGAGTGGTTCGTGTTTTCCGCAGCTAGCAATGAGATGTTTACTTTTGTTGGACAGCTAACATCTAGCTAGGGTTTTGTACCCTATTGTTTCACATTGATGACTAATTCAGTCACAGAAATAAGTTCTAAACACAATACTATAGGTTTCACTACTCCGTGAATAGGACTGTGATATTGGCATTCCTTATACATTCATTTTCCTAAATTTCAGACTGTGTGCTCTTAATTTTTTTAACCTCTCATCAGTGTGAATGCCTTCTTATTCTACCTTTTGTCAAATTCCTTTTTCAAAACTTGATTTGTTAGCCTTTTATTTCTCCATTTTTATTTTGCATAGCTCTGCCAGTGCCTCTCAGTCCCTACTAACAACACATCTCAGAATCCAGTAAATGGTTTTTTGTTTACTGTAAATTGTCAATTGTTTGAGTTTTGTGAGGTGGACAAACTGGCTATTTCAATTGTGATTTAAACTATATTTGATTTAAGGTCTCTGAGTGCCAGGTTAACAAAACACCTCCCTTCCTTTTTGGCGGGGGGTGGGTGGAGGGTGAGAACTATACTAACATTCACAGTACAGTTTTGATTAATCTATAATAGAAAAGAAGAATCAGTTGCCAGTTTTATCAACTACAGCTCAATGGTGGACGATCACGTCATTTGGTAAAATACGGATTAAAAAAAAGTCCTTTAGTTATCCAAAACCTAAAATAAGTTTCCTTAAGAAATCCTAATTTCTGGAAGAGGAAATATTCATTCTTTACCTTTGAGCTGCTTTGAAGGTTTCTATGAGAGAGACAGCTTTCCTTAATCCATTTGTTAAATTTATCTCTGCAGTGATTCTTTCCTTAATGAGGCTTTTTAGTCACTAGAAATGTGTTCAAAAATTGGAAATTGAAGTAAAGGGTCTAAATTTTGCGCACATGCCAGTTAAACAGGTGCATACTGTATGGTTGAGCAGAAGAAAAGTTACTTTCCCATCTCCATTCTTTTCATGGGCATTTCAGATTGAATGGTGGAAAAATTGTAATTCTTAAGTTCATATTTACATTTAGCGTTCTTTTCTCATATCTTTAGAGTTTGCTTTATGATTTTTCAAGTAACTTTAAGACTGAATTAACCAAGTTTGTGCGTAGGTTTTTTGTCAGATGTTCTTTTGCTTACCATGTATTTATTCTTTCTCTGGAAGGCCATCAGATTTTTCTGGTGCAAGAAATTGATGCAGCTTTTCCCCCTTTTTTTTTAGGTTTGCCCTTGTAGGTGTGGGATCTGAAGCATCCTCCAAAAAGTTGATGGATCTCTTGCCTAAAAGAGAATTGCATGGGCAAAATCCTGTTGTAACTCCATGCAATAAGCAGTTCCTGAGTCAGTTTGAAATGCAGTCAAGGAAAAGTAAGTCTTCTCTTCTTAGTTGCATTGTAACTTTAAAAAACAAAGGTCCATTTCAGGAAAGGTATTGCAGTGTGCACTCAGCCCATTATAACGTGTATGTCTCCAAATAGTTATGAAATGTTTACGGTTAGGGAAACTTATCAAAAGGTGTCTGGGGCTAATACCTTTATGGATCTTTTCCTATAGTTCTTTGAAAAATACTATGTGCATGAAAACATTCATACAACCAGATTGGACAAAATGAATACATTAACAACTTGGACATTTGCAGACAAATTGGACTAGATCCTGATATCTGACTGAGCTCTGCTTGTTGCAGGACCTGGAATGAGATGGATTTCACTGCTCTGTCCTTCGCATAGCAGTTGGGACATGGCATAGCTTTGAGCTGCCTGCGGGCTAGTATAACTGGCTTCTGAATGCAGTGGGCCCAAGGTGCTCTTCCATAGCATGAAATACTTTTTTGTTCTAGCCAAACCCCTTTCCTCGGCTGAATTCCCTATGATGGAAAATGGGGAAAAAAGGAGGTTTGATGTGCAGCTGGCTATGCCAGTCTGATCACACCAGGGGAATTCTTGAATAAGTGAGCTTTGCTGAGGCTTTGTTCTGGTGGACCAATGTAATGCAACCAGAGCAGGGGCCAGGATTTGACCCATTAAATCCACTTCACTCCTTTTGAAAGGAAAGAAATTATCAAGAAATAAAAACTGCACAATGGGAAACACATTTTTACATGAAACAAAAAAATTCTAAAAAAATCATCAATGAACTTCTGATGTGAGTAAAAATATTCATGAACCTTTTGTATCATATTCTTTATTCAGATTCTATGCTTGGTTCCCTTCTCCACATGCAGGAAGAAAGGGGAAAAGGAACTAAGTATAGAGGCAAAATAAAAACAGCTATGATTCACTCCCTGGACTTCTGGTTTGTACATGCCTCTCACTGGTGGCTGACAGCTCAAATCCACTTGTGGCTCTTGCCCATGGCTTCTGTTTTCTCTTCTCCTTTATTATGTAGCAGTGAGTCCCTAAAAGAGTTAGGTAGGCAGGCGCCTCCATGTTTCCAGGTCCTTTTGCAGGCTTCCAGGCTCTTTTTTCTTCTTCCCTTTCTATCTATTTAGTGAAGAACCTAGATATCTGTTGTAGAAGCAGCTCGACATAAGAAAAGCACCATGTGATCATCCACCTTTCTATCTGTGGACCCCTAGTTGTCTGCAGACCACATTTAGGAATCTTTGGTGTAGTGGCCTCAGCATGGGACAGGTGGTTAAGAGATTGAAATACAGTCGCCAACTGTTCCACTGATTTGCTGAAAAAATTTGGACTAGTCACTTAACTTCCCTGTGACTCTGTTTCCCTGTCTCTAAAATAGGGAGAAAAGGATGCTTTAAAATGCACTTTGAGAACTGTGCATGAAAAGTTCTATATAAATACGAAGGGTTAGTACTCAGCATTACTTCAGTAACTATTGAAGAGCGCACAGCAGTGTTCCCCCCTCCCCCAAACCAAACAAAAATGAACTCGCTCGGTCGTGAATTGGAAAAAAAACCCAAAACCTTCATGTTATGGAATGATAATATACTTTTGCTTCCCCATTGCAGCTACACAATCAGGCCAGATGTCTGGAGAAGGTAAAGCCGGTCCTCCAGGAGGTGGCTCACGTGCAGCATTTCCACCAAATAACAGAGGACGAGGCCGTTTTCCAGGTGGCATTCCAGGTGGGGACAGATTCCCTGGACCTGCAGGACCAGGAGGACCACCGCCTCCTTTCCCAGGTAAAGACACTAAAACCTTTGTTTAATTTCCTAGCTTACCACTTTCAGTTTTTAATATAGCCAAATATTAATATAGCACACTTTTTCTAATTTGTTTTGGGAATTACAAAGACCCAGCGAATTGGACTTGTTTACAATAAGTCTTCACTTTGTCACTGGAATGTAGGATTCTATGGGAGCTCTGTGTCACGGTTCAGCATAGGGAAATCCAACTTCTGATATCAAAGGGGTGTTTTCAGGCTCCAGAGAAGTGGAAGCATGAGTATAAACAAACTTGATAACAGTATTGTAACAAAAATCCTTAAAGTGATAGATAATTTTATTTAGTGTCACAATGTATATTTTAAAACAACAGTTACACTGGCTCACCACTCTGAGCAGGCTTGTCCTCGCTGATATGTTAGTTCAAGATATCCAGTTAGCCTAGTTTGAGTGAGAGCAGTTACTGCAAAACAACACTCAAGCAGCACAGAGCGACTGTATTAGCAGCACAGTGTAGCTGTGTTCTTCGAGTGCTTGCTCATGTGCTTTCCATGTTAGGTGTGTGCACACTGCATGCACCATTGCTGGAGATTTTTCCCTCAGTGGTATCCTTCAGGCAGGCTCTAGTGCCCTCCGGAGCTGTGCGCTTATATGCCAGTATAAGGGGCACCACTGCCATGCACCCTCTCAGTCCCTTCTTACCACTTGTGATGGTTGCTGGAACGACCGCTTTCTTCCCTGTGGTTTTTGGACTCTAACTTCCTTCTTAGTTATCATAGTTCAGTGTGTGTATATATAGTTTTTGTAATTAGTGTTGGTGTACATAGTGTAAATAGATAGTTCCTGTCACTGAGAGCCTCCTTTGCCCAAGGGGTTGGTCATGCCCTGGTCCCCGGGCTTCAAACGTTGTGTCTCCTGTGGTAAAAACCTATGCCTGTGAGTGACCTGCACTCCAGCTGCTTGAAGTGCTTGAGGGAGACTCATGTGAAGGACAATTGCCAGATTTGTCGTGACTTCAGACTCCACACTAAAAAAGACAGAGACGTTAGGCTGAAGGCTTGGACGTGTCAGACCTAGGGTAGGGAGCCCACCTCAACAACCTCAGAACTCAGGGCCTCTGGTCCCAAGAACTCTCCTTGCATATAAATATCAGGCCGTTCAGGGCAATATGCTTAGCATGCCAAGTGTTCCTTCCCCAGATCTCAGGTGAGATGCTGCAAGTCCTGACAGACAGTACCGTGGCCATGTTCTATATCAATAAACAGGGAAGGGCTTGATCTTTGGCCCTGTGTCAGGATCCCATCTGTCTGTAGGACTTCTGCACGAAGCACTCGAGATGAATAGAGATGTCACATCTCCCTGGAGCCCGGAATGTACTGGCAGATTCCCTTCAGCAGATCCTTTTTCTCTCACAAATGGTCCCTTCGCCCAGAGGTAATCGGGTTCATCTTCCAAAGGTGGGAGCTCCCCAGGTGGACCTGTTCACTAACAGGCAGAACAGGAAGTGCCATCAGTTTTGTTTCCTGCCCAGGCTCCCTCTCTGACACTTTCCTGCTCCTGTGGACAGATCTCCTACTTTATGCCTTTCCCCCGATCCCCATGGTTCACAAGGTCCTCCTAAAAATCAAACGGGACAAGGTGAGAGTTATTCTGATAGTCCAGTGTGGCCACATCAACACTGGTTTGGCATGCTCCTGGATCTGTCGGTAGCGACTCCACTCTCGCTCCTACTCCATTTGGACCTAATTTCAGAAGACCACGGACGGTTGCTTCATCCAAACCTCACCTGCCTGCACTGAACTGCATGGATGCTTCATGTCTGAACCCAGAGGAACAGGCTTGCTTGGAACAGGTCCGGCAGATCTTGCTAGATAGTAGAAAGCCTACCACCAGGGCTACCTACCTGGCCAAGTGGAAGTGCTTCTCAATTTGGGCTTCTCAGCGTATGCTCTCTCCATCTCGATCTTCCCTCCAGTTTGTCTTGGACTATTTGTTCCATATAATGTAGCAGGACTTGGCCCTCGCGTCTATCAAGGTGAACTTAGCAGCCATCTCTACCCTCCGGTGAACCCCAGGTCACGGTTCTCCCACTAAATGATAGTACTGTTTCTCCAGGGGCTGGAGAGGCTCTATCCTCAGCCCCGAACCAACCCATCCCTTCTGCTCCCCTCCTTCCCCCCCCGGGACTTAAACCTGGTTCTGTCAAGTCTCCTGGTTCCCCTCTTTGCTCTTTTAGCATCATGCCCCCTGCTATTTCTCTCTTGGAAGGTCGCCTTCCTGGTGGCGATCACCTTAGCCAGAGGGATCTCTGAAATCAAGGCCTTTACGTCAGAACCGTGATGTTCTTTAAGGACAAGGTCCAACTGCGCTCCCATCCAACCTTCCTACCAAAGGTGGTGTCACAATTCCATAACAACCAAGCCATTTTCCTACCAGTCGTCTTCCCGAAACTTCACAAGAACTCTGAGGAATGACGGCTTCACTTGTTGGACCTTGGATGTGTCCTCCCTTTTTATGCTGAGAGGACTAAACCCTTCCGCAAGTCCACACAACTCTTTGTTGCAATAGTGGAAAGGATGAGAGGGCTTCCTGTGTCAGCTCCGAGGATCTCATCCTGTATGTATAACCACCTGTATTTGGGCTTGCTCTGGCCACCTTAACCGTTCACTCTACAAGAGCCCAGGCTTCGTAAGTAGCGTTTCTCGTGCAGGTCCCAATCCAGGACATCTGCAGAGCCGCAGCCTGCTCGTCGATACATATCTTCGCATCCCACTACACCATCACCCAACAGGCCTGAGATGATACTAGTTTCAGAACAGCAGTGTTGCAGTCAGTATGTCCATGAACTCCGAGCCCATCTCCTTGGGTACTGCTTGTGAGTTATCTAACATGGAATGGACATGAGCAAGCACTCGAAGAAAAAATGGTTCTTCTTCGAGTGCTTGCTCATATGTATTCCAATTAGGTGTACGCGCCGCGCGTGCATGATCGTCGGAAGATTTTTACCCTAGCAACACTCGGTGGGCCGGCTGGCGCCCCCTGGAGTGGCGCCATTGCGGCACCTGATATCTACCTCAGCCGGCCCAGCGCCCTCTCAGTTCCTTCTTACCGCCCGTGATGGTCGGATCTGTGGAGCAGCATAGCTGATCTCCACCTCCCTAGCTTGCTTGTTCAATTTGTGAAGGAGAGGCACAGCCAGCAGCCCCTGCACCTAAGTCTAAGGAAAAGGGATTTCCCCCAGAAATCCAGGCAGAAGTACTCAACCCTGATTGAGGAAGGCAAAAAGGTGGCCAGAACATCTTTGCAGGCCTTCTTGGATGTCTCCGAATCGGCGACTGGGACACCGGCATTGGGTGTTGCCATATGCCGTATCTCGTGGCTGCAGTCCTCTAACCTCCTGGCGGGGGCACAATTCACGATTCAGGTCTTGCCCTTCAATGGGCAAGGCCCTTGTCTTCTCTGAAAAACAGACTCGAGACTTCACACCCTGAAGGACGACCGCACTATAATACGGTCGCTGGGGCTGCATACCCCTGCCACGCAGCGCTGGCCCGTCCGGGCCCTCGAGCATCGCCCCTACCCTACGCCCAGGCCTAGGCAGGACTTCATTAGAAGACCAGGCCAGGTGGTACAAGGAGGCAGCCTGTTATCAGGCTGGCCAGAACCAGGGCCCCCCCCCTAAGCCATCGATGGGGCCCGAACAAAATGCTTGAAGTTGCAGCATCACTCCCTGTCCCTCTTCAGGGACCCTTCTCATGAGCAACTCCTAATTCAGGAAGCGCAAACGCTCCTCAATATAGGGGCAATAGAGGAGGCTCCAAGGGAGTTCGGAAAAAAAAAAAAAAAAAAAAAAAAAAAAAAAAAAAAAAGGTGGGAGGTTTACTCCCGTTATTCCTAATCCCCAAATCAAAACGGGGGTTATGTCCTATCCTGGACCTTCGCGAACTCAACTAATTCATGGCAAGTTGAAGTTCCTCATGTTTTTTCCCTGGGTTTTATTATACCTTCATGGGATCCTGGAGGCTGGTACGCTGCCCTCGACATGAAGGATGCGTACTTCCACATAGCTACTTACCTACTTACCGACACACAGACGTTTTCTTCGCTCTGTAGTCGACCAAAGGCACTTTCAATCCACCGTCTTTCCCTTCGGCCTCTCCACGGCTCTGAGGGTTTTTCACGAAGTACATGGCCGTTGTAACGGCTTCTCTTCGTCAACGGTGAACCCAAGTATTCCCATGTCTCGACGACTGGCTCATCTGCGGCAGCGCCAACAGCCAGGTCCAGTCGCAGGTTCAGATTTCCATGAGCTTGACTCTCACTCGACAGTTCCTGCAGAGCTTCCCAGCTTACCAGCATGAAGCTGCCTGGGTCTACTGGGTCTCATGGCGTCCTGCACGTTCGTGATCAGACACGCCACTTACGGCTCTGTTCGTTCCTGGCCTGGCTCTTGCCAGCGTGTCACCCACACAGAGACAACATGGTTGTGGGACTGAGGGTACCATCGCAGGTCCTAGCCTCCCTAGACTGGTGGCTGGACCCCAAGAAGGTGCCATAAGGGGTGCCATTCCATACCCCACAGCCCTCCCTGGTCCTGACCACAGACGCAGGAGCTGCGGGCAGTGCGTCTTGCCTGTCAAGCCTTCTCCAAACACCATCAGGATCGTTGTGCTATAGTCCTCATAGGCTACACAACGGCCATGCTTTTATATCAATAGGCAAGCAGGGGCACGTTCGTTCCTGCTCTGCCGAGAAGTCATATGATCGTGGGAGTTCTGCATAGCCCACTCCATCCACCTGGTAACCTCCTTTCTCCTCAGGGTTCAGAACACCTTGGTGGACCGCCTCAGCAGACCCTTCCAGGCTCCAGAGCGGCCCATTTGCCCGGATGTTACTCACTCTGTCTTCCGGGGCTGGGATTTTCCCACATACACCTGTTCGCGACTCGCGAGAATCGCACGTGCCACGTGTTCTGCTCGATCCGGGACGCTCCCCAGGCTCCCTGATGGACGCCTTTCTTGGGCCTTGGACGGATCACCTGTCCTATGCCTTTCCCCCATTTCCACTGATCTGCAGGGTCCCGCTCAAGCTGCGCAGGGACAGGGCCCGCCTACTCCTAATCGCCCCGGCGTGGCCCAGGCAGTACTGGTACACTGCTCTCCTAGAGCTCTCGATGGCCGCCCAGATCACTCTCCCTTTGTGGCCGGACCTGATTACTCAGCAGCATGACAGGGTCTCGCACCCTGACCTGCAACCTCTCCACCTCACGAGGTGGCCGCGGCATGGCTGAACCGGTCCGAGTTATGTTGTTCCGACCCGGTTCAACAGGTTCTTTTGAGTAGCGGAAAGCCCTCTACCAGGTCCACCTACTGAGCCAAAAGGAAAACGTTTTCCTGCTGGTGCGCCCCTCGGGGTATCGCCCCTCGGTGGCGGCGATCTTGGCCTTTTCACTCTGGCGAGAGTGGGCACTCGATTTTTCCAACCCCATGGCCACTAGCTTCCTCAAGGGGTTGGAACAGCTGTACACACTAGTCCAGCATCCGGCCCCTGCATGGGGGCCTCAACGTTGTGATAACCAGGCTCATGGGGGCCCCATTCGAGCCTGTGATCACCTGCTCGATCCTGTACCTCTCCTGGAAGACTGCCTTCCTTGTAGCCTCGGCGAGGCATGTATCTGAGCTCAGAGCGCTCACTTCGGGACTCCTTACACGGTGTTCCATAAGGACGAGGTACAGCTGCGACCACACCTGGCCTCCCTCCCTGAAGGGGGTCGGCCTTTCATGTCAACCAAGACATTTTCTGCTGGTCTTCTACCGGAAGCCGTATGCTTCTTCAAAGGGATCGACATCTTCGCTCCCTGGCCATCCATAGGGCCCTCGCCTCCTACGTCCAGCGGACAAAGCCCTTTTGCAGAACGACTCAACTGTGCGTTACTATGGCAGACCGGATGAAGGGCCTCCCGGTCTCCTCCCAACGCATCTCCTCCTGGATCACGTCGTGTATCCGGGTGTGTTATGACTTGGCTGGTGTTCCCACCACGCACCTTGCTGCCCACTCCACCCGAGCTCAAGCCTCGTCCTCCGCCTTCCTGGCACATGTACCTATACAGTACATATGTAGGGCAACAACCTGGTCATCGGTGCACACCTTTGCCATTCATTATACCATAGTCCAGCATCCCAGAGAGGACGCTGCATTTGGTTCACCAGTCCTGCGGTCTGCAGTTTCTCACTCCGACCCCACCGCCTAGGCAAGGCTTGGGAGTCACCTAATTGGAATACATATGAGCAAGCACTCGAAGAAGAAAAGACGGTTACTCACCGTAGTAACTGTTGTTCTTCGAGATGTGTTGCTCATATCTATTCCAAACCCGCCCTCCTTCCCCACTGTCGGAGTAGCCGGCAAGAAGGAACTGAGAGGGCGCTGGGCCGGCTGAGGTAGATATCAGGTGCCGCAATGGCGCCACTCCAGGGGGCGCCAGCCGGCCCACCGAGTGTTGCTAGGGTAAAAATCTTCCGACGATCATGCACGCGCGGCGCGTACACCTAATTGGAATAGATATGAGCAACACATCTCGAAGAACAACAGTTACTACGGTGAGTAACCGTCTTTTACTAACCTTTCGTAACTGTTCTTCAGGATGTGTTGCTTGTGTCCATTCCATGATCCACCCCCTTATCCCTCTGTTGGAGTTAACCTGCAAGAAGGAACTCAGAGGGGTGTGGCCGGTGGCACCCCTTATTACCGGTGCATAAGCTCGTGGCTCTTGAAGGCGTTTGAACCAGCCCGCCGGATACCATTGACGGAAAAATCTCCGGCAATGGTGTACGCATCACACGCACACCTAACATGAAATGGACATGAGCAACACATCTCGAAGAACAACAGTAACGAAAAGTTCATAACTGTTTTTTCCTATTACATTAACTTGAACATCACAGCACTCGAGCTTTAACTCATGCCCTCTGACAGTCCAGCTAGCTCGAGTTTAAAGCACCTCTTCACTTGAGCTAGAGAGTTTTGTGTGTGGACGGGAGTCAAGTTCTGGGGGAACACTAAAGTTATACCTCGAGCTGATACGGCATTGAAGAGAAACCCTCTGCGTGTTGTGGGGCAAGTTTAAGTATCTCTAATAGGTATGATTGTGCAGCGAAATGTGTTGTCAGTAACATTCAGATTTAAATGAACACTCAAACTGAAAATCATTAATTTAAAAAAGAGCTGAAAGCAGATTTGGGTGCTACACCCGGCCTTAGCTTTCCTTAACAATACTTGTGGCTTTACAATCACTTTTCTGTATTTAAATACATATATTTTCTTTCTCTGTGAAAGACCCACAAAAACAGCAAGGTTAAGCTTTTCCAGTACTAGTAGCATTTGGTGTTACTTGTATCAATAATAAGTGCCAGATTTTCAGACAGCAATGTGACTTTAACAAAATATTAATGATGTCCCTTTAAATGTTAGTAGTCAAGTACTTGTTTGAACTTTATCAAATGATAATTTGCTTTTTCCAAAAGTGGGAATGCATAATGTCTCTTGCACATCAAAATTGTTCAGTAAGACTTGCAAAAGTTTGGTTAAACTGATTTAATTATGGAAATAACTTTATTTTCCCATTTTTCTTTCAGCTGGACAAACTCCACCACGTCCACCTCTAGGTCCTCCTGGTCCACCAGGCCCACCAGGTCCTCCACCTCCTGGTCAAGTTCTTCCTCCTCCATTAGCTGGGCCTCCTAATCGTGGTGACCGTCCACCACCACCAGTTCTGTTTCCTGGACAACCCTTTGGTCAGCCTCCGCTGGGTCCACTTCCTCCTGGTCCTCCACCTCCAGTTCCAGGCTATGGTCCCCCTCCAGGTCCACCACCGCCACAGCAGGGTCCACCTCCGCCTCCCGGTCCTTTTCCCCCTCGTCCACCTGGTCCACTTGGGCCTCCCCTGACACTTGCTCCTCCTCCACATCTTCCTGGGCCACCTCCAGGTGCTCCCCCACCTGCTCCACACGTGAATCCAGCTTTCTTCCCCCCACCAACCAATAGTGGCATACCTACTTCAGACAGTCGTGGTCCACCACCAACAGATCCATATGGCCGACCTCCACCTTATGACAGGGGTGACTATGGGCCACCTGGCAGGTGAGTGCTTTTAGTGTAGTGTCCTTGGTAGCACATTTATTCCATGTAGGAGGCATCAGATTCTTTTTGGCTTTTAAGTAGCTTCTTTTCCACTTTCTTCACTAAAACATCTGTCAGAATGTGTTTCTAGGTGTGGAAGCATCCTCAGATGCAGTGTCCATCTCCTCCTCTTTTTCCCTCTTCAACTCAGACCTCTTTCTGCCTTCACTTTTTGTAATTTTGGTGTCATCACTGACCTTCTCCAACATTTTCTATTTCTATCTGGCATTGCCTCTGCAGTGGTTTATTTATGCTTTTGCCTCAGCTCTACCTCTAGAAATCTTCACCCTCATCTTCTCTTACTCTGACTGTTTGGCAACTGTCTTCTCGTGGCCTTTCCAAATCCCAGCTCTGCAGACTCCATCCTGTGCAAAATGCTGTTCTTTTACTTAACATTTATATAGTGCAGTATTTGTAAGTACAGTATAGTACAAAGAACCACGACTATATCGCCCTCATCTTCATGCAATGCCACTGGCCCCCATTCTTGTCAGGATTGGTATCCTTGTCACAAAAACCCTCCATGGATTTTCTCCGCCTCTGGGACTTTTACCTTTCTTTCTCTCCCACCTCCATCTGCTTATCTAGTACTAATCTTGCTATAGTTGGTGCAAAATCCTTCTCTGCAACTCCTGCTATCTGGAACAGCCTTCCTGATTCTCAAATCTTATCTGAAATATGTCTTCTCCTTTGTCTATACCTCTTAGTTTCTTTATACCTCCACTCTTGTTTATTATCCATTGTATTTGTGTTAAACTCTGTAAAGCATTTGGGGACAGTATGTAAGAAAGGCACTGTACAAAATGAAGTTTTATTGTATTTACATGTAGATCTTATGAGTTATATTGGTCATGCTTCCAGTGTGAGGAAGACATGTGTATTCTGTCCTTTAATATTAATTTTATTTTTTCTGTTTCTGTTTGGACATTGGTTCTGGTTCTTCCAATTATGGAATTCAAAAGTAAAAATCAATTATTTATAAATGTAATGTTCATATAGAAATTGTATGGAAATTTAGAGCATTTGGCATAATTACCTTATATATAATCATCATAAACACCAGGTCTTTTCTGGTATCCAAGATTGAGGTTGTCCACAGTTTGTAGAAGGATGGGGGAGGAAAAGGGTGGGAGAACAGGACAGAACCACTGCACTTGCTGTCCAGTATTTTCATTATAATAATTTCAAAATTACAATCCATAACTATTTAAATTGTCATTAATTATATATCATAGGCGTTTCACTGGAAATAACATGTCCATAAGAGAACAATTACATATTCCATTGTATTGGAGGCATACGAAAAATAATACTCAAAACTCAGGGAGGTATGAATTTTTAGACATTTCCTCTTATGCTAAACTGGCTATAGGATCTTGTTCCACTTCTTGCTCTTAAGAGGATAGCATTGCTTATCATTCTGCATTTTCTTTCTACCAGAATAACTAACACTATTTTAGTAATATTATCCAGCAGTGAGCCAGTTTAACAGTCTCATTAACATCATCCTCCAGATATTCTGTATAACAGAGACTGGCTGATAGAACACTACAGAATTGGATGGGAAATTTTTTATCCCCGTTTTGTATAGGTTAATTTCCATTTCTATAGAAACCAAATACATGTGATCGATAAAATATTTACAGCATTCAGCGAGAATACAAGAATTCCCTTTTACAACCCTAAGTGTAAGCTTGACACTTTCTCCTTAAGATTTCTTGCTAAAACAGTAAATTGGAGCACCCTTGAATATGACCAGAAAAATATTGGAAATTAAAGCAGAAGTAAAATCTTTGAAATGTTATTCAGGAGGTGGAGCATTAATAATGCTAGACCATATTTACTTCATCTTCTGCATAACTTAAGTCCTGATGTAATAGTTAGAGCAGGGGACTGGGAGCCACGAACTTATGAGTTCTAATCCCATTTTTGATATAAATTCCAGCTCTGACTGGGCAAATCACCTGACTCCCCTGCCTCAGTTTCCCCATCTATACAATAGGGATAATACCTGCTGGTGTTATAGGGATGTTGTGAAGATTAGTTAAAATTTTGTAAAGCATTTTGAAGATGGAAAGCACAATATAACTGCTTCTAAATCTTCAGTATAAATGGATGATCAAAGATAACTTAAGCACATTTACACAGCAGATGTTTTAATGGTATTGTACTTTTTTTGCCTGCAAGTTTTGTATCATAAAACTTTTTTAAAAACGAAAACAAACCAAAAAAACAAAAATCTGCTTTCTGTCCTGTTTGTCACTTTGCTTAAAGTTGCAAACTTGAGTTGTTAACCGCAATGCTATCTTCACAAGCTTTGGGTTACTTTTTTAAACTTTAGTTTTATTAATTGCAGAGAAATGGATGCTGCAAGAACACCTTTAAGTGAAGCAGAGTTTGAAGAAATCATGAATAGAAATAGGGCCATCTCAAGCAGTGCCATTTCAAGAGCTGTGTCAGATGCCAGTGCTGGTCAGTAAATCTTTAGTGTCCCTCCTGTTCCATCCCACTAAAAGCAATTTTATATAATTTCCCCATGGGAATCTTGGAGATGTGAAGCCACTTTGATTGTTTTAAAAAAAAGAGTGCTGTCCTGATTGTAGGTTTTCTTGTGACTGACTTGAACTATACTCAAATTAGATTTATGTGGACATTTGCTGGGTACAAATATATACCATGTTTTTAATAGTTGGTCCACAGAAGTGGCTTCAGTGGCTGTTGTAGAGAAGACCAGCTGTCAAAGGATAATGGTTTTACAAATAGATTTTTATTACATTTTAATCTCTTTAATCCACTAACATCAAATTTACTTTCTTCTTTTCAGGGGACTATGGAAGTGCTATAGAGACCTTAGTAACTGCTATTTCCTTAATTAAACAATCCAAAGTATCTGCTGATGATCGTTGTAAAGTACTTATTAGCTCTCTGCAGGATTGCCTTCATGGAATTGAGTCCAAGTCTTATGGTTCTGGATCAAGGTAAAGCTTTCCTGTTTCATTCACTAGCTGCTCTCTAAATAAACAAGACCTATAAAGGATAGAAGAAAGGTGTTTTATCCTCATTTTACAGATGGGAAACTGAGGCACAGAGTAATTAAGTGACTTGCGTAAAGTCACACAGGAATTCTGTGGTAGAGCTAGAAATTGATCCTAGATCTCCTGAAACCCAGTCGATTGTCCTAAAGACAAGGCCATCCTTCCTCCCCAAACTGACCTCTGTAGCCTCATTTTTAATGTAATTTTAATTAGAATTATATTTCTTTACATGCTGCAATAATAGCATGTAAACATCAAACTAAATGAATTACAAACTTGTGAATGGATTGATGGATAATCATGGTTATGAATGTAGTTATCAAAATTAATTACTCTTACTCTAAATTATACAAAATCTGTTTTCATTTTTATGATAGTTATCTGTATTCTTGTCTAGATAATTATGAATTTTAAATGGCAAGAAAATTGGATAATGTTCTTCCGTCATCATCATAATTATGTGTAAAGGCTACTAAGAGAAGACATGGGGGAGAAAGGCAGATTGAAGTCCATCAGGCTTTACCCAATACTAACCGGAGATATTCATATTTCTTCTAGAATTAACTCTACACGGAATTTGAACAGATATTCAGTTTGTAGTCAGTCCAGATACTGTACTAATAGTGTAACTTACTGATATTCATAGTCAAACAAATTCAATACCACTGTCCCTACAAACTTGCAATACCTAAAATGGCTGCCACAGTTGCAGCAGCCATTTTAGGTTGGATGCATTCCCATGAGCAACTGTCTTGTCATCCTCTCCTCAGTTTTCTCTACCTCCTTCCTTTCTCCTTTCAGTCTCCAGTACTAGCACATCTTCTCAAATGGTAAGAGCAGGAAATAGATAATGTTGTGCTGAGTCTGCTGCTGGAATCCTCAAAAGTGAAGAAGAAATGGGTTAATTTGGAAGCGTGGGAGTAGGGTACATATTCAGAATTCTCAGAATACCAAGTCTGAACTATTAAGTATTTGGTGGCTGCTTGAAATAAAAAAAAACAGATTTACCCCCTCTGTGCACTATACACACTCGCATCTCTGTATCAAAACAAACGTCTCTTTTTTTTTTTTTTTTTTCTTTCTTCTCAGCATTCTTGTTTGAGCATTTTCATTTTATTAAACAGGCAGAACTTAACACATCTTAATTTTCTGGTGTTGTGTGTGTATTTTGAGTAAAAATTAATGAAGTAATTTCTTTTAGAAGACGTGAACGGTCAAGAGAAAGGGACCACAGCAGGTCAAGAGAAAAAAGCAGGCGTCACAAGTCCCGTAGCAGAGATCGCCATGATGACTATTATCGGGAAAGAAGCCGTGAACGAGAGCGACATCGTGATCGTGACAGAGATCGTGATAGAGAACGTGACAGAGAACGAGAGTATCGCCATCGTTAGAGAAGGTGGGCATTTCAGTTTTATGTTGTGTAGGGTTGATGGTTACTTGAATTAACAGTAACTGCTTTGGCTTTGGGATTATTTATATAGTAAATGTGTATACTTAATTGTGGTCCAGCAGTATGTATTGAATTCTTTCCTTCTTGTAGAATCTGAAGAGAACTTTGGTAAGTAATGACAGGTAACTATCTTGACTTGATGTGGGTTTTTTTTTCTTTTGCTAATTGCATGAATATGTAATTTCTGTGGTGTGGTGTTAATCTTTTCAGTTTTTATGGATGGGAGGATTAAATATGTTCCTGAAAAGGCAATAGTAAATCAAACTAATCAAAAGGAGTCTGTTCTTGCTTATGTGAACTCTGAAGATTAGGATACCCACAACTCTTAATCACATTTTGCAGTTTCATTTAAAGATTTAGAAATGTTTAAATTGTGATTATTTCACTGTAGGCAGTCTTTGCATATATACAATCTGAAGGCCTAAGTCCTACAGAGCTAGCTAAGTTCTTATACAGGTGAATTTTCTGTTGGTTGCAATGAAAGTTTTGCTCGAGTAAGGACTGAAACAGGATGTGGCTCTTTATTTTATAAAATGTGACCTCTTAATATTTCCTTGTCCGTGAACTAAATTCAGGTGTTGTCCCCTTTCAGTTTTCTGTGCTGCACAATTGGTGATAGAATTTCTGCTTATAATCTAAAGATTGCTGAACAAATGTACAACACCGGGAATGAGTTCTTTTTAGGTTATTTTACACTCACTAAATGTTTCAGACATTCACAGTCCTTTTATGGATTAAACTTTATTTAAAAAAACAAAACAAAAAAAACCCCATGTAATTAGCTGTAGAGTAGCACTTTGGGTAGACACTTGAACTCTGGCTAGCCACTGAAAAAATGTCAGTGTAAATAGTCATTGCATATGTAACTTAGTTATATACACAGTTTGAGGATCTTGAATTGAAATTGCTTGATTTTTCTTGAATTTGACAATTGAAACCAAAACCTCTCTGTCATTTGGAAGTCATAATTTTTTCCTATCCTTGCGTATTTAGAACAGTTCCTTAATATACTATGTTAAAAGTCACACTCGGAAGAAATGTCTCCTGACAGTACTTTATTCTTATGTTTACCTTACAAATTTGAGAAACGAAGTTTTAATGTGGCATTCAGTCATAGAAATTCATTCAAAAGACATTAATATAGTTGGAGCAAAACTATTTTGGGAATCATGAAAATCTTAGTAAGCCTTAAGTAAAAGGAGTTGGTATAAACCACTTAAATTGAATGTCAGTTTTTCTTGGCACGCCTTGTAGCATTTCTATGCACTAGAGACCCAAGTCTGACCTTCAAACGTCTGATCCCTCTTAATATTGGGACAATATGTATTGTCCTTGGTTCATGCATTCCTTAGTGGCTGATCCATACAGTAATGGCCTATGGAAGGGGAATCAAAGGCATACCTTAATCGCTTAAGTGACAGTGGCCACTGTTTTACTTTGTACTGTGTAGTATTTTAGTACAAACATGCCTGGAATTGTAGAAAAATTATTCACCATGCTTGCTAAGCATAAAATGTCGGAACAGAAAGTTTCAAATTTACATGATTGAATGTGGTTTCTTTCATTAAAGTGGATTTTTCTTAGCTACCACGAATTTGTTTTTAAATGTACAGTAGAACCTCAGAGTTACGAACACCTTTGAAATGGAGGTTGTTTGTAACTCTGAACAAAACATTGTGGTGGTTCTTCCAGTAATTTAAAACTGAACATTGAGTGAATACAGCTTTGAAACTTTATTATGCAGAAAAAAATGCTGCTTTCCCTTTATTCTTTTTAGTAGTTTTTGTTTAACACAATACTGTACTGTATTTGCTGCTGCTGCTTCTTTTTTGGTGTGGTCTCTGCTGCTGTCTCTGGTACTTCTGGTTCCAAATAGTGTGTGGTTAACTGGTCAGTTTGTAACTCTGGTGTTCATAACTCTGAGGTTCCGCTGTATTTAAGTGCTACACGTAGGTAGTATTCTGTAGGAGGTAACCCAGTTGAGCGGTGGTCCCAATTAAGGTGGGAAGGTACTTTGGATGCACTTCATTATTGAAGCATTATATTTTCATGTATTCAGACCAGGTGTCTGTATCGTGGAACTTCTATACTAAGTATAGATATATTTTCTCCCACAAAGTGTCTGAGGGAACATGGTTGCATTTAGTATTTACCATAACACTGTTTTTTTTAATGTATGTATGTATTTATTTATTTATTCGTTTGTTTATATGCTCACACATTTTAAGCATGCTGTGTGAGATTATCTGAATTATTATTTATTCAACTCTCAGTACACGTGGGATTTACATATGCAACCTCTGTTTAAATTTGTATGTTGTGCACCAGGACTCTCATTAGGATTAAGAGTAGTTGAGTAGATAAATTCCCCTTCATCAAGAGGAAAATAGACTGCAATAACTTTATTTAAAAGACAGATTTAGTGAACTACATGCAAATGAGAAGTTGGTATTTTAACAGATAAATTGTAAACAGTTTGTCTTATTGTCCTTTTAAAGAAGGGCTTTATTTTTGTAGTTTTTGTAAATTACTTAATTTCAGTAATCTTCTGGTGTGTGTTTCATTTTCACCAGGATATATGTTTTCATACTTTTTCGGGGGGGAAAGGGGAGATGCATTAGATTTGTTTATGAACAATAACCAAAGGTTCCCAGGCACTTACTAAAATAATAGAAATACTGAGAGGAACATTTTTTTCATCCTTTATGCCAGTGTTTTGTCAGATAATGCGAGTCTCTCTTTATTCCCATGTAAATTTAGTAGTGCTGTGATACCCTACTGGCATATTTTAACAAAAATGTTAAACATGCTCATTTTGGAAGGGTTTTAAAAGTTCATTGTAAAGTTTTGTATGCTGTGAAACATTAATCAGTTTTTTATTACTCATTTTGTCATTTGTATCTACTTGCATTCATATAGCTGGATTAAATTTGAATAATTTAATGTTTTATAAAATTTTATTGAAAAAAACTCAAATGTACCATATCAAATTTTCACACTTCTGTTTGTACATTTAGTGGTCAAAAACTAAGTTGTTGAGTTGACTTATGCGCTTCAGTTGGGCAGTTGGTCCTTACGTGCATTGCCAGTGTAATCTTGGCAAATAGTTATTTAATTTGACTGTTTTCCTGAAGTCTGTAACTTTTGCTAGCGTAGTGGTATAATTATTAATGTAAAAGTGCAGAACGGTGGTTGATTTTAAAAAAGTACAACTTTCTGATGTAAAGTAATCTAGAAAATCAAGAACCTATGTGTTAATAATCAGGAATCCGATTTAGAGGAGGAGTAACACCAAAATGAACATATACAAACAGAAAAGTAATGTAATTTCAACATTAGCCCCTGATTTTTAGAAAGGTTTTAGTTTAACTGGTGGTTCAGTTATGTATTTCAGCTATTACTGTCCCATCTTAATCTCACTGTCTGGATTTTAATAACTTCTGAATGTTACACATTATTTCATTTTATGTTTTTGTTATTGGGACAGCTGTTTTCTAATTGTATAATTTTTTTGCACAATTAAACTGAATTTGGAATGAATTGCAAAGAGAAAAGTACACGAACATTGTAATATTCAATATGTATGTAGACTTTGTGCTCCATTTTTCATAATTTATTTCTCTTCCTGTTCTCATACCACTGTAAGCAAAATCCTTAAGCTTTCTAGTGTACTTCTGGAGTATACAGTCCCAAAATAAAGTACTTGTGTCCATCTGTAGTAAAATAATCTTGAGCAGGGGTTCTCAAACTTCATTGTACTGTGACCCCCTTCTGACAACAAAAGTTACTACATGACTCAGGAGGGGGACCAAAGCCTGAGCCTACCGGGAGCCTACAGGCAGGAGGTCAAAGCCAAAGCTCAAGGGTTTTAGCCTCAGGCGGGGGCCTATAACCTGAGCCTCCCCATCCAGGGCTGAAGCCCTTGGGCTTTGGCTTTGGCCCTAGGCGGTGGGGCTTGGGCTTCGGCCTTGGGCCCCGGCAAATCTAATGCAAGCCCTGGCGACCCCATTAAAAAGGGGTTGCGACCCACTTTGGGGTTCCGACCCACAGTTTGAGAACCGCTGATCTTGAGTATTAGTGACGCTTAAAAAAAATAATCACACAACTTGTCCTTTGTGTCTGTAGATGAACATTGTACTTGATAATACATTGTTAAAGGTAGATTCCTGTTTTCCATGGAAAATAAAGTTGAATGCTCATAAGACTGACAAGCACTTCACTTGTTAAATGTCAGATAAATGAGCCTGTTTTTTGAGAACTTGCAATTAATGGAAAAATGTTTATTTTGCAGATTGATTGTTTTATTATTAAAACAAATAACTATTAACGTATCTCAAATAAACAATAAAGTAGTACTGTTCAGTGCCTAACTGTACTAAGCTCTTTGGCATTGTTTCAGTGATAGTTAATTTTGGAGATATTGCTACTATTTTTCTCAGATACACCTTAGTCTCTTGTTTTAAAAAATATTGTACTTGGGGAAACATGATGTTAATTTAGAAACTGAAAAAGATGTCAACAGCTATAGAATGTGCAATATTATGTCTTTCTCTTTCCTTATACTATGAAAACTCTTTACTTCTGTCAAATTAATAAATAGGCTCTTTTTTGTAGAGCTAGCATTCCTCATAAGAGGTGGTATGCTTTTTGTACATTTGGTTGAATTCATGAAACTCATTCTGTAGGAGAGAGTGTAAAAGAGAAGCTGTACCTCAGTGGTATGCTCTTCCTTTTTTGCTGTATAAAATTTATTTTGTATTATTTGCGACTGCCTCAATGCTTTATGATAGCAGGTAGTCTATCGTTTAATAGTTTACAGTGCCTTTGCACAATTTCTGCACTTTCATCATCTCCTTCATGGGGTGCGCTGATAAAATCCATGTTTGATTTTTTTTATTTTTTTTTAAAGCAAAATTAAAATCTTGCCTTTTAACTCTTTTCAAATGTATGATTGTATACTGTTTCTTAATCCTATTGGTATCTGATATCTTTTTTGTCTGCACACATTACTGTTATTTTCCTGCCAATCTTATGCCTACTAATGGGACTGGGACTAGTTGCCTACTAATGGGACTGGGATTCATTATAGTTCCATATTCCCTACAGGTTGCATTCTCTCTTTTTCACTCAGTTGTACAATCAGTATCTATGACTGAAATTTGCACTGTGAAGTAGTTCCACAAGAAATGTATCTTTAAGGTGACTGCTTTACATTTGAAAATTGTCAAAGGGTTGGCTGGATGCAGTATTGTCCAGTGAATTAATAAATTGGGTTAGGTTTTTTCCTTTTGCTTACTGTGGTTTGAGAACTAAGTTGTTTGTTTAAAAAATCCAACATATATTTCCCTTTTTATGTTTCTCTGTGGCAGTTTTGTCTGCCTTTCTGTGTCTTCCTCATACCTGAATGTGAAAGATACTTGCCTAACAGCTTTTTAATTTGTAAACTAAAACCTAGTTTCTTCTTTTCAAAGAGAGAAATTGCATTTTATTTTTTTAATGAATCCGTATGAAAATTTTCTGTATTCTGTGAAAGGGTATATATTTCAGTATATTGATGTCATATTTTTAGTAGTCTGTTTTATTGTAGGTAAAACACTGCAACATTAAAAATATAATTTGTTAGGCAAATTGGTTAGAAAATGCAAATCTCTCTGCTGAACACATTTATGAACTAAGTTACCAGTTATTTTCAAAGAATAGACAAGCTGGGGTAATAGAAAAGGTTTATAGTGACATGAAACTGGAGTTTGGGAATATGTATTCCTTTCATAATAGTTATTTTTGTGGGGTACTGGTGGTTTTAGTGTCAACCTTAAAGTATGCATTAAGGTTGAGCAAAGGTGTAAGGTAAGTACAGTAGTAATAGGTGAAGAAGCATAATATGTAAAAGAGTAGTGAAAGAATAGTATAGTTTACACTCACCTCTTAAGGTGAACTGAATTCATACAATATCTTCTGAATAAAATACAGAAGAGCAAATGAATTTAGAGTCATGGTTGAAACTGTTCTCTGCTCACCCTGTCACATGTAAGTGTTACTGAAAAATATAATCACACTTTTGGGAGGTATGTAATATTATGGACTCTAGGTTGAGTTGAGGAATGAATTTCAGCCTTGAAACTGAATTTTTGTAAGTTTTGACCTTTGTGTATTACTTCATTTTTTTTGTTTGTGTATAAAATAAGAGAAAAGGAGAATTTTATTGTAGTACATGAACACATTAGGAGCTATTCGTATGTGGAATAAATCTGTATTTTTACGCTCCCCCCACTCCCCAAAATGTGAATATACTGTGATAGACTGTAATTGTTCCTTGAAATGGATACATATGTTTAGGGTATTGGGTTCATTTAAAGAGCATATGCACATAAAACCTTTTAAATATAATGATAGAAGAAAGTTGTCAGATTTTCATTTCATAGATGTTAAAATACTTAGATGGAGATGCAGAAGTTTTTTTAAAAAATGCTCCACCAAAAAAATAAAAAAATAAAAAGGACCTGTTGATCCACATTAAAAAAATGTATATTAGAAAATGAAGATAATCTTACTTTGTATATGAAAAACAAAAAAATGCCCAACACTGTCAAATTAAATAATTAAATAAATATACCTTAAGAGGTGAGCAAAGTGTTTGAGATTAAGATATTTAAAATATGAGAGAGTCAGTTTTATTAACAGGAACACTGGAAAACTCTTTACTGTATGGAAATAAGCAGTTCTTAGACAAGGAAAGAAGTGGTATTGCCAAAAGGCATCGACTAAAAAAAAAAAAAATTTAATATGTAACCTTTTGCATTTTACCCTTTTTATAAGCTGTTTTGTACTTCAGTATTCTACGAAGTAGAATGTTGAAAATGTTAATGCATACAGATTTATTATTTCCCACTACAGGAAGCATTAAATCTAAGTTTGCTAATTAGCCAGAATATATTGTTTGCGTTTTTTTTAATGAGAATTTATAACAGGTTGGGGAATTTTAATGTTTTATGTTTTGTAATTTGTAATTTAGCTTCAGTATAATCTTGACAGTCTTTTAAAATCTGCATAGTGCCCTAAATTAAAAAGTGGTGATCCTGTACAGGTTCTTCAAAAGTACCCGTGATTCTTTATGAACTCTAGAAAATCTAGCAAACTCTCTCATTGGGCTCAAACTTTTTATGCTAGTATTGTAAATCAAATTTATGCTTTTGGATCTGTTAACTGTCACTGTAACAGTGCTGAAAGATCCACTATTCCTGCACAGCATTGTATTGCAAGAGCAGCAAATTCTGACATGCAGTCTCGCAGCTGTCATTTATTTATTTGCTCTTATGAAACATTGAGATCCCTTGTTTGCATTTATAACTTGGCTTTCAATTGCAAATGTTTGTTTTGCATGCAGGTGACACTTCAGTACTACTTTGCTATTGAAAAATCAAGTTTTAAAAGCAGCCGTGGGGATCTGGTCTCTTTTGGAGGAGAGAATCCCCAAAGGAAGTCACTAGTTAATACATTTGTCACTTGATAGCAAAGTTCGTGAATTTGAAAAGGTCTTCCAGGCACTAGTTCAAATTTCAGTGATTCTGCAGTATGCAGACTGTAGCATATAGATAATAAACTCTTTTGTTTTTGATATTTTTAAAAATCAAACACCACCAGTCGTGGGGGAAAGAAGGACAACTAATTAATTATCATCTATACAATACAAGTTTGCTTCCTAATTATCTTGAACCATTTTAGTAGTACAAGAATCCTTATGACAGCTGTGCATTGGTGTGTGTTCATGAAATTGCTTCTCTAAATGTCTGATTTTTTAAAATGACCAATTAATGTGTTGGGTTCTTTTAAGCAACTTGATTTAAATTCTTATGAAGTTGTTGAATGTGAAAATTGTGACCTACTGATAACGTACATTTAACTAGTTGTGTTTTGTAATGGAATTTAAATGAAGCATCGGTGAATGGAATTATACCATCCGAGTATTATGTGAGCGCTACAATTATATTTAAATGAGTTGTTTTGGTTCCTTTATTAGATAAATTGATTGCTGAAATAATTAGTCTAACTAGGATATAGGGTGTTTTGTTTTGTTTTTGTGTGGGGAAACCTTAATTCTCATCTGTATTGTATTTTTTAAAACAAAGTGGGTTTTTGTAGTTTTGTGACAGTACTTTAAAAAAAAAAAATCTGGAGCCCCTATTAATTTGTTAGTTTCCAAATTTTGTAACATTGGCATCAAGCTGAGAAATTGCAGAAAATATTGTGCACTGTTACATATATTACTAATCTGTAAAACACCCACTTCATTAAACATTTAGTGCAGTATTTAATTGTGAAAGAGCTAGTTTAGAATTGCTGTAAATGGGTGGGTAAAAATGTAAAGAACAAATCTGGTTGTAGTAGCAGCAGCATCCAAGTACTTACTGACTCTTGCAGTATGAATACTTCAGGAAATGTTCTATATAAATGTTTCCATCATTCACCGAAACAGTAGCTATTTGTTTCTTGTGGTTTGGTACATACATTTTTAAATTGCATTTTTCCAACTTTCTTGTACAACTATTAACATTTATTAAAAATAGATTTTATAGAACAATTGCACTTTGAGAATTCTCAGATAAACAAGTAGCTACTGCTTCAATATCTTCTATTTGTGTTAGATTACATTATGGTGAAGTAGGTGCACGACTTGTGTATGTATAGTTAAGCCAACATTTTTCTGTGCATTATGGGGACTAGCAAAATCTACATCACAAATTTTGACACATTACAGCTGAAGGAAGAGGAACACCTTGCAAAGACAAGAAACATTCTTCATGGAAAGATGCTTGTCCAGCGGTTTGCTTCTTGTGATTGAACTGAGCCTGTAAGGATTCATGGATAAAATGAACAGGAATAGATCTGAATAAAGCAAATCTGCATACATGGTAACCAGTAGCTCTTTTACTTTTTTATGTTGCTTAACTGTTTTATTTGAGGGAAACCTGTGTGATTTAAAACTTATAGCTTTTGCAACTTTATTACTGGTTATATACATTTGGCAATTATAATGTGCAAGCAATTGGAAAAAAAAGTCAAGTAAATCCTTGTTTTTATAGTAGTTTGTTCTTGTTAAAAATGTTCATATGATAATGTCTGTACACAGCACCACTTTGATTACAGTAGATGTAGTGTTGTAATAAACTCTTTAATGGGGCTGATGTGTAAAGCTGTTCAAGTTATTTGATGTTTACACCTCAGGGAAAGTCTTGTGTTCAGCAATATTTAAAGATAATGATTCTATGAAAACATTTATACTGTCTTTAAAAAGCATTGCAATAGAATTTTTTGCATATGCATCAACCTAATCTTGCATTCAGTGACTTAAAAAATACTAATGCCACTCTTTCACACTTGATTTTGATATACAAATAGGTGATTACACAAAGGCTTTAATAATTTGCTTTTCTAGCAATTTTTACATAGATGGCCTGTGAATTTGCTGAAAGGCATGTAAAATTGTAAAAACTGCAGTTCGATCGATATTCTGTGATCCACATAGTCTGTCATTGTTTTGGGGAGAGGAAATCCTAGGTTGATGATTTTAGCAAACTGAAAACTGTCTCCTACAACATGCAGCTGGACTAAGACACTACAGTTTACATTATTTTCATTTAAACTGTTAATGTTGGGAAAATGCTGGCCTTTTTGAAATACAGCTGCAGTTGTTTACGGTTTTATGTTAATAATGCTTGTGTTTGTTTAGGTTTTTCCAAGGCCATAGGCGATCTGTACATAGCTGTATATTAGAAAAATGTGACCGATGAAACCAGTCATGATGTTTCCACTTTTTAAGATAATATGGATTCCAGTGGGCTTGGTATTTTCTTAACACTGGGGTTTATTCACACATCTGTGTAAAAGGGATAAGGTACTCTTGTACATCCCTTGTGCACTGGTGGGGAATACTTTACTGCCTTAACAAAAAGTGAAGTAGATTTAGTCATGAGGTTTTGCAAACTTGTCTAAAACAATTTATTGGAAGTTGGAATGCAAACATTTTAATATCAGAGCATAAACTAAAGAATGAAAGCAAATTTCAAATGACTAGAATTTGTTCTACATTTTATGAAGTATAAAAATTAGAATAATAGGAAGTGTATACAACACTTGCAAATTTACAATTTGCTTTTGCAGACTGGTGTGGATGTTCATTCTTAAAATATACTTTGAGTCACTTTAATAGATTAGTCTGAGAAGTTTTCACTTCTTATATAGATAGCTTGCAGAGAATGTTTTAAGCTAAGTTTCAAGACCTCAGTGGCTTCAAAAGGTAATCTTTAAAACAAACCATTGGTTTGTTTTATAACTTAATTTTATGTTAAGTATTAAGGTCCTATTCAGGAAAACACATGCTTATGTGCTTTATTGAACTGGGGCCTATATCCTGTGCAACTGCAAAAGCTTTACATAACACTGAGACTCTTAATTTAATTTTTGTCATCTACCATCACGCTAGATTTTCTGCAGATAGGCTGATACTATTGGACTTGCCCACATGCCGCTGCACATTTTTATTTCTTAAATTCTGTACCTCAGGTTCTCATACATGGGATTATTGGTGTTTGTCAAACTACTTGTTTTTGAATTTCAGATGTTTAACCCTGTTTAAAAATGAAAACTGACTTTTAAAACTTTGTATACTAAACATTGTATCAAACAAGTCACATGACTTTTTCCTGTTTTTGTGAATAGGTGTTGATTTTAACTAGTTCTGATGTAACTTCTTAGCTTTCTTAACAAACATTGTTTATTTACTGTTACTTGTAATAAGTTTAAGGAAAGAAATAACCTGCATGTACCTATTACATGGGAAATAGCTAATACCGAAGCGGCAGCAGGTAAGTAATGTGTCCACATGGCTAGAAAGCTTAAACCCAGAAAAGAAGTATTTTTTAATTTCATGACTAAAATTAAAAAAATTTAAGCAGGAACCAAGATTTTGCTCAATTTAGTTATTTGAAATTGATGAATGATACTACTCTTTCCACATTGGGTATCATTTCTTTCCCTTCCTCATCCTTCTGTAGAGACTTCCATTGCTAGCAATGGAGGCACCAAAATAGAAATCTGTCTGGCTTGTTGGTGAGGTCCTAATATATGAGGCCCCTAATTTCTACCTAGTCTCAGTATGTATATAGTTTGAGTGGTTAGATAGTGCTTTGATGTGGTTTGTGATTAGATGGATTATCTCTTCATTGTGGGTTTACTTTTGTAAAATCTGTTTTGATTTAAAGTGAAAAGATCATGTGTGTATAAAAATAATCCAAAAACCCTTACAGACACCAAAAAGGAATATGTCCCATTATACGTTTCATGTGTGTAATTAGATCTGCAATGGAATTTGTATCGTGCTTCAGTTTATTAAGCAGTACTGAAAATGTTCTGTGCCCTCTCAGGAGACAGTTTGTTAGTTTACCAGCAGGTGATGCTGCACCTAGATGATGCGTTAATTGCCATTGAAGTGTTCTTTGGTATCCAATTGTATTTAATCTTCTTCTGTTTGTGAAAGAACAAAATAGTCTGTTAGGAAGTATTTGATATTTTGTATGTGGGCATTCATAAGTAACATTTTAAATTAACATCATATGGCTCTTGTCCAAAGGATTAAACAGTTACCTGAAATAATGGATTTTTTTTAAAGCAACAAAAATAAGATTACTTTATAGTCAGGTTAGCTAAGAAAGTTAGTCTGCTTTCGAAAAAGGTGTTTTTATAGACTGAAAAACAGTGGAATATATTGGGGAAACATGCACCTTTTGGTCTCGTTGCCTCTCTGTTCTTTAATGTGCCAACAACCTAAATTCAGATTGTATTACACGAGACAGGCATTTGTCAATTAAAAAAAAAAAAACATATAATTCGTCTCTCAAATGGCTATTGCATTTGGATGTGTAAGACAAAAGATACCTTATTACATTTAGGCTTTAACTTGATTATGAGTGGATGTTCTGATTTGGTTTTTTTGTTGAGAGTATTGAGGTTTTGGGGTTTTTTTTAATGCTGTATTTTTTTCAATCTGATTATGCTTAGTTGCATACCCAGGTCCTTGTAAATGTTTTTCCTAGCTGCATGTGGTTAATTGCAGATTTAAATATTGTATATAGTTGTCATTTGTGTTTCTAGTAAAAATACATGGCATTCTTTTTAGAAATACCTTATTTCTTTTTTCCTTTCCTTACTCATACTTTTGTCAATGTACAGTTTACTGACTTTTTTTAACTAATTTTATTTATGGAATCTTATGCCCCTTGCATAAACTGTTTATCAGTGTGTTTTGTGTAAACTAGGTTATGGCCTTAAAATCCTAGCTTTATGCTAGTTAAGGTACACTGTGTCATATAGCATTATATATAAAAAATGTAAAGACCCTAAATTCCTTTGCATTGAAATTCAAAAATAAAAACTTCATATTCCCATAGAAGAAAAATTAGTGATCAGAATATACAGATTTCCTGTAGCAAGCAGCATTCCTTATAATACATGTCTTTTGACTTTGGAAAGAAGCAGCATTATTTTTTAGGATGATTGAAATTATTCAGGTAGTGGGTGATATTATGTCTTTAGTGTAGTGAAATGATTTTAGCATACAAGACCAGACTGATAGTCTCCTACAATTTAGGTTTTTTTACAGTGGGATAACTCGTGGTGAAAAGTTCCGTATTAAAAGATTCTATAATGTTTACAATATTGATAAAATAGCAGCTTTTTAAAATAGGGATTGTCTAAAGGGTCATCTTAGATCCAGATCAGTTTTAGACTCTGATTAGAGCCTGAACGAAAGCTAAGGGTGTTTTTTTCATGTAAATATCCATGGTCATAGGTTCTCTCAGGATTTTTCCTGTGTTGGATCAGACACAATAAAGGGCCCCTCTAGGCTTTGAACCTTTGAGGCCTGTTGAGATTTGGAGATTTGAGTCCTTCCTTTACCCCCAGTTATTAAGTATGGATATTGTGTTCTGGTGTAGATCCATCTATGTTTTAAAGTCTCTCTAACCATCTTTTGAAACAACTAGTTTTGTTACAGGTGCTAACTTGAAGGTAGTCAAATTTATAGTTTATCTCATTGAAATAAGGAGAAATTTAATTTGAAATTTCCTAAACAAATATGATGGTGACATAAAAGAATCTTAAATGTATAACATTCATCATTAATAGAATTGTAATATAACCAATTAATAGAGCTTGTTGACACCACAGCCGCTTGTTTAATTTATTTTGTGTAGAGAAGATTTTGACCTGTTCATATTGTTGCCACATGTTGTGTTATTAAATATACATTCCCATGACATCCTATAAAGCTGAGAAAATAAGGGATATGCATTCTGAATACAAGTGATGTCAAATTCAGTTTGCTTACTATTATTGATGTCTTGAAAAAAATAGGTAGTGTTTGAAAGGAGAATAAATTCCTTTTTGGGAAATTTACATAAGGTAACTAGCACTGATGACAAGTTATATGGTCTTCCTGTATTGTTCTTCTCCCCGATCTCCATTCTACTCAAAGGTGCAATTGTTCATGACATAATTTTAAAGTGTGACCTTGGAAATTTTTGTATTAATAGAAATGCAGAATTATTACTTTGCAAATTGTAAACTGATTGGTGTCTGTATGAATGCCTGACTCGAAAAGGGTTTTTATGAATAGTAACAGCTTCCTAATACCAGCAGGCCAAAGAGTGTCATAAGGTATTGAGTTTCTGGAGACCTAGATTTCTCAGCAAGGTAAGGTGCATTTCTGAATACATTTTCAATTGAGGCACCTAGGATTCTAAATTAACTTTATTAAGACTCATTCCTTTTTCATGTTATGCTTGAAATTTTGCATTAATTTTCATTTTTCATTGGTTTTCTTTAATTACCTTTCTTCCAGCCTTTAGAAGACTATTTAAGAATTTGCTGTCCAACCTTTTTGTTGGTCTTAAACTGCAATACTAGTTTACCTTGTAATGAAGAAATAAAATCAATTTTTATTTAAAAAAAAACAAACCCTTTGTTGTGTCACTTTTTTGTCTAACATTCTTACAGCATTCAGCATGTCAAATTCTATTCAACTGAGATATTCAGACAAATATAAAAGTAATATTGTGTGCGGAAATAGTTGACTCAATTCTCTTTTAGAAATATTTTCATTCCTTGGCCAACAGTTGCCCTTTTAATTTTGTCATCTTATTTTTAAAATACCAAACACTTTTCTGCTCAGCTTTGGAAGAAGAAAAAGTGAGAGAAACATTCATTAGCCTAAGGAGGACAATTTGATATTGGTAATTTCTAATACTGGAAGGCACCCATTTTCTCACATTTAAAAAACCGGTGGTTCACTGCATTTCAGACTATAAAGAAAGGATAACTTTAAAGATTTGCATAGCTTGCTTTGTTGTCAGAGTGTTCATTTTCTTCCTTAAATTAGTCTACATTACACAAATTTTTGCTTTTGAATATGCCATATACTATAGTTTGGTGCAAAAAACCTCTGCTACCTGGCATACAAACTAAACCCTATCCTTTGTAATGCTGAGGATCTGTTCACCAGTTTGTCAAACCAGGAAAGGTTGAAAGGGGAAGAATTGCTGTTCCCTGTGTATAGTTTTGCTGTTGGACAGTAAAGCTGTTGTCATTACAGTTGAGATTTTGAGTCTATTGCTTGCAGTGGTTGCTCTGAAAGTGATGTGTTTGACATGGTTCAATTAATATAGCACTGTCCTAAAGTTGCACTTTGCAGTGTTGCCAACTGTCATGATTTTATTTTAAGTCTCGTGATACCTGGTATTTTTTCTTAAAGCCCCATCTCCTGCAGTCATATGTGAGAATCTCAGCTTTCATTTACAAAAAAACAAAAATGCCAGCTCTCATGGTTGCAGAGAAAAGGTTAAAAATGTGACCTGAATTCACCCCAAAGGCGCAGAAGGCAAATATAATGAGCCCCAAGGTGTTTTTTTTTTTTTTTTAATTGAATGCCTGAGGTTGGAAAGAAACATTTAGAAACACATGAGTTACTTGTTCATGCTTACAGCTCCACAGATGTAATAATGAAATGAATGAACATGGACCTCTGCAGTCAGAAGAGTTAAGTATAATGGGTCATATAGTCAGAAGAGACAAACTGAAACATTTAAGCTTGCTCTGCTAGGAACAGGCTTGTGCTACTTCTGTCTGATGTATGTAAGCAAATCCAGTGGGAGGCAAGCAGTTCCAGGAGGATGTTTCTCCACTTGAGCTGCAACTAGAGAAACAATTAGTTTAAACCAGAAGTGTCAAACGTAGGGGCCACAAGATCTTTTCCTCCTGCCTCCAGCTCCCTCCTCCTCCTCCTCTAAGGCATCCAGCCTGCGGGTGCTACACTTTAAAAGGGCCAGAGCCTGGGAGGACTGAGATTGCTCCTGACTGGTCACAGTCAACTGAGCTCTCACCAGATCTCGAACAGGAGATTCCTTCCCAACTTCTCTCCACTTTCTGCTGCTGTTGCCATGAGCTCAGCCTTAGGGAAGAGAGCTGCCTCCAGTGCTGGGTGTGTGTGGGGGTGGGGTGGGGGGAGAGTGTCTCCAGCAGTTAATTCTCTCCCATCTAAACCAATCCTGTCCCCCCAACCCTGCCATCAATTCTGCCCCCGGTCCCAGCCTTGTCTCTACAGCTCCTGGGGTTCTAACCTCTCCGGTCTATTTTTGGAGTGGGGGAGGGGGCTGCAGCAGGTATCCGCTCTCCCCCTTCTCAGCCCAGTGTTGCGGGGAAAGAATACATCCCTGCCATTGCTCACAAGAGGGGAGGAGGAGGAAGTAGAGCAGCTGCCCTGAGTTGCTGGGCTCTTTCTGCTCCCTCCTGCCATGAGATTGATGTGAGCTCCTGAGAGGCAGGAGGGAGAGCAGCTCTATCTCTGCAGCTGTCCTGATTGGCTGCTCTTTCCAAGGAGGAAGGCAAGTGGTAAAAGCAGCCAATCAGAGGGAGTTTTCCTTGAGGCAGTACTAAAAATGTGTGCCTCAGCAATGTGGCTAGCCTAGAAATTGGGTCTGTGAAGAAGAGCTGTGTGGCTCAAAAGCTTGGCTCTCACCAATAGAAGTTGGTCCAATAAAGGATGCTGCTTCACCCACCTTATTTCTCTTATCTATGGAATCCAACCAAAAGGGTACATGGCCCTCACCACAGAATAAATTTGACACCCCTGGTTTAAACCATACATCTTTAACCATCAGCAGTGTTACTCATGGAGTATTGTGGAACGAAGTTCACACAGCAACATTGTGAGCATGAATTGCTGTATAATCACATTTGCATTCAGGAATTGATAGTACTGATATCTTCTGCTTGTGTGTAATGAGATTTTTAACAACAAGGATGAACTGGATAAAGAGAGATTCTAAATAAAACTTTAAGCAGGGAAGGGAGGAGCCCTGTAGTTTCCTTAGGTCTTTTTTCAGTGGTGCGTAGATAGGGCTTTACCCTTAAGATTTGGCATGGGACAGAGCCATGAAAGGGGGAAAGAGGACAGCTGTTGCATGACTGCAGTAAGGTTAGAACTTCACATAACTAATGTAGTTCAGAATCCATTAATTTCACAGTTAAAGGCAGAATAATACCTTCAGCAGCTCTGGGCTGCCACCCAATTGGCTTCTGTAACTAAAATGCAGATCTTTCTCTGACACCGCCGCTTGGTGGTGGTGTCAGACGGCTACCAGTATGGTGCTCTGCTCTGCTCTGTTCAATGTTGATCTCAGTCGGTTGCATGCTTGTGTTCCCTCTGTGTGCTGCCCCAGCTCTGCGCAGATAGCTGACACAGCAGACCCGAGAGAACCCCCAATGACCACAGACTCTAGTAAGGTACGAAGGCACGTCGGCCAGGTTTATTGTTGAAGAGAAACACAATCTCTGGCTCCCCGGATAATAAATTATAACTCTACAGTTTGCTGCTAGTCCCTCTGTGCACCCTGGCAATGGACACAGCTGTACATATCCCCACTGAGCTAAAGTAATGGTCAAGGCTTTGCTAACATAAAGCAAAGCTAAGCTGTACGCCAAAGGCAGGCCCTGCTCACAGAAGTTGGCAAAGAAAGGGCTGATGTTGCAAAAGTACACAAACCTAAAAGGTACCAGAACACTTGTACATTCCACACAGATAACAAGGAACAGGCTGGCCCATCCTAAAGACAGGGGCAAAAGGGTAATACGATGGATAGAGTTGTTTTGTTCGAACCAACATGTACAAGGTGGGAGGCGGCACCTTACTGCGTAGAGAGGTTGTACCTTGTTAGGTAGAAGGGTTGCTCCTCAATACGTCAGGAGTGGTGTGTAATTTGTTTGTACCTGTGTATAAGAGAGAACTCCTCGGGGGTGAATTTTGTCTGGCCTAGGGGGCAGTGGAAAGTCCTGCCACTGACTGTGCCGGTCCATTGCCAGGGGGCACATATTTCATAGTATGTCTGGTAGAGTCTACAAGAAACTATTACTGTGCTTCGTTTGACAATAAACCTGGCCGACGTGCCTTCGTACCTTACTAGAGTCTGTGGTCTTTGGGGGTTCTCTCGGGTCTGCTGTGTTAGCTATCTGCGCAGAGCTGGGGCAGCACACAGAGGGAACATAAGCACGCAGCTGACTTGAGATCAACATTGAGCAGAGCAGAGCACCACACCACACCACACCGGTAGCCGTCTGACAACAGGTGGAATTACTCATAGACTTTGAGGTCAGAAGGGACCATCTTGATCATTTAGTCTGACTTTCTGTACATTGCAGGCCACAGAACCTCACCCGCCCACTCATGTAATAGATCCCTAACCTCTGAGTTACTGAAATCCTCAAATCATGATTTAAAAACTTCAAGTTAACAAAGAATCCACCATTTACACTAGTTGAAATCTGCAAGTGACCTATTCCCATGCTCCTGAGGAAGGCAAAAAAAAACCCCCAAGGTCTCTGTCAAACTGGCCTGGGGTAAAATTCCTTCCTGACTCCAAATATAACAATCATTTGAACCCTGAACATGTGGGCAAGATCCACCAGATAGACACCTGGGAAAGAATTCTCTAGTAACTCTGAGACCTCCCCAGCTAGTGTTCCATCACCGGCCGTTGGAGATCAGCTATATACCCTTGTAGGCAGTCTCATCATACTATCCGCCTCATAAATTTATCAAGCTCAGTCTTGAAAACAGTTAGGTTTTTTGCCCCCACTGCTCCCCTTAAAAAGCTGTTTCAGAGGGAATTGAAGGCCTTTCAGGCAAAAGCAGAACTGAGAGAGAAAGCCCCTGGCTTTCTGACTGAATTAAAGCTTGCTGGACATGAAGAAATTTAACTTTTACATTTCTGTACTGAATCTCATGGTTGTAATTATTACTAGGATATTATCACTACACCAATTTAACCATACAGTCCTTTATTTAATCTAAAGGCTGAACGGTATACAGTTGTGCTAAACATGTCTCAAAGCTTAAATAATAAACAGTTACTACCTCCATAAAGTAACAAACATTGATAAGTATTTGATCACTGCTTAGACCCAGGGGTGCTCAAAGCCATGTTGGCTGGCTCCAGCTTGGTGAAGCAGGTAGTAGTAATGAACTCTTTCAGAGTGTGCACGTTTATACCTTTTAACAAACACGCATTGTCATTGCCATTAGCTAAGAATCAGTTTGGGGAAGTTTAAGCCTGGACCCTTTTCTTAGGCTTGGAGTACAACTGGGCACCCTTTCTGCAAGGCTTTTTCTCTTATCAGTTACCTTCCATGTCCAGTTTTTACAGTTAAGCCACTTTCTACAACAGGAGTGGGCAAACTTTTTGGCCCAAGGGCCATATCTGGGTACGGAAATTGTATGGTGGGCCATGAATGCTCAAGAAAATGGGGGTTGGGGTCCAAGAGGGGATGAGGGCTTTGGGGTAGGGCCAAAAATGAGTTCAGGGTCCAGGAGGGGGCTCTGGGCTGGAGTGGGGTGGGGTGAGGGATCTGGCTTGGGGTTGGAGGGGTGCAGAAGGGAGCTCTGGGCTGGGATCAAGGGGTTCAGAGGGCAGGAGGGGGGATCAGGGCAGGGGATTGGAGCACAGGAGGGCGTCGGGTGCAGGCTCCAGGCAGCGCTTACCTTAGGCAGCTCCCAGAAGCAGTGGCATGTTCTTCCTCCAGCTCCTACGCAGAGGGGCAGCCAGGTGGCTCTGCGTGCTGTCCCGTCCACAGGCACCACCCCTGTGGCTCCCATTGGCCACGGTTCCAGGCCAATGGGAGCTGTGGGGGCAGTACTTGGGGCAGGGGCAGCATGTGGAGCCCCCTGGCTGCCCCTATGCGTAGGAGCTGGAGCGGGGACATGCCGCTGCTTCCGGGAGCCACACAGCACCACAGCATGTACACGGGAGGGGGGCAAGACCCTGCTCTCCAGCTGGAGCACTGGAGCAGGGCAAGCCCCAGACCCTGCTCCCCAGTGTGATCTTGAGGGCCGGATTAAAACATCTGAAGGGCCGGATGTGGCCCCCGGGCTGTAGTTTGCCCACCCTTGTTCTATAAGGCCTTTCCACAACTACTAACAGAATGTTCACTTTACACAAACGGCAAGGCATATTTTTTTGTTACCCAAGCTATTTAACCCTTCATGTACCTATCTAATCCTCTATTCGCTTTTCTAGAAAAAGGGAACTCAGTGCAGAAAAGAAGGGCTTCAAGAGGGATGATGGGACTCTACTTCCTTTTAAAGTGAGAAAACTCCCTTACCCGACTTTAGTAGTTCTCTTAGCAGCAATGGCTGTCGGAAGCTGGCTACTGTTGAAGACAGGATGCTGGAGTAGATGAACCATTTACCAATATACTGTAGCAATTTATATGCTCTTGTGAAGATGACCTGTCACTCTGTTTTCTAACACAAATATAAGAGCAGTGGGCCCCCCACAAATCCTCTGGCAGTCTGTGTGCAGAGGCAAAATCATCCCCCCTCCTCCTGATGACCTCAGGGTTAACTTCAATGAAACCACTTTGAGCTCCCTCTTCCAGAGCTGCTATCCTCCTGCCTCACTTGTCGCTGGAAAAGCAGTGGAGGGAAGTCAGAGGGAGCCTCAAAACCCACTTCATAGAAGCAGGCCCTAGTTTTTGTCAGAAGTTCCCTTACCTGCACCCTCTGGTGCATATGAGGCTTAATTTTTTTCTAGGTGGTGTCCCTCAGTCTCCCAGCTGCTCCATGGAGGTGGGGGGAAGAGTACTTGTGTTCCTCTGGCCACCTCCCCACAGAGTCTCTCAGGGCTGTTGATATCAGAAGGGAACATGTGGTGTTTGAAGTGGTATTGCAGTTTAGCCTTATCCACTCCACAGAACACAGGTAAACTGCAGAGGGCCAAGGCCTCAATCTGCAAAAGGGAAGAAAAGTGGAAAATTAATCAAGGACCCCAAATTGGGTTGATCTCTGGTTGAAATGATTAAATAGGATGAGTGCATGGACACTCACCAGGACACCTGCTCTTACAAAATGAATCCAGCCCTGTGTCTAGAGCACACAACTCAAGTGAGGTCTGTACAAAGCTGTGACCGTTCAGTTTGTTTCTTGCAGGGTAAATGAAGATGTGGTTTCTGGCAGACCACTGGACATTTTTTAATCAAGATTTAAATTTTTTTTTTTTTTTAAAGAGGTGCTTTAGTGCAAGCATAACTATTGGACCTGCTGCAGGAATTATATAAGAAAGTCCAATGCCCTATGTCATGCAAGAAGGCAAACTGCACTATCACAATGGTCCGTCCCCTTTTGGCCTTAAAAATCTATGAATCAGCTTGGCTTTGCAAATACCTCTCAATATTCCATCCAAACTTTGCTATTGAAAAAGTAGGTGGGTCTTACATTTTCTAAGGCATTTACCCAGCATGATAAATTGTTTACTTTATTTCTCACATATATTTTAGCTACATAGGAGTTACCTGAAAACATAGCTGGGGAATTGATTTAAAAAAAAAAAAAAAAACGTGTTCTGTGCTGTACAAGAATCAGCTACTGGGACAGTCTGCCGAGGAGTGTTAACAGTGTGGGAAACAGACACAGAACAATACTCGCTGGGGGAAGATAATTTTGGCTGAGACACTTCAGGCAGCTTGTAGGGATGGTATCGGTGACAAAGGTATTAGTGGAGTGGTAAGAGTAGCTGAGGTGGGAGATCAGCTTGGGAACAAGTTTTGACTGTCAGGATGGAAAGGAAAAGTCAGATGTCCAAAATGGGGAGAAGTGTCATGATTTAATGACAGCCTGGAGGGGTGGTGAGGAGTTGTCAGAGAAGGTACCGAATGTAAACCTGAGAGACGAGGATGATGGTTGAAGGAGGAAGAGTGGAGGGCTGAGGAGGAAAGAAGAGAGCTCTGTTCTGATCAGGTTGAGTTGGAGCCATAGAAATTTCCCCGCCCTCCTGCTTATACACAGCCTGGTGCGTGCCAGATTAGAAAAACAGCTGCATTAAGTAGGTGTTTGTGTTTATATTGGTGCAGCAAAGGGTGAGCATACCCAGACCGCCAGAATCTGCCCACAGATGTTTTTCCCACTACACTTACAGAAACTCTCTGCTGCTGTTGGAGTAAGCTGTTGGAGTAAAACCCAGAGTAGTTGCAGACTGTTTCCAAACGTAGTTCTTTCCTTCACCCATTGATAGGAACTTGCTACCATTTTATCTGCTGGTCCTGTTCATCACTTCTGAATATAAAACACTACTTTCCCTATTGCTTCCCTTCCGACAGCATGCATTGCATGTCCTGCACTTCTACATCTGCTCAAAGGGAAATTCAAATTGGGGAAACTCAGAAGAGAGAAGCTCCCCATCAGCAGGGTTTGTCTACTTTACAGAGAATGACCCATTGCGAATGGTAGATGTTAACAATGGGTGTAGCTGAACCTATGCTGAGGACTGTTTAGCAGCAACTGTAGACACAGTCAAACCATGTGCAGCACCATTTCCAAAAACTGTTTGTCTTTTGCTACGCTAAGCACCAAGTCATTTTTTGTAACAAAGATAATCCCCTAATATTCTTCAGAATAAAAGAAAATGCAGTCCAAATATTCCACACACTTTTAGAAACCCAAGAAAAATAAGGGGAGTGCTTTAGAGGAAATGGGGGGCACAAGCTCAATGCTCCCCCTCTGCAACTCTCAGTGATATTAGTTCTATAAAAGCAAGTGTCAGTTTCGGTGTAGAGCTATTTATTGTTCTTTAAAAACAAACCATTTTAGCCACTAGATGGCAGCAGGAGGCTGTTATTTTTAAATAGTCTTGCTGACACAGACTAACACGGCTACTACACTTAAACCTATAATAATCAATGTGAGTCACCAATAAGTAGAAAAAGAAGTGTGAAAATTCTACAGGGCAGTAGCCTCAAGGCCATACAGAGAGCAACTATGCCTATGAAATGAGGCTTCTTTAGAATCTCAACTGCTGGGGAGGAAAAAGCCGCTCCCAGGCCATGAAATTACAATCTACAATCTCAAAACATGGGAGACGAATAGGAACTAATTATTTTCTGACTATTTCAGAGAGAGAAATGAAATGCAGTCTCCTTCCAGAGAAATGTGAATTGAAATGGCTCTGATCCATACAAGGGGTAGCTGAGGAAATACCATCTGACTATTGCCAACCAATCCACTTAAGGGGGGGAAAAAGTGCCTTGAAATGTTTGTTGCTAGCAAACACTTCAAGAAATTCACATGCTCAACTTTGACATTAACACATTTTGTGTATACAGAAGCTGCAGCTTAGCTTGAAAAAAAGATGTTTCCGGTATTATTATTTTTTTGAGTGTGATACTTGGTAAAACTCTATAGAAAACTCAAGGTGACAGGTGGAGATTAGCCTGTTTCCTCGGGGGGTCATTTATTCTTTTTGGTCTGCTTGGCTATAGCCATATTTGTTATTTCTAATCCACTCCTTGCTGCAGAACGATGTGTCAAAATCCTGACCTTTCAGAAAATAACCAAGAAAAACAACGAAAAAAACTAACAGCAACCCCCTTTCTAGCTTTCATAGCAGTAAAAATACCTTAAAAGTATGCGCAGTGGGAATCAGTTTAGTGGTGCCTTCCGGAATCTGCACACAACCAGAAACAATAGCTCAGAGGGGTATGAACGTCTCCATTGTTCTAAATAGAATGTTAATTCTCAAGCCTTAAGATGACATTTAAAGTATTAACATTGTAAATTATTTTAATGATCATTTTAATAGAAATCTCCAGCCTATTTCCTTACCCCCCCCCCATTTCCAACCTACTACTGCCCAAGCTGCAAAAAGCACCCAGCTGCCCATCCCTCCAGTTCTCTCCTGCCCGAACCTCCTGTTTCCCTCTTGACAATTTCTACAATGCAATTGTGATGAGCAGGAGGGGATCTGCAGGGGCTTGTGGGATCTCTTTGTTAAAAGCAGGTGGCTTTTCAGATCCAGGAAGGGGAATTTTGTCTTTCGTTTAAAATAAAAAGTGAGTCTTTAGCCCTTCTAATTGCACAGATAACCTGGAGACTATACAGTAATTGCTAGGGTAGCAAGGATGTACAATAATTGCTAGGGTAGAAAGGAATAAACACCTTGGTTCATCTCTGAAGATCCTCTCCTGTCCCCCATACACACACTTTACTGATGTAAAATGAATACATTAAGTATAAGTGGGCGGATGGATTGGGTGTACCTGAATGGTCATTTTACTAATACTTCCCAAAATCCTTACATCATCCCTGCTGGTGTGCTCATAATGAAGATAACTCAGTGACCTGGGAGGGCATTTATTTCACTGGTCCTCCTCCAGAATGATACGGCTGCTTGTTAAAATGTTTAGCCCCCTTTGAAGCTAGGAGCAAGCCAGCTGATTGATGATACTCACTCAGGAAGTTGGGTGACATTTTTTGGCCAAAACTTTTTTCAGGGGAAAATGCGGATTCAGTGACACCAAAGTGTTTTGCGAATTCGTGTGGATTTCACCAAATTGTTCATTTTGAATAAAAACAAACAAGCAAAAAATCCAAAAGACTAAATGTTTCATTTTCTCATTTTCAAAAGGCAACTTTGATTTTTCGGCTTGCAATGGCTTTTTGTTTCAAAAATTCCTTTCATTTTATCTAAAAAAGTCAAGAACATTTTAAAAGGGTTAAAATCCAAACAAAACATTTTGTTTGATCAAAAATGAATTTTGTTTTACTTTTTCGTTTGCTGGAAATTTTCATTTTCTGTCTGACCCCAAACCAACTTTTTTTTCCACTTTTCAAAATTGGCAACAAACCAAAAAATCCATTATTTACCCTGTGCTAGCCACACTCAAATGCCTGGTGTAAGCACTGTTCGAGGGGATTCCCCTTCCGCATCCTCCAGCATTTTGCTAAATCCTCGCATCCCCCAATCCTCGCATACCCCACTCCCTGGTGCACCAGGGTGGGAGGTAAACTAGTGCGGCTGCACAGCATGGGAACCTAGAAACCCTCCCCTCTCCCCCGGATGCCTGCCTCCCCAGCCCCAGCTCAGAATAGGAAGAGCTGGTATGGGAAGGGCCTGGTGCCCTACTCCCTTCCATCACCACACAAAGAAAATCCACTCTCTAATCTGACTCCCACCACAGGCAGGACCTTCCTGATCTCAATCAGCCACTGGAGACCCACTCCCACACCTACCCCCACCCCATGTCAGAGAAGAGCCAACTACTTTAAGAAACAAAGGGGACTCAGTTCCCAACCAACCATCAACACAGAAGGGACAACTCCCAGGCTGCAGGACATCACCCTCCACCTACCAGAATTGCTGTCATCAGAGGCCACAGGACAGCCTCCTGCCATCATTGCTACATCTGTCAAGCTGCGAGGTAGGGGAACCACCTCTGGGAGCCTTCTGTGAAATGGCGGGTGGGGGGAAAAAACATAGTGAGTCAAGAGGTGGTGGGCCAGGAAAAGGGTGGGGGGGGGGGTTCTGTCGATGAGGATTGGTTGTTGGGGGAAAGGGTGTAGAATTGAAGTTTTATGTTTGAGGGAATGGGGAGGGTAAGTGGCAGGATTTTACCCAGGGAATGGCACACTTTTGAGGGAGCCCATTGTTAAAATATTGGCAGCACAGCTCTGCTTCTGAAGACCTAGGAAGAGTTAGCAGTAATGGTTTAAACTCCAGTCAGATTCCAGTGGGGTGACTCCATTCTGGCTATCTACGTTCAGCTAGAACTCGCGATGGACACAGAATTCTTCACTGTTGTGCTGCTGTGCAGTGTTTAAAGGTTTTCAGTGCCAGCGGTGGCTGCATTCAACGGTGGATGCAGCATTCTCTGATTACACAGTTTTATAGCTAGTCTGGTGCTTTGGCTTTTTGAAGAAAAACACTATATAAATGTCTATTACGTACAAAGACTCAAAGGTCATATTATAAATACCCCCAAATCAACATTTAAAATGACAGGTTTGGGGAATTATCTTCACTACATTGCCATGGTTGACATTTTTCATGCTTCATGAAGTAAGGAATTCCTGAACAACATTATTTAGGGCTCTCCTGGCTGGCCATACAGTGTATGGAAAAGAACTCTTCAACTTTGGGCCAGATCCTCAGCACATGTAAATTGGTGTAGCTCCATTGAAGTCACTGATTTGTTCCAGCTGAGGGTCTGGCCCTTGGTCTTCAGTGTTTTGGCCAGCCTGGGAAAGGAATAGCACTGGATAGCAATGCTGTGCAGAACGTGCACTTAGCCCCCACTGACAGAGACTTGAGGAAAGGTGAAGCATCTTGTATCTTGCACTGGTGCTGGTGGCCTCTGGGGAGAGGCCCCATAGATATCAATGGGAGTTAAGCACCTAAATACCTTACAGGATCTGGGCCTAGGACTCCAAAGTCTTTAGAATAGTAGGTAGAGGAAAAAATGTGAAAGGAAAGATCTTGCTGGTCAAAAAATGGCTTGAAGGATCCTGTCCTCTCCCCATCCAGGAATAACCTGTGATTTATACTGGAGACAGTACTGGACCTGATATTAGACTGGCACAAATGGGACTAGAGACATATATTTTTACACCCAGCTTGGGGAACTTCTGCAGTGCTCTGTTAAAATCAAACTGTTGACAGATGAATGAGGAAATGAAACAATGCATGTTTTTCTTTCTTTCTTTAAAAGGAGTTAAAAATACTAATTTAGGATTTCCCAACAGGGCTTTCTTCATAGTGCGGTTCTCTTCCCTTCCTGTGTTTGCACAATTCTCCTGATTAAGATGAAAAACAATACAGTTGTGTTCCGGGGTGGGTTTTGTTTTCCTATCATCTCTAAATTGCATCTATAGTAAGGTACAAATCTAGGCCTGAAGGCTAAGAATGGAGCATCTTAGCTGTATTTGTTATGTGGAAACTGAGGCCCATAGCACATATAATCCATCTATGGCATTTAAATGGCTCCCATCATCGAAGTGTGTGAGCATTGCATGCCATCTCCATGAGGTAGGGAGCGAAAGCACACAGAGACCAAACGACAGAGGAAATCTGTAGCAGAAGGGGGTATTGCATGTTAATAATATTTTCTTTAGAAAGGTGTTTCTATCTCTATAGCATTTTATCCCAAAACACTGGTGTTGCCTTCAAAGATATAGGCCCCATGCAGTGTTCAGATGACAATCAAAAGTTTTATATGTAGAATGGTTTTTCTTACTCTTCATATTTAATAAGGATTGTGAATCTCATCAGAATAAAAGGAAGAAAAGCTGGCCATGTGTACTTTGTATTAAATAATCATTTGCATCATCTACAAACAGGTGATATGGGGTGTTTAGATCCATATTTCTGTAAAATATCAAGTTATGAGGAGTTTTTATCAGCAGAGAAAATACATCAGTCTGTGTGGTTATTTTTTTTTTTTAATGGAACCTTCACAGGGGTGTGCACAGCAAGATACGAGAGCAACTTTAACACACGTGCCATGCATTATAACAAACCTTCCAGAAGCACTGATTATGGGATTTTACAAATCAACAGCTGCTGGTGGTGCAATGACGGCAAGACTCCAAGAGCCAAGAACGCATGTGGAATCCAGTGTCATGGTAGGTGCAAAATAATGTGCTTGACACCATCACATTGTTCACTCTGTTTGTGTGTTATCTCCCTTTCTCCCACCGTGGGTCTGTCTCTATGGTATTGGAAGCACTTCAAAACAAGGACCATCTGCTACTCTGTGCTTGGACAGTGCCTAATGCCACAGGCCCCATTCTTGGTTGGTCCTTAGATGCCACAGTAATAAATTTGATTGATTAATAAATAAGAAGAAGAAGAACTAATTTCTGTATCAGTTTTAAGATGACTGATTCAAAAAAATGTAGAGGAAAATGTTGATTTTTTTTCTCCCACTATTTTTACCACTATATTTCTGCTGCAAGTAACGCTAAAAAAGACATTACGGCACGTGTAAACTGTGCAAAGAGAATTGTTCGCACTTCCAATGGCATGAGGGCATGGTATGTTTAAAACTATTACAAGAACTAATAACAGTGCCATACTTGTATGTGTCTGTGTAAACTTAGGGGGAGACTACTTAGAGAGATGTATTTCTTGAGCATCTGAGGTTCCCAGGAGTTCAAATCCCAGTTCAAACACCAATGTAACAAATCCATAACTACCAAGAGCTTCACGATTATGTCTGTGCGACACAGCAGTGGGGAGAGAACTTACATCACCTTAGCCCCCTCCAACTGGAGCTAAAAGGGAATGTGCATTAGTTCTATTTAGCAGGATAGAGAGTCCAAGGAGACGCTTTGCCTAGCGGCACTATCAGGGTAGAGTCGCTTTGTGGCGAGCAGGGGAGGTTAGGGGATCCCAGGCCTCCCCTACTCCACTGAGTTTCAACCAAGGGCCCTTCAAAACAAGGTACATTGACACAGGGTTCAGGTCCCGATACCCCCAAGCGAGTTCCCTGGGTCGCTTCCTACCCTTGTCCCAGTCACTCCAGCATCATCCCCAGGGTTGGACATGTGGGGTTCCTTTTGTGTCGCTTCTGCTCCGTCTCGGGCAGCTCCTGTGCTGGCAACAGCAAGTTGTCCCTTTCAGTTCCTGCGGTGCAACTAGGAGTCTTGACTCCAGGGGCTTGGAGGCACAGCGGCTTCCCAGCAAGAGGCTGCTGCACACAGCTGCTCTCCTCAGTCAGCTCAGACTGAGCTGAGCTGCTGCTCTTCGAATGCTCCCTCCACTGGGAGCATGCCCAGCAGGGGTGAGGGGGCATTGTCTTGGGCCAAGAACTGCTCTTTAACCTCTACTTTGCCAGTGTGGGATTGGTATACCCCGTCACACTTGGGTTAGGACCTGGCAGTTGTTTTTCCCCCCTGCTCATGAGATGAAATCAGCATTAGCGTGTGCCTTCCCTGGGCAGTGGAGTTCTTGAAAGTCCTATGGCTGGAGGGAGAGATACCACCACATGGTCTGGGCGTTGGTGTCTTTCATCAAATTAAACCATCGGAGGGGAGCCTGGCCTGAAATGAGCTGAAAGGGATTCCCTAGCAGATAATATTGTAGAGCTTCCGCTGCCCACTTCACCACCAGCGCTTCCTTCTCAATTGTCAAGTACTTGGTCTCCCAAGGAAACAGCTTTCTCCTCAGGTATAGCACTGGGTGTTCCTTGCCCTCCACCACCTGGGACAGTATGGCCCCGAGGTCAACTTCAGAGGCATCCATCTGTAGGATGAATGTCTTTGCAAAATTAGAGTGAAAGAGGATCGGCCCCCCAACTTAGTCGGGCTTTCAAGGTCTGGATGACCCTTTCACAGCCTTCCGTCCACTGCACTTTCCATGGTTTGGTACTGTACCTTTTATGAAGGCGTAGGAGAGGGGGGGGCTGGCGCTAGCAGAGCAAAGACAGGCACAAAGCACCTATAATAGTCCACTAGCCCCAGAAACTGCTTCATTTGTTTCTTGGTCAAGGGGGCTAGGCAGTCACTCAATGCTTGTACCTTGTCCACCAGGGGATGTAGCTGGCCCCACTCCATGGTATACCTAAGGTACACTGCCTCCCTTTGTCCCAAGCGACATTTGGCCAGATTCCCAGTTAATCCCGCATCCTCGAGGGTTTGGATCACTGCGGTGAGATGGCGCCGGTGGTCCCCCAATCTGATGCAGTAGAGAACTATGTTGTCGATGTAAGTGGCAGCATACTGGTCATGGGGTCATAGCAGGTGATCCATTAGCTGAATGGCATGGTGACAAACTGATACAGGCCATTTTCTCCCTGAATGTCCTGGTAAGGGGAATTTGCCAATACCCTTTTGTCAGGTCCACAGTGGAAATATATTCTGCGTTCCCTAGCCTCTCCAATAGCTCATCCACCTGTGGTCCGGGGAAGGCTTTGAAGTGGGATATGGCGTTGGCTTTTCTGAAATTGATGCAAAACCTCATTGACCCCTGATTTTGGTACTAAGACTATGGGGCTCCTAAATTCAGTCTGTGAGTCTTCCACAACCCCCTGCACTACCTGGCCTCAAGTGCCTCATAGACCTTCCTGGACGAGGGGTGATGCTGGTCCTGTGCCTTCTGTCCTGGCATGATGGCTGTGATGGACTTCCCGGGGTGCAAGCTGGAACTAGGGTACCTCTGACATACCCGTCTGGCCCCCCTCTCACATTGTGAGGTTGTAACAAGCTGCAGACCACTCCCGGTCTTGCACTCAGACACACCCAGCTGCAAGTACATGAAGGCATCTCCGCAGCCACTCATGAACTAACTATAGTGATATTCCAACTAGCTCACCTGCCTGGGACCCCAGCACTATACCATCTTGCCCTGGGCAAAAGCCTGACCAGTATAGGTTTGTTACTCAGTCTGCTCCCCCCCCCCCCCCCCCCCCCCGCTCGAAGTGGCGAGGACAATGCACCAATTTTTGTTCCTGAGCAGATGCCCCAAGCACTTCTAGCAAAACACACTCTTGTAGGTAAAAAATATAAAACAAATGTATTAACTACAGAAAGATTTTAAGTGATTATAAATAGTGATTACCTAAGAAATAAAACAAAAATGCAACCTAAGCTTTATAAACTAGATAGGGTTTGAATCAAGCAGTGTCTCGCCCTACGAGCAAGCACAAGCAGGTTACACTGGCACAAATGGGACTAGAGACATATATTTATACCTCCCATTTTGTAAACTTCTGCAGTGCTTTGTTAAAATCAAACTGTTGCCAGATGAATGAGGAAATGAAACAATGAATGTTTTTCTTTCAGTAACAGAAAACCACATGCAAGGAGTTACCAATTCTAATTTGGGATTTCCCAAAAGGGCTTTGTTCATAGTGCTGTTCTCTTCCCTGCCTGTATTTGCACAATGCTCCTGATTAAAATAAAAATCAATACAGTAGTGTTCTAGGGTGGGGTTTTTTTCCTTAACATATATAAATTGCATGTGTAGTAAGGTAAATATCTAGGCCTGGAGACCAAAAATGGAGGATTTTAGCTGTATTTGTTATGGAAAAACAGAGGCCCATAGCACAGAGTCCATTTATGGCATTTAAATGGCTCCCACCGTCGAAGTGTGTGAGTGCTGCATGCCACCTCCATGAGGTAGGGAGCGAACGCACACAGAGACCAAACGACAGAGGAAATCTGTGGCAGAAGAGGGAATTGCGTCCCCAAGCCAATGCTCTAGCCACTGGGCCAGCCTCGCTTTCATAATAATAAAGAACAGGGTGTGGGCTCTGGGAGGGAGTTTGGGTGTAGGAGAGGGTGCGGGGTCAGACTCTGGGAGGGAGTTTGTGTGCGGGAGGGTGTGCGGGGTGCAGGCTCTGGGAGGGAGTTTGGGTGCACGGTGTGGGCTCTAGGCTGGGGCAGGGGCTTAGGGTGCAGGAGGGGGTCGGCACTTATCTTGGGTGGCTCCCGAAAGTGACCGGCACACCCTTCTGGCAGTGGCTCCTAGGCAGGGGACCCAGGGGGTCTCAGGGCGCCAATGCCCACAGGCACCGCCCCCGCAGCTCCCATTGGCCACAGTTCCCAGTCAATTGGATCTGTGGCGTTGGCGCTGGGGGTGGGGGCAACACGCGGAGACCCCTTTCCCCCCTGGGGCCATAGGGCAATTCCAGCCACTTCCGGGAGCGGCGTGGAGTGAGAGCGGGCAGGAAGCCTGCCTTACCTCTGTTGCGCTACCGGTAGAGTGATCAGCTGTCCCGATTTTATAGGGACAGTCCCAATTTTGGGGTCTTTTTCTTATATAGGCTTCTATTACTCCCCCCCACCCCGTGTCCTGATTTTTCACACTTGCTGTCTGGTCACCCTAGCTCCCGGTGTTGGCGGCTGGGGGCCCCTGGGCCCTTTTAAATTGCCCGGGGCCCTGGGCAATTGGCTCCTTCTCCTCTCCCCCCCCCCCCTCCCCGTGCATCGGTGGGCCTGGATAAACTCGAATAATTCAGGGAAACTCATGCACTGGAAAGTTTGGAAAGACAATGTTAAGGTGCCCAAACTAGATTCAACTCTGGGCCAACAGGCTAGCACACAGATGTACTCAGTAACCTAAATGTGATCTCTCGTCACGTTATTTTACTATAGAGTGACAAATATATACACACCCTCCCCGCCCCCCCACTCCCCCCCCCCCCCCCCGGAATGTTTGTTTCTGAACTTCTGCGCTTAGGGTATCCAATTCATTTCAGGCTTTTTAGTAAAGGTTTCCCTCTGCCTCAGGCCTCTCCTACCAGATTTGAAGCTGACATTCCTGTGGTTGGGCATTTTAGATGGCGTAGCCCAAATCAGGCTTGTAATAGAAACTCAGTCACAACATTAACTACAGAGCGACTATTGTCATTCTACAGTGTTAGAGAAACAGAAATCTCAGGGGCTGACCTTGTAGTTTTTACAAAGACAAAATTCACATTCACATTAATTTTTTTAAATTTACACATCAAAGGGGAAGTAACATGTTGGTCTGCAAAGTACTACTGCGATTTTCGGTCTGATGAGCAGGTCCTGTTGGTATAAGTGTAGATAGAGCCAGGGCCCTAACTTAGCATGCATCCCTGTTATAAAGGTGTTCTCCCACCACTGGAGAAAACGATAGAGTATAAACAGTTCTCTTAGGGTATGGAAAGCCAGCCATTACTGAGACTTATTAGTGTAAGTTACAAAATAGTACTTCATCAGAATAATATCTAGCAATTATACAGAGCATATAGGCCACAAGAGAGGTATCATTATCCCTTTTCTGTATATGGGGGAAGGGGTTGGAATGTGAGCAGGGAGGGGGGGCCGAGTTGGGGTGGGGACTTCGGGGAAGGGGTTGGAATGGGGGCGGGGAAGGGGTGCAAAGAGGCGGAGGAGGTGAGGGGGGCCTCATGGAAGGGGTGGAATGGGGGTGGAGGCAGCTAGTTGAGGGGTGTCAATAATGTGGCCTTCGGGCCAATGCACTAGTCCTCATGTGGCCCTTGTGGTCATTTGAGTTTGAGATCCCTGGACTAGACTGTAGGTCTTCTGGATCCCAGTCCAGTGCTCTGTCCATTAGGGCACACTGCATCTCCAAAGATATAGCACAATTTACAGATGCCACAGTGAACTAGACAATCTTTTAACCTACCTACCAAAGTATTTGCAGTTTATCATTCAAAGCAGGGAGCTGCGGGGGGTGGGTGGGTGGGGAGGCTGCTGCTTTAGCTGCCCAGCGTGGGAGGAGGAGCAGCTGAGAATTGAAGGGAGTGGCCGCTGCTTTCCAGGAAGGGTGTGACTTGAGCTGCTCCCGGTTGTTCTTCCCCAATATTAGCAGGCACACGTCGTCTCTAGTCTCAGTGGTAGGAGTCTGGGTTTGCTACGCTGCCAGCATGAAGGCTTTGCTAATCCTGGGGCTTATCCTCCTGCCCCTGGCTGCTCATGGGAAGATCTATGAAAGGTGTGATCTGGCAAGAGCAATGAAAAGTCTTGGGCTGGATGGATACCGGGGCTACAGCCTGGGACACTGTAAGTCTGCTGCCTCGGAGGAGATGTCTATTGGTTCAGGGGATGGGGAGGGAAAGGGGATAAGTTGTCAGGTGCCGGTTTTCGACTGGAAAGTCCAGTGAAAAAGGGGACCTGGCAGTGTCCATTCAGATGTACTGACTGGAGACCAAAAGTCTGCTTACCACAGGGCATGGAGGTGTGAGGGGAGGTGCTGGGTCATCAACCTTCGACAGCCCCTGCTCAAACAGGGTCGCCTTTTATCTGCAGACAAGCGGGCAGTAGGCTCTGAGTCATACTGCAGCTCCTGTCCCAGCTCTGAAGCAGAGGGAGCCCAGCTGGTACGGAAGGGAGGATGGGACAATCCAGTGACAGGGAGGGAGGAGAGCAGTGAGTGATGGACGGGAGGGTGAGAGAAGAGTGATTGGGGTGCGGGGCTTTGGGGGAAGAGGTGGGGCCTCAGGAGTTTGATTTTCAGTAATTAGAAAGTTTGCAATCCTATACCCCAAAACACTCACCGGTGTTTCCTTCAGAGATATAGGCCTCATGCAGTGTTCATATGACATTCAAAAGTATTACATGTAGAATGTTTTTTTCTTACTATTCATATTTAATAAGGATTGTGAATCTGATCAGATTAACAGGAAGCAAAACTGCCTGTGTGTACTTTGTATTAAATAATCATTTGCATCATCTATAAACAGGTGATACAGGGGCATTTAGATCCCTATTTCTGTAAATTTTCAGCTATGAGGAGTTTTTATCACCAGAGAAAATACATCCATCTGTGTCAGGGTTCCCTCCCCACTCTGAACTCTAGGGTACAGTCGTGGGGACCCGCATGAAAGATCCCCTAAGCTTATTTCTACCAGCTTAGGTTAAAAACTCCCCAAGGTACAAAATCTCCCCTGTACCCTGAGAAAAGGTAATCGCTGCCACCACCAAGTGATTTAAACAAAGAACCAGAGAAAAGGACCACTTGGAGTTCCCCTTCCCCCAAAATATCCCTTCAAGCCCTTACACCCCTTTTCCTGGGGAGGCTTGAGAATAATCTCCTGACCAATTAGTTACAAATGATCACAAACCCAAACCCCTGGATCTTAGAACAATGGAAAAATCAGTCCGGTTCTTAAAAGAAGGATTTTATTTAAAAAAAGAAGGTAAAAATCATCTCTGTAAAATTAGGATGGAAGATACTTTACAGGGTACTCAGCTTCAAAACACAGAGGCTTCCCCTCTAGGCAAAACCTTAAAGTTACAAAAAGAAAACCCAGGAATACACCTTCCTCTCAGCACAGGGAAGGTTCACAAGCTAAAACAAAAATAAGCTAACGCATATCTGATTAGTACTTACTAATTCTAATGGAGCTGTGTTGATTGTTTCTTGCTCTGTCTCCGGCAAGCACATAGAACAGACAGACAAAGCCTACCCCCCACCCCCCGATGTGAAAGTATCTTGTCCCCTTATTGGTCCTTTTTTGGTCAGGTGCCAGCCCAGTTACCTGAGCTTCTTAACCCTTTACCCGTAAGGAGGACTCTTAACCCCTTAGCCGTATGTTTATGACAATCTGAGTGTTTTTTTAAAATGGAACCTTCACAGGGGTGTGCACAGCAAGATACGAGAGCAACTTTAACACAGATGCCACGAACTACAACCCAGGTGACCAAAGCACTGACTATGGGATTTTACAAATCAACAGCCACTGGTGGTGCAATGATGGCAAGACTCCAAGAGCCAAGAACGCATGTAGAATCCAGTGTAGTGGTAGGTGCAATATAATATTCCTATTGATAACACTATGAACGGCAAATTCTGCCTTTTTGTGTGAGCCCATAGCATTGCAAAGTTATAACTGAGGCCATGTTTTGCCCCTAGTATCCCTACTTTAAAAAAACAACCCCTTATTCTATTTACGGAAGGGCGGGATTGCAATGTGTGGGGAGGCATATGTGCTATAACGGGAGTTCCCAAAGGATTTTTAAAAAAGGAATTGTGTTCCTTCTTTTCAGACTTTCTTTTTTACGTTTATTTAGTAAAAACAATTCCCTTTTCGAGAAGCACTTATTACTTACCAGTTATGTTGATTTGACAACACTTAACTTTGTTCTCAGAGGATGAAGTTCACCGCTGTGCAGAAGGCCAAAACAAAGGCCAGTTCCTGATCATGCTTCATTATAAAAATAAACATTTTAAAGTTTCTAATGTAAAGAGACACAATCAACTTGAAATCTAGTCCATTTTAAGAAAGAATTAACAATAGTTTCAAGTACTACAATATCCCTTCACTCCCGTTGCCAGTTTTTGTATTTTTACAATCACAGTTTTTTGGGGTTTTTTTGGACTTGTCTCCTCTGTGGCTGTGTGAGAGACCCACACAAACAACATAGGAAACTGTCTGTCTGACTATACACAAAACTAGCAAAATAGCTATTCACAAAGAGTAAAACCAACCCTTATGGAGAGGGTTAGCACAGAACTTATGGTCTCACCTATGACATATTACACCAAAAGCTGTCAAGAGGATGGAAAAAATACCAAACAATATTTTTCTCTCATTTCTTTCAATTTCTAGTGGCGCTTAGGTGCTATGTGTGGTAATAGTTGGTTTAAAATTTTCAGACAAGTGTGTTGTATTGAAGCAGATGGTGTGGTATCCCTTTATAGTACTAGAAGACATTTGCTTTGAAATAAAATCATTATATAAAATTCAGCAAAGAAAGTCTAATAGAAACAGATAGAAACTATAAAGAGAGGAACATAGCAATTGCCATACTGGATTAGACCAGTGGTCCTTCTAGTCCAATATAATGTCTTCAATAGCCTCTTTACTCCTGGGGGAATTCTACGCTAAAAATTAAACATTCTGCACATAATATTTTAAAATTCTGCAAATTTTATTTGTCAAAATAACACAATAAAATCACACCTGTTTCCATCATTTTGGTAATTTATTTTGAAATACCTGTCAGCAAGTATGTCTGTAACAATACAGACAACAAAAAAGATTCAGCAAATGTTTTTTGACAAATAGATTCCTTACTAGGCATATTAATACAAGACTCTGAGTAATAATTCATTTAAACTATAATACAGAACCGTATTTCCCACACCTCTCAGAAGCAGTGCAAAGCCTTGGGGGAGTCAGGGGTAATGGAGGATCTGAGCGAGGGGGAAGTAATTGCTGGGAAGGAGCCTGGGTGTGAACTTGGAGGGTTGTTGGGTATGGGTGGGAAAAGTATGGAACAGGTTTTTTTGGGGGGGTAGGGAGGGATTGTTAGGGAGCTTTCCCCATGCAGACCCCGGCTGACCCCTAGCCTCTCCCATTCAGTCAGGCACATATGCCCCTGTCCATTTGTGTCCCTCCACCCCCACTTAGCCAGGTCCCTCCCCCCATCCCAATGTGTCCCTGTACCCCCTCCCCTCTGTCCCCATGTGGCCCTGAATCCCCTCAGACAGCCACCTCCCTCCATCCCCATGTGGCCCTACACCCCCTGCCCCATCTCCATGTGGCCCTGCAACTCACTCCCCCCTGTGGCCCAGCGCCTCCACTCCCATTCAGCCCCTGCCCAAGTCTGTCCTCCCCCATTAGCCCTTATGAGCCCCTGTCTGTGACCCCACCCCCAGCATCCCCACGCTGTATGTCTCCCCATATCCCCTGTCTCCTGACCTGGCCCAACAGACACTGTGAAGAAGGCATTGCAGGCTCTTTCTCTTCCTTAGTTGGCCAGGAGTGACTGCTTTGTTCTAGTGCCACAGCACCCTCTGGTGGGTAAAAGGTGAAACTGTAGCACGTTTCTGGCAGAAGCTATTTCCTGCAAAAAACAACAACCCTAAAAATATGCATAGCACATTAATTATGCATGCACACAGTGACACAGAATTCCCCCAGGAGTATATAATAGCAGGAACCATTATCACATGTGCCAGAGGAAGATGCAAGACAACTTACAGAAGTTAGTTATGCTATAACTAGCCCACAGACTGACAGCATTCCAAAGCTAGGACCAAATTGTGGACCTAACATGATGCTTGACACCACCACATTGCTTACTCTGTTTGTGTGGTATATCCCTTTCCTCTATCCTGGGTCTGTCTTTCTATTTAGATTCTAAGATCTTCAGAACACGGATATCTATTATTCTATATTTGTAGAGTGCCTATCATCACAGGGTCCTGTTCTTGGTTGGTCCTTAGATGTTACTGTAATCAACTCGATTAATAATAATAAATAAAATATAATTTCAGCATCAATTTTAAAATGACAGATTCAACAAAACGAAGAGGGAAATGTTTTTTATCCCTTCTCTTACCACTCTATTTCTTTTTTAGAGTTACAGAGCGCAGACATTACAGCAAGTGTAAATTGTGCAAAGAGAGTTGTTCGCGATCCCAATGGCATGGGTGCATGGTACGTTTAAAACGCTTATAAAAACTAATAACAGTGACATACTTGTGTGTATAGTTAGGGGCAGGCTAGTTAAAAGAGAGACTACAATCTTCTTTTGGATAAACAAGCTTGTACAGAAGCAACAAGCAGGTAGCTAATATTTGCATGCTTAATAATTAACATATTTGAACTCAGAACTTGTATACTAAGGGTTTACAGCACAATACAGTTATGGACATTGAGGATTCTCAGTTGTAGCTGTGATACACATCAAGGCCACTTGGACCTTTACAGCTGCAGTGGAGATAACACTCAGATCTTCCTCCTCCAAAATCTCCTACACTTGGACTAAAAATGACTCTCTATTAGTTATTAAAGGTGTAGGGTCTATGACATACAGATGACCAGTTTTAATTACATCCAGTATTGAACACTGGCACTGTGAATGGGAGTCTTTCCCATCTGCTCTAAACAACAGTCCAGGTACCCTCTCTATGGTCACAACTCACATATTTCTGGGATTTGACTTTTCTAATGACCAATAAAACAGCACTAAGTCTGATCTAAACCTTCTCCATGGACCTGGCTGACCTGACAGTTCCTAGCTCAGCATTACTCAGCCCACCCCTTAGGTCCTCTCGGTCTCAGGCCCAAGATCCCTCTGTTAGGAGGCTGGCTCTGAAGCCTTCTTCCTCCCTTTTAATTCCCTTTAGACTTGTTACTTCTGGCAGGTGAAATGGCACCGGCTTCAGCTGCTGTCTTCTGGACAGATAATTAACCCCTTCCTGCTCAGGTTCGCCCTGCTCATCCACCACATCACCGAGCACACACACTCTTCTACTTAGAGAAATGTATTTGGTGAGCATCTGAGTTTCCCAGGAATTCAAACACCAATGTAACTAATCCAGAACTACCAAGGACCTCAAGATTACATCTATGGTACACACCAGGGCCACTTGATCCTTCAAATGGCAGGGCGGATGGAACTTAAATCACCCTTCTCCAGAAGTTTAGTGCCCTCCAGCTGGACATAAAAGGGAATGTGCTTTAGTTCTATTTAGCAGGATAGTGCTTATGGCACAAAACTGAACACATTTGATTCTATCCAGTAGAGAGCAGTTCACAGGTGCCAGCTTCCAACTTTCCCAAGGGTGCTCAAACCCTGCTCAGACCCAGGCCCCTCCCCCACTCCAACCCTTCCTCCTAGCCCGCACCCCACCTCTTCTTGCTCCCACCTCACCCCGACCCCACCTCCATTCCACCCCGTTCCCCAAAGCACCACCCCACCCATCTCTTCCCACCCCTGCTCAGCCCCTTCCCCGCCTCATTCTGCCCTCCTCTCTGAGCATGCCCTGTCCCTACTCCTCCTCCTCCTTCCAAGCATCTCCTGCACGCCACAGAACAGCTGATCCATAGTAGGCAGGAGGCACTGGGAGAGAGGGGGAGGAGTTGATCGGCAGGGCCGCTGGTGGACGGGAGGCACTGGAAAGGGAGCTTGGCTGTCAGTGGGTGCCTATGAGCAGTGTCACAAACACCACATTTATATGGCAGGAATAGCAGTTGGTAAGTGGGCCTTTTGACAACCATTTGACAACCTTTTAGGAACTGTTGGTAGACACAGGATTTATTCAGGCATGCATAGCTCCAGGATCCAGCTGGGCCATTCAGACTAGGCAGGTGCTCTGCTGGGATTGGACCAGTAGCAAATTATTTGTTATATTAGCTTGGCTCTCTGCAGAAAAGTTAATCGTACAAAAATGTCATTGGTTGTTTTGTTCTTGGGCGGCTTTGCACTAATTGATGTGATTGCCATAATCAACTAACGTGATTTTTAACTCAAACAGGGTGGCATGGACAAAGAACTGCAAAGGACGAGATGTCTCCCAATGGGTCAGTGACTGCGGGCTATAAAGTGATGGGCTTTATCCCAGCTTGGTTCCCTTATAAATAAGGAGCTTTTCACATAGAGCAAAATATTCCCTTTGTTTGCTTCCCTTTTACAGTTAATCATGTTTGTAGGGTACCACAGAAGATTGTGTTATGGCATAGCAAGGGTGTTTTCGCTTTCTCATGCTAGCCAGGGTGTTTTTGCTTTTCACACTCTTTTAGCGGCCAGCCACTGTAGGTCATGGCCGGCCAGCTGCAATCTGTTTTGAGCTAATTAAAATTGCTTTTGCTTTGCATGGCCTTGAGCCAGGAGGCGCCAGGAGGCGGCCCCTGCTTGCTTATGTATAAAATGTTTGTATATAATTGTATAAGCCCGGCCCCGTTTTGGACTCCTTACCAGGCCCGAACTTCGGTGAGCTGGGTTCCCCATCTCCGTAACAGCAACGCCAGGAGTCCCCGTTGCGAATGTGTCACTTTGCCTTCAATAAAGCCAATAACTCACAGAGTGTGTGGGCCTCGTTCTTGCAGAGCACCCGGGGTAGGCCCGCAGCCTACTGACTGAGGGTTTACAGCGGGTGCGGGCGAACCGGCGTTCTGGGACGGAATGGCGAGCAATGGGGGGGCTAGGGTGGCTCCTCCTAACCGCCCTCCGGGCCCAGGATGGGGAGGTGCTCCGCTTACAGCGGGCACTGAAGGAAAAGACGCAGGAGATTGTACAGACGTTTCGTCAGGAGCCCGGGGAGGGCATCCTGCGGTGGCTGGTCCGAGCCTGGGACAACGCTGGCAATACGGTCATGCTCCTCCGGTATAAGCTACAACAGTTGGGTGTCCTGTCACAAAATTCCCAGGTATGTGCGCAGCTGGCTAACCCCCCGCAACCCGGGGGGGATACTGAGTTGCCCTCCCTGTACCGCTTGTTAGCGGCAGCGGTAAGCGCGGCTTACCCATCGGTGAGGAAACTGGAGGCACTGGCAGGCCCCTGGAAAACTATTGCCGAGGGAGGGCAGATACTTCGGCAGTTGGGGATGGCCTGGGCCCTAAAAATGGGTGGCACGAAAGGGCCAAATAATATACTGGTCACAAAATCCATTAAAGCCACCCTATTGTGCTTGGCCCCAGGCGAGCTAAAGCCCTCACTCCTCGCAATAGTTATGGCCGCGGATGGGCGTGTCGGGGACCTGGCTGCCAGTCTTATGCAATTGGAGACTGCTCTGGCCGGGGCACGGCCCAGGGCCATCCGAGCCACAAAAGGACAGGCCAGCAGGGGACAAGAGAAGGGGGAGCTGCGGGTGCCCCGAAAAACCCTGTGGTTAGATCTTTTGCAGGCCCGTGTCCCTCAAAAAAAAATCAACGAAAAACCGACAGCGAACCTGTATAAGTGGTGAATGCAACTACCCGCCTCGAAACAGAGTACCGGAGGCAAGGGAGAGAGAGGCGTGGAACAAAGCAAGCCCGCAGCGCCCGCTGCTCCACCCGCTGAGTGGCAACTGCCGCGCCCCTATTAAGGGCGTGGTGGGTCCTCCGTTCCGTGCGTGGCAGCAGCCACAGGCGGGAGGGAAACGGGGGACCGACGCCCCTACGTGCCCCTGGTAATCTGTTGGCCAAGAGAAGGAGTTCAACATGTCTTGGCGCTACTCAATACAGGTGCTAAAGTCACGATTTTACACTCTGCGCAGGCTCAGGGCCAAGCTACTCCGGTAAACGGCCTCAAAAAAGCCAAGACCCCGGCGTATAAGGTCATGGTCACCCTGGCCCGGCTGGCATGCACCAATGTGGGCACTAAGCCGGTGCCGTAAAAGCAAAAAAAGGCCCTGTGTAAATGTATTCCCTTACCTCCTGCAGGTTTGGCGCCCCACGTCCCCAATAAAATAAAATAGCGCGTGCTAGCCAACGTCTGGTAAACGGTGCCGCAGCAAAAACCGCAATCCGCCATGGTTCTGGCCACTAAAAAAAAAAAAGCATATGTGCTACCGGAAGGAGAGGACTATCCTCGTATGGCCTCGCTCTCCCGCTTATTGCTGCGCTCCTTGTAAGGGGAGGTACTGCCCAGGGAGCTGCCGCCACCCTCCCCCCCCCCCCCCGGTTAATGCATGGGTGGTACTCACCCAAACTGCTGTAAATGCAATATCTTTTTGCCTTCCCCGTGTATATGCTATGGGTGCCCTTATAAAAATCTGTTTTATTGGCGTGTGTGCAGCCCCGGCCTCATTGCAGGAATATTCCCTGTTTAAAATAATTGCAAAAGCCATTATATATAAAAATGTGTATGCTTTGGGCCCCGCACAGTATGTTTTAAATACAGCCATGTATTTTTTTTATTTTGCTATTGTTTTTAATGTTACTAATGCCGGGCCCTTTGTAGCAATCGTTTTAAAGCACCTCCGCCACCTAGCAAAGGGCCTTTGTTAATAGCAAAAAAATTCCTAGCTCTAGTCCTAGCTCACCTCCTTACAAAAATGGGCGGCGTACTTGGTGCAGGGCCTCTGCCTTGGCCTCCTTTGCTTCTTGGGCCTTTATGTATGTAGCCTGCGTGGCCGTTGCTGTTGTTTTTGCTGCCCCACGCCGCCCCCCCCCCGGGGGGGGGGGTCTATATGGCCGCTAACGTCGCTCAAAAAAGCAAAAAAAAAAAATGTAGGGTACCACAAAAGATTGTGTTACGGCATAACAAGGTGTTTTCGCTTTCTCATGCTAGCCAGGGTGTTTTTGCTTTTTCACACTCTTTTAGCGGCCAGCCACTGTAGGTCACGGCCGGCCAGCTGCAATCTATTTTAAACTAATTAAAATTGCTTTTGCTTTGCATGGCCTTAAGCCAGGAAGCGCCGGAAGGCGGCCCCTGCTTGCTTATATATAAAATGTTTATATATAATTGTATAAGCCCGGCCCCGTTTTAAACTCCTTACCAAGCCCAAACTTCAATAAGCTGGGTTCCCTGTCTCCGTAACAGCAACGCCAAAAGTCCCCGTTGCAAATATGTCACTTTGCCTTCAATAAAGCCAATAACTCACAAAGTGTATAGGCCTCGTTCTTGCAAAGCACCCGAGGTAGGCCCGCAGCCTCCCACGAACGTAACAATGTTCAAAATAAAACAAATTCAGGAGAAAGGTTTTCAGGGCGACTGACTGGTAAAATGCAAATATTTTACTCCTTGCTGTGGATCGTTCCATGTGCCCAGCTGCAGTAACTTATTTTGTGTTCTACGCAGTTTTAAAGATCCCCGCTTACCTCTATATTATATATATACACATCAGAATAAGCCAGATCTGTTTTTCCTATGAGATCCTGCTACTACTTTGTTCTGCTAGTTAGTAATATTATGTCATCTTGCTTGCGAGCTCACATTCAATACACTCAATAAAATTACTTACTTTGCACATAATTTTTGTGATTCTTGGTTAATATACAAAAGAAACTGAATATGAGATTATGAAGTTGGGCCCAAGTCTTCAAACGTATTTAGGCTCCTAACTTCCATTGATGTCCATTCAATGGCAGCTAAGAGCCTAAATACCTTTGAAGAACGGGGCCTCGCACTATGAGATAAAGATTGTGGGAGAAGCGCATAATTAGGGAGACCTACATGTTTTATATTGACTATCATAGTTTGTAAAAACATGGTGTGGAATTGTAATCTGTTATATATAATTATGTTCCAAAACCACAAATGTGGGTTTAAAAAAATCTGTTAAGGTTGTAGCAACTGCACTGATGTCACTCATCACATCATTTACACAACCCAAGCACTTAAAAGCAAAGAAATGAATAGTTAAGAACACTGAACCTCTTACACTGGCCACATGACAAACACACACGCTGGTCCCAGTTTAATAAGGTATGGAAGCACATGAGTCATCCACTGAGGTCAGTGGAAGAGGAGAGGTACTCCCAGCGCTCCTGCAAACCCCAACTAGCAGATGCTCCCTTAGAGACCGTTGCCAGCTGGCAGAGTTAACTGTCCACTGTGATGCCAGAATTCTGGTCAGCGTTTTGTGGTGGGATCCTCACTGACCACATGATGGAACCCTCTGACACTGTTAGGGCCCTGGGCTGGGACCTGATGGAGTAGGGTGGCCCAGATCCCTCATCCCCTGCTGCCAGCCTACCCCTGGGGTGGCAACCACCCCACCTTAGGCCAAGAGGCCTGCGTTTGTCGGCCGTCTCCCTGAGCCAGGACGTCAGGCGCTAGACTGCTTCCTGCTCCTGTTATACCAATAAAATAAAAACCAGCAGGATCTTATTAAAGGGGATAAGACAAAATGTCACGTTTATTATGAATACAAAAAGAATCATAGTAAGCAGTCAGTTATAGCTATAACATTTCATTCAGTTTCACATTCATTCACACACACACAGGTTCTGCATAGATGTCATAGTTACCAGCCTAGACATTGCTCATGCCAAGTTACTGGCCAGGTAACCTGGGCATGAGGGTGGAGCCGAGTCCTTGTCAGATTCATCTGAAGCTCCTGGAGGTTGGCAGCAGAACCAGAGACTCAAAGTCCTCAGTGTGTAGAAGCCATTCTTATAGGAATTATTTCCTATGTTAGTCTATGGGAACTGTTTCATCTTGCTGTTGCTGAATCAATCAGCAGATGGCACATTCCTGATGGCTCCGTGCTGTCAGATGTTATCTTGTTTTCCCCATCCTTTGAGATGATCGGGTGGATCCCAGTTTACCCTCCGGGGGTTGTCTGGTCATTCCCACCGAATGCCGCCTTCAGCCAATGGTCACTGAATTCCTAGGCTGGCACCTCCCTGATCATTCATTATCTACACCAAGCATCCATCCACCTACATACTGTCTCCACCACTTTCGGGGTGTGTACTAATTTATTTGAGACTCCCAGCCCTTTAATCAAAGAGGGTGGGGTTCTTTCTATGCTGTTTCTAGGTACAAAGCATGCATAAAGAACAAAGTCAAATAACTTGTTTGTAAGTTTTACATAGTAAAAGTATCTTTCAAAAGACAGATGCAATCAATGGTTTACACAGACAGTAACTTACAAGTTTTAACAGGAGACTCAAGAGATCTTTTTACTTGGTGAAGCTGTTGGATTTTAGACAAGTTATGGGGGGTCACTTTCACTTGGGGAAATCACTGTCCGTACCTTCTTTAATATCCCTACACTCCGCCCTGCCCAGAGGACCAGAGCCCTTAGACTGCTGGCTGCTCTGCCCTGCCCAGAGTCCCTAGATATTGGCTGCTTCGCCCTGCCTGAAGGCCTGAGTCCTGGATTACTTGCTGCCTGGCCCCTGCCTGGGTGACCAGGACAGTGGAGACTGCTAATCCCCCTCTAAGCCGGTCTCCAGAAATGCAGAGCTAGGGGCCTGGCCTCCCTCCGAGCCTGACAGGGAGGGACAGTCGCAACCTCCTGCATCTCTGGTGAGAGGAACCTCCAGCCCCATATATTTCAATGGGAGTTAGGCGCCAAAATACCTTACAGGATCCGGGCCTAGGACTCCCAAGTCGTTAGAATAGTAGGTAGAGAAGAAAATAGGGAAGTAGGAAGGATCTTGTGGCTCCAAAAACGGCTTGAAGGATTCCCTCCCCTCCCCATCAAGGAAAAACCTGTGATTTATAATGGAGACAGTGCGGGACCTGGTAGTACACTGGCACAAATGGCACTAGTCACATACAGTAATACACACAAGAGTGGCAAACTTCGGCAGTGCTCTGTTTAAATCAAACTGTAGATGATGAATGAGGAAATGAAACAATGTATGTTTTTCTTTCTTTCTTTACTAATTAGGGATTTCCCAAGAGGGCTGTCTTCATAGTGCTGTTCTCTTCCCTGCCTGTATTTGCACAATTCTACTGATTAAGAGTGAAAATCAATAGAGTAGTGTTCTGGGGTGGGTTTTGTTTTTAACATCTATAAATTGCATCTGTAGTAAGGTACAAATCTAGCTCTGGAGGCTAAGAATGGAGCATTTAAGCTGTGTTTGTTATGGTGAAACAAGCCGACGCCACATACAATCCATCGATGATATTTATATGGCTCCCACCATCGAAGTGTGTGAGCATTGCATGCCATCTCCATGAAGTAGGGAGCAAAGGCACACAGAGACCAAACAAGAGCCTCTGCTCGGTGAGGTTCGCCTCCTATCTGCAGATAGACGGGGGCGGCAGGCTCCGAGTCAGACTGCAGCTCGTCTCCCAGCCCTGGAGAGCAGAGGAAGCCCAGCTGGTGGGGGTGGGAGGATGAAAAAGACAGGGAGAGGGGAGAGCAGCCAGCAATGAGGGGAGGGGGAGAGAGGAGTGAGTGGGGGGCAGGACTTTGGGGGACTATGAGAGGCAGGGGCGAGGCCTCAGGACTCCGGTTTTCAGCAATTAGAAAGTTGGCACCCCTACCCCAAAACACTGGTGTTTCCTTCAAAGATATAGGCCCCATGTGGTGTTCGTATGACAATCAAAAGTTTTATATGTAGAATATTTTTTCTCACTATGCATATTTAATATGGATTGTGACTCTGATGAGATTAAAAGGAAGCAAAACTGCCTGTGTGAACTTTGTATTAAATTATCACTTGTAACATCTACAAACAAGTGATACAGGGACATTTAGATCCATATGTTTGTAAAATATCAACCTATGAGGAGTTTTTACCAGCAGAGAAAATACATCAATCTGTGTGGGGTTATTTTTTTTAAATGGAACCTTCACAGGGGTGCGTACAGCAAGATACGAGAGCAACTTCATGTGCCATGAACTATAACCCAGGTGACAAAAGCACTGACATGTGGGATTTTACAAATCAACAGCCACTGGTGGTGCAATGTTAAAACTGAAGGCAGGTTTTGACCACAGTTGCCAACTTTCACACGGTAAATAAGCCCCCTGACTTTCACACTAAGCCAAAAATCAAGCTAATCCCATTTCAAAACAAGGCCAAAACAAGCCAGTCCCTAAGAACCCCAACACTCTATGTGACTAGATCCCTCTGGTGTGCAGTCTTGGACTGTGGTGCACACGCTGTGCACCCCTGACTCTCTCCCCCGCTTGCCCCTGCTTGCCCCCCTTGCCAGGAGCCGATCAAAAAAAAAGAAGCTACAAGCCAAACAAGCAAGAAGCTACAAGCCAAACAAGCAAGAAGCTAAAAACTAGCCAACAAGCAACGCACAAGCCAATTAAACCAAAAACAAGCCCAATTTCTCCATTTTTTCACAGGTTTGGCATGTCTGGTTTTGACCCTAGTAGCCCTACATTGAAAAACCAACCCCTTATTCTACAGACAGAGGGGCGGGGTTGCAATTGTGGGGATGCACATGTGCTATAAAAGGAGGTTCCTAAAGGATTTTTTTAAAAGGAATTGTGTTCCTTGGTTTTCAGACTTTCTTTATCAGGTTTCTTTAGTAAAACAATTCTCTTTTTGAGAAGCACTTATTACTTACCAGTTACGTTGATTTAAGGACACTTAACTTTGTTCTCAGAGGATGAAATTTACCGCTGTGCAAAAGGCCAGCACAAATGCCAATTCCTGACCTTGCTTCATTTTAAAAATAAGCATTTTAATGGTTATAATTTAAAGAGACACAATCAACTTGAAATCTAGTCCATTTTAAGAAACAATTAAAAGTAGTTTCAAGTACTGCGATTACCCCTCATTTGCCCTACCAGTTTTTGTATTTTTACAATCAGCATTCTTTTTTATGGACTTGTCTCCTCTGTTCCTATTAGAGATACCCACACAAAACACATAGGAATCTGTCTGTCTGACTAGACACAAAACCAGCAAAATGGCTATTCACAAAGGGTAAAACCAACCCTTATGGAGGGGGTTAACACAGGAATTATGGTTTCACTTAAGACATATTTCATCCAAAGAGCTGTCAAAGGCACCAAGTAAAGAAGATGCCAAACAATATTTTCTCTTGTTTCTTTAAATTTCTAGTGGCTCTTAGGTGCTACTGGTTGGTTTAAAATATTCAGACAAGCATGTGACATAGAACGGGATAGTGTGGTATCCCTTTACAGTACTAGAACAAAATTTGCTTTGAAAGAAGGTAATTATATATAAAATACAGCAAAGAACATCTAATAGAAACAGATAGAAACTATAAAGAGAGGAACATAGAAATTGGCATATAGGATCAGACCTGCGGTCCTTCTAGTCCAATACAATATCTCCAATAGCAGTGGCCAGTGTCACATACTTCAGAGGAAAGTGCAAGACACCTTACAGTAGTTGGTTACGGTATAACTAGCCCACAGACTGACAGCATTCTAAAGCTAGGACCAAATTGTGGAACTAACATGATGCTTGACACCACCACATTGTACACTCTGCTTGTGTGTTATATCCCTTTCCCCTATCCTGGGCCCAGGGCCGGCTCCAGGCACCAGCTTTCCAAGCTGGTGCTTGGGACGGCAGGTGAGAATGTGGCGGCAGTCCAAGTCCCGCGGCAGCAATTCGGCGGCAGGTCCACTCTTCCCGCTGCCGAATTGCTGCCGCGGGACTCGGACTGCCGCCCCATTCTCGCCTGCCGCGGCGGCAATGAGGCGGCAGGTCCGCCACTTTCCCCTTGCCGCTGCGGACTGGGACTGCCTGCGTCAGGGGCGGGGCCCCGCCCCCGACGCAGGCAGACGTAGTGGGGCCCCGTCCCCGATACAAGCAGATGCAGCGGGGCCCCGCCCCCGATGCAGGCAAGCGTCAGGGGCGGGGCTGCCACCCCAAAATTGTGAGAGCCGCCCCTGCCTGGCCTGTCTTTCTATTTAAATTCTAAGCTCTTCAGAACAAGGACCACCTGCTATTCTATGTTTGTACAGTGTATAACATCATGGGGCCCTATTCTTGGTTGGTCATTAAATACTATTGTAATCAACTTGATTAATAAATAATAATAAATAACATAATTTCAGCAACAGCTTTAAGATAACTAATTCAAAAAAATGAAGAAGAAAATGGCTTTTTTTTCTCCCTCCTGTTACCACTCTATTTCTCTTTTAGAGTTGCTGACAGCAGACATTACAGCGAGTGTAAATTGTGCAAAGAGATCTGTTTGCGATCCCAATGGCATGGGTGCATGGAGCATTTAAACAGTGTATAGTTAGGGGCAGGCTAGTTAAAAGAGAGAGACTACAATCTTCTTTTGGATAAACAAGCTTGTATAGAAGCAACAAGCAGGTTGCTAATATTTGCATGCTTAATTATTAACATGTTTGAACTCAGAACATATACACTAAGGGTACGTCTACACTACAGAACTAGGTCGAAATTATAGAAGTCGATATATTAAAACCCGAATTAATGGAATCGATTGTGTGTGTCCCCACTAAAGAGCGTTAAGACCATGAGGTCGATTGTCTGTGTCCACAGTAGCGAGAGTAGCATCGACCTTCGAAGCATTGCATTGCGGGTAGCTATCCCACAGTTCCCGCAGTCTCCGCCGCCCATTGGAATTCTGGGTTGCGATCCCAAAGCCTGATGGGGCAGAAAACAATGTCGCTGGTGGTTCTGGGTACATGTCATCAGGCCATCAAACGTCCCTCCCTCCCTCCTTGAAAGCAATCTTTTTCGCGCCTTGTCTGCGTGCTTTCCATGTTTGCTACGGAAGGCTGCTCAGCTCACAATTACCGTACATCTCCAGCGTACGCCTTCACATTAGGTCTAGTGGAGATTCAGTCACGGTATAATACGGGCAGAGGGATAGCTCAGCGTTCTGAGCGTTGGCCCGCTAAACCCGGGGTTGCGAGTTCAATCCTTGAGGGGGCCATTCCGCCTGAGGCTGGTAGTCGCGGGACTGCACAGCATAAGCTCCTTGCCTTCTAGCTGCAGATCGTGCACTATGCCATAAATGGTTGTGGTCGCGGGACCATATAGGAGAAGCTCCTTGCCTTCTAGCTGCAGATCGTACAATATGCTTGACATTACAGTGCTCCTGGCCGGCGGCCTTTGGTGTGGCTGGCCGGGGGCGCTTTTTTACGTTTTCTTTAAGGGAGATTCAGCACTGCCTGGAACACGGGCAGAGGGATAGCTCAGCGGTATGAGCGTTGACCCGCTAAACCCGGGGTTGCGAGTTCAATCCTTGAGGGGGTCAGTAGAGCTTATTGTACCATCTGCAGCTGGAAGGAAAGGCGCCTAACCCCTGCTCACGGCATATTGTACTATCTGCAGCTAGAAGGAAATGAGCCTAACCCTTGCTCCCCCCTCCCTCCGTGAAAGCACCTGAGGGGGGAGCGAAAAATCCTTTCGCGCCTTTTTTCGTGCGGGCGCCATATTGCTGCCACCATTGTTATCCACCAGCCGCTTCTGCTCCCACTCTGCTGTCCTGCAAACAGTGTACCGGGGGAAGCATGGAGCACGATCAGATCACCGCAACTGTTATGGCCGTTATGAACACCACGCGCATTGTCCAGGAGTATATGGAGACCGAGAACCGGGAGCTGCTAGAGCAACAGGAGGCGAGGACGAGACAGTATCAGCCTGAGGAGAGTGATGAGGACATGGAGACAGACCTCTCTCAGAAAAGGCCCCCCCGCAAGGTGGACATCATGGTGGTAATGGGGCTCGTTGATACAGTGGAACGCCGATTCTGGGCCCGGGAAACAAGCACAGAGTGGTGGGACCACATAGTGCTGCAGGTCTGGGATGAATCCCAGTGGCTGCGAAACTTTCGCATGCGTAAGGGCACTTTCATGGAACTTTGTGAGTTGCTTTCCCCTGCCCTGAAGCGCCAGAACACCAAGATGAGAGCAGCCCTCACAGTAGAGAAGCGACTGGCGATAGCCCTGTGGAAGCTTGCAACGCCAGACAGCTACCGGTCAGTCGCGAATCAATTCGGAGTGGGAAAATCTACAGTGGGGGCTGTTGTCATGCAAGTAGCCAGGGCGATCACCAAGCTGCTTGTACCAAGGGTTGTGAGTCTGGGAAATGTGCAGCTCATACTGGATGGCTTTGCAGCAATGGGCTTCCCGAACTGTGGAGGGGCGATAGACGGAACCCATATCCCTATCTTGGCACCGGACCACCAAGCCAGCGAGTACATAAACCGAAAGGGTTACTTTTCAATAGTGCTGCAAGCACTGGTGGATCACAAGGGGCGTTTCACCAACATCAACGTGGGATGGCCGGGAAAGGTACATGACGCTCGCATCTTCAGGAACTCTGGTCTGTTTCAGCTGCTGCACCAAGGGACTTTCTTCCCAGACCAGAAAATAACCGTTGGGGATGTTGAGATGCCCATAGTTATCCTTGGGGACCCAGCCTACCCCTTAATGCCATGGCTCATGAAGCCATACACAGGTAGCCTGGACAGTAGTCAGGACCTTTTCAACTATAGGCTGAGCAAGTGCAGAATGGTGGTGGAGTGTGCATTTGGCCGTTTAAAAGCAAGATGGCGAAGTTTATTAACTAGGTTAGATCTCAGCGAAACCAATGTTCCTATTGTTATTACTGCTTGCTGTGCGCTCCACAATATCTGTGAGAGTAAGGGGGAGACGTTTATGGCAGGGTGGGAGGTTGAGGCAAATCGCCTGGCCGCTGGTTATGCGCAGCCAGACACCAGGGCTATTACAAGAGTACAGCAGGGTGCGTTGCGCATCAGGGAAGCTTTGAAAACAAGTTTCATGAATGGCCAGGATGCTGTGTGAAAGTTCTGTTTTTCCCCAGTAATGAAAAGCCCCGCCCCTTCATTCGCTCTACTTCCCTTTACCCAAACCGCCCTGCCCTCCCCCCCTCGATCACCGCTTGCAGAGGAAATAAAGTAATTCTTGCTTAAAAATCATGCATTCTTTATTAATTCGTAAAACACAGAGGGGGGACTATGGTGGTAACTGACACTGTCTCCCGGGATAGGTGGTGGAGGAAGGGAAGCACCAGGATGGGTGGTGGAGGAGGGGATGAGGGAAGGACAAGGACACACAGCACTTTAAAACTTATTGAATGGCAGCCCTTTCTTGCTTGGACTGTTCTCTTGGCTTGAGTGGCTGGGAGCACGGAGGCCACCCAAACGCGTTCTTGGGCGTCTCGGGGATGAGGTTATGGGACTCGGGAAGGAGGGCTGTTGGTTACACAGGGGCTGTAGTGGCGGTCTTTGCTCAGGCGGCCTTTCCTGAACCCTACGCCTGTCCTCAGCCATAAGCCGGAGGATTTCCGTTTGATCCTCCAGTAGCCTCAGAATTGCATCCTGCCTTCTCTCTGCACGCTGATGCCGCTGTCTCTCTTCATCGCGCCACCTCTCCGCGCGATCAAATTCTGCCTTCCTGGACTCAGACAGTGTCTGCCTCCACGCATTCTGCTGGGCAGCCTCAGAGTGGGAGGATTCCATGAGTTCTGAGAACATATCGTCTCGACTCCTTTTCTTTTTACTTCTTATCTTCGCTAGCCTCTGGGATGGTGATGAAAGGGGTGGCGTTGAAACATTTGTAGCTGTGGGAGGAAGAAAACGGGAGACAAATGTAAAAGACACATTTTGTTTGAACAAAACATTACATATCACATGTGCATTTTGTCCAAGGTTGCACTGGGCCTCTTATATTGAGGGTCTGCCGGTTTGCTGTGAGAGATCACACAAGCAGGTCCGGCGGGCAACAGAATTCGGCTTGCAGACAGCCATGGTAAGACACTCTATAGGCTTCTTTAAGCATCACAACAGGCGGGAATGTTTTCAAACATCAACCCCCTCATTTCCCATAACAAACATCCCGTGGGCTGGCAATTTAAAACAAATAGCTTAGCAATTGAAAAGTTAGGTGGGGCGGCGGTTTTCGGGTTAACATGCAGGGAGAACCTAATCGCCCCCCCCACACACACACACCCAGGCAAGATGTTCGCTGTGCCCCCTCCCCCCACCGCGTGGGTCCCAGCGGGGAAGATTTCCGTTCAGCCACAGGCAAACAGCCCAGCAGGGACGGAGCCCCTCTGAATGCCCCCGTACTAAAATTCCCCTATTTCAACCAGGTTCCCATGAATGATATCACTCTTCTGAGGATAACACACACAGATAAAGAAAGGATGTTGCTTGAATGCCAGCAAAAACCGGGACCGTACGCCGCCATGCTTTGCAAAGCACTGATTCCAGACTACGTGCTGCTTGCCTGGCGTGGTAGAGTGTGTTACCACGGAGCACAGGATAAGGCTGCCCTCCCCAGAAACCTCATGCACAGGCTTTGGGAGCACATCCAGGAGATCTTTCAGGAGATGTCCCCGGAGGATTTCTGCTCCATCCCCGAACATGTTAACAGACTTTTCGAGTAGCTGTGGCTGTACTGGCCACGAATTAATCATTAAACACGCTTGCTTATAAAACATGTATTAATTAAACAGAGGTACACTCACCAGAGGTTCCTTCTCCTGCATCGAGCACGCCTTGGGAGGGTTCGAACTGTACTGGCTCCAGGGTGAGAAAGAGTTCCTGGCTGTCGGGGAAAAGGGCTTCTCCGCTTCCTTGCTGGGTCTGTGTGCTATTTTCAGCATCATTATCATCATCAGGCTCCTCTGTGGGTTCTGATGATCCACATACGGAGTCAAACCACATGGGAGGGTCTGTGCTGGCTGCACCTCCTAGAATGGCATGCAGCTCATCATAGAAGCGGCATGTCTGGGGCTCTGACCCAGAGCGGTTGTTTGCATCTCTGGTTTTTTGGTAGGCTTGCCTGAGCTCCTTAATTTTCACGCGGCACTGTTGCGCGTCCCTGTTGTAGCCTCTGTCCTGCATGCCCTTGGAGACTTTGGCGTATGTCTTGGCGTTTCTTCTTTTGGACCCTAGCTCTGCTAGCACGGTTTCGTCTCCCCAAACAGCGATCAGATCGAGTACCTCACGCTCGGTCCATGCTGGAGCTCGTCTTCGATTCTGGGACTCCATCATGGTTACCTCTGCTGATGAGATCTGCACTCACCTGCAGCTCACCACGCTGGCCAAACAGGAAATGAAATTCAAAAGTTCGCGGGGCTTTTCCTGTCTACCTGGGAGGAGCATTCGAGCTCAGACCGCTGTCTAGAGCGGTCAGCTGATGCACCGTGGGATAGATTTAGGAGGCCGATACAGTCGAATTGCGTCCTCACTAGCCTACTTCGATTCGGCAATATCGCTTTAAGCGCTAATTCTCTCGTTGGGGGTGGAGTGGCGAGATCGATTTTAAGGGCCCTAGAAGTCGATGGTAAGGGCTTCGTCGTGAGGACGGGTGCACGGATCAATCGAAATAACGCTAATAAATTCGACCTAAACTCGTAGTGTAGACCAGGGCTAAGGGTTCACAGCACAATACATTTATGGACATTGAGGATTCTCAGTTGTAGCTCTGATACACATCAAGGCCACTTGGACCTTTACAGCAGCAGTGGAGATAACACTCAGATCTTCCTCCTCCAAAAACTCCCACTACTTGGACTGAAAAAGACTCTCTATTAGTTGTTAAAGCTATAGGGTCTATGACATACAGTTGACCAGTTTTGATTCCATCCAGTATTGAGCACTGGCACTGTGAATGGGAGTCTTTCCCATCTGCTCTAAGCAACAGTCCAGGTGCCCTTTCCAGGTTCACAGCTCACCTACTTCTGGAGTTTGACTTTTCCAATGAACAGTAAGACAGCACAAAGGCTGGTCTAAACCTTCTCCACAGACCTGGCTGACCTGACAGTTCCTAGCTCAGGACTGCTCAGCCCACCCCTTAGGTCCTCTTGGCTTCAGACCCAAGATCCCTCTGTTAGGAGGCTGGCTTTGAAGTCTGCTTCCTCCCTTTTCATTGCCTCCAGATTTGTTACTGCTGGCAGGTGAAATGGAACCAGCTTCAGCTGCTGTCTTCAGGACAGACAATTAACCCCATTCCTGCCCATGTTCAGTGGAGCACTTGTCCACCACATCACAAGCACACACACTCTTCTACTTAGAGAAATGTATTTGGTGTGCATCTGAGGTCCCCAGGAGTTCAAACACCAATGTGACAAATCCAGAACCACTACCAACATCAAGATTACGTCCATGCTACACACCAGGGCCACTTGATACTTCATGTGGCAGTGGTGATAGAACTTAAATCATCTTTCTCCAGAAGCCTAGCCACCTTCAGCTGGAACTAAAAGGGAAGGAGCAGTAGTTCTGCTTAGCGAGACAGAGCTTATAGCACAAAACAGAGCAAATTTGATTCCATCCAGTAGAGAGCAGTTGTGCAAATACACTAATCTTCTGTGGCAGGAATAGCAGCTGATAAGTGGGCCTTTTGACAATCATTGTGGCAATAATTTAGAAAGTGTTGGTAGATTCCGGATTTATTCAGGCAGGATCCAGGATGCAGGAGCTAGCTGTGCCATGCAGAGTAGGCAGGCGCTGTGCCAGGATTGGGCCAGTGGCAAATTATTTGTTATATTAAGAAAGCAGTGGCGTGACTCGAGCTGTTCTGGGTTGTGCCTCCCCACTATTAGCAGGCACACGTCCGTTGTCTCTAGTCTCCTGGGTTTGCTACGCTGCCAGCATGAAGGCTTTGCTAATCCTGGGGCTTATCCTCCTGCCCCTGGCTGCTCATGGGAAGATCTATGAAAGGTGTGATCTGGCAAGAGCAATGAAAAGTCTTGGGCTGGATGGATACCGGGGCTACAGCCTGGGACACTGTAAGTCTGCTGCCTCGGAGGAGATGTCCAGGTGGTTCAGGGGGCAGAGAGGGAAAGGGGATAAGTTGTCAGGTGCTGGCTTTCGACTGGAAAGTCCGGTCAAAAAGGGGACCTGGCAGTGTCCATGCAGATGTACTGACTGGAGACCAAAACTCTGGTGGGAGAGAGGTGCCAGGTGATCGATCCTTGCCAGCCCCTGCTCAGCCAGCGTCGCCTCCTATCTGTAGATAGGCAGGCAGCAAGCTCCGAGTCCGACTGCAGATCCTGTCCCAGACCCAGAGCAGAGGGAGCCCAGCTGGTGAGGGAGGGAGGATGAGACAATCCAGTGACAGGGAGTGGGGAGAGAAGTGAGCAATAGGGGGAGGAGGAGAGAGGAATGAGTGGGGGTCAGGGCTTTGGGGGGAAGAGGCAGGGCAGGGGCGGGGTCTCAGTAGGGTCCATGTTGTGTTCATGTGACAAGAAAAAGTTTTACATATAGAACCTTCTTTCTTACTATTCATATTTAATAAGGATTGTGATTCTGATCAGAATGGAGTAGAATGAGGATAATCAATGGGACACAGTAATACCAGGGTACAAAATATATTGGAAGGACAGAACAGGTTGTGCTGGTGGGGGAGTGGCATTATACGTGAAAGAAAGCGTAGAATCAAATGAAGTAAAAATCTTAAACGAACCAAACTGTACCATAGAATCTCTATGGATAGTAATTCCAGGCTCTAATAATAAGAATACAGCAGTAGGGATATATTACCGACCACCTGACCAGGATGGTGATAGTGACTGTGAAATGCTCAGGGAGATTAGAGAGGCTATTAAAATAAAAAACTCAATAATAATGCGGGATTTCAACTATTCCCATATTGACTGGGTACATGTCCCCTCAGGACAGGATGCAGAAATAAAGTTTCTTGATACCTTAAATGACTGCTTCTTGGAGCAGCTAGTCCTGGAACCCACAAGAGGAGAGGCAATTCTTGATTTAGTCCTAAGTGAAGCACAGGATCTGGTCCAAGAGGTGAATATAGCTGCACCACTTGGTAATAGTGACCATAATATAATTAAATTTACCATCCCTGTGGTGAGGAAAACACCACAGCAGACCAACACTGTAGCATTTAATTTCAGAAAGGGGGACTACACAAAAATGAGGACATTAGTTAAATAGAAATTAAAAAGTATAGTGCCAAAAGTGAAATCCCTGCAAGCTGCATGGAAACTTTTTAAAGATACCATAATTGAGGCTCATTTTAATATATACCCCAAATTAAAAAAAAATAGTAAGAGAACCAAAAAAGTGCCACTGTGGTTAAACAACAAAGTAAAAGAAGCAGTGAGAGGCAAAAAGGCATCCTTTAAAAAGTGGAAGTTAAATCCTAGTGAGGAAAATAGAAAGGAGCATAAACTCTGGCAAACAGAAGCGTAAAAATATAATTAGGAAGGCCAAAAAAGAATTTGAAGAACAGCTAGCCGAAGACTCAAAAAGCAATAGCAAAAAAGTTTTTAAGTACATCAGAATCAGGAAGCCTGCTAAACAACCAGTGGCCAGTAGACAATCGAGATGCTAAAGGAGCACTCAAGAACAATAAGGACATTGCGGAGAAACTAAATGAATTCTTTGCATCGGTCTTCACGGCTGAGGATGTGAGGAAGATTCCCAAAGCTGAGCCATTCTTTTTAGGTGACAAATCTGAGGCACTGTCCCAGATTGAGGTGTCATTAGAGGAGGTTTTGGAACAAATTGATAAACTAAATAGTAATAAAATGAAAATAAGAAAGAAAAACTTGTAGCACCTTAGAGACTAACACATTTATTTCAGCATAAGCTTTCGTGGGTTAGTACCCACTTCATCGGATGCGTGGAATGAAATATTCTTCAGACAGATATATATACAGTCAGAGAAACATGATGGTCCAGGTGTATAGACCAATCTTAAGAGGCTAATTAGTTGAGAGGAAACATGACAGCAGGGGAATAGTAATAAGTCACCAGGATCAGATGGTATTCATCCAAGAGTTCTGAAGGAACTCAAATGTGAAATTGCAGAACTACTAACTGTAGTCTGTAACCTGTCATTTAAATCAGCTTCTGTACGAAATGACTGGAGGATAGCTAATGTGACGCCAATTTTTTAAAAGGGCTATAGAGGTGATCCCGGCAATTACAAGCCAGTAAGCCTGACTTCAGTACCGGGCAAACTGGTTGAAACTAAAGAACAAAATTGTCAGACATAGATGAACATAATTTGTTGCGGAAGACTCAACATGTTTTTTGTAAAGGGAAATCATGCCTCACCAATCTAGAATTCTTTGAGGGGGTCAACAAGCATCAGGACAAGGGGGATCCAGTGGATATAGTGTGCTTAGATTTTCAGAAAGCCTTTGACAAAGTCCCTCACCAAAGCCTCTTAAGCAAAGTAAGCAGTCATGGGATAAGAGGGAAGGTTCTCTCATGGATTGTTAACTGGTTAAAAGATAAGAAACAAAGGGTAGGAATAAATGGTCAGTTTTGAGAATGGAGAGAGATAAATAGTGGTGTGCCCCAGGGGTCTGTACTGAGACCAGTCCTATTCAACATATTCATAAATGATCAGAAAAAGGGGTAAACAGTTGGGAATGGGCGACAGGGGATGGATCACTTGATGATTACCCGTTCTGTTCGTTCTCTCTGGGGCACCTGGCATTGGCCACTGTCGGAAGACAGGATACTGGGCTAGATGGACCTTTGGTCTGACCCAGTATGGCCGTTCTTATGTTCTTATTAACAGGAAGCAAAACTGCCTATGTATACTTTGTATTAAATAATCATTTGCATCATCTACAAACAGGTGATATAGGGGTATTTAGACCCATGTTTCTGTAAAATATCAACCTACGAGGAGTTTTTATCACCAGAGGAAATTAATCAGTCTGTGTGTGGTTATTTTTTTAAAACGAAACCTTCACAGGGGTGTGCACAGCAAGATACGAGAGCAACTTTAACACAGGTGCCACGAACTACAACCCAGGTGACCATAGCACTGACTATGGGATTTTACAAATCAACAGCCGCTGGTGGTGCAATGATGGCAAGACTCCAGGAGCCAAGAACGCATGTAGAATCCAGTGTAGTGGTAGGTGCAAAATATTCCTGCAGGTAACACTATGAGGGGGCAATTCTGCCCTTTACACCAGTGTGAGCCTATGGCGTTTCAAAATTATAACTGAGGGCAGGTTTTGTCCCTAGTAGCCCTACATTAAAAAAACAACCTCTTATTCTACAGACAGAAGGGCAAGATTACAATGTGTGGGGATGCATGTGTGCTATAAAAGGGGGGTTCCCAAAGGATTTTTCCAAAAGGAATTTTGTTCCTTGTTTTCAGTCTCTTTTTTAGGTTTCTTCAGTAAAAACAATTCCCTTTTGGAGATGCATTTATTACTTTATTATTTGAGGACACTTAACTTTGTTCTTAGAGGATGAAATTCACTGCTATGTGGAATGCCAGCACAAATGATCAGTTCCTGATCTTGCTTGGTTTTAAAAATGCACATTTTAATGTTTGTAATTTAAAGAGACAACAATCAATTTGAAATCTAGTCCATTTGAAGAAAGAATTAAAAGTAATTTCAAGTACTGCAATTTCCCTTCACACACACCCTACCAATTTTTGAACTTTTACAATCACTACTTTTTTTTTATTGTATTATTTTGGACTAGTCTCCTCTGTTGCTGTGTGAGACACCCACACAAACAACATAGGAACTATTTGTCTGACTATACACAAAACCAGCAAAATAGCTATTCACAAAGGGTAAAACCAACCCTTTTCGAGAGAGTTAGCACAGGATATATGGTCTCACCTAAGACATATTTCACCCAAAGAGCTATCAAGGGCACCCATTAAAGAAGATGGAAAAAATACCAAACAATATTTTTCTTCATTTCTTTAAATTTCTAGTGGCTCTTAAGTGCTACTTGTAGTAATATTTGGTTTTAAATGTTCAGACAAGGGTGTGATATTGAAGCAGATGGTGTGGTATCCTTTTATAGTACTAGAACAAAATTTGCTTTGAAATATCATTATATATAAAATACAGCAAAGAAAGCCAAATGAGAATAGAACTAGATAGAAACTATAAAGAGAGGAACATAGTAATTGCCATATGGATCAGACCAGTGGTCCTCTCGTCCAATACAATGCCTCCAATTGCAGTGGCCAGTACCACATGCTTCAGAGGAAGGTACAAGACACCTTGCCGTAGCTGGCTATGGTATAACTAGCCTACAGATTGACAAGGACCAAATTGTGAAATAACATGATGCTTGCCACCATCACATTTTTCACTCTGCTTGTGTGTTCTATCCCTTTCTGCCACCCTGAGTCTGTCTTTCCAGTCAGATTGTAAACTCTTCAGAACAAGAACATCTGGTATTCTATGCTTGTACAGTGCCTAACACCACTGGGCCCCATTCTTGGTTGGACCTTAGATGCTACTGTAATCAATAAAATCTAATTTCAGTATCAATTTAGGATGACTGATTCAAAAAAATGAAGAGGAAAATGTTGATTTTTCTTCTCCCTCCTGTTACCACTATATTTCTTTTTTAGAGTTGCTGACAGCAGACATTACAGCGAGTGTAAATTGTGCAAAGAGAGTTGTTCGTGATCCCAATGGCATGGGTGCATGGTACGTTTAAAACTCTTATAAGAACTAATAACAGTGACATACTTGCGTGTATACTTAGGGGGAGGCTAGTTAAAAGAGACTACAATCTTCTTTTGAATAAGCTAGCTTGTATAGAAGCAACAAGAAGGTTGATAATATATTCGTGCATATTTATTAACGTGTTTGAACTCAGAACTTGTAAACTAAGAGTTCACAGCACAATAAATGTATGGACATTCAGTATTCCCAGTTGTAGCTATGATCAAGGTCATCTGGATCTTTAGAGCAGCAGTGGAAGTAACACTCAGATCTTCCTCCTCCAAAAATTCCTACCACTTGAACTGAAAAAAACTCTATTATATGTTAAAGATATAGGGCTTATGACATAGTTTACCAGTTTTGATTCCATCCAGTATAGGGCAGTGTCACCGTGAATGGGAGACTTTCCCATCTGCTCTAAACAACAGTCCAGGTGACCGGCTTCAGCTGCTGTCCTCAGGACAGACAATTAACCCCTTCCTGCCCAAGTTCAGCAGGCAACTTGTCCACAACATTACAAGCACACACATTCTTCTACTTAGAGAAATGCATTTGGTGAGCATCTGAGGTTCCCAGGAATTCAAACACCAATGTGACAAATCCAGAACCACCAAGGACTTCAAGATTATGTCTATGCTACACACCAGGGCCGCTTGATCCTTCATATGACAGTGGGGATAGAACTTAAATCAACTTTCTCCAGAAGCTTAGCTCCCTTTAGCTGAAGCTAAAAGGCAATGAGCAGTAGTTCTTCTTATTGGTGCAAATACACCAATCTTCTGTGGCAGGAATAGCAGCTGATAAGTGGGCCTTTTGACAATCATTAGGGCAATATTTTAGGAAGTGTTGGTAGACTCGAGATTTATTCAGGCATGATCCAGGATGCAGGATCCAGCTGGCCCATGCAGAGTAGGCAGGCACTGTGCCAGAATTGGGCCAGTGGCAAATTACTTGTTATATTATTTTCGCTCTCTGCACAAATATTAACCACGTACATGTATTTAAAGTGGTTGGCATTTTTCTTGGGAGCCTTTTTGCTAATTTATGAGTTTTCCATAATCAATTAACATTATTTTTAACTCACACAGGGTGGCGTGGACAAAGCACTGCAAAGGACAAGACGTCTCCACGTGGATCAGAGGCTGCAAGCTGTAAACTGTTGGGGTTTATCCCAGCTTGGATCCCTTGCAAATTAGCAGGGATTCGCATAGAGCAAAATATTTCCTTCACTTGCTTCCCTTTTACAATTAATCATGTTCAAAATAAAACAAAATCATGAGAAAGGTTTAGGGCAATTGTCTGGTGAAATGCAAATATTTTACTCCTTGCTGGTAAGTCTGTGGATCTTTCCATGTGACCAGCTGCAGTAACTTATTTTGTGTTCTACACGGTGTAAAAGATCTGTTATCAGCTCTATATTATATAAACACATCAAGATAAGTCAAATCTGTTTTTCCTGTAAGATCCTGCTATTTTGTTCTGCTAATTATAGTAATATGTCATCTTGCTTGCGAGCTTACATTCATTACAATCAATAAAATTACTTACTTTGCACATAGTTTTTGTGATTATTGCTTAATGTCGAAGAGAAACTGAATATGAGATTATGAACTTGGGCCTACTGAAGTCAATGGAATTTAGGAGCCTAAATACCTTTGAAGAGCTGGGCCTAGCACTATGAGATAAAGTGTATGAGAGAAGTTCATCATTAGGGAGACCTAAATATTTTATCTCAACTATCGTAGTTTGTAAAAACATGGTGCAGAATTGTAATCTGTTATATATAATTATGTTCCAAAACCACACGAATCTGTTTAGGTTCTTACTCAAATACGCTGATGTCACTCATCACATCATTTACAACAACCCAAGCACTTAAAAGCAAAGAAATGAATAGCTAACAACACTGGACCTCTTACACTGGCCACATGACAAACACACACGCTGGTCCCAGTTTAACAATGTATTGAAGCACATGAGTCATCCACGGAGGTCGGGGGAAGAGGAGAGGTACTCCCAGCACTCCTGCAAACCCCAGCTAGCAGATGCTCCCTTGGGCCAGGTCTACACTAGGACTTTATGTCGAATTTAGCAGCGTTAACTCGATTTAATCCCTCACCCGTCCACATTAGGAAGCAGTTTATTTCGACATTAAGGGCTCTTTGAATCGATTTCTGTACTCCACCCCGACGAGGGGAGTAGCGCCAAATTCGAAATGGCCATGTCGAAAGCTAGGTACTGTGGACGGAATTCGACGCTAATAGCTCCGAGAGCTATCCCACAGTGCACCACTCGGTGGACGCTCAGGGCAGTAATCTGTACTCGGATGCTCTGACCTGCCACTCAGAGAAATCCCCGGGAAAATTTGAATCCCTTTTCCTGTGTGGCCATTTTGAATCCCATTTCCTCTTTGGACATCGTGGCGAGCTCTGCAGCACTGGCAACGATGCAGAGCTCTACAGCAGTGGTTTCGATGCCATCGCTGAATAGAAAGAGAGCTCCAACATGGAGTGATCGTGAGGTTTTGGATTTGATCGCTGTGTGGGGCGACGAATCAATCCTAGCCGAGCTCCGTTCAAAAAGACGGAATGCAAAAATTTATGAAAAGATTTCCCAGGCTATGACGGAGAGAGGATACAGCCGGGATGCCACGCAGTGCTGCGTGAAAATCAAGGAGCTGCGGCAGGCGTACCAAAAGACCAAGGAGTCCAACGGACGCTCCGGCTCAGCGCCCCAGACTTGCCGATTTTACGAGGCACTGCACGCCATGCTCGGTGGTGCGGCAACAACTACCCCACCAGTGTCCGTGGACACTGACGACGGGGTCCATTCTACGGCCACGTCGGAGGATGTTTTCGCTGACGGCGAAGAAGCGGAAGGAGGGCAGGAGGACGAGGCACTAGAAAGCGGTCTCACTGGTGATTTCCCCGACAGCCAGGAACTATTCCTCACCCTGACTGCGCTGCCCTACGAACACTCCCAAGGCAGCATTCCTGACCAGGAATCAGGAGAAGGATCATCAGGTCAGTGTGTTAGACATTTATTTGCAATACAATAGGTATGGTGTGTTAGCGCTCTGTAACTGTGGCTTCATTGGCCTTATGTGCTTCACCTTGGAGTCGCTTTCCCATGCAACTATTCGAAAAGTCTGTCAATATGTATGGGGATAGAGGTGTAATCACCAGCAGAGATCTCCGCGAAGCTCTCCTGCAGGTACAGTGACAGCTTGTTTAGCACGTTCACTGGGAGAGTGGCCTTATTGTCTCCTCCATGGTAGGATACTTTCCCGCGCCATGCAAGCTGCAGGTACTCTGGTATCATTGCCTTGCATAGCATGGCAGCATACGGCCCCGGGGTTTGCTTGCATTGACGCAGCATGCAGTATTTCTCTGTCTCGGTAATCCTCATCAGAGTGATATCAGTCATGGGGTCCTGGTTTGAATGAGTGGTATAATTAGTATAGTGAATGCTTCCTTTTCCCCTTAAAGAAAGACACCCGGCTGTTTACGTTAACGAGTGGTGGTACGGAGTCGGGAGCAAAACCATTACTACTTATCGGTGCGAGGGTAGGGACAGTCCCGGGGACCGGCCACGCTAAGCCGGGGAAAGGGTAGGCGAGCCGTTCCTGACGAGCGGTTCACGGGCATTTTTGGTTCCCTGGAGCGGCCACGCGGAGGGGGAGGAAGGGTAGGCGAGCCGTTCCTGGCGAGCGGTTCGCGGGCATTTTTGGTTCTCGGGAGCGGCCACGCGGAGGGGGGGGAAGGGTAGGCGAGCCGTTCCTGGCGAGCGGTTCGCGGGCATTTTTGGTTCTCGGGAGCAGCCACGCGGGGGGGGGGGAAGGGTAGGCGAGCCGTTCCTGGCGAGCGGTTCACGGGCATTTTTGGTTCTCGGGAGCGGCCACGCGGAGGGGGGGGAAGGGTAGGCGAGCCGTTCCTGGCGAGCGGTTCGCGGGCATTTTTGGTTCCCTGGAGCGGCCACGCGGACTGGGGGGGGGGGTTAGGAAAGCCGCTGTAGATTATCGGTTTGGCCAGCAGCAGTTACTGCCCGCCGCCAGGAACACTGAGTGAGACATGGTAGTCTCCTGTGTTTGGTCCTATTCACGGTGAAAGAGTATGGGCATTGTTCTGCAAAAAGTATCTTTCTGAGGAATTCACTCCCTTTCCTTTATCCCGCAGCTGTGAGTGTCTCCCGCCCTACCCGTGCTTCTCCCTCCCACGGCCTAGTCCAGATAAGGCGGCGCAAAAAGAGAACCCGGGACGACATGTTCTCTGAATTAATGATGTTGTCACAGAGGGAGGCGGCACAGCGCAGAGAGGACGTTGCACGGTACGAGCGAGCAGCCAGGGAACGGGAGCAGAGGGCTGAAGCGCGCGAGGACAGGTGGCGGCAGGAGGATCAGCAGGCGACCCAAACAATGCTGGGAATAATGAGGGAGCAAACAGACACGCTCCGGCGCCTAGTGGATGTTCTCCAGGACAGGAGACTGGAGGAAAGAGCACCTCTATATGTTCTTTCCAACCGCCCTCCCCCGCCACCAAGTCCAGTGGTTTCCTCTCCAAAAGTCACTAGGACAAGGGGAGGCAGGGTGCGTGGAAATACTCACTCCACCCCTGCAGACCGCTCCAGCAGCAGAAGGCTGTCATTCCCAAAACCGTAGATTTTTCCCTCTCCTCCCTCCAGCCGCACCCCTGAACACCTCCCTTCCCAGTTTCCATGTTAAGTTAATGTTCTGTTAAATAAAACTGGTTTTTTGGTTCACTGATGTTTCCCTGAGTGTTTTAAATGTGGTCGTTTGTATCTCTGGGTATTGGTTAACAGGGTTTGTAAGTGCAGAGCACGGGAGCACAAACGAGGGTGCAGACAGGGTAATAGATGAAGTGACAAGCACAGTAAAAATTGCATGCAGTAAGCACACCTTCCCTTCTGTGTGTAGGTTTCTAGGTTCTATATGTGGGGTTGGGGGTTGGGTGGTTCACTGTCTGTTTGGGGAGGGTGGCCGCTGATCTTTAGCGGCTGGCAGTAGCCTGCTGGATAGATCAATGCACCGGGGGATCCGTATCCGATATTCACAACGGAAAAGTCACAGAGACCCCACCACACACACATGGGATTAGGAGAGGTTAATGGTCCCTTTAACCAAGCAGTCCAGCACTTAGGACTGCTCTGTGGGCAGGATCATGACATTCCCCTTTGAAGGGTACTTTCCCACACCCAACCCGCTCCCCAACCGCCGTATGCCTCCACGGTGAAAACCATAACTCAGTAACCAGTACAGGAAATGGTTCCAATAAAAAAATCTTTCCTTTATTGTGACTTTACAGCGTTGATCCAAGGAGGGGGAAGGGGGTTGGTAATGGGAGAGGATGGGCAATGGGACCTGTGTAAAGGAACAGGGGAAGGTTCAGTATCTGTTTACGGAAGTGTAACAGTCACTGGTTACCCTGCTCTGTCTGGAAGCGAGCTTTCAAAGCTTCCCGGATGCGCAGCGCCTCCCGCTGTGATCTTCGAATCGCCCTGGTGTCTGGCTGAGCGTAATCTGCTGCCAGGCGATTTGCCTCAACCTCCCAGCCCAGCATAAACGTCTCCCCCTTGATCTCACAGAGATTGTGGAGCACACAGCACGCTGCAATCACAATGGGGATATTTTTAGGGCTGAGGTCGGAGCGAGTCAGTAAGCTTCGCCATCTGGCTTTGAGACGGCCAAAGGCACACTCCACCACCATTCTGCACTTGCTCAGGCGGTAATTGAAGAGCTCCTTTTCAGTGTCCAGGGCTCCCGTGTATGGCTTCATGAGCCATGGCATTAGTGGGTAGGCAGGGTCCCCTAGGATCACTGTTGGCATCTCCACATCCCCAACAGTGATTTTGTGGTCCGGGAAATAAACCCCCTGTTGTAGCCGTCTAAACAGACCAGAGTTTTTGAAAACTCGAGCATCATGAACCTTTCCTGGCCACCCAACATTGATGTTCGTAAAACGTCCTTTGTGGTCCACTAATGCTTGCAGAACCATGGAAAAATAGCCCTTTCGGTTAATGTACTGGCTGCCCTGGTGCTCCGGTCCCAGGATAGGGATGTGTGTCCCATCTATGGCCCCACCGCAGTTTGGGAATCCCATTGCAGCGAAGCCATCTATGATCGCCTGCACGTCTCCAAGGGTCACTACTTTGTGGAGCAGCAGGTCAACGATTGCACGGGCTACCTGCATCACAGCAACCCCCACGGTAGACTTGCCCACTCCAAATTGGTTCGCTACTGACCGGTAGCTGTCAGGGGTTGCAAGCTTCCACAGGGCTATGGCCACTCGCTTCTGGATAGTGAGGGCTGCTCGCATCCGGGTGTCCTGGCGCTTCAGGGCAGGGGACAGCAACTCACAAAGTTCCATAAAAGTGCACTTACACATCCGAAAGTTTCGCAGCCACTGGGACTCATCCCAGACCTGCAGCACTATGCGGTCCCACCAGTCAGTGCTTGTTTCCCTTGCCCAGAATCGCCGTTCCACGGGATCAACATGACCCATTGCCACCATGATGTCTAGGGGCCGGGGTCCAGCGCTTTGCGAGAGATCCATGCCCCTCTCAGAGTTCAAGTACTCCCGGAGCTTCCGTTGTCTCCTCTCCCGATTTCTCTGCATCTGAGTCTGGAAAAGGTGCGCTATAAGGCGCGAGGTGTTGGCTACGGACAGAACATCAGCGATAATCGCGGAGGGCTCCATGCTCACTGTCCTGTGGCGTCCGAGCTATCAGCCACAGGAAAAGGGCGCGAATTCATTACCCGCCGGCACTTTCACGTAGGGAAGGCGGAAGTGTGGGTCGAGTGACGAAATTTACGTATACCGACCCTTGACACAATTTCGTTCCCACAAGGCACTGGGGGCTACACCCAGAATTCCAGTCCCAGGGGGGACTGCGGGAACTGTGGGATAGCTACCCACAGTGCACCGCTTGCAATGTCGATGCTTGCCCCCGTACTGTGGACTCGGAAATTCGAATGAAGATCCCTGGTGTGGATTCGGACAATCGACCTGGCAATATCGGGTTCACAAGTTCGGTTTTACAAAAATTGAACTAGTCTCGTAGTGTAGACATACCCTTGGAGACTGTTGCCAGCTGGCAGAGTTAACTGTCCACTGTGTTGCCAGAATTCTGGTCAGCGTTTTGTGGCCCAGATCCCCCATCCCCTGCTGTCAACCCTGCCCCTTGGGTAGCAGCCTCCACACCTTAGGCCAAGAGGCCTGCGTTTGTCGGCCGTCTCCCTGAGCCAGGACGCCAGGCGCTAGACTGCTTCCTGCTCTGCCCTGCCCAGAGGACCAGAGCCCTTAGACTGAGGGCTGCTCTGCACTGCCCAGAGCCCCTAGATGTTGGCTGCTCCGCCCTGCCTGAGGGCCTGAGTCCTGGATTACTTACTGCCTGGCCCCTGCCTGGGTGACCAGGACCATGGAGACTGCTAATCCCCCTTTAAGCCGGTCTCCAGAAACCAGTGGCGTAGCCAGGTTCTAACACCAGGGGGAGCGAACACATAAAAAAAGGCGCCACCGTCCCTGTAAGGCATGAGTGTAAGTGCAAGTTTAAATGAGTCCTGTGTGTCTCTCAGACCGCAGCCAGCCTGGGTTCTTTCACCCAGGCCAGCAGCGCTGCGGGCTCTTGGTGGGGCCAGCGGCGGGACCCCTGTTGGCAGGAGCCCGCGGAGGGAATCCCAGAGCGGCGGCTGGCTGAGCCGCTCAGCCCGCCCCGCTCTGGGATTCCCCCCGCAGGCTCCTGCCATCCGGGGTCTCTCAGCCCGCTGCCAGTCTGGGTTCTTTCACCCAGGCCAGCAGCGGGCTCTTGGTGGGCCAGCAGCGGGACCCCTGCATTATTTTGTCGCTCCACCTCCGTCCACTCCGTCTCCACCCTTTCAAAAATTAAAAAGGCGCCACTTTTGGAAAATGTGCTGAGGGGGAGTGGCTGCTCCCCCTGCTCCCCCCCTAGCTATGCTACTGCCAGAAATGCAGAGTTAGGGGCCTGGCCTCCCTCTGAGCCTGATGGGGAGGGACAGCCTCGTGCACCTCTGGTGAGATCAACCTCCAGCCCCATAGATTTCAATGGGAGTTAGGAGCCTAAATAGCTTACAGGATCTGGGCCTAGGACTCCCAAGTCTTTAGAATAGTAGGTAGAGAAGAAAATAGGGAAGTAGGAAGGATCTTGTGGCTCCAAAAATGGCTTGAAGGATTCCCTCCCCTCCCCATCAAGGAAAAACCTGTGATTTATAATGGAGACAGTGCTGGACCTGGTATTACACTTGCACAAATGGCACTAGTCACATACATTAATACACACAAGAGTGGCAAACTTCTGCAGTGCTCTGTTTAAATCAAACTGTAGACCGATGAATAGGAAACGAAACAATGTATGTTTTTCTTTCTTTACGAAGAGTTAGAAATACTAATTAGGGATTTCCCAAGAGGGCTGTCTTCATAGTGCTGTTCTCTTCCCTGCCTGTATTTGCACAATTGTACTGATTAGATGAAAATCAATGCAGTTGTGTTCTGGGGTGGGTTTTGTTCTTAACATCTATAAATTGCATCTGTAGTGAGGTACAAATCTAACTCTGGAGGCTAAGAATGGAGTATTTAAGTTGTGTTTGTTATGGTGAAACAAGCCCACGCCAGCCACATACAATCCATCTATGACATTTATATGGCTCCCACCATCGAAGTGTGTGAGTGCTGCATGCCACCTCCATGAGGTAGGGAGCGAAGGCACACAGAGACCAAACAACAGAGGAAATCTGTGGCCACTGGGCCAGCCTTGCTTTCATAATAATAAAGAACAAACCCTAAATGAAGGAGTTTCTAGTCCATTTGAATATAGTTTTAGCTTTAGGTGTTGGGATGTTACAACATCTGATCAGAGTTCAAAATCCCCTCCTTCGAAAGGATTATTCCAGGGGAAAAAGTTGTTCTAGTGACGTTAATGCTGACTGTACATTTCAGCAGCTCCAGTGCAATAAATCCCTACAAGAACCTTGTCACTAGACATAAGAAATAGATACTCAGGAAATTCAAGGAAACTCATACACTGGGAAGTGTGGAAAGTCAGTGTTAAGGTGCCCAAATTAGATTCAACTCTGGGCTGGAGGCTAGCACACAGATGTACTCAGTAACCTAAATGTGATCTCTCATCACGTTATTTTACTACAGAGTGACAAATATATACACACCATCCCCCCCACGCCCCCGAAGAGGAATGTTTGTTTCTGAACTTCTGCGCTTAGGGTGTCCAATTAATTTTAGGTTTTTTAATAATTTCTTCACTCTCCGCCAGGCCTGTCCTACCAGTTTTGAAGCTGACATTCCTGTGGTTGGGCATTTTAGAGGGAGTGGCCCAAATCAGGCTTGGAATGGAAACTCAGTCATAACATTAACTATAGAGTGGCTAATGTCATTCTGCAGTGATACAGAGACAGAAATCATAGGGTCTGAGCCTGTGGTTTTTACACCGACAATATTCACAGTCACATTAATTTTTTTTTAAATGTACAGATAACCGGGGAAGTAACATGTCAGGGTCTGCAAAGTGCTATTGCAATTTTAGGTCTGATGAGCAGGTCCTGTTGGTATCAGTGTAGCAAGTGTCAAAGCCCTAATTTAGCACACATCCCTGTAATAAATGTGTTCTTTCACCACTGGATAAAAAGATATAACAATGACTCTTCTCTTAGGGTGTAGAAAGCCAATCATTATTGAGACTTATTAGTGTAAGTTACAAAATAGCTCTTGATCAGCATAATAATACCTACCAGTCATAGAAAGCATATAGGTCACAAGAGAGGTATCATTATTCCCTTTCTGCATATGGGGAAACTTGAGGCAGGGGTGAAGTAACTTGTCCAAGGTCACCCTGCAGCCCAGTGGCAAAGCTTGGACAAGAATGTAGGTCTGCTGGATCCCAGTCCAGTGCTCTGTCCTTTAGGGCACACTGCATCTTCAAAGATATAGCAGAATTTACAGATTCCACAGTGAGCTAGACAACATTTTAACCCACCTACCGAAGTATTTACAGTTTATCATTTAAAGCTGGGAGCTGCAGGGAGGGGCTGTTGATTTAACTGCTGGGAGTGGCAGGAGGAAGATCTGGGAGCTACAGGGAAGGGCCACTGCTCTCCGGGAGGGGTGTGACTTGAGCTGTTCTGGGTTGTGCCTCCCCACTATTAGCAGGCACATGTTGTCTCTAGTCTCCTGGGTTTGCTACGTTGCCAGCATGAAGGCTTTGCTAATCCTGGGGCTTTTCCTCCTGCCCCTGGCTGCTCATGGGAAGATCTATGAAAGGTGTGAGCTGGCAAGAGCAATGAAAAGGCTTGGGCTGGATGGATACTGGGGCTACAGCCTGGGACACTGTAAGTCTGCTGCCTTAGAGGAGATGTCTATTGGTTCAGGGGGTGGAGATGGTGACCCCGTCTACACTGGAAGGTGTCTGCACAGTAAAGCAGCTTTCTGCGCTGTAACTCCCGAGGTGTACACACTGCCAAGCCACTGAGTGAGCAGAAACTGAGCAGTTGTAGCACTCTAAAAAAACCACCCCGATGAGAGGCGTAGACCTTTCTGTGCCGGGGCTACAGCGCCACTATGCCAATGTAGACTCCATGGCGATTACAGTGCTGCGATTGGGCCTCCGGGCAGGGGTGCCCGTCCATATAGGCGAACTAGGCGGTCGCCTAGGGTGCCAAGTTGAATGGGGCGTCAAATTCGAGAAAAAAAAAATCAAATTTTAAAAAAATAAAATGCAAAAAAAATATGAAAAAGATGAAAAAAATACAAATGAAATAATGACATATTCGTTATTTTAATTCCTGTGCGCGTATGGAGGGAATATGAATTATAATTAATTTCTCTACATTTCTGAGAATTTATGAATGTGTCACATCTTTTATTTACTGCAAAAATAAATATTTAAGGGAATTTTTGTTTTCAATTTGCAATGTAGGGTTAAGATGACCCACTCCGCAATTTTGATAAGCAATAACTCAGCCACAATGAAATATATCCGCCAGCAGCAAGAGCTGCAATGTTAGTGACACAACTTAAATATACATCAAGGTCACATAGCCAGAAATTCATGTTGAGCTGCGATATCGTGAGTTGATACATGTCAAATGGTCATTTTAACACACGTCACAGGTAGATGGTTAAGAATCGAGCAAATACTGTGGAAAATTGTGATTCTTGGTGCCAAAGAATAAAGAATAATGTCTTTCAGCATTATAAATCCAAAATGTGAGTATCTTTAAGCATTATTAAACCTTCACCTTATTATCTGGCTGTATAATTATGAACTTTTCTTTGTTATAACTGGTTTACATGTAAAAAATAAGGTCCATAAAAGAAAAGTAACAGCGTTAATGCTTAATAGACTGTGAAAGTGATGATGTCACACTCCAAGCGGGTAACAGTGAGGAAGGGGATTACTTTCCAAACAACGGGTGTTGGGTTATAACGTCAAAAAAGGTCATTTTGTTTCCGGGTAAACGCTGTAACTAACTGTTTTAATAGGTAAGTGAGTGTATGTTACCAATCATTGAACCTTTAAGCAGTGAAAAGACGTGTTGGGATGGCTGCAATGTGGTTTAAATCACCACCCATGTGGTGCGTCAGCCATCCTTAACGCTATAATGCTTGCAGTTGGGAGCAAAGTACATAACAATATTCAAATGCCCCTTGGCAGAAAGAGGAAAAAGAAAACCCTCAGGAGCTGAGTATCGTAAACGAAAGGCTGAGAAGGAAAAGGACCATGCAAAACAGCATGGATCCTTCCTGAAATATCTTCTCTTTAATCCAAATAAAGATGAAAGAATTTTACTTGGAGAGGAGGTTAGCTCACATCCGGAACATCAAGATGAAGGTATATTACTTCAAGATGAGGGTAGCTCACATCCACAAAAAAACAGTTTGGAAACTCAAGATGATGGAAACTTACTTCTAGATGAAGGCAGCTCACACCATCAGACTGATATGGAAGTGGAGAAAATGTATTCCCCTTCAGAGACACATGCAGAAACTGAAGTAAATGAAGTAGAAGGAAGAAAGGATGAGGAAGTTATAAACAAGTTACAGTTTGGGGACCCAGCTTCATGGCCCAGATGTGATGACAGTGTGCGGCAAAATCTCGTGGAACATGGACCCAAACAAGTTAATGAATTTCCCTTCCTTAAGGATGGAAATAAAAGAAAATTCTCTGCTCAGCATTACAAGAGGAAACTCATTAATGGGGAAGAAATTCATCGAAACTGGTTACAATATTCAGTGTCGAAGAACTCTGTGTTTTGCTTTTGCTGCAAGTTGTTTAGAAATCAAGCAATTGGTACATCACTTACTGAAAATGGTTTGAAGGACTGGAAAAACATCTTCAATTCTCTCTTCACATGAAAGAAGTACAGAACATTTGGAATGTTTTCAAAATTGGAAAGAACTTGAATTATGATTGAAAAAAGGAAAAACTATTGAAGAAGAAAATGTATGTGTGATCAAGGAAAAAGAGGAATATTGGCAATAAATATTAGAGCGTCTGATTGCTTTAGTGAGAGTTCTCGATGGGCAAAATTTAGCAGTCTGCGGCCGCAGTAGAAATGAAAAATTATACACTCCAGGTAATGGAAACTTTGTTGAATGCACTCCAGGTAATGGAAAATTTGTTGAATACCTAGCTTTGTTTGATCCAGTCATGAAGGAGCATCTACGTAAAATAACTGATCATGAAACACAGGTTCATTACTTAGGGTATGTCTACACTATGAGAGTATTTCGATTTTACTTAAACCGAATTTGTGAAACCGATATTACAAATTCGAACGTGTGTATCCACACTACGGACAGTAATTCGACTTTGTGAGTCCACAGTAACGGGGCAAGCGTCGACATTGCAAGTGGTGCACTGTGGGTAGCTATCCCACAGTTCCCGCAGTCCCCACTGCCCATTGGAATGCTGGGTCGAGCCCCCAATGCCTGCTGGGGCAAAAAATGTGTCGCGTGTGGTTTTGGGTAACTGTCGTCATTCAACCCTCACTCCCACCCTCCCTCCGTGAAAGCGGCGTCAGGCAATCATTTCGCGCCCTTTTCTAGTGATTGACAGCGTGGATGCCACAGCACCGTGAGCATGGAGCCCGCTGCGATCATCGCTGCAGTTATGGCTGTTGTCAACACATCGCGCCTTATCGTCCACCTTTATCAGAGGCAGATGCTGAGAAATAGGGCGAGGAGGCTACGGCGGCGCAGTGAGGACATTGACTCTGAGAGGGGCACAGACCTCTCACAAAGCACGGGACCCCGCACCCTGGACGTCATGGTGGCACTGGGTCATGTTGATGCAGTGGAATGGCGATTCTGGGCCCGGGAAACAAGCACGGACTGGTGGGACCGCATAGTGCTGCACGTCTGGGATGAATCCCAGTGGCTGAGAAACGTTCGGATGCGTAAGGGCACTTTCCTGGAACTTTGTGAGTTGCTGTCCCCTGCCCTGAAGCGCCAGGACACCCGGATGCGAGCAGCCCTGACTGTCCAGAAGCGAGTGGCCATAGCCCTCTGGAAGCTTGCAACGCCAGACAGCTACCGGTCAGTCGCGAATCAATTTGGAGTGGGGAAATCTACCGTGGGGGTTGCTGTAATGCAAGTAGCCAATGCAATCGTTGAGCTGCTGCTCTCAAAGGTAGTGACCCTTGGAAACAGGTGATCATAGATGGCTTCGCTACGATGGGATTCCCAAACTGCGGTGGGGCTATAGATGGAACTCACATCCCTATCCTGGGACCGGACCACCAGGCCAGCCAGTACATTAACTGAAAGGGGTACTTTTCAATGGTGCTGCAAGCACTAGCGGATCATAAGGGACGTTTTACCAACATCAACGTCGGATGGCCTGGCAAGGTTCATGACGCTCGCGTTTTCAGGAACTCTGGTCTGTTTAGACGGCTGCAGGAAGGTATTTACTTCCCGGACCACAAAAGAACTGTTGGGAATGTGGAGATGCCTATAGTGATCCTCGGGGACCCAGCCTACCCGATAATGCCCTGGCTCATGAAGCCATACACAGTGGACAGTGATAAGGGGCTCTTCACCTACCGGCTGAGCAAGTGCAGAATGGTGGTGGAGTGTGCTTTTGGACGTCTGAAGGGGAGATGGAGAAGCTTACTGACTTGCTCTGATCTCAGCGAAACCAATATCCCCATTGTTATTGCAGCTTGCTGTGTGCTCCACAATCTCTGTGAGAGCAAGGGGGAGACGTTTATGGCGGGGTGGGAGGTTGAGGCAAATCGCCTGGCTGCTGATTACGCGCAGCCAGACACCCGGGCGATTAGAAGAGCCCAGTGGGACGCGCTGCACATCCGGGAAGCTTTGAAAGCTAGCTTCCAGAGTGAGCAGGGTAACCAGTGACTATTACGTTTGTGTCAACAGAAGCTGAACCTGCCTCCATTTCTTTACCCAGTTAATGTTGCCTATCCTCTCCAATTACCAACCTCCTCCCCCCCCTTCACACACACCTTTAAAAAGAAAATAAAGGAAACATTGTTTAAGAAAACCATCTTTTTCATTAAGGACTTCACGGTAAAGGGTTGAAACTGGGACGCAGGATACGGTGGGGTGCAGGTGGAGTGATGGAAAGGACGCTTCTAAACTCGGGGAATGACAGGCTCCTGCTCCTAGAGCAGTCCGCAGTGGTGGACTGCTTGTTTCTACGGAGCCTGCCACCCCCTCCTTTTTGGGACTCTGTGTGTGGGGGCTATGTGACTTGTGGCGGGGGAGGGCGGTTACAGATCCCCTGAAGCTTGGCTCTGTCATCCTGGCTCCGGACCGCTGCAAAGATCTGTAACCGCCCTCCCCCGCCACAAAGTCACATAGCCCCCCCACACAGAACATGAAAATTACCTCCCAGACTCACCAGGGTGCCTAGTGACTGCAATGTATGTATAAACCTCTGGTGAACCTGCCCCCGTGTCTGTACCCTGGTAAAGGTGCCTATCCTCTCCAATTACCAACCCCCTTTCCCCCCTTCAAACACACCGTCCTTTAAAAGAAAATGAAGGAAACAGTACTTAACAGAAACGTATTTTTTATTAAAGACTACACAGTTATGGGATGAAACTGGGACGGGGGCTAGGGTGGGTTGCGGTTGGAGGGAAGGAAAGGAAGCATCAAATCTTGGGGAATGAGAGCATTCTGCAACTTGAGCAGTCCGCAGGGGTGGAGTGATTGTTTACCCGGCCCCTGCCGCCCTTCCTTCTTGGGACTTTGGGTGAGGGGGGAATGGGACTTTGTGGCGGGGGAGGGCGTTTAGAGATACAATGCAGCCTCCTGCCTCTGGTCCTGCAGAACATCTACAAGGTGCCGGAGCATGTCCGTTTGCTCCCGCATTAGCCCAAGCAGTGTCTGAGTTGCCCGCTGGTCTTCCTTCCACCACCTGTCCTCCCGCACTTCCATCCTCTCCTCCCGTTCGCTGGATGCTCGCGACATGTTCTCTCTCCACTGAGTCAGCTGTGCCGACTCAGTTCGGGAAGAGAGCATAAGTTCGGAGAACATCTCGTCCCGTGTTCTCTTTTTTCACCGCCTGATCTGAGCCAGCCTCTGGGAGGGAGATGCCGGGGTAGGCTGGGAGACACTCGCAGCTGGGGGATGGAAATAAGGGAGTGAATTCCTCACAAAGATACATTTTCACGAACAATGAATATAGTCTTTCCCTGTGAACGGGACCATGCACACTACCTATCACATGTGCATTCAGTACAAGGTTGATGTTTCTATCTTAACATTGAGTGCCTGGGGTCTTGGTGTACAGATCACACAAGTGGGGCCGGACAATGGAATTCAGCTAGCAGGCGGCCATCGTAAGCTGTACACTTTGGACTGCTGAGAGCTTTTGGTCACTGAAAGCTTAATTTACAGCAGCGCCCTCATTCCACATTCCAAGCACAGCTCCTGGCGTTGGCCACTTCCTGCTGCCAGCAATCCAGCCAGCATGAACTCTCCCCATGTCCCCCGCCCCCCCCCCCCGCGCCCGGCGTGGCTGTCCCCGGGAACGGTCCCTGCATTCTGCAAGCGAACCGCTCAGCATGAGCGGTCTGCCTCCCCGCCCCCACCACGTGGCTGGTCTTGGGAAAGGTCCCTGCAAGCTGGTGGAGAACCGCTCAGCATGAGCAGTCCGCCTCCCCGCCCCCAACGCGTGGCTGGTCTCGGGAAAGGTCTCTGAAAGCTGCCGGTGAACCGCTCAGCATGAGTGGTCCTCCTCCCCGCCCCCACCACGTGGCTGGTCTCGGGAAAGGTCCCTGAAGGAACGTTACCCCTCCTCGCCCCCACCGCGTGGCTGGGAACCGCCAGGTAGATTTCTTTAAAGGGAAAGGCAACCAGTCCCCATACTAAAATTTACCTAATTCAAAGCAGGTCACCATGACTGATATCACTCTGATGAGGATTACGGAGACAGAGAAAGACCGTATGCTGCGTGAATGCCAGCAAACACCGGGGCCGTATGCCGCCATGCTTTGCCATGCAATGATACCGGAGTACCTGCTACTAGCCTGGCACGGAAAAGTTTCCTACCATGGAGGACGCAATAAGGCCACTCTCCCCAGAAACCTGATGCAAAGGCTTTCACTGTACCTCCAGGAGAGCTTCATGGAGATGTCCCATGAGCATTTCTGCTCTATCCCCACACATGTTAACAGACTTTTCCAGTAGCTGCACTGGCAACGACTAAAAACTAAAGCGCCTAGGGCAAACTGATCATTAAAAACCCATTGCTAACGTAGCATGCCTATTCTATTGAAAATAAATGTTTAAAACACTCATCTACTGATCCTTCCCCTGATTCACGGTCCGGGTTACCGCCTTGGGAGGGTTGGTAGGGGATCTCCATCAGGGTAACGAAGAGATCCTGGCTGTTGGGGAAATCAGCGTTGAAAGCGCTGTCGACTGCCTCATCCTCCTCATCTCCTTCCTCATCTTCACCATCTGCGAAAACCTCAGAGGAAGCGGCCGTTGATAATACCCCATCGTTGGAGTCCACGGACACTGGTGGGGTAGTGGTGGCGGCCCCACCTAGAATTGCATGCAGTGCCTCGTAGAAACGGCATGTTTGGAGCTGGGATCCGGAGCGTCCGTTTGACTGTTTGGTCTTCTGGTATGCTTGTCTCAGCTCCTTGATTTTCACGCGGCACTGCGTTGCATCCCGGCTGTATCCTGTCTCCGTCATGGCTTTTGAGATCTTCTCGTAGATCTTCGCATTCCGTCTTTTCGATCACAGTCCAAAAGCACGGATTCATTGCCCCACACAGTGATCAGATCCAAGACTTCCCAATCAGTCCATTCTGGAGACATCTTTCTATTCTGCGATTGCATGGTCACCTCTGCTGGAGAGCTCTGCATCGTTGCCAGTGCTGCTGAGCTCGCCACAATGTCCAAACAGGACATGAGATTCAAACTGGCCAGACAGGAAAAGGAATTCAAATTGTCCCGGGTCTTTTCCTGTGTGGCTGGTCAGAGCATCCGAGCTCGGACTGCTGTCCAGAGTGTCCACAGAGCGGTGCACTGTGGGATAGCTCCCGGAGCTATTAGCGTCGAATTCCGTCCACAGTAACCTGAATTCGACATGGCCATATCGAATTTAGTGCTACTCCCCTCATCGGGGAGGAGTACAGAAATTGATTTAAAGAGCCCTTTATGTCGAAATAAATAGCTTAGTTGTGTGGACGGGTGCAGGGTTAATTCGAGTTAACGCTGCTAAATTCGACATAAACTCCTAGTGTAGAGCAGGCCTTAGGAAAAAATATGCAGAATGAACTGATTCAAATCCTAAAAAGAAAATTGTAGAAGCTGCCCATTCTGCAAAATACTTTCCAATAATACTGAACTGTACACCAGATGTGAGTCATGTTGAACAAATGACGATGATCATTTGTTTTGTGGATATGGAAAAGTCTGCAGATGAAGATAATGTTGAAGTGCTCATAAAGGAACATTTTTGGGGTTTCGTACCACTGAAGGAGATGACTGGAGCATTTATGACTAAAACTATTCTACAAGAGCTTGAAACAATGTCATTATCTGTTGAAAACTTACATGGCCAAGACTATGATAATGGGAGTAATATGAAGGGTAAAGGCAATCGTGTGCAAAGGAGAATGATGGAAATCAATCCTAGGGCCTTTTTTGTTCCTTGCAGTGCGCATTCTCTGAATTTGGTAGTCAATGATGCTGCTAGATGCTGTTTGGAGGCAAGCAGTTTCTTTGACCTGGTGCAACATGTTTATGTGTTTTTCTCAGGCTCAACATGCCGTTGGGAGATTCTGATTCACCATGTGAATTCTCTAACTGTGAAACCACTTAGTCAGACAAGATGGGAGAGTTGCATTGATGCTTTGAAGCCTCTTTGCTATGAACTTGGAAACATTTATGATGCCCTAATTGAAGTTTCTGATGATACTACCTTTACTGGATCATCTGGCAATCAGGGCCGGCTCCAGGCACCAGCTTACCAAGCTGGTGCTTGGGGCGGCATCCAGCATGGGGCGGCAGTCCGTGTCCCGCAGCGGCAATTCGGCGGTAGCTCCGCCGCTCTGTGGAGTTAAAATTGATAAAAACATCTGTGTTCAACAATAGTGCAAGAGAGACTTGTTGGACTTGCCACAATGTCAATAGAGCATGAAATAGCTGGAAAACTGGATCTAAAAGTGACTGAACTTTCAAAACTTAAAGCAAGAAAAGTCATGTTTTAAGAGCACAGTGTTTTTTATTCAGAGTGTTTTGTAAATACAGGTTAAAGTTCACTGAAGAGTTTTCTTATTTCTTTTTATATTGGATGTGGTGGTAATGGCAGTTAAAGCAGGACAGCATAATGGATGATTTTGGATTTGTAATAATAAAAATTATAATTAACATTTTTATTGAAATCAGACTGAAATATCATAGAATATCAGGGTTGGAAGGAACCTTAGGAGGTCATCGAGTCCAACCCCCTGCTCAAAGCAGGACCAATCCCCAATTTTCCCCCCAGATCCCTAAATGATCCCCTCAAGGATTGAACTCACAACCCTGGGTTTAGCAGGCCAATGCTCAAACCACTGAGCTATCCCTCCCCTCATCTAGCCATCATGTACAAATCTATTCTGAACATTTCATGTCTCTATTTTATCTGATATCAGAAACATTGGTTGGACAGACGGACGGACAAACCGAATAATTAAGCCTCTGTTTAAAAAAAAAATGCTTAAAAAACATTAAAAGGAAAAAGGGCAAAATGTTTCCGTTTACCAAAAACCTCTGCCTTTGGGGGTGGGAGGCGCCGATATCATGGTTCGCCTAGGGCACCAGTTGCTGGCAGCTAGTCTAGGGCTGCCCCTGCCTCCGGGAGGTGTCCCACAATGCCTGTTCTCACCTCTCTAGTCATCGGTTTGAACATTACTGCCCTGCCCTCAGGTGACCAACCGTCATCCCCATCCTATACATTCCTTTGCAAATTTGAAAGTCCCCTTCCTGTTTGCTCGGTGATGCGTGCAGTGGTCTCAGCGCATCTTTCCAGGTGGCCATGCCTGCTCCACGCACCAGGCGATCCCCCACTTGGAGCAATGCTGAGCTGCTGGACCTCATCGGTATTTGGGGAGAGGAGGCTGTGCAGTCCCAGCTGCGCTCCAGCTGTAGGAATTATGATACCTACGGACAGATTTCACAATACATGACAGAAAGGGGCCATGAATGGGACACATTGTAGTTTAGGGTAAAAATGAAGGAGCTGCGGAACACCTATCACAAGGCGCGTGCTGCGCCCACGAGCTGCCGGTTCTCCGAAGAGCTGGACACAATACTCGGCGGCGACCCCACCTCCCCTGCGAAGGCCCCTGGCTCGCATGCTAGTCAAGAGTGGACTGAACCAAAAGGAGGAAATCTTGGACAAGGATGGGGAGGAGGACCCAGAGGCAGAGGATGGCTTGGAGGCCAGAGATGAATGCAGTCAGGGGCCCTTTTCTACCCCGGAGGAGCCTAGCCAGTCACAGCAGTCGGATCTTGGCGAAGCGCAAACAGGAGAGGAGGCCCCTGATAAGTGGATCTGATTTTGGGAATTGCTGAAGCGATTTGCTGGGGGCAGAAGGGTTGCAGAAATCAGGCTTGTCTCCCACCACATGCCTATTCTGAGCGGTGGAACAGGCTGTTGATGGACTTCCTCACTTCAAGGGAATCTCCCTCAGAGATCTCCAAGAAACTCTCGTGGAGATACTGGGCAATCCACTGGCTTAGGTTCCTTGGCAGAGCTGCTTTGTTTCTTGCCCCATTAGCGGTAACTTTCCCGCACCACTATGCCATCACAGGGAGGGTGGCATTGTTGCACACAGGCAAGCCGCATAGGGGCCAGGAGGGAAGCCGCAGGCTTGGAGAAGACCCTCCCTTGATTCTCTGCTCACTCTCAGCAGCAAGGTATCTTCCATAATGATCACATCCTGTTCCTGTGGAAAGTGTAGGGACAGGAATTATTATCAAGCCTCCCCTACAGTGCTAGCTCACCCCAAGAGCCACGTGCCCAGTGTACAGCAGGGTCCGGGAAGAGTGATTCACCCTGCCCCTGCCACTACTCACCATTCTGGGGGGTCTTGTGGCTCATATGTGCTTGCCTGGGGTCAGCCAGTTAATGACAGGTGTGTGAGTACTGGCTGTGTTTTAAAGCACTGAATCAGTGTTGTCTGTGTTGCAAACAATACTGCTTCTGTAAAATGTTGCATTTACATTTCACAGAGATGACCAGCCTCCCTTATCGGCAACAGAACGGCTGCGCAGAATTAGAAAGTGGCCACGAAGAACTAAGGAGGACTTTCTCCGTGAGGTTATGATGCACTTCTGCTGCTGAGAAACAGGAATTGAAGGAGTGGCGGAACAGCGACAAGAGGGACTGAAAGGAGAATGCGGCACACCAGAAAGAAGCCACAGAACGGCTCTTAAACGTTATGGAGCGCCAAGTGAACACGCTCCAGGTGATACTAGCTCTTCAAACTGAGTAGCTCCGGGCCTGCCCTCCCCTGCAGCTGCTGTCACAAAACTCTTTTCCATGTGCTCCACCACACCGCCAACACACTGTTATCAACCTCCTGGCTCCACTCTCTACCCGCAGCATTTCACTCCTCCCTCCTCACAGTCCGGCACTGTGAACTTCCACTACCCACTGCACTCAACATCCATCCCTCTGCAGTTTGGCCCTTCTGAAGTACAGAACCTGCTGGATAGAACTACAAAGGAGAAGGTAGGTACGATCCCTGGACATACACAAATCTGTACCCGTCCCGGGACCCCTCCTCCTCGTGAGACCTTCCCTTCCCCCATCCCCATCATGAATTTTTTCATTTGACTCTCTCCTCTGGTTGTTGTCTTTTAATAAACGAATTGTGTTTGTTTGAAAGCAATCTTTATTCTATTAAGTGAAAGCAAAAAGAGCACTGCAAAGCAACATTACAATCCCGAGCATAGCAACAAATATTAGTGGCTTTCACCTTCAAATTGCTGCCTCAAGGCATCCCTGATCCTTATTGCCCCGCGCTGTGCCCCTCTGATAGCCCTGGTCTCTGGCTATTCAAACTCAGCCTCCAGGCGCTGAGCCTCTGCGGTCCAGCCCTGAGTGAAGCTTTCACCCTTCCCTTCACAAATGTTATGGAGCGTACAGCATGTGGCTATAAGCATAGGAATATTGTCATTGGCCATGTCCAGCTTCCCATACAGGCATCGCCAGCGGGCTTTTAAATGGCCAAATGCACACTCAACAGTCATTCTGCACTTGCTCAGCCTGCTGTTGAACCACTCCTTGCTGCTGTCAAGTTGCCCCGTGTATGACTTCATAAGCCACGGCATTAAGGGGTAGGTGGGATCTCCAAGGATCATAATGGGCATTTCGACTTCCTGTACGGTGATCTTCTGGTCCGGGAAGAAAGTCCCAGCTTGCAGCTTCTTGAACAGGCCAGTGTTCTGAAAGATGCATGCATCATGCACCTTCCCAGTCCACTCCGAACTATATATATATATATAAACAAGTTTGAATCCGTTTTGTTGGATGACTTCTCAGGTAGTAATGTATAAATGACACATTTAATTCACGATTAATAGAGTGATTATTGTAATAGTGTGGGGAGAATCGAACAGTATTGTTTAGTTCCTTAAAGAAAGCAACAGTTGAAACATTGCAACATTTTGCTAAGTACATCTCACTTAGCTATTTTGTAAGGCAGGCGTGTTAAACAGACTTGCCTACAAATCAACAAGACAAATATTTAGCAATCACACTGTTTCACCAGCTCTGTGGTTAGGTGCATATTTCTATAACTGATACATATGATATTAGGACTTGATGGTAAAACTGATTCATCCCCTTTCAAGTATGATATTAAAATTGCCAATCCACCCAACGACACCAGTTTTTATTTGTTCATTAGAGCAGGGTTTGGCATCACTCTCAGTTGTTTCACATGAACAAGGACAGGCTTGACTTTCCATGCTTATCTTCAAGTGAACTTTTGAGTTCTACTGTAAGAAAAGGACATTAGTAAGTTTTGATTGTTATCATGAACAGCTTTTCTTTTAGTTTGATTACTTCATGTGGACAATATTGCCAAGTTAGCTATTTTATAATTGAGTATGAATATACATCAAGAGTAATAATTACTGTGAAACATGTTTTGCCACCATCAATGGCACAAGTATATATTGGCTGCCTATCAGAGGCCGGTTTAATGAAAGGGCAAACAATATTGGACTATAAATCTTTAACATATTCTGAAGCAGTCACTCACAGTAGGTAATTCTTAGAGCATCTTTTACTTTATTTATTTATCTATCTAATTGAGGGGTTTAACATGCTAGTGGTTCATTTTATTCTGTAACCTATCATTTTATGGTATGTGTGTGAACATTTTCCACAGATCCTTAACAACTGGTTGTCTCGAAGGGCCATGTAAATTGCTGAAAATTATCTTTGTTCTCCTATCCCTGCTCTTGCATCATCAGCTTGCACAATAAAAAAAAATCTTCCTTTATTCTGAGTAAAGAAACGAGACATTTCCTTTTCTGCACATTTTGGGCCGCCTGTGAGTCTGTTCAATTGCTATTACATCTCAGTGTCACTTTCCAGTTGTGAGGGGGGAAAGAAATAAGCGCATACCCCATCTCCCCAAAAACCACGCACGCTCCATTCATTCTATACAAAACTAAACAGAAAAAAACCTGCACTTTCACAACATAGAGTGTTCTCCTCTCTCCCAACTTGGCTGCCTGATAGGAAGTTGGGTTATCCCTTCTGCATTTGAGAGGGGGCTCTCTTTCTCTTCATTTGTAAGGCACAAAGATGCACTTGTTTTTTTTTTTCTGTGCCTTTGAAAGGAGTCAGAAGAGAGAAGCACTCTGTGCTTGGCACTTAGATTGCACTAAAACCAGGAAAATTGCTGATACTGGTGCTGAAGTAGCATACCTGTGGCCTGGGAGCAGCATATGCAGCATTGCCAGATAAGGGAACATGTAAAAATGGGGAATTATAGCTATGCATACACTTAATGGGACTTTTGTTAGAGTTGCCCTATCTTCTATAAACAAAAGATCATTGGAGTCTACACTCCTGCTCCTTTGTGTATGCAGGCAATATAGGTGACCTGAAGAAGAACTCTGTGTACGCTCACTCACCAACACAAGTTGGTCCAATAAAAAATATTATTTCATCCACCTTGTCTATCTGTGCAGGCAATGGTAGCTAAAGTCCAGTGTCATTGCATCATCAGGCACCAGGATACTGCAACATGATGCTCCCTAGTTATTTTGGGTCCTGCTAATCTCCTACGTCTGATCAAAAACTCATCGAAAACGTATTTGTTGGCTGTCCTGTGAGATGTATCAAATAATGAGCTATTAATAAGCAACAGATAAAATCAAAAGGTTTTCAAGGATCATCTAGTGCAGGGGTTGTCAATCTTTTTCTTTCTAGGTCCCCCCAAACATGCTATAAAAACTCCACGGCCCACCTGTGCCACAACAACTGGTTTTCTGCATATAAAAGCCAGGGCCAGCGTTAAGGGGTAGCAAGCAGGGCAATTGCCCAGGACCCCATGCCACAGGGGCACCGTGAAGCTAAGTTGCTCAAGGCCGCAGATTTCAGCCCCATGCAGTGGGACTTTGGCTTTCTGCCCTGGGCCACAGCAAATCTAACACTGGTCCTGCTTGGCGGACCCCCTGAAACCTTCTCACGGCCCCGTAGAGGGTCCTGGACCTGTGGTTGAGAACCACTGATCTAGTGTGCCACCATGTGTGATTTTTGTATCCTGAATGACATGTGTTGAGTCTTACAAAGCAGCCTATCCTGTATTATTCAAACACTTTGTTCATTATTTCCTGGACGTGTCTGTTTTATTTTAAATAGATTTTTATTTTGCACTCATCGCCATACTATCTAAGCACCTTCTAGTAGTGTACTAAGCAACACGACTAGCATTTCATGTTTGTTCCCTCATCCTCCTCACAGGGGTAGAAATGCGTGCCATGGAGTATTTTGTTTCTGATTTTGTTTAATGTATGTGCAAACCTATACCCCCATAAAAATCTATTTATGTTAGAGATGGCAGGTCAAAGAAATGCACTTTGCACTTAGAGCCAAAGGTGGTGAGGTTTCCTCTGGTCCTTAGTTTCTGGGGGAATTTACTGCACAGTCTTGGGCCAGCCCCTGAGAAAGCTCTGTCTCCTGCACAAGCGAGTTTTACCCTTATTGTAGAAAGTTTCATTGTGCCAGAAGAGTGAAGACATTCACCATGGTCTTCATCCTGAAGCTGTCTCTACCCCAACCCAGACTACAGCACACATGAGCACCTCCAAATCTGGGGTGTGGAGAAACAGCAGAATGGCTGCATATGGGTACCAAAACCAATCCTACCCAGGCAGTTTCCTTGCCAAAACCTGCACTACCCCGAGGGTGGCCACTCATTCATTCCCAGAACATGGGACTTTCTGGTACTTCTGGGAACGGCATGGGCCTGCCCTATGGCATGACCTTCCATGCATCACACCGCATGGACGCTATTTTGAAGAGCATATGCCACTGCACCAACTGACAGGTGGGTGAGGCACACAGGGCCGTCCCTAGACATATGCAGAATACGCAGCTGCATAGAGAACCATGAAATTTGGGGCACCAAATTGCCCCAAATTTCATGGTGCCCTAGGCAGCTGTGTCCTGCATACGCGGCAGCAACAGCTCTGGCAGCCAGCCCTATCCCCCGGCTGGCCCACCCGTGGGTTACACTCACTGCAAGGGGAAGGGCTGTCCCTAGGAGGGTGTGGGGCCTGGGACAGTTCCCTCTGCCCTACCTCTTAGTCTTCACCCCTGCTCCACCCCCATTCCACCCGGGGGCGGCTCTATGCATTTCACCGCCCTAAGCACGGCACTCAGGCTGCCGTCGGCGGCGTTTCTGCAGGAGATCCCAGGTCCCGTGAAACTAGGCTGACCATATTTCCTTGAGACAAAAACGGGACATTGGGATGGCAAAAATGGGACGGGGAGACAAGGGGCAGCCGCAACAAGCTGCCCCTTGTCTCCCCGCTCAGCAGCTCGGCGGGGAGACGAGGGGCAGCCGCAACAAGCCAGCGTTCAGTTTTTTACAAAAAAATAAAAACTATATATAGTTTATTAAAAACGGGACAAAATTGACATTTATATTAAAACGACAGCACGGTCGGGAAATATGAAAAAAAACGGTACTGTCCCGTTTAAAACGGTACGTATGGTCAGCCTACGTGAAACCGGCGGACCTCCCGCAGAAATGCCGCCGAAGGCCACCTGACTGCCGCCCTCTCAGCGGCAGTCAGGCCGCCCCCTGTGGCTTGCGGCCCCAGGCACGCGCTTTCCGCGCTGGTGCCTGGAGCCGGCCCTGATTCCACCTCTCCCCTCAACAATGGACCCATCCCGGAGGATTAGCAGGGGGCCTGCGTCAGCAGCAGGGGTCGGGCCCGACCCCGCACTCAGCAGCAGAATGTGAAGCAACCCAGCTGCAGCTCGCTCCACTCCGCCAGCTCCCAGCCGCGTCGCTCCGCTTCCCAGTGAGCGTGGAGGGCGGTCCTTCCCACCTTCCCCATGCGACAGGGCTGGGGAAGCGGAGCGGGCTGGGGCTGAGTCACTCCACTTCCCGCTACCGGTGAGTGCGGTAGGCAGTCCTTTCCCCAACCCCCAGCGACACGGCTGGGGCTGGGTCGCTCCGCTTCCTGCTGCCAATGCCAGGCCCCCTGCTAATCCCCCAGGCCACTCTGGGCCTGTGGGGCCCCCCAACAGCTCCTGCCTCTGTAGCCCCACAGGCCTTGAGCACAGCCCAGACCCCGTGGGGAGTGCGGGGGTGGAACAGGTCCCCAGGCTGCGCAGGGCACCATAATTGGTGGGGACGGGCTTGCAGGCACACGCTTTGAAACGGCTTCCCCAACGCCGAGTCTGGCACAGCCTCAGGCCTGGACGGGGGCAAGCCGCACACAACCAGGGCCCCGGGGTTTAAATCAGACCAATGTCCTGCCTAATCAGCGCTCATCAGCTTACTGCCGCCTTCCACCCCCCGCCCCGCGCGCAGCCGCTTCTACTGCCCCTCCCCCCGTCACCGTGTATGACCCCGCAGCAGCTTTCACTCCCCGTCCCCGCTCCGCCCCTTTCTCCGAGTGGGTGGGGCAAGGTGACATCACGGCCCCCGTGACACATGGCTCGTGTTGGCCGCGGCTTCTTGCCAGAGGGAGGCGGGGTGACCCCGCGCTGCACGCGGGCTGTCTGCGTGGTGACGCAGAAGCGTCAGCGTCACCCGGCACGGGCCGGGGTCGGTCGGGCGGGTAACCCACCCCCACCCGATCTGGCGGCGGGGAAGGAAGGAGCCAGCCGTGGCCGGAGCTGCGCGCGGGCCCGGCCTCGCTGCCGCGGAGCAGGGGGCTGAGCGCGAGCGGCCGGCGCGGCCCCGGGCGGTTCCCCGCGGTGCAATATGTTCAAGAGAATGGCTGAGTTCGGGCCTGACTCCGGGGGAAGAGTGAAGGTGCCGCCCGCGGGCGGGGGCGGGGCAGGGGGCGGGGCCCGGGGGCGGGTTCCTGTCTCTGCCGGGAGGGGGCGCGCCTGTTCCCACCTCCACCGGGCGCGCTCGGCTTGCTGGGGGCTCCGCGCCGGGAGGGGCTGTGTCGCTCCGCTCTGCCCGCGGGCAGCCCCCAGTGCAGCGCTCAGTGCCCGCCCGGGGGTGCAGGCAGCCGCGGGGGGTGGCGGCCCCGGCCCGTCCACCGCTTAGCGGTCCCCCGCCTCCCGCTCAAAGGGCCAGTGCAGCAGCGCGGGCAAAGCCATTGTCCCCACCAGAGCCGGCCAGGGTGAGCAGCCGCGGGGGCCGGAGGGAGCCGCTCTCGCAGCACGCGGTGATAGAGACCAGCCTCAGCCCCCGGGGGATTGAGCCTGCTCTGCGGTGGGAGGGCTTCGCTCTCCGGGGCTGGGCGGCTTGAGCTGGAGGGTAACTCGGTCTCCCAACTTCATCTGGCTCTTGGCTTCTGCTGAGGGGCAAAGAGATTGGTTCGGCAGACTGCACACTCTTCATAGCCGCTATGCTGGTGGAGGGAAATACATCTTTCACCCCTTCTTTTTTCCCCTTACCACCGGTAGCCTCCATACTGAAAGGTTATTTATGCAGCTCAGAAACGTTAATTTCTCTGTCAGATGGAGTCTCAGGGATCTCATCATGATAAAATACATAGGAAAATACCAGTTTTAAACACAAGCAAATATAAATGGCAGAATAGCTTAAACTGAAGTAAAAATAGCAACTGTTATATATCGTGGCTTCTCAACATGAATAGTTTTCAGTTATAATTAATGAGATGCTGATCATTTTTCTTTTTTTAAAGGGTGTTACTATTGTGAAACCTATAGTTTATGGAAATGTTGCACGTTATTTTGGAAAGAAGAGAGAGGAAGATGGACACACACATCAGTGGACAGTTTATGTAAAGCCTTACAGAAATGAGGTAGGCAAAAAGTTGCTTATTGACCAAAAGATGTAACTGAAATAGAAATATTTACAATAATTTGTCATCTGTCTAGATATAGGTCTTAATTCTGGAAACACAGTCATATTTAACTTTAAGCATGTTAGTGGTCCCATTGACTTCAAAGTTAAGCACATGCATAATTGCAAGATTGGGGCCTTACCTGTTAAAATATAGCAAACGTAATTAAAATGTCACTTGAGAAATACCGGAAAGGTCCTTAGCATTATGTTGGCATCAAAAGAAAATATAGGCACAATTAAAATAGCTTCTTCATCTCTAGTATAACACATTAGAAAGAATTAATTATTTGTACAAATATAGACCTGGCATTAGGGAAAAGATGCAGATAAGTGTTTGGCAAACAGTGAGTTATATAGACTGGCAGTTAAAAATAATCTATATTTCTGCAAGGATCATATAGAAAATAAATGTGATGTCATCAGAGAGAAATGTAGCAAGAGATTATGTGGATTTTTTTTTTAATCCCAGAAGTTAGCCTGGTTTTGGCAGATAGTTAAAGTTTGACACATTAGTAAACATGATAGATATGTGGAGGGGAAGAAACAATGAGAGAAACTGTTCAGTATGCTTTAATATCTGGAAATAATTAGCTACAGTGTTTACATTTTAGGATATGTCTGCTTATGTGAAGAAAATTCAATTTAAACTACATGAAAGCTATGGTAATCCTTTAAGAGGTAAGCTAGTTTGTTTGTTTTTATGGTTTGTACACTTATTCTCATTATGTGGAAGCTAAGTCATCTGTATTCCTGCCGCTGTTTTTCCACTGCAGTTGTTACCAAACCACCATATGAAATCACTGAAACGGGTTGGGGTGAATTTGAAATCATCATTAAGATATTTTTTATTGATCCCAATGAAAGACCTGTAAGTACATTTTTTGTCTTTTAATAAAACTTTATTTATGTGTAGTGTATTGTGCATTTATAAAACTTTGACATGGGATGCAGCTGTCCAGAAGACGTTCTAGTACTAAGTCTCAGCATGTTTAATGTCTTCATTATTATATGCCTAACCTTCATTTTTGGATGCATCTTGAAGATAATGTGTGTTATTACTCAGCTTTTGTGGTCATTTTTCATAATTCATTGAATCCCAGTGCATATGGCTCTCACACTTTTAAACTAAGTTTAGATAGGGAAAGCATGTGTCAAGTAGCAGTGTGGTGCCTGAAGGTGGGAAGGGAATGCCTACTTGTTGAAAACAGAGCTCGTAAATTACCATGATCACAAGTGCTTAGTTCTTTCTCCTTGTCCAAAACCCTCAAAAAGCTCTTCATGCTTTCCTTGACCTGATTAACACTAAGGAGGAATATGATAGGTTACACACTTTTGAATGGTGTTGAAGGTAGGAAAAGAACTGTAAGGTGTTCCAAAGAGGTATCAGGAGTAATAGGATCAAAGTAGATAAAATGGCCTTGCTTTGGGTCTCTTCCCTCCATTATGTACAGTTCTTCCAGCTGAAAGCAGGGATCAGCCATCACTATGGCACTTAACAGGTTTGCTTAAGGGAAGGAGTGGAAAGGGCAGAGTTGTTGGGATTTGTTGATTAGAGCCAGAGCTATTGTGAATCCATGTTGCCTCCACATGGATGGGCCCCTGCCTTCCATGAATAACCAGGGGTTTGTAGGTAGGCTCACATCCTATTCCATTACCTATCACCTCCCACAGAATAATAGAAAAGGAGAAGAATTTCATGGAGGGGTGATTTAGATCTAGATTAGTATTGAGAAGCACTTCCTAACTGTTTTGTTAGGCATCAGTATGCATAGGGTTCCACGTGAACCAAGTGATCTTTTCTGTGCTCAGAGCTTGTCTACATGGTGAGCTGGTGCACAGAAAGCTAGCATGTGAATCTATACCCGGCTGCATCGTGCTTGCAAAGTTCTGTAGTGTGCTTTGATTTACTGCTGTTAGTGCTGTAATTGTGTTCACACGGGATGTTGTTGTGTGGGTAGCTAGTGTTCTGCAGATGCACTTCCTGGTTTGTTGTGCACCAACTCATTGAATGTTTTAAAAAAAGGTAATTATTATAATAGCATTTATAGATCAATCTTAGTTTATCTTGTATTCTGTTTTACTTTCTGGATACCCTTTCCAAATCCAGCCAAACATTTGGCTTCAGGATGCTAAAGTTGTTTAACAGTTAATATTAATTCATTTATTCTGTTGAAGTTTAAACAGTATCAGAAGATCGGTTTAGTTTTGTATTCTTACAGGTTTTTAAAAATCCTATATACTTGCACAGCAAAAACAGCAATAAAGGTTTTAATGTCATTCAGATGTAGCACTTACTGTATTTTTTCTTAAAGTGATCATATTATGTTTATTCAGGTCTATCTGTTTTCCTTGCACAGGTAACTTTGTATCATTTGCTGAAGCTGTTTCAGTCTGACACCAATGCAATACTGGGAAAGAAAACAGTAGTATCCGAGTTTTATGATGAGATGGTAAGAAAAGAGAACATGTTAAAGGTTTTGTTTTTAAATAGTGAGATTGATAACAGCTATGTATTTTTTTCTCCTCTATTAGATATTTCAAGATCCTACTGCTATGATGCAGCAGCTTTTGACAACATCTCGCCAGCTAACTCTAGGAGCTTATAAGCATGAAACAGAGTGTAAGTGCCAACTGATAACAATTCTAATGTTACACATTAATTTTAGAAGTTAAGATTAACCATTAATGTTTTTTAATTATCCTTGTCTGCTGCTGTGAAGTGAAATTTGTATGTGGAAAGAGCTCTATATGTTTTTTAAAAACATCCTTGTATCTCTACAGACATATCTATTAATGTGCAAGAGTATTATACTAATTTTAAGATCTAAAGATTTGATTGGTACATTTTTCACAATTATTGTTTACTTCTGAATAATTCTGTATGAAGGCTGATAGAAATATTTATCCTTCATGTAATTCCAGTGAAGTCAGAGAGTAACACAAAGAATGGAGTTGCCCAATAGATTTGAGGTGTGAACTTTCCCCAAACTATAGAAATGTTCATCTAAATAGGATATTAACTGAACTCAGAGATGAAACTTGAAATATTAACATTAAATATTGCAATGCTAACACCTTTACCTGAAGCCAGGGATGGAGTGAATAGTTACCATTACTTGTTTTCTAAATGACGTTCTCAAACTTTCATGCTGTAGGCCATTTCTTAAGATAACAGACTTTTATGAGTCACCTCCCTAGCCAACCTCTTTCCTAATTCTTTGCAAAGGAAACAACTATAATGCTTTCTTTATTTTCATTTCATCTCCTTAATGCCCTCAACACTTAGTTCACATAAACTTTATTAATATTGACTGGTGTGGCTGTTTGGCTCATATCCCCTCCTTCAGATTTTGAATCAGCTTTCTGATTTCCTATACCCAGAGCATAGATTTAATATATATTCATTCGAAATCTCGCCTTGCTGTCTACAACTCTACTGCTCTAATCTCTCCAGGCAATTTACACTTTGGTTCTGTCCTCCTGTCTGTATGTTGCTCCTCTCATTTAAGTATTGTTAGCAAATTATATTACTTAAGATACTTCTGAGATATCTAAAGCCGGGGACTAAGGGAGCACATATAGCTTTGAAAGACAGAAAACACTGGATTCTAATCTTAGTGTTGCTACTGTAGTGCTGTCGACTTTGGTAAATCACTTGACTTTTCTGCCTTAGTTTTATCGTCTGTGCAGTGGAAATAATGTCTATCAGTTTCCTCATTTGTAAAATACTTCTCACAAAAGTACTGAGGATTATTTTTTGTTTTTGTAACTTGTTACTTTAATTGGACAATAGAAAATGTTTTGTGACTTTACTTTTGAGCATGTCAAATTTTTACATTTTAACTAAAAATGGCTACATGTTTCTACTAGGCATGCATAGAAGTGATTTTATTGCTCTACAGCCAAAGTATTAGAGGTGTTTCCTTATTTGCATTTCTCATAAATATGCTTGTTGAAGCAGATATAAAGTAGGACCTTTCTGGAGCATGGGAGGGGAGGGATGATGTGTTCTATTCAGATTTCTGTTGCCCTGCCAGCCCAAAAAGGGAGAAGTGGGGAAAGTAACATTCTCACAATGTTTTTGTGCATAAGCTAAAAAGCTGGAATTTACAGTATTTCAATACTGCAGTTTCTGTAGAATACTTACAGTGGCACAGAATCTCTTTGCATCTCTGAGACATGTAGAATAACTATTGTGGTAAGGCATAGAGGAGAGGGCGAGGTGCTTTTTTTGCACCTGGTAGGGAATAGGAGCCCAACTTCCAGCCATGCAAACTCCAAAATGGGATCTGAAGGTCCTTCTGGATTCTTTTAGGGCCCATGCATTACTAGTAGTGAAGATTCTGTGAAACAGATTCTGCCCTCCATTACCTTTTTTAAAATTTTTGAATATTATATTGAGTAATTGCAGTCTTGCAGTGCACTAAAAATATTTTTTTTCTTTGCCACCATCCCAGTTGCAGATCTTGAAGTAAAAACCAGGGAAAAGCTGGAAGCTGCCAAAAAGAAAACCAGTTTTGAAATTGCTGATCTTAAAGAGAGATTGAAAGCAAGTCGTGAAACTATCAACTGTTTAAAGAGTGAAATCAGGAAACTTGAAGAAGATGACCAGTCTAAAGATATCTAATAAGTATCAATTTGATAGAGACTTAGCTGTAAATAAAGGGACTTGGATCATGGAACTTAGTCCCTCAAATTTCAGAAAGGGGACTATGTACAGTTTCATCCATTAATTTCATTTCAAAAGATTGTTGTCTGTGAGGCCAGCTTTATAGATGAAAAATGTCCAGTGTTTAAACTAGAAGTATGTGCAATTTTTATTTTTCTGTCATTTTAAAGAATGTCATTCTTTGAGATCAGACTTTTTAAAAATTGCGTTGAGTGCAGCATGGTAACTTTGTAATAAATCTCTGGTTACTATGATTTACAAAATGTAATCAGTTTTCATACTCCATTTACTCTTTTTCTAAATGATTGTTTGGAGACAAATCTTTAAAACTGAACATTAAAATAGTAGTAGCTTTTTCATGTTAGGAATCTGAAACTCCTCTGCTTAGTTGTTGGTTTCACATCCAGTATGATGAGTAAACTTGAAGGGAGAAGTTTAAAATCTTTGGTATACAGGTAGATTAAGCCTGTCAGTTTAAAATTACATCTGCACTTCTGTTTTCTGGTATTGGTATTAGGAAAAAGTGAGCTGGTAGAGATTCAGGAAGATGAGATTCTTTTAACTAGCAGTTCTACTTTACAAATGGTACAGAGCCAAACTATAAAAACGTATATCAGACTTATAGAAATGCAGCAACCGCATTACTTCTATTCCGTGTTCTGTTATCATGTTTTGCAATTTTTTGTTGTCCTAATATATTAGCATTACGTACTGTATTATTTGTTACCAACTCTAGCATACATCCTTACTGAAAAAGCAGTACATGTTTCCCTTGACAGCTCTGACTTTATTCATAGGAATAGAAGAGCCTGGCAATGATGGAGCTTGGGATAAAAAGGGTTATCTTCCCTGCTATTTTTTTAAATTACCACTTTACAATAAAATCACCTGTTAAATACAATGCCTGGAGTTTGTGTGTGTTTGAGGTTATGAAGACTCGAAGCATTGGGATTGCTTTAAATTTGAGATGAATATGAACCGCCTATTGACCATGACTTTAGTAAACTAAATACATTTAAAACAGTTTCATAGAAGTAAGGTTCTTCAAATAATGCAGGTTTTTTATATCTGCACTTAATATAGAATTGGAAGGATTTTTCCTTTATTCTTTGGCCCCACAATGCAGCCAAGATACATGGGAATCAAATGAGAAGGCACAAGCCAAGACCCTTTGTTATAAGGCATTTAAAAGAGTTACAATTTTCCCACGGAACCAACTACTATCCGATGTTCAAATAAAGCTGGCTGACTCTAAAAGATGGTCCAAGTGGCTGCCTTGGACAAATTGATGCTGGTCTGATGCCTTGCAAGACTTGAGAGGAGAACAGGAGTGGAAATGTACTAAATTGACAGGGAAGTAAAATAGATGTCTATATTCTAGAACAGCAGCTCCTCTGACTCCTTGCAGCTGCTAATCTGGGCTTGAGGGGGCTCAGGTTGGAGGGATAGGGTTTATATAGAGGCCAATGGCTTACCCAAGACCCACCAGCTCAGATGATGCCTTGTCACTTTCCCAACCTCTGAGTGAGGCGTGACCCTTAAAAGAGCCACTATCCAGAGAAAGGATGGTCCAGGGGTTAGGGAACTAGTTTAGGATTGGGGAGACTATGGTTCTGTTTCTTGCTGTCCCACAGTGTGTGACCTTGAACAAGTCACTTAGCCTCTCTGTACCTCAGTATCCCTTGTGAAATGGGGATAATAGTACACCCCTACCTCATTAAGGATTATGAGATGGTCAGCTACTACAGTGATGTGGACCATATAAACACCCTAGGTAACTCCTTTTTCCTGACAGTGATTGTAGAGGGTTCTTGTAGCTACTTACTAGATTTGAACCCATGAGGTGTCATTAGATTTTCAGGAGTACCATCACACAAGATTTAGGGGAAATCACATTCCATTTCCTGAGGTAGCTTTTAAGATCCTGGAATTTTTTCTATTTTGGGAATAGGATGTAGATGGGGAGGTAAAGGAAACCTGGGAATTTGCAGTAGTGGTGGGACAAAAATGGGTCTAGAACACACATTGTACCAGTACTTACTCGTGCACAGCCCTGCAACACGAGATTGTGGGGGAATGAGGAAATCATCTCAATTTTTTTTAATCTTTACACTGAGCCAACATATATGACATCTCCTGGTTTGGAAGTTGAAGTTGTGAATTCTAATTCTAGAGTACATGAGTCAAAATAATGAGACTAAGGGGAATATGAGTAACATACAATCAGAATTCTAGAGCCTCCTAAGTGTTGAAACAGATCTTGAAAGGCTGTATCAAAATAGTTTAGCAGAATTCGATTTTTATTTTTTATAATTTTAATATATCAGTGTCTAGTTTTAAGCATTTTTAAAAAATGTATTAACTTAAATTTTCAGTTGCAGGAAATTGGGGTGGGGGAAAAAGGGTCAGGCAATAGGTGAGATCAGACCATAATTCTTTAATGACAGTAGATGTTGAGATTTCAAAAAGTTGAAGCTTTATCGCCATTAAAACACAAATTGTCCTATTCACGTCAAAATATACAAAATAAATGTTAAATCAAGCTCTTCTCAAGCAGCATGTTTCTTATTTTTTGCCTATCTGTAAACTTTGGTTATTAGAGATGTAAATTTTTGTTAGTTTATGTATGATGAAATGAACATTTACTGTCACTTAAACACGTGTTGCAAAGTCAAGCATTCAAAAGTTAGGAAATGCCAGTTCTAAGATCGCCCATACAACCTTATTCCTAGGGGAATTCTGTTGGGGAGTTGGGAAGCTTTCCCCATACAGACCCTGACTGACCCCAAGCCTCTCCCATTCAGTCAGGCACATCTACCCCGTCCCAACAACCCCCATCCCCATGGGTCTCTGCAGTCTTCTCCCCCATTCCCAGGCTCAACGCTGTCACCTGACTAGCTCCTGAGCCCATGCTCCAGTCTGTCCCCACCCACCCACTAGCCATTCTGAACCCCAGTCTGAGACATGCCCCCAGCAGTCCTGTGTGCCCCACTCTGTCCTAACGTGGGCAGAGTGCTGTGATGAGCTTCTACTCCTGGGGGAATTCTGCAGCACTGGGCATGCATAGAAATTCCCTCCCCCCCCCGAAAATACATTCTTCCCCAGAAGTGCTGCAGTTCTGCCTTTTGCCCACAAGAGGCCGCTGTGGTGCCAGAACAGCCTGCTACATTCATGCAGCTGTCTGTTCTTGCCCCACAGCAGCCTCTGATGGGCAAAAGGTGGGACTGCACCACTTCTTGGGTAGAATGTATTTGACGTGGGAAAAAAACAAATTATGCGGGACAGATGAATTCTGCACATCTAATTTCCCCAGGAGTAACAATCTCGGTTCTGCCCCCTGTGCGTATGGCATTATGGCAGAGTCTTCAGTTTCATTATCATATACTATTTTTCAAGAAAAAAGAACAGGATTACTTGTGGCACCTCAGAGACTAATGAATTTATTTCAGCATAAGCTTTCATGGGCTACAGCTCACTTCATCAGATGCTGTAGCCCACGAAAGCTTATGCTGAAATAAATTTGTTAGTCTCTAAGGTGCCACAAGTAATCCTGTTCTTTTTGCTGACACAGACTAACACGGCTGCTACTCTGAAACCTATTTTTCAAGAGGAGTTCTTGCTCTTTCAGTGCACAGGATGGACTGCTAAAGGAATGAATCAGGGTTGTTAGTGAATGAGGCTGTTTGTAGGATCTCTGCCTCATTTGCTCTAGAATGTGGAAGATGTACAGTGAGCAGGCAGGGGATTGCAGAGAGAACATGAGCTCCTAATGTGATGCTGTAGCTAACAGGGTGAATGCAATCCTTGAATGTATGAAGAATATCCGGTAGGAACAAGGAGATGGTGTTACCTCTGTATACAGCATTAATGAGACTGTTACTGAACTACTATGTCCAGTTCTGTTCATACTTGAAAAAATATGTTGAAAATTTGGAAAGGGTTCAGAAAAGTGCTACACGAATTATTAGAGATCAAAAACCATGCCTTATACCGACAAGCTAAAACAACTCAATCTGTTTAGTTTAGCGAATAGAAGGTTAAGAGGTAACTTTTTCACAGTCTATAAGTACTTACAGAGAGAAGAGACTTCTGCTAGTTGTGGTCTCTTTCATCTAGCATAAAAAGGCATAATGACATCGAGGGTTTGGATGCTGAAACCAGACAAAATGCAGACTAAAAATAGGGTTGGTGAAGGTAATTAACCATTGCAACAACTTTCCTAGGGATGTGGTAGATTCTCCATCATGTGCAATCTTTAAGACAAGAGTGGAAATCTTTCTAGAAGATACGCTGTAGCTCAAGTAGAAGTTATGTGCTTGATGCAAAAAACATTCATGAGGCTCGATGGCCTGTGTTTATGGAGGTCAGACGAGATCGGGGTCGGCAACCTGCAGCTCTGGAGCTGCATGCGGCTCTTTGGCTGCACCCTTGTGGGCAGCTGTTTTTTGAGGGCCTGTGAGGTGGAGGCTCTGGCCGGGAGGAGCTTACCACAGGTCAGCGATGCAGCAGGGCTCAGGCTGCCTGCTTGCCCTGGCCCCACACCATCCGGAGGCAATCGGATTTAAATCGAGATTTGGAATGGCTCAGCCATTATGTTAATTGAATCTATTTCCCTTAAGTTAACGATCCTCATTCACACCTGTGTGACCATCTTGTTTATCACTTCAAAAGCTTTTTCTTCCCCTGCTGTCATGTTTCCTCTCAACTAATTAGCCTCTTAAGATTGGTCTATACACCTGGACCATCATGTTTCTCTGACTGTATAAATGTCTGTCTGCAGTGTGTTTCATTCCATGCATCCGATGAAGTGGGTATTAACCCACGAAAGCTTATGCTGAAATAAATTTGTTAGTCTCTAAAGTGCTAAAAGTTTTTCTTTCTTATTTTCGTTTTGCTGACACAGACTAACACGGCTACTATACTTAAACCTATCAAACATGCAATGGTTATCCTGCTGTAAAAGCCTAAGAGAGTTGCAGTGTTTGCTGTGAGGTACCTAGCTGAGGTCAGCATTATATACCTGTGTTTGATCTTGATAAACACTACAAGTGTCTTTTCTCCACCATGGTAAAGCAGGATAGTTAATGTGGTTAGGTATCCCAGGGTAAAAACATACCCTTTTGTCAGTGACATCATAGTATGAGAGCTTGGTGTGGAGGCAGGAGCACAGGCTTGGGAATCTCATGGTGCTGAGCTCTAATTCTAGCTCTGCCACTGTGTTCCTGCAGAGAAGTCTTTGTCTATTTTTCCCATCTATAAAATGAGGATAATACTCTTATCTTGCAGTGGAGATATGGAGATAAATTCATTGATGTGTGTGAAGCACTCAGACATTACAGTGATGAGTGCCCTAGAAAAGACCATAAGAAAATGAATAATTATGTATTCATTGCATGGTATACACTAAATAAGGCAGAGGACACTATGTACATTGAGGATAAAAATATTAAACAGCAGCTTCATTCTCTGAACCATTCATTTTTTAAACAGGTTTACAAATCCTTGCCATGTAAATATCAGAGACAAAACAATCAGTACAACACTGAGCTTTTGATTAGTGAAACAGTATACAGGAATATAATCCTCAAATCTCTCTAAACAGGCTGTTACCATGTGACAGAGTGAGCATCTTTACACTACTCGTGACATACCATTTCTAGTGATTTTGTTAAATTGAGTGAAATCTTTGATTACACATATTTAACAAGCCAGGCATGTCTATCAAATGCTAATATTCAAAAAGATTGGACAGGTGTGCCGAGAGGTTTTTTGCAGGTGAATGTGCTTTTTGTTTGAGTACTGAGTGTATAGTAACCAAATATCTAAGTATCTATTTGTCCTCTGTCTTTTATGCTGAGCGTGTAACTGGTGCATTAATTTTTCCATAACAACCTCTCATATTTTGTGAACCATTCCTCTAGAGTTGGACCATTTTTCTTTTTCCAATGAGAGGCTATCAGTAGCCGAGCAGCTACTAGCAGATGACAGATTAATTCTTCATTTCCTTTTGTGTGACCATTTCTGACAGGAAGCCCAGGAGGATTGCCAAAGAATCATTTGGTAATAAATATCCAACAATTTGTGATAAATTATTATTAATTATGTCCCAGTACTTTCTAATGACTGAACATGTCCACCCTATATGCGTAAAATCTCCTCATTCACCACAGTTTCTCCAATATTTATCCCCATTAAATTGCTATATATATATTTTAACCTGACTGGCATGAGATACTATAGTAAATAATTTTTCTTTTATCATGCTACAGACTGAGGTTAGTGGTCCTCTTCTACCATATCAACCCTCATTCCTCTGGGGTAATTTGTTTATCCCAATCCTTTTCCCAGCATGTCATATATGGACTTCTTTGGTTAGGAAAGTTGTCTGCAACGATTGATGTAAATTAGTTATAATTTTTTGTTTCCTAACTGACCGGATGCTATCGCTTCTATTAAAGTCAGCTTTTTGTATAAAGCAACTTTTCTAGAAAGTTGAGCAACATAATTTGAAAAGTACCAGTATCAGGGGAGAGTGGGCCAGTTAAGGTTTGTTTTGATCTCTACATAAGTTAGAAAAGTGTCTTTACTGAATAGCTGGGAAATGATTTGTATTCCATAGCTCTCCCAGTCTTTAAAACTCTCTGGTTCATGATTTGGGTTAAGAACTGGATTATTTGAAATGGGTGTCATTAGTGAGGGGAAAGCACTTATTTTTATCTCTAGTTCTATCCTAAACCCATGGAGTAGCCTTTGCTAAAGATGTATATACAGGGCCGGCTCCAGGCACCAGCGCAGGAAGCGCGTGCCTGGGGCGGTAAGCCACAGGGGGGCGGCCAGCCCTAGCTGCGAAGGTGGCAGTCAGGCAGCCTTTGGCGGTGTTTCTGCGGGAGGTCCGCCGGTCCCGCGGATTCGGCGGCAATTCGGTGGCGGGAACACCGACAGCACAGGACCAGCAGAGCACCCACAGGAACACCGCCTAATCCGCCGGACCGGCGACCTCCCGCAGAAACGCCAACGACGACTGCCTGACTGCTGTGCTTGGGGTGGCACAAAACATAGAGCCACCCCTGTGTATATACATTTCTGGAGGGCACGTGCAACCTACATTCTGGCATTTTCTAACTTTTGAGAGCTTGACTTTGCAACCTTAATAATGTTCTTTTAACACAGTGGTTTGTATGTAGTGTGTGTTCATGCATGATTGTGTGCGCAGGCATGCACCCAGGCACGACACACGTGTGTGTGTTATGCACAGTTCTGAGACCCTGCAGTTCCAAAGTACAGCAGGGTGAAATAAGGACAGAATGGCAACTTTAACTTGGAATTTCCTTGCTTTTGTCAGTTTAATTCAGACCCTGAATGTTATTGCAACATACTGAAACTTTTTGTATTTAATTAGATTTACATCCCACTCAGTTACCACAGGCTGGTTGGAAACAGACGTGTGTATACTTTCCTATGGTCAGCACATTGATGCTGCTACTGGAAAATAGCCAACAAGAAGTTATAAAGAGAGGACTGCATGTGGCAGCCCCTGTTAGGGGAGTGAAAATAGTTGAATTTGGTTAAGCATAACGTTCATTTGTGAGGCCAGCTGGGCTTGAATATGGTTTTGGAGGCCTCAGAAAAAGCTTCATTTGTAATGATGTTTTCAGTCTTTCATCATTAATGTGTCTGAAAGATTGAAAAAAAACAGAGCATGACTATCTCAGCAGGCTCTGAATCATTTTATGATAACACTAAATCGGTCTTCTTTGACCTCATGAGCTTTAATTTACATTTTCAGTTGTTTTCTCATTGTCATTGTGTGTTCAAGTCTTACAGCTGAAATACCACTGTGCCAGGAGCCTTAAAAATACTATAACAAACAGTACATTGTTTGTATGCAGCAGGTAGATCTTTTCAACAATTCCATTGCTCACAGTTCAATATGTATAAGGCCCTTTACTTATTAGGCAACCCAATTCAAATATTCCCAGTATGGGCATCTACCTCAAGGTCCCCTAATGATATGAGTACAGTTCTGTTCCACCTTTCTCAGAAAGCCACATCCATTAAAAGCAACTGATTTATCACTCTCAAGCAGTCACTTAAGACAAGTTTTACTATGTAAATAAAAATAATCTGTCAAGATGTAAGAAATACTTTAATTTAATATTGATTTGGAACTTTTTACATACACAGTGGCAACTGCACTAATGATTACAATATTCAGTGATACAGTAGACCAATGGTTTAAGACCAGGGCCCAATCTTGTATTCCTTACTCAGACAGAAATCCTATTGACTTCAGTAGGACCTTTTTCCAAATTAAGAATTGCAGGGTCAGGTGCTAGGTGCCTGTAGCATAGCATCCACTATCTGGGAGGGTTTTGTTCAACTGTGGAGAACAAAAACTTCTTGAACCTTGATACACAAAGGCTCATTCTACTGAGCATACCCACCATGAGGGCAGGCGGACTGACCTTACACTGTTCAACTAGCACACTAAGTACAACTCACTCTCTCTGTAAACCGGTCTTCAAGCTTCTGAAAGGTTTGCTATAGACTCAGAAATGCGTGTTTTAAAAGTTGTATTTGTTAGTGTCAAATGGCATTTGGAGACGGACACAGAGAAATTATACTAGAGGCAGACTCCTACAGTAGAGAGAGGGAGATCTTATGTATCAAATTTCAGCCAAGTAGTACTTTTAATGGCTGAGTCATAAACACTGCAAAACAGTTCATAACAGTAACAGAAATGCAACATTGACAGCATACTCATCTATAGCTGTGGTACCAGGCACTACTCTAATAAATGCAATAATAATAAAGGCCTATCTTAAACAACAGTGATTGCAAAGTTTAAAAAGTGCAGAGTAATGTAAATTTAGAAGATTAGAAACAAGAGAAATTAACTTTTTTAATTTAATTTAAAATGTCTCCTCAGCCTAGCATAAAAGACTAGCTTTAGGTCTTAATCTGAATCTTTAAACAATGTGTAAATGAGTCTTGCATTGGGTGACAGGATGTACCAACCCCTCCCCCCCCCCCCCCCCACTGGGTCAACGAGGCCTGACCAATCACTGTGGGCCTAGGAGACAATGCCCCCTCACTCCTGCTGCACATGCTCCAGGTGGAAGGGACAGATAAAAGGAGGCAGCCCAGTTCAGTGGGGGCTGGCTGAGGAGGAGGAAGGATGTGTGCTGCAGGTTCCTGCGGAGGAACCTTCGACTCTCCAGGCTGTTGAGACCATGGACTCAGAGTACACTGTGGATGATCAGATGACCATGGAGACTGACTGGGACACTGAGCCCCTGCCAGTAGAGGAGATGCCCTAGATGGGCCTTATGGTAGGAAGTACCCAGGGAACGTGTTAGGGGTTCAAGCATCAGCTTCTAATAGGGAATTTACCTTTCCATCAAAGTTCTTTTTCTTGGCAAACACATTAAGCGTAAGGTTGTCCAAATTAGCAGTGCTCTCTTCTTAATAACCTTAGGCCCCAATCCTACATATATACTTAACTTCATGCACTTTGAACAGAATTCAGTGGGACTACTTACAGTGTATTCAGTTAAGCAGGTGTGTTACACTCAGTGCAACTCATTCTTGCACCAAAATTCAGAGCGATACCCTCTGGCTATTCTCACTAAAAATAAGAGAGAATATTTGGTACAAACTCAATGTCAGAAGGGCTAGGAAAGATATTGTCACCTTCCCCCTGCCCACTTTGCAGGCCCTATGCAATGATCGCCCAGGCAATCATATTCCCTATGTTTGGGGGGCGGGGAAATAAGGACTGCTCCCTCTTTGCACTTCTGGGGTGGCAAGTGGCGGGATCTGTGAAGATACTTGGGTACCCAAATCCTGTTTTTAGACACCACTGAAATCCACAAAACTCCCACTTGGCTGCTGGCTAACCCTGTAAGCACCTATGTATTTTCCTCTTGGTATTTACACTACATGCATACTGCAGCTTCACTATAGTCACTGTAGTAGAATAAGAACATAAGAACGGCTCTACTGGGTCAGACCAAAGGTCCATCTAGCACAGTATCCTGTCTTCCGACAGTGACCAGTAACAGGTGCCCCAGAGGGAATGAACAGAACAGGTGATCATCAAATGATCCATCCCCTGGCGCTCGTTCCCAGCTTCTGGCAAACAGCGGCTAGGGACACCATTCCTGCCCATACTGGCTAATAGCCATTGATGGACCTATCCTTCATGAATTTATCTAGTTCTTTTTTGAACCCTGTTATGGTCTTGGCCTTCACAACATCCTCTGGCAAGGAGTTCCACAGGCTGGCTGTGCGTTGTGTGAAGAAAAAGTTCCTTTTATTTGTTTTATTGGATGTTAAATGCTACATGTTGATGTTAAAAGTCAGATAGTGTTAAGTGAATGGTTACATTGTTGTGTTATATAGTCTGTCTTTTATTTGCTGAGTCGCTATATTTGAAACTGTAATTCTATTATGTTTTATCATGCTTTACTAATTTCTTCTTGTTTTTCTGTAATTACCTAATTCCTTCAATAAACAATTATTTCTGTTTTCGAAGAATTACTGTTTGTGTGTCCATTCCTGAGCGGAAGGCTGTATCCATGTCCTTTCAGGGGTTAACAAAACTAGCTTGCTCGGGGGAGCCCTCTGCAGGTCAGAGACAAGCCCTCTGGTAATATTCTGGCAATTCCTTTAGGGCAGGCCACAACTTTGTTTACCCTTTTTATTACATTAAAAAAATTGTAGGTAATTAATTAGCTTCTAAATTTTAGGGTAACAGTGCAGGGGAAAGAGCTTAAGAACACTTTTACAACAGATGATGCTCAATTAGAGAACTGCCGGGCCTAGAACCTGGTGACTATGTCTGTGTTCAATTGGATGGAGAAAAAGGATGGATAACTCCAGCAGTCATAAAGAAAAAGAATTTGCCAACCAGATCATATGTGATCAAGACCAACAGTAGAGAGTTCAACAGAAACTGTTAATCTCTACTTTGTGCCTCAGAAAGAACAATCAACAGAACAAACTCTATATATGGCAGATGATGACTCAAGGATTCCAAACTGATCACAGGCAGTTGTTGCAACTAATGGATAGCCAGATGATCAAGTTTTTACATGTTTGGGTTGTGTAGTGAGAAAACCAATCCGATTCAGATACATTTGACAGACTAGGAATGTAGAACTTTTCAGGGGAGAAGTAATGAATGGCAATTTGTATTACACTGTACAGCCGCAAGGTGGCACTATGTGTAACATACCTTATTTAAGCTAACCTCAGCCATACTTGGCAGAGCATTAAAGGATCTTATAGTGAACACATCTGGTGTACAGTAACTCCTCACTTAAAGTCATCCCAGTTAATGTTGTTTCGTTGTTACATTGCTGATCAATTAGGGAATATGCTCGTTTAAAGTTGTGCAATGCTCCCTTCTAACGTTGTTTGGCAGCTGCCTGCTTTGTCCATGGCTTGCAGGAAGAGCAGCCCGTTGCAGCTAACTGGTGGGTGGTTGGAGCCAGGGTGGATCGGCAGCCCCCCTACCAGCTCCCTGCTCCCCTAAGTTCCCTGTGCTGCAGCTGCCCAGCAGGCTATCAATTGCCGGCAGTTCAGCTGTCCCTCCCCCCCACTGCCATGTGCTGCTCCTGCCCTCTGCCTTGGAGCTGCTCCCCAAAACTCCTGCTTGCTGTGTTGTGGGAGGAGGGGAAGAAGAGGGGGGCTAATGTCAGGGTGTCCCCCTCCCCCCTGCTCCTGCACCCCGCTTACCCCATCTTCCATAGAGTAGGGGGGGGACACGACAGAGGGAGCTTCCAGGCAGCTGCAGCTGCGGTCCGGTCTCAGCTTGTTGATCTAATTAACAAGGCAGTGTACTTCAGACCCCACTCTTGATACTTAAAGGGGAAATGCACATCTCTCTCTCTCTCTCACACACACATACAGGGTGTGTGTCTCTGTCTCTGTCTGCCCTCCCTCCTTTCCTGCTGCCTTGTAGAGTGTGAGAGTTAACCCTTGAGGGCTCAGCCAATTGCTAGTTCATCATTTAGCAGTAAGGCATTTCCTGGGAAATATCCCACCCTCTGACTCCTCCACCTCAACCAAGCTTCACAATCATCATCACTGTGTACCAGTATTAAATTGTTTGTTTAAAACTTATACTGTGTGTGTATATGTATGTATAGATATATAAAATATAGTCTTTTGTCTGGTGAAAAAAAATTCCCTGGAACCTAACCCCCTCGTTTACATTAATTCTTATGGGGGAAATTGGATTCGCTTAACATCGTTTCGCTTAAAGTCGCATTTTTCATGAACATAACTACAACGTTAAGTGAGGAGTTACTGTATAGCTCTAAGGGAAGGAAGCTCTGTAGCCAGTCCATATCTGATATAGAAGCCTGATCTGCTAGTAGCAGCCCTGCAACCTACTGTATACGAGGTATACATGACAGGCAGCCAAGCCCCTGTTTCCTGCCTAAGCATGCATTCTACTGTTTCATGATAGATGCCTGGATGCCTATCTCCCATCTAAGCTGAAAGCGATTGTCAAACCAGGAAAGATACGCATTTGGCTGCCCAAGTTGCATGTGAGGGCGCGGTCAGGTATGTGGTCTCTGAGCACACCTACTGGACTGGGTCCCTCAGGTGAGTTCACCCAAAATAGCTGTGGGGAGGCCAGCAACCTCCCTTATCTTTAGCCTAGTGGCTTGAGTATTCACACAGGATATGGGAAACCCCCAGGTTAAGTACCCCCTCCTCGTGTGGGAGAAGGGATTTGAAATGTGATCAGCCACTTCTCAGGAGAGTGTCCAAACCACTAAGCAATGGAACAGTCTGATGTGGGGGCTCCCTCAGACTCTCCTGTTAAAGTTGTTCCACTCCAATTAAACAGTGGAATACTGAAATGTTAATGGTATCAAAAATGAATTAAAATAATTCTGTAGTCTAGTGGTCAGGCACTCCCTCTCAGGAGGAGGAGAAACTTCAATGGGGGGTCTCCTACATGTTGGGTGAATACACTAGGCTAAAGGTTATAAAGGAGGTCCTCCTCCTCCTTCTCCCCCACTCCCCGACTGTTTTGTTTTGAGTTCTACACCAGTTAGGTGCCTCTGTGCTGCCCAGATTTAGGCACCTGTCTCTGAGAGAGGGGCAGAGCTTAGCACACACCCCTCTAGTCGACATGTCCCATTGACTAGCTTAGGTGGCTCCCCACCTAGCGTACCGGCTTTGAAGATTGTTTTCTAAGCTATCTATCCCCATTCATGGTATAGGAACCTAGCTGTCTAACTTGGCTTTATGGATCACAGTGTTGTTCCTGTGATTTTTTTTTTCTAGGCACCTAAAAGTTAGGAGCCATGTGATGCTCAGCATTGCAACACTAAAGTCCGGTTGTGGATCTCACCCTAGGTGCCCTGCTTCTTTCCTTCACTCCCAAAGGCCTGCAAAGCAAGTCAGATGCACTGGCAGAGCAGGCTGCATGCAACATTGTGCAGTCTGCTCTCTCTCATGTGCACTGTGGAGCTGAGAGGAAATGGTTTTGTTGTTTTTTTCCTAGGTGCAGTTTCACACCTCCTGCTCAGGCCAGTGTCTGAATGGGTGAGATTGTGCCAAACACCCTTTTACCAAAAGCTTCAGTCTTTTCACTGAGAAATTTAGAAATGGTTCCTTCTGTGCTTTAAATAAATTAATCGTATTTCTCGTCCCAAACATTCTTTTGCATGACACTGCTGTTACAAGGTCTACCCAAAATGCTTTTATACTTAATATTCTCTATCCTTTCAGTAGAAGGGATTTACAGGTATGAGAACAAACTATACAGTAAAAGGAAAACGTTCAGAAGTCCTTGGTATTCCTTCACCTCTCCCACTCCTCCTCCCACTTTGAGTTTCACTCTCTGGAATCCCTAAGCAAACAAACAGAAGGAAACTGCAGGAAACCCCATTCTCTGGCATGCAGTTCTCAGAGATTCCCTTCTTCCTCAGACCCCAGACAAGAATTGGGGAAGGAAGGGGGAACAATTTCTTAATCAGATATAAATCCCACTGTTATAAAACCCTATATACTGCTTGACTGCTCTCTTGAGTGCATGATTAGCTACTTGCTAAAACAATATGTTGCAGGTGAAAATGTTTAGTCCACCAAGTAAATCTAATTTCCATCACAATACCACCACACAATGGCAGTCCCTTCTCATGATTCTAAAGGACTGGAATAACAGGGGCATAGCAGATCAGGATTGAGATGCTTTGAGAGCAAGGCTGGCTCTAACATTTTTGTCACCCCAAGCAAAAAAACAAACAAAAACCCAAGCGCTGCCCCACCAAAACAAAAAAACAACCCCCCCCCCAGTGTTGCGCCACAACCCCCCCAGCGCGCCTCTCCCGGCCACAACATTGCTGCGGGGAGGACGGCATGCCCACCCGCGGCCCCACTCTCCACCGGCCGGAGGAGCGCTGCGGGGAGGGCGGCATGCTCGCGGCCCCGCTGCCCCGGCTGGGGCGCTGGCGGGGAAGAGCACCGCCCCCCCCCCCCCCGCAGCTTGCCGCCCCAAGCACGCGCTTGCTGCGCTGGTGCCTGGAGCCGCCCCTGTTTGAGAGAGCAAGATTCAGATGCTTAGATAGTACCCACCTGCAGTATACCTGGCTCTTCCAATATTATTAGCTCTTCAAAGAGCAAAACATGAACATATATCTTTAGTTCAGAAGAAAAAATAACTTTTACAGAAACAAACAGGTGGCACACCACAAACTGATAGCTGGTGTATAGATTCATTGTCAGTAAAGTACTTAATTCTCAATTGCAATAAAATTCAGCACATAAATACAATATTTAATAGAACAAGCTGGCCATAAATCAGAGAGAGAGCAGTGAAGTTGTGTGAATACTCCAGTTACCTCAGAAAAGTCATCATGGTTGCTGGATGTGCTAAAGCGTTCAGAAAATTTGTTTACCTCGACATTCTTTTCATGCTCCCAAAATATTCTGAGTGATTAACACAAAGGCTATTAGCTAAAAACTCATAACTACAATAGGATTAAGCAGTGAAAGTCTTTAAATGAAAAAAATGGTTAGTTTTAATGCCTTAGGCTCTATTCTTGCAAAGACTTACATACATGCTTTACTTTATGCACATGAAGAGTACGACTGAACACTTGAGGTAAATCTTTGCAGGCTCAGAGTCTAAGAGGCATTAGAATAAATCACAGCCTTTTTAATGTAAAGACTTATAATGTTTGTTCTTACTCTGTAGTTTATGTATGTATCAGTTTGTAGAGGGGCAGTCAGACCCAGAGTGTGGGGGCACTGCCAGGGGGCAGCACCCCAAGGTAAAGGGGCACTGGGGTCCAGAAGCGATATGTGGGGCCAGGGGCAGGTGAGACACCGGCCAGGAGGAGGTGCTCTGTACACTAGAGAGCTAATTCCCGAGGTAACCAGCAGGAGGTGCTATGCCGGTGAGTCTCACTTGGCTACACAGTTTACGTGCAGAATGAATGGGATTGCTCACGTATGTAAAGTTAAGGACATGCATAGGTGTGACAGGTTATACCTGCACTGGTTTTGCAGGGGTTAATCCTTCTCTGTGGGTTGATAAGTCCCGTGTCGTCCCGTCCGTCCGTCCCCCCCCCGTCCCCCCCCCCCGCCGGCTTGCTGAGCGTGCTCCATCTGGAAACAGGCTATAAAAGGGAGCAACTCTGCTCAGTCTGGGCTGACCGCTGAAGGGAGTGGAGGTGTGCTGCAGATGACCCATGACCCCCAGGCTCCTGACACCACAGAGGGAGGAGAGACCATGGGAACCCCAAGATGCCAAACTGCAGAGTACCAGGTAGGTAGTGACTCAGGGGAACTTTGCAGGAAATCGGTGGTGGGCAACCCTGCCAGGGCCCTGGGTTGGGACCCAGTGGAGTAGGGAGGACCTCAGTCCCCCTACCCTGGCCACTGCCCACCCTGGGGTGGCAGCCCACCTCTCCAATTCTATTGACTCTGGCTACTAGACCACACAGCCTGGCATAGGAGGACCACCTTGATGAGCCCCAAACATTAGGCCACACTTCCCTGAAACTAGGGGTGGTCATTCAAACTCAGCCGCAAGGCCATAACGCCCCTTCACCTCTCCCCCAAAACGTGATTGGGGGGGGGCGGGGGGAAGTGTACCAGCTCCAGGACAACTGGTTTTTAAAGTATTGGGGCTTAGAATAGCTAAGTAAATAGCTGATAAAATGTTTTTAAAATTTTAAAACTCCTTTTTCAGAAATGTTTTTTGTTGAATTGCTTTGGCCAAATGCAGCACCAAACTTCCAATAAACATTGCTAGAATTGTAACCATGAGGCTGCAGTTTATTTCTGTCAGGAGGGAATGAGTATATTGGTAACTGAAGGGTTCTGGCATGTGTTAATGGGATGGGAGGTGCCATTCTGCTGTTGTCAGTACTTGTGAGCATGAAATTCTGTCTGCTCATGTGTAAGTCTCTGACAAATTGCTGTGCAGCATATGATTGTATAAATGGAACTGGAGACTTTCACATTTATTTTAACACAAGTTAGATTTTTTTTTACCCAAAATAGAATTGGATTACATTCAATTATTTTTCATACTAAACCAATTTTAACCAACTTATTTCCAGTAACTAATACAACTTACCTTAAAACATCTGTGAGAAGAGCCTCAAACTGATAACAGATAAACAAGATTGCAACTTCTTGTTTCTTTAGAAATCTTTTTTATATGTAATTTTACATATTTTTACAATTAGATAAAGTAACTGTAAAATACTCTAATTTAAAATCTGTTCATTTTTAAAATGGCATCTTATCCTTTCTATACTATCAATAGCTTGTGTGCAGTTTTCTAGTGAATAGCGAAACTACTGATTTTTAAGCATGCAAGACTGGGCCCATGATTTGAGGAGACAGTGATTTATTTCTTTTTTGTCAGGGACAATACATAAACACTTGACTCAGTGCTGTGGAAATCTATTTAAGGTTTCAAGATTTCCACACATTAAAACTGTGGTCAATTGGTACCCACGATTTACAGTCCTTTCTTTCTGGCTGTTACCAAATTCAACCCTAATGTTTGTGAAAAATGTAATAAAAGGAGGGGTATTGTATAACTATCTCTCTGAAGGAATGAAAAAGTGGATAACGTATGTGTACAATGGCAAATGTTTGATATAGCTTTGGATTCTAGAATCAGTCATTGGACTTTTTTCCACTACTTATTTATTCCATTATGCAAACATACTAGTTAACATATTAAGAGCTTTATGTATCTGGTAACTTAGTGCATAAGCTTATTTGCTTTTGTACAGGCAATCAAATGCTATTTCAAAGGGCAATTTAGAGTAATTAGTTTATTAGCATTACACATTATCCAAAGCTCCACAGGCTCCTAGGGAAAATGAATGGGAGACCTGGCCAAAACAAAACTTAAAGAATGTTCTGCACACATCTGCCAAGACAATTTCTCAGTGACCACAGAGCAAAAATCCTACAGTTACACACATTTATGCATACTTTTAGTGCAATCTCAAGAAAGAAGGGAACATAATGTTATGATGAAAGTTGGAAGAAACCTCATTGAAGTTGGTGAGAGAGAGCTGCTCTTCATTCAGGATAAACAGAAGTAGTAAGCTCCCTTTTGGATATGATAGCTGAAACAATGGGAGCTACTGCCCAAAACACAGACCACATGCAAGGCCAGTCAGTTACAGAGCTAGGTGGATGGAGGGATTTTGCTGGGGGCTGAATGCAAACACAGGGAGCTGGATATTGTTGTTTGTAGGTGTTAGCAGCCAGATCAAGCCATAATAGGCAGCAAGAAAGCCAAGGAGACGGTGAGAGAAATACTTGTAGAGTGGCCCTAAGAGAGAGACACAGATTTTTGGGCAGAGCGCTGGCTGGAATGAGGCTTGGAAGTGCAGGCACCTAATGGTAGCGCCGGCCCTGGCCACATCTGAGGTGGAAGTCAAACTCAAACAGTTCAATGGAAGAAAACTGGGGGACCTGGGTAATTTCCATCCAAGAATACTGAAGTAATTTCATGTGGCAGTTCCAAATCCAGCAGCAAGGATGTTTAATGAATCTCTAAATGTGGTGGTGGTGGTACCCTCTGACTGGAGAATTGCAAGTATAGTATCTATATTTAAGAAAAAGGAGGGGGGGGGAAGTGATCTGGGAAACTACAGGTGTGTTAGTTTGACATCAGTTGTATGCAAGGTTTTAGGACAAATTTTGAAAGGATAATTAAAGATATAAACAGTAATTAGGATAAAATAGAACATGGTTGTATAACAGGCAGGCAGACAAACCTGATCTTTCTTTGAAAAAATAACTGATTTTTGTAAACAAAGGAAATGCAGTACATCTAATTTGCCTGGATTTCAATAAAGCATAATGTATTTGATATAGTTCCACATGGGGAAAATATCAGTTAAAAGGGAGAAATGATTAATAGAATGGAAAGATGGGCAAGGTGGTGGGCTGGAGGGGGTCTCCATGTGCTGATCCCTGCAGGCACCATCCTCGCTGCTCCCATTGGCTGCAGCTCGGGGTGGGGGGGGGGCTCTGTGTGGAGACATGCCCCTTTCCACCCCCACCCCCCCGGGGCTGCAGGAACATGCTGGCTGCTTCTGGAAGCGAAGTGGGGGAAGGGGGGAGAAGCCGCCTTAGTCCCATTACACTGCTGGTGGTGGTGGCAGGGGCCCTGGGCCCTTTTAAATTGCCCAGGGGAGGCAGGCAGGGCCAGGGCGGGTGCTCCCAGGGAGGCGTGCAGAGTGGCAGGCAGAGGAGGGACCTGACCCCGAACTTTGGTGAAGCTGGGCCCCCCGCTCGCTTATTGGTGGAGTATGGGCACCATAGGTCCATACAACTCGCCACCCCTGCTCAGGAGGTGGGGGTTACAGACACACACACACAGACACAACGGTGGCGGCGGCGTGCACTTTGCCTGTGACTCTCTTTTGTGTCTGTCTATACTGCAATTAAAAACCCATGGCTGGCTCGTGCAGGCTTAGGCTAAGGGACTGTTTAATTGCAGTGTTTGGGCTTCCACCAGGGATCTAGGACCCTGTGAGGTGGGAGAGTCTTAGAGCTCAGGCTGAAGCCAGAGCTGGAACTGCTCTACACCAGTAGTTCTCAACCTTTTCAGTCTGCTGTACCCCTTTCAGAAGTCTGATTTGTCTTGCATACTCAAGTTTCACCTCACTTAAAAACTGCTTGAAGATGGTATAGTGCTTACAAAAGCTTTTTTCATTTTAAGCTGGCAAGTCTGGAATTCAAAGCTTTCTTTGAAGAAAATCTACTGGCTTATCCACATACATAGGTTGTTTTGTCTTCAAATGTCATTGCAAATGCGCCAGCTTCATACTGTTGTTTGACAGTTTCTTTGCAAAGGAAACACAAAGCTTGAAGTGGCTTGCTATTTGTAGATGTGAATCCAAAAGCAATAGATTCCTTGCAGAAGGAATTTTTTTTCCCAGTCATTTTCAATTTCTTACTATTTCCAGTGTGGCCACTACTGCTGCTTCCAGCTTCTTGTTTTAAAAAATTCTATCCATGTTTACATTGAAGCTGCCATTGAGCGTATGCAGTTGCAATCTCATTAATGAGCTTGCATACATAAGTAAATGACATAGAAAATGTCTAATACAGTGCATATAGATGTTACTGTACCATATAATATAGTATATAGAGCAGCATAAACAAGTCACTATATGAAATTTTTGTTTGTACTGACTTCGCAGGTGCTTTTTATGTAGCCTGTTGTAGAACTAGGCAAAAACCTAGATGAGTTGACATACTCCCTAGAGGACCTCTGCATACCCCCAGGCTACCCCAAGTGAGAACCACTGCTCTACGCCACAATTAAACAGCCCTGAAGCGAGCTGAGGGTATCTACTGCACTGTAGCCATACCCATTGTTTCTATTTTCCTCATTCCTACTTTTTCATCTTCTTTTATAAACGATATTGCTCCCGCTTTATAATTTTATATACATCAACTTTTAAAAAAAGAACATGAAGGTACACTTTTACAGTGTTTTAGGATTAATAAAACAACATCTAAGCACTCCAGAAACCAACTTCTTGGTGCCCATTCACAAGTAATGAAAAAGCAAATTAAAACCCGTGTGCCTCATCTTCTCAAACTTGCAAAATCAGTGAGTTTCTACAAGGAAACTTGCGGCAGCCCTTCTCAGGAATGGGCCTGGCAACACACTTCTCTGGTGCCCAGCAGAAAACAGTAACTCTCACACACAGACACACGAATTGTTCCTCCTCCCCGGCCGCTTAGCTGTTTTCTTTAGCGATTTCTTTGGGGCATGGCTTGCGGCTTGTTACCCTATCCAAGCCACTGTCCGCTCTTAATACGCCGCGAGGATCAGTCTCCCCTGGGGCGGCTCCCGCAAGAGATGACCTAGGAGACTCTTGCACGGGCACAGCCCAAGCGCCTCCCTGCATTTTGCACCGAGTCAGGCTGCGCCAGCAGGGCAGGGACACGCCGGCTCCCGGAGCCGGTCTGACCCCAGGGCGGGGACGCTCAGCCCCGCACGACGGCCGGTGCACGGGACTTCAGGGTTACGTAGGAATATGTAAATAAGCTCAGGCAGGCAGCCTTTGGGATAAACTGTTAGCGTGAGAGCGAGGCCCCACCTACCCAAGCGCGCGCGCGCGCTCCCAGCGAGCGGTTCCTACCGCCCCGCGTGAGCCCCTGGCTCTCCCTCAGAGACGCCCCCGGCCCCTTCCCAGAATCACACCCCCACCCTGGCGCCGGAAGAAGTTGTGGGGCTTGCCCCGGAAGTTGTTCCGGGCAGAGTCCGGCCCAGAGCGAGGCCCTGCTGCTGCCGCTATCGAGAGTGGCAGTTGTTCCTGGGGCTGTGGAAGGACCCAACGCCGCAGTCTCCCCGCCCCGGCGGCTCGGCCCGGTCCCGCCCCTGCCGGTTTCGCGGCCAGTCCTGGGCCCATGGAGAATGTAAGTGCTGGGCAGGGCCCGGCTCCGCGCCCGACACCTTCCCCCGGGTGTCCGCAGCCGGCTTCTGGGGGCGGGGGGCGCAGCGTCCTGGGGCCTGGCCCGGCCCTTCCTGGCAGTGACTGGTGCCAGCGAGAGAGTCCTGGGCTGTGGGAGCCGCTGCTCCCTATTGGCCCTGCTCTGGCGTCCCTTGGGGAGAGACGTGCCGCTGGGAGAGGGGGCCGGGCTGGGGACGTGTTTCTGTCAGTGCGGGAAGGGGGAGCTGCTGGGACCTGCCACCGTGCTTGGGGGGCCGGGCGTGGGGTTGGCAAGTCGCTGATGTGAGCGTAGGGCTCAGGTGTTGGGTTTGGTTTGCGGGGGCGCTAACCTGCCGTTGCGTGTGTTGCCAGTGGGGATGGGGGGGGGGGAGGTGAGAAATGACTGTAAAAACAAAGGTGAACCCTAAAAGCTGTCTTGACTGTGGGCTTACTGGAGACCGCTCCTGTATGGTGTGGTCCCTGAGCTTGCTGACCATTCACCAGCTGATTTGCCTGCTGGGTCAGCCTTATCCTGTGTGTCCTGTCAAGGTTCCCTCTGTAGCTATTACTGCTTCTATCATGTGCATTTTAGGGCTAGTATATTTGCTATTGCGTGTCCCTGATTGTGGTGTATTAAATCCAGGACGCCCAGTAGTCCTGGAACTTTCAAGGTGCTAGTCGTGACTCTCAGAACTAATTCTGAGTTTGGCTAGATTGATGAGTTAGTGCCAAAATAGCAAAAGTGTCTGATATATGTGGGTGGGGAGGGGATTCTGAAAATTTACCCAAAAATGATCCTCTGTGAGTGAAAATATATTAAAAGTTATACCTAACAGAATATATTTCAAGTAGAAAATTCCCTTTTTGTTATCTCCTGCTAGGATTAGTTTGGTGGGGATTGGCCTCAGAAAGTTAAACCGTGCAAATGGTGCCTCACATCCTAGTTAATTATAGTGGACCGCCAGGTCTGCTATAGCTAACGTTTAGACCAGCTTTTTGTTTAAATCAGTTCTATGACAGTTTTGCAACTTTCTAAGTGCTATGTCTGCAATACTGAGTTTTAACATTTTGAGAAAATTCTTAGCTAATTTTAATCTTCCTTTCATTGGCAATCCATAGAAAGCACTGATCATATTTGGGTATCACTTAAAATTTTATTTGACACTTAGTCATAGAATGATATACCTTTCAGTTGTGGTGCATGTAAATAATAGAAGTCAGGCTTAATATTGGGAAGAGTTTTGTATTTCTCACTTTCTCTGGTGTAACAACAATATTTTGTATTAGTAGTTTTTTTCTGATGATTTCATTTCCTAATGAGTCTCTTGTAAATATATTCCTCTAAAACTTCTTAACTCTTTTGACTGAACATTAATACGTAAGTGACATCTATCATAATGTGCATATAGTTTTTCTGAATAACTTATTTTGGTCTTAAACAGCCCTTACAATATTCATAGCCATTCTACATTAAAATACCACTTTTATGATCTGTTAACTATGTGGTCATTTTTTCATTTCGGGAGATGATGAGCTGTATATATTATTGCATGTTTTTGTGGTGCATTTGTGATGCTCTGGTATTAAGACATGTGGGTTCAGATCCAGTAAATGCCCAGTATTCCTACTGAAGTCAGCAAGAATTTTGCAAGTTGACTCTGTTGTATATTTTCCTCTGTTAAATACTGCACTGAAAACATACAGTGCTTTATAAATGTACAGTATTTGCTGGTTTTTTGGTTGAAAGGAAATGTGTTTATATTGGATTAAATTTACCAGTCCAATACTAATATTAATAAATTTAGTTCCCTTCCTTATTTGACTCCAATTTGGATGTCGCTCCTTAACTAACAACCCCTTAGTTCATATGATTCTGTGTCAAGAAAAATTGAAACTGCTTATATATGTCTAGCTAAACTTCTTTCCATGATTTTTGCTTACTTTCATGCTTGTTTATTTTAAACACAAGTTGATCAATTTGGTTGTTTAAGATTATACTGCAATTTTTCTGTGGACCATTTCCTTGTAAGGTTGTCAAGACTTCAGATTTGAAATGTGTGTGTGGTGGAAAGAAGTTTAATTTAATTTTACCTTTGCTGTATTTGGTGGAATTATGTATGCTCAGAGTAGCAAGGCTAATTAGAGGACATTAGAGGACAACCTGATCCTTCCTGGTGTCATCCCTCTGCAGAGCTGCCGCAAGCACTACTTTGAGACTGAAAGTAATTCAGCACTCAGACTGATAAGTGACAAATAACCGAGTCATCTGAGGTAGGTAGGTGGGGAGGGGATTTTCAAGATGTACCAAAAAGTAATCCTGTATGTACACATGTATGAAAAGACATACTTAACTGAAATATATTTATAGTGGCAAACTCCCTGTCTGTTAGTAGTCTATAAATAGTATTAGCTTGTTTTGACTTACTGTGTTCAACGACTTCATTTCTTTGTCTTCATAGGTACTCTACTACTGATTCATGTTTGCCATTTTGCCATCTTTTAACATTAAAAATAACTCAAAAAAATAAATGTGCTGATCCTATCTATTGTCAGTCATTTTTGTCAGGAAAAATAAAATATTTGACACTTAATGTATATTAACATTTTTGTTAGTATAATCTGTCCTGCAAACACTTTTATATATGTGCTTAATTTTGCACGTTAGTTCCTTTAAAGTCAGTTGGGCTATTTGGGTATGTAAAATTAAGCATGTAAATTTGCAGGACTTTGTCTGCTTGAATTGATATGATTATACATGTCTATTCTGTGTTCTGTACTGTTAGTGCTCGGTCAGTAAACTACCTGGAAATTATACCCTCCTAAATCGAATGTTCTAAAAATAATAGTTACTTTTTGTAACATAATTTAATCTTTCTTTCTGTATATATTCTTTATTCTTATTCAGTACTCTTAGAGACTTCCTGGTGGTTCCAAACGAATTATGAATGCAATTACATCGATTTCATAGAATCGGAAGGGAACTTAGAAGGTCATCCAGTCCAACCCCCTGCTCAAAGCAGGACCAATCCCCAATTTTTGCCCCAGATCCCTAAACGGCCCCCCCAAGGATTGAACTCACAACCCTGGGTTTAGCAGGCCAATGCTCAAACCACTGAGCTATCTCTCCCCCCCACTGTGTCCAATTCAGATCCTGTTGAAATCAGTTCATTCCCATTGACTGCAGTGAGCAATGGATCAGGCCTTATACTTTAAAGAATGCAGCTCTTAAGATAGTGAATGAAATTTATGCCTTATTAGAGGGGCTAGTTAACAGGGCACTTCCTAAGGCAACATTTAAATCCCATATAACTTTAATTTGGAGTTGAAGTGGGCATAAATGGTGCATAGGGCCTTGTGTGGATGTTCGTCATGTTAAAAAAACTGCAGCCAGTTTGAGCGGTGACTCCTTGGATTTCTCAGTTAGCGGTATAATTGTTAACTCAACACTTACACTGCTGCTGTTTTGCATTTTATTCAACATGGAGATTGAAACTAAAACAGTGAAGTTGATCAATTTGTAGATGATATCATTTTCTGGGTTTTAAACACCAGCAGCTGTTCTTAAGTTTCCAAATATTTAGGACAACACTTACACTTTAATTGAAAAAAAAAATGTTTTAACTTACTAAAATCATGAATAGAGCTCTCTTTGTGTTCGGTTTTAATAAACTTTTTAGCAACCTTAGACTGAAAAATACTACCACTCTTTAATTCTGGGGTGTCAAACTCATTTGGCTCAGAGGGCTGAATTGCATGTTAAATTATGGTTCATGGTCTGGGGCATAAATAGAGGACTTCAGACTCCTCTCGATCCGGAGCAGTCTGACACTGATGTCACTGGGAGCTTTGCCGTGAGATCAAGGGAAGGATCTGGTCTTTGTGTAGTAACTAAACGTAGGTATTCTTTATTTAGTACCTTATTGTCACATTCAGCAGCATTCAGTGGGAAAAATATGCCCCCCTTTTAGAGCCACTGTTATTTCTGACCTCTGTTTTTTTTCACAATCTCCTTTCTTTCTCTCTCCATATTCCCTGTTTACTCTGTTTTTCCTCTGCTTTTCCTTACCTGAAGCAACTCCCAGTTCCCACCTCCTTGTAAGCTTACCTCCCACACCCCCTTCCCCATTCTATCCATGAAAATGATCAGCTGAAAATAGCTGATGTTGACACTGAAATGTTGTCGCTGGATTTTAGATCTGTGACACCAGGCTCCCCGCCATGAGATTAATAGGAAGAAGGGGAGTTCATGCTCCTCAGTCACTGTTTCCAGCTGTCTGCAGACTCAGGCAACCGTCATTGCAGCATAGCTAAATTCACATTTACAAACTTTTTATTTTTTAAGCAATAGGTTAGGAACTTATTTAAAGAAGAAAAAAAGAGCTGAAATTCTACACAGTTTGAACATGTAGTGTGGGAAACGTAAATACATCAAGCAGACCATATCCAGCCCATGGGCAGTATGTTTAACAAACCAGCTTTAATCAGTTCAACTGAGAAACTCTTGGTGGTAAGGTTAGGAGGGATGAATCTGTTGAATATGTGCATGTTCTTAAAGGCATGAAGAATCACAACATCCCTACCCCCTAAATTAATAAGAGGCTTCAGTATAAGTTGACCTTTTTAGTGTGTTGCTACATTTGTTATAATTGTCTATGTATTTACATTAGTGTGGTTTAATATTTTGGCAGTGATCATTCATAGTGCAAATAGGTTCCTGAAACATGACTCTTAGTTTAGCTTTTATGGCAGATGCAGCAGTGAATTAAAACGTCTACCAAGAAAATGGTAAGACTCTACAATGTGGTAAAGGGGGGTGTGTGTGTGTGTGCGCGCGCTCTCTCTCTCCCTCTAAGTAAAATTGATCACATTGACATCTTCAAAATAACTGAAATGTTTTTTATCACCTTCATCCTTTTTCTGTGTACATGAAAGAGTTATCAACAATGGTCAAATTTCTTGGTGTAGACAGAGATTAATATTCTGATTGTGTGGAAGTTGAAATACAGCAGGTCTAAACCCTTCCACTATAAGTGTTTAAGGGGGATGGGTTTTAAATTTTCTGCTAATGGACTTTTTCTGTAGTAATCAGTGTGTACAAAGTCATTCTCTTTATTCTTGGATCTGTGATGTATTCTCTGGCATACCACCATCTTCTGCCCTTACCACTTCATTGCTTCTAGCTGAGTTGCAAAACAAAAGTTTCTAGTTGTCATGGTTGGGGAGAACAGTTTGAAAATATGAATGCTAATGACTCAAAAACGCAAGGGTAAATAAAAAGAACCCTACATTTATTTATTTTTAAAAATCTCATGATTTGTTTGGGGGCTTGGCTAATGATTTTGGTGTGGTTGGCCTTGACAATATTCTGCACACTGCTTGATGAGGACAGAGTGGTGCTCCTGCATTGTTGTGACCAGCTTCTGCCTTTCTATTCAGGACATCACATCTGTTACCCGCACAACTTGTTTTACCTTTACCCAAGCTGCTGTCAAATCCATGAGCATGGTTCAATGGTTGGAGCCAAGAATTGGGTGTCAAGACCTGGCTTCTGTTCCCATATGTCACTGATTTGCTTTGTGTTATTGGACTGTGCCTTTCTGTGCCTGATTCCCAATCTGCAAAATAGAGGTGGGACCCATCTTTGTAGTAACACAAAGGATCTCAAGGATCTAACAAAGTGGTGGTGGCATTGCAAAATATTGCAGCTTCAGCACTAGTATTGCCCATAATTTGGAGCAAATTTTTGGTAAGAGTCTGAAGTTGCATTAATTTTCCTTTCCATTTACCCAAATAGCAGCATGCATTTAAGTTAGGGATGCCTGGTTTGTGTGGAAACAGTCCTATTACAGTACACTTCTGAATCAAGGTCTCAAGTACATTTTTAGGTTTTATCTACATTCTCTTTCACACTATGTAGTAAGTCAAAGAGGAAATATTCTCTATTGCAAGTGAATTAGTTTGTTGGATGTAAACTTCATTTTTTAAGCTTATGTTCAATAAGCATTTGGCTTTTTTTCAGGTATTCAGATTTCTTTGTGTATATTTGACTTTGACTTCAGGAAAATGTGTGCTTCAGAACCATTACTTTTTTGAAACATCTATACCTATAATAAAAGCCAAGTACTATATGGCAGTTGGCATATTTGTAATACTGCAAGTTTTTTGGATGACTACTCAAATTCAAGAGGGGTTTGATCATCACATTTTTAGTTCCTAAGAGAAGACCTTCTTTTTCCTTGACTCCTCTCCGTTGGTTTTTCTTCATGGTGGTATTGGTACTGGCAGAGCTGAGATGCTGCTGCAGTCATTCATATAGCAGATGACGATTAGTGTAAACCACTGATCCATTACTGTATGTTGGCTCAATGGTGAAAAGTTGCTGTAATTTCCTGCCTCTCTTTCAAAGAGTAAATGGACCCTCTATCCTGGTATGCTGAAAGCTGGAATTCTGTAATTTGCAACAGTTAATCAAAGTTCTTTAACCTGTCTTCAGAGCTGGAATTTAAATCATGTCGCCTTGCGGATAATTCTGGTGATAAGTTTGTTGGGCCATACCACAGTAAGGTCATACCACAGACCTATTTGCCAGATTGCTTATTTTTGATTGATCCTGTAACTGCAAACATTATTTTTCAAGCAAGTTGGCCTGCAAACACTTCGGGGAAGAGGCAATGCCTTCCAGCATATTTGTACAGCATCTAGCACAATGTCATCCCACTCTAGATGGAGACATTTCAGCATTACCGCTATACGATTAGCAATAATGATCATAATTAATTGCTTAAACATTTGGATGATTGTATTCAAATGTTAAAATATGGATGTCCGTAATCAATATAATACTAGTTAAGAACCTGACAATTGTACTTTCATCTTCATGCTTAATCTAGTTGACAACATTTCCTTAATTTTACAAGTATTCCTGGTATGGAATGGCTTTATTTTATTTTTTGTATGGTGGAACAAGAGTTCTAGAGGAAATCTTGAGTGTGATGTCTTTAGAAACTAGTGACACCTTTGCCCCACATAGAGACATTGAAGTAATAATTTTAGGGGGACTCCCACTATACTTCACAGAAATGCAAACTACAGTTTTATATATAAACTGTTTCAAGTGAAGAATGAATGATCTAGTGTTTGCTATATTCCAGTTCAGTACAAATGCATCGTACGCTGAGCTTACTTGAAGTGACAGCAATAGTTCTTTATTTAGTTGCGTAGCAGAGCAAAACAGAGCTGACTATACAGCAGTTGTCTTTCAGACATGTCTAAATTTTTCAGTCTATTTATGACTATCAACAAACACTTTGTATATAGTTTTGCCATGTATTGAATGCTTCTATTTTCCTTTAATTTAGCTTAAAACTAGTAATGGAATTCCTGCGGTTTTGAAAGGAATAGTTCTTGGCAAGCTTACAGTTTTGAAACCAAAGGCAAATTAAGATACCAAGCAACACAGAGAGGACTAGGACTACTTCAGAGAAAAATGTTAAAATTCTTCTGACATTTTAGAGACGGCTGTATTTATATAAAAAAAGACTTTTCTTTTTTTAAACAAGTGTTTAAAAGTGTAAATGTAAATATTATAAAAATTGATTTTTAAAAAACAAAAAATCTTCTAGCTCTACTCAGTGTCACTTAGATGTTAGGTCTTTTCAGCCACGCATTAATGCTACAGAGTATTTCACACTTTTGACGTTTTTTCTCTGATGGACTGTATTAAATATTTCAAATATTGATTTGCAGATGTAATTATTTCCTTAATCTGTAGTATATTGCTTTTAAATTACAGCAAAAATGGTAACTGAAAAATAAATCTAATCCTCCTCAGTAGTAAGAACTGTAAACGATCAGAGGGGTAGCCTTGTTAGTCTGTATCCACAAAAACAATAAGGAGTCCGGTGGCACCTTAAAGACTAACAGATTTATTTGGGTATAAGCTTTCGTGGGTAGAAAACCCACTTCTTCAGATGCATAGAGTGAAAATTACAGATGCAGGCATGAATATACTGACACATGAAGAGAAGGGAGTTATCTTACAAGTGGAGAACTAGTGTTGACAGGGCCAATTCAGTCAAGGTGGATGTGGTCCACTCCCAATAACTGATGAGGAGGTGTCAATACCAAGAGAGGGAAAATTGCTTTTGTAGTGAACCAGCCACTCCCAGTCCCTATTCAAGCCCAAATTAATGGTGTTAAATTTTCAAATGAATTGTAGCTCTGCAGTTTCTCTTTGAAGTCTGTTTCTGAAGTTTTTTTGTTGAAGTATGGCTATTTTAAAATCTTTTTTCAATCTCCCTGGACATTCTATGTGTTCGTCTACTGACTTTGTATGTAACCATTCCTGATGTCTGATTTGTGTCCATTTATTCTTTTACGTAGAGAGTGTCCAGTATGGCCAATGTACATTGCAGAGGGGCATTGCTGGCACATGATGGCATATATCACATTAATAGATGTGCAGGGGAATGGGCCCCTGATGGTGTGGCTCATGTGGTTGGGTCTTCTGATGGTGTCACTAGAGTAGATATGGGGACAGAGTAGGCAACGGGATTTATTATAGGGATTGGTTCTTGGGTTAGTGTTTCTGTGGTGTGGTATGTAGTTGCTGGTGAGTATTTGCTTCCATTTAGGGGGCTGTCTGTAAGCAAGGACAGGCCTGCCTCCCAAGGTCTGAGAGAGTGAGGGATAGTTTTCCAGGATAGGTTGTAGATTGTTGATGATGTGCTGGAGAGGTTTTAGCTGAGGGCTCTACGTGATGGCCTGTGGTGTTCTGTTATTTTCCTTGTTGGACCAGTTCTGTAGTAGTTGACTTTTGGGTACCCATCTCGCTCTGTCAATCTTTCCTCACTTCCCCAGGTGGATATTGTACAGTTATCAAGCATTCTTAAAACTACAACTATTAATCAGTGCAATACGCCAGTCCAAAATATATTTAAAATAGTTAAAATGCACTCCTAATCTATAAAGTATAGGGCCAGGAGTCCTATCAGTGGGTGAGAAACACCGGACTGCCCCTCTACACACCACTTCATGCACCATTTCTATGAATCACTTTCGCAGTATTCAGGCTTTTTTGGTGACTGCATCTTCTCAGACAGCTTCAACTCTTATTTGTGTGCCACCATCCAGTCTTGCATCTTGCTCGATTTCTTGCAGTCATTTTAAGACTAATGTGGCCTAAACTGAAGTTCTCTTCCCTTCCAATCTCTGCTCATTCCCTCACCATTCTCAATCACGGCTGACAAATACCACCATCCTCCTGGTCACTCAGGCCAATAATCTGGGAGTCGTCTTTGCTTACATCCTCTCCCTGGACCTGCACATCCATGTTTTTTGTCCAAATACAGCTGCCTCTTTCTCCAAAATGTTTCCAAGATGAGTCCTTTCTTTTTATCTTCACAACTAAAGCTCTCCTTCAGGCCCTTATGTGATGTGAGGTGTCAGGGTAGCCCACACTGAAAATGCCAAGGTCAGGGCAGGCTGCAAAAAGGAGAGCAGATTCTCCCCAAACTGGTGGCTAACACTAGTTAGTCACCAGTCAGTCACAAACTGAGCTCCTGATCCCTCATGCTGGTTATCAAGAAGCTTTTAAAAAAAAGGAAAAAAAGAAATCACACAGCCCCCTTTATTGCATTCTAGTCTCTGGCTCCCAATCAGCAAATAGGTCCAATAAAGTGAGAAGTTATTTAAAACTCTAGACGCTACAAAATGTTCTTCTGATCCCAGAACGCCAGACACAGTACCAGATCAAGATTAGTCTGAATCTTACCCCAAATACCACATTGCCAGCCAATCCTTTAGTATCTAAAACTAAAGGTCTTATTGTAAACAAAAAGAAAGAAGAGAGTTGTTAAATGGTCAATACAATCAGATACATATATATATGACTTCAGAGTCCATATTTCAGGTGGACTTAGCAGCATTGGTGAGTTTGCTGTCTTGTAAAGTCCCTTTGGAACGCATACAAAGTTTGTATGTGTTCCATCAGTTCTTTGTTCAAAGCTTCAGTTTGTAGGGAAGTTACTCTAAGGTTAGAAGCATGTTTGAAGACAAAATGGAGAAGATGCAGCTGCCTTTTTATATCCTTTGCTATGTGGCTTGTACATCATCTGTCCTAAAGACAAGCTCTCAGCATGTGGAAAAGCACTTGGAGTCCTCTGTCCACAGGCATGTCCAATGGGTTCATTTTACATTGGATTGCCCTTGATGGGCCATTAAACAGGCTGGATAGTGCTGATGCCAATCTGTTTTGGTGTGTCACCCAGATCCACAGCACATATTTGAGATATCAATATATCACATACACTTAAACTCGCGATACAAAGATGATATATATAAATAAGCTTATTTAGCAAATCATAACTTTTCCACTGATACCTTACGTAGCACCTATTGTAAGATTCATTGCAGTCACCCATATTCCATACAACATCACACCTTATTTACTACCTTGACTACTGTAAGTGCCTCTTCCCCAGCCTTCTTGACATCCATATTGCTGCAGTCCACACAGAAGGAAGATGCTAAGAATTACTTCTGTAGTTGCTAGGTCCCCCTTGTGTACTGAATCAAGTTAGAGCTCTTTTTCCTTACTGTGACAGCACTGTTAAATTCTTATCCTCCCTCCTTCTCTGCCCTTGTCCTTTTGTGCGTAAACCCAACCCCACTCCTCTACCACTGATGTCACTCACCACCCTATATGTCTGTTTCCTTTCCTTCCATGCCAGATTTTATACCTTCAGAATAGGGGCTATCATTGGTGACACTGACAATGCCATACAATAAATGTTTTATGGGAGGGGAAGATGGCTTTTTATAACCATAAGTAAATGGTTGCAAACAGTGATTTCTTGCATGTGGTTGGTCTCTAAAACACTTTTGAGCCCAGGATATATGGTCTGGTGAAAAAAGTAACACAGTAGGTTGTCATCACTAATGTGCTGACCCTAGGTGAAAATGACCTAAATATTTGTCTGAAACTTGAACAAAATTAATATTAAATAGGTTGTCCTTAAAATGGTCTTACTACAGAATTAATGAGGGAAACACATTTTTGAAATTGGGAAGGCCAAGTGGATATTTTGGTCACAATGTTGCCAACTCTCATAATTTCGTTGCAAGTCTTGGAATATTTGGTATTTTCTTCTTAAAGCCCTGAGCTCTCAGAGCTAAATGATTTGTTTAACTCTTTTTATGTCTTTTCTTTCTTAAAAAAATAAATAAATAAATAAAAATCCTAGACCTCACATTTGTGGAGAAAAGCTTAAACATGAACCCTAAAGGCTCAAAAACTAAAAGGTAAATAAAAACATCAGAATATTTTTTTAAAGTTTAAAATCCATTCCACTTACTGTAAAGAGTTTGAGGCCTTCATGTTTTGAATGTTTAGTTAGTCTATAAGGTGCCACAGGACCCTTTGTCGCTTCTACATGTTTTGAATGTTTGCGGTTCACTGACAGTGAAAAGATGCATTTATTTTTAAGCTGTCAGTTGAAACATAGTTACAGTTTCTAAATTCATTTTTAAAAACAGTTTGGTTCCCTCTACAGTAGGAAGTCAAACTGTTAGAAAGAAGACCTACTTTTAAATCAAATTAAAGTCTGTTAAAGGCCCTCTCTCTGTTAGGGGTATAAACAAGATAGACAAATGCTACAAAAGTTATTCCATCAGTAGCTTTTGAAGATGTCCTCTTGTTGCCTCTTTCTTCAGGAATTTTCACTTTGTTGACATTCAGATTGGTTGGGGTCTAGATTCATCATTACATTTGACAAACTTTACCTATTGTATCTACCTTTTATAACTAGTAGAATTTTAGAACTTAAAGGGGTAGATCCTAATCTGCTGTTTTGGCCCAAAGTGTTTGCCTTTTGGGTGCTTAAAACCTTTAATCAATTAGGATAGCACTTAATATCTTAGCTTTTATTATGCAGCATTTAGGCTAGTTTGGGAGTTTATATTGGGAGATAATAAATTGCAAAACTATAAGATATTGGTCATTTGAGTATTAATTTTCTTTTTATACACAAAACATGACCAAAAAAATCTAACTGGGTTAATATGGTAAACTGGATGGTCCTCATCACCCTACATGATACTTATATTGGTACAATGGATTATAGTTAAAACAAGTAATTATTCTTTAACCTCTGCTTTACATTTTTAAAAAGTATTTAATGAGGCATGGTTGGTCTGAGAGGATGCCAGCTTTTAGTGCATTCTGGGACCGTGCCATTATAACTGACTGCATTTTTTTTTTTTTTAGAAGTTATGGTATCCCAGTTCCTGATTTTTTTCCCCTTTGAAGTTGGAGTTTTGGTGGAACAGATAATACTGCATGAGCCTTATAGTTAATGAGGAGAGTGGAGTTATAGACACTTCAGATATTAAATAAGATAGTCAGTTTAATTTTAATCTTAAACTGGGATTTTAAGGTAGAGATGTTTAGGTCTAGGTAGGTGGTGGTTTTAGGGTATTTGCGGGTCCCACTTCTGGAATGAGTTGAAGCATTGCCCATCTCTGTACCAAACCTGTATGTCATGGATAACCTGATTTTGGAAGATACTTAGTATTCTACAATAAGGAAAGGAGTTGCATTAAAACTGGGGATTGACAAGGGCAGGATACGTTTATACTAATAAATGGAGTGACATTAATCAGATTCTATTACAACATACAGAAGGCATAACAAAGTGCTTTTCTGTTAATTATATAAGGTGAATGGATGAAATGGAATTCTACAGATCAACTGGCTTCTATACTGATTTAAAGTCAGAATAAGACTGAGTGTAATACTTCTCTGAAATGTTAAATCCTAGGCATAAGTTACTAAAATTCAAATGAATGCAATAGTGTATGTATAAAGCAAGTAGTTATATTCTTCAATAAGAATGTCTTCTGCTTTATGAACATTCCGAAAGTTATTTTTGTTCCATTTGCTATATCTTTAAGTGCTGCAATGTTTGACAACCATATACAGTTGCATAGTTCCCTTCTTAAAATAAGTCAGCGTTTTATTCCAAAACCTGTACTCTGTTCTTCATGCTAGAAAATCTAGAGTGGATGTTCATTTTTACTTGCAGTCTCAAATATTCTACATAAAAGCTTGTGGCTTTTTTTAGAGATACCTTTCATAACTAGAATAAAGTAATTCAGTCTTTATGTAGATTTATATCTAAAATTATGGTTTTGTAAAAAGAGGCAATTTGCTACAAGTTAGATGACAAATTATCTTCTCTTCTTGATAATGCTGATTGTTTACTTTTTCTGTAAAACAGATTTTCAGCTTTCTCTGTTTCATCATATGGGTGCATTCAGGCTTAAATAAATTCAGCTCTTCCATTACTAGAGCATACAAATGCTAGTCATTCAAAATGTCAAAATTTGGATGTAACCCAGGAGCTGAAAAGAATGTAAGCTTTCATGTATTGAGAGATATTAAGCCTTCCTAGTGGGGAGGGATAAGTGAGATACTGTATTTATGAGGTTATTTAAACAGTTAGGCTTTACAGTTGTTGTGTGCCAAATGTCTTTCTGAAGTGTATGGCATACTGTACCAATTAAAGAAATGTAGCTGCAGAGTCCTTCAGTATTGACTTTTTCTTGAGTTTTTAAGATTTAATCATGGAAACATAGCAGAATACTTTGAAAGAATGATGGAACACTAAAAACTAGCAATTTATGGTGAAAAGTTGCGAGTATTTCTGTGTCTCTGCCACTAACAGTAAACATTCTGGGCTGTCCGTTGGAGTGCTTTGAGAATGAACTTTTTACTTACGACTACAAATGTTTGATATGAATCAACTCCAGCACCAAGCAAAGCATTAGTGGATTTTTCAGTCAGACTACCTTCCATGAATGTTCTACTTAAGGTAGCTAGTTAGGTACGAAACTTCAAATTATAAAGTGACCATGTTTAACATTGTGGCATTTAGGAAGATTATAGTAATGGAAGGAGTGAGAAGATGTCTTGTTTTGCTCATAAACCTATCGTTGCTGTAAATAAAACTGTAGCAAAGACTGTTAGTAAAAAGTATGGTGTTAAATTCTTTTACATCAAAGGAAGACTCCTGCTAGGTGCCTCATAATTTAACCCTATAGACAAATGTAAATTAACTCTCTTCTTGCAAACTCTAATTCTGGATTGGTTGGTTCCTTTTTCCCCAGTCTAGATTGACAGGGAGCAGAGACTGGTAATCTCAGGAGTTTTGGCTCAATTTCAGTCTGTTTTCCAGTGCCTCAGGAGATGGTGGTACTGCACTGCTGCCCCATCACATTTAATTTCAGCATGAAGAGAAAAGCATCATATTTAGTCTTGAGAAAAGAAGGCTGGGGTGGGGGGAGGAGTTAACACATTTCAAATAGGGCTGTTGGAATGAGGATTATAATTCATTGATCTCCACTGAAGGTAGGATGGGAAGTAAGGGCTTAATTTGCAGCAAGAGAGTTAGATTAGGTATTAGGAAAAATTTTCTAACTATAAGGGTAGTTAAATTCTGGAATAGGCTTCCAAGGGGGGTTGTGGAAATCCTCATCATTGGAGATTTTTTAGAACAAGGTGGACAAACTCCAGTCAGGGATGGTCTCAGTTTACTTGGTCCTGCCTCAGTGTAGGAAGATGGACTTGATGACTTCTCAAGGTCCCTTCCATTTCTATGATTCTATGATAAAATGGTCTCAATCTGAGTTTTCATCAGAACAGTTTACAGTTCTAGCATTTGGGACTCTGCTTTTAGTGCAGGAGCCCAAGTTAGAACTGAACTTTGAGATTTCCTAGCTTTTCAGAGGAAACTGTGAAAGCTGCCGTTTGAACTGCCTGGTTGTGTATGTTCGACTGCCTCTTCCATAGAGAACTGAATGAGTGGAATATGTGTTACTATACGTACCATGGTAGCCCTGCCATTTTAAGCGCAGTTTTGTTCTGAGTCTGCACTTTCACTTAATTACTCCATTGCAATGGCATTGGTTTTTTGGGTACCTATGCCATAATTTCTGGAACAGGTCTCTGAAGCAGTGATCTGAGAGAGATTTTGAAAGGCTTTTGGGGAGTCGTGTAGAATTGTGGAAGATGTCAACCTCCTATGATTCCAAGGAAACTTCTGTAATTTCATGGCCACTCTGTAACATTCACCTCTGCTAGTTGCACTGACAACCAGTCTTAATCCAAAATGATCCAAGTGACTAAGTTCAGGTGGGCCTGGATTTCCTAACTCCCTTGGTAGTCAGCAGTTCCAGTGTGTCTGCCATAGGCCAACTGACAGTGGTTCTCAAACTTGTGTACTGGTGACCCCTTTCACATAGCAAGCCGCTGAGTGCGACCCCCCCTCCCTTAAATATATTTTAAAAGTGTTTTTAATTTATAACACCATTATAAATGCTGGAGGCAAAGCGGGGTTTGGGGTGGAGGCTGACAGCTCGTGACCCCCCCCCATGTAATAACCTTGTGAACCCCTGACCCCCAGTTTGAGAACCTCTGCAGTACCCTAAATAGGAAGGCTGAGATGTGCTATAGATTGAAGCAGAACAAAATCTAATGCAGCTGAAGAAATCAGCCACTCCTTAAATAGTGCATAAATGAATTCCATGGTGTTTGCAGAATTAATTTGTACAGGGAAATGTCTTCTACCTAACTCAGCCCCCGTGTAGTGGAATGTAGAAACTAGACCACAGACCACCTTAGCAATGTGGGGTAAATGCATGCGTGGTAAGGTGGTGGGAGGGTTATTTTATGACATTGGTGTCCATCCAGACTGGCTGTACGCTGGTGGACATTAGTATGGTTGAGGATTATATGCTTATTAGTCTTGCTTGAAGAAAGTCGAAATCAGAATAGTGGTGTGACTGCCTGTCTGCTGTTGGAGTATTTTATGTGAATGAATGGAGCCAGATCCTTAGCTAGTGTAGACTGGCATAACTCCATTTACTTTAATGGAGTGACAACAGTTTACACCAGCCCAAGATCTTGTCCAGGTGGTGTTACAGGTGTGCTATAGGAACCACTTGCTGATTGTCATGCTAAGTTTTTGTAGGATAGACTCAGATTTAGGTTTCTTGCTGGAAAAGTGACTTTTCTGTTAGTCCTATTGTTATAGAATGATAGTTAGGTACTTTATCATATAGATTACAATTTTATAGTTTTATCACTGGTAGGAGGACATGGTGTAAACCTTCTGGGAATTTGACTGTTTGAAACTCCAAGGTATTGCTCTTCAGAGTTTCAGCAGTCATTGTACTGTAATCCTGAAGGTAGTCATTTAGAATACTTTTCATTGCAGTACCTCGGTACCTTTCAGAATTCCTATTAACTGAACACATAATATTAATAATACTGCTGTTCAGGGACTGTAGATGCTATCATGATACTGGACAGGCCCATGGAGTTTGGAGATTGCAAATCAGTACTGGGATAGAGAGTGACCTTGCTGTCTGGCCAGGGGTATCTGTGGGATGGGATGCCAACCTTGATTTGTTGGTGTGGAAGAAGCAAATGGGTAGTGATGAGCAGCTTGTATGCTTTCTGTTTGTATGGAGCAGGGTGAATAAAAAAAAATAAAAAATCATTATTTGTAAAGAAATCAAAATTTTTATTTTTTAGTTTAAATTTACTAGTTCTTTTCTTCTCATTTTATTGTCTTAAATTGCTAATGTGGATATCTTGTTCTTGTTCCTTTAGTTTTCTAATATTCAGATTTTACTTGGAAACCTTTTAGTAGAAAAAATATCTAACTTAAAATGTTCATCTATGCTGAAAAAGATGAGTCCAGAAATTCAACCACCATTTTCCAAAATATTGAGCCATCACAATTCAGGAAAACCAAAATGCTTTGATCAGGCTCCACTCCTGCATCATGGTTTGCATTTTGAAGTCAATTAAATTTGTGCTCCTAAATCACTTGTGATTTTGAAAATCCCACTATTGGGTACATAAATATGAGTTCAGAGGCCTCGCTTTAGGCTCCTGTATTTGTTAACTTTGGGTTGTGCATATACAAATCATTGTACAGCAGATCTAAGTAACTTGAGCAATTTTGATTTGAAGTGACAGATTTTTATGCCACTCAGAAGTTTTTAATAAAAATACTTCACTTTCTGATGCTGGAAGCACTTATTTGATTATTGTACTTTAAGTATTTAAATAATCGCATTGGAATCCACAGGGCTGTACATGTGAGTAAAGTTACGTTCTTGTTTGTGGCATCAAGGCCTTCATTTTCAATATAGTGTGTTTTGCTTTTGGCCTATAGCAGTTTTTGTAAAATTCAAATAAGAGACACTATCAGTATTGGCATTTAAAAAAAACCTCAGCAATATAATTGATCATACCTATTAATCTAAAGTTGGTATAGCAAAGTTTTCAATATAGTTTTACGAAGACCCAATCGGATTTAAATCAATCACTTCAATTGCTCCACCCTGTTATGGATACTGAAAGTTTTAACAGCAAACTGCCAAAACCATCATGACACACTACTAAATCAGTTGAAGACATCTCCATTGAGCAGAACTACTGTCCCGTGCCAAATATATCAGGATATGTGAGGAAACCTTTGCTGAAGGAGTTCCATCTTCTAACATCCTAAAAGCCCATTTCACTGTTTGTTCTTTATATATTTTAATACAGTATCATTCTGAGCGCTAGCTCTGGTAGAAAATTAAACACCCAACAAAGATCAATAGTCAGAATTCAATAACAATACATATACAAGGACATATGGTCTACATAATAGTGTGGTTTCATGACAAGCAGCAATGATCATGGAACAAAGAACCCATATGTAATGTACCTGTTGCAAGGTTAGTGAGCCTTTCAGATGGTTCACGTCCCAGCTTTCACCTGTGCTTAGGTTCCTCCCAGATCATGTGACTGTTGGCCTCAGCAAGGCCTGGACTGGATTAGAAAATATTTCCCTCTTCTTACTGTTAGTACTCTTGTAGCAAGGGGTCTGGAGCCAAGACTGGTGTGGTTCCATGCTGAGAGAGAGCTGTAGAGGGAGCCATAGAGGTCTACATTTAAGACACCTAGGAAGGGCCTGAGGAGAAGGTCTAAGAGGAGACAAGCAGATGTTTGAAGTGGCCCTGGGGAAGAGTAAAGTAAAGCAGTTTGGAGTGAACAATCACTTAATGGTTTTGGGTCCTAAGGCCATAGATCAGGGGTAGGCAACCTATGGCATGCGTGCCAAAGGTGGCACGCGAGCTGGTTTTCAGTGGCACTCACACTACCTGGGTCCTGGCCACCGGTCTGGGGGGCTCTGCATTTTAATTTAATTTTAAATGAAGCTTATTAAACATTTTAAAACCTTATTTACTTTCTATACAACAATAGTTTAGTTATATATTATAGACTTATAGAAAGAGACCTTCTAAAAACATTAAAATGTATTACTGGCACGCAAAACCTTAAATTAGAGTGAATAAATGAAGACTCGTCACACCACTTCTGAAAGGTTGCTGACTCCTGCCATAGATAGTGGAAGAGAGAAACTCCTCTGTAGTGCCACATGTAGGTTGTATGAAAACCCCTACAGTTTAGGGGAAGGACTTGGAGGAAGCTGTGGCCCATGACAGCAAAGTACTTATTTGTGAAAGGCTTTGTTGTGTTTTTGGTCTTTTGTTTACTCCAGAAAGGAACTTTTTGGTTTGGCTGCAGTCACAGGGAGCCCAGGACTGGTGGGGAAACCAACACATGGCCATCAGGCTCAGACAAGGTAAGCAATATCCTCATGGTGCCCAAATAAAGTGAAACAGACCTCTAGAAATAAGGCATCATACAATCATTCCAAATCTCTCATTGTATACTTCTTAGGAAAGCCTAGAAGATATGTCTTGCATCATGCCTGGGAAGTTAACAGACTTAGGGGTCTCTTGGAGCAACAGGAGAATTGAGTTCCAGAGTCAAGAACACATTCTCAGTTGTAATTAACTTTTAAAATGAAGTGGCTGTGAGCTTGGTTGCCTCTGATTGCAGCTGCTGGAGCAATGCACAAGGAGAGATGTGATCCTTTAGGTAGTCTGGGCCCAAGCATTTGGCAGGGATTTTCAAAAGAGCATATATGGGAGTTAGGAACCCAAAACTCATTGAAATTTGGGCATATGGCTAACTTACGTATGGCTTACAAGTCATAACTTAAATTCCCTCTGGAGATTAATTCAGTGGTTCCCAAACTTTAACAACCTGTGAACCCCTTTCACTAAAATGTCAAGTCTCGCAAACCCCCTCCTAAAAATGAACATTTCCAAGGATTTTCTCCTTTACCTGAGTATAAATTCTAAAAGCAGCGATCTTGGAAATATAAGATTTGTTTTTATGACATGCTTATTACACACTACTTATTATTAATTATTTATCATTACAGTATTTTTATTACATTATGAAAACGGCAACACTCTTCCAAGATCTCACTTTCGTAGCGTGTATCACTTTGAATAAGTTTGTTATAAGACCAGGCTCCTAGGTTTCATCAAGGAATATCAGATGTGAAACAGCATGAAGATATTTAAGAAGCCAACTCAAAGAGTTCCTCCTACACAAGCATTCAGGTCTTGAGCAGTCCAGGCAAACAACACATGTTACAACAAAGCTTAAACTTGTTCTTCATAATAATTTTAAAAACAACACTAGCTGCCTATTTATTTTTAAAAACAGCAAAAAATATCCACCTCCCTTTCCATTTCTTATTAGGAGTCTTGAAGTTGAAATCTCCTCAGTGTGATATATATGCTTGCTTTGATCTGCTTAGCTCTTGGAAGTCCAGGGGCTCTGGGCTGCTGGCCCCGTGCTGCCTGGAGTTCCTTGGGACAGCTGTTTCCGCCATTAGGGAATTTTTTCCCAAGAACCCCCTGTAACATTTTGCGAACCCCCAGGGGTTCACGAACCCCAGTTTGGGAACCACTGGACTAATTTGAAGCCAGTGCAGCTCTGGGGGCATGCTAATGTACTGTCTGTATAAAGCATTGCTCGTTTGTTTTCTGCAATTTTAATATCACCTCAGTCTTCATTGAGTCTCGGCTGGGACTGAGTCCCATCCCTCAGTCTCATAAATTAGATAAGTAACTCAACTGCTTCAGAAAGTTCAGATGAGATTGAGAAATAAGGCTGGGGTTTAGTGTACTAAATCTGCTGTAGCTCATACTATCTCACTAATTCTCCTAGCAGCCTCTCATACACGCTGAACATGATCAGCTGAGAATCCTGTAGCACTGTAAATGAAAAAGCTATGGGGAGCGGAGTTATTGCTCAGCATAATCAAAGTGACTCCATCACACACTGCTAGTGACTCCAGGCATGTGACCAAAATCTCATGATCAGTAGTAACAAAGGCAGTAAGCACCTAAAAGAATCTGCTTGCATACTTGATTGTAATCCATCACCAGCAGGAGATTTACCAACAAATCCATTGCAGCGACTATTATCTCGGCTTGAAACCAGGGTCACATGGATCAAGGATATTTGAGGATCCCAGATATAGAAATGCTGTCTGTCGTCTTCTCCCAAAAATATTTCTGTACTTCCTCCATATTACCTTTCCCCAATGGTAGACCTATGAGTTGTGCCTAGAGGGATCTGGAAATACCTGAAGTGAATTTAAAGGTACTTTACCATATGAGAAGAGAGTAGCCCACTCTTCAATTCAGAATTGTTAAGATGAAATAATCAAACAGGTAGAATTTTCCTTTTTGTACTTTGCATTCACTAATCTGGTACCATATTTCTGTATTGAGGGTTTTTTGGACGGGGGTGGAAGGAAGGAAGTGTACGTTTTTGTATATTTTTCTATAATTTTTTGTGAAGGAAGGTTTTATGTGAACTTCCTCATAGTTTACATTTATTCCTGAGTTTGATAGGTATTTCTTAAGTATACTGTGAAAGCTGCAATTTCAGATGCCTAGTGAAGGCAGGAGTGAAAGTTCCTAGGGTATATGAGAACCTTTCCTAGGCACTGGTTTTGCTACCTTTCAGTGTAGACGATAAATGCTCAGCTGACTAGTTTTAGACTGGTATGTGAGATGCAAATGGGACAAAATTCTACTGGTTCTCCTCTAACAGCAGTTGGCCACCATATTTTTATAGTTGATGTTCTAAACTACTTTTTAAACTTCTTTAATATTGTTATGTACTGTTAAATGGCTGCTGTGCTCCATTTTGGAGGTATCTGTTTTCCAGTAGTGGGCAAAATAGTCACAATATAATTTTGTAAAGCATCTTTGGGATCTATTTGGATGAAAGGTGGTGTGTAAATAAGGTGTGAAATAACTTCTCTGAAAATAAAGTACAGTACAATGGTACATCAGGTGTTTAAAATAAGAAATTCTTATGAATGCTGAATGAAAGGGCGAAAAGTTGTCAACAGTATACATATACTGCTCGTGGTGACTACGAACTATAGAGCTTTCTAGTCCTGTTTCTAGTCCTGTTTCAGAGCTTTATGTCAAGAACTATTCTTGTAGAATTTGCCTCCATTCAAGTGCAGTCCTATTAGGGGGAAAATTCTTTTTAATCCATTGAATGTTTTAAGAAAAAATAGTTACCTTTTTCCTCTATAAAAATGTGCTTGCTTGCTATTGTGAAGTATCTGAAATGTGTGGTTTTAGTACTAAGGCTTAAGTTCCTCTGTGAAGAATAACACTGGGAGATTTATGTTGTTTGCTTGAGAGAAGGGAGAGCGGAGTGTTGAAAATCTTCCCAATGTTTCTAACCACCTTCGTGTTGGCCATAATTGGACAGACGTAACAAATACAGAATTTCCAAAGGGACAGTCTGTTCATTAATGTCAAGTTTTACATGAATGCAATTTTTAATGAGTCAAGTCAACATTTTTGAAGGCAGCCCTTTAAAGGTTTGGCCTTAATTTCAAAGCTGCTGAGCACCCACAGTTCCCATTGACTTTTTAATGATGCTGGGAGTGCACAGTTAGTCTGAAAATCAGGCCAGTAGTTTCATTTTGATGGGCAAAGGTTTGACTCAAACTTCCTGTGCATTCAGGTGAGAATACACCTCTTACTTCAAAGAAATAATAGTTTGGAACATTTAGCTTTATGTTATAAACTTCTCCTTGCTAGTTAAGTGGGCTATGCTCTAATTCCTACATATTTGGAATTTTGTGTTGGAGCTGTCATTTTTGCACGGTATATGGTTTTTGATGCTTCTAATGCAACATAAATATAAGTTAAAATATAGACAGTGACAATTTGAAGGGCACCATGCTGTTCACATATGTCTAGATTTGCTAAGTTTTAAAAAATGTATAAATGCCATTTCTGATTGATATAAGCCCTATTTTTCAGGAGTTTATAAATGGTGTTTCAATATTTGTTTGAACTGAAACTTTGCTTATGTGATTGTAGATTTGTGCAAACGTCATAGACAAATCTTATTAAGCAAACCTAACAAACTGGCTTTATTTTATTTTATTTTTGCTGTAAGCTTAATGTATTTTGGTCAAACTCTATTTGAAAAGTCTAAATTGCAGAAAGTACCAGTCTTCCTTAAATTTGATTAGATGCCTCTTGGTATCTTTCTAAACAGTGTAGTGATTTGCTAGTTTTGTTTTTTTTAAACAAAACGAGCTATTGAACATTCATAGTAACTTTTAAAAATAACTGCTTTGGGGGGAAAAATAAAGCCTTGATTTTATTCTTCTTGGCAGTTGATCAGCAATAGATTATTCATCAACACAAAACATTTTAACAGATCTTTTAGAACTGTTAAGATATGTCACCTTGGGTCTGCTTAATAACATCCCTATATTATAGTCCAAGGTGCTTTTTTGTGTGTGTGTGGGTACTCTGTTCCATATAACTGTCTTAAGAAAGAAACTACAAAACCTGTTTTAAAATATTTAAGGTTTCTGACACAAATCCAAAGCAAGCTATTTCAAAAGCTCCAGCCTTCTTTCTAGGATGCAGTAAAAACAGTATGTAAAATCATACATTTTTAGCAGGTCCATGCAATACCTTTTAAAAAAACACACCTCATAATGAGATTAAGGAAAGAGATCCTTAATGTAGAATTTCCTGATTTAAGATTTTGACTTGTGTTTAGCATTTTAACATTTATTTTCATTCAACCCTTTTATATCCTTAACCTGACCTTTTCTATATAGTTGGAGTATCAGAACCCCCACCTCCACACCCTCGGTTACAGATTTGTTATAAATTTAATTTGTATTACCATAGGACTAGAAGAGTTTACCTTTTGATATGTACATACTAATAATTACTGAAGCTTGTATAACTTACAAAAGTTTAAAATTTTTTTTGGTATACTGACATTCCCTAAATGTCAGTGCTGACCCAAAAAAACCCAACCCCAGCAAGTTGTCTAGGTGTGATTAAAGTATGTAAATGTTAATCCTGAGTCACTTGGATTTCTTTTGAAGTATTGAAAATCATAGCAGGAAAACTACTCTGAAGTTAAGGTAGAAAAAAGAGCTGGTAGTATAATAGTTTGCTCAGTAGCCCTCTGCAATATTTAGTCTGTGAGCTGTATTGAGTCTTTTGTCTCTTATAAAATGCAGTTGTTGGGTTGTTTCTGGATATTCACAGTATTTTGGCTTGGTTAGAATTGCCTTTATAACATATTTTCAACTTAAGATATAGTACTGGTGTTGCTTTTGTTGAGTAATATCAACTGCTCTTGTTGAAGTACACAGATTATACAGTAATGGGTGTGATAAAAGAATAGCATATAACTGAATTTCCATTACAAACTGATTTTGGTCCCTTCCTCATTCCTCCTTGCCTTCAAACCACCATCATCACCACACATTCTTCAAAATGGCCAGATTTAAGGTAGTCTGGCTTCCTTAACTGACTTTCCATATTTTCAAAGGTTTGAGTTTCGTGTATGTTTTGAACACTGAATTTATGGGAATTTAACTTTTTTGCTAGCAGTAACATTTTTGAAATACAATATATGCTTTGCAACATTAACTTCACTTGAACAAAACCTTTTTGTGGTAGGGGTATAACATGTGCAAGCTGCTCAGCTAAATTGTGTACAAGATCAAAAGAAACTTGTTTCTGTAGTCTTTGGTATTCCTCTCCCTCTCACCCCAAAATGATGACTTGTTCCTATGGATAAACTTTGGGTGCCTGTGCAAACTAGATGTTGTTCTGCCCTAAAGTGTGAAAGATTATATAGCCTGTAACTAAGTTTCCCTGTTTTTTAAGACTTCCCTTTGTTAGCAGAGGTCAAGGTTGCATTGCATGGTCTCCGCTCACTCATCTTGTGAATATAGACAATTAAATTTTTTTGAGGGGATGCACCTATTAGTGAACCAGGCAGAGTGATCCTTATGTCAGATGGGCATAATGGTGGAGGCCCAATCAAATCCCAGTTCAGTCCAAGGAATAGGTACCAGAGAGAGAGAGAGAGTGTGTGTGTGTGTGCAGCATCCACCAGCTGGAGTACTGTGTCCAGTTCTGGGCACCACACTTTGGGAAAGATGTAAACAAATTGGAGAGAGATTAGACTAGAGCAACAAAAATCATTAAGGTTCTAGCAGATACAATCTATGAGGAGAGATTGAAAAAAAAAAAGAGGTTTGTTTCATCTGGAGAAGAGATGAATGAAAGGGGACAAAACCTTTTATGTACTTGAAGACTTGCTATAACAAGGATGGTGATAAATTGTTTTCCTTATCCATTGAGGACAGGGCAACAAGCAATGGGCAAATTGCAGTAAGGGAGATTAAGGTTAGGCATTAGGAGAAACTTCCTATCTGTAAGGGTAGTTAAGCCCTGGAGCAAATTACCTAAGGAGTTTGTGGAATCTCATTGGAGGCTTTTAAGAACAGGTTAGACAAACACTGTCGGGGATGATCTAATCTAGATAATACTTAGGCCTTGGCTACACTTGCAGATGTACAGCGCTGTGAGTTAAACCCGTCTTCGTACAGCTGAGTAGGGAAAGTGATGCAGCCTGTCCACACTGGCAGCCGCCAGCGCAGTAACGAGCACTAATGTGGCTACATTTGCGGCACTTGCAGCGGTTTTGGGAGAGGTGCATTATGGGCAGGTATCCCACAGAACACCTCTTCCAATTCTGGCGCCGTGGGTTGTGGGAAGGGGGCGTGGGGTATGGTGCATTCTGGGTCCTGTCCCAACGCCCTGTGATGCATCGCTTCGCATCCCAGCAATCCCTGTGTTTCCGGCCACAATTTGCGCCATCTTTCAACGGTTTCTTTGTAGCGCGATCTGTGCTCTGTTTCGGTCAGCAGGAAAATAGATCCCGACCTGGTGAGCAAAATACTGACACGTCTCGCCAGCACGTCACTTTTGGCAGTCGAGCTCTTCCTTAAGATCCACAGTGACAGCGAGGAGTCCGACGATGAAATTGTCACGCAAAACGCGTACGACACGAACTTGCTTGTGGCATTCACGGACATGCTATGCACCGTGGAACGCCGCTTTTGGGCTCGGGAAACCAGCACAGAGTGGTGGGATCACGTTGTCATGCAAGTCTGGGATGGCGAGCAGTGGGTGCAGACCTTTCGGATGAGAAAAGCTACTTTCATGGGACTGTGTGAGGAGCTCGCCCCGCCCTGCGGCGCAAGGACACGAGATTGAGAGCTGCCCTGACGGTGGAGAAGCGGGTGGCTATTGCAATCTGGAAGCTTGCAACTCCGGACTGCTATCGATCGGTAGCGAACCAGTTTGGAGTGGGAAAGTCAACCGTTGGAATCGTGCTGATGCAAGTTTGCAAGGCCATTAATCGCATCCTGCTCAGAAGAACCGTGACTCCGGGTAACGTGCAGGACATTGTGGCTGGCTTTGAACAAATGGGTTTCCCTAACTGCGGAGGGGCGATAGATGGGACGCATATTCCTAGCATCCGAGTACATTAATCGGAAGGGGTATTTCTCCATAGTTCTCCAGGCGCTTGTGGATCACCGTGAGCGTTTCATTGACATCAATGCAGGCTGGCCTGGAAAGGTGCATGACACACGCATCTTTCGGAACACTGCCCTGTTCCGGAAGATGCAGTCCGGGACTTTTTTCCCAGACCGGAAGATCACGGTAGGGGAAATTGAAATGCCCACTGTGATCCTTGGAGACCCCGCGTACCCTTTAATGCCGTGGCTCATGAAACCCTACACTGGGAGCCTTGACACCAGCAAGGAACGGTTCAACTACAGGCTGAGCCGGTGCAGAATGACTGTGGAGTGTGCTTTTGGCCGTTTGAAGGGCCGCTGGCGATCTCTATATGGGAAGCTGGACTTGGCCGAACACAGCATCCCCGCGGTTATATCCGCGTGCTGTACCCTCCATAATACTTGTGAAGGGAAGGGTGAAATGTTCACTCAGGCGTGGACCTCAGAGGTTCAACACCTGGAGACTGAATTTGCACAGCCAGAGAGCAGGGCTATTACAGGGGCCCAGCGTGGGGCTGCAAGGATCAGGGATGCCTTGAGGGAGCAATTTGAGGCTGAAAACCACCAGTAATGTGTGCTGCCCTGCACGACCCTGAAGTGAAGTGGTTCCAATGTTATCAGTTATCTGTCTTTGCTAAGCTGATTTGTGTTTGCTCAGCTCACTTGCGCTGCCTGTTTCTTTCCTGGGCTAAGGTATCTTTTTTCCTTATGCAATAATAAAGACTTTTTGCACATCCAAAGAATCCGTTTATTACAGAGAAAATACATGTATTAAAAAGAAACACAACTGCTTGTGAGACAGAAAGGGCAAGGGGGTGGTGGGTGGTGTGGGGAAGGGTTCAATCACAAGGTATGGTATGTCCTGCTTTCATACTCGGGCTTCCTGTCTGGAGTGCTGTGCAGTGAGTGCTGCACTTCAGAATGTCTATAATTCGGGATGGGAGTTGAGTGCAGTGGGTAAGGGTCATAGTTTCCAGGGCTGGCTGGTGAAGCTACAGGTGTTGGGGGCATCTGGTGTGGGCGATAAGAACCTGTATGTTGGGTGAAGTGGGCAGGTGGTGACATGGGGGCACAAGTGTTTTGGGACACTGGCTGAAGGGGGCGGGGGCGGTACTGCTCCGCCTGCATGGCGACGAGTGCCTGGATAGAGTCCGCTTGGCGCGCCAAGATGCTAATCAGTTCCTTTGTGCTTTCCTGCTGGAGCTGCATGCTTTGCTGCCGCTGCGCTGTGTTTTCCTGGTGGAGCCTGCTTTCACTCTCCCTCCACTCCCGAGCCTTTTGATTCTCTTTAAGAGACTGTTTCATAACTTCCTGCAGCATGTCTTCTTTCGTTCTTCTGGGCCTCTTCCTGAGCCTTTGTAGTCTCTCAGCCGGTGATAAGAAGGATGGCGGAGATCTCAAGGTTGCATCTGGAAGGCAAAATGCAACATTTAACAGAGGCATCATTGTTTTATGCCAGACAGAGCAATGATTCCCCCACACTTAAGGAGGGCACACACAGTCTCCAAAACAGCACAATTTTCCCGTCCCAAACAGAGCGCACAGAACCCACAGGAGCCCCAAAATGGTGAGTAAGCACAGGGTAAAGTGGGACTGATTGTTTCACGGATGTACTGTCCGACGGGTTTCTGTGCCTTGGGGAGAGCCAACAGCTGCAGGGGGAACCTACACTGAACACTATCCCCACATTTTCCACAGGAGTTCGTCCTGGAAGATATCTCGCTGCTGAGGGTGTCCGGGGAAGCAAGGGAGGGTCTTCTACTGCAATGCGGCTTCCGCCCTGGCCCATATGCAGCTTGCCTGTGTGCAGCAATGGTCCTCGCGGCACAGTGGCGCGGACACGTTACCCTGAATGGGACAAGGACCACGGCGGCTCTCCCAATGAACCTGCGCAAGCGCATTGTCCACGTCCTGGCTGAGACTTTCGAAGAGATTACAGTGGCCGATTTCTCCGATGTGATAGACCACATCAATGCGCTCTTCCGCATCTAGGCATGCATGCAGCCCAAACCCTCCTCGCCCAAGGACCCCACACCGAAAAAACTCCTTCCCGAAAATAAAAGCTGTTTACCATGAACCTGTTCTTCTCTTTCTCTCCCAGCGCGTACTGGCCGCTGCGACTGGCTCCCTTCCTCCTGGCTCGATAAGAGCTCCTGGCTGCATGCACCCAGGGAGTCAGGGGTGTCTCCCCCAGCCACAGCACCCTCGCTTCTGTTTTCTTCAACCCCCTCCTCCTCCTCCTCCTCCTCCTCCTCCTCCTCCCGCTCTCCCGTGTCCACGGTGGTGCTCGGAACAGTAGTGGGGTCACCCCCAAGTATTGCATCCAGCTCTTTGTAGAATCGGCAGGTTTTGGGGGGAGCACCCGAGCGGCTGTTTGCCTCGCGGGCTTTGCGGTACGCACTCCGCAGCTCCTTTACTTTTATCCTGCACTGCATTGCGTCCCAGTCATGGCCCCTTTCAATCATGGCCCTTGATATCTGGCCGAAAGTATCGAAATTCCTCCGGCTGGATCGCAGCTGGGACTGGACAGCTTCCTTCTCCCAAACAGCGATGAGGTCCAGCAGCTCGCCATTGCTCCATACTGGGGCTCGTCTCGCACGTGGAGGCATGGTTACCTGGAAAGATGCGCTGAGAGCACTCCACGCCTGGCTTAGCAAACAGGAAGGGGATATTTAAAATTCCAAGGGAATTTAAAGGGTCAGAGTGGCGGTTGGTCACCTGAGGCCAGGGCAGTAGAGTTCTAATTGATGACCAGAGTGGCTAGAACAGGCGTTGTGGGATACTTCCGAATACTTCTGGAGGCCAATAACAGCGCATTGGGTGGCCACACTGTAGCCGCAGCGCACCAGCAGCAGCGCAACAAACGTTATTCCTCTCGGGGAGGTGGAGTACATGCAGCGCTGTACCTGAGGAGATGCAGCACTGCACGTGCCTTGCGAGTGTAGCCAGTTAGTGAGTTACAGCGCTGCAGGCAGTTTTATTGCGCTGTAACTTGTGAGTGTAGCCAAGGCCTTAGTCCTATCTCAGCGCAGGGGACTGGATTAGATGATTTATTGAGGTCCCTTCCAGTCCTACATTTCTATGAGTATATGATTGGAGGTTTGCAAGCACTTTTCCTTCCATGTATATAATGGAGTTGGTCTGGTTGTGGCAGTCAAAATGGTTGGTGCGGTTTTCATAAATCAGCTAGGAAAAGCACGATTGGCCCGACTCCACAGAAAGTGTCAACTCTGCTCTGCCCAGGACAGGAGTTTCCTTTCACTGTGTACACTACCCCTCAAAAGAGACATGGAACACAAAGGCTTATGTAAATCAATTTGATAGGCTGATAATTGACTTCTTTGCTTCTAGAGACAGCAGTGAAGTGCCCTGTGGTCTCTTCATATGTCAGGACCTGAGATGTGAGGAATTGAATGAACTGTTCTAAAACTGGGCGATGTCTCTGTCTTACCACCTCTTCCGTTAATCCTCAGAACCATACATGCATAGTAAGGAGAGAGCAGCAGTCATACTGTTTACTTTTCTGGCTATAGAATTTATGGCTCTCTATCCTTATGAATTTATGGCTCTCTAGTCTACTGTGACAGTTTGGAATCTCTGTGTGAATTCATGAATTCCAGTTAGATTTTATGAACTCTGTTTATTTCCTTCCTAATTAATTTCCTGGCTGTCTTACAATAAATATGATGCAAGAGATATAGTGAAATAAAAGGCGGGTATTGGCACCTGGTGCCTGTTCCTGAATGGGACAGTGGTGAAGGACCATCAGCAAATTAAAACTTTGCTGAAGACCTGAGGAAGAGCTCTATGTAACTCAAAAGCTCGTCTCTCTCACCAGGAGAAGTTGGTCCGATAAAAGATACTCTCTCACCAACCTTGTCTTTCTAATTTGACATAGGACAGATAGTGAATGCTCAGTGTAACCTGTTCTTCCAGGTAAGCTGGGTAATCAAGCAATGGATCACTTGATGAGGGATTGGGAGTCACTGAAAGTGGTCACCTGACAAATGGAACTGCAACTTTTTAAAGGGAGGCCTTCTGACTCGACACTTTAGAGAGAGAGAAGTGAGCAGATCAGGACCCGAAGCAGGCAAGGTGAGTAGGAGTAGAGGAAGAATCCTGCTCCCCTGAAAAGGCAATACCATATCCCAAAGGGCTCTTGGAATTGTTAAGAAATTGAGGCAGGGTTGTTTTTTGTTTCCCCCCCTTCCCCATAGATCTGTATATCTCTTGTATTTTCTCCAAGTGCACTCACTGTCACATTCCCTGAACAGAGGGAGAGTAAACTGGAATGCAGCAGCTTCTTGTCAGGTTTGGGAGAGCTGGTGCCAGTTTCAGGGCCTAGGCAACTGGACTATAAGATCTCTCCGGCCAAGAGGAGTGTCACTCACAGGTTCTGCATCTAGTGAGTGTTCCTAGAGGCACAGAGCTAGAGAGATGATGTCTAAACTCTGCCAAGTCCTAGCAATCCAAGGGCATGTGGGATCACGGTTCCACCAGTAAACAAGTAAAACATAGCCTTGAGTTTCTCTAGGAGGGTCTTAATGTAGTTGAGTGTCCAGGAAAAAGTCAGATCTCCATAGCGTATTATCAGCATGTTCAAGAAAAAAGTTTTGTACAAATCCCATCCTTAAATGCTTTATTTGGGCAATGATCCTTATTCCAGCCCCATAGGGTCATACAGAATGGCCTTGGAACCTGGTTCTGCTCCTTACAGCACTGCTCAGATTGAGTTCCTGCAGGAGGTGTCATATTTCCTATGCAAGACCTCCCAATTGACACTATCTCCAATCATGAGGTGTGGGGTTTTTGGTGGATTTTTTTTGTTTTGTTAGGAGCTTTCTTGGATAAAACTCAGTATTGTACTTCTAATTCCAATCAGTAGTCCTTTCAACTGTCATAACATTAATTTGCATAGTAAATCAAGAAATATTCTTCCTTTGGCTAAGCATCAAAGTCCAGTCCTTTGGAGCACTGAGTCTCGGAGAAGAATAGTCATGTCTCCTGTATTGAGAACTCCAGGTGGCCACCTGGCCGTGAATACAGAAGTTCACCTAATTCTATACATCTGTCATCTAGTCTTTAACCAATGCCATTTGTTGGCATAAATCACTCCACATCTTAATGCCAAGTGGAAGATAAGGGGATGTATAAGCCTTATGTGCCTTGGTTACTCCATTTGTAAAATGGGGATAATGCTACTGACTGCCTTTGTAAAGTGATTTGAGATCTCTGGATGAAAAGCACTCTATAAGAGTTATGTATTATTATGTATTATGTATGTATTATGTGTTATGTATTATTATAATATGCTTCATTTTGGATTTCCATATTTAAATGATCATAGAATCATAGAATATCAGGGTTGGAAGGGACCTTAGAAGGTCATCTAGTCCAACCCCCTGCTCAAAGCAGGACCAATCCCCAATTTTTGCCCCAGATCCCTAAATGGCCCCCTCAAGGATTGAACTCACAACCTTGGGTTTAGCAGGCCAATGCTCAAGCCACTGAGCTATCCCTCCCCCCGATGATGATCCTGCTTTCCATCCTGGAGATGTGCTGCTGTGAGAATCACATTGTAACAAATCTGTTGACTTCAGCATGATGAATAGGAGAATGTATCTCTGCTTATCTGAAAATTTTCTTCAAGTATTAAGGTCCACAGATCTGGGCCACCTGGAGACAAATGGAGCATTCAGAATAGAGACGGAAGTTGACATCCAAATTTTGAGAGCGTTTTCCACACTCTACAGTAGATGAAATTATTGTGATTTTTCCTAAAAGTATACTTAACACAATTTGTAAATTAGGAAATGAGAATTGAATTAATCAGATTGTGGAAGTTCACAACTGTAAGGAACCTTAGTGGTGGAACACTTTTGTTTCTAGTGATTGACAGTCCTGGTGCTGTTCCAGGAAGTACCTACTGCATTGGTTCTCAAACTTTTGTATTGGTGACCCCTTTTACATAGCAAGCCTCTGAGTGTGACCCCCATTCCCCCATATAAATTAAAACCACTTTTAAAATATATTTAACACTATTATAAATGCTGGAGGTGAAGCAGGGTTTGGCAGTGGAGGCTCACAGCGTGCGACCCCGACCCTAACGTAATAACCTTGCGACCCTCTGAGGAGTCACAACCCCCAGTTTGAGAACCTCTGACCTATTGTAACAGATTTGTGGATTTCATTATTCAAAGGAAGGAAGTTTTCAGATAAGAACAGATACATTTCCCTATTTGGTGTACATTTTTATGTTTGTGAATTAATGTTGCACAGTAATTCTCTCTCTTCTTGCTCAATTGGAGCAAGTGATTTTATTTTCCCTAGATGAGGAGTTTGGTTTTTAATGAGTTTTCCCCCTGCAGCTGGGTGGATTGATTTAAATCAAAGCTATTTAAGCCATCAATTGTAATCATGATTTAAATCAGCAAGCAGGAAATCTTGATTTAAATAAACGATTTTAATCACGTTTTGCAGTAGTACTTTTTTAGTTTTTTTCCTAAGGAAAGGTTTATTCTCATTGGTTGTTAACCATTAAAACATGTTAAGTTTTTGCAACTAATTACAGTTTTTACTCTAAATTTGGTGCTGCTTTTTACTATCCAGGAGGATACATTATATCTATACGCTTGTATAGTTTAGCATATATTCATGCACATTCTTAATTTTTATATTGTTAAAAAGTGGTGAATGATGCATTTCTTTAATTTTTTATTCGTGGATTATGTCAATCTCTGGATGGAAATTCAAATTCAATAAATGCACAAAACAGACTTTTTAAATAGTTAAATAAAACAACATTAAATGTGCTGGATACATTAAATAAGTTTATGAAAACATGTTTTGCATTTAAATGGATTTATTAAAGGAAGTATTGTCTGTAGTTGGTGAATGGAACTAATTGTTTCTGGTCATTAGTCTGTCAAGATTTTAGAACTACTAGATCTCATCCTTTTACACCTACTTTTTACTCATAGCTTGGAAGGGGGAAAAAAACTGATTTTTTTTTAACTACCACTGTTTTCTTAACTTTGAACAAGCTAGTTTAAAAAAATGGAAGAAAATATTCCTTCTCCATCAGCAGAAGAGTCTGCTGCTGTAAAGTGGTTTTAATATGTCAACAAGCTCTGGTTACATGGTACTTAGCCAAAGTTTTTTACCAGATCAATGGTTTGACTTTCTTTAAAATTTTAACAGCAAACATGTACTTCTTTAATATAATTTTTTTATATAATTTAATAGATTATCGTTAGTTCAGGCCTTAACATAAATTGTTTTAATTTCAAATATAATTTTAAATAGGTTTATTTTTAAAAATCTGATTTAAATAAATCCAATTATTCTTTTTTAAGTAATCTCCCCCTCCTCTGCAGTCCACCTAGCCAGGCAGTAATTACTCAGATTTGTTTGTTCTGGACTAGAATGTGTGACAATAGCAACATTCACCATATTAGTTGAAAATATATGTTTAAACATTTTTGTTTTACTCCTATCATATCTTTGCACCCACAGAGGTATACTTTATTGAGTGATAGTCATACCATTATTTTATCATACTTAAGCCAGTATGTCATGAACCTGAAGTCAAAGCTAGTAGTCATCAATCATTAATGGAAGGTAATCTCATGTTTTTAATTATACTGTACATATACATAGACTTTTCGTGACTGTCATGCTTAACAAATATATAGTAAGAGTCTTTCCCCAATAAATCTAGTTTTATATTGTTCAGGCCCCCACTGCCACAAAAATAATGTTGTTAGAAGAACATTTATGAAGGTTGAAAAGTCAAGGATTTAGAAGTTAGAGATTGCCAGAATTTTGTCTTATTGATTTTACTCAAAACCTACAAGTGGCGTGGGTGCGCGCACACATATGTCGCAAGTCTGTCTCTGTAACTACATTTCTGTTGCTGGTACCTTGTCTTCTTCCTGCATCCTTTGACTGACTGTACAAAGAGGGTCCTCTGCCATTGCTTTTTATTTCATTGTCTGCTTTGCAACTGTGGCCATTTAAATTAAAGGGAGAAAAAATTGAGACTATTGTCAATTCACAGGTTACTGGAACAATACAGTATAGATACAGATCTTCAAAAGTTTAGACTAAAGTGAATTCAGTGACTCTAGTTGTACCAGTTACCTAAGTCCTTTTTTCTCTAAATTCATCAGCTATGCATTTGGCACTTTTAGAATTGTGGTCGTCAATGTTTTTTATGTGCATACTATATAATTTAATATCTGGGTCAACTGTTTATCTGTAGAATTGCACATAAAATCTCCTCAGTGCTGCAATTTCAACTTAAGGTGAACTTCCAGAAGTGTGATCAACTTAATAAATGGAACCCTTTCTAACATCGGTGGAAGTTACAGCCTGCTTAACAGCAGCTGTTGCATACAACAAACTTTTACTGTCTGGGTAGTCAAAGCCAACAGGTTACTCCTGTTGTGAGGAGAGTGCAGTAAAATGGGCCAGCCCAGTTAAACAGACCTAGATTGATGGAAAGCGCTGCTCCTTAGGGAGCTAGATTTTCAGGGAATTTTGACTGTTGACACAGCTCATCGACCAAAATAGTCAACAGTCTAATGCATGTCACCCCATTGATTTGCTGAAACCTCCATTTGTTATAGGGGAGCCAGTTGCTGCTGCCAGGTATCACTCAGCTGAATCGGAAATTCCCTTAGGAGAAGGAACAGTGAGTGTGTTTTCTCTTTTGAGAAAAGATAGAGGAAAAAAATATATAGATAGAGAGGGCAAGGGTAAGAGAAGAAAATTGAAGAGATTACTGTTCTCCATATTATATTATACCCATATAAGCCATATTATAGCTTAGTTGGAATATGCACTCCTTGAAACTGTTTTCTTATTTGTAATTACAGTGAGTCTTAATTTTTATTTATTACTGTCTGTACACACTGTAATTGGCAAATCTGAAAATACAGGCTTGGGCATGCAGAGTATATATTTAACTTTTATAACCTTGCTGCTTAGTGAACACTTTTTATGTATGAAATCGGTCTAAAATATATATTTGGTACTATTTCAGGATACATATACTTACTTACACTCACGCTAACATGGTCTTCCCCCATGCTGACAGTTAAAAGTGACTACTGGATGACCAAATTAATGTTTAGTCAGTCTGAGAAGTTTGACAGTGGGATATTCTAAACCTTATTTAACAGAACAACATATAAGGTAATTTAATGTTGCAATGCAGTCACAGACTATTCAACCTTGCAAGGTAAAATTTGAAAGCTTTTACTTTTATGCGTCAGAATTCTTTAAAAAGCCTGTGTGTAGAAGTTCAGTAGTATTTTTGTCTTATGGTCTTTAAACATTTTGAAGCACAATAATGAAGTACAACTGAAGTTTCAATAATGTAGACTGTGTGTCAGATTCAGAGGGTTTAAGGTCAGAAAGGGTTATTAGATAATATAGTCTGACCTCCTGGTTATCATAGGCTATTGCATTTCATCCGTTACCCCTTTAAGGAGCTAAAACAGGGATGGGGAACTTTACCTACGGCCGGAGGGCCGAATCCAGCCCATTGGTTAATGTCATCCGGTCCATGGCGGACCCCTCCCCTTGCCCCACAGGGCTGGAGCTGTGAGCGCCTGCTCGCCCCACCGTGGGGTGAGGGTGGGGAAAGCCCTGAGTGTCTGCTCTCCTCTCCCTCCCCTCTGGGGGCTGGCGCTGTGAGCGCCAGCTGGCCCTGCTGCAGGGGGAAGCTGCGAGCCTCTGCGCCACCCCGAGCCGGTAAGTGGTCCGCGATTGATTTCCCCCAATATGTTCTCCCTGAATTCTTAATTACCAGATACTTGGACTGTTCCTCTCTGTTTCGTCACCTCCTAAAGGTGTGAAACCAGTCCCCAGTTATCGGTTCACTTTGGGATATACACTCCACACAGTTTGCACATCAGAGACCTGCTTAGGATAAAATTAAACAAAAACCTAATTTAATAGAAAAACCAGATTCAGAGATGAAATAATGAAGAAAAGCAAACATACAATTATGCATGAAGTCAACGTTCAAGATGCAACCTCCGACTTTACACTTTCATATTAGATAAAATCCCTTTTCTAATAAGAGTTACCTATTGCCTTAAAGTAGTTTCATAGCATAATCCTAGTTATAAGAGGGATCCAGTGTTCATGGGCAACCTTCTGCCTTGAGACTGTCCCCCAAGTTCTGGATACTCTTTAGTTCAAACCCCTTCAATTTTAAAAGGCTTTACATTTTTTTCCCCTTCAGTCATTATAGACTGGGGGTTTCTTTTCAGTTTCAAGCTGTTCCTGTTTGATTTGGTAGTTCCTCACTCTTCTTTTCTGCTCTGGACAATGTCTTGGTGCTTGAGGCTAGTCTCATTGGGTTGGAGAGGTAGCTCCTCCCTGTCTGATTGCTTCCCAGCATTGTTTTGAGATGATGCTGAAGTTGCATCACAGTTACCATTACAGGTGTGTGGGGGTGGGGGGGATACACATACATTCACATATATTTGTATACATATCTCATAATGACTGTTAAGTTCTGTGCATTACAAGCTTTCATAAAAGAGCTTACTTGATGTACTTTTACAGTGAAGTAAAGTAGTTGGTTTAACTGCTTACTTTTGGAGATTTAAACCTTCTATCTCCCCTTGGTGTCTGTACCCTGATTGTCATAGTGGTCTTTTTAGAAAACATAGTGATTTGGTTTTTAGTTATTTGTGTTTTTAAAAGATCCTTACTCTTCAAGATGCTACCATGATGCTATGGGGTGTACGCAAAGGAGCAGTCCAGTCTCCATTTCTAAGCTTGGGGTTGGCAGTACTGTCTAGATTTTTAAATCTAGAAATCTATTGCCAATACCTTATTTAGGGCTCATTTGCTCATACCAGTGACAATCACATGGGCTATAATATCCTACATCTCCTGTGAAGACATTATAAATCATTATTGCCCTCCTTCACAAAATAATACAAAACCAATGTACATTTCTCCCAATGTGCATTTCTCACCTGACAATGTTCAGCTGGAAAAGGCTACATGCAGTGGTTCCCCAATAATTGCTGTTAGATTAGTGTACTTAGTTACTAAAGACAGCTAATTATTCCAGTTAAAATCACCATCTGTATTTTGAATGCTGTTGATTAAATTTGATTTTAGGATCTCTGAACCTATATTTGCTGATGAATGGTAAAACATGTTACCTAAATTGTACTTCCTTCTAGTAGATGGACCGCTAGATCTGGGTACCTCTATCAAAAGCAGAGAGAGAAATATAGTCAACTGTCTATTTTGAGTGTAGAGTTTTCCTGTCTCTTCATTAGAGCCCTCTGTCAAAACCAGTTAAATCTGTTAAATGTTAAATGATTAATCTGTCATAAAACATAAGATATACTAGCTTTGACAGTTGTTGCACTGAGTCATCAATGAGTGAGGCTTAGCACAACGCTAGTAGCCTACAGATATAGGTCTCCCTCGAGAGCTACCTAAAGTAGTGTCTGTGAACCTGCCTGCTAGAAGAAAGGAATTTTTGAGATAAGTAAACACATTTTCCTATTCTAATTAGCACATTGTCAATAAACTGATGGAAAGTATCACCATGGATCTTCTATTTCTAACTTGATTACTTTTATCAGAATCTCCCCATCAAAAACAAACAATGCATTAAAAGAGAAAAACCCGTCCTGGTTTCTCATGGTCTTAGTTATATTTAATTTCACTGGCTTTCCCGGTGGACTGAAAAATGTTCTGGAGTGTGAAAAGGTGTGGATATTAAAATGACAAGAAATTACTTTTAATTGAATCAATTTTAGTTTAACTGTACAGCTTTATTTTAGAAATGGTAATAAAGAAGGAAGCTAAGGGCTTGTCTACACTAGCGAGCTTACAGCAGAGCGGCTCTGCTGCTGTAAGATGGCTCATGTAGCCGCTCTAAGCCGATGGGAGAGAGCTCTCCCGTCGACATAACACATCTTCACGAGCCATGGTAGCTATGTTGGCAGGAGAAGCTCTCCTGCCGACGTAACTGTCCACCCCTGCGCTTCTGTTGGTGTAATTTATGTTGCTCAGGGGGAAAAGGGAGGGAAAGGGGTGTTTTTTCACAGAGGGGTAGTATAGACACGCCCTAAGTCAATGAGTGAGTCTACTTTTGATTGTAAACTCTTGAGGCAGGGGCAGTCTTTGTTCTGTTTGTATAATGCCTAGCATAGTGTGGTCCTGGTCCGTGACTAGGACTCCTAGGTGCTACAGTAATGCATACAATAACCATCAACCTAGGGTTAAACAGAGACTGGGAATGGCTGGGTCATTACACTCATTGAATCTATTTCCCCAAAGTTAAGTATCCTCACACCTTCTTGTCAACTGTCTGATATAGACCTTCTTGATTATCACTACAAAAGTTTTTTTTTTTCTCCTGCTGATAATAGCTCATCTAAATTAAATAGCCTCTTAGAATTGGCATCGCAGCTTCCAAGTTTTCTGTGTGTATATATACATTTTCTGTGTGTTCCCTTCTATGCATCTGATGAAGTGGGCTATAGCGTACGAAAGCTTATGCTGAAATACATTTGTTAGTCTCTAAGGTGCCACAAGTACTCCTGTTCTTTTTTCATAATATATGCTTCCTGCTGCGATTGTTTCTCACCTAGAATAGTATGTATAGAATAAAATTACTCTTGAACTTCTAAATTGAAGTCAGAATTTTGTCTAAATTTGACTTGATTTAGGTTAAGCATTATTTTGGATCTGATCTTTGTATATTTCTTTACTTGAATCAATGTATAGCTAACTGAATTCTAGTATAATTTTTGGACCATGTCATCTAGTTTTAATGTTTTTTTTAAAATGCTGGTATTAAATGGGTGTGTTCTTAATATTAGGTACATATGAACTTGTTTCTTTGAGCAGGCTGTAGGGCAAACACTTATTTCTTAATGTATATGTATGCAGGCTTATGCGTTTTAAAAAAAATATTTTTACTACTAAAAATATTTTAAACCAGTTGTGTTAGGTCTTGAGTTGATTAAAAAACAAAAGTCTGGCATCTGCTTTGCTCCAAACCCTTTACCTTCAGCCATACGATCACATTGCTGGGAGCTGTGAAAAATCTATTTTGTGTGGAACTAGAGGCAACTTTTAATTTAATCATGCTTTTAATATGTAACTGACTTATTCAAAAAAGCTTAAGTTTAACTGGAAACCTCTAAATTTTCTAGAAAGTGACTGTCATGAAAGAAAATTGCACCCACTTTGTTTGTTCCAGTGGCTTAAAATTCAAAAGATGAAAGGATCATTATGAACGAAGTGTGAAACTTGTTTGAGAATAAGTTTAAATATAAATTCTATTCCCCTTTTCATCAATGCAGCAACCAAAAATAGCGAAGCATTTGTCACACTTGCATTATTAGGAGAAGGCATATGAGCAGTTGAAGCGAATGAGGTTTGGGCCTCGACAGTGGAGTGTACTTTTGCCAACTTTTGCAATATTTGATATTTTTCTTAAAGCCCCAGCTCCTGGAATCATGTGATTGATTACCCGAAAATCTCAACATACTTATCTTTTCTTTTAAATGTATCTAGCTCTCCTGATTGCTGAGGAAAACTTGAAAATGTGACTGTAAAGGCTCAAAAAACAGATGGTAAGTACAAAGACCCCAAATTTTATTATATTTTAAACCAATCTCATAACTGTTGGGAGACCTAACTCGTGATTTTTAGTGCCTTTTGGGACTGGGAATATGATGTGTGAAGCTTCAATTTGATGCAAAAGACCAGGGGATTTGAAGAGGCAAATTAGTGTATTGACTATATCAATCCTGCATAAATAGGGCCCTACCAAATTCACAGTCCACTTTGGTCAATGTCAGTCATAAGACTTAAAAATAGTAAATTTCATGATTTCAGCTATTTAAATCTGAAATTTCATGGTGTTGTAATTGTAGGGGTCCTGACCCAAAAAGGAGTTGTGGAGGGTGGGGGGGTCGCAAGGTTATTATAAAGGGGGCTGCAGTATTGCTACCCTTACTTCTGCACTTCTGCTGGCGGCTGTGCTGCCTTCAGAGCTGAGCAGCAGCAGCTGGCTGGGAGCCCAGCTCTGAAGGCAGAGCTGCTGCCAGCAGCAGCATAAAAGTAAGGATTGCATGGTATGGTATTGCCATCCTTACTTCTTCTATGCTGCTGCCTGACTGCCGAGCTCTGAAGGCAGCACCAAAGTAAGAGTGCCAATACTGCAACACCCCTACAATAACCTTGTGACCTGCCTCCCCCGCAACTCCCTTTTGGATCAGCACCCCCAATTTGAGAAATGCTGGTCACGCCTGTGAAATCTGTATAGTATAGTGTAAAAGCGCACACACAAGACCAGATTTCATGGTCTGTGACACGTTTTTCATGCCCGTGAATTTGGTAGGGTTCTACGCATAAATCCATGCAAATAATTTGATATTTAAGTTTATTTTAAGATTTTTTTTCTTCTGGTTAACTGGACCCATCTCTTCTCCCAGCACCCTCTGGGCCCAGAATTATATTGAAGAGACCCCCCACATACTGTGGTGGCTCTAGGACCCAGCTGGTGCCTCCCCTTCACCCCGCCATCGAGATTGGAGGGGAGGGGTTGTAGAGAGGAGCCAGCTAGAGACTCCAGATGGTTGGATAAGGAGCAGCTAAGCTCTTTGGGGCAGGGACTGTCTTCTAGTACTACAGTGCCTAGCACCATGGTGCCCCATTCTTGGGTGCTCCTTAGGGAGTGCCGTAATAAACACAATTAATAATTTATTATTAACCCAGAATTATGGAATGTTGGAATCTGACCTACATCTTGATTCTGGGCTTCCACACCACCAGACATATGAATGATGTCACCTCTTAGCCATAGAGTTGCATTGAGTAGTGGCTTAAGAAATGCCAGTTATAATTAAAGCTTTATTTTTCAAAGTAACTTCAGTTTGTTCATGCAGAACTTTTCTTACCTTTTGAACTTTCAAACTGCTGGACTGAGCAAAATGAGCATGATTTTCTTTTATGCTTGGGACTATAAAAGGATTCTTCAATCCTTCTATGCAACCTAAATTGGCTGCACAGTTGAGTATGTTTAAAGGCTATTTTGGTGTCCTAATCATATTTAAATAAGCTGTTTTTAGCCAATTGCAATCTAATTAGATGTTCCTTGCATTGAATATGAAAATAAGTGCTGTTCTAACTAGAAAACTGTACTTCATTGTTTTTCCTAGTGTTGCCTGTCCCATGATCCAGTTTTTTTCAGACTAGTTTTTTGTTTGTTAGAAACCATGCAAATCCAAGAACAGCTACTCTGTATACAAGTAAATATTTAGTCCAACAATTCTTCTCTTATGGGCTTAAATTTCAACTTGTAAATGTTTTCATGAATCAGGAATTGCAGTGGAAAAGGTTGTCACATTCTCTCCACCTCCGCCCCCCCACCCCCGAGTTTCCTTACTGGTTCTGCACCACCTGTCTCTCGTGTCATTATGAACGGGTCTTTCATTGTAGTATAAGATGGTGTGATGGCATCTTCGATACATCTTTATTATGTATGGGGGTTGGAATAATGCTATAATGTCCAGTGGAGGGCATTTGTTTATGGTACTCCTTAGAACGAACATAATGGTATTGTTTCTTTATTTTATGCCTGGATGTTGTAAGTGTAAGCCAGGAAGGAACAAATTCATTCTGAGTTGTGCTTACAGAATGTTTTGGTCAGGTACTTGAGAATTATTTGCATAGCCCTTTTGGCTATAAGATATTAGGTTTAATTGGGGCTTGGGTTTCAACAAGCTGGCTGGGAGTCAGTCCTAATGAGACTGAGGCGATGTTGGTTGTTTGAGAAAAGTAGTGAGTAGGTATGAATGGTGACTGCCTTCATGATTGAGGCATCTTGCCTGTTTCTAGTCAATGACGAGCATAATTTCAGGGTATTACTGGATCCCTGTTAGTTCCTGGAATTCCAAGTGGCTTTGGTAGCCGGAAGTGCCTCTCTTGGGGCTGGTCTACACTAGCCCCGAAATTCGAACTAAGGTACGCGACTTCAGCTACGTGAGTAACGTAGCTGAAGTCGAACTATCTTAGTTCGAATGAAAAAGCACTTACCCGGGGTCCACACGCGGCGCACAGGCTCCCCCGTCGACTCCGCCTACTCCGTTCATCGAGCTGGATTACCAGTGTCGACGGCGGAGCACTTCCTGGTTCGATTTATCGCCTCTAGACAAGACGCGATAAATCGAACCCAGAACATCGATCCCGCGCCTCCGACCGGACGCGTAAGTATAGACGTACCCTTGGTGTCTGCAGTAACTAATTATCTGATGTGGACCATGCTGTAAGCATCCTTGCTTTTGTAACCTCCAAACTAATGCATTCTACCTGCAGCTACCATATGAAAATATCTTCGATATTACAGCTGGCACAGAATGCAATGTGTTGTCTCTTTGCTTACTTGTATTAAGTGAATATAACATAAACTTGAAGGCTGGCTGTATTATTTAGCTGGTGCTTGTAAACTAATTTTTGTACTATTGTAGCATGTCCTCTCTGGCTGGCTGCCAGGGGCTGACAGCAGGCGGGAGAACAAATGCTAAATAGCAGCCATGAAACTGACAAGAATGACAATTTCACTGCTGGTAGGCTCCCTGCTGTGAGGCTGAGCCCTGCCCCACACTGGGTTCACAGGTTAGGCTGTCGGCAAGGGGGCGGCTCCCACTTTGAACCCTGCTGCCAGGGCAGGGAGCCTGGCTCGGGCTTTCTCCCATTCCTCACTGGGAGGTGGCAGCGGGGCTCTAGGCTGCTAGCCAACAGGCGATATAAGTAACACCGTGTCTACACAGACAACACTGCGTTGCCCTAACTATGTGGACCTAAGCACTACGCTTCTTGAAGAGATGGAGTTATTAGATTGATGTAGTGGGCAGCTTACATCGGCGGGAGCACCATTCTGGTGTAGACACTTACATAATTAGGTTGAGTAAGCTGAATTTTATGTCAACCGAACTCTGGAATGTAGACCAGGCCTGAGTATCTTTCCCAGACCCGAAGAAGAGCTGTGTAGTTCAAAAGCTTGTCTTTCGTCAATAGAATTAGGTCCAATAAAAGATATTGCCTCCCTCACCATGTCTCTCTAAAGTTACTATTTGGCAACTTGACAATATTTTGTTCATTACATTACATTACTATCTTTGATCAGTTTTTCATCTGTTTTAATTTTGGCATATGCATTCTATACAATAGTTCTGTATGGGATAAAACATGGTTTTTAAACTGCTTAATAAACAAATTGGATAAGACACAGAACTAAATTCCTTATTTTTAATAATAATGGCAGAAGAGTGAAATGAGAGGGCTTGAGACCTTGAATTATTTCTGAAGTATTTTGCAGACTTTTAACACCCACTACCAAATGTAATTTTTATCCACATGGAACGTTTTTGTTAGAAAAACGAGCTTTTTTTCTATTCACCTGCAGAGCAGTTAATTATTATGCACCCCCTTAAAAATAGCAAATACGGAAATCCATCTTGCCAAGAATAAAATTGGGTCAGTTAGAATAGCAAGGTTTTCAGTTCAAGATTATAGCATGTGTCCAAGTTAATTTGCAGTTTTCGACATATTCCCCTCCCCCCCGGACCTCTACCAGCTAAGAACTGGAAACCTTTGCATCTCCTAGTAATATGTATTGGACTGATATGGCCTGTGCAGCAACCCTCTTGGAATGTTGGACTGTCCAGCCAATGAAAGATTGTGTGTGTGTGTGTGTGTGTGTGCGCGCACACACACCCTTCCTCAACCCTGAACTGCTTTATTTCTTTAGTAACTCGTGGTGATGCACACTAGTGCTAAGGTCTACAGCTCTGTTATAATAGGTGTTGCACTTGTATGCAGCTTAGGGTCAGAACCAAATCTGTCAGAATTGACAGCAGTGAATGTCCTACCCCAGAAGTTCACTACAGTTTTATTTGCCTCCACAGTGACAGGCACAAACAAGCAGATCTCTCTGCTTCAGCACTTTTTCCAAGGAAAATGCTAAACTTTATTTCAAATTTCTGAATGTTTGGCTCAATAATTTGATTGATTAATTCCCAGCTGTCTGCCAAGGCTGAATTCCCCTTTTCTCACAATGCAATTGGGTGGATAATTCTCAGCACCTGGTTACATTGTTCACCTTCATGGAGTGTAACATGGAATATTAATGCAGAAAAGTCCAGTTTATAGATATGTTGATTTCTGTGGCGTATGTGCATACACATACATAGGAAAATTCTTCCTTTGGGGAGGATGGCCAGCAGAGTACTGTTTTAACCACGATCAGGAGGTCTGCAGCTGTCCTAAACAATAGTTTATATACCCCTCCTCATTTTCTCTAGTAAAATATAATAGAGGGGTGTGGGGGGCGGGGGGGGGGGGAATATTGGGCTGTCATCACCTGCCGTTCTGTGGGTTGCCATGGGCTAACTACTGGGCTGTCATTTCCAACTGAAACTGTGGATCACCACACTTTAATGTCCAGGATATTGTCCTCAGCTTCTGCCTTCCCTTCCAACCTGCAAGCAGCTGGCCATGAAGTAATGAGAAGGCTAGTAACCCAGATGTGGAAGAACAAGCAGGCAGTAGGAGGCCCACCATTTATCTTTCTAGTCCCACTGTACACCATTTTATTAGGCCAGAAGATTCCTTTGTGTGCACCAATCCATATTCAGCATAGTATCACTAGTGGAATTAAACATGGCTATCTTTCCTGGTGACCAGGGTTCAACATTTCTAAGTGGGGGAGACTTTCCGTTGAAAGTCTGCTGTACAGGCCCTTCACAGGCAGCCAAGACCAGGCAGACATCACCTCAGCCCTCTCCTTTGGCTATGAAAGCTCTGAGGTGGCATCATACCAACCCAATAAAAAGGAAAATATTCTGAAACGGCTATCTGACACTGTAAGTGCCTCCACATGCTTTCACAAGGAGGGATAGTATTGCAGGTATGGTCCCTCTCAACCTAAAGATCTTATGGCCTAACTGGGTTCTCCCTGGGAAACGGTGTGGGTTACAAATCTGTTTCATGCAAATATATGGGGCTTTGAACCTTGAGATTAGGCACTCGGGCAAATGAGTTTCCAAGTCTTAGTGCTACAATGGGAAGCTTCATGGAAAGCTGAGGCTACTCATAGTAATTGGAAATGTCTGCTTACAATTTTTGGCTCCTGCCGGACACCATAGAAAGAAATACATGTCATATAGCTAATTGAAATAGTCTCTGAAGTACACAAGAGGAAAGACCACTCTGCAAGTTGTAACTAGAATAAGTACAGGGTGCTGAGGTAAAGTTGGCAGTGGCTCTCAATTGGCAGACAAAGAAGTGGGAACCAATGGATGGAAGGAAAGAGAAGGGTAGCATGCTGAAAGAATTCACATAAGTATTGTTTTTTTTTTAATAGTACATATCAAACTTACCCTGCCTTATTTTTGGTAAATTCTGCTGCATTTACTGACTCTTATAATAAGAGGATAGAACTAACATTTAAAAAACCAAAGATCTACTGTGGCTTTAAAAGACTGCAGACTCTATGCTCAAAAAATTAAAACAAAGTTTAAAGAATCTTTATAAAAATGTTTGGATGAGTAATATTCAGCCATTAAAATATAAAAAAAATAAAATTCATGCCACTTTTATTATGAGATTTGGCACTCAAGTGGCATTGGAGAATCTGCATGGGCTGTGGGCTCAGGTTTGGGAGGCATTTGTCATAAAAGTATTGGAGAGCTAATTCACTATTTAAGTCTTTGCAGGCCATGCTCCCCGCCCCCCCCTTTCAATAATTAATTTAGGCTCCATTGTTGTGCCTTGATTAGTGTAACCTACTCCATTCTCCCTACTTCTTTGCCTCTCCTCCCTCACAATTTACCTACAATGAGGCTTCTGAAGTATAATATGCTGCTTCCCTTTCTCCAGCCATGTTGCTCTCTACTTGAATCCCATCACTGCCTCTCTCTTACTGCAGAATATTCATGCTCCTTGTCTTCACCTAAACCTCCACTATAAATTCCTCCTCCCTGTACTCTCCTCACTGCTTCCTTCTTTTCTTTCTACCACTCCTTTGGTTTTATGGGCTCATTTCTGCTACTCCTATACTTGGAACAGTCTGCCAAATGCCTCTTCTCCCTATCCCTTCTTAAACCTTACTTCTTCCAGGAAGTCCTCATATGTCAGCCCTCATCTATGCCAGGAAGGTGTTTTTTTCCCCTCTATGACCTAAGGTTTGAATTTAAACTGATATACTGGTATAATCCTCTGTGTGGATAATCTTCTTCTGGCGTATGGGTGGCTTTTTTCAGTTTAATTGTTTGCTTGGGAAAGGGTTTAAGCTAAACTGAAAAGGGAAGTTCTGATACCAGTATAATAGTGTCCACACGGGGGCACAAGCTATTTAACTGCATTTGTTTTTTCCTGGTAAAATTTTCCTGTGTAAGGAAGGTCTTAATTTTCTCACTAGCATTCTCTGTTGATTGACCTTTAACTGGATGGTTGTACTATATTTAGGATTAAATCTTTCTCTGCAGATGGGGGAAATGAAAAAAAATTCTGAGGTCATAAAAATATCAAGGTCGCTTGAATTAGCCAGTAGATTACTTCAGCATGTACATAGTTCTTTGTTTCTTTAAGATATCCACCTAAACCAGCCACAGTCCCCTGATACATGAGCTCCAAGGAGAAAATTGTTGCACACTACGTATAAATTATCACGTTATATTTGAAGAGGACCAAGAATTTCCAAAACGAAAATAATTTTAATGGTGCTTCCTTGTTCAAACAAACCTCAAAAGCCAACATTGAGGTTTCTGTTCTGGTCTCTTCTTTCAGAAAGATATAGTTAAACTGACAAGAATTCAGAGGAGACTAATCCAGTGATTAAGGGTCTGGAGGGATTGTTCTATGAAGAAAGATTAAATAACGTACACAGGTATGGATTGGCTAAATAATTGTATCAGATGGGGGTGGACATGGACATATCAGTCTAAGTATCTTGAAGATGTGAACACCAAGGAAGAAAGAGTAAATTGTTCAGAGTGGCACAAAGGAGTGGAACAGGGCATAGTGTGACTAAATTAAGCAAAGGAAAATTTAGACAGAAGATTAGGAAAAACCTTCCTAACAGAAAGATGGATTTGATTATGGAAAAGTCTCTCCCAAGATAAGTTGTGGAAAGATCATTGAGACCGTTAAAACTAGACATACAGAGGACTGAAAAGCAAAATCTATGGCACAATTCTACGCTACAAAGGAGGGATGGGCTACATGACCTATTGGATCTCTTCTGTGTCTAACTACTGGGACAATAGTGTGGCTTAGACAGCTCAAAATCCTCTTGGAGTTGATGTTACCTGACTCGCATAGAGGATGGACCAGTCCAGCAGCCTACAATGATGTAATCAAATCACAGGAAAGAATTGATATTTTATAAATTGTGTTGTGCATATTCCCCCAGTTCTCACAACAAATTTGTCTTTAAGGTTAATTTAGATTTCTTCCTCCATATCTAGGATTTATTTTAATTATTTCTATTTTTATCCCATTTTATTTTTATTATTTGTATTGTGGTACCATCCAGAAACTGCATTCAGGATCAGGATCTCGCTGTGTTAGGTGCTTTACAAACAACAGGACTCCAACCTGCAAGTAGTTAGTTCCCCAGTCCTGCAGACAGGACTGAGGAAGTAAATGGGGACTCCACATGTGCTCTCTGGGTGTATATATGTGAGTAGCAGTAGGGTACTCTGTCCAGTTTTGGTGTTTACATTTTTAAAAGGATGTGAAAAATAGAGGGTGCAGAAAAGAGCCAGAAAAATTATTTGAGGGCTGGGCTTTACAGTGAGACGCTTTTTGTATAGTCTTTTTTTAATGAGTTTTTAATTCTTAACCTGTCTTAGTATTTGCCTTGCCATTTTCTACTTTTATATTTAATCTTAGCCTTATCTAGCTGTTTGAAGGATACCCTTTTTAATGTAACCCTTGCCTTTTACTATTGCATATTTTACCCAAGTCTTTTCTATTTTTAAATTTGTTTTGAACTCTTGCCTATCTTCAAGGTGGATGACAGATGAATGATGGAAAGTTTGTTGCTGCTGCTGAAGGTGTTTGAATTGCTGCTGAACTTGATAGAATGCAAGGTAAATCAGAAGAGTAGATTAATAGTCCAGAATCAAGGTGCTATGCCACTGGGGAAGCCGTGGTCTTTGAAGATTGTACTGAAGTATGATGGAATAAATGAGTGAGTGCTATCATCTGAGGACTTTAATAGAAACACTGTGTATTTAAGTAAAATTTTAAACAAATGGAATGGTGAAGATTGAAAATTGTATTTAACATACAGGAACTTCTGCATTGCTATTGAATAGCATAATTCATACCCAGTTCTCTCCTCAAATCCTTGGAATTCTGAAATGAAAAGTATTTTACCACCTGAAGATATGCCAGAATGTATATATCTTACTTGATATATATTCCGAGTTGTAGAATTAAGGGAGTAAATGACATGCTTTGAGCAGAAAAAAGAATGAGAGATCTTTTGAAAGAGATGTCATATATTTTGGTAGGTTCAGCAGTGCATAAATCTTGGTCTTTATTAATCCTTAAGTATTTCGAGATTAATCTTAAATTTTGTCATCAATGGCCAGTTCTCCACACTCTCCTATACTAACCTCTTGAGACTCTTCCCCTTCCCCCCCACTTTTTTTTAACAAGAATATAAGAGCACAAAGGCGTCCTCAGAGTGATTGCCCGTGCATGGTTTAAGTGTGTGCTCGTAAATCGCCATTAGTCAGGAATAGTTACGGAACAAAAATTTAGGTAGCTTCTCGCAGTTTACTAAAATTATTCTCAGTTTTGAGAAAAATGTTTTGTTTTTGAAATCAAGAGAAGTGAGCTTTCTAGAATGGGTGTTTGCAGTTTTACAATTTAATATACCGGCACGTCAAGATTTTCAGTTTATTTTTACAATAGGGCCTTCAGAGATCTTTCCTTACAGCTTAGTCTGTTCTCTTTCCTTCCCTCCCCCAAATATTTTCTCAAACTGTTTTGTTTTATGTACTGTGACATTTACTTTGCTTAACAATGTTTGAAAAATACATAGGAAATAGCTCCTCAGTTTTTTTTAGCCCAAATAAATTGAAATGCTGCACAAATCTCTGCAACAGAACAAAAGTGTTGATCAAGTTTCAACATTTTAAATCAACCCCTGTGATTAGTAGCTTGGGAATTAAGAGGACAAACTCTTCTGAATTTGAGGGAACAACCATTTTAGTTGCCAACTAGGGCTGACTTTAAATGGACCAGCTGTCCATATTAGGAGCAGAGGGTTGCTAAGGTTACGGTGGCTGTTTGAAGAAGAATGCAGCTGAGAGGGCAAGTTCTTGATGTGTGAGCTGAGGGAAGGAATTTAGTGTGATCATGCATCAGCCCTCCTAATCACATGTTCAAAAAGTGCTGTGTGGGCGGTATGTAGAAACTACAATTCTGTGTGCTGGCTCTTGTGTGTGGTTACATTAATTTTGTTTTTCTAGGTGTCAGATTTATTAGTTTTATCATGAAAATGTTATGCTTTTGTTTTGGGCAAGAGGTAGAGAGAAGAGCAGAATAAATTCAACATAATTTGAATAATTCTGTGAATATATTTAATTTTAAAAAAATGCTTATACTTAACCACTTATTATCATAGACAAAAAAAAAAAGTGTACTTTATATAATACCTTCAGCGCCACCATTCAGGATTTTAGATTTTATTCACCTTTCATAATCTGGCCACAGCACCAATCAAAACAATTTCCCAGTACCTTTACTTCCCACTTGCATCTCCTTCACTGTAGTTTTGGGACTGTTTTAGTTTGATATTAGCGACACTACTTTTTTCCTCAAGTACTTGTTCTCTTTTTGTTATGACTGATGCCAGACAGATGAAATTGCAGGATTATGCTCAGTGACCCCACTCATCTTTCTCAACTGTTAAAATACCCCACTGTCTCTCAAATAGACAAAATGGGAAGCTAGTTGCTGTTAGATCTTCATTTGCCAGAGAATGCAAGGCAAGGACTCAGCAGGACATCTTGAAGGAACAGTTAATTTGAAGAAAGGCTGCATACACGGGGATGTATGGGAAAGAACATCATGACCCTTCTGAATCTTCTTTCAAGGGTTTCTGCCTTTTTAGACATCCAACTACCTCTTTAAACTACTCTCTTTCCATGGGAGAAGTTTCCTCCTCTGAAACCTATCGCTTTTTCTCTGTTCTATTTCCAAACTCCTAGTGAATTTTCCAGTCTAGGCTAATAAGCACAAATCTGGTTTTTCCTCAAATAACTCTTAAGAAGTTCATCCCTTTGGGTGGGAGGGATAGCTCAGTGGTTTGAGCATTGGCCTGCTAAACCCAGGGTTGTGAGTTCAATCCTTGAGGGGGCCATTTAGGGATCTGGGGCAAAAATTGGGGATTGGTCCTGCTTTGAGCAGGCGGTTGGGCTAGCTGACCATCTAAGGTCCCTTCCAACCCTGATATTCCGTGATTTTATGATTCTATGACAGCTCCAAGAGGCTTGCCTGCACAGCCAGCAATTAATGATTTGAAGCAAAATTTTGATACAGAAGAGATGTTGCATGTGATGCCTTATCCCAGGATAACCTCATAGCAGCAACACATGCTCTCATGACCGTAAACTCAGTTGCAGTCCCCTTTCCACAGGGCTTCTCCAGAGCTTACAGCTTGTGCAGTATGAGACAGCACTTACTTATTTTCAGCATTTTACACAAACCCTGCCTTCTTTATATTGCCCCAAAGTGGTGAATGGAATATAAATCGATACATTTTCAAACTCTTACACCACAAACTGGTGTAATCTAAAGGATTTGGCATCATTCTAGGAAGACACTCTAGCCAGAAAAAAGGCAAAGGTCAGAGTAAGAACTGTTTAAGTCTAAATAGGATACCGGGCTTAATAGGATTTGCCACATCTGAGCAACCAATGGTCCCTCTTTTGGTCTTTGTATTCTACCACAGTGTCCACTACTAAATTATTCAGATGAAGCCTAGAGAAAGAATATAGTGCCAACGAGTAAGATAGCCATCAACTAAGTTCAGAGGGTTGACTGCATTGTCACCTTATGCTCCTTATTTTCTGGAGGGAATAAGGTGGTTCTTAAGGATGGTCCCTTTTGTTTTATTCAATAACATTTTTTTCTATATGGTAGGTTTCCCATCTGTTTCTGTCTGTCCAATTGCTGACACTAACTTAGGGCTGGTCCACACTAGGGGGGGGGGGGGGGCGGGAATCAATCTAAGATACGCAACTTCAGCTACGTGAATAACGTAGCTGAAGTCGAATATCTTAGATCGATTTCAAAAGGTACTTACCCCGGTCCACACCGCAGCAGGCAGGCTCCCCCGTCGACAGCGCTTCCTCCGCTCACGGAGCTGGAGTTCCGGTGTCGACGGGGAGCGGCTCTGGGATCGATTTATCGCGTCTAGACGAGACGCGATAAATCGATCCCAGAACATCGATAGCTACCCGCCGAATAGGGCGGGTAGTGTAGACGTAGCCTTAGTGTCTGGAGGACTTTCCAGTTCTATCTGAACACACATCTGTGTTTTGTATAGGCCACCCAAAGCCGTCAGCAGTCAGAGTATTAGTTTCTTGCCCAGAGAATTGAGTGGATTCCCATGCAGCCTATCTGCTGCATTATATAGCAGGATTCTGACATAATGTCATCACACAGTACAGCCCCTCATTTTGAAGACTTTCTTTGAGGTATCAGTATTTCAGTGGAAACCCTGCATTTTGCTGAATATTGATAAATGCCACAGTGGAACAGTGATTTTGGTGGGAGTCAGAAAAATTACAAGATTTGTTTTTAAATTACATAGAAGTCTGGCTGTATTTTCTCCAGACACTACAGAGTTAGCACCTTTTTCATTGGGCTGTTTTTGGTAATAAGGTCCTTAAAGCACAAGGACTCTGGGTATAAATCTGTCCTATCTAGGTTTCATAAAATTGAGGTTCCAAGTAAAGACAATGTTATTAACCACTATCATAATATTCAAACAAATAAAAAGCAAATAAGGCAATTAAAAAAAGTATTGGAGGGAAAGGAATGAGAGAAATATAACAGATAGGGGACCAACTGTGATTGTTGTTTTCTAAGGGAAGAGGTGACAACTTACACTCTTTGCAGGCAGATAAAAATATTTTATCAGAGGGGTAGCTGTGTCAGTCTGGATCTGCAAGAGCGACAAAGAGTCTTGTGGCACCTTATAGACTAACAGATATATTGGAGCATACGCTTTTGTGGGCGAATACCCACTTCATCAGACGCATGTTCACACCTCCAGATCAGCTGCTAGCAGTGGACCTCATCCTCCCTGATTGCATTAACCTTGTTATCTCAAACCTGATTCTTGCCTGCATATTTATACCTGCCTCTGGAAATTTCCACCACATGTGTCTGACGAAGTGGGTCTTTGCCCACGAAGGCTTATGCTCCAATATATCTGTTAGTCTATAAGGTGCCACAAGACTCTGTCGCTCTTAAAAATATTTTAGGCACTTTTAAAAAAAATTGTGAAATAAGTACTAGGATCAATTTCAGGATATAGTAGATTCCATGCTCTGGAACCCTCCTCAGTAAAGGCATATTAGTTTTACCAATCTGAGATTCAAAGATGGCTTGCTGAAAGGCTGTTGGTGTATGACTGCAGACACCTGTCAAAATGAGGCCTCAGCGTCTAACATAGCTTGGGCCTATAGCATTAAAAGTTTGAAGAACCAACAGTCTCAGTTTATAGTCCATCCGTCAATTTAGGGCAATGTAAAGAAGGCAGGACTGGTGTAAAATACTGAAAATAAATGTGTGCTGTTGAATACTGAGTAAACTGGAAGCTCTGGAGAAGCCCTATGGACAGGGAATTGCAATTGAGTTTATGGTCATGAGATCATGTGTTGCTGCTACAAGGCTACCCTGGGATAAAGAAAGATGTAGTCTGTGCAAATTGTGCAACTGTGAATTTGTTCTATCTATAATATGGCAACTGTTGTGGCAAACTAAATGTTCCTTAAAAGGGGAAATGTTTGAAATGAGGATTTCATAACTCATGAACTCAATCCTTTAAAAACACATTTTTTCCTTAACTCTGTGAGAGCACCCAGTACTCAAGTATTTTTCATTAAGTATGTAGGTTGATTTATAAAATACACTCCTTATGTGCTAAATCCAAAACCAAAACAAGCCTCTTGTTCTCAAATTTAATGACTGTGTTGTAGGAAGAAGTCAGCTAGTGGTGATTTGAATCAGTAAATGCTGCTGTTAGTGATGTGACATTCCATATTCTTGATCAGAGCTAGTTTACTGTTAGAAAACCAATTTTAGAAGTATATGAGAAGCTCGTTAAGGTGGGACAACAGTGGGGATTTCACTCTCCAAAGCCAATCATCCAAGCTCGGTAGCAGCGTATTTTTTGTCATCTTGGATGTGCTTCTTCTGCTATCAGATATCTTGTGAAAACTCTCTTAGGTTGTAGACATGATAGCTGTCCCAGACAAGCGGCAGTGATAGTGGTTGAACTGAAGATATATTCCAGTGGTTCCGAACCTGCGGCCTAATCAGCACACAGCTGTGGCCCATGTGACCTCCTCAGAGCCAAACAAGTAGTATTGGGTGAGGCCCACAGTGGTAAATGGATTGAGAACCACTGATGTATTCTGTGGGCCGGATGAATCACTACTTGAAAATAAGCATCCTGAAGGTCAAGAGCAGAAAATCAATTCTGTGCTTTTAAAGAGTTGATTATGGAAGCTAGTGTCACCATTCTGAATTTGAGCTGGTGTATTAATTTTAATTGTCTGAGGTCTAGAATATGATGCACTCACACGTGCATGCACACACGTTTGTTTTTAATAGGGAAGTAGTGTGAATAGAAATCTTTTCCTCTAAATTCTTGAGTTGATACTTGTATTGCTTCCTAGTTGAAATAAGGAATCCACTTTCATCCCTCATTTTTTTTCCATGGAAGATTGGTTCTTGAAGAGGAATGGGGAAGGGGACTTAAAAGAGGGCAAAGACTAGAATGTAATGTTATAGTTATTCATGCATAGATATCTACATTTTAAGAATATTTTATGCTGGAATTGTTTGGCAGAGAATAAGCCCTTTCTTCAACATACTGCTCTTAAGAGTTCTACAAGAGGCAGTGTCCAAGCAGCAATAGCGGCGTCATTTTTAGAGCTATGCTAATTTGAGTTCTCATTAATACAGAGTTAAATATTAAGTATTAAAAATGGTTCATTCTGGGGGCCCCTCCATGTCATTTAAAAAGTGGATGTTCACCGTCTCCATGACAACTAGACCTAGATGACATCTTTGCTCTAAGGCTGAGCTCCAGAGTTCTCTGCCTACAAGCTGCGCGCACACAAGATTATTGCAGGAGCTTCTGCAGAATTCTTAAAAGATTATCAACTAAGTTTGTCTCAAATTCTTCATTGGCTCTGAGGTTTTTCCTCAAAATGACTAAACTTAAAAAAATTAGGTTGGCTTCCTGAGGAGAACAGCACCTCGCCTCCTCACCCTCTCCAGAAATGGCAGACAGCAGGTCACAGGAATTCAGCTCCCAGCCAGCACGTGGGCAAGGTCCATGTTGAGACAGTTGAGCAGACTGCATGGAAACTTCTTTCATGGAGACCAGGCCAGCAGTGTAATTACACTGGGGCTAAGTTTTTCCCCTTCCCCAAAATATGGGATCCCTTTTCTTTTCTGCTTGTTCTGAAAGCTCTGAGTTTTCACTGGAGCCTCCTGAATCTTGGGGTAAGGCATGGTCTCACCCCATGACAACCAGGAGGAAGAAATTCCGGTTTCGAGCCAGTTAGTAGGTATGGACTGTGCCGAGATGGCTGAGAAGGCTACAAAGCATCCTCCCTTTACCACAAGCTATTTTACCTGCAAGGCCACAGCTGTGTCATTGCCTGTGACCTCTCTGATACCAATGGGTCACTTGTCTCCAGTGGCTCCAGCTCACACCTCATTCTGTGCAGTCAGTTCTTGCTCAACTTCGACCCAGCAGCAAGGAGCATGAGGTAAAATGATTTGAATCCCCTCCTTGGGAGATGAGCCTACTACATCTCCCCTTCTATCCTCCGGAATTCACACAGGAGGTCATAAAGAGGCTACTCTTTTCCTGGTAGAGAAATGAAGGATATATGCTTGCAGACTGTCCTTTCAGTCTCTCTGGTAATGCACTTTCCCCCTCAGAGGGCTCCTTCCCATGTCTCTCGAAGATTTGATCCAAGGACTGGTGAAGAGAGGTTTTAAGACTTTGCGAGAAACATTCAAGAGTGTCCCATCTAGGTCCACTAGGAGAAATCTCTGAAGTTGAGGCTTTTGAGCAAGATGCTCAGACTGTTGACTAAGCTTTCCATAGTTAAGCACAAATTGCAGAGGGAGAGAGTCTAACTTCACAGGTGCTTATGGATTTTTAGAAAATGAAACACAAACAAAACAACTTGCAAAGTTGAAGAAGAGCGGTGTTATTCATCACCTAATTTGAGGGTGAGAGTTTAAAATGGAGTGGCAATTCACTACCCAAAGTCTTCATTGGGCTGCCTAAGGTTAAGCCTGTTGTGACCTCCTTGTTAAAGGGCATAGTCATACCAGTTGAAGGGTGTAATCTTGCTAAACTCACAGATGAGAATAAAATCACTCAGACTAAATTTGGATACAGTACACTCAGCCTGAGCGTTTGGGTGCAGTCTTATTGTGAAGGTCTATGCTTAACTGTTAGCAGCTTGTGAGCATGCAGGGAGGAAAAGAAAAACAATCTACTCTAAACTAGATTTCTTTAGTAGCTTTTTTAGGACTGATGCTTCACCTGATTCTGACTTGCTGTATGTAGTATTGTAGCTATGTTGGTCCCAGGATATTAGAGAGAGATGGTAGGTGAGGTAATATCTTTTTATTGGTCTGAAGTTCTGTGTAAGCTCGAAAGTTTGTCTCTCACCAACAGAAGTTGGTCCAATGAAAGTGATTACCTCATCCACCTTGCTGAACATTCAAAGCTTCCAAAGTTGTGTCCCGGGGGCAGCTATGGATGCACTTGAAGAAACTGGAATTACAGGCTAAACTCTGATATCCTTCCAAATATCTTGTTGTAAGCATTTTGAGAGCATAGAAGCAAAGCAGATGCTGAGACTTTGGACAAGGGAATAAATCCTTCCCAGTGAGAGAGACTTCAAATTACCTTATCTCAGCAGGTATTTCCTTTGAAGCCAATCCTCCTCCAGATTCCAGCATAGCTATTACAAATTGGGAAGCGGCCATTCTCTCTCGTGGACTTAGAAAACCAAGACTGGGATTCTCTGGAAAACCATCTAGCCTTGCAAGCTTCTCTTATTTTTTGGGTTTCCCAAGTTTGGGAAGAACTCCCTCCCCTGAGCAGGGATGCTTCAGGGTGGACCCGGATCTAGAAGTGAATCACCTCCAGAGAATAGGAGCTTGAGATAATCAGGGAAGGATATTCAGTAGAACTCACTTATTGTCCCAGGGAGAAGTTTATCCTTTACTCTCAGTAAATTAAATCCGCACTATCAGCAAGAACCTTTGTAGCATCAGAAGATGAAGCATGCAATAGTCCATCTCCCACACATTGAAACAATAAGAACCAGTTCTGTGAGAGACGAATATTTTGGAAGAGGCAAAAGATTCTTTGTGGTACAAATTTTAGATCTCTGATCCCTCAAAGTCCAGAAGGCGATCATATATTCCAGTTAGAAATACTGAAATCCATCATTGCAGCATTTTTTCCCCCAAGACTTTGGAATATGAAAATAAACCTCCCAGAGATCTACTGAAGATGTGATTGGGGAGACTCGCCCGGAGATACTTTAGTCTCTGCTACAACAAAGTATTCCCTTTTTGGATTCGTAACTTCTACATGGATATTCACAAATGCCATTTCATCCCTTCCTTCAAGTGAACGGGATACATGTTTACCCTTGTCTGGACAGCCTTCTCGTCATATTACACTGGACCCAGTAGCCATTGCTAACAAGCCTTCAGAAACATGGCTTTGAGCAAACAGGTATGAAGAGCCAATTACAGTCCTCGCAAAATTTCAGCATCTAAGTTATTGTCTGGAACAATCTCTTTATTTGGGGGCGGCAGGAGGGAGAGAAAAGAAAATAGTGTCTTATTTGCCAAACATGAGCCACATCTCTCTGGAAAAATCTGACTCAGCTCCTGGGCTAGTTGGTCTTGTGTGTATGCCTGGCACAATTCTTGCTTTGCTTCCAGCCATCCGTTGCAACAAAATAGTATATAAAGTGCTTGGTCCAGATCCAGTATTGGTATCTCAATGAACTCATTCTTAATATTATATAACAGCTGCCTGATGTTGGGTCTGGAGGAACTAGTCATCTGCACAGATACCAGACCCCATGTAAGGGGGACAGAGCTGGACTCCTCGTTGAGTTGGGAGAGGGATATAGCTCAAAGACAAGACATGGAGTATAACCTGTCTCGTTCTGTGGGCCGTCAAGCTTACTCCTGCATTTCCAGCATTTTTGATTCTTTGGAAACATAGTCTGTATGTGCCTGTGAAGGCTGAAGATCTTCCGCCCTGCAGGGAGAAGCATGTTTCTCCCGAAGGCACAGACATACATGTATGCTCACTTGCTCTCCCTCCCTCCCCCCATGGTTCTACACAAAGAAGGAAAGTCGGCATCTGAAGATGTATTTAGAACCAAAGGAATGCAGTTTAGATCAGCTAGCCTTTCTGTGCCTCACAGGTCAGGCTTAAAGCCTATTTGTGAACCCATTTGCATCCAACTCCAGTTGGAAAGCCGAGATGTACCATGTGAGATGCACACTCAGAAGTGGAGGCTGTGGGCCCCATATCTTTGAAAGTGGGGATAGGAAGGAAACAAAAAAAGGAGACTTTTAGCCCAACTCCCTGCAGCCACTGAGGATCAAAATAGTAACAGATTGTGAAGGAGCAGACTACAGTGATTACACCTCATTAACCCTCATGGCTTGGTTCTTAGACCTGACCCATTGGAACCTTGTCTCAGACCCCATCCCTGCTTCTCGTGCCCCCGTCCCTCCTACCCAATACTGCAACAGGGACCCATCTTGAACCAATATCCAGTGCTGCCTAATCAGTCAGCTGGGAAGCAGATAGGAAAAAATTACAGAAGCTCATTCTAAGAAGTTGATAAATATTCTCCTAGAAAGATAAGGTGGGTAAGGTAATATCTTTTATTGGATCAACATCTGTTGGTGAAAGAGACAAGCTTTCAAGCTACACAGAGCTCTTCAGGTCACATTCTGGGGTGAAATCCAGCCCAGTGAGGGGTTGTCACTGTGTGCCCTGTAAGTGCCTCAAAATGCCTTCCTGCTTCTCAGCTCCTCAGAGCTAAGATCAAGCGTAAGTAGTCTCTCGGCCTATCAAAGGCTATGTTCAAGTGTCTTGATGTTTTTGGTCTTTTGGCCCCGAGATGAAAACCTTGTCTGTGTCTCTTGAACCGCGAAGTACAAATATTATCTTCTAAGCTAATATCTGTTCTTATCAGTTTAATATCTGCTGTAGCTCTCTTGACGGAGTGTTTCCAGCCAGCATACAAGCACGCACTGAGTAGCTGTGTTAAGGAGCTTGGGTTCAGCACTCTGATCCCGTAGCCTGCTTGTTATACCACTGTCACTCTCTGGCTTCCATCAGCCTTGATTACACCTGGGAAGATGAGCTGAAGAAGAGCTTTCTGTAGCTCAAAAGTTTCTTTTTCACAACAAAAGTTAGCCCAATAAAAGATACTACATCATCTACTTTGTGTTTCTAATGTCCTGGAACCAGTGTGGCTACAACAGCAGTGCAAAAAACCATTCTCCTAGCATCTGTGGAGGAAATTCACAAATGATATCTATGTATCACGTGATGTTTTTATATTGGTGTTACAAGGAATACATATCAAGGAAAGTCAGATGATGCAAAGGACACAGCGGTGTTGGGTTTTGGTTTTTTTTGCAAGACACCCTGACAATGGATGTCAAGGTCAACACTTCTTTGTTTTAAAACAGTGGTCCCCAAACTTTTCATGGTTGCCTCCCTGACCCCTGTTGGCCTTCCCCTCTCCCTCCCTCCCCCCCCCCCAACCGAGGCCAGAAGCGGGGCCACTGCTCCGGGGGGGGAGGCGCAGACAAGGTTAAGGAGGGGCAGCGGCTGGGGTCAGGAGCGGAGCCAGGATTGGGGAGCTGCGGTGGTTGGAGGCCAGGGCTGGGGATGAAGAGGGGTTGGGTGGCACTCCCTCCCTGCCCCCTCTGGGGGCTGGCCCCAGACCCCACTGTGACCCCTGAATGTTCCTCCATGCCATTCTAGGGGGGCGAGCCCTACAGTTTGGGGAACCACTGTTTTAGAAAGACAAGTCAGTTTCTGTTGGCATATTGAACTGTAAGAAATACATAAGAATCTCTCATTATTGCCATATAATAGATTCCTAACAACCGCCACTCTTAGTCCTCTGGCAATATGCAGGCTCTTGGCATGATCTTGATCTATGTTATACAAGTTCTAATAGAACTACCTTTCAGTATTGCAGGTGGGTAGGTGTCTTTCCCTTCTCACTGAAAGTATCTTGCTTATTCATGACTTTCTTGTCCAAGAGTTTGTTTCTGGCAGGCTCTCTATGAAACCTGACTTATACGTTCTCTCAAACATGATAGTTCTGTGAATTAGCCAGCCCTTCATCTCCAAGGTTACTACAATCTTTCTTATATAATAGGAAATGTTTGGATTCACCCAGAAGGGCAACACGACATCCTAAAGAAGTAGAAATACATAAGTTAGATGAGAACAAAGCCTAAAGATAAAGATGTTCATAGCAGAGGCATTCAAAGCTCTTCTCCTTTTGTTTCTATGCACTCTGAAAAGAGCAGTGACTTTTTTGTGGATAGAAATCTTAAAAGGAAATCCGTAAGACTACTAAAGGGTTTTCCATCCACATTTTCAGACACTAGAGTTGACAGCCTAAAGCATTTGGTAGAAGGGTGTTAAGGATTACTAGGATACCCTGTTCTGTAAATTCCTTTTCAGTTCTACAGGAGTAAATGAAATCCTCCCTCCCTAGGGATGATTTACTGCTTCCCACTGTGAAGACTCTGACATGGAGGAGACTGAAAGGGAAAAATCTGTCTTATCCATGAATTTTCATTCGAGGAACCTCCATGTTGCAGTCTGACCCTTCCTCAGAGAATTGATTAATGTCCAGTTCTCTCTTCTCCCCCGCCCACTATTGTTTACTTTCTTAAGAAGTTTGAAACAGAAGAGGGTATTCCTCCAGGAAATGCCTAAATTTCTTGTCAAGGCTCTGCTGCAAATGGTTTGTGTTGACTAGCACTTACAAACTTTTATACAGCTTCCAAAGCTGGAAAAAAAATACTCTCCAGAATGATCGTTAGTTCTTCCTGAGGTGCACTGAAGCCCATGCTCAGGGAAGGGATTTAGTATGCTTCCCCTTGCCATAGAGATGGGGACTGCCCTACTATGAAGACTATCTGACATGGAGGGTTCTAGAAAGAAAACTCACAGGTAAGACAGAATTTTCCCTTTCCAGTGAAGGGACTTGAAATACTGTACACTAAATTTGAAGTCTGAACAAGTTGCAGACTCAAAAGCTTGTTTTTTCTTAATTATAGAATTTAGAAAAAATAATCAGTCACTTTTGTTTTTTCCCCTCACATAATTCAGTGCTGGTGTTACCACTGGTATTTTCAGCAGAATGCTTCTGTTAAATAATTGACAACAGTGTGTTTTTTTCACATACTTGCCCAGGATTATAAAATGATTTCAGTTTTAAAAGTCAAGTTCTGATTTTACCAAGAAGAATCTGAAAGCAGAAAAATGTTTAGTTATCTGCTTTGTGATGGTCTTCCAGTAGCATACTTAATTTAACCTGAAAAGTGAGCAAACCAGACACTTAATAAAAATGTGATTAAATGGCAGCGTTTACTCTGTAGCTAAAAGAGCAGTTTTTTAAAGTGAATTTGAAAATTATTTGAGGGATTGTTATATTTCAGTTTAAGTAGAAGTAACTGTCCAGCAGGCAGTGACTTGAATTCACTGCCCAGAGGGGACGCCGTGAAATAGAATTCTTCCCAGGTTCAATCCACATCACAAACATAACATGTTTTTCCAGTTATTCAACTTTCCTCCTTCAAAATCTCAGGGATTTATCCTGAAGCTTCAAATGCAACTAATTTCCAATTTTTTTTAATAAGCTGGCCCTAGAATTAAACTATGGTGTTTAAGTGGGGGACAAACAGAAATTGGACTTACTGATGGTGAAACCTTTAATGTTTCTGTCATTTTAAGAATGTCTTCATTAAGTTCCAAATTGAATGTAGCCCTTTTCTTGTTTTGACAGCAGGCAGTTGTGAAAACCCAGTTAAGTATTTGTGAAGCTTATTTGTGAAGTATTTGTGAAGCTTGACCATGGTAGTACTACTGCAACTGAAAATTCTTAATTGCAACATTCAGGGAGTGCTTGTAAGCTTTTTTTGGTATTGCATGTTAAATATTTGCTTTCAACTCTGGTGCCAAACGTATTATATTAAATTAATTCGCTAACTAGTTTAGAGTTTAGACAGACGATTACTTTCATTTTACTGTTTTAATATGATACTTATTTTGAGAAATAATATTTAGGAATGGGAAGAATTAAAACTGTTTGAGGATTTGATCCTTGTTCTGTTACATTTGTATTTTCTTGGGTTTTAGTGCCCAGGTATCCCAGCATTAGTTATATTATTAAAACATGTACTGTAAAGTAAATTAGCGATCTCAAAAACATTCTGTTTATCCAGTATCTCAAATTAACTGTTAAAAAAATTCACATAGTGGAAAAAATAGTTTAGCTTCATTCTCTTCACTCTTTTGCCACAAATTTACAGTCCTAATGGAGTTCCTAAGTTTAAAAACCAACAAAAAACCTCACACATCACACACAGCTTTAAGCTAAAGATGAATTAATGCACCTCAAGAACAATGGAATAACTTCATTGTTTACATTTATTTCTGTCCTAGCTGTTCTGCTTTTTGGTGCTAGATAAGTCAATGTTCAAAACCACTTTAATTTGACTATCCTTTATCTTCTCTACCTTTAAAAATCAAATATATGATATGTAATGTTAGAATGTAAGGTAAGCATTAAAATAAAAGCACAGCAGTTCTGTGTTCTAGTTTCAGGACTCAGGGTTAAGCCTCTTCTTAAAGAAGAAAAATATCATAGTAGAAAGCTAGATTGATATTGTGTGTGTGTGTATACGTACATGTGTATAAATGCATGTGTTTTTGAAAAGGCTAGACTTCTTTGAGGTAAAAGAATGTGTTAGAGAAGGAAAGGTATCTTACAATGTCTTGACTGAAATAATATTTTATAAACGTGTTTTGCAATGCAAGAACTTAAAATTGAGTATGATCACAGGACTACTCATTGCTCAGTCAGAACTGGAAGCTATGAGCAGATGGACCTAGCAATGTTGTAGCTATTGGATTTGAAGAGCCATACTCTCCTTAATCAACTCCTAGATGACAGGAGAGCTTGCAAAGGGATGAGGGCTAGAGAAAGAAAACTCCTTTTCTTTCCCTTCCCACACTAATCACTCAATTTTTTTTTAACTTGGATGATTGCACACTTTATATCTTTTATCACATACAACCTCCCCAATATTAACAGGTTGCAAAGTCAAGTAATCAAAAATTAGGAATTGCCAGTTTTAAGGTTGCTCATTTAACTTTAACTCTGCCCCCTTGTGCATCAAATAAGGTGGGGGTCTTGTGGAAAAATGTGATTGTGTAATTTAAAACTGTATCATAATGCATGAATGCAAGGGGGCTGGATGAAACTATATTAAGGTTGGAAGATGAGACTCATGGGGGGCAGAGGTAGTGAAGTTTGTATAGTCTAGTAAAGAAGTTTGTGAGGAGGACATGAGTTTACAAATAACTAAGTTACAGTAAAAGCTAGAGTAGGCAAACTTCAGGTTGGGTGTTAGGCAGTTGTCCCTGAAAGAGCAATGTGATTGGAAAATTTAATGCTGCAAGGATTTGACGTTGACTACTACATGTCTTTGAGGCAACAACATAGCCATGTTAACCATGTTTGCACTGTATACATTCCTTTCAGTGTGTTGTGTGTGTGGGTATATACACACCTAAATGTACAGCATATGAACAATGATCATCCTACATCTCTGCATAACTCAAATTTTATTGAAGGTCAGCAAAGCTTGTGCAGTTTTGTATGTAATTGTAGAGTCTTAAATGTGATCACTCAAGTTTTTGTTATAGTCTAATGAAAAACATAAGCAGTGTTGTGATAGTCTGCTTTTGAATGTCCGCTGTGGCTACTTTACTTTTTAATCCATATAATTTAAAGATGGGTCATCCATACTATCCCTAATGATTAATTTGTATTACTGTGGCACCTAGGAGCCTTGCCATGGATCCAGAACCCTGTTGTCCTAGGCACTGTAAAAATACAGGACAAAAAGACAGTCCATGCCCGAAAGAGCTTACAATCTAAGTATAAGACAGCAGATGTCTAAAGATATATAAATGTGTACAAGGGAACAATGAGACAGTATTGATCAGCTTGATAAACAGTGCCACCAACAGCCTAACCATTGTCAAGTTTTTGTAGGCATCACATCAAAGGAGAGTTTCAAGGAGGGAGTTGAAGGTAGTTAATGGGGTAGCTTTACAGATGTTCCCAGGGGGTACCTCCCAAGAGTGAAGGACAACATATGGGAGAAAGCACAAAGGCGCTTGTTTGAAAACAGGCGGGCAGTGGAAGTTGGCATCATGGCCCGACTGAAGGCGGGAATCAACCTTTCAATAGTAAGCGAGAGAATTCATGAAGGGTCTTGTAAGTGAAAACAAACAGCTTATGTTGTGATAGAGAAGGAGAAGCCAGTGAAGGGTTGCAAAGAGGGTTGACATGCTAAGACTACTCATTGATACTATCCTACATGTTCTGTAGGACAAGGAATAAGAGACATACATGCTCCTCTGTGCAGCCTACCCAATATCTGTTAGCTCCTGCTATACCCCACCGTGTCTGTGTATCTGGTACTTCCCTTCTCTCAGGTAGGTGGGGTGTGGATAGAGAGTGGGCATAGTCCCCCATTGCAATGGTTCTCAACCTTTCGGACTATTGTACTCCTTTCTGGACTCTGAATCTCAAACCCCACCGCCTGGGGCTGAAACATGTAACTTAACTTTGCTGAGCCCCCTGTGGCATGAGGCCCCAGGCAGTTTCCATGCTTGCCACCCCCTAATGCCAGCAGTACACTTTTAATACCCCCCTACACCTCTCCAGTGATCCCCACCCCCGAGGCTCATGACTCCCAGGTTGAAAAACACTGATCTAGATGAATTGATGTAACCCCTGGAAGACCTCTGCATACCCTGTTTGAGAACCACTGCTCCAGTGCACCAGTATTAGCAGATTTCTTCTCCCTGCAAACAAGATGGGAGCAGGAAATGTATTGTGACTCTGAGACCCGGGGGTCCTTCTGGGGCGGCACCATTGTGCAAAGATTTGCCTCTTACACAAAACTGTACTTAAAGCAGTCTATACCTATACAGTGCCTCGAGAATACACTGTTGACTATGTATAAATGCACATTAATAGCAAGTTTTTGCTGAAGGAAAGTATGTATAAAGACAAATTGTTCAACTCCCCCCCCCCCCCCACTTATATTTTTAGTTCAAGTGGATGCTAATGTGAGAAGACAACATGCCATTTTGAAGTATGACAGAAGTTCTGATGCTGCAGCAGAGGCTAGGAATATTAATGGCCAAATCTAGGTGAGTGAATTTAGTTAAGTTCCACCAGTTCTCAAACTTCCATACTGTGGGCCTTTTAACCTCAGTTCCACACTGTCCCTGAAACAGCTTTAAGTGCTCTGTGTCCTATAGGGTGACCAGATGTCCCAATTTTGTAGGGACGGTCCTTATTTTGGGTTTTTTTTTTTCCTTATATAGGCTCCTATGAGCCCCCGACCCCCTGTCCCAATTTTTCACATTTGCTGTCTGGTCACCCTAGTGTCCTAAAACATTAAGGAGGCAAAACCATAAACTCCTCTGGCTATTGGATTATATTTCCCTTCTCCCTTTTTGTATCTCTATTTCCTCTTCTTGGGAGACAATGTTGAAATTTAAGTACCAGATCTCTTCACTTCATCTGCAACTCCCATTGCTCTATATCTGCAAGCCACTTTGCAGCTTGGTTTTGTTGTCCTTCGAAATAGCTCGTGCTGGCATCCAAGTTCTGCCATTTACAGCTTTGATCGATGTAATTTTTACACCAAAGAAAGACACTGAGTGAGTGCATACTGCTGCTTAGTTCTGTTGTCAGTTTGCCAAAAAGGTTAAAGGAAGCCCTAAGACTGGACATACGTAGCTACAGCATCTCTGTTTGAAGACTGACAAACACTTCCCCATTGTAACAGAAACAGCTCCGCATCCATCTGGAAGTGCTCTGTGGATCACAGAGCGAGAACTTCTGTTGTAAATGTGTTTATTTGTATTAACTTTAATATCTAGCTGCATTATAGCTATCTTTCATAATTAATGTTTTCAAGAATACTTCCTCAAAATAAATGAGCAGCATCAATAGACTACAGGACCCCTGTCCCCCCAGTTCCAGCATCCCTGAATGAGATTCTGTGCTATGTCTCCAAGGGCACTCCCAATACTGGGTTGCTTTGGAGGTTGGAGAGGTCCCTGATGTGGCTCAGACAATCCTGGGGTCTGCCTAAGGGACTTCTTGTGCTGCCTGCTGGGACCCTGTCCTGGCGCATACTCCTTATTACTGGAGTTTGTGTAAGGATCCATAGGCTGTCTCCACAGTGCCTGTGCTGGGGAAATTCTCCCTGAGCCAGAACTGGGGTTTTAGAGCCTTTTGGCCCAGTGTGAAGAGTTTGGAGAGGGGTGAGGGTCTCGCAAAGAAACGTTTCCAGATGTCATGGAAATTCAATTCACAGCTCAAATGAGGCTATTTGGTTACTGCAAGTTTAACTTATGGCAGGATTCTCATAACTTTGTATGGACATGCTTTTTTTTCCAGTCAAATTGTTAGAAAATAAAATTTTGAAAAATGGAATGTTGTAATGTTTTAATATTTTTATAATAGCTTGTGTGACTGCTGCAAAATAAGTCAGACATTTGTCATCTCAAGGAGAAATATTAGTTCATTTGGTTTTGTTGTGTCAATGAGATGTAAATATGGTTAGTGGATGTTATTGGGGTGTCTGACAATTAATTTTAAGCTTAAAAAGGGATTTATTTTAAACTAAATAGGTATATTTAAAAAAAAAGAAATATATTTAAAATTGACAACCTATCCTAAACTTACTAAAATCTATTAATCATGTAATTTTAAAAAAAAAATCAAGCAGTACTTATTAGATGCTGAGGTTTAAAAGATAGAACACTGACTTGGAGAAAGTCACTGATTGAGTACCTAGACCCAAAGTGTATTGAAATGTGAAACCAACTCTTGCTCGCAGTAGTCTCTTCTGCAGATAGAGAAAATATTTTCTCTAAATCAGTTTACTCAACTAGTTTTAGGTCAGTGGCAAGTTCATTCAAAGTTAAGAAACTGATTGGGACTCAAAAAAGCAGAAAAACTTGTCTTCCTCTTCCAATCTATGAATAAAAATGAGATCAACTAGTTTTAAAATCTTGAAAGACATGGTGATCAGAAACTATTAGTTCAATTCACTAACTACAGGTACTTATTTTGTTTAATAAATCAAATTTAAATACAAAACATATTTTGGTAAACTTACTTTTCCCCTTCGATATCTATCATATTTAAGGTGGTTTTATTTAATTAAAAACAGAATTTTAAAATTATTTTATTGAATTTCAATTTCCATATAAATTCAACTTGACTCAAATCATGAGTAAAATATTAATCTAGTAAATCATTAACTATTTTCTAACATAATGTAAAAATTAGTAATCTGAAATGTTGTTATATAATTGCTTAAATAAATATGAACAGATATAATGTATACTCCTGATTAGTAACAAGTACCAAATTTAGTGTAAGGGCTATATTTAGTAGTTGCAAATGAACGTGTTTTTAATGATTATATCAACCAGTAAGAATCATCTTTGTTAGGAAAATAAAAAGAACAAATGCAAAAAACAATGACCTTAAATCAAGGTTTCCTGCTTGCTGATTTAAATCACGATTAGAATTGTTGATGTAAATGTCTGATTTAATTCAATCCACCGTGAGTATTCTTGGGTTCCCTTTCCCCAAGTAAGTTACCCCCTTTTTTTTTTGGCTCTAGAGATTACATGGTCTTCTAAAGAAGCCATGGGTAGCTGTTGTAGCTGTCCAGATAAAGAGACTGTCCCAGACAACCATCGAAACAAGTTTAAGGTAAGCAGTTGATTTTTTGTGTTGCAAACTATTTTGTCATTCCCTTGCAAAATAGAATCCAGACATAAGAGTTGGAAAGAAGAAAGTGTTTGTAATGTTTATGAAAATCAAGACATCAGAGACTTACCAGTTTGTATGCCTATAAATTCTTCTTTATCCCTAAGGAGCCCTATATTAGATCCAGTAAAAGGAATATTTTAAACAGGTCTGGTTTTGAGTAGTGTTGGATATTCATAGACCTTTGGTCTTCTGTAAGGTGAAAAGCCATGCATCTTGGGCAGTGTATCTCCATTTAAACAGAAGGTCAGTATTAATGTAGCATTTTTGAGAAAACTTGCTTTACTTGAAGAAGAAGTGGTATTTACAAGTCCTTGTTGTCACATGCAAAGAATTCCTAGGAGTTTTAGGCCTGGAGATACTTTTATGCATGTGCTTAACCTCAACCATAAGTAGTTCTATTGACTGCAATGGCCTCATTTTGCCCAGTTACACAAGATTGATATTTGATTTTCTGTCCCAGTCTGTCTCACCGAGATCCCAGAAGAATGAGGGCGAGTGGCTGTGCTTTCCATCATGAACAGTGACTCTTGCAGACAACTTAAGGGGATGCGGTTATCTTAAATACAATATTTATGTCTGGACATTTTTACATAGTTTTGTTACAAATAGCACCTAATAACTGAAAGATCAGAGACTTTTTATTTCTATTTTTCAATTTGTGCTTTGACAGCATTTTGTTTGGCAGTCAATTTCTCTTTTTCCTCTATACAGTTAACTCCCCTGTTGTTTGTGAGAGTCTTTTCTCTCCCTGGTTTTTAAGTAAAAAAGAGACTATTTGCGAAACCACTGAAAATGTCAGGAGCCTCAGTGGCAGGTGAAACTACTTCTCCTTTTTTTAAATTGACTAGATTTCAGTTTGGCTATCTCTTTTTTAAGAAGAAAATTAATTGTAACCAGTCTTTCTGTTGAGTAAGGAGTGGTTGAGACAAAAGGCACTGAAACAGGGGCTGTTAGTGTGAATAAATGTGGGAATTATCCAAGCTCTATCAAGGATATAGAGGGTGCAGTGATAGTTTTAATGCACATATTACATATAAAAATACAGACTCTCTTAGATTTATTGGACTTGCCCTTTCTGCTTCAAACTTCTGTAGTGTTGAGGTAACAAGTTACAGTAATGATTTGCGCCTTTTGATACACACTGCTTTAGACATGCACTTTTTTTAAAAAAAAGAGGGAATTACTCTCATCTAGAGAATTAGCACTTCCTGACTTGCTCTTATACAAAAATATTTTGTTTTCAAAAATAGTTAAACCTGTAATGTGTTGTATCTCACCAGCAGGTATATATTTTTCAAATTTGTATTTGATGGGTCAGATGCTGCATGTTAATGAAATGTCCAAGAAGATTATATAATGATATATAACTCTTATTTTAAAGGTCATTAATGTAGATGATGATGGTAATGAACTGGGTTCTGGCGTAATGGAACTTACAGATACAGAACTAATTTTATACACCCGTAAACGGGATTCCGTAAAATGGCACTACCTCTGTCTCCGTCGCTACGGCTATGATTCAAATCTCTTTTCTTTTGAAAGTGGTCGAAGATGTCAAACTGGACAAGGTAGGTAGCATCTATATGTGTGTATATATAAGTATTTTAGCAACCTGTTTCACAAGTCTGTAAATGAAATACAGCTCACTCAGTTTTGCCGCCTTGAGAGCAAGAATGGAAAGAGTGGGCTTTTTCTCCTTGAATGTAGGCAGCACAGAAGAGTTCTGGTTAAATGGCCAGCATTTAAATAGGGTGGGCCTGATTGCTCTGGAGCAGTTTGTCTGCACTATTTGAAAGAAGATCTGGGAGACTTCTAGTTTCTGAAATCACCAAAGACTTGGAATATTTTGTACTTCTTTGCAGTGACATCGCTAATCAGTTTCGGAGCTGATTTAATGGGTTTTGTAGAGGATTGCATCCAACTCTCCTGGCTTGAAGTGTTGACTTTCCTGATGTTTCTCCCTTTGGGGAAGGAGAAATGTAAAAATGAAGATTTCAGAGAAGCCTTTCTGAAAACTGACAGATTATTTTAGCTGAATCCATCACTACACCTGTTATGAGGGCAGCAAATGGGGGTGGGGGGAGTATAAATATAACCTGAGCACTTGCATGATCAGGTCTGTCTGTCTTGTTTATTTTTAAACATAGTATTTAAAACACACACTTTCATCTTTTATCCTTCTCCCTAAAAAAAAAAGTACTAATATTTTTTTATAGAAGCTAAAACATCAGTGAAATCACTTTTTCCTAAATTCTGTTTTTATTTTAAATATGAAGCACTTAATTTCAGCACATTTGAGAGGAATGAGGGAAAGGTGGCTCCTACTATTTCATTCCCTGAGCTGACTGGGGAGTAAAAATGTCTCCCAGTTGAAGGGCCGAACAGCTACACTAAGTTACACCCACTGCAGCAGTCCCTATGCGATAGCTGCACTGGCCAAGGAACAGGTGAAGTACCGTGTGCTCCATGACACCCTTTCTATTCTTCCCTGCCCCTGACACCCTACCTTCATAAAGGTATTGGGGTGGTGGTTACCCCGTCTCTGACGGTCAAGAATTCCTCTGTGTCGAGGGGAATCTGTGACTGCCTGTTCATTGCAGCTCCCTGCAGCACAGTGCAGCCAGACTGGGGCTGGAGATCTGGCTTTAAGTGTTGATTAACTTTACCTTTTAAAAATCAACCACTATTTAAAGCAGGTAAGAGTAGTTGGAGTCACCCATTTTTACTATTTTGTTAGATTAAGTTGCATTCTTAATTGCCCTTAACATTGTTTACTCACTATTTTTTTTTATTATGAGGCTGGGAAAAAAAAAACAACAACTCCACACTCCTGAGCGACATAGTTATACCAACTGAACTCCTGCTGTAGACAGCGCTATGTCGACAGGAGATCATCTTCCATAAACATAGCTGCAGCTTCTCGGGGAGTTGGAGTACCTATGCTGACAGGAGAAGTTCTCCAGCCAGCACTGGTAGCGTCTTCACTAAGTGCTATAGCAGCACAGCTGCACCACTATATGTGTAGACAAGAACCATATTATTTGTTGTCTTTCTAAACTTGAAGCCCACTTCAGAACTTCACTGACCACACAACATTGTTTCTGTGTCGGTAAACTTGGTATAGTAGTACATGATATGAAAAAACCCATGGCATCCTAGCTAACTTGAGGGGGGGAGGGAGTTGCCTTTTCATAGTTTGGCTTAGCCACAGGTAGTTTGGCTTTTAATATGAAAATATTTAAGAAATTGCTGCAGTAAAAAGTCTTGATTTTTTTATTTACTTTCTTTCTATATATACAATTTAAGTGTACCTCATGTTCCGAAGAACTAACAATTTGGGAACAGAACACATTTTATTCTTCCTTTTTAATAGAAGGGAAAATTTGAATTTCTCAAGAGTACACAGTTATTTTCTGAAGTATTAATACTATATCAGGCAAAATGTCAAATAAAAAATTCTGGAGAGGTTTCACAGAAATTGTTTAGTCCTAGACTACAGTACCTCTTGTAAACGTCTACCTTTGGTGCATTTTTTTTTTTATGATTAACACTAAAGTATAGTCAATATGTTAGATCGCAACTTGTTTCATGGTATTCAAATAAATCAAAAGCTTGTAGATAACAAGAAGGGAATGTCATGATATACAAACATAATTGCATTGTCAAAATGTAGCAGGATAATAGTATCTTAAAATAAAGATACTTTTTAGATGTAATCCAGTCTTCTTAAAAACAAAACCACATACACACTCTTCTTTTAACAAGAATATGTCAACTTTAAATTAATGCTTTCAATGGGAAGAATAATCCAAAGCTGCGACTTCACTGCTTGTCTCTTTGCTTGGGATGGTAAGTTGGGCTCCCTCTACTGTTCAAAGACAAAGTGGCACAATACTTGGGCAATATGTATAGTATTGCTGCCAACTTTGTATTTCGTGTCTATGCCTAAGGCAGAAAAAAAAATTGGTTTGTTGCTGTTTGTTTCACACAATCTGTCTTCTAGCCCTTCATTTTAACCTTCTTTAAGAACCTGGACTTTTACCCTGTGTCAAAACCCTTCTTCCCTATTGTGCAGGTATTGTATTTTTTATGGTAACTCAGTATAAACCTGATAAACACATAACCTTGCAGCACCAAAGTTCTATTCTTTTTACAGGTCTACTTATCAGGTTATTTATTTTAAAACTTTGCTGTTTCATGAAGTGTTTTTCCTCATTTAGCACCCAAAAATTTTAAGATTTTTCTCTTATTGGGTCTGTTTTATTTTCCAATCTTTCTTTTGGTGCATTGGAAGCTTATTCATTTATCAGGTACTCATGTAAAAGGGTCTCACTGTATATTTTTGTTTTGGTTGGTGCACAAAAAATATAATAGTTCAGTTCCTTTAACAGGTATTCGTTAAGTGGACTCCCGCTAGTTACTTAAAAATTAATTACATAACTGTTTTTAGAAGCAGTTCTTGTTTTCACTTAAAGGGATCTAAAACAATTTGTTGTGTGTTTATAGGAATCTTTGCCTTTAAGTGTGCTCGGGCAGAAGAACTATTTAATATGCTACAAGAGATCATGCAGAACAATAGCATAAATGTGGTAGAAGAACCAGTAGTAGAAAGGAATCATCATCAAACTGAGTTGGAAGTTCCAAGAACCCCTCGAACACCCACCAGTAAGCATGGTTCTGCTGTCAAAGTATAATTTCTGTGTGTAACATGATACCTTGTTTTAAATTTGATTTAGCTCTTCTTTAGCAGCATGCAAATAATTTGGTTAAAGAATAAATACTGATTTAAATGTTATTGCCAGCTAAAGTGTTTGCAGTAGGTTTCCCCCCCCCCCCCCTTTAAATAACATCACAGAATTCTCACTTCTGGATCTCCTTGCTCTGGGGCAGGACTGGCTAGAACTCCCAAAGCTGAAGAATTTAGCTAGGCTCTATTGGGACCTAACATCAGTGCACAAAACTACCACTTTAGTATGTGCACATATGATCGCTTTATGAGATCTTGTCTAAGGATTGCCTGATTGCAACCACATACAATTATACGAAAATTTTAAACGTCAGAATCATTGTCCAAAATGTTCATGCTTTAAGTGTCAGTGGGCACTGAGGGGCTGAATGAAGGTAGAACAGCAGAGTTCTTCCTATCAGCTAAACAAGAAATTACTGACCTTTTCTTTATAGGGAAGGCTCCTGTAAGCATTTCCACCACTCTGTAGCAGCAAAGGGCGTGGCAAAGTTTGAATCTTCTTCGAGTATTGTCCCTTTGGCACCTTTGACTGGAGGTTTTCAGTAACAGTGCCCATTTGGCTTGCGCATGCATTCCAGACATCCTCGTGCCCGTACCAAGGATATATAGAGCTGCATAGGCAAAATGCCCTCTCTTCCTTTTCAACTGCCCTTTCCCCTGAGACTGAGCATCAAGCATGCCTGACTCACTTTCGGTGTAGTTTTAGCTTGGTTTGTTTTGTTAGTTTTCTTAAATTTAATCTAGTTCTTAGTATTTAATTTTGGGGGTTCTGTCCCCTCTCTTCTTTCCCCACTTGGGTTATTTTGGAGATCAGCACTTCTGGGGCACATCAGGATCCCTAGGCTTCAAGCACTCACTCTCCTTCCAGGAAGTAATCTGTCAGTGACTGCTATTCAGTGCCTCCGTTGTTTGGGAGACCAAGTGTAAGATCTGCACGTCTTTTAAAAGCAGAACTCATTAAGAATAGAGTGAGAGAGTTTATATTGCTTATGATGGAACAAGCCCTAAGACTGGCCTCTGATCCAGGCTCCGAGAACCCCACTGTACACTGGCCTCTGAGCATACTTAATGGCTCCATCTATCTCTGGGTTCAGGTCACCAAGAGCCTCATGGAACAAGACTGGGTGCCAACAAGAGGATGAGGAGTACTAAACTTCCTACCCGAGAGTCTGTCTTTTTTTTTTTTTTTTTTAAAGAAACCTCGATCACTGGTTTATAATTAATGTTCTGGAGACCTCTCCCAAAGGGAGTACCATTGAGGCGTCGAGTGGCTCCAGTACTGAGAGGTCATTTCTAAGACATCATCTAAAAGCCCTGTCCAGTAGTGACACCGCCCTTGACATCAGGTGGTCATGTCCGTTCCAGGAGACATTGTACTTTGAAGCAGTCAGTGCCATTAAACTCCTGCATACCGCCTCTGAGACTTTATACCAGTGTTCCAGTCTACTTCATTGGTATCATCTGAGTCTACTAGATGTATTCATTCAACGTGTTCCATGTCCTCAGTCCTGGCATATTCTAGACGAGCACCTATCCTGGTGCTGATGACAGTTTCTGCAGAATCCTATTCAACTTCTGCTCGCATTCCATTGGTACCACAGGAATTCAGCTAGTCAAGGGATCTTTTTGTCTCAGACAAGCCGGTCTCCACTATTTATTGGTACCGTACAATTGCCTGTACTGAGATCTTCTGGGTCACCAACACCCCATCTCTTTCCCAGATCTCCTACCTCTCTGATACCTACCGTTCAGGCTGAGCAGTTATCACCGCCACTGGATTATGTTGAGTATGAGTCCGATTCCCAGATTTCTGTCCAGGGATCCCCTTGCTACTCCACAAGATATTTACTCTCTTGCCACCTACACTGAGGGGGGGAGAGATAGGGGTTTGAGGATGGGGAAATGACTTTGACCCCTATTCCATTGGTGCGGCGGATAGATGCCTCCTCCCATGCCCCATGGCCCTCCTCCGTGGCAACATCAAGATTCCTCAGAGGACTGATGAGTCTTTTTTTCCCCTCAGATTAAACCCCAGTATGGGACTTGAACTTCATTCTTAATTGCTTTACAAAACATCTCTGAGCCATTAACCACTTGTTCTTTATTTCTCCATGAAAATGGCTTTTTTTGGTCGCCCGAAGGGTCGGAGAACTGGGATCTTTAATGGTAGATCATCCCTTTAGTGTTTTTTCAAAAAAAAGTTTTGTTATGGCCACACCCTAAATTTATCCCTAAAGTATCTTCTGAATTTCAGATTAACCAGGTCACTTATCTCCCAGTTTTTTCCCCAAACTACATCAGACCAGGGATGTCTTCCATACCTTGGATGTCAGAAGGGCATTAGCCTTCCATCTGGATGAAAATATACCATTTAGAATGTCTCCCAGACTGTTTCAGTTGCAGACAGATCCAAAGGGCCCACAGTCTCCTCCCAAAGACTCTCAAGGTGGATCTCTAGGGGTATTATTTCATGTTATGAGTTTGTCAAATCCAACCTCCTTCCAGGATGCCTACCTACTTCTGTGGCATTACTGAAGCCTGTTCTGGCTATTGAAATCAGCAAGGCTGCAACCTGGATCTTGCTACATGCTTTGCTTCATGCCTATAGATCAGATGCTGGAGTTGGTAATGCCGTTTTGTCTTCACTATTAGACTTGGCTCTGAAGCTCCCTCCTCTGAGTGAGGATACTGCTTGGGAGTCGTCTGAAGTAGAGAACTTGTTACAGGGAAACTACTCAATGAAGGATGGGTTACTCAACTTGTGCGTAACTGGAGTTGTTTAAGATGTGTCCCTGAGGGTGCTCTGCTACAAGCCCTCCTTTCGTTCTGTTTTGGAGCTTTCTTTCATGGAACTTTGTGGTAGAGAAGAAACTGAGGGCGGTTTGCCTGTGCAGCTCTCTGTATCCCCAGTACAGGGAGCAAGGATGTTTAGAGAACATACATGGGCCAAATGGGCACTGCTACTGAACATCTCCGGTCAAAGGCTCATGGGGCCATGTGCACTTCAAGTGGAGCAACCATAGGGACACATACCTTGAAGAACTCCAGCCACTGCACAGTTGAGTTACCTCTCCTTTTCCAATATCTCCATATTAGCCAAGACTGTGTTGTTTTTTGACTTATAAATATCTAAGATTTGTTTTTTTCAGGCTCAGAGTGTGGCTTTGGATGACTGCTCAGAACTCCTGTGACCTTGTTCCATCCCAAATTGAGCTCTCCTCTGCCACTTTTGTTTTTGACAGGATGTAGTTCTGAGGGCATGGCATCTATAGCTGAACAAATGACTTGAGTTCTGGCTTTTTGGACGACCTTTACCTCACAGATGATGTGCATCTGGCTTGCAGTCAGATGTCTGCATCGTGACTTGCAGTCAGTTTCTATCTCTCACGTCTGCAGAACATATTTCATAGTAGGGGAACCCAAACTCTCCCATCCCTATGAGTTTTGTTTCTCAGGTATCTTTATCTGGATATATTTGTGGATAATTCTTGCTTATTGAGCGCTCATCCTCAAATCCTTCTGCATTGATGCTTCTTGGTTAGCAGAAGGTGACTCCTCCCTTTCATTAAAGGAAAAAGACCTGCTTTGCATCTTCCCTGAGGTACATGCTAATCACTGCCTGATGCAGTGCCTTTTGTTTTATTTTGAAACATCGCATCCCTTTAGCTACGTACTCACCAAGAGTGAGAATTCCATAATGATGGTATCTTTAAAGAAGAGAAAATTCTTTCTGCATCTTTGAAGATATCTCACATGATTCTCACTCACTTGTGCATCTCCTTTCAGAGTCTAGCAGTTCTGCCTATGAAGAGGTGTGCTCTGCCTTGTGGTGATTGTGTATTTGTGCGTATTTATATACAAAAAATAACATTGTCTGCTGGATGTGTTTTTTATATGAACTCACCCTTTATCCCTGCAGAGTTAATGATATGTTGGTACAGTTCCAGCCTTTCACAAAAAAAAAAGGAATTGGCATTTAAGTTGTACCTTTCGTGCTGCAGGGTTGGAATGTTTCTTCTGCTGATGTGGGGAGGGGGTGTGTGAAGCTCTCCAAAACTCTGTTGTTGGGAGTTCTGGCCAATATCAGGCTGGAGGCTTGAGATCTAACAGTGAGGATCCTGTGATGATGATGCTTTAAAAAAGTAGAATTACAGGCAAGTAATTTTTTTTTCCTTAAGGACAGAGCTTCATGTTACTATTGGCAATATTGAAAAGAAGCTTGATAAGAACTAAGTTCTGTCAGAGGGTTATGGTTCATCCTCCAACTAGATCTAAAAATGTAAACTTCTTGTTTCAGTGTTGTCTATACATTCACTTCTGATGATAACCTAGAACTGTAAAACTGTGAATTTGAAAAGTGGTGGAATGAAGTTCTCTAAAGTAGACACTCTTGTGACTAGTGATGTTACAGGAATATCTCTTGTGACAATCTTATATACTTAACTGGAAAACCGCATTAAAATTTGGCACTGTGTGAAGAAAAACCGAAATAGTCCAGAAAATCCATTGTCTTAACAATTTTTTTTTATTAAATACTTGTAACCAATTAAACTAACTTATTTTCCCATTGTATATTTAGCTTGGCCTTTGTTGAATAAAGTAAAGGAGTTTGCAATCATTGCTATCATTCTGTATCATAAGTATACTGACAAACCATGCAATTTTTCAATAGCATTCATATCTAATATACATTCCTGTAGACTGTTTTCTTGTTTTTGCATGCAAAGAAGGCTGACGTTAAGAAAATGAATGTTGATGCCAATTCCACTTTGTTACTCAGTGGTAGTTGCTTTTCATATTTTCTTGAGGGGATTACAATTTTTGACACGTGGTTTGTCAGTTAAATATTGAGGAGATCCAATCTAGATTTTTTTTTAGGCACATATCTGGCCCATGAGCATTTGGCATTTGTTAAATATATTTATTTTGATAGTGCCCGCAATGTACAATGCACTTTCCAAAGACAAAAGAAAGCTGCTGAATGATGCCTAAGGGGTCACTTTGAATACCTTTTTAATGCATCTTTTCTTAAATTGAATTAGCTCCTGGGTTCGGTGCACAAAGTTTACCTAATGGGTATCCCAGATATCCCTCCTTTGGAGATGCTTCATCACATCCTTCCAGCAGACATCCCTCTGTAGGAAGTGCACGGCTTCCTTCAGTAGGTGAAGAGTCAACGCATCCATTGCTTGTAGCAGAGGAACAAGTAAGCAGTGTTTTTATTTTCACATATTTTGGGTTTAGCATTAATTCTACTGCTCTTGTACTGATCCTGTAGATTTGTATTTGCATTTCTTTTCCTAGCTCTGTTTCCATGATGGAAAAACGTGGGTTTTTTTCTGATCTTGGCTGTGCATATCTGAATAGTATGTTGTATTGCTATAGAATGTTTGCATGTGGTACCATTTTAGGATGATTAAGGCTAAGATTTTGTCATGGGTATTTTTAGTAAAAGTCACGGACAGGTCATGGGCAATAAAGAAAAAATCACGGAAGCCCGTGACCTGTCCCTGACTTTTACTAAAAATATCCATGATAAAATAGGAAGGTATTGGGCAGCTGCTGGGAGCTCTGGGAGCATCCGTGGGGACTCAGAGCTCCACGGTCCCCCTGCCATCAATGGTGGAGGGAAGCTGCGAGAATCCCCCCTCCCCAGCCACAGGGAGCTACGGGTGTCCCCTTGCCCAGCCACGGCCATAGCTGGGAACTGCAGGGAATCCACACTGCCCATGGCGTCTGAGAGCTTGGGGGCCCACTGCCTCAGAGTGGCGGGGGTACCTCACAGCTCCTACCGCCAGGGCTGAAGTCACGGGGGTCTTTGGAAGTCACGGATTCCATGACTTCTGTGACAAAACCGTAGCCTTGATGATGATGTATATGGTGTGTATCTGGTGAAAGAACAATTTTTTGTTTTCTTAGCTACTTGATCTAAAATAAACATTATTATGCATTTATTTGTATTGTAATAGTGTCAGGAGTTCCCAGTCATGAATTTAAGTCCCTGTGTGATAAGTGCTGTGCACACACACGACAGTTCCTTCCCCATGATAATCTTAACATGTGATAAGAAACAGTGCTGAAAGGAAAATGAGTCAAAGTACCAGGAAAACAAATTTTAGTGTAATAAGGATAAGAGGGTAAGAGTCATATGGGGAGTCAGCATGGAAAAGTCACTGAGGATGATGATGATAGACTGGGCGGAGAAAAAGAGGCAGAGCCAAAAGTCAGAGAGGAAGATAGATGGAGATGAGTGAAGTGAGCACCTGCAGGACGGGAAGAGGAGAGAACAAATGGTTGGAGTGTTTGAAGAAGAATGAATTAGGTGGGGGAAGGAGAACATGGGTTGAAAGCAACTGGAATAGGAGAGAAGCTGAGTGCCTCACCGTGGCTTTTTGAGCATGTCACTGGGTAAGTGTGGGAGAAATTACATCTTTGTATTTGATTCTCAGCAATGCTCTTTGGTAGAAGCAAATAACTTGAAAAATTAATACACACATGACTGTTGATGTGTGAGGCAACCCAGAAAAGTAATAGTTGTGACCATCTACTAGTGTGCCCTACACGCACTCAGCAGGCAAATCCTGGCAGAGATCTGCAGAGTGTGGAGCGTAGAAGGGAGTTGTTCTCACACAGTACCTTTGCCCTCCAAGTTTCCAGATCCAGGAGTGGTATTGGGGATGAGAGAATTCCATCTATCCATTCCCTTCAAAGCAAGGGGATGGGAACACTGAAGGGATAAAGTGTGAAGCTAGTGGTGCGCTTTTAACTCGCCCAAAGCGCATCTGCTGCCAACACCCTGATCAACACTTTTAATTCTGTAATGTACAATTTAACATACCAGTTTGACCTCTTCAATCTCTATTCCTGAAACAGTTTTATAATTTGACAATTAATTGGCTATATGCTCTTCGGTGGAAGTGCTGTCACTTTACTATGGGACAGATTCTCTGGCATGATCCAGCACTTTCCACCATTCAGTTGGCACAACAGGTTGGATTCAGGCTTAGTGGCCAGCAGAGAAATTTTCCTTGCAGAGGGGAACTCTGCTCATGTAAACTTAGCAAAGGCAACTTCTGCACCACATTCCCCTGGCATGGATGTTGTGTGTGTAAGGTGGAGATCTGCTACCCTGACCCTCCAAGTATACCAGTGGCTTTAATCAGAGCAGGCCTAAGGCTGTTCTGACCAATGTTGGGGCTAGCATGGCACTGAATCAGGGAGCTGTAACCTCAGCAGAGCTCAGACATAAGGTAGAATTGAGCTGCTTATTACATTTAATAGTAGAAATAGATTCTCATTAGTTAGTCTGGGCACCTTTGACATTATTTAAAACAACACTGCAAAAATAAGATGAGTAGCAAACCTCCAGCAAAGCTCCACGCTCAACACAACCCAACAGGCTGGACTTTTACCACAAAACTCTGTCCCCCAAAAACAGTTTCCTTCACTCTTCAGACACAGGCAAAAAGATTGCAAGTCTTTAAGGGAAGGAGTACGGAGATTAAGAAAAAGTGCAACTAATGTTTGAATTTGTTCTCTACAGGTGCACACCTATGTTAACACTACTGGTGTACAGGAGGAAAGAAAAAATAGATCAAGTGTGCATGTACCGCTGGAATTAAGGCTTTCTAATGTTGAAACGAGCAAGACAACAGAAGATCAGAATTGCACTGATGACAGAGATGCTCAGGTTCTTCTGGAGCCTGAAGGAGTCAAATTTGTTTTAGGACCAACACCTGTTCAAAGACAATTAATGGAAAGAGAGCAACTGGAGCAACTTGGGAGAGACCAAGTTAGTGGCAGCAGTACAAACAACTCTGAATGGGACACTGGGTACGACAGTGATGAACGTAAAGAAACACCTTCTGGTAATAAACTAGTGTATGAAAATCTAAATAGGTTATCAATCCCTAGTGCCTCAGGAGTCAGGAGAGGTCGTCTGACATCAACAAGTACCTCAGATACCCAGAATATTAACAACTCTGCTCAAAGGAGAACTGCATTGTTAAACTATGAAAACTTGCCATCTTTGCCTCCTGTTTGGGAAGCCCGCAAGCTAAGTAGAGATGAAGATGACAATTTAGGACCAAAGACCCCATCTCTGAATGGCTACCACAATAACCTAGATCCAATGCACAATTACGTAAATACAGAGAATGTAACTGTGCCAGCAAGTGCTCATAAAGTAGAATTTACACGACGTCGGGACTGTACACCAACAGTCTTTAACTTTGATATTAGACGTCCAAGTTTAGAACACAGGCAGCTCAATTATATACAGGTTGACTTGGAAGGTGGCAGTGACTCCGACAACCCTCAGACTCCAAAAACTCCTACCACTCCACTTCCACAAACTCCAACCAGGCGCACAGAGCTGTATGCTGTGATAGACATTGAAAGAACTGCTGCTATGTCAAGTTTGCAGAAAGCACTGCCACGAGATGATGGTACGTCTAGAAAAACTAGACATAACAGTACTGACCTGCCTATGTGAGCCCGGGAAGCATTAAATCATTTGCACCTTTTGTGAAGTTTATAAAATTGAAGATGCAAATACTTCATTTGCATTTCTTAACACTAATGCTTTTTATAGAGTAATGGACTTTTTTCTGAATACTTCATTTGCTTGTCTAACAAAAAGGGAAATAATGTAGAGCAGGTACTCATTAAATGACACCATTTTATTCTACAGTAATAGTAATTGCTGTGTAGAAGCATTGCCACTTTTCACAGTGCCTCTTTACTTGGTTAGAGTTGGAGTGACTGCCAGTTCTGAAGTTATCAATATTCTGGCCATGTGCCTATAGTCATTAATGTTATAACATTTTTTTAAAGCCTCTTGATGTGCATTACTAGCTGATAGCCCTAATCATGCAAGGTTGATATTTGTACCTTCACTCTCTTCATTCATGTGGCCTCTTCCAATATGAGAGGTGTGAGTAATTCATTATTCAATCAGTTTGACTTACATGATACGTTTTGGCTCATGTGAAGGGGTATAAACATCACGCTTCCTCGTATATATGTCAGTTCATTTTTTTTTAAAGTCATTTGGACAAACTTCAGATTCTTGAAGGTTTTTTAAATTTCTGTAACATTGAGGGGTTACATCAAGTTCACTTGATCAGAGCTAGAGTTGGGTCTGAAATAAGCCATAAGTCATTTCCACTAGAAAAGATATTTCCAAGTGGTAGTATCAAGCTTCCGGAACAGTTTTACAGAATTTTAATCTGAGTTTTCTGAAGGAATATAAAGGTTGGTTATATCTGTGATTTTAAGGTGTTCTTTAATTTCACAGTTCTGCTCACCTTTCCATCTTCATGTGTGGGATGTCTTCTTTGACCTATTCTGTATTGTCTGTAGATTAAGAACAGTTAAGTTTTTGTGCATAACTTTAATTATTGTTTAGGGTTTTTATGTGTGTTGCTCCTATTCAGTCTGCACATTGTCAAAGAAAAATCTCTTGAAGGTCCAGTGGGAACTTTTTTACTTAACAGGGTTGCCTTTGTCCAGTGTTTTATTGTTTTACTTTTTATGTCTGACAGAAACACCCCAAAAGTGTTAGTGTCCAGCAGCATACAGCATTGCACAGGTGGAAAGGTGTATTATGCATTTTTGTCTTCCTCTGAAGCATCAAATATAGGCCACCATGGGAAGCAAGGTACTGTAGTTGGTAGTTCAGTGTGACAAATCTTAAATTCTAACTGTGTGGATTTGTAGATGATGTACTTGGATTTAGAGAGAATTAGTTACTTACAATATGTAGAGAATTTTCTGAAGGTAATATCTATGGGCATACATATTTTCCTTTTGCAGCTAGTTAAGTCAGTTACTCTAACTGACTGCTCGATGTTATGGTATATCCAAGTAGAATGCATCTGCTGAACATGCCAGGTATGCCCTTGACAGTCCCTTGTTCTATACTGAATATTAATAGAATTGATAGCAGTACAGCATGTGCAGTGCAGGACCAGAAAGAAAACAGATTAAGCTTGAACCTATGATTTCAAAGGAACTGACTGCTATGTGAACTGGTGTGACGTATAATAATCCTTGAGCTGTGGATGAGAAAAATCATGTGCAAGAAACCATGGGAGTGGGAGGGGGTTCTGAAAAAATGCTTAGGGTCCTCATGTAATATTTAAATTGAGCTTTCATTTAAAACAAAACACAATTTCCAGTCCTTTGAATTGTGTGAAGGGTGTTCCTGTTTCCCTATTAAATTTTCCTTTTGTCTTCAGCCAGATAAATAGTAGGAAAAGTGATAGCTGAAATACATTTTTCCTGTTCACACCAGTGAGATAATGACAGCCTCATTTATATAGGTCAGGCCTTTTTATCCTGAAGGATTTCCAGTGTTCTTTACAAACTTTATAATACTGAAATGCATCCAGGCGCACAATCAGTACACTTCACAGTAATAAGGAAACAGGACTCTTAGTTGGGACAATTGTAAGAAAACATCACTGAGATCAAGAGACTTTTCCATAATCATTTCACTATTAGTCTATGCACTTGTATACATATTTTTGTGATTTAGGTGCTCAAAAAGGTGAGGGACTAGTAGCATTCACTAGAACCAGAGGTGGTGCAGATGTATGGTGCTATAAGTGTCCCTTGCTCCGCCCTGACATTGCACCTCTGTCGTGATTTGCAACACACCATGCATATACTAATCCTGGGTCTGTCTTGAAGCGTGATTGCCAATTGTTGCAAACTGGGTGGTGGATATGTGAAGTGGGCTGGGAACTAGAATCAGACCAACAAACTCGCTAATTTGTAAACTAAGACAAGATTTCAAGACATATTTCAAGCAGTTAAAAGGCTAGAACACGTAACTCACTAGCTAGCTTATCTAGAGACTTATATGGCTCTCATCACCATAATATCTGAGTGTCTCAATCCATTAATAGTTTTTATCCTCAAACACCCCTGTAGAGTAAGGAAGTACTGTCCCTAATTTACAGATGGGGGAACTGAGGCCCAGGTAAACTATACATGACTTGCTGAAGGTCTCACAGAAAGTCTGTGGTTGAGCCAGGAATTCAACCCAGCTCTCCTGAGTTTTAGTTCAGTGCCCTATCCACTAGATCATCCTTCCTATCCAAGACCTACCATGGACCATACAGAATAACATTGTTGCCAACTCTTGCAATTTTATGAGTGTTTGTTTTTCTTAAAGCCATAGATTCTGGAGTCATGTGAATACTGCAAAATCTCACTATTTCCTTTTTTTTTTTCTCTCCGCTTCCCTCCCGCCTCCCCCAAATAAAGCTAAATTTCTTGCCCTTGGGGAGAAAAGCTTGAAAATGTGATCCCTAAAGGATCAAAAACCAGAAGGCATCTAAAAAGAAGCCAGATCCAATCTCGTGATTTTTTTTTTGATCTGATTCATGATTTTTGAATGCTTGGTGTTGGTAATACTTTTAATATGGCAAATGCAAAATACATCATGCTGCACCTAAAGGGAGGAGCATCTCTAACATACAGAGTGCATTTTAGCATTAAAGATGTTAAGCGCAGTGTTTAGGTTCAGGCTGAGACCTCCCCCCACATATTTTCCAAGAATGTCCCTGAACCTTTTCCATTTCCCTAAGCAGATAATGCCATTGATTAAGCAGGTAAGAGAAAGAAACTACTCAGTTCATCTATGGCATTGTTTTTATTTAATTTTTCCATAAAGTAGTTGCACTTTACCCTTGGAGACCTGGTTGTATCTCAGTCTCTTTAGAGTTGTGATGTTAGATTCACTATCTGCAGATCTGGGGTTCAGTTTTTAGCTGAAATTTCTCAACTGTATTTTTAAGCATATTTATTTTGGACCCGCAGGTGTACAGAGCAAGATGCAACAAATATGTAACAGTTTATTGGAAAATAAGTGGCATAATATGTGAAGATTACCTAACCAATGCCCACAAAAAGTGGCAAAATTTCTTTGAATTCTGTTATTTATCCACAGTGTGCAACTGGCCCCTACCTTTCAGGCACATGACATATTCTACACTACTAATCCTCCAAAATGTAAAGCCTTTAAGCTAGAAATCACTCCCTCCGATACCATGACTAGTAAAAGGTGCGGTGTGTTCATATATTATACTACTTTTCAGGTAACTGCTCTAACCAATTCTTATTCGCAGTATATAAAATAATATGAGGAGGCACTGTCCAAGACTCCATTGTTAATGTTGCATTGAAAATGCAGTTAAAGTGGGAATTTAATCCATTGGTTACACAAGGAAAAACAAGTATTTCCTTCCCAAATTGATACTGCATACTTAAGAGGTCCAGAATTATATTTTGTGAAAGTTTTCTTTCAGTGATTCTATCAAATACATTTTTAAATGACCAATTCTGAAAATTTTGACTGACTTTATAACGTTCTTTTGGTTTCTCCTCAGTGAAGTGTCTAAATTTTAAAAATAAATAAAATGTACTCATGTACTGATAATGTATTTAGTATATGGCAGGTGTTGAATATAACAAGTTACACAATAAGGCCCTAATCTTGCTCTCATTTAAATCAGTAACAAAACTATTATCTTCAGTAGTGCAGTATCAGGCCCCCAAGTATTTATCTTTACATTTTGCACTTAAATGCTGAGACATTTGACTAACAGTGTGTTCAAATCTCTGACACGGAAAGCATTTTACTGCAACATAGAATGCAGTTAGTCTGGGCCACAGCTACGATATACAGAGCCCAGGTCAAGATTTCAAAGCAGAGCCACTCTGTGGCCCAGTTCCCTGCAACAGCCGCATGAGTAGCTACCCCAATATTGTTCCTTGGAGTCTCATTTCCTCCTTTTCAAGGGCTAGTCTCACCCTCCTTACTAGTGTTTGATAATCCATCACCCTTCACCCAGTCAGGCTTTCATATTCACTTAGAGCCCAGACAGGCACTGAAAGAAATGGAGGCATCTACACTCAATTCATTTAACTTAAGGTAAATTAAATAGTACTTTCATGGGCATGACAACCTGAAAGTATTATCTAAGTGTGAGAGAGACAGAGACAGATCTCCTTGTTTGAGTAGCAGCCATGTTAGTCTGTATCCGTAAAAAGAACAGGAGTACTTGTAGCACCTTAGAGACTAACATTTATTTCAGCTTAAGCTTTCGTAGGCTATAGCCCACTTCATCGGGTGCATAGAATGGAATACACAGAAGCAAGATGTGTGTGTGTATATATACATACAGAAAAGGTGGAATTTGCCATACCAATTGGTTTCAGTGGAGTTATGCCAACATACATCCACTGAAAATCCAGCCCAGAATATTCATGTTGATATCTGGGGTAGTTCTATTTTGCCCAGGATGAGGCAGTATCAATAGAGGACAGACTGCCTTTGCCATCTTTCACTTCAATTAAGAGTAGGGCTGTCAAGCAATTAAAAAAAATTAATCACAATTGTACAATTAAAAAAAATTAATTGTGATTTAAACAATAATAGGATATCATTTATGTAAATATTTTTGGATGTTTTCTACATTTTCAAATATATTGATTTCAGTTACAACAGAACACAGGACAGTGCTCACTTTATATTTATTTTTGATTACAAATATTTGTGTTGTAAAAATTATAAACAAAATAAATAGTATTTTTCAATTCACCTCATACAAGTACTGTAATACAATCTCTTTATCATGAAAGTTGAATTTACAAATGTAGAATTATGTATAAAAAATAACTGCATTCAAAAATAAAACAATGTAAAACTTTAGAGCCTACAAGTCCACTCAGTCCTACTTGTTCAGCCAGTCACTCAGACAAACAAGTTTGTTTATATTCGCAGGAGATAATGCTGCCTGCTTCTTGTTCAGTGTCACCTGAAAGTGAAAACAGGTGTTCCCATAGCACTGTTGTAACCAGCAACACAAGATATTTATGTGCCAGATGCGCTAAGGATTCATATGTCCCTTCATGCTTCAACCACCATTCCAGAGGACATGCGTCCATGCTGATGACGAGTTCTGCTCGATAATGATCCAAAGCCGTGCAGACCGACGCATGTTCATTTTTATCATCTGAGTCAGATGCTACCAGCAGAAGGTTGATTTTCTTTTTTGGTGGTTCGGGTTCTGTAGTTTCTGCATTGGAGTGTTGCTCTTTTAAGACTTCTGAAAGCATGCTCCACACCTCGTCCCCTTCAGATTCTTAAACCTTGGGTCAAGTGCTGTAGCTATCTTTAGCAATCTCACATTGGTACCTTCTTTGCATTTTGTCAAATCAGCAGTGAAAGCATTCTTAAAACTAACACGTGCTGAGTCATCATCCAAGACTGCTATAACATGAAATATATATATATATGGAACATGAAACAGAGCAGGAGACATACTATTCTCCATGTCTCCCCCAAGGAGTTCAGTCAAAATTTAAGTAACGCTTTTTTTTTTAACAAGCGTCACCAGCATGGAAACATGGCCTATAGAATGGTGGCTGAAGCATGAAATGGCATATGAATGTTTAGCATATCTAGCACATAAATTCCTTGTAATGCCAGCTACAAAAGTGCCATGCAAACACCTGTTCTCACTTTCAGGTGACATTGTAAATAAGAAGCCAGTAACATTATCTCCTGTAAATGTAAACAAACTTGTTTTTCTTAGCTGAACAAGAAGTAGGACTAAGTGAACTTGTAGGCTATAAAGGTTTACATCGTTTTGTTTTTGAGTGCAGCTAGGTAACAAAAAAAAAAATCTACATTTGTAAGTTGCACTTTCACTATAAAGAGAGTGCATTACAGTACTTGTATGAGGTGAATTGAAAAATACAATTTCTTTTGTTTTTGCAGTGCAAATATTTGTAATAAAAATATAAAGTGAGCACTGTACACTTTGTATTCTGTATTGTAATTGGAATCAATGTATTTGAAAATATAGAAAAACATCCAAAAATATTTAATAAATTTCAATTGGTATTCTGTTTAACAGTGCGATTAAAACTGCGATTCATCGTGATTGATTTTTTTACATTTAATCGCGTGAGTTAACTGTGATTAGTTGAAAGCCCGAATTAAGAGTGAACAAGTTTTCATTGAGTTGTTACTACATTGTGTGTCATGCTGCATCCCTGACGTGGAGCTCTGTTTCTTAACAAAACTGCCTGCATCATATAAGGTGGAATCTGTAGTAGAACTCCATATCTGCACTGTACTGTGTTATTTATGGCTGCAAATAAAGATGAATTTGAGGAAATATACTGTAGAAACTGGTAGTGGATCTATTTGGTTTCTAAGAGGAAAATGTATTTTCTCTCGACAGTCACTAGAAGAGGCCAAGAAAAGTTTGAGCCTGCTTGTTGGCTGATGGAAATTGATTTGGGCATTTAAATGTAGGTTTTTTCCATGAATAACAATTCAGGCATTCAAATGTGACAGTATTTACTTCATAAAAATATTTAATCAAACTCATGTAAGATGTGTTCATGTTGAATTCTACAGTTAAATTCTCAAAAAAGAAAGAAAGCCCAGGGAAAATTCCAGCACAAAAAACTGCGTTAACATGGAGTTAAGGTTGCTGATGTCCATTCCTAAATAGTACTCATTAAAAAGATAGGAAATCTTGAGTTAAGGTTCTTTCACAATCTTAGGAAATATTTCCTCTTCCAGGCAACACACACATAAGATGATAGGAAATTAAAATTTACATAGCAGACTTAACTCTGACCATGCATATGTTAATGTTTCTTGTAATTGTGCTTTGTGTGACTTAAGACATTTGTCAGATGTATTATTAGGATATTATCCTAACGTTGTTTACTCCAGTTTAACGCAGTATTTTGTGTGGAAATATGTAGGTATCTAGGTGGAAATATGTCTGAGATCTTTAAAAGTCATGAAACAAGTATTGGACATTTTTATATTTTTATATATATTTACAAAGGGCATTTAAAAATTTTCTTGCAGTTTTAGTAATTATCTAGTGTGATAATACACATATTGTGACAAAGTTTTCTGATATATCCATTACCTTGGTGTATTTCTATTTAATGTAGCAAATATGTATATATACAAATGAGATGATGCAAAAATATAATTAAGAATTAGATTGTATGCTCCTTGGGGCAGGGACTAAGTCTTCCTTTGTGTTTTGTAAAGCACCCAGCGCAATGGGACCCCAATGCTGACTGGTGTCTGAGAATTACAGTAATAAAAATAAGAGATGAAGATGCAGGGCCAGAACTTCACCTTTAGTTGAGAAGCATGAGTACTAAGGTGCCATGAAGCTCACCTTTCCACTCCCTGATTCTGGGGGCCACTGTGTGCCTGGCTATTTCCCAGGCACATTACCCCCACTAGCTGCAAACCAGCCCAAAATCACAGCAGGTGAATGATAGAGAATGATAGGGGTATATCACCCATGCTTCTATTCCTCTAATCACATCCTCTGTGCTGGCAGCAGAGGTGAGGGTGTGAGGTAGGAGCCTCTCTGTGGATTACCTTTGTACTGGGGTGATCTTGAGCTGGATACACGGTCTCTGGGCCCATTGAAGCCAACAGAAAGATTTCTGTTGATTTCCATGTCTGTTGGACCAGGTGCTACCTGATCAGATTCTGCTGGCAATGAGTGCAAAAAGGCTGCACTACACCAGAAGAGCTGGCTGATCAAGCTATTCAGGAATGGCCTAAAAATACTGTAAAAATATAAATATATTTAATTACCTTATTAAAAAATTCCTATTTGTGGTGGCCAGAGTTAAAATTACTATACACATTTTTATTTTAGTCATACATAAGTGTATATTGATTGAGCTGTTATGTATGAAAGAGGAAGTGATTCTAAAGAGTGTGAAAGAAACAGCTCAGGGTTGCTTGTACTTTTAATGCTAGGAATGGACATCAACAGCCTTGACTCCAAATTAATGCAGATTTTGGCATTGGATTGTGTAAGGGTGTGTGTGTGTGTGTGTGTGTGTACACACACCTAAAATATACTATATATTTGGTACTAACTTTGTACTTTCCCTGAAGTTGCCAAATCTTTCACACAGACATTCTCACTTGTAAGATATTGGTACTTAATCACTGAATGTATAGGATATGCTTCTGGTTTGAAAAGGAAAAGTAGTGTTGTATGGTATCCCACAATACAGTGTGTCCCAACTGTAAACGTTGCCTTTGCATGTAACACCTCATTCTGTTGTATCACCTAGGACTATTACTTCTGAACCATTGTCTGTCTGCATCTTAACTAAACTGCAAATTTGCAATTACAGTACAACTGACTACAGCTCTAGCATGAAAGCTGACTGGTAGTAATAGTACAGCAGTCACCAGTGTGCCACAAATGCATTTATTAAATGCAGAAATATATATTTCTATAAAGGCCAAAATCATGTTTTTATGTTCCTTTATTGTCATTACATTGTATGATATTGTAAGATTATTTTATGTTCTAATTTGCATTATAAAATGTTTTTTCCTACTTAAAGGCATAAATATAACAACTTTGTATAAAGGTAGCTTTCTAGATTTTTATTTCTTGTATAAAAAGTCTAAATAGTGGGAGTACCATTGCCAAATTGTTTATAAAATTTCCATGAACTTTGCCCTGTTTGGTTAATCTTTTACAGACATTCCATGTTTCTTTTTATGAGAAAATTGACACTTTAGTACAGTATTTTATGCTGTTCCAAATCAGCATATTAGAATTTTAATTTAATTTTGGTTTGCATTTTCATTACTGGTAGCTTACCAAATGTTCATTTTAAAAAAATGTATTCTGTAATGTTGACAACATTGTCCTTCTCCCTCATCAGTGCCAACTTCATTTTTTTAAAAATTGTAGCATGGCAATAAAAATGATTTTACATTGTAGGGAGCATGTGAATTTCTTGTTTCAGACTGGGTTATGATTTTCATTATTGGGTGTGTTGTACCTTCAATCCAATGGAAAAGATTTGTCCTTTTTCACCATTGTCCCTGGCATACCCATAGCCTTATTAGCTGTCATTGTGTATTCACTTAATTTTCTGAATCTCATGTATCACAAAGATGCCTCTATTCTATTTCCTTTGTATTACTAGGATGTATTACTAGGATACATATTTTTTTAAGTTTGGAAATTTTCTGTGGAAGTATCTCTGTGGATTTTTTTGAGTGGTGTTCAGGCCTTACATCTTTGTAATACAGTATATAGAAAAATGTTGCTTTTTCAGTGTGGTGCCATTTAAATTGATACATACCCCATATTTCTTGAAGTAAATAATCAGCTCTATAGAAAATGAACTAAAAGTCTTGTTGAAGGCAGATAGCAAAATTAGGTCAAGAGTCGTCCCCTTAATCACAAGAAGTTAATATGTAATAACTGAATTAACAGCCCCAGTAAACACATTAACAGCGTTGTAAAATCACAGTGGCAAGGACTATAAATTTTAATCTGCAATAGCTCAACATACAAAACTGAACTACTGGTTCAGCGGTAAGCATAGGACCCAAGACTGTATTGATGAAGCCCCGCTGATAGAGTAATTTATGCTCTGACTCAACCATCCATCCTTACGCAGCTAAGCACTTAGCCTGTGCTTAACTCTAAGCCATTCCTTATGTTCCACTGACTTCAGAGAAATATACGGCTGGAAGGACCTCAAGAGATCATCTAGTCCACCCCCACCCCCTATTGTGAGGAACAGTTGAGTATGCTTAGACCATCCCTGACAGATGTTTCTCTAACCTGTTCTTAAAAACCTCCAAGGATGAGTATTCCACAATCTCCCTAGATAACGTGATACTTAACTTAAATCTCCATTGCTGCAAACTAAATGGATTACTTTTTATTCTACCCTCAGTAGACATGGAGAACAATTGATCACCATCCTCTTTATATTAACCTTTTACATATTTGAAGATTGTTGTCTCCCCTCTGTCACCTTCTCTCTAGAGCAAACGTGCCTTGTTCCTTTAATCTTTTCTCATAAGTCATATTTCCTAAGCCTCTTATTTTTGTTGTTCAGCTCTGGATTGTCTCTAATTTTTTTACATTTCTTAAAATGTGGTGCCCTAAACTGGACTCAGTACTCCAGATGAGGCCTTGCCAGTGCAGAGTATGCCGAAACAATTATCTCCTGTGTCCTACATATGACACTCCTGTTACTACATCTCAGAATTACATTTACATTTTCCACGATACCATCACACTGACTCATATCAGTTGGTGATCTATTATAACCTTGGGATCCTTTTTCTGCAGTACTACTGCCTAGCCTGTTGTTCCCATTTGTATTTGTGCATTTGATTTTTCTTTCCTCTGCAGGTACTTTGTATTTGTCTTCATTGAATTGCACAGTTATTTTGAATTCTAATACACTGAAGGAAAGTATTTGCAACCCCCTCCTTGCTTGGTGTCATCCACAGATTTTATAAGCATACTCTCCACTCCATCATCCAATTCATTAAAAATACTGAATAGTACCGGACCAAGACAAATCCCTGCGAGATACGCTCCTCCCAATGTGACAGTGACCCATTGATAACTATTCTTTGAGTACAGTTTTTCAACCAGTTTTACCTCCACCTTTTAGTATTTTCATCTAGACCACAATTCCTTAGTTTGCTTATGAGACTGTCAGGTGGGACTGTCATATCTTGATTTTTAGTAAGGCTTTTATCTGCTGCTTCACCTCTGTCCACTAGACCAGTAACCCTGTCAGTGATAGAAATTCAGTTAGTTTGGTATGATTTTTTTGTTGACAAATCTATGTTGGTCATTCCTTATAGCCTTATTCTCTAAGTGTTTGCACATTGATTAATAAGTTCCAGTATCTTTCCAGGAATCAAAATTAGGCTGACTAATCTATAATTCCCTGGGACCTTTTTCTTTTTAAATGTAGGTACTATGTTTGCCCTTCTCCAGTTCTCTGGGATCTCACCCATCCTCCCTGAGTTCTCAAAAATAATGGATAACGGTTCTGAGATTTCTTGAGACGGTTCCTTAAGTACACTAGGATGAAGTTCATCAGGCCCTGCTGACTTGAGTACCTAACTGATTTAAATATTTAACTGTTCTTTCCCTATTTTGTCTTGCATTCCTCCCCCCTTGTTAATATTAATTGTTATGTGGTCACCATTAACCTTTTTAGTGAAGACTGAAGCAAAATAGGCATTCAATATTGTCAGCCTTGTTGATGTAATTTATTAGCTCTTTCCCCGCTAAGTAGAGAACCTACACTTTCCTTAGTGTGTCTCTTGCTCCTACTGTATTTAAAGAACAACTTCTTGCCTTTTATATCGCTTGTTAGGTGTTACTCATTTTGTGCCTTAGCCTTTCTGATTTTATCCCTACGTGCTTGTGCTATTTTTTTTAACTCCGCCTTAGCAATTTGTCCATGTTTCCACTTTCTGTAGGATTCCTTCTTGATGTTCAGGTCATTATAGCTCCTGATAGTCATATTGGCCTCTTACTTTTCTTTCTATGTGTTCTTCATGGTGGGACAGGTTGCAGTTGTGCCTTTCATATTGTCCCCTTAAGAAACTGCTGGCTCTCCTGAACTCCTTTATCCCTTAGATTTTCTTCCCATGGGACCTGACCTACCAGGTCTCTGATATTGTTGGTTTGCTTTTCTGAAGAATGTAATGTAGGATTATCAAAAATGTCAAGATAATCACATCTACTGCTTTTCTCTATTCACTAGATTGGTACCTTGTTAAAGAAGAAAATTAGCTGGGTTTGGCATTTGTTCTCAATAAATCCATGTTGGCTGTTACTTATCCTCTAAGTCGGAGCAAATTGATTTTGTTTAATTCAGTATCTTTCCATCTATTGATGCTAGTCTGATTAGTCTATACTTCCCCACCTCCTCCTTTTCCCCCTTTCTAAATATAGGTACTATGTTTGTCCTCCTGTCCTCTGGCATCTTACCCTTCCTCTGAGTTCTTGAAGATAGTGGCTAATGATTCAGTGATGGCTTTGGCCAGTTCCTTAAATACTCTAGGGTGATTTTAATCCGGTCCTGCCAACTTGAATACATTTTAAGTTATTTAAATATTCTTTAGCCTATTCTTTGTCTATTTCTATTCTGTTCTTTAAACACTCCAACTTCTCTCTTGATGGCTGCTGCACAATGCATAGATGTTTTCATTAAGCTGGCCAAAATGATGCCTCAGCTATTTTAAAAAGTGTTTAAAGTTATCAATTTAAATAACTACAACTTTTAATTAACAAGAGATTTCTCAAAACCTTATATTTTCCTCTCCTCCTACCTTCAATTATTGGTAACTTCCAAATCTTCAGTTAGTAGTTGGCTTAAATATTCTATTACAAGGCAAAAGGCTTGTAATAGAAGGCAACTCTCCTGCTTTCATCAAAATGTCTACCACCTGGGTACAAAAATTCTTAGGCCAGATCTATACTACAAACTTAACATCGATATAGCTATTTTGGCCTGGGGTATGAAAAATCCTCAGTCCTGAGCAATGCCGTTGTACTGACCCTAACCTCCAGTGTACACAGCTCTATGTCATCGGCAGAGCTTCTCCCGTTGACATAGCTACCACCTCTTGTGGAGGTAGATTAACTCTGCCAATGAGAGAAGATCTCCCATGGGTGTAGTAGCATCTTCACTAAAGTGCTACAGTGCACTTTTTAAGTGTCTTACCCATAGTCTCTTACAAAGAGAGCTGCAAAGCAGCCATCTGCCCCTATATTTTCCAGACTCTAAACTAGGTGTCCAAGCCATGGCCTGATGCCATTTTTGGCACACAAGAAACCACACTATCTCACTAACCCTTTACTATTCATGTACCTCTTTGTGAATACTCAACTGCTTAAAACTTCATCCTCATGTATGTTTTACTACCTTTAAAGCCTGTATTAGGTATAACTGGTTGCTCTATGAGGTAGAAAGAAAAATGTGTTTAAGCAGCTGCTGCTGCCTTTCTTTCAATTGTCAATGCTCATCATTCCTCTTCCCCCTCTCCCACAGTTTGAATTCAATATTTATGAAACCTTCATAGGCTCTAAGAACTGTTTTATAGGCTCTGTGGCAAAGTAGTCTGGGAAAATAAAATATTCAGACATGCTTATTACTGCACATTTGAATATTCTAGTTTTCAGGTTTTTGAAGCTGTCTCAAATGTGGAGTTACTGGAATTACAACTCTGACCCTGCCTTGTGTACTGGATAGGTGTATCATAGGAAAGGTAAGCCTGAATGCTGAAATTAATTCAGTTAAAACCCATTTTTCTTTTCTCAGAGGGGTACCCATGTTAGTCTGTATCTACAAAAACGACGAGTCCGGTGGCACCTTAAAGACTAACATTTATTTGGGCATAAGCTTTTGTGGGGCTTTTGCCCAATAAGTCTGTTATTTAATAATTCCTTGTATTTTTCCTTTCTTGTCTTATAATCTAGCTGTTGAAAAGTGCACCGTCTACTACATAAAAAGAAAGCTCCTCCCTAGCTTCCCTCCCGCCCCCCCAAATACTGATTTGTGTATAGGAACCTCAGCTCTCCACTCCAGGCTAAAGCCTGCTGATGCAAGATGAGGGCTACTATTAGCCTAAATAAACTTACTGTTCCACCTATATGCTGGTAAAATGCCTATATAAACAATTCTTAAAAATAGTGAATAGTGGGGAAGCAGTATGTTGCATTTGCTAATACAGCATGTAGCTGCAGGAGCCAAAGACTAATGCTATAGTTCCAGTGGCATGTAGAGTACATATGCTGTTTGCATGGGTATAAATAGCAGTGTGGAGACAGTGAGGCACTACTTAGGTGAGTAAAGAGACAGAAGTCTTAGCCTATGTACACTGCATGCCTGAGCACTGCCTTCCCTCTCTATGCTATTTTTAGTACTGAGCCTGTCTCGCTGCCTCCTCTTGCCAGAGCCTGTCCCTCTACAGGGAAAGGCTCTGGAAACCCCAGATGCCTCCCCCTGCCCGAGCCTTTCACTGCCACGTCTAGCTCCACTCGGCAGCGTAGATGCAGTGGCTAGCTACCTCCAGAGCCCCTACAGGCTGCCGTAAGTGTAGATAAGGCCAAATGCCCCATCTCCGTTATCATACTGCTGCTCCTCCTCTCACAAGCTTTTGGGAAAGGTGCTGGGGCAGGGCTGGGCCTGCTGTGTGGGCCAGGCTTGAAGGGGGGGGAAGAGGGGTTGTTGCTGCTGTGTGCGTTATGCTGGGTTGGAGGTAGTCCCCACCCGTGTGGGCACAATGCTATCGCATTACGGGACAGCCACCAGCTCTTAGTGTGGCAGTGGGCCATGCCCCCCCGGCGGCGTTCTGTGAGGTCCGGCCTCAGCACGGCTCCATGCCCTGTTGCCAACTACACATAGCAGGAAGTCACCAGACAAACTCTGAAAAGTTGCTAGATCATAGAATCATAGAATATCAGGGTTGGAAGGGACCTTAGTAGGTCATCTAGTCCAACCCCCTGCTCAAAGCAGGACCAATCCCCAATTTTTGCCCCAGATCCCCAAATGGCCCTCTCAAGGATTGAACACTCAACCCTGGGTTTAGCAGGCCAGTGCTCAAACCACTGAGCTACCCCTCCCCCCCAGATGTAGCTGTTTAAGCACTCAAAAGGAGTCAAAAATGTCACTAAACAAAATTTCCAGAGAATTTAACAGAATTTTTATTTTTATATGAAGGCCAGGTGAGTATAGTCATAAAATAATTCACAAGCAGTTCACTCGTGTTCATAAAATCCATTCCATGCTCTTCTTGCTACATTCTGTTGTACGCCAAGTCAATGTCATTGTCTTAATTGAGCATGTCCTCAGAAGGAATCTCATTCCAGGGCTTCTTGGGCTGAGATCACTATAATCTGCAGGTGAGGAAAAGAAGTCAGTGGACGGGGCAGCAGGTTTGTATAATGTTTGGTGGTTCCTAGAATGGGTCCAAGGGCCGCTGCCCCCCTCCCCACCTTCCTAAGGCTCTGGGAGGGAGTTTGGGTGCGGGAGGGGGTTTGGAGTTGCAGGCTCAGGGAGCAAGTTTGGGTATGGCAGGGGTGTGGACTCTGGGAGGAAATTTGGGTGCTGGGTATGGGCTTGGAGCTGGAATAGGGGGTTGGGGTGTAGGAAGGTGTGTGGGGGCTGGGCATGAGAAATTTAGGGTGCAGCAGGCAGGCTGCTGCAAGGCTGGGGGCCAGAGAGGACTCCCACCCCCCACCTGACACTCACCCAAGCCCCCCTCCCCGGCTGCTGCTCAGGATGTCCAGCCAGGATAAGTCTCCTATGCTCCCCTTGGAGTCGCCTGCTGGGGGCGGGAGAGAGCTGCCATGTGTCTCCTCCCCTCCTCAGGTGCAGCAGCTGCCTCAGCCTACCCCTGGCGCTGCTCTGTTGTAGCCGGGAGCAGCTGGGGAGAGAGCCTGGAGCGGCAGGGCAGCCACCCGCTGCCCAAGGCAGACAGGGACACTTAGGGGAGGCGTACGGGGGTGGCAGGTGGGGCTGGGGGAGAGACCTGGCCCCGAACATTAGTGGCGCTGGGCCCACCGGGGCCTGATTTTGCTGGAGCCTGGGCACTACGGGCCCATAAAAATTGCTGCCCCTGTCGGTAGAGGCTAATTAAATACTTCGCTAAGGCCAGGTGCACTGTGGAGAGAGCAGCACAATAACCAGGGCTTTTTTTTTTTACCCACGTGTTCTTTCTTGCTGCTCTGTAGTAGGTAGCGAACTCTGTGATGGAGGGAAATCTGGCTAATGAAGCAGCTCGCAGGTAGGGTGACCAGACAGCAAGTGTGAAAAAGCGGGATGGGGTGGGGGGGTAATAGGAGCCTATATAAGAGAAAGACCCAAACATTGGGACTGTCCTTATAAAATTGGGACATCTGGTCCCCCTAAGGCATGGAAGGTGGGATGATACAGGGCCATATGCCCCCATGGGGAAGGGGACACCGTGCTTCCACGGATGAAGCCCTTACTATATGATCAAAGGTGGAGTTACCTTGATTTTAGCTCCCAGATTGTTTGTTTTTTAAATCTACTTTTTTGGCTCCCTGCAGGGCCGAGCTCGGGCCAGGCGAACGCCCCTTTTCCCTCTGGCTCTGCGCTCTTCCTTTCGTTAACGGGGTGGCTCAAAGCCAGACTGCAAGAAAGGGCGGCTCGACGGAAATTAACCACCGTGGCTGACGTAGGCTGCTTTTCCTCGCCGGCAGATTACAGTGCGCTCAGCCCCAGAATTTAGCCTGGGCAGGTGATTCCTTCTGCGGCCACGCGCCAGGGAGCGGCAATGAGCGCGCCAGGGCCAGGCTCTGCGCCAGGACGGAGGCAGACGCGCCGGGACCGGGTTTTACTCACACGCCTGAGCCGCTTCTGCCGCTAGGGGCTGGTGACGTCATGCTCCGACTGTCACGGTAATCGCCCGTGAGAGGCGCTAGATTTGTCACTGTGGCGCGTATTTTCCGGCTAAGAGAACCGAAAACTCACTAAATCTGGTGACAAAGTAGCTAAATTGGCTCAGCCTCCACCGGCCAGAGCAGACAGCGCCCCCGCCCAGTACAGCCCCCGCCTTACCCTCAGAGGGCTCCGCTTGGCCGGCGTCAGACTACAACTCCCAGAATGCAATATTCAATAGGGCTGATGTGCTAGGCCGGGGCAGCTTTTCTGCTTCCTGCCGGCAGAGCGGCCGCGACGCAACTTCCGGTGTCTGCTGTGGGGGTGTAGCTCGTGTGCTGGGGCGGCTCGCGCGGCAGTGACTGTGAGCGGGCGCGAGGCGGTCGGCAGGACGCTGGTAGCAGATTCACCGTCACCATGGTAAGGCTGCGGGCCCGGCTCGGCGGGGCGAGGCGGGCTTGTGGCTGCGCCTGCTCCACATGGTCCGCGAGGAGCTGTGGCTTTCTGCCGCCCGCGGCTCCGGGCCCTCCCCCGCCTTTGTGCGGCGGCGGCGGCGCCAGTCACGGGGGAGCTGGCCCCTACCGCGCCCGGCGAGCGGAGCCCCGGCCTAGAAGTTTCTAGAGCGGCTTCCCGCTGGGGGCAGCAGCGCCCGTAGCGCTGGGGCTGGCTCGCCATGCGGGGCCGCTGCTCGGCCTGCGTCACTCTGAGGCCCATCGCCACGGGGCCGCCGCCGCCCCATCTCCCGGGAGTGGGGGGAGGGGCCCGGCCGGGCTCTGATGCTGTCGGGTTTGGGGCCGATGTCCCACGTGCCTGGTGGTGAGAGGGGCCGTGGCAGCTCGGGAGCCGCTCTCCCACGGGGCGCCAGGGGATGTGGCGGAGGCAGGCGGCCCTTGGCAGACTCGAGGTTAGGATTGACCTGGGTAACAGGATCATCCACCTCAAACAAGGTAAACTATCTTTAAGGGAGCTTAATTCTTTGTGTTTCTGCACATACGGCTACTAGTAACTGACGGGGGCTTGGGAAGAAACTTACTCGAGAAAACTATTCCAGAAATGGCCCAGCCCTATATCAGAACAGTCCACTGTGTTAAAAGTTTGCAGCGGTGTAAAGTGGAATATACTGTAAATATCCAAACACCCTAATACCACTGAATCACTTGTATTCCCTTTCATCTGCTTCTGAGTTGATTTTAAGCTGCTAATGAATCCCCAGTTTGCTTCAGAATGCAGCATTGGGTGGTGTACAACTTAGTTCTAGTTTGCTGCTGATTTCATGGGGGCCTTGATTAAGTTTAGATTTCTAATTTTAATGGGCTAAAAGATACTGACTGTTATGGTGTAATTGACATGGGAAAGGCAAGGAAGTAAAATTGTGATAACTTAAAAACATTGTCATCTAACAACTTTTAAGTTTTTATATTTGTTTTCAGTAATTCCACAAAACTTTGAAATGAGTGGCTCCAAATTTCTGCTGGGTGCAGCAGAGCTGTGGAGAAACAAAGATTCTGGTTTTCTAATTTTCTGGTGGGTTCACCTCTGCCCTGGTGTAATTAAGAGCTGGCTCCTTTAAACTATGCCAATTGGTAATGCTCCTCCAGGGCTGTTAGCTATTAGAGAATAGCTGCATTCATTCCAGGAATAGGGGTAGCAGAAAGCTAGTTCACTGCCAGCACAGATGAAATCTCAGCCAGGGAGATCTGGTTAGTTTCCAGGCAAATCTCTGTGTCACCTGTGTTCTGTGGGGCAGAACAGGGCAGGAAATCGTATATTTGCTCTGTTAGTTCATCTCAGCAAAGTTGGAGACAGCATTTGAGTTCTTTGGTGCCCCTGAGGTAACACATGTCTTTCTAAATTAAGAGGCTTTATAATGTCAGTGGAGTGAAGATTAAAAAAAAAAGATTTAGCTAAAAAGTGTGTTAAAGATCCATTTATTAAAATATACCTGGGAATAGGGGATATTAAGTATTGTAATTCAACAATAACAGAAACATTATTTAGTTTCAACTTATGTATGTCAGGTGTTTTGAAAATGAAGTGATAAAGCTAAATTATCTTATGATCACTATTATTTCAGGCATCCCTTTCTCTAGCACCTGTGAATATTTTCAAGGCAGGAGCAGATGAAGAAAAAGCAGAGACAGCTCGGTTGGTGAGTTTATTTAAATGTCAGCAGAACTGCTAACACCTTCTATAGTTAAGGTTGCCTGACAGTTTCCATTATAAGTAAGGCCCTGTGTAAATCACACTGTCAGGGAGGGCATGGAAACCATGAAATTGCCTCCTCTCATCCAAAATGGCGATCTTTTAAATACTTATTAAAAAAAAAGAGAGAATGTTTACAAGTCTTCAATACAAAACATTACTTTTACTTGCAGTGGTGTGTGTATCCAGAAGAATAGAGTGCTCTGTGCGTGCAAAGGAATAAGACTGCTGTGTGCATGTGTGTGGAAGAAATTGACTAACTTATAAAATTCATTCAGTTCTTGAAATCAGCTAAAGTTACCCGTAAAATTAATTCCATGGAAACCTCCTGAAAAGCAATACTTTGCCATTTACAGTTGAGAATTTTCTTAAAAAAAAAAAAAAAATTACAATTTACACCGAGCCCTAAGTACAAGACCCTGTTTTCAGTTGCCTATAACAAGTTTAAGCGAAAATGGCGGAACCATTTTTAAGAATGAGATTTGGGGTGGGGGAGTGTGTGTACACTCATTAACAAAATATTAAAAAGTATCTGTTTTGTTGAGGTCTGCTCCTTTCATGTTTTGGACCGAGGATTTGAAATTTGGGAGTGGGATTTCTTTTGCCATTCACATGAAAAACTGCCAAATTTGACCACATTGAATTTTTAAAAAAAAATTGTTTGCATTTGTTCAGTAGTAGAGACCTATTGAAGTATAATTCTTTGACGATTTTATCTGTACTGAGAATGCTCCAGCCTAAATTTGTAGGGATTGAGCTGGAGTTTCCATGGAGTTTCTGCTCCCAGCTGCTGTGGGTCACTGGGGTGCTGGGTACATGAACTGAGAATGGGCAGACAGAGCATCATCTCATCTCTTGTGCTTTGAGTGGCTCCTCTACTGGCACCAAGCTTATGAGGAGAAGGAAGCTGCCTGACTTCAGAGCTGGACCAGGGGAGGGATATGGTGGTGGAGGGAGTAGATGAGGGCAAGTAGTTATAATTCCTGACACTGTCATGGTTTAATCTTCAGCTCTTATAAAAGAAATGATGAATCCTTGTCTGATGCTTGTTCACTTTTATTCCAGTCATCCTTCATTGGTGCTATTGCCATTGGAGACCTGGTTAAGAGCACTCTGGGGCCTAAAGGCATGGTAAGATATCTTCAGACTCTCAGATACCGTAGTTTTAATTGACTTTGCAACTGTTAACACTGTGAAGTACATGTTCAAGCAGTATCCTAAATCTTGCATCCTGTAGGACAAGATTCTTCTAAGTACTGGAAGAGATGGCACAGTGACAGTAACCAATGATGGTGCAACCATCCTAAAATCTATTGGAGTTGACAACCCAGCTGCCAAAGTTTTGGTTGGTGAGTTTGACTAGATGTTTGTCATTGCAATATTTGAAATCTCCTTGTGGGTCAATTATTAAAAAGCATTTACTTTAGCAAACAAACAACATCCTCTGTGCAAGTTTCTTTTGCTATGTAGCAGGTTGATAATATGCTCAGTTATTGCAATTAATCCTGCCCCTATGTAGTTTTTTAAAAACCCTGTTTTTGATTTCCAAACTAGTGTGTATCCATAATATATAATGTTTGTCGTTCGTACTGAGCAGCACAGAATATTTGAATAAATAAATTAACATAGTGGTATTCTCTCTTAGACATGTCGATGGTTCAAGATGATGAAGTTGGTGATGGAACTACATCTGTAACTGTGCTGGCAGCTGAATTACTTAGGGTAATGAAACTTCTGTTTTTAAACATTTTCTACTGTATCTGGCATTTGAGTGCTCTGATACCATAGACAGCATAGAGTGCCACCAAGAGAGTTAAGCATTAGTGTATCACTTATCAAATTGTTAGAAACAGGAACAAAACTTAAATGCTGTCTGTGCTGCTTGGGAGTATCCATGGTTGTGAAGCACCTTGCTACCTCCTACCTTTAATGTAAGGAAGTCTTGTCTGTGTCTGCTGTGTATTAGTTCCTTGACTTCACCAGCCTCTGGCAACGCAAGTACTACCTTCCAGGCCTTTGCCAGCCTCACTCTCTGTACAGGCTAGCAATAGGCACTCACCAACCCCCAAGTCCTCCAACCATCCCTCTGGAATGCCCACCCCCGTCTCACTGAACACTCGGAGAACTCTGATTTGCTATTCCCAAAGGAGGAGTATTCACCAGCTTACAAGATTCAACTCAGGATCACCACCTTACTTTACACATAGCACTTGGGGGAGATAGTGAAAACAAGAATAAATTTATCAAAAAACAGAGATTCAAGTGATAGAAAGTAAGAATATTGGTAACAAATGGTTACATATAAAACAATCATAACATGCATTCTAGAGCCTAAACTTAACTCACAAGGCCTCTGTGTCCTACATAATAGCTTGCCCCAAGTCCTTTGTCCAGTGTTTTAACCAAATTGGCTGAGATTTCTGCTTCGTAAGATCAAGCCCACTGGTGGCTTGTCTTCACAAATTAAAGGATAACTGGGGGTTCATCTGCACAGGTTGCCAGGAAAACCACTCCAAAACAAGTCTGGTTCGTCCAAACCACAAAAAGACCCTACCAAAAAAATGGCAAGGTGCTAGCGGTTTGTGCATGATGCTGAATGGGGCACAGTTCAACGGGGGAAAAAGCGGTCCCAGAAATGAGCGGGTGGGGGAAGGACTGTGGGTACAACTTCATGAAAATGGCCTCCCGACTGCACAAAAAGAAACCCAAAGCTGTTTATTATATGCTGTTTACTCCTAAACCTTTGCTGTGTTTTTCTGCAGTCCCCCCAATCTATTGAGTAACATTTTGCTCAGACTGTAAATGGGCATCCGTTGTGAGCCATACAACACTCAATGCACATGACCAGGCACACAAAGATAAGCATCTTGTCCTTCCTGCCTGACAGGAGCATGTGGATCATCTTCTGATGGCCTACTTTAACTCTGAGACCTAGAGAACTTAACTTTTTCTCACATATTTTCTGTACATACATCTCACAGTTATGACCAGTGTGACACAGGCTATCATAAGAGACCTTGTATGATATTCTTTGGTTGACTGATATGTAGACACCAGACCCAGAGGATCTCTGAAACCCGTATGTACCCGTGTTCCCTATGCCAGTTGGCGTTAAGAGGTCATTGTGTCACACTGCTCTGTTAATATCTATAGTATTTTAAACAACTGAATTCCTTATCTATTACTAATAACCCCTTGAATTATTGCAGTTGAAAGGATTTTTAAAATAAACGTAACCATTTATGTTGTCTTCCTCACCCAACTGATATGCAAAAAGTAAAAAGGCAATTTCATTATTTATCATATAATCAGTTTCACTTTCTGGCTCTTGCAGTTAGCAGAATGGTACAGTGTTTGATTGCAAACACTTCAGGAAAATATTCCTTTTAAATCTTTTTTCCCAGTGAATTAAGAAAAAGGAAACATTTTTGAGAGGCTTTGTAAATGGTTGTTTTTGCAAGACCTAAATTGATTTGGTAGTGCCCATTTAACCAGCTAAATGTCATCCTGTGTACTCTGAAGGCTACTGAGTTTTGACTCTGAGCTACTCGTGGAGGGAGCTTCAGAGGCAAGGACCTCCTGCTAACAAAGCTCTTCAACAAGGCTAGAGATTTTTTGCTCCAGGAACTGACATCATGAGCACCTGCTGATCTTAACTGAAATGGCAGGGCTTAAGGTGAGAGATGATCTCTTGGGTTGCCGACTTCCAGGCCAACCAGGGCTTTGAAGATTTCTCACCAGCCCCCTGAGTTGCACCCGTAAGTGAACAGGAAGCCAATGCAGAGCTTCGAGTAGATGGTACATTTTTAGAATAACTTGCTTGCCTGTTCAAAATATAGCTAAGGCTTGCACTAGACAAAGCTTCCAGATGATCTTCAAGGGCCACTGTGAATAAAGCACATTAGTTGCTTAGGTAAGAAATACTAGCAGCATGAATGGCCACATCTGTATTTGTAGTATTAGAGGGTAAATTATATATTTCTTAAATTATTCACATTAAAATTATTCTGATAGTTTTGGCTGTCAGGTGGATTAAAAGTCTCCTTTTGGTGTTGAAAAGATTCTAAATTATCTTACTGAATAAATTGCCTTCCTCGCTGCAAATCTGATGTTGAAGTAAATTAATTATATGTTTTATGTTAATAGGAGGCAGAAGCATTAGTTGCAAAGAAGATTCATCCTCAAACCATCATTGCAGGTTGGAGAGAAGCTACAAAAGCAGCAAGAGAGGCCCTCTTGAAATCTGCAGTGGATCATGGGTTAGTAAATATCTTACATTTGCACTAGTAATCTTTGGTGGTTCTGGTTAATTTCTATGTAAACTGTCACAGATGGGTAGGACAAACGGATGAGAATTGTTCAGCAGGAGGAAAACGGTTTGATTTTCGTCATTTTTGTACTTTAGAATATAATATAAGCAATATTTTTTGAATAGATGTTATCACAATTTTCTTTAGCTAAACTATAAAGGCTTTTTTAAAGTATAGACAAATTATCTTAAAATACTAAAAGATGTAGCTGTTTAAAATAACTAGAATATAATTTGCCTTAAAATATAATTTCCCCCTTCAACAAAATTTGCAATTTGTTCAGATTTTTCAGTGTGTACTATAGACTTCTAGTTTCACTTCCAGATTCTCTACATCCATAAACCCAGATCTAAGTTATTTCAATCTTAGATGGACACAGTTGACTTTAAATCTATTAAAAAAATTAAAACTAGTTTCAGGAACTATACTACTCCTGAGGGCATTCTGCGCTAAAAAATTAAAAATTCTGCTCACAATATTTTAAAATTCTGCAAGTTTTATTTGTCAATAAATAAATGCAGAGGCTCCAGCATAGCAGTGGGGAGCACAGGCCACTGGCTGCAAGAAGTGGAAACTCACCCTGCAGCCTCCCCATCTCCAGCACATGGACTCAGTGGTGAGGCTGCACGTGACCCTGACACAGCACATGGCCTGGGTCTGCCCAGAAACACCTTGGGGCCATGCCCCTGTGCACCAGGTGTGGGGCAGGTAGGCTCAACCAGGCAGAATCCAAGTGTGGAGGGCCTCAGTATGGGGGGATCCAGGTGTGTGGTGAGAGGGTTCTGTGTGGGACAATCTGAGGGCAGGCAGCTCAGTGGGAGGGTCGAGTTGTGGGGGGATCTGGATACACAGAGGTTCGTTGGGGGGTGCAGGGGCAATGGGACTCTGCAGGGGCTTCCAGGTGAAGGTTGTTGGGGCTCAGCGGAAGGGTCTGGGTGTGGGGGGGGTCTCAGCGGTGGGGGTCTGGATGCTGGGGGAGTGGGGCTTGGTGGGCTGGGGGTCTGGGTACAGCTAGTTGGGGGTCTGGATGTGGGGGCTCAGGGTGGTGCAGGTGTGGGGCTCATCAGGATCAGGTTTGAGTGCAGGGAGCTCAGTGGGGGTTAGGTTGGATGCGGAGGTGGGGGTCCAGAGGCAGAGGGTCTGGGTGCAGGGGGGCTCCAGATGCAGGGGTTGAGGTTCAGTGGGGTGGGGTTTGGGTATGGAGGGCTAAGGGGGTTCTGGTGAGCCTTGGCAGGGGTGTCTGCGTATGGGAGGTCCAGATGCACAGGGGTTGGGTGGATGGGGGAGCAGCTCCCCATACAGTAGCCCCTCCCCCGCACAGCTGAGGAGTGGGCAGGAAGCAGGGGAGGATGCTGAACTTCCTGCAGCTGGGGGAAGTTTCTAGGGGTGGCTCTGACACAGCACCAGCCACTTCTTGCAGGGGAAGAGGAAGTCCTGTCCTCTCCTGCCTCCAGCCCAGCCGGGACTAGCAGCTGATCCTGGCTCAGGGTAGGAGCCAGTGGCTGGGGTGTCCCCAGCCCCATGGTGATTTACCTCTCTTCCGGCTGCTCTGGGGTACCTGAAACGTTGTAACTGCGCTGCTAGGGAGTGGTGCATGACTGCTCTTGCAGCTTCCCTTTACTTCCCTGTCAAAGTCATTTTTCTACAGGGAAGCAAAGAAATCTGTGGGGGACATGAAAGCACAGAATTCCCCCAGGAGTATTTTACCTAGTCCTGAGTTCAAATTATCTCGCCTAATACAAATGAAAAAAAGGCACCTCTGGCCAGTATTGCTACCTAGGGATCCAGAAGCCAATAGGGATTTCAGATCTGTGTGATGGAAGAGTAAGGTTGTTACCTTTAGCAGGCGGAAACCACCCAGCCACCTTTTCCAAATTTCTCTAGCTTTGCAACATCATGTCTGTATTGACTAGAAAAAGCTCCAAACTGTTTACTTTGATTCAAACCAAATCTTCATTAGGTACTGGGAAAATAGTTGCTGTACAATCTATACCTGAGGATAATGTGTCGTTACGTCATGCACGTTCTCCTGGGCTTGGGGAGTTGGGCAAGAGATGTGGACAAAGGTAGCGTTGGGCCTCCTTTGTGCTCACTGTATTCTGGAGCCTTCCTGACATAAATTAGAACCTCAGGGCACCTCCAGTTTATCTTGCTTCTCATGGCTCCCATGTCTCCGGGAAGTAGAGAATAGTCATCATACAGTACACTTCAGCCGTCCCCTTGAAACCTCCACTGTCCACTTCTGTGCTGTAGGCTGTGAACAAGGCCAAAATAGAGTACTTGCCATTGCTAGGGATCTACGCGTGGGGCATTCTTTGGGCCACTTGAAACCCCTTTACTTTGCCAAGGTGATGTTACGAGGCCTTAGTGTAACTGAGAATTGAGCTCAGTAACTCTGCTCAAATGTTCTGTCCTCGTAAGACTCCTGTAAAGAAGCAGTTCCTCTTATTTGGCCCAAATGACCTGTTCAGTTTCTTGTTCTGCCAATGGGCAATATAGATATGAAATGCTCCTTTACCAGTTTTCATAGCCAGATACCTGAAAGAAGCAGCTTCTTAGAATATGAGTTGAAGGTACAACAGGCCCTCTGATACCACACCTGTCATCATGGTATTGGATCATAATTAGAAAGGTGTGATAGCTCATTCCAGTAATCTGAATAATTCACGTTCCTTTATTTGGCATATAGCAAAGATGTGTTGAGTTGTTTAGATGCAAAAGTAGGGGGATGGATGCAGGATACATCACAGATCCAAAGTCATACAGTAAAACTTCCTTATATTAATTTCTACCAGCACTAGTTCCTAACTATATGTTGCATCTTACACTTCATGATTGACTTGGTTACTTTTCAGGAACCAATCCTTGTACAGGATGCACTGTTCATGCATAATCTGATTTTCAACTTTTCTTACATTTATGCTTGTTTGCTAATATCAGGATATTCCTACTGACCTTAACTAGCCATCCTGACTCCAGCATGCTGTTTGTTATGAGAACTTAACCTTCCATACACCTTCCCAATCACGCCCATTAAGAAATGAGGCAAGTTGCTTATGTCAAGTCTACATACTGTCATACTGTTTCCATCTGAAAAATGGGGATGATGATTCTTACCCACTGTTAAGTGTTTTGAAATGTATAGGTGAAAGCACTATGTAAGTGCGAAGTATCAATAATATATGTATGCAGTAATGCAACAGGCCATATGTGGTTTGTTACCATTGAGCACCAACTCCTTTTCAAAAGGTGCTTTTATTCAAATTCATATCCTAAGTAGAGTGCCTCATGTAGTGAGGTATACAATGAAATATTTGCAAAGTGCAACTATTTTACAGCTGCACATCACTTCAAAAATGTTGAGGAAAAATATTTAACAATATATGTAAATCTGAATGTAGTGGTTGTCAGTCAGTCAGTTGAATTGCTTCTTCAGTCCTGTCCGTTTAATTTTATTCACTTGGTTACATTGTGTTTGTTTTAGTGATGATGAAATAAAGTTCCGTGAAGACTTAATGAACATTGCAGGGACCACGCTGTCCTCAAAACTACTTACTCATCATAAAGATCACTTTACTAAACTAGCAGTGGAAGCTGTTCTTAGACTGAAAGGATCTGGTAATTTGGAAGCTATCCATATTATCAAGAAACTAGGTGGAAGTCTGGTAGACTCTTACTTAGATGAAGGTATGTTTTTATTCAGAGACGGTGTATTTGAGTATTGAAATTAATACTATATGTGAGTTTTATGCATATGTCTGTATGTGCTTCAGGAAACATTGCTATGGTATTGGTAGGTGAATCTGTACACATTTTTGACACATTTTAGAATAATCGTTCTTTTCCCATTTTAAGGCATGCTGAGTTTTTGCTACTTTCTTTCACGACAGGCTTTCTGCTAGATAAAAAAATTGGCGTCAACCAGCCAAAAAGAATTGAAAATGCAAAGATACTTATTGCAAACACTGGCATGGATACAGATAAAATTAAGGTAGGTGATTAATATAATAGAAGCCTTCTTTATAAATTGAGTTAATTTTCAAATAAATCTTACATCTTTGTTTTTAATTTAGGTCTTTGGCTCTCGTGTAAGAGTGGATTCGACAGCAAAGGTAGCAGAAATAGAACAAGCAGAAAAAGAAAAAATGAAAGAGAAGGTTGAACGTATTCTTAAGCATGGAATAAACTGCTTTATTAACAGGTATGTGTTTACTGTGGAAGAAATAAGGTATGTGACTATGCCCCACTCGTTCTATATTACTAAAAGCTTGCTGCTTCATAACTTTTTTAAGATCCAGCTCTCTCTACCCACACACATAAGATTCATCCAGCTGTTTATCGTTAGACTTATTTATTGTAACATCTTCACTGAGTCCAATATCACTCCTTACCCACCTCGTTCCACTCCATGGAAAACACAGTTGCTAAGTAATTTTCTTATCTGTCATTCTGACTACGGTGTGCCCCCTACCTTTTAAATCCTTCCACTCAATCTCCCTTGTCCCTTGCATTATGTTGAAGCTGCTTGTGATTGAGTACAAGAATCTACTTATATCTACTCCATATTTTCAGAATCGTCTGGCTAAGATCCTCAAAGCTATTTAGGCACCTAACGCCCATTGATTTTAATGGGCATTAGGTGCCTAAATAGCTTTGAGGATCTGGGCCTTTGTTTCTTACTGTCATCCCCATCCCTTTTGTTGTCAGTCGTGACACCCCTTGTGACTGGTACTCTAGCTCTCTCCGTGTAGTGTTCCATGCCATTTGGTACATATAGAACATCTTTTCTGAGCTGGTCTGCAGAGCCACATTCTTCTTCTTTTTAAAAACATTCCTTGAGATCTACTTCTTTTGTGATGCCTACAATAAACAACTGACTATAAGTTGATCTCTTTATTTATCCATCTCATACTTATCACTGAGGACTTGCCATTTGAAGGCTGCGATCTTTTGAATAGTAAAACTGATGAGGCTGTACTCTTGCTGAAAGACTCACAAGCAACTCAAAGATCTCTGAGTCTACATGCCTGCACCAAGAAGGAAGCAGGCCAGACCACAAATGAAGTCTAAGCAGAGGTACCAAAGGAAGATACTCTGCCTTCCCTTCATTAGTTACTCACCCTGTGGCTACATCAAGGCATTTAATTTGACATCTTGGTTGAGAGCTGTGTACAACATCTGGAGGATCTTTACTCATCTTGTCGCATCCCTAAGGAGTGAGGTATTCTATACAATTTCAGAGTCTCCCTACCTGCCACCCTCCTTCCCCATCCCTTTTTCAGGGACTTCTCTCACAAAAGACTGTTAAGTCTGAATTAAAAACAGGACTGGTATCCAATTCTAGACTCTCTCTGGTTCTTCAGATAGCCTCTATAATCCCTTCCTTAGATCCTCTTTTCATATAACAATCCATTCAGCTCATAGGAAGTGTCTGAGATTCCCACTATCAATACAGAGTTCTGCCATTCCAGTTATCAACAGCGCTAAGGGTCTTCACCTGCCTGGCTGTGGTAATGGAAGCTCATGTGAAAAAGTAAGGAATTATTTGAGTGAAATGAACACATGAAAGTGACTCCATTCACCTGATTCTTCAGCTGTTCACTACCCTGGGACTTGATCAATAAAAAAATTGATTCTGTTGTCAACCCAGAAGGGAGACTTCATGGGGCATTGCTAGTTCGATAACACCAAAGGGTTATCTGCTTTAGGACATATTTAGTACCATAGTGGATCTCATCAACCGGCTGCAGGCTCATCCTTAAACATGAATAAGAACATAGGGGCCGTGTGAGCCAGAAGTCACATGGCCCCTTGGATATATGTCACAAAGCATGCCGGACTTCACCTATGCTCTATGCAAAAATCTGTGCATCTGCCCAGTAAATGTCACATAAATGTTAAAGTGCAAGACCCCCAAGAAGTCCTACTGTAACTGGTAAAAAAAAAAAAAAAAAATCCTCTAAATGTAAAAGGAGGTACCCTTTCTTACTGTTGCCATCCAGTACACTAATGACACATGCGTGAACTCACCTAGATCATCTCCAAATCCAAGGCCTTTGGACTCCAGAGTATGCTTGCCTTCATATAAATGTGCTGGGGTTGAAAGCAATTCATTGGACATGCACAGCATTCCTTCCCATATTGAGAGGATTGATGGTCTAGATATAACAGATAACATGACAGCAATGTCTTGTATAAACAGGCAGGAAGGAGCACAATCATTTCCCTTTTGTCAATAAACTGTCCAACTCAACAGTTGGTGTGTGCCACAAAGTCATTCCGGTTGTCCTTCATTTACCAGGCTTATGGGATGTCCTGGCAGACTGCCTCAGAAGGCAGTTCACAAATGATCATGAATGATCTTTTAAAAACACCATCACACAAGACATTAACAACTGGTCACTTAGCCATAGACTTATCTCAAATGAGACCAAGAAGTGTGTCAGGGGGGTCTGAGTCTGGGCTCCCTATCAGATGCCTTCCTCATTCCCTTGACATCAGGAAAGAAGTACACCCCCTACCCACCAATCCCATTAATACCAACGGTCTGAACTGAGTTCAGACAGTGCTCAGCTGTAGTAATCATGCTGACTCCAGCTTGGCCAATGAAGTTTTCGTTAGCAGACCTGCAGAATCTCTCCAGTCATCCTCTGATACTTACCTCTTCCAGACATAATCTCATGGGCTTTAAGGTCAGAAGGGACCATTATGATCATCTAGTCTGACCTCCTGCACAATGCAGGCCACAGAATCTCACCCACCCACTCCTGCAATAATCCTCTCACCTATGTCTCAGTTATTGAAGTCCTCAAATCATGGTTTAAAGACTTCAAGATGCAGAGAACCAGGGACATATTCCAGCTTTGTTATCCCTGACAGTGTGGATACTGACTGGCTAACATGACTTAAGAGGAGCTGTTCTGCTGAGATCCAGAATATAGTAGGAAAGACTACTACATTTACTCATTCAGCCAAGTGGAAAATATTCTCTATTTGGGCCCAACAATGCCAATTCTCTCCCGTATAGAGACTCAGATACTGCTATTTTGGACTACCCTTTTATTGCTGAAGAACTCAGGGCTGTCTTATCAGCTCAGTAAGAGTCCACTTGGCAGCATTATCAGCCAGCCATCTGTTCCATGCAGGGTCATGTGGTGTTCTCCAACCTGATGATAGCTAGATTCCTTAAGGCTTTATGTGGATGTGTTTCCCCTCAGTCAGGGAGTCTCCTCCTCCTCGAGACCTTAATATAGTGGATGTGGGATTGATATGATGGCTCTACCTTTTGAGACTCTGTTGACCTGCTCACTTTACCATTTGTCCAAGAACACAGCCTTCTTGGTGGCAATATGTGACTAAACGGTAGGAGAAATTCAGGCACTTATGGCTAATCTACTGTGTACACTACATTCCATAAGGACATAATGAAAATAAGAAAGAAAAACTTGTAGCACCTTAGAGACTAACAAATTTATTTCAGCATAAGCTTTCGTGGGTTAGTACCCACTTCATCGGATGCGATGAAGTGGGTACTAACCCACGAAAGCTTATGCTGAAATAAATTTGTTAGTCTCTAAGGTGCTACAAGTTTTTCTTTCTTATTTTCATTTTGCTGACACAGACTAACACGGCTACTACACTTAAACCTATCATAAGGACATAGTGACCCTTAGGCGTTATCTGAAATTCTTGCGGAAAGTAGATTCAAGCAAAGTGATCCATCTGCCTGTCTTTTTTCCAAAACCCCACTCCAGCCAAGGACAAGTCAAGCTACACTCCCTAGATGTACTTAAGGCACTGTTGTTCTGTCTAGACACAACTAAACTTTTCAAGAATTCCCCAGACTATGTGTACATTTGCAGATAGGATGAAGGGTAAAGGCAGTATTTGCCCAGAGGTTATCTAACTGGATTCACAGTTGCACTAGGTCATGCTATGAAACAGCCAGACAATATCTACCAGTAAAGATTGGAGCCCATGCCAGGTCCCAGGCAGCTACTGTGTACCAACCTGAGACCTGTAGGGCAGCTACATGTGTTTGGTACACATTTATACAACATTACTCCCTTGTAGAAGCATCAAGAACTGATGTGTGCTTTGGCAGACCTGTTCTGTGGTAGGTGTTCAGATACTTAGATCACCCACCTCCTATGCTCCAGGTCACTGCTCTTGAGTCACCAGAAGTGGAATACATACAACCTGCTCTACTTTCATGCTACTACAGAACCTTATGCAAATTGGATTCTGTATTGGGGAAAGAACTTGGGGCATTTGGGACCACTCTTCCCTTTATTCCCTTGGGTGAGGGGTCATAAGGACAACTACAGTGCAGGTGCAGCCCCAACAGACAGAGAGCCAAAATAATTTGAATTTGAGTCTTTTTGGTGTATGTGCACCAGAAGTGGAATATATCTGGATAACCCATTTTAAAGAACCACAGTTAGAGAAACAAGTTACTTTACAGTGTCTTAGTTTCCAGTGATGCCCCTAGAATTTGTGGCACCTTAGAGACTAACAAATTTATTTCAGCATAAGCTTTCGTGGACTACAGTCCGCTTCGTCGGATGCATAGAATGGAACATACAGTGAGAGGATATTTATACATTCAGGGAAACATAAAAAGGTGGAAGTAACCATACCAACTGTAAAAGGTTAATTAATTGAAAGGAACAAATTTAATGAGCCTTTCTAATTAGCCTTTTACAGTTGGTATTGTTACCGAAATATCGGGTCCGCCTAGCTGAGAGCCAATAACAGCCAGACAGGGATAAGGAAAGAAAATTACTTTATTCTGCAGAATAAGGGAAGTCTGTGCCAAGTGACAGGACTCCAATTAACACAGAAATTACAGGTCTTTTATACACACTTAGACAAAAGCCCTGGTTTGTTAACATTTGATTGGTGCATGCTAGACCTCGAATGTCTGCTGTCTGGTCAGTAAAAACTGGTATAGAAATAACTATCTTGGCTGAAAAACACTATTTTTGTGTAGGCGAAGGACAACTGTAAAAATGCAAGGTTTTGCGTAGGCGAGGCATCTACTTCCACCTAGTGGCCTTTGGTTGCCGTAGCTGCTGGCTGTTAAGGGGGTTCCGGTAATGGGTATTCCGGTAACCTACAAAGGAATGTTTTAACCTACAAAGGAAATTTTTACTTTCCACTTATACCTTTGTCCAAAAATAAATAAATAAATACATATACATTACAGCATTATATAATACTTTAGTTTTATTATTTAATATACCAGGCGCAATGGAGTTTAGTAAGTTGGAATGTCAAAGGAGCCGTACTCGGCCAATCAGTTCCCAGGGCTGGCCAACCCTGAGTGCAAAGTTGTAAAAAGCGTTTCCTTGACATCCCTCTTTGAACACCTGGCAATGGCCATTTACTTAACATATAATTCAAAGGACTATTTTTAGAGGGTTTGCTCTGAGATCCACCCATTTTTCTCTTGACACTCGAACAGAGAATTAAACAGAAAACAGAGGGAATTACGATCTAACAAAAAAAAACAACCTAGTACAGATTTTTCTACTCACACTTACTGCTACAGGGGACGGGACAGAAGGATTTCAATTCAACCTCAGCGCTTCATCGCACGCTATGGCTTCCACTCTGAGGAATTATGAACGAGAGGCTCAGTCCCGTCCACACACCCAATACCCAAATGAATGAGACAGAAAATATTAACCAGAACAGATAGTGTTTCCTTATCCTATTAGGACTCACCTTATCGGAGCACGAACCCCAGGGGCTGCGGTGAAGTCAGAAAGAAGGGCTAAGCACCCCGTTGGCGCCGTTCCTAGTTCGCCGCAGCCGTCCGGAGTCCAATGTCCGAGCTAGGAAAGTCCCTTCGTGGTCGCCAAAAACTGTTACCGAAATATCGGGTCCGCCTAGCTGAGAGCCAATAACAGCCAGACAGGGATAAGGAAAGAAAATTACTTTATTCTGCAGAATAAGGGAAGTCTGTGCCAAGTGACAGGACTCCAATTAACACAGAAATTACAGGTCTTTTATACACACTTAGACAAAGCCCTGGTGTGTTAACATTTGATTGGTGCATGCTAGACCTCGAATGTCTGCTATCTGGTCAGTAAAAACTGGTATAGAAATAACTATCTTGGCTGAAAAACACTATTCTTGTGTAGGCGAAGGACAACTGTAAAAATGCAAGGTCTTGCGTAGGCGAGGCATCTACTTCCACCTAGTGGCCTTTGGTTGCTGTAGCTGCTGGCTGTTAAGGGGGTTCACCATAGCTTATGACTTTCACAGTATGGTTACTTCCACCTTTTTTTGTTAATGTTTCCCTGAATGTATAAATATCCTCTCACTGTATGTTCCATTCTATGCATCCGACGAAGCAGACTGTAGTCTACGAAAGCTTATGCTGAAATAAATTTGTTAGTCTCTAAGGTGCCACTAGTATTCCTTTCTTATTTTCTTTTTGCTGACACAGACTAACACGGCTACTACACTGAAACCTAGAATTTGTCTGACTCTTCATGCTGTGTGCTCTTTGTACGGGGACATTTTCTCCATGTTTGGGAAGTGCCTCGCCCCCTGAGTGCTTTTGCAATCTAAAATATAAATAATTATTCCATTCAAAATCCATTTCTGTTCATGTTGAGAAGCAGGTTTACTTCTGTTATCATGTAATTTTGATGAAAGATGCAGTCTTTCGATAGCATAAATATGTGTGTGTTCTTCAATTGTAGGCAACTGATTTATAACTACCCCGAACAGCTGTTTGGTACTGCTGGTGTTATGGCTATTGAACATGCAGACTTTGCAGGCGTAGAACGTCTGGCTCTTGTTACAGGTATAGAGAAGAATGTTGCATCATAGCAATATGTCCTGGGTGTTGACATATCAGTAATTCATTTTCTGCTAAATGTTAATGCGTGATTCCATAGTTAATACAACTTGCCTTTAACTTTTCATTTTAAGAAAAGCAGTTAATGTAAAAAGTGGTGGAGTAATATGAAAATAATTTACTTGGGAGGGTGAGGTGTGGGGGAGTTAAATACGGAAAAAAACCCAAGGATTTTTCTCTCAAGGGAAAATCTACCCAAAAGTAATTACTATTTATCAGGGATGAAACCTTGTGCTCTTGGTGTCCCTAAACCTCTGTCTGCCAGAAGCTGGAACTGGACAATGGGATGGATCACTCAATAATTGCCCTGTTCTGTTTATTCCCTCTGAAGCATCTGGCACCTGGCCACTGTCAGAATAGAGGATACTGAGGTAGATGAAGCATTGTTCTGACCCAGTATGGCCATTCTTATGTTCTTGATGGCTTTTGGCCTCTGTAAAATAAATTATTTTGCTAATGGACAGCTATCTATGTCCCAGTTAGTACTATTGTCAGCAGGGAAGAGATGGAAACTGAGCTGAACTATCTTCAATTTACTCTGCTTTAAATTTAAACTTACTGTTGTCATTTGGCACCAGCTCATGAGCCCTGGATTATCATAGCATGCTGATAAATATACTTTTTTTAGGCTTTTCAGATTTGATGGGGATCAGACTGTATTGTAAAGGTTACCTATAAATAACTAAAAAAAAATATATTTCAGAATTATGAAATATTGTACCCTAAGTAACCAATATAGAAAGTTTGAAAGAAAAATGGGATAGGCCTGCTGCGGATAAGCCTTGCTAGGTATAGCATTGTTTGGTTTTTGGGAAGTATAAGTATTCTAGCTACAATAGTATGTAAAACAAATTAAATATCCCAACAAGTATGATTTTTAAGATTGTATTGTTTAAAGATCATATAGGTTTGTATGTAGTAATCATACTGTAGCTCTATATCACTCACTTAACATTCTATACAACAGTGGCCCTACAGTCTAAAAGGAGTTATACTCATGGTAGTCAAGCATTAAATGAGAGAGAGTTGGGTGCTGCATATGTTTTTCATGTAGCGATGATCTCCTTAATCAAATAATTGGATTTAATTCAAAATTTAAAGTAATACAGTTGTGTCTTTATCAGATCTCAAACTGCTTTGCAGAGGTGAAACAAACATATACTTCTAGGCTCTGTTCTTAATATTTTGGTGCCAGGAGTTTGGAGTTTCACAATATATACTGTTGAATTTCCCAAACTCTTGAAAGCTGAGCCTCCACTTCAGGAAAATGAAACCAGTTGCATCCTACCATCTAATGATAAAGTTTTATGTTTTAATGTATACATCTTCCCGACTCCTGTGCCCTCCACATGCTTTGGGAAGTGGTGGAAACGTTGTCACCTTTCTTGCATGGTTTGAGCAGTGAAATACTTCAAATATCAACATTAATTGTCATCATTGACATCTGAGTTAGCACCCATTGAAAAGGATGGAACAGTCCAAGCCTTGGAGGTATTGTTTCCGGCTGTCTGTAAACTCAAACTTCTTTGCATTGGTTTCAGTTGTTTAACAGTTTGGCATTGTTGTTACTAAAGTGAAAAAGTGTATTCTCAGCTCAAGATAGCTGACTAGTTATCTAACTAGATGAAATCCTAGTGAAGACAAGACAGTTTGTAGCTTTCACGTGAGTTAGTAGGTCAAGTTAGAGATTATGGGGAGCTTAGTTTTTAACTTGTTCACCTAATTTGTATGTAAAAACTACAAACTGTCTTGTCTTCACTAGGATTTTACATCATGTTAGGTAACTCCAGTTAGACATCCCCCCCCCCCCCGCCACCTTTTGTTTTCCTTAGTGAAAAAAACACACCCTTTTAAAGACTTACTTTGCGACCATAAAATAAGTCTAGCTTTTTTTTAAAACATGAAAGTGGAGACTCTGGGAATCAGCTGAGATGTACGGTCCTGCCACCATTTTTAGGAAACACTGGTGTAGTGTTACTATTGGTAGCTAAAGGAAGCTTTAGATTTTCCAAGTCTTGACCTAGACTGTAACCAAACAAGTAGTTTAACATTAACTTATATTCATAGGTGGTGAAATTGCCTCAACCTTTGATCACCCAGAGCTGGTAAAACTAGGAAGTTGCAAGCTTATAGAAGAAGTTATGATTGGAGAAGATAAGCTCATTCATTTCTCTGGTGTAGCTATGGGTAAGTGTTTTACCATTAACCAACCATTATAATTTCATTCATTTATCACTAGGGCCCTACCAAATTCACGGCCATGAAAAACGCGTCTCAGACTCTGGTGTGCTTTTACCCTATACTATACAGATTTTACAGGGGAGACCAACGTTTCTCAAACGAGGTCCTGACCCAAAACAGGGTTGCGGTGGGGAGGGGGTCGCAATGTTATTGTAGGAGAGTCGCGGTATTACTACCCTTACCTCTGTGCTGCCTTCAGTGTTGAGTGGCTAGAGAGTGCTGGCTGCTGGCCAGGCATCAAGCTCTGAAGACAGAGCCCCGCCAGCAGCAGTGCAGAAGTAAGGGTGGCAATTCCATACTATGTCATCCTTACTTCTGTGCTGTTGCCTTCAGAGCTGGGTGGCCGGCAAGTAGCAGCTGCTGGCGAAGGACCCAGTTCTGAAGGCAGCCGTGCAGAAGTAAGGGTGGCAATACCATACCATGCCATCCTTCCTTATGCACTGCTGCTGGCAGTGGTATTGTCTTCAGAGCTGGACTCCCAGCCAGCAGCAAAAGTAAAGGTGGCAATACCGCAGTGCCCCTACAGTAACCTTGCAATCCCCTTTTGGGTCACCATTCCTACAGTTACACTGGGAAATTTCAGATTTAAATATTTGAAATCATTAAATTTACAGTTTTAAAAATCCTATGACTGAAGTTGACCAAAATGGCATGTGAATTTGGTAGGGCCCTATTTATCGCTAACCATTATATTTAAACTGTTCATTAAATTATTGTCATTAGAATAGATACTTTAGATGCACCGTGTAACAAATAACATTTTGTCTTAAAAGCTTGGCCAACACTAAGGCCCTTGTCCTTAAGATACGTCCGTAGGTTTAATTTTACTGTTTTGTGTTATGTACATTCATAAGTGTTTGCAATATTGGGACCTAAGACTTTGCGTCCCATCCGCCCACCCCCTTTTTGGTAAATGAAACAGCGGTGAGGCAAGTGGCAACCTGTTAGCAGGAATCTTCTAGAATAGATTTCAGTAACTTTCATTAACCTGGAAGTGCCAATACTTCTGTTCTATATGTAGTTTATCAAATTATTGCTTTGATATCTGATGCTTCTAAGTTAACTATTTCATTTGCGAAGAAATACAGCATATTCTGTAGTAGGACATGGATGAAAATGGCATGGTTGATGAAGTTCATTAGAAATTTTCATTTGTACTGTGAAATGCCAACTGCTGCATTTTTTCCTAATAGTTTAAACTTGTCCATGGTGATGTCAATAAAACTAGCATAAATGCTTTTGAGACTCTTTGCTTTTCATTCTGTCAAAGCTATTCTGTCAAAATGTTGATGTTCTGTTGGCGATGTTCTTAGCTCTTTGTTTTTGCTATTTTTGACCTTAGGTGAAGCTTGCACCATAGTGCTGCGTGGAGCAACACAGCAGATTATAGATGAAGCCGAAAGATCTCTGCATGATGCTCTGTGTGTTCTTGCCCAAACTGTGAAAGATACTAGAACTGTTTATGGTGGAGGTGACTATTAAAGTTATCTTTTCAACACTATGTGTGAGTTCTTGTCAGTCAAGGCAGGTTGTAAGGTACTTACATTCTTTTAATATACAGGTTGCTCAGAGATGCTGATGGCTAATGCTGTCACAGAGGTTGCCAACAAAACACCAGGCAAAGAATCTGTTGCAATGGAGTCTTTTGCGAAGGCCTTGAGAATGGTAAGTTAATGTTCTTCAAATAGTGTCCCTATGGGTGCTGCACTGTAGGTGCACTTGTGTCCCTGCACTGCCAATTGGAGAACTTTGGTAGCAGTGTCTGTTTGGCCAGCACATGCACTGTACCCCATCCTCGTGCATTCCTCCTCCCTTCTTCCTGCCCCCGTCCATGCTCGGTTTGGAGCCCAGGCTCTGGGACTTGAGGCTGGAAGTCTACACAGAAATGAAACAGACTTGCAGCCCAGACCCCACAAGCTGGAATCAGCTGGCATGGGCCAGCTGTGAGTTTTTCTTTAGCTGTGTAGACATATACCCTAAGGCTAAAGGCAGAAGAGAGCAGTAGAACAGGCAGCACACATTGGTTCCAGCTGATTTAGGTGGCTGGTTCAGGGAGATAACAGTAATACTTATATTCCAATAATTTGGAAATATCTCTAGCACTGTCTGAACTTCCCTATATAAAATCTTAGAAAATATTTGCTTCATCTTGTGAAAAATGAGACACCACCAGAGAAAAGTGAATACAATACACATTAAATGCTAACTTGGCTTATATTGGAACACAGAGTTGGGAAAGCCTGACTTTCAGTAGCAACATTTTAAACTAGAAAAAACTTTTTCAGAAAGTCAATAATGACCTTACACAGTTTGCTCTAACATCACTTAGACTGACATGCATTGAGTAAAAGAATGTTTTGTTGATAAATGCTCATCAGCAAGTTTACATTCTTAAAATGGAGCAAGTGCCACAAGACCAGTTTGAAATGATTAATGAGAAAATGTACTCTTATGTTCATGTGTTAATTTGAAGGAAAAACCTACTAAAATATCGTAGCTAGCATTCCCTTTAGTACTGCTTACAAAAGTCTCAAGCCTGAGGGAATAGCATTCTCATAATAAATGTTTTGGTCTATTTTTTCCAATTTCTTTCTTACTGAAATATGTACCTTTAACACAAATTAATAGGATTTTTTTAAAGAGCTGCTTAATATCTGTTTCAGCGTTAAGGTTGCAGTTTTGGACCTTTTCTAAGCTATATTTTCAACTAATCTCAGCACCTCCTTTTGGCCTGCAAATTTGCATGTGTATTCTCAGTGTAGAGAATTCTTTTGCACAGATCACCGGAAATCACTGCAAACCATTTTAATTGCAGATACATATTTTGTTTCAAATGGTCATAGTATAACGTTTTGTGTACCTATACATTAATGAAAAACACTTGTTGACAACCTCAGCTGGGGAACTTCTGCGTATATGTTTTTTGTGACTATGCCTTTCTCTTTCACAGCTGTTTTTGTAACTGAAGACTAAATAAGCAACCTTAAGTTTGTATAGAGTTGTTGCAGTATAGTTGTTTTTGTTTTTGTTTATTTGCTTGAGAATTTAAAACATCCTCTGATTTGTTGTCATGCATATTTATTCTTTTAGATCCCAACCATTATTGCTGATAATGCTGGCTATGACAGTGCAGATCTAGTGTCTCAGCTCAGAGCTGCTCACAGTGGAGGGAAAACAACTTATGGACTTGGTGAGAAATTTGATAGCATGTGAATTGTGTTGAATTTTTTGTCCTTTTTTATGGTATGGAATGTATGCCTTTGCATTGTTGTGACTTCCTGGGTGCAAACTTGACTTTTTGATAGTCAAGGCAAGAGTTTATTTAATCACAAACAAAATAATTAGGATTTAAAGTATAATCTTAACACCGTAGCATGAAAAGTAGTCACCTATTTGTATTAATAGATGTCCAATTGGATGGACGTGAATCATGGTTTCATATGATGAATGAAAGTACTAGCTTTTTCCTGTACTGTCTTAACATCTAATTGTCCCGGTCCTCTAAGATTATTAGCTAGAAGACAAGTTCATGATTTATATTGACCATTTGGAATAGAGATGGCTGTTTGGCTATAAGCTATTCTTTTACCTTCCTGGTTAAAGTATTAGCATCATATCAGTGACTGTTAATGCTGTGATTCAACCAAGATTGAGTAGCAGCATTAGGAAGTGACAGTAAATAGATGAAGAATTTGTAACAAAGTGATAAGTGACATAAGGTTGAAAAGCTCCAGTTTGACATGGTTGTAATAGAAAGGATGGTCATAATAAAGAACTTACTGCTTTAAGTTCAAATATAGAAGACTACACCTATTCAATAATATGTAAATGGTATCTTCAAATTCTTAGTTAATAGTGCAAAAAAGTTCTCAATATATCCTGAAAATTAAACAGATTAATATTTTCATGCATGTGTGTGCATATCAAATACATACACATGCATAGAAAGAAAACATGGTATTCATGATGATGTGATGTAAGTTTTATTGGCTTGAGTTTGGGATGATTGGTTCAATGTGGATGCCCCACTTTGAAACGGGGGCAAATCAAAGCGCACTGTGAAACTTTTAGTGTGAAGGGTCCCATAGGCAGTTAGTATGTGGCAGTCCTAGTGTGAGGTAGGCTTACACCCCAGCTTGTCACAAACTAACTATTCAAATACACAAGCCCTCAATAACAGCTTGTATGTACTTAATATATCATGACCTTAAGACCACCATATTGCAGCTTTGTAGGGCATTTCATAATGGAAGCTTCATACCGTTGGAAAGGGGATATTCACAGCTTCCCAAGGGATCCTAGCACTCTCTTCTAGCCCAGGAACATCCCAGGATGGTGAATTTTGGAGTTGACATTTCTGTATGTAGGAAATCTATTTTAGGTCACATGTGGAGATATTTTACATTATCTCCCTTTTAGCCCTGCATAGTTGGACTCCTAGTCATTAAAGCACCTGGCTTTACAGGTGGAGAGATAAAGGTATTAACCCTTTCCTTTAAAATACTTTTTAAATTAGTTTTTCTGTAGAATCTATGACATATGGATAATACATGGTTGAGATGTAATGTTTTTATCCGCACTTGATTTAGATAACCTGCATTATGCACAAAGCTATTAGCAAGCTTTTCTCTTTCTTTTTAAAGATATGAAGGATGGTGTCATTGGAGACATGGCAACCTTGGGAATAACTGAAAGCTTCCAAGTCAAGAGACAAGTTCTGCTGAGTGCAGCTGAAGCAGCAGAAATGATTCTTCGTGTGGATGACATTATTAAAGCAGCACCAAGGTATCCTAAACTCCGAATCTAAGTTTGGTGTTCTAATTATACTATTAGATATAACCCTTCATTTCAAGCTAAATATTTTATCTCTCTTTTTCCTGGTAACAAAGTTATTTTTTTATTCTACTCTAGCATTTTAGTATTCCCACAATTAGTTTGCAATAGCAGAAACAATTGACCCTCCAAAGTCATTGTGATGTTTACATTTGAGTATGCTCAAGCACTGCTTAGTTAATGAAAATTCTTAGTTGTGACGCAGCGTTTCATCAGTGTGTGTAGAACTAAACTCTGAGTTCATTGGAAAAATCTGTTATTTGTGGAGAAAAATGGGGACAGTTTTTGATTCTCTCTATTGTTAAGAAACCCCAAAAGCTAAAATTGTAACTGGATGCCCAAAATGTATCTGAAATGGAATCTGCTACTGCTTGTTTACTGTCTGTTTACTATTGTTTTGTCTACTTTGGTGGCTAATTGGTGTGCTAGGAGTAAAGTTCATCTACCAGTCATAGAATATCAGGGTTGGAAGGGACCTTAGGAGGTCATCTAATCCAACCCCCTGCTCAAAGCAGGACCAATCCTCAATTTTTGTCCCAGATCCCTAAATGGCCCCCTCAAGGATTGAACTCACAACCCTGGGTTTAGCAGGCCAATGCTCAAACCACTGAGCTGTTTCCTCCCGCCCCCCACCCCCATTAATGTGGGTTACACATTAAGACACAATCTTAATGTGTAACCCACATTTCTTTCTGTCAATGCCCGCATGGATTCCACTCTTGGGGCACATGCAAACCCAGAGTGGAATCCATGTGGATGACACGTCTCTAAGAACTACAGTTACTGTAAATTAAGTAACACCATTCTTTGAATGAGTCAAGAGGCTGCAACTTAGAGCATGTTGACATCTGTGTAGCTGGAAATATTCTACAATTTTGTATATAGTTCGTGGAAAAGAGTTCTTTCCCCGGTTAAATCAAGTCCTGCACTGGAGGAATTTATTGGAAATAAAATGACTGCTAATGAAGAATCCCTCATTGTTCCTTATCAGTAAAATTCATCCCTGTGGCAACAGCCTTGCAAAACTAATTTGGTGTTACCTAAAAGGTTTTGGTGACACACCGGGCTTATGTAAGCCCTCATCACACTGGTGAATTTCAGCCTTAATTTTAACTTTGTAAAAACAGATGTTAGAAAATATTAGCAGATTGTCATGGGAAAAGTTAATAGTGGGGTGTCACACATCTCTACTAGAACTGTTGTGTGTTAATGATGTGGAAAAGGGAGTGAACAGGGAGGTGGCAAAATTTTCAGATAACACAATTTGCAGTTGTTAGCCAAGTCCATTGAGGATTCTGAGAAACTTCAGAAGGAAATAACCAAAGTTAGGTGAATTGGCAACATGAATGTTGATAAATATGAATAATGCATCTTGGAGGAGAAAATTTGAACAATTTTACGTACCCTACTGAATTTTAAATTAGCCGTCAGCTGAGAAAGATTTAAAAAGTTGAAATTTTTTATGTACATAACAAATATCCAGTTACATTAGTAAAATTACTACTTAGATTTTATACCCCTTCTAAAACTTTAATGCTTTGGGTCTCAACTGAGTTTCTAACTATTAAGAGAAGACTCTTACTGGACAGATTATCCCTAACAGCTTATCATTAGGTTGCTTGCACTGTCTCAGGAAGCATGTGGTTCTGGGTACTGTCAGAGACAAGATACTGGATTTGAGGGACCAGGGACACATCCAGATGGGCAGCTCATATGTTCCATACTTATGGAAATAATTGGCATTGAATTTACAGTAGTGTGGAAAACTTTAGTTACTTTTAAAAATGTCTGCTGGACTTTAAGGGGAAGATACCATTCTAAATCATGTTATTTTCTTTCAGGAAACGTGTACCAGACCATCGCCCATGTTAACTGTTCAACCCATAAGGATGTGTGGACCAGATCTTGCCAAGTACTTAAACAAACAAAAAAAAAAAACCCTCCTGAGAGGTTATGGAACAGAAACTTAAATTAAAAGAGTGTATTCATTACTGGCACGTCATTATTACATTTTTCTGCAGATTTAACTTATTTTGTTTTTGTGCTTTAAAAAAGGCATTTTACATTCAAATAAAACATGGGTTGTGTGAAACATCTATATTCCTTCTGTTCCTTTCCTAGTTCCCTCAATAGATCCTTGAAATAAAGTTTGAAATTAATATTTGAGAGTTTTCTTCTTGGTAAAGAATGAGTAAGTAATCTTGATATAGACAGAGAATTGCAATGGACTTTCTCAGCATCTGGAGCGGAGAAATATTTAATATTGTGACCAAGCAAGTGGATACAAATAACTGTCCTCTCACAGTGGAAGATTTACATTACTACTTTAGCTTGAAAATGATATTTTTGTGCCCATTAACTCAATACATGCTGTGCAGGCTGTGTATTTCCAGCTGTGGGTTTTGCTTTATAACGAATACTGGATAGGCAATGCATTTTTCGGCAATTAAAAAAGACAGGGTTTAACTTGGATGTTGAAAAAAATCTATTGCTGTTAAGCTTTTTTTATTATTCTCTTAGCACTGAAATTTACAATATGCCATGGAAGGAAATGCAATGACAAGTTGCAGCAAGATTTCTCTGCCTATTGGGAGGTTCTTGGATAAAATCCATATTTTTATACTGAAAGATTTTAATTTAATAGAGCTGCTGCTTTTTTCATAATTATGCGTAGTAGTATAATTATTTTTTAGGGATGACTAAACATTGGGGGAAGAGATAACAGGATTACAGGCTTGAATGATCTTTACAATTATTTGTATGTAGCCAATCAAGTGAGTGGATAAAGTTATTAAGACAGCTTCATGTGACAAAAGCAGACTGATGTTAATGGGTTGAAAGGTGGGATTGTCTGAATAACTTTTTCGTATTCTTTCTCCTAAGATACGTTAACTGTTTTTGCAGTTAGTAGTGCACTTAACAACCCCCTGAATGCCACAGACATAAGAGGTATGTCTTTTATTTTGAGTGGTAAAACCTTCCATACTTGGCTGTATTTTGCCATGTTCCCCCACTCCCAAATGTAAATGACTCAAGTAATGCTACTCTGTCTGGTCCCCTCATTGGCCTTGTCTAGACTAGGATTTAAAGATGTGATGACAGCACATTTAACATTATTCCAGTGGAGACCCATCATCCTGCCTTTAACACATACTAAAGAGTTCAGTATGTGTTAGGCAGTGTGTTTTCTTTACACTAAAATTTTAGAACATTACCTTTAGATATGTGCTGTTGCGTACATTGAAATCCTGTTCTAAGTGAGGGCACTAGCACATTTGCATATTTTAACAAAATTCCTAGCACACAACATTTCTCCCACTTCTCATTCCATTTCCTTCTATGATTGTATAACAAATGTGAATTATGACCCCATATAAAGCAGGGCTTGTCTACATTTCCTTTGCTATGTCTCTTTGAATTGATAAGCAACAGAATGAGAACTGCTTCTAGATACAATAAGCAATGTTTCTGCTTGCCCACAAAGACCTTGCTTTAATTATAGGCAATTCTTTGCCTGGGAGTTCCAGCTCACTCTCTTATATATCCTGTTTGGTAGGTGACAATTTGATCTAGCAGGAGTAAACTACTTGCAAGGTCTGACGCTGCTTGAGTTAAGTGAGATGATGGTTAAGAATACACGTATGGTTAATCGTGTCTGGCACTAGTATTGGTATATGTAACTTGGGTCATTCTGCATTTATCTAAACATTCAGATAGTTTAAATATTGGCACTGTTGGAAGTAGTCCTATTGGGATCCGGGAAGTGCTAAAGGATCCCCCCCTCCAGCCTAAGGGGAGGGATCCACAGGACCTGGATACCAAGTGATCTGTTGGAAGTAGTGGTAGGAAGAGGTTCTTAGCTCTTGGCATTAGGGAGGATCTGAAGTTAACTGAGTTGCAAATGCAATGTTGTGTATATGTAAACAGTGCTTACACAAAAGAAATCTTATTCTCCTTCAAGTGATTGTGTGCATACATATTACACTGTAGATGGGTGTATTTGTGACAGTGCACTAAGTCAGAGACTTTTGCCAACAGAACCACTAGGTGGTGCATGTGCCCCTCCTCTCTAGCTCTCAGGCAGGGCATAAAAGGGACATATTTGCCACCTCTGTCAGTTCCTTCTTACTGCCTGTGGAGACAATGGGAGCTCCATATAGCATTTGCTTCTGTTACCCAGCATTCCATAGCTTTAGTATATAGGTATAGTTAGTATTTAGTAGTTCAGATAGTTACTAAAAAGTTTAGCCGTTTCCTGGAGGATTTTATTATGGAAAAAGTCCTTGGATTTTAAACAGTGTGCCACATGCTTGGCTGTTTTCTCTGTCACACATAGTTTGATCTGTCTTCGTGAGGGACAGATGCTCTATTCGTACCTCCTTCCCTACCAGGACTAAAAAACAGACAGTCATCTTAAGATTCACTTTATGAAAGAGGCAATGTGACTTTCACCTGAGCTGGGCCGGAGTTGTGACACAGGGAACTCTAAATCTAGCATGCTTTGTCTTCTGTGTCAGCTTCGAAACGTTCCAGATATTCTGACTAACGAAACCTGTAAGTTTTGGTTTTCTCCCAGAAAACCTGGTAAGTCCTCTGGTTTGAGACCTCCCACCAGTCCTTTCTGAGGCAGCATCATTGATTCCATCTCCATCGGGATCATTGAGACCAGTGTTTTCACCCAGGTTGGGTCCTTCTTCCCCTTGGCTGATTCAGTGTGCTTTGGCTCCACTGGCACCATCAGTGCCAATACACTTACCCGAGATGCTTTCTGGTTGGCAAGGGAGCTTCTTTGTCTTTACTTACCTGACACTCATTTGCTGTAGCCAACTCCAGTGTTAGCTCCACTGTCAACATATTAGGCACCATTATGGCATCTGACTTCAACGATGCTCCCAGTGCTGTCAGTGCATCCAGCACCATAGAATCATAGAATATCAGGGTTGGAAGGGACCTTAGAAGGTCTTCTAGTCCAACCCCCTGCTCAAAGCAGGACCAATCCCCAATTGTTGCCCCAGATCCCTAAATGGCCCCCTCAAGGATTGAACTCACAACCCTGGGTTTAGCAGGCCAATGCTCAAACCACTGAGCTATCCCTCCCCCCCCCCCCCCCCCCATAAATGTGCTCTGTGGTTATGCCGGTGCCAATCAATTCATTGACATTTGGAGTCTCGTGTGTCTAATACCCAGACCACCTAGAACCCCAATGAGAACAGTTCCTATTCTGAAGCGGCTTATGTTTCATCTTTGGACTTCTTTCAATTCACCCTACAGGTCTTCCACTACTAGTCCTAAATAACAGGACTGGTTTCCCTACAGAGAGACTCCAGCTTGGGGTCCCCTGCCCTGGATGACAGTCTGTACCATATCCTCCATGGTCGTACTGGTCTTAGGCTGTCCCAAGCGACTCTAGATCTCTTTCATTCACTTTCTAGGAGAAAGTTGTCCTGCGCCCTTAGTATGAGTCTTCTCAGCATCCTGCTACCATACATAAACCTGCTGTGCTGGATCCCATGGAGGAGGGAGAATTGTTGGAGGAAACACTACACATTCCCTCCCTCTCCATTTCTTCATCTTCATGGAACAAAGCAGTTAATCTAGGGCTGACACCCCACTCAATGATTTGAGTTTTCCAGGACCTCAAGAGGAGGGAGGCTACTTCCATAGGTGTGCAGGCAGAGAATCTGCACAGCCTTCTGGGTATTGTACAGACTCCTCCAGGAAGCGTTGCCCTTCCTATCAATGAGAACTTACTAGAGCCAATGAAAACTCTGGCAGTCCCCTCTATACCTCTTACAGCTAAACAAGTGGACAGACGATACCAAGTCCCTCAACAAGATTTTGGCTATTTCATCACCCTTCTAGTTCCTGACTCCTTCGTGGTCACATAATAAGCAATCTCATCAATCCCAAATTAAGGCCACTCCGAAGGATAAGAAATTTGAGACTGGATTTATATCGTCATAAGGTTTATTCTCATCTCTTCAGATGAGAGCCACCAATTATTACACTCTTCTTTCAAAATACAATCAAGTTCTTGTCAAAATAAATCTTATTAACCTTGCTGATAAGTTGTCAGAGGAATATAAAGACCAGTTTCTAGCTTTGTTTTCTGCTGGTCATCTTACAGCTGGTACATCCCTTCCAGCAGCAATAGATGCCATTGATAGCACCTCGCTTTCTGTGGCCACTGCAGTCTCCATGCAGCACTCTACCTGGCTGCAGTCTTTTGGCATTTCAAAGTTGCTGCATGATACAATAGTAGATTTACCATTTAAGTGGTCTAAATTGTTTTCTGCCAAAACAGGTGATGCTATATGGACACAGACTCTTGTGCAATAATTAATTAATTAGGAGTTTATACTTCAGATGTGAAAAGGAAACAGTTTAGATCACAAAATTACTCCAGTTCTTCCTTCCATCAGAGGTCTCAGTATGCTCCTAAGAGAAGGTCAGGATTGCCTTGATATCACCAGCCATCTTTGGCTGCAGCAGGCCCTTCTCACCAGAGTACTGCAACCTCGAAGCAATCATTTTGACTTTTCAATTGAGGACAGCATACTGATGGTATCTCCTTTCAGATCAGGCCTGTCTCTCTCTCTGTGTTTGGGAAAACATCACATCGGACATTCAGCACAGTAAAGGAGGGGATAAGCTGTCTAATTCATCTCCCTCCCCTTTCCCAACCCACCTTCCTCGTCCCTTGTCAGACAGTGACCCCTCATGATAACATGTTACTTCAAGAATTATGGTCTCTGTGACGGGGTCTGACTCACCCCCGCGGCACCTCCTGCTGGTTTCTTCTGGGAATTAGCTCACCAGCCTCTGGAGTGCCCTCTGCAGGCCGGTGACCCGCCTGACTGCTCTGGCCCCGTGTCCCTCCCAGGACCCGGTACCCCTTTAACTGGGGTGGCTGCCCCCTGGCAGTACCCCCCAGATCTGGGTCTCCCCTCCCCAGGGGAACCCCCAATCCACTATCCCCACCTCGCCTCAGTCGTAGGCTACTGCCAGTCTCCAGCTAGCCCCCGCGCCCTGGGGCAGACTGCAGTATAAGCCACTCATCACAGGCAAAGGGGGTTTGGACCTGCTGCCTCAGCCTACCCGCGGGCTGCCCCCTGCAACTCCTGTACCCAGTCGGCCACAGCCTGGGTTTTTTCTCAGGCTGGAGCTCCCCAGCTCCCTTAGCCTTTCCCCAGCCCTGCTCCACTCAAGGTACCCTGCTTAGCCCTTGCAGCCAAGCCCTTCTCCCTCTAAAGGCAGAGAGAGAGTCTCTCTTCTGCTCCAGGCCCACTGCTCTCTTATAAGGGGCTTTGGCAATCAGCCTGGCTTCTCAGCCTCAGCCCTCTCCCAGGGCTGTTTCCAGCCCCTCAGGGCAGGAGCGGGTATCCACCCCGCCACACACCCCCCATCTCAAGATCCCCCCCCCCCCACAGGGGGGGGGGGGGGAAGCGGGGTTGTCCCTAGCGCACCAGCATAGCTCGCAGCTGGGCTTGCAAGGAATCCCTCTCATGCCGCAGGCCCTCCATTATTTTGAGCCACCTGCTTCCCTCTTCTAGGGTCGGGGTTCCCACCGTAGAGCTCTCCGGTCCTACGTGGGTTCCCTCTCGGTTTGGTTTCCCACCGTAGCCCTCCTGGCTCTAGTGTGGGTTCCCTGGTTTATCTGGGCCCTCTCTGCCCCAGACAATCCCCTCTCGAGGGCCCTGGTCGTCACCACCCCCTCCTTCAGGGCAGTCTCGGACTGAGCCCGATCCTCTGGCCTCGCCCTCCTTCTCTGGGGGCAAGGCCTCTTGCTCTGGCCCCCTTTGTGGCACAGGAAGCATAGCCAGTGACTTCCCTTGGCCCCCTCCTGGCGGCCCTGGGCCCTGCGAGTCCCCCCGAGGGCACTCCCTCTTCATATGCCCTGGTTCTCCACAGGCCCAACAAGTCTGGAGCCCCCCTGTTGGCTTCACAGGAGGCGCTCTCGCAGTTCCATTCTGTTCTGGGGGGAGCCTCTTTGCTCCAGCCCGGTAGGGGCATTCCCGTCGCAAGTGTCCCAGTCGCCCGCAGGCGAAACAGTCTTTGCGTCTAGGCACTGGTCTCTCGCCTCTGGCGCCTGACCTCTCATAGGGTCGGGGTGCCCACTGCCGCAGCAGCCAGAGCAACCCCGTCTGCCACTCGGCCAGATGGGCTGCCCAGTCCTTCCAATATGAGCTCCTTTTCTCCACCATCAGTTTCTCCACTCCTCTGCGTCCGGCAATACTCCCACAGTCCTTTGCCCTGCCCCTTGTATCAAGGGCGGACCGTCATTGCCCACATTCTCCACCACGTGTGACAGGGTTGGGCTCACCCCTGCAGCGCCTCCTGCTGGTTTCTCCAGGAATTAGCTCATCCAGCCTCTGGGGCGCCCTCTGCAGGCCGGTGATCCGCCTGTCCACTCTGGCCGTGTGTCCCTCCCAGGACCCGGTACCCCTATAACTGGGGTGGCTGCCCCCTGGCAGTACCCCCCAGATCTGGGTCTCCCCTCCCCAGGGGAACCCCCAACCCATTATCCCCACCTCGCCTCAGTCGTAGGCTACTGCCAGTCTCCAGCTAGCCCCCGTGCCCTGGGGCAGACTGAAGTATAAGCCACTCATCACAGGCAAAGGGGGTTTGGACCTGCTGCCTCAGCCTACCCGTGGGCTGCCCCCTGCAACCCCTGTACCCAGTTGGCCACAGCCTAGGTTTTTCTCAGGCCGGAGCTCCCCAGCTCCCTTAGCCTTTCCCCAGCCCTGCTCCACTCAAGGTACTTGCTTAGCCCCTGCAGCCAGGCCCTTCTCCCTCTAAAGGCAGAGAGAGAGTCTCTCTTCTGCTCCAGGCCCACTGCTCTCTTATAAGGGGCTTTGCCAGTCAGCCTGGCTTCTCAGCCCTCTCCCAGGGCTGTTTCCAGCCCCTCAGGGCAGGAGCGGGTATCCACCCTGCCACAGTCTCCTATAGAACTGGGGGCAATAGAAGAAGTTCCTTACCGACATAGAGGAGAAGGCTTCTATTCCTGGTACTTCCTAGGCCAAAGAAAACTGGTAGCCATTGTCCCATTCTAGATCTAAGAAAGCTGAACCATTTAATCAAGAAAGTCAAGCTCAAGATGGTCACTCTCGCTTCTGTTATCGCTTTCTGGAAGATTGGTTGCTGCCCTCAGTTTACAGGATGCATACTTCCATGTGGGGATACATCCCTGCCACAGAGATTTGTAGTAGGCACCAACCATTACCAGTATGCTGTGCTTCCCTTTGGTCTGTCATCAGTCTGAGGGTCGTCACAAAGTGCATGGCAGTGGTAGCATGGTAGCAACCTCTGCAACCGACCAACCTCTGCTCCTGTTTTCTTACCTAGACGATGTCTTCAAGCAACCAGGTCCAAAATAGCATTCTAATCAGACCAATGTTTTCCTATCTAGGCCTGAAATTAAATTTGGGCAAATCACAGTTATAACCAACATACTGCATAACTTTCATAGGAGTAGACCATGATGCCAGAACAGCCATAGCTTATTTTCCAAAGGTGAGGTATCAACCTATAGCATTTATTTCCAAAAGCCTCAAGTCCATCCCAATGACAACAGTGCATGCTTGCCTGCCTTTAGCTCCTGGGTCATATGACCTCGTGCACATACTACATAACTTCCGACGTCACCTTTGCTGTTGCAGGCCTGGCTCCGTTCAATGTATGATCCTTCCAGGCACCCTCTGGAAATGCAAATTTGAATACCTGAACAAGTGCTCAATTGGTGGTTGCATCCTTCCTCTGTGTACAGAGGAGTTGTTTTTGTCCCTAGAATTATGACTCTGTAACAGATGCATTAACCAGAGGTTGGGGAGCCCCTCTCTGCCAACTCCTGACACAAGCTCTTTGGTTACCCCAGGAAGTTTCACTGCACATAAATGCATTGGAGCTCAGAGCTCTTAGTCTGACCTGTGAGATATTTTGCCCACCATTGAGAACCAGATGTTACAAATTCTTACAGACAACATTACTACCATGTGTTACCTGAACAAAGAGGGAGGTGCAAGATCACCTCAACTTTGCCAGGAGTCTGTCATCCTATGTAATTTGTGCGTTTGTCCCAAAGTTTCCAGAAGGTCTTTCACCTTCCAGGAGTGAGCAACATGGAAGTGGATATCCTCAGCAGGGTTTTCATAGACCAGGAATCGGCAACCTTTGGCACGCGGCCTGCCAGGGTAAGTCCCCTGGCGGGCCGGGCCAATTTGTTTACCTGCCGCATCCACAGGTTCGGCCGATCAAGGCTCCCACTGGCTGCGGTTCGCGGTTGGCGGGCCACATGCCAGAGGTTGCCAATCCCTGTCATAGACTAACAGGAGTGGGCAATTAGGAAGCATGTTCTCCAGTTTTTTTCCATTGCCGGGGGTACCTATTATTAGACTTGATCAACCTGAACAACAAGTGCATGAGATTTTACTCCCGGGCAGGCTGCAGCCCACATTCCATCACAGATGCCTTTCTTCTTCCATTGCCCAGTCATCTCCTATGTTCATTTTTTCAGTTCTTCTCGTTCTGAGGGAGCTCAAGGAGCTGAAACAAAGCCACTCACGATTAATCTTTACTGCAATGATGTGGCCAAGACAGTACCGGTTCATGGACCTCCATCAGCTTTCCCTCCAGTCACCCATAACGTTATTGCTAGTCAAAGATCTTCTATACCAAAATCAAGGAAAGTCTCTGCATCCCAACCTGAAGGCTCTCCACTTTATGGCGGGGATGATCTCTGGTTGAATATTTGCAAAAAATATAGTCTGAACTTCTCAGGAGCACAGTCTTGGTAAGCAGTAGAAAGGAGTCCTCTAGAGCCACACACACAGTGAAGTAGAAGAGATTTTTGATTTAGTTGCAATCCCAGCATTTCTCAATCCATCACACGGAAATTACACGTGCTGGACTATATTTTACACCTGAAATCGTTAGGCATTTCAGTTAGTTCTGTGAGTTCAGCTTGGTTTTGTTTTTTTGTACTACATCTGCCAATAGATGAATTTTCCATTTTCTCTTATCTGTTCATTTCTCTATTTTTGAAATCAATGTTTACCATCCTGTGTCTGCCCCTGTACCTGTATGGGATTTAAATCTAGTTCTCTCCAAATTCATAGATGGGCCCCCTTTTTGACCCCATGGCTACAACTTAATTCTCTATTGTCTAAGACAACAAGCGTTTTTTGTGACAATCACTTCTGCAAGGAGAGTTTTAGAACATAAGGTTCTAGCTGACCTTCCTTTCGCAGTCTTCCATAAGAATAAGGTTTCCCTTAGGATGTGGCCTAAGTTTGTCTAAGGTTAGTGTCCGCTTTCTTTCTAAACCAAACATTTCATCTTTTGGTGTTTTTCCCCAAACCCCATTCATCTAAAGCTGAGAACGTTCTTTATACTTGGGATGTTCAGAGGGCTCAGGTATTCTACTTAACCTGCACTGGAACTTTCAGGACTTCCCCCAGGCTTTGTGTAGTCTATTCTGGGAGAAATAAGGGTCAATCAGTGTCCTTTTAGCAAATCTCACACTGGATTTTTGACTGCATTAAGATCTGCTACAATCTTGCTAAAGTCTCTCCTACCCCGAGAATAACTGCTCCACAGGGCTGTACACTTCATTAGCTTTTCTGAGCAAAGTTCCAGCAGATGGTGTACTCAAGGCAGCAACATGGCTGGCTGTGTGTACCTTTTCAACTCATTATGCCATTGTGATGGATTTCCCTGGGGTACACCCTGGAACTGGGGTACCGCTGTGCCCTCTGGCATACCAATCTGGACCCCTCTCACACTGTGAAGCTGTGGCAAGCTGCAGACTGCTCCTAGTCCTGCACTCTCTCAAACATTTACACAGGCTGGGACACACCCAGCTCCAGTTACATTAATGTTTCTCAGCCACTCATGCACTAACAATAGAGAGACTCCAGCCAGCCCCCCCTCACTCCCGCTCCACAGCCTGGGACTCCAGAGCTTGCCCTAGTCAAAAGCCTGACCAGTGTAAGTGTATTACCCAGGCTGCCCCTCAATGCACCACAGGACAATGCACCAGTTTTTGTTCCTGAGCAGATTCCCCAAGCACTTCTAGCAAAACACACTGTTTTCTGTAAAAAATATAAAGTAAATTTATGAACTACAGAAAGATAGATTTTAAGTGATAAGTAATAGCATACACATCAAAGTTGGTTACCTAACAAATAAACAAACTTGCAATCTAAATTTCTATAAACTAGACAGGATTTGAATCAAGCAGTGTCTCACCCTGATGGTACGAACAGTCCACCCATTTTCCACACACAGGCAGGGCTTTCTACTTTCCCACCTGGGACCCTCTTCCCCGGTTCAGTCTTTGTTCCTATGGTGTTTCCAGGTGTTGAGATGTTAGGGGAGTGAGGCCAATTGGTGGTGGTACTTCCCCCTTTTATGGCTTCTTCCAGGTGGAGGGAAGTTCGTTGTCCCAAGCAAAGTCCCCAGCACAGTTAGTGGAAAAATACAGGCACAAGATGGAGTCCAGTATCACATGATCTAGTCACCTGCCCTTGCATGCTTTAATAAGTTATAGCAGCCATTACTTATACATTGGCTGAAGCACCAACAGGAAAGTTCAGCGGGTGAGGCTAAGCTTTTCTCATGGCTCATTGTTTTCACTCAAGGGCCATTACCTTGAATAGACCCTGGCTAGATTGGATGTAAACTAACTTGTGGGAGTTACCCAAGAACAAGCACATTTGAAATATAGATGCATAGTCAATATTCATAACTCCAGATATAAAAATGATACATTCATACAAATAGGATAATTCATACTTAGCAAACCATAACTTTCCCCTTGATACCTCACATGACATATTTTGTACAAGATGCATCATAATTATATCATAATCATATCACTGTGGTGATTATGGGGTGAGGAGTGCCATAGCCATCTCATGACTGGAGATCCTATAAATCAGTTTGCCATGGAAAAACAGAATTTGCATTTTTATAGAGAATCTTTAGTTTTAAATTTTGTGGAAAAAATAAAAACCTATACAGTAGAACCCCGTTTATCTGAGCCTCCATTATTTGGCTCTCTGTATTAACTGAACTGGCGTTGACAGCGGAACACCACCTCTCAGGGTTGAAGCTCTCCAGATTATCTGAATTTTTGATTATCCAATCTGGCCTTGGTCCCAATTAGATTGGATATTTGGGGTTCCACTGTATCAATAAAACATTTTGTTCAACTGATACCTATATAGTGGCTAGGGAAACTGAAGTTCAACGTTTCATTTTAATTTCAGAAAAATGTGGATTTTTATGGGGGGGTTTTATTGGAGAATTTTGTTTTTATCCTGGAAAACTAGGATCCCTGCTCGTGACGCACCAACTTTGGCAAGTTGGTGTTAGTCGCTGTTCAGATAATTCAAAGCCCCCCCCCCCACCCCCTATAAGGGAACTGCTGATGAGTCACCTACAGTGGAATGCACAGTCACTTGAAGGAGAGAAAACGGTTACCTGTACAGTAACTGTTGTTCTTCAAGCTATGTTGTGCAGATATGTTCCATGACTCTCCCATTTTCTCGGTACTTCAGACATTACGTATAGTGGGGCGAAGGAACAGAGAGGGAGGCAGTGGCCCCTTTTATGCCCTCACCATACATCAGGGGCATGTGCACCACCTAGTTGTACTGCTGGCAAAAGACTCCAGTTTGAATGCACTGGGCACACATACACTCACAGTGGAAGATATTTGTGCACAACACATCTTGAAGAACAACAGTTTCTGTACAGGTAAGTACCCCCCCCCCCCTTTTTTTTTTTTTTTTTTAAATCTTTGTAATAGGCAGAACTAAATACTTTATTTAAGAGAATGATTTGTTAGGACAGAAAGTAGACTGAATTATTTATGGACACTTTTAGCAGTACTAAAGTCTCCCTGAATTGGCACCATTGATCCAGTCTCAAGACTGTGGGCCAGGTTCTAGATGCAGGAAGGGCAATATTGTAGTGGTTCTTCTCAGTTCTGTCTTCAAGGTTTTCTTCACAAATGTGTGTCCTAGACAAATGGAAAACTGAAAGTGTGTTTTGTACAGCAAGGGAAGGGGCCTAAGGAAATTGTGCAATACAGGGCCTTATTGGTTAATAACTTGGTTAGTAGTTCTGAACGCAGGCACTAGATTACAGTAACTAGAGCAGTGACCTTTAACAAGGAGCTGCTGCTGCTTGAGTGCTGAAGGGAGCCTTCCTGTTGGCCCAGGGAGGAGGGGGGGAATGGTTTGCTCAGAAGCTGCTGTAATCTGGGAACAGGAGGAATTAGCATCACAAATAAGTGGAACTATATGTTATTTTTAGGCCTCCTGTCAGGGATATCTTGATACATCCCCCTGGGCCCTCTTCACCTTCCTAGAAGCAGTCAGAGACCTTCCCTCCCATTGCCATTCCTGTTGAACACTTTCATATACATGGTTTTATTTTTTTTTCCATTTCAGTGGCTAGTTCCTAGTTTTGTAATTTTCCTTGTTCTTATGAAGGTTATTCATGATCAAAACTCTGAGGTTGTGCTCTTCATCACGTGGTTACATTTGGCCTGAAAAAGTTATTCTTGCCAACTACAAGACAGAAATGTCGATGTTTCCTAGAAAAGGACACCTTGGAACCAGTTCAAAATAATCTTGCCCAGAGACTTGTGTGTTCTCATCCATTTCAGGGACAGGTGTTTAAAATAGAGCAGTGTTTAGCTGAAATTTACAAATCTTCTGATATGTATATATTGCACTGGAGTTCTAACAACATCCTCTGGAAAGATGTGGTAGATCAATAGGAAGAATCTTAGAATTTTTTAAATAGACTGAACTCTGTTATTTACTATCAGTTACAGATACATCATTTTCAAATATTGTAAATACTCTCTCTGTGATCACATTCATGTGGTACTTGCATTTATCGTGCACTTTTGACTGTGGCATTTGTACTCTGCCCCTTACTCAAGCTCCACTGCGAGCTGTCTGATCTTTCAAACACTGCAGATCTTCTAACAGTTTACTAAATAAATATTTATTCCCCCATAGGCGATATTTTCCTGCACAGTTCCATGGGGAATACTCAGTCTTGGAGTAGTGACACAGGGTTAAGATCTGGTAGTGCAGCTAGAAAGAAAAATAATGCTTGTGACATTTTAAAAACTCATATATTTCTATAATAGTTGACCCGCTTTATCTGTAATGTCTGCTCAATTCTCACTCTGTTTTAAGCATGTAGCCATGAGATAAAAATGTAAGACTGGTACCGAAAGGTAGCACACGGGGTCCTCTGACCACTTTCATTTTCACTGCCGAGCTGCAGGCTACCAAAACTAAGAGTAGAATCCCAGCCAGCTAGCTTAAGATGTAGCATCACATCCTCAAACTTGTCTCTCTCAGATCTATCTGGAAACTAACGATGATCATGGAATCTATTTTATTCAAATGAGGGCCTGATGCTGCTTGCTTTTTTATATCTGTCAGAGCAGGATGCTGCCTTCTGCTCTCTTCCATATGAAACTGAATTGATCCAAGAGGCTACTCCTCTCTTCAAATCTCTCAGACCCACCTGTATTGTAGCCTATGCCATTTCAGCCTACCCTGCTTGGGGCTTCTAGCTGCTACTATAATATGAATAAATACAAATTATATAGATTTCCCACTGTTGAGAAATCTGCATCGATTTTCTTATTTGGCTTATTCTACTCTGAGAAAAATAATGAAGTGAAACTAAATGCTCAAGTGCAAGGCTGTGTGTTTGTGCCTTAATTTTTTTAATATGTATACAGTACTGACTATTAACTTCGTAGAGTTGCCATTGTTACTGCCTACAACCAGCCTTGCACTTTCTTACCTGTAAGGACTTTTATAGGAAAAAATGGCTCACCATTTAGTATAGAATACCCTTATGTAATGATTGAAGCTGTAAAGCTTGGCTTGAGTCCAGTCTTCCTAATGTGTTCACTTTGTGTGAATTTATCAGCATATCGAAAGATGATAGTAAAATAAGTGGCTGACTATTGGGTTGTGGCTCTAATAACTTTACATGACTATCTGAAGTCCCATTTGCTGATGTCTGTATTAAACCCGCCAATCTATTTACAATACAGCATTTCAAACCGTTAAATTGGTCAAAATCCAGACACGACTTTCACCGACAGTGACTGGTGAGTGTTCGCAGTAACAATCAATGTCACCAAAGCCCCACTGCAGCTATTTGTACATGCAGTGATTGTGGTCATTTCGGATGGGAATCATAAACATAGTTTAGGATCTAACACCTATAAATAGCTCTTGTGAATCCCAGCCTTAATGTCCAACTCTGTCAGTCACAGCGCCAAACATCAAGGGGCCACAACCAGGACTGTGAGGCACAGATGCAATCCTGTATTGTTCAAAAATTGCAAGGGGCGTGGCAAGAGGAGGCAGAAATGTAGCATTGTGCTGGGGCTGATTTAAATCCTTCCATTTTTTTTATGGGGTATGGCTTAGGGAACATACTTTCAATTCACAAATAATTTTCAGCCACCCTCAAGGGCCACAAGTTTGACACCACTGATCTAAATGATGTCAAAAGGGCAATGATGCCCAAGACTGAATGAAAATATTTCAACGGCTCTTCCTAGGGCAACTAGTGAAAGGGCTGTTATAGAATGCTATAGTAGACAATCAGTACTGCCTGGGCTTATTTTAATGTTACACAGATACACAAAACAAAAAAGTTGCTGTTTCTTGCCCAGCAATAAGATTTCATGTGTGTAGCAAAGGAAAGATGCCCCCATTAGACCAAACAGGAAAGAGTCACATTACTTCTAATTGAAACAAGAAGCAGGCATGCATTTTCGTATATAAAATCCAAATATTATTCCCTTTATTTCAATAAAGAATGATTGTTAGTTTGACCGAACAAGATTTGGCAAAGGCTTTGAAAAAGTAATCCAGTTAATTCCAGAGCAATACAGTTTCCCTCTGCTAAAGGCACTTGAATACAACTGCAATTCATTTAGTTTAATAAATAAGAAGCACACTAGGTGGGTACTAGCCAGATCCAAATCCAGATTTAATTTTAATTAGGCAGCCAGTACTAACTGATTTTCTACTTTCCAAATATTCTTTTAAGAATGTAAATGACATTAAACAGTCACTAAATCAAACCTTTTATGGAAAATTAACTGTCATTTTTGTGTATTGTGCTGTTAAGATGATCCAGACTGGTAGCTGTTCGGGTCCAGTGAAACCCCATTAACATGTCAAGTTTGGTGCTGAGTATAAAAAAATACTATAAATCAAAAGAACAGTCTCACCAAGTATAACTTAGTAGACATAACTTCAACCCATGTTGAGTCAGTCATCGTTACCCAGGGTACATTAGCGCAAACCATGCAATTTAGTAAATTTCCAAGTGTGGTGGCAGAAGTAGAGGCCTCAGTTGTGGAAACATTAGCAGGGGAGTCGTCCCATTGAAGGAGGGGGCTAGCTCTAGCTAAGCATAGGTGTGTTTGCAGATTTGGGGCCTTATTTCGGTATTACACCTGTAAGTCGTTCTGCCAGTTTTTGTAGTTTTACAATCAGATCTTCCTTTAAAAAGACAAAACAAAACAACTCCTATTGCAGGTGTGAAAACCCAGCCCATTGAATGGAGAAATGACTCTGCATAAAGTGCTGGCAAAGGCACATAGTAAAACAAAAACCTTCTTCTCTCTCGGGCTTAGTCTAGTCATTTTAGGTGTTAGTTGGGGACAGTCGAATGATGTTTGCTACAACCTCTTTCCAGGCAGGGGAAGGGGTCTTGACAAGCTGCTGAGATCCCTTTCATCATTTGCATGAGAAACACTTCTTTTGATACAGGCTACATCAGGGGCACGGCGGCTAGTGCTCACGTACGAGTGCTACAGCGTGATCGGGGAATGAAAAACTCACTCGGTCCTGCTTCCTGAGGCGGCATTTGGAATAAAAGGGATTTTGCTCGATGCAAATCCGTTCTGTCACTTCAAAGGGTCGGCTTTATACAGTATTTTTCACCTGCTCATCCTACAAAGGAAGTGCTGGGTTTTAGCCCTAAGTTAGGAGGCTTTCGGGATAAGAGGGAGACATTTGATTTAAGTAGCTGCACCTACTAACTGAGATCATACAGGTCTCTCAAATACTGTAGTGAAGAACAGTCTAGGCACTACCGTGTGCATTTAACAGCGGAGGTACCAGGAGGTGAAGAAATGCTCTATTTAAAAGGTACTGTTGTTGTAACCAGCCGGAGGCGCACAAATCCCGCGCAGCCAGAGGAGAAGGGTGCAGATGACCATTTGCCAGCTGCCCATGGCAGCACCAGCAAGAGCGGCCTGGCTGATCCTTAGCAGGGCTGCGGCTGCTTGTCAGGGGGAAGTGGCAGTTCCTTGTCCTCGGTCTCCTCCTCCCTGCCCAGCTCGGAGCGCTTCCTGGGCTCGGGGGTCTCCTCCGCCCACCTCCCCACTCTGCGCACCCCCTTGGCCACCTTGGGCGCGTTCCTGCAGGGGTTGTGGTCGTAGATCACCAGCTTGAGGCCGGGGAGGTGAGCCAGGCTGGGGAAGCACCTGATGGCGTTGCGGTCCACGTCGATCACCTCCAGGAAGGGCATGTGCAGCAGCACCGGGGGGAAGTCAGCCAGCAGGTTGCCGGAGAGCCAGATGGTGCGCAGCTCCTGCAGGCACCGCAGCCCGGCGGGCAGCGTGCACAGCGCGTTGGAGCCAGCGTGCAGGGTCTTGAGGAGGCTCAGCTCACACACCACCTCGGGCAGGTGGCTCAGGCAGTTGGACTCGAGCCACAAGGTTTTGAGATTCTGCAGGAGGCTGAGCTCCTGGGGCAGGTCGCAGAGCTTGTTGTTGCCCAGGTAGAGGATGCACAGCTGCTTCAGGGCGCACACCACCAGGGGCAGCGCTTTGAAGTTGTTGAAATCCAATGCCAAGATCTGGAGGTTCTGCAGCTGTTCTAGCTCTGGCGGCAGCTGATGCAGGTTATTGTCGCTCAGGTACAGCTTGACGAGCTCCCTGAAGGAACAAACACGCGAGGGAAATCTCCTCAGCTGCCTGCTGCTCAGATCCACCATTCTGTCAATTGGCATCTCTTCAAGGTCTCCCAGGAGGTATTTCTGGCAGTCATCAGAAGGGATGAAGGCAATGATTGCTCTCAGCGTGTTGCCCATACTGAAACTGCATTGAAAATCACTGCTCCCGTGTGGAACCCGGAGCATCAGGAACTCTCCCTGGTTTCTACTTTGTGCACTGTCCTGCTGGTATTTCCCTCTTCCCATTATAATACACAGTTTACATGGCAACAGTCATTAATCTCAAGAGCTCTGAAATGTTGCTGATAACCGACTGAGTGCTTGGTGATGGGAAGTGCAGACAGCCTGACTTTCGGAGACCAGGTCTCTCTCTCACTCACAGAAAAGAGGCCATCTTCCCTGTGAAGACTGCAAAAGTTCTAAAATTGCACTACACTTGACCAAAAATAGTTTCTCAAATGCTCCCTGCCTCCCTGTAGATACAGCCACACTGTCTGCGCGGCTGGTACCAACTCTGGGGATTGGCTAAGGAAAGTAAACATCGCTGAAGAGTGAATTTATAAACTTAATTTAAACTAAACATTTAATCTTGTAGCAGACTGAGTGGGAATGTCAGATGTAATCTGATTCCTGTTTAGAAATACCTGTCAAGACTCAACTAACTTTCCAGACCAGTGGCACTTTTATGGAGTTACTTCGTGAAGTGCCAAATACACATTTTAACAGTGCGACCTGCCACCCAATACTTATTGCATACATTAAACACAAATACTTGGCAAAGTGCTCTTTAGCTGCCTTAGTATTTACTTTCTTAATTTAACTGCGTTTACTAAAGCTGCTGGGACTTTTAGCTGCGCACAGTCTTTTCGCTAAATTGCATTTTGCTTATACTGTCTGAATCCCATATACAACATATTCACCGTCACAACACGCCAAGGTGAACCTCCTCCATTCTTCTACCTCCTGCCGCTGACTCCCAATGTCTAGCTGCAATGATGTCTGCCCAAAGACTTTCTAATTAAATCAATGGCAATGTTTTCTCTCATTTAAATGTAACCAGTTATGGAATGATTTATACTCAGTAAAACCTGCCTTAGAGACCACCTCTGAAGAGAGATCACCTGTCACGAGTGACTGCTTGCAGAGGCCCCAGAACCACCACCACTCTGCCGTGCAAACCTTTGAAGAGAGACCATCTCTTACAAGCGACCACTTTTGCTAGCGCCGATGAGTGGTCGCTCTTGGCAGGTTTTACTGAGGTACGTTCACTGTTGTTGCTAATTTAGATGCTGTTCCCAACAACAGCTGTGATATTCAGTCTGCAAACTTTGGTGCATAGCGTCCATTCATTTGTAGAGGGCTTCCAATCTTTAGAGGGCAGCTCTATAGATGCTTTGACCTCTTGGGTGAGTCTTTCTACAGCACTTTTGCAAATCTTCACATCAGAGGTTTGGAAGAACTTTGATTTTTGAAAGAGCATTTCTAACAGATGGAGTTGGATGTTTGGTTTGATTTCAGTACACACATCAAATAGCAGAGTTTGACTCTATCTGCATCAGCTGTGATGGAGGAAGGCTATTTTCTTTAGAGTGTGTACAGCTACTTTCCAGGAGCACCTTCAGTGTGCTAGGTGCTGTACAAACACAAAAGAAGTCATGGTTGCTGCCTTGAACAGTTACACTTAGTGGCGGTGGTGAGGAAAGACAGAACAAACAGAAGATAGGGAAAAGGGGAACAGCAAACAGTTAAAGTGGCCTCATGGCAAATGTCTACATCCTGATCATACAAATTTGCATTGATACTGTTTGTTTTTAAATGTACTGTACTGGCAATTCCAAATTATCCTACAACCATGCCATTATAGTTACTTGTGCATGCGTCATAGTAGAAGTTGGTCTGTAGCAAGGATTTGAATGAGGAGAGGGCAGTGATGTGAGGGACCTGGTCTTAAGGCAAGTTTCATGCAGAAAGGGGGCTATGAAAGAGGGCCTGAAGACATTGACGGGAGAGACCAATAAGTGGCATGCTGAGGCTGGATTTACTGGCAGAGCAGAGTGGATGCTGGAGGATCACGGTGACCTGAAATGAGATTCAGGCTGATAAGCAGGAATGGTCAGAGTTATCAGGATCTTGAAGGCAAGGCTAGCTATTGCAAGTGTCTGTGGGCTTCCTGTAAGGATCAGTATTTAAAACATTGTCTTGAATTAGTACATCGGACAATGGCAAAACAAGTGATGTACCATACATATGGCAGTACCACAGTAACAGTGAAGTTTCCACTGAGTAACCTTCACATGGTTGCTGCATTTTTTTATAATGCAATACTGTGCAGTATTTCAGCGAAACGGTGTAAATAGCATGTCAGCACTGTACTTTCATAATCTCTCCCTTTCTAAGCAATTATGGAAAATTTAGATACTTTGATATTATGAAATCCCTTGAATCTGAAGTACTTTGATGTACCCCAGCCTAGCAGTTGTATTTTAATCTATTTTATGAACCCCTCAATTTTTATGAAAGCTTTGAGGCTTTCAAAACCCCCCAAAATGTACCTGATTGTGCCTATCAAAACAAACAAAGAATAGACAGTATATTGCTATGGTTGGCAGACATCACTTTTTATTGGTGTGAGCTAGTGATAGCTGAATGATAGAGATATTTCCATAGGAATATAAAGGATTCAGATACTGTGGTGACCAGTGTGGTACAAAAACCTAGCTAATAACTTTTTAGTTATTAATATAGTTTGTTTGAAGTGTAATTGTCCTTTATCAGTGTAGTATGGAGAAAAGAAAAAAATATATCTACTTCTTTGTCTTATCAGCTTGGCATTTGTATATGAGAGTATATGTTTATATATTTCTAGAGCATATTTCAGGAAGGTTTTTTTTCTTTTAGTTTTTAACTAAATATATGTTAGGAAAACTCTGGGTTATAGTTTAATCATTGTTATAGCTTATCAAAAAAAGTCAGAATGACCTTTCGTTGCTGCATTTTGTGCTTTTGTTGGCAAAGTTAAAGTCTGTTTGGAACACGCTAGTGAAATCAGAGTATTTGGGGGGAAAAAAGGCAACTCAACAATAGAAGAATGGGCTTTTGAGGGGACATTAGAAATATAATTAAAAGCCCTGATTCATTTAAGCAGTAATGATAATCAGGAAGGGCATTTCTTGGCAGCTAATGATTGAAGCTGAGGGTGGGAGGCAAGTTAACAAATACTCAGCCGGTCAGGAAATGCCCAACATACTTATGCCTAATGTAAGATATTGAAGTCACTTTTCATACCTTGATAGTTAGTCTTATTGGCCCTGATATTTCAGTGGGGCTCCACCATATTACAGGGGCCCACCCCCTCGGACCTCATTACAGGACTGAGCTCATTGTCATTGTTATGGTTCTGTTGAGTTCTTTATTTTTGTATAATCAGGTGAGTCTGTCCCACAAAAATAAAAATATTAAGAAACAAAGTTAACCATACTGTATATTATCATGCATCTGGTGTTCTGCTGCTCCTAGCAGTTAATTCCTACAACTGGTTCGATTGAACTTGGTGGGAAAACTCCCTTTCACAAATAAGAAATCAGAACTTCATTCTCATTTATTTCCCTAGGTTTATTAAAAAAGCGATAAGATCCAATGAGAATATATTTTTATTACTGCACACTACAGAAGGTGGTGCTGGCTTATGACTTCAGTTATTTGAGAAGAGCAAACGAACTGTCCAGAAGAGGTTAATTCTTACTGTACAATGAGAAATACAGATCAGTGAGGAAAACATGAGATTCATGGTTATTATTGGATTTAGCTGTCTGAGAAATCACTTCTTTCTCTGTGACTGACCTCCCACAATAACTACCTCCTACTAGAATGCGAGAATGTCCACAACTAGTGCCTGTGAGCGCAGGAGACAGAACTTCATGGGAGCTGGACCAAGATAATAGCATACACTCACACATGAGATAAAAATCACCACAGACCCTGCCGAGTTCAAAAATAAATACCAAACTCATCTCTTCAACTTAGCTTTACCTGGAGGAAGTCTATACACCTACAACTAAACTAATCAAGCTATTTTTTCTATGGAATGGGGTGGAAGAGAGAGAGACTATTTTTTATTCTAATTTGAAATATTTTGCAGGTACTATGGTGACCAGGGCCAAACCTAGATAGGCAGGCAGATAGATTCATGGCATTTTAAGAGCCTAAGCCAACACCCCCTGAAATCAGTGAAAGGATTCACATTGAATACAATGGACATTGGATCAGGCCTAAATGTAGTAATGGACAATACTCATGTAATTGCTCTTTGAACACACACGGGAGTGTTCTCTTTACCATCTGTCTCTCAAAGTTACATCCATAGGTCAGGCCTATCCACACTTTTTGTACCGATTGAACTATATTTGTTAACAAGTATAGTTACACTGGTGCAAACCTCTAGTGTGGATGCCGGTATATTGATATAAATAGCTTGATACTGGCAGAGTTTATTCTGGTCACTGTCATCGTCACTTTACTTAAATGTAAAGCGTATAACTGCATCCACGCTAGAGGCTGCACCAGTGTAACTATCTATTTCTAAACCAACATAGTTAAATCAGTACAAAACCTGTGTGTAGATATGTCCTTAGTGGCCATTACATCACCTGTGGCAAGTGGGAGCCAAACACTTATGGCGGATCTTCCTTTCATGATTTTACATAAAAATAAGGTTCTGCTGCTCTCGCTCTCCAAATTCTTCCTGAAGGTGGTCTCTGAATTTTATCTTAACCCATCCATCAACCACCCAGTCTTCTTCCCGGTATCCCCCAACGTACCTAGAAAAGATAGACTTTCTGAATTGGACATCAAAGAGTATTGATGTGAGTAGAGCAAAATATGTCACGAACCTTGAAAGGTGTTTGTGGTTTTGGAGGATAAGTCCAAGGGAGAATCAGTCTGAGTTCAGAGGTTGTCTTGCGATCACTAAACTGGTGGTGGTGTACAAGAAGACCCAAGGCCCATTCTGCTAGGTGTAAGGCAGTTTCAGATGGATTCTTCAGAAACATTCTATATCTGAAGCATCAGCGGGGTAGCCGTGTTAGTCTGGATCTGTAGAAGCGACACAGGGTCCTGTGGCACCTTACAGACTAACAGACATATTGGAGCATAAGCTTTTGTGGGTGAATACCCACTTCGTCGGATGCAAGCAGTGGAAATCTGTAAAGTTACCAGATGTACTACTTTATTCAGACGTTTACTCAATACTATTCTCTCAACTTTAGAGCTAAATTGGTTGCTTGTTTCAGGAGAGCATTCCTTTGATCTTTATTTAAACTAATTTGAAAAGTGGCTTTGTAAATATGGCAACAAAGGGCTCCATGTTTATTATATCTAACTCTTCTAGATCAGGTATGCTCAGTTTATAACAAAAAGCCTTTTTTCCCCCTAATGCCAGCCCTGCAACTCTACGTGGGATCTGAAAGTCAAGCTGGTTTCTTTTCTTCTCACAAATCACTATCAGTAATAAAAATACTACAGACCGATGACCTTCAGTGGGACTGGATGTGCTCAGTAGCCTTGTAACTGGAGCTTAGAAAAAAATTCTGTTCTGAGCAAGAAGGAGTAGAATTAATTGCATTCCCTGCTGGCTGTGTTGGCTCCACAGTATTAAAGGGACAAAGAAGCAGAAAAACTTTAGATAGCTGATAACACACCAAGAGTCACATCCTGTCTCATTGAAATCAATGGTGAAACTCCCATTGTCTCTTTGGGGCAGGGACTATCTCTTTTGCTCTGTGTTTGTTCAGTGCCTAGTACCACTGGGTCTTGGTGCATGAGTAGGGCTCATAGGTGCTAAGTAATATAAATAATAATTTTACTTTAATGGGCCTAGGATTTCACCTAGAGAACAGATCTGTTAGTACCATTTTTATGTAATAATTTTTCAGAATAGAAGCACACTTTAAGTTCTCCTCGGCCTTCTTCCAGGGCAGTTATTATTGCTAGTCTGTCTCCCAAGAGTGGATATCTGCAGAGGTGATTTTTGAGGACAAAAGGAAGATTACTCACCTAGACCATAACTACTGTGAATATATTGCCTCTGCAGAACCACACTCAATTTCCTTCGTTATACTCAACTGCCCACTCTCCTTTCCTACTTCTTTGGAGCCCTTTGTTGAAATTTTGAATAACTGAAAGTGGCCTTTATATTGCCTTGCACCAAGTGTTTGGAACTGTGAGAGGGTGTGAATGCAGCCCAACTGGTCATTGATTTCTAGATGGTTCCATGACTCCTGGCAGCGAGGTACACCTTGTCAAGACTCAAATGTGGAATTTAATGTGTGCCAAAGACCCAGTATGAGGGGGACACAAAAATATTAATGCAGGACATAAAAAGTGCAATGGGATTCATTCCCTTGTTATAACCTCAGCTTCATAATTGTTTATTTCTGATGTAAATAATTTTCAGTAATCAAAGTGAGGGAATGCCACATTTATGGGGAGTGTAGGCAACTTTGAGACTAAAATGAGTGAAGTCCTTTGGAATGAGGTATACCAGAGAGGTGCGGATTTACAGAGGGCATATACTCAGAGACCTCCAGATCCAGGTGAGTACACCTTCCTTATCTATCATCTATCTCCCATCACTGTATTTCTGAGTATATATGAGGTTCTGATATTATGTGCTGTTTATTCCATCAAGAATAGAATCAGATTTGTATCTACTTCTGAATAACTCCTTGCTAACCTTTACATACCTCTGAAGAAAGAATCATTCCTCTTATTAGAGTACATCATATCAATAGAAGTGAGCATTACATAAATTACTGCATTTCACAGAGGTGGAGGAAGAGTTGGTGCTAAATTAGTTAGCCCATGGTATAGTCCAGGAGACCATTAAATCCTGAACTCAGGTACAGAGTCCAAAAGGGGATTTAAGGCCATAGAGTTCACAATGGTGCCTGGTGAGTGTGATTGCTGGGCAGCAGCTGATAGCTTGTTGCTCCTTGGCACAAAACAGCTAAGCCAAGGGGGAACATTAATTTCTTTCATACGTACAAGCAACCAAAAGTCTTTTAAACATTTTTTAAAATGCCACAAACCACAAAAAGTCTGCAAACGTCTCAATACTCCTGTATGTTAAATATACCACAATGTTGCCAACTCTTGCAATTTTATTATTTAGGAGTCTTAAAATTTGCTGTTTTCATAAAGCCTAGACCCTGGAGTAAAGTGTGAACACCACATTTATTTTCACTACAACTTTCATTTTAAAAAAAAGTAAAGTTTGTCGCCCTTTTGGATTTGGAGAAAAGATTAAAAACATGAGCCATAAAGTCAGAAGGTAAATAACGAGACTTCCAAATGTATTATTTTAAGGATTTCGTGTTTTTTAAGCCAATCTCATGACTTTGAGGGGGCCTTACACATGACTGTGTATGTTTGGGGTTGGCAATACAGGTGACAGTTTATTTTAAACGTGGTACCATATAAGTACTCTATATTTTTGATAAGTGAGTGACAGGTGTATAGTATTCACTATTTTCCACAACACACATGCTGTAACTTTTTCATTTTTTGTTGTTGAAATATAAAGATAATCTACAGCTGTACCATGTTTCCAAACATTCATTCTTTGTGATTTAATTTCTTATGTCTGTCCAAAGGTGGTTTGTTTATTTAGTGTAAATTCACCTTCGTGCTGATATCAACCTGTTCTTTAGCTTGTTTTGAATTCTAGGAAAGTGTGGAAAAATACATTTCCCTCACCTTCTAACCACATTCTTTTGAACAAGATATGGCAAAAATGGCTGATATTTGAAAGTTCGCCATAGTGTAGTTCACCCTGAGGAGTATGCACTTTCCTACATTTTTTGTGAAGGAAAGATTCAAAATAAAACAAGTCATAAGTAATTGAAACATCACTTCTGAGCACGCTCAATAGACATCTGCTAGGATCTTTAGCAGTCTAATGAAGCAGAGTCCCCTTATGACAACATTTTACATTTTCCTTGTTTGGTCCATCCGTAGGCCTCGGGCGTGGATGGCGGCTTCTATCTTCAGGATAGTCATAGGAAAAAATTACAAATGAGAAATTATAAATGTCTTGTTGAAACCACAGCAAAATCTCCATTTAAAAACTGCCTTGACAATGTGTGACAGGAAAAAAATCCTAGGCTATTTCTTGCATTACTTTGCATGCCACCATCTCTTTTGACTGATGACTTTTTTTGGATGACAGTCCATTTATTTTATTTGAAATACAGCTCCCACATAAACAGCACACGTAGCTTAGCTTTAGATAGGGCATTTATCTCCAGTTGTTAGGGGGGTGACTTGTCACAACACACTTGGACACCTAGGTGTTAGATCCTCCTGTAGCAAGCTCCATATACAAAACTAAGCTATTGGATATTAAATCCTACCTAACTATCTTAGTCACCTTAGAAATACCTGACATCTATGCTGACTTTCCAGCTTCTTTGTACATAGAGGTAGCCAGAAAATTCCTTAGGTTGCTTTGTGTTTTGCTTTCTCTCTCTTGCTCTCCTACAACAGGGGCTGAATTTTGCCTATATATATAACGTTAACATGTATCTTTTCATAGAGACCATGCCCTTGCTCAATGTGCATTAATATCTTCAGGGGATGTCAATATTTACACAAACCAATGAGGGTTCTGCCAAACCACTGACCTCCTGGAATTGATTGACCTGGCTAACAGCCCTTTGTTGTCCAATGAAGTATAAAAGACAGTACTAAGCGTATGCATGTCATTTAGATTCCCAACCACCTGAAACCATGAGGGTGCTATTAGTGGCTCTGGTTTATATTCCATTCATTTTAGCTATAGAAAGGTAAGAAAGCATTTCAAGTATCACAAAATGGTCCTTATAGTGTATTTTGTTCTCAGCTGATTTCCTGGAATGATCTCTGTGTGTTACTACAAAAGCCATTTAAAAAAAACATTGGCATTTGAGTGATAGAGAAAGGAAGTCCAATTAAAATGGTTTGTATTTATTTGATTTTCTTAGGATCCCTTTAGTTCGATTTAAATCCGCCAAGAGGCAACTTCGAGAAAAGGGAGAACTGGACGAATTTTTGAAAAATCATCAGCCTGACATTTTTGCTCGGAGATATCTGCATTGCTTCCCTTCAGATATTTTTCTATCAGCTGGATCTGCTTCAGAAAGGCTATATGATTACATGAATGTGAGTATGTTCTTGTGTAATGGAATTTAAAGAGTTATTTATTGTACTGAAGGCAGGTTTTGTTCAGCACATTAGTTCTATTCTCTTGTATAAAGTTTTGCAAGTTGAGATGAATTATGTATCTGTTTAAACTAGATTCTTTGCATCCTTATAAATGAGCTTGCCAGTTTGCAAAAGACTGATCAAGTAACATAAGTAAAATTAGGATAGATATGGGACTTACCTAGAATTTCCCTCTAGTTTAGAAACGATGGCCCTGCAATGAGTCACACGAACCCCTATTGATTTCACTGGGGCTCACATCTATGTGGGAGGCCCAGCATGTTACAAAATAAACCAAAATCTCATCTTGTTTGAACATTAGGTCGTAAATAAATTCTTGTAAAAATCTGTATTAATAAAGACATGTAGGTAACATGAATGGAGTCTTTGCTATTGTTATTTATCGTGCCCAAAGTGCAAGAGACACTTCAGAGATAAAAATGTCAGGCCTCCCTTAGCCCTGAAGAATTTCCCTTCTAAACAGATCACAGATTTGAGGGACTGGGGTTGTTTGGGATATTATATCACACAAGTGATTTGAGCTTGTGAACACCATGTTTCTTGGTTTAGAGTTTTGTTTGGTTTTCTAATTGATTGGTTATTTTGTTAACATTTATCAAAGGAGAGGACTTGGTTATACAGGCTTCTTGGAGGAGATTGTGTTTGTATGCAAGAAGGTGGAAGCATGGTAGAGGGGATTCCAAGATAGGGGGCCACAAGGAAAAAGGCCCAGAGGTGAGCATGGAAGAAGAACATGAAGGGTTAAAAACAACTTCCTTTAGAACTAAAGCGGGCCAGAATTTTCCAAATTTAGAATGTCTGAAAAGATTTTTGTTGACTGTTCTAATTTTGACAGAAAACGTCCTGAAAATTTTTGTTGAGAAGATTTTGTTGGTTTTTTAAAACTAGCAGTTGACCTGGTCAATAAAACCAATAACAAGAGTCGAAAAATGTCTGAAACCTTTTACTAGTGTTTTGACCAGCTGTCCTTATAACCAGTCGGCAACACCCGCACTCTAGCCAGAAGGAAGTGTATGTAGGTAGTGACCGGAGTAACCCTGAGCTGAGCCCTGCCCTGGGAGGAGATAGCAAGAGGTGTGTCCCTGTGAGCAGGGCCCTAGCCTGAGGTGAGGTGGAAGTGGGGGTGGCCTTGAGGAAAGCCCTGCCTGGGCCTAAGGGGGATGGGCAGAACTGAGGCCACCCTGTGAATTGCTCAATCTTTTTCTCTCATCTTTCAGTTTAAAAAATGGAAATGCTCAATAATTTAGGTTTTTCCAAAGTGGCAAATGCATGAGTTGACCATTCCAAGCTCCCCCAACGACTGGCAATTTGACTATGAGCACAGCTGAGCAGATTCTATCTATAATCCAGCTCTCCCACCAGTGACCAGGCCCAGAGGTGGTGCTAGCCCATTGGGAGTCTTGAGCAGGAATATTTTTGCCCCCCTAATACATAATAAAAAGTGAATAAGGGGTCCCATTGAGCTGCTGGGGCCCTAAGCAATTGCTTAGTCTGCTTATGCCTAGCACCGGCTCTGAACAGGCCACTGCCCTAAAATGAATTTCATATAGTGGGTGGGATCCCACGCACTCTTCCACCCATCAATAAAATTAAAAACCCCTAAACAATAACATTTCTGGTTTTGCTTCCTGGATCTTAACTGATAAGCATTTTGTGAAGATACGAATACTAGAAAACCAGCTGCCAGTAGAATGATTTATATCCTTACTATTTCACTTGTAAGTAGCTGGACTACTTAATTTAAACAAATCTTCCCTGCTTATGAATTATGATCCCTCTGCCTCTCCAGCTTTGCATAATGATATATCTGTATCTAGGAGCAAGGGACTGCAAGGGGGCCTGGGATGGGCACACTTTTCATTTTGTAGCATATAATAAATAAATAATACTATTACCCAGTTAGGATAAAGTAGGATCCCACTTCCACCTGTTCTGATGAGGAGAAAGCTAGAGAATTGGAAATGGTGATCCTCAGGGTGAAGTTAAAAGAACAGAAGCCTAGCGGACAATCTAGATAGGGTGCGTTGTGGTGAATCTTAACTTTAGTTTACTATAGAAAAAATTCTTCAATCTTAATCCACTCACTGAGCATGTAGTTGGAAGGGCTTGCTTAGCTCTGACTGAGTGCTTGTCGTTGTATCTAGAGAAAGTTATGGATCATGCCCGAAAGGGATTTTCAGTTTTAAAAATACAGGCAATAACATACTTCCCACAAATAACACACTAGTTAATTAATCTCAAAATGTTGCCGGTTTCTCCATTTAACTGTATTATTTATTATTATTAATGTGCTAGGTGCTGTACAGAAACGGATACAAAGGTAAGGTCCCTGCTCTCAAGTGCTTACAATCTAATTTTACAGACGATGCAATAAGGCGATAAACAATAGTGGCGGAAGACAAGGGTTACGGTAATAAATTAAATCATGCTGCGACATAGTTGAGGCATGGGCTCATCTAGGTGTTCTATTACACATAACTCGTGCTGCTGTTTGTACTGACTTGTCTAATTTAGAATGTAAGTTCTTGGGGCAGAGACCACGTTCCATTCAGTGCTGAGCACATTAATATCAGTTAATACATTCATAATAAACATTCAAATATTTGCATCAATACAGAATATTTTGGCACTGGATAGGCTTTTCTATTTGCATCGGATGCCAGAAATGCCTATTCCTAAAAATAGGTCTCCTAATGCTACACTGCTATTCCATAGGCAGATATGGGCACTAAGCACTTGGAGCCTGAAAGTTGATAAGCTACTTCAAAGTTCACATGTTCACAGATTATCTCCATCTGCCTTTTATACAAAAGACCCTTCTGTATTTTCTATATTCGTCTGATAGGTTTTCTATGGTGCATCTGTTAAGCAGAGACTGAATCTGATCAGCTTGTTTTAACTGACTAATTGCTACTGACTACAATACATTCAAACAAAAATATACAGCTGTGTGCCCCAGTGAGGTGATAGTTGCATTGCCAGTTGAGTTAATATTCAGAGCTTTCTAAAATCAATAGGGCTACATCTTGCATTTTGTACTAGGATGAAGCTCTCAGACCTTCCTGTTGCCTTCAATAGGAATTTTGCTGGAATTTACTGCAGGATTTTGCCTATCATTTGTAAGCGTTTGGGGCTTTAAGCGTTTTAAGTCAATGGAAAAACTCCCGGATTGACTTCTTTCTCTTGAAGTGCGTAAAAGCTATGCCACATCCTGAAATCTGCCTTAAAAGTGGCCACTCATGGGACTGGAAAGAATTGGTTGCCTGGTAGAGGTAGCATTTAATTAAAAGTCAAATCAAATTGGATTGGAAACACTGAGGATATTTTACGTTGTACCTTTGTCTGTCTTTTCTTCAAGGATAGTCTGCATTGATATAGCACTAAACTGAGTATATTTTTTCCCCAGGCCCAGTACTATGGGGTGATAAGTGTTGGCACCCCACCTCAGAAATTCACAGTGGTGTTCGACACAGGATCGTCCAATTTTTGGGTCCCTTCAGCTTATTGCATCAGCGAAGCCTGTAGTAAGAGACGTTATGTTCCTTTGAGCTTCTAATGGTTTAATTCACCTTTTAAAGTAGTTCCCCTGCAATGAATGCACTTCGTTGGAAAATGTATTTAACAGAAAACCAAGCACATTTCTTCAGTGTTCAGCAGAGTTTCACATACCTTCACGTCACACCCCTATTTTACAACAAATATACTGAGAGACTCACTTGCAGTTTTATTCATGTTGTACAACAGTGGAGGGAGTCGATACTCTCCCATTACATTCAGATTAATTCCAGTTCTGCACACTCTGGAATTTGTCATTGCTAGTTAGATACAACAGGGACGAGAGAACGTGGGAGGCATTTCCACTATACTGGCAAGGTGGGTAAGAAAAAGGAGTCACTAGAAAGAATGTCTGTGTTGCTTATCTAAGTTAGCTGCTGAGCTACACTAATATGTCCATTTTACCTCACACAACTTGTGTTGTGGTGGATAAGCCTCAGAAACAGCATTCAAACTTCATGCTGCCGGAGACATCTGAGGCAAGAGAAGACAGAGAGAAAATCTCAGAGTGGAGTACTGGAATCTAAAGGCTCTAGATGTGCCCATTAGGGAGAAATGAACAGGTTAATATTTCAGTGGAATCTGTATTTAGGGGCACAAGCAGCTGAATAATATTCATAACCTCAGATATGGCTCTCAATCCAATCGTAGTATCCAGCTGCCTCCCTCTCCATCCCTCAATAGGTCTGGGAGCTCTCTGAGTTGGTGCAATCTTCTAGGAGAAGATTTTTGCTCTTTCAACAACTCTTTCCCCTTCCTGACATCTTCAGATGGCAACCAGCTCATGTGTTCATCCTGCTACTAAAGATGGTGGGGGAGGAGGTACTGCATGCATGGTCTTATTTACATCAATGTTGAGACAAAGTGCTCTCAGGAACCTTGACCATGATGTCCAAACCTGAGTGTCTTTTCCTGGGGTGGGCATCTTCTCTGTGTTATGCAGCAGTGGAAGTGGAAAGGCTTCTCAGAGTTCATGGGCTGAAGGAAAATGTGAAGGGATTTGTGGAAGGAGTAGACAGACTTTGCTGTGCATCCCCTAAAGAAACAGGATGTGTAGAGCAGAAGAGGGAGAAGGTGAGATTCTGCCCTCTAAATATGTCAGGAAATTGGCAGGGAAGGATAGGTTTGACTGTCGTATTACTATTGGCACTGTCGTATTACTATTTTAAATTCCATTCCTCCTATGCCTCACTGTAGCCGTGATATGCACCTTCTGTTGCTGCAACAGCTGCTAATTGACAATCAAATACTATGAAAAATTGGAGGCAAAAGAAACATGAGAAAGTTAAAAAAAATCTGTGGAAATAGCTGGATTTAAAAAACATTATTTTTGACGCAGAAAGGAAATCAATCAATCACGGAGATATTTTCAGAATAGGGAGAAAACTGCAGGGCTTATGGGATGCAGGGACTCTTGCCTGCTTCCCTTCATGTATTATTTTGCTTCTCCAAACAATGTGTTTTGTTTGCCTATCACCTAGTCCTGTGTCTCAGAAATCTGGTACATTCCCGATAACCGTATCTTCGGTGGTAAGGCTGAGGTTTATTTTCACAGGGATGCATCAAAAATTCAAATCATTTCTATCAAACTCCTATCAGCATGGAGGGCAGGCCTTTGCTCTACAGTATGGTACTGGGCAGCTTCTAGGCATTGCTGGCAAAGACACATTACGGGTGAGTGGAACCCTAACATCATCATCATTATCATTGCTCTCTGTTCGTTGTTTATGGCTTTCCAGGTGGTTAAGATGTTAGTATTGGCCTACTAAGACCTGAGTAGTTTGGGGCCTGCCTTACATGGGGAGAGAGAGACAGTGAGTCATGTCATATTGCCACAGATGCTACCAGTGTAGATGCTTGAGCGGAAGCCCCTCAGGAACAGAGTGGGGAGTGGGAAGTAGAGAGCCCTCAGCATAGTGTTCTCTGTGAGAAGCCCTTGGCTTCAGAAGTTCCTTTCTTCATGGTCCAAAACAGCACAAATCTGCTGACCGTGAGCAAGGCCTCACTGTATGCCCAGGGTTTTGAGGATAAGGTTGGTATTGCCTGGGTTTGATTTTATCTTTGGCTTTGGGGTGAGGAGCAAGCTGCTAGTTCAAGCTGGTTGACTTGTATTGTCAGTTTACAGCAAATGTGCCTAGAGCCTAGAAAAGGCACCTTTTCATGTATTATTGATTAAATGCCTCAAAACTTCGTTAACGCCGAGTTGTTTGGTGATGGTGTCCTGTAGCCTTCCTGAACGTTGTGTTCAGCAAAACACCAACCTCTGAAACCCAGGAAATACAAAGTTACGGTCCAGGCCACTCCTGCAATGCAGCCGTAACTCTGCCCCCTGGAGCTAGCAATAGCCCTTGGGAATGGTTCACAAATGGGATGCCATAATAAGTAGCCGGCAGGAAATTCTAAGAGGCTGTACCATTATTTGTGTTGTGTTCCACAGATTTCAATTCCAGCATTTATCTGCATTCATGTCAGCTGCGTTCACTGTGTTAGGTGTAGTTGTACTGAATGGTAGAGGGCTTACACTGGAGCAAGTTGGTACAGTTGTTACTATGGGCATGGCTACACTAGAGAGTTTACAGTTGTGCTGCTGCAAACTGTCTAATGTAGCCGCTCTAAGTTGAAGGAGAAAGCTCTCCCCTCAGCTTATCTACTCTAGCCCCTGTGAGCAGCAGCAGCTATGTCGGCAGGAACACTTCTGTCCACACCCAGGGCCGGCTCCAGGCACCAGCAAAACAAGCTGGTGCTTGGGGCGGCACATTTCTAGGGGTGGCATTCTGGCACCGGCCATGCCGCCCCTAGAAATGTGCCCCGCCGCCGGCTTTCGCGCGCCGCCGCTGGCTCAGCTTCTCCCCGAGTGGCGGTGCGCGAAACAGCGCTTCTTCCCCTCCCTCCTAGGCTTAAGAGCCTGGGAGGGAGAGAGAGAAGAGAACCCTAGCGGCCGCGACACGCGTCTCCCTCTCCCTTCCACGCATGCCCCGCTCGCCCCGCCGCTCTGGCCGGGGCGAGCGGGGCCCCAGGCATGCTGCCCTCCTCGCCGGCGCTCCGGCCGGGGAGAGTGGGGCAGCCTCGCTCCCCGCTGGTCGGGGAGAGCGGGGCCGCCGGCATGCCCCGCTCGCTCCCCGCTGGCGCTCCGGCCGGGGAGAGCGGGGCATCCGGCATGCCGCCCTCCCCGCTGGCGGTCCGGCCGGGGAGAGTGGGGCCGCGGGCAGAGAGGCGGGGGGTGGGGTGGGGGAGGGTTGTTTCGGTGGGCGTTGGGGGGGTTGTTTTTTTTTGTTTCAGGGGCAGCCTTTGGGGTGTTGTTGTTTTTTTGCTTGGGGCGGCAAAAACATTAGAACTGCCCCTGTCCACACCAGGGCTTATGTCAGTGTAATTTATGTCAATCGGAGGGTAATTGATTCACCCCCCTGAATGACATGATATACCAACATAAGCTGTAGTGTAGACATAGTCTGTGGTATGACAAGAGGTGCATGAGTAGATCAGAGCCTCACAAGTGCCTCATTTAAGTGCTGACTTCTGTAGATTGCATTAGTGTCGATGCATGGGGTGATCTTGTCATCTGGGTTGTCAGCAGCATAGTGGCACACTGGGGGCTGGTAAGGGGTTAGGGAAGGCGATGCCTCAGAAGGAATGCTCAGGCTGGGGTGAAGGGGAGGTAACATTTAGTTAATTTGGGGTGGTTTGTGTGGAATTGGCTCAGTGTTTGAGCGTAGGCCAGGTATAAGTAGCTCCTGTTTGCTACCTCAGACCTAACCTGAGTTTTGCCTTAGCTAAGACTTTGTCCTACAGTGCTCTTGTGCTCTGATCCCAGAATATTCTATAACATCTGTAGAGTGCTAGTATGTGGTGCTGGCATGTTGAGGCATTGCTCAAAAAGGGCAGAGCTAAGGTTGGATTGCCAGGGAGGAGAGTGTGTACTTTAACTCTACGAAAATAAGAAAGAAAAACTTGTAGCATCTTGGAGACTAACAAATTTATTTCAGCATAAGCTTTCGTGGGTTAATACCCACTTCATCGGATGCATGGAATGAAACTTTAACTTTAAACTTTAACTCTGTAGTTCCTGGTTTTTAGCAGTTTGGGTGCAGCTGAACTCAAGGTTCTGAAAGGGCATGCGAGTCGACGAGGGAACCTTAACTCGGTTAACAAAGCTTTTGGGCACTTAATTTCCTTGGGTTTTTTTAAATAATTTTTCAGTATCCTCCTGCATTGCAGCCCAGCTCTCCCCCTCCACTGCTGCTAGATCCCTGGCAATGATTACCCTGGCCACAGAATGCACAGGCTGCATGTGAGTCCCTTCACTGTCCCCGTGTCATCTTCTCATCTCCTCGCCTGTCCAACTCAGCCCACCTCCCCACAGAGAGGTGAGTGTTGGAATGGAACCCGCTGGTGGGGGAACTGGGGAGTAGATGCAGGAACAATGCAGGGACTAGCATGGAGTCAGTGGGGATGTTTTTTTTAAAGGGAGGCAGACATAGGAGGTGGAAATGGATGTGGGGAGTTTTGGGGGGCAGATGTGAAGCCCCCCAGGATCTTCCAATGCATAGCTCTGACTCCTCCTTTCCACTCCTCTCTTCCCTGCATTGTTCCAACCCTCTCCCCACCATAGCTCACTGCTCTTAACCGCCATGTTCCCCTACCACTGCTCCAACAGCTCCAGCATTCCCTCCATCTCACCCATTGTTCTGACCACCCAAATACGCCCAATGCTAAGAGCCCACCCTCTTGCACACCAGTTCCACCATCCTCCTTCCCACTCCATGCCCTGGGGTAAGCTTGGAAGGGCCATGGGAAAGTGGGGAGTGGTGGGGTTGTGAGGAAGGCATGTATCAGCTGGAGGCAGGAAGGGGCAGGAAAGTGTAGATGCAAAGTCTCTACTCCAGATGTGGGCCTAGTATATGGGTAAAGCCCCTTCGTTTTCAGTTCAAACCGATTTTTACCAAAAAATTCCCAGGTTTTACAAAAAGTATTCAGGTTTTTTTCCTGATTTTCACCCTACTTTTGTATCATTCAAATATATATATAAAAAATAACTTGTTTTTTTAGGTTTCAGTGTAGTAGCCGTGTTAGTCTGTGTCAGCAAAAAGAAAACAAGAAAAATACCTGTGGCACCTTAGAGACTAACAAATTTATTTTGCCACAGGTATTTTTCTTGTTTTTTTAGGAAACTACAATACATTGCATGAGATATATGTATTATGATAATACATTAGTCTGTGTGTATATGCAAAGCTGTCTGTTGAAGTAAGGCTACGTATCAGTTTAGATAGAAGATACAAACAATAAATGAACAGGCACACAGACAAGCTCTGAAGTGCATGCGCAGCTGAACGTACCGATGAATCTCATATCCACCACGTAAACATTTAAAGCTGCTAGAGTACGGTTTAAAAATTTGACCCACTAAAATGGGAAGAAAATGAAAATCTGCATCAGAATACATTTCAGAACAGAAGGAAGTATTCAAAAGTTAAAAAAAAAACAAAAGAAAAGGATGAAGTTGAGTGTATGCACTGCAAATGGCATGGCCCAATTATTAAATGTAAATATTTATAGGCTAATAGTTCTAAGTCTACAACATTAAACTGTTTATTCAAATGGAAAGTTTTATTTAGGGTAAGGCTGTCGATTAATCGCAGTTAACTCACACGATTAAAAAAAATGAATTGCAATTAAAAAATTAATTTCGATTAATCACACTGTTAAACAATAGAATACCCATTGAAATTTATTAAATATTTTTGGATGTTTTTCTACATTTTCAAATATACTAATTTCAATTACAACAAAGAATACAAAGTGTTCAGTGCTCACTTTATATTATTATTTTTATTGCAAAAATTTGCACTGTAAAAATGATAAAAGAAATAGTACATTTCAGTTCACCTCTTACAAGTACTGTAGTGCAATCTCGTTATCATGAAAATGCAAATTACAAATATAGATTTTTGTTGTTGTTACATAACTGAACTCAAAATCAAAACAATGTATAACTTTAGTGCCTATAAATCTACTCAGTCCTACTTCTTGTTCAGTCAATTGCTAAACAAACAAGTTTGTTTACATTTACAGGAGATAATGCTGCCCGCTTCTTATTTACAATGTCACCTGAAGGTGAGAACAGGTGTTCATATGGCACTTTTGTAGCTGCCGTTGCAAGGTATTTATGTGTCAGATATGCCAAACATTCGTATGCCCCTTCATGCTTTGGCCACCATTCCAGAAGACATGCTTCCATGCTGATGATGCTTGTTTAAAATTTTTGTTAATTAAATTAGTGACTCAACTCCTTGGGGGAGAATTGTATGTCTGCTGCTCTGTTTTACCTGCATTCTGCTATATATTTCATATTATAGCAGTCTTGAATGATGACCCAGCACATGTTAGTTTTAAGAACACTTCCACTTCAGATTTGACAAAACGCAAAGAAGGTACAATGTGAGATTTCTAAAGATAGCAACAGCACTTGACCCAAGGTTTAAGAATCTGAAGTGCCTTCCAAAATCTGAAAGGGATGAGGTATGGAATATGCTTTCAGAAGTCTTAAAAGACCAACACTCAGATGTGGAAACTACAGAACCCAAATCACTAAAAAAGAAAATCAGCCTTCTGCTGGTGGTATCTGACTAAGATGATGAAAATGGACATGCGTTGGTCTGCACTACTTTGGTTTGTTATTGAGCAGAACCCATCATCAGCATGGATTCATGTCCTCTGAAAAGGTGGTTGAAGAATGAAGAGACATATGAATCTTGAACACCTCTGGCATGGAAATATCTTGCGACGCCGGCTACAACAGTGCCATGAGAATGCCTGTTCTCACTTTCAGGCGGCGTTGTAAACAAGAAGCGGGCAGTATTATCCTGTAAATGTAAACAAACTTGTTTGTCTGAGAGATTGGCTGAACAAGTAGGCAATGAAGTTTTACATTGTTTTGTTTTTGAATGCAGTTATTTTTTTGTACATAATTCTACATTTGCAAGTTGAACTTTCATGATAAAGAGATTGCACTACAGTGCTTATATTAGGTGAATTGAAAAATACTATTTCTTGTTTTTTACAGTGGAAATATTTGTAATAAAAAATAAATATAAAGTGAGCAATGTACACTTTGTATTCTGTGTTGTAATTGAAATCAATATATTTGAAAATGTAGAAAACATCCCAAAATATTTAAATAAATGTTATTCTATTGTTATTTAACATCACGATTAATTGTGATTAATTTTTTTAATCACTTGACAGCTGTAATTTGTGGATTAAAGATATATTGTATTCTTAAACTCAGAGGTGGCATTGTGTTTTGAGTTCTGTTTTAATTCTGCAGCAAACCATATTGATGAACAGAATTCAAAGCATTAATTTACCGAATACTTTTCCCCCTTGTCTTTCCGTCCACCAAAATAAACCCCAGTATTTACCCAGAATTATTTATACTTTTTTTGCACTGATTTTCACCTGTTTTTGTTGTTTGGTAATAAATACTGATAAATTCCCGGGAAAAATTAAATGAAATAAAAATGGAAAATGAAGGGCCCCTACAATTACAACACCATGAAATTTCAGATTTAAATATCTTAAATTATTAAATTTACGATTTTAAAAATCCTACGACCATGAAATTGACCAAAATGGACTGTGAATTTGGTAGGGCCCTAGGTGTGCAGGGGCTTGGGGGGACACAGCTGAAGCCCCTGCTACATCCCCCACTGCACAGCTCTGACCCCTTTCTTTCCTCCCCCTGCTCCTCTGCATCACCCCTTCCCCCCCAGAAGCAGCTGCACTGAGGGAAAGGGTGAGCCTGGGCTCCTTCCCCACTGCTAGAGGCCGCATAGGGAAGCTGGATGGCTCTGTTGTCCCCTCATACTAGGGTGACCAAATGTCCCGCTTTTAACAGGACAGTCCTGTATTTAAACCCTCCTGCAGGTGTCCTGACTTTTTAAAAAAAACCTGGTCCTGCCCCCAGGGAGCGTGGGGCTGCTCCATCCCCAGGCACCCTCCTCTGCGGAGCCACCTCTCTGGCTGGGTTAGCTGAAGCCCCTGAAGTCAGGTTCCCTGGGCCTTGGTGCACAATGCAACCTTAGGGCTTATCCCCTTCCTGTCTGCGCTGTAGGCGGGGGGAGGGGAGAGGAATGGGACAGGAGGCAGCTGGGTTATGTCAGTGACCAGCAGCAGCCTGGAGGTGTTAGCTGGCTTTCGACACTGTGTGGGCAGGAAGGGACAAGCTGCTTCCAGCCATGGGGCAGGGAGAAAAAGAGATGAGCTCTGCAAAGACATGGCCCAGGTCATCCCGCCCTCCTGCCCTTCCCTGCGGCTGGAAGTAGCTCCCGTCCCTTCCCTCCCGCACAGTGCCGATAGGCTGCTGCTGGCCACATTCTGGCATGAACCCTGGCAGAAATCTGGGTAGGCGGCCATGTGATCCTGTGTTCCTCTCCCCACCAAGTGTTGCCTTGGGAAGACGTGGCACCAGGTACTGGGAGAGGCGGGTCCGTCCTGGGGGCCCAGCCAGGCATGGAGGGTGGAGAGCACCAGGCAGGGAGAGTCAGTCACCCCACCCCGTGTGAGAGAGGTACCTGTGTGTGTCACCTCTCCCCGTGTGTGTGGGGGAGGAGTAGGGGTGTGTGTATCACCCCTCCCTGTGTGAACCTTAAAGCCTTAAAGATAAGAAGGCAAATAAAAAGAATCCAGCTACACAGTATTTCTTTTTAACGGGGGCTCAGTCAACTTAATGTTAATCTGAATGTTTGTACTGCATAGGTCTGACTGATTGCCATTGAACTCACTTGAATACAAGTAATTTTACCAGGTGTCCCGTATTCAGCATAGGGAAATATGGTCATTCTGCCTCAAACCCAGCTCACATTGGGGCAGAAAGTGGGGCTTAGAGCCCCATTGGATGCTGGCTGACATGGTGGGAGGTAGGAAGAGGAGCACAGACCTCCCTGGAGGGACAGGGTCTCCCCAGTCCTGCCTTACTAACAGGGGTTCAGAAAGAGAGGCCAGACCCCTCCCCCAGAGAGGAGTAAAGCCTCCCAAATCAGTGAAGAGGGAAAGGGAGAAGGGTTTGGACCCACATTGGGGCAGGGCCCTCCGGATCCCAACTCACACATGGAGGACCCCAGCCCTCCTTAGGTTTCAGGATTATTACTGCCCTATTCTCCCACACCCTTGGCGTGTGGGATGTCCCCCACCCCAGTCCATGGCCATTGCCCGGAGGGATGGGAAGCATCTCCACCTATTCCCCAACCACTTAGCCTGGGCAGCTTGAGGAGAGTGGGGAAGGAGCAGGAGAGGCCATGGTGGTGGCTTCAAAGAGGAGCGGGGAAAGTGGGGTTGACAGGCCGCCACTTCTCCTGTCCCCCACCCCTACTGCCCATCCCCACTTATCCTGCCTCAGTTTGCGGAGGATCAGACCCATAGTTTGAGCCCCAAGTGTGGGCAAGAAAGAAGAACCAAGATATTTTGTAAATAGCTGTTTTTTCAGGGGTGCTGTTTCTTGGGAACCTGTGGCTCAAATTACTTCAAATATGGACCCATAACCCTATCCCACATTCCCATAAGGCACAGGAAATTTCAAGACAATCCGAGATAGCAAATAGATTTTAGAGCACTTAGAATTGTTATCTTTTAAACAGTGATTCAACCTTAACTATAGCAAAGCTGCTGGTTCACACTAGCAGAGCTGCCAGTCCACTAAAAATAAATATAAAAACATAATTTTGAAATTAGAAAAGGATACGTTATTGTCTAGTGTTAGACTCCTTCCTGAGAGCACAGTAACATACAGCACTGTGGCAATCTGACATCAAGAGAAATGCATGACCTGTGTAGTCCTGGAACAATTGCATCTTGTTCCACCATGGCCCTTCATGTCTCCTGTTTGAGAAGGCCTATGGATTGACTAGAATTAGGGCAGACATCTTTCACCTTGCCTTTCCCTTTTGACTGTGGTTTTCTGGCATGAGTTTATGAACAAATGACAGCAGAATTAGGCCATTAGAGGGGAATTGCCTTCTAAAATGCAACTGTCTTCAGTGCGTGATGCCTGCTAATATTAATGCAGATAACACAATTACCAGAAAGCTCTGTACATTACATTTGATAAAACGAATAAATCTAAAAACCTGATGCGTATATAAAATGTGGTTATTTCTGTAATCTGCTCAGACTTTACTTTTCATTTGTTCCCTTTTGTAATAACAACCAGATTAGCAACATTTCCATCCATGGACAGGACTTTGGAGAGTCTATCTTTGAGCCCGGCATGACTTTTGCTCTTGCACATTTTGATGGAGTGCTGGGTTTAGGATACCCTTCTTTAGCAGTTGGCAGTGCTCTTCCAGTATTTGACAGCATAATCAACCAACGTCTGGTAGAGAAGCCCATGTTTTCCTTCCACTTGAACAGGTCAGTTTTTAACGCTGAATAAAGGGACGCTGTCAAAAGAAGCAAATTTTAATTGTAGATTAAGAAAACCATCCATTTGTATTATGTTTCATCTCCAGAAAGGACATTTTCAGGAGTAGGCTTTCTAGCCAGAAGCACCAATGGGGAGCATAGTAACTAAAATCATATTTACAGAAATGCTATTAAACTTGTATCTTTAAAATAAACACTTGTAGATGCACTGTATAATACACAATGAATACGCAAACTACTGAGAACTCCAAAGAAGTGTCTTGATCTATTAATCTGATGAATGGTCCACGTTTGACCTATTTTTAAAATGAAAAATTGACTTTTTAAAAAAATAAGATGCCAAAGGAAACTTTTCATTGTTTTGAAAATTTCCAATTATTGGATTATAATTTTTTTAAAATCCACTTTTTTGTTTGAAACAACAACAACAACAAAAAAGTCAGTTTAATATTTTAGGCTGTTTTTTCATTTTTACACCCCCCCCTTTCCTGTTTTGCATTTTGTCACTGAAAAAGCGGGTGAAAGGAAAAAGGAGAAAAAAGAGAAAACTAATTTATTTTGTTGAATCAGAAAATTTAGAAAATGTTTACAAAGCATATTTACCAGCTTTTGATCAGTGCTAATAAGAACAGTTACATCTGACTTTCTTACAGTGTCTTGGGCACTCAGAGAGTTGTTTCATCAGCTAGTAGGAGATGAACAGAACTGCAGCATTGCAGTCGAGCAACAGTATTTCAGAAGAAAAGGGGCTATGTTCTAATCTCAGTCACACCTAGAGTAATTCCATTTCAATCTATAGATATACCCTGGATTTATACTGGGGTAAACGAGACCATAAACTGGCCTAAGGCACTTGCTTCTAATCTCACTTCTAAACCCTCTACAACCCCTAACGTTTTCAGTAAGGGGTTTAGATTGGAGGCTCTGATTTGTGGTTATCTCTAGGTATAATTATAAAATTAGAAGTTTTAGACTTCCATTGTAACATACACATATGAAATAGACGTGAAAGGGTTGGAATTGAAAGTTGATTTCTCCCCCCTACCACCATGTCCCACTTAAATTGTATGTCATCCAGTTTACATATTTATTTGTTTTACATTTTTAGAGGAGACGACCTTGAAAATGGTGGTGAATTGATACTGGGGGGTATAGACCATTCCCTCTACAAAGGTTCAATTAACTGGGTTCCAGTTACTGAGAAAAGCTACTGGCAAATCCATGTTAACAAGTACGTATGCATGTCTATAAATCTGATGAAACTGTGCCTCTTGGTGTAAGCCCATTAAAATCCCAGAACATCTGCGCTACAATGGCCCCCCTGGATGTACTGCCTCCCAAAAACAGTGCTTCTGGGAAAGATCTGAAGATAATTAGTGTATCCTGTGCTGCAATAATATTTCTGGAAGCACTAATTTTGGTGGCTGGTACTCGGAGGAGTGTCGTTTATTAGCAGATCACATTAAGGGCCTAATGGAAATCCGTGGGAATTGTGGGAATCCTTACCCTCCTGGGTAAGGGATATTCGCGTGATCTGGAGGCACTGAGTTCAATTCCTGGCTTGCCACAGCCTTCCTGTGTGACAGCGGTCTAGTCACTTAGGCCATGTCTACACTAGAGAGTTTACAGTAGCGCAGCTGGGTCGCAGTAAGCTCTCTTGTGTAGCTGCTCTGTGCCGATGGGAGAGAGCTGTCCCGTCGACATAATTACTCCTCCCCCAATGAGCAGCAGTAGCTGTGTTAGCGAGAGAAGCTCTCTCACAAACATAGCGCTTTCCACACTGGCACTTATGTTGGTGTAACTTATGTCACTCGGGGGGAGGGGATGTTTTTTCACACCCCTGAGCGGCGCAAGTTATACTGATATCAGTGGTAGTGTAGCCATGGCCTTAGCCTTGCTATGCCTCAGTTCCTACTATTTAAAATGATTGTAATAATAATAGTGCCCAACCTTGAATACATTCATCGATGTTTGTGAGATGCTCAGAGGATATATTGGTTGGGGTCAGATCGGTGTTAGACCTTATCCTCCTACACGTTCAGAAGAGCAGCTGACACACACATGAATTATTTCCAAAGCTCTCTTGCCTTAGTTTTCTAGGAACACTATCCTTCTTTTGGAATCAGGACACCTCTAAAGTTAGTATAAATTCTGAATCAGATGCTTGTATTTTAACTGGCAGCATAGCCTTGCTTAAATTCCTTGCTAACTGTGTCATCACTGTGTATCTGCACTCTCTGTTTAAAGTGTATGTGTTTTGGTTTTTCCACATGCAGCGTGAAAATCCAGGGACGGGTTGCTCTTTGCTTCCATGGTTGTGAAGCCATTGTTGATTCAGGCACTTCTCTTATTACCGGCCCCTCTTTACAAATAAGACAACTACAGCAACATATCGGGGCCAGTCCAACACAAACTGGAGAGGTAAAAAACATAGAGCGGGACAAAAAACTCAGAGGAAGTGAAGTAATGATTTGATACAAATGCTGATGTGAGGTGGGCAGGGAAAGAGATAAAATGATTAAAATTAGGCACAAAGTAGGGCCTAGGAGAAAAGCTTGCTGCCTTTACAGAGCTGAAATCAGGGCAAGATATTTGATTTGTATTGTTTTTATCCTTCCCCGCCACCTCTGTTTCCAAGATATCTCTTCCCTCATTAATGACACGTGGATCTAGTAGAAGCATCTGTTAAGGAAATGTTCTGTTAAAGTTGCTCAGATGATCATGACATCATATGACAGATCTACTACCTTGTAAAACAAGAGAAAATCACCTTTCCTAGGTCATATGGCATGCCTTAACTCCTTAAAGTCCACAGCAGTTCCAGTCTGACTGACAGTCAGAATCCGGAAATTAAGATAAAAAGATACCGGAATGACAGACATGTAATAATTCCATCGAAGGGCTCAGGTGTCAGCTGAGTTTCTGAGAGCTAACATTCTTGTCACCAGAGCCCCTAGAGGGGGACACAGTTCTATCATTCAAAATATTTGGGTTCGTTTGAATGTAACATATGGATCTGAGAGCCAGATCTGTCCCCATCCCTGTCTTCCATCCCCCTTCTCTCCGTCTTCTGCACAGTCCCATTCCCTGTTACCTCTCTCATTCCCCTCTCTCTTCCCTGCTCTACTGCTCCTCCCATTTTCTTCTTCCCCTCCGTTTTTCCTTTTCTCCTCCCTGCTGCTGCATCTTCACCTTCTACAGCATCCTGCTGCCGTCTCCTCCATGCGCCGAGTCTCCTTTCCTCTCAATCTCTTTCTATCTGCTCCCTGCCACCCCCTGCTTACCATATGCTGCTCGCTCTCGCATATCTCCCTGATTCTGTTCCACTCCCCACTGTGCCACTCCCTCCCAGCTGCTGCCACTCTCATCCTCTGATGCTTTCTAGGGTTGCCAACTTTCCAATTTCTGGAAACTAGACACCCCTGCTCCGCCCCTCCTCTGAGGCCCGCCCCCTGCTTCACCCCCTCTCCCAAGGTCCTGCCCTCTGCTCACTCCTCTCCTCCCCAGCCCTTCACTCAGTCCAGGGACTGTACTCTCCCCACCCCACCAGTTACCTGCGGATCCCTCCTACCATTGCACCTGCCCCCTGGCACATTCGGCCCCTGTCCCCAGTAGCTGGGCCTGGGTGGGGGTTGGCCCGCCGCCTCCCACAGCCAGGCTCTATCTGAGGCAGCCCAGCTGCCGCACTGAGTGGCTGAGCTCTCACACCAACCCACTGCAGGGCAGCTGGCAGGAGAAGTGGATGGTCCTGTCCCTTCTGCTCCCCGGCATGTTTCCAGCTCACTCAGCCTCTGACCCTGACAGCCAGGCTCGGGCGGGGAGTGGAAGGGCCGGGACCACCTACGGTACTTCTCCCGCCGGCTGCTCCGCTCTGGGTCGGTGTGAGAGCCCAGCTACTCAGCCAGTGCGGTAGCTGCCTGCGAGAGAGACAGCCTGGCTGTGAGAGGTGGCGGCGGTGGCAGTGGGTGAAGGACAGAGCCCCTTTCCCTACCCCGGCAGGCCAATTTTTTGGGGGGAGGGGGGCACTTGCCCCCCCATGTCCCTCCTATGCGTCACACCTGCCCCTGCAGGCGGCAACCAGACTTTTGGTGTCTGGTCAGTGTTTCCGACCAGGCACTTTCAGATGCCGTTTTCAACTGGACTTTCCAGTCAAAAACTGGACACCTGGCAACCCTAATGCTTTCACGCCTATGTTTACTCAGGGAGCACCATCTCCTTCAGGGACCTCTCCTTTGATGTCCAAACAGCTTTGCTTCTTCACTTCCTGGCTTGTCAGTCTCCCTGCTTGCAGCCATATTGATTCCTATATGCATTTAAATGGTAGTCCCACATAGTCTGGGAGCATGTGTAATTCCATGGGCAAATTAATGATAGAAAGGCAAGGGAGATGTCATTTGATACGTAAAAATCTACAGAATCATAATTTCAGTGGCATCACCCTTGGCACTGATTAGGGGGACTTGCTGCCCCCCGCACCTCCCCGGTTCACAGCTCCAGGTCCTCTAGTTGATAGATTTATTATACATGAAGATGGTTGAGTCTTTGCTGCTCTTTATTTGATCTGTCAGGACAGCTAATTGGAATTTGCACCTCACAGCACTGAAAGACTTTGTGAAATACTTTTTTGCTTAAGATTTAACCAACTATTCTGTGATGATTGCCTGGTACCTCAATGAAATAAGAGGTGTAGAAAAGTCTGACACTGACATATGGGAAGCATTTTGAAAAGAGAATTGGGTTGTTAAGAGATCACCAGTTCCCTTCTGTGGACTTGGTTCTGACAAAGCCCTAGAACATGAAAACAGAGCAATGAAAGTAACAGGAGGGACTGCTGGGCATAACACAACATCCAAATGCTCTTTCCCAGTTTTTCCTGACAATCCCCACACTCTGCTGAATTTTGAACGAAATATTAAGCAAGGCTGGGATGACTTCCCCAGAAGTAACCAAGCACCATCTGGACTCATTACATGGTGTTAAATGCCAAGAAGGGGTAATTTTAAGCTACTGGGTGATCTTAGTTTACCAAAAATACCTGGTATTGCCCCTGTCCAATACAAAGTCACTGACTCCACGAACATCTCCAATGTCATAATGAAGAAGCTACTGTCTCGTATCCCCATGAAGGATGAGCTAACCTCATACCTTGCAGGAAAAATACTCCAGTGTGCAAAGAATTGTTCAAAGAATTTCATGGTCACATGGCATAATGAAGCAGCTGCCTCACACTGTTCAGTGGAGTTTCTTCATAGTTCCCATGAGGAGTCTGACACTAAAATTACCTTGCATGCCATCAGTGCACCAGAGAGCGGTGCTACTAAACTCTAGGTTTGTGCACAAGACACAGATGTTCTAGTGTTCTCCATGAGATGCTACCCAAGGCTTCCACAAGACCCTGGTTTTGCACCTGCTGCTGGGAAACAGAATTGCGGTATATCCTTCAGAGCTGTGTTCCTATCACGCAGATCATTGAAAGCTGCAGCACTGCTAGGTTTCCATGCGCTTTCAGGATATGACACTACTGGCAGATGGGCTGGAAAGACCAAATTATCGTACTGGAAGGCATTTGATTCAGCCTCCGAAGACTTTCTCCTCGCTCTGAAGGTGTTCAGAATGGCTGACGCAGTCACCGATGAGGTCATAAATGCACTGGAGCCATTCATATGCCAAGTTTACCATTTGAAGACCAACATTATGACAATTGCAGAGTGACATAGGTGGATGTTTTCCGAGAAGCAAACAGGAAAATTGCTACTGCCAAGGGGTGCATTTATATCTGCTAACAAGAGGGTGAATTATCAAGCAATGAAATGGTTTTAGGATGATTGAGCATGTCCAAAACTACTTTCCCTTATATGGCATGGATAGGTCTTGGAGGAGGAACTGATCACACTGGTTATGTGTAAAATACCATGTGCTCCCAAATCAGTCCTTCAGCTAATCAAATACTTGTGTGCAAAGAACAGATGTTCATTGTCCTGCAAATGTTTGGCCAGCAGCCTGCCTTGCACGGAGAGGTGCAAGTGTCGCACGAACGAGGATCAGTGTGACAATGTATCTAGCAGTGGAGTAGATGGAGATAACACTGATGATGACTTTGATGAATAAATGTTTTCAGTCCTACTTCCCTAGGATTACCAAAGGTCAATTTATGTTAAAGTATAATTTAAAAAGCATTGATTTTTAGACAGACACACACATTCTAGGTTTGTCATGTTTGGTACCATTATGTTTGTGGGGGGAAAGGGCTTTCAAAATATACCCAACTCTAACCTTTTCCAATGACCTTATGTTATCAAAATTTCCACCAACTGGAGGACCTGGGGCTGGAGGTCAGGGAGTCCCCTCTACCCAGGTGCAGAAGGTGACATCATTGAAATTATGATGCTGTAGATTTTATGAACCAAATAACATTCCTTTATCTTTTAATCACTAACTTGCCCACAGAATGAGATTTTACTACATTGTGTTCCCAAATGAATATTGCTGAACTGTCATGCACAGAGTGGTGTATGAAAACACTGCCACCTTGAGGTGTATTATAAATAGACTGCAATGCCAACAAATTGATTATAACACAAGTCCATTTCAGTGCTTCAACTTCTCTCTCTGCTGTTTCACATTTCCCATGTACTTCATGGGTAAAAAAACCCAACAACCTCTGAGCTCACATGGCCTGAACTTGTTGTAGACACATTTGTGGTGTAAATGGAGCTACATTATGGCTTGAGCTGGGAGAAATTTTTTTCTGTAAAAATAAAAATAAAAATTGAGATTCAGCCACATCAAAAGGTTTTGCGAATTTGTGTTGGTTTAGCTGAATTCTTCATGTTGAGGGGAAAAGTTTCTAAAAATGTCAAACTGAAGCATTTTGTTTTTTTCAATTGAAAAGACTTTTTGTTAGGAAATTGCCTTCAATTTTACTTTATTTTATTTTAAAATCTAAAACATTAAAAACACTCAAAATTGAAATGAAACATTTTGGGTCAAATGAAATGTTCTGTTCGACCCAAAACACATTTTTTTTGACTTTTCAACAAAAAATGAAAAAAAAAATGGTTTGGTATTGTTTTGCAATTGGCAGTGAACTGAAAAATCTGTTACTTGCCCAGCTCTAATTTATGACCCTCATAGCCCACTATACATGATCTTGGCTCTGTTATATTATATATATCCCACAATATACTCTGCAGCTCTATTTGGCTCTTATTTCCCAGAATGCACTCAACAGACATACAAAATACTTGGGGAATATATTTTCATAAACTAGATTTAAAAAAATATTCCTCCTGTTGTAAAACAATAAGCCAAAACACTACAGTTTACAACAAATCACCCAGAGGGTATTAGACCATCCTCCAGAATGGTCAAAAGTTCTTTTCATTTTTTTAATGAATGGAGCAACTGGAGAGGCAGTAAATAAATAAAATACAACAACAACAACAACAACAAAACAAACCCCACAGAAACACACAACAAAACTCCCTCTCATATATTCACTGTGAATTAGTGTAATATTTACAGCAATGAATGGGCATTTCAGGTTGTGATCTATCAGCTGTTCTTGGAATTCCATTTTAGTGTAGTATAATATAGCACACAACATGCCTCATAGACCTTCTGGATGGATTCCCTCCATCTGAAAATATGGTGTTACTGTACAGTATGGGGAAAGGTTGTGGCTGTAAGCCACTCCCTGTGGAGGCTGTGAGGAGAGACGACATACTGGAGGTAGCTCCCAGGACCGTGCCTGTGGCAGGCTTCTGGGAGCATTGGAATTGTGCACTTAGCAGTGCCCATTACAAGAGGCAATGAGAACTCATGCTGGAGCCTGGGTTTGCTTGCGTATGTGGAAGGAGGAGGATCCACGTCCTCAGAGACCTCTCCATTTTGGGCATCACTAGCCTTGTTGTCAGCTCTAGATTCCATTGGTCCTTGGCTGCTGAGAGTCTGAGAAGTCTGTGTTCCACTCTGTATTAGCTCAAAGAGCAGGAGGCCTCCTTATACATTCCCACCACTTGCACTCCTGTGCAGGGCCATAATATAATCTTGTATGTTGACTATTAGGTCTGAAAAAAATATGACAATGCCAAACCAGACTGCAAAGGTTGGTATTCTGGTTGCTAGGTTGATAGACTGAATATAACTTTGAATAAAAAGGCATTGTAAAAAACCCCAACAAACAAGCCCCAAGTCAACCAATATATTGTGTTATAGTTTGTTGTAGACTGCAGGAGACTGTCAAGCCTGCCACATATAAGTTTCACCATTGGACACAGAGAATACACGTTAACAGCAAAAGACTATATAATAAAGGTATGTATATACATTCTAAGAAATGGTATCTACAAAATTATGAGATGATAATATGTAATTCTACATAGAAATGTGTTTTTAATTTCAGGAAACCATAGAAGAAAAAACCGTGTGCATCAGTGGCTTTCAGTCTCTGGATATTGCCACTCATTCTGGCCAGCTATGGATTTTAGGAGATGTATTCATGTCTGTGTTTTACTGTGTTTTTGACCGTGGAAATGATAGAGTGGGATTTGCAAAAACCTCTCATAGAAGGGAGCATTTCTGAGGTCCTAATGGTGTCAGTTCTGCCTTAAACACATGTTATTACAGGGATATGAGATGAGCCTGAACTAAAATCCTGGATCTGAATATTGCTCCCAAAAAATTTCACATAGGTTTAGGGTGGGTTTGAAATTGAATTCTGAATGCAAATTTTGTAGCTAGGTTCCCTTTCTGTACATTTGCAACAGACACATTCCCTGACTAAATATTTTCTTTTTATCATTTAATTGTTGCTTTTATTTTTCTCATTATTTGCTGGGGTTTGTTCCATCCTTTCTCCCTCTGTTCTTTATAGCTACTCTTTATGTGCACCAAGCCTCAATCCTAACTCTTTTTACTACCATCACTTAAATGTGATTTCCTGCTCCTTACTTATTCTCTCTGACTTGTCTTTTTCCTCAGGTACATTCTCTTCTTTTTCCTTATTTGGTTAGTGTTTTGCAATTATTGGGTCTTCAGTCAGCATAGATGTGTTAACTAGGGGTGCAGTACCCCCTGGCTTGAAGTAGTTTCCATCATATACAGGGTTTACAGTTTGGTTCAATGGCTCTCAGCACCCCCACTATACAAATTGTTCCAGCGCCCCTGTCAGTCAGATGCTGTCTTTAGTGCCTGACATCTCCACACCTTGATGGATTGAAACAGCTGGGATTGGCATCCACTTGCATGACAAGAAATCGGACAGTGAAGCTTGTATTGCACAATCGCTGCAAAGAGAGAGACTATTATGTGGGAATGACAGACACTGTAGTATCACCTTGTTCTATGAAAGATACAAAACTAGGATCCCAGCACAGACCTGTGCTGTTCCTCATTTTGAGAGACATCATTAGCAGCAGTTTTGACTGAGATGCAAAATAGTTCCGAGCCACGGGTAGCCAAGCTGTCCTCTGTTGTGTAATTGATTGAACAATAATGAATTCGTCTGGTTTATACCTATTTGAATATTCATCTTGCTTGTTAGATCTGATTCTAGCTATTAACATACAAATGAATACAATTTGATCAAGAAAAACTGGTTTGAGTTGGTGCTTTTTTCATTTCATTTTACATTTTTTTTCAATGGAAAATAAGTTAACTAGGGCCATGTTAACGAAAAAAAGGAAGGGAAAATCCCAAAGACACCAAAAGGGAGGAGAGGGAAGCTCACAGCCAAGCAACATGCTCCAAATGGCTCTTCCTCTCCCCAAGAGCCATTGAATGTCCATTTGTGGCAATGCCACATGCTCAGGAGTCTGCTGGGGATGATCTGGACTCGGGGGGGACAGGTTGTAGGTAGCATATTGCTCATGCAAGCAGCAGGATACCTGGCCCCAAATTGATTTTCAAGGATTACATAAATCCCTCAGTCTTTTTCGGCCTGCAGCGTATGCCCAGGAAAAGCTTTGTGACTTTAGTTTCCCGATATGCAATCTAACTGTTGGTCTAGAAGATTAAGTATTGTGAAGGGCTGATTTATGTTGGTTCGCGGCTCCCAGTTGAACAGGAAGCATGGAGTAGTCTCATACGTTGACTTCTCTTTCGTGGTTGCCACCTGACATGATCAGGGCAGCTTCTCTGTGGTTGCTGCACCCACTAGTATCACACCCTGTGTGGGAAGCATTCTGCAGAGAGGTGGCCCAGCAGCTGCAGGCAGAGGCAGATTAAGATTCATTGGAGCCCAAGTCACAAAGAACAGTTTGGACTCCCAGACCCCAGGGGGAATTGGAACTGGGGGCGGGGCAGTGGGACATGACCCCCCCACTTTTTAACATGGGCATAGTTCCCTTGGGCAGGCGCGGTGGCGGTGGCAGAGGCTGCACTTCACAGTGGGGGAGCTGATCAGGTGATTAGCTCCCCTGTTGTGAAGCACAGCCCCTGCTAGTTTTTCCGGTGGGGGGGCTGAGATGGGCCTAAGCCCCCGCCTCACTATGGGACCCCTTCCTCTCCTCTCCCCCGCTCCCCCTGACCCAACCCCCTGGCCAGTGCGGAACTGGAGCCAGGCAGTAGTAAAAGCTGCCCAGGGAGCCCTGGACCCTGCACCTGCCATGGGCTGCACTCCCTGGGGGGTGGGGACATGGACCGGGGGCTGCTCTTAGGCACCCCAGCTCCCTGACCAGGGCAGGTGGAAGGTCCGAGCTCCCTAGGCAGCTCTTACCATGGCATGGCTCCAGTTTCTGGCCTGGCCAGGGGGCAGGGTCCCAGGGGGCAGAGGAGAAACAGGGGCCAGGGCTACAGTTCCAGTGCAGGTGGCCCCTCTACTTCCACACAGATTCTGGTGCTCCTATGGGGGCCCCCAAATTGGCCAGGGCCCCTGGGCACAGACTCTGTGGGCTTGTGCGTTAATCCACCCCAGGCTGCCGGCAGTGTAAGCAGGTACCGTTCCTCTGGGCAGGCAGGGGGTAAAATGGGTCCCAGCTGGAGCCATCTTTTCCACCCCCAGAGCCTCCTGGCCCCAGAACTATATTGACCTCTTGCTCTGGGGGACTAGGACCATGTGGTGTGCGTCCCTCTCCCCACAGACATGGCAGGGCGGAGCCAGCCAGAGACTTGAAGGCAGCAGAGCAGCAGCTGGATGTGTTTGTGCAGGGACTGATGATGTCAGGAGACTGCTTTCTGCAGTTCTCATTCTGACCACGCTCTGCCCTGCGCTGATTGGCTGTTTGCACCAACTCTCTCCCTTCATTTGTCGTTCCAGATAGCTACTCCCCACGTAACATCACCCCACTGAGAAGATTTAAATATGCAAATAAATAAATAAGCAAAATTCATGGAAGTAACATAACATTTGCCATTGTCACATTGCTCACTCGGCTTAAGTGTTCTACCCTTTTCCTGCCTGGTCTGTCTTGTTTATTTACACTGTAGGCTCTTCAGTGCAAGGACTGTCTCTCCGAGTGTGTCTACACTGCAATGGAAGGTGTGACTGCAGCTTGGCTCGGAATATCCACACTATAGCTTTAATCTACCTAGCACATCGTGGGCTCTACAAGCCTGCCTGGTCCCCCGGCTCCATATTCGGCCTGCTAGCCCGAACTGAAGCCCATGCCACCGCGTCTTCGTGCTGGTTTTAACTCCAAGGCTATGCCTACCTGCACTGCAATCACACCTGCCATAGCAATGTGGACATACCCTGATTCTGTGTTTGTACAGTGCTTAGCATATCACTTGGTCCCCTGGACACTTCCATGATAAATACGTGTTTGAAATGACAGACACAGTCATTTACAAATGAGACTTTATGTCGTCACTTCTGACACTCGCTTTAAGCTCTGGAATGCAAAAGCAATCAGCTGTATTCAAAGGAGACTTCTGGAGCTATGGAAAGGTACAGGTATTATAGCAAGCTTCCTTAAATCTCCTTCCACTACTATCTCAAATGACAGGATTATGTGATCGGTGTGTTCCTTCTGATAACTATGTTCTGATCAGTCAGAACTGAATTATCTGGGCTAATGTTTAGAAGATTCTGCCAGATGAAACCTACTATGCAGGCTAGTGCATAGGATGCCTAGATATCCAATCCTATAGAATAGAAATTCTGAGGTTGTAGGGGTTGACATGTGAGGCACCTAGCCCACATCAAAGTGAGCAGGTCCAATTGTTAACAATATGCTTTAAAATAATCTCCATGTTTAAGGACATATTCTTGGGGCAGCCATATTCCTACTCAAGGCTTGGTTTCAATAAACTGATTGCCGTTAGATTCAATACTCCAGACCAGTTACCAGATATGGGAGCAGAGCATGTAGTTTCCCTTTTATGGAAACCAATCCTTTAAGAAGAGCACTGGACCCAACAAATATGGAACAGCGTCAATTGGGAAACTTGATAATGCTGTACTTCAGGACAAGCTTAATGGTTCTGAACAAATATAAGACCCATTTCTGGCATTGACAAAGTTTGACACATGGACTTTTAGACTTGAAGCTTTTGTTGTTATAGACCTAGAAAGCCTATGCATAGATATCTCTGGAATATTGGTCTTCATTTCTAATGTGTACTATAGTATGTATTTATAGTTCCCAGCATTATAACGTCATGGCTCTGTACTCATCAGTAAAGGACTATACCTCATATATTTGATCTGACAGGCTATGTCCCAGACCACAAGACACAGTTGTCATTGAGCAGTTTTTGCAGAATAGGGTAAGCTATACAAATATGATTTACGCCACGTCTATTTTGTGTATATGCTTTTTCCTCAATTTTATTTTTAAAGTGTGCAGTGCTCATAAGCAAACTTTTCTGTCGAGATAAACTTCATTTATTTGGTCCTAAAATAAGACATTATAAAGCTGTCTCATTTATTTAGCGGCAGCCTGGATATTTTTGCTTCCTTAGACAAGTAGTTGAATTACATTTTGTACATTTCCATTATATAGATATACATACAATTATTATTCTAACAGAAAATTACAGTCAACTCACATTTCTGTTATATATGAATGAGGGTTGCCAGAAAGTTCCATAAAATGTGAACATTCTGGGTTCTTGAATTCTGACTTAGAATGTGAACACCTAGAAAGTTGCAGTATTGGTCGGCTCATCATACCACAGACATTATGGTCATATATCCCACCTTGTCCAAGATTAACCCCAGGAGATGGTAACGAACTGTTGCTTTGACATATGCCTCTGTTTTACCCTTGTTTTCGCCCCAGTCTTTTCCAACTTCACAAACATCTGTAGCTCCTGCCCTCTGATGTTCTTGTTCTCCAAAATGGCCTACACTATTGGTCAGGTCCTTGTTGGGACATGTCTTGACCTAGCTTAATACAGCCAAAGCAACCTCATTATTTTAAACAGCGTTTTTTATGTAATAAATCGCTTACATTGTTTATACTGGTAAACGTAAACCATAATTTGTTGGGGCTGCTAGTGTTATAATTAGTCAATTGACTAAACTAATGTTAAAAAAATTGTAGCAAGAGGCACTTAGGTGACCAACTTGGTCCAAAAGATAATTCAGCACCCAGATGAATGCAATAGTGGGCTCACAGACAGACTAACCAACAAAAGGAAATTTTGAAAATGGCCATAACTAAGTCCCATTCTGTACAAGTAATGGACAAAATATTTATATTTATTCCTTAATTACTGTATATACTCGTTCATAAGCTGCATATTTTTGGTAAAAAAGTGAAGCATCAAAGAGTGGGGGTGGGCTTATAAACGGGTCAACACCAAAATTTGATGATTTTAAACTCTATGGAATTATTGAATTGAATATCTAATACATTGTCATTTTGTTTACCTGGAGCACCTGCAGGCATGGAGCCCCTCAGCTCCCTGTGGCCACGGTTTGCCATTCTCAGCCAATGGGAGCTGCAGGAAGTGGCGCCACTGGTTGGGAACGGCAAACTGCGGTCACTGGGCGCTGAGGGGCTCTGTGCCTGAAAACGCTCCAAGTAAACAAAACGTCCCGACCTGCCAGCGGCTTACCCTGATGGGCCGGGAGCCACAGTTTGCCAACCCCTGAAATATAGGGTCGGCTTATGAAAGGGTCATACAGTTTTTGCTATTTTTACCTATCCATCTTGGGGGGTCGGCTTATAAACGAATGGGCTAATGAATGAGTATATATGGTAGTTGCTATTTGTGAAATACCTGTAAGTATTTTCCCATTGGACTGTATCCTTTTCCAGTGTTATGAGACCCTGTGAGAGGACACTAATCTCTTACACTGCTGGTCCAGGCTTGGTGCATGGCTACATGTAATGGAAGCATGAATGAAACATTAACGGAAGCCGGCCTACTACACGGCTATAGCCTACTACATGGCTGTAAAGCAGGCCTACGCAGCTACAAATGAGAGGGGAGAGAATGACAACTCTGTCCAGTCAACCAGCTGGATGCAGTAGCTGGTCTTGAGGTTAGCCGAACAGGGGTGAAAGAAAGAGGAGGCCAAGCATCTAAATCATTGGTCAGCGGTTATGTGATCAAGCACTGATGTAAAAGGTGTGGTGTGGAGCCTACTAGAGAGGCAGGCAATGGAAGATAAACACAGTTAAACAGTGGGGAAAATATACTTAGTTTTGTTTCAGCTGAGTACCGTGGGGGAGGGAGGGAGGGCCAACTGAAGTCTGGGATGGAGCAGATGATTACTCTGTTCCAATACAACTACGAGCCTGTTGGAAGCAGAGAGAAAGGAGGTTAAGGATGGTGGCAAGATGGTGATTGGACCCTGGAGGCAGATTAGGTGAGATCTCTGCGATCAGAAAAGACAGAGAGAAAAGAGACAAAAGAAACAGTGGCCTGGAATCCCTGGCTCAAATCCTCTCCCCTGAGAGACTCCCATTTCCTCAGGCTTGTGTTCTGTCGGGGGCTGGCTATGGAATCCTCTTACCCAAATGGTGGAACTGCTTTGTGGCTGCTGATACACTCCCTCCTGCAGCTACGGCCATCCTTCTTTTCATGCAGGACCGTGGGGGAGTTTGGCCAGTGAACCTACATAGCTGTGGATCCACTGGTCAGACCCAACACTTCTCAGGCCTTCCTATGCTACCATAGAGCAAGCCACAGAGCAGTGCTTCAGGCACATGGGAGCTGGGCACTCCCAGGGAGGGTGCTCTGCCTCCTGCCATGAGTAGAATAACTGCATTAGTTCCATTGCCTTTGAAGCCATCCACACCCTTGGATGGTGGAGGAGGGATATGTTGTTAATGAATTGTACGGGAATGACATCAGTATGATTCCTTAACACTTACCCTTGCTATTTTGTGACATTTGAATAAGACTTGAAGGGGAAATAATTACTTGGCTGTGTTATAAAAACAATTTGATTTGCAAAAGGATGGATTCCAAGAGCGAAGGGCTGGGTGTGTATGTGCTGAAAGAGAGGGAAAACACCCCTTTCCATCATGGCCATAGACAGCATAAGCTTCCTTTCCCAAGCCATGTTCAAAGGTGGAGTCCGTGCTGAGAGAAAGGCCGAAGAACACTGCCAAAGCTGGGTACTGGCTGGTGAGCTCTATCCCAGGGAACGGGGCTCCTGGCTGGCTGAAATTTTTTTTTAATTTAAATTTAATATTGCCCTTCCAGAATCCTTACTGAAAGAGGAAAGCTTTGACATAGCAATCTGAGTGATTTCCCTTGGGAATAAGATCAGCCGTACGACGTACTATATGTCTGGTCTGAGCAGTGTGTTTGTATTTCTGTATTTTCAGAAAATCTGAATAAAAACAGGTTTCAAAAGAGACAAAGTTCCAATTGTTTTGCAAAATGAAAGTGTTCTGTGTTTGGGGAACCCCCGAATGGCTGCAGGGGCTCTTAAACATTTCCCCACCACTGTAAATAATAGAATAGAGTTGGAATCTAGACGATTCTGACTACCTTGTCAGAGATTTCCTTCATTCTTCTCATTAATGAATTCTAGTATAGCTGTTTCTTTAGCATCCAGATGTTCCAATAAGTGACGCATAACAACTGTATCTCTACCAGCAGAGGTAGCAGCAATGTTACTTTCACCACTTAAGGTGCTTTGTCCAGAGGATGTTCCGGAATCCAATAAAAGAGGCGCAGCATCTGTATGCAATGTAATACTGAGCATATGGAAGTCTGGGGAACATCTTTCAGAGCTCCTGAGTTGATCTTTGCTATCACCTGCTGTCATACTTTTGTGTAAATCATGTTTTGCTTCCTCTGTTACAACAGTGGATGATTTATGCTGCCCAGAATCCGTAAAAGACATAGCCATTTCTGAATGAGGTCGTGGCACATCCACAGGATCAGAATGTGGCTCAGTTGGACTGCCTAGGGGCTCTTGTTCTGTTGGCATATTTGTGGAGGTGTCTGTCAGTAAAGTCTGGCTGTCTGATGTGTTGGGTGTTCTGTCCTCAGTTGCAGCGACAACTGCTTCGGGGACTGGCAAAGCTATCTTAGTTGTTGTGTCATTGTCACTAGATTGGTAGCTCTCTAAAATGTTGGTTCTGCTAGTTTCACTAATAGTTGCTAGATCTATGCTAGCATGCAGTCCGGGATTCCTGTCAGCCAGCTCATGTTTCTTCTTGACCTTTGAGGCAAAATGTCTCCCTCTAGAATGCATTTCTTGCAAACTGCTGATGTGACCCTTTTCATGCGCAGGGAAAAACACCGAGTTCTCACTTGTCTGTCTGCTGTAGCGCCTCCTGGTTGGGGATGGAGAGCTTTCATGGACACTCAGAAATCGCTTAACTCTTCTCAGCACTGAGGGCCGTCGCCTGTATTTCTCATCATCCCAGGGCCAGTTTTCCCCCCGGAGGAACTCTGTATCGGACAGCCTGTAAGATAAAGCGATGCAGCGTGTGTCACTCTGTAGTGTTTGCAGTAAGGTTTCATGTTAAATGGAAAATATGGTTTATATAATGATCCATTTTCTGTCTGCCTGTCATTAGCGGAACAGAGCTACGTTAACAGTGAGTGTTGAGAGTCAGAGACCTAAAGGAACAAATGTGTTCCTAATAAAGGGCCTCCATGAGGTATAGGAGGAGCAAATAAGAGCAAAGTGGGGCTGAAAATCTTCAGATGCACTGAAAGGGGTGAGTAGCACAGGCAATGCTGATTTGTTCTCCCTCCTGTCTCAAAACAGTGGAACGCGCCTCGATGGCAGCTCCACATGTTCAGAGCTTTGCGGGGGCAGGAGGAGAACAATGCCTCTGTGCAGCATATTCCTCATTCTATCAGGAAGAGTCTCAGGCAAAAGTTAATGGAAGTGTGGACAGTGTTTAATTTGTGCCAGGAGCCCTAGCACTTCTAGGCTTAGCAGTTCATAGCCCCGACACCTCTAGGCTTGGCAGTTCATAGCTCCGGCATGCTGGGCTTGGGCGTTCATAGCTCCGGCACCGCTGGGCTTGGTTGTTCATAGCTCTGGCACCGCTGGGTTTGCCACTTCAGTTATGAAAGTAAAAAAACTGCTTGAGCTCCAGCACCTAATTGCTTGAGCCCCGACCCCTCTCACATTACAAATTAAGCACTGAGCATGGGGTAGGATTTTCGAAAGTGCCTAAGTGATTTAGGAGCAGAAGTGCCATTGAAAGTCAATGGGCCTTGTGCTCCAAGTCAATGGGCCTTGTGTGAACGTCAATGGGCCTTGTGCTCCAAGTCTCTTGGGTCCTTTTGAAAATCCCACCCATTAGCTTCTGCTTTTCTGCCTGGCTTCTGAGGTTAATGATGAGTTACTGCAGCCACACCATTTGGTGAGTGGAGCACATTTAGTACTTGCCATGGGGTGTAAAGACAATGGGAGGGAACTCTAGAAGAAGGGTCACAGTTGACTGTCCTGAGAGCAGGGATTTCCGGTATGGGCATGGCAACTTTGATGGATTGATTAATTCCTTCCAGTACTTATAAATGGGATGCTCTGTGACAGCAGAGGATTTAGTTTGGCAGAGAGCACCAGGGAGGATAGACTTGTCCCTAGGAGGAGGGCTAGAATGAAGGAGGAAAGTGGTGAATCTTCTTCCTCTCTGGAATTTGGCTGACGTGAGCCATGCTTTAGATATTTGTTTTGGACTTGTCTGAAACAAGCTATATCTTTAGACCTTGGTTTTGAACCTGGCTGAAGGACGCCTTGTTATATTTGTCACAGCTGGTTGGGAAAAAAATGGAGAAATGGTTTGGGGAAAAATACAGAATTACAAAGTTGTTACCATTTTGAAGGATTTAAAATGAAACAATTTATATATATATTTTATTTTTTTAATGAAATATTTTTTATAAAAATGTCAGAAGTTTGGATTTTGGGTCCCCCCTTTCCTCCTTTTTTCTCCTCCCCCTTTCTCTTCACGGAATGCAATAAATCAAATGATGGCTAAGGCGTGGTTTTTCCCGTCATTTTTCCTTTTGCTACTCTGTAACTTTTCCAAAGTTGAAGAACTTTGGAAAAGTTACTGTGTGGCAAAAGGAAAAGTAGGAAAAAACATCCTGAACATCATTCTTTTTGTTGTATTTTGTGGAAAAAAAAGTGGGTGGAGAGAGAAGGAGGATTAAGGAGAAAAACTAACCCCTCCAAAAATTTCAACCTTTCTGGGTTCAGTGAAAAACTGGAACATTTTGGAAAAAAAAGAGAAAATTTTAGGTTTTGAAAAAGCCACTTTTGGGGGGTTTTTTTAATTTTCAAATGAAAAATTTCTACCAGCTTTAGTATTTGTTTGGTTCTTAACGGAACAGGATATTCTTCATGTTCACTGATCTGTTTTACACTAGAGCACATCATACGCGTTTTAACTCAGCCTTTCTGCTTGACCTGTCACCTTATTTTATGAGGTTACATCTATTCTGCATGTTTCTTTTGGCAGCGTGTAGTTTACATACTGCTCAGAATAGGTATAACTAGCAGTGATGGAGGGACACGGCTTAGGTGAGTAAAGTATAAACACTCCTGAAGGGTGTGTATGTGAATATATACCCTACACAGCTTTCTACTCACCCAATACCAGTGTAGTGTCCCATTGCCAGAGCCTTTCTCCATTGCAGGAAAAGACTCTGACAGAGGGGAAAAGGTCTGGCAGGAGGGAAAACAGCTTTTCCACGCTGCCTCCCCTCTGCCAGAGCCTCGCTGATACGTGTAGCTACAAACGGCAGTGCGGACACAGCCTGCTTTTCACTGTGGCGGGTAGCTACGCGTACACTACACACCTCCGCCAGTGGTGTAGACTCAGAGTGCCAGAACAACGAGCAATGTCACATACTCTGGCTGGTTCTTTGCAACAGGGTTGGTATACATGCAAGAAAACAATTCTGGATTATTATTAATTGAAAAGTCATAAGACCATTTCTATAGTTTGTCTCTCAAAGGTCTGGAATGATCTTACCCAGCAAGAAGAAAGGGAGTGTCTGTATAAGGAACAAGCAAATAAAAGGGTATTGTGCTAATTGTTGCATCATGTACACAGAGGATTTAGTATCTTGAAAATTTCTATGAAAAACCTTGCTGCTTCTTTGGTTTATCCCGTTTTATACAGCTACAATACCACAAAAAACCAAAGGGCTAAGTTTGTGTCACTCTCCTAAAAGGATCATTTAAATCACTAGTTTTCTAATGGTCACTGAAACTTTCCCAGGTGTTGAATTTGTACACTTCTGTGCATATGAAAAGAAACCATCACATATTTTAAACCTGTTTATTTTTAAATGTTGAACTTCAACTTTGAAGTCACATTTAGGCATGATATACATTTAAAGATCCATAAGCCATTAAGATGATTGGATACACATTTTTGTAGCCTTAATGACATCATGAAAAGATGGCGCTTCACCTACCCCATTTCAATAGTTGATCCAAGGAAAGATGGTATACAGTAATCGGCAGCTGCCAGTGTGTATGGTGGCTGAGCAGCTGAATCATCCCAGTAAATATCTTTATCCATCTTTGGTAAATTCATGTGCATTTCATCCACAGCCAGAAGTGAGACCTGGGATCATAGTTGTAATTACACTACTTTAAATATGGTTTTGTGTATAATATACTATTTCCTGCTATATGGGAAATATTCTTTAGGAAATAAGTTTTATGAAATTATTATGTAAGATGTACATAGTGGCTACAGGCCTGATCCATCTTAATAGGCACTACATAAAAAAGCTAAAATAGATTATTTCTGTTCCCACAATGGCAACAAATTTAATTGACTCTAATTAGAATGGGATAGAGCCCCATATGTTTGCAAAACATTTCCCTTCATATTACATCACATTTAATCACAAATGATAAAGTATTAACTTTTCCAGCAAGCATTCTTATTAACTGGATTATTGAGCTAAATGGTCATGTGATTCCCTGATGTGCCATGTTTTCAGGAAATATATGAGGACTATTATTGTGCTATTTGTAGAGATGTTTCTTATGCAGAAGTTCACATAGAGGAACCTTTAAGCAAACTTTGTCCATATTTCTAAAAAAATATTCCTAACAGAGCACATCAACAGCCATGTACCATTGACTTACATATATAAAAATAAAGGGCTCAGCTGTGACTTTGTGACAAGTTGTATTTAGCTGCATTCCCCCAGGAATGGCCAAGACTGTGACTCAGAGCCCTATATCAGGTGCAGATACTTCTCTGATGATGCTGGCTCAGCTGAGCTGCCCAGCACACTGTGAGGGGTGGAGCCAAGGTTGCCCTTACTCCCTGTGCTTCCTCCCTCCGCCCCAACTCTCTACACACCTGCTGTGGAGTGGTGACCCCATGGAGACTGGTCATCTTCCTGTTCTGCTACCTGCAATGTGAGTTGCCCATGCAGGGAAGTAATGGAGCTCTTCATGTGCCCTTACTCTCCTGGGTGGTAGAGTCACAATTGTGCCATAAAATGTAGGAATAATTTTGACAGCAAGATTTGGCAGTGCTGACGTCTCCTGTAAATTATTTACCTGTTCTATAGAAATATAGGGCCAAATCTGCTACCCGTTACACTGGTGCAACCTTGTTGACTTGAGTGAGTTTGCAAAGGTGTCAATGAGAATGGGTTCAGAGTAGTCTTTCCAGGATCTCCTATGTGGCTGAACTGGTGAGTACAGGCAGGGTTACATGAAATGAGCGGGTGGGTAGAGGGCAGCTCAGGTGTCTTCACTTTGCATCCTTTCCCCAGCAGACAAGGCACATGAAATGGTGAATTAATAATATATTGACTCTAAAAACAAAACATGGAGGATTCTGGAGATATGATCCTCTTGGGTAAAGAATCATTTTGATAAACTCTCAGTCCCACTAGCTAGTGTCTCAGATCCATAAGGAATACATTTATAATATATTGCAGTAAAGCAGAAGAGAGGAAAGTAGAGACAAAAATACTCACCTGCAAATTTCTATCAATGCACCAATTTGTTTCAAAATCATCATCGTCTTCCCCAAATGGATTAATAAGCTGCTCAGCAACCTACAATTAAATCACAGACTGAATAAATGCCGATACGCAAAGCTTAATGCTGTTGCCTTAAAATGGTTTAGAAGAGACTGACTGTTAAGATTAAAATTTTGCTTTCTCCCATGCCCCTTGTTTCCCCCAACATGAATTCCATTGTGATGTTTTGCCAGTCTAGCTGCACTGCGTAAGTTGTATAGGTACTTTGGCATTTTAGGGAATGTCAGCATATTAATGTTGATCCCTCCTTAGTTTGGTCACAGGTAATACAGATCTTAATGTATATGGAATTGCAGTGATAGAATTAACATATTTCAGGCTTCTGCACCAAATAACTAGCAAAGTTATTCCTAACAGGCAGCAGAGTCGGCCCTAAGGCACTATACCTTCAGGAGGTACCTCTAAGAAAATCAGTGTCTGTATTTCATAAAGGTAGGCCTGAACCAAAACAGATCTTTACTCCTCTGAACACAGGGAACGTTCAGCTCTGGGTCCCAGCTTTGAATTTAGCAGTCATGAAAGCTGTTTGATTGACTGTCCTGGATCATGAAATGTTGTAGCTGTGTCAGTCCTGGGATATTAGAGAGACCAGGTGGGTGAGGTAATATCTTTTATTGGACCGATTTCCGTTGGTGAGAAAGACAAGCTTTCAAGCTTACTTACTTCAGGACCTGAAGAAGAGCTCTGTGTAAGCTCAAAAGCTTGTCTCTCTCACCAACAGAAGTTGGTCCAATAAAAGATATTACCTCACCCACCTTGTCTTGCTGGATAATGAAGTCATCTGTATATCTGCGGAATAAGTACACAGTACCTAGGCAGTGCTAGTGGACACTTTCCCCACACTGCCCAACAAATGTATCTCAGATTGATCTGGGGGACCACATTTAGAGATCAGATTGAGCTATCCTCTCCTTGTGATACTGTCAGGGTGGTTCTAAAGGGGACACCAATTCCCTAGGAGCCAAACTGAGACCACCTGTTCATTCCATGTAGGTCTCTGTGATAAGCTCGGCCTCTCTCTAGGGTCACAGCCAGGCCATTATAGAATCTCTTTCCCTTTAAAAGTCCTTTCCCCACTTGGGAGCTTTATTCCAGCCTTTTTGGGTTCCCATTTAAGGGGGTGTTCAGTCTCTTGGTTTCCTTATAAAGGTCTGGTTTGTCCTTGTGGGCAGCTGTTTCCCCCTCTCAGTGACTCTGGAACAAGCATCAGCTTGCTGGGGCACAGCAGCTTTTTCCCCGGGTTGCACTTCTTCCTGTGACAAGCGCTCCTTTTAAACTTGCTTCCTCCAGCTGGTGCAGACCCTGCAGGTGTGCCTATCTGATAGCAGGTGAGCTCAGAGGGGCTTGTTAGCTTTCTCCAGACTGGGGTGTGGGAGTGCCCCAACACCGTCACCCAACACCCACATGATTGCAATAACATTTGATTAGTGGTGACCTGGACTGGATTTGAATTGGGGATTTTGCAGCTAAAGGCTTTGCATCCCATTACTGGCTTTCTCAAGGGGAGGAGGGTGGCAACCTTCACGCAGTCCTCCCTGCACAATCAATGCCATCAATGTGGCGACTAAATGCTGATCAATGGTCTGACTGTCTAAAAAGCAACTCAGGGGACCAGCCCTCTAAACTGTCTACAATAGTCTTTTACCCTGCTCAAAACAACACTGCTGGAATCTGCTGGAAATCAGTCACATCACCTTTCCATCCTTAAGTCTGGTTAGCGTGATGAGATAGCGATTGTTGAGCTCGCAGCCACACCACAGTTATACTGAGTGTTTCTCTCTAGCCAGGTGTTAGTCGAGAAAAGCACGCCGCCTTAAAAATGGAATGCAATGAAAGCCAGGGTGTCCTCGTACCTTGCTTATTGCAAACAAGAAACAGACTCTACATTTTGTTTTTATTCAGACTGCATTATTTTACATTTTATTTTGAAATCATTTAAGTTGAGAAGGAGGCTTGGCCTTCAGGGAAGCAGGGGGCTCCCGTTCTGTAGTGACGGTAACTGGGCAGTGTGAGGCTGGGGGCTGGGACAAGGTCTTTGCAATAGGGCTGGTAAAGGAACACGCCTGAGCTGGCAATAGCCTTCTCCATTTTTTTCTGACAAATGGAGGACATGGTCACAGGGAGAGGAAGAGATCTCTGGAGGCGGTTTGAAATTTGTGGGAAACTCAGTTCTCTGGGTTTAGGGCCTGACACTGAAGTTTCAAGAATAGGATGGGTTGGAACTTGCCCTAAGGCTGAGGGTGTTTCCAGCCAGCCCTCTCCCTCAACAGCCCAGGAAAGCAAGGCTGACTCTTGTAGCCCACGGGAAAGTCAGGATTGCGGTACAGGGCTATGGACAGCTTTGCTGGGAAGACGACTGGACACATATAATGCTTCCTTCCCTCAGAGCAGGGAGAGAACCAGAGGGGTTTCTCCTAGAGAAAGGGGCAAATGACACACCCTTTCGCCCTTATGTTTGCTCTTTCTTTTCAAACATCTGGCTTTAATTTGGCAAAGCCTTTGTGAACAATCCCTGGGGGAAGTTGTATCAATTCCAGAAAGCCCCGGGAAGGGGCAGGTTTTGTATTACGTTTGGAAAGAATTCCACAGTGTGGCCTTTGTTTTCTTTGGAATGCTCCACTTATAAAGAAGGGCTGTATACATAAGAACGGGCCGGCCATACTGGGTCAGACCAATGGTCCATCTAGCCCAGTATCCCATCTTCCGACTGTGGCCAATGCCAGGTGTGTCAGAGGGGACGAACAGAACAGGTATGTTTATCTATAGTCTATGTTTATCATAGGGGGCACTCTGGTGTTTCAGCTGTTCTGTGTGTGGGAGCACTGGATGTGTTAGTGACTGGGAGTCATTTTTTTAGGGATTTAGGTGTCATAAATGAACCAGGAGGCTCTCCAATCGTCTTCGTTACTCTTCCAAATCTTGCTTGCTTGGGCTGGGTGGGGAAGGCTCCCCCCCATTTCAACCTCTCCACTTATTCTGTGCTATAACAGTATATGAGAGTCTTGTGGTTAAGGTCCTGCCCTCAACCCAAGAGACTGGGAGTCAATTCCCAAATCTGCCACAGATTTCATTTGACTTTGGGCAAGTCACTTAATTTTCTGGGCCTCAGTTCCCCATCTGTAAAATGGAGAGACAAACACTTATTTTCTCCCACTGTTTGTCTGTCATGTCTAATTAGATCTCAATCCTGCAATTTACAACTTGGGGGTGAATTGCTGGGCCCACCCAGAGCCCCTTAGAAGTCAATGGGTTTCTGTGTGGGTGCAGCACTCAACCTGTACATCGTAAAGTGCAAGAGTTAGGGCTTAGATTGGAAGCTTTTTGGGGGAAAGGGTCTCTTCCTAAGTGTTTGTACAGCCTCCATTCAGTGGGGCTCTAATCGGTAGGGGCTCCCATAATACAAACAACTAACAACAGTAATAAGAATCACTTCCTGTGTATTTGCGATATATTAAAGATTTTTCTACATCATGCCATTCAGTATTCACAGGAAAACTGTAGCTGGGTCTCATTCACTAGCTAGGGGAAGATGAGAATTAAAATCCCAGACTCAGATAGGGAGGAGGGGAGAGATGCCTTTGGTATGTGGCATTAACATTGCAAGTATAACTATGTTGCTGTTTGGATAGAAATAAACCAGAGAACAAGCTGTCTCGTGGCTTCTAAGTGGAGCCACTTCCTCAGCTAGCTCTAAGTCAGCGAGCCCACAGCACGCACGGCACCTAACAAAAGCTGATAGGCACACTCAGGCGCAGTGGCAGGGAAAACCTCAGCTGTAGCCTTTTGACTGGCTGACCTGCCACCATGAGATCATCCTCTGAAAATGAATGCAGTGCAGTCCAGCGAAGATCTATTTTTGGATTGCTGGCTATCACAACCGAATGGATTACAAATTCGTCTGGGACAAGCATCTCATGTGATGGGAAACCTTGTCCTGTGTACAGTATGTGTAACAAATCAGACACACAACCTAAGAATGGATACCAGTTTAGCCACGTTTATGTTATTGAACTGCAAAATAGTGGTTTGAGACTCTATCTGCAATCCTGCATGAAGGCCCTGTGGACTTTGTGGCAAATGGGATTTATATTTGGCCAAACTCCTGGATTCTATGGCACTCTTGGAGCAGCAGACTGGAAATTCAGTGGCAGCTTCGTTTAAATTGTAAAAGCAATCCAGCGGCCCCTCTTTTTGTTTATTCTGTTATTAAATTAAGTTTATGCAGACTGACACTGCATTTTTGGGTTTTGATATAAAGTGATTTTTATAATGAAAATTATATCTGAATTTGCCAGGGCCAAGCTGGTAGAGATCTTGAGCCCAACTAGAAAAGGTGCCATAGATGGACTTTGGTATAGATTAAGGGAAAGAACATTCCAAAACTGAAGGGCCCATCTCTCATCTTCTATGATTACATTGTTGGATGGACAATCAAGAGGTCCAACTCCACTGTACACAAGTCGCAATTAGAGGCAGTGCAGCAGACTCAGGAAGACTGGCCCAGTCTAGCTTTGTATACTAACAATAAAACCTTTGTATATTAACAATAGTATACAACATACTACGAAACCTTATATACTAACAATATACTAACTAACGTTGGTATACTATCAAGAAAATCTTGAAGAACACTCAGTAGAGAATAAGTTCCAAAAATGCATTAACAGGGTGAGTTTCTGCACCTTCAAAAAACGCCTGTGTTTCTACTCCTAAGAGTGTATTATAACATATATACACAACTATTTATACCTTTGAAAACAAAAGGTACCTGATTCTTCCACTTCAGGATCAGACTAACTGTCATTGATTTTTCCCAAGGTAAGAGAATGAAGTCCACGCTTTTGATAAAGAAGTAGGTATTCACCCACGAAAGCTTATGCTTCAATACCTCTGTTAGTCTATAAGGTGCCACAGGACCTTTTGTCGCTTCTACAGATCCAGACTAACACGGCTACCCCTCTGATACTTACAATGAATGGTTTTATTCTTTTTTAAAAAAATATATTTTAAAGGAAATAAGGAGCATAAATACCATCCCAGTCATTACATTTAAAGTAACACTAAGCTCATGGCATAAACCAATAATGGGCCTCCTCTGAGAATGAATGTAAGACTTAATTCTGAATTTTCAGAGTTTTGCTGAGTTGTCATAACATGTTGTGGTTTTTTGTATTTAATATTATTACATTGCAGCTCGGTATATGTGTTAGCACAGAATTGCACAAAACATGCATGACAGAGAGTGAAACTGTAAATGCTTGGTTTGGTTACAAACAGTTTGCGAACTTTTGGAGTGAACCTGGGATGATTTGTGGAAAGATTCAGTCTCACATGGTTTCAACATGAAACCAGGTACAATGTGGCAATTCTGACTGATTTTGACTCTGTGTTTCAGGGTCCTTCTGAACCTGATACATAGGCATGGGCCTACCTGCATGAACCAAAACCAAAGAAAATGCTTGCAGACTAAAGGACTGACCCTGCACTCTCTCCATTTACAAAACTCCCCCAGAGGGCTTCCCATATTAGGCCCTAAAACTGGCTGGTTTTGCACAATTCTTATCGTTGTGCTAATGTCAACTAGCTTTTCAAAGCTTACAGTAATGATTTAATGAAGCAAGAGTCAGATTTTCATGACTGTTGGGCTTAATATATGAATTTGCTTAATACTGCCTGGTTGAGTTTTCATTTCATTTTCTTCCCTTTGAATTAATCTAGTTTGTTATTAATTGCAGGGGCAAGAATCAATAGGGAGAATATTGCTTAATTGTTTAATTACACACCTGATGAGGAGATGTTAACTGATCTGTTAAAAAACAAAACAAAACAATGGCCATAAAAAAATCCAAAGTCTTTTGCAACTCCGCTCTTTAATGAACTGCTTCATGTGGTGCTAGTAGTGTAGTCAATATTAGCTGTCACTATTTCATTGCCATCTGAAAGTGGGTAACTCCATTTGGCTTCTACAAGGCAGGCTGACTTTGACCATAAGCAAAACAAGTGGTTTGCAGCTCTGCGCTCTGTTCCACCTCTGCAACACCATCTCCCCAACTGGACACAAAATTAGAGAGGGAGGAAATTCATGGCCTAAATTTTCACCCTTCTTTGGCCATCTTATTGTCCAACTCCCAGGTCCTGATTCTGCAAGGATAATAGGCCCATATCCACAAAGGTACGTAGAAACCTAATCCCCAGATTTAGGCACCTAGGCCCAGATCCTCAGAGTATTTAGACACCTAATTCTCATTGATTTCAGTGGCACCTAGGACCCTAAATATTTCTGTGGATCTGGGCACCATTGTTATCCAGAAAAACCCTGCTTGGCTGCTGGCGAACGCTGAAGGTGCCTAAATTCACTCAATGCCTAAATTTTTGGGGTAAAAGTTCCCTTGATGCTGAAGTTTCTGCCTTTGGACATGTGCACTGATGCCTCCTTCTAGGTATTTGGACACCCGTCTCCCACCTAAGCACCAGAGAGACCCATGAACTGAGAGCAGCTAGGTACTGCTCCGCCTATCTTGCCCATGGGGCCTGACCCTGTAACTGTGCTCAGAGGCCATCTACCGGATCATGCCCATTCAAAATCTTCTGCTGCTCCCACCACACCCCTTATTACTGTTACGCCAGTGGTTAGCGCACTCACCTGTGATGTGAGAGATCCAGGTTTAATTCCCCCCCTCAGGCAATGAGGAAGAAAGTGAACCGGGGTCTCCTACCTTTCAGGAGCATGCACTAACCACCGAGCTATGGAATATTCTGATCTGGGCTCCCTCAGTCTTTCCTGTGGAAGTTGTTCTAATTTGGATTCATACTTAAATAGTCATTGGGTCAGAAAGAGACAGAGAGCGAGAGAATGACTGCAGTCCAGTGGTTAGGGCACAAACCTGGGAGGTGGGAGACCCTGTGGCCAGTCCCCTGGCCCCAATTACTCTGTCATTATTTAGCCACAGTGGAACAGCTTTGACAGATGAGATTCAGGGAACCCCACACCAGAATAGCTCAGTGGTTAGAGCACTCTTTTGACTCCTCTATAAATCCTTTCTCCCCCTGAGGCTGACATCCCAGCTGAGTACTCTAACCACTGGGCTAAAACTTATGTCAGCATCAGCACCACCTCCTCCTCAGGCTGTTTTATTGGAGCGAGGCAGGTGCCTAATGTATTTCCACAAGAAATGGCTCAGGCATCTAAGATGCCTGACTCTGGGAGAGGAGCTCCCAGCTGTGGATTGCTAGCCGGGGGAGACACTTCCCTGCAACCTGGACTTAGGCGTCTAACTCCATGAGAGGGGCTGGGCTTATGGACACACCCCTCTTGCCAGCATCTTCCATTGGCTAGCTTAGTAGGGATTCACCTAACATGATGGTTTTGTGGGTAGCATTCTTAGGTATCTATTGGGGAGGGGGAGGTCAGTGGTTTGAGCATTGGCCTGCTAAACCCAGGGTTGTGAGTTCAATCCTTGAGGGGGCCATTTAGGGATCTGGGGTAAAAAAATCTGTCAGGGGACAGTACTTGATCCTGCTAGTGAAGGTAGGGGACTGGACTCGATGACCTTTCAAGGTCCTTCCAGTTCTAGGAGATAGGCATATCTCCATATATTATTATTATATTATTTATCTCTTCCCATTCATTGTACAGGGAGCTGAGGCACCTCACTTAGACTTTGTGGATCACGTTGTTGTGCCTGTGATTTTCTAAGTGCCTAAAAGTGAGCATTGCAATACCTACGTCTCTTTGTGGATCCAGGCCTCACTTCATTGGGAGTTTTCAGTGCTCACCTCCTCTCAGGAGGTACTTTCAGGATCCTGACTCTTTCTTGCAACCACACTTAATGTAAGACCCGCCTTGGGTGGATTGAAAATGTAATGGATGATTTTCTAAGCTCTTCCTGAAGATCAGCCACTGGACACCTTTGTGCTAAATTTATCCTTTTGTGTAATACCATTAAGCTTCAATGAATTTACAACAAATTTGAATCTGGCCCCTTGACTTGAGCTGACTTGGGGGGATTTCACCTACTACCTTTCCCCAAAGATGTAGCCAAATCAACACCAAATAATTTGTTGTTGTAGCTGACAAATATAGCTTACCTTGAGCCATCCTGCGTAGAAGAAGAATTGTAACAGGGTGAAGACTGGAATGTAAAGATCCAAGTCATGTCCTACATAGCCTTGCTCAGGATCCAAAAACTGACGTCCTATCAGACATGCAAAGAAGAAGGTATAGACCGCAAGAGTGACAACCTGCAACAAATAAAAGCTACATTAAAATAAAATAATAACAATTCTTTATGTATAAGGCACCACATTCCCAAAGGCTGCTGGGTGCCTAACACAATAGTATTTTAAATATTATAGATAGACATTACAAATAAAATGGCAACATGATCTATTGCTAGCCAGGGAATGGGTTTAAGAAACACAAAACAAGAATTCATAACCCACCCACACCCAACTTATCAAACCTCCGAGTACCTTCCCAGCCTCCCCAACCACCCAACAACTTCACATCAAACATAGCTTAAAATATCTGGCCAGATGATCATCCTAGAGACCATGTCCAAGATGGTAGCTGCAGAGTTCTCAGCATCTCTGAGAATCAGGTCACGTATGTGGGTGCCTAAATATGGACTTAGGAGTCTAACGTTAGGCCCCTCTTTTTGAAAAGCTTGGTCCAAATTTAGGGTATGGTAATATCTCAGTACCTGTGTGTAGACCAATGGAATTCCAACCCAGTTATAACCAAATAGAAGACTACACCAAGACCGGTACTTATTCATTTCCTAAATAGGAAACAAAACAAAATGTGTGACATTCGCTCCAAAATAATAATGGGGTTGTCACAATTCATTTCACAGAAACAAAAGGCTGTCAGATAGTATACTCTGTCTGCACCAAATTTAATGAATTAGAAACTGATATGATAAATAATATTCTGTAGATCATCAACACATTTAAAAATTCAGTTGTACAATAGATTTAGGAAGCTTGGTGTAATGTTTAGCTTCTTAACAAATGATCTCTTGTTCCAGTATTTCAAATTTGTATGCTGTCCAGGGATATTGGCAGGAGGATATGTTTTACATTACAAAAAAGGGTTATTGATTGTTTCATGATATATTTGGGCAGACTGTTTTCCTTAAAATAAATAAAATTAAATTAAAATAATAAGCCCCCTAAAGATAAACAACTTCCCCATCTTTTGGTTTGTTTGGTTTTTTTAACTACAGTGGAATTACTCTCAGTTTATAGCAATGAAAGTGAGAACAGAATTTTGCTCACTGATTTGGTGTTTCAGTCAGTTCTCTCTCATGTATATAAATACTGTCACATTAAGCACTTGGTGGTGGAGTTGGTTTTGTGCATAGTATGTGCGTAGAGAAACACACTTGGTATAAATCTAGAGTAAGTTCACTGAGGTGGGGAGGAAAAGATTGGAAAGTTGCATGTAACAGATAAAATTATATAGGTAAACAGACAATGCATAGTGATTTCAGTATCTGTTTCTGTAGATTTATTTTTCCTACTTACATTCATCAGTGTCTGCAGGTCTACACTGTCTCTAATTCTACCCTCTTTTCGTGCCTTAGATGCTAGATTTCCAAACCAGACAAATGGAATCCAGTATTTAAGATGGGGAGACTTAAGATGATCAAAGTTTTTTCTTTCATCTACTGTCATAAAACCTGTTTACAAAGGAAAAATAGCTGGTTTATAATGTCCCAAGGTGCAGTTAGTTTGCAAATTATTGGTTCCTAAGTTGAGAGCTCACGTACCGAAATAGATTTTTTATGGAACATTAATTTCCAGGCACCAGAATGATTCTGAACTCTCTCTGTGTGTGTATGTGTGTGTGTGATATTTATATAAAACTATACTGAACTCTACTCATAGCTTTCCCCATTAGTTTCCTTTCCCCATTCTTCTCTGTACTTCGCAATATAGAGCATCAGCCTCCTTGCAACATCTACCTAAATATAATTCCAGGTTTATATAGAAAGCTAGACCGCTCAGATAATATACATTAGTCTAAAAATAATGCGTTTTCTTATATGCTGTTGCTGATATACTGCAGTTATACGAGGTATTACACAAATCACTCTGATTTAATATTCTATTTTTAGGCAAGAAGAAACTAAATAATATCAAAAGGTTATCATTCAACAGTAATTGCTTGTTGTGGTCTCTTAAAACTTGTTAAAAGTTATACTGGGAGCGTCTGACTCTGATAAATTTTCACAAAACATTTCAAAGGAGTGAATGGGCAACAATGAATAAAAGTGTGTTTAGTAAACCAAGTTAAACGGAGAACGGAATTACCGCCCTTAAAATGCTTCTCCATAGGATTTTGTTTCTTCTGGTTTATTCAGTAGTGTTAAGAGACGGAAAGAGAACTCTGCTCGGAAATCCAAAATCTCTGGGTTCACTTTACATACAAACCCCTCTCCCACCAATTAGAAGGGAATTGGGATTCCAGGGGCAGAAGGAGGTGGAGCCAGGGTTGTCTCTAGCAGCATAGCTTCACTGGAGCAACATTGTGCATATAGTGGAAGTGGGAGCAGTGTAGCCCCAGAGCTGTGGATACTCTGGGTTAGGGAGGTGACCTCTCCATGCCTGTTCCACTGTACTCTCTCCACTTCTACCTAATCAATTAATGGTCTGGGAACCTCACATTTTCCCCCTGTAGTGGGGCGATCTGGCCCTGGTCACTGTCAGGTAAAAGCTGGTCCCAAAGGTAGATTTGGGGAAAACAATTTTTTACTAATCCTAAAAACAATAGAATTGTTTCCATTAATTTACAATTATAAACCGTTTTTATACCAGTAAACATCCCCCTGCAGCATTTGTAACCTCCTCATCCCTGCACTGTGCTACTGCCTGAGAACCAGAAGGTGAAATTTACTAGAAACTGATAGTAAACAAAAGTGAACTACAAACATTTGAAGAGTTTCAGAAAACAACTAGCCATGAAGAAAATGATTGGTTCCTAGGTTCCTTCATGCCTGAGTTATTTCTCACCCTGACTATTGCAATCTTCCCGCTTTTCTAGCTGTCACCTTTCCATTCTGTTCAAAATGTTGCAGCTAAAATAGTCTTACTAAGTATCCAAAAAGGGTGGTGGTTATTTTAAATATTTGTGTGATGGTAATGCTTAGAGGTCCCAACTGCTATCTGCAACTCTATTGTGCTAGTGACTATACAAACACATAGACTCCAGTCTTACAAACAATTACACACACATGTTTAACTTTACTACTGGGAGTCAAGTTAAGCACATGCTTAAGTGTTTGCAGAATTGGGGCCTAAATAGACCAGACAGAGAAGGATAGAGGGGGAAACAGAGGCAGAGAGGTGAATGGCTTGAACTGATTATTAGGACATTCTCCATGTGTACAAGATAACAGCACTATTTAAGGCAGGGATCTCAAACTCAAATCACCACGAGGGCCACATGAGAACTACTAAATTGGCCCGAGGGCTGCATCATTGAAACTTTTTCATACAATGATACAAAAGTATAGTCAAAAATGAAAAAAATGAAGAGTAATATAGTATTCTATTAAAAGTCAATGTATTAACTTTTTAAAAACTGTAATGCAAAGAGGGGTTTTAATAAAATATAAACACTCAGTAATGTTTGGAGCTTGGCTGCCAGTGGAGTTGGCACCTTTGGCGGGCTGCAGGAAATAACTCTGCGGGCTGCCGCATTTGAGACCCCTGATTTAAGGTATCCCAGGATTAACGTGTCACTATATTTTTGGAACAGGGTGAACAGATTTTTCTGTGTCCCTAGGAGGAGGCCACATCAGGCCAGACAGCAGCTGGGACTGAGGTGGAAGGGGGTTTAATTCCCAGCCAGGCTTCAGAGTCAATTTAAGAAGGTACGCCATGTGGAGGCTAATTAGGTAAAGATGGGATTATTTAGGATGAGCACTTTAAACAAGGTGGCTGGGGAAACATTGGAGCGGCTCAGTTAGGGTTGTATTGTTTGTTTGTTTGAGTTTACTGCTCGTGAAGATGTATGGAAGGGATACTGTGAGATACGTTTGCCATGTTTGTGTCAATTTCGGTGAAATCAGGACGCCTGTTATAAAGCTCTATGCTGAGAGGGTAATTTGTGCTCAAACATGAGAGCGTTTCGTAAACTCTCTTTTGTTGTTCTGACCCAGACTCTACAATCACTAATAGGACAGGCAGCATTTGGTAACCTGGAAATACAGGAGATAACAAAGAGCTGTGCCCTAGTCTATAAGTCATGTGATTACAGTATTTTAGATAAACTTATAAATATAACTGGTAATTTGGCAATCTTAAAATGCAGAGATATTTGAAAGAGTGTCTGGCTAAATATGCCATCATGAGGTTTATTGTTTCTCAGTGATTTCCATATAAAATCTTCTCAGTTGAAATCAAAATGATGGTTTTTCAGACTTAAGTGCTGCAAATTAAATCTGGAATTTGAAAATCAAGCTGTTTTTTTTTTTTTTTACTTTCACTAGTAATACAATCAGACCTTCATTTCCAATTTTCCTAATGGTACATGAGTCAACACAGAATAAAAAGAAATGCGATATTAAAAACTTAGTATGTATGTAAAGTAAGGTAAGATAGGAGTAGCTGTGTTGAATAAGAACATGACATTTTAAAGTAGAGTTTTGCTGGGGGCATAACTGCACGTTAAGTTGCTTTTACAGTTACAGTAATAAAATGCAAAGAACAGTAATATTACAGCTATGTATTGAAAAGGTGGCTAGAACACGTGCTACTGATTTTGATGAGTAAAAAGGAGAAGTATCCGATATCCTCAAGTGAGGCAACAAAGTGAGAGTTCAACAGAAAGATGCAGCACTTCTGAAGTGTTCTGCCAGTTAACAACCGAACACAGCGAGACTTTAAAAAAGTGTCTGTGCAGTTCTGCTGCCAGCTTTAGTGATCATAATAATAAAAAAGCGGCGGTAGCCAAAAAAATCTGATGGCACAATCATGGAACCTACGGTAACGTTTTATAGCGCTTTTGATTTTCTGCTGGCCCTACTTACCGCTACAAGACAATGAAAATGACATTTCAGTCAGTAGAGATAGAAACTAGCATATAGACCCATAGAGTTTAAGGTCAGAAGGGAACAGTGTGATCATCTAGTCTGACCTCCTGTATATCACAGGCTACCTACACCACCCAGCACTCACACACGAAACCCAACAACCGCAATTAGACCACAGTGTTACAGACCACTGGAGACTAGGTTATTATGTGCCACAGCCATTATTTTTAAACTTAAGATATTTATGCTTATATCTATTAATGATTAAACAATTTCTCTGAGGGACATTAATGGCAGGGGGCATTGTCCTTATCGCTGAATGCACTGGATTGCTACAGTATGAGCATGTTTAATCATTGATGAAGGTTATGGTGAAACAAGCCTCCAAGTAGTCTCGAACAAGTTATTTTCATTGCAGTGATAAAGGAAATACTTTCTGTTCAATCAATAACTAGGAAGGGTGTAAAACAGCAACTATTAAAGGTAACCATTTTTAAATTGGCAGGACTAGGTAACTTGCACCCAAGAGTATTAAAAGAACTGGCCGAGGAGCTCATGAACCATTAATGCTGATTTTTAGCAAATCTTGGAACACTTGGACAGTTCCAGAAGACTGGAAAAAAACTAATGTTGTGCCAATATTTTAAAGGGTAAACAGGATGACCCAGGTAACTTTAGGCCAGTTAGCCTGATATTAGGGTTGCCAATAGTTCGGTATTATAAGGGATATTCCTTATTTAAATCAAAAATTGCCTTCCCCTACTACTAAATCAGTATGGGACACCTTTTATCCCATATTTCAAACAGGGAAGTAGTGCCGCTGGAGTGGTCTGGAGTGTCACTCTGGCCTTAAAATCCAGGATGGAGTGGCGCTCCAACTTGACCTGGTGCATGGGGTCACAACGCCACTCAAATTGAGCCCAGTTGCCCCTTTGTCTCTGGAGCCCCACTGACAACTGCCCCTCCCATTGAAATCTGAAATAGTGCCCCTGCTGGCTGCAGTGAAGCCTCCTTCTGCTGCTGCCTTCCTCCAGTCCATACCCTTCATGCAGGCCCCAACCCCCGGCAGTGTACAGCACTGCTGCAGGCAGAGGCCAACAACTGCAGCCTCTGACTCAGCTCCTGGCACCCACATGGAACATGAATAGGAGCCGTAGTGGCTGCCTGGCCTTAGTGTGTTCTGGGTTCTCTGCAGCACCCAGAGCTGGAGAGCCCGAGCTCCAGCCCAAGCCCAGAAATCTACACAGCAATGAAACAGTCCCACAGCCCGAGCCCCATGAGCCTGAGTCAGCTGGCATGGGCCAGCCCTGGGTGTCTAGTTGCTATGTGGACATGCCCTCAGAGGCCCTAGGAAGGATGGGGAGGAGAAGAGACTTGCCCCAAAGGCTCAATTCAAGACTGGGACGTCCGAGGTCTGTACCGTATTTCTGAAGTACAGTGTTGGCATCAATAGCAATCCTAGGTAAAAGCATGGAAAAGTGTATGTGATGCAATCAGCAAAGAATTAAAGGATGATAGCACAATTAATGTCACTCAACATGGTATTATGGAGAATAGTTTTTTTCAAATAAACAGTGGAATTTTTTGAGAAGAAGATAAGTTTGGTTGATAAAGGTAACTGTATTGATACCATAGACTTCCGTAAGGCATTTGACTTAGTCTTGTGTGACATTTTGTTGAAAAATTAGGAAAGTCATGGGTGGTGCGTGAACCCCCAATTTGAGGAGGCTATTCCCTTGCCCTGTTCCTTCTGCCCAAGGACATTTCAGGAATGTCTGTGTCCATGTCCTCCTCACAATCGTCCTCGTGCTGGTGTCTCCTAGCCAGGTTCTGCAGGTACTGCAGGATAATGCGCGAGGTGTTTACAATGCTCACAACAGCAGCGGTGAGCTGCACGGGTAACCCAGGAAAAAAGGCGCGTAACGATTGTCTGCCATTGCTTTCACAGAGGGAGGCGAAACTGACGACATGTACCCAAACCACCCGCGACAATGTTTTTACCCCATCAGGCATTGGGAGCTTAACCCAGAATTCCAATGGGCAGTGGAGACTGCGAGGACTGTGGGATAGCTACCCACAGTGCATCACTCTGTGAGTCGATGCTAGCCATGGTATTGAGGACGTACTCTGCCGACTTAATGCACTTAGTGGGGACATACATAATCTAAAGATCGACTTCTATAAAATTGATCTAATTTCGTAGTGTAGCCATACCCTTTGTAGTTTATCCAAGAGAAGCTTAAGAGGTGACTTACTTGCAGTCTACAAGCACCTCAGTGGGGGAGGGATTTCTTTGGCTCTTTACTTGAGCAGAAAAAGGCATAATGTGAACCAATGGCTGGAAGCTGAAGTTAGACAAATTCAGACTAGAAATAAGATGCACATTTTTATAAGTGAGGGTGACTAAGCATTGGAACAATTTACTTAGGAACATGGAGGATTCTTCATCACTTGCAGTCTTTAGATCTTTCTATAAGGTACACTAGAGCTCAAACAGAAGTTATGGGCTTGAGGCAGGAATCACTGGATGAGATTCTATGGCCTGTGTTATGTAGGAGGTCAGAGTAGATGATCATAATGGTCCCTTCTGGCTTAAAATCGAATCTATGAATTTATGAAATACATTTGGAGGAAACGCAAATGTGTAGCAATATTTTTGCTTTAACAATTTTCAGTTTGACAGTGAGGTGAAAAATTGGCACAAGTGGCTTCAATAATTACTGATGTTCTTTAAGGGTCAGATTCTGCCACCATCGCTTATATTGAATGCAAGATCAACAAGCAGTCTGTTCCATAAAGCCATAGCTAACTATGAATGGGACTAATTGTGGAGTATTGAATTACTCAACATGAGAAAGAATAGCAGAACCTGGCCTCAAGTATTCAGTAATATGGCTGTGAAATATTTGTGGTACAAGATATGTTCAGATATATAGTGTTGATTATATTGTCATGACTTGTTCAGGGACACTGTGCTAGAATATTTTCTCCACCTGTTAAGAAACACTAGATATATTTCTTTTCCAGTCTACAGCAATGTATGTACAGTACTCATACACGGTATCTTTAAGAACAGGCTGTCTTTAGCACAAAGAGGCAGAGGTGGGTTAGCTTGCAGGAATTGCTGTAATTTTCCTGTGTGTATTAAGAGTAGTTGGCTGGGAAGAATGACAAAAGCTTCACTGACCTCTTGGGCTCAGGTAAACAACTTGCTGTTGAAAAATTCTAGGAAAAGGATTTCAAAATTCAACATAATTTTGGAAAAAGGAAGACACCAACCTGAGCTGGTTCTGTCAATAAGAAAGATGCAGTCGTCTGGGAGTTTTTTCTTAAATATTCTAAAACTCTCATGTGTATATATACACCATATTTTAACATAGCATAACATCAATAACTTACTGTTGTTTCCCAAAATAATATAGTTTACAAGACACCATAGAAGGAACACAGGAGTTACCCTGTCGGAACAGACCAATCATCATCTAGTCTGGTATCCTGTCTCTGACAACAGCCAATTCCAAATACTTCAGAAGAAGGTATAAGACCACACCATGCACTTAACTGTGCAGCTAGGAGGTTGGAAAGGGAATTTATTTTGGCTTAGTTAGCGACCAGCTTCTGCCCTGAAGCATGTGTATGCTCCTTGGTAGACATTAGGATAATACATGTTCGTAGGGTGTTGGGGGAACCCATTTCTTATGAGGTGTAGTGGTGGTCATGGGAACTAAGTCACCGGAACATTGGAAAAGAGCATTTCCTAAGAGAAGGGATAAAAGGTGCCATCTCATTATTCTGTGCACCTTACAAAAATGACAATACCTATTGGGCTGGCCTGTTTGCTTAAATGATGTTGTATGCTGCCAGGCAACAGATCCAGGTACCATTCCCAAACTCAGCTTCCAGGGTGGATTGAATTAAATCAAACAGACTAAAATCATGGTTTAAACCAGGGGTCTCAAACTCAAATGACCACGAGGGCCACATGAGGATTAGTACATTGGCCCGAGGGCCGCATTACTGACACCTACCCCCCACCCCTGCCGCCCTCGGCTTCGCCCCCACTCCACCCCTTCCATGAGGCCCCGCCCCTTCCCCAAAATTCCCACCCCAACTCTGCCCCCTCCCTGCCCCCAGGGGGTACAGGAGGGGTGTGGGGTGTGGTGGGGGCTCAGGGCAGGGAGTTGGGGTGTGGGGAGCAGGAGGGATATGGGGCATGGCAGGGGGTCAGGGTGCAGCAGGGGGCTCAGGGCAGGGGGGGTTGGGGTGCAGGAGGAGTGCGGGGTGCAGCAGGGTCTCAGGGCAGGGGGTCATGGTGCAGGAGGGGTGCAGGGTGTGACAGGGGGCTCAGGGCAGGAGGTTGGGGTGCAGAGTGTGGCAGGGAGCTCAGGGCAGGGGGGTCAGGGTGCAGGAAGGGTGCGGGGTGCGGCAGGGGGCACAGGGCAGGGTGCAGGAGGGAAGTGGGGTGCGGCAGGGAGCTCAGGGTGGGGGGTCAGGGTGCAGGAGGGGTGCGGGGTGCGGCGGGGTGCGGCAGGGGGCTCATGGCAGGGGATCGGGGTGCAGAAGGGGTATGGGGTGCGGCAGGGGGCTCAGGGCAGGGGGTCGGGGTGCAGGGTGTGGCAGGGGGCTCAGGGGAGGGGGTCAGGGTGCAGAAGGGGTGCGGGTCTGGTCCGGTATGCACTGGGGGCTGGTTCCCGGCCTGCCTGCCTGTCCTGCCCTGCCCCCGCGCCACTCTGGCAAGCTCCTGGAACCTGGGGGAGGAGGGGCACAGGGGTCTGTGTCACTGTTGCATCCAGGCACCGCCCCCAGCAGCTCCCATTGGCCGCGGTTCCCCGTTCCTGGCCAATGGGAGCTTCTGGGGGCGGTGCCTGGACACAACAGTGACACAGACCCCTGTGCCCCTCCTCCCCCAGGTTCCAGGAGCTTGCCAGGGCGGCCAGGCAGGAGCCTGCCCTGCCCCCAGTGCGCGCTGGCTCAGAGCCACTGTACGTAAACGCGAGGAGTAGGCGGGGGGGGGCACGAGGAGCTCACGGGCCACAGAAAACAACTCCACGGGCTGCATGTGGCCCGCGTGCCGCATGTTTGAGACCCCTGGTTTAAACCATCATTTTAATCTTGTTTAGCATTTGGAATTTTTAGTTATTTTCCTAAAGAAGGGTTAATTCTCACTGGTTGGTAACCATTAAATTGTGTTGATTTGCAATTAAATATAGCATTTACAACAAATGTGGTACTTCTTTTTGCTAAAGAGGAGAATACACTATATCTGTACACATTTATTATTTTTTTATGATGGAAAATGGCGAATGATGCATTTTTATTTATTGGATGATTGTTTACTCCTGATTTGTGTCAATCTCTATTTGGATGGATATTAGAATTAACATTTTTTGGGTTAGTTAAATAAAACTGCTTTAAATGTGCTGGATACATAAGGAAAAAATGGTTTATCAAAACATATTTTACATTTAAAACTAACTAATTCAGTGACATGAACTGATTGTTTATGGTCACCATGTCCTTCAAGATTTTAGAACTAGTAGATCTCCTCCTCTCACACCTCATTTGTAATCATAGATTGGAAGAGAAAATCAAGCTTTCCTGCTATTTTGACTCCCAACCGGTTCCTTAATGTTGAATGAACTAGTTAATCAACAGTACTAGTTGAATAAACTGAAATGAAGCTGTCAAAAGCTTTAGCAGTTCAACAACCAACTCAGGTTGCAGGTGCTTAGCCAGTGACTTCCACCACTTCAGTGTTTTGACTTTCTTTGAATCTTTGGCAGCAAGCATGTAATATTTAATATTATTAATTTAATTGAATTTAAATGATTTTTTTTAGATTATAGTATGTTTAGGCCTTAACGTAAGTTGTCAGAATTTCAAATTTAATTTTAAATTGGGTTGTTTTGAAAATAAACTCATATTTAATTTCAATTAAAAACATTTTTTTTTTTAAATTCACTCTGTCATCCTCTCACTCCCATGGCTGAGAAAGGCTGAATGCAAAGGAGATGTAGCATGCTTAGTCATAAGGGCCTCATCTTGGACCTAGATAAAGAATTTAGCAACGGTGGACTCTTAAGGGCATTTTATCTAATCCTTCTCTGCCGGTGGGTGACGTTGACATGGGGTGGTATGACAGGGATAAGGGGTTAAAGAGAAGAAAATACAAGGCAGATCTCCAACATCTCCATCTGTACGAGAAAGGGAAGAACTTATTGGGGAAAGGAAATTGACAATACCTGCTTCTACCACATGGTCCATGGTTGGAAATCTTTTGTATACAGCTGTGCTCACTGAGCGGAAGATGATCAGGGAAGTTAAATTCACATAGCGCATTAGAGTCCTCCTAAGTAAGCGCCCGTATTCATCTCTTCCCTGAATGCTGCTAGAGATCAAGAACATAAGTCTGTCTGGCCACGGCAGATTCACAAACTGGTTCCACCAGCGGTTCACCACCAAAGTAACGTAGAATCCTGCGTGTTAAAAAAGTATATCAACATCACTGTTCTTGCTGCAAAACTGACATACACTCAGGTCCTCTAAGTTTTAGTTCATTCTGTAGGATGTTATCTAGGCTGCAAGGTAACTTCATTTGCCAGAATAATTGTTATAAAATATTCACAATATGATACAGTTAAAGCCTATTATTCAGTAGGTATTACATTCCAAAGGCCGAATCCTGCAAGGTTCTAAGTGCCTCATGCAAGATGTTGAGCACCCACAACTCCCATTCACTGAAATGGGAGTGAAGGGTACTCACTTCACAGGCTCAGGCTCAGATAGTTATTTAAACAAACGCAGTTAATGAATAAAAACTTAAATCTTCCAATAGTAAAGTAGTAATTCAAGCATATGTCATGTTGACTTGACAAAAGCAATTTGACTTTAAGGCAACCTTAGTGGATGGCGGTGGTTTTATTGTAAAACAGATTTCCAACATGCCTTTCAGCTCTGAAATACTTCCATGCATTGCCATTTGTGACATCTTAATGGAGGCAGCTTTGTGGAGTCTGTCCACAGGTACGCTGTACTTACCAAGCACAAAGGTGACTGGGATTTGTTCAGCATATTTGTCACAGTAAATTGATAATTTTTCAAAGAACCGTTTTTGGCTTCCTGTAAGAAAAAATCTGTAGCAAAAATAAAATGTATATATCCCTTTGTAATACCGCTGCACACCTTGGATATAAAGTGAAGACAATTAAATATAAATAACCAGATAACTGAAACTAGGAATGATCTTGGCTAATGTGCACAGATGAATCTTTAAGGAGTTAAATTGATGAACATTTAGGGTGTTAATATTTGTAGCATGTAATAAGGGAGCTGACAAGTGGAGGAATATTATTCGCTAGTCATAAAATGACAGAGAGTCCTGTGGCACCTTATAGACTAACAGACATATTGGAGCATAAGCTGAGGAAGAAGTGGGTATTCACCCACGAAAGCTTATGCTCCAATACGTCTGTTAGTCTATAAGGTGCCACAGGATTCTTTGTTGCTTCTACAGATCCAGACTAACACAGCTACCCCTCTGATACTAGTCATAAAACGTTTTTCATTACTTAAGTGACAAAATCCACTTGTGCTATTCACCTGTAGTATGCCACCTAATACAAATCAATGGTCTTGGTGCAAACTACTTCAGCAAATGTATTTTTCTCCTATTTTTCAACTGGACTACTTAATAAAAGTGATCTGATCAGATCTTCTGAAACTGGAAAGGGGCACTAATCTGTACTTGTTACGTGAAAACTCTACTCTTTCCACATCAGGGGGTATGTCTCATTTACTACTAAGAAATTTGTCTTGGCCATTAGTTAAAATGCGCACAAAAATCAAATATATTTAAACTAAGGCAACTATAAGCCATATGGCAGAAAAACGAATGGAGCACAGTGACTGATTCCCATGTAGAATGATAGCTAATGAAATACAACATTCTTAAACATAAGCAATTATTTTATTTATATATAAAATCTTACAGTTATCTTATCCCATATAAAAGATATACATGGCAAATATTTGGGGTTGTTTTACATTTGTAAAATAAAATCTGCTGTTCATATAGAATGCTTTCCACAGTGTACACTGAATAAAGAGGAGAGTTTTTATTTACAGTTTTAAAGTAAGAATAGATTTTTTTTAATTAAAGGTTTTTGTTGTTGTTGTTTCTTTACATGCCAATGATTTAGTCTTGCTACCATGTAGACAAAGTAAGTCCAAAGAACTTGTTTTACACCAAAAAGAAAAATGTCGAGCTCCATTTATATTTCTAAAGAGATATTGAAAAATAATTTGAAGTCCTCCCACTTATTTTATCAGTGAAAGTCTTCATTCCATTAGAAATCTTGGCTTCACCACGGTGAAATTCACCATGCACAGAGGACTAGCATGAGACAAACACTCTGCTTAAGTCACACTTGAGGAATTAATTGGGACTTAAGTGTCACATAGGTCTTGTGCTGGCCTTTTGCACAGGAATAAATTTCACCCTGACTTACACACTGTTCCTGCAAAGTGCTGCTGTTGAGCCTCTTCTCTGAGGTAGTGAGGGAGGGATCCACAAAATAATTTAGGTGCCTAAATCCCAGACTTAGGGCTTGTCTACACTTACGGTGTTTCAGTGGTGCTGCTGCACTGCTGTAGTGGTTAATGAAGACGCAACCTATGCCAATGGGAGAGCATCTCCTGCCGGTGTAGGTACTCCACCTCCCAGAGAGGTATGTCAATGGGAGAAGCTGTCTATGCCTGGGATTAGGACGGAATTACTATGTCACTCAGGGGTGCGGCAGCATCACCAACTCCTTCTTCATCCGTTTTGTGTAGAGCGAGGTAGGTGCCTCACTCATTCCCTTCAAGAAATGGCTTAAATTAGGCACCTAAGCTGTCCTACTGCAGGGGGCAGATGCCCATTTGTGAATCGCTAAGCAGAGATAGGCACTTCCCTGCAGCCTAGGTGCCTACCTTCAGGAGATGGGCAGGACTTAGCACACACCCCTTTTATCAGCATTTCCCATTGGCTAGCTCAGGCGGCTCCTGGCCTAGTATGTGAGCTTTTGTGGATCACATTCTTAAGCACCTCTCTCTCTTCATTTATTGTATAGGGATCCTGGTGGCTTAATTCGGCTTTGTGGATCAGAGTGATGCTCCTGGATTTTCTAGGTGCCTAAAAGTTAGGTCCCGTGGCACTCAGCATTGCAATACCTACGTCTCTTAATGGATCCTGACTTGAGTGCCTCCAATTTCTACTGAGTAGATGCTTGGGACCTTGTGTGATTGGGCTTTTAAAAACTATGGGCTCTTATTTCAGTCCTCACTCAGGCAAAACTCTGCTTTCCATTTCCTGAGAAAGGACTACATAACTGGACCATAAGATCATCACCTTTCAGCATTTCCTATTAAATTGCCATCTATTAACTGGTGATGACATAGGCGCATAAGTATGACAATATGTCTAGACTTTGCAGTTCAGAACAGGTCATTTAGTCAGTGCAGAGTTAGAGTGGCAAAAACCATGTAATGACATAGGAGTCCTGCAGATGTTTATATGGCATAACATTTTTGGAACATGACATACACACAACAATCATCAGCTAGCAGGTGGCTGAGATTAGAATCACTTGAAGATGATGGTTAAACAGTAATTTAACATTCCAAAAATCATGTGAGATATAAATAAAGGACATTAAAAAAGGTCTAAGCAAAAGGTTATGTTATTTAGTACAAAATCAGTCATCAGCCAAAGGATGTGAAGTGTGAGACTATTCCTTTTACATAGCATTTGATTCTGATTAAGACGGAGACATGAATATGTCACATGGAAACAGATGTACCTGTACAACACACTTATTGCTGTGTAAAGACTAGCAAAGGCAATAAATTCCCTGTACAGCAGTTTGTAGATGCTGCCTTTCCACTTGAGGAGTAATCTGTGAAATCCAAAGAAGGTGGCATTTGCTACTTTACTGGAGTAAGTGACTGTCATTGTCTTGGCAGGTTGTTTCTAGAAAAGTAAAAACAAGCAGGAAATTGACAGTGTTTCAGAGTGTATCTTAACTTTAATAGACCCATATATAGCTATAGTTAGCAGTGTCTTTGTGACCTGCAGATGAGATTACTGCAAAGCTATCTATGTGAGGTAACTCTTGAAGACCATCCAGAAGCTCCAGCTGGGGCAGATGTGCCTGCCTGCCTACCTGCTTGGCAGTGTCCTCTACCTAGAGCATACAACACGTATTCTTCAAAGATTCTACCAGCTTCCAACTTGCTCTGAGCTTCAGTTCAAGTGACTGACTAGGACTGCATGACATTTTTTCAAAATTTGCAATGTTGTTGAATTTTTTGTTTAAAATTTCAACAGAAAAAACAGAAGAACAAAATCATGGATTTCCCTGCCCCATTTTCAGCCAGTTCTGGTATGATCTATACACCCCAATGTGATCTAGGGACTGCCTCTCCCATTTTATGTCATTGCAACAAGTGAGATCACCTTGGGGGCTCTTCTAACAGCCCTGATATTTGAGTGGCTGGTGGTAGGACAGTCTTGTTGGTGGGTCCTCATGCCTTCTTCTACTCCAACAGTGCAGTGCCCAAGTTAGGTCACAGTCCAAGACCTAGCTATTTTCTCAGGTCTTCACCAGAGCACATTGTAGGTTTCCCAACTCTCCAGGATTGTGCTGGAGTCTCCAGGAATTAAAGATTAATCTTTAATTAAAGATTATGTAATTTGATTAAACCTCCAGGAATATGTCCCGCCAAAATTGATAACCCTAGCAGGCTGAGTGGAGGGCTAGGAATTTAGCTTATATTTGGTGGTGGTAAGAATGCTTTCTCGTTGACTTTGTCAAAGTGTTGTATAGCTCTTTTTGTTGTTTATGCACCTAGGGATATTGATGAGAAGTAATATGGAGATATGGAGAGGAGAACTTTGCACAGCATTTTAGGAAGGAAGTGGATAAGACACAGTAGCAGTAATCTCCAGTTAATGATTGCATAAAGTCACTTGTGTTGCTCTAGCATAAATGCCACTCTTGTATGTTTTTCTTTATGCCATTGTAGGCTATTCACTTTAATTTAAAAGAGAAACTATCAAACCATAAGAGCTGCCTGATAGTGGACAACTTTGCTAGGCCTCTGATGCTGAGCATAAAAATAAGTCATGAAAATGTAGCTGTAAAATTGCTAATTTCTTCTTTTATTCATCGGGAGAGTAAACGAGGAAGGGACACCCATAAGAATTCCATTTCTGACCGATGGTCTCTCCTGAGAGTTCTGATTTGTGTGGACAATGGCCTGGCAGCTTATAAAATCCTGGAATATATGGTTATTATTCCTTGCCTTCTAAATGATAGATGTGCTATTGCTGATTTATTTTCTACATCCGTTTTTCGATTGAAGTCTGATAAGTGCAACTAAGGGGTCACATCCCTGGCTGATCAGTGAGCAGAGGTGACGTCTTGCATGCCAGAATGCCTGGGGTCAGCATGGGGAGTATAGATTAAAAGTCAAAAGCCTCAATTCTTGATCCCAGCCAACCAAGTGGTTATGATGAGAAAAGAGCTGGTATGAATGGGGCAACAAATCTTTCTAATGGAAACCTCCAGTTAAATTCTATTGGAATTGTGAAAGCCAAGTTAGCACACCTATAGCCCTAGCTAGGACTGAAACTATGAGTACTCCCAGGAGGATTTGTACTGCAGGTGCCACAATAAATTCAGGGATATTATCTAAAAAGCATTATCACATAATTTTTGTATTAGTAAAACTAAGTATAATTGCTTTTAGACCAGTGGAGAGCGAATGATCACAGTATATCTATTTTCTTTTGCTTCATATGGAAATAAATGTTTCACAACACAAGCAGCACAGATTTGGTGCTATACTTGTGTTTTTCTCTGGGAACATGTTCATAGTCTCCATTATACTTTTTTAATATATAAAATACAATAAAAAGCAATGGGAAGACATGGTATAAATAAGACCTATATTCATGGTTCATGGATTTACTCTTGCAGATACTAGGCACTAGATACTATGGTGATTGGAGCGATAAAATACCTTATATAGATTATTTTATTATTATTTACCTCATTAGCAGATATAGGGCAAAATTATCTTCTGGTGTAAATTGGCACAGTTCCATTGATATCACTGCAGCTGCACCAATTTACATCAGCAGAGAATTTGACCCATACCTGTAATCCTGCTTTTCCTTCCCTTCAGTATTAGTTACCTCTCTGGAATTTACTCTGTTACTGTGACTTATATTTTATTTTACTTTTGCTAAGGCAACCAGGAGTCCTTTGGCATTGGTGCCTAAAAATAAAAGAATATTGTTGTTCTATTAACATTACTCCCAAAGTTAATGGGAGTTTTGGCCAGGTACGGTCTTCAGGATTGGAAGCATTACAATTAAAATAGAACCCACTGTAGAAAAGGATGGCAATTAATAACACTGTAGGTACATTACAGTATATACAAATATATAATGCCTACGTGCACAATTAACCATCACATTTCTATAATTTTATTTCCTCTTTTATATTATGGTGGCAAGAGGGATTCAGATATACAGAATAAGTCCAATAAAAAAAACTAAGCACGTTCTGTGTACACTAACCTGCTATTCTGATGTGGCAGCCCAACCATGAAGGAAAATCCCAGACCCTTTCTTTTCCTCAAATGTCCCCAGTGAAGAAGCCTTCAAGTATGAAATAGTGTCTTTGCTCCTTCTTCACCTTAGGAATATAGGCTATTGGGGGTTTGCTTACTACTGAGACCCTGGAGGAGTGGACTGACAAGCACAGGGGTTAAAATGTCTTTCCACTTCTGGAAGCCTGTTTTTGCCAAGTCCCTCACTGCTGTCAGTTACAGCAGGGAACAGACGCAAGCAACAGCAGCTGCTGATCTTGCTGTTTTCGAGTCTATAATTATAACTCCACTTGCCTTCAAAGGACCCCTTTGAGTTGTATGAAGAATCTCTGTAATGGTTTGGATGGCACCAAAACCTTCAACCTCTTTCCTTCTGTCCCCCCAAATGGAACAAATAAGAGGGAAGCATTTTTCTCTGAGATTCAGAAAAGAGGATCAGTCTTGCCTCAATCCTGCAAAGTCTTATGAACATGTTTTGTATTACTCCCATGAGTCGTTCCACTGCTCTCGATGGATCGACTCATGGCAATGAAGTTAAATCTTTGCATGATTGGAGCTTCTCTCCCCACTCCTAAGGTCAGATGAACCCTGTCTTTCAGGAATCATGGTGTTAACAGGAAGCTGTAAAATGTGACAATGAGAGACTAGGAAGATGCCATTCAGGGTCTCCATGATTCTTTATAGAATCTTTCACAAAAAGAATGAAGCAAGATGATTGCAAGTGAAATAAAATAGAGCAGAGGGAGAGAGAAATAAGATGCTGTGTAGACCAGTGGGGAAAGCTATATTTTCTGATGAGAGATTTTTCTTGTCTGAGTCCCGTCATTATGTACAAAATGATTCAGGAGCATGTTTTGTTAATTCAACTTGTCTCTGAAGGAAATGATTTGTGATCATCATCTGCTTTTTCCTCTTTGACAATAGCAGACAGAAGACACTTAGATGTCAAAACACAAAAGACATTACTGCATGGCGTGTGTGTTTTGTGGGCAGGCAGTGGGCTATGGTGAAATATAATAAAGGATTTTAACAGTAAATGGTCTGGCATGGAAAAAACATACGGCCCGATCCTATTATAGTGACTGCTTTTCATAGGAGAGCTCCTAACATTGAGGATATTATAAGATCACCGTTTATAATAATTACGTAGGCCTAAGTTTGCTGGAGAAACAGGCCGGTTAGTAGATTCTTTGAGCACAAGCAGTGCTTAATTTGTGCCAGGGCTTGCCAGGGCTGAGACCCGGCACCTCTAGGCTTGGAGTTCATAGCCTCAGGACCTCTGGGCTTGCTGCATCAGTTATGAATGTAAGAAAGTGCTTGAGCCCCTGCACCTCTTTCATTACAAATTAAGCACTGAGTACAAGTGACACTACTTAAATAACTAATAAGGGACAGGTGGTGTCGGATGGTTTTCCAGGGCGCACTCCAATATTTTCATATAATGAGATGAGCAGCTGAGACTGCTCCTATTAGCTTTGTGCAGTTTTTCAGAAGACACAGACTCGGAACTTTACAATTTTGGAGGCAGAAATAAAATAAAGTTTTCATAGTGCGGATCCGTTGAAACTGCCACGGAGAGCTGTAAAGTACATCGCCCTGTACCACTGAGGTTTGCTATATCGGGGGAGGATGCATCCCAAAGACAGGAGGTGTTTTCATTATTGCTCTCCCTCAGGGGTACCCTCCTCCCACCCCGCTCCTGGAGGGAGGGAGACAAAAAGAGCTCTGCAGAAACCCTGCTAGCAGAGGCTGCTGAGAGAATACAGTGATTTAGTGCATCCTCTGACCAAGTTGACCATACCCTTTCCCAGACACTACTACTCACATTTTAGGCAGGGTTGGTCCCCTAAGGCCTTCCTGGTTCATGGGAGGTTGTGCCTCTCCAAAATCCCTACCTAGTGAGTGTGACCTTACCACAGTTGGGGGCCTCTCCACCAGAAGCAAGCATAGACCCTTCATGATTTTAGCCCCATTATGCTAAATTTTAAAATATCTTCGTATTTGGATACAACTTTTCTGCTTTAGATTTATCTCAGTGTTTCATACTCATGTCATTAACAGAAGATTTCAGGTGCTCACTAAAAGCTCACACACTATAGCAGGGCTGTGAAAGCAATCACAGCACCATGATGATCCATCTGACCCTGTTCCCACCAAAGACTTGTTATAGACGTTCACCAAAAGCATTTTTAATACAATGTTAGGAAATGCCTTCAGCTTTCAATGGGCGTTTTGCCTGAATAAGAGTGAAGGTGCCACTCATTCAGTGAAAACAGTGCTGAGCCCACATAAGGATGCAGAACATAGTGGTTTGTTTCTGGGTGGACTGTGAATAGTATCTGTAGTGATTTATCTATGCCCTCAGGTTTGCAAGCAAGAAAAGGTGAAATTTCTGCAAGGGTGTTCCTTTTTGTTTTCTCATCTCTGATATGTGAATACCAGATTCCATGGTGTGATGGGGCTTTCCTGCCCCGCACTAGCCCAGGCAATGTCAGGCCTGTGGGATTGGCAGCGGAAGTCCCGCCTCCCCGGCAGGACTGGGCATGCTTCAAATGCTCTGAGAGTATAAAAGGGAGAAGCCCCGCTCATTCTGGGCAGGCAGCCATGGAAGGAGGACCTGTCTGGGAAGCGCCTGTGGAGCACCAGCCACAGCCCCTGACTGCGCCGGGAATCAGAGCCTCCCCAAGCCCCCAGGAACCTCGGTGATTGGAGGAGACAGAGGAGGCAGCTGGCTCAACTACCCACAGGGAGCCTGAAGGTTCGTGGGAGACCCCGATGCAGAGGCAGATAGGAAGTGACACAGGGAGGGTGACGGAGTGGTATCTCCCACCCGGGAAACCTCAGCGTGTTTTGGTAGGACCCCCCTGCTGAGTCAGTGGCAAGGTGCTATGCCACTATCAGGGCCCGGTAGAGTCGGGTGGGTCTGGGCCCCCCTACTGGGGCTGCCACACCCCTTGGTGGGTGCTCGCCCTTCCCCCCCATTGGACTGGCCGCTAGGCCACGCTGCCCTGTACTGCAGGGCTGCTTTATGGACTCTGGCCGCTAGGCCACGCTGCCCTGTACTGCGGGGCTGCTTTATGGACTCTGGCCGCTAGGCCACGCTGCCCTGTACTGCGGGGCTGCTTTATGGACTCTGGCCGCTAGGCCACGCTGCCCTGTACTGCGGGGCTGCTTTATGGACTCTGGCCGCTAGGCCACGCTGCCCTGTACTGCGGGGCTGCTTTATGGACTGTGACCGCTAGGCCAGGCTGCCCTGTACTGCGGGGCTGCTTTATAGACTGTGACCGCTAGGCCAGGCTGCCCTGTACCGAGGGGCTGCTTTATAGACTGTGACCATTAGGCCGTGCTGCCCTGGCCCCGGGGGCGAAAGCCCTCACACATGGTAAGACACAAGGGTAGTCACAATTTTATTAGGTTAAACCAAGTTTTATAGTAAACTCTCAAAATCCCACAATAGGGGACAAGGACCTGCAAACTACTGCCCTCTACACTGTGACACAACGCTATAATATAAATACTTTTGCCTTAGTATCTAAGGACTGAAATAAATGTCTCCATTATCATCAGCAGAATACCTTGTAGCTGATTTAAAACCTGTAATTTTATTATTAGAGAACATTAGTTCAAAGAAATGCAACATCAGGACATGGACAGATTTGGTCATACTTTGCTTAAGGTGTTTACACCTCAGTATCACACTCAGTTATTTGTATAAGATGTCAGTGTCCAGATAGGAATCAGGAATTCTATTTATACACATTATACTCCTGAAAGAGTAAATAAAAAGGATAGATTTTGCGAAGTATATAAATTATTTCACATTTGCAATGAATATTTTAACTATATCACTTTGTCCAGTCTGTGATATCCCTCGATAGACCTCCTTAGCTGTTATAATTGCAATGATACCCTGGAGTGCGCAGTGTAAGCACTTCCTTTCTCGTGAGCTTATAAATGAGAGAAGTCCCACAGAGGTCTCATCTGGGTAATCCTCCTACTATTGCACTGCCCTAAGGGCAGCTCGGCTTGTAATAGCATCACTAGTGTACAGGATGTGGAGATTTTACCATCAAGTGCTCTAACCTGCTCTGAACAAAGCTAGACAACGCAGTGGTAAAAATGCCTGAGCCCATACAAGCATGGTCACTATTGTTACCAATGGGGGAGGTAAGAGAGGCACTGTGGCCCAGTGCATAGGGCACTGAACTGGGACCCTGAAGAGCTATGATTTCTTCCTGGCTCTGCCATATGCTAGCTATTGTGATCTCCTTCTACTGTCTTCCTCTTAAGTGCTTTGGGGCAGTAACTAATTTTTACTCTGTGTTTGTACAAAGCACAGTGGGGCCCCACTGAGTCTTGAACTGTGAATGTAATACAAATAAGGCATAATAATAATGTCCAAATTCATCCCAGTGTAAACAAGGCCAGTGGGTTTCTAAGTATCGAGGTTTGCGAAACCTGAAAGAGTTTTCTCACTGAAAAGGAAAATAAATGACTCCAATGTTGGGCAAATTGCAGTAGCAGAGAACAGCAGCTGCTATTGATTTTTCTCTGAATAAAACATTTGGGTTTTTTTTTACATACAGTCACTTGCCATTGGGATTACCGGCTTTATAGAACTCTTAAACAAATTAACATAGGAGAGCTGTATAATTAAGCTGCCCACTGACCCTTTAAAATGAATATGTAAAGAGCTGCCATGAAGTATAGTAGTCTCTTCAGTGAAAGGGATTGAAATAATTAAAAGTAATTCCAGTAAGAGAGATACCGCTGTGCTTAGCACCACTCACTGTGGGTGGTAGAATATACTTTAAAGTAGGCTGCTTTATCTCCAGCAGTCATATGGTAAAATATGTCAGAGGATCACAAATGCACCCTGTATGCAGGATAAAGCCTGCTGCCTCAACAGATTAATTGCTAGGGTACTGTAACTCCACATGAAGAAACACTTTGATATGTGATGCCCTTTTAACAAAATACGCTTCATTTTCTAGTCACCGGTACTGACTTTGGTGCCTTGATAAACATTATGCTTTTAGCCGATAGGGTTGTTTGTCCATCATGACCATGCCTCTATTGCCCTATAGAACACCCACACGGGAACTGCTACGCAGGTGCAAGAAGCTGACATATGGAATGTGATACCAGAGAGGCTCCTTCTGTCTCTCTGTGATTTACCCCAGCGGAAGGCAGGTGGGGAGCTGGAGTGAAGAGAGTCATCCAGCTGACTCAAAGCACTATGGGCTGACATCAGAGAAAGCAGTGGCTCCCTCTGTGCCAGCAGGAAGGGCAGGGTGCTTTGTCTGACTGCTGGGGAGAGACTGACTGGCTCCAAGACACTTCTGTGTCAGCTGAAAGCTCCTAAATGAAATATTTTCTGGGGAGAGGACAGCATCCTTTTGGACTGAAGTTTGCCTCTGGGCTATTGTCCTCTGTAACTCCCAGGTGGCCAAGGTCCCACTAGGCCCTCTCTCGGCATACAATTACTGCTTTGGAGCTATGAGATGGTAGTGTGTGTGAGGCTACATGGGATTATTCAATTTACTCATTGGCTCCATACCTACGCGGAAAACCTGGCCCCATTAACGTCAAATAGGCATTTTGATTTTGACTTCAATGGGGCCAGAATTTCACTGCTGGTGCTTCCTCTCACCAGGCACATCTGTCTTCAGGATTGACTGAGTCTGTGCAAAATCAATGTAAGCAGGAATAAAGGCGCAACATGCCCCATATGCCCACCCAATATATTTTCCACATGGTGTGGAAATATTTTACTTCTACTAAAATTCTTATATCGATTAATGGATCTCATTAGTGAGGATTTTTACTTCTGGTGAGTATGACCCCACCTTTGGTACACTCACTGTCTGTTCCCCTTACGTCTCCTTTTGTTATGGTCCCTAGGGGTCCAGCAAGGGAAAGATGGTTTGTCAGGGTGCACAGGTAGACACTGACTCAGCTGGTCTGTCTCAACTGTTTACACTGTAATTGTTTGCAGGGCTGTCCCCAGGAGCCTCATGATTGAAACAGGAGAGAATGTTTGATTTTGAAGAGAAAGTGGTAGGCATCCAGCCAGCCAAAGTAACAGCTTTACCATCTGCACCAGAGTCATACATCATAATGATCTTTCAAGGTCGATCTTTCATCTAAACAAAATAAATGAGGACCCTGGGGGGAAATCCTGGTCCCAGTGAAGACAATGGCTAAACTCCCCTTGACTTCAATAGGGCCAGGATTTCAGCCTAAGTTTTCTGAGAACATCCAAAATTCTATTAACAATGCTTAGTAGTTGTGCACCGACAGAAATAACATAAGCCCACCTGCTTGTGGCAATGAAAAACATCAGGAACAGCAGACACAAGCTCCAGATGACACTTACCTGTAAGGTCTTGTCTAGACCTGGATTTAAAGGTGTGATGTGAGCACATTAGCTAATTCGTGCTAACATGCTTTAAGTCTAGTGCAGAGAAGACACACTACGGTCACATGGGCGACACTGGTCAAGTTAAAGTGCGGGTAGCCGAAGCGTAGACTTTAATGTGTCCACTTTAGCATGTGTTTATATTTTATCTTGTCTACATTACACTTTGACCATATTAGATACCTCAGATGTGCTAACAACACACCTCTTATTCTGCTCTGAACAAAGCCTACAATACCCAACAGGCCACTGCAGAAGGAACTGTTTTGAATCAATTCCTTGATTCTGCTTTCAGCAGAAACTAAAGTGTTAGCAATTATCAACTCCTTCAAAAGAAGCAAAGCATGATACATTTATAGGTTCTGCCAAACAGTATCAGACCAGTGCTCCATCTAGTTCATAGCCTGTCTCCAAGAGTGCTCAGTACCAGATACTTCAGAGGAATGTGCAAGAAACTCCATGGTGGACAATTGTGAAATAACCTGCTCAGAGAAAGTTTCTTTCTAATCCTTGTCATCCATGATGTCTTGTGTCAATGAGCTCTATAAGTTAATTATGCATTGTGCAAAAAGTATTTCCCTTCATCAGCTTAAAATTTGTTGCTCTTCAAGTCTTAACATTTTGTTATAAACACATGAGATTCCATTACTGGGCTAGACTGGGACAGACCTGTCACTTTTCTGAGATCATTTTAAGCTTTCATTTCTTATGATGATTCCAAATGTTATTAAATGGAATAATTGTTTAACAGAACAAAAGAGTGAGAATGAAATATGGACTCTGTTCCTGGTTCTGCCACAGTCTTGCTGTATGCCTTGTGCAAGTCACTAAAGTCATTTTTATGTAAGCAGAGTCAGGATGAGCTCTAACCTGACATCTGGTGGTGAATTGTGGAAAGGGATGTCAGGGGCTAATCTTGTTTGCATGGACACACCCACCCTGCAAAGCATGATGGACTGCTTGCCCAAATGGTCACTTTAGCTGCTGTGGGATCCCCAGTTTCTCTGTTATTGGGGCAGGAAGAATAAAGTGTTACCCTGATTATGTGAATCAAGGACAGTGAGCTTTTGTTATGATGGAGGGACTCGCCATCAACTAAGCAGTACTTGCTAGGTGAGGGACATGGGTTCCAAAACCCAGTGAATTGAGAGAGGTTGGGGATAGGCTTTTTGATTGGGTCTTTTGGCTATAGATTAAGCATAGTACCTGGTAGTATGGGCTCCCCTTGAGGGTCGGTGACACCGATTGCACTTTCTTCTTCTCTCTCCACTATGGAATATCAGGGCTAATGTTGCATTTATTGGGAGTCTGGTTTCAGGCTGCTGAGTTGAAATCACTCTGGGCTAAGGGTGCAAATGAGCACTAAGGCTCCCCTAACTACAAGCTGAAATCACTGAGCAGTGTGTTAAGTAGTGGGGGAGCCTGAAGATCTATTGCTGAGTGGCTGGTGGCACGGCGCAGCCAGCGGAGCAGTTCGTGGGGACAGTTGGAGCAGCTTGCAGGACGGCTGGCAGAGCGGCGCTGCCGGCGGAGCGGAGCAGTTTGGGGGGGTAGCTGTAGCGGCTTGTGGGACAGCTGGCGGAGCAGAGCGAAGCCCCATGGAGAGGTGAGGCAATCATTTTCAAGCCATGTAAGGTGCCCCTTATCTCTCCCCTCCCCATTTCTGCCCAGACTGATGAACTTTTGACCTTTGGGACTGGACTTTTGGGTTCTTGGACTTTTGGGGACTTTGGGTGATTTCTGGGTTGCTGGACTCAAGAACCAAAGGGACAGGACATGGCCCAATTGGCTGGGGTGGGTCTTGCTCACAGTTTGGTTTATGAATCCTAGTTGCGGTGTTTTTCCAATTTAATGCTGGTGTCATTTACCTGCTGTTAAAGATTTTCTGTTACACCGAGGCCCTGTGCTTGCGAGAGGGGAAGTATTGCCTCTTTGAGGCGCCCGGGGTGTGTGTGTAAAGATTTTCCCAGGTTACTGGGTGGGGGCTCAAGCCGGTTTTACATTATTGTTGAAAAGGGAACCCCTATGTACTGAACCCAGCCCTTGCTGCTGTCAACTCGTCCTGGCAGAAGGGTTACATTTATATTGGAGAAATTTACAACAACAACAAATCTCCACTGGTTCTAACACTAATTCAGCTGAATTAGTAGAAGTGATGGTGGGAACCCCAGTTTAAATAAGGTTCCCATAGCTGGATGCCCATTTTTACCAATGCTTCAATTAGCATTAGCTGTCAACTGGCTTAACTAAAATGGTGGTGAAAACATGTCCAGCTGCAGGAGCTTTGTCTATAGTAGGGTTCCATTATTGCTAACATGAGTTCAATTGAACCCGTAGGATTATTTTTTAAATTTCCCCAGTGTAGACATGGCCTTAAATTCTCTGTGCATCAGTTTTATCATCTGTATAAAAGAAGCCAAATACTTATGTACTTTACTAGTGTGTTGAAATTCACTGATGTCTGTAAAATTGTTTGAGATCCTTTGATGAAAGGCATTAAGCATTCATATGCTCACTTAAAGTCGTCCCGATTACCGTTGTTTCATTGTTATATTGCTGATCAATTAGAGAACATGCTCGTTTAAAGTTGCGCAATGCTCCCTTATAACATTGTTTGGCAGCTGCCTGCTTTGTCCACTGCTTGCAGAAAGAGCAGCCTGTTGCAGCTAGCTGGTGGGGGCTTGGAACCAGGGTGGACCAGCAGTGCCCCTATCAGCTCCCCGCTCCCCTAAATTCCCTGTGCGGCAGCCTGCTGGGAGGCTATCAATTGTCGGGCAGTTCAGCTGTCCCTCCCCTCACTGCCATGTGCTGCTCCTGCCCTTTGCCTTGGAGCTGCTTCCGGGAGCGTCCTACTTGCTGTACAAGGGAGGGGGAAGAGGGGCTAATGTCAGGGTGTTCCCCTCCCCCCTGCTCCTTCCCCCCCACTTACCTCATCTCCATAGAGTGGGGTGGGGCGGGGGGACACACACGACAGGGCTCAGGACGGAGGGAGCATGCTGGCTGTAGCTGCTGTTTCAACTTGCTGAGCTACTTAAAAAGACAATTTACGTAGAATGGGGTCAGCCTACTTAAAGGGGTAATGTGTGTGTGAGAGAGACACACGCAGGGCGTGTGTCTCTGTCTGCCATGCTGTCTCCCCTCCCTCTATTTGTGCTGCCTTGTAGAGTGTGAGGCTACATTAATAACAATAAGAACATAAGAATGGCCATACTGGGTCAGACCAAAGGTCCATCCAGTCCAGGATCCTGTCTACCGACAGTGGCCAATGCCAGGTGCCCCAGAGGGAGTGAACCTAACAGGTAATGATCAAGTGATCTCTCTCCTGCCATCCATCAGCCCCCTCTGACAAACAGAGCCTAGGGACACTATGCCTTACCCATCCTGGCTAATAGCCATTAATGGACTTAACCTCCATGAATGTATCCAGTTCTCTTTTAAACCCTGTTATAGTCCTAACCTTCACAACCTCCTCAGGCAAGGAGTTCCACAGGATGACTGCGTGCTGTGTGAAGAACTTCCTTTTATTTGTTTTAAACCTGCTGCCCATTAATTTCATTTGGTGGCCCCTAGTTCTTATATTATGGGAACAAGTAAATAACTTTTCCTTATTCACTTTCTCCACACCAGTCATGATTTTATATACCTCTATCATATCCCTCCTTACTCTCCTCTTTTCCAAGCTGAAAAGTCCTAGCCTCTTTAATCTCTCCTTATATGGGACCCGTTCCAAACCCCTAATCATTTTAGTTGCCCTTCTCTGAACCTTTCCTAATGCCAGTATATCTTTTTTGAGATGAGACCACAGCTGTACGCAGTATTTAAGATGTGGGCGTACCATGGATTTATATAAGGGAAATAAGATATTCTCCGTCTTATTCTCTATCCCTTTTTAAATGATTCCTAACATCCTGTTGCTTTTTTGACTGCTGCTGCACACTGCATGGACGTCTTCAGAGAATTATCCACGATGACTCTAAGATCTTTTTCCTGATTAGTTGTAGTTAAATTAGCCCCCATCATATTGTATGTATAGTTGGCGTTATTTTTTCCAATATGCATTACTTTACATTTATCCACATTACATTTCATTTGCTGTTTTGTTGCCCAGTCACTTAGTTTTTTGAGATCTTTTTGAAGTTCTTCAGTCTGCTTTGGTCTTAACTATCTTGAGCAGTTTAGTATCATCTGCAAACTTTGCCACTTCACTGTTTACTCCTTTCTCCAGATCATTTATGAATAAATTGAATAGGATCAGTCCTAGGACTGACCCTTGGGGAACACCACTAGTTACCCCTCTCCATTCTGAAAATTTACCATTTATTCCTACCCTTTGTTCCCTGTCTTTTAACCAGTTCTCAGTCCATGAAAGGATCTTCCCTCTTATCTCATGACAACTTATTTTACATAAGAGCCTTTGGTGAGGTATCTTGTCAAAGGCTTTCTGGAAATCTAAGTACACTTTGTCCACTGGATCCCCCTTGTCCACATGTTTGTTCAAACAACTTCAAAGAACTCTAATAGATTACACGAAAGCTTATGCTGAAATAAATGTGTTAGTCTCTAAGGTGCTACAAGTTTTTCTTTCTTATTTTCATTTTGCTGACACAGACTAACACGGCTACTACACTTAAACCTCTAATAGATTAGTAAGACATGATTTCTCTTTACAGAAACCATGTTGACTTTTGCCCAAGAATTTGTTCTTCTATGTGTCTGACAATTTTATTCTTTATTATTGTTTCAACTAATTTGCCCAGTACTGATGTTAGACTTACCAGTCTGTAACTGCCGGGATCACCTCTGGAGCCCTTTTTAAATATTGGCATTACATTAGCTATTTTCCAGACACTGGGTACAGAAGCTGATTTAAAGGACAGGTTACAAACCATAGTTAATAGTTCCACAATTTCACATTTGAGTTCTTTCAGAACTCTTGGGTGAATGCCATCTGGTCCCGGTGACCTGTTACTGTTAAGTTTATCAATTGTGACGGGGCAAGGCCAGATGGCTATAGGAAAGTAGTGGGAGATAGATATATTAGCCCCAGACTAAACAAATCCATGGTACCAGTATAAGTAAATGGAAGCTGCTCCAGGACAATTAAGACACCTGGGGCTAATTAAGAACTTTCCAGAAGGCAGGGAGGTTGATTGAGACACCTGCAGCCAATCAGGGGCTGGCTGAAACTAGTCAAAAGCCTCCCAGTGAGTCAGTGAGGTGCGCATGTCAGGAGCTGTGGAAGGAGGTTGCGTGTGAGGAGTTGGGAGCAAGAGGCACTAGGAGCTGAGAGTGAGAGGGCGTACTGCTGGAAGATCCTGTGGTGAGGATAAAGGTGTTGGGAGGAGTCCATGGGGAAGTAGCCAAGGGAGTTGTAGCTGTCGTGTAGTTGTTCCAGGAGGTACTCTAAACAGCTGCAGTCCACAGGGCCCTGGGCTGGAACCCGGAGTAGAGGGCGGGCCTGGGTTGCCCCCAAACCTCCCCAACTCCTGTCACAGGAGGAGTTGATCTGGACTGTGGGTTCTACCAGAGGGGAAGATCTCTGAGGCAAACAAAAATACGCCAATAAGCGCAGGACCCACCGAGGTAGAGGAGGAACTTTGTCATACAATTAATTCCAAAACCTCCTCTAGTGACACTTCAATCTGTGACCATTCCTCAGATTTGTCACCTACAAAAGACGGTTCAGGTTTGGGAATTTCCCTAACATCCTCAGTCGTGAAGACTGAAGCAAAGAATTCATAGTCTTTAAGTGCTCCTTTTGTATCTCGATCGTCCAGGGGCCCCACTGGTTGTTTAGCAGGCTTCCTGCTTCTGACGTACTTAAAAAAACATTTTGTTATTACCTTTTGAATTTTTGGCTAGCTGTTAACCCTTGAGGGCTTAGCCGAGTGCCAGTTCATCGTTTAGCAGTAAGGCATTCCCTGGGAAATATCCCACCCTCTGACTTCCCCACCTCAACCAAGCTTCACAATCATCATTGCTGTGTATAGTATTAAAATGTTTGTTTAAAACTTATACTGTGTGTGTGAAATTTTTTTTTTCCTGGAACCTACCCCCCCCCCCCCTATTTACATTAATTCTTATGGGAAATTGGATTCACTTAACATCGTTTCGCTTAAAGTCGCATTTTTCAGGTACATACAACAACGTTAAGCGAGGAGTTGTATATATTTTGAAGAGGTATATGACTGAGAATGGCATTTTAAATGTCTGAAGGTTTCTCTCTGTTGCAAAGCAATATTTGAAATCTTGATCTACAAAATGTTACTGTGACCTTGTTGTTGCAGGAGAGGATATTGACAAAAAATGAAATACAGTATTAAGCCTGGCTTCTGCACTGAGAACCACATAGAGGGCCTCAAGGCTGGTTCTGGAGTCTGCCCAAGTTCTTGGTGCAGGATGGGGGCCTTAGGTTGCTTCAGCTATTCAACACACCTTTTATTGAAAAGCCCTGCCAAAAAGCTGCCTGGTTCATATGTGTTTTCCATTACAAGGTTTGCAGTTTTGTTTGCTTGCACTTATATTTTTGCCATCTATTTGGAATGGGAGTTAAAAATTAAGGTTTGTACAGTATATTAAACCAATAAAATAAGAAAAAAGTATTGCAGGTGGTTGGACTCTAGATTTAAGGACTAGATCTTATCTCTCTGTCTTACCTGTCCAGGTGCTTATAATCTTACTTGAGAACTTCCCAATATAGAAAATAATAGTTTCATTCTTCTTCCTTTCCAGCCTGGAAGAGGAATAGGTTGATTAACTGCATTTTGCTTTGTGTGAGTGTGCATCTGAAGACCTGAATGAAGGAAAATAAAGTCAAATAAGTGAGCATTGCACTTAGTTTTGAATTTGGTAAGTCCTCTGCCCATTCTTATCTTTTGCATGAATGACTTCCATAGTATGGGTCCAGCTCCTATGAAATTTCTGTATCCCGTGCTCATGTGCCTCGCTTTGTTGATGAATGGATTCCATGGTTCCAGTGAAATGTAACTTTCACAGGTGGCTATAGTCACATTGGAAGAGGCCATCTTTTAGGTTGCTAGATTGAATCTAACAGCTGAATATTAGAACAGAGACCTAGAACTAGATTTTATATTCATTGGGGAGCTAGTGCAGAGAAAAGCATATTGGGGAATGTGCTCCCAGTGATGTGTGATGCTATGCAGACTGCTGCGTTTTGTACTAAGGCATTTGATTCTTTTTCTAGACAGGAGTTGCGGTAATCCAGCCTGACAGTTATCAGTACATGGCCAAGTCTAAAGATAAGATTAGGCAGGATTTTGTGGCCATTTGGAACTAGGAGTTGGCATTTTTTGCTTCCATGGCTATTTGGGCAACCAATAACACTGAGGAATCTAAAAGGACTGCAAAAGTGTGGGCTGATTTAACAAACTGAGCGTGAATATGTTATAGGATAGCAATCATTGGTATCCATTGGGAGTAAGCAAGGTCTGAATGAGTTCTCCCCTGACATCTAGTGATGGCTGTCAGGAGCAGGGGGTAAGGAGAGGAAGACTTCAGGGCCAGACTATATTTACATTAACCTATTCTGCTTAGGAGAACAACAGACAGAGCTGTGTTGACCAAATGATCAATTGTGGCTGGTGCTGGGTTATAATTCACCTTTAGTATTGAATACAGAGGTAATGAAATGTTGTTATCCTCATTGCATGAGTAAATAGCAGCGAGACTATACTTCGCTTATCCTGATTGAGGGGGTCACCCTCAACTGAACTCACTAAGTAGGGGGTTCAGATCCCAGTGGAAGGGAGAGAGGGTGGGGGATAGGTATTTCTGCCTGGTGGTGTGGGCTATGCCTAAAAGTCATAGGCACCATTTGACCCGCCCCTCTCCACTGTTTAAAGACAGAGCTGATTAGGCTCAATTCACAGTCTTTTGTTCAGTGATTACTAGAGAAGAAATAACTGATAATCAGGTCTAAGTGCTGAAGCCTTAGACCTGGTGTGGAATTTCTGTGGAAGAGACTGCCCAGCCTGCACTAGCAGTGAGGTTCCCCCACTAGCTGCTGAAATCATTGAGCAGAACCTCAAGAGTGACTCACAGAGGTCACAGTAGAGAAGCAGGTGGCAGCAGAAGGTGATGGGGCAGGGCCGTCTGCGGTGGAGTAGATGACGCTACTGGTGCCGGAACTATGGTCCCACTCTCTGCTCCTCCACTTCCCCTGGGGCCCTGCCCCCTGGGAAGACCAGAAGCTGGAGCTGGCCATGGTAAGAGCTGCCCTGGGAGCCCAGGTTGCTGTGGGGAGCCGTGGGCAGATGGCTGTGGTGCCCCAGAGCAGCCCCCAGCCCATGTCTCTGCCCCCTGTGGCGCGCTGCCTAGGGCAGGTGGAGGGTCCGGGGCTCCCCAGGTGGCTCTTACCACAGCCTGGCTCCAGCTTCCAGCCTGGCCAGGGGTCAGGGCCTCCAGGGAACGAGGAGGAGCAGGGGATGGAGTCTCATGGCAAGGGGGGGCTAAGGCCCACCTCAGCCCCCAACTGGGAAGAGGCTGGCACTGCTGGCAGGGGCTGCACTTCACCTGATCAGCTCCCCAGCTGTGAAGTGCAGCCCCTGCCACCACCCTCTGCACCTGCCCAAGGCTACTATGCCCATGCTAAACAGTGGGCAGGTCATAGCCACCCTGGTTCTGGAACATCCACCTCCACTTCCACTCCCTGCCCCCGGGTGGGAGGTGAACTCATGTGAATGCACCTCTGAACTCTGGGTCTTCAGTGACCAAGAACAGCAGTGGGGTGTGGTGGAGGAAGAGGGGAGTGGCATGTTAAAGGTACATTTGTTTGTTGGACTTTCACACTGCAAGGTGAGAAACTGAGGCAAAGGACACTGCCCGATGTACTCTGGGTTGGGAGTTTTGCTCATGGTGAGATGTGTTGGAATCACGATTGTGGTGTTTTTCCAAATTAATGCCAGGTTCCTTTCCACTTTTAATAAAATTTTCTCTGCTATACACAGACTCAGTGCTTGCGAGAGGGGAAGTATGGCCTCTTAGAGGCACCCAGGAATGGTGTTTAATTTTCCCAGATTACTGCGTAGGGGCTCGAGCCAGTTCTGTGTTGTAGTGGTAAGAGGGACCCCTACATTTTGAACCTCGCATTTGTTGCTGCTGACTCCACCTGGCAGAAGGGTTACAGGAGTAATGCAATTTGTGGGGAAAAACCCAGTTTTTAAAGGTTGTGCAATTTAAATTTAAAAGGTTGTGCAATGTGTGGGGAAGTAGAAATGCAATTGGGTGGTGCTGTGAGGCTACACATATTGTTACAGAGCCCACAATCAGGGAATACACCAGTCCAAGGTATATTGATAAACTGGTTCCTGTCAAGGATGTTAGCTGCACCATCATTTTACTAGCAGCAGCAACTTTGCTGATTTCTGTTTACAATGAAATGTGTGTTTTTTTTTGTTTTGTGGTGTTTTTTTAATGAACTTTCATCTTTCTGATTGTGCCTGAGACAAAGCCTATGACAAAATCATGTGTCACATAAGAGTTCTGTTTTTAAATAGATGTTTAAAAAGTTAATTTATTTTAATTTGATAATGCATCAAGAAATGTATTCTTAGTAGTTTCAACTTTAACACATTCATTACCTACTATGCAATATGTAACTGTCTGTTTCTGAGGTGTGTATAGATAGCAAAATATCAGAGTTTATTTTGACAAAATAATTTGTTAGTGATTAATTTTTGCTCAGCCAAATGTCTTCGGAACTGGATTGTTTTTTATTCTGTTTGCAAGCTAATTAATCTGGCTCAGACTGCAGATTGTGGTGCCAATTATAGACCTTTCAAAGGATTAAGGACTCTAGGATTACCTCTAGTGACAGTGAATAGATGAGAATGTATAAGTAAGAGGTGACTTGTACTTTCTACTAAGTATTCTGCTTCCACTTGTAACATGTGTTATACAATCATGTGGTGTTTTTTTTTGTTTTGTTTTTTTTTTTTTAAATCAACTTTTCCCCTAATGTGTCCTCTATCTTGGCTGACCTATGTTCAGGCAGCATTGATTGGATACTGTTCCAATTCATTAATACCAGTGAATGAGACTACTTGGTAAGGGTTTGCAGAATCAAGGCCATGTACTTGTACTCTTAAAATCCAGTATCTTTCTCTAAGGCCCACCTTTTTGTGACCCTTACAGCCCTTTGAAATCTATGGCCTAGCAAATACATGTCTCCCGCCTTGCAGGATTTCAATAATTTGTAGATTAGAAAAGCTTGAGAACGTGACCCAAGTAGAGCCTAAAGACTCAGAAACTACAGGGCAAATAAAAAGGCACCCTGCCACCATTTTATTTTTTTTAATTCAATGTGTGCGGGTTGGCAGCGCACCTTCGGCACTGGGTCGCCCTGGGAGTCCAGGGAGCTTTGACTCTTTAGTCTGTAAGGGTATGTCTACATTGCAATTTAAGCCCAGGCTCAGTCTCAAGTTTGAACCCAGAGCCCCCTTCTGTCTACACACAGGGTATGTCTCCACTGCAGTGCAAGCCCAGGGTTAGTAGAACTCAAGTTAGCAGACCCTACATTTGTTAATTTAGGGCTTGGGCGTCCACAGTAATTTATAACTCCGGGTTAGGAATTGTTGAACCCTGGGTTCCAACCTGCGGCTCCAGCATCTACACTGCATTATGAGGGATTGAGTCCAACCACCCATATTCCAGACTTCAAAATGTGGCCACTCTGCACCATGAACAAAAGTGTGGGAAAACTTGACTGACCAGATGACATAGCAAGTCATCCCATGGGATTGTGGGATACTTTGGCAGACTCCAAGAGCAGGAGTCCAGTGGGGCTGCATCTACCCTGCAAAGCAATAGGGCTTGAACCCTAGTCCTAGGTTGACTCAGGCTCAGACCCTCCACCCCCATGGGGTCCTGGGATTCTGGATCCAAGTGCTGGGTTAGCATGATTTGTGTGTAGACAGAAGGAGAGTTAGGCTGGGCTTACATTGCAGTGTAGATATACTCACAAATATTTCAGACTGGGGGTCAGACCTAGGGTCCTACCTAGGACCCTGCAGGGCGGGAGGGTCCAAGCCCAAGTAAAGCCACGATCCAGAGTTCAAGCTCTATTGCTTTGCAGTGTGGACACAACCTGCCCCACTCTGACTTGGGTCCTGAAAGTCCGTCAAAAGTAGCCCACAATCCTGTGGGTCAACTTTCTTTGTCCTCTATATCCCCACAATCTCCAGTTGACTCCAGTGAAAACAGAAGCAACCTGCTCTGGGCATTCAGCAGCAGCTCGGTGAGTCAGCGTGAACCCTTCCATTGACTTCTGACCACTAAGTTGCAAATACACCATCCGAGAGCCTTCGGTGTTGGCAATGGAGACTGAACAGAAGAAGCCTCTTGCAAAGTGCACTGCTTCATGGTCACGGGAGCACAGCCAGATTTTGGTAAATGTCTGGCATGAGGCCAGCAAAACTGGATTTTAGTAAGAACACCAGCAATGACCATGCATACCAGCAGATAGTGAAGAAGTTGTCAGCACTGCAAATTTACTGGACTGGTGATCAGCGCAGGGAGTGAATTAAGCAGCTCAAGAGTGAGTGCAGAAAAATCAGGGACCAGAGCTGCACACTAGGCAACTCGCCAACATTATGCCGATTTTATGAGGAGTTTGACTGGGTGCTGGGCACTGCTCCCAGCCTGAAGCCAAGAGTGGTGCAGGATGACCTGGTCACCTGGGTTGGGGCCTTGCTTGGGGACTGATGGGAGCCAGCAGTAGGCATCGAATGAGGACAATGAAGTCATTCAGTTGCTGAAACAAGTCCTGGAGTAGGCTTTGGAGCAGGAGTAGAAGCAGCAGTACATTATGGGTTCATACTCAGAGGAGCTATTTGACGCCCCCTCGCCCACTTCTCCATAAGGAACAGCCTGCAGTGGAGCCTGCGGCAGACAGAGAAGAGACAAAAGCTGCCCCTGAGCCCAGTAAGTTTCTGGCTCCATTTTAATGTTTATTAATTCAGTAATAGGAGAAATTTCTGCTTTGTGAACCAATGCAAAATTTATGCGAAATCCCAGCTTAGCAGCATGTATCCGCTAATGGCAGTTTGTATGCCAGCACCTCCCTCTCCATCCCCCACCGCACATGAAGTTCAAAATGCTGACTTGGAAATGCAAACAGTTAAGAACACTGTGAAGTGTATTTTTTTTTTTTTTACTGGAAAGGCACAGAGTTTTAGGTAAGGCCATTCCTGTTTCTTAAAAATAACCTTGCATTGCCATGCCTGTGAGTATGTTGCTCTGTAACCACTAAACGGTCTATCGAGCTGCCTGGAAACAGTGAACCATGTGGGGAAGTAGAAATGTGTTCTATTTACAAATCTAGTCAGATAGAGGTAGTCCATAGGTGACAAAATTTGTGTTAAATATGACTGGGGTTTGAAATCTTGTCCAGAAATGTGCCAGGGGGCAAGAGGAAGGCTGTGGAGTTCTGCCTGTTTGCTTGCAGCCATAACAAGGTAAGCCATGTGGAAGCTAATGCAGCATTCTCTTGATTCTCTCATGAAATCTGACCCAATCCTGGGTGCTAACAGCTTCCAGAAGCAAGAACTTCAGATAGGTAGCTACATTTCAGGAAAGGGTGTATTTTCCAGGGCTACCACCTCGGTCACTGACCAGCCCTCTCCACTCGTAGATATGCTGATCTATGTTTGAATACTTTGGTTGCATAAACTGCAAGTTTCCCACCAGCAGCTTGGAAGAACATCTCTCTTTGCCAATTGGGCACCACAAGAACTGCTATGTCCTCCAAAATGTGGAAGGCCTGAAATGATAGAATCAGCTTTTGTAGCCTGATGGATGTCAACACCCATTGCCCCACCCCAAACCCAAGTAATTCTGCAACTTTCTAAAATTAACCCCCCCCCCCCCGCCCCCCAGCTTTGCATTTTTAACTTACTGTTGCTGCTTTCACTGCGATTAACCAGGCTGCATCTAGGGGGCTTCTGTGGTCTGAACCATCCCTCTCACAATATACTGAAGTTCACTTTGTAAAAGTATCATTTTATCTCCTTGAAATTCCACAGGGATTTTTTTTGTGCTCCTGCACTGAGCTATTTGAGACAATAACTCTCTGTATCTTGTCCTGTTCGGGTCCCTTGACCTCTACTGGCTCCAGTACCTCCACGGCTTGCCCACACTGCAGCACAAGTCTGGGCCAAGGTACCTTCGCAGCATTTCCTTGATGGACTTATGGTTGAAGTTCTGGGGAGTGCAAACCAGCAGGTCCAGTTCCAAAGTCAGAGGGACTTGAGGCTAGGAAAGGCCTGGTGCGAGAGGCAAGGCTCCAGCTGTTTGTACAGCTTGAGGACAGAGTTTCAGCACAGGAGCAAGCACTTGCTTCACAGTTCCTGGAACAGTGGCTATGGGAGGAGGATAGAGCTCAGCAGAAAGAACTGTCTGAGCAGCTCATATCACTAATGACTCCAAGAGTAGTGGCTCCTGCTGCTTCACCCACACCACGGCCTGAGTCCCTGCACACTACCCTGTCCTGCAGTCCAGAAGCAGCTTGGAAGACTCCATCGGTGGGTGGCCCCTGGTGAGCCCCTGAGTAGCTGGGCAGGGCAACCTTGCCCCATGCAGCTCTCCATATTGACTCCCTTCTCTGTGGACGCCTCCACTCCTCCTCCCACAGCACCAAAGAAGTGGCAATCAGGGAAAGGAGAATGGTGGCCAGGAGACATGCCAGGGTAGGGGGTTTCTGTCTTGTACATGGTTTCACTCTTTGCATTTGTTCATGCACTTTGGTGGTTTTTTCTTTTCTGTAAAGTTCTGTTATTGGTGTTTTGGTGTACTGGTATTAATGGCTGCCTGGGAATGGGTGATTGCTGTACTTGGTTATAAATACAGTTTATTTAATCAAGAAAGTGTATTGCTATCACTGCTTCATATCATACAGTGTATTCAAAATAATAAAGATAAACACATGATCAGGGACAACTAGGAATTAGTATGCAACAATGCTCTCTCAATACAGTAATCTATAGCAATTCATACTTCAGTCACTTCCTTAGCTGAATCCATATTGTGAATAACCACCACCCTCCTTTTGATAATTGGTCATGTCATTCATAAGTACATTTCATGGCACTAAACTCCCCCTCCCTCCCCCCAGCACTGAAACTTCCACAACCAGTGAGCCCCTCCCTCCCACAAGCACATTCATAAAGGTACCATTCTCCCTCTTCCATCAGGCCATGTAAGTCCATAATGTGGGAGCACAAAGCATCCCTGACTTCTTTCCCCTTGGTGCATCCAGCTCCAGCTGTGGTTCGTGCACTTTCTGGCTAACGGTACCGATTCAGCGGCTCCTTGCTGTCTAGGTCTATTCAGGGGGAAATTGCTCACTTCTGACTTCACAAAGATTGGGAAGAGCACACTAACCCACAATAATGCGGACAGCATTGATGATTCTGGCATCCACATAGATCTGTAAACATCTCCAGTGGGATTTCAAGCTGCTAAAAGCAAATTCAACAACCACTGAACAACTGCTGAGTGTAATTAAACTGTCTTTTACCAGGGCCTACTAGCTGAGGGTACAGTTTCATAAGCAAGGCAAAAGTTGGTATGTGGGGTCCCCCAGAATAACAGTGGGGACAGTAACTCCATTTATGGCAATGTCATCTGGTGGGAATAGTGTCCCAGTCTATCCATGAATGTAGACTCCTGATCAGAGAAAAACCCTGGCATCATCTTTCCTAATGCAGCCCATGTTGATGTTCAGGAATCGACCTCTGTGGTCCATGAAGGCCTGCATAACAATGGAGTAGTACCCTTTGCGGTTTATGTACTCCTTGAGGAGGGCAAACTATGGGTACATGAGTCCCATCAATGTCTCCAGCACAGTTTGAAAACCCCATTCTCTCAAAGCCAACAATTACTTCAGGAATAAATTTTATGCCAGCCACTTGGGATAAAACCACACGCCTGATTGCCTCAGAAACCTCTGCCACTACTTTCCCCACAGTTGACTTCCCAACCCCAAACTGGCTGGCAACAGATTTGCACAGTTTGAGATAGCCAGCTTCCAAACAGCTATAGCAACACACTTCTGGACTGGCGAGGGTGGCCTCCTGCAGGTGTTTTTATATTGGAGAGTGGAGGCAATCTACCTACAAAGTTCAGAAATGTGGCTTTCTTCGTGAGAAAGTTCTGGACACACTGCTGGTTATCCCAAGTCCACATGATGATGTGATCCCACTACTCTGTGCTTGTGGACCCACACCAGTCTATGTAGGGGCCAAAGGTGGCTATACCAAATATCATGAGCAGCATCAGGAAATGCAAGTCTGCCATGTCAGGGGGTTCTCCTCTTCCTGCTCCATCGCAAACTCTGTCAGGTGCCTTCAGTGGGTCAGAAAATGCCCCAAAATGTCCACCAGTGCATCTCATGCCTGTTTCCTGACAGGAATGAAAGCAGAAGTAAGAGAAGTTCTTCAAAAGGTACCTCCTCCACATTGCTGGCTCTAGTAGCTGGAAGCACACAGACCAAAATGACTGTGCAGCAGGATGTATTGGCGGCTGTTCAAACTTCCTGTCACATGCAAGGTGGACAGTCAAGTTCTTGCACAGTTCACCACAGTCAAAGGGCTAGAGCAGCCGCATTTCAGGAGGGCTCTAGGGCAGGGGTGGGCAAACTACCCCACTCCCCTGGCCTGCGGGCCACAGCCGGCTTGCCAGCTGATTTTATCCAGCCCTCGAGCTCCTGCTGGGGAGCGGGGTCTGGGGGTTGCCCTGCTCCTGTGCTCCAGCCGGGGTCTGGGGCTGCTTCACATGCCGTGGCTCTGCGCGGTTCCTAGAAGCAGCGGCATTCCCCCCTCCGGCTCCTAGACATAGGGGCAGCAAGGGGGCTCCACACGCTCCAAGCACCACCCCCACAGCTCCCATTGGCCGGGAACTGTGGCCAATGGGAGCTGCAGGGGTGGCACCTGTGGACAGGGGAGCACATACTGCGCAGAGCCACCTGGCCGTGCCTCCTCGTGGGAGCTGGAGGGTGGACATGCTTCTGCTTCCAAGAGCTGCTTGAGGTAAGCACTGCCCAGAGCCTGCACCCCTGAGCCCCTCTGCCCTCCTTGATCCAATCCCAGAGCACCCTCCTGCCCCCAAACCCCTCATCCCCAACCCCACCCCAGAGCCTGAACCCCCAGCTGGAGCCCTCCCCCTCCTGCTCCAGCCTTCTGAACCCCTCGGTCCCAGCCTGGAGCACCATCCTACACCCCAACCCACTCATCCCCCCCAGCCCCACCCCTGGGCCCACACCTCCAGCTGGAGCCCTCACGCGCCCACCCCCCGCACCACTGCCCCAGCCCGGAGCCCCCTCCCGCACTCTGAACTCCTAATTTTTGGCCCACTCCGGAGCCCGCACCCCCAGCCAGAGCCCTCACCCCCTCCTGCACCCCAACCCCAATTTCATGAGCATTTGTGGCCTGCCATACAAGTTCCATACCCAGATGTAACCCTTGGGCCAAAAAGTTTGCCCACCCCTGCAGAGTGGTGACTCTGCACTAGATATTTCAGTGCCCGAGGCAAGGACCCTCGCCGCCGAAAAGGGCAGCAGCGTTTGTGCTGCCGCCTAAATGCCGCCGGCTCGGGTTTTTCTGCGCTCCTAAGCTTGCGTGCCCGAGGCAAGTGCCTCACTCGCCTCGCCCTTGTTACGCCACTGCACCCCTGCTCTAGGGAGTCTGGGGTATGAGTTTTGACTGATTTGATTCAGGTCTGAATGCTGCAATGTGGTCGCCAGGCACGGGTGCTGGAAGGACTGCAAGAGTGGGGAGACAAAGCCACCCCCCCCCCCCAACAGCCCAACTCTCCCAGAGCCCCAGCCACCATCTCCAGTCCTACCCTCCAGAACCCCTGCCTCTCCCAGCCTACTCCCTCCCACCAGCCCCATCCTCCTGGAGCTAGGGTGACCAGACAGCAAGTGTGAAAAATCGGGACAGGGGTGTGGGGGTAATAGGAGTCTATATAAGAAAAAGCCCCAAATATCAGGACCGTCCCTATAAAATCGGGACATCTGGTCACCCTACCTGGAGCCCCGCCCTTGCTGACCAGTCCAAAGCCCTCCCGTGACGGATCGTTCCTGCTTCCCAGACCTGGCAAGTCCTAGGCACCAAGAGGAGCCTCCGCTGCAGTTTTGGTGGGTGACCCGTGAGGGCCCAGCTGCCAGCATGTGGCTCAGGGCAGAATGGGACCCCGGTGCCAGCCAGCGGCCGGGGCCAAGTCCCAGCGCGCGCGCGCTCCCTCGGAGCCAGGTGTTAAAGGGCGGACGGACAATGGCCCTACGGGCGCCAGGACCTTTGTAGACGCGCGCGTGTGTGTGTGGGGCGGGGGATGGTCAAAGTGGCAGACGAATGAATGTCCCGCAGCGTGTGCATGGTGCTGCCGGCCGGAGCCCCAGATCGAACATGCTCAATGTGGGGTTAAACATCAGTGTGGCGGCGCCACCCCAGGTTCCCTAACACGCTCCGGGGGACTCAGCCCCGCCAGCCCTGGCCCTGCCTGGCAGAACAGACAGACCGTCGGGCAGCACCCAGCCTGGCCCAGGCAGGGCCATAACGTCGCCGGGGGCGCGGGAGGGGCGGCACTACTATGGCGCTCTGGGCTGCTCCCCGCCCCGCGCACCTGGCCCGCCCCACGGGGCCGTGGGTGTGCGCGCGCGCGCGTGTGGGAGGGGGAGGAGCAGGGGGGGGAACGGGGACTCTGCGCGCATGCGCACTCCGCGCGGACGTGGCGGAGCCCCGCCCCGCGCCAGGCGCTCGCTGTGGGGAAGCTGCGGCGCTGAGGAGCCTCCCGCGGCGCCTGCCAACGGCCTGGCGGGGCTCGGCAGGTAAGAGGCGGGAGTGGCCGGTCCCCGTGCGCGGGCTCAGAGGGAACCGTCTCCCTTCCCCACCGCCTCCCGCAGCCACCCACAGCCCCTTGCCCCGCACAGCCCCCCTCGGGCACCCAGCGTCTGCCCCCTGCCCAGCCCCCACCTCCAGCACAGCGCCCCCCAGCACCAACCCGCACAGCCCCCCCCCCAGCATCCACCTTCTGCATCCCCCAGACACCCAGTCTTGCCCGCACAGCCCCCCTCGGGCACCCAGCGTCTGCCCCCTGCCCAGCCCCCACCTCCAGCACAGCCCCCCCAGCACCCACCTTCTGCATCCCCCAGACACCCACCCTCGCCCGCACAGCCCCCCTCGGGCACCCAGCGTCTGCCCCCTGCCCAGCCCCCACCTCCAGCACAGCCACCCCAGCACCCACCTTCTGCATCCCCCAGACACCCACCCTCGCCCGCACAGCCCCCCTCGGGCACCCAGCGTCTGCCCCCTGCCCAGCCCCCACCTCCAGCACAGCCACCCCAGCACCCACCTTCTGCATCCCCCAGACACCCAGCCTCGCCCGCACAGCCCCCCTCGGGCACCCAGCGTCTTCCCCCTGCCCAGCCCCCATCTCCAGCACAGCGCCCCCCAGCACCAACCCGCACAGCCCCCCCCAGCATCCACCTTCTGCATCCCCCAGACACCCAGTCTTGCCCGCACAGCCCCCCTCGGGCACCCAGCGTCTGCCCCCTGCCCAGCCCCCACCTCCAGCACAGCGCCCCCCAGCACCAACCCGCACAGCCCCCCCCAGCATCCACCTTCTGCATCCCCCAGACACCTACCCTCGCCCGCACAGCCCCCCTCGGGCACCCAGCGTCTGCCCCCTGCCCAGCCCCCACCTCCAGCACAGCCACCCCAGCACCCACCTTCTGCATCCCCCAGACACCCAGCCTCGCCCGCACAGCCCCCCTCGGGCACCCAGCGTCTTCCCCCTGCCCAGCCCCCATCTCCAGCACAGCGCCCCCCAGCACCAACCCGCACAGCCCCCCCCAGCATCCACCTTCTGCATCCCCCAGACACCCAGTCTTGCCCGCACAGCCCCCCTCGGGCACCCAGCGTCTGCCCCCTGCCCAGCCCCCACCTCCAGCACAGCGCCCCCCAGCACCAACCCGCACAGCCCCCCCCAGCATCCACCTTCTGCATCCCCCAGACACCCACCCTCGCCCGCACAGCCCCCCTCGGGCACCCAGCGTCTGCCCCCTGCCCAGCCCCCACCTCCAGCACAGCCCCCCCAGCACCCACCTTCTGCATCCCCCAGACACCCACCCTCGCCCGCACAGCCCCCCTCGGGCACCCAGCGTCTTCCCCCTGCCCAGCCCCCACCTCCAGCACAGCGCCCCCCAGCACCAACCCGCACAGCCCCCCCAGCATCCACCTTCTGCATCCCCCAGACACCCAGCCTCGCCCGCACAGCCCCCCTCGGGCACCCAGCGTCTGCCCCCTGCCCAGCCCCCACCTCCAGCACAGCGCCCCCCAGCACCAACCCGCACAGCCCCCCCCAGCATCCACCTTCTGCATCCCCCAGACACCCACCCTCGCCCGCACAGCCCCCCTCGGGCACCCAGCGTCTGCCCCCTGCCCAGCCCCCACCTCCAGCACAGCCCCCCCAGCACCCACCTTCTGCATCCCCCAGACACCCACCCTCGCCCGCACAGCCCCCCTCGGGCACCCAGCGTCTTCCCCCTGCCCAGCCCCCACCTCCAGCACAGCGCCCCCCAGCACCAACCCGCACAGCCCCCCCAGCATCCACCTTCTGCATCCCCCAGACACCCAGCCTCGCCCGCACAGCCCCCCTCGGGCACCCAGCGTCCGCCCCCTGCCTCCCGCACAGCCCCCACCCGCGCAGCCCTCCCCAACCCCCACCTCCTGCACAGCCCGCCCCCCACAGCACCAACCCGCACAGCCCCCCAGCACCCACCTCCTGCACCCACCCAGACACCCACCCGCGCATCCCCCCAGCACCCGCCTTCTGCATCCCCAGACACCCAGCCTCGCCCGCACAGCCCCCCCAGCACCCACCCAGACACCCACCCGCGCATCCCCCCAGCACCCACCTTCTGCACCCCCCAGACACCCACCCTTGCTTGCACAGTCCCCGCTCCAGCACCCACCTCCTACATCCCCCAGACACCCACACAGCCCCCCCCCCCCCCCCCAGGTGCCCTGACCCCTCCCCCCTTGCATCCTCCAGATACTCATCTCCCACCATCCCCCTAGACACCCAGCACTTACCATCCCTTCAGCCACTGGCATCCCCTAGACAACCAGTGCCCTGAACCCCCTGCATTGCCCACCTCTCCCAGATACCCAGTGCCCATTTCCTCCTAGTCCCCTGTATCCCTCAAAGACACCCAGCAAGGGCCAGCTGTCCTTAGGCAGTGATGGCCCATAGCCCTTAACACAACTCCTGGCACTACCCCCTTAGCCGACCCATAACCCTGGCTCCTATGCAGAGTCTCCAGCATGTACCCCACCCATCTACCACCCAAAATGCCTCTACAGAGCTTTGTCCAACCCCCCCCCCCCCAATTCTTGACTCCTACAGAGCTGCTTGCACAGAGTCCCACTGCGCCCTGTCCCAGGCACCCAGCAACCATAGCTCCAGAGCTTCCTGCAGTCCCCATTAGCCTGGCCATCGCACTCAGCCCCTCACCCGCACCCTGGGCCCAGCATCAGCACTACAACCAAAGCCCTGTACCTGTATAGATCCCGCCTACACACCCAAGCAACTCAGCCTCAGCACCTATACAGAGCCCCTGCACGCAGAGAGAACTAAGTGGTTGTACTGAGTGCCCTGTCTTCCGCCCGTCAGTACCCATGACTTCTCCCCCAGCAGCATACGTGTGTCTAACCCAAGCCTCCTTTCTGAGACCCCATTTAGGCTCCTATGCAGTAACTCCTCACTTAAAGTCATCCCGGTTAACGTTGTTTCATTGTTAAACTGCTGATCAGTTAGGGAACATGCTTGTTTAAAGTTGTGCAATGCTCCCTTATAACATCTTTTGGCAGCCACCTGCTTTGTCAGCTGCTTTCAGGAAGAGCAGCCCGTTGCAGCTAGCTGGTGGGGGCTTGGAACCAGGGTGGACCGGCAGCCCCCCTATCGGCTCCTCTAAGTTCCCTGTGCAGCAGTTGCCCGGCAGGCTGTGCTGCTCCTGCCCTCTGCCTTGGAGCTTCTCCCCGAGCCTCCTGCTTGCTGTGCGGGGGGTAGGGGGGGGAAGAGAGGAGCTAATGTCAGGGTGTTCCCCTCCCCCCTGGACCCCGCTTATCCCATCTTCCATAGAGCAGTGGGGACACAGGACAATCCTGCAGGGAGCTTCCTGGTCTCAGTTTGCTGATCTAATTAACAGGGCAGTGTACTTAAAGGGGAAATGTGCATAATCTCGCTCTCTAACACACACACTGTGTGTGTGTGTGTGTGTGTCTGTCTCTGTCTGCCCTCCCTTTCCTGCTGCCTTGTAGAGTGTGAGAGTTAACCCTTGAGGGCTCAGCCAATTGCTAGTTCATCATTTAGCAGTATGACATTCATTGGGAAATATCCCACTATATATATATATATATATATATACACACACACACACTCTCTCTGTCTCTCCCCTCTGGTGAAAAAATTTTCCCTGGAACCTAACATTAATTCTTACGGGGAAATTGGATTTGCTTAACATCGTTTTGCTTAGTCACATTTTTCAGGAACATAACTACAACGTTAAGTGAGGAGTTCCTGTACCTTATTCTCTCCCTATGACCCAAGCAGACCCTTTCATTTTCTTCTTTCTAAGCATCTCCTTGCAGACTCAACACTCACTTGATACCAGCAACAACAGAGGCCTCTTTCTGCCCATGAACACTGACTGCTTCTGTGCAGAAAACTGCAGTTCATACAAACACCTTTCCCCCCCCTCAATTGGAATGTTTCATATATGCCTCTATTGTACCGTCAGTTATTCAGAAGAATTTCCTACTGGAAATCTGTGGGGATGGCTGCTTTAATACTGATTGCATGATGTAGCCCATAGGTCCGGTCTTGCAATGAAATGGTTTTGTGTGTGTTTGTGTGTTTGGGGTGGGGAAGGATAACTATTCTCTAAAGAAACATATTATTTGCCTCTTTGCATCCCTCTTTCGTGTCCTCTGGGTCTTTGTTGATGAGTAAAGAGAGATTGTCAACTGGAAATCAGTTTAAAAAAAAATTAAAAATAGTTTCAGGTACCACCCCCGAAACTGTCTGTTACAATCCAGTTGTATAAAAGATCAAACAAACAGGGAAAACTCAATCTGACTACAGAAAGAACTGTCAAATGCACAAAGTAAATAACCTGAAAACATGAATGTTTTTCTCTAATATTAAAGTAATCATACATTTAGCATGAAACCAACCAGCCGGTTGTTTTTAAGTCGATGGTGTTCCTTTAAATTCCTGCATATTGTTTAACATTCCAGCAGAACAACAAAATCAAGACAATGGGGAAACTGAGTGAAATGAGAGGCTTAATTTTTGTTGTTTTAAAGGTTGATGAGATATACATATAGTAGTAATTCTGCTGAAATTGTTCTCAAGCATTAATTTCCTCAACTACATCTGGCATTAAAGCCAATATAGAAAGAGATGCTGTTATATAAAGTGAAAATCAGGCTTGTTACTGTTCTGTTTGATACTGAAACTTTGTCCTTGAAATTCTGGTCTGAAGCAGCTCCTGGCTTGAAGTGGCAATCCTGAGGTATTTAAAAAAGTGCATATCTGCTTTCTTGATATTTTCATTGTGTGTTGTGTGAGAGGTTGTTGAGTTGTTTACAAAGTGTTTTTGTTTGCAGAAGAGAATAGCTGCATGTGATACAGAGGTTAATACCATGTCACTGTAAAATCCCATCGCTATTTAGTGAGGATTTCAGTTAACCTCAATTTCATAATGCAATTAAGTTGGAGCAAGAACAACAAGGCACCGATTTTGGTTATAACTTTTGTGTAGCTGACCGCTTGCAGTCAAATATTACAGTAAACCTTTCTAAACACTTTTCTGATACTGTACTAATTTCATAAGAATTATGACAGATATTCATTGGCAAACAAGCTGAAAGGGCAAAATCCTGAACAATTCTGTAGACATAAAATACACAACTACAATAACATTTTTCTCAGTTTCAAAGCGCTGTCATTTTGTTTAGTTCGCTGTTGGCACGTTTTTGTTCACTTACCTTTGCTTTGTATTGTTTGATTTGTTTACTCTAGTCACATGAATGTGTCTCTTTACAGTCTTAAGGATAGTGACCTAAATGGCTAAAGCGGCTCTAGAATTTGCCGTAATGATGAAATAATAATCAGCCTCTTTTTAGAATCAGAAGTAAACTTTGTTGTTGTTTTTTATTTAGAAGTTTGTATTGACAGATGTCATCTGCTCAATTGTATCCATATTCCTTGGCAAAGTGGGAGATTGGGAATATGGGGAAAAAAATGAAGCCTGATTAAGCATTAATACCCTGTTAATACTATGTTGCATTTTATTACATGATACATACTGAAGTGTAGGTATTCTGAGTGTGGCCACATCATGCCTTTCATGTTTTTGTCTCATTTTGCAAGGTTATGTTTCCATTGCACTAGGTTAATATTACCTTGTGAGCAAAGTAGACTAAATAATTTACCATTGTCATTATGCTTTTTTTATTAAATAATGTGCACACACCCTCCAGCTGACACCATAATACCCAGCATTCTTAATATCTTGTTACAATATATTAAAGGATATGTCTACACTGCCCATGTTACAGCGCAGCACTGTGATGTGGGCAGTATAGAGACGCTTTATGGACGGGAGAGCTCTCCCGGCAATTTTTTAAAAAAACCAACCCCACCCCAAACTAGCGGTGGTAGCTTTATTGCTGGAAGCGCAGCTCCTTGTAGGAACTGTGCATATTCCAGATATTCCAGGCAAGAAGTTTGGCTTATAGTTTGACTTATATTTGCTTGTTAGGTGAAAGAATATGGGGTAAACTATTTGTAAATCTGAGACAGTGTGGCCGAGTGGAATAGATTTGTACTTTATTTCAGTCTGTGTCAAGACTGACCCTAGTAGGGGAAAACTGGCTCATTTATTTTGGAGGGGTGATATTTGGAAGGGGGGTTGGGCTTGTTTGCTGTGCAATGTAAGTCTGAATGACATGATGAACAATGAATTTGGTTGGAGGGGGCACAATGGCTGTAGAGGTGGAATTTATTGAAATGTGAATTGCTGTGAACCCTAAATAGAGGAATATCATTTGCTTACTAATACTTAATTGCTCCTGAACATGTTTTTTAGTTTTATTATCTCAAATCATGATTGTATAATGAGATGCAGTGGTAGCAATACATTTTCTTGGCATCATAACATGCCTTCTTTGTAAACATGTCTTAAAACAGTAAACCACTTCATCACGGAAATGCTTCCTCTTGGAACATTCTGTGAAGGTACATGAGGCCAGGGTTTGAGTTCCTGAAGAACAGCAGGCAATATAGATTGAGGGTCCTGAAACAGGACAAGAAACAGAGGGTCATTGTTTAAAGTAGCTCAGTGGAGCAGGACAGAATTATTGTGAAATTTCCAGGACATAAATTGTAACCGTTCTAAAGTGAACCAACACACATTGTGAAGGGGATGCGTCAGTTCTCTCACTGTCTCTGCACACAGCCTTGTTAACTGCAGTTATAGAAGGGCAGAGACAATGGTAATTTTAGAATTAAAACCTTTATTCTGTTTCATAAAAGTTTCATAACTAATTACCATTTGGAGTGTGTGTGTATAGTGCCAAAGGCTTTTTCTCTCATTTCAGGCCTTTCATATTTTGGAAGACATAACTGTTCTTGTGGTGCCCCATTGGCAGTGGGAGATGTTATTCCAAGCTGCTGGAGGGAAACTTGTGTGTATGCAGCTGAAGTATTCAAATGAATAGTAACTGAACAGCACATTTGAGTGGAGTGGGCTAGTCAGCTATATGGGGGGGCCTGAAAAATACACACCACTCTGCAATGTGACTAAGTATCTGGAGTGCCTGCTTCAAGAAAAGTTTGCAGCTGTCAGCAGCCAGGATTGGGTCAGAATCCATGAGGGAATTAACATGAATTATCCTGTTATTGCTGCATACAAATGCACTGAAATCTGCAACTTTACTCCATCCCTCACCCAGCACAGTTCTGGGGAAAAACTGCCATCACACTTGTACTTTGAAGAAATGATTTTGTGACAAGTTGCCTGAGGTGCAGTTCTTGTCCCTGGTCTTCTGGTATTCGCTCTTCAGCCTCTTAATATGCTCCCTGCACTGATCACCTGTCCAGAAAATCTTGGAGAGCTGGCAGTTTTTAGCTATCTGCTAGTATGTGTGATAGTAGTTCCTTCACGTTAAAGTTCTCCATACTTGATGAAATGGGAGTCACGGAGCAAGGGGATTGACGTACAGAGGAACTGGCAGGATTGTTGCTCCCATTTTGCTTCCTAGGCCATATTCTCCACTTGTCTGCCAGTTGGGCATGTAAAAGGCATGTCATTCAGGCAATGGTTCTTCCTTTCAGTCATGCAGAGGACTTGCCTCCCTGGTTTTTCTGCTCATTGAAGAAATTGGGATGCAAAGGAGAAGTGGGGAGGCAGAGAGTGAGAATGTGATTGTGGAAAGTTTAGATTGGCTTATTGAGGAAAGGGGGAGCTGAACTGTGAAGTGGTGGGTAGGAGAAATTGAATTGACTTATCAGGGTGGGAGGCAGTGGCTTTGGGTATGTTGTGGACATTTTTCAACTGGTCTAGTAAGTTCCTTTGTATAGGTGCAGAGGCAGTTTTTTAGTCCCTATGTTTTTTAACATTTTTAAAATGTTTAAAAAAAAATCCACTTTCACTCTAGTAACTGCAGTAGATGGGAAGCTGAAAACATATTGTTGAAGTTTAACCTTGAAGAAATGGTCTGTACTTTTGTCAGCCTGCTCCCACCCATCTTTTCATTTGTTAATCTAACAGGCTTTACCCTCAAAAGTACATTATTGGAATATTTTATGATAGTTAAGCACAGGTATAGAAAAAATAAGATTCTCTTGCCAAAGAAATTGCTTACATGGAAACTTAAAAATAAGCTGCTCATGTTTGTGGTACAGTAGAGAAGCTGTAGATTTAGAGTTTACTCTGCTTACAAAAGAAACACTGTGCAAGTGGAGGGGATACTACTGTTGTAAGTAGTTCTAAATAACACATTTCTGCAGAAAACAGGAACGAAAAGAGGTCCCTTTTAAGCCATACATGGTCCTTACTGTGCATTGTGTCTGGGATTTCCTGCAAGACATTTCTGTGAAGTAGCAAGAGCATACTTAACACAGAAACAGCACAGTGAAGTCATTGTGTTCAGGTGCAGGAACATTTTAGGGGTTTTTTTTTTTTTTTTTTAAACTTACCTGGCAGTGTATTTAAATAGCTAGTCAGTTAGGAAATAATTATCGATGTACATGTTTCCAGTACAAATACAATACTGGAGGTAGAAAACAGTTAATTTTGAATGAAGTTTTCAGTTTTTCTGTAGCATGTGAAGTCCTTGCCCCCCTTAACTCTCTTTTTATTAAATGGACCAAAAAGTGATGCGGTTACTAAATTACTGCAAATGCAAATTGCTGCTCTCCACCCTGTCCCTATATTATAATAAGTATTTTAAAAAATTCACAAACTGGCTGCAAATGTAATAGTAAGTATATCACATGATCTTTTGACAGTTATAAACCTCATCTCTGCATACCTCCTCTCTTGTACCACCCTTTGTCATCATTTGTGGTGTTATGTCTTTTTAAATTGTAAGCTCAGGGCAGATTTTTGTCTGTAAAATGCCATACATGTCTGTTTAAATGCTATAATTCTTTCCCATGGTACTATGCAGCTACATGAAGAGACATACTTTATATTTATATTGCATGTATTTATACTTATAAACAGTGGAAAAACCTGTTTGCATTGCTGCCATTTTCAGAGGTGGTCATGTAAGTACTTGGTACTTAGTTTTCCCCTCAAGCCTCCAAATTGAACCCTGAAATGTAGAACCCTGACTTCTTTACAAAGGGTTTGGATGCCTTGTGAAATTTCCGTAAAATTGGAGTTGCCTGCTTGTAAAGGGCACATAGTCTCCCTGATTTTATGCTGAAAACAAAGCAATTGTGTTAGAACCTTTTCAATTCAAAATAGTGAATTTTCACCTTATGGTGAATGTGGGGAAAATGCAGAGATTTGTGCATGGCAGTTTTATTAGCATTTTACTACTTCCTAGTATTACTATTTTGTATATCTTTGGGTTGATATAATACGCAAAAGATAGACATTTAAGGACTCATTTGTCTGAGTAGTCCCATTGACTGTTTTTGCCACTTGAGTGAGCTACATCAGGAACAGGCCTGTAGTTTAACAAACCATGGAACTTTGGGAGACTTATTTACAGATACACTGATTGGAAATACTTCACACACTGGAATATGAGCTTTCTTATGTTCTTTTCTGTGTCTATTTTATTGAGATCAAAAGATTACTGATCTAGGGTAGGTTTCAGTGTAGTAGCCGTGTTAGTCTGTGTCAGCAAAAAGAAAACAAGAAAAATACCTGTGGCACCTTAGAGACTAACAAATTTATTTCATGTTTCTCTAAATGTATAAATATCTGATTACTGTATGTTCCATTCCATGCATCCGATGAAGTGGGTTCTTAACCCACGAAAGCTTAGCTGAAATAAATTTGTTTGTCTCTAAGGTGCCACAGGTATTTTTCTTGTTTTCTTTTTGATCTAGGGTAGAAGAGCGGTTTTACCTAAAGCTTCCATTTTTCTCCTGTAACTTCTGTTCCCTACTTCACTACACACAACCCATGTGTTCGGCACATTTGTGTAGCTTTACAAGACACCTGTAATCTAGAGCAAGCTGACTTCATTGTATAAAACAGAACACACATTCATCACAATTCATTCAGTTCCCATCACTCTGGTAAGCAGGCACCTAGAGCTTACTCCTAATACCTGCTGCATCAGCCATGCTGTCTAGTGTTTGAGTAAGAATGGGTTGCTTGCATTTGAAGTTAATAATGTAATATATAAATGTATTCTTTACTAATCATTGTAATCATTTGCTTATTTAATTCAGGGTTTCATATGATGAGGCTTTTATTATGGCCAGTGACCCATTGGAAGGCTTTCATGAAGTGAACCTAGCTTCTCCCACTACACCAGATCTTCTTGGAGTGTATGAGCCAGGGACTCAGGAACCAACTACCTCACCCAGTGTAATCTACCGCCCACATCCTTCGACTGTGTGCTCTACGCCTATCCAACCCAATGCATTAAATGTTTTTGACCTCCCCACACAACCTGTTTATTCATCTCCAAGGCACCTAAATTGTGGGGAAACATCAGGCAACAAGTAGGTTATTGATGATGATTAACATATCTGATTTATTTAAATGCAAATCTTGTTTATTTATTTAAGTGGTTTACATAGCATGTCTTGAGTAAAAGCATTATGAATATCTTTAACATCCTATGTTAAATTATGCTTATAGTGGCACATTTAACAGCAAAATTGACATTTCTAAAAGTATTATTCCTCTTAGTGTGTGTTCTTTTTAAATAAAGAAATGTCATTTCGTTACAGCATCAATGTTACAGACACGGTTCCTTGTTCTACCTCTGGACCCCAGAGTGGGTCATCCAAACACAGTAATTCCAGAAAGGAGAGCAATAATGCAGAGAGAGAGTTTTTGCAGGGTGCTACACTAACGGATGTTTCCAAAGGGAATGAAGATATTTTTGGGCTGAGTACAGATAGTCTGTCTCACTTACGGAGCCCATCTGTACTGGAAGTAAGAGAGAAAGGCTATGAGAGATTGAAAGAAGAACTTGCAAAAGCTCAGAGGGTAAGATTTGTTTTATTGTATTCTCTAATGATTTCTGCTTGCAGAATAGAGAGATTTGTACTGCCATGAACTTATAGATGGGTCAGAAGTCAAACAGACTGGGTCTCCCATGTTTTGCAGGATTATCACTACATCGTCATATTATGTAACCTGATCCCGAATATCTGCAGTGATAATGATTCAAACCTCCTCTGGTAGAGTTTTCCAGTATTGATTCTTCTTGTTAAGAAAAACTTTTTCTGTAATGTCTAAATTTAAAACATTTTCTTTCCTTAAACTTAGGCCATTCCTCCCTTCTGAGAATAAGAATAATTCCCTTCTGTTCTAATGTTACCTTGTAGATATTTATAGACACTGATAATGTACCTCTTGAGGCTTCTCTCTCTCACATTACATAAATGTAGCAGATGCCATAGAAAATAGAAATACTTTAGAATACCGGTATTCACATACTACAATGATGTATCATAGGGAATGCATGTATATGAAAGAAGAAATAACATCAGTGGCACTCTTCACAGTACCATTATGCCATAGTTCGAATGGAATGCTGTCTTCTGTTAGATAGAATAGCCTTGTTGTTAAAGCTTGTGACTGGGAACCAGAACATCTGGTTTTATTTCTTGTTCTTGCTGCAAACTGACATGTAACCCAGAGCAAGTCCCTTAAACTCTGCTTCTGTTCCTCATCTGTAAAATGGAAGTAATACTTTTTTACCATGCAATGTGCAGAGGTGTAATTCATTAGTATTTGTAAAGCGCTTTGCCTTCCTTGGATGGAAGGTGTGCTATATAAATGCAAAGCATTATTATTTATTGTGTTAACACCACTTTGTCTTTCTTAGAATTGCTAGTTTCCTGGTGGATGTTACCCAGTTTGTAGCTGTGCTGTCTTTTCCCTCTCTCCACATTTATTTGTATTTAACTCCATCTTGCCACATGTTCGGATCAGTCTTCCTGAATGCTTCCCCTCCTCCCACCCCCAGTATTGGATGTTGTCATTAATTCTGTCATGGCTGAATTTACCCCCTCATTATGATTGTTAATGTAAATTTTAAATATGGGTTCTCATATTGTTCCTGATATTGATATTTTTCCACTAAAATAATCACTCTTAGCCAACTTTCAATTCTTTGCTATGGTGTTTTATTTTGTTGGAATTTGGCAAACAAAACCAAACCAAAAAACAACCGTGGTTAAGTTTTTGGGGAAAGTCGATCACTGTCACCAACCAATTCATTGAAGTTTTCTAAGTTTAAAGTTCCACTTTACAGAAAACCTCCAAACACTTCAAAGTACACAGATGCATAGCTAGAGTTACCTAAACAACTTCAACGTAGCCCTGGTAGTGTCACCATGAGAACAACTAGAAAATCTGAGAGAGCCTTATCTGGGAAGTTTGAAATTGGGAAACTAATGTCAACGTAACTGCCTAATGGGGCTCAATATTCATGTATGTATTCGAATATGCCTTCTCTCTCATCTTCTGAGAACTTTGTCCAGCAGTGTATTAGAGGGAACAGGGCATGTACAATACTGATAGTGTTTCTGGACACTATCTGTTATGCTAATCATTTGGATGGTGGTGGAAAATTCACTTCTTCCCTCATAGAGGCCAGACATTTTAGTCACTTCTCAAGATGTTTGGCACCATCAGCAAGATTGCAAAAAGGAAATACCCTAGAATTTCTGGGGGTCTCAGTGACAGGTATGCTTACTCTGCTTCAGTCTAGATGAGCCACCACATCCAAAGCTTATCATAAGATTGCGGGAAAGTTTGGGTCTGACATAAGAGCCAGGGTTGCATTCAGCTTTATTCTAGACATTTCTTGAATTCAGAAATCCTAAAGCATTCTCCTGTCCATTGAATTTCCCTCTTGCAAACTTAATTTTGTCTGAGCTCTTTGTGAACCTCCTTTTGAACTTATTCCTGCTGTTTCCACTTTCTCTTTCTAATCCTTAATCTTATTCCTAGTGGCTATCTCCTGATAAGAGTGTTGGAGTTGGTAGGAAGTTGATTAAAGCTCTCTAGTAATTTATTGGAACTACACTGTATCTTTCTTTAGATTTAAATGTCTCTGGCACCAATTTAGTGCTACGAGTGTGCATTCCATAAATAAAAAATACATATAACATAGCAATATAAAGGACTGCCCATCCCACCATGACAGATAAACAGTCACCAGCAAGTATAATAATTATATAAACCTCAAACCCACCCCTTCCCAAAAGCCGCCTTAAAATATAAAATCATTTTGCAGCATATCCAGAAGGTTAGCCAAGACAGGCTCAGGTGGACCAATGCAAAAAAGCAATCTTGTAGTGAGAAAACTTGAGTTGACTCCGTCTCATCAACTTCATACTGAAAATAACAGGGACACGGGGTCAGTCAGTGCAAGTAAACTTTCACTTCAACCCATGATGGCGTCTTGTGTGGGCTGTTCAAGTTTGCAACTCATCAGCTGTATTCCTTCATTAAAGCAAATATCAAGAAACTCAGAATGGCTTCAAGGGAGTTCCTTTTGTTTGTTCCCCATCTTAAGTGATTGGCATCTCAGAATTGTCTTTTGTTAAGAGCTTATCTGGAATATCTGATTATGCTGTAGCATTTCAAGGAAAACCAGACTTCCCATAAACAGAAGTGCTGAGAGCAAGCCTCTTGGTCCTTAAGCAGTTAAAGGTGAAGTGCAGATCCTGGCGGACCATGCTGACATACTTTATCAGTTGTGTATATATGTGGCACTATATTAACACTTTGTTCATGAGGATCTAGTCGGGTAATAAAAGCGCTACCATTGCTATCTATCTGCACAGGGAGACTATTTTTGACTTTTGTTTTTGCATGCAGGTTAAAAGTTTGGGTGAAATAATTCCATAGTAATTTTGTGAGTTTTCAGGTTTAAAATAATTTATTTTTTTCCAAGTAGCTTAATCTTTTTTGAAGTAGCCAGGTGGGGAGTGCCACTAAACCAGCTGTCTCAGCTTGTGCTTTTGATTTCTCATTACTCACAGCTGAGTTTAGCTAAGTCTTCAGTAACAGTTTCAGACATAAGAGAAAGCTTTAAGCATCTGTCTAGATATCTTTACTTTTAAAGCACATCAACCCAAAATATTTAGCTTGTTTGACAATGTAATATATAGTATATTATGTTCCTCCTAAATAGCCTGGAAACCTGCCCAACAGGATTTAAGATTTGACATGTCTAGCCAAACTTCTAAGAGCAATAGGCTATGTATGGTGTCCTCTGCTTTTTTATGATGTTTCAGTAGCCAAAACTGAACTCCTGCTTGGACAAGTTTATTGTTTAAATAAGTTTACACTACTAGTCTTATTACTTTGGCAGCCTACACTGAATCTTAAAAAGGCAGTCTTTCCAATCACCACAAGCTGAACAGTTTAAAAAAAAAAATCCATGTGTCTAAACAACAATATTTTATATGTGAATTCTGTCACTTTAAAGGTTTAAAAGTGGGCAAAACTAGTTTTACCTTTCAATGTGACTTGAAGATCATGCTTGACCTAATATTATTTTAACTTCCTTTTGACTGATGCATGTAATGTTTCCTTTACAAACCGTGAAGTTGAAAACTAAGTGCTGGTATGTTCCCTCTCCATTGTAGAAACATACGGGGCCTGAATATTCACCACTCCTGGATCAAAACCTGCCTTTTCCCTTCTTCAACTCCCCTACTTTTTCCTCAAGAAATACAGTTAAACAAAAAGGAACATGAGTAAATATAAACTTGCTGACCTTCAGTGTTGTCTTCCCTTGGGTTTATTTTTCTGTTTAATTCCTTCATTGTGCTTTGTTTCTCTCCTTTTATTTCCATGGTCTTCCTCTTTTTTCCTCTTTCTTTCTGTTCTCCCACCACAAGATATGCATCTGTCTCCCTCCCTAGCCTCTTTCATTTTTCTACAGCATTCTCTTTGGGAAAGCTAGCTGCTTGTGTATGGAATAATATATATTAAGTTGGGAGATGTATCTTAATTGCTGTGCCTTTGCATACATAGTACCTCTCGAAATAGTCTTTCAAAAGAATTAAAAGGCTGCAGAGCGTAAAAGCAAAAAACGAAACTTTCACACAAACCCAAAATAAACACAACTCCCAAATTAAATAAAAAATCTACAGATTCCAAGGTAGGTGGTCCTATAACTGTGCCCTGAGGCTTGTCAAACTGTAGTTGTCCAAAAGCAGGATATTAGAAAATTTTGCTGCCAGTGTTATCCTAGGAATTGAGACTAAGAGCTCAATTTGGTGCTATGAAGTGAGATGTGGTTTCTCATGACTACGTCCTAGGGTGTTTAAGCTTTTGAAGACAATTGGGAACACCTTCAGTTGCATCCAGAACTGTATAGGAAGCCAATGCAGAGATTTGGGCATTGGTTCTATGTCTTCATAGTGATTTCCTCCCCCAAGGGAGTGTGAGGTTGGGCGGGTGGGCAGCTGAATATTCTGGGTGATTTTCAAGGGAAGTCTTAAGTAGAATGTATTGGAGTACTCTATTGTGGCAGTGGCAAAATTGTGAATGACTGAGTTCTACATCACAGTGGAGTGGCTGTAGCCTCATGTCCCACTCTGGGGAATGTAGGGTGCTAAGACCTAAAGTTGTAACCTGAGAATTCAGAAACTGTGATGGCTTCAAGAATATCCCCATTTTAAAATATCTAAAAAACCCACATTACTGGGTATTCAGTGGTGCTATTTTATTGCTTTCATTGAGTGCAAGCCCCACCAAAAATGTGTGTCACGTGTAATGTGATGTATTGTGGAGTGCAGTGTTAACATGCTGCCATTTGGAGACATAGTGGGAACCTAGAGGCTTCAGTAAAAGTGGCTGCCAATGAAGTAGACTAGCTCTATGTAACTAGAGGGCAGCAGATGGAGGTGGTGTTAAGTAGGGAATACAGGCATCAGTGGAGCTGTTTCAGATCACATGCACACCTTCCCTGCTACCTCTTTTGCTTTTCCAGACCCATCAACAAGTGGATTGGAAGGATTTCTGAGCCTGGTGGTGGATGTCATGTAGAAGGGAAAAGAGTTCTGAACCTGGAGTCTTGGATAGGAGAGAGCTTAGAGCTGAGGTGGGAGGTAGTTCTGAGCTATTGCAGGTTAAGTAGGAAGATGAGGGCTTCTTGACTATGGAGATAAATGATTGTGTGGGGGTGTATATGGAGGTGCTTCTGAGTTGGTAGGAGTTGGTTTGGAGGGAGCTGATGTAGTCTGACAGGCTGTGAGCTGGAAGGGGGATGAGTTTGGTTGGCTCAGATGAGTGCAAGGGGAATTGAGAGTCAATTGGTTAATGAGTTGGTGTACATGAGGAATGGTAGATAAGAATGAGATTGAAAGAGGGGAGGTTGTGACAAAGACAACACCAAAGGCATTAAAGTGGCATATATACTGTTTTCTCCCACCCTGCCCTTTCTTGTAAAAGGTCCCAGGTTTTCATTTTGAAAGGGCCAAGCAGTGGGGGAAGGATGAGAGTGCCCCCCCTTTTTTTCTTCCCACTTCCTCACCAACCTCCCTTATACCTGTCAAAAAACTCCAAACTCCAGTGTTTCAGTTTTTCACCTTGAAAACATGATCGACCTGGGCACTGTGGGAGGTTGCCACCTGCAGCGCTATCACTTGTTTTGGGCTCCAGCTGCCACTGTTCCTAACTGTATGCAGCATTCTAATGTCAGGAAAGACTGGCAATAGGAAGACTCTTCTGAGCTTTTCCTTCCATTTATAAAGTATATTCAAGAAATCTTGAACCATATTATCATTTACACCAAGACTTCTTTACACTGCTCTCTGCTCAGTGGTAAGACCTTAAAGTGGGAATAAATGTAATTTATGCCCACTTTACAATGTTCTGGCAGTGTAAAGGGGCCTGATAGGGGTCTTAGTGTAAATGAGATTAAGCCTCCCACTTGCCAAGTTTTAATGATATAGTAGACAGTTATAAGTAGAGTTAAACTGATTTGATTTAACTGCATATTTCTGCCTTTACAAGAAGCAGTGATATAACTAGACTGCTGTTTTGGAGTTAGCTAGAGCTGTACTGTAAGGAGGCTCAGTGGAGACAAAACTTTATTAAAAATTATATAAAAAAGATTCTGAGAGAACTGGGACTCCTTTTCAGACAAATGTTTTTCTTTAAAGGTAAAGAAAATAAAACATTATTTCTTTAAAATAAAATTAAAAATTTGAAAGATGTATATTGGCTATATGGCTGTATCAAGCACTAGTGAAAGCAGTACTCATATTGTCACAATACAAAACTTATGAAATTACCAAACTTCTGGAATCTTTTTATATATTCTCCTTTTGGTTTCTATATTCTGTTTCTGTGAATGTAGTTTTCTGTATTTCAGGAAAGAAGCTTTTTGTACTTCAGAGAATTTTGGAAACACATTTAGTTTAGTTGTATTTTTAGATCAGCCTGACAGGTTGCTATATAGAAGGAAGAACTAGGTATACCTATACAGCATTAATGTTATTGCCACTAGTGTTAAGATCAATGCTTTGAAAGGTTTTATTTAGAAAAGATTATCTGTTCCACTGATTTACTTGTGGCAGAGCTTTAAAAGCCCACAAACTACTACATTAAGTTAGAATAAATAATTTTCAATTTTCCATAGGAGCTGAAATTAAAAGATGAAGAATGTGAAAGACTTTCTAAAGTGCGAGATCAACTTGGACAGGAATTGGAAGAACTTACAGCTAGTCTGTTTGAGGTTTGTTTGAGTCATTGCTGAGATATAATTAAAGGAGTCTGGGCAAGGTGTGTTATGTAGCATCAGTACATTGTACTCTGATACAGAAAAATCAAGCTTGTAAAAGAATTTGTGGTCTCAAGGCATGGGCCTTTTGAAGTGGAGACTTGAGAGCAAGAAATCATATAGCTTTACATGTATATGAGAGAGCGAGACCTCATTAGCCTTGTTAGTCTGCCTACAGCACCCAAAATGAGGGATGTAAGAAAAAATAGACCAAAAGCTTAAAATGTATCATTCTTCTCTTTTGTATAACCATTTTCTGTCAAAGCCAGATTATCGGTCTAGAAGATTGCATTAAAAAGTAGTAAATTTGGGGCCACAATGAGGGGGACAGAAACATGCATAACTCATCATGCTTCCAGCTTTTAGATTTGAGGCCAGGTGCATTGCTCCCCAAAACTTTGAAATCTATTAAATATACACAGTTATTTATGTGCATTTATGTAACCAGTCAATATAGAATCTGGTTGCACAATCAGAAGCATAGATATCAAAGGGGATCTTTAAAGTTAAGATAAGGACAGTGGTGCCATCATAAAGAGAATGAATTTGTGCCATCTCAGGAAACCATTCTAAAGATCTATTTATACTTAAATAAGGCAGCATCCAGATGACTAGTATTTAAAAAAAATTGAGTTCAGAGGCATATAATTGGAAAAGAATGAATAGAAGACTAGAAAGAGTAAGGTAGAAATGTGTGTGATGGTAAACAAGAGAAAGGAGAGGGGAAAATGAGAGAAATTGGGTAAGTATTTCACATTAAAAATAAATATACCTCTGAAACATTAAATTGATGCCATGTCACAGCATCATGAAAAAGTGTATTTAATCTGCATTTGATATGCAAAACATGAAATATAGGGTATTTAGTAACTTTTCTGAAATGTGTTTAAGCTTTCAACACTCCCAAATGTTAACATACCACTGAAGCTTTACTTCTGTGATTACTTCATTAGGGCCTTGGGCCCTGATCCTGCATTGGGATCCACAAGCCTGGACCTTTGTGTCTATGCAGAGTCTCATTGGCTTCCTTGGGTCATTGAATGGGCCACAGGGGCTTGTACTAGTGTAACCTGTGTAGAGGGGAGGTAAGTCAATCTACTTACCAATTCTGTGCTATGGAGTTCCTCTCTCTGAAGTATTTATACAGACCATGAATTCCTATCATCGTGAGAGACTACAGCCGGATTTTCTATAGGAACCATCTAAATACTAAAAGTGGAAATTATAATAAGATTCACTTTTTCTCATCTTGGGAATCCAGTGCCAGTCTTTACCATCAACCAGTTATGCGCGTGCACACAATTCATAATTTAAAATTCCTTTTCATGAATAACACTCCAAAGATAAACTGTTACAGCACAGCATTACAATGCACCCTAGCTAGATGAATATCACTAACTAAAGATTTTGTTGTTTTCTTTGAAATGAAGAATATAACAAAGGACCTAAACCTGAAGCTACATATATATGTATATAATTCCTTACAAAATAAATACAGGAATTTGGGATTCAGACAATTGGAGATCTTCCTCCTTCACATAGGCTCACCCTGAGTATTATATTGACAAGTAGGTAAAACATTTAGTTATATTATACAACCAACTATTTCAGCATCCACGCTGTTGCGCACATAAACTTCAAATAAGAAAGAAAAGAAAACTTGATAATTACCACAGCTGTTAGGCTCCCACACTGTCTTTGGTTCAGTGATATTTCACCTCCTGAAGACATTCGGCGTCCAATCTGCAATTCTTTCTTAATGGTGTTTCCCGGTTTAACTCTTACTGACTTCTGTAAAATTACAGGAAATGGCACTAAGATTCAACCCAGAGATTTAGTCTGGGTTACCCCGACAGCTCTATCTTCTCCCTGCAGGACTGGGTGGGATCTGACTGGTCCTCCAAATGGCTGCCAGTTTTGTAACCCTGACAGAACTCACTACTGATTGGCTTGCCACCTTGTCTGGGAATGTTTCCATATCAACTAAGAGCAAGTAGAAACAGCAGCTGTAATTACAGCAATGAGAGTGTTTGGCTGAACACCATGATGTAAGAAAAAGAAATAGGGGTTACACTAGCATATCCCAGTGCAGGATCCAGGATTTATTTTGTATAGTTTGCTGTGTGTTTTACATCCCAAATACTTAAATTGTAGTAATATGACACACTTTGTTTTGTGAGATGCATCCCTGCTTGGAAACTGCATGGTCAATGTTAAATGTACCTGTACAGATTGTATAAACGTGTGTTCTTATTCCTGCATGTATCTGTTGTGATTGAAGGTAATCTTATAAACCCATAATCTAGAGCTCTCATGTAAGGCAAGGGGAGCGAAGTCATTCTTGCTTTAATGATTTATTATTTTTTCTTTTATTTATATAGCATCCAAAAATGTGCTAGGCGCTCTACCGATATAAGCTACGTCTGTGTCCCAAATAATTTATAGTCTCATCCTTTGTGTTGACTTCCCTTGGCACCAGCCAGTCACAGCAGTTTACCCATGTCCAATAAATTGCTGAATCAAGGCTTAAATAGACATAACACATACAGACAAAACGATGGGAGGAATAGAGGAGAAGGATGTTGGTTTTTCTTTTTTTTAAATCGTAACCCCTTAGCTCTCTTCTGTTTCCCTTTATTAGCTGAATCTTGCTTCCTTACTTGGATTGTTTTTAACATGTTACTATTTACATTTTTAAAATGTAATTTATTAATCTCTAGCCTAATATATTTGTTTGGTTTTTACATTGCTTATTTTCCTGTGTAATTTATTTTTACTGTTAAGTATTAGACTTCATATATTCATTTAATGAGCCTTCTTCATGCACAAATTAAGATTATTGAGGTTGGTTCTGCTGGCAACAGGGGAGCAGAAGCAGACTCCTTTCTTTGAGTATGGAAGTGTGCCCATGTTGCTTTTCCTGCTACTGGTTGTCTTTCTCAAGAGAGGAGGGGGGGTACTTCAGTTGGCAGCCACCAGAGCTTGATTGGAGTTTGGAGATCCTGCCAGCCATGGTGCTTAGGGGTTGGTTGCTAGGGATTTCAGTTGCCCAGTGTCTCTGATCAGGGCCAGTGATACAGGGGCCCGCTGATCCCCTTTGTTTTGCCATTGCAAAAGTAATAGGTTTGTAGATCTTTTAAGTTGTTAACTATTTTATTTCAATTCCAAGAGACATCACAAATCTTACTCTTTTTATATGTAATCTTAATGAAGAAATGAGTTATGTCATTTATTTTTAAAGGTTTTTTTCCCCCTGGATTTTGTAGGGTGGCTATTTTATGTGAAACATGTACACTACAAAAACATTTGTTTTATAGGAAGCACACAAAATGGTGAGAGAAGCTAATGTCAAACAAGCTACTGCAGAAAAACAATTAAAAGAAGCACAGGGAAAGGTGAGGTTTTTTTCCCAAACTTATTTTCTGTGTATTTTCTATTTTATTAGTGTTTAAATCCAGAATTGTTCATGGGTGAAAAATGTAAAGAGGATCCTCACTTGTGTAAACCTATGCTAATAATTACTGAATTGTTCTGTGCCATCTACATATACTGTCTATAAATGCTTTTGGGCGTGGCATTGGATTTTTCCAGCACAATGTTGAATAGTTGGCAGTGGACACAGCAAAACCGCAGTGCTACTGTATATAGTGCTTTAAAGGTATACATGTTGCTGTTCTTTATGCAAATCAAGACAATTACATTCATTATCCATATTTGAAAAGTATCTAACAGTGTTGCCAATTAACATTTATATCATGCTATAATATGTGCCTAGGCTGCAAGTACTTAATTGTATTTTTTCATTTTCAAGATTGATGTCCTTCAGGCTGAAGTAGCAGCTTTGAAAACACTAGTACTGTCCACTTCACCAACATCACCAACTAAGGAGCTTCAGTCTAGTGGAAAAGCTCCATTTAAAAAAGGACATGCAAGAAACAAAAGTACAAGTAGTGCTATTGGTGGCAGTCATCAAGACCTCACCACAGTGCAGCCAATTGTGAAAGACTGCAAAGAGGTAACAGTTCAAAGATTGTGTTCTTTTTGGCTAGTGGGATGTTATTAAAATTAAAATTGTGTATGGCTATGGATGTGTGTGTAAAATCTTCGTGCAGCACTGATTGCTTTCAGAGATTTTTCTGTTAACTTCTGTTTCATCTTGGAGTTCCATGTCAATAGCTGGTGAATTTCTGAATCTTCCTGTTTACCTTTAAATGCTTTCTTTGGAGGAGAAGATTCTAAATATTTGAAATATTGTAAGATAGTTACCTCGAGCATTTGGGGGGGAGGGATAGCTCAGTGGTTTGAGCATTGGCCTGCTAAACCCAGGGTTGTGAGTTCAATCCTTGAGGGGGCCATTTGGGGGATCTGGGGCAAAAATTGGGGTTTGGTCCTGCTTTGAGCAGGGGGTTGGACTAGATGACCTACTAAGGTCCCTTCCAACCCTGATATTCTATGATTCTATGATTCTGTGATTTTCTGCAAGAGTTTTTAGACTGTCAGCTTTTTTTTTTTACATTTGGAAAATGTGTGAGACTTGGTTAATTTCAGGCCTTTCTGTACTATTGGGCATAGAACTCGGAACAGACAGACTGACACATAGTAAAGTCAAACTATAACTCTGAAATCTAGTTAATCTAAAAAAAAAAAATTTAAAGTAGCTTCCTACACCTGCTTCTTAGTCTATTTGCCAATTTTAATTGTTTTGCAATTACATTAAAAATGTTTTTCTTTTCCTTGTTGCTGTGCAAGGGAAACAAACACAAAGGAAACTGACTGTATAGAGGAAACCAGGAAACTAATTATATACAAAATGCTGTTACTGCACCATTATTTTTTAAAGGACTGTAATATAATTCTCTAATCTTTCATATATTAGTAGTCTTAGCTGCTGTTTGTAAAGATGGAAAAAATATTCAGACAGAAGTGTAATTTAAATTGATCGTATCCCTTTTAAAATGTTGTTCCATTATAATTCACTGCTGACCTGATGAGGGAAAGAGTGGGGATAGAGAGATACACATTCAGCAACTAGAAAGAAAACGAATAGGGCACTAAAAGTACAAAGCAGAAAGCCAAATAAAAAGAACCAAGTCAGGAGCAATAAGGAGCGCTTTTCATGTAGACTTGGTTTCTTTTAAATATTGGATGAAGAGGGAAACTGAGCAAAATACAAAAAATAAATGCAGTGTAAATAATGACTGTTAAATTTCTAAAATTGAGTAAACGCACACAAATTATTCCTTAAAAAAAAAAAAAAAAAATTTTTTCCCCCTGTGGGTGACTCTTTAAGGTATTGATAAACCATTCATTCTCTCATGCCTGAGAATTTTTCTTTTGATTGAGGCTACAGGGAATGTTCCTTTAGGGAACAGAATACACTTATTGGGTTTCATTTGCACAATGAGATTGGTGGCTTAGCAACAAGGGAATTTACTACCTGGTTTAATTGAAAGAGCTGACTTTGATTATATCTAGGTGAAAGTCAAGTGAATCTAACGGAAAATAAATTGGCCTGCCTAAATTCTGTTGGTTTTTAAAAAAATGGATTATAGGAAAACGGTAACATGCTTAAAGATCAAGGAAAACTCGGACACAAATGGATAGACTAGAATAGTATACAGGAGGTTAATATACATAAACTGATCTTTTGAGTTTAGTCAAGCAGGATTGTTCTAGTGTGAATTATTTTTCCTCTGCAGTGCCTCATTTACATAGACTATTTTAAAATAAGGTTTAAATTAAGGTTTAAAAATCATATTTGCTTTCTAGCAAGCATACCATAAAATAAGCATCATTAAATTCTCAGTTGGGTGTGTCTGCTTGTTGAACGTTACTTTCCTCTAGATTATGCTATTAAAAGTCAATGTATTAACATTTTAAAAACTGTAATGCGAAGAAGGGTTATAATAAAATATAAACACTCGTAACTATTCCTTATGTGGTCAGTAACGCTGATGATGATCTACACCAGGGGTCTCAAACACGCTGCCTGTGGAGTTATTTCCTGCAGCCCGCCATAGGCGCTGACTCTCCTGCACTGCGTAACCCTTTCCGCCCCCGCTCCCTCCCCGTGGTCACAGCGCAAAGTCGAGAGGGAAACTGAGGCTCGCCTAGGAATTATAAAAATGTTACAGAAAATTTCCACTTTGTCACAGACACTGTCCAGTGTCCCAACAGAGAGACCCCTGGGCAATGCGGGGGGGGGAGAGAGAATCTCTGGGCACCCAGCACCCCTAACAGAGACACCCCTGGGCTGGGGGATAGTGCCCGGTGCCCGTAACTAACAGTCTATCTGACGGGGGTCTCAAACACGTGGCCTCGCCTCTTCCCACCCCTTCCCCAAAGTCCCCGCCCATGCCCTGCCTCTTCTCCGCCTCCTCTCCTGAGTGCGTGGCATCCCCACTTCTCCCCCTTCCCTCCTGGAAAGGCCTAAGCTCCACCTAACAGCTGTTTGGCGGCGGGAAGCGCTTGGAGGTAGGCGGAGGAGCGGGGACGCGGTGCGCTGGGTGGGAGCTTGGCTTCCAGTGGAGTCGGCGTCTGTGGCAGGTCGCAGGAAATAACTCCGCGGGCCTCATCTGGCCTGTGGGCCACGTGTTTGAGACTCCTGCTTTAGATGACCACATCTTCCCCATCTCTTATTTAAATGGTTTTCACCCTTCCTCACCTCACAATCTCGACCCTCTTCAGCTTTCATGCTGTTGACCTACCTATCCAACTCTTTCCCTCCTGCTTCCCTCACACATACCTCCTCATTTAACAGATCACTTAGGTTTGGTTGCCTTACAAAACTTTTCAAATTCAGAAAATCATGCAATGGACTAACTGAAAGGATGTAACAGGTGCACAGATGTAAACGAATTACTAACTTCTTCCAGTTAAACAGTTGCTCTTGTCTGGGTATGCCAAGGGTATCCTGACTTCAAGACTTCAGTGACTTGCCAATTTCCTCTCTTATCTCTCTTTTTAAAAAAAAATATTTCAGTGCCCTAATACTGCAATAAGTTCAAGGTGTACATGAAACGAAACAACTTAAATTGCTTATTTTTGTAAACTTAGGCAAAATAGAGATTTTTTTTAAAAAAAAGTATGGTTAATGTGCAGCTGCTGGAGCTTTAGAATAATATTTAATAGTGGTATTGGTTCTAATGCTTTTTGATTGAAATGCAGGTATTATAAACTGTTCAGTTTTAGCACAATTGCTGTAATCCATAAAATTGTAACTAGAATATAACTTTTTTTGTTTAAAGAGTATCTTTCTGGGTTTGTTTGTTAGGCTGACTTATCTCTGTATAATGAATTCAGATCCTGGAAGGATGAGCCGACTATGGACAGAACATGCCCTTTCTTAGATAAAATCTATCAGGAAGATATCTTCCCATGTTTAACCTTCTCAAAAAGTGAGGTAATGTATTTATTCTGTCTAAAGGTTGATGCTGTCTTTATGTAATGTACATAGGTACTTATGGAACAGTTGTTTCCACATGTTTTACTCAGTACCTGAAGGCTGTAAAAATTATTTCTTCACATAGTTACATAATATTTAGCTATTTGCCGCATTATAAAAAAAAAATAGCACTAGTCAAAGTGAAGGTCTGAAGCCTAACTTAGAGTGGTGAGATGTTGTACAGCAGTGATCACCAACCAGCCAGTAGATCGCGATCGACTGGTTGATCCTGGAGCTTCTGACAGTCCATTGTAATCTCCAGCCGCTAAAAGTTCAACGGCGCAGTGGGGCTAAGGCAGGCTCCCTGTGGCAGCGCAGCCCAGGGGAGGGAGACGGGCAGGGATTCTCCGCACACTGTCCCTGTGTGCAGGCATCGCCCCTGCAGCTCCCGTTAGCTGGGAATGGGGAATTGTGGCCAATGGGAGCTGCGGGGATGGTGCCTGCAGAGAGAGGCAGCGCGCGGAGCCATCCCCTGCTCCAGGCACCGCCGGGACGTGCTGGCCGCTTCCGGGAGTGGCATGGGGCTGGGGGCAGGCAGGGAGCCTGCCTTAGCACGGCTGTGCCACCACCCAAAACCACCTCCTGAACCCCTATCCTAGCCCTGAGCCTCCTCTTGGAGCTAGCACCCCATACCCCCTCCTGCATCCCAGCACTCTGCTCCTGCCCGGACCGGCCCTCTCCTGCATCCAAACTCCCTCCCAGAGCTTGAACCCCTCACCCCCTCCTGCACTCCAGCCCCCCTGCCCCAGGCTCAGGTCAGAGCCCCCTCCCACACTCTGAACCCCTCAGCCCCAGCCCAGAGCCCGCACCCCCTCCCACACCCCAATGAAAGCCCAGTGAAAATGAGTGAGGGTGCGGGAGAGCGAGCAACGGAGGGAGGGGGATGGAGTTAGCGGGGTGGGGCCTCGAGGACGGGGCAGGGTAGATCCTGGGTTGCATTTAAATTCAAAAAGTAATCTTTTGTGTAAAAAGGTTGGAGACCACTGTTCAGATTTCCCCTTCCCTAACTCTGTCACTGTATCCAGTACTAACTTGCAGTTCTCTTGCTATTCCAGACATGACTCTTTCAAGTAGAGACTTTCTTCTTCTGTCGCTCCTTCAAACTCTGGTGTCCTCAGGGATTGGGGATTGTGTACTTCCTCTTATCTTACCAGCTACCGTTTAGGAGTGACATTGTCCATTTACTGTCTCTCTTACTTATGCATTTATGTAGATGGCCATAAAGGCCACAACACCCTTTACTCAGCAGACACACGTCTCCTCCTCTTCCAATCTATCAGATAAAGTCAGGCTTTGGAGCAGGCAACCAGGGCTCTGGTGCATTCTACTTTCTTTGCGGAGGGAAGCCTTAGACAGAAGGGCTAAGCTCAGAGAAAAGTGAAAGAGTTGGGAACATAATTGATTTTGGATTCAACCAGTTGTGTGAATTTCACCTTCATTGTTTTGTTTTTTCCCCCTGCATTTTGAATTTTCATTTGTTGCTGTAAATATTTTCCTAGCTTGTCGCTTTGATCGTGTCATCCCTCCACTGGCACCCTCTTCTCTATCCTATCAAACCTAGGCTACTTGTCAGCACTTTCAAGGCCCTTCATGGCCTATCCCTACCCTATCTATTATCATTCACTACCAAGCTGTTGATACTTACCTCTGATTGGCCCATGATGCCAGCCTTTATAGCTCACTTGTTACATTTTCAAACAAGCACTTTTGTGCTTTCTCCCTTCCTGCCCCGTATGCTTGGGATGTGCTCCCCGTAAACGTGTGTAAAGCCATTTTACTGTTCTTGTTCAAATCATTCCTGAAAACGCTCCGCTGTGGTGATACCTATATTTGAGCAAGGCTGGGCTAGGCTGCTGTTGTGCTGCCACAGCCTACCATGCTGACCAATATTGTCTCGTTTCCTTGTACTCTCCTGTTGGTTGGTCTGTGTTCGTTTATCTCCTGTCTTATACCTAGTTTGTAAGCTCTTTGGCAACGTCTTTGTGCTGTGTTTGTACTGCACCTCACACAGTGGGGGCCTGGTCAATGACTGGGGCTCCTAGGTACTGCAATAATTTAAGTAGAAAAGTTACCTTTTTTATCATGCAAACCATTTTTATTTTTCATCCACCAGATAATCTGTGTAGAACTGAGAGCTTGCTCTTCCCTTCGGTCAAACTGGGCTTTGCTGATCATGGCCAGATATATTTTCTCCGTGCCTTTTCTCTGGTTTCCACCTATTATAACTTATTCCATCTAGAAGCCCCTTGTACAGTTTAATTAAAAATATTGTTAGTCGATTAACTGGACAGAGGAGACTGTACAAGGATAAAATACGCAATCCCCCCTGCCCCAAGCCTTGCCTATCAATTTTATAGAAAGATGGAGATGCAAATAGTTCCAAATGAGTGTGGTGAGATCCAGAGTTAAAAGGAAAAAAAAAAAAAAGTAAGAATTCTCATGTTTCAAGTAGGAGGGGTATTACTGTCCCATGAAAGGGGACATTCATTTTGATTCCTAACCTCCTCCTCCCCACACCCCAAAGAAAGAAACACAATCTTTTACAGTAAATTGTAAATGAGATCAAGGCCTCAGGTGGGACAAAAGGGATGGAAAGCTGTTGTAGCCAGTAAGCAGCCAGTTGTATATTTGCTGTCATGGGGAAATCTAAGGCTGGTTCTACACCACTCCTGGACCCCATCCCCAGGTTTGCCAGTGATGCTGTGGGGTCTGGAAGAGGTGTGGCTGGCGCATGCTGCACTCCTAGGATCACTATCGGCATGAGAGCTCATTACATACCTTAATTGTTTAGAGCAGCCCTAAGAGTGTCCTAAGCTATGCTGGAGAAAGCACAGAACTGGCCCTGGTCATTCCTTCTTTGCGAGTTTGCCCCGTCACCCGCACACAGCACTTACAGGTTACAGTAGAAGATTCAGCCCTAAGAATAAAATAAATTTGTTCTTGGATCTTCCTAAAATACAAGAGGCAAGATTGATCTTTTCAGCTTACAGAGATTCATTTGTTTGACAGCCTCTCCTGGCACAGTGCTAAATTTTCCTCCTTCATACAACAGTCTCATGCCTTCACTTGATTGGTGTATCACTCTATCATAATTCATCCAATTCTCTTTCAAATGACCATTGGCACATGCTCTGAGTAGCTATTTGCATATTGGTTCATTTTCAATCCATGTAGAGCAGTACATTAACTTCTTTCAGTACAGTGTTTTATCTGTATGCTCCAGTAGTTCGTATATGCGTCTCTAATTTAAATAACTAGGCCATCTTACTGTTTCCCCCCTGTAGCCCTCTCATTCTGTTAATTGCTACTGTAGACTTATATGTTGCCTGAAAAGGCCAGAATGCAGCTACTAGCACTTGTCTGTGCATAAATGACACTGTACGTGGAGTGACCAACTTTTATTTTCCTTTAAGTATAACCAGAATAACTGACTGTGTAAACTAAATGGTAACTAGATTAAGTTGTGATGTCTGCTTATTTGATTAATTGAAAATTGCACTTACTTGAATAGTTGATGTGTTATATAAATTCTGTATAAATATGCTGTGAATGTGAACTATTTTATTTCTTGGGGGAGGGGCAAACAAAGAATATTCTGTTTAAACTAATTTAATACTGTATTCTGTGTGTTGATTTGTAAAATATCCAAAGCAGAATGACACCATATACGCGGTAGCAAAGAACATTGGTACAGAGTAGTTTTAATAATACAATTAGGAGTTTAGTGGAAACCATTGAAGAATAACCCTTCACAGGACTATATTAGCCAAATAGAATTGTTGAGTCTATTTAAACAGTCTGGGCTGATACTGAGTCACATCCAGCTTAGTTAGCATATCTCCAATATGTAAAAGCACTTTAAAACAATGAATCAGGAAAATGAGAGTTAGGGAAAGGGGTATTTTAATTGCTGCTCTTATATTTCCAGAGAAAAATATTATCAAGCCTACTTTGATAACATTGATAATGATCTATTGTTTTTTAGGTATGCTATAAATTAATCGCTTTATTCCTTCCTGAAAATCTTTTAAATAATAATTGGCTTTAAAAAAAATGTTAAGTCAGTGTCCAGATACTTGGACTGAAACACTCCTTGCTTAAGAGCATGTTTGATTTCAGCTTAAGAAGAATAGTTTCACTATTAGTCAATGCTTAAAAAGAAAACAAACTAGACTTTTTGTTTTTGTTGTTCTAAATGCAGTTACCTCACATCTTGGAGTTCAGGGTTATTTGGAGAGGAGCCTAGGAGTTAGGACCTTTTGGTTTTATTTACATTGACATACAGGGCAAATTTTTAACCCATCTATAATTCAGTTTACCTGTCTGGGGAGTTGAATTTGCATGTGTAGACTTTGCTTTGATTAAATGATATTTATATAGATGTAAACCTCATATTACTTCAGTGCAATGGATAATGCCAAACTGCTTCAAATTACTTTCTTTGCTATCCTTTTGTAGTTGGCTTCAGCTGTTTTGGAGGCTGTTGAAAACAACACTCTGAGCATTGAACCAGTTGGCCTGCAACCTGTTCGATTTGTGAAAGCTTCTGCAGTTGAATGTGGGGGACCGAAGTATGTTAAACCAAATACTTTAGTCATATGAGAGGCACAATATTTTTCATCTAGCATTTGAATGGTTCTTGTGTTTGATAGAACTGTTGTAACTGTTACATGACCCTAGTAAAATGGATATATCTTAATCTTTTATTTATGGCCTCTGCATCTAGAATATTAGAATACTATGCTGAACTTTGTTAGGGGAAAATAAATGAGGACAGGGACCATCTTTTTGTTCTGTTTGTACAATGCCTAACATAATGGTGTCCTGGTCCATGATTAAGTTTCCTAGGTACTATGGTGGTAATAAATAATAATAATAATCACATATGTAAAACACAGGCAGAATAACGCTGCAGAAAAAGCCCGAGGAATTTAATAATCTTTTGATGCGTCACTTAAGACAGACACATAAGGAAGAGTAATATTTAATTCATTAAAATGATCCAGTCCTTGACTTAAGGCTTCAATTTTCTCTGCTGCTCTTTTGTGTTCTAAAGCACCATCTATACTTAAACAAAAATAAACCTTCACAAGGTCTCTTTCCTAAAGAGTGTTTGATCTAACATCAGATAGCTAAGTTACATGCAGTAAGTTAAATTGCAAGAGCCTGTGAATGTGGACACCATCTGAGGGGACACTATCCATTGAAAGGCTTCATGAAAGAAGTAGGTATGAAGAAATAGAGAGTGCAGAACGGAATGAGTAATATTCCCAGAACAGGGAAGGAGTGAGGGGAATTAAGACAATGATGGAGGGAGGTTCTTGTCATACAGAGGATATTGAGTAGAACCTCTGCTGCGCCCCAACCAGGGCTGCAATAAAGAGGGAGACGGCTTGATTACCCACACAGGATTCAGATAATTATTCCCACAAAGTACTGAGAACTAAGCAGCATGTATTCTATGCCATATGGCACTGAAGTAAATATCATACCAGCAACTGACCTGGTGTAGTGGGACCTAATGATTTGTGCGCATGTCTTGAGTCCTGGTAGTAATGATACAGTTATGGCTGTGGGATTAAGTTGATGTTTAAGAATATGCAAACCCTTTAATGATGTTTGGGGTTCTGCATGGTTCAAACATAGTGAGTTTGTGACTCTTCTCATTAGACAGCTTCTTTGAAGGAAGATTTAGAATTTTTTTTTAAGGTATGTCAAAATATTTTCCTTTTCCCCACTTTTTTTCTGCTTATGTTTTACATGTGTGGTGGTGGTGGTGGTGGTTGTTAGCACCATAATACCTAGGAAACTTAATCATGGACCAGGACACTGTTATGTTAGGCGTTGTACAAACAGAACAAAAAGATGGTCCCTGTCTTAATTTTTCCTCTAACAAAGTTCAGTTCCCCATCCCGCAGGTAGTCACTGAATAAAATGTTTCAGATTGCCTTCTGTGTTATTACACATTTAATACTTTACATACATATTTAATATTTTGGAACCAAAACATATTTTGAAGTGCTGGAATTTCCCATGAGATATACATTCCATTTTATGATCAGTTATGTGTTTAATAACAATTTTGTCATGGAGCGCTTCCTAGCAGGTTATGATTTAAATAGCTAACGCAGGCTGGTTACCTGTAGGCAATACCCTAGACTGAGGATTTTGTCATTGTTAGAAAAAAAAAAATTAGCTTATAGTTTTTTTGTTGTTTTTTTTAAAAGTAGGTCATTAATATTCAAATGCTATTGGAGCACCACCTTCCGAGCTGGGCGCCTGGCCAACAGCTGGGCCGCTCTCCAGCCACCCAGCTCTGAAGGCAATACCGTGACCTGCCCTGCAACTCCCTTTTGGGTCAGGACCCCCAATTTGAGAAACACTGGTCTCCCCCATGAAATCTGTGTAGTATAGGGTAAAAGCACACAAAAGACCAGATTTCACAGCGGGAGACCAAATTTCACAGTCTGATGCATTTTTCATGACCATTAATTTGGTAGGGCCCTCTTTATTAGTTTTAAATGAATTGTAGTGAACTGCTCTTCTCGCTCATGTGACTTGATGTGTTTTATCACCATCACGGGCTGTCTCCTATTTCAATCAATGGGATACATGTCACAGTGGTTTCTTTGTTCTAAAGCATTGGTTTCAGCTTCTAAATTATTTTTAGCATATTAAAAGGACTTGTATAATCATAAGAACATAGCAGGAGAAATTTTCTAGCTTGCTAGCTAGCTTTCTATCCTCTCCCCAAAAGCTTTGCCAAAATTGAGATCAGCTAGTCTGATGAACACTGAATGTATACTTTTTATATAAACACAACAGAATATTTTAGCTATTGTGTTTTTAGTTGCTTTTGTTTCATTTTTGAAAAGTGTGGGGTTCTTATACCTCCTGATTTTGGATTATGTAGAATGGAAGGGAGAAGAGCAAAACACTTCTCATGTCCACTACTCACCTTGGCATAGGAACCTAATTTACCTGTGAAATGTGCAATTACTATGTTGGTGGATGCTTCAGAAAAATCTAAAACTTTTTTCTAGTTATATATATCAAGCTTTTATTGTAGCAACAGTTTTTTCCATCAGATAAAGCTGAAGATGAATTATTCCAAATTGTAAATACCCACTTTTCTGCTGCTAAGGAATGTAGGTGAAAATCCCTTTAAACTTAGTGCCTTCCCTTAATTGTTTAGCTGGATCACCAATGGCTAACATGGCCCTTCCCGTGGGACTCAATGTGTTATATCTGCCAGCATGCTTATATTCAGATGCACACAAACAGTGGTGGTGGTAGAGGGGAATGGACCTGGTCATTTAACCCTAGTTTTCAATAAGGCAACCCAAAACATTACTGACAGGCTTTCACTTCAGTCCCTCTATTCAGGATTTTTATAGTACCTTGAATACAAAGTGCAATATAAACTTCAGCATAAGAGCAAAATTGATTTTATAAAAATACATCTTACACTGCTCAAGCCTGAAACATTTGTGTAACAACATAAAATATCAGTGCTTTAGGACAAATAAATGTAATATCAAGCACAATTTTTTAACTGCTTTTTAAATAATTGACATTAACTCAAAATATTATAGCATATTCCACAGATGAGGAGCTCTATTGGACAATCCCTAGCTCATTGTTTCAAGTTATATTCAACCAATTTGAAATGTAATGAATGAGGGAATATATTACTAAGAATGATCAAGTTTTCTCAGCTTCTGCCTTAAGGGTCTTGAAGATGATAAAATTAGTAAAATTTAATGGGGCACGAATGTTAAAATAGAATAGGCATTGTAAACCATAATAGTTGACAACCTAGAGTAGTAATTGAAAACTACAAATCAAGAGGCTAGAAGGGGAATTCAAGCAGCTATTACTACATATTTTTGTATAAAACAACTAAAATAGCATCTTATGTCCTAAAACTTGCAAGCGTTTGCGTTTCCAAAATGCCATTTAAAGCAAAATAAGGACATTTTATATTTTACAGGAAATGTGCTCTCAGTGGACAAAGTAAATCATGCAAGCATAGAATCAAGTTAGGGGACTCAAGCAGCTATTACTATATTTCTCCTTTTTGCCGATACAGGGTAAGCATTTACCTTTATCTTGATTTCATTTTGAGCTCACATTGTGTTTCCATACAGATATATGTAATACATGAGAATAACCGTTTTTTTTCTTTCCCCCCATTCGTTTAGATCACTTCGGTGTGTAACTTCTTTACATACATTCGGTATATCCAACAAGGACTTGTGAAGCAGCAGGATGGTAAGTGGAGAACTGTAGTTTGGTACAGATGTAAATATCCAGTTAAATGGTGCATCTGTGTCTAAACATACCAAATACTCACTTACGCACAGCAATAGTGACATATTACAGAAAGGTCCTGTGCTGATACCTGTATACTAGTCATTACATGAGGTGTTCTCATACAGTATTTACATGAACAATGGTAGTTCTGAGCTTGGGGTGTAAAAATATGCAGGCGAAGAAGATTGCAATCTCTTAGCCAAATGCAGGTGGAAAATATGCTTTTAGCCGCTGCTATTAGGACATCATGAAGCAGACTGCTTAGACCCCCAGTTTACAATGTGAATGACAAACAATGGGTGAATTTTCCAGTAAAGGGAACCAATGATATTGCTGCCATTTCCTCAGGCTGTTTCTTTGACCTGCCAACTTCATTCTTGTCTGGACTGAGCTTTGGACAGCTAGCTCTAGCCAAGCTCCTATCTAGGTTAGTAATTAGGAAAGCAGCTCAGCTGAACTGTTCAGTTCAAGTAAAATGGATACATAGAACTGGCTATGAAGACACTGCAGCCCACAATTTAGATTTATAAAATTTTAGAGATATTTTGCAAACTTACTGCTTTTTGGAGTAGGCTTTGAGCTTCATTTTTTAAGTGCATTAAGCTTGCAAAGTTTCATGGTTTCCCCCCCCCCCCCTCCCCCCCCGTCAGGAGGGACAGTTATGATTATCTAATCTGGCTTGCATAGCATAGGTGTCACAAAATATCATCCAGCAATACTTGCCTCCAGACCAATAATTTGATTGAATTAGAGGATATCCCTTACAATAGCGGTCCCGCACGCCCCCCTAAAGGGATGCAGAGGAACATTTAGGGGTGTGTGGTGGGGCCTGGGACAGCCTCTACAGGGGGTGGGGAGGGAGCTCCACCCAGTCCCACTCCGCCCCCAGCCCCACTCCATCCCCAGCTGCAGGTCTGGTCATGGCAACCGGCTCCCGACCCGGACTGGTCCTGTCCTTGGCCGCTGGCTCTGACCATGGTCCCACTCCTGCCCAACGCCCCAGCTGCAGTGCTGGCCCTTTTCTCAGCCTTGGTGGCTGACTGTGGCTCCCGGGAGTGCGCAGGCCAAGTGGGGAGGGGCGCAGACAAAAAAATGTGGGGACCGCGGCCTTAGAAAGACATAGAGACTTTATTTAAACACGTCAGGTGATGGAGAATGTACTATATATCCCTTAGTAAGTTCCAATGATTGATTATCCTCATTTAAAAATTTGCCCTCACTGTTAAGTTTTGCTAACATGTTTGAGGCAAATGACTACTTTTTATAAAAGAGTAAAATGTCACGGGTTCAGGACTATCTGCACCTTTGACCCCCCCCCCCCCCCCCCCGTCTCTGAGTGCACCCCTTCAGGAGACAGGCCTCTTGCCTTCCCCACTCGCAGGGTGGAATCCTGCAATTCTCCTATCTTCAGACTTGTTTCTGGGGCACAGTATCCTCTGTGATTCCTCAGCAGCCTGACTGGGTTTGAGCCCTAGTGATCTTCCTTTTGGGAGCTATGACTAGTTTGAAAATACACAAAACAGCCTGTTCAAAACAAAGTACTGTTTAATCTGAAGAGCAGGAATGAGGCATAACAAGAAAAAGGGTTTTCAAGTGAAGTCTATATGCATCTGTCTTACCTAAAGCCTAAGTAGACCTACCTTATTCAGACACCCTCACCACTGCTCTGCACCCCTGCAGTCTCTGTCTCCCTCTCCTGAACTTCAGGGGCTCAAGGTTTGTAACCACTCCCAAGTTCTTTGTTTCTCTTTCTCACTTGGAGTCTCCCAGAGGTTTCAAGCTGAAACCTTCCCCACCAGCCAGACTGGTGGAGGTAAAACTTCAGAGGAATTGACACCTGCATTGTCTTTTTAAGTATCAGTGAATAGAGGGGTTATCAGAAATGTTTGTCTGCTTTCCTGTCTAGGTACAAACTAACCTATACCTAAATTAATCCTTAGTAATCATATTGCAAACACAATAACAATCATATCCATAGACGGAATGTATAATAATTATAAAATATTACAGGCAGCTTCCACATCCTTCACAATCCATTGATTTTCTTTGTTATCAGAGTAAACTTTGCCTTGTGCTTCAGCGGCTAAATTTTCATAGCTAATAATATAGATGCTTTTCAAGAAATTCCCATAATTGCTTGTTTCCATTCTTATCTCTAGAACTTAAGTAATGTTGATTGACACTTCAGTATATTGGCAACAATGTGTGTTCAATGTGTAAATTGTGTCACTTCTTGTTTACAATGTCACCTGAAAGTGAGAACAGGTGTTCTCATGGCACTGTTGTAGCCGGCGTCGCAAAATATTTACTTGCCAGATGCGCTAAAGATTCTTATGTCCCTTCATTCTTCACCCACCATTCCTGGGGACGTGTCCATGCTAATGATGGGTTCTGCTCAATAACAATCCAAAGCAGTGTGGACTGACACATGCTCATTTTCATTATCTGAGTCAGATGCCATCAGCAGAAGGTTGATTTTCTTTTTTGGTGGTTCAGATTCTGTAGTTTCCGCATTGGAGTGTTGCTCATTTAGGACTTCTGAGAGCATGCTCCACACCTCATCCCTCAGATTTTGGAAGGCACTTTATTTTCTTAAACCTTGGATTGAGTGCTGTAGCTATCTTTAGAAATCTCACATTGGTACCTTCTTTGCGTTTTGTGAAATGTGTGGTGAAAGTGTTCTTAAAATGAACAATATGTGCTGGGTCATCATCCGAGGCTGCTATAACAGGAAATATATGGCAGAATGCGGGGAAAAAGAGAGCAGGGGACATACAATTCTCCCCCCAAGGAGTTCAGTCACAAATTTAATGAATGCATTATTTTTTTTAATGAGTGTCTTTAGCATGGAAGCATGTTCTCTGGAATGGTAGCCAAAGCGTGAAGGGACATTCAAATGTTTAGCATATCTGGCATGTAAATACCTTGCAATACCAGCAAAAGTGCCATGCAAATGCCTGTTATCACTTTCTGGTGACATTGTAAATAAGAAGAGGGCAGCATTGTCTCCTGTAAATGTAAACAAACTTGTTTGTCTGAGCGATTGGCTGAACAAGAAATAGGACTAAGTGGACTTGTGGGCTCTGAAGTTTTACATTGTTTTGTTTTTGAGTGCAATAAGTTGAACTTTCATGATAGTGATTGCACTACAGTACTTGTATGAGGTGAATTGAAAAATACTATTTCTTTTGTCTATCATTTTTACAGTGCAAATATTTGTAGTAAAAATATGCACTTTGATTTCAAATTACAACACAGAATATAGAAAAACATCCAAAATATGTAATACTTTTCAATTGGCATTCTATTGTTTAACAGTGTGATTAAAACTGCAATTAATTGTGATTAATTTTTTAAATTGCAATACATTTTTTGAGTTAATCGCTTGAGTTAACGGCGATTAATCAACAGCCCTAATAAATTTACATGAATACAGCCTACTTCTGAGGCTGTGGCTACCACTAGAGAGCTTACAGCAGCCTTGCTGTAAGCTCTCTAATGTAGCCATTCTAAGCCAACAGCAGAGAGCTCACCAGTCGACTTAATTAATCCACCCTCAATTAACTCAAGTTATGTTGGCAGTAGAAGATCAACATAGTGCTTCCTACACCGGTGCTTAGGGCAGTGTAACTTATGTCACTTGGGGGTGACTTATTCACACCCCTCAGTGACATAAGTTACACCGACATAAGTGGTAGTGTAGACATAGCCTAAGTATTTAATAAGTTCAGTGCAAATATATGTAATGCATATGTCACAGGTTTCTGCTAATAATAATTTAAGGAAATTGCAGGAAGTATACTTGGAAAATAACTGACCTTAATTTTAAAGCGATTGAATTTAAGAGGAGGATATTGTTCTGACCAAAAAAGCTTATATTTATCCCAGTTTGTGATATAATGCTTGCCACAATACTGTGAAGATTAAAAGACTGAAAACTCTTTGAAGGGGAAAGATTATAATATGTAACATTGGAAACATTTTCCTATTTACCAGAATTGTTAATGTTTAACAACAATTCTCTGAACTCTGTATTTTGGCTTGATGTTTCAGCTACATCACACTTTTAGGAAAAAAATATTTTTTTAATATAAATTGGGCCTGTTGCTTTATGCAAATATTTTCTCAGATAATTTATACTATGAGTTAAGGGAATATAGGTTTTTATGGTGGCCATCCACATACTGTATCGTATGCTTCTTTGCACTGGTGCTATCTTCTTTTATTTTAGATAGAGCTATATCTTAGATTTCTTCAAGAATTTCTGAAAGATGATGGGGAAAATATTTTACTTAGTTTTTACTCTTAATTTGAGCAATACCCTTACGTTTACTTAGAGCCAGGACCATGATCCTAAGGAAAATGATGTAAGAGTGATGTCTGTTGTTGTCTTATTTGTTTAACCATGTAATTCATTATGAGTTGTATTACTGTAGCGTGTAGGAGCCCTAGTCATTTACTGTACCGTCTTGTGCTGGGGGCTATACAAACACAGAACAAAGAGTGTCTCATTTGCTAACATTTTTCATACATAAAATCATGATTTTTTTGATGTTGCTAGATTACTGTTTACATCCAGTAGAACTGGTTGAAAAAGTGTGTGGTAACCAAGTGTGTGGTGGGGCTGGGGAGGAGGGGGAAGGGAAGAGGAAGTTAGTTTAGTTTTCATTCCCAGGTTTTGAAAAGGAACACTTTTTTCATTATCCAAAAACTTTGGGTTTCCTTCTTCCCTTCTGTTTCTCCACCTTCCTTTTTTTCCATTTTGCCACTAAAAAAAGATCCACTCTTTCAGAAGAAATAGGAGAGATGAAATTGATTAAACCAAAAAAAGCAGCTCAGTTTTTGTTCCACAATTTGTTTTTTAAAAGGGGGGGGGGAGAGAACCCCCCATTTTAATGGAAATTTCTGTTTTAAAAGCCATTTTTAGTGTAAAGATATATTTTAATAATACAATTAGGAGTTTAGTGGAAACCATTGAAGAATAACCCTTCACAGGACTATATTAGCCAAATAGAACTCTTGAGTCTATTTAAACAGTCTGGGCTGATATAGTCACATCCAGCTTAGTTAGCATATTTTTTATTGGACCAGCTTCTGTTGGTGGAAGACGGAGACAAATTTTTGAGCTACACAGAGCTCTTCTTCAGCTCTGTGTAGTTGGAAAGCTTGTCTCTCTCTCTCCCACCCATGGCTCATATCATGGGACCAACACAGCTACAACATTGCAAACAATATCCAGTAAAGTGACTAACAAATACATGTATGACTGCCAAACTTCCATGTTTTTACAGTCTGGTTAAGTACAGCGATGTCAGCAAGGCTGCTATGAGATTTTGTTTTAAAACTGTTCGTAAGGATTCTCCAGAAGGAAAACCATTTCTGGCAGCAGGCACACCAGCAATCAAGGATGTAGAGGGGTTAATAGTTTAAGCCCTTTATGTGGGGATTCAAGGTTTCCTTAATGTATTAGTACTGCACATAATGGCAAGGCCTCTGGACTAAATATTGCCAGTAGATGTTTTAAATTCTTGCATTTTTTACATCTAAGGATTCCAAAGGTCACTTAAAAGAGCTCTAAAAATGCCTTGTTTTCAGGCTGACAGTGTGTGTCAGATCTGCAGTTATAAGGTGAATAGAAAGCCCACTCCTGACTGGGATGACTTCTATCTGTTGAAGGGATGTTTAAAAAAAAAAAAAAAAAAATCATGAAAAACATTGCATGTTCCTTTGCGAAAAATAAAAGGATGGGATTTTGTAATTGGTGAAATTAGCTTTGAAATCATACCACTTTGTAAAATGTTTCTAAAGGTGAAACTACTGTTTGAATGAGGTAGCCTACATATCTCAGTTAAAAACCCTGCATAAATGAGGATAGAGATTTTGTTTCAGTAACTTTTCTATACTTTTTCTATTTTGTACAGCGGATCAGATGTTTTGGGAAGTTATGCAGCTGAGAAAAGAGATGTCATTGGCAAAACTTGGATATTACAAGGAAGAGCTCTAATTCTTTACAGTCTGGCGCATGCGTCAACTTCGATATGGATAAACGCTAAAATGGCTGAAATTTTTTGTCACTTGATATTTATTTCCAACAAGTGGGTCCAGGATCTTTTCTCCTTTTTGCGAATTGCACTAAGTACTGTGATTGTTTTAAACTCTCCTATGCTGTGTATGCTTAGATATGATACTTCAGTTGAACAAAATGTGTCAAGTACTAGTTATTGTAATTTACAATTGAAAACAAAACCTCTGATTAAATAAATGTTAGACTGAAGATATGTTTTTATTGTCTCTTCTACATAGTTTATAATGCAGAATGGGATGTGAACCACACCCCCTCCCCCCCACCACCACCACAGTCACTCTAAACTATAATCTGTATGGTACTGACCCTTAGAAAATAGTTGGTTTGAAGTACATCTCAGAATTTTATGAATAGGTGGGAGTAAATGTCTTTTTTAAACACTTCTAACGTTCCCATCACTGCAGGATCTGGGCACTTGATCATCAGTACAGAAGGAAATATCTAGAGGATTTGGGGTTCTCTGAAATATTTTTTTAATGTCCCCCTCTCCCTACATTTCTCATTTATAGACTTGTAGAGTTTAAGGTCAGGAAGGACCATTAGATCATGTGGTCTGACCTGTGTATAACAGGCCCTTAGATTTCACCCAGTTACCCCTATATTGAGCCAACTAACTTGTTGATTAAATCATAACTTATATTTTTGCTAAAGCAAATCTCCCAGAAAGGCATCCTGTCTTGATATGAAGACATAAGAGAGATTATGCGTTCTCTCCTACACTCGAGAGACCTTTACTACCCAGTATTTATTTCTTGAGAAGGTACTTAAACATTGTAATCAAGTCACCTCTCAATCTACTTTTTGATAAACTAAACAGATTGAGTTCTTTAAGTCTCCCACAGAAGGCATTTATTCCAGTGCTCAAATTATTTTTGAGGTTCTCTTCTGCACCCTCCTCAATTTTTCACCTCCTTTTAAAAATATGGACACCAGGACTGTATGCAGTATTCTATGATCTGTCTCCCTAATACTATATACAAAGGTAAAATCAACTCCCTTCTACTCACTACTTCCCTTTTTATACATCCAAGGATCACATTACCCCTTTTTGCCACAGCATTGCACTGGGAGCTCATACCTGTTGAGTTACTTGTTCTTAAGACTAGTTGAGATAGAAAAACAATTGTACTGTGTAGTATTCAAAATGGGGGATATGTTCAGGTAGCTCACCTCTAAGCTTTTGTGTACCACACAATTCTGTTCAGAGACAATCCTAAGGTTATCCGTGTTAGAACACTGCTTTGATTTCTAATCTTTGTCCTACTCATAGCCACCTTCTGGTTATGCATCCTTTTTCCCACCCTGTCCTTCATTCTCTCTGCATTTATCGGTTTTCTTTTTCCTTGCATCTTTTTTCCCCCTATATTAAGACCATCCAATCAGTAATTCTTTACACATCAGTTTCTGTCCACTACCGTTGCACATGTAAATCATTTCTGCACTCATTCTTAGATGGAAAATTAAGATTAGCAAATTTCTTTCTGTTAATCTCCTCACATGTAGAACTGCTTGCAAAGGGAAACTGAAGAAAGATGATCATGGCTTCTTAAGAAAAATGCTTCTTTGCTCAAGTGCCACTTTGTCTGCTTTTGTGACAAAGTGGCACTTTGCCTGCGCCAGCGGCAAACAGCTGATCAGGATGCATGGAACATGGCCAGCGCTGTATCGCAGACTTACCACACATAAGCACTCTGGGAAAAACAGTAGCTTGTTTTTTATCCTAACAGCAGCTCTTCATTTACAAATATAAGATTATTGGTGGGTAAATTGATTATCAAATTAAAATGTAGAGACAAAAAAGCTTATTTGGTTGCTCTAATTCTAATAAGAGCGCTTAAGTAGTAAACGGATGTTTCATTTATTATTATGAAAGATTCCAAACATACATAGTTTCCAAGTGATTTATTTTAACCTCTAAATATATTTTTGCAAAAGTCTCATTTTTGCACAAAAGTAAATCGAATGAGCTGCAAGATTTAATGGAATAAATGTGCATAACACAGTATTTCAGGAAGGTGTGTGTGTGGAGGGGGATTTGATATAGTAATTCCAATAGTAAAATACCATTTTTTTCCCAATCACTTTCCATTGCCAGCAACATATTGAAACCATTGGTGAAAGGATTCTTTTTTTAAATCCTACCACTGGTTCAGTGATTTCCACTGGTTCAGTGATTTCCACTGTAGCAAGTTGGATGAATTTTAACATTCAATGTCAAAAAGTTGTTAAAATTCTGTTAAGGCAATAATAGCCTAAAGGTCTATTTAATTCAACTGGTATTTTCAGTAGAAAACATGACTTATATGTTCATGGTTATCTTTCTGTGATATACACAGCAATGCTAACTAAAGATCTTAAATTATCATTTCTTATTTTGAGTATTTGAAAAATTAAACTTTTCTGTTGTTGAAATCAGATCATTTTCAGAATTACTTTATTCTGTAACCGAATGATACCTGATACCTAAAACTCTACAATTTACAAACTGATTACAAACAATGCTCATCACAGCAGAAAAGTTGTTTTGGTATCTGGTACTGTTTAGGCACAAAAGGTTTTTTTTAATATCTGAAAGTTTATCATGCACACTTTTTTTGTAGCCAAGGACTACAAAGATATACCCAATGGGTTCTGGCTTCCATGAGGCAGTGACCCTGGCTATTAGTCTGGTCTCAATAAATTACCATCATGTAACACTGATCTGCTATTCTCTTGTCTTCTTTCTCTCCCCCGCCCCTTAAATCCTATTTCCTCTCTATGCAGCTGTTATATTGTAGTGTAAACTTTATGATTAAGAGACCACCCTCTTAGGAGAAACTATGCAGCTCTGTGACTGGATGCAAAAGGATACATAACAGCAATTATACAATTGCTGCCTCTGCAGTGACTTTAACTTCTCTGTATCGGGCCTTCTTGCAGGTTTCTTGAGTTTGCATTCAAATCTTGATATTCCAAGCCAAATGCCTCTTGGAGTTACCCACCATAGATAGATATTGTTGATTTCCAATTTAGTCTTTGGGGTGAGAGGGAGTGAGCTACATGGAGTGCATACAGTATGTTTCTGTGTACATCAGATAAATGAGGAAAGGTGGACTGGTGGTAATGCCCTGGATTCAGGAGATCTTGGTTCAGTTCCCAGTTCTGCTGCAGACTTCATGTGACCTTGGGCATGTTGCTTAATTTCTGTGCTTTAGTTTCATGACTGTAAAATGGGGATACATTATGTATCCTTGTTATGTATCCATATATGTTATGTATCCTTTTGCACTACTTCCCACTGGCATATTATGAGGTTAAATTCATGTTTGTGAAACACTCAAATATAATGCAGGGAGCCATAATAAAAACCCAGATAATGCACAATTATGGTAATCAGTTACATTTGATCATATCAATTTTCATCTATAGTACTTACTCATTTACACATAAATACACTAGTGTGGAAGGACAAATACAAGATAAGTAATTTTTATTGCTTGCTTGCGCATGTGTAGCTAAGGGCATTACTGGGGGCAAAGGTCCTTGAAACAAGGAAGAAATTAGACCAGTTTTACATGAAGTAAAGAAAATATGCTTTCTACAATTTTCCTCCTAAAGTCTTGCCAAGTTCTTCCCTGCATGCGGTAGAAGCTTTGAGTCCATTGCGTGGCATTAGTTTTGAAATAATCAAAGTTCCCTGGGGCAAAGACAATCCACACAGAACATGTTCTTTAGCAGCAGAATGACATGATTATGAACATGTTCAAAAATATATCAGCTGGAAAAGAGAAGACAGTGCAACTGTTTCACAGTCTGCTGTCCCTAAACTTGTGAAGAAAAAAATAGCTTCTACCTTCTTGTCATGGATGTGGTGGGAGAAAATGAGGCTCTGCAGCAGTTCTTTGAAGGTAAGAATACAGTTTCTAAAGTAGTTCAACAATTTCTGAAAGAGAAACTATTTCAGATGGTATGTGCGTCTTAAGACATATTTGGTATTTTTTTTAATTGAATTTTTAGTTTGGGGGAAAAAATATGAGGAAACACGAAGTATTCTGATATTTACACAAGTTCCATGTAACAGGATATAAGAGTAAATGAGGACTAATGACATAAGAGCACTGGAAGGATTCCTTTATGTTCTCCTTTATATAGCAGAGATAGGAATAAAGGAAACAATGATCCCCAGGAGTTCTTAGTCATGAATGACAGGGAGGAAAGTACCAGGGAATGGCTGGATCTCCTAGTAAATGTCCAGAGCTCTTTAAAGAAAATCCTCCAGATATGGCAATATCCATGGAGCTTGAGAACCAGTCCTCCCCACCACAGAGTGGGAGCCAAACCCTGCTCAGCATGACATTATTCTATTGAAGCTGACTGAACATCATTTTCTTTGTCTTTAGTCCTCTCCCTTGGACTTTTTTGGGAGGCTCTAATCTGACCTTCAACGTTATCTAATTTTTTTTCAGTAAAAAATTCTTGGCAGATGTCACACTGATTTCATCAGCCAGACCCCACTACAATCGCCACCTTTCTTCTCCATCACAATTAATATGCATTTTAATATGGCCAAATGTAAATATATACCTCTAGGATCAAAGAATGCAGGCCATACTTATAGGATGGCGGACTCTATCCGGGAATGCGGTGACCCTGAAAAAGATTTGGGGGTCATGGTAGCTAATCAACTGAACATGTACTCCCAGTGCAATGCTGTGGCCAAAAGGGCTAATGTGATCCTGGGATGCCTAACCACAGGTAAAGCACAAAAAGGAGCAAGTATGTTAGCTGGATTTTGCTTCAATTTAAGGTAGTTGTCACATTCACTACATATGATGTCAACTACTATTCTATTATTTGTAGGTATCTATACTGCAACCATCACCATAGTATTTGAGATCATTTCAGTAGTGCAAAGAGACTACACATCTATCACGTGTTTTGTTCTCTTTTGCTCTCCCCAAAGAGAGAAATGTATAGAGTGGAATGTCTTGTTTTGGTAGTTTGTTTTTTTTATTTTAATTGTTAAATGTATCTGTTGCTATGTGTTTGTTAGAGAAGGCAAGGTCAAAGAAATACACCTTTCACTTGGCAAGGAAGATGGTGAGGTTTGTGATGGTCCTTAGTTCCTAGGGCAGTTCATTGCTCAGACCACCTCCAGAGAAGGTCCCGTCTCCCTCAGACAGCTTTACTCTTATTGTTGAGAGTTCCATTGTGCCAGAGCAACTGCTGAATTGACCACAATCTTTGTCCAGGAGTTTTAGGTGATGTTTTCAAGCCCAGGCCATGGAGCACTTTGAAGATATGGACCGAGACCGTAAACTGGATTTGAAATTCTATGGGAAGCCAGTAGGGAGAGCAGAGGACAGGTCTGATGTATTCACAGTGGCCTGTGTTGCTCAAAAGAGTGCTGCAGCATTTTGACTAGTTGGAGTTTCCCCATGAGGGCAGGGGGCTGGACTCGACCTCTCGAGGGCCCTTCCAGCCCTAGAATCTATGAATCTAAGAATCTATGAATAAGTGCTGAAGGTTTCATGCCCAAGCATTTCACATTGCTGTTGTCCAGCCGAGAGGTACAGAAGGCACAAATAATGGAAGCTTGGTCTTCATCTGCCAGAATGGGTCTGACTTCTGCCTGGGCACGACTGTGGGCATGGCCCGCTCTAACTTTTTTGCCGACCCAAGCAAAATAAACAACCCCAAGCGCTGCCCCGCCGCAACAAAAAAAACAACCCCCCCCCCCAGCGGCTGCCGCAACAACCCCACCCCCCAGTGCCTCTCCCACCCAAAGCGCCAGCGGGGAGGGTGGCATGCCCGCCGCCCCGCTCCCCCGGCCAGAGCACCAGCAGGGAGGGCGGCATGCCCGCGCCGCCCTGCTACAACAACCCCCCCCCGAGCCCGCTGCAACAACCCTCCCCGAGCGCCGCAACACCTCCCCCAGCGCCCAGCCGAAATAAAGTCACCCCTCCCAAGAGCGCTGCCCCACCGATGTGTGTTTTTTAAAAAAAAAAACCCTGAGCACCGCCCCAAGATTGGCCACCCAAAGGTGCCACCCCAAGCACGTGCTTGGTCGGCTGGTGCCTGGAGCCGGCCCTGGCTGTGGGGTTTGGAACACGTGTTGTTAACATCATCAAGGGGGAATCTTAAAACTTCACATACAATGTTGCCACACAAATTTTATCAGGACAATACTGACCAGCAAAATATGAGTTTTCAAATGATACTTTACAAGGCATACTTTGTACAAAGATTATTACAATGGCATGTAGGGTGTGAACACATGTATTCCATCAAATACAAACTTTTTTGTCATTAATGTAAGCAGATATTATTCCAAACACCTATGAAGTATGTGTGTGTACGCGCACCATTTTTAGGTCTCTTCGGATCAGTGCTGTTTCTAGATTGCTACAAGGGCAGAGTGGCAGGCATTTTAACACAATTTTTGCTAGGCACAAGTTTAAAGAAAAAATATTTCAGTCTTCACAGGTGGAAATAAAGAGCAATTTCTACTTGGATGAGAGATCGGAAAATGAAAAAACAAAAGGATGACTGAGGCAAATCTTTCCTCTAAACAGGACAGTCTTATTTAGGACATATTAGAAAAGGGAGATATCAAGTTCATCCTCTGAGAAAACACAATGAGGGTACAGTAAGTCTGGGAACAGGCACCTTAAAGACCTTGTCTGTCCTTTTAAAATGTTCATGTTTAACCTGTACAATGAATTGGTTGTAAAAGTTTTTTGTTCTTTGAGTGCTTGCTCATGTCGATTCCATTCTAGGTGTGTGCGCGCCCACATGCACAGTTGTCAGAGACTTTTGCCTGAGTGGTATCCATAGGGCAATCTGTGGCGCCCCCTAGAGTGCCACTCTCGTACGTCGACGTGTTCGGTGCCAACCCTATGCCCTCTCAGTTCCTTCTTACCGGCCGTGATGGTTGGTTGGAGTGTCTCATCTTGCCATTTGCAAGAGCATTAGCAGTTCTTCATAGACATTTGTTCTACCTAATCTGTACATAGTTAATAGTAGGTAGTTAGTCTTTGTAGTGTTAAGTTAGAGTACTTAGAGTCCCGGCTGGAACTTCGTCCCCAAGCGGAGCATGGCCTGTTTCAAGTCATGTGCATCATGCAGCAGGCCGATGCTGATCAGTGACCCCCACGACAGCTGTCTGAAGTGTTTGGGGGAAGCCTGTAGGAAGGACAAGTGTCGTCTTTGTAAAAACTTTTGTCCTCACACACCTTGGAACCGCCCTATAAGGCCTTTAACAAGGACAAGGTCCAGTTGAGACCACGCCTGGCTTTCCTGCCCAAGGTGGGGGGCTCAGTTTCATTCAAGCCAGGACAATTACTTACCAATCTTCTTTCCAAAGCTGCATAAGTCAGAGGAGGAGCGTAGACTGCATGTCTTGGTCAGTAGCCATCTACATCGATGGAACCAAGCCATTACGTAAGTCTATGCAATCACAGTGACTGACAGGATGAAAGGTCACCCTGTGTTCACCCAAAGTACCCATTTGCTGCTGCTATGATCAAGCGAAGGTGCCGCCCCCGGCAATTGTCACCATCCACTTGACCAGAGCACAGGCCTCTTCAGCGGCTTTTCTGGCCCAGGTGCCTATCCAGGACTTCTGTAGGGCGGCCACCTGGTTGTCCATCCATACATTTATGTCCCACTATGCACTTACCCAGCAGGCCTGGGATGATGCTGGCTTCGGTAGGGTAGTACTGCAAGCCGCTAAACTCTGCACTCTGAGCCCACCTCTGTAGATACTGCTTGTGAGTCACCTAGAATGGAATCGACATGAGTAAGCACTCGAAGAGATAAAAAGAAAATCCTACTTTTCGTAACTTGTTCTTCGAGATGTGTTGCTCATGTCCATTCCATTACCCGCCCTCCTACCCCTCTGTCAGAGTTGCTGGCAAGAAGGAACTGAGAGGACGTACGCTCAGCGGCGCCTAATATACCGACGCGTGAGCGTGGAACTCAAGGGGCCACCACAGCCGACCCTACGGATACCGATAAGGCAAAAGTCTCTGATGACTGTGCACATGGCCGCGTACACACCTAGAATGGAATGGACATGAGCAACACATCTTGAAGAACAACAGTTACAAAAGGTAGGTAACCATTTTTTCCGTGTGTTTACCATACTTGAAATGTTAATTCCCACTAGGTTTTGCTTTTTAAAATTTGACTGTGGTAAAAGAGGGAATGTTGATCACACCTCTTCAAACTATTCAAACTCTTCCCTATTACCTGTTGTGCCGAGGACAGTAAAGCTGGGATTCTGTAGAAAACAGAAGTAACTCCATTTTGGTAATGAGCGAGTGATTCCTAAAAACACATTTCATAAATTGCTTTGTGATCACAGAACATAGTAGTAGTTGGAAGTAATGCTACAGCTAGGCACTGGCAGGTACATAGAAGGGTGTTGTGTAAACTGAGAGATGCAGATTTGGGTGTTTGCAGTTAAATGATGTCCAGAGTTACTAGCAGAAGTCATCTCAGGTTGAGAAGAGAAAAAAGTAGAGCAGAATGGAACTTAATAGCATAGCCATTTACACATGCAGATGCCTAACAGTGTTGTCCATGCAGCCTTATTTATACTATATTTATTATGAACCTAGAAAGACCACAAAGTATTTTAAAAAGTAAGATTGTTTATCTTTCTAGGGCGATCCAGCTGACTTCTGAAAAAGTCCTTGTTAATGCTATAGACCTTATAATCATAAAATCCATTTATTGCCTTCAGTTACTAAGCAACGAAGGACAAAGTACTGAACCTTTCCACTCATTACTAAATTCTATATGTTAGTGCTCTGGTTTTGTAGGGAAAATACCAGGAAGACAACACCTAGCATCATCAGATTTCTGATATTTTGTTCTGTTCTAAAGTTAAACCAATGCAAAAGCAAGTGGATTTTTTGTGTTTCAAAGTGTTTCAAAAACAGTTTGACAGCCCAAGTCTAGTAAATGGAGTAAAATATTAGAACCCCTGACTTACAAACTAGTTGCTTTGTACTGATCCCAGCAAGCAGATGACTATGAAATGAAAGTCTTCAATACCAGCATTTTAGGGTGCAAAATATGGACCTACATCTACCTACCTTACACTTATGTTTCATTGAATGATGTATGCAAATGATGGTTCTCAAAGTGTGATGTGAAGAAAACTTCTCATGTCTAGAGCTGCTCTGTCATCTCCCACTACCTCTTCCATGCTGCCCACTGCTTTCTACATTTCCCATCCCTCCTTTCATACTGGTGCTAGATTTCCACATGCAAGTGTGGCCCTCCTATCATGTGCAGGAGGGTTTTGTCTGAAGGCAGGGGCGATGCAGTTGTCTTTTGTACACATGAGAAAGTGGGCTACAGCATTCTGCATGTGCTGGAGTCTGGAGTATTAGGATCTGAGGGAACCATGGACTGAATGTCAATCTTTCTTTGTTTTTAATTGAAGGCCAAGATGTGCATGGAGCCCTGGAGAATGCTATGGTGGATACAAGTATTTTGGAAGAATTCCTTGGCAGTGATTTGGAATTTGGGGCCTTGTAAGTATTAGCAATGAGAACTGAACTTGTTAGCACATTTCTTGGGTTCTGTAATAACAACATTGCTACCGTCTGAACACAGCAATCACACTTCAAGTCCCATTCAAATCTGTGTTCTACAGAAAGTAACTTGATCAAACAGGAGCCCTGATCCTTTCTTGAAGCTACGTGGCTTGAAAAAAGAGAGGGAGATGGCAATGGAAGCATAATTTTCTTATAAGGTACAGTAGGGTTAAAGGTGTGGATGATACTGAAGGATAGGCTCATTGATAGCTTTCACATTCGTTATTGTGGTAAATTTAAAGGTGTCAAACATTACTTTTTTGTGGATAAGAACTGCTGCTTCCATACTAATGTCCCGTTCATAATTAAGAAATGACTCATTGATCTCTTTAAAAAATAATTTGTAAATTACAATGATACACCCTCCAATAGAGCATAATCAAGGACAACTTACTATGGACCACAAATCCATCAGACCTTAAAACACAGATAATTCATCCTAACTGCCAGATGACCGTCATTAAATACGAAAGATTATTATTCAAAGCCTGAAACCTTCTAACATCTGGTCAAAGAATGTTTTTGGGGGGCAGGGTAAAACCTCATGTCATTTCTCATTCTGGACGTACACATACACGTGTACTGCACAGATTTACTGTGGCTAAGTAAGCTATTACTGACCCATTTTCATTAATCAATTATGAATAAACTTTATCTCAGTTTGCAGGCAGAGAAAAAATAAGAATATAAGGAATGCTTTACTTGGATACTTGTGGTCTTAGTTTTTAGTATCACTAAGCATATAGAAAGAATCAGATTACAGATTATTAAACCTTCTTTAAAACGAGACTTCACTTCTCATGACCATATTGTATTGCCAGTTAACAGGTTAAATAGGAAAAGTCTACTACTCCATATCTACTACCACTATGAATCTACAGTAGATATAATATATACCTGTAGATAACTGCTGTATAATAATGTAACTCTTACATACATGTGTGTGTATGCAAAATATCAAATTTATCAAAATAAAATGTATTTTGGGGCTTAACTGATTTTTAACGATAATGAAGTATAGTAACATTTTATGAATTATTAGATTAACAGTTCAACAACTATTCTTGTCAAATTTCTGTAACTAAAATTACAATCCTCTGCACTGAAGCATAAGAAACAAAAACAAAGTCTTATGGAGAAATCCACATAAAGAGCCCTGGCATATTTAAAATACAGATAAAAGAACATTATACACAATTCCATTAAGGATAAAAGTATATTAATAAAACTTTTTCTGTTTTTTTAAAAGAAGATATTCATATTATTAAGGAGGAGCAAGGATACAACACTGATATAAAAGACATAATGCACAGTGCAGTGAATATAAAAACTGGCCCAAATAAGTTTTTGGACTTACATTTTGAAATGATCTTTAGGAACAATGCATACTATGTTGCAGGCACAAACAGAGTAGAATCTCACTGAGTTGCTATTATATGCTTTTTACAAATTGTGAGTGCCATGAAATACGTCATTTTCACTTCTGTCCTTTTGCACAGTGAAGCTGAAGCAATATGTGGTTTTCCCCACCTTTTTCCATAGTAAAGGCAAAAAGTGAGGGGCAAATGAAAAGTAAAACATTTGAATTTTTGTTTCCTAAGTGGATACTTAATGTATGTACCAAGTTTGTGATTCAAGTTCATTTCAAACATATTTTTTCTTAAAACACAAAACAATGGTATTTTTTCCAACTTGAATCTACAGTAGTTTCCGTTCTTTCAATGACTGTTTACTTTTCTTCCTCTAGTAGTGTTTAAAATATGTTGTTGAATTTTCATTTAAAATATTTTAATCTAAAACAGAAATTAGGTGGGTACCTGAGGCAGTGTTTGAAACCAGGAAACATGCATACAGTATATGGAAAGGAAGTTGCAGGCTTTTATAGATTTACTGTACAAATTTTACGAGGCAAATGAGTTTCCTAACTCTAGTTTGTTAAAAGTTAGAAAACAATGTTTAAATATTAAACATAGTTTTTAAAAGCTCTAGAAATATCTCCTTACTCTGAAGAAAACTTTAAATGTTATTCATACACTCACTTCTTAAAGGACATTCACCAAGTCAAATCTGGCCCAAAATGTAGGTTTTATAACTGACATTTTAGAAAACCAAGAGCAAGAGAAGGTTGAAATGCACCAGAACATGTAAGTGAAATGGACTGCAAACAAAAGTGAAACTGACTTGTCTTTCACAGTGTGCAAACTAAGACATACAAAATTAAACAGTATAAATAGTAGAATGTAAACTAGATCACTGAAACTCTATTTTAATCATAAAAGTGTTTGCAATAGAGGTAAGGGCATTTTTGTGTTCATATTTTTAACTTAACAGCATCCCTTTAAATAATTGCTTTCTATTTAACCTCATAGCAGGGCAGCGGGTGTTGTACAAGCAGATAGTGCTCCTCTTCCCCCCCCACCCCCACAGTTCCTTTGCAATTAGCTTTCTTTTATTAACCTGTCTGTTTATAAATCCTAAGCATCAATTTCTCAGGCAGTGTTTCAAAGTAGAGATTGAGGCTGAAATTTACAAAAGAGCCTATGGGAGTTAAGCACCCAACTCTGACTGAATTTCCATTTCCATTTAAACAATTCCTACCTTTAACTGAGGGTCTCTTCCCGTTCTGGGCAAATGATGATTATAGTGCATAGGCAATTCCCTGCCTTGGGCTCCTTTGAACACGGAGACTGTATGAGAGCTGCCTCTTGGCCAACATCAGGAACTGAATGGAGGGGAGGGGGGCTCTGCAGCTTGAAATGAAGAGTCAACCTCAAGCTGAGAGCTGTAACAGACCTCATGTTGACTAGGCACACAGGGGACACATAATACACTGGCCAGTGGGTTACACATGCAGCTCTTATCTTTACAGGCCATTTTAATGTAGTGTGATGTCAGAGACTGGCTTACATGGTTATGAGCCTAACAAAAACATCATTTGTTATGTATTTTAATTCATTCAGATTTCTAAAATGCAACCATAGGCACCAAGACTGCTCTGGGCAGCTACCCCTGATGCTGAACAAAGTGTGTGTGGGGTTTAATACATGGTATGAGAAGAGCTGGTCTGAAATGATAAGTTACACCGGCTTTTGTGGTTTTGCCTCAGCTGGGCTCTGTGCATTAAAAATAAAATAAAAATCTACCAATCCTCTGTATTCCTGAGCATTTGGGGAGTTAGCTATGAAAAATACAAATATTGGCCACCTGTTAAGGTCTTCCAAACTGAGCTGAAAAATTACGTGGGGATGAAAAATGAGTCAAAATAGACTGCCTGGGGGTGCTGAGCAAAGCCATCTTGCCTGGAAACCCTGAACTCCCTCTTTCCCAGTGAGCTTGCAGGGGCCTAGCTCTAGTTTTTATTTTAATCAGACAAATGCAAATTCAATCCCCTTTCATTGTGTCCCATGCCCTCTCCTCTCTACTATTCCCATTTTGCATCTCTTAATTTCCACAGCGCTGAAGTTCTGGAGGCCAAAGCATAAGCCAGAACAAATTGTCTAAAGCTGATACCTTCTGCTGATGAAGATACTGGGCATCTCCCATCCAGAGCCTAGAGAGAAAGGGAATTTTAAATTTTTATAGGCAGGCCAGGCCTTTAAGGCTACCAGGTCCATATGTTATGAATTACTCATGTGGTTTGAGGTAGTTAAAGATTGGCTTATGGTTATTATGCGTTTCTTTTCATAGTGAAATAAAAATGTCCTTTTCATCTCCAGGCAAAGCCAGTTACCAGAGTCCCCGCCAGATTCAGGATCAGAACCGTATTCTCCGCCACAACTGAAGGGTGGGTTGTACGAGTTCTAATCTTACTGTACTATTACATTCTTTCTGTTCTCTTTATAATTGAAATGTTTCATTTGTTATTCCTTGCAGCTTTACATTATGATGTTTCAGGGCCCACTGGACTGCGGCCGTCACTTTCCTTCCCTTCTGCGGGGGCACCCGATACGTTTCCTTGTAGATACCCTGACAATTTCTCTGACGTGAGCACCAATGGACATCCCTGCGGTGTCCCCCAAGACTGCTGTCTCAAGACAAATAATGCTGTGTCTCCCTGGAATACTGCTATATCCTCCAGCAGTCTGGGTTTAAATTATTCCTACCTTCAGCCAAGGGCCTCTCATAGTTCTGGGTAAGATATAATTCTATTATGAAGGAAGGAAGGCAGATACAGAAAAGGGAAGGTGGCAGCTGCTTTTAAGGAACTATATGTAGAAAAATACCAGTGGGTGCAAGTTTCTCCACATGGTGGCTCTGTTTAGACATTTATGGGATCCTTATCGGCTATTGTTCTTTAAACACCATATTTTATAGATTAAAAATCACATTAAACCAAAAGCAATTCGATTCAATAAAAAGTGACAAGTTAGGGAAAGATTGTAAGCTAATGAGTAGCTGGGATGGCAGAAATATCTGTGGTATTTTACAACACCCATTTAAGGGATTTTATTTTCCTAATTAACATTCCCCCCCCCCCCCCCCCCCCCCGAGTTAACATTCTGACATGAGGCATGAGAAAAACCACTCGTGTGATAAAACCGAATACTCATTATATACTTGATATAGTTTTCAACCACCAAAATGTGTTGGGTTCTTAATAATAAAACAAATAAAGATTAAGGCAAAACCCCTTTCCCTCAGTGCCTAATCAATATACTTTGGCAGGCAAAGAGAAAGGGTAACTATCTTCCAGGTTGTGGACTGGAACCTCTTTTGGCTTATAGCCCTCGCCCCTACACCTATCTGGGTGGCAAATAAAAGGTCTCAAGAATCCGTATAGTGGCAGATCCTCCAGCCCTGTCTCTTCCCCCATGTGGAACTAGACTCCATGCTGCACAAAAGGTGCATCATATCCCTTCCTCCTTCTATAGCAGAACCACTGTAAATGGCCTTTTTTCTTATCCACAGAGGAGGGAATAGAGTTTGCCCCTGTCTGACTAACCCCATTCAAGAATAAGGCTGGGATTTTAGTACAACTGGCCCAAAACAAATGCAATCTCTGATGTGCTGTGTGTGTAAAACTTGCTTTAAAAGGGGTGAATTCCTTGGTCACATGGAATAAAAAGGATGCTGGTATTTAAGACTGAAAAGCATAAGTCACTTAGTTCAGTAAAAATAAAACAATCAGAACTTGAGTGAAAATTCTGTTAGAAATCAGGTACTTGGGTGTTATCTTATAGCTTTAGTTATTCTGTGGAGTACTTATGTACAATATTTTTTTTTTTAAAAGGAATGCCCTGGCATCAGCTAAAAAGAGAAGGCACTCACAATTGTTAGAAGATGTCACTGATTCTCCACCATGGACTAACAACTCCCAGCAGGGTAAGTGTTTCATATTGTTGACCACTAGGACATTTTCACAGTCATGCTAGCGCTGGCTCAGAAAAGATAACCGTATTAAACCTGTCAGGACAGGCTCCTTCAAACAAGTCTCTTCACTGTTTTTTCAAAAGCGAGGAACTATCTGTTTTTGCAGGTTACAGATGAAACTTTAAATGTTCACACTCACTGAGTGCACTCTTCAGCCAAAGGGTTCTGGCCTTCTTACATGCATGAGCCTGTGGAACATAAGGGATTCTGTACCCTGTTGACCTAGTCGACACAAAGTTGACTAGGGCATGGAAATCATGTTGGATCAGTTTAACAAGTAATTAATGTGGGGGGCGGAAGGAAGAGAATGCATTTCAGCTTCACTCGCCATCTGATTTGACAGCTCCCTTTCTTCTATAACATTTATCCATATAGGGGGTCTGATAAAATCTCTGTTTCCTCCCCCCCACCCCCAACATTAATGTAATTCAGGGTTTTATCATGATGAAAATGCTGAGTCTATAGTAGTCCATATCTACCAAAAGACTCATTGGGCTTCTACAGGAATGGATCAACTCTGGCATATGAGGTTGTATGTGACCGAATAGTTAGTTCACAATGAACAATTTATCTGATGAATTGAAGCCTTTCAGGGAGAAGCTCGTATTTAGCTGCAACACTCTTCGTACATTTCCCAAACCTGAAGAAGAGCTCGGAGTAGCTTGAAAACTTGTCTCTCACCAACAGAAGTTAGTCCACTAAAAGATATTATTACCTCACCCACCTTCTCTCTCTAATATTCTGGGGCTGACACAGCTACAACAACACTTCATAGTCAGAAGCCTGTCACTCTTTCAGACTTACAAGATATTTGAAATTATTCAATCAATTTTTGTGGTGGTTTCTTTTATCCACTAGTATATGGATTGACCAGTAACCTTTCTTTAAGTATCTGTTATTTGAGCTGTGTTGGTCATAGAATCATAGAATATCAGGGTTGGAAGGGACCTTAGTAGGTCATCTAGTCCAACCCCCTGCTCAAAGCAGGACCAATCCCCAATTTTTGCCCCAGATCCCCAAATGGCCCCCTCAAGGATTGAACTCACAACCCTGGGTTTAGCAGGCCAATGCTCAAACCACTGAGCTCTCCCCCCGACCCCAGCTCTCCCGCCCCCCTCCCACCCGGTCAATTGTGATTGGTCAGATGAGTCGCACGGTATTGCTACTGTTCCTAATGGAATGGATAAACAAGCAGTTGTGGATGCTTGCATATGTGAATTTAAAATGTTGGGTTTTAATAATGGCGATACAGCTTTGAAATTTGCCCTGGGCAAACATTTATGTCAGTAAAACTCAGTGGCTCAATTTTAGTGGACTGTGAACACGCAAGGGGCTCAAACATGGCAGAAAGAAATTAGTTTAAAAATCGAAATGAGTAACCAGAGAACATTGTTTGTAGTATTCACCCAGCTGTCTGTCAGAAACAGTTATTGCAGCTCGGGGCTATGGGCTGCAATTATTTCAACAGTGTGTACTCTTTCTGTCACACCATGCCGCCTCAGGCCACATACGGATTCTTAGATTGCTTGCTCATTGTAGTGTACTCTATATTCCGGACTGCACTCCATTTATTTGTCTCCCACATGAAGTGCTCCTCTGCCTTCATGACATGTGGAGTATCTCAAGCATCAGCGCTGACCCTGGCTGCTTCAAGCTGATGTAATCAGCAGTCTGGGATGTTTCTCGTTATAAAGCATTAAACAGTGATTGGCCAGCCAGTTTGAATGGCTGACTGTTGCTTTTTTTTTTTTTTTTTTTTTGCTATGGAACTAAATACTTGTTAGTCTGGACTGGTGGATTGTTTTATTTTAAGCTTATTGCAAGGGGGTAATTGATCATTCTGGTATTCTTTCTTTTTTTGCTAGATCTTGTCACAAAATGATTATTTCAAAAATGTTGCCATGTAAAAGTTACCTTTTTTTGGTAGAAGAATTAAAAGAAGTGCTACCTGAGTGATATCTTAGAGCATGAAAAGTTTAAAAAAAAAAAAAAAAAAAAAGCTCTGACAATAAAATAAGGCAGGAAAATATTTTTGGAATAGCTACAAAGGAAAACCATGTTTTTATTTGCTGGTCTTCTGTAGTGTTACTGGCTAGCCCTGGCATGTAGCAAATGAACTGTCACTTTTGTCTCTTCACAGTAACAGTAAAGGACTGTGGCACTGAAGTGCAAGACTATGACAGTGATGGACAGAATGTAGCAGCTGTGGACAAATTTTATCAGGCTCTAACGTGGCAGCCGTATCAAACGTCTCACTGGAGCGGCTTATTTAACTATAGTTACGAAAAACTGTAAGCACAGATGTTTACACCTGGATTTATTTTTGTTTGTTTGCATTGAGCTGCTGCAATGGTACATGTAGTTTTAAAGAGATGTGTAAGGCATTGTTAGTCAGTGCACTAGAAATGGCCTCGTGTCATGGCTGGCTGCTTTCATAATACACATACAGGGCATGGCCCTCCAATGTTTTATGTGCATGATTATCCTTTTTCACGTGAGCAACTTTACTGACATCAGTTGGACAATTGTGCATAAACCTTTACATGGCCTGCGCCTGCAATCCTGCAACCCCTCTGACCACGGAACTGATCTCGACTTCAGTGGCAACTCCATATGTGGAGGGTTTGAAGGATTGGGGCTCTCAGTCTGTGATTTAACTCTGTGGATCAGATTACATCTCCCCCTAGATGAGTGGGAAGAAAGGTATGAGAGAGCATTTCTCTTCCCCTCCCATACCCCTTGGGCCACTGCATGGAGTCCACACAGAGTCCCTCCCAGTGCTGTGAAAGAAATACTGTTGGGTTTGCCAGCAACCCAGGCAGAGGTGTGCTGATGTTGAGTGGGTGAGCATGGCCTAGACCCCTCCCCTCCTCTCCTGTATTCCAGGAGAGTTGCACTGGAGGAGCACTGTCAACATTACAGAGGCATAGACAAGTGAAGCATGCTGTCTTCTCATGCCAGCACTCCAGCAGTCTGCCTCCTCCCCAACCGCACCATGGCTCACAGACTCATAAGAAACATAACTGAGCACTAGTTAGGCAAAGGAAAAGGCTGAGCACCCTCAAATCCCAGTAAAACTCCTTGCAAAATCAGGCCTAGCTACTCCATGTGTGTGTTAACTGCATTATGAAGATGTACCTGAGTACAGTAGGTAAGAATCCAAACATGACAGTACTCTTCAGAAGAACCTTCAATCCAAATCATTCCTCTTGGGGAAGGAAGAGCTGTACTTGTATTTCTTGACCTGTGTGTCTGCATTTAAGCAAATGTTCAGAAATTGCTTTAAATCGTCATCTTATAAATTGGCATTGCCCTTACCTAGAAGATATTTCAAAATTTATATAGAGGCTTACAGAGTTTCTTCAGCGATGATGCTTTTAAGATCTGATATACTCATTAGGACTTGCGTTAAAAAATAAGTGAATTCAGAAGCAATATGGTAGTTTATGAAGCCTTTTTAGCTTGCTCTCTATGCCAGAAAATCCATGATTAAAGTTTGTTCAAAAGATAATAAAGTCTTTATAAATCATTTGTAAAATCTTTATATTAAATCCTTCCAACCTATAATGAGCAAATGAATGGACTAGTCTCAAAAAGCTATCATTAATGGCTTTGCTAATGAGGGATTCCATAGTGGAATTTGATCATTATCATCAAATCTGGCATTAATGAGGAAAGTCATTCTTCATATCAGGAAGTTTTGCCATGTAGTCCTGTTACTTCAAGATTATCAATCACTTACGTCAGCAGACTGCAGCCATTGTCTGGACGGCTAATTCACTGGCTCTTTCTGGAAGATCTTTTGACCCCTTTTCCTGATGTGCTCTGAATCAGGGAATATAAGGACAGAGAACTTCTCTCTCTAGCTGATAAATTATCCCTTCCAATAAGTAGAATAGGGTTCCATTACTTTGTGGATGAGGAACAGCACTATAAAACAGTGCTTTATCGAGATCTTTCCAGAGTGCATGTGTCAACAGTTGTATGTTTGGCATGAGTAAAACATTACTCTACTTTAAAAGCTACTGTGAAAGTGTTTGGTTGTAGGAATTCCGGAACAAAGCAAGATGTCTACTTGGCTGATTGGCATGTCAATAAACACACTGCATTTTCAGCTCAGTTACTTATAGTGGTGCTTTTTGAGCTTTGGGAATAAATTGATATGGTTTGGGGGGGTGCTTTTCTATGTGATTTATAAGCGAGAATTGTGTAAACTTCCCCCACTCTTAACCGCCATATATGTAAAGTGCCAAAGTAGAATTACAAGTCAATTTTAAAAGAATTCCTATTTCTACTCCTATGAAGATAAAAGCAGAACACATGTAGATCTGTTTGAGATTACATATAATCCCACTTTCATTTCATCAGTAGGAATCAGTGTAACACTTGCAAAAAAAGCGAACATCATTCTGGGATGTATTAGCAGGAGTGTTGTAAGGAAGACACAAGAAGTAATTCTTCCTCTCTACTCTGCACTGAGTAGGCCTCAACTGGAGTATTGTGTCCAGTTCTGGGCACCACATTTCAGGAGAGATATGGACAAATTGAAGAAAGTCTAGAGAAGAGTAACAAAAATTATTAAAGGTCTAGAAAACATGAGCTATGAGAGGAGATTGAAAAAATTGGGTTTGTTTAGTCTGGAAAAGAGAAGACTGAGAGGGGACATAAGTTTTCAAGTACATAAAAGGTTGTTACAAGGAGGGAGAAAAATTATTATTGTTAATCTCTGAGGATAGGAAAAGATGCAATGGGCTTAAATTGCAGCAAGGGAGGTTTAGATGTCGGACATTAGGAAAAACTTTCCAACTGTCAGGATGGTTAAGCACTGGAATAAATTGCCTAAGGAGGTTGAGGAATCTCCATCATTAGAGATTTTTAAGAGCAGGTTAGATAAACACCTGCCAGGAATGGTCTAGATAATACTTCGTCCTGCCATGAGTGCAGGGGACTGGACTAGATGACCTCTCAAGGTCCCTTCCAGTCCTATGATTTTATTATTTATTTAACTCTACCCAAAGGAACATGAGCAGGGTTTGTCACTGAAATGTACATTTGCTTACTGCAGCTGTCCTTTATTCCTGTTTTCATAGCCTTGATGTAGGATACCACATTGTCACAGACAAAGGATTTAATTTTTCAACAGCAGATGATGCTTTTGTATGCCAGAAGAAAAATCATTTCCAGATCACAGTCCACATTAGTGTTGTTGGGAATCCAAAATATGTCAAAACCCTGCTGGGGTTGAAACCTATTGAAAAGTTTTACTTGAAAACTTATGGAATTAAGGTAAATCTCCCTGTGCTTTTAATTTCTCCTCTTTATAAGTATGTGATTATAAAGTGTGATTATATATATGTGATTATAGCAGAAGGAATAGTGCAAAAAGCATTTGCAATAATTTATTTGAATAAAAAACAGAATTCATTTAATTACTGATGACCCTTTTTGTTAGTTTTTTGGTGACTAATAGAATGAGCAACATTTTGTTCATCGGGATGTGTTCAGATAGTGAGATTCTTGTGCATACTTGTGCAGATGTGTGCTGAAGGGTGTAATGTTTGTATGGCTATCATGATAACACTGATTTCCCTCCAGGGAATTCAGATGGTACCATGTGACTTAGGTGGACAATCACATACCATGAATAAGGACTAATTGAAAAAATGGTAAAAATCAAATTCTATTCCCAGACAATCCAGAAACAGAAAAAGGGCTAAATTGGTCATTATGAACAATTCAGCCAGCTCAATTTATCAGGCTTACTGTATACATTAACAGTGCAGGGGTGGGAAGAGGGTACCTGGTTTGGGTGTGGAATGATAGTTTAGAGGGGAATTTCTGCAAAACAAAAGTGGGAGGTCATCTTTGGTTTATGGCAGATGCCTGAATCTATTAAATTTAACCAAGCACTCTCCAGCCAGTCAAGTGGGACCCAAAATGTCATCTCTCATCCTCAGATGCCTTCTGTGTACAGCAATGCTCTTGTATTCAAGTTCCCGTCTGTCTGAAAGATTTGCCCTAGGTTTTATTTACCAGAAGAGGGTAGTGGTTTGAAATATTTGTATAGGTATTTTTACAGCATAGTTAATAACTGCTTTGCTTCATGCTTCTTAGAACTCTAATGCAAACTGGTGGAACTCACTGCCACATGGTGGTATTGAAAAAAGAGCTTGACAGGATTGGGGAAAGGTTTAGACATGTCTAAAAAGAATTTCTGGAATCATAAGAGATCCATACTCCTGCTTCAGGACATAAACCAACCATTAACATCTTGGGATCAGGAAGAAACTTTCCCCTTGACATATTATTGCATAGTTGCCCATGGTGGAGGCTTTACACCTTCCTTTGAAATGTCTATTACTTACTGGCTACGGTGGGATCCATGAATCTGGACTAGTGAAACACTGCTCTGAACAGGTGGTAATTCCTATGTCACTATATATGTGGTTCCACAACAATTGAGAGAGTTTGGTTTTCTAATTAATTTGCATATTGACTTTTGGTCTCTTCTCACTACAACCCTTTACTTTTATTTGTGAGAAAATTAACCTTTTAAAAGTGTAACCGGTCACACTTTCAAATTTGTACTTGACAAGGTTATTTCCTTTTAACTATAGGTGGACGCCCCAAATCAGATAATCGCCATTGAACAGTCTCAGTCGGATCGAAGAAAAAAATCTTTCAATCCTGTTAAGTAAGGATTTTCCCCCCCCTCCCTATTCTCCTCACCAGGTATTGTTGTTTCATGGCAAATAGATGGTAATTCTAGACCTGGCCCTGCAGTCTTTATTCAAGCAAAACTCTAATTGTCTTCACTGAGTCACAAAGTGTGGAGTGCATGTCAGCCCTGGGGTGGGGCGGGGGTGGTGGTGGGGGACGCTCCAGCTGTGAGCTCTGCCTGAGACTGACAAGGGGAGCCAGAGACAAAATGTGAAATAATAGCAGCAGTGAAACCGACAAGAATGTCAATTCATTGCTGGTAGGCTTCCTCCTGTGAAACTGAGCCCTGGACCGGGCTCTCAGCTCAGGCCGTCAGCCCTGGTGGGTGGGAGGGCTCCAGCTATGAGCCCAGCATGTCTGTCAGTGCCTCACAATGCCCCACTACAATTTGTGCAAGTGCTCCTGGTGAAGACACGCACCACCAGCAGAAGGAGGGCAGTGTGGACACCAACAGCTGATTTAATTACTGCTGTGGCTGACCTAACTTAACTCGACCTAATACTGTAGCGTAGACAAGCCCTGAGTCAAACTTACTGAAAACCTTTTGTACTTCCTCATACTTCCTTTTCCTCTCACTGCTGATTGTCAGGCTATTTGTGTCAATATCAGATATCTCCTTTCTAAACCCGCTTCCCCTGATTTATTGCCTGATATCATCCAGTGTTGCAATATCATAGCCATTCTCCAGAACTGTTAATGTCTCGGTTTATGTAAAAAGGCCCTTGTCTCTCTGAAACACAAGAAATACTTTGGGAGAGGGTGGGGGGCTTTGTTTTTGGTAAAACATGTTTGCTAGAGGATTCTTTGAATGTTGATGACATATGTCTTTATTGTAGCAGGTGCTCAATGATTGTGTAGAAATGCACATTCCCCTTCACACCAGCAACCAATCCAACAAAAAGCAAAGAGACCTGAGACTTTTAATTTATATGCAGAGCTCCTCAACACTTCGGAATTATACCAGAACAACAGTGTTTAGAGGAGTCCCTGGCAGCATGATTCCATTAGAACCCCAGAGCACTAGAGAGCCAGAAGCAGAAGAGGGGGCACTGGAGTTGATTTGGAGATGTAGGGCACAGACGGCCCAGAAATCTCCAGCGATCTACAAGATCTGTATGTTCCAAGCACTCAGAACTGCCTGTTCCATGTGAAGTGCAGGGGGATGGTTAAGGAAAAGGGCAAGGGGAAGTGTACATGCCAAACTCTAGTCCTAATGCGGGAGAAGTTCTGCAAGGATTTCCTCTCCTCCGGCTCCCTCCTGTGTGCCCCATTATTTTTTATAATGAAAGTCAGGAAGAGCTGGTCCCATAATATTAATCTAATAATATATAGATCTAGTGGATACAGAGTTCTGCTTTATTTTTCAGTTCAAATCCTATTGTTTGAGTTTACTTAAAATCTGTCCTTCTCTGTGTCAGATGGATCACTAAAAAAAGTATGTACATTTTTGAAAAAGTTAAAAAAAAACAAAAAAGCCCTTTTAGACGCAGAAGCAAAATATAATGTACAGCAGAACAAAACAAAAAAATTCTATAGGGGAGTAGTTTCTGTCTAGAAACCATTGCCCAGGGATCAGGGTGTTTATACCACATGATATCTTAGTAGTTTGGCCTCTGTTAAACACTTCCCTTTTGTTACTAGTATAAATATTTCAGTTGCAATCATGGACTGGAATTGACTGCGTCCTATGACTCAACATTTGCTTGTGGTGGTAGAAATTTTGACGAAAACAACTCTTTCACACGTCAGTGTGATTTATAGGTAAACTCATACAATTTTTGTACATGGATAGAAACAGCTGACCAAAAACATTTTTGGATGTACAACATGCCAAGAGAAAAGCAGCAAAATTCCATAATATAGAAGATCTGTGTGGCTCAAAATCTTCTCTCTTACCAACAGAAATTGGTCCAGTAAAAAATATTACCTCACCCACTTTTTCTCTCTAATAGCATCAGACTGACATGGCTACAAAAACACTGCACGTCATATAGATATGACACAGAGAAAAACTGCCCACATTATGTTTCAGAAAAGGTTAAATCTCCTTTCAAAAATCCACAGAGGTGAACTCTGAATTGGGAAGTGGGGGACAGATTAGCCCGTAGCCTTTTCTGCCATGGTTCTTTTTCTAGCTACCAAGGGATAGATTCTCAACTGGTGCGACTTGATGTAGCGCCACTGACATGAAGGAGTAACATTGATTTACACCAGATGAAAAGTGAGTAGTTGGACTATGCTTTGTCCATGAAAAAATGTTTGATCAGATCATCATTACATGCAATAGTGGACACGAAAATGCAAATTAGATATAGGTAAAAACAAACAGGAGAGAAATTATGGTTTAGTTAATGTGTTACTGTAGGTTGAATGATATATGGTAGTGCCCAAATTAGCACCGAATACCCCTGTATGTCAATGGGCCTACTATGTGCAGCTATGTATGGCTCTTGGTGCAGAGATACTTAGTATATTGAATGTTACTAAGAACCCAAATATTCCCACTCTTGGTTGGATACCGTATATGATTGACTACATTCACCCCCTTGCTGAACTACCTGAGAGGATGTTGTGATCGATTGGTTAATGAGAGGCTGACGTGCTTTGGCACCTAAGTTGAAAGGTGCCATAAAGAAGAAAATGTGACATTTTTATAAGTGGGGGAGCATTCCACATGTACTGAGGTGCCTCTGCTGTCAGCTCAGTATGTAAAATCAGAAAAATGAAGCATATTAATCAGCAGGACAGTCAGAAGTGGTCCAGGTGGAGGGTGGTGGTTTGCCCCTTAACTTGTTTCCTTTTTCTGTTTTAGACTTGATCTACCAGCAGACCAGGTAACCAAAGTGACACTGGGAAGGTTACATTTCAGTGAAACAACCGCAAATAACATGAGAAAAAAGGGGAAACCTAATCCTGACCAAAGGTAGCGTGACGGTCCTCTGGGGGCGGGGGTGTAAAGGGGGAGTGACCTGGCTTACAATGAGGCAGATACACTGAAGTCAGTGAAAGTTTGTGTTGCCAGCTCTCATGATTTTATCCTGAGTTTTATTGTCTTTGGTGTCTTTCTTAAAGACCCAGCTCCTGAAGTTTTAGAGTTGTGAGAGTCTGGTTTCATTTTACTACCCGAAAAAAGAAAAGAAAAGTTTCTAGTCCTCATGGTTGCAGCACAAAGCTGGAAAATATCACCCAAGTTATCCAGAATGCAAATAAAAAGAAAACTAGATATAGAGTTTAAGAGCTTATTTACTTGTAGCCAATCTCATGAGTGTTGGGGGGCCTGATTCATGATTTCTTGGATGGTTGGCGTTGGCAATACCAAAGTCTTTCTATTGACTTCAGTGAGCTTTAGGTCCAGAGTATTTAACAGAAAATGAACAAAACAGAGTAAGAAGTGTTAATTTTCCTCCCATAGTGCAAAATAAGTTATGTTTAAAATACAAGATTTAAAATACAACTACTATTGCTGGTATGAATAATTTGGCCAGAAAAATAGTGACACAGTCAGATTCTAGATCCCACGGGGAGGGGAAACACGAGACTGGAAGAGTTGTAGGAGTAACCAGGCTGATGGAAGCCAAGGTGAGATCTTTTGTGTTGGTGGACTGGCTACTGTTATCAGGGCTCTGAGCTATGGCAGCATAGTATTAAGACACCCAAAATTATAAGGCAGGCAGTGACAGAAGCCCTTACTGGTCAGGGTGGTCCTCTCCTAGACTCAGATATGTTATGCCTGTGAGATTATTTCAGCTTTCTTGTTAAATCATTGATATTAATTTCATATTAGATACTTCATGCTGGTGGTTGGACTATATGCTTTCAGTCAGGACCAGTCCTATTTATTGTCTGCACATATCTCTGAAAGGATCATTGTGAGGGTAGGTACAAGTTTATTTGAACCACATTCTTATTTTCTTTTCACAAGGGAGAATTTTTTGGTTATTGTTGGGCAGCGTGCATTTTATAATTGTTTGTAGTACACATAGTGATTTAGGGATCTTAATATTTTTGAGGGATTATTGTGAGGCTATAAATAGTTCTGTATATCTGTGTGTGCATGTGTGAAAGATGGACACGTTTTAAGAGAAGCACACGTTGAGAAGGGAGTGAGAGGACATACAAAAATATGGGGAATTTTAGAAAGCTCTTGGATTGTTTTTAAATTATGCACAGTTTGTAATCTACAATAGGCACCTGATACTTTTGAACAATTAATTTTTGAAAAAGCGTGTGTATGTATTCATTTAGGAAAAGGAATTTAGAGTAAGCTATGTCTTTTGCTCTGTCCTTTGAATACAACATTTAGGGCAGATCCAATTGGACCCAATTCTGCTCATTTTTATACATGCAAGGAATCCTAAATAGGACAACCCATGTGAGAAATGTCTACAGGATTGGGCCCACGAGGGGTAGTCGCCCCATGATTTTTAGAGTGCAGTTCTATTTTCTGAAAAGTAACTCAAAACAGCATCCTGAAGTTCCATATTTACTATGTCTTGATTATTTTTGTATCAATTGTGCTCAGTTTACAAATAAGTTGTTCTAACTTCCAGGCCTGCAAACTGTCTGAGCTTGGGAGTCAAAAACTTCCCAGTCCATGCCTCATCACCCATGTCAAATATTCTGCAGGCTAATTTATGCCCTTCATGACACCGGTGCAGTCCCATTGCTTTCAGCGGGCTTAGTACTGGAACTTAGTAAACAACTGTGTTGATGAGGTGCAAGGCAGGATAGAACCCACAGCTCATGCTGTTGTAATTGTGTTGACTCTGCAGGGTTAAAAGGAGGAAAACAGTGAACTTTTTATTTTTCTCATTGTAGTAAAATACATTTGACTCATATACATTTGAATACACAAAAGGAATAGATATGCTAATTAAAATAAGCTATTTTTATAATCGCCTTTGGACTGCACTTTAAAAGGAAAAGTTCATGTTCTTTTTTGTAGAAATATTGAGAATTAAATAAGATGAAAGAGAACTAACTTGTAGAACTGAAAAAATAATAGATTTTGCAGTTCACTGTCAATGCCAACAAAACAAAAACACAAAAAATTGGTTTCAGTTGAACTGGAAATTATTTATTTTTAAGTTTTTGGTGAATTACAAAAAATTTTGGTTGAACAGAACATTTTGTTTTTTGATTTTGAGCATTTGTAAACATTTTTACAAATTTTAAAATAAAATTAAAGGTAATTTCAAACCAAAGTGATTTCAGACAGGAAAAACTGAATCCTTTAGTTTAAAAAAATGTCAAAGTGAAACATTTGATTTTTTTCCTCAATTTTTTTCAAAATGGATAACTTAGCAAAATCGATGTGAATTTGCAAAATGTTTGTTTCACTGGATCTGCATTTTTCACCGAAAAAAAGTTTTCACTGAAAAATTTCACCCAGCTTTAATTACATGTGCCGCTGACCTATTAACAGAAACATTTCATGTTTTTCTTTTTAATAACATACCTACTTCTTATATAATGCGTTTCATCAGTAGATCTCAAAGAGCTGTAGAAATGAGATCATATACACAGCTACTATAGTATTTTTGCTGTGTGATAGATGTACTTCATAACACTTTAATAGTTTGTAATAACTAGGCCTAGGTCCTCCTCTTACACACTAAACTTTAGGGTGTGGGTGGGGCGGGGGGGAAGGTAATTGCTGGAGTCGGTTCATTTTTGTTATAAATATTTTTTTTAAATTGCCGAGGAGCTAAGAGCTTGGGCTGGGTGCTTGTTTGTGCATGGATGTAGTATACATTTCTATACATCAGCTAATGAGGTCTGTGCTACTTTATCTCTCCTGTAGCCTCCATTTTCAGTGCTCTGCTCCCATGAATAACTCCAGTGCCTGCCTCTGCTACTGCTCATAGTTCTTCTAAGCATGAAACTGAACTGAGCCTCGGCAGTTTTTCTGTTGCCCAGATTATTTTGAATAGCAGCAGTAAAACTGACCCCAATACTACAATTTCGCTTTGCTGCTTGGTAAAGCAGAGCTGTTGGAGCTGTCTGTTTGCAGATTCAGGAAGACAACTGCATTTTTGTATCCAATTCACATTTGGATCGTTATCTTATGAACCATAAGGGCTAGTAACTTAATTTTTGCTTTAAATGAAAGCTTGTGTTCTGCAGATGTTCCTGGTTAGGCTCCCACACCCACCAGGAGAAGCATATCAGATGGCACTAGTGAGTGAGAGTAGATTTTTTTTTTTTTAGCACTTGTGCCTATGGTGTCAGTCAAATAAATAAAGGATTGAATGGGCAAAAGTAGAGGACTGAGACTCTAAACAGTGGCAATATCAGTAAAAGGGACTATAGCAGTGTTCTGGTCTGATATGTTTGGAATGGAATGGAAGGGTCATGTATATAAAAACATCACTTACTGCAGTGTGGCAAAACTTACTGAATGCATTGTGATGGGAAAAGCATACACTCTGGTCCGCCATACTGCAGAGTTAAAGATTAAAGAACTACAGACTGAGTAGTGGTTAACAGGCACATCAGATCATGCTCTAATTGTAACAGTTAGAAGTGCACAATTCTCTATCACAGATGGTGTAGCCTTGCAAAAACACAAGGCCTTATAAATGAGTGCTGAGTTTTTGGCACATTGGTATTTTGTTTAGATCCACATTTTAATGCCTGAATTCAGTATTAATTTTTTATTCTTAATAAGGAAACAAACAAAAAAGCATTAGGATTTTTGTTCACTGAGTTTTTTTCTCTGAGATCAATATTACTTTTATTTGATGTGTCTAATGTAAAGTAATAGAGTTCAGACAAGGGGTAGTATTTTGTAGAATGTGTGGATGTGTTTATTTAGGGATCCCTCGTTGAAAATGCCAGCTGACTTAACTTATGAATGCAAAAGTTGCATGTATTATAGATGGTGACTTCTCCAGAAACTGCTGTTTTTAAACCTTGCATGTCTCCGGACCTATGCAAATATGTTTGAATATGATGGAAATTTCCATGTCTCAGTTGATAAATGAAAGTGGAATTCATCTAGTAGCTTTGATTTGTTGCAACTGCTGTTACAAAGTCAATTTATCTATGTCCACTTTAGTCAGCAATGTCATTATCCATAAAAAAAAAAGTTAAACCTAAGTAAATAAGGTTTTAAAAATATTTAAGAAGCTTCATTTAAAATTAAATTAAAATGCAGACACTCCCCCACCCCCGGCACGCGAGCTGATTTTCAGTGGCACTCATGCTGCCCGGGTCCTGGCCACCAGTCGGGTGCCGGGGGGGTGGGGTCTGCATTTTAATTTAATTTTAAATGAAGCTTCTTAAACATTTTAAAAACCTTATTTACTTAATATATAACTAAACTATTGTATGTAAAAGACTTATAGAAAGAGACATTCTAAAAACGTTAAAATGTATTACAGGCAAGCAAAACCTTTAATTTGAGTGAATAAATGAACACTCGGCACACCACTTCTGAAAGGTTGCTGACCCCCGAAAATCTCATTGTTCTATTCTTTTCCTCAGGCATCTTAATAAGGTTTAGGTTGTTCAAAGCACATAGGGATCTTGGATTCAATACATTGCTTAATTGTTTTTTTGTTTCTGGAAACACCCACAAGATGCTAAGTGCTTTTCAGACATAAAAGAAGGCTGAGTCTCATAGAATCTCAGGGTTGGAAGGGACCTCAGGAGGTCATCTAGTCCAACCCCCTGCTCAAAGCAGGACCAACCCCAACTAAATCATCCCAGCCAGGGCTTTGTCAAGCCTGACCTTAAAAACGTCGAAGGAAGGAGATTCCACCACCTCCCTAGGTAACCCATTCCAGTTCTTCATCACCCAAAGGTTTTCCTAATATCTAACCTAAACCTCCCCCTCTGCAACTTGAGACCATTACTCCCTGTTCTGACATCTTCTACCACTGAGAACAGTCTAGATCCATCCTCTTTGGAACCCCCTTTCAGGTAGTTGAAAGCAGCTATCAAATCCCCCCTCATTCTTCTCTTCTGCAGGCTAAACAATCCCAGTTCCCTCAGCCTCTCCTCATAAGTCATGTGCTCCAGCCCCCTAATCATTTTTGTTGCCCTCCACTGAACTTTTTCCAATTTATCCACATCCTTCTTGTAGTGTGGGGCCCAAAACTGGACACAGTACTCCAAATGAGGCCTCACCAGTGCCAAATAGAGGGAAATGATCACGTCCCTCGATCTGCTGGAAATGCCCCTACTTATACAACCCAAAATGCCATTAGCCTTCTTGGCAACAAGGGCACACTGTTGACTCATATTCAGCTTGTCGTCCACCGTAACCCCTAGGTCCTTTTCTGCAGAACTGCTGCCCAGCCATTCGGTCCCTAGTCTGTAGCAGTGCATGGGATTCTTCCATCCTAAGTACAGGACTCTGCACTTGTCTGTGTTGAACCTCGTCATATTTCTTTTGGCCCAAACCTCTAATTTGTCTAGGTCCCTCTGTATCCTATCCCTACCCTCCAGCGTATCAACCACTCCTCCCAGTTTAGTGTCATCTGCAAACTTGCTAAGGGTGCAGTCTACACCATCCTCCAGATCATTAATGAAGATATTGAACAAAACCGGCCCCAGCACCGATCCTTGGGGCACTCCACTTGATACCGGCTGCCAACTAGACATGGAGCCATTGATCACTACCCGTTGAGCCTGACCATCTAGCTAGTTTTCTATCCACCTTACAGTCTCGGTCACAAAGAGCTTGTATTCTAAAAGACACGATCAGGCAAAGGGAAGAGGAAATTGATACAATGTTGTTGTTAAAGTAGCACTTCAGAGCCCTAGTCCTGGACCTGGACCCCATTGTGTTGGATGCTGGACAAATACAGAACAAAAAGATAGTTCTTGCCCCAAACAGCTTACAATAAAGGAGTGGTAATCAGCCACTTCAAGTAATATAGTTGTGGGATAGTTTTGTAAATATTGAAGTTATTCCTAGGTACCCACAATGTGGACAACAATGAACCTTCAGTCTGCTTTACAGTCCAGAGTGTGTGCATGTTGGGAATGCAGTATGCATGAATTCAGGCCCAAACCCACCTCTTATCTGTTCAGCGTAGGCCTCGGACAAAATACAAGGAGAGTGTCTGAAAACGGGTAAAAGAAAAAAACAGATAAATCTGTATGTTCAATGGGTTTCTTTAGGGAATGGGGAATCTTTCGAGTTAGATGTGTTAAAATCTGCCTTTCTTTCTCTTTTCCAATGTCCAGTCGTTAGTGAGCTAGTAGGCCAGAAGACAGTTTGTTGGCAAATCAGAAATGATTCTGAGGTCTGATCGCAAACCTAGTTACTTGAAAAGCTTTGAAGTTGACCATCTTCCTTAACATTATAGTAGAATATAATACAAGAAAAGGCTTTGTGGGCACTGAAAATGTTCTAGGTGGGAAACATTTCTTTAGAGGTTATCCATTTTGATGTGTCAAAAAAGTTCAAAAATGTAGTTTAAATGTGGAAGAGTTGTATAACATTTCGTATTCCTTTAGTAAATTGGATAAAGCAATAGTAAATCCGTGCTACTGTGTCTGACTGTAACAAATTTTTTCAGGCATCTAACCCTGGGCAGTTTGAGAATGACAGTGATGCGTTGTGGCAGCGAGGACATGTTCCAGAGACCGTAGTCTCTTATGGTCGAGTAGGAATTAACACAGATGCACCAGATGAAGCACTGGTTGTCTGTGGAAATGTGAAAGTGATGGGGACAGTCATGCATCCATCTGACAGTCGAGCAAAACAGAATATCCAGGAGGTGAGTGCTGTGGAGCTTTTAGGGCATTTACATTTACACCACAGTGCATGTATGAATTATCATTCTGACACACATGAAGTAGATTCTGTTATTCTAGACACGTCGGAATGTTGGCCTTAGGAAAATGAATGCACTGCTGTGCCTTGTGGAGCCATCCTGTTTGAACTGGGGGGACTTTGAACTTGGATGAGGATGTGTGTCTGTAAATGAAGTGGTTTGACTGAAATGTTACTGGGAATACAAATAAAAATAACAGCTGGTTAATGATGAATAGGGAGATTTTTGATGGCAGCTGTGTCATGCTTCTCAATATGATAGTTAAACCCTTTTGACGTGACTGATCCTTAATATTGGAACATGTGAAACCTGGTCTTTGTGCAATTAGGTTGACACAACTGAGCAGCTGAGAAGAATAGCACAAATGAGGCTGGTTGAGTATGACTACAAGCCTGAATTTGCATCTGTAATGGGAATAAACAATACCCATGAAACAGGTATTCAATCAACTCTTCTTCTGTTCTAGTGTCTGTCATTTTATATTTGTATGTTGTATCATAATGATTAATTCCCTGGAATTTCAACCTCATTTTTAGGATCCTAAGGCCTTTTGCAGTGTTTTTCTTTTAAAACTGATGCATATGAGAGTATGTGGGTATCTGATTGTGTGAATAAGTCTTCATTTTAGTAGGTGCAATCAGCTGACATTTTCCATGCTTGGTCTCAGCCCAGAGGTGATGCATCTTTTTTAAAGCTTTAGCCAAATTGGTTCAACTATTTTTTGTGTATTTGAGCATTTAAAACATAAATCCATATTATTATTTACCTGTATTACCATGGTACCAACGAGCCCTCATCATGGACCAGGATCTCATTGTACTACATGCTGCCTTACACATGTGGGCTGAAAATTTGCACTTACAACAAAACAAAAATGTCTATTGAGTGTATTGAGACTTGGCTTCTTTTGTAAATCTTGTGGAGATCTAAGGTCCAAGACAGGTTGAATACCTTCATGTCTCTTTTCCTGTCTATAAGTGATAAGTAACAGTCAGCATGGATTTGTCAAGAACAAATCATGTCAAATCAACATAATAGCTTTTTTTGACAGGGTAACAAGTCTTGTGGATGTGGGCGGGGGTGTGTGAAAGTGGTAGATTTGGCATATCTTGACTTTAGTAAGGCTTTTGATATTGACTTGCATGACCTTCTTATAAACAAACTAGCAAAATACAACCTAGATGGAGCTACTATAAGGTAGGTGCATAACTGGTTGGAAAATCATTACATAAGAATGGCCATACTGAGTCAGACCAAAGGTCCATCTAGTCCAGTATCCTGTCTTCCTACAGTTGCCAATGCCAGGTGCCCCAGAGGGAATGAACAGAAGAGGAAATCAAGTGATCCATCCCCTGTCGCCCATTCCCAGCTTCTGGCAAACTTTGCAGATGATACCAAGCTGGGAGGGGTTGCAAGTGGTTTGGAGGATATGATTAAAATTCAAAATGATCTGGACAAACTGGAGAAGTGGTCTGTAGTAAATAGGGTGAAATTCAATAAGGACAAATGCAAAGTATTCCACATAGGAAGGAGCAATCAGTTGCACACATACAAAATGGGAAATGACTGCCTAGGAAGGAGTCCTGCAGAAAGGGATCTGGGGGTCATAGTGGATCACAAGCTAAAAATGCATCAACGGTGTAACACTGTTGCCAAAAAAAATAAAAAATACAACCCAGAATGAGGTTTGCTTTTTATCAGCAGGAGTGTTGTAAGCAAGACACAAGAAGTAATTCTTCTGCTCTACTCCGCACTGAGTAGGCCTCAACTGGAGTATTGTGTCCAGTTCTGAGCACCACATTTCAGGAAAGATGTGGACAAATTGGAGAGAGTTCAGAGAAGAGCGACAAAAATTATTAAAGGTCTAGAAAAAATGACCTATGAGGGAAGATTGAAAAAATTGGGTTTATTTAGTTTGGAGAAGAGAAGAATAAGGGGGGTCATGACAACAGTTTAAGTACATAAAAGGTTGTTACAAGGAGGAGGGAGAAATTTTTTTCTCCTTAACCTCTGAGGATAGGACAAGAAGCAATGGGCTTAAATTGCAGCAATGTCAGTTTAGGTTGGACCAGGAAAAACTTCCTGTCAAGGTGGTTAAGCACTGGAATAAATTGCCTAGGGAGGTTATGGAATCTCCATCATTGGAGATTTTTAAGAGCAGGTTAGACAAACGCCTGTCAGGGATGGTCTAGATAATACTCAGTCCTGCCATGAGTGCAGGGGACTAGACTAGGTGACCTCTCGAGGTCCCTTCCAGTTCTATGATTCTATGATATGACTTCTACTTGGTTATTTTTTATTTAGTATTTGTAATTGTTTTTTCTATTCTCTTCCTCTTCCTTTTCATGTTGTTTTCTCCCTTCTTCCTCAATGTTCACTTTGAATCTGTAGCTTATATTTTTATCCCTGTAACCTCTGTGTTTGCTATTCCTTCCTTCCCATCCACTGCGTCCATCAGCATCTCTCCACTTCCCACAGTATATGGATCCAAATGGGAAGAGAAATGTTTCACTCATCACTGTCTTCTCCCTGCCTTTTACATGTTCTTCAACTTAGGTGTAGCAAATAACAAATTGCAAAGAGAAGATAATTTGTAATTATTATTTGTATTTCAGGAGCACATGCAGACCTCAAACAGAATCAGGATCCATTGTGCTAGGGACTGTCCAAAACATATAATAAATTACATCCCCTGCTCCAAATGGCTTGCAAATCTATATGACAAGAAAGAAACAAGTTGAAGGAGAAGGAGCTTCCTCATAGCCAGAAGGGTGTTACCTATTACTCCTTCTCATAATACAAGAACAAGGAGATAGTCAATGAATTGGAAGGGCAGCAAATCTGCATGATCATCTGGTGGTGATGAGTTCCATAAGCTATTGTAGAGGCCAAGAGTTTGGCAATTTTATAAAGGATTAGACATCTATATGCACAACTAGAACATTACATTGGATGAGATTAAAAAATAAGGATAAAAGCCCTCTTGTTTCAGGGAATAAGCCAGCCTTTAACTGAAGGGGAGGTTAGGAAAAAACTTCTCTTAAAAGCAGGTTATTCCAAAATTGTCAGTTCTGGGGTGTCTTGTACTTCCCCTTAAGCATCAGATTATGGCCAATGTCAGAAACACAGGAAATTGGGCTAGGGATCCACTATATACCAGAGTATATAGAATATACTATGTCCCTATAGAGTAAATTCTATATTTTGAATTGAGCTATCCAGTAAATAATATATATAGGTAGAAGCAGATAGTAGTTCTAGATAAGGGAGTGTGTGGTTTAGAATGGTGAAGACTAAAATGATAAAAACCTGTAACTAGAGCTGCTTGAAAATTTTCTGAGGGAATGTTTCTCCATCAGAAAAATGCTATTTTGTCAAAATTGAAACGTTTTGTCGAAACATGCCTAGATATGGGAAAAACAAGCAAACCAGAATGAAGCATTCTGATAAACTCTTTCTTTCAATTTTTTAATTTTATATTTAGGTAATATAAAATACAAAGTCAAAACAGGAATGGAACATTTAGGTTTTATCAAATAAATGTTTTGATTGATCTGTAATTATAGTAATAATTAATAATACATTTTGAATTTTGGTTCTCAGGAAATTTGTTTTGTTCCTTTTTGGAATGGAAAAAAATCAAAATTGCAGAGTTTCTGCACAGCTCGACTTGTAACTTTAGGATGGCCACATTAGGGAGAATACAAATTACAATCTGAGAGTAAATTATGTTGGGTTTTTTTACACTAGTTTTTCATTATTTTGCAAACAGGAATAATAGCCCAGGAGGTTAAAGAGCTTTTACCGACAGCTGTAAAAGAAGTTGGAGATATTACCTGTGAAAATGGAGAAAAAGTAGATAACTTCCTCATGGTTGATAAGGTATATTATTGGTTTACTGCCATTCCTTTTATACTGTGCTATGTTACTGGACAGGAAACAAAGACTTTAAGACTGCATTTTTGAAAAAACATAGTAGCAAATGCAAGTGCTTTTTTGCCCAGAGTCTGCCACATAGGCTTTGGCATTCAGAACTACTTTGCTTTTTTTTTTTTTCCTTTGGGGAAACGAAGCTCTGCTCTTGAACCATATTTTATTTTATTAGTCCAGCTGTAGGACTTGGTGAAGATCCTGGCTGTCTAGTAAATCCATCTCAGTTTAATTTTTTGCTGACCAACAACAATTAATTTCCCTGTACTTAATAATTTGGTAATGTGCCGCAGAAACAATTTTAAGGGTCTTAAGGCAAAATGCATTGAAACGGAAATTACAGTTAAAGTGAGTTGCAAGTAAATAGTTCTGGCTTCTTTAAATACCTATCTGTGTTAGTCTCTGTTGGTCTCCAGTGTCTGATTCAAAATGGCTGCCTTCAGGTCTCATTAAGGAGACATGTAAAGAGGTCTATGTGGACAGTAAGGGCCTGATCATGCATGATGTTGTGTGCTTGTGGACCCCTGCGCCCATGTGGAGCCCCATTGAAGTCAGTGGGGTTCAACATAGGCGCAGGAGTCTGCCCACATGGAGCTAATATTCAAGCCAGAGCCTAATATGCTCCTGGCAGTCAGGGATATCTTAGTCAGCCAAGAGTGTGAAATCTCATCACACTAACTTGATCACTTATTATTAAGGCTCAAAAATAGGTAACAAACTTCTGCTGGGCCACATATTTTGTTTTTGTCAAGATGCAAATGTAAGTCTTTCAAATTTGAATTTGTCTCCGCCCTGTAAGTCTTTGACTAAGAGTTTTTTAAAAATTAATTGAAATCTCAATATAGTAGTATTTTAATTGAGAGATACTTAAAATGAAGTGTTGCCACATAAAATTTGGATAGAGATGTCTTAAGATTGGCTGCTCTAGCTCTGCCAGTATTACCACAGAAGTCTTTTGCAGTGGAAAGTTTGAATGAATCTAATGGTTCCTAAGAAGAATTAAGCACTTGTGGTATTTTACTTCACAAACTGGTAACTTTTTTTTCTAATCCTATTGCTTTACACAAAACGTAAAAGCTAATTCTGTGTGTGGTGTGTGAAATTTCTCTATCTTAGACCATTATCATAACTTCAAAATCCTACAGTATGAAATGTGTATGATACACAGAGAAATTAACATGCTTTAATGATGAAGATAATGTTGTTAGGTTTGTACTGTAAAGTGTCCTGCTATGTTCTGATTTGTTGTTTCATAAATGTGTGGTCATAAACTGAATGTTGAATAGTCACAGAACAGTCACCCTTAGAAATCAAAGTGTCATCTCTTCTAGCCTCTAGAGTGACAATATCAAAAAGCAGATCTTACTGTGGAAGGTGCTTATGTTATCATAGATAAAGATTATAGATTTGTTTGCATAAACCTGAGATTTGAGCAAAACTTGATTTAACAGGAAAAATTCTGCCAAAGGGAAATGAAAATTAGTTGGGGGAAGAGAACACACAGGAGGTAGTTATATTTGGTCTGAACGACAGCATGGCTATTATCCCATATTCATTGTTAACTATGTCATTTCAACTGATTTTTTGTTCTGTATTTTACTGAAACCTCAGATTGCGTGTCTGGAATCCTTCCTACCATTAATCAAACCCACCCAGCTCATATGAGAGATCCCTCAGGAGTATGAAATATTCAGTATTACACTTCACCTATATGGAACATATTAAGAAATAAGTTTACAAAGACAAACTTGAAAACAAGCTTTCTTGCCTATGCTGTAGTCCATATAGATGAAGCATCTGTCAAACTAGTAGAATAAAAGTGTTGTGATAGTGGTCCCTGTATGCTCTTTATCTATATTCATAAATCATGCTGTACAAAATTTAGTCTGAAATAGATTTTCAGTGAAAAATGTGGTTTCAGTGAAACTGAAACCTTTAGCGAATTTGTGTCAGTTTTACAAAATTCTTTCTATCTACTCATGAGCACTTGAGTTTTCAAAAGGACCATGGAAAGAGGAGGCAAGAGGCAGAAAACTCTGATTCCTATTAATTGTGGCTTAGGGTTCTTATGTTCCTTCCTCATAGTGGTGATGGAAGCTGTAAGAAGCTTCATTCCTTCCTTCACTGTGTTTGTAAAGTTAAGGGCAGTTGTCCTGTGTGATGGGCAGGCTGGCAAATTCAGACCACTCAATACTCTCCACTCCGTAACAGGCTAGAGCATATTCCACTGTTCCATTCCATTTGCCACTTGAAGAGTATTCAATTTATTTTTCAGAATAAAATTGGATCTGAACTAGTTTGCCTGCTTCTGTGGAAGCAACAAGAAGATGAACATACCATCTTCACTGGTGGAGTTTCAACTAGTTTGGTGTTCAGGTGAAGCTGTGGGCTATGACCTTATACCGGTGAAAACTGGGAGGGGAAGTTCTAGGTTTACTATAGAAAGGAATTGTTAATGCATTTGCTCTATTAGTTCAAAATGCCAATGACTTGTGAGTGATTGGTTGGCCCTTGGTCAAAAGCCATTGTTTAATGTTAGTGACGGTACCAATGTAACTACTGCCCCATACCAAATGTTCCTATTTTGGCAATGTTCATGGCAAGGCAGCTGCATCTTCATCTGGTTTTTCTAACTTCCTAGATTCCTAACCATCTGGGTTACAGCTGTGTCACAGACCTGGCTGGATGCTCCTTTCCAGCCACCAGCTGGACTCCTGTAAGGGGAATCTATATGCCTCTGTGTCCCGAATCCCCAGGTGGTCTAAGTCTGACGTGAACAGAGTCCAGCGACTGCCCTAATCTTTGGGTCCCTAGGCACATCTCCAAGTACAGACCTGTAGTCTAATGCTCCCTCCTGAGAGCTGGAAAGCTCTGGCAAGCTGCCTAGCCCTCCTGGGTCCAGGGCCAACCCTTCAGACTCACCCGTACTTAAACACACCCTCTCCCAGATATCCATACCAGGGGTGTGAAGCTTCCGGTTTACAGTTTAACCCCCTTTGGAGACGTGAAGTATTTGTGAAGCAGTTAACATGCAGAAATCCCTTGACCCTGCCTGAATCTCTGCAGTCTTCTCATGTCTAGTTTCTTCCCATCTCTCTGTCTCTAGCTCCCTCTGGTCTCTGCACTATCACTGTCCCTCCCCTGTGTCTTCCCCATTGTTCTGCCCTCTCTGCTAATCTCTTGAGCTCCAAACTGTTTTCCTTCTGCTCTATTTTTCTCTCTGGGTTTTTCCTCTCCCTAATGTTTCCTCTCTGGCCTTCATCCTTTCCACCATCCTACTTAGGTCTCTCACTACACACACAACCTCCCCTGAGTGTCTCCTTGAGTTCTTCTTCTATCTGAGGGGCATCCCTAAAACTCTTCCTGTCCCCTGTTTTTCTCAGGGTTTCTCTTCCTATAGAACTAGCTAAGTTCATGGAGGATAGGTCCATCAATGGCTATTAGCCAGGGTGGACAGGGATGGCGTCCCTAGCCTCTGTTTGCCAGAAGCTGGGAATGGGAAACAGGATGGATCACTTGATTACCTGTTCTGTTCCTTCCCTCTGGGGCACCTGGCATTGGCCGCTGTTGGAAGACAGGATACTGGGCTACATGGACCTTTGGTCTGACCCAGTATAGCCGTTCTTATGTTTCTATGCTGTCCTCTTCCAGCCCCTCAGTTCCATGTTCACTATTCTCTTCCATTCCAAATCATCTCCTTACCTGGTCCCCTTTCTGCTCCTCCCCAACCCCCAGTCTGGTCTCTGATTCCTACTCATAGGATTTCCCCCTCCTATATTTCCAGCCCAGCACACTTTCTGCTGTCTCCCCTTCAGCCTAAGTCAAGACAAGCTGAGAGAATGCTTCAGAAGTGGTTGCAACATTTGTACAAATAAAAATAACTTTTACTCCAATGGCATGCATGACTCCTTTTATTCTCTTTCTGCAAACATTAATAGGAACATAAGTGAAAATGTATTTGTACAGATTTCAGTGACTTTAATAGGAGATGGGGGTCTAAGAATGCAATGTAACATTTTGAAGGTGTATTAAAATAAGAGCTTTGGGGGTTTTTGTGGGACCTTGAGACTCAGTACCTCATCTTCAGTGAAACGAAAATAAGAAAGAAAAACTTGTAGCACCTTAGAGACTAAGAAATTTATTTCAGCATAAGCTTTCGTAGGTTAGTACCCACTTCATCGGATGTGCTTTATTTTGCCAGGTGAGTCATTTTTCTCAGCTTCTTGAAGCTACCTAGGAGAGAGTCATGCATGATTTGAAGAGAACAGAAAAAGCAGCCACTTCTTATCACTGATATATGGACAAGTGATCACATTGATTTCATGGTTCCAAGCACATAACACTGTTTTGAAGTCACTTGTCAATAAACATACTATAGTAATAGTTCAGTGTGTGACTTACCATCTCTACCCTAGGTCTGGTACATGGTATTTTCAATGAAAAAGATGCATCTATGCATGTGTCTCATTTCTGCATGCCTTGAACATACTGGAGCAACTCACCAACCTTTGGCAGAATAATTGTTTCATCCAAGTCTTAATGGGAACATTCAGATTATACGTTAGCATGGGAAGGCATTTTTTTCAAATACACCAACAAAAAGCATGCTGTCATCCCGCTCTTAGCACAGATCAATGAAAATTTCAGCTAGTGAAATATGTGCTACACAGATGAAGGTGGCGCTAACCTTCCTAACAGAACTTTGGTACCGATGATGATGTATTCCTAGTGCTGGAATAAAATAAACAGGGTGTTAGAACTGCTGGGTTGGGCCATGAGCCGTCTGGGAGTTTACAAGAAGGTCATGGGAGGCCTTCTGCCAGGGTCTATGTAGTGCCATTTATCCCATCATAGCTAAATACTTTCCTAGCCCTGGTCCTAGAAGAGCACCAGGGACCCTCTTTCCCATCTCTCTCTCTCTCTCTCGGAAGTTCATGTTTGGTTCACAGGATAGGCATCTGAGCTAGTTAGCCCTTCCCATAGCTAAAAAAGCCAATGAGTATGTAAATCCTGGAGACAGCGTTAAGCTGCAATGGCATAAATCAAAATGTAGATGCTTGCCATGACACTTCCAGTGCCTACATTTCACCTCAGTGTTAATTCAAGAAAAATTTTAGACTCGGGTCGGCACAGTTCTTCAGCTCATTCACTATCTTTCTTATACAAGTGCTCATATCCAATTTACCGCAAATCAAACACAAGCACTTTCTCAACATAGCTAGCAATCCAGCAAAAGGATTTTATAGTCCCAAGCGGCCTCCCATTTATTTTGAATTAATTTGTGTTTGTATCTTAAATGCCGAAACCATCTTTGGATGGGTGAATTCTGTACACATCCTTGGTTGTGACATCTCATTGATTAATATGAGGGGAGGGATAGCTCAGTGGTTTGAGCATTGGCCTGCTAAACCCAGGGTTGTGAGTTCAATCCTTGAGGGGACCATTTAGGGATGTGGGGCAAAAATTGGGGATTGGTCCTGCTTTGAGCAGGGGGTTGGACTAGATGACCTCCTAAGGTCCCTTCCAACCCTGATATTCTATGATTCTATGAATACAGTACATGTCTGTCTCTCTCTCTCTCCCCCCCTTTTTTTTTCTTTCACTCCTCAGGATCAAATATTTATGGAGAACGTTGGTGCAGTTAAGCAGCTTTGTAAACTAACTAACAACCTTGAAATCAGGATAGAAGAATTGGAAGTGTGGAATAGAAAACTGGCCAAGCTGAAACGGATAAGCAGTTTGAAGTCAACAGTCAGTGAAAAGAGCACGTTCAGGTATCCCAGGATCAATTTGGGAGAATTGTCTGATGGTTCTGATACTGGAGATGATAAAACAGCCTGGGTGATAAAAGTTAGAACTAATTTAGTCTGGTGGGGGTTTCCGTTCATTTCCAGATACTCTTACTTCTGAATTTTGTAATTATTTTTAAATTCAAATCGTGTGCAATCAATACAAAGCTTTCCTATTTCTTAAGTCACTTCTTTTTTCAAAATTTAATATCTCCATGTTTGAAAAGCAGCAGCTCAGTAGCAAAAGACTTCTGGAAGCTCTTCAGTCTAATAAAATAAGGCCTGAATGACTCCGGTTATAGGCATGTAATAGCAATTTCCAAATTAAGGGAAATCCACAAAAACCTCTTTGATGAAAAAAAATCTTCCTTACGATTTGTGTGAAATTGATGAGCATTTTATATTCCTAAATCTTTTTCAATTTTTCTTTGAAAATAAATGTAGCATTTAATAGCATGTACCTGCGCAAGTTGACTTAGTGCCCTTTGTTCTTAAAAACAAAGCTATGGCCCCTCTGACTTTTTTTGTTCTTTTAAAATGTTGCTATCACAAAGGCATATAACATTAAAATCCTACTCAGAAAACATCCCTTTTCCATTTATTACTGCTGAAACACTTGATTGGTAATGAGTTTCTTGTATTTTACAGCAAATTTAGTCGAGCTGCTAGTCTTTTGCCACCAAGAAAACCAGTCCCTATACAACGCAGTAAGGTGAGTGAAATGTAATGTGTGGGTGTGTGTGTATGTGAGAGAGAAAAAGTTCTTTACAAGGCTTACGCCTGGTCTATACTACAAAGTTAGGCTGATGTGTAAGGCAGCTTATGTTGACCTGACTCTGTAAGCAGATACATTGGTATGAGTCATATTTTAGTGTAACTCACCCACAAGCGCTACGTCTCTTGTGGAGATAAAGTCGATGTAGTGAGGTTGATGCAGTGTCAGTGTAGACACTCTGTTGCTTATATCAACGCTTGCTGCCTTTCAGAAAGCATCCCATAATGCCCAACACTGGCAGTTAAATTGGTGCAAGCGCTCCTGGTGAGGGTGCACACTGCCGACAGAAGGAGTGTAGTATGGCCGTGTAAAACCAATTCAAATACTGCAGTGGTTGTACCTCAATGTAACCTGGATAGACTTAATTTTGTAGTATAGCCTTGCCCTTAGACATAAGTGCTATAAGATTTGGTGGAAATGGTTTTTTTTGACATATGTTAAACCCCATTGAAATGCATTTTTTCAGATTGCATGAAAAATGGTATTCATGCCTCTAAAATAGAATGACATGCAATCAGAATTCCACTACCATGTTTGTTTAGTGCAATATGAATTGCTTATAACTAGGACAAAGTGCCACAGAAGAGCAAGAGAACAAATCTAAGGGAATGTATGTATCAATGTAACAAAACAGTTAATTTTTTGGGAAAAAACTGTGCCACTTAAAAATCAGGAATAGTTCACCAAAGCAAGCAAGACATGAAGGAAGTTCCTCCTGGAATCTGAAATTTGTGGCTCTAATAAGAAGGAAGTGTGTATGAAGTCTTGTAATACAGCCTGCCAATATATTTGAGCCTTAGTCTATCATTTTTGTTTGTGATGCCTACTTACCATTTCTCTGTGGCTCAGTGGTTGCACCCCCTGTATTGTACGGTATTTCCTCCTTCAGATTCCAAAGCTACTGTGGTGAAAAAGTTAGAACATGCAAAGTGTGCAACAGGAAGTCTCAGATATGGCCATGGAGACTCCCTCTGTAACAGCAGTGTTCACTGTATTCTGATACAGAAAAGAAACTTCCATTGCTCAGGCACTGAAAGAGTTAAAGGGCATATGCTGAACTACTTTGGCATATTTTTCTCAGTCTGATATCGCTAGTCCTGCCATTTCATATCACCCATCGCTATTGCTGGTGCCAATGTGCGCGCTCAGGTGATGGGACAAAGTACTCTGTATCCAGTAATGACGATCCTCAATCTCTCCATATTCTGAGACCATTTTTCCTCTTGCCCCAAATGTGCTTTCTTTCTGTATTTATATCAGATTCGGTTAAGCCTCGTCCTGGGCACATACTGGAGGTCTCTCCTCTCGTAGATGTGGTCACCAATTAATTTCTTTGGTTTTTAAAAAGGGTTTCCTCCAGGGGTGAAGATAGCAGCCAAAGAAACAGCATTTTCTGTGATTACCAATGCTAATCGACTTTGGGGACAACATTCTTTCCCTTTTCCCCCATCTTTCCATTTCCCTGAACTACTGACTTCTGTGATATTCCTGCTACCAGTCCATCAGGAGATGTGGGACCCCATTTTAGGGAAAATTACCTTTATTAGTTATTTATCAACTGACAATTCATCAGCTACATATTACTAGGTATTTCATGTCAACTGAAAGCTTTTTTTCCTAGGTTTGCTTTTCTGAGAAAAAACAGTCATGGTCCAACAGGATTTTCCAGATCACTGTAATAGCTTTGGTTGCTGTTATGGCACTATGGTAAGAAATATATTATCCACACATGTTTTTTCTCTTGCCCCCACCTCTTATCCCTTCAGAAATCAGATTCTGGTTGTCCATAAACATTGTCTCGAAAGAAACATTTTAAATTAGAATTTGGAGCTCCTTGCAGTAACAGTTGCAAAAAAATGAGCGTAGTGTTTTCTCTTCACTACTAATACTCAGTGTATGGAATATGCTCAATTTAATAACTTGATAATACGGTATGCCCCTAAATGTGTCAAAGTCAGAATATTTGTTCCTCATATAAGGGTTGCCTGTTCTGTTTTTTTATTCTAAAAATATTCTGATTGTACACCCCTAGAAAAGTGACAAGAATATTATTAGTGCAGTGTCTTCAGCTAATGCTATAGTACTTTCGATAAGGGGAAGTTGAGCGTATTTTCTACTGTATTTACAAATGTACTGTTGCTGTTACCTCAGAGGAGCTCTCTTCCCACAATACAATACTTCAACCCATACTCAAAAAGGAACACATCAAAACTGCTGGGTCCCTTACAGGGCCGGCTTTAGCGGGTGCGGGGCCCCACGTGAATAACGATGGCGGGGCTCTGCCGACTTTGTAGAACCCAAAAAAACCTCCCGCTGCGGCGGAGCAAAAAACAACAACAAAAAAACAACCGCCGGAGCAGGGCCCGATTCCAGGGAATCGCCGGAATCGGCTTAAAGCCGGCCCTGGTCCCTTATGCCAACTAAAGGCCTGATCTAAATTGAGTCAATGAGAATCTTTCTATTAATGTCAATGGGCTTTGGAAGAAGGTTGTGCTTGCTGTTGAGATCCTATTAATACTTTGTGTGCATCAGATGATGGGTATGAATCTACTGACTAATTATCTTTTTACAGTGCCTTGACAATATCCACCCTTTACATACTTAGCATAGAAGAGCAAGACATTAGTCAAAATTCCATTCACAGGCAAGTAGTAAAACTATTGTGACTTCTGTTTCTATAAACAACTTCTGTAGACGTTTTGTAACTAATCGTTTTTCTTCTCCTTCACCAGCAATGCTACAAGTTCCATTACGCAGCCTCCCTACACCACCCTGGCAGGTACAGTGTCTGTTACTCTTCCGTATGATATGACTTCAATTTCTGTGCTGCTGCAAAAAGTGGAGACAAACAGCACTATTGAGGAGTTTGTTGTTCTTTGTAGCACTCAGTGACAGCACAGCTTCTCCAACCATGACACCCAGCATTAAAATCCCCGAAGTGAATTTCTGTGACCTCTTGCCTTGTGACAAGACCTATTGCTGTTCAATTCATCAAACACAAAGAAAATCTCCAAGATACCAGACAATGACGACGACGAAGGAGAGTAAGTTGAAACATGAATTCCTATTACTGTTAGACCTGAGCAGGAAATGATTTTTTCCTTCCTGGAAAATTTTTTGAGATTTCAAAATCAGTTTCCTGTTGTGCCTCAGGACAAAATTGAGACCTTTTGAAAGTTTTCATAAAAACAGAGGCGCGCGCACACACCCACACCTCAGCATAGCCAGTAACCCAGTTGCACTCGTATGGGATGCAGGGGACGCAGGTTCAAGTCCCTACTCTGAATCAAATAGAACAGGGGCTTAAACCTAGGTACCCCCTATCCCAGGTGAACGCCCTATTCACCAGGCTATCCTGTGGTGGATAAAAGTTTTATTGAGAATAAGCACTTAGGATCAAATTTCTAAAGATATTTTGGCACCTAAAGATGCAGATAGGCACCTAGTGGAATTTTCAAATGTGATTAGGTCATTTGAAAATCCCCGTGGTCACCTATTTGCATCTTTAGGCATTAGTCTATAACATCAAGCTGGGAGCACTTCTTACTAGCCAGTTTTACTTAGTTAATGACCCAAGGTGAAGCTGAGGACAGCTAAATCCTTTAATAAACCATCAGATACTTTTGATAATGAATTGACTGGATGTGGTGCAGGGTGAAGTAACTCGTGTTAAAAAGTCATTAACCTGGTACAGTTCCAATGTGATATTTTCTCCGGACGTGCATAGTAATTTCACTGCCACAAAAGTGAAATGTAAAGTAATAAAAAGGAAAGCTTTCTCACCAGGTCGGGTTTTCCAAGCACTCTGATCTAAGAGATGGCATTCTGAGACACTGCACTGTAGAATAAAATAATACTTGTTACTAAAATACATTTCTTCATATTCTCTCTCTCTCTCTATATATATATATATGGTAGCATAGGTAGTAGCAGAAAGTGGCATTTGGTAGCTGATGGCGCTGTAACATTAAATGAGGCCCCAACCTGGCAAATGCTTGAGACTTGATTTTTCTCTTTACTTCCAGACCTTAAAATCAACACTTAAAATTGAATGTTGGTACTTAATCTCAACATTCATTCTCCTTTCTTCCCATTTTGTTGACCTGAGGATTGGGTGCTATCCAGTCTGGCTGCCAGGGCATGAATGCTTGCAATGATTACAGTGGTGTAGTCCCCATGGCCCGAGTCAAACGGCATGACTTTCACAATGTCAAGGCAGGGCTAGTGCTGCATGTCACACTGGCCCTGAGACCCACATACAAGATCTTTATGGTACTTCACAAGGGAATTCAGTCAGGAGAAAAGAAGATTCTGAGCCCTGAAGTAAGGAGAATCTTATATTTGTAATGATCCAAAAGGAGCAGCCAGCACTGAAGTCCAGGACCCAGATCTGCAAAGGCCCTGGGTAGGCAGCAGGCCTTGACTCTTCTTGGCACCTGGCAGAGAGACCTGGTAAAGGGGCATTTAAGTTGTCTATATTCGCCACGATCCTGGTTCAGCTTTTATGGATGGGATCTGAAAATCTTCCAATTCCATATACAATTTCAGTGGTGGTGACTCCTTGACCAGTATTTGTATCATAAAGTGCTGTCCTTTATTGTTTTCTAGGGCTGTCAATTAATCGCAGTTAACTCACACGATTAACTCAAAACAAATGAACTCAATTAAAAAAACTAATCTCGATTAATTGCAGTTTTAATCATACTGTTAATAATAGAATACCAATTTAAATGTATTATAAATATTTTGGATGTTTTTCTACATTTTCAAATAAATCGACTTAAATTACAACACAGAATACAAAGTGTACAGTGCTCACTTTATATTATTTTTTACAAATATTTGCATTATAAAAAAGAAAAAAGAAATAGTATTTTTCAATTCACCTCATACAAGTACTGTAGTGCAATCTCTTTATTGTGAAAGTGCAATTTACAAATGTAGATTATTTTTGTTCTAAAACTGCACTCAAAACCAAAACAATGTAAAACTTTAGAGCCTACAAGTCTACCCAGTCCTATTCTTGTTCAGCCAATTACTAAGACAAACAAGTATTTTACATTTACAGGAGTTAATGCTGTCCGCTTCTTATTTACAATATCACCTTAAGTGAGAACAGGTGTTTATATGGCACTTTTGTAGCCAGTATTGCAAGGTGTTTACAGGCCAGATATGCTAAACATTATCTCCCATAAATGTAAACAAACTAGTTTGTCTTAGCAATTGGCTGAACAAAAAGTAGGACTGAGTGGTTCTAAAATTTTACATTGTTTTATTTTTGAGTGCAGTTATGTAAAAAATGAATAAATAGTAGCTCTTTCATGATTAAGAGATTGCAGTACAGTACTTGTATGAGGTGAATTGAAAAATATTTCTTTTATCTTTTTTACAATGTAAATATTTTTAATTACATTATTTTTTTAAGTGAGCACTGTACACTTTGTATTCTGTGTTGTAACTGAACTCAGTATATTTGAAAATGTAGGAAACATCCAAAAATAGTTAAATAAATGGTATTCTATTGTTTAACAGTGCGATTAAAACTGATTAATTGTGATCTTTTCAATCTTGTGATTAATCGACATTAATTTTTTAAATCATTTGACAGCCCTATTTTCAAATCATTTCTGTTAGTAAGTGGTGATGCTTATGATTCTAGCTGAACTAAGCCCTGTAAAAGTCGTAGCTCAACACAATACGTTAAAAAGGACAGCCCTGAGTGATTTGTTTTACTCTGAAGCTTGAATGAGTATCAAGATTTCCTTAATGAAAAATACACTAATCTAATTTAAAAATGAGAGAACTTGCGGAAAAAGCAAAAGCTGTCATCCCCATCTGGGTATCTTTCGTATTAGATGATGAGAGCACATTCCTACAGCAGGGAAAAGCAGATGCACAGAGCAATACCTACCGTTGGAATCTCATGCTCTAAATAGCATGAAGTGTGGATCCAAGAGTGAAAATCTGCTCAGCACACAAGCTACTGAAATATCTCAAATCAACAGCAAGCTTAATGAGGCTGAATAGATCTCCCAAACGGATGGTGGTAATGTCAATAATCAATCCAATTGCAGAGAAAATCAACAAGCAGCTTAATGTAGCTGTATCCAAAACAAATGAGAAGAGGTTGAACAGACTAAAAAGCGGAAAACTAAACATGGGGAAATAATCAGGACAAACGTGTATTTTAAGGAGTCCGTTCAAGAAAATAGTCACTGAAGATTACAGCTGTTTGCAAATACAATGGAACTGAATGCAAAATCCAGTGTGCATTTCAGTGGGGCTTTTCGCTGATCCCCAGGCACACCCACACTTTGTGGGTGCCAACAGCAGTGCATACACTCCTGGGTGCACAAGTGCTTTCAGTGCAGATCCTATCTATGTACATCTCAGATTTGCTTAAAATGAACAGTTGTGCTAGTGAGACTCAATTGCTTGAATGTTCAAGGACAGCAGAAACAAAAGCATGTCCAAGCAAGGCCAAAGCAATTCTTTAAAAATGTCAGCAGATTTTCACAGATTACATTTTATAGCATTTGCCTCACTCTAGTTGAACATTGTCCATTTTCCCACACATTATTTCCTCAAATAGGGCTATAGTTCTATATTGTTTCCAGCCTAGCAGCCACTATGGCATATCTATTCATGCTAACTGTCCCTGAGGAGGACTGTCCTTATTTTTTAACAAAATGTTGTTTTTTCCTCCGTGTGCTTCCCCACAAAATCATTGCTCCTCATAGAGCTCAATGAGGGCTAAAGGTGCATTACAATTTTTAACTGTATGTGTCCCTATTAGTTTCTTTCAAATGTTGTCATTTATGGATTCGTAACAATGTGCACTTATTAGATCAACATAACATGAGGTTATGATCATATTCAGTGTCCTTCGTAGAAATGGATGCTTTGGATATTTCAGTGAATACCACTGCACTTGGTAATTTCTGATCCTCGGAATGATGTTCTGTGCCTCCAAACAAAAAGGACTTTAACTAGAATTCTTTTTCCTTCATTTCATTTTGATCCCACCAACAGACAGGATAAAGCAGTAATTTGGATGGAGGAGGTAATTTTTTTTTTATTGGACCAACTTCTGTTGGTGACAGACACAAGTTTTTGAGCTCCATGGAGCCCTTTCTCAGGTGGGTATATAACTTGGGTGGATCAGAGGAAAACTAGAAGACATGGATACTCAACCCCATGCACTGCCCCCCTCAAATAGTGAAATCTAAGTTAGATAAATTTAGCTTCGTCCTAATTCTATGCATCATTCACAGCTTGTTAACTGAAAAGCCTAATGCTTCCCTCATCTTCCATCTAAAGAATCCATGGTGGAACTGCTCCAGTGTTCCAGCCCATGTACTGAATTTTCCAGCAGAGCGCCCTAAAGTAGAAGTAGCAAGACTGCAGGGAGAATATTTGCTTTTCAGTGAGCAGTCTGTCAGCTCCAGCAGAGGTCTGAGGACCACTTTCAGAAGTACTCTTAATGAGCACACATGCTGCCAGGGAAGTTTGCAATGCACTATCTACAATTTTGATCTAGATTTTCCTCTGCAAAGGACATCAGAAGGAAAGAACAGGAAGGGAGGGGGCTGGGAGAGGAGACCCTACAGAAAGTTTGTACATTTAAAAGAATGAATGAGCAAATAGGAATAAGGTGATTGTGGTGGGAGGCAAAACTGGCCACATGTGAATTATTCAAAACAAAACACCTCTCGAAATTCAAGTTTTTTTTCTTGCATTTCATTTCTGTCATCTTGGGTCCTTAAACTTAGCTCTTTAGACTTGTCCTGTGCTGTGGGTTTGCCACAGCCAGCATGTCAACTGCACCTCAGTGGACAGATTGTCTGTGCCTTAGACTAAAAGCATGGCAGTGGTTTTGTATCTTTTCTGCAGAGGCTGAGGGATCCTTTGCCTGTCTTCAGGATGGACAATGTAGTGATTATACTGTAACCCCTGTTAATTTCAAGTGTCTTTATTAGAAAACAGACATAAAGTTAGCAAAACATACCTAGAATTCCTTAGTCTGGTGCTGATAGAGTCAAACCCTTGAACTTACAGAACAGTGATGAGTAAATACGATGATCACATTTCTAGATTTCTCTGTTTCTCTAGGCTGAAGTCTCAGGCCTGATCCACCCTACAGAGCTAGGTCAGTGTACATCGACCTAACTCTGTAAGCATCTACACTAAAATGTAGCTCCCATTGCTGTAACTTGCCCACTACACCGATTTAATAACTCCAGCTCCGCAAGAGACGTAGCACTTACGTCGATGTCATTAGGTCGACGCACTGTCAGTGTAGACACTGTGTTTCTTCCATCGACTGTTGCTGCCTTTCAGAAACCATCCCACAATGGCCCACACTGGCTGTTAAATCGGTGCTAGCGCTCCAGATGAGGACGCGCACCACCGACACAAGGAGCATGGTGTGGACATGTAAAACTGATGTGATTACTGTGGTGGCTATACGTTGACGTAAGTTAGCTCGACTTAATTTTGTAGTGTAGACTTGCCCTCGTCCCTCTGTCCCTGACATACTGCATCTTAGGTCAGTCCTTGTTGTCCTATTCCTTATGTTCAGAGGCCTTAGATATTCCCCTTGCCTATATCCATTTAGTCATTGCCATACTAGCCAGGAGGACATACTTGCTAATGACATCTTTACAGTCAGATGTATGCAGGTGCACTATGTTAACATATATTAATATCTATTTCTTTCCCTTGTACAAGGGCCAAATATATTCCATGCTTACTGGGGAAAATCCTTTCTATTTGGTTATTTTTATTTTTTTTTCTCATATACTGTAGCATTTCAAAAGCTTATTTGATTCTGTTGTCCACAGTTCTTTCCTTTGTATGCCCCTTGGTCTGAATGAAGCTGGTTTGCATTTTAAATGAGTCCATCATTCGTGGTACATGTGCCTTGATGGTCTGTCATTTGGGATAGAACATTTTGCTATCTGTCTTGTGTTGATGTTTTTTCTGTCCGGTTTTAACATTAGAATAGTTTGTACAGGGAGATCAATAATAATGTCCCCTCCCACAGGAAACAAAAATAAAGTGCTACAAGAGAGGAGATTGATGGAAAAACCTGATCTTGGAATTGACTGTAAGTCCTCCATTTAAAAGAAATACTTTAAATACATAATTTATAAAACTTTTGACTACTTTCGTTTGAATTCCTGATGGCCTGGTTTGGGGAAATTGCCTTTATAACTGGTGGTTATAGGAAATTGGAGTTCTGGAATCTGTTAAACACCTGTGGGCCACTATAATTTTCTTGTAGAATTAAATTGCATAGAAGCGTTCTTTAGACTTTTACAGATCTGCCTGCAACCCCCTCTAATGATTTCTTTGTCTTAGCCCTGGGGATGATTTGCATAAAGGTAGGACCACATATGTTGAACTCATCTCAGCTGAACTTCTCTGGCACTTGTTTTCTCAGGCTACTTATTGAGTCAAAGGACTTGACTTCAAGTCAAATTAATGGAAAGTGTGTTATATACAGTTGTTTTCCCCTCCCCCTGGCCAAGATAAATGACAGCTCTGAACAGACGCTGAGCACTCTGGGCTCAATCTAGCAACGAGCTTAAGCCACTGAATAGGCTTAATAGCAGCAAAGGGACCACTCATGTGCTTAAAGTTAAACACATGCTGAGGTGTAGGTGAGCTGGGTTTTCTGCCGTTTGATGGCCCATCTCCTCTAGGGATTCCAACACTGGTAGAGACTAACTTGTGTTAGAAAGAGTGGGAATTTTTGCAAAACTTCCTGGTGCAGATAATACCTGGGCTCTTAATTTAACTGAAGGCTTCCCTCTTTATAGGTTGCACAACACTATCAGATCCATTCTGGATGAACGAATCACTGTGCTTGCAGCTCATGGTTGCAGATAATATGAGAGTACACTCTGGCATTGCTGCAGCATGACGAGCATCAGCGTTTGTATTTAAATAAGATGGTGTTTTGTTTCTAGCAGCAGCTTGTTTAAATAGGAGTCAGTGTGATTCACTGGAAAGGGCACTGACATTCAAGTCCGGAGACCTGGGTTCTATTTCCTGCTCCGCCCTGGACTAGCTGTGTGACTTTGGCAAATCCCGCACCTCTCTGAGGTCTGTTACCCTCCCAACCTATGGCTTGGCTGCTTAGTAGCAAGTTCTTTGAGGGTACAGACAGTCTCTTATGTGTATGTACAGCGCCTAACACAATGAGGCCCTGATCTTGGTTGAGGCCTTCACCACTGTTGAAATACAAATCATAATAAAGCAAGGTTGTCATGAAGGGAAGGTTACTAATATACTAGTTCTTTAAGAGACAACCATGGTCAATCTAGCGAAGTTACTTATACCATCTCTTGCCATGGTATGAGCACCTCACGATCTTTAATCCTCATGACACTCCTGTGAGGTAGGGAAGTACTATTATCTCCATCCCACAGGTGGTGAGCGGAGGCACTACGACACTAAATGACTAGCCCGATGTCATACAGGAACCCTATGGTGGAGCAGGGAATTGAGCCCATGTCTCCCAAGTCCCAGGCTAGTGGCCTAACCACTGACCTTCCTTCCAGTCTGGTAACAGCTTCCTTCCTCATCCTTTCTGGTAGTAATTACTGTCACAGTTCAGAGCAACTGCACCCGCCTTCCCCTCCCTCCATGGCCCCGCAAGGGCACCCACTCTAGGCTCCAGGATCCTCAGGCTTCACCTCTCTTGAGTGGAGACCTACGTGTCTCTTGCTCCTGCTCAGGGTATTTCCAGGCTGCACAGTTCCCTGCCTATACTGTAAACTCCCCAACATAGTCAGGCTGCCTAAGCCAGCCTGCTTTCCTTTTCTCCAGAGAGGCAGTAAACAGTGTAATTGCCACAGTTATAAGCTACCCACAGTAATAAGAGAGTGTTTTATTCTTATGGTAAAAGCATTACTGAGAGAACTTTTTAAAAACAATAAAAGGACCCACACACATGCTAATAAGCTTACCAGAGATCACCCCCCCCCACTCCAGTAGTTCTCAAACTTTTGTACTGGTGACCCCTTTCACATAGCAACCCTCTGAGTGCGACCTCCCCCCCCTTTATAAATTAAAAACACTTTATCTAATCTATCTATACACCATTATAAATGCTGGAGGCAGAGCAGGGTCTTGGATGGGGACTGACAGCTTGAGACCCCCCCATGTAATAACCTCATGACCGCCTGAGGGGTCCTAGCCCCAGTTGGAGAACCCCTGCCCTACTCCAAGAGGGGCTCTGGGAGGCGATTAGTCATTCAAACCCCACCCAGGGGTTTTTCCTGTGCTCACCAGTTCATAAGAGCTTTCACTCAAGACTTAGCTCCCCTATGAGTTGGTGAGAGCCTCCTTTATCCAGCTGGGGCCTTTGAAAAGACCATGAATAGGTAATCAGCCAGACAACAGGTTTTTCTTCAAGGCACAACTTCAAAAAGATGGCTCTGAACGTGAGTAATTTGTACGCACCTCTTTCCCAAGTATTTTCTAGGAACCCCACTCAACTAAAAATTCAGACTTGACTTGTCATTGTTTTAAAAGAGTTCTTGGAAGCACATAACACTTCCCAATGTCTACGTTAGTCCTGTCACCCCTAAAATATGAAATTCAGATATAGAATCTGAACCAAGTTCAAACTTCCCCAAAGTCTGGGGAGGTGGGTTTGACCTGGTGTTTGAGTTCAACACATTGTAAAGAGAAGGAAGAGTCACAGAGCTGAAATTTGAATTTCCCAAAATCTCAGGAGCTAGAGGTGGAGAGGGGGTTGATCTAGTGTTCTGGTTTGTCCTAATTCTAGATTTTAGCTGATCTATTTCTAGAACCACAGTTTAATTGGTATGTAAGTGCATATGTACCCATGTTGTATCAAATAGGTTACATATAGAATCAAATACTTTTACAGAATGAAACATTTTCTGCAGGGATTCTTAAAGTAATTCCATTCCATTCTGAATCGTTTCTCTAGGAAAAGGCAATGATTTTCAAATTAAGGGCTGGTGTCTCTCAGGTGTATCTGTGCATGAGCAGTTCCTGTTAAGGAAAATAAATATGCAGATGCACTCAGCAACTCTACCTGAGATGCTCTGTTCTAGGGAAATGTTTTAATATCAGGTGCCCAATATGTTGCCCATGGAATTCTGACACGTGACTTTTAGTTTCCATCTCCCCTTTAACTGTGGAATGAAGATAAAGCTCATCAGCTAAAGGTTTCTATTGCTGCTGACTTTAGACTTGCAGCAGCTTCTACCATGGATAATAAGGGGCTGGGAACTACGATGTTAACTGCAGTGTTATTACTGTCTTATCCCAAACTCCTGAAGTAATCCAGAAAAAAATTGTTTCTAATATTTGTAGGGATTGATACAACAATCAGTTCCATGCAGATTTTGGAAACGCAGCAAAAAATTGACCGTCGCTATTGTAGTAAAGGTCTACAGTGCAGGTGAGTGAAATATTGTGTGATGAGGTATGAATGCCATTAAGGTGGCATTGGTGTTTGCCTGTCCTCTCATGTGTTTTGATAAATGTCCATTCCATTTTCCAAAGTTAATTGCAAATATTATAGTTTAAATGAGACTTTTTACAGCACAATCTATTAAATGTGTTTTCTTAATCCTGATATAATTTTCATACTCATGCAGACAACTTCATGAACTCGTTGGTGTTAATGTTGTCCCTTTGTTGTTGCCAACATTTAGGTCTGGAAATTACAGCTATGTTATTCCTGTTAACAAGTACACGCCCATCAATGTAATACTCTCATTGGAAATCAAGTAAGTACAGTCAATGCAAGTGTGTCTATAGAAAAAATGTGCTCTGGGCTTTATAATGAAATTGCTTCTGCCTGATTTTTCTGGACCCCAGATGAAACTCATGTCCTGGTCCTCTGCACAGGATATGTCTAGGCATAACTTAAGTCTTTGAAATAACTCTGCAGTGGGTTGTAATGCATCAGGCTAGTGCCAGCACTCTGCACAAGGATACATTTCACCCACTGAGATAGATGTTAAAATAGTCTTAGGCCCAAATCCTATAGATACTTAAGACCATATATAACTTTAGTCACTGCGCATAAGCATTTGAAGGATAGGGGCCTTCGTTTATTATGATTTTTTTTTAATATAGAAAATTGTAATTAACAGTCTAGAAAATAGTTCCTGTCCTTACTTATGCCATGGGGCAGAGCTAACCAACAGCAAAGCTCTTAGTCAGCAAAGGCTTCTCGTTTTGAACATGGGTCTGGTTCCATTCTGTTCTCTCAGAAGTAACCGGTTCTTCTGCTCCTCTTCTCCTCCAATGGAGGCTGATACCACTCAAAATAGTTGTTGAATTGGGAATATTTAGTTCTGCCTCATGACATTTCATTACTCTGATCTCTCAGAATTCCAAGGCAGAGTTTTATGAAGCTAATGTAACACGCTTTAAAGGCAATCTACTGACCTCACATATTAACATTCTTGCTTTTAAGATTAGTGTGAACATAACAGGACTCCTACTGAAGTGGCTGTGCATCATCTGAAGCAGTAGAAAGAAACCTCTAGTTTAAGCACGTGCCTTTGTAAACAAATGTTGACGCCCTCATGTACGGCTATGAATGTGTCGTGCTCATAGTTTCAGAAAATAGGATGCTGAATTTATTTTAGATGCTCCAATTGTGTTCTCAGGTTCCTTTGCTATAAATGTCTTTCAGTTAACTTTCACTTAAAAAACCAAACAAACCAGAAATCCACAAACAATCCACATTTAATTGAGTTTATTCTATCCAAATCCTATGCTCTTATTTCCACTAAATAAAATCGAGAAGCCAACATACACCATTGCAACCTATCTAGGGTACAGTATGTGGCGTGTGTATTATACACTTGTTCAATTGCTGTGTTGTACAAATGTCTAATTAAAGCTGTACAACCATGCTTGCCTGGCAAGCTCTTTTCCTCCTCCCAGAAAAAAAAACCTTTAAATTTTCATGCCACTTTGCTGCTTCCACTTTTCTGCCACCTGTTGCCTCATGCAGCTTCTTCTGGGTCTTTGATTTTTTCTGGCCCTCAAGTCCTATCACAGCTGCCCAGGCTGGCAGGATTGGAATGGCATGACCATCTTTAGATACTATTGGAAGAGGAGCGGGACAGGGTCTTTTCTGTTGAAGGATTCTGACTGGAATTCTCTCCCTGGGCCAATGTTGACCTGTGACCTCAATCAGGGCAAAGCACAGGACTTGCTTGTTCCCTTTTTAATTGTGTGCATGTTTGTGCACAGTGGGATTGTGGTTGTTTGTGACAGTTCCTATTCTAATGTGTGTTTTGGGCTTGTCTTCCATAAAGTTTTGTTTCCTGTCTTGTTCTGGTGCCCAAAGGTTTTCTGGCCCTGGGGAATGATAAACTAAAGCATGTAGTTATTGTTATTTTGGAGAGATTGGAATATACCAAAGCCTTCGGTAGGAACATCCTTAAGTGCTGGCGAAGTTTGTATGCAGACATGGATTTGGCTTTGCTGTTAGATGGGCTGAACCAAAACTGCAGATGCAAACCTCCCAGGAAAGAGTGCAGATCATGATTAGCGTTTGAGGCTCAGAAATGCTAATTTCCTTTATTTTGGCCACTAGGGGCATGTCTACATTGCAGCTGGGGGTGTGAATGGCAGCTTGTGCGGACATGCCCACACTAGCTGTATTCTGGCTAGCTCACTAATGATAGAAGTGAGGTTCTCCTGGCGTGGGCTGCACAAGTGAGTGTATACTCAGGGGAGTGAGATGGGCTTGTGCAGCCTGGGCTGTGCCATGTCCTTACTTCTATGGGTAGTGCTCTAGCTAAAGGACAGCTAGTTTTGGCATGTCCACATGAGCTGCCATTCACACCCCCAGCTGCAATGAAGACACTACCCTTAAGAACTTGTTTTAGTTTTTTTCCATTGCATCTTTCAGTTCCATTGTTTATATTTCGGGGGCGGGAGATTACCTTGAAAAACAGCAAAGTAGAACCTCAGATTCTTTTTCTTTTTCTTGAAGCACTACGGAGCCGTTAATCATCTTTCAATGCAAAGTCACTTTTGGAAATATGTGTTCCCATCAGCCACGAAACAGAAACAAAAAGGAGGCTTTCCAGGAAACTACCCAGGTAACACTTTTCTGAATTGCAAAGCTAAAATGAAAATCGAGGCAAACCCAGGAATACATGTTCAATGTCCCCATGAACATGACCCTGAGAGGTATTAAGCAAAGAAATAATTTGCAACTAGTCTCGCCCTCTGTCAAATCATTTGGCACTTCTTAAAGACATCCCTGCATGCATCTTTCTGAGACAACCCTGATACCTAAATTGCATGGGATTGTGGGTCTCAGTGATGCATTTTGGGATGTCTTTAGGAAGTGCCAGTATAGGTTATAGATGAGATGATAAAACTTTGAAAATGTTAGTCATAACTCATGTATCTGCTGAATGTCCCTCCCCAGTACAGGAGGTGGAGACATTCGGGTTGTAATTCTGCGAAGCTGTGGGTGCTTAGCTCCTTTCCCCAGCAGAAGGCTATCCCAGGGTGATCAAAGCATGGAGATGTGTTGGGGGCAGGGGACAGAAGAGCCTACCCTCAGGAACTCCAAGCACATGCAAGGGCATCAAATGCAAGCCAACAAATCTCTAGGCTCAGTCAATTCCGCACTTGTGGGTGCTTGAAAAATATCAATGAAAAACCGATACAAGATTAACACCCTCAAGTTATTTTGGCAAACACATTAGGCCAAATTCTGCTCACAGTTTAATGGTGGAAATCCAGACTAAAAAGCAAATCTTATAGAGTTAGTCTGCATTTCCACTGGTGTAAATGAGAGTAGAACTTAACCCTTTAGTGCGAATCAGTTTGCTACTGCATATTGCAAAAACTAAATTAATGATGCGTTAAGGCTCCCATTGGGCTCTGGGGAGGGAGGCTTTTTCCGGTCTTCATTTCTCCTCTGGCCTCTGTAGACTCACTCAAATATAAAATTCATGTTCCATTACCACTTGGGGGGCATGGACCCTCACAAGCTTCAGAGTTGGAACTCACCCACTGGTGCAGCTCCACTGATGGTAGATACCTATGAAGGAAGATGTAACCCGATAGGACTCTGGAGTGTTTGCCACTGTGACCACATGGTGATGAAGTCCCTGTCCATGCTACTGCTTCCACTGCTAGTGAATTATGACTTTAAGGTGAAATCCTGGCTCCATTGAAAACAAAGGTAAAACTGCTATTTAGTTCAGTGGGGCCAGGATTTCACCTATAAAGCAATATAGAGAGAAGCTCACTGTGTGTAGGTGAGAATTATTTTCATGTATTCTCTGGGATGTCTTGAGGGGGAAGAGAAGTTGTCTCAAACACCTGAGCTTTTCCCACCATCCAAGCCAGTTGGAGGTCTGATCCTACCAGGTTCTGGGCACTTACCTCCAGCAAAGAGATGAGTGCCCTGAACTCCCATTAACTTCAATAAGAATTGAGGCAGCTCAATACAGCCACAGAAATGGGTTTTTAGTCTTCATTGTACCTGCCTGGAAGTGTCTGCTAGTTTAAAAAAAGGGTGAGGGTGGGGAATAAAAGTGGTAGAAAATTTGAAAACAAAATTCGAGGGCAAACCTACATGTCATAAACATTTGGGAGTCGTGTTTGGCCCACTAGACACCTGATTTTAGCCTGTGGAACATGCATGCTCCTCCCACCCTGCATTCTTAAGTGTTATTAAATTGCTTACTTGCTGCTGTGCTGATCAGCTGGAGCCCTGTCTTCCTCCTCCTGCCCAAGATGACTTTCAAATGTCATTGAAAAAGGTGTAGGTTGCTGTGACTACAGCAAAATTATCCGGTACAAGCAAATGAAGATCCTGGGAGCTCTGACCTCCAGCTATAATTCCAGCAACCCCTGAAGCTCTGAGTCAAACACAGAAAGTCTCTGTATCTGCCCACGTAGGAATGTCATTGAGACTGACTGCCAGCAAAGCTAGTCAGGCTTCGTGTGTCAACTTGAAATTCACATCCAAGGACTAAAGCTATCTAGTTTGACCCACAGGTAAGAAACTGCTTCCAGCAGCTTCAACAGTGAGTCATTCAAGGTTGGCATGAGTCAGAATAAAAATGCTGCTTTTGAAAGTATTTGTTTTCAAGCTTATTTTCCTGAGCGTAGCGAGATTTATTCCCCAGTGGTTAGTAGCCCAGCAGTCAGCTGGCCTCTGATCAATTTCTGCCTAAAATTTATAATGTGCATAATACTTATTGCTCCAGGGCGAGAGGGGTAGCTGAGACTTTATTGATATTTGTGATGTCTGTCACATCCTTGAATTAGGCTGACCATATTTCCTTGAGACAAAAATGGGACATTGGGATGGCAAAAATGGGACGGGGAGACAAGGGGCAGCCGCAACAAGCCGCCCCTCGTCTCCCCGCTCAGCAGCTCGGCGGGGAGACGAGGGGCAGCCACAACAAGCCGCCCCTCGTCTCCCCGCTCAGCAGCTCGGCGGGGAGACGAGGGGCAGCCGCAACAAGCCGCCCCTCGTCTCCCCGCTCAGCAGCTCGGCGGGGAGACGAGGGGCAGCCGCAACAAGCTGCCCCTTGTCTCCCCGCTCAGCTGCTCGGCGGGGAGACGAGGGGCAGCCGCAACAAGCCAGCATTCAGTTTTTTACAAAAAAATTAAAACTATATATAGTTTATTAAAAACAGGACAAAATTGACATTTATATTATTAAAACGACGGGACGGTCGGGAAATATGAAAAAAAGGTACTGTCCCGTTTAAAACGGTACGTATGGTCAGCCTACCTTGAATGAAATGTGAGTGCCAAGTCAAACCATAATCCTGTTCTTTTTGCTGACAATGACTAACACGGCTGCTACTCTGAAACCTGTCGTCATAACATTGTTCTTCCTGGAAACGGTGGGGTTGAATTATCCCTGTACAATCTCAGGGAAAAGTGTCAGAGCCAAAATACATTAATTGCATTTGTATGTGGTGGAGTGTTGCATCACCTGTCAAACCAAATCTTGTGTGCAGTGCGTACATCTTCTTGCAACCGTCCTGGAGTGAAGACGCTGCATTATGCCTCGGAATACATAGAAGCCTGTGCACACCCAGGGTATTAGTCCTGCTGTGGCTTGTGTGACAGACCCAGACAAGTGGGATACAGAAATCTTATAGAAGGCAAATATACTGGCCATTGGATTAATAGTTTTCTGTTCCCTGAGTGACCAGAGCAGGGGCTGCACTAGAACAAGCAGGAACTTTCTGGAACCAATTTAAGGCAGGCAGGCTAATTAGGACACCTGGAGCCAATTAAGAAGAACCTGCTAGAATCAATTAAGACAGGCAGGCTAATCAGGGCACCTGGGTTTAAAAAGGAGCTCATTTTAGTTTGTGGTGTGGCGTGGCGTGCAAGGAGCTGGGAGCAAGAGGCACACAAGGAGTTAAGAGGGAGAAGAGTTGAAAGACTGAAGAGTACAAGCATCAGCAGACCATCAGGAGGAAGGTCCTGCAGTAAGCGTAAAGAAGGTGTTGGGAGGAGGCCGTGGGGAAGTAGCCCAGGGAGTTGTAGCTGTCACGCAGATGTTACAGGAAACCCTATAGACGACTGCAATCCACAGGGCCCTGGGCTGGAACCTGGAGGGCGGGCCCGGGTTCCCCACAAACCTCCCAACTCCTGATCAGACACAGGAGGAATTTGACTGTGGATTCTACCAGAGGGGAAGATCTCTGAGGCGATCAAAATCCGCCAATAAGCGCAGGACTCACCAAGGTAGAGGAGGAACTTTGTCACACTTGTTAATCAGCTGAATCACAATGCTTACCATTATTGCACTTTAAATTTCACAGAGCACTTTGGCACATCTGGAACAATTCTAGCTTCCTAAAGGAGTCTAGAGGGAGCTCAGTTATTCGCAGCCAGCCTAGAATGCTGGGAGCCAGATGCCTGTCGATTCCTGAGCTGATCAGAACAAAACCCATTCAGAATATTTAAAGTCAGCACTTTCCTTTTGTCTTTAAGTGTGCTGACTTCTCTCACAGTAGCTATCAAGTCTTGTTATCACAATGACTCGTACTGCATTTGGCAGTGAAATGCTTTCACAGCCTATCCTTCTCTCCAACTGAATGTAAAATGAGGTTATCAAATTGATCTCTTTCTATAATTTATTATCTAGGGATGTCAGCATATTTGGATTCTCCCTGTAACTTGGTGGTATGACAGCGCATACCATTTCCGCGTAGCTGCACCGGTAAGCCTTTTTCAAATGGGAAATAGACCAAAAGAAAAATGACATTTTAGCTGTGATTAGTTTCTACATTAATCGCCTTTATTTTTCTCCTGCAGGATCTTGCAGACTGTTCAACAGATCCAAATTATGCTGGGATATTTTTTACTGATTACTACTTCTACTTCTATCGACAGTGTAACTAAAATATTGCTGATCATTCTGCTTATTGGGGGGAAAAAAAGATAATACTCATGGTACTGAAAATACTATTGTCTTAGTAAAAGTTTGCAAATGAAATGAGATGTGCAGAATGTTTCCTAGTTTTTGTTTAACCATTAACTTTTAGAGACAAGTAAGCAAAAATAAATTATTTGACTGTAGTCCAGGCTCTGCATGTCGAGTCATTACTTGTAAAAGGACATGATTTCTGAAAATCAATGGAGAGCTTGATGTGTAGATATTAAAGGGCTCCACTGCTCTTAGCAATGCCATAAAATACAGTAGATGGGGGAAAATAGTGGCATTCTAATATGCTTCAGACTGTTCAGAAGACTTTGGCATAATAAAAATATCAATTGCAGCTGAGACTTGTTTTTGTCCTACAAGCATCTACCTTCCATTATTGTCTGCCTTCTTTATATTATATATGATTTGAAACCACTTGTATGTATATGATTCCTTAACCATTCAATAACTCCTCTTTTCTTTCTTTTTTATATTAAACCTTTAGTTTTTACTTACTAAAGGATTGGCATCAGCATGATTATTGGGTAAGATCTGAGTTGTATATCGACCTGGCTAAATGGCTGATCCCTTGGGATTAGAAGGACCTTATAGCTGATGACATTGGTTTTCACTAACCATTCTTCATAAAGTCCAGTGGGTGGGTGGTGAGCCAAAGGCTGGAAAGCCTAAGGAGACTGCATCTCTGACTTCTTGTTAACCAGTGTGGTGAGACAGAAGTTCACTTTTGTTCCTGGCTTGGTATAATATAATGATTGAGGTGAATCTGCCCTGTTTCTCAGCAGTCTGTCCTGAATTTGGCATTCTCAGCTGTGACCCACTGAGGCACGATGACAAGATATACTTACAGTGAGCGTTCAAAGGCTACAGCAGATGCTTTATCAGTGCATAATCACCTTGCATGGCATGGAAGGAGGCAAGGAGAGGTGGTGCGCATTAGTCCGTGACCACAGAAGTGGCACAGGAATGTCCACGTGGCATGATAATTCTCTCTGCTTCATTCATGCATCTGAATCTTTGTCCCTCATACGTAAAGGAAAAAAATGTGCATGAGTCCAGTGAGGGAGCCAAGCAGTTGGCTGACATGTCCTCAGTTCTGGCCCCTCTACTCAAGTGTGGAGAGTGAGAAGAAGTAAACCAAAGCAAGAGTACCTGAAGTTTCTCACATGAGAGAGCAGATAGGATTGGATAGGAGAGTAGCTTTGTCTAGTGCCCAGAGGTGAGTAACGTTCCCTGCCACCTTTGAACATCAGGCCTCTGGTTGTTCACTCTGGTAGTGGGAGCAATGGCGATTTACAATAATTGCTACCCCGTTCTTCTGCTGTGAGGTGTTATACGGCTATTTGCTGAAAACATTGTTTCTTACATACGTCTCGTGTTTCTCTCATGCTTCGTGCATTTGGCTCTATGGACTTCCCTATGCACACAGTGTGCAGTCAGTGCTTTTTTGTTAGCTGTGCTATTATCATTGGAATACAGTATGTTTCTCCAAAAAACCGTGGCACAATTGTCACCTGAATACCTAATCTATATTGTTTGTTTTGTTGTGTCCTTATTGAACTATGTATTTATTTGTGTAACTTAAAAACATGGCCGTACAGTAGCTGTACTCTGTACAGTAGCTGCTTCTTCAAGGTACACAGCAAAATCATATGAGAGATCAGAACTGAGTTTCGTATGTGACGCAAGATTTTTGAGGCTGAATTTCAGGGTGTTTCCTTATATGAAGACCTCATTCTTGTTAAACATAGTGCCCTGTGCTTATGAAGCAGCAGTACAGACATACCACGAAAACTCACATTATAGAAACTGCGAAGTCTCTTACTGATTATGATCTTCATCTTGGACTAGCTGCATTGAATGGCACGTATGCAGCTAGCTGCACTGGAAACATGTTGTAACTAAAGCCAAACTCTTCTAGCTTCCAACGGGATCAAGGGAGGCTTGCTACTGAGAGAAAAGAATCCAAAATGGGGATTGTAGCTACAGAAGATGCAGCAAAACCCTGCTGTTCGCCCTGTATTGTCATGTAGTTTTGTCCCACCTGCTGATTGGCAGCACTAATGTAGTTTGTTGTGCTTTTTAAGGTCTCCTGTAAAGCTGCTTCCAGGTATTGTGGAAAAATGTGTTTTCAAAACATTTCTAAAGTCTACCCAGCAGACCATTTGCTCAGTCCTTTCTCCTCTTCTTGTTCAGATCACCAGGAATAGCCACACTCTGTTTGAAACTAGGATTTTGGAGCAACCAAAGTAAAGGTAGCCCTGATTGATCTATCCCAGCTTTTACACAAGACCCAGGGCCTTCTCAGACAGGATATTTGGGGCAGATTTAGTCTGTGCTATGCAGGTATGCAGCCAGGATGGATGGTTTAAATTTAAAAAGCTGAAAACTTTTATCTTAAGTGGTAAGTGTGTGAGAGAATGAATCTCGGGGCTGCCAGTGAAGTCAGTGATAGCTGCCAGTGCTTATCCCTTATCAAAATTAGCCCCCCTTCTATTTAGTCGCCTATATGTGAATTCAGGTGCCTAATTTTAGACCCCAGGTTTGAACATTTTGGTCTTAACTCAAGTCGCTCATTAATTAAGATGCAGCTACCTTCTATGTAAACGCACATTTAGAATATATGCAGTAAAAATCGTTCTGAACAGTGGTTATCAAGCAATTTAAAGGACCCTTTTCCACTGCTAAATATCTCAGTTGGTTAGCAGCCCTCTCTCTCTGCGCCCATCTGTCTCCCTCATGCATGCTCACACACAACCAGACAGCAAATCATCACCATGTTATGGATTTGTTTCTTGATGATTTTTTTAAGCTGATATTAGTGGTTTTGAGTTCTGAGTGGATTACTTGTTAAAATGATATATTTATAAATATCCCAGTCTACTCTCACACAGTTACAGTAATGGAATACAACTCAAGGGCACTAAAATCAAGCTACCAAAACAGTGGTGCTTCTTAAGAATAGGATATATAAGGCATCCACTTTATGCTTACATACGTACATATCTGTCTTCAAGACTAAGCTTGATAAGTTTATGGAGGGGATGGTATGATGGGATAGCCTAATTTTGGCAATTAATTGATCTTTGACTATTAGCGGTAAATATGCCCAATGGCCTGTGATGGGACGTTAGATGGGGTGGGATCTGAGTTACTACAGAGAATTCTTTCATGAGTGTCTGACTGGTGAGTCTTGCCCACATGCTCAGGGTTTAGCTGATCGCTATATTTGGCGTCGGGAAGGAATTTTTCTCCAGGGTAGATTGGCAGAGGCCCTGGTGGGTTTTCGCCTTCCTCTGCAGCGTGGGGCACAGGTCACTTGCTGGAGGATTCTCTGCACCTTGAAGTCTTTAAACCATGATTTGAGGACTTCATTAGCTCAGACATAGGTTAAAGGTTTATTACAGGAATGGGTGGGTGAGATTCTGTGACCTGCATTGTGCAGGAGGTCCGACTAGATGATCATAATGGTCCCTTCTGACCTTAAAGTCTATGACTCTTTAAACACACAGATAAATGTTGCTGCTGCCTCTCAAATCAAGCAACAGGGAATTCCAAAAATCTTTCATTATTAGCACTCAAATCACTGGCAGTCTGCTTGACTCCATACAAGACATTCAGGGCGTCATGGTCCCAGCCTTGATGAGTTTACACTCTAAATATACAGACACAAATTGTACTAGTGGCTGACTAAAAGATGAGTCTTTAATAGATGCCAGAAGATGTCAACAGGTCACGGGGTAATGTGTGACCAGATTGGCAGAGAGTTTTAAAATGTCGACAAGACAGTATAGTATGAAATAAGTACATTTGGTATGGATTCAATGTAGGCACAACCATTTTTAATGCTCTCACATAGCTTAAAATAGTCAAACTGCCTTTTACAAATTTAATTTCTCCCTTTCCTCCCCACCACCCCGGTTCCCAAATAGCTTGTTTTACTGGCCTTAGATTTCTTTGCCCAAATTTCATAAAAAATTGAATTTTCAGTCAAAGTACAAGCTGCTGCTTTAAAATAGGTTTTATAATGGAAATCGTGACCCAGTTTTAATCTTCCTTGCCATATTCCTGGAACAGGCTGGGGAGTCTACCCAGGGTCAGTCAATGTGGTAGTGGAACAGAAGCCTTTTATTACTGTTTGGCCTGAATTCAGAGAGCCTGTTTTCCCCAACAGCTGACCACAGCCACAGTGCTTGAGAGGAGCAGAACTGAGGTTGCGTCCTCACTTGGCTCTTCTTGGATCAGGCATCTTTATTTGGCTTCTGCTATTCCACTCAGGGGTGCTGGCACAATTTTTATAGTGGGGGTGCCCAGAGCCATTGAACCAAACTGTTAACCCTGTATATTATGGAAACTACTTCAAGCTAGGGGGTGTGGCAGCTCCCCCCATACCCTGAATTCCAGCACGTATGAGTCCTGTCAGCCCTATTCTCCTGAAACCCACCCCCCCCCACCTCTGGATTATTTGTCTTTATGTAGGAAAGGCCCTCACCTGCTGGCTTCCTACTTCAGGGCCTTAATTGACTATACTCCCTCTGGCCTGACAGATCCTAGTCATCCTGGACTCCTGCTCTATCTTTTCCAAAGAAGGGAATAGTTACAATACTTTTAAATGATGAGATTTAAAAGCGGTTATTTTAGTAATGGGAATAAGGGAAGCTGCTTTTATGAATGGAATTTGGGACAAAACTCATTTTGTTAAGGGGCAGATTCTCTAATTTCCAGCTGATGTAAAATATATTGCATCAGTGTTGGTGCACAGTACTACAAGCACAGAATTTACAAATTCAAGTTTCATGTCAATTTCACTTGCAGGAATATTCAGCTGGGTGACACCATTGCTTTGCATTTCTCATCCAATCTTAATGTTACACTTTTCCTCTCCACAACATAATCTAAATGATAGACCAGTTGGCTGTATTGATTTAAATCCTTATTCTGCTTTTTTATTATTCGTCATGGTCCTGTCTTAGAATTATGAGGTGGACAGGGTCTATCAGAAAAGAAATCTCTGGAGCAAATTGCAATATTTACTAGTCAAGGCTTCTGCCTAAAGCATATTGCTGATTCCTAAAATAAGTTGATTTGTGAACACACTTTTATATCTACAAAGCATTATACGTGTCTGGGATAAAGCTTTTTCAAACTAGATTACTTCTAAATGATTTGCATGTACTTTGCTGACACACTGGTTGGCATTTTTCTCCATATACCTTGGTGAAAACATAGATTAAGAAACACCATTAGGAGCTAGACATAATCTCATTCTCTGGACTATGTGCCAAATCCTGCCAATCTCACCCAGGAGGAATGGTCATGTCAATTCTCTGCACGGACGGTCATCTTAAACCCTCCTGCAATGTCAGCATGGAAGGGGTCACGATGATGAGCAGACTCAGATGCCCCAAATTCCCAAATGATGTATATTTGGAGGCACTAGATGTTGTTCTAGTGCACAAGTGCAATAGCCACTCAAAGGAGCGGTGCTTAAGCCCCATGAGCTGTCCAAGGGCTGAGGAAAGAATTCCATCCTCCTACCTCGGCCACGTGCTCTGCACAAAGTCAGTTTGTACAGGCAGGGTGAAATTCACCCGAACTGAATGATTCTCCTGAGCATCTTTGCAGTATCAATACTGTCGTGTTTTAGCAAAACCCCATCATATCATGGTGATTTGGTTTCATCTCTAACTTGATGTGATAGGCAATCATTTTAGTGTATATTTTTCCAATTACAAAATATGGCATTAAATAAACATAACTATATTTTCATGGTGTCTCATCAAGGATGATTTAGATCCCAGACCTTTTTCTGATACTCGTTTAGAGTCTTAGACCTCTTTTAAATGTTTGGACTAACAGGGATCATTAGCATAAATTAAAATTCTGTAGTTATGCCACCTCTATTTTGGCCTAAGGTTCTGATTCTGCTCTCATTGAATGGTGAAACTCCTGCTGCTTTCAGTGGAAGAATTATTGAGCCCTAAGACTGTCTCACATGTTCTTACTATGGCCATGTAACTACATGTAATTGTTTCCCTCACCCTTCTTCTCTCCTCTTCTATTGTTTCACACTCACATGTTGAGTGTACAGTCTAATTTAAGACAAGACACTTTGGAGCAGGGACTGTGCTAGGTGCTGAAGACAGTGGGATCACAATTATGATTGGGACCTTGGGCGCTCCTACAATATAGATACTAATAAATAATTATTATGGGAGTTTGGGAGCCAGATCTGGCCCTTCTTTTAACTGTTGTTGCATTAATCTGAAGTTTCCATTTTCTCTCTTTCATTAGTTAACATAAATGGTTGTACTGATTTTGGATCCTTGAAGACTTTTTGAAATTCCAGGAATAACCCTGAGTTTTGTCAGGTGAAGAGTCCTGGGCCATAGATTTTTTTTTTTTCCTAGCATTTTCTCTCATTGCAAGGAGCTTGGTAGTTTGAAGTGTCTTTAAGCAGTCTGTCTGCAATAGTGTTCAGTCTTTCCCTGGAAGGGTGACAGAGGAGTAGGAATGGGCCACAGGTCCATGCTTCCTGGAAAACTTGAATGCTACCCTGATTAGAACTGAATTTCTTGTCAAATGCCTGCTCTGGCAATTTGGAAATGTAATATTCTGGAGACAGAATTACTTTGTGGCCATCTGCTTCCAGAGCCAGCGCCCTAGGTTGCTGCAGTATGTTCTGTAGGTCAGTGCTTCTCAAACTTTTTGATACCAGGGACCAGCCTGCTGCCTTCCTAAACTGTGTCAGGGAGATCTCAGGGACGTGCACTGGTCCACAGACTGGTCATTGAGAAACACCGCTCTAAGGCATGTCTCATTTTCTAGAATGGTTTGGAATCTGTTGCATCTTAGTTATTCCACCCATGTTATCTTCCAAAATCCCCATTCTTTCTCCCATTTCAGGAAGTCTTGGGCTCAGAGAAGTCACTTCTGGCTTCCTTTTCCCAGTTCTGTTGTTTCAGCTGTAGCAGTATCCATAATCATTTTGGAAAGATTTAATTTCTTTAGGCACAGAAGCCTGCATTAGCTGGGTTGCCATGGTAACCATCTCGCTGGACGGTGAGTGTCGACTGGATCCCACAGGAGCATCAGTACCCCTTTCATTAACAAAAACATGTTACTAGATACCAAGTTTTAATTTGTGCCTCACTGTTTTTGCTCAGGCTGTCAGTAGTAGTGAGCTCTTGAGCTATGCATCCATTACTTTAAATGATGATGTCACATCTCAGATGATTTATGTGTGCATCAGCATACCCACTATATTTGGGATCACAATCTGGCCCACGGGATATAAAATTACCCAGAAGTGCATGCAATGGAGAACCCCTGTGGCCCTCCTAATTCCCAGTTTGTTTCCCTGTAGTCCATCAAGAGCATGGCAATTCAAACCATGTTCTCTGCTATAGTTCCTGCGGAATCCATTTGACATGTGTTCACACCCATTTGAATCGTTCCTCTAGCTCCTCGTTTTCTCCCAAACCAAGTTCAGGAATTTTGTCCTCTTGAAGACTGTACAGCCGTGCTCCTGCCTGTATTTCTGCTCTTGTCTCAACACATCCTCACCCTCTTTGGCAGTTCTTGTTAGCCCCTTAGCTCACTTTTATCCGTGCCTTCATTCAGCCCATCACTTTTCCAGGAGGCCAGCCTCCTCCATTCTCCATGTGAATTCCTCTGAAATCCCATTACTTCCCTGAGGCGCGCCCCCCCCCCCCCCGCCACATCTATATTAAGCCATTAAATGCTAAGATAACAGAGGGCTTCCCCCTGGGTCTCCAACTGGGTTTACACCTGATTTTTTTGTCTTGGAGCCTAATCCCACAATTGCACCTGTGCGAGTCGGCTCCTGTGCCCGTGTGGAGGCCTGTTGACTTCTCTGAGGCTCCAATATGACAATAGGGGCCTCCCTTAAGATGCAATTGCAGAATCTGGGCCTAAGCTGTAAGGCCCAAATCCTCAAAGGCTTTTAGGTACCTAACTCCCATTGATTTCAATTTCACGGGAGTTAGATGCTTAAATATCTTTGATGATCTGGGTCGAAATTCCTCTGGGCTAGGTCTGTCCATACATGCGTATTGCACAGCACCAACAGTACCTGTAACACTCAGCAAATAATAGAAGTTCACTGAGGCAGCGTGAGGCAAAGGATGCAGATCTAACTTGGAATTTTGGGACAGAGGCTTTTGCCAGTTTACAGCAGCATAATGTCATTCGGGGGTGCTGAGAGCCATTGAACCAAACTGTAAACCCTGTATAGGATGGAAACCATATCAAGCCAGGGGGTGCTGCAGCACTCCATACCTGCCCACAGGCGCCACCTTCCAGTGGCGCTGGTGGGTGCGGTCGCCCGGCGTCGGGGGCGGGGCCCCGCAACATCGCCGGTGCTGAGGTGAGCTGGGCGCGGGCCCCGGGGCTGGCGGGGAGCTGCCGGTGGGTGCTGAGCACCCACCAGTTTTTCCCCGTGGGTGCTCCAGCCCCGGAACACCCACAGAGTCGGCGCCTATGTACCTGCCTAACTCCAGCACCTAGTATGTCATTTTAATGTCTTTTTTTTTTTTTTAATGTATGAAAAAATAATTGGAAGTGCTCACCAACACAACAAAAGCATTTGGGATTTGCAGATCTCCCTTAATTCCTCTGTATAGAAAAGAGGGATCATTTGTTTTAATATAGTTTGCACCTTTAAGCACTTCAGTACTGTGCTGCTTCTGTCTGTGTAGGGTCCGAGAGTAATTTCCCCTTGGTTTTAATTATTTGAATTGGTTTAGATAAGCTTGTTCTACAAGTCGGAATAGAAGATGCATGGATACGTGTGCAAAGAATGATTGATTGTCAGTCTAGGTTAAATGCATATATAGAATTGTTCCAGCCCACGGGATTAGCAAAAAGCATTTCAAAGTCAATTGCATCAAACTAGATGGCTCAGACCCACATACTGTACATAGTACACTGCTTCCTTCCTCCTCTGTCTGTCATCTGGAAGATGAAAAATTATAAGGGCTGAAGCTGAAAGCATCATTAAATGTTAATCTGCTGGGGCTTCCTTAGTGCTACTGAGGTCAGTTTCTGTTTCTGAATATAGTGACAGATGGAGTGTCCTCTGTGAAATAACGCAGCTTTGCCAAAAGCCATCAGGACATGAGCTGTCTGTCATCTTGCACGTGCTCCCACCATGCGCCCTATTAACAATGAATGTGAGCTGTGTGTGTGTTTGTTTAAGATGGATATGTTCAGAAGGGAGCATAGGGGGATGTGAATTCTCACTAAGAATACATAGGTAGAAACACACAGGCATGAATATTATGTATTGACAATAAATTAGGGAGGATAGGCTTTAAAGAAGAGCCATTCATGAGCTTTTGGCCGCTGTAGGTACATCTACATTGTGTTTTAAAGGCAGTGAGTCTCAGAGCCCAGGTGTTCAGACTCAGGCTTGTGGCGCTTGCGCTAAGACACTTAGAAACAGCTGGGTAGATGTTTGGGCTCGGGCTTTGAATCTCTCACATCCTGCGGCCTTCAAATGCATTTTTAAATTGGTTTGTGCAGAAACATTAGGGTCTTTAAATGGTTGCTAAAGGCAATTTCCCTCAAGTTGGAGGCCACCATGACTTTGCCACTTTTGATTCAGGAATCAACCCTTGGAGGTTTACCCGTTAGTACAAAATGATGTTTGAAGTCACTAGTTGACAGTCTTGGGAGTTTTACCTTAAAAAAGGAGAGCTACATTGCTGTTCAGTTGGCTGAAATGTAAGAAAGGTGAATGGTCTTGCTTTGGTCTCTAGATACACCTGTTTTCTGGTGTCTGGCTGGATTGCAATAGCTTTTGCAGCATCCCTTTGTAATGTACTGCGGGGAGGCTGCAATGTGAAACCAATACAGGTCCTCTCCACCCACCACTACACAGCCTATTATTAGCAAGCCTGGGTGCAATTACTGCTTCAGTCGCCACTTTGTGATACTTGTTTGCCACACTGAATGAGCTATGACTGATGAGCTAAGGTATTGCTCAGCAACTCCGGGCAGAGTTGCTAGCACTGTGACTTAAAGCCTGCCTATTGGCGGATGAGACGATGGAGAAATGAGTACTGTTAAAGCACTATGTGACTCCCTAGGGTCCCAAAAGAAGTCCTGCTATTTCACACAGTTATGTTGGATAGCCTGCACACCTGCTGGTTTCAGTATGTAAAGGGTGCTGTTCCTAATGCCCCTGTGGAGTGCAGGCAAATTCCTCTGCTGCTTTAGATGGATAAGAGACTTCCTTCCCTTCCTGTCTCTAAACCCTTGTGTAGCATTGCCAGTGCTGTTGTAATGGCTACTCCCAATCCACTCTTGACCTGGCTGTGTTTTGATGGTGGGTGAAGGGTTACATGTATCATTCTACAGAGTATTCTGAGGCTAGCAAAAAAGGACTATATACATCAACAAATAATAAAATTCCTTGAGTTTGCCACCCCGAGAGGACAGGCACACTCTGCTGAACTGATAAATAAGCCCAGCTGTTTCAACTCTGCCTGACCTTACTTAACTTCACTATCCTGCAGAATATGCAATTCAGGGCTGTGGTTATATTTGATAGCTTAATTGGGCACGTCATTCTCTGGGCTTGATTTTCTTCTATGGGCACAAAATGCTTCAGTGCTTGTATAATTGTGTACTTAAGTCAGCAAATCCGTCCAGAATGAACCTCTTTACTCTTTTAAATTGGTAAAGTTTTATAGAAAGCATTTTTCCATGCCAATAAGAGTGAGCCTTCATATTCAGTCTCTTGTCTCCACTGACCTGAATAGCATCCTGTCTGAAAGAAATGGACTACTGAGCTGCACTTATGTACAAAGTCAGCTGCCTATTCGAATAGATATGGCCTTTCCACAACAGAAGCAGAGACTTGACTCTGAGAGGGAGGCTGTGTTGCGGAAGCTGCAAAAGCTGTAACAAAATTATTGAAATCCTAGAACGCACTGACTTCTAGGAACTGGAATTACAAAGAAAGCCAGATTGTGTGTGTAGCCAATGATGCTTATTGAGGCTGTTCTGTTTTCTCTCTATCTTGGTACGTATGCAGCCCCAGTTACTGTTGTATCTGAAAAACGAAAATAAGAAAGAAAAATTTGTAGCACCTTAGAGACTAACAAATTTATTTCAGCATAAGCTTTCGTGGGTTAGAACCCACTTCATCGGATGTAGACAGATATTTATACAGTCAGAGAAACATGATAAGGTGGAGGTGCATAGACCAACCTTAAGAGGCTAATTAGTTGAGAGGAACCATAACAGCAGGGGAAGAAAAACCTTTGAAGTGATAAACAAGATGGTCACACAGGTGTGAATGAGGATCGTTAACTTAAGGGAAATAGATTCAATTAACGTAATGGCCGAGCCATTCCAAGTCCTTATTTAATCCTGAGGTAATGCAACCTAGTTTGCATATCAATTCGAGTTCAACAGTTTCTCTTTGAAGTCTGCTTTTGGAGTTAATCTGTCGCAACACTGCTACCCTCAAGTCTGTCACTGAGTGATTAGGGAGGTTGAAGTGTTCTCCTACTGGTTTTTGAATGTTATGATTCCTGATGTCAGATTTATGTCCATTTATTCTTTTGCGTAGAGACTGTCCGGTTTGGCCAATGTAGATGGCAGAGGGGCATTGCTGGCACATGATGGCATATATCACATTGGTAGATGTGCAGGTGAATGAGCCCCTGATGGCGTGGTGGATGTGATTAGGCCCTGTGATGGTATCACTTGAATCGATATGTGGACAGAGTTGGCATTGGGCTTTGTTGCAAGGATAGGTTCCTGGGTTGGTGTTTTTGTTGTATGGTGTGTGGTTGCTGGTGAGTATTTGCTTCAGGTTGGGGGGCTGTCTGTAAGCAAGGATTGGTCTGTCCTCCAAGATCTGTGAGAGTGAGGGATCATCTTTTAGGATAGGTTGTAGATCTTTGATGATGCGCTGGAGAGGTTTTAGTTGGGGGCTAAAGGTGACGGCTAGTGGTGTTCTGTTATCTTCTTTTTTGGGCCTGTCTTGTAGTAGGTGATTCCTGGGTACTCTTTTGGCCCTGTCAATCTGTTTTTTCACTTCAGCAGGTGGGTATTGTAGTTTTAAGAATGCTTGATAGAGATCTTGTAGGTGTTTGTCTCTGTCTGAGGGATTGGAGCAAATGCGGTTGTATAGTCTCTCACAACCAGTAATAGAATTCATGCTCACAACTCTGTGAGTAGACAGGAAGAACTATTATTCTCATTGTACAGATGGGAAACTGAGATACAGAAAGACAAACTAGGCCAAGCTCACACAGGAAGTCTGTGGTAGTGGACAGAAACCAAGACTTCTCAATCCCAGGGAAGCCTGGCACCTAAACCACTGGATCATCTTTCCTCCCATATAGACACAGCTCTATTAGGATTGTGTGAGCCTTGCAGGGACTGGTTTATGACCTGTACTGTGCAGTTCAGTTTTCAGGAGATCGAAATGAGCCAACTGAAACATGCTGCTGGGGAAATCTAGAGCTGTGAGCCACTGTGATGCATCTCTGCTTCTTCAAGAGTGAGCGTAGCTGGTGATTAGACTGTGTCAGCTCCCTGCCACACCAGTCTGTCATCTCACCAGCAAACTCCTCAGCACTCTGCCCGTCTTCACCTTGCCTAGCAGGTAATAATCAGTGAGCTCTCAATTTTAATTGTAAGCCTGGGGGGGCGGGGAGCTGGAATGATTCAATGGGAAGGGGTTTGCTGGGGCCCCCTCTGTACTGTTGAGGTGCAAGCTCCTCAGACTTTGTAAGGGGTGTATTTTGAGTCTCAAACAATTTTTGCCAAAAATATATTTTGTTCAAAAATAGCCACCCAGCTGGGGGCGTAGTGCTGATGCTGTGGATCCGTGACAACATCTCAACCGATCTGCTTATTCTTTGAAATATACAGCATATAGTTGCCCTTTTTTTTTCTTCACTGAAAATATCTGTAGTTATGCAACTTATCATGAAATTTGTTAGATCTTTTAAAAATCCCTACACCATATGAATGTAATCTGAGAAGTTAATCCAACAGGCTGACTCTCTTTGTATGATTTAATTATACATTTATCCAAATTATATATCACCAGCTTTTGTGCTGACCAGTTTGTTTAAATCAAACTGCAGTTTCTCACAGTCTTCTATAGCTTTTACTAACAACTCGGGGCTTGTCTACATGGCAAGTTACTGCACGGCAAGCCAGGGCATGAATCTACAGAGCCCAGGGGCGGCCCTAGACTAGCTGCCAGCAACTGGTGCCCTAAGCGAACCATGCAATCGGTGCCTCCAAACCCCAAGGGCAGATCTAGGCTGAGGTTTTTGGTAAACGGGGAAACATTTTGCCCCTTTTTTTCCTTTAAATGTTTAAGCGTTTTTTTTAAAACAGAGGCTTAATTATTCGGTTTGTCCGTCCGTCTGTCCAACCAATGTTTCTGAGATCAGATAAAATAGAGAGATGAAATTTTCATAATAGATTTGTACACGACAGCTAGATATTTCAGAACGATTTTCAAATAAAATGCATTAAAAATGTTAATTATAATTTTTATTACTACAAATCCAAAATCACTGTTTTGCTGTTTTCTTTTGCAAGCTGTGGACATCATAGAAAGCCAAATACTTGCTTTAGCTGCTGCATCTGTTGAAATCTTTAGTCAACCGAGTGATTAGCAGTATTAAGGACTGCAAAGTAGAAATTCACTTTGAACCTTTGTTTTGGTTCTGAATGGGTGTGTCTCGTCCTTCATACGAAAACTGCTGCTTCTTTTGCCGAATGCGAACTGGCTCTGGTTCAAATTCTGTCGGAAAGTCTATTTCTTCAGCAAGCTCAAGAGAATCTACCAGTGTTCTTTCGAACCCTTCACCACTTCTGAATTCCTCCAGAATATTTTTAGTTTGCTGCAGTTTTTGAATAGCAGAATGTATGTTCAAGTTCTTTTCCTGAAGCTGCTTATTAGTGAGGTTAATCTCAAAAAGGATATTATACCACAAAATGAGCAAAGACAAATTTGAACTTGGAAAGGCCATTTGCAAGAGCTTCTGCATCTGAACATGCCATATTGCCAGATGATCCAGTAAAGGTAGTATCATCAGAAATTTCAATTAGTGCATCATAAATGTTTCCAAGTTCATAGCGAAGAGGCTTCAAAGCATCAATGCGAATCTCCTATCTTGTCTGATTAAGTGGTTTCACAGTTAGAGAATTCACATGGTGAGTCAGAAGCTCCCAAAGGCGTGTTGAGCCTGAGAAAAACACATAAACATGTTGCACCAGGTCAAAGAAACTGCTTGCCTCCAAACTGCATCTAGCAGCATCACTGACAACCAAATTCAGAGAATGCGCACTGCAAGGAATGAAAAAGGCCCAATGATTGATTTCCATCATTCTCCTTTGCATACCATTGTCTTTACCCTTCAAATTCCTCCCATTATCATAGCCTTGGCCACTTAAGTTTTCAACAGATGACATTGTTTCAAGCTCTTGTAGAATAGTTTGTCATAAATGCTCCAGTCGTCTCCTTCAGTGGTACGAAACCCAAAAAATGTTCCTTTGAGCACTTCAACATTATCTTCATCTGCAGACTTTTCCATATCCACAAAACAAATGATCGTCTTTTGTTCAACATGACTCACATCTGGTGTACAGTCCAGTATTATTGAAAAGTATTTTGCAGAATGGGCAGCTTCTACAATTTTCTTTTTAATGGCATTTGCTAGGATTTGAATCAGTTCATTTTACATATTTTTTCCTAAGTAATGAACCGGTGTTTCACGATAAGTTATTTTACGTAGATATTATGACTGGATCAAACAAAGCTAGGTATTCAACAAATTTTAAAAAGCTTCCATTACCTGGAGTGTATAATTTTTCATTTCTACCATGGCCGCGGAATGCTAAATTTTGCCCACCAAGAACTCACTAAAGCAAATATTTGTTGCCAATATTCTTTTTTCCTTGATCTCACGTAAATTTTCTTCATCGATAGTTTTTCCTTTTTTCCATCGTAATTCAAGTTCTTTCCAATTTTGAAAACATTTCAAATGTTCTGTACTACTTGCATATGAAGAGAGAATTGAAGATATTTTTCCAGTCCTTCGAACCATTTTCAGTAACTGATGTACCAATTGCTTGATTTCTAAACAACTTAAAGCAAAACAGAGTCCTTTGACACTGAATATTGTAACCCATTAATGAGTTTCCTCTTGTAATGCTGAGTAGAGAATTTTCTTTTATTTCCATCCTTAAGGAAGGGAAATTCATGAACTTGTTCGGGTCCATGTTCCACAAGAATTTGCTGCACACTGTCATCACATCTGGGCCATGAAGCTGGGTCCCCATACTGTAACTTGTTTGTAACTTCCTCATCTTTTCTTCCTTCTACTTCATTTACTTCAAATTCTGCATCTCTCTCTGAAGGTGAATAAATTTTCTCCACTTCCAGATCAGTCTGATGCTGTGAGGTGCCTTCATCTAGAAGGAAGTTTCCATCATCTTGAGTTTCCAAACTGCTTTTTTGTGGATGTGAGCTATCCTCATCTCGAAGTAATATACCTTCATCTTGATGTTCCAAACTGCTTCCATGCAGGTGTGAGCTAACCTCCTCTCCAAGTAAAATTCCTTCATCTGGATGCTGTGAACTGCTTCCATCTTTATTTGGATTAAAGAGAAGATATTTCAGGAAGGATCCCTGCTGTTTTGTTTGGTCCTTTTCCTTCTCAGCCTTTCGTTTGATACTCAGCTCCTGAAGTTTTTCTTTTTCCTCTTTCTGCCATGGGGCATTTGAATATTATGTATTAACTGTGCTCCTGACTGCAAGCATTATAGCATTAAGGATGGCTGATGCACCACATGGTTGGCAATTTAAACCACATTGCAGCCATCCCAACACGTCTTTTCACTGCTTAAAGGTTCAAAGATCAGTAACATACTCTCACTTGCCTATTAAAACAGTTAGTTACAGCGTTTACACGGAAACAAAATGACCTGTTTCGACATATAACCTGACACCGGTTGTTTGGAAAATAATCCCCTTCCTCACGGTTACCCACTTGGAGTGTGATATCACTTTCATAGTCTATTAAGCATTAACGCTGTTACTTTTCTTTTATGGACCGTATTTATTACATGTGAACCAGTTATAACAAAGAAAAGTTCATAATTATACAGCCCGATAATAATGCTAAGGTTTAATAATGCTTAAAGATACTCACATTTTGAATTTATAATGCTGAAAGACATTATTCTTTATTCTTTGGCACCAAGAAACACAATTTTTGACAGTATTCACTCGTTTCTTAACAGTCTATCTGTGACGTGTGTTAAAATGACCATTTGACACATATCAACTCATGATATCTCCGCTCTACATGAATTTCCAGCTATGCGACCTTGATTTATATTTAAGTGTCACTAGCATTGCAGCTCTTGCCGCTGGCAGATGTGTTTAATTGTGGCTGAGTTATTGCTTATCAAAATTGCACAGTGGGTCATCTTGACCCTATGTCACAAATTGGAAAAAAAATCGCTAAAATATTATTTATTTTTGCAGTAAATGAGATTTGACATATTAATAAATACTCAGAAATGTAGAGAAATGAATTATAATATAATTCATATTCCCTCCGTACGTGCACGGGAATTAAAATAATGACATCTTCGTTATTTTATTTCTGTATTTTCATCTTTTTCATCTTATTTTTTTAAATTTGATTTTTTTCCCTCGAATTTGGCGCCCCATTTAACTTGGCACCCTAGGCGACCACCTAGTTCGCCTATATGGACGGGCCGCCCCTGACAGTGCCCCAGCTTGCCATGCAGTAATGTCCCATGTCGACCCTGCATAGGGTGACCAGATAGCAAGTGTGAAAAATCAGGACAGAAGATGGGGGGTAATTGGCACCTATATATAAGAAAAAGCCCCGAATATTGGGACTGTCCCTATAAAATTGGGACATCTGGTTACCCTAACCCTGCGACAGCACAGTGGAAGTCCCAGAGTGTGACTGGGCTTACTAGTACTTGCACAGTGTGCTAGGCTGCTCTCCAGGATGTCCAGTGCACTGTGGCAGTGTCCACGAGGAATGTTACTGCATGGCAAACTGGTACTCCATAGATTAATAGTTACCCTGGCTTGCTGAAAAAGTAATTCTTCGTGTAGAGAAGCCCTGCTGTTTGTCAACAACAAATTTCTTATCAGTTGATCTGCTTTTAATTTAGAACAAGAGTTTGTGCTTAACCTGCAGCTACTGATTTTCCTCAATAACCTCCTATAAAGAACTTTATTTAAAAATAAAGGGTTTGAAAATCTATCTGAATATGTAGTGTGCAAAGTCAAAAACACACACACACGCTTTTGCAGGATCAAGGTCCAAAATGACAGACAAAGGTAGGAAAAGGGATGCAACATATAAGCACAGTAAATTGGATAATGATTGGCTCATGTCTTGTTTGCTCTCTAACATTTAAAAGTGTGTTGTTAGAATGTCCTCAGTTGCTCCTTTATACAGCTATTACTAGCTGTTACTTTTCAAAGACATAGTGGTAGGATTGGGCTTTGACGATGAATTTGAGTGTGAAGAGAGTGTGGCAGAATGAATTATTACAGTATTCTACTATTTCACCTACATATATCTAATCTATTTTTATTGTCATTTGGATTATAGTTTCCAGGTATCCAAAATGACCAACATAACGACAGCTACACTTTAAAAATAAATCAGTGCATCCCTATTGGTGTCCCCTACATGACAATAAAATCATGGCAGGATGTGCTATTAAAATTCATATGGAAACATAAAAGACAAAGGGTGAGTTCTAAAGTTCTGTATAAGCCTACAAAGTGGGGTAGAATAGCTTTCCCTAATTTGAGTTGTTGTGATGTATCACAATTAAGAAATGTGACTAACTGGGTTAACAATCGACCATCCAAACACTGGGTAAAACTTGAACAAGACTGGAGCCCAAATATAGCTATTTATAGTAATTGTTGGGCTAAAAAGACCAAGAGATATACAATAATGTAAATAATATAAAGATCCTGTATTTTCCAAATTTACAAATCAAACATTTTATTGTGAAATCTGGATACAAGACAATTCTATCCAGACCTTTAACCACATTGGAGGAGTTGACCCTGGAACAAAAGGTTTAGTTGATAAGAAAACAACCCAGATGAAAAGAGGGGAGAGGGATTTGAACAAAGAAGTTGATCTGGATGAGTGGGTTTCTATATGAGAAAGGGGATATTCATCTTCAGTCTGTGTAGCTCATAAAAACAATTGTTATAAGTTATTGTATAGATCAGGGGTCTCAAACTCAAATTACCACGAGGGCCGCATGAGGACTAGTGCATTGGCCCGAGGGCCGCATCACTGACCCCGCCCCCTCGCTGTCCCTGGACCCGCCCCCACCACAACCCTTCCATTAGGCCCCGCCCCTTCTCCGCCTCCTCCCCTGTTCGCACGGCTTCCCGCTCCTCCCCCCTCCCTCCCAGAAACCGCAAAGCTTTTCCCATGTGGCCTGTGGGCCGCGTGTTTGAGACCCCTGGTATAGATGGCATTTGACTCCAGTTAAGTCTCATCATATTTTTGTTACTAGGGAGGCACTCCATTGGAAGGGTTGCAGAGAAAGGAGAACATATTTTCACTTATGGTGGTTATGTCCAGGAATTACACAATTTTGGGAGGAAATTATTAAAGAGATTCATCTTATAACAAAATGCCAGCTTCCTACAGATCTCCTAAACTGCTCACTTAATGCTTCGGTGAAGGATCTAGATTTTAAACAGAACAAAAAATTAATTTATTTTTTGTTGTTAGCAGTAAGACTTTGTATTGTGCATTATTAGAAAAATCTGTCTTTTCTTCTTATAGAATTGTGGTATAGTCAAATATGGACTGTCCTTCTAAAATAAAACATTCATCCCAAGTATGTACATAAGAGAAGTGCCAGAAAGAGGATAGGTATTTAGAAAGTTGGTCACCCAACAAAAAACAAATTAGGTTACATTTTATTGCAACTTCACCTTAATAAAAAGTGTTAACCTCCCCCCCAGTAATAATCATAATTAATAAATAAAAACCCATTAGTACAGAATCAGGGATCTAGATGTTGGAAGAAAAAATATGGGCTTTCGTTACCTCAGATGCAAGCTAGATGGTGCTAAATCATACTAATACGATGTTGTTCAACTTGAAATTACAGTCTTGATGGTCAGAAGGACCCAGAATAAATGAGACTCTGGCGTTAGGATTTGTTTTTTAGTTTTTTGTATGGCTTTGCATATAACTTTTGACCTGATTGAATAACATTAGGTCCTGGTTCCCTAATCCTGTTAAAAAATCCTATCAGGTATGTTTATTTACTGAAAAATTTGTTGAGACTCTCATTTATAACAGATTTACAGGGATGCTCCTGCTCCAACATGATTCTCAATAAGGTACGTTTATTTTTTCATTTATAATAAAATACAAACATTTTTCAAAGTTGATTCTTTGGTCTCTAACTGCCCTAGTATAGCATAGGAAAACAAGGCTGCATAGTGGTAATGGCTATTGTAGCCATTGCAGAAGTCTGCTGGATAAGAAGGTAGGGCGAGGAGGGATGGGAACCTGGACTTCTTAGGCATGGGCAGCACCTCCTTTAGCCAACAAATAAAGGGGTGTTCAGTTTACTCAGATTCTGTGTAGGTTTAAAGGGGGTGATTTTAAAAACTTTTAAGTGACTGAAGAGTACAAGTCCTATTTAAAGACTATGGAACTTCTACTTCAAAATCTCTTAGATTTTGAAAAGCTTCCCCTGAGAGTAATTGGTTATATTTTTAGCCCAGTACTTCCACACTATGTAGTCCTAATAAAATGTAAATCTTTGACTGTAAATTCTCTCAACAAACATTAAGTCCAAACTAATAAAACGAGACACCCACCTGTCTTTTGGTGTTTTTTTTCTCCCTTTTTGGGATGTGCCTTTTTAGAGGTGCTAGATTCGAAGAGTTAAATTTTTTTTAAAACAAATTCTCAAGGGCTGCATCACATGGAAAAATTATTTTCAAACAAGAATCTTTCTTTGCATACTCCAGGCTTCAATGTATTTAAAGTACCGTTTTACTTATTTAATGTCCTTTGAAAAAAAACCAGTGATTAAAGGGGAAAAGCATTTTCTAAAACCCCAGAATTTGGCAAATCCCTGAATTTAATTGTTTACAATTTTTTCACAGAACTCAAAATTCCATCTGATTCTCCCATCCTTAGGAAAGAACTAAATCTGTGTTTAGAGTGTAACTTTACCCCTGTGAACAGTCCCATTGAGCATGAGCGCCAGGTTTGTATAATTTTTGGTGGTGCCCAGAACAGGTCCAAGCAGAGCTGTCCTGTCCATAGAGCGGACTGGGGCAACCGCCCCGGGCCCTGCACTTTAGGAGGCTTCTGTGCTTCAGGGGGTTGCAGGGTCATGGGGTCCTTGGGGGTTAGCAGGGGCCAGGGGGCCTGGCCCGCTCCACTCCGCCCCGCCGGCTCCTGGCGTCTCTCTGGGCAGGGGACGGAAGCTGGAAAGGGGCGAGCGTGGGGGCTTGGGGGAAGGGGTGGAATGGGAGTGGAGCAGGGTGGGCTGGGGCCAGGTCGCTCACTGCTGCCAGCACCAGGCCCCCCCACTAACTCCCCAGGCCGCTCTGGACCCCACGTCCCCCTGAAGCGCTGGGCCCAGGATAGTTGCCCCGGTCTGTCCTATGGACGGGACAGCTCTGAAAATATAAGCCCAAACATTGGTGAAGCCAGGCCCACGTTCCTGAATATTGGTGAAGCACGGGTAAATGAGCCGCCTATGCCATTGAGGGAATGAGACCACTAACTTCAGTAAAATCATGCATGCGCTTAAGTCTGCAAGTTCAGGGCCTTTGTCTGAACTCAGGCAACTCTTGTTATCTATCAGATTAGAGCAGGTACTTAAATTTTCCCTTTAGCTCCCTATAATGAAATGTAGTCCAGTGGAGAGAGCCCTGGACTGTGAATCAGGGCTTGTCCTCACTACCTACATCGGCGCAGCTGCGCCGATGTAGCGCGTCTTGTGAAGACACACTTTGTCGACAGGAGAGCGCTCTCCCATCAACATAATTACTCCACCTCAAATAATTTTGCATTTGTAAGTTGCACTTTCATGATCAAGATCACACTACAGTATTTGTATGAAGTGAATTGAAAAATACGATTTCTTTTATCTTTTTTTACAGTGCAGTTATTTGTAATAAAAAATAATATAAAGTGAGCACTGTACAGTTTGTATTCTGTGTTGTAATTGAGTTCAATATATTTGAAAATGTATAAAAACATCCAAAAGTATTTATAATAAATGATATGCTATTATTTAACAGTGCAATTAAAACTGTGATTAATTGCAATTAATTTTTTTAATAGTTTGCTAGCCCTGGAGGTAAATATTATTAAATATACATAAGGGGTTTAAAAATAACATTGTGGAAAGATAGCATTGTGGAAAGCTCTGTACATACAAAGTATTTAAATATGCCTAAAAGTTAATGGTTTAACTGGCGCAGAGCCCTATATTTATGTACAAGTCTGTTTCCTGGAGCTCCTACTTTATCAGTCTTACTGGCCTGCTGTTGCACATAGGAAGATTGCATCTCTAGTTGTCTGAGACACTATGCTCCATCTTATACACTCTCCATAACATCCTGTACAGTTCAGCCTGAACTGAAAGAAAAACATTTCCCTTCAGCAAATCTATCTGAAGACTAGACTTCAATGTAGTGACACCGACTTGCACGGGCTTTTGGCTCCAATCTAGTCTAAACCCTCAGAGGTACAAGAGCTGCTCCCTCTTGCAATTTGTGAATGTGACTGACAAGCATAGCTGAAAATGGCTACAATTAACAGAGGTGGGAGCTACTCCTATGCATGCTCACTCAAATGTATTTTCAGTTGAACACTGAAAGGAGTTATACAGGCATGAAAAGTACATTTGGGTTGGTAATTCCATGGAGAACATTATCTTAATGGAATGTTAAGGCTGTACTGTTAACTCAACAGTCAGAAAATGGAACAGTTAGAGGTGTACATACAACTTTAATTCTGCCCATTTGCTTGTATTACAATAGTTATTAACTGCACAGTCACGTACAATTTCTCACATCATATAGTTCAATATACAGATTATATGCCATGTGTAACATCTTGTGATATTTTTGTTTCTTGTCTACTTGCACACGTTACCTACCATGGTAATCCAGCATATTTTCACAGACTTAAATCTTCACAATAAATTCTCTTCTCTTGAAGGGGTATATTTTAATAACTCTTTGTCAGCACTCATGCACTATGCATTTTCTTTCAACCAGCAGCAGAGCTAGCCTCACGTACAATTCAGGGAAGGAAAGTAGTTAACTATGAAATTAAATTAACTGTGCATGTACATTGAGTCTGATCCTACACAAAAAGGAAGTTACTGGGAGTTTTGCCACTAACTTGAATGGGAGAGGGGAACTTCAGGGGATGTTGTGACATTATCTGATTAAACTATGACCATGTAAATCATTGTTGCTACCACAGTTATATAATTGCAACAAATCTTGTACAAAGGTTGTCAATTAAGGTGTCTATGGAAAGGTTATGATTTGCTGAATATGATTATGCTATCTGTATGCATGTATCATTTTTGTATTTGAAGTTATACCTGGCGCTATACCTGGATTTTAAATGTTTGCTCCTCGGGCAATGCCCACCAGGTATTTAGCCTGCACATCTTGGAGGGGCTATTAAGGTTAAGTGGCTCATCAAGGAACACTTAACTCACAATGGACCATGGAAGACGCCTATCTACACTGAATGGAATTTCCTGTCAAGACTAAGTGAAGTCATGCATGGACATGTGATTTGCTCATGTGACTCCAAACTCCATCCTTTACCTGTTGTTTTCCACTAGCTGTGCTAAGGACTTTGTTTGAAACAATTGGATTCCCTCTACATGGCAGAGGCTATAAAAGGCGCTGGCTGGAAACACCTCCATTTTGCCTTCTTCTTGCTCAAACCTCTGGACTATGAACTTATACGGAGCATCCTAACCAAGGGACTGAGGTCCTTCCAATGGTTTGGAAGCAACAAGAGACTTGACTTAAGCCAGCCATTTATTCCATCACTGCTACAAGCCTGAACCAAGAACGCTGCAATTACTGTATGTATTTGATTCCTTTAACCAATTTTAACTCTCACCTTCCTTTTTATAAATAAACTTTTAGATTTTAGATACTAAAGGATTGGCAACAGAGTGATTATTGGGTAAGATCTGAGTTGTATATTGACCTGGGTGTGTGGCTGATCCTTTGGAATCAGAAGAACCTTTCATTTGATGAAATTGGTTGTAAAGAACCACTCATCTTAAAGTCTAGTGTGTTTGGTGGTGATTCAAGGGACTGGAATGCCTAAGGAAACTGCTGTTCTGACTTCTTGTTAGCCAGGGTGGTGAAACAGAAGTTTATTTTTGTTGTTGGATTGGTATATTTTAAGGGAGAATACACCCCAAAATTGGCAGTTATCTGCCCTATTTCTTGGCAGTTTGTCCTTAATTTGGTATTCTCAGTTGTGATCCACAAAGGCACGGTTACAGATGTTTACAGCTTTCTTCATTGCCCTATCTCGGATCCCCTGAGAGCTGCAGCAGCAGGGTCACACCTTCCTACGAACCTCATGCAGACTGAGAAAGGACTGGTTGAGGAGAGAGGGTTTGGGTAGTGTGAAGGTATATGGAAAGGGACACCATTCCTCTAGGGTTGGAGGCCTGCAGCTGACTGATTAGCCCTACCTGCTGCATCTGAGAAAACAGCTGGAACTTAATTAGCTGACCCTCATAAAAGAGGGCAGCGGGAAATGGAGGGTGGAGATGGCAACACTGTCCAGAAAGCTAAGGCGTCAGGAGCAGGGCCGGCTTTACGGGCAGGCGACCCAGGTGACCCCTTGGGTGCTGGGCTCCGGGGTGCTGCTTTTGTTGGTAGCGAGAAAAGGGAAAATAGAGTGTTTGAAGTAAAATGTTTCAGATATTCCGTATGTGGATTCATTTTTCACTAACTTCCTAGAATGTTCTGGACCTTTGTAGAATCTCATGGAACCTTCTAGACTTTCTGAGCACTATTTTTCTCCATTTTCCTCGAACCTTCTAGAATGTTGTCAGCCATCCCTGGTGGGTATATGAGGGGCAGGGTATCACCAGTCAGTCACTGAACCGAAGTGAAGTGAGAGCCCAGCTGTTGCAATATTGTGAAGTTATATATATATTGTGCGATATTCAAAAGTTTAACAAATAGAGGGAAGGGGAAGCGTGCGCCGAAGATGTTTCTCGCCGGAGCTACTGCTGAGAGGAATTGCTCCAGAAGCCTAATGGACAGAAGGGAGACACTGTGATGTCCTGTGTGGCTGAGGCTCTGAGGTAAGAGCCAGGAAATTTTGGGTTGCTAAAGTTACTGGTGTGAGGAACAGACTTGGGGAAGGGACTACTCGGCCTGCACAGGCTTTTGAGGGATGAGTCTGCATGGTTTAAAAAAAAAAAAGATTACAAGAAAACAACTAACCCCACTAGAAACTGCTTCCCTGGATTCCTTGAGTGAACTCAGGCAGATCTGCCCAAGGGAGTGAACTGGCTCAGCAAGAGCTAAACCTGGTCCAATGGGAGGAGTGTGCTATAAGACAGGCCACAGTCCTTTACAGGTGGGAAGAGAGCTTGTCCTTCTCTTTCCTATAAACTGTTAGAGCATTTCAGGAGGGGAGAGTTCCCTCCTGAACCTTTGGATGGAAAAAATATTTTTTCTATTGGTGAGCCCCCTGGCAATCAGTTTTTATTTTAAACTCAATCCTCGCATGGAAAGGGACTGGTGTTTTACTTTTAAGAGAGCTTACAACTTCATAAATTCTTTGATGTCCAACACCAAGATCATCAGAGCTTATTACTTGTGTTACTAACAAAAATGTTGTTGATTAATTACAAACCTTAACTTATGTTTGGGTCTGGGCTCTAGCTCCTGGCTAGGATGGAATCCAGCAAAGTTGCTTCTATCCCTCCCTTCCATTCTGGGTTTTATTGTTAATCTTTAAGGTGCCACCAGACTCCTTGATATTTTAACTCTGTTGCAGTACAAATTTCCCCTGGACTTACAAAACTTTTTGGGTGTTTGTGAAGTAGGAAAAATATCAACATGTCTCAAAAACCTGCTCAGTAAACTGACAATTTCTGGCTATGCAGTAAAGGAATAAAAGTTGAGGGGGGAAATTAGTTTGGAAGGTGATGGGTTGTTTGCCTGAAATTTAATTCCCTGTGTTTGATTTGCCAGGGATCAGCTACATGTTGCCAGCAAATCAACAAGAAATATTATACCAGTTGAACCCACTAGTAATTCAACTGCATACTACAACTGCAAGAAACTTTGGGCACAAATTCATACTAGGTTTGCAACTGACCTGAGTTCAAGAATCTCATTTTATGCTCATGAAAGTTCAGGGAACATGGACAAAAATTTTTCATATAGATGTAAAGCTGGCAAACCTCCCTCATCACTGTTGGCCTCCTTTGTTTCATCCCCATGAACACTTGTAAGATGACGACATGCTGTATAAAGGGAAATTGAGGCTATGGGGATAAGAGCTGGTGGTTGAGAGTTCCCACTTGTTGCCTAAACATGAACCTCAAAGTGAAGTTGTGGGATGGGGTTCACTGTCAACCTTTGCAAATCAAGTGCAGGGTCTAGTTTCTGAACAGAACCATGCGAGACTCTCACGGGGCTACTCCATATGTTTGCTTTACCACAAATCCTATTGCTTTGTGTTATCACAATTAGGGTATTCATGGGCATTCATTTCCTGCCAGGAATGATAAGTATTTGTTCTACAAGGACTTTTCAGCCCAATGTTAGTTCTGTCTAGGACTGGGTTATGTCTGTGCTGACAAAAACTGAACCTGATACTATTGCCATGAAGGATTTTTCTTTGGGGAATTTAATTTTTTTCCAGCCTGGTAATTCAACACTCATCATGTTCCTGCCAAAAATCATATGTTTGGTCCCCTGAAGCTGTATCTTGTCTGTATCTGCCCCTGTCTTTATTAAATCTCAGTGTTTTCTCCATTATATTTGTCCTGCTACTCAATGACTCTGTAAACAGTCACATAGATTTGCTGTATATGAACATCCATTCTCTAAATCCTGCCAGAAATAATTTAGTTTTGTTCACTTGGAATTCAAAACAAGGTTTTCCCTCTTATGAATTACATGCATGTCCTGCCAGGAACCGCATATGGTAAGTATATCTGGCTAAGATCCAAGCCATTCTGTATGTTTGTGCTGTCAAGAGGAGGCCATGTGGTCTAGCTCAAAGGACTCGGGGGTCCCAAAGGATTCTGGGTACTAATCCACACTCAGATATTTGCACACTGAGTGACCTTAAGTAAACGTCTGACTTGTGCCTCAAATCAACCCTGCTGGAAAACTGTGAGTGGGGTGATAGGGCCTGCTGGATTAATTGTGTGTGTGTGTGTGTGTGTGTGTTATGTATTTAACTAACAAAATGATTCATGGATATTTGCCCTGCTGTGAAGTCAATTCCATATGTATCCTACCAGAGACACTTATGTTAGATTTATCTTGACAAGAGATCAATACTTTTTCTCAAAATCATATACGGTACTGGTATTCTATTAGAAAATCAACCTCCACACGCATGTCTGCCCTTTCAGACATATGGATTCCATATTATTCATCTTTTCTCCTTTTAGAATTCCTGGGAGGACAATTTAACTTATTTTTCTACTCTGAAATTCAACACTTAAAATACTATTCTTTATTATTATTATTTATTATTGTTAAAACATATGATGCCTTTTTAAAAGTAATCTGATTTAACGATTGCTTTAAAAATTCAATGAGCTTTAACAAACCTTTTTGTGGGATGGTGTAGTTAAATTTACAGATGGCTTAACTGAGCGTGATTTGCCCAAGGTAACCGGTCTATGGTAGAAGTGGGAATAAAACCCAGTAGCCCTTCCTGTCGTTTGCTGTAGCCACTATATAATATTGCCTCAGTGATTTATTTTTACCACTAATCATATATCTTTTTCTTACTAAGAATTTAGCCCCAGAGTTTGTCCTATCTGAAGTTTAACAGAATTCTTTTTTTCCTCCTTTCTGAAATCATATGCTATACTACTGGGTTCTTATCTGAAATGTATAATCCTCTATCGTTTTCACCCAGCAACCATACCTCATTGTCCTCTGAGGAATTAATTTTATGTCCCTGCTAAAATGTCTATACGTACTGGTAAGGATGAAATGTATAGGGTTGGCCGGCCAGGATTGAAGATGTGGTAATAGTCTGGTAACGTTATTGTAGATTTTTTCCTATGCATGACTGAAGGACTTATTCTCCTATGAAAATTTGATATACTGATCCCTATTGGAACTACGTTGTTTCCTTTTTTAGTCTATATTTCAGGCATAAAAGATTAAATTTTTATTAGCACAGTTTAGATTAATGGTGTTATGCTAGGAGGTAAAACAAAAATGTATTGTCAATATGACACTTACTCACTTATTGTTCTTAGTTAAATGTATGGAATTTGCTGGCAGGAGTTCCTGGTTACCAGAATTCTGAGAGTTGCAAATGTCAGAATATCTTAGAGAAAGCTCCTTCCACTCTTCTCCTAGAGCTTAAAGGAGAACCCACAAGATTCTCCTTGCACCAGTCCTGAGCTTATGGAACCAGGTCAAAAGGGTGGTTTCTGGTGCCACTCAAAACCGTGTTCAATGTGAGGGAATAGAAGCAGCAGTTTTCTTCTGAGCCAAACTGTAAAATATGACAGAGTATTTGTTTGAGGGTGAAGACTGTTGGGCTACCTGGGCCTTAAAATGTATCCTACTTCTGAGCTCAACTGTAAGGAGTGAGGGTAAATCATAAGGTGTCACAGTAGCCAATAACAACAAATGTTATTGAGAAGTTGCTAAAGGGAGACAGACTAAATTTAGTTCAAACAAAAAAGCCTGCTGATGTACTTCAAGGACTGTGTTAAGATCATGTCTGCTAGACAAGAGAAGTGTGGAATCAGAAATAAGTGAATCAAAATTGGTGTCAGAAATGGGGCCTAATTGGTGGACAAAATAATGAGGGGATGGGTTATTCTGCCCATTACTCCCTTTTGGGTCCTTAAAAAAAAGTTTGGGGGTGTGGGGAGGAATTGGCTACTGGAGTGAAATTTACCATCATGGCTGCTACCCACACTCTCCTGGGACACTGGCCTTCGTCATCCTAATCCTGAGAGAGGTCCTGATCAGACCAGGCCAGAGAGAGAGAGAGAGACCTAGATAACACCACCATGTCTACTGGCTCTGGCTGACTCCCAGTCTTTCTCTCCCAGCCCTGACATGTTCACCACCTTATTCCTTCTCTTTCCTATCCCTCTCCTCTTTCATTCTGTCTAGTAAGAGTCTGGCTTAGCTGACCATTTTGCAACTCTGATGTAAGCTGGTGACCAGGAAGAATAAACTCAAAGCAATGCCTCAAAGCCAATGCCTCAAAGCCTCAAATGCCCCTTGCTGGTATAAGTTTTCCAGGTCTCGGAGTGGCTGATGAGAACGTATGCTCTGCCTGTGTTTCCCCAGCAGCAAGATTGCAAGTGAGAATCTTCACCAGAGACCGAAGCGGCATTTTCTATCTTTTCTCTCCCCTTTTGTGTGTGTTTCTCTGGATTTGTCTTCTAGGAAATGAAACTGGACTTTAACACCAGCAGCAATGATGTTTCCAGCCCAGCTCTGCTAACTTCTCTTTTCCCCCCAAAAGCACAGTTATTACCATCTGTAATGCCATCTAAAAGACTGTTAAACAAGGGGGGGGGCAGTTTCCTTCTAAAAACTCTCCATCTAAAGAAGGCGGGAACAAGGGATGTTAAAATGAAAACCTTACTTTACATTTCAAAAGTTTTAACTGTTTGTCCTTTTCTGTATTTTTTTTAATAGACTAAAAGCATGTTTAATGGTGTGTTAAAGGTCTCTGTATACCAAACCTCGGTATACTTGTTTAAAGCTGTTTAATGTTGAACAATGACTGGGATATGTTAGTACCTTTTGACCTATATATTCCATCTAAATTAATAGAACAAAACTCAGTCCCAAAATTATTGGAGAAAGTACAAAGGATAATTGCATGGACAAGTCTCCACAACCATTGCGAAAGATCTGTGTATGCTTCACAGTCAGTGCTAACTGGCTTTAGGTTTAGCTTTGATGTGGGAATTATATTTGAATTTCAGCCTGGTTGTGCTAACGTAATACTGCCAGGTGAGATTTATCCAGTGTGTGTTTAGAATTTCATTAGAAGTAATTCATTTTGTCCTATGGGCACAAACTAGCTACTGACTAACCTGAACTTTTTCCTTTTAATTCACGTGCTAGGGCTAGTCTGCTGAAAATAAAGATAATGCCTTCACTTTCCAGTGATACCACCTCATCCTTCTCTTTGTTTCTTTATCCTTTTCCAATTTATGGGGCTAATCTTCCACTTGGGGAAGTCAATGGCAAAGGTCCCATCAATAGTGCAGAATCAGATCATTTAGGTCTTCTTTCATGCTGACTCATGCCTGGAACAAATTGCTTATAAAAGTGCACCAGTTTCCCACTCCTTCCTGAAAATCGATTCAGCTATGAAGCCCATAAAAATTAGCATATATCACTGTAATGTCATCAAAACTAATGTAGTGTGTGTACATATGAAATATTAAATAAATGCTACGAAGACTCGACAAAAGTAGTCAGGTCAGCCTGAAAATGAACCGCTGCAAAATGAAATATATGCGATCAGACGTCTTACGAAAAGCCCGAATAACGGTAGCAGGAGAAGACATCGAAGAAGTGGAACAGTACATATATTTGGGCCAAGAAGTTAATATGCGCCAAGACCTGAACGGAGAACTCTCGCGAAGGATTCGGGCAGGATGGTGTGCGTTTAATTCCATCAAGGACATCCTCAAAGGAAAAATCGACAAGACCACACATAAAAATATTTTCAGTTCAGCAGTGCTGCCAGCCATGCTGTATGGCAGTGAAACGTGGGCACTGACGAAGAGAGAAGAGCAACGGCTGTTGGTAGCTGAAAGGGCAATGGAACGAACTATGTTGGGAATCTCCCTTCTGGATCGTATACCAAATGAAATCATTAGAGAACACAGCGGTGTGAAAGATATTGTCGTGGAAAGCAGACATAACAAGATGCGATGGGTGGGCTACACAGCACGGCTCACGGATAACAGGTGGACCGCAATCATTGCTGAGTGGTACCCGCGAGAACAGAAAAGACCCCCCCGGTTGGCCTCCAAGAAGATGGGAAGATGACATTGTTAAACGTTTCGGACGAACGTGGAGAAGAAAGACAAGAGTGCGAGAAGAATGGCAGACGTGTTGTGATCGGCGCAGTCTTAATGACAGCTGAAGTCCAATCGATCCAGGTGATCCAGGTGATTAAATAAATATGTTAACTATTTTCTGAGTTCTCTAGTCTTGTCTGATTTTTGGAAATACATTTCGAGCACCAATCCTGGAATTGACTGTTCATGGGTGGATTGTTAATTGAAGGATTGGATGTTTGGATTGTAAACTACTGATCCTGCATATATTTACTCATGCTCAAATTTAAATGTATGCATAAGTCTTTATAGGACTGGGCCCATGTTTTGTTTGCACTTTGTACAGCAGGAAGCATACTGTTAGTGTTTCACTAATAATAAATAATCCCTCAAATGTAGTCAGATTTCAATTAAGATACATTTGTTGGAATCATTGTTAAATATATATGGCTTGCTGAATCCTATTTTATAGCGTTTACAAGAGAAACTAACTCATAATTTTATAAGTTAAAATACTCAAGATAAATATTTTAAATTAAATTTAAAAATCTGCCTAAATTGTCAGTAGCTTTATTTATAAGACAGCAATAAACCTAAAATTAAGTAGGAAAAAAAAATTAAAGTCAAGTGAGAGAGCATGTTCTCTCTTTTGCATATTCCAGGGACATCAAGGAATAAAAGTCATGTGGGATGACATTTCTGAGAGTGTCCCTTTATTATGGCTAGTGCTTTATCAGGCTGGATATTTCTGTCACATCAGTGCTTAAGTAAGTACTGTAGTTTACACCAGGCATGAAATGAAACTGATACATACTTAAACTGGGTAATCCTGAACATTTTATCAAAAACTGCAATTCCAAGGATCTAGCTGTAGAAGTTCTGCGGGATTCTTTGGTTCAGATGCCACAAAAGCCTGAAACTGAAATTCAGTGATAAAAATTATGTTTGTATTAGGCTCTTAACTTTGCGGACAGCCTTGGACTCTTGTGAAAGATGAAGCCCGTATGGGTAAATATCGAAAGTGTGTCAGACAATATGAGGGCTACATGAACAAACAATGAGGAAAAAGGGTATGTAGAGGCAGACTGATGACAGCCCTGCAGCCAGCAGCTCTAAGTAGGAAACGCATGACCTTCTGTAAATGCCTGTCATGGTTCTGCTAGTATATATTCTAGTTATGAGGGTAACAGAAGGTTGTCTTCCTACTTCTGCTCCATTATCTGGATGAATCTAAAAGCAAGTTGCTTTATCTTCCCGCCCTAACCTTTATCAATATTTCAGAAGACCACAGCATAGGTAAAAGGTAGGGTTCTCAAGTCTGATTATATATTCTGAGTGGCTTTCTCCAGTAAAAGAACATTGTTGACAAGCTGCGGGGTTATGAGCCTTTGGCTCTTTGCCTAGTTCTCAGGGTAAGTGTACAGCTTTTTTTCCCCCTCCATCCATCAACATACTAACACTGTTGGTCTGCAATTGACTTGCCTTCTTACAGGAAATACAAGTAGTACTTGAAGCGCATATTGTCACTTTCACAGCCCATATGTTCTTAGCACGTTTCTCAGGTGCCTAGTGCACTGTAAAGAAAGGCTATTCACTAGTAACTGTAGTTACTGCTGCTCAGGAGGACTGTGAAGAAGAAGAATCATCCAGCCCCAAGACTGGAGCGTATTAACCCATGATTGCTAATTGGCAAGATCACTGAAATAGGAGAGAGAGAAAAATTAATTTCCCTGACAATATTGGAAATGATTTGTAAAATTAATAGATTTTAATGCCAGAAGGGACTACTAGACTATCTAGTCTGACTTGTTGCATAGCACATCTCATAAACTTTCACCCAGTTATTCCTGTATTGGGGCTGGTGGTCCACAGAAGAGGGCAATGAGGTGTTCCAGTGAAAGCTTTTCAGCCTCTTAGCACTGTTCTGTTTGGGGAAATGCCTTTACAAGTGGAGTGTTGGAATAAAACTGTTCTAGGAGACTGGCTGAACTTCTGCCAAATCTTTAAAAAAAAAAAAAAAAAAAAAAAGGCAATATGTCAAATTAATCCAGGCATATCTCCATTGAAATCAATAACACATACCTCTATAAAAGGCTCTTACTATCAACTCTATGTTAAAAATATTATCAGAATGACAGGCCAAATATCCAGAGAAATCCAGTTTAATTCCCTAGTTCTGGTAGAGCTAGTCCAAGACATGATCATCTCTCCAGCCCAAAGGTTTGTCTTCCAAAGGTTCTTTGGCATTGACTTAGTCTCGTAACATATCTCACTTCTTTTTAATTTTCGTGATTTGTCTATCAATTTGATACATAATAGAAGTACCTACTTGAATCATATTGTAAATAAAACAGACAACTCATGATAAACATAATCGGGACAGGGCAGACCACCAAATACTTCCCCAGGCTGAATAATATCCAATGAAATCAATAAAGGATTTAAATAATTTAAGAATCGGGGAGATAATGTGGTAGTTTTTAATTTTATTTTTAAAGTGGAATTTTCAAAAATGACTTGAAAGTCAAAGTCCCGGTGACTTTCAATAAGAGTTAGGTTTCTAAGTGCCTATGTCACTTGAAAATGGGGCTTAGGCTCCTAAGTCACTTGGCTGCTTTTTGAAAATTTTACCCAAAACGTACAGTGTTAGATTTGCATTTCATTCTCAAAGCAATGTAGCTTGATTTGAGGATAGCATTTGTTGGTTTTGCCATAGCTCCTGTTTTTTGTAAATTGAACTCAAATGTAGAGTTTAGAAACTATTTTGACTTAGGCCACATCCCCCCAAAACTTAGGCACAATCATATCTTCACTCATTTAGGTAGTTCCACTGAATTTCATGGGCTACTCGTTGGAACTAAACTTCAGGACATGTTTAAGTGTTTAGTAGATTGGGACCTTGAAGGCTCAAGAAGCAGCACATGAAATGCATAGTAGAGCTCTACCAATGTAGAAGAAAACCAGATTATTTCCCATAGTGTAATAGATCTTATTCTTGGACACTGAAACCACACATTTTATTCTTGCGTATGAGAGATTCAGGCAAAATAGTAATAATACTTTACACTTCATCCAAGGTGTGGCACTCTGTACCTCAAAGCAGCCCCCTGGAACCTCCATATTCACCCTGTCATATAATTATGATATATTTCATACAAAGACTCCCATGTAAGATGTCATCTGAAGGGTCATGATTTGCTGAAACCCATTGTTCTGTCCAAATATGTACATCATTTGTGTGTATGAAGTTGAGATTTGCTGTATGGTGGTTACTGAAATATGTTGCAAGTTTGAGAGTCTCAAACACTACGTGGTGATCCACTCACAGGAGGATGTTAAGCGACCATTAATCAGCAGGGGAGTTGTAGACAAGGGATTTGCAATACTGTAAGAGGGCTGCATAAGCACCTCAGAATGGGGAATTGCTCAACTCTGTGACTCAGCAAAGCCCACCAGGACAGTGTTTTCTAGGCACAAGGACTGAGGATATAAAATAGGTGACAGTGGCATATGCTTTGGCCGTTCTCCTCCCCCACCTACTCTGAAAGCAACAAGAACGCTGAGAAGACTGGTCCCAGGCTTATAGGGGAAGCCTGTTTATTAAGAACTATAACCTTCCTGCAACATCCAGTGGGGTGAGAAAACTGCTTGATCCAAATACTGCTTAGTGTAATAATGTTTAAGATTTAGATTGTGTGCTTACCTTTTATTTTCTTTGGTAACTATCTTTGCCCTTTTGTGCCTTCCTCTTATCACTTAAAATCTATCTTTCTGCAGTTAATAGATCTGTTTTATACTTTACCTAAAACAGTGTGTTTTGGTTGAAGTGCTTGGGAAATCCTAGCTCAGTTTACAAAGGCTAGTGTGTGTCCTCTCCACATCGAGGGAGGGGTGGACTGTGTAATACACTTACACTGGTCAGGCTTCTGACCAGGGCAAGATGGTGCAGTTCTGGGGTGCAAAGCTGGGAAGCTGCAGGGGGAAAGGAATTGGCTGGTGCCTTTCTCTGTGTGATTTGTGAGTGGCTTAGGGAGCATTCATGCAATTTGGCTCAGTGTGGGGCTCCACATGCTGTTGCACTGAGTGATAACAGCGCCCGGAGGGGTTTGTTGTTTTTCACTGGCAAAGCATTGTAAGAGAGAGGCCAGGCTGGAGAGCTAAGAGGACACAGCTGTACCCCAGTTCCTGAATGTACCCACGGGTCTCAAAAGACTTTAGAAATGTTAAGACTCACAATGCTCCTGAGAGGAAGCCAAGTATTACAACACCTATTTTATAAATGAAGAAAGTCTCAGAGAGAGTGAGTGATTTTCCCCAGTGTCACTTAAGGTTAGTTGAGGTGAGGAAAGCAGGTCAAGGTTACATCCTGGTTAGCTGATAAGTATTAGCTAACCTTAGCCTAACCATGACCTTTCCATAATATGTGGACATAATCTGAACTGTGTTGGAGAAAAGGTTGGGGTTAGCGAACCAAAACTTAACCTCAATTTTTCTTTCTAATCTAGACCGTATCCATGACAGAGCTGGGAATAGAATTCAGCTGTCCTCTGCTCTAACAACTAAACAATGGAAACCTTCAGATGATGAAATCCATGTCATACCATGCTTGAAAAGACTAAGATCTGGGCCTCAATAGTTAAGGTAAACTAATCAAGTTAGGTACAAAATGTAATTCCATTCTATCCTGACATACAGAATCTGAGCAAGCTTTCTGCCCCCAAAGTATTTAGTGGTGATCCAGGTCATCTGCATGTGCCACCAGTATATTTTGTTATAACCAGAGGTGTAAAACCATAAAATGTATACATACAACAAAAGCTGGCTCTTGTCCAAGGTATACATGCTGCACTTGCCTTTATTAAGTCTTTGTGCTGGGTATTTCTTTTGTGTTTCAAGGTCACATCTTATTTGCTTTGTGCTGGGTTTGAACTGTATTTGACCAGTTGCTTGGTTTTGTTTGGACAATGATCAGGGTTTTCCTTTATATTTAAAGTTTTATACTATGGCTATTTTTTCAGAAAAGTATCAAGGCATCAAACTCTAGAATATGAATGCCAGGAAGTAGCAGTGTAATTAAAATGAAGACTGTACCAATTTTGCTGCTTATCAGTTATTTATTTTACTATTTTTTATTATTATTTTGTGCTCAAAGGTATGCTGGGCAGTCCTTAGAAGGCTAGAGACGCATTCTCTAGTCAGGGGGAGGGATAGCTCAGTGGTTTGAGCGTTGGCTGCTAAACCCAGTGTTGTGAGCTCAATCCTTGAGGGGGCCATTTAGGGATCTGGGGCAAAAATCTGTCAGGGGACAGTACTTGGCCCTGCTAGTGAAGGCAGGGGACTGGACTTGATGACTTTTCAAGGTCCTTCCAGTTCTATGAGATAGGCATATCTCCATATATTTAAAAAAAAATTCGGGGGGGAGGGGAGGGATAGCTCAGTGGTTTGAGCATTGGCCTGCTAAATCCAGGGTTGTGAATTCAATCCTTGAGGGGGGGCCATTTAGGGACCTGGGGCAAAAATTGGGAATTGGTCCTGCTTTGAGCAGAGTGTTGGACTAGATGACCTCCTAAGGTTCCTTCCAACCCTGATATTCTATGATTCCATGATTCCTTGCCAGAAAGAGTTTACAATCCTATAAAAATGTATACAACTCTTATGATATTTCTTACACTACTCTTTTGATATTTGGTAGTTTTCTTAAAGTCCCAGATGCTGGAATAATGTGATTTTCATGGGAATCTCATGTTTCATTTAAAAAAAGAAAAGTTCCTAGCAGTTGTGGTTAAAGAGAGAAGCTTGAAACATGATCAAAATGCACCTGAAAGGCTCAGGAGCCATAAGGCAAATAAAAAGAACCAAAAATATTGCTTTAAAAAAAAAATTTAAGCTAATTTCATGATTTTGCATAAGCCTGACTCAGGATGTTTGAACACTCAAGAGTGGTAATGCTGCACATGTGTAGCCCTATTGACCTCAATGAGTTATTCCAGGGATTGGCAACCTTCGGCCCGTGGCCCGCCAAGGTAAGCCCCCTGGTGGGCCAGGCCAGTTGGTTTACCTACTGCGTCTGCAACTTCAGCCGATCGCGGCTCCCACTGGCCGCAGTTCGCCGTTCCAGGCCAATGGGGGCTGTGGGAAGTGGCGTGGGTCAAGGGATGTGTTGGCCGCCACTTCCGGCAGCCCCCATTGGCCTGGAACAGCAAACCATGGCCAGTGGGAGCTGCGATCGGCTGAACCTGCGGACGCAGCAGGTAAACAAACTGGCCTGGCCCACCCAGGGGCTTGGCCTGGCCCACCCGGGGGCTTGGCCTGGCCCACCCGGGGGCTTGGCCTGGTGGGCTGCATGCCAAAGGTTGCCGATCCCTGGGTTATCCACATGCGTAAAGTTAAACCCATCAATAAGTCTGTGCAAGATTGAGGCCTACATTTTAGATAGGAGACATGAGTTACAAACAGTAGTGGAGGGTTAGGGTGAAGAAGGATGAGTGAAATAGCAATGCCATAACATGGTTACCCAATTGGGCATATGCACAGCATGGTGCTTCAGTTAAGGGTTTGTTTCTTAGGAAAAAAATGTTACCTTTCTTAATATATACAGTGAATGTTAATGTTAATGATTCACTTACTCTGGGCATCCTGGAAGAGATGAGTTTTTGGGAGTGATTGGTTTAAAACGAGGAGAATGTGGTGTCATGCTGGACTAGAGTAGGGAGGGCATCCTCATTGTGTGTAGGCTGAAAGACCTTGTAGTTTAAAGATCATATGGTTTCAACCAGATCTGTAAACCTTCCCAGCTGATCTCCTTGGCCCACCCCACTCTCAAATGGGTCATGACTGGCCTGAAGATAGACACCATGAGGTCTGGGCAAGGCAAGAAATGAGGCCCCAAGGCTCTTGGTACACATACAGGAAAGAGTCATTCCTGTGTGCAATGAGAAGTCCCTTCTTCCATAGCTCAAAGACAGTCAAGGAGGTGGGTCTAAAGCAGTGATGAGCTGCCAAAATGTTAACAGGTTCCCTCCTCACCCCACGAGGGAGTTGCACCCCCCGGCCCTGCCCCCACCCCCACTGCACCCCTGGCCTCGCCCCCATTCCACCCCTTCCCCAAATCCCTGCCTCCTCCCCTGGGCGTGCTGCATTTCTCCTCCACCCCTCCCCCAGGCTTACAAGCCTGGGAGGGAGGGGGGAGAAGCAGAGCACCCACTGGCAGCTCCCCGCCAGCCCCCCCGCCCCGGCCCAGCTCACCTCTGCCTCCTCCCCTGAGGCACCACTGCTCCGCTTCTGCTACACTCCCTCTCTCCCTCCCAGGCTTGCCGCACGCCAAACAGCTGATTCTGGCAAGCTTGGAAGGAGGGGGGAGAAGCGGTTCCTCTGCCCCCCCTTCCATCTTTATTGTTCTTGTAACCATTTCTGACTTTTATGCCTCATTACTTGTACTCACTTAAAATCTATCTTTTTGTAGTTAAACTTGTTTTATCTAATCCACTGTGTTCAAATTGAAGTGTCTGGGTAACTCCATTTGGGGTTGTCCTAAACATACAGCTAAGGGGTTAAGAGTCCTCCTTACCGGTAAAGGGTTTAGAAGCTCGAGTAACCTGGCTGGCACCTAACCCAAGAGGACCAATGAGGAAAGAAGATACTTTCAAATCTTGAGCGGGGAAGGTTTTGTTTGTGTTCTCTTGGGACTAAGAGGGATCGGGCAGAAAATCCATCTCCTCCAACCCATCCTCAACCAAATTTCCAATATTACAACAAGTAAGGTAGACATTGTTAGGTTTTCTTTTGTTTTGCTTGTGAGTTTCTCTGTATTAAAAGGGAGGTTTATTCCTGTTTTCTGTAGCTTGAATTTTCTCTGTGTTAAAGGGAGGTGTTCTTGTTTTTCTGGTTTCTTTTGCTTCAGAGGGGAGGACCCTCTGAGTTTTAAAATTGAGTACCCTGTAAAGTTATTTACCATCCTGATTTTACAGAGATGATTTTTACCTTTCTTTTTTAATAAAATCCTTCTTTTAAGAACCTGACTGAATTTTCCATTGTTCTAAGACCCAGGGGGGTGGGTCTCTGATCACTTTGTAACCAATTGGTTAGGAGATTATTCTCAAGCCTCCTCAGGAAAAGGGGTGCAAGGGCTTGAGGGGAAGGGGAACTCCAAATGGTCCTTTTCCCTGGTTCTTGTTTTAATCACTTGGTGGTGGCAGTGGTTACCTTTTTTCTTTTCAAGGTACAAGGTAGAGTTTGTACCTTGGGGAGTTTTTAACCTAAGATGGTAGAGCTAAGCTTAGGGGGGTCTTTCATGCAGATCCCCATGACTGTACCCTAGAATCCAGAGTGGGGAGGGAACCTTGATAGGGGTATCAAGTTGTAACCATATTATTCCCTTAAAGAAATAATGGACTCAATATACGTGTACTGTCCAGAGAAGGCTGGGTAGTACAGGATATGTTTCTGGGGGGAAATCTAAGACTGGTGGTGTGTTGGGGTCACCCTGAAGCATAACCCAGGCTGGTATGAGCCAAGGTGTGGCTGGCTGGCTGAAGCACACACAGACATAGCTGGGAGTCACTTACATGCTGGAGGCTGTTTCGTGAGCAGTCCAGGCTGGAGGCTACAGCAGCAAGGCATTGTAAATGGCACTCCAGGTTAGAGAGCAAGGGTGACACAGCTACTCATTAGTCTGGATTGTACCCTGGTATGTCATGACTTCCCAAGTGGTAGGGCTCTAAAACGTTGCATAAAAAGTAAAGGCTTGTTGCACCACAGCCAGCAAAAACCCAGCTTACAAGGAGCTAGCCACATCATGACTGCATGGGAGAAGTTTAGTAGTGACACAAGTTTCTTGTAAACTGTGCTCTGCCAGGGGACCCACATTCAACCAGCATAGTCCTTGGTGTTGGTGGGATTGGGGGAGAAACATGGTCAGGTGCTGTGAAAAGCTCTAATTCATAATAATCTTCCAGATAGCCCCTCACAGTGGCTTGTTTGGCGCTCCAACCACAATATAAATCTGCCCTCTCAATGAACCTGAGGAGGGGAGGCAGAAGGCAGCATTGTAAACACCATATGCCCTCCCTCAGGCGTTAATCTTCTCAGAACACACTGACGCCTACTGACTGATGCAGGGCCCTCTAGACAGGGGTGAACTTCCCTTGATAAGACATATGTTGAGGTGGTATTTATATTGCTGTAGCACCTGAGAGACCCAGTCACGGACCTGGGCCATATTGTGCTAGCTGCTGGACAAACAGAATGAAGAGACTGTTCCTGCCCCAGAGACTTATTGGAACTCCTCTGTGGTTTTGTGTGTACTACGTTGCAATAGAAACGGCACTTTATATGTGTTTCTTTGAGTTTTGACCTGTGGTCTGTGTAAGTCACTGTCACTCACAGGATTGATTATTTACACACTTTCACACTACACATACATTTGCAACACAGTCCATGGGTTAACTATGTATGTCCACGTGCCTTTTGCCAGGACAGTTACAAATGGTGTGGGTACCCCCAAAAGAGAGAGAACATCAAAGTAGTAATACTCCTTTCTGTGCGACAGACACTCCAGAAATGATTTTAAAGAAATGTTGTTCCTGTGATTTCGGCTCCTTAAGGTGGCCTTTTCCAGATCCAGTCTTAGGTATTTTGTTGCTTTAATAATACTAAAGTTAGTGTCCCCACTTAGTTGAAATGAGTCTCCTCTTAGTTGAAAGGGAAAGTGTCAGCATAATTTTGTGACACACAAAAATTCTCTAGTCTCCATTTGAGATCTTTTCCCTCCTTATTTGTGTGGGCCTAATCCATGATTAAGCCTTTTAGTTGCTACCATATTAATTTATGTAATCCCTTTCTGCCTCCCATTTTTTCTATTTTTGTTATTTTCTCCCCTCTATTTCATCTGTTTCTTTTTCTCTCCCCCTGGGTCTTCTCCCTATAGCTGAGTCTTTCAGATCAGTCATTTGTACCATAAGAAAGGTAACTTTGATTTTCATCTCTTTGCTGTTATGCTATTTTTATCTCTTGAGAAAAATAAAATGTATAGAAAGCATATGCATACCATGTCCAATATGTTATAAATATGGGGGTGGAGGAGGAGTTGACAATAAATTGGAAAACCCAGTGAGTGAAATTAACTAATGCCAGGAACAGTGGATGGCCCAAGGAATTGGAAACTGGATATGATGCACTTCACCTCCAATCCACTGTTTACCATCTGAGGATATTTGGTCACTTATGTTCTAATGCAGGGGAGGGCAAACTTTTTGGCCTAAGGGCCACATCAGGTTTCTGAAATTGTATGGAGGGCCGGTTAGGGGAGGCTTCCCTTCCGCAAACAGCCAGGTGTGGCCTGGCCCCCGCCCCCATCCAACCCGCCCCTGCTTCTCGCCCCCTGATGCCCCCCCCTTGTGGTTATCTGGCTGGTTCTTGCTCACATGCTCAGAGTCTAACTAATCACCGTATGTGGGGTTGGGAAGGCATTTTTCTCCAAGTCAGACTGACAGTGACGTTGTGGGGGTTTCACCCTCCTCTGCATCATGAGGTTCAGGTCATTTGCTGGGATTATGTGGGTATTTGTTAGTCTCTCTGCTGCCATTGCAGGGGCATTGGTACATCTCGGTCCTGTGGTCCTGACTTAGGTTGCTGGGTTTAGTGTGTAGGTGCTGGGTGGCCTGTGATACACAGGAGGTCAGACTAGATGAGCTGGTTGTCCCTTCTGGCTTAAATCCAATGAAAAAACATATATATATATATATGACTCTCAGACAGATGGCCTGCAGAGTGTAGTCCTATCAAGGAGAAGGGAGTGGAGGGACTTGTCTTGACTCCCAGGTAGAAGTAGAATCCTGTAGTGAGTAGATAGGCTCTTGATGAACACCTTGGGTCAAGGAGAAGAGACATGATTGATTGTGTTGTGTTGAACTTCTTGTTTTGAAGAAATAACACTGAATTCCTGCAGAGAAAAGGACAGGAATCCTGTGGCTGGAGACTGTTCTTTGGTGCATGGGCTGGTGAGTTAGCCCACTGGCTTTATACAAGATAATGCACTTTAGAAGGATTAATGTGAACCATTCTAAATGGTTCTGGATTCTAAATTAGCTCTAACCACTTGAGGAAAAACCTGGGCATTTCTGTGGATAGTTCATTGAAAACTTCTGCCCAGTGTGCGGTAGTGGTTTTAAAAAAAACAAACCAACCAAACAATCAAAGTGAAAGGATGCATAAGGAACAGGATGACAAAATAATATTGAAAATATTTCAATGCCATTGTATGAGTGCACCCTAACCTAGAATGCTGCACTCTGTTCTGGTCACCCCTTCTCAAAAAAAGATGTGGCAGAAATAGAGAGAATTCAGGGATGGGCAATGACAATTATTAGAGGCATGGAAAGACCTCCGTATGTTGAGCAGCAGCAAAGATATGCAGTATTTAGTTTAAAGAGGAGATGAATAGAAGGGGACATGGTAGAAGGATACAAAATAATGAATGATATAGAGAGGGTCTCATAAGTACCTTTCTTCCAATACAAGAACAAGTGGAGATTCTATTAAATTGAAAGGCAATTTCAAACTGAAAAAGGAAATACTTTTTTTTAATACTAGGAACAGTTTACCTATGAAATTCAGTACCAAAAGATGTTGAGGTCAAGGGCTTAGTAGAATAATTCAAAGGAAGATTAGACATTTATATGGCTATTCAGATCAGTCACTAACTGATCACAAAGAAATTTCTCCCTTTTTTTTATAGTCAGGGCATTAGTTGTCCACTACAGATTTCTTGGATCATTGTCAGAAGCTTTGGGTACTGACCACTATCAGAGACAGGATACTGGGTTAGATGGACTGTTGATCTGACCTAGCATTACAATTCCTCTACTACAATTAGAGCTGGGTAACATTTTTCTGCATGAATAATTCAGTTGCCAAAAAAATGCAGTTTTGGATCAACTGAAACTATTCATGAATTTGGGTCAAACTTGGCAAATAGTTTTGGCTGAAACAACAAAACATTTCAACTTTTCATTTCAAAATGACACTTTGTTTAGACATTTAGCTTGATTTATTTAAAATCTGGATGGTAGTACTGCTGAAGAGGATCCTGGGGGTTAGACTGGATCACAAATTGAATCTGAGCCTGCAATGCAATGCAGTTGAAAAAAAGGGTAAAGGGTAATATCATTCTGGAGTGTTTTTCATGTAGTCAATTCACCACTAGGGCACCTCCTTCTAGTTGATCTAGGGATTAGCTATTCTCAGGTCTGCCCCATCTCTTTCTGTCAGTTCCTCTCCCCATGGTCTCTGTCTTCCTCTGGGACTCGGGGTGCTCCTTCATGTGTCAGCCCTTCTGCCAGATCACTATAGTCCTTCCCCTTCTGGGGTATCAAAGTCCCTCTATAAAAAATCCCAGTCTTCCCTTCATTGCCCTGACTGTGCCACTTCTCCAGTAGCTGGTAGGGGAACCTAGGCCCTCCCTGTTCTCAGGGTTCCATCCAGGGTCCCTATGTCTAGCAATGGTGTCCTGCTCCCTCCCATATCATGGTACTCTTCTCCTGGACCCCTTCCTACTTCTGGTTCCCCACCTCTTTGGGTTTACCAGAGCAAATGCCTTCCTTTCAGGCAGTAACTGCAAGCTATCTGGTGCTGTAGCCCCAAACACATCTCCCTTCTCCCAGGAAGTGACTGCAGATTCTTTCTCTTGCAGCCCCTTTCTGTTGTCAACTTCCTGTCTTTATACTAATCCCTCCCTTGCCATTCCTTCTCAGCTGAGCTCCATTTCCAGTCAGTCTTTCCAGCCCTGGCTCTCCCTCAGGTGCAGCTTTTCAAGTTAATTGACCCCCTTCCCATCCTCATTAACCCTTTCAAGGTTGGTGGGGGGGTGGGTGGACACCATGTCACGGGTGTATTAACGTGAGTGTGTTTGTAAGACATGGAAGGTAATTGTCTCACTCTGCTCGTCACTAGTGAAGCCTCAGCTGGAGTACTGTGTCCAGTTTTGGGCACCACACTTTGGGCATCACACTTTAAGATGTGGACAGAAGCTGGGTGATAGGGGATGGATCACTTGATGATTACCTGTTCTGTTCATTCCTTCTGGGGCACCTGGCATTGGCCACTGTCAGAAGACAGGATATTGGGCTGGATGACCTTTGGTCTGACCCAGTATGGCCGTTCTTATGACAAATTGGAGAGAGTCCAATGGAGAGGAGAGCAATTAAAATACTAAAAGGTTAGTAAACCTGATCTATGAGGAAAGAAAAGAAAACTGATCATGTTCGGACTTGAGTCAAGAAGACTAGGGAAAGAACACTCTTCAAATATGTTGAGGGCTCTTATAAAGATGACATTGATCAAATGTTCTCCATGTTCATGGAAGGTAGAACAAGAAATAATTGGCTTTATCTGCAGCAAGGGAGATTTAGGTTATGTATTAGGGGAAACTTTCTAACTACAAGGGCAGTTAAACTCTGGAATGGGTTACCAAGGGAGATTGCAGAATCCCCATTATTGCAGGTTTTTAAGAACAGGTTGGACAAACACCTGTCAGGGATGGTCTGTTTACTTAGTCCTGCTTCAGCATAGGGGGCTGGACTAGATAACTTCCACGTCTCTTCCACCTGTATATTTTTGTTGTTCTATGAGTCATTAGACCCAAAGCAAACAAAGAATAAGTTTTTCATTTTGGTGATAAAAACAAAAAAAATTCAATTTTGAGTCCACCCAAAACAAACATTTTGGAGGGGGTTTTAGATCAGCCACCAAACCAAAAACATCAATTATTCATTCAGCTCTAATTATGATTGTTGCGGGGGGCGGGGGGATGAGGGTGAGAGAGAGGCTTGTTCTGAGCACAGGATTGAGAACTAGGAACCCTAGTGTTCTAATCTTTGTGCAGAAGCTACTCCTTCCTCTGCAACCTTATGCAACTTCACCTCTCTGCCTCCTTTGTTCTGTGCATGTAAAATGGGCACAGTAAAGTAGTTATTTACCAGTGTACTCTGAGGGGCACTCTGAAGATGAAACAGACTATCTCTATTTGTAGTGGAAGTATTATCACAATTTCGGCAGTCTTACTGAAATGCAAAATAATGACGCAACTCAAAAGCTCTGGGTCAATCCAAATATTGAGTGTCTTAAAACATCCTCATTGCAGTGCTATGTAATGGTTACTATAACAAAAGGAGAAAATTGTATTGTTTTATTAAAAATCGCATTTAAATGCAGAATTTTTTTACAAATATTAATTCTAACAAAGAATATGGTGATTTCCGAGTCTGCCTAATCTTGGAAATTCTGAGGCCGCTGTTTAATCATTTTGTTTTGCACTTATGTGACTGGATGTAACTGCTAAACGGTTCAAGAGATGAACATTCTGCAGAGCTTTGTAGTCTGCTAGCTTATAAGAGACACAGGCATAGAATAACACAGAGAAGGCATTTTGACCAAAATGCATGTTGTTGTTTATTCACTTGGTGAAATTCACCTCTTCTTTTATGATTCCCAAACAAATTACCTTTTATGAAGGGCACTAGTGGGGGACAGAATTGACCCACACAACCAGTGACCCCCACAACCAGACTACAGTGGAGACCCTCCAAGGTTGCTCCTCCGGCCTGTGGGCTTTGGACCTTTGGGTCTACATGAGTGGAGATCATGTGGCCCAAGTCTAGGCTATTCAGCTGGCACAGTAAACGTCTCTGTGGAACCCAGTGAGAAGAGAGGCAGGGTGGCTCTGATTGGCAGTCTCGCTGTGTGGGAGTAAATGGTGTGGAAGGCTTTGCACAGGTTCTGTACTGCTAGGTAAATTGTACATGGGTGCACAGTGTGGTGCCAATATCTTTATTCCATTTAAATGGGTCTTTATCCTGCACTAGGATAAATTAGCACTAGATAGATGTCGGAACCCCCAAACCCCACCTATTATGCTGTAAGGGACCAAGCTGAATTTCATTAACAAGCACTTGGAAAACCAGCTCCTCGTGCCTATGAATACAAGTTTAAATTATTTGGTTTGAGCCTGCTGCACTGTTACGTAATGCATGATTCCTAGCTACTTATACTATGACTAAACTGCACAATGACCCATTAGTAATTTTCAAGTTCATGTTAAAGCAAACTCGAAAAGCCTTGAAATCATCAGGTGTTACTTGGGTTAATTCATTTCTGTGCTGCAAGTTTATAATATGCTTAAATTTGCTGTCAATAGTGATAGAATAGTAAACTGTATGTATTTAGAATGATCCCTATGTATTGGGCCAGTTACAAGCTATGCTCAGTGCAAGCCTGGAGGAAGTAAAAAGGTGGCTTAAACCTCCTTCACTTTCCCAAAATCCTGGGGTTGCCAGATATTGACCTAGTCCCTAGTGCAAGACAAAACCGCCTTCAAGCTGCTCTATCTTTTGTCAGCTGTGAACACTTCCAAGGGCTGTGTCACTGGCAGAGGATCAGCCAGCTGCAGTGGTACCATATTTGAGCCCTGTCCACTGGGAACTGGGAGAGTATGATGGCCAGATCTGAAGGCTTTAGCGTACCTTTTCATCATAAAGCAAGCCAGAAGCAAAGAAATCAATGTCGTTGTTTGTGTACTGTAATTATGTTATTAAATATTGACATGTTTTGTCAATAGTATGTTGCATTGATTTAATTTGTAGATGTTTATTAATTTCCCTTTAGCCCAGTCTTCCATACTGTATGCAATTTGATAATTGACTTTAACCATTCCAAGAGTAAATTTACTAGAAGCATAGAGCCAACGTAAAAATGTCTTGGTGGCAATATTTATTAAAATACTGTGTGTATAATCCTTTCACTAGTGATTTATTTAATTGTATGTCCTGTAATCATAGTGCTATGTTTGGAATGGGTTCCATGTTTTGTAGCTATGCTAGAGCTTGACTACACTTGAAAATTAATCCAGAATCAGGTAAAGTGTGAATTTAAAGCAGATTAACTATTCCTGATTAACTCCATATGTGGGTGCTGTTATTCCGGAATAAGGGTACTTTATTCTGAATTAAGATATGGAGTTAATCAGGAATAGTTAATCTGCTTTAAATTCACACCCTACCTTATTTTCTTTATCCAAATTATACTGAAATCATTTTTGATTAGATGTTTATTAGGTGTCTGGGTGAATGTGGGTCTGAGAGACCAATTCATGCACCAGAAAGGTGGGCCAGATCTAATTAAAGATGAAGCCCATGTTCCATTTTTAAGACCTCCTGCAACTGTCCTGAATTTTTCTGAAAAATGGGCAAATTGTCCCGTATTTTCTGTCTCCCCCACCATCCGTACTGGCAGGTCCTGCTGCTGGCTGGATCCCTGCTCACCTGCCACCCGCCCACCAGCGGTGAGTGGGAGGGTCAAGTGGCTGACGATGGGGGTGGATGTTCAAGGCTGGTGGTGGGGAAAAGCTAGTGCTGTCTACACCAGGAGTTTGGAAAGCTTAACTATGTAGCCCAGGGGTGTGGATTTTTCCTCACACTTACTATTCCCCACATAGCTGGGTCGATCTAGCTTTTTAGTATAGACCTGGCCTCAAATAACCAATTGATCGAAAGCAATTAGAGAGAGGAGCATTAAAACCTTCACTTAACTGAAACAAGGACTGAATTATGGAATAACCAACACGTTCATCAAACATTATAACTGGGGAAGCGGGAGGTATTTTGCAGTAATGCGATATACGATTTGTAAGAGATTCTTTTTTATATATTTTGATTTTATTTTTAGGAGTACTGTATAGCTTTAACTTTCCAAAATGAATACTGGGAAAGCTTTTAAAAAAAATTTTTTAATAGACCCGACTCTGCTCTCATACTGGTATAGATGTGGGGTAAATCCATTGAAGACAGTGGAGTTACACTGGTTTAAAATTTGTCTGACCAGCTGGCTCATGCTGAATCTTGCTCCTTTTCATACATTAGTATGGTCTCTTACATTTTCTTTCTCTCTAATACCAAGCTTAATCTGAGCAGACAAAATAGAAGTTTTTGGGGGTGATTTTTTTTTCTTCTGGAAGAATGTCTCATTTAAATAAGGAATCATACTAAAGCACGTTGAATACTGTAACTAAATAAAGCCGTGGAGCAGTAAGAAATAATTACCATCACTAACAAGTGTATTAGTAAAATAAACAAACCATTATCTTCCACTCCTTAAATTATCTGGGTGTTTTGTCTCATTTAGATGCTTGTTCTAAACAGAGCTATAGAGAGCTTTCTAATAATAGGACAAGGATATAAGCCACTGTTCTAAAATAACAATAGCAACAAATTAGGTTCCTTGTTTTATCTTGTTAATGGATTCATCACTTTTCCTGAATCAGTGATTACTTTAATGAACCTCTTATCTTTTTATGGTAATTATGGGTATGCAGTGCTGTCTTCTTCCCATGGGAAAGGCTTTGGAGAATATAGGTTGTTCAGAATGTGGACATTTTTGGTATTTATAACTATCACATTTCATAGGCAATAATTTTCAAAGATATTCAGGCACAACATATGTCAAACTTCAGGTAGTGGGAATGCTCATCTGAAAGTCCCCAAATGCTCTTCAGTTTCATGTACTCAGGCAAACTCCTCTAATTTGTAATACTATCCACTCTGCGGGTGTCACATAAAGACAGGTAGTTAGAGAGGAAACCTGACCATTTTTGTAGAGGGAATGAGGATGAAACCAGGCACTGGAAACACTTTAAACCTTTGTGTGTGGACCCTACCATGTTATCTAGGCCTAACAAGTTCTTTAAGCCTTCTCCTGCCTTCCTGGTTTCCACCCCTCTCTGGACTCACCAGCCTCCCAATTCCCTCCTCTCAGGGAGAAACTGTGGGCTAACCTTTAGCCCCTAACGTACCTCCTTGCTCCCAGGGAGGGACTGCAGCCTACTTCGCTGCAGCCCTTTTCTGTGGCCCGCTCCTGGGCTTTATGCAGGCCCCTCCTGTTCCTGTCCAGCTGAGCCTGCTCCCAATCAATTCCCTGCTTAAGGTGTCTTTTTCAGGCTACCAATCACACATATCTCTAAATAATGAACTTGTTAATAAACAACAATGAAACTCCTTAAACATTAGTCTGAAAATGCACGGCTAAAGTTTGCAGCCACTTCCCCTCAGTTAAAGTAAATGCAACAAAGGGCTCTGTCTCTAGATCATCCCCAGAGGCTGAGAATCAATTAGGCCTGGTCCACACTGGAGGGGAGGGGGGGTCAATCTAAGATACGCAACTTCAGCTACGTGAATAATGTAGCTGAAGTCGAATATCTTGGATTGATTTTTAAAAGTACTTACCGCGGTCCACACGGCAGCAGGTAGGCTCCCCCGTCGACTCCACTTACTCCTCGCGTGGAGCTGGAGTTCCGGTGTTGACGGGGAGCGCTTCTGGGATCGATTTATCACGTCTAGACGAGACGCGATAAATCGATCCCAGAACATCGATCGCTACCCGCCGAATCGGGCGGGTAGTGTGGATGTAGCCTTAGATGTCTACACTATAGTGGCATAGCTACAGCACTGCAGCTATTCTTCTGTAGCACCTAGTGTAGACGCTTCCTCCATTGACAGACGGGGGTTTTCTGTCAATCTAGTTAATCCACATCTCCAAGAGGTGGTTACCAGATCAACAGAAGAATTGTTCCATTGATCTAACTGCATCTAAACACAAAGTTAGATCAACCTAATTACACTGCGCAGGGCATGAAATTTTTCACAGCCCTGAGCAACATAGCTAGTTAGATCTAACTTTTAAGTCTAGACCAGACCTTAGTCTTTGAAGACCTTAATAGTAAAATTCAGACAGAGTCAAGCATATCAGGCATCAGCTATGAAGGTCAGAAATGTGGAGTTTCAAGGAGAGTACCCCCCATCATTTTTTGTGGTTTCTGTCATACGTAGTGGCTGGCTAGGCCCAGGTACCAAGTCTCTCCCCCACCCCCCAAAATAGAAGATTCCCCTAACTGAACTAAAAATGTTTTTTTTTAATTTAAAACTCACTAATATACTATATTACAATCACTGCTCTTCACTAAAGATCGGGATAGCAATGGCCAAAAAGCTACACGAAATGGAGGGAGTTCTGACTTGCGGATCAGTGGCTAGAAGAAACTGAGGGTATGTGGTGGCCATGTCTCCTTACATAACTTTGCATGGGTTGTTCCATGGCTTGAGGCAGAGTCCAGGTGATCCCCAAGGGTCAGAATCTTTTACAGGTTTCTTGACTTTGTGTGATGTGAGCAAGCACATCCCTATAAGGTGGGATCTGTACTGACTGACCATACTTGAAGGGGAAGAAATAATACAGCTCCTGGCAGAAGTATCCTTTGTGTAGAGACCTTCATCCCTGGGCTGTCCCTAGGAAACTAAGCCTAGGAGAGGCCCTAGTAGTGCAGCTCCTTTGGTGCCACTTTGCCAGGGAATGGAGTAGTAGGGCTGGATGGCCAGAATATGTGCAGCTGCATCATTCACTGAACCCCAGTCATCCTCCGCAATGAATGAGGCAGGGGTCCTCTGGAAAAACTAGTATGTGGTCGTATAATATGGCACTGTGTCCTATAATGCATAAGCAATGCTTAATTTGTAATGAAAGAGATGCTGGGGATCAAGTAATTTTTTTACATTCATAACTGGTGCAGCAAGCCCAGAAGTGCCAGGGCTATGAACTACCAAGCCTAGAGGTGCCAGGGCTCAGTCCTGGCAAGCCCTGGCACAAATTAATCACTGTGCATAAGGGGTTGGAATTCAGGTTGGCTCAGTCAGGTTGTCTGGAGATCTGTTGGGCTGTAGTGGGTAGAAATGTGACTCAGTCTTGTATGGGCAGCCTTGCTGTCCATGGAGTAATCTAAAAAGTGCAATAGGGAATTCCTTACAGTTTTTCTGCCCATTTCTTAGTGTGGAGGAGGTTAATCAGGGCCCTAGAAATGTAACTTAGGTTTGCAATATGCTCCTTTAAAGATCTGAGCCTATTTTCAGTGTAATCAATGGTAGTTTTGCTATTAACTTTATTTGAACAGGATTAAGTACTGTGACAAAGTTCCTCCTCTACCTTGGTGAGTCCTGCGCTTATTGGCGGATTTTGATTGCCTCAGAGATCTTCCCCTCTGGTAGAATCCACAGTCAAATTCCTCCTGGGTCTGATCAGGAGTTGGGAGGTTTGGGGGGAACCCGGGCCCACCCTCTACTCTGGGTTCCAGCCCAGGGCCCTGTGGATTGCTGTTGTCTATAGGGTTTCCTGTAACAGCTGCGTGACAACTACAACTCCCTGGGCTACTTCCCCACAGCCTCCTCCCAACACCTTTACGCTTACTGCAGGACCTTCCTCCTGATGGTCTGCTGATGCTTTTACTCCTCAGTCCTTCAACTCCTCTCCCTCTCAACTCCTTGTGTGCCTCTTGCTCCCAGCTCCTCACACACCACACCACAAACTAAAATGAGCTCCTTTTTAAACCCAGGTGCCCTGATTAGCCTGCCTGTCTTAATTGATTCTAGCAGGTTCTTCTTAATTGGCTCCAGGTGTCCTAATTAGCCTGCCTGCCTTAAATTGGTTCCAGAAAGTTCCTGCTTGTTCTAGTGCAGCCCCTGCTCTGGTCACTCAGGGAACAGAAAACTATTAATCCAATGGCCAGTATATTTGCCTTCCATGAGATTTCTGTATCCCACTTGTCTGGGTCTGTCACAGTACTGAGAGAGGTATTGTTAAATTGGCCTCTCATCTATGCAATGAAACATCCAGAAGATTAAACCCTGATCCTATCTTTGCCTCTTATGCCATTCCAGACAAATACACACACAGTCTTAATTCTTTCCAGCCACTTCTTCGCCTTCCCATTTTTGAACGTTCAGTTAAGCACATAGAATTCATTACATATTTTTATAGTTTTTACTTATTTATTCTTAAACTTATCTATTACTCACCATGTGTGTTTTAAGTTAATATGTTAATGAGACCCAGCAAAAAGCTTTGCAATAGTGAAAAACTGATGCACAAATTATTAGGTCTGGCTGCTTGCTACTTATTTTTGCAATTATTATTTTCAAATAAAACTGGTCAATCTAGCCCCTTTTTAGATATATATATAATTACTGCTTGACTGGCTAATAAGATCTGGTTTAGAACCAGCAAATGGGGAAGCCTCATTTTTTAGACACAAGAGAAACACTGTTTTTGTAGTTCTTTTGCAGAATTTGGGTCCGGTTTAAATAAATAAGAAAACTGCTGGCTGTCGCCTTTAGAAAAGTATAAATGGTTGCCCCTCAAATTGAAACATTCAGCGTTATTTTTATGCCTTTCATATTGTGCAAACATACTGCTTTACTGTAGACTGATATAAACTCTAGTGGGACCACTCTAATGGAAAATAGTGAAGTAGTGAGACATTAAAAAAAATATTGAATATTATTTTACAGTAACATTTTGAAATATAACTTGGGGGAAAACTTTCTTCCATTGTGGATAGGTATGAGTCAGAAATACGGGCATATTTTGATGGCAGAGAGGGCTAGATTTAACTAGGTGCAGTGATCCAGGGGTCTGATGTCTCTTATGCGGTTTGCTATTTTTGACTCATGGTTAGGGCTCCGTGTCTGTCACGGAGGTCGTGGAAGTCATGGATTCTATGACTTTCCGTGACTTCTGCAGCGGCCAGTGTGGCTGACCAGAGGGCTCAGGAAGCCCTGGGGACAGCTGCTCAGGCAGCCCCGGGGACAGCCACACCAGCCACTGCTGGAACAGCTCTGCAGCCAGACGCTTGCGTGGTCCCGCAGCCAGCCGCACCGGCTTCTGCTGGAGTGGCCCCAAAGCCAGCCACTACTGGGGTGGCCAGAGGCAGCTGGCCTGCGGGGGCACCTGAGCAGTGGCTGGTGTGGCAGGTCCTAGGGGAAGCGGGAGCAGCAGCAGGTGGGCGACCCTTAGGGCAGCCAGGAGCAGCTGCTGCTTGGCAGCCCCCAGCAGCTAGTGCCACTGGTCCCAGCCTCCCTCCCCTCCCCCCCCATGGGGTTTCCTCCAAGCAGCAGCCCCCCCCCAGCTAAGATTTAGTCAGAGGAATTTATAGCACGAGTCATGGATAGGTCATGGGCCCATGAATTTTTTTTATTGCCTGTGACCTGTCCATGCCTTTTACTAAAAATACCCATGTGACTATTATACCCATGTCACAATATGACACTAGTGTATAGTGTCCATGCTGATGTAATGGAAGGCTGAATTCTGATTTGGTAGCATTTTAAACCCACTTTGGCTAGGTGTGAATAATTATGCAATGTGCAAGGCAGTGAAAAATAAGGCTCTAATTGCGTAAAAAGTTTTCAGATGAATGGCACTATATACATGTACACAATTATTATAAATACTGGAAAAAATAAAATATAGTACAATACAATTGACTCAGTGTAATCAAGTGATTAGCAACAAATAAAGACTTAAGGAACTGCATAAAAATGTTGGACTAACATCAGCCATTTATACCCTGTAAAAATCAAGTGTTAGCAAATAAACTACCAATTTGTTAATCTCAAATCCTATCATTATCCCAGTTTGTTTGAAAACCTCCAGGTATTAAGCCTGTTAATTATGATAATAGATGCAGTGGCAGTTGAGAGACTGGACTTTAATTATCAGTGTAGGTGCAAAACCAGCAAAATTCTGTAATTAGCAATGATTTCCTGAACTTTTATATTTACTGACAACAGTAGTCAATTAAGTAGCCAGCGCTGCTTGGGCACACACAATGGCATCAATGCCTGATATGAAGTGAGGGAGATGTATTGCAGTGCCATGAACGTAGTTAGTTAAGGTAACCCAGGCTGCAAACAGAAAGTCGGTGTACAAAGGAACAATAAAAATACTAAAAAGAATTCCTGCTTTTGCATTGCTAATTGATACAAAATATCAGAGGGGTAGTCGTGTTAGTCTGGATCTGTAGAAGCTACAAAGAGTCCTGTGGCACCTTATAGACTAATAGACATATTGGAGCATAAGCTTTCATGGCATGCATCCGACGAAGTGGGTATTCACCCACGAAACCTTATGCTCCAATACGTCTGTTAGTCTATAAGGTGCTACAGGACTCTTTGTAGCTGATACAAAATACTACTTGAAAAATGAATTCAACTTGGTGTGGATCAAGGAGTTCACGCCCACAAGGTGTGTAATTTTAAGAGCTGCCATCCTACTGATATATAGGAAACACCTATTGACCATGGATGAGAAAGAGCTTAAGGATCCAAAGGTGACACTATTATACAGTATCTTATTAAGCTACTGCTAAGATACCTATGTTCCACGGTAATGTCCATTCAGATGCATTCATGGCAGGGAGCAAGTGCAAGAACTTAAGGAAGAGAATGAGAGGAAAAGTAAAGATGAAAATATGCGGTCAATAAAGAGGTGCAGAGAGGGAATTCAGTGGAACCTTGTTACTTAATGACTGGGAATCCTGCTGAGGATAACTGAGCTCTGCAAATTAAGCAAACAAATACTATTAAAAACATAATTACATTGCTTCACAAAAAGTACTTTGTTCATTTATTCTGTGGAGTGTAGTTTAGTTTTAATTAATGATATCTTATGCTGTATAAGTAAATGTACTACAGAACATTTTGTAAAAATAATGAGCCATCATTAATGAATCTTCTGGCTTGTTCCCACTGCAGAGCTAACTTTTATAACTCTCTCGCACCAGTTAGGTTAACTCATTACTACAGCAATATATATCTTTCCAGTCTAGACCTATCTATAGACCAGGGGTCCCCAAACTGTGGGGCACGCCCCTCTAGGGGGGCACGCAGGAATGTTTGGAAGGGTGCAAGGGGCCCAGGCCAGGCCCCATGGGGAGCTGGGAGGAAGCACCACCCAGTTCTGCTCCTCTCCCAGCTCTACTCTGGCCCCCAGCCGTGGCACCGTCCCAGACCCCAGCCTTGGCCCCTGGCCACAGCTCCATTCCTGGCCCTGGCCTCAGACCCACCCCCAGATGCGGCCCCAACCCCCCTTACCTCTGTCCACCACCCCCACACCAGGGAGCCGTGACCCTGCTCCCAGCCTGGCTCCCCGTCAGGGGGGCACAGACAGAGGTAATGGGGGGGGGTTTGCAACCCTGAAAAGTTTGGGGACCACTGCTATAGACACTCATACCAGTGCAAATATTTAGAATATGTAGCTAATCATATCTTATAAGGGTTTTATATTAATGTTAACTAGGTTAATGGCTTTAGAGGAATCACTATGATTCTCCTACAATAGTTATTACAGACTTGGGAAGTGACCTTGGAATTCTAGTTTCCTGGTCTGAGTTCCACATAAGAACGGCAATACTGGGTCAGATCAATGGTCCATCTAGCCCAGTATCCTGTCTTCAGACTGTTATCAATGCCGGAGGCTTCAAAAGGAATGAACAGACCAGGGAAAATATCAAGTGATCCATCCCCTGTCGTCCAGTCCCAGCATCTGGCAATCAGAGGTTTAGGTGACACCCCGAGCATGCGGTTGCATCTTGGCTAATTGCCATGGATAATCATGGATCTGTCATCCATGAACTTATGTAATTCTTTTTTGAATTCGGTTATGCTTTTGGCTTTCACAACATCTCCTGGCAATGAGTACCTCAAGTTGACTGTGCATTGTATGAAGAAGTATTTCCTCTCTTTTGTTTTAAACCTGCTATCTATTCATTTCATTGGGTGGCCCCTGTTTCATTTGTTATGTAAAGAGATAAATAACACTTTTTCTCATAATTGTATAGACCTCTATCCTATCCCCTTTACTAGTCTCTTTTCCAAGCTGAACGGTCCATCTTTTTAATCTCTTCTCATAGGGAAGCTGTTCCATACCCTTAATCATTTTTGTTGCCCTTCTCTGTACCTTTTCCAATTCTAATTTTTTGACATGGGGCAAACAGAACTGCATTCTGGTGTATTCAAGGTGTGGGCGTGCCAGGAATGCATGTAGTGGCATTATATTTTCTGTCTTATTATCTATCCTTTTCCTAATGGTTTCTAACATTGTTAGCTTTTTTGACTGCTGCTGCACAGTTCATGTTTTCAGAGAACTATCCACAATGACTTTAAGATCTCTTTCTTGAGTGTTAACAGCTAATTTAGACCCCATTGTTTTGTAAGTATATTTGGGATTATGTTTTCCAATATGCATGACTTTTTTCATTTAGCAACAATGAATTTCATCTGCCGTTATGTTGCCCAGTCACCCAGGTTTGTGAGATCCCATTGTAACTCTCTGAAGTCTGCTTTGGTTTTAACTATCTTGAGTTATTTTGTATCATCTGTAAGGCCCTACTTAATTTGCAACATTGCAGAAATTGCAGATCCCACAATATTAGGCTTCTACTGCAATTTTGATTTTAATTAGCTTACTTTGCCCAGTCCACAATTTTGCATACATTTTGAGGTTTGCAACAGAGACTCCTCCCCCCTCCCCCCCCCCCGCCCATTAGTACAGTAGAATCCCGTTTATCCGAGCTGATAGCAGCTGGGACTTGGGCTGTCAGCCTCATGCACAGCAGGGCTCCTGCTGTCAGCCCCGCACATTAATGACTGCAATTTAGTTGCAGCAAAATGTCTGGTTATCAAAAAAATTAGCAAGCATAACATAATGCTTGAGCAAAATTTTCTCAAACAAACAGGTCTTCTCTGGCTTTTCCAAATTACCGCAGTTAATAAAGGTCCATTATTACTTTTCTGTGATTTTTTCCATGTCTTGTCTGCAACTCAGCTGCAATTATTTGACAATCATCCCATAATTCAAGCAGAGCCTTAATCATCTGCAAATTTTGCCACCTCACTGTTTATCCCTTTTTCCAGATCATTTATGAATCTGTATTATAGCACTGGTCCCAGTATGATCCCTGGGGGACACCACTATTTACTTCTCTCTATTCTGAAAAGTGAACATTTATTCCTGTCTCTTAACCAGTTACTGATCAATGAGAGGACCTTCCCTCTTATCCCATGACTGGTTAGTTTATTTAAGAGCCATATTTGAGTTCCTTCAGAACTCTTGGGTGAATATCATCTGGTCCTGGTGACTTACTATTGTTTAATTTATCAGTTTGTTCCAAAGCCACCTCTGTTGACACTCAATCTGGGACATTTCCTCAGATTTGTCTCCTAAACAGAATGGCTCAGATGTGGGATTCTCTCTCACATCCTCTGCAGTGAAGACTAATGCAAAGAATTCATTTAGCTTCTCCACAATGGCCTTGTCTTCCTTGAGTGCTCCTTTAGCACTTTGATCACCCAGCGGCCCAACTGATTGTTTGTTTGGCTGCCTTTCTGCTTCTGATGTACTTAAAAAACAAAAAAAATTCTGTTCATTTGTGTCTTTTGCTAGTTGCTTCAAATTCTTTTTCGGCCTGCCTAATCATACTTTTACACTTGCGTTGCCAGAGTTTATGTTCCTTTCTATTTTCCTCAGTAAGATTTGACTTCCAATTTTTAAAAGATATCTTTTTCTGCCTCTTTTACTCTGTGTAACCATTGTGGCAATTTTTGGTCCTCTTACCTTTATTTTTATTTTTATATGGGGTATACCTGTCATTTGAGTATACCTATCATTATGATGATTTTATAGTTTCCATGCAGCTTCCAGGCATTTCACTACTGACTGTTCCTTTTAATTTCTGTTTCACTAGCCTCCTCATTTTTGAGTAGTTTACCTTTTTGAAGTTAAATGCTACTGTGGTGTGATTATTTGGTATTTTTCCCTCCTACAAGGATGTTAAATTTAATTACATTATGGTTGCTATTACTGAGTGATTCAGTTGTATTCACATCTTGAACCAGATCCTGTGCTCCACTGAGAACTAAACCAAGAATTGCCTCTCCTCTTGTGGGTTCCAGGACTAGTTGTTCCAAGAAGCAGTCATTAATGATGTCTAGAAATTTTATCTCTGCATCCTGTCCTGTGGTGACATGTTCCCAGTCAATCTCGGGATAGTTGAAATCCCCCATTATTATTGGTTTTTCTGTTTTTATAGCCCCTCTAATCTCCCTGAGCATTTCACAATCACCATCCTGGTCAGGTGGTTGGTAGTATATTCCTACTTCTATACACTTATTAATCAAGCATGGAATTTCCATCCACGGAGATTCTAGGTATTGTTTGATTCATTTAAGATTTTCACTATATTTGAGAACTACTGGCATAGAGTCAAACTTTTGTACTGGTGACCCCTTTCACTTAGCAAGTCTGAGTGCCACCCCCCCTTATAAATTAAAAACACTGTTAAATATATTTAACATCATTTATTAATGCTGGAGGCAAAACAGGGTTTGGGGTGGAGGCTGACAGCTCGCAACCCCCCATGTAATAACCTCGTGACCCCCTGAGGGGTCCTGACCCCCAGTTTGAGAACCCCTGCTCTATGCTTTCTTTCACATATAGTACCACTCCCCCATCAGCACCACCTACTGTCATTCCCATATATTTTGTACCCTGTATTTTCATGTCCCATTTCACCAAGTTTCTGTGATGACTATTATATCAATATCCTCGTTTGATACTAGATACTCAAGTTCACCCCGCTAATTATTTAGACTTCTTGCATTTGTATACAAGCACTTATAACATTTGTCAATATTTCGTTGTCTGCTGTCATGTGATTGAACGGGATTCTTTTTCACTTGACTGTTTCTCTTCAGTTCCTGCCTGTACTTTATCAACTTTCCTTTTTATCTGGATATAGAGTATCCCCTTTAATCAATATTCCCTTAAGGGATGTGTCTGTCTGAACTATGTGCTCCTCTGTACCTGTCAGCTTTCCCCCAGCCCTTAGTTTAAAAACTCTTTAATTTTACGTGCCAGTAGTCTAGTTCCATTTTGGTTTAGGAGGAGCCCATCCTTCCTGTATAGGTCACTCCTTTTCCCCAAAAGGCTCCCAGTTCCTAATAAACCTAAATCCCTCCTCTGAACACCATTTCAATCTGTCAGGATCCCAACAAAGGCATTCGGGATCAAAGATCACAGCAGGAGCAAACCTGAGGTGGGGAGTAGCAGAGGAATGCGTAGTCGGGTTCCAGGCCAGGGTCAATACAAAGCGTTAGAGTCTGAGTCAAGTTTCAGGATCCGAGTCAGGAGGCGAAGTCCAAATCAAGCCAAGTTGAAGCCAGGAGTTCAGCAGCGATGACCAGGAGAGGTCGTGGTAGCTACAGGAGACCCATGCTGGTTACAGCTGCCACTGAGAGGCAGAATAGAAATGCCAGCCGCCTGCCAGTGTTGCTGGCCTGGGTTCTAAACCTGTGGGGCCTTACACATCCACGCATTGAGGCTCCTCAATTCTGCCTGTCCAACTGGCCCTGCAGTGGAGCTGGAAGACTGCACCAAGTGCATACAATACCATCTGCCCACAAGGCATGTAATCATATGTGCTGCATTAAGTGCAATAAAGTGGATAATGGGGCTCCCCTCCTACCCCCCAACCTCTGGTGCTGGGCTTCTGCCTGCATTATTTTTGTTGTTGCAGGGGTCTCTTCGTTTGTTCTTTGTGCGGTTTTACTGGGAAAACTATAAAGGTAGGTGGGATTCTGAGAGAAAAACAATGCTCAAACCATTCTACTAATACTTTCTGTTGTCTGAAGGAACAGCAGAGATATCCAAGTTTTAAAATATAAATGCTTTTTTTTTTTTTTTTTTTTTTTTGAGGGGAGGGTGGAAGTTAAAGGCAGAGGATTTAACCTTTTGATTTCTCTGGTTGGTGAGCCCTCTGGACCTAACCGGTTTACTGAGACACTGAAACTCCAGGGGACCGTGTGCATATTCTGCATGGTGCATAGGGCCATGAAGGGGCCACTCATTTGCTGATGTGTTGAATGTTTTTCAGGATACCGTATTAGTAAACCTAAAAGTAGTCATTGGTTTCCTTTTGAGTTATATTTAGAACCAAGATTTATATTCAGTTTACCAAACGTTTCCACTCTCATGCACACTGATATGGTCTTTATGATGGGGTGTATTACCTGATAGGGGATGGGACTGTCTAGATTGTGGATGGGTGAGACAGTGCCAGGGGGGTTCAGTGGGAAGGCAAGGGTTAACAGTGACCTGGGAAGGGATGCTAGTTGTTGGTGGTTACTGAGAGTAGGAAAGCAGTCCTGCATGGCTGGACTGGGGAAAATGTGTTCCTTAAGAGGAAAACACTGCTAACTATAACAAGTAATAATGCTTTATTTATAGCTTGTCTGGAAAGGCTTTAATCTGAAGAGCAGCGAAAACACCAGAAACTGTTTTTGAAGCAGCCTGCTTCCAAGCCTTGCTTGTTTGGAGGGGAGAAAAGGAACTCCAAAGACTCTCTTTGCTAGCAGCTTGCTCACAAGACTTGCTTTGTTTGTTCTGGAAACAAGAAGAAACTCCAAGACTTCATTTGTTTACAGCCTGGCTGTGTTTCCTTTGCTCTGCTCTGAAGTGGGAAGGGATCCTTAGGGCTACTTATAGCCCCCACTTTACTTTGCACTGAGAGAGAGGTGGGGACAATAGGAGGGCAGTTCTTCCTTGTCTGTTCCCAGGTGCTTTTCTCTCCTCATATCACTGAGGCTTTGTCTACACTGCGCTTTCATCGTTATAACTTTTGTTGCTCAGGGGTGTGAAAAAAACGACACCCGAATGACAAAAGTTTTAATGATGAATAGCACTGGTGTGGACAGCACTTCATCAGCGAGAGACCCGCTCCCGGCAATGAAGCTACCACCTCTCATTGGGGGGTAGTTTTCTTTTGTTGCCGGAAAAGTGGCTACACTGCACCGCTTACAATGGCGCGGCTGCAGGGGCGCGGCTGTGCCGTTGTAAGGTGTGCAGTATAGACATAGCTTTAGAACCTGCTGTCGGAACTGCTCAGTACAATCAGCATCAGCATCCTGATCAACATGCCTCTCATACGTAGGTTACAACTTGCCCATTACTCATATAGCATTGTCAGCTCTCTTGATCTTACCATGAGTCTTATGACATTTGATATAATAGCTCCAGTTCCAGGAGTTAATTGATTGTGAGAATCTCGGCTTTGTTTCTTTTCTTTTTTCCTTAAGTTTCTAGCTCTCCTGGTTGTGGAGAAAATTTTGAAAACATTACTCTATTATAAAGGCTCAGAAACCAGAATGCAAAGAAAAAGAACCCCCACTTTTTTTTTCTTTTTTTAAAAAATCCCTGATTTCTAAGCCAGTCTTATGGCTGGAAGTTGAAGCTAGACCAATTCAGAATGGAAATATATTGATTTCAATTACAACATAGAATACAAAGTGTACAGTGCTCACTTTATATTATTATTTGCCCCGTAAAATGATAAAAGAAATAGTATTTTTCAATTCACCTCATACAAGTACTGTAGTGCAATCTCTTTATCGTGAAAGTGCCTCTTACAAATGTAGATTTTTTTATATATCTATAACTGCACTCAAAAATCAAACAATGTAAAACTTTAGAATCTCCAAGTCCACTCAGTCCTACTTCTTGTTCGGCCAACCACTAAGACAAACAAGATTGTTTACATTTACGGGAGATAATGCTGCCTGCTTCCTATTTACAATGTCACCAGAAAGTGTGAACAGGCATTGAAATGGCACTTTTATAGCTGGCATTGGAAGGTATTTACATTCCAGATATGCTAAACATTCGTATGCCCCTTCATGCTTTGGCCACTATTCCGACGCTGGCTACACCAGTGCCATGCAAAAACCTGTTCTGACCTTCAGGTGACACTGTAAACAAGAAGAGGGCAGCATTATCTCCTGCAAATGTAAACAAACATCTGTCTGACCGATTAGCTGAACAAGTAGTAGTACTGAGTGGACATGCTTCCATGCAGATTATGCTAAAAAATAATGCGTTAATTAAATTTGTGACTGAATTCCTTGGGGGAGAATTGTATGTCTCCTGCTCTGTTTTACCCGTATTCTGCCATATATTTCATGTTATAGCAGTCTCGGATGATGACCCAGCATGTTGTTAATTTTAAAAATACTTTCACTGCAGATTTGACAAAATGCAGAGAAGGTACCAATGTGAGATTTCTAAAGATAGCTACAGCACTCAATCCAAGGTTTAAGAGTCTGAAGTGCCTTCCAAAATCTGAGAGATGAGGTGTGGAGCATGACTTTCAGAAGTCTTAAAAGAGCAAAACTCCGATGTGGAAACTGCAGAACCAGAACCACCAAAAAAGAAAATCAACCTTCTGCTGGTGGCATCCGACTCATGATGATGAAAATGAACATGCGTTGGGCGGCACTGCTTTGGATTGTTATCGAGCAGAATCCATCATCAGCATGGACACATCCTCTGGAATGGTGGTTGAAGCATGAAGGGACATATGAATCTTTAGTGCATCTGGCACATAAATATCTTGTGATGCTGACTACACCAGGGCCATACAAAAACCTGTTCTCACTTTCAGGTGACATTGTAAACAAGAAGCAGGCAGCATTACCTCCTGCAAATGTAAACAAACATGTTTGAGCGATTGGCTGAACAAGAAGTAGGACTGAGTGGACTTTGTTTTATTTTTGAATGCAGGATTTTTGTACATAATTCTATATTTGTAAGTTCCACTTTCATGATAGAGATTGCACTACAGTACTATATTAGGTGAATTGAAAAATACTATTTCTTTTGTTTTTTACAGTGCAAAGATTTGTAATAAAAATAACTATAAAGTGAGCACTGTACACTTTGTATTCTGTGTTGTAATTGAAATCAATATATTTGAAAATGTAGAAAACATCCAAAAATATTTAAATAAATGGCATTCTATTATTGTTTAATGGTGCGATTAATCACAATTAATTGTTTTAATCGCTTGACAGCCCTAGTAATTAACCATAAGGCCAATTAACCAAGGAGTGTGGTGGATTTTTTATTACTGACAATTTTAAAATCAACCGTGAATGTTTTTTCTAAAAGCTCTGCTCTAGGAATTATTATGGGGAAGTTCTATGGCCTGTGTTATACGGAGGTTAGACTACATGATCACAGTGGTCCCTTCTGGCCTTGGAATCTATGATTTTTTTTTTTTTTTTTTTTTTACCACAGACATGATTCTTTAACACTTAAAACCAGCTAAGCAGAGCACGTTGTCCAAAATTCCATAAGAACAGTACCAAAAAATGAGCACATTCTTGGGAAGAATTCCCTTTAGATTGTAGGGCATGTCCATACCATGCCTCAATACCTCTTGGAGTGAAGTTAGCACCCATTTAGTCCCCTTATTCTCTAGTGAACAGTTGGGGAAATGTTAAAACCACTGATATTTAACATAGGTTTTTGTTTGGTTCAGTGATCCTTATCTACTATTGGTACAGAGCATCCTCTGAGTAGGTATTTGACATTAAGCTATAATTATAAATTATATACAGAACTCTACACTTTATATACCCTTATTAATGTTCTAGGAATATATTTCAAACCCACTGTGTTTATTTTTAAAAAATGAATATCTAATTATATGAACAAATAGTACAAACTATGAAAATTTTCAATTTCCCAAAGCTCAGAAGAAGGGAGGCTTAATGCCAGCTGTCCTGGCTAATCAATCATATGATAGTTAATATGTCACCCTAAATGCTGGCTCCTGCTTCTTTTATTTAATCTTGGTTTGAGATAATTATCTGGCAAATGGGCAACTTCAGCTGAGCCAAAAATGGGTGGATGTAGTTTCTTGAATACAAAGTATACTCGGAATCTGCTGCAGTGGAAATACTTTTCCATGTCCATTCCAGAGCTTGGAATATGTTAACTGAATATAATGTGTTCTTGACGCTGAAATCTTAAATCTGTGATCTCGAAGAGATTTTTTTTAATTCTTTCAGTCTGAATTACTGAGTACTAACCTGCAAAGAACTACACTGCTGGATTATTATGGTTACAGAACAGCATTTTTGACATGTTCCTTCCCAAAAAATATGATCAGAAGTGGTTCTCTTCATTTCTGTGGTGTCTTTCTATAACTGTCACTTTTAAATGAGTGTATGACTCATACCAGATGTCATGTCTGGGATGCACTCAGGAGAAAGTTTCTATTTAGAAAGTTAGATCAGTACAATGGCAAGAAGAAAAAATACGTACTAAGTAATTGTGAAAGCAGATGTCAAAATCAGGTTTAGCTCTGCTAGCATATCATCCAAAATAACTGCATTTGCAGTCTGAATTTTGATACCTTTTGGATGTTCCAACCCGTTCAGACAAAATAAAGACTAATAATGGTATCTAGGTGGTAGTATCAACACAGTATATACTTTAGGTAAACTATTTCCAGAATTAAGGATTGTTTTATATTTAATATTAGCATAGTCTGTTGGGTGTCTTAGAAAAGCTCATATAACCTGCTATTGATGGAATATATACAGTGTGCATAAACTAAACAATGCCAACTCTAGAAAGAATATACAATTATTAGTGAAAGACTCCTTAGACAAATGACTGCAGATGTAAATAAACATAGAGGTTCTTTCAGCATCAGTATTTTGCTTCTATATGAACCAATTAAAGGTGAAATCTTGTCCCCACTGATATCAATGGGAGTTTTGCCTTTGAATTCAGTAGAGCAAGGATTGCACCTCAGAACTTTAATCTGTATACACATTGGAAGGTTAGGGTTCATTTAGTGCTACTGAACATGTTTATGTTGCATCTAGAGGTCTCAATTCTGCCCTCAGTTATGTGTGTAACTCCTTTAGATCCCAGTGAGAACTACTCCCATGTAAGTGTGGAAGAAGTAAGAGTAACATGTACAATCACAGATCATCTGTTATCATTAATAGGAATTATGGTAGTTGGAACCAAAATTAGTGATCAGATAGTTTAAAGCAATATCTCCTGTGAATAATTCAAAGGGGCTTGGATGCAGATACAAAAATATCACTCTGAGTTCTGGGAATTATTCTGAACATAAAAGCAAACTAGTAAGGGATCTTTGATGTTTTTTCCTACGGAAAGGGCTGCAGCTGGATAAAAATAAAACACAAAAGAAGCTGGCAAGTTTAGTGGGTGTCTGTAAAATGGATGTACACTATCAGCTACTGACTAATGGGAATCAGATGCTATCCAACAAAACTGACAAGTGTACATGTAATTTATGCTTTTTGGCCCAGATCCTCCATGATATCAAGGTGCCTCACTGTCATTCATTTGAACGGGAGATAGGTGCCTACCTTTGAGAATCTAAGCCAAGGTTACTGCACAAAGGTTGATGCAGCTGTAGCTGAAAGGACCTGCACGTTCATAGTTAGAGAAAGAAGCCGATTATATCGTGGCAGTTCTTTATTAATGTCCCTGTCACGTTGTCTGGAGTGACTCATGACCATGAGTGCCTACCTCTGAGCAGACTGTCAAAAACAGGGAAGACACCCCAAACCGGTGCTATGTTCTGTAATTAGATTTCACCAACCTGGTACCAAATGTGAACGCCCAAAGTATTGCAATAGTCTTATAATGGATTCACAGACAGTCCCCTTAGACACTCCTGTCTATCTTGCCACCCAGGCAGGCCTGCCTATGTGGTAAATAGTCACACCAAAAATCACAAATATTCCAGGTTACGCTCAGTCTCAAGAGACCACTCACTCACCCAGGTCGAGTTGCATCCTAGATCTCACACCAGAGACAACGCTGGTAGCCAATTCTGTAGTAAACTACCTAATGGTTTAATAGCTAAGAAAAAGAAATGAGTTCTTGAGAAGTTAGAGCAGGCAAAGTATATGTACAGGTGAGGCATGGCGTATAGTTCCAAATGGTAGCAGAGATGTAGCAATCTGCCAGTTTCCAAAAAGTCTTTTAGGGCTACGCAGAATAACTCTGGTGATCTCCATCTTCTCATTCAGTTATTCTGCCCTGTTAGAATCCAGACAGTCTGGAGATGAAGGGTTTTCTTTGGTATCCATATTTATATTCATTCTCTTAGAACAATCTGACAGGACAGCTATCAAGTGGTTTCTTCTTTGATGGCCAGGAGAGAGGGATGCTTTTAGAGACTTTGAATGCCCTACACAGTGACCACTCACTTTGAAGTGCCCAAGATGCATTACCTTTCTGATAAGAGTCCTTCATTTTCATTACACAAGGCTTCTTTCATGTTTGGAGGGTCATCTACAATGCACTATATTAACAAGATACAGATAAGTGGGGGGGAAATCTAATTCATTATATAAACTTTAAACACCAAACACATTTACATAGTCTCTTTTGATCTTCTGATAATACGCAAGTGAATTGGCCTGTGAAGTTTTATCAGTTTTCAGCTAAATCTACAGATTTGATCAGAGCTAGCATCAGTGTCCCAGTCCCATATGGGATTTTTGAGTTAAGACATGTTCATTCCTTCAGCAAACAACTTTTTATTTTATTTCAATAAAAGTTGTTGCCAGTACTTTGTCTTCAAAATTAGAAGTGGGTCACAGTCTGGAACCTCACAGGTACTTACAAGAGTCAATAACTTCAAGCTCAATCCTCCTGTGAAGAGCTAAGTGCCTTCTTCACTGTCTTCAGTGAGCCATGATTGTGAGTGCTCTGCACCCTGGAGGATTGGACCCTTATATTGAAATGGTGAAAGATTATTAAATACAGCTATGACATGATGCTTTTTACCAGATTATTATACATGGCCTGGCTTGTGGCATCTTGCATTGTATCATATTCTATGACAATGGGACACTGCCAGTTTGAAATGGTGATAGAGCATGAATGAAGAAACCTAAAGAAACTTGGGTTATGCCTACACTGCCTACAGTGAGCCTCCCAGCCCAGGGACAATAGATACATGCTAGTTCCTCTTGAGCTAGTGTGCTAAAAAAAGCAGTGTGGCCATTGCTGCGTGGGTGGTAGCTTGCTGTCTTAAGCCCATCCAGCTTCCTGGGCCTGAGCTCAAGTGGCTAGCCCGAGTGTCTGCTGGAGCCACAACGACTATAGTGCTATTTTTAGCATGCTAGCTACAGAGAAGCTAGTATGAGTCTGTCTGTCCAGGCTGGAGGACCCACTCCCAGCTGCTTTTAGACATACCCTGGGTGGCCTATTGGCCAATCAGATTACTAAGGAAACTACCATCAACAATTAACCTCTTTCTGATACAGACAAGTGTGTCTATATGTCACATCTTAGGGGAGGAGGGAAGGACTAGGCCACCTTCTGTACATTTTCACTGGAATTCATCCCCAAAACAATGTAACAGGTTCTCATTGACCTACACACCAGAAATACTTGGCGTGGGTGATGCACGTGAACCAAATATTTATTTCCATATTAAATTTATATTGGGTAAATAACCTTCCCAGTATTGTGTCGCATTGAGTGCTGCAAATTCCTCTGATATTCAGCTGATATTTTTGTTCTTAAGAAAATGTTGAGTCTTCTATTTTCAATCTTTCTGAACTGAAATTGACCAGTCAGTTCAGGTCCTTTTCTGTTGCTTATGCTCACTGTTCTGCATTGATTGTTAATTCTGTATTTAAGTGTAGGAAATGTGATTGCTGGCTCACTTGGGACCCTCACAAACATGAGAAGTGTATTTTATGAAGTTACCTCAGTGAACAAAAAAATTATGATAGCAAAATGAAGAGAAAATAGATTAACAATAGCAGAAATTCTGTTCAGGAGCTTGTTTAATTTCAGTGACAAAATGTAATTTTCACAAATTTCCATTGAATTTGTTTAACCATTGTAATCTTGCAGTATAATGGCATCATGGGGAAGTCTTTTTATGAATACACAAGATCCCATTACATGTATGCTAGAATCTTTCTGCCATTGCAATGACACAGTGATGGGTATTTTTGTAGGACTTGGGAAATGTAAACAAATGGAAAGAAGATTGGAAGGGGCGAAGAACTGGGCAGTGATCCAGAATATCCATTGTTGAGTGAGTCCTGGCTGCACCAGATTTTCCCAGCCATAGTGGAACTGATTTCCTCTCATTTTACCCCAAATATGTAATGTGGGTTTTAAAATACAGAATTAATGGAGAAGCACAACAGAGAACCCAAAAGCTGATACGGTGAGAAAAGAGAAAAATCAAAAAGGATTAACAGGTCTATTGGATCTTAATGATTGGGAGCAGATTTTAACAGCTGCCAGAACAAAGTCATTTCTGTTCTTTAAGTGTATAGTTCTCTTCTAGGCATCAGCTCTGTTATTCAGAGCCTCAGGGCTTGTCCATGAACAGAATTTATACTGATATACCAGTGTAGTGCAATTGAAACAACTCTTTTGGTGGAGTGCGTTCACATTGTGTCACTTGCCCTAGAGCATGTTGCTATGCACACAGCAGCACACTGTACTGATAACAGCATGGCGCATGGTGGGTAGTAGATATTCCCATGTCCTGTGCACTGTCTGCAGGCTCCCTGCCGTGTGGGCAATTTTTTCATGTGTTTCAAACAAAACAGAAAAAACTTTATTAAGAGAACCTGCTTATATGGACCGTTTGGCTGCTTTGAGCCACTCTGGCAGTGCAAAGCAGCCATTAAAAATGCCTTTAACCAGCCCCTTCCAGAATCCCCCAGAATTAGGGAGTCCCTGGGTGACACTGAGCAGCCATAGTAGTTCCTACATCACCCCTTTTGTAGCCGTGATGCAGAGGGTGTGGATAGGAATTCATTGCTATGCTTCAGCGGTTCACCATTGCTGGAATATCCCCTTGGGAGCTGTGTTCAACTCGTATCTGGGGTCCAGCCAGCACAGATTGGCACCAGGATCCAGGGTCAGCAAAGGTGGCATAAACCCCTGTTTTGCTACAGTCTCTGATCTTTTCTGTCCCAAATCTCTAATAAATTGTTACAATGTTGTCTTGTAAGCTGCCAATTGTATCAAATTAGGCAGTATGGCTAAAATATTCAAACTGGGGCGCCTAAAGTCAGGCACCTATAACCATGCAAGTTTGAAAATCTTGTGCTGTTACTAAATTTCTTCCTGACACCATCAACTATACAGGCTGAACTTGGTTAATATAGCTAAAAGCACCTAAAGCTTTCCTAGGTTGTTGGTACTATCTGGAGCAGACCTGAAGTTAGCAGTTGTAACATGGTACCATTTCTTTCTATGCATGTACGGCATGTAGCACAAGATGTGCCAAGCCAGATCTGGGTGTCTGTGTGCTAATTCCCTGTTCTGAGTTCTCTGCTCGGTAAGCCCTGTGTGTCATGTTTTCCTGCAATCTGAATTCTAGGTTCATTTGTAAAGCACTATGAGATGTACTGATGAAAAGCAGTATAGAATCATAGAAATATAGGACTCAAAGGGACCTTGATAGGTCATCTAATACAGTCCCCTGCACTGAGGCAGTACTAAGTATTATCTAGAACATCCCTGTCAGGTTAGAGAATCACCTGACAGGGATGTTCTAGATAATACTTAATCTGTTCTTAAAAACCTCCAATAACAGAGATTCCACAACCTCCCTTGATAATTTGTTCCAGTGCTTAACTACCCTGACACTTAGGACGTTTTTCCTAATAGACTCATAGACTTTAAGGTCAGAAGGGACCATTATGATCTAGTCTGACCTCCTGCACAATGCAGGCCACAGAATCTCACCCACCCACTCCTGGAATAATCCTCTCACCTATGTCTCAGCTATTGAAGTCCTCAAATCATGGTTTAAAGACTTCAAGATGCAGAGAATCCTCCGTGCCCCATGCTGCAGAGGAAGGCAAAAAACCTCCAGGGCCTCTGCCAATCTACCCTGGAGGAAAATTCCTTCCCGACCCCAAATATGGTGATCAGCTGAACCCCGAGCATGTGGGCAAGACTCACCAGCCAGACACCCAGGAAAAAGTTCTCTGTAGTAACTTCTAACATCCCATCATTGACCATTGGTCCTATTGTCTAACCTAAATCTCCCTTGCTGCAATTTTAGTCCATTACTTCTTATCCTGTCCTCAGTGGCTCAGGAGAACAAATTATCACCGTCCTCTTTGGAACAACCTTTTTACAAACTTGAAGACTCTTATGTCCCCCTCAGTCTTCTCTTCTCCAATCTAAACAAACCCAGTTTTTTCAATCTTTCCTCATAGGTCATGTTTTCTAGACCTTTAATCATTGTTGTTGCTCTCCTCTGGACTTTCTCCAGTTTGTCCACATCTTTCCCAAGGTGTGATGCCCAGAACTGGACATAGTAATCCAGCAGAGGTCTTATCAGTGCTGAGTAGAATGGAAGAATTACTTCTTGAGTCTTGCTTACAACACTCTTGCTAATACATCCCAGAATAATGTTTTTTGCAACAGTATTACATTGTTGACTCATATTTAGTTAGTGATCCACTATAACCCCCAGATCCTTTTCTGCAGTACTCCTTTCTAGGCAGTCATTTCCCATTTTGTATTTGTGCAACTGATTATTTCCTTCCTTCTAGATCATTTTGAATGCTAATCCTGTCCTCCAAAGCACTTGCAACCCCTCCCAACTTGGTATCATCTGAAAATTGTATCAGTGTACTCTCTATGCCATTATCCAAATAATTTATGAAGATATTGAAGAGAACCAGGGCCAGGACACATCCTTGTGTAACTCCACTTGATATGCCCTTCCGGCTTGGCTGTGAACCATTGATAACTACTCTCTGAGTACAGTTTTCTAACCATTTGTGCACTCACCTCATAGTAGTTTTGTCTAGGCTATATTTCCCTATTTGTTTAGGAAGTTATGTGAGACAGTATGAAAAACCTTCTAAAGTCGAGATAGCACATTGGCTGCTTCCCCCACCCTCCATCCACAAAGCTTGTTACCCTGTCAAAGAAAGATAGTAGGTTGATTTGACATGATTAGTTCTTGACAAGAAGAGCTAGGTATTATTATTTAATAAAAATAGGAAAATAATTCTTAAATTATTAAAATAAATTCATCACAGTTGGTAATACTATCATAAAATATAATTTTTGAAATACAGCATATTCCAAAGGGATAATATCGAGAGGGAAAAAAATTAAATATAGCTACTTGGTACTAGTGTATTTTAATTCAGTTGTCATGCCTTCAAAATTCAATTGGAGGGAGGATGCCCCTATAAATGATACATGTGAATGTGCTAGTAAGATTATACACTTAGGGCTGGTCTACACTAGCCCCGAAATTCGAACTAAGATATGCGACTTCAGCTACGTGAATAACGTAGCTGAAGTCGAACTATCTTAGTTAGAATGAAAAAGCACTTACCCAGGGTCCACACGCGGCGCGCAGGCTCCCCCGTCGACTCCGCCTACTCCGTTCGTCGAGCTGGATTACCAGCGTCGACGGCGGAGCACTTCCTGGTTCGATGTATCGCGTCTAGACAAGACGCGATAAATCGAACCCAGAACATCGATCCCGCGCCTCCGACCAGACGCGTAAGTATAGACCTACCCTTAAGCGCCTGGTCTACACTACGAGTTTAGGTCAAATTTATTAGCGTTATTTCGATTGATCCGTGCACCCATCCACACGACTAAGCCCTTAACATCGACTTCTAGGGCTCTTAAAATCGATCTCGCCACTCCACCCCTAACGAGGGAATTAGCACTTAAAGCGATATTGCCGAATCGATGTAGGCTTAGTGAGGATGCAATTCGACAGTATTGGCCTCCTGAATCTATCCCACAGTGCAACATCTGACCGCTCTGGACAGCGGTCTGAGCTCGAATGCTCCGCCCAGGTAGACAGGAAAAGCCCCGCGAATGTTTGAATTTCATTTCCTGTTTGGCCAGCGTGGTGAGCTGCAGGTGAGCGCAGATCTCATCAGCAGAGGTGACCTTGATGGAGTCCCAGAACCGAAGACGAGCTCCAGCATGGACCGAGCGTGAGGTACTCGATCTGATCGCTGTATGGGGAGACGAAACCATGCTAGCAGAGCTAGGGTCCAAAAGAAGAAACGCCAATACATATGCCAAAGTCTCCAAGGGCATGCAGGACAGAGGCTACAACAGGGATGCGCAACAGTGCCGCCTGAAAATTAAGGAGCTCAGGCAAGCCTACCAAAAAAACAGAGATGCAAACAACCGCTCTGGGTCACAGCCCCAGACATGCCGCTTCTATGATGAGCTGCATGCCATTCTAGGAGCTGCAGCCAGCACTGACCCACCCATGTGGTTTGACTCCATATGTGGATCATCAGAAACCACAGAGGAGCATGATGATGATAATGATGCTGTAAATAGCACACAGACACAGCAAGGAAGCGGAGAAGCCCTTTTCCTTGACAGCCAGGAACTCTTTGTCACCCTGGAGCCAGTACCCTACGAACCCTCCCAAGGCGTGCTCGATGCAGGAGAAGGGACCTCTGGTGAGTGTACCTCTGTTAAATTAATAATGTTTTATAAGCAATCATGTTTAATGATTAATTCGTAGCCAGTACAGCTACTGCTACTGGAAAACTCTGTTAACATGTTCGGGGATGGAGCAGAAATCCTCCGGGGACATCTCCAGAAAGATCTCCTGGATGTACTCCCAAAGCCTGTGCAAAAGGTTTCTGGGGAGGGCAGCCTTATCCTGTGCTCCGTGGTAACACACTCTACCACGCCAGGCCAGTAGCACGTAGTCTGGAATCAGTGCTTTGCAAAGCATGGTGGCGTATGGTCCAGGTTTTTGCTGGCATTCAAGCAACATCCGTTCTTTATCTGTCTGTGTTATCCTCAGAAGAGTGATATCATTCATGGTCACCTGGTTGAAATAGGGGAATTTTATTAAGGGGGTATTCAGAGGGGCTCCGTCCCTGCTGGGCTGTTTGTCTGTGGCTGAACGGAAATCTTCCCCGCTGTGACCCACGCGGTGGGGGGAGGGGGAACAGCAAACATCTTGGATGTGTGTCTGTGTTGGGGGGGGGTGTAGATTAGGTTCGCGCTGCATGTTATCCCGAAAACCGCCTCCCCTTCCTTTTCAATTGCCAACCTGTTTGTTTTAAATTGCCAGCCCAAAGGATGTTTGTTATGGGAAATGAGGGGGTTGCTGTTTGAAAACAATCCCACATGTTATGAAGGTTAAAGAAGCCTATAGACTGTGTCTTACCATGGCTGTCTGCAAGCCGAATTCTGTTGCCCGCCGGACCTGCTTGTGTGATCTCTCACAGCAAACCGGCAGACCCTCAATATAACAGGCAAAGTGCAACCTTGGACCAAATGCACATGTGATATGTAATGTTTGGAGCATTGTTCTCTAATATGTGTCTTTTAAACTATTCCTCTCCCATTTGTTTCCTCCCGCAGCTGCAAATGTTTCAACGCCACCCCTTTCATCACCGTTCCAGAGGCTAGCGAAGATTAGAAGTATAAAAAAAAAGGAATCGAGATGATATGTTCTCAGAACTCATGGAATCCTCCCACTCTGAGGCTGCCCAGCAGAATGCATGAAGGCAGACACTGTCGGAGTCCAGGAAGGCAGAATTTGATCGCGTGGACAAGTGGCGTGCTGAAGACAATGACTGGCGGGATGAAGAGAAACAGCGGCAGGATGAAGAGAGTAGGTGGCGTCAGTGTGCAGAGAGAAGGCAGGATGCAATTCTGAGGCTACTGGAGGATCAAACGGAAATCCTCCGGCTTATGGCTGAGGACAGGCGTAGGGTTCAGGAAAGGCCGCCTGAGCCCAGACCGCCACTACAGCCCCTGTGTAACCAACAGCCCTCCTTCCCGAGTCCCATAACCTCATCCCCGAGACGCCCAAGAACGCGTTTGGGTGGTCTCCGTGCACCCAGCCACTCAAGCCAAGAGAACAGTCCAAGCAAGAAAGGGCTGGCATTCAATAAGTTTTAAAGTGCTGTGTGTCCTTGTCCTTCCCTCATCCCCTCCTCCACCACCCATCGTGGTGCTTCCCTTCCTCCACCACCCATCCTGGTGCTTCCCTTCCTCCACCACCTATCCCGGGAGACTGTGGCAGTTACCCCCATAGTTCCCCCTCTGTGTTTTACGAATTAATAAAGAATGCATGATTTTTAAGCAACAATGACTTTATTTCCTCTGCAAGCGGTGACCGAGGGGGGGAGGGCAGGGCGGTTTGGGTAAAGGGAAGTAGAGTGAATGAAGGGGCGGGGCTTTTCATTACTGGGGAAAAACAGAACTTTCACACAGCATTCTGGCCATTCATGAAACTGGTTTTCAAAGCTTCCCTGATGCGCAACGCACCCTGCTGTACTCTTGTAATAGCCCTGGTGTCTGGCTGCGCATAACCAGTGGCCAGGCGATTTGCCTCAACCTCCCACCCCGCCATAAACGTCTCCCCCTTACTCTCACAGATATTGTGGAGCGCACAGCAAGCAGTAATAATAATGGGAATATTGTTTTCGCTGAGATCTAACCTAGTCAATAAACTTCGCCAGCGAGCTTTTAAACGGCCAAATGCACATTCCACCACCATTCTGCACTTGCTCAGCCTATAGTTGAAAAGGTCCTGACTACTGTCCAGGCTACCTGTGTATGGCTTCCTGAGCCATGGCATTAAGGGGTAGGCTGGGTCCCCAAGGATAACTATGGGCATCTCAACATCCCCAATGGTTATTTTCTGGTCTGGGAAGAAAGTCCCTTGGTGCAGCAGCTGAAACAGACCAGAGTTCCTGAAGATGCAAGCGTCATGTACCTTTCCCAGCCATCCCACGTTGATGTTGGTGAAACGTCCCTTATGATCCACCAGTGCTTGCAGCACTATTGAAAAGTAACCCTTTCGGTTTATGTACTCGCTGGCTTGGTGGTCCGGTGCTAAGATAGGGATATGGGTTCCGTCTATCGCCCCTCCACAGTTCGGGAACCCCATTGCTGCAAAGCCATCCAGTATGAGCTGCACATTTCCCAGACTCACAACCCTTGGTACAAGCAGCTTGGTGATCGCCCTGGCTACTTGCATGACAACAGCCCCCACTGTAGATTTTCCCACTCCGAATTGATTCGCGACTGACCGGTAGCTGTCTGGCGTTGCAAGCTTCCACAGGGCTATCGCCAGTCGCTTCTCTACTGTGAGGGCTGCTCTCATCTTGGTGTTCTGGCGCTTCAGGGCAGGGGAAAGCAACTCACAAAGTTACGCATGCGAAAGTTTCGCAGCCACTGGGATTCATCCCAGACCTGCAGCACTATATGGTCCCACCAGTCTGTGCTTGTTTCCCGGGCCCAGAATCGGCGTTCCACTGTATCAACGAGCCCCATTACCACCATGATGTCCACCTTGCGGGGGGGCCTTTTTTGAGAGAGGTCTGTGTCCATGTCCTCATCACTGTCCTCAGGCTGATGGTGTCCCCTCCTCGCCTCCTGTTGCTCTAGCAGCTCCCGGTTCTCGTTCTCCATATACTCCTGGACAATGCGCATGGTGTTCATAACGGCGATAACAGTTGCGGTGATCTGATCGTGCTCCATGCTTTCCCTGGTATGCTGTTTGCAGGACAGCAGAGTGGGAGCAGAAGTGGTGGGTGGATAACAATGGTGTCAGCAATATGGCACCCGCATGAAAAAAGGCGCGAAAGGATTTTTGGCTCCCCCCTCAGTTGCTTTCACGGAGGGAGGAGGGAGCAAGGGTTAGGCTCATTTCCTTCTAGCTGCAGATAGTACAATATGCGGGGAGCAAGGGTTAGGCGCCTTCCCTTCTAGCTGCAGATGGTACAATAAGCTCTCCTGGCCCCCTCAAGGATTGAACTCGCAACCCCGGGTTTAGCGGGCCAACGCTCATACCGCTGAGCTATCCCTCTGCCCCTGTTCCAGGCAGTGCTGAATCTCCCTTAAACAAAACGTAAAAAAGAGAATGACCAGAGTCACTCCGGTCACTCCCATTTATGTCCAAGCGCCCCCGGCCAGCCACAACATAGGCCACCGGCCAGGAGCACACAAATTTCAAGCATATTGTACGATCTGCAGCTAGAAGGCAAGGAGCTGCTGCTGTATGGTCCCGCAACCACAACCATTTATAGCATATTGCACCATCTGCAGCTAGAAGGCAAGGAGCTTATGCTGTGCAGTCCCGCGACTACCAGCCTCAGGCAGAATGGCCCCCTCAAGGATTGAACTCGCAACCCCGGGTTTAGCGGGCCAACGCTCAGAACGCTGAGCTATCCCTCTGGCCGTATTATAGCGTGACTGAATCCCCACTAGACCTAATGTGCAGGCGTACGCTGGAGATGTATGGTAATTGTGAGCTGAGCAGGCTTCCGTAGCAAACAGGGAAACCCCGGAGACAAGGCGCGAAAAAGATTGCTTTCAAGGAGGGAGGGAGGGAGGGACGTTTGATGGCTTGACGACATGTACCCAGAACCACCAGCGACAATGTTTTCTGCCCCATCAGGCTTTGGGATCGCAACCCAGAATTCCAATGGGCGGCGGAGACTGCGGGAACTGTGGGACAGCTACCCGCAATGCAATGCTCCGAAGGTCGATGCTAGTCTCGCTACTGTGGACACAGTCAATCGACCTCATGGTCTTAATGCTCTTTAGTGGAGACACACACAATCGATTCCATAAATTCGGGTTTTAATATATCGACTTCTATAATTTCGACCTAATTCTGTAGTGTAGACGTACCCTCATCAGCCACAGGAAAGCTGATTTTTTTTTTGAGGTTTCATCTCTCTCTTGACAAGCTCACAAAGGCCTTTTAGAGTTAATTATGTTGTGTGTTTTTCCTAACCAGCCAGTAATGAATCATGAGGCTAGTTTGCAAAGTATTGTTGCTCCTTTTTTGACCCGAGCAGCTAGTTAAAATTTGGAGCCCTGGAGATATTCCAGTTGGGAGTAGAAATTGACGCTGAAGACTGTATTCTCTTTGATGCAATGTTGTTTTCTTTATAAGGAATGTACAAAGTTTTGCTTCTCTCAATGCGGAAAGAACCAAATACCAAGGATAGCTTCTTTGTTTAAAGCTCCAAGCTTCTTTAGCCAGCATCCAAAAAACTCTCTGTAGCTTTTTTCAGGGTCACACTATGCTTATAGGCTGTAGCTTGGCTTTCTAGATCTCCTTGGAGTCTCACCCACTTTCTTCTCTGGCCCCACAACTAGATTTTTTTCACAGAGAGAGAGACACTCACCCAGTCAGAATAATAAGCAGTGGGACCTTGCACCCCCTCTCCCCCCATGCTAGTTTCCAGTCTGGGCAGACTCTATTGTGCCTTGTTTTAGATATGGCCCCTTAACTGTCTCTTACAACTATCTTAAATGAAGGGTGACCACACACCCCCATTTCAATGAGGTTTTAACTCAAAGCTTTCCAACGTCTAACCCAGCTCATAACAGTACTTTGACATGTAACTCAGGGAATGAATGTGAAGACTTCTTCCCTGTTAGTTTTTCTGTCAATTCCAGATTTATTTAAAGTGTGCTTTCACAACGTGTTCAGGGAGAAGGTTTTTTTTGAGCCTGCAACACACTATCCTAGCTTCTGTGTTGAGGTGCAGAGTTACTCTATTGATGGATTCATCTGGACAGCAGCCAAGTCCAGGTGTTTCATTAGCTCCCCACTCATCTGATATACAAGGCTGAGAGCTTCCCTAAAGAAGAAAACGAGAGGCACAGACAACCTTGCTATAGGAAAGCTTTCACAAGAGGCATTTTAGGAGAGATTATGGGTCAAGTTTATGTTGATCTCTTTCAAAGCATGTCCTGCCTCAGGACTTCATTGCTGAATTAAATCACTGAGAGAGCTGAATAAGGGAAACCACCTAAAAGAAGGTGAGTTGCATTTAAAAAAAACTTATCCTTATGTATAAAAATGTGACTGCATGCTCCATTGATAACCCAAAACACTGCAGGGTCACTACTGTCCAGAAATCTTTATTTAAATAAAATAAATAAAGCACACGGTCAAACTGACAAACTGTCCCCATAACAGACACTCAGATACTTACCAACACAGCCCCCCTAATGCAGCACTTAGGGTACCTCCTTCTCTGACAGATCCCAGTCAAACTCCCTTTGTTAGCCTCTCTTCATATATATATGAAGTAACTACTCAGAGAAGCCTGCAGGATGAAAGCCTCAGTGCGCTCTCCCCAGGTGAACTCCCAGTCAAACTCCCTCTGTTAGCCTCTCCGCTGTTCAGCTGGTTCGCATCTGGCTGCCTTTATATAATGGTGTGTGTGTATATATATATGTGTGTGTGTGTATATATACACACACACACACACACACACACACACACACACTATTATATAAAGGCAGCCAGATGCGAACCAGCTGAACAGCGGAGAGGCTAACAGAGGGAGTTTGACTGGGAGTTCACCTGGGGAGAGCGCACTGAGGCTTTCATCCTGCAGGCTTCTCTGAGTAGTTACTGCAACAGCTGAGGAAGCTCTTAGAAGGAAGGTAATATGGATGGTGAGCGATCAGCTGTTGTGACCTGCACAGGATGTGCCATGTTTGTCTTTCTTCCACAGGACAGAAGCGACTTGGTACAAAGTGCAAGCTGGTCTCCATATTGAAAGAGAAGGTTCAAGGTCTGGAGAAACAAGTATCAACCCTGCGTTGCATAAGAGAAAATGAGGATTTCCTGGACAGACGTCAGGATATGCTTCTGTGGGCACAACATTCTGAAGAATCAGAGCAGGTTGCGCAGCTGGGACAGAAGGACTGTGACGAAAATTGGCAGCATGTGACCTCCAGAAGAAGAAAGAGGAGTACCCATGTACCAGCAATGCAGATATGGGTGAGCAACCATTTTCATGTTTTCTCAACAGGTACTAATGTGGAAAGTGGACTAGATGATACATCTGAGCGAAGGGAGCAGAGGGAGACTCCATCGATTAGAAGGCATAAGATGCACTGTCCTAGGGATGGGGGTTCCACGACAGCCACTCCCAAGAGAAGGAGGCAGGTGGTGGTGGTTGGAGACTCCCTCCTAAGGGGGACTGAGTCATCTATCTGCCGTCCCGACCAGGAAAACTGAGAAGCGTGCTGCTTGCCAGGAGCTAGGATTCACGATGTGACGGAGAGATTGCCAAGACTCATCATTCCCTCGGATCACTACCCCTTCCTGCTTCTCCACGTGGGCACCAATGATACTGCCAAGAATGACCTTGAGCAGATCATTGCAGACTACGTGGTTCTGGGAAGAAGGATAAAGGAGTTTGAGGCGCAAGTGGTGTTCTCGTCCATCCTCCCTGTGGAAGGAAAAGGCCCAGATAGAGACCGTAGAATCATGGAAGTCAACAAATGGCTAAGCAGGTGGTGTCAGAGAGAAGGGTTTGGATTCTTTGACCATGGGATGGTGTTCCAAGAAGAAGGATTTCTAGGCAGAGATGGGCTCCACCTAATGAAGACAGGGAAGAGCATCTTCACAAGCAGGCTGGCTAACCTAGTGAGGGCTTTAAACTAGGTTCACAGGGGGAAGAAGACCACAGCCATGAGGTAAGTGGGGAAGTGGGATACCAGGAGGAATCACGAGCAGGAGAGCACAAGTGGGGAGGACTCCTGCCTCATATGAGAAAGCAGGACGATCAGCGAGTTATCTTAAGTGCCTAGACACAAATGCAAGAAGCCTGGGAAACATGTAGGGAGAACTGGAAGTCCTGGCACAATCAAGGAATTCTGATGTGATCTGGAATAACAGACTCACATGACTGGAGTACTATCATGGATGGATATAAACTGTTCAAGAAGGACAGGCAGGGCACAAAAGGTGGGGGAGTTGCATTGTATGTGAGAGCAATATGACTGCTCAGAGCTCCAGTATAAAACTGCAGAAAAACCTGAGAGTCTCTGGATTAAGTTTAGAAGTGTGAGCAACAAGGGTGATGTCATGGTGGGAGTCTGCTATAGACCGCCAGACCAAGGGGATAAGGTGGACAAGGCTTTCTTCAGGCAACTAACAGAAGTTACTAGATCACAGGCCCTGGTTCTCATGGGGGACTTCAAACACCCCGATATCTGCTGGGAGAGCAATATAGCAGTGCACAGACAATCCAGGAAGTTTTTGGAAAGTGTAGGGGACAATTTCCTGGTGCAAGTGCTGGAGGAACCAAGCAGTGGCAGAGCTCTTCTTGACATGCTGCTCACAGACAGGGAAAAAATAATAGGGGAAGCAAAAGTGGATGGAAACCTGGGAGGCAGTGACCATGAGATAGTCGAGTTCAGGATCCTGACACAAGGAAGAAAGGAGAGCAGGAGAATACGGACCTTGGACTTCAAAAAAGCAGACTTTGACTCCCTCAGGGAACTGATGGGCAGGATCCCCTGGGAGAATAACATGAAGGGGAAAGAAGTCCAGGAGAGCTGGCTGTATTTTAAAGAATCCTTATTCAGGTTGCAGGAACATACCATCCCGATGGTTAGAAAGAATAGTAAATATGGCAGGCGACCAGCTTGGCTTAACAGTGAAATCCTTGCTGATCTTAAACACAAAAAAGAAGCTTACAAGAACTGGAATATTGGACAAATGACCAGGGAGGAGTATAACAATATTGCTCAGGCATGCAGGAGTGAAATCAGGAAGGCCAAATCACACTTGGAGTTGCAGCTAGCAAGAGATGTTAAGAGTAACAAGAAGGGTTTCTTCAGGTATGTTAGCAACAAGAAGGTGGTCAAGGAAAGTGTGGGCCCCTTACTGAATGAGGGAGGCAACCTAGTGACAGACGATGTGGAAAAAGCTAATGTACTCAATGCTTTTTTTTGCCTCTGTCTTCACAGACAAGGTCAGCTCCCAGACTACTGCACTGGCCAGCACAGCATGGGGAGGAGGTGACCAGCCATCTCTGGAGAAAGAAGTGGTTAAGGACTATTTAAAAAAGCTGAATGAGCACAAGTCCATGGGGCCGGATGCACTGCATCTGAGGGTGCTAAAGGAGTTGGCGGATGTGATTGCAGAGCCATTGGCCGTTATCTTTGAAAACTCATGGCGACCGGGGGAGGTCCCGGATGACTGCAAAAAAAGCTGATGTAGTGCCCCTCTTTAAAAAAGGGAAGGAGGAGGATCCGGGGAACTACAGGCCAGTCCGCCTCACCTCAGTCCCTAGAAATATCATGGAGCAGGTCCTCAGGGAATCAATTCTGAAGCATTTAGAGGAGAGGAAATTGATCAGGAACAGTCAGCATGGATTCACCAAGGGCAGGTCATGTTTGACTAACCTAGTTGCCTTCTATGGTGAGATAACTGGCCCTGTGGATGAGGGGAAAGCAATGGATATGTTATTCCTTGACTCTAGCAAAGCTTTTGATACGGTCTCCCACGGTATTCTTGCCAGCAAGTTAAAGAAGTATGGGCTGGATGAATGGACTATAAGGTGGATAGAAAGCTGGCTAGATCGTTGGGCTCAATGGGTAGTGATCAATGGCTCCGTGTCTAGTTGACAGCCGGTATCAAGTGGAGTGCTCCAAGGGTTGGTCCTGGGGCCGTTTTTGTCCAATATCTTCATTAATGATCTGGAGGATGACATGGATTGCACCCTCAGCAAGTTTGCAGATTACACTAAACTGGGAGGAGTGGTAGATATGCTGGAGGGTAGGGATAGGACACTGAGGGACCTAGACAAATTAGAGGACTGAGCCAAAAGAAATCTGATGCGGTTCAACAAGGACAAGTGCAGAGTTCTGCACTTAGGACAGAAGAATCCCATGCACTGCTACAGACTAGGGACCAAGCGACTAGGCAGCAATTCTGCAGAAAAGGACCTAGGGGTTACAGTGGATGAGAAGTTGGCTGAGTCAACAGTGTGCCCTTGTTGCCAAGAAGGCTAACGGCATTTTGGGCTGTATAAGTAGGAGCATTGCCAGCAGATTGAGGGATGTGATCATTCCCTGCTATTCGGCATTGGTGAGGCCTCATCTGGAGTACTGTGTCCAGTTTTGGGCCCCACACTACAAGAAGGATGTGGAAAAATTGGAAAGAGTCCAGTGGAGGGCAACAAAAATGATTAGGGGGCTGGAGCACATGATTTATTAGGAGAGGCTGAGGGGACTGGGATTCTTTAGTCTGCCGAAGAGAAGAATGAGGGGAGAGTTGATAGCTGTTTTCAACTACTCGAAAGGAGGTTCTAAAGAGGATGAATCTAGACTGTTCTCAGTGGTAGAAGATGACAGAACAAGGAGTAATGGTCTCAAGTTGCAGTGGGGGGAGGTTTAGGTTGGATATTAGGAAAAACTTTTTCACTAGGAGGGTGGTGAAGCACTGGAATGGGTTACCTAGGGAGATGGTGGAATCGCCTTCCTTAGAGGTTTTTAAGGTCAGGCTTGACAAAGCCCTGGCTGGGATGATTTAGCGGGGGATTGGTCCTGCTTTGAGCAGGAGGTTGGACTAGATGACCTCCTGAGGTTCTTTCCAATCCTGATATTCTATACTAGAAGCAGTAGGATTTGGATAAATACTGGAGATTATTCTGGTACACTTTTTAAAAATAAGAACTGGGTGTGTTTGAAGTGAGAAACTGGGAGATAAGATACAGTAGAATCTCAAAAGCAAACTATGGAAATGAGACATTTGCTTCTATGTTCAAAATATGAAAATACAGTGCATGGCAGAAATAGCCGTATGGTGTGTTACAGACAGATTTTGCTCTCATTAATTTAGTAGCAAAAGTCTTATTGACTTAAGTGGGAGCAAGATCAGGCACCCAGATATTGTAACATACTCTATGGGGCCATTTCTGCCATGCACTTCCTTTTCTTCCAGAGTTATACAATTTTTCTCCCTGCTTTTTTAGTCTTACTTCACAGACTACCAGGAATAGTATCACTGTCATCGATCGGTCTATCAGCCCTCACAGAGAGAGCGCCGATTACAACACGTCAGATGTGTTGTTCTAGCCAGTTCTCCAACTATCTGCTGGCCAGGCTGTCAGTAGCACCGGAAACCCGACTGACATAGCGCACAGCAGCCTAGAACTCCTGAGCGATCCACCAACCGCAGCCTCCCAAGTACCTGGGATTACACATACGCACCACCACACCAGGCCGTTGTGAAGTATCATTCTTGTATTTTTATATTTTGAACATATAAGAAAATGTCGCAGTTCTGAGTTTGGGTTTCCACTGAACCGCATGTCTTCCAGTTTCCAATTTACTTAAAATGAGCTAGTCTCCATGAGAAGACAACTACTGAAGGGTAACTTATGCCAGTGACTTTGACTTATCTGATGATACGATAGTTACTATAGAAGAAAGAGAATTTGTGCTCCAGTTAAGGATTGGCTGAGAAACTGTAGATTCATCTCAATGCATTATTTAGTAATGTGGTTGCACATAAGACTCAGCTACATCAGAAAGCAAGTGTAGATACTGTCTGCAGAGAGAGTAGATGAAAGCGACAAACACTTCATTACATGACAGGAAGAAAAGGACTTTAGGAAGAGTAAAGAGGGGAAAAGAAAAAATGAAAACTGAGAAGGTAAAATCCTGATAGCATAGTTTTTTAATTTGGGAATAATAAAAATGATGGTCATATTATGCTGGTGGTGAGCTGCTGATGTCCTGAGAAGTTTGTCAGCATAGCATTTTGGGTTTAACAAATAGATGAGTAAATGAAAAGAAAAAATCAAATTGGCATACTATTAAAAGCTGATTAATGATGAATCAGCTGTCACATTTTTAAAAATTATTTTCTGTACTGCAGATATAACAATCCCATTGATTTGGTAACAAAGAAAAGGTAATAAAATGTTGAAATTGTTTTTCATCTCAGCAAAAAGCTAAATATTGCTGTAGGACTATCTGGTTTTCTGACCACTGTTTTTATACTACACTATCTAATATTTGGATGCTGTAAGTGTACTTATTTCCTCTGGAAAAAGGATTTACATTTTACATAAAATGATTTAAATTTACATTTTACATAAAATCCATCTGCATCTTTGCTTTCCGGAGGTTTAATTTTCACAATGTGTGTGTTATGATCCCTGTTCTTAAGAATTTATAGTCAGGGTAATGTAACCAATTAATATTGCAACAGCTATGACTACAGTAACATTTGTGTATTTCTCAGCACTTCTTCACAAATGCAGATAATTTTTTCATTGTTTATAATGAATTATTGTTGTGTCAAAAACAGCAGAGAGGAAAACTGGTGTTTCTTCCAAACATATCATTATACACACTAAAGGAATGAAGACTCTTATCAGATATTTTTAGATATTTTTTTGTCAGCAGAAATAGCAGCCCTTTAGAATAAATTGGAAATCATTATCACTTCCATTAGGAATCACTGTGATAACACTAAATATGATGAATTCATATGGTATTCATGCAGTTACAAATTAATTTCATAGAAATTCATTATAGATCTCCATGGTCTAAATTGTCCCCCTGCCCTGGAGAAACCCACAGGATGAACCAGAGCATTCAAAATTTGGTCTTTCAGATATTCTAGATTATCATTTCCTCAATTATGATTTGTTTGGGGGAGCACAAAAGAGGCAAGGAGTAAAATGTTGGCCCTCTGAAGTCAATGGCAAAACTTCCATTGTCTTTGATGGAGCCAGGATATCGCCCCAGGTATACAGTCTCCTACTTCTGTGGATCTTGGGTGGTGTTGGAAAGAGAGGAAGGGTGGTCAAGTGATTAGAGCATTAGCCTGGGACTCTGAAGACCTGATTTTAATTCCCTTCTCTGGCACAGATTTCCAATGTGACTTTAGGCAGTCACTAAGGGCTTGTGTACATTGGACACACAGGAAAATTAATCTGAAGTACTAGAGGTGTGAATTTAAAGCACATTGGTTTAAAAACTGCATTAAACCCCAGTGCAGACAATCTCAGAACTAAAGTGGCCTAACCTGAAATAAGCTAAAACAAATTAAAACCATTTTAACTCTGAATTAGTTTCTACACAGGGATTTCATTCAGTATAATTAATGTGCTTTAAATATACACATTTAGTTAAATGGATTAACTTTCTGAGTGTCCCCATGTCAACAAGTCCTGAGTCTCTGTGCCTCAGTTCCCCATAGCACTCCTCTCCCTCATTGGAAGTTACTTAGGGTACGTCCATACTTACCGGCTGGTTCGGCAGCAAGCAAGCAATCTTCTGGGATCGATTTATCGCATCTTGTCTAGACGCGATAAATCAATCCCGGAAGTGCTCGCCGTCGACGCCGGTAATCCTGCTCCACGAGAGGAGTAGGCGGAGTTGACGGGGGAGCCTGCCTGCCGCATCTGGACCCGCGGTAAGTACCTTTTAGTTCAAACTAAGATACTTCGACTTCAGCTACGTTATTAACGTAGCTGAAGTTGCGTATCTTAGTTCGAACTGGGGGCTTAGTGTGGACCAAGCCTTAGGGTATGTCTACACTACGAGAATAGTTCGATTTATGTTAAACCGAACTTGTGAAACCGATTTTACAAAGTCAATCGTGCGAATCCACACCAAGGACATTAATTCGAGTTTGTGAGTCCACACTAACAGGGCAAGCATCGACATTGCAAGCGGTGCACTGTGGGTAGCTATCCCACAGTTCCCGCAGTCCCCGCTGCCCATTGGAATTCTGGGTCTAGCCCCCAGTGCCTTCTGGGGCCAAAAATGTGTCGAGGGTGGTTTTGGGAACATGTCGTCATTCGACCCACACTCCCGCCCTCCCTACGTGAAAGCGCTGGCGGGCAATTACATCGTGCCCTTTTCTGGTGATTGACAGCACGGATGCCACAGGACAGCGAGCATGGAGCCCTCCACGATTATCACTGCTGTTCTGTCCGTTGTCAACACCTCGCGCCTTATCGTCCACCTTTTCCAGAGGCAGATGCTGAGAAAATGGTGAGAAGGCAACGGAAGCTCCGCGAGGACATGAACTCTGAGAGGGGCACAGACCTCTCGCAAAGCACGGGACCCTGGCCCCTAGACATCATGGTGGCAATGGGTCACGTTGATCCTGTGGAACGGCGATTCTGGGCAAGGGAAACAAGCACTGACTGGTGGGACCGCATAGTGCTGCAGGTCTGGGATGAATCCCAGTGGCTGAGAAACTTTCGGATGCGTAAGGGCACTTTCCTGGAACTTTGTGAGTTGCTGTCCCCTGCCCTGAAGCGCCAGGACACCCGGATGCGAGCTGCCCTGACTATCCAGAAGCGAGTGGCCATAGCCCTCTGGAAGCTTGCAATGCCAGACAGCTACCGGTCAGTCGCGAATCAATTTGGAGTGGGCAAGTCTACCGTGGGGGTTGCTGTGATGCAGGTAGCCCATGCAATCGTTGACCTGCTGCTCTCAAAGGTAGTGACCCTTGGAGACGTGCAGGTGATCATAGATGGCTTTTCTGCTATGGGATTTCCAAACTGCGGCGGGGCTATTGATGGGACACACATCCCCATCCTTGGACCGGCCCACCAGGGCAGCCAGTACATTAACCGTAAGGGCTATTTTTCTATGGTGCTGCAAGCACTAGTGGACCATAAAGGACGTTTTACAAACATCAACGTCGGATGGCTGGGCAAGGTTCATGACGCTCGTGTGTTCAGGAACTCTGGTCTGTTCAGACGGCTGCAGGAAGGTATTTACTTCCCGGACCGCAAAATAAGTGTTGGGGATGTGGAGATGCCTGTAGTGATCCTCGGGGACCCAGCCTACCCACTAATGCCCTGGCTCATGAAGCCATACACGGGCGCCCTGGACACTGAAAAGGAGCTCTTCAACTACTGGCTGAGCAAGTGCAGGATGATGGTGGAGTGTGCCTTTGGCCGTCTCAAGGGGAGATGGCGAAGCTTACTTACTCGCTCCGATCTCAGCCAAACAAATATCCCCATTGTTATTGCAGCTTGCTGTGCGCTCCACAATCTCTGCGAGAGCAAGGGGGAGACGTTTATGGTGGGGTGGGAGGTTGAGGCCAATCGCCTGGCTGCTGATTACGCACAGCTGGACACCAGGGCGATTAGAAGATCCCAGCGGGACGCGCTGCGCATCCAGGAAGCTTTGAAAGCTAGTTTCCAGAGCGAGCAGGGTAACCAGTGACTGTTTCGCTTGTTAAAACTGAAGCTGAACCAGCCCCCGTTTCTTTACCAAGTTACCGTTGTCTATCCTCTCCAATTACCAGCACCCTTTTCCCCCCCCTTCATTCCCCGCTTTAAAAGTATAATAAAGGAAACATTGTTTATTAAAACCGTCTTCTTTATTAATGATTTCTCGGTAAAGGGTTGAGACTGGGACGAATACTGCGGTTGGGGAGCAGGTGGAGTGATGGAAAGGACGCTTCACAACTCGGGGAATGACAGGCTCCTGCTCCCTGAGCAGTCCGCAGTGGTGTACTGCTTGTTTCAACGGAGCCTGCAACCCCTCCTGTTCGCAACTCTGTGAGGGGGGCCTGTGTGACTTCTTGGCCGGGGATTGCGGCCACTGATCCCCTGCTGCATGGATCTGTCATGCAGGCTATTGCCTGCCGCCAACGATCTGCAGCCACCCTCCACCACCAGAAAGTGACAGCCCCCCGACCCCATAGAGAATAGGAAAACCCCCTGCCAGAATGGCAAGTGTGCCTAGTGAATGCAATGTGAGTGTGACTTTTTGTTGAACCTTTTCCCGTCTCCACCCTGTTATCAGCACCTATCGTCTCAAATCACAAACCACCCCTCCTCTCCCCCCCCCCCCCAAAATCAAACAGCCCTTTGAAAGATAGTCAAGGAAACAGCAATTTTCAGAACACAATTTTTTATTAAGGAGAGCAAAATTTTAAGATGAAACTTGGACGGGGGTTGGGGTGGGGTGCGTTTGGAAGGATGTCCCATCTACATTTTTGGAAAGGAGAGCCTTCTGCTACTGGAGCAGTCCGCAGAGGTGGAGTGATTTTTTCCGCGGCCCCTGCCTCCCCTCGTTCTACTGACTTTGGGTGAGGGGGGAATTGGACTTTGTGGCAGGGGAGGGTGGTTGGAAATAACATACAGAGGTGCCCTTTCCTCCAGCCTCCGTTCCTGCAAAACGTCAACAAGGCGGCGGAGCGTATCTGTTTGCTCCCTCATTAGTCCAAGCAGCGTTTGAGTCATCTGCTGGTCTTCCACCCGCCACCTGTCCTCGCGAGCTTCAGCCCTCTGCTCCCGTTGGCTGACTGCTTGCTCGGACCTTGAGACGTCCTCTCTCCGCTGTGCCGCATCATTTCGGGAACAGACCATCAGTTCCGAAAACATGTCGTCCCGGGTTTTATTTTTTGCGCCACCTGATCTGCGCAAGCCTCTGGGAAGGCGATCCACGGGGAGGGAGGGAGACACTTGCAACTGTGGGATGGGAGAAAAGGAGTGAATTCCTCAGAAAGATACATTTTCCCGAACAATGCCTATACTCTTTCCCTGTGAACAAGACCATGCATACTATCTATCACATGTGCACTCAGTACAAGGTTGAATATTATGTCTTTGTATTAAGTGCCAGGGGTCCTGGTGTTCAGATCACACAAGCGGACCTGGACACTGGAAAACTGCTCTCTCGAGACCATGGTAAGCCGTTGCCTTTGGACTGCTGTGACCTAACTTCACAGCAGTGCGGTACTCCCATGTTTCAAGCACAGTTCCTAGCGGTGGCCAGTTCCTGATGCTGGCAAAACCGCTCGGCTACAACGGCTCGCCTACACATTTACCCCACCCCCCGACCCCCCCTGCGGGGCCGGTACCGGGAACTCTCCCTGCCCGCGACCCGCTGTGTTCTAACGGCTCGCCTACCTTCCCCACCCCCTCCGCGTGTCCGGTCCAGGGAACTCTCCCTGCCTGCGCACCGCAAAGTTTCAGTGGTTAGCCTCACAGCTACCCCCCCCCCCCCCCCGCATGTCTGCAAACCGACGGTTGTCGTTCTTTAAAGGAAAAATCAAGAAGTCACTATACTAACAAAAACACCCATTCAAACCAGGGCACCATGACTGATATCACTCTGATGAGGATTTCGGAGACAGACAAAGACCGCATGCTGTGTGAATGCCAGAAAACTCCGGGGCCGTATGCCGCCATGCTATGCAAGGCAATGATACCAGAGTACCTGCAGCTTGCATGGCGCGGAAAAGTATCCTACCATGGAGGAGATAGTAAGGCCACTCTCCCTGGGAACCTGATGCAAAAGCTTTCACTGTACCTACAGGAGAGCTTCGCGGAGATCTCCGATGGGGATTTCTCCTCCCTCCCCATACATATTGACAGACTATTCGAGTAGTTGCCTTGGAAAAGATTGAAAACTGAAGTGCCTATTGCAAAGCAAGCAATAAAAAAACATTGATAACAAACCAATGCCTATTCTATTCAAAATAAATCTTTAAAACACCGACCTGATGATCCTTCGCCTGGGTCCTGGTCCGGGCTGCAGCTTTGGGAGGGTTCGTAGGGGATCTCGGTGAGGGTGATGAACAGATCCTGGCTGTCGGGGAAATCAGCGGTGAAAGCGCTGTCGACTGCCTCGTCCTCCTCCTCTCCTTCCTCTTCTTCACCGTCCGCGAAAATTTCAGACGACGTGGCCGTAGATAAGACCCCGTCGTCAGAGTCCACGGACACTGGTGGTGTAGTGGTGGCAGCACCATCGAGCATAGCATGCAGTGCCTCATAAAAACGGCATGTGTGTGGCTGCGATCCGGAGCGTCCATTGGACTATTTGTTTTTTTGGTATGCCTGTCACAGCTCCTTGATTTTCACGCGGCACTGCGTTGCATCCCGGACGTATCCTCTCTCTGCCATTGCCTTGGAAATCCTCTCATAAATTTTCGCATTCCGTCTTTTGGATCACAGCTCCGAAAGCACAGACTCATCGCCCCACACAGCGATCAGGTCCAAGACTTCCCGATCAGTCCAAGCTGGTGCTCTCTTTCTATTCTGCGATGGCATGGTCACCACGGCTGCAGAGCTCTGCATCATTGCCAGTGCTGCTGAGTTCACCACGATGTCCAAACAGGAAATGAGATTCAAACTGGCCAGACAGGAAAAGGAATTCAAATTTTCCCGGGGCTTTTCCTGAGTGGCTGGTCAGAGCATCCGAGCTCGGATTGCTGTCCAGAGCGTCCACTGAGTGGTGCACTGTGGGATAGCTCCAGGAGCTATTAGCATCGAATTCCGTCCACAGTAACACGAATCCAACATGGCTATGTCGAATTTAGCGCTACTCCCCTCGTCGGGGAGGAGTACAGAAATCGAATTAAAGAGCCATTTATGTAAAAATAAATAGCTTCGTAATGTGGACGGGTGCAGGGTTAAATCGAGTTAACGCTGCTAAATTCGACATAAAGTCCTAGTGTAGACCAGGCCTTAGTCCTGCCACGAGTGCAGGGGACTGGACTAGAGGACCTCTCGAAGTCCCTAGCAGTTCTAGAATTCTATGTTGTGAGGATAAACACATTAAAGATTGTGAGGTGCTCAGATACTATGGCCATTGGGCCATAAAGTACTTGCTGGTACCTAAATTGATAGAAAGGGAACATGTCGCAATGGGTCTCCAGACAGCACACTTTGGTGGTGCAGCAGGATTAACTCCCGTTTATTCCTTTTCATGTGGAAATTCAGCTGATCTGTTGCTCCACGTCTTTCCTCCTTCACTGTCCCCAAAGTTTCACTGGACTCAAGAAGATCAAACAGAGGATCATCCATGGGTTTCCAAGCACACTTCCTCTACTTCTCTTCCTAAGTCCCTTCCATTTATGTTTTTTTAATTTATCCTGAAATGTATTCACTTTGTAGCAGAATAAAAAAAGTATTAACATAAATTGAATTTCTGCCTCTCCCCACTTTTTCGAGATAAAGGAGTATTTTATAATAGATTCGTGATGGCTGGATGAGCAATAGAAATGATCAAAGGTATGTTTATTTCATGGACATTTTTCTTGAATGAAATGGAATTTTGAGTTAAAGATTTTCTGTGAAATGTTTTGTTTTGCCATGACAATATTGAAAACAAATGTTTTATTTTTTAACTGAAAAAAATTGAAAGTGTTTTCCCCACTGAAATGAAACAATTTTTTAATAAAAAAAATATTTTTGCCAACAAATGAAATTTTTTTTACCCAAAATGAAATGGTTGTTTTCACACAAAAAATTCAGACTATTTTAGTATCAACATTTTAATGGAAATTTTTCAACCAGCTTTAAAGAATAGCCAATTTGTGTAGTCTCTGAGGAAGCTCAAGAGGTCACCCTTCAAAATTGATGTGGTAATTTTAAACAATTGGAAATCAGCTGAAAAGTAGAAATATAATTCAATTTAAAACATTTCTTTATCGAGAGATAGCAAGATTAACATTATTTTCTGAGTGTTACTGCTATTTTTCAATTACAAAATGGTAACACTTTTTTTGATGTAGGTGGTATTCTTTTTTAAACCTTTGTAAACATTACAAATGTCTAACTAGGCTCATCATTTATTTAGACTAAATACCTTGGCATTCATTGAACCCAACAGCTCAGAGATATTTATTCCATTCGTACCACAGCCTTAGACTTTATCCATTTTAGGAGTTTAATGGACTGAGATGAAAACAATAAAAAACTGTTAGGCTTCATTCAGTGCTTAAAAGGCAATTCTGAGCATTACAGCATATAAAGAGTACAACATGTGCTAAATGAGTCCTGAGAAAAAATGATTCTTCAATTTGAATAAATAGCAATTAAACAATAGCAAAGAGAAAAATGGAACATGTCAAAATTAACTTTTTTTCAGTACTGACTTTGTTTTACACACACATTTTCATCCTACAAAATGCCAAGTTGTTTAAAGTACTATGAAGTCATCAAAAAGAAATGTGTCATGAATAAAAACTCGGCTACTGTCATTTAGATGCCCGTATTCTAAATGGAATGGTAATTGCAAATATGTGCATGTTTAGTAATTGCTTCCTTTTTTATATTACTTAGGACCAAGACATGATGTACCTGACTGAAGATACTAGTGTAAATAACTTCAAGTCTACTGAGGGAATACAGGGGTCATATTGCAGGATATGAGAGCAATCAGAAAATGAGGATAGATTTCATTACTGTAGACAATGGTCACAGAAGTAAACTGATCTGATGCTCATACAGCTTAACCTGACACATCAGATTAATTTTATAAATGATTCATTTTGTTGTCCATTGAATAACCCCTCCCTCCTCCACCACCATTAAAGTTCAACATTCAGAAGCTCTGGAGACTCCAGCAGGTGCCAGTTTGCTCACTAGAGACCCAGACCTGCTCTCACGGAAGTAAAGGGCAAAATTCCAATGAACTGTACAGGATTAAGTCTTCTGAAAGTTGCGACCATATTATGGAAACTATAAGAATTAACTGAGATTTAAACTAGATTTACACTTTCCCTCTTAATTCAACAGTTATACCCTTAATACCATATATTCCTTCACTTTGTTCACTCATAGTTCCAACGGTAGCACACTCATTACTTGGCTAGAGAGTTGAAAGTTAAATTTCCTCACCAGGATTTAGGCCCTTACCTAAAGCTGACACTGTTCTCTCCAGTAGGTTAGCATTTAGATACTACCATGACCAATACTCTAGAAACACCTGCATAGGGAGTCTAAAAATGAGGTTTTGTTTAAGCACTGTGTAGTTTTGTTCATATTCCATAGGATTAGGCAGAATGGCTAATCTTCCATGAGAATCAGCCAGTTCTCCCTAATGAAAGTCCACACCAAGCCAGGAGAACTTGAAGAAAGGCCAACAGTTTATGGAAGCAGGTAGGAAACAACTTGGACATAATAAATATTATAAATTATCACAGTTGTATAGCTTTTAGGTACACTGACTCCTGATGATTTCAATGTACATTGTGATGTAAAAGCTCTGTGCAAAGGTTTGAAATGTAGAGAAGTGTGTCTCTCACTAAAGTGATTTTGAGCAAATAATAATAATACTGTCCCTATTGAAGAAAAGTGTGTGTTCTGATTCAAAGAAAAACATCTTTTTTGTCTTCCTTCCTTTTATTTATCTTGGGTGGGATTTTCAAAAGCTTGAATGTTTTCAGTGGAACTTTCAAGCATGACTTTCATTGGGATTTGTGCTCCTAAATTACATTAGTACTTTTGAAAATCCAGTAGGGTCTGCATGGACCAATTAATGTGCAACACGTTAGTGCACTTTAGAAATCACAGCGCTTGTAGTGTGGATCATCTCATTATGTAGACAAGCCCTTAGTCTTTACATCTGGTTGTTTCACTAGGAGACATGGAGAATCAGTATAAATAATAATGGTAGCATAATGATCCACCTCATTGTCCATGACTCTCAAAGCTGCTGTACTCCATAGGGATGCTGCAGCTGCAGACAAAGTACTCAGTTCTTGGTGTCTGGTGGAGCTACCATAAAAGATGCTAATCAGTGCCATTTGCAATATAGACACTTATTCATGATAAACTAGATTGAGACCATAAAGCCTCTAACATAGGCCCAACTGAATAAGTGTTATAATCTAACAGTTTTTACTAATTATTCATCTGGGGTGATATAGAACCAGTGATCGAGACATAAAAGAACATTGCCAATTCTTTCAGTATCCACATGGCTCCACTCACAGTATCTAATTTTCTGGCTTCAGAAATGCACAATATTCATGCAAAAATTAGAACAAAGTGAATTTAATTGTAAATAGAATATTATGTTCCTAATAACAGCACAAATACACACTATTCGACCACATCCATATTCGAAGAATATGCATATAATACAATACATTAAAAGGAACAACCCTCAAATAAGTATTCAGTATTGAGGTATTCCCAGCATTTAATGAAGCTTTCTCTCCTTCTCCACTGGTATGGGTTGTTCCATAAGGGGAAACTTGGATGAAAACAATGTTGGTCATTAAAAAGCCATTTACAAGCATCAGGGCAGGTGATAAGGAATGAAAAATGGAGAAGCTTTAAAGGGAATAAGGTAAATGAGGTAGGAAATTCTGGAGACTTATTCCTTTAAAAATATATGAATTTAATACGCAATTTTGACTCTTCATTCAGAAGTACTCAGGAGGCCAATGACTCTTCTTCCCTGCCCCTGGTAAAATAAGAGACTATTTAGCACTACCCTTATTTAATCTGATACATTCCACTGTTTTTTTCTGAGCTATTCTGTCAGTGAAAACCATGGCCCTCTTAACAAATGTCTCCTATCCAGGAATCTTGTATATCCACGTTAAGCTAAAAATATTTAGAAATATACAGCTTTGGTGTACATACACCATCTAAATCTCTTAGCCCTCCAAGTAGTGGAGTCGTAGTCCAAAAGGACCTTTGATAGAAAGACTATCTGTAAAAGACAATATGGCAGAAGAACCATGTGAGTAAACTCCTGGCCCCATTGACACCAATAGGAGTTTTGCCATTTACTTTGATGGGGCCAGGACTATATGCTCTCGTCTCTTTATACTGCTTTCATACATTGTTTGTCTGATGAGTTTATCTGCAACACTAATTTTCTCTTAATTTTTTAAGCATCCATTGACTCTTCTTCCATTTATTATAAGTTTTGTTGGCATTTGCTACTCAACTTTTTGCTCTTGTGTAGCACCTAAAGATCTCCAAAGTGCTTTAAAGCATTAATGTTCTTTGGGGCAGGAACCTGTTCTGTGCTTGTACAGTGCCTACTACCCTGGGGTCCTGGTCAGTGGCTGGGACTCTTAGGTGCTACAGTAATATAACAAATAATGACAAACAGTAATGATTTAAGCCTCATAACATCCTTGTGAGGTACTGTAGGGAGTATGATCATCTCCATTTTAAATAGAGAGAGACTGAGCCATAGATATATTAAGTGACCTGTTCAAGGTCTTGCAGATGGTCATTGGCACAGCCAGGTATAAATCTTAGGAGCCCTGACTCCTCACCTTCTATTCTAACTTTCAGAATGCTGTGTCCCCTCTATTGCATGCACCATACTTCTCTGGATAGATATGGCAATGTAGAATCGTATTAATTTGTAGCTCCCTAGGCCCAGCTTCTCAGCTGGTGTAAATCAGCACAGATCCACTGACTTCAATGGAGATACACCAATTAATGCCAGATCTAGCCCTTAGCCTGTAGATTGAATTGAAATGTTGTTCTCCAGTTTATGTAGCTTAGTAATGTATGTACAAAAACCATGCAACTTGGTTTTGTTAGCTTGATGCAATAAGAGTGCTACCATTCACAACAAATGGACCCGTCTTGCTCAGCTAAAGCTATTGCTGTATTTTCTTTTCTCCCAACCCCTGTTCAGAACAGAAGAAAAACAGGGAGGTCTGCGACCCTTAGAGGAGCAAAGGCAGCAAGAAGAATACAGTTTGTTAATGGAGGTATAAGAGAAATGTAAATTACACCTTTTCATTTTGTTAAGTACTAATTAAGGCTTGCAAATCTGATGTTCTGCCACCAGACCTGGAGCCCTGAGTTCTGCCATGAAAGCAGCTACCAGTACGTGTCTGGAGGTTGATTGCTATCCTGTGATTATATTGAATCTGATCATGGTCTTTTTCTTCTCTGACTAATGCTATCATTTGAATAATAGATCACGAGTACATCGCAGTTGGATAATCTATTATTCAAAAGAAGTTATTGTCCAAGGAAGATTTGATGCTGCCTCACAGAGCAGAGTCAGTTTAATCCAGGCGACAGGAAAGAGCACCAAAGTACTGTACAGAAATAAACTTTGTAACCCTACGTCAATGTCTGGCTACTGTGGGGGACGGATGGTGGTGAAGTGGAATGGAAATATCACGACCCAGAGGAAAGAGTGCTTGACAGGCCAAAGGAGGTAGCAGGAATGAGATAATCCGTTGTACTGTTAGACATTTTCTCCTTTACCCTAAAAGGGGGCTGCTATTTCTGGATATGATACTGTGCATCTTGGCGCAGCTTCCAGTGCAGTGCATGAGTTTATTTGAATCCTCTTCAGCCAGAATATGCAGCAAAATGGTATGGCCAAAATTAACAGATATGACAGCACTAAAACTATAGTAATCTAACTGTATGCACAAAATAAAGTGTTAGCAACAAGTGGATTTGAGGTAAACAATCAGCCATTTTAATGGTAAAATACTATCTTTAAAAAGTCACAGACACATTAGCAAGGGATTGGCAGGGAAGGGGAAACTGCATCTGCAGCTGTACTCAGAGGCATTCTGCAAAAAGTTGCCAAGAACCCTGGGGGAGCACACAGGGGAGTAGCAACAACCTTTTTCAAGTGAACCTTGAACCAGTGGCCTTATCTACACTTGCCTCCACTTGCAGCAGCATATAGGGTATGTGTAGCTACATGTGGCATACTCATTGTGGTGCATAGCAGTGAAAGGCTCTGGCAGGAAGGAAGCAGCAGGGAAAGGATCTGGCAGGGTGGAATGGCCAGAGTTTTTTCCCCACAGCCAGAGTCTTTCACTGTGGCCAGGAAAGGCTCCGGCAGTGGGACACTACACTGCTAAAAATAGCAGTGAAGAAGTGGGAGGCACTGCTTGGGCATGGATGGCACTAAGCTGCGGGGAGAGGTAGATAGGCTGGAGGGTAGGGATAGGGTCCAGAGTGACCTAGACAAATTGGAGGCTTGGGCCAAAAGAAATCTGAGGCGGTTCAACAAGGACAAGTGCAGAGTCCTGCACTTCGGACAGAAGAATCCCATGCATTGCCACAGGCTGGGAACCAACTGGCTAAGTGGCAGTTCTGCAGAAAAGGACCTGGGGATTACAGTGGATGAGAAGCTGGATATGAGTCAACAATGTGCCTTTGTTGCCAAGAAGGCTAATGGCATATTGGGCTGCATTAGTAGGAGCATTGCCAGCAAATAGAGGGATGTGATTATTCCCCTCTATTCGGCACTGGTGAGGTCACATCTGGAGTATTGCATCCAGTTTTGGGCCCCCCACTACAGAAAAGATGTGGACAAATTAGAGAGAGTCCAGCAAAGGGCAATGAAAATGATTAGGGGGTTGTGGCACATGACTTATGAGGAGAGGCTGAGGGAACTGGGGTTATTTAGTCTGCAGAAGAGAAGAGTGAGGGGGGATTTGATAGCAGCCTTCAACTACCTGAAGGGGGGGGTTCCAAAGAGGATGGAGCTAGGCTGTTTTCAGTGGTGGCAGATGACTGAACAAGGAGCATTGGTCTCAAGTTGCAGTGAGGGCGGTCTAGGTTGGATATTAGGAAAAACTATTTCACTAGGAGGATGGTGAAGCACTGGAATGGGTTACCTAGGGAGGTGGTGGAATTTCCATCCTTAGAGGTTTTTAAGGCCCAGCTTGACAAAGCCCTGGCTGGGATGATTTAGTTGGGGTTGGTCCTGCTTTGAGCTGGGGGTTGAACTAGATGACCTCCTGAGGTCCCTTCCAACCCTAATCTTCTATGAAGATTTTCCTCTTTCCTCCCCCACCCAAAAATCCAGAATTCTTACTGCCCCTGCACCAGTTCACAAAAGCATGGAAACCAGAATCTGACCCTATGCATCTCTGCATTGTGTCAAAGTCTTAAATTGTTGAAATTGGGAGGTAAGGTAAAATTAAGGGAATTTTAATTCATAAACAGATTAGGTAGAATTGAGGAGAGGTCTAGTAAAAGAAATGATGGGCAATGTTTGTTTGGACTGAGAGAATTGTTGATTAGGTATTCCCAAGGCTTTGGGGGAGGTGACAAATTTGTTATAGCAACAACCCAGAATGTTAAAATGAAAAGACTTAACTGTGTATGCATTATTAGAAGTTTGTCTGGGGCACTATGGATGTCACAAGATTGCCATCCCTTTTGGACATTTTTTTTCTGGGGAGCACTTACCTATTGATGGGTGGAAGAGTGGCAGGAAACTTTGGGCAGCAGCATCTTCATCGCATGAATCTGCATTGACACTCTGGTTGCCACTATCACCACCAAAGATGGACAAATTTACATTTACACCACTGGGCTTTATTTTTCCTAATCCTGTAAAATGTTCCCACCAAACCAGATGAGGAAAGGGACTTGGACAACCTCACCATCTCCATGGCTGGGTCCTGAGCAATGCTTTCCCCTTATTCCTCTCGCCTTCTTTCTGTCTTTTTTGCCTTTAGTCTAATGAAAGTCCAGTTTAACCAGCTGGAGTTTATCTAATCTTGCAATAAAATCTTTTCTGCCCACACTCTGGGCAGAAGAAAATAAGAACAACACAACCAAAGCTTTTCTAGTGTCAGGGGCGTAAAGCTGAGATCTAGGAGTGACTTAAGGGTCATATGCCATGTTATCTGCAAGCATTAGAGACAGAAGCTATTTTTTCTTATCTTTTGCTGTTCTTTTCTCTCTCTCATGGGGATAGCGGTCTTGCTCGGTCATAAAAAGGAAGTCTGATCAAACAATAAATGAGAGTTGCCAGCTAGCGCTAACTCTAAGGGCTAGTCTACACTAGCAGCTGCACTGCTGTAGCACGTCTGACATAGTACTGTCCTCACAAGCGCTTAGGTTGGTGTAACTTGCGTCGCTTACGGGGCGGCTTTTTCACACCCCTGAGCGACACAAGTTATATCGACATAAGCAGTAGTGTAGACCTGTCCTCACAGTTGATTCTATTTAACAGAATTTCAAATTATTTCAGTTGCCTTCAATTCATTAGAGAAATAGAGAGAAGAAATAAAGAAGTTAGCTCAAATGCACACTGAGCTATTTATCTTTAAAATATTTTGATTTTCCCACCTGTATTGATAAATATTAAAAAGAGTGTCTTGCTTGGTAGTTTACAACAAGCAAAACTAACTTCACAGCAACAGAATCCAAAACCTAAATTATTTTTAATGCTATTGTAACATGAAAGAATTGTAATATGCTAAAAACCCTCTATGGGTCTCACGCCTGGGGAAATGGCTTACCAGGAATTCAAAGCACAGAAACAATATCAGGTGGGGTGGGGGTTTGGAATTGCGTCTCCATGAACGTAAATAAGTTGTGTTCATCCACAGGGCCTGCGCACCCACTAGACGACCCTAGGTGGTCGCCTAGGGCACCGGGAGCCGGGGGGCGGCTGGCCGCGGTTGCCTCGCGCCCTCCTGGGGGGAGGCAGAGTGCCTGGCCGCAGCTGCAGCCCGCCCTCCTGGCTCCCAGCTCAGCCGCCCAGCTCCGCAGCTAAGCTGGGAGCTGGGTGGGTGCCTGGCCGCGGCTGCCACCCGGCTCTGCAGCTGAGCTGGGAGGCGGCTGGCTGCGGCTGCCGCCCGCTGCCCAGCTCCGCGGCTGAACCGGGAGCCGCGGGGGCGCCTGGCCACAGCTGCCGCCCTCTGCCAGGCTCCGCGGCTGAGCCGGGAGCAGGGGTCGCGGCTGGCTGCAACTGCCGGGGGGAGGCTGCCGGGCGGGGGGCTGAGCTGTGGGGGGCGGGGGGGCGGTGTTACCTGGGGGGGGGGCGCAAGGGGGTTGATTGGTGCGGGGGGGGCATAGGGCCGGTGCAAGGAAGTTTCGCCTAGGGCGCGAAACTTCCTTGCACCGGCCTTGTTCATCCATCTGTTTCAAAGTGTACAGTCACATGTTGTTTTTTTCCTTGCTTCAAATGAAGATATTATTTGTGGCCTCGTGTAAATAATACCTTCCTACTTGATCTATTTGTTTAATATACCAATTGCTTTTTTCTGTGGACCAGAGCACAATTGCCTGCTCACACACATTTACCAAAGCTTGTAATTGAGGTTTTATTGAGGAATTATGAATTTAATTGTCCAAGAGACACTTGCCTCTTGAATAATGAGTGCATCTCTGGCACAGCTTTTTCACTTTGAATCAGAAATCCAGGAAAGGAGAAGGAAACAATGGGATCAGCAGAAAGAACAAGCAAAGCTGCAAAAGGAAGAAAACAGAGACAGATGGAGGAATCTGTGTTACATCACACAGAACCAGCGCTTCAGCAAGTAAGGATATTAATTGCTCAGTACATATACACAATGACAAACAGCAGATTATTCAGAGTAAAGATGGACTGTTTCCCTAATGTGTCCTGTATGATGGCTACAGATTACACTCCTAGCTGCCGCTATTCTGTTTGAGCTCTGCTGACCAAACCTCTTTAGGGTTGCGTGAAAAATGAGGGATTAACCCTTTATTTTCCCATCACGTTGGCTTCCAAGCACCTAATCTTAAAATATCGCCTGTCTCTGCCTCCAGCTCAGGCTGTCCCAGACACTCTACCACCTGACAAGGTTCTCTCTTCCCCTGAGCAGGAAGTTTTAGGATTTAGGATCCTTTTTTTTAAGAGACTTACTAAGGAAGATCATCTTAGAGAGAACCTCGATATGAGGACTGAACCTAAAAATAAAGATTTTATTTAGGAAGGCTGAGATTTTGTCTGCTCCCACTTAGGCATTACCATCTGCCCGAGCGTACTCCTTGAATGATGCTCTGAGCCTCTGAATCAGGGAGACCATACTTAGACTTATAGCATACATATAATCAGAAATTATTGTTCTACAGAACCTTGAGTCACCTCTTACGTACACCAATTCTATACCTGCGTAACTCCATTATCTTCAGTGGAGCTACAATAGGGTAAATAAGGAGACAATCAGATCCTAGATGTCTTCAATAAAATCATTATTGTGAGATAGGACCCTAAAGTTGTTGTAAACCGCAGCATCCACTATTTCAGTACTTACATTATTCTTCCAAGTCCAGAAACTACTTCTGAGAAAAAAGGAGGCACTTCTCCAGAAAGTGTAGAGCAGTGGCGGGCAACCTGTGGCCCGCAGGCCGCATGCGGCCCATCAGGGTAATCTGATTGTGGACCACGAGACATTTTGCTGATGGTTACCGTCCACATGCACAGCCCCCCGCAACTCCCAGTGGCAGCGGTTCGCCGTTCTTGGCCAATGGGAGTTGCGGGAAGCGGCGGGCCACAGGGACATGCTGGACTATCAGTTGCATTAAAAATGTAAATATCAAAAGGGGGCAAACTAGGGAAATATGGCCTAGATGAAATTACTCTAGGTGGGTGCACAACTGGTTGAAAGACAGTACTCAAAGAGTAATTATCAATGGTTAGCTGTCAAACTGGGAGGGTGTATCTAGTGGGGTATTGCAGCGGTCAATTCTGTGTCTGATACTATTCAATATTTTCATTAATGATTTGGATAATAGCGTGGAGAGTATGCTTATAAAATTTGCCAATGATATCACACTGGGAAGGGTTGCAAGGACTTTTAATGACCGAATTAGAATTCAAAATGACCTTAAATTGGAGAATTGGTCTGAAATCGACAAGATGAAATTCAATAAAGACAAGTACTAAACTTAGGAAAGAGAAATTAAATGCACAACTACAAAATTTGATATAACTGTCTAGGCAGTCATACTGCTGAAATAGATCTGGGGCTTATAGTGGATCATAAACAGGACTGGCTCCAGGCACCAGCTTTCTAAGCTGGTGCTTGGGGCGGCATCCAGCATGGGGCGGCAGTCCGTGTCCAGCAGCCGCAATTCGGCAGCAGCTCCGCCGCTCTCCCCTCCGCGGTGGCAATTCGGTGGCAGCTGCTTGGGGCAGCCAAATTGGTAGAGCCACCCCGATCGTGAATTGAATATGATTCAACAATGTGATGCACTTGGAAAAAAAGGCTGATATCATTCTGGGCTGTATTAAGAGGAGTGTCGTATGCAAGACGCAGGAAGTAATTGTCCCATTCTGCTCAGCACTGGTATGGCCTCAGCTGGGGTATTCTGTCCAGTTCTGGGCACTACAATACAGGAAAGATGGGGACAACTTGGAGAGAGTCCAGAGGAGAGCAATAAAAAATGATAAAAGGTTTAGAAAACCTGACCTATGAGAAGTTTTTAAAAATTGGGCATGTTTAGTCTTGAGGAAAGAAGACTGAGGGGAGATCTGATAAGTCTTCAAATATAGTAAGGGCTGTTACAAAGAGGATGAAGATCAATTGTTCTCTGTGTCCACTGAAGGTAGGACAAGAAGTAAGGGGTTTAATCTGCATCAAGGGAGATTTAAGTTAGATATTAGGGAAAACTTTTTAGCTATAAGGGTAGTTAAGCTCTGGAATAAGCTTCCAAGGGAGGATGTGGCATCCCCATCATTGAAGATTTTTAAGAACAGGTTGGACAAACAACTGTCAGGGATGGTTTGTTTACTTGGTCCTGCCTCAGTGCAGGGGACTTGATGATCTCTCAAGATCCCTTCCAGCCCTACATTTCTAGGATTCTTTGCCCAAAGTTATATAGGATCACCACAGAAGAAAAGAAAGGGTGAATTTCTTGAATGATTTGTCATGTACTTGTGAAGAAATCAATGATCTACAGCTTTTCCCCTTGAATTTAGCCACTGGCACAAAATTATTTTTATTTTAAACAAGATCAGGAAAGATCACTGGTAGGGAGATTAAACCATTGTTGCAACTAATCTAATACTCTTCGGTATGCCGGCAAAGCTGTTTACTTTGATTTTAATCTGAACCTACATGACTTGCAGAATATTTGGAATGACTATATTTCTCATTATTTTAGTTTATCTATAGTTGCTTATCCAACAAATAAGCAAAGGATAAGAATCTGTGTTTATCTTCCTATATTGCAGATTGTAATCGTGATTGGGTATAGACCATCTGACTGTAGGTTACTTGCTCTAAATGTAACTGGATGAAAGGCCATAGACAGTTACGGGTTCTGCTTTTCTAGTACAGTCTTGCAGGGGTTTAGGGTACTGCTTGGTGTTAGAAAACATACTGAAAACAAGATGGTAGTGTGTAGGTCTTAGTACTATTCTTGGAAGACTGGAGATATAAAAAGATAATTTAAATAACACACTTGAAGGCAATATTTTGGACCTTTTAACTTGATAACCAGGAATGATCAAAACAAATAGGTAGGAGTAGAAAGAACAGATCACGAGTGAGAAACTTCCATGTAAAGCAGACATTATGTAAACAAGAAAAATGAAAAGTGAACTGTTCTGTAAATGACTATTTAAAAATATATTAATGTAAAAATGTTTACCCTCAGCTAAGAAATTACTGTACCTCTAATGAGGCTACTGTACTATGGCACTCCTGCTGCATCAAAGTCCTGTCTAAACATGAGCTTTACAATAAGTGGCTTGCTGTAATGTGTACATTCCTTGACTCCAAAGAACAGCTTTCCTACTAGTCTTTATTAAAGGTGTGCGATTGGCAGTGCTTGGAAAAAGAAGTGCTCTATATACCCACCCCAGAAACAGCACAGTAGTGACAAGGCAAGCTTCCCCGCATCTACCTGCCAACATGCCTCATTCTTGTTCGGTGACATCCATTTCAGATTCAGTATTGATATCCCTCCCATGCCTTGGCCTCTGTGCTGAGACAAACAAGGTGCCAATTAGTGATATGCGAGGTTGGTACTCTTGTAACAGACTGCTCTTCACTAGGAACTGGAACGAAAGCGCCATTTCCTTTTGCATAGACTGCCAAGTATCTGAGAGATGGTAACTGTATTCCGTCATTACCAATCTAGGCTGGATTTAAATGGTGACCTAGAAGTGAAAAACTCTATTTATTGCAAGATCTCGAAAAAATCCAGTTTCAGGATCTGAGCCTAGTGAATGAATGCATTCTAGGGAATTGCTCTATTAATTAGTTATAGTACTTTTTGAGTATTATGTGATATAGTTCTCTGAAGCTCCTGCATGAATATCAATCCTTTCCCATTCATCTCACACTTTAAAAATATGCTAAGCTTTTACAACCTTGCAGCACCATCTCAGCAGGTCAGATATTTCTCAAGGTTGTGCCTTTTCAAATAAATACCTCTAGGCAAGTGAAAGAGATTGCTACAATTAAGTAAAATAATGAAAATATCATGAATAAAATGGATCATGTAAAGTGTTTGATATTCTAAAAATTGAGGTTAAAAATGTAGGTTTTAAAAACTAAATAAATAACACATTTGTATAATTTATAAAAACATACTTATGCCAAAAAAAAGTGTACAGGTGTATCGTCCATTCATTAAAATCTATCTTGTTTTTGAAAAGCCTCTAAAACTATCTAGCTATTCATATTGCTATCCATTCTGCACTCATTTCCATAGTAGCTGCAGTCAAACTAGAAATAGTTGAAAACATTTTGCAACATTTTTTCCTATTTTCAGTTTAAATAAACTTTCATTAACATTTTGAATTTCAAAAAAAGTCAATTACATACAACTTTATTTTTATCTTGATCCCTTATTAATTTGATGAAGTGTTTTACAGATAGACATCACAAGAAAGGTCTCCTTTGTCTTTGAATCAAAAGATAAAGGAATGCATATACCGAGATGAAATCTTTTAACTGTGTTTTTCCCCCCTCACAGGCCTTGGGTGTCCAGTTATTTTAAAAATATCCCCATGTACATCTACTGCCAGCCAATAGTGCAAGCCAGTCAAAGAGTGAAAAACAGAAAAATATAAGAAAATGGCATTGTCAGGAAGAAATAAAAGTTCTTTTAAAATGTTTATTTTTGTACTGGGCCACTATCGCGTGTTTTAAATCAAAAATTTTCTTTCCCTTTGATCATATTCACGATGCGCTGGGATTTAATCTCTTTCATGGAAAATAAATCTACCACAAACAGTCCACTGTGCTTTTTTCCTCAGACTTTTAGAACAACAATACAATGATCTGATACTTGGAGATTCAAGAATACTCTCATATCTGAAATGCTCATTAATGTTAAGGGAAGCTACAATCACATGAAGGTGCGAATGCATCATATTCATAAGCTTAAAGATGAACTTCTGTAGACAATTGCAGGTTTTTACAAGAAGTTATAAATTGGTCTAGCACATATGGGGTCAAATCCTGCTTGCCCAGCACATGTACATACTGTTCCTACACTGCAGAAAATGTCAATCCCAGTATTGGCTGCCTCAGAAACCTATGGGGAAGTTGATTGCAGACACCCCTTTCTCCCTGTACACCCTTCCCACAGCCAACATGCCAGGAAATGCAAGGGGCATATTGGCACATGTTTATGGATCTGGGTAAGATCCACATGTTTGAGCATGAGCTCCAAGATTTGGCAATGGCCTTTGTAGTTTATCTGTAAGGAGAGAGTCCTATTCATCATGTGCTGCTGACCAGAATGTACCAGCCTGTAGAGAGGTTAGCTGGGGCTCGTCTCTCTCCGGGGGGGCGGGGAACCACACCGCCTCACTAAACTCAGGAAGATGTCTTGTGGGGAATTACTTCGGCCGCGAGAGTCTTCCTCGGCGGCCTTTGTGAGGGCAGAAACAAGGACAGTATGCCCAGGCCCTAGGTCAGGGCGGGGCAAGGGTGAGTCAGGCAGGCACTCAGGCCTTCAGGCCGGGGCTGAGCAGTAACAGTATAAACAGTGAGCCCAGGCCCTAGGTTCCAAGGGCCTGGGAGAGGGGGAGGATGCCACTCGTGAGGTGGGTGGCAGGGGGGGACGCAGGCCCTCACACTCCACTGCATCCCAGCCCAAGGCCCTAGCAGCCGCAGACGACCCGCTGCTGCGTCAGTGGGGATCCTGGCCGCAACACACTGACATTGGCTCTGGAAGAGTTACAGCCAGACTAGAGTCAGCTGCCCCCGGGTTACTTCCAGACTGCCCCTCTTCAGGTACCTGAATGGGGGTGGTGCCCTCAGGGGGGTCCAGCATCATGGGTTCCTCGGAATAGCCGGCCCGGAGCAGCCTCAGCAACTCCTCCGGGTAGCTGACGTGGGGCAGGTTGGGCCAGTCCTCGGGTTTACCGCGGGCCGCTGAGGTTTCCCAGTCGCGAGCTAGGCTGGGGGCGTCTGGCCTCCCCGGCGGCTGCTCTCCCAGTGAGCTCTGAGGTCGGGCCTTTATACTTCCGGGGCAATGGCTGACCCTCTTGGGGGCAGGCTCAGAGCTCCCTGGCTCCGCCCACTCTGGTGTCCGGAGGGACTCCTCTCTCTCTGGGGCGGCGGGGAACCACACCGCCTCACTACACAGCCTATTTGGAGATGGTAACACCACATCCCTTGCACTGACCAGATTTTGGCCCATGAAAATCTCTACAACAAGGTAAAACCCCAAGAGGGCAAATTGACACATACTGGTAGGGTCACAGAAGCACTTAACTTTTTGAAAGTTACCATGGAGTGAGGAGTTATATAAACAAGTGTCACATTTTTAATGGTGACTTTTGTCAAGTCAAATGCACAGGAGCTGAGTAAGTTACCTCTAATGGTAAAAATCACATGCCCACTGAACACAATATCAACTTGTAGCTAATACTCTAAGGAGAACCAGAGCTTTGTTTTCTTTTCTTTTTGCAATATTTCTACAAGAGTAAACTGTGCTTGATTTTCAGTTGACATATTATCCCTAGACTATCTGGTTCAGAGGATAGGTAATGAGATATAGAAACTTCCATCCCCAAGTCAGCTATCTGAATGCAGTTCAGGTCAGTGGTGCTGAAAATGATTTATCATCTGACTGCTATTAGATGGCCTGCCATAGATGAAATGAGATGGTAGTCTTAGTTAGACAGATAGTCACAGCAATACAAACCTACCAGCACAGTTTGCACTAAATGGCACTTCAGTTTGTAGTTTCAGCAAACAGGTGAAAGACTGTGTGAACTGGTGTTTTCCCAACTAGCTCTAAACCAAATTCACATGCTGTGTAGTCAAAGAACAACCCCCTCCTTGGGTTTGAACTTAGATGGTTAAAAAAAAATTTCCAAGAAGACAATGAAAATTGCAACTAAGATTTCTCCTCAGATTTGGCTGCTCCTAACGTTCCTACCTCAGGACTGACCAGCCCCCCGTCTAACTCCTGTACCCCAAGAGCACCACTCTCACCTCCCTCTTAGCCAGGTGAGTTAACAAGCCACTTGTTTGGATGAGCTTTCAGTTCCAGGCTGATCATGTACAATATGCATACAGACCTATCATGCCATCTCCTCTCTAGAAAATCGAGAATCCAGAGAATCAAACCATCTTCTCAATAGGGAATTCAGAATCTAGAGGAGGTGGCCACAGAACAGAGTTAAGAAAAACCATGGTCAGGGCAGGAATGTTTGCACTGCTGATGCTTTACTTATTATGAGGGGAGAGTACTTCAGCTTCTAGAATGTTAACTTGGCATCTTTCATGAGCACTAATTTCCATTTTAAAAAATTAAATGTAATTTACTTGTTGATCAGATCAACAGCCTGCAGAGTTGAACCAAACCCATTGAGGGCTGGATTGTGACACTTGTACTGTAGAACCACTTACACAAGCAGTCCCATAGCCTCCCACAATGAGATTTGCCAACATGGATTACACAGTTCTAGCCCAAATTGCAGATAACTGGCTCAGCTGCCAAAATGGCAACCTTGTCAATATATGAGACCCATAATCTTCTAAAAATGGAATGAAGCTATAACTCAGCAATGTCATGCTTTGGGTCTAAGCAGGGCTGGTGCACCCACTAGGCGACCCTAGGCAGTCGCCTAGGGTGCCGGGAGCCAGGGGGCGGCTGGCTGCGGCTGCCTCCCGCCCTCCCAGCTCCACGGCTGCCGCCCGCCCTCCCATCTCCCCTCCCGTCTCCGCGGCTGAACCGGGAGCCAGGGGGGTGGCTCGCCGCGGCTGCCGCCCGCCCTCCCAGCTCTGCAGCTGAGCTGGGAGCTGGGGGCGCGCTGCGGGCGGGGGGAGGCTGAGCTACTGGCGGGGGAGGGGGAGCCGCCACGGGGGGACGGGGGACTGGCTGCAGGGGGGGCAGGGTTAGCTGGGGAGGTACAGGGCCGGTGCAAGAAAGTTTCGCCTAGGGTCTAAGCCCTGGGTCTAAGCAATATTCCCATCGTCAGTTATTGGCTAATTGATAGTATTGTTGCTTTTGAATTATTTGGAGGTTATTTTGAGGCAGACAAGATAAAAGACATGGGCTTAGACACATCAAATGTATTTAGCATGTAAGAGTATGTCAGCACTGCCCTAAGCCTGGGCCCTGACTCTGGTGTGAAGCCACGCCCCCCTTCTGTCCACATGCAAATCAGACTGACTTGTGTCAGAAATCACTCAGGTCCTAAGCCCCTGCTAAGGGGGTTGTCCCTGCCAGCAGGTAGGGGATCTTGGGGGACAATTACTGCACTGGTGGGGTGCAAAATAAACTTTATTAAGAAAATATAAAAACAGGGAAAAATTCAATAGTGAGGGGTATGGGGTTTGTTAAGGTAGACAATTGGGGAGGGGTTTCTTTTAGTAAACAGGATAGGGGGTTTCAATAGTGGGGTACAATACAGTGGGGTACAATACAGTTAGTAACCAATTAACACTGAAGTATAAATGTAACAGGTAGCTAACAATTTCTATGTAAAGGGTGTGTCACAGCAGCATATAACCAACTAACAGTTATGGGTAAAATGTGTTAAATAACCAACAACTCTAGGTAAAAATGGGTCACAGTGGTGTAAATGTAAAATGTGAGGTGTGTTAGAGAGAAAAAGGTAACCAATGGGGTTTTTATGCTAGACAATTGAGGTTTGGCAGCTATAGGAGAGGGGTGGGGGGTGAGCACGTGGTGGAAGGGATTAAAAGAGAGAGAGAGAGAGACAGTGGTAGAGGAATGAGGTTGGGGGGTTTATACAGAACACAGCAAAATCTTATCTATGATCTATCTTAACCAAGATTACACAAGTTAGCAAGTAACAGAACACAATGCAACGACTTACTTACAGAGAAGCTAACTTAACCACAGCTATGCAAAATGAAATTACAATTTATCTAGACTAAAGACTAAAACTAATGGTGCACCTTATACTAGGGGTAGTTCCAGAGGGCAGAGTGGTGTGTGCCCAGGATACAGCTCCAAGGGAGCGGGGAGCGGGGGGTTAACTAGTGGTGGCTGCAGCCGTTTTATTTCTAGCAGCAAAAGCGCTGCTGTGAAGCTAAAAGCAGATTACAGATACAGACCAAGGAGTTAGCTTGGGTCTGCCTACTGGGGAAAGAAAGCCGGCAGTTGAAACAAGGGAAGTGTGCAAGAGGTTTTTCCTTACCAATCCCCAGGACAGTAGCAGCAGCAGTTTCAGCATCAGAGGACACAGAGAAGACTTGATTCGCTTACAATAATCAGGAGATCTCCAGGCACAAATTCGTTGTTCGTGGGAGGGGAGTTTAAAACAGGGGTACGCTCAAAAACAAACGAGAGAGGGGAGAGGGACCCCCAAAGAGCCCTAGCTGATCAGACCAGGTGGCAAAGCAAGGACCTTCTCCAGGGGTCTGATCAGAAAATGTCTGGTTTTAAAGGCAAACTTAGGCAGTTTCCCACCAGTACTTTTGATTGGCTTCTCTGGATACAGGGGAGGAGAGAAGGCAGGGAAAACTACAGGTAAGCATAGGCATGCCTGGGCATGTTCTGAGCCACAGGTATGACTCATATGCTCAGCTATGTGGGCACTTTAGGTCTTGCATACCTGGACAGCGCCCCCTACACCGAGCCCGGGCCTGAACAAAGGAACCAAACCAAGAAGCAGGAAGCCCCCTCCCTAGGCAGAGCAATGGCTCCAGTCAGTCTGTACAAGCCATTCCTATGAATAGGGCTATGACTTTAGTTAGCACAATGGCCGGGAGGGGCGGCCACACAGGACCAGCAGAAAGGAGAGGGGAAAAGGGAATGCAGCAGGGGGACAGCTGTAACAGACAGGGGTGAGTCAGAGGGTAGAGCCTGAGTCCTGCTGTGACTTCGATCTAAGCCCTGTCATTTTGGAGTGGGGATGCAGCTCAAGCCAAAGACCTGAATCAGAAGGGTTATGTAGTGCAGTAGGACACATCCCCACAGCTGTGAGACTTGGGTCCAGAAACTGTAAGACTAGGTTTACAGTGGAGTGTGGATGCTCAAGGGTCAGCTTGGAAACACCAAGTTCAGAAGCCCAAGTCCCACACATGTGGGTTTACAAAGCACTTGTAGACATACCCTCAGTTTTTCATATAGCATATGTTAATTTTTATTGAACAAAAGCTAACATCTGATTGGTGTCCACCCCGTGGATTCCACTCAGGGGTCAGTGTGGTCAATGGATAGGGCCCCAGACAAAGAGTCAGGAGACCTGGTTTGTGTTCATCGCTCTGCTACTGACTCATTGTGTGAAACTGTGTGAGCCACTGAGTCCCATATTTGCAACAAATGTTAAATGGAAGCTGCAGATGCCCAACCCCTCTTAAAATCAAGCTATAGGAATCTCTGGTTTGGCAAACAAAATTAGTGGCCACTTTTGAAAAAGTCACCTCTAATTTCTCTGTACCTCAATTTTCCCATCTATAAAGTTAGGATAATGATGTTTAGACTCGTTTCTAAAGCACTTTGAGATCTACAGATGAAAAGCACTATAAAAGTGGATTATAAGAAGCAAGGCTTTAGATATTATAAGTGTCTAACTCTCTGAATAACGATATCCCCTCCCCAGACAGCTCATTATGCCAGTCCAGTGTTTTCAATTTCCTTCCTTGTTCCACACTTGCTTGTATTTGACATTTTTCCACCTCACTCGAGCGGGGTGAGAAAAGAGGAGAGAAGGCTTGGCAGTGAATTATTTAGAAGTATTTTTAATAATTTGAATTCCCTCAGCCCAGCTCTCTCCCCTTTTTAGTTATCCTCTACTGCAACCCTGAGACCTTTGGGGCTGTTGGAACGTGATCCCATATTAGCTGCTTGCGAGTGGCCTGCACCTTCCCCTTTTGGTGTCCTCTACTGCTTCTTAACACTGTTAAGATTGTATGAGCCAGGCTCTGAGCTGCCTAGATTTTCTACTGCTGGCATTTTGTTTTCAAAGGACCATTGCTGTGGCCATTCAAGTCTCTGCAAGCAGTGAAAAGACTCTGAAAGCCTTTGAAATTTATGAGGCTCCACAGCATGGTCAGAGTAATGATGAGCATGAAAGAAAAGCTTTGATTTGTTTAAAATGTTGGTAGACACTATATAATTAAAAAGATGAGAAGATCTGGGGTTTTGTTTTGTTTTTAAATGCAGGTTATTCTGAATCACTGATTTCCACTCTGCTACACATTAGGCCTAATTCATCCTTGATTGTTATCCAATGACTTCACTGTTATTACATGCAGGATAAATCTGGCCCTTGTGTCTCAGCACACTCAAGGCATGTGTATATTAAATGATGAATGCTGAGTCTGATGTATGTATTCACTTACTTAGATTATAAAGTACCTTAATACAAGGACCACATAATTACTGGGGTCAAGAAACTTTTCCGTTGATGTAAAAATGTTGACAGGGAATATACAAATGAAGTGGACGTGTCTTGCCTGGAAGAGCTTACTATCATTTTACAGAGGGGGAAAAACCCAACACTGGGCTGTAGGAGTACATGATAAAATGTTAGCAGACTTGCATAGAAGCTACGAACACAGACTATATTCTAGGGGACAGTTACTTTTTCATTCTGGTAATAATGTTGCTGCTTATATTATATCACTCCAGCTTCTCAAAAATGGAAGCAGCCATTTGAATCTGCCTCTGGCATTAGGGGACGATGGGCAACAGAGCCTCTTTGACAAGTGATTCAGACAGCTGAAGCATTTCCTGAGACTGGGCCTCAGCCTCACAGGTTAACAGCAGTCCCATAGTTCTCGGGGGGAATAGCAAAAGGCATCTAGGGTTTAGGTCATTCTGCCCTACTCGGGAGCAGACTCCTCAATACTGCAGGCTGGAGGTAACTACATGGTGCTGCAAGAGGTGAATGGCTTCCAAAAAAGAGTCACAGGACACAGGCAGTACCACAACAAATGATGAGTTACTTCCAGGGTCCAATGTGAACAGTGGAGGGGGAAAGTGGATCCCACACAGATACGATTCCAAACCGTGACGCTCAGGTCTTACTCCCAGTCTGAACTTCCCCAAAATTCAAGGGAGTTTGAGCTGGGTCTTTTGTTTGGGCCCATCTGTAGTCACAAGAAGTTTGGATCAGAATAGGGGAAAGTGCATTCCCCACAAGCAGTGTCTCTTTCGTGCAAGGGGCAGAACAAATGCAGGTGAACCAAGAAGGAGTCAAGAGTATAGTTGCAGCTCTGTGGTGCTACTCAAAGCAGTAGCCTGTGGAGAAGGAGCAGCAGCCTCAGCAGCACAGGAATGTGGTGCTGTTCAGAGCAGTGACCAGCAAGGAGTACTGCAAGCTGGTAAGATAACAGCAAGACATCGTGTCAATGACAATGATGGTTTTCAACATGTACCTAGGAAAGAAAAAGGCCAAGAATAAAATATTGCCCAATACTGTAAAGGAAATAGAACAATGAAATGACATGATCCATGTCTCCTAGCCTAGCAAACGTTCAGTTGTTTTATTAGATAATATAGATAGAATCAGGTTTATTAGCCCCTTTCATAAACTAGATAGGTTTAGACATGTTTAATCTATTAAAGTAATAATCTGTTATTATACTAATATGATAATTTTGGGAAGATAATTTATGTTAGATTTCTGGGCAGCTGTTATTTGGTGAAAAATCTGAAAATCCAAGTATTGTGAAATCAATGAAACAAGAAAAGATTATTAAAGTATAATTACATGGAAGCATTTGAGGAATTACAAAGGAGTTCACAGTATCAAAATGAACATTTTCATAGAGCTACTGAATTGCTTATGTCATACCTCATGTCAACATTTATCCAGGGAAGAAAGTTGATTGGATAGATATATTAAAAACAGAGGAAGAAAAGTACTTGAGATTTTACACAGTTTGGAATGAAGCAAAAATTGAAATGACTTTAACCCAGGTTAATGAAAAAAATACTGGAGTGGTTAGTTTTAAATACCATAAGGCTTGTTCAGAGAGGAGAAGATTATGGAGTGTGCCAATTCTAGAAGCCCATGTCTGCTTGCTCCATAGCAGCTTCAGTATCCAGAGGAACGATGAGCTGGCTGCGCAAGACCACACACCTGCTCAATAGTAAGAAGGTGCTGAACAGCTCAGGGGATGGTAGCAGAGCCTTGAGCCTGAGTTGGGCTGAGAGGAATATGGGATTTGATTGCAAAAGGCTGAAAGGGCCATTACATGGCTGCTTCTGAGGGAAAAATATCCTTTGAAAATAACAGTTGTGTGTACGGCTCTGATCAGCAGCAGCTCTTGTGGTGAATTTGTGCTGGACAGGACCCATAATCTGTGATCAAGGAAGTGTTTGATATCACATGGTTGTAAAACTTTAACAAGTTTTAATTAGAATTTAACTATTTACCAGTGTCAAGGCAGACAGGTAATATACAAGATAGATTGACAGGAATCTAGCACAGCCTGAAAAGTGTGTAGTGTTAAACAGGGCAGGGTATGGCCAGGGTGGACTGGGGATGAGTGGATTAAGGCGCTGATACTGTTCCTATTTAAATCAATGCCCAAATGCTCAGCACTGTGATGGAACAGGGTTGTGCCCTATATGCATTCCCACTGCATTTTCTATCAGTAGAAATCCAGTATTATGTTTGCTGCCTCCAAAAAGCTGCGTATACATCAGCCCACTAGGTTAGCTGAGGACACACTCTATACTTCAATATAACAGCACTTATATGGTTTATAGTAAAATTAAGAATGAGCTTATTAACAAAGAACAGAGATTTAAGTGATACTGAGCAAAAGAAAAGGACACAGGTATGGTTACAAACAAAACAAAACATGCTTCCTAGAGACTAAAAATTAATTTTAGCAAGTTACAATCTTTGCTGATGCTGTTTGTTCACTTACATCAAGTTACCAGCATCTCTAGCCCTTTAGGTCAGGGGATTCAACCTTCAGAGAATCAGGATCATTTGTTCCCTAAATGATGGATAACTAGAATGTCTTTTTTCTCCCCCTTAGATTTTTCCAAAGTCCATTGTCTTCATCTCAAGAGCCAGGAAAACCTCCTGGGTGGGTCAGGGGATGCAGATTCCGAATCTTCATGTGCTCTGTAAATTGATTCCTCTACCACTTATTAGCTTAATTGTTTTGTTTACCTTATATGTAAATGTCCTTTCATTGTCCTCTGCCTGTAAGCAAGCTGGTCTGACAGGTAAATCCACATTCCTTTGTCCAGGGTAGACTTGATTTATTCACAGCCTCAAAACACATTTTCAAAACACAATTCCAGATCACATCCATAATTCCTTATACACAACCCTTACATACACCATGCAATGATTTTCGGGACCAGTCTGTACCTTACATAACCTTACATACCTTACATAACATCTCTTAGATACATATGATAACTTTGTATTGAGTATGGTGACCACATCAGGTCTGATATGAGTTACGGTATAGTGACCCTTTTAGCTTTGAAGAACTCTTAGGGTCACAAAAGTCTAATATACTGATTGTATGCTCAGATTGTTTTATGCTTTCACAAAGCTATCAGTAGCTTCTCACTAATGTGACAGAGCTACATAATTAACTGTATTTCCATGCATTACTAACCAGAAAAACCATTCTGGTACCATTGTGCTTCCAGTCAGCTCATCTATGCTAATGTACTCCACCAAATCAACATCCCCCAGGGCTATAGTTTGAGCACTGTATAGAATAATTATATAATGGGTTGGAGAAGGATGTTTGTGCAGTAGTCATTCTGGATATCCAGCTGTATTGTTAGTACTGTTCCTCTATACATGTAGCATACATATTTTTATAATGTTAAAGAGTAGCGTGTGAAAATGTTGGTGTTTTATTCTTCAGTGTCACATATTGAAATGTTCATTAAACATGCAAGTAAAACCCTATGTAGTGTAGTGTGAAATGAATGCATAATTTAGAGAAATGTTTATGTGTTTTGTGGGTTATTTGCTGCCATTCCTGTCTACGTTTTATTAAATCAAATTTGCTAACGCAACCAGACATGCTTAAAATTGAGGGTGTAAAATCTGCATTTATAGATTTTTTTAAAAATACTGATAATATATTAATAAAACTTTCTGGAGAATTTAGCAGGTTGCTAAGATCCAGCTAAATGTTATGTTTTTTAAAAAGTCTAAAAAGTATCATTTTTGGCAGGTAATTTCCTGCATTATATATTCAGCAGGTCAGAGTAAATGCAACAAATGAAGACTGTCTGCCCAGATGTATGTAAAGTACGAAGCTAGTTATGTGAATCACTAGCCTTTCAGATTTCAAAGGTTAACTTGGGAGATTCCATACTAAATCTCTTCACTCCTCAAAGTTCCATTACCTTCTGTCCCCCATAAAACACAGCAAGCAGCAGCAGATTCATGTTAAATTTGATACCATCACACAAATTGTGCTCCTCGTATGAATTGCCCCCGCAACACAAAAAAAACCAATTCTGCTGAAACAGGAGTTTTATTAGATAAATTGGGAATTAACTTTATCTTGAAATGTGTATGTTGTTAATGGAAAAGGTAACAGTTTCTCAATATTACTATAATATTTTATATAATCACAGGGTTCAATACTGTATTCATAATGGAAATGCAGATTCACACCATAAAGCTTCTACTTTCACAAAGCTCAATGAAGTAGAAAATCATTTTGTGGTTAAGCCAATGATCACCAACTCAAACCCTTAATCTGAATCTCTAGATTTTAAATGCATCAAGAGTCATGAATGATTTAGTCATGCAATTCACTGTGGTTTGCAAAGCACTGAGAATAACACGGGTTGAAAATGTGTAATGGTTCAGAGACTTGCATTTTTAGCTGATTGTTTCTTTCTAAACAGACAATGGAGAGTGTGTGTGTGTGTGTGTGTGTGTGTGTGAAAAGCCTTACCAATATTTTGATTTTTTTTCTAGCATTTCAATTAAGTTTTCATTTGTTAGAAAATCATTTTATAACTACAAGTGCCATGCTGATTTCTATAGTAATGTATTCTTCATCTATGGAGAAATTACTGAGTTCAGTGCTTTTATAGCTTTATCATGCTGTAGCTGTGGGATGAACTACTTTATTTAAACTAATCTATGTTACAAGGCTCACTAAACATTTGGGATGAGATTTTTATACAAGCTTAAAAATTGGGCTGGTTGAAATTTTTTTGATGAAATGTTTCACTGGAAAAAGGGAGGAAAGTCTAAAAGAAGACAGAAAGTGAAGAAAAAACATCTTCTCACATTGTTTATTTTTTTCCCACTGAAAAAAAAGTTGGAATAAAGTAAAGTGAGTGATAGTAATGGAGAAAAACTCACTTTTTTATTACTTTCTGCTGGAAAAGTTTTTAAAAGTCCCCTCTCCCCACACGCAGACTTTCTTTCACTATTTACTTTGCCCCTTTATTTCACATGAAGGAAAAAAGGGGGGAATAAATGAGAGAAGGGGGAAATAAAATGCAAAATTAAAAATTTTGTTTTGAAAAATCTTGTTTTGAAATTTTTTGTTAAAAAGTGAAAAAATTCACATGAAATGATGTTTTCTTTTGAATTTTTTTACAGAAAGAAAAACCCAACATTTCAACCAGCTCGAGTGCAAAAAAAAGTTCTCTTGAACTGTTTGCTTGAAATATGGGTTAACAGTGTGTATAGCTGTAAAGGTACAGGTACAATACTACAGTATATAACTGTTCTTTATGTATGTTCTGTATGTAGAATTATTTATAACACTTACAATTACATAAAAGTCTATACACATCTCAGTTAGGGGTTTTATGGACTTGTAAAAATTAGTTCAAGCATGAAATTGATGCCAGAAAAAGTGTTTGGTTTTCTGTAATATATGTATTTTAATTAATAGAATTGTTAACTTGGAGATGTATAATATTGTTAAGTGCAGATAGTTTGCTTCGTGCTGTACAAGATTCAAAATACAATGTCCTCGCAGCAAGTCTCTATCCACTCACCAACACACACCTGGACAGTGTATAGAAACTCAGGGTGTATAGGGGAAATAGTGCTTTGGAGAGGGCTGAGCCCCATGGCTGCATGGAAGACTCACTTGACACCCCCCCCCCCACAAGCACAGATATATTGGGGCACAATATTGCCCATTATAAATGTTATGGACTACTTTCTTGTAGGAAGGAGTCTTTAGAGGGGATTTGAATGAAGAGGGGGTAATGGCTTGGCAGACAGGAATAGAGAGGGCATATGGGAAAAGGCACAAAGACAGCCAAGAGAGAAATAAGCTTATTTTAAAAAATACCCATCTTGTTCAACATCTGAACTTATCATATTAAAGAGACATCAGCAAAGGAGAAAATGTTTATCTGTCCAATGGTTCTACACAGACCCTACCTCTGTGGTATCTTTAGGAATGTAAATAATATGTCTTTAGGATAAATGGTATTAAAATTCATGGCATCACTGAGAGGTTTTGGGTAGTAACATGGAGGGGGAATTTGTGTAGGAAGATAAGAAAAGACCCAAGAAGGTGAAACTGGCTTAGGGCTCGGAGAAGAGCTCAGGAAACAGAAAGGGGGATGTTGAAATATATATACATAGAAACATTAAAGAATGTACTTCTCAAACAATCATAAGCAGGCTATTACTGGTGACATGAACAAACCACTCATGCTTATCTCTTGTGACATGTGGTCAGAATCTCTGTTTGGAATGAGAGCTTTGTTTTGTTCAGCTGGGCGGCGAGAGTGGGGGAATACATCACTCCTTATAAAGACACACATTTATATTCATATTATTCAGCATTGCTCTCAGAAAAAATAATGCCAGAAAGGTACATACTATTACAAATGTAATTCAAATCTTATTGTATACTTTTTTGAAATGTAAATAGTCTGAAATATGATATTATCCAGATAGGGGCCAAACGTCTGGGACTAAAAGGACAGAATGGAAAAGCACAAGAAGGCTGAAAGGAGGTCAGAAGACTTAGGGATAAATCCTAGTCTTGGAGGTGCTGCTACTGAAAACAACATAAGAAAACCATAAACTAACTTGGAACCTGTGTAATGTGGATGGATTAGAGAGCATTCTACATCGGCACATGTGTGCCCTGGCAGTATGCTCAGCTAATGTGATGAGGGATACATTGCATCCAAAGATATGTGGGATGTCCACAATCCAGCAAAAAATGTGGCTATCCGCAGCAAGATCTAGCAGGCAGCAGATATAGGAAGAACACTCTCCCTGGTGAAAGGAGGAGTAAAAAGGACCTCACAGAGCTTGTGTGGGCCTGTAATGAGAGATACTGCCCTGCTGTTATATTCTTGATTTGATACATGTGCAGTCATATGACACTACTGCCACTGATCAAAGTGAGGATTTAGGTCCAGATTTTTAAGTGCCTAAATACCTTTAAATATCTGGCCCTTAGCCTACAAAGTGAAGGAGTAGATTTTAGCACAGTGGGTGTTTTGTATTTAAAATATACCACGGTGTAAGTAAAGGCTGTAATTCCAGATCGGAGTCTGATAACAACCATTGGCTTTTACTTGCCAGGTTTATTCTGTCACCAAAACACCTTAATTGAAATTACTACCTTGTTAGTAAAACTGGTGATACATTATTCCTGATATGACACTTGAAGATCCTTTTAATTGGAACTATACTAAAATCATAGCTTCATGTCATGTTTTTATGAAGAGATAAACTATAGGTTGAGATTGTCCCTTCCTTTATCAGCCCCTCCCATGGAGAAACCCACAGGACATTCCATGCAGATCCATTTTGTAGAGTTTCCAGACAAGCATTCCTTCCGGCAGGAGGGCTGATAAAAGAGGCAGGGTCTCCCAACACTGCCATCATGGGATCCATGCTGAAAGGAAGCCTCAATGGCACAAATGCAGAGATGTCCGCTGTGCTATGGCTTCTTCAGGATGAATTCCTCAGTGCCATGCAGTAGAAGCCACAAAGAAGACCAGCAGAAGTTAATGGTGCATCCACAGGGTCAGCAATAAAGCAAACAGCACCTGGTCCCTGGCATCATCCCTTCCAACCCTTTACGCTCCCCCCCCAAAATAACACACAGGCCCAGGAATTGGGTGTGGGGGGAAGAGCTAATGTTGTAGAGTGCAGACTCTCCCTCTTTCCATGTCTGAAGAGATCTGCTGCATCTCAGTCCCCTCTACCTATAGAAGCAGAGGGAAGTGGGGGGTGATCTAGCCCATGTTTTCCACTCTCACCAGACATTCAGAAACTTGATTTTTAATGGTATGTCATGCTCATTGCAATTTACCTGGAGTCTGATGAGTTAAAGGTGAAGAACTCAATAGTGAAGACTTTCTACTTCTATCACAGTGGCAACTCGTGGCTCGGTTAACCAGTACTATATGTCCTAACGTGGCAGTTGGACCCTTAAATCAGACATGACAGAGGACATTTTCAATTTGCATACTTTTATGCTGTACTTCATCTTTGTTGAACCTTCATTGATCTCTTGAATGCTGAATAATCATAGGTCTCTTACTAGCAACAAGAGGTAGTTTTGTTGCCATTCTCTGCTGTCTATAAACTATATGTGAGCTTGATGGATTAAACAATGTTTATCTAGCGATGTTCACTCTAACAGTGTATAGATTCAGCTTTCCCACACTATAATATGAACAGTTGTCGACTTTAAATGGGAAGCACCTATCTCATGGTGGCAGCTATATGCATAAGGGAGCAAAGAGGAGAAGTAGGAAGGGCCTGAGCTCTAAAGAGTCAGGATTCAGATGTCAGAAATTACCACAAACACTTCCCTACGCATAATGGTGTGACCGTGGTGGACAGGAGGTATTTATAGCTGGCAGGGTGAGGAGCAGCAAAAAACTGATTTGGAGGCACATGCAAAAGTCCTGGTTCTGGTGTGGCGATTTATATAATAGAAATATAATAGAAAACCAAATAATTATTCTGACTCTTGTTCTTCAGCCTCAAACAGGTCAGTTTGGGCTAATTCAGAGCTTTTTCTGGAGACTGCTATCTTGTGCTCTTAGATTCTGAGGGGAATGAAGGAGCCTAAAACCAGTGTCAGGCCCCCTTTCCCTTGTATTCATCATCCCTTACTGCCATTGCCTACTGCTGGCTGCTCTTTCCTGTTTGGGATGCAGCACAAAGGAAAGCAGAGAGGTGGCCTAGATGCCCACTCAGCAGATGCCACAGCAGTCCTTGGCAGCCTGGAGGAGCAAATGCCTGCAGATACCTGAGAATCCTCCTGAGATACGAGCAGACATGCCAGGGGGCTGCAGACCAGAGTACCACGCAGGATGCATGACTCTATGCAGTTCTGGATAGAGGTGAGCAATGTTAAAAACATGAGTTGGGATGCACTATGTGTTCTGTCTTTTGCTCTTTACACAATGTGTGTAATATGAAGGAACCACACAGGCTTTTCCTTGTATATACAGATGGTATCTGGACCCCACTGAGCCTAACTACATATACACTGCCACTATGGCAGGGTTCTGTTGGCTTCTGGAATAGAGTGACGACCACCGGAGGGCTCACAAACTATTAAAAGGGATACTACCCAATTCTTATATACCACAATATGGAACTCAGCCTTAACTATAGCCTGAATTACTATGGAAAAAGTTTGATTAATCAATTAATGTATTTGATAGCATGTCAGATATCCAAGCATACTCACAAACGTATGAGCCTACAGTCGAACAAAAGTTCAAAGCAAATAATAATAGAGAACTGTCTGAATTCCAGAGTACCGCCCACTAATTATTTCACTTCTGGACTTTTCAGCCAGTCCCCACCCCCACCCCACTTACTTGATGAAATCCACACTGCTGGGGTGGGAGGCTTGACAATACAGTATATACCTAACATGCTGAACATGTAGGGAAAATATTTAATGAGTTAATCCTATACTGCAAATGAAATTCATTTAACTGCATATCTGCAATTCCAGCATATGGAATAAAAAGACAAACTGCTATACAAGCTGAAATTATTTCATCCTGTGATCTTTTCAGGAAGAATGATTGTACAACTAAAAAACAAAACACCCAGTCCTGCAATACTTTTAACATTTGTTGTACAGAGTTGGTCAAAAAATGTTCAAGGGAACAGTTTTCTGTTAGAAAATGCAGCTTTGTTGAAATTGAAATGTTTCACAGGAACATGTTGATTCTTTGAAATTCTCTATAGAAATTTTTTTCAATGTTTTGTCTTGATAATATTGAAACATTTTGATTAGATAAAAATGTCTCTTTTATATTATATTACAATATTTTTGTTTTATTATATTATATAACACATATTTAATATTTTAATGTACTATAAAGTCAAAAATTATTTTAATTTTAGGTGCCTAAACTTGAGACTTAATACCTAAGTGGATCTGGGCCTATATTACCTAAGCTGATCCTTCTACTCTAATTTCACCTTTAGTTACCATAGTTACTGCTTAATAGCAATTGTTGCACTTTGGAGCTCAATTTCTTCAACATCAGATGAGATCATCAGTATCACAGATAACTGCACTGTATTCCCCATTCTCAGCTCCTTTCCTGCTGAAGTTTGCCAGAAGATTGCAAATCAAGCTTACCATATATTACTGACAAAGCTTCCATGGTAAAGAACCACAAATTATAGGTACAGAGAACTTATTTCACACCTCATTGGAATTAAGCCTTGCAGAAGGTATCACCTGTTTAGTAGTATTTAACAACCTAATAATTTAAGATCAGAATTAAAGCATTTTGTATTCAATTGAAAACCACAGGGAGGGATCTCAGTAAACTGAGCCCAGTTGCCCCGATTGGCATTGGAGGTAGGATGCTGAGTAGAGCTAGTAGAAAAACAAATTTGTCCCTATTAATGAAGAATTTTGAATTTTTTCAATATACTCTAACCCTTAGGTTCTCCCTCCCGCCACTCTTACAAATAAGTGCAATAGGATATTATTGTCTACAAATGGTTAAATTTTATTTTCAGTTTCAAGAGCCAGAGCCACTCTCTAACAGTGAAGTGCCTCCTTGCACTGATTCATCAATGACTCAGAAGGAAGAGTATCCACTCATGAGTCACCACATGTGTTTTATAACTGGAGTGTTCCATCTGAGTACTGACCAGGCCCCACCTTGCAGAACTTGTGAGCACTGATGAGATCACAGGAAAAGGTGGTGCAGCTATCAGCTAGAAATATAGTCAGAGATTTTTCAGCTCCTTTGAAGTTTTGACTTCAAAAGTACTTTGTACGCTACATTTTTGGTTTTGATAACTAAAAGTAATTTTTAAGTGCTGGTGTGACTTTGTGAGGCTTGAAAGGTTATGCTGATAAAACACCTATTTATATTGCATCAGAATAATTATCTTGATACTAACTAGGAAAGGGGGTTATAATCTTGGGAGATTTACAAAAACTGTATTAGTTAGACCTGGGGGTAAAAAACTGTGGTCCATAATTCTTAGAAAACCGGAAGGTCTCATGGTACTGTTTCTTCTTCTGGAATATCCTCTGTAATATCAAGAGAAATTTCTCAGTGGCCTTTGCCTTTTAGTATCATGTTAGATTTTCTCTGTACAGAACTGTTATTTACCCATTCTCATAACACAAGAACGAGGGGCCACCAAATGACATTAATAGGCAGCAGGTTTAAAACAAACAAAAGGAAGTATTTTTTTCACACAATGCACAGTCAACCTGTGGAACCCCTTGCCAGAGCATGTTGTGAAGGCCAAGACTATAACAGGATTCAAAAAAGAACTAGATAAATTCATGGAGGATAGGTCCATCAATAGCTATTAGCCAGGATGAGCAGGGATGGTGTCTCTAGCCTCTGTTTGCCAGAAGCTGGGAATGGGCTACAGGGAATGAATTATTTGATGATTACTTGTTCTGTTCATTCCCTCTGGGGCACCTGGCATTGGCCACTGTCGGAAGACAGGATACTGGGCTAGATGGTCTGACCCAGTATGGCCATTCTTATGTTCCTCCTTACTTCCAGTTGCTTCTACAGGCATCCAAACTTTGCAAAGCAGAACAAAGGCACCTATTAAAACAACTGGAAATGAGGAAGAGCTAACACAGCTGCCACCTCTAAGGGCCACTTCTACATAAGAGAAGGGGAGGAAACAGGAACTGCCTTTAGGGAGCTGCTTCTAGCTAGCCTCACCTTGCCTGTGAGAGGACTTTATTCTATCAAAACCCTGTCCTCCATTTTGTATCTCTTCCCTAAACAAATGTTCCTGGTGTAGATAAACAGTTTTAGTTTTAGTGAGGGTCAGATTCTCTGACTCTGCTTTCCTAGTAAGAAAGGATAAAAAAGCAGCAGGAAATAGAGGATTCTAAACTAGAATTTTTTTGCTTACTAATTTGAAATAGGGAACAAGGAAAAGAAGAATTGCTGGGAGGTGACAGGAGAGAGAGTTGTGTCACCATGATTTAGCCTTTATCCAACCTCAACTCTCTCAGTTTGGAATGGAAAAGGAGAACAGAAGTGGGGAAAGGGAGGCAGAACCTTTACTCTTACAAGTGTCTCTCCAATGAGAATGAGAACTTCTAGGCCCAGGGCTACACTAGGGGAGGGGGTCGATCTACGATACGCAGCTTCAGCTACGTGAATAACGTAGCTGAAGTCGGCGTATCGTAATCGACTTACCTGGCCAGGAGGACGGCAAGTCGATCACTGCCGCTCTCCCGTCGACTCCACTTCCACCTTTCGATGAGGTGGATTTCCGGAGCCGACGGGGAGCGCTTTCGGGGATCGATTAATCGTGTCTAAACGAGACGCAAAAAATCGATCCCCGAAAGATCGATTGCTACCCGCCGATCCGGCGGGTAGTGAAGACAAGCCCTAGGTAAACTCTATTCCTTCGACACTCTCTTGCCTGAGCCATCCTCTGGAATATCAAGAGGAATTTCTCAGTGGGCTCTGCCTTTTAGTAATCTCTTGTGCTTTCCCAATGGAAGAGATCTCTAAGAGAAATTTTGAGACCAAGGTCATTATCAAGGGATCATTTTTTTCTGTTGTCATGTAACTTCACATAGCTTATCTGCAGTTTAAAATATACCCTTATAATCGAAGGCTCACATTATGGAAGGATGTGAAATAGTGAAACCACAGCAGTTTTATGGCCTAAGCTTTCATGAGAGAGACCATCAACAAAAAATTAACTATCTAAAGGCTTTTGATTCTCTGATTAAAAGGGTTACTGTATCTTGATTCCCCATATCTTGAATTGTTAGAACTGATTCGTAAAGGTTGATTAGTAAAAGATATACAGGATTAAAGCTTTAGCTGATGGTAATTGACTCTTTGAATTATTCATTGCAAATAAATTGTCTGAAAATGAGCCCTCTTTTTTGGGCTACTGAACCAATCACAAATTGGCCCTAATTAATATGATTTCATAACTAGTCTGTAAATTAAGCCTGAATATTTGCCAAACAATATGAAAGAATAATTTCCAGCATACAAGTCAGTAAGCAAACTGTTCACATTGATAATGCATTGAGCCATTAGGGATGTTGGCATCACTTTTAACTTGAGGCTGCATTAACTTAACAGAGTGGCCCCTTCCATCCTGGGGAACCTGCCTTCCAGCAGAAGGATTGCAGAAACAACCAATTTCTGGAGAAGTCCTGGCAGGGTGGTTCCAATAGAGCAATGCTGTAGGAAACCATGATGTTCACTGAAGTCTTATTGCCTCTGTTTGATTCTTGGTTATTGTGACGGGGTGTACTCGCCCTGCACTGGCCCTGCAGGGGTTAACCCTTTCAGCTGGTCACCGACCACACACACCTTCAGTGGCTCAATAGCATGAAGGATAGCAACACATGGATTATGAGGCGGTACCTTTCCCTCCAGCCTCATGACTTCTGCGTATCATGTTGGCCAGGCAGGACCCACATGAATGCAGATTTCTTCTCCTGAATGGGTGGGGAAGATGGATATAGAGAGCCACCACTTGACCCTATCTCAAGGGTGCAGGGGAGTTTGTGACGGCGTGTACTTACCCCCACACTGGCCCTGCAGGGGTTAACCATATCCTGTGGGACAAGGGGACCACACCCCCTCGTCCTTGCTGGGCATACTTCAACTGGAGGCAGGGGCATCAGAACAGGGGGGGCAATGGGGCATGACCCCATCACTTTTAAAAGTGGGAGGGCTATGCCCTCCCATTTTTTCTGACATAAGGGCAAGTGACAGGGGAGAGGGGGTGGAGAGGAGCAAGGCGGGGCCTTGGGGGGAGGGGTGGTGTGGGGGCAGGGCCATGATTGCGCACTGGTAGCCCCTTCACTTTTAGGGAGCTTCTGTCACTCTTGACTGGAGGCAGACTATAGAAGATGGTAGTCCAGTTCAGTCTGGGATGACCAGAGAGGAGAGTGGACATGTGTTGAAGGCTCCTGCCCAGAAGCAGTCAGAGCCCCAGGTCGCAGAGACCAGCCATGCCAAGACCTTAGAGAGTACCTGGTTGTCCACTGAGGCCCACAGTGGGTCGGAGTTGCCAGAAACCTCGCTCACCCACCAAGTACCTCAAGGAAAAGGAGGACCTGCAGACTATGGAGCAGGAAGACAGGTTAGGAAGAAGTCAAGGAGAACCAAATGTTGGTCCAGTTATGGTACTGGGAATGGAATCAGCATGTTTCTGTGGGACTCCCGCTGACCCAGTGGCAGGACCACTCACCATTGATAGGGCCCTGGACTGGGACCCATTGGATCAGGAGGGCCCGGGTCCCCATACCCCTGGCCACCAGCCCCACCACTGTGTGGCAGCCTGTTCCCCTTTGGCTGCAAGACCCGAGCTTGTTGCTGACTTACCCCAGCCAGGAGGCTGTGGAACCCTAGATGGTGGGGGCTGCCTTCCCAACCCTATTGGCTCTGGCCACTAGGCCACCCTGCCTTGCCCTAAAGTGTAGCCCTACTAACTCTGGCTGCTAGGCCACGTTGCCCCACATCAAAGGGTGGCCCTATTGACTACAGGAGGGTAGCCACTTTGATGTTGATCCAACACCCTTTGATGAGGTGTACTTACAACACAACAGTTATTTACTAAAACAATCTGGACTTTGGATGTTTGGGTGAGCCTGATTCTTCTAGGTTATAGGTAAGAGTTATTGTATTGATTCTCTCAATAGGCATTTGGCTTTCAAAATATTAATTCTAGTAGTGTTTTTCTTTAAAAGTTAGAAGTGGAATAGATGTATTTTAATAATTCTATTGTAGAATTTAAAATTGAAAATGGTATATTCTGTGGGGTGGACTTGTGGATTTTGAGGGGTTTTACTGTCCTTTTTTATGAGTGGGAAATCAAATATACTGATTTTATGCTGTGTCTAATGCTTTAATCTATCTCATGACTCTGTGTATTTTGTTAACAAGATACAAAAAACTTTTAGGCTGACTATTTTCAAAGGGGAAAAAAGTATTTAACAGTGCTGATAAATAGATTATTAAAAGATTATTAAAACTGACATAATTTCAAAAATGTAGCTTTCACCCATTATGTGGACCATTTACTTTTTGCATTGATCCTACATAGGTGGACTCCTATAATTGCAAGTTGCAAGATTGGGGCTTTTGTTTCATTTTCAGCTTCTTACGCATTATCACCAGGCTGCAAAGTCAGGGTTGCTAATGCTGCCGCAAGCTATTTAAATCCATCAAATGGTTTTACTAAAATAAAAAAATAGTGAAATTTTTATTAACATTTTGTGTTGGGCCTTAACTTCCTGACATTGTCCCTTTTAAAATTTCTGTCTATCTTAATTTTTTTTCCTACAGTGCCCCTCGTAGTATCTGAGCTCTGTTTGTCATTTATAAAAGAAAGAGCTGTGTAATTATGTACAGTTACGTTGCAATGCCACCTAAGTGATTGAACTAAGATTTTTTAAATTTGTACAGATTTATTTGTGGAGTAATAGCAGGGATCTAGCTGTTTTCTGTATGTTCAGTTTAACCACATAATGGCCAGAATACAACACAGAATGTTACCCGGTAAGAGCCATATACATCTAAATCCTTTTTGGTTTGACACATATGATTTGTTAAAACTAGCATGCAACCTTCTCAATGGGCGTAATGCCACTCTGATAGATGAAAATTAATGTAGGCTTCCCAGAGATTTGATGGGCCAAATTCATTTCAGGAATAAACCCACTAACAGCAATGGAATTGCACCAATTAGCAGGTAGCTCCAGTATGTTCAACAAAAAAATTTAGAACAGCAGGGCTCCTAGAAGAGTTTTCATGCCACGTGGCTGTAAGACTAAGCTATTGCAACTTCAGGCCAGAAATGGATTATGTTTAAAATAAAAAATGGTTTCTGTGGATGCCTAAGGCAAAAATTTGGATCAGATATAATGAGTTACGTTTTTAGCATAAGAGAAGGGGGAGCAGTTACTTGCAAAATTGCTTTTTGCTCCTCAGATCCTCCAAACTAGCTTTTTTGAGTGGATTCCTCACTCTGGAGAATGATCAATCAGCCAGACCTTTGACAGTTGATCTTGGAGTTTTTGGTGTTTTCTAACCAGAGCTACTCTAAGCACTTGTTTTTCCAAGTAAATAAGTTACATAACTGATTCATAAATAGAAACATATTTCAGGAAAGCAACATCTTTAGCTACCTTTTGAAAACTAAGAGCCATTCTCTAAGCATCTAGGAGGGTCATAATAGATTAAAGCTAAGATACTTCCGACATATTTCCAGGAAAAATGTTCATAGAATCATAGAATATCAGGGTTGGAAGGGACCTTAGGAGGTCATCTAGTCCAACCCCCTGCTCAAAGCAGGACCAATCCCCAATTTTTGCCCCAGATCCCCAAATGGCCCCCTCAAGGATTGAACTCACAACCCTGGGTTTAGCAGGCCAATGCTCAAACCACTGAGCTATCCCTCCCCCCTTATGTTATCTTAAGCAAGACTGTAATTACTTAGACTAAAGCCTCCTGCCATGGTTCTGTTGCATGGAGGAGGGGTTAAGCAGTAAAGTGGCTGTGCAGAGAAGCTTTACAACCCCCTGTCCATCATGGACCCAATTTCTTTGTTTCTCCTCCCATGTCTCCCTCTCTGTCTGCACCATATATGTAGGGATGAGAAGTGTTGTAGATGGGCTGGGGAATAGTTTGAGATGGCCACTGGGTCTCTAAATTACATGGATCCACTGGTCCCAAGCCATGTCTTTTGTGTGCGAGAAAGGGGCATAGCAGGTTGTAGCTGCTACTATGAATCATGAGCTAGTCTAGATCTTTGTCCATGCTAGCATTTTTCAGGAAATCTACTATTGCAGTACCACTGGTGCAACTTTTTGTTGACAACAATGGTAAGATCACTACAGTAAACAGATCAAAGGCATTTTTATTACTGTGCCATCTAACCCTCCTTGGAGCTCAGACTCTCAGAGCAGGGCTAGATAACTTGATGATAAACCATTTACACTAGTGCTTCAACCATTGTTCCTACCAAAGGTAATGCAATGATGGGGAGATTTCATGAAAAATGTGATTGTGGCCACTTCTTGACTATCAAGGGGACCTATGCTATCCTTCCGGAGACAGGAACTATCTAACTCCATCCTCTGCGGAATTCCCACAGGCAATATTTCCTTACTCAGGCTTTTCACTCAGCTCCAGAATTTCATCCAAGAAGATAGGATTAAAATAAAAAGAAAGCATTGTGTATGTGGTCTGAAACATATTGGCTAACCAAGAGTGTCCCCTTACATGGTTTGAAGATAAAATTACTGCATGTGATGCACGTGAATGGAGAAACAGAAAAATATCCCTGATGTTCCTAATCCAACTACTAAAACAGCATTATATCTACTAAGATCATGTGTAGTATCTAAAACAGATTTGTTCATATCACAAATGGGGGATATGAACATTTGTGATGTTTGTGCTCCTCAATGTTATGACATTTTTATGTATTCCTGTAGCGAGAGGGTGTGGTCTCCTGCCCTGACGGACGGGAAGAGAGCCACAACTGCCCCCTGGCAGGCATAACCGGGATACCTGCGGCCACCCCACCGGAAGCAAAGGGGCGGGGCAGGAACAGGAACTATAAAAGGCTGGCCCTCTAGCTCAGTTGGGGCAGAGCTGCCAGAGGAGCAGGATGTCTCTCCCCCGCTGCTGGAGCCCAGACCTGATGGAGGCTGCTCTTGTGCCAGAGACCTGGAAGGACTGCCGGAGCTGCCAGAAGCCGGGGACACCGAGGAGCTGTTGGGGCTGCCACTCACCATTTACCTGAGCAAGACCGACGACAACCCCAGAACCCAGGTACCCCTGGACTGAGAGTGTAGGAAGGAACCCAGGGAAGCTGAATAGGGTTCGGCTGTGTGACTGATTGCAAGCCAGCCAGCGTGTTGCAGTCGTATTTCCCTGCTGACTCAGTGGCGGACCACTCCCCCACTGTTAGGGCCCTGGGCTGGGACACAGTGGAGGAGGTGGGCCTGCTTCCCCCTGCCACCCCACTTTGTGTTCAGGAGGCCTGGATTGGTCTGGCACCTGCCTGAACTAGGACACTGGATGGTTTGCTGACTCTCCCACCAGAGAGCTAATCTCCCCTAGACTGCACTGTTGCTCTGCCTGACAGCAGGCCAGAGCCCCATAGCCGAACTGATTGCTGCCCTGCCCTGAGTGAGGGTGCAGGCGAGTAGAGTCTTTACTGCTCTACCTAACTGACTGTAGGTCAGAGCCCCTGCTGTATTACTGGCCCACCCTGACTGGTGGCTGTGACGTTATTAATATGAACTGTGACCGTATAGATCATTGTTGCAACCAAGGTCCTATAGTTGCAACCAAGGTCCTATAGTGTATAGTCCTCTTGTACAAAGGAGGTCAAGTAATGTGTCTATGAAAAGGTTGTAATTTTCTGGTTATGCTGTCTGTATATTTGTCATTTTTGTATTTGAAGTTATGAATATTGGCTATGTACTTGTACCTTAATGTGTTTGATTCTAAGTAGCATCAGTGAAGCATTTGGTCAGCTTCTTGAGAAAGGACTATTCTGAGTAAGTGCCCCATCAAGAAACACTTAACTGACAATGGACACCAATCCACATCTGAGGAGCCTTCCTGGAACGTTCAAGGTAGCATGGGAGTAGTGGCTGCCGCTGCAAACTGAGTCATGCATGGACATGTGACTTGCCCATGTGACTCCAAACTCCATCTTGCTGCTGTGATTTTCCACAGTAAGAACAAAGCAGAGGATATAAAAGGCTCTGGAAACCCCTCCATTTTGTCTTCAGTCCTGCTTCTTACCTCTGGAGGAACTTTGCTACGCTGAAGCTCTGAACAAAGGACTGAATGACTCATCCAAGCTGTGGATGTACTCCAGAGACTTTATTTGAACCTGCAGTTTATTCCATCACTGCTACAAGCCTGAACCAAGAACTTTGCCATTACTGTATGTAATTGATTCCATTTAACCCGTTCTAGCTCTCATCTATATTTCTTTCTGTTTATGAATAAACCTTTAGATTTTAGATTCTAAAGGATTGGCAACAGCATGATTTGTGGGTGAGATCTAACTGGTATATTGACCTGGGTCTGGGGCTTGGTCCTTTGGGATCAGGAGAATTTTTTTTCCTTTACCGGGGTATTGGTTTTCATAACTATTCATCCCCATACCCAGTATCACCACCAGCACCACTCGTTAACTGGAGTGTCTGAGGGAATTGCTTGTATGACTTCTGGTTAGCCAGTAAACCAAAGTCCCCTCTGTTTAGCTGGTTTGGTGTGCCTTAGTAATAAAGGACACTCTGCTTTGGGCTCTGACTTCCCTGCTCTAAGCAATTTGTCCTGAATTGATACTCTCAGTTGTGTCCCGCCAGAGGCCGCATCGTTACAGTGGTGTGGTCGGCAGGATCCACAGAACCAGGTCAATTAAGCTTTGGATCACAACCCCACACTATCCAAATTTGAGTTTTGGTATTGAGAGTTTTGTTGGCTAAATCAGTGACCATGAGCCAGAAAGCATCAGCAGAAGCAATGAAACTGCAAGTCCTAAGAGAGAACCTGCAATTTGAACATAATCAAAAACTGGCAGAAATTCGAATGAGAGAGAAGCAAGCCTTGGCCCAGCTACAAAAGGAAGCTGCTGAAAGACAAAAGGAAGCTGCTGAAAGAGAGGAAAGGGCTCGTAGGGGGCATATTTAAGTACTGACTGCTGAGGAGAGGCTTTGCCAAATGCAACAAACTGCCAGACTTAAGCCCCAAGTCAAAAAAGCACAGGAAGAACAGCAGAAACTGTATCATCTTGAAAGTCCAGTTTATAACAATGTTCATACTGTATGTTCTATTACTCTGAGAAGTTTTCTGTGTTTAACCTATTATGCTATGACCAGGGGGTGGAGGGTCTCTAACCTGATGGGAAATAGCTGTTTGTCTGTGCAAAAAAGCAGTTTGTCTGTGAATGAAGATTCTGAATGTCTGTCTAATGTCTCCGAAGTAAATCTGGAATTAGATAAAGCACAGAAAGAACTCATCGGTCAGGACAATGTTTCTCAGGATTAAAATGGTCAGGTTAAAGCCCTAACTAAGGAAGGAAAGGGTAGATTTTTGATGGGTGATGGATTGTTGGCTAATGCAGCTTGTAAAAATAAACCTGAAAAGGGTAACTGTGATTTGCTGGAAGTAGCTCAGTTTAGTTAAAAGAGCAGCAGTTTATCTCTTGGGAGTGGCAATGTGCCTGGTAAGGAAGCTGACCCACTCTCCTCCCAGTATTTGTCTGTAACCAGCCCTGTGTGCTGGGACAAGGGAGTTGTGTCCCACCAGAGGCTGCATCATTACAATGGTCGAGGCAGATAGACTCATTGCGGCTCTCCCAGACACTGGCCAGAGCCATTAACTGTGTGTCGCCCTGCCCTGATTGAGGGCTCCAGGCCTATAAATTTATCACTGCTCGGCCTGCCTGCAGGCCTGGGAAACTAACTGTGAGATGATTTTTCCCCTGAACTGAAGCATGCCAGAAGTGTCGTAGTGAAGGGGGCGTGGGTTCCCACTCTTGAGGATGGAAGAGAGCTGCAACCACCTTACAATTAATTATCTGTAAGAACTGGATTCTGGATTTTACCCTTTTTTTGAAATTATGATTTGGCACAGCTCGGATATTTTTTCTCATAGATTTTAACATACAGTTACTGGGATGTGTCCTCTCTGGTAAACTCTCAAAACTGTAAAAAGAAACTGAGGGTTTGTATACACTAACTGGGGGATCGACAAATGGCGATCAATGCATCAGCAGTTGATTTAGCCGGTCTAGTGGAGACCCGCTAAATCGACTGCAGATCGCTCTTCTCTCGACTCCTGTACTCCACCAGATCGAGAAGAGTAGGGGGAGCTGACAGGATAGTGTCTCCCATCGACATAGCGTACTGTGGACACCGCGGTAAGTAGATCTAAACTACGTCGACTTGAGTTACGCTATTCATATAACTCAAATTGCGTAGCTTAGATCAACTTTTTCCTTTAGTGTAGATGTAAAGCCTTATATTTGGGCTGGAGGAGTAATTCTGTTAATGGCTGAATGCTTTTTAAGTTTTTGGATACACTTGAACAGACAAGAGACCCTAGAGTGCATTCTTTTAACACTTTAGAAAATTTTGGTTTTAATTACCATTCGCCTTAATTTAAAAATGTTTTTGGAGGGAAATATATGCACAAGAGGCATTGTTAGCAACCTCTTCTCCTCATAAGGCAAGCAAACAAACAAAGACCTCATATGATATATTGAGAGACAGATGACCACTGGGTTTTTCATCTCATGAGTGATTTAGAAAATAGGAACCAAAACCGATCTATGCCTCCCCACAGAAAACATAACACTACAGTATTCACACGTACATATAACATAACCTTTAAAATCAATTGTTGGTTAATATAGTTGCTGTGGGTGGGTTTGGCACCAGTGCTCATTAAATGTGTATTAGAAAGGAGAAGTGTAAGATTGGTTGCCTAGTCTAGAGAATACAAAGGAGGAATTATTCTGGCCTAATCTAATAGTTTTTCTTTCCAAACTGTCATAAAATGTAAAATGCTGAGTGATGGTTTAAAGCAAAACTTATTGCTTGCAGTTTTTCAAGTTAATATGTACATGTCACCAGCTGCATTGTAGGTGAGCATCACATGTGACTTTTAACTACAATTTACAAGTTACAAATCCTCTAACTTGTTAGGTGTGATTAAGCTGTATAGAAATAAGAGGCAGTGTTAAACAGTTATCAGTGAACTTACCAACAAAAGACATTTTAACAGTATGGTTGCATTTAACAATATGGTATGTCCTTCCTTCCAGCATAATTTTCATCAGCAGCATCTTCTACTGAAACCAGTACTAAACTAAGACATTGGCATAGTTTTGCAATAGACAGAAATGAAAACTTTTGTTCCCTTAACAGGGAGTTAAGGTTTTGGTGACATTGTAAATTTTTTATTAGTACAACAATGGCTAGTGGAGCACAAGGTTGAGTCTTGCTCCTGGATATCTGATTCCCATAGGAGAAATTATAAATAAAGCTGTTTCAGATTGCATTTAAAACTGAGATCCAGCTTGTACAGTGGATGCATATTTAGACTGTAAGCTCTTCAGGACAGGGACTATCCTTTTTTCTGTTTCTACAATGTTTAACACAACAGGGCCCGGACCTTGGTTTGGACCTAATGTCCCACCACAATGTATGTAATACTAAGAGTAAGAAGACACCCCTAAAATTCTGCCCATAGATGCCAATGGAAGCATCCAGTGACTGGAACGGGAACCACCCATGTGCACCAGAGTTTGGCCCTGTAGCATTAAATCTGCAGTAATTAGTTTCTAAAAATCCAGACTGAAACAACTGTTTCATTTGCTGCTCAGAACTATGAATTTTGACAAGATTTGTCCTGCATTGTGTTTTCTGCTCTTACTCTAATAGCCATTGTTACAGTAACTGAAAGTAACCTGAAAAGTTATGTAAGAGAAACCTGTACTTCCTTTAATGCACTCCGAGGTCAGTTGAAGGGAGAATTAAAAAAACCCTCGGTATAAGAAAAAATACACTGCAGGCTTGTAAATCCCATGACAATATTTGATTTCTTAATAATAGAGTGTTTACACCCTTCCCCAAGAAGATGGTGAAGACTAATAAAAGCTAAACTTCATATTTTTAAAATCACAACAGACTAGTGCACTATCCTTTCACCCTTCAGAGACTTGAGTTCAAATCCTCTTTTTGAGTTAAGAAGGATGGTAATTCCCCATCTCTGGGCACCATAAAAACTGCCTGTTTGGCACAGTAGGAAGTAGCCCAAACATGTTCCAAGTCCGGATTGAGGTACATTGAGAGAGCTGGGTGAAGAAGTTTGCACAATATCAGGGTCTGCTTTGACTGATGAAAACTAAGGATGAACTCCTGATCCCAATAAAGTCAATAGGAGTTTTACCATTGACGTCAGTAGGGTCAGGGTTTCATCACAGGAGTTTTAATCCTTTTTTTATATGGTCACTAGACTCACTCATATTTGTCATTTAAAAAGAATCCTAGCCACAAGGCTCCAATTAGTATTACATTTGGACATTAGTATGTGTATGCTTTTACTATGGTAACATTGAAATAATTTTAAAATCTTAACTCTTTGGGCAACAAATTTTTATTCAAAATATTCCATATTTGATCTTAAATGCCAATATATTGTATTCAATTTTTCCTTAGTGGAAAAAAAATTATTTGAACAGTAAGGACCAAGTTAAGCAGAGATAAAGGTACTATGGTCTAATGGATATGACATTGGCCTGGGACTCAGGGCACTTGGGTGCTATTTCCAGCCGTGCCACTAACTTGCTGTGCGACCTTGAGAAAATCACCTCACCTCTCTGCTCTTCTACTGCCACTCCTGCCAGTTGTCCGTCTTGCCTATTTACGTGGAATGTTCTCATGGCAGGGACTGTCTCTTGGGAATGGGCACAGGATGGCTCACTTGGTGATTACCTGTTCTGTTCATTCCCTCTGGGGCACCTGGCATTGGCCACTGTCAGAAGACAGGATACTGGGCTAGCTGGACCTTTGGTCTGACCCAGTATGGCTATTCTTATGTCTGTACAATTCCTTTCACATGGGGGCCCTGATCTCATTTAGAGCCCTTAGATACTATTGTAATGTAAATCATCAATTCTTTATATTGATGAATTTGAGATAAACATAAAATACCATCTGGCTAACAAAAGACATAATCAGTCAAAAAACATATTAGAAATATTACAATAAGATATTTCTGGTAAGAAACTGTTTTTATTTTCTAACCTAAAACATCTGAATGTCTCCTTTTATAGCTGTATGTGTGCTTCCTTCTATTCTGGCTACATTATTATTTATTTGTTAACCAACACCATACACCTCATGGTCCCTGCCCCAAAGAGCTCACAATTTCAGATGCATATAAGGACTATATGCGTACTCTAGTGTCATTGTATTTTAAAAAGTCTCCTTTAGGTATGAATTCCTCCCCTTCTCCTATGCCACAGTGATATTTAATATACAGCTTTGTTGTCTAGTCTGCAAAACGATCTGCTGTGGAATATATAAAGCCATTTCTCTGCCTTAACTCGAAAGCTGATATGCTGTAGCATACTTTTCTAAAATAAGGCCCTGATCTCGCAAACATGTATGCATGTGCATAACTTTACTCATACAAACAGTCCAATCATGCATGTGTACGTTTGCAGGATTGGGACCCAAGGCTTGAAGATATACTATACTCTAGCCTAAATTTGGCAGTTGAACAGTCTCTTGTGTTTTTAAAATGCACCTTCAATAAGTGCAGGTCACAAACTATTCAAGACTCCCACTTGCATAAATAAAACTTATAATTTAGTATCCAAGCTTACATAACTTAAAAAAAACAAAAACATCACATAAAAAACAACGTATTTGCTTATGAAATATACAGGATCTTGACAGTACATGATACTGTATCTATATAGTTAAAATAGGAAATGCAATTCACTGTTACACTAAATCTTTCTTTGGTTTAGTTACAGGAGGAAATGAGCATCCTGTAAACTCTTACAATGAATATACTTTAAAGAATGAAAATTAGATTTAAACATTCTATGGGCCTAATTATAATTCAGGCAAAACTCGGGGATTCTGGTTTAGAAAATGCAGAACTTGGCATCTAATCCTTTAACTGCAGCTAATACGGTAAATTTAAATATGGAAATGTCTTGGATGTTAAAGCAACATTATAAGTTTTGTACAATGTGACACTGGAATGATGAGAAACAGGTTTAATGTGTCAGCTAAGGTACTGATCCTGCAATGAATTCTACAGTGGCAGATGGGGGAGGGATAGCTCAGTGGTTTGAGCACTGGCCTGCTAAACCCAGGGTTGTGAGTTCAATCCTTGAGGGGGCCATTTAGGGATCTGGGGCAAAAATTGGGGATTTGTCCTGCTTTGAGCAGGGGGTTGGACTAGATGACCTCCTAAGGTCCCTTCCAACCCTGAGATTCTATGAGGCTCTACAAAAGGCACAGAGGTCAGTCAAACCACAGAGAACCTTGCAGTATCAAAGTATAGTTACAAAAGTTGTGTTCTCTTGATCTCTGTGTAAACCTCTCAGCAACTCCCACAGTGCAGGGCTGGCTTTACCATGAGGCGAACTGAGGTGCCAGACTGGGGGAGGGAGGTGCCACTAGGACCCAGAGTGTAGAAAATGGAGTCTGCTGCTGATGCATATGTATTCTCTCTGCTCTAGATGCACAGAGATGGTGGAGTGCTGTGCTGGAGGAAGGAGGGCACAAGAGACATAATAGGCAGGCAGGAGAAAAGGTGAAAGGGAATAACAGAAAGCAGCAGGAGCTGCAGGGAGAGTGAGGAGGAGACTCTTATGTACCTCTCTAGCACCCCCAGGAGCCTGGACTGATTAACACCAGCTTCTCAGGGAGCTTCCTGTTTCCTGCTGCTTCCCTGAACCCACTTGAGGAGAACAGGCAGTCAACTGAAGTAGTAGGAGCCAGTTAGGCCCTTCAGATGCTGATACCATCCCTCATTCAGGCCCTGCTACCAGCCTGCTTATTTGTCCCCTTCAACTGAGTGTTGAGAGCCACTACAGCTGGCACAGAACAGCAGTCATGCGTGAAAGAAGAAAACGCCCCTCTGGGGCAGCATTCAGAAAAAGAAAGAAAGCAAAGGAAGCTTTTCTATCAAAGCAGGAAGGAGCTCTCCTGAGATACATAGACACAAGTGGCCCCAGTAAGGATGTGAGTGGTGAGGAGATGCCTGATCTTCCAGTTAGTCAGAGTGCAGGTGACCTGGCAGCTACTGCAGCATCCTTATCTCCATCTCAAATGGATGTAACCATGCACATTCCTGAAGAAAAGTGTAGATCAGAGAAGAGTGTGGTGGAGGCGCAAGAAACAGCTGCTCCTGATTTTAGTTCCTTAAGTCTAGATGATCCAAGACTGTGGACTCACTTGAGCAGTAGCCTGAGGGACTTCCTTGTACTTCATGGGCCACAGCAAGTGAAAAACTTCATGTTCCCCAAAGACAATGAAAATAGAAGTTTCCATCTAACACATTACTGGCATGAAATCCCCAATGGTGACAAAATGGAGAGGCCATGGCTTACGTAATCAAAAACCCAGAATCCTGCATACTGTTTTTGTTGCAAACTCTTCCAGTCTAATGTTCCAGCCACATTGGGTTCTACAGGAACAAAGGACTGGAAAAATCTGTCTAGAAATCTGGCATGCCATGAGAAGGCAGCAAATCACCAGAGAGCATTCCATAGGTGGAAAGAGCTTGAGATGAGACTAAGGTTAAAGGCCACCATAGATGATCAGCATCAAGAGAAGATCGCATCAGAGTCTCTTTACTGGCAAAATGTTCTGAAAAGGCTCATTGCCATTGTGAGAATGCTTGCTACCCAAAACCTAGCACTGCATGGCACTTCAGATCAGCTGTATGTGCCAAACAATGGAAACATCCTTCAAATTGTGGAGCTGATGGCTGAGTTTGATGCTGTACTCCAGGAGCATCTAAGAAGAGTCACCACCCAAGAAATGCACACAGACCACTACCTTGGAAAAACAATTAAAAATTAGATCATACAGTTATTGGCAACAAAAGTCAAACAGAAGATTGTGGCAGATCTGAAGTCAGCAAGATATTACTCTGTTATTCTGGACTGCACACCTGACATCAGCCATATGGAACAAATGACTTTAATGGTGCATTTTGTAACAACAGAACCTAGTGAAAATGTCCCTGCAATGGTGACTGTCAGAGAGTATTTTCTAGAATTTATTGACATTGATGATACTACAGGAGCTGGTATGACAAATGTGCTTCTTAAAAAGCTGGAAGATATGGGAATTGCGATAGCTGACAGAGGTCAGGGCTACGATAATGGTGCCAACATGAGAGGAAAGAACAGAGGACTGCAGACACAGATCCAAGAGTTAAACCCTCGAGCTTTTTTTGTCCCGTGCGGTTCTCATTCATTGAACTTGGTGGTCAGTGATGCAGTATCAGCTTCTAGTGAGGCTGCTGAATTTTTTAATGTAATTCAAAGCATCTATGTATTTTTCTCTCCATCAACTCATCGATGGAAAATTTTGAAGCAACATCTGGGAACATCCTCTCTGACACTGAAACCACTGAGTGCCACACAATGGGAAAGTCGAGTGGAGACGATAAAGCCTATCAAACACCAAATTGGGAAGATAGATGATGCCATAGTTGCCATTATGGAGGATAATGCTATGACAGAAACTGTTTGTGGGAAAACAGTGGCAGAGGGAAATGAAATCACAAGAAACATACATAACTTCATATTTCTGTGTAGCTTATTGTTGTGGCATGACATACTGTTTGAAATAAATGTAAGCAAGAGACTCCAAGGTGTTGACCTTGATATATCTGGAGCAATGGAAGAACTGGACAAAGCAGTCATAGCTACAGTCTTACTAGTCAGATGAGGGATTTCAAAACGTTCTGAAGAATGCACAGATGTTGGCAGAGGAACTTCACATTGAAGCTATTTTCCCACCCATTCAAGAATACAAGAGTCACCGAAGAAGAAGACATTTTGATTATGAGGCACGGGATAATCCAATAAGAGACCCCAAACAACAATTCAAAGTTGAATTCTTTAACCAGGTGCTAGATTGTGCAATAAAGTCAGTTGAAGAACGTTCATGCAGCTCAAGGAATGCAGTAGTATATTTGGGGAGTTATATGATATTCCAAAACTCCTCACTATACCTGAAGACCTACACCAGCAATGCAGGGCACTAGAGACAGTGTTGACACATGATGACATGCGTGATATTGATGTGAGTGATTTAGGTGATGAACTGAAAGCCCTTTCAAGATACATTTCAGCAGGATCAACTCCAAAAGCTGTTCTGAAATATATGTGCACAAATAAGATGACCACCCTCTTTCCAAATGCTTTTGTTGCTCTGTGCATACTTCTAACACTTCCTGTAATAGTTGCTAGTGGAGAACGCAGCTTCTCCAAGCTGAAGTTAATAACACATCTACGCTCCACAATGACACAGGAGAGGCTGGTTAGCCTTGCAGCCATCTCAATAGAGCATGAGCTGGCCCAGACTTTGGACCTTCAGGAAGCAGAAGCAGTTCAAATCTTTACAACCAAGAAGGCATGGAAAGCACCACTTTGATTATTCAAACAGATAAAAATGCCAGTGTTTACTATGCAGACAAGAAAAGTTACATTTGCTGTTCAGGAGTTTGAATGTTAAGTGTTACTTAAAATTTTTGAACAAGGCATTTTAAGTTGTTAGTTCTTCTTTATTGGGGTAGGTAGCAGAGCAGTACCATGAGAGGAGTAGAACAGGAAGAAGGCAGAATTGAGACCTTTCAAAGTTTTGGCCCAAGCAAGGAGGCATGGGGGCGTCATTTGAGCTCCCAGCCTCAGGTGCAAAAAATGTTGTGGGCCGGCCCTGCCACAGTGGACTGAGTGAAGGATAAAGTCTGAATTTATATTCCAGCTCACAGACCATAATTTAGTATGGAACCTGGCCCTTTCCTCTGAATGAGTTTGCTGTTGCTAACTCTCAGGATTTTATCGTCTCATGATGTTGGGTGTTTTTCTTAAAGTCCAGCTCCTTGCATGTTGTGAATACATGAGAAACTCAACTTTCTTTTTTTTTTTTTTATGGGAAGTTTCCAGGCCTCATGGTTGTGGAGAAAAGGTTCAGCTTGTGACACAAGTTCATCTGAAAGGAACAAAATCTAAAGAGCAAATAAAAAGATCCTTTTTTTAATCTTGTGCTTTTGAAGAACGTGACTCATGATTTTTGAATGCTTGAGACTGCCAATAGTGAATCTGACACCCTGATCTTAAAAAGTTTAAAGTTAGTGCTTAATTAGATTCCAGAATCTACACTTAGCAAAATTATTTGAACTTTACACTGGGAAATATTCAGTTCTCATTTAATCTGTTGTATGTAAAGGCATTTAAAATATGACATACAAATGTGTTTATTTTCTTAAGTTGATAAGATTGGTGGTATGCGACTATTAAATACGAAAGATAGTATATTATTATGTAGTGTCTTATTATATATAATCAGTAGGGTTGTCAAGCAATTAAAAAAATTAACCGCAATTGCACTATTAATAATAGAATACCATTTATTTAAATATTTTTTGGTGTTTTCTACATTTTCAAATATATTGATTTCAATTACAACAGACTACAAAGTGTACAGTGCTTCATCCATCTATCCATCAGCCATTGTTGTTAAAGATCTCGGAGCAGATTTCTGGTTCTTTGGCGGTTCTGGTGGAGGTGTCCCTGTAGCTCTGACTATAGCATTGTCAGGAGAGCTGCCCATGCCTGATTAAGAAAAACAGAGATGTTCCAATTGAGCATCAAATAAACATTTTACAAAACTTAACTATGCCATCTCTCTCACCCACACCTATGTATTTGCTTAAAATACAAAACGGCATAAAATAACCAAACCAATAAGCAAAATATATTTACTGGGCTTCATCTATCCATCAGCCGTTGATGCTGATGGATTTTCCTTTTCAGCTGTCTCTTTCCTTTTTCTTTTGAGCTTGTTTACCTTCATGGAGAAGCTGTGAGATTATTCCCACAAAATGACAATGTTATAAATGGAGCAACTGTCCCTATTAGAATTCTAAAAACCCCTGTTGACATGGATTATGAAACCATATCCTGATTCAGAGGACCTGCCAACAAAAGGTTCAGCTACACAGTAGCTGTATGAAGGTGGCGGAATGTGCATTTGGCAGATTGAAAGCCTGCTGGAACAGCCTTCAAAACCGATTGGAAGCCAGTGTCATCAATGAAGTCAACATTATTGAGGATTGCTGTGCCCTACACAATGTTTGCAAAGAGAAGGGGAAACCTTTTCATCAGGAGTGGACTCAGGACACTGCTGACATCTGAACCAGTACACACAACACCCCTCCTCTTACTCACACAATGGAAATCTGAGATCCTTTGTGTGCCCATAATATAATGGGCATGCCTGGTCCCATCCATGAGGGGGAATGAAATGGTATTTGAGGTGGTTGTGTGTGTGATCCTTCTTGTAAATGTGTAAGTATTGTATATCATGAATTCTGTAAATACTTTGATAACGTATGTTATGCATGTTATCCATACTGGCAATGTGCTGCCATTTACAGGTTATGAATTACTGTGATGGTAGTTTATATATGTTTATTATGAAACTCTGAGATTAATTAATGTCATCAAATACGTAAAGTCTGTGTCACTTTTACCACTACCTATAATAAAATTTGTTACTGTTGCCTTCTGTGCAAATCCAACATTCTGTTTCACATAGGTATTTACAAGCTGCAACAACCAGTAATGCAGAGCAGCTGACCTCTCTCCATGAATTTATCTGCCAGTCTCTCCTCGTGCTGTGCAGCCTCTGTGTCTCTTTCTTCCCTGCAAATATCCTTATCCTTTTGGTAGTTGCGTTGGAACCTGGAATTTGTTTAATCAAGCAGGTCTCCCATTAGCTCATCCTAGACTCTCTTTCCCCACAGTAAGGTGGTGCAGGCACCCAGGCTTCAGGTGCCATGAATTATCCTGTGGCGGTGGAAGGCCCTTGAAAAGAGAGAAACAGAGAACATTATTGCCTGAGCATGGTAAAAAAATACATTGGAAACAAATGGTTACATATAAAATAAAATCGTAATTCAGAATCAACAATACTCTCATGTCTAATAAAGTATTGTTCACCCAAACTCCCTGCAATGCTTTACAACCAGACCGCCTGTGATCCTTCCTAAATGAGACATACACAATCAACTAGCCTCCTAGGTGAAAGATTTGGGTGTCTTTGTGATGATCCCCAGGGCTAGGACCTAGATCAGATAGTCCCTGAGCATCTGCTGTATCCACACCACCACCCAACAACTTTGACAGAGCAGCAACTGACGGACTGTGAGTCCTGTGGGACCAAGCATCACTGAACCACAGAGATCCTGACTGGCAAAGCCTACTGCATTCACTAATAGGCTGAAACATAATAGTTAAAGCCAAAGAGAAACTTTAGGCTTTCTGTGAAAGCAGGCAAATCCCCAGCTTCCTGCTACAAACAGATCCAATGCACTCCTGACACATTGCATTGCTCCTGTTTTCTGGCCCCAATCTGCTCCTGATACCTAGTCTGGCTTCTGGTTCCTAGTCCTCTGCTCCTGCATTCTCACCCTGCCTGTTTCACTAACCCTACTTCAGCTGACTCACATGGCTCTGACCTGGTGTGACTTGACTCCAACCTGATTGTATGGCTTGACACTAATACAGACTGCTGCTTCGGGCTTTGACCCTCTAGACTGAACTGGGACAATGTCCCCACAAATCCAGGTCCCAGCCTTGACCCAGGCCCTGTAGCGAGGGTCCCAACAATCTCTTTGCACTCCAACATACACCAGAACATTCCTTTGTCTTTATTCATAAAGAAGACACCCCCTTGCTATTTGTTTCACCTTGTAGATTTCCTCTCTTGTAGATTTCACAATGTCTCAGTGGGCACTTGGCTCAGTATGCAAACAGACACAAAGTTTGAGGCATACAGTACACAAATGGCCAGATAGGGAAACAGGTGTCAGTTACTGCCTGCCTGAGGGGAACATCTCTAAGGTATGTCACCTCCTGGTGACCTGCCTTATCTCCAAAACTTTAAGAGCATAATTTTCAGTATAGACACACAACTCCTTAAATAGTATCCAAACATTTTGCAATGACTATGATGACGAGAGGACTACTGGCTCTAGGTAGAGATTTCACAAGCCACCTTTAAATGAACTATTACGCAGATATCTGACCCAGGGGATCCTGTAAAACTCTGTGCATCCCCTGTGCCCTCTGCCAGTTGGCACCAAGGGGTCCCTGGGTCACAGTATTGCATTGCTGTAGTCCAGCCAACAGGTGATGAAGGCATGAATAACTGAGGCCAAGTCTTTGTCTGCCAGGAGGCAATGGTATCTCCTAGCCAACAGGAGGAGATGGTAGAAAGCATTACTTGTGGCTGTTGTGATGTGAGAGCACATCACCACCAAGGGATCCAAGAGTATTACTCGGTGATCACATGCCTCTAAATCAGCATTTAGGCTTGTGGCTTAAAATAATGATAAAACTCTGAGACCACACAAAAAGCTTTCTTTGGATTGTATGCTGTCAGTCTTGTATGTCGATTTGCTGGCCTCTGAAGTTAGTCACAGTAAGATTAGAATGCTGTTTTAAAAGGCTACCAAACTGCATCTCACAGTCAGAAGATGTGAATGCTGCATGCTTCAATGTTGATTTTGGGATGGACTAGCAACTGAATATGTTTATGGATGTTTGCATGATTATATGCAATTCATTGGCACAAAGATCTATGAAGTTTCCACCACCTTAGCATTGCTCAGCATTTAGTTTGACATTCATTCAGCAGAAGGGAAGCCAGAGTCCACAACCTTGGGAGATGATTGCCCATAACTAGCACAAATATTTATTGATATCAACATTATAAAAATAGGGTGAGATATGTAACAGAAAATATAAATACATTATTAATCCCAGTCTTCTCTTTTTCGCTGTTGCCAGTGTAGACTAACTACTTGCTCTGGTCTTTCCTGAAATGTTTGGTCTGATCTTGAACCCTTTGCTTTATAGAGAAGTTTTTAAAGTTGATAGTTGGATGGCAAACCATCCTCTACCCCGCTATTGGCTCCTGAATACCTCTGAGCAAAAATCAATGCCTTTAGTATATGAAGTAAGCCACATAATACTGACAGTTGGTGAGGACTGAAGTATCCAGGGTAGGTTTGTTCAGTGTTGATTGAACTATTGCGTGTTTAAAGGTGAAAGGGAAGATTCTCTGAACAAGGCATTGACTATTTCTGTTAGAAGTCACAGTCACACCAGTTGTTCATGACTCACAAACCAGGAAGGGCCTGGGTCGGATTCACAAGTCTTGGGTTGGGACTCCTTTAGGGTGTCCAGAACATTTTGACTAGTGAATGTATGACCAAGCAGATCTCCAAAGACCATGAGCAAGACAATAATCATAGACATATGATTCTTCCTAAGGTTCCCGTACCTTCTTTACCCCCACTTTCACAATTCGAGGATGGATCCCATCTAGTCTCTGTATCTAACCAACCAATCTTTGAAATGCCATTATCACCTCTTTCTGTGTGCGCTTGAACATTTCTAATACTTTCTCTCCTTGGAAAATTTGTCTGCACCCTCAGCCTTCCATTTTCCCTTGAGAAATAATATAATCTGTCTACAGTCCTAATTTTCTATAACAGATATTATTTTACAGGCCTTGTTTTGCTGACCTCTTTTTCTTTATACAGTGTATCTGAAGCATATTATTTCTTTTAAAATCTTTCATTTTATTTTAGGTCCTATTATTTTTCACAATGGACAGAGTTCCATTTATTTGACATTTGTCCTGATGAACTGACTTACTTTACACTAAGTCAGACACTGAAGAGAAGTAATAGACAAATACGTATATACTGGGTTTTTTTTAATACTAATAAGGTGATGGGATCACACCCTCTTCTCGGATGACATTTGGGGAGAAGGAAAAAACACCTTTACCAATTCCCTTGTGGAAAATACAGATCCACTGAAAACCATGGGCATCTGGGTGGGGACCTTATCTATATTTTAGTTCAACTTCAGTGACAGAGGGGATCTTGAGAAAAAAGGTCACTAACACACACTTTTGACATGCTCCAAAAACTTGTTTTTTGGAGAGACTGTAAAATTTAGTAGACAATGTTTATAATGAGAAAATTCTTTTGCTGAATGTTTTCTTCTAGGTGTGAATAAAGTTTAACACATTATAAGCAAATGAACTATTTGTTTTTTCCTGACAGCTGCTGGGATAATCTGAAGGCAGGAAAGTGAAAAGGCCCCCTCTACCCTACATCTGTTAACTGACGCCCGATCTACATTACAGAGTTAGGTTGCTGCAAGGCAGTTTACGTCAACCTAACTACATAAGGGCAAGTCTACACTTAAAACACTGCATTGGCACAGCTGCGCTCATGCAGCTGCGCCGCTGTAACACTTTAATGAAGATGCTCTAAACTGACAGGAGAGAGCTCTCCCATAGGTGTAGTTAACTGCTGCCTCTCAGGAAGGTGGATTATGTTGATGGGAGAAGCTCTCCTGCCGACACAGCACTGCTTATATGGGGGGGTTAAGTCAGTATAACTATGTTGCTCAGGGGTGTGGATTTTTCACACCCCCAAGCAACATAGTTATACCACCATGGGTTTGTAGTGTAGACCAGACCTAAGTGTCGACTAACATTTGGTCCCCCCCCGACATAACTGCCCCGCTAAGATGACTTAATAACTCCATCTCCACGAGAGGCGTAGAGTCAACGTCAATGTAGTTAGGTCGACCCAGTGTCAGTGCAGACACTTTGTTACTTACATCAACTGTTACTGGCTTTCAGAAGCTGTCCCACGATGCCCCACACTGACAGTACAGTTGGTACAAGTGCTCCTGGTGAGGATGCGCACTGCTGACACAAGGAGCATAGTGTGGGCACACAAAAGCAATTTAATTATTGCAGTGGCTGTATGCCGACGTAACTTAGGTTGACATAATTTTGTAGTGTGGACATGCCCCGAGTTTGTTGGCTCTTGTTAACAAATGGTTTTTAGGTCTGGCAGCCAACAACGACACTGCTTCCTTCCCCAGATCTGAAGAGCTCGGTATAGCTCGAAAACTTGTACTTTCCACCAACAGAAGTTAATCCAATAAAAAGATATTACCTCACCGACCTTGTCTCTGTCATATCCTGGGACCAACATGGCTACAACACTGCAGCCAACGTTTCACTTTTGTTTATGACCTAGGATGGCAAATGATAGTCCTCTGTTGCTGGTCTTGCTGGTTTTCTTGCAGAGTAAATCTGATTCCCCAACTGTGCCTTTGTAACTAGTTTGGGCAATTCTTCCTCCTAGCTCTCTATGCAGAAGTATATGCCAGTAGTATATGCCAGATTGTATTGTTCACATGCTACTGGTGCCACTTTTTGTGCATTACCACTCACTCAGGCCTGATCTACACTGAAAAGTTATATTGGCATCACTCTGTTGGTCAGGGGTGTGAAAAAAACCCCACACCTGTGACTGATGTAGCTATGCCGATATAACTCCCAGTGTCGACACAGCTATGTTGACAAAAGAGAGCTTTTATTAACATAGCTAACTTTGTTTGTGGGGGTGATGTTTCTACACCAACAGAAAACCCCCTTCCATTGGTGAAGGCTGCATCTACATTACAGGGCTATGCTGGCACAGCTATGCTTGTATAGCAGGAGTAGGCAACCTATGGCATGCGTGCCAAAGGCAACATGCTAGCTGATTTTCAGTGGCACGCACACTACCCGGGTCCTGGCCACCAGTCCGGGGGGCTTTGCATTTTAATTTAATTTTAAATGAAGCTTCTTAAACACTTTAAAAACCTTATTTACTTTACATACAACAATAGTTTAGTTATATATTAAAGACTTATAGAAAGAGATCTTCTAAAAACGTTAAAATATATTACTGGCAGGCGAAACCTTAAATTAGAGTGAATAAATGAAGACTCGGCACACCACTTCTGAAAGGTTGCCGACCCCTGTTGTATAGTCTCTGGGCTTGTCTACACTTACAGCGCTGCACCACTGTAGCACTTAGTGAAGATGCTACCTATGCCAGTGGGAGAGCTTCTACTCCTCCGCTCTGTGAGGTGGTAGCTATGTCGATGAGAGAAGCCCTCTTGTCTACATAGTGCTGTTTACGCTGGCGGTTAGGTGAGTATACCTACATCACTTTCCACATCCCTGAGGCCTGATCTACACTGGGGGGAGAAGGGGGAATCGATCTAAGTTACGCAACTTCAGCTACATGAATAACGTAGCTGAAGTTGACGTACTTAAATCCACTTACTACGGCATCTTCACTGTGGTGAGTCGACTGCTGCTGCTCCCCCATCGACTCCACCTGCGCTTCTCGCTGCAGTGGAGTACAGGAGTCGATGGGAGAGCCCTCGGGGGTTGATTTATTGCGTCTAGACTAGACACGATAAATCGACCCCCACTGGATCGATCGCTGCCTGCAGATCCGGCGGGTAATGTAGACATACCGAGTGACATAGTTATACTGACATACGTTGGTAGTGTAGACCAGCCTCTCTCGTATAGACACACTCTTATATTGATTTAAAATTGGCTTATATCAGTTTAGATTGTGAAATAAGCCACTCTGAAACCGAAAGAAGACTGTCTACATACAAACTTGTATCAGTCTAGCTAAAATAGGTTTACAAACACACTTTTAGCCAAATCAGTGCAAGTTTGTATGTTGACAAAGCCTTACAGCTGCAAGCTAAACTGATATATGCCAGGTTTAAATTGAAGTAAGAGAGTCCACACAGGGTTTTGCAGCAATTTAACTTAATTGGTTTAAAATACCCTTTTATTAAAGTGGTACAGTTTAGTGTGCAGAACAGGCCTCATCCTTGCAGAAAAATGTACTCAGCCAATAACAGGAGCAAAGGTGTGAACTCACCCCATTCATCACAGTAAATTGTGGACTATTTATCAACTTCAGAGTTTATTACAAACCATTAAAATGCTAACAACTTTCCTTTTCTTTAAGAAAACAAACAAGGAAGTCAAATACACAAAAGCTATGTACTTGTAATGTTAATGTACTACAATTAAACACACAAAGCAAGGGAATAGAGCAGTTAAGGTTCTTGAATTAACATTAACTTGCCCATATTGTGCATACAGATTTGTGATTACTGGTTAGGCTACTAAATACACATTATGTGCAAAACAGAGTTCATGTTTCTGTGAGAACACTACTTTTTGCATTCCTTGACTTTGTTCAATTATGTAACGTTTCACTAATCTAAATTTTTTTGCTAAAGCCCCAATCCTGCAATCTGACCAAGTCTCCTCATTGTGTGTCAGCTTTGCTGCCCCATTCACCCTCATTCTTTCTTCCAAAGTGTATTTAACAGAGCAGCTGCCCTCCTACCCTCACCAACTCCTACAGGGTGTGTGGGTGTCTACACTGGGATAAAAAAACTGTGGCTGGTCCAGGTCAGTTGACGCAGGGTCACAGGGCTCAGGGGCTAAAAAACAGCTGTGTAAATGCTCGGGCTGGAGCCCGAGTTCTGGGACCCTCCATCCCCACAGGGTCCCAGAGTTCTGGCTGGAGCCCAAGCCTGAACCTCTACACAGCCATTTTTAGCCCAACAACCTGAGCCAGGCAAGCCCAAGTCAGCTGACCTGGGCCGGCCATGGGTCTTTTATCCCTATGTAGATGTACTCTAAGAACTTCTGTCCTCCCGCCCGCACCTATTGCTTCATATGGTGTGTGTGTCTCAGGGCTTGTCTATACAGCAGTGCAGCTGCACTGTTGTAGTGTTAAGAGGCCTGGTCCACACTACAAAGTTAGCAAGGCAGTTTATGTCAACCTTACTGTGTTTACATTAAAATTTTGCTCCCGCTGACGTAACTGCCCTGCTATGGTGACTTACCTCCATGTGAGGTGTAGAGTCAATATTGATGTAGTTGTAGCAAAGCAGTGTCAGTGTAAACACTGCATTGCTTACACTGACTGTTACTGGCTTTCAGAAGCCATACCACAATGCCCCACAGCGACAGTACAATCTGTACAAGTGCTCCTGGTGAGGAGACACACCATCAACACAAGGAACAAAGTGTAGACATGCACAAGTGACGTAATTACTGTCACCGCTGTATGCCGCCATAAATTAGGTCGACTTAATATTGTAGCATAGACATGCCCTCACTGTAGACATACCTATGCCAATAGAGGGGCTTCTCCCATCCGCATAGATAGTCCACCTCCCTGAGAGGCTGTAGCTAGGTGGACAGAAAAATTCTTCCATCTCCCTAGTCCCGACTACACAGGGACTTAGACCAGTTTAGCTGTCACGCAGGGGTGTGGATTCCCTCCCCCCCCAGTGATGTAGCTGGGCCCATCTAATTTTCTAGCGTAGAGCAGGAACCCTCCCAGCTGCTGCCCTGCTACCCCCTCTATGTGTGTGTGTCTGTAACAGAGCTGCTGCGCCCCTGTCTCCCTGGGGAGGAGAAGTGGGTGGAAGGGTAACACTCCTAACATCCCCCCATTCTCTGCCAGGGAGCGGCTGTTTAACGGAGCTGCTCCCCCCGCCCCACGGGAGTATCAGACCCAGTACCCGCCCCCTCCTGTGCAGGGGTGTGTGACCGGGCTGCTGCCCCCTCACGTTGGGGGAATCACAGCACTAATTAGGGCCCCGCTGTCTCCAGTGGGGAGCGTGTGGCAGGGCTCCCGCTCCCCTCCGCTCTCTCGCACGGGGGGAGGCCGCTGCCTGTGGCAGGCCCGGCTCCCTGCAGCAGCAGCGCCCTGGCCTCCCGCCGGGGTTAAGCGCGGAGAGAGCGAGGCCCAGGAGCCGGGCTGGCCCGAGGGGAAGGAAGGAGCGAGGCGGCAGCGGCGCCTATCGCGGGGCCGAGCCTCCCCCGGGAGGCGGAGGGAGCCGAGCGAGCCGCTCTCCCCGTCTCGCCCTGGTTCCGGTTGCCAGGCCGGGCGGCGGCGGCGGCGGGGTCGCGGCGGCGGGCGGGTCAGAGGGTAAAGGTCGCTCCCCCAGCATCCTCCGTGCTGGATACTCAGCCATCTTGGATCCGCGGGACAAGAAAATTCATGCGGTGAGTTCGGCCCCCATTATTTTCTGGCCCCCTCCCCGCGGCGCGCTCCGCCCGCTGCCTCCCAACCGGGCCCGCAGGCGCTGGCGGTGGGGTCCCGGGCGGCCCGGGCCCGGCTCCGGGGTCCCTGGGCCCGGCCGCAGCCAGCCGGGTTTCCGTTTGCTTTTGTCTCCGAGGGAGAGAGAGGGGGGGACGCGCAACGTCTGAGTCGGGAGCGGAGCCCTTAGGCCCAGCCCAGGCAGCGGCCCCGGCCTCCTCCGCCATCTCCGGCCGCGGCGGCGGCGCCCGAGCCCCGCTCTGCGGGGAGGGCAAGGCCGGCACTGCGGGAGGCGGCAGAGCCCGGGGCCCGCACCCTGGGGCCTCCTCATCCTCTGCGGCCGCCTTCACATAGCCCCGGCTTCCCTTCCTGCTGCGCCGCTCGCTGCCCCTTGCCCTGGCCGCTGCCTCCCCGTCCACCCGCGATGTCCGGCCCCTGCCTCTCCTCCTCCCCGCTCCCGCCTGTGTCCTAGTGTCTCTTCCCCCAAGCGCTTGGCCTAGTTGTGGTTCCTGATACCCCGCAGCCCCATCGTACATTCGGCTTGCTTAGGTGTGTGAGGATATAAGTTGGTGTTAATGTCCCCCCTCCCCTGTGCCTTTTGGCTCCGGGTTAAGAAGCCGATGGAGCGAAATCTGCCACCCACCGACTCTGCTGCTACTGGCTTTTCCTTATAGGCGATGCTGGGGCTTTGCTGTTCACCAGTGTGGCCTTGTGGCCTGTTACACGAGTCCCCTGGATGGGGAGAGGGTGAAATAGGGCTAATTATTTTTTTTTGGGTGTCCTCTCCACAGCCTTTCTGAGGGAGGCGGAGATGATGTCGGAACAGGTTCTGAGCCTCCCTCAGAAATGTTTGTTAAACAAACTTAAAGCAAACTGAACCACTTCCTCTGAGTACTGTCTGTGTCAGATGATGTCTTGTCTTCCTGTGTGTGGTGGTGGTTCTGTTTTGAAGCAGCTTTCAGTGTGAAGCAGTGCTAATGGGAACATGCAGATACAGTAAGGGAGAGTTAATTGGTGTGTTTACAATTGTAGCTATGTTCACATATTCCTGATATTTGCAAACCAAAAAATGATGCATCTGTTACTTAAACGTTTATTGTAATTCAAGTTACACATAACTTTAGTTTAGATATTTTGTAGTACTCTGTCCAAAACCCACCACACAATTATGTCATTGTGGATCAGCAGCGTTTACTTTGTAAAAAATCCATTTTGGTAGAGAAACTTACTGCCAAAACTGTGGTGTTATATTGACTTTTTATTTCATATATAAAATGTAGAGATCTCCTGTTTGATTCTTGGGTGGGGAGTGAATTAAGTCCATGAAGGAATGAAACATTCATATTGGCCTGTACAGCAGTAACATCTGGTGGAAGTGATTGGCTGCTGGGCTTAACTCAGCAATAGGGGAGCTTAAAGTTTATCAGACTTGCTGACACCAGTCAGTAGACATTAGGTTTCTGGAAACATGGATGCAGTTCAAACTATTAAGACATATGCAGAGCAGAACAACCAAACATAATTATTTAGGTTTTCATTGCAAAGATTCCTTTATTTGGACCTGAGGGTGGATTTACATACACACTAATATCCTTTGATTTTTTTTTTCTATGAGTATTTTTCAGTGTAGTCTATAGTTGATCAAAGTATGCCTGATCCAGTTCTTGAGGACTGCACTATTTTATAACGTCATAACTGTTTGTGTGCAGAATTCCAGCAGACACATGGTAGACTTCCAAATTTCAACGTGCTAGATCCTTTTGGTATTATAAAGTTATAAACTATGAAGGAATTTGAGTACAAGAACTGGCATACCATTCATTAGAAGGCAGTATTTCATTCTCTTCTCCCCCCTCCTGCCCTCCTGGAAGCTGATAATAAGGCTAACATTAAGGTGTCAGTCCGGGCTCGCTCTCTCTCTCTCCCTCTCCCACCCCATCTGTATTGTTTTGTTGTCATTTCTTTCTGAGATTTGTCTAATGCCTTTGGCTAAGAATTTAAAACGTGACTAGCTTTTTTGGGCACTTCAGTTTCTAAATGCCAAACTGGAGATGCTTGCTTGCTTTTTTTTTAAAAAAAGAGGGTGAGTATTTAGTACTTCTTGAAAATCAGGCCCATTAAGGTTTTTCCAATTGGGCAGACAAAAGGTCTCAGAAATCACTCTTGACTTTTGAAAATCTTGGCTTTTGTCTCTAGCTTGTGCTAAGAGTTAGGTATGCCATTTAAGCAGGTACTTGACATTAGATCTGAAATCAGAAACTTGCATTCTTAGATTCAGTTTTACACAGTTTGTATGGGTGCAGGATACTCTGTATGTCCGTTCATTGTATCATCATAGTCTTAATTTTTATAGGTATTTTTGTATTTGAAAAATATACTTTTCACATCACTCAACTTTAATCTGTTCAAGAATTCTGTAACTTTTTCGATTTACCTGCCTTTCAGGGTTGAATAAGTAGGTATCAGTCACTAAACTAACAATGTACTGTTGCTTTCATTTTACCTTTAACCTGCATCAGACATTCTGATTTGATCTAAAATATTAAGCCTAATATTAATTGTAGTTAGATTGTTCTGTCAAAAATGCATGTGCAAATCTCACTGAAATCTATAGGAATTGTGCACAAGTATTCAAGGACAGAATTTGCCCTTAAGCACTGCAGAATTCCTGTTGTTTTAAAGTGCTGTTTAAATAAATCTATAATCCAACCTGTTAGTAGTTTGTAAAGATCTGGGTGGCAATTAAAGAATATATGGTAGTTCCTACTTTTCTTTAATTGTTGGTAAACCACTTATCACATTTAGAAATATACAAAACAAATATTAGTCTAGACAGGGAGAAATTTTCAGTGCTCCGGCCTAAGTCCATATAGAAGTGATGTGCTATGTGCTATTTCGTTGGGGAGGAGGGGAAGCCCCCCCCCCCCCCCCAAAAAAAGCAGTTTATCATCAGATATACAGCTTTAGTCAATCATTTTCATGATTAATGCAGAAAACACACAGTTTGATACATATTGACAAAACCCAAGAAATTCAAACTTAACTTAAACTTGCATCTTCTGGCCTTCATTAGCGTATGTCAGAATCTTAATGTATTTTTAAAATAGTGTTAGGAATTTGATAAAATCGTTAATGAAATTTTACAGATGCATTTGTAGTTAAAAACTCTTCTGATGTTTCAGATATACTGTATTCAGAGACTCAGACTAGCTTGTTTTGGTTCCAGTTTCCTAGGTAGAGGTCAAAGTATTATTGTATACCATAAATAAGACTACTACTAAAATCAAGGGTGCTATATTGGTCTGTTGGTGATGGCTCTGATCCTGCAAACGCTTATGCATCTGCTTAACTTTAAGTGTGCAAGTAGCCTCGCTGACTTATTTAAGTCTATGAATTTGCATAAGTGTTTGCAGGATTGGGATCTAGATATGTACTGATGATGATCTGAAAACTTAAAAAAATATATTGTCTAGATAGATCAAAGTTAGTATCATTGAGCTTTATTATAACATTAAAAGATCTGCGTTTTTTAAATAGTGGAATTATTGCAGAGACTATTTTAAAATGCTAATAACCCTTTACTGTGGGGAATATAAGAGGGAGAGTTGACATCCAAAGAGCCATGTCTATGTTGAATTAGTTATTAGAATTAATTTTGTATGTAAACTGTTTTTGAGATTCAGTATTGCTGAAATAAAAGTACTGTTTTGTTTGTACACCTTTGAAGTAAAATCCAACTTAAAATATCTTTTGAATTTAAGGAAAAATTTATATTTTTGTAAAGAAGGATCCCAAAATGCATTACAAGCATGTACAGGTTGCCAGGTTTTAGGCTTAGGCAGATAAGAGACTAGGTGGTATCCTATGAAAATAAAATTGTAATGACAAAAGTGCTTATGATGCCTAATTTACACTAGAAAAATTTGTCGCTGTAGCTGTATCCTCCTCGTGTAGATGCAGCTTAAGCTAGCAAAAGATTGTTTTTGCTGGGATAGGTTATACTAGTTCCCTGAAAGAAGTAACCTACACTGGAAAAGGCACCTTCTCTGATATAACTGCATCTAAAATAAAGCTTTTGTTGGTACAGAAATGCCTTAAAAAAATTACACCCTCTCACTGACAAAATTACCAGCAAAAGTGTCTAATGTAGACCTGTCCCTATGCCTCTCATATGAACAATTTTAATGGGCACTTGTCTCAAGCTTTAGTAGAGAGAGAACTGCTGACAGAATATCAGGCTTGAAGACTTATGCTCCTTGTAACAATGTACAAACATGAATTACACATCATTACTGAGTATGTGCAGTATCACGCCATTAGCCTATTATTGCTGTGGAGTATATCAACGGCTGCTAAATTTTAAAAAAATCCTTCACTCTCCTAATAAATTTTGTCATGTTTGTCTGAATTTCATCTCTAACTAATACATTTTAGGAATTTCTAGTTTTATTAATATTAGCAAGCTATAATTTTATAAGTTGCTTAGTACAGTACACAAAAATAAAGATAATTCCTACCCTGCAGTTCTTAAAATAAAAAAATGTACAGCTGCATAAGTAAAAGGACACCATTTTCTTTCATAGTTTTTTACCTCTACGTTGTTTTGGAATACCTTCTACAAACTTGAAAATAACCCGGTGGTGGTGATTGTTACTGGTATTATGGTAGTACCTATGTGTTCAGGTCATGGACCAGGACCCCACTACTTGGCACTGTCCAAACAGAACAAAAAGATGATCTCTGGCCCAAAGAGCCTACTGGTTTTTTGTTTTCCATTTTGTAAATGTTTCCCTTCTGTTCCCTCGCCCTGCTCCCTTATTTCTTTGGAGCATAGTTCATCAAACCTTTGTCTACTATTAGCTCCTTGATTGTTTTTTTCATTACTTATCAATGGTGCTTTGAAAATAAGATTTTTGTACTTAAACTTCACCTCTTCTGCCGTCTGGGTGTGTTGTTTAATTTCACAATCATGGATTGGAAGATTTAAAAACATAAAAATCCATAGGGCATTCCCCACCAGATTATATTTATAGGTTAAAATTTGGGACTAAGCCATTTGAGAAACCTTTTAAAATAATTAAGCGTTGTGATCTTTTCAGTCACTTCCCTTTGTTGATTTATTTGCTCTAACAGTCCAAGAGTAATTAATCTGAAATTAATTCAAGTCTTTTCAGGTTCTCATTTCCATTTGTTTGTTTTTTGTTTTGGGGTAGGGCTTTTTTTTTCTTTTCTCTCAATGCATCCCAAATTTCTGGTGGTTTATATTTGCTGAAGTTGCATCAGAAAGTCTGGTCATGGACATTAGTTTGTGTACTTGAGACATTTTGAGAGCTCTGGTACTAGTTGACTGGAGCACATGAAACTGATTGCTGAAGTCAAGTTATTTGTTAAAAGTTATAGTTTTCTTACTAACACAATTAGTGCAAAACACTTATACTCTCTTGGGTAGTGAAATGGAAAATATTACTTTGCATGTTACTGTAATTGTGGGGGCAGTCATCCAGACATGGGAACGGGAGTAAGAAAACCTGAGCTCTATTCCTGGCCCTTCTGCTGACTTGTTGTGTGACCTTGTGTAAGTCACTTTACTAATTTGTACCTCAGTTTCCCATGTGTAATATTGGGGTAATACTTGCCCATCTTTGTAGCTTTATGGATGGAAAGTTCTATAGCAATGCATAGTACTATTATTTCATTAGTTACCGATAATGGTAAATCGTCAACAGTTGAAAACTAGCACTTAAAAAACTGTCTTGTACACTGTCAGTAGGTGACTGTTCTGTTGTTTGCACCTGGTTTGTTTTGTAGTAGAGTTGCTAAAACACTTTCTACTGCAATATAAATATGCATGTTTGTTTGGAACCATTAACAAGGAGTTTTTCACTTAAGTATCTGGTTGAAATAGATTGACTAATTACGTACAGCAACTGAGTTTATTTCAAGATATGGACTGTTAGTCTGAATTTATAGGTCATTCCTTGGCAAAGAAGTTTTCCTAATGCTGTCCAAATTGTACATAATGTCATATCTTTGTCAAGTTTCTGCATCTACTTGTCACATGAAGCTATTCAAAATGTTCTTCTAATTAATTAGTGTTCCCCCCTTTTCAGTCCATACATTTAATAGATTACATGAAATGGGAAATATTTCCTTGTAACTAATTTCTTCCTTTGTAGCTGTTTACCTTGTAGTTGTAAAAAATGTTTTCTCACAAATTACAAGTAATTCCACAGACTGGCTAGTTACCAAGTGCATATTCAAATAAGATCCGTAGTCATTAAAGTAACAGGAACAAGGTTGGTACACTTTCTTTTTCATTGTTATAATTGTGTGGTAGCACTTAATTTGTGAGAACACACTTTTTACAAGTACAATGTAAAAGGTGCACAGCCAGAAATACTTACAAAGAATGTTCTTCCACTTCATATAAATTGTATAGACTGAAAACAAAAAAACACTGTTTCATTAGAGTCAGAAGAGAACAGTATAAACAGCTTTATGTGACAAATAGGTGCTGAAAGCTCACTAAGGACTTTGCTATTGCTATTGATTTTATATGGAAGGCAGTCAGGTATGATGGTGATGGGCAGCAGTATAAAACCTCTAAGATAGAAATCCGACAGATAAAGAAATGGCAATGTGTACAATTTTGACAGCATTAGGAAAATGTGTTTACTAAAGAAACTTCCTACAAATCTAGAGTTTAACAGTCCATATCTTGAAACAAACTATTTTATATACATGGTCATTCTGTTTTATTCATATACTGAAATGAAAAGTTCATTATTAATGCTTCTAAACCAGTGGCTTTCAGCCTGTGGTCCACAGACCCCTGTGGGTTCGCAGACTGTGTCTAAGATTTTCAAAGGGGTCTGCACCTCCGTTCGAAATGTTTTAGGGGTCCACAAATCAAAAAAGATTCAAAACCACTGTTCTAAACATATCTTACAATACCACCTTGTTTTTGTTACTTACCTGAATAATGACTTATTTGAGTAAGCACTAGATAATTTTAGTTATGATCATAGAGTAAAATGGTTACTTATATTGGAATTGTAATATGTTTACTTTATAAAGTAAGTTCACTTTGTACACCCCGACTTCTGAGAAGTATAAGTTTTCAGACATGGCTGGTTAAGTTTTAACACCATGCATCAAATTAAACTCGCATCTCATATTTTATTGGTTAAAGGTAAAACTGAAGTAAGCAGTTTTTCTGCTAATCCTCTGTGTTTATGATGTGGAGGCTCTTGGCTGAGAACTTAGATTTAATTTTTTTAAATGTTCTTTTTGTTCCCTCTAGGAAATTATCCTGGCACTTCACTTAAGGTATCCCAGAATACATTATTCTGACACGTACTAAACACGTGTTTCATGGGTTGAAAGGTGATTTCAGATGTGTCTGATAAATTCTGGTGTGCCTTCAGTGAACCAGAAAATACCGAAAGAATTTCTTGAATGGGCAAAATAGTTAAAATGTAATGCTCTTCTGAATGCATCTACATCCTAGTTAGTGTGGGGATTCAGCATGTATACCTGTGCTTAATCCCATTTCTTTTCTTTTCTTTCAGTTCATCTTTAATTTGTAACACTTAAGACATCAGTTAAACTATCTAGCAGTGTTGTGTTGTTTGTTCAACTTTATATTGTTTTGTTAAAATTCATATACTTTTAATGATAGTGAAGATTTTTAAAGTTTATTAAGAATTCCAGATGCATCACCATATTTATTTTTTGGCCTAGTCACATGTAAGATCTGATGTTTTTACATCCAGTAATACATTTTTAAGAGAAAAATATAGTTTAAAAATAGATATGAATGGTAGGTAATTTTTATAACAATGTGTGTCTTGAGAGCAGGGATGCCCAAATTTTGACCCAGCTGGCACTCTTGCATGAAATGACTCACTGAGGACATTTCCATCTTAATTATTGAGTCATAGTGTGTATATTTCCCAGCATGCAGTGCTCTATTTTGAGCCAACCTAGTACCCACTGGGCTTAAAGTGGAACAGTGTTTGCTGGGCTCTGTAGTTGGGGAATGTGTGGGAGGGGGTGTGTGTGTTTGGTTTTTTTAAGTATAGTAAAAGCTGTCTCTGAATCTTCTTGTAGAGCTCTGTGGTTGAGCTTAGTCCACAGGTCCCACAGTAGCCATCCTTTCTTTGCAAAGAGTTTGCAGTGAATTACCCAAGCTGCAAGTTACGAAGCGTAGAGATGCTAGAATCTCTGTTAAAAGCAGAATCTGTTTCATGGACTATTTAATTGCTGTGAAGGTATTGAGTGTTGTGTATCTAACCCATCTGTAACAAACATGGGAGTAATGTTGATGGATTCATATGAGAGTTTTGCCATTTCTTCCTACCATAACACATAATCTTGAAATTAGTTGGGGCGATTTTAAATTGGGTAAAAATTCAAGGAATAGAGAAAATATTAGATGGCAAGAGAGTGCAGAGTTCAATCTTTTCCTGGAAGTGCATGTTAGGTTCACACTGCAGTGTGAACAGTGTAAAGCTGAGCTAGAAGACAGTTGGAGGAATCATTTTTTAAAAAGGACTCAGACTAACTTTGTGAAACCAAAACAACTTTGTTAATTACATGTATCAGGAGGAAACTGTTCTTAATGGCTTCTGGAAACTTCAGAATCTTGTCTGTCTGGTGTGGATTAGAACCGTTCTCCACTTTAATTTGGGCTGGAATTTGCCCACTTTACAGTGAGGTCCCTAGAATCTCAGCAGAAAGAACCATGGATATGCCCCAGACATGCTCACAAGTGAATGCAGAAACAGTGAGGAGCAGTAACAAGGAGAGGGATTTGCAGATGGCACACACACTGGGCTAGGCTAATCCAGGTGCCCAGATTCAGATGACAATCACCTAGTTTAACTGTGCAGTGTAGACATAGACTTTGAGATCAGCTGCAACTGCACAGCAGGGGAGCAAAGATCTGGAGTAATCTTAAATACTAGGAAGTGTCTCCTCTAATTTAGCCTGTCTATAATCTCTCTTTCTTCCACTATCCTTATTAAAAACAAGTGTGCACTAATGTTTAATAGTTCATAAATGCTTCATTTAATTTTTATTTATATGTATGTATGTGATCAATTTTGTATATTTTGACTTTTCCTGCTTTTTCTCGAACACTGAATTATTTTTATTTATTCTTACTATTTTGTTAAATATAATTATCTTAATGCCACTTGTCCTGAAGAAGTTTGCAGGTCAATGCATCTTAAAGTAAAATGAATTGGCAAACAAACCTGTAGTCATGAAGAAGATTTATAAAAACACTCAGTGAACCTTCTTTGTACTGTTATTTCTTCATATATAAGGGATTTCTTAGGTGTTTTATTGGTGATTGTACTAGCCAGGCAATTGAAATAGTTCAGCCATCTTTCTAGCAGTTCCTAGAGTGTCCGTTAATGTTGCATTTTGATAGGAAAAATGAAATGTTGAAGATGCTTTGACAATAAAAGTGCATCTGTATCTTTGCCAGATTTTGTTGTTACTTCACCATTTAAAAGAGTACATAGTACAGTAACTCCTCACTTAACGTTGTAGTTATGTTCCTGAAAAATGCGACTTTAAGTGAAATGGTGTTAAACGAATCCAATTTCCCCATAAGAATTAATGTAAATGAGGGGGTTAGGTTCCAGGGAAATTTTTTTTCACCAGACAAAAGACTATATTATCCACACCCACACCCACCCACCAATTGAATACTGGTACACAAGTGATGATAGTGAAGTTTGGTTGAGGTGGAGGAGTCAGAGCGTGGGATATTTCTCAGGGAATGCTTTACTGCTAAATGAACTAAGCAGTTGGCTGAGCCCTCAAGGGTTAACTCTCACACTCTACAAGCCAGCAGGAAAGGAGGGAGGGCAGATGTGTTTCAGAGATAGAGATGCTCATTTCTCCTTTAAGTATCAAGAGTGGGGTCAGAAGTACAGCCTTGTTAATTAGATCAGCCTAAGGCAGCATCTCCCTCCCTCATGTGTCCCCCTTGCTCTATGGAAGATGTGGTAAGCAAGGTGCAGGAGCAGGGGGACATTAGCCCCCCTCTTCTCTCCTCCCCCCCCCCCCCCCCCAGCAAGCAGGCAGGAGTCTCGGGAAGCAGCACATGTCAGTGGGGGAAGGGACAGCTGAACAATTGATAGCCTGCAAACGACATTAGAAGGGAGCATTTCACAACTTTAAACGAGCATGTTCCCTTATTGATCAGCAACTTAACAACGAAACAACGTTAACTGGGGCGACTTTAAGTGAGGAGTTACTGTATGAGCAACTCAGCACAGATATAACATTAATAGTTTGCATAGATCAAGGTTTTTTGGGTGTAAAAGTACAATGAAACAATTATATTGAATTACAATACTCCTTTTATGCCTTGTCTTCATTAGACCTTTTCTTAAACTTTTCCTGCTGTGGCTACTGTTGGTGCAAGTTCTAGTGTAGAGAAGGCACTGGTGACTGTTGGCATTTTAATCATTGTGTCAGCTTGACCTGCTTTGAGCAGGATTGGGTAACAGTGATTAAAGTGTTGGCAACTAATGCACACTCTTTGTCTCTAGCAGTGGTGGTAGCAACATTGGGCTATTGAGAGAGAGAGTCTTGTGAAACGCAACCAATTAATTTATTAGTAAACAAAATATTACCGAGGAAAGTTGAACGCATGTGTAACTGGAGTCAAGTTAACCCCCAGAAAATGTATTATGTAGAATAATTATGCTTCAAAAAATTGCAAGAGCAAAGGCCTAGAAATGAACAGCTAAGGGATGTAGTCACTTATATTGTATTACTTCACCTATTCAGTACACACATTGTTTTTTTTAGTTGAAATATATTGATTAATACAAAGATTACATTTAGTTATCAGCATAAATTTTACTCTTAATTTTTACATACAATTAAAGAAAGATACAACTACTGATGGTAGCCATTACCAAGCTCTTAATTTTTTTTCTTTCACTTTTATGGAAAGCAGTTATTTTTATTTCTACTAACTACGTTTAATAGAATTATTAAATCATCTTTCAGGTTTTGTGTGTTGTTTTATGAATTATATTGATAACTGTCTGTTTTTAGTCGTAATGTAGTCACATGATTATATTTTGTCATAGTTCTTTTGGTTGCGAACATATTATCTCGAGTAATTACTGGGACATAAATATTTTTAAATTGGGGAGGGAGGAAAACAAGTAAGCAAAAACACATTGTACACAGAGTAGATGAGACAAGAGGATTACAAATAAAATTGAAAAGAGCTTAGCTTTTGTCTTGCAAACAAATAGACCCATTACGAGTATTTTTAAAAATATCATTTTAAAACTTTCTGCTTTAGTATTGCTAAGTGTGGACAGACTCCCCCCCTCCCCCCCAACTCTAAAACACAGTCCGTATGCTGTATAGAGTAAAAAATTGCTACCTTTATGCCGTTTGACTTATTAACAATAACAATGTTCATTTGAAGTCTTTTTCCCAGATTTGGCTATTACTACTTTCAGACTGGTCTTTAGGTCCTCTCACCCTGGAGAGCCATTCTCACTACCCTTGTATCTGAGTGAGATAATGAATCACGTATTTCAGAGAGCACCTAATGTCTTCCATTTGCTGCCGTTAGGGTGGATTTCATAGGAGAATACTTTCAGTGTGGAGATCCAGATGGTTCCTTAGTGCCATATACTTCTACCTCTCACTAACAATCTGACCTACATTGCCCACTCAAATTTAACAGTGTCTCAATAAAATTTGCAAAGATGAAAATAACAGATTACTAGGATATTATTGGAAAGAGGTCCCTTCAATAAGAAATGTGACTTTATGATCTCCTAGTAACTTCTTTTGACTTTTATATAAAAGTGTACAAATTTTAAGAGGAGGTAATATTAAATTTGAGTGGCTACTGATAGTACTACATGGGTCTTCAGCATTCACTATTGAGATAGTTGCATCCTTTACCGGTTCACATCAATCCTTCCCTAATGTTTGGGTTTTTTAAAATAACAATTTCCATTTAAAAAAGTGTAACTATTTTGATTGTGTTGGACTCTGAAGTATACTTGCAAACTTAATTCCTAAAGTTTTTGTTAAGAAATATTTTTAATTTTAAAAGACTTGCCAAAGATTTTAAATTGTGTCTGTGTATAAGATCTTCAGGAAGGGAGCTGTGCTCCAACAGATCTTATGAGGCCTACCAGAGCAGGACTCTACTCCAGATATTAGTAAGTGCATTGGTGGTGAATGCATATGATGCTGGGAGTTCAACTGTGTTGGATACAGTGGGTAGTGAATGGTAGAGAAGACAAGGTCGTCTTTATCCAGATGCAAAACTTCTTATCCAGTCTGCATTTTCCTGCCTCCTGAGGCTCCCTGTACCGCTGTTCTGTGCCCCATAATCTTCTGGCTTCTCTTGTACCTTTTTTACCCATTTGTCCCTCTCCCCTGCTCCATGCCAGTGTCTGGTGTCTTTACTCAGAGCCCTGCTTTCTGCTATCTTTCCATGTCTCTCTTGTTCCTCTACTCACTCACTCTCTCTGTGCTCCCATTCCATATCCCTTCCCACACTTCTCTCTGGTCTTTAAATCCCTATTTTTTGGCTCAGGAGTGGAAAAGTCAGTTTATAAACATTTAAATGTTTATATTATATTAAGTAAAAAAAACTATTAAAAAAACATTAATGTTGCAAAGTCAAAGCACTCAAAAGTTAGGAAATGCCAGAATTAAGATTCCACATGAAACCTTAATTCCAACCCTCTTTTGTATATGCTTTATGATATGGTGTCTAATTACATGATTGTATGCTATTTTTTTTTCATACTGCCTTGTTTCGTTCAGTGCATGGGATGGGTCCTGTTCACTGAATGGGTAGCTATTCAATATTTCCTTTTTATCTTCATGGTTTGATGCATAGTCCCATGCATTATTTACTGCCCAGCATCCAAAGCCTGCATTGATTGCACAATTAATTTCCTCGTGAAGTTTTCTAGGATGTTCTCAGTAAATCTTAAATTCATTAATCTTTGTAAAGATGTATTTTTCACAACACCTCTGTAAGGTATCATCCCCATTGTATAGATGGGAAAGTGAAGAGTAGAGATTAAAGCCCAGTGTCAGCTAAACTTTGCTGTATTTGAGAAGCCTTACTTAGTATTTTACAACACCTTATATTCAGAGCCGAGCTCCCCTTGACCACAGTTGAAGTTGAATGTTCAGCATTTCTGCACATCAGGCCCCAGGTGCCTTAAGTTGAATGCACAGAAGACGAGGAACACATAGTAGCCACCTGTAAAAATGGTCCTTGTGCCTTGCCCATTATCTCTCAGGAACTCTGTGTTGAGGCAGGGATAGAATCAAATTCACTAGGTTAGCATTCATCTGCCTTAACCAGAAGACCATTTTTTCACTTGCTGCAGCCCCCTGCCTCATTCATCACACACCTTTTTACTTTTGCAGTAAATGACATAGGGGTTCTACAGACAAGAGCCTCATTCTGTACACAACACTGATTAATATCCAGAGCACAATCTGTCTGTCCTGAGCACTGAATGAGTTGGGGTTCTATGCAAAAAAATAGTATGTAATCATGCAATTAAAGGCTATATCATTATGCGTATCAAACAGGGACTGAATTAAGGTTGTCTGTGCACCCTTAATTCTGGCATTTCCTTATTTTTCAGTGTTTGACTTTGCAACATTAACATGCTTTTAACATAGTTTTTGGGGTGTAATTTCTTAAGTTTTTAAAAACCTTTAACTTTGAAAATACAGAAATTCCATCATGTGCAATTATATTCACACACCCCTCTCCCCCGAATGGATCATCAGCAGGGTTGGCACCTTTAGATCTACAACACAGTCCTCTACCACTGGAGCGGATGGAGTAACTGTTAGTAGTAGAAGGCTATTTTGTGGACCTGCCCACTAGAGGGAGATGGAGACACACTTTGCCAGTGGGTTTCACAGCTGCTTGATAGACTGCAAAGGAATGTTGAGATCTAAGAATAATAGGTTCAATTTCAGGTTCTGGAAGGGAATTGGCTCTAGTGGTTAGATTCTTTTGTCTCTGTCCCCCTTTACTACTATCCCCTTAGATCTTTGCCCCTGTTCACCTCTCCACCCATTTGCTTCTATTTTTCCCCTTCCACAGCTCCTGTCCCACTCTGCTCCTGACGCTGGTTCCTCACCCCTGTGCATTCAAATCAAGATGCTTCCTCCTCCATACTCCCTGGGTGCCAGCAAGGGGAAGCACAGGAGAATTAGGTTCCTTGCTCTCAGTTCTGGTGCCCAGCACTACAGTGGGAATTGGCTGATGAGAGGAACAATTTCAGGACTCATCCTCAGCTGCAGCTGCCCTAGGATGGAACATGTTCACTTTTCTATAGGAATGCCACATGTGCAGTCCAGTCACAAGCGGGAGCTTTTTGGGGATGGATCATGCTTGGTGCAGATGGATTTGTAGAATTTAGCTGTCGAATTCTTAAGTCTCTCCACAGCATCTGATAAGAGTGAATCTTCAGAAGCTTATCATTTGGCCCAATATGGGTGAGTTTTCACAAGGATGACAAAAGGCATGCTCCTGACATGGAGACTCCCTGCCAAATTTCAAGTCCCTGCTCCAAAGCATGGATGTGCTAAAGCTTCTCAATGAAACAGTTGTAAGAATATTTTTTTAACATGATCAAAAGCTGTTTTTCCCTAATAGCTGTTGGAAATGATTGACCCATTTTTCTGTGGTGCTGCCTATAATAAAATTTGCTCTTCAAATACTTAAAACCAATTCTATAAATTTTCATAACCTCCCTCTCAAAGTAACACATTTAAAAAAACTTAAAGGCACTTATTGACAAGGCCTTAAAAAATCTTCATTTCTAGGCTATTCCACTTTTATAGAGATGATTAGCCCAGAAGTGTTAGAATAAACGTTAAGTAGACTACAGTATCATTTTCAGAGCACCATAACTTTAAAGCTTTTTAGGTTACATTTTCAAAAGTGCGTAAGTCCCTTTTTCAGAAGTGACTCAGGCCTGGTTTATACCTAAAACTTAGGTCGACCTAGCTAGATCACTCGGGGGTGTGAAAAATTTACACCTCTGATACACATAGTTAAGTTAACATAAGCCCCATTATAAACATCACTAGGTCAACAGAAGCATTCTTCCATCAACCTAGCAACCTGCTTCTATGGGGTGGATTAACTACAGCACTGGGAAAAAAGTCTTCTGTCACTGTAGCAAGTGTCTACTCTACGGTGCTACAAAGGCACAAGTGTCATGCTGTAGGTGTACTTCTGGAGCATAATCTTGTAGGATTTGTCTACGTGACCTGGGTTGCACTTTGAAAATGGAATTTAGGATTGGTCTACACATAAAAGGTAGGTTGACATTGCTACAGTGGTCGGGGTGTGAAAAAGTCACACACTTGACTGTCTCAGCTATGCTGACCTAACCCCCAGTGTAGATGCTGTGTCTATGGAAGCTACATCAATGAAAGCATTCTAACTTTGTTAGGGGAAATGGTGATCCTACACCAACAGAAAAATCCTTTCCTTTGGCTTAGACTGTGTGTGCGCTATGGGGTTATGCCAGCATAGCTACATTGACACATCCCCATAAACTCCTGTGTCACTTAGGACTAGGGGTGGGGTGGGGGTCTACATTTTGTATGGTACCAAGCACAGAGGCACTCCCATCTTGGTGTTCTATAGGTGGTACTATAATACAAATAATCATTTTTTAAGTGGAAGTTTTCCATTAGGATTAGCAATAGTAGCAGTTAATTTAATATTCAGTGAGATGTTCTATCTTTCTCACCAACCATCTTCTAATTTATTATTTGAAGTAAAGTACAGTTCTTTATAAGAGAGTTCTTCAACTTGAGGTGCATTTAGCTGGTCCTGTACTTTTATACATGAAATAGTATGCAGACTATCAGGATCTATCATTTTCTTATTTATGTGGATAGCAGTTCCCTATTTAATTTTCTTTGTCAGACGTTGATAATGTAGCAATGAACTTTAGCTAGAGTATCTAAAGACTTGACTTACTGTTCAATGTAATAACTTATTCTAGGGGACCATTCACCTTGAACTATCTGTTCAACCTTGTATTTAGCTTTGGCAATCTGTGATACCTTGGAACAGCTCTGTGTAGCTCAAAAGCTTGTTTGTCTAACCAACAGAAGTTGTTGGTCCAATAAAAGATTACCTCACTCATCTTGTCTCTTTAATATCCTGGGACTGACACAGCTATAACAACATTTCATACTTTCTTGAAGGTGTCGCTTAGTTGCAGATTTTTCTTGCTACAGTTTGTACACTTACTGTTTATATGCTAAATCTTTTACTTGTATTACTAGTAAATTGGCAGTTGCATATCAGAGTGAATTTTAAAACTTTTCCTAATGTTTAAAATGAACACCAATTCGGTTGACAAGGTTACACAAAAAATGCTTTAAGTTTTTAAAACTAGCACCTTTACTTGGCTGGAAGAAAAGTTTTATGTGAATTTAACAAAGTTCTGATAGTTCAAAACCTATGTATTAAACATATGCAATAGTGAACTTTGTAATATTTATATTTACGTGGTTAGAGAGATGTTCCTAGCTAAGATTTTTTTCCCTTGAAAAGACCAAAGAAATTAATTGCAAAAGCTATACTAATGCAATGTTGAGGTTACATAGTTCAACTTTTTAAAGTAATGAATTATGTAAGTGTAAATTGAAACAACTCTGCTTTCTTGTGAGAGATGCATTACAGTAATCTGTGATCATGTAGGTAGACTCTAGATTCACGTGTGTATATATATCAAAATAGCTTGTGATCACAACTAGTGTAGTGTATGTGTGGAAAAAATTGAGGATGCACATTGTATTTTAACTCTAGTATTTCTTGACTTGAGTGCCTACCTGCAGTCTTAAGTTTTGACATAACTTAGCTTTTACAAATATTAACTTATTTTTGCATGGTTAAGTGCTACTCTGATTATATATAATTCAGTTGTTAAAATCAAATCCAGCAAATTTATACCATATTTTTATTTGCCACACTTTTCCTGCCTCAGAGTTAGAACAATCCCTTTTCCAGGCAATAGCAGCATCCAGGCTACAACAGGTTAGAATCCAACCTCAGGATAGACTCCACCTTTCCATTTATCTTGGAAATTAATACCAATTACTCTTTTAGCCTGGCACCAACAAACTCGCTCAGCCCCCATGTCTCCTTACTCTCCAGTGAAGGACCATTCCTTCACTGTACATAAAACTACTTGCTGGATTCTTACATAGTATCTAGCTTCCTGCGGTTGCTGACGTCTTAACTCCTTTTCCCCTTCAGCATAGTATGCACGATGCTACAAAAAGATGTCTTAATAAATTTACATTAGTACTAAATACAATTAAAATCTTATGTCTGCTTTACAATTCCTGTTTTTAAATACATTATCTGACTATATAATTTTCAATGAAGTCTTTTCCTGATTGTTTTGCAGCAGGTCTTTCCACAGTAACTATCAGACACTCTGTGGCTAGCAAGGATAATGCTAATTTTTTCTCAAGAAAACCTTTGAATCTATGACCATTCTGGTACTTGGAAACTGCCTCACCTTTATAATGAAGCTGGGGGAAATGTACAGAGGCACCCCAAGGAAAACTGAACTTTTTTAATAGACTAAAAACATTGTGGTGGAAGAATTACACAGGACAGATCTAATAATTGTAAGAGTATCCCTAGTATACTATTTCATCTTATATAATTACATGTGAAAGGAAATAACATAAACTTATGTTGCCTGCTGGTTGCAGAGGCCGGGGGTGAACCTAGGTTTTTAAAGGTCTGGTATTTTTAGACCTGTGGATAGGTAGTTCACTGCTGCTTTGAAGCTAGCATTAAAGTGCTTCTCCTACAAAGCCAGCTGTTGAGAGAGTTGGAATTAGTTGGTCTCTTAGGTATCATTGTTTTGCCTAAATCCCTTAAAGTGATACCATAAAATGATTAGCACTGACTCTGTTACAACAAACTTTTTGCTTTGTCCTTCACTGACCCTGTGTTGTGGCTCTCCTTTATTATTTTAATGTATTATTATGCAATTATGTAATCTTGCTATCCATCCGTTTTAAGTTTGTTCTCTCTCTCTCTCTCTCAAAACAAACTGCCGTGTGTGTGTGTGTGTGTGTGTGTGTGTGTGTGTGTGTGTGTGTGAAATATAAATAAAATAGATACATGAGGCGATTAATCTAATTTTTGTGTATTCTGGGGCCTGGGGGGGAGAGAAGGCTAAATATGTGTCACCTGTTCCTTCCTCCCACAGTAGCTGTTCTTGTGGACTAGCAGGAACAGCAGACTGAAACCACCGCTGTCAGTTTGACTGATGCTGCTTGCACTGGCAACCTTTGCAAGTGCTTTGTGCAATAACAGGAGAACAACAGATCCAGTGTGTTTCTTCCCAGTTGTGATTCTCTTGCGTAAGATTATTAAGTATTTATGTTTTCTGGGACACACAGAACGTAGAGATGGCAATGTGGTATCCCATGATTCATGAGAAATTCAGATCTTCTCTCCAAATGTCTTTTTCTGTTTATGAAAATTATCAAGAGAATATACTTATGTACTTCAAATTCTTTAAAGGTGTCAGAAAATACCCATACACTTCTTGAAGTACTAACTGTAGATATTTCTCAAACCAACCAAGTTTTCCAATTATAGTATCCAATCTAACTCATTGACTTTGGGAGTGGGACAGGGGCTGGATTATGTACGCACAGTTAGAAGATAGTTTAAAAAATACAAAGAAATAACCACATACATAAACATACATACATAAACTACAAACATAACCACATTCTTCTTATTTAACTTACACCCAAATTACACATAAGAGAGAATTTATGTATGAAATTGCTGAACATACTGTGTGTGTTGCAAATGTACTCTTCTTGTACTAACCATACAACATCGAACTTTATGGTTCATTGATTTAAAGGTTACGTGCATTTTAAAATACCATGACAAGACTATGGGGGTGGAGGAAGGAATAGACATCCAAAAATAGAACTGTATGAATACTCCAAAATATTAACATTAAAAAGACCCAAAAACGTACCCCACAAGCAAGCAAACAATAATACCACAATAAAAAGAATAGTTACTTATGAAGTACTAAAATTTAATCAGGAGGTAGAAAAGCTTCCCTGAAAACTCTATCTGCTATTACAAAGTAATCTATAAAATAAATCAATCAATGATTAGTGAAAAGGATTTTGTTTTCCCATTTACTTTGTGCATTTGACAGCACTCTGTGTACATCCAATGTAACTGTGTTGCTGACACAGTTGTATTATTCGTCCCCAGATCAGCATATAAGGGTGTGATGTGCATACCCTTCTTCAGGCTCAGCAAGGAAGTGGTGTTTGCTGCTCATACTGAAAAGTCAGGGAGAAAAAGGAGAGGCAGTGAATAACTATGGTAGTGTTGCTTTCTTACCTGCCTTTACAAATGAGGCAAAGAACAGAAAAAGCCCATAACTTTTTAAAAGTAAGTGTGTGTGTGTGTGTCCATGTGTGCGTGCTCTCTCTGTATGAATATCCCTTAATACATAAGAAAATTGATTTTAAATTAGTCAATATATAAAAATATAGATTAAGCTGGGTCCCTTTCAACTTTAACATGCACACATCAGAAAACGTGCTAATACCAAAAATAAAGCTTTGTTTACTCTAAATGGATGAACTTAAATGAACAGAATAAGTTACATGGTCTATGGTACTGTGTACTATGAGTGATACCAACACCGTAGGATGTAGTGCACCATTTCCTCATTCCTGTATTATGAAGCTGTGGCAATTTTATTGTTCTACTCTGTTATAATTTATTCCCTATTTACCATTTTAATAATTTATTCAGTGAACTTGTATTGTGGGATGGTGTATAATTTGATACAAATAATGGATAAACAAGATAGAATTAATAGGATGGACTTGTATTGGTTTATTGTGACAGTGTAAACCACCAGAGTGGAGCTCTTCTACTTTATCAGATGGAATCTTCTTATTAAGCAAATTAATGTTACTATTTTGTGTGTTGGTTTTGAATATCTCTAACAGGGTTTTGGAAAAGTCTTTAGACTAAATGGTGATAGTAATGCTTTGATTTGTATTGTAGATATGTTTAATATCACTGATGATTAGAATATTGAATATAAACAAATATTTCAGACCTTTCAAATCTAAAACAAATACATTGTTTCATATTTATTGATCGTATAATAATCCTATTGGAGTTCTGGTGATGTGTTCCTTGGGCACCGCTCTTGAGTTAGTGGTACTAATTGCCTTATTGGTATTACTGTTTTGTAATGGATAGTAACTATATTTTAACATGTGTTCAGATCTCTCTCTGACTTCCTACCTTCTTCCTTCAGTCCACGTTAGGCATGCATTGTGGCCAGTGACATTGAAGTAAAGAACTGGTTTGGAGCTGTTGGTATTGAGCAACTGGGCATTTTGTTTGCTGTTTGTGTATGCTTCAGACAGTGCCTCTGAATGCTTTGGTCCTTCCCTTTACACGCTCCAATCTGGGCATACCGTCTGTGAAGTGTGTTTTGAATTTTCTAGGTTAAAGGGTGCAATATAAATGAAATATTGATTAGTGTGGAGTTTCCTATTCGTTTTAGTTCTGCAAACATTAAGTTGGATTTTTCATACTTTTAAAAAACATTATTTTTCATGTATTCATATACAAAATCTGCAGCCTTACCAACGTTGGCTGTGATCTGAAAGCTATAAACTGGAGTAGGCATACGTATTTGGAATGCAAAACTCCAGTGAAAACATTGTACAATAAGTGATGTTCGTGATTCAATAGGTGATGCTCTTGCTTTTTTTGAGTCAGTACTGGACCAGCAAACTAACATAATGTAGGGAGGTGTAAAATTAAGGTTCTGACCTTGTTTATTAAAGATCCTAGGATGTCTTTGGCAAGATCCCTGGCATTAACCTCTGTCAGGGTTCCCTCCCCACTCTGAACTCTAGGGTACAGACATGGGGACCCACATGAAAGATCCCCTAATCTTATTCTACCAGCTTAGGTTAAAACTCCCCAAGGTACAAATCTCTCCTGCACCCTGAGAAACACTTCTCGCTGCCACCATCAAGTGATTTAAACAGGAACCAGGGAAAGGGACCACTTGAAATTCCCCTTCCCCCCAAAATATCCTCTCAAGCCCATACACCCCCTTTCCTGGGGGAGCTTGAGGATAATCTCCTAACCAATTGGTTACACAGTGATCCAAAAACCCACCCCCGGGGGTCTTAGAACAATAGAAAACAGTCAGCTTCTTAAAAGAAGGATTTTATTAAAACAAGAAAGGTAAAAATCATCTTTGTAAAATCAGGATGGTACATCTTTTACAGGTTACTCAATTTCCTAACTCTGAGGGATTCCTCCCTCTCTCCCCCCCCCCCCCCCCCCCCCCGGGCAAAACCTTCCAGTTACAGAAAAATGCAACAAAACCAGGAATACATATTCCCTCCAGCACAGCAAATTACCCAAGCTAAAACAATAGAAAAAAAACCTAAACACATTAGCTAAATACTCACTAACTCCATAGAAGATGGATGGTATGGCTTGAGCTCTCTCCCACGGAGAGAATCACACAGACAAAGAGACAAACAAAAACTTTCTCCCCCCTCAGATTTGAAAGTATCTTTTCTTCTCATTGGTTCTGATGGTTAGGTGTTAGCCTGGCTACCTTTTCTTAACCCTTTACCGGTAAGAGGATTTTATAGTATTGTCTCAGAGCCTTTCAATCCCTTCATATTTATGACAACTTCCGTTTCCTAACTAAATTAAGCGATAGTATTTTCTCTCTACATTTTCTTTTGTTTTAATTGATTACTGTTGTCTCAACTTCCCATCCAAAACTAACAGTGCACAGCAGTATTACACAATAAACAGCTACCACATTCCATTTCAGAAATGGCTGATTTTAGTGGTGAGTGAATTGATTTTTATAGTTTTGTTTAGTGTTTAAAAGAAAACCAAGGTTCTCTTAACAGTTTGTCAAACTTTGGTTTAAAAAATCAGTTTGAGTTTATGAATGTAGAAAGGTGCCTGAAATTGATATTCGTGAAGGGCCAAAATATAGCCCAGCATTCCCTCAGGGCCTCTTTTGACACTTCAGACTCTGTTACCAGAGCATTGGCATCTGTTGTGACCATCAGGAGGAATGCATGGTTTTGTTTTTCCTCCCTGACTCTAGACACACAGATTAAGTTGGAGGATCTCCCCTTTTCAGGGAAGGGCCTTTTCAGTGAAAAGACAGATTGGAAAAATTAAAGGACATAAGGTTGCAAAGTCTGACTTCCTCTCTGCTAGGAGGAGATGACCTACTTTGTTTTTCCAGTACCGGAGCCTCTACCCCCAGTGGTCTTCATCTTATTTTTCATCGTCAGAGACAGGGCTTTGGAGTGGAGCCTGCGGAGCAGCTCCGGAGCAGTGGAGCTGCAGGTTTTGCCTGGAGCTGGAGCAGAGCCGGAGCACAGCTCCAAAGCCCTGGTCAGAGAAGCCAACGGTATCAGCAGCCTTCCAGAGCCAAAATAGTAAGAGGCCCTTAAAACTGAGGTCTAAGCCTAAATAATCTGCTTCTTTGTCAAGGAAAGCAAGCCTCAGTTTTGGCGAGACTATCAAGAACTGAGAATCAGCCAGTCTGCCCCCTTCTTTGGAGAGAAGCTAGCTCATTTTATCATGCATGGAGACTAATTATGTCAAAACAATGGGTTATAGAGACCATAGAAAGGGGCTATGTACAATTCGAAAGATGGCCCACCTCCCATTTCCCTACACTTCCCTCTTCAAGAATCCCTCTCATGAGACTATTGTCTTGCAGAAGTAGAAAAATTGCTCCTGATAGAAGCAGTCAAAGAAGTCCCTGAAACCCTGTGGTGTCATGGCTTTTATTCCTGTTACAAAAGGAAGACGGTCTATGTTTGTCCAATACTAGACTTAAGGGACATGAACATGTAAATTTGGAAGTCCTGGTTCCATATATTGACTTTGGCCTCCATAATCCCTTTGCTATTGATCATGGGATGATTCGTGACTTGATTTAAAGGATGTGTATTTTCATATTTCAATTTGTAATGCTTGTCACCAGTACTTCCATATTTTGGTGGCTGGATGCCATTTCCAATATAACCTGCTTCCATTTGGCTTCTCCACACACCCAGAATGTTTACAAAATGCCTCTCTGTGGTAGCAGCTCATTTGAGAAATCAGGGTATTTTCGTTTACCCTTGGCTATTGAAGGTCACTGTACGTGAGGACCTGTTAAGCCATTTTGTTTTTTACAACTAATTTCTTTTCAGGTCAATTATCTGTCCTACTCAATGGATTTCCTTTATAGGTTCTATACTGGACTTTGTGGAAGGCAGAGCTTTTCTGTCAGATGATAGGTTTCTCAAGATGAGCTATTATCTATTAAAGATTCAATAGGGTTCCACTCAGTGTGAAATACTTCTAGGGTCTGATGGCAGCCGTTACTTACGTGACACCATTTACTTGTCAGAGAATGAGATCTAGGAAGCGTTAGATATCTCAGCTCAACAGAACAAGTCAGGACAACATCCATATGTTGATCACCATACCTCAGAACATCATAGCCTACCTGAAATGGTGGTCAGTAAGAACAAATTTGCCCAGAGATTTACAGTTAACCCCAGGACCTGTCTCTGATGGTAATGTTGGATGCATCAAACAAGGGTTAGTGGGGGCTTATCTGAATCGGTTGACAATTCAAGGGCATTGGTCCTATCAAGAGACCCTGCAAATAAATGTGTTGCAACTGAAAGCTGTTCATTTGACCCTCAAGTCATTCCTTCATCACCTACAAGGGAGGGTTGTGCAGGTGATGGCAGACAATATATTGGCAATGTATTATATCAACAAGCAGGGGAGTGCTCATTCTGCTCTCCTGTGTGCAGGGGCTGTAAATCTATGGGATTGTTGTATCCTTCATGGCGCTGCAGCTGGTAGTGGGAAACAATGTAGTTGCAGATTGGTTCAGCAGAGAGAGCTCTCAGTGCATTAATGGCCCCTAAAGGATCTGTTGGTTCAGACTATATTCTCCGGCTGGGATGGACCACAATGAGGCCCAACAAAAAGTATCCCCTCTTCTGTTCCAGAGCTGGAAGGGACAGTCTGTTCCTGCCTGGTACTGTGCTACTGCATTGGAGGAAAGGTTTCATGTATGCTTTTCTCCCCTTTCTTTTGATCCAGAAGGTAGTGAGAGAGAGGCACCAGGACAGGGCTTGGATGATTCTCATTGCCCTGGTTTGGCCGTAGTAATGATGGTTTATGCATCTCCCTCAGTTGTCCAGCAGAGTCTTTGTGTGTCTTCCTCTGTCACCAGACCTACTGTTTTAGCAGGAGGGTGAGGGCTTTCACCCAGACCCACAGTCTCTTCACCTGACCAGCGTGGGCGATTGGACCTTGAGGCTGTCTGCTCTTGGGCAGTCATGTTCTTTATTTGTGCAGAACACACTAAAGCTCTAGAAAACAGTCCACTAGAAACGGTTACCATTTAAAGTGGACCAGATTTCAGAGAGGGACGAAGGGAAAAACCTGATTTCTTCTCAATCTACTTTGTGTTCTGGAATGCTTACTGTACTTAGACCCAGGGTTATTTAACTCATTGTTAAAAGTTCATTTGGCAGCCAGTTCAGTATATTATACTTTTAGTTAATGGGAGATCACTGTTTTTTCATTGTTCAGTCAAAAGGTTTATCAAACGTATGTCCCCCCTGATAGGGATCTAAATTTGGTGTTGACCATGCTGGTAAATGGCCCTTTGAACTCTTGGCCGAGTACTCTCTATCACTTATCAAGACAGCCTTCAATATTGACATGATGTCGGTCAGCAAAGTGAGTGAATCAAATAGCTGATCCAGCTTTTACTTCTTTTCATAAAGACAAATTAGTTCTCAGACTTGATCTCAGGCTCTTACCTAAAATGGTGTCTGATTTTCACATTAATCAGATTATTAATTTGCCAATTTATTTTTGCTAAACCTCATTCTAATAAGAGGGAGTCTGTTCTACATATGGTGGATGCAAGAAGGACCCTTACTAATTATTGAGATGGAGCTATATGTTTTCGTAGATTGTCGAGTGAGTTTGTTTTTGTTTCTTACACTAACAATTGAATGGTTTATACATTTTTTTTTCTCCCCCAGATTATATCTTTATGGATTAAACAATGTATTGCTGAACATTACATGCTAGAAAAAGGTTCTGTGCCTGCTTTGTTTTGACCACTTTCCACAAGAGTGGTGACGATTTACTTTGCTTGTTTTAGGCAGATACCAGTTGTTGCAATTTGCAGGGCTGCAACCTGAATTTAGGTGCACACTTTCACGAAGTGCTATTGTTTGGATCTGGCCTCTAGAGCAGACACTGGATTTGGTAAAGTGGTGCTGCAGTGTCTATTCAATTAGGGCTCTGTTTCTGACTCTAGGTCACTTTTCTGCACTAATCATCAGTCTGTCTCATAAGTGGGAATATGCAGAGCCTCTCAAGAAATGTAACTGAGATTCTTCGAAGTAGCTCTTCATATTTGCACTTCCTACCCATCTTCCCCACTCTGAGCCCTTGTTTATTCTGTCTCTCTGGCTTTGCACTGGAAGGAACTGAGATGGGGAGGGTGCTCCTCCTCCTCCTATATAGCCTTACCTTTAGTACATCAGTGATACAGAGGGGAAGGAGGGGGACGAGAGTGCTCCAGTTTAAACCGCTAGAAGAAGGTTCTATGCAAGGCACCATAAGGGTGGTGCAGTACTCATAAGTGAATATGCAGCGCTATCTCGAAGAATCTCGGTTAGAAGTAACCTTCATTTATTAAGAGACCCTCCATCCATAAAACTTGTTATAAAATTACAACTGCCATAAGTGGCTAGTACAAAAGCAATATTCTTTGGACCCTCCATATCCAAAAGTCTTACAAAGGGGAATTCCTTCTAGTGGAAGGCAAATAAGGTCTTTTCTTCTTTTCCTTTCTACAATTAAAGCAGTTGATATAACTTCCTCAAAGATAACGCTTATGTCAGATTTCAGTGTAGTAGCCGTGTTAGTCTGTGTCAGCAAAAAGAAAATAAGAAAGGAATACTTGTGGCACCTTAGAGACTAACAAATTTATTTCAGCATAAGCTTTCGTGGACTACAGTCCGCTTCGTCGGATGCATAGAATGGAACATACAGTGGGAGAATATTTATACATTGTTTTCATGTTTCTCTGAATGTATAAATATCCTCCCACTGTGTGTTCCATTCTATGCATCCGACGAAGCGGACTGTAGTCCACGAAAGCTTATGCTGAAATAAATTTGTTAGTCTCTAAGGTGCCACAAGTATTCCTTTCTTATTTTCTTTTTACTTATGTCAGACACACTCTCTAGTTTCCTACCTGAGGTCACAGAGATGTGCAAAGAGTTAGAATATTCACCAAGAAACCATGATAGTCAAGTCAGCAGAGGCAAATTCACAATTCAATAAAAGCAATGGGCAAAATTGCGGTGTTGTGTTATAAACATAACTGTTTGTTAGTTTCCATGGTGAGTTCAACTTAATTGATTACATGATATGGCCTGGATGCTTTTAAAGGCTTTCCTAAAAGCCAAAGGCATATTGGCCTATCAGAAAAATCTAATGAAATAAGAAGTTGAATTGAAAATTGGAAATATTTATCATAATCCTAGACTACAATCTATTAACATAATAAGAGTTTTGAGGAAGAGTTTTACTAATCAGTGGAATATGAGCCAAAAATTGTAGCATGGGAAGTGATAGAAATAGAATATGCTGGTTTTTAGATTCCTATATTGTTGACTGTTTATTTAAAAAATAAATCCACCCCCCCAACCCTAAAGTTCCCCTTATTGTACTGAACAAATTAACTTACGCCTTGTTACTGTAACTTCATAAAAATGCCAGTACAGAATCTAATATTGAATGCAATAGCTTCTTTTGTACATATTTTATTACAAATCTGAATGAATATCCTGGCCTGTCTAGAGGACTAGTAGTCAATCTACAATCTAGCAACTCCAAATTTGTTGGTTTGTTTTTGAATAACCACTACTAAAAGAGAGTCAGTACACTGGGAAAGGCTGCACACCTGAGTAGATGAAAAAGTTCTTAGCAGTAAGTAGAGATCCTATAGGGAATGTAAAGGAAAAAAGGAGTGATAGCAAAAAATGCTGCATCTTGGCAGTTAAATGTATGAGTAAAACGAGAATGGCTAAAAATCATGCTGAATTAACTCTTGCCGACGAAATTAAATAATGAGGTTGTTGTTGTTATAAGTAAAAGGAAAATGAGGAAGGATGAGATTGGGCCACTGCAGTGTAGATGGGAGAGGAGATTTAAAGATTTAGGTATGGCCCCAAAACTAAATTAATACTTTGCCTCAGTTTTCAATAACAATGGAACATGGGCATGAAGGCAGGTTGGTTGATGGAAATAAGTGTAGAGAAATGGAAATTTCCATACCTGAGATGAAAGAAAATCTTAGCTTAGGCCATGTCTACCCTACAAAGTAGGAGTGGGGTAATGACATTTGCTGCAGATACAGTTGGGGGGCATCGTCAGTACACAGTAGAATTGTGTTATACAGAAAGATCTGGATAACCATGAAGACCAGAGTAACAAATTAGGAAGAAATTCAGTAGTACAAAATGCAAGATCATGCACTTGATCTTGTCTAATAATAAGAATTTCTACTGTAAACTGGGGGCTCATTGGTTGGAAATGAGAGAAGGAGAGACATGGCTGTGTTTGCGATCAGAAGATAAGTGTGAGCCACCAATGTGATGCCACTATGCAAAAGGCAAAGGTGATCCTGGAATGTATCCGGCAAGGTGTTTTCCGTAGAGAGGGAAGTATTAATGCCATTCTACAAGGCGCTAAATCTAGAATATTGTGTACAATTTTGGTCACTCGTTCAAGGAAGATGAATTCAAACTGGAACAGGTATAAAGAAGAGCTGTTACGAAGAGCAGGGGAATAGAAGGCCTATCTTATGAGAGGAGACTGGAAGTGCTTGGCTTGTTTAGCCTAGCAAAATGAAGGCTGAGAGCGCATATGAGTGCTCTCTATACATGCATCAGAGGGGTAAACACTGGAGAGGGTGAAGAGCTATTTAAGCTAAAGGACAATGTTGGCACAAGAACAAAGGAGTATAAACTAATTCAGGCTGGGAATTAGAAGAAGGTTTCTAACCATCAGAGGAGTGAGGCTTTGGAATGGCTTCCCAGGAAGAGTAGTGGAGGCAACTTCTTATTAGTTTTGAGAGAACTGGACAGATTTATTAATGGGATTGTATGCCAGGGTTGCTTGTGATGGTGGGGGACAGGGCTCGGCAGCCTTGGGGATCTCTTCTGGTTAATGTCTTTTGTTCCTAAAAATCTCATTCCTTAGGGCTTCAGCAGTCACCAGTAGGGGTCAGGAAGGAATTCTCTTCCCTCCCTTGCTCCCATGTGGGAGTTTTGTCTCTTTCCTCTGAAGCATCATGGATGGCCTAAGATGGAGATGGGACAGCTGGATGGGGTGGACTCTTAGGTGGCACCAAGCACACACACGCACACAGTTTCAGTTGCATGGCTGGTTGGTTCTTCCTCACAGGCTATGGGTCTGATCACTGAAGGAATTTCTCCCCAGGACAGATTGACAGTGACCTTGGTGTTTTTGTTTTGTTTTTTGCCTTCCTCTGCAGTGTGTGTGGTGTGGGTCACTTGATGGGATTATCTGGGTATATCTCAATCAGTTCTCTACTATTGCAGGGAACTCTGGCATTGGTGCCCCTCAATCCCTCCTATTTTCTGCCTGTGGCACAGAATAGTCTAGGCTCCTGGAGGCTGTACATTTGGTTGTTGAATTTAGTGTGTGGGTGGTGGTTGGTGGCTTGTGATATACAGGACTAGATGCTGGTGCTCCCTTCTAGCTTTAAACTCTCTCTGACTCTAAAATGGCATAAGATTGAAGCTGCATTAAATTTGAAAATGTATTTCTGAACTAGATAATTTAGTCCACAGCTTTTTCCCTTTTTTTAAAAATTAGTCAGTTGAAAGGCTTGTTACATCTGAATTTTATAAAAGAAAAGTTCTTATTCCACCATAGAGTATTAGATCTTGGGAGAGGAGAGCTTGGTGGAATTAAAATGTGCATCTATGAAGGAGAGATGGTACAGCAACAACACGATCCAACTGGTGTGTGTTCTATAAACACACACAAAATAGTCAACAATATGCAGATTTACAGAGTGGATCAGGCCAAGGCAGTACATACACACACCATTCCTTATGGGCAAGGAAGAATACATAGAACACTTAAGAGAAACATTTTAACATCAGTTTGGACAAAGTGTTTTGCCTTCATGTAGGGGGGAAACAAAGTATCATTTTGGTATGTACCATGACTTAGTTAACAGCTGATTTAACACATCAGTGAAAACAGTGCACTGTCTACACTGGCGCTTTACAGCACTGTTTTTTCACACCCCTGAGCGAGAAAGTTGGTGCTGTAAATTGCCAGTGTAGACAAGCCCTCAGAAGGGATACCATGTGAAAACCCATTAGCCTATGAATAAAGTGTGATCATAGTAAGGCCTGCAACCTCACCCAGCATTAAGAGCACAATTCAAGGTTGCTGTTCCTGGAGTGTGTGACTATTTTCTTTGCCTTATTGTGAGGGTAGATACTAAATTCTGTTTTCATTCTGAGATTGAAGGAGAATGTGGAGACTTCTCATATTTCTTAAAATGTTAGATACTTTCAGAGCTAATCACGAAAGGATTCATTTCAGTCTTCTCTCATAAGTTATTTTTATTTCCCTGATTCAATTCTCTCTGAACTTGAAAACTGAACGTGCTGTTAAAGCCATGTTCAGTTTGGTTCCCTGCCCAATCAAGATTTTGTCTCCAGAGAAAGTAGATGCCCAAACTAATGTTTATTAACAGTAGTTAAATGCTGTCTGTTACCCATTTATCCAAGGGAGAAAAAATATGAAATGGGAATTTCTCTGAGAGATGACGTTTGGAAACAATCTGTCAAAATCTAGGGTAATAGGCACACTTCCTCTTTATCCAACGAATGTCTAATTCAAAACATTGGTTCAGCAAAGTCTTAAAATCAGATGACAGTGGATGAGCATTGTGGACAGTGTAAATGCTAGATACGCATCCATTCACATCTCAGTATGAAACATCTTTTGCGCCCCCCCCCCCGTCATGTGACTGCTGACACTTGGACAGTTATCTGCAAACAAATCTCAGAAACATTACCTCATTACTACCTCATTACTGCTGTTAAATTCTACCTCCTCAGCCTTGATGACCTTATAAAATCCTAGCTTTAAAAATTACTTGACCGCTTTTAGCTTTATGCAAATTATTTATGGAGACATAAGCACTTACAATTAGATTGCTTACCTTGAATTACGCATTTTGGAGGGAGTGTCCTGCATGCTGTGCTAGAATTTTTTATTTTATTTTCGATTAATATGATTTTTATTTCATCCAGTTTTTTTACTTAATCATTTTCCTGTTGTGAGGATATGCTTTTGAAAGAGAGATTAGAATGTCCTCTAGTAATGTCTTCTCAAAGATCGCCGCAACCAGTCTGACTCTGCTTTAACTGATAAGGAAAGAAGGGAATTTTCATGATTATAGTTAAGTTTAAAAAAAATAATGTTCTATTATATTTTAGGGCAAAGCCTCAGTATGCAAGTTTAACTGTGGAAATAGTCTTCTGGCAATGAGTTGAAAAGGTGTGTCCTACTTGAGGCTCAGCCCATGGTCGTAAGGTCTTATGACCATTTCAGCTGAGCTAGACAAAAATCAGTAGTGAGGACATTGGTGAACTTGGTCGCTTAGGGAAAAAAAAATCAGATAAGACAAATTTCCCTTTCCTTGGACTATGGAGTCATCCACTGATGATGGATGCATGCATACAGAGATTTTGTCGTAAGGCTCTATGTACACGTCAGTTGTGTTCAAAATAAATACCAACATATTTTTGTCAAACAGAATAGAAGAAAATCAGAGAATTGTTGATGCTGACTTTAGGGAGGTGTTCAAATTGATTAACAATAAAATTATCCATTTTTTTATTAACTTGTAAATAAAGTGAAAATAGTTCCTTTTTTTCTCTGTAGATGGTGAATATTTCAGAATGGAGAACAAGTTTCTTATTGAATTTACACTCCTGCAATTTAGACGAAATATAAACAATTTAATTTTAAATCTTAAAATGACTAAAAAGAGAGACTTCTGATAGCAAGTAAGTTCAGATTGCTTTCCCTTCTTGAGCTTCCTTTTGTGTACAATTTGGATCCGCAGGATGCCAATTTTAATATCCCAGTGTGCCCCTGCCATCTAGAATGAATGCTAGTGAACCTATATCTGTAGTACCGGATGTTCCAGTTTGGGCTACTGTCTCCTTTTCTGAAGGTTCTTCATGATTATAGCAGAAGTTGCAGCAACCTTTAATAACAAACTAGCCATAAATATGCTACTTCGAGGCTAGTTATTTTGGCTCCTTCCTAGATTCCAAAAATACAAGCAGGTTTCTAAATCATTTTAGTTCCAAAATCTGATCAGGTGTGTCCTACTTTAAGGACCAAATGTTACTTCCTGACTAATGATAACAACCTAGAGCCCTTCTAGACTATTGTATAATGCAGGGAAAACAGAATGTGTCTGAGGGTATTGAATAAATGTGAGCACTGTCATTGGAGATATCTGCCTTTTTCATAATCTGAGATTGACCTAGGATGAATGTGATTAAAACTGATTTATTGCATTATTACACTTCTCTGTGACTACTAGAAACTCTGGTATTCTCTCTAAATCTAGGCCCTACATTTCTTTTTGTCTAGGCCAAAATTTAGATCCTCCGAACATCTTTGTTCTATTCTGTGAGGTCAAGGGTCTTTAAAAAATGATCAGCAACTTTATTATGTATCTCTGAGTCTTAGAATCAAAGAGGTACTCTTTCCCCCTCATTGCTGAGCCCGTTCCTTAAATATTACTATGCTGGGTGGAAAGGTTTCAAGTGGTGTAATATGTAGGATAGCATTGTGGTCGTCCTACTTTCTTGCACAAACTGTGTAAATTGATGTTCCTCACCATGACATCTGTTCCTTTCTAGATTCTGCCCCTTTCTCTCAGAGCTTGTTTTGGTGAACTGGGAGTAAAATAACTTATTACTTGCACAGATGCTTCTTTACTGTCTTATATTCCCAGCTGCCTATTCTGATCTGCATTTCTGTGTGTAAACAGTTCATCCTTGATCTATGTGCTATAACAATAGTTATTTGTTGAGGCTATCTATTAATCATCGACAAATTTTTGTGTTGGCAACTGCAGAAGTCTCTGTTAGGGCTGAGAAGTACATGAGCATGACTGAATGGGAAGGAAGATGCCAGAAATGAAAGTTCTGTGATTCACTGCTACTTGCTCTCAGAACAGAAGAAACAATCCATCAATCTGGATTGATGGATGAGGATGCAGAAAAAAAAGCCTTTGAAAGAGATACTTTTGGAGGGGATATTTAAATGTTCTTATTCTGTATTAAAAATGCAGATGTCAACATTGCATTGATGGATAAGTAAAACTGAAACTGACCCTTTCATTATTAAATCTCAATGAAGAGCAAAAAGAGGAAAATTGGCACAAATAATGAAAAATATTTCAAAAATGTTTTTAATGTAAGATGGTGACATAATGTAGTTTTAACCCCCCCCCCCCACCAATATTTATATTGACATGACTTTATTCTATAGATGCTAAAATACTTTACAGTTGTCTTTATCATATATGGAACCTTAGGATTCAGCATCTAATTCATCTTTTGTATTTTGGCTTACTGTATATTTGAATCTAATAGAAGCTATTGAATACAACCGCTTACTCTGTTCAAGTTGCTTTTCTGAGGACCAGGATGACTTATTTTCTAAGGCTATGTCTGCACTACAGACCTTGCAGCTGTACCGCTGCAGCTGCAATGCTGTAAGGTCTCCTGTATAACCGCTCTGCTGGTATGAGAGTGCTCTCCTGCTGGTATAATTAAACCAACCCCAACGAGCCCTGCTAGCTGTGTCTGTGGGAGACTTCTCCTGCCAACATAGCATTGTCTACACCAGAGCTTTTTGTTGGTGAAACTTTTGTCAGTCAGAGGTGTGGGGTTTTTTCCACACCCCTGACCAACAAAAGAGTTGCTAACAAAAGTGCTAGTGTAGACATAGCCTAAGTCTCCAAATTTCCACTATGTTATTCAACAATATTCTCTTCTGTTAGCTCATGTTAAACTAGGATAAGGCTAGGAACAACCACTAGGCCAATCATATCTCCTCAGCATTGCAATTTAGAGTATTTCAAGGATCTCTTTTGGGCAACTGTAATATTTCTGAAGTGGTTCTGTCAGAAATTTGTACAAAAAAAGAAAGATTCTATTACTAACATGTAAGTAAAATCTTCATATATTTTTGTAACAAGTATTTTTGGAAAATTGAAATATTTTTAAATGCATTTTTCAAGGAGGAATGGCCAGGTTAAAATCACTTTTTAAAAAGTGTAAATATATTTTTAAAATTTCAGTTTTAAACTACATTTTGCTGTACTGTTTCTTTGTTTACATTTCTCACATATTAAACAATGCAAATAGATTAGCAAATTTCACTTTTGTTTATACTCCGTATCCAAACTTTTTCATTTTCTTACATTCTAACACTGTGTTGCATTGTTTGATTGAAGACACCAAATTATTGTTGAAACTGTGCATAAATAAAATTGAAACACTTAGCAAAATTAGCTTTACAAAATTTACATGATAGACCAAATTTGACCTCAAAATGTTTCTGAAATTAAGCTGAAGGTAATAAATTAGTAATAAAACTATTGGCAAAAAGTTCACATTATTTTTACAGACAGTTGGAAGTAGATTTGAAGTACTGTTTCAGCATAGAATGTTTTCATTTTTTCTTGTAAAATGGATTAGTATTGACATATGCTATTCTTTTCATTGATTCATATAATTTAATTTGCTGATACCTTAGTGAAACCATTTTTTAAAATTCAAGTAAAAATTGGTTCCATTGGCAAAATAGAAGCTCTTTTTTATTGAAATGTTTCAACAGAATAGTGTATTTGTTTTGTTTTTTGATTAGAGGAACTGTGATATGCTTCACTAGAGTTTTTTCTTTTTTTAATTGTGTGGTGGGGTGAGAAGGGGCTTTGTCTTTATACCTGTTAGAGCTTGGTCTTGCTACTACATTGAGTTCTCATTCCTGCTCCATCTGAGCATGACTAGATCGGAGTGCCTTAGAGGATCATCAGTACTGTTTTTTAATCAATGAAAGAGGGTCATAATATAGTGGCACAAGGCATTTTTCCACCACCAGAACTGAAAGTGATGCCTCTTCAATGCAGTCAGTTTATACTTTTAGGAAGTGAGAGATTAGAGCAGGGATGGCCAAACCGTGGCTCTTTTACCATTAAAGTGCGGCTTGCAGAGCCCACCCATGCGTCTTTCCCGCCCGCCTCCATTCTCCACCAACCAGACTGTAGGAGGTGGGGAAGCTCAGGACCTCTGCCTTGCAGCAGGGTGGTAGGGATAGGGTTAGGAGGGGGGTCTCGAGGCTTCAGCCCTGTCTGGCGCACCTGCCGGGGTTTAGGGCTTCAGCAGGAGCGGGGCTGAAACCCCAACCCTCGGCAGGCGCCTTCCGTGAGCCTGAAGCACCGAGCCCTGGCAGGTGTGGCCCGGCTCTCGAACTTCTGAAGATTGTCATATGTGGCTCGGAGAATCAGTAAATTTGGGCACCCCTGGATTAGAGGAACTGATTAGAGGTCATTTGTATGGCATTGCAGAACATTGCCCCTGTAGGCAACTCAACTGGCTCAAGGAATTGTCTTTTTACATGCAAGAGAAAATGGTAATCTGGTGAAGTGAAATGGAATTAGAGTACTACATTAGCTGAATGAATATAGTTCTCTTCGCTAAAAAAATACACTGTTTCTTTTGTTCTTTGGACTGGTCAGGACAGGAGTAATGCAGAGAGAGTGCACACTCAGCCCTTAAGAAGAGGGAGTATATCTTGTTCGTTTCTACAGTAACCTCCTCTGAGTGTTTTAAATAGCAGCATCAACAGGCTGCAAAGGAAAGTTTCTAATATTTCTCTCCCAGATGATGATGGCTGTAATTTGTAGTATTGTGGTCTGAATCTGTAAAAGTAAGTGGGAATGGGGAAGGAATCCTATGGATTTTAGCAGCAATGAAGATAATTCCTGAACAACCAAATTAAACATTCTCAAACATTAACATCTATTCACAGGATTATAGATTATTTTAGAAGAGGCACACAGCACACAGTGTTTTAGTGAATATGATAGTTATTGCCTATCATGGAAAAACTTAGATTTGTAAAGAATGTTTGTATGTGGCGATTTTGATTAATTACTTACACCTATTAAAAAGTGTGGTGAACGCTCCCACAAAAAAACCTGTGCCAGTTATAGAGGCAACAGCCATTTAAACCCAGAGATAAATTGGAATGGAACAGTGTAATTTATAATTAAATCTTTGCTACAGCCTCAACATTAGCAGCATTAAAGAGCAAATTTGTAATGCGCATTTTAGTTACAAACTGTGGAATGTTTTGTTCTGAATTTCCTCAAGTAATCCTACAATTTACAGCTTTAGTTCCAGTAGGTTTTGGGGTGGTGTATTCGCAAAATTTGAGTCACAGCTGCAATGGAATCTTTACTTAGTAGAATATCTAGATGTGTTATTTTTTTTCTACCTTTGTGGAAATATGACCCCAAGTATCTGAAACTGTATACACTTCTTGTTCGAGACTAGAAAATTTACATATGTGGATTTAGGTTTTTGTGATCATTGGATGCAGGTAATCATGTGACAAGTCAAAGTTCAATACATTTTTTTTTTTTAAATGGCAGCTTTGTAGCAGTACTTTACACAGATAGAAACCATGTTAAGAAATGTACTAACTCAGTTGCTAAATGATATTGCCATCAGGCATGGGTCCAACAATGCTCCAGCTATCCTGGGTCCCATGGGGCAAAGGCCAAACCAACCTCTCTCACTACTTGCTTTAACTATCTTCATTAGACAAACACTTAGTGTGTGTATCTTGCATTCTTATCAAGACTTCATGGTATAATAGTATTATGTTTTTATTGCACCTTTCAGTCCAAAAGGATCTTACGTTACAGAATAAATGTATAAGGTTTACTTTAACATTTCTGTGGTGGAAATTATGTAGCCCTTCTGAGAACAACCTTTATATAGGTATTTGTAGCAGGGAAAGTGAAGAATAACTTTGAGAATTTTGTTATACAGCACAGTTAACCTTCGCTGCGATGGCTACCTCCCAGCTTGGGTAACACTTTAACTTTATGAAAAGTGCCATGTACTCTTCCATGCAAAACCTGTGACTTTTACATCTCATCCAGAAGATAGTCCTTTGTCAGCACAATGCCCTAGAACAGTGGTCTCCAAAGTGGGGTGCGCGCACCCTATGGGTGCGCCAGAGGATCCCAGGGGGTCTGCAGCAGGAGGAGCGCCGCCGGATGGCACGCCAATGTTTTTTTTCTTCGGCGGCAGCTATGCACGCCTGCTGCAGGTCTTCCCAACTTCGTTCTTCAGTGGCACACCTGTGGTAGGTGTTCCCCTCTTCTTTCTTTGGCGGCACGCTGGGGGTGCGCAATCCAAAAACTTTGGAGACCACTGCCCTAGAATACCATACTGAGTCACAGATAAGGGTGGATCCTACTATGTCAGTACCACATCCTGCACCACTTGGGTTTTCCATGGATGTGTCCAATTCAAGTACTGACAACGTTTCCAATATCCAAAGAGATTACAATCCAAGAGGGTCCCTTTCCCTCCTAATATTTCATGCTGTAATTTAAAAAAAATCTTTCTCTATTGGCTCTGGTTTTCCTTCCATGAACTCATTCAGTCAAACAAAGCTGATTTGGAGGCCTGCTCCTCTTTCCAGTCCCCTTGGATCTAGAAGCGCAGTTTGACTTCTGCTGTCTTCACTGACTTTTTTATCCTGTGTATTATCTCTAAAAACTATTATTATTGATCCATGATAAGCCTAACATTTGCTTGCATGCTGCTTGGGATCACTTTATTCCATCAGCTGAGGATGCCAAATATCCTCTAAGGCGCAATAACAGTGAGAGCCTGGCCTGTAAGGTGCAGTACTAGAAAGAGAGTGGGTAGGAGAGAGTAGAAGCCTCCCAGAAGAAGACAGTAGAAGCAAAAAATAATACAATGCATTATAAATATCAAATCTATTTTCTTATGGCTTAGTACTAGATTTTATTTCCAGTATGTTTTTTTTCCAGAAAAAGGCTCACTTAGTTTTTCTTTAGGTTCAAGAATATTTACTAGTATTGTGTAAAAGACCTGTTTTGATAAAGTTTTGACAGGCTTTGTTTCTTACTCTATAAAATGTTAAAATTTGTACATTTAAGAAAGTCTTAGCAAAAATTTAATATACCGTAGTTAATGCTTTTATTGCATTTAGTTCTTTAGTTTTAAAAACTACTAATGCACCCTTTTTTCCCACCCAAGAAACTGAATAGGCATGTAAAAATGTGAACTAAGAATGTGATTTTTTTTTTTTAAACTTACAGAACAATGAACTGTCTTACTTGCTCAGGTTCTCAATGTATCCTTACTAATAATTTTATTAATCTACTTCATTTACAGGAAGTGTTCTTCAGTCAAAGTTTGCTTACCTCAGCAGAGACAAAAATTTAATGGGCAAAAGTACAGTGTTTAGGTAGGTAGATATTTTCATGGTGTGCTCAAGGTTCTTCTAGGAAGGACTTCCATTGTAATGGAATAGGTTTTGGAATGAAAGATATTGTGCTTTAAAATACTGTATGATGGATTCCATAATGAAATGATGAGGAAGGTTTATCTGAAGTGTATTAATGTTGTCAATTAGCTACTCTTCAAATTTATATTTGTTAAATGAGTCTATAGAAAGTTCTTCAGAATGTTGTGTGTGTGATTAATTTATTTCCTGTGTACCTTTTAACTTGGCAAATATTTTTATTTTATACTTGTACAGAAAAGACTCTCTTCTTTTTGACTTTCTAGCATTTGAAATCTAGAACGTGAATTTCCTAATAAGTTATGATAGGAATAGACTTCCTTGACTTATCAGATATTTTTCAACGTTTAGGGTAAGCTGAATGTAGTGGGCTTCATTTAAATAATAAAAGCTTTATTTTCCAGTTTGTCATAATTGACTCTGTAATACTCTTTATTGCTAATAAAAATTACTGTTAAGAAACCACCAATCTGGTTGTGAACAGCAGTATGCACAGAAGATAGATGAGCCTTACATTCCTTTTTAAAGATGTTTTCTTACCCTCTTCCAAAACCAACCCAAAACATGAACTAAAGCTTTTTCAAATTAATATTGTCTAGTTTGCAAATATTTATTGGATTCCTTTGCATTTCTTCAGATCATCCAAATCTTGCAGGTTAGTAATAGTCCCTGAAAAGAGTTTTCATTTAATGCTCATTAAGAAAGAAAGAAAAAGAAGACAGACTGAAAACATATTTCTTTATAATTATATAGGGTATTTCTTAAGTGGCATTACATTTAATTTAAATAAAAAGCCTTAGGGCTCTACTGTTAAAAGTGGAAAGTTTGTTTTGTGAAATGTATGTTAACTTTATACAGTGTTTTCAAAACATTGCAGAGTTTAATACCACTGTTTTTACACCATGTATCCAATGTAATAATACAATTCAGCATTAATCAGATTATACCATGACCTAAAGGAAAGGACTCTATTAAATAAAAAATGAGCTGGCACTTGCAAATAGAAATTTAAAACTAATTTTTGTAATAAAATAATTACTATTATAATATTAGAATGTAGGAACCTCAATAGATAACCCCACACAATTAACAGGATTTCATATAGGAGCCTACAGAAAAGTAAAATGTCAAATGGTAGGAGAAAATGATCATGTTCATCAAAAGCTGTTAAAACAAATTGAACATGGAAATAACAGAGCTGGTGATAAGAACAAGTCAGAACATGTCTTAACTGAAGAAGAATCTTGAACAAGACAGCTATATGAAAGAGCTTCCAAATATCAGGAATAACTTGCCTGTTGTAATATTTTTTTTGTTTTACTTGACACTTTTTGATGAATACCTCTTTAGTTTTAATTGTTGAACAGTTTCAGAAAGTGCTAAAATTATTTTTCTTTGACTTGCTATCAATACTGTGATGTAGCCTATTGTGCTTAAGTTGTAGCTACTAAAATATGAAGGTGACTTTCTCTTGTATACTCCTATTTTTCCAGTCCTTGTTATGGGGGTTTCTAGTACCGTGGTGGGAGAATGCCAGACCTGGCATGGGGTGGTCTCCCTCGATGTAGCTTACCAAAAAAATTCTGCCTCTAAAAGTTGTGTCTAAATTGATCTTTTCCTCAAAGCAAAACTGGACAATACACCTTATTTCCCACCGAGAGACTAATTCTCATGAACACTTTGCTTTTTGTATTTTAATGAACTGTCTGTTCCTGAGGCATTGTAGGCTTACCTTCAGTCCCCAACACAGTGCATAAACGAAGTTGAAGGCCAGCATGGCATTTCCATTTCCATTTGTCTCTTCTGCTCTCAGTTAGCCATCATTCAAAACATAACAGTGAATGAATATGTGCTGCTGCCAGCAAATTCAGCAGTGGCCAACTGCAATCCCTAGAAGCTATGGCACAGTCCAGTGTCCATAGTCTGAAGACAAGACCTATGCTGAGTTAAGGACTGTGACCAGAGGCAGATTGCTATTTTTGCTGATGTACTGATTTAATCTGAACCAGGCAATAGGAGCAGCTATGTGAGTCAGAAGCTCTACACACTTTTTGGGAAGAAAGACACTTTAAAACAATAAGGTCAGAATTTGTGAGGTGGCAAGAGATTAAAGGCTGGCCAGCACAGCTGAGTAGTAGGTGAAATTATCCCTCTACATTGACAATAGTCTTTACTTCTCTTCCGCTTGAATTGTTAAAATGGCTTTGTTCCACAAGGTAGACATGCAGGGATTATGCAGACTGATTTCCAGACTGCTCTTTCTCCTCTTCCTCCCTCCAGTTTCTCAGGAAGGCCAGTCTGCTCTAAAGTGAAATCTGAGCAAATATGGAGGAAGGCTATAAAATGAGAGGCTATTACCAAAGAGTGAGTAGATGTTCTACAAAGAAACTGAAGAGCCCTTATAAAGATCAGTTCTCAATATGCATTTCTTCCATCATTAGGAATAAGTACAAAGACCAAGCAAAAGCTCTAATAAGAAATCCAGGAAATCCTACAGATCCTCCACCTCTCAAAGGGACTTAAATCTAAAAAAATTGTTCAGGAAAAATGAGGGAACAAGAACTTAATTTCAGCTCATCTTTCACCAAAGAGAGATTCAGATAGTCCACTTTATTAGTAACTGAGATTTAGTGTGTGTTCCCTCTGGAGTTCTTCAAAACTATGGTAAGAAGAATAAGTTAGTAAAGTAGTGCATAATCAGAGAGCAAAATAGAGAAGATGACAATTCATGAACATATTTTCCCATAAATTAAAGAATAATTCTGCATTTCTCTTTAGTCTTCTCTTGAAGACATCTGTTCAGAGTGGGAACATCCCAACATGTCAAGAAAAATCAGCTGTCAGATATGTATGTTCTAAACTTTTCCAACAGATACAGTGGACTGTCACGCTCTCCATGGTTGATGCCGCTGTGATGTCATTAGATATAGTTATACCTTTAATTATTTCATTCCAGAAGAACCTAGAAACAGAAATAACCATTGATTTCAGGACTGTTGACAATTGCAGTTCCTCATTTTTCTTTTTCTATCTGTTTTACTAGAGACTTGCTTCTAGTTTCTTCTCTTGCATCCTGTTTGTTATCTTGCAGATAATGGTCTTTAACATGATTTCCAGATGGCACATCTGGCTGAGAACTGAAAACAGATCATGAGCAGAGTAGCTGACATTGTCCAATTACTTCAGAGGGAAATTTACAAGAACTCCTAAAAGCCTGTAGCAGAAATGTCCCCTTCCTCCAGCTTTGTTATGTAGACAGAAAAAAAAGCCATATGATTTTTACCTTGGTATAAAACTAGGGCTGTCGATTTAATCGCAGTTAACTCATGCGATTAACTCAAAACTAATCGCAATTTTAAAAATTGTGATTAATTGCAGTTTTAATCACACTGTTAAACAATAGAATACCAATTGAAATTTATTAAATATTTTTGGATGTTTTTCTACTTTTTCAAATATTTTGATTTCAGTTATAACACAGAGTACAAAGAGTACACTGCTCACTTTATATTTTTCTTACAAATATTTGCACTGTAAAAATGATAAAAAATATTTTTCAGTTCATCTCATACAAGTAATATACTGCCATCTCTTTATCATGAAAGTGCAACTTACAAATGTAGATATTTTTTTTGTGTGGTTACATAACTTCACTCAAAAAAAAAAAAAAACCATGCAAAACTTTAGAGTCTACAGGTCCACTCAGTCCTACTTGTTAAGCCGATTGCTAAGACAAACAAGTTTTATTTACATTTATGGGAGATAATGCTGCCCACTTCTTATTTACAGTGTCACTAGAAAGTGAGAACAGACATTTGCATGGGACTTTTGTAGCCAGCATTGCAAGGTATTTATGTGCCAGATATACTAAACGTTTGTGTGCACCTTTATACTTTGGCCACCATTCCAGAGGACATGCTCCCATGCTGATAATTTTTTTTTTTTTTTTATTTTTTTAAAAACAAGCAATTAAATTTGACTGAACTCCTTGGGGGAGAATTGTATGTCTCCTGCTCTGTTTTACCCGCATTCTGCCATATATTTCATGTTACAGCAGTCTCAGATGATGACCCAGCACATGTTCGTTTTAAGAACACTTTCACTGCTGATTTGACAAAACGCAAAGAAGGTACCAATGTGAGATTTCTAAAGATAGCTACAGCACTCGACCCAAGGTTTAAGAATCTGAAGTGCTTTCCAAAATCTGAGAAGGAAGAGGTGTGGAGCTTACTTTCAGAAGTCTTAAAAGAGCAACACTCTGATGCAGAAACTACAGAACTGAACCACCAAAAAAGAAATCACCAGCAGGTTATCTAACTCCGATGATGAAAATGAACATGCGTCAGTCGGCATTGCTTTGGATTGTTATCAAGCAGAACCTGTCATCAGCATGGACGCATGTCCCCTGGAATGGTGGTTGAATGGAATGGTGGTTGAAGCATATACATATACATCTTTAGCGCATTTGACATCTAAATGTTTTGCGACACCAGCTACAACAGTGTCATGTGAACACCTGTTATCACTTTCAGGTGACGTGAACAAGAAGTGGGCACCATTGTCTCCTACAAATATAAACAAACTTGTTTGTCTGAGCAATTGGCTGAACAAGAAATAGGACTGAGTGGACTTTTAGGCTCTAAAGTTTTACATTGTTTTATTTTTGAATGCAGTTATTTTTTGTACATAATTCTCCATTTCTAAGTTCAATTTTCATGATAAAGAGATTGCACTACAGTACTTGTTTTAAGTGAATTGAAAAATACTGTTTCTTTGCTAAAGTGCAAATATTTGTAATAAAAATACAAAAGCACTGTGTACTTTGTATTGTTGAAATTGAAAATGTAGAAAACATGCACAATATTTAAATAAGTGGTATTCTGTTATTGTGTAACAGCGGGATTAATTGTGATGATTTTTTTTTAATCGCTTGATAGACCAATATAAAACCAATTGTCTTTTTTTTTTATGACAGGAGATTGGGAACCTAGAAAGAAATCAGGATATTCTAGGTGTAAATAAAAAAGGATAATAGAGGAGGAAATTCCTGAGCAGACTTTAATAACGCTATTGTCAAACTTGAAAAATACTGCATAGCAACCAACTTTACTTGTCCAAAGATCCCATTCCTTTGGAAGGAAAATTGTGAATTGCTTCTAAGAACTATGGTCAAAAATGACTTCTGAATTCTTACAAGTAGCTATCACAAAAAATTTTGTTACGGATTATTTGTTAAAGTCCAGAAAGCCAGGAAAATGTTTAAACTTTCATATTGTGTGGAATTCCTGGAAACTACAGATTATACAGAAACCCATAAAATGTCTGAATCACGAGTCAATTAGGTGAGGTTCCACAGAGATGAATTTTTGTATTTAATTATTTTATTATGTATTTGATCACTTGTGCAGTACCAAGGTGACTAGGTGGACCTGAGTACTCTTACACATCAAACTTCTGATTGAAATTCAGAATGGAAACCCTCAAAAAAATTCTCTTGGCCATCTCTCTGTGAGAGTACAAGACTGATACCAAGGAGGGGTGTGTGTGTGTGTGTATGTATATTGTATATAATCTCCCAGTAAAAGACTGCCACAGAAATTTGTTTTGAGATTTGCATACAACCATAAATATTGAATGTAGTCCCTAACCTTTGGTCTAGTGGTGTCACCAAAGGCTCTAATGAAATTCCTCTGTGATAATCATCCCACTGAGGAAAATATCATATGTATCTACCCATTTGTGAACTACCTTAATCAGAGTGAACTAAGAAATGAAAAGGTGGTGCCAATACTAGTATCTCTTGAAATTAATTCATATCCACAGAGGAAGAGAGCTATTTAATTTAATGCAGAGTTTAAGGGTACCAATAAATTATCCTATTTAGATGTTTATCTTCAATAAGAGACAATCCAAGAGTAAGTAACTATGAATCTTGTACTGTATAGCAGTCAGATCCCAGTAAGGATATGTTCACACTCATTGAAATGGTATTGTCATGTAAACATTCCACCAGCACAAATTTTCATATGATGCCTCTCCAAATGTTTCTACTTTTTATGAAGGTGCCTGTGATTCAGGGTCTACGCAAAAAGATAAGGGCTACGTGACATGATACTATCATCCCTAAATAGGTGGACAGTGAAACAAAGACTTGGCTAGGAATATTGTATCTCAGAAGCATAGAGAACACTGGTCATAGAATCATAGAAAATTAGGGTTGGAAGAGACCTCAGGAGGTCATCTAGTCCAACCCCAACTAAATCATCCCAGCCAGGGCTTTAAGTCAGGCCTCAAAAACCTCGAAGGATGGAGATTCCACCACCTCCCTGGGTAACCCATTCCAGTGCTTCACCACCCTCCTAATGAAATAGTTTTTCCTGATATCCAATCTAGACCTCCCCCACTGCTCCTTTTTCTGTCATCTGCCACCACTGAGAACAGCCTAGCTCCATCCTCTTTGGAACCCCCCTTCAGGTAGTTGAAGGCTGCTTCAAATCCCCCCTCTTCTGCAGACTAAATAAGCCCAATTCCTTCAGCCTCTCCTCATAAATTGTGCCCCAGCCCCCTAATAATTTGGTCACCCGATATATACTCTGTGTATTCCAAATTTCTCAAAGATAATGGACTACTGGAGCACATACTGATAAATGAGGGAAATCTAACACTCAAAAACTTGGCAGGCTTAAAGAATGGAAGTGCTGGCTGTCATCGGTGTATGTAAATTGGCAAAGTAGTAACAGAGCTGGCAGCCTTCTCCAAGATGGTTCTGTTTTAAATTGGGCAAAAATAACACTCTCAATGTGTGCTTCTGGTAGCCGGAACAAAGAATATATATACTTGGCAGAAGGAGGACTCCATTTGCAAGTGGTCAGATCCTAATGTATCCACCGCAGACCTGTTCACAGGAGATTGATTTTATTCTGTAATTTTCAACTGCCCATATTTTACTCTTAGGCTAGGTCTACACTACCCCCCCCAATCGAACTAAGGTACGCAACTTCAGCTACGTGAATAACGTAGCTGAAGTCGAAGTACCTTAGTTCGAATGAAAAAGCACTTACCCGGGATCCACACGCGGCGCGCAGGCTCCCCCGTCGACTCCGCCTACTCCGTTCGTCGAGCTGGAGTACCAGCGTCGACAACAGAGCACTTCCTGGTTCGATTTATCGCGTCTTGACAAGACGCGATAAATCGAACCCAGAACATCGATCCGACGCGTTCGACGCGACGCGTAAGTATAGACCTACCCTTAGGCTCACTTGCACTGCAGCAGGCTGGACTTAAATTTTACAGCAGGATTCCTGAATTCTGCTACATGTCGATCTAATGCAACAATTTGGTGCAGCAGACTGGAAATTCTGGGGCAGCTACAATTTTTTTTTTTTTAAACCTGAGGTTTTAAAGTGTTAAAAATGAAAATGATTAATTTAGCTATTTTGTTTTGATATTAAATTCAGTTTAATGTACTTTTGGACCATACATTCAGATTTTACGTTCACAGATTTTTGTAATCATAAATATCTAAATGCAGCAAGAAGTTAGACAAGGTAAGTTAGGAAATACCTTTTATTAGAGCAACTGCTGTTTATGAAAGGGACAAGTTGGTCCAATAAAAATATTTTTCTTCCCTAACTTGGCTCATATGCTGGGACCAACACAACTACAGTAACATTGCAGTCATAGAAGTTGTCAGGAGGAAGCTGGAGGTTTTGGTGTCTGGGTAGGGGACCTCTGGGAGCTTTCTGGATATATGGGGAATATTATTGGATAAACACAGCTGAACGTTTCTGCAAAAATTACCGGGAGTAAAACAGTTAATGTTGATATTTTAAAGATAATTTGGGACTTGATTGAAGAGAATGAGGATGATGATGATCACGTTGAAAGCTTAGATTTTCATTACGTCCTGTCTTTTCCCGAAGGAGAAGAAGTTAGAAGGTAAGGAGGAAAAGAGCAGTATCTCTGATGCTTGTTTCCTCTTGTTGGCTAAAGAGGTGGTGTTTCAGGTCTTCTAAATAAAGGGTTCTCAAGTTGTTTGACACCTGCTTATTTCTCCTCCCCGCCCCCCCCTCCCCCCATGGCTAGTCCTAGAATGCCTTACGTTGTTTCAGCCCCAAATCCCAAAATGCTGCACTGTTAAAGTTCACCTGCTATACATGGCCAGTAGAGACATTGATGGTTTGAATTCTAGATTCAAAGATCAGAAGGGACCATGTAACCATCTAGTCTGAGCTTCATCACAGGCCATAGAACTTCCATAAAGGCCATAGAATGTAAATTCGATATTTTTTTTAAATGTGAAAAGTATCCTTTTAAAAAGGTTATTGAACTATGATTTCCCCAGTCAGTCTAATAGCTGCAGCTGTTAACAGTTGTGACATTATTTTCTCAACGAGGCTGTCTATGCATTGATCACTGCAATTCTAGGAACACTTTTAAAATGAAAACTTAGTCAATAATAAGTATTGTGACCCCGAAAATAACCTTGGGACCCATGTCATGGACTTTAACCCAAAAGATTTAAAATCAATGTGTAGACCTCACAGAGCTTCTTGATCCCTTCTGTTGCTAAGACCAAAACCGATCAGTTGGCATCCAGCCCTATAATCCACATGTTAGATACCTGAACATGATAGCATGAAAACTGAGTGCCAGCAGTTGTTAGAGGCTGCTCATTGTGAGTATAAATACCAGTCACAATTCTGTCATGTTATTCATTTGTTGATGGCTGACAACAGTTTTACTGTTCATAATTAAATGTGGATATAGAGAGTCAAATAGCGGATCCTTCCAGTTACAGTGAATATGATGCAGCAGAGTTCCTTGCTTTACCCTGATCTCTGTTGTACCTGAAGTTTTCTATTTGAAACCTTAGTAAGCATTCCTCTTAAGCTTATTGAGTCATGTGATTATTTTAACCTCAATGGGGTAAGATCTAAAACATTATTCCTTTTGCAGTAAGTCCTCAAAAATGTTTTTCTAGACTTCTCCATAGTGTTTTTATCCACAAGCTCTGAGAAGAATTTACTTACATTCTAGTCTCTAATATTACATGACTCCTGCTGCAGTCTTCAATTATATCCCAGTATTTTAGTACTTTTGTAGTTTGTGGTTCACTGTCACTTTTATAATGTAAATTGGGGATTGAAGGCATTCAAATATGACATTTCAGCCCATCATTAAAGCTACTTTCTACCAACCATCCATTGTATTTCTATTTTCTCATTTCAGAATCTATCACATTTTCACTTTCAGAGAAAGGTTACGTTAATGAGGATTCTTAAATCTGTTTGACTTTTCTTTAGTTATCTAGATAAGGTGGTCCACAAAGCAGCCCTAGACCCTGCCCAGTTTAGAAGATGAACTCAGTTCTAAATAGGTCAATAATATGTAAGTAAAATAAACTAAGTAGGTTAACTTGCTGTGCTTGATAAAACTTTAAATCTCTGATAAGTTTTGTATTGTGGGGCCATGCCATCCTTCTTGCACCCTTAAAAATGTTTTCCAGAATTGATTAATCTGTAGGCCTGCTTTCCCTCAATCCAAATAAATACTCTTAGAAATAACACTTCTTACCCGTTCTTCATTTAATCAGTGTGTGGGGGGATGGGGGGGGGTTCCTACATCCTGTGACAAACTTTTCTATCTCTGTGGCAGAACTCACCCCAAAATGCTGAGATTGTGTACCTTCTGTCCCAAACAGTTCTGTTGTTTAGCAATTCTGAATTTTTCAATTCGTAGAACTTAAATTTGGTGCCTCAAATCCAGCAATTTGGACTACACTGCTTTCTGTATTGAATGTGTAGATAGTATTCCCCCCCCCCACACACACACACCTTTTTTTTTTTTAACAACTTAAAAAACTTGGGGATATGGGTGAATTTCCAGACATGGGTTTGGGTATCTTGTTTTTCTTTGGATGTGTGCAAGTAAGAAAGATTTGTAATATATAAACATAATAGCTTGACAGTTTTTTGTTACTTTTAAAATATTTCTTCATTTTTTGCATGCATTCCATGCAGTGATTAACAAAGCACTAGAAACATAAAGATACAGTTTTGAATATGTTTAGGTTTTGCAGTTAACTTCTAAATACTGTGAAGTGTTCCTGCATAGAATGTTTGCATGTGCATCATATGACAGAACACTGTATTTTGCCATAGATCAATAAATTTTCTATTAAATAGGTTTTTGTTGTTGGCGAAGAAAGGGTTAATGGCAGAAATATATTAATTGAACAGTTCAGTCAGAAACATATTGCAATATAGATAAGTAAAAACTATTTTAAAACCTTCTTATAGTTAAGCAAAGAATCCAAGCAGTTTCCAAAATGCTATAAAATGTACAAGCATGTTAGTATTTGTGTTGGCTACATGTAATTACTGCAGGGCTGTAATAATAAAGCTAGATGTGCAATATTAAGGCTTAGCCAAAGCGGATGGGATCACAGACCCTTTGAAAGTAAATAATTAATTTTGAGGTAAATTAATCCAAGTAAAATTTCAGGATGGGGACTGTTAATGGTGGTAGCATAGGAAAGCAGTGATTGCTGTTTGAAGGTATTACACTGTAGCAATGAACTAGTTTAATTTTTTTCAAATGTGCAAGAGAGAATGTACAACAAATGCAGGAAGCTCAATTCTTCCCTTTACCTACAAGCCATTTATGTACAGACACTCCCCGATTTACGGAAATCCGAGTTACGGAAAAAGCTCCGTAAACTAAAAATAGGTGATGGTGTTTTGTTTTTTGTTTTGTTTTGTTTTTGCGTCATGGTCGGAGATACATCTCCGACTTGCATGAATTCCGGAATGGAACACTTGTGTAAGTTGGGGAGCGTCTGTATGTCATGCTGAGATCTTCCTTTTTGTAAATCACTAAGGGCCTGATCCTGAAACTAATGTGGTGTGCTGACTGTGTCAGCTACAGGATCAGTACACCAACTGGTTTGATCAGCAATATGAAATGTAAAGAAAAACCTTGAACTCAGACTTCTATGCTGATCATTTACTTTTCTTAAATAATTAACTGTTTTTTGCTTCAAATTATCGCCATGCATGCACTCGTGAGAGAAATTTAAAATTATAGAAATATTCCTGTTTTGTTGTTACTAGAAGAAAATAAGGAATTAAAAGTATTTAAAAGGAGATCAAATATGCACATTTTTTGCCACTAACGCAGACTGTTGGGTGTTCCTCCCTTCTGCCTGGAAAGTTATAGTCAACCATGCTCTTTGCTTTTCTGCAAGCCCCTAGCTCAGTGGTCCCCAAACTGTGAGGAAGATTTGGGTGTGGCGGGGGCTAGGCCAGTGCGGACGGGGAGGGAGCACCACCCAGCCCCGCTATTTTAGTAATGAAATCTAAGCAAGTGCAGAAGACAACTCAAACAAAGACAATTGCTATTAAGGAAGAAAATGTTGGTGTTTGTTTTTATGGCAACATCTTTACAATTTTGCATCCTTTTACTTCAACTGAGATTAGTTTCTGTTCCCATAACTGGTATAAGTCACATGGTATTCTTTGACTTGTCCAGTTAATCATATCCTGGACAATATCCTGAGCCAGTCAGTTTGGGAACCAGAAGTTTCAAATAATATATTTTGAACTGGTAAAAACACACTTTTTCATCTTTAAATGATGTTTGATTTTTTAAAAAAAGTTAAAAGTTAAGGTTTCTTATGAACTAATATATTTTTCCACTAATTATCCTGAACATCACACTTATCCTGACTGGGAAAGAAGTATCTAATATTTTGGGGTTCCCATAGAAGAATCTGTCTTGAATGTTTTACACACAACAAATCCTGCATCTTGGCAGGGGGTTAGACTAGATGACCCTTGCTTAACTGCAAATATGCCATTGTACGATAGCCTAGAGAATAATTTTGCTAATTGTGGTGCTGAGGCAATATAAACATTGGATAAAGGTTTTATCACAGTTACAACAGCAACTCAATGTCCTGGGTCTTTATCTTATCAATGTACATCCTATTTAAGTGTGCGCTTGCAGGCTGTCATACAGAGTAGTCCAGTATGACAACTCCAAGAGATAATCTCTGCAGAATTCAGTAACATGAGGCATTGTGAAAATAGGAACCTATGCGTTTTTTGTGGCATCACTTAAATGTTAATGTGGTGGATAAAAATCAATGATTTTTTTTTAATTGAGTCTTCCTGACTAGTGATTTAAATCATGATTTAAATCAATGTGACTTAAATCAAAACCACCCTGTGGTAGATATTGGATGATATTATCAAGGGGTAGTCTTGTATTCAGGAACAGACAATCAGTCTGTCAGGCTTTTGCAGGGTGGATTTGATTTAAATCACTAGTAAGGAAGACTCAATTTAATTATGGATTTCTACATAAAAGTGCATTCTTGTTGGTTGTTATAACCTTAATACATATTCTTCACAACTCAGAGATAGATGTAGGTTTCATTTTTAGAAGGTACATACTATACATTTTTAAAGTGATTTATTTTGAAAACTTTTCAGGTTAGTTTGGAAAGCACAACCCAAAATAAGTACTTATTTTGGATGAAACAATACATAAGCATCCTTATCCTTATCTTATTCTCAAGAAAAGAGGCACTACCCTAACTTCTTGCAGGATTTGAGACATCCTCACAGTGTTGTTTGTATAGAGCCCAAGGTTGCTCAGCTGAGAGAGCCACCATTCTAGTTACTCAAGAATTCTTTGATCGTCTGGCCTTGACTCACTCAGGGCTATTCTAGTAAGTGGGTAGGTGTTTCTGCATTCTTAAAAGCAGTCTCCTAAATTAGACCAAGCTAAATCCTCAGTGGATCCTTTGGTCTCATCCTGGTTTTTAGGGAGCTTTGTGTCTTCTTGCCTTTTAATTTTTTTATTTTTTTTTATTTTTTTTTAAGAATTCTGTTCCACAAGGAACTTTCCTAGTAGCTATTGCTCTTCCCAGACAAGTGACTGAACTGCAGGGGTTTTCACATTTGATGCATATTTACTTTTCCACTAAGAGTTGTCTGTGCTGCCTTCATGTCCATCCCCCCCAACTCTTTATCTACACTGAGAAATTAGGCTTTCCAAATTTCGGAGACACCTTAAAGTTGAAAGGGAGCTTGTCACGGTCTCTAAGTACGCAATGATCTCTCTGTCTGCATAGAACAGATAAAAATACAGAACTCAAAAGTTACATGTTTTATTACTACGGTTTGAAGGAATCAGCCATATCCTGAGGCGTTTTGATTTGCACTACTAATGTGCATACACCTTCTTATATTAAGGTGTTACATAAAGTTACAGAAATTCTATGCCATGGAAAGAAAATTGCTCACTATGAAGTTTGTGGGCTCATTTTGAACTGAGATAAGAGAAACCTCAGAGCAGTATCACAAATTTGTTCACCTGGTGATCTGTTAACACTTTCCAGCCACTGGGCATTGCAACATTGGCCTGGAGAAATTGGCAAAAGAGTGCATTATGATGGTTCATTAAACCAGTGCATATCTTTATAAGGAAAATAGGTTGTTGAGTTCATACCCTGTTCATCATTCAGCACATTTTCCCCTTTCCTATCTTAGCAGCCATCTCTGTAACCTCTTCCACTCCCCACTCCATACCATTTATAGAGAAAGAGCAACAACTAGTCAGAAACGCTGTCTGTATTGCTTGCTACTCAGTTACAGAATAACATATTTCCTATGTGTTAAGTATTCCCTGGGCTTTGGTTATAGATATCAGTACAAATGCTCTCACAGGTATATATTGTAGGATGCTGAGTGCTGTTGAATTTGTAGGTTTAACAGCTGTAGGCTAACATATTTTTTCAGATGTGAAAAGGGCACTCCTGAAGGCTATTGTGAGTAGGAGAAAGTGATACATGAAGAAGTTTTGAGCTGTGATTAGCTTCAGTCTACATTAATGACTGATGAAGGATTGCTTCTCCTATTGCGCTGGTGTAATGAGGTTACAGAAAATTCACTGGTGGTAGACTTGTTTTTTAGTGATGGTAAAAGTGAGTTTAATCTCTGGAATGCAAGACTCTGGCTAACACTTTACAGTTTGGCTCGGAGTTATTCATTCTGTAGGTAAAGGTAAAGTCTTGTTTAGATCAGTGTAGTGCTGCCAGAAATGTTAATGAGACAAACACTTAAATGGCAATACAATCCAGATTTACCTTTTTTCCTGAAACAAAAATCTTATGTAAATAGCCTTCTTGTTCCAAAACTTGTCAGTGTTCATGTGTCTGGAAACAGACTATTTAAAGCAATAGATTACTCCTGATTTATGAAGAATTTATTGCCCTATACAGTTTTTTGCAAGAAAAGACAATCTTGAATCTGAACATAACAATAAAATATAGTTGTATTTCATTATATATAACAGCCTATATTTAAAAAAAATTATAAATTCCTCGTCTTGATGCTTTGTTGAAAAATATGTGGACAATTACACCATGACAAAAAAAATTCATAGACGCATCTCAGTTCAACTTTGAGAATTGCACCTTTTCTAGTTTGTATGCAAACAAATCACTTTTTATTTTTAAAACGAAAATAAGAAAGAAAAACTTGTAGCACCTTAGAGACTAACAAATTTATTTCAGCATAAGCTTTCGTGGGTTAGTACCCACTTCATCGGATGCATGGAATGAAACATACAGTAGACAGATATTTATACAGTCAGAGAAACATAAGGTGGAGGTGCATAGACCAACCTTAAGAGGCTAATTAGTTGAGAGGAACCATAACAGCAGGGGAAGAAAAACCTTTGAAGTGATAAAGAAGATGGTCACACAGGTGTGAATGAGGATCGTTAACTTAAGGGAAATAGATTCAATTAAAGTAATGGCCGAGCCATTCCAAGTCTTTATTTAATCCTGAGGTAATGCAACCTAGTTTGCATATCAATTCAAGTTCAACAGTTTCTCTTTGAAGTCTGCTTTTGGAGTTAATCTGTCGCAACACTGCTACCCTCAAGTCTGTCACTGAGTGATTAGGGAGGTTGAAGTGTTCTCCTACTGGTTTTTGAATGTTATGATTCCTGAGGTCAGATTTATGTCCATTTATTCTTTTGCGTAGAGACTGTCCGGTTTGGCCAATGTACATGGCAGAGGGGCATTGCTGGCACATGATGGCATATATCACATTGGTAGATGTGCAGGTGAATGAGCCCCTGATGGCGTGGCGGATGTGATTAGGCCCTGTGATGGTATCAGGTTTTTCTTCCCCTGCTGTTATGGTTCCTCTCAACTAATTAGCCTCTTAAGGTTGGTCTATGCACCTCCACCTTATCATGTTTCTCTGACTGTATAAATATCTGTCTACTGTATGTTTCATTCCATGCATCCGATGAAGTGGGTACTAACCCACGAAAGCTTATGCTGAAATAAATTTGTTAGTCTCTAAGGTGCTACAAGTTTTTCTTTCTTATTTTCGTTTTGCTGACACAGACTAACAGGGCTACTACACTGAAACCTTTTTATTTTTAGTATCTTTGACACTATTTCATGGTCAACAGATAATGTTTCATTTTCCCATCAGAGTTCTTTTATTATTTTTATTTTTTTCTTTCATTCGTTCTGTTTCTAATTCTGTAGACTTGACCAAATTCAGTTTTTATTTTTTTATCATTTTGCTGGATGGTAGTTTATTTTTAACCATTTTTTCAGTTTTATTCAATTTGTTTTCATAACTGTAGGAAATTATGGAGGGGTCAGACAATTACAGGTATGCCGCATCTTACGTGCATTTAACATGCACAGATTCAGTTTTGTGCGGTCGGCAAAAAAAGAAAAAAAGAGAAAAATAACAACTTTAAAACTGTATCTGTAGTGCGGGCGATTCCGCCCGCCATTCAACTCAATGAACATTTGACTATACGCAGTTTTCGCTTTACACGCTGACTGCAGAACATAACCCCAGCGTAAGATGAGACTCGCCTGTATTTAATTTTAAAAGTTCAAGTTTTATAACAGTTAAAACACACATTGTCAACATCACATGTCAAAATGCACTCAATAAATATCCTTTAAATAAAATTTAGTTCTCAAGCAAAATTTTTCTTTTTACGCATCTATAAACTTTGATTATGATAGATGGACATTTTTTTCATCAGTTTATGTATGCATGGTGAAATCAATGTTTACCAATAAAATTCTGATGGTTCCAACCCTAACTATATGGTTTCTCTTTGCAGGTTGGTTTTTAGTCAAAAAGCAAAAACTTGCATTTCAACAGATAAGACAGACAATGAAAAATAAAACCAGAATCTCTTGAAAATATTTTTTTAAGCTCTATTCATTATATTTAGCATTCTCTGTGTGCATTTTTTGGAGAAGACCATCTTTCTAACACACTACGTGTACAAAGTGAAACTTTCAGTCAGATTACTCTGAGCCATACATGTGAGAATAATGTATTACTAGAATAATTTTAAATATTAAAAATTAGCATTATGTTTCTGAGGAACTGTTAAACTTACGTGCAATGCAAAAATAACAGGTAGGCAATTAACCAATATAATTTTTTCTATCTTTAAATATTTCGAACAGCTTGATATCTTACTTTAAAGTACACCCAATAATATCTGTGCATATATAATATTTAACATATACAAAATTGTGGCATGTTATGTCTTCTCCTTCCCTCTCTTTGTCTATCTTCTCCGCCCCCAAAGCATCACAAAACTAACACAAACACCCCATACTCTTCTGGGAAAAGCCCAGGAATGGAAACAGGCCTGGCACTGTTCCCTAAAAGTTGGCGGTCAGACCAGTGAAATTCCAGGTTTGATCCTCCACTAATTGTGCCCCGGCTAATCTCATGTACCTTAGTGATGCTTGGAAGATAGTCTCCCAGTAAGTCGGGACCCAAGCCACGTAGGACTTTTATAGATCAGTCAAACCTCTTAAATTGTATCCAGAAGAAGAAAGTAATAGGAAGCCATTGCAGTTGTTGTCTAAGAACTTGTGCAATATGCACAAGGGCAGGGATGTTGTCCCTAGCCTCTGTTTGCCAGAAGCTGGGAATGAGCGACAGGGGATGGATCACTCGATGATTATCTGTTCTGTTCATTCCCTCTCCGGCACCTTGCATTGGCCACTGTCGGAAGACAGGATACTGGGCTAGATGGACCTTTGGTGTGACCCAGTATGGCTGTTCTTATGCTTCCTATGACTAATGCTGTCAAATAAACAGCCAGTTGTGTTCTGTACTAGCTGTAACCTCAAAGTGGTCTTGAAGGTGTAGTTCCCTTTAGAACCAACTTAGAAAGCACAAAGGCATGAATTAGTTTGACAAGGTCCTGGTCTGGGAGAAATGGTGGTTATTCCCTTATCCAGATGTAAATGAAAAATTGTGCCTTGGGACTCCAATGCCAGGTAATGGAGAACAAATTGGGAATGAAAAGAACCTCTGTAATTTAAATTTCTCAAGCAGTGGACAGTCCTCCTAATTGTGGGCAATCATAAATAGCGGGAGCAGGATCCAGTCCTGCAATATTCTCAGGTTCCTTTCTGCCAGTTCACTAGCATCATCTCTGGTTTATAGTAAACAAGGTTGTAAACAGTATGTGCAATGATAGTGAAGGACAATGTCTGTAGCCTAATAGGGACAGAACTGGCATACTCTCCTGAATGAAGGGGTTAACAAAACATCCATTATACAGCACTGTATAAGGCTTGGCATATTACAGAAATACATATCCCCAGTTCTAGAGTTTTAAGATAAGTCAGTCAACACAAATAGATTTGTGTCAACAGTTGAGATAATAGGGAATAAAGGAATTGCTGACAAGGTAGGAAAAATTGCTTAAAGTGTGATTTAAAGTAGGGACTTCAGAGAAAGAGAGCCAGAAGGTGCTTGGCATTGATGAAAACAGAGAAATTGTTCTAGCCATGGGGGCAGCATGGTAGAAGGGGCGAAGACAGGGAATGGCAAAAGAATTGAGAAGAGGTGCCTTCCTCCAGTACATACCAATTGTAGCTTGCTCATTGAAGTGACCATGTCACCTCCCTCCCGTTTTGATTCCCTCCATTGAATCCCTCTCCTCTACCACATATGAATTTAATAACATTTCTGCCCCTACCAATAAGGCTCCTAGATTTTGTCTTTTCTTCTTTTAGCATTGTCCTCTGCTCTGTCAAAATTGCCATCTTCTGGCTTTCTTCCATGTTGGCCCTGTGCATGAGCTGTTCTTCAAGACCACTGCCGATTTCCTTACTCAGACCCCTCCTCAATTCAGATTTCTACTGGCACACCTACAGGAACCTACACAACTAATAATGGATAGGTGTAGGGATAGTCGGACACCGTTTTTACATATAATAAAAATGTAAAAATCACACGAAACGAACGAGATGTGTACCAGTCATCATTTTGACCACTTTGTATAGTGTATCCCATATTTCTTTTTTGTTTTTTTAGGCTAATTTTAATTGAACTGAAGTATACCAATTATGACATTTATACTGTATTCAAGTGTGCTCTTTTATGCATCTTAACACAGTTGGCTAGCAGGTGTTTGGACTAGTCAATCCATACTCAAACTTAAAACTAATGATTTGTGGATTTATACATACATTTGTATGTATAGTTTGCTGTTCTCTAGCATTTAAAATAAACCCTTCTCCCAGTATATAAATTATTCCCTCCCCTTTAATTAATCTTAGTAGGGCTTTTGACTCAGAAGATAGCTATTAACTGTTTAATGTCAATATTATCCACTAGTTAATGACATACCAGTTACAGTGAGCACTGTTTAAAAAGAGAACAACTATTGTATCACTATTTTTTTATATTTAGAATTTATACTGAAATGGGTTATTTATAGGCTCCTTTAAGGAACTCAGTAGCATAATATTTGAGCACCTCAGAAAGCTTCAGTGTAGTAATCACAATACCTTTATGATATCAGGAACTATGATCCCTACTTTACAAATGGGGATCTGGAGCAAGGAGATTAGCCAACTTGCCCCACAGTCACCGAGGAAGTCTGTAGTAATTCTAGGAATATAACCAAGATCTCTTACATTTGTCTGGTGCCTTGACCACAAAACTATCATCCTTTCTAGCAGGAAGTTGAAGACAAATTTGGGGCTTGTTTCTGGTCTGATATGTTGATGAGGAAGTAGTTCAGCATAATATTGGAATATCTCACATCCCAGGCAAGTTCTCTAACATTTTTTTCCTTTATGCCACTTTTCCTGGTGAGGGGTGCAGCAGCAGCATGGAAAGTAGGGAGGACTAGTCCTCCTTTTCTTCCGCAACAGGTTGCATCTTCTCCTGGGGGATTCCCCAGTGTTCCCAGGCTGGCTGGGAGATATAATCCCTCCAGTGTATCCTGGGTCGGCCTTGGGACCTCCGCCCAGTGGAACATGCATGGTAGAGTTCCGACGGAAGCTTCCCAGTGGGCATCCTTATCAGGTGCCGGAACCACCTCAACTGGCTCCTCTCGATCCGGTCTACTCCAAGTCCCTCCTGAATAGCTGAGCTCCTCACCCTAACCACTGAACCAAAAGTTATAAGGTGGCTGCCACTGTCGCCATCACCTCCACCATCATCTCTGCCACCACCACCGTCGTCATTTTGCATGGGACCTGATCTGGTAGGCAGCCTCAGATCACCCCTACTGGATTGGGCCCTGCACATAATTTAGGCAGCCAAACACCTGTCTTCCCCTGATTTGTGAATTGCTGTGTGGCTTAGCCTGTTGGGATGCAGTAGTGCACATGCCCAGCAACAGGAACATAGTTGCCTAGGGAACTTTTGCTCTGAAAAACTTAAGGGCTAGGTACCTACAGGGTTCAGCAGGAGTTTTGTGGATTGTGAAGGAGCTAAAACTGGTTACTTTGTTAGGTCAGAAATAGCTGTGTATTTAACAGATGGTGCAAAATTAGTATTGTTTCTAGTTGATGAAAGGGCATTTATAGACCTTGCGTCCTCCTTCCCTCCCCTGGTAATTTACATTACCAAGTATTCACCAAATACTCTGGTGCTTCTATTGGTTAGACCAATTAGTTTAAATTTTGATACCATGTCAGAATGTTGACCTGAACCATAAAGCTCTTCAAACAGCTTAATGAAGCAGTGATATTCACTCTAACCCTAATGAGTCTTGTGAAACACCACAAAAGAGTTTGTCAGCAGTATATTTCTTAATTTGCTTTGTCATTTTTCCTTTTCTGCTACTAATCAATTTATGTGCTGCTTTACTTTGCATATGTAGAGTAAATCTTAATTAATTGACAAGATGATAATTTACTTTTTTCCTGAGATACAATTTTTTCCCAATAAATCTAACATTGCTTTCTAAACTATCTGATCTTGATATTAACCGTTTTAGCAGAATCCATAATATTGCTTCTTGTGGTAATTTATTACACTGAGCAATTACTTTTTGAAAGTTTTTAATATTTGAGAATTTGGAGGGAGTAATATTTTTATCTTTCCATAACTGTGTGTACGGTAGTGTTTTAGTGCCTTTAATATTTGTAGCACATGAGATGCTCTTCAATATTTTGTTGTTGTTGTTTCACTTACTGGTTGCATTTGCCTTAGAAGTGTTCTAATTAGCATTAATATAGATTTTTGGGTTGGGAGGAGCGCTTTTTCTGCCCTGCCTTTCGCTTTGTGTGTAGTCATTTTATATTTGTGCATAGTAGATGTAAAATGATACCAGATCAGAATGGAAGTGTTGTACAAGAATGAATGTAAAAGTATTGCATGACTACATAAAGTGCCAGGCGTTAGTTAGAAAATCAGTGAGGTGTATGTGCTTCCATGTCTGCACGTTGGCTCTACTCAGTTCTTTGTTTGTTTTAATCAAGGTTGGCATTGAAGTTTCCTTGGCGAACAGCAGGAGACTGGCAAATACTAAATCCGCACATAGTTAACTTTAACCACACAGAAACTATAGCTTATTTGCATTATCTTGTTGCACAGTTGTGAAGGACAACAAAATCAGATTTTTAGAAGACATGAAATACACCCCTTGTAGAAGATCTTAGGTTGAAGTGACACTTGTTTTACTTTGTTTCATACCTTAGATTCTATAGTAACTAAATACACTCCTCTTGTAAACATGCATTTCCTAAGTTCAGTAAAATGACATGTACTCCCCAATTTTTGAATCTCTATATTTGTTTGCATTGTAATGCAAGATGATTGATTCTCCTGAGCTTACTTTTTATATAATTTTGGGAAAGTTTCAACTATTTTTTCAATAAAAGTTTTGATTCAGTCTTTGATAGCATGTTCAGTTATACACTTCTCTGTCTGTAGAGTTTTGCCACGGGGACTTATGTAGCTCTTGTACTGGGTCCATGTGGCTGCTATGTATGATTATGACACTGAAAGCCGTTATTGTACATACAGAAAACTTGCTTTTCTATGTTGTTTTTACAAAGACTTGGTAAACACCATATAATGCACTTTGGAGTAATGACTTACAAATATTCATTTTTGAGAGCATGAAAGGAAAACATGTTTCGAAATTACTAATTTCTGTGCTCTTCTCAACTACTAGATGTTTTCTTAATTTTTAAATATCTCCTGAGTAATGAGTATTGTAATTCAAATTTCAGTCTGGAGTGATATTATGTAGAAGTTTCAAGGTACTTAAGCTGTCATACTTATTTCTCTAAAGGAAACACAATGTAGTGTTATAGGAGAGAGGTTATATCTTGAGACTCAAAGTACTTTGAACTTGCATCAAGTTTTGTTTAATCTGTGAACTGAATAGCTTGCTTCTGATTGTCTAGTTATTTTAAAAGGGTTTTGTGAATTTGAAAAACAATCCTTTTATAAAAGCACATAACACTAGTACTGTAAGATTATTCTAAAGGTGACCAACCTTCCAAATTTCTTGACAGATTTGCTGCTGATAGATAGATATATTGTCAGTCTCCTGTTTAGTCTTTGTAGTTTTGAATTTTTAACTTGCACAGGCTTTTTCAGGTTTAAAGAAAGTAAAGCAAATGGTGAAGACATTGACAAACCCCACAATTCATTATTGTATTCATGGCAAGAATACTAATCTGTTTCAGTGCTAAGCTGCCATGGGGGAGAGAATTATTTGGTTAAAATATTGAAACATAAATGCCTTCTGGGATATTTCACAGCAGGGACCATGTCTTAGTGCTACACAGGACAGAGTGAGCACACTGCAATTAAATAATAATGGGAAATAATTTTATTCTTAATTCCACATAACATAATTTATATTGGAAATGGTTTGAAATGAATATTATCAATTGTCACCAGTTTATTATTACATCACTAAACTAAATTCTCTCGAATTATGCTTCTGTGTTCAGAGCCAATGTTTCTTTTTTTCTTTAATACTGTGAGGAGAATCCATGAAATGAACCTGTCAGCCACATGTAGATTGAATATTCTAATGTACGTTACATAGGTAAAAGTGCCTTAGAAGAATGTTGTTGTATAAGCATATAATTTTAATACTATTATAAAATTACTGAGAGTTAGAATATTTACCAAGGGAATGTTAATTGTAGAAACAGTCTACATGCTAGTCACCTGGAAGAGTGGACTGTTTTTTCTAAAAACTGATGGCATATCACTGACTTAAATGATTTTTTAAATTGTAAGCTTTATCTTTGCTTTAATCATCTATTACATGCAATGTAAAATATATAGAACATGTTGATATATGAAAAGTAATGCACATTGGAAAACAAATTTCAAATATACATACACAATGATGGGGTCTAAATTAGCTGTTATCACTCAAGACAGATCTTGGTGTCATTGTGGATAATTCTCTGAAAACATCTACTCAGTGTTCAGCTGCAGTCAAAAAAAATCTAACCATGTTAGGAACCATTAGGAAAGGGATAGATAATAAGACAGTAAATATTATATTGCCATAATGCCCTATATAAGGACATGGTATAAGAACATAACAGCCATACTGGGTCAGACCAAAGGTCCATGTAGCCCAGTATCCTGTCTTCCAACAGTGGCCAATTCCAGGTGCCTTAGGGGGAATTAACAAAACAGGTAATCATCAAGTGATCCATACCCTGTTGCCCATTTCCAGCTTCTGGCAAACAGAAACAAGGGACACCATCCTTGCCCATCATGGCTAGTAGCCCATCCTCAATGAACTTATCTAGTTCTTTTTTTAACCCTGCTATATAGTCTTGGCCTTCACAACATCCTCTGGCAAGAAATTCCACAGGTTGTTTGTGTGTTGTGTGGGGAAAAATTCCTTTTGTTTGTTTTTAAACCAGCTGCTTATTAATTTTGTTTGGTGACCCCTAGTTCTTGTGTTATGAGAAGGAGTAAATAATGTTTCCTTCTGTACTTTCTCCACACTAGTCATGATTTTATAGACCTCTATCATATCCCCCCTTATTCATCTCTCTTTCAAGATGAAAAGTCTCAGTTTTACTAATCTCTCCTCATATGGAAGCTGTTCCATACCCCTAATGATTTTGTTTCCCTTTTCTGAACCTTTTCAAATTCCAATATATCTTTTTTGAGATGGGGCAACAACATCCACACGCAGTATTCAAGATGTGGGTGTGCCATGGATTTATATAGAGGCAATATGCTATTTTCAGTCTTATTGTCTATCCCTTTTTTAATGATTCCCAAATTCTGTTCGCTTTTTTGACTGCTGCTGCATATTGAGTCAATGTTTTCAGAGAACTATCCACAATGGGCTTGTCTACACTGTGATGTTGTCAACAAAACTTGTCTTTCACGGGTACTTAAAGCCCCCGCCGTGAAAGACAAAAGTTTTGCCAAAGTTTTGCCGACGCAAGTGGCAGTGTGAACGCGGGTTTGTCGGCAGGAGCGCTCTCCTGCTGACAAAGCTAACGCCGCTCGTGGGGCTGGAAGTATTTTTTTGGCTGAGAAAATATTGACAGAGAGCGTTTACACACTGTCAACACAGCCTTGTCGCTAAAAGCTGCGTAGTGTAGACAAGCCCAGTGACTCCAAGATCTGTTTCTTGGGTGGTAACAGCTAATTTTAGGCCCCATCAGTTTATATGTATAGTTGGGATTATGTTTTCCAATGTCCTTTACTTTGCGTATATCAACATTGAATTTAATCTGCCGTTTTGTTGCCCAGTTCACCCAGCTTTGAGAGATCCTTTGTAGCTCTTCACCATCTGCTTGTGACTTCACTATCTTGAGTAGTTTTGTATCATTTGCACATTTTGCCACCTCACTGTTTACCCCTTTTTCCAGATCATTTATGGATATGTTGAATAGTACTGGACCCAGTACAGACCCCTGGGGAACACCACTATTTACCTGTCTCCATTTTGTAAACTGGCCATTTATTCCTACCCTTTGTTTCCTATCTTTTAACCAGTTACCAGTCCAAGAGAGAGGCCTCCCCTCTTATCCCATGACAGCTTACTTTGCTTAAGAGCCTTTTGTGAGGGACCCTGTCCAAAACCTCCTCTAATATCACCTCAGTCTGGGACAGTGCCTCGGATTTATCACCTAAAAAGAATGGCTTGTGTTTGGAAATCTCCCTCACATCCTCAGCCATGAAGACAGATGCAGAGAATTTATTTAGTTTCTCCACAATGGCCTTATGCCCACACCTTGAATACTGTGTGCAGTTTTGGTCGCTCAATCTTTTAAAAAAAAATAAAATAAAAAATTTGTTTCAGATAGATTATTCTAAAATATATATTGCTATTTTCAGTTAGTTTTGATAATGTATTGAAACAGTTTTGTTTAGAATGGTGTGTACTCCTTGTACACACCTTTTTGATATGGTGAAATCAAATCATAAGAATTGCATCACAATACTTCTCACAACAATCAAGTGAATACATAATTACAGAGCTATGACATCATTGCTGGATTAATAAGAAAGATATGCTGGACTGAGAGGTTTTATTTAAAAACAAAGACGTTGAGTAATAGTGGAGGAAACCAAAAAATGCAGTCAAGTCAAGCAATTTTTTTTTATATTAAAGTTTACTCTTTTTTTAATTTTCCTTCATTATGAAAATGTTTCTGTTCTCAGCTTTTCTCCCCAGCCCCCATAATCAAACTCTCGAAAGGGAAGATCAGTGTTATCCCATAAATTGTTTTAAAGACTGTTTTGTAATGTATTTGATTTAGAGTTGCTTCTGCATTTTCATGTGGAATTAGGCAAATGGTGCATGATATGAAAATGTTTTATTCTGAAGAGTGCTTTTTAAAGATAGTTGCCATCTCATGGAAAAATTGGAAGCTTCAGTTTTAGGATATGTGTGTGTGTGTGTGTGTGTGACTGTAAACTAGACAGTTGGGCTTTGGTGGAGGCATATTTCAGTGGAAGTATTGTGCATTACTAAATTACTGGTATATTCACTAGAAAGCCATGAGCCACAAAGTGCTATTGGGACCAGGGGTGAAATTCTGACCCTATTTATTTAAGTCAATGGCAAAATTTGTGGACCCAGGATTTCACCCATGTTCCTTCTCCTGCACTAATGTAGCCATTGATATTGGAAGTGAGTCATAGTGTGGATATATATGAGTACTTATTACAGGCTAATTATCCATACTGCTCTGAAGAACTGTAGTAAAGCATGGGTTTAGAGAAACTGACAAAACTACACCTAAGTAATTCTCTGGCTATAAACTATTTTTCCTTTCCTAATATGCAATTAATTTTTACTAACTTCATGATGAAGAGCAGTTACAGGATATTCTTGAAAACTTTTGTCCCATTCTACAGCAAATAGTTACAGTTAAACCTGAGGTTTAGACTAGTATAGAAAATGAAAAAGTGGTAATTTATGGATTAGTTAAAAACTTCACCCTTTTATGCCTAATAAAAATTACTGTGTTAAATAACCTTAATTTTTTTCTGGAATGTATTATTAAATGAAAATATCTGGTCTTTTATTCTACTAAAATCAATAAGGAAATACCCCCAGAACTGCATTTACACTGATTGGGAGTGTTAGCTGAACCTACTAATCTACAAAGTAAATGCATGTATTTACTTTTACATAACTTATATTTTATTCTAGTCATACTTTGTTGTCTCTTTTCATAGACTTTTTAATGCAGGTATGTGTTTATTATAGCCTATGCTAGAAAACTCAGAATGTGAAAAGAGGTTTTTATATGTTCAATTTAATTTATATTGTATGGTATTTGCCGTTGACTTGCATCAGATTCGATTTATCTTTGGCACTGAGAAATGAGATGATCAACCACAATTTTATTTACTTAAAATAGAAATTATTTATGTGGGGTGGTAAAAGTGGCTTCCAATGCATTTGCAAATGCTATGTTCTGACTTGACTTGGTCCCTGATTCAGTGGCTTTTTAACTTCATAAATTGGGCTCATACATATTTGTATTATTTCATTATAATTCACTAAGCAAACACTTCTATAAGAATTTTTTTGTTTTTGTTTTATAAAGACAAGTTAATGTTTCCAGCAGAAAGGAAAAGTAGAATAAATTTTAACTTGCTAGCTAGATCATTTCTACTGAACAAAACTCACTGGTTTTGACTAGTAGGAAGTTTTTGATGGAAAATTAGGCAGTTCCAGAGAGAGGTAATTATCTTGACTTATTGCCTCTACTTCAGACAGCACCTTTTGGCAAATGCCGTTGTCTTTGTGAGAGACCAGATAGAACAAAATTATATCCCCTCTTCCTTCTTTAAACCCTTAGTCCAGACCAAGAAAGAAAAACATATGTACCATTGAATACAAGTTTTTGGATCTGTTAAGAGGTAAAGAAGAATTTAATCAATTTTAACATAAATAATGTAGAAATTTTCTGCTTTACCGAAAGATTTTTAAATCATCGATTCTACCAGAAGATTTCTTAATATCTTAGTGTCTTAATGTCTTAGTGTACTGTTGAGTCCAATAAAATGATAAACCAAATCTCCCTTGGTGATACCTACAATAATATTGAAAAACTAAAATTTAATAAAGAGAATTAGTTTTAGTATTCTAAACCCGTTACTTATTTGCTTCAGGGTGCTAAACTCTAATATAATTTAATTAATCTACATCTGTATGAGAAATCTTAAATCACTGATGATTAGGGAAGAGATCTTTTTGAAATTTGTGAAGACAGAAGTTTATAGAAATGTTTATCACAAAGATCAAACTCTGTGCTAGCAAGGCATTTGCTGGTTATTGACCCAAGTGTTCACATTCAGCAGCATATTTTGTTGCACAAAACACTGACTGATAACATATTTATTTTCCCTATGCACGAGAGGGATTATTGGTTTGCTCTGAAATGTTCCCCTTTTTTCCCACACACTCTCACAACCCCACTCAACTCACCCCTTGTCTTTTGGTTGTGTTGCTGTGGCTATCACCCTTCAGATGAATTGAGTGAAGAGTGTGCAAATGACACTTGATTGGAATACCTCAAGCTTGTAATATCTGTACAATGCTTTGTGTCCATACATGATGGTTCATTTTATTCAGCACGGACAGGAAGTCTCAAGCACTTCGGCTTCACTAGTTTAACTAGTCCTCCTAACTTCCTCCCACAATGTAGTGTTTCAAGTTTTACGGTCCTCCTTTTGTCACCCCACCTCTGCCCCTGGTGCCTCAGATATCCCATGTGGCAATTCTTCATTTAATAAGGGCCAGTATTTTGCATGATATATAATGCTGAGCATTATTCACTCAGCGCTGACAATATGCTCAGCTGTATACAGAAGATAAGACAAGGATTTTACTTTAAGACTACAGACAGTGGTCAAAATATCACACACTTTGGGGGCAGAGACCATTTGTGTGTGTGTGAGTGAGGACGTGTGTATTTTGCACAGTGCCTATCACAGTGGGCTCCTGATCCATGTCTGGAGTTTTTAGGTGCTACTGCATTATAAATAGTAGTGCAGATATTTTTTTAATGCACCTGTAATAGCACCACTTGTGGAGGGGTATGGCTGCACTTTCCAAGTGAATTGTGTTTTGAGGCAGTATTTAAGAGGAAAGGATGGATGTTTGTTACATGGGGTAGGGAGGGCAGCCTAGTTATAGGGGACGGATTAGAGAAAGATACAGGAGTGAGAATGGAAAGAGTTGATGAGTGCACTTTACGACAATTAAATTGCAAAGAGCTGAAGCAAACGTACTTTTATAAGCTGGTGGTACTCTAGTGTTAGCTATCCACATCTTTTTTTTTTTTTCTTTGTTGAATGTCTATTCTAGTGAAAACCTTTTGGAGCTGTATATTGGCCTGTCATTGAACCTGCTCAGGATGTAGTGATGAGATGATCTGAATGAAGCTCACCACCTAAGCTTACAGCCAACAGGTCTACACTAGGCTTACTACTGGTCAACTGTTCGTTGTTGAGCAGTATTGATCAGGTTTCACATTTACAACAGCTAGAATGAGAAAGAACTGCCTAGTGCATTTAGTATTTAAAAACTGAAAAGTAAGGTGAGCTAGCCAGTTTCATATGGAACCTTGTTCTGGCTGTTCTCCAGAAATTCCTAAATCCTAGAACGCCAAGCTCCCTAATTGATCACAACTCCTCCAACTTTCCTATTCTACATGTAGCACTTGCCACACCTCTTTCACTTCAGTCACCAGTGTCTTCACTCATTCTCCTGTAGGCTTCTAGACAGTTTTATAACTTTTTTTTTTTAACTGTCGCCCAGCAGCCAGGACAAGAACCTTGATGTTTTTATCACTTCCCTTTTAACTTTTAGAATACTTACTTTTTCATTCACAGGCTGAAATTAGCATCCTAATGTCAACTTGCAAATTGAAATATTTACGTCATCAATAAAATCTGAGTGACCCTGAAAATATTCAGAGAAAACAAATAAATGTGTGGTGGTGGTTATGGTGTTTTAATTTATAGTAGGCAATTCAAAAGCAATTCAAGCAATTCAAAAAATTAATCGCTTTGTTAAACAATAATAGAATATCATTTATTTAAATATTTGTGGGTGTTTTCTACATTTTCAAATATATTGATTTAAATTATAACACAATACAAAGTGTACAGTGCTCACTTTATATTTATTTTTGATTTACAAGTATTTGCACTGTAAGAAAAGAGAAAAAATATTTTTCAATTCACCTAATACAAGTACTGTAGTGCAATCTCTTTATCAGGAAAGTAGAATTTTGTAAAAAAAACAAAAAAAAACCCCTGCAGGCTCTAAAATGTTAACGTTTTATTTTTGAATGCAAGTCCACTCAGTCCTACTTCTTGTTCAACCAGTCGCTCAGACAAACAAGTTTGTTTACTTTTGCAGGAAGTAATGCTGCCCACTTCTTGTTTACAATGTCACCTGAAAGTGAAAACAGGTGTTCTCATGGCACTGTTGTAGTCGGCGTAGCAAGGTATTTACGTGCCAGATGCGCTAAAGATTCATATGTCCCTTCATGCTTCAACCACCATTCCAGAGGACATGCGTCCAGGCTGATGATGGATTCTGCTCGATAACAATCCAAAGCAGTGCCAACCGATGCATGTTCATTTTCATCATCTGTGTCAGATGCCACCAGCAGAAGGCTGATTTTCTTTTTTGGTGGTTCGGGTTCTTTAGTTTCTGCATCGGGGTGTTGCTCTTTTAAGACTTCTGAAAGCATGCTCAACATCTCATACCTCTCAGATTTTGGAAGGCACTTCAGACTCTTAAACCTTGGATTGAGTGCTGTAGCTATCTTTAGAAATCTCACATTAGTACCTTCTTTGTGTTTTATCAAATCTGCAGTGAAAGTGTTCTTAAACACCTTAACATGATGTGCTGGGTCATCATCCAAGACTGCTATAACATGAATTCTATGGCAGAATGCGGATAAAACAGATCTGGTGACATACCATTCTCCCGCAAGGAGTTCAGTCACAAATTTACTTAATGCATTATTTTTTTAACAAGCGTCATCAGCATGGAAGCATGTCCTGTGGAATGGTGGCCAAAGCATGAAGGGCCATACGAATGATTAGCATATCTGGCACGTAAATACCTTGCAATGCCGGCTACAAAAGTCCCATGTGAACCCCTATTCTCACTTTCTGGTAACATTTTAAATAAGAAGTGGGCCACATTATCTCCCGCAAATTTAAACAAACTTGTTTGTCTTAGTGATTGGCTGAGTGAGAAGTAGGACTGAGTGGACTTGTAGGCTCTAAAATTTTACATTATTTTATTTTCAGTGCAGTTATGTAACAAAAATCTACGTTCGTAAGTTGCACTTTCACGATAAAGAGATTGCACTATAGTATTTGTAGGAGATAAAAGAAATAGTATTTTTCAGTTCGCTTCATTTTTACAGTGCAAATATTTGTAATAAATAATATACACTTTGATTTCGATTACTACACAGAATATGATATATATGAAAATGTAGAAAAACATCCAAAATATTTAATAAACAATAGAATACCAATTGAAATTTAACAGTGCGATTAAAACGGCGATTAATCACGATTAATTTTTTTGAGTTAATCGCGTGTGTTAACTGAGATTAATCGACAGCCCTAATGTATAGGTTGAATGATTTGTTTCTAGTAAGTCCACCCCCTCAAAGTCCTTTACTTACTGTATCTCATAGACGTTAAGACCAGAAGGGATTATCATGATCATCTAGTCTGACCCCCTGCACGTTGCAAGCCACAGAACCTTGGCTACCCACTCCTGTATAGACCCGTTACCTCTGGCTGAGTTACTGAAGTCCTCAAATCATGATTTAAAGACTTTAAGTTACTGAGAATCCTCCATTTTCTTCTAGTTCAGAGGTTCTCAAACTTCATTGTACCACGATCCCCTTCTGACAACAAATATTAATACACGACCGCAAGAGGGGAGACTAAAGCCTGAGCCCGTCCAATCCCTGCCACCCCGGGCAGGGGGAGACAGAGACAAAGCCAAAGCCCGAGCCCCACTGCCCTAGGGTGGTGGTGGGGCCAAAGCCCAAGGACTTCATCCCCAGGCAGAACCTGTAACCTGAGCCTGGCTACCCAGGGCTGAAGCCCTTGGGCTTTGACTTCACCCCCGGGCGATGGGGCTTGGGCTTCAGCTCCGGACCCCAACAAGTCTAACACCAGCCGTGGCGACCCCATTAAAATGGGGTTGCAAACCACTTTGGGGTCCCAACCTACAGTTTGAGAAACGCCGCTCTAATTTAAACCTACAAGTGACCCATGCCCCTGGCTGCAGAGGAAGATGAAAAACCCCCAGGGTCTCTGCCAATCTGACCTGGGGAAAAATTCCTTCCCAACATCAAATATGGCAGTCATTTGGACCCTGAGCATATCAGATGCAACAGCCAGACATGTGGGAAAGAATTGTCTGTAGTAACTCAGAACCCTTACCATCACTTGCCATTGGGGATATTTGCTACCATTTTGTTTCTCAGTTTAGCTGCTCATTCGTGTTGAATGGAGGTTTCAAATTTTGGAAAAGAAGGTTTGTAAAACTTGGAACTGAAGCTGGGAATTGGTATGGGGGAAGACTGAAGTTTATGGGAAGAGGGTACTTTTGGTGTATAACTAGAAGTGAGCTAACATGAAACATGTAACAGATAAGAAGATATGTGCCAATTACTACTATGATCACTCAGATTGTATATTGTGTGTCTACCCTTTTTTGTATTTCTGTTTCGATTGCATTTTCTTTTGGACAAGGACTTTGTCATCTTCCATGTTTGGAAGGAAAAGCAGATTTGTTTAGAGAGAGGCACTTCATTATATTATAAATGCCTTTAATTGGACCTGTCCTTAGTAGCTTTGTGTGTGTGGGGGCCTAGAAAACAATTTTTTGACCACCACAATTCACCCTCTCTCCAAAAAAACAACAACAAAAAAACAAAAAAAAACCCAACACCCACGTACCCAGAATTGGCTTTCATCCTTCATAATTGCACTACAGAGCTCCCTAAGGATTTTGGGGAGGGTAAACAAGAAGATTCCTTAAAATAAACTGAAAACTTAGCTGATACAAATTAGATACAAAGTATACATGGAGGGATGGGATGTTCTAGATAGCCAGCCACCCCAGCTGTACAAGGAGAGCCTAGCACAGGGGTTCTTAAAACAAATGTTTGGGTGGCCTCGGAGTGTGGCCACCAACTCTTGCTGGTGGCTGCTCTGACAATTTTTCCTAAAATACTTTGTTTTTCCTAAAACTAACATGCACATATACATGTCCATAGCATTGTAATTTATTTATGTAGGATTTTTTTTTTTCAAACTCAATAATAAAAAATAATGCACAGTTGTCTCAATTCTTTGGTGGGCTGAAACAGTTTTCTTTTTGCTTTTGCCTTTTGCTTTTTGGGTAAAAGGTGGATGTCTGTACCATAATTTTACCTGGACTTTGCTTGTTCTTGTGCTCTTTGTGTGTCATGAAGTAGGAGCCCCTCACTCAGCCAGGAGCTGCCAAACCCTGCAGCAGGTCAGAGCCGTAGAGCTGCTGTGGTAACTACAGCAACTGTAAACAGCAAGTGCCGCCCCAGGCGGGGGAAGCACCTATTTATCTCTCTGTCTCTGTTTCCTATGGCCCTTCAGCAAAAGCCTGCCCCATGGAAAGTGGGTCGGGAACTCACCGGCTGCCTGTGGAGTCCCAGGCTCCCTGTGCTGGGCGACCGAATGCCACCTCTGCCTCCACTGACAAGCCACCTCCAGTGCTGCACACGCCAGCCCCACGTATCTCCAGAGGTGCTGCCTAGAGACCTCGTGGTGCAGGGCGCTGATCCCTGCTGGCAGGGTCAGCACAAACACCAAGGTGGTGCATCTTGCTTCCCTTAGTAACAGCTATTCAGGAGTAACAGCTGGGTGCTTGAATGTTTTTGTTAACATATTTCTATTTTGGGGGGGGTTAGGCCTAAACTTGTGACAAATTCTTACTCTTTTTATAATGTTGATATTTTCTCTTGCAAAAATTTGTGTTCATATATTTTGATACCCAAAACTTTAATCTTGCCAGAATTTGACTTCTTCAATGGGACCACTCATGAGTCAAGTTACTCATGTGCATAAATGAGCAGGCCCAACAAAAGATTCTACATTATTGACATAAAACATTTTTAAATAATTTTTTTAAAAAATCCTATACTGTAGTTCTAATTTTAGTTGTGCATGTTTCACCTTTTCATTGTGCATTTCAGTGGTGCTTGGTTTCTGTCATACCTGATGTATTTTTACTGTAAGGTTTTTTAAACCTATAGTAATTACACTGAGATAGAAAATATCTATTAGTGTGTGTTTTGATGACACCAATGTTCTCAGAAGGTATTTTTATTGTAATTAATTGCAGAATTTCACGGTAATAGGAGAAGGGCCTATCTGGCTAAAGGTTTTCCTCTTTACTCTCTCATGCATCTGCAAGGGGTACTGGAAAATGGGAACTCTAGATGGGCCTCTTAGGGTATGTCTACACTGCAATTAAAACCTGTGGCTGGCCCATGCCAGTTGACTTGGGCTTGCAGGAGGGTCCCAGAGCTTGGGCTGCAAGCCAAGCCCAAACATCTATTCCACAGTGAAACAGCCCATTAGCCCTAGTCCTGCGAGCCCAAATCAGCTGGCATAGGCCATCTGCGTGTTTTTAATTGCAGTGTAGACATACCCTCAGAGGGTATATATTCACTCCCTCACAAGAGAAGTAGTTGGTTGATAGGCCTAGTTCCTCTTTGTCCCTTGCTTTAGGCATAGCTTCAGCAAAAGAATCCTGTACCCTACCCACACAGGGTGTAAAGCAACTTATTTTCTCTCATCCTCTCAACCAGAGAAAAGGAGGGGATAATTCCCTTAGCCTGTTAAATGCTCCATTTCATCTGGTAGATGACAATTGCATTCTGAGATGATTTAGCACAGTTGGGATATGCTTATAGTTGAGTTTTTCAGAGTCTGGACTGTCTTATGTGCTTGAAAATATCATGTAAAGTTAAGGGACTATACAAGCGTTTGATAAATGCTATATGTGGATTCCATGTTAACAAAGAGAACCACTCTCCTTTCAGATACAGGAAGCAGCAAAATGACGTTAATTGTAATGGGGAATGAGCTACTGCTAGTACAACATTAGTAATGAGTTATTTACAGTTTCTATGGGGTTTCAGCCAATAAAGCTGAAATTTACTGAACTACATATTGCCTGCACTCTCAGGAGTATAAAAATCATGGTTTCAATAAGAGTAGTAGGAATATGTGCAAATAAGTTGGTATTGGGATCAGCAGCAATCAATACTTTTGATTAGCTGAGCTGCAAGTGTGGGTTAGGAGCTTGTATACAAATACGTTAGTGGAGTTAAAATATTTCAATTATTTTATTATTTCTTTGGTTATGCATGCTGTGATATGGGAAACCAAGCCTTATGATTCAGGGCATTTGGTAAGTTGACTGCCTAATGGGATGAGTGAAGAACCCCTCTCGTCCTCTCCCTTATATTTCTTTGTACACCTGGCCAGATGGCGTATTTTCTGCTTTGCTCTGAAGCCTCACTAGTGCAGAATTGTTCCCATCCAGCCAAAGCTCACCATTCCATTATTCAAATAACTCCCATAGCAATGTTGCACTAACCACATTGCTGCTTAGCGAAAGTTCACAGCATTTTTGATGATGCAACTTCCTACTGTAACGATGCTGGTTCTGGCGGGACCTAACTGAGAGTGCCAGTTCAGGACAAATTGCTTCAAACAGGGCAACTACAGCCCAAGGCTGGGGTTTTTCCACCTCTAAGGCAAACCAAACCAGCCAGACAGAGGAGACTTTGGTTTTACCCCACTGGCTAACCACAAGTCACACAAGCAATCCCCTCAGACACTCCAGTTTCCCAGTCTCACCACCAGTGCCACTCGTTATGGGGACAAATGGTCATGAAAACCAATGCCCCAGTAAAAGAAAACAGGTTCTCCCGATCCCAGCGGACCGAACCTCAGAGCCAGGTCAATATACAACTTAGATCTTACCCACAAATCACGCTGTTGCCAATCCTTTAGAATCTAAAATCTAAAGGTTAATTCATAAAAGGAAAAAGGTATAGGTGAGAGCTAGAATTGGTTAAAAGGAATCAATTACATACAGTAATGGCAAAGTTCTTGGTTCAGGCTTGCAGAGATGGAATACTGCAGGTTCAAATCAAGTCTCTGGATTACATCCCCAGCTGGGATGGGTCCTTCAGTCCTTTGTTCAAAGCTTCCATGTGTAGAAAGGTTCCTCCAGAGGTAAGAAGCAGGAAATGAAGACCAAATGGAGATGAGGCAGCTGCCTTTTATAGTTTCTTCCAGGTGTAGACACCTCTTTCCTTACTGTGGAAAATCACAGCAAAATGGAGTCTGGAGTCACATGGGCATACCTTACTGCATACCTTACTGAATCATAAGGTGTGTCTGCCTCCTCTCAATGGGCTAATTGTATAGTCGATGGTCCTTAATGGGCCATCAGCATGCCTGGCAGAGCTGATAGCTTGTCCTGGGTCCCAGAAGCCCAGCCCCAGTTTGAAATACAGACATACATATAAAGCCGTTGAACTACAGACAGTATAAAGCCAATATTCATAACTTCAACTACAACACTGATACATGCATATAAACGGCATAATCATAACCAGCCAAGCATAACCCGGTCTTAGACACCTCATTTGACCCCCTTTATACAAGATTTGGTGCCACTACAGGACCTTGGTTGTAACAATGATCTATATGGTCCCAGTTATTGTCAATAACGTCACACCTACCACTTCACATTTTATGTCAAAGATGTAGAATGATGCAAATTAAAGCCAGTGATTGAACATTCAAAAGGTGATATCAGGAGTCATGCTCCAAAGTTAGGAGTGTCATTTATTTTCTAGACGTTTTTCCAAATTCTTTTTTGATATTTCAAGAAGTTAGAGTTGTTTAAAGATGCATATTACATGCAGAGAGACAATAGTTGAGATTGTGACTAACATCCCATCCTTTTAAATTTTAGGACAACTTTGACCAAGCCAGTCTTTTTACACAATGGGCTTATCCACAGTAGGTTGGAAAAGGTGTATTTTCACACTTTAGTTGATTATGTGAACCCTGGCTGTGTGGAGGGAAGTCTGTTAGCTAGCTGAAGTGAACTCTACCAACCACCCATCATAGAATATCAGGGTTGGAAGGGACCTTAGGAGGTCATCTAGTCCAACCCCCTGCTCAAAGCAGGACCAATCCCCAATTTTTGCCCCAGATCCCCAAATGGCCCCCTCAAGGATTGAACTCACAACCCTGGGTTTAGCAGGCCAATGCTCAAACCACTGAGCTATCCCTCCCCCCCAGTGTAAGGTACATCTCAACTAGCTAGCATCTGTTAAAAAAAACTTGGCCTGTCTGCACTATGGTTTTAAAAATACATCTTTTTATTTTAGTGTACACAAGCACTGTATAGCTGTATATATTGTTTGGCTCAGAGATTTTACAGATTTTTACAGATTTTGCAAAGCGTTGCCTCAGTTCCTTTTTTAGTTAAGCGTATTAATGTTTTAATGTATCTGGTTTTATAGCAGAACATTTTGATGATAAAAGCCCAAGGGGGCTGCACTGTGAGATGTTCAGTTACTTCCTTTTCTTAATTTTATTAATACAAAAACTACATTAAAAGAATACTGTTTAGATTGGGTAGTCAAGCACTCAAAACTTATGAATGTACAGCTGGTTGGTTGCCTGTGCAACCTTAGTTTGCCCACTCATGAATCCATTCTGTGCACTGAATGAGGTAGGGTTCCTGGGGAAAATAGTGTGTGATTCTGCAATTTTTAAGACTGCATAATTAGAGCCCTATCAAATTTATGGTCCATTTTGGTCAATTTCACAGTCATAGGATTTTAAAAATAATAAATGTCATGATTTTACACGTTCAAATCTGAAATTTCATGGTGGTGTAACTGTAGGGGTCCTGACCCAACTTTCAAGGCAGGAGCACAGAGGGGTGGTATGGTATGGTATTGCCACCTTTTTCTTCTGGGGTGGAGTGCTGCCTTCAGAGCTGGGTGCCTCGCCAGCAGCTGTCACTCTCTGGCTACCCAGTTCTGAAGGCAGTGCAGAAGTAAGGGTGGCAATACTGTGACACCACTCCCCCTCCCCCCCCCCCACAAACACGTACAACCCTCTTTTGTGTCAGGACCCCCAGTTTGATTAAGACTGGTCTCTCCTGTGAAATCTGTATAGTATGGGGTAAAAGTACACAAAAGATCACATTTCACGGGGGAGACCAGATTTCACGGTCCGTGACATGTTTTTCATGGCTGTGAATTTGGTAGCGTCCTATGTATAATAATGTGGGGCCAAATTAAGGTTAAAAGGGCAACTGTAAATCTGGCATTTCCTAACAAATGCTTTAGTTTGAAACCCAAATAACATCCTTAACTTTTTTGTATGTAATTTCCTAGGGGTTTTTGTGTTTTTTTTGGTTAGGTCTTTTTATTTTTTTTATTTTTTTAAGGACAAAAGTAAAATTAGGTATCTGACTGTTGTGTGACTCTGACAATCTCCCCATCGTGCATCATCGGCAGAATTTGAAGCCTGAGCCTTTGGCACAGACTTCACCACTTGAGCTATAGGTGTAACTACAGTAGCTGGCAGAAGGAGGGTTTTTATCCCAATGTGTGGGGGAATGAGACACTTCAGTGAAGGGGAATGAAGACATGTTCTGGGCCTGGGTGTGTCTAGCCTAGTTTGTTCCCGCATGCGATCCCCAAAAGGTCAGGGAGCTCCTGTGCACTTTGGGCAGTGGGAGGGATTGGCATGGGAAGCCAAACGCAGCTCTCTCCAAATCAACTCTACCCTGCCTCTTACCGCACTGGCTCTGGCAGCTCCCAGATATTGCCAGTAAAGTGTGGTTATGGTGCTGCTGCTCTTGCAGTGGCTTGAGCTGGACTTTTTAGAACGGTCAGTAGTTTTGAGAGGCTACCAACATTTTCCAGAGGTCAAAGGAAAGCAAGGGAGAGGAAATGACGACAACTAAATGTTTTTTTGACAATTTTGCTAAATCTGAATGGAATCTTATGAGATAAAAAGAAAAAAGGCATTTCTACAGTCTGAGAGGTTCTCCCTCCCCCCCCTCCCCCCCCCCCCCCCGGTGAATATTGAAGACTGACTGCAAGCATGTATGTGTTAATGCTTCTCAAAGAAAATGGTGCAAAAATCCTTTAGAATGGAAAGTGTTAAACAACCTAAATATAAGGGTTCCTACTAGCTCCCCCAATAAAGTGTGGCTTTGTAATCTTTTATTTTATGTCATAACTATTTTGGAGTTCCTAGAACCAGGAATCAAAATGACTACTACAGAATGTCAGAAATATCTGAGAGTGAGGCACTGAAGTTCACATTTCTAACCAGGCTTTTTTCATTCTATAGAAATGTCCACATTAGCAGGCATAATTTGTTGTTGTTTTTTTATCATTGCACTGAAATGCTTTCTTGGTATTCTGAAATTTTGTTGAAAGCAAACAAAAACTTTTTATGCAGAAGTACACTGATCTAAAAGAAATCTCCCCACGTTCCACAATGTAATGTATGCTTTTGCGCCTCTGCTCTGGAGCTCTGTTAATGTAAAATTTATGTAATGCTTTTGCTTTCAGGTTTTAAGGGACCTTAAAATATCATAGTAATCCAGTAAGAGGGATGACGGTATTTCCTTATTTATTTAGGTGTTTATCAAAACTTATTTTTAGTAATAGAATATGCCCATGAAATGTTTATGCCATTCTGTACTACAAAGTATTTCTCTAGCATAACAGTGCATAACAGCATAAAAATATGTAGCAACACACACTGTATATTTTTTAAAGTGAGCTTTAATATACAAATTGCCTTATCCCTTTTACTTCTTTGGAACGCTACTGTGTATAGAGTGTAATCATTTTTCTTATCATTTAGGTGACAAACAGCATGTTTGGTGCTTCAAGAAAGAAGTTTGTAGAGGGGGTCGACAGTGACTACCACGATGAAAACATGTACTACAGCCAGTCTTCAATGTTCCCACATCGGTCGGAAAAAGATGTAAGCTGAGCAAACATTATATTTTGCCCTTTAATAATGGAGTAATCTAATAACAAGATGTATGAAATTGAAATAAGGACAGAATGTCCTGTACTCAAGGGTATTTCTTTAAGCTGTAGCCTATGTAAGTTAGTTGGTGTGTGGGCCTCGCAGGTAGTTCAAATGAACTGCTTCAGTGCCCTACTCATAGTTTCTCAGCTAGAGATAAAAGTAGTTTAGTTCCCAGAGAAGTCCTAGATGGATGGCCTGGATCTACTTTTCAAATTCAGCTATTTGAGAAGGATTAGGAGCATGTCCAGCCCTGGCCATTACACGAGAACATTCCTTCTTTTTTTTTTTTTTTTTTGGTCCCTGACATCGTGTTTCTGGCCCATTGTTGAGGCATTGCTTATTCTGTAAATAAAAGCTACTCCTTCTTCTTTCACAGGGAGTGCTACCATACACCTGACTTCTTCGTGGCCAAATATGTATAGGACTCGCTAGTTTCTGTCTCCGTTAAGATTGAGAATTAAATTGAGGAATATGATGTGAAAAACATTCCTCAAATCTACTGGAAAAAATAAACTATATTATTCCTCCTTCCTACCCCTCCAGGACAGGGGGAGTCTTATAGTTCAGAAGCATGCAGAAGGACAAAGTTCTTCTAGAAAACTCAAAATTGAGGACTTAGTATGATTATGCAAAACATAAGGATCTATAGTAGTTTTGTTAGAACACTTTTCCCATGATTGCCTCCTGTTCCAGCAAGGTATATCCTTTTGAGAGGGTAACATTATGAGATGGAATATTCTAGCCTTTTTACTCCTTTAAGGAATTGTTTGACTTGACACTTTTGCACATTGTCACTATATATTTCCTTTCAACAGCCAGGCCCTTTAGTATTTTTTTCCAAGTGGTAAACGGAGAGCTTTTTCCCCATTACATTTTAGTAAAGGAAGGTTTTCAGACCCTTTTTAAAACGCATACTCTAGATGCAAAACTGTATTTTCTGCGTCTAGCTAACAATTTATATAGCACTTGTCAATATAGTGTTCTTCTGGTTTGCCATTTTAGCTAGCTTCAACACTAAGGCCTGGTCCACACTGGGGGTGGGGTGGGGTCGATCTAAGATACGCAACTTCAGCTACGAGAATAGCGTAGCTGAAGTCGAAGTATCTTAGATCGAATTAAAATTACTTATTGCGGGTCCACACGGCGCAGGCTCACTCGCTCCCCTGTCGACTCTGCTTACTTCTCGCGCCGAGCTGGAGTTCCGGAGTCGATGGGGAGTGCTTCTGGGATCGATTTATCGCGTCTACATGAGACGCGATAAATCGATCCCAGAAAATCGATCGCTACCCGCCAAATCGGGCGGGTAGTGTAGACGTACCCTAAGACTTTACCAAGGTGAAAGGAGCAAAACTAAGGGGAGGGCACCTGAAGTCTTGTCTTATAATTGGATGACTTAATGTAAGTGGCTGGGCAACAAACAGCACAACAAATAGATCAAGAGATTCTAAGAGTATTTGAGAGCCTTGGTGTAGGCCTTGCCTACACTACAAAGTTTTATCGACGCAAGTTATGCCAACGATCAAAAACTGGTATAAATAGGTCACTTGTGCATGTTCACACAACACTCCTTCTGTTGGCGGAGTGTCCACAATTGATGCTCTAGCATTGATAGTGAGAGCAGTGCACTACTGATGCTAGGAGTTGTAGGAAGGTGGAGTGGATTGCAGGGCATCATGGGTGTTGGCTCAGCGTCGAATTATGCAGTATTTTCCGTCCCATCATTCCATGGGCTTCTGACTGCGTTTTGCGTTTTTCAATGCCCCTTGTTTACTGTGCGCCCTCCATCTCCGTCTGGAAGGATGGATCTTGCATTACTCTCTACTGTTGTGGTCACTGTTATGAACAGATCATGGCTGGTCGTCCAGTATATCATGAGCATCCAATCTGAACAGGAATCAGAGGTGCCTGTTGCATACCACGGAAAGAAGCAACACCAGATTACTTTTGGCATTCACAGAACAGCTGCACATGGTGCACTATTGCTTTTGGGCTCCAGAAATAAGCACTGAGTGGTGGGATTGCATCGTTATGCAGGTCTGGAATGACGAGCAGTGGCTGCAGAACTTTCAAATGCAGAAAGCCACCTTCCTGGAACTGCGTGCAGAGCTTGCCGTCTCAGTGGAGAAGCGCGTGGTGATTGCTGTGTGGAAGTTGTCAACTTCAGACTGCTGCTGGTCAGTCGTGAATCAGTTTGGAGTCGGGAAGTCCACCGTTGGGACTGCATTAACACGAGTGTGCAGGGCCACTAATCACACCCTGCTACGAAAGGACTGTGACTCTTGACAACGTGTGTGAAATAGTGGATGGCTTTGTGGCAATGGGATTCCATAACTGTGGCGGGGCAATAAATGGCAGGCATATCCCAATTTTGGCCCCGGACCATCTTGCGACAGAGGATATTAATAGAAAGGGGTACTTCTCAATGGTATTGCGGGTGTTTGTGGATTACCGTGGGTGTTTCACTGACATCAACGCAGGGTGGTCCAGGAAGGTGCTTGATGCACGCATCTTCAGGAACACTGGAGTGTACCAAAAACTGCAAGCAGGGATTTTCTTTCCAGACCACAAGATTCCAATGGGGGATGTTGAAATACCCGTAGTGATCCTGAGAGACCCAGCATACCCCTTACTCCCATGACTCATGAAGCTTTACATGAGAAACCTGGAAAACAGCAAGGAGCGCTTCAAAAATAGGCTGTGCAGGTGCAGAATGACCATAGAAGGTGCCTTTGGCAGACTAAAATACATGCTGGCCCTGCCTTTATGGCAGATTAGATTTAAATGAGGAAAATATTCCCATGTCCATAGTAACCTACTGTGTGCTCTGTAATATTTGTGAGGCTAAGGGTGAAAAGTTTCCTCCGGAGTGGAGCGTGGAGGTTGATTGCCTGGCAACTGATTTTGAGCAGCTAGATACCAGGGCTATTAGAGGGGCACAAAGGGGCACTATTTGAATCATGGAGGCTTTGAGGCACCATTTTGACAATGAGCAACAGTAATGTGTCTTTCTATACAGCACTCTGCCATGCTTTGGTAACTTGCCACCTTGCATGAAAATTTTGATGATTCCTGACCTGATGATTCCTGTAGTCAGCATATGATCAAATTGCCATTGTATTAATTCCAGCAGCAACCGCCATGTGTAGGAGACAAATAAAGATAGGTTATCTTTCAGAGAGTATGTGTTTTATTAAATACCAATTAACAACACACAAAAGGCTTGGTGGGAAGGGAGATAACAATGAAAAGCAGTATAGGCTCTTATAGCTGTGTGTAAGTCCAGCTATCATTTTGGAAGCTGTCCGAAGGGGTGACATGAATGGGGTACTGAGACGTTCCAGGAAGTTGCAAGGAATGTGTGGGAGGAGTTTGGGGGGGGCTTGAAAAGGAGTTCTGTGTCTGCTTCGGAGGGGAGGGAGGGAAAGGGGAGCATGCATGTATTCTGCCTGCAGCATGGTTAGTGACTTCAACATCTCCGTTTGCTCCTCCATCACTTTGATCATCTGCACCTGCCCCATTAAAATTCACTCCTGGCTCTCCTTTCTGTCCTGCCTGTCTGTTATATAGTTTTCTTTTAAAGTCTCTCCCCATGCCCGGTGTTTTTGTTTTTCGGCCTCTGAGGGTTGGAACACCTCTCGCAACATGTCCTCCTTGGTCACTTCCTTATCTGCCGGTGTGTAGGGAGGCTCCCCTGAAGGCCACATCTGCAGATGCACAAAAAACAATAAACAGAATCATGATTGTTAGTACACGCCCAGCATCGAATCATTGTACTAAAATGCACATCTTTTTAAATGTTTAAATGAATCAGTTTCTTACTCTCCCTTAGCAAGCGCATAGCTCGGCCGAATGCCCTAAACATGGTGAGTTCAGCCTGGGAGGAGGAAAAGGGGTGTTCAAGATGGGGCAAAGATGGTTTTTTTGCGGGGATCACTGCAGGCAACTGGGAACAATATTGTAAATTCTGCCAGTATTGTAAAATTTCCACAGATGGGGGCCATTGAAGCTGATATCTTACTCCAGATGGTAAGCAAGGATGCAAGAGTGCATCTTCTCAATGCATGCAGCTTCAGACTGGGTCCCTAAGCTGCTCGCCTATGTGCCGCTTTGGTCCCTGCACAAGTGATTGCCGATTGGCACGGGAAAGTTTCCTACAACAGGGGAAGGAACAAAGCAGCTCTGCCATGGAAGCTTCGGCAGAGGGTTGGCGAGTACCTGCAGAAAAGTTTTTCCTAGAGATCTCTCTGCAGGATTCCTGTGAAATTTCGGTGTGCATTAACACACTGTTCCGCTGCACTGTTTAGCTGCACAGGGGGGAATGTGAAGCGCACACACAAACAGCTAGTCGTTTACATTTCTATCCCTTCACCCACTTCAAGAATATGCAAAGCAAAGGACAACTCTACCTCATATAACTGAGCAGCATCAACTCAACTGATCAGAGCTCTCCTCTCCTGCGTCATGTGTGCCAGAGATGGACTGCTGGGACTGTGAGATCCCTCTGGAGTGGAAAAGAAGTCCTGACTTGCTACAGCACTGGACAATCCTGCTGTATGCTTAACATTGTCCTCCAACTCGACCTCCTTGTCCATGACTTCGTCCTTGGGGTTGAGTCCACTGACTCTAGCCCTGCCGAGGTATCCACCGAGCTCGTGGTGGTGGCGGTGGGGTCTCCACCGAGGATGGCGTCCAGCTCCTTATAGAAGTGACAGGTCTTTGGTGCAGCATCAGGGCGACAGTTTGACTCTCTTGCTTTCTGGTACCCCTGCCTCAGCTATTTTATCTGTGCACGGCACTGCTGCATGTTCCGTTCATAGCCTTTATCCAGCATGCCACGAGATATCTGACCATAGGTATTGAAGTTCCTATGGCTGAAGTGGAGCTGGGACTGCACAGTTTCTTCTCCCCACAGTGCCAGAAGATCCAACAACTCAGGTGTGCTCCACGCCTGAGAGCGTTTGCTGTGTGGAGCCACCCTGGTCAGCTGGCAAGATGCGATGTGAGCTGTCCACTCCAAGCAAACAGGAAGTGAAATTTCAAAAATTCTCAGGCCATTAAAGGGGGAAGTGCAGGGCAGCAAAGTTCGAACTGCTGACCAGAGCGGTCAGGCTGGGCATTGTGGGACACCTCCTGGAGGCCATTTATTGGAACATAACCAAGCATGGTGTCTACACTCAGTTTGTTGATACAACTTTGCCGCAAAAAGCTCTATGCCTTTTGTCAAGATGGTTTTATTTTGTCAGCAAAGCAGGAGAGTTTGTTGGTGGAAGGAGCATTGCAGTGTGTACACTTCCTTTGTTGACAAAACTTTGTAGTATATAGAGAGGATATATCAGAGTCTACCTAGATTCTCACTAGGAAGTTCAGTTCTAGATTACCAGAGTTGAGATCTTAAGAAAGAAAGAAATACTTGTGGCACCTTAGAGACTAACAAATTTATTTCAGCATAAGCTTTTGTGGGTTAGAACCCACTTCATCGTATGCATGGAATGGAACATACAGTGGACCGCTATTTATACAGTCAGAAAAGCATGATAAGGTGAAAGTGCCTATACCAACCTTAAGAGGCTAATTAATTGAGAGGAACCATAACACCTGCCCACCCAGAACCTGGACAGTCTCATAATTCACTGGGTTTGTTTACTTCATGAATAGTGCAGTGGTTTCTTAGATTAGACTCCACTCCACTCATCTAATCCTTCTCTTCTTCCATATTGGGTGCTCATTGCTTGGAGTCAGATCTTCACTCATTTCACCTGTCATCAGCAACCCTCCTGTGCTTTTGAGGTGAATGGAATGGCTATGGGTAAAACACCCATAAATGCTATTGCTATGGATTGCACTGGACAAGAGCCACATGTGACTCCAGGTAGAAGGTTGTCTTTGGCAAAGGAATTGAATATACATTTTATAGAGCTTCAAGCATCTTGATCTTCTTTTAACAACTCAGAATTTTCTTCTGAGCCCTATTCTCCTCCGAGAAGAAAAAATACATTGGCTGATGTTCTAATTACATGTTGGCTCACAGAAGAGAGTGGTTCAAGTTGTCACCTCTAATCCTCAGTGCCTCAGTGCTTTGCTACTGTAGCGCTCTGCCTGCGACACCCACAAAATCATGGCATTGTGATGCACTCGGAGTTACAGGGTCAACAGTGATACAACTTTTTACTGGTCTGGATTGCATCCAATAACATAACCATTCAACCACAAATAATTTCACTTCTCACAGACAAATCTATTTCTGTCAGTTTGCATGAAAAAGAAAGACCTTCATGTTTTGTGAAATAGTTTTTGCAGTAAATGCTTTCTCCATGATTTGGTGTTCATTTTCTCTCCCAGTCCTTTGATAAAAAAGGCTACAGGACAAAAAAATATCAGTAACATCAGCATAATCTTTGGATTAGTTCACTAATTTTGTCTTGCCTGGAAAATCTGAATTCTTCTATAGTTTCCAGGCTTCATCTTCTCAAGGCTTGATGTTTTTGTTCTGACCATCAAATTCGTTCTTTCAAAAGGTGACTCATGAGAAAGTGACTCTTATTTTGCATGGGTATAGGAGCTGCATTACAGAAGGAAGGGGAGTGGGGAAGCCACATCTGGCATACATCATCTGATAAGGAAAAATTTCTTGCTGATGTGGTAGTATGAGTCTCAAAGCCTTGAAAATGTTCCCTACCCCACACTTTTAGGTTGTTGCAAGCTAGCTTAGAAAGATTTTGAACTGTAAATTCCTTTGATTGGAAGCTTTTGCTTGTAATATCTTGAGAGGCAAAATGGAATTTGAGGTTGTCATCACACCACCTGATCATGTAGAGTTGCTGTCATTTAAAGATATGAGATCAACCTGTCCATTTTGGATGTTGAAAGACGTATATGACAGAAGTCTGCTTTTTCTTCTTTTATTGAGTTTTTTAATACCCTTCATATGCATTTGCTTTTATTTTTGTGTTTTGCCTTCTGCTTTGAGATCAAAAGACAATGTTTGGTTGGGAACAGGATGGTTTGGGGGTGATTTTTTTTTGTTTTGTTTTTTACTATTGGTATTGCAGGGGCACTTACAGACCCCGTTCAGATTTGGGGCTCCATATTTGTAATAATGACTATCACTTATAGATGTTTATGCTTTCAAAGCTCTTTTATAAATATTTATCATCTTAGTAATTTTTAATTCCTTATCTTCCATTTGTTAATGCTTTTATTTTGTAGCTATATACAGTACTCTAACACAAGTTATTTCGATATTTTAGGGTTTTATCCATTACAAATATTAGGTCTCGTTTGGAGATAGAAACTCCTACTGGCTTTTGTGTAGTATATTTTCAGGAGACAGGCTTTTTTCATGCTGCTGAATATAGTTTCTAGCCTTAGAGTTTGACATCTCTGCGTTCTGCTGCTGCTGAAACTTGCTGGGATAATGAATAAAATGACGACAGTATTTTGTTTCCCTTAGAAAATTTTGCTTAAATGCCTTTAGTTAATGTTTGAGAGACTTTTAGCTCTCCCAGTGTCTGGCAAACAGAGGCTAGGGACACTTGGGGCATGGTATTGCATCCTTGTCCATCCTAACTACAATAGCCGTTGATGGACCTATCTGCCAGGAACTTGCCTGGTTCTTTTTTAAACCCTGTTCTAGTTTTGGCCTTCACAACATCCCCTGGCAAGGCGTTCCACAGGTTGACTGTGTGTTGTGTGAAGAAGTAGTACTTCCTTTTGTTTGTTTTAAACTTGCTGCCTGTTAATTTCATTGGGTGGCCCCTAGTTTCTTGTGTTACGTGAAGGAGTAAATAACATTTCCTTATTCACTTTCTCTACACCAGTCAAGATTTTATAGACCTCTATCAGACCTTCCCCCATCTCTGAAAAGTCAATCTCTCCTCATATGGAAGCTTATACCCATAATCATTTTTGTTGTCCTCTCTGTACCTTTTCCAATCCCAGTATATATTTTTTGAGATGAGACGACCAGATCTGTATGCAATATTCAAGATATGGGCGTACCATGGGTTTATATAGAGGCATTATGGTATTTTCAGCCCTATCTATCACTTTCCTAATGGTTCCTAACATTGTTACCTTTTTTGACTATCGCTGAACATTGTGCGGATGTTATCAGAGAACTATCCACAATGACTCCAAGATCTCTTTAAGTGGTAACAGGTAGTTTAGACCTCATCATTTTGTATGTATAGTTGGGATTATGTTTTCCAATGTGCATTACTTTGCATTTATCAGCATTGAATTTCATCTGCTGTGTTGTTGCCCAGTCACCCAGTTTTGTGAGATCCCTTTGTAACTCTTTGCAGTCTGCTTTGGACTTAACTATCTTGACTAAATATAAACATCCATTGTATAATGTTAAAAACATGTGGCAACATTGTAACAATTTATAGTATGTTTATCAAACAGTTGCTACCACTTAAAAAATAATTGCTTTCATGATAAATTTACACTGCATGATGGGAGAGCCAAGTGTTTGGAATTTATACTGTATTACTTATATTTATTACCTATAAGATATCTAATTTGGGCATGTAAACATAAACCAGTGTTACTTCGCTAGAGAGGAAAACAGGTATTCATGTTTTGTACTTTATATTGTCCTTCAGTTTGCAGAGAGGGAGGAAGTAAAATGCATCTCTGAGTCACATTTTAAGAAATTACAGGTAAATTTTTTTTTTTTTACACAAACTGGAATGTATATAGTAAAGGAAATAGTTATAATTCTACCATGAGAAACTGATTTTTCTCTATCATTAAGAATTTTTGTTTAACATAGGCTATAAGTAGGCTTGGAAGGATTAGATTTTTATCGGTAAAGGTCTTTCACTGTAAACACAGAAACCAATGAAAAAATCTTTCCATCCATAAGAATAGAAATATACAGATAGACAAATTAAGGATATTTACTTTATATATTTTGACATGTGATGTTGGCAATTTGTGTTTCAATGGTTTTAAAACTATCTTTTTGAATTGCAAATATCTACTGTCATTAAATAATTATTGTCTAACTCCCCCCACAAATTCCCACAATTGTGAAAATTTAAATGGATAAAAATAAAAGAAAAAAGTTTAACCCATAGTTCTGCATAACTGTGAACATCTACTTGATAAAAATCTAAAAAAGGTTAATAGAAACCTCAGTATATCTGATGGAATCATAGAAAGATAAAAATTGAATTCTGCCAAGCCTAATTACAAGAGAGTTAAGTCATTATGCAAGTCTTTTAATATACCACAAAATTGTTTCTATTCTTTACTATAAAGCTATGTCTAACACACCTATTTTTAAACCAACAGTATAAGATAATTGGTGAATGCAAATGAGTCCTAAAATTTCAAGTGGTTCTTTGGACCAGACTCCATTGCATGCATGCAATCATGCTCCTCTTCCATACTCCTGTATTATAAATTGGCTCATTGAGTTTATAGTGAATGAATTGCATTGTGTTAGTAATGTATTTACTTGTTAGTGTTCATTCTTTCACCTTCAGTATTCATCTATTAATGAATTACAGCCAGTCTTTTAATCTGATTAAAATGTCTGCTTTATCATCTTAATCTTAATCACTCATGGTATCTTCCATAATACCAAATTACAAATTTTCCAGTAATCTCTTGTCTGATTAATATCTCATGTTGTATACCTTAATATTGTATATAAGAGTTTTAAAGAGATGCTAAACTTCTTTTAAAAAATAACAAACTTGATATCACTTACACCTCAAATTATTAAAACTGAAAGAATTATAAAAATCAGTTTGTTTTTTTCACTATTTAGGCAGTTTATTTCTTACGTTTCCTCTAGTTAAATAATGAAGTTGATAGTTATTTTCACTTCAAATTCTCAGTGCTTATAAATATTTTGGATATTGCAAATACTTCACTGTAAATGTTTATTTTAAACTCTTCATTGGAATTTTAATAATTTAGAGAAATGGTTTTATTGGTCTAACATTTTGTAAATGCTTGTTATAAAACCTAATTTTGGGGGGAAATTTTTTGCAGTGGTCTACTTTAAATTAAATTTAAGATAAAAGGAGAATGATTTAAAAAATGAAAGATAAACTAGAAGAATATGTTAGATCTAGTTTATTTGTGTTAATTATCTGTTGACTTGACTTCTAATCTTGTTAAATGGTCAACATAGTGCTGTCTCCCTTTAAAACTGTGATTCATCTACTTATGTCATTCAAATGGTACCTGTTGTGCTGTATAAATAACAGAAACAAAGTAACACAGATACAGAATGATTGTCCTGTGCTGGTGTACATATCTGACTAAGATGATAATTATCAATCTTTCTCATATGTTTTGTTATCCATTGGTCTGGATATTATTTGAGGATTTAAATTTACTCGTTCTACCAGATTTGAAGCAGTTTAGGCTCTTTTTTCCTACTTCTTCCTCTGAGTTTAGGTTCACTGTACTGGACTGATGCAGCACTTCACTGACCACAGCTTACACTGGGCAAGTCTACACTACAGCACTACATCTGGTGAAGATGCGCTATGCCAACGGGAGACTGCTCTTCAGTCGGCATAATTACTCCATCTCGGGGAGAAGCATAAACTATGTTGGTGGGAGAGTGTCTCCTGCCGACATAGCGCCAGTGTGGACCACACAAAACTTTTGTTGCTCAGGGGTGTAAAAAAGGGCACTCCTCTCCACCTCCCCCAGCAATGCAAGTTAGATCAACTTAACCGGTAGTGTAGACCTTCCCACTCCTTTCATCTAGGAAAACAGCTTCAGCTTTGCTGCTTTGCTCAGGGAGCTCTAGAGCATGATTATTTCATAAACTTCGGAGGAACTTCAAATGGATGTGGATGCAACTTTTTCAGGGCTGATGTTATCAAGCCTAGATAAATTGCATTGCAATAAACCAATCTGGAGGAAATGAAGGCATATATAGTAGAAACCAGTTCAGTTACCTAATCAGTTGTTTCTTGTTAGAATGTGTTTATTGCAGTTCCTTCTTAAGTCTAGAATCAGTGAGGAGTGTCTTGGACCTCACAACTGTTTTGTGGTGATAAGAGTTTTGTGTGATAAGACTTGCATTGTGGCCACTTAAGATTTGCAACTCCTTACCCAAGCAATACAAGATTGACTTTCTCACCTCAGTTGTTGCAGCCTTTGGTCCTGTTGCCTTTTATTTTAAATTTTGCAAACAATAAAATTAAAGTATCTGAATTAGGTCAACTGTCTATTTTTGTCAATTGCTATAAGAGAAAAGTAGCCTTGTATTTGATATTTTTCCTAGGAATTTGCTCTTCCATCAGGTCAATCACCCACTTTTCCAGTCACCCACAGTATGCAGACCAGTGAACCCCTATGTATACGAGAGTAAATTAGTTTATTTGTACTCTTTTATTTTCTCTGAATTATTCCAAGGCATTCCACAAAGTAATCCATGACAGTAATCAGGTTGGCTGTACTATTGCCTGTTCTTTGCTACTTAAAAAAACAACACTATTATTATTATTTATTATTTATTAAACAGAGCGCCTGGAACAATAGCTTCCTGATTGGGATCTCAAGCTGTTACTGTAATACGGATGATAATCCTTCAGCCTAAGGTTAAATGTTGCTGTAAAATGCAAATGAGTTTAACAAAATCAAATACATTAGATAGCCAATGTACCCTTCATGATAAACTAATAAATGATGCCTCATGTGCCTTTCCAGCTCTCCTGAAATTTAGGTAAAATACAGAGTATTACGCCTCTTGTATTTCCTAATAGTACATACTTGGAATGCCATATTAAACAATCTTTGATTGACTCCTACTGTTTTTTAAAAAATTGCCATAATCTCCTGACCATCAATATATAGTGGCTGTCATTAACATTTGCAAGTGGTTACCACCCAATTTTCCTTATACTTAAACCACACATTACCATTTTCTTCTTTTGTTATTGTGTAGGCACTGTTTTTAGATGTTGGTTTTTTAATGGCAATCAGTGTCGGTACATAAACCGTTCAAAATTAAATCACAGTAGACAAGTAAAGAATTGTATTAGCTAGGACTGAGACTTGAAGTCTACATTAGAAATACAGTGTTTGATTCTTTAATGTGCTATGGAACCATTTTGCCTGTTCAGTAGTGCACAGGGGCTTTAAATTGGCTCTGATCACCAGTGTGTTCCTCCAGTACTGTATATAAATACCTGAGTGGTGTAGAGATCTACACCACTCATTACCACAGCCCTAGCAAAAGAAGTAGGGATGATGGAAAGGTGGTGTGGTGTGGTCAGACCATCTCTGTGCTCCAGCTGCTCTTAGCTACTGGAACCAGTCCTTCATGGCCACAAGTAATTAGGGCTGCTTTAACTTACATATGGGGCCCAGGCAAGGCCTTAGCTGGCCCAAGAATAAAGTAGTCACAAATATGACTTAATACCATCTTCACCCATCTTCCTGGCCACACTCTCATTGTCCCATTTCTACTTCATGCATAGCTTGGTCAAAAACGCCACACTATCAGAGTTCTCTTTACCATGCAGGTGTACCAAGAAACCATCTGTTTCTCTCACTAGCAAACGCCATCACTTCAGAATTTCTAATAAAATTTACTGTTTACATCCTTCTCAGAGGGTCAGTAATAGACAGATGAAAGAAACTTGTCCAACATAACAGTATTTGCACACACAAAACTCTTCCTCTTTTAAAGCATCACTGGTACATAATCTAGGAAAATTTTCTCCTTGAGTATCCAGGATACCAGAAGTCCTTTCAGTCTCTTTATTTTAGGATGCTTCAGCGAGATATCTGATATCTTTGAGATTCTCTCCATATATAAGAGGGGTAGCCATGTTCATCTGTATCCACAAAAACAACGAGGAGTCCGGTGGCACCTTAAAGACTAACAGATTTATTTGGGCATAAGCTTTCATGGGTAAAAAACCCACTTCTTCAGATGCATGGCGTGAAAATTACTGATACAGGCATAAATATATACACTGGCACATGAAGAGAAGGGAGTTACCTTACAAGTGGAGAACCAGTGTTGACAAGACCAATTCAGTCAGGGTGGATGTGGTCCACTCCCAATAATTGATGAGGTGTCAATACCAAGAGAGGAAAATTGTTTTTTGTAGTGAGCCAGCTACTCCCAGTCCCTATTCAAGCCCAAATTAATGGTGTTAAATTTGCAAATGAATTGTAGCTCTGCAGTTTCTCTTTGAAGTCAGTTTTTTAAGGTTTTTTTTGTTGAAGGATGGCTACTTTTAAATCTGTTATTGAATGTTCAGGGAGATTGAAGTGTTCTCCTACAGGCTTTTGCATGTTACCGTTCCTGATGTCTGATTTGTGTTCATTTATTCTTTTATGTAGAGACTGTCTGGTTTGGCCAATGTACATGGCAGAGGGGCATTGCTGCACATGATGGCATATATCACATTAGTAGATATGCAGGTGAATGAGCCCCTGATGGTGTGGCTGATGTAGTTGGGTCCTCTGATGGTGTCACTCGAGTAGATGTGGGGACAGAGTAGGCAGCGGGGTTTGTTACAGGGATTGGTTCCTGGGTTAGTGTTTCTGTTGTGTGGTGTTTAGTTGCTGGTGAGTATTTGCTTCAGTTTGGGGGTGCTGTCTGTAAGCGAGGACTGGCCTGCCTTCCAAGGTCTGCGAGAGTGAGGGATCGTTTTCCAGGATAGATTGTAGATTGTTGATGATGTGCTGGAGAGGTTTTAGCTGGGGGCTGAATGTCATGGCCAGTGGTGTTGTGTTGTTTTCCTTGTTGGGCCTGTCCTGTAGTAGGTGACTTCTGGGTACCCATCTCGCTCTGTCAATCTGTTTCCTCACTTCCCCAGGTGGGTATTGTAGTTTTAAGAATGCTTGATAAAGATCTTATAGGTGTTTGACTCTGTCTGAGGAATTGAAGCAAATGGCTTAGCTGTAGGCAATGGATCGTGTGATGTATCCTGGATGGAAGCTGGATGCATGTAAGTAAGTATAACGGTCAGTAGGTTTCCAGTATAGGGTTGTGTTTATTTGACCATCACTTATTTGCACTGTAGTGTCCAGGAAGTGGATCTCTTGTGTGGACTGGTCCAGGCTGAGGTTGATGGTGGGATGGAAATTGTTGAAATCCAGGTGGAATTCTTCAAGGGACTCCTTCCCGTGGGTCCATATGATGAAAATGTCATCAATGTAGCACAAGTAGAGGGGGGCGCTAGGGGTTTTTTACCCATGAAAGCTTATGCCCAAATAAATCTTAGTCTTTAAGGTGCCACCGGACTTCTTGTTGTTTATCTCCATGCATATACCCTTTCAAAACCAGAAAGAGTATGTGTATTGTTTGTATACTCTGGACTTTAAACATTGTTGAAATCACAGTAATAGTAGATTGAGACACATTTTTTCTGTATTAGCAACTCTTAATTGTTGTTTCCAAGGCATCCTTATTACCAGAAAATTCTCTTACTATTTTTCTCTCAGCAAATTATGAATGATTTAAGTAATAAATGATTTGCCCTCCATATGGAATCCAGATCAAGTAGTCTCTGACTCAGAGATCAGCTAGAAGCAGATGAGTTCTCAGTTACTACAAGGAAAACAAAAAGAGAAGGAAATAATAAAAGCTAGGGTAGTGTATACTCTCCATCCAGTTTACTTACTTTCCAAAGAAGAAAATGGATATGCCAAAAACAGCTAATTTATCTTGGATGAGGTCATTGAGGCTTCTTTGTTGCATGTACCTTAACAGAGATGAGTAGTTTACAACAAAGTAGTGATATTCTTATATTCCATTGTTTTGGTTAATGAAGGCTTGGGGCTAAGCAATCCTTCATGTTCAAGAACTTAAACCACTTCTTCGAGTGATTGCTCATGTACATTCCAATAGGTGTGTGCGCGCCACATGCACGATCGTTGGAAAGTTTTTCCCCTAGAGGTACCCATTGGGTTGGCTGTGGAGACCCCTGGAGTGGTGCATTCATGGCAGTGTATATAGGACCCTGCCGATCCACTGCCTTCTCAGTTCCTTCTTACTGCCATTGATGGTCGTTGGAGCAGCTCAGTCTCTTGCATTCACAAGTGCCTACCTAGTGGTTCCCTTTTCTTAGTTGTAAATAGTTTAGTTAGTTTATATAGTAGTTTGTAGTTAGCCCCCCAAAGTAAGCCCAACTATCCCCCCACCTTAGTTTCCCCAGGCACTGGGGCATGCCTTGGTCACGGGTTTAAGGCATGCGAGAGGTGTGCGAAACCTATGCCCACAGGCGATCCACACGCTGCTTGTCTCAAATGCTTAGGGGAGGGCTATCAGACAGATAAGTGCCCAATTTGCAGGAGCTTTAGACCCAGGACTACAAGAGAGCGGGACTATCGTTTGAAGCTCCTCTTGAGGGAGTCAGCCCTCCGCTCCCAGCCAGCACCGGCATCATTGGTGCGCAGCGCCCCGGCCTTGGTGCGGAATGTCCCGGCACTGAGAAAGGACTCCTCCAAGGAGCACCGGCGCCGCTCCCTGGCTTGTAAGGCTAGTGCTACCAGGCGGCACTGCTCACAGTCCCCAGTGCTGCATAAGAAAAAGAAGGCGGACAGGGGTCATTCCCCCATTAAGAAGCCACAAGGGGATTTCAGCAGGGTGCATCCTCCGGCGGGACACCCATGGTCTGGACCTCAAGACCCAGCACCGTTGACTCCAACGGGAGGCCCATTGAGTCTGGTGCTGGTGGACTCCCTGACTTGGGAGGATTTGGAGGAAGAGCTTGACCTCCCCTCTACACTGAATACCTACAAGGCAGCGCAGGACCTCATTGCCATGACAGTGCAGTCCCCAGCCCCGCAGGTGCAAGCTCCGGCACTGCAAGGCCAGACACTGTCAGCGGCACCAAAGACGGCACCGGCTGCAGTGTCTATTCCCGTGCCACATATGGCTCCGGCACCCTTGGCGGCACCCCCCCTGGTTCATCATCGTGGCAAGCCCACGATGTTACAGCGCCGCTCACCATCACCCCGGCACCATCGGGCTCCACCCTCCGTGGTCTGGAACAGACTACTCGTCTCGATGCAGCCAGTACCACTCCCGGCACTGCAGACCAGTGGACTCGTCGGCACCAGTGATCGCCTGGCCGGCCTAGTACAATGGCCCTTTTGGACTCCTTGGGCCTACCATCAGGCTCAGGGTCAAGGCTCCAGGCCGGCATCGGTGGCATCTGCACCCCGTGCCCCCCCTCAGCAACGTTGCTGGCTCGCCACACCCCCCGGGCTCCTTAGGACCCTGCACAAGACAGGGACTCTGGGCTCTCAAGCTCAGGCGCAGCACCTGAACCAGTGCCAACAGTGACACTGGAGCCACCTCCAGTCACGGGGGGCTCTGAAGTACCTGACCCAGCCTCCAGAGAGCCAGAAGGGCAGAAAGACCCTGTCCCACATGTCTCCTCACCAGACGAGGTAGTGGTGGGCACCATTACCACCCTTCCGGCGATGGATACCAGGACCTTCTTAGAAGGGTGGCCCTAAACCTCAATCTCCAGGTAGAGGAGGTCACGGATGAGTCGGACCCGATGGTTGACATCCTTGTCCCGGAGGGTCCATCTAGGGTGGCTTTGCCCCTAATAAGAACGATCCAGAACACCACTAAGGTGCTCTGGCAGACTCCGGCCTCGATACCACCCATCGCTAAAGGGGTGGAAAGATGCTATTTTGTGCCGCAGAAAGGCTACGAACACCTTTTCACTCACCCCCAACCAGGAACTCTGGTGGTTGATGCGGCGAATCATAAGGAGTGGCAAGGGCAGCCAGGTCCCGCACCTCAGTCATGAGACGCTAAGAAGCTGGACCTTTTAGGCCAAAAGGTCTACTTGACCGAGGGGCTCCAGCTTCGAGTGTCCAACCAGCAAGCGGTACTCATCCGCAATGCTTTCAATTCTTGGAGCTTGTTGGCAAAGTTCCAGGAGTTGCTCCTGGCTGACTTGTGCAAGGAGTTTAGCGCGCTCCTTGAGAAGGGCAGAGTGGTCTCGAGAGCCTCCCTCCAGGCTGCATTAGACACGGCGGACTCGGTGGCTTGAACTATGGTCTCCGCCACTACAATGAGGCGTAGTGCACGACTGCAGGTGTCGGGGATACCACCTGAGGTACATAACACAATTCAGGACCTCCCCTTTGACTGTGCAGCCTGTTCGCTCAAAATATGGACTGTTGCCTGCGCAGCCTTAATGACTCGTGGGCGACTTTGAAGTCTTTCAGGCTCCACACCCCTGCACCCCAAAGAAAGCCTTTTAAGCCTCAGCCCCCATCCCGTTTCTACTCTGGGCCTCCCAGGCGAGACTTGTCCAAGAGACTGGGCAGAAATAATAAGAGGCGCCCGCCACAGTCCTCCTCAGGCCAAGGCCAGGATTCGGCCAAACAGCCCCCAGGCCTGAAGTCAATCTTTTGAAGATGCACCTGAGGGGGCGAAGTATCAGTACCGATCTCGGATCCTTACCCCCCCATTTGTGAATCGACTCTCCCACTTCTACCATGCTTGGTCCCAGATCACGTCAGATCCCTGGGTCCTGAGCACAGTAGGGGTGGAATATTCTATTCAATTCTGTTCCCTCCCACCCCCCTTTCCCATTCCTCTTCAGGGACCCTTCTCATGAACAACTCTTCTTGCAGGAGGTGCAATTGCTGCTCACTCTATGGGCAATAGAGGCGGTTTCTCAGGAGTTCAGGGGCAAGGGGTTCGACTCCTGCTATTCCTCATCCCCAAGGCCAAGGGTGGGCTCCAACCTATCCTGGATCTGCAAGACCTTAACACATTCATAAGGAAAGTGAAGTTTTGCATGATCTCTCTGACCGCCATCATTCCTTCCCTGGATCGGGGGTACTGGTACGTTGGCCTCGACTTGAAAGATGCCTACTTCCATATATCCATTATCCCAGCCCACAGACGTTTCCTTAGCTTCATGGTCAGCGGCCAACACTACCAGTTCAGGGTGCTCCCATATGGGCTCTCGATGGCCCCCCCGGTATTCATCAAGTGTATGGTGGTCATGGTAGCCTTCCTCCGCAAATGTCAGATGCAAGCGTTCCCGTACCTGGACAACTGGCTCATCAAGGCCGAGTCGCATTCACAGGCTGCAGAGCATGTGTCTCTGGCCCAAGCCACATTCCACAGGCTGGGCCTCATACTGAACGTGCCTAAATCCACACTAGCCCCGATGCAGAGAATAGAATTAATAGGGGCTCTCTTGACTCCATGCAGGCCAGGGCGTTCCTGCCCGAGCTGTGCTTCCAAACACTCACGGACATTATCAAAAACTTTCGCCGATTCCCCACAACCACGGCCAGAAATTGCATGAAACTGTTGGGGGATATGGCAGCCTGCACATACGTGGTCCAGCACGCCGGGTTACGCCTTTTGCCCTTGTTGGCGTGGGTGCACAGGCCAGGCAGGGTTCCACTGAACACGATAGTTACCCTCCCCTCTTGCATTCTCAAGTCTCTCCACTGGTGGCTGCAGCCACAAGTGGTCTATGTGGGAGTACCCTTTGCCAAACCCCAACCTACGCTATCCCTCATCACGGATGCCTCAGTGCTCGGTTGGGAAGCGCACCTGGGCAATATCAGAACTCAAGGCCTATGGTCCCATACAGAACTATTTCTGCATATCAACGTAAGGGAGTTGAGGGCGGTTCGTTGGGCATGCCAAGCATTCCAGGCCCGCCTTCGGAGCGCATGTGTGTCGGTACTGACAGACAACACTGCAGTGATGTTTTGTATAAACAAACAGTGGTGCTCGCTCCTCTCCCTTGTGCCAGGAAGCCCTCGAGCTGTGGGACTTTTGCATCACCCACTCAATACACCTGGAGGTGTTGCACCTTCTGGGAGTGTACAACGAGCTACCGATCGCCTCAGCTGCTCATTTCACGGTCACGAATGGTCCCTCAGGCCGGACATCGCGCACACTATTTTCTAGAGGTGGGGATTTCCCCACATAGACCTGTTCGCGATGCAGAGCAACAGGAAGTGCCAGCGGTTCTGCTCTTTCCTGAACCATAGGCCAGGCTCCATCCCGGACGCCTTTCATCTTTCATGGACGAGTCACCTGCTATATGTGTTCCCGCCCTTCCTTCTCATACACAAAGTCCTCCTCAAGACTCACCGGAACAGGGCTTCCTTGATCCTCATAACGCCAGCATGGCCCCGCCAGCACTGGTTCACCATGTTGTTGAACCTCTCAGTGAACAGACCAGTAGCCCTTCCTGTGTGCCCGACCCTCATCACACAGGACCATGGCCGTCTACAACACCTCAACCTGGAGTCCCTCTACCTCATGGTGTGGAAACTCCATGGCTGAACCCTCTTGAGCTTCAGTGTTCGGACCCAGTGAGGGAGGTCCTGCTGGGAAGTAGGAAACTCTCCACTCGTGCCACGTACCTGGCAAAGTGGAAGCACTTTTCCATCTGATCTCTGCAGAGGGGTACCAAACCGCAGCTAGTGCCAATTCCCCCTGTTTTGGGCTACCTGTTATACCTCAAGCAGCCAGGGGTTGGCAATATCATATCTCAGGGTACACCTGGCTGCCATTTCAGCCTTCCACCCAGTGGCAGCGGGTAGTTCAGTCTTCGGCAATCCCATGGTGGGCCGGTTTCTCAAGGGCGTGGACAGACTTTATCCCGAGCTATGGCGGCCCGTTTCCCAGTGGGAACTCAGCCTGGTCCTGTCCGCGCTCGTGGGGCCCCCTATCGAGCCCATGGCAACCTGCCCTCTGTCCTACCTTTCCTGGAAGGTTCCCTTTCTGGTGGCCATAACCTTGGCCAGAAGGGTATCCGAGCTCAGAGAACTGACTTCCGAGCCCCCACACAAGGTCTTTTTTATAAAGACAAGTTGCAGATACGCCCTCACCCTGCGTTTCTGCCAAAGGTAGTCTCACAGTTTCATGTGAATCAAGACACATTTTTACCTGTGTTCTTCCCTAAGCCTCATGCCAGTAACAGAGAGTGCATGTTCTATTCCCTGGACGTTAGGCGTGCCCTAGCATTCTACATTGAGCGCACAAAACCATTTTGTAAGTCTCCACAGCTCTTTATTGCAATCGCAGAAAGGATGAAGGGGTTTCCGATCTCATCCCAGCGCATTTCATCATGGATTATGTCCTGTATCGGGACGTGCTACGACCTGGCTAAAATTCCAGCCCCTCCACTTACAGTGCACTCCACGAGAGTGCAGGCATCATCAGCTGCATTCCTGGCGCAGGTCCCTATCCAAGACATTTGCAAGGCAGCAATGTGGTCTTCCATCCATACCTTCACGTCACACTACACCATTATCCAACAGGCAAGGGATGATGCAGCCTTTGGCAGGGCGGTCCTGCACTCAGCAACCAGGTGAACTCCGACCCCTCCCCCAGAGAAAATGCTTGGAAGTCACCTATTGGAATGCACATGAGCAATCACTCGAAGAAGAAAAAACGGTTACCCACCTCTTGTAAGTGTTATTCTTCGAGATGTGTTGCTCATGTCTATTCTAAATCCCACCCGTCTCCCCTCTGTCGGAGTATTCCGGCAAGAAGGAAATGATCAGGCAGTGGCTTGGCAGGGACCTATATATACCACCATGAAGGCACCACTCCAGGGGTCTCCACAGCCGACCAGATGGGTACCGCCAGGGGAAAAACCTTCCGACAATCATGCACGCAGCGCGCACACACCTATTGGAATGGACATGAGCACATCATGAAGAACAACAGTTACGAGAGGTAGGTAACCATTTTTTCTGCTTTTCCTTCCTTGAGGTATTCATCCATTTAGCTATGACCTGAGGACATGTTCATTAAATTGAGACCATGCACACCATAAGGACCTATGAACAACTTTTCTGAGTTTCCTGTACACATGTTTGATTAACTTTGCCTTTGTGGGAAGAAATACAAACGCCTTATTTGCCTTTTAGGCCATAAATACCAAATATCCTACTTCAATGTGTGTAATGTGGCCCCTCTAATTTTTTCACCTCAAGAAAACCTTATTGAGATAACCTTGTCATTCAGATAGACACATCTTAGGGATGCTTTGGGGTTCTCTCCTTACTGATGTTTTGAGAACCACAAAATTTAGTCTTATCAACCCATCCATTTTCAATAACCAGAGTTATTGAAAGGATTTTCCCTACCCTTATTAAGTTAGCAGTTTCTTCAAAAATAGAGCCCAAATTCAGCAGCATACTTCAGCATATGCCAACGATTAATTGACTTAACGGGGATTGTTCACATGTTCACACTTAAGTGTGTGCTTACATACCTTGCTGAATCAGGGCCCTGATCTCTAACTTAATGCCTCTAGGTTAAATTGACCTTTATATCTAGAATTCAGGAAGGAATCCGTTTTAATATTGTATGTTATTTTCTTATTAAATCTTCTGTAACTTCTTTTCTAAACCAAGTTCAAGCGGCGTATGAAGCAAATCAGAAGCCATAATTATGAATAAACAAGTCATTCTAAGAAGCCAGTGTACGTTAAGTGCCAGGACTGAGCGGAATGTTTCAATGTTGATCTGAAAGATGAAAAGATGGCAAAAAATAAGACAAGATTGTAGGCATCTGTTAATAGGAATGTCAGATAGAAACATCTGTCATTGTGAAAAGTTCCTAATGGCATGGGAATAAATTATACCAGCATCACAGAGTAAACCAGAGACTAAACAAGAAGCACCTTCATAGCCTATAAGTGTTTCTGTCTACATAAGTGTACAGTACTACTATACAAAATACCAAAACTGTAGTATGCACTACCTTCTTGTGACATTTATCCAAGAAATACTACCTCTGTTCAGTCTGAAACAGGCTTATGGAAAACCATTTGAATTCTCTTCTCCCCTCCCCACCTCCCACTTTTTGGGGGGTGGGTGGGGTAAGTTTTGGAAGATCAATTAAGTCAGATATCTTTTGGGAGAGCTTGATATCTCATGTTCTCAGTAAGAATGTTGTATCTACTCATAGTTCAGCTAGACTTCCCCAACTGAGTACATTGCTATTGGATCAATGGCCATTTTTATAGTGTTTCCACCTTGTTCTCAGACCAAGACAATTTGAATGATCTTTTCAAATAACAGTGCATGACACAATAAATGTGATTATTTTTGTAATTCCTCAGAACAAAAACATTGTCTTCCAAGATGTATTCTTTATTAAGCCATGTTGTTAGTTATGGTTCTGTTATCCTCTACTATAATTTTTTTTCCTTATTCTTTGTTCCAATATTTTACTGGCTGTAGAAATGTCCAGTGCTAATTGTCCAGTACCCCTCAAGTTCTCTGATATTTTCAAAACATAATTGTAAGTGCTACAAGTAGTTTGATAGCTAATTACTTTATGTATATCAGTTACCACCTATTAATGTTCATATTTTCTTAATATTCAGTCACCTACTCTTAACCAACACATTTTCTGGAATCTCCCTTTCAGCTTAATTGTTCGACTCCTCTTCACCATGAATACTTGTAAATGCTGTCTTGAGTCCTAATCTTCTGGGCTAGCTCTAATTCATACTATTTTTCTGTTGCCTCTTCTAGACATCACTGTGACTTTTTATTTGGATGCTTCACTCATAAACAAATTCCACGACAGGTTTTTCTTTTAACTTCATGTCTTTGTCTCATGAATTCACAATAGCTGGTTTTTGTTCCTTGTATTTTTCTTTTTCTGAGGAATTGTGATTTGTCATGCCTCACTTATGTCATATTCTTGGATTTTACAATTTTTATACGCTGGTGGATTTTAATAGATATCTTATTTCCCCCCAGATTTGCTTTCCAAAAACGACTGCACTGTTCTGTGAACCTATCCCTTTCTATACTGAATTCAGGTAGCTTATGGTCACTGGTTCCAAGCTTCCTTAACATTTTCCTATTCTAAATCAGTTCTTCATTATTAGTAAAGTGTAGGTGCAGAGTAGCTTTTCCTCTGGCTAGAGTCTTTTTACTTTGAGTCATTAAATTGTCCTCTGTATACCTTGAACAAATCTCTCTAGTGATGTGTATGTGGTTGTATTTATTGTTCCATAAGCAACTGAGTGGGATGTTTGAGACCATTGAAAGTGAAGTCTGATATTAACATCAGTATGATATTACAAACTTTAGGTATCATTTTTTAGAGCAATGAAGTATCTATCTTTCTTTGTCCTTTTGGTAACAACTCCTGTTTGTTTTGTTTGTGTTTTTTTTAATATAGATGCTGGCATCACCATCAACATCAGGTCAGCTGTCTCAGTTTGGGGCAAGTTTATACGGGCAACAAAGTAAGTACTCTGTTTATTATTGATATGTTTCTTTTATGATGTATGGATGTGTCATTTTTACATCTTGAGGGAGAATATGCATATTGTTTTTTATGTTAATTACATAGGAGAGGTTGCATGTTTTTTTGTGTGTGTGATCTGTGCCAGATACATTTTAGGTCTGGGTTAGTAGTTTTTTATGCATTTGCCGTGATTTGATGCTCTACAGTTGCTAAATGAATATCACCTAAAATATTCTATAGTTAAACATGGTATAAAGAATATCTGTGGCTTAGCCATGACTTTTAAAAAGAAAACTAAAATAATAGGCTGAAATAAACCTCGTTTTCTGAATAATAGATACAGAATCAAGTGAATGCTTGATTTGTAATTTGGTATTGTATACCCACAAAAGGCAAATTGATCCACTTCTAAAAGTTGGAGGATAAGCAGACAGTGGGAGCTTCTCTAGGTTTAGAGCATTTTGATATTTATATATATTTAGATGTTATACAGTGACCCCTCAGAAAAAGGCAGATCGTATGATAAGATCTGCCTTTCCCATAGTCTTGCCTTCTTGGCTGTAAAGTGCGCTTACATGGCCTCAAATTCATCGATTCTCTGCTTGGTGTTGCCCTGTCGGATCTGCTTCAGCGTCTTGTACTTGTCACGTCCCTGTCGCATGTTCTCTGTGTGGATCATGTCGTTGTGGGTTTTCTTGTTTTCATCCCTGGCCTGGGCCAGCTCATCTGTCAGGGTCATCAACTGCTTCTGAACACGCTGATTCTTCTCTGCTTCAGTGGTGCGTTTTTCTTCATTGCGATCACCCAAGATGCCTTCACTTGAGAACTCTGCACTTTAGCCTGAATATTCTGTTCCTTCATCATGCAAGTTATCATGGACATGGTAATTCACTGGTTCATAGACAGGGGCTGGCGGTGGAGGTGGGGCAGTCATTACCAAATGTAGCTCTTCTTTTGTCTTCACTAGGTCATCTTGGGTTTCCTTGGCCCTGTGTTGCCTTTCTTCAACCTCACCCTCTTTACGCTTCCTTGCCTCTTCCAGAAGAGCAATCTTGGCTGTGCAAGACTATGGGAAAGGCAGATCTTATCATACGATCTGCCTTTTTCTGTGGGGTCACTGTATAACATCTAAATATATATAAATATCAAAATGCTCTAAACCTGGAGAAGCTCCCACTGTCTGCTTATCCTTCAGTTTTTACTATTAAAATGTGGTGACTGCCCATTAAGTCTGTCAGCTAAACAGTTAATCCTGATAACTTTTGCTCATTCTAAAAGTTGGTCATTCTTAATTCTGTCTGTAAAATGTGAGGTAGTAAAGCTGGGGAAAATATTTGAGGTTAATAGTTATTTTTCTACCCTCCATTTCTTCCTTTTCTCCCTGCATCTGTTAAAAGTTTAAACTAGCAGCTGCAGAAAGACTAGTTATGTGCTCTACAGAAGGCTTTTAAGTATTTTACCACCTCCTGAGTAGACTTGCTTGGAATTTTCTAGTCAATTTCCATTGGCAGTAGACACTGTATATAAAGTATCTTCTAGGGTATTTTAGCAAGTGACTTTTTTAGCTGGACAGGGCAAGAGTATTGTCTCCTAGAAGATGCAGTCTTTCTGATACAGTATTTAATTTTCCTTTGAATAACATTCAAGCTCTTAATAGCAAGAGTGATTGCCCCATAGACTTTGATGAGTAACAGTGTTAGACCTACAAGTACATTCATTCCAATGGTGAATTTTCTTTAAATCCATTTCTTGGCAATCTGAGAGTGAAACTTCATGCTCTTTTTGGGGGCCTTAATCTATCATTGTTGAGCCCTTTTAGTCTCTACTATCTTTATCGCTTGGGGCTGTAGCTATTTTTGTACCTTTTTATCCATTGCAATTGTATTCATTATGCCATTAAGTCACCCAGATGATCCAATACATTTTTCTTAACAACCTAATATTTCAATCAGTTCTGGCCGTGATGCCTAAAGTGCAATCTTAGCTTAAGTGGAATCATGTTTACAGTAGAAACTAGGAGGTCATTCTAGAACAGGCTTCTATTTCTTCCCGAAGTCTGGAATGCCATGCTTGGGACCAGATGATGATTAACCATTAAATTGTTGTTTGGAAGAATAAAATTGAACATGCCAACATACTTAGAATTGTAGTAGTGGCATCTGCTTCATTATCAATCTATGTATGTGCCTTGTTCTGGAATGGGATGACCAGATCCAGATTATGTAAATCTGAGTTAAAGAAACCCAATTTCCCAGGCACAAAATTAGCTTTTTATTTTCTTCTTCGATGGTCAACCGAAGTCATTGCCTATTAGAAGAATTAACAAGGGAAAGTGAGAGAGAGAGAAAAATAGATTTCAGCTGTCCATCCAGAAATTTACAATGAGACTTGGAGGATCAAACTCCATCTGTTTTACATATATTCAGATATAAAAAAATATAGCTGGCAATTGCGGAGAGTTCGAATATTCACTGTGCGGGCCAGCTGAAATCTCTTTTTTTCTTTCTCTCTCTCTCTCTCTCTCTCTCTCTCTCTCTCTCTCTCTCCACAGAGAATGCTTCCTATGTTTTGCACTGTGAGGTCAACTTCTAAATTAGTTCCTTAGAGATCTAGTTTACCACCGTGCTGCCAAACCAATGGACCAGTTATGAGGAATATTTTTTTAGCTGCACTGTTATATATGCTAGTTTTGTTTCCCCAAATATATTGCATGAAATTTCCTTTTTATTGTATTTGGACATAATTCTGAATTTTTTTCAAATTTAAATAGAAAAATTGATTTGTGAATCAGGAGAAAGTCATACACAACATTTGAAAATGTCCTCAGAAAACAAAAGAGAGCATTTCTCCACAGAGTAATTTTTTTGTCCTAATTGTTTTAAATAATGTGAATTTCCATTGTATTTGTCTTTCACGCTGAAATGCTTTCTTTCTTTGCTGCATACACCCACACATTTATGGTGAAGCATTTGTGTTGAACACAATGATACAGTATTGAACATGTAGTAGTATGTCATTCACAATGATTTTTATTATATTAGTGGACAGTTGAAATCTCACTTTTCTCTTGTTCAGAACATTAGACTTAAATTAATTACAGATACTGAATTTCTATGGTCAAGAAGAAGCACTTTATACTTGACAGAAAACAATTCTAAAAAGCATACTATTGAAAACTAAATTATTAATATTTGTATTAAAGAAGGTTGTATTGTTTTGCATGAGATGAAATAGTGTTTTCAACACAGGCCAAGTGTGTATCCGCTTATACTTTCTGAAAATATATCTATCTTCTTTAAATGAAACTTTACATCAATTTAAATGTACTATATTTAGTATAAAATAATTCTGAATTGTGTAAGTAGCCTATTCTAGAAATAGCATTTGTCTTCTGTTGGGGGGGGGGGGGGGGAGGAGGTTCAGTTACAATTATTACTCTTTGCCAAATACATATTTTTCTATTTAATTATTATTTTAAAAAATGAGTCTGATTTTTTCCTACTTTCATTTAAAAAATGTTCTTATGAAGTGTGTGCGGATTCAGCCAAATATGTATTGTTTTTAATGCTTACATAAAATGCTGTTTGACTTGACTTTTTTTTTTTTTAGAAGATAAACATGATGCCAACAAATGACAAAAAACAAAAATTCTTTAAAACAAGATTGTGAGACACTTTAAAGAAGAACATTACGGCTTGCTTATCACTTGTATAATTAAAGTTTTCAAAATACAGGATGAGAGTCAGGACACTCTTTTATAGTATTCCTTCAGTTTTAAAGCTATATTTCAGTACTGAGTCTAACAAACCAGTCGGAACATAAAACCTTAAAATTACTGATATAAAATTAAACCTATAACACTTACTGTAGAATGCAAATATCAATGGAAATGCAATTTTGCAGTGCTTGTCAAATACAAAAAGCTTTCAAATAAAAAGCCTCTTTTTCTGAAAATTACAAAAAGACAGCATATTTGAAATAACTGAGTTTAGATCATGTAAATAAGGACTTAATTTTTTCACTGCATTTTCTTGCAGCATTACACTAATTTTTTTTAGATTGTCAAATTAGATTAAGTTCCCATCTACACCAGATGGATAACACTTTGTTCCTGATTGCTACATATTTCCACCCCTCTGAATTTGTTTTCAATAGGTGCACTAGGCCTTCCAATGAGGGGAATGAGCAACAATACCCCTCAGTTAAATCGCAGCTTATCACAAGGCACTCAGTTACCGAGCCACGTAACGCCAACAACAGGGGTACCAACAATGTCACTTCATACGCCTCCATCTCCGAGCAGGTATTTATTGGTAGCTGATATTTCTGCGATTGCGTTTTTCTGCAGAGCAGTTTTAAAGCATATTTTACCTAAACTACTTTACATTATAGTTAATAAAAAAAATTAATATTCCTTTTATGGATCACTGCCTGTGTTGAGGAAACTGATATTTGTAATGCGCTGTTTGTATGTGTAAGGATAGTGTTCACTTGCAAATTCTGTTGCGGGAACACAAGACATCATTTGACTGCTTTGGTAAATGTGTGGTTAAAATTATATGCATGTTATACACCATTCAGAATATTAAGAGGGTAGTACAGGAGCACTAATATTAACAAAAGATTTTATATATCAACTGATTTAGCTATATGATGTTTTCACTTCAAATATTTTTATAAGTATTCTACACTAGACCTGACCAAGGATTTGTCTAGGCTCATTGTATAAAGGAGCATATGACCTTTCTGAAGAAACCTAAAACCCTGTACCATTTACTGAGAAGTAATTGCCTAAATGATGTGCCATATTGAAATTATTCATAAATCTAGCTTTACAGCCTAAAAAATTGATTTTTCGTTTCATTTCTATACTGAAGTTGAACGATGTTGTATAGGTTCAACTTTTTGGATGATTTATCTCTTTCAGGGGTATATTGCCTATGAATCCTAGGAATCTGATGAACCACTCCCAGGTTGGTCAGGGCATTGGAATTCCCAGCAGGACAAACAGCATGAGCAGTTCAGGGTTAGGCAGCCCCAACAGAAGCTCGCCTAGCATAATATGTATGCCAAAGCAGCAACCCTCTCGACAACCTTTTACTGTGAACAGGTAAGCCTGATTTGGTCAAGCTATATACATGAAGGTATGGGCATGTTCAGCAGCATTCCTGAAATAAAAATCTAGTTTTATCCATTATTTTCAAGTTTGAAGTGGTGAATTCTTACTGCCAGGTGATTGTGTATCTGCTTTGAAATGTACATAACACTCTCTTGATTGAAGTCTTCAAACTAAATTTTGCCTGGTCATCCACTACTGTTCCTGCAAAAATGCATATTTAAACAGTCGTTTTTAAAGTGCAAGTTGGCTTTTTTTTGCACATTTTAATGTTAGTGCTGGTTATAAGTTACAGTACATTAAATGCACTTGGAAAAAAGTAAGGCAAGAATTAAAAATATAATAGTAGTTCTTTTGAGAATTGCCTCTGTAGATCCACATGCTTTAGGAGTCTTGCACCTCCGTGCTGCAAGCCATGCAACCATTTGGAAGGCAGTGACTTGCTCTCCTGGAGAGCTGAGCATTCGTTGCAAACAGCCTCTGTTCCTTTCCTTCCACTGTAGGTGTAGGCCTCAGAATCATCAATAACTTAACAGTAACACAACATAAGAAAAGTATGTTTGGTTTATATTGATTTTGAAGTTATCTGTTTATATAAACAATTAAAAAGAATCACTACTGTAGTTTGGTTATAACTGCTTTACTACACCTTATGGTAGTATGTCCACCCAATTGCACTGTTCCCAATCCCCACCTTTTCTTCATTTACATCTCTCTGTACTGTTCGCAAACTAACTCATGTCAGTCATATGCCTTCTCCAACCCAACATTATGTAAAAGAAGAATGAGAGGCAGAGAAATTTTAAGATAATGTTTTTAATCTCTTAGTTTGTGCAATTCCTATCCACTTCAAGAAAAGAAGATCTTGATGATCTCCTCAGCCAGCCACAGTAGGTATCTGGCAGCAGTAGTTCAGATCTCTGCCTTGTGGCATGAGAGGGGTCTTTTGGTCCTCTCTATAGGCTACCTCAGCATGTTTGCTGTAATGAATATCAGCAAGTAAAGGAGCAAATAAATTAGTGTTGTGTTTTGTTTAGTTTTTTTTTTAAAGCTCATTAACATTAATTGAGATGCCCCTTTTCTTAGTTTTCAGCAGTAATTCAGAGATAATGATATCCCAGTCTGCAGTAGCTTTTGAATTATTGTCTTCATCTTTTATACATCATATGTTTTCTTCTTGTGTCCCTCTTCCATTTAGGAAGGGATGATCACTAGTTTCCAGGCTGCTATTTTTTATTGAAGATATTTCCAGTGTGGGGTTATTCACTTTAAAAGCAAATATATACATACAAGTCTGTAAATACATATGTTAAATTATACTACAAATGCCACTGTTAACACTACATTTACAGACATCAGTACTATTGTGGATAAAGTTAAAAACTTCATGAAGATTTTATGAATTTTCTTGATGGTAACATAATTGATCACTTCCATAAAATATTCTCTAAACATTTTTCCCAATTTGAACAGTGTGTTGGCTATTTCAAAATTTATAGAATATTTAACTTTCTCCTCATCAGCTACCTCCATTTTCCTAAAGAGGTAGCACTATGTATTGATATAAAGTTGTATAACACACGTAACAAATAACTGTGGGGCAATTTTTTCTCCTGCTGTCTGACCTCTTCTATCTCTCTGAAATCCCTAATCTGAGGGCTCTTTTAATTGCTGGATTTTATTTGTTGAGATGTGTTGTGTGAAAAGTACTATATATCAGCAGGCTATACTGCATGCCCTTACTAACTACATCAAGATTGACTGTCTTAGTGCTCTTACCTCATTTAGAATTCCAGAAGATGCCAGAAATCTGTTTCTTCAGGTGGCTGATAGATAGAAGTCAAAGGGTTTGATGTATTCCAAATACACCACCTTGCTGAAGCCAAGCTGAACAGGGTCATTCTGCACTTGTTTCCCTACTCAAGCTCTTGAACTGTGTTAGGGGAACTGAAAGCAGTTTCTCTTGCCCCTCCTAGGGTGATTATGGCTGCTAGTAGGCAAAACAAGTTGTCTAGTTCCCTGATTGATGTGTGCCCACATATGGGAAACCGTAAGCACAAAAGGTTAAGGGGGTTAGCCTTTTTTACTTTTTCTTTTTTAGACCTTGGCCTAATTGCTTTTTTTAAAGCATGAGAGAAAATAAGAGTTAGCGTGGACAGATCAAGCCGAGATTATCTTGTCAAAATACCATCTTGACTTTATTGTATCATATACCTTAGCAAAGTCAAGATGGTGTCTACTGTATTCTATTTATCCATAGATATATCAACTTTGTCATGATTCACTTATGAACTTATGTTATTTTAATGCCTATGGCTCTGTTATTCTTAAGTCTCAGAGCATTTTTCTTAATAGTCTATTGTTAGACATTTATAATAAAATTGTTTTGATTAATTGCCCCATTGTTTATACAAATTTGACAAATGCAAAGTATAAAACAGTGAAAACTAAATTTGAAAGATGAATGCAGGTTTCTTAGCCTGTAGTAACTCAGGTGAGGTATTAATGAAGTCTCTTCGTTTTCCTTTCTTGTCCTGTCTTCTCTCACTCAGTTGAAGTTAGAAAGTGTTTATTTCTTGTATCTGAATTTTTGTTTTTGTGCACAGTATGTCTGGATTTGGAATGAACAGGAATCAGGCATTTGGAATGAATAACTCCTTATCAAGTAACATTTTTAATGGAACAGGTGAGTTTCCTTTAAATAGGTAGAGTATGAAGTATAATAGGAGGTATGTATGTTAGCTGGTTGAAACCCCAAATTGTTAAAGATATTTGTATCTCTAATTGTGATTTTTTTGTAATTATGCTTAATGACTTTATACAGAATTATTCTCATTACTTAAGAATATGCACAAAATTGGAACACTGACATTAATATATGACAAATGTGTAATTCAGTTTTTAAGATCATATGGAAAATACAAAATACATTTAGGTAGTAGCAAATGGCATAAAAATAACACTTCTGAAATTATACTAGAAATTCATATTTATATTACTTTTAAAGACAAAGTAGAAAATTTACTGAAAAACAACTGAAAATAGTTTGTTTTGCATGGATTTTTTTTTAAAATACACACACATTCATAACAGCCATTCAGTTTCAAAGTCAAAAATAATTTAGAGATCCAGGGACAACAAAGGGATGATCCTGTTAAATGTTCATTAATCTGTGGTGGGGGCGGGGAGAGTATCAATTTAGTATGAAAATATTATGGTGAACAACTTTTTAAACTATTTTTAGAAATCTTCCCTTATTTCCAGCTCCTCTTAGACAGATATAAAAAATGATCCTTTTAAATCAGTAGTCCTGGTTGTAACTGTTTCTAGGAATTCCAGACTGTTCATTTGTATTAAGAAAACTATATATAAAACCATCCAGAAAAATGCTCTACTTTAGATATATATAGCTATACTAAGCTTTCTGTATATAAATACAAGGTTATAATTACATCTTAAAAGTACTGATGATGTCATAAAGTAAAAGGGGTAATGCCCAAGAGGTTTGTGTAGTCACTAGAACCCTGTGATGGCATTATAAACCTGTAATTCAAAATTGGTATATGCTCTACCAGTTGCAAATCGGAATTCATGCCTTACCCTGGGTTTTACTACGTGTCTTCTGCAATTGCTTCATTATTCTGCCTTATCCTGAGTTAGTAGCGATTAAAGGGCTCCTACAACACTGCCACTGATACTACAACTTCCCCTCTCCAAGCCCTTCTCTTGCTAGCTCCCTATTGTCAGTGCAGTCTCTTTCCCACTATGGAACCACTGATAACTTCAGTCCTGTAATTTACAGGTACAGTGTCACATTCATGACTCTTAGCATATATTATTGAGTAGCTATTTTAAAAACAAAAAGTGCTCTATACCCTAGCCTTGTCATCTGGGCACTTTTTTTTTTTTTTTTTTTTTATTTATACAGAATACTGATAGAAACATGAAATGAAAATGAAGTGTTCTCCTACCTTTTAGTGGTGGGATTTTATTTCTTCAGCATATCATCTATTACTAGCACTGTAAACCAAGGAAATCACATCTTGGTGACAGGAGGTGGTGTGCGTTTGAACATTTTAACAAAATCAGTTTGTTTGAATGTACATGTTTGTGAAAAGAAAATGTTTCTGATCCTTTTATTGTTTTATGAAGAAAAACTTGATTTCACATATTGTAGTTCCTGTGTAAAAAATTTCAAGGGGGTTAAAAAACTGAGTACTTTTTATTTTAGATGGAAGTGAAAATGTGACAGGACTGGACCTTTCAGATTTTCCAGCACTAGCAGACAGAAATAGAAGGGAAGGAAGTGGCAACCCAACTCCATTAATAAACCCATTAGCTGGAAGGGCTCCCTATGGTAAGAATGTACTTCTGAAAACTTTGTTGAATAAAATAAATGTTTACTTGCCTGATTCACCTATGGCTGTTAGTAATATGTTATGAGACAGTGGGTAACATTTTCAAAAGTGCCTGAGCCCCATTGACCGTCAATAAGACTTAGGCTCTTAAGCCATATTTTCAAAAGTGACTGAGACACTTAAAATTGGGTCATTTTGTGATGCTTTTGAAAACATTACCCCAACATCTCTGCAGTTGGAAGTTGACCTCAAACATGTTGCAAGTTATTATAACTCAGCTGTTTAAATTCACCTTTGATTGAAAACTGGCAATTTTTTCAGTCTGGATATGCATATTTTTAAATAGCTTCAGTTTTTTGTTTCCTTTCAAATTGATTGCCTGTCTTTTAGATAGCTGTTGGTCAAATTGTCGCAGTGTACCTTGTAAATAGTTGATTTTAGAAATAAAATTTGACTGGTACAGTTATTAACATTAAAAAGTCAGCATTTGCTAAGAGATGTGACATCATATCAGAGATGCTATAGTTTCCTCCTATACTGTGCTACCTGTTGACTTTTTAATAGTGAACACAGTACTTGATGCTTATGGATTTATTTTTTTAACGTACTAAATAGACAGATACCAATCTTATGCAATAGAGCTACTTGTAAAATAGTTAAAAATTATCTTTGCTCATGTGATTTCTAGTATAAGTCATCAGGGTAGCTTAGCCTCAAAGTACAACTTTTTCTTGTTCCTTAATATATGTTTATACTGTGTATCACTTGGGCATATAACTTGCTGTTATATAAATTATCATTGGGTACTACAAGAAAGAGGGTATTAAGTTCTTTTTAGCTCATTCTCCAAATTTTTGACAGAAAAAGCTCTGTTACCTTTAGAATATCAATCAGCATTTTTCTAAAAGATCTTATTTGCTTCTATAAATGCCAGAATCCATTTATTCAGAAGAAAGAAGAAACAGGATTCAGTCAACCTATTTCCTAAATTGGAAAAAAGGGAGCTTTGATCTTTTCTTGACCTCAGAACTCTGGAAAATGTCTAATATCAACTTGTATCGATACACTTTAGCTCATCTACACCTATCCAGAACCTCTGGAAAATGAGCTCTAGGTTTCCTTCTCTCTGAACTTACCCTGCATCAGAGGTCTGAGGAGTAATTTATAGCCAGATTACTATATTATTTCTGGATGTCTGAGCAAGAGGTTGACCCCTGGAGTCTTTTTTTTTTTTTTTTTTTTTAAATTTTATTTTATTTACTGGTACAATAAATAATGCTGCTCTTCAGTCCCTGGATCCGATCTTCCAGTATGAATGACCTACTTTTCTGAAATTAGGGTCATAGCATTGAGGTCAGCTGATATCTGTAGACTTTGCATTTTTCCTACTGTTTAAGTCACTGGCAAGTATAACCATAGTGATGTTCTATTGCAAATTACCTGCATGTCTACTTAAAATATATAAGCCTAACCAAATTTTCAGAAAACATTTTCAGAATGTAAAGGAAAACAGATTTCAATTAAAAAGAATCTGTGCTATCAAAACACTATTTCCTTCCTTTTTATCAAATTGCTTTAATATTTTAAAAACTCCTCTCAAGGTTCTGCTTATTCAGATGTTGTGTAAGATGTTCAGTGTTAATAACAGTAAAACTATTGGGCCTAATTAATTCTTAGTGTAACATCAAGAAAAACAGTGCAGTTGTGCTAGTTATGAATTTGGTCCCAGAGTTTTCTACTACATCTAATTTAAATAGGAGAACTAAGTCAGTGACGTAGGGTTCCAGTAAACCAACACACTTTCATTTTTTCATATTTCCTGTTCTTTTAAAGTCTGTTGCACTGTACCACTCGCTCATAAAAACAGCAGCAGAAAAATGTTTTCATAATAGTTATTAATATTGTATTTGCTCTCATTTGGATCATAGTCGGAATGGTAACAAAACCAGCAAGTGAGCAATCCCAGGACTTCTCAATACACAATGAAGATTTTCCAGCATTACCAGGCTCCAGTTACAAAGATCCAACATCAAGTAATGATGACAGTAAATCTGTAAGTAAATGTTAAAACTTTATTTTTTCCCTCCAGTGATGGTTTGTTTTTCAACAACTTAGTTTAAAATTTGCAGTAAAGCAATTTGAGCACACTTGTAATTCCAGGTGATAAATTTTAAGAGGTCTTCTATAAACTACTCAGTAATTGAAATATCACTATATGTACTATGCAGATTGGCTCTCCTGAGGAATCACTTGTCTTCTGACCATGAAAATTACCTTGATAATAGATTATTTGGGGTGGGGGAAAATCAAATACTTTCTCAGTTTCAAAAAGTCTTGTGTACTTTTATATACACTTTTGGAGCTAGAAAACCTGAGTTTAATTGTTTCTTTCAGGTATATGTCACAAAGTTTGCTTCTAGAATCAAGATATAATTGTTCTAAAATTCCCTGTGCTGTTTTAACATAGAGAAATACTTCCAGTTCAGCTCCCTCTTCTTAGCTAGATTCACATGTTACTTTCTCAAATAATAATAATACTTTCCACACTACAGTACTTTCCACTGAATTTCTCAAAATTCTTTGCAAACTTAATGAGTTAAGTCTCGCAATGTCCCTGAGAGCTTGGTAAATATTATCCCCCCCCCCCTTTTTTTTAATAGATAGGTAAATAATGCCACAGGGATAAAGTGATCTTAACCAAATATCACACAGGAAATCTGCATCATAGTCAGGAATTAAGATTTCTAACTCCTAATACCTTGTCTTAACCACAAGACTATTCTGCATCCTTTTAGTTATTACATATTTACATGTATAAGTTTATTGATTCTGAAAGTTTGGTAATATTGGTATCTATCAGCAATGTGAATATTAATAGTGTAATTGCATGCTTTGGGGTTGTTTGTCCTCAGCTATCCATATTCCAGTGTAGTTTGATTTATAGCAAGGTTTGGCAAATATTGGTGGGGTTTTTTGTGATTCTAGTTTGTCACTCATATTGTTACATATACAGTATATACAGAGGACATGAAACATTTAAATAAGAATAAACTTGTACAAATATTTTTTCCTCTTCAGTTAATGTGGCAAGCCATGAGTGGCAGAGGTATTAAAGTAGGAACTGTTTAATTCAACTCAAGTTCTTTGATCTTAGATTTCAATAATAAACTGCAGTAACTCCTCACTTAGTCGTCCCGGTTAACATTGTTTCATTGTTACTTGCTGATCAATTAGGGAACATTCTCATTTAAATTTGTGCAATGCTCCCTTATAACGTTGTTTGGCAGCCGCCTGCTTTGTCCACTGCTTGCAGGAAGAGCAGCCCGTTGCAGCTAGCTGGGGCTTGGAACCAGGGTGCACGGGCAGCGCCCCATCAGCTCCCCACTCCCCTAAGTTCCCTGTGCGGCAGCTGCCCAGCAAGCTATCAATTGCTGTCAGTTCAGCTGTCCCTTCCCCCACTGCCATGTGCTGCTCCTGCCCTCTGCCTTGGAGCTGCTCCCGGGAGCCTCCTGCTTGCTGTGCAGGAGAGAGAGAGGGGGGCTAATGTCAGGATGTCCCTCTTCCCCCCTGCTCCTGCCCTCCGCTTACCCCATCCATAGAGCAAGGGGGAGACATGACCGGGCTCAGGATGGAGGGAGCTTGCTGACTGCAACTGCTCTCTCAACTTCTTGATTTATTTAAAAAGGCAGTATACTTGGTGTGGGGTCAGCGTACTTAAAGGGACAATGTGTCTCTCTCACACACACAGGGTGTCTCTCTCTGTCTCTGTCTGCCATGCTCTCTCCCCTCCTTTCATTCGTGCTGCCTTGTAGAGTGTGAGGCTACATTAAAACGTGTTAACCCTTGAGGGCTCAGCCGAGTGCTAGTTCATCATTTAGCAGTAAGGCATTCCCTGGGAAATATCCCACCTCTTCCACCCTCTGACTTCAGCACCTCAACCAAGCTTCACAATCATCATTGCTGTGTACAGTATTAAATTGTTTGTTTAAAACTTATACTGTGTGTATATATATAAAATATAGTTTGTCAGGTTCCAGGGAAATTTTTTTCACCAAACCCCCCTATATACATTAATTCTTATGGGGAAATTGGATTTGCTTAACATCGTTTTGCTTAAAGTCGCATTTTTCAGGAACATAACTACAACATTAAGCGAGCAGTTACTGTATAGGTAGTATGTAGTGTTCCATGGAAACCATAAAAATTAAATTCAGGGGATTTACAAGTAAGACGGAGAGTGTAACTATCTCACCAGTTAAAACCACAGTTCTGGTGCATGTGAAATCATGGAGCTGATTTGATAATACATATCAGACTAGCAAAATGGCTAATGTAAAAAAATCCTAGATTCTATACTTTAATGGACATTTGAGTGGTTGATCTCAACTATGTACAACCAGTTTTGGGTTAATGATTAACTTATTGAACTTGGATGATTCATAGAATTTCCCACCTCTGCAAAGAAACTGCCAAAAGGGGAAATATCCTAGAACTGTACTAGCATCATATACCGTTTGGAATTTTTCAGTGAAGTATCATGTATCGCTGTAACCATGGGAGATTCAGCCATTCAGATTGCCAAAATTAGCATTTATCCACATTACACACTTGGTTTTTTGAAGTAGTATAAAGCCTTTGCAGCATCCAAGAGGCTGTTGAAAGATATGGGAGTGAAGTCACTTCGTTGCATGCAGTCCTGCTATCTGTGGAGGTCAAATTCTTCATTTTTCATTCCCTGGAGGAAGCTCTTAAGGTTTGCCAGTACTGAAAAACAGGAGGTAGAAGCAGACTCAGAGGGATTTGATAAAAATTGAACAGATACTATGTGATTCTATAAAAAGTTGTCCTGTCAAAAAGTCTCAGTACTATGCAGGCAGTATGTCCTGATACATTGATGTTCTGACATTTGAAACAGCAGTACATCAGTGCATACTAGAAAACTGTTAGTGTGCAGCAGCAAGATCCATGTGGGCAGTTAAGATGCAGCATGCTGAAGCACTATAGATTTACACCTAAACTTGCTGTGCACCAAACGGCCTTTTAGACGTGTCTTTAATTTCTTTTATTGTCCCTTCCTGTGATGTCTTCTCTAGACATTGAGCTCTTCAAAGTAGTATTCTCTCAGTGTGGCGCCATGCATACTGTAGACATAGTAAATAGAAATGACAGAAAAACAATTTGTGGCAGTAGAGAGCAAACATTTTTACAGTTTTCTTGTCAAACATAGTGTTATACCTCTTTCCTAACTGGTGAGTGTCAACTGTAGTTTGCTTGCTTCTGTAATTGGTCCTGGTATTATATCCAGTGTCAGCCACTGCAGCTCAGAGGGGCTCCCTACGTGGAGACAAGACTGTTGGGAGGCATGTGAAGCGAAGGGCCCACGAGCACCTCCTGTGCCATGCACTCATTTAGAAATGCAGCAATTTACACTTCCTGTTCATATTCTGCTCCAAGTGTATACAAAATATTTAAATATCCTGACCTTTTAAATTTGAGATTATAGATTTGGGAGGAGTACTTATTGTAGGGATTGTAAAAATGATGAAGGCATTAATCATACCTACAGATTGGTAACAGAACATGAGGCCTTCAACTGACAAACAGAGCCGTGGTTTACATTTTGCTCATAAGTAAACCCTGAAAAGTGTGGAAAACTACATCTTTGTTTTTAATTCCTTTATATACAAATACCAGGTGTTTTGTTTTTCAAAACTTAAAACTGAATTACCTTGTAGTGTGGCAGGACACTTCATTTCTTTTGGGATATGAATAATTGAACAGACTTCAGCCTCGCAAAACATACATGGTCCTGTCGATGGCTTTTGAAGAGTGCTTAATTCAGAAGGGCTGCTTAGCCAAGTTTTCCATGTTGGTTTGTTTTCTGTCATTCTAACTTGCACAAATTACTTGTTTCTTAATAGAATTTGAGTACATCAGGCAAAACATCTTCTAGTGCAGACGGACCCAAATTCCCTGGAGATAAAAGTTCAACAACGCAAAACAACAACCAGCAGAAAAAAGGGATCCAGGTGCTACCTGATGGTATGCTTGAGCCTTTTTTGCTAAATCACTTGAAAATACTTTCAGATGATCTTGTTGATTCCTCCACTTTTTGAAAGGAGAAAATTAATTTGTTGTTCTTGCCCAGGTCGGGTTACCAACATTCCTCAAGGGATGGTGACGGACCAGTTTGGAATGATTGGCTTGTTAACATTCATCAGGGCAGCAGAGACGGACCCGGGAATGGTACATCTTGCATTAGGAAGTGACTTAACAACACTAGGTCTCAATCTCAACTCTCCTGAGTAAGTTCTGTTTTCAATACTGTCATCAGTTTTGTTTTTATTATGCTGCTGTTCATAATATTGGGTTCATTTAGTTCACATGAATATAAAAAACTGCAGGTACTTTGACAAATTAAATTTGAAAATGCAATGACAGTAAAGTAAAGCCTTCATTAATAAGATAACTGTGCTTCAGGGCATATTGAGGTCTTGTTTTGCAAGCTTTCAGTAAGCTAGGAGGCTCTCCTTACGCCCTTAACTTGTTGAGGATTTTTGTCAGGGAAGCTTTAGTGCGTTGTTAATAAATTTCATGCATAAATTATTTGTTTAAATGTAAATATCCTCAAGGAAAATTTTTATTTAAAAATCAGGCAGCATTTTTATTGTAAATTAAACTTACACTGATGTAATAACAAACAGTACACCTTCGTATTTGTGTTGTATAATTGTATTATTATCTTCAAGAGCAGTATATCTTTGAAGTTAACTTCTAGTCTGTTAGCTATTTTATGTTCTCCATGCGCATAATTGTGAGCCCTCCACCAATGATATCACAGGGCAGTAAGAGATTTTAAAAGAATTTCTTACATCTCTGTGTGGACTACCCACGTCACCAGAGCCTGTGTTGGGAGGCACGAAGGGAACAGCTACTGGCATGCTGCTATTTCCCCTTCCATACATGTGGGAAGTGAGCAGAGTATTGGCTCCGCCCCCCCCCTCCCCCCAACACATCTGCCCACATACGTGAGCTGCTGTAGAGTGGGAAGTCATTTGGAGCAAGGGATAAGCAGAAAACAGAGTCACCTCTGTTTCTTATCTTGCTTCTGGGGCAGTTCTTACTCCGGCTGAATTGCAGAATTACAGTCCTGCCTCATCTCTTGAGATACATGGGCAAACTTGGGACAGGGAGTCCTAAAGATTTTGTTTACTCTGCATAATCTGATAAATAAACTATGAAGTTCAGCAAGGTTCTTCTGTAGGTGGGTCATGCATCAAACACCTTTTAGATTAATTATGTACTAAAAACATAATTAATCTAAAAAGTACTTGATGCATGACCCACCTACAGAAGAACCTTGCTGAACTTCATAGTTTATTTTCTCTCCAAAAAAAAATTTATGGTCTCTTTTTTTTTTTTGCCATCAAAGATGTGTACTATGTTTATTGAAATTTTATGAATGCACACAATAAACCAACCAGCAAAACCAGATTGGAATGGTACATATAGATGAAAGGAATTCTTTGCACTTCACATTTCTCAGATTATATACACATGAAATAGGTATGTATTTGAGTTCAAGAAGGATTGGAGAGAGAGAGAGAGAGAGAGAGTAAGAAGAAAAAAGTGACATTCTGGAATCTGCACTCCTTATACAGTAATTGGCACTAATTTATATATATCCCTCATGTAAATTGATTATTTTCAGGAATTACTCCATAGTGCATTTCTCAACATTTTTTCAGAACATTGTTCCATTAGAGAGACAAGGTGGGTGAGGTAATATCTTTTACTGGACCAACTTCTGTTGGTGAGCGAGACAAGCTTTCAAGCTTACACAGAGTTCCATTGGTGTTCTCAGAACTACACTTGTGCACCATAACCACTCTTCTAATACGAATGGATTTGGAATCTGCAGAATGAAAAATATACATAGTAATTTCTTCAGACTTAGTGCTCTCTTACAGATCATGTCTTGTTTGAGTGTGATGGATTTTTTCTACTTCACTGAGAACATGAGTTTTAAATAGCTATACTAAAAATAACTCTTCTCACTACTAGCTCCATAATTTGTAGCATTGATTTAATTTTGACTGTCTGTGTAGGTGCATCTCCAGGAGGTGCACAATGTCAGAATTGTTTGATATTTCCAATACAGATTGTTCTCAGAAAGGCTATGTTTGAACAATGTGCTTAGAGCAAAGTACGTCTGAATTCAGTATTTTAAGGTAGATTTAAGTGTAATGTAGCACATGTAGCTGAAAAATTGAGTTTTTGTTACAATTTTGTCCTGTTTGCTAGTAAAACTAGCATTTAAAATTCTTTCATCTAAATTTCAGGTTATTTATTTTTAGCTTTAGTTATAGTCAGTGTAAGACTGTGCTATAAAGCTAGTTTTTATTTGGTACTTTTGAAGTGCTGAAAAATAGTAATGGTTTAGAATGACATTTTTCATAGAGGCGCTATCCGAAATTAAAGGTACTTTATTGTGGTGGTTTATTGGTATGCTATGCATCTCCTCAATTTGCTAAAAGTCCTAATTGTTAATATACATATCTATGCAGGATAGTACCAATTTGTTGCCATGATTTCTGGTAATTAGTTAACTGGATTTTTTTAGTTTTGAATAGGGAATCGTTTCATACAGAGGATTTACTATCTTCCTTGGATGCATATTATTCAAGTGACAACATTTGATCCCTCTGTGTGTGTATGTGTGTATGTGTATGTGCATTGTAATACCTGCTTTTAGTCTGGTTTTGGAGCTTTTACAGTTGATGATACAGATAAGATTTGCTATTTTATTTTACTGCCCTCAAAGTCAGTGATACGTTTTTGCCTAGTGTGACAGACAGTTATCACTGTGCTTTAAATCAGCCGTTCTCAACAGGGGGTCTTTGAACCCTTTCCGGGAGGCTGGGATCCTGCAGCTAAAACCCAGAGCCCGAGCCCCAGCACCTCCTGTGGGGCTGAAGCCAGTACCCACGGGGTTGAAGCCCCGATGTCTGGCGCCCACCGCAGGGCTGAAGCCGGGAGCAGCGGGGCTGAATCCTGGAGCCCCGAGGCCTGGTCCTTTCCACAGGGCAGAAGCCCTGAGCCCATGGGCAGAGTTGGGAGGCATGGAGGTGTTGCCTCTTCCCCTGTGGAACTCATTGCCATGGGATGTTGTGGAGGCCAAAAGCGTAACTGGGTTTTAAAAAAAATAGAGACGTTTACAGAGCACAGGTCCATCAATGGCTATCAACCGAGATGGTCAGGGACACAACCCCATTCTCTGGGTGTCCATAATCTCTGACTGCCAGAAGCTGGGACTGGACAACAGGGGATGGATCACTCAATAGTTGCCCTATTCTGTTCATTCCCTCTGAAGCATCTCGCATTGGCCACTGTCGGAAGACAGGATAGTGGGCTAAATGGACCCATTGGTGTGACCCAGTATGTCCATTCTTATGTTCTTGTTTAGTGTGAAAGTCTCCTAAATATTCATCAAATAATTTATATACTGCCCAGAAGTACAGTAGAACCTCAGAGTTACGAACATGTTCAGAGTAGAGGTTGTTCATAACTCTGAAATGTTTGTAACTCTGAACAAAACATTATGATTGTTCTTTCAAAAGTTTACAACTGAACATTGACTTAATACAGTTTTGAAACTTTACTATGCAGAAAATAAATGCTGCTTATAACCATCTTAATTTAAATGAAAGAAGCACAGAAACAGTTTTCTTACCTTGTCAATTTTTTTTAACTTTCCCTTTATTTTTTTTAGTAGTTTAATAAGGTACTGTACTATGTAGTATCTCCTTTTTTTGGGAGGGGGTGTCTCTGCTGCCTGATTGCATACTTCTTGTTCCAAATGAGGTGTGTGGTTGACCAGTCAGTTTATAACTCTGAAGTTCTACTGTATCCATTAATAAGAGTGTTATCTGCTTAATACAGTGCGTTATGCTTTTCTATGCCAGTATGAATTCTTTTTATCCCTGGATCTTGCCTTATTCCAAAGGCTAGAAATTCAAAATATAGAGCAAATGCTATGTTCCGTGAGCCAAAATACTGCTTCAGACAGTTATCCATTACTTATGTTTTTAGCACACTCTATACTCTACCAAATTTTTAAGGCTACAGTAAAATCTTTTTAAACTCTTCCAAAACTTAGCAGACATCGCAACAAAAGTGATCCACCTTCTTTACGGAATATAGTAAATAAGTCAGGCTTCACATATAGTGTACAGGGGATGATCTCTTTAAAAACCTTACCTATGATAGGCAGATAACATTAGGAAGAAGGGTTTTTACCCATTGATATTTTTGCAAAGATATTCACATTATGCTGATTAAATAAATAGCATTTTGTGGTCTTTAAGGCAGTGTTTAGATGGGTGAGTGAGCCTTTATATTCCAACTCTTGAGAAGTACTACACAGTTGCAAAGATTTCTCCCAGCAGAAGAAAGGTCTTGGTCGTTTTCCACAGATGCTGCCTCCTGTGATCCCTGCAGTCAGGATATATGAGGATATAAGCTGTGGTCAACCTTGGGTTAAAGGTGGCCTATGGTGCTGGATTGGCACCCTTTGGTCTGGAAACATTTTTCTTTAGAACTCGGTTGGGAATTGGTCTTCTCCTGGTAATTTGCCAGGCTTCAAAGATTTTATAGCACTCTTATGCCTTCCTGCTAGAAGGTGCAAAGATTTAATAGGTTAGTAGACTGAAGTCTCATTTGCAAAATATGTCACAATACTATATTATCACAAACAATTAAAACAAAAGTGCAGCTGCCAAAAAAGTATACCTTGTGATTCACTGTCCTTTTTTTTGTTCCTCTACGTGCTAATTACCAAACTTCAGCAGTTCTCAGTGGATCACTAAGTCATTGGTTCAAATTAGCAAAGTTCTACAGTATTTAATTAGTAATCTAAAGGCTCCATGTTTTTCTTCTTGATGTATTATCAAATCAGTGGTTCTCAAGCTTTTGTACTGGTAACCCCTTTCACACAGCAAGCCTCTGAGTGTGATCCTCCTTATAAATTAAAAACACATTTTTTAAATATTTAACACTCATAAATTCTGGAGGCAAAGCAGGGCTCGTGACCCCCATGTAATAACCTCAGGACCCCTTGAGGGGTCACGACCCCCAGTTTGAAAACCCCTGAATTAAGTGAAATCAGAAAATTTATATTTTTCATGTTTTTTCATGTTCCAGTGAAGTGGTGAAATCGGTTCTTTGTCAGCATAGAGTAGAATTTAAAGGAAGGGTACAATCCTTATCGGTGGGAGAAACTAGGCCTGCAGCTATAAGCCTTTTGCCTCTTTTAATTATGGGCTCAGATTTATTAGCTCATCAGACTCCTGAGAGGTGTTACACAATACCTCCATTCTGCCGAGTACGTTTGGGCTTCTCAAAGGAGTTGGAGCCAAAGACACTTAGTTTACAAGCACAACTGAGAATTGTGCCCTCTTGAATTCACTGAAGGGGAGGGTTGCCATTGAAGTTAGTGGTGCCAGAATTTCACCCTAAAAGTTAATGAAGTAACTAAATATGATGGTTTTGGAGGAGGGGAGGGATGGGGGGTTTGGATGTCTCCTTCAAATTCTTGCTTTTTAATTTGAGTATATTTTTTCTTGTTCAGAAATCTCTACCCCAAATTTGCATCACCTTGGGCATCTTCGCCTTGTCGACCTCAAGACATAGGTAGGGAAAATAAGTTGTGTTGAATTCTGTGTTGATATTTATAAATGAGAATCAATGATATGGTTTAACAATTAGGTCAATTCTGATTCCTTTATCTAGACTTCCATGTTCCATCTGAATACTTAACGAACATTCACATTAGGGATAAGGTGAGTGTGCTTTCTTGTCCCCTATAATAAAATATGTAGATAAGAGGCTGCTTGGGTTATAGAATTCTTTTCAAGATAACCTGACAAGTAATTTCTCGCAGATGGATATCTCTCATCAAATCCAGTGTTTTTTAGAAAGTCTTAAATTCTTTAAAACAGAGGCGCATGGAATGTTCTAGGAATGATACATACCCTTTCCAACATTACAAGACCAAAAATGAACATATATATATATAAAAACAAAACCCTGCATCCGTTCCCAGTTTTGTTTTCCTTTAAGTTCTTGGATGCTAAAAATAGTTTGCATTAGGTTTTGGGGAATATGAGAATGGGTTTGGGAAAGGACCAGCAGAAATCATTAGAACCATAGTCACATGTAATGAAAGCAGTAGTCAGTCTAGACCAATGTCTTATCTCTGAAAGTGTCAGATCCTTCAGACCAAAGCATCAAACCCTTATAATTCACATACCATAGTATATCAACACTATACAGTACAGAGATTTTTTTTTTATTCCATCTGATCAGCTTATAACCTGAAGCTTAAAAATTAATAGCTCTTATTCCTTTCTTCCCTAGTTAATAGAAATGAAATAGGAATTTTAAGCTTCATATATTTAAAAAGAAATCCTAACTATTGTGTGGTGTTCAGATCATTCAATAATGTTTAAAAAATTAATGTGTAAGGGATTGTTGTACTAATGTAGCTATATAATGAAATTAGTAAATGAACTAATACATTTAAAAGTAAAGCGAGTTGATCAGAAAATACACAAAGAAAAATGATCCCCCCTCCCCCCTTTCAGGTTTGTTACTTACATTAACTGTCCTGCTGTTTATATAATAGGAAAATTGGAAAGCTTAATTTAAACTGGAGAAAAATTGAGTTTTTGATTAGTATATTACACTGCTATATATCTAGTCTAACTTTTGCAACATACTTAATGTAAGGGAAACAGTTTGACTATATTTTCTTGTTACGTTTAAATGGTATTAGCTGTCATTTATTTTATTTACCTTTTTTGGTTTTTAATCTTAATTTTTTTATATTTTGCAGCTGGCTGCAATAAAACTTGGCCGATATGGAGAAGATCTACTGTTTTATCTCTATTACATGAATGGAGGAGATGTATTACAGCTATTAGCAGCAGTAGAGCTGTATGTTCAAAATATTTTGGCCAATTTGGTAATATAATAGAATGACAATTTACTGTAGTAATCACGTAGTAAATCTGAAATTCTGTTTTCTAGTTTACTTCTGAAAGCTAGGAAAGTTATTTTAACCCCTAAAAATAGAGGCATGGTCTGTGCACAGGGCTGTAACCTTGGAGCTTCTGAACTCTAATACTCTGGTACTGGTTCCTTTCTGTAGTCTCTCCATTTGTAATAAAATGCACCTGCCTCATATGGGTTTTGTGTTGCTTTTAAAGCAGCCTGGAGACAAAAAGTGTTACATAAATGCCAACAGTTGTTAAAATTAATGGTGTGGAAAAAGTGAATAGGGAAGTGTTATTTAACCTTTCACATAACACAAGAACCAGGGGTCACTCAATGAAATTAATGGGCAGCAAGTTTAAAGCAAACAAAAGGAAGTATTTCTTCACACAGTGCATAATCAGCCTGTGGAACTCGTTGCCAGGGGATGTTGTGAAGCCCAAAGTAGAACTGGGTTAAAAAAACAATTAGATAAATTCATGGAGGATAGGCCCATCAATGACCAACAGCTAAGATGGTCACATGTACAACCCCATGGGATGTTGTGAAGGCCAAAAGTGTAACTGGGTTTAAAAAAAATAGAGACGTTTACGGAGACAGGTCCATCAATGGCTATCAACCGAGATGGTCAGGGACACAACCCCATTCTCTGGGTGTCCATAATTTCTTGACTGCCAGATGCTGGGACTGAATGACAGGGAATGGATCACTCAATAATTGCCCTGTTCACTCCCTCTGAAGCATCTGGCATTGACAACTGTCAAAAGACCAGATACTGGGTTAGATAGATCCGTTGGTCTGACCCAGTATGGCCATTCTTATGTAACCATCTATAAACAAAACAACAAAATGGAGGACAATAAATATTCAGAAAATGGTTTGCTACTGGAATAGGCCAACTTCTTACCGAGGATGGCCAAGGTTTTGGGACTACCATTAGGACTGTATTTAATAAATGGTTATATGGAGCAGATAAGTAGGTGTTTTATGGACTTGATTTTATGTCTTAAGAGGTTTTTTTTAATAGTGTAAACCAATGTCTGTTTGAACGGGTGTGTTTTTTGTATTCTGAAATCAAAGCAACTAACATCAAAAATTCTTTTTCCTCCCAATTAAAAATGAAAGATTTAACCGCGATTGGAGATACCACAAAGAAGAACGAGTATGGATCACCAGGGCACCAGGCATGGAGCCAACAATGAAAACCAATACATATGAGAGGGGAACATATTACTTCTTTGACTGTCTTAACTGGAGGAAAGTAGCTAAGGTATTTTTTCTTCCACTGTGCAGATTTTTAAATCTATCAACCATGTATTTTTAAAAATCTTTTTTAAAAATCCCCTTTTCTACTGTATGTATGTGTGTGTGTAAAATATTCATTCTGTACCCCACACACTGGCTTTCTGACTTGAATTCAGATGTAGGAGGGAATAAGGATTTCCTAAAAATACTGGTTCATTACTTGGGGGGAAAAGGAACTGTCCTCTCACTCTCTCTTCAAGAGGTAGAAAAATGCAGAATATTATTTTCCAGTAGTTCTAGTTAAAATCCAATTACTTCTGATTACTGAACCATGGAGTAATTATTTCTTGCCATTTAGAAGTTGGGCATGCAAATACTGTACTTTTGTTTTAGAACATTAAAAACAGAGCACAAACTTTTTATTTTCAAATTAAACCATTTCTCCTTCATGGTATAGATGTGCATTGTAGGAGATTCATGCTTTGTCACTTGAATCACAGAATCCTTTCATATTAGGAAATAAGCTTTGGCTTATGCCCCAAATATTCTTGGCCATAGGAAGGTGTTCAACACAAACAATATCCCCACTTCTATTCATCTTGCTTTGTTCCTCTTTGGCAGACAGTGCAGTCTCAAAATCCAGCCTCACTGTGTACAGGATCAATGTCAAGATTTTATAGAATTCTATTTTTCTCCAAAAATTTAGTTATCGGTGTGTTAGTAGTTTCCTTAGCATAATTTTAAGATCTTTTTATAGGAGTTTTTTTCCTCACTAGAATTTGACTAGAAGCAGCGAAGATTCTCACATGCAATACTATGGCAATATGTTTACTTGAACACTAAGGGAAGAACTGACTTCCATTGTTATGAGATGCTGAGTGCTTTTATGGAATGATATATTCAGAACAAGATGATGTCTTCAGCGCTACCTCTGGCAAGAGCTTAACAAAAAACAAAAAAAAACCACCCAAGAACCTTACACTAAATACAGTACAATTTATTGGATCCAGTGGTCCCTCAAGAATTCACAGAGAAGTTTTATTTTGTCATAGGGTCATCTGGATATTGCATGGGTTTGCAATGTTTGAATTTAAATGTCTGATCTGCTACAGAGTAGATATTTGTTTGAAATTCCACATTTCTTATGCATCGAGGAAAGGGGGAAATATATGCCTTTCTCCCATTTCCTCTGTTTCAAAGTTGATAGGTCAGGGCCACAGTGATCTTGATATCTTTAGCTCAGCAGACGTGGTTCTTGGATATTAGCCCTTTTCAAGAATCTACCCGTTACTCTTCCCTATAACCTATTCTCAGATCTTTTATCTCAAGAAAGAGGGCAAATATTTCATCCAACTTGAGATTCCCTTAACCTGAAAGCCTAATTGCAGGATTGTTTGTTGGTGAGTCATTGCACTTCTCTGTGTAAATCACATCTCAGCTGTTTGGAATCATGAACATATTCTTCTAAGCAGTTATATGCCTGTAGGTGAAAGTATTTTCAGGTTTAACCACAGTCTGATGGGTGTAGTTCCATTTTGCGCTCCCCTCCTTCCCGTAACAGTTACCTTGATTTTTCTGCTAACACAGTGGACTCGGGTTTGTCTTCATCTACAGATAGTGTATATATAATAGGGTCATCTCTGACTACCATATTAATGTACAGGAGTATTTAGTATTTTCAAATCCCTCAATAAAATGGCTTCTTACTGGTCTGGTGAATGTGAGAACATCTAGTTCTCACAAAGTTTATGGAATCTTTTTTTGACTTCTTGATATGTTACTTTTTGCATCTGTAGTTAGGTTTTGTTTTGATTTTTTGTTTTTGGGGTTTTTTTGACTGACTAACACGAGCATTTCCACACTTCAGGTTTTAATGGTAAAGCTGCCTTATACAATTTTTCATAAGGGCAAGATAATTGTAAGGCCTCAAACAAACAAAATTGGCCTAGATGAACTTGGGATTTTTAACTGAATTGGCTGACTTCTTTATCAATTTTTTTTCTTAGTCTTCGGTATGCTGTCAGTAATGCTATCCTACATCCCTGAGATGTTCAGAGAGGTATTACCTTAATAGTGGGGAAAAGGCCCTATTGGAAATCTACAAGGTTGTTTCTCACTTTTGACGAAAAGTGAAGGCCAAACCCTTTGAGTTTTGTCTGTATAAATGGATCATATTATGTATTCAGACATCCTATGAGCTTCAATTGCTGTACCAGAAAGAATAAATGCCCACTCTGCCACAGAGGTAGCAGCCTGCATAGCTGCTATTCACTATATGCCTGTAGTAGAAATTGTAAAGTTGCTACTTGGAGCTTGATTATTCCTACTTTTAGAAAGCAGTATTCTCTTTGCAGAATGTAGATTGGATGCTGTATTCAGGAGATCGGAACTTCAGTCTTTTTGACTAGTGTACTCCTCGTCCCTCTTCCGGGGATAGGTAGTCTACAGCAATGTCAATGAAGAAAGATTGACATCTTTTACCAATAGCTGTTGCTCTCAGAAATATATTGTCTCTGCAGATCCATACAGCTTCTCCTGCCTCCTTCAACTTGCTTTTTTGAGCAATGGAAAAATGATTAGGCTAGCTCTTACTATCTATGTGTAAAACTCATCTAAGACAAGTGGGAATTTCAAGCACAGATGGAGGGCAAGTATATGGCCTTAAGTCTGTGTAGTAAAAATGCTATCTCTAATATTAACATTTGGAGTCAAAATTTCCTTAGAGTTTTAGGATAATAAGGACATGATTAAATTTAAATGCTGTTTTAATATGATGGGTTAGTTGTCTAAGGGACTATACTTGTAAATTTCATTTGAAAAATTAAATTCCAGGGCAGTACAAATATGAAATACCGTGGAGAACATATCCTGATCAGTTGCAACCACATGGAGACATTTTTAAAACATATTTTCCTTGTACTTTATTTTACTGTAACAGATACATTATTACCTAATATTGAGATTATCAGTTTGCCAGAAGAACATATTAATAACTGCTACTTAATTGGCCCATGGATGTTGCTTTACTGCAGTCAGGTTAGAATTATCTGCAATAAATTACCATCACTTACATCTGTACTTTAAATAAAATATTTTTCTAGGTGCTTTGTAATCTTTCCTCTTGTTTGAATGTACATGTGCATTCTTTGGATAATATTACTAGAAGGACCAGACTGTTGTTTTTTAAAAAAATCTAGACTATACTTGCAATTTAATAAAACTCTGACAATATCCTAGACTGATTTTAACAAGCTAATAAAATAGATTATACATAATCCTACTCAGTGAAATACCAAATAACATTAATTTAATAAAGAATTAGTTTTACTTTACATTCACCTCCGGTAACAGACTGAGTGAAATGAGTGAAAATTGAGTAAGCATTGAGAGGTTCCTAGATTGTTTTGAAATTCAAATTTAAATGAATTCTCCATAAACATTTAGTCAAATAGCCCAAGAACTTGAATAATGAAGAATTTTATTTCCTATTCACCGTAAACAGAAATATTAAGGAAATGTTGATCACAACTATGATATGCTTATTATGGCTTTTCATCCTATTCCATGTAGAAAGTACAATATGGTTAGAGAAATTTTGATTTTATACTGAGCAGGTAAAACGAGAATACTCACTGTATAGCTTCCTCTGTTGAAGCTGCTGAGGCGATGCTGAAAGGCTCAGCAACAAGAGAAAGGAAAGTGGAGACAATGAGACCAAGCAATGCCGCCAGTGATCACACATTACTAAAAGAAAATTCTCTTAACTAAAATGTTATAATTTCTCTCTTCAAAAATGAGGAAAGGAGAGCCCTGTTAAGAAACAAAATTTAAACCCTTGTTTTATTTTTCCTTCCTAGAAGCTTGGATTCTTTATGGTAGAGAAATGTACACATCAGAAAACTTATTCTTTTCTTTGAAAGGATATTTAATATAGGCAGCATCCATCTCTAATATTTAAATATATTTTAAATTATTAATAGAATAACATTTATCTTAATGACAAAGACATGCTATAAAGTAGTAGGTTCTAGTTCCTAATTTCTGTTTGGGTCTTTTGTGTCCATGTTACAGCTAATGCAAGTATTGTTTCCAGTCTAATTGAAAACTACGTCTAGTAATGGGGCTTCCACGGTTTCCCTTGGTAGACTGATTCATAGTCCAGTAGACTTCATCGTTTTTCCTACATTTAGCCTGTTTAGCCTACATTTGCCTTTGCTCTCTTATTCCATTAATCCTCTTTAAACAATTCTCTTCCATATTTGGTGTTCACACCTACTAAATATTTTGTATAAATACATTGATTGCTGTGACATAACTCACTCTTTGTGACTGTAATCAGAATGATACATGAAAAATAAGATTCACTTCACAGAAAATTTATTTAGCGTTGGATATGCTTTGTGGGATTTCCCCCCCTAAGTATGGAATCCCTATTCTTGGTTAATTCAAGGTATTTAAAAAAATCATTGTTTCCATATGAAAAATAAAAGCAATTAATTTAACCAATGTTTGCTTAATAGAGAGCTGGAGTTTTTTTCCATTTCTTTGTATCTAATAAATACAAAAATGATCAATGCTATTGTTCATATCCAAATCTATGATGCCCACTACTAACTAAAGTGAAACGTAAAATAACATGTATGAAAGTATTTTTCTATGTGCAATAAATACACTACTTTTTGGTTTTCAAAAATATTTGGTCAGTGAATTATTTTCCCCTATATTGTTAAATATAATAACTTTTAAGTGTAATTACACACTCTGAATGTGGGATCTTTTAATACTTCAGCATACCTTGAAGCAGCAATAAAATGACTGATGAACACTGTTTTAATGCTTACAAAACTTACATCCTGTAGGTGTTATTTACTAAAAAAATCTGTCACAGTAACAAATCTCAATCCATATGGTTCTGAAGGAACCCTCATGACCCAGTAAGATTCCTTCGTTTAGACTCCACTCATTAATTCAAGTGGCCGTTCTCTACATGTAGTCTTGAATGCACCCCAGAATATGTGAGGATTTGAGGTAACTGATCTTAGCATTTATCTGTTTTCTTGCTTAATAAGTTTTGTTAAAGTAGCAATTCCCCAACTGTGGTCCATAGACTGGTAATGATCTGCAGAGCCTTTTCTGCTCATCTGCAGAACATACTCTGAGAGTCATGAACTGGAAGGTTGGAGAGAAGGGGCATTTTTCTTATTTCAAAGTGAAAGACAGGAGAATTACAGAGTTAAAGACTATCTTAAGTTATACCCCCCAAGAACCATGTGTGGAAGCGTTTTCCACACACTGGTATCCCTTGTTCCCCACCCCCAAAAGAGGGCTTATGTGCCTGTGCATTACCCCACCCTATCCATGGATGTGCATGGGGTTGTGGGGTGGAATTTACCCCCCAACATTAATACAGTGGCACGCTATATTAACTAATTTCCACCTCAGGGTCCCCAGGAGCTGCCTCAGCCAGGAAGCTGGGGTGGAGGATGGAATGAATGTGGGGGCCAGAGCCGCAGTAGGGAGACAAGGCTTTCATGCACATGGCCATGGCCTTGTAGATGCTGCTGGGATTCTCAAGGTTTGTGGAGATCTTTATTTGGGGGATGCAGATTCAATTAATTCTTAGCATGATTCTCTAAATTCCCTCGTTACTATGGTGAATTTTTTCTCTATGCCAGAAAAACTGTTTCCCCTTAAAGATCAGAGGCCTGGGGCTCAGGACTCCTGAACTCTAGTCCAAACTCTTGCATTGACTTGTTCTCGAATTCAGCTTACCCATCTGTAATAGAAATAATATTATATGGGTGTTGTGAGGCTTTATTATTATTTTTTTCAGTGCTTTGAGTGTATTCCTCAGTAAGAGTTGACATAATCCCTGCCCAGATAAGTTTAGAATCTATAGGAGGTTTGTTGTTTGAGATAGTAAGCTCAATACATTACAAAGCTGAAGGCAAAAGTGTTTATTTAGCCCGGGATGATTATTACTGAGTTAACAGAAAGTACTGTACTACATTTTCAATTAAACATTCACTTTTTGAATGAAAATGCAATGAAAGGGGCTTGGGGAGCTGTCAAACTACTAAAAGGTTAAAAAATGATTTTTTTTAAGGCCCAGTTTTATGTATATTTTTGTGTCTAGCCAAGTTGTATGCTGAAGATGCCAATGTGAGTACACAAATTGGTGATCACAATTCAAGATCATGCAGTGGAATTGTAATAAAAGCAGAGCACTGCATATTCATAGCAGAGTTGTCGAGAGGTATTTAAATGGTAGGTATCCCAGCAATCTGATTCATAATGGTTGCTAGCCATTCAGAATATATTCACATACTTGAGTGGCTGGAATATTTTTATAATTAGTAAGCAAATCAAATACCCACATAGTGCAAGGGATTGTATAAATGAGAGAGAAACTGCATTTATGAATTAGTAGCTGTAAGAGCCTCATACACTGGCTGAGCATATTAATATTCAGTATAATAGTTTATAAAGTGCTTTGAGGTCTTCAGATGAAAGCCACTATTGAAGTGTTGTGTTAGTAGTAAAGGGCTTATATCTGTGCCTCAGCAAACCTAAAGGAAAGATGGATACACCTGAAGTTTAACACTTCACCCAGGTATAAAAGGTAGTGGAATGCTTTGTTACGTCTGTGATTCTTAAGTCGATTTAAATCTCCTTACATGGTTGGTTGTTCTTCTTACATTTCATATCATGAAGAAGAAACCTGGCCTCTTGGTATTTCTGACTAATTTGCCTTCCACTAACAGTTGGCATGGTGATATGCCACAAAATACCTTGGAACTCTGTTGTGAAATCTAAAGTAAATCTTTGAAAAGATCTTTTGAATTGCTGAAAAATAGCTTTACTAAAAGTTTAGTAAATGACTTACCTGCACATTTGTGTCTTGTCTGTATGTTTAATAGTTTAAGTGCTCACAACTAAGTTTCTGAAGCTAACTTACCATTTAAAAAATGGGTAAGACAGTGCTATTGCCGACACTGCACTGTATTGTATTGTATTTTTTTTAAATAATGAACTAGGATCACAAAAAAATTATTATTTTTTGTTTGGCCTCATTTATAAAATAAGAGTTAAATCAAGCTATTTCTAAAAGCATCATATTACTTAAAGAGAAGAAGTTGCTCATCCTGGATACAGACATTTAAATATGTAAGGGAAATATCAACAATTAAATAATCCTTTTTGTTTAATTGTAGGAGTTCCATCTGGAATATGACAAATTAGAAGAAAGGCCTCATCTGCCATCAACCTTCAACTACAACCCTGCTCAGCAAGCCTTCTAAAGACTTCCCTTTTCTTGGGGTATGGCTGTCTCAGCACAATACTCAACATAACTGCAGAACTGATGTGGCTCAGGCATCCTGGTTTTAATTCCTTGAGGATCTGGCAATTGGCTCATGCAAAGGGTCACCATTTGAGGTCCTGCCTTACTAATTATGTGCTGCCCAACAACTAAATTTGTAATTTGTTTTTCTTTAGTTTGAGCAGGGTCTGAATTTGTTTTTGTTTATTTTATTTTATTTTTTGCCAGCAGACAAGCTTGGGTCTAAAGACCAGCGAATACACTGTCAAAAGTTTACCACTTAGTTTCCAAAATGTAAAAAAAAAAAAAAGCAAAAAGACAAAATTAGACAATTTGCATTGTTCATTGTAGCACTATTGGTAATAAAAAATGTTTGTGCATTTTTATGTGAAGATCCTTCTCGTATTTCATTTGGAAAGATGAGCAAGGTCTGCTTCCTTCATTTTATTTCCCCTTATGTTTTTGAAAGGCAGTTTTCGCCAAGCTTAATGCAAGAATATCTGACTGTTTAGAAGAAAGATATTGCCACAACCTCTGGTTAGTTTCCAGAGTTGTGTATTACTGAGCTTCATCTTTCCAGAATGAGCAAAACACTGTCCAGTCTTTGTTACAATTTTGTAATAAATGTGTACATTTTTTTTAAATTTTTGGACATCACATGAATAAAGGTATGTATGTACGAATGTGTATATATTATATATATGACATCTATTTTGGAAAATGTTTGCCCTGCTGTACCTCATTTTTAGGAGGTGTGCATGGATGCAATATATGAAAACGGGACATTCTGGAACTGCTGGTCAGGGGACTGCTTTGTCGCCCTGTGCACTAAAGGGCCAGATTTTCAGCAGCCAAGGACATCCATACCCAAGTGAATGTGATGGGACTTAAAGAAGTGAACTGAGACAATTCACTCTGGCTGTTTGAACAGCAGCGTTTCATAGGAAGAGAAAAAAAAAATCAATCTTGTATTTTCTGACCACATAAAGGCTTCTTCTCTTTGTAATAAAGTAGAAAAGCTCTCCTCACTGCAGTGTTGACTTTGATTTGAGATTGTGAAATCATTTCTTCAACAATGAAAAATGAAAATAACTGTTGAAGTATTAAAAATATCAAGCTGTACAGTGGTTAAGACACTTACATTGAAGAGTCTTTTAGCTGCTGACAAATAATTTAAGAGATTATATACCTTTCCTCCATAGGCCAAAAATTATGGTCAATCTTGTTTTCACATTAAACAAACTAATACAAAAAAAAATTGTTTACAAATGGGGTTGGGTAACATTTGAAATGATAGGCTCATATTAAAATACTTTTCTTTTTGTGATGGGTTTGTTGGTTTAGAATTAAAATATCCTAACTCGTCACAGCTTTACTTCCAAGCTGATATTTTACAACTTCAAACAGAGAAGTATGTTTCATTTGATGCATATGACTTCCTGAGGCTCAGACCTCAATAAACAAAATCTGAGTACACCATTTCTGGAAAGTACTGTAATTGTTCTCTAGACTAAAGGAAAAAAAAAACAAAAACCAACAACCTGGGTAGTGTGTGTCCCTTATTTTAATGTGACAGCATTTTACATTCAACGACTTGTGAACTATATTACATCTGATGATGCAAACTATGTTTTAAAAAAACCTGCGGTTACCAAAGCAAGAAAAGACAGCAAAACAATGTCAGAGAATCTTGATTTTTTTTTATTTTAGTTTTTAACCTATTTTTCTATGTAGTACAAAACAGTTTGTTGGCATTTATCATATAATGTTTGGAAATTGACCAATAATGACATTGCTGTGTTTCTGTATCAGGTGTATAGCAACTTTAAATTCTACATTTTTATATGTATTTTGGGATAAGAGAGACATAAAAATATAAAACTACTTATATATCATCTTTTTATTATTTAAAGCAAACAACTTTCTCAATCTGAAAGGAAAGTGATGGTCATAATTTAAATGGTTATAAACACTGATGAAAAAAATTGCCTATGATTTTTCCCTAGCTCAGAAAAGAATCAAACATTTAACTATTAAGAAACAAAAACTATAAACAGAGGTATGATGTATTGAAAAAAATCACAACTGTTTAATGCTCACTCATGGTAAATGTTTCTAATTTTAAAAGGCCTGCTTGGACTTCAAGATTTAGGTTTTAATAAGTATCTCAAGAATAGATATAACTTTAATTTAGAAAGAAAAACTTGTAGCACCTTAGAGACTAACAAATTTATTTCAGCATAAGCTTTCGTGGGTTAGTACCCACTTCATCGGATGCGTGGAATGAAATTATTCATCAGACAGATATCTGTCTGATGAATAATTTCATTCCACGCATCCGATGAAGTGGGTACTAACCCACGAAAGCTTATGCTGAAATAAATTTGTTAGTCTCTAAGGTGCTACAAGTTTTTCTTTCTAAATTAAAGTTATATCTATTCTTGAGATGTAGAATATATATCTGTCTGAAGAATAATTTCATTCCACGCATCCGATGAAGTGGGTACTAACCCACGAAAGCTTATGCTGAAATAAATTTGTTAGTCTCTAAGGTGCTACAAGTTTTTCTTTCTTATTTTCATTTTGCTGACACAGACTAACACGGCTACTACACTTAAACCTTTAATTTAGATGTGATTATTTGTGGTCTAATATATTTTTTTCCTGCACAATATCAGTTTTGGTGAAATGAACAAAGGTAGAAGGGTCAAGACAGTGAAATAAACAAAACAAAACCTTACATGCTGTGAAGTACATGATGACATTTTAAAATCAATTAATCTGGAATTGGGAATGTAACTGCATCTTCCAAACGGTGACTTTTATAAAGAATTTGCATTCAGTTACACTAATTCAGAAGTTTGATGTACTTAAAATTAATATCAAATGCAATGCACAAGTGTCAGTGCAAGAGCTGATGACTGATCCTTACCAAGGGTATAAATGATTTGGCTCATTTATCCTGCTTCTTGGTGATTAAATAAGGAGGTACAGAGATTTGTAACTCCTGGGTTATTTTAGTTTTGTATCATGTTGTGCCAAAGTAGGAGAAGGAGCTTTCAATACAAAACAAAAGATATAAAACTTGAAATATTCCATGAACAATTACAGGTCTCCATAATAAAAAGCAGAACACTTCAAAAAAACCTTACTGAAAACATTTTAAATCACCAACCATATTTTGGTGACTGAATTGTTAGGATACTATGGTTACATCTACATTTCAATAAAAGACCTGTGGAACAGCTATGGCTGGCCCAGGTCAGCTGACTCGGGCTCATGGGGTTCAAGTTATGGGGCTATAAAATTGCAGTGTAGACGTTTGTGTTTGGGCTGGAGCCCACGCTCTGAGACCCCGCGAGATGGGTGGGTCTCAAAGCCCAGGCTCCAGCCTGAGCCTGAACATCTATCCTACTATTTTTAGCCCCGCAGCCTGAGTCAGCTGCCCCAGATTCTGAGACTTGGTGCTGAGGATTTTTTTTATTACGCTGTAGACCTATCCTACGGGTATGTCTACACTCCAGTGTAAGCCCAGGGTTTGAATTCAGGCTAACCCAAGATTCTAAGGGGGGTGGAGGATCCAAGCCTGAGTCAAGCCGGGACCCAGGATTCAAGCCCCAATTGCTTTGCAGTATAGATGCAGCCCCACTGGACTCATGCTCTGGGAATCTGTCAAAAGTATCCCACTGGCCAACTTTCTTTGTTCTCCAGCAGTCACGTTTTGGTGGACAGTCAAGTTTTCCCACACTGCACTGTGAACAAAGGCTAGAGCAGCCAGATTTTGGGAGGGGCCAGCATAGTGTGGTGTAGATGCTGAAGCCCCAGGGGGAAACCGATGGTTTATGAATTCCTAACCTGAGGTTACAAATGTGTAGATGCTCAAACCCTAGGTTAACAAGCCCAGGGTCTGCTAACTTGAGTTCTAACCCGGGGCTTAGGTTGTAGTGTAGACATATCCTATGCTACAACACTGTGGTTTGTTGTATATCCTGTGGCAGCTAATGTACAAAAAACTTTGGAGGTAATTTTATATTCACTATAACATTATTATTCTTGGCACCTTAGAGACTAACAAATTTATTTCAGCATAAGTTTATGCTGAAATAAATTTGTTAGTCTCTAAGGTGCCACAAGTAATCCTGTTCTTTTTGCTGACACAGACTAACACGGCTGCTACTCTGAAACCTGTCATTATTATTCTTGGAGTAAAAAGATTACTATTCTTCAACTGTTTTCATTTAAGTCTTTTTCTGTAATTACATGTAGTCCTCTGTGGACCGTACGCAAGGTAAGTTTTGAGTAGCAATATAAAACTGGCTTTCTCAAAACAGTTGAAAATATTTAGATCTTTGAAATGTTTCAAAGACATTTCTAGAGTTGTGGTTTTCTTAAGACTTGTTATAAAGCCCTCTTCACTGACACATTGAAACAGAAGAAGAATTATTCCAGTTTATTTGGATAATCACTTTTCTGTTGGGGGGGAAAAAAATTAAATGGACAGTACGCACTTGTCTACAAATAGTACTGAAGGGAATATTCAGTTAGACAACTATTCCAGCCTTATCTCAGACCACTGGGCCTTTTCCAAAACTGAGTTTAAAAACAAGCAATCTTAGCATTCAATTCCATGTCTGAGTTTTATTACAGCGATGGGTCCTGATGCTGCAGATATTTACACATGCGTAACTTCATGCACTTGAGTCTCACTGAACACACACGTAGTCCCACTGAACATGTGAGGCTAATCATGTGCACGGTTATTAATGTACAATATTTTGGCCTTTGATGCCAAAGCTGTCTGCCCTATGTATTTTAGTATTAGTGACTGACAGATTGCTGATTGACACAGTAAGTATTACCCAGCACAGGAACTTACAGTCCTGCTGCTATTTTACCGTCATTATGTGCAATCTTGTATCTTTAGATCAGTGGAATTGTTTTGAATTTTTATAGTTTATTACAGTAGATAATCTTATTTCAAATAAACCATTGACTCTCAATTTTCAGAAGATTTTGCTTAAAATAAGCTAAGAGTCATATACTGTAGTTAGTATTTAACTGAAGTTCTAAAATGTGCTGCCTTTCAGTAGCAGGAGCCACTAACTTTAAATTATAATTTTTTTGTAATGACCCAGAGGCAATGCTGAAAGTAACTCTGGAAATCTTCAATACTTTTGTTTCTGTAAGTCTGTTTAGCAGACAACTAGATCCTGGCATTGATATCTAGTTGGTAATGACTCAACGATTCGAACAGGTTAGTCAATTTCTAAATAAAATTGTTTTAAATATATTAAATGATACTGGACACATTTAAAATTTATTTTTTAGTAATCTCCCAATAACTTTAATTAAAACTACTTCCATAAGACTGAGTATTTATACTGATTGAAATTGAATGCAAACTTCATTGGCAGTCTACCTTATTCAAGAAGGGGAATTGTGATGCTAATTAATGAATGAGCTGCATAGTTTTGTATTCAAACTAACTAAATTTATTAAAATTGCATAGGTTAAAATAGTTAAATGATTCAGAATAAGCTTATTCTTTGGATACCATGCTTCCCCCTCACATTTTTCTTAAAGAGGATACTCTCAAAATTATGGTAATGGGAGTTTGGGTTGGGTACAGGCTACTGTACAGTAATTTTTTCTCCTGAATTCTCACTTGAGACTCTTCACATAGGGTGAGAATTTTGGGGATTTGGCTATTTGTTTCCCGCCCTCAGCATTTTGGGGGCATCAAAAGAGTTTACATTTAGTCATTTGAATAATAATAAAGTTAAATTGTACAGATTAATTTTTAAATTGGTTTGAATAACCTCAGTAGATTTAATTTTCCCTTTAAAAACAGTCTACTATTGGAGTTACTTTTCAGCTTTTTTAAAGTAAAGTTCGATTTAGCTGATGACTGAAATGTAGTACTACAAGTTGGATAAATAAAACATTTCAACTTGAACTTGTTAGATTTTTATATGCCCAAGTTTCCTATTTTTTCACATAAACATACGTTTTATCTGTGAAGATGTCAAAGTGCATTTCAAAAAATGTTGTATACAGCTGTTAAAAAGTCTGTCCACTGTATAAGCAAACTAGCAACTGTCATATTATATGCCTCATCTTTCATATGCCTGTGCATTGTTGCTGACCAAGAGCTAATGAAAATCTGGGCACTTGTGCTGACATGTTTGTGAGAAGAAGGGGAAAGGGATGCCTCCTTTTGTTCCTGAGCCCTGATGGTCACTTTTTTCTTTGAAGGTATGGGATGAAATCTATACATCTCATGTTTACAAATAAACTGCTTATGGTATCATAAGCATTGCTTTCTCAATAGCCTTGCTTCATTAAGCTTATCTACATGCTCCTAAAAATTGTATTTAAAGATTTCAAGAAATATGGCAAGAGTTCAGTCAATCTAGTATTGCAGAAATACTTTTATAAATTACTAGTCCAGGCACTGTCTATAAAAGCTTCTATAAAAAATTAAACAATGTTTACTATTTTCATATTCAAGCTTTGATTTAAACACCAAGACACTTGTTAATGAAATTATCCTCTCTCTCGCTTTAGGATATATGGTAAAAGAGTATATATAAAAGACCATTTTTTTCTGTGGCACTGCTTTGGATGAAGAGCAAGACCTTTTATTTGCCATTTACCTTCATAAGCATCTATCTGTGATTTGCCTCCCCTGTAGTCAAAGTTCAGTTTCTCAGATGAACCAATCAATAACTGTCTACATAAGTAAGATGCCCATTTCAGTTTGGCTTATACAAAAGATTGTATTGGTCGTTGTATAGAAATACAACAGAAGTAAGATGGCTACGCTAAATACACACTTTTTGACAAATATTACAGGAACCGTCGCTGCTGCTACTACCACAGAGAATTACAGGAAACCACATAAAGGAGTACAGGTTGCTTAACGGAGCTCATTCTAGCCAGTTGCCCATAGTTGTAGATTGTCTCAAACAGCCTTCAGATGCCAGAAAAGTGCACTCTACTTTTCATATGATGATTTTTCTGTAGTATGCAGTCTGTCCACAAATTAACAAGACAAAATGTATCTGAAACCGATGAGCAGTTAATGCTATGTGAGATTTTCCATTTGTCAACATACATGGCCATTTCAGTAGATTATCAATTGGAAATATTCAGTTCCTCCATTTTTTTGCAAACATGTCTATTGGCTTCTCCTTAATACTCTTAATAAATGCAAACATCTTGAGGCATATTTGAATTAACACATTTACTGGGCATTTCCAGCTCTTTTTCCAGTACCAAAAGTAAAAAATATATATAATGTAGTTAGACATCTAAAGGATTAAAAACCTGCACAAATTAGATATACATTTCATAGTTAATGTTTATCTTCGTTGAACATTTTAATCTACTTATGACTAGTGGACCATTATTAATATTTACTCATCTATTTTCAAAGTGCTGTATAAATGTTAACCTTCAACACTGATTTGATTTGAACCAGTTGGACAAGATTACCTGTGCTACCACTCAGGCAACTGTCCTGCAATCACAATCTGTGCAGGTGCACCTTCAGCCCTTCAGAGGGACTGCAGAGGTGCTGGGTCCTGCCCACGCAGAGCCCCATTGAAGGTACAGAGCTCTAACCAATGACAAATCCTGTTCTGTGATTGGGGCATTAATGATAGCATATGTAACTTTTTCTGACCCAAATAAAATGTATGGAATGTAAATATTTGTACAGCCCTTTGTAAAGGTAAAGGGCCTGGTAAGTGTTCAGCATTATATTCCATCCTCATTTCACCACCTTCTGTCAGCACATTTGTTCAGTGAGCTAAAGAGTTGTCTTGTAAGTACTACAAAACCACTTATAGATAAGCAAGTGTTCTTTCATGAGCAGGTTAACCAGTTTAATGGTGACATGTAAGAAAAAAGGCTTCAAGATGAAGATTTGATTAAATGTCTAAGTTAGTTTTATTTGTTTAGCAGGTGGGTGAACCGAGGAATGGATGTAGTTTTGGTACAATGAAAAGGATGGTGAATCTCAGAAAGTTAATGTCCCCTTTACATGCAAAGACCTCTTGTCTTATAATGACTGAGTACAGAACACATGGCTGGGTATTGATACTGGAAGGGAGATGGGGAGGGTACAAAATTGAATACCAAATGTGAAAAGACTCCTATTGCTAATTGTTTGAAAGGGGAAGACTAATGAGGGAGGGTTAGTCATACCTTACCTCATTACACTGTGGTGGTATATGAATCAGGAGGCTGAGGAACAAAGACTTTGTCAGCATTGGAGCTGTCCTTTTGGAAGGTAGACATGACAGGTAATAAACCTATGTGGTAAAAAATGAGTTGGTAGAGACCAGAGGGCTAGATGTAGATCACATACGATTCTAAACCTAAGAAGTTTTCGTATTTCACTTACACACGCGTACGTGCAAAGAGCAGCAATGTGGCTCACAAGAGAGCACCAGCCCCAAAAATGCTAACAGTGCAGAATGATTGCAGGGGACAGATGATGATAAACTGGCCAAAATGAGTGTGTTAGAAATATAAAAATAGATGGCAGCAGATAGTATGACGAACTAAAGACAGCAAGCCACACACCTAAGATTGGAGTAATTTTCCTGAAAAAGATGTGATTATAAACATGTATTTGATATACAGGAGTGAACCTCTGGATAAAGAGTGCAGTGGTGCAACTGGGGATAATATTCAAAAGCATTTATATTCATATCACAAAAGTAGAGTTTTGATAGCCTTCGTGCCAATTATTGCTGAATATAACATTTGAAGAACTTACGGATCAACTTATTTGTAAAGGTTTGACACTGAGCATCGCCGCATGAGAGTAGTGACAGTAAACCGTGACACTGCTGTTTCATATTTATTCTCATTACTTCTGTATTTTGTCCAATGTACATGTCACCTGAAGAATTACAAGCTCAGCTTCTGCTCTGGAATTACTACTGCTCTGTTTGTATATAAGTGCCTACACTACAGGCGATGGAATCAGAACAGGTGAGGTAGGAGACAATTGAGCATGCTTTTCATAGCTGTATCTTTAGGCAATGCTTGGTCAGTGTAAATTTGTTAGTGAGCTATTCAATAGGTCTCTGAAAACACCCAATGCCTTTTGCAAACAGATCAATACTTACATTAGGGAGGGCAGTCTATAGGGCCACCTTTAAATGTGCAATCCCCCTGCCCCTCAAAAACTCTGGTGTTTGCATGCAAATAATTGTCATTTATCTCCATCTACTCTTCCATATTCTACATAAGTGATTGAAATGCTCCTGAAGAACACATTTCAAACAGCTGATCTGTCAACTCCATAGACCCTTGAATTGGATTTCAGACCAGATACAGCACTGAGATGGTGCTGATCATGACCACAAACCTCATGGTTGACTGGGTGACCTGGTAGGGTAGAAAGAATCACACTGTGCTGGCCCTGATCGTTAGTCTCATGTTGTAACCCACTCAAGGGGATACCCAAAGCTGTGAACCACTGTATTGCCTCTGTGCCTCATCAAGTGAGAGATTTGTCGAAGACTAGAGTGTGTTAGCTCCTTGCAACCCAGTCTGTCCACCTCCCCAGCAAGGCTCTCAGCACAAACCTTGCCTAGCAAGTAACAATCAGTGAACTCCATCCAGTCCCACCCTCAGATGTTTCTCTGCAATACACAGACTACCCCTGTGCACTCACAGAAGATACTAAGTTTGCTGCTCTGATGAAGAGTCAGTAGATCAGTTTCTTAATTTAACTGAGGTAAATACACATGACCCTTTAAACATAGCACTGAGACGGTTAATAGTAAAAGTAAAAGTTTATTAATTAAAAAAACATGGATTACATGTGTGGAAGTCGGTAAAGGGAATTTGGATGCAGGCCTCTATATGAGCAAGAGTCAGGCTAACTCTAGCTGTGATTACACGAGATTTGTAGAAGCGGGGACTCTGTGAGGCGAAGGAAAAATAACTATGAGAGAGGTTACTGTAACCTTGTATTAGATAAGAATAGAATGTAGACCATAACAAAATTAATGAGGAAAACAAGATAACAAGAAAGAATATATGTATAAACAAATTGCAGTTGTTGATCATTACTATATGTAACAAAAAGTATAAATGCTTGCCTTAATTGTTTATCTTTGACAGACCTGCCTAGGAGGGGGAAACCCTGTGTCCTAGTGCACTCTCTCCTCTTTGCAATTGCTTAGGTTAATAAAGTGTATCTTGCCTTGCTGCACCCAAAATAAGAGTGAGAACTCTGTTTTTCTCCGACACATGATACCAAGCAAAAGAGAGGAAGGCAGAGATGGTTACAACCAAATACAAGTGAAAACACACATCTAAAAGACTACAACTTAACCTAGCAAGATGCAGTCTTTATTCAAGCAGGTTTTTCTCACCCGCTAGTCTCCTTTCCTGCTTTTCACTGGCCAGGATGGATCACAGAGATCAAATTGCTTGGTTTCTTTGTCTCCTGAGATGAAAGATAAAGATGGAATCTCTCTCCATTCCTTATATCCCCAAAGGAATGTCTTTGTTTTACAAGTCAGGAAGGCCTCGCCATGTTAATTCTGTCTCTGAAGTTCAGGATCATGAGAGCCCCTGCCAGTTCAGCTCAATGGTTTTATTTACTGCTAATACGTAAATTAAGGTAAAGCCACATTCCTTTGTCTAGGGTAGACCTGTTTATCACCTTTACCTAGGCTAAGCTGCTGTCTTGTCTTAGCCATGTTTTTGTAATATAAGAATGTTTATACTGGATCAGACCAATAATGTATCTAGCCCAGTATCCTGTCTTCTGACACTGGCTGGTGCCAGATGCTTCAGAGGGAATGAACAGAACAGGGTAATTGTAGAGTAATCCTCCCCTGGCATCCAGTCCAAGCTTCTGGCAGTCAGAAGTTTAAGGATACCCAGATCATGGGGTTGCATCCCTGACCATCTTTGCTAGTAGATGGACCTATCCTCCATGAGGTTATCTAATTTTTTTAACTCAATTCTACTTTTTGCCATCACAACATCTGGTAACAAATTCCACAGGTAGACTGTGTGTTGTGTGAAGAAGTGCTTCCTTTGGTTAGTTTTAAACCTGCTACCTATTAATCTCATCAGGTGAGCCCTGGTTCTTGGGTTACAGGGAGGGACAAATAACACTTCCCTATTCACTTTCTCCACACCGTTCATGATTTTGTAGACTTTTATCCCCGCCTTAGTTGTCTCTTTTCTAAAATGAACAATCCTAGTCTTTTTAATCTTTCCTCATATGGCATTTGTTCTATAACCCTAATTATTTTTCTTGCCCTTCTCTGTACCTTTTCCAATTCTAATATATCTTTTTTGAGGTGGGGCAAGAACTGCATGTAGTATTCTAGGTGTGGGTGTACCATGGATTCATACAGTGGCATTATGATGTTTTCTAATCTACCCCTTTCCTAATGGTTCCTAAAATTGTTAGCTTTTTTTTTGACTGCTGCTGCACATTGCACAGCTGTTTTCAGGGAGCTATCCACAACAATACCAAGATCTTTCTTGAGTGATAACAGCTAAATTAGAACCCATTATTTTGTATGCATAGTTAGGAATATTTTTTCCAATCTGCATTACTTTGCACTTATCTACCTGGAATTTCATCTGCTGTTTTGTTGCCCAGTCATCCAGTTTTCTGGGAACCCTTTGTAACTCTTTGCAGTCAGCTTTGAACTTAACTATCTTGAGTAATTTAGTATCATCTTCCAACGTTACCACCTCACTGTTAACCCCCCTTTCCAGATCATTTGAGAGTATGTTGAACAGCACTGGTCCCAGTACAAATCCTTGGGGGACCCTACTATTTACATCTCTCCATGAAAACTGACCATTTATTCATACCCCTGTTTCTCTATCTTTTAACCAGTTATTGATTCATGAGAGGACCTTTCCTCATATCCCATGACTGCTTACTTTGCTTAAGAGCCTTTGGCGTGGAACTTGTTAAAGGCTTTCTGAAAGTTCAGGTACACTAGATCGCCCTTGTCCACATGCTTGTTGACACCCTCAAAGAATTCTTCTAGACTGGTGAGGCATGATTTTCCTTTACAAAAGCCATGTTGCTTCTTCCCCAACATATCATGTTCATCTATGTGTCTGATCTATTTTTACTATATTTTCAACCAATTTACCTGGTACTGAAGTTAGGCTTACTGACTTGTAAGTGCCAGGATTGCCTCTGGACCCTTTTTTAAAAATTGGCACTAATTTAGCTACCCTCTAGTCATCTGCTACAGAGGCTGATTTAAGTGATAGGTTACATGCCACAGTCAGTAGTTCTGCAATTTCATATTTGAGTTCCTTCAGAACTCTTGATAGTGAATACCATCTGGCTCTGGAGACTTATTACTATTTAATTTATCAGTTTGTTCCAAAACCTCCTCTACTGACATCTCAATCTGGGACATTTCTTCAGATTTGTCACCTAAAAAGAATGACTCAGGTGTGGGAATCTCCCTCACATTCTCTGCAGTGAAGACCAATGCAAAGAATGCATTTAGCTTCTTTGCAACGGGCTTGTCTTCCTTGTGTGCTCCTTTAGCACCTTGATCACCTAGTGACCCCACTGATCATATCAAGGGAATTCATAGCCTTCACATATGTTAACACATGCATTTTACAATTATATTAATAACCAGCATGGCGTTAGCTTTTATATGTCACCTCACAAGGCATATTTTGTATAGATACTATTGTAGTAGTGTGTAGGGTGTGAATACAGAGGTGCCTAGGGACACACATACCATAGAGGTTTGTGATTACTGCTACTTCCTCACCTCAAGAGCATCCACTCCTAGTGTCCTGTAATCACCCCTGTTCTTCCTATTCAACATCTATATTTAATCCCGTAGAATAAGCTTGTATGTACTTCTGCATATTGCTGGTACTGATGATGTAACTTCACATCAGGCACGGCCCCGTTACTGAGTGCCTGAGTAACAGTAAAACCCCTATTAGTTAAATCCAGTGAAGACATAGGAGGTGATAATGGAAAGAGGAAAGTGTTTTCAAGTACTGGCCCTAATCATAACATTACCCTTCTTCAAAGGTGTCTGTTCTCTGAGCACCAGTGTGGATGGAGTCTTGGGGGTCCTGAAGGACTCCTTAGTGGCACCAGTAACTAGAAGCGCCTTTCAATATCTGCAGCCAGGCATGAGACTGCCCTTTTTCTGCTATGGACCTAGCCACAGTAGTCCATATATTTGTCACTTCCAGGATCAACTACTGCAATAAACTGTATGGGGATGAAAGCGAATGCCAAGAACAAGCAGCGGCCAGTGAGACAGGGTAATGAACTTGCTACCCTGGACGCCTCACTATTAGCAGGCTGTATTTAACAGCTGGATCTTCAGTGTGGTTGGACCCATCTAGGGCAGGCTACTTTTCTCTGTGACCATAAAGCTACATTAATGAAAAACACTACATCTGACTGCACTTAGAATGAAATTTGCATATGTACCCCATGACTACTCTTTTTGTTGGTCTGCATGCACCCATAACCACCCAGAAAACTTTTTACCAAGCAGTCACTTAAGATACTGCACAAGGAAGGGGCAGAATTTGACACTGGCAGACCAGGTGCCAGCTCATGCCAAGGTCTGTAGGCCTCACTTAACGCTGATAAAGTCATAGCTGGAAACCATCTGGCTCAACTGTGTGTTAGCATTGATAAAATAGGTATTAGATTTATAGACGTGTGTTTGGACCTTATGAAATGTTTGACGAGCTGCTACATGCATCAATCTCACTTATAATATCTGTATACCATGTTATAAGGTAATAATTAAATGTTTTGCTCTGTAACTATATAAGTGTTTGCTATGAAAATGGAAACCCCCTCAGGAGAGAAGTAATACCAAGTGTGAAATACTAAATACTAAGTGTGAAATACTCACAAGAGGAGTCATTTCCTGCTCAACAAAAGAAGCCCTACAGACACCAGATGAACCAGTGTGGAAATTCAGTGGACAAAGGACTTTGTTTATTGCTCCCCGCACACTCATGAAGAGGGGATGTGCACAAACCCTGGTCCTATCACAGTTTGACCCGGGGAAAGGGAATAAAAATCCCTGTCAAGAAGAAATTATCCTTGTGCTGCTTGGACTTCAGGCAGAGGGCAAGACTTCTAAGCATAAGCAAGGGATCCCTAGCTGTTTAGCCCTAAAGGTCATATAGAGCTTGTACATTACAGCTGCTTCTATTACATTCTGAAACCTAAGACTGTAACTCATTTGTGTGTATGGTTATCTGCTTTAATCTTGTAAATAATTCCCATTTTTTCCTAGTTAATAAACCTTTAGTTAATTATAGGATTGACTACAAACATGGTCTGGTGAGATCTAGGGTGCACTTGCCCTGGGGTAATTGATTGGTCCTTTGGGACTGAGAGTAAACTGAATATTGTTGTGATGTTTGGTATAAGAAGGGATCATCTATCACAAAGGCAGGCTTGCCAGGGGGCAAGATAGACTGGGACTGTCTGGGACTCCAGGGTAAAGCTGTTGCAGTGCTTGAGAAGTTCACACTTGATACTTGATAGGTTTCAGTGTAGTAGCCGTGTTAGTCTGTGTCAGCAAAATGAAAATAAGAAAGAAAAACTTGTAGCACCTTAGAGACTAACAAATTTATTTCAGCATAAGCTTTCGTGGGTTAGTACCCACTTCATCGGATGCATCGGATTACATCTAAATATAGAACACACCACCAGTTTGTGGTCTCTGCCCCTACTTCTTGGCACTTTGCCCCGAGGTTGTCACTCACGGTTGTTTGCAACTCCAGACAACTTGACACAGAGAATGATGTCAAGAAGATAAATGTTTGCTGTTTTGCTGCACTATTATGCAAAAATAAATTGATTTTTAAAATTCCACTTCTGCTTATAGCCACTCAAATGCAGTACTTTCTCTCGCAGGAGTTGGCTTTTCCCAGTCTTTGTGGGCCTTGCTGCCAATGAATTTATTTCATGGTTGTCCTTGACTTACCAGGCTTCTGGACTGCCATTTTTCTGGCAGGGTACTGTTACCGAAATATCGGGTCCGTCTAGCTGAGAGCCAATAACAGCAAGACAGGGATAAGGAAAATAATACTTTATTCTATAGAATAAGGAGAGTCTGTCCAGTGACAGGACTCTAACACAGAAATTACAGGTCTTTTATACACACTTAGACAAAGCCCTGGTGTGTTAACATTTGATTGGTGGTTACCAGATCTCAGATGTCTGTTATCTGGTCAGTAAAAACTGGTATAACAATGGCTGTTACCAAGCCAGAGTGATTAACATAAAAACAGCATTTTTCCCCAATGCGAGCACAAGCACCTCCCAATTCAGCATTCATAGCATCTAACACATGTCTATTTTGCAATGTAACTTCTGCTATTTTATCTATGTTTAACGCTGGTTGCTAGGTTTTCCTGTAGAGTACATGCTGGACTAGAACAGATTTTCAAATAGAAATGTTTCTCCTGCTGACTTCACATTGACTCAGCGGGATTTTTTTTTAAACTTAATTGAATAAGACTTTGCTTTTACAATCCCTTTCTGATGCAAAGGACATAATTAATCTCACAAATTGGAGTAAAGCTGAAGCCTGGTTACTGGAAAACAGTAACTGCTACTTCTACCAGTTACAGCAGGCACTCTGCTCTGCAGTGGAGTTGCTGTGGGTGACAGAAGGTGGACGGAATGACAGACATTCAAAAATTGTCTAAATTGTTGTTCTATCATTCCTGCAGTTGTGCTCTGAGCACATCCTTGTAAAGGATTTTAATTTTTGAAGATGAGTTTGGGCTGTTAGAAAATCAAACCAATGCCCATGTGCCTGTGTGAGAGGGGAAAAAACCCAGTTTAGCAGCTCTGATCTCTCCCCAGCTCCATGTTGAATGAGGGAAGGTGAAGGGCAGTGGGCACATCCACAATTGTGTGGGTATTTCTCCCCTAACAGAGGGTAGATCCTTTTGCTGCTCAATCAGCAGAGGAACACGGGGGAGTGGGCCTGTGTAATGATCCCTCTGCCCAGCAAGGAGTGCCACCACTAGGGTTGCCACACCTCCAGGATGGGCCTGGAGTCTCCAAGAATTAAAGATTATGCCATGTGATGAAACCTCCAGGAATATGCCAAGCCAAATATGGCAACCCTAGCCACTACCCAGAGGCTCTGCCAGCGGGGGCTGTTCTCCTGGGCAAACGCTATGTACCAAACCCTACTCCTGTGCTTCTGGCTGTGCTGCCAGCACTCAGCCTCCTGCTAAAGGCCCGTGTGCAAAGGCCGCGGGGCGCCCGACGTGCTTCGGGGCCATAGAGCCCCGCGCCCTCAGCCACCTCCGGGGGTCGGCTTATGTAGCTGGCCGCTTTCCCGCCCGTGCGCTCCACTGGGGTTAGGCGCCAGGTTCAGTGTGTTCCCGGCGCCCGGGGGCAGACGTTCTCGTACCCACGCTTGCCTGACAAGGCCAAGACGAGGTAGGACTGAATCCCGCCCCCCGAGCTCCGGGGTGCTGGTTTCTGGGCCCGGGCTCTGAGGATCAGCGCAAGCTGCCGCCGCGGCGCCGCTCGCTGTTCCCGCGCTAGGCTGAGCGCCGCGAGGGCCGCGCAGGGGGCCGGGGTCAGGCCCCGTAGCTGTGAGCGCCGGGCCGGGATTGGAAGCCGGGTCCCTCTCCAGGGGCAGCGCTCGGCACACGTGCGGCTGGCGCTGGGCGGGGCCTGGGTCGTCGCCGAGCTGAGCGCTGAACCAGACGGGCGTCTCGGCTGAGTCGGCTCCCCACCGGCCCCTCCCGGCTGGTGGCAAGCGAGTTACCCACACACGTGCGGCGCTGATCCCGCCGTCTCCGCTCCCCTCCCCCGGGTGGGGCTGGCGTCCCCCCACCCCCCGCTCAGGATGGCATTCCTTTCCTTTCGATGGCATTAATCCGGAGCATAATCAAGCGCTTCCTGGAACACGTCTCCGGGGGCCGATAATCCCGGGCCAAGCTGTCCCTAGAGGAGATTGCCGCGCTCGGGGGCGGGATCAGCCGGCTGCCGCGGATCAGCGGGGTCACTTCTGAGCGGGCGAGTCTCCCAGCCATGAGGGGCTGCTGGGGGAGCAGCGAGCTCGCTCCCGCTAAGCGGCTTAGCTCCCGGCAGATGTGGTCAGGCTCCCAGCCGGCTCCGATCATTGGCGGAGGGAGAGGCCGAGAGGCCCGGGGAACGGGAGACCCCTCTAGCTCGTGGGGAAGAGGAGGGGGCTTGCACTGGTGACTGGCACCCTCCGCCTTGCACCATGCAGGGGGAGTGAAGAGTTGCACGGCGGCGTCTCGCCTCAGCAGGGGAGCTCCGGACCCCGGCTGAGGGGAGCTTGGCAGCTGGAGTGGAGGGAGTTTGTCTCCGATCGCCCCCTTCCTCCTCCTCCCTTCACACCCTCTGCTGCTCTTGCTGCCAGGCTGGGGCAGCGCTTGCCGGTGGTCTAGGGGGAGATGGCGAAAATCAGGGTGTCTTACGAGTACACAGAAGCCGAAGACAAAAGCATCCGGCTCGGCTTGTTCCTGATCGTCTCCGGCATCGTGTCGCTCTTCATCCTGGGTTTCTGCTGGCTCAACCCCGCTTTGCAGGATTTGCAAGGCAAAGCTGCCAACTGCACGGTGCTCTCGGTGCAACAGATCGGGGAGATGTTTGAATGCACGTTCACGTGTGGCACGGATTGCAAGGGCACCTCGCTGTACCCCTGCCTCCAGATCTATGTCAACAACTCGGAGTCCAACTCCAGGGCGCTGCTGCACCAGGACGAGCACCAGCTCATCACCAACCCCAAGGTAAACTTGTGCCAGGGAGAGAAGGGCAGGGGGAGGCCCCGGGGCGCCTGTAACGTCCCAGCTGCGGAAACAGAGAAGCCAGCCCCTGCTTTGGGGTTTGTCTCCGTATCCCGGGGGTGGGGGTGGGGAACTCACGGACACTGGATCTAATGGCCTGAATAGCAAAAGCAGATCAGCCACTCGCGTCCTACTGCCCCCTCTTCGCTCCGGCGGTGCCGCCGCCCGTTGCTGGACGCCCGCGCTGCCGCCGGCTGTCAGTAGCTCACTGAGGCGCTGCAGCCTTTGGAGCCGCTTCGCACCCGCCTCCCGTAGGACGGCAACGTTTTACCTCCAGAGTTAACTTCTTTCGTGGATAAACTCGGCCTCTGGCCGCTCCTCTTCCCCGCCCCGGAATGGACCGACCTGCTCACAGGTTCTCTGAAAGTGATCACAGGGCTAATGAGAAGAAGAGTCTGGAGTTTCCCCCCACCCTTTATTGTTAATCGTGTCCAGTAAAAGAGCCAATAATTGATGGGAGCTTGAAGCCGCGGGATCCATCAGGCTGCGGGGATAGCGACCCCAGGCTTGTGGCTGAGACCCGATCTACCAGGACCTCCACACTCGGCCAGAGAGAAACACCATTGACAACGGATTGCGACCTCCCCTTGGTGCAATCTATCCCCCGGCTGCTCGGAGAGAGAGGGGCAGAGGTCCGGAGAGGAGGCGCGCTGCGGGCGGCAAAAGAATCGCACGCAGTCAGCTGCGTTTGCGTTTCATTCGCGGTTATTGCGGATTGATGTTTAGATCCGAGGTTCTTCCTTCCAAACCCGGCTGCTCCGTATTGATCCCTGCAAGGAAATCCCCGTTCCAGGGAAACGATTGTAAAGTTACAAATCCAGCAATATGAGGGAGAGCCAGTCGGAAAAGAAGTCCACTCCAGCAACTAGCAATTAAACAAGAAAAAGTATGTGAAAGGGAAGGCCAGTGTATTCTTTGCTTTGAGCATATGCCAGGAAGATTCCACCTTTGCAACCCCTTCATTAAACCAACCAAACAAAAAACCTTTCTCCTGGGATATGAGGTGTGTTGCTGTGGCTGTGTTTGTAAAATACGATCCCTGCCCTTCCAGTTTACTCTAAGTGTAGTAGCTAGCAAAGGAGTTGAGCACTTTTTTCTAAGTTGGCACACAGTTAATATAAGCAAGTGGAAGGAAGGGTAAAAAACCCACAGCTGTTGCAGCGAGGTAAGCATTGAGTGTGTATTTATGCTATGAGAATTACTATCCCCTTTTTATATTTCAAGTGCTACAAAAGGAAATGCTTATCTTCATGTTTTTGCTTTAAAGTTTTTGTCTCTTACATTTGGCTCCTACTTGAAAGTTCCTGATCTAGATTAGCTGGCAGGCTATAGTATGGTGTGATTCATAGCTATGTCTCAAAGCTGCAAGTCTCCAATGCATTGTTGTGCATAACAATACCATTGTGGATGAACAAGGGAGTGCCAAATATTCAAGGGGGATATAGTTACAGGCATTTATGAATGGGTACACAACTCTGAGAATGGAAACCTGAAAGTTAAATTAAAAATGTAGAACACTTAGACGAGAAATGAAAGTGGTGCATGAAGAGTTAAGTACATAAGGGAGAGCGTGAATGAAGTGTGCCTACTCCACTCCCTGAAAGTCTGCACTGTGTCAGTTACAAAACACGAAAAAAACTTACTTCAGTGCTAACAAAAGCATTTTAGGATAATCCTGGATTCAGCTATACATCAAGGGAAACGTAAGGAATCTTGAAGAAAATCTGGAAAAGGTCACATTCATGAGTATGAAATTAGGGAGCTCTGTCGATATGCTTTTAATGTTTCTCTTCATAATGTGGCTTAATCCAGAGTTTTGTAATATGTGCAAGATGGGATACTTTCAGCAATCAACCTGTTTGTCTTCTGTATCTCGGAGCTAACGCAAGAAGTCATGCTTGACTACTCTTCTTAAGCAATGGCCAAGAGATTAGAATGTCTGACGCACTCCGCAAAGGACATCTATTAGAATTCTTCAGACCAGGAGAGCTGCAGCAGATATGAAATTCTGGAAACACCATTGATGAACTAAAGGTAATATAATATAGTACTGCCATAAGTGAGGTAAGTACCTCATTTTCTCAGTACTAAATTAGTTGCAGACAGAAGCTTTGAGGAACTAACCTGAATGAAAGATACAAGAAATTATGCAGAGAAGATTCAGGAGACTAAAGATTTATTACACCTGTACTGCACAGCAAGTATTCTGGGAGCTCCATTTAGGGATCCAAAGTTACGATTTGAGTTAAGTGAACATTAATAGAATTCAAGTTTGTTCTGCAATAATGGTCTCTGCATCAGCTAGGAAAACTCACTGAAGCCACAATATTCATTTTAGAAGTGGTTATGCACCATTACTTGGCAAAAGTGTGTGTTTTCCTGACATTGCTATGGATCTAAGTGTGTGTTTGAGAGAGAGAGATTTTAAAATTTCTAAAACACCTACTTGGAATCTTTCATCTTCCAGATGGATTCTAGGATGGCACCATGGTAGATCTCAGCACTGCTTTATCAGTGCAGCTAACCAGAAAATAAGAAATTAACTAAAACACAGTTTTCCTGTATATCTATTATTTTTTTAGTGGCAAATGGTTTTTAGGCAATTTTTGCTTGTATGGTCATAAATAACTTGAGCTCATAAATAATGAGCTTTGATATCAAATCTGAACAAAATTATAAAAATGAGCTTCTGCTATGCCTAACATCACAATTATCAATTATTATTACTGTTATGTATTTATTTTTATAATGCCCAAAAGTGCAAGGTACACTTTACAGAACAGAATCATTAGCATCTTGCCTCAAAGAGCTTATAGTTTTAAGACATCAGAAAATGTTTTTAAGCAAGCATTCCTCAGCACTGTTTGCATTCTAAATATTGCAGCAGAGAACTTGAAAGTGAAACTGACTGAATAAAAACATAATTGACTTAATATTTCACTCTTTTAAATTTAGTAAACTAAGATATTGAGGTATTGTTTAGGTAAAACGGGGAAGGAAATTTGTTTGAAATGTGATTTGACATTGACCCTTCCATTTTTTGTAGATTTTTTTTTTAAAGCACTTCTTAATGAGTAAGACAACTTTCCAGCATTCTGATTGGCTGGAGGAAATTTTGTTCAGTATAATGTATATTTACAAAAGGGAGAAAGTTCCTGAAAATCTGACAAAAACAACAAGGAGTCCGGTGGCACCTTTAAAGACTAACACATTTATTTGGGCATAAGCTTTCATGGATAAAAAACCCACTTCTTCAGATGCATGGAGTGAAAATTACAGATGCAGGCATTATTATACTGACACATGATGAGAAGGGAGTTACCTTACAAGTGGAGAACCAGTGTTGACAGGGCCAATTCAATCAGGTTGAATGTGGTCCACTCCTAGTAATTGATGAGGAGGTGTCAATACCAATACCAGGACCTCCACACACAGCCAGAGAGAAACACCATTGACAACGGATTGCGACCTCCCCTTGGACCTCCCCTCGGTGCAATCTATCCCTGGGCTGAGAGAGGGAAAGTTGCTTTTGTAGTAATGCCCAAGCCAGCCACTCCCAGTCCCTATTCAAAATATAAAAATGATTCCTTGTTGTTTTTTGTGGATATAGACTAGCAGAGCTACCCCCCTGATACTTGAAAATCTGACCGAATTAGTTTGCTAAAAGAATGAGAAGTTAAAGTGCAGAAAACTTAAAAGGGCTTCAGTAAAACATGTTTTGTGCCAGTTTTTGTTTGTGCCCTGAAAGAAGAAACATGTACTAAGGTCTTTTTATTCCCTCCCCGCCGCGCCCCCCCCCCCCGCCCCCAGACAAAACTGATGAGCAAGGAGAAAGAGGTGGGGAGAGGGCAGAAGTCAGTACCGGGGAAAGTAGGGCACTAAAATCTAATAGGAATTGGATGAAGGAGTAGGGAAAGGTAAGTAGCTCATTGCTATGAGCTTGATCCTGTACCCATTGAAGTCACTGCTAAACCTCCCATTGGCTTCAGTGGGGCAGGATAACACCCTATATCATGGAGTGAGACATTAAACCATAAGCTTCTTGCAGCCCTGCCAGGCTGGTTTATAGACCGACACACATTTTGTTTAGAATAGACATTGGTGAGAGTCATTTGGCAAGGAACAAAAATGTACCATGTGTACCTCAAACTGTTCCAACCACCCTGCTTTACTTCCTTTACAGTAGGGATGTTGGTAGTCAGTAGAGCTGTGTGAATATTGGATTTTTCTGGTTCACTGTCATTTCTGAAAAATGAAAATGTCAGTTTCCAGGAGAACTGAAAACATTTTTTTTTTTTCAAAATTTGTGGTGAATCATACATTTGAAAGAAAATTAGTTTGGGTTGAACAAAATGTTTTGTTTAGATTTTGAGCAATTAATTTTTTTAATCTTTAATGTTTTTAATTAAACTATTTCTAGACAAAATAATTTTGAATAATAAAACTAAAACATTTCATTTTGAAATGCTTGAAATGAAATTTTGAATTGGAGGGGAGGGGGGGGTTTAAAAAATTGTTTTTACCAAAACAATGCGGCAAAATCAACATGAATTTGTGAAATGTGTGACTGTCACCAAATCTGCTTTTTTCACGTCAAAAAAAAGTTTAGGTTGAAAAATTTAACCCAGCTCTAGCTGTGAGTAACATGATGGGCAAAAGAAGCCCCTGAGTTATAGTTAGGGTCCTACCAAATTCACAGTCCATTTTGGTCAATGTCACAGTCATAGGATTTTAAAAATAGTAAATTTCATGATTTCAGCTACTTAAATCTGAAATGTCATGGTGTTGTAATTGTTGGGGTCCTGACCCGAAAAGGAGCTGGGAGGGTGTTGTAGGGGGAGTTGCGGTACTGCTTCCCCTACTTCTGTGCTGCTGCTGGTGGCGGCGCTGCCGTCAGAGCTGGAGAGCTGCGGCTGCTGGCTGGGACCCCAGCTCTGAAGGCAGAGCTGCTGCCTGCGGAGCTGCGCCCTCAGTCAGCAGCCACCACTCTCCAGCTGGCCAGCTGTGAAGGCAGCAACGCAGAAGTAAGGGTAGGGTGGCATGGTATGGTATTGTCACCTTTACTTCTGCGCTGCTCCTGATGGGGCGCTGCCTTCAAGAGCTAGGCGCCTGGCCAACAGCCACTGCTCTCCAGCCGCTCAGCTCTGAAGGCAGTGCAGAAGTAACCCTGCAACCCCCCTGCAACTCTCTTTTGGGTTATCAATTTGATAAATGCTGGTCTCCCCCGTGAAATCTGTATAGTATAGGGTAAAAGCACACAAAAGACCAGATTTCACTGATGGAGACCAGATTTCATGGTCTGTGATGCGTTTTCCGTGGCTGTGAATTTGGTAGGGCCCTAGTTCTATTACATTGCAGAACACTGACTTTGCTCAAGTGTCCACAGAGGGCAGCATTTTCCAGGCCCCTTTACTTGAGATGCTTTTTGGATGTTACCCATTAGATAAGCAGCCCCCAAAAGGGAAAAAAGGCTTGATCCAAAGCCCCAGCAAGCAGAGGCTGCTTTCATATTACAGCTACTGTTGAAATCAGCAATCTTAGTCTATCAGTGCACTGATTTGTTAACCTTTGGTAAGACACTCTTTTTCCTCTGCTCTCCAAGGCTGTTGAGGAGGGGGTTGGCTGAGGTGTATGTTGATGGGCAACTCATTATTTGGTTGGTGATTTTAAGTTTATGGGGATAGGCAGGCAGAACATTATATGGGCACCTGTACATAAATGTAGTTTAGAAACTTGAAGAAACAAATAAATATACATCTACATATTGCTGTTTACTTTAAAAGTAGCAACATATATGGTTTGTATCCATTGCAATTTTTTTTTAAGTTTAATGTCTTTGTCTTAGGCAATAGTGTTCTTTTTAGTTTTGTCATCAAATCTCATAGGCTTTAAAAGCTTTCCAAATGTTATGGTAATATAGAATAGCCATATTAACAGATTATAAATGTGGTTTGGTTTAGTTTAGTGATTTTAGTCAAGAATATTTTATGAATGAACAATCGGACAGCTGTGTCAACCCCAAATGTTTTTATCAAAGTTATGGCTTGCAGCAGTAGACATGCAGTATGTTAATCGACTGGGTATACTCTTATTAACCATAGCAAAAATCCTGAACAATTTGTTTTTAATCGTCTTAAAGTTTATTAAAAGACGCTTTATTTTCCATACCCTGGTTTAATTATTCACTAGGGTATCTGTATCTTCTGTGTGAATCAGTAGTGTGAAAAATGTGTGCTTTGGTCTCATTACAAACTTTCTACACAACAAAACTGAATTAGTGGCAACCTAGCCCTTCCAAAAACAGTGCTTTTGGACTGTGAAAATATTTTCTAAATTCTATAGTTTAGCATTCCACCTTAGATTAGTAAATTCAGGTATCTATATTGCCATGCTAGCAAGTATTTTATGTTTCGAACAGAGATCTCAAATTTTCTTCCACTAGTATGTAATAAAGTAAAAGTTGTATTGCAGGGAATAATCATACAATTGCACAATCCTAGATTCATTTTGATTCTTAAAAGATTAGGTAGCTGGGTCAGAGTAAATCCAGAAATTTGAATGTAAAATACTATATAGGATTACAGCAATTTAAATGTTTGTTTTCAGGGTGCCTGATTTGTGGATGATGGATTTTTCAGATTAAATTAATTAAAATACTTATCATAAACTTAGTTGCTCCAATAGCAGTAACCATTTTCATGCCAAAGTTTAACAGCCTGGGGCATTGGAGACCTTCCATATAAAGTACAAGTACAAAAAATATCAAGACTTATGCCTTGTGTACCATTAATCAAGCAGAATAGATTAACTATGGAGCCAGCATCCAGTACCAATTATGCTGCTGCTAATCCCAAACTCTGAATTTATTGCTAATACATAAAGCGCAGAGTGCCAAAAAATATATTTAGTTGTGTAAATTTACAATGGAATATGTCAGCTTGCAGCTAAAAAAGAAATTGACATCTGCCTCCTTACTCGTTTGTTTAGAATAATTTTTTTCTCTTTATGCCTGTAACTGAGCATGATGCAAAAAATAACTTGTCTGATTTATACTTATTTTAGAAAAGACCTATGTGAATGAATACATGTGTGTATCTTTAGCTATGTATAAAAAATAGTGTGTGTGTGTGTGTGTGTGTGTGTGTGTGTGTGTGTGCGCGCGTGTGTGTGTGTGTAATTGGCTAGATTCTTCCTGGCCATGAAGATGGGGGTGCCGTGAGTGGCTGGGAAGAAGGAAAGAAGTAAATGGCATGCCTTGCCCATATAATGGCTGGATAGAATTGCTCAAGAGAGCTCAAGGATAGCTCACTACTTATTCCCCCATGTGTACAATGTTCCAGAAGGGGATCAGGTGAAGGATTAGCCTTAGCCATGATTCAGATACTGGGGGTGGGGACGGATGGAGTATGCTGCACCACCACCCTAATATTGGGCTATACCAACTCACACAACTATCTAGGGCATAGTGTATATTACATCACATACAAAAAACTGCACTGAAAACATTAAGGTTGCAAAAGTCAAGCACTCCAAAATTAGGAAATGCTAGAATTAAGGTTGCCTGTGCAACCTTAACTTGGCCCCCTTCTGTATATGCATTATGGTACAGTCTGTAATTATATGATCACATACTGTTTGTTTTACACAGGGCCCCTGCCTCATTCAGTGCACAGGATGGATATGCGCAGAGAATGAAGCAGCTGTTTGTTTTCTTTATATTCATTATTCAGTTTGTGGCCCCAGGCCATACTTAGTGCACACATCCAAACCTTGCACTGGATACAGAATTATTAATTTCCTCATGGGCTTTTCACCACAGTAGCTGAACCTAACAGCCATTAATGAATTTGTCTTCTCCAGACCCTTGTGAGGTAGGTAGGGTTTTTACATACGGGGAACTGAAACACAGTGAGATTAAGTCTATTAATTTTAGGTGTTTTAGTGGTTGCATGCCCAGCTTGATACATCTAGGGCTTGATGTTTCGGCGTACTTAACAGCACTTGATATGTCCAAAGCACTGTATGGACATTGGCACACCCCTGTTAGGCATGGAAGTAGCCTCTCCTCCCAGTCCTTGCAAGCATACTATCACAGTCTCCCATATCCCTTGACTCGTCCAACCTTCCCCTGCACTTCTGTCTTGACCACTGAGGGTATGTCTATGCTGCCTTTGGGAGCAAGCCTCCCAGGCTGGGTAGACAGACTCATGCTAGTGGGGTTTGAGCTAGCACACTTAAAATAGCAGCATGGGCGTTGCAGCTCGAGCAGAGACTTGGGCTAGCCACCTGAGCTCAGACCTATGGCATAGGGTGGTCTTGAGAGCCTGAGCAGTGTCCACAGTGCTATTTGTAGCATGCTAGCTCAAGCTCTGCTAGTGTGAGTCTGTTTACCCGGCCTAGGAAGCTTGCTTCCAGCTGCAGTGTAGGAATATCCTGAGCTGCTCTGTGACCAGGGCAAGTCACTTCACCTCTCTGTTCATCCTCTCTGCCTGCCTTGACCATTTAGAGTAAGGATGGTCCAGTGGTCAGCATGCTAGCTAGGGAGTTTAGAGATGTGAGTTCAGTTCCTTGCTCTGTAACAGATTCCCCTGTCTGACCCTGGGCAAGTTGCTTGGTTTCTGTGCCTTCATTCCCCAGCAGTAAAATGGGGATAACGGCACGTTCCTACCTCACAGAGGTGTGGAGAGGATAAATACATTAAAGATTGTGAGGTGCTCAGATACCATGATGAGGGTCATATAGGTATGTAAAACATCTAGGGTAGGTCCACACTACCCGCCCGATTCGGCGGGTAGAGATCGATCTTCTGGGATCAATTTATCGCGTCTCATCTGGACGCGATAAATCGATCCCAGAAGCGCTCCCCCGTCGACTGCGGAACTCCTGCTCGCCAAGAGGAGGAAGCGCTGTTGATGGGGGAGCCTGCCTGCGCCGCGTGGACCCGCAGTAAGTAAATTTAGTTTGATCTAGGAAACGTCGACTTCAGCTACGCTATTCTCGTAGCTGAAGTTGCGTTTCCTAGATCGATCCCCTGCCCCAGTGCAGACCAGCCCCTAGTTATGTGTGGCTTTGGAATCTGTCTAGTTCTTGGGACATTAGTCCGATTTGTGTATTGTGCTTTTATATAGATTGTACAAGTATCCAGAACATATTTAAACAAATTAATGCTTGCTCACTATCTATCTTATAGCTGGGGAACTGAACAGAAAAGCAAAGTGACTTACCTGAGTCTTCATAGAGAATCGGTGGCAAAGTCAGGATTAGAAGCCAGGGCCTCCTGATTCCCAGCCCTGGGTTCATTCCTCTCAACCACACTGTGCCTTACTGCCAGAGGTGCTGAGCATCACAGGTCCCACTGAGTTCAGTTGCAGTTGTGAATGATTGGTGCTTATGTAAACCAGAGCTTAGGGGTGTCAAGTTGGGCACCCAGAAAATGAGGAACACACAATTAGTGACCAAGTCTAAACATGTTGGTTTAAGTGACTTGCCCAGCATCCTACATGAACTCTGGTGAGGCTGGGATAGACCCCATTCTTTTGGGTAGTCTTCAGGTGCCTTAACCATATGACTGTTCTTTCTCTTCCTGCAATCCCCTGCCTCATTCACCTCACATCTTCCAACTTCTGCAGCAAACGAGTCAGGCATTCTACAGACAACATCCCCCTTTACTGCACAACCCTGATTCATTCTGCGAACGCTGTCCATCCTGGGTACTGAATGAAGCAAGGATCCTGTGAAAAACTAGTATGTGCCCATTTATTTAGCTTGTTTCGTAATGCATACACCCCAAGGAGGCAGAATTGTGCATACTTTCTGAATGAGATTTGGGCTAAAGCTACTAGAGAGAGAGACCGTCTCTCATGTAAATATGTGGATTCTCATCCCCTCTCCACCACACTCGCTCACTTCACACTCTACATTCATTCACCTGCCACTCTCCTTGCTCTCTTGCATTCTCGTCACTGTCCTACAGGCTGGAGAGAACTCACTTCAGAGCCTTTCAGTTCTGCTCTTATTTCATCATAGGGTGCCTGTTGAGTGATACATAAGGTATTGCCTTTTTTTAGGGATGCAGTAAACCGCCCCCAGAGTCCATATCGAGACTCTCAGCAGCATCTGAACCAGCATTTGAGCCTCCCATATGACACTGGGGCACACTCTCACTGATCAAAATACCCGCGCAGAGAACCACCATTTTATTAAGAAGAGAGACTCAAATGGATGTGTACCTACAGTCATGTGCCAGGTATGAACGTTAATATATAGGGCCCCACCAAATTCATGGTCATGAAAAATGCATCGCAGACCGTGAAATTTGATCTCCCCTGTGAAATCTGACTATTGTAGGGGAGGGGCAGGCCTGGGGATGCCCCAGCTGGTGGCTTCTACCGTGGATCGGGCTCCAGCTGATAGTCCCAGCCCGGACTGGGGAGGGACGGGACTGCCTCTTTCCCTGCAGGGGTCGCTTCCAGAGCACGGTCAGACCCACTTCCGAAAATCTCCCCCTGCAGTAAGCTCCGTGGCTTCTAGCTGGAAGCCCAGCTCTGAAGGCAGTGCAGAAGTGAGGGTGGTTATCAACCCCTGTCCCAGGCGGGGAGGCTGCGGCTCCAGCTGTCAGCCCCTGAGCTGGGCAGGAGGCTGCCAGAGAAACTCGGATGTATGGTAACCCACCCCCTGCATACCCTGCAACCCTCACTTCTGCACTGATGCTGGCAGTGGTGCTGGCTTTAGAGCTTGGCATCTGACCAGCAGCTACTGCTGTCTGGCTGCCCAGCTCTGAAAGCAGCACTCCTGCCAGCAGCCCTGTAGAAGTAAGGGTGGCAATCCCACGACCCCCCTACAATAGCATTGCAACACCCCCCCCCCCACAACCCTCCTTTGGGTTGGGACCCCCATTGTTACAGCACTGTGAAATTTCAGATGTAAACATCTAAAACTGTGAAATTGATTATTTTAAAAAATCCTATGACTGTGAAATTGACCAAAATGAACTGTGAATTTGGTAGGGCCCTACTAAAATACCTGCATGTACTCCAAGCTTTTATATCTGTTCCCTAACACTTTTCTTTTATTGAATTGGATCCTGAATCATTTATCCAAACAAAGGTTTGGAATTAGGGAGGAATTTCATTAGCTGATGCCGTGTAACTGAGACCATATTTGAATTGTATAATTTGATATGTGCTACAATACATTGTAGGATGTGTGATTATGGAGTTGTGCACCAACTGAACTTCCAAAAAAACTGTCCACTTCATTATCTTCATATTCAATGCATAGTGCAATGTTGATTCTTCAGCTCCATTAAAACCCAGATAGGACTAAGGTCAAGGAAGGTGGGGTGGAAAATTTCCACCAAAAATTGGCATCGCTGCTTGTGTAATAACGCTACACATTATCATAAGGCATCCAAAGATCCCCTTTTTAGTTTCTAACACCTTACATATATTACTTTCTGATTAAGAGTGTTTGTGATTTCAATCAGTATGTGGAGGATGAGGGAGGGAATTTTGCATTTAGTTCTATAAGCAATTCTCTAACAGCAAAGCATGTGGGTCATTCAAAATTAATCAACCCACTGGGCTGCAGGATCAGGACTGACCTTTATCTAAATGCCACTCATGCGTTTGGGGGATGTATGATGATCAAAGCCTAATGACAGTTTTCTGACTCAAAACACAAAGGCCTGAAAATCCCTTTGGTGGCACACACAACTTCCGTTGGTTTCCGTGAGCAATGGATGGGATAATCAGGGTCCTTGATGTAAGGTAAAACACTCTCTACTTTTAGTAGAAACTAAAGAATTGACACTGAATTTCCTTTATCTGATTACAAGTTACAGCACTGAAAAATTCTCTATGTGGGGAAGCCTTTCTGGGTCATTATAGCTACCATGCAGCATTCCCTTCCTTGCTCATGAGCAATGCTGCTGGAAAGATATAAACAAATAAATACAGGTACAAAAGTATTTACCAAACTGCATAAAAGTATCAAACCATTACAGCCCATGTTATACGGTACTCAGTGATGGTGAGCCCTTTGTCCAGGAGACGTGCTGTGATGGCTACAAGACGCTGTCTGCAATATTCCAGTGCTATTATAAAATGGAATGTCCTAGCAAGGTAATTAAAAAGGGTAGGAAGTATGCAGGGGTGGGCAATAAAATAAAATCTAGCAGATAATCATGTTGTGAGTTTAAGTGTTCTCTGGCCAGTCTTCACTGAAACACAATTACCATCATGACCCCAGCTATTTAAAACACAACACTTTCTTCTGAAAAGAATAGCAGTGCTGTGATCAAATAACTGGTGCATGAAGACGTCCTGTCACAGCTTAGAGGAAGTGACATAACAGCAGTGCAGGAGACTTCTTTCTCTTATTGGGCATCTTTTGTGTGACATTTACTTCAAATAAAAACCTGTTCTGCATAAATGATGGTCCCCATCCTGCTCCCCTGGAAGCTGGAGAGAGTTGCCATTATCTTCAATGGAAGCAACAGGCCCATTTTTCTGGGCTGTTGTGAAGAAGGTCCCAAACTCTCAACCTCCACTGGAAGCTGAGAGGCAGTGTGGTCTAGTAGATTGGACTAAGCAGATAGGAGTTCCATTCCCAGCTCTGTCACTGATGTGCTGTGTGACCCTGGGCAAGTCACTTTACTTCTCCATGCCTCTAATTTCCTTCTCACCCTTTGTTTGGCTTGTCTAAGTGATCTCTTTTGGGCAAGGACTGTCTCTTACAATGCATTTGGACCTTGCCTAACACAATGATGGCCTGATCTTGATTGGGACCTGTAGGCCCTACAGATAATTAATAATGCTCCAAGAGTTGCTAGGTAGGACAAACATTTCTCACTAATGCTATTCTAAACAATAGTAGGCAGTAAGAGGGAAGCCTCTCAACTGATTTCCCCCCCACTTCTCGAATTATATAGTACAAAGATGGCAGCAGTTTCTCTGAAGATCTGGCAGCAGGAGTACAAGTATTTTACTGACTGTCACGGTTATGGGGCAAATCACACTTCAGACCCTTTTGAGTTCCTCTCAAGTGCACCCCTTTGGAGGCAGGTTTCACTACCTTCATCCCTCTCTGGATGGAGCCCTATGGTCCTACCACTCCTAGACTGGATCTTGGAGCTGTTGGGTTAACACAGTTGATAAACTGGGAGGCTGCAACCTAAACTGGATTTGACACCTTCTAGCCCTTTTTGTCTGGGAGCCTGTAACAGCTGATTAGAGTGACTCAAAAACAATTTTTTCAGAACAAAGCACCATTTAGTCATTCACGCAAATGTAGCACACTGAACAAAGGGAAAAAACAAAAAGGCTATACATATATTTCCCCTTACCCATATCTTCATATTTGATAAGCCCCCTTCAGCCCAGTTACCTTCATCTGTGGGTTGGAAAACACAGACTGCCCTGCTGCAGCATAGTCTCTGTGTCTCGTTGCAGTCCTATCAGTACTCACTGATGCTCCTTGAGCAGCCCCCAGCAATTCAGTCAACCCCCTTTAATCTTTTAGGCCCTGGATACTTTAATGGTTTAGTATTTCCTTTGATCCTGGCCTCAGGAGCGGAAAGAGTAAACCTTACCAGCCTGGTTGGGGCCTGTCTGGGATATTCCCCATTGTTTCCTCGAGGACCCCTGGTATTCTCTGGATATACTTTATCTTTTCCATTGTTTTGTTGTTACCTGTTTGTTTCCCTTCTGCCATCCTCCTTTGATTTAATGCCGGCTGGAACTCACTCAGGATAATACCAACCAGGTGAACTGGGGTGCATATGATATTTATAAAAAATAATAGCCATTATTACCTCATTCGGCAATTACCATCTTCAAGTTGGAATTATGGTGGTGGTATTGGTACAGGTGAGCCATGTTAACTCAGCCAGATGGAGAAATGAGGAATCTCATGTGGGGAGGGGTGTGTGGAATTTCTCCCCAGGAAATCCTGGTGGCTAACTTTTCCTGTCAAACACTGGGATGTGCCTGTAAATTTCATCCAGCAGAGAATGCAGCAGCGCCAGAAGATGACAGAACGGTAAAAGGAGTGACTTCCAAATATCTCCAACAGAGCTCAAATGCTGCACCAGGCAAAAGACATTACTGCAACAGAATGAACATAGCCCAGCAGGCAGTGCAAGCACAGTCCTCCTTTCTCCTCGCTTCCATGGCAGGAGCCTATGCTAGTTCATGGCCCAAAGAAAATCTCCTAGCTTCAACCAGAGTTCACGCAGTCTGGCAGAAAGGCGCAGAAGCCTCACGCCCAATAACCCTCATAAATGGAACACACCCTGCTATCAAGCTAACAAGTCTTAACCCTTCCACCAACCAGCAGGCCCTAAAAGACCTCTGGTGGATGTGGTAGTTCCTAAAGGCCACTGCCAAACAGACTCCCAAATTGCATTATTTTGAACCAAGAAATGTTGTGGGCCAAGGGAACTGATTTTAAATTTGAAATAACAAAAAGCAACAAAACACTTGTAAGCTGTTTTCTGTCTCAGCATCTGCAGAACAATAGTCATTGTGGTACTACTTATTTCTAAAAATACAAACCTGGAAAAGAATCGTAGGGTAGGATTCTCTTCTCAGCACCAGGATGTGAAGAGCTCTATGTGACAGCAACACCAAATGTGTTGCTGTGAAAATGGGGGTGCTTTGTTATGAAAAAGGCAAGTTTTAACTTGAAACAAACGAGTGAGAATTTGCACTTTGTTCCAGGTTAGAATATAGGAGTTTATAAAAAATAGATGTGGATGCTGACAGAAATAACCAAGTTTTACTTGAGCAGACTGATGAATACCTAAGAACTTGTTTTTACCTGCAAAAAAGTCACAGTGATATAATGGATATAATGGAGACAGGCTTCCAGCTCTGTACAGAGTGAAGTAGTTCAATGGTAGAGTGGAGGCATAAGCTCACCAATGGGATGGTAGAAAAGTGCCCACCAGCCACCTAATCAAGACCCTTTCCTCACAGCTGTCTTTGTTTTCAAATAAGAGTTCTGAGGGAGGACAGACCCTTCCCTGTTAGTTGTCCTTTCAGGTGACTATGGAGTGACCTGCACTAGGACTTCCCTGAGCCTGGGGTTCCTGTCTGCTACCGCTACCAAAGAGTGTGGAAATCCTGTATTTGGCTTCCTGTTGGTCACATAGTTCTTCCTAGTCATATGTCCTGTGACTATAGCTCCCAGTTTTAAAAGGGACACAGGTCATACCATGCACACTGCTATGCTCACGTGAGTCCAGGCTCAGTATCCTCTCACAGGAAGGAAGGTAAATAAAAATGTTTCTATCATTGCTTATGTTAACAAAGCAATGTAACTGTTTGTAGTGCTAACTTTGCCTACTGAATTTCACAAATGAAAGGGTGAATTCTCTCTCTCCTGGATGGATGGGATGCCTATTAATGACTGAAAGAATTATGCTTGTGCCCTGACGTATAAATATTTCTCCAAAGAATAAACTGTGGTACTAATTCTGGTAATATGTGTTTAAGGTATAAGCGGTATGAAAGGAGGCATTGTGGTTAAATATGGGGCTGGGAAGCAGGACATTTGGTTCTGTTCCTCTGTGACCTGCAACAAGTCACTTAAGGCCAATCCAAGCCCACTAAAGTCAATGGACAGACTCCCATTGACTTCAGTAGACTTTGAATCAGGCATCTTGGCACCAGTTTAACAAAGCACCTAAACACATGCTTAAATCAGGTTGATTCAGTGTGATTTAAGCACGTGCTAAAGTGTTTTGCTGAACTGGGATTTCAACGTCCTGTGCTTGTTTCCTGCAAACCTTGTATCTATTAATGTGGGGTAATACCTATCTTTTGTACAGCATATTGAGATCTGTTGGTGAAAATTTGCTGTAATAGTGACATTTATTTATTTATTTATTCTTACATTTTTAAACGGAACATGTGATTGTACATGTCATGAATGTTTGTAATGATTTCTAGTTTTCAAAATATCATCCATGAGTACAGCTAGCTAGAACCGCCTTGAAAATTAATCCTCTCCTTTTAGTCTTTTTTAATTTCAACATGCGAAACAGTAGCATGTTTCCTGGAAGAATGGAGGAGTGAGTGAGAGAGAGCAGGTAGTAGTAAGTAAAGCACATAGTAAATCATTCTTTTGTAGCTGAACATTAAAACATAAATACTGAGGAATTAATGATCAAGGGATGTTCATCTAACTATTTGTTCCCTTCTGTTTGAAGACTTGCATCCATAGGTTCAGTCTTTATCACTGTGTGTGAATTTGGTGAGGAAAATCCAGAGAGAATGATGCCTTGTATTGTTGAGTACAGAAATAATTCCATTTTGGAACCTGTTTTGACAGTGTTCATACATCCCTCCCTGTGAAAGAGAAAATCAGAAGAATTCTGAAATTGTCACACACTGGCAGGAATACTGGAAAGTGGAAGTGGGTTCACAGCCATTTACGTGTTATTTTAACGAGCATCTAAGGTAAGTCACTGCCTACATTTGCATAGCTAGAAATATTTACACAACCTTTCCATCTTCTGCTCTCCATTGGTCTTGTTTGAAGCAAACTATTTGAAGACATTCCATTTTGATGGTAAAAAATGTGAGAGAGAATTCTCATTGCTGGTGAACAAAGTATTTTTAGTTTTTTGCTGTTGAATTTTTTTTTTTGTGACACCGAAAGGCAGTTGCCCCAGAAAAAGTTTCACTACATTGCAAAAGCTGACTTTGTTTTGCTACCAAAACTGACAAAATCCTTACTTGTAACAAATTTCTGTTTCTTCCTCAGAGAGGAAGGAATTCTACCATTTTCACTGTGAGGAGTTGTGTTCATGGAGGAAATGAGCCTTAGATTTTATTAATATGTGTTCACACAACTATCACTTTTCATTCTTTCATACTTACAAAGTGGAGAGTTGTGGCTTTAGGCAACTCTACCTAGGGAATTCTTCTTCTTTCTGGGTGTCTTGTGTATTTCCCATTAGCAGTAATTGGACTTACACATGTATCAAGGGATAGATAGCTCTCTTAGTTTAAAGCAGTCAACTTACCTTCGCATATATTTTCCCTTCTCACGTACATGCATTGATTCTTGTTGTTCTTCTCTTTTCCTGTTTGTCTGTATCTTTCTGGTCATGATGTGTCCAGGAGTAAGTATTATACATCCTTGGTGAGACTGCCTCTGTAAAACTGCACCGTGTCATTACCAGAAATGTACAGCCAGATTTCTCTTCCCTGAATTCCCTCCAATGAAAAATGACTATATATATCTGCTGGGATGGGCATAAGAAAAGATTTAAAAAACAAACAAACAACAACCTCCCAGCTAAGGCCCTGAACCTGGAAGTGCTTAACCCATGGTCTTATCTTTACTCCCATTGGCATCAATGGGGTTATTCATGGGAGTCAAGTTAAAGATTTGCATAAGTGTTTGTAGGACCAGAGCCTAAGGGAAGAGGGGGACCTAGTTCCATAAATATTTGAAGGGTGTAAACAGCAAGAAGAAAGATGGATGGATTAAAGCAGGATCTGTGGATTCAGTTCATGGCCTGGGAATGGGGATCTTGGTCTCAGAAAAGTTGAATCTGTTGGGGAGAGGGAGTTGGTGGCAAAGAGGGCAAGAGATTGTTTTGGCAAGGTAGCAAGCCAGGGATGGTATTAATTTTTTGATGGGTTTGATTCCAACACTGGCTGTGATTGCCATGACACTTCTTATCAGATAACAGATGCAACTCGAATGTACGGAGTGACATTATGTTGTCTATGTGGCCAAGTTTATTTGAAACTTTCCTCAGAGGGTAACTGCTGCTGGTCAGTATCAGAGGCCTTCCAGCTGATTCTCTGAGCTGAAGGCTGACCTCAGACTGGAGTGTGCACTGAAGCTCCAGAGTGCCAGTGCACAAACACCATCGTACTGTGCTATCTCACTACATTGACTTCCATTACTTTCACTATTGTTCAGCACTAGGGTGCTGCTTCTTAAGATGACTGTTTTATATTAGGTTAAACTTTATTGGCAAGTACCAGGGATACATTTTAATTTTTTTCCTTTGACATTGCTCTTCTTATTGATCATACGGCAGAAAGAGTGTGTGATGGGTTGCCACCTGGAACTGGGGTACCACTGAGCCCTCTGACCCACCAGCCTGGGCTCTGTCTCACACTGTGCTGCTGTGACAAGCTGCAAGGCCCTCCAAGCTTGCACTTTCACCAGCATTCACACAGCTAAAGACACACCCAGCTGCAATCACATGGAGGCTCTCTAACCACCAGCCTCCCAGCCTAGGACCTGCCCTGGTCAAATCTGGCCAGTATATGGGTTTAATACTCAGTCTGCCTCTCCCTCAAAGTGAAAAGGACCATGCACATTTGTGATAACCAAACTGAGATTTTCCCCAGACACCTTAATCAAACGCACACTGGTTTGGATTAAAACAAAATAAGTTTATTAGCTACAAAAAGATAGATTTTAAGTGATAGCAAACAGATCAAAGCAGATTACCTAGTAAATAAACAAAATCGCAAAGTGATCGTAACATACTAGATAGGTAGGATATGAATTAGCAGATTCTCACCCTGAATGATAAACAGGCTGGCAGATTCTTAAGGCACAAGCTGTCTTTGCTTCACAGTTTGGGTTTCCCAGGTTTTCATACACAAGCTAGAAATCCCTTTAGCCTGGGACCATCACTTCCCCCAGTTCAGTCATTGTTCCTCAGGTGTTTACAGGTATGGTGCTGTAGGGAGAGTGAGGTACCATCATGATGTCATTTCCCTCTTTTATATCTTCTTCCTATTTCCCACAGTTCCTGGGGTAATCTTTGTGCTTGTGTGTGTTTCCTCAATAAGCCATGAACATTGTTTGGCCTTTTCACTGTTGTACCTGAAAGGCTGCTTGTGGGTGTTTTCAACCTCACAACATTTTTCAGTAACACATACATAGCCAAACTTCATAACTTCACATACAATGATAGCACATACAATCCAACAAGATATTAATGTCTAGCAGATCAAGACTTTTAGAATGATACCTCACAAGGCATACTTTGTGCAAAACATATCCTTATTACATGACAGTGGAGAATAAGGGGGTGCCAGGGTGTCACAGAGAGGTTCACAACAAAGTGGTATAGAGATGTTCAAAGTGCAAATAAACTCACTAATACAGCATTGATCTGATCGCATATCTTTTCATTTAGAGACAGGAATGAGTTTTGAAAAGTCAAATACGTAGAAAGGGAAATGCTTGATTGGGTATATTATTTTTAGGTTTTATTTATGTAAATTAATAAGCAGAAAAACACATGAACAAAAAGAAAAACGTAGTTCTTGATTTTAAAATGGGAATGCGTGCAATTTTTGTTAATGTTTCCCCCTCTCCGCCCCCATGGAAGAGCTGTTATATGTTGTATGTACATAATATGTGTAAGTACATAGATATTGTGGTGGTAGGTGTAGAAAACACTATACATTTGTTTGTGAGATTCTATACCCCTACACTTTCAACTAAGGTGTGAGAACTTGCAGACCCTCCAAGAGGCCTTCCCATGGAAACCTGATAAGATAAGACTTGACATCTTCATTTTTCTAATTTTAAAACCAAGCAGAATGCCTGGCACACCTCTCTAAAAAATCTAGTCTTCTTTGCACATCCTAAAGAAACAAAAAGGACACAAGCCCATATTGTGGATTTTTCTTTTTAAATCCTATGTAGATCTCTTTAAAATATTGCTAGTGTGTGTTCACACGGATGCAGAGCTGCATGACATAATGCAACATCATCAGGTATTGTAGAAGCAGCAGCAAGCAGCACACAGTAACATTACATTGCAACTCCTGAAAATAAATTCAGAGTCTCTTTTTTTTTTTTATTGTCCTGCAAGCCAATTTTGCAAGATGTGGGATTGCTGCACAAAAATAAGCATTGTCTTGCACATTGGAAGACTAGTGGCAAAGCTGGAGCTAGTGTGATCATATCAAAATAATAGCGACAGACGAAGGAAGAAGATTGTTTATAAGTGTGAAAATAGGGTGCTTAGAAATTCATAAGATGCTCCCTTCTCACAATTTGCTTCATTAACAACATAATGATGCTCATTAACCATGATGTACTTTTCCATTTCAAACAAAAAAAGCCAACTACAATAAACCAATGATCTCTTTTTATTTTTTTATTTTTTTACTGCTACTAACAAGTCCTGAAGGGTGTCTGTCACCTGTCATAATGTATTGCAATGACCAGTCCTTGTGCCTGGTCCAGTTGGTAGCACCAGTCAGAATTTGGTACCTACTGTGCCGAGGAGACAACTGGTGAAAGTAGCAAACTGATATGGATGAGTGAAACTGATCAGGATTTAAACCAGCGAGGATAGCCAGAAGAACAGTCGTCCTACACAAGGAAATAATAGAATAGTGTTTGGGGTTATGTATGTGGGCAACTGAGATATCTACTATGTGGGTGATTTTACTATCCCACCTACATATTTAAAGATCTGGAATTAGGAGGGGGCAGTTATTTATCATTCTCTTGCTGAGGAGGAACACCACTATGAGTGAAGGAAGAGATCACCCAGCAAACAAGAGAGAGAGCTGTGTGTGTGGGCCACAAACTAAATAGCATGACACAATCAAGACTAACAAGAATCTAATTTCCTCTGTCCTGTTTGGTCTCTCCCTGTGCTCCCTCAACCTCCCACTACCATGTAAGCATAACACTCTTCCTTCTCTTCCCATTATAGTCATTCACACCTTATGTATGTCTTTCTGCCCCCACTGCTACCCCTTCCTGTTTAAGAACAAAAGAAACACTAGAATGGACATACTGGGTTAGACTAACGGTCCATCTAACCCAGTATCCTGTCTTCTGACAGTGACTGGTGCCAGATGCTTCAGAGGGAATGAATAGAACAGGGCAATTATGGAGTGATCCATCCCCTGTTAAGCAGTCCCAGCTTCTGGCAATCAAGGTTTAGGGACACCTAGGGCGTGGGGTTGCATCCCTGACCATCTTGGCTAATTGCCATTGATGGACCTGTTCTCCATGAACTTATCTAACTCTTTTTTCAACCTAGTTCTACTTTTGGCCTTCACAAGATCCACTGGCAATAAGTTCCACAGGTAGACTGTGCATTGTGTGAAGAAGTTTCCTTATGTTTATTGGGTCTTATGTTATGTGAAGGAGTAAATAACACTTCCTTATTCACTTTCCCCACATCATTCATCATTTTATAGACCTCTATCATATCCCCTGCCCCTTATTCATCCCTTTGCTAAGATGAATAGTACCAGTATTTTTAATTGCTCATATTGACGTTGTTTCACACCCCTAATCATTTTTGTTGCCCTTCTCTGTACTTTTTCCAATTCTAATGTATCTTTTTGAGAGGTGGATGGCCAGTACTTCACGCAGTATTCCAAGTATGGGTGTGCCTTGAATTTATATAGTGGCATCATGATATTTTCTTATCTTATTATCTGTCCCTTTCCTAATGGTTCCTAACATTTTGTTAGCTTTTTTGATGGCTGCTGCACACTGAGCAGATGTTTTCAGAGAACTATCCACGATGACTCCAAGATCTCCTTCATGAGTGGTAATAACTAATTTAAACCCCATCATTTTTTATATATACTTGGGATTATGGTTTCCAATGTGCATTACTTTGCATTTATCAACATTGAATTTCATCTGCCATTTTCTTGCCCAGTAATCCAGTTTTGTGAGATCTTTTTGTAGCTCTTTGCAGTTTGCTTTGGACTTAAGTATCTTGAGTAGTTTAGTATTGTCTTCAAACTTTGCCACCTCATTATTAACACCCTTTTTCCAGATCGTTTATGAATATGTTGAACAGTACTTGTCCAAGTACAGATCCTTGGGAAACTCTGCTATTTACCTCTTTCCTCCATGAAAACTGACCTCCTACTTTTTGTTTTCTATCTTTTAACCAGCTACTGATCCATGAGAGGACCTTCCCTCTTATCTCATGACTGCTTACTTTGCTTAAGAGCCTTTGATGTGGGTCATTATCAAAGGCTTTCTGAAAGTCCAAGTACACTATATCCACTGGATCACCCTTGTCCACATGCTTGTTGACTCTCTCAAGGAATTCTAATAGATTGGTGAGGCATGACTTCCCTTTACCAAAGTCATGTTGACTCTTTCCCAACATATTGTGTTCATCTATGTGTCTGATCATTCTGTTCTTTACTATTGTTTCAACCAATTTGTCTGGTACTGAAGTTAGGCTTACCAGCCTGTAATTGCCAGGATCGCCTCTGGAGTCTTTTTCAAAAATCGGTGTTTTCTCTGCCCAACTCTACCTGCAGTTCTTTTACTTTTCTCTGTTCCCTTCCCCTAGTTGTGTGGCTCCTTTACACCTTCCTAAGCTCATATTGCTGCTCTCTTGGGGGAAATTATTGAACTTGAAGGGGATTTTAAGCAGTGTATTTAATGACAGCTTCTGACACCGCTGCTTCCCCTTTTCCATAGGAAAGGTTTCTGGGTAGCTGCTCTATTTTTCTAATATGTACAGGTGAGTCTCATCTTATGCTGGGGTTATGTTCTGCAGTCAGTGCGTAAAGCGAAAACCGCATATAGTCAAACGCTCATTGAGTTGAATGGTGGACGGAATCACCCGCACTACAGATACAGTTTTTAAATTGTTATTTTTCTCTTTTTTTGCCAACTGCACAAAGCTGAATTTGCGCATTTTAAATGCGCGTAAGATGCGACACACCTGTACATGCAAATGCTTCATGCAGGATTTGTTAGTAACTAAAATGCACATTCTGTTGGGGAGCCAGTTATCACAACAGGCCTCTGAACTTTTGAGCCTTGTTCATTGCAACTACTGCACAGTTGTATACAGACGTATATGGGAATGTGCTTCCATTACCGAACACGGCTTTATATTTGTCTGTATCTAACCTACCATATGATACCTATGTCTACGTATCCCATGACCAACTCCATAAGTGTGTAATTTTTTTTCATGATGTTCTAATGGGTAGTTGCTTTTATCCTAGCGATACCTGTCTCCTCTCTGGGACCCCAGTGAGGTAGAGAAGCATTACTGTCCCAATTTTACAGAAGGGGAGCTGGGGCACAGAGAGCCTAAGTGGCTTTCTCTGGGTCACACATGAAGTCCAAGGCTGAGCAAAGAATCAAGCCTAGGTCTCTCGTGTCCCAGACTAATGCCCTGACCTCCAGGCCATCATTCTTCCCCTATTGTGGTATTGAAACACAGAAGAAATTGCATAAGAAAATGAATAGTTTAAAGCAGTGTTTCCCAAACTTGGGATGCCGCTTGTCCAGGGAAAGCCCCTGGTGCGCCCGGCCGGTGTGTTTACCTGCCGCGTCCGGCCAGTTTGGCCGATCGCGGCTCCCACTGGCAGCGGCTCGCTGTGCCTGGCCAATAGGGGCTGCGGGACGCGGTGCGGGCCGAGGGATGTGCTGTCCACTGCGTCCCGCAGCCCCCATTGGCCAGGCACAGCGAGCCGCGGCCAGTGGGAGCCGCGATCGGCTGAACACGGCTGGTAAACACACCGGCCGGGCGTGCCAGGGGCTTTCCCTGGACAAGCGGTGTCCCAAGTTTGGGAAACACTGGTTTAAAGGATCAAATCATCAGTCAGTGGAGGGGCACTTTGAACATTTTTTCCCCTCCCTATGACATCTTTTGTCTGTTTTTGTGTAGCTAGGGAAGCACATGGGTGCGTGTGTACATGTACATATGCAGGCACATCACTGTCCTGTCAATGCTCTCCCATCAGCATTTTTCCCACGGCACATGCCGTAGAGCCAAAATTTAGGATTTTATGCCAACGTAAAAGAAGTGAGTCAACTCTTGCTGAACCCTACAGTGAGTTAGTGCAGTACTGGGAGTGTTCAGTTCTAATAATTGGTACAACCATAAGTGCTGCCAGTGGAAACCACTGTAATAAAGCACTGTAGCAAATCGGCTCCATCCCCCAAGCCAGGCAGGATTGTGAAGTCAGGAGTGGCATTATGAATGTTTTCCCCAAGTAGAGTTTATTATTTATCCTTTTACGTTTATTACAGAATCTCCTATAAGATGCCTCAGGGATTGTAAACATTTTACTTTCCTCAATCTGCATATGTATTACAAATTTATTAAAACAAACCCCCCAAGTCCTTTGTACACACAGCAGATTTATTCAGAGAGTGATAACAGGAACATCTCTGTGTGATAATTAAATAGCCTTTCTTCAAGATGAGTCTCATCCCAGGCTGATTCTGTGGCCCAAGGATAACCAAAACGCAGAAGAGGTGAAATTCTACTTTCATGGACAAACCTCAGAACAAATCACCAATGACATTTTGATACTGGATTAATTTGTCTGATTAATTCTGATTGATTCAGATTTTCTTTCTGAACATTGTTGCTTTTTCCCTTATTTGTTTTCCTCTTTTTTTTAAAAAATCATATTTTTAGGCTTCAATTATTATGTTTTACTTAAAAATGCAATTTGTTAACAAAAGTCACGGTTGGAGTAGAGCTCCTAAAAGCATGACTCCAGCTTCAAGTTAAATCTTAGCCAGCTAGTTCCATAGGGCCAAGTTGTGATAGCCTTACCCACACTGAGAAGAACCTTGCTCCAGGAGTAGCCCAATTTGATTTTAGTGGGGCAAAGTATTACTCGGTGTGAGGAGGACTATTCAAGTTTGGCCCTTAGTGATCAGTTAGCTTGGTCAGTTGGCTCAGTGTTTTCAGGGTAGAGATCACTAATCCAAGTTTTCAAGTCTAAGGTGCACAGTTTGTAAAATCGTTCTGTTCTCAGTTGCAACATTTCCTTTGTAATACAAACTCCATTCCTTTACAGCCACTTTTCAAGGTGCTCTTCCCAGTTGACTTGCAAATTCAGCATAATTCTTGTTACTCTTTTCATAAAATTAAGGTACACCCCACTCCCAAAGGCCTTCGGGAAAACATTTACATCCCCGTTCCTGTATTTGAGGACCAATTTGTAATCCCTCTTATATAGTGAATTGATGTTTGGTTTCCCATCTCCACTCACTGAGATGCTGGCAACACAGTCTCTCTTGATTTCCCAGCTTGTGCCAGCACCATTTCTTCTTATACAGAAGCTAATTCTCACATGCTGTATGCTCCTTCTGACACTTGGCAAATTTCTCTCTCTGCAGTTATGTTCTCTTTTCTCCAGCTGGAGCATATCTCACACCAGGTTCCAGCATTCCTGGATGGTTCCCGTCTGCTTCTTTAGTGGTTGTGAATACTCCATTCATTGCCTGTTTCTTTCGTCAGGTTCTTCCTGTTGCTCATCAGCTTCCTGCTCAGGTTGTTTGGATCCACTTGGTTTTCTGGTCAATAAGTCCATTCCTCTCCTTAATCCCTGATTTTGGAGTATTTAGTGGTCCCAGCTGTACCTGATTGGTGACCTTCAAAGTGTGATGGAATGCACCCCTGTATTCACACTCTCCAAATCATTGTAATAACCTTTTGTACAAAATATTCCTCATAAGGTATCATTTGAAAACTAATAACTTGCTGGTCAGTAATATAATGGTGAAATGGGCATATCAACATTATATATAAAGTTATGAACATAAGATGAAATCATGACTGAAGTGTGTTTACCAGACAAGTCTGGGGGGTGGGTAAACCTGTTTCTTAGAGACTAAGGACAAGCTGACCCTTCTAGCCAGGTATCATCAGAACTGATGGGCAGTCACCTGTCAAGTGGCCATTCTTTGGCAAGGAAGGGGGGCAGGAACAAAGATCTGCATCTTAGCAAACAGCAGCATGGAACCGCTTTCACCACTAGACTCCTTTACACCAACCTCACAGCAGGAGTGAACTTTATCTAGGGTAACCCTCAGGAAAATACATTTCAAAGGGTGACTGAACTATAAAAGTAAGGGGCAAAACCACTCCAAGGTATCTTCCCCCCCCCCCCCCCCACCTAGGGGTTTCCTTGTAGTTAATAAACTTGTTTTATTCTTTAATCAAAACTAATCCAGTGCTGTGAACTGTGTGAGTAACTCCATTTAGGGTAACACACTGTTGTATATTGATCCCCTTAGAAGGCTGACTGACCTAATGTACCTGGACTGTCCAGGAGAGGGGTGGACAGTGCAGAACACAAATTTTGGGGGAAAATTCAAGAGTGGGACTGTGTTGGGGTCACCCTGCAGGTAGTAACCCAGGCTGGTGGAAGCCAGAGTGTGGCTGGTGTGTTGCTGACAGGCTGCTGGGGTCAGCATTGCTGGACCAGCACTGCAGCTATACACAGACACTCAGGGTGTGACCTGCATGCTGTTTGGCTGTTTGTGTGTGGCCTGCTTGGGAGCTACACCAGCAAAGCATTGTGAAGTACCTCAGGTTGCAGGGCAAGGGTGACACAGCCCCTCACTGGTCTGGATGGCACCCTGGCATGTCATACAACACGTCTCGCACTTGCAGCTCACAGTCCCATTGACAGAGTGCCTCTGTCAGCTTCTCTTTGTTTAGGTTTTCATGCTGTGATTGAGATTTCTTGCTCTGCTTAGATCTATGAGCTGTTGCTCCTTTTTAAAGTCGTCTTTTAACCTCCTCTTAGTCTTACCCTGGGAGTACGCTGTAGTCTGGACCCCTTTTGACCAAGAATCCCAAGCAGCGTAGGCATCAGGCATTCTTCCTTCACTGCCCCTTCATGAAGGTTGAAGGTGGCCTGAGCTCTTTGAGGCAGTCTGAGTGAAATCTCCAGGCAGCCTCAAACAAGGGTGGTAGTAAAACCAGAGCTTTTTGAGAAGGGGAAGTCAAATTAAAACCAAAGAAATGGCATACACGACATATCTGGTTGTACACCACAAAACCTGTTCTTATGTGCGTTATAGGAAAATAAGCAAGGTCTTACCTTTCTGGAGGGTGTTCTACCTCCCCTGATACCCTTTTGCAGGCAGCATGTCAGAAGCTATGTCTACACTGCAAAATGCTAGCAATCCAAATACATACCCACGATCCCCAGAGGGCTTGTCCTCAGATTAGTAGCCCATGCTGAAGCCTGCGTCCCCACATCTACACTGCTACTGTTACCCGTGCTAGCTAGACAACAGCTATGCCTACCTGTGCTACAATCATCTTCACTCTGCAACGCAGAGTACCCCAGACAGACAATAATTCTTATATAATTCTCAGTGTTCATTTTCCTCTTTATCAAATATAAAATGATAGATTCATGTATAAAAATATGATAATATCCCTTTAAATAATTTGTGAGCCCTTTAATGGTGCTCTCTATAGTCCGTATTTTAGGACCTTCCAAAAATCTAGTCAGAGCAGCAGTAGGATGTACTTAGGCCTAGCATGTCAGTTTACATGTAGTAAACATGTTAACATATCATGTCATGTACACAGAAAATTATACAGTAAAAACAACACCAATTTTAAAAATAGGACCTTTACTGAGTACTCCAATATCTGATACGTTGCACAGGTATTTGGGATTGAAGAAAATGCTTAGCATGCCTTTGGCTCATTTCCTGTGTAGAAAACTTTTAAAAAATAAAGTATAAGACTTAAATATCTATCTATAATGAATGTTACAATTCATCACTTGTGTAATTTGTACAGATGCGTTCCAAATTCTCTGATAGGACACAACTGAAAGGAAGTCTGGCTCTCTCTAATTACACCTTCATTGCCCTAATTGAATCCAATTTTCAAGTTTTCTTGCTCACTGTTTTATTTATCTTATTCTTTGATTAGTACCCACTTTAAAAAAAAATACTTAGTCTTAACTCACCTTGCAAGTTGAGAACCAAGAATGGGGATGCTCTTTGTTAACCATTCATTGTCAAATTTCACTCTGTTAGTCAAAGATTAGGTAAAAAATATGACAAAAACAGCATAGGATTTTCTGAGAAAATATTTTAAATTTGTATGTTACCATTCAAATACCAAATCTTGTGTGTGGGGGGGTGGGGATTATAGTTCTAGTAACTAATTTACTGTCTCAGTATGCTCCAGGAACACCCAGTAGAGTGCACTTCACTTGCTGTTCTCCTGAATATGCCAAGTTCTTTTGCTGCTGTTTACTTTTTATATTGCGCTAGTGCCCAGAGATGGAATCAGGACCCCATTGTTCTAGGCACTGTGTAAATGTATAGTGACATAGACCCTACTATCATCAATTTAAAATCCAAAGGGCTAATATTCAATGAACTAACCATCTCCCACTGATTTCAATGGGATGTCCATACACTCTAGGGGTTGCCATATCAATACAGACTATCCATCATTTAGCCTGGAATTCTCTCTTTCCTGGTGGCTGGGATGTTTCGGGGAAGAAAAAAAAGCCATAATATATTTAATGAATCCCACAGCGAGGTATGTGGGGAAGAGGCAAAAGAGTTTCGTCCCTACTCTCCTGACCCTGAAGTATGAGGTTTATTTGTCTTATAATAATCAGAAAGCGACAGTATACCTGGAAATCAGAGGATCAGCAGCTGATGAGTAGGATTGTAATCACTGGGTCAGGATCTCCTCTCATTTCCATCAGTGTCCATCAGTATAATTCAGTGAGGGTGCTTCTGATTGAAACCACTGAGAGGAGAACCGTGCCAGCTGTATTCAACTCATTGGGCTTAATAACACCAACATGCAAGTTATTGGTTAGTATTTTAAGCAGAACAGTTTATGGGAAGACAAGCATCAGGTGGCACTGGTGCAGAGGGGTAATGTTTGAGATGTCCAGATAAAGTCAGAACCAACATCAACGCAAATCCTTTTCTGAGGTTTGAAAACGTTCTGTGCCCCTCTGATGGTAATTTTATGTGTGTTTCTGCACTTTGTGGCTCTGATTGCAAAAATAGTGGAACTGTCCATGTATCATGAGGCTGATTTAACGTTATTACCATCATTACAGTGGGAGCAGAAAGAGGTGGAAATGAGAGAACTTGTCCATAAGATTTCCAGACCAAGTTTTCAGACTTGGGAGGTGCAGATAAACAGCTGATATTTCAGGCGCTTTATCCAAACTGAGTTTCTAAACCTTTTGAGATTCCCCTATTGGAAATTAACAAACCCACTACAGACCTGAATACTAAAATGAATTGGTCACTAGGGAAATGGAATTGGCCTCCGCCTAGGGTAATATTTTCAATAGCGCCTAAGTTCCCATGACTTTCGAGGGGATTTAGGCATGTTTGAAAAGTTTACTCGTCATTTCCCTTGGGAGTTGTTTTGTTTTCTCTAGCAAACCACAGATTGACGCTACTCAGTATGACTGATAGAGTCTGACTCAGTATGACTGATAGTGCTAGGCGATTGTAGCAGTTTAGGAATGAGAAGAAGGCCGTGTCTGTATTAGGAATTTGCCTCTATTCTAGCAATTGATGGCAATCCACAGAGGTAGTTAGGCTGTAGAAAACCCCTAATGCAGACAAGTGGCAGAACTGTGGGGAAAGGGGTGGTACTGGCACAGGCCCTGCCTATGTTATATTTGACTGTTACCAATACTTTATTTCAAGGATTATAATTCTCTCCACATCGCCATGCCCAATGTGGTCAAAGCTAAAAGTTAATGAGTTAGAATGTTTAAATTATATTTTAAAGTAATTACCCCATTTTGATGCAATTTGACACCTACATATTAGAGTACTGATGTTTTGTATTAAATGATTGTTTTACTGCTTTTCGTAAATCACGCTCCAACGTTGTTACATTGTGCTATCTTTCACTGTTTTATATGATAACCTAAAATCCCAGACCATTTTTACCTGAATGGGTTTTTCTCTGCAAAATACTTCAGATAAAACATTCTGGCAGAATGCCATGAATGTTGATCATACATTTGCAAATTAAAGTGATGGATGAAATGGAATGATCCACTTAATCATTTTCTACCACTGTTACAAATAAAATGCCATTATTGTTTCCAGGTCAAATGCCTTCCATTGAAAGATGAATTGATGCCTGGTTGATATATATAATTTATTCCTCCTCTCTTTCCTCCCTCCTTTACAGACCAGATGATGTGCTGCTTAGGCGTACCCACGATGAGACGGTCCTCTTGCATTGCTTTCTCTGGCCTCTGGTTACTTTCCTGGTAGGAGTCCTAATTGTGGTCCTGACAATCTGTGCAAAGAGCTTGGCCGTTAAAGCCGAGGCAATAAAAAAGAGGAAACACTCATAAATGGAAAAGTCACTGAAGGAAAAGGAAAAAGTTGTAAGAAAGTCGAAAGTGGCAAATTCGACACACCTGCACCTCAAGTGCACCCAGACATGCCCATTGCCAGGGTCTTGTCAGGCTTTGGTATTGCTGATGCCGGAGGATTATTCTCGGGGGACAGCTTTATGAAATGTCAACTAATTGCTTCTGCTGCTATGACAGTGAACAAGAATATTCCGCCAAAAGATTCTAAACTGCACCAAATATGCTGTACTGTATTAGACTAAACTTGAACAATGGCTAATTTATCCAGGTCTTAGCTGTACTGAGAGACGATATCAGAAAAGGTGGTGAATTTCATCTTTGCAAAACAATCTTTGTTGTTAGTATTTGGTATTAAATATTTAAAGTATTATTTACTTTATCATAGACTGTATTTCTGAAATAATAAAGGATGGTGGTTTTGGTTTTTATCTCCAATTCGTTTTTTTTTAATTTAAAGTTCTAAAGTAACATGTTCCACTGATTTTGTTTTTCTTCACTGTACTGGAGAGTTTCATTTTGTAATTGACACTTTACCTTGGGTCTAGACAAAATTCTTCTTTCATTCTCCGTTGTTTAGCTTGCAAAATATTAAGATCCTTGAGGAATGTTTCTCTTGTAATTGGAAAACAAATACTGATTTTTATTTGAAAGAGGAAAACAATGCTGGGAATAATCTTGACTCAATAGCATTCAGTCCTTAGCAGTTCTATAGTATTCTGTGAGTTTTCCTATTAGCGTTATCAGCTTCACAAAGTGGTGATATAAACCACACACACTTGGTTTTGTAGTAGAGATCCCACTAAGATGCTGTGTGACACTTCTAATCACATACTTAAATTAGAAAGTTCTATGAGCCATGGAGTCACTTTACATCATCTATGAGCCATGGAGTCACTTTACATCATTTTGTTCAAGTGATAATTAAAAGAATAAGATCTCAACTTTTTACAGGCCTTTAGTGCATCTAACTAAACTACCATTGTCACAATCACTCCATTGCTGTGTACAGCGTAAACAGTCTCAACAAAAGGATGTTTTTCAACATCAACAATAAGATGTACTAGTAACTGAATAACTCAATATCTACTTTCCATATCTTACCCCTGCCATTTCCGACTTTCAGCATTGTAAACCTGAGGGATATTTATCCTAGTCGGGTTAGAGAATAAACGTAGGAGGCACATTTTAGTTCAATGCAAAGCTGTCTCTACCTTTGTCACAAGTCTTATTAATGAGATCCCACTTTTCAGTATGTTTCTGATGTACATCATATAATATAATATATTTTTAACCTTCATTAACAAGTCTGCAACTCTAAACCTGCTTTTTATTTTTTTAATCTCTGCCATTCTTAGTGTTGATTTAAATACAGATATCTAATTTGTTGCTTCCGGGCTCATTTGACAATTATCTGTGAAAATGTTTCCATAAGAAAAAGCAAACTGGACTTTAAAGCCTAGGAAACGTTCTGATGTCATAAGGTGATTTCCATTGTCTATTATCCTTTCAGTAGTTATTGTACAGATAACAATCAAATATTCAAATGCTTTAATAGCTTTTTATTTTGGAAATTAGCATACAAGGGGGACAGCATGGGGTTGGACCCAGGGCTGTGATTTAGGAGGCCTGCAGTCTATTCCTAGTTCTGCCACTCCCCTGCTGTATTACCTCTAGGATGTCACTTAATTTTTTTGTGTCTCAATTTCCCCATCTGTCAAATAGGGATAATGTTACACTTCTCAATAAAGTGCTTTGAAAGCTAGGAATGAAAAGTGCTGTATAAATGGTGTATACAAAATTATCTGCTTAAAAGCTCATTCACAGGGAAGTATACCTTTTATCATTATCCTCCTTTAGGTACGGTCTGAGTCTGAGGGGGAAAACATTGCCATGATGAATGGAGGTTGTGATTTTTTTCAAACTGCCTATGGAAGTTTGGCACCTTTTGAAAATACAAACCTGCTAGTTATTCAGCGACAGTGTCTAGATTCCACAACCTCTGTTTCATGTGCTGCAATCCTGTTGCCTTAGCAACACACTACCTTAGCAACAAACTGAGCTATTCCATGGGTTTTATTGTCAAACTGCAAATCAGAGAAAATTGCTGTCTTTGGGCAGTTTTGCCATTTGAGTGAAATAGTGGCAAGCCCACTTTATAAATGTTTCCATTGACACCCCCTGGGCACGATTCACTACAGGCAGTCTGTATAATCTTTATTCGATGCACATTAAAATATCTTTGTTTTTTTCAAAGGATATAGAAAAATGTGGTGAGATCCATCCAGAGTTTGAGGTAGCAGCTTGGTTCTCATAAATCCAGATTAACTAAATCCTCTCTATTTTTGCTGTAAAAGCTCTTGTGACTGAATTGTGTGGCTGATTCCCTGAGCAAAGGTAAGGAGTGAATTGAATCCCTATAGTCAAATTTAAGTTTGTTCGGACATCACAGCTGTAAACCTGCTAGAATTGTGATTTGTGGACACCACTGGGAGTAAATCACAGTTATCAGGATGATACGAAATCACCTTTCGTCTTGCAGAGCAGTTGCAGCATGAGTAGAGACAGAGAATTCAATTGGAAAGCAAAGAAAGACAGTAAGTATCTTTCCAGCATGCTCTACAGGCTGTGGAACAAAACAGACATTTGGATACTCCTACCTTGGACCTTCAGAGAGCTGGTTAATTCTTTTGGTGAGAATTAGACTCCATAAAGATGACGTGACTGGATTTTTCTCAGTTTCTAATGCTGTAAAAGTATAATGGAATTTTTAAGCTGCTCTCACCTCTTTTATCCTCTTGTAGTCCTTTGCCTCAGCTCCAGACATACAGAAGCTATCCTTCCAGTACTGTATATGTATACCTACAACTGTTAAGCATATCAAACAAATATCTGTTTTTGGTACAACAAAGGGTCTATATAGCTTGCTTAGCCTCAAGTGTCTAGATGACAGAGCAAAAGGAAAGATCTTGGTTTAATAAGGGAGATGCCAAAGGGAAAAATAGGTTAAAAGTCTTTAAATCCCTAGCAAATGGACCATTCTTTACAGCGATTAAATAAACTTCAAGGAGTGCAAGTCCCTGGCAGCAAGAGATGTAATTCCTATTCATGACACACAGAGTAATGGATGTATATTAAATGTATACCAGTGAGGGAATAATATAGATGCTGGGATAGTGTGGACTGCATGTTTATAAAAGACGTGGATTGCTAAAGGATCCTTTGTCACTATTGCAAATACATGTTTTGAATAACAAATATCCATTTTTGCAAACCTTTACCTGTCTACAAATATGTGAGGGACCAAGGTGAAACAGAAGGAATTCTCTACAGTGGTGCAAAAAGCATCAGGGAGGGGTTTATAATAAGTAGCCTATTAGACTGTGGAATAGTTTCCTAAGAGAAGCGACGGGAGCTTCATTGCTGAAGTCATCTAAAACATGGAGTAGGTTTGCTTCCATATTTAATTTCCATGAAAATCAGCAGTCCCTTTCCTCAGCATGGAGCAGCTGCCAAGCCTCTATTAAACTTAAAACAAAAGCTTTCCCTAAATTTTGTCATCCAGAGAAGTTAAGATGATATGTCAGACTAATTATCATCTGTACCAATGGAAAGCATAAAAAACATGAGCAAGAAAACCTTGGAAAGAATGATTGTGCAATCAATCAAACTGTCTTCGAAGATCACAGCCTTGCTGAATGGCTCAGACTGAATGTTTACAACTAACTGGTAGAGGGTAGGGAGCGTACCATGTGAACCGATGTTCTGATACAAAAGTGATTGCCTACATGTGCAGTGTTTAATTCACAGTTTAGCATTCTAATGGAGGTTTGCATCTCATAGTCCAGAAAACCACTTTCTATTCATTATGCATACATCCTGTAGATTTAAAAAGCTAATGAGAAAAGTAAATAGAATGACTCATCATACTGTATAACTGTATGTGAAATAAACATTTTAAAAATGCACAATCTATTTCCAAAAAGTCTGTAATGCATAGATTAATCATCCTGAAAATAAATTTCCCAGAAAGGCCAGGAGGCTGACTACTAGAAGCATCTCTGGTGCTGTTTATATAAAAGGTGATTTGCTGGGGAAGATTCTTTAATTTAATAATATACAGCAGTATAAAATATATGCCAAGCTCTTTCATAGCTTTTTTGGCTCATTCTGGCTTTGAGTTTAATTAATTGCTCTCTAGAAATAGTATAGGAAAATCAGTTCTCACAAGCTGATTCGATGTTGCATACTAGCTAGGGTGACCAGATGTCCCGATTTTATAGGGACAGTCCCGATTTTAGGGTCTTTTTCTTCTATAGGCTCCTATTACCCCCCACCTCCATCCCGAGTTTTCACACTTGCTGTCTGGTCACCCTAATACTAGCTTTCACCAATTGACATGTTTCCTAGGCAAAGCAGTTTAAATTGACATAATTCTTATGGTTTGAAGAGAGTCTCAGAAGGACCAGTTCTCAAAGTCCAGGAGTGCCAAAGCAGGGCTGTTCAGAGACCAGTTAAGTTTCCCTCTCTTTGTAACTGAAGCCTGAGGACAAATCCAGACTGGGTGGTGTTCTTGCTGGTGGGCTGAAATAAGAAGCAATTTCTAGTCCTTTTTTAGGGAATAAGCAAATATTATAGATTTTGTGTTTTTTAAAATGTGTATATATATATAAACTCATATGCAACCTTCTGGCTCTTGACAAGAGGCTAAGGGTATGTCTACACTACGGTACTAGTTCGATTTCTGTGAAACCGAACTTGTGAACCCGATATTTCCAGGTCGATTGTTCGAATCCACACCAGGGATCTTTTTTCGAATGTCCGAGTCCACAGTAGGGGGGCAAGCGTCGACATTGCAAGCGGTGCACTGTGGGTAGCTATCCCACAGTTCCCGCAGTCCCGCCTGCCCACTGGAATTCTGGGTGTAGCCCCCAGTGCCTTGTGGGAACGAAATTGTGTCAAGGGTCGGTATACGTAAATTTCGTCACTCGACCCACACTTCCGCCTTCCCAACGTGAAAGCGCCGGCGGGGAATGAATTCGCGCCTTTTTCCTGTGGCTGATAGCTCGGACGCCACTGGACAGTGAGCATGGAGCCCTCCGCGATTATCGCAGCTGTCCTGTCCGTAGCCAACAACTCGCGCCTTATAGCGCACCTTTTCCAGACTCAGATGCAGAGAAATCGGGAGAGGAGACAACGTAATCTCCGGGAGTACTTAAACTCTGAAAGGGGCATTGATCTCTTGCAAAGCGCTGGACCCCGGCCCCTAGACATCATGGTGGCAATGGGTCATGTTGATCCCGTGGAACGGCGATGCTGGGCAAGGGAAACAAGCACTGACTGGTGGGACCGCATAGTGCTGCAGGTATGGGATGAGTCCCAGTGGCTGCGAAACTTTCGGATGCGTAAGTGCACTTTTATGGAACTTTGTGAGTTGCTGTCCCCTGCCCTGAAACGCCAGGACACCCGGATGCGAGCTGCCCTCACTATCCAGAAGCGAGTGGCCATAGCCCTGTGGAAGCTTGCAACCCCTGACAGCTACCGGTCAGTAGCGAACCAATTTGGAGTGGGCAAGTCTACCGTGGGGGTTGCTGTGATGCAGGTAGCCCGTGCAATCGTTGACCTGCTGTTCCACAAAGTAGTGACCCTGGGAGACGTGCAGGCGATCATAGATGGCTTCGCTGCAATGGGATTCCCAAACTGCGGTGGGGCCATAGATGGGACACACATCCCTATCCTGGGAACGGAGCACCAGGGCGGCCAGTATATTAACCGAAAGGGCTATTTTTCTATGGTTCTGCAAGCACTAGTGGACCACAAAGGACGTTTTACGAACATCAATGTTGGGTGGCCAGGCAAGGTTCATGATGCTCGTGTTTTCAAAAACTCTGGTCTGTTTAGACGCCTGCAACAGGGGGTTTATTTCCCGGACCACAAAATCACTGTTGGGGATGTGGAGATGCCAACAGTGATCCTGGGGGACCCTGCCTACCCGCTAATGCCATGGCTCATGAAGCCATACACGGGAGCCCTGGACACTGAAAAGGAGCTCTTTAATTACCGCCTGAGCAAGTGCAGAATGGTGGTGGAGTGTGCCTTTGGCCGTCTCAAAGCAAGATGGCGAAGCTTACTTACTCGCTGCGACCTCAGCCCTAAAAATATCCCCATTGTGATTGCAGCGTGCTGTGTGCTCCACAATCTCTGTGAGATCAAGGGGGAGACATTTATGCAGGGCTGGGAGATTGAGGCAAATCGACTAGCAGCAGATTACGCTCAGCCAGACACCAGAGCCATTCGAAGATCACAGCGGGAGGCGGTGCGCATCCGGGAAGCTTTGAAAGCTCGCTTCCAGACAGAGCGGGTTAACCATTGACTGCTACACTTCCGTAAACAGATACTGGACCTTCCCCTGTCCCTTTACACATGTCCCGTTGCCCATCCTCCCATTACCAACCCCCTTCCCCCTCCTTGGTTCAACGCTGTAAAGTCACAGTAAAGGAAAGATTTTTTTGTTTGAACCTTTTCCTGTACTTCTTATTGGGTAATGATTATTACCGTGGAGGCATACGGCGGTTGGGGGGCGGTTTGGTTGGGGGACACTTCCCTTCAAAGGGGAAGCTCTTGATCCTGCCCAAAGCGCAGTGCCAAGAGGTGTTCCGCTTGCTTAAAGGGACAATCAACCTCTCCTAATCCCATGTGTGTGTGGTGGTGTCTATGTGCCTTTTACGTTGTGACTATCGCCTACGGATCCCACGGTGCATTGATCTATCCAGCAGGCTACTGTCAGCCGCAAAAGATCAGTGACCACCCTCCCCAAACATACAGTGCACCACCCAACCCCCAACCCCACGTTTACAACGTATAAACCTGCACAACGAAGGACAGGTGTGCTTAATGCATGCAATGTGTACTGTGCTTGTCACTTCAGCAGTTACCCTGTGTGCACCCTCGTTTCTGCTCCCATTATCTGCACTTACAAAACATGTTAACCACTACCCAGACATACAAACGGTCCCATTTAAAACACTCAGGGAAACATTGGTGAACCAAAAAACCAGATTTATTCAACAGAACAGTAACTTAACATGGGACCTGGGAAGGGAGGTGCTCAGGGGTGCTGCTGGATGGAGAGGAGGGAAAAGTCTAAGGTTTTGGGAATGACAGCCTTCTACTACTGCAGCGGTCTGCAGGGGTGGATTGAGTATTTCCATGCACCCTGGCTCCCCTTGTCCTAGTGACTTTTGGGGAGGAAGCCACCGGACTTGGTGGCGGGGGAGGGCGGCTTGAAAGAACATACAGAGGTGCTCTTTCCTCATGTCTCCTGTCCTGGAGAACATCCACTAGGCGCCGGAGCGTGTCTGTTTGCTCCCTCATGATTCCCAGCATTGTTTGGGTCGCCTGCTGATCCTCCTGCCGCCACCTGTCCTCGCGCGCTTCAGCCCTCTGCTCCCGTTCCCTGGCTGCTCGCTTGTACCGTGCAAAGTCCTCTCTGCGGTGTGCCGCCTCCCTCTGTGACAGCATCATTAATTCTGAGAACATGTCGTCCCTGGTTCTCTTTTTGCGCCGCCTTATCTGGACTAGGCCGTGGGTGGGAGAAGCACGGGTTGGGCGGGAGACACTCACAGCTGTGGGATAAATGAAAGGGAGTGAATTCCTCAGAATGATACTTTTTCAAGAACAATGACCATACTCTTTCACCGTGAATAGGGCCAAACACAGTGCCTATCACATGTACACGTACTACAAGGTCAAATACTATGCCTTAAGGCTGAATGAGTGTCTGGGGTCCCGGTATACGAATCCCAGAAGCCTTGCCGTACACAGAAAATCACCTCTCTGAAAACCATGGTAAGGTGCTGACTTAGGACTGCTGCGAGATTGCTTCACAGCAGTGCTCTACTCCCATGTCTCCCTCAGTGTTCCTGGCGGCGGGCAGGAAATGCTGCTGGCCAAACCGATAATCTACGGCGGCTGTCCTAAACCACCCCCCAGTCCGCGTTGCCGCTCCAGGGAACCAAAAATGCCCGCGAACCGCCCAGCATGAACTGCTCGGCCACCCTTCCCCCCCCTCCGCGTGGCTGCTCCAGGGAACCAAAAATGCCCGCGAACCGCTCAGCGTGAACGGCTCGCCTACCCTTCCCCCCCCTCCGTGTGGCTGCTCCAGGGAACCAAAAATGCCCGCGAACCGCCCACCATGAACTGCTCGGCCACCCTTCCCCCCCCTCCGCGTGGCTGCTCCAGGGAACCAAAAATGCCCGCGAACCGCCCAGCATGAACTGCTCGGCCACCCTTCCCCCCCCCCTCCGCGTGGCTGCTCCAGGGAACCAAAAATGCCCGCGAACCGCTCAGCGTGAACGGCTCGCCTACCCTTCCCCCCCCTCCGCGTGGCTGCTCCAGGGAACCAAAAATGCCTGCGAACCGCCCAGCATGAACTGCTCGGCCACCCTTCCCCCCCTCCGCGTGGCTGCTCCAGGGAACCAAAAATGCCCGCGAACCGCTCAGCGTGAACGGCTCGCCTACCCTTCCCCACCCTCCGCGTGGCTGCTCCAGGGAATCTAAAATGCCCGCGAACCGCTCAGCATGAACGGCTCGCCTATCCTATCCCCGGTTTAGCGTTGCCGCTCCCTGGGACTGTCCCTACCCGCGCACCGATATGTGGTACTGGTTTTGCTCCCGACACACTACCACCACGTGTTAACGTAAACAGCCGGGTGTCTGTCTGTAAGGGGAAAAGGAAGCATGCAGTATACTAATTATACCACTCATTCGAACCAGGACCCCATGACTGATATCACTCTGATGAGGATTACGGAGACAGAGAAAATCAGCATGCTGCGTCAATGCAAGCAAACCCCGGGGCCGTATGCTGCCATGCTATGCAAGGCAATGATACCAGAGTACCTGCTGCTTGCATGGCGTGGGAAAGTATCCTACCATGGAGGAGACAATAAGGCAGCTCTCCCAGTGAACGTGCTAAACAAACTATCACTGTACCTGCAAGACAGCTTCTCTGAGATCTCTGCTGGTGATTACACCTCTATCCCCATACATATTGACAGACTTTTCGAATAGTTGCACGGGAAAGCGACTCAAAGCTGAAGCGCATAAGGCCAATGAAGCCACAGTTACAGAGCGCTATCACACCATAACTATTGTATTGAAAATAAATGTCTAACACACTGACCTGATGATCCCTCTCCTGATTCCTGGTCAGGAATGCTGCCTTGGGAGTGTTCGAAGGGCAGCGCAGTCAGGGTGAGGAATAGTTCCTGGCTGTCGGGGAAATCTCCAGGGTGACCACTTTCGATCGCTTCGTCCCCCTGCCCTCCTTCCTCTTCTTCGCCGTCAGCGAAAACCTCCTCCGATGTGTCCGTAGAATGGACCCCGTCATCGGTGTCCATGGATACTGGCGGGGTAGTTGTTGCCGCACCACCGAGCATGGCGTGCAGTGCCTCGTAAAATCGGCAAGTCTGAGGCGCTGAGCCGGAGCGTCCGTTGGACTCTTTGGTCTTTTGGTACGCCTGACGTAGCTCCTTGATTTTGACGCGGCACTGCGTAGCATCCCGGCTGTAGCCTCTCTCCGTCATAGCCTGGGAAATCTTTTCGTAAATTTTGGCATTCCGTCTTTTTGAACGGAGCTCGGCTAGGATTGATTCATCGCCCCACACAGCGATGAGATCCAAAACCTCACGATCACTCCATGTTGGAGCTCTCTTTCTATTCAGTGATGGCATCGAAACCACCGCTGTAGAGCTCTGCATCATTGCCAGTGCTGCTGAGCTCGCCACAATGTCCAAAGAGGAAATGGGATTCAAAATGGCCACAGAGGAAAAAGCATTCAAATTTTCGCGGGGATTTCTCTGAGTGGCAGGTCAGAGCATCTGAGTACACAATACTGCCCTGAGCGTCCACCGAGTGGTGCACTGTGGGATAGCTCCCGGAGCTATTAGCGTCGAATTCCGTCCACAGTACCTCGCATTCGACATGCCCATTTCGAATTTGGCGCTACTCCCCTCGTCAGGGTGGAGTACCGAAATCGATTCAAGGAGCCCTTACTGTCGAAATAAACTGCTTCTTAATGTGGACGGGTGAGGGATTAAATCGAGTTAACGCTGATAAATTCGACATAAAGTCCTAGTGTAGACCTGGCCTAATATGCAAAGCCTGGGCCCCTCTGCAGGCAGTTTGTGGGGCTGCAAGCTGAGTTTTGAAGATTAGCCGTTTTAACTCATGGCTATGATTTTGTTTGATTTTGCAGGATAGTAATTGCCAGCTCAGCCAAGCTTATTGGTGCCATTGTGAAATTCGCAAGTTAATTTTTGTAACTGCAGGCCATGGGAGCAGTACCGTTTACATTACATACCAAAGAGAGATTTGATGTAACAGTGGTAGATTATTGAGTCCTGGGATAAAAGACTGGAAGATGGGATTGAAGTAGATGATCTCAGAGATCTTTCTGGTGCCAATTGTTAGTGAAAAAGGAAAAACTGATAGTTGAGACCAAACAAAGACCGAGGAAGATTTTGGCATCACTGAGCACCGGAATGTCTGCTTTGATGAGAGGAGACTTAAAATTGGAGAGCAACCTCAAGTTCAAAATTGACTATGCTTGTTAAATGATCCCGGAAGGGAATAGAGCACGAGCTTTCTCTTAACTCCAAAATATCTGACAATTACTTCCAGTTGAATAATAACAAAGGAGACTGATACTGCGAAGCAAAGAGTGAGTAAGGATAAAAAAGAAACACTAATGAACTGAAGTGTTGTCACGGAACAAACTGACGCTGCTCATTTTCTGGCCAGAGACTGTAATTGATGTAACCCCCTGTGAACCCTATAATCCTAGAATGATAAAGCCTAAAAGCAGTTAACCAAAGTCAGGTCAAGAAATAACTGATGTAGGCTAGAACCTTGCTGAATTTTGTTTTGAAAAACTAGGCTTCTGTTGATAGGAATGTGTCCTCATGAGAGAGCAATCCGAGGGCTTAGGGTAAAAGAGACCCCCATACTAGAAATGGAGGAGAAGGATGGAGCTAAATGAGAATGCAATTAAGACTTGGGGGCATCAGGACAGCAAAAAAGTAGACTCACTGCTAGCCCAAAAGCCTAACGAACATACAGAGGACTTTTAGATCAGGGAGAAAAGAAATGCTAGATAGGATGTGGGCCTATTAACAAATGAAGGTGATGAAATCCTGAATGACATTAAAGTGGCTGAGCTATTGAACTGATCCTTTAAATCAGTCTGTTTAAGAAAACAGGCCTGGACAGTCAGGAGTTAATGAAAACCTTGTCAACAAAGCTGTTTATAAGCCGCAGAGAAGACAACTGAATATACACCAGCCAGTGAGTCAGATGATATGCATCCCAGATTGTAAAGATTTCCTAATAAATATACTGAACACTTGACCATCGGTTTTGAAAAGTCATGAAAAATTGGCATCAGAAGAAAGGAAAAATGAAAATGCAGTACCAACACTAAATCAATCCATCCAGATCTAGGAAATCTAGCGTCAATCCTTATTAAAATTATGGGCCATATACAATTAATCTGAAAATACCTCGAGGATAACAGAATCACAACCAGCAAATGGCATGGATTTATTAAGAACAAATATTGTCCAATAAACCCGATTACATTTTTTACGGCCAACCTAGAGAATAATGGGACTATACATGAAGTAAAACAACCAGCATTTTATACTGTGGCTCAAAATCTCATTTGAAAAATTAATGCAAATCGGGTTGGCTATGAGCAATGAAAGACAGAGTTCTGGCTGAAGAACTGTCAACACGAAGCAATAATAAATGGCTGTACATCAGCTGCATTAAGGTGTGTGGTGAAGTGCCTCATCAGCTTTTCTTTATGATATGAAAGGCAACAGAAAGAGCCAATTAATTGCATTTTAAAAGTATACAGAATCTGGAGGAGTTATGAACATCAAAGTGATAGACAATACAAAGGAGACCACAACAGGTTAGAAAGAGGAGCAGGAGATAAAATGCTTTTTATATCATGAAAAATATAAGCTAATAAATTAGAAGTGGTGGAGGAGGGATACAGCAAATACAGACGCAGTGGGAGGAAGCTACTTGGAAGGCAGAGATGCTAAAAGAAGAGCCATGACTGATAGTAGACAGCAGAGTGGCTATGGCACAAAGCTAATTATACATGGTTTTGATGTAGAACAATTGGTGTCTAGGACTGAAACCACCCACTTCTTGGGAAACCAAGTCGCCTTTCCAATATATCTGCATATTTTATTAACACCTTAACTCTGGGTGCGGTTGTGTATCAATTTTGGCATGTTTTTCTTTAAAGTGATACTGTTAAATGGGAGAAGGAAGTTACCAGAGCTATCAGTTGACAGGTTAGTTTTAGAATAGTTCTGCATCTGGAGTTTAGGCAGGAAAGGGGTGCATGGTTATCAGGATATGATAAAAAGATGTTGGCTTGCATTTGCGGCTGATCAGCTTGTGTCTTTAACTGGCATTGGTACTTCACTTGCATCTGTACAGGTGGCAGAGCCCCATGACTTTGGTGTGGTTCCCTGGCTTGCAGGGATCCAGCTGCAAGATTAAGGGGATAAGGTTTCTTTTTGCAAAGGGTTTTGCGTGTCTATATAGATATTATGCATGGCTGCATGGCATTTATTTTTTACATTTCCCTGGGGGTTTTACTCTGTTTAATCAAAGAGCTCAGAACACCTTACAATTGACTATGTGGTTTAACACTTACAAATTTGAAAACATTTGGATTTTTCTCTTCTTTTTATTTGTAATATGAGAAGGACTCAACATCAGCCTTATAATGCGACCATGGAAGCAACTTTAACTCCATAATCAAATAGCATACGCCTGCAGAGTCAGGCCTGGAATCTTGGTCTTCTAGCAACCAAATCAAAGGCTCTTCTTACCCCTTGCATTTAAGGCAGATCTCTGTTAACTGTCACCTGTAGAAGTGCTCTGAATTTGTTTCTAATCTGCAACAAGCCACTAGAGGACAACATATTTATATAGGTGTGAAATTCACCATGTGCAGAGGGCTAGCACAAGGCTTACATCCCACTTAAGCCCTGCTTACACTTTTAAACAGAGAATAAAGTGGGAATAAGTGATGCATAGACTTCGTACTGGCCCTTTGCACAGCGGTGAATTTCATCCATAATGATTGCTCCTGCTCCGATTAAACTCAATGGCAGAAAACTCCCAACTGACATCCATGGACTGGGTCGCTAGCTCCCATTGAAATCAGTTGGGCTCAAAACCATTCACAAAAAGAAATCATTAATATGTTTGTTTGATTATAACCTATTTTCTTCATTTACAGTAGGTGCAGGAGTTGTCAAGGAGTTTTCACTCTATGGGAAGTTTGAGCAGTTTTTGAGCAAAAAACGAGCCATTTTTGAGCAAAACTGAAGAAAAGTTAGACAAAAGTCAGCATCTCCAATCAGGGTTATGTTGAATGACCAATTACTCAAAAATGGTTTGTTCCTGCAAAGTTTTAAGAAAGTTTCTCTCTTTTTATCTTCAGAGTACCTTTAGAGCCCAAACTGATACGTGTGCCAACATAGGACTTTATAATGGAAGCTGGTTGCAACTTTAACTATGTCTCTTAGTTATATGGATCAAGAAGAGTCTCATTTCCTTCCTTCCTTCCTTCCTTCCTTTGTAATGCACATACTGTCCCCTTTCACTTTATTGTTTCTTTCTTAATCATACTGATGACACTCACACACTGAATGGTGTGGCAAAGATTTACCAAACTTCTCATCATTCATCTATATCAGGGGTCTCCAAACTACAGCCCGAGGGCCGGATCTGGCCCGCAGCTTCAATTTGTCCGGCCCCCCCAACCAATTGCTGTCGCTACCTCGGCGGCACCTCAAACGCTGCTGCCGCCTCGGCGGTATTTCGGCAGCAGGGCCCCGTCGAAATCGGGCCCTGCACTCCCTAAAGCCGGCCCGCGAAGCCCCTTCAAAAATCTAATGTGGCCCTCGTCTCCTAAAGTTTGGAGACCCCTGATCTATATTGAGCTCTGTCTGTCTCGATAATTAGCTGTTAATCATCTAATGGCTGGTCTTCACTACGGGGAGATCAACGCTGCTCAGCAGGGATCGATGTAGTGGGTCTAGTGAAGACCCACTAAATCGATGGCAGAGTGCTCTCCGGTCAACCCTGTACTCTAGCTCTTGGAGAAGGGTAAGGGAAGTCAACCAGAGAGCGTCTCCTGTCAACTCAGCACAGTGAAGACACCAAGGTAAGTTGATCTAAGCTTGTACGTTGACTCCTGCTACTTTATTTGTGAAACTGGAGTAGCGTAACTTAGGTCGACTTACCCCGTAGTGAAGACAAGCACTAAGACATTCTGTACCAAGTTGCATTCCTCCTCATTGTATTGCTCCTCTATCAGCCATGTCTGTCTAATAATCCTCTTCCCTTAGGTTATGTTTTCTAGGTTGGTTATCAAGATGGCTGAGATTTTAGTGATATCTCGGGGAAAAAAATCAAACATCAAATGAGTGATTCTTTTTTTTAATTTCAAAAAAATCTATTTTAACTGATCCATTTAAAATGCTATGCAAGTGTTGTGCTTCCCTGGCTTGCAGCGTTCTCAGACTGAGTCAAACGATGGCATTGGTAATATCAATTACTGTATCACAAAGAAATTCTGATAATTTGGCTCCCTTTTAAAAAACACACCTAATCTCGATTTCAAGAGGCTGTGTTACTACGGTGTGACACTTCCCTGGGCTACCCAGGTTTGCAAGCCATCTTGCTACAGCCTGCCTTTAGCGTGAGGAAGCTTTGTGTGTGTGTCAGCCTCCCAACTCCGTCAGCCACAGGCGACACAAGCACATGCTGGCTGAGCTGTCCTTCTGCAGGTTAGCAACTGGCGCACCCCAACCCCTGAGCCTTCCAAGTGTCACCGTGGAGTGTCCAGCCCATTCCACTGGACGCCTGCACTATTCACAGATGTGCTGCTCCCAAAGGAGCAGAACACCCCAACTTACCAGTTTCACCTTAGAGCACAACTCAGCATTTTAGATAGTATGTGGCTTTGACTTTGAAACAGCAGTGTTCATAACACTAGCCAGTGGGGCACTCATAGGGAAAGAAGACAGCATGCTCCCCTTGCTTTTGTTTTATTCCCTTCTTACCATTCGGTCTAATGCTGCCTTTGCTTTTTTTGTCTAATGATGTTTGTTACATGCACTGTATGACTCACACATTTGTCTGTTATCCCTTTTCTAAACATCTGCTGTTATTTAGCTTAGCTGTTAAACTCTCTCTGCATATGAGCCTCTCTGAGCCTGAAGTCAGCTTAGCTCCATCTATGCTAGGAAATTGACCTGCTGGTGATAATGGTTGTCAATAGTGGGTCCCACCTAACTCACTGACATTGTTTTAACTACTGGTGTAGAGGGCAGAGAACAGTTTACAGTACCATTTCAGACAGTGTGACTGAGACTTGTGCAAATTGGTGGACTGCAGTGGTGCGGAAAAGAGCTTTGGCCCATCTATATTCTCAACCCTGATTCTGGAAGACCTGGTGCTGACAATTCATGTCAGCAATGGGTCCGTTTCCTAGGCTGTGAATCTGGTAGACTTTTTTCTTTAATTTCCCACCAGTGCTGCCACTGTTGCAGCCCCATTAGTGGTGGAAGCCTGGCTGTCTCACCAGCATTTTAATCTTCGTGCTTAGGTCTAGCTGACAAGGTGTTTTAATGCTGGCAGATATGGGCAACTGGTTTACGCTGGCTCACCTGCTGTTGCTCTCCCCAGTGGAATTACTCCAGTGCTCATACATGTACAGAAAATCAGTCTAATGTCAAGAAGAGCTTAGAATGGGGGTGGGGGGCTTGTTTGTATGCAATATGTGGTACCAGTATTTAGAGGTCTATAGGCCTTCTCTATGCACAGAAGTAAACACATGATAAAAGAGCAGTTACTATATATATTTATGAATTTATTCCTAATAAATTTCAGCTTCAGAATTTAAAAGCCAATGGAGGACCCAAGGAAGGGCTCACGAATTTACTGTCTCACCTTGATATCTGTACTGTAGCTTCTCCCACTTCATATTGTTTGTCCTCACTTGCTGGGCCTTTCCCTGGCTTTCCAGACTTGCACGTGGTTTGTTCTTTGGCTCAGTGATCTCTTGCTCTGAGAACCAATTTCCCTCTTTGTCATGACATCTGCCATGCCTTCGATGTCAGCATCGACTTCAAGCTTGGATCCTTGTCCTGTGCGGTCAGAACAAGATTTGAAACAGTACTCTGAAATCTGTGATTGATTATTCAGTTCTGAATTTCAAGTTGGAGGGTAACGGGCTATTAATTTTCTCTAGCAGACAACCATCACACAAGCGGCCTTTAATAAGCAATTCATTCCGGGGCCATCTACCAACCAGATTGGAGTGTGTGATCTGCAACAAAACTTTAAAATACAACATTACTTTGTATAGCATCTTGCATACCATCTGGTTTCCAAAACACTTTCCTGAGTTGCATAATTTAATTATACAGTTAAGTAATAGAGAAGGAAAGAAAATGAGGAGGTGTAGGTAAGGGAATGTTTGTCTGCTCTGTGTGTGTGTGTGTGTGTAACATTGTGAGTCAAGTTCTTCTCTTGGATGTGCATGCAAACAGATTTGAACTGGTGATCTAGCAGCAAAATAGGCCACCGCCCATTTATAATCCTCTGAGCAATCCAGTCCCCACAAAAATATAGTTTCTAAGCCGCAGTTTAAAATATCTTGGGTCAGATTCCCAGATGTGTCAGCATGTGGCTTGGTGCATTTGTTGTTGAGGGGCATAGATGGCTTCACAACACCCTTTGGCCTCCCCAGTCCTTCTCCTTCCCCAATTTTCTTAGCCTCTCATATATGGTGTTCTGGCTTGCAGTTCACAAGACAGCTGCATATTCTTTCCATAACCAATTGTCACTTGTATGCAATACCTTGCAATTCCTCACTGCTTCACAGTCACTGTTCTGATGAGCAAATACATGCAAATTAATGTGAAATCACTGCTCATTTATTCTACTTGTATTTTTAAAATCTGCTATTTTCATTCTTTGCAGAAGGGGACAGTTTTTCTCCCTCCTCTTTGTTCATTTGCCCTCATGTATTTATTATACCCTTGTATGTTCTGTCTCTTTCCCCACTTTGTGTCCATCTTGCCTGTTTAAATTGTAAGCTGTTCAGGGCAGCGACCCTCTCTCACTTTCTGTTTCTACATTGGTTACCACAGTGGGGCCCCAATCTTTTTTTTGGAGCCTACCATGCTACAAATAATAATATGTATGTGCACAGTAGTTCTATACCATAGGGGACTTTTATTGAAAAAAACTAGTTTCCCCCACTTTCTGGTTACCAATTGAGGGCCCGCTCCTGCACCCACTGAAGCCAACTGCAGTTTTGCCATTCACTTCAATGGGAGGAGAATCAGAGCTCGATTGCATATAGTCATTGGGGTTTTGTTGGAAATGCCAAAATCACAGCCAGTGCTGAGATTTCAGTAAGAACGCATTCTCCTTGGCCTTGGGTTGTGTGTCACATATTTTTAATTGTTCATGGTCTTAGTTTAACTGTTTTGTTATGCTGTATTGATTGGTGAAGAAATCTTAATCAAAATGTCAATTTAAATATTGTTAGTGGAGGTGCTTTGGGGCTTTACCCATTGTCCTTTACTTGCCTAACCTCTCCCATCCCTGTAGTTCACAGGCTGTCTTTAGTCTCACTGAGCTCCAAATAAGGTATTTCTAACCATGAATAAGGGTGGCAGAATTAGGCCCAAAATTTCCTGATTGCTGCACTTTTCCTCACGTGGTCCCTGATTCAACAAGCCTCGTCCCACTGAGGCAAATGGAAATACTCACATGTTTAAGAACTTGTTAAAACAAGGCTGTGATGGGTTTTCTACTTTTCCTATTGCTGTTTCCAACACTATAGAGTGACTATTGTTCCCTCCAAGTTAGGCCAGATGTTGAGGAATGCTGCTCATCCTCATTCTCATTTAAAAGTCAAGGGGAGTTGAGAGAACTCAACATCTGCTTCCAAAAAACAAGTTTTTTTGCCAACCAAAAAATTGATAAGGGTGAGGCTGCTGCTATGCTGAGACCACAGGCTATCCTGCTGACCAATTGTTTCCATGTACTCTCCAGTTGGTCTGTCTATATCCATCTGTTGTCACTTATAGTTAGATTGTAGGCTCTTTGCGGCAGGGCCTGTCCTTTGTACAACACCTAACACAATGGGGTTGAGGTCCATGACTGGGCTCCTAGACACTATGATAATATAAATCATAACAACACCGTCTGGCTGTAGCAGGCCCCAGGTTTGGCATTACAGCCGATTTGAATTTTTTGCCAGTTTGGTTGGTGAAAATGTTGACACTTTTAATGGAAATTTTCCAACCGCCTAGAGAAGTGCAGGGCAAATAGGAGGGGGAAAAATAACGCACAAGAATTTGTCACATGGTCTAATCAACTCTAAGGGGAATGATGTGCTATTATAACACCGACAGACCACTGTCGAGATTGAACCTGGGACCTCTGGAGCTTAGTGCATGAGCCTCTACCACATGAGCTAAAAGTCACCTGGCTGTTAGCTAAGGCTGTAGAGCAGACTCATGAACCTCTCTACGTGGTTTTGGTGCTACGAGATGGGACAGAACGCACCCAGGAGGTGTGTGGGTTACACTATAGCAGGGTCCTTTGATATTTTTAGTTCTCCCCGACCTTCCTTGCATGGATTCAATTTCTTTTAGCTCATTTGCTAAATGTCTCAAACTCAAAAGATCTTCTTTCTTTTGACCCCAGGCATCTTTCAGACACAATGGTAAGCTAACAGGATGGTTGCATTTGTCACATCTTGAGCCTATATTCTCTCATATTGTTTGATGCTTTCTACATTGAATAACATTCTTTGTTACCTCTGTGTTTCTTTATTTTTACTTAGTCTAAAATAACTATAGTGAAATCACTGTGACAGGCAATTAAAATGCCCCCAATTAACCTGTGAACTTGTTTGTCTCTCTCCCTTGTTTGCATTACATTTTCCTTTCCTAGCAGTGTGTGGCATTTGAGAAATTTTATTTTATTTTTCTGCATTTAATTATTTTTCAGTAATTACTTCTATAGTATAGCTCAGCTTACACTGAGCTGTATTCTGGTACCATTACTGCACAGTATATGACATGTGTTTGTTTCTTCAGGAAGATGTTCACTTTCCCCTCTAGTGCTACTAATGCCCTTGCTCTTTTCATATTTCCCTACTCGCAGTAGGATAGGAAATAAAACCAAATTGCTTTTTCCGGCCTCAATCCTGTTCCTATTAAAGTCAATGGATGTTTTGCCACAGGGCCCTGTGCTGCTCCCCCGGCGTCTGTTTCTAAAAGCTCTTTGGAAGATCTTCATATTTTCAATCTATTAAAATGTTCAAGATGAATTCTGCTATTGTAGCCCTACACCACAGCCCCCAGTTCTGTGAAAATGCATGCAACTGCCACTGAAATATCAGCCACATGCATTCTCCACTTGCTCCGTTTCAGATGGTCGCTCACACTGACTCGCTCTTAAAGCCATTGTTTCCTTTTGATCTCCTCCTGCAGGCGGGGACTTCCGAACACCCAGCTCACTTTTTTGAGCCTTCGTCGTCTTGCACTGCTCCCACATGTGTCGAAACTCTTTGTTGCTTACCATCTGCAAGTGGGGGGAGGGATAGCTCAGTGGTTTGAGCATTGGCCTGCTAAACCCAGGGTTGTGAGTTCAGTCCTTGAGGGGGCCATTTGGGGATCTGGGGCAAAAATTGGGGATTGGTCCTGCTTTGAGCAGCGGGTTGGACTAGATGACCTCCTAAGGTCCCTTCCAACCCTGATATTCTATGATAAAGATGGCCAAGTAGCTAGGCTGGTGTGGACTAGGCTTGCAGGGGAACTAGGTTCTGTTCCTGTGTCAGCGGCTGACTAGCTGTCCTGACTTTATAGGGACAGTCCGGATAGTCAGGCTTTGTCATATATAGGTGTTACCCGGGGTTCTTTCAACCCAAAGCTCTTGGTAACTTTTACTCTGTGCGAGGTGGTGTCAGGAAATAAATCAGGGGAGACACGGCCATCCGACCGATAGATGGCTGGCACAAACAGGACAGGGAGCCGCGGCCTGGCTCTCCCTGCCAGCCGGAGCGCCGCGGGGCGGGTGGCGAGCCCGGCCGCAGCCCTGCTCTCATATTGGGGCGCAATATGTTTTTTTTAAAAATCCCTGAGCGCTGCCCCCTCCAGGTGCCGCCCCAAGCACATTCTTGGTAGGCTGGTGCCTGGAGCCAGCCCTGGGTGTGGGTTTTTCCAGAGTTTGCAGCCTTGAGGCCTGCAATAGACATTCCTGGGGCACATCCTGCTCTTCTAAAATGCATGTATCAGCAATTTCAGCACAATTCTTATCAGGAAGGACACGGGGTCAAGCTGCCTTCGCTGTAGCACTAAAACCCCGTCCTGCCTTGGTCAAGCTGAGGCTGTGACTTGGCCAATTTACAGCCTGCTGGCTTGGCTGCTTTTAGCAATAAGCCACAGTGGTTTCAGGCACTTTACTGGTTTGCTGACATCCCCCCGTACAGAGGCATCTATTACCCCCGCCCCAGTTTTTCACACTTGCTGTCTGGTTACCTGTGATCAGCCGCAGATTTCTCATGCGAGTTCGAGTAAATCCCTTAAACAGCTCGGTGTTTAGCTACTGTAGATCTATTGTGCAGGGAGGGGCAGGCTGCAGAGCGACAGCACGGGGAGCTCCTGTGTTCTGCAGACCACAGCGCCATGGCAACTGCCATCGCACCTGGGAGAAAATGGAGGGATTCTGGAACGGGTCCTTGTTTGGGTGTGGGGCTGTAACTAAGGGGCACAGTGAGCTCACTAACCCTACACAGAAGGGCTCTGAGCTCTAGCTATGCTGGGATTTAGGCATCTCAATCCAAAATTTAGAGCCTTAAAACCCTTGATAAGCTGGTGCCTAACTGTAGGTGTCTACAATCTCTGCCAGCCAAATACCCCAGGTGTTTAAATTTCTGAGTGGGTATGTGCACCCAGCTGCCTGAAGCCTGACACCTGCCTTGCCCACACATGATCCAGCAGGAGCCTACAGCTAGGTAAACCCAATGAGGTAGGCCTGCTCAGAGCATCTCTACTCGGGGGGGGGGGGGGGGGGGGCGACAGGTTCAAACATAGACAATGTGTGCCTCCCACTAGTGTGTGGGGGGGGCACAATCGGGAAGACGTGCGACCACGTCTCCTCTGCCCAGTGACCCCCCTGCCCCCCGCACCCAGCCTGGGGCTGCCATGCTCATCCCGCCCTACGTTACCTGCAGGTGGTGAAGGTGCCCTAACCACTGGGATATGGGGTGCTGAGAGCCATTGAACCAAACTGTGAACCCTGTATATGATGGAAACCACGTCAAGCAGGATGGGGGGGGGGGCAGCACCCCTAGTTCCAGCGCCTATGCTGGGCTATTCAGTTCATCTGGCTTGGCCCAATGCCTATTTGAGTATTTTATACAACGTGATTTATCTTCAACAGGCAAAAATGAGAAAGCTCACGTCCAACCCAGGTTATCATCTAGCCAGGGATGGCCAACCTGTGGCTCTGGAGCCACATGCGGCTCGTCAGACGTTAATAAGCAGCTCCTTGGATAGGCACCGACGCCGGGACTGGAGCTACAGGCGCCAACTTTCCAATGTGCCGGGGGGGGAGGGGGGTGCTCACTGCTCAACCCCTGGCTCTCCCCGCACTCCCCCCCCTCCCCTGAGCCTGCCATGCCCTCCCCCCCCCCCCCTCAGAGCCGCTGCACGCCACAAAACAGCTGATGGGGAGGTGCTGATTGGTGGGGGCTCCTGGTGGGTGGGAGGTGCTGGGAGCGGAGGGGGAGCTGATGAGGGGCTGCTGACGTATTACTGTGGCTCTTTGACAATGTACATTGGTAAATCCTGGCGCCTTCTCAGGCTCAGGTTGGCCACCCCTGAGCTCTCCCAATGGTTAGCATACTCAGCTGGAAGCCCTGAGTGTATGTCCCTGCTCCACATCAGCCAGCGTTAGGATTTGAATGGTGGGCTTGCATATCATTGATGGGCACTCTAACCACAGGGCTCTGGGGCAGGGGGGGTGGGAGAGGCATTGGTCACTGGAACAGCAGGGTTTTTTTCCATAAGGTAAAGTATGTAGACGTAGTTTAAATGAGGGCATTATAAAGGCTTCATTAGTAACATCTGACTCGCTTCACTATGCTGGTTGCTGACATTGGCTTTGCCATGAAGAAGAGCAAGAAACAAGGTGTGTGACTGCTCCCCATCCCCGCTGCGGTGGCTTCCCCCCCCCCGCCCACGGCAGCTCAGCGCCCACGGCGGCCCCCACCCCCCACAGTGGCTAACCCCCCCCACTCGCGGCAGCTCAGGCCCACAGCAACTTCCCCAGCTCCCGGAGCCGGGAGGCAGGAGGCAGCCGCGGTGAGCCGCCCACTGCCTCCCGGCTCCACATTCAGCTGCTGAGCGTGGAGCCGGGAGGCAGCCGCCCACTTCCTCGCGAAGCCCTGCTGTGGCGAGGGCTGTTGCCGTGCTGCTGGGGCTCAGCAGGGCTTTGTGAGGAAGCGAGCGGCTGGCTCCCGGCTCGAGCGTGGAGCTGTGAGGCAGGAGGGCAGCCGCCCACCACCGAGGGTGGCGAAATGCTGCCTCCCCAAATTCTGGCACCCTAGGCGACTGCCTAGGGTTGCCTAGTGAAAGCGCCGGCCCAGGGGCTGGGGCTAGTGGCAGGCCCCGCACAGCGGGGGTCGGGGTTGGTGGCGGGGCTGGGTGGGGGCTGCCATCCGGCCCCACACAACAGGGCCTGGGGTCTCTGCCGGCCAGCCTTGCCCCTGGGGCGCCGCTCCTGGCCTCACTCTGTGGAGGGGTCTCTGGGCTAGGGGTGCTGGGCATAGCGGTGTATCTAGGAGGAGGGTTGCGGGGGAGGGGGTGCTGTGGGTCTCAACCTGCAGCCCACAATGATTACTAGGTTGAGACCCACTGATCTAGAGCAAGGTTAATCTTTATTTCTTTCTGCTACATTAGTAACGTTTGCCAAGCTATGGAACATATTGCCTTTTCCCAGTGCCTCAGTGCTAGTGTTTTGTAGATGTGTGTGGGTCAGCACAGAGTGTCACTGAGACATGCCCTTTATAGCATGCATAGAGGTTATAGCTGACTTTTAGTCCTCACCACACATCACCTACGGCTACTGCTACACTTGGAGCTCGGGGGTGCAACTCCCATCTCACGCAGACAGGCTCATGCTAGCGCTCACTCTTAAAAATAGATGTTTAGCTGCAATAGCAGAGGTAGCGGCAGCATGGGCTAGCCCCCATGACTGCATGCCCATAGGGGGGTCCAGGTGGGTTTGTACATGGGGCCGCTAGCCCATGAAGCCGCTGCCTATGCTAGTGCGGCCATAGTGCTATTTTTAATGAACTAGCTCAATGAGAGCGAGTACAAGTCTGCCTACGAAAGCAGGAAATCACACCCCCTGCTTCGCGTGTAGCAGTAGCTTTAGAGGCACTGGTGAATACCAAATGGCAGAGAAATGTCACTATTCCCTTCAAATAAACAGAATGGCCTGTTCTTAACAGCCAATTGCAAATACAGGCCAACACAGCTAAACTACTTGTTTGACTTACTTAGTAATATTAGGCCTGCAAGCAAAATAATGTCTTTAAAGGCAAAAAAGCTAGTTGTTAACGAGCCTGGTTCAAAGCTTGGTGTAAATGTATGTTGCTCCACTGCAGTCAGTGGGGTGAGGCCCATTTACATTAGCTGAGGATCTGTCATAATGGGCACTGGTACCTTGCGCTATGTCTATGAAAGAGCAGGAGCTCAAGCGCCTGAGCTACACTACAGCTGAAAATGAACTTTAGTAACCAATGTGCAATCTCTTATCCAAAGGCCAAGAGAAAAGTATTTGGGAGGAAAAAGCGAACATGGTGTGTGCACTTCTCTTGTTCACGCAGAGTCGAGCAGAAAAAGCTTCAGGCACCAGTCATTGATGAAGTTACTATTCTCTGAAGACGGTCTCATTTAAAAATCAAACTCACAACCTTTTCCCTAAACAGCAGGACAACACAAATCCATAATGCAAAAGCAGTCAAATAGGACATGAGTTTAAATGAACTGTTTTATTCATGAACGCTGTGTAAAATACACTCAAATATATTTGCTTTGCAGACTGGAGTTAAAAATATAAAAGTATACCTTACAAATACATAAATTAAATAAACAATAGTAGCGTAGTTCTGTGCTCACCTAGTGTTTGTTAGAAACACAAATATGAATAATTATATTACACGTATAAGAAAATAGAATATTTTCTGCAACCATTTTTTCTGAAACTTTACCCATGCACAGAATTTATGACTAGCCATCTTTAAAAAAATTGTTTAGCAATGTAAACTAGTGTGCCATTTGAGAACACTATACAATCAGCTACTTGACTTGACTTACTGTATGGTTTTTAGCTTTCAAATTAAACAAACAAGCCAACCTGCAAATTACTCACCCAGCATTACTGATACTGTATACCACAACTCCACACTAGTCCATAGTCATATGTATTTTCTGCTACAGTCATTCAACAAGACCAATCTTATCTAATTCATTTCATTGATCTGCAAGGTCATGAGTAATAAGCTGCTTTACTTTGGGCACAGGAGTGTCACTACACGAGGGAGAATGGGGATGCTCACAGGACGACAGGCCACAGGAAGCCTGCTAGCGCAAACTTATCTTTCATTCAGAGATGCACCCTCCAGGGACCAGAATGCAACGCTCAGAAGGTTGAGGCTGAGTCATCACCAAAATGACTGTCATCTTATGCTTCAGCCTATTCACACAATTGAATGTCCTTGAAGCATTGCCAGACAGGCAACTAATTGTATGCCATTGCGAGCCATGCTAGTTATGGCTAGTGCATTGTGTACAAGGACATGCAGTTGCCGCCGGCCATACCTCAGTATTACACATGAATAGCTACAATCTATGAATCTTGGCGAAGTCACCGCAGATCACTCACCCTTTTCCCAGATGATAACTCTCAGGCCATTACAATCCAGTTTAGGAATAGTAACTTTGAATTGTACTTGGGCTCACTTTGCTGTCTATTGTTTCAGCGCTTTGCTTTCCAAGGCACAGCAGAAATGCCATGGCATACTATGTAAGCTGAACACAAAGCCGCTCTTAGGTCTTTATGGGCACGAGAGCTGAAGGGAAATTCTTTATGTAGCGGCCTAAGGAGTACTTTTGTTGGCAGGCATTTATCAAGCACACGTAAGCCACATAAATAACTATAGCAGCAGATACAATTTATAAAGTTGCACTTTCATGACATCTTCACAGTGTGTCTATTGCAATCATTTATTTCAATGACCTAGTTGTAATACAAAAAAAACCCTCTTCTCTAAATCTCTAGCTACGTTATGTGAACGTTTGTGCTAAGATAGGTAGTACGCCTTGCATTGGTATTGCACAGACTAAAACAATTCATCACAATTTTTATTAAATACCTTTCAGTCAAAAAAAACTGTTAACTAAAGGCCCAGTCCTGCAAATGATGCTGTACATAAGTGTCATTGCTCATGTAAATAGTGCCATTGCTATTAATTGGACTACTCACATGAGAAAAGGTGTGTGTGGGGGGTGTTTTTACAAGATTGAGCCCTAAGTGTGCAAATCCTAGCTCAAGGGAAAACAACATCGAGTGGTGCTTTTTAACCTTACAATTGGAAAACATCAAGAAGGGGATTCTTAGCTACACAGTATATAAAAAGCTTCAGTTGAGGATTATGTTCCTTAACAGCTATCTTTCTTCAGCACTGCAGTTCCTTATAGTCCAGAATTTTTGCTTTAACAGTTCCCCATCAGTTCTGGCATTCTACTTCAAGGCACAATAAATACTATTAATTATACTAACTGGTGGCTTACACCAAAAATATTACAGCGCTTCTGACATTTATTTGTTCTCAGTATAATTATACTGGCTCCATATGAATATGTCAGCTTATTAGCCAGCACACAGAACCAGTCACACTGTGTGTGTGTGCAATGTCACATATCTAGGGAGAAATGTGAAGCTGTTCAAGAGCACTGTACGAGAGTGTTTAGGGCTGCTCATCATTTTATTAAATGACCGGAGGAAAAAGTTCATGACCTACAGGCACTGCTAGCATCAAGAAATGATGAAAACAGACTTTGGTTAGGACATCACGTTTTGGCTGCTGATTTGTGCACTTTGAAGGCACAGGGGCGGGAAAACAACTTTTAAAATAAAAAGAGGAATATGCTTTGTAGGCTTTTGAAAATGATGAACTACATCTATACACCACTTACAAACATGGACTCGTGCCCTCCAAGTGCACATTACTGAACAGGTTTCATTTCCTTAGCAGAAAAAAAATGACACGGTACTAGCTAGTGCAGAGTAATGTATATGGTACATTTGATATTCCTTCAAAGTGTCATTATACTGATGGGAACTAACCACATGCTTCAGTCACTGCTGCAAAGAGCAGGAGTGAGTGAGTGTGTTTTCCATTTCCTTTACGGATAAACTCTGTGTGTCTGTCTGGGGTTCACCTGTAGACCCCTTGCTCCACAGGCCTTCTCTCTTCCTGGAACCTGGGCCAAAGTTCCTTCTTCTTAACCCTAATACATTATTTTATTTTAATTCTGTGGACCAGGAATGTTTTCTCCCCACAGCTGGGGCTGTCCTGAAGTGCTGGCTGGGACAGTATTAAACTCTATGGGCCATATAGCCTGGAGTGGGGTACCAACATGCCAAAGAACAGGGAATTTACAGCACCAGAGGCTCATTTGAACACGTTCTCCTGCAAACAGCTCTGCCCCTTCCTCTCAACAAAAATATTCTACGTTTTTGTCTTGTGGCAGGCCAGGCTTTCACCAGAAAGGCCAAACTACCAAGCCTTTCCTGTCTCCTTTGGAAAGGATTGTTCTTTAAACAAAGTTTTCATTATATTTTAACAGTCAACAGTCCCTTTCCTGTTAATTCAAAGTGAGTTTTTTTAAACACAAAGAAACAAATACTATTGATTGGAGTGCTCAGATTACAGTATCTTCAAGGGAAAAGTGATCTCCAATAAAGGGCAATGGCAGCTGAAATGCCACTATTACTGTGAAAACTGTTTCCATCTTTGGCATCTGTAAATCTGTATATTCCTGGGGTGGGTGGGGAGGCTATATTGATGTTATCCAGCCCTGCCTACTCTTTAAACTCTCTTGATAATGACTTTTGTTTTAAAGAGGGATAAAAATGGCCAGGTTTTGCATCCTCATGGAAGTAAGTCTCTGCATGTCAGTCAGGGTGAATGCATGTGTAGTTTATTTATTGTCTTTGGCTGCTGTATACATTCATTTCATAGAATCATAGAATCATAGAATATCAGGGTTGGAAGGGACCTCAGGAGGTCATCTAGTCCAACCCCCTGCTCAAAGCAGGACCAACCCCAACTAGATCATCCCAGCCAGGGCTTTGTCAAGCCTGACCTTAAAAACCTCTAAGGAAGGAGATTCCACCACCTCCCTAGGTAACCCATTCCAGTGCTATGTAGTCATGCAGGTCAAATCAAAATCTGACCTCCCATCAGAGTAAAAGAAGAGTTCTATTCAACTTCAAGGCAACACATGTTAATATTTTTCCACTAACATTCAGATTACAGTGAAACAGTTGCTCAAAGTGAAGTGGATGGTTTTTTATTTGGATGTTAATGAGTTTTTGGTAAATGGTACATTGCAGTGCCCTGGCATTGCGGATTTCATCCATTCTGATCAAATCACAAGCAATCAGCAAGCAATTTAAAGTTTAGAATTCCTATGTGGGACTACTATCCTTTACCTAACACGTATCTTATTTCATCTTGTGAACACTGAGTCAGCTAAAAAGGCTGGCTATCCTTAATGGATTTTTCTTGTATATTAAGTGCCAATACATAACCTACTCCAAACTCAGCAGTTCTTTTTGACACACAGTTTAAAATAGTTTATGTAGAAAAGTTCCTAAAAACTTTAGTATGGAAAAATAGTATTATCTGAAGCTTAATATTAATATAAACATTATAGAAAAAAATACATATTTACATAACACCAAAATACAATTATATACAATAATATCTATTACACTTAAATTATATATCTTTAAAAATATCACCAGACCAATAAATTATACACAGCATCAATAGAAATGTCTGGCACCTTTCTAGTGCATGAAACACAAACACACACACACACACACACACACACTCACTCACACAAAGTTAACAGATCTGATCACAAAAGCAGGTGTCTTTTACATTCTTAGTGTCTCGAATAAACAGCATCTGAAAGCAAGGAAAAAACAGATTAGAAAAATCACCAGTCTGTTTTATTTTCATCTTTAGCAGATTAATATGATGTGGAGAAGTGGCAGAGCACTAGCACTGTCTAGAGATTGGTATGACAAGAGGGAGGCACTGAGCAAGTTCCCACTCACAGCTCGGCCATTACACTTCTGTCATGAGTTGAACTCCTCCTGTTATTTCAATCTTTGGCCTCTCACATGTGGAGGTGGGAGTCAGATCACCAAATTCTTTTCCACTTGAGAAAGGAGCCAGGCTTTGAAGATAAGTCATCAACAATGGAAAGCAAATGTCACTTATTACTGTTAAAAATCACTTGTGTTGCACTGGAAATATACATGGTGTTTCGCAAACAGAAAACATGTTCTCTCTCCCAACAAGCTTATAAGTAAAATGGACCAGACAAATGTGAGATGTGAGGCAAGAATATGCAAGGGAAACCAGGAAGAGACAGTTGGTGAAGTGAAGGAGGAAGAAAATATTTCTGGGCGGAGTGAGTTTTAATGAGGAGGAGAGAGGCTTGGAGACTGTTCCTATCATAGGGGACAGCTTAATAGTTTGTGAGATAGCAAGAATGTGAAAGAAAGCTAAAGGGAGTAGTAAGGTGATGGCACTGGGAGGTGTATAAGGTGTGAGTGAGTGGTGTAGGAGGAAATGAGATCAGAGACATAGGTGTGGAGGTGAAGCTGAGATTTAATGGGGAAGCCAATGGAGAGGCGAATGAGATGGCCAGAGTGACAAGAGAGGAAGACAACTATAGCACCAGCATTTTGGATAGAGTGGAAGAGAGAAAGTCTGACAGGAGGTTATAATAACCCAGGCAAGAGATAATGCAATATGTCCCTGGCTATTAAATTGTGACTCTGAAACTCTTTATAATTCAATAACTTTGTCATTACCTCTGTGATACTCTGGATTCACATTTTCATATATTGGAAACAAGGGATTTTCTTGTTCACTGCGTAGCTTTCTTGCTCTTAACACGTCTCTCACACACTGATGTAAATAGACATACTGACACTGGAAAAGAGGGAGGGAGGTATCAGAAATGAGTGAAATCTGCAACGGAGTAAGAGACTCTTACACTCAGATGCCATTGAATGGTAAAACATGGAGTGTTTTTCAACACCTTTGTTCCAAGGGAGATAAAAAGCCTTGTTAGTTGTTATGGGAATGTGATCTTTTTCATACGATTTTTATTTGAGCGGGTTTGGAAAATTCTCCAATGAAAATTTTTTCCATTGGAAAATGGCATTTTGTTGAAACTGAAAATTCCGGTAGGATCATGTCGCTATCAACGTTTCTTTTTGAAAATAAATTTTAAAAAAAGTTTCAAAAAAATGTCAAATGTTCTGTTTTGACGTATTTGGAACAGAATGTTTCAGGTTTCCCCCCAAATCAAAATGGACTTTTAGTTTTGAAACAGCTTTTATTTCAGACTCTTAAAATACTGAAAAAATTAAAATACTGAAATCAAAATGAAATGTTTTCATTGACCTAAAACAGAAAATTTTTTCAAAATGTTTGTTTCATGGGAAATTTCAGAATTATTGATTTTCATTCTGATTCAGCACTACACAAATTTTGAAATGGCAGAAATTCCTGTGCCATGGAAATTCTGGGTTCTGCACAACTCTGATCTTTATAGCAGCTTTCCAGTTTTCCCATGCAAAACATTACGTCTCATGTGACATAATGAAGTAAGCCCTAGTCAAGTATGTTTTTCTACCTTCCTGATGACAAGAGTAGGATGTGCTCAGGGCTACTTCCATGCTGGGCAGGGAAGTGCAGTTAGGCCCTGTTTATACTGGACAAGGAAAGCCGGTGGGATCCTTTTCTAACAAATGATATTTAAATATGGATGGTTTTTACCAGAAAGAGTCAATGTTCTTTCCCTTGCCAGTGCTGACAAGACTTACATGTGCTATAAACGGGTTTATTAGACTCTGATATTGACTATGACTTTCCTGGTTTTCCAGTAGGGTTAGCCCTTGTCTATGCAGGCCAAGTGAACTGTGTTGTCTCCTTTCTAAGGATACTAGAATCGCTTGAATCGTTTACTAGAAAGGAGCTAAGATGTTGTTTTGACCAGTGTGACAGGACCTAGCTGATATGATCTGCTATTCACCCAGGTTGCCTTTGCTTATGCATAAAATGCTAATTCCCCACGCCTTGCCATTCTCTCAGAGCAATGACCACAGGAACATTACATGACAAATGTATTATAGTACCGACAGACCGATAGACATTAGCGAACACCTCCTCGTACTAAGGCCTTGGCTACACTTACAAGTTACAGCGCAATAAAACTGCCGGCAGCGCTGTAACTCATTAACTGGCTACACTTGCAAGGCACGTGCAACGCTGTATCTCCTCAGATACAGTGCTGCATGTACTCCACCTCCCCGAGAGAAATAGCAACTGTTGCGAAGTGGGTGGAACGCTGGTCTTTCAGTGTAGCCCAGGAACAACGCAGTTACTGATCTCCGGAAGCTGCTTTGTTTTGAAACGGCACTTCCGGGTTGGAGTTCAGAGCTCCGTCTGGAGCTGCTAAACACAGCTTTACAACCACAGCTATTGTTTGCAGGCAGGGGGTGGGAAAGAGGGGAGGGGCTCCGTTAGGAATGCCGGCAGCAAATGCCGGCAGCTCCGTTAGGAATGCCTTGGACAGAGACGGCGGGGGGAGGGGGGGAGAAGAACGGCGGGGGGGAGGGGGAAGGCTCCGTTTCCTCTCTTTTATCTGCTCTTTAAAAACAAACAAAGCCCCTGCTGTTTGCTTTCAGTGATTGAGAGAGAGGCAGGGGATGTGGAGGTGTGGAAATAATGAGCTGACACTCTGTGGAGATTTCAAAAAACCCCTCTCTCTCTCAAAACGCTCCCTATCAAAGTCCCCCTCACCCCCCCAATTTGAAAAGCACGTTGCAGCTACCTGAATGCCCATAATGCACCGCTCCCAATACAGCTGCAAGTGCCGCAAATGTAGCCACGTCAGTGGTAGTTACTGCGCTGGCGGCTGCCAGTGTGGACAGGCTGCAGCGCTTTCCCTACTCAGCTGTACGAACACGGGTTTAACTAACAGCGCTGTACATCTGCAAGTGTAGTCAAGGCCTAAGGCTCTTGCTTTTATTTTACTTTGTCTTAAAGGTATCATTTCCCCAGGGAACACAATTTTTTTTCAACAATTTCTCTTGATTTGCATAACAAGTGTAATTGTTGCTCTGTACTTTTTTCTCTACTGTCCTCTCTCTCTCTGGGAAAAGTACAAAACCTGCTGTCATGCACATAATGCTGCTGTCTCCGGGGAACAGAATTCTGCACCCCACCCACCTATTCAGTGGAAATCTGGCCAGGGCACAGCATCGTCAGTTAGCAGATACTGCTAAGGGCTCATGCTGTGAGTGAAATGGGGCAGCGATTCCCTGCCAGCTAGGCAGCTGTGGAGACCGCTCCCTATCGTGCTAACCAATATTATTTCATTGTTTCCTTGTGCTCTCCTGTTGTCTCTTGTCTGGAAGAGTTTACAATCTATGTCTCAGGCAGGGGCTGTCTTTTCATTCTGGGTCCGTACAGTGTGAAGCACAATGGGACCCTGCTCCACGTCTGGGGCTCCGAGCTGCGGGGAGAGGGCTGGGAGGACTGTGGAGCCCCCCCTCTCTGGCCCCAGCCCTGGGGCAACCTGCCTGCACCCCAAACTCCTCATCCCCAGACCCGCCCCACCCCAGAGCCTGCACACCCAGCCAGAGCCCTCACCCCCCGGCACCACAACCCTCTGCCCCAGCCCTGAGGCTCCTCCGGCACTGTGAACCCCTCATCCCCAGCCCTCATCCCCCCACACTCCAACCCTCTGCCCTAGCCCTGAGCCCCGTCCAACACCCTAAAACCCTCATCCCCAGCCCCACCCCAGAACCCTCACCCCCAGACCCTTGGACCTCCCCCACATTGTGCAATAGAGGGAAACTGTTAAACGCTTATTGTTTCCAGGCCATTTTTACATTATTTAAAAAATATATATATTGGCTTACAAGGCATGTGTGTGTGTGTGGGGGGGGGGGGGGGGGGGAAGGGAGGAGGGAGGGGACAAGCAGGACTTGGACCCGTTCTAGGCACCACCAAAACTTATACAAACCTATCACCCCTGCCGAGGTGCTACTTCAATACAAAGAATAGAGTGTCCACTTCCCTCTGCTCATCCTCCCCATCCTCGGCTCTCCCAAATTAACAAGTGAAAATAAAACCTTCTTTTTACACAAATACAGAAGTGGATTTTGGAAGTTCTTCTAATGAAGCCATGAGTCATGAATCTGGTTCATGCCAGATACCTCAAGTTTTGTGGAGCCTAGAACTCCAGCACTTCCCCAAAATAGTTTGCTAAACACAACCCTTGTAATAGTTACCTCCACCACAGAATTATGGGATACCTTCAATACAAGGAGAAACACCAAGAGAAGGAGAAAATCATTTAGAAAAAGTTTATTAAAACTTTTTTCTGTGCTGGATGCACTCCCTAGACTGGGAAGGGAAGGGATCAGAATATTAATCTGGGCTCAATTCAGTTTTCATTTTTGCTACGATTTTACCCCTGGGATTGTTCTGGGGATTTTCACTGTTTGCTGTATTGAGGCTGTCTACTCCAGGGGCTCGAGCCATCACTGCAAGGGTTCGGGATAAGATGGAAGAGGTGGTGGTAACTGTGGTGGGTTGTTTCCACAGCATAGTTATAGTATATGGGTTCTCCACACTCCTGTGGGACATTTTACCTGGGTATGGCATCTGATTGGGACCTTATGCCAGGCTGATACCGAGGATCCACAACCAGGTCTGGGAAACTCTGACTTTGTACTAACTAGAGCTCTTTAGTGATTAAGATAGCACTGAAATAAAATTCAGTGTCTTCTCATGCCCATGTGCGGCTTTTGCAGCCATCAGCAAACTTATCCACCCATAACATAACCTCCAATTTGCAACAAAGAGCTACATTGATATCAGGCTGCACAGCCCAGTAAAACCACTCCAATTTCTCTATTAACACGTTCCAGAGACAATGTACAAGCTGCCTCCATTATTCTCTGTTATTAAATTAGTCCCTAGGTGTTTAGCCACCGTTCTCTGAAAGTGATTTTCTTGCACTTTTAAAAGCAGAAAAGACTTGCTTAGCCTGTGCTAACAGAATAGATTCAGTCCCTTCTGCATAATATGTTAGGAATAGATTGATCGTCCTTCCCAGTAGCATAATGAAAGATGGACACGTCAGCCCAGTAAGTACAAGGACACCACACAGCTGCAAGGTCAGAGTGCTACAGTTTTAAAATAACAAACACTTGAGTAATTATCTCCATCCGCCATTGTTTTCTCCCTTGATGTCTGCCTATCTATCCATCTTAGTGCCCAGCCCCAGTGTACTTAAATGCTTATGTTCCTTCCCCCGGTATATTTGTCTAACTCAGTAACTCCAGTGCAATGTGCTGTTAAAGGTCTGCTGCATTACATTCCTGGGGATGACTGCAGTTCAGTGGTGGGTGAAGTGATCCCTAGAAGTCTGTCTAAGGTGTTTCTTAGATGTGTATGGAACTTGATATGTAAGGGCTTGATGCAGCTCCATGGAAGGCAATGGAAAAATACCCCACAAGCATCAGTAGGAATTAGATCAGGTTCTAAGTGGTACAGTACCTGTAAACTATCTTACAGTGGTGCCACAAGGCCTAATTTATGAACAGTTGTGAAGTGCTTTGAGATCCTCAGATGAAACACTCTCTGTGTTCACACTATTGTTCGTATATTAATGATGAAGATGTGCCATTCTGTGCCATATCCAAAGCTTACCTCTGTCTGAACCATGTGAACCCTGTGAAGCCGTAGATCATGCACCGCTGCATAAATATCCACTGAGTCCTTAGAGTCTAGTTGCTGAAGGATTCGATCCAGTGCAATGAATGTGCCTGTCCTACCAACACCAGCACTGAAAAGAGATGGAAAATACAAACCCACTGGGTCAAAGCTCTTGCCATCTTTACATTTCCCTCAGGCCAGGAACAGATTTGCATTGCTATAGATCCATCGTGGTCTTTGGGTTAACGGCACTATACAAGTGGCAGCTCCAGGATTTCAGAGGGTAACAGTTTACAGTGGAGCTAGGTTTTTCGGTTGGAGTCATAGAAGAGCTATCTCCTGTTCCTGTTTGTCACTATGGATCAAGTTAGGTTGACAGTTCAATATATACAAATCTGTTTGTAAGGAGCCTTTAAAGCTGTTTTCTTTCTAGAGATGAACTGGCAGATTCAGACTAGGACCCTGAATATGGACTCAAATGTTGTAGTTAACCCACAAAGCTTTAAATTTTTGGGTTTAGGTTCTTTGGCCTGTGTTATGCAGGAGGTCAGACTAGATGGTCACAATGGTCCCTTCTCGCCTTAAACATCTATGAAGATCTGGACACACATTTGCAGCTCAGATTTACCCCTAGTTATGCCTCACTTTTTCTTAATTAAAAAGCGGTAATGAGACTTTGGGCCAGAGCCAGCAGTGCAAAGGAGACTTAAAAATCTGCCAGAAGACAGCAGCTGAGGGTCCCCCTGGAATAGCAGATGAGCCAGGGACAGTGCTCTAGTGATCATACCTGGAGGCATGACCTCCTGAGAACTGTTATTCACTGCCACTAGTTGGGCACCCAGCATCTCCTAGGATGAGGGCATGTGTGTCAAACACTGCTCTGGACCACCTCGCCCATAGTCTGTCTATTAAAGCCTGTGGCTATTCCATAGAAATGTAAGCAAAAGTTACCCCCTGACAGACACTAACATAAGAGATCGTTCAAATATATTTTATAAAACTCCTGAACCAATGACATCCTGCTTTCATTTATACCTGCAGTGCAGAATGGTTGGTCCGGTGTCTGGAGTCCTGTTGATATAATCCCTTACAGTTCTTACAAACTGGATCAGGGACTGCGTGGTCTCTGGAACTCCATGGTCTGGCCATACTGTGTAATGAAAGTGACGAATGAGCCTCTTTGAGTCAAGCTGCTCTTCCTGTCAGATCACAGAAACGTGGATAATCAGAACAGTTAAGAGACAGATGTTCTAACACACCACGTCTTTGTAGTGAACATCATGTTCTGTTACAGCTGCCACTAGGGAGTAGGTCACTGGAGAGCAATCAGGATGTGTGAGGTTTAACTACTCAAAATATTCCTAACAGATTTTTAAAAAATAAAATACAATAAAATAAAATAAATGAACATACACTACAAATTTTAAACTCCCTTATTGTCCATTCCGGAAGCACTGATTCAGACAGCATCTCAACTATCAGGTCTCCGTAATACAAGGAATCCTGGTCCAGGGGCCAATAATGATCGCACTTCACCTGTATGGACAAAGAAAAGAGTGTTTTAATAATAACAACAGCTGGAACCAACCTGTCATATTTAAACAACTTCTTATCTGCTCAATTTTTGCACAATTTTTCCTAACTGTCCCCCGCTTCCAGGGAGGCAAGAAGCAGTCATGCACCTGTAGATGGACCATTAAGGCAGCTAAAATAATCCATATGCACATGTAGTCAACAAAGGACCTAAACACATGCTTAACTAAGTATGCAAAAGGTCCCATTGAGTTAGGCATTAGTACTTTGCTATGTCAGGGCCTAAACAGCAAAAAGCATTTCTACATACAGTTATGATTGCTTGCACTCTTTAGACTATGGTTAAAGCAGAGGTTAATCTGGGCTGATTTGGTGAACCAATACTTTTTCCTGGAGTGTGCTAGAATCTGAACTTTTATTTAAAAAAAAAATCTCTAGCTTTTTTAGTTGCTAACGACAACCTTACCACCATACATGATCAGAGTATGAACCAATTCAATTATATCTACTTGAGTCTGAAGACAGTCTGAAACAACAGCTCTGAAAGAAGCATGCACTGTCTTATTCATGACAAGGGTATCTTAATTATAAAGCCTAATGTTTGCAATTTAAATGTCAATGTTGTTAACTACTTTACTGTTGATCAAAGCACATGAAAAGAGGAGGGATGATCATATTAAGAAGATCAGCTGTGAGTAGACTCTTGTTTTGACAACTCAAGAAGATGGAGCTTGGACCACTACTTCCCACGCCTCCGCCCAATTCAGTCTCTGGTTTAAAGAGTGATTGGGAATTCAGGGAGGCTGCTCTGGCTTTTTTAAAAAACCCAATGCAATGGACTTGGATGTAACCATTACCTGTGTGTGTCTATATGGGGGCATCATGGAAGGAAAGAATATTTACGGTTTCCACAGTTTAGTCACTTGTCTCTGTACCATACACAGAAGATGTTTTTATTGTGGCTCATATTCTGATTACAGCACCATACGTTTTATGAGGTTGTCATGGACAGTGAAATAAGTAAGTGTAAGGCCCAGAGAAGTTTCATAATTGTAATATACTAACCTGAAATAAATAGACCATGAAGTACATGTAATGCATGGCACTTATCTCATGATCTTTATTGATTTCTACCTTTGTCCTCCCATATCCCAACCCTTTGTACATTGTCATCTCTTGCAACATTATGTCTACCCACTGGTGTTGAGAAGCCCTTATATAAATAGTCACACTGAAGCCACTCTCTGTAATTACAGTTGCAGAATTAGGCCCTTAGAGATTGCAACGTCTTTGGGTAATTGTTATATTTACCCCTTAAGTGCCATGCATGCTTAGGATACGGTGTTTGTGCCGTGGGTTCTATTCTTAGCTCTCTCACTGACCCGCTATGTGACCTTGGATTAGTCACTTCACTTCTTTGTGCCTCTGTTTCCCCATGTATCCTTTTTCTGTCTTGTCTATTTAAACTGCAAGGGCCAGATGTTCAAAGGCATGCAGGCACCTAACTCCTACTGCAATCAAAGAGATTTAGGTGCCTAAATAGCTTCAAAAACCTGGTTCTAAGCTTGTAGGTGCAGGCATTGTCTCTTACTATGTCACTGCCTAGCATAACGGGACTTTGATCTCAGCCAATGTCTGTGGGTGTTAGTGTCATACAAATAATAAATACAAAAATTTAAAAATAGTAATGAATAAGCAAGAAACTTCGCTACTCACTCGGCCCTTCTCGACACACTGGGTTACCATGACAATATTGTGAACGTTCTGTTCCCATGCCATCTTCCAGAAATCATCTTTGGTGCCAGGCAAAGGGCCCTGAGTCGCAATGTATTCCCTGCGAAAATTATTACCCTACAAATCCAGGAAATTCCAATTAGTTTCTATAATGCCAGAGAAACAGACCTTATAGCAACTGCAAACAAACCACCACTGTTGTGGCATCAACATCTTCACTGCAGCCACAGCTTGAAAACTAAAGGATGCCCTAAACTCTGGAAGCAGAAGGCTGGTGGGAGCAGGGAGGAGGAAGAGAAAGTGCCAGTGTATTTAAATATTGCTGGAAGGTATTTATTAGCATTAGTCAGAGATTTTTCATCTTTCTATTGTGTTCAGCACTGCCCTAGGCATTTTAAACCACTGGGTTTTTGTTTTGTTTTGCTGTGTGCCATTAATTAACTGAGATCTGGATTGAAATCTGGATCGTTAGGGCTCTGCTATTATCAATCATAATTCCCTGGCAAAGGGCCCAATTGTACTCTCAGCCAATTTCACCATAGTACAAGGTGCAAACACTTTCAGGATGAAATACAAATCGGGAAGTATGATCTCAGTGATAGCTGTGCTTATTGCAGAAATTGTATAAAAACAGTGACCTTTCAGAAGTTGTCCTTGGCCAATTATAACAGCAATCTTATATGACTATAGCAATCCAGGGAAGCGGTTTTAAGAGCTGACTGAATCCATCTCAGTTAACTGTATGGCAATCAGACGTGGCCTTTCAGCACACACACAAAAACAGTTCTCAGACTTTTAATTAAAACCAATGAACATATGAAAGGAGGGAGCCCGAAGAATCTAGCTACATGTTAAGTTTCATAAGAAGGTGAAATTACCATTGGAGAGACAAGGACTATAAATAACACCATTGAGCCACTTACTGGTATGTAGCTTGCATTAATATAATCTGAGCAAGGATCATCATCTACGTTGGAAAGCTTCACTCTCGATGTATCATCTGGGAAGAAATGGATTACAAGAGGTTTTACCTAGGTCTTGATTTTTCGTCCCTTTCACATAAATGGAAATGTGCCCATGTAAAAATACCCACTGCACTTTCACGGTCAGAGTTGGCAGGTTTGTTTGCAAACAATAGCCACACACATTTGCACAACACCTTTCACCAGGGGGGTTCCAAAGCACATTGCGGCCGATGAGCGAGATTGTATGCAAGGAGCTAGAACCACAAAGGTCCGTAGCCTCGTTTGGCACCTCAGTCCACAATGTAGGTGCCACTGACATGCTCAAAACTAATTCTAGGTTCCTGCCTACCCACCTCTGGATAAAACATGGCAACTAGCCATGGCACATGGCAATACTACATGGCAAATTAGGACTGGAAATCAAGATGACTGCTACCATAGCCCATTGAAATTGCAGGGGGCTATTTATGATGGGCTAATTACCTCCTATAGGCATTTCCCAGGGCTATCCCCATTCTCACGTACTGTCAGGATCTTTGTCTTGTATGAAAGAGGACTCCTTCAAGATTATCGCCATGCGCCATGAGAGGGGCACTGTGCTACCGAAGGCTCATTAACAACTCTGAAGGAAGCGACTGTCACATGTCAATGTCAAATACGTGATTTATGGCTACTAGACAGTTTTGAACTGGCAATATCTGAATGACCAGGGAGAAAGTAGCCCTGCTGCTATCTGGTGCTGATCACACAAAACACATGTGACAAGGTTTCTATTATTCCTACTATCCACCCTGACAGAACAGCTGAAAGGCTAGAACAGCTGAAGCCTTTTATAAACAAAATGACCACTAGTCATTACGCCTCTGGTGGGAAGTGAACTTTCATGAGAGCTGCTGTTTTAAAGCCGCTCATGGCCATACACCGTCAGCATCAAAGCACCAAGACTTGGCTTGGCAATGCTATTTCATCTCCGACAAGGCGAAACAAGGAAAGGGATACGCTACATGCCCCATCCCATTCGGAAAAGAAGTGAAAAATAGCTGGTGTGATGTAATATTATATACCCAAACATAAAACTTACAGGGCAATATATTATTGTATCGATTTTTCCCTCTGTTCTCCGGCAAAAGTGCTATGTCACACGATTGGTTTCGACCCACATCTTTTAAGTCCTGTAAAAGGCCAAAATGAATGTGAGGTGAAAATAACCAAAGGATGCTACAACATGGAACGTACAGCATGCCAGGCCAAGGAAAGGAAATGGTTTTTCTTAGACTGAAATTAGAGAATTGGTGGCACTGGCTTGAGCCAGGCACACTGCTGGTAGGCCCTGTTCAAGATTTGCCACACAGCTCTGCTCACACAACTCAGTCCTGACCTTCAGCACATCCTGGTGGTCCTGTGTTGAGCCTCTGATGAACAGAGGCTGCCAACTGGATCAAGCTGAGCCTAATTAAGTTGTGATTTTGGCAGCAGGACAAACAGGGTCTCAGCTGGGACTGTCAAACTGGTTTTCACTTGTGTGAAGAAGACCAGGGAATGCATGTCTCTGGGGCTGAGGGGTTAGTGAGCCAGAGTTAGCACCCAACCAGTCCGTTCAATAAAGAAATGGTTCGACTGGATTGGATTCGTACCTCATACTCCTTGGACAGGAGGTAGTTGGAATCTGCTTGGAGTTTGGTGAAGTGCGCTTCAAACTGATTTACTTTTATTGGACTAAAACATTTGACAGAAGAAAAAAGACAAAAAAACAAAAAGACCCAGTTACCCCAGGAGAGAACAAGGACATTATTCATCTAATTCATTATGAAGGAAGATGTTTTAAATGAAGAAATATTTGCTTTTACCTGGAAATTCTCCGGCTCCTAGAAATAATTTCAAAAGAAAAGAAACAATTTGTCAGTGAGTGACTGGAGAGACACTGTCATCTATGATGCCATGTTAAAACAGTTTTCTCTTAGAAACAAACTTTGAGATTACCCTCTCTGCCCCAAGTTCAGATGGACGGACAACGGCCTGTCCCTGCGAATGCTCAGCCTTGCTGTAGGTCGTTCATGGCCATTACTGCAATACAAAAGAAGCTATTCTTACTTTGGTTTTAGTGCTATGTTCAAATGTCAATGTGAGTCGGGCAACAAAAAGAGATGGCTTTCATTTGCTACTCTGAAATTGATCTTTGCAGCGGCACAGTTTTCCTGTACCTTAGTTTGCTGCAATAGGATAATAATTTTATATCATATATAGAAAAAATGGTGCAAAACAGTAATGGCCTGCTTTTACCGTAAGAGACACAGCCCAAACTACCACCAAAGTGGGTACAAGAACTAGTCAGAAATTTTTTGACTGACATGCTGATTCATCAAAACAGAAACTTTTAATGGAAAACCTTTTGTCGGGAAGGTTTCTGAGGTCCAGGATGGAATTTCCAGTAAGAGAGAGAAGCACCAACCCCAGCATAACCAATAGATTATGACCAGGGTGCTCACCTGGTATGTCAGAGACCCAGGTTCCAGTCTAGAAGTGTCTAGAAAAAATTGCTAGAGAATAATTTCATGCAGACTAAGAATTAGAGCTGTCTGGAAAACAATTTCCAACATTTCAAAGAAAAATTCCATTCCAACTCCAGGAAAAATGTTGCATTTTCAAAATTTCCCACAGAATAGAAATTCCAATTTTTTTTGACTCGGATATATCAAAAAATGTCATTTCAACATTGTTAAACGTTTTGTTTCAATAAAGGTAAATTTTTCCTTTTATAATGTTAAAATATTATATTTAATATTTATATGTATATACGTTTACATTAAATAATATATATAGAGATGATATAACATTAATAGTATAGATTAAAAGTCAGTGCAAAATGAAATGGAACAATAAAGTCAAAACTAAGCTTTTTTGACATTATTGAAAGAAAATGTTTCAATGTTTCCAAAATGAGAGGGTCAAAATGAATTGTTTCAAAGTTTTCCCATCAAAAATGTCATTGAAATCAACAAGTTCTCATGAAAGGTTTCAATGAAGCCACATTTTATGGCAGAAAACTGCTCCAGTGAAAATGTGTTGACCAACTCTACTAAGAACCAAAGGTCACATTGCAGCCTTGATCATGCAACTCCTATTAATCAGTGGAAATCCTGTTCCTTAATCAAGGATAAGATGGGGCTTCTTAGTTCAATATTTTCAATTTGTAAATTTTTCAATTTCTTTTGAAATGCTGAGGGAAATGGAATTAAGTTTTTGCTTTCCTAAATACAATTTAAAGTTTTCATCCAATTTTACACCTTCTTCAGTGTCTCAGATAGAAAATCATGTTTAATTTCATCAGACCTTGGGAAACAAATTTTTTTTAAAAAAATTTCTACTTACCTAACTTTTTGTCTGTAGACAAATAAAGCAGTGACAACCACAACCATCATAATGAGAAACAAACCAGCACTCACGCCTTCTGTAACTCCAAACATGGGCTCTAAGATAGATACATACACACACATACACACACACAGCAAATGAATTAGATACATACAATGTTATCAGTTAAAGACACTGAAATAAATACAAAGGAACTTCAACTGCATATATTTTTGGAGGACTGGGCTTTGATATTACTTCCTTAGTTTTTCAAGAACTTACACGGTACATCAGGTGGGCAAGAAATAGGTAGAAGAGAAAAATGTTCTCTCCTTCCATAGAATTAGGGAGTGAAAGAAACAGCCAGATTTTCCAGGAGTCCAGGTCTCCTCCCCAGGCTATAGTAGTTCACTGGATTTTTCAAACTGAGTCTAGGATAATTCACTGATTCAGTCCCATTTTGAGACCATTTACACTGGATGACAAAACCATTTCATTCTCACATCCAGAAAGTCACTGTTGCTTGGATTCAAGGGGTTTTTGAGGCTAAATCAGTGTTTGGAAAGTGTATTGAGATCCTCCTATCAACAGGCTGTGTTATTATTTATTGTAGCAGTGACTAGAGACCCTCAGTCAGGGACCCCAGCTCTATTGGGCAATGTGTTCCTTCCCAAACAATTTATAACCTACGGGCTCGTTGCCCCACCACAGCTGAGATGGGGGAACATAAGGGGCTGGTTGTGGCTCCCTGATCCTGTGCTGCTTGGCCACGGCATAAGTTAGAGTTGCTGAGGAGCAAGTCTAACTCATGCCACTGGCATAAAGTCCCTAGGTGACCTTACACCGTGAAGGATCAGCACAGTTCCACCACACCTCCCTCCCACCTCTGACATCTCCCCTACATCCTGGACACATGGGACAGCTGGTGCAGGAGGTGGTTACACCCTCTCTGTCAGTTTTACACCAGAAGAGAGCTCCCCTGCACCAAGGGAAATTTCCACTCGCCATTTCTGTCCACTTTGAGCAGCCTGAGCGGCAGAAAGCAGACTGGAGAATCTAGCCCTACGTATTATTTCTATCCCGAAAGATGCTGCACAGTCCTTGCTCGCTCTCTCTTGCTCCCTTTTAAAGCGAATGCCTATAATTTGTAGGAAGTTTTGTACTTCTGAAGGAAATCATGGATGGAAGGGGAAGCGTCACAGCTACTGTTTTAACGGACAGTGCTGAATACCGAATATGAACTGGCGGAGAGCTGAATCTCAAAGTCACTCAGTTCAACAACAAGGTCCTTGCTGCTCTCCCCTACCCACTCCAACACCAATGGGTGTGATACCCACGTAACCGGTACAGTTAGTAGAAAATAAAGGAGAAACTCACCTGACTCAGTAGTGATTGGTAAAGAGAAAAAGGTATCTGAGAAGAGTGGCTCAGTGAATTCCCTCAGATCTTCACTAAAGAGCTGGGTGAAAGCTCGTATGCTGATCCTGGAAAAGCAGAAGGGTTTATTAGATCTGTTTGGGAGTTGGTATCAAATAGGAGAAAACTAAAGGTTAGCACAGAAATAGCAAAATCACAAAACAGGGCTTCCAGACAACATTTACTAAGTACATTTCCTGTGTCTTTTAACGACTATGATTGTTATACCTTTTGTTGTTCAGCTTCTGCTTTAGTGAGAGTTTCAAAGCCAATATTTTTATTGGCAGTTCATTCCATTTTTTAGTATCTTTTGCTCAGCAATATGTGGGGAAAATGAAAGGAGGACTAGATACAAGATGACACTTACAACTTATTAAACTTGAGGGGAAAAAAATTCTGCTTAACTGTGTGATCAGCGGGAAGGCTTATATATCACAGTGTGTTCTTTGTATAGGGCTGCAGTAAGCCAAAAAAGCTACTGACTAGCTGCTGTATGGATATGATAACTGCCCTCAATACTATCATATGGGGTCTTGGATTTGGATTACATTCTATGCTCCTGATCCTGCACACACCTTTGTATGTGAATAGTCATATTCTGGACCTACTTCCATCTCTCCTGATATTAGTCCTGTAAATGGACTACTTATGTGCGTAAATGTTTTCAGGATTGGGGCTTTATTACCTTAGGCTACCGGGGATCATGAAAGTAGTCCCATGAGCTGGACAAGCAAGTGAGGGGTGTCTTTGTTGGATTTAGGTCTTCCTATTTTCACAAGCTCCTGATTGCCAAAAATTTGTCACTGAAAATTAACCAACAAATCCGTTCACATGAACACATTGATTTGATTGGACACATGGTAAGCTTCTGTTCTTTGACTGGATGAACATAGTTCTTAAGGAGGTTTCTGATAAAGAGACGCACAATTAACAAAATCAAAAATTCTGCAACATTCAATTGAAATTCACTGTTTAACTCCATGACTTTTCCTCTCAGCAAACTCGTTTCTAAGAGCATTCACAAAAAGCAAAAGGAGCTCAAATGAAGCCCAAGCAAATCATTAAAAAAGCTGAAATGAGTGTCTGTGAATGGTTTGTTGAGCTAGTCACACTCAGCTCTCATTGTGGCTTTGGTGACCTATGGTGGAGGTTCCTGCCGGCCAGCTGATAGAATTTAGAATCAAAGAAGTTAAGAGGTAGAAATCCTTACTCACAGTAGGTCTTATTCTGAGTAGGGGAGAAATGGGCATAATTTCCAGTGAACCCAGCTAGAGCCCACTTGAAAGCTGCTTTCACTTCAATTGCACAATTGCCCCAACCAGTCTTTTAGGCTAGGTCTACACTACCCCCCCCTATCGAACTAAGGTACGCAACTTCAGCTACGTGAATAACGTAGCTGAAGTCGCAGTACCTTAGTTCGAATGAAAAAGCACTTACCCGGGGTCCACACGCGGCGCGCAGGCTCCCACGTCGACTCCGCCTACTCCGTTCGTCGAGCTGGAGTACCAGCGTCGACAACGGAGCACTTCCTGGTTCGATTTATCGCGTCTTGACAAGACGCGATAAATCGAACCCAGAACATCGATCCGACGCGTTCGACAGACGCGTAAGTATAGACGTACCCTAATAGTCCACATTTAGTAGCTAAGCTTGATTTAATGCTGCAGGGAAAAGTAATTACATTTAATGTGAAGCTGCAGCTTCTAAATAAACATACATGGTCTCCAGTTTGTCTGAAATACAAATCATAATTGTTTGGGGATATTACTTCAAATACTCTAGTTTTTGGCTAAAATCTAAGGCCTAGATGCTGGGTCACACTGCAGCTGCTTTCTGCTGTTCCCTAGGTGCAAAGTGGCCTTAAGGTAATTGGATTCAGCCCTTGGAGGTTCATGCCAGTGTAGAGGAAGCAACAGGATGTGCACAGGTGCTCTAGCAGCTCCCACACAACGCCCGAGTGTGGCTAAATCTTCCCTTTGTCCTGGTGAGCCTCAGCTGCTGTTCAGACTTCCTGAGTCTGTTGGAAGCTGGCATGGGGTATAATAGCCTTTGGATTTCTCTAATCTGCACCATCAGATTGGCCTGGTGCAGCCTGTCCACAGAATTAAAGGAACACAAAACCACCTTTGCATCTCCTGCTCTCCCCTTTTAGCTATCCCGAATGCTCCCCTGACTCAGCTACTGATCCAGCCCTTAAGTCTCTCCACAGAGAAATTAGCAACTGTAGCAAAGTTCCCCATCAAAGTAAAAGAGATAAAGAGGCCTTTTCACTGCATGGAGTTTTGCACATAATGAACTGTAGCATTCCCAGGCTGGTGAAGGAACTGTTTATACATTACCTATGAGATGGGGCAGGGACAAAGCTTTTATAAATTGCACAATACAACACAGAACACCATGTAACACAGGTTATTAATCTGCAGCAGCTCACGTACATCAGGCATCAAGATAGCATAGTATCTAATAATACAGCACATCTCACACAGCAAAATTACCACAATAAATCTAACCTGTAGGCAGTCCTGGGCTTCAGTGGCCCGTCACAGAATTTCTGCTGATTGGGATCACATTTTCCTCCCAGACTTTCCATCTCAGCTCCAAGCTTAATGTCAAAGCTCTTATAGTTGCTGTCAAGGTTTTCAGCACATTTGCTTGCGAAGTAGTTTGTCTGATAGACACGTATGGAATTGTTATGTTTGTATTCCAAGTAGGAAGGTAACGGATGCTGCTGATCTGGCTTCAGCTCTTCACTGCCTAGGGGAAAAAAATGGTAAAAAAAAATTGCACATCATATGTCACAGCTCTCGTGCTATTAGTGCAGTAAATATCTAAGGCCCAGGGCATCATAGACATATTTAACACTTGATAAAATTCTGTACTTTGTCTGGGAGGTAGCATGGTCTAGTGAATAGAGCATGGGACGGGGAGTTAGCTACCTGGGATCTATTTCCTGCCCTGACTCTAAACTGTAGTATGACCATAGGCAAGTCACTTCCCTCTGAGCTTCCGTTTTCCCATCTGCCAAATTACCTTCCTTTGTAATGTAGTTGAAGGTCTATGGAAGAAACACACTATATACAAACTGTTATTATTAACCTTAACTGCAGGGGTCATTAGTAGCTATGTTATCTTTAAAAACAACAGCTGGTCTGGTGTGGTAATCTGATCCCCAGGCGAAGAAGCAGAATACAGCAGACTCCTACAGCAAACAGCAAATTCCTACAGATAGGAAATTATGTGTTTCAAAGCAACCTGGCGCTGTGGTTTAAAAAGCTTCTTACAGTCTGATAGACTGTGCTACACGGTGTTCAAAATTGTTAAGCCACATGAAAGCCACCTTCTTTACATATCAGAGGGGTAGCCATGTTAGTCTGGATCTGTAGAAACAACAAAGGGCCCTGTGGCACCTTATAGACTAACCTTCTTTACAGAGACCACTACAGACTCAAATTACTGAGTGTCCTAAAGAAATTCTCTGTGCTTTTCTTAAGTGAGTGATGCTCCACACACTGCTGACTTGTGGCACAATTCCTTAAATTAAGTCTTTGGGTACGTCTACACAGCAGCTGGAGGTGTCATTCCCAGCTAGGATAGACATGCCCAGGCCAGCTCTGGTCAATCTAGTGTGCTGAAAACAACAGCAGAGCCGCAGCTGTACATTGGGTGTCAGATGGGAACCACCATTTGCTCCACTTGTTAGTGTGCTGTCTCAATCAGGGCTAGCATGGGTATGTCTCCCTGAGCTGGGAATTACACCTCCAGCTCCAATGTAGACATACCCTTAGTATTTTTGGACTGAGCCTAGCTGAGGGTGTTCCAGGCACACTGTCTTTCTATTTGAACCCACACTGCATGTTGGTCTATGGGGACATTTTTGGATCGATGCTGGCGTGCCTGGCTAGATAACTCAGGGCAGTTTGCTATATCTCTTCTAGATCCCATTCTAGAACAGTGTGCACAGGGAGGGTCTGATGCCTTGAGAAGGTTGTGTGAATCACCTCTGCTGCATAATTCTGCCTCCCCGTGCTGCTGCCATCAGCCTCCTTCCACAGGGGGTAAAAAAAAGAAAAGAAAAAAAAGTAGCCAGTGGGTACAGAGAATAGTTGCAATAGGAAACAACTGTAGTCCCCTGAAATGAATCCTGATTTTGTATTATTTATGATAGTGCCTAAGAGGGTCAGCTATGCTAGGCACTGTACCAATATATAGTGAGAAACAGTCCCTGTCCTCAAAGAGCTTACACTCTGAATACACAAGAACGACACAGGGTGGGAGAAAAAAAAAGGATTATATTTACATGGGAACAGAAGCACAGCAGAATGGTTTGACTTACACAAGGTTAAAAGGGAGCTTGTGGCAATTATTAAACTGTCAAGAATTAAACTCAGATCTCCTGAGTCCTAGTTTAGGGCTTTAACTGCAAGGCCACTCTTCTCCACAGGAGAGCACAAGGAAGGAAATATATATGCACTATATGGGAACATTTTCTGCTTCGATTTACACTGGTGTATGGGAGAGCAATTTGCCTCATGAAATAAACAACATGTGAATCATTTTATTCAGACTGTAAGCTAACTTTGTTTGCTAATAATGGCTTATCAAGCAACACTGAAGGCAACAGAAACTGAAGCTGAGATGCACTCCTACCTGCTTCAAGTTAGTGTCTAAGCTATCTTATTGAATCAGTGCATAGCAAGACAATCTGTCCCATTTCTATTCTCTGAGATGTTTGCTTTGAGTTCTCTCATCTTCTAAGTAAGGAAACTGTCCAAACATGTGGATGGTAACATCCCAGAGAATGAAGTAAAACTCTGTCCTTAACTATGATAATGCATGCATCTGACAAAGTGGATATTCGCCCATGAAAGCTTATGCTCCAATACGTCTGTTAGTCTATAAGGTGCCACAGGACTCTTTGTCGCTTCTACAGATCCAGACTAACATGGCTACCCCTCTGATATATGGTGCCAGTGGGGGCCAGACCTCTGGATCTAAAAGCTTCTCCCTGCTGAATTAAAGGACCAGCTTCATTGGCTTGGATGCAGAAGCAGATCCATACACCTCTTCTGAAATCTGGCCAGTAGATGAGGACAAATACCCTCCTTGTGTTAATACGGGTTACAGAAAGAAACCTATTCATTCATGAAAACTTACCATCAGCCTCTCTCACAACCACAGTAAAGTATTTCACAGCTCCATTGGTGTCACTGAACCAGCTGCAGTTGAAAGTAAAGTTGATGGAAGATTTGGTAATGAGTGCATCCTTTTTGTTCACTCGGATGTGGAGAGGTGGAGGAGGTGGGCCTGGGAAAGAAGAGAGTGAAGGGGGGAAATAAAGTACATCACCATCTATATATTTTTAATTACATAATAACAGCAAGTGAGGAGCAAATCTCAACAAAACTCAACCATTAAGACCCAATGTCTCTCATATTATGCTCTTTGCAGTCACAAAGTGTATCCCTCTCCAGCAGAGAAGCTGCCAGAAGACGTAACAGACCAGCAGTGTTTTAAACATAATGACAGAGGCAGCTCCTTACAGTGGGATTTCTTGCAGAAGCTGCCCAGGATTGCATTAAAGTCTCATTAAATCCATGCAGTCTTAAATTATAGCCGCTAAAATAGCATTTTCAGAGGTGGGTTAAATCCAGGTACTTTGAGACCATTGAGGCTGCAGATAGACATTTGCGTTGAAACACCTAGATTTCCCCCTCTCACACCAAATGGAACAATAAACAATGTCCAAGGAACAATGCACGACACTGAACCAATTAGGCAAAGCATTTATATATAGACACTCTGATATCAGATTTACAGTACGGCTTCCATAGGGAACTGGCATTTGTATCAGCCATATGTCTAAACAAGCTATATGTTGAACAGTGATACATCAGGAACTAAACGGAAAAGGAAAAAGAGGGAGGGGGAAATAAAGTACATCTGATGCAAGCCTCCCAATGGAACACTACGGCACTGTAATAGAGATCGCAGCTAAATGTTTTCAATAACCTATACAGCCACATATACTGTATCAGTATCTACTGTTTAATAGTCGTGGCCAAATGTAAAGGGTTTCAGTGTGGATAAGGAACCAATAGTTCACATGCTTATTTGAAGCCTAGCCAGATATCTTTGATCTGTAAGACCAGTCTGGAATTCTTGGGAGAGCTGGCTCCCTCATGGTATTTAGACAGTCTTGCTTCCAGGGTCAGCCAGAACCTGATAGTGCAGAACTGTCTAAAAATGAAAATAATGGAGAACAGTTAAGCCTTCAAAGAGGTTCTGTTGCTGTTTCTGGTGATACCCAGGTTAGCTCTGATTTTATCTGAACTCATAGCATCTCTTGTAGTAGAGAAGAGAGAGGGCTTGGTTGCAATTCATGTGAAGCGCGGGTGTGTTACCACATTCTTTTTTCCCAGGCTCTGGGCAGGGCCCCAGCACTCATTGGGGTCACAGTCTGGAATATCTGGGTGGTTTTCCCACTCCCAGTTCCAGTCCTAAGAGGCCCAGTCCACTGGCTGGGCCCCAGATAGCCTGCCCCTTCCAGGGTTGTCAATGAACAGAAGAAAGGGGAATTGACACAAATGAATGGTCCCAAAGATGGGTTAAGGCTCTCTTCCTTCAGAGGGCACTCATCAGGGTGTGGCCCTAATCCGAATTCACCAACACACAGAGAGGAATAGTCTCCTTTCAAGGTGAGTCAGCATCAGGTCCTCCCTTCCTTCAGGGAGGGGCCATTGGGCAGTGGCTGCCCAATGGGGCTCCTACATTCAGCCATCCCTTTTTCCAAGATCTGCTCTCCTCCCTTATCTGTCATCAACTGAGCTGGGTTTCTCCCTTTTAAGTTCCTCCCTCCAATTCGGACATCTCTTAGCTGAGTCCCCATTAGCTCATTAACCCCTTGTTGCCCAGTGTAGGATTTGTATACCCCATCACAGAGGGGGGTTTTCAGTGACTGGACTCTGCAGTTCTCCTTGGTTCTACGCAGCCAAGCGGGGACTGGTGACCAGACCTCTCAATCACACTATACTTCATGGAACTTTTGGCCTTGGGCGGCAATTAAGGCTCTCTGTCACACTGTACCACCCAGACTGGAGGTGACCCATGGACTGCCACAACTGGAGTGTCAGCAGCAGCTGCTGACCAGCCAAGGTGCAGGAGGGAGGAGGAAATTCCCGTGAGTGGCTTGTGCACAGTGGAGAGAGACACATCACCATGTACAGGACAGTACCATGTGGGCTGGCAGTACCTCCCTCCTTGTGTATGTTGTTGAGGAGCTGCAAGCTGCCATTTGCCACCCACCTGCAGCCCAAGGGAGGAGCCACAGGGGAGTCTGGGAGGACTCTGCAGAGCAGTGCTCCTCCTTCATCTCCACTGCCTGAGGCAAGCTCAACATCTGAGAGAAGAGGGAGTAAAGCCTGAAGAAGAGTCACTGCCCCTTCCTGAAGGCTCTAGGTAGCTTCCCAGTATTTTGACTTGGCGATGGGATTTGGTGAGAGGAAAGGGCCAGGGGGCAGCAAAGAGGCAAGCTCGGGGGAGAACAAAGGGGCAGTTGTAGGCTGCATGTTGTGCCATGACTGACAGATTATAAAACTTGTTTTTAAATTTGTTCTCACTGCATGAGTCAAATAAACCAGCTTTACAATATGATTCACACAGTGATAAAACATCCTTTAAAGCGCGTTTTATAGTTCAAATGCCTTATAATCTGGCACAGCATGCAACTAAACACAGGTGTTCCCCATTTTGGTCACTGGTCACACATTTCGGTGGCTGGTGTGACACAACAGGCAGGTCTGGAGGTCGAAAAGTCCGCTGACTAACCAACAGGACCAGATGATTAGATTATTCCTGTTCACCTTCTCCCCCCATTCCACTGTACCTATGCATTTGGTACAGCAAGGACTTACGGTCTATCATAGTGATGGTGCTGTCTTCAACTACCTCACTGGTCATGTCTGCAGACTGCACTTTGATGGACACCAAGTATCTCTTGTGGGGTACTAGCATCATGATGTTTTGCAAAGATCTTTCTTTCTCTATCCTTTTGGAAAACTCAACTTCTCCAGTGTCCATTTTTTTGCACTCAATGCTATATCCATCGAAATCAGAGTCAGGCGGGGTCCAGGAACATGCAATGGCAGTAGAGTTTTGTGGCCGGCAGTGAAGGTTTTGTATTCTGTCTGGTCCTAAAGATGGAGGAGAGGTTGAAAAGTTGAACTGTAATGTAACAGAGGACATGCATTATACATTTTGTGCTCACTCTATGGCTTGGCCATCATTCTTAGCACTCGAGTCTAAATTAATAATGTAATTAAAGCAAAAGGACTAAGAGTCTGGATTCCTAACTCTACCGCACACTTGCTGAAAGATTTTAGGCAAGTCACTTGACTTCATTTTATTTATGTGTAAACTGAATTAATGCCATTAACCTCCAAAGAACTGAGACTCGTCAGTAATTAATTGTAAAAAAACCTTTTCAGACCTTCCGAAGGAAGGTGCAATAGGAATCCAACATATTATGTACAACTGGAGCTTAAATCTAGTTAAAAAAACCCTCATCATACAGCGTAATTGAAATGCATACTTCTTACAATGAAATACCCATATCATATAGCACACACTCTACAGTGAAAGGCACAAATGTTTAACTTGCTATTTATAAATTTCTCTTTTTCCTTTCAGTCTTATTTTCCACAATTGTTCAAAAAAATAAATTACAGCTGAAGAACCAAGTTCTGTACAATGCAAAAGAGGGAGCTAAAATAGCAGGAATTAGTAAATTGCCCCTCAGCTCCTTGTAGCAAAAATACAAGGTTACTACATAATATAAGATCATTTAAAAAGTTCTAATTAAAGGAACACATTTTGACACAGCACAAAAATGAAATTAAATCAAGGTACGATTGTCAAACTCTAACTTTCAAGGTGAAAAACTAGAGATGCATGTTAAAAAAAAACCAAACCCCAAACCAAAAACCCAACCAACTAAAAACATTTGGATAATACTTGGAAAAAGGTCTAACCCAGTGATCAGCAACCTTCGGCACGCAGCCCATCAGGGTAATCTGCTGGCGGGCCGCAAGACATTTTGTTTTCGTTAACCATCTGCAGGCACGGCCCCCCACAGCTCCCATTAAAATCATAGAATCATAGAAAATTAGGGTTGGAAGAGACCTCAGGAGGTCATCTAGTCCAATCCCCTGCTCAAAGCAGGACCAACACCCACTAAATCATCCCAGCCAGGGCTTTGTCAAGCCGGGCCTTAAAAACCTCTAAGGATGGAGATTTCACCACCTCCCTAGGTAACTCATTCCAGTGCTTCACCAGTCTCCTAGTGAAATAGTGTTTCCTAATATCCAACCTAGACCTCCCCCATTGCAACTTGAGACCATTGCTCCTTGTTTGGTCATCTGCCACCACTGAGAACAGCCTAGCTCCATCCTCTTTGGAACCCCCCTTCTGGTAGTTGAAGGCTGCTATCAAATCTCCCCTCACTCTTCTCTTCTGTAGACTAAATGACCCCAGTTCCCTCAGCCTCTCCTCGTAAGTCACGTGCCCCAGCCTCCTAATCATTTTCGTTGCCCTCCGCTGGACTCTCTCTAATTTGTCCACATCTCTTCTGTAGTGGGGGAACCAAAACTGGACGCAATACTCCAGGTGTGGCCTCACCAGTGCCGAGTAGAGGGGAATAATCACTTCCCTCGATCTGCTGGCAATGCTCCTACTAATACAGCTGAGCCGCCTGCTGGCGCGACAGGCGGGGGACCGAGCCGCCTGCCCCCATGCGCGGGCGGGGGGCCAGGCTTGCGGCTGGTGGGCGAGTGGGCAGACGGCCGGGCGGCCAAGCCTCCTGCCGCCGCGGGCGGGGGGCCGAGCCTCTTGCTGCCACGGGTGGGCGGGGGGCCGAGCTGCCTGACCCCACGGCCGTGGGGGTTGGGGAGCTGCGGGGGGGAGCTGGCTGCCGCGGGGGGGGGGGGGGGGGGGGGGGCGTTAGATGGGGGGCCGCAGGGCTGGTGCAAGGAAGTTTCGCCTAGGGCACGAAACTTCCTTGCACGGCCCTGTGTGTGAATCTGGTTTGCTGTGTAACATAATGCCCATCTCAACAGGGCACCTCTATGAAGTATGTATTTCACTGTGCAAAATATGTGTTTTAGTTACACCATGTGAGGTACAACATATGACCCAAAGTACAAATTACTGTACATTTCAAATAGTTCCTGAGAGTTTAGCTATTATGCCCACTTCAGGGCAGACTTCTCACCAGACTGCTAATGAGATCAGCTGGACTCAGATAAATATGGGTGGAAGCCACAAACATTGACAAATGGCTATTGGGAGGAAAGGAACTCTTTGACTTTACTTTTTCAAATCAACTATACCCAAGTACTTCTTGTGCCCCAGGAACACACTTCCTTTTTGATTGCTCAAAATATCTTGACGGATCAACTCCAAATTTCAGAATCTAAATAATCCTGAACTTCAAAGAAGTTTGGATCTGAATCAGAGACAGGCCAGAGCAGAGCAGCAAAAAATTGACAAAAGGCTTAGAAAACCTGACCTTTGAGGAAGTTAAAAAAAAAACTGGGCATGTTTAGTCTTCAGAAAAGAAGACTGAGCAGGGACCTGATAACAGTCTTCAACTATGGTAAGGGCTGTTATAAAGGAAACAGTGATCAATTGCTCTCCATGTCCACTGGAGATAGAACAGGAGGTAATGGGCTTAATCGGCATCAAGGGAGATTTAGGTTAGATATTAGAAAAAAACTTTCTAACCATAAATTTAGATAAACTTTGGAATAGGCTTCCAAGGGAGGGTGTGGAATCCTCATCCTTGGAGATTTTTAAGAACAGGTTAGACAAACACCTGTCAGAGATGGTCTAGGTTTACTTAGTTCTACGTCAATGCAGGGGGTTGAACTTGATGTCTTCTTGAGGTCCCTTTCAGCCCTACATTTCTCTGATTCTATGATAATATCGAAACCTGGAACCAAATAGTCCAGAATTTCAGGAATGTTTTGATCTGGATCTGAATTTTGCTGCTTGTGTTCATTTCTAATCTTTAAATACTTGCTGTAGGGCAGGACAAAGGAACATTTTGATTTCCACTTGAATCCATATCCAGACATTCTTGAGTCAACTAGTAGAAATTAATAAATGCTTAACTGGGATGGGTAAGATTTAACTCATTAGCTGCACTGCTTCAGCATCATCTGCAGATTAGCACTTAGGGTTCAATAAAAAAATGGGTTCCTACTTGTTCTCACAGTTCCAGACAGTGATTGACTGTATGTCTTCCAGCTGTTGCCGCTGACGCTCCTGACACTGAAATTATAGAGCCGCCCTGGTCGAAGGCCATACATGATGCGTCCCTTTGATCTGCTGTTGCTGTACGGGTTGAAGACTGTAAGGGGATCTCTCGGGAACCATTGCAACTCAAAGTCATCATAATCCGTCCAGTCTGGGGGACCCAGCCAGGTGATTGACAAGGAGGTGTTTGCAACATCAGCAAATGATACAGCACTAGGAGGACTGGGTGCTAGACAAGGGGCAAAATGAAAAAAAAAAAAAAAAGTCTCATGACATTTGCACAAAGGATGTGTGTGTGAGACAAAACAGCCATTATCGTAGACTTCTTCATTTCTCTTCAGCCTCTGCACAGTAACATTGATAAGAAACAGGACTCCGAACAAACCAGTCGGACTCTGATTTATTTCCTGCCATTAATGTAATAGCATTTATGATTGTCTTACTTGTACTTTTCTATGCCTTTAATAATTCATGCAATAAAAATCTTATCTCAGAATAAATCCATCACATATCAATGAACTGCTGTAAATTCTGACAATTGGGGGCAAAAAGCCACTGCAGTTCTTTACCTGTTCTTCCCTCAGTCTTTGCTGTATTGGTCAGGTCACCGCTGTGGGTCACGACAACCAGGGTGTACTTTCTGCCAGGAACTAGGCCAGGGAAATGACACTCTTTCAGGTCTTTCCCACGCCGTGTTTCCTTCTGTGTGCCATTTGGGTTATAAAGATTCAGTTCATAATAATCTACATCTCCTGATGCCAGTCCCCAGGTGAACCACAGACTGTCCATCACGTTTCTGTTGGAGCCGTTGAGATTAATAACTGGGGCTGGAACTGAAAGAGGGGGTACACAGTTACTGCATGCTGAATGTTTTGGGGAAGAATAGTGCTACGGTGGTGCTGTGATAGTGGCCGTATAAAGAACTAGATACATAGCACAGGTGGCCAAAAAACAGAAAACAAATTTCAGGAATTTCAGTGTGTGTGTGTCAGGGGACGAGTAGTGGGAGATTAGAGGAGGTTTTGAGGAACAACATAGCTCTTACAAATGCCTATAACACCCTGCCATCTGGCAGTGGGTAAACAAATGGTAAGCTGAAACTAGTGCTGACCATGAAAAACGTTTTTCATTTCACTGTTAACTACCTTGTCTACCCTCTTCCCCATTTGTTTTGCCCACTTGTTGCATCTTATCATAAACCAGTGTTGTAAGCTCTTTGGGGCAGAGGCCTGTCTTTTTATTTATACCTATATAGTGCCTAGCACAGTGAGGCTACTACCCTTGATTGGGACACCTAGGTACCACTGGGCCGCAGATAATAAATGAGGACAGTAATTTATTTATTTATGATCTGAAAACAGTTGTCACATAATTTAGAATTTAGCTTCCTTTTAGATAATGCCTTTGATGTATAAAGACAGTTTTGATACTTCTAGCAGCTTTACTAGACCCTGGTACTAGCTTTTGGCTATTAGACTAGCTCACCAATGTCCTTAAGGAAGATTGAACTGAGGATGGATTATCCTGCTAGATGCTCCTACCTGTTCTTCCAAATACGGATGACTCGTTTGTGAGCTCTCCACTGTGGGTAACAATCACCATTTTATACATTCTGCCTTGCCGCAAGTTCTGGAAAGAACATTGCTGGAGGTTCTGGTCCCCTGAAATTCTGTCTTGGAGAGATTTGTCCGGATTGTACAGAAAGATATTATAGGAGTCCAGCTCTCCCTGGGACGTAGTCCAGCTGAATGATAGGCGTCCATTGGTGTTTTCTGTGACCTTCAGATTTGTGACAGCGGCTGGGACTGGAAACAGGGAGAAATACAGGAGAAAATGTCAGAGTTTCTAGTAACTAAGCTAAATCTCAGTAAAATGGCACTTATGACTAGAAGAAGTTTCTATTAAGCCATTAAGAACTACATTTATATAACGTAAATGCACAAAAACAGTGACGTCCAGAAACAAGATGAAAACTTTTGTAAGTTATAGATGCCAGTTAGCAACACATATGTAATATGTATGATACCCAACGGGCTCAATCCTCCAGTCTAGACTCAAACAAAACTTCCCTTTAACATCAATGTGAAGTTTTGCCTGAGAAAAGGTTGGCGACACCTGCAGTATATTTGTATTCAACTTGGGGCTAGGATCCTATATAAGCCAAGTGAATTTAAGGATAGACAATAGAAAGAGTTAACATGGCTATATAATGGACATGCTGAGAGATCATTAACTATAGCAATACTCCTCAACTCTCTGCGGCAATATACAATGCACTACAACAGGAATCGGCAACCTTTGGCACGCGGCCTGTCAGGGTAAGCCCCTGGCGGGCCGGGCCAGTTTGTTTACCTGCCGATCGCAGCTCCCACTGGCCGCGGTTCGCCGCTCCAGGCCAATGGGGGCCGCGGGAAGCGGCACGGGCCAAGGGATGTGCTGGCCGCCCTTCCCGCATGCCAAAAGTTTGCCGATACCTGCACTACAACCTAGAAAATCCACACCACTTTGTAAGCAATTTTCAATTTTTTACATTAAACATATGCCAGAAAAACAATACATTGATACCAGGAGACTGGTTCCTATTGGAGCTTTTTGGATAACTAGATATTTGGATGAATCATTATATTCATACCATACTTACTGCAGATACGGTAAATAAGGCTGAAATTCTCTAACTACCTGTTCGGCCTTCGGTTTCTGCTCGGCTGCTGAAGAGCCCACCGCTGACTGTCAACATTTGCACTTTATACTTCTTGCCTGGTATTAAATCTTCAAATTTGTGCTGTTTAGCAGTTGTTGGCTCCGATTTATTGCTCAGAAGGATACCTTGCTCAGTCAAGAGCAGGATGTCATATCTCTCAGCCACTCCAGGAGCACTGTGCCAGATCACTAACAAGGAATGACTGCTGTAGGCATGATCTGCAAATAATCCCTGGACAGAGGCAGGAACTGGGAACAACAATTAAAGAGATTATGAGGTTCATTTTGTATCACTTAATATGTGTTTGTGGATTAGCATAATTAACTATGAAAAATATTTATGTATGTCGGCACATACAGATGCATGTGGTGTATGTATGTGTGTGTGTGTGTGTGTATTTGCAAGTGCACACACACAATTCCTACACAAAAACTACTTTCAGTAATTTAGGGTACGATGTATTATAGGGATTTTGTAATTATCTCCAAACCAAGCATTATACATCCTGGACATTCAGAGTGAAGGTTAAACTTAAAAAAAAAAGTATGAATGTTTATCTATGGAAATGCATCAGCAGGGCACCCAAACAACCTTAACTCTGCACCAACTACCATGCAATAATTACATGATTATGGTTAAGGCATTTTAGAATTTGTAGATTAGATTAAACGGATTTTTAAAGAGACAGATTTTTTTGTTCTACCAACAGTGGTGAATTGAAGTCATTTCTATTAAACTCTACTTCATAAACCTGGCTAAACTGAGCTGACAAGGCAGCTGGCAACCTGACCGGGGACACTTGTACTCAAGGACGTACAGGCCTTTTTTGAAATTCTGGCAACACTGGAAGTTAAACTGGAAGGACAGCACACGGGAAACTAGATGGAACGTGAGCCGTTGTGGTCCTGATTTCTGAACATTTTGGCTGCACATCTCGCTTTCATAGTTTGTATACAACACTCCAACATCATTCGAAAAGTTGCCTGTTACACACATCTCTGTTCATTGTGTCTGCCCTATATAAAATTACATACGTTTATTAAAAAAATTAAAATAAATATATTTGGGGAGAGTATAGAGCATGGAATGCAATGTTGGAAGGCTGGCTAACCCATTACATGATACAGTTTTATAGCTTTGTGAAATATGATGTAGCCATCTCTCCATGAGCTCCCCTTGAAACCAGGAGAGACTGATTTAAAGTTCGAACGCAAGGGGGAAGTTTTTATACCCCACTCTTTCTCCCCGAGCAGGGCAAAGAGAATGGAAATCATCTGCGTCTCCCCAACTTTGAATTTCCCCAGCATGGGAGAGACCCCAGCAGGCAGAAAGTGCTCTGTGCTCTGGCTACCCGCAGCTGGCAAACAGCCCCTTGGGAATGAATTAGAGAACTGTAATCAACACTGTGGAGACTCCTCCTCTCCCCCGTTCTCTGCTTCATGGAGAATAAATTCACAAAGCAGACTCCAGCCCACGGCTATTCAATGTTGTTCTAACAGAAGTTGCAGACTTGTTTATATAGTCATATCTAAGAAATAATATAAGATAATATGAAAGCTGGGGCCAAAGTAGTGACTAGGCTGCCTACTCTCCAATATTGTATTCTCACCCTCTTGTTATAGCAGTCATTGTCCATGGCTGAGACACTCAGAATTCAACCCTTGGCCTCAGGTTACATTCCTTGTTCCTCCAGTGTGTGTAAAGTAGCTAAAGCACACCAAGGCCAAGGTGGGGTTGGGGAAGCGATGGAAAGGGGAGGTATGGGGCGGGGGGGGGGGGGGGTGGTGTTCCAGAGAGTCATGGCACTTGGGACAGCAGAGAAAGGGATGGTCAGGGGAGGGTTATTTTAAAAAAAATTGAATGACCAGGAAGAGAGAGAATTTATTTAGTCTTTATAACTACAGTGTGTGTGTGTGTGTGTGTGTGTGTGTGTGTGTGTGTGTGTGTGTGTGTGTGTAAATAGCTGAAAAATCATCACACGTTTCAAAAGAATATAAACAAGTATTAAAATGCATAGAAACAACAAAACTATCAAAATAATAGGCAAGATCTCAGTCAAGGGCTATTCCCCCTAAAAGCCCAATCCCAAAGCAAAACACATGCGCACACAAAAAGATGAAGAGGATTTAAATCACGATATTGAGTTGCATCTCTTCCCTACCCTATACAGGGTCTATATATTGTCTGGGAGGCCCTGATCTTGCAGTGAGCTCTGCTAGCACACACCTTATGTCTGTGTGGAGTCCCACTGGGATTCCAGGCAGGCATAAGAGGCTGCATTAGCAGATCCCATGGCAGAGTTTGGACTGGAGGGCCCAGTCTCACAAACATTTACCCAAGTAAAGTTGCTCATATGAGAAGTCCCATTGACACCAATGTGACTATTCACACTAGCAAAATTACTACCATGTAGGTCTGCAGGATCAAGCCTTCAAACTCTTTGTGACAGAGACAGGACCGGCTCTAGGCACCAGCAAAACAAGCAGGTGCTTGGGGCGGCACGTTTCTAGGGGCGGCATTCTGGCGCCAGCCATGCCGCCCCTAGAAATGTGCCCCCGCCATCCCAGCTCACCTCCGCTCTGCCTCCGCCTGCTCCCCTGAGTGGGCTGCCACTGCTTGGCTTCTCCCCTTCCCTACCTCCTAGGCTTGCTGTGCATGAAACAGCTGTTTCGCACAACGCTGCCGCTCGGCTTCTCTCCCTCTCTTCCAAGCGCGCGGCAAGGGAGTGGGGAGGCGAGGGAGTGGGGAGGCGAGGGAGTGGGGAGAAGTGGAGCGGCGGCATGTTCAGGGGAGCAGGCAGAGCGGAAGTGAGCTAGGGCGGGTAGTTGCGGGGGGGGCCCAAAGGAAGCAATGGGGTGGGGGAAATGCAGCACGTGCAGGGGAGGAGGTGGGGCTGGGGATTTGAGGAAGGGGTTGGGAAGGGGCGGAGTTGAGGCGGGGCCGGTAGGGAGCAAGAAAAAAAAAGTGTGTGGGGGGAGGGCAGCCAAAATTTTTTTTGCTTGGGGGGGCAAAAATCCTAGAGCTGGCCCTGGACAGAGACCCATCTCCTTACACATCTGAGTCTCCCCAGACACTTTGGGACACCATATAGACAAATAATAGAATACTGTTACAAAATAGTACTAATCTGATGGGAATGTATGACACTTTTTGCCCTTTTTCCATGAAGAAACATACTTGTACGTCCGAGAGCTGTTAAACTGTTGTGCAGGGTGCCGCTGTTAGACTGTACCACGACCCGATACTGCTCCCCTGCTTCTAACTTGCTGAAGGTATGCTCGTAGACAGGCTTAGAGACAGTCTGGGAATCAACCTGATCATTCTGACGGAATAGTGTCACTGTGTAGGAATCAACATCTCCTCCTCCAGGAGTCCAGTTCACTTTCAAGCTGTTTGTCATCCCATTGGCTGAAACATGAATGTTTTTGACAGCACTTGGAGCTGGGGGAAAAAACAGAGAGAGATGGAAACCCCAGCTAAGAAATGTCCATTCCATTCAAATATTTCAAATACTGGTATGTCTGTCGCTGCAGCAAATGGAATTCTGAAGTCTACATCAGGAATAAGTACAAAAGGGAGAGAGACTATTGTACTCATGAGGGGTCTAATTTTGCAACTACTTACATGTATGTGTAACTTTACTCCTGTAAGTAGTCCCACTACTTGTGTGAGTGAAGCTGCAGATGTGTGTAAGTATTTGCAGGATTGTGCCCTAGCAATGTACAACACTGTACCCCTCTCTTTCTCTTTATTCATAAGAAGAATGATATATCTTTCCAGAGACAATAAAGAAAATGAAAGAATACTGTTATAGTTCCTTTGTCTAGATTTCTTTATATTCTGCAGATAATATTACACAAGGATCTTTCTTCTGAGAATCTCAAAATTCTTTACAGATGTTAATGCATTAAACGTCACAAAACCTGCTTGTAGTTATGTAATAATATCCTTATTTTACAGATGGGTAAATTGGGGAGCTGACTGAGATGTTAAGTGATTTCACCAAGGTCACAAAGAAAACCAGTGGCAGAGCTGGGCATAAAAGAAACCTGGAGTCTTCACTCCCAATGCCCCCCTCTAACCACGAAATCACACTACAATCCAACACTTATATGATAGTAGGTGGTTGTGACATTTGTTTATTAAGGGAAGCTCAGTTTAGCTGAAGTATTGATGTGGCTTTCAGTGAGATTTTGCATTTCTCTGACGGTATTACAGCTAGGTTCATTGTAGACAAAGGAGCTCAAGATTGTGATGCAGTCTGGATTTTCTGAACTCCCAGTTTTTTGCTCTCTGGAATGAAGAAGTCCCAAATCATGTTTTAAAAGCTGTTTTCTCTTACCTGTTAGTCCTTCTATGAAAGTGGCACGATGTGTGTCTCCACTGATTGTCAAGACAAGAATTTTGTACAGGCGCCCTGGGGTTAAAGCTGTGAACCGATACTCCTCAATGGTGTTTCCAAGGAAAATGGGTGGAAAGACCTTCATATCATTGAAAAGTAGCTGAATCTCATACTTATCGACATCCCCCTCAGCCTTTGACCAGGTAACTTGCAGGTCTTCGGTGCTTCTGTTACTAAGAGTCAATTCCTTCACTGACTCCGGCACTGAAAACACAATAGAAAAGAATAGCAGATAAACTCTTCAGGTCATCATTAGTCTGATCATTGCTAAGGAACATGACTTCAAATACCTCTTGTGATGTAAACCTTAGCATGCAAAATGTTATTGAAACTAATGGAACCATCTTTTTGTTCTGTGTTTGTACAGAGCCTAGCACAATGGTCCATGATTAGGGCTTCTAGGAGCTACCACAATACAAAACACAAAATAACAAATAAATGAATAAAAGCACAGATAACTCTCTTTCTGCACCTCCAGTCTGTCACATGAAAAACCCTTTTGAAAAAGAGAGATTCTATATGTGTTGTCATTGCTTTTTAAAACATAAATAACGGGTTGACAAGGCAAAACCGTACAACTTTGATTTTAAATACACCGGACCCTCGCTATAACACGCCTCTATATAACGCGAATTTGGTTATAAAGCAGTCGCGGCCATGGATCCCAAATTTAATTACCACCCAGGGCAGGCGCCATTGCCTGGGGACAAGAAGCCACCCCCAGACCGCCTCCCCAAGAGAAAAGCAGTAACAGCTTTTCACTCAATGACCCTGGAGGTTTGGTTTGTGAGCCAGAGGCACCCGTGAAATGCCAGCCCCTTGTGTGCACTGGGTAAGTTAATCCGAAAACCCCAAACCTGCGATCTTTCCTGGGGGGTTTCCCTGCCGGCTGCTCTGAAGAGCTGCTCCGTGAGAGCTCTTTCCTATTCGGAGACCATCCCCGCATGGCCACCCCTGAAATCCCGAATGCGGCTCAGGCTTGCCGGGAAAGGCACCGCTCTGAGCGGGACACTCAGCTCCTTGTGTGCACTGAGGCAGAGCCGTAACTAGGAATTTCTGCGCCCGAGGCACGGGTGCAGAAATTCCTAGTCCTCCCCTCCGCTGAATTGCCGCCGAAGCCGCGGGACCGGCGGACCTCCCGCAGGCAAGCAGAAGCGGCTTCGGCGGCAGTTCGGCGGAGGGTATTTTTAGCAGCCGCCAAAGCCGCTTCCGCTTACCTGCGGGAGGTACACCGGTCTGTCTGCAGAGGCCCCTTCCGCTGAATTGCCACCGAAGCCGCGGGACCAGCAGACCTCCCGCAGGCAAGCGGCTTCGGCGGCAGGGCAGAAGTGCTGCTAATAATACCCTCTGCCGAAGCTGCGAACCTCCCGCAGGCAAGCGGAAGCGGTTTCGGCAGAGGGTATTATTAGCAGCACTTTCGCACTGCCGCCGAAGCCTCCGCTTACCTGCGGGAGGCCCACCGGTCCCGCGGCTTCGGCGGAGGGGGCCCTCTGCAGACAGACCTGCGGACCTCCCGCAGGTAAGCTGGGGTGGCTTCGGTGGCGGGGAAATGTAATTTCATTTTAACGCGGTCCCCGCTATAATGCGGTACTTATATTTATCTCAGAGTTTACAACCCTATATATATATACATATATATACACACACACACACACATATATATATACACACACACACACATATATATATACACACACCTTTATTTTTTTTTAAATTTTCAGCATGTCTTTGACTTAGACATCCACTGTAACCTAGTTGCCTCCTTTGATTTTTAGAGCAACACACGTTTGAAGAGCCAAGCTATCAGCATCAGATGGTAAAACAAGATTACCTTTTTACCTGTGTACTGTAAATAAAAATGCCCTCACTCCAATCAGAACTCTCTCGGGATGTTATCCAGGGTATTTACTCACTTGTTCTGCCATTGACCCTTTTACTAGTCTCATATTTTCCACTCCGTGTGCTAACAGTGACGCTGTATTGCCTCCCCGGGACCAGTTTAGTGAACACACATTCATTTTCATCCTTGGGGACACTTTTTGTTTGGTTGAAGTCATTGTTGTTCTTGATGATCACTTCATAATTATCAAAATCTCCAGTGGCATGCAACCAGGACACCTTTAAATAGTCACTTCGTGCTGAATTGCTAACAGTAAGTCCCTGCACGGTTGAAGGTACTGGGGGGAAGTAGGGGGAGGAGGAAGAACACAGGCAAAGAATTAGAGATTCTGAAACAATAAATGTGTCACACAGAATATCCCGAGAAAGGTAACAGAGCACAGACACTGCCATTGCAGATTAGCTCAGAGGTCAAGTATCAGATACTTCAAAGAGAAGTGCAAAAACCCTTGCAGCCAGCAGTTATTGAATAGCTGGCCCATTGGGAAAATTTCTTCCTAACTCCCATTAATTAGGGCTTGGCTTATGCTGTGAAACTTGAGGGCTGATCCCTTCCAACAGTGGGTTTTGTTTGTTTTAATTCTTGCTATTGTAACTCTGGCTGTTCTTGTTATCCACATACAAGTCCAATCCTTTTTGGAATCCTGCTACGCGCTTTGCTTTAATGCTATCATATAGCAATGAGTTTCATAGGCTAACTCTGCAGTGTATGAAAGAGTATTTGCTTTTATTAATGCTAAATTTGCTACCTTTCTGTTTCACTGACTGTCCCCCTGTTGTTCTATTAAGAGAAAGGGAGTTATTTGGCATATCTCTATTTGTCCCCCCTTATTCGTCTGCTCTCTCAGGTAAACAGTCCTTATATTTTAAATTTCTCTTCAGATGGAAGTTTTTCCATACCTCAGATCATTTTTGTCACCCATCTCTGGCTCCCCTCTATTCCTGTTATATCCTTTTTGAGATAGCATGTCCAGAAATAAAGGTGGGAGTTCACTTATATTATGGCATTACATTATTTCCAGTATCACTTTCCATTCCATTCTATTTGTATCTGAACATTTTATTTGCCTTTTTGGACCACTGCTGCACAGGATAGTACACGAAGTGCCAACTTACAGGGTCTGGGGAACAAAGTGCTTGAGTCAAAACTGTCATTTGATCTCAGCTCACCATGAGGGCTGCCAAATTTCTACTAGATTTTGCCCTTTCACAGAAGCAAAAGCTCCTTATCCCCTCACTTACTTTGGGGTCAAAATTACTGCCCTGGTGAAGAGCACAAATTATTCTAGCTATGGATGGCCTTCCTATGCACTCACATTTTTTACTCCCAATCCTCCTTTGGTTATGATACAGTGAGGCTTTGGGACAGATCCTCTTCACATTGAAGTTAATTGAGGTTTTGTCACTGACTGCAATGTGAGGAAGATCAGAGGGTCTGATTCTCATTTATGCTAAGGTCACTTTACATTGTCAGTGTGGTGTAAAGTAGCCCTACAATCATAAATGAAAAGCAGGCCCTAAATCTTAAGCACTGTAGTTTTAGGACTTGACCTTCCAATCTAGCTCGTGTTTTGGTTAGCCATTACTGCTAGCACAGATCATCGCAAAGGACTGAAAATGGGAGCTGTGCCTGTGTGTGATTGAATCCACACAGAGCCCCCTTTCTTTCTCAAGTATCAGAGGGGTAGCCGTGTTAGTCTGGATCTGCAGAAGTGACAAAGGGTCTTGTGGCACCTTATAGACTAACAGATAGACTAACTATAAGGTGCCACAGGACCCTTTGTCACCCTTTCTTTCTGTCCCCTTTACCTGTTCGTTCCCAGCTGAAGGAATGATTTTCATACTTCCCACTCTTAGTGGTTATCGTCACATTGTAGAGCCTGCCGGGAACCAGGCTGCTGAAAGAACATTCACTGAGGGCTTTGGAAATGGTTAGAGTCTGAACCGTCTGGCTGTCATGAGAGAGTGTTACCAAATAATTATCCACATCTCCGGTAGCTGGTAGCCAGGAAATACTGAGGTAGTCGCTCCGTCCTGAATTATTCACCGTTACTCCGCTCACACTGGAAGGAACTGCGCAACAAAAAGAAAAAGCAGCAAAGTTTTAAATAGCTTATTCTGATTGTTAAGGACAGCAGGAATGCATGGAATGTGACCGAGCAAAACAAAACAGGCAGGAGTCTTATTTAGCATTAGAAAGCCTTGTGCTTCAAGTGAGTAGCAAACATCTGAGTTTCTGAGCAAAGAGAGTGAAGTTATTGTCTAGGGTGGTGAGGTCAAGGGTCTGATGACACATCTAATATCCTAGAGTGTTAGCTATCCTCCCAAAGTGCTATTCCTCACCAATAAAAATAACCACAAATCCCTTTATCATTTTGAGGCCAATGCAAAGATTTATTTCCAATTATCAAGAGTTTTCTACCCCCTAGTGGCCAAAAATAGGTACAAAATTGATCTGGTTCTTTTCAGTGATGCAAGATGTGCAGGTGGGTTTGACCCTGCCAGAACTGGTGACATTTTAGGTAATGATCAGGAGTATTCTGGAGTTAAATAACTTTATTACAACAGATCCTTACTGGCACAAAATTGGCATAACTCCACTAAAGTCCCCTGCAGTTAAGCTAATTTACACCAGGGGAGGATCTGACCCATTTTCTGCCATGGTCACTATTGATTAGGAAACATTAAGAAACTTTTTCAGCTTCCCAACTTTTCAGTGCTATTTTCTCACTGGTTAGTTTTTTCATGACTTTACCTGAAAATATCACTAGTTGTTTTCATGAAAAATATTTGGGTCAAATCACAGAATGTTGGGGTTTTGCCAAATTCACAAAACTTGGTGCAATTTTTCCCCCACACAGCTCAATATCCGAGAAACTGTTGCTCTTTATTGCTCATGAAAGACTCAGAATTCTATGGCTTCCATCACTGGAGTATCTAATGACCAAGAAACATTTTTTCCTCACAACAACCCTGTGAGGCTAGGGAATGGAGGCATGACCTGTGCAAGGCCACGCATGGGAGTCTGGCACAGAACTTCCAAATCTTAGTCCATTGACTTAACCATGAGACCATCCTTCCAAATGAGTTCAGCTTGTGGGAGTTTACATAGATATGGTGGAACACTTCCTTCCCCTTCCTTACCTGTCCTCCCTTCTGCAATTGTCTGCCTGGACGATATCCCTCCACTAACTGTGGTAACGACCACAGAATAGAGTCCTCCGGCTTTCAGGGAGTGGAAGTGGTATCTACTGGTCTCACTGGAAACACTCTCATTTTTAATGACAACATTTTCGTGAATCAGCAGCACTTGGTACGAGTCTACATCTCCCAGCGCCCTCGTCCAGTTCGTAAACAAACTGTTGGTTGCCCCCTGGTTTGTCACATGCAGGCTAGTCACCTGAGCTGGCACTAGAATAGAAGAATGTCACGGGGTAAGTAAACAGAAACAAACAAATCTCCCAAACAGAGTTTAGTCACACTTAGGAAGTGCATCAAAAAAGCAGACTCAACAGGACTAAAAATAAACTAACGGTGGACTCCCAGACCTGCTTCCTGTCTGATGGACTGTGGTTTGTTGGAAACCATAAAGGCTTCCCGGTTTTACACAGGCTACACAGAAAGGTCTCCCAGGCTTTGCTTTACTCATTCAGCCCAAAATGATTCAACAGAGGAGGGCTGGAAGGGACCTCATTTTGTAAATGTCATTCAGAGAAAAACAAATGATTTAGAAATCATTTGTGTTTGTGATGACTACTGAACTTGCACAGAGTTCATCCCATTCCTAGCCAGTGGCAAACCAATTGAGTACAAAGAAAGCAAGAAGTTATTATTGCTGGTTACCAGAAGTTGGGATTAAAAGTGGATTGATAGTTTGTTACCTGTTCTTCCCTCTACTGAAGTCCAGTTGCTTAAATCCCCACTAATGCTAGTGACCGTAGCTGTGTATTTCCGTCCAGGTACCAGATCACTGAAAGTGTATTCTTTAGCTTCTTTCACAAGAGCTTTATTTATGACGGTAAGATCCCTATCTCCCAGTGAAACCACGTAACTGTCCCATTCTGCAACAGGGGTCATCCACATGACACTAAGCGAAGATTCATTAGCATGCTTTACCCGGAGCTGAAGAACAGGCTGTGGAGCTAAGGGAAGAAGATGAGTAGAACAATGAGCAAAGGACTTTGCAATGGTCACACATGCCACATCTTGACCTCGCTGCTGTCAGGAGCTAGGCTAGCAATAAGAGAGTAACAGAAATTTTACTACCAATGGGGAATGGCTTTGCCTGAGGCTGGGGAGTAAATCTCACAAAATATCTCTGTGATGGTCAGGGGCTATAAACAGGGACATAAAACAGTCATACTGGAAAATAGATATAGGGCAAATGTAGCTGTGACAAACAGTCATGTCAGTTACATGTCTGGGGCCACATTCTGTTTACTCTGCTATACTTCTGGAGTAATTCTACTGAAGTTAATGGAGTGACTCTGAATTTATAATGGTATATAAGAGCAGAATTTGGCCCTGAGTGTGTATTGGTAACTTGATGTGTGCAGGGAGGCGGGTGCTGGCAAGGATGCCGTTGGTGAGGCACCAAAAGGGACCATTTGCCATGGGTCCCCCATTTGAGAGGGCTCCCAGCTGAGTGGCATTGCAATCTGGCATGGAGGTTTGCAGCAGTACTCACTGAAATATGGCCTTGCAGCCCCTCCATCAGAATGGAGGAGCTGCCGGGCCAAACCTGAGTGACCTGTAACCTCACGCATGAGGTTGCAATGCCTGGAGCAGGCAGTTGGGCCCAGCCCCCTGGGACAGGAGCTGAGCCACCTCCGTGGGGTAAGCAGAATTCAGGCTCGCTCTCCACGCCCGCTTTCCTCCTTGGAGGCTTTCTCCTTAGTGGTAATTTATTTTGGAAGGATGGGGGAGGGGCCTCAGCTTCAGATTTTGCCTCAGGTGCCCCAAAACCTCTGTGTGGCCCTAGGTGCTGGGCATTCATAACTGCATTTGAGCTTGTGGGCCAGATTCTGGTCTCTGCTACTCTGAATTTATACCAGTGTTAATCCATTGACTTCAAAGGAGTTACTGCAGGTTTGCACCAGAGAAAGAGAAATCAGAATCAGAACGCCTTTGACTTAAATTACTCTGGATTTACATCGGTGTGAGATCAGAATCTGGCTTGCTGAGTTAAGTTGGTCAGAAAACAGTAGTGAATGCTAAATTAATAGAACATGCACTGATCTGACATACTATGGCTGTGCAAAATGAGTGCAGTTTATACACCCAGGAAGTGAAAGATGAGGGTGTAACAGGAAAAGCACTCAATCCGGCACACCCTGCCTTATCTTACACCCTCCTGTTGATTTCTTTTCCTATTACACCCTCCCTCATGCCCTTCTCAGTGTGTCAATTACACTTATTTTCAGGTACAGAATAAAATCCTACCTATTACACATGAAACAAGTGTCAATTAAGACACAGAAACCAAATTCCGATTTAACTTATTCCAGTGTGTGACTCCAGAGTAACACCATAAAACTCACTGCACTTACTCTGGATTTGGATTGGTGTAACAGAGTAGAATTGACCCATTGTATATGCTTGCTGGAGCACATAAACGGTAGGTACAATCCTTACTCCGGAACCAGCCCTAGTTCAAATCAGTGATACTAGCTAGCTAGTAAGGCTGACAGGGAAGCCAGCCCACACATTGCACACACAAACATCCACTGCAGGAAAGGCAGTATCACACTCATTATAGGAATGTCGGATGTGCCTGCAGGAGCATCAGTCAAAAAAAAAAGCAGCACTGAACTCTTGGAAACCTTGTATCAGGCCTTGGTTCTGATAGATGGGTAATGCCGCACCTGTTTCTGATGCAAGCTGCACACATTTGATTCCTAAGAGGGCCACTAACTAATCTATATATTTGCTACGACCATCTGTGGTGTGCAGAGGCTGGTGTTTTCTGTGCTGTTTCTGTGTTCACACCCACCTGATTTTTGTTTTCATCACATTCTCATGCAGCCTGCTGAGCTGGTGGACACTTGCTTCTGCAGTGTTGTTCATTGCCCTTAGCTGCTTCCTTATAGTGAGCCACCTGCCCCTTTGTTCCTGTACCTAGCACACTTATCTGAGAAAGGACTGCTTCTGTGATGCAGGTGGATCTTAGGGCAGAGAAGAGGCTACTTTGACTTAAACCCATGAGACATCCTTAGATAAAATTAGGCACCCTTTTATCATTTACACCACTATAGGATGCGTATAAGTGTATTTTGAAAATGAGGTACTCCTCTCTTCTTCAGCCTGATATGCCCTTAGACCAGATGTGGGCAAACATTTTGGCCTGAGGGCCACATCGGGGTTCCCAAACTGTATGGAGGGCTGGCTAGGGAAGGCTGTGCCTCCCCAAACAGACAGGCCCCCGGACCCTATCCACCCCCTCCCACTTCCCGCTCCCAACTGCCCCCCTCAGAATTCCCGACCCATCCAACCCGCCCAGCTCCTTGTCCCCTGACCGCCCCCTCCCGGGACCCCCTGCCCCTAACCTCCCCCCCCCCCCGAGACCTCACCCCCCATCTAACACCCCCTGCTCCCTGTCCCCTGATTGCCCCAACCCCTATCCACACCCCCACCTCCTGACAGGCCTATCTAATCCCCCATATTCCCCATCCCTTGATCATCCCCCCCGCCCAAACCTCCACCCCATCCAACCGCCCCCTGCTCCCTGTCCCTTGACTTCCCCCAGGGACCCCCTGTTCCTTACCCAACTCCCCGCCCCTTTATCATGCCGCTCAGAGCAGCAGCACTGGCAGCCGCGCCACCCAGCCAGAACCAGCCATGCCACCGCGCTTCCTGGCAGGAGCTCACAGCCCCGCCTTCCAGAGCGAGCTGAGGCTGTGGGGCACGGGGGGGGAGGAGGGGGGAGGGGCCGGGGGCTAGCTTCCCTGACCGGGAGCTCAAGGGCGGGCAGGGTGGTCCCGCGGGCCAGATGTGGCCCGCAGGCCGTAATTTGCCCACCTGTGCCTTAGACTATTCTGATCTCAGTTATACCAGTGCAAATGCAGATTATCTCCACTGATGTCAGTAGAGTTAGATTTATGGTGACAAAGTCTGGCACCTACTCTCACATACAGCCATTTACACACCACAGGATGGCCCACTGTCTTAATGTGTACATCACTCAATTACACCTCATGGATCTGATTCTGCTTTCATGTGCAAGGTAAAACTGGAGTTACTTTCTGGAAGTCAATGGAGTTATCCCAGTGTAATAGTGGTGTGAGATCCAGATCAGGTCTCTCATGCCTGAATGAATGCAAAACCAATCCAAATCACTGCACTTTCCCATTTACCTCTTTTTTTCTGACCACCTGAAATTTGATGCGCAATTTATAACACTATTCACACCTTCAACTGAATTTGGTCCCATCTCTTTTAAAGAGAAGAGTCACCATTTTAAATATTAAATTGTGGTTAATCAAAGGGATAAAACTCCTGAGCAAAATCTGAATGAGGAATTCAGGATTTGGCCCAATAATAAATTAAGCAAACAAACAAATAATAAGAATCTAGAAATTTGCTCTTTCATTTACAGTTATTATGAAGATGACCACAAATGTTTCGAGTTAAAATAGTCATCTATGTTCATGTGAAAGTGTTTTCCTAGTGAATCAGTAAAATACACACCACTTATTTTATTTTTTTTTCCAGCTACCAAAAATAGGCAACTTGAAAGTTTTGAAGTTTCATGCTATCAGTATAATGAGATTGCTGACCTGTTCTGCCTTTGCAGCGAGCCATGTTCTGTAAGCCTCCACTCTCCACTATGACTGCCACCTCATATTGTCTTCCTGGGATGAGTCCTCTATCCTGGATGACATATTCTCTTCTGTCTTTCGTTAATGTAGTGTTCAGCAGCACAGCGGAGAGGTTGAACAACACAATGTAGTATCTCTCCCAGTCTCCAGCAGGGGGCAGCCAGCTCACTGTCAGAGACCTCAGCCAACCACCACTGCTAGCTTTCAGCTCTGAAACTTTCTGAGGAACTGAAATACAGACACAGGTGAGTAGTTTTGTGTTTTTTCTGGGGAAACATAACTGGACAGCAATGAAACCTGGCTCACAGCTCAGACATTGCTGAAGTGCTTTGATCAGTTATAAGTAACATCAAGGCCCAGCTTTTTCACCTGTCAATGGGAATTAGATTCTTAAGAGATTAAATGACTTTTGAAAATGAGATTTATGGTCCTAAGTCAGTTAGGCATTGCAACATGCAGCAATGCCTAAATACCTTTAAAAACCTGGGCCAAAGCACGTTTTGACAAGGTGTAGCACTCATCTGAGAGAGAAATTTACCCTCTCCCACACAAAGAACTCACTGTTTGTCAGTTACTGACATCAGAAATGCTGAACCCTAAAATCAGAGGTTAGCGAAAACCTTATGCATCTTCAGAATGAAACGTGCAGCCTTTTAAGTTATTTTTCCTGCTGTTTTCTGTAGTTGTTTAACTCAGATGGACTCCATTAACGATTTTTGGATGTCCTGCACATACTCTTCACCCACTTGAAAACTTTTCCAATCTAAATTCTACCAATTGCCAAGAGGTGTAGGATGGAAGTAATGTGGACTTGTGGTTAATAGTAGTGTGTGGGTGGGGAGAACTTTGGCAGGCTTTTCAGTTTGATCAATCAGATAAGATGAAAAATAACTATACAACTAAAATAAATAAGTAACCCAACACCACAAAGACTGCCATGTGCCTTAGTCAGTGCTGTGGGCAGTCAAAATGGCTTAGATTTAATGAGTTATGCCTAGAACCAGGATCTTGCTTATGACCAAATTACATAGCATATCAAATGCTTGGGATCTTAACATTGATGAGTCAGTTCCAAAATATATAAACAAACTCTAGAACTTTTGTGATTGAGACCGAAGACTTGAACATGTCTGACTGGTGAGTGTTTTTCTATCCACAGATATATGACCATAGTGGGGCAACAGGAGCGTAGCCGGGGGGGGAGGGGGGGGAGCAGGGGGAGCGGCCGCTCCTCCTGTGAGCAGAAGCGGCGGAAGCGGCGCCTTTTTTTAGCAGCACTAAAAAAAGGCGCCGCTTCTTTTTAAGCGCCGCTTCTTGCACTCACCCGGCGACGCTCCAGGTCTTCGGCAGCAATTCGGCAGCAGGTGCCACCAAAGACCCAGAGTGAGTGAGGACCCGCCACCGAAGTGCCGCTGAAGACCTGGAGCGCCGCCGGGTGAGTACAGGGGGAGGCGCCTTTTTATAGCGCCACTCCCCCTGCGCTCCGGACCTGGCTGCGCTACTGCGGGGCAATGTTGTTATACTTTGTTGATAGTTTTAAATAATTTCACAGTATCTTACATGCACACTTCCATTTACTGTAGCCCCATTTTATCTCTCTCTGGATTCTGTTCAAAATAATAAAATTGGGCAAAAGCTATTGAATGTACAGGTGCTGAATAGTTTTGCTACAGGCTCAACCAGCTACTGATTTCTATCTACAGCATATACCACCGCTTCCTTCTGACAGGTCAGCACTGTAGCTTTGACTACTGGCTGCAAGGTTGCTGTAAGCAGACTGGCCAGTAAGGAGTACTGTAAGATCAGCCCAACGATTTTTACCTCACAAAATCATAGAGTTTAAGGCCAGAAGGGGCCACTAGATAATCTACTCTGACCTCCTGTACATCACAGGCCACCAACACCAGCCAGCACCGGCACACTACACCCAACAACCAAACCTCAGCAACCTTCTATTCCCTAGCAACCAAACCCTCTTCTCTTCCAACATGATCTTCCACACGGCAGTGTATTCAATGGGATAGATCAAAGTGGCTTTCATTACAAATGTACTTACTGATGCACAAGACTTACCTGTCCTGCCAGTTGCCATCTTATCAGTGAATAATTCACCACTGATTGTGCTGACAGTGACCTGATAAAGACTTCCTGGAATCAACTTGTCAAACTGAGCCTCTGTGACCCGGGGCTGTAAAGTTTTGATTTCTTTAATGGATCCAAGATGAGACAGAGTGATATTGTAGAAATCTAGGTTTCCTAGAGGTCTTTTCCATGTAACTTTTAATGTATCCAAGCTGCCATCACTCGTCACCATCAAATCTGAGACTTCTGCTGGGGCTAAAAAAACATAACGAGAAAGAAAACAAAATATTTCACCCACAGAGTATACAAACCCCCTTATTACACACAGCCCCCCTATAATACAGAAACATGGCATGTAGTTTGATTTTTTTAATCTATATTTAAGACCATTTATACCCAAAGTGGCTCTACTAACATTGCTTATTGTAACATCGCTGGATGATCAGATACATGAGTCACCTCCTTATTTTCATTGATTGTGCCTGTTGAATGTAAAGGCTGATAATGGCACATGCTGCTCAAGGTTACTGATAGCCGGAGAGGTGTTAGCACAATAAACGCTGTAGTTTGACTGGTTGACACCGGTGTAAGTGGGATCAAAATATGACTCTTTGTATTTTGATATTTGACCAGAAGAAAAGCAAACCAACAACTTTTACCTTGTTTTCTGCTAGGGTTGTTCTTAAACATATCAAAAGTTACGAAGGTTCTTTTCTTCCTCTTTAGTTTTTCTAAAGTGACCGCTTTGGCCCATGCTATTCCATGCAGATTTAAATAGTGGATCACAATCTACAGTCATGCCATGTGCATAATTCCCAGTGAAGTCAACAGGAGTTTTTAGTGAGTCTCAAAGTCAGGATTTCTAACCCCCCAAAAAGAAACTACAGAAATATTTACCTCCAACTTTTCAGAAAACCACTAAGCTCTGCAACCCACATCATTAAAGTCAGTGAGGCTCATGAAGTTAAATCCCATACAATGTTATGAAAGAATGGGGCTGTATGCTGCCCAGATTCAGGCATGCAACATTCAACTGGGGTCAGCTGGAGCTCTGCCACCCAGAGGGCAGAATTATGAACCTTAGTGTTCAGTTTAGGCCAGACCAAACAATGCCACTTATTATTTTGAAATGCGTTGTATTGCAGCCTCACAGTTTTACTATGAGTTATTTAAGATATCATACCTGTCCTAACCAGTTTAAAGTTGTAGCTCTCTAGTCCTGCAGCTTCAGCTATGATAGTGAGATTATACAGGTGTCCTGCTGTAAGTCCACGAAAAGGGTAGGCGAGTAAGTGTTCCTCATGGTTGATCTCACGAACTGGTCCTTCTTTATCCAGTAATAGCAGCCTGTATCGATCCACATAACCAGAGCCAGGTAACCATGAAACATGGATAGTGTCTGTCTTGACACTGATCTGAATGTTTTGCACTGGGGATGGCACTGATGAAATAAAAAACGTATGTTTTACAGGTAGTGGTTTTCTTCACTATCTGAGCAAGATTGAACTGTTCAACTTTGCAAAGATTTTGAGTGTTTAGGGTTTGCCAAAAGCAAAACCAAAATGGACCTGCCAACATTTCTTCATACTTAGAAGACGTCTCTTAAAATTAGTTAGAAATTCTTTGTTTACTTCTATTTATAACCAACACTAACCATTTGTTAGGTTAATGACGACTGATTACATACGCAACTTGCTATCTAGGAGAAATGTATATCTATACCCTTTTTGAAATGCATAACCTCAAAATGTGTGTAAAAATGCTCAGTAGGCTTATTTAGATACACTACAGTAAAACAGGTCTCACCTGTAGATCCACTGATGTGAATTGCTGGGGTGCTTTTATTTCCAGCAACTGCAGTGATGATAACATTGTATTTGCTCCCAGGGATGAGATTGGAAAAGGTCTCTTCTCTTCTTGAAATACCTCCTTGTATTGAGACATTCTGTATCTTTTTATTATTATGATCAGATAACTGTAGCTCATACCAGTCCACCTTTCCTGAGGATGGACTCCACGAGACCTGCAAACTTGTGGAAGTAGTTTTTTCCTTATTAATTTCAAATTTAGTTGGTGGTAAGGGATCTGTAATTACAAATAATAGCAAAAATATTAATTTAGTTGGGTTTTAGAAGAATTTTACAGGTTAGCTCAATTAACTCCAACAATTTCCCAGTTTTTCATCATTCCACTGCAAATCTTTATTGAAAATTCTTTCTTTATTCCATTCCCAAACACCATATTCACTGAAAACAACTAATCTTCCTATAAATTGGCTCTGGAGAACCCAGATATATGTATACTATAGAAAAGCGCATGCTTCAGTGCGTGTAAATAAAGAGTTTCAAAATCTGTTGACAACAAAACTACGGCATCACTATATCAGAAACAGCCCTGCAGTCATAATGACTCAGGATAATGTAGCGTATAAATATTAGAGCATCAGTGATTAACTTTCAGGTGCTTATGCCAGATTATGAGGGTTTTTTTAGTTGGATACACAATACCAACACCACAAATAAATGCACAACATATTTCAGCATTCCGTGGCAGTTAAGTTGGACACAAAAGTGTGTATATTTAAAAGTTCGTCAAGATAAAAGTACAATTTTAATTATGATAGTGTTTTGGTTTTTGCTATTGTCTTCAATCAGAAATAAGCACCTTCTGACAATACATATTCACTCTTCTACGGGAAGCGTCTCCAATACCAGAAGTATTGTCCTGCACATCATATCTAAAACAACAACAACAAAAAACCCAACTGTATATAAGCTTTTAGAATGTATACTTTAAAGGACTTTTCTTTGAGAACATATTAAATTGATTAAGTAATCATCTTCGGCAAAACTGCTTGAGAGAAAATTTAAACTCCAAAAATGATAGCAAGTATACTCCAAAATTTACAGACTTTTGATTCTTTTATAGTTTTCTGTAATTAACAGAAGTCATTATACACTGATGCACTAAAACTCTCATTTGTATTTGGTAACGTAGTTATGTTATAACGTACAAAAAAGTACTAAAGTTGCAGAGTTAAGGACTCAAAGGTTAGGAAGTGACTGAATTTAGTGCCCGTGCTGCCTTAATACAGCCTCCTTGTTCATATGCCTTGCCCAACGTAACACACAAAGAGTGTGGCAGAGCCAGGCAGAGATCCCAGCTGTGCAGGATAACAGCACAGCATCTTAACACCCTCAAAATCCATCCTTTTCCTTCTTTCAACCCACTGCTTCATTCACTGTGCACCCTGAGTAAGGCAGGGGCCCTATAAAACAAATGGGCAACTTTGATTCAGGCATTTCCTAACTTTTGAGTGCCTGACTTTGCAAACTTAATATTCTTTTAATGTAATTTCTTGTCCGTAAACTTCTAGGTTTTTTTAAAAAAAAACAACCCCCTCCCCCACATAAATTCCATCCAAACCACACTGACCCGTCCATAGGGGTCCACTTCAGACTTCAAATTATGCCCTTTCACTGGCACACAGGGTACAATGGGGGGGGGGGGGGCGGGGAAGTGGCCCTGAGGAGATTTCCTTACAGCAAGAATATCCTATTGCTAGCATACCTGGCCCTGTGGTGCTGTCTGGCATAGGGTAGGGCTAGGGCCGGGGCCAGACGGGGGCATGATAGGTAGCGGCCAGAGTGTTCTGCACACAGGAAAGTCTGGGCTGTGGAGAAGCCTGGAGGCAGCCTGGTAAGGCTGCTGTGAGTTAGAGCATCCTCCAGGGCTGCTCTTACTGGGGGGACACGCAGGCTGCTACAGCAGGTTATAATCTGGGAGGCACAAAGGTGGTTTACAGTGACCTTCGCCCTCTCCGCTGGGCTGTACGTTTTAGTGCAGCACAGAATGTGGCCCTGGATTTGATTTTCAACCTCTTCTGAAGTGACCTTGTGCAACCTCTCAGTTACCCTATCTGTAAAATGGGAGGAAATGGTACTTGCTTGCCTCCTAAGGCGGGGGTGTGAGGCCTTGCTCAGCAATTAGGGCTGCAAAGAGCTGAGACTAGAACTCATGGTCTCTATTTTGGTGCCCAGCACAACAGTTCTTGCTAGGCCAAAGTGATGGTGGCAGCTGCTGATTTCCTGCTCCCTCCCCATCAGGAACTCTGTACCTGGGAGCGTGCTCAGGGGCATTTGCCTGTGAGGAAGCTCTTTGGGGCTGGAGCATGCTCAGTGCAGATGGACTGTTGAGAAATTTTAACCACTCGCCTCTAGAAAGCTCTGCTGAGCATGTGCAAATGGTGATTTTCCAAGGTTTACATGTCAGTCCGATATGATAGGAATTTCAGAGGAAAGCACAAGGCAAATCTCTGAACTGAGGACTCTGCCGAATTTCAAGTTCCTGCTTCAAACCACAGAGGCACTAGAGCGCTTCAAATAACAGATGGAAGAAAACTAAAATGGACCGAACTACCTATCTTTCTCTTAACCTTTTGGAAACAATGAACTGATTCTGCTGAATATTTTTTTTTTAAATCCACCTGAGGCAAAGTGCAAACATAGGAAGTCTCAGGCCAAACAGTTAAAAGCTTGAAATGGAAAGGGTCAGGCAACCTTAATTATAAGACTTTGCTACCAGCTCCACCTATAATATATAATAATCCATTAAAGACTATTATCCAGCAAATAGCAAGAATATACAATTATTCTTTGAAAGTGATTGGTCGAATTAGAAAAAGTCACCCTTTAGGAGTCAAACAAATACTAGCATTGTGTAAGGTAAGAGATGCTGGAAATTCTTAAGTGGAGAAGAACCATAGGTGATAGATGGAAGGATCTTTCATTCTTGCTGAAACAACAGAATTAGGATTAACTGACTGATTGCAAAAGTAATCAACACTGTAATCATGTCTCTTATCAAATCATATAAAAGATAATAGCATATTATTATTTTACATGCTACAGTTTCTTCATAATGTACACTGTGCTGGGTGTGGAATTTAATTTCCAAGGTGTATTTTTAAAAAAAGTTGCGTGCCTAGAAGGTGAAGTTCAGAAATTCAAACTTTATCTAATCTATCTGGCCCAGAAAACAAAACACTCAGTCCTTTGTACATCCGTTAGAACAAAGGAACAATGAGATTGGGAAATGCCTGGGCTGAAAGAGCTCTGGCTGGAAACAAACACTTAAAAAACCATTTACATTGTTATAAAATTCTCTTCTGGCAACTGTCCCACACTGATATACCACAGAAATAAAACATTTTCATGAAGATATTTTTATACTACTCTATAATGAACAAATGCCTTTGAATATATAAAATAAATAAATCTTGGGGTTTAATTTTTTTAAAAATTCTAATGCACTAATATCTTAGTTGTTGTAAATTTTTTTAGTAAGAGTACTTATAGGACATGCATAGCCCTTGTTTGTACATTTGATTAACAGACTAGTTATGATTACAGCTTCAGAGTCCCAAAGACATGATGGATTGTAATTATGGAAACATAATATATTATCCATGAGAAGAATATAATCTAGGATGTGAGCACTGGACTGAGAGCTGAGAACTCTCAAATTCCAATCTCAACTCTTTGTGGCCTTCAGCAAACCACTTAAGCTCTCTCTGTTTCCGTTTCTATAAATCAGAGATAACACTTACCTACCACACAGGAATTTTGTGAAGATTAGTTAATGGGCCTGATCCTACAGTCCTTAAACGATCAATTTCTCTGGGATGAGCTGCATAACGTTTTGCTTCTTGTGAGGAATGAAGCCCAAATTCATGATGATAAAACCTTTATATCACGCTACACCATCATGTAGTCTCTATTCATAATCTGTCTCTTGAGAGGATTATTATTATTTAAAATTTGTAATGATTACAGGCCTGACTATGTCAGGGCCCCATTATGCTCAATGCTGTACAAGATACAGTAAATGACATTTGTCCCAAAGATCTCACTATTTATAGAATTACAAGGTGGCCCATCAACATCTGTGGAGTTTATAAAGCCACAGAAAAAAATAAAGGGGTTTAGTTTTATCTCCAAATTGGCTTGGAATCTGACAGAGTTTATGAACTCTCTTGGTATATTACCAGGGTGATAGAATTTTTACTTTATTCAGTTCAAATACTTAACCTCAAAGTGGTTGCTAGCACAGGTGCCTGTATTTATCAGTGGAACCAGTCTGAGTCAAGGCAGTAACAGTATCTACCAGTGTAGTATTTTAGGAGAATACCATAGAATCACAGAACTGGAAGGGACCTTGAGAGGTCATCTAGTCCAGTCCCCTGCACTCAAGGCAGGACTAAGTATTATGTAAACCTTCCCTGACAGGTGTTTGTCCAACCTCCTCTTAAAAATCCCCAGTGATGGAGATTCCACAACCTCCCTAGGCGATTTATTCCAGTGTTTATGTAACCCACACACCTCCTGGGTGTGGTGTTCTGTCCCATCTAGTGGCACTGAGACCACTTAAAGAGAGAGATAAAATGAGTCTGCTCTACAGCCTTGACTAACAGGCAGTTAGGTTTTAGCTCATGCTGTAGAGGCTCATGCACGAAGCTCCAAAGGTCCCCAGTTCAATCCCGCCTGCTGATGTCCAGGGTCTGTCAGCATTACACTTAACTACCCTGACAGTTAGGAATTTTTTCCTAATGTCCAACCTAAACCACCCTTGCTGCAATTTAAGCCCATTGCTTCTTGTCCTATCTTCAGAGGTTAAGAACAACTTTTCTCCCTCCTCCTTGTAACAATCTTTTATGTACTTGAAAACTGTTATGTCCCCTCTTAGTCTTCTCTTTTCCAGACTAAACAAACCCAATTTTTTCAATCTTCCCTCATAGGTCATGTTTTCTAGACCTTTAATCATTTGTGTTGCTCCTCTCTGGACTTTCTTCAATTTGTCCACATCTTTCCTGAAATGTGGCACCCAGAACTGGACATAATACTCCAGTTGAGGCCTAATACCACGTTCTACAACGTATTAAAACCCCATCTAATTATAGCTAAACCCACTGTCCCTATGAATGAAAATATAAGAGTCAACAGTAAGTTTTAAATAATTTATTCAAAAACTAAGGAAATGCCCACATAAAAACTTCATTAAGATACCTTCAAGGTACTAAAGACCAATGAATTACTTCTGGATTTTAAAATATGTATTTTCCCACAAATTTAACCATAATGTAGAACTAATGTAAAAGTGTTTTTTAAATAAGGGCTGGATTCACAAATTGACTTAGGCAACTAACTGCTACATATAACGCCTAAATCCCAGAATCAGGCCCCAATGGGATTCACAAGCCCCCTGCTCAGCTACAGCTGAACCCTGTAGGCCTAAGATCACTCAACACCTACATTTTTGCAGTAAAAGTTTCACGGGTGCCTATGTTTCTGCCAGTGTGCAGAAAAGTTTCTGCTGCTTCCCTTTTGGTGTTCAGATGCCTAAGCCCCAGTGCGATGCACAAATCAGGAGAAGATAGGTGTTTCTCTATCTAACTCGCCTATGGAGCCCAATGCAGTTATCATGTGAATCTGGCCCTAATGTTCTAATTAATGCCTTGAAGTCATTCAGAGGGACTACTCAGATGTAAAAAGTTAAACACGTGCATAAGTGTTTGCAGAATCAGGGCCTAAGTTTTTTTGTCTGAAAACATATAAAATCCAATCCTACCACCTTTATTCATACAGTGGTACTTATTCACATTTGAATAAGGGTTACAAGACAGCCCCCTTAGACACCTATTTTGTCATCACAGATTTTAAAATATCAGTAATATTGTCCAGAATATATATCTTGTATACTAGTTTATATATTTTAAATACTACAGAACTGCCAATATAAATACTAAAATATGCCAAAGGCACAAACTTGATGCCTAATCACATCTGTAATTTTAGGTATACAGTGCAGATTTATCTGTAGAGCTCAGTTCTGATAAATTATCAGCATTTCCCCTCTCATTTTCTGCTCTCCAAAAATAGCACCACTATCAAAATGAAACAGCAATATATATAATATTTATGCCACATTTTTGGGGAGTGAAGACCAGTTGTAGAGGTTCAGATATTGTCTTTTCTAATTAATGATCTGTAGACTAAAGATTCTTCAGTAAACATCGCCATGACAGACTTCACCTCAATGAACCTTTGTGGTGTATTGGATCAATGTTCTACAAATTAATAGTCTTCAGTTATCAAATTAAATGGCAATTTAGGTAAACTCTTTTTTCTTGTTTAGAAAAAGCCCTGTCTTTTAACATATACAGTTTTTCTTTTAATACATTAAAGTATTAAATTACAGTATCTTAAAATAATTTAAGAGTCTGAATTATACTCACAAAACCAAATCAAATTAATTTCCTCAATTTAAACCTTTTGCTTAGGAATTGCAGCACGTGTGGTATTTACTACGCATTGATCTCACCTTAAATACCAAAGCAAAATGGAGCAAAATAAAGAATGATTAAAAAAAATTTTTTTAGGGGTTTCAGTTAAACTTTAACATTATTTTAACTACCCTACCACTTCATATTGTAAGTGTGAACATTTGACATTAAGGTACAGCATTAAGCAAAACATCATGGGCAAAATGTGAACTCGGCATGAGAACCAGCCTATAAAAGCATTAGCTGTACTGAATGTTCACAAGAAGTTATGTATGTGGTCTATATAACACAGATGATTTTATACATATCTATATACACACTGGGCCTGATTCTGCTCCTATTAAAGTCAATGGGAGTTTTGTCTTTCAGTATAATCTGCCCCAAAAGGTCCCCTCACACACACACACTCATAGGTTAGTTTCCAAGAATGAATGCCTTTATAGATTCAATTTCCATAACTTAGTTCACAAAAGTACTGACACTAGAAGTCAGTGAGAAAAAAGTGAGGCAGTCTTCCAGAAAACTAGAGTAAAATGTTGCCCCTAGTGGAAATGAAGGAATAGCCTCTTTGAAAACTGTATATTACTATATATTAAAATGTACTGTATTTTACTGTATGTATTCCTTTGCCTTGTTAAACCTTAACAAATTAAAGACATTAATTAAAACATTGTAAATAGTTACATTTGGCAGATAATTGTGTATTTCTATACATAATCCAAATTATGTAAATGACTTGACTACATTCAGGTGCTGGGTGATATTGCAAAGTAAATATTGCAAATAAAGCAACCTGAGTAGCTGCTTCCATAGGCAATTTTCACAATCTCCTTGAGAGATATGTATAAAAAAACCCTCTCTCCTTCTTGCTAACCTCTCTGCTATCCAAACCCAAACCTCACCTAGATCAAGGTAAACTAATTTGGAGGATTTCAGCTGTAAACTTTTGTCAATCTTGTTACTTTGTATCCAACAGATGTGATAATATAAATATTGTACACAGATCTGTTTCAATCATTCTGTGAAAGGCTGTTTACCAAGATGGAAATCTGTCAAAAATGATATATATATAAACCATTGTCTAAATTAAATATTATAACATAATCAAAACACTTTCCACTTATATAATATATAATCTGCTGTCTATGTTGTTATCTTTTGCTCATCTTCTAGTCAATGGCTATATAAAAAACCTTTACCATTCCACAAAGATTTTGATAGATACCTGCTACTTAGATAAGTTAATTTGTTATTTTTGCTTTTAAAGTATGACTCATCAATATTAAAAACAGTTAGAGCAATGAATGATACAGATTTAAATTGCAGTTACTGTGGAAACTATTAGTTCTACCAAGCCATACTAAAAATATTTCTAGTGTTGAATATATGCCTGTCACACTGGATTTGACTACACTAGACTGTTTTACCTTGAGTTAATTGATTGCCAGTTAACTGAGGTTAGTTAACATTATTTGGAGAAGAGGCACAGTAATTGTGATATAAAACAATGAGGATTAGAGAGGGTCACTTCTAAGTATTCATCTACTATCACCTTCAGACATAAACAAAGACTACATTTAAAAATTGCAATGCCTCTCTGTAGCTATGATTTCAGGAAAGGATAAAGGAAGGCATCAGATGATAGAGCCTTCTACATTTTTTTAACAACTCTGGTTTGCGTCCTGTGTTAGCAACTAGCAGAAGGCTGTCAAATATATTTCAGCAGCTTTAATATATATATATATATAAATAAACACCAGTATATGTAAGAAAGGGTCCAATCTTTCTCCCACTGAAATCAAGAGTTCGGTGCAGTTCTTTGTTTTAAAGCTGTTAATTGTTTGTACATAAGAAACCAATGACATTGCATTTGCAGAATATGGATAGAAAATATTTGAGTATATTTATAGCCAATTATGTTTCCAATACAATAAACCTATTGAAAACAACCGGCCCTTATGTAATATCATATGTAATCCCATGATTTGTATTTGTAGGACATGTTATACATACATTTTTATTTTAACTATAATCACAAGCAGTTTTATTTTAGGAAAAGGTATTAGCTTTGAACAGCTACCTGTCAGCTTTCATGGGCTGAAATTGGTCAAACTTATTTCCAGTAAAGTTATGGAGAGTAAAACAGTCAGTTATCCACTCTCTTGATAGGTTCAGTTAGTTTATAATGGAAAACAGTTGTGTTTTAAATGCAAGCAAATATGCTATGAACGGAGAATCTGTAACGTCTTTGAAGAGCGCAAGCATGTTTTATGCTGCTATTTCAGAATAGATCTTCTGTTTTGTATTATAATAGTTTGAAATCTATTTTTTTAACAAAACAAACCCTTTCAACAGATCTAGACTATTCACAGTAAAATCTCCCTGCAAGCCTAGAGTGCTACTTTTCAGCAGCACTTACTGACAGCAACTGAGAAGGAGTTAAAGCAAGGGAATTCTACAGTCAGCCTGCTACAAACCATATAGATTTAAAATGCCTTTGGAAACAGCGTCAATAATCCTTTGGGACAGCATCTGCCTTCTATTTTCCATCATCAAAGCAAGGCCAGGAAAATCAGCCTCGAAATATGGAGGCGGGGGGAACAAACCACCCCAAGCCCCCTCTCCTACGCTGCCAAAAAAAAGTTTGCAGCACTTCTGCACCTGTCGCCCTTACCTGTTTGCAAGGAGATGTTGCTCGTTTCTGTGCCGGAGAGAGAGAAAATCCTGAGATGATACAAAGTCCCTGCTTCTAAGCCACTGTAGCTGCATTCGTAGGACTCGTTCGTCTTCTGGACTGGATGACACTCCGTGTGCGAGGCGTTGTCAGAGCTGCGCGTCAGGGTGAAGTTGCAGAGGTTCCCCCAGCTGCTCCACCTGAGATAGACCGACTGGCTGGAGACCCTCCACTCCGTCAGGTTGCGGGCGCATTTCGCAGGCTCCCCATGCGCCTTCTGGAGAGGACAACACAGACCGCCGATTAGCCACAGCGTGCCTCGACTCCTGCAGCACTCACCTGATTCCCGGGGCCAGTGGGGTCGCTCACCAGGTGGGGAGACTTGCAAAGTGAGTCAAGAAGAGGAGACATTGGCCCCGCTGCCCCTGGTTGTTGTTTTTTTGGGGGGGGCGGGGGGGTTGCTGCTGGTGAAGGCGGCGATGGAAATTCACCTGTGGGAGAGGTGGGCGAGTGGCAGGGGGAGTCTCTGAGCAGCAGGAAAGGGGGGTGCCGGTGAGTTGCCCTGGGATGGACTCAATGAAGATGAAATGACGGGGGGGTGGGTGGGTTCCCCCTGGCAGCTCACCTTGATGAGGGCCAGCGCCAGGCACAAGGAGACCCCGGCTGCCGAGCGCAGCATGGCCACCAGTGTTTTATTTGCAATAATCCTCGTGGGGGGAGGGATAAAGAAGCAAAGTTGCTAAAAATGGGTCCCGGGTCGCGCCCCCCTCCCCCCCGGCTGGCGCGCGAGCAGCGGGGGGCAGCCCTGTGCGGGGCAGGGCACTTGTTGCATGCGCTCAGGGGGGGCCCCGGGCGCCCTGAGGTTGCCTTCGGGCAGGGGGTGCGCAGGGGCTGCCCGCGGCCGGCTGCAGGCTCCGAGCGGAGGAGGAGGAGGAGGCAGCTCGCCGCAGCACTTCCCACGCTGCCATGCTGACCCCGGCTGACTCTGCCTCAGCCCTGGCCGCCGACTTCCGCAATCAAAAGGCAATTTCCTCGCGTCCCTCTCCAGAGGCACGGGGGGGTGGGGGGCAGGAGCCAATGTCTGCGGCCGGCTGGGCGCCCAGGCCGGGCTGCCCCCTGTGCCCCCCTCAGCCTGCTCCAAGACTTTCACTTTCCTCCGCTCCTTCCTCCTGGTGCTGGGCCCCGCGCCTCTCGCTTCCCCCCCTTCACTTTCCTCTCCCCCAGCCCTCTTCCTTCCTATCTTCCTCCCTCATCTGCTTTCTCCCGGGGCTCCGCTCCCATCCCCGGGCTATTTCTGACTCTGGAGCGACCAGATGCGGATTGCCCTGGGCTCCTCTCCCCCTCCCCACACCCATCGGAATCTCTTCTGTAAACCGGCTGGTTTCACACTTGCCTCATCCCGGGTCCCATCCAGTTCACTTTCCCAGCCCCCCAGCCACGCTCTCCTTTGCCAGCCTGGGCTTTACACTGTTTTCAAACCTCCTTTCCCATCTCTCTAGCGACTGGTGGTGTCTCTGCAAAGTCATCATCTGGAGAGTGCTGTTCTCTGGCTCAGTTTCCCAACCCCTCCTTCATTCTCTCTCTGCCCCACCGTGTCATTTCAGCAGTGCCCAAGATTAAATAACCAGCAATCAACATACTCATTCCTTATTTTTCTAGCATATTCAAGCCAGTCTAATCTCTACCTGTAAGAACACAAAAAAGAGTTTTAAGGCTTTGTATGCCCTGGTATTTAATTTCTCCACAACTCCATGGATGGAGGAGTAACCAGTACATCAAAGAGGGCCAAATTATCTCCACTCCCCCAGCTCAACTTTTGTCCGTGAAACAATCTCCTTCCCAGTCCCAGAATAGCTCTGAAACTAAAAATACACACCACAGAAAGCAAGAAAGTCTCCAGATTCTCAGGGAACAAAGAAAATGAATTTCATACACTAAAGAAGCAAGAGCAACAGCAGAACACCACTTCTCCTATTTACTCCCTTTTCCTTTCATTTACATTTCAAGCCATAGCAAACAGGAGGTGGGGGCTGGGGAATGTACCTAGAATTGTTTCACATCTTCAGTATCAGGATAGATAAGCTAGAAGCAGATTGGGTAAATTTGGGGTTGAACAGAGAAGAAAGGTAGGATTTTTTTCCCCTTTACACAGGATATATTCTATTTCTGCATTTTCAGTACTATATAATGTACAAGGGTTTTAACTTTCATGATCAACAATTAAGCATGTTTGTCAGCAGCATTGTTACATTTTCTTCTGTGGGTACTGACATGAAAAAATGCCTTGAGTTAAAAATAGCTGTTTGTTAATCCTCTTGGAGGAAGGGGGCTGCTGGATATTTCTGTCTATTGTTAGAAATAAGTGATCAGTCTGATAAGCAAGATCCAACAGTATGAAAAGGCCAAACTTCTAAGAGTTGTACTCATGCTGAATAGTATTGGGGGTAGCCGTGTTAGTCTCTATCCACAAAAACAACAAGGAGTCCGGTGGCACCTTAAAGAGTAACAGATTTATTTAGGCATAAGCTTTCGTGGGTAAAAAAACCACTTCTTCAGATGCATGGAGTGAAAATTACAGATGCAGGCATTGTAATACTGTCCATATGATGAAGATGTCATCAGTTTAGTGCAAGTAGAGGAGGGGCACTAGAGGACGAGAGCTGAGGAAGTGTTGTTCTAAATCAGCCATAAAAATGTTGGCATAGTGGGGCCATGTGAGTACCCATAGCAGTGCTGCTGACTTGAAGGTATAAATTGTCCCCAAATCTGAAATGGTTGTGGGTGAGGACAAAGTCACAAAGCTCAGCCACCAGGTGTGCTGTGGCCTCATCAGGGATACTGTTCTTGCCAGCTTGTAATCCATCCTCATGTGGAATATTGGTGTAAAGAGCTTCTGCATCCATGGTGGCCAGGATGGTGTTTTCAGGAAGATCACCAATGCATTGTAGTTTCCTCAGGAAGTTCTCATCCCCTAGCGCCCCTCCTCTACTCTAGAGACACCATCAGAGGACCCAACCACATCAGCCCCACCATCAGGGACTCATTCACCTGCACATCTACTAATGTGATATATGTCATCATGTGCCGGCAATGCCCCGCTGCCATGTACATTGGCCAGACCAGACAGTCTCTACGTAAAAGAATAAATGGACACAAATCGGACATCAGGAATGGTAACATACAAAAGCCAGTAGGAGAACACTTCATTTAAAAGTAGCCGTACTTGAACAAAAAAACTTCAGAAACAGACTTCAGAGGAAAAACTGCAGAACTAAAATTCATTTGCAAATTTAACACCATTAATTTGGGCTTGAATAGGGACTGGGAGTGGCTGGCTCATTACAGAAACAACTTTTCCTCTCCGGGAATTGACACCTCCTCATCAATTATTGGGAGTGAACTACATCCACCCTGATTGTATTGGCCCTGTCACCACTGGTTCTCCACTTGTGAGGTAACTCCCTTCTCTTCATGTGTCAGTATAACAGTGCCTGTATCTGTAATTTTCACTCCATGCATCTAAAGAAGTGTGTTTTTTTTTTTACCCACGAAAGCTTATGCCCAAATAAATCTGTTAGTCTTTAAGGTGCCACCGGACTCCTTGTTGTTTTCATGCTGAATAGTATCTTGGTCTCTGAGCTCAGACTGAGCTTTCTGAGTGTGGATTCCCACACCTGTGCAACTCTCCATTGATTTCAATAGGACTGTGTGAAGCGGTCCACTGATGCAAAGCTAGGTATTAACGATCAAGGCTTTGTTCTGCACATAGTCCCATTGCAACAAATGTGGCAGAATCTGGCTCAAAATGAGGGACATAAACAATAAATTGAGCACAAACCAAACACAATATCATGCTGGATCAATTTCAGTGACTTGTGTAAAATTTTTCTGTAATCACAACTATGTGATTCATAAGCTGTAGTGATAATAGTAGTAGTATTTTTTATTTATTATTTGTATTATGGTAGTTCTAGGAACATCAGTCACTGACCAGGACCCTATGGTGCTAGGCACTGTACAAACATGGTACAAAATGATGGTCTCTGCCCCAAAGAGCTATTCTAAAGTGATAAACAGTAGTGTGATAGGTAACACATGGCATGTGTGTTAGAACAAAATAAATGTTGAGCTGAAATGATAGAGGCATCGTGTTAAAATCAATTCAAGTTGAGTGATATCTGTTGGTGCACTCCCCACTCAGACTTTCTGATATTACAAGATCATTTTTAGAAACAGTGAGGAGATAGTGCTTTCAAGAATGACAAAACATTATCCATATTGTCACCTTACCAGGGAACAGCAAGCTTCAGAGACGTATAAGCATAACGTATCTGGAAAAAAAACTATAGGTCCCTATTTCAACATGTGCATGTTTAAAAGAACCTGTCTTTTTTGAATTTGTGTAGATCATACATAGGTCCTTCTGTAAATGCAACATGTTCAGAATCTTAAATTGTAGCAGATGTACTTTAAAAATACATAAACTAAATATACATTTGGCATGAAAGAAGAAAAATCTGTGTTTGAGGAACATGGAAACTTTTTGTTCAAATTTGCAGGTACGTTTCTAGACAATCAGCCCAGTTGCCCTTTCCTTTACCAATTGGTCTTAATGAAATCAGGGGAAGCTTCAGAGCTTCAACCAAATGTTGAATTTTACTTAGAAGGATTGAATTCTCCTGAAGATGTTGTTTCCAACCAGAATAATTCAACTGTATTGTGCTATATGGCAAAAGAGAGCCAAATTTCAAAATTTCATCCTGGGAGATTCACAAGTAAGAGGATGCTGCTGCTTTTTCTGTGTTGGCCTTAAATTGAGAAGCAGTTATTTTTTTATTGATTGACTGATTGATTGATTGTTACTCCTGCAACTGAAAAGGCTTTAAAAGCTTCACCCTTCCTGTATTTTCATCGGAAAATAAATAAAGGTTTGTGGACTTCGAGGAATCCTTCTGTATATTGCAGAGGACAGTGACACTCAAGAGTAAGGATTGCCAGAGCTGTCTATCCCAACACCGGAATAAGGGATAGGATAGGCCACTGATGGTAATATATTTTAACAGAATAAACAGCATAATGCCAAATAATTAATTCTAAGTTGGTACTGAACAGACACACTCTTAGTAAATTAGTAAGCATGGCCTTTAGCAGTTACTGAATCAGTCTGCTCAGCCAAGAATTTTTTTTTTTTTTTTTTTTTTTTTAAAGCTGGAAGTGAGTTTTGGGAGTGCCCGGATGTGTGTCTAATAGCAGGCTCCAGTCTTTTTCAGACACTTTCCCAAGGTTTCCTGGCTTTTTTTTTTTTAAACAGCAACTGTGCTCTCTCTCTTTTTTTAATCAGAAGGAAACGGGCTTTGCATAGCTTTTGTCACAGCTTTGCAAGTGCAAGCTGCAGATTTACTTGCAACCCAAAACTGCTGTAAACTAAACATTTTGTTTGATTCAAGTGCCGCCATTGTCCCCCCAAAATGGGTTTGTTCACAGCCAAACAACGTCAAGGCTTTTATTCTGTAAGCCATGGAGACTGGCCTGTGTTGGTATTGTTCACAGACTGCATTGTGTTCCTAACAATGATACTACGTACTTACAGAGCTCTTTCTATTTTCAAAGCATTGTACAAACATTATACAATCCTTTAAACACCCATGGCAAGTGGACAAATACATGTTTTAACCCCATTTTACAGACAGGGAAACTGAAAGACCAGCAGTTTAAGGCCAAAAATGTTAAACTTGTATGTCTAAAGTGAAGCACCTAAATTAAAGTGGCTTGATGTTGCTGGGAGCTGCAGGTGCTCGATACCTCCGAAAATTAGATCACTTTTATGTAAATGCTTAATATGGATTTAAGTGCTTCACTTTAGGCATCTAGGCTTGAAAAATTTGACCTATGTGATTTGCTGAAGTCCACTGATGTGAATCAGTGGCAAAACCAGGACTAGAATTTAGGAATTCCTAGTTCACTAGATCATGATGTAGCCTGATTTTTCCAAAACTTTGATGGGGGTACTTTGTGGCACTGTGGGGAGGCAGAGTGTGTAAGTTTGCTATTAACAAGAGAAGATTTTGTGTAACATTTCCATTCAGAGTGAAGTTACCAGTAGGCCCTTAGCATTCTAGTTGGAGTGCATGTATCTTAACAGTGTGTCCGAGACAGCTAGCTTGATGTATTTTGAATGCAAATCCTATAGGGTAACATCTAATTTACTTGCATGAAGCCTGAAAAATCAAATCATACCTGGGTGCAATGCAAAATCCTCCCTCAGCTCAGCACCAGACTGGGGGGTTGCAGTGCAGCAACTTTACCTCTTGCTACAGTTGCTCCCGCCTATGTGCTGGGATAGCAGCTACAGCCTCTCTGGACCTTTTGTGCAGGGTGTTCGGATTCTGGATTTGCATAGTCCTAGGTCACATTGCTCCCCCTGTCTACCTCCAGCACTGCCCTCCACACTAGCTTATGCAGAATGGGTGCAGAGATGCTCTTTGTGGCAAACCAGGGATGTGGTTCGAAGTGAGGCCTCTCCGTCCACAGTCCATCCATTCCTCCCCTTCCCCTCTCCCCCAGCAAAGCCTAAGTGGTGCTGACATCCTTGGGCAGGCCCACTGAATCAGGGTGAATTTCACCTTTACAGTGAAGAGCATTGAATAAACATAAACCTGTTATAGAGCACTCCAAACAGCTGCATGCGAGTTAGTTCTACTGGAACACACACAAAACTGGGCAGACACAAATCACATTTCCCAGTCTCATCCAAAGTAATGCTGTCACCTAAAGTAATGACTAAACACTTTTATTTGCCCATTCCAACTTTTTAGCACAGAAAATACTCCATGGCAATAGAAGCAACATGGAATTGAAGGGATTTGAAACATCAGTATATCTGTAGCAGTGATATAACAAATTACATATCAAATTCTTTAAAACAGGCCTGCACAACTCGTAAAGCGGCGAGGGCCATATTACTCCAAAGAAAACAGCTGAGGGCCGAAACCCCACAGCCCCGCGGAAACACCCCCCCGCCCAGCACCGCCCGCCCCGTGGAAACACCCCCTCCTTCCCCTGCGCTGGGGTGTGGAAGCCTGTAGAGGGGGAAAGAAACAGCGTGCATAGGGTGACCAGATCACAGCAGTAAAATAGGACCCGCCCCCTCCCCGCTCGGCCCCACCATCACACTCCTCTTCACCCCCCCAGGGGTCACTATATTACTGCACACAACAGTCAATCAATGCAGTTGTAGATAAATCTCTGCATTATGCATTTTTGTATAACTTTTATATGACTTTGTATTGAACCTTGGTAATATGTTATAGCGGGCCCCTAGGGTAGTATAATTAAGGTAAAAGAAAAATGTCTTTTTGCTAGAAGTAGAATAAGATCTTCCCCCCACTTTGTATTCAATTGCCCTGTTGAATGAATGAGGTGTGAATGAGGAAGGCGTGGAAGGCAGGCACCTCCAGACAGCTGCAGCCCTTGGAGAGGGGATGGGAACCAGACCAAGGACAATCAAACTTGTCAAGTGGGCTGACTAGAGAAGAGCAGACATACTGAAGGCCTCGGGGGTTAGAAGCAAGCACCTTCCTTTGGGAGCACCCTCTTTGCAGCATTGGGACAACCCCCAACCCAGAGACAAGCAGCAAAAAGGACCAATGGACAGAGTCCCAGATTTTGAATCTGGGAGATTTGCCCCCCTCCAGCCACCGACTCGCCACTCGCCTCCTCACCACTGCCCCAGTATAAAGCCTCACCGCCACTGCCCACCCGCTTGGCTTATCATCATCCCCCCACCCTCCCGGCTCACCTCCTCAGCACCCCCGCCACCCGCTCACCTCCCCCCCCCCCCCAGCACCCCCCCGCCGCTGGCTCACGTGCCGCCCTGCCACTGCCTGCCCACTCGGCTCGTTATCCCCCACCCCGCCCAGCTCGCCTCCTCAGCCCCCCGCCGCCACTGCCGGCTCGCCAGCTCCCCCCCGCCACCAGCTCACTTGCCTGCCCACTGCTGGCCTATTACCTTCTGCCACTGCCCCCGCCCCCTGCCGTTGGCTCACCCTCACTCCCCAGCCTGCCACTGGACCCTTCACCAGTCCGCCCGCCCGCCCACCTGCTGGCCGGCCAGCCGGCCGTTGGCTTGCCTCACCCCGCAGCTTGCCTACTCACCCCCCCATGGGCTGCACAGTGACCCCACCTACTCACTTCCCCGCGGGCCGCACAGTGAGCCCACACGGGCCACATGTGGCCCCGGGGCCGCATGTTGTACGTGCCTGCTTTAAACCTTACTGCCTGCACTTAGCCAGATTTTTACAGATGATCTGTGTTTTTGCATCCACACACGGCACGTGCAAAAAACAGAGGGTGCAGTTTTTCTCCTACAATGCTTGACTGTACCTTGCAGAGATGCACACAGAGGGAATGCTGGAAGGCATCCTATAGAGTCTTCATGTGCACTGCTACATCCTTTTACAGGGTGCAACTTAGTACTCTTTGCTGTTTTTTCTGCCTCCTTCCCATCTCTGCCCTCACTCTGTGGGTGAGTGAGCCCTAAGTGAAGCCCGGAGAGAGCAACCTGTGTGGTTCCCTGAGTGCAGGGCTTGTAGTTTTGCCTGACCCTTATGCAAGGTGGCAGTGAAAAAGCTCTTTACACCGTATCACCACTGCATATCTCCCACATAAGAGCCAGGCTGAATCTAGCTCACAATTATTTAAGTAATTCAGACATCACCCGCTTATACCTGCAAATCATGTATTTAACCAAAGTACCTAAATTGCACATAGGATTACTTGCACCTGCAAAACAGCTGAAAATCAGGCTCATAAGGTTGGAATAGCACTTCTGTTTTCAATAGAGATGGAACCACAGCTCACACAAAATGCCAATTGGAGAATCAGAAATAGCACCCTGTCCTCTGCCTGCTCAGTTGGACTGCACTTACTCTGAATATGTCCCCTGGTATTTTCAAGGTACTTCTCAATGCATTTGGCATAGATATGGAATGACTGAAAACCAGGCCCAATATATTCCAATTAACTTGTCTGCCTTACCTCTTCTGGGGTACTGAAGTAATGATAGGTAGTTGTTGGAATCCAGGATTTCTCTGTTACTGCAGACAACTTCAGGTTCAGATGGAGTTTTTCATGAATGTTTTTACTGTAGTTTTCTGTAATGTTTCTGATGAAGATCTCTTTGCTACTCCTAAGGAAATTCCCAGGACTAGATGTAATAGCATTAAAGGGAGAGGAGGTACTTCTACTGTTCTCCAAGATGCAGAAAATCCAGTGCAGATCTAAGATGAATAAAGGGCAATAACTAAAATTAGCTTCATATTTGCTCATCATCCGTTCTTTCAATGGTAAAGACCCTGGAACGTGTTATACTGTAAGTAGTTTAGCTTTAAGTGTACCTGTCAGTTCTGTAGCCTTTTATTTTCAGTGGAAACAGATGTTTTATAGACCTTTTGCTTACATGATCAGAATATTTGTGAAAACCATAGTAAAATAAAATTACTGGATCATTTAAACCATCAATTTTAAACAATTCCCCATTGATTTTGGGTAGGGGGATAGTGCTTTAATATTGATGGCATGATATGGCTCACAGAATTTTGCACTTATTTGAATCTATTGAATATCAAAAGATTCCAATTTCCTAGGGGACATGAATTATTTGCATAACATTCCAGGTTAGAGTCCAATCTCATTTACAGTGGTGTAAATGCAAAGGGACATCATTCAAGCTAATGGAGTTACTTTAGTGTAAATGCAGTCTAAATCTGGCCCTCTGTATCACAAGTATGATGCTTGCATCTCACTTTTAATTCTTGCTTGAAAATAGTAGATCAAAGAATTCAAAACAACCTTGACAATTTGGAGAAGTGTTCTGATTTAGACAAGATGAAATTCAATAAAGATAAGTGTAAAGTACTTCACTTACTAAGGAAAAATCAAATGCACAACTACAAATTGGAGAATAACTAACTAGGTGGTAGTACAGTTGAAAAGGATCTGGGGGTGATGGTGGATCAAAAACTGAACATGAGCCAACAATGTGATGCAGTTGCAAAAAAGGCTGAGATCATTCTGGGGTGTATTAACAGGAGTGTTATTTGTAAGACATGGGAAGTAATTGTCCCGCTCTACTCAGAACTGGTGAGGCCTCAGCTGGACTCAGGGCCATCCCTAGGGGGGTGCGGGGCCCGGGACACCCCCTCCCCCCATCTGTACCAGGCCCTGCCCCCATTCCACCCCTTCCCCCAAGCCCCTGCCTTGCCTCTTCCTGCCCCTGCTCCATCCCGCCCCCATTCCACCCCTTCCTCCAAGCTCCCACCCTGACTCTTTCTGGCTTCCTCCCCCTCCTCTGAGTGACATCAGGAGCCAGCAGGGCAGGGTGGGCTGGGGCCAGGTCGCTCACTGCTGCTGGCACCAGGCCCCCCACTATCTCCCCAGGCTGCCCTGGACTCCATGTCCCCCTGAAGCGCGGGGTCCCCCAAAGCACGGGACCCAGGGCAGTTGCCCCGGTCCATCCTATGGACGGGACAGCTCTAGCTGGAGTACTGTGTCTAGTTCTGGGCAGCACACTTTAGGAAAGATGTGGACAAATTAGAGACATGCCAGAGCAGAGCAACACAAATTACAAAAAGTTTAGAAAAACCTCACCTCTGAGGAAAGGTTAAAAAAGCTGGGCATGTTTAGTCTTCAGAAAAGAAGACTGAGGGGGGACCTGATAACAGTCTTCAAATATGTTAAGGGCTGTTACAAAGAGGATGGTGATCAATTGTTCTGTATCAAGGGAGATTTAGGTTTGATATCAGGAAACGTTTTCTAACTATAAGGTTAGTTAAGTTCTGGAACAGGCTTCAAAGGGATGTAGTGGAATTCCCATCATTGGAGGTCTTTAAGAACAGGTTGGACAAACGCCTGTCAGGGATGGTCTAGGTTTACTTGATTCTGCTTCAGTACAGGGGGCTGGACTCGATGACCTCTCAAGGTCCTTTCCAGCTTCACATTTCAAAGTTTCGATGATCAGTTAAAACATTTCCATGTGTACTATTATGCCAGTTCTGTCCAAAGAGCAAACTACCCCTGGTTGCTGTTTTTTCAAGGTTCTGATAACAAGTATATGAGTTAGCTGAATCATTTGCAAATTTGTACCACTGGTTTGTGTTTTTAGTCACGTATCCTTTAGAGAATGCCAAAGTTGCAATTAGAGTGCAGGAAAGATTTTACTGCACATTTTTCCTCCACATTTTCATGTCTCTTCCTCCCCACTGATATGTATTTAATATCCTTTCTCTGTGGCCAGTAGGGCAGGGTTCAATCTGTGGTGGACGCCATCTGGGAGCACCACATTTAGGCTGGGCACTTGGAACTGCTCACTGTCTTCTCCCAGAGAACTGAACCACCATGTCTAGCCTTAAGCCTATGATACTTTGCCTGTCTTTGAACCAGGGTCTTGCACGTGACAGAACTTTGTTTTAGTGCTGCACCACTGGGTTGATTGCCACTTAGAACAATTTTAGCTCACAGGCCTTCTAAAAAGATTTAATGACTGGGTTAGATGTAGCAGAAAACTTCCAGTATGATTACTTAGCATGTAATTATGATGACTTAGCATGCCAACCTATGATTACTCCTGGTTGGTGAACTTTCATCCTTAAATGAATATAACCTTTTTCTCATATGTTAACTTGCCTATTTAATGCACCTGATAAACTGAAACTTTGCATGCTCTTACTTACATGCAGGAATGTAACCAAAATATACAAGACATATGTTTTTGTAAGTTATACTGAAATGAATGTGTTTCCTCGTCCAAACAACACAGTATGTTAGTGCAGCATGTATCTTCTGAGCCCGTTTAGAGGTATTTTTCAGATGAATATATAACCATACTATGCATTTCCCCCTTTTTATCTAATTTTGCTCTTCTATGAACAAAAAATTCTAAGTCTCTATTAAAACACAAAAATGTGGATCAAATATTTTACAAACTCTAGGTGCTAAGGCCAATACTGCAGGTCTAATTTTGCTCTCTCTTACACTGGTATTAGGCTGGATTAACTCCACTGAAATTGCTGGTATAACTGGGAGAGCAGCATTTAACCTAAAGTCTGCTCCAGTGGTGCAAAACAGCTTCCCACAGCCCCCAGTGGCTTGGAATGGCGAACCGTGGCCAGTGGGAGCTGCAATTGGCTGAGCCTGCGGACGCGGCAGGTAAACAAACCGGCCCGGCCCGCCAGGGGGCTTACCCTGGCGGGCCACATGCCAAAGGTTGCTGATCCCTGGGCCAGAGCATCACTGTGTTCCCATTGTCCTTAGTTGCAAGGAGCGCCCCTTGGGGCCTTAGAAATGTAGCATTTCTCTGAAACTTCTCTGAGTTACACCAAAGACTAGACTAGCTGGCAAAAAGGTTGCTTAAAGACAATGGGAGCTACCAGGTGCTCAACAGTACTTTTGAAAATCAGGCCACTTGATTTGGTGCTTAAATATGGATTTAGAAGCCTAACTTTAAGCACCCATTTTTGAAAATCTTGCCTCAGCCAAGTCACATATAGCTAAATAGCAATGATTGCAGCAGGAAATGGTTTGCACTGCTTTACCAGCTGGGTTTTAGGTAAGCTTCAGCTCCATAAAAGGGCAGGTCCTGACACTTGAGCCACACATACAGCATTCAGCAGTCCAGGGGCCAGTAGCTGCTACCATGCAGAGGAGACATAACTTGATAGACAGTCTGTCAGAACGGACTGTAGAGCAAGTGTTTTGCAGAAACACTCCTTAACCTCTGCAAGAAGTTAAATTGAACACACATATGATAGTCATGCTGGAGGTCAAGGTCAGTACTACTGTGGGTTTCTAGCCAAAGGATCCTTCTAGTCAACATAAATTGACCACAGGAGCCAGTGAGTTACCTTTCACTATATAAATCAGTGTCTTGTTCTATTTTCAGGAGTACTGCTCAATATAGACCTGCTCCACCTCACATTGAAATTGATGGTAGCTTTGCATTGACTTCAATAAAAGCAGAATCAGACCTAATATTATTTTTCCAAGGAAGCAGCACCACTGTCCTGATATAAGGATTCCTGGTCCATCTTAAACATAAGGTATTTATTAAAGACAACTACCCATCACAGATGTCCACGCAGCTTGAGTTCCAGCGTTGTATCTCTTTTTAACCAGGTATAATCCACCTGCTTAGAAATCTATACAGCACACAGAGAGCTTTAGGGTAGGCTTTCCAAAAGTGTTCAGCATTGTTCTAATTCACTGGTTCTCAAACTTTTGTACTGGTGACCCCTTTCACAGAGTAAGCCTCTGAATGCAACCCCCCCCCCCTATAAATTAAAAAAACTTTTTAATATATTTAACACTATTATAAATGCTGGAGGCAAAGCGGGGTTTGGGGTGGAGGCTGACAGCTCGTGACCCCCCATGTAATAACCTCGTGACCCCCTGAGGGGTCCCGACCCCCCAGTTTGAGAACCCCTGTTCTAATTGCTCCCATTGAAATCAATGGAAAAACTCTCACTGACTTCAATGGGAACAATTAGGCCAACGGGGAGTAATTTTTTAAAGATGACCTCTTGTGGCTGAATGACATACTGCTGTAAACATACTACAACCATCAGTAACAAAGCATGAGAGAACGTTATGAAAAGGCACAGATTACATCTATCTTGCAAACTGCATATACACATTCCTCTTTTGCCACCTCAGCAAAATAAGGCCATTTACAAGAACATGAAATCCATCAGTTTTGGGAATATGATGGTAGTGTGCAATACAAAATTACCTTGCTGATTTAGTTGCCAAGTATCCTAGTATCCTATCATGACTCTTAAATACCCAGACAAGCTGGTCTGGCCCAGCTTTTTGGAACTTCTCAGATCTTGTAACGTTGACTACCGGGGGTAAGCAGAAACAGTTTCAAATAACTGATGTTGACTTATAACTGAAACGTACATGAATCAGACCCCTGTTATGGAGTTTAAGGGAAACTATTATATAAAATCGGTTCTAAGCAATTATTTAAAATAGAAGGGCAATGTTTTAAAAGGGTCTGTATGTTTTGCAGGAAAAAATGAATGTTGGATTTAACTTCCACTTTTTAAAGGATGCTTTTTTGCCTCTCAGTGCTTCTTTTACTTTGTTGTTTAGCCACGGTGGCACTTTTTTGGTTCTCTTACTGTATTTTTTAATTTGGGGTATACATTTGAGTTGAGCCTCTATTATAGTGTCTTTAAAAAATTCAGATATTTTAGAGCAGCATCCACACTTTTGGATACTGCTCCAAAGAAAACCTTTTCAGATTTACTCTTTGCCAATAATTATTTATTGATACTATAATTGTAAACTCCATGTAGGAGGGCTTAGAATTCAAAGACTGACAGACTGAAGCTATAGTCTCAGTACTGGTGCTGTTAAAATCATTAAGAAATTTCTCTATATCGTTATCCTCCCAGGAAGTTCTTCAGGCTCTAAGTGTCCCTGCAGTCCTCCCTTTCCTGTTCCTGAATCTCAGTGGGCTCTTTCCTTTGGATGGTGTTGGATGTGTTTGTGTCCATGGTCTCTCAACTAATGTGTCAAGGACTTTCCATTGCTATTCCCTGATAATCACCGATATCATAGAGGTCATTGTGTGTCAGGGGACACACTGGTCCCCATCAGCAGCAGGTTAGGGGTAGCACTTCGTCTCTCTCTTGCCTCCCTGTGATGGGCTCAACACTAGTGCCGTGATGAATTTGGGCCTTAATCTCCCCTTTGCTCGGCAAATAGGTCAGAGGGTTTTTAGTGGAACAACACAAAGTGATCCTTTCTGCTAGGGCTGACAGTGCAGCCTCCATGGTGCTGCCACCATTTAACAACTGTGCAGAGAAGAATAAAGTTCCAGTTGCACTCAAGAGCCATGTCAGTGCTAGATTACTAGGCCAACCAGTATAGATGACATTGTTTACTGCTAGATTTACAATTGAGAAATTACATTTTAACTCCTCATTTATTAGACATTAAACCTTCTAGGATGATGGGAGTAGGCTATGTGAGTTTTTCACTTCTAAGAGATTCATTACAATCAGGGCCAGCTCCAGGCACCAGCTTTCCAAGCTGCTACTTGGGGCGGCACCGAGAATGGGGTGGCAGTCTGAGTCCCGCGGCGGCAATTCGGTGGCAGGTCCGCTCTTCCCGCCACCGAATTGCTGCTGCGGGACTCGGACTGCCGCCCCATTCTCGTCCACCATCGTGGCAATTCAGTGGCAGGTGCACCGCTCTTCCCTTGCCGCTGCGGGACTTGGACTGCCTGCGTCGGGGGCCCCGCAACGTCTGCCTGCATCGGGGGCAGGGCCGCGGCGACTGTGTGGGGCGGCAAAATTGTTAGAGCCGCTCCTGATTACAATTAAGACCAGTCAGTAGTAACAAAAAGGCAGTACTACACAGAAGCTGTTCAGAGGCTTATGTGAAATGAATTGGTGGTCTCACTTCAGTTCCTACTGGGCAAATATCCACATCACAAAAATTACTAGTATATTTGTCAGCAGCTGGCACCTTTGTTTGCAGTCTCAACAGGGAGATTAACTAACAAACTAACTAAATCTTAGTTCTAAGAGACATGGTTGTGACATATTGGCCAGATAGTTTGAGGAGGGCAACTTGCATGCTCACTGCCTCTTCTATGGGTTAAAAGGTGATTTCACTTTACAAGGCTTTGGATATTGCAGTAGCATTAAATTCACTGCATTGAACTAGAAAAACACAACTGGATTATGGAATATCTATTGATTTTTTTCCAGAAAAACTATTTTGGTGTAAATGAAGGGAGAATGGTTTGGGAGAAGGGGAAAAAAAGGAATAAAAAGGGAAGCTGAGAAGAAGACCATAGATAGAAGAGAGACAAGCCAGTAGGCCAGGCCTGCACAACTCGTAAAGCGGTGAGGGCCACATTACTCCAAAGAAAAAAGTCGAGGGCCGGATGCGAGGAAAGTTGATGAGCAAAAAAAAAAAAAAAAATTATTATTTTTTTTTTTAGCCAGCCTTCCGCGGGCCGCACAGAGAGCCTCCGTGGGCCGTATGCGGCCCGCAGGCCATATGTTGTGCAGGCCTGCAGTAGGCCTTGACTTGGGTGAAAGTGATTGAGGGTAAAAGCCTGGCTGTTGAACGGGTGGGAATGAGGAGGAACTTGGTTGAGGGGGGCTCCATATGTGTGTATAGAAAGTATTTCCATACAGAGAAGGGCACAAATCAAAAAGTCTAGAGAGCAGCCCAAGCCGGGGGGGTTATCCAAAACTTTCCAATTTCAGGGCCTTCTGCTGTTTGCTCATTATTAGTTTGAATCCCGGTTCTGAGACCAAAGGTGATTGCATTAAATGAGTGCACCCAGTCCCTGGGTAATCACTCTCTTTAGGTCACTTTTACTTATCTTTTCAATCTGAGTACTTATGTTAGCTAAGCGGGGCCCCTGTCATAAATTCCTCCTTCTGACCTTGCTCAAAATCCCTTTATCTTGTACAAATATTCTTGCGGTATTCCCTGTCCTCTCTGCCTAAATTGAGTAACTATAGAAACCAGCTTGAACAAGGTCAAGCCTGAGATGATGCAGAGGTAAACACGTGCCCAGTACCCCTCCTTCTTGTCTGTCTTAAAACTAACTATAAATACTGATGCTTGTCACTAATACAGTTGCCACATGCCTCCGAAGCTGTGTGCCCTTTGATCAACGTTACTGGGTCTGGTGCATTTCTTTTCTTGGTCTCTGACAGCTTTGGAGTTCCAAACCAACTCCGCCCTACCCGGGCAGTGAGGGGTGAGTAGGACAAGCTGATTTTTACCTAACACTTAGTTCAATCTTGTTTCTGTGACTTATCAGTCAGACTCCTCATTCTGCCAACTTTTCAGGAAGAAGAGGCATTTTATGAAATCCTCTTCTGGTATCTTTTCATTCCATAAACACCGTGTATAGGAAAATAGAAATACAAAGTAATATCCTTTGCTTCTATTCTGCTATTAGCTCTAAGTTAATATTTAGACAGTGTCTAAACTATTAGAATGGACTTAGTTTGGATATCTACTGCTGGTTCCACAGGTAACTGCATTTGATCAGGAGAGACCGTTTGTTTATAGATTTTCTAGTTAGAACTTGTATTTAATGTAGAATTGAAAGACATTAAGGGGGAGATATTTCAAAGACACAAAGGAATATCTAAGCCCAGCTCCCACTGAAAGTCAATGGGAATTGGAGACCTAATTCCCAACTATGCCTTTAAAGATCTCCCCCATGAAATAACAGATGCACTTCTGTTTGTCAATATGGACTCAGACACGAATTTGTCAGTGTATGCTCAAGTACAATGCAGTTGTTAGAGGAGATTGAAGTACAATGAGTTTTCAACATGTGCAGCACCGCAGTCACATTCATCTCCTCTGTATCTTCTCTATGCTTTTTTGGCTGCTCATACCTTGCAAAATTTTCCCCTTGTGAGCAAGCACAGTTGTGCTCAGTCGCCTCTTTTTTGTGTGTTTCTATGGATTGTAGCTCGTTGCGAGTTTGAAAAACACATAAAAATAAAGGCCCAAAACTTCAGTGAAGATGTTACCCTTTCTTTTTACAAAACTGAAATTCACATTTATCCTTGGGTTCCTATTACTATAGCATGGAATTATAACCAAGTCTTTATAATTGGGTCTATAGGTCTACAATTTTTGAGACGTCGTCTGCTTCAGAGATAAAATGTGCTATTTACTATGTATTTTGATGTGCTGAATTCAAATATGACAATTAAAACAACCGATTGGCTACTGTTTCTAAGATATTTCAGTTTTTACATTTTATGTCTATGTATATTGTGTAGATAGTAGAGTTTTAATCATAAATTGTAAACCTAGGTCTTTTCATGTGTTTATGGTTGCTTTACATAATACTATTTCACCTGTCCTGTTTATGTAACACGTTAAAAATCAGCAAAGGGGTTATATAAATAAAATTTATTATGAAACAAAAGGCAAAAAACTATTATGTACATAGTTTAGTCCTATTCAGTGTCTACTCGGCGCTTCTTGGCTTGTCTCTTGTATTCATTACATGGAGCATCTCTTGTCACTGTCCAGCAATAGTCTGCAAGCATTGATGGGCTCCATTTGCCCTGATAGCGTTTCTCCATTGTTGCAATGTCCTGGTGAAATCGTTCGCCGTGCTCGTCGCTCACTGCTCCGCAGTTCGGTGGAAAAAAATCTAGATGAGAGTGCAAAAAATTTATCTTTAGTGACATGTTGCAACCAAGGCTTTTGTATGCCTTGAGGAGTTTTTCCACCAACAACCTGTAGTTGTCTGCCTTGTTGTTTCCGAGAAAATGTATTGCCACTAACTGGAAGGCTTTCCATGCCTTTTTTTTCTTGCCACGCAGTGCATGGTCAAATGCATCATCTCGAAGAAGTTCACGAATCTGAGGACCAACAAAGACACCTTCCTTTATCTTAGCTTCACTTAACCTTGGAAATTTTCCACGGAGGTACTTGAAAGCTGCTTGTGTTTTGTCAATGGCCTTGACAAAGTTCTTCATCAGACCCAGCTTGATGTGTAAGGGTGGTAACAAAATCTTCCTTGATTCAACAAGTGGTGGATGCTGAACACTTTTCCTCCCAGGCTCCAATGACTGTCGGAGTGGCCAATCTTTCTTGATGTAGTGGGAATCTCTTGCACGACTATCCCATTCACAGAGAAAACAGCAGTACTTTGTGTATCCGGTCTGCAGACCAAGCAAGAGAGCAACAACCTTGAAGTCGCCACAAAGCTGCCACTGATGTTGGTCATAGTTTATGCACCTCAAAAGTTGTTTCATGTTGTCATAGGTTTCCTTCATATGGACTGCATGACCAACTGGAATTGATGGCAAAACATTGCCATTCTGCAGTAAAACAGCTTTAAGACTCGTCTTCGATGAATCAATGAACAGTATCCACTCATCTGGATCGTGAACGATGTTGAGGGCTGCCATCACACCATCGATGTTGTTGCAGGCTACAAGATCACCTTCCATGAAGAAGAATGGGACAAGATCCTTTTGATGGTCATGGAACATGGAAACCCTAACATCACCTGCCAGGAGATTCCACTGCTGTAGTCTGTACCCAAAAGCTCTGCCTTACTCTTGGGTAGTTCCAAATCCCTGACAAGGTGATTCAGTTCACCTTGTCTTATGAGGTGTGGTTCAGAGGAGGAGGATGGGAGAAAATGTGGGTCCTGTGACATTGATGGTTCAGGACCAGACGTTTCATCCTCTTCCTCTTCCTCGTCTGACTCAAGTGAGAATGATTCTGGTGCATCAGGAACCGGCAGTCCTTCTCCGTGGGGTACTGGGCGTATAGCTGATGGAATGTTTGGATAATGCACAGTACACTTTTTTCTTTTTTGACACACCTTTCCCAACTGGAGGGACCATGCTGAATTAACAATTGCTGGTATGATCTGTTGGCTCTCTCCAAAGCATTGGCACTGTAAAAGGCATAGATTTCCTTTTCCTGTTCAACCACTGGCAAAGATTTGTTGCACAAGTGTTGCAGCATATGTGTGGAGCCCACCTCTTGTCCTGATCTCCAATTTTGCAGCCAAAAGAAAGGTGATAGGCTTTCTTAACCATAGTGGTTATACTGCGCTTTTGTGATGCAAAAGTCACTTCACCACCAACATAGCAGAAGTTATCTGCACTGTTGACACAAGTACGAGGCATCTCTGCTCACTTTGGCTAAACAGAAATGTGTCCCTTTGCAAAATCAAACACTGACAAATAAGACAGCATGACACTGTATGATTTCTAGAGCTGATATAGGGCAATTTGTTCAGCAGAGTGATGTAAGCTTTGTTATGATTGCATCATCCATGACTTCTAGGAATAACATGATGCAATTCATATCATGTATGACGCAATACCAGCTTCAGATTGCATCATTCATTGTTTTGCCTAAAAAGCAAGTACTGTCTAAACCCAGTCATAGATTTATTCATAGATCCAGTCAAAGATGTATTTTAGTCATTTCTGGTTTAAATTGAGATCCCTTCCCTTTATAACTCACTTATCCTTCGCCATTCCCAAGTCAAGGGTCGTATATACTGACCCAATAGCATGTCTTGAAAACTAGAGCCAATCAACAATTTTAAGCATCATTTTCATTCTCAGTGACCCAGAATTAGTAAAGTTTGACTACATTTATTTCAGAAGCATTTTGGCTGTAGAGCAGTTATTGAGTGCTTCTTCTGGTTAGCTGGCTACTTTATGCCTGATCTTGCCCCACTGAAGTTAATGTGAGGTTTACCATTGACTTTAAAGGGCGCAGGATCAAGCCCTTTTGGCTTTAGTCTCCCCATGATGTAACCCTCCAAGACTCAGTCCAATGTTTGAGATAGGAAAAGAGGACAGGCACACAAGAGATGTGCAGAAGGGTACTGTTTTAGAGGGGAGGATCTGGATGAAGGACAGATGGTGAAAAGGAGCTGATAAAGTGGAAGGGAATGAAGAAAATGGAAACGAGATTTTGGCACTAACTGGCTGAATGTCAAAGTGTACAGTGTAATGGGGTTTAGCAAACCCCATACTGAGCAAAGGCAGAAGGGAGAGGAGAGTGTCCCCCTACTTACAAGAAATCAGGCTGATCACGCCCCCTGAGTAGCTGCCAGAACTTCCCATCAAAGAGACCAGGACCCACAGCTGTGACCAATAAGGAAAAGAAGCCCATCTATAAGTGAGGGCGAACAGAGACGGAAAGAGAGGTAGAAAAGCCTGGGATAGCAGAGGGTCAGCTAGCTCCAATTCAGGCTGCGTCTAAGAAACCTACAAGGAGACAAAAGGAGATGGCAAGCTCTGGAGTTTAAGGGCTGATAGACTCAATTTAAGCTAAGAATTTATGGACTGGTTGAATTGAAGGGGATTAATTAGGAAAAGCTGGATCCCTTAGACAGACTGCAGCAAGAGCAGCTGACAATGAGTCATTTTGCTTATTTGTTATATCCTCTGTTTTGTCTAGCTGAAGTTGCAGACTAAACAGACAGAGGATATAATGATGTTGTATTTGATGCACATTCCCCGCCCTCTTGTTCTGTGCCTTTGAGGAGCTGAGCACACTAAGGCCGGGGTTCTCGCAATAAAATTTTTGGCGGCCTCAGAGTACGGCCATCAACTCTTGCTGGTGACCGCTGTGACCATTTCCCCTAAAAAACGTAATTAACTTTAGGAAAAACAAAATAAATATGCACAGATACATGTCCAAATCATTGTAATGTATCTACATAGGATTTTTTTTGCAGACCCAATAATAAAAACAGTGTACAGTTGTCTCTATTCTTTAGGGGATCTAAACAGAATAGAAACACAAATAAGGTGCTTTGAACATTCTTGTCTTTTTCTTATTGTTTCTTTTGCTTTTTTTGGTTGCCTTTTTTTTTTTTTTTTAAGACTTGCTAGCTACTAAGTGTGCTGTGAAAAGTGATACTAACAAACACACAAATATCACTTTTCACAGCAGACTCACTTAGCCCCAGCAAGCCCGGGGACAAATTAAGCCCTGGATGGGGAGGTGGGTACAGAGGCAGCAGGGGCCAAGGGCAATGGGGCACTGGGGGAGGCAGCAGGGGGGCAGAGGTGATGGGGGGGTGAGCTTGGGGCCAGAGTCCATCACCACGCAACCAGGGAATGGAGCCCGAAGCCTGTACTCAGGGGACAGGGCTAGGGGACAGAGCCCAAAGGCCCGTGGCTGGAGCCTGCCATCTGAGAGCTGAAGCCGAACCCCACTGACTCCGGGAAGGTGGGGAACCCACTGGCTGCCTGCTTCTCCAGCTTGTCTCTCTCCAGAGGGGGCAGGGCCCAACCACTCCTGGTGGCCCCTGGGGAGAGGCCACTGCTTTGCGCCCCCACCCCCCACCCCATCACTGCCCAGGAGGCTGTGGCCGCAAGAAAAGCCCCAGCGGCTGCATTTGTGAAACGCTGCACTAAGGTACTCAATACATGATACATCCATTTTATCTTTATGGTGTAAGTTAGATCGGGCTCAGACCTGAAGTTTTTACTCCTAGGAAAAACATGGGCGTGTTTGCTGCAGTAAGAACAGCAGGATAGGTCTATATCAAGATGCTAGAGGAGGGTAATGCAATATTACTGACTTCTAAACCAGAATATAGGCTACATAGTGATTACTAGAGATGAGTGAATAATCACAAATTATTTGACCAGTTTACCATTCTTTTCTCATTTGCCAACTGTCCACAGATCACAATGGTACTGGCCCTGCAATTATCTGTGGACAATTATTTCAGCTATTTCCTCTGTGGTAGTAATGACCTTTCACCTTTTTCACTTAACAGCTACCAGATCTTGTAACTACCAAATCATCTACAGGACATAAAGTTTTGGTGCAATTCTATAATAGTGCCCCTTGAAAATCATGTACAGGGCTGTTGTGGAGCCAGAGTGTGAGCTTTTGTGAATCCCTCAGTCTCCCGTATTTCCATTTGTAAGTCATGCAAGACTCAGGAGACCCAGCAACATTGTAGTCTGGTTCCTAGTAGATTAGTGATAGACAAATTTCAAAATGCTCTATGATTCAGTGTAACTGAATAGATCCCCTGAAACATATACACTTAAACCAAACATTTGAGATCTTCTCTTGCTGTCCCCCACTTCTGCATATGTTATATTTACTCTCCATATTAAGGCTAGCTGGAAAAGAACTCCATTTCCGGAAGGTCAGGATCAGTTTGGATAAGTATCCCATACCTAACCAGTCAGAAGTGACTTCTTAATCCAACACAGGCCTTTCCTTCCTTTGCCATCTCACAAAATCCATGATTGAGTTTCAGAGACCAAATTCCATCATCAAGAGGCCAATCTTGCAAGGTGCTGTGTGTCCCCAGGAGGTGCTGAGTATCTTAAACTCCCACTGAAGTCAGTAAGAGTTGAGGGCACTCAACCCCTTGCAGGATGGACCTCAAATCTCTAAGGTCTTCTTCTCATGGTCAAAAACAGAATTTTGGGGCACACTGATCCATGGAAGGCTCACATGATTGTGAAATTTCAAGACAGCTTCCAGTGTTGTTAGATCTACTGAGTCTACACCATGGACTTGGGATAAAATTAGCCAAGTGGATACGGGAAACTAGCAGCCTGTTGGATTCAGAACAGCACTAGAACTAGGAGCCAGAAAGAGTAGGGGAGTGTGTGAAAAGGCCCGAAAACAGAGAGAATGATCAGGAAAGGGATTGCACTTGAAGGAATAGAGGCTAGGAAGCATGATCAGGGAGCAAATTGGGGGATTTGGGAGGAAGGGAAAGATGGCGTTAGGAGTAGGATCTGTTTGTGTGAAATAAAAACTGCTCTTGGAAATGCAAAGGGTAATTATATTAAAATAGAGCATTACCAGAGTAGAATAATGTGCATCTATTCCAATTCTCAAGACATTATGCAGTCCTTACTGTGTAATTTTACCTGAATAAAGACTAAAGCCAACATTTTCCAACTTGAGTCCCTAAAGCTATCATTCTATGTCTATATTTAGACATCTAAACAAATGAAAGCTGCTGATCATGCACAGCTCCCATTGTTGTCAATGTCAGATACAGGTGCTAAGCACCTCTGACAATCGGACCATTTGTTTAGGTGTCTAAATAGGGAGCCTAACTTTAGGCATCCAAGTTGAAAAATTTTGGCCAGAAATAAACTTTGACTGGGACAAATAGGGTTATGATTTTTTTCTATAGTATTCAGTGTTCTATACTTTTATGAAGAAAGTTGCAGCATTCTGTGCTTAAGTCTACTCCTTTACAGTCTTTGACATGATATTATAAACACATGGTATTAGTGCCTGTTGCAGGCTTGGAAATTTTTAGTCATCTGATGAAAATGATAACTGAGACATATTTTACTACTGATTTTTCAGCAGAACTCCACAAAGAAGTCAATGAAGACATCTGCTTAAAAATGGAAGGCACAACCGAACCCCCAAAATGCATTTCAGTGTCATATATTGTACTTCAAATATGCTTGTAGTTTTTTTAAAGAGATGCTTATGAAATACAGTTTCAAAGCTGGTATGTGGACTCAAATGACAACATCAAATTACCCATCAGCCAACCCCTTTTCCTTCTACTATCTTGGCTCCCACATGCATTCCATAGACACTCACAACAATATACTACATGTCCTCTTGATCTATTTTCCATTTTGACTGTGGCCCTGATTCCATAAGTATTCATCTTCATGACATACTCAGGTGAGCAGTCCCACTGCTTTGAGTAAATTTATGTAAATTGTTGTAGGATTAGGCCTAATCTTATTAAAAATGGTAAATCAGATGTGAATCAGGCCCAAAACATGTAATGTAAAATAGATTACAAAAATAACAATAATTGACAAAAAAGTCTCATAACAACTCACTCATTTTGTTTTAAACTTCCTAAAAACATCAGATGGTCATATCACGCATTCATGTATATATTTTAAAGCACTTTTTTTTAAAGGATGGAATAAATCACATGTGATGCAGCTTATTGTCTTTGTAATAAAGAGCTAGCTAGCTAGGTCATTATGATTTACTTTAGTGCACTGCTAAATCATAGCACAGGACAATACTGAAAAGTGCTACTGTGAACTCTAACAAATAAACAACAACGCAAGAGCTGTTGACTTAGATTATTAAACAACATTCAGACCCTTTCTAGCCACATTTTATGTCATAGCTGTATATAAACACATACCCCATACAGAGGTACACACACAGACATATACATCTTAAAACCTGATAACCAGTATTTCCATAGGTTTGGGTTCAGTTCATTATACTGAGGATTTTGTGTTTGTTACAGGGAATATTCCCCATATTGGTATAGTGATCCTGCTGCATAAGCAATAGAATGTGTGGGCTCTTTGTTCATTGGGAACAAGCATTCAGGTTATCAGTGAGGTTGTACTCTATCTATCCTATTTTTCAGATGACTCTTTGCCCCTTTTGGTAGATTTTTGAAATGTGCATATCTACGATAAAGTGGATGAGGAGGAGGATCTGAATAATTTCACATTGGTATAAACTACATGAAAGCAGCACCAAAAATTATATTCTTCTTTTGTGGGGGAAGTAAATAGCATGAGAGTCTGGTGGATTAAACCTATACATAAAGCCCAAAAATGAAACAGAAAAGGGAACACCCAGTCTGAAAATATCACCCAGACTATCATGTTAGAAAGGCAGCTATCATGGCTGTCTTAAAGCTAGTCTTTTTAAGGCACTCTGATTTTGGATTCTGAACAATCCTTTAAATTAACCTCCCATGAGTAATGTCATAGTCCTTAAAATGTGAGTGGGTGCAACAGAGACAGGATTGTTACCATAACTCCCAGGACACTGCCTGAAAGGAAAAGCTCACCTTTGTGTGGGCACAGATTTTCATAGGCAGTTTTTCCCTTGTCGTCAACATCTATTTGCTTCCAGCTATGGGGGTATTTCCTACCCATCTTGATCATTACCCTCGGGCCTTGTTTTGTGAGAAAGAGAGAGCTGTTTGCCACCTGGAGGAGCCCTTCCGTGTTGTGGAAGATCCAGCTGGGTGCCCGAGGGCAGTCTATGAAGATGCTGCGGGATGATGCAGCAGAGGACTTGGAGATGCCCAAACACTGGCCAGATCTAACATGGAGCAGCTTCTCATCCTCTGTCCACCTCCACTGCTGGTTTGGATCAGTCAGATTGCACTTGCCCACAAATGCTGTTTTGCCTCCAACAAGACATTGCCGTTTCTGGACATGGATAATCAGAAACCCTTCTGGAAGATGAAAAACCCATAAAAATACAACAATTCATATGTGGCCTTTAAAAAATAAATCCCAATGACTTAAAAATAAACCTCTTTTTTTCTCTCTCTCTTTCGGTATATCTCAGTTTTTATGACCTGAACCGGCAGAAATGATTTTAAAAGCCACCAAATCACAATTGTTTGGTCTGGGAACTGCAAAGGGCAAGAATGCCACAAACCCTTTTTGGTAAAGTTCACCTTGACCTTCTACATAAAAACCAAAGAAATCAAACTTGAATTAAAAGGATATCGAGGGAGCTATTGACTTTCAGCTCACTTCTGAAAAACCCTCTTCCTCCTCTTCAAATACACAGAGATCCATTTGCCTTCCTTACTGTAACCACAAGTTAAATCCACTGCACATTGATTTTTTTTTAAAGGAAATCATCGTATTTGGAGGGGGAAGGAGGGACAGAAAAGGGGACTTTCCAAAATCTATTTGCCTCTCCAGGGCTATGTTTCATTTATCTTTTACAAAGGATGGGGGCTGCTGACTGATATGAACTCTGTGTATCTTACACTTCTAAATACATTGACACCCCTTGTCGTTATTTTGTAACCATCCCACTACAGATCAGATTGATTCTTTTATCATCCCAGACCGCCTAGTGCTGTAAGTAGTTATGCTAGATTCACATACATCCAACATTGAAATGAACAGAAGAAAAATCATTCACTGAAATCAAACTCCCCCAATCCCAAATTCCCCATTGTTACAGAGAACAGAATCGGATGGTTCAAAATCAATCTCAGTATCACTTTCAATTTGTTTTTAAAAGTCAGTTATTTAGTGAAGCTTCAGGCGCCACTAGATAAATAAAACCATTTAAAAACAATACATATGATTTCCTTTGTTTATTCATTCCCCCTTTCTTATGGTGCAGGACATACGATCGTGTTCTAAGTAAGTGCCCCAAGAAGCTTCTGATTTTGTAAGTTTCACAAAGCCTTAATAAGTAATCTGAATCTCTCCTCAAAGAAACCTGGCTCAGAGCTCAGCCATTGGATTGTCTAGTCAGAGATCTTTTTTAAAAAACGATGTGTATATACAACATTCAAGGAGAGAGAGTTTATTTTCCTTTGGAGAGAAATCTAAACAGTATTGGCTTTGTTGGCCCTGCCTTTCCCCTCCCCTCCCTGATCCCTCTTGTATAAACTCAGGCTGAGAAGTGGCTCTATTTTCACAACATTGAATAAGTTTCAAGCAACCCCTGGGAGCCCTGGTTAGTGACAGAATGAGAACTGGAATGGAGGGGGGAACCCGGGAGATGCACTTACCTGAGATCTTGAAGGCCAGGGAGGTGAAAATCAGGACATGAAATAAAGGATCCATTTTCCATCTAACAACTCCCCATGCTTCTCTTTAAAAAAAACACAAAAACCACACACACACACACACACACACACACAAAATCACCACCTCAGATAAGTGAAGCGAAGGCTAGGAAGGAAATGTGCCTTCACAGGGGGAAAAGTCAGTGACGAGCACTTCCTTCTATTCAATAGTTTTGGGGAACTTTATACCACTTTGTCCTTTCATATGATTCTTCAGAGTTTACTGACTCTGATTTATTTCGGAAAAATCAAAGCAAAGGAGGGATAGATTTAGAAACTACCAAGCCTCACACACACACAAAAAAGTGTTTCAACATCTGAACAATGTACTGGACTAAAAATATAAGGAAAAGGGATTGTAATTTCATGTAATTGACTGTTCATGAAACATTACACATCTGCAGGTGATTTGGAGTGTGCTGAATAAACACATACCATGCTATCCAGTAAACACCATACACAGTGTCTGTAATGAAATGTTGTGAGTCCATCAAGCAAAATCACATTATTAAATATGACTTCCAACTCCTCTTTATGAGTTCTGAAAATCAAACATGGGGGGAGTGCAAACCTCTGAGTTCTTTACTAAGTCCTCACTCATGTACACTCCCATTATGGGATCAAGTGATGTTGACTTTGCCTCAACATCATCTGATCCATTTTGCCTACATACAGTGAGAATCTGCCTTAACTAAAACCAGAATAAAGGTCTCAATGATTTGACCCTCCAAATGGTCAGAAGACAGCATGAAATTAACTAGAGCAGATTAGGCTACATTTGCCTTATTGTGGTATTATAATGATAGTAATGGTTAATTACTGTATGCAAAAAAACTCCAGATTCACTAACTATTTTGTATCAAGTGTAGTTTATTGTCAGGGTGAAGCAAAGTCAACATCATTGAATTAAAAACTGATTTTCTCCTGGGTGCAGACCTCCTAGTGCTATAAGTAGTTATGCTAGAGTCACATTTCTTTTAAAGAACAAATCCGTGCAGAAATATAAGGAAACATTCATAGCAGCATTTTTTGTACAACCTCCTGTTACAGAACAGTTCATATGTCCAAAGGCATCCATCTCTTAACAGAAGAGAGACAACATGTAGACAACATATTCAAAAAATCCCCTCTTAGTAAAAGACAGACAAATATTTAAAATCCTTACCATTTAATATATGCTACAAAGTTTCTTTTAAAAGTAAAATGACTTATACAATATACAAATACACTGGATTCAGGTCAGGAGCAGAAGCAGCTTCTAACAGTATAGAGTACAATCAACAGTATAGAGTAAATAAATACATATACACTGAATAACAGAGGTTGTGCTCTGTAACTGCTTTATAGGACCTACTGTAAATACACATTAAATAGCTAATAGTATGAAGAACAGATATTTCCATATAAAAGATATAACTGTTTTTGAACAGTTTCAAAAACAAAAGGACTTTCTTCCCCTTAAATCCATAATTGATCACTTGCAACTTTAGCAGCAAGAGTCTTATGTGGCCAAGAAATAAGATCACCACATAATATGTAATAGCACTTAACAGGTACAGTTTAACAGCTGACAGTCCATTCACAAGACAGAATTGGCAAATGTTAAAGCATTTATACACAGAAAAACATTTCTTCTGTAGAAGTTCCAGTTTCCATCTGACTGCAGCAGTAGTACATACATATATTCTGTATAGCAGATATTGTTATTACAGAAATAAATCCACCTTTTAGCTATATATACGTGAAATCCACATGTAGCATCAGTACAGTACCGTCTTTAAAAATCATTTTTTGGGACGCTTACAATACATTCATATATAGTAAGGGTCTGGCAATCTTTATATCTTTGCCAAACGATCCACAATCCTTTCACAAGTTGGCTTCAAAGCATCCACTGCAGTAAACTCCTTGGAGAAGTTGCTGGTAGGTAATGAAACAAATTACCTCAAGAGATTGACATTCTGGTCACCCTTCATTGTTTCACTGGACAGCTTCTGCAGAAAGTCTGCTTTCATACAGAATCAGTGCATGGTGCACAAATTCATATTGTTCACTGGTCTGAACCATTCCACCTCTGAAAAGAAAGTACAATAGAATGAAACCTTATTTCTTAAAAATCAAACAATCTGCTCTGCTGCTAAGAACCAGAGGACATGCTTCCATGCTGATGACACTTGTTAAAAAAATAATGCGTTAAATAATAATTAAACTCCTTGGGGGAGAATTGTATGTCTCCTTCTCTGTTTTACCTGCATTCTAGCATATATTTCATGTTATAGCAGTCTTGAATGATGACCCAGCTCATGTTGTTCATTTGAAGAACACTTTCACTGCAGATTTGGTAAAACGCAAAGAAGGTACCAATGTGAGATTTCTAAAGATAGCTACAATACTCGACCCAAGGTTTAAGAATCTGAAGTACCTTCCAAAATCCGAGAGGGATGAGGTGTGGAGCCTTCAGAAGTCTTAAAGGAGCAACACTCCAATGCGGAAACTACAGAACCCGAACCACCAAAAAAGAAAATCAATCATCTGCTGGTGGCATCTGACTCAGATGATAAAAATGAACATGCATTGGGCCGCACTGCTTTGGATTGTTATCGAGCAGAACTTGTCATCAGCATGGACACATGTCCTCTGGAATGGTGGTTGAAGAATGAAGGGACATATGAATCTTTAGTGCAGTTGGCATGTAAATATCCTGTGATGGCTACAACAGTGCCATGCGAATGACTGTTCTCACTTTCAAGTGACATTGTAAACAAGAAGTGGACAGCATTATCTCCTGCTAAGGTAAACAAACTTGTTTGTCTTAGCGATTGGCTGAACAAGAAGTAGGACTGAGTGGATTTGTAGGCTCTAATGTTTTAAATTGTTTTATTTTTGAATGCAGTTATTTTTTGTACATAATTCTATATTTGTAAGTTCAACTTTCATGAAAAAGAGATTACACTACAGTACTTGTATTAGGTGAATTGAAAAATATGATTTATTTTGTTTTTACAGTAAATATTTGTAATAAAAATAAATATAAAGTGAGCACTGTACACTTTGTATCCTGTGTTGTAATTGAAATCAATATATTTGAAAATGTAGAAAACATCAACAAATATTTAAATAAATGGTATTCTATTATTTAACAGTGTGATTAATCGCACAATTAATCGTGATTAATTTTTTAATCATGCAATTAATCACGATAAATTTTTTAATCGCTTGACAGCCCTACTTGTTATTACATCACAAATATCCAATTCTGACACAACAGGTGTAAGAACTATAGGGAACCATATAGCCAGCAGCTAAGCTGTTCAAATCCAAATTTCAAACCCAACACAATTATGGGGAATCTCTCTTTATACGCTATATTTTAAGCACAACTAAGATTAGATATGTCATAAAAAACTCAGGCACTTGGGGCAGATTCTAATACCTTTTATACATGCTGAGTTCCGCTCTCCCAGAGCAATCCTATTGATTTTATTGGGGCTGTTGGAAGAGTGAGGTACTACTCAGCATGAGTAAGGGCAAGAGAACCTGGACCGTAGTGTACACAGATTTCATTCTTCTTCATATCCTAAAAATGTAACCTATGGTGACCCTTAGACTACATGTACCGAGAGCAGCTCTTCCTCTCCTCTTTCTAACGCCTACAATGCATCCTGTCTAAACAACAGACACGGAAGAAATTTTACAGCAGTGACTCATTTCAGCGCCAACAATGCAACTTAGTTAAAGTTGACCATAAAAAAGTGTTCAGTGCAGTCTGTTTGGATCAGTTACCTACACCTAATACAGCTGTGTGATAACTCAGCTGGTAGCACTGGTTTCAGGCCAGATGTTGGGATGAAGTCCCACAGTAGGACCTAAGCTCATATCCAGTGTTGAAAGTGAGTCCAGTAGTAAAGGGGGTGCTGTGCTAGTGTAGGCTAGCTGAGGCTGTACTGCATTACCAGTGTTGTCTTTCACACAGAAAATGAAACCGAGGCTCTTTCTGTTACCCCCGAGGTCAATCGGCCAGCGCCCCTCACACAGTTGGGACTCAGAAGCAGTAGGGGTTATTATTGCAACTTCAGGGTGTTAAAAGCAACTGCAACTTGGCCATTACAGCCACACCCTCACTTCCCTTTCCAAGCATGCACCACGCCAGCTACTTGGAGTTGATAAGTGTGTCTGTCTGGAAGGGAGGATATGGCCTGGGGGAAAGGAATATACATCGTGACATACACTTTAAACTGCTTTTGCCAACCCTTCGTTGAATTAGTTGATTTCATTGAGAGGTTTGCATCACATGGAGTGCAGGATCCGGCCTCTCTTAATACAAGGCCTGCTAGGCCACAGAAACTATCAGGTTAACACATTTTCTATGATTTTTCTAACCAAAAAAATAAGACAGCTGATAGGCAGAGATGGGCAAAGAAATTGTAAAACAATTTGTTCAACAAATACCTTCTCTTATTTAGATCTCTTTGTTCATTTACAACTTTGAGGTCCTTTTGGTTTCCCCATTGTTATTGGATGGCCAAATAGCCAGCTGCAACTGGCAAGAAGACTCAGCTCCTTAACAGGCTCAGGCGTGGCCACTGTGAGCCACACATTTGTGACCTCCAACATTAATTATTCCTAGTAATGAAGCCACGTAGCCTGAAAAGCTCTAGCACAGGGGTAGGCAACCTATGGCACGCATGCCGAAGGCGGCACGCAAGCTGATTTTCAGCGGCACTCACACTGCCCAGGTCCTGGCCACCGGTCCGGGGGTCTCTGCATTTTAATTTAATTTAAAATGAAGCTTCTTAAACATTTTAAAAACCTTATTCACTTTACATACAACAATAGTTTAGTTATATATTAAAGACTTATAGAAAGGGACCTTCTAAAAACATTAAAATGTATTACTGGCATGCGAAACCTTAAATTAGAGTGAATAAATGAATACTCGGCACACCACTTCTGAAAGGCTGCCGACCCCTGCTCTAGCTGGTATAAAATGCAGCAGCCCATTTGCTTACCAATAGAGACTGCTGTAAGTACACCACCCTAGGGCTTCTGTCTGTGCACTGGCTCCCCACTGAATGTAGAGCACATTTCAAGGCACATTCTAAGCCTTCCATTGACCCCAGCTACTTATGTGATCACCTCTTCCTTAGTGACCAATGACCATGAACTCCCACAACAGCTACGTTCCACTGGACTCATGATGCTGCTGTCCAGTAGGGGGACGCTTGTAAGTGGGAGAGAGAATTTTCATAAGAGCTGGCCCTAGACTATGGAACTCACTCCCACAAGAGCTAAGAATGACCATATGCCTCACATACACCACACATAAACACAGTCCTACTAATCCCTAATGGAGATTGGTCCTGCTTTGAGCAGGGGGTTGGACTAGATGACCTCCTAAGGTCCCTTCCAACCCTGATATTCTATGATTCTATGATCAAGCTACTTCTCCGACAGGCTGGAGTAGAAGAAAGAGAGATTGCTATTGTTTCTTTTTGACTTGGGAGCCACTGAGATACTACAGTGATAGACAGTATCTGTATAATTATCTAGCTCAAGAGACTCATTTTTCTGTTTGTGAATTATTTGCACCCAATTAGTGAAATTCCCAGCTTTACTGATTATTGAAAAACTATCCATAGATTTCTTCAGCAAGTAACTTCTGGTATGCAGATCATTTACAAACAGTTCATTGAGAATATTTACCATTCCTGCTTTGTCTCTGTGTGTGGGAGCTATGTGTATTATGTGGCATTATTCCAAGTTCTCTGATTGGATGATTTATGTAACTAACCCAAGTGTTGGGTATCTTTCAAACTGCATATTTGGGTGTAAAAAAAATAATCACAATTTATTGTTTTAAATTCCAAAACTGCGGTAGTATTGGTTCATTCTGCAGTTACATTTGTTTTCAGAGAATATATAAGCTTAACATTTGATGATTTTTTTTTTGGCCAATATTCTTGAAAATAAAGCTTGTTCCACTGGAATAGTTACCGAATGGTGGCACAACTACAGTTGAAGTGAGTCTGCTTGTTTAAAAATGCAAATGGAATATCATGGAAAAGAATATTTTGCTGTACTCTCCCAGGGCTGAACACACGGGGCTGTGTCCCCCCTTGCCACAAGGCTCTGCCCCCTGTGCCTCCTAAGTTCTGGCCCTGCCTCCTCCTCTCCCCCACCCAGCCAGGGCTGCAGCTGCTCCTCAGCTCCCCAGTGCCCTTCGACTGCTCGCAGCTGGTAACAGCTATCAGGGTCGAGGGACTTGGCTTCAGGGCTGGCAGAGACCTTGGGGAGCAGCGACTGTGGGGGCAGGACCAGGAGCAGTCCGGGCAGCTGTGGGGAGTCCCAGACCCTCCAACCTGCCCTGGGCAGTGTGCCCCAGCAAGTGGTGACACAGGCCGGGGGTGCTCTTGGGCCCCCCGGCTCCCCATCTGGGCTTACTCATGCGCTGCTGCTGGCAGTGGCACGGCCACCTTCAGAGCTGGGTGCCCAGCCAGCAGCCACCGCTGTCTCCGCTCTGCCTCCAGAGCTGGGTGGCTGGAGAAAGGTGGCTGCTACGGGATGGCTACAGCAAATTTTGGGGTAGCTATAGTCTCCTCCTCACACCAGTGGTGACCCTGGCTCTCCACCACCAGAGGATCCTCCTACCCTTGGGGAATCTTCTGGGTAGCATTATGCCAAAGGGCCTCTTTGCACCAACTCCATAACATAAAATAGCCACAGAATATGAGAGAATCTGCCCATAAAACTTGTTAAAATTCTGAAATTATCAACACAATACAAATGTTGCCATAAAATTACAAACACATTGTTAACAATAATATCTGAAAACTATTTTGTTTACTTTTCTGCCAGGACCTGAATCCAGGGAGAAGACACATAGTTGCAAGACAGGTTTCAGAGTGGTAGCCCTGCTAGTCTGAATCAGCAAAAACAAGGAGGAGTCCTTGTGGCACCTTAGAAACTAAACATTTATTTGGGCGTAAGTTTTCGTGGGCTAAAACCTTTATTTGGGCATAAGCTTTCGTGGGCTAAAACCCACAGGTTTTAGCCCACGAAAGTTTATGCCCAAATAAATTTGTTAGTCTCTAAGGTGCCACAAGGACTGCTCAGTTGCTGTTTTTTTGATAGTACCAAGAGTTGATTACAGTACTAACACCTAAAGCAGCTGTGGTCTTTATCATTAGCACCTAACACAGGTTAGCACCTAACATAGTTTAACACTCGGTTTTTGATGTTAGTGATGTAGGAAACTCTTGTAAGAGAAACACAGAACCCCAAATTCAGGTCCTGACAGAAAAGTCAAAAAGAAAAGAACTTTTCAAAATATTCTGGTTAAAAATGTAGGGTGGGATTTTCAGAAGCATTCAGTGTTAGTCTAACTGTGCTCCCATTGAAGTCCATAGAAAAACTCACTTTGGCATCAGTAGGAGGAGAATTAGGCAACTCTGAGTGCTTCTGAAAATCTCACACACAGTTTTCCATAATTTTTAAATCGTCCCATGTGTTATGTTAATAATTTAGTAATTTAAACACTTCAATTCACCTTTAAGAATGGTGAATCCTTGAAAGTCCTGATATTTGTATATTTCTTACCCAACTGTGACCTTTTTTTAGACAGAGTGTAGGATGCAGGACATATCCTACAAGGAAGCAGAGTATTTCTGTTCTGTGAGGTTAACAGATAAATATATCAGATTGGAATGTGGCAAACCAGGATTGAAAATGCCACATTGTGTTCTTTGTCTGACTTACAGTTCCACTGCAACTCACCTATCAACTCGTAGCTGGCAGACAATGCTTAGTGCATCTACAACGCCTTCTTCCTTCAACTGGTGACAACCAATGGCAGTAGCAATAAAACATCCAGTTCTTCCTATACCAGCACTGAAAGTAAAATTAAAACAAAGATGAACAGAACTGACAGATACCAACCTGCATCGTTCAAAGAAGTTGAATGTTGGATATAATGGACCTCAAAATACTCAACATGCAGAAGAGAGACTCATCAGTGGTTAGGTGCATGACTAACTCACCTTTTCTGCTAGAAAATGAATGCTCACAGAGCTGCAGCAGATAAATAGTTGTGGGTTAGTTTGTGAGGCGCATATGTTTTCACTCTGCACAAAAGTGCCCGGAGGGGGCAATGTAAATGCAAAACCTCTACAGCTCCAATGGATCTAAGTATTCTTTGCTCCAGTTCAAGGGGAGATGTGGAGTGACCAGAGGAATCTGCCCCCGAAAGGCAGCAGAGGTTGGGGATCTGTATTCCAAGCCCCATCTCCATGGATCTTGCTCATTTGGAGAGATTCTGTCACAGTTCTCTCCACACTAGCCATGGCTGTATACAAGACCAGTAACCATGCTGCCACTCTCTATCAGCTTCCTGTAGTGCTCTGCAATTCTGCAGCAGCGAGAGGGAGTGAGTGCTGCAACTTTCCATGTTCTGTTCCTCGTTTGCCGTGTGGAGGAGGGATGGATAAAGTGAGGCACTAAGTAGTTAAATGATTGTCTGCCTCACTTTATCCATCTGTTTAATGGGTATAATACCAGCTATGTACCTCAGAGGAGTGCTGTGAGGCTTAATTCCATTAGTGTCTGTAAAGTGTTTTGCGTGTCTTGGATGAAAGGTTGCAGTATGAGTGTTATTAGGATTATATTTATGCAGTGCAGAGGAACCCGATCTCAGACTCCTAGCTATGGAATTAAAGATGGGAGTGTATCTGAGACTCAGGAACCCCACGAGTCAGCAATATTAAACATATAAGGATGCTAAGCCAAACAGTGAGGGGATAGTGAGAAGCAAAACTGGCAGTCAGAAAAGACTGATATCCTGGGATGAGTGTGAGATCCATAGCTGACAGCCTATATCCTTGAATGCTGATACCATCTGGGTAAATGTGTCCAAAATGGGATAGAGATATTTTATACACAGGGGAAGGCAGAGAAACTAGCCTAACAAGCAAGTTACTGCACACACATTCTCCTCTTCAAAATATTGTGAAATCCTTTAAAAATGAGGTGCATAAGTTAAAACTACCAATAGGTCAGCACTTTCACAGCAGATCCCCGTACCGCTAAGATCCTGGTCGTATTAAAGGATTTATATTTTCCCACGGATTAACTGTTCTTGGATAAATTCTCCAGTGTAGTTGACAAAGGCAAGTTCCCATCTCCCCAGCATCAGGCAAATGTAGGTCCTATCTTTTTACCTGACTTTACTGCAGACTATGCAAGCTAAATCTGACACTCATAGATTTTAAGGTCAGAAGGGACCATCAAAATCATCTAGTCTGACCTCCTGCATATCTCAGGTCACAGAATCTCACCCACCCACTCCTGTAATAGACCCTGTACCCTCTAGCTGAGTCACTGACATTCTCAAATCTTGACTTAAAGACTGCAAGTTACAGAGAATCTGTTACTTGCCCTATATCCCTCTCCCAAAATAACAGGGCAATTTTGTGATCTACTTATGTAGGTATTTTTAAGACACCTATCACTGCACCCCTGTGGCAGTACATTATGATTGTCTGTATTGCTGTATTGTTTGTTTGTTTTGGCTCTAATACCATAGAGTAGTGTTTATTGCTTTTTGAGAATAATAATTTCAAGGCTTAAATTCTCAGCGACTATTTCCCACAGCCCTCCATACCCCCTTCCCCTCCCCCCCTCCCCCTGGCCATTTAGGGCTCTAGGCTTCAGCTGCAGGACCGGAGTCTTAGGGACTCCAGCCTCATGGGGCGGGAGGCGCCAGGGTGGGGGCTTCAGCTCCTGTGGAAGGGGAGACGCCGGGGCTGGGGGCTTCTGTATTGGCTGCAAAAGGGAGTGAGTGCAGCATTTTTCAACACCCAAAATGTCAGCGTCAGGTTCATCAGCATGGGTAGAGGTAGTTTTATTACCCAGGCAGTTCCTGCACCTTATATGTTAATTTGTTGCTTCTTCTGGGAGCAGAGGATATCTTTTGTGTAATATGTCTATTGCACATTATGGGCCAGATTCTCAGTTGGCATAAATCAGCATAGTTTCATTGACTTAAATGGAGCTAAATCAATTTATGCCAGCTGAGAATCTAGCCCTATGCCTCTATTTTTTCTTTATTTGGTCAATAAAAAAAATCTCTTATTTTGTATTTGAAGTCTGTTCATTCAAATATACATTCGGTCCAAGACCACCTAGAGGCCAAAACACACTAGCTTATTTGAATGTACTATGCTACACATACAAAAGATGGTGGGTGAATCATAGACTAGTATAAGATTTGGATGGGCACTGCAAATAACAGAGGAAACGTCTGTACCTTTAAAGTGCAATACTACTCTGAAAACTGGCTGTATAAAACAAACTTTCTTACTTGGTGGATCTGCTCCCTCCGTGTATTCAGAGTCACATCTGCTGATTTAAATGACAAAAATAAATGTGTACTCATTTTTCTCCTCTTAGCACTACAGAAATAACTCTGCTGCTGGAGGGTGAGATGGATTATATTCTTTCTTACACATAATGACCTGAATGGACATGCTATTGAAGCATATGGGACAGCAGCCAGCATTTGTCGTTTATTTTTTTCCATTTTACTTTTCAAATGTATTTTTTTTTTGCAATTTTGATAATAATTTAAGAACGTAAAAGATTTTTATAGCCTTTCTGCGCCAGGTTGAGGGTCATGTTTTCTCCTCAGGTGAGCATGCAGTGCTGCCGCTGAAATAAATGAGCATTGGGCAGCATTTGGCTCACTATGATGTGTGGGGTAACACTATTTATGGTTTGTGAATAGCCAGCCAACGGCCAAGCAGTTGTGAAAATGCTCACAAACCCCAGAATGATCACGAATTTTAGTACTAATGTGTATTCATCTGAAAAATTTTACCTCGAGTTTGTGATTCATTATTCTCCCGTTTAAAAAAGTTTCAGGCATCCAATCATGGGGCAGAACATGTGACTAATCACACAATACCTAATTCATTAGCAGAAATCATGATTGGTTCAGGAACTATTCACTACCAAGATATGGCTAAATTTCTAAAAAATATCAATGCAAACTAACAGTTTTTTACTAACAGAAGGTGGAAACCATGTATTTGGGTTGTTATTACTACTTTAAGCCAGAGGATGCGGCAGCACCCAATGCTCCCCTAGTTCCAGCACTTGTGTCTGTAGCCGTACTATAAGAATTCCAAGCCATTGAGTTTGCAGTAATTCTTTTCAGAAAACTGTAGTAGATTACCTGCAGTGCACAATTACAGGCCCTCTGCCAGCTGATGCCATCCTGTCCTCTTCCACATCCAGCATAAGCTGCAAAAGAGGCTGAGCACTATCTGGGGTTTTGTGGTCCGGCCAGGATGTGTACCAATAGTGTTTCACATTTTGGGTCTGACTCCCTTGCTGGAAATAATGGAAAGATATCACTTATACACTTGTGAAGAACAATTCTGCAATTAATTTTATTTCTCTCAATATGATAAACTTTGGACACATGCATGAATGAAGGCAGAATTTGGCCCATTTACATACCTTATCAAACCAAATACAGTGATTATTTGGGGAATCCAACAGCTGATAAATCGCATACCTTGATATGGTGAAACAAGATACTCGGGCCCAGATTCTCTTCTGCTCTTATTTACACCAGATGACTAGAGTAACCATGGGTCCTTAATATCAGCTGGGGATTGCCAGAGTGTAATGCACTCTGGCCAGACCTTCTCTCTGCCCTCTGCACTGTGGGATGTGAACAGAGGGACTGGCATAGAAGGAGGAGTGCAGCAATGAGAGTGGAGGAAGGCCAGAGAATATGGCCTTTAAATTGTATTCATATTCATGACATTGCTTAATTTGTCCACTATCTGCTAAAAAACCTTATCATGAGTACTGAAGCAGGTCTTACATTAGAACTACAATATCCTAGGTATATGAACACAGGAAACGCCCTTTTATTGGATCAGACTAGTAGCCCATCTTGTCCAGCATTCTGTTTCTAAGGCCTGGTCTATACTGTGGGGGGATCAATCTAAGTTACACAACTTCAGCTATGTGAATAATGTAGCTGAAGTCGACTTAGATCTACTTACCGTGGTGTCTTCACTGCGGTAGGTCAACTGCTGATGCTCCCTCGTCGACTCTGCCTACGCTTCTTGCTCTGGTGGAGTACCGGAGTCGATGGGAGAGTGCTCAGCGGTCAATTTATCGTGTCTTCACTAGACGCGATAAATCGACCCCCGCTAGATCGATTGCTCCGGTGGTAAGTGTAGACATGCCCTAACAGTGGCTACCAGCAGATTCTTCAGAAGCAGATGAAGGAACCTTATTGTGAACAATTATGGAATAACTTGCTCATAGGGGGAGTTTCTTCCTAACTCCAGACAGGCTTATGCCCTGAAGCATCAAGTTTATATCGCTTATATTTTTATCGTATCTAATGAACTGTGGGTGTTCTCATCATCCATATAAATATCTAATCCGACTCTGAACCTGTTAAATTCTAGGGCCCCAACTCTCACTTAAACTAAATTCCCTTTACATTGCTCTTAGGGTTGCCAGATGCCCAGTTTTCGACTGGAAAGTCCGGTCAAAAGGGGGATCTGTCAGTGTCCACTCAGATGTACTGACTGGACACCAAAAGCCCAGTTACTGCAGGGCAGGGGTGCTGGGTCATTAAACCGCACCAGTCCCTGCTCAGCTGCGGCTGCCTCCTACCTGCAGGCAGGCTCTTTGTCAGGCTGCAGTAGCTCCTGTCCCAGCCCCAAGCAGAGGGAGCCCAGCTGGGAGTGGGGGCAGGGAGGTGGAGACGATCCAGGTAGCGACAGGAGGAGGGGGGGGGGAAGAGGAGTGAGTGTTGGGGGCGGGGCCTTGGGGAAGAGGTGAGGTAGGGGTGCGGCCTCAAGTGAAATGGCAGGGAAGGGGCAGGGCCTCAAGGGAAGAGGCACAGAAGGGGTGAGTCCTCAAGGGTCCGGGTACCAGCAATTAGAAAGGTGACAACCCTAATTGCTCTGACAATGTAAAGGGGCCTTAAAGTGAGTTTAACTTAAGTGGGTATAACTTTAAGGCCCCTTTACACTACCAGAGTGATGTAAAATGGCCTTAGTATAAATGCTTTAGGTCCTAGGTCTCAATTATACCTTATGGCAGTGAGTTCCATAGGTTAGTTATGAATAGTGGAAAAACGTGCCCTTTTTCAGTTTTAAATGTATTGCCTTTCAATTTCATTGAACATTCGACAGTGAAGTATTATGGATTTTGGAAGGACAGCCGTAGATCATTACCTTTAATGTAAGGTTGCGGACAGTGTAGTTCTCACACTCTTGCACATTGTTAACGAGGACTTCAACTTTCCCATAGATCCCTCTCTTTTCTGGCCAATAGAGCACACATTTCTGAAAAGGAAACATCAGTGTGAATCCAGATACTAATTACTCGATGCATGGGCGGGCGGGTGAAGCTTCCCCTTGGGGAGGCTAGCCCCCTGCCCACATCTTCTGGCCAAGGCACCGCCCAGGACCGGTGCAAGGAAGTTTCGTGCCCTAGGCGAAACTTCCTTGCACCTGCCCTGCACCCCCCCCCCCAATTAGCCCCCCACTGCCAGCTCCCCCACCCGCGGGATCTCAGCCTCCCCCCCCACAATGCCGCCCCCCCAACCAGCTCCCCCGCCCACGGGAGCTCATCCTCCCCCCCCCGACCCGTGACCTGCGGGCTGCAGAAGCTCCCAGCTGCGGGGTGGCTCGCGGCGGCTTCCCCGCGGCTCCCTGCTCAGCGCCAGAGTGGGGGGGGTGGCGGGGCGGCTTGCGGCGGCTGCCCTGCGGCTCCCCGCTCAGCCGCTGAGCGGGGAGCCAGGAGGCATCCGCCTGCTGCCCCCCAAATCTTGGCGCCCTAGGTGACCGCCTAGGGTCACCTAGTGGGTGCGCCGGCCCTGGCCCCGCCCTCACACGCTGCTCTCAACCTCCCCCCTCCCCCATGGCCCTGACCAGGGCAGGGGGCTGAGGTTGGCCCCTCTCCCTGCCATGGCCCCGGGGTGTGGGGAGGTCTGAGAGCTTGATTGGTGTTACGCGGGGTGGGGGAGCTGAGAGCTCAGCCCCAGCCAGGGTCAAGCTCTCATCCTTGACTGGGACTGTGGCAGAGCTCTAGGCCCTGGCTGGAGTCCCGAGCCCCTCCCCCATTCTGCCCCTTCTGCCTGTGGCCTTGCCCATGGCCCCACCCCATTCCACTCATTCCCCTGTGGCCCCGCCCTATTTCACGCATGGCCCCAGCCCCATTCCATCCCCACTCCACATCTTTCCCTGCTGAAACTCCACTTACCCCCTGCTCGCTCCTCCTCCCCCGCCACCCCGAGACTGGAAAAGCTCTGTGCCCCTGCTGCAGCTCAGGAGCTGCGGCGGTGAGAGCTCCTCCAGCCCGGGGGGCATGGCGGGGGAGATTTTTCAGGGGCCCCCAAATCTGCCATGCCTCCCCCCCCTCAGCAGCATGAGGTTGGGGGAGGCTTAGTCTCCTCTGACCTCCATTATATGCCGCCTATGACTTGATGATACTGATATCAGATTCTTATCAGAACAGTATCTGTCTGAAAAGCACATACTGAAGCAATCAAGGTGATATTCACATATTGTGAATGTTAGAAACATTCATGAGTAACAGGTTGCAGGCATCCTGATGAATGTTTTAGGGTCTAATTTTTAGAATATGCTGAGCAGCCACAAATTCAGTTGACGCATCTGTGTAAATCAGGCCCAACCTGTCTGAAGTTGGGCATCCAAAAATAGAAGTATCCAAAATCAGAGGCTACTTTTGAAAACTAGCCTTTAAAATCTTAATCCATTATACTGAACACTTTGAATAGTATTTTATGCTTAAAAGTTCAACTAAGTTTGAAGAAAAATATTTTGCACAAAAGATAAATTCAAAATCCAAGTTGGATTTTTGCAGGTACATTTTTATAAATGTACAGAGTGAAATCCTGAAGCCATTACTTAGTTTCTCTTCAGGCAAAAGTCCTAAATGGAACTTTTGCCTGTGTGAGGACTGAAACTGAGTAAAGGACTCAGAATTTCTCCCACTCCCACATAAGAATTGTATCCCTATTTACTCTCTAGGGCCCTGATGCACCAAAGCACCTAAACACAGACTTAAATCCATGCTTAAGCGCTTTGATAAACTGAAGCCTAAGAAAGAAGTGTCTATTCAATTTCTGAGCTACAAAGAAGATAAAAAGGTTATTCTCTTGCCTAAAATGCTTGAGTAAACCTATAAATATAGAGCATTCTTATTGAACTAGTAAAGTGATATACTCTTCCAGAAATGTACTTGCCAAGCATCTGTTCAAAGGCAGATACAGAAACAGATAGTACTAACAAATCAAACTCTCAGGTGGAATACCATGTTTACCTGCAGCATAGCTACTATTCATTTCAAATACAGATCACATGAAATTTACAAAAAACACTTTAGTATCCAATACACAGAAAAAACCCTGAACCATAGAACCAACTATCCTACACCCATAGAAACCCACATGAGGGACTTTTTCTACTGTCACCAGCAACTCCTGATTCAAAGAACAATGTATATTCAGATAGCTGCTACTTAACAGCCCTCATCGCACAGCAAAACAAAATCATTGCTTTAATGTCATTCATTACCATGAACCACAATTTCTAGTATACACTGCTAAAACTGGAAAAAAAATCAGTATAGTTCAGTTTAAACATTACAGTGAAATGCAAGACTTGACCATCAGGCAAGATCTTTAAATTTCTGGTGTACCTTGTAACTCAATAGCTCATTGAGCTGAATGGAAACACTCTGGAGCATAAACATTCTTCTAAAAAGAAATGCTCATTACCTTCATAATGTGAGATGTGTGGAAGACACATTTTTTGTAACTGAAATTGCACTGACCAATTTGACTGGTTTCATTCAAAGAAGAGTCATCAGTTGCACTGTAAGACTTGCAGAGCTAGCATACCTCTTACACGCTCTGTCTCTCTGAAGATACCAAGAATGGCAAGAAAACACCCTAATAAATTTATAAGAAAAAAGCGTTCAAAAGTTCAGCAGCCACACCATGTGACATATGGCCACTATCAACTATGCGATCTGAAAGGCATGCCCCTCCCTGGGAGTTTAGTTTTCATTGTTAATATGGGAAATGAAAAGTCTAAATATGCAGTTGCACCCTGACTACCAACAATGGTGCAGTCAGCTTCTGAACCTTCTTGATAAATGAGAATACTGTGCGCTGCTCTCCAAAGACTTCAGAACCTCCTTCTAAGTGTTTTTCTTGACTCTTTACCAGGACAGTAATTGGCAGCTTGCACTGTGTGCACAATGCAATTGGACTTTTAATTAAAACAATTCTCAGTTAATATCTCATCTACATTTAATAAAATACAATAGCTTAATTTTATCAGTCTCCATGTTGCTTTTGAAAATACTATGGCGGTAACAAAAAAGAAGACCTGAAAACAGAGCTAGGGACAAATGATTCAGGCACTTCAAAAAGTCAGATTCCAGGGAAATGATCATATTTTGGAATGTATTGCAACAAATGTATGATATATAAAACAAATGGGGACAGAGATTGTCTTCAGACAATCTTGCAGAAACTCCACAGGTATACAAACATGAAAGAAGGAAATTGCCCAATACCTACAATTGCACATGGCAAGAAAAGTGGACCACAAGTTTTCATAGTACTCATCTTTTAGAACAGGTATTTTTGAAAGCTGTTCAAAAACCACCCACTGGGTCATTCAAACAACTTCATAATCTTATTTCCGTACTGAGAAAACTCTTAATGTAGTGGATACGGCTACTGTGTTTGTGTATGGGGAGAGAGAGGAGTTCTCTGGTCCTTAATTGAGTTATAAAACCCTATGGAGCCCATCACTTTTCCTAGCGATACTGTATCTGCTCCATGCCATTCATATTGTGGTTCCTTGGCCTCTTTTTAATTTTCCTTTATAGGCGCCCACCTATTTAAATGCTTTCTAAACATGTGCCTGGGAATGAGCGGGTCTTGCAGTCATCACATTCATAATTACAAGTGAGATTTTCAATGAAAAAATTCCCCTATTTTCAGTCCACTCCTGCAGTACCTATACATGGTGGGAGACTCCAAGCTTTAAAACTAGCTCTATATCTTTCCTCCTTTCCCTGCCCCCTCCCTCACAACCTTTATACATATTTCTGATATCAGCAGCTTCTTAAAACCAACTTAAATTGCGATAAACACAAAAGGTGCAACAAATACATAATGAGTAATATGGGCCAAATTATCTGCTGGAATAACTGCACTGAAGTCAATGGTGGCATGATAACAGCAGAAAATTTGTCCTTATATTATTAAGTGTGGGCCTGATTCTGCCTCTGTTACACATGTAAAGTAGCACCTTATGCCACAAGATGTCGGGAGTGAGGTCACATGAGTAAGTCTGACAGAAACTGGCCCTAAGGAAGCATGGGTTGGCTGTACATGGTATGTAGCGGGAGAAAAAAACTTCATTGACAGAACAAACAGTTCTTAATAAAACCCCACATTTGTACTATATATGCATAGCCTGGAACACCCACCACAAGCAGTAATGAAGACTCCTGAAAGCTTCTGAGCCCTGACTTTTCACAGCATAAATGTTCACGTTCAGCATAATGTTATTCAGCACTGGGAGGAATGGGGCCTACATACAAGATTTGTGTATTGGAAGGTTGAAAGAGATGGGGGATGCTGCTTTTGAACATCTGTGTGTTTTATGAACAAACCTCCCTGAAAATGATGGGTATGCTGCAGAGAACAAAGGGGCAAAAAATTACAATGCTATTTTGCCGGATAGCAGCTATTTTGTTATCTTTGCAGGCAGTAAATATTTTACTAAAAAAATTAATATATTGTTTTCTTCTCTGTAGTAAGTAAAATCCTGAACAATTCAGCTTACAAGCATCAGGCAGTTCTTAACATTTCTTCCCAGAGTTGTTCATTAGAATGTCAGAACAGTTCATGTAAACACAGACCTTCTCTAAGTAGCCTGGGAACACTAAAGATGTCTCACCCTCTTTTATTAGGAGGAAATTACCACTGTCAGTCTACAACAATGCTGATAAACACTAGCGTGGCAGGCCTGAGCAATTCAGGTAAACACAGGGTTTCCTGATATGTTGGAAACCATTGGACATTTCTTTCAAGTCATTCTTCTCACACAGTGTTAGAAGTAAGTGTTTAAAAGTTCAGTATTTCCTTAGTCAAATATTTGTTATTCTGTTATTGGGGCAAGTTTTCAAAAATATTCCGATAATGAAAGTTACCCAGACATTGGTTTGGCTGGTCTACAGTATCAAAATGGGGCCTAGTGAGGAAACATGTGGGATATTTACAGCACAGACCTATGTTATATAGCTTTCCTGTTTGATATATAATAAACACTGTATGCTCGACTCCAAACTCAGAGAGAAAAAGGGCCAGATTGGGGGGTACGTGTAGAAGGGAAGGTATAATTAGCCTTCTGCCCACCTGTAACCCCTCAACCAGAGACCAGCCACAATTAAAGGCCCTGCACTCTCAGGGTGAAATTCACTCCATACAGAAGGCCTGTGCACCACTTATGTCTCATTTAACATTTTAAAATAGGATTAAATAGGATTTAAATGATGCATACACCTTGTGCTGGTCCTGTGCACAAAGGTGATTTTCACCCTCAGTGCCTTGGACAGTTGATTTGTGTTCTTGTACCATAATGGAGAACCTGGCATCAATTTGTACAAATATAAAATAAAGCTAATAAAATAGGTAGGTGGGAGTCTGTCCAAAAGTCACAGAAAATATAACAGGCCTTATCTGGCATTAGCAATTAATGAGCAATGGTCACATATTCTCAGTGTTAACGTAAGGAACTATATATTTCCATAGTGGCTAGATGTGACCCTACTACTGACGAAATACTCCCAAAATGTATTTCTCAACATGAACTAGGTTGTTTTGTAAAACCTGGGATGGATTCTTTAGGAGTTGTCTTTGTTTGTTCCAAAGTGCAGGTCTGGAACATAGAGGTGGAATCTTCCCTGGACATTACAGCATCCAAAAGAAGAAAATATTCTATATATATAATAAAAATTAACAGGTAATGATCCCAAATGTACAAGTGCTACCTAGCAATGTATGGAGTGTTTCTCATAACTGCCATCCCTCAGCCTCCATGAATATGCTGGGATATGCTCTATACATCTCTTGAGATTGCTATATAATGCTATATCTAATTATCTATCTTGGGTTTTTCCATAATGACCATCAACATAATATTTAAGAGCTGGTTATCTGCTGGTATCATATCTACTATGAGGTTCTTTCTACAAAGGACGTTATATACTGTAAGATGTATAGCCAGTCTCATTTACAATACAACCACCGGAGTAATTTCTTGATTTAGCCAGTTGATATCATACCTCATTTTTTTCTTTCAGCTTTGTGATCATAACAATGACAGGGCTGTCTTCCTGCCAAACCATCTGCCAAAAATCATTCACGGTATTTATCATGGGACCCTGAGTTGCAATGAAGGACTTCTCCTTGCCACCGTAACCCTGGTTTAGAAACACACACAGAAGTATTTGATTTAAAGTCATGCCATGGTGAAAGTTCCAAAGAAAGAAATGGGAATCTAGACCACAAGATAAATTAAAACTGAACGCCTGCGTGACCTGACACAGCTGGTCAAAAATTGTCCAGTGGAACAGTTTTCTGCTGGAAAATTCTTGAATTTGATGTAACCCAAATATTCCATTGTAATGTGCTGATTTTGTTGAAACTTCCCTGCCTGCCTGGTTTCCTGCCAGCCCGCCCAGCTCCCTGGTTTCCTGGCCTGCTTGCTTGGCTGACCAGCTTGTCAAGCTCCTTGTTTGGTGGGCAGGTGGGCTTCCTGGCTCCCTGGTAGCTGGTTCTCCATCTGTCCAACTTGTTGGCTCCCTGCCTGGTAGCTGGGCTGTCTCTCTTTGCTTGGCTCCCTAGATGGCTGGCTCCCTGGTTGCCTGACTCCCTGGCTGCCCAACTCCCAGACTGCTTGGTCACCTTGCTGGGCAAATGGCGAGCTGGCAAGGCAGCCGGCTTCCCTGTTGTCCAGTGCCAAAATGGATTGTTCCATTTCACATGAAATTCCTCAATGTCAATATTTTGTGCGGATGCAGAATGAAACAAAATGAAATATTGACACTGCAGAATTTCCCACAAAATGGAAATTCCCTTTTCTGGCCAGCTCTACCTGTTAGTTAGTATTTCTGCTGTATTCAAAGGATGATTTTGTTAGCAACAGGCTATAAAAAACAAATGAGCGAGAACAGAATACCATGAAGATTTATGAAGGGAAAAGAGATTTTGAATACATAAATCCTTACAGATTCAGACGCTCCAATTTATACTTGCTAAGTAGAAAATGCCTCTGAGACCTTATATGTGGGACATTCTGTCAGGATAGCGTGAACCTTGGGACACACTGAAAATTATAAGCAAGCAAAGGAAAGAAGGAGTGAGTGGGGAAATGAATGAGTCATGTCTGTATTCATCTTTATCATGTGAAATGGAAAACTTGTGAACTTGTACACTGAACTTGGGTCTTGCACTAAAGAAGGAATTCTTTTAAGCCTTGTTAGCCAGAGAAGGTGGTGGCAACCTCAAAAAGGAATGAATTATTAAAGAATAAAATGATTGGCAGAGCTAGAGATTGTAACTTTGCTTCTCTCTTCAGTGAAACCATTTTCACAACCGCAGGGACAATGGAACAATCCACTGACTTACCCATTACACAGTAAAATGGGGCAGATCCTCAACTGGTATGAATTATCATAGCTGTATTGAGTGATATGCCCCAACATCTCGTCAATGACAGGTGTGTCAGAATGTTCAGACAGTCGAGAATACTGAAGAAGCGACAAAGGGTGCTGTGGCACCTTATAGACTAACAGACGTATTGGAGCATAAGCTTTCCTGGGTGAATACCCACTTCGTCGGATGCATGCACACCCACGAAAGCTTATGCTCCAATACGTCTGTTAGTCTATAAGGTGCCACAGGACTCTTTGTCGCTTCTACAGATCCAGACTAACACGGCTACCCCTCTGATACTTGAGAATACTGAAGTGTCTAAGGTGCTTTACAATATTCTGTAACTTCATGTGAAATTTAATTTAGTCACTGTTACATTTTTTTGAAATCATTGACAATGTTACCAGTGTCAGCAATATGAAACACCATGGTACTTCATCCCCTGGAGGGAAGGAATATCTCACATGATTCAATACATGGCCTAATTTCTCTCACTGATTTAAAAGCACTATTAATGCTCTTTAAATAGAATCATTCTCCTTAACTATAATGATGTCTGTGATGCAAAGCCTTGACAGTACAGATGTAAAGTGATGAAGGGGGTGAGGGGACTGTGTGTGTATATGTGTATATATTTATGTATTGCTATTTTAAAAAAGCAGAATGACTTCCTTTGTGGAGTGGAATGGTGTGAGGTTCTGGAACAGCTTCCCATTAGGAGTACTGGGGGCAAACAACCAAACTAGTTTTAAGATAGAGCTTGATGCTAAGTTTATGAATGGGATTATATACTGGGGCTGGCTGCGACAGGAGTGGGCTGGACTTGATGATAGGAGGTCCCTTCCAGAGCTATGTCATACGTGAGCATAGATTAAATATGTACATAACTCGTGGGTGCTTTATTATAAACACCCCATCGGGACCACTTTATCTCACCAATAGTGAGAGAAAGGTAGGGTAGACTTTATCCTTATATCATACGAGGTGAAGTTGACAGAAATAAAAGGAGAGTGGAGCCCTAACGGAATCAACTCTTCAGCTGGAAAACAGAATACTGTCTCAGGAGCACACAAATAACGTGTGTTTACTTACCCTAATGTAGTTAGCATTTATGTAGGTGCTCAAGGAGTCAGCCGGATTCTTTGGTTTCAAACACACTCTGCTTAGCGGATCTAAGAGGTCAGAAAAGATGGAAATTGAAAAGAAAATCACAAAGAGAAGATTTCTATTGAGAATCGCAGAAGTGAATCAAAGACTAGTTGGAGCAAAATAATCTACTATTATCTCAGTGCTGCATTTTGCATTTTTGGTGAAATTCACTCCTAGACAGAGGGTTTATAAAAGGCCTAAACACCATGTAAGTCCCATTGACACCTGTGTTCTGAGAGCTTAAGTGAGCCTTAAATCAGGCAAAGGCATTGTGTTGATCCTTCTGCGCAGGGTGAATTGTCTTTTTGTATAGAAGGAATGTTCACTGTAACTCAACATACAAACATTTCATTTCAATAGGTGTCTTCTATCTGGAGAAATGTATAGCCAAACTATAAGAACATTTTCCTTCAATTGACTATTATTTTGGGGCAGCTCCTATTCCCAGCTTCCACCAGGGCCTTGGAGGGTCCTAGCTGGACTGGGACAGAAGCAATTCTGTTGAGCACAGGGCTGATGGGATGCTAAATCCCTATACAGGGGATTTTAAATCTCTTGTGCATCATGGAGCTGTGCTCATGGGGAATCTCTTCACCCTAGGGGGTTTGAACGGGGCCAGAAGTTTCTCACCAGTTACATAGATCTACTCAATAGTCCTCTCACAAAAAGACACAGGGAGGAGGGTGCATAGGAGCCCACACTGTAACTGCCTAGCAGTTACTACTTTACCCTCCTCCACTCATTTTCTGCACAAATGTAGTCCCTTCAACAAAATCAAACGGAAACCGTGTTCTCTCACATCTGGGGTGAAAAAAAGGAGACCTTTCTCTGGCAGATTGCTTAGACAAATAACATAAAAGTAGCAGCTGTTTGAAGTTACCATATCTACTCTGGTGGAAACAGTCCCTGGATAGATGATTAGTGGGTGGAATCCAAGCAAGATGTAAAAAGGTGTATGCAAGTTGAATTGTGGAACCAGCATATATATGTTATTTTATCTGTTGGTAAAATCTAGTATTCTCACAGCATTGCATTTGGAGTTCTAGGCTATATCTTCGTATAGAACAAAAGGGATGGGGGGAGGGATAGCTCAGTGGTTTGAGCATTGGCCTGCTAAACCCAGGATTGTGAGTTCAATCCTTGAGGGGGCCATTTAGGGATCTGGGGCAAAAAAATTGGGGATTGGTCCTGCTTTGAGCAGGGGGTTGGACTAGATGACCTCCTAAGGTCCCTGATATTCTATGATTCTATGACAGTGGGCCTGATCCTTTACATGCGATATGCTTAACTCCAACTGAAATCAACAGGAGTCCATTGCTTGGAGCCACAGCAGGGTTTAGGACCATGTTTTATAAAAGATACTTCTCAGAATATGAAACTGCATTTATGTCCTTCAGTTCAGGCTACATACAGTACAAGCAGGAAGGCTTTCTCATTTCATATGTTCGGAGAGAGTAAAATGAACCCTAGTTAGCCTGTGTTAAAAATGTCTGTTTGCCTTCCCAAACCTCTTCACGTAGAGATTTTTTTTTCTTTCCCTTAACCACATGAGGACAGGAAACCTCTCATTCCTTTTCAGTACAGAGTGATTATTAGCCATTTCCACAAACGCCTTAGGCTATATGGCCTTGGAAAAACACCCACTTCCTTTAGCTTTCACAATGCCTATGATCCTGATGTAGCCTGACCTCTACCCTAAAAATGCTCTTAAGAAGAAGACTCAGCCTCCAGGCTGTTTAAATATTTTTCATGCTGAATTTCCCCAGATATTAATGGATCGCTAAATATTTTATTAAGATCTTTTTTATTATTCCAATCAACTAAGTGACCACTATTTGAAAATCATAATGTTGCATACATTAACAATCACTCCCAGATATTGATTGTTTAGAAAATGGATATATGGTATCTATGCAACTTTGTTTAAGGAGCAGTGGGCATTACTCTGTTATTCACAAGTGGGAGTAGATAAATTACCCATGTTAGTGATCTTTTAGACAAGAATGGTAAAGACTCAGGATCTGGTGTGAGGACAGCAGATGTATCTCACGGGGTGGTTGTGATGTTAAATTCATTAATGTTTGTAAAACACTTTGAGATACAGACGACGCTATGAAAGTGCTGAGTATCATAATTATGAATGCTTGCAGGTGGAAGTGGCATTTAAACAAAGGACCCCATCTTGTACTCTTTACAGAGGTAAAATTACCATTGCCTTCTTTCATGTTCCCCAGTAACATATGGGAAGCTCCCACTTTCTCCGTCTTTAAGAAATGACTAATATCCCATTTTTGTCATGAAGCATGCAAGCTTCAAAGGTCATATCCCACTCTATATATGTCCTGGCTTGTATGCTCTTTTTTCTCCCTGCTCTTTTTTTGTATTCCTTTAGACTGTAAACCCTCTGGGTATCAGGCTATATTATCATTTACAATATACTTCACATGATTACTAATAATAAATCATTCATTAATATTGTCCCCAGTCCTGACTCCCTTACTCAACAGATGCTCTTAAGTGTGCAAAAGGCTGTTTTCATGGTACTGATCTTTAGGAGCCAAAAAAGAGAAATTTGTTCACATATTTGCTTAATTCTGCAGACTGAGGCGTCTCACAAAACTTTTGATAGACATCTAACCTTTTAAGTCATCTATCCCTAATTATTTGGCTAATAATTTGACTAATTATTTGGCTAATATTATAAGGTGGAATTTGAAAATATTGTATGAGTTGTGGATCTTTATTCATGCAGCAAATTTCATAATTGGTTCAAAATTCCAGTTGTATAAAACACCTTTAAACCATGCATAATCTTTTATCACATCTGAATCACTTTTCAAACTACCAACATATTGCCCACTGGAAAAATATCTCATTGATTCAAGGTATGTAAATATATGCATGTATTATAGCCTATATTTCAGTGCTATAAAGTAAAGATTCAATTATATTCCACATGTAAAAGTGATCATTTCTACCTGCTCAAAAATAATGCTACCCTCATATGCATTTAGGTTATATATTGATACAACTTTAGGTTTGCCAATTTTGGTTGGATGTATTCCTGGAGGTTTCATCATATGACATAATCTTTAATTAAAGATTAATTTTTAATTCCTGGGGACTCCAGGACAATCCTGGAGTGTTGGCTTAAATATCAGGGTATGGTTGACTGTACCCAGATTCATTTATTGATTCAGGTGAACATAAAAAACTACCTTGATGCATCTGTGCTGAAATGTTTTTTCCTCCCACTAAAAAAATTAAGACTCTTTTAGAGCCTGCTCACCATCCTATTGACTTTAAAAGGGAGCAGGATCGGAGAAATAATGATAGAACACAATCAATGTCAGAAATGTAGTAAAAGCTCAAGGGAGATTGAGGATTTTCAGCTTCAAAAGAATTGTTTCATGGCATCCAGAGACGACCCATGCCTGACGATAGGTGTGTGTGTGTGGTGCGGTGGGGCAGAGTTAGTAAGCATGCTCAATCCGTGTAAGCATGCTCAGTACAAGCCAGGCAGCAAATCTGGGGGTCACATGACCCCAGATGCCCTCCCCCATGTGTCACCTCTGATGGCATCTGTTTATAAACTGGCACAAGGAAGCACTTTGTTCACTTGATTTAAATTTAAGTTAAAAAAAATTATTGTCTTTGAACTTGGGGATACTTTACCATATCATTGTAAAACTCCTAGCACAGGGGTGGCCAGCTTGAGCCTGAGAAGGAGCCAGAATTTACCAATGTACATTGCCAAAGAGCCACAGTAATACGTCAGCAGCCCCTCCCATCAGCTTCCCCCCATCTCCCAGCGCCTCCCGCCCACCTGCAGCCCCACCAATAAGCGCCTCTCCCTCTCTCCCCACACCTCCTGATCACCTGTTTCGTGGCGTGCAGTAGGTTCTGGGGGGAGGGGAAGGAGCGAGTGAATGGCAGGCTCAGGGGAGAGGGCGGGGCCTGTGGCAGAGCCAGGGGTTGAGCAGTGAGCACCCCCTGGAACAGTGGAAAGTTGGTGCCTGTAGCTCCAGCCCTGGAGTCGGTGCCTATACAAGGAGTTGCATATTAACTTCTGAAGAGCCGCATGTGGCTCCGGAACCACAGGATGGCCACCCTGTCTAACATTTTCTAGGTATCTTACAGTGAAATTCCAGCGTTTGTCTAGAAGTACAGAGTATTTTATTCTGCAATTGAAAAATCTTTCCTTAAAAGTATTTTGGATCAGCTATAATTACAATTTTCTATTAAGAAATAAATTTCATTAGGTATTCATTACCCTCCATATTAAAGAATAGGACAAAATAGTGCTTATTCATGCCAACCTGCCCCAATACAGTCTGTCACTTAACAGCTTGACAGCATTATTTCTTAGAAAATGAGAAACTTTTCAGCAGCAGAAAGGGTGGAGCGCCAGAACATGGACATTTTCAGGAGAAAATTAATTATTTCAAACATCACTTGTCACTACAGGTGCCCTAGTTCAAGAGACGCACCCAGCGCTTGGAATGGAAAAGCTGACACAAGAGTACTGAGCAGGAAACTGGGAAGGCTGTTCTATTAAACCATTCAAATCATTTCCAAACCCTTGGGGTCTGGGAGTGGAGCATTTGTGTATTTATCAGAATGTGCCTAGATCCCAAAAATATCTTCGTAGAAGAGCACAAGGCATTTCTTTTGAACTAATACATGAGCGATCTGTTATCCTCATTTTCTCTTGATTTCTGTAAAAGGCAATAATATCTGTCTGAGACTCTAGCTGTTATCCAGCGCATGTCAACGAAAAGTGCATCCAGAAGTTAATGACACCTTTTCCAATTACAATGCAAGTGAAAATACAAAGGCATTCCGATTCTTAAGAGTCATTGACTACTGCTACACTGTAGCTACTCAATTCAAATACAAACAAACTAGAGTGTAATTTAATGCACTGTATCTACAGGGTACATTCTGTGGGTGTATACACAATGGTAGCAGCAGGAGATTTAACACTCAGAATTATATGAAGAGAGAATGCATTGTTTTGTTAAGGGGCTGGCATATCAACAGATTGGAGGCACTGGATGAAATTCTGGCCCAAATGAAGTCAATAGGAGTTTAGTGTATATCCTTTTTATATTGGGCTAAATTCAGGGCGTAGTCTTCTGGACTTTCATTATGTAAGTGACACCAATTTAGACTCATTTACCAATGTGTAACTTACATCCTTGTATACGGTACCTCTGTATGTGGCCCACCGACCATAATGGGTGAAATGCTGGTCCTCTTGAGGTTAATTAGGGTTTTGCCATTGACTTCAGGGGGCTCAGAATTTCACCCAACGTGTTTCGTTTCCAATAATATATCAGATCCCTAATAAAATAATACTTTTGACGGCCAACATCCTTCGTTAATTTGCCTGCAAATCCCTTTTACAGTGTGATCAAACTATAATTCAGTTAGGTGCACAGAGAACATTCTTACTATTTAGAATGTGTGAAATGCATAGAATATACTTTGCTCAGGATTACCTCACTGAGCAACGTGTATGACTGCACATAACTGCAAGGACATTATTGCTAGAGCTGGTTGGAAAACAGAATTTCAGTTTCATGGGAAATGTCAACATTTTGAATTTTGTTTTCATTTTGAATCGTAACAAAAAGCTGGAATTTAGAAATTTCCCATGGAACAGAAATTCTGGTGGATTCTGAGTCAGAGCCATAGAAACATTTCATTTCAAACTGTTATATATCATTTAAAAGTATAATCAAATTAATGTAGTGTAATAAAAAAGTCAAAATGAAATTAAATAAAAGAAAAGTAAAACATTCCAACATCACAGAAATTAAATGAGAAAGTCAAAACAAAACATTTTTACTTTCTTCCAGCAAAAATGTAATTGAAAATTATATGTTCCCACAAAATTCTTCTATGTCAATGGAACTGTATTTTTGATGAAAAACTTCCATCAGAAAATGCTGACTAGCTCAATTTATAATGAAGTAATTTTTACAATTATGGGAAATGCATCACTAGATCAATGAAAACACAGAAGCAATACAAGAAATTAACAACAATAATGTTAACAGCAACTCTGAGATAGTAGTATAAGGGTAGTTATTTCGCTAAAAGAGATGGATTCCAACAATGCGACACACCAGTAGGAGAAGAAAAGGAGCAAGAGAAGGAGAACCAGTATAAATGAATGACTACTAGAGAAGATTTGAGGGCACATTGGTTTATTTAGTCTGAATCACTCAGTATCAGACAGTAAAGGATAAGGTTCTCTTACTCATTCAGGGTCCAGCCTTGCAGTCACATAAGTTGACTAGACAGAACTCAGTGGGAGTTCTAGAGTCATAGAGTTTAAAGCTAGAAGGGATCCTTAGATCATCTAATCTGGTCTCCTGCATATCACAAACCACCAACATCACCCAGCACTCACACACTTACCCAACAATTGAAATGAGACCAAAGTATTACAGCCCACAGGAGACTAGATTATTATGTGTCATAGGCAGAGAATAGGCGGGACCAAGGTGCAACAGTGCCCAAGGTCCCCTCAAGGCCACAGTTCTGCATGTGTAAGGCTGGCAGGATTGGTCCCTCACTGTAGATAGAATACAGATAAATTATTTAAATTAGGGCTGTCAAGCGATTAAAAAAATTAATCGCGATTAATCACGTGATTAATCGTGCTGTTAAACAATAATAGAATACCATTTAGTTAAATATTTTGGGATGTTTTCTACATTTTCAAATATATTGATTTCTATTAGAACACAGAATACAAAGTGTACAGTGCTCACTTTATAATTTTAATTATAAATATTTGCACTGTAAAAAAAAAAGAAATAGTATTTTCAATTCCCCCATTACAAGAACTGTAGTGCAATCCCTTTATCACGAAAGTTGAATGTACAAATATAGAATTATGTACAAAAATAATTGCATTCAAAAACAAAACAATGTAAAACTGTAGAGCCTACAAGTCCACTCAGTCTTACTTCTTGTTCAGCCAATTGTTCAGACAAACAAGTTTGTTTACATTTGCAGGAGGTAATGCTGCCCGCTTCTTGTTTACAATGTCACCTGAAAGTGAGAACAGGTGTTGGCATGGCATTATTGTAGCCAGCGTTGCAAGATATTTACATGCCAGATGTGCTAAAGATTCATATGTCCCTTCATGCTTCAACCACCATTCCAGACGACGTGTCCATGCCGATGACGGGTTCTGCTCGATAACGATCCAAAGCAGTGCGGACCGACACATGTTCATTTTCATCATCTGAGTCAGATGCCACCAGCAGAAGGTTTATTTTCTTTTTTGATGGTTCAGGTTCTGTAGTTTCCGCATCAGAGTGTTGCTCATTTAAGACTTCTGAGTGGACTTGTAGGTTCTAAAGTGTTACGTTGTTTTGTTTTTGAGTGCAGTTAGGTAACAAAAAAAATCTACATTTGTAAGATGCACTTTCACGATAAAAAGAACAGGATTACTTGTGGCACCTTAGAGACTAACAAATTTATTTCAGCATAAGCTTTCGTGGGCTACAGCTCACTTCATCAGATGCACAGAATGGAACACACAGTAAGCAGATATTTATACATTCAGAGAAACATGAAAAGGTGGAAATACCTATACCAACTCTAAGAGGCTAATTAATTAAGAGGAACTATATCAGCAGGGGGAAAAAACTTTTGAAGTGATAATCAAGATGCCCCATTTCGGACAGTTGACACAAAGGTGTGAGTGAGAATAGTTAACTAGGGGAAATAGATTCATTACGTTAATTGAATAACTGATATAGTTCCTCTTAATTAATTAGCCTCTTAGAGTTGGTATAGATACTTCCACCTTTTCATGTTTCTCTGAATGTATAAATATCTGCTTACTGTGTGTTCCATTCTATGTATCTGATGAAGTGAGCTGTAGCCCATGAAAGCTTATGCTGAAATAAATTTGTTAGTCTCTAAGGTGCCACAATTAATCCTGTTCTTTTTGCTGACAGACTAACACGGCTGCTACTCTGAAACCTTTCACGATAAAGAGAATGCACTACAGTATTTGTATGAGGTGAATTGAAAAATACTATTTATTTTATCGTTTTTACACTGCAAACATTTATAATAAAAATAATAATATAAAGTGAGCACTGTACACTTCGTATTCTGTGTTGTAATTGAAATCAATATATTTGAAAAGGTAGAAAAACATCCAAAAATGTTTAATACATTTAAATTGGTATTCTATTGTTTAACAGTGCAATTAAAGCTGCGATTAATTGCAATTTTAAAAAAAATCATGATTAATTTTTTTGAGTTAATCACATGAGTTAACTGCGATTAATCGACAGCCCTAATTTAAATATGTACAAAATGTCCCCCATTAAAAAAAAAAGACCATTAGGCTTCCTACAAATCTACAAGCAGAGTTATATTAATAAAATGGGACTAAATTTCACACTAAAAAGCATTGTTTAAATACACTTACTTGGCAAAATTGTTTTATAACGGTTTTTAGTTCCGTGACTTGGGATGGCAATTTCTTTGGGATCCACAAAATTCATTGGTATTTCCTATAGAAATAAATTAGATCAGATTGGTGTTTCTAAAGAAGTCATGCAGGAAATTATCACTAGAAGGCCATCTGCTGCTTCACAACTATCTGTTGACATCAAAGTATTAACAAAAAAACTGGTTCCCACCTCCAGCCTGTCAACACCCTTCCTTTAATAAACACAAGAGCTGCACATTGAAGGGTTGACTTCCGAGGAATAGTTCTGATGAATTATTAAAAGCAAAGGTTTTTATGAGGTTATAAAATAGGTTAAACACAACAGTTTAAGAAGAAGGGGGTTGAAAATTTGCTACAGTGGAAAAGAGCAAGGATTTACAAACTGTAGCTAAAAACTACGTTCTGTGAGAATGCCCTCAAGATTTCTACATAGTAATGCTTAACATTCACATAAAACTTTTGATGTGTAGATTGCAAATCCCTTAACAAGGGTGGGTTAAGCACCTTATCCCCATTTTACAGACACGGAAGCTAAGGCATAGAATTAAGTGACTTACCCAATGACACACAGTGAATTGGGGGACTGTCAAAAACTGAACTTAAATCTCCTGCCTCCAAATCTGGTGCCCTAACCAGTGAACCTTTCAGCCTCCTTTAAAACCTCATTCTGGAGGCTGGAATTTGACCTTCAGAAAATTCAAATTATTTTGATGTGAAACCATTAGCGTTACTAGAGGGTCTCACACTTCCTTGCTTATCTAGGCCGAGCTGTACAACCAATGAAAGAGAGCAGAATATTAAACTGCTGCCCGTGAGGTGTATAGGCAGCAGCAGAGGGCAGCAGAGAGATTCCTCAGCCTGCTGTGCCAAACGGGCACTCCATAGAACAGATTTTCCTCATGCTTGCAGAGCTGCAAATCAGGCTTTTCTGATTTTCACCACCATCAGTAGGGCTCAGCCCACTGATGCCCAGAACAGCCTCTGAAATTCTGGTTTCGGTGCCACACGCCACAGCTTATGTGAGTGCTAAGGCAGCGGCAGAATTGTCTGTTGCAAGCAGGGTAGTGGGAGGGGTAGGAACACAGTCTCTGTCCCTGAACCCAAGTGCCCTGCCCCTCCTAGAGCACTGCTTATCTGAGGCTCTCAAAGTGCTTCCCAGACCTGAGGGAATTCACTCTCCTTCCCCGCTGTGCCAACAGGAGCAAAGGAAAATAAGATTAATTACAGTCAGTTCTGCTGCCATGATTTCCTCCTGCTCCCCACTCTGTTCCTGACCTCCCCACCAGCCAGGCTTGCAACCTTCATGTTAATGTTTTTACTCCCCCCCAACACACAGACTGCCACTGAATCCTTTCTGATCTCCATTCTTGCCTCTTCCCCACCTCCACCACTAAACCTTGCTCCCTGCCTTGGTCTTCTCTCTCCTTGGCTCCTACAGCCTCCTCCTCTCTGATATTGCTGCCTCTCCCCTTGTTCTCCCTCAGCCCAGACAAAGTGCAACTGCTAAAATCACATCCCTCCCTTGCCGCTCTGCTCATGTCACTCACTTCAAATCCCTACACCACCCTCCCTGTGCCTCCTGAATCAAGGGCAGACTTCTCTTCACATGCAAGACCTACCCAACTTCACTTCCGCCTCCTTCTTCTTTTGCTCTCCCATGCTCAGCCGCAGCCTCTTCCTCACCAGCCCACGGAAACCTCCCCATCACCTGTACGCTGCCTTCCATGCCCCTTCCCCTTCTGCATGGAACAGTCTCTCCCACGTCTCATGTGTCACATGACCTCCTGCTCCTTCTTCACATCTCTCCCCAGAGCTCACACCTCCTTACAGTGACCTTGCGAGATCCCTGCATACAGCCCCTGATGTACTCTGGACCTGAACTATTCCAACAGAGTCTGGACTGGATTGTGAGTTCCTTGGGGCAGGTACTGTTTTCTTTTATGTTAGCTATAGCTTCTCTGGTGCAGTTCTGCACTGTTGGTACAAACATCTCTGGCACTTTGAAACTGAAAAAACACTTTATTGCTTATGCAGGTCAAGTTGTACAGTCAACGAGAGAGAGCAGTGTATTTAGATGCTGCCTGTGATATGTGTAGTCAGGAGAGAACGCCAGAGAGATTCCTCAGCCTACAGCCCCAAATAGGCTCTGTGGACCTGAGTAGTGGAAATCAAATCAAGGTTTTCCAGTTTTCAACAAAACCAACAGGATTCTGCCCATTGAAGCCTAGAACATCCCCTGAAATTTTGGAATTGGTCAGATGCAGCATTCAGAAGTTATCACATTATAGACAGACACAGAAATGCCATCAAGTTGAACATAGAGCCTTGCTTTTCTGGTCCAGTTAATCACTTGAGACCTATAAACGCTTACTACTGGTTGTGGGGTTTACTCAGTGGGACTACTCCCAGGCGTAATGTTTGTATGTAGGGCCAAGACCATAAACAGCTCTCTAAATGTACACGGTGCTCTACAAATATAGATATGGCACTTAATCTTTATGCTTATCTATAAAAGGCAAGAGAAGACAAAGGACTAAGAGTTTAAGTAAGAGATTATGTGGGGATAATGTACCTGCTAACCCGTGCAATCCAAAATGCAACAGATTTCAAATGAGCATTAATTTATAAACATTTGCATATATTTGCATACTGTTGTGTTTCTTGCATTTGCTACCAGAAAATAAATCAATGAAAAATTCTTTAGCAGCTCTTGTTTTTATTGAATTCTCTCTGGCCCATTTCACTCATTCACATTCACTCTGCTCTCGCCCATATTCAAATTCACTAAGGCTAGGTCTTCACTACCCGCCGGATCGGAGGGTAGAGATCGATCCCCAAAAGCACTCCCCGTCGACTCCGGTACTCCAGCTTGTGAGAGGCACAAGTGGAGTCGACGGGGGAGCAGCAGCGGTCAACTCCCCGGCGTGAGGACGGCCAGGTAAGTTGATCTAAGATACGCCAACTTCAGCTACACTATTCGCATAGCTGAAGTTGCGTATTTTAGATCGACCCACCCCCTGCTAGTGTAGACCAGGGCTAAGTCTGCACACTTCATACAATATCATCTGCACTCCACATGTGCTCATCCACACATTCAATCACATGCATCTACCCTGACCTCATCCATATGCATCCATACTCTGCACCCACATCATCCCCTACCACAAGCATACTTTACACATACAATTTATTCACTCTGCATTCATTCATTTCCTTCCCCTGGCACAACAGCAGTGAAAGCAGGAGCAGAACAGGAATTCCTCCACCCACCTAGGCAAAGGTAGCTCAAATGTAGGACTTGCCTTATACAGCATTTTCCTGGGCTGAGTTTCTGCCCAGATTTGAGGCTTCTTCACTACAACAAAACTCTCTCCATTTGGCGTGGGGTTGTCCTTGGCCCTGTGTGATGGGGTGTACTCCCCACACCAGCCCTGCAATAGCTTAATTAAGCCAAGTAGGCCCAACCAGCCAACTGAGCTGCAAACAGGGGAGATTTAGGCTGTGTGATGTGAGTTAATTAGGAGGAAGCTCACCTTTGAGGGAACAGGCAGGGCTTCTATAAAGCCAGGAGGCTGGCAGGGAGAAGTCTCCAGTCCCTCTCTCTGATGGACGGGAGAAGAAACATGGTAGGAAGGAGTCCAGGGGCGAGAACATTAAGGTTGGTATAAATGCAGACCGTGACTGTTCAATTCAGGGCCCTGGACTGGAACCCAGAGTAGAGGGTGGGCCTGAGTTCCCCTACTAACCATGGCAAATATTTAAAATTATTTCAATTTAAACGACCTGGCACACTGTTGGTAAAACAAACATGGGATTTTTTTGAAGCAGATGACTTGCTTCATAAACCGTGTCTCGTTAAAGATGAAATATAAAGATTTTACTGATCTGAGATCATTTATAATGAAAACTATTTTGGGTCCAAGATAACATCATCTCTTTTATTGACTTATGTATGCAGAATTCAAAAGAGAGAAAAGCCCATGAAACCACATGCCCTAGCATGTTTAATAAAAATGAGTTTGTTCATATTCATTTGTTATACCTCAAACATACTCAAGAGGGTTGTATACATCTTCTCATTCCCATTTGCCCTGGTAGTGTACACATTTCTTGCATTTATTAGACTAGCACTATTAAAATTGCCTTAAAATATTAAATATATGGAGATATGCCTATCTCATAGAACTGGAAGGACCTTGAAACATCATTGAGTCCAGTCCCCTGCCTTCACTAGCAGAACCAAGTACTGTCCCCGGACAGATTTTTGCCCCAGATCCCTAAATGGCCCCCTCAAGGATTGAACTCACAACCCTGGGTTTAGCAGGCCAATACTCAAACCACTGAGCTATCCCTCCCCCTTGCCTTGCAAGGTTTGTTTTGTTTTGCTTTTTTCCCCAATGAAAAATGGGCTCACCATGAATTCTGTTTGAAGCAAATGAGAGCATGTGACGGTATCTCGCAGCTGCTGTCTTGTCAGGACCCGACTAGCTGACTGTAGATATTCCATTGCTACTTTTTCTCGTGGGGTAGGTACAGCGACAAAAGGTTCGACATTTCCCAAACTGCTCATGTCCAGAGTCAGGGAGACGTTGGAGCCTCGCCTATAGTGAAAAATAACAATACATTTATATTAGCTCCCTATCTAATAGTTATAAAATTGTATAATAACTCTATGCTCCTGAACCTGAATTACTTACGCACTTTAAATTTCCATGGTAGCCATTGGGAGTTTTAGGTATGCACAGAATGCAAAATTGGCTTCAGTGGAAGTTTTCGGTAGGCTAAGAAGCCATAGCATGGCAGATAATTCTGGACCTGATCTTTCAATCACTCATACATGTGAGTGATCCCACTGAATGGAACTACTCACAGTTTGTAAATCATACACGTAAGTATTTACAGGATCAGGGCCTCTGTTTGTGGCACATTTGACTGGAAGGATATAAAAAGAGAACAGCATTAAGTAACCATTTCTACATGATGGGCACATCGAACTGCAAAAGCCAGATTCTTAATAGTAAATGCCCGGTCATGACTAGAGCAAGGTCCAAAACAAAACCTTGGGTTTGTAGACATGAAATTTGAGAACTTTCTGAATTCCAAAGTTCTGAACTTTGTGGCTTAGGCCCAACTCTAATAACAATTTGTGAAAATAAGGGAAAACAAGTGACAATTTAGCAAAAACAGATAATTTTTAACCTATTCTGAAGAAATTGTATTCAATGTTATATTTTATATCTGTAGGGGAGAAGACTACTGTGTAAGAACTTGAATATTGGGGACTTATCTGCTGTTGATATCAATGTAAAATTCCTCTGGCGTATTCTCTTTTGACATATTAATATTGTAATATGCTGACTTGACTTGCATAGTCAGCTGAACATGCAAGATTTTATGCAGTATAGATAAACTGTGCACTTAAGGCCTGTTCAAAGTCCATTGAAGTCAATGGAAATCTTTCCACTGCGTTCAATGGGCTTTGGATCAGGCCTATAATAAAAAGTGGTGTTAAACAGAATATTCTGTTTAACAAAAATATTATCTATAAAAGGTCTCAAATTAAAATGCAATGTTAATAATGTAAATTACTCAGAAACTCCCCACAAGGTAGAGACATCATGCAAAGCAAAAAGCAACAAGAAAATTCCCCATCTGGCCACTTATTCAATATCTCAAAAATGTTTGAATTTAGTGCTTGTGAAATGTGTGAAGTGATAACTCTAGAGAATACAATAAATCAGGTACAGTGTGGGCAGTGGTGGTGAAAACTATAAAACCTCACTTTTGCCTATTGACAATATGCCTCAACTCTGATATGAAGGGGATGTTTAATCTTGATTCCCATTCAATTGATGGCTTCTCTTCTAAAATTACCAACAAAGATGCCAAGTAGTGCCAGTTGTAATGGTGTTTTGCTGTAATGTAGAAACTTGCCCACTTAGAACTGGTCTGAAACCATCAACTCACTTTAGACTGGCCTCCGACATCAAATACATTAACTAGATACATCTGAGCTGATGACCTACAGATGAAATCCTCTGAATCCATCCTCTCAATACTTTTACACCGTCACCAAATAAGGTATTTAGGGATTCTTTGAATGCTGTCATGTAACCTTTAGTATTTTAAACAAACAGTACGACATTAAGTAAGTTTGATGGCAAGCTCTAAAAAAGCAGGGACCTCTGAAAGAAAAGTGTGTGTGTGTGTCGGGGCGGGGGGGGGGGGGTGAGGCGGGGCAGGGGGAAATTATGAAACCACCTAAACTATTCTAAATCATATTCTAGAATATAAACTACTCCATATGATCCATTAAATCCTCATGAATCTGAAATGCTAAAAGCAACCAGTCAGTGATATCAGTAAGAGTGGATTTCCAGATAAGGAAAAAAGTAATTGTTACCTAAATGATGTAAAAGTTACCCCATTTACAGCTCATGGAAATCAAATAAAGAGTAGACTGCCTGTAACTTTAACAATCTTCTCCGATGTGAAAGATGTCTAATGTATAGCACAGAGGAAGTGGGAGATTATAATATTAGCAGCAGACAAAAAGACAATGTATTTGTACGGTAGTATGTGGCTTATGGAAATAAATCTGTAGTAATTGTGACGGTGTCCCCCATAAAACTTTATGGGGAGATGCTTATAAATGTATATATGATGTAACTGAAATATGTTTTATGCTACATGTGCCATGTAACATATCTCTGTAAAAGTTATGATCTACTGAATCTATTCCTCCTGTTTGTATGCATGTATCATTGTTGTGGTTGAAGTTATGAATATTGATTGTATATTTGCTGGTTTTATACATAGCTTTTGTAAGAGCATGGGAGAGAGGAATGTGCAGATAAAGAGGCCAATCAAGAAACACTTAACAGACAATAGAGCTTGCAGACACCAATCCACATCTGAGCTTTGCCAGGGATGTGGCTTGGCTGGTAAAGAACTGAGTTGTGCATGGACATGTGACTTGCCCAGGTGATCCCAAAACTCCAGGGTAACATGATGCTACACAGGGAATGGGGAGAAAATCTATTTAAACCCTTGGAAGACCCCTCCATTTTGTCTTCAGATGGCTAAAGAGAGAGGCTCTCTTTCCCCCCAAGGACACACCTGAAAGAGACTGAACAAAGGACAAAGACAATAGAGGGTGTGAGCGATTGCTGGACCCAGGCTAGGAAGACCATAGCCTGTGAAAGAAAGAGACTGGAACTGGTGAGGTTTTTATCTGTGTTGAGTTTGATTAGACATAGACGTGCGTGTTTTATTTGATTTTACTTAGTAATTCACTTTGTTCTGTCTGTTACTACTTGGAATCACTTAAATCCTACTTTCTGTACTTATTAAAATTACTTCTTACTTATTAAGTTACCTGGAGTACGTGTTAGTACCTGGAGGGGGCAAACAGCTGTGCATATCTTTCTATCTTTGAAATAGAAGGCGAACTATTTATGAGTTTACCCTGAATAAGCTTTATACAGGGTAAAATGGATTTATTCAGGGTTTGAACCCCATTAGGAGTTGGGCACCTGGGTGGCAAAGACTGGGGCACATCCTGAGCTGCTTCCAGGCAGGCCTACAGCTGTTAGGGAACGTGGCTCGGACCTGGGTCTGTGTTTGCAGCAGATCAGCAGATCTGGCTCAAAACAGACAGGATTCTGGAGTCCCAAGCTGGAAAAGGCAGAGAAGCATGGGCAGAAGTTGCCTTGGCACACCAGGTGGCAGCTCCAAGGGGGTTTCTGTGATACCAACCCGCCACAGTAATACATTGCTTATTAAGAGGCCTTATTAATACAGTCCCACACTGTGAGGAATGTGGAGTCACCATCCCATTGGAAGTTTCAGCAGGCCAGCATTAGATTCAGAAACCTGCTCGCAGCCCCCCCAAGGGGCCTCGGACCCCTGGTCAAGAACTACTGGGCTAGGCTGCTTCACTTGGGAGGATGATAAGGCCCTCAGGAGTGGGAGGAAGATAAGAGTCTATCTGGGAACTGACATTTCCAGGACTTAGAAGAAAAGGATGGAGTTTGCTAGGGTAGTGAAGTTGAATGGATGGCACACGACGTGTGCTTGTACCAGCCATTGCCAAACAATCCATTGCCAAACTTTTGCAGAACCTAAAATTGTTGGAAAGTAGGCAGCTGTGGACTAGAGACTCAGTGGGAGAAGCTTGTAGCAGATAGGAGTGGCTAACAGCTCCTGCATGTGGGCAGTTACAGATATATATACCAGTCTCTTGCAGCTTGCCCAATGCTCCCTAGATTTAGAGTCCCCATCAACAGAGCACTATAGCTCAGATATAGAGCAATAGAAATGCAGCGTAGAAGTGCAATGACAGATAGGCACTTCACTCAGCAGCTGTCATTCAGCAGTGAGACACAAAAATCAACCATCTCTGAGGCAGTGGCTGCCCCCGCTCTTCAGAGCAGACACAGGGAATAGGTGGAATATAGATAAATTACTAGCTAAAACCACAGCAACATTTGATCTAATTAAAACTATATAACTGAGCACACAGTTGACAATCTAAAGGGATGTTGTACACAAAATAGTGTACTGCTAGGCATAGGTCAATGGTTCTCAACCACGGGTACTCAAACCTCTGATGGTACGCACAGCTCTTGAAGGGGGTATGGCAACTCATCTAGATCAGTGTTTCTCAACCTGGGGGTTGCAACACCCCTGGGACAAGCTTGGGGGGGGGGGGTCACAAGCAGGGCTGGCATTAGGAAGTGGCAAGAGGTCAGCTGCCCGGAGCCCCACACCACAGGAGGCCCCATGAGGATAACTTACATGCTTCAGTCCTGGGCCGTGGGGCTTGAGTTTGAGCACTGGGAGGTGGGACTCAGGCTTCAGACTCCTGAAACGGATACAGTAGTCTGGAAAGGTTGAGAACCACTGGCATAGATCATCTGACACTAATTGTTGTGTATTTGGTTGTTGTGGTAATAGCACCTTGTTGTTGCTATGGCAACTGAGTTAGATTATTAGGGGATAGCCCAGCCAGTTTTGGCTGGTTTTGGTTAGTTCAGTGTGTGAAAATAAAGGGCTGCTTTCATGGCTCAGAGCTCTCTGTGTCTCCAGTGATTTCTTCCTAAACCTGCTGCCCCAAGGATACAACAAAGTGGTGACGAGGATGGGATCCCTGTGCTGCCCCAGCAACAGAAGGAAGTAGAAGTCAAGGTAAAAAAGAAAAAGAGAAAGAAGAGAAAAATAAAACCTACCAAAATCTTTTAGCTGTTGGAAGGGGGTGAGAACTGGCTTATTGGCACTGACTGTGAAACCTGAAACTAAAACCATGACTACACTTACAGGGCCACTGGAACCTTTTGAAGAGAATATAGTGCAATGGCATGTGTATACTGAGCGTTTTGAGCTTTTTCGTTATTGCAAATGACATTACAGAAGAGAAGAAGGTGCCAATATTCTTAAGTGTTGGGGGGCTAAAACCTACTCCCTGCTACGCAGCTGACTACACCCTGTTAAGCCTGAGACCAAATCTTACAGTGACATTGTGGAAATCCTGGGGTCCCATTTTCCCCCCAAACCACTGGTAATTGCTGAAAGATATAGGTTCCACAAAAGAGACCAAAAAGAAAATGAAACAGTTGTACAATTTGTAGCAACTTTAAAAAGGCTAGCAGAACACTATGAATTTAAGGAGATGTTAAATGATGCCCTGCGTGACAGGTTAGTGTGTGGCCTGCACAGTGAAGCTATATGGAAGCGTCTATTGACAGAGGCTCAGCTTACCTTACAGAACGCAGTTGATATTGCAGTCTCCATGGAACTGGCTACAAAGAAGGTGCAATATATCGGTGCATCCCCTAGGGTGCATAAGGTGTCACAAGAACCTACCCACAAAACTGTGCAGAGTCAGGAATGTTACCGCTGTGGTAAGCCGGGTCACTAGGCATCAGAATGCTGGTGTAAGGACTTGGTGTGTCGACACTGTGGCAAAAAGGGACACATTGAGTGTGCCTGTAAACAAAAGAAAAAGAGGCCTGTGGTCTGGCCAACCAAAAAGGGAAACCCTGCATACCCTAGAGCAGACCCAGGATGACCAAGGTGACACCTCATCACAAGAAGAAGTGCCACTGCATGTTTTGTCTTTGGCAGTGGGCTCACATGGATACTGGGTAACCCCACTGTTGGAGGGCAAACCTATACGCATGGAACGGTGCAGCTGTCTCGCTGGTCTCCGAGACTGTGTATGAAGAAAAGCTACAGCATCTTCTGCTTAAGGCGACAAAAACTGTTCTGAAAACGTATACGGGAGAAGCTGTGCCCATGTTGGGCACTATTGATGTTAAGGTGGAGCTCAATGGACAGGCTGCTAAATTGCCACTGTTTGTGGTGAGAGGTAACTACCCAGCCTTAATGGGTAGGTCTTGGCTTGGGAAGATTCAGCTGAACTGGGCAGAAGTGCATCAGTCTGAAGACCACTATACTAGAAGAAACCAGTCTGGCCACTATACTAAGGAAACATGCTGCTATTTTTGGAGAGGATCTGGGAATTATGAAGGGAATCACTGTGACATTGAACATTAAACCTGACAGTCAACCAAAATATCTGAAAGCCCGAACTGTGCCATATGCCATCAGGCCGAAAGTTGAAGCAGACCTGGTGCACCTGGTCACCAATGGAGTCCTAATACCAGTTACCCATAGCCCATGGGCCACTCCTATCTTTCCAATAGTGAAGAAAGATGGCTTCCTCCGGATTTGTGGTGATTTTAAAGTCACTGTCAACCCGGTGTTGTGTGCAGAGCAATACCCACTTCCCCGCATCGATGACCTCTTCGCGGGCCTGGCTGGAGGACAAAAGTTCAATAAGATTGATCTGTGTCAAGCATATTTACAGCTGCACGTCGATGAAAAGTCCCAAGAGCTGTTGACTATTGTGACTCATAAGGGGCTATATTGATACTGTCGCCTACCCTTTGGAATAACGTCTGCTCCCGCCCTGTTCCAGAGGGCTATGGACCAGATCTTGTGTGGCTTGCTAGGAGTTCAGTGTTATCTGGACGACATCCTGGTCACTGGAAGGAATGAAGGGGATCACCTAAAGAATGTAGAGGCTACCCTACAAAGACTGGAAGAGTATGGTCTACGAGTCCACAAAGACAAGTGTGAATTCTTCCAGCCCTCTGTTGAATATCTGGGACACATCATTGATGCTGCGGGTCTTCATCAGGCCCCTGCAAAAGTTAAGGCTATTGTTGAGGCTCCCCCACCTCGAAATGTTAGCCAGCTGCGCTCGTTTCTAGGACTATTGAACTATTATAGGAAGTTCATCTCACAGTTTGCCACACTGCTAAAACCACTTCACGAACTCCTTGGGCAGGACAAGACCTGGAAGTGGACTGAAGCCTGTAATGTTGCATTTAACAAGGCTAAGGATGCACTGCTAAATTCTGAAGTTCTAACGCACTTTGATCCATCCTTACCCCTACAATTGGCCTGCAATGCCTCCCCTTATTGAGTGGGAGCAATCATGTCACACATTATGCCTTCGGGAGAAGAGAGACCTATTGCTTTTGCTTCATGCACTCTAAACAAAGCAGAAACAAACTATGCCCAAATCGAACGTGAGGCATTGGGGATTGTTTTGGAATTCGGAAGTTTCATCAGTACCTGTTTGGGCAAAAGTTTACTCTTCTTACAGACCATCGACCTCTGATATCAATTTTTGGACCCTACACAGGCATTCCCCCATTAGCTGCTAGTCGTATTCAACGTTGGGCATTGTTACTTTCAGCGCAAACATATGAAATCAAATATCGGAAATCCACTCTGCATGGCAATGCAGATGGTCTCTCAAGGTTGCCTTTGCCAGTCAAACATCAAGATACTGCCCAAAAGGAAATCTTCTATGTTGAACACATAGAGAATACACCCATCACTGCTACTCGGATAAAGAAGGCAACTCGTGTTGACCCAGTATTGTCCCAAGTTATGGACCTGGTGATGCACGGAAAATCTTGACGAACCTCTCTGGTCTCACCTGACTTTGTTACCTACATGTCCAGGAGGACGGAGTTATCGATCCAATCTGGTTGTTTGTTGTGGGGGAGACGTGTCATTATCCCACCACCACTGAGATCACAGATGTTAGAACAGCTACATTCCGGTCACTGTGGAATAGTGCGCATGAAGGAAATTGCACTAAGCTATTTTTGGTGGCCTGGATTGGACAGTGCTATTGAAGAGAAGGCAAGAGCTTGTATGTCATGGCTGGGTGTCAGGAATGTACCCGTGTGGGCACCCCTACATCCATGGGACTGGCCTGAAAACGTGGCAACGTGTTCATGTTGACTTCGCTGGCCCCCTTGAAGGAGGCATGTTCTTGGTGGTGGTAGATGTCCATTCTAAATGGCCAGAAGTCTCTATAATGCAGTCCACTACTGCAGAGAGTACTATCCAAAAACTACGGGGACTCTTTAGTCGTTTCGGTCTGCCAGAACAACTTGTGAGCGACAACGGACCGCAGTTCGTCTCTCAGGAGTTTCAAAATTTTATGAAGGCAAATGGGATACACCACATCACTTCAGCACCATATCATCCATCCACCAATGGATTAGCTGAAAGATTTGTGCAGACAATGAAACAAGCTTTGAAATCAGCAAGGGGACAACACCTCATTCAAAAGTGTCTGGACACCTTCTTACTTTCCTACAGAAACACACCTCATGCTACGACCAAGGCATCCCCAGCCTTTCTAATGATGGAACGACAGCTGTGCACTTGCTTTGATCTGCTGAAACCTTCTGAACCCAAATTGTGCAACGTCAGCAGCAATATCAAGTCATCAGACGTGCACCCAGAGCAAAAGACCAAACCTTTAGCTCGGGAGACCTGGTTTTGGCTCAGAATTATACTTCTGGAGCTAAATGGGTCCCTGCCATGATCATCACTCAAACAGGACCTGTTTCCTACACAGTCCGGACTGCAGAGAATCTCACCTGGCGGCGACATGTAGATCAGCTATTGCCAGGTCATGCCAGTCCTCAGGACACATCTTCAGTTGAATTGTCTGACTTCATCTCTTCTGGCGAGACACCGAATCAAGAATCACCTGTTCCTGACTGTTCTCCTCCATTACTGCCAGTGGCTGAGATACCCCCTTGCCTGGAACAAGCTGATACCACCTCCTCACCCATTCATGCTACGAACCCTGAGGTCATTGTCAGGCCTGCGCCCAAGATACTTTCAGGTGCAACAACACCAGAAGTTCACTGCAATCCACCTAGAGACAGAAGACCTCCTCAATGGCTGGATCTTTAGCTAGGGCGAACCCACGGTTATGGGGCAAAATAATCCCCGGGGTTTAGCCGGGAATGGAGGCAGTCTACCCTCCTTCTCTAGTTTAGTGTTTGTTTTATTTAGGGGATGTTCTTATTAAGGAGGAATATGTTGTGTATTTGGTTGTCGTGGTAATAGCACCTTGTTGTTGCTATGGCAACTGAGTTAGATTATTAGGGGATAGCCCAGCCAGTTTTGGCTGGTTTTGGTTAGTTCAGTGTGTGAAAATAAAGGGCTGTTTTCATGGCTCAGAGCTCTCTGTGTCTCCAGTGATTTCTTCCTAAACCTGCTGCCCCAAGGATACAACACTAACCTCCCACCTGTGACTATTCCCAAAACTGCCACAGTCTGGACCATCAGTAAATGAGATCACACACATTCAGCCTTTTTCACAGGACTGCAATTTGCTATGCTCCAGTATACCTTGTGATGGGTGGTTCTAAACAGGAAATTGTGCAGCTAGAATCAGATACAATGCTGTCAGTGTTCATTGCCCACAAGCCCTGGGAGGTGCAATTTGCTGTGAGGCTCAGTGTGAAACATCTTTTAATCATTTTGTACCAGGGACACTTGTTGCCAGGGCCTGTGAATAAGCCGTTTAATGTTACTCCTCCAGCTCAGAGGCACAGCGACTGCTGTGTAAAAAATGAGGTGGAAGGGTGAGAGGGGGGAAATGCCTTCCAGCACCCCTTTTTTCTTACAATTAGAGGGCATGGAAAGGCTGAGTAACTAGTCTGTGAATGTGCAGCGACTTTGACTCCACTCAGTCAAGCTATTTTATTTATTTAGATTAATATAGAGTGTAATAAAAGAGCACCCATCCAACTCAATGGGTGCCATTGATAATATTAAAAAGATACACTAAACTAAACAGATCTGTCAGTATCCCCAGATCAACTCAAAGACACAGAAACATCAGAAGAGACTGAAATTAACTGACCCCACACGTACTCCCGTGTTTCATGCCGAGGCCTGCCTAACACCCATTTCCTCACCGGCCAAGGAGAAAAGGTTGGCCTTACAGAATGCCCTGTAAGTTGACAAACCCAGGCTGCTATAGACCTGTGGAGGAAGTGAGTTCAGAACACCCTAGCAGGCTCCTCCCTGCTTATAACAAAGGGGCTTCAGCAAGGCACCTATCCTGACTGCAACAGTGATGGATATCATGGGGGGAGAGAGAGTCTCTTAGAGGGGTGGGTTCCAGGCTATTTCAGCCTTTATAGACCAAAACCGACCTCTTAAATCAATCTGGAAATCAATAGTACAAGAAGAGGTGTGCAATGAGCCTGCTTAACCTTATCTGCACTGTTCCTGGCTGAGAAAATATGTACCAAATTGGGCCCAATCATAACCCTTTGAAAGGCCCCACTGATTTCTGCTGGTTAAAAAAAAAGAAAAGAAAATATTCATATTGTTTTGTAACAAAGTGCAGCTAAAATGTTAATATTTTCCTTGGCTTTTACATTGTTATATCTGGCAGTCATGGTGAAAGGGCTACTTCCTTTCTAACAAAAAGAAATATACCTGATCTAATTATAACTTTGAATTTATAGCTTTTTCCATTTCATGGGCTCTTTCAAGAAAATTGGTGTTGAGAACCAAATTACTTACTATAAAGTATAGAATTATTTTCTTAAGTCCTAACTTAACTCACTTAAAGTTCTGTAGTAGAGCAAAGACAGAAGGGGCCAGTTGCTAATTTAGCCAATAAAGCATTTTTAAAAGAGCGCAGTAGAAGATGCACAATAAAGCAGACGATCGCCTTAGAGGACAATAATTCCATTAAAACAGTAATCCGAAACTACACTTTGAAGAAATGAGGTAGGAGATTTAATAAGCATTACACTAAACTTAGAGACATTGATTAACTCGTCAACACAAATATCCAACACATGGACCTACTTACTGCTCTATACATCAGGCTAGACTGTGCTCTTTCTCTGAGTGGGTTTGCAATGGTATAGGGATCAAGGAGGGTTGCTCATCTTGGACCCTCACGTGGGGCAGAGCAGAAGACCAGTCACTGAGCTCACCTGAATGCAAGAATTGCATGAGGGTGGCAGTGCAAGGACAACAGGTAGAAAGGCTACCATAAGAATGACTATATAGAGCCTGATCCAAAGCGCATTGAAACTGCTGGGAGACTTTCCATTGACTTCAATAGATTTTAGCTCAAGACCATAGGAATTGCTATAATAGGTAAGACCAGTGGCTTAGTCCAGTGACCTGTCTTTGACTGGCTAAACTCCCTTTGCATGTCAGAGAATACTGGGAGACATAGGGGCTCTCTGAGGCTAGGTCTACACTAACCCCCCCTGTCGAACTAAGATACGCAACTTCAGCTACGTTAATAACGTAGCTGAAGTCGAAGTCTCTTAGTTCGAACTTACCTGTGGTCCACACGCGGCGCGCAGGCTCCCCCGTCGACTCCGCCTGCTCCATTCGCAGAGCAGGATTACTAGCGTCGACGGGGGAGCACTTCCTGGTTCGATTTATCGCGTCTAGACAAGACGCGATAAATCGAACCCAGAAGATCGATTGGACTCCTCCGACGCGACGGGTAAGTATAGACGTACCCTGAGACACAATTCATCCTGGAGTCCCGGCTCTTGGGATACCACACTCCCACCATTTTAGGAGTCACGCAGCCTATAATACACATTAATCCCGGCTAGAATGAAACAGTTCTTTAAATCCCATTTCTACCACTTCTGAATAACTCTGAACCTTTCAGTCCTAGTGAATAAGGTTAACATTCCGTTGATCTAGTATATATTCTGAGACAAATGTGGAGGTAAATGAGTCCTTTGCTTGAGAAAGGTGAGCAGGACTTGGTCCTCTGTGGCCAAAATCACTCCTCTTGCAATTCCCCTGAGATTGTCTCTTGATGTGAATTATCATTTCGTGAGGAATTGGTGGAATTTTACACATTTGGTACATTAGCACGTTCACTGCAAGTAAGCTTGGGTCTAACTCTTTGGTTGGTATTGAGTATGTGAAGGAAGTTACACCAGGAAGTTACCCACATATAGGTACTGTCTGGTGCCTATTATGGGGGTATAGGACATACCCAGGGCCATATCTTTAGATGGTGTAATGATTGTAGAGCCACTGAGTCAACCCATGTTAGTATCTTTTAAAAGTTACATTTATAGAACAAATGTTAGCGGTAACTATGGTGGAAAAAATGATTAATGCAACATTTGCTTGAAAAGCCCCTAAAGGAAGCTCCACCTGTCCATCTCAATGGCCCCTCAGGTTAGCAAATGCTATAAATCATTAGCTAGGTCATTTCCAGGTCTACCTGTACCCTAAAATTAATCCACCGTTTGTGATTATGAAAATCCAGTTACCCAACAAGTTCTCTCGATTGTTTATTTAAACTTAGTAATTTCTTTAAATACACGCTCCAATGTTTATTCAGCACTCTTTAAAAATGCAACGCCCAGAGTCCCAGTCCTCAGCTTTTCATTCTCTTTAATGGTTTGGGAATCAACTGCGGCTGGTTGCTGCCCTCCAGAAGTCACTGCCCTGTGACCTTGGAATTTCAGACAAGGGAGTTGCTTCCTTTGTGATCTCAGTGCCCCATCCCTTTGCTGAGTTTCTCTGTTGCTGAGGGGTAGCTGTTGAACTGTGCAGGTGGAAGGAAGACATTAATTAGCTGGAAGAGCATTGATGTCTGTGACTGCAGAGGTGGGAGCTAGGTTTGAGTTCTAAGAGCACATACATAGCAGTGCAAACTCAACAGTGCTATTGTCTGTGGATCTTACTGCAGAGACAAGTGAAAAAAGAACTTGCAATAGCCTTCCTACACTGAATTTTTATTTCTGTTAATTCATACTATTGGTATTACTCGTGTGATGCCAGGGGCCAGCTCTTGCCAAGGCTGTAGGCATCAGCTGAGCACTGACAAATTCATAGCTGGAGACCAGACCAGCTAACTTGTATGCTAGTATTGTTCAAGATACGTATTAGACTTGTAAGGATGTGTTTAGTGTTTAGACTCTATCAAATGCTTGTAAGTTGTTGGATACATTAATCTGATTTGTAATGTCTGTATCCCATTCTTTAAGGTCATATGTAAGTTTTGCTCATGGGCGGCGGGTGTCAAAGGCCAGGGCAAGCTAAGCCTCCCCGGACCCAGGCCATGGCCCCACCCATGTTCTGCCAGGAAGCCCCGCTCTCCCTCCCCCTCTATCCTGAAGCCAGCAGCGGCTCAGCTCCAGCTGGAGGCTTGGAGCTCAGACTTGCCGGTGGCCAGGGGCAGCTCCAGGTGGCGCTCAGGCTGGCCCAGGGCAGGGTTGGCCCATGGTTTTGCTTTCTAACTGTAAAGATGCCTGCTCTGAACTTGTGAACCCAGGCAGAAGGAGTGGTTTTCCAGCACGTCAAGCAGGATTATCAAAACTAAACGGGCCATTGTGGAACATCAGGATACAAAGACTGGGTTAATGGTCCTCTCACACCCATGAAGGTGCTACGTGCAAGAAAGCTCATCCCATCAGTCTGAATTCTGGAAAAGGGAAACAAAGAGAGCTGACATAAAAATGTTTCATCTCTTTGCTGCTTGCACTCTCACAGGGCTGGAGCAAGGAAACAAAAGCAGAGATTCCCAGGGTCAGCCTGTGTTAGCCAAAGAGACATGCGGTGCTGGCAGATTATTACAACTCTGTCACCTTTTGGAATCACAGACTGTAACTCAGTTGTGTATATATGTTGCCTCCTTTAACCTGTAAATAACTCTCTCATTTCTTTTTCCTAGTTAATAAATCCTTAGTTAGTTTACTAGAGTAAACTAGAATAGAGAGTTTACAAGTGTAGTCTTTGGGGTGAGATCTGAGGTACAAATTGACCTGCGGTAAGTGACTGGTCTTTTGGGACTGCGAGTGACCTAATATGTTGTGATCTTTGGCATAAGTGACCATTATCACTAAGTCCAGCTTGCTTGCATGGGGACAGTGTGTGACTCCATGGTAGGACTGTTATAGAGCTTTAGGAACTCACATTTGATACTGGGTTGGTGAAATCTAATTGTAGAAAATATCACCAATTTGGGGTGTCTGTCCTGCTTTTTGACAGTCTACCCTGATGTTGGCACTCATGATCATGAGCCACTCCAGACTACATGGCAACTAGTATTAGATATGGGGCCTGAGCCTCTTCTCAGATTGGCATAAATCAGAAGGAACTGCATTAAATTAAATTGAGTTATACCATTGTAAAACCTGCATAATTGAGAGTGCAGAATCAGGTCCATGGATTCTTATGTTTAAAATATTACTGGTGAGCCTAGAATTTGATTTCCAGTGTCAAATTAAGAACTGACTTAAAAAACCCTACTCTAATTATTTTCCCATTTCAGTAGTATACATCACAGCTTTGTAAAGAGGACAACTGAGAAAATATAGAAGATTTTGCTTTCCCAAATATTAAAAAATCGCTAAGAAGAAATATGTTTAAGTGGCTGACAAAACATGATAGTTAAAGGGGAGGGAAGGGTAAACAAAAAAACAGAGAGAGAGTTATAGTGGTCACAATTAAGTTCCATATTTTGGTGCAAAAATAAAATAAAGATAGGGTCTGATTTTCTGCTCCTATTGACATCATCTGGAGTTGTGAGAACTCAGCATTTCTGAAAAATCAGTCCATGGTGGTATTTTCAGAGTGACAAAGTAGACAACTGGTGAGGTAGAGGGGATCTCTGGAAAGTGTCTAATGTGCCACCATTTTCTTTCAGCCGTGGACAAGTGGTAAAATTATGCCTTCTAATATGTTATTTAGATATGCTTTGTTTCACACTCAGATTCATAACATACATTATCATCAGCAGGGCCTAAAGAACACTTTATTTTGAAAGATTGGTGGCTTTGGCAAATATTGTTTAAAATCATCATTATGTCATTAATCACTTCTAGTCAACATAAGAGTAACTCTTGATATGTTTAAAGGTCACAGATGCCTCAGTATTGTGCCTCTTCTCTATGATACAGCCTGAAACATTCATAGGCATCTAGCCTACATGCCGCTGGGACAATCTTGCCTCCTTATCTACAAATGATTAAAGTTCTGTGACTCATTATGGGTGGTGCTCATTGTCTACTGTGTCAAAACCGCACTTCAACTCAGATGTGATTTCAAGCCCAACAAATATTTCTCTGACTGTTAACACACGTCATTCCATAGCAAGCCCTGCGTTTTAACAAAGTTTCCCTTCTGCAGGATAAAGAGCGCTGTCCTGCTTCCACTGAAGTCAATGGCAAAACTCCTATTGACTTCCAGGTTGAACTTTAACTGGTTCTTAAAATGTGTTACAAAAGGCTCAGAATGAAGGACAACTGAAATGATGCGGATTCATTTCTTTTACAGGTCCACATTTTCTGTTTTAAGGGCATAGCTATTGATGTTTATTTTTCAGATATGCTATTAGACAATACTCTATTGGTCAGAAAAAACACACCCTGATAATATGCAACAGACATTAATATAAGCCTCCTCTTATTCAATATCACCAGGATAAATCTGAGGCAATCATGAATAACACCACTGTGCTAATAATTAAAAAAATAATGCTTAGCATTCATTTTAAATAATGTTTTTCATCCTTAGATCTCAAAACACTTTACAAAGCATCATTAACCTTAATTTTTTATAGCTGAGGCACACAGAGATGAAAGCCCACACTTTCAAAAAGACCTCTGAGTTTGGTTGCCTAAATTCTGGACCCCCAAATTAAGACATTTTGGGCGTCATTTTCACTGGTGTTTCCGCTGCTGTGACTTGCATTTAGAATTGTGGGTGCTCAGCATTTTCTGAAAAACAGGCCTAAATTGTTTGGAGTTGGCCATCCTGACACTGAAGCACCTAAAAATCAGAGGCCACACGCAGCGTGCCTAAAAACCACACAGTGAGTCCGTCGCAGAAACAGGAACAGAACTCAGGTGTCGTGATTTGTGATGTTGAGCAAGCTGGTTTCCGTCAGTTTTAGGTCAGTCATTGTAAGTAGTTCTGACTGACTCGTGGGACTAAAAAGAAAGATGCTAATTTCAAGATTCAGCATTTTTTATGTCAGTAACTGGTAGTAACAGTGGCATAAGAGTAGGTTTGAAGGTACGGAAGTACATATGGCTGTTAAATGAATGATTTACCTTTTAATCAAGATTCTATGTGCTATGTTGCACATCAGACCTAATAAGAAAAGTCTTCACATTTATATGGCACTGTACCCCAATGACCTGTTCTACTCAGAGCCTGTACTGGTCCATTGCTCTGTCCTTGGTTCATTCCCATTTAAGTCCATAAAGACCAGGGGACCATGGAGAGACCAAAGAGAGGCCTCTTTTCAGCACTGTGGTGTGAGGAATAGGCTGTATATGGTTAGAGATCCAAATGCCTGCCTGATCTTCCCATCTCCCTGCACACCAAAGCTGCTTTAAACACAAAGTATTACATATTGAGCTCCTAACGTGAAAAACAGCGGGGCTGTCTTTATCTTTTTGTCCCCCCAATCTCATTCCCCAAAGCCCCCTTCTAGGCACAGGTTCGCACCTCTCCTGTGGATCTTCTAAGAAAGACAAACCCTTATCAGCTTGATGGTTCTGACTTGAGGAGTGAAGTAACTAATAACGTTGATACTTATAGTGTTGTTATGCTCCAGAGTCAACACCAGTGGAGATGAATTATGTAGTAAGCCATTTTTGTGATAGCATAATCTCATTAATCATGGGGCCCTATTTACAGTGCAGGGTGGGGGTGTTGGAGCTAATCTGTAACCCTGGGAATCCTCGGGAGGGGTATGTGTCCTGAAGGGCTATATGTGTTCTGTGTTGTGTGTTTGGTTGTTGTAGTAATAGAATCTTGTTGTTGCTATGACAACCGAGTTAGATTATTAGGGGATAGCCCAGACGGTTTTGGCTGGTTGTTGGTTAGTTCAGTGTGTGGCAATAAATGGCTGCTTTTCAAGGTCTACAGCTCTGTGCATCTCAAGTGATTTCTTCCTAAAACTGCCGCCGCCCCCCAAGGATACAACATTCTGAACTGAGGCACTGGAGATGAGTATATTCCGCTTTTGTTCCTCCTCACAGGAATTCTGCTGTTCCTATTCCTGCTTCCTTTATCAGATGAAGCTCCTCCCAACTCCTAGTGTTCCATTACTGGTTCTTTTTCATCTTTTGCCGGAATAGTTTGTACTTCCTGCCTCCCAGCTTGAGGAAGGGGCCAGGAAGTAGCAACAAGAGGCGGCCGTGCCCATACCAAAAGAAGAAGGGGAATCCCAGAAGAGGAGATGTGTGACTCATTCTAGGCAAGACTTCCAACCCACCTCAACTTCCTAGTGACTAGAAACCCTCAGGCCTCCCACAGCAGCCCCCCCTCCCTAGCAGCTCCCACTTAGTCTGTAGAAACTAACCTGTACCCTCAAGGTGTAAGTGTTAAATGAGTGTTCAGTAAATACATCCTATGTACCAACCACAGGGCCTGTTCTTGCTTCCAGTGGTGTGAATGACAGCAGGCCAATAACTCCAGCACTAAAGTCCACACTCCAAACCATTTTAAAATGTACTCCAACCTCCGCATGTCAAAACGAACTAAGGAAACCATTTTGACAAGTATTTCTGGACCAAGTTTTAAGCAATCAGTATCAGGTTAGGACAGGAATCACTCAATATCCTGTGGAGGAAAACAGCTGACATGAGGGTAGTTTCAGCTTTCCCTCTTTTAATCATGCTTTCTAATGTACTGCCAATTCACTCCTGTTCTGCTCTCGATAAGGCTGCACTGTACAGCTACGGGAACTGACTTTTCAAAATGCAAAGCTTAGACAGTCTCCCATCTTTTCCTGTAGATTATTTCTACAATCAAATTACATTTTATCATGCAAACCTCACTTGGAGATGAAATTTTAATACTGCTCCAAAGATCTAATTGCTATTTATGCCTATATATGGTGTTTCAGTATGAATGAAAGCTTGTTGCAATATTCAGAGTTAAAACCAAGATCATAATTCTTTGCACTTATTTATTGGGTGGTGTTTCAAAGTGCTGCATCAATGTTTATTAATTTATGGTTAATTTGCTTCAGACAATGAGATACTAAGTGCAAACAGTCAAGTGTATTCTTAATTATTAGTAGTATTTGTGCTGCAGTAGCATTTACCTGAAGATTAGAAGACCCATTGCATAAAGACACAAAAGGACAGAGTCCTTGCTCCAAAGAGCTTACAAATCTAATTTTAAACAAGATGCAATGAATATAATAAAGAAGAGGGTGAAGTTAGGGAAAGGGAAGGGAAGGGGAGGATAGCAATAAGATCATGTGGTCTATATAGATAATCTATAATAAGAAAATAATTTTTTAAAATGAACAATAGCTGGTTGCAAAAATATTTCTGCCCGCCCTCCTCCCTATGGAAAATTTTAGCTGAAAATGGAAAATTCCAGTTTCATCTATATTTTTCATAGATTTTTTTTTTCATGAAAAATCAAACCCCAAAAGCTTTTGATTAGGAAATGCCACTGTGGTGCCTCATAGGAGTTGTAGTTCAGGTGCTTCATGTCCTGTCCTTTTCTGTGGGCTTGTCTCTCAAGGCAGACTACATCTCTCATGATGGACCACCCACTCCTCTCTTGCTGAGCACTATAGTGCATCATGGGAGTTCCTGGGTGCAGTGCCTAAAGGGAGATGTAGTCCAGCTGAGGGAATGGAGGCTGTAGGAGACAATGGGGCCATGATCTGAGCCATGAACTACCTGAACTACAACTCCCATGAGGCACCACAGCAGCATTGCTGAATTGAAATTTTACAGTTTTTGAGTATTGGCTTTTCAATGAAAAGTCCAAATTTTCCATGGAAAGCAGACACTTTTAATGAAAAATGTTATTTAAATGAAAACCCAATTTTCCATAGAAAGCCAGTTTTCAACCTGCTCTAAAGTAAACAAATAAATGTTATAAGCTATCCAGACTTCTGTACAAAACAGTTGCTTTCTAGCAGGCATCCCAGCAGAAATGAGTCTTTATGTCATTGAAGTTACACCAAAGACAAATTTGGCTTCCAGTATATAACATTAATGCCTTAGCTAAAGGACAGCACCTTAAAGCATAATCTCTACTTTCAAACGGCACTAGGAATTTCTAATTGGACATGCCCATATTGCTCAGCTATAGTGTAGAATCTATATCCTTCCAATCCAAGCAAAGAAATATAACCTAGTCATGCACTGATGTCCCTTAGAATTTCAACCAGATTCAGTAGACTTGAAAAAAGCGCTGTCAGAAGCATTGTCTATTTAATTGGGCAGCTAGTGCTATGCATACAGTATTAGGAAGAGAAAATTATATTTTATTGTTGCTTGAAGAATAATCAGTATAATGAATTCTTTCCTGGTAGGGTTGCCATTAGGAAAAGACAGGAAGGAACATCTTGAAAGGAGGTGCTTACAACACCCTGTCAACCTTAAGATAATAAAAAAGCACATTCCTTCCTTGTTTATTTGACTTGGTCTTCATATCTTTAAACAACTGCAAGTGTCACATAGATGATTTCTAAACACAGACAAATGAATTGTTAGCACCCTTTGAACAAATTATTGAATGATAGCAGTTCCTGAAAAATATTGAGCCCTCAAACCCAGGCCATTGTTTAAAAAAGCTTCATCATCTATAGACCAGACTATAGTCATCTCAAATTTGTAAAGGTATTGAGGCATTACTCCATTCACTGTTGCAAGTTACTAAGCCGTCTAAGTCCCCTTTTCAAAAGTGACTTGGACACTTAGGCTCCAAAGTCTCACTGAGGGACTGCACTTCTGATTGGCCCCTGAGTAGGGAGCATGGGATAGGCTGAAGCTTTATTGTGCTCTGCCTGTCCCTGGCACTCTCTCTTAACTACTTGGTACAAACTTCTTTTCATGTTTTATGGATTAGACTGGAATAATCACAACAAAGAGTGTCCATGTTATTTACTTTAGTAAGAATACGATCAACATTAAGAAGCTTAAATAAATTATTCAATTACAGGAAGGTACAGATAAGAGAAATGGCAGGAACGGGGTCTTTCCAAAGGTATGTTCTTCTAAATTTCCAGTAAACAAACAAACATATTGTGTGGGGGAGAAAAAGCTAATTCCAAAAGGCAAACAAACAGCATCCCCTCACCCTCAAACAAAGTCCCATCAAAATGTAAGGCTCCATGCTGCAGCTAGCACTGCAAGCTAACTTCAATAAGTATTGCAGAAAGAGGTGATGACAACACAATGGTGCTAATGTAACAGAAAATGCTATGCAGTGTTCCAACCTATCTGCACAACTCAAATGAAATGCATGTAGACTGGAGAGTCATTTGGGGGATAATTTCAAACCCAGCTTTTTGTTTTTTTCACAGTATCTTTAAATGCTCTGTTTATCTAGCCACTGTTTACTTCAATTCTGTTCAGCAATGTGTGTCCAGTGGGCCAAATTCTGCTCTCAGTTACCTGTGCAAATCATCTGAAGTCAATAGGGATGCATAGGTCTACAGTGAGAGAAGACTATGATAACATTATATGTTTATTAGCCCTTGTGTGAAGTATTGTAGCTCTGCTTGTGTTCTTTTTTCCTATGTCCCTAAGAGCATATTGTTGTGTCCCACTGCCAAATCCAGGGGAGAGGAACATAAAGCCCAGGAAATGATCTGTTTGCTACAAATGCAGGAGGGGTTTGTGGGGTCTTAGTGGAGGTAGGAGATGCAGCCTCCACACCCACAGATGTCAGGAGAGCTATGGGAATAGAGAGCTCCAACCCTGTGGAGATGTGGCCCTTCAGCCAATGCCAGACAGCACCATAATCTCCCATTGGCTGCACAGCTCTCTCAGGAGTTGTCATTGACCAGACAGCATTCCCGTGAGGAAGTTTGCTTGAGAAATTTTAAAGTTAATGACATTTTGGGGTGTTGCAATTATATACAATACTTGCCCTTTTGATGGGTAGCCACATGTTTAGGGGCCATTTTAAACTGTTTCAGATTTTTCTCCTGTTTTGCCCCTGATGTCAAGTTGCAGTGTTATCCTGAGAGCTAATATGATAACATTTAAACTACCACTAATGAATTATTAATACTATTACTATTTATTAAGCCCCAGCAATGTATTGCTTAAGACAAATAAAGACATTCCGTGTCCTGGGGAGAAAGTGTAACCAGATAATATTAACAAAATGTACAGCTTCTCAGAGATGATCCCAGTCAGTGTACTCTAACCGCAGAGAGGCATTGAACGTTCACCTCTCTTTATTGTTCTTAGACATAGCATGGTCAAGTGGTAAAGCACAGAACCCGGAGACCTAGGTTCTGTACCCAGCTCTGATGACGACTTCTTGGGCTAGTCACTTAACCACTTCATGTGATTCCCCAGATAGAAAATGGAAATAATTACAAATTGGCTAAGGAGGTTGTATTCAAGTTTGGTTCAGGTTCAAAGTCAAATAAGGGCTAGAGTTCAGCTTTGGCTTTGATGGCACCAAAAATCATATAAACTGTCCTTGTTGAATTTGCCGCACATGGCAAAATTATGACAAATTAGCTGCCGTATCAGGATGGAATTTCATGAGACGAGCCATTCTCACAAGATTTTGACCCCATCACAACTAGAGCTGGGAAACAGGTTGTCACAGGGTGGGATTACCTTTTTAAGGGAGGCGGGTTTAGCTCTATCTTTGATTACTTAGCTGCCTTCCCAGTGATAGGTTTGATGTCTTTTATTGATACTTGCACAACCATTACATCACAAAGGCACTGACAACAGATACAAAATTTACTACAACTGGACAGGAGAGAAAGGAACCCTAGGCCAGATGTTTACAGATTAACTGAAAATATAAAGCTAAAAACCAAAACATTCTGAACTGCAAAGACAACCACAACAAATAACAGAATCTGCACAGTTGATGCCAGTGCTATCCTGTACTGTGTTATCAAATGGAGAGGTGGCCCTTTAAGGGATCTGGGCTTAGTTCTACTTATGACTAATTGCCACTTATGGCCTGTCAGGTGATGGGACTGAGGTCAAGGATCAGATGACAGCCTTCAGGCCACTTGGTCCTCAGAAAAAAGGCCAGCAGGCGACATAAGTAGGAGAAGTCACCTATAGGGTGCAGAAAAGCTCCTGCAGGGGACCCGGGGTGAGGGAAGGATCTGCATAAGGTTAGTAGGGGCTAAGAAGCAGGAGCTGGCTAATTTGTTTTGATTTGTGATGGACTGTTTTGATTTTGAGAAATAAACCCATCCCTGGAGGAAGGGACTGAAATTCTGCTGCTGTTGGGAGATTTATTTGATGCGTAGCTCAGTGAGTTGGTCCAACAGCTTGCATTGGCTCCTTCTGATTTTGAATCTAACCAGTAAGAAAACTGATTCAGATCAGAGATTTTAAATCCTTATATTCTGAAGAGGATCAATTTGAAGTCCTTGTTGACCAAATTCACTTACTCTACCTACCTCATCTTCCCAGATGGCCACCGATCCACAATGACCTCAGGCCAGCTGGCAGCACACCCATAGGAAGCCCAGCCTGAGACTTGCTATCCATATAAGCAAGACAAACTTGAAGTCATTTCTGAAAAAACTGATTGCTGGATAGCATGCAGATGAGCTCTATGGTGTGTGCATTTGTAGAGATAAGTGGCTTTGTCAGCTTGACCCCCATGCAGTGTAGTGGTGTATAAGTAAAGCTAATAAAACATCTAAAGAGTGACCAGTACACTCTGTGGAATTGTAATGGGGACACTATAGGCATATTTGGAGCTGTTATGTCAGCGACCCCATTAGCACTGGTGCTGCACCAGTGGAGAATTGCATGGTGGAGGATCACACAGTGGTTATTAGCCTTACTGGAAGCAAGTCTTTTTCCAAATGAACACCTGTGTCCCACCGAAATCACTTTCCTCTGTGGGTGTGAGGTGTGTTGCAGACATGCTACTGGAAGCAAACAGTGGCCAGAAAGCCAAATTTCTCTCCTGTAGATAAGACTATAGATTACTCATAATTACCGATATCACTCATTCCGTCAGAAATCAGTGCATGATTCTAGGCCTCTAGAAAGGTTTTAGTCCTACCACTGATACTTCCCCTCAGTTTGTTATACTACTTATTACTTTTTAACAGGTCAGCTGGACAATTAACTGACAAACCACCAAAACTGTCTGCCAGATGGTGGCCAATGATTAATTTGTCTTAACTTCAGCCAAAAAGGAAGAAAATGTGATGGGTGGAGCAGTAAAGACAAGCACAATCAACATCCGACCAAATAGGGTTTCCTGTCACCTTGGGAACTAAATTGATTGGCACTGCAGTTTCCTGTGTACAAGCTAAAACCAGTAGCAACTAGAGTAACAAGAATAAACGCAAGATAAGAGAACTGGCAATAGAGTAAAAGTATGTTAAAAATTCCTGGCTAAGAAAGCGTAAAAAGGCAAATACAAATTCTACCACAGGCATTTGTGTCTTGCAGCTAGACTGAACACTTAGGGCTAGTCTACACTTACCGGATAGATCGGAGGCGCTGGATCGATCTTCTGGGTTCGATTTATCGCGTCTTGTCTAGACGCGCTAAATCGAACCAGGAAGTGCTCCCCCGTCGACGCTGGTAATCCAGCTCGACGAACGGAGAAGGCGGAGTCGACGGGGGAGCCTGCGCGCCGCGTGTGGACCCCGGGTAAGTACCTTTTCATTCGAACTAAGATAGTTTGACTTCAGCTACGTTATTCACGTAGCTGAAGTTGCGTATCTTAGTTCGAATTGGGGGGTTAGTGTAGACCAGCCCTTACTTCTCTTCTTTCAATAGAATCTGAAGTTGCAATCAGTGAAACTGTTCTGAATATTAGGTGGGCTAATTTGCCTGGACTGTCTGGTCCCAGAAACAAATGCCACCAGCTATGAAAATTTCCTACTTTTCAGGAAAGATGGAGGAAATCTGGGATAGTACCACCTGCCTAAGGAACACCAGCGTTAGGGAGGGGAAATGCACCATCTATTCTAGCTGAGTTTGGACCAATCTGGCAAGAAGCATTCAAGACAATGGGAGAAAGTCCATGAGGCTCTCAGGTGTTGTATGTGGTCTAAAGACCTAGATTGTGATAGGTAAATGTCATTGCAAATAATAGATCCACCGCTCATGGAATAGTCTTATAGAATGGAACATAGATGAAGCCATCAAGGTTCGATAATAACTATTATAAAAATCTATATAACTTAAATACTATGAAAAGGGGCAGGGGAATATACATATCTAAACAAATAAATTACTCTTGTCTTCCAAAACAAAAAAAAATCCTTCCCCAGTTCCATGAAATCTTTCATTCTTCACTAAGGATTTCCTCCCAAGGAATTTTCAATCACCTAGATCTTCTCTCTTCCATTTCAGACTCTTATACAAAGAACTAACCTAAATCAACTATCCAACACGGCTGTTATTTACATCTCTCAATAATGTTTCAGATAGCTTCAACCACAGTGAAAACACTCCACATATGCTGGATGCCTCTATTGAAATAATCAGCAGAGAAATAGTAAAAATTGATATTTAAATGGTCATCCTTAGGTTGGCATCTGAGTTGATGTCCCATTGAGATAAATGGAACAGTTCAGACTCATTTAAATTCTTGTCCTCTCCATAAAGTCCAAGTAAACAGGCTTTACAAAAGGATTTGGAGTGGACAGAATTTTCTTTTCAGCCTGAAGCCAAAGGTTAGGAGATCTGCACAGCTATTCCTTGGCCGGACTGAAGGCCCTGTACTCAGCTAGAGCATGATCCAAAGTCCACTGAAAGTCATGGGAGTCTTTCCAATGGGCTTTAGATTAAGCCCCCAGTGCTTCTTGAGCAGCCAGATGTATTCATGCCTGCCCACAATTTAAACCTAGATTGCTACTGATACATTATTTAAAATCTATGGTCTTTCAGACCAACAACTGGCAAACAAACTATGGCCCAGCTGCTGCAAGGAGATCCATGTAAAGCAGACCCCTGTGTCTGCTTGGGAGCTCTATTAAAGTCAATGGGGCTCTGCGTGGGGAAACCTGAAAACACCCCATTGCTGGATTGGGGCTTAAAGTGCTAAATGCCCCTTGTTTGAAAGGTGCCATGCAGCAGTTCTACACAGTTCACTAATGAAGGAATACAGCAAATAACACCTTTTGGAGGCACTATCGAATCATGAGCCTATGTCCTAAACAGGAAAATGAATTTAAGCTTTTTGGGGGAAAATCTTGCACACTCCTTTAGTTATACACATACATAATAATAATTCTGGGCACCTGTATAATACTTTACAAACATTCTTATTTTAATCCCTGCAATACTCCTACGAGGTAGGCATGCCTACAAATAGTAACATGGAAATAGAGAGTTTATATGGCTTGTCTAAGGCTACACAGTGAGTCAGTGGCAGAGATGGGATTGGAAATCAGGATTTTCTGGCTCCCATCTCAAACTCAGTTTACTAGTCCTTGCTGCTTCTCTAATTCCTTTTGACAGGGCAAGGTGTCATTTCTATATCTCTTCAAACATGTTCTCCAGCTAATTCCTTTGGGTTGCCACATAGTTCTGCTTTTACATCGACATTTTCCTGGAAACAATCCCTGAGAGTTAAATTAAGAATGTCAAAAGCATATTCAGCTCAACACAATAGAGTAAATTTATCCTCCAAATCTATGCAAAGCAAGTATATTTTGGCCAGGAAATTCAAGGCCCCTTCCTGTAAATATATTAAGTTCTCATACGTATGACAATGACAAATAGAAATGACAAACATTGGCATGTTTACAATATTCCAACTGCAAGGTGCTACCCACAAAGTATTGCTTTAAGTGATTACTCACAATAGAATATTTCATTTAATGGCAGAAAATCTCAGCAACATCTTTAGCCATAATGAGATTATGTAATAGAACAATTATACCTACAGCACCTGAGTTCTAATTCAAAAATCAGAACAGGACCAGAGAGAATTGCTGGATAACATTTCTTGCCTTATTAAACAGAGATTTTCTCAAACAGTGACACTTTCTTATTTGACTTTTATTATATTAATGTAGCAAACAAGAGCATCAATTTTTTTACCCTCCCTTAAGTGTTTCTAACTACTGGGTCACAATAGTTACTAGTTAATATATAAGGTCAATTTGGTGTACAGTATCACTAATGTATTGATTCTTTGAAAGGAGGCTGCTCTTCAAGTTCCAGAATACCTGCCAGGACTATATGTAAAACAAGTATCAGCTTGTACAACTAATGCTTATCACCCACAAGATGGCTGCCAAGGGGGAGATAATGAATAAGGATGGTCAGATACTGTAATTTCATTTTTGTACCTATCTAAAATAACTGAAAAAGAGCAGATCTGTCAAAATTAACACAGGAATTGCCTTAGCAGATCAGACGAGTGGTCCATCTAGTCCAGTAGCCTCTCTCTGACAGCAATAAGTACCAGACATTTCAGAGGAAGGTGCAAAAAAACAACAACCCTGCAGTGGGCAATTATGGAATAACTTGCCCCCCAGGGAAATTTTTTTACTAAGCCCACCAGTTTATGCTCTAAATCATGAAGGCTGTAACACCCAGCCCTAATGGAGCTCCCCTTGGCTGGACACTCACCAGAATGCTGTGTCTGGGAATCACACACTGGGCCTGTGAGTACTTAGTCTGAGTAGGCTGCTGTCCTGTCTCTCCCCTTGGCCTCTCTGGCACATTTCCTGTGCACGGGAACACTGTTACCTCTTCATGGAAATGTGGCCCTGTGGCCTGAGGTCCCCAGGACCAGTGCTGATCCTCCCAGACTTCCCAATGGCTTAAGCACACCCTTTACCAGAGCTCCAATCTTGTGGGAACTCTAGGTTTACAGTTCTCTTTTCAGGGACACATACTAGTTAGGCAAATGGACACAGACGCTGTATAAAGGTTTGTAAACTTAACCACTCTTTACTTTAGCTAACACAAAAATATACAGATCTAAATAAAAACAATAAAAAACACCTATACCTATTTTCCTGCCTCAGTTTCCTCACCACCCTTGAGCTTTCTTTGGGCTTAGGTCAGATTCCTCTGAGATGTCCAGGATCTCTCTCTCTGGCTTCTCTTCCAAATCACTAGTCTCTCTCTCTCTCCTGTGCAGCCAGTTTCCTTCTTCCTTAGCTGGTCAAATAGTTAAAAGGTCAACAATCCTCTCTTCTAGAAAAGCTTGGCAACTCTCTACCGGCCCAGGCTTCCTGTGTGTCAATGAGTCCCTCTGATTTCCCTCTCACGGTATGTCTTCACTGCTCAGTGAACGCGGGCTCTTACCCAGGTTTTAGCCCAAATCCCCTTACCAGCCACACAGAAAAACTTTTGACCTATGTTCCTGGAGATGTGGGTTAGAACTCGAGGTACAATTTGAATTTGGGCTAGAATCTACCCATTTTGCAGTGATAAATCGCTTGAGTGATGATCGTCCTCCAATGACTTCCCACAAGTCGCCCTCAAAGGACAGACAAGTTCTCCCATAATGGACACAATTGACTGGGTAAGAATCCTTAAACATTTGCGCACAAGGAACCATGGACTATCCCACCAGGCACACCCAGGTGCATGCAGAAACAGTGAGGACACAGTAATCAGTAAGGCTAACCCAGGCTAATCATCTGGGTTAACTCTGTAGTGGAGACATATCCTCAGGCTCCATGGCTTTTAAGACCCAGAATTAACAGCTGATTTCTTTGTTCTCCCATTTGGGGATTTTCCACTCTCCAAACCCTGCAGAGGAACTTGGAATGGCTTCCCCAGGCTTCTGCCATCCCACTGTACCAAGGTGTTCCCTCTTGAATGGGAGCCATCAAGGTTTAATGACCCCCATTGTCCCTGGTGTGGGGGATATGTAACACAGCCCTGACAGCACATGGCTCACTCCATGTACACTGAGATGGTCAATGATAGAGAAATTTCATAAGATCAATCAGAATTCATAAGTTGTACATAGACTCCCCAAATCATCACAAAGGCGTATATTGTATATTTATCCCCAACAATATAATCCTTTCTAATATACGTGTGCTTGTTCTCATTATCCACATATGTCAAGTCCTCTTTTGTATGTTACTGTTCTTTTCCCCTCAAGTTTATCTTGTGGCAGTAAGTTCTGCCACAAGTTAATTATAAATTGTATGAAAAAGCAGTTTCCTTTAAAATATGCTGCCTTTCAATTCCATCGCAATATCCCCTTATTTTTGTATTATGAGAAAAGGTGAACAGAGGTGCCCACCCTGTTCTTTATCCCACTCATTATTTTAATCACCATTTAAATAGGTAACCACCATCTCCTCCACTGACCATATGCCAAATATAGAAATATATGTATTTGTTCAAACTGGAGAAGAGAGTACACCTATTACGTTACAGGGACTGTTATAATGATGATGACAGCCATGAGAATTTCTTAATGGTTCAAGGCCTGTCGTTCATGACATGCTGTTTTATCTTATTGCTCTGATCGTTGGCACAAGCTTAACATCACACAAGGTTTTTCTCCACAATCAGCGTTCAGCCCAGCATTCTGCTCAAGTTCACCATACCCACACGTTATGTTATGTGGGGTTCTATTTGATGCAGTTTTAGATGTCATCTTTCCTCCTCTTAGCTCTTCTCTTGTAGTTTACTTTTTCTTATAGTACTTGCCATTCGGGTGCTTGCTGTGATTTTCACTGGAGATGACAGACTGAGATGACACATGGGCTTCTTTGTAGTGCCCAGTGGCTCTTTTAACGAGGTTTGCATAGTGCAGTGTTCAGCATATAAAGTCCATTGGAAGTCCTCTCCCCTTTGCAGTGGATTCTTTTGCAGTGGATTCTAACTGGCTTGTCTTAATTTAGCATATGTTTGAACCCTAGCAATGATTCCTCACAGTTACAGCTAGAGGTAATTATTGACGTTTCGATTCACTGGCAGTTTCAAAAAATTGGAAAGAAAAACTGGTTTGTATTGAACTGAACCCAAAAATTCCTCCCTCCCCCATTTCAGCAAATCAAAAAAGTGCGTTCAGGGTTGAACAAAACATGTAATTTGACTGGAAACATTTTGTTTCCAGGCACTTTTAAAGGACTAGATTTACAAAATGGCCAGAGGAAGGGGATGGCGGTGCCATCCACCTCACAACTTTTAGCCTAGTGGCTAGGACACTTAATTGGGGTGGGGGACAGCCAGGTTTAAATCCGCACTCTGATGCCGGCATCTGAACCCAGGTGTCCCCCATCCCAGGTGTTAGGCTATTTTGGGGTGCGTCTCTCTCAATCTCTCCTGTTGAAGCTGTTCCACTTTATATCAATAATGAAATATTAATTGAAGCAGGGACTTGAATTTGGGTCTCCCCCTCCCAGGTGAATGTCCTATTACCAGGCCATAGAGTCATTCTCACACTCTCTGGCCCAATGTCTATTCAAGTATTTTATGCAAAGTGGAACAGCATCATTAGGAGAGATGGAGTGAGACCCACCCAGTAGACCATATAACCCAGTGCTTGGGGAACTCTCCTGGGAAGGAGGAGACCTGGGTTTAAATCCCTGCACCAGAGCAGGGATTCAAACCAGGGTCTCCCACATCCCAGGTGAGCGTCCTAACCACTGGGCTAAGTTACAAGTCAGATCCTCCTCCTTATACAGCCATTTTGTGACTCCAGCCCAAAATTTATTTTCTGGCGGAAACTATTTGGGTCGACCAAAACTGCATTTTTCAGCAAATAAACTATTCATCCAATTTTTTTTTTGCCTACCTCTAGTTACAGCATGCGAAGGGACATGCCCTCGCTCTGGTGCGGAGGAGACTAATGAGCTCTTCTGGGCCTGTTCAGCACTAATGAGGCACACCTGCATGGCTTGTTTTGCCTGGAGGGGGACGAGCGTAAAAAGGGAAACCTGCCACAGGAAGGAGCGGTGAACAGGAAGAGGGATGCTCCACTTCAGAGGCTGCTGACAACAGAGACAGGGCAGCCACAGGCCACATTGCTCACAAAGCTGTGCTGACTGGTAGCAAAGCAGTATACCCCAAAAGGAGGGACAGAAGGTAGGCCTCATTAAGGGGTAATAGACTCTGATAGACCAAGCTCATAGACCTCAATCCTGAAAGACTACCTGAGAGACAGGCCACCTTTGCCTTTATTTCTTTTCAGCCAGATTCTCCTCTCTCATACAGGAAAGAGAAGGGAGAGGAACTTTCTTTTGCCTGTTTGATTCAGAGAACTCCCTCGTGTGTTGCGAACTAAGGGGAAAGAGAGTATAAATGATGGACAGTGGGGCCGGGTGGGTTGGGGATCAAGGGAACCCTTACCCCCGCACAGCAAATTCTAAATTCTCATTTTTACTCTTAATTTCACATACCTGTTGTACGTTCCCTCAATTCATTGGCCTGTATTCTCCCTTGCACTGCATCTTGTTGTATTCATTTGCACTTGAGAAAAGTACGTGTAAAGTGGGTCTAAAATACTACCAGCTCAGAATGGTGGTGCTTTACAACCGCTTTGCACATGAGAAAATGGCTGCACAAACTGCAGAGCGGTGGAGGATCTAGCCTGTATTGTTTCCAAAGCAATAATCACAACGGAGATTGCATGTGGATGTCATTGTTTAGAATGGTCACAGCATTAGTAGGTGGAAAGTCTTTGTAGCTATTTTGGTGCTGGAATATAAGTGCACGAAGAGACTTTAGAAATAATAATGTGCAGATTCTACAACACTTCTTAGTGTAATACATCAGGACCATTATTTCTATCTTTCCCAGCATTTGTGTGTGTGAAATATTTAACTGAGTTTGATTGAACAAATCCATGTTATCCCTATAATACCCCTGTGTTATTTAGCTTAGATGCCACATTACAAAAACTTGGAATGATAATCGTAATAATAATTGGAGTTTCCCACATCTGAGCCATTCTTTTTAAGTGACAAATCTGAGGAACTGTCCCAGATTGAGGTGTTAATACACGAGGTTTTGGAACAAATTGATACATTAAAAAAACAGTAATAAGTCAGTAGGACCAGATGGTATTTGCCCAAGAGTTCTGAAGGAACTTTAATATGAAATTGCCGAACTACTAACTGTGGTACGTAACCTATCACTAAATCAGTTTCTTTATCAAATGACTTGAGGATAGCTAATGTGATGTCAATTTTTTTTAAAAGGGTCGAGAGGCGATCCTGGCATTTACAACTTTAGTACTGGCAAACTGATTGGAACTATAGTAAAAACAGAATTATCAGACACATAGATGAACATGATTTGTTGGGAAAGAGTCAACACAGCTTTTGTAAAGGGAAATCATGCCTCACCAATCCACTTGAATTCTTTCAGAGGGTCCACAAACTTGTGGACAAGGGCGATGTAATGGATATAGTGTACTTGGACTTTAAGAAAGCCCTTGACAAGGTTCCTCACCAAAGGCTCTTAAGCAAAGTAAGCAGTCATGGGATACTAGGGAAGGTCTGCTCATGGATCAGTAACTGGTTAAAAGTCAGGGAAAAAAGGGTAGGAATAAATTATCAGTTTCCACAATGGAGAGAGGTAAATAGTGGTGTCCCCCAGGGATCTGTACTGGGACCAGCGCTGTTCAATATATTCATAAATTATCTCTAAAAAGGGGTAAACAATGATGTGGCAAAATTTGCAGACAATACAAAATTACTCAAGATAATTAAGTCCAAAGAAGACTGTGAAGAGTTACAAAGAGATCTCACAAAACTTGGGTCACTGGACCAGAAAACAGCAGATGAAATTCAATGTTGATAAATGCAAAGTAATGCACATGGGAAAACATAATCCCAACTATACATACAAAATGATGGAGTCTAAATTAGCTGTTACCACTCACAAAAGAGTCTTGGAGTCCTCGTGGAAAGTTTGCTAAAAACATCTATTCAGCAGCAGCAGCAGCAACAGCAAAGAAATTTAACAGAATGTCAGGAACCATTAGGAAAGGGATGGATAAAAAGACAGAAAATATCATAATGCCACTATGTGAATTCACGGCATGCCCATATCTTGAATACTGCATGAAGTGCTCTTCACCAAATCTCAAAAAAGATATTTTAGAATTGGAAAAAGGACAGACAATGGCAACAAAAATTCTTCTTCGAGTAGTGTCCCTATGGGTGCTCCACTATAGGTGTATGTGTGCCCCTGCACCTCTAATCAGAGATTTTTGGTAGCAGTTTTCCATTAAGCCCATGCATGTGCCCTCCCTCCCTCATGGTCTGCCTCGAGGCTATGTAGCACTGCACGGGGGAACCCGCCTCACTTCCTTCTCTACCTCCTTTGGCCTCAGACGGAATGAGCAGTCGTCCCTTCCTTATTTGTGTTGGGGTGGCTTTTTTTGGCTACACCTCTCTAGATTGCCCAAAGAGCTACAGACTTCCAGTTTGAAGGGCCAAACTCCTTGTGGAGAAGAAGGATTCTCAGACCACGTTACACTCCTTAGAAATCTACACTGTGGGACAGAAGAAAAAATATACCTCTCAACCACACCAAAGGTCACAATCTTCTCAATACCCACCATCTCAGTGCTGTTATGAGCCACAGTGTAAGAGGACCAGGGCTCAAAAGTGGGAACAGTTTGCACCACAGTCCGTGACCTCTCAAACTGCCTCTTATAAGCATTTTTGATGAGCTGGTTGAGGGCCTGAACAATGATACTTTACAGCATCAGCTGCCATCTATACACCTGTCACGTCATTCAGAAGTCACCATGCCCTACTTCACAGCAGTTAGGACCAGCTTTAAAGCAAGGAGATTGATTTCTAGCCCTGAACCTACAGGGTGCCTACTTCCATATCTCAATACAACCATCGTACAGGAGATTTCCTACTGCTTACCTTTGGGACAGGATCATTATTAGTACAGACTGCTCCACACAGGGTATTTTCCAAGGTTCTCTTCATTGTAGCGGCATACTAACCCCGGTACAGTGACTGGACTTTATCAGCACCAACCTTGATGCAGTACAAGCGAGAGCGTTCCTCTCGCCCACATTCACCACCCTGGGACACATGTCTCCCTAATACGCTGGGGAGATCACCTACACAACCACAAGGTTCAGGACAAATGGCCTTCTACAGAAATGACCTTCCATATCACTCTTTTGGGGCTAAGGGCTGTCAGGAGTGCCTTGCACACTTTCTGCCTTTCTTAAGAACAACACACAAAGGTCATGATGGACCTAATGTGACCTGTATGTTTTGTATAAACTGCTAAGGAGCTGCCAGATCTCCCTCCCTCTACAAGACAGCACTCAAACTTTGGGCTAGTCTACACTTACCGGCTGGATCGGAGGCGTCGGATCGATCTTCTGGGTTCGATTTATCGCGTCTTGTCTAGACGCGATAAATCGAACCAGGAAGTGCTCCCCCGTCGACGCTGGTAATCCAGCTCGCCGCGAGGCGTAAGCGCTGTCGACGGGGGAGCCTGCGCGCCGCGTGTGGACCACAGGTACGTTCGAACTAAGACTTCGACTTCAGCTACATTATTAACGTAGCTGAAGTTGCGTATCTTAGTTCGACAGGGGGGGTTAGTGTAGACCAGCCCTTTGGAATTGATGTACCCATCACAATGTGCTCATCTCAGCTATCTATCTACCAGGGATACAGAACATGACAGCCGACAGTCTCAGTTAGAATTTTCTCACGACAATGAGTGTGTACTGAATTCAGAGGTGCTTCAAGATATATCCGCCCTTTGGGGAACCCTGACTATGGATCTCTTCACTACTTAATGGAACAAGAAAGGTCCTTGTTACTGCTCCAGGGCTGGCCTGGGGAAACATTCACTGGTGGTTGCCCTCATCTTCCCATGGGACAGAGCCCACATTTATGTCTTTTCCCAGTTCCCTACTCTATCCAAGATTCTGTTGAAAATTCAATGAGACAAAGCGGGAGTTATTCTGATTGCCCCTCTTGACCATGACAAGTCCGGTTCCCTTACCTGACAGATGGCAATATGCCCTCCTGTTTCTCTTCAGCCCATCCCTCACCCGCTCTCTCAAAACAATGGGCTGACTCTTCACCCCAACCCGCAGGTCCTCCACCTCCAGGCTTGGCTTCTTCTTAGTTCCAAGGCTTAGAGGCAGAATGCTCTGACAAGCTGAAAGACGTGTTGCAACACAACCACAAGTTGACCACTCGACATACTTATCTACAAAATGGAAATGATTCCAAGTTTGTGTCATTCCAAACACATACCCAACCTAATCTTTCCTTCCTCTGATTTTGCACTACATTTGAAACTCTCACTCAGCTACCTTGAGGTACATCTCGCGGTGAAAACGGCTTCCCATTTGGTGTTTGCTCACCCACTAATGCGTAGATTCTTTAAGGGCATTGGGAATCTCTTCCTGCATGTGACACCACCCGCTCCAGCCTGGGACTTTAACCTAGTTCTCAGTACTTTGACTAGACCTCCCTCCAAGTCCAGGGAAACTTGTTCTCTTTTACACCTGTCCATGAAGACAGCATTTCTAATTGCCATCACCTCGGCTAGGCACATAGGAGAAATAGCGGCCCTGATGGCACATCCATCATTCACTGCCTTTTCTTTTTAAAGACAAAGTAACTAAGGCCATATCCCAAGTTTCTCCCTACTTTCTCTGCGCTTTCATATGAATCAACAGATCCATCTCCCTGTTTTTCCCCAAAACCACATTGTGATAACTGGGAGACAATTGTGCATATACTAGATATTAGAAGGACATTAGCATTCTACTTGGACAGGACTAAGGACTTCAGGAAATCCCCTAAACTCTTCCTTTTGTCCACAGAAAGATCCCAAAGCTCTGTGATATCAGCTCAAAGACTATCCAGATGAGTCTCTAGTTGCATTAATCACTTATCAAGGGTGCAACTTGCTTCCGTCCAGAGTCCATATGCACTCCACAAGGTTAGTTTCTACCTCCATCACATTCTGTAGGGATACCCCTATCTCAGCAATCTATAGAGTAATGACTTGGGCCTCTGCCCATACTTTCGCAGAACATTATGTGATCACTGAAGATTTCGTTACTGACACCAAAAGAGCCATCTCTTGTGCACGGTTCTGGAAAAACATCTAGTTTGTGACTAGGACGTGAAAAGAAGTGCTTTACTAGTCAGACTACAACGTAAAATACCAATTCACTATCAATCAGATTAGGGCCGGTGCGAGGAAGTTTCGTGCCCTAGGCAAAACTTTCTTGCACCAGCCCTGCACCCCCCCCCAGCTAACGCTGCCCCCCCTGCGGCAGCCAGCTACCCCCCACCCCCACGACTCCCCACCCCATGGCTCAGGGTCGCCTAGTGGGCGCGCCGCCCTGCATCAGATTTTGATTTTGGTTACAGTGTGTAAATTAGATTAACTCTGGACCAGCTGAGATCAAAATTAGGCTTGACCCTTTTGTCGGAAAAATATTGGTTTGCAGGCCAATTCATAAGAGTTTAAATAGAAAAATAAATGATCATGCAGCATGCAATATGACAGAAGAGAAAGTGTAAGCCCCAAGGAACTATTGCAGTGCCTCACAGGAGACATATATTGGAGAACATTAGTTCTCCTGCTTGTTGGGTCAGTAATGGGACCAGGCATGCTGCCAGTATAATAGGTCTTTGTCACTTAGGGAAACAGGGGAATGCCAGCAAACAGCAATTTTCAAGCACCCTCTGCTGAGTAATTTACAAGATTACAGAAGGCCTTGAAGAAGGCCCTTCACCTTTCCTAGCCAAGAATCACCAAATAACCAGAATGAAAAAAGGGATCAAGAAACATAGCTTAGACGTAGCCAGTCTATCATCTCTATGCCATTCATGTATGTCTTTAACCACCATCTCTTCCATGGGGCAAACATTTACTTTTTGCCAAATATGGAAAGACATCTTTTTATTAATACTAGAGAAAAGAATTCACCTACTGAGTTATGGTCATGATAGCATTGCCATGCTGCCTTTCCTCAAAACCAGAACAAGCGTTGAAATGGAACGCTTTAGCTAACATTCCACTGAATGAGTATTTCAAGATCCCACTTTCAGGGAGCTGCTCAAAGGGACACTTGAAAACCTTCAACTAAAAGTGATCCAGGACAAGAACCCAAAGCCGGGCAACTTAAAGGGCTGCAAAAAGAAACTTGCCCATCTTTCCAACGGAATCAATCTTTTCTTTTTCCTACTCAGGAATGAAACCCAAGATACACTGCGATCTTTTCTCCCTCCTCTAGATGTCACTCTCCCATTGTCCAACAACTTGACTGCGACACTGAGCCCTGATCACTGCAGCACAAAGCCCCTAGTTTAGATGCAAGTAACTCTCGTATCACACAAGTTTTGATCTTTCTTTAAAATGAGCTTTGTTACAAAGGATTCCTAATAAACAATGGTAGTTTCAGGATATATAGTTGGTAATGAAGGCTGAGGTTTGGTGTGATTTTGATAAATTCCGTTAGCAGGAAATAAAGCCTTGTTCTCCTCCCCGCCCCCCCACAAATTAGTCATGCAAGTATTTCATCTCTCTTCTCTATTCTACCACTACTGCTACAGATGGATCAACGATTTGGGATCATGATGGTATCAGGAAGGCAATCATGCTTCTTCTCAACTGCCTCAATCATGGTATTACAGTCGCAGAGTATGTGTTGCATATATTTTATTAGAGACATTAAATACGTCTGATAAATGCAAATGTTAGCTGCATAGCCTATTGGGAAAACCCTTTATTATATAAAATGGTAAGCAAGATTCTTGCTGGAGAAAGAGGCAGCAAAAGATGTGCAAAGAATCTACTGAATTATTCATAAACAAAATATATTTTAAGAAGCTGGACAAACCACATCAACAGCCGTAACTGTGAACAGTGTTTGCTTCTGTACCAAACATCTCCATTCTTGTTAAAATAAGAGAGATTAGAGAGCCAAACCCTGACCTGGCACAGCTCTGCAGTCCAGCTGGGACACCCAGTTAGGGCTGGGTAGGAAAAGGTTTTCCCATCCAGTGAGAATTTTTGAGATTTCTAAAATTTTGCCTGTCCCAGATCTTGACAAAAAGTCAAAATCTTGATGGGGGAGGGATTAAACAGTTCATGTGACTGATGATCAAATGATGTGTGACAGGGTGTGAGGGAAAAGAAATGTTGCTGCTTTGGTCGATTATTCATATTCTCCAACGTTCCTGTGTTTTAAAACACATGTCAAAGGCACTCACTGTGTTGGATGGGCACCTTTTAGTGCTTCCCTTTCGGAGGAGGTGCACATCAAACTATGCTTCGAGATCTTAAAATGAGACAGTAAATATTGAGTGTGCTGGGGCATAATCCTACCTTTCTTGAAGGCCCACAGGTTTCATTTTGAAAGGCGATGGACTGGCAGAGAGTGGAGGTTTGAGCTCAGGAACACAATGGCCTTGAGGGTCTACTATGACATTAACCACTTTAGGAGCCTGTTCAGGTTGGACCATTCTGTTTGCTGTCTTGTACTCAGACCGAGTTGTCTGCAGGGGAATGGGTGAAAGGTGGATCTCCTGTTTTTTCTCCTTATCTTGTTGCAGTGAGAACTGAATTTTTTCTTTTAATCTGTACAGAACCTATAGAAACAGAAAGGAAAGAGTAGCAATTTTTATCTCAACTACTGTGTAAACAAAGTAAAGGAAGAATTAAAAAATTATTGGATTGATCTATATAATATCAATGATTTCTAGGAGGATTCCACAAGTCGTGGGCTGAAGTGTTTCCAACAAAAAGGATGAATATTTCTATTATATAAACCATGACTGGCACACAAGTAGGAGGTTTTAGAAGTTCTCATTGCTAACTAATAATTATTTTTAATACAGTTACTGCAGTTGTATTATTAAAGAGATAAATAAAACATAATGGGAGATAGTTGTCACAAAATCATTGTATGGAAAGAAATACTAGTAAACAAAGTAATTATAGAAAAGTTTCACAAAATATTAACACCAAAAATACAATAGTGCAATAGATCTTCTGATGCTTATGATACATGCAGACTCATCTCTCTCTAACTAATGTCCTAAATTTGTTTCAGAGTCTCAAAATACTTGTTGTTTACTCATTGCACAAAGAGCTGTTACTAGAATAGAATAATTTTACAAGGTCACCTTTGTAACACTATTGTGCTATTATTTCAGCACTTCAGGTTTATAATACTTCAAAAAATCACTCCAGGATTCATTTTGCCTCGAAATGTTTCAGAAATGTCACATGTTTTTGTTTGTTTCCTTGGGGAAGGTAGACAGTAGATTTCTTGTAGATTGAGAGATTTTTTAAAATCTTCTCTACCAAGAAATACACAATGATCCTTAATAAAATCCAACATATTCACAATAGGTTCAGCTGATTGTGGACTGGTGCCATTTCAAAATTTAAAACTTGTGTTTTTACAATAGCCCAAACGTTAACATCTAAAAACTCCATCTAACCTGGATTCCACTATCCACTCATTGCCCCCTAAACTTGGGTATCAGCTATCTGTAGTAACTATTTTTCATAATGTCATATTAATTCTGGATTCAGCTCTGCTGACCTCAGTGGAGTTCCATGTCAAAAATACACTGGCTTGGCAGTGACTGTGAACCTAACATGGGCCCCAGCACGCTGCGTCCCCGCTCCTCTGCCTACCTCCAGGCGCTTCCTGCCGCCAAACAGCTGTTGGTGGCGCTTAGAGCTTTCCAGGAGGGAGGGAGGGGGGAGGAGTGCGCTCAGGGGAGGAGACAGAGAAGAGGTGGAGCAGGGGTGGGGATTTGGGAAAGGGGTTGGAATAGGGGCAGGGATGGGGCGGAGTTGGGGTGGGGCCTCATGGAAGGGGTGGAGTGGGGGTGGGGCCGGAGGCAACGGGGGTAGGGGGACTTTTGTACCTTTATATGAAAAAAGGTGTCAGTGATGCAGTCCTCGGGACAATGTACTAGTCCTCATGTGGTCCTCGTGGTGATTTGAGTTTGAGATCCCTGCTTTAGATGATCCCTTCTAGCGTTTAAAAAAAATCTATGAAACTGACAATGAGGGAAGCACTATCATGTCTCTGTAACAACTAGGACTGTCAAGCGATTAAAAAATTAATTGCGATTAATTGTGCTGTTAAATATTTTTGGATGTTTTCTACATTTTCAAATATATTGATTTCAGTTACAACACAGAATACAAAGTATACAGTGCTCGCTTTATATTTTTGATTACAAATATTTGCACTGTAAAAAAAAAGAAATAGTATTTTTCAATTCACCTCATACAAGTACTCTAGTGCAATCTCTTTATCATGGAAGTTGAACATACAGATGTAGAATTATGTACAAAAAACTGCACTCAAAAACAAAACAAAGCAAAATTTTAGAGCCTTCAAGTCCACTCAGTCCTATTTCTTGTTCAGCCCAGCCACTCAGACAAACATGTCTGTTTACATTTGTAGGAGATAATGCTGCCCGTTTCTTGTTTACAATGTCACCTGAAAGTGAAAATAGGCGTTCACATGGCCCTATTGTAGCAGGCGTCACAAGATATTTACATGCCAGATGCGCTAAAGAATCATATGTCCTTTCATGCTTCAACCACCATTCCAGAGGACATGCGTTCATGCTGATGACGTGTTCTGCTCGATAATCCAAAGCAATGCCGACCGACGCATGTTCATTTTCATCATCTGAGTCAGATGCCACCAGAAGATGGTTGATTTTCTTTTTTGGTGGTTCGGGTTCTATAGTTTCCGCATCGGAGTGTTGCTCTTTTCAGACTTCTGAAAGCATGCTCCACACCTTGTTCCTCTCAGATTTTGGAAGGCACCTCAGACTCTTAAACCTTGGGTCGAGTGCTGTAGCTATCTTTAGAAATCTCACATTGGTACCTTCTTTGCGTTTTGTCAAATCTGCAGTGAATGTGTTCTTAAAATGAACAACATGTGCTGGATCATCATCTGGGACTACTATAACATGAAATATATGGCAGAATGCAGGGAAAACAGAGCCGGAGACATACAATTCTCCCCCAAGGTGTCACAAATTTAATTAACACATTATTGTTTTAACAAGCGTCATTAGCATGGAAGCATGTCCTCTGGAATGGTGGCCGAAGCATTAAGGGGTATTCAAATGTTTAGCATATCTGGCACGTAAATACTTTGCAGTGCCGGCTACAAAAGTGCCATATAAACGCCTGTTCTCACTTTCTGGTGACACTGTAAGTAAGACGTGAGCAGAATTATTTCCCACAAATGTCAACAAACTTGTTTGTCTTAGCGATTGGCTGAACAAGAAGTAGGACTGAGTGGACTTGTAGGCTCTAAAATTTTGCTTTGTTTTGTTTTTGAATGCAGTTATGTAACCAAAAATATCTACCTTTGTAAGCTGCACTTTTATGATAAAGAGATTGCACTACAATGCTTGTATGATATTAATTGAAAAATACTATTTCTTGTTTATCATTTTTATAGTGCAAATATTTGTAATAAAAATGTGAAGTGAGCGCTGTACACTTTGTATTCTGTGTTGTAATTGAAATCAATATATTTGAAAATGTAGAAAAACATCCAAAATATTTAATAAAATTCAATTGATATTCTATGGTTGAACAGTGTGATGAAAACTATGATTAATCGCGATTAATTTTTTTTGAGTTAATTGCATGAGTTAACTGTGATTAATCGACAGTCCTAGTAACAACCATACTATATTTCTTTTCCAGGTGCTATAAATAATTTAAAGAAAGTTCTACTATCAGCAGACAAAATAACTCTATTTTTGCACTGTCCAACTCAGTGTCTTTTTCATCCTCTCAGACCTTAGGAGATCCCTCTGGCCTGCAGTGTCTACAGGGGATTCCACAAGCTCCTGAGTAATCGAGGAACATAAGATGTTGCTTCTACTTCCCTTTGCCACAAATACAGGAACTTTTATGGTGCTTCCACTCAGTGAGGCTCCGTGAGTACTCTCACTCAAGCCCCTGTGTCAGGGCCTGTCACTGCCTAGCCCTATGTGTGTGACTGGATATAACTCGTGCATCAGTAGCATGGGGGGAGGGGGGGCTCTGGCGGTGCTTAAAAAGGCCAGCGGCTCCCCACAGCTGCAGGAGCTGCGGGCCTTTTAAAGCGCTGCCCGAGCCCTGGTGGCACTTTAAAGGGCCCGGGGCTCCCCCCAGTGGCTGGAGCCCTGGGCCCTTTAAATCACCGCCGGGGAAGCCGGTACAGTCCGGCACGGCGCTGGCTCTTGCCGGTACGCCATACCGGACTGGACCGCCGGAGGCGCCCCCGGGTGAGTACAGGGGGGCGGGAAGGCACCTTTTTATAGCGCCACTCCCCCTGTGCTCCAGACCTGCCTACGCTACTGTCGTGCATCCATTTTCATGGTAATATTCAAAGATTAATATTTCAGTGTCAGCTTGGAATTATCCCATTTATGAGCAATTCACCCATTAGGCAGGCCTCAGTAACATATGTAAACACTATATTCATTGAATTGAGTTAGGGAATAAATCACATCAGTAAAGTGAGCAAGATTTGGTCCTTCTCACTTTGGAGGAAAATACCCCTAATTATATTACAAACGCCAACAGGTATGTTGGATAAATAAATACAGGTGTTTGAGCTATTCTCACCATTTTCCTCCTACAGATCATTTTGGGCTTCTCTGCTTTCAGATAACTCCTAGATACTTGATTATGGGAATATCACTCTGCCATTCATGGGATAACATTTTAAATCACATATTTACATTGCTTTCTTTCAATGTGATGTCTCATTTGGAGGCACAGTCAGTTAGGTCTTTGGGGTTCATCTAGACTAGCATAATTTCTTACCTCTCTCCAATACTCTGCTATTTGAGCATAGAAAAAACAACCCAGTAAATTTAGATCCCACCCATAACAGGCTGTGAAATGAGTTAAGGAACCATGTTTGGTCTTCATTTAGACATGGTTTCAGCTAACAGTTTGCCCAAACAGTGTGGATGGGGAAAAATCATATCAAAGACATGTTTTAAAAGGCATTCTGGGTTTTTTAAAATGGTTTTAAAAACAGTTTGGCTCTAACAACAATAGCCAACAAAACTATGCAAGTAACCAATTTAGTCACAGCCATGTTTAAAGAAAGCTTAGACTCAGTTCAAGGCTGAGCATGAAGAAGGTCTTCATGGCATAAGGTGTCTGACCCTGTTATAGCACACAAGAGCTAAGGAAAGGCAGTTCTCTACAGCCACCTCAGAACACTAGGATAAATGGTACACACTAACACAGAGATATAGGATGACTGAAAAATATGAAGAAAAATCCCGAATCTTTAAAGAGCTGCTTTCTAGGACACAGTGGGACATCTTTACATTTTGCATATATGGGGGCCCTGGTGTAGACTCACAGCTCAATGGGAATGCAACTCCTCTTCCTGTCACCTCCTTGCTTGGGTCCACACGGAGTGATGAGTAGGCCTAATCTACATACACTGAAGTTCACACCTTCTGTTCTGCCCAGAATACCTCAAAAGAAAGCCTAACTTTCACAGGCAAATTGAATTTTAACTCGTATCTTTTGTTATTTCAGTGCCTGAATGTGTGTGGACACTCTTACTTCAGAATAAAAGTATATTGTTTTGATTTTGCTTAAGTCACTCAATAAAGCTTACTAAAGAAAAATTGAACGAGGCCTTCTAGAAAGAGAAACTAACCCTTGGACTGGCTAGAAATCCTTAGTTAATCTCCTACTATTCTCTCAGCAATTCTACTACGCATTGAACATAAGAGCTGATGCACTATTTTTAAAATTCATCTCATGTTTTCAAGAATAAAAAGGCCAAGTTTGGTTTTATTTGATGTATGGGGTCATAAATTATTTGTGTACATTCCTACAATCATAGTGTTTTTGAATATTCTGAAAATTTTGTGAAGTCTAAAAGTTGCACAAACTTTAGAACAAATGATCAGTTGTGAAATTTTTTACAGGACAAGTGAATTTCCTGTTATTCAATATTCTCCTGATTAAAGTGTTTCTAAAATTCAATCAAGTGGCAGAAAATCCCCCCACATGGTTTTGGTAAGAACTACCCTGTAAAAATAATGAATGACAAATTACATTTTATAAACAACTAGGGCCAGTCAAAAAAGGTTGAATCTCACAACTTACACAAAAAAGAGTCAAATTTTTCTTGTCTTTTCTTTTTTGTATGTGAAAAAAGTCATTCTGTTTTTCACATTTTAGAATTTGAAAACTTTTGACAAGAAAAAGGGACACTATTTTTAAAATAAAAAATTATCCCATTTGTTAACGAGTTCTACAAGTAACCTGTAGTTTAATCATTACCTATTTAGTACCCATTTATGAATAAAGAGCACAAAGAAATCTGGATCATTTTTGAAATATTTCAAAACAAAAAAGGGCTGAATTCATAAGAAATATTCAAAATGAATAGTTCAACCTGCTCTATCAAATATTGTATTATTTATGAAAATTGTTAGTGTAATAACAAACCATTATCTATTACAAATAAAAATCGCAGAGAGACCTGTTCTCCTTAGAATAGCATTGTTAAATAGTTACACTTAATTAGACTGTTATAAATGATGTATGAAGCTCCCAGAAGAAATTAGTCCATAGTCTGGACTGCAGAAGAGGACCACTGGTGGTGAAACCCTTCTGAGACACAAAGAGCACAGTTATTCTGGTGATGGGAGGGGAGGGGAGGGGGACACAGAAATAAATGGGTGGCCTGGGAGGAACAATTTACTGGTCTGAATTTAGCTCATGTAGTACTGTATTACATGATAAAATACAGGCTTGATATTTTCTTATTGCAGTTCATTAATAAAATTCCAGAGAAATTAAAAATAAAATATGTAAAGACTTTTAATGCACAGTCTTCTGTCAGTGTAAAAATTGTGCAGTTAAATATCATGATTTGTAAAACCCAATTAAGAGAAAAGGCTGCACTGTTTTACAATTTCCATAATAATTTTGTAGAACAAAGGATTAACATAGACAATTCAACTAGCTTGCACTAACCACTATTGCGCACCCATCTAATTAGTTTCCACTACACATTTTAAGGACACTTCCAAGTAATCAAGATCCAGATTTGGCCAACAGCACCTTTGACACTCCCAGGAATAAGCATTTAGGGATAAATATGCAACTGCAGTATAATTCCAATATGACCATTTTGGGTACCCTATTAAAGGCCCAAAATTTTGTAGCCTGCAGAATTTGTGAGCGCATTCATTTTATGTGTGTTAAACTTATGCACTCAAAGATTATGTAGATAAAAGGAGGAAGGCAGAATAGGTGTCCAAGGTGTTGTACTCTGCTTCCACAAAGTGAACAGCTAGGCAGCAGAGACAGAAAAAGTTATCACATCCTGTTTCCAGAGTTACAGTGACATCTTTGATGATGCAATATGTCTTATTCTCCATAAGAAATGAGGGGCGAGGAGGGGAAGAGGGAGGACTAATGTTTGTCAGATGGAAAAAAACAAGAATCCACCCCCCCATCCCCAACTTCAGAGAGGCTTTACCAGCTTCAGTAAGATTTTGTCATTAAAAATCTATAATTTACAGACCAACCTAGAAATCTTCATCTCAAATGTTATTTCCATCTTAACATATGGATGTAAAAGCTGCAAATCCACCAAAGGTATATAGACAGACATCTAAATGCCCTTGAAAGCAAATATGTTTGAAAAGTACTGGGTATTAAATGGAATGAATAGTGCCAAGATTAATCAGAGTTCAACAATCTCTCATATGTAAAGTTATCCAGAAAAGAAGATGGAAATATTTGGGACATGTGTTAAGAATGAACACATTCTTGAGCAGCTGGAGGAACATGAAAGTGGGACAAACCAAAAGAATCCCTCCACGGAACACTACTCAGAGAGAGAAAACTTATGGAACTTAACTACATAGAAGACATGCAAAGAATGGCCCTGGAGGCCCAGGGATGGTGGAGCCTTGCTTGTGCCCTAACAGTGTGGGAAGGATTCAGATTCTGAAGCTATAACTGACAGTTTCATTTTTTTTTAACAAAATCAAATTGAAAAAGATTTCAGTGTCCCTTTAATACCTCCAGTGTCAACATGCACTCAGGGCCCTTTACATTTTTTTGAGTTTCATTCATTGGAGAGTTCATTCATTGGCAAGGATGTTCACTGGACATCCAGTGGCTAGACACCTGGCCACCAGACATACACTGCATCACATGTTAGACGTTATGTTAAAAGAGCAGTAAAATAACACACTTATCCCTAGCTACATTTTTAAATAGTGGTAATATCAATATTTTCAATGTCAAATTCATATTTTATTGTAATTATATTGTTACACGGTGCTAATACCACATTACCATGTATAAAATGTATGATGTCAATGTTGTGTTTTTTATTACCACATAACATAAGAAATAATATACACTAGAAATCTGTAGTGACATTCAGGGCTTCTGTGACCTCCATAAACCACTCACTTAGGCTTCACTCTCATGGTTTATCATGTTACTAGAAGCCCTCAAATAAATTACTGCATGGTTATTGTGCATGGTTAAATGTCCATTATTTCTGAAGCTTACATTAGTGGTATTTTATATCAGATAGAAAACATTCTAAACATAATAAGTATTTCTATTACTCATCAGGCTTTGGCCTCCCAACACGATCCGAGTTACTTACTGTTACTTAGAGGCTGAGCTTCTGACTATTTTATGAAAACCCTCTTGGAATAAAGGAGGCAGGACTCTGTCTTTCAGACTGATGTAAGCAATAAATAAATGAAAACAGAAAGAAGGTAAAGCAACAGACTTACCATTAAACATGTTGCTACAATCACAAAGATGCTGAGAAATATGACAACTGCATAAAATCCTTCTTTGCTCCAGATTTTGTCCGCCTCATGCTGGCCTTGCAAAACATTTTTCTTTATTAAAAAAAAAAAAAAGAGGTTGAAATTCTACAATAGCATGTGCAGATTAAAGAGTTCTGATCAGGCACTATGCATTATTTCAGATTTGCTGTAGTACACATTCTATAGTATATGGCTCTGACCGCTGCCAGTTCCATATCTACCTAAAATAAGCAAACCGGCTGAATTATACGAGTTTGCCACAATAATCTTAACACACCCAAAGATGACTTAAGATCTTCTTAGTGACTGTTGAAGTAATCTTCCCACAGACGCAATGGACTAGTCTTAGGCTAAGTAAACAAGACTCATTCTTTCTTGGAAACTACCTGGCCCATCAGGTAAGAGGGTAGTACTCATATGTGTGCTGAGGAAATCGCTCTTGCTGGCTCATTTTGCTGCTTCTCCTCCCACAACACCTACACACTAGCCTACGTACTATCTACACCTTACTCAGAAGTGAAAACAGGTGCAAACAGAATCTCATGATGTATTAATAAGGTGAAAAGCCCTGACATTCTAACCTAAAGAAAAACCCAAAACAAGCCCTCCTCCCTATATTAATTCTGATTGTACTTAAAGCAATCTCCTAACTTTAGGGACTCCCAATGATATTACATTTCTAAAGCAGCTCTGTACGCTGAAAAATGCAGAGCTGTTGGGGAATATTACATAAAAAACAAAGAATGTTTATTCTGTCTTTATTGCAGTGAAAAAGCCTGGTTGGAATATGAAATTATAAGATTTTGACTACATTTTCAAATGGAAAAAAGCTTAATTGAAACTTGGTTCTAATAGAATCCTCAGTCCAACTGTAATACATTATTCAGAATATGATGTATATACTTGCAGCAAATGCAATCTTCACTTGTGTGTTTCAAAGGGAAAAAGATTACATACAAATAGACTTGAAAGAAATTAAGTTGTACATATTAAAACAGAAAGTCACACTCCTAATCTCAGTCTATTCCTTTATTGTATTTCTTGAATAAAATTGTCAAGTTGAGAAAAAATAAGGTATTTAAATCCTTCAATATACATTTCCGAAGTCTTGATGCTCCCCTTTCACAGAAAAGCCCTGTAGGGAGCCTAGTCTGTAACTTAACCTGCTAATTCACGTGAAAACTAAAAATTGCCTTGTCTTCACTATGATTTTCCTCAATTTAATCAACTTGATTAAAGAACAAACTTTCTTTCTTAGGCCTTGTCTACAGTTGTGCAGCGTGTAGCCACACACCGCAGTGAAGGGGAAGCTCCGTCCACACTCACTGCGATGTGTAGCTACACGTGGCTGTGAAAAGCTCCCCCACCCGGGGGAACATAGCGGGGAAAGGCTCTGGCAGCAGGGAGCTTCTGGAGCATTTCCCTGCCACCTCCCTCTTCTCAGAGCCTTTCCCTGCTGCTGGAGACATTCACTGCGGCAAGGAAAGGCATTAGCAGTGCCCCTCTAGTTGTAGAGAGGGATTGAAGCATTCAGTGCCTGGTCTGTGTAATTCACAGAATGTAGCTTTATAGAAGACAGCACACACAGATAAGTATTTGATAGGATGATTAATTTAGGGGTGCTTATTTTTATTTTAAAATTACTCTCTATTGACTTATAATTAGAAAACCTCCATTAACAAGAATATTCTTTTGTTGCGATGCCAGTCTGTCACAGCACTGGAGGCCAGATGGCAAAATGAAACTCACACAATACACCCACTAAAACCAATTAGAGTACTTGGGTGGGAAACTGCCCTTTCACAACCTGGCCCTGAGGGCTCTGTATGTGTCCACAGGTTGAAAACAAATAATAAATCACCTTCTTGCAGTGACCCACTCAAAAAACCGAAGTGTTTTCAATAGTACACTGGCATACTGGCCAATTATTTCTGCTGAAATTGTTCTTAACCATATTTCAACAATAAGTTCACTGCTTTCACTATTTGTTTTGTAGTGTTTCATGCAATTCAGTTACCTCAACGCAGTGAGGCGGTTATTTCATCTAATGTTTACAGGATAGGCCTGGGCCTTCATGCTGGCTTAAGGCCCAACATTGCAGCTGCCCTGCATTTTGAACTCCCATTGACAGCCATGGGAATTCCATGTTCAGAGCGGCTGCAGCATTGGCCCATAAGCTAGAAACTAACTGTTTGACCTTGGGGAGGTTACCTGACAACCTTCCTGCGTTTCAGACATCCCACGTGGAAAACTGGATTAAAAGCAGGAGCTCACTGAGCATCAGCTGAGCTGCCCTTTCATAAGTAAATAAATGTTGCCCTGTACCTCCCCATCTAAAGATCAAAGAAACTAGAGAGTTGACTAGCTAACATAATTTTTGAACTACTGGCTGAGGGACTTTAATTACTTTATTTTTAGTACATTAATGGAACAGTAGAGCTTTTTTTTTTAATGGTAGAACTTATTATATAAGTAGTCGAGTCTACCGTAATTCTTCTCCATTACAAATGCAAGGCACCTTTTCCCCTGATATTGTTTTGCTCAAAGTCAGATCTAAACCATTTTGAAACGTTGGGTAATTGTCTATAAAAAGTCAAAAATTACACACCACAGCTCTAACACTGACTGACACGCCATTTTGGAACACTATGTTAGCCTAACAAAAGAAGTCTGTTCCCTTGACTCTAATGTAGAGTAGGAAGGACAGCAGAACTCTCGCTTAAACTCTTCTGTAATTATGATAGCAGGGGTTCTGGACTATTGTAGCTGAGTCACTTCATGTCTACGATAAGAAAATAATTTGTGAGACAGTGTCAATTGTTCAGGACTATTTGTTCCGAGGTCCAGGAAAACTGATAAGACAGAGCTATAAACAATTAAGTTAATCTAAAACAGCTTAGTTGTTAAGCTCCTAGAGACAAAAGCTTTGCTGGTAGAGTCCTCCTTATTGAGAGCAGAAAGTCAGAGATGGTAAGAAAACAAAAAAGCCTGTCAGCAGAGACAGACACTGAAACTTAAAGATGCCAGGGTGTGCTGATTAAATGAACTGAAACTATAACATATGTCACTAGGTAAGTGGCGGTTCCCCAGGCCTTAGACTAGGTATAATGTAATGCTTTGATTTTCTCACAGGGCTTGTCTACACACACACTTGCACCAATTTAGTTTAACTGTGGACACTCTTAAGTCTGTTTAGAAAGAGTTTGTATCAATATAGCTTCAGTTAGTATGGAATCAATTTAAGCTAAATTGATATAAACTATTTCTAAATGGATTTAACAATGTCTATGTAAGGGTCTGCTCTGGTTTATCTAAACTGGTGCAAGCTAGTGTGCAGAGACACTCTCGGTGTTTTTATAAAATGTTTTTTTTTCTCTACGATAACTTTGGACCTACGCTGTTATCAAGGCACCTCCTGTGGACCATTCTCAGGGACAAAGAGAATGAATGCCTGGCCTCTGGTAATGGAGAGAGGCGGGAGAGGAGAAGCACTAGACCAGTAGCACTCTGTGCAAGGCATGGGCAGAAAGTTGCCCAGTCTCAAAAGATGCTTCCAACGCACCGGCTGCAGTCAGTAAGGAGCATGAGGAAAGCCTGGAGACTGCAGAAATTGCTGTGACTCTGGGTTATAGCCCCTTATTTCCCCTGCCCTGTAAACATTTGTTCTTTGGGTGGATTTAGGGATACGTGAAAAATGGGTCAGTTAACATGGCTGGGCAGTGAAGATTAAATGTAGCTGTCTTTTAGGCCTTGATTTCTACCAAGACTTACACATGAGTAGTTCCACTGAAGTCAGTGGGACTAGTTACGCATGTAAATATAAGCATGTGCAGGATCAGGGCCTTATTTATGTAATCTGTTAAAAATTGAATAAAGACATTCAAATAATGCTCTTGTCTTCCCAATAGCATTAAACCCACCTGACTTTATGAGCTATTTTGTATGAAGAATTCTAGAGAAAACGCCATGAAACCTTTAACTTTGTATTGGCTACATTTATCTGATTGACAGAAAGAGAATTCAAATACCTAGTAGTTTTAGACTATTGAAACTGAGGAATGACAATTTACTATTTCATGTAACATAGGTGAGATTTCGGAGTCAGCACTTTGTTTTTTCAGACAGTCCCGCCTAGCTTGAAATCATTTCTCCATCCATAAGGAGTTATTCACATATGCTTTCTTCCCATGTCTATTTGAATCGTTATTTGTAATTGAAGTATTTGGAACAGATAATCATATCTCTCAAATTCATACACTTCAGCACTAAAGTAAATCCTCATTTAAAGAAAGTATTTTAGGGCTGCAGGCTGGGTAGCTGATTGGAGTTGTAAAGAACAGATCTGACATTAGGATAGGACTGCTTAACTTCACTTTGTGATCCTATAACTCAGTGTCCTATAACCTCAGTATCAGCACTGTGAAAACCCTTTCATTTCCATAGTTTACCTGCTGTAGGAAACACATATGACTTTGCTCATTATAAAAGCATATGACTTTGCTTTTTATATTGCACTTTTCATACTGAAAATATATCGCAGCACTTTACACTGAATGAGAACTTACAAATGAGGTAGAAAAATGGTAGTGCAGCAACTATGTAGGTTAGTGTAGCACCCACTATGCACTCAGCAATGGCTCGCACACAGGCCTGGACATAAAGGCCCTGATCCTTTGCTTGGCATAGGAATCAACAGGACTGAGGCGGGGAGGGGAGACTGGAGCTGGTCAAAGTTTTTCATTCAGAATGTTTTTTTTGACCAAAAACTGCTCTCTCGTCAAAATGGAAATTTGCACGGGAAAATCTGTTTTTGATTAACTGTTTCGAGATTGTTCATGAAATTGACCTCACCCAGAGTCCAAGGGGCTTTATGTGTAATTATGGGCTTCCAAGCACCAAACAAGATCCAAATTGATTTGATTATAGCCTGATGTGTGTGTGAACTCAGTGGCTTCCTTTCCTTTTTTCTTTAATTATTATTTCCTTTGGTGTCATGAGGTAAACCCAAAGTCAAATATATGTCCAAATGTAATGTCTGCAGTGCACTGCCGATGTGGCAGTGCTGGTCCTGTTTTGAAACAGATTATCTTTAAAAATAAAAGTAATAATTAAAAATAAGATGTTTTAAGGGCTCTCTCTTTTTTGGGCTAGGTAAAAAAATAAAGTGGGCAAACTTTCAAATCTCTCACTCTCCCAGAAAACAAAGTCAGCAATAGATTAAAATAAACAAATACAATGCTCCCAAAGCCATTCAATGCACAGTTTAACCCTGAATGGACCACCAAGTGGGAGGCTGGACCACCTTGAAGTAGAGAATTATCTCAAAATCTGAATTCTATTTGTGTCTTCACAGAAGTCTTCAGACCAGCCAACTCACATAAAAAAGACTAAAGTTTCTTAGCCCATGTCTACATGTACAGTGGTGCTGTGGCGCAGATGTACCAATACAGTGAAGATGCTGGTGAAGATGCTCTATGCCAACAGGAGAGAGCTCTCCCATCAGCATTATAAAACCACCTCTGCGTGTGGCAGAAGCTATGTCGGTAGGAGACACTCTCCCACCAACATAGTGCTGAGCACACGAGTGCTTATGTTGGTGTAACGTATGTCGCTCGGGGTGTGTGTGGTTTTTTCACACTTCTGAGCAACATAAATTATGTCAACGTAAGTTGTAGTGTAGCCATAGCCTTAGTGATTATATGATCCATTCAAGCTTTATTTAAATAATTTAACAGGATTATTTTTTATTATTGCCTTGTAATAATAATAAAAACAACTTTTATTAGCCATACATGTGCCTCAGTATCAGTATCTTAGCCTAAGAACTAACACAGGCTTTAATAATTACATTTAGAGTTGACTCATTTACAGTAACTCTAATGTGATATACACATGATAACCTACCTCTGGGGAAACTTCTGTAATTCCAAACTGGGATAAACTTTGATGCAGAACATTGATATTAAGTGAACGCAACACCGCTTCAGATGGAAGCGCGTCAGAAATTCCTGGTTTTCGATTTATTGGAGACACGAACAGCTCAACACAGTTCTTCTTCCCCTAGATAACACAAATCAGATAAAAATATTTGATTCTGAATCATTTCTGGCAGCTAAATTTTAATCCTATTTTAAAAAATGAAAAATATAGTATAAGGAGGATTGCAGCTGCTCACTTGCTCTCTTTCTCTACTCACACTCCATTTTGAGCAATTTAAACGTCACAGGATGGATGATAAAAAATATAGTATATGCTGTGTTTTTTCTCTCTCACTCCCTATTAGATTATCCTTACCTTAAAGTCACCATCTTTAGATGTTTGTTCTTCAGCGAAACTTCTTTGCATCGTGACATGTTGGTGTTTTGTTGTTACTTTGCAATCCAATGTCAACACACTGCAACTTTATGTAATGATGAGGCACAATATTCTCATTGCAATGTTGTCAGGGTTGCCTCCCCACTCTGAACTGTGGGGGTACAGATGTAGGGACCCACATGAAAGACCCCCTAAACTTATATTCCACCAGCATAGGTTAAAAACTTTCCGAAGGTACAAATTCATTTCCTTGTCCTTGGACAGTATTGCTGTCACCACCAAGTGATTTAAACAAACATTCAGGGAGAGGCCACTTGGAGCCCTATCTCCCACAAAATATCTCCCCATCCCCCTTCACTCCCTTTCCTGGGGAGGCTTGAGAATAATATACTAACCAATTGGTCACAAAGGACAAATCAAACCCCTGGGTCTTTAGGACACTGGAAATCAATCAGGTTCTTAAAAGAATTGTATTTTTTTAAAAAAGGTAAAAGAATCACACCTATAAAATCAGGATGGAAGGTAACTTTACAGGGCAAATAAAACGATTTAAAACACAGAGGATTCCCCTCTAGGCTTAGCTTCAACGTTACAAAAAACAGGAATAAAACTCCCTCTTAGCATAGGGAAAATTCACAAGCTAAAACAAAAGATAATCTAATGCATTTCCTTGCTATCACTTATAATTTCTGTAACTTTAGACATATCATTTCACTGTCTTGTTAGGAGATGGTTTTTTCCTGCCCTGGTCTCTCTCTCTGTCCGAGAGAGAACACCCAAAGAGAGCTCAAACAAAACCTTCCCCCACACCAGATTTGAAAGTATCTTCTGGTCAGGTGCCAACTAGGTTAATTGAACTGATTAACCCCTTACAGGTAAGTGATTCTGTACCTCTGGCCAGAGTGATTTTATATTACTGCATACATAAAGGTTGCTACCCTTCCCTTTATATTTATGACATATTTCATGCTATTAGATGTCACAGCAATGTGACAAGACCCTAAAAGTCTGCCTGGAAGTTGTGTTGACTCCATAGAAAAGCCTGCTTGCATTTCTGGTATCTTGCAATTTATTGTTACAGGATGGGGATAAATTAATTAAAACTGGAATAATCTTGGGGGTTTCTCAGGAAGTATATTCCCTTAGGTAGGCTCTCCTTTGCTTACAGAAAGGACTTTATACCTTCTCTTAACATTGGGCTTTGCTCACAAGCAGCGTTGTATCGAGGGAACTGCTGTCTGTTTGTAAGAGCAAGAGGAATGGGAGTAAGGATGTTTCAGTTACACTATTAATGTTTGTGACTACTGACTCGCTGTGTGAACTTGGCCAAATTATATAACCTCTTTGTGCCCCATTTTATCCATATAGAAAATGGGTAGATTGATACCTTCCTCACCATGGGTGTTGAGCAGACTAATATTAAATAATGTTTCTAATGTGTTTTGGGCTAGGTATAAGGGCAAAATGTTAATATGTCTACCCTCAAACCACAAATTAAAAAAGAAAGTAAGAAACCATGGAGTCAATGGGAAAACACAATATGCAGCTTGCTTTCAATTACCCAGGCTCCTCAGAGCACATTTGGAAAGCTGCTATATGACATATTATGCTAGAGTATTTTAGGACCCATAAGGAAAGTTCCTCTTTTAATTGCACTTTTCACTGTGTATGCCTTATAACTTTAACATTTTGGTTAATGTGGGGGACAAGAAGATTAAGCACTCCCTGCCATGAATGACGTTCCTAAAGAAAATGAAAAGAATGTCATTGCATTGCTATTGATCTTTCCTTTTGTACAGCTTATCTGATCCTCTCACAAAGACGTTATTTGAAAGGTGTTTTTGATCCCTTTTGGCATATAAAACCCTATCATACTAGAAAATACATTTATATCGAACCTGTCAATCCTCCTCACTGGTATTCAGCCCACACTGCGCCTGAAAAAAAGCCACCCTCACTTGGAACAATAAAGGAATGCTAGCAACACACAGATTGTATGGCTTTTCTGTTTAATGGCAAAATGCCCCGTGGAAAACAACAGTTATAGATTCCTACTGTGAGCCATTAACATTAACCTTTAAGTACTTTACATAGTATAGTATTGTGACACTCTATACCTCGGGGGAGTGCCCTGTAACCCCCATATTCATCATTTGTGTAATACTGTGATATTCCATATAAATCATGCCATATAAGGTATCAGGGGAAAGGTTATGATCTGCTGAAACCCATCATTCTGTCTAAATATGTATATCATTAGTGCATATGAAATTATGAGATTGTGTTGTATGGTTGTCACTAAAATATGTGTGAGTTTGGGAATTGCCCAGGTATTAGCTCTCCAGAGACAACAACAAGGGAGGTAACCAATGCTCCAGTGGCTGTCGAACAACCATCAATTGCCATTGTCCTGCAAGGGAGTTACAATTCAATGTCTCACTTGCACAAGGCCACACCAGGGGAATTGCTCAACCTAGCCTGAGGACTCAGCAATGCCCATAAGACATGCCTGGACTTGTGTTCTCCAAGCCCATGGAATGAGGATATAGAATAGAAGACAGAGGCCGCATGGTTTGTCCTGTCTCTTCCCCCACCTATGCCTATGAAGGCAACAAGGACACTGGAGCTGAGGAGACTGGTCCCCAGGCTCACAGGGAGAGCTCATATATGAAAGACTAACCAACCTGCAGTATCCAGTAGGGTGAGAAAAAACTGCTTAGTCCAGATATTGCCTAGTCTAATAAGATTGAGAATTTAGACTGAGTACTGATCTTTTATTGTCCTTTGGTAGCTACTCTGACTTTTGCCTATCACTTATAATTAAGGCTGAGAGTTTGTCACAGAGGTCACATAAGTCACGGATTCTGTGACTTTCTGGGACCTGCTCCAGTGGCCGGTGCAGCTGGCCCAGGGGCCTCCTGAAGAGCTCAGGCAGCCCCAGGACCAGCTGCACAGGCCGCTGCTGGGGCAGTCTCAGGCCAACACCTTCTCTCCCTCCCAGCAGCAGCAGCAGAAGTTTGTATGTGTGGGGGAGGAGGCTCAGGACTGGTGGTTGGGGCACCGGAGAGGGTGAGGGCTCTGGGTGGTGCTTACCTTGGGGATAGGGTGACCAGACAGCAAATGTGAAAAAGCAGGACAGAGAGTGGGGGGTAATAGAAGCCTATATAAGCAAAAGTCCCAAAAATGTAGACTGTCCCTATAAAATCGGGACATCTGGTCACCCTACTTGGAGGGCTCCCCGGAAACAGCAACATTTCCCTCCCTCTCAGCTCCTAGCTCCACACACTACCTCTGCCCAATGGCACCACCCCAACAGCTCCCACGGGCTGCAGTTCCCAGCCTATGGGAGCTGCGGAGCCAGCATTTGGGGCAGGGCAGCATGCGGAGCTAGGAGCTGAGGGAAGGACGTGTCGCCGCTTCCAGTTTGCTGGGTAGGGAGCCTGCCAGCCCTGCCAATCCTTCTTGGATTGTGGACAACAGAACTTGACATTACAATATTACAGTAGTGGTTACACCAGTGCCAAATACAGAGGTAACATAACCTGCCTTTTGTTCAATATTCCTATGTTTATACATCCATGGATAGAGCCCCACACGGATACAAAATTCATATCCGCAGATATGGATATCCATGGATATAAATTGGTATCTGCGGAGCTGCAGGGCTCTACCAGGAACTGCAGCAACGAAACCAGTAGCATGTTCATCCTCATCTCCCAGGAGCCAGTACCCTGCGCCGGCAGCTCCTCCGACATGGATATACCACCCCCAGCCCTGCCCTGGTCTTGCTAGTGTGTGCAAGTGTCTCACACGCTCCCAGACAGGAGATGCAGACCGCTGCATGGAAAAGACTCCTGTCCAGAAGCGTGCGAGCCATTTGCACACACTGGCATGACCATGGACAGCTCTATCCATGGATCGCATTAGGCCTGTTAGCCAGTGCATGACATTGTGAGCTCATATTAAGCTGATTATCCATCATGATCCTCAGGTCTTTTCCAGAGAGTCACTGATTCCCAAGATAGAGCCCCCTGACCTGTACCTATGAACATCCTCTGCTCCTAGGTGTATGACCTTACATCAAAATGCATATTGTTTGCCTGTGCCCAGTTTACCAACCCATATAGATATCTCTGCATCAGTGACCTGTCCTCTTCATTATTTACCACTCCCTCAATCTTTGTGACATCTGCAAACTGTATTAGTGACAATTTTATGTCTCTCTTACCCCCACCCCAAGTCATTGATCAAAATGTTAAACAGCATAGGGCCAAGAAAGAACCTATCCCTGTGGGACCCCCCTAGAAACACAACATCTTAATGATGACTCCCCATTTATAATACATTTTGAGACCTCTCATTTAACCAGTTCTTATTTAATTTAATGTGTGCCATGTTGATTTTGTATCATTCTAGTTTATTGATCAAGATTTTGTGGGGTACCAAGTCTAATGCCTTACAGAAGTCTAAGTATATTACATCAAAATTTTAACATTTATCAGTCAAATTTGTACTCTCATCAGAAATATCAAGTTAATTTGACAGGATCTATTTTCCATAAACCTGTGCTGACTGGCATGAAATATATTACTCTCCTTACAGTGTTTATTCATCAAGTCCCAGATCACCCATTCTATTATTTTACCAGGGATCAACGTCAGGCTGAGAGGACTATAATCTGGATCATCCAGTTTACTTTTTTAAAATATTGGTGCAACATTCACTTTCCTCCAGACCTCTGTGACGTCCCCAGTGTTACAAGATTTATTGAAAAAAAATCAACTTTTCCAGTCAAGAGAGCTCCTCAGCCAGTTCTTTTAAAACCCTTGGATGAAACAAAGAGAGTTCTATAGAATTTACTCTAGAAATAATTCTAGAATTATGCTAGAATTTAATAGATAATTCCTTTCCATACGTTTTACCATTTGATAACAGGGATATAATTTTCTATTATGCTCTGTAGCATGGTTAAAAAAACTATAGAAAGGGAATCTTTTTTCAATTAGAGTCTATTGGACTTTTCCATAATGGCAGGAAAGCTAATTTAATTTAACTGAAATTACCTGGTAATTTTCTTATACAAAAATCTTGGTACTTACAATGAGTCGGTTGATATGAATTTGCTGTGGTAACAGTCCTAAAGCTGCAGCCACTCCTTGGCGAAATATCCGAAGCAATGTGATATTCAGCTTGTTTACATCCATTTGCAGTGCCTGAAAAACAAAACCAAATGAGTTTCGTGCTCAGCACACACAGTTCTCAACTAATGACTGACCTCTATGAATCTTACTAATTGTTTTCTCAAGATGATCATCTGTGAAATTGATTTGCATTTTTAATAAGGAAAAAACTACAAGGGAAGTGTGTTAAATATTGTCAGTTGAAAAAAGTCTTTACCAATGAAAAACTTCCTTTGAAGTCAATGGAATTTTACCTGAGTAAGAACTGAAGTAAAGATCATTCCCCAAGAATCCACATGTAACAGCAGCCCTGTGCATGTAGCTCTCTCCCTTTACAGATGGAAGGTGGTGAGGGAGAGCTGCACACATAACACTTCACCCCTCCCTTGCTCCTTTCTGGATACTATGTGAGGGTGAAGGCAAGAAGGAGGAAAGGAAATGTCACGCTGAGTGGCACTATCTGGCATTTCTACAGGAGGGGCTAACCTGGAACTGAGTAAGACCTTTAAAGAGGTCTAACCCAAACCAAATTGAACTGGTTGATTTAACTGAATAAAAATGATTTTTCATGTAAGAATTTCACCGTTCTATTTAAAGCCATCAGTGTGGCTGAGTGAGTTGCTCAAGGTCCCAGAACACGTAAGGGTCGATCTGGGAGAAGCTTTCATTCAGCTCTAAGTACCCTAGGATGGCTTCGCCCTTCCCAGATAGACCTGTGTGAGCAAGATTAACTAGCAGTGGGCAAGACATCAAACTGAGACTGTGCTTGATAAAGAAAGAACTATTTTCTTAAAGAAATCTCCATCTTGGTGACACAGGATTTTCAGTCACAAAATTTGCCTGCAATAGTTTTTGATTATGTATAAACCAGGAAAATATAAAACTCCAAGAAAAATATGTGAAAAAGGAGAGGTAGAGGAAAGGGAAAAGAGAGAGAAAACAAATCTCTAAATATATGTTCGTGGGAGTAGAGCTCCTTTTTAATATTGTTATGCCACTCTGATATTACTGTAGCTTGGTGCCTAGATACTATGATGATTGGTATTCTGTAAATATGATAGAGTACATATATTAGGCTAGACAGATTAGATTAGAAGAATTAGATAGGTCTAATATGCCTAGACTAAGTAAACTGGGATAAAAGAGAAACATGTCTGGAGTCCAAGCCTTTCTGATCCGCTGGAAATCACAAAATTATTAAGCTAACAGTACTGTTATGGAGCATACACATTGTGGGCATTAGCATATGGCAGATCAATATAACAAAATGTTAGCATACATTTTAAAATTATTTCTTACTCGGTTACTGCTGCTGCTCCTTTTGCTTTGGAAAAGGAAAGAGTGAAACATCCACTGTTAGACAACACTAATTAATCATTTACTCTTTGCTGATCAGCAGTGTTTATCATGTATTGCACCTGCTCTCTAAGGAGTATACAATTTTGAATCTGCTACCCATCCTCATTTCCCAGAGCAATTATTAATCTGGCTATTGCAAGTGTAGCGACAGTTTCTAGGTTTATATGCTCCAGGCAAAACAGGTGAGTTGAGGGGAAAGAGTTCTTGCCTGCAATAAATAAAATGCCTGGAAAGAGATATTTCCAAAACGAAAATTCAGAACAGAAAACCAAAGAAGAAATATTTAACACTGGGATTCCTTAGGCGCCTCACTCAGTACATGGATTTTCATCCTGAGGGACTGAAATTGTGCACAACGGGATTTATTTCAAATATGGAGTAATGTCTTTTCTCTATTATAATAATTTATTGAGTCAAGTGCAAGATTTGTTACTCAGGCAAAAGTCAAATAAAGCGTCTCTCTTTTCCCCTTTATTCTCCTTCCCAACATCATCCTTTTTCTGCTCTGATTTCTCTGCCTGTCTGCCTCTCAAACATACCACTGCTCTTCATTATTCTGGTTCCTCCTCTAGGAACTCCAGTAACTGCCCACCTGCCCCTACCTTCTGCTACTAATTTCTCTCCCACCACCTACCACTGGTTAGTCAGAATATATATTTCAGGGCTAAAAAGGGTTAAGATGTGAGTCTTCAAAAGGGTCTTTTTCAATTTATTTTTGTTTTGTTTAAAAAAATAGGGACCAGAAAATTGAAAACCATAAAACAGGTCATGTGCAAAAAGAAAACTCATAAATAGATTGCTTTAATTGCATTGCTATCCACTTATATATATATATATATATATATATATATCAGGTCACTAACAAATGTTAATTGATCTATAGTGAAGGCCAGAAAGTTGCTGTATGACACACAGAATGAAGAATAAAAAGTTCCAACAACCTTAACAGGCACGATTTTTTGTGGCACTTGTTTGATTCAAGATTGGAGGAGTGAAAATGCCCCCTCAAGAGGTTCTAGTGATTATTTTGTCTTTGTTATTTGTGTGAATGGAAGATGGCTCTGCATGGGAAGATTAAGGGATTGATGACTTGGGCAGCAATGTTAGCAGTATCTACTAGGATTTTTAAATGGCTTACTAAGATTCATTGTGACTACAGTTTTGGTTGGGTAGTGACAGATCTGTTATGAATAAACATATGCCATTCATGATTCTCCTTTTGAGTGTTATCTGGATCTGTCATAAATCAGAGAGATCTGGTTGGTACACGGAGCCAGCTTATTTGCACAACTCTGCACTCAGCTACGCTCTAACTTTTCGCAGAACAAAGAGGAGGGGTGAGTAGTGTATTGTTTTCATTCTGCTTGCAAGACTTGAGGTGGCCAGATGCAGAGACTAGATTATTTGGCTCCTGTCATTTCCTGTACACCCGAGGAATGATGTAGATTTGTGATTTTGTTGGCTTATATACCATCAGGTTGAATGGAAAATGTCAGAGCTAAACTCTCTAAAATAGTGTTGGTGCAACATTTGGAGTCCTTATGTATTATTATCTTTGATGACTACCACATGCATGCATATGTCAGTGCAGATGCTGGAAATTATGGACTCTTTTGGTTTTATCCAGAGGCTTTTTCCACAGAGCCAGCCACATTCTCAGGCTTGCCTTTGTGTCTATTTGGAATATTTCAGATACATGGGTCAGCCTTTCTGGCTCTTGTCCAAACCTGAATCAGCGCATGAGATTTTCTGTGTATAATTGTGTATCAACATCATTCTGATAATATTCTATCCCATGTCTAGAAATGAACTCACATGCAGAGAGAGAGAGACTGACATTTTTTGACAGCCAACTTTTCCTGTCATGAAATGTGACTTAGTTGAAATCAATATTTTCCTATTGATTTTGACACAATTTTCCTATTGGAAAATTGTAAAACATTTTTCCTGAATGTACATTTCAAAACACATTTTTTTGTTATGACTTTAAATGTTGTATTTGGAAACTGTAACATTTTGACTTGGGAATTTTGGGGACGCTTCCCCTGACTCTTCTTAAACTTCTCCTCTATTGTCACCAACAGGGAAAACAGGAAACATTTTGAGTTTTTGACGAGCCCAATATTTTTATAATATAATATAAAGTCCATGCTGAATTATAATTGTGGCTTATGATAACAAAATTGCAGAGCCAAAATTCTATTATACCTGCAATTTGCATTCATTTTTCTGAATATCAGTAACTCTTTTGATGATTAATGAATGATCCAAATCAGGGATGTCATGGCTTCGGGTATGAGCAATTACGTAGCGCTACTTATGCAAACTGCCACACATACTTTTCTACTAGGAACACAATGTGAATAGAAATCAAAACAGAAGCACTTCCTGGGAACTTTATACTCTTCCAAGGCCATCAGGTAATGACTGAAAATGTTGGGGGGAATCTTAGGACAAGACTTAAAAATTATAGAAAAAAAATCACCTGTAATTGCAGAGAAAATTATGACATCTGTTGTTTGAGGTAATTAGAACCAGACAAAGTATAGGCAAATGCTGTACACACTTCTCTGTCTATATAATTCAGTTGTGACCTGGAATACACCTCTATTTCAGGCATGCAATTTTCCTATGAGGAGACTGCTGAATGAATGTATGGGGACTGAGATCAAACAGTTCGTATTTACTTGGAACCTGTGAACATTTGGGATAACTTGTCCAAAGAATGTTTTTGTGATCAAGAAGTTAACTCAACATATAGATTGCAGATTGGTTAAGGGTTAGGAATTGGCTTTTAGATTGCTGCAGGCCCGTTCATTCAAACCAAATTTTGCGTATTCAGATGGACACATTGCACAAGTTCACAGAAATGTTTGCTGTGAGTCAAAGTCAAAATTTTAGGTAAAAATTAATGCTTCTTAATTTTATGAATTTGTAAGATAATGAAGAACATATATTTCTGGCACTTGATATATTCATATAGTGCAATGAAAAATAATGTATACACACATACTATGAGCTCTCAAAAGGAAATCAAGACTAGAAGTAATACTAGTGGGAAGTGTAGGAATAATCTAATTAGTTAGCATGACAATTGACACAGTGGACACTGTGTTCTCCATGTTTTCCCCTAGGGGACACTGACAAATTGAAATGTGGGAAATACAAAATGAATAAAAGGAAATACGTTTTTGCAGTGTGTAATTAAACTGTAGAACTCACTGTTCAGACCAAGAATTTAAGATGCTAAAAGGGATTGAACATTTATAAGGACAGGAAGAATATCCAGAGTTATCATAATTAATGATAACACAAATTTTGTGGAAGTGATATTAAACATCATGCTTCAGGGCTTAAGGCAAACTCTTCACTATTAGAGACCAGGATGAGACCTAATGTGGGGTACAGAGTAACTCATATCTGCCTACTGAAGGGTTCTTACAATTTCCTCTGAAGCATCTGGTACTGGCCGGTCAGAAACAGGATATTGGAAATGCTCTGTCTGAAGTGCCTAGCATTCACCTAGATTCACTCATTGAGGTTTTAGGTATGCTTGGAGCATTATAGTCAGGCATCTGTAGAAAGGACCCATACCCTTCATGGTTATTAAAACATGTAGACACACATTTGGCTCATTATTTACGTCTCTCTTCAAGAGGGCATTCAGGGACATCTGACATTTTGCCAAGTTTCCAGCCGTGCTCTGACTATATGTTTAAACTGTTACTCGGCAAACCAGCATTGAATATTAACCACCTCACCAATTATTGTCTGACCTCAAACTTTCCTTATTCAGGAAAGACTATTGAAAAGATAGTGACGAACCAGCTCCAGTTGCACTTTGATTCTACAGAATACTTTGATTCCTATCTCCTTGATTATCACATGTCATGGGGGGGTGGGGGGAGCGGGAAAGAAAATTCATTAGTCTATTCACTGTATTCTATGTCCATCTCATAACTCCACATAAGAGCCTCTGTAAGGGCCCTGATCCAAAGCCCACTAAAGTCAATGGGAGTTTTTCTTCGGAAGTCAATGGGCTATGGATTGCACTGTAAGAGCTCAGTGGGTTTCAGGTGCCACAGTTTTAAAGGGGTAGGACAGGGAGAAGGGATATCCACTCTCCAGGGCACTGTACCCCACAGATCTTCAGGACTCTTGAAATGAAGCTAATGCTGATCGTGGAAGCATTGTCTGAGTCTTTGTTAACCTCTGGTATTATGAAAACTACTTCGGGGAGGGTAAGGAAAGGTTCTGGAGGCAGCAGGAATGCAGTGGACCTGTGCCAATCCATAAGGATTGTAGGATCTTCTGGGGATGACAACTGAACCCCTTGGGTTCCATAAGGAGACGGGAGATTTCTCCTGCACTACACAACGACACTTTAATAAAGAAGAAACCCATTGAATAAAACAAACATGCATGGAAATATAGAACTCCCTTTAAAAAAAGCTATCAATGTGATATTGCATCTATTTTAAGTTGAAATCTAGTTTTTCCCATTGATTCAGTATTAACTATCAGAAAGTATAGCCTGGCAATAACAAAAGGAAGGCTGGAAAAGTGGGTAATGTGCTAGCCTGTGACTTGGAAGATTTGGGTTCAATTTCCTGCTCCACCATAGACTTCTAGTGTGACCTCATCTCTGCCTCATTTTGCCATCTGTAAAATGGTGATAGTAGCACTTCCCACCTCACAGGGACATTGTGAGGTTAGATACACTAAAGATTCTGAGGTGCTCAGATACTGTAGTCATGGTGGCCATATACATATCTAAGATAGACAGACGTTTACAACTTGTTTCAGAGCCATCCTTGACTTTGCCTTGAAAAGTTAGTTTTTGCCCTTCCTTAATTTGGTTGTGCATTTCCCCAAGGCCTGGGTTTTAAATGGGAATGAAATGATGTCAGGCTTGTTAAAAGGATCAGTAGGGGTGTATTTCAAAGCCACTGGAACAATAGATTTCTCAGCCCTTTCTGACTCTTTTTTCTCTTGTTACCACTGAGTTATATGCCAGAGAGTTGACAGGAATGATCTGCTGCAAGAGCAAAAGACAATACACAGACAGATGAAAACATGGGGGAGGGGGGAAAGAGAGAGAGAAGTTCAGTTGAACCATTTTAACCCTCTTATTCTTTGAGAAATATGTGATGATTAGCGCATACAATTGTCCAAACTGTCCTTATTAAATGTACAGAAATCAAAGACTTCCCTCTGTTATAAGAGAAAGAAAGGGTGCTATTATCTACAGTACAATTTTTATGCCCAGCATGACTGCAGCAATCATATAACATTTCAACCTCCCAAAGCTTACCTGTAATACTCAGAGTAATGGACTCTTTAGAGCATGTTCAGTACAGCACTTTGTAATACATTCTTTTTTTCCTCTCAAGCATGAGGGAACATGTACTGTCTTTCCCTGCTTCTTTGGTAAGAGATGTATTATAAGTTTTTGCAGCTAGTTTCACCTCCCTCAAATGACCCTCAGCTACTGACATTTAAATTCCTGTTGTAGTTTTGTGAAATGGCTTAAAGAATATAGAAATTATTTCCAGGAAGCTGTCAGGAGGAGCAATGACATTTTTATCCAGAATTATAACCTAGTACATGACAGAAAATAGATGATCATTTTTTCTTTTATGTACTGGTCAAGACCAAAACTATAGCTTACTTTTAGTCACAAGACACTCTTTGACTTTTATCGGAGTCGCACTACCAAAGCCCTTCACATGGCTTAGAAAGTTTAAAGGTAAGAATCCAACACTATTGACTTGCTATATTGCTTGCATGTTTATTTTCACAGACAATTTTGCCAGTAGTTAAAGATGAGTAAAACATTCTGGTTAAACTAGAAATCTTCCTGAACCTTCGCTCAAACGGAACCTTTTTGCGGATATACAGAACACTTTTTTATTTTCATGCCCTTCTGTCCCTCCAGAGGACTAGAGCTATGGGAATAATTGATATTTCAGTTTCATGGCAGTTCTGAAAAAAATCAGTTTGGGTTGAACTGAATCTGAACGTTTTCAGAATTTTTGGTGAATCAAAAAAGTTTGTTTTGGGTCTGTTCTAGGGGGATTTGAACCTAGATCTCCCATGTCCTTGATGAGTGCCCTAGCCATTGGGCTAAAGGTTAAAAGGGGGGAAAGCAGATACATCAGCAGCAGCACCTTTTCCTCCAGCCATTTTTTGAATGGCCAAAATAATTTGTCTCAAATTCATGAATAGTTTTGGGTCACCCAAGATTGCATGAAGGAGAAGAGCTGAAATACTACCAAAAAAGGTATTCTTGCACTATTTCTGGGCCAGCTGGAAGCAGGATATGCATGAGAAAGCCTCTTTTATGTTTCAGTGTAGTAGCCGTGTTAGTCTGTGTCAGCAAAAAGAAAACAAGAAAAATACCTGTGGCACCTTAGAGACTAACAAATTTATTTCAGCATAAGCTTTCGTGGGTTAAGAACCCACTTCCAAACTTATCTTGCAGTACAAAAAGATCTGGTATGTTTAGACAAACATCATGGCCAAGATTTTCAGAAGTGACAGGTAATTTTGCTGCTTCAATTTTTGGATGACCAGCTTGAGTTTCTCTGACAGAGCCTGATTTTCAGAAGGGGGGTGAGTGACAGAATCCTGTAATATCCTGAACAAATCTTGTGGAATTAAGATAAACTCTGTTGAATTAAGTTAAACCTTATAGAATTAGGGTTAGTACCTCTGGGGTTCAGTGCATTAAAATGTAATTTTATGTGTCTTATTGTGGCACTATATGTACTTTCTCCAGTAGGGAGGGGATGGTAATGAACTTCCTCTGTTATCATCCCTTTAAAGCTGCCCCCTGGAGAGGTTCATATATACTGGTTCAAATTGGATTTTCCATGGACCAACATACAAAAAGTGTTTTTTTGATAAATATCCTGGACTCAGGGCCTTCTTCCTAATCTAGCAAATGGACAGGACCCTTGGTCCACAGAGGGCCCCAATCCTTTGAGAAAGGTTGGAAAGACTGGTACTGTGGCCCCTTAAGACCATGCACTTGTTCTGAGCTGAAGCTGTGATGAACTTGTGATATCAAAGGAAACCTTGGGGGATGGGCCGTTGAAGGACTGCTCCTACCAGAGCCCATGTTAGAGTGGGGATGGTGTCTGGTAAGGTTATTAGCATGCATGCATGTAGGTTATTTTATTGTTTTAAATATATTTTCTCTGTAGTGTTTTTACCCTCAGAATACAGTAGGCTTGAATAGAAAGAATGATGTGCTACTTATAAATGTTGACAATCAAGCTGGCTATGTCAACACTACACACCACTGGTGGCAGCAGGTAGTGTACATGTAGCTACATGCCACAGCGAAAAGCAGGTTACATCCACTGTGGTGTGTAGCTGCATGTGCCAGTGAAAGGCTCTGGGTGAGGGGATGTAGTGGGGAAAGGCTTCAGCAGCTCCCTGCTGCCGGAGCCTTTCACTGTGGGGAAAGGCGCCAACAACAGGGAGATTTCAGAGCCTTTTCCAGTCTTGGAGTCTTTCCCTGTGGTGAAGAAGGGCTCCAACAATGGGGAGCTAGCAGCCATTCCCTGCTGGGGGAGTTTTTTTTCTGTGGATGGGAAAGACTCCAGCAGCGGGATGACAGCAGGCCACTACCTTGCTAAAAATAGCAGTGTGGATGGGGAAGTATGGGTTGGGCGAGTAGAAAGTGTGCTGGGTATGCACTCAAGTACATACCCGCACCCTTCAGGTACGTCCTTACTCCAGTTGCCTAAGTAGTGCCTCACCAGCTACACTGCTATTTATACCCGTGCTATGGGGGCTATGCAAGTATGTGCTCCACACGCTGCTGACAGAAGAGTGCAGTGTACATCCACTTCAGGAGCTTTTCGGTATCCATGTCAGGGTGGTGCAGAGGTCTCGTTGCCTGGTTCCCCTCTCTTCTGGACCTCTTAGCAAGTCCCGTCATTGCCCTAATTCTCCACCCATTTATTGTGGAGTAGGTCACAGGGGTGCCCGGTCACATGTGGTCACCAGAAAGGGAAGAGGCTGTACTGGAACGGGTTAGGTCCTCTGCAAATGACACTTACTATGGAACCTGGTAATACAGCCTAGTGGCCAGAGTCAATACAGAAGCCCCTTACACTCAGGGTAGTGTGGCTCAATGGCCGGAGTTAATAAAGCCACCCTCGCAGTCGGGGCAGTGTGGCCTAACGGCCAGAGTCAATAAAGTCGCACCTCTCTGTGGGATTTGTGTGGCCTATTGGCCCATTGGGGTGCCACTCAGGAAGGTGTGATACCCCAGGTAGGGGACCTTGGGCCCTCCCTGCTACTCTGAGCCCCAGCCCAGGGCCCTGGCAATGGCGAGGTTACTCGCCACTGAGTCAGCGGGGATCCTCCCGAAAACATGCTGATTAGGTCCCTGGTTCACCTAACTGAGCAAAGTCTAAGTCCCCGGGGCTGCTTCCTACCCTGTCTTCGCCAGCGAGGTTCCCATGGGTCTCTGGGGTCCTCAGGGTGTGTAGCTCCTGATGGCAGGGCCTCCTCTTTGGGTTGGTCAGGCAGCCTGGAATCCGACTGGGGCTCAGTGTGCCTTGATTCTGAAGTTGGGTCCTGTAGTAGCTTCCTGGAGAGACCCTGCAGCTGGGGTCCTCTCCCTTCAGCAACCTGCCCAGACTGAGCCTGGCTGCTTCCTTTTATACCTTGCCTCCAGGCTGAGCATGCTCAGCAGAAGCGAAGGGGCATGGCTTCCTCAGCCGGCAATGCACAGTTAACCCCTGCAGAACCAGGGCAGAGTAGGTGCACCCCGTCACACCTGGTCAGACATGAGTGAGACATGGGTCTCCATCCAAGAAAGGCAACAGCTGGGGATCTGGAGGCCTGAGGGTAAATGTCTTTGCTGGCCCACTAAGGGGAAACACAGGTGCAATTGCCCTCAAGTGTTCCAGAGTGCTCACTACTTTCTGAAAACCAGGCCTTTTAAAGATGTCTCAAGGTGACCCATGGTTGTTAGGTGCTGATCTACACTGAACCTCTCAACCCGTTGAGCTTTGTTCAATACTACTGTCATCACCGAGATAAGGGAACAAAAGATATGGGAACAGCAGCTGTATTATTATTGTTTAAATAAAACAGACTCGTGAACTAAAGACAATCTCATGATTTTTGAACTCTTGGAGTTGGCAATACCAAATGCATCATATCAATACAGACTGAGGTGCAAATTTCTCTTCTCTTGAGCAGCTGAATGGATAGATACTGATGTACTACTGAAGACCAAAACTATAGTTTACATTTTAGCAGAAATACTAACACTTAATATTCTAAGACTCATACAGGATTTTAATTGCACGACTCTCACAGACATAAATGACAGTTTGGTATTTTAGGTCTCCCTCTCCAGTCTAGGCCACTAATACTGCCCATGTTGGATTCTTGAGAATGATGTTGGATACCAGATGCTGCAAATTGGGACAAGTTTTTCATGTGTTGACTAAAGACTGTGGAATAAACTTAAAGAGGCCACAGCCCAATTCTTTAATGAGGGTTCCATTTGGGAAGTCAAACAGCAAGAGCAAGAAAGTGCCCCCCCCTTTTTTTGACACTACTGCCAACTCTTTAATGATTGGAAGCCAGGGACCTTCAGTGTGTGTGTGTTGGTCAGGAGTTGTGGGGGAGGAAGGATAACACTGTCTCTACCATTCCAATAGGCAGGGCATCCCTCCCAGCTAATATTTTGTAAACAGATAACCCAGTTTTTCTAGTAAATTTTAGAAAGAGATCGATAGCAATGTAAAAGGTAGTTCATTCTTTATGTATCCAGATTTGTTTGCCATGCCTGTCCCAGGCTCTAGGTGTTAAAACAAGCCATTCAAGAAAGTCTACACTCATAAATCATGCAAAGAAAAACCCCACAGTCCTCCAATAACATCTTCCCATCCTTAAACATCTCTTCATTTTTAGGATACATTTTATTTATGTGTTTTTCATATTGTAAAAACATCCTTACTTTCCCAAAAGGAATTTACTCAACAAGAGTAAATACTTAGCAATTTGGAATGCATAGAGTTTATTACCACTATCACTACTTTATGTTTTATTTTTATTACACGTATTCCAAATTCAACTATCACAGCTGCACTGTCACCACTTACGATTGTGAACCCTCTTTGCCCCTCCTGCTTTATAAGCATATAACACTAGTCAGGACTTGTTCAAGGCTTAAATCTTGGAAGTACTGAGCAAACATTAACTGATTAACTGCTTGCTTTATACTTGTACTTTGCTCATCTTACACTTCGCCCTTTTGCTTGCATTGCATTTGCTGCATTGGATCCAGGGTAGAAAAGTGAGATGAAACTCCCTGAAGATACTTATGTGGGTGACCTCAGTATTTCCCTGGGTCTGGCCTTGAAGTCTTGTTGACTATGTCTACACCAGGGATCTCAAACTCAAATCATCAGGAGGGCCACATGAGAACTAGTAAATGGGCCCGAGGGCCGCATCACTGAAACCTTTTCATACAATGATACAAAAGAATAGTCAAAAATGAAAAAAATGAAGAGTAATATAGTATTCTATTAAAAGTCAATGTATTAACTTTTTAAAAACTGTAATGCAAAGAGGGGTTTTAATAAAATATAAACACTCAGTAATGTTTGGAGCTTGGCTGCCAGTGGAGTCGGCACCTATGGTGGACCACAGGAAATAACTCCGCAGGCCGCATGTGGCCCGCGGGCCGCGTGTTTGAGACCCCTGGTCTACACTCTGAGATGGGATTACGGAGAAATACTGGTGCTAGCTCTCATCCAGCTAGGGAGTGAAACACAGAGTGTAGCTGTGGCGGGATGTGCAAGCCATCTCAAATACATGCCTAGGGTTTCAGACGGATATGTGCTGCGGACAGCCAGCCAATCCCTTTACTTAGCCAGCAAAGACATTTACTCTCAGGCCTCCAGTTCCCCAGCTGTTGCCTTTCTTGGATGGAGACCCATGTCTCACTCACGTCTGACCAGGTGTGACGGGGTGCACCTACGCACTGCTGCAGTTACGCTCTGTGTTTAGCTCGCTTGCTCAACGAGAGCTAGCATGAGTACGTCTCCTCAAGCTGGGAATTACACCCCCAGTTCAAAGTGTATACCTACCCTCTCTTTTTTCACATTTACAGTCGGAAAAGAATTTTCTTGGGCTTCAAGTCTTTGTACCCTCCCTTGTTTTTCCCGGTTTGTTGCTCTTTCCATTTGTTTTTTATGGAATTTTTCCTTTTCTGTTTTTCCTCACCTCCAGTTCTTCAGCATCTCCCCTCCACATCACCTTACTTTTCCACAGAACAACACAGGCAAGAAGAAACTTGAGCACTGCCAATTGCATCCGTGCAATTCAATGTCAGATAAGGGATGCAGCAAGACAAATGTACCTGTGGTCACTTGCATTTCCCCTTCCCTTATACCACACAAACTCAAGGAGGAGACTGCTAAGCACTAGAATAATACAAAGAAATAATAATAATCTATACAATGAAAAAGTGACTGTTCAGTTATCAAAAAGTAGTGGAAAAGATATGTATTCATTTGCTTTACGGGTGAAGTTCACACACCTGGGCATTTGCAGGAGCCAACATAACATCTCTGAGGCTAATGCTCCATTTTAGGGATAAGAATAGCAGTCCCTGCCTCTCTGAATCCACATTGTGAGAGTCTGTCACTTCTGGGTGTATATATGGCTCAAAGGAGAGCAAAAAGCCCAAATGGCACATTCATCATATCTAAGGCCCAATCCCATAGGGGATTGCATGTGGGTGTGCTCTGTTGCTGTGCTTAGATGGAGCCCCATTGACTTCTGAAAAACATGTGACATCTGCCTTATTACAAGGAAAATCAGCAATCATGTAAAGAGATACTGTGTTAGAAGTTATTTCTATTAGCAAAAGGTTCTGGTTGCCTTTTTTAAAAAAATTGGAATCTAACTGAATCTAGCTTGATTGGAATCTAACTGAAAACCAGGGGCCAAATTCAACAGTGGGGCTACGCCTGTCTATACATGTGCTGAATTTGGTCCTACATGTTTAAGCCTGAATTTTTAAAATACTGTAGAAAATTTCAGGAGAAGGTGCTTTAAATGCTATATTAGATGCTTATATTGTATGTATATACTATGTATGACAGTACCATGCAGAGAAAGGAATTTCATATGAGATTGTGGTTGTTTTATTTTTAATCCATAACACTAAGTAGAAGCCATTGATTTTAATATTATTCTGACAAATTAACTCCTACTATTTACAAGCCTAATAACTATGATAAGGCAAAAATTAAGTTAGTTAAGGGTCCAATCCTGCAAACATTTACTCATGAGTCATTCCAATCCACACAAATGATTCCATTGAAATCAATAGGCTTACTTGCATGAATAAAGGCTGCTTCTGTTGCAAGACTGGTGACATGAGAGCTCAATGTAGACATCTCTGATCTTTATACCAAATAATCTATGGGTTAATGGTTCCAAGCTCTCTCCTAGATTAGAACTAACTTTCCTGACAATCGTAAACATTAGATTGTACGCAAATCTTCTAAAGTGATGGGGGAAGCTGACTTAATTGGGACCAAAGCAGTCAAAAATATAATAGAACAGCCCTACAGTGGGTATGGAGACAGTGTTGATGAACTAAATGGCTCTTTTCCCTGCCTTTTTTCTAGGATTTTATGACCTCTCTTGACAAGTAAACAACCTCCCCAAAAGATCTTCAGACAGATATTGCATATTTAAAATAATTACCTCTCTTAGGGGAAAAAGGGAAAACGAGAAAAATAAAAGTTTAAATTAAAAATGCAGATTTTAAAAAAATCTTTGTGTTTGTTGAACAAAACAAACAGCAAGAACAAGCAAAATATTTTTTTAAGTTAATCGTAATTTTTTTTTTTGCTAATACGCAGTGTTCTCTGTCCCTGTGGCAAAAAGGCTTTGGAAATATAATACCTTTCACAAATTGTTACAGCAATAATTAATAAAAACAATTCAATGGAGTTGCATGGCTATAAATGAGCCCATAGTTGATAGTTTATTTCGCATGTCTTCCTTGTGTTAAAGATACAGCCCCATGACAACAATATGAAGATCTGTTTTGGGGTTACTATGAAAAACAAATGAATTCGCTACAGTTTCCTGTTCACCATACAAAAAATACAAGACCAAAAATACTACAGTGCATACAATCCAACATTTCCCGTGCACGATAAGTGTCATCTACTCACTATATCAATTTGCTATATTAAGCAGACCTATATCACACTGATGGAGTCTCTTACTTTTCCAAAAGCCGTTCAGGTGCTTCTGCTGTGTCCACATCCATGTGCAAGATTCTGTGCATCTCATTTTCACATCAGTAATCAGCCCTAATCATGCAGGTTTCTAAGTCAACAGAGAAAGAAAAGCAAATCCCATTCAGCCTCTAGAAAGTGACTGCCTGGTATTATTGCTAGAGACATAACTGGTCCCAGAACTGCTGAGGTGTGCTCCCTGGGGAGACACCACAGGTACTTGCTGTTCCTGCAGTTTACCAGAACTGGAATGTACAGAGAGGATGCTTCTCGTAGTAATTAGCAAATCTGAACAGAGAGGTCTAGAAGGTGCGTTATGTAAGTTAGTCATCCATCGGGTATCAACAAGAAGATCCCATATCCAGAATGAGTAGCCCTATAGAAATACTGTATTAAAATAGCTTCTTTCTACTGGTTCCACCGTGCAGCTACCTGTGAGCAACCTGACTCTGAACACAGAGAGGGATTTTAGCCCATTGAAATATTAATCTCAAATGATAAACATCAGGTTTCCAACAGTCTGTGTTATTATTGATTGGATTGACATTGTGTACCTAGTGACCTTTACTCCCTCTTTGCATAGATTTTTCTTCCTGGAGCAAATTTTGCTCCCTATTACAACACCAATATAATAAACAACAGAATTTGGTCCCATGGCTGTTAACTTCAGAACAGCTTTTGTAGTCAAAATAAAGAAGTTTAATCACAAGCTGAGTGTTGATTCACTGTGTATCTCAGCGGGACACAAAATATTGCAAACAATGAAGCTTTCAATAATAAATAATAATAATTCTAAGCTCACATATAGAACTCTTTTCATTTATGGGTCTCAAAACATTTTACAATGGCGAAAAAGTAGCAGACGTGTGAAGTGACTTGCTTACAGTCATGCAACAGGTCAGTGACAAAGCTGTGAATAAAACCCAGGTCTCCAGATGCCCAGTCCAGCATCCTATCCACTACACCATAGTATTTCCCTTTCCACATTTTTGGTTTGTCATATTACACTGTATGTAAAATATTTTAGTATAAAATTTGATTAATACTGAGCCATAATCACATTTAAAACTCCTCTGGTAAACACATTCTAAAGTACAGAAAGAAGGTATTACATGTATATTTTATTTGTGATGGTCTAGAAGATTGACAGAACCTTTGGATCTGGATTTTTTAAACCTATTTCACTACATATGTTCCTTTTTTATGTTTGCATACTGTAGCATAAGCCATAAGGTCCTGCTAGACATTAAGATCTATTTTTTAGGTACTTATATGACCTCCAGCACCATAATATCTGGGGCCCAGATCTTTAAAAGTATTTAGGTGTTGCAACACCTAACTGATTAAGGAAGCTAAATCTCATTTTCAAAAGTGTTTTATACATTTAGGAGTCTAAATCCCATTGACTGTCAGTGGGACTTAACTAAGATACACAGTTTTCCTTATGAAATATTAAAGAACATTGTTATTTGTTTGGATGACCTGGAAAAAGATTAGAAATTGACCTTGACAAGTCATGTACTTTCATTCTTTTACTTAATGTGGTTTGAAAACACATTATGACTCATAAGTCTTTTAAAGTACAATGTGTTATAAGAGATTCTAAATTGTCATCCTGAAATTAAGTTAAATTCCCAAGATTTCATTGGTGTTATTCTGTTGTTTCTCTTCTTTTTATTAACCCTCTCTTTTCTTGTGTGCCAAAAATACACATACAGAGAACAGATCATAGAGTTGTTCAAAAACAGGAAAACAATTCTTCAAAAAGTTACAAAAATTTCTTGTTTATATTTTACAGAGTTCAAAATAGACACATCACATTTTAATTAAATGTATCATTAAAAGTTTTGAACCAAATTTTTATCAAAATCATATTTTATATTTGTTATTTACCAAAATCTGGTGAATTTTGAAAATTTTGAAAATGATTTTGGTAAAAAATATTTTAAAAATTGAGAAAGTTGACAAAAAAATGTTGTTGAAAACAAGTTTGGTTTTTTTTTTTAACCAACTCTTGAAAAAAAGGGTTGCCTGGCTCTAATAGAACATTCTTATACATAATAGACACATACATATACTAAGAAATATTTGTAGAGTTTTAATCATGAACAAAACATATAGATGCACACTGTAGGATGGTGGGAAGAGCAGAAGCTGGAGGATCATATTGGGAATTTAGAAGAGAAGCAGCAGTGCCAGGAAAGACAGAAACAGGAATGGTATATAGGAGCAACCAGGGACTGGCTTAGAGAATTAGAAGAGCAGAAGTAGAGAACTGGCAATTGGATTAAATTTATAAATCCAATTTGCTTCCACTGATTGGAATTTTACATTCATGGTTTTGCTAAATTCAAAATGTGCTAACTCAGTTTGATGAATGGGATAATTTTGCACTGTAGGCGCTGTTGTTCACACCTATTTGGATGCTATTATTTCATTCTTCTGGCTGCAGCCTCAAAAAGGCTATTTCATATTGTCAAAGCTATAGTGTCTACACAGCCTGGGGAAGAGAGCCTCCTAGCCTGGGTCGACAGACTCAGGGTGGCAGGGCAAGCACTGTAAAAATAGCTGTGCAAACAGAGCCTTGGAGCTGCAGCTCAGGCTGGACCTTGAGTTCGCAAGACTAGTGAAGGGGTTGGGTGTCAGAGCCCAAGCCACAACTTCAAGGTGCTGCCTGTTCAGCTATTTTTATAGCACTACTGTGAGCCCCACTAGCCCATGTCTGTTCACCTGAGCTAGGAGGCTCGCTTCCATGGGCTGTGTAGATATACCCGAAAAGGTTAGAAAATGTACAGTTTTCCTTTTAATAAAAAGGGGTTTGCGTCTGAAGAAAACTGCAGATCCGCTGAAAAGACTAATTCTGTGAATCCATCTACATTTCTATCACAACACAGAATTACAGGATGACGGACTGTGTTTTGGAAAGCAGTGACTCTGAATGGAACATAGGGATCATGGTAGAGAACTAGTGGAGCATGATTTCCCAGTGCAATGCAGTGTCTAAGAGCTAATGTAATCCTTAGATGTACAAGGGATACAGGAGAATATCAAGTAGTAGGCGTGAGGTATTCACCACCACTATCTACAGCATTATTCTTTCTTCCTTATCCTCCCACATCCTCAGGTACATAAAGTATCCACCAATTTCCACCATTTATTTCAGTCTTGTGCTAGTCTGTTTAGACTTCTGAGTGTTATGCTGATGGATTTGGCTTCTTTGTTGTTTTGCATAATTCTTCTCTAGGTCATCCTTTTTTCTCTTTCCAGAATTATCACTTGCCATGGAAGTCAAATGTTGGTGGCATCCTTAAACCATTTTTATATATGTCCATGATCATCCTCTTACCATACTTCATAGAATCATAGAATCATAGAATCTCAGGGTTGGAAGGGACCTCAGGAGGTCATCCAGTCCAACCCCCTGCTCAAAGCAGGACCAACCCCAACTAGATCATCCCAGCCAGGGCTTTGTCAAGCCTGACCTTAAAAACCTCTAAGGAAGGAGATTCCACCACCTCCCTAGGTAACCCATTCCAGTGCTTCACCACCCTACTAGTGAAAAAGTTTTTCCTAATATCCAACCTAAACCTCCCCCTCTGCAACTTGAGACCATTACTCCTTGTTCTGTCATCTTCTACCACTGAGAACAGTCTAGATCCAGCCTCTTTGGAACCCCCTTTTAGGTAGTTGAAAGCAGCTATCAAATCCCCCCTCACTCTTCTCTTCTGCAGGCTAAACAATCCCAGTTCCCTCAGCCTCTCCTCATAAGTCATGTGCTCCAGCCCCCTAATCATTTTTGTTGCCCTCCGTTGGACTCTTTCCAATTTATCCACATCCTTTTTGTAGTGTGGGGCCCAAAACTGGACACAGTACTCCAAATGAGGCCTCACCAGTGCCGAATAGAGGGGAATAATCACGTCCCTCGATCTGCTGGAAATGCCCCTACTTATACAGCCCAAAATGCCGTTAGCCTTCTTGGCAACAAGGGCACACTGTTGACTCATATTCAGCTTTTCGTCCACTGTAACCCCTAGGTCCTTTTCTGCAGAACTGCTGCCCAGCCATTCGGTCCCTAGTCTGTAGCAGTGCATGGGATTCTTCCGTCCTAAGTGCAGGACTCTGCACTTGTCCTTGTTGAACCTCATCAGATTTCTTTTGGCCCAATCCTCTAATTTGTCTAGGTCCCTCTGTATCCTGTCCCTACCCTCCAGCGTATCAACCACTCCTCCCAGTTTAGTGTCATCTGCAAACTTGCTAAGGGTGCAGTCCACACCATCCTCCAGGTCGTTGATGAAGATATTGAACAAAACCGGCCCCAGCACCGACCCTTGGGGCACTCCACTTGATACCGGCTGCCAACTAGACATGGAGCCATTGATCACTACCCGTTGAGCACGACCATCCAGCCAGTTTTCTATCCACCTTACCGTCCATTCATCCAGCCAATACTTCTTTAACTTGCTGGCAAGAACACTGTGGGAGACTGTATCAAAAGCTTTGCTAAAGTCAAGAAATAGCACATCCACTGCTTTCCCCTCATCCACAGAGGGTTCTAGTGTTTCTTCTCCGACTCTAATGGTTACTTTTGGGACATTTATAGCCAAATATTTTGTCTTCTCATTGTTGATGAACAAACCAACTTGATGATTTAGATTTGTTTTCTCTACTTAGAATTTCTGATATTGGAAGAAACTCTTTCCAATGGACTCTGAAGATATTTCACAGGCCTTTACTTTGGATGGAGTTGATCTTATCCATTTCTGTTTTAGATTTCCATGACTCTGCTCCATAAAGGAGCATGATGCCAATGTTAAAAAAATGTTTTTGTGTGTGTCAGTGCCACTCATGCTACTTTTCCAAATATTTGTGTTTATGAAAGTAGTTTGCTGCTTTTGATATTTGTTGCTTGACATCTGGCATAATGTCCCCATTACTGCACATTTCACTCTCTGGACAGGTAAAATGACTTACTATTTCTAGTGTTTCTTCTCCGACTCTAATGGTTACTTTTGGGACATTTATAGCCAAATATTTTGTCTTCTCATTGTTGACGAACAAACCAACTTGTTTTGTTGTATCTGGCCAAAGTCTTCTTTTTCATTAAACAGGACAATGTCATTAGCAAAAATGAGATTATCCAATTGTGCTTTATCATTCATCCACAAAATTCCTCAGTTGCCTTCTGCGGTTAATTTCCTCATGACATAGTCAATAACTAGTGCAAACAATAGTGGGGCCATAATACATCCTTATTTTACTCCATTCTCACTGCAAATGACTGGCTGATGTTGTCACCATATCTGACTGCATGTATCTTGATTATTCTAATTATTTTTGCTGGTATTTCATAATGTGCCATAATTCTCCAAAGATTATCATTAGCTTTCTGGAAATCTATATAATTTATCAAAAGAGGTGCATAACAGCATCAATAAGACCAGCATCAATAAGACTGGAATACTCTGTCCAGTTCTGGTGTCCCCACTTCAAAAATGATGCTGACAAATTGGAAAGGCTTCAGAAATGAGCTACAAGAATGATTTGAGCTTTGGAAATCATGCTTTATAGAGAAAGACTAAAGAACTCAATCTATTTAGTTTATCCAAGAGAAGCTTAAGAGGTGACTTGTTCATGATCTAAAAGTGCCTACATAAGGAGAAGATTTCCGATAGCATAGGGTTCCTTACTCTAGCCAACAGTGGCATAACACGATCCAATGCTTGGAAGCTGAAGCTAGACACATTCAAACTGGAAATAAGGTGTACATTTTTTTGTATAGTGAGGGTACTTAACAATTGGAACAACTTACCTATGGATGTGGTCGATTCTATATCATTAAAAGTCTTTACATAAAAACTGGATATCTTTCTAAAAAGATATGCTTCATACAGAAGTTATGGGCTTGATGCAGAAATAATTAGGTGAGGTTTTATGGCCTGTGCTATACAGGAAGTCAGACTAGATTATCATAATGGTCCCTTCTGGCTTTATGCATCTGTGAATGGCCCATATGTTTTATCTGCATGCTTTTCTCTCAGAGATTGCTAACAGTTAATTTAACTGATCTGTTGAATTTAAAAATTACACACACACACAAACATACACAAAACAGCTTTAATTCAATGTTATTTCATTAAAATCACACACACACCACACACACAGATTCAGCAGTACATGGTGAATTTGATATTCCAGCTGCTTCTAGCTTTGTAAGCACATAATGACTTTATTACAGCTACTGAGCTGAATCTTACCAGGTGACACACAGCACCTGAGGGGTGGCTTGAACAGACTACAGTTTACTCTTGGTTCCTGCATGTGTTATTTAAATTAGCAACATCAGTTTTGAATGCCATATACGCTGCTCACTGAAAACACAGGCAATTCCTAACAGGCAGCCAGCCTTCTTTTCTCAATTACATTTGAAGAAAAACTAAGATTTGCTTCACACTGTAAAAATAATAGAAGGAAAACATTTTTCAGGCTGTGTGTCACTCGGATAAGCCTAACAATTCCACACATGAACAGATATTTTCTGCTACTATTTTGGGGCAGTGGACAGAAATAAGATGCTAATAAAAAGTGTGCCCCTCAGCAACGTTTCCCAGAAAGATTTTGCCTAAACAATATTAGGGTGCCAAACAAAACCAAAAGCCAACCAACTCAACAAAACCCTACTCATTTTCCTGAGTGAACCAAGGGCGAGAAGGGCCAGTGCGAAGACTTCTGCATTGCTTTAGTCTCCCATTGTGGCTGGTCAGGCAGCGTGCGCTTGCAGAAAGGGGCACTTCACGGAGGATTCTACAGTTCTTGTGCCAGAGTTATGGCCCTACCATAGCATGCAAGTGGTGTGGAGGGAGACGAAGCAGTTGCTATGGTGGGGCTGTACTGTGTAGGGGTGGAGGTCCCTTTCTCCACCCCTGCACTTCAGCCACATGAAGACTGATTATTCAGACATTTCTCCCTTCCATGCACAGCCCCGTTTCCAGCTGCTGTCCATATTTTTGCTCTCCTCTGCACCATGCTGCATGGAGCTTTTGTAACTAGAGCCCTCCTCAGCATTTTGGAAGTGAAGTAACTGCTTGCTGCCTTTTATTAGTGCTCAGAGTTAAATAAAACCCATGAAAAAACTGTAAGAATCAAACCAAGAAAATGATAAACTCTCAAAACGGAAGCCCATCTCATTGGCCCTATAGCTGTAATGCCCAAAGCCATCCATCCAGCACATTGGCACACAGATTACATGCACGTTTCAGCTAATTTTATGTTCCTGCCACTCTGTGAGACATAGGTACGTAATGCATTTGTTTATTATCTGTCCATTATGATTTTAGAGCACTGACTCAATACCTCAAGGGTACTGAGGGACGCTGCTGCTGTAACATTACACACATTAAAATCGACTTTATAAAAGATTAATCACAACATTAAAATGAATGCCTAGATCCCATCTGATTACACTTACATGTGTCTGGATAAATATTATACACTTAAAATAAATCAAGCTATGACATGGAAATTAATAATTGGCCAGAGACAGTGGCCCTGTGCCACAGAAGGCACCTTGAGATCTGTGGGCTTTGGAAACACAGAACCCCCCACTTTCCCTCCTGAAGGAAGGAAGTAATTCCATGAGGGGAAACCTCACTGAGTTTCCCTTGTCCCCCTTCAATGGGAAACCTGCGGGAAGGAACTATCTGGCACTTGGTTAACTATTCTGTGGATAATGCCACAGAAAAGAAAAGAATTGAAGTCACTTTCCCAGAGTTGTGATGTTTTTTCAGTAATAACATTATTTAAGACTTGCTTTTGCCACTAAAATTACCAACTATGACTCTGAATGTACATAAGGACAGACCTGCCAAGCTAGTAAGTGGCATTTTACAGTCATTTTTCAGAACAGAGGCAGTTCTGGTCCCAATTGGGCACATGAGTAGTCCTATTAACTTCCACAGTACAACTCACCCACGTTTGGTTATGCATGCACTTATAGCTGCCTTGCTGGATTTGGGCCTCTGAAGTTTTATACATCTTACTTAGTGAGATAAAAGAAAATAAACTTGATCTATGACTGCATTTCTCAGCATTCATTGCTCCATTGTTTTTCATTCTTATCATGTGATGGTTTCATGAGCATCATATCATCATATTACTTATAGGACCCAATATTTTCCAAATATTTGTTGTAATTCACAGTCAAGACATCTAAAAATACCTGCCATGAAATAAAATTAAGATATTACATGAAAAGTCAATATTTATGATATTTACAATATATGATCTGGTGTTAGATGCTGTACATAGTAGAATGTATTTCAAGCACATTTTTCTTTGCATGGTTTATATTAAAGTATCACAACAATTGACCAGCACTGAAATAATGTACAGATTCATTTGATATATTTTCCTTTATTCTTCATGTTTATGTCTAAACATAATAAAAACATACTGTACCATGAAAGAGATCTATTATTTCCTGTGGAGATGAGAGATTCTAGCATTTCTTTCACAAAGGAGTTTTGATAGCTGTAGCATGCTCTTCTCTGCCCCCGCACCATCTGTTGTAATCCTTCTGTATGTAAAACGCATCCAAACCACTTCATATGTATAAAACAATCTGAGTTAAAAATGGAACTATTCAACCATAAGATGATGATGTGCTATCCAGAAAAACACCCACTTTAGTCATTCAACTGATCAAGTTAAACCACACGCTATTAGGATTAGATGGGCAACCACTTTAGGTTGGCAAACTCACAACTAGGAGACCTCTAGGGAGGGGACTCTCTCTTCATGTGTTTTGTTTCCCCAGAGTACATCAATGGGCATTTCTTTTAATTTAATAATGTCTGTTTCGAGATACTTACCACTTTCAAAGCAACACGATGAAAGGTAGGACGTAGGGCTAGGAGAATGCGGCAAACATTTTCAAGTTAAGAGTGCCTAAATCTGTATTTGTACGCATAAATCAAGGCTGAGCATCTGCATCTGCAATAGAAGTCAATGGGAGGGCTGAAAACTTGCCAGCATATAGAGGCCGTTCTGGTTCATGAATGCAAAGACCAAAAATATTTTGCTACAGAGTTCAAACAAAGTCCTAAAGGTGATGAGCAAAGGGGAAAAAAACAGAGTTTGTTCCCATTCATGTTTCTTTATGATGTATCTAGAAGGTCTGAAAATGGTTTATTTTGTTGGTTTGTTTCTTTGAAAGAGTGGAGGGGTCTGCCTGTTTTTTACACTAGAAACATAGACTGGGGCCATGTCTACACGAGCGAACTTATAGCGGCAAAGCTGTACTGATGCAACTGCGCTGCTGTGAGATCGCTCATGTAGCTGCTCTCTGCTGACAGGAGAGAGCTCGCCCATCGACATAATAAAACCACATCCACGAGCGGAAGTAGCTATGTCAGTTGGAGAAGCTCTCCCGCCGACATAGCACTGTCTACACCACCACTTATGCCAGCAAAATGTATGTCGCTTGGGGGGGAATTTCACACCTCTGAGCAACATACATTTTGCCAACATAAGTGGTAGTGTAGACATGGCCTGAGTCTACACTTGAAAGTTATATCAGCATAGCTACATCGGTCAGAGGTGTGAAAAAAACACACCTCTGACCAACGTAGTTATGTCATCTGTAACTCTGAGTGTAGACGCAGCTAGCTATGTTGACAGAAGAATGCTTCCATCAACTTAGCTATTGTTATTCGGAGAAGTGGTGTTCCTACACAGATGGAAAACCCCTTCTGTTGGTGTAGGCTCCACCTACTATGGGGTATGCTGGCATAGCTATGCCTGTAAAGACTCCATAGTATACACATACCCTCGGGGTTTGTCTGTCTTGGAAGACTAGGATGACTGGATAACTAGTGAAGTGATGACATCCACAAGAGTGCAATGAATGAGAACTGAACAAATGAGAGGGGAAAGGAATTTTAGTCACACTCTTGGGTTTTGTTAACACCTGTTTAATTTCTGTGACTAACATTTTAGACAAAGGAAGCTTTTGTGAAAGATTCAACCTCCCACCCTTTCATTTAAGGCATGAAAGTCATAGGGCTTTTCTACGCAAACATTTTGTTCGTGGCAAGCTGGGATGTGAAGGACCGGACCACCATTAGCCTGCCATGCACTAACAGTTCATATGGACCTTACCGATGTGCACTAATAGGTCCTTGGTGTACTGTAAGATAGTCCCATTTCAAAGGGGTAGATCAAGTTGCACTAAGGAACTATTAGCATACATCAGCAGGTCCACATGGACACAATGAGTCGCAGGTAGGTGAGTGCAGGGTAGACTTATATCCCAGCTTGCTGAAAACTAAACGTTCTTGTAGACAACCCCATAGTAAACATGGTCTGAGAGAACTAGCAGGTCCTCCAGCTAAATCAAGGCAGACTGGACTTGACATTCTTAGTATTTTTTAAGGTAAAACAAATAGATTTTTAAAAAAGCACAATCCCATTTAAGATCATTCGCAGATCACCATGAATGGATATTTTGGGATATGGAGGCACAGAATGCAGATACTATAGTGATGAGCACAGCATAAGAACCTATATAGAATGGAATAGAATTGATAAGATTCAAAGCCCAATATCTTCATGCAACATTTAATTAAAAACAGGTCTAATAGGCTCCACTCTGTTTTGCTTCTTGCAAATGAGCTGCTCACCTATTTCATTAACTGCAGGACATTTTTGAATGGTAAAGATAATTAAGTCCCCCTCCTGCAAAGACTTAATGCATGTGCTTAACTTTATGAATCTGAGTAGTAAAGCTAAGCACATGCATTAACTACTTGCAGGATCAAAGCCTTAGTACTAAAAATGTTGCGATCCATTTCACATAGAGGAAAAATACATGAATTCTTTTTTTAAAAACCCAACCATTCAATGACTTCCATTCACTAATACTGAAACCTAAGATGGAAGCTTTTTCCATTAGGATACACCATATTTGATTAACAGGAATTTATTAGTGATATTTTGATCACTGGAGGAAGGCTCCATAGTTCCTTAAATGCAATAGAAACATACTAAAAATTAAATTTCCTTTGCAAAATGTAATACAAAGTCTCTAAAATTCAATCCAAATTATTCAGAACAATATCAACAAGCTTGATAATGGCAGGAAAATCAAACTTAAATTTAGTTTAGTTTCTTCAACAAAAATGAAGAAGGGGGAGAAGAATTTCTCCATGTGGTTGTATACTGTACAGCTCTCTATAGGAGGGCATATAGTTATCACAAATCTCTGTGACAAAATTGAGACCATTAACTCCTACTGTTCAGCTGCTTTGGTGTAGACGGAACAGCTATCAACGAATTCATCTCGAGCACAAATGAGTTTTTCCATCTGCTGATATCACTGTGCGAGGATATGAAGAATTCACAGTCACACTTCAGAAACTTCTGGTCAGGAGTGTTTAATCAAAGGCTTTCATTCTAGCATCCAAATACAAAATGAGCTCTCCTACTCATTTCAGCCCTAAAACTACAAACATCTTTCTAGCCTGCATTAGCTGAAGTACATTTATATTTCCACTGAAAGCTATGCAACAGATAACCTGAAAGATTATGCCACAGTTCTGGTCAATGGATTCTTACAATACCATATGTGATAAATATGGCCGTGATCAGTAACTCCTGTCATAATTTCTACATTCAAAGGTATTTACTCTCACCAAGGAATTGGAAAGAAAGTAGCAGGATCTGCTTGGTTGTGTCATATGGCATGCATTTCACTGTATTATGTCTTGCAGCATGCCTGATTTTCAGCTATGGTACATCAATGACTATACCACCACTAACTGCCAGAATACTATCATCTCCTGGTATTCCACAAATAGGTGTGAGCCATCCTCCCCATTTTAACAGTAGTCATACTATATGCCATTTCATGCTGTAGCCCTCTGTGACACTTCCTGTGAGTATTTTTTATTTAGTTTCATCCTCTTCATAGATTATTATTCATAATGTGCTGTGGAAAAGCCTGTCCATTTCTAATGTGTCTGATCTCTGATTGCTCCAAGAAGATGGCATATTTTTCTTTAGATCTTAATTAAATTTAAATCCATGATGAGTGTTTGCTATTGTAGATTTCTGAGTGCTGGTCTGTATCATACAGGTAGTGCCTCTTTAAATGGTTAACACATGCAGAAGTTAGAATATAAGGGGCGGGCACAGGTTCTTGTAATGGAACAAAATACATTAAGGAAGTACATGATGATCTTGGTTGTATTTTTGCACTGAAACATAAATTTCCTTCAAACAAATGTGGTCAGCCAACTCCCAGCAGAGAAGGGCATGGAGGGAGAATCATTCCACCTAAGGTGCAAAACACTTGCGGTTCTGAAATGGACTGCAGTTGAGGGATTTTCAACCAAAAATAGTGTTCCATTGTACTAAAACAAATATATCATCCCAAAACAGACCTCCTCACTTTTCAGAGATAAGTACTTACACATCAAAGTCTAACAGGATAATTTTGCCCTTGTTTCACTGGAGAGAGAAAACAAGATATTTCATTGCATGAGGCTGTACCTCAGGGAACACAATGTAACTTGATAGATGTCCACCTGCAGTATGATACAGAATTAACATATGTAGGAAAATCACAAATCACAAGAGGTGATTATCCAAATGTATCCAAATAAAATAAATTGTTTCTACCGATCTCTACCTAGCTGGATTTCCCAACATACATTTAAAAGATTCATTATTGTTTTTGCTATATGAGTGCTAGAACATCTATCAAAGCAACTATTTTCTGTTGGCAAAAAAAACAACCCTCCATTTCTAACGAATACCTGAGCTACTAATTAAGTTTGAAAAAGATCCATAGCCAGTGTCCACAGCTGATATTAATTTATTCTAGCAATTAATTACTTTGGACTCTTGATTGAGGCACAAAATATTAATTGGAGAGGGAGAGGAGTTAAGATTTTTAATTTTTTTTATTAGCAATTGAGCAATTGTAGAGTCCTTCCTTTATTTAAGTCAATATGATTGATGCAGGATGAGAAAAAAAGACAGATGAGAATTTATTAAAAAAAGGCGATAAAGATTTGGTTTAGTGATATGAAAAAATAACTAATGATTTCCACAGAAGCCTCGATTTTGTAGAACACCAAGGCCTAGGATGAAAGTGATTTTTGGCATGCAGTTTTAGCTCTTCCTATGTCTTCTGACAACAGAAGAGTTTTTGATTCCTAAAAGTGGCAATTCTTCAATAAAAAAAACTTCAAAAACAGACTACAATGAGAAACTGCTGAACTGGAATTAAGTTGCAAACTGGATACCATTAAATTAGGCTTGACTAAAGACTGGGAGTGGCTAGGTCACTACACAAATTGATATCTACTTCCCCATGCTAAGTTTCCCCCTGCTGTTGCTCACACCTTCTTGTCAACTGTTTGAAATGGGCCATCCTGATTATCACTACAAAATATTTTTTTCTCCTGCTGATAATAGTTCACCTTAATTGATCAGTCTCTTGGAGTTGATACGGCAACCCCCATCTTTTCATGTTCTTTGTGTGTATAGATGTATCTTCCTACTGTATGTTCCACTCCATGCATCTGATGAAGTGGGTTCTAGCCCACGAAAGCTTATGCTCAAATAAATGTGTTAGTCTCTAAGGTGCCACAAGTACTCCTCGTTCTTTTTGCGGATACACTAACACTGCTACCACTCTGAAACAGTTAATGGTGAGCACCATTCCTCAAGAAGGATAGCAAAGCACAATACAAACTGATTTACAGAATATAGCAGTATTAATTATATTATATAGACTATTGCTATCAATATCACTGAGATGCAGCTGCCACGGCAGTGAAAGATGATAACCCTAACAGCAAAATCGCACTCTAATTTAGGTCAGGAAGTAAAGAACGCCAGTGTTTACAGCACACAGTGTTGTTGTAGCTATGTTGGTCCCAGGATACTACACAGACATGGTGAGTGAGGTAATATCTTTTATTGGGCCAACTTCTGTTGGTGAGAGAGAGACAAGGTTTTGAGCTTACACAGAGCTCTTCTTCACAAATGATGTGTGTTTCAATAGCATTCTTAAGTGGATGAACCTATTTTTCAGATGTAAATGTGTTTCTAGTGAATAGTGTCCTGTAAGAAAACAAGATTGTGTGATTTCTATAGGATGGAGCTCAGTAGTTTTGCAGCTGCCTTCATTTCTGAAATGTGAAGGATAACACATGGCACAGTGTATGTCATGTCCTCCTCTAACATTTTCTACTATATAATAATAATGGACTACTACCACCACCACCACCTAACGTTACTCTTTTAGCACAAGTGGGACAGGTCTGTAGTTTGGAGCTAGACAGCCCAGATTCAGACTCTGCTGCCAACCTGTTCTTAAAGTCATTACATTAATTTAAAAAAATCTATTCAAAAGAAGATGATTTCTTCACAAACATTGGACCCGCTCCTCAGTTTTTTACACCAGCTAATTATCTGCCCCATTTTGTTGTCATTTGTCCAACTGATATTTTAAAAACTCAGAGGAAATAGAGTAATACAAAGTCTGATACATTTTGTGCAACAAAATTTCTCTCAGTTTGTTTTACTTTGCAAATCCATTACTCGCTCTCTTTAATAGAGCCCTTCTGGAATCCACTGGTCAAGAAACAGGTTTCCTTTACTAAACTGGAGTAACAGCCATTTGTTTAAATACTCTATCCAGTAGCAAGGATATTTTAAATTAATATCAACTGAACTTGCCCTAAAAATTAAAGGTTTGCATTTCGAAATAGACTCTTTTGCCATGAGTTTCCAACTCGGACAAACTCTAACTGGCATATTTCCAAAAGGTTAAACCTGAGAAGCATGAGATGCCTGTGATTAAAATGTGAACATGAATTATTGAGCTCTGCACTATTATTTGGGCTTCAGAGTTAATTGTTCTACTAATATCGCAGCAAGTAACATTCTTTTTTATGTGTATGCTGCTCTTATCTTTTACGTTTAACTGGCTAGCTAGCACATATTCATTACCAGACAGAGGAATACTGGGGAACTTGGCAGATAGGCTCTTAAACAGTAAAAGTGGTAAGAGTTATGAAGGTTTCTTCATATGAACCTGCAATAAACTACTTCCTGCAAATATGCTATCTTAATTTCTCAGAGGCATCAGCAATTCTTTACAGCTGGGTTCTGGCTCTCTGGATATTTTCAAACTACATTCGCTAATATCTCCCTTTGCAGTGACACAGTATTTTGTTTTGTTTTAAAGAAAATTACATTTCTAGACTTTTATAATTGACAAGGAAACTTTGCGAGCATAAACTGACTACAAATGGTGATGTGTTGTCTGCCCAAGTCTGCAGACAGTCTGAAACTATAGCTCTGAGGTGTGAACTAGTATATTTATCTCAATGGGCTATTCACTATGAATTATGTACGTTTCATTGTCAATATTTTTAACCACTACTGATCATTTTAATGTCTTGCTAATGTATTTATCCCACAATCCCAAAGTTCTACACTCACTTTGCTATGTGCCAGAATCCTCATATGTCCCCTATTTTACTGCAAAACCTCCACATATCGACTTCTATAAAAGTCATGCATTTGCCACTGCATAAATCTGGAGAACAATTACTTTTTATAAAAATGAACTGAATACCAAACAACACAGAATTTACTGTAGTTATCATTCAGTTTTATATTAATTCAAGAACAAAACTTTTTTTTAAAAAAAGTATCAGAAGCTGCTGCAGAATCTCAATGTGTTCTTCTGGAGTGCTGCAAAATTCTGTGCTCTTGCTGGGTGTGACGGGGCAGACTGTCCCTGCACTGGCAGTGAGAGGGTTAACCCTTCTCTGCTGGCAGAGGAAGTCACGCCCTTGAGGCCCTGCTGGGCATGCTCCAGCAGGGGGCCAAATATAAAAGCCTGCAGCGCTTCTCAGTCAGGGCTGGCTGCTGAGGAGGAAGGACGCCCAGCAGAGGCTCCAGCCCAAGAGCTAGGGCAGCCCTTACCAGAGAGAGCTAAAGAGCCCAAGACCGGGACTAGAGGCCAGCCGCTACTGGAACCCCAGGAAGTTCATGGAACTGAGGAGCCTGGAGACCCAGAAAGTACATGGACTGCTATAACAAAGGAGCTGGTAGGAAGTGACCCGGGGGGGGTGGTGCAGGAGTGGTACCTCCCACCCTGGTGAGGGCAGCGTGTTTTGGTGGGATTTCCCGCTGACCCGTGGCGGGCTGTGTTACCCGCTGTTAGGGCCCTGGGTTGGGGCCTGGTGGAGTCGGGCAGGCCTGGGCCCCCCCTACTGAGGGCCGCCGCCCTTGTGGGATGGCCCCCAAGCTCAGAACTCCAAACTGCCTTACCTGACTGACAAAGGCACACTGAGGTAGCTCAGGCCACTAGGCCATGCTATCCCTTTAGGGGAAGAGACTAAGGGGGACTCTGGCCATTGAGTCACGCGGGACGGTCTGCCGGGAGTGGTGTAGAAAACTGACCGGGACCTAGACAGGTGGGGTACCTCCTAGCCCCCCTTTGACTCAGAGGGGCGACGGAGTACGAACCCCGCCACACTGGGTAAATCATGTCAAGTTTGCCACATGGTATACAGAGCTTTGGCTATACTGAGTTTGAAGGAGGAAGAAAAGGTAAATTCATTCCTTTTGGAATTGTTTCTTCTGACATGAATATTTAACACTAATAGCTTTGGGTCAGATCCTTAGTTGGCATACTTCAATACAGGTCCACTGAACTGAAATAGAAGCTATGCAGATTTACACCGGCTTTGATCTGGCCTCTATCTTCTCCTTGCCATCTTTAGAGAAGATTGGCAGGATCACTTAACATATCAATAGCTAGGGAAGAGACAACATTGTTCTGCTTCTCTCTTTTACTCCTGTATCCATTGACTAGCTTTAGGAGGATGGTGGTCAAATGACTGAAGGAAATTTCTTTTATTTTTGTTTCAGACGTCTTCATAATCAAATCCATTACTATGGGCTTAGCAAAAAGTAGTAGCAAAGAGGGAGAAGTGGAGACATAAAAACAAGGGAAAGATTTGACGGGTATGACAAGTTCATGCACATAACCTCCAAGAATTGATTTCCATGACAATCTTTCTGCCCCAAAGACAGAAAATAAGAGTATTTTACTGGAGTTTGCTAAGGTTAAATGTACAACACAGCAGAGAATTCTGAAGGTCAGTGGTGGATGGCAAGTGCAGGAGATAGAGGGGTTCACTTCTGAGTGACAAATGAAAAAGACAGAAGGCAAACTTGGTACAGTAAAGACCAATTTAAGAGCCTGATCCAAAGCCTACCGCAGTCAATTGGAGCCTTGCCTTTGACTTCAGTGGTTTTTGAATCAGGTTCATAGGCCTAGATCTGAAAAGGGGCCTAAGCACCTAACTCCCATTGGCATCAATGTGTGCCTAAACATATCTTTGAGGAATTGGTCTGTAATGGGACTAGCGCCCTACCAAATTCACGGTCCATTTTGGTCAATTTCACGGTCATAGGATTTTTAAAAAAATAAATGTCATTATTTCAGCTATTTAAATCCTGAAATTTCACAGTGTTGTATTCTAGGGTTCCTGACCCAAAAAGGAGTTGTGTGTGTGGGGGGAGGGTTTGCAAGGATATTGTAGGAGGGGTTGTGATACTGCTACCCTTACTTCTGTGTTGCTGCTGGTGGTGGCACTGCCTTCAGGGCTGGGCAGCTGGAGAGCGGCGGCTGCTGACAGGGAGCCCAGCTCTGAAGGCAGAGCCACTGCCAGCAGCAGCGCAGAAGTAAGGATGGCATGGCATGGTATTGCCAGCCTTACTTCTGCACTGCTGCTGGTGGGGCGCTGCCTTCAGAGCTAGGCGCCTAGCAAATAGCCATCACTCTCCAGCCACCGCTCTCTGGCCACCCAGCTCTGAAGGCAGTGCAGAGGGGTGGCAACTGGCAATACCATGGCCCCCTTAAAATAACCTTGTAACCCCCCACAACTCCCTTTTGGGTCAGGACCCCCAATCTGGGAAACACTGGTCTCCCCCGTGAAATCTGTATAGTATAGGGTAAAAGCACACACCAGAGATCAGACTTCATGGGGGGCGAGTGGAGAAGGACCAGACTTCATGGTCTGTGACACGTTTTTCATGGCCGTGAATTTGGTAGGGCCCTAGTACTGACTATCTGTATGGGATGTGAAAGTATGGGGAGTAGTTTGGGATTTGAAAAACTAATATTGCTTTGCCCCTGCTTTTTGAAGCTAGTGCCAATAATGTGACTTGTAAGGAGTCGTTTCCCTCCCACTGGGTCTTTCCCCTTTGGTATCCGCTTAATAGCTCTACATATGGCTGCTCCTTTGTCATGCAGGCCCCGCTGCAACTTGCCACCTCGGCGGGTCACTCCTCAGGGGGAAACTTTGACTTATTGACTGGTGTAATGTTAGGATTTAGTTCCTGTTGCAAGAACCTGTCAAAATCAGTTAATTCATGAACTATGGACTAATTGAATGAGTGAGGCCCTTTTGGTGAGCAATTTTATTTAATGCGGCCGTATTTAAATCAACAGCAGTGGAATTTATGCGATAGTTTGATATACAATAGATATATAAACAAACTTCTGAGAGGAAATGGCAAGAGGGATATTTTTAGATTCCCCCTTTTAATTCCCTAATGAACAATCTAATTGAAAACAGTCTTTCCAAGCAAAAACAAAAGCACTAGTTTCCATATAACAGAGAAACTCTCGGAATAGTTGCTGGATCACAGGCTCCCCCTAAAACTCCACACATGCCTCCATTGTAAATGGGATATCTATCATCCAGTTTGAATCTCTTGAGAGAATGGGAGTAAAAACAGGATAATGCCTTTTCAATTAGAGGCTTTCTAGGGGCAGAAAGGAATCAAATATGCTCAATAAAAGAGGCCATGAAAAGGCAAACACTAGCAGCAGCAATGTGAATACAGCTGTACCTTTCAAATACGTCATTGGGTCGAGACTCATCCCTGGTGTAACTCCACTGAAGTCAATGGCATTACGCCAGCCTTGAATTTCACGCATTATGTGTGATTGAATATGGCTCCATTTTAGGAACATGCAACACATCATGCGGTTGGGTGAGCATCTGGCATATTTGTAAACCAGAAGATCTACTCCGCAGCTATTTTTAGTGATTTTTTTTTTCCCAATCAGAAAATATCTTCAGGAATAATAAACAAATGCGGTAGCTGATGAAGCATTTTCTTTTGTTGAAGCAGTATTGAAATAGCTAGAGACATTAGCACAGTATGCCATACAGTACAAATTCTACTTAGCACTTTCCATAACCCTAGATGATAGTGGCAATGCATGAAAGGAATATGTCCATAGTCCTGAATGCAAATATATTGAAAAGCTAGCAGAGACATTCATCTAAGTAGTTACCTTCCACTGAAATAGAGACATTTGTTTAAAAAAGCCATTGTTTACTTTTTTATTAAAACAACATTTTTGAAAGGAACAATTCATGCCTAAGAATTAATTTACTACTTTACAATATTAAAATAAAAACTCTTTGTGCTTCCTGTGTACGTCTTTCAAGGGGCTTATTATTGAGGGGAATAATGGTACTGTTAGATGCATTGTTACCACGAGAAACCAAACAGGTTTACAATAAACCCATTTTGTTGGTGATCCTGGACTTAATAAAGATCTTCAGATATAAAATACCAGAGAATATCTTCTTCTTGGCCTTTTGGCTAAGACTGTGTAGAATCAATTAATATCGGATATGGCCTAATGGGACACTGTATCATGCCTTTGCACAGGGAGAGTCTGCCATCTAACCACTCCCCTTTCCCTATCTCTAACTGCTATGATCCCCACTCCTCCAGATGTGACTAACATTTTAATGACAGCAGAAATGTCTTTGCCCTGTGTACTCCCTCTCCCCAGCCTCCTGCATAATTATGTCTTTGCTTACATTAGGAGGACAAAAGCACTCTGCGCCAATTAGCTTTTAAGACCTTTTTTAGGTAGGGAAATCAAACCTAATTGAAATGCACTGCGACGGTTCCATTGCTGCAAGTCATGTCAACATTAAAGAGGATCTGATTTAACTGATTACTTTTCCAAAGGGCAGTGCACATTATTGAACATGCAGAGACATCTTTAAACGTACAGCTGTGACACTGGTGAAGTGCTGTGATAAACACATCAGTACACAGAACCTCACCTTAGTTCTCTCAAAATCGGTAAAGTGTCTGCTCTTTATTAGAAATGGTAAAATAGAGCAGTGCATTAATTTGTACAGAAAATTTCACCCTAGTTCTTAAGAGAAAACCAAACCAACGAACATCTTAACAGTTTTAAACTCAGTGGATTAGTTGTATTTCTAGATGGCAGATGTGAATAGCTAAAGATAGATAACTACTGTTATGTTGCATTGTAATATCTTCCTCTAAAATTATTTAAATGCTATGCTGTAACTGTCTGAGAAAATCAGTGGGTCATGTTTTTCATGTTTTTGTAGTGTACTGGGAAATAAGTTAAAAATATGAATAGTCCTGTAAGTGTAAGAAAGGATTCAGTGTTCAAACTGACCGGTTTAAAAAAGTGTGTTCTCACAGCTCTTGCCTTATTCAAGTTCCTGAGATCCTGAAAAGATTTATATTCTTCATCAAGCTCTCAATGGAAATCAGATTTAGCATCTACCCTTAGAATGACAATCACCTGTTCAAGGAATGGTTGTCTAGACTGCGTCTCTAAGATCTGGAAGATATTACAAGCCACAATCACATCATAACAGCATTTCTCATTGACAATTGCCTCAAACTCAGCATGATACAACCAAGATCATGTACTTCCTTCATACCACCTGTTCTTTCCTCTTAAATGTCCTCCATTCTCCTTTACTGATGGCAATCATGCCTCTAACCGAAGGATATTGGATCATAGTGGATCAGACCAGTATTCCATCTAATCGGCTATCCTGGTCTAGTGGGAATAATGGTCAGTACTAGATGCTCCAAAGGAAGGTGCAGTAAACACTGAGGTGTCTGGATGTGTAACAACTTGACTACTAAAGGAGTTTCTCCCTAACAATCATAGAATATCAGGGTTGGAAGGGACCTTAGGAGGTCATCTAGTCCAACCCCCTGCTCAAAGCAGGACCAATCCCCAATTTTTACCCCAGATCCCTAAATGGCCCCCTCAAGGATTGAACTCACAACCCTGGGTTTAGCAGGCCAATGCTCAAACCACTGAGCTATCCCTCCCCCCTTAGTTGCAGTGTGGATTATGCACTGGATTATGAGAGTTCATGCCCCTTCCAAACATCTTCCTTTTTTCATCCTACCCAATGTAACTGTGGAAATTCTCATTATCCATATATAAATTCCACAATACTTAAGTTACTGACATTTTTCTACATGCCAGGCTTATTGAGTTTGTTGAACCAGGCCTATCTCTCTGTCTTCTGAGATGTGGGGTAAATATAAATTTCACTTTTATCTCCACCAACAGCTGCACCCCTCTTATTGCTATCTTCTACTTGTCTGGGCAGGTGAGAGGGTCATCCCAGTCTCACTGGACACTGATATAAATCTCATCATGAATTCAGTTTCTCCCCAGAGACACAGTCCTGCAATAAGTGAAAAAAGAGAATTAATTTACTAATGCAGAAAGCATTAGCATGGGTAGCTATATGATCTACAACACAGACTGAACGTCATTGACACAGCCAATACTAACCTTTTAAAGAACATGAGAGCTCTTTTATGAAGCATTAGCATTGATTTCTCTTCCCAGATGTACTCCGTTACAGGTTGTTGGCTAACTTAAGCATTTTGTGAGAGGAAGAAAAAACTCAGTAGGTTTTATTCCTCTAAGGACCACATTTATTTACAACATTATTATTCTGGATAATATCAGCACTTGTGGGGAAAGAAGAATGGTTTGTCCAGTATATGTCTCCAATGTAAGAAACAATGCAATAACAATTAACTATTAATGAGAGCAAAGAAGCAAGGTTTTTTCCTCTGTCTAAAATATCATGTTAAATGCAGCAGGATAGAGAGCAGCTCAGTTCATTCATACATTAAAAAGTACTGTGAAATCAAGAATTTTATACCCAAATGTAGATTTCTAAACTCCAGAAAGTGGGTAGTCTTGTGAGTAATGTGGGTTTTTTCCCTTTTCAGGAAGCACTGTAACAAAAAATATATGGACAGTACTCCTATTACAAGAAATACAAAGATTTGATCTTACTGCTAGCAAACCTGGACAGTTTTTTTTTTTTTTAAATTGACGTAATAGATTTTGTTCTGTTAAAGCATACAGGATTCTATTCAACAAATGTTATGTGCCCCTTACCTCTTTCCTTTCCCCCAGACATAACTCCCTAACATTTCAGCTGTTTAAGAGAAATTAAGCCATTTTGCAGCATCATTTTTGTAGCTCCTGGGGAACTGAGTAGGAGAGCTTGACAAAAAAGACTATTCCTAACAAGCATATTTGATGCCCCATGCATGACTTCTTGACTGACTACATTCATGTAAACATTACAATGTACTCCTGCCTAATGAAAGGAAGAGAAAGAAGGAAAGAATGTCCTGTGACTGATGATAGTCACATTGCTTAGCCCATTAGTGGAAGGTACTCAGATACTGTCCATGGTCTTGCGTAATGTACAAGAACCCGAACAGAACAGTACAGACATATGTTAGGCAAAAAAGGATTTAAAGATAAAGGCCTTGTTGGCAGATGAACTGGGGAGGAGGCTAATGTGATATGTAAAATCTCGACAGGTAGGTGTTAATAGTTCCCAGTCAGCTTCGAAGAGAGCATACCATACAGTTTCTTAGTAAAACAGCCATTCAACACACACATAAAACATACATTTGCAGTACTAGAAATAACTTTTAAACAAAAGTTGTTACACAGTAAATCTACTGGTGTTCCTTATACAGACCTCTGTCTTTTGTTGCTGTTACATATTTAAATGTAATGTTTCAACATAAAATCTGCTCTTCTATACTTTAGCACACACAAACACATTCCCTTCTGACGTTCTTTCAGAGATGATCTCAGTCTTTATAGAGTGATCATAAATATGTAATGTGTGTCACCTGGACTCTTCAGAGCTTGAGCAGAAAGGGAGCATCTTAGTCCTTTCAAACATGTCAGAACCTTTTCAGCAATTCTGGGGATCTCCACCATCCCTCGGGCTAATAGTTAACTAATCCTCAATTGCTGGTGAAACAGAAATCTGTAGCCTATATCCAAAGTGAAACAGATATTGGGATCAGCATATAAAACGTCCACTCCTTGGATTTGTATAAGGCTCACTCCATAGGGCATTACCTTCCCTTTATAAACCCAGCTAACTCAAGTAAGAATACACAAACCTTCACCTCACTCAGCACTGCCCATGTTCTCTCTTTAATGAAGACAGAATCCCAGTTAAAGCAGTTAAATGTACGTTCCCTAGGCTCTGCAGCCTTTAACAGTGACAAAAGCTCTTCTCCCAACTCTCTTTCTAGGGCCACAAAAACATGCTGTCAGGCACCAAATATTAAGCCTAACGGAGGTCTTTCCTAGTAAGTGAAGTTGGAATAGCATTCACCTGTATCCAAAGTGGTACAAGTATTGGGACCCAACACCCACAGAAGACACATCTTGATCCTATATGGATCAACTGCTGAGTCCAGCTTTAACTCGGATACTGATAACCTTTCCCTGATCCCTCCCCCCACCACGTTCTCTGATTGGGTCAGCTCTCAGAGGGTGATTAACTGCGACCTGCCAAGTAGCTTGCGCACAATTAAAACTTCCTACATAGCTTCAGAAACATCTATTAAGCATGTCTAGTAACTGCCACACCCTATTTATGATCTTTCTGGGCCCTTTTATGTCTCCTCCCCACTGCCGCTCTCCCTTTCGTTGGGCCAAATAAATACATACATAAAAATGCTGCAGTATAAAGCATGTGGGTTACCGATACAGTTTATAGCAAAGAGACTTTAGCCCTGATCCTGCATCATTAAAGTCAATACCAGCTTTGCCATTGACTTCAGTGAATTCAGACCAAGCCTCATAAGAATTAGATTTGCTAACATGGCTCTTGGAGAGTAGTCTGACATACGTAATGGGAAAACTACATTTTTGGCAGATTTATAGTAATGGATTTTTAGTGTGACCTCTTGCTGCCTGTCTCTTTACATTACAGCCATCACTCATTTGCTGCTAATTTGGATCAGCTTGACTCTCCTGAGCAATATCCTCCTAATGTATTATGAAAGACTAGGTGGATGGCTCAACTCTCTTCAAAATAGCTTTTTAAAAAGTCATATCTTTGATTCATCATTTTGTATCCTGCCAAACAATCAAATGTTGCCTGTAGCTGTTTATCTAAGATTTTATTGCAAGTAAGGAAGGTAACAACCAGCTTGATATGCACAAATATTTACAAGCAGCAATTGCTGTACAAGAACAAATGATCACTACCAGGAAAACAAGTGACCTTTAAACAGGTGAAGGCATAATATTACAGATTATATATTAATAAAACTAAATTACTGAACAGGTGGTAAATTTGATTCAGAGGTATTGCCTGACATTTCCTAAGTGCATTTTAAGCATCAGTGATCAAAATATTTGCATCAAAAGATTTTTTCAAAAGAAAATATAACCCTTTGTTCCCCTAAAAAGTAATGTTCATGATAAAATAATTGACAAGTTTTTCCAACAAAAACAAAAAAGTTTTCTATTTTCTCCTTATGTCCCTCTATCTTTTTTTCTTTTCCATTTTTCCATGGGAAAAAGGAGGATAAATCCAAAAAACAAATATCATGAGATTTTTTACAAAATGATTTTTCTAGAATTTCCCACAAAAAGCAATTGGCTTTGTTTAACTAGCTCTATTTTTTAAATTTGTGTCAAACATATACTTTAAAAAGAATAATATTGATCACAAATTGTTCAGGGCCAGGTCCAGTGCTGGACACTATGTCTAAAATATTAGGTCCACAGCTGGCAAACCAATTGAGCACCAAACCTGGCCATACATCACGAGATTTTGTTCTAGCTCTGACCACTAAGGATACTAGTAATAGTGACCTGAAGAGGATAAATAGATCTGGTCAAAAAATTTCTGATGGAACATTTTTCTATTGGAAAATGCTAATTCAATTAAATAGAAACATTTCACAGGAATGTATTGACTACCAAAATTTTTGTAGGAAACTATCAAAATGTTTAATTCCCATAAGGTCAAAACTTTGTTTCTATGTGATCATTTTGACTATTATTCTATAGTCTATAATAGTCAAAATTATAGTCTATAATAGTCAAAATGCTTCATCCAAGCTTTTATATTCTAAATTTCCACGCAATATAAAAAGTAAACAAGTACAAATTAAACATTCCGACCTCACTGAAACAAACTGTTTTGATAAGGTTGAAACAAAATATTTTCTGAATGTTTTGTTTTGTGAAAAATTCCGAGATTTCAACTCTTCATCATGATTCAGGATGAAACCAAATTTTGTTGCATCAGAATTTCCCATGGGATGGAAATTCTGTTTCACCAAGCTCTAGAGATGAAAAGTTTGTTAATGAGTTTGCCTTCCCTTGGTGGTCTGTTAAGAGCCCTAATTTATCTATTTTTATATAGCGCTTTGAGATCCATAGATGCAAGAATGGCAAAATATTATCTTTCTGTCAAGTTCTACAGAGTTTTTCCTTTATAGTCATATAAATTTAAGAGATTTCCGGGCTGCCAGGAATTATATGTATTATCTCTACCAGCTCTGTCTGCAAGGGCAGAATATTTGCTGCACAAAGGATGAAATTCACCCCAGAAGGTCCAGGACCTATGCACTCCTTTTTGATATTCTGTCCTTACCATCTATGTTCTTGCCAGCTCTGGGTAATGTGTGTGGTGGGGATATTGTGGTTCAACAGCCCTACTTCAACGCCATCATATTTCAGGTTATTTTGTTCCTCTCCACATGATTTAATGCACGGAAGAGAACATAAGGGCCTTGGGGAACTATTCTATCTCCTCAGTGCTTATGTGCAACTTACTCTAGTGCTAATGGGACTTACATGTGTGCATCCAGAGAAGAAAACATTATAGTTCTTAATGTGATAAACAAAGAACACTGCTTAGTTTTACATGTCAGTCAAAAACCACAGCACAGAAGCCTTCATAGATTCTAAACATTTAGGGCTGTCTTACAGATTTTGCTGTATTTACCTAAATCTTCATCTTCATGAAAAATATCAAACCATCTAGCACTTGTGGTTATGAATACTAGACTGAGATTTGATGCTAGACTGAAATTTGAACCGTGACACACGCAGTTGACTGGTGACAATGACTTGAAATTCCTTAGAATATAGAAATACACAAATTTCCATAGTTAATTATGCAATAAATTCTGTACTGGTAGAAAAAAAAAAGCACATGCAAAATACAAAATTAGTTTAATGCTGAATAAATTTCTGAGTAATTATCTTTCTGTTCAATTTCAGAATTCACAACTGCTATTATGACCTCAAAAGACTGAAATAAACAAACAGTCATAGCATCATAGAAGATTAGGGTTGGAAGAGACCTCAAGAGGTCATCTAGTCCAACCCCTGCTCAAAGCAGGACCAACACCAACTAAATCATCCCATCCAGGGCTTTTATCATCTTTATTTACTGGGATCATGGAGGGTACACACAGCAGTGGCATATTATGAGAGAAGTAGAACCAGAGCCTGAAATTAAAGTGAATACGAACATTGGGAATTTTACATATGTAACTCCACCATGCAATTAGAAATGTACTTTTTCCCCCCCAATTAATTGACACATTTTAAGTAATCTATCTAGTAATGATGCAAACATGTTTTAATGCACAGTGGGAAAAAAATAGAATTTAAAGGAAATGCAATTTTTAAAAAATGCGTTTTGGACACACTGTAAGCTGTGGAACCCATCAATAAAAAAAGTAGAGCTTTGATCCAATAAAAATTATCCAGTTACCATAGCAAGGCCATGGGGGAACAAGATAAATTGACTTCAATTTTTCAGGGAATTCTTTTCTATGGAAGACACAAACATTTTTTAATTGAATCCAGCTTTAAATTTTTAACATAGCAGTAATAAAGCTGCAACAGGATCAAGAGACCAAAAAGAAAAGCTCCTTCAAAAACAAAATAACCATGCCTGCTAATCTAAAAAGCCTGAGTAGCAGACATTTTTCACTAGAATCCAACTCATATTTCCATTAAAGATTTTTACTCAAGAGATAAACCCACGTGTATCATTCATTTGAAATTGCATTTTGAAGCTGTTCTCAAAATGATTCCCACGTGCATGGATTTGACAGCCAGCACATTGCTCTGCTAGGGCCATATGCTCTCCTTCATATGTAGAAACTGCATATTGCCCTGTCTTACATATAAAACCCCAAAGTTACACTGACTTCTTCTCCTATGCATTTCCCCCATTGGAGGTGGAGTTGATCACATAGCAGAAGAGTCAGGAGAGAAGGATAATGTTTCTAGGGAAAAATAGAGATCTCTAGGAACGACAGGATTTTGCTTCTCAGACCCGTTTTAATTTAAGAGGTCTCTGCAACCTGAATTGTATTTTAGTGTTTTGTCTGGAAACTTTCTTAGTTTTTCTAGTAAGGATTTGAAATATGTGAAAACTTATTCTAGGTTGTTACAGTTTTTCCAATAGAGAGATTATATTTTTCTGTAATTATGCGTGTTGTGAAAATACACCATTCAGTTAAACATAAATCAATGTACAGCAGTATTTAGATTAATATTTTACCAGTAGAGTTTGTAAAAATGGATCATGGAGCTTAGATTTCTCCTTCAGGTCTCAAGGAAAAGTTTATAAGAAGAGAAGCAGTCAGTTCTGATGGATTCAAGATGGTTACAATCGCCAAGTGGCTCGACCAATGAAGTTTGCATATTCCTTGTACCCAGCTTGATTAGCTGGCTGAGTTCCTGAACTCTAGGCTTCACTTTGTAGAGAGTTTGTAACCTCCTCGAACCACAGCACTTTACAAATGCTTCTGGGATTGCTGTCCACCAGGCAGTTTCTAAGTTGTGCCAGACCATGATTATAAACCCAGAAAAGCGGAAAGGTAGTCAGACAAGTAGAGCTGGATGTTTTTAAACTGAAAACTTTTCCCACCAAACAATGGCGTGTTAGAAAAAAATACGTTTTTTTGCAGGAAAATATTTTTTATTTTAAAAAATAATTGATGGAAAATTTTGAAATATAAGAAGTTTGTGTTGATTTCTAATTGAAGTTTTTGCTTTGGTTTTTGAAAACACAAACACATTTCTGAAATCAAAATGTTTGTTTTTTCTTCTTCCTCCTTTTTCCACACCGTATTTGCCTTTGAATTGAATGGAATGATGTCTGTGGCTTGGGGGGTGGGTTTTTTTTTGTTGTTTTGGCTTCCCATCTTTTGTTTGTTTGGTTGGTTTTGGTTTCCCCTTCCCTCCCATCCCCCCCTCACACATTCTGTAACTTGTCAAAACTTCTCCCACTTTTGAAAAGTTAGACAGCAAAAAGGAAAAAAAATGTGAAAAAACAGATGTCATTCTACTGGATTAAGTGACAATAAAAGAAAGAGGGGGAAAATAGGAAAATAAAAGTTAAAAAAAATCAGATTGTGAAATTCTTTTGGTTTCTGGAAACTGAAATGAAAAATTTCAATTCAAATTTTTTTTCCTATAAAAAGTTTTAAAAAATGTGAACAAAAAATTTAAATTAAAAATTTTCATGTGAAATTTTATGTGAGGAAAGAAACCCCAATGTTTCTGATCAGCTCTCCAACCAAATCTATACTCAATACCCTTTGTGAGGTACCAAGTGGAGTTTATAAACACTATCATTTCCTTGCACTGCTTCTCCAAGTTCAAATATTCAGTCGTTATTTTCAAAATTAACCACCAGCCTTCTAAAAATATTCAAAGAGACAATAATGTAATTGTGTCCCCATCGCTGATCTCTGTTTTGACGGTCATCTCTTTTCCCTTTCTTTTTATCAAGAACACATGCTTCAGATGAAATATTAGCACATCTTTCTGTAACTGAGACAGGAAAGATGGACAAAGCAATTCACTTGCCTCCTGCAGACTATGACAGCAAAGCTTTGACCCTCCCAAGTCAGACTTGTCTTCTACAGTTGAATATTCTGTCTGTCATTCCAAAAGCTTCAAAATAGAGCATCCCACATGAACGATGAATTTTGATTTTGACTGACAGTACTGAAGAATGAACTAGCTAAAGACAGATGGCAGGCTGTAATTTCATGCCCTGCTTTTCACTCACCTGCAGTAGCCACATTCAGTACTTCCTTTACAAATAAAGCCTTTCACTCCAAAAATCATATTTACAGTAACGGACTCATTACCATGATTTTTACTAACACAGTTTCCTTAAAATGTTTTCCTTATATTTGTTGGAGGAATATGTAGATTTGCTCCTACTTAAAGCATCTCTTATCATGGAAGATTCCTTGAGGTTAGACCATGGTAATGTTCCTTATTATGGGGCACTAAAAAGACTCATTCATCATCTGCAGGTAGGGCAAGTTCTCAGACACCATGATGGTGGGTGTGGTGCATGAAAGATAGATAGGTTAATCAATATATTTGTGTCTGCTACAACCCTGGAAGTATAGATTCCCCTTGCTGCTGATGCGAGAGACTATTTTACAAGCACCTTTTAAAATAAATGTGTACATTGCTTTGAAGATTTTTGTTTATTTGCAGGCATTTCTACAGTCACCATTGTATCGGAGTATCTCATTAACATTAACAAATTTATCTCATCAGCCCCCCATCTCTGAGGGAGGGTCAATATCCCAGTCTTATAGATGGGGAGCTGAGACAACACAGGAAGTCTGTGCCAGAGATGATAATCAAACCCAGATCACCAGAGTCCCAGTCTAGAGTGTAATACTGGTCTCAGTATTACTTAAAATGACCTTTGCCACACCATATGTGATTGTGTGTGTGGTTTCATAGACCATCTTTCTTACCTTCATTATGTGTGTGTCTATTCCAATCTTGCAAAAAAAGGAAATTTACCTGTCTAGGCACAAAATCTATTAGCCTGCCTTTTACTATAAATGACAATGATGATAATGAAACAACAGCTGCCAGCAGCAAGGGTGCAGGTGTGTGCTTACCCATTTGAGTAGAATTTTGCAATATGTTTTAAGGCCAGTCCTGCAAATTCTTACCTCCTGCTTAGCTTCACACATGTGAATAATTCCATTTACTTCAGCTGGACTATTCACATGATAAAACTGTGCATATACATAAGTGCTTATATGATTGGGGCTATAATATGTTTGCAAGATGTCATGAGATTTTTGTTGATTGTGCTTTATAAATGATATATATGCTGGTATCAGATGTTAGTGTCACAACTAATAATGAACAAATCCTCCTCTATTAAACAGTAACCATACAAATGCAAAATATACTCAAAGTACTCATAAAGCACAAACGAAGAAACATTTTCCACTGTGCATCTTATTTCCATTGATGCTGACATATCTGAACAGAATTTTGTTCTGTCTTTTAATGTTTAATAAAATTTAGAGAATTAAAATGCATTTGCCTCTTTAAAATCACCATTATTAACAGCATAATGCTGTTTAGCATTTAGACAGCATGTTACATCTTCAAAGCCCTTTACAAACCTTGGCCCTGAGACAGCAAGCTGTTTTTTATGTCTGCACCTACAAGGAACTTCTTTGAAGCCAATGAGGTTCAGCACGCCATGCAGAACAGCTTGCAGGGAAGGGGCTGTAGGGTCACAAGTCCCGCTTCCTGTGGGCTATATGCCCCAATATTCCACAAGTTAGTGACATGGACATTGTCTCCTCAGGACAGAGTTTGGGCCAGCTTGTAAGGGTATGGAAGTGTGATGTTTGAAGGGATTGGATTTTCAAGGCACTCATCCCATCTCTGCCTCTCCATTCTAGTTTATTCAGCCTACCTTTTCCTGTCAACATGGCCCAGATGGCCATCAGCAGGGTGATCCCTTTAGGCACACATGCACAGATTGTAATTTATTGTAAGCTGTAACTTCAGAAGAGATACGTATTTAAAAATTCACCTGGTGCAGGCTCCAGAGAGCAGCTGCTCCCCTGGTCTGCCACCTTCCAAACACAACTCCTTCCAGCTACACAGAGCTGAATCAGATGGAGCCCCTTGATGCCTGGGATTGGCAAAGTATGCAACTGAGCCACAGCTCCCCCCCTTTACACTTGTCAGTGGGCACTTCTGCCACAGTTTGCTCTTCTCTACTACATGCAGAAGTAGGGAGCATATAGCTTAGAGGGCCCGCTTATTGAGCAATCAAAATACATGGGAGTTTAGCCTAAGAAAGGGTTGCAGGATTAGCACAGCCACTTTATTTGGTTTCTTTAGCGTTTTCTATATGGTATGACAACTCACAGAATGTAAAAAGACAAAACAGAAAAATTACGGGAGAACCAGGAAAATATCATTAGTTCATTTCAATATATAGTTCATATATTGATAAAAGAAAGATTCTTTTGGTTCTCTGCTTACTGCAAACATATAGTACCTCTCTGTCCTAGACTGCTGTCCAAATGTTAAGTTACCAAAAAAGGCTACTAATATGCCAAAGTATAACCTCAGTCTTTCACATTTTGTAAATATCTTCTTCCAACCACTGATCTGTAAAATGAATGCTTAAATGGTCTGAAATACCACCATGCTATTTAATAGATTTAATCTAGGTTGTCATTGATGAAGCAATACTAAATGTAAACAAATTAACATTTGTGTGTGCATGAAGCGGTAGATGTTAGGTTTGCCCTCAGAAAAGGATCTCTTCAGTGCTGTTAACCCTTACAGGAAGAAAGATAATGCTAGATGCCAAATGAAGGGGTGTTATTAATATTGAGTTCTATTCAGTTGTAGTGATCTGGGGACTGTGGAAGTTAGCTCCACATTAAGCCAGCAGAAAGGCAGGTCGACCTATTATGTGCTTCAAGTACAGCCCTATCCATTGTCCAGAAAGACATAACTTCCTCAATCCCCTGTTTACAAACATCTGTAACTTTAAATGTAGTGTGTTCATGGATGAGAATTGCAAGTGGGCTACCACAATCACAGTAAAACAAGAAACACTGTTTTAAAAACTACTGATAGGCTTCATCTTACATTACTGATTCACTTGCAGCCTTGCTAGCAAGCACTGTTCATTTTTATACACGTTAAGGCCTCAATCCTGCAAAGAGATGCATGTTGGAATCACCTTTGACTTCAGTTTCTCTTCCTTTCTATAATCATGCTAAAAATGATTTTTTTTCTTCTGTGGAACTATTTACATAAGGACAACTCACTGAGAATGAGTGTTTGCATGATTCGATCTTTTGGCCCCAATCTTTCAATCAGAGGCATTCAGATGATCCCCCAGTGCCTGAATGGATTCCCATGGAGATAAACTAGACACTGGCTAGATTTTGGCACTGGACTATATTCTGCCCCAGCATTGGACCTACGACTTGTGGCAATGTTTTTCATACACCACAGGTTCTAATCCCCATTTGTTTAACATGAGCATTTATAGGCATGCACATATAGCATTAATTAGTGAAGATGGTCAAATTATTCAATGTTGGCCTTTTCTTTGAGAATATTATTTGTGAATATTTCCCCCCTTATACAACCTATGGGTAGCCCAACATTCAGACATTAAATTATTCACCCATTTTTCCTGACTATAATTGAATAAATGTGCATGTAAATTGTTATTTAAACTAGTTCCGCTTTTCTTTTACTGTGAACCCACTGTTAGCTCTCATCATAAACCTCTGCTTGATTTAAAAAAACCACAGGTGTCAACCTCAATGTCACTGGGAGTAATTCTCATCAGTAAGTCACTGCACTGGGCTTTTTAACTGCTGTAAGAGATTATTTATATAAGCAAGTTGTCAAGAAAATGAATGAATGAATTCAGCTGAATCTACTGAGGGTGATTTGTGTTTACATGGTATACACTGTGTAAGATGAGAACGGTTACTTTAATATTTCAGTTCAACATAACTGACCACATTTTTTTTATTGGAATAATTAGTTGCTCTCTAAATCTAATGGGCCTCCATGAACAGTACAAGCTACAATGGGTATTTGCAGGTACCTGCATCATAGAACAGCTAACCATGCATCCTTTTGAGATATTTGCCATTCAGTGAAAATGCTATATACTGCAATTCAAACAAGCCCACTGCAGAATTAGTTCTATACTACTGAACACAATGCTAAGCAACTCCTTGGCTCTTAGAATGCCTTTTTATATTTAAACAAAAAAGCTTATTCAAAATTACAAGTACTTACATAATCACACTTCATTACAGGATGTATATGTAGCTGGTGCGTACTACTACTTTCAAATTATGAAAGTTGTGAATGAATTTTTGCAGTCTCTCTCTCTTTTCCTGTCAATGGCTTTCCCCGATGCATGCATGCAGTTTAAGAAACATGGCACTTTATGAGATTACAGAGCTAGAGATAATCCAGGAAGCTGCAAATAAATTAACTGGATTAAAATATATAATTAGCTCACTGGATTGAAATTAAATTTAGTTCACACTATTACACTAAAACAAACTAATGTGAAAGCTTTTATCTCCATTAAACCCTACCTTCCCTAAAAGCTCCTTTATATCAATATTGATGCTGTGGCAAATTGCTGGCACTACTATGATGGGTCCTGCACTCTCTCTTCTTGTGGGGGGGTTTCAGGGTGCCATTTCTTGCCCCTGAACTGGGGTAACAGCTATCCTACTAGTATCCCAGGGAAGGGGAGTGGAGAGGGAGGGACGCAGGCCCACCCTCTACTCCGGGTCCCAGCCCAGGGGCCCTATGATAGCAGGTGAACCACTTGTACCAGTGATTCTTTCCCCTGGGCTACTTCCCTCTCCTGACCTTCAGCTTGTGGGGCTTCCTGCCTTCCCTCTGCACAAGCCAGGTGTCCCTTTACCTAGGATCTTGGTCTTCTTAGCCCGCTGCAGCACTTCTCAAAACTCTCCTCCGCTTTCCTTCGAACTGCTCTTTGTTCCACCACCAATCCACTCTGCTTCACTTCTCCAAACGGCTCTCTGCTCCACCACCAAATCACTCTGCTCCAACTCCTCCTCACTCTGCTCCAACTCCTCCTCTGGCTGATTGAAGCAGGGGGATTTTATCAGGTGACTGGCTTCAGGTGCTCTAATTGGTTTCAGGTGCTTTTAATTAATCTACAGGGAATAAGGCTTCTCCTCATCCTAGATCACTCTCCTTCTGCCTTCTGGCCATGCTGTATCACAATGCATATCGTGAATTCAAACCACCTTAAAGTTTTTAGAAAATTTAGTGCCAAAGAGCCTTGTTTAAAAATTACATGACTTTTGTATTATTATATGAACTAGAACTCGCAGGCCACCACCTAATGCACTAGACCTTGAAAAATTATTCACAGCTTCTTCTATTGTGCCTTTGCAGCTAACATTTCCTTTCATCACTTTATGATCCAGTGCTGTCTCTCTTGCCCAGCTGTCTCCTGGAGAGGAAGACAACTCTACAACTAAAATGTTAAAAATCAAAGTTTACATGCAACATAACATTTAGCAACTATTTCACCCACACACAAACACACACACTCAGTGGACAGATAGGCGGTGATTGCTACTGAAAATCTTATTTTTAGTTCAGATCTAAAGCTATGACAGATAAACTCTAAGCATGCTCACATAGTCCAAGGAAGACAGAGATGTCTGGTTTTCCCGAGTGCTTTAATTTCTGCAAATTAGTAGAGATATTTATTTGTTGGAAGAGAACAATTAGTTCAAAATTTTTTTAAAAAATATTGCCAAGGGCTCAGTCTCACAATATACTCAGCACCCTCAACCCCCACTAATTTCACCTTATTGGATCAAGCCAGTAGTACTTATATGGCACAATCCTGTAATCTTATTCAGAAAAACACCTTCTGAAGGATCAATCCATATATATCTTTGGGACCAATCCTGAAAACATATTCAGATGAGTAAATCTGCTCACATACATTTCCAGGATTAGATTCATAGACACACACTAACAATATAAAAGTTAAACAATGATAATTATCATGTTATCATCATCATAAAGTCTAATTTTTCAACAGAAGTTTGTCAAAAGCACTACTAGCAGGTGTTAAGTACCTGCGAGATTGGACCTTGTGTTTATTATATTTGTCTCATGAGGAAGTTTTCTCATGCCATATAAAAATGTTTTATATAAATTCAAAAACCTACAGAAATACTGAAGTAAAAATCTTCATTACCAATACATTTGTTAAGTTGTACAAATACAATTTGTCTACAGTCATAAAAAGACTTCAGTTCAATAAACAAAAACATTAAAGATTGTAACTAAAACATCCAAATGTCTGAAAGCCTAGAAATTTATATTTAGGGTGACCGCCCATCCATACATTTCAAAGTCAGTCGATTCATAAATAGGGTTCTACGATCCCCAAATCTTGACCCTATATCTCCCCTCTTTGTCCACAAATTTAATATTAGCCTGTCAGGATTCAAATGTAGGGCCTGTTCCTGTGCACACTTACATGTAGACTATATCTACACGTGTAGCTTCCCTGCGTACTCATCCACATACTGTTAGCATGTGTACCTTATAGTTGCACTGAGCGTCCACATATGCTGTTCTGGGCATAGATACACACCATGCACAGAGATATATCTGTATCCACACTGCCCCTTTTTGGTATGCAACAGTAGTGCTAGAATTTCAGGGATGGTATCCCAGAGTCCTTTGCATCTCAGGAGATGCTTTGGGAATCATTTTGCTATGTGTTGCTGGTACTGTATGCCACCTTCATACATATGGTGATGACAGCTCCCAGTCATCTCTTCCTTCTGTCAATATGCACTGAAAACATGGAGCAAGTCCATGATGATGGGATTGTGCTCCTGCTACTGCTCACTGGATACTGGACAGAATGGGGCCATAAAATGAGACGCTAAAGACAGGTGACTGAAAGAGCAAATGAAAATCCACTGGAATCCCATGTTGAGTGCTGAAGTTGGAATATTATGCCCATGGGTGGACCGCTGCTTCTGGTCCCAGAGAACCTGCATGGTGTGGTGGGACCACATTGTCTTGGAAACCTGGGATGATGACCAGTGTCTGCAGGACTTCCAAATGAAGAAGCAGACCTTCATGGAGTTGTGCAAGCAGCTTGCAGCAACCCTTCAGTGCCAGATCAATTGTTTTCCAAACAGTACAGAAGCAGGTGGTTATTACCCTTTGGAAGTGGCTACACCTGACAACTACTAGTCAGATGCAAACTAGTTCCAGGTTGGGAAGTCAACAGTTGGAGTTGTGGTTGTACAGGTTTGCCATGCAATCTATCTATGAGTGGTTTCCATAATCCAAGTCCTTTAAATTATAGTGGGATTTCAGAGGATGGGGTTGCTGAATGGGGTTGCTGAATTCAGAGGAACCGTGCAGGGGCTATCAACGGAACACACATCCCAACACTTTGCCCACTGAAAGGGGTCAGTGAATACATGAAAGAGAGGTTACTATCTGCTCATTCTCCAAGGCTTAGTGGACCAGAGTGGTCAGTTCATGAGCACCAACATTGGACACACAGGAAAGGTCCATAATGCCAGGGCACTCAGGAGATCAGGATTGTACTGCGGGGGGGGGGGGGGGGGGGGAGGAGAAGGGAATTTATGCCCCAGAAATGACATGGTTTGGTCCTCACAGTTATTTTAGGGGACCTCACCTACCTACTCCTCACATGGCTCAAAGCTGTACCCCGACATTGCTAACCCCAGGAAAAGGGAATTCAACTATTGACTGAGTAGCTGCAGAATGGTGGTGGAGTGTACCTTTGGGCATCTAAAAGCTTGTTGGTGATGCCTATGGACCTGTCAGGATGCCAGCATAGCCAACAGGGTTTGCCTTATCATAGCATGCTATGTCTTGCAAAACATATGCGAGGCTAAAGTGGAATACTTCCAGAGTGAGTAGGCACAGGACAGATCTGGTTTTCAAAGCCTACACAGGCAGCCAGATCCTACCCATGTCCACACTGCTCCTGGTAGGCAAAGGAAATTCATGATGAAATATTGCAGTTCAGTGTGGAGACGGAAGATAACTTGGGACTGTACCAAGGAACACTATTGTGACACTATGGTGCTGCTGGAAAAGCATTGTCAAAGATTTGTGTTGTGACATGCCATGGTGAGTTTTGATCGCCTGCAGCTGACAATGTACTAACTGAAAGGGTCCTCAAAGTTAACACCTTTGGGTTTGTGCTATGCAGAGTGTACATGCACTTTCATGCCATCATTAAGCAATGTTTTTGTTGCAAGTTAGCAGCTCTGTTTCAGGGAGCTTTTGGGGGAACACTTAAGCATAGTTAAAGGTAATTTAAAAACAGTTCTTTAAGGTTTTGGTACAAACATCAAACATTCCTTCTTCACAATGTTTTCTGACACCGTTGTCCACAAATACTTGACAGGTACTATACATGAGTATTCCTATGGTTGAAAGTGGTGACTGTTTGGTGGGGGTGAGGGTTAAGAAAGCACTCTTCAGTGTCAGATATCTTCTTTGGTAAGTTAGTTTTATTTCTCTTGTCCATATTAACAAAACTTCTTGTTGGTTTTTCATTCTGGTGCCCTCAACAGCAATAGTTATTTCAGAGCTTAGATCATTATCATGACCCCTGTTATTCTGCCCCTTGACAGTAGGAAATTCTTGGGGGGCAGGGAGGGACAGAACTCATTACATTTCTTTGGCACCACATTTACAGAAATCACAGTTGTACTGTGCATACTGCTGGCCCATCCCAAACATGTGGGAAACATCCTGCTGATCTGACTTGGAAATCAAGATGTACACACAAGTGACATGAACAGTAGCTTTTACATCCAGACATACACACTGTTTTAGCTCTGTTTGTTGTAACAGAAACAAATGAACAAAAACCCCAGTCAAATTCCCTGAGAGGTGGGCAAACAGTACTCTCTGTGGCCACGTTTCCCTGCCCTTCTCATCCCCCTTGTCCTGACAAAGGGGGATTGGCTGCAGAATACTGGGGGGGACCAAATGAGGACATGAGGCTTTGTGGTCAAATAAGTTTGATTTAAGGAGGTGATTAATGAATAGATGGAGCAATATTTGATACAAGATCAAAGTTCAGGTTGATTTAGGGAATCCACAGTTCCAAACGTATTTGTATAACTACAACTTACATTAAAATATGGTGACTAGATGTCCCGATAAAATCGGGACTGTCACGATATTTAGCCCTTTGTCCCACATCCCGATCAATGTACGATTGGGATGCCAATTGTCCCAATATTCAGGTAAGGAGGCAGCGAGCGGAACGGAGGCGCCGACTCCGTGGGTGCTCCGGGGCTGCCAAGCACCCACCGGCAGCCAAGCTCCCCGCTCCTCGCCTCCTTCTCTGCCCCCAGCGCGCCACATCCCTGCTTCTCCCCCTCCCTCCCAGCGCTTCCCGCCGCCTAACAGCTGTTTGGCGTGGTTTGGACTTTCTGGGAGGGATAGGGAGGAGTGGGGACGCGACACGCTCAGGGGAGGAGGTGGAGAAGAGGCAGGGCAGGGGCGGCAACTTGGGGGGAAGAGGGTGGAATGGGGGCGGGGCAAGGGTGGTGCAGGGGCGGGCGAGCACCCACCCGGCAGAGGGGAAGTCGGCACCGTAGTCAAGTGGCGGTGTGTGTGTGTGTGTGTGTGTGTGTGTGTGTGAAAAGGCAAGTGGTGGGCGGGGAGGGTGAAGAGGCGAGCGTTGGGTGGGGGACTGAGGAGGGACGCAGAAAGCCAGCAGCAGGCTGGGGGATGAGGAAGGGCGTGGTGACGGGGGGGTGATTGGGGGGCGGGACCTGGGGTAGAGTAGGGACGGAGCGAGGGAGGAGCAGGGGGTGGACTGTGGGCGGGGCTGACGGCACCCCAATGTGTCCCGATATTTCAGTGTTGTGATCTGGTCACCCTACATTAAAACAATATTATTTGAAACTCTTATCTATTTACAGCTTTACTTACATTTAACAAAGGGTTTGGTCTGGGAATGTAGTGATTAACACTGGTACTGTAAGTATACAGTTGCTGTGTAAATTTGCCTTTAAAAAGCAATTAGGTGATTGCATAAAAACTATCATACTGTTTGTGAGTACAGGGACATCTGGTGGATGAAACTGGCATTATTAAACTTTTTCCCCCTATATATTTTTTGTTTTTTAATTCTTTCTTGAAATCAATTCCAGTGTAAAATTCTAACCTACACAGCAGCTCAACTTTAAGAAAGACTTTACTGAGGGAATTTTTAGCATTACAAAATTGACCACAGATACAAGCAACTGATAAATTAATCCTATGTCCATACTGCTTCAGCAGAGAGGACTTTTTTTCTTTGAATTCCTCTAGTTTCTTTTACTTAGTAACTCAGTAATCCAGCAGTAACTCAAGCTATGTTTTTCTGAGCAAAAATATGTTCTCATTTAACTCATTATTGAATTACGTGAGCTTGCATCCTGAAAATCAAGGTACGATTTTCAGAAGCCATTGCCCATATTTTTGTCGTTTTTTTTTTAAATCATGGGTGTTAATCCCAAACCAACAGCGCCCGCACTGCTTGAAGTCCATAAGACCAGAGGAGCCTGCAGCAGCCAGCCATTATTGCTACAAGAGAAGAGTCTGCACTCTTCCATATCTCTTACTGGCCTTGTGGAGAGGGACCGGGGGAGGAAGGGGTGCCAGAATGAGAGAGAGGCAGCAGGGATGGAGGAGGGCAGCCACTTGCCTAGGGAAGAAGTAGCAGACAACGGCTTACCAACAACAGAGTTGCCATCTCTCACCACATTATTGTGAGTCTTGTGATTTAGGGGTCGGTTTAAGCTGCTCATTCCATCAGAAGAAAACGACTACCGTGTCCCATTTTTCTCAGAGGGATTGGACCCAGTCTGCCTTCAGTGAGGATGACTCTCTCCATACACCCCATGTAGCTCAGAGAGGAGATAGTGAAAGGAAGAGAATGAGATAAGGGGTGGGGTGAATGTGGGAGTCAGGGGACTGCGGCTGGCAGAGAAGGAAACTTTGAAGGGGATCAGGGAGGGACCTTGCAGGACCAAGGGAATTTGGGGGACAGGAAAGGAGAAGGTTGAGACACATGAAATGTTGGGAGGGCAGAAAGATTGCAAGCAGAGGAGCAGGCGACTAAGGAGAATGGAAGAGGCAGGAGAATGAATGGGAGCAAGAATACTAGGCAGACCAGGGTAGTTGATTGGGGTGGGGAGGATTCTGAGACAGAGAAGAGTGTGGTCAGTATACGGTGAGAAGAGTAGCTGAGTGGTTAGAAGAGAGATGGGGAGAGGGAGTGGCCATTAGGAAGAAGTGAGTGGAGTCCCACTCCAAGCAGCCAGGTAGGGGTGGCCATTCAACCTGAAATGACATCACACATCAATAGGGGTGGGAACTTCCCGTTAGAAGGGGGAAAAGACAAATATTTTTCAAAATTTCAATATCTTATTATATTTTGGGTCTTACTAAGTGTTGGAGCTCAGAGTTGGCAATGCTGGAATCACCAAAGTAAGTGGACAGAGAAACCAATAGGCAAGTCAGGAAAAGGGCAAGGACACCAAAGGCTTGGAGTGTGGATGGGAGAGGGGTGGTAAGTTAACATTCAGAGTCACCAGGCTCATGGGGGAAAGAATGGGGAAAGGAACATATCCACCACTAGGGATTTGGGGTGGGAGTTCTGGAGGTGAGGAATTCTAGCAAAGCTACCAGGGATATGGGAGGGGGCAGAGGGAGGAGAGGGTGGCATGAGTTAGGGGAAATTCTTTGAGTGAGTGGCACTGGGGAAAAAGAATGGAAAGCAATGACATTTCCAAGTTATGTCAAGGTGCCTCTGAATGCATTACATCCCTGCTTAAATATAGAGAAATGCAGTTTTTACAGTGGGCAAAATAAGACATGTCAAATAGGACTTTAATGCTCAAATTTCACATGACTTCATATCAGTAGTATAATAGCATAAGTCCCAGTAGAAAGTATAATTCAAGAAAGAATGAACAATGAAAAAGCAATTTAGTGCAAGTCTGGCTGAAACTATTGTCTGGTTGACATAAATGCTTGACTAAAATGACTACCCATTATACGTGGAGGATTTTAAAAAGATTTTCCTTGGATGAATAAGTGAGCTATCCAAACACAGAACATGAGAGTGGGCTAGATACATCACGCTTCAGTTTCACTCACTGCCTGTCAGCCTATGTAGTCACTCTGGTATTAGCTACTGAGTAGGTAACTTTCTCCCTTCCTGTCCCCATTAGATATAGCACAATACAATACATTTTGGACTACATGTGGGCTAATCCCATGTACAGGACAAGAATTCCTTCTGTGCTGGGGAGGACTTCCACACAGCAGAGAGATAAAGTATTATTTTAACCAATAAAGTTCCTTGGGTTGGGAAAGCACACTGCCATGGAGTGTAGCTGGACCCTTACCTTATGCTGAGCAGGTTTCTCAGGTCCAGCATTTATGGTCCAAACCAGAGACCAAGCACATGCACAAGCAGGGATTCAGAGCAGAGACCTGAACCAAGATCTCCCACATTCCCAGTGAGTCCCTAACCACAAGGCTATTGACTATTCTGCTGTGGGTATCTGTCTCTCATTTTTTCATGAAAAATTTCAAAAGGTCTTGGCTTCACTCTGATGTAAAGCAAAAACAAAACCAGATTTTGAAGCCTTGAAACTTTCCATAAAATGTAGTTCTTGTTTGTCAGCCAGCCCTACCCTCAAGTCCTGACTCCCACTTGCAGTGCAGAGACCAATCATTAGGAGGACATGATAGTCTCCTCAGAAACTGACAATCAAACCAAGTGGAGAGGTGGTAAACAGAGAAATGAGAGAACACCAAAGGAAATGTAGAGTTGCATGTAGTCTGCCAAAAAAAATTATTTAAAGGGAGAATTTAGCAATGAGATCTCCTAGAGATAAGATAGATGGAGAGGAAAGAAGGAGCCAAGGGCAGAGCAGAAGGGAAGTAAAATTTATTCCTGGTGAAGGTCTTAAGAGGTCCTGGATATTGATCATATATGCAAAGAAGGAAAGCCAAGAGAACAAGCTACAGGCCAGAAGAACCAGACAAGGGCTTGTCTACATGGTGAGGTAATGTGCTCTATGTGGGTGTGATTTTTAAAGTGCACTAACATGTTGATCATGGTCAGGTGTATACTCTGCCGGTGCACTTTAATGTAGTGCTGTTCAAACTGTACTATGTTTGAGTGCACTAGGGAATCTATTGTGCACACCAGTAGGGTCTCCCCAGAACAATTAATGCACAACATGTTGGTGTACTTTAGAAATCACACCCCTACAGAGCACATTACCTCACTGTGTAGACAAACCCTAAAACCTTCCTTCAGTTAACGCAGGGGTGGGCAACCTTTTTGGCCTGAGGGCCACATCTGGGTATGGAAATTGTATGTCAGGCCATGAATGCTCACAAAATTAGGGGTTGGGGTGCGGGGCCAGAAATGAGGAGTTCAGGGTGCAGGAGGGCAGGGGATTCGGGTGCGGGGGAGGAGGGAAGGCTCCGGGGTGGGGCTGGGGATGAGGCGTTTGGGGTACAGAAGGGTGATCCAGGCTGGGACCGAGGGGTGTGGAGGGCAGGACGGGGATCAGGGCTGGGGTTTGGGGTGCGGGAGGTGGTCAGGGGTGCAGGCTCCGGGCGGCACTTACCTCAAGCAGCTCCCGGAAGCAGTGGCATGTTCCGCCTCCAACTCCTATGTGGAGGCATGGTCAGGCGGCTATGCACGCTGCCCCGTCTGCAGGCGCCGCTCCCACAGCTCCCATTGGCCGCAGTTCCCAGCCAATGGAAGCTGCAGAGCCAGCACTTGGGGCGGGGGCAGCGGGCAGAGCCCCCTGCCTGCCCCTACGTGTAGGAGCTGGAGGGGGGACATGCTGCTGCTTCTGGGAGCCGTGTGGAGTGGGGCAAGCCCCCGACCCCGCTCTCCAGCTGGAGCGCCAGAGCAGGGCAAGCCCCTGACCCCACTCCCAGGCGGGAGCTCGAGGGCTATATTAAAAGGTCTGCTGGGCCAGACGGGGCCCGCAGGCCGTAGTTTGCCCACGCGCGAGTTAAGGGAATCTTCAAAACTGAAGAAACTACAGAGGTAATAATATGGTCAAACTGGCAATGAGAAGTCAAAGATAAAACAGAACAGAAGAGCAATGGACAGAACAGAAAAATTACAAAGTAAATAAAGACAAAGAGAAAAATAAGTCTTTGCCAAACTCGGACAATCATATCTGGCCAAAGGTAAGTAGGATTGGTGGCACAGAATAAATTACTGAGGCCAGGACAGATTAGACGTTCTTTTCAAGTTTAGTAGCAGATACATATTTTTACAACATTTAGTTTTTCCAAAGGTCAAAGAGCTGTGTACTCAGAGTACCAGAGGTACTGTGGATTCCTCTCTTTCATTATTTTACATTTAACAAACAAAGTCATTGTATTCTACACATATAAAAGGTCTTATTGGAATAAGCCCTAACTATAGCCGGGTATACTATTCACATGGAATAATATATTTGGCAAACTTAACTTATAAAAAAGATAAAATGCTATCAGCAAACAGATAACAATATCCACCAATTAATTCGTTTGTTCAAAAATTGTCTGAAAATTTTATGGAAACACCTCAAAAACTAGTTTGGCTATTGCTTTGAATATGCCAAATTTGAGTTGTTTCCACTGGTTTGCTAATTGGGCCCTACCAAATTCATGGTCCATTTTGGTCAATTTCACGGTGATAGGATTTTAAAAATCATAAATTTCATGATTTCAACTAGTAGCGGTGCCAGTTTCTTTGCCCCCCTAGGCGGCGCCTCTGGGAGAAGCTGCCGCTGAAATGCCACCGGGGACCTCGGCGACCGAAGAAGCTGCCGCTGAAATGCCGCCTAAGTCCCCAGTGGCAGAAGAAGGTGCCGCCGAGGTCCCCGGCGGCATTTCGGCAGCAGCTTTTTCAGCCAGGGACCTTGGCGGCATTTCGGTGGCAGCTTCTCCCAGAGAAAGAAAAACCATCGCCGGAATCCTGGCGCCCTAGGCGACCACCTAGGGTCGCCTACTGGTAGTGCCGGCCCTGATCTCAGCTATTTAAATCTGAAATTTCAGTGTTGTAATTGTAGGATCCTGACCCAAAAAGGAGTTGGGGGGAGTCGCAAGGTTATTTTAGGGGGGGGGTGTCACGGTATTGCCACCCTTATTTCTGAGCTGCCTTCAGGGCTGGGCAGCTGGAGAGTGGTGGCTGCTGGCTGGGAGCCCAGCTCTGAAGGCAGAAGTAAGGATGACATGGTATGGAATTACCACCTTTTCTTCTGCGCTGGGGCCTCAGTCAGCAGTTGCCACTCTCCATCTGCCCAGCTCTGAAGGCAGCAATGCAGAAGTAAGGGTGGCATGGTATGGTGTTGCCACCCTTATTTCTCTGCTGCTTCTGGTGGGGTTCTGTCTAAAGAGCTGGGCACCTGGCCAACAGCCACCACTCTCCAGCTGCCCAGCTCTGAAGGCAGAACAGAAAGAAGGATGGCAATACTGTGACCCCCCACTAAAATAATCTTGCGACACCCCCCTGCAACTCCCTTTTGGGTCAGGACCGCCAATTTGAGAAACTCTGGTCTCCCCCGTGAAATGGGGGAGAGACCAGATTTCATGGTCCATGACGCATTTTTCAGGGCCATGAATTTGGTAGGGCCCTACTGATAATGTTTCTAATCCCTGATTGGTGGACTAAAATGTCTAGAATCAGACGTCACATGAAAAATATTTGTGATTACAAATTCATCATTGTTTGCTTTGTGAATATTCTACAATATTTGCATAAAATGCACTGTTTTGGTTATTCCTCCCAATGGACTGAGATTCAAAGAAGGTAAACAGTGAAGTAGTGAGTTTGTTTAAAAGCTAAAACAAGGTTTACTTTTCTTCCTTTTGTGTGTGCACGCATGCGCACACACACACACATGCAGCATTCACCCATTTCTACTTCATAGATTTTAAGGCCAGGAAACCATGATGATTGATGATTGGGTCTGATCTGCATAAGCACAGGTGGTTATCTTCACCCTTCCACATCTCTATTTAAAAAAGAACAACTGATCATAGTAATAGCAATTGTTCTTTTTATTACCCTACATGGAATATTTGGAAGCTCTTTTGTTATACAGCATTTTGCTCACTAAAACCGATATCATACCACAATAGCTGTTATAAGTAAAATGTGAATAATTTTCACTGACCAGATGAAGACAATGAAAATAAAAGTCCACAACTAAACTAGCAATGCTTTGCATGTATTTTTTGTATATTGCACCCGTAACCATCTAAAATTAATTAGTGCTTAAATGAAAGTTGTCTGATAGACTACCAGACTCACTTTTTCTAATATCCACCCTGGCTTTCAATTAAGAATCAAAGAGCCAAGAACTGATGAGCAGGGATGTCATAAATGATTTATGGACATCCTACTTTTATGTAGGGTACATTTGTTATTCCACTTTATGCATCCATATGTTTTCTAATTCATTCATTATTGAAAGACTCATGTTGCAGTTATTTCATAAGGTTATATCCATTTTCAGAGTTTCTCAGCAATTACATTTGAAAGCTAAACATTCAATGACTACTTAAATTTAGCATATGGATTTCTAATATATCATGTATTATAATATTACAAGTCTGTGCTTTTTAGTAAGATAAATCTTAAAAAAAAAAAACCGAACAAAACCAGATAAGTAAACTTATTTCTTTCTATTTCTGAACATGGTGGTGTATTGTATTTTCAAGTGAATGTTCCCTTGTCCAAAACAGAGGTAGGGATAGTAGGTGCAAGAGATGTTCCTAATGCTGCCAATCCATCCATTTGCTAACTATTTATATTACAGCAATTGCTAGCTACCCCAAAATTGCAGCTCTATTTTAATAGTACTGTGCAAATATATAAGAGACAGCTCTTGGCCAAAGAGCTTACAACCTAAATAGGCAAGATGGACGCAGGGAAGCTAGGGGAAAAAAAGAAAAAATGTTAGATTATTAATTTGCCATTTAATTTGATTGCTTCTCTTTCCCACACCTGTACTGACCATCACTGAGACTAAATAGGTAGATTCACATCTACTTACAGCACCATTCCCGAGTCAGCCTGTGAGAGGGTACGAGAGAACACTGTATGCTTTGTGTTCTGTTTGCACATCACCTTCACCTTGAGACAAAGACTTTCTGTTCTATACTGTTTCCAGGCTTAGTTTAATAGATGAATGAAAGGTCCCAAAAAAGAGGCAGTAGTTTAGGCCATTCTGCTGTTGGCCCTAAATACCCATATTTTTCATGGCCTGTCAACTAAGAGTATCAGATAAACATAAATTGTGTAATACCTAAATTTGAAGCATCATTACCATGTGTGTATAGCAGGGGTAGGCAAACTACGGCCTGCGGGCCACATCCGGTCCGAGGGACCCTCCTGCCCCGGGAGGCTACCTCCAGCCCCTCCCCTGCTGTTCCCCCGCCCCTGTAGCCTCAGCATGCGCCACTGCCGGCGCAATGCTCAGGGCAGCGGGACTGGGAGCTCCTGGGGCAGTGTAGCTTCAGAGCCCGGCTTGACCCAGTGCTCTGTGGTGCGTGGTGGCGGCAGCGTGGCCCAGCTCCAGCCAGGCGGCGCGGCTGTAGCGTCGCCAGCCACCGGTGCTCCAGGCAGCATGGTAAGGGGGCAGGGAGCAGGGGGGTTTGGATAAAGGGTAAGGGAGTTCGGGGTGGTGGTCAGGGGATGGGGGTGTGGACAGGGGTTGGGGCAGCCAGAGGGCGGGGACCAGGGGGGTTGGATGGGAGCAGTCAGGAATGAGAGGATGGGTTGGATGGCGCGGCGGGCGGCAGTCAGGTGCAGGGGTTCCAGGGGCAGTCAGAGGACAGGGAGAAGGGGTGATTGGATGGGGCAGGGGTCCTGGGGGGGGGCATCAGGAATGAGAGGAGGGGTTGGATGGGGCAGCAGGGGGCAGTGGGGCGGGGGTTCCAGGGGCGGTCACGGGACAGGGAACGGGGGGTTTGGATGGGGCAGGAGCCCTGCGGAGGGGGGTGGATAGGAGGTAGGGGCGGGGCCACGACCCACCCCCCTAACCAGCCCTCCATATAATTTCCAAAACCCGATGCGGCCCTCAGGCCAAAGAATTTGCCCGCCCCTGGTGTATAGGTAATTATTAGCATCCAGAACTGTGTTCTCATTTAGCCACTCTGTTAGATCCAGCATAAAATAAGGCACATTATTAGCAAATTGGCCAAACAATGCATAACTGTATGAACACCACAGCACTACCGACCATAATAAAAATGTTCATTATTTCCGTGAAAGCGGGTTTTTAAATGAAGAACATTATTAATGTAATTAGCCCAACAAAGGGCTAACCCCTTATTTTTAGCCACCAACACATGCTAGTAGAAACAGGAAAATGGGCAATCAGTGAAAAGAAATCCAGTAAATGACATTGTGTAAATCAAACAAAAGAGTTTAGCACATCGTAGATGTTAAAATCTTTGTATTGTTTGTGATTAGTCCTCCAGTGATGTACATGACCATTACCAAAGAAAATGCACATGTTCAGCTAAAGCTGCATGAAGTAGGTATTCCAATATTCTTCTCCAACAGCTAATAAAGGCTGAAAGTGTAAAGTCTGTTTCAATTTTAATTTAAATAAACACAGTTATACTATACAATAAACAGCCAGCCTCTACACTTTCTAATGCTTTTATATTATTATAAATGCTTCATGTGTAGCCGCAATATTTTCATGATGGCTTTTACCACATACAGGACTAGAAGAATTTTATCAACTTGGTCCCAGACTCCCAAAGTATTTTCCGCTAGCTTATTATGGAGCAGAGCCAAATGAGAATTAGCTCCATTACAGACTGTCAGTCATGAATGACCTTCAAAGGAAGGGCAGCAGAAGGGTAAAATAACATTGCTTAAGCACTTATAGGAACGAAATAAAGACAAAGGTTCAGTACCTCTATGCATACCTCCCCTGGGAGATCCATTCCTTTAACCATCACACTCCTGCAGGGCTTTCAAAAAAGGTTTCAATGTGATACCCATGTGATAGCTTTTAAACGCATTCAAGCTGTCCCTCTCAGCTGTGCTCAATTTCAGAATTCAGTATTGTTCATTTAAACACACTTTGGCCACATACAGTTTGGTCACTCTCCATTATGCCGAAGTGCATGAATATTTGATCTTTAAGGAGGTTCATCCTCAAGATCCTCTTCTACCTCCTAATCTTTGGCTTCTACAACTCAAAATAGCACCATATTTTAAAATAAAATATTGTAGGTTGACAGCTTCATAATAAAGTGAGTACATGGGATATTTTCTTTTTTAAAAAGCCATGCTAAAATTGTTACATTATTAACCTTTAAAAGATGACTAATTTGTCTGTGTGTGTATATATCAATCCTACAGTCATCTGTTTAGGGCCCTAGAGAAAACTATCTAAAGTGAAGAAACCAAGGGAATAGTGTAAGGGATCAACTGCCAGATCCAAGAAAATGTTTGCTGATAAGAAAACACGTGTTGTCTCGTCATCTGAGTGCCCTTTCTCTGCCTTTTAAGTGGTGGTGTAAGGGAATTTGGGTTTTCACAATGACAGTTCTCTAAAGGCTCTTAACAGCGGTGAATAAAAAGCTCTCTCTCTCTCTGCTTCCTCACTCTTCATTCCTCAAGTAGACCAGGGTGCCGTATATTTTTATTCAAGACAGATGGTAACCTTTTTTTGGGGGGGGTGGGGGGGAGGAGATCTCATTCATTTGTGAGTTAGGATTGTTGAGCACCTGTAGTGTGGATATAGCAATTTGGAACCTGATACAACACAATGCTGCCTCCCTTACTCTGTTTTAGGGGGTAAGGGTCATCAGCTCTTACAGGAGAAACACTGAACTCAGATGGTGGCAGATATAAGACCATTTGGAATATGCATTTGATTTATTCACCAAGGGTAAAAATCTGTCGCCACTGCCATGCAAGGTCCCCTTTTACAGGGAAGAAGTGTGGTTTCAATCCACAAGGGATTTGGGGGACCGGAGGCGCGGACCACACTAGACTAAGGCTCCTTAGGTAAGGGAACAGACAAGGCCAAGGGAGGGGACAAGAAGACCTACCTCTTGTTTTTCCCCTACAGCCAAATCTTCATCCTCAACCCAAATAGCTAGGGTAGGCACTAGGTAGATGCACAGGTGCAGGAGGAAAGGCAATCTATTCCCCCTACCCTCCCAAAGACTGCTGAAGCCATAGGCACCGACTCCATAGGTGCTCCGGGGCTGGAGCACCCAGGGGGAAAAATTGGTGGACGCAGAGCACCCACCAGCAGCTCCCCGCCATTCCCGGGGCCCGCGCACAGCTCCCCGCCAGTCCTGGGACCTTACCTCAGCACTGGGAGATGTTGCGGAGCCCTACTCCCGACGCTGGGCGATGTTGCGTCGGCGTCGGGGGCGGGGCCCAGCCACATCACCTGGCGTCGGGGGCGGGGCCCGGCGTCAGCCCCCACCGGCGCCACAGGAAGTCGGCGCCTATGACTGAAGCCCAATGGCTAAAATGGCTCTCTATACCACTTATATGCCCTGGCCATGAGTGCTAAGGAAAATGGCCCTGAAGTGCTAAACAGCAGATCCTCTGTCCCCTCCCTTGGCCTTGTCTGGCCCCTACAAAGCTGCACATGGGGAGCCCCAGTGCAGTGTGGGTCCATGATGCCCACCCCCTTTATGGATTGAGACCAACCTGCCCCCACTATATATACACATATGGCTAGTAATTACAATCTAAACATCTATTTGTTGGTTTTTTTTACAGATCACCTTTAAGAAAAAATTAAAAGGCAAAATTCAAAAGACAACCAGGGGCCCAATCTTGAAGTCTTTACTCAGTTTCCATTTAATTCATATTCATGAAAATCTCCAAGTAACTTCAACTGGAGTTTCCCTTAGTATGAAATGAAGGAAAAGTGAGAAAGAATTTGGCAATTTCACACAAGATGCCGAGCTGGGCATTTATAAAGAAAGATTACCACCACTGTTGTTTCAAATTGAGTTTTGCACAGAACAAACAGAAAATATACTTGGATTATTATGGGTGACCCTTTTCAGACTCCCAGCACTAATCTAATCAGTTAAAGAATTTTGTGTTCTGGACTAACCACCACCAGCCTTCTATTAACATTTTCCAAGGAAGATGACAAAATAAAAATAAATGTGCCCTGTGGAGGTTTTAGTGCACATTACTGTCTCAGAATCTTTCCGGACATCTTCCACAAAGACTGACAGCAAACACAATGCCATGATAATGGTTCAGCATGCAATTATCCCTGCTGAAGCACTCAGAAGGAAGCAGAAAGCAAATGAGGACAACAAATGCAGATTCTCCAAACTTCTTTGTGCAAATAAAATCCAAAAGGACAGAGCTGGACAGGAGCTGGAGGCTATTAAGGGCTACTTGTAAAGCATGCTGCAGATATGTTATGCCTAGTACAATTACTCGAGAAAAGGATAAGTAATGGGGAACATTACTCTTTTATTAGAGGGTGGACTTAGGGTTTGAGGGGAAAATATTTTGTAGGTTTGATGAGAGAGAAAATATTCAGGCCCAAGGCAGAAAGACGTAAGTGGACACACCAGGGAAGTGGTTACAATCACATGAATGGACGTGATTGATAAAATTGTCCTCATTCTTACTGTATGACTAACATGTACTGCTCATTAGCAATTCAGCACTGTAATAATGAAGAGGTCTCAGAACTTCACTATGTATCTGTGTAATACTTGTCTGACACATTAAACAAACAAACAAACGACAAGAACATGATCTAAGAAATGAAAGACCCATTTTCCTCAGATGGACCCATCTAATTTCTTTCAGGGTTCACAAATTTGAGTCCTCAAAAGGCCTCTTCAAGAAGTAATTGTTGAGATGCAATATTTTATTTAATACCCCTTCACTCTTCATGGTGCCACTTCTCTTAAGCTTGCAATATCAGGACTCAGATGTTAAATGACGTCTGACTTTCTGTCATGCTTCACAGGCTACAGTTTAGCTTCTTGCCCCACAGTTGGCCAAGCTACCAGTTTATGGAAGACTAGTTCTCCTGCGCATCATTGCATTTTACATTCTTTTTCATTCTACATATTAATAGGTTTTAACCCTCTGAGGAAAGTTCTGCCCTTTCTTTACAAGGTCAGTGGACTTGGTGCACTTTGCTGAAAAGGGGTGCAGGATATGGGGAGCTCCCCAGCCTGGGGGGAAGGGTGGGGAAGAAGAGTGCCCTCCAAGCAGCCAGGAGAAACAGTACTGTAGTGTTGCCAACTCTCATGATTTGATTGTGAGTCAAAGGATTTTGCTACCTGCCGGAGGAGCTGTCACAATGATGCAAAAAGCTCCTCTGATCCTGTGATTTTCAAGGCTGGGCAGAGCTCTGTGTGAAAGCCTCAGGGCTAAGGACACAGACCTGCCCTGCAGCTGAGCCCTGCCTTCACATATGGCCCTACAGCAGAGAGAGGGCCTTGGAGGAGCTGGAGGCAGGGAGTAAGGGAATTGGTGTTGCTGGGTTCCAAGCAGAGAAGTCTTAGAGCAGCAGGAGGAAGAGAAATGTTGCTGCTGAGTCAAGACAGTAATAGGAAATGGATGGTGTGACGGTGTTCCCCATAAAACTTTATGGGGAGATGCTTATAAATGTATATATGTAACTAGAATATGTTTTATGCTACATGTGCCATGTAACATATCTCTGTGAAAGTTATGACCTACTGAATTTATTCCTCCTGTTTGTATGCATGTATCATTGTTGTAGTTGAAGTTATGAATATCGGTTGTATTTCTTGAGAAAGGAATGTGCAGGTTAAGTGCCCAATCAAGAAGCACTTAACAGACAATAGAACTTGCAGTCACCAATCCACATCTGAACTTTGCCTGGAATGTGGCTGGTCTGGAACTGAGTTGTGCATGTGACTGGTCCATGTAACCCCAACTCCATTTGGTAACTGGATGCTACACAGGGAGAGGGAGGGGTGTCCACCCAGAGGGAAAAATCTAGTTAAACCCCGAGGAAACCCCTCCATTTTGTCTTGAGCTGGCTAAAGGAAGAAGCTCTCCACCCCCCAAGGAGACCTGAAAGAGACTGAACAGAGGACAAAGACATTAGGGGGGTGAGTGATTGCTGGACCCAGTGAGGGGTTTATCTGTACACAGGGTGATTAGACATAGAACTGCGTGTTCTCTTTTATTTTATTTGGTAATTCACTTTGTTCTGTTTGTCACTAATTGAACTCACTTAAATCTTATTTTCTGTACTTATTAAAATCACTTTTTACTTATTAAGTTTCCTTGAGTACGAGTTAGTGCAAAGGGAGAGCGAACAGGTGTGCATACTTTCTATCTGTGAAATAGAAGGCGAACTGTTTATGAGTTTACCCTGTATAAGCTTTATACAGGGTAAAACGGATTTATTAAGGGTTTGAACCTCCTTGGAGTTGAGCAGCTGGGTGTCAAAGGCAAGAGCGCTTCCAGGGGCCTTACAGTGGTGAGTGGACTTGGTTCGGACCTGGGTCTGTGTTTGCAGCAGATCAGTGGAATCTGGCTCAAAACAGACAGGATTCGGGAGTCCCAAGCTGGAAAAGGCCTGGAAGCAGGGGCAGAAGTAGCCTTGGCACACCAGGTGGCAGCACCAAGCAGGTCTCTGTGGCCCCAACCCGTCACAGATGGCATTTCCCCTATCCTAGGGATGAGAAGATAGTAAACGGAGTCTCCACTTGAGCAGCCTGGGGAAGGTGGTGCATTAAAAGTTGACCTTTCAACCTGGAATTATCACATACACATTGGCAGAGAATTAGAGGTGAGTTAAAGTCAAAAGAAACTAAAAACAAATTGATCTTTATAAAATCATGATGGGAGGGGGAACCTCAACTTCTGAGGATCTGACTCATGATTTTTGATCTCTTCAGGTCAGCAATACGGTGCATATTGCAGTTGCACTCAAAATGCCCAGCTGGAATCAGGATCTGATTGTGCAAGGTGCTGTACACACACACAAATACACTATTACTGCCTTAAAGAGCTTACAGTCTAATTTAGGATGAGATGTGACAAGGGACTGGGACAAACATGGAGCGGGAAGAGGGGAAGGAGGGTGTCAGGAACAATCTCCATATTTTCACACATTCTGCAATAAACATTCTGGCTCATTATTTGGTACCTTCCCTCATCCCTGAACCAGCTGGAGGGAAAGGGATTGACTAGCTCTGTGTTAACCAGTTCAACATCTTTCCAGGAGAGAACCTCACAATGCCTAGAGGGCTGCAAAAGGAAGTAGCAAAGGGAATTAGGATGGGGAGAGAGAGACAGATACTGCTTATGAGACGCAGCAGCAGGCTGGAGGCCAGAGGCCCAACAGTAGCAGGAGAATACTGGGGAGCAGCCTGCAAGCAGGAGACAGAAAGGTCTAGGACAGCCAAAAGATGCTGGAGCAGCCTGTTGGCAGAAGCCATTATTGGAGTACTTTACTGGGACACATCAAGGTGTTAGAACCTGTAGGGCCCAGCAGCTGAAACACTTGCAGTTCTAGCCCTTGGATAACAGTACACCTGCCGCAATACCACAAACTTGGAGCTGCTTGGGGAAAAGTGGTGTTTTCTGGTAACATTTCAAAATAAAAAGCCTTTTTTAAAAATTTCATAGAAATTATCTGAGTTTTTTTATGGGAAAAGTTCACTCTCAATTAAATTTTTCCACAAAAAATGTTTCGGGGGGGGGGGGGGGGGGAGGAAAGGCCTTTTAAAATAAATAAATAAATAAATAAATAGAGTTTTTACAAAATGTTTTCAGCCAGCTCTACACATAGTATATCAGAACAAATGCTTGTTAATACATCACTCCAGCAGCCCCACTGAGTGGGGACAATTACAGGTCCAAATTATTGACAAATATTGTTGCTGGGCTCCTCCCGGACCTAACCCCTGTTTGGTTGGCTGATTTCCTGTGGGTATACCAGCAAAAGTGGGACTCAAGATGGTATTTGAAGAAGGAGAGTGTAGTAGCCTTACAGACTAGTTCAGAGGGAGCATTCCATGTAGAAGGCATGACTTGGAAGAAGGGATGAAGAGTTAGAAAAGCAGGCATCAGCAGCAGAGCGGATGTGGTGGGGCAATGCGATAAGACACAAGAGCATATAAGTAGGGAGGAGCAGAGCTGTAAAGAGCCTTGAAGGTGAGGGTAAGAAGCTTGAGCTTGATGCAGTGAGAAATGAGGAACCAGTAGAAGCATTCAGAGGGTGCATGTGCTTATGAGGTCCGGGCAGATCAACAAGCAAGGAAAGAAGATTTCAACAACTGAATTTTGTATGCATTGACATGGGGGCAACAGGGGTATCGGGGTGACCAGATGGGAGGCGGTGACAGTAATTGTGAGAGGAGGCCGGAGTAATGGTGACAGCGCAGCTCCACAGCTTCATAGAAGGATTCCATCTCCAACCTCCCACCTACGGGAGCTGTGCACTGTGGAGAGGATATCCAGATTTCCACAGCCACCTCAAACGTTTGGCCAGACCACAGCTCTTCCTGGTTTTCAGATGCCCTAAGAGGTAGGAGACTCAACTGCTGATGACAAAACACACTTGATGGCATGGAAGAGCTACAACACAAGGAGTTTAATTCTTTCAGTCCAGCACCAAAAACTATGGCTTGAGGCAGAGATCCTCTCTCACCAGTCACAGGGGTTGCCATGTTGCTGTAGAACTATTCCAGACTATAAGCAGCTGGCAAACCCAAACGGCCTTCAATTTATTCCAGTATCCAGCACACTCCATAGAGAGTTAGCAGCATTTTTCCTCAGTGAGGATTAAGCATACCTGCAATGGATTTCAGAGCCAGTGAGATGAGGACAAAGCAAACAGTGCTCTAGACTCCTGTACTGACTTGAGTCCAATCACACAAAAGGAATTCTTGGACACATAATTGGAACTTTGAGCCGCTGCCTGTGAGTCTACAAAATGCAAGTGACACATACACACACACAAACACACTGCTCTGCCTTTTTCTTGGAAGTGTGGGGAGAAGCATGAGAACAGGAGATAAGGAAATTCCCAGCAATTTTACTTGCACCTGTGTAACCCACACACCTTCTGGGTGTGGTGTGGTGTTGTGTCCCATCTAGTGGCACTGAGACCACTTAGAGAGAGTTAAATGAGTCTACTCTACAGCCTTAGCTAGCAGCCAGTTGACTTTTAGCTCATGCACTAAGCTCCAGAGGCCCCAGGTTCGATCCCACCCGCTGACGACCGGGGTCTGTCGGCGTTACACCTGCAAAGACAAAAAGAAAGGGAAACTAAAGTCTACGGGTAAGTCACTGATATGAAGGCTGATTTTTATCTAGCACTGGTGTTAATTGGGAATAACTCCAATAAAGTCAGTGAAGGTGAGTTATACTGATGTAAAATGAATGCAATTACGAGGAGATTCATGCTAATTGAATCTATTATTTTGTAAGGTACATGACTTTACAGTGATGAGCATGGTACAAATTAAGGGTCACGCAGATTTTGGCATATGTGAATAAGGTGTGCAAGACATGAAAGAGGAAAGGAAAGAGTGAATGCAATGACCAAATGCATTAGCTTTTCACCTCCTGAAACCTGAAGGCAAAACACTTTGTAGGTAACAAGTGAAAATGCATCTGATAGTCTCAGCTCAATCTCTAGTGGACCTTTATCGGCATCACAAAACCAATCAAACACCACAATGCATTTGTTAGTCAGTCTGGGAGAGACTTAGGACTGAATAAGCAATTGCCCTTTCAAGTTGAGGAACCAACAACGTAGCTAAGGGCTGGAACAAAAAAGGTCAGCAAGTGCAATGCAGCAAATGTTTCTGTTTGCCCTAAATGATCAAAGCCCAAAAGACACAACAAGCAGCAAATGCTGGTTATAGACAGAAAGGGAATGATAGAGTTAACAAGCTTTGGCACAGCTCTGAGAAGACACCTGTAGGCCCCCAGCTAACCTGACTAATCAATGCTATTAGTCCTTCACTTTTTCTTCCAAGTTCCCCCAAAACAGGGTTTAAGTTACTCAAAAGTGTGCCAGACAGCCGCATCTTTAATAATAAATAAGTGTTTATCCATGTACTATTTCTGCCTTCTGTGTATTGCATTGACCCTGGTGGCACTCACCCTGAGCATATACTTTACACATGCAAAACTCTGAATAATTGCATCTCAGTTTGGAGAATCAAGAGTGAAATGAACAAACTCTCACACAAACCCTGAAAATATGCATTTTTTAAAAATAAATAAATAGCTTTTCCAGTTACAAAACAAACCCTGGTGAATAGGGCACTTAAAATATAGTCCTATGAGAAACAAGTAATCCCTTACATAAAACCATCAATCAGCTGTTCTCATGTGTTTTCTGGTATTGCTTAAAGGAACATACGGCCTAATAGTCAGACTGAGTCTGTGAGGCATAGTTATACAACAGCCAAAGCCCCTGTAAAAGCTCTTGTTTTGCCCCTATTGTTCCTTAAAAACAAACAAAAACACTAGAAGCATAAGATAAGGCAAGCATTTTCCTGTGATAGAAAGCCTCAAGTTATATAACATTTACCCCTGGAAAATAGATGCCTCCTCTTCCTTCCCCAGATAAACATGCACAGCAATTTCCCCAGGTTCATTACAAAGATAACTCATGAATGCAACTCCTTTATTGAAGGAGTCCCAAAACAACTCTTTTGCACACAGAATTCTTGGTTTGACTACATGCTTCAAGGAATCAGCTGTATGTGGGTAAAACTTTGTTTGTTAGATGGTCTTTTTCTAACATAGAATTTCACCGTCTAATAATTCTACATTCCTGGTACAGTCACTCTTCTTCTCTGCCTCTACTATGCAGAAAATGGAATTTAAATTGCTGAAATTTGACTGAATTGTGTTCCTTCTCCTCTGCAATAAACTGTGACCGTACTGATTTAGTTAAAAAATAAACCCCCCTTCCTACCTTTCCTACTAAATCACAACATGCATTAGGCAAGTAACTGGATTACAGGAAGCATTAACACTAGCAATTGCCCTTTCAAGTTGAGGAACCAACAACATAGCTAAAGGCTGGAACAAAAAAGGTCAGTAAGTGCAATACAGCAAATGTTTCTGTTTGCCCTAAACGATCAAAACCCAAAAGACACAACAAGGAGCAAATGCTGGTTATAGACAGAAAGGGAATGCCATAAATGCATTCAAAACACACCAAATCCTTTGCAAATGTCATTAACGCAGAAATTTATTTAGCATTAAATTCACAGGAGAAAACTCAGATGTGAAAAACCCTGCAAATAGCGGATGTCTGATTGAATTCCAGCAGGCACTTTGCAATGGAAGCGCTGCCCGATGGTGGAAGACATCCGCCAGGAAAATTCTTACAGTACGATTAAGCTCATTTGGATGTTGAATCTCTCAGCACTTCTACAGAAAGAGATATACTGTTCTGACTGTCCTCATGCTAAAAGACAATATTAAAATAACAGTCTCAGACACACCCACAGAAAGCTTAGTGAAGGCTTCGTGGCAAAGGCTGCTCAGATCACACTGTTGTGCCTAGAGCACAAATGGTTCTCGGTCAGGACAGAAGGTCTCAGAACAGTGGTAGATTCTTCATAGCACAAATGCATCAGCAAGGCTCTGGCCTAAGGTCACTTAATGTACATTTAATAGGACAGTTATATAAGAACAGCCACCTGAAAACCTGTGTTATTCAGGTTTTAAAGTGACTAGGAAGCCATCCATTTGAAAGCATAGGGGGTCCCTCTGATCATTTTGTGTGGTCTCTCCATCCTGTCGTGAGACTTATACATCTCCCAGAATTCATACAAGTTCCCTGTAAGGTTCTATCACCTTTTAAGATGAATGGTACTATACATACCATGTATATGGGGTTTAATTTGCTTACACCTGCATGGGCAGCTGTATCCATGTGGGGGATCGACTTTCAGAGGACGACAAGCAGTGCTGCCAGGCATCTGCTGGTTTGGGGGGGAAGGGGAAAGAAGCCTTAATTTGCAGCTAGACTTTATGGGAAATCTGCTGGCTGAGGACACACTGAAACAATGTATCCATCAGCTGGCCTAGCTACTCCTCCTACCTGACCAGCACCACTCCCTATTGGAAATGCACTAACAGTTGACATTCCTCCAGTGAAGTGAAGTTGTCAGCACTTTAAGCTGCTCTAGCCCACTTTTATGTGCAAAGTGGCATAACCCCAGGCTGACTCTTGTCCACTGCATATGTTACATACCTAGCACCAAACTGGAGTTGCATAGGATGCAAATCAGCACAGAATCTGGCCCTTAGATGCTAATTCTCTGGAAATATATTAATAGCAATTAGTAGTTTAAAATCTAAAACTCTTCATAAATCCAAATGAGCCCTTCTAGTTCTCTTCTTCATCTTCTGTGATTCCAGCCGCTATCTGCATTCCATTTACCTCAACCAAATATGAGCAAATACTTGGTACATTCATCAGCAAAACAACCTAGATGCACCTGGAATGCCTAGCAGGAGTCCAAAAGCCATGGCCTAGCCAGGAATCTTCATTCTGAAACATTCTCTGTGCTAAGATGCCAACATACTGTACAACAAGGTGACTTATAAAAATACTTGTGTTTTTTAATCTAGCATCTTTCATAAAAGAGTATTGCAAAACCATTTACAGAATTAGTCACATACTGGTTGTTACCATTAGTCATACAGTTATAGCCAAATCTTATTAATTCACACTAATGACCAGGAGACCCACTGTGAACTGCTGAATTTTGTAAATTAGAAAATAAAGTGAAAATATAGTCGCATCCTCCTTGGTCAGATAGGGGATCTGTGCCCTAGGTCTCATTCAGTTCTACTGTACTGGGGGTGGGGAGGGCAGAATGGTGATAGTACCTGCAGAATGTGTGTAGCCCCTGTGTACGCCATGGAAGACTGCTCCACAAAGAGTATTTCCACACCTAAAATGGAGCGGGAGGGGAGGAGTGGGGTGAACCTGGTGGATCAGTGACTACATGGCTCCACTAGCTGTATGGCAGGGAGCAGCAGCTTGGGGACTATTCCAGCCTGTGACAGTCACTGAGCTGTTTCATTAGCACTTTGTTATCTAAGGCTTCTTTCTCCCCAGCCTAGCGCCCGCGGAAATCCCCAGCAGATGGCTCAGTAATCCAGAGAAAAAGATTGCTAATTTGCCACTGAGAAAAGTTTTCCACAGCTCCTATCACTTTGCCAGGGGAAGGAGTTTCCTTTTAGCTCACCTAGTAAAGCTGCTGCCTGTCAAGGGCTGCATGCTTGGGTCTCCAATTAAGCAGTGCATGCTGCTTCATCTACAGGACAGAGGACTACCCCAGTTAAATGCTTCTCAGGAGCTCCTGAGTGTCACATAGGAGACATGAGTGTTCTAAAATAGCTGCTCTACCATAATTATGGAATTATGCAACACATCATAGAAGTGATGGAAAAGACCTGTTAGATCATTCATCCATCTCCCTGACTATGAAGGATTATTCCCTAAAGTACATTTTTAGTGCTTTTTTCACATTAATTTTAAAACCCATCCAGCAATGGGGGTTCTACCACTTTGCTTGGCAGCACAGAGAAAGATATTCAAGATACCTGAAGCAAAGACAAGTTCCCTAACTACCTAGGGCCAAATTCTGCCTGTCTGGTTATCGGCCTATCACACACATCATGGCAGGGCTTACTGAACGGGAGTGTCATGGAGCACTCTCTCAGCTACCCGGTATGTTGTGCTGCCTAGCCTGTTTCTATTTCCTCACAGCCATTAACATACCAAGGATGTTCTCCTTTCCCCAGGTGTATTTTTTTGTTCGTCCACTCTTTTACCCACAGAACGTAACACAGGCATCTCAGAGTGGGAGCATTCCACACAGCCTCCCTCTTCAACACAGCTCACCTTCTGAGCTCCTCCTAGCTTCCTGTTGTGACTACCTATATCCTCCCAATTACATCATTAGCCCAGTAATTACCACTTCGGTGCTCATAATGCCCCAACAGAAAGTGCTTACTTGATGCTGCAGCAAGGTCATTGATCCGGGTGCTGCTGCTACCGCTCTGTCACAGGGAGTTTTACTTGACTGAGGAGGACAAAATGAGGGCTGCAAGCGCCATAGCTCATGCAGTAGAAATATGAACTTTGGATACCTCAGATAAAAATGCACATGAAGCAATAGCAAGACCTAGAGAAAGGCACTTACCACAACAATCACATTGGTTGCTGGAATCGGGAGATTTTCCACTTCCGGCTCTTGACCAGTCATAGCTAATAGATTGAGGGACGGGTCATAAGCAGGTCTAGGGAATGTTGATTTAACAATTATCGCAGGGTGCAGCTTGCTTATTTTTGAATGGGAAGAGGAATGGAAATTGTGTTTATAGATCTTCTGGCTGTTTGTATCCAAACTTTTCTCGACACTTTGGACATGGTGATAAATAAATACAGGTTTCCCACTCTTTTGCTGATGAATTGCCAAGAAGTGATCATTGTCTCCTGAAAAGCACCCTGTTGAAAGAAGAGAGAACATCAGTGACTTAAATGAAAATACAGTCTCATTCAGCCATTCAGATTTACAGAGCCATCTGCTGAACTGAGTTGCATAGATCCTAGGAGGAATTATTTATGGAATATGGAATGATGATTTTAAAGCCTGCTGGGCACATTTCAACAATTGTAGGTGATCAACACTATTGCATTGACATAGATTCCATTCTTGACATGGTGCTCATGACAAATTTTCTTTTACCTGCTGGCAAATGATCATACTTACATTTTGAAGACTACACAAAATTTGCTCCAGTGTGTGCTTCCTCTATCTATCTTATTTACTTATATGGCCCCCAGCACCACACTATTTGAGCACACTACCATCTTTAATTTATTTGCTCTCACAATTCACCAAGGAGGTGAAGAAGTATATTATCCCATTTTCCAGATAAGGAGTTAAGGATAGCAGAGACTAAGTGACTTGCCCAAGGTCGCACAGGAAGTTTGTGGCAGAGCAGAGAATTGACCCCTTGTATCCCAAATCCCAAACGAATGCCCTAATTATTGGATCATCCTTCCTCTGCTGGAAGAAAGTAGGTTGCACAAGTGTAACCACATTACTGCATTAGGATGTGTACCTAGCACAATGGAGAACTGATCCCAGATTAGGGCCTCTACAAATAAGAAATTATGATGTGTTGTATTTCTATCAGCCTATCTTACTTACATTTATAATTTTACTCTCCTCTTCACAATATATCTGTTGTAGCCACATTGAAGACAAACTCCCACTGTCCCCTCCCCACTTTGGAAATGATCACACAGTTTGTTCCTTGTATGTAACCTATATGTAAAGATAACGCTTTTGTTCTTAATCAGAACAGCTCAGTCATCTTGTCTCATGGTAACTTATTTCTTGTGTGTAATAAAGACAGATGCTTGTGGACAATTTAAAAACAACAAACTGGGATTCTCAAAGCAACATACAACAATGGTAAGGATATAGAAAAAGTGAGACATACTTCAGAGCAATGAAACATATATGAAATGTCAAAGCTGGCAGGTGCTTTGTTTTGAATCGTGTGAAATCATACCATCACTGCTCTTCCTGCCTGTATCGTGTTTGTGAGAAGATGGAGGTCACTAAAGATCCCATGGCACTTTTCAGAAGAGTTAAGATGTCAAACCCAGTGCCCTTCAGAGATTCCAGTTTAGGTAATTACATTCTGTTGACCTAATTTCCTCATGAAATTTCAATGAACCAAACTGCAAATCAAGAACAGTATCCTATCTGTCGTCTACTGTTACTGCTACCCAGAGGTGGGTGAATTTCAATGGCGGATTAAGCAATTCATGTATATGCAGAAATATTATATGTAATCCAGGGAGTATTCTTCACCAAAAAAATTAAAATTCTGCACCAAAAAAATTAAAATTCTGCACACAATATTTTTAAATTCTGCAAAATTCTGCAAATGTTATTTGTCAGAATAACACTACATAATCACGCCAGTTTCAATTATTTTGAAAATTTATTTCAAAATACCTGTCAGCAAGTATGTCTGTAATAATACAGACACACAACAAAATTCCCCCAGGAGTAGAGAGTTAAAGAAACCCCTATGACAACCCAGTTCCTGCTTCTGTGCTCCCTCCCCCGGAGAGCCTAGCCAGGGGGGCAGACACTCACACCCCTCCTCCCCAGAGGCCAACCACAGCCCCGCTCCACCCCAGACCCCAGCTGTGGGCCCTCTCCCCTGGTTCAGACACTCACACTGACTACTCCCCACAGCCCATCCACGGACCCCCCCACCTCAGACACTCACACCCCCTATCCCTACCTTTCTTCTTCAGAGCCTGTCAACCAGTAGAGAAGCTGGGATTGTATCAGTGCAGTAGCCCTTGTTTTTGTGGGCAGGTGGATTTGGAGCACAGGAAGAAAAGTAAGATATAGGGTGTACCTTTAAGACAGATGGATGTTGGGTTCTGTTAAACTTCCATGAGCCCCATTAAGCTATTTTGGGTTTGATTCTACTGGTGGCACCCATACTGCTACCCCCTACCAGCAAAAAGGCACCCATACCTCCTGCTCAGCCAAGAGAGCTGGTGTAGTCCAGAAAGCATGGGGGCTGGCCAGCAAAAGGAGAAAAGTTTAGCCTTTCTCACAAGCAAACCGAAAATGTTCAGTTGGGTCGTTCAGCCACTGACCTGTGTTGGTGGCATTGCGGAAATACATCACTATGGTATGTGTTCCAGGAGGCAATGCCTCAGCTCTCTGGCACAGAGTCAATATAGGCACACTGATATGCTCGTTAGGAGACTGCAGCATGCCATCTCCTCTGCTGGTCAGTGCAGGGTGCAAGACCATGGCCCTACACCTCACCTCCCCATTTGTAGTGTCTAGCATCCTGGGCACACAAGCAGGGAGCGCCACAGATGCGGGGGAGGGAATGGAAACGCCTTACAACTTCTACACCCTTGCACACCTGCACATGGGCCAGCCATGATCTGGCTTAATGTAAACAGCATTATTGAGTAATGACTTACTCCACATACAAATTTGCATTTCATGGCTTGAAAGGGGCACAGGGGAATCATGCAAGTCAGTTCTGCTGTGTAATTTACATGAAACTTGTGGTTCCCCACCACAACATTGAATTTTCCCCTCTGGTAAGTAGAGGGAAAGGTAGGGGAACAGGATTATGTGAAAACGCACAACAGAAAACAGTTCCTGTCATCTTTGAATTCTTTTTAAACAATCCAATTCAAAGCAAGAGTAACCAAAGTCACTGCCATTTCATGGCTCTTATATGTGTACAAGCTCAGTCTATGTCCACAGCATGGGTCTTGAACCCCAGTCCAGAAGGTGCTTAGGGTACAGTATGTGATAATCCACTACTCAGTCCCTGTTAACAGTTGCCCTAACTCAAACTCAACAATGGCAGAAGACTCCAGTCCTGTGATCTGACCGACCAAATTCCAGGAGTTTGGATTGATTCTCTGCCTCTATTTAAACCAAGCAGAGGAACAGGAAGTTGTCTGTGCAACTGGGTTTCCCCTGGCTTAGGACTGCATCCCCTGCACTTGCTCCCTGACTCTGACCTCTTGATCCGGCCCATCTCCTGGCATCTGACTCTCAGTCTGCCCTTTCCAGGTTCTGACCCAGCCTGACCTCTAGCTCCTGACTCCTGCTCTGACCATTAAGTCAGACCACCCAAATCCTAATCATGAGAGTCTAATCCTGAATAGACAGGTTCACACATCATAGGAATCAGAGCTGGCACATGGATCTGTCCATATAACATATACATACACATATTGACACGCAATCACTACATATGTAGCGGAGATCCTATATGGTAAATTGTAAAACCATGTGATAAATGAATGGGCCATGCACTTTTGACTGTCAGCTGCCCCCTGTTTACTAATCCTTCTTCCCACGTTGTATTTTACCATTCCAAATCCATGAGCAGCTTCAAACAGCAGCCATTTTATTTAAAACAACCTATCAGGAAAATGTTTCATCCTTCACTCCCCAAAAAGTTAACCTTGCCCAGCTTTCAAGAAAGGCAAGATTCAGTTCAGAATCAGTAACAGCTTTAAGACTTAAAATGTCAAACTTTAAAGTCTGTTATCTTATATCCCCCAAGCCTGGAAAACAGATCTTTTTACCACTGGAAAAGGGAGATTCCCAATGGGACCTCACACTCACTTCTAGCCCTGAAAGGGCCCAAGATAATGGATTCTGAAAGTTTTTACATCTGTGAGTCTAGAAAAGCTATTCCCAGTCATTTTCAGAAGTATTTTAAAATTAGCTTTAATTGTTTCTCTTTCTGAGCCAAGAGAAGTTAGAATCATGGTAAAGTAGCTCTCTCAAACATTCCTAAGTTGTTTTCTCTGGAACATATATGGCACTCATATGTATATATCATACCACTTGTGAACAATGCAGTCATCCAAAATTCATACTGATAAAACCTTTATACCATATGCCAACATTATGTAAAACACACACACGGACATGTCAAAAATCACACCTTTTAACTGAGGTACACTTTTTGAAGTCTCAGATTTTCCATGGCTGTGGGCATCTTAGTTTATTTCAGAGTCTGCCACTTTCTGACTAACAAGCCAGAAATTGGAGAAATGAGGAGAGGAAGAAATTAATTTTACAAGGAAAAAACATAGAAACTTGATTGGCGATTTATATATAGTCTATATATTCAAAGGAGATTTAAAGCATTTTTCCAGGTAAATTACACGTGTTGCAATTTAACTTTCATTTCTTAATTTTATTCCCAGTAATGTGTGTGATTTTCAGAAAACAGATTAACTGAACCTTGTTACTTAAGAAATAGTATGTCTCTGATCTTCACATCTCTTCCTAGTCTCCAATGCAGTACTCTCAAACCTGAGCGTTTCCCCACACCATCTGTCCTCCCATTCTGCAGCACTAGACACTCACCTGGATCCTGATTTAAAGTCCAGTGAAGTCAACAGGAGTCTTCTCATTGACTTCAATGGGCTTTGGAGTGGAGCCCTACCCACTATCACTAGATTCCAGTGGAAATGTCCTCCCACTTATCTACTGGCTTAAACTCAACCACTTTATCAAGGGGCAGTGGCTGGGGTGTTGGATTCTGCATGGAGTCTAATGCCAAAATCAGAATGCTGAGTGAAAGGATGGATAGTGTGGGCAGTGTCCAAAGTCATGAGATTTTCTAACTGATTTTTTGTTCAGTGAGACTAAATCAGGCCCTACACTGGCTTTCTCCTGGAGAATTCTGCACCAAAAAAATTAAAAATTTTGCACACAATATTTTAAAATTCTGCAAATTTTATTTGTCAAAATCACACTATATAATCATGCCAGTTTCAATTATTTTGGTAATTTATTTCAAAATACTTGTCCGCAAGTATATTTTGTAACAATACAGACATACACAAAAATTCCCCCAGGAGTAAAGAATTAAAGAAACCCCTATGACAACCCAGTTCCTGCTTCTCTGCCCCCGCTCCCTCCAGAGCCCAGCCAGGGGGCCAGACACTCACCTCCCCTCCCTCACAGAGCCACTAGCCGTGGAGCCCCCTCCCTCAGCTGACACACTCACACTCCCTACCCCCAGAGCTCAGCTGTGGGACCGTCCTGGGCCAGAGACTCAGAGACACTAACCTTCTAGAGCCCAGGGATCCAGAGGGAGAAACAGCCTGAGTCTCTGGATTAAATTGAGAAGTGTGAGCAACAAGGGTAATGTCGTGGTGGGAGTCTGCTACAGACCACCAGACCAGGGGGATGAGGTGGACGAGGCTTTCTTCCAGCAACTAACAGAAGTTACTAGATCACAGGCCCTGGTTCTCATGGGTGACTTTAATCACCCCGATATCTGCTGGGAGAGCAATACAGCGGTCCACAGACAATCCAGGAAGTTTTTGGAAAGTGTAGGGGACAATTTCCTGGTGCAAGTGCTGGAGGAACCAACTAGGGGAAAAGCTCTTCTTGACCTGCTGCTCACAAACAGGGAAGAAATAGTAGAGGAAGCAATAGTGGATGGGAACCTGGGAGGCAGTGACCATGAGATGGTCGAGTTCAGGATTCTGACACAAGGAAGAAAGGAGAGCAGTAGAATACAGAGCCTGGACTTCAGAAAAGCAGACTTGGACTCCCTCAGGGAACTGATGGGCAAGGTCCCCTGGGAGAATAACATGAGGGGGAAAGGAGTCGAGGAAAGCTGGCTGTATTTTAAAGAAACCTTATTGAGGTTGCAGGAACAAACCATCCCGATGTGTAGAAAGAAAAGTAAATATGGCAGGCAACCAGCTTGGCTTAACAGTGAAATCCTTGTTCGTCTTAAACACAAAAAAGCAGCTTACAAGAAGTGGAAGATTGGACAAATGACCAGGGAGGAGTATAAAAATATTGTTCAGGCATGCAGGAGTGAAATTAGGAAGGCCAAATCACACTTGGAGTTGCAGCTAGCCGGATATGTTAGGAGTAACAAGAAGGGTTTCTTCAGGTATGTGAGCAACAAGAAGAAGGTCAAGGAAAGTGTGGGCCCCTTACTGAATGAGGGAGGGAACCTAGTGACAGAGGATGTGGAGAAAGCTAGTGTACTCAATGCTTTTTTTGCCTCTGTCTTCACAGACAAGGTCAGCTCCCAGGCGGCTGCACTCCGCAGCACGGTATGGGGAGGAGGTGACCAGCCCTCTGTGGAGAAAGAAGTAGTACGGGACTATTTAGAAAAGCTGGACGAACACAAGTCCATGGGGCCGGATGCACTGCATCCGAGGGTGGTAAAGGAGTTGGCCGATGTGATTGCAGAGCCATTGGCCAGTATCTTTGACAAATCATGGCAATCGGGGGAGGTCCCGGATGACTGGAAAAAAGCTAATGTAGTGCCAATCTTTAAATAAGGGAAGAAGGAAGATCCGGGGAACTACAGGCCAGTCAGTCTCACCTCAGTCCCTGGAAAAATCATGGAACAGGTCCTCAAGGAATCAATTCTGAACCACTTAAAGGAGGGGAAAGTGATCAGGAACAGTCAGCATGGCTTCACCAAGGGCAAGTCATGCCTGACTAACCTAACTGCCTTCTATGATGAGATAACTGGCTCTGTGGATGAGGGGAAAGCAGTGGATGTGCTATTTCTTGACTTTAGCAAAGCTTTTGATACAGTCTCCCACAGTGTTCTTGCCAGCAAGTTAAAGAAGTATGGGCTGGATGAATGGACGGTAAGGTGGATAGAAAACTGGCTGGATGGTCGTGCTCAACGGGTAGTGATCAATGGCTCCATGTCTAGTTGGCAGCCGGTATCAAGTGGAGTGCCTCAAGGGTCGGTGCTGGGGCCGGTTTTGTTCAATATCTTCATCAACGACCTGGAGGATGGTGTGGACTGCACCCTTAGCAAGTTTGCAGATGACACTAAACTGGGAGGAGTGGTTGATACGCTGGAGGGTAGGGACAGGATACAGAGGGACCTAGACAAATTAGAGGATTGGGCCAAAAGAAATCTGATGAGGTTCAACAAGGACAAGTGCAGAGTCCTGCACTTAGGACGAAAGAATCCCATGCACTGCTACAGACTAGGGACCGAATGGCTGGGCAGCAGTTCTGCAGAAAAGGACCTAGGAGTTACAGTGGACGAAAAGCTGAATATGAGTCAACAGTGTGCCCTTGTTGCCAAGAAGGCTAACGGCATTTTGGGCTGTATAAGTAGGGGCATTTCCAGCAGATCGAGGGACGTGATCATTCCCCTCTATTCGGCACTGGTGAGGCCTCATTTGGAGTACTGTGTCCAGTTTTGGGCCCCACACTACAAAAAGGATGTGGATAAATTGGAAAGAGTCCAACGGAGGGCAACAAAAATGATTAGGGGGCTGGAGCACATGACTTATGAGGAGAGGCTGAGGGAACTGGGATTGTTTAGCCTGCAGAAGAGAAGAGTGAGGGGGGATTTGATAGCTGCTTTCAACTACCTAAAAGGGGGTTCCAAAGAGGATGGATCTAGACTGTTCTCAGTGGTAGAAGATGACAGAACAAGGAGTAATGGTCTCAAGTTGCAGAGGGGGAGGTTTAGGTTGGATATTAGGAAAAACTTTTTCACTAGTAGGGTGGTGAAGCACTGGAATGGGTTACCTAGGGAGGTGGTGGAATCTCCTTCCTTAAGAGGTTTTTAAGGTCAGGCTTGACAAAGCCCTGGCTGGGATGATCTAGTTGGGGTTGGTCCTGCTTTGAGCAGGGGGTTGGACTAGATGACCTCCTGAGGTCCCTTCCAACCCTGAGATTCTATGATTCTATGATTCTATGATGCTGGGTCCCAGGCTTGCATGGAGTTTCCTGCACACCACTGCCTTCTTTCTTCAGGGAGAAAGCTGGGAACTGCAGCTGCTGGTTCCCTCCCCCTCCAGTACCCTCCCCCTTTTCCCCAGCCTTGTCTTCTATTTACGAGCTGGGCTCTGCCAGGTCCAGCAGCCTGTAGTGGTGGCCAACATCTCTGCAGCCCATTTCTGTGTGGGGAAAAGGAAATTCTGCACACCCAACATTAATTTCTGCAAAATTCTGCATTGCGCAGTGGCACAGAATTCCCCCAGGAGTAACTGGCTTGAGAGAGAGGGGAGAAAAAGATAGAGCTGGTCTAAATTTTTCCATTGAAACTGCTATGACAGAAAACTGGGTTTTTAACTAAATGAAATGTTTCATGAAAGTGTCTGCTTTCTGCAGAAAATTTCAATTTTTCATCAGAAACCAAGTTCCCCAAAGCAGAAATATTTAGATTTGGATATCCGCTGTGGTGTCTCATGGGAGTTATAGTTCAGTTTCTTCGTGTTCACACTCTCCTCTATAGGCTAGGCTTCTCAGCGGGATTACTTCTCCCATCATGCACAATGGCCAGGGACTCCCAGGATGCAACTACCTCCCAACACCAAATTGGAAGACTGCAGTGTATTGTGAGAGATGTGATCCAACCAGGGATCCCAGCCTACAAAGGAAAATGAGCCTCCCAAACTACAGCTCCCATGATGCACCATGGTAGCATTTGTGAATCAAAAAGTTCAGTTTTCAGAGATAATATTTTGGGTTTGGGATTTTTTTTGATGAAACATCAAAATTATCCACGGGGATAAAAAAAATCCATTTTCTGAAGGGCTTAAATAAAGGCCCTGATTTTTCACTACATCTGAGCTACATCCACAGGGAGCCAATTGCAGCTTCCTGACCTTCGGCTAACCAGCCATGACAGAAGCTAGAATAGTGGACTGGAGTATCAGGCCCAAGTCAATTTTTCCCCATTGCCTTCTCTCCAAAGATGAAATCATCCCATTTTCTTTAGGAATCATGGCCAATTAATACCCCAGACTAGTGATGTCTGAAGTTGTCATTTCAGGGCCCATTAATGGGCTTATTTATGGAGTAAGGCACTACTCAGCTTGAATACAAATGGCAGAATGTGGCCCTTAACTGCCACTGACCTCAATGTCCCACAGAAAGTACACATTTTGGTAACATCATTAGTGGCTTATTGGGTCTCATTATAACTACTGGGGGAGCAGAAAACACGTGCTTGGGGCGGCACCTTCGGGGGGGCGGCGGTCAGGTGTGTGCGGTTTTTTTTAAAAAAAACATGCTGCGGGGTTGTTGGGGCAGGCGGCCAGCCGGGAGAGCGGGGCCGCGGCCGGGCTCGCCGCCCTGCCCCCGGCGCTCTGGTCGGCCGGGAGAGTGGGGCCGCGGCCGGGCTCACCGCCCTGCCCCCGGCGCTCTGGTCGGCCGGGAGAGTGGGGCCGCGGCCGGGCTCACCGCCCTGCCCCCGGTGCTCTGGTCGGCCGGGAGAGCGGGGCCGCGGCCGGGCTTGCCACCCGCCCCGCAGCGCTCTGGCAGGGAGAGGCGGGGACGGGGATTGCTGCGGCACAACACTGGGGGTGGGTTCCGTGGGCACTGGGGGGGGGGTGTTGTTTTTTTTGTTTTGGCGGGGCAGCGCTTGTGTTTTTGTTTGTTTGTTTGTTTGGGGCGGCAAAAACGTTAGAGCCGGCCTTGTGGAGGGGTGGCCTGACCAAACCTGACTGGCATTTCAATCAGATATGCCAAGTCACAATGTCCAGAGCTAGGAGCCAGGCCCAGCCCTGAATGACAGGAGCTGCCACTGCATGGCGACTGTGTGGTGGGCTCGCTCTCCAAACACCCCTATACCCAGGGGGTCTCCCCTCCACACTAGGCTCAGATTAGAGTTGTGGTGAGGGTGCATAGATGTAAGAGTCGGTTGAAAAAAACAGACTAAATGCAGTTGGTAGTTCACTTTAGTAAAAAGTTTGGAAACCACTGGGTTACAGAACTAGATGGGCTTTGGTCTGCTCCCATATGATCATCGTTCTGTTCCTATAAGCATAGGTGAGCTGAGGCCATAGCCTGCTTCCTCCCTGCTCCCTTTGGACAAAACAATTCCTGCATTCCACTGAGAATGGGGAATGCAATTCTGACCAGTCCTTACACCTTGCACCCCTCTGTGTACCTCCATAAGGTGGAAAAGCTGGCCTATAGTGGGGGGAATATTACCTTTGTCTCTTTTAAAATATTTATATTGTGGTATGAGTTTATTAGTCTTGGTCCAGTTCCCAGGAGTCCAAATTACAAATATCTAATGCTACATTTGTCATTGACAGCTTTGCTGGTAATTGCTAGAGCAGGGATTCTCAAACTGGGGGGTTGAGACCCCTCAGGGGGTCGCAAGATTATTACATGGGGGCGGGGGGCACGAGCTGTCAGCCTCAACCCCAAGCGCCACTTTGCATCCAGCATTTATAATGGTGCTAAATATATAAAGAAGTGTTTTTAATTTATAATGGGGGGTTGCACTCAGAGGCTTGCTATGTGAAAGGGGTCACCAGTACAAAGGTTTGAGAACCACTGTGCTAGAGAGAGGCCAAGAGCTGAATAGGTGAAGGAGATTGCACTACACTCTCACCTCAAGAGGGGGTTCTTTCAGGTCAAGGTTGAGGCATATTGAGGAAACTTGCACTACCACTGGTACTTCAACAATCAAAACAATTTGCATTTTCAGACCTAGGTAGTTGCCACATATCACCTTGGTCAACTTGATCGATCCGTCCTTCAGCCCTCATAGAGATTGCTGCAATCACAACACGTCTTCCATTCTTCTCTTATCCTGGCCTTCTTTTTCCATGTGCGACCATGCCGCACAAGGCATAGCCCCATATATTAATCAATAACTCAAGAAGCATTTTGGCTCTAGATTACTCTTTCCTCTCAGAAAACCAAGCAAATCACTGATATTTTAAAGCTTAAGAAAAACAACAACAATAACAATGAGGAATGTGAGTTCTAAATACAAATACCAGATTCATCTCTCCATGTTTCATTTGTTCTACTCAAAAACATTTTAACACATCAAGAGTACTCAACATTACTGGTAGAAAAATGCTTTATATAATCAGGAAAGATCAGATGAAAACAAAAGCTGTTTGGAGACAAAATGCCTCGCATTTGTAATGTCTACTTAACAGTATGCCTTAATGGCAGCAAAACAGCATGTCAATCAAGTCAGACTAAATCTCATTAGTGTAGGTTATGTAGCTCTAGCTGTACACACACTAATGTTTATCGTTAGCAGCTAAAATCAAGAATTATTACCAGTAAATCCAGATAGATTTTTAAAACGGTGACACAAATATTTGGATTTGCGGTTAATCATATGAATAGAACATGCTTTGCAAAAGGTATGTTCTTAAATTAGACTGACTTTAAGAGAAAAAAATCTGGATGCTGCTTTACTAGTCTGTGGATGAGGCAGTGTGTAAGAAACTCCTGGACTGGCAAAAAGCAACTTTGTCTGAAAAATATTTCACTACACGTAACATTTTCCAAGGTATAGGGGTTTTAATTAAACATCAAACAAATGCACAACAAAGCAGAACACAAAGTGGTCAGAATACACCCAATATATGATTAAGTGCACCAGTAGTATTTTGAAAGTGAGGCTTTGCATCTCATCATCTTCTATATTACGGGTATGTTGCCTGATATATTGAAAATGGAACCTGTTAGTATGGCCCATTGATTTCAGCAGGTCTACTCATGTGAGTTAAGAGATAAAGCACTGGTCCCTAAGGCACTTACTATTCTGACATATTCAGACACATAATATTGATGTATTGATCTTGTCTCATATTTGCCTATTTTTCAGAAGGTGCCACATCAATTTGCTATATTTGGCATTATTGTAGTTTTCCAAGTGAAGACTGAGTTAAATTCTGTTCTGTGTTACAAAGAAGTAAATCCATAGTAACTCCAGTGAAATCAGTATTTGCTATAATGGAAAGCAGAATTTGAGCCTATGGAGTTCTGGTACAGCTAATGTGGCTCTGAGAAATCAGTGCTTTTCATGAGTTCTTGGGATACATAACTGGCTGGCCTTACCAAGTATTTGATTCAGAGCTGTATTGGAAACCTGACAGGACAGCTACATTGGCCCACAGTATAAACTTCCTTCAAAGAAGATGGACTTTGGCCCATTGCCACAGCATTTAAGCATGACTGTCTTTGATGCCACAATACTTCAGCAACCATCAGCTTTGTGATTGACAAGTATACTCAACGCTAGATTGTGGCATTTATGCCACAATCATGAGAGGAAGTCAATGTGGGCAACCCTGCCCAGGAGCAACAATGGGAGACTGGGCGTGTCTGAGGCACAATCTTTCTGGGGGCTTCTCTGTGCACATCAGGGCTAAGCCCCTTCCCCCAACCATTAGGCTGGCGTAGATTTCTCCCCACTTCTATGCACCAGACCTACTCCATGTCACCACCTCTTCCCCATCCCTCATTTTAATATCATGCTCCCTAAATGCAGAGTCTCTATTTTCCCCTAAGCATGGGACTGTTACTGTAGAAAGGGCTTTTAAAGCCTAGCAAATGAAAGCATGATGTAGAGGGATGGGGAGGGCTTCTTGCATGTCCTTCTATCCCGGCACACCCACACAAATCTGCTCACAATCTGGTTTTCAGTGAATTCTTAAATTGGCTAGCTCTGATCTTATATCTAGAGTAAGCCTATAATTACCGTTTTTACATTCCAATTTCCTTCCTCAAATCATGTTCCCAGACTCGAGAGAGTGAGTTATAACGTTTACTCATTTCATCTTGAAAAGAACATTCAAATTAAAATCTCTGATAAATTAGAGAGTTCTAACGTGAATCTCAAAAAAATCTATTGGCCAGAACTCCCACTGGAACTACAGTGATTTGCACCAGTGGAGGGTCCTCATGTTGTCTCTGGTGTATTTGCAGTCCCACCAGCTCAACGTGATACACACGTTCCTTTGCAGGAGACATGGTTAGTATTGAAGTATAGATAGTTGGTTACAGTTGGCAGGAACTGGTTTTCCAAATTTAACATTAAACATTATGTGTTCTAGTTACCCCTCAATATGACACGTGGTGTTATGAAAGCATTCCAAGGGAGAATACACCTCAATATTTTTGACTAGATATGCCTGCACAGAAACTTCCATTTTGAAAGACACTTTCCATTACAAACTAGCAGGGAGGAGTAGATGCTCAATCCAAGTCTATTTTCATATGCATTGCACACAATCTAGCACTTTTCCTTTAAGTTTCTCCACCCCTGCAAAATTCCACTGAGAAAGATTTTCATGTTACTTTGCAGTTACAACTGTTTGGATCAGGACTGAGCAGTATCTCAAGAGGATACATGCCAGTCTTCTCTACTAGAGTTTCAGATGAGCTTTTGGAGGCGCTGGGGTCTCTTTTGGCAAATGACTGAGAGTAGGACCTTTGTCTTTCCTGGTTGCTGAAGTACTGGTCCCATGTTTGAGATTATCAATGTGTTCCTTCATGGGAGGGAATAATAACAGTGGCCCTGAAGAAAGATGCTCTAAGAACTTTGCTCAGGAAACCATGTCTTAATGATGACAATCCTACCAAGTCTTGAGCATAATTGTTTGACTCCTTGGGCCTCCAGCACCAGAATTTGTTAACCTTTAGGACTTTCTGCAAAAATCACTTTCTCTCTCAAGATTTTGATAAAAGACATATGGATGGTTGGTATGGAGGTTATTATTTGAGTACGTTTTATTCCAGTCTAGGTGGTTTTGCTTGGGACATTTACAGGGACTATATATTTTATTCTTTGTTTGCATATTTTAAGCCGGTTCATGGAATTCATGAAAACACAATGAAGCTAAATAGTTAATTAGTTCAGTAACCTAGGTAACACCAATGGTTCACAAGCATAGATCCTGGAACTAGGGCTGCTACCTCACCCCCTAGCTTGAAGTGGTTTCCATCATATACAGGGTTTACAGTTTGATTCAATGGCGTTCAGTGCCACCACTATAAAAATTGGTCCAGAACCACTGTTCACTAGTTCTAATTATAAGCTTATTTTTGGTGCATCACTATGTGTCCTCACTACCACCTACCATTCTTTCACCAAAATAACAATGGTTTCTGGTAGTCTTGAGAGATACTAACTTTTTGTTGCAAAAATGTGCACTATATCATACCTACTAGCATAGGTGCCAACTTTTGCGGCACCGGTGGGCGCTCGCGCCCCCGGCCCCTCCCACTCCACCCCCGGCCCTGCCCCAACTCCACCCCCGGCCCCGCCCCTTCCCCAAATCCCTGCCCCCGCCTCCTCCCCCCCCCCGGAAAAATTGGTGGGTGCTGAGCACCCACCGGCAGCTCCCCACCAGCCCACCCCCCCCACGCATGCCGAATAATCATAATGTGAGATTATTTCAAGAAAAAAATTGAAATTTTCAATCATCTCAACTATTTTTCATATAAAGGTTAATTATTGAGAAAAGACAACTTTTAATTGTAAAAGATTTCATAAAAATATTCACCGGATCTCATAAGAATTAGATACCTCTACCTTAGAAATATTTGAATAGATTTCATTCTGTAAATTATCTGAGTAAAGCATGCCAGTGTAAACCCCACTTTGCACTAGAGCAGCTTGCACCAATGCAAGTAGCTACATCAATGTAGTCTGTGCTCCATGTGATTTAAATTGCATGGTGTTTCTTTCTGGGTTACATTTTGGTGTTTCCTTTACTGTACCTGTTACAGTTTGCTATTCCAAGCGAATAACTGTAGATTTAGTAACCTCTAGATTTTGGCCTCAGTGTAACAGGGTTCACTGACCACTAGGGTGCCTCCTCCCAGCTGCTGTGGGGATTAGTGCCTCAGGCCTCTGGCATGTACAGGTTAACCCCGCTGTAAGGTGGCCGCATTGGGCTGCCCAGCGGTGCCTGCAAGCGCTCAAAGGGGCCGTGTCGTGTGTGCGATGCAGCCCGCAGGAGGGGGTGTGCGCTGCTCTGCCACCCACTCACACTGCCAGCCAGAGCTGCGGAGCGCGCCTGGCTCCCGCGGCACACAGCTGGGCAGCCGCAGCGGTGCTCAGGAGAGCTGGGGAAGGGGCTGGCTCTGCCTCCTCTCGCTCACCTCTGCCCTCTGGAGCGGCCAGCCCGTGGCCTGAGCCGGCGCCACGCTGCAGCCCTCGGCTCCTGCGGTGGACCCGGGGGAGAGGAGGCACCCCGGGTCCGGGGGAGGAGCAGCAGCAGCCGTGGAGCCCCTCCCCCGAGGCGCTGCCCTGCTGTGCTTCCCCCGCACCTCTCCCCCCGGCCGCACAGCCTCTCAGTGCATTTTGAAAAAGCGCCTTGGCGGGAGGTGCCTCCGGACATGCAAGGAACCCGGAAGGTAGGTTGGTGGGTGGGCGCACGCGAAGGCTGACGGGGAGCTGCCGGTGGGTGCTCAGCACCCACCAATTTTTCCCCGTGGGTGCTCCAGCCCCAGCGCACCCATGGAGTCGGTGCCTATGCCTGCTAGCAAATAACCTATGCCATTACTCTATCTTGCACTTTTCTTCAAAGCATAATAGCAGCTAAAGGTTCATAGTGATTTGTAATTAGTTAGTACAAACGTAGGCCCTACTCCAGTTCTGACAGCTCTGTGCAAGCAGATTTCTGCTCTTGCACATTGCCCAATGCAGCACTGAGGCCATAAAGGGCCTAATTCTACATTGACTTCAGTGGAAATTGCAGAGGTGTATCTGAGAGCATAACTAATTTGCTTTATACACAGCTGTAATGTTTTATTGACAACAGCATCTAAACTGAATTCAATTGATCTTTAAAAAAAGGTAGAAATTTGAGATCATTTTATGGTGAAAAAATTTCAGCTTCTTCGCAAATACATATCCTGATATTGGGGCATAATGGTAATGGAACAGCCTTTCCATGGCAAACCCATTTCTCCAATATGCAGTGTAAGATCTTTCAATTACAAAGAATTGCTTTAAACACATTAGGGGATCAATACCTCCTTGTCGTAGTAATATCTCAATTAAATACAAAATCATATTTTTTCTAAAACCTATTAACATCAACTGATATTAGGGAAAATATTGTTAGTGCATCTGCCAATGGATATCTTAGTATCCTCCTATGCAGAAGTCGGCTTCATGTATTTTGAACTTTGGAACAAAGCCATATATGAAAAGCCAGGTAGTTTCCACCACAGAGCAAAACAAAATGACACATAACATGCAACATGACCAATCAGTAATGGTAAGTGAAATACATTTTTACCAGATGAATCCTTATCACAAAATCACCATTCATAATTCACAACTGCAGACTGTGCTCCATAGAAAGCTCCAGAATGAACCAAATGACTAATTCATCTTTCGCTTCAAGTGAAAGTGAGAGAGCTCTTAATTGCTTAAGGTTAAGTTTACTATGATAGTAAAAGTCAGGAAGCTCAGTAGTGCAGTGTCTTGAATGACACAAGAATAGTAACAGAAAACTCCATGCAGCACTGGCTGGAGCAGGCATAACTCTCATCTTTGATGGGAGCTGTGCACATTATAAGACTGAATATGTCTCTTTTAAAATTTTAATGCTAATTTTTCTAATAAAGTGATTATTCACCAAAATTGCATGGGAAACTAGATAGTAATATATGGGTCTGTGTTGTTTTCTCCATGTTTGTGATTATTGGAGATTTTTAGATTAAAGGCTAACTTTCATATACAAACATTCCAATTAACTTAATAAAAACAAGATAAACTTACCAAGGCAATTGTACATTTTAGTTAAACCAGTTTCCATTAATATGATGGAAAGACTAAGCAAGGCAGTCTGTGCAATTTAGAATTAATAGTGGATATATGAAGATTTAGAAGGCATGTTATGCCAAATAAAGGTTGTACACTAATTTTATACGGATGATCATTTTAATATATGTTTTTGTAAAAGGACAACCTAAAAGAAGCTTAAGGATTTTCATAAAATGGATTTCAAAATGCTCCTTATCCTTTAGTTTGTAATCTCTGTCACACACATTGTGTAAAATAGCAATACATGACTCTCCTAAGCAATCATAAATACAAAGGAATAAGACATGGTAGAAATCTTGTCAGACAGTCTGATTTACCATAAGAGTAAAGTACTAATAACTGAAGGTAACAATTTCTTGCGACTAGATTAAACAAGATGATGTCATGCCCATATATCTAGCATATTAAATAATGTATACAACTATTATCATAACTGAAAACCATGAATTATTTATTACCATGTTACATTTCTAGTGGTATTACTTAACCCTGATATGCTTCTAAAACCTTTCATCCCATAATAAAACAGTTCAATTTAATGGAATACTGAAATGCTCTCCAAAAAGATGGTTTGTGGCAGCAAAAGACTGTATATGTACTCACATATTCATAGTCATTCATAGACTGCCAGGCCAGAAGGTACCATTGTGATCATCTAGTCTGACCTTCTGTATGACACAGGCCATAGAACTTCCCCAAAATAATTCCTAGAACAGATCTTTTAGAAAAAACATCCAATTGATTTTAAAATTGTCAATGATGGAGAAACCACCACAACCCTTGGTAAATTGTCCCAATGGTGAATTACTCTCACTGTTAAAAATGTATGCCTTATTTGCAGACAGAATTTGTTTAGCTTCAACTTTCAGCCATTGTATTTTGTTATACCTTTCTCTATATACAAAAGGGAGGTTGTAATGGACTTATGTTTAGTTATAAGCAGGGTGCAACAGCCATTTTCTATGTCAGAAGTAGATACAGCACTATTTTGCAAACACAGAAACACTTCAGTTATATTAATTACAAACGACATTTAATTATACCTTCAGCACCAATTTTCTTTCCTTCTAAAAGAGTGAGAATTTAGGTTAACATGATGGGAAGTGGGGAAAAGGACTCAGGAGAAAGGGCAGTTTTTACACCGATTAAGCCATATCCTTCTTTTACTGAAGAAATACAGCAAATGATTATCAAAGTGAAACTGACGCTTGAACTGAAAAGCTCTGTGTAATATAGTTCTTCGTTAGCCACATTTCTGAATGATGCCCACATTTTGCTAGCTAAGCAGTGAGAGGATTTACTAACGTAGCTATAGGACTACTGCACAAATGACTGCTGTTGCAGCTGAAATTTTGCTGTCTAAAACCCTGTTTCCACGTTTGAATTTAGGTGTCAAATTTAAAAGATGCTAACTGTTTTTTTTAAAAAACCTTCCATCATTCCAAACATTTAGAAACCTATGTGGCTAGTGCTCCAAATCCCAGAGCAATAGTGACCGAGAATAATAGGTAGTATCTGTACGCGTTAGAGTACCTGAAGTGGCAACAACTGAGGGCTTGCACGCGGTGCCATTTAACTGTGCTTTTATTTTTAATGATTAGCAACACTGCTGAGGATACCTACTACTGCGACCCAATCCACCTCAGTGACATTTGGCCTCGGAACAACGCTCCAGCTTTGCAGTTGTGTTTATTCCGGGGGTTGCTGACCATGGTGCCGAAAGACACGCACGGTGCTGAAACACTCCCGCCCCCTCCCTCGCTCCCAAACCTGCGCTGCTCTATTGGCGGAGGGCACTTCATGGACAAGGGAACTGGCCAACGAGGCGGCGGAATCGCTCCAGCTACCTGCTCAGAGCCATTAGTTCGGCCCTTTGCCTCCCGCTCAAAGGCATCGGTGGAGCATCCGCTTGAACCCCCAGCCGCACAGAGGGAAGAAGCCTCCCGTAGCTAATGGTTGCAGGCGTTAGATTAACCATTGCTCCCTCCCCTCCCTCCCCCCCCACGTGCTTTAGTGTGTGCAAAGCTACATCCATGTTAACGCATGGGCGGGGGGGGGGGGGGGGCGTTGGGACTCCCTGTTTAGACTAACGCAAGTATCGCTGTTACCGGCAGCAAGGCTCTTACACTGCCGCGCCAATGCACGTGGGATGGGCGCATTTAGCCCCGACCCCTTGCCAGTGTCCGGCAACAACAACAGGTGCTTTAGCAGCTCCATCCGCGGGTGCTGGCTTGGCACACGCAGGTCTCCCCGCGCTCAGATGACGGGGATGCTCCTCGGAGCTCCTGTCCCCTGGGTAGCGCGGCGGCGGCAGCATCTGCCGCGCCTGCCCGGGCAGCACCGCCCAGCCTGGCCGCTTACCTGCCGCCTGGAGCTGGAGCAGCAGGCACGCGACGGGGAAGCAGGCGGCTGTCCTCCGCATGGTGCTGGCCGGCAGCTGGGGCAGCCGCGATCCGCCGGCCGTGTCAGATTCCCCGCCCCATCGGATTTTGAGCATGCCTGGGAGCTAAGCGGAGCATGCGCACGCGGGCGGCTGCCCTCACCTGCCCCTGGAATCGGCTCCCGCGGCGCAGCAGCGGCGGGGGCTTAGAAACAGCGCGAGGGGCGCGGACGCAAGGGGAGGGGCAGCACTGGGGAGGGGGGCAGAGGAAAACCCGGGCAGCGGGAGGAGGATGGGGAGCAAAAAAAAAAAAAAGGCGGAGGGCCAGGCGGGGCGTGAAGAGGAGCACGAGCAGGCAGCGAAGGGGGCAATGGATGGGCTCTGGGGAGGTTTCCTCTCCCTTGGTGGGAGAGGCAATTGTCCATAAGGGGAGGGAGCAAAAGTGAAGAGGTGAAGGGGAGAGCCCTTCAAATCCTGCCCATTTAGCACAGCTCCAGGAAAGAGCGAGAGGAGAAAGGGGGGGGGGATTTTTTCTTCATTTCAAAATCTAACAGCATCGAGGATCCCCCCGCCCGCAGCGAAGCTGCAGCGTTTGCCTCTAAATCTGCAGAGATGTTCAAATCTACCCAGTACTAAAGCGCTCAACTGGACGTGTTTGTTGCTTCACATGACTTAGCGTGTCCGCAGGCTCTTCAACTACGTGTATTTTTATGAATACAGTTACATCAAACGCCCCCTTGCAAATTATGTAAAACCCCGCCCAAAATAAACAGTTGAAAGTATGTGACAGAGGTCATGACTGACAGGAAATAAAACAATGTTTGGGATCCAGTCAGCTCTGTGTACTGATTTAAACATGTTCACATTGTCAACAGAGCCTATTAAAATACATGTATTCTGGTGGCCATCCCAATTTGCCAATCTTGATATCTAACCTTCCCAGAAGAAGCCATAGAATTTGATTACATGAAAAAAGGTTAATTTTCAAAGGGTGAGAGGACACCCAAGATAAAACAGCCCCACAGCTTTTCCTCACATAACGGTGAGAAGAATTGAAGAATTCCTGTAGATACTATTGTTTTTTTGTCTGTATCAATCCTAACTTAGCTTCCTTGGCAACCCCCACAGTGCTGTTCATACATGTATCAGGCAGTTCCCTCATTTTCTTTATATCATCGTATATGGTAGAAAAAGTCTGAAATGTTAAAGGTGATCGGCAAAGAAAGACTAAATGTTTTTGTATTCCTTTTTTGCTTCCTTTTAACTAATAAAGAAGGCCAGAGATGCATTTTGTTTACTCATTTTGTTCCCCATTTTTATATACTTTGTATTTCTAAAAAAATTCTATGGACAACTGGAGAACTAGGCAGTAAGGAGAGTGGTCATTATTAGCTTGAATGGAAGACAGTTTCACAGCCACTGGGCAACGGTCAAGAAGGGTTTGGCCATAGCATTGCCTGTTTCATTGTAATAAGGATTGCAGCTGTTGCAGATTGTATGGGTCAGACAAAGAAAGAAAATCTCCACAATAATTTTCAAAGCACTTATGAAATGGGCCCAGCTTAATACCAGGATGTCAAACTTGATCTGAAGTTCAATAGAAAGCTGAATGATTGGAGTGATGGGCTCTTGTTGGTCTATGCTGGCTAGATGATGAGCTATTGTATCAAGCATCAGCTTGCGTTCATTAGTGTCTGTGGTTTTGTTTCCAAATATAGCATTTGACACTAATCATCTCTGGAAAAGTGTGTGAGCGCCTCAGATGGTATATAGCTTCATGCCCAGCTGAAGATGAGAGTATGCATGTTATTCTGCTTCTACTATTTGGGTATCCTGGATCATTGAGGATTCCAGGACAACTCTTTCACTGAGTACTTGTGACGTTCCCCTCTGGTGTTATCTGGACTGGTGATCTGCTAGGTCACTCCAATCCTTGACTCTGGGAGCCAGCCTTAACCTGCTCTGCTGTGAGAACCTCCACTCCTGGGCTGTTTACACACAGTCTCTGGCATGTAAGCTGCTCCCAGCTACTTGCAACTGAATGACACTAGCCAATATCTCTGGTCCCAGATACAACCCTAGGAACCTCAGTCTTGCAGTGTCCAGTTATGTCTGCTGGACACTGCAAACTCATATGAGCTCGTCAATTTAACAAAGACATTTATATGTACCAGGCTTGTTATCCCAAGAAGAGTCTCTGACACTTTTCAAACCAAACACACTGCTTCAGGTAGAAAAAACAAACAAATTTAACTACAAAGATAGATTTTAAAGTGATTATAAGTCAAAGCATAACAAGGCAGATTTGGTCAAATGAAATAAAAGCAAAACACATTCTAAGCCGATCTTAACACTTTCAATGCCCTTACAAACGTAGATGCTTCTCACTATAGGCTGGCTGGTTGCCCTTCAGCCAGGCTCTCCCCTTTGATCAGCGCTTCAGTCACCTGATGGTGATGTCTGTAGGTGGAGGTGGAAGAGAGAGGAAGAGCATGGCAAATGTCTCTCCCTTTTATCAGGTTCTTTCTTCCCTCTTGGCTTTGCCTCCCCCCGCCCTTCAGAGTCAGGTGAGCATTACCTCATCACAGTCCCAAACTTACCAAAGGAAGGGTGGTGACTCACTTGAGAGTCCAACAGGTCCTTTGTTGTAGCTTAGGCCAGTATCCTTTGTTCCTGTGAGGCTGGGCTGGGTTTGTCTCATACATGCCCTGATGAGGTATGAACTGCCCCTCTGCTCTTGGAGAGTTTTTGCCTGGGCTTGGTTTAAGCCACAAGGACACATTCTCAGCCTCATAACTATACACATGAAATTACAACCTATAACATTACTATAACAACGATGACTATAACATTTCTATAACAATTACTATAACATTACTATAACAACAATGCTCTGCATTATGAGCCTTCCAAAGACACCCGACATGACAAATTTGCATTGGATACCACACAATCATTTTACAAGGATGGACATGAGGGTGCTGGGTGTTCCCCCGAGGTACGAGCATCACAGTACTATTTTGACAAATGCTTTCTATTGAGGTAGAGATTATGGTATTGGCTAAGTCTTCACAATGATTCCTCCTACCCACTAGCGTCACCTCCTGCTAGTCTGGTGTGTCTGATTGGTTACAGTCTGCTAAGAAGTCATATTTGATATTGATTAGAATAAAGGTAGTATACTCCTAATGTTGAAGAGATCTTACATTTATAATTTGCCACCCCAGCAAGATTGTCTTTCTTGGCTAGGAATCATTTTGTATATAAACAAGGCTTCTATTGACAAGGATCCTTGACCTAGAAAGACAGTCCAGGCCAAGATGATGAATGGAAAAGAATATTAACCAGAGATGAGAGCATCACACTTCTGGCTAGGACAAGGAACATTTACATGGTTTCTTGGACTAGATTCAGTAGGCTATAGAAACACCATGTGGGAATAATGAGAGAGAACTTGTATAGAGGAAAGTAAGTAGGTGAATGTACATGCGGAGGCAAAGGATCATTTGAGGTGCTAGGAGAGTCGAATGAGAATTGAAGAAATAACTATTTCTCTGGGATGGAATTGGTTTTGATTATTTTTTAAATAAACGTGGCATAGAAAGGCAACCATTCTAGGGAAAGGGAAGGGGATTAATTTGGGTCCCAGAGATTGCACCAAGGCAAATATATAGCCTCTATCAGAACAGAACAGCTACTGCAGTAGTATGACTCCATAGCTGGGGGCTGAACAATAACTGTAAATGCATCATACAACTGAGTAAGGCAGTAAAGGATCACAACATTTCTAAGTTACTTCTAAGATTCTCCAATGTATATTTGACAGGACCTTCTAAGATAGGAGTGGGTGAAAACAACACTTACTCAGTGATCTCTGCTATGCCCGAGAGCCTCTGAAATGCTGCATTAAGAGACACACAAAGACTCCAACAGAATGGGAGACAGACAGAATGTAACATTCTTTTATTCTCTGAATTACTCACCTGTGTCTATACGTATGTGCTGATATTACTAGGCTGTTACCCAGATTTATACAAGATGTGATTTTATGCTGTAACATTTGATGTGATTTTCTTTACTTTTTCTAATTAACTTTGCTATACACTGTTTGGAAGACATTCACTCCAGTCTGACCAGGAAAGGAAAGGAGAATGGATTACATGGTACCTGACTCAGAGCACTCTGTCACAGGCATAAGGCAAAGAACTGTCCATCCCCCAGAGGTGTTGCCAAGATTATGACTGAGTTCAGAATGGTGCAGGGAGAAAGCCAGGTAACTACAAAGGGTGAGAGGATGGAGAACAAACAAATGGGTTTAACTTTATTCAATTATTCTTCTTTCAGGAGCTGAGTTCATTCATGCATTGGGATAGCTTAGCATTTGATGTCAAGGCATATAACTGAAAATCATTTGCTTAACATTGCAATTTAAATCTATGGCATCTTATGATCTTCCCAGGAGCTTGCCATAAGTGTTGAAGAAAAGAGAGGAGAAATGGAGCCTTGGAGCATGAGGCACAATTGGGAGTATTGAGAGTATTTGTTGAATACTAGATCAGAACTATGCATTTTAAGGCGGCTAATAAACAGCCCTCTTGGAGGGAAGCACTGACAAATCTGTGTTAATAGAGGGGCCAAGTATTTTTATCTTTCACCAGTCAAGATGGGCATGGGTCAGACTCACAGGCTTAGATTTTCTTCAGTCTATCTACCATTTCATCATCTAGATCAGAGGTTCTCAAACTGTGTTCCACGGACCACCAGTGGTCCATGAGCTCCATTCAGGTGGTCCACAGATAGTTCCCTCTAAGGTGCATGCCTGGGCGGCCGCACACAAGACAATGAAGGGCCACCCACCTAATTAGTGAAGCCACGCAGGTGTGCCTGGACCCTGGAAAAGATGCACATGTAAGGTGAGGTGGTGGCCTTGTGGGGAATAGGGCGTAGGTGGGAGGGGGCAGTGGGGTGAGAAGAGGGGGTGGGGAAAATTTGGGATGTACAGGGCTGCAGTGGCCAGAGAAAGTGGTGACTTTCCCCAGCTCCAAGACTGCGGCTGCCGGGGAGAGATGGCCCTCCTTCCCAGCCTCAGCTCGGGGATGCCATGGCGGGGGAGAGAGGACACATCCATCGGATTAGAAAGGTAAGACTACTGATATTAAAATATGAGTTGTGTGCTTTTATTTGTAGAACAAAAACGTTTATTATTATTAAGGGTTTTTTTATATAGCTCTTTTATCCAAAGTGCTTTACAATAGTTATCTAATGGTACAAACAACATTTGGAAAGTATCAGAGGGGTAGCCATGTTAGTCTGGATTTGTAGAAGTGACAAAGGGTGCTGTGGCACCTTATAGACTAACAGAGGTATTGGAGCATAAGCTTTCGTGGGTGAATACCCACTTCTTCGGATGCAAACAGTCAAAGAAGTGGGTATTGCATCCGAAGAAGTGGGTATTCACCCACGAAAGCTTATGCTCCAGTACCTCTGTTAGTCTATAAGGTGCCACAGCACCCTTTGTCGCTTCAACATTTGGAAAGATCATTAAGTGGTCCGCCAAGACTCTTAGCAATTTTCAAGTGGTCCGTGAAAAAAAAGTTTGAGAACCACTGATCTAGATTAAGCCTAGATTGCATTTTCTTTGAGATCAGTCTCTTCTCTACTTTAAACTGTTCACACCAGCAGCCAGTAAAAAACTCCTCCCCTGCAATGATCCACTGGAGGCAGTAAGATTTATAAAGTCAGATTAGCTTGTTGCAGTTATAATATAGCCAGGAAAAATATAAGAAGATTCAGAATGTTCTTAAAAGACCTTAAGTGAATAATACAGCGAAGAACAAATATTTCAAACTATACATGTTTGTTCATCCATTTATATTACATCAGGATAATTTAATGTGGTAGGTCATTTTATAGGAGTTTCATAAGAAAAAAAAAAATAAAGTGTGCTTTTAAAGATTATATTTTAATGTATGGTTACCATGCAGCATTTCTCTAAATAAAGCAGCCAAAGTTAAGATTTAAAATAAATAGGCACAATACATTCATAACTCTGGATCCTAACCTCCAATAGTAGGGGGAATTTTACTTTTGGATCCAAAATTCATGATGTGGGCTTCTGTCCACAATGAGTCAAACCAAATCCAAGCAACGCCTCTGCTAATCCAGAGCTAGCATTTAGGAACGTTTGGATTCAGATCCGATTACAGATACAAACTTTGTGACTCAGGCTGATGTCTAATTTGTGTGTCAGCCTCCCACAAACCACTTTAAAAATATATTCCAAAATGTCTAGCACAATATTATAAATAAATATACATATGAATCAAAATGGCCAGGAACTTACTGATAGGTGGATATAATGTATTCTAAAGCAGATGTTTTTCTTTTTTTATCCAACAGATAAGAGCTAATGACATTTTAAAAAGACCACCTCTCTGAGATTGGTTTAACATTCATTAGTTTTTTTACCGTATAACAACAAAGCTTGCTTTTAATAAGAACTTGCTTGATTTGACTGGAAGAAATCACTCTAAAGAGATGTTCTATTTGTCTTTTGAATAATTTAGTTAACATGCATTTGAGACAGACAATCACAGTTCCAGAGACACTGAGTTACCATTCAAAAATTTCAATATACTGGTGTGCATAAAAGGCCAACAAGGACAGGAACTCCTAAATTGCCAAAATCAGGCAGCAGAAGCTTCTAGCATATGAGGAGGAAACAAACTTGTATATTCAAAATTTATCCTTACACTATTCAGAGGCTCAGGGAGCAACGATATTCTTCTTCATTTTATTATTCTTTCTTCATTTGACTAGTATTGGATTAATCATATGAAACATTATAGAATGTAGAGACCTTCAAATTTATCTTAAAATAATTGCCCTAGATAGACCATTGTTGGGCCTGTATTCTCCCCTGCTCCCAGAATAGACTTCTTCACTGGCTAAAGTTACAGCTACATTAACATTCACTAACTATAAACTTTATACCAAAGGGGAAGAGGCTGCAGATTGCCCTTCTGGCAGTAGATTATAATTGGGAAGGGTGAAATTATGGTAAAGACAATGATCAAATTAACAATCATCTAAATCCTCACATTAATTTACAAAGAGAGAGGGAGTTTAGATCAGGCATAACATCCTATGTGACATCACCTTACCCACAGGAAATCTTTCTATGCATGCATTCAAGGGCTGGACTCCACTGGATTTTGGTGTGGAGGTTGGAGCTGGGGACTCATTGGTTTCCATGGCATTATCCAAGCTGGTCTCAAGGATATCCACGCACACATCCCATCCAATAAACTCCCACCTAAAATTATTTGAAAATAAAGAACAAAGTTAGAAGAAAGAGGCCACAGATAATGTCTTTCCAAATAGAGAAGAAGATATTACTCTTAACATCCTCTTCAGGCACATTCCATATGGAAACAAACAACAGCGTATGTATTAATATCTTGTATACAACCTGGGTCCATTCCCCTCTTTTTTGTTGTTTTACAGAGAGCATCCAAAGCCTGGAAGCACATCAGACTCATACAAATGTGATTACAACTTTATGGAACAATTCCACTTCATTGGAATAAACAGAATAGTTCACCCAAGAAGTGTCAGTATTTTATACTTCCACATAAGGAGTCACTCACCCTCTGGAGAGAACCAAATTCCATTTTTAATTATGCTCCATGGGCTAATTTATAACTTTAGGATTCCATATTCCCCATAGTCCACAGCAATGATGTCAATTGCTGTGGACAGGGAGGTTTGTACAAAGATCCAGGGTAGAATCTGGTCTTTATATATGTTGGAATTATTAATATTTGAAATTATTAATATTGACATTGGAAACCACCAAACATTAATTTAATATTAAATTCCTTTATTATATCCAAAGGCCAAATGGTATTTATACAATTGCTCTAAATATGCCTAAAAAGCCTAAATAATAGCAATTTACTACATCCAAACAATAACAAAATAGTTACAAACATTTGATCAAGATACTTACAAACAGGCTAAATCTAGGAGTGTTTAGACGGATATCGGTTGGCTCCAACATGGTCAGGAAGGTATTAGCAATGAACCTTTTAAGATTTTACTTTTTATATCCGTTAACAAACAAGCAATGTCATTGCCAATTACTGACTCAGCTAAAACCCAATTGGAAACAATTCACCCTTATTTCCAATATTAATCCACATAGGCTTTACAACCTTCTTTCTTCCCAAAGCCTTTTCTTTCTTATCTTCTCCCCTCCACTTCTTGCTTACTAGCAGAACAGTGGGAAGATTTGGGATTGTTTCTTTGAGTCTTGTTTGTATTGTGTCTTGTTACTGCAGCTCTTTATTTTATTAGTTACTTTTGAAACCATATATCCTTCCCACACTACAAGTAATACTAATTATTCTGACAGTCTTCTTACTTGCTGATTGGGGCCTTCTTTACAACACACACACACACATATCTTTAATTTTATACTTAGCCTACAATATAGTAACAAACTCAGTGAGGAAATATGGTCCCTTTTTGGACACTGCTATTCCTGTCCCTTGTTTATCTTCCTTCCCCATTTTCCTCTCTCTGGTTCTCTCTTTTCCTTGTCTTTGTGTGACTCCTCTGTTCTTTCTTCTGTATTTCCTTCCTTGCTCCCAAACTCCCAGTTCCTAATCTCTCACCCGGTTCCAGCCACTAAAACAATCAGCAATTAAATAGTGCTTAGAGTCAAGTGTTATCAATATGCTTTAGAGCTGATACGTCAGTGAAATTAATGTGGGATGGGGGAGTTCACATGTTTTAGGGTAACTATTTCAGGCTGGCTGCAGACTCAGAAAGACAACATTGCATCGATTACATTCCATTCATATTTGGATGGTTTCCTTCAAAACTGTTAGGGATAGAGTCTTACTCCTTATTCTTTAAAAATGAAATCTTAGATTCTGCAGAAACTGAATTTTTATGGAGGCCACATATGTACATCAAGTGAGCTGGACTCAGGTCATAGCCTGAGGTGAGATCCTGTTCCACTGAAATCAAATGGGAGTTTTGCCTTAAATGGATGCAGAGTTTCACCCCAGGTGTTTGCCATCCCTGCTTTGCATGGTAGTAAAGATCCTGAATACAGATTGGTGTATGTGATACTGAAAAGCTATGATCTGTAATAGTTATGAAAAAGCATGATCTTTCATGGATCAAATGTATTCTCAGTGTAACTCATAAATTCGTTATTACATTATACTTGGATTAACTGTTAACACAAAGAATGTTATCCATTTTATACCTGTCACAGATGACAAAAAATGCATATATGGGCAATGAAAGCCATTCATTGATTTCTGAAACCCAACTACTCCAGGGAGCATTACAAGTCCATGTGCTGTTGCTTTTCATTTCATGTTTAGCTCTGTGTGTGTGTATACAAACACATATTTCCATCCTGTTTTGTTGTAATCCTGAAGCTCTGTTGTGACCCACAACTGAAATGGAATTTCCCTAGGGAAGAGTCAATTGGCACAATAGAACCTTTCCAAGCATTAGAAAGTCTTAAGCATGCCCACTGGCAGCACGCTCAAAGAATGGTAGAAATGTGGGACTAGAAGGGACCTTGAGAGGTTAGCCCCCCCATGTGGAGACAGGACCAAGAATACCTAGATCATCCTTGACAGATGTTTGTCTATCCTGTTTTTAAACATCTCTAATGATGGAGATTCCTCATCCTCCCTTGGTAACCTATTCCAGTACTTAACTATCCATACAGTTAGGAAGTTTCTCCCAATATCTATCAATCTCCTTTGCTGCAGATTAAGCCCATTACTTCTTGTTCTCTTCTTGTGCACAGTAGGTAGGACAATTGATCACCATCCTCTTTGTAACAGTCAACAATATTTGAAGATTATCAGGTCCCCCCTCCATCTTTTTTTCTTAAATCTAAACATACCCAGGTTTTTTTTAAAAAAAAAATCTTTCCTCATAGGTCAGGTTTTCTAAACCTTTTATCATTTTTGTTGCTCTCCTCTGGACTCTTTCCATCTATCCACATCTTTCTTAAAAGGTGGCACCCATAACTGAACACAATACCCCAGCTGAAGCCTCAAATGGAGCAAAATAATTACCTCCAGTGTTTTACATACAACACTCCTGTTAGTGCACTCCAGAATAATAGTTGCCCTTTTCACAACTGCATCACGTTGTTGGCTCATATTCAGTTTGTAATGTACTATAGCCACCACATCCTTCTGCAGTTAAGGTTTCTTAACATTCTTCATTATGAGACCCTGTTTTCAGATGTTCCTAACTTTACTGAACTTAAATGTTGATCTTGAAATTAGGCAGAAGAGTCATCCTAATGTCAGGATGTGTCTTTTGCTATTGCTGTGAAAATCCACCCAACCGTGGCCAAATTATAAGCCTCCAAAAACTTCCATTTGCTTATGTTCAGAAGAGAGGCTTTTTAAGAGAATGGCAGCTAAATTCTCTGAAGAGCCCATCTACACTGAGAATGTTCCATCACCACATAGACCCCACTTGCTGAGTGGAATGAACATGCACCATTCCCTCAAAGCAATGAAGTATGTTCCATCCTGCAGCTGCGGGGGCTGGGCAGGACTTTACCTGCAATTTCTCCTCCCAGCTGCTAGGGATTGTTGTGGCACCAGAATTCCCATATGTTCTAAATAGTTCCCTGCTGGTCCACAGGCAGCGTGTAGGAGGAAAAGGTAGCACACTGACTCACTCAAAAGCAGAGTGAAGCTGCATGGAGAGAGGAGGACAGGCTCAACATGGGACAGGTGGGGCAGGATAGGGGGTGCACAATGAGTGGCAATGTAAGCAGAAAAAATCAAGGATAGGTGTGGGCAGAGAGAAGCAGAAGGCGGAAAATATAGGTTCTGGGAGATAGAGGGACAGAAGGATCTGTAACCATTACAACACACTCCCCTACATAATCTGGAAAAGAACCAGAATTCCCAACTCCCAACACTCTTCTGCTTTTAGAAAACAGCTGTTAAACCCATTGGCAAAGTACGCATTTAATTCCACTCTAGTGGCTAATCCACAGAGAGGATAAATAGCCTGCTACTGCTACCAGTTACCCTGTTAACTTGACTGGTAGAGGTCTGCACTGTAGATCAAAAGATTCCACCACTGCTGATGAGCACCAGGGAGAGTCCAATGTGGGTCCAAATTATTGATTTTTTTCCAGTTTACTTTTTATGAAACTTAGGAAGTCACATTTAAAAAACTATGTTTGTTTGTTACAATCTGACCCAATGCCCCAGTGTAGAGGCACCAGAGTTCAGCTGGTTCTGTGTTGAGTCCAGTCACTGTATCTAGGTCTGGTGCCTGAGGACACAGTCCTGGGCACTGACTTCTTTCCTGACTCCCTTCCTTGGAACATGGGTTGCTGCCACCCAACCCCCCACTCTCTGAGACCCCACAACCCATCCCCAGTCACTTATGCACACTTCCTCAGAGCTCCACCTAGCCTGTGGGCTCTCTGGGCCTCTAGTTTAACCTCCTCAGAGACAATGTGGCAGGAAAGCAAGGAACACAGGCTTAGCAAAAGAATTTCTTCACTACAGACAATTTACTCTTAAAGCACTTGAGAGTTACAAATTTGAAAACAACAAAAGTCCTGAGACATGCTTCTTCTAGGCTGAACTCACTCCTGTGAGTCTGAGGTTTGTCAGCATTTCAGGCTGGATGGAGTCCCTCTTGCAAGTCCTTCTTCTGGGTGGTTATGGTCGAACCCCTGCACAGAGCAGCACCCACCTCACATAGAATCTTTATCTTCTGTACCATGTGCTTTACTGACACACTCCAGTCCCCTCCCCCAGTCATGCCTGCTCCACCTGCAGGCCCAGGTCTAGAAAAAACATGGTTCCATGAGGTGGACCAGCAGCTGGGAGACAAACAAAGCTGATTGCTTCTCAGTGATAGTTCTTCAGTGAGCCCCTTGCCTTGGGGAAAACCTCAAGGGAAAACCTACCTGACAGGGTTAAATTCACTCTGTCACACTCAGAGAGCTAGCACAAGGGGCACTGTGTACCACTTAAGATCTGCTGAAGTCCTGTTTTTAGGATTTAAGTGGTGTTAGTGCTCATATTTAATGTATCTATCTTGAATTTTACCCTACAGTCCATTAGCTCACATTACTATTAGTGAAGGAGCTGAAGGTCTTCTGAATCTGATAGAAGAAAATGCTGTTTTTCTGTTTTCTATCCCCTCCTTCTTTTGTGGTAGTTTAAATGCAAAAGCATTCTGGTCTGTTACACTGCTGTAAATACAATGCACAACCATTGACTCCAGACTTATATCACTTTATCCAATAGCAGAATTTTGGACCTGTATCTGTAAACGCATTAATAAAATATATATAGTTTGTATAACACATACATTGTTAAATCCTGGGCTGACGAGGTTGAAAACAAGAGTTGTGTGTAACACAACTCTCCATTTAAAAAAAAGTAACTGCTAACCAGGTGCCCATCTGTAGTATGTTGTGAGTGAGCTTTGTTGGGGTAAAGAAGATTTCCAGGTTGAAATCTGGACTTTGATTCCTCAGAAGCTTTTCCGAACCCCATGCCCGTCATTCACATTGACATCATGTGCTAGAGAGTTGTTTCTTTTGAGCACCACATCAATTCTCCATTTCTCATCTGTGGCATGGCATGGCATTCTAGTATCACAAGAGCTGGTTGGGATTTTATTTCACTGGGAAATGCCAATTTGTCAAAACTTCTCAAGGGACCATACCAGTTACAACAAAAAATTTTAATCGGGAAAGGTTTCTCAGGTCCAGGATGAAATTTCTCATCAAAATGTCAGTGATCCAATAGGCCAGTGCTTAGGGCACTCAGCTGAGATGTGGGAGATCCAGCATCAAGTCCCTGCTCTGCTACTCTCTCACATCCCAGGTGAGTGCTCTAACCACTGGGCTATTTGCTATTCGGGGGTGGGTCTCTCTCTAACCTGAAATTCCACCCTGGACCTGACACCTCTTCCAATAAAAGTGTCATCAAACCTGATATGTTTCTGAAAATGGTTTCCATTTTGATGAATTAGTATTTTTCAACAAAAAAAATGTTTTGTTGAAAAATTCTTGACCAGCTCTACTATAAACTCTGACAGGGACTGCACAGAAGTGCAGCAGCAGAAACTGTATCAAATCTATGCATGCTGCCCTCAGCCACTTCGGGTATGCCTACAGTGCAATTGGGAGAATACCTGCAAGAACAGTTAGACAGGTACATAGAATCATAGACTATCAGGGTTGGAAGGGACCTTAGGAGGTCATCTAGTCCAACCCCCTGCTCAAAGCAGGACCAATCCCCAATTTTTGCCCCAGATCCCTAAATGGCCCCCTCAAGGATTGAACTCACAACCCTGGGTTTAAGCAGGCCAATGCTCAAACCACCGAGCTATCTCTCCCCCCAACATAGTAGCTGTGGACGAGGTAGTATGTTAAAAATAGCCATGTGGCAGCATGCGTGGCAGCATGGGATAGCCACCCAAGTACAACTCTGCCTGACCCCCTGGGTCCAAACTCAGGTGCTTAGACCTTGCTGCTGTCATGCTGCTATTTTTAGCATGCTAGCCCAAGGAGAGCTAGTGCAAGTCCGTCTGCCCAGGCTAGTGCATGTCTGTGCTCCCAGCTGCTCTGTAGATATACCCTTGGTTGTATGTTGGCAGGGTTGGCATGTGCCTGATGCCTTGTGCTGCAACACCCCTGCCTCCTAGGCAAACTTTCTGCCACTGCAGGTCGTCTGCCATGGTCTGTACAAATCAAAACTCAAGCAGACGCTGCAGTGAATCTGTCTGCATATTACTTTGTTTCTACATCTTATTTAAACACATTTTAAATGTCTCTCCCCAATTCACACAATTCCCCCAAACCACAGGTATTTTAACTCTGTATCATATCTACTTGTCCACCTATATCAGTACACACTGTCAGAAATCCACAGCATGAACAGCTGAGACGCAAGTGAATTCTGACTTCAGAACTAGGTAGTGAAACTTATTAAGGAAATCCCTAGGGAATACTCATTACTAGCCTGAGTGATCACTAGATGTCACTGTTCTACAGAAATAAAAGTGTGATAACTTTTTTCTGGCTGTAAATATGGTGGGCTTTAAAACAGCATTTCAGAAACTCACATTTTCAGGGGTTGAACTTTAGTTCATCATAAAATGTGATTCACTCCAAATAATTTACTTTACGTTAATATAACATTAAGTTGGATTGCTTGCTTCTCCTCTTACTTACCACTGAAGGCAGCAGAGTGATGCTAGTGTATGGTGAGGGATTAATCGAGCCATATATTCAAACTCAAAAGCACAGTCTACTCTTTCTCCTTATATGCATACATTATGAGAGCGTACTTAATTACAAGTATCAGAAGGGTAGCCGTGTTAGTCTGGATCTGTAGAAGCGACAAAGGGTCCTGTGGCACCTTATAGACTAACAGAGGTATTGGAGCGTAAGCTTTCGTGGGTGAATACCCACTTCGTCGGACATTTCCACTGCTTGCATCCGACGAAGTGGGTATTCACCCACGAAAGCTTATGCTTTAATACCTCTGTTAGTCTATAAGGGGCCACAGGACCCTTTGTCGCTTTTAATTACAAGGTTACATCAAAATGAGCAATGCAGCACACTGTAATACGTGGCAATACTTTCTCCCCTTCCCCATTTTTCAGATAAAAAAACCTGGCTGATGCCACCATTTGTGTCCAGTTTTAACTTGGGAGCTATGCTAGTTGTAAACAAGTGAAATGTGACACTGGAGACACTTATCTAATCTCTGTTGTCAGTTTTAAGTATTTCATCTCCACTTCTTGAAATACTCCATTTAAGTTTTATCTATGCTTAACTAGGCTGTGTTTAAAAATACATACATAATTTTAAATGTTTATAAAAAAGCTACAGATAATATTGTTTATGGGACCAACTTCTGTTGGTGAGAGAGACAAGCTTTCAAACTACACAGAATTTTTCAGGTCTTGGAAAGGTGCTAAGAGTATTTCTACGCTGCAAGTAGACACCAGTGGCTGCCTATGCCAGCTGACTTGGGCTCATGGGGCTTGGCCTGGGGGGCTGTTTAATTGTGGTGTCGATGTTTGGGCTTGGGCTGCAACCCGAGCTCTCAGACTCCCCCACCTTCCAGCCTGAGCCCAAATGTCTGCACTGCAATTAAACAACCCCGTAAACTCAAGCCCGACAAGCCCAAGTCAACTGGCATGGGCCAGCCACAGGTTTTTAATTCCAGTATAGACATACACTAAAAATGTCACAGTTATATACAACATCAAATAGATGGTTTAGCATACTCTAAGGAACCATTCCCAGAGAGTAGTTATCAGTGATTTACACTCAAGCTGGAAGGGCATATCACATAGGGTCCCACAAGGATCTGTCCTGGGTCCAATTCTGTTCAATATCTTCATCAATGATTTAGATAATGGCATAGAGAGTACATTTATACAATTTTGAACAATACCAAGCTGGGAGGGGTTGCAAGTGCTTTGGAGGATACGATTAAGATTCAAAATGATTTGGACAAACTGGAGAAATGGTCTGAAATAAATAGGATGAAATTCAATGAAGACAAATGCAAAGTACTTCACTTAGGAACGAACAATCAGTTGCACACATACAAAATGGGAAATGATTGCCTAGGAAGGAGTACTGAAGAACAAGCTAAATATGAGTCAACAGTTTAACACTGTTGCAAAAAAAAAAAAAAAAAAAAAGCTAACATCATTCTAGGATGTATTACCAGGAGTGGTGTAAGCAAGACACAAGAAGTAATGCTTCCGCTCTACTCCACACTGATAAGGTGTAGGGTACCACGGAAGATTGTGTTACGGCATAGCAAGGGTGTTTTCGCTTTCTCATGCTAGCCAGGGTGTTTTTGCTTTCTCACACTCTTTTAGCGGCCGGCCACTGTAGGTCACGGCCGGCCAGCTGCAATCTGTTTTGAGCTAATTAAAATTGCTTTTGCTTTGCATGGCCTTGAGCCATGAGGCGCCGGGAGGCGGCCCCTGCTTGCTTATGTATGAGATGTTTGTATATAATTGTATGAGCCCGGCCCCGCTTTGGACTCCTTACCAGGCCCGAACTTCGGTGAGCTGGGTTCCCCGTCTCCGTGACAGCAACGCCAGGAGTCCCCATTGCGGATGTGTCACTTTGCCTTCAATAAAGCCAATAACACACTGTGTGTGTGGGCCTCGTTCTTGCAGAGCACCCTGGGTAGGCCCACAGCCTCCCACGAACGTAACATAAGGCCTCAACCATAGGTGCCGACTTCGTGGGTGCTCCGGGGCTGGAGCACCCACGGAAAAAAATTGGTGGGTGCTCTGCACCCACCGGCAACTCCCCACCATCCCCGGAGCTCGCGCCCAACTTACCGGAGCACCGGGCGATGTTCCGGGGCCCCGCCCCCGATGCCGGTGGGGCCCCATGACGTCACCGGCATCAGGGGGCGGGGCCCAGCATCACCACCCACCGACGCTGACGGAAGTCAGCGTCGCTGGCCTCAACTGGAGTATTGTGTCCAGTTCTGGGCACCACATTTCAGGAAAGATGTGGACAAACTGAACAGAGTCCAGAGGAGAGAAACAAAAACAATTAAAGGTCTAGAAAACATGTCCTATGAGGAAAGACTGAAAAAAATGGGTTTGTTTAGTCTGGAGAAGAGAAGACTGAAAGGAGAAATGATAAGTTTTCAAGTACATAAAAGGTTGTTACAAGGAGAAGAGTGAAACATTGTTCTCCTTGATCTCCAAGGATAAGACAAGAAGCAATGGGCTTAAATTGCAGCAATTTAAGGAGGGGGTTTAGGTTAACATCAGGAAAATCTTCTTGTCAGGGTGGTTATGCACTGGAACAAATTGCCTAGGGAGGTTGTGCAACTGGAGGTTTTTAAGAACATGCCACTCATTTAAGCACAGGTTAGCCAAACACCTGTCAGGAATGGTCTAGTTATTTTGTAATTCTGCCTTGAGTGCAGGGGACTGGACTAGATGACCTATTGAGGTCCCTTCCAGTCCTACACTTTTATGATTCTATAATAAGTCCAGTGTCTTTATTGAGACCATGATTTTTAGTGTCTAGCAAAGTTATGAATTAAAGCTCCGAGGCTCATCTTTTGAAAGGGTTGTGCAGGTTTCCTTTGAGAATGAGGACTGATAGGTCAGATATAGAGTGATCGCTCTGTGAAAAGTGTTCACCCACAGGTGATAACAGTGTTTTTGTCTGTTATTTTCCTGTGTGAGTTCATTCAAGGGCACAGTGATTGCCTGGTTTTACCCACATAGTTGTTCCTGGGCAGTTAGTGCTTTGGATGAGGTATACCACACGTTGTGATAGGCATAAGTAGGACCCATGGATCTTGAAAGGTCTGTTGTGGGGGTGTGTTGATCATTGTAGCCATGGGCGGTGGGTATAAGCGGCTTGAGGAGGCTAAGTCTCCCCAAATGGGATAAGAAATGCCAGGTGTAGTGGCCCACTACCTTTGGAGCGCTGCTGCTGGAAGCTCCTGAGAAGGGGGGGGGGGGCACTGGCTCCCACTCAGCTTTCCCCCCCCTAGGCCTCCTGCACCTCCCCCTTCCCAGAGGCCCCCCCCTTAAGGGTGAGCGATGGTGATAGGGGACGGAGAGGAGAGAATGATGGGCAGGGGGATCTTGGGGGAGGGGGCAGAGAGGCATGAGCGGCAGGCGGGGGGCGCAAGGCGCAGGGAAAGGGGTGGAGAGGCACGAACGACGGTCATGTGGGGCCTCATGGGAGCGGGTGGAGAGGAGCTAGTGGTGGTGGGGGGACCTCAGGTGAAGAGGCAGAGCAGGGGTGGGAAGAGGCAAGTGAGAGCAGGGCCTTGGGGTGGTGCATGTGTGGGGCCTTGGGGGAGGAGGCCAAGCGGGGGCAGGGCCTTGGGGTGGAGTGGGGATGGAGACTCTGCAGGACCTTGGTGGGAGAAGGCTGAGTGTGGCAGAGCCGAGGACAGGGCCACAGTCCGGGTGCCAGTGGCGCCCCCTGTTTCTAGGGAGCTTCTGGCACTTGCACCCCCAGTCTCCCCAAATGCAAGAGTCACACACTGCCTATGGTTGTAGCAGTGGAGATATATCTGCAGGTTTTGCATCTGTTGTTCTGGCAGGGTCTGGTGCCACTTTGAGTTGGATGTGCCCTGTTCTGTGGGGAGCTTGCTTGTGTTGTGATGAGCTTGGAGAGGTTGAGGGGTTGTTTGAAGGTGAGAAGTGGGAATTCAGGAAAGATTCAGAATGAGGCCCCATCAAGTATGGATTGTAGTTGTTTGATGATACCCTGTTTGGGTTCCAATGTGGGGTGGTAAGTGACAACTAGGGATATGAGGTCAGTGGGGGGTTTATTTCTGTATTGAAGCAGACTTCTTGGTGTGTTTGAGGTAGCTACTGGATCTATGAAGGTAGATATGGTGATCTGTAGTTTTCTTGTATGTAGTTATCTGTAAGGTTCCATTGTTGAAGCTGATCGTGGTGTCCAGGAAGTTGATGCTAGTGTGGGAGTGTTCCAGGGAGTTTAATGGACGGATGATGGCTGTTTAAGTTGTGGTGGAGTTTAAGTCATCTGTGCAGAGACTGACATGGCTACAAGAACACTGTGTATAAAAAGCTACAATAGACTTAACTGCCATATTTATCACCATATTCTTTGTGTCTATCAAATCAATAAATGGCATAAAATAATCAAACCCTGCACATCCAATATTATTTTTGAACAATAAAAGCCTCCTACATGTAAAAAATACATATCAGCTCATGGCCACCATCTCTGATGGTGCAAATTGGAAGGAGATCTGCCCTTACAGGGCAGTTGGGGATTCACCCCATGCAAAGGAGAATCCTGGGGTGGTGTAAAGCAGACATAGCTGGCTCCATGCCACTCATTTACACACCCTGACCCAGCAGGGGGTGTTTCTGGGTGGGCTAAGAGCATGGTTGAGGTGCAGTAAAGGACAGAACCTAGAGTGCAATGCTCTGCTCTAAATTATGCTTTTAGGTTGCTCAAAATTACGCTTGGGGCAGTTTGGCTCACAGTCAGACTGTGGATTATGGGAGCAGGAAGGTGGTTTAGAGATGCTACCTTTTCACCCTTCATCCCATCCAAGCACAGCTTAGACAGCCCCAGGGATCTGGCCCTACAGTTTTTAAATCAGGCAAAGCAATTAATCTTCATTAACAGCTTGCCAAATTTAATTTTAAAAGATCAATCTGTTTTCCAGTTATACGAGTGAAATTAAAAACATCAATCTCATGTTTAAACTATCAAATTTATGTTAACAAATTTAACTAATGGCTTTGTTATTTTGGTGGGAGATTACCATCTGCATTAGTTATAATCAGAGTCATTACAATTTAACTCAGATAGTTCTCTCCTCTCATTTTGTCCAGAAACTATATGTTGCTCCGAACACCACATCAGAATGTTTCATGGATGGCCTTTTGCAGTACATAGTGCCAGATAGTATGGCAGATTCATTCCTCACACTGCTGAAAGCAGCTAGGAGAAGACAAAAATTAAGTCTTTTATCAAGCCTGTGGCATCCGGAAACTTATGTGAACTGAAATTCCTGTCATATAGAAATTTCTTCTAAAGATTCAAAGATGTCATTGAAATTGAGGATGAAGCTAACATCTCTATCTTTAAATATCTGTCTAGACAAGGCCAGGTCAACTGTCTCTTGGTTTGATTTTGCAAGATATCTATTTTCTTGGATTCAGGAACACATACACTCAAATCACTAACGCTAGCAAATGAATCCATATTTTTGATATGCTGGACACTATATTCAGTCCACACTTCTGTATTATTTTAAATTGTCCCATTGGAATAAGTTTGGTTGCATTAGCTATTAGGATACGTACAAGTTTATTCAGAACAGCGATTCTCAAGCTGTTGTCCATGGAGCACTTACCAATGGTCTGTGGAGAGCTGGCTGGTCACATGATGCTGGTTCAGCTGCTTGTTCCCACCTACTAAATTGCATTACTGCTACTTTTTCCATGTAGGCAATTGCTGTATTCACCATTCAGATATTGTTCCATTACCAGAGAGAGGAATGGCAGGAGTGGAGGTCCATGAGACATTATCCCAAAGTTTGGTCCACATTATGAAGAAATTGAGAATCTCCGATTTAGAACATGCTCTATATGCAATACTAAATTTGCAAACAAGTTAAAATGTATGAAAGCAGGATTTTTTGTAAGGCCATTTTGATCTAGCCTGACCTCCTGTGTAACACAGACCATAGAAGTTCACCCAGAATTCCTGCATCAAACCCAGTAGCTTCTACTTGAACTAGAGCAGGGAACGGCAACCTTTGGCATGCAGCCTGCCAGGGTAAGCCCCTGGTGGGCTGGGCTGGTTTGTGTACCTGCCAAATCAGCAGGTTCATCTGATCGCCTCTCCCACTGGCCGTGGTTCGCCGTCCCAGGCCAATGGGGGCTGCGGGAAACAGCACAGGCCGAGGGATGTGCTGGCCGCCCTTCCCACAGCCCCCATTGGCCTGGGACGGCGAACCGCGGCCAGTGGGAGCTGCGATCAGCCAAAACTGCGGACATGGCAGGTAAACAAACCAGCTCGGCCCACCAGGGGCTTACCCTGGCTGGCTGCATGCCAAAGGTTGCCAATCCCTGAATGAGAGTCTCTCTTTTAGAATGACATCCAGTCTCATTCAGCACCAATGGCACAATATTTCTGAAGATTTGTACATTTATGTTTAAAAACTATTTTGTTACACTTCTGTTGATTTACAACTGTTTCTCCTAGTTATCTTCCTTGTTATGCAGTTCAGACTCTGTTTTATCATTAAGGAAAATATTACAGACAATGTTTGGGTTTATAGAGATCACTATGTTTCTTTTATAGAGAATATAAATGCCAATTCCAGAAAATTAGTAGGGACAAAACTGGAAAACTTAAAATTGTTTTCTCTCTCTCTCTGTGTGTGCAAATCTACCTCATTTCATCCACCAGCCTTGTCTCTTCTGCAGAAACAAGTGGATATTTGAGATCCATTTGGAGAAACATATAACATTTTTTTGCTAAAAGTTATACACTTCTACAAAATACTCAGGGCTTGTCTTCACTACTGGGGAGATCGACACTGCTGCAATCGATGCAGTGGGTGTCGATTTATCAGGCGTAGTGAAGACTTGCTAAATCAACGGAAGAGTGCTCTCCAGTCAACTCCCGTACTCCAGCTCCCCGAAAAGAGTAAGGGAAGTCGACCGGAGATCATCTCCTGTCAATGCAGCGCAATGAAGACACCATGGTAAGTCGACCTAAGATACATCAACTCCAGCTACATTATTCACATAGCTGGAGTAAGGTTTCAGAGTAGCAGCCATGTTAGTCTGTGTCAGCAAAAAGAACAGGAGTACTTGTGGCACCTTAGGGTACGTCTATACTTACCTCCTGGTTCGGCGGCAAGCAATCGATCTTCTGGGATCGATTTATCGCATCTTGTCTAGACGCGATAAATCGATCCTGGAAGTGCTCGCCGTCGACACCGGTACTCCTGCTCCGTGAGAGGAGTACGCGGAGTCGACGGGGGAGCCTGCCTGCCGCGTCTGGACCCGCGGTAAGTACCTTTTAGTTCGAACTAAGATACTTTGACTTCAGCTACGTGAATAACGTAGCTGAAGTTACGTATCTTAGTTCGAACTGGCGGGTTAGTGTGGACCAGCCCTTAGAGACTAACACATTTATTTCAGCATAAACTTTCGTGAGCTTACGCTGAAATAAATTTGTTAGTCTCTTAGGCCTGGTCCACACTGGGGGGGGGGGGGGGGGAAGGGGGGATCGATCTAAGATACGCAACTTCAGCTATGTGAATACCGTAGCTGAAGTCGAAGTATCTTAGATTGAATTACAAAGTACTTACTGCGGGTCCACGTGGCGCAGGCAGGCTCCCCCCTCAACTCCGCTTACTCCTCGTGCTGAGCTGGAGTTCCGGTGTCGACGGGGAGCGCTTCTGGGATCGATTTATCACGTCTACATGAGACGTGATAAATCGATCCCAGAACATCGATCGCTATCCGCCGAATCAGGCGGGTAGTGTGGACGTACCCTAAGGTGCCACAAGTACTCCTGTTCTTATAGCTGGAGTAGCGTAACTTAGGTCAACTTACCCCGGTAGTGAAGACAAGCCCTCAGAAGCAAGTAATGGGGTCCATGTAAGGACTTAGACAAATCATTTTGCTTTTTCTGACTTTTTATTTGGTTTCTATAATTTTCCAGTCTCTCTCTCTATATGTATTTTAACAAGAGCCATGCAGAGATGATCTCACTGGTTGAGGAGGCCAAATAATTTACTACACCTTCTATGTATTCATGTTTTTCATCATCCTATGAGCTGTGGTGACCAGCAGCTTCTTGAGCCCTGTCAAGTGCAGTCTGTCAAAGCTTTTTCAAGAAGTCTTTCATGTCATATATATTCCAACATGAAGTTACAAGCTTTCATGTTTGTTCCCCCCACTCTTGGTATGATGTTGCTTCATATCACTGTGACCATTTACTGCCCAATATGGATCTTTCCTGTTCTTTGAAGTCTGAATATGCAACTGCAGCTCCAAAGATGAATTCAGTCACTAATATTCATCTTGATTTGGTTTCTCACTTCTGAGCGGATATAGAATCAGAGCTCACTCTTCCCTAAGAAATCAGATGTATGTCTTTTGCTACAATTGTGAAATGATTATTGAACAAAAAAAAGCCTACTAAACTCAGGGGTAAAGTTTCACTGTTTCAACTTCTCAGGAATGATCTTATTTTTAAGTATTAACAATATGTTCATATGGGGCCAATATGGAGCTTTTTGATAGCTAAAATGGTTAATAATAATTAGGGTGACCGTCCCGATTTTTGGGTCTTTCTTATATAGGCTCCTATTACCCCACATCCCCTGTCCTGATTTTTCACACTTGCTGTCTGGTCACCCGAATAATAATTCAAAATATCATTGCAAAAAATGCAATAGAAATATAAGGTAAAGGTAACATTAAAGCAAGAAAGAAATATACAAAAAGAATGTAAGTACTGCAACTAAATTCCTTGTGTGCCATATCATGGCAACCCTTAAGTGCCTGCATCCCCACCATGTTTCAGACCATGCTCTGCCTTGTTAAAAGAATGTTTTTGTAAGTGTGTATTCCAGAAGATGAGCAGATTTAATGCAACATACACAACTTGGCTGTGCAGCAGCTACAGCTCATCAGCAAAAGAGTATCTTTTTTTTTTTAAACAGCTTGTCATATCTTGTGCAGTTCAGGAAGTTCAGAGATTGTTACTGACGCTGCTTTGATCAAAAGATCACTTAGGACAACTCTTGAAAGTTTCACAGTGTGCCAAAAACACTAACTCCTTACTTCACAAGATCTGTAGACACAGGAATGATTTCAGCAAGATTGTGGGGAAAATTGTTGTTTCCACACTTTTGATTTCAGCCTCTTGAGAGGCCACTGAAACAGTTTAAGGCCATCAGCATAGTTCATCTGTTGAGACTTATCCTTGTCTATCAAAAATTTCATCATGTTCATACATTTTCTATGAGTTCCTGAAATTATTTTAGTTATTGCTCACTCCAATATTCATGAACTATAGCTACAGAACTTTTAGTAAACGTGACTTCATTAAGGGCCCAGTCTTGCATGTGAGTAATCCTTACTTGAGTGAATAGTCAGTCCATTGGCCTTAATAAAAATGGTTGTGTTAGTAAGAGTTGCAGGATTGGGTTCTAAAACTTTATAAATATCTCCAGTGTTGGCAGGGGATGCTTCCATAGAAATGGGAGTGAAGGAGAAGGAAGAAAGCAAATGGTTACTTAAGAAATATTTTCAAGGATATTTATTAGCACTGGTCAGAAAATGAGTTCTTCCCAGTGGAAGAAATTGACTTTTTAACAAAAAATTGAAAACTGGAATATTTCTATTTAGAAATGGCCCTGCAGTGCCTCATGGAAGTTGTAATTTGGGAGCCTCATGCTTTCATTTTCCTCTGGAGATCAAGCTCCCTGGTCATTCTATAATTGCCTTGATGCCCCATGGTCTCTTCTTTGGGTCAAAAGGGGAAATGCATTACAGGAGTCCTATGGCTGAAATGCATTCTGGGATGTGAAGTCTAGCTGGGAAGCCTGGCCCATTGAGGAGAATGGGGACATGAAGTAACCAAACTACAACAGCATCTCAGAATTGACATATTTTATCTTTTGGCCAAAACCAAACACTTTTCTGTTTTCAGGCATTTGCTTTTAAAAAAAATCAAAATGTTCAAGGAAAAGCAGAAACATATCACAACCCCCGCCAAATTTTTGTCAAAAACCAATTCTGATGGAACAGTTTTTGGCCAGCCCTCCTATATGTTAGTATTATATTATTTTAGTAAATATGACTTCATTAAGAGCCCAGTCTTGCATGTGAGTAATCCTTGCTTGAGTGAATAGTCAGTCCATTGGCCTTAATAAAAATGGTTATATTATAGCAGTATACATGACAGTTGGATAGTCACCGTGACCACTAGGATTTCTTAATCCAATATGACTCTTCAGTCTTGCCATTCAGTATTTCTATTATGCTGATTTTATTTGACAATATTTCTTTGTATTACAGTACCACTTAGGGGCCCCAACATGCTAGGCACTGTGCAGACACACAATGCCTGCCCCAAAGAGTTTATAAAATAGACAAGTATTATAATCCCCATTTTACAGATAGGACACTGAGGCACAGAGAGGGTAAGTGACTCACCCAAGGTTACATAATAAGTCTATGGCAGGGCCAGAATTTATTCCAGATCTTCTGTGTCCCCGTCCAGCACTTTAACCACAAGAACATATATTCCTCTCTAAAGCTTTTATGACTTGTTCTGTTTTAATCTCATATTACTTAAACAGAAGGTACTGAAAGCTGCTCAGTTTATTAGGACTAATGTAATTTGAAATGCCTGCATTTGACAGACAAGGTGGCTGAGGTAATATCTTTTATTGGACCAACTTCTGCTGGTGAAAGAGACAAGCTTTCGAGCTACACGGAGCTTCAGACTTCTGACAGACTAAGTTAGTCTCTTCTAGCAACATCAGCTATCACTTCTGGTATTTTGGGGGGGGGTTGCAGTCTTTCAAAGAATTGTGGTACCATTGCACAATGGACCAAAGGTTTCCCTTTTTCGGCACACTCATTGCATGATTTCTGGACATGATCCATTAGAAGAGAATCATTTAATGAAACACTGTTTTAATTATGAAAATATTCACCATAGAGTCTCAGGGTGTGGGGGCGGGGGAGATGGAAGAAAGGTATTGACAAAGAGATGATTTGTTTGGCAAATCAGCAATCTCTCTATACCGTGAATTTCTTCTCCCTATCCCAGACGCCTTTGAAACAGCGCTTTCACAACACCACAGCTTTCACAGTGTATGGCTACTTCAGGCTTTACCTTCCCATATAGCCATCCCTGTCTATTGGTCTAACTAAACCAACTGCTGGCCCAAACACTGCTCCCAGGAGCAGCTCATTCTCCAACGTTCTTTCTGGCAACAGATGATGCCGCCTTCTCACAGAAAGAATGACTAATTCCACCCTGAGAGAGTTGGAGACAGTACAGCATGCATCTACTGTACTTTTTATTTTGGAAGGCAGACATGTGCCCATATTTTTGTTCTTAGAATAAATATTCGGCCCACATTTTTGTTCTTGGAACAAACATGCTGACATTTTCTGGCAGGTGTGAATACTGTCCAGGGGAGGGGGAGGAGTGTTTTCAAAATGACAGTTTGTAAGCTGTCCGATTTGCAATAAATTGCTAGTTGGCAGTTGCCTTTGTAAAATTCCAAACCCTAACCAGATCCCGACTGAAACCTATCACTTGAAGTCAGATTCTGGTCCTAGTTGTCTCCCTGAAGACTGGAATGAACATACTCCAGATTTCAGGGGGCCTACCTGCTCTTCTCAACTAAATCCAAAGAACAGGGAAGCCATTAGACAGCCATATCATACATGTGAATTTTAAACCTCAACTCAATTCCAGCCAAATACCTTGCCAACAACCTGACAAGAGTAGGTCTAATGTAGAAGTGAAAGCATGCAGAATCCCTTCTCAAATGACTTTGAACTGTTGTCTCGTCAAAACTGCAAGGAGTCACTACTATAGCAGCTCTGATCTAAAGGAGCACTAGCCAAAATTGTTCTATTTGAGATCAGTGGAGCTTAGTTTTATTTTAGCAGTGCTTTATGCTGACACATGGTCAACAACTTACGGTTTCGCACCATATAATAAACCTAATTTGAATTCTAAAATATTGGTGCAATCATTTTAGCACTAGCACATCCACTAACAAAACATGGGCTTGCCTCTGGAAAATTTGGCTTTTAGTATCAAAGAGTTAAAGGATATGCAGAAGAAGCCATTAAGAACTACAGAACTTCATATATCTCCTGTTCTAAAAATACTACCGTTTGTTCTCTAATCACAGATAATGCTGTGTTGTTATTCTTGGCAACTATTGACTATTTTAAAGGCAACCTCTCTATATCCTAATATTTTGCAAGTGTTTCTTTGATTTTTGATTGAGAGGAAAATCTGGTATCACTTAAACCGCAAAATCAACTAGAACAGAGACCCAACAGAAACATGGGACCAAAATAGGGAGATTTTATAAGAATCAGAGTGCCTAGTAGCCCTAGACCAATGAAAACGTGTTCTCCTACAGCTGATATATACAAACTGTACTGACATCTATACCTTCCATTCCCATTTACATTGTCTTTTTGAAATCACAACTTCAGGAAGAAATTCATCTCCACCAATCTTGAGAGTATGGGAGAGTGAGTAGTACCTGTTCATTCTGGACTAACACACACGGACCTCTCTGTATAAATAAGATGGATAAACCTTTCTAAAGGTACTGAATGAAGAAAGCACCATCAGTTGTGTCCTCAGTGCTTTAACAGTGACAAAACCCTCAAGAACAGAAAACAGCTTTCGCTCTCAAGACAGGCTGCATCATCTAAAGGAAAGAGCACGCCTTGGGGAATCAGGCAACCTGGGTTCTATGCTCAGCTCTGGCACTGATGTTCTGCGAGATCTCTGACAAGTCACTTCACTTCTCTGTACCTCAGTTTCCCCATTTTTATACTGGCGGTAATGACACTTTCCTTTCCTTTGGAAAGCCCTTCCAGATCTATGGGTAAAGAGTGATATAACGGTCATAAAATATTTCAGAATCAGGGCCAGGACTGGCCAAGTTATTAATTGAGAATAAAGTACCTTATGGATTTAGACATTTCTTTTGTTCACAAAACTTTTATAAGTGTATTCAGGTGTCTGCAAATTTATGTGTTATTTATAAATATTTGAATAGCTTGGAGAAACAATTTTAAATGTATGGGATATTCAAAATGTTCGCTTCGACTCCTCACTATTCATTGTGTGATTGGGCTCACCCAAGACATCTGATATCATTTTTGCTTCCTGCCATGATAAACTATTTGAACAGGAAAAACAACATATAACCAAGAGTGAATAGCTAAGACTAAGAACAGATATGGCCTTTGTGCATTAATGTCTTGTTCTCAGGCAAATTAAATATTCATATGGAGAACACCCATTCTTCCAACTTTCATGTTAACAAAAATATTTGCACAAATATTTGTGAATAGAGGCACAAACGTAGCTCAATGGAAAAAGTGTTCAAAATTTGAATGAATGCAGCATTTTGAACCCCTGGTGTTTAAAAAACTGTGAGCCAGGCCACCAAAAATTCATGAGATTGGCTTTTTTTAAAATAATAAGATTAAGAAATAATAAATGTGGGACTCTTTATTTGTCTTATCGTTCTTGAGCCTATAAGCTTTATGTTCTCCAGCTTTTCTCCACAACTAGAGCTGGTCAGAAAATGGAATTTCCTTTCCACAGGAAATTCCGACATTTCAAATTTTGGTTTTGCTCCTAATCAGAAAAAAAAGTCAAAATTTTGAGTTATTCGTGGAATAGAAAATCTGAAACATTTGGATTTGGAAACATCTATGGTTTGTTTCAATAACATCAAAATACTAAATATAGATTTTACATAATTACTATAAAAGTCAAAATGAAAAATTTCAACATTATCAAAACAAGAAAGCTAAAACAATTTATTTAAACATTTTTCTGGCAGAACTTTTGTCAAAATTGACAAAACATTTCAATTGTGACTAAATGACATTTTCTGATGGCAAACTGTTCTGTCAAAAAAAAAATTCAGCCAATTCTATTCATATCCATGAAAGTTAGAAACTTCGAAAGAAAAAAAGAAGGAAAGCTGTGATTCACACATAATCACATGATTCTAGGAGCCAGGACTCTCAAACAAACACCCCAAGTAGCAAGAGTTGCAGTAAAATCTCAAGAATTGACAAAACCATATCCTGTTTTAGAACTATTCCTCCAGCTCTACATTAGACTATTATGTTGAGAAGAAATATAGTCATGTAATTAAAGCACTTCCCTGGGCTTCAGGAGATTGGCAGTAAATTTGTGCCGCTGCCAGACACTTGATTGTGTGTTACCTTGGCCATTCATTTTCTCTCTGTTCCTCAGTTCCCCCTATAAAATGGAGATAATGCTTTTTTTCTCCCATCCTGTTCAGATTCTAAGATCATCAGAGCAAGGACTGTCTCTTACTAAGTCTACATACAACACATAAAAGAATGGGACCCTGATCTCAGCTGGTGTATTACTCTAGGCATTACTGTTATAGCCATAAGAATAATGCATCCACTTTGGAAACTATAAACAATGAAAATAGAGCAGCAGCAGTGTTTTCCCAGAAACATGTTATGCCCCAAGCAGATCTTATTGAACACTGTAAAGAAAACAGTTATACTGGCTTCACAGCTATGTCTGACTGGGGTTGTGTATTGGTTATGTCCACTACAGCCAAATAATCTAAATGAAACAAAAAAAAATTGATAACTTAACATTTCTTCATGTACTAGGTCCTTCAAAATAGATATTAAGCCTAAACCTTTTTGTACTACTAGAGAGAACAAATAAATCAAATGAATTAATTTGGAATGCCACAAAGCGCTCTCATTTCAGCCTTCTAAAAACATCCCGCAAATAATTAAACATTCATGTAACAGAGGCAACCTGATAAAATGATGAGTCTCGGAGGCGCCAGCAGTGGCATTGGCTAAAAGCCAGCAGCCGCCGCCAAGCATTTTAAACTTTATACAAAGTCTATGACCCTGCAGTAGATAAAATAAGGAAGAACTCCCCTTTGAAGGCTATACCCGATTTGCCATCAGCTCTAAGTTAAATGCTCATTTATCTGTTGGTTTCATACTTCGGCTCAGAAGTTCAGATGAGCAGCCAGCTTTGTGGGTCTAGAACAATCATGTCGAGACACTCCAGGGAGTGAAGGGGGGTTGAACCCCCAAAATAGGCAGTTGTATCAACTGGTTGTATACAATGTTAAGGTGTTATAAATATATGTCAAGTAAGGTCTTATGGAGGCTTGTAATGTTCAGACCGGATGGTCATTATTAGCTATGTATACAGACTGTGGCTAGGTATCTATTTATTTATATAGAATACTATGCTCATGATCTGTTCTACAATTTCAAATGCGCCTCACACCAAAGAAAGACTCCTCCCAACCCACATGTTTACACAAAAGGTGGCTTATGTTGGACCATTAAAGTTAATGGAAAGACATTGAAACTGAACAGAAAACCCCAGTCCTGGAAAACTTCCCTCGCTTTGAATAGCCATGAGTCATTATGCCAGGGGAAAGAAAAGAGGGGGTGAAAAACTTTTAAAAGCAGGCTTATGTCTGAGGATTTTTATCCAGAAACTGAGGGTCAACATCTAGGCAGGGTGCTGTCCATGAAATGCTGGCTCCTCTGTATGACATGGAGCATGCTGGCAACTGTTGAAAGGCAATAGGTAATTAGAAAGAGGAATTTATCTAATGGTGTAATGAAATTGTGTCTTTACGTTTATTTTCTGTGTAACTTGTATAGGTTTGCTTCCCTTGCTATTTCATCTAGGAGTCTGATTTTTCTATTAAATAAACATTTTTTGTTTATTTTTACCCCACACAGGTCTCTGGTGTGCAGACTGTGTGGAGTGGATGTGCCAAAGTGAACTGATAACTGGTGGCAGGTTTCACTGTTCTAAGGGTGATGGAACAGAGGGGAAGAGTCAGAGTGTCTGGTAACTAAGAACTCAGGGTAGATGGATTTGGGTAGACTTGGGACTGGAAGGGAATAACTAGACTAGTGGAAGCCTGGGTGAAACTTTTATGCTTGTAGGATGGCTACCGGTGTCAAAGCTCTGAGCCATAGTAGTGTAGCATTAAGGCACCCAAAGTTATAAGGCAGACAGTGACAGGACCCCTTATGGTCTGGGTGATCCCCAAACCATCACAGGGTCCTTGTGCAGCTGAAATAAACCAAGCCTTTCAGGGTCAGGGTCAATTCTCTTTGTACCACTCCAGTAGCATAAAGAAACAGAAAGTTGTCCTAATACGATAGCTGGGGGTTCCCTTGACATACCAGTAGGAAAAGCCTCCAGGTGGCATAACTCTATATTACCTGATCCCCTGGCCCCCAGGAATAGGATACACTACGGGATATGGCGGGGGGCAAGAGAGATCCATGGCCAGCAGAGTGGTCTCTGGGGAACTCTCTAGCCAACATAAATTAGAGTAGCCTTTAGGCTGCTCCAAGTAATGCTGTGGGTTGGTTTAGCCCTCAATCAGGCTAAGAATCAATGAGTAGTTGAGTGGCTTCAAGCAGCCTGTACAGACAGAAGATCTGGCCCTTGGGGCCCAGTTACATGTTAGGGATTAGAAGAGTCCAATACCCTTTAAATTAGATCTATAATCACAAACTTCCTGATAAATGCAATAAGCAGAAAAGACCTCCAAAATTATCCCCACAGGCAAAACTACTGCTAGTTTGTGATGCTTGCTCAGAGCATCCAGAACTGCGGTTATCATGTTACCACCCTAACTCAGCGAGAAAGGCTTGCTGGTGCTAAAATGTGTGGGAGCTCCCTGCCCCCTATCTGTTAGCCACCCCAGACAAATGTCTCAGGACTATGCCAGCCCATACTTTGCCTTGCACATTAACACTCAGTGTACCCCAGTTCCTGAACTTCCCAAGAGTGCCCTCCTCAGGAACACTGGTGTCCAGCCCGTCACTGGACACTCACAGTAATTACCAAGTCTGCTGCCTCCAAAGAGACAGTGTACAGACCAGCTTACTTGATTCAACTGAGAAGATACCCTTTCCTTAATATCATACTGAGACGATGTTATAGTAAAAGGAGAATAAGTTTATTAACGATGAACGGAGATTCACAGATGCAAATGAGTATTGAGTAAGAATAATGGAAACAATGACGCTTACAAATAAAACAAGAACATGTTTCTAAGACACCAATCACAACTTTTAACAGGCTAAGACCTGTATTTAAGATAAGTTTCTCACCTAAAGCAACCTCTTGTCATTGTCAGCTCCAGGCCAGGATCCAACTTTCATGGATGCAAAAAGAACTGTCCCTTTTGCTCCCTCAGTGGGATAACCAAGGAATTCTTTTTCCTTCTTCTTATACTCCAGCAAACTTTTGAAATGTATCTCCACATAAGATCCTCCTTCCCTGCTACTTGTGTTCCAGTATACTTACATCATGCTGCTTTCTCATCCTCCTGTTGACTTTTTCTTCCTCTTAACCTCAAATGCAAATGAACTCCCATTGTATTTGGCTAATCCTGCCTAATTTACATCAGAGATCTAGGTAGACAGGTAAATAAACACTTCTTTGTCTGGGAAAAAATTGTTCATCAACCCTGCCTGATTAAACTATGTAAACATATTTTAGTAAATACATACAATTTTTTGAATAGCACTCATGCATACATCTCTCAATGATTATGATGACCACTATGCTATAGGCTTTCATTTGATATCTTACACCACCTTCTTTACAGACAAATACCATGACAGTAATGTGTTAGGTGTAGTTTGTCAGGCCTTGGCAGGAGTTGTTGACAGAATAATGAACTCCCAATGGGCCTCTGTGTCACACAGTTATAGTGTCTGAAGCAGGACAAGACCATTAATTGATACAGAAAGCAGAAAGAACAGAAGAGGTGGCAGTGGTGGAAAATTCTTTAACCCTGACCTGCACGGATCATCCACCCTCAGGAAATCAGTCTTCTTTAAAAATATGTCTTGATTAGGCACCGAAAATCAATAGATTTAAAAAAAATCTTGGCCCACATTTGTAGGTAGAATCGGATACTATAATACACAAAATATTCAGTGCAATTAGTCTTCATTAAGGGCTTGTCAGTTTTAATTTTCAAACATTTTCATCCATCCAATTTAAAACTCTAATATGAGAGATGAAGTGTAAACTTCTTGTGACTCTCAACCTTTCCTTCTCTGCTCTTAAAGAAGTCCTCTCCCATTTTCTCTGCCTTCTCCTGATGAGTGACAAAAGAGATCCCCTTACTCCAGTGGGTGGAACATAGCTAAGATAATTTTTTTTCCCCACTGAGAGTCTGCTGACTCATCCATAGGGGATGTTAGTGCAGAGGAAGTCATAGCAGAGAATACTACATTTTTCACTGGCTTCTGTCCAGATATAGATGGAGAAGGGAGTCGGAAAAACAACTGGGTTTGTTGAAAGTAGCAGTTCATCTACTTCATGTAAAAGTTGCCTAAAAGCTTTGGCCACAAAGTACAGGAAATGCAGCGAAGTTTTATGCATGTGAAAGTAAGGAGTCGGAAACAGTTGCTAGAACCTGTTACAGCATAGGCAGGTGCTAGTCCAAGCTTCTAGTCACATCCCTGCCTATGCCTCTGAATATAGATGGACAACATAGAATCATAGAATCTCAGGGTTGGAAGGGACCTCAGGAGGTCATCTAGTCCAACCCCCTGCTCAAAGCAGGACCAACCCCAACTAGATCATCCCAGCCAGGGCTTTGTCAAGCCTGACCTTAAAAACCTCTAAGGAAGGAGATTCCACCACCTCCCTAGGTAACCCATTCCAGTGCTTCACCACCCTACTAGTGAAAAAGTTTTTCCTAATATCCAACCTAAACCTCCCCCTCCGCAACTTGAGACCATTACTCCTTGTTCTGTCATCTTCTACCACTGAGAACAGTCTAGATCCATCCTCTTTGGAACCCCCTTTTAGGTAGTTGAAAGCAGCTATCAAATCCCCCCTCACTCTTCTCTTCTGCAGGCTAAACAATCCCAGTTCCCTCAGCCTCTCCTCATACGTCATGTGCTCCAGCCCCCTAATCATTTTTGTTGCCCTCCGTTGGACTCTTTCCAATTTATCCACATCCTTCTTGTAGTGTGGGGCCCAAAACTGGACACAGTACTCCAAATGAGGCCTCACCAGTGCCGAATAGAGGGGAATAATCACGTCCCTCGATCTGCTGGAAATGCCCCTACTTATACAGCCCAAAATGCCGTTAGCCTTCTTGGCAACAAGGGCACACTGTTGAATCATATTCAGCTTTTTGTCCACTGTAACCCCTAGGTCCTTTTCTGCAGAACTGCTGCCCAGCCATTCGGTCCCTAGTCTGTAGCAGTGCATGGGATTCTTCTGTCCTAAGTGCAGGACTCTGCACTTGTCCTTGTTGAACCTCATCAGATTTCTTTTGGCCCAATCCTCTAATTTGTCTAGGTCCCTCTGTATCCTGTCCCTACCCTCCAGCGTATCAACCACTCCTCCCAGTTTAGTGTCATCTGCAAACTTGCTAAGGGTGCAGTCCACACCATCCTCCAGGTCGTTGATGAAGATATTGAACAAAACCGGCCCCAGCACCGACCCTTGAGGCACTCCACTTGATACCGGCTGCCAACTAGACATGGAGCCATTGATCACTACCCGTTGAGCACGACCATCCAGCCAGTTTTCTATCCACCTTACCGTCCATTCATCCAGCCCATACTTCTTTAACTTGCTGGCAAGAACACTGTGGGAGACTGTATCAAAAGCTTTGCTAAAGTTAAGAAATAGCACATCCACTGCTTTCCCCTCATCCACAGAGCCAGTTATCTCATCATAGAAGGCAATTAGGTTAGTCAGGCATGACTTGCCCTTGGTGAATCCATGCTGACTGTTCCTGATCACTTTCCCCTCCTTTAAGTGGTTCAGAATTGATTCCTTGAGGACCTGTTCCATGATTTTTCCAGGGACTGAGGTGAGACTGACTGGCCTGTAGTTCCTCGGATCTTCCTTCTTCCTTTTTAAAGATGGGCACTACATTAGCTTTTTTCCAGTCATCCGGGACCGCCCCCGATTGCCATGATTTGTCAAAGATAATGGCCAATGGCTCTGCAATCACATCGGTCAACTCCTTTACCACCCTCGGATGAAGTGCATCCGGCCCCATGGACTTGTGTTCGTCCAGCTTTTCTAAATAGTCCCGAACTACTTCTTTCTCCACAGAGGGCTGGTCACCTCCTCCCCATACCGTGCTGCGGAGCGCAGCCGCCTGGGAGCTGACCTTGTCTGTGAAGACAGAGGCAAAAAAAGCATTGAGTACACTAGCTTTCTCCACATCCTCTGTCACTAGGTTCCCTCCCTCATTCAGTAAGGGGCCCACACTTTCCTTGACCTTCTTGTTGCTCACATACCTGAAGAAACCCTTCTTGTTACTCCTAACATCTCCAGCTAGCTGCAACTCCAAGTGTGATTTGGCCTTCCTAATTTCACTCCTGCATGCCTGAACAATATTTTTATACTCCTCCCTGGTCATTTGTCCAATCTTCCACTTCTTGTAAGCTGCTTTTTTGTGTTTAAGACGAGCAAGGATTTCACTGTTAAGCCAAGCTGGTCGCCTGCCATATTTACTTTTCTTTCTACACATCGGGATGGTTTGTTCCTGCAACCTCAATAAGGTTTCTTTAAAATACAGCCAGTTTTCCTTGACTCCTTTCCCCCTCATGTTATTCTCCCAGGGGACCTTGCCCATCAGTTCCCTGAGGGAGTCCAAGTCTGCTTTTCTGAAGTCCAGGCTCTGTATTCTACTGTTCTCCTTTCTTCCTTGTGTCAGGATCCTGAACTCGACCATCTCATGGTCACTGCCTCCCAGGTTCCCATCCACTATTGCTTCCTCTACTATTTCTTCGCTGTTTGTGAGCAGCAGGTCAAGAAGAGCTTTTCCCCTAGTTGGTTCCTCCAGCACTTGCACCAGGAAATTGTCCCCTACACTTTTCAAAAACTTCCTGGATTGTCTGTGGACCGCTGTATTGCTCTCCCAGCAGATATCGGGGTGATTAAAGTCACCCATGAGAACCAGGGCCTGTGATCTAGTAACTTCTGTTAGTTGCTGGAAGAAAGCCTCGTCCACCTCATCCCCCTGGTCTGGTGGTCTGTAGCAGACTCCCACCACGACATTACCCTTGTTGCTCACACTTCTGAGAGTCTCTGGATTAAATTGAGGTTTTTCTGCAGTTTCATACTGGAGCTCTGAGCAGTCATACTGCTCTCTTACATACAATGCAACTCCCCCACCTTTTCTGCCCTGCCTATCCTTCCTGAACAGTTTATATCCATCCATGACAGTACTCCAATCGTGTGAGTTATCCCACCAAGTCTCTGTTGTTCCAATTACATCATAATTCCTTGACTGTGCCATCTTCAGATGAATACTGATAAGCTTAAAAAAAATTGGGTGGGGATTTGGTGATCCAGACAAGGTGCAGAAGAGACTTCCAAATGCCTGAACCCATGTTTTCAGATGAAATGCTACTGAGCTAACCCACCATTCCACTGGACCTCTTTCATAGCCTCTTTCTTTTCTCTAACAAAAAGGGGGTTTCCCTTCTAATTTCTTGATCTCTGATTTAAATACACACATACAAATACTCTGCCTCTGTTGCAGGACAATGGCTTTGTATACATTTTGGGATGCAACTGCTCCATATTTTCAAGTTACCATTTGGTGTGTTTCCATACTTTGTTATTTAACAAGCAGATAGAGTATTTTGGCATGGCTGCTATTTTCTTGTGTCTTAGGAAGGCATTTTATGCTCTTGTCAGCACTTACTCAGTTACAATGAGCTGGATCCCTCAGTTGCACCAGTGAGTACTAAACAGGAGTAGCTGCACTACTGTGAATGAGTGCTCACCAACACAAGTAAGGGCTACATGATCTGTAGCCTTTTGTAACTGAGCCATTCATGACCAGTAGTGTGGGATCAAGTCCTACTCCAGTTGAAGTAAATGGCAGAATTGCCATGCTCTTCCACTGAAGCAGGATCAGCTTCCTGCTGCTTTCCAAATCTCACTGCTCAAAGAACAATCTGTTATAGTACAGATGGCCTTGACCTGCAGAGATAGATGTAAAATTAACTTCACCTACTCTCCCCCGACAAAAAAATAATAATCTGACACAATGCTAGAAGACAGCAGAAACTTTTACCACTGAAGCAGCATCTTCCCCATTTTCTACTGTAGCTGCAATTTGCCACAGAATAATCTATACAGAACTGATTGCTGGGAGTTCATAATTTGTATTTAAAGATGCTCTATTGTTGACCGGCTTCTTGTATGATCTGTTATCTCAAATACATGGGGACAGGCTGCTAAGTTGTTTGGCAAATTTTAGCAAGCCATTCCTTATAAACCAGAGTACAGGTTCTCTCTCAGAATGCGATCTTCCAACTAGCTGTTGATTTTAGCTATATATGAGTACTGTAATTGCAACTTGTAGGCCAGATATCATCCTAGATGCTAGAACTAGAGGTGTTGGGGGTGCGGTAATAACAACCCAAAAACATGGTTTCTGCCTTCAGCACCCCCACTACAAATATTATTCCAGCATCACTGGGTGTCATCTGGCTCAGATGTAGGATTTCACTGTAAACCCAAATGGTAATTACAGGAAGTAATTTGCTGTTCAGGTAAATGCTGAGCTACTGTGGTAGCATTTTCTTTAAGTTCTGCCAGTTGTAAAGTCTCCCATAAAAGTGAATTATGTTTGTTTCAATATACAATAAAACAACAGAATAGCAAATAATTATACCCATGACTCCAGATAACGTGTTTGTTGTTGTGGCAGTTCAATATTTGAAGAAAGAAAACATTGTGGACGATAAAGTGCACTTGAAAGAGCCGAATAAAACTAAGCAGCTACTAGTTTTGCAACAAATCATGTTATTTCATAAATAATGTGTGATATTTTTATACAGAGTAATATCACCAGGTAATACACACACACTTTAATTTCATTAGCAGCTCATTGCTTTTTTAAATAATGTATTTGTTTTTACTTAGTGCCCGCATACATCCTCTCTCATATAATAGTTAAACTGCAGTACTGTTTTTTTGAAGTTATAATTTCTATAAAAATGAAATATCTAATGCCAGGTACCAACATCCTTTAACACATTTTTTTAGGTCAAAAGGACTGACAAATATCAATAGAAGTGATGGTATTTCTGTTTATTGTACTGATTTTAAGTTACTTTGCCAAGCCCAACCAATTTTAAGTTACCACTTTGATATCCTACCATTCCCTCTGTTTGACATGTGGTTTTCTCCAACATATGGAGGTAATATTCCATATTCCACTTAGTACCTCTTGTTAAATCCCCAATTTTACTGCAGTTCTTGGTTCTTGCAGCCTCTATTTAGTTTGCTAAATCCAATTTGACTCTTTTATGGGATGCCCAGGTCCGTCATAGCAACTGCTTCTAAAGCCACATTTTCAAAAAAAGATTGGCTACATGAATATCCACTGCTTTCCAGTGGGGTTACCATCAAAAAAATAAGATATGGTATCCTGAGCTTCCGTCGCTAAATCTGGTAGGTACCACTGCTATGAAATATGACAGCTTCCAGATGTTATATTGCACAGGAATTCTCAGATTAAGACAATTCTGTGACAGTTTAAGTGACCAAATCATCCAGAATGCTGATTTTTATGTATTTTCTTGTGACAATGCTTCCAGGGCCTGATCCCGAAAGACGCTGAGCATCTCATACGAGGTGCTGAGTGCCCTCAAGTCCTTTCAAAAAATCAGATGTTTCAAATGAGATTTAGAAACTTGTATCAAGTATCTTAGATCCCTGATGTTTAAGGCCACAAGAATTTAAGCTCTGGGGCATTGGTAACTGAAGATACTCTGTGTTTAGAGATGTGTTAGCCATAGGCACAGCAGTTGAGGAAATTAGTATACTTAGGATGGGAAATCCCTTTAATACCCACACTAATTAGATCAGAATTGTCTTTGAGGAGAAATATAGCTAATGTAGAGAACATATTGGTTTCCAATAGTCTTCATGCCTGAGCAGAAACATCTGCTAAGAAAACTAATCATACTGAAGTGAATATTTTAATTAGAGATCCAACTGAGATTCAGAAGATTAAAATATGAAGTAAGGAACCCAACCCCTCTATATTAATTGGAAGTATAACAGGGGTCTCAATACACAGCTTTTAAGTGCTGTACTGATGATCCTGCACCCTTAAGATAAATAGTTTTCCATAAATCTCTGTGGAAATAGGATCATGCCCTAAGCATTCAACCTACCACTAAATTACATGAAAGTCTTTGAACAGTGATGGCTGCTCCCACTGTTTCAATTTGGTGGTATACCTTTGACTAAGGGTATTATTTCCTCACCAGCTAAATTGTGGCTTCCATGTATATTATTTAAAGACATCCAAGAGCTTAGCTGTGTGCTAAGATTTATTTTGGGCAGGAAAGTTTTCACCTGTTGTTCCAAAGAGACTGATGCTGCCTACTGATCTTCTGGGAGCCAGTTTTCCATACTTCAGACCCTTTCCCAAATTCTTCATGCAGTTCATTGGCTATATTATGTATTTTAATAAATTTAAATATATTCCCATTGAGCAAAAAGAGTGACTGGCAGCCTTCCTATGTCTTCCCTCCCATTTAAACATAACTCCTTCCAACTAGGTATTTGTTCTAACCCATTGTTTGCTGCCTCCCCGGTAAAGTCATCTTACATTGCCCATTACACACTTTCTCTATTAACTACTAAAAAACATTCCAGACTTTTCACCATGGCTTATTCTTTTTATATTTTATTTTGGGCATTTCATTATTTTCTTAGTGGACAGTTCTTGTTTAATGCCCTTTGCTAGTTTATTATTAATTATTTTTATTTTTGTAGCACCTAGCAGCCCAAAAATGCAGGATCTTGTGCTAGGCACTTGACCAACACAGAACAAAGACAGCCCCTGTCCCAAAGAGCTTACAATTTTAGGCACTAGTTTTGGGAACCCCCAGTTTTCCCCCCATCCCTCCTCCCCCATTTGCAAGGTTCCCATTTTCTGAAATTATATCCTATGAGAGACTGGATTCCACTTTTGTCTACGCCAGTGTTTCCCAAACTTGGGACACCGCTTGTCCAGGGAAAGCCCCTGGTGCACCCGGCCGGTGTGTTTACCTGCCCCGTCTGGCCGATCGCGGCTCCCACTGGCCGCGGTTCACTGTGCCTGGCCAATGGGGGCTGCGGGACGTGGTGCAGGCCGAGGGATCCCGCAGCCCCCATTGGCCAGGCACAGCGAACTGTGGCCAGTGGGAGCCGTGATTGGCCGAACCAGCGGGACGCGGCAGGTCAATACACCAGCCGGGCACGCCAGGGGCTTTCCCTGAACAAGTGGTGTCCCCAGTTTGGGAAACACTGGTCTACACTATTAATTATACAAGCTTCTCAAACTAAATTATCTAATCACAAGTTTATGAAAAGCCTTGATTGCCCCATTCGATGTCCTAACTAGGAAGGATCCCTTGATTAGAGCAGGAACAGAGTTTGGGATTTTCTTGATTACCTCAGATTTGTAGGGAAGTGTTCAGATCTATTCTGTCAATTTCCACCTCCAGTATTATGGAAACAATATATTGTGTGTCTAAGGGTATGTCTACACTACGGTACTAGTTCGATTTCTGTGAAACCAAACTTGTGAACCCGATATTTCCAGGTCGATTGTTCGAATCCACACCAGGGATGTTTATTCGAATGTCCGAGTCCACAGTAGGGGGGCAAGCGTCGACATTGCAAGCGGTGCACTGTGGGTAGCTATCCCACAGTTCCCGCAGTCCCGCCTGCCCACTGGAATTCTGGGTGTAGCCCCCAGTGCCTTGTGGGAACGAAATTGTGTCAAGGGTCGGTATACGTACATTTCGTCACTCGACCCACACTTCCGCCTTCCCTACGTGAAAGCGCCGGCGGGGAATGAATTCGCACCCTTTTCCTGTGGCTGATAGCTCGGACGCCACTGGACAGTGAGCATGGAGCCCTCTGCGATTATCGCAGATGTTCTGTCCGTAGCCAACAACTCGCGCCTTATAGCACACCTTTTCCAGACTCTGATGCAGAGAAATCGGGAGAGGAGACAACGTAATCTCCGGGAGTACTTAAACTGTGAAAGGGGCATTGATCTCTTGCAAAGCGCTGGACCCCGGACCCTAGACATCATGGTGACAATGGGTCACGTTGATCCCATGGAACGGCGATGCTGGGCAAGGGAAACAAGCACTGACTGGTGGGACCGCATAGTGCTGCAGGTATGGGATGAGTCCCAGTGGCTGCGAAACTTTCGGATGCGTAAGTGCACTTTTATGGAACTTTGTGAGTTGCTGTCCCCTGCCCTGAAGCGCCAGGACACCCGGATGCGAGCTGCCCTCACTATCCAGAAGCGAGTGGCCATAGCCCTGTGGAAGCTTGCAACCCCTGACAGCTACCGGTCAGTAGCGAACCAATTTGGAGTGGGCAAGTCTACCGTGGGGGTTGCTGTGATGCAGGTAGCCCGTGCAATCGTTGACCTTCTGCTCCACAAAGTAGTGACCCTGGGAGACGTGCAGGCGATCATAGATGGCTTCGCTGCAATGGGATTCCCAAACTGCGGTGGGGCCATAGATGGGACACATCCCTATCCTGGGACCGGAGCACCAGGGCGGCCAGTATATTAACCGAAAGGGCTATTTTTCTATGGTTCTGCAAGCACTAGTGGACCACAAAGGACGTTTTACAAACATCAATGTTGGGTGGCCAGGAAAGGTTCATGATGCTCGTGTTTTCAAGAACTCTGGTCTGTTTAGACGCCTGCAACAGGGGGTTTATTTCCCCGACCACAAAATCACTGTTGGGGAGGTGGAGATGCCAACAGTGATCCTGGGGGACCCTGCCTACCCGCTAATGCCATGGCTCATGAAGCCATACACGGGAGCCCTGGACACTGAAAAGGAGCTCTTTAATTACCGCCTCAGCAAGTGCAGAATGGTGGTGGAGTGTGCCTTTGGCCGTCTCAAGGCAAGATGGCGAAGCTTACTTACTCGCTCCGACCTCAGCCCTAAAAATATCCCCATTGTGATTGCGGCGTGCTGTGTGCTCCACAATCTCTGTGAGATCAAGGGGGAGACATTTATGCAGGGCTGGGAGGTTGAGGCAAATCGACTATCAGCAGATTACGCTCAGCCAGACACCAGAGCCATTCGAAGATCACAGCGGGAGGCGGTCCGCATCCGGGAAGCTTTGAAAGCTCGCTTCCAGACAGAGCGGGTTAACCAGTGACTGCTACACTTCCGTAAACAGATACTGGACCTTCCCCTGTCCCTTTACACATGTCCCGTTGCCCATCCTCCCATTACCAACCGCCTTCCCCCTACTTGGATCAACGCTGCAAAGTCACAATAAAGGAAAGATTTTTTTGTTTGAACCTGTTCCTGTACTTCTTCTTGGGTAATGATTATCACTGTGTAGGCATACGGCGGTTGGGGGGCGGTTTGGTTGGGGGACACTTCCCTTCAAAGGGGAAGCTGTTGATCCTGCCCAAAGCGCAGTGCCAAGAGGTGTTCCGCTTGCTTAAAGGGACCATCAACCTCTCCTAATCCCATGTGTGTGTGGTGGTGTCTATGTGCCTTGTACGTATTGAGTATCGCCAATGGATCACACAGTGCATTGATCTATCCAGCAGGCTACTGTCAGCCGCAAAAGATCAGCGACCACCCTCCCCAAACATACAGTGCACCACCCAACCCTACGTTTAGAATGTAGAAACCAGCACAACGAAGGAAAGGTGTGCTTAATGCATGCAATGTGTACTGTGCTTGTCACTTCAGCAGTTAACCTGTCTGCACCCTCGTTTGTGGTCCCATTCTCTGCACTTAAAAACCATGTTAACCACTACCCAGAGATACAAATGGTCCCATTTAAAACACTCAGGGAAACATTGGTGAACCAAAAAACAAGATTTATTCAACAAAACAGAAACTTAACATGGAACCTGGGAAGGGAGGTGCTCAGGGGTGCTGCTAGATGGAGAGGAGGGAAAAGTCTATGGTTTTGGGAATGACAGCCTTCTGCTACTGCAGCGGTCTGCAGGGGTGGATTGAGTATTTCCACGCACCCTGGCTCCCCTTGTCCTAGTGACTTTTGGGGAGGAAGCCACTGGACTTGGTGGCGGGGGAGGGCGGCTTGAAAGAACGTACAGAGGCGCTCTTTCCTCATGTCTCCTGTCCTGGAGAATATCCACTAGGCGCCGGAGCGTGTCTGTTTGCTCCCTCATTATTCCCAGCATTGTTTGGGTCGCCTGCTGATCCTCCTGCCGCCACCTGTCCTCGCACGCTTCAGCCCTCTGCTCCCGTTCCCTGGCTGCTCGCTCGTACCGTGCGAAGTCCTCTCTGCGCTGTGCCACCTCCCTCTGTGACAGCATCACTAATTCCGAGAACATGTCGTCCCTGGTTCTCTTTTTGCGCAGCCTTATCTGGACTAGGCCATGGGTGGGAGAAGCACTGGTAGGGCGGGAGACAGTCACAGCTGTGGGATAAATGAAAGGGAGTGAATTCCTCAGAATGATACTTTTTCAAGAACAAGGACCATACTCTTTCACCGTGAATAGGACCAAAGACAGTGCCTATCACATGTACACGTACTACAAGGTCAAATACTATGCCTTAAGGCTGAGTGAGTGTCTGGGGTCCCGGTATACGGATCCCAGAAGCCTTGCCGTACACAGAAAATCACCTCTCTGACAACCATGGTAAGGTGCTTACTTTGGACTGCTGCGAGATTGCTTCACAGCACTGCTCTACTCCCATGTCTCCCTCAGTGTTCCTGGCGGCGGTCAGTAACTGCTGCTGGCCAAACCGATAATCTACGGCGGCCGTCCTAAACCCCCCCCACCCCGTCCGCGTTGCCGCTCCAGGGAACCAAAAATGCCCGCGAACCGCTCAGTGTGAACGGCTCGCCTACCCTTCCCCCCCCTCAGCGTGGCCGCTCCAGGGAACCAAAAATGCCCGCGAACCGCTCAGCGTGAACGGCTCGCCTACCCTTCCCCCCCTCAGCGTGGCCGCTCCAGGGAACCAAATATGCCCGCGAACCGCTCAGCGTGAACGGCTCGCCTACCCTTCCCCCCCTCAGCGTGACCGCTCCAGGGAACCAAATATGCCCGCGAACCGCTCAGCGTGAACGGCTCGCCTATCCTATCCCCGGTTTAGCGTTGCCGGTCCCCGGGACTGTCCCTACCCGCGCACCGATATGTACTACTGGTTTTGCTCCCGACCCCCTACCACCACACGTTAACGTAAACAGCCGGGTGTCTGTCTGTAAGGGGAAAAGGAAGCATGCAGTATACTAATTATACCACTCATTCGAACCAGGACCCCATGACTGATATCACTCTGATGAGGATTACGGAGACAGAGAAAATCTGCATGCTGAGTCAATGCAAGCAAACCCCGGGGCCGTATGCTGCCATGCTATGCAAGGCAATGATACCAGAGTACCTGCTGCTCGCATGGCGCGGGAAAGTATCCTACCATGGAGGAGACAATAAGGCAGCTCTCCCAGTGAACGTGCTAAACAAGCTATCGCTGTACCTTCAAGACAGCTTCTCTGAGATCTCTGCTGGTGATTACACCTCTATCCCCATACATATTGACAGACTTTTCGAATAGTTGCACGGGAAAGCGACTGCAAGGTGAAGCGCATAAGGCCAATGAAGCCAGAGTTACAGAGCGCTAACACACCATAACTATTGTATTGAAAATAAATGTCTAAAACACTGACCTGATGATCCCTCTCCTGATTCCTGGTCAGGAATGCTGCCCTGGGAGTGTTCGAAGGGCAGCGCAGTCAGGGTCAGGAATAGTTCCTGGCTGTCGGGGAAATCTCCAGGGTGACCGCTTTCGATTGCCTCGTCCCCCTGCCCTCCTTCCTCTTCTTCGCCGTCAGCGAAAACCTCCTCCGATGTGTCCGTAGAATGGACCCCATCATCGGTGTCCACGGACACTGGTGGGGTAGTTGTTGCCGCACCACCGAGCATGGCGTGCAATGCCTCGTAAAATCGGCAAGTCTGAGGCGCTGAGCCGGAGCGTCCGTTGGACTCTTTGGTCTTTTGGTACGCCTGACGTAGCTCCTTGATTTTGACGCGGCACTGCGTAGCATCCCGGCTGTACCCTCTCTCCGTCATAGCCTGTGAAATCTTCTCGTAAATTTTGGCATTCCGTCTTTTTGAACGGAGCTCGGCTAGGATCGATTCATCGCCCCACACAGCGATCAGATCCAAAACCTCACGATCACTCCATGTTGGAGCCCTCTTTCTATTCAGTGATGGCATCGAAACCACCGCTGTAGAGCTCTGCATCATTGCCAGTGCTGCTGAGCTCGCCACTATGTCCAAAGAGGCAATGGGATTCAAAATGGCCACAGAGGAAAAAGCATTCAAATTTTTGCGGGGATTTCTCTGAGTGGCAGGTCAGAGCATCCGAGTACACAACACTGCCCTGAGCGTCCACCAAGTGGTGCACTGTGGGATAGCTCCCGGAGCTATTAGCGTCGAATTCCGTCCACAGTACCTCGCATTCGACATGCCCATTTCGAATTTGGCGCTACTCCCCTCGTCAGGGTGGAGTACCGAAATCGATTCAAGGAGCCCTTAATGTCGAAATAAACTGCTTCCTAATGTGGACGGGTGAGGGATTACATCGAGTTAACGCTGATAAATTCGACATAAAGTCCTAGTGTAGACCTGGCCTAGGACTTTAATTCCTCCATTTTAGATAGGCAAGGAAAGATCTTGGGGCTTTTAGAAAGGCATGTTACATATCAAAAATATTTCAGGCTGCAATTTAGACAGAAGTACAATATTATTATTCATGGGCCTGCAGTTGTGCCTCAGCTCTCTGGCTGCACATCTGTGATTTTTTTGTGAATGGCATTCAAGCATGAAAGCCTGTTGACCCATTTATTTTTCTCCTTGAGGAATACTGGCAGCTGAATAAATAGCCTAGGTGGTTTCCATCATACAATTTATTTATAGTTCACAAAGCTAAACTTCTTTATAAGACTTAAATCTATCCTGACATTATACTTTCTGATCTTTACATTATGTACATTTTTGATCATAACATAACATTCTGTTGCTTTCAATGTTATTCATTGGACCAGTTTCACGTGAAGACTCAGAAAGTGTGAAACTCCATCACTGAACTTTACCAGAGGAACTTCATCTATTCTACTGGTCAAAGACTGGACTTTTAGGACAGATTGTTTTATTGTGATCAAGTAAAGTTTATTGTGCTCTGTTGATTTTTTTTAAGATACATTTTTTAAGAAGACAGGAGGAAGAAAAGGAGGAGCTGCACTACAACACTGGAGAAATGGAGATTGAATTGCAACTGAAGGATGGAGAGGCAAAGCTGTAAGATTAACAACAACAAGAAAGCCTAGTGAAACATGCAACAAGATGAGAATAAACCCTACAAGTGTGGAACCATCTTCCAGCACAGATCTCCAGTATATGCTGCTGATGGGAACCAAGCCGACAAGACCTTACAGCAGTAATTTGGGCACAAGAGGTGATTAATTTAGTGGTGTATAATCAGCTTCCTATTATTTAATCGAATTTGTCAGACTTGTCCCTCTGCGTCAGCTTTTTCTAGCAACGTGGAAAGGCTGCTTGGCTAACTCTATGAGAACTTAAGGGGTCTGTTTTTGAGGCTTACAGTTGTCACCAAGACTCCTTCAGGGTGTCACTGAACAGGGGGGGGGACAATAAACTTGTGGTGCCGCAAGCTTGGAGTCAAGTCTAACACACACTGCAAAACTAGCCTTTGGTGGGTTCCCACTGCAGACCCCTACTGGGTTGCTCTTGCTCCCCAAGGGTAGTAGAGTCACTCATTTCTCTCTCCTCAGGGGCTTAATCAAAGAGCTATTTTTTGTAAACAAAATTTCAACTAGCTCTACCTATGGCACAGTCTCTGTTTTCCTGGTGATTTAAAAACAAAAACCCACAAGAAATGGAAGCCTGCAGGTTCATTTCATTTTACCATGGTTTGTGTAGCATATCTATAAGGAGCAATGCAAAGATATGAACTATCACGAGCTCCAAAGACAAGGTAGGTGAGGTAATGTCTTTATATTAAGACCATATTTTTTAGTGTGTAGTAAAGTTATGAATTTAAGCTCCCAGCTCATCTTTTGAAAGTGTTGTGCAGGTTTCCTTTGAGGATGAGAACCAATTGTTCACAAAGTGATCACTCTATAGTTGAACTATGCTCACCCACAGGTGATATGTATTTTTGTCTTTTATCTTTTTCCTGTGTGAGTTCATTCGAGAGCGTAGTGATCGGTTTCATTCACATAGTTATTATTGGGAAATTTAGTGCACTGAATGAGAAACACCACATGTTGTGATCGGCATGTGTAGGACATATGGTATTATCAAACAACTACAGCACATACTCGATGGGAACCCCATCCTGAAAGAAATTTCTGAACCTCTTCTTCTGGACTTCGAACAACCCCCCAATCTCTCCAAGCTCATCATCAGAAGCAAGCTCCCCACAGACCAGGACGCCAACTCGAAGCAGCACCAGATGCTGCCAGGACAACAGCTGCAAAACCTGCAGACATAGCTCCACTGCCACAATAATCAATACCGCCCACACCACATCATTCAAGATCCATGGGTCCTACACATGCCTATCACATGTGGTGTACCTCAACCAGAGCACTAAATGCCCAACAACAACTATGTGGGTGAAAGCAGACAATCACTAAGTTCTCAAATGAATTCACACAGGAAAATGATAATAGACAAAAACACCCTCTCACCTGTGGGTGAGCACTTTTCCCAGAGCAATCACTTTATAGCTGACCTATCAGTCCTCATCCTCAAAGGAAACCTGCACAACACTTTCAAAAGATGAGCCTTCAAGCTTAAATTCATAACTTTGCTTGACCTAAAAAATAATGGTCTTAATAAAGACACTGGACTTACGACTTATTGCAACAATCTTCTGCTACATTATCTGTTCGACCTTGTACTTAGCTGTGATCCCCTGAGTACCTTTCCCAGACCTGAAGAAGAGCTCTGTGTAGCTCAAAAGCTTGTCTCTCTCTCCCCAACACATGTTGGCCCAATAAAGATATTCCCTCACCCAGCCTGTCTCTCTAATATCCTGGAGCTGACAAAGCTACATCAACACTACATATGAACTCCAAAAATCAGTTCTGTGTCTGACAAGGAAAATTATGTACGTAGAAATATTGCTCGGTCCATAGTTGATGGCAAACCCCCTATTTCCAAACAGATCAGCGAGAGATATTAGCCTGAGGCATCTCATTTCTGTTAAGTCACCTACATTCTTCATCTCTTCCATTTGCAGAAGATACAACCCACAGACATAAGCACAAGCTCTGTGGCTACCGATGGCAGTAAGTCCATTATGGAGTTACATTTCAGTGTGTTAACATTATACCATGAAGTGAACACTATGTAGTCAACCATATACAGTCTGTTTGGAAATGCATAGTTAGGTCTTCAATGGGAGCACAATTTCTTTCACTTATATAACTTTATACAATCAGCTAAATATAGGACAGCTCCTTTAGAACAACTTCAGTACTGGAGATACTGGGTCATTGAAGTGTACCTCATCCAATTAGAGATCATTGAAAGTGGTCACCAAGCAAAAAGCCAGCTATGGCAAGTGGGAGCAAGTTCATTATTTTCTACCTAAGTTCATTCACAGTTAAGCATGTGGTTAATAGTTAATGCTGCTGATGGCGTCTGTCTTCTGTGGTACATGCAATGCAAACCATCTCCTTTTAATCAGAATGAAGCTGGATTGGTTCCTCGCTTATGCTGTCCCTTTGTAGAGGCTTCAGAAGACAAGGCCAAAGAAAGATTAAAACTTAGTCTGTATAACAATGGTGGGGGAGCCAGAAAGTGCTGAGAAAAATAGCTGCTGGCACTGTACATAAGAGCCGCATGGCTGTGACATGTCTGATCTTGACTAGAGATACTGTATGGGAGGCTAGAAAGACGAGGACCACAATAAGAGCATATTTTTATTGTTACTGTTTTCCTGTTTGCTATCCCTTCTCCTGTATGCTTGGCATTCAGTCACATAAATTAAGGAGTACTAGGTCAATCACCATAAAATATGTTTAACATTCTTTGGTAATGTTTTTTCTGCCAATAGCAAACTATTGTTTCAGGCTGAATAGCATGCCCATGACCCCGATTTTGGCAGGTGGGTTGTGGCTTTGATGCCCTACCAAATTTTTAATGTTTGTTGATAGAAGGAGGAAGTAAAGTGGTATCCACGTCACAAACCATGAAGATCTGTTAGTCGGTAGGATAAGCAGCAGAGTAAAACATTATTCCACACAGTCATTTTGACTGGAAATAAAATTTTGGTTGATTGTTTGCTTGTGGGGTATCGCTTCCTATATGGTGAGTGAGAAACACAGCCAGTGACCACACAGACTGCAGAAAGACTTGTGGTATATGCAGAACTACTCTGTAGTCAGATGTCAAGTCTCCCAAGGGTCTCCTTAAGCAACTGAACACAGCACTGTAATCCAAGTAGCAGAGGTTGTTTCAATGGGTAGAATAGTCGGGGTCTCGGATTATCAGCCCTGTATTTTCCACATTGGTCTCTGCCAGAATGCAATCATCCAAGGTTACCAATTCCAAAACAGGCACAGCTTCAGCATTTCAGGGTCCGCACAACAGAATAGGATATTTGGGACTTTACAGGTCTAAGTAGCCTGTAATGACAGTTCTGGATTGTGCCTGTTCTTAATCCAGATTTACTGTAAGCATTGCTAGTTTGTGGTTGAGAGGAGCAGCTGGGCAGCAGGCAGTAAAAAATGTGGGGTCATCCAGCCAGACCAATGATCACACCTGATGGCTCAACACCACAATGTACTCAGAGCTCTGGTGCTTAATTCCCTACACAGCTCAGCCACATAGGGCTTTCCAGCATTTCAAATAATTGGTTATTCTAAGAATGGCACGGCTGGTATTTTCAGAGAGTCATAGATTCCAAGGCAAGAAGTGACCACTGTTTACCATCTACTCTGACCTCCTGTACAACACAGATCATGAACATTCCCAAAATAACTCCTAGAGCAGATCTTTTAGAAAAAACATCTAATCTTGAATTAAAAGTGGTCAGTGATGGAGAATCCACTGCAATGCTTAGTAAATAGTTCCCATGGCTAACAAGTCTCACTGTTAAAATTTATGTCTTATTTCCAGTATAAATATTTCTAGTATCAGCTTGCAGTCACTGGATCATGTTATACCTTTCTCTTCTAGATTGAAACGACCATTATCAAATATTTGTTCTCTATGTAGGTACTTACAGACTTAACCTTCTCTTTGTTGAGCTCCAAGTGTCTATCACTATAAGACATGTTTTTTTAATCCTTTAATTGTTCTCATGGCTCTTCTCTGAACTTTCTCCAATTTATCAACATCCTTCTTGAATTGTGAAGACCAGAACTGGACACAGTATTCCAGCAGCAGCCACGTCAGTGCCAAATACAGAGGTAAAATGGCCTCTCTACTCCTGATTGAAATTCTCCTGTTTATGCATCCCAGGACTGCATGCATATAAAATGATGGGCTCTAAATTAGCTGTTACCATTCAAGAAAGATCTTGGAGTATGTGACATACTGGGACACAATCCAGACTAGTGAAGGGCTGTGTCACCCCTGCCCTGCAACCTTGAGTGCCTTACAATGCCTTTCTGTAGTATCATAGAATCATAGAAGATTAGGGTTGGAAGAGACTTTAGGAGGTCATCTAATCCAACCCCCTATTCAAAGCAGGACCAACCCCAACTAAATCATCCCAGTCAGGGCTTTGTCATGCCGGGCCTTAGTTAGCGCCTGGGTGTTACAAAGCAGACTTCCAGCATGCAGCCACATCCTGAGTGTCTGTGTATAACTGCAGTCTGCCAGCTATACCCTGGCTCTCACCAGCCTTGGTTATACCAAGGGTGACCCGAGCATATTCCCAATCCCAAATCTTCTCCCAGAAATGTATGTCATGTACTGCCCACCCTCCCTTGGACAGTGTACATATATTAAATCTGTTATTCCTTTAAGGGAATAATATGCCATGTCATTACCTTAAATAGTTACCGAGACACTTCAATTTAAACACACTGGATTAGATAAAACAGTAAAACAAGTTTGTTAACTACAAAGAGAGATTTTAATTGAATAGAAGTAACAGCATAAAAGTCAGAAATGGCTACAAGAAAAATAAAGATAAGTATATACCAGCAAGTGTTTTAAGAAACTACCTTAGTTGCAAAGCAAACTTTCTCACCACATGCTCCAGAAGATCACTTACCAAACTCTTCAGGTCAGAACCCCTCCCGCAGAATCTAATGGTTGTTTGCTCTCATCTTCTCAGATGCAGAGAATGCAGTGGGCAGGGAAAGAGAAAAAGGATCTCTTGGGGTGTTTGTCCCTCCTTTTAATAGTTTCAGTGCCCCCTTCAAAAACCATTTCCAGCTGAGAACCAGGAGACAAAGAATCTATGTGGAATGATGCTCCCTACTGGTTTTGTTCACCTGTTTGAAATTCCTTGATTTTTCCTTTGTTCTTGATGACTCTGTTTACGGCTTACATGCAAATTAAGGCATGCACACATTCCACGTCTGCTTGGACAGGGTGGTGGGGCTTGGAACATGTGTTCATAACATCATACAGGGAAATCTAATAGCTTCACATACAATGTTGCCACTTATATTTTATCAGGACAATACGGACCAGCAAATTATGAGTTTTCAAATGATACCTTACAAGGCATACTTTGTACAAAGACTAGTACAATGGCATGAAGGGTGTATTCTGTCACAGAATCATTGTGGATAGTTCTCTGAAAACATCTGCCCAATGTGCAGCTGCAGTCAAAAAGCTAACAGAATTTTAGGAACCATTAAGAAAGACATAGATAATAAGACAGAAAATATAATGCTAGTATATAAATTCATGGTATGCCCAAACCTTGAGTATTGCATTCAGTTCTGATCGCCCCACCTCAAAAAAGATATATTAGAATTGGAAAAGATACAGAGAAGGGCAACAAAAATGATCAGGGCTATGAAATAGCTTCCATATAAGGAGAGATTACAAAGACTGGGACCGTTCAGTTTAGAAAAGAGACGACTAAGCGGGGATATGATAGAGGTCTATAAAATCATGAATGGTGGAGAAAATGAATAGGGAGATATTTATTTACCCCGTCACATAACACTAGAACTAGGGGCCACCCAATGAAATTAATAGGCAGTAGGTTTAAAACAAACATAAGGAAGTACTCCTTCACACAGCACACAGTCAGCCTGTAGAACTCATTGCCAGGGGATGCTATCAAAGCCAAAAGCATAACAGGGTTAAAAAAATGGATAACTTCATGGAGCATAGGTTCATCAATGGCTATTAGCCAAATGCTCAGGTACACAACCCCATGCTCTGGGTGTCCCTAAACCTCTGAATGCCAGAAGCTGGGACTGGACAACAGGGGATGGATGGATTACTCAATAAAATGCCCTGTATCATTTATTCCCTCTGAAGCATCTGGCACCAGCCAATGTCAGAAGACAGGATACTGGGCTAAATGGACCATTGGTCTGACCCAGTTTGACCCATAGGAAACTTCCAAGGCAAGAAGTGACCACTGTTTACCATCTACTCTGACCTCCTGTACAACACAGATCATGAACATTCCCAAAATAACTCCTAGAGCAGATCTTTTGGATTAGGGGTTTGGAACAGGTCCCATAGGAGGAGAGATTAAAGAGGCTAGGACTTTTCAGCTTGGAAAAGAGGAGACTAAGACGTATATAAAATCATGAGTGGTGTGGAGAAAGTAAGTAAGGAAAAGTTATTTACTTGTTCCCATAATATAAGAACTAAGGGCCACCAAATGAAATTAATGGGCAGCAGATTTAAAACAAATAAAAGGAAGTTCTTCACACAGAGCAGTCAACCTGTGTAACTCCTTGCCTAAGGAGGTTGTGAAGGCTAGGATTATTATAGGGTTTAAAAGAGAACTGGATAAATTCATGGAGGTTAAGTCCATTAATGGCTATTAGCCAGGATGGGTAAGGAATGGTGTCCCTAGACTCTGTTTGTCAGAGGGTGGAAATGGATGGCAGGAGAGAGATCACTTGATCATTACTTGTTAGGTTCACTCCTTCTGGAGCACCTGGCATTGGCCACTGTCGGTAGACAGGATACTGGGCTGGATGGACCTTTGGTCTGACCCAGCATGGCCATTCTTATGTTCTTAAGAGTTACTTATTTGTGTGCTGAAAATATTCAAAAGCAATGTTTGAAAACTTGGTATCAACCCATAGCAAATTCCCGCCGATAACTGTTCCTAACTCTACCAGAACACAAGACCTGCGAGAAGGGACACATGTTTTTAATTTAATAAGATAAAAGTCAACTGCCTTTAAGTGCCATTGTTCACCTAGCAAATCAAGAGCTGGAAAAAACCTGACCCTACAGTACCTCCTGGATTATTTGTAGATCTTGAGGCAAGCCCAATCTCTTTATATTCAGAGTTTACGTACAAAAGCATATTTTGCTGCCTCTTGTAAATTATAAATCTTTGACGATTTATATGTTTTTGAAATCTCATTCTTTTGCTTATTTTGTACAATAAATTAGTTACTAATAAAAGTGCTTTTGACTGAGCCAACATGGCAGTGCAATAGTGGCTGGTGCACTGCCAGCTAAGGCCTAGGTTGCCTGGTATGCAGTCAATGCAGGTGAAGTAGATTAAAGGGATAGCATGTTTAATGTTGGTGGGAGATGGTCATGCTGAGAGTGTCTCTCTCTCTCTTTTTTTTTTTTTAAGAACCTCATCCACAGTTGGTAAAATATATAGGTTTCAAAAGGGAAATCCAGAGATTACATGGGAGAACCTTAGGTCCCTCCCACACACCCACACCAACTCCACTATCCAAAATTGTATATATATGGGGCCTTATCTGCACTTTGGAGCAGCCCCCATTCAGTATTTGGTGTACACTCTGGTGTTCATAACTCTGAGGTTCTACTGTAGTTGCACCAGTGCTGATACCTACAAGTGCACAAGGACAAGTCAGTTTGCACTAATTGAACGATGTGAAATTTGCCAGTTTCAAATCCCAATTAGCTTAAACCCCAGCTTGTTCTTATGTACACTTATGAGATTCAGCCTCAGAAGAGATTGGTTGGTTTTCAGACACCAAGAATCCAGGTTAAGCAAACCTTTACGCACAGGCTTCAATCCATCCCTATTCAACTTCAAGCATGTGTTTAATTCCACTGAAGTCAATGGTACTTAAAAACATACCCACTGTTAAATGCTGTGCTTTGCTAAATAGGGGTGGACTGCAGAATGAGGGCTACTCCTGAGTGCAGGCAAAGGTAATGAACAGTAACCTTAAATGGTTATTGACTACTGTAAGCGGGTTGGGAGCACCGACCGAGTGGCGCAGCCTACACCTGACCAGGCTGGAGAGACAGAGAAGGCAGGGACCCCAAGCAAGGGATGGTCGGGGGCAGAGATGCCGCAGACTAACCAGGGAACCCACATGAGAGCCAGGAGGGCTACAGTGGGAGCCCAGATGGGGAGGGGAACTGTAGGGGTTTCAGGCCCTCTCTGGGGTGGCTGGGGACCAGACCGCCCCGCTATATCGTCACGGTTTTGGGGAATAAGCACAGTTAACAGTGAGCCCGGGCCCTTGGTCAGGGCGGGGCAAGAAGCAATTACAGCTCAGGCCCTTAAGCAGGGGCTAAGCAATCAGTAAGTCAGTAGCAAGCCCAGGTCCTGGCTCTGGAGAACCTGGGAGAGGGGGAGACTACCACCCACACGTTGGGTGGCAGGGGGGGACGCAGGCCCACCCACTCCACTGCATCCCAGCCCGGGGCCCTAGCAGCAGCAGAAAAACCCGCTGCTGAGTCAGTGGGGATCCTGGCCGCAACACACTGACCTGGGCTCTGGCAGTGCTGCAGCCAGACTAGAGTTGGCTGCCCCCGGGCTACTTCCACCTTCCCCCTCTCCGGGTACCTGGACCAGGGGGGCGTCCTCCAGGAGGTCGCAGACCATCGGCACCTCAGCGTCGGCGGCGGGCGGCAGGCTCATCGGGGTAGCGGGCTGGCGGCAGGCCTGGCAGCTCCTCGGGGTAGCGGGCTGGCGGCAGGCTTGGCTGGCCCGACCATGCCTCTAGTCGGCTGCTGGGCGCCAGGGTCTCCCAGCGGGGAGCTGGACCTCTGGCATCTGGCCTCTCTGGTGGCTGCTACCTAACTGTGGTCTGAGGGCCGGTTTTTCTACTTCCTGTGCCACCCACTGACCCTTGTGGGGTGGGGCCAGGATTCTCCGGCTCCGCCCACTTAGGCATCCAGGAAGGTTTCTCTCTCTCTGGGGCGGCTGGGGACCAGACCGCCTCGCTACAGGAACCTATGGGGGAGCTGAGCAGGCTACAGTGGGAACCCAGACCATGGAAAAGGGGTGCAGGTTGCTCCAGTTGGTGGAGAGCCTGCGACAAGAAAGGGATTCCGTTCGGGCCCAGCTGAGAGGGATGCTGGGGCGGTAGGGATCCCCACCCCCCAGTGGATGGGATCTTGAGGTGGGGGGTGCGTACCTATTGGGTTCCGGGAAGTGGGCGGGCGGAAGCCCGCCCACTGCTAAAGGACCCCCCCTAATTTAAGGGGAGGATCCACAGGACCTGGAATCCAAATGAGTCCGGGGGACAACTAATGAAATAACAGGGTCAGGGGTGCGGTCACAGGGTTAAAAGAAGGGAGCCTGACGGGGACACCGAGCAGAGAACCCCGGACAGCGCCCACTGCTCCTCAAAGGCGTCGAGGGAGCCAGCGGACGCCGCCCAGAGGAACTCTGCTCGGATGCGTGATCGGACAAGGGATCGGAAACAGGCCCCACAGGCACCGGAGCCTCCATCGGCCAACCTCCTCTCCCTGGTTTTATAGATGGCCAATTTAGCCAGGGCCAGGAGGAGATTGACCAGGAGGTCCCGTGACCTTGTGGGGCCACGGATAGGGAGTGCATAGAGAAGGAAGTGAGGGGAAAAGTGCAGCCAAAATCGTAACAAAATATTGGTGAGGAGCCGGAATAGGGACTGCAACCTGGTGCACTCCAGGTAGACGTGCACCAGGGTCTCCCTCACACCACAGAAGGGGCAGGTATCTGGGACAGGGGTAAACCGTGCCAAATACACGCCCGTGCTCACGGCCCCATGAAGGAGTCGCCAGCTGACATCCCCGGTGGGCCTCGGTATCAGAGTGGAATAGAGGCTGGCCCACCGGGGCTCCTCACCCTCTAGAGGTGGTAGAAGGTCCCGCCACTTTGTGTCGGGGCGGGACACGAGGGCGAGGAAATGAAGGGTGTGGAGCACGAGCGTGTAGAGGTGCTTCCGTGGCGCGGTTTGAAAACGGACCGGCTGTAAGGTGTGCAGCCGGCTCATGGAGAAGGGGTGGGGAGGCCGGTTGGGTCCACGGGGCAGGGGCCCGATGAAAAGGTCCGGGGGGCCTGGGGTGGAGGGTGGGCGGGGCGTGCCCTCGTGCAGGACCCGGTCGAGATAGACCCGAGCAGCGGGTGGCAGAGCGGCCCTCACCTCCTGGAGTACGCGCCGGGGAGTACAAGGCCTGGAGAGCCCCATGCGCTGAGCAAGCGTCAGGGGATCCAGCCAGTCTCCCCGGTCGTAGTCCAGGAGGTCTCCGACTCTGGTGACTTCTGCCAGGACCAACCTCTGGCGCACCGAGGGGGACTCCGCCGCCTGCACACGAAGCTGGGGGTTGTGTACTTATTGGGTTCCGGGAAGTGGGCGGGCGGAAGCCCGCCCACTGCTAAAGGACCCCCCCTAATTTAAGGGGAGGATCCACAGGACCTGGAATCCAAATGAGTCCGGGGGACAACTAATGAAATAACAGGGTCAGGGGTGCGGTCACAGGGTTAAAAGAAGGGAGCCTGACGGGGACACCGAGCAGAGAACCCCGGACAGCGCCCACTGCTCCTCAAAGGCGTCGAGGGAGCCAGCGGACGCCGCCCAGAGGAACTCTGCTCGGATGCGTGATCGGACAAGGGATCGGAAACAGGCCCCACAGGCACCGGAGCCTCCATCGGCCAACCTCCTCTCCCTGGTTTTATAGATGGCCAATTTAGCCAGGGCCAGGAGGAGATTGACCAGGAGGTCCCGTGACTTTGCGGGGCCACGGATAGGGAGTGCATAGAGAAGGAGGTGAGGGGAAAAGTGCAGCCAAAATCGTAACAAAATATTGGTGAGGAGCCGGAATAGGGACTGCAACCTGGCGCACTCCAGGTAGACGTGCACCAGGGTCTCCCTCACACCACAGAAGGGGCAGGTATCTGGGACAGGGGTAAACCGCGCCAAATACACACCCGTGCTCACGGCCCCATGAAGGAGTCGCCAGCTGACATCCCCGGTGGGCCTCGGTATCAGAGTGGAATAGAGGCTGGCCCACCGGGGCTCCTCACCCTCTAGAGGTGGTAGAAGGTCCCGCCACTTTGTGTCGGGGCGGGACACGAGGGCGAGGAAATGAAGGGTGTGGAGCACGAGCGTGTAGAGGTGCTTCCGTGGCGCGGTTTGAAAACGGACCGGCTGTAAGGTGTGCAGCCGGCTCATGGAGAAGGGGCGGGGAGGCCGGTTGGGTCCACGGGGCAGGGGCCCGATGAAAAGGTCCGGGGGGCCTGGGGTGGAGGGTGGGCGGGGCGTGCCCTCGTGCAGGACCCGGTCGAGATAGACCCGAGCAGCGGGTGGCAGAGCGGCCCTCACCTCCTGGAGTACGCGCCGGGGAGTACAAGGCCTGGAGAGCCCCATGCGCTGAGCAAGCGTCAGGGGATCCAGCCAGTCTCCCCGGTCGTAGTCCAGGAGGTCTCCGACTCTGGTGACTTCTGCCAGGACCAACCTCTGGCGCACCGAGGGGGACTCCGCCGCCTGCACACGAAGCTGGGGGTTGTGTACTTATTGGGTTCCGGGAAGTGGGCGGGCGGAAGCCCGCCCACTGCTAAAGGACCCCCCCTAATTTAAGGGGAGGATCCACAGGACCTGGAATCCAAATGAGTCCGGGGGACAACTAATGAAATAACAGGGTCAGGGGTGCGGTCACAGGGTTAAAAGAAGGGAGCCTGACGGGGACACCGAGCAGAGAACCCCGGACAGCGCCCACTGCTCCTCAAAGGCGTCGAGGGAGCCAGCGGACGCCGCCCAGAGGAACTCTGCTCGGATGCGTGATCGGACAAGGGATCGGAAACAGGCCCCACAGGCACCGGAGCCTCCATCGGCCAACCTCCTCTCCCTGGTTTTATAGATGGCCAATTTAGCCAGGGCCAGGAGGAGATTGACCAGGAGGTCCCGTGACTTTGTGGGGCCACGGATAGGGAGTGCATAGAGAAGGAGGTGAGGGGAAAAGTGCAGCCAAAATCGTAACAAAATATTGGTGAGGAGCCGGAATAGGGACTGCAACCTGGCGCACTCCAGGTAGACGTGAACCAGGGTCTCCCTCACACCACAGAAGGGGCAGGTATCTGGGACAGGGGTAAACCGCGCCAAATACACGCCCGTGCTCACGGCCCCATGAAGGAGTCGCCAGCTGACATCCCCGGTGGGCCTCGGTATCAGAGTGGAATAGAGGCTGGCCCACCGGGGCTCCTCACCCTCTAGAGGTGGTAGAAGGTCCCGCCACTTTGTGTCGGGGCGGGACACGAGGGCGAGGAAATGAAGGGTGTGGAGCACGAGCGTGTAGAGGTGCTTCCGTGGCGCGGTTTGAAAACGGACCGGCTGTAAGGTGTGCAGCCGGCTCATGGAGAAGGGGCGGGGAGGCCGGTTGGGTCCACGGGGCAGGGGCCCGATGAAAAGGTCCGGGGGGCCTGGGGTGGAGGGTGGGCGGGGCGTGCCCTCGTGCAGGACCCGGTCGAGATAGACCCGAGCAGCGGGTGGCAGAGCGGCCCTCACCTCCTGGAGTACGCGCCGGGGAGTACAAGGCCTGGAGAGCCCCATGCGCTGAGCAAGCGTCAGGGGATCCAGCCAGTCTCCCCGGTCGTAGTCCAGGAGGTCTCCGACTCTGGTGACTTCTGCCAGGACCAACCTCTGGCGCACCGAGGGGGACTCCGCCGCCTGCACACAAAGCTGGGGGTTGTGTAGCAGGGTGGCTACCCTGCTCCTGTCCTGAGGGGCTTAAAGCAGCCTGGGAGAGGGCTGCAACTGGGAAAGCTGGGCTGATTGGCAAAGGAGCCACAGCTGTGGCCAGTTAATCAGGGCCCAGCTGGCCCTTATAAGAGGGCAGTGGGCCTGAAGCAGATAGTCTTCCTCTGCCTGTAGAGGGAGAAGGGCCTGGCTGCAGGGACCTGAGCAGGTACCTAGAGTGTAGTAGGGCTGGGGAGCTCCGGCCTGAGAAAACTCCCAGGCTGTGGCTTAGGCCAACTGGGTGCAGGGGGCAGCGCACGGGTAGGCTAAGGCAGCAGGTCCAACCCCCCCCCCCCCCCTTGCCTGTGATGAGTGGCTAATACACTGTAGTCTGGCCCAGTGCATGGGGCTAAGTGGTGACTGGCAGTAGCCTATACTGAGGCAAGGTGCAGTCGCGCAGCCAGGTCCGGAGCGCAGGGGGAGCGGTGCTATAAAAGGCGCCTCCCCCTGTACTCACCCGGCGGTGCTCCGGGTCTTCGGCAGCACTTCGGTGGCGCGATCCGGGTCTTTGGTGGTACCCCCCGCCAAAATGCCGCTGAAGACCCGGAGCGCCGCCGGGTGAGTGCAAGAAGTGGTGCTTAAAAAGAAGCGGCGCCTTTTTTTAGTGCTGCTAAAAAGAGGTGCTGCTTTTGCTCAAGGGGGAGCGGCTGCTCCCCTGGCTCCCCCCCCCAGGCTATGCTACTGGCAAGGTGGGGATAGTGGGTGAGGGTTCCCCAGGGAGGGGAGACCCAGATGGGTGGTATACTGTGAGGGGGAAGCACCCCAGTTAAACGGGCACTGGGTCCTGGGATGGACTCTGATTGGCAAAAGAGCCACAGCTGTGGCCAGTTAATCAGCCTAGCTTTCCCAGTTGCAGCCTTCTCCCAGGCTGCTTTAAGCCCCTCAGGAGCAGGGTAGCCACCCCACTATACTACAGTTTGTCAAGAAAATCCTGACTTTAGATTTTGATTTAAAAAAAAGTTCTGCAGAGACTCTTTGATTTCAATAAAGTTCTTCCAGAAGCAAGGCCGGAGTTCAGTAGATCACTGCTTGGTTTCCTGACAGCTCTTCCACCTGGCTTCTTGGCAGACCCACCTGGCTTCAGTGCCTCAGAGTCGGAGATCTCAGACCTTCCAGGGTCCAGCAGGTGGACTGCCCTGGGACTAGGGCTCTATTCCCTTTTGCAGAGAATTTCAAAGGATTTTTTTCCTTTGTTTTTTCCTTGTTTTTGTTCCAAATCAGAATGAAACCAAATTTTTAAATATCAAAATCCTCCAGAAAACAGGATTATCTTTCTCCACACCATTCTAGTAATGACTTTCCACTATGACTTGAATATAATATAATTACATTTTATTAAACTAAAGGGCATCTCTTACCAAGTCCAGGAGGTCAAAACATCAGAGGTCTTGCTTCATGCTGTCCAAATGAGTAATAAAATGCAATTATATCCCTTTTAGAGTGTCATGATAATTTTTCACTTAAGTGGGATCCCATTACACATTCTTTGAATATGCTGAGCAAGAGCAATCCTTTATGGGATATCCCTAGCATCAGTTCCAGGAAAGCTCACAGTCACTTGTAACATATAGTATCTCTCTCACCTTTAGCTCAAAAACTCTATATTAATCATCTCTTGATTTAGAGAGATCAGCACTCCCTACCCCAAAAATACCCCTAAATTTATTAAATATGTTAGGAATTGGCAGTGAATCCAGTACTGTTTATTTTGGTGAGGATGACTGAGTATTGGTGATGCAGATATGCAGACTATGCAGAAGTACTAACTATATATAGGCTAAGTATTATGGCCAGCCCACTTGACACTCTTCTTGTCCTTGAGTGTTAGTTGATCAGTTATACCATGAATGCAAGGCCTTCAGTCACTTGCGCACTCATCAGAGTTACTTTAAATATCATACATCAGAAGAAGACATCACTCAGATTAGCAACAGGCATATACTTCATCCTTTCGCAGTAAAGGTTTTGTCCCAAGGGTCCAGGATCCCACCAATCAGTGTGTTCCATTGCTTGTGTTTCCTCTAATCTTTGAAGCAATGAATTCCAGCCTCTGTAATTGATACTGTTATTATGAATTGTCCACCAGTCTTCTAGATTTCTCTGAGGTACAGCACCTCTAAACAGACATGAGGCACCAGCAATATTTTAGAATTTCTCTTGATCAAGTACTGTTGAAGCCTGATAAGGTCTTTCCATTCATGCTCATGAAGCCCATGATGGGTGACCTTCCTACAAACTATTACAGAACTCTCTTGACATGTACCAACCCATTATTAAAACAAAACAGATACTAAAAGATACTCTGAACCCTTTTCTGTACCTCAAAGTTGCACTGGCTTAACTAATTCATTAAAAAAAACAATCTATTTAAACCAGTGGCAACCCCTCATGTGGGCACTCAAGTCGATTTACAGCTGGCTTATGTTGATTTAGTTTATGTTGTAATTTAGGAAAAGGACAGATGGAAGAAAGAGCTGTCCTGGAATCTTTACACTTCAAGATCTGCTCAGACATCTGAGCCCTACACCAGCAGAAGATTCCTGGGGACTAGAAGATTTTAAATTGTATAGCATGGAAATGTAGGGCTGGAAGGGACAGTCTCCTTACTACGAAAACCCAGAAATGTGTGCAGGCAGCCAGCATTTAGCATAGGTGCCCCCTGCTTCTTGTCCACATTTGCAGACTTCTACATTTGTCTGTAGATGGTAACAAAGTTATAGGCCTCCTCATGTTGAGAATGATTTATGACTTACATTTTGAGTTTGGCATCAGTTGTGTGCAGCACTAAGCTATGACCTTCACATTTTTCTGCTAGACTAATTTATGAATGAAGGCACAAGAATAATATAACTGCAGTTCAGTTCCTGATTAGCTGATTATTAGCTACTAAAAGTGTGTAAATAGGATTCCGGACAGATTATGAGATATGAATATACATGGATTCTTATCAAAATATTCTTGTTCAGCCTCATAATTCAAATGAGCGGGTTGGAAAGCATTTTCTAGGTCATCTCGTCTCTCACTCCCACTACAGTAAGGCAGAATTGTCCTATGTATAATTTACCCTTTATTCAGGCTGTGCCCAGAGTATCTCCATGAAAACATGTGCGGGGTGGGGGCAGAGAGAGAGTAGTAGGCATTATCGCAGTAGGTGGCTAATACTAAGCCCTAATGCATTCCCCTCTGCTGTGGGGCAGTGAGGATCCTCTGGCACCACATTTCCCCAAGTCCTGCTTGTTGTGCTATGGCCCACAGAGATTTGCCACAGAGCTGAGTCTCAGGCCACGCAGAACTGCATAGGCCCTGTGAATTCCACTCCCTCAAATCCTGTCCCCCCTTACACAGTAGAACCATGCTGGTTCTATTGCCAGGAGACTCAGCATATCTACAGAGCAGGGGCAAGATTTGTCCTTAAATGCATAACTGCACAACCTTGCTTTTGAGATCAGTTTCATTGACTTCAATAGGAGTGGAACTGGGTTGTGAGGATTGCATCTATTCTATTGCTGACTGCCTCTAGTAATGGTATCTCCATGAGCTTCCTTTAGCAAGTTGTACCGTTGTCTAACATAATCGATAATATTTCTGGAACTCTGATTTAAATTCCCTCTTCTCTAGCTTACAGCCCTTCCACCTTATTATTCCACACACAGTTTAAGTAATTCCTCCCCCTCTCAGGTGATATCACAGCATCCTTCACATTAAAACATTTACATCCCTTCCTTTATTTGCTTTCTCAGCTATCTATATTAAATTCTAACAAACTGCCTCCTTTAGTCATGTGCTCTCATTTCTACCAGCTTTTTAGCACTTCTTTGGATGCTTTTTTGCTACTAATGTATTGACTGTTTAAAAATAGAGGTAAGCCTAAAAGTGCAGACAGTCCTCCCAAGAGTGACTTTACTGAGCCCGTGCACAAGAAGAATGACAATTAAGCGTACATACCAGCATATAATTAATTATTCATCAGCCTCACTCATTAGGCATAAGTTTGTAGCGTGATTTGATGTTAGTCCCAGATTCGTCTCTTCTCTACTCCTCTCTCTGAACACTCATCCATTGTGCTTTTAACCAGAGGTTAGTACTAGAACCAATAATGTCCCCAAAGCTGGCATTTCCTCAGCCATAGCAGCACGGACTAGTGGGTAAGGCACAGAGCTCAGTTTCATAAGATGAAGGTTTTATTTGTGGCTCTACCACGAATCTTGGGCAAATGACTGCTCTTATCTGTGTCTCTGCTTCCTTCCCAGTCTCCTGAGACAAAGTTCCTTGGGTCAGGCACCGTCTCTTATTATGTCTTCATATAACACCCGGATCTTGGTTGGAACCTCGAGGCACTATTGCAATGCAAATAATAATAAACAAACATTTATTTTGATATAAAGATTCTTTACAGCCTTTTGATATAAAGATTTTAGCAGGATGGACAGGGAGATGTAGCAGAGACTAAGAGCCTTCAGTGGCCAAAAAAACCCAACCAAAAAAACCAAATTATTTTAGGAAATAGGTAATTTCTCTGTCATCCTTGACCATTTCCACCTATGTTTCACAAAACAAAGAAGCATAAAGTTGCTAGTTTATTTTGCATTTACATTACTAAACTGGTCTTAGTCCTGCTTTTTTCATCTTGGGAAAGGTCAGTGTTTCCCTAGAAGGCTATCCTTATATTTAGAGAAAGACACAATGTATATCTTGTCTTTGAATTCAGTCTCACTTTGTCAACAGTGCCCATTGCTGAAAAGAATTTTATTCGGCAAATGTACAGCTGCTGCAGGGCTCACCTGCTCCAGCTTCTTATAAAGGCTAATCCTGAATGTGCAATATATCCAGTAGTGTTTCTCTTACTAAGGTTCCTAGCAAACTCTTTCCTGTACTCAATTCCTTTTGGGATCCATGGGCAACTAAACCTAAATTCTTCAGCAAAGCCCCAAATACTGTGGAATACCACCGTAGCAACTGAGAAGTACTGGAGCAGCTTCATTTAAATAAATTTATCGAGGTTTTTTTAAAAAGTGACATATTAAAATGAATAGCACTGAGTTATACAAAACTGGACATACTGAATTTCTGACAGTCCCCATATTGCCAGTTTATAATATGCTGCAGATAATTTTTTAAACGATAAAGCATAACTGCATTGCAGAAGTTGTAAGAGGAAATCTGAAGGTTTTGGAAGCTGGTTAGGGGGATAGTTGGGTGTTTGGCAGCCAGAGAGGTAGTTTGGACTTGTGAGATAAGTACATTAGCTAAATGTTTGAACTAACAAACTAAGTGGAATAGTTATTTTAATAGTTTTCTAAAGGTTTCAGATAACACACAGATGAACAGGGCAGGTCTGCTATCAGAGCCATTGTTTCAGGTGATCTGCAGCTTCACAAAGACCACATGGCATTAGTTTACATTTAACTAGAAAATATGAACTATCTTCAAGATCATGAAGACTAGAAAATAAAATAAAAAAAAAGTTTAGACTGTAGAAAAATAATGTTTTTTTGTCAGCGAGTTACCAAAAAGCAGATTCCATGACTACAGGATGTAGAAGGACTGTTTTATGAGAAAAATGGCCTGCAATTGATTAATGGAGCATGCTTAGAGCCACTCGTGTAAAGAGGCAACCTGTCAGCAATCCTGCACTAAGCAGGTTACATCTGTAATTTGACAGTACTACCTGCCAGTGTTCCCACATTAGGAACATTCTCCTAAGGGAAGCCTGAAGTTTGAGATATTGGATTGGAAAAAGCACCGATAAACGACCAATTATTAATAATCCTACATTGACAGAGAGATGGACTTTATCCCAGTAGGTCTTTTCCCATCAACAGTATCTAGGATTCTAAGTAAGTCCAGCAAGAAGGTTCTGTGGCCAGGTCCAATACTTCAGTCAATTACAAGGCAAGGTATGAAAGTCAAATATTCATTTCCCAGGGTAGACGACAGCAGAAATTTTGCACTGAATAGAGCGCAATATATCTATTTTCATTTGACAATGTATGGAATGTTATTTTCCATTACTAAACATAAACTCAGTTCTGGTGCCTTAATAGTTTACATATTAAAGTTATATATGCACAACAACAATGCTGGAACAGGCTGCCCTGGCTGACTTTGGAATGCACGGTTAAAAAGGGGAATAATAGTAACAATAGCACTAGGCCAAACCGTAGTGTTCAGTCTATTTACCCCAGAGTCTTTAAGAGATGCAAAACACTCTGTGATGCAAATTTGAAACATCTCTTCTTCTAGTGCACCCTAACATTTCGAAAGGATAATTTCTAGTGACTTCCAATGTACAAATTGCCTGTGACAGATACACCTTCCCAACAGAGTTCATAGAACAGTTTCAAAGGACACCTAGATTTGATCATAGCACAGCGTAACAAGCTTTAAGAATACAGAGCTCTTCTGCTGCGTCACACTAACGTCATTTCTAGAACCCTGCGGTCCTTGCATCACTTTCCCCTCCCCCCCATTGTAAGCATGTAGAATACCTGGCACAATGGGGACCTGATCGTTGACTGGGACCTCTACACTGTATTGCAATACAAACAATTTTTAAAAATGCAGAATTATTTTTGCTAAGTTATGTTTGCAGGTGAGTTGTATTATCTCTAGGCCAAGATACAATAGGAATTGGAGCATCTCTCTGCGTCAGCTCAGGAGAAAGCTGGGTTGAAACTTGTTTATTTTTTATGTAATTAAATAAAGTCGAACACCAGGGGGTAAGTTTAGACTATACCTACAGTGCATACATTGGCCTCAATCCTGCAAATGCTTATGGACTGAAATCAATGGGACTATTCATGGTAGTGAAGTTAAACACATGTATAAGGGTACGTCTATACTTACGCGTCTGTCGAACGCGTCGGATCGATGTTCTGGGTTCGATTTATCGCGTCTTGTCAAGACGCGATAAATCGAACCAGGAAGTGCTCCGTTGTCGACGCTGGTACTCCAGCTCGACGAACGGAGTAGGCGGAGTCGACGGGGGAGCCTGCGCGCCGCGTGTGGACCCCGGGTAAGTGCTTTTTCATTCGAACTAAGGTACTGCGACTTCAGCTACGTTATTCACGTAGCTGAAGTTGCGTACCTTAGTTCGATAGGGGGGGGTAGTGTAGACCTAGCCTAAGTGTTTGCAGGAGAAGATGTCCACGTGCTTACATACAGTATGTATGTTTTGTCACAGTTTCAAGTAGTTTCCATTTATGCAGTCTTTCAATCATTTGTTGAGTTCACAGTGCTAATGGGGATTATGCATATCAGTCTCTGTATACAGCTATGATGATCTTTTGTTTATATAGCACCCTTTATCCAGATGGATCCCAAAGAAGTTTACAAAATTCTGTTTGTGTATATATACAATTTGATCCAGCACAGAATTGGAGCTCTCCCAGGAATGGTACAGAGCAGCTGTCTAAACAGTACATAACAATTCACAACAGTTCAGAGAGGAAGAATACATTATCTAACTCAAATTGGAAAGGTAATTTAGATTCAGGATACAATAACCCTGCTTAGAATTTGGCCAAGACATGGGGGCTAACACTCTAGTACTTGATAGAAAAAAGTTACTGTAGGTTCTAGAATGAACACAAGTGTTTGGTGCTTCTGGTCTACATCAGCAAAAACACAGTCCTCTCCATCAGCACAGCATTCCTATAACACGCTGGGGTATGGGTTCAGTCAGACTTAGAAGTCTAACACCTATTGAATCATCAAAAACACTTTCTGCAGCATTGTCGGGTTTCCTTGTAAATCTCTCATGCTACTGACCATGCCTAACGTTGCTTCACAACACCTAATAGAGAATCTTGGAGTATCTGAACAGAAAAGCAGAAACACCTGCCTGGGCTGAAAATACAGTTATATATATCTAAGCATGCAGTTGTACTGCCAACTATGAGCCCACCCTAGGGTTGTCAACTTTCTACTCGCACAAATCCGAACATCCTTGCCTCGGACCTCTACCCCGCCGGTCCTCCAAAGCCCCGCCCCCTGCTCACTCCATTCCCCCCACACCCCGTCGCTCACGCTACCTACCTTCACTCACTCGCTCAGTTTCACCAGGCTGGCTCAGGGGGTTGGAGTGCAGGAGGGGGTGAGGGCTCCAGCTGAGGGTGCAGGCTCAGGGGTGGGGCCAGAAATTAGAAGTTGAGGGTGCAGGAGGGGGCTCCAGGCTGAGGCAGTGAGTTGGGATGCAGGAGCGGGTGAGGGCTCTGGCTGGGGGTGTGGGCTCTGAGGTGGAGCTGGGGTACAGGAGGGTGCTCTGGGCTGGGATCAAGGGGTTCAGAGGGCAGGAGGGGGATCAGGGCTGGGTATGGGGGGTGGAGTGCAGGAGGGGGTCAGGGGTGCAGAGGCTCCGGGCGGTGCTTACCTCAAGCAGCTCCCAGAAGCAGCAGCATGTCCCCCCTTCAGCTCCTACGCGGAGGCATGGCCAGGCAGCTCTGCATGCTGCCTTGTCCACAGGCACCACCTCCGCAGCTCTCATTGGCCGCAGTTCCTGGCCAATGGGAGCTGTGGAGCTGGCGCTTGGGGCGGGGGCAATATGCGGAGCCCCCGGCTGCCCCTAGGCATAGGAGCCAGGCGGGGGTGAGGGGGGCGGACATGCTGCTGCTTCTGGGAGCCGTGTGGAGCTACAGCAGGCCGGGAGCCTGTCTTAGCCCTGCTGTGCTGCCAACCAGACTTTTAATGGCCTGGTCAACAGTGCTGACCAGAGCCACCAGGGCCCCTTTTTGACCGGGTGTTCCGGTCAAAAACTGGACACCTGGCAACTCTAGCCCACTCCTTCAACCCTTGCTCATACATGCTGGAATCAATAGAGCTACTCGTTGATTAGATCAGTCCCTATTATGGATTGTCTAAGTATTCATTCAAATAAAGGCCCCAGGTCTGAAACATATTCAGTGAAATTAATAGGGCTTTGCTGAGGCCCACATTAGTAGGATTGGGGCCTTAGTTATTAACTTTTCATTAAAAGAAAAAGCAGATAAATTGAGAATACAACCTTTTTTTCATTATGTAAAAAAACCAACAATAATGTGCCAGAAATACAAGATAAAGGAATACAGCAGAGCTGCAGCAGTATATATATATATATATGATAGGTTTACAGATGTATAAATTTTATAACTATATACATTTTTTCCAGTCAATCTTACTTGGCCCATCTTTCTTGAAATAATTTGGTTATTAATCACACAAATATAGGTCCCTTGTAGGGTGACCAGATGTCCCGATTTTATAGGCACAGTCCCGATTTTTGGATCTTTTTCTTATATAGGCTCCTATTACCCTCCACCCCCTGTCCCAATTTTTCACATTTGCTGTCTGGTCACCCTAGTCCCTTGGGACCAATTCATATAGTTATAGCAAAGCACACGGAAGCAGGGCCAGCTCCAGGTTTTCTGCTGCCTCAAGCAGGGGAAAAAAAAAAAGCCACGGCAGCTCGATCGCGCCGCTCCACCCTTTGGCGGCAATTTGGCAGCAGGTCCTTCGCTCTGAGAGGGACTGAGGGACCCACTGGCAAATTGCCGCCAAAGACCAGGACGTGCCGCCCCAATAGCAGACGGCGTGCCGCCCCTTGGTATTGGCCGCCCCAAGCACCTGCTTCTTTAGCTGGTGCCTGAAGCCGACCCTGCATGGAAGTCTTTGCAGGTCTGGGTCCTTAGCTGACAAACACTCTACAATGCCTTTTTCTCCCTACAAACCAAATGATCAAGGAGTTGATCTAATCATTTTGAAAATGTTTTCCTTTTATAACCTCTTCTGCTCCCCTCCCCTCAACAGAAAGAAAGCCAGAGATAATTTTCTTTTCCTCCTGTCAGTAGCAGATACCAGCAGGACTGTTGTTTTTAAATCTCACCGAGGAGCAGCTGTGTCAAGGAGGTATAGATCTGAAACTGTTGAATGAACTTGGCTGTTGTTCTTTTAATGTTGAAATTGCAAATGTAAATCTGTAAGAGTCAGGAAATGCAGAAGCTAAGGTTCAGGTGGACTAGACTATTGCACTCACAAAAGCCCACTGAAGACAATGGGGATCTGTGCGGGCACCGTCCAGTCACACACACACAAGAAGTCCCAGGACTGAGGTCCAGGACTCAAAGAAACAGCTCTGCCTTTTGAAGTCTTAGGCCCCAACCCTGGGAATGCTACACACATGCTTAACTTTACTATTGTGACTAGTTCAGTGGGACTATTTACCATAGTGAAGTTAAGCACATGCAGGATTGGGGCTGTAGAAAGTTTCATTATTAGAACAAATTTTTATCTCTTTTAATTAAGTGTAATAACAACTCCTGCTGCTGCTGAAAAGGAGTGAAGACGAGCTCCCCTCTTCAGTACCTCTTAGCACACCTCATGCTCTGATTTTTTCCCCCTGATCCCTAACATCCAGGGAAGCACAGTGAATTGAGAAACCTGAGTGCCAGCCTGTCTCACATCTGTACAGGAACAAAAACTATCTCCCCACGTCTCAGCACTATAATACCTTTACCATTACAGTAGCTCTTGGATTTGTCTTGCTGCAGAACCCCACCCTCTATCTCTGCTATGAAACTCTGTCCCACTATTTCAGGAGTTTTCCCCTCACCTACCTGGAGCAGTCTTCTGAAGCCTACCAGGCTACCAGCTTTTATTCCCTTAATCTCTCACATCTTTGTGATCTGTGCTTGCCTTCTGGCTATTCTCCCACCTCATTGTAGTGGAAAGACCTGCAACATCCATCTTGCTGATTGGGAATGCTATTTGCACAACACTGGTGTTTTAACATTCTCTGGAGCCAAGAGGGCACTATGGTACATTTGGGCCTATAGGAAAACCTTACCATTAACCCAGGGACCTTGAGAGAACTTCAGGCCCGGAGGCCATTAAAGGGCTAGTGCAGTGAAAGTTAGAGGAATATCTATAAATACTTTAGGATGAAAGGAGGGCAGGCCTCTCATGTTTCCCTTTGGGGCATCAAATCAGATTGGAGAAGGGGATAGAGATTTACCAGAAGAGCAGTGAACAATTTGACATTTCCCCTCAGTTACAGCCTCGTCATACACTTTATTAAAGACCTGGAGCTTGTTGAGTGCACTAATCCTGACATTCATGCTCTGGCCAATCAACAGAAGGGTCAAGTACCAGAATCTAGGGCCCTCTGAAAAAAAAATGCTGCCTTAGAAGTTAAGTCTCAGGAATGCCTCAGATGATCTGAGATATCCATTTTATTATCGACCAAACAAAAAAGTGTTCTGAATTCCACTCCTCTCCTCGTGGGGGAAGTGCTTAATTCCTCACAGCTGATCCAGCTCTTCTGTCTACCCACCCATCCCCCAATCTCTGGGCTAACCTTACAGCATGTACCTATGGTCTTTGGCTCTGCTCAGGGCAAGCATGTGAATCTTTGCCCTGGAAGTCCCTGAACTGGTTATTATATACCTGCCTTCACATTCATCTGAGCTGAGACAAAAGCAGATGGACGGTATTTAGTTTAGAACAAATCCCAGTAGAAAATAGTACAAGATGCTGCAAGGTCAGTTACTGCACCACAAACTTGTGATCAGATAATGAAAGAGAATTAAGTTGGTGACTGAGAAAAGGCATGGTAAGAACTATTCTGAATTCATTTGTCTCTTTGAATTTCTGCTCTTCAAGATATTTCAGGCAAAAGCTTTTGCTTCTGTTACATTATGTATTTGGTTTTTTGGCGGGTTGTTTTAAGCTGTTCTGAAACATGTACCAGAAAAAGCCAGCCAACCCTCTGCTGGCACTTTTATGATTGAAAAAGGAAGAAGATGGACCCCTGGAAATGCTGATATTTCTGAAAACAAAGCTTATCCATTTCAAGTACAAATAGGATATTGGCAAACAAAAGGACACTGAACTAGGTTCACCGGGGGAAGGAGACTAAAGCCCCGAGGTAAGTGGGGAAGTGGGATACCGGGAGGAAGCACAAGTAGGTGACTGCAAGAGGGGAGGGCTCCTGCCCCATACTGGGACAGCAGGACGATCAGTGAGTTATCTTAAATGCCTATACACAAATGCAAGAAGCCTGGGGAACAAGCAGGGAGAACTGGAAGTCTTAGCACAGTCACGGAATTATGATGTAATTGGAATAACAGAGACTTGGTGGGATAACTCACATGATTGGAGTACTGTCATGGATGGATATAAACTGTTCAGGAAGGATAGGCAGGGCAGAAAAGGTGGGGGAGTTGCGTTGTATGTAAGAGCAGTATGACTGCTCAGAGCTCCAATATGAAACTGCAGAAAAACCTGAGAGTCTCTGGATTAAATTGAGAAGTGTGAGCAACAAGGGTAATGTCGTGGTGGGAGTCTGCTACAGACCACCAGACCAGGGGGATGAGGTGGACGAGGCTTTCTTCCAGCAACTAACAGAAGTTACTAGATCACAGGCCCTGGTTCTCATGGGTGACTTTAATCACCCCGATATCTGCTGGGAGAGCAATACAACGGTCCACAGACAATCCAGGAAGTTTTTGGACAGTGTAGGGGACAATTTCCTGGTGCAAGTGCTGGAGGAACCAACTAGGGGAAAAGCTCTTCTTGACCTGCTGCTCACAAACAGGGAAGAAATAGTAGAGGAAGCAATAGTGGATGGGAACCTGGGAGGCAGTGACCATGAGATGGTAGAGTTCAGGATCCTGACACAAGGAAGAAAGGAGAGCAGTAGAATACAGAGCCTGGACTTCAGAAAAGCAGACTTTGACTCCCTCAGGGAACGGATGGGCAAGGTCCCCTGGGAGAATAACATGAGGGGGAAAGGAGTCGAGGAAAGCTGGCTGTATTTTAAAGAATCCTTATTGAGGTTGCAGGAACAAACCATCCCGATGTGTAGAAAGAAAAGTAAATATGGCAGGCGATCAGCTTGGCTTAACAGTGAAATCCTTGCTCGTCTTAAACACAAAAAAGCAGCTTACAAGAAGTGGAAGATTGGACAAATGACCAGGGAGGAGTATAAAAATATTGTTCAGGCATGCAGGAGTGAAGTTAGGAAGGCCAAATCACACTTGGAGTTGCAGCTAGCCGGAGATGTTAGGAGTAACAAGAAGGGTTTCTTCAGGTATATGAGCAACAAGAAGAAAGTCAAGGAAAGTGTGGGCCCCTTGCTGAATGAGGGAGGGAACCTAGTGACAGAGGATGTGGAGAAAGCTAGTGTACTCAATGCTTTTTTTGCCTCTGTCTTCACAGACAAGGTCAGCTCCCAGGCGGCTGCACTCCGCAGCACGGTATGGGGAGGAGGTGACCAGCCCTCTGTGGAGAAAGAAGTAGTTCGGGACCATTTAGAAAAGTTGGACGAGCACAAGTCCATGGGGCCGGATGCCCTGCATCCGAGGGTGCTAAAGGAGTTGGCCGATGTGATTGCAGAGCCATTGGCCATTATCTTTGACAAATCATGGCAATCGGGGGAGGTCCCGGATGACTGGAAAAAAGCTAATGTAGTGCCCATCTTTAAAAAAGGGAAGAAGGAAGATCCGGGGAACTACAGGCCAGTCAGCCTCACCTCAGTCCCTGGAAAAATCATGGAACAGGTCCTCAAGGAATCAATTCTGAACCACTTAAAGGAGGGGAAAGTGATCAGGAACAGTCAGCATGGCTTCACCAAGGGCAAGTCATGCCTGACTAACCTAATTGCCTTCTATGATGAGATAACTGGCTCTGTGGATGAGGGGAAAGCAGTGGATGTGCTATTTCTTGACTTTAGCAAAGATTTTGATACAGTATTCTTGCCAGCAAGTTAAAGAAGTATGGGCTGGATGAATGGACGGTAAGGTGGATAGAAAACTGGCTGGATGGTCGCGCTCAACGGGTAGTGATCAATGGCTCCATGTCTAGTTGGCAGCCGGTATCAAGTGGAGTGCCCCAAGGGTCGGTGCTGGGACTGGTTTTGTCCAATATCTTCATCAACGATCTGGAGGATGATGTGGACTGCACCCTTAGTAAGTTTGCAGATGACACTAAACTGGGAGGAGTGGTTGGTACACTGGAGGGTAGGGATAGGATACAGAGGGACCTAGACAAATTAGAGGATTGGGCCAAAAGAAATATGATGAGGTTCAACAAGGACAAGTGCAGAGTCCTGCACTTAGGACGGAAGAATCTGATGCACTGCTACAGACTAGGGACCGAATGGTTGGGCAGCGGTTCTGCAGAAAAGGACCTAGGGGTTACGGTGGACAAAAAGCTGAATATGAGTCAACAGTGTGCCCTTGTTGCCAAGAAGGCTAACGGCATTTTGGGCTGTATAAGTAGGGGCATTTCCAGCAGATCGAGGGACGTGATTATTCCCCTCTATTCGGCACTGGTGAGGCCTCATTTGGAGTACTGTGTCCAGTTTTGGGCCCCACACTACAAGAAGGATGTGGATAAATTGGAAAGAGTCCAGCGGAGGGCAACAAAAATGATTAGGGAGCTGGAGCACATGACTTATGAGGAGAGGCTGAGGGAACTGGGATTGTTTAGCCTACAGAAGAGAAGAGTGAGGGGGGATTTGATAGCTGCTTTCAACTACCTGAAAGGGGGTTCCAAAGAGGATGGATCTAGACTGTTCTCAGTGGTAGAAGATGACAGAACAAGAAGTAATGGTCTCAAGTTGCAGAGGGGGAGGTTTAGGTTGGATATTAGGAAAAACTTTTTCACTAGTAGGGTGGTGAAGCACTGGAATGGGTTACCTAGGGAGGTGGTAGAATCTCTTTCCTTAGAGGTTTTTAAGGTCAGGCTTGACAAAGCCCTGGCTGGGATGATTTAGTTGGGTTTGGTCCTGCTTTGAGCAGGGGGTTGGACTAGATGACCTCCTGAGGTCCCTTCCAACCCTCAGATTCTATGATTCTATGAACCACGAGGAATGTTGAGAAACTTAAGACACAAGGCCTGTGATGAGCATTCACCAACAAATAGATACTGTAGTGCAGCTGAGTACCACAACTGACTTGTGATATACATCCCAGCTGTTTGAGACCTTGACAGACACTGGTGCATAACATGTGCAGGATTTCAACCCTTCTCCTGAGGATCCCTGAACACATGATAACAGCGGTGTTGCACTGACCAGCTCCCAATCTGAGGTTGACTGTTGTAAGCCAAGAATAACTCCATTGTCTTCTGTGGAGCTTCTCTGGATTTATGCCTCGTGACAAAACTTCGGGGGGAGGGATAGCTCGGTGGTTTGAGCATTGGCCTGCTAAACCCAGGATTGTGAGTTCAATCTTTGAGGGGGCCATTTAGGGATCTGGGGCAAAAATTGGGGATTGGTCCTGCTTTGAGCAGGGGGTTAGACTAGATGACCTCCTAAGGTCCCTTCCAACCCTGATATTCTATGATTCTAAAACGAGAATCTTGGGGTTTAACCTCTCATTTTCCTGGTGAACTGTTTAACACCTGGGAGGCAGATTGTTCCCTTCAACCATGTTTCAAGTTTTAATGTGAATGTCTATTAACAGCTATTCATTATACAGGAGGACCCTGTTGTGCACAGTGAGCTATGCTATACTGCCATGTTATACATTTGGAATAAATAAGAGAGGAGGCAACTCCCAGGGATACTGATGATATTAACCTTAACCCACATGTTGCTTCTGTTTCTCAGCATAGAACATTTAATATTTTATTTTGAAGCTTAATCTTTCTTGATGCCCTATATGTTTGGGGCAGCCTTCTATTCTCTATTCATCAAGCACTTTCCCTAAACTTGCTTCCTTCATGAAGCCCTTTTATGCTAATCTCCTCTCCAAAGGGGTCTGCACATCTTTCTGCATCTGAACTGGTGTCTGATATCCTCTGTATCGGCGCTGAAAGGTTTATAAGATGTTCAAGAAAGGAACTTTCATTTTTACGCAGTAAGAGTCTGTATAGAACTATAGATCGACAGTAGAAGCAACAAAGAGTCCTGTGGCACCTTATAGACTAACAGACGTATTGGAGCATAAGCTTTCATGGGTGAATACCCACTTTGTCATGCATCCGACGAAGTGGGTATTCACCCACAAAAGCTTATGCTCCAATACGTCTGTTAGTCTATAAGGTGCCACAGGACTCTTTGTCGCTTCTACAGATCCAGACTAACACGGCTACCCCTCTGATAGATCGACAGTACTCTCATAATTCTAAAGAGCAATAAAAAGTATGATGAAACCTTTTAGAATCTGAATACACATCTAATAAAGCCCAAACTTTGTAAGGTTTGGGCATACGCACTCCAAACAGAAGACAATTTGGAATGAGTTGTGTCCTTATACTCATATAATGTGTGTGTATATATAAAATACTACTTTAAAAAGCAAAACCAAATTAAAAATAAAATAAGTAGGAGAAAAAATCTGCAACCCTCAAATGGTGAGTGTTTCTGTACCATAACATGTTACTTTTGTTAATGTTTTCCCTCCCTCTTCTTTTGTGGGTAATTTTTTCTAATATAAAACTCAAGGAAGTCCACACTGCATGAGTTTTTCATATATTAGTGAATAACAAAACACAAAATAATAAAAAATTAAGGCCCCTGCAAATACTTCCATTATGGCACCTCTCATCTGCCTAAATTGACTTTAGTGCCACTGTTCTCAGTGCATAAAGTTAACATATGAACAAGTCTTTTCAAGATTAGGACTTAGGTGTGTCACACAAGGGAAGTTATTTTCACTTAATTAAAAGGGCAAATACATAATTTCCCATTTGATAAGACATCCGAGGGAACCAACGACCTACTAGAAATAAATGTTTTTAAATTATCTGCTTTATAAATCTATTTTTCCCAAGTCAGGTAAATGCCCTTTCATCTGTTTCTCTCTGGAGCATAGTAACCACAGTCCCCTGTTCATTCTACAGGAGACTATATTTTATCTTGGGTTAAAATGTAGTCATCTCTATGGATCTGAATTATCTGCCAAGGTTGGCATGCCTTTGGTCTGATGACTGTAACTGGAAATACATTTCAATTGTGACTTGAAAGATGGTATTATAATAGAAAAGAGTGTTAGACTGAAGAAATAACATTAGTTGTATAATTTGGCAGAAAAACAGGCCATCAAAACAATGGGTTTTGCATTTATGGAAAAATAATTTTAGCTTTGTGCCAACAATGTCTGGAACAAGCAGAAATATGATTTACACCTTTATAATTCCCTGAATCCATTGCCAGCAATATGTAAGAAAAATCAAAACCCTGAAATTCCAACTACATTTCCTCGTCTGCTATTTCAAATGAGCAAGTTTGATAAATAAAAAACTTAATTTTTACATCTGCCATGGATTCTGGCATATGATTAATAGCTAGAACCCCGTGGCTAGTAGCCAATGTATGTATGTGATTACAACAACTTTAAATAAAGTTCATTTTGAATAAATATGCCAAAAAGTTTATTAAAAAAACACTGCATGCATGCTTGGAAAAAATCTTGTCACTGGGTCAAACATTAAATCCTTATGAAAGTTAAATACCACAGGCATCATTAGGCAGAATAAGAGAAGCATGGGGTGCCACTGGCACCAACTCAGCTTTGGAGGCTCAATCACTGAAACACCATTTTTGTTCATTTTGTTTTCTACATTTTTTTTTCTGCTGATCTCCTACACATGTTAGGTTTTTTTTTAAAAAAAAAATCCCTTAGACTGCTAAATGTTCCATAGTTAACTGGTTGTCTTTCACAGTCACTTGCCAACAAAAGTACTGGATTTTTCTCTTCCCTTAAACAATATATTTGTTAATTGCAATGTTGCTGTATCCATGTTGGTCCCAGGATATGAGAGATGCAAGGCAAGTGAGGTAATATCTTTTATTGGACTAACTTTTCTTGGTCTAAGACAACAATATTGAAAGCTTGTCTCTTTCACCAACAGGAATTGGTCCAATAAAAGATATTGCCTCACCCACTTTGTCTTTCTCATCTTCTGTTAACTCATACAGGATCACCTACATTAATATATTCTACTCTCTTCATAGAGTTCCCATCTGTGGTAAAACAAATAGGAGGGCAATAGAGAGCTCATGTTCACCTCATGGAGTTACTGATGCAATGCTCCCTTGGTGAAAGAGACATTAGGGGTTTCAGAGGAACCACAAGATACATCTTTCAAATCTCATAGATCTGCAGGGAATGGGAGCTTTGACCGCCTCCACTGTGTTACAGGGTCTTAATTTCCCTCTGGAACCACTTCTGCTTCAGGAATCATGTTACCATTGGCTCTTCCATCAGTGCCTATGCAACACTCCCTTCGCAGCTGAGGGTTAGAGATCTGTAGTAGAAGCGGATGATGCAAGGAAGTAATTTTGCAGTGTATCTGAACCAGGAAAAAGCATCATAGATGAGTTTCGGGGATTTTTTTAAAGACAGTTTAGGTTTCTAGCCGTCATGTGACTCTCTAAAGTAAGCTTGTCTGAGCCAATGAGCCATTCTAACTTTACTATTTACCATACAATCTTAACAGCTTAAAATGTGAATTGAATCAATTCATCATCTTTGGTCCTGTGCACTATATCACAGCTAGATGAGTCCTGCAAATGAAGTATGAGCTGTGCCTTTCTGTACAAACAGAGAAAAGCATTAGAAGACATTTTGAACACTGGGGAACTTCTGTTTTTAGAATGCCATAATTCCAGAGCCCTTTGTCTAATTCATTTCAATTTGGCATAAAAATTATATCTTCATCTCTGATGTAACCTGCTAGTTTTGAGGCTGATATTCCTCTGTGGATTCTGGAGAGAGAGGGGCAAAGATCAGGCTTATAATGGAAACTTAGGGCTGGTTTCCCTCACTATGGGGAGATTGATGCTGCTGCGACCGATGCAGCAGGGATTGATTTAGTGGGTCTAGTGAAGACCCGCTAAATCAACAGCAGAGAGCTCTCCGGATGACCCTGGTATGCCAGCTGTCTGAAGAGTAAGGGAAGTCGACCTGAGAGCATCTCCCATCGACACAGTGCAGTGAAGACATGTAGATTCACGTAGCTGGAGTAGCGTACCGTTGGTCGACTTACCTCCGTAGTGAAGAAAAGTCCTTAGTTGCAACCTTAACTATGGTTGCATGGGGAGTGGCAGGCATGACATCCTGGCCTTACTGAAGTCAGTGTAACACTCCCACTAATAGGGTGACCAGATGTCCCGATTTTATAGGGACAGTCCCGATTTTTGGGTCTTTTTCTTATATAGGCTCCTATTACCTCCCACCCCCGTCCCGATTTTTCACACTTGCTGTCTGGTCACCCTACCCACTAAGTGCAAGAGGACCAGAATTTCACCTGGGGTGGCAACTGCCACTATATAACTCATCGTGTTAAAAGAGTCAGGGTAAAGCACATTCTTTAAAAGCTTAGGCTTCTTCCTGCTTTAGCAATGAATTCAGAGCCAATGTTTGTGTTAAGCAGTATTGACATCCAGTGGAGAATTAGAATAATTACAGGCATACAAATAGTTTAGTGCTATAGTCCAGACTGCATTGCTAGTTCAACTGTTTATCCCAGATTGAAACGGATAGTTATTAATTTCCTCTCGTGCAAATTTCATCTTTCTATAAAATGTGCCTACTAATGCAATTTATTTCCATTGTTAGCAAAAGCTGGAATATATATAAATGCAAATTCCCTATTTGATTGGGAATTGATTGGCATAGATTTTTTTTAAAAGAAAAAGTATTGAAGCACGATGATAGGCTTTTCAAGGCATAAAAGCATATCTCTCTTTGCAAAGAGAATTACAGTAAGGTTTAAAACCACTTGAGCAAATCTGGTGTCTCAAACTTGATAGTGTTCATTGGGAGATAGATTAGAGAGCACTGACTCACACCAGCAGCCCTATCAACTATTCATCATTGTATGTATGGATTTCACAATCTAGCTCCTACTATAGAAAATGTGTGTATCTATTATAGAAATAAAAAACTGATAAGAATTCTATGATCCTTTCTCATTTTAATAGATTTATCTGCATATGAAATAAAACTGGTCAGAAACAAAATTCCTGTGAAAATTGTGACTTTTCATTGAAAAACTGAAAAGATTTTGGTTTTCAGCAGCCAAAAACTTAACATTTTCAGCCAAAAACTGAAAAAAATCAGCTGAAAACTAAGAAGAACTGAGGGAAAATGGTTAACAATGTGCTTCTCATTACTGTATTTTTAGTCTTTCTATAGACAACACCCTTTCTTTCAAAATCGTAATAAAAGTCCTTCTGGAGGAAGTTGGATCTCTCAGGACATGGACAATGGGAAATGGAGCCTTCATCTATAGGCACCAGTTCAAAAAGTTGCCATTTGACAGTAATTTATATCTTCATATAAGCTATGAATTGGTAGTGCCCAGTGTCACCAGGGAATGAGGACTCACAAAACAGAAAAGACCATCCAAACGGGCAAAGGTTTAAATGAACTTACCGGGGTAAATCCAGCCCTGAGGTACTTGCGTAAACTCCAGAACTCGTCTCTCGGGGTTACACATGGCCACTCCAGGATTTAGCTGAGTTAATATAGATGCAGTTTATAGGGAAGTTGTATCAGTTTGGTGGATAAAGAGAAGACCTCAGTTGTAAAAATAAGGCATATAGCTTAGTCTAAAGGCAGCTGTCAAGCTGCTGTAGGGTGACCATGATTTGGAACTGGCCCAGTAATTCAGAATGCTCCAGATTATGGTAGCTTTAAAAGAACAATACATCAAACTGCAAAATACTGTTCTTCTGTGAAACCAGAAGAAATGGGGCTTCTGTATATAGCAGTGTATAATGTGCTACATAATTCTAGCACAAATATAGTATTAATCTGTTAACTCAGAACACGAAATAAATAATTTGGTTTTGTTACCTCCCAAATTGATCTCATTTGCATAGTTTAACTTTTGTAACTGCAATTTGCCTCCTGATTTTTCTTTCCAGTACAAAAGAAAACTAATTGATCCCCATTTTAAATTATACATACACCCTGAGGAGAACTGAAGAATTCATGGGTTTGGTTTTTTTCCCAATACACAGGGCCATCTGCTGGATGAAAATAGTTAGAGCATAATAATGCTCTGTCCACACACCTCTGCCAATGGCAAGAAAAGTGATGATGGAGGAGCTGGCTCTGTGCAAAGCACCCACAGTATGCCAGAGAATCTGGTTCATTATATCTCATTGGAAGGTTGGATAATTGTTCACATGATAAAAACCATGATCATATGTGACATCAGTGCCAACATTTCAACAGAAAGTCCCATCCCCCCCCCCCAAAAAAAAAAAAAGAGAGAGAGGGGGCATTGAAACCCAGCTGCCCTCTTGCTCCTTCAGATGGTCCCTGAGACATACAAATTCTGCTGTCTGATTCTGACTCGCTTTAAAGATTAAAAGGGAAAAATCTAGCCTCTTCCCCATACCCACCTAAAGAACTTTTTTTTTTTCATTCCACAGCTGATTCATTGCACTCAGGGTAAGACACAGAGATTCAGAACTGGCATGCTCTACTTGAATCTAATTACCTGTAAGGTTTTTTGTCAGTGTTCAGTTTTGCATGCCATGAACTACATTTGGTGACTTACATGAAGAAAGTGCTCTTCATGCTTTGGTGATGCATTACACTTGCATAGCTGTTGATTTCCGTGTTATGAAAAATGGAGCCCTCTTCTTTGAATCAACCCTTTTGCTGATTTCAACACATGCAGAGAATTAACTCATGTGTTTAAGCTCTTTCTCCCTGTCACGGGTCACACTGTGCACAGTAGAATCTTGTGCCAGTAAATTCAGGAATACGTTCATTCATTGTTTTCATTTGTATTACGGTAGTGCCCAGAGACTTAAACCAAGTTCAGGGTCCCATTGTGCCTCGCACTGTACAAATACATAGCAAGAGGCAGTCTTTGCCCAAAATATTTTACAGTCAAAACAGATAAAACAAGGGGAAGGGAAAAAGAGGGCCAGAGATATTAAATGACTTGCCCAGTATCACACAGCAGGTCAGTGGCAGAATTGAAAACAGAATACAACAGGGAAATCCTGGCCCTGTTGAAGGCAATGGCAAAACTACTATATACATTTTGGGTCTTTTTATTTGACTTTTGGTTTTTGAACCTTTAAGGTTTGCATTTTCAATCTTTTCTCCACAATCAAACTCATTTCACAAAGTGAAAGCGGAAATTCTCACATAATCACATAAGAAAAAGTTTAAAGAAAAACAGCATTATAATGAGATTTATGATAAAACTGCAAGAGCTGGAAACACTAAAATAACTTTGCATACAATGGCATGCTGAAGTATTTAGAATTGCAGTCTTATCCTTTGTTAAAAGTATATTTTAAAATAGATTTGTTTAAAAAAAGAAAAGAAAAAAGACAAACTAAATGTAGTGGTTTGCTTCAGATTGTGGAATAGAAAGACCCTCCACTGTATACATTAGCAGCCTTGGAAGGATTAGACTTTTATTGGTAAATGTCAATTTCACTATACATGCACAAACCAACAAAAAAAATTCCATCGATAAATGAAATATACAGATGCGCAAAGTAAGAAAAATGCTGCTTGAGAACTTATTCAAGTTTGATTTAAGGATATTTACTTTGTATATTTTGACATGTGATGTTGACAATTTGTATTTTAATGGTTTGACTTTTGAATCTCAGCATCTACTGTTATTAAATAATTGTCTGACCGTCCACAATTTCCTACAACTGTGAACATTTAAATTGATAAAAATTGAAAAAACACTCAATAGTTTAAATAAAACCCATAATTTTGTGAAATGTGAATGTTTAAAATCAATAAAACATTTTAAAAATGCTTAAAGATAAACATCGATGTTATCTGTCAAAATTATTTAAAAAATAAAATTCGAATTCTGCCAAGGCAAATATCTGATTAGGAAATATAAAGGTAAAGATGCCAAGGGGGTAGTTTAGATACTTAGATAGGGAATTCTATAGTTGCTGTATATCAGGAATAGAAATTCCACACTCCTAGATGGACTAGACTGTATTGTATCCGCACTGTGTCATTATTACAGGAAGAGCAACTACTGCATAGGGACAAGTGATAAAGGACTGTAAACATGTTAACTCTCCAGTTGCTTTATTGTATTCATATTGTGATAACTGTATTAGGATGCATAATAAAGAAGGCACGTGGCTTGCTGGGAAGAGACTGGTCTTTATTCCATGGCATCAGTCATAAGACATGGGTCAGGATTACCAAAAGGCTATATACCCTTATCACATGGTCAGTATCTGACTCCTGTGCCTGCTTTTACATGGTGGTTTTATATTGGACACTTATGTTGATCCTTTGGTATCAATATGACTTTAATATTCATTAACAACAGATTTATTATAGAATGTTACCAGTTGTTCTAAGACAAGTACCTATTTCATAGAGTGGGAATATGTACTGACATGAGTTACCTTGGCAGTTACCCAGAAGGCTGTAAGGCATATTAATATATCATAAGTTGCTATAACATGACTGTTTATAGTCCAGTACTAGCTGTGGGTTAGGAGCTCCTGGGATAATTGTTTCTCCTTTATTTTAGCTAGAGTAGTAACTACTCACAGAACACATAACCAGCTAGAACTAATTAGAACAAGTTGACAAAAATTGAAATTAATCAAAAAGGGAACAGATTTTTAATGAAAATGTTCCCAAAATATTCATCCTGCACTTGATCAGTTTCACCACTAAATCTCCTGGGAAGGGACCTTTGAGTTATCATGGAGCCCACAGAAAGATTATTAGAGTAACCTAGAAGAGCAGCAAATCTGGACCACTGTGGCAAAGTCCACATCCAAAAGCTTTCTAGTGTTTCAAAGATGGAAAAAAAGCACATCTGCTGAAATCTGGGCTTCCAGGTGCTATCTCCACCAACAAGTAAAAGAGCGTCTCCCAGAATAAATGTCAGTGTAAGAGATCACATCTATATAAGACAAATCTGACAACTCTTTAATAATGGTGAAATTGTTCCCTTGGTTGGTCAAGGTCTGACATTCTGTAACATTATGATCTTGCTCTGGTTGCTTGCTCAAAGTAACCTCCTGATTTATCAAAACAAGTACAGTGAGCAATAAAACTCCTTGTATACCCCTGTAGAAGTTGTTTAGAACAAAGGGACTTCTGTATTTTTCATATGTGGAACACCTTGTTAAAATTCTTTTCCAGAAATACAACTATTCTTAATTAAACTTCCTCACCATCAAAGTGGTCACATAAATGAGCACCACATTAATGGGCCATATTTTAATCTCCCTGTGAGAAAATACGTTATCAAACCTTTTAAATACACTTTAATGAAGTACCATTTAAATATAAAATAAAAGCTCCAAGGTTTTATTCCCTCTAGTCAAATACAAAACAAACCGCTATTTGAAAGGTGACTTTTCTACATTTACGTCTGTAGATTTTGTTGAACCTGCAGTCTTGGCCAATGTATGTGGATAATTCATCTTGTAGCAAAGAGGTGGGCATACGCCCAAGATGTCACAAATGGGGCACAAACTGAATCATTGACTGTACTGACACCTTCACCTACCAGTAAGGCTAATGCCATGTTTCCAAAGGTCACATTCAGGTGTGATACGCATGTGAGAGAGTATATGCTAGAATGACTTTTGCAGCTCGGGAAACACATGCTCAGCTCATGCCCCTTGACCACTTTCTTTCCCCATCCTATTAGTCTTCTGCCCACCTCATTTTGTAATTTTCTTCATAATCACCGAATGCCAGCGTGATGTTGCTTTTCCACTCCACCTCTTTACACCCTTTTTCTGACCCACTTAAACCCACATGAAATTTACACCACTGTTTATCATCACTAAATTTGGCCTAAAGTTGTCCATGGGAGCTGCACCTGGCTATACTAGGCCTGAATTTGGCCATTCAGCACCCACAGGTTCCCATTGGATATGGTATTCTTCACTGTCTGTCTGAATTAAAGCATAGTATTGATGTCCGCTTGTAACAAGGACCCCACACATTGGGAAAGTAGCAGTGTCAGAGGAAACTGATAGTCTCTGCTTTGCCAGTAGGATTTTCCCTAGCTCTGGTTTAAGGGTCTATGACCAGAGTTCCATCCTTTAGGGTGGGCTGGGCCTTCTTTTTCTTGTCATGGTCCCCACCTGCATGCTTCCCTGGTCTAGATGTTTGGCTGTAGGAAGTGCAAAGTTTCTTTATTTTTCCCCCTCCCCATATTTACTTCTGAGTGGTCCTGAGGTTCCAATCCTCTGGGGGGTAGATGGGTCAGAGAAGGGAGGTAGTGGTCAAAATTACTCAGAGGAAGAGATGATATTGTCCAGACCTGGACATAGGACATCTTGGCAGCTGCCCTTCTAAATTACGGGGAAGGGTCGAGCTCCCAGCCTCCCTTTGTGTAAAACACTGACCTCGCCAAGCAGATGGAGAAATATAGAGCGAAATTCTCCAGTTGTGTAAACTGGCACAGCTCTACTAGGTTCAATCCTAGCCCCAATTAAATCAATGGGGCTAGATTTCTTCAGCTGACTTCAATGCAGCAGAGAAGTGGGCCCATTGTCTCAGCTGGGAATTGGCCATTTTTGCAGGCTGGCTCATGCTAGGGAAAAAAGGAAGAACTTGGAGTCCATTAGTCAAATAAAATATCCCTCATGCTTATCAGGATGGATCAGGCAGGAAGAGAAAGAAGGATGCTGCTATTCAGAAGATGTTGGTATCTATTGGTGCACACCTAGACTGTGGATATTTTAACATAAAGTCCAGTCCTCTTATTCAAAGTGTAATTTACGTTAGCTTGTTTTTGAGGTGAGGGATTGGACAGCACGGAATAACAACTGACAGCAGTGCTGAAATCAGCACCAACCATTTCTGAAAGAAAAACAAACTTGTGAAATGACAGATGTAACAGGGAAAAAATGAAGTTGCTCCCCACCCACCCAGCATCTGCAACTATAAAATAAACCAAAGAACAAAACCAAAACAAATTGACTGCTTGCACTGTAGGAGTTTTCTTTTAACTGGCGCCAACTAAAAGACCCCCACAAAACCCAAAAGGTTGTTTATAGCTTTTAAAATACTTTCCCATTTTTATTTTATATTGCACACAAATGATTTTTTTTGGAAAAAATAAAAAAGATTAACTGAGCTGAGCTACAAAATCAAACAAACTATAGCAGCAAGGAAAGGATTTCCCAAGAAATATAACAATAGTTACTTAAAGTCTTCCATCGCAACTATTTCTGTAACAAAACAAGAGCCAAAGCCACAAGATTTCCACAGCCTGTCTGTACCCTAAAGCCATTGGGGTGAGTGAATCTGAAAGTGTGTCTACCTCTCTCTGAAGTGGGCTGGGTGGTGCCCATACAACTATGGAACCCCATCCTTCCCTTAGAGGCACAGTCTGGGACTCCGCCCAGCCTGACGACCACACATGACATCGAGTCAATGCGGCCAAGGAGCAGTGCTTCTCCAACAGCCCAAGCAGTGCCAGCTAAATGATAGCAAGAGAGACTAAGTAGACAGAGCACACTTAGCTGATGGCTCAAAAGCAAGTAGTTTTCATAGCATGCAAGAGCATAATCTTACACCTCTACCATTTTCTTGGCTGAACTTTAACCAGTTGCTTCATAACCAGGGCCCCACTGCTCCAACTATCAGAGTCAAGGGGAGTTTTGCAGTCTTGGTCTACTAGCAGCAATAGCACCAGCAAATTAAATATACTCCTCCACTGCTAATCCCCAAGGCTCCATGTATTCAGTGGCAAGATTCTGTGGCAATTTCCCTGGATTCTGTTATACTTGAATATGGCAGATGGGCAATACAGCAGCAGCATTAGTTCAATTTTAAAAACTGAGGTTTTAAATGAATTAAATAGGAACATCAGCAAGACAATCAGTGTAGTAGAGCTTGTGTTTAATTTATTATGCTGCACCCTCACTTTTAGTTTTCTATATGCTGTGTACATTTCTATTACTTCATACAGCTGCATCAAAGAAGTTGTTGGGGGAAGCTGTCTGGTTTTGCTTTGAATAGGGGACAGTTGGATTGTTTCACATTCAGAGAAGAATAGAAAATCGTTTACAACGGCGGGATTAGCACATCAGCTGGACCATTCTATTAAAGTGTTGAACATTGAAATAGTTAAGCGTTAACATTTAAATTGGCTTCATTAGAATTCAGAGTCAATAATGTAGGGAGATGGAGGGGCAGTTCACATCCCTGAGATATTGTTTCAGGCTGTTGTAGACCTGGGAAGGTAACACTGAATCAGTTACACTGACCTGTTCACGTTCTCAAGATTTTCTTCATATCCATGAGGGCTAGAAAAAAAATAAACAAATGGAAGCTTAGATTCAGGAACACAATTCTGCAGCAAGAGGTGGATTCCACTGCAAATATCTCAGCCACGATACCACAAAATACACAGGCCCAGCTACCAAACAATGTTTCTGAAACTTCTCAGATTCCTGTTCAGCTGCTTAGATTGAGACTCCGGCAAATGGGGGAGGCAAACAAACAGAATGACTACATGAGACAAGACATATGACTGCTTTCTCAAGGAAGAACAAATCAGGAGGATGTCTGCTTCTTTCATGTCTTTTATGAAATTCTAAACAGATACTGGTGAAGAACCCAGGTATAATTGCTAGTAGCTGCCTCACTGGGAACAGATTTGGATTATTTATATTAACAGAAGGCCCCCTTCAGAATCACTCACCCAAAGTTTTCTGCCTGTTGATGCCTCTCATGTTTTCATTTACACATCATAGATAGTTTGGGCTGCAAGTGATGCATGCAAGGCCTCTGTTTCCAGTGACTTGCAATGTCTGGAGATTGGACAATGATACCAGAAGGTCATGATGAGCTGTGACAATGTGACTTCTTTCGGAAAAAAACCCGCCTAGTTTTGTCAACAAAAAACTTCCACCCCTGCAAGAGACTTTTGTCTTTTCCCCTCCCTTTATTGTCAACAAAAAGCCAGTGCAGACACCACAGCTTTTGTTACTAAAATGTTTCAATCACTTGCTGGAATGTAACAATGCCTCTTCTGTTCAGCACTGAGCTTGAGGAACACACCATGCACTGCCGCAGACCAGCTTCAGCAGATAAGGAGGAACCACAGGCATAGCAAAGACCATAGGCGCCGACTTCATGGGTGCTCTGGGGCTGGAGCACCCACGGAGAAGCACCCACGTCGGGCGGGGCCCCGCCCCCGACGCCGAGTGACGGCACCCATGGGCGGAACCGAAGTCCACGCCTGTGGCAAAGACGACATGTTCCAGGAGGTGCTGCAGTACGATGAGAGACAGACCGGGAAATGCAAAGAGTGCTGGGAAGCTGAAAGGCAGGACAGAAAAGAGAATGCTGCATTTGCTAGGCAAGCAACAGAGTTGATGATAAAAGTTATGGAGGATCAGACAGAGATGCTCAAGTCTTTGATACAGCTGCAGACTGAGCAGATCCGTGGTTGACCCCTACTGCAGCACATGCAGATGCACAATTCTTTGCTAACCCCACCCCCGTCTAGGCCCCACATTCCACTTCACGGCACTCCTGAGTTTCCCCATTACTCCACCCCCTCTCACAGCTTGCACAATGATAGCTGGAACTACACACAGTTGTGAGGTTTTACCCTTTTTAACAATAAATACATGCTATGGGTATTTAATGGTACAGCGTTTTTATTCTGTGTTCTACAAAAGTATATAACAATCAATTCACTCTCGGGAACAGGCTTCTAAGGCATTTTGTTGCATGGATCTTGGGCCCCAAAATTGTACATGGATGCACCAGGGAAGCAACTCCAAAGCAGACATGTGTTACTGCCCCTCATTGTCAAAGTGGTTCCTCAAAGCCTCTCTGATGTTAATAGCAGCCCTCTGGGCTCCTCTGACAGCCCTAGCATCTGGCTGTTCAAACTGTACAGCCAAGTGCTCTGCCTCAGTGCTCCACACCTGAGCAAACATTTCACCCTTAGATTCACACAGATTATGCAAAGTGCAGCACGCGGCTATGACCACAGGAACATTATTCTCAGTAAGGTCTAGCCTGCCATTGAGACACCTCCAGCGAGCTTTTAAACAGCCAAAGGCACATTCAACTACCATGTGGCACCTGCTCAGCCTGTTGTTAAAACTCTCCTTGCTGCTGTCCAGGTGCCCTGTGTAAGGTTTCATGAGCCAGGGCTGTAAGCAGTGGTGTAGCCAGGTTTAAAGGACAGGGGGAGCAGAGCTAAAAAAAGGCGCCTCCCCTTGTACTCACCCGGCGGTTCGCTCCAGCTGTTCGACGCGGCACTTCGGCAGTGGGTCCAGTCCCCTCACTCACTCCGGGTCTTTGGTGGTACCCGCTGCCGAAGTGCCACCGAAGACCCGAGCGAGTGAAGGACCCGCCGCCGAAGTGCCGCTGAACAGCTGGAGCGCCGGTGGGTGAGTACTTTTTTTAGCTCCGCTCCCCCAGTAGCGCCGGAGCACAAGGCGCCGGAGCAAAAAAACAAAAAAAAAGATGCCGCTTCTGCTCAGTGGGGGAGCAGCCGCTCCCCCCGCTCACTCCCAGCTACGCTACTGGCTGTAAGGGGTAAGCCAGGTCTCCCAGATTACTGTGGGCATTTCCACATCCCCACTATGATCTTGTGGTTTGGAAAGAAAGTCCCCGTCTGCAGCTTTCTGTACAGGCCACTGTTCCTGAAGATGCACACGTCATGCACCTTTCCAAACCAGCCTGCATTGATGTCCGTGATACGTCCCCAGTGATCCATAAGCACCTGCAACAGCATAGAGAAGTATCCCTTCCTATTGATGTGTTCAGAGGCAACGTAGTCTGGCGCTAAATTTGACATGTGTGTGCCATCAATCGCCCTGCCAGTTAGGGAAACTTGTCTCTGCAAAGCCATCCACTATTTCATGCACATTTCCCAGAGTCACAGTCCTCCGCAGCAGGAAGTGATTATTGCCCTGCACACTTGGAGTAATACAGCACCAACAGTGGACTTTCCTACTCCAAACTGATTTGCAACTGACCGGTAGCAGTCTGGATTCACCAGCTTCCACACAGCGATTGCAACACGCTTCTCTACCGAAAGGGCAGCTCTCAATCTGGTGTCCTTGTACTGCAGGTTGCGGGACAGCTCAGCACATAGCTCCATGGAGGTTACTTTACGCATCCTAAAGTTCTGTACCCACTGGTCGTTATCCCACACCCGCATGACAATGCGATCCCACCAATCAGTGCTTGTTTCTGATGGTCTACTGTATGCAGCTGCTCTGTGAATACACAAAGCACTGATAAGTTGCTCCCATCCATATCATACTCGGGTGCCTGCGATTCATCCTCTGTCAGTAACTCTGCAAGTAACTATGCTGTCAGGCGCGATGTCCTCACGACAGCTAACAGTGCATAGGAGAGAAGTGAGGGATCCCTCTTCTCTCACTGCAGATGCTGGCGTGCACTACAAAAGAATGACCGTTGGAAAAATGGCACGAAAAGAAACCAGAAACCATTGGAGGGCTGGGACACAAAGCGGTGCACGACGGTACATTTTGCACATCCCAGGATGTGCCGCGCTCCGTTTCCGCATTCCCACAACACCTAGCGACGGATGGTGTCGCCAGGCACTGTGGGATACATACCCACAGTCCTTTGCTCTCGCTGTCGACAAAGGTGCCCCAAACGTGGACATGATCAGTCGACAGAGGGAGCAAATGTAGACACACTTTGGCGACTTTGCTTTTGTCGATTTTTCCTTGTTAACATTAGTTTCATCGACAAAACTTGCCAGTGTAGACAAGCCCACAATAGCTGTGTATTGGCTTTTTTCCTTGTCCAGGGAAAGTCTCTTTGTTCCTCAGTGTTTGGATCTCAAGGCACAAAGCAGCCAAGAGTCAATTCTGAGGCTCTGTACTCAGGGTCTCATTCTGCTCTTACCAGTGTAAGTTAGAACAGATTCAGAGGCACAGGATCACAGTCTTTTGTTGCACTCAGGATCAGTTAGAGACAGCAAGGTGTGTCAGTCGGCGTGGCGCCCGGACACTGCAGCCAGTCCTGTGCTGGCTCTTGCAAACTTTAGATTACCTGATATATCCTGACTGGGCACTTTTGCGGGAGGGAGGGGTGACAGGGGAGCTGGCTACATCAGCAGTATGCCAGCGGAGGACTCCTGGTGCCTTAGACCAGGGGAAAGAATCTGGCCCACAGTTTTTACAGGCACTTTTGAAAAAAAATTACCCCAAATCTCAGTTTTAAAGGTGGCTTAGGCCCAGAAATACCTTTGTGTATCTGGGCCTAAGTCACCTTTGAAAATGGTATTTGGGCTCCTAAATCAGTTAGACACTTTTGACAATTTTACCCTTAGTTCTCAATCAAGCAAACTCCATTTGCTTCAGTGCCATAGTAAGGCCTGAATAAATGTAGAATAAATACTTCAGAATTTGTCTCAAAGACTTTTTTAAACACACTTCTAAGGATAATTTAATGGCTGTATTATAAAACTTTAATGTTAGTGTAAAAAAATCTTGGGCTTTTTCCTTTTACTCCCTTTCCTTCTGAAAAGCCTGTTTCTTTTTATTGTATTAATTCCACTAACAACAGGGCTTTTCACACAGGTAAGTCCACAGTAGGTTACAAGCAGCAATATTAAAACCTGTGCGACTGTTAGGGTAACTAATAACGGTAGTTAAGACTTTTGCTGTGCTGAAGGGAAAAAGTGTGTATGAAGGGAACTCTTGTAATGTAATGTAGTAGTATCAAATATACAAGCCATTTCACAGTTTATGGGCTTGTGTGTCAAATACCCCTCCCTCATTACAGTGGATGAAGGAGGCCAGGCAATCCACAACATTGTTTTTACATGAGTCAAGTTTTTGCATATAACACTAAGTTAAGATAATAAAAAGTGAGACTATATAGCATAGAGAAAGAGGACATTTTAACATTAGCCTCAGTATAGAGCTTAGTAAGTAGGTATCGGCATACCTGTCTAGCCAAATTTCAAATCCACTCAAACAATGTGGGTTTGTAAGTTCAATTTAGATGTTATTGGGCTCATGTTTGACTTAAAAAAAACAATTTTTTAAAAAAGATTTCAAAGCAGGGAGCAAGAAAACAATTAATGGAGAAAAAGAGGAAGTGAAAGCAAAATCAAGAGGCTGCATAAAAGAAGCAGAGAGGCAGAAAGAAAAACCCGAAGGGAAAACAAAATAAATACAGCATGTCATATCCTGCAAGAGCTGTGTAGGAACTGAATTTCCATGGGAAATTTTGCATTTCCAATTCTTTTCCCCATTCTGAATTGGAACAAAGGGTTGGAAATGCAAAATTTTCCACTGAACACACATTTTGGAAGAATTCCATTTCAGAAGAACCGAAACAGAATTTGTCCATATAATCTGGGCATGGAGCAAGACTACCTGGGGATCCTGAGCAGCCCACCCGCCTGCCTGGTTTCTATCAGAAGTTTTGACAGAATTTACATGTTCCCACAGAACAGCATTCTCCAGTGGCAAACTATTCCATTGGAAATTTTTCAGCCACCTCTATATCCTACCATTGCTTTTTAAACAGAACTCTCCATTGAGATCAGTAGGGACTTCCAATTTTAAAATAGGTCTGATAGGGCACATAAGTCTAGATTTCAATAGATGGCAGGGATCTTTTCTAAACCAAGTAATATGTAGTACAGATTTCCAAAGGAAACAAACAAGCTAATTTTTTCTAGTTTCATTGTTAACCTTGAGGGGAAGGAAGGAGGGACAAAACAAGCATGCTGATTGTAGAGGAGGAAAAGTTAGCAATATTGAACTAAAACGAAAATAAGAAAGAAAAAAAAAAACTTGTAGCACCTTAGAGACTAACAAATTTATTTCAGCATAAGCTTTCGTGGGTTAATACCCACTTCATCGGATGCATGGAATGAAATATACTGTAGACAGATATTTATACAGTCAGAGAAACATGATAAGGTCCAGGTGTATAGACCAATCTTAAGAGGCTAATTAGTTGAGAGGAAACATGACAGCAGGGGAAGAAAAAACTTTTGAAGTGATAAACAAGATGGTCACACAGGTGTGAATGAGGATCGTTAACTTAAGGGAAATAGATTCAATTAACATAATGGCCGAGCCATTCCAAATCTCGATTTAATCCGGAGGCAACGCAATCTAGTTTGCATATCAATTCGAGTTCAATAGTTTCTCTTTGAAGTCTGCTTTTGGAGTTAATCTGTCGCAACACTGCTATCCTCAAGTCTGTCATTGAGTGATCAGGGAGGTTGAAGTGTTCTCCTACTGGTTTTTGAATGTTATGATTCCTGATGTCAGATTTATGTCCATTTATTCTTTTGCGTAGAGACTGTCCGGTTTGGCCAATGTACATGGCAGAGGGGCATTGCTGGCACATGATGGCATATATCACATTGGTAGATGTGCAGGTGAATATTGAACTAGTTTTTCAACCCTCCCCCCACAAAAACAAACAAACAGTTAGAGGGGTTCACAAAACACTGAACTCTACAAAGTTCATCCATTCCTAAATATACTGAGCTTTATTATAGTTATTACCACTTTGGTGAGCAGGTTCCTGCTATACATTGGAGAATAACAGGTGAGAAGAAGGAATCAATGTAGTGCCCAGCTACCAAGGAGAGTCACATTACTCTCTGTTTGGAGTTGAGGTGTTCAGGTCTCTGGCTCTGCAAACAATCCAGACTCTAACTTAATTTGCATATGTAGAAGCTTGGCTGAGGCAGAGGACAAGAAAAGATATACGACTCCACTGTAGATCTCTCAGGCTAAGCTAGGAAATGGAAGATACACTGGAAAAAGGCCTTCATGGATTGCAATGTCAATTCTTTGAATTAGAACTGCTTTGGAAGCCGTTCAATTTTTCATTCGTACTGACAGTTCTTATTCAATAACATTATCTTAAACACCACTTGTGCTTCCACTCTTTCTAGTCTGTTACTCACTTCATATTGCTGTCTCTATGGTAACTCTAGTGCAGTGGTTCCCAAACTGGGGTTCAGGAACCCCTGGGGGTTTGCGAAACATTACACGGGGTTCTTGGGAAAAAATTTCCTAATGGCGGACAGAGCTGTCCTTAGGGACCCTGGGCAGCACGGGGCCAGCAGCCCCTGGATTTCCAAGAGCTAAGCAGATCAAAACAAGCATACCTATATCACATTGAGGAGATTTAAACTTCAAGACTCCTTATAAAAAATGGAAAGGGAGGTGGATATTTTTTGCTCTTTTAAAAATTAAATAGGCAGCTAGTATTGTTTTTAAAATTATTACGAAGAACAAGTTTAAGTTTTGTGTAACGTGCGTTGTTTGCCTGAACTGCTCAAGACCTGAATGCTTGTGTAAGAGGAACTCTTTGGCTTAAATACCTTGATGCTGTTTCACATCTGATACTCCTTGATGAAACCTAGGAGCCTGGTCTTATAACAGGCTTATTCGAAGTGATACAAGCTACGAAAGTGAGATCTTGGAGGAGTGTTGCCGTTTTCATAATGTAATAAAAATACTGTAATGATAAATAATTAATAATAAATAGTGTGTAATAAGCATGTCATAAAAACAAATTTTATATTTCCAAGATCACTGCTTTTATAATTTATATTCAGGTAAAGGAGAAAATCCCTGGAAATATTCATTTTTGGGAGGGGTTTCGCGAGACTTGACATTTTAGTGAAAGGGGTTCACAGGTTGTTAAAGTTTGGGAACCACTGCCCTAGCGGATAATTGTTCCAGGTGCTTTTCCTAAAATACCTCAAACACAACCTCATTAGTGAGTGGCTATGGCTAGTTGCTGCCATTTAATGCAATGGGAGTAAGTTCAGGCCTTAAATAGTGCTCAAGGGCTTGATTCTGCACCCCTGAAGTCAGTGAGTTTTGCCACTAATGTTATTGACGGGGGAAGGTGACTCAGGCTGTAACTAAGGACATATTTTACTACTCCAAAGCTCAAAATACCACACAAGTTTATCATCATCATCTGCTGTTTTCAACACTAAGGTGGGATAGAGCCAACTTCTGCTGAGTTCAAGACTCAGCCCATTTTGCAGTTGAGGAACAGAGGCTAGCTGACTTTCCCAAGGTCACACAGGATGCGTGTGGTGGAGCAGGGACTTGAAACAGTAGCGCAGCCAGGTCCGGAGCGCAGGGGGAGTGGCGCTATAAAAGGCGCCTCCCCCTGTACTCACCCGGCGGCGCTCCGGGTCTTCGGCGGCACTTCGGCGGCTCACTCCAGGTCTTTGGTGGTACCCGCCGCCAAAATGCCGCTGAAGACCCGGAGCGCCGCCGGGTGAGTGCAAGAAGTGGCGCTTAAAAAGAAGTGGCGCCTTTTTTAGTGCTGCTAAAAAAAGGCGCCGCTTCCGCTCAAGGGGGAGCGGCCGCACCCCCTGCTCCCCCCCTGGCTACACTACTGACTTGAAACCCAGGTCTCCTATATCCTAGGCCTCTCAACCACTAGGCCACCCTCCCTCTTACCAAACATGTTACATACCTCTTCACTCAACCGGCACTTACACAGCCAAGTCACAAAGGCAGGACACAAGGTTAATAGATCAGAATTCAACCCATAATTTTAAATGGGTAAATATATCTTTTGTGGGACAGATTCTTGACCAACCTAATCCCTTCTCCTTTGCAATCCCACTGCAATCAAATTTTGCACCAGACATAAGTCAGTGCACAATTACAGTTTGTTAGTGATAGACTGTTGATGCACATAGATTTTTTTGGCAATAAATATTTCTCTGACCTAGATCTTTCCAGAAGATGATGGGATTTGGCCAGACAGTTCATGTGCCCTTTGGGGGAAAAAAATCTAACAAAACACTCACCTCTTTTGTATAAATAGAAGAAATCTGAGATGCATTTAGAGATCTGTTTGTGCCTTACTGCCTGCAGAGACTGTAGCAGAGTTATATAAAACTTCCGTATTTGTTTCCCTTGCAATTACTTGTCTGCTTTGATCCTTAAATTGTGAACCCCTTGGAGAAGAGACCAACCACTCCTCTTGAATGGAGGAAGCTATTTAGCATATTCTGGGTGCTGCCACAAACACATGATAATGCTCTGGAGATGAGAAACTGAAAGAGCTCAATTGTGATTGCCATCCTCATGGTGGGGAGCACTTTTCCCCATACAAGTGGTCCCTTTGATTTTAGTTGGAGAGTAAATACCCACCAACATGAGCCAGGGCCCTTTAAAAATGAGAGATCATCAGTAGCCATACAGACAAGAGCCCAACCCCAGTTGTCCTCAGCAGTCTTTATTATCTCTTTTTCAGTTGGTTAAGGGTGTCTTTCTAAGCTCTGATTTTTGGTCACATTAACCCTAAGATCACTATGTGCCTTCTTCTGCAAGAGGGGGGGAAAGTAAAACCACATGAAACTGGGCAAGGCACCAAACATATTGATGAAGTCTCTGGTGAAATGTTTTGGCATCACTGCATAACAATAACACACCATTTTGATTAACTTGAACAAACAAATCCAATAGATGATTTAAAAAAATAACACAGATGTGATATAACTTTACACTTTGAGAATGTAGCAGGCAAATTTACCATCATGTTAACTGTTTCTTTTGACAAAGGAGAAAATGTAGTCTAAAGCCCTAGGCTGTGTCCATAACAGGGAACTCTGTGGGGAAGGGGGAGAGAGAATTCCCATTGGAGCTACCACTGGTGCCACTAACCCAGTGAGAGCCATGATGTAGTTAAGATTCTGGCATCTTCCAGTGGTTTAACCACTATGTCAGTTAAAACTAACTGATAAAAATGCCAGAAGACAGCCGAGCTTTGTAACCAAGGATGTGCCTACACAGCGGGTGGGAGGTGTAATTCCCAGCATGGGTAGACAAACATGTGCTAGTTCTGCTAGAGCTAGCTCCAAATAGCAGCATGGCCACAGCAGCTTAGCCTAGCTGAGCAAGTGTATACCCAGAGGGTCAGGCAGGTTTGTATTTAGGTGGCTACCCTGAGCATCTGCCTGTGCCACCACGGCCATGCTGCTCGAGCAGAGCTAGCAAATGTACGTCTACCCATTCTGGGAATTATACCTGGGTATGTCTGCACAGCAGCTTGCAAAGTGACTCACCAGCCAGCATGTCCCCTTGTGGCTGGACACAGCACTGGAGTTTGCTCTTTTCGTCACTTGGCCAGCCACAAACTTAGGTCTGGTGGTGGTCCCCTCTGTCTGGCAACTCAGCCCCAACCAGACAGATCATGCTCGGTCCCATCTCTTCAGGGCAAGTGTTCAGTCCAACAACAGTCTGGCAACGTCTTACCAGGTCTGTAGCCCAACTAGTCCTTACAACTTATCTCTGTAGTCTTCACCAGTCTTTTCTCTGATAGCCTATAGGGGAACCCTGTAGCAGCTGTTGAAGGTCTAGAACTTCAGACCTCCAGCTTCTTCCCTGGACTTCTTCCTACTGCAGCCCCCCCTGTAAGCCTTCTTCCCCAGTCCGCCTTAGAGGAAAGGTAACAAAGGAAAGGCAAAATACAAAAATAGTCCAGACATGTTTCTGGCCTCCCTCCTTTCAGGAGATATCTAATGAGCTGCAGCCCAGCTCAGAGGCCTCAAAACTTTTGTGCAGTGTTCACAGGAAGACTCAGGCAGCTTTGTCCTCCATACTCCTTTCTGGATACCAACAGAGAGAAGTCTGCCCATCTCCCAAAGCCGGCTCCCTCCCTTTTAAGGCTCCTCCTCCAAGTCTGGGAGGCCTCACACGTGCAGTGAGGTGAGTTGCCTGAGCCCAAAACCATTCTTTAACCCCTTCCTGCTGGGTGCAGGCTTTTTTACACCCAGTCACAGGCTCCCACTTATGGTACCTGAATGGGTGCAAATTTATTTCTCAATTAACCTACTGCAAAAATGGCCTAATATTCATCTTCTAGAGCCATTTTCTTCCTCCCCATCCCCCTCCCTGCCCCAGAATCCCATCATTGCTGAATGCTACAAGAATTATTTCACTAAAATACTGTACATAAGAACACCTTTTAAACGTTGTTATAATTAAGGGACGGTGAACCTGGTGGGTAAACAATCAATCACCTATTGTCCATCCCTAAGTCAAACTAAAACCTACATTTTTGCAGTGGTTTAAAAAAGTTTTGATAGACATTTCCCTCCCACCCGTCCACTTTCTACCTTTCCTCAGCAGAAGCTGGCCCAAACAGCAGGTGATTTCCAATCACACTATTGTCCCAGTAGAGAAGCTCAGACTCAGGCTTTAAGGTCAGAAGGGACCATCGTGATCATCTAGTCTGACCTCCTGGGCATCACAAGCCACAGAACCTCACCCACCCACTCCTGAAATAGACCCCTAACCTCTGGCTGAGTTACTGAAGTCCTCAAATCATGATTTAAAGACTTCCAGTTACAGAGAATCCACCGTTTACACTAGTTTAAACATGCAAGTGACCCATGCTCCAGGCAGCAGAGGAAGACAACCCTCCCCCAGGGTCTCTGCCAATCTGATCCAGGGGAAAATTCCTTCCTGACCCCAAATATGGCCATCAGTTAGACCCTGAGCATGTGGGCAAGACCCACCAGGCAGATACCTGGGAAAGAATTATCTGTAGTAACTCAGAGCCCTCCTGCTCTAGTGTCCCGTCTCCAGCCGCTGGGGATTTTTGCTGTAACTGTGCCCTGTAATTGTAGTGAGCAAAAAAACCCACAGGGATTCAGGTGAGAGGGAGGGAAAGGTCTGTAGGGAAGGGATTGGTGAAAGGACCTGTGTAGGAAATTAGGGTCAGGGATGGTGCTTGCCAGAGTGGTAGAGAATTCAGGTAAAAATTAGGTCCGACCATTTCAGTGTTTATCCAAATGGAACTAAGCCTTTCTAGAGACCAGGATGTGATCAGTCAGGCCTAATGGTCAGAGGTAGGGTCAGCAGCCAGGAAACCAAACCTAGAGCCAGAGCCAGGATCACACCAAGGGTCAGGGCTAGAGTCAGGATCAGGAGCCATGCCAAAGATTGAGCTGAAATCAGTGTCAGGCGTCAAAGTGACGGTCAGGAGTGGAGTCAGTCAGAAACCAGGGAACAGTGCCAAGGGTCAAGCCAGAGTCAGGGTCCAGTACAGCAGTGAACAAGGAATCCGCTCAGACAACTTCTTGTGCCTCCTTCCAGCTTAAGTAATGCATCTGGGCCAGTTGGTGGGGCTGGATGTCTGCTCCAATCAGGAGCTTCATGGGCGAAGGCTCTGGTAGACCACAGAGATGCTAGCCCCCTTTTGTGGGGGTTCCAGAGAACTGTTGGTTGCAATCTGGGTACCAGTTGGGGACCTCACTGCTTCAATCATAAGTAGTTTATATGTGCTAAATACAACTACAGCATCAGAGAAATCCCTGGCAAAATAAGGGCACAAAGAAATAAATGAGAAATCTCTGTAAAAAGGCATGAAGATAGTATTATTGGTTTTTTAATATTATATATTAATAATATTAACATGACAACCTAGCGTGAGAGTTGGGGCAATTGAATGAAATATTTTCCCAATCGTATACAATTATAGAAACATGTTTGTTTAATACATGAGCTGATTCACTATGTAAATACAGATTTCACTACAGTTCTTTTCACTACTTAATTATTCCTATTATTTACTATTTGTAAATATTACTATCCCCAGCTGAGATTGGGTCCCCATTGTGCCTGGCACTGTATATACTTGTAGTGAGGGAGAATCCCTGCTCTGAAGAGCTAACAAAGCAGACAAAGGGTGGGAGAAAAGAAGTATTATTATCCCCATGTAGCAGATAGGGCAGTACGTGGCAGGGGGTGTCTGGCATTGGTGGCAGCCTGCATAGGCATACCTATGCTAGAGTGGTAAAAAAAATAGCAGCACCATAGGCGAGCCAAATACATACTCAGAGTCTCAGGCAGGCATGTTTACTCACACAGCTAGTCCATGCTGCCACCCCCTTTATGGCACTTTTAGAGATCATGCCTACATGGGTTGCAATTGCTCCTTCCAATTATAGTGTAGACATACTCACAGAGACTAGCCCCAGGTCACAAAGGAAGTGTATAGCAGAAGCAGGTATTGAACCTAGATCTCCTGAGAACCTGGTTAATTACAAGACCATTCTTCTTTTCTGTCTTGATTAGAGTTTAATTTCATGAAAGTAATCAGCATAGTACAGTATTGTATGAAGAGGAAACTCAAGAAATTATGAGTGCTCCTCAAGGAAGTTATCTACAAAACCAGGAGCTAAAAAAATTCTGGCGAGACAATTATAAAAGAACCAAATAGCTACATAAAACATGAAAGAGAAAAAGAGCAGAGTGGAATCAAGGAGTCTCACACATTACAAACGAGTTAACTCCTAATGAAGCACAAGTGTTCCATGTGTCATATTCACTTTGCAGATGAATTCTGAGGGTGGGAGAATTTTTCTCTGTGAATTTTGTAGTCATTCTAATGTGCACTTCTACATCTGTTAGACATTTGTCTACTAGTTTATAACTAGTACTGATATTTAAGCTGGTAAAAAGCATCAATACCCAAAATGGAACAAACTTGTACAGCTGTTATGAAACTGGCGTTTTCTAAGTGAGGTAAAAAAATATCCTTATTGCAGCATTTTCACCAATACAGTATGAAAAAAATAGCCAAAATATTATTTTACTGCTTATAATCAGACAATAAAATCCACATCTTGTGGGTTTTTTAAAAATGTATTAACTTTTTTCTTCTGAAACCCTTACTCATGCTGAGTAGAGTAGCATGTTATTCTACAGGACAGCTCACTGAGGTCAATATCACGTCTTGAAGAGTAAGTTGCTATTCAGTGTAACAGTGTCAGAATCTGCTCCTAACTAATCTACAAGGGGTAATTTGCAGCTCTCTCTCACACATTTTGAAGATGCTTGGGGGTTTTGTTTTGGGGTTGTTGTGTTTCTTGGGTGGGGGGTGGGGGAGTTGTTTGTTTTTTAAGGCAGCCCTGCTTCTTCAGCTCCTGGTTTTGATCAACCCCCAACCTTTAAAAAAAATATGATTAGAGGATGGATGGGAACCTTATTGTTCCATCCCCAAACTTTCTTTTTTGTCCTTTCAGTTAATTACAGCATTGTAATACTGTCACTTAGGCCCACATTTGGGAACCTAAAACACTGATTTCAATGCCTAAATACCTTTAAAAGTCTGAAGTTTCATAATGATCTGAACTGATTTGGCTATCATAATGGCAAAATGTTTGGCAGGAGAAGAATTCAGCACAAATAATGTGGACTAAATCTAAGAATAGCAAACATCTAATCAAGGGTGAAATTCACTTAGGAGCCAAGGGAAAGCACAACGGCCTATGCCCATGTAAAATCTCAAGATAGGGCTTAAATGGAACTTACATGATGCATAATACCTTGTACTGACCTTGCTGAATTTTTCCCAAAGAATAGGCATCAGTTGTTTATATGTTCTCTTACTTGGGTTACACAGAAGATCCTAAAAGATTGCTTCTTTTTTAATGACTAAGAGGCTGTATGAGTCTGGGGGGTTAATTGTGAAGGGTTACTAAGATATTGCCTCTCCTGAATGGTCTCTTGCATTTGAAATCTGAAGAAAGACTTTACCAACCTCTTTGTTTTGGGTTTGTCTTTCATGACACCCACCTCTGGCTGATGGCCCACTGACTGCTGGAAATAAATGGGCAGTGTCACAAAGTCAGACCAGATAGCTATAGGACAATGGAGGAAGACAGGCATATCAGTCTAAGAATGGTGAATGCCCTTTACCCGAGGGACTAAAAAGAGGTTACCACTGGTTAATTAGAAACACCTGAATCCAATTAAGGACAGCCAGTAACCTTTTAAAACCCCTCCTCTGGTAAGAGAGAGAAATGAGAAACAAGCAGCAGCAGGGAGAAACGGCTTCTCCTACATAAAAGGCTGTTCTCCTTCCTATAGGGGAAACAATCAAGATTACTTCTGATTGAGAAAGAGCTGGTAACCATAAACCAGCATAAGACAACACTCCAGGGGGGAAAGGAAATGGATTTCTTTGTGTGTGAGTTTGTTGTTTGCTCAAGATAACTACTTGGGCCTACCTTGCAAATAGTGTAAACCAGAATGAAGAATTAGAAGCCTCCACTGTAGGACTGGCTCACTCCAGGCCCCATACCACCAGAGAGAGAAATACTGAGGCTGACAGTATTAGGAAAGAAAAAAACCCTATACTTTTAAAAATACTTTTGTTATGGAGTAAGATGTAGGCAGTCTTGCCTAGTAGTCAGGTCTAGTGGGCAGAGCAGGCATCCAGGTCGGGGAACAAAGCCAAGGGTCAGCACCAGAGTCAACTGCCAGTTACCTGAGCCAGGGATCAAAGTTGAGGGTCAAAGCCAGGACTAGCAACTGACATTTAGAAGCAAGGTGTAAGGGCAGGAACGGGATACAAGGATTAAGCCAATTTGGGGCAGGAGCCAATCAGGAGCAGGGGCCAGTACAGCCCCGGAAGGAAATCACCTTATTACTCAGACAACTTTGTGTGGCTCCTTCTGCCTTAAATAGCATGGTTGGACCAATCACGGGGCTGGGCAATCCTTCAATCCAGGCTCCTGTGGTAAGTGCCTTAGCTGAGGCTGCAGTCCTACTAGCTTCTCAGCCCAGCAGCTTTTAGCAGACAGTGGGTAGAGGCCAGGATGCGGTGACTGGCTAGGCACTCCAGGGCCTGAGTTCAAGACCTAAGAAATTATGCTCTTGTATATCACAGTGAAATTAATAAGTTTCATTCCTTTCATATGACATCTAGCATATTGCCGCTCCAATACATCTGCCCCAATATAGATTTAAGTATCCTACTTTCAAAGAGTCCTTGCAAATGGTCCATCTTCTGTGTGTTATGGGATGACCAAGTCTCTATAATAACCATTTATTGATTCCAATTTCCAGCTGTATCCAAGTGTGACGTTCACAGATTCAAAAAGCTGGCACAGCCACATATTATAAGTAGCCCACCTGGCTCCATTTATTCCCCCTTTCAAATTAAAGGCAAGGTAACCCAAAACCTCTATCTTCTGCTTTTAAACATTTCACACGAACCCATTTGGGAAATTTATTGTGGTTTTAAAAAGATCAGACTTTTTCATTTGGTGTGTCACACTACAAAAACTGTATGGTACCTGTTGGCCAGATGCTATGGGAATAATAGGCCAAAAGGTACCAGATTTCCTATTTAGAGTCTGCTGTATAGCATACATATCAGAATCAGGTGATATTAATGAAAAATAGTGCTGGAAAAGTTACAAGCCACTATTCCAAACACAAATGGCATTTTTTTCCCTTTTACAAGTTCACTCAATCTAAATAAGCTTTGAACTCTCAGATCTGTCTGTTTGTGGGAGGCTGCTTGTAACAGCCATATAGCCAATATGACGACAAGTTTGGAAGAGACCCAGGTATTTTTAATCAGTGAAACTGTACTGTACTGTCTGAAACGTATGAAACTACTCATGCCTGTTAATATAAAATCAAAGAAAATTTTAGATATGTAAGTTAATGGAACCCATAGATCAAATTTCTAAAAGATTTACTACTTCTCAGCAGTCTATGCAAGCTCTAATAGGATCTTATAATGTTTTTATAGCAAACAATTTACTTTTAGAGATTGTAAATGATACAGTGACTGTCAGTACTGGCATGAGCAACGACTTCACTATCATATCAAAATGAATGCTCAGTTTTCTTTCTGGCTGGTATTAAACCAGACCAGAGTTCTGTCATGAGTACACAAACCTTTGGAAACAGTGAAGAACTCCGAGCAAACCATAGTGGAAAATAAACGCCGTACTGGAATTCTGAAACATTGGGTTGATTTTTTTTTCTCCCCGCTTTCACTGCACACCAACAAAACCTGTTCTCCTGCTGTTTTTAAAGTCCTTTCTTTGGGCGATTTTTCAGGGTACATGACTATGTCTTGATCCCATACAAAAAGCATGCAGTATTTTGGTAGGACTTGCTAAGGAAATAAAAGGCACACATTTTATTGAGGTATTGTGTGCATTTCTGAGGCCTAGTCTGCACTTACCAATTTTGCTGGCATAGCTCACATAGCTGTGCTAACAAAAGCCCTAGTGTAGATGCAGTTAGGCTAGCCCCAAAAGTCATTTTGCTGGGCTAGTTTGTTTTGTTCAGGGAACTGGTATAAGCTATCCCAGTATAAACTTTTTTGAAGGTATAAACTGTGGTTCCACTAGGAGGCAAACCCTTTCCAGAATAGACAAGTCCTGAGATTCGCTATACTTTCTCCAGGTACCTCTCCCCTGCTCATGCGTAGGATGCCAATCAAAAGTGGTGGCACAGTGAGCCAAGCAAGGGATATCTATGTCCTAATTAAGTAGTTCTCCAAGCAGGACCCAAGAACCAGCTGAAATGTCTTGCAGTGACCACAGTTTAGTGTCAGTGAGGAACTGGGATCATATTGCAGACATTGATGAGTGTGCTGAATGGGACATATTGGTGGCGTTGAATGGGGATGTGTAACAGGATTACCCCAATCCTGACATTGTCACTGCCTCTGCCTCAGGTTCCCCACTCTCATGGAAGCCGGGCTAACTCTCCCGCCAGTGCTTTAATGAAGCTCTCACCAGCATCAGTATTTTTTTCCCTTTCCCTAGGGATGCATTTATTGTTCAAATACTGTCAAGGCTGATTCCCCACTCTGGCACTTTGAGTGCAGAAGGTGGGGGCCTGCAAGGATTCTAAAAATTAATACTGGCTGGTATTAAACTCCCAAGGTTACAGCTTTTCTCTGACCTTGGATGGGTAGATATTGCCACCGCGCAAGCACAAAAAACCCTCCTTTGAGAACCCAGGAAGGAGCACTTGGGAATTCCTTCCTGTGGAGTACCCTCAAGCCCCTTCACCCCACCTCCGGGGAAGAGCTGAGAAAGAAAACAAAATCAGCTGTTGCCACCAGCTAATTAAACATGTGCACAAACCTCTTAGGACACAAAAATCCAATCTTGTTCTTAAAAAAGGTAAATTTTATTAAAAACGAAAAGAAAGAAAATGCATCTAAAAACTCAGACTATTGCTAGATTTTAAAAAGAACCACTTATAAGGATTAAGCCTCAAAGTAACTTTCGTGAGGTCCAGCTTAAAGGTTACAAGCAAAACAAAAGCACCTGAGGTTAGCACAGCGGAGTCCACAAGCCATAAAGAAATAAAAGAGATAAACCTAATCGCGTCTTCCTAGACATTTCCTGATCTATTTACATATCTGGGGTTTTAAATGAGTAGTTTCTAGGTAGGATTTGATGATTTTTCATACCTGGCTCAAAGCTTCATACAGCATTGCTGCTCTGTGTCTCCTCTCTGAGAGAACAACCACAGACAGACAAAAGGGGAGTCTTGTTTCAATTTTAAAAAGTCCTAGCCTTCCCATTGGCTCTTCTGGCCAGGTGCCCACTCACTTCCCTTTACCTATGCATGCAGTCAGACTTTTTAACCCTTTACAGGTAAAGCAAGTAGAGAACAGCTACTAACAGGGATTTTATAGCTGACTGGCTGTCCATAAAAGGGAGCTACCCTCACTTCATTTATCACAAACACTACCACAGTTCAGCATCAACCATAACAGGTCAACTATGTCTCCTGGCTCCTTTTAAAACCTCTGCCTCAGAGCCTTTCTGTTGCTGCCTACACAGCCCAAATCCTCAGCCAAGACCTTCTACCTTTAGATCCTTTTCCCAACCCAGGGTCTCCTGCAAGTCTCCCATCAACAGAGTTGCTTGTTGGGCTTGTACCTCACCCCCCTAGGAAGCAGTTAGCTAATCACAGGTGAGACTTTGCTCAGCTCACTTAAAGGGGCCATCCCACCCTGTGACAACGTGCTTGTGCAGGCTTAATGTGTCAAATATAAATCAGAATATTCTTCTGACCAGCAGCAAAGAATCAACTATTTAGCGTGTCATTTAATAAAAATGGAATACTGAGAATGGCAGAGGTATGCAGTAAACAAGATAACCAAGAAACTCAACCATGCCAGAAAGAAATATACTAATCTCTAAATCTCAGCTCCCAAAACTATGGAGGTAGAGTGGCGTGGATGCTGTACATAATGAAAAGTGATGATCCTTATAGTTGTATTGTCATGTAGGAGCATCATAGTTTACATGATATGTAAGATCAGCTGCTGTTCTGAGGTTCTAAAATAATGTAATGTAATATTGGAAACTATTAGTCAATAGGGATAAACTCTGAATTTTGTAAATTTAAGCCAGGCCACTTATTGATGTAACTTCTGAAAAGAAAAAAAGAACATGCCTTTCTAACCAGTTAGAAGAATTATTTCAAACAGTAACAAAGGTGCCTAGATGACATGATTCTCTTGGATTTTCAAAAATATTTAGGTAAGATGTTTAAAACAGATGTGTGTGAAATGTTCTTAATAAAGTGCAAAACTACTTGGACTTCAAGTTTCTCCCCATTACACAATGAACTAAAAAAAGAGAGAACAGTTCTGCAAAAGAAAATCGACTTGTGTATTTTTTTTTTAAAAATGGGCCCGTTTTTGAAAAAACTGGGACTGTGCCTTAAAATTATGAACAATTACGGCTTTACATGCATTTTGTGAAAAACAGCCATCTTTCATGAAAGCAAATTAAGGACGCGCAAAGCAACGTGAAACAAAAAGGCACACAAAAAAATCTGCATGAAATTTTGGAAACAAATTAAATTGCAGACAGTTTCCTTCTTAACAGACTTGTCAGGCAAATCAGTAACTAGGGGCTGGTCTACACTAACCCCCCAATTCGAACTAAGATACGCAACTTCAGCTACGTGAATAACGTAGCTGAAGTCGAACTATCTTAGTTCGAATGAAAACGTACTTACCCGGGGTCCACACGCGGCGCGCAGGCTCCCCCGTCGACTCCGCCTACTCCGTTCGTCGAGCTGGATTACCAGCGTCGATGGGGGAGCACTTCCTGGTTCGATTTATCGCGTCTAGACAAGACGCGATAAATCGAACCCAGAACATCGATCCGACGCCTCCGATCCAGCCGGTAAGTGTAGACCTACCCTAAGAGGTAAAAGACAATGAGCCAGCTTCTCAGCTGGTGTGATCTGTCAATAGCTCCACTGAGATCAATAGAGCTATGTGGCTTTAAACCAGCTGAGGATCTGGCCCAATATCTTAGGCTAGGTCTACACTAACCCCCCCTGTCGAACTAAGATACGCAACTTCAGCTACGTTAACAACGTAGCTGAAGTCGAAGTCTCTTAGTTCGAACTTACCTGTGGTCCACACGCGGCGCGCAGGCTCCCCCGTCGACTCCGCCTGCTCCGTTCGCAGAGCAGGATTACCGGCGACGGGGGAGCACTTCCTGGTTCGATTTATCGCGTCTAGACAAGGCGTGATAAATCGAACCCAGAAGATCGATTGGAGTCCTCCGACGCGACGGGTAAGTATAGACGTACCCTTATTGTGGGTTAAAGAGAGGTTTTTACGTGATAGAGTGCCAGTGAATGCCTGTTCCATACAATGGCATGAAGTTAATAGGGACGTGCCTCAGAGATCATTACCGGGGCTGTGTCAGAAACTGGCATGGCTGCTCTCATTGGAAGCCTATACCCCTGGCCTTGCAGTTACCTGGTTAGACCTTCACCTGTGGATTAGCTGAGCCTTGGTTGATTGAGGTCAAGCCCTCAGGTAAGCAGGCTCAAAGAGTACTCATCAGGCTCAGAGATGACTCTTTACAGACCACTGTTCTTAAATATATTTATTTCTCACTTATAATATTCATGGCCAGTAACATCCTAGTCTAAATCAGATGCAAAAGAAATTATGCCATTGTACAGTACCATGATACAGCATCATCTGAAGAACTGTGTCCAGTTACTTCTCTAGGGCTGTACATAGGCACAAGCTCTGTCAGACCATGCCCGCACCTCCACCCCAACCCACTGCCATCACTATGTACCTTATATGCCAACCAATTTAAACTTTTAAGCACTCGTTAGAAAAGAAGATACATTTCCAAACAAAACTTAGTTAAAAAAGCATACACGTTAAAAGTGTTTCTATGGAGTCCAGCTAACACCCCTCAAAATGACATTCTTTACAAGAACTCAACACCTTTTAAAAAAACACATGGTTAAAAAGTCTGGAACTGAACAGTTAAGAGATCTAACTAGTTTCTTGCTCTTCTGTAATCCTACATGGCCCACCATCACCCCACCTGGCTTTCAATGTCAAATTTTAACTTTGTTCCCTAACGATTGAAAAAATAGATGGAAACATCAAACTAACAAATTAGTAAGAGATTATAAAATCCTGTTTCCATGCATGGGATCTACTTCAAATTTGCTACACATATATTATAATACTACTTGCCACAAAAAAGCTACGTTAGTAGTTGCTGCTCAACATATGCCCCAATTTTACAAATTCTTATGAATATCCTTCACTTTAAGTATATGAGCAATCCCAATGAAGTCAATGGGGCATCTTATGTGGCTAAAACGAGGCACAGGATTGAGTACACTGTTGAATCAAGGCCTGTTAAGGACACAACTAAGATGTGGGGAGTCAGGCCTAATGGCCAGAGCTGTGGGGGTAGCCAGGCCTGGAGGTTAAAGCAGAGCTGAGCTGTAATCAAGGATCAGAGCCACGGGACACGTGGGGGCGTCATCGAGAGCAGAGCTGATGGGCAGAACCAGGAGTAAGAAGCCAAATGCCAGAATCAATGGACGAGCTGGAGACTTGGTCAGGAAGTGGAGCTAGGGGTCAGAGCCAGGGGTGGCAAGGATGGATAAGGGGAGGGGCTGAAGTAGGCACAAGAACAGGTGGGGGTGGGGCAGATGTGGGCAGAGAATGCATTGAGCAGCCAGCAAGTGCTGGCTGTTGCTGGAACAAAGACTAGTTAGCTCTGCCCCTTCACAAATCAGGAAGTGCCGCCAATCAGGCAGCCCCTATTAGGATCAGCTGTGTCCAGTGTGTTGCTAAGAGATTGCCCCTTCTGCAGTTGGCTCCCTGACAGGGCCATAAGTACTGTATCTTTCTTCACTTGTTGGAATTTATGAAGTTCTGGGCGCTCCTGGCTCTCAAAAGTTCTTTAGGAACGCTCATGGTTGTGGCTTCCTGTCCCCTGTCCACAGAGTTCACTGTCATAGCCCTTTATCTTTTGCAGATCCACCCCTTCTATTTTCATTAAGAAGTCATAAACTCAGCTTTTGCCTCACACAGAGCTTCCAAGCAAAGAAATCCAGCTCTATTGACATGCAACAACTGTAAATCTCTGCAGTCATCCCAAATAAAGGCAAAGAATCTATACTAAAATCCATGTAAATTATATATGATTTTTTAAAACTCTGTTTGTTCCATTTTATGGAACTATTTAAGGTACATACCCTTATTTGTTATGAATGCCAATTTTTAAACCATGCACCTTGAGGAACAAATTATTTTCTTATTAACAGTACACAGTAGCGCAGCCAGGTCCGGAGCGCAGGGGGAGCGGCGCTATAAAAAGGCGCCTCCCCCTCTACTCACCCGGCGGTGCTCCGGGTCTTCGGCAGCACTTCGGCGGTGGGTCCTCACTCACTCCGGGTCTTCGGTGGTACCCGCCGCTGAAATGCCACTGAAGACCCAGAGCGCTGCCGGGTGAGTGCAAGAAGCGGTGCTTAAAAAGAAGCGGCGCCTTTTTTTAGTGCTGCTAAAAAAAGGACCCGCTTCCGCCGCTTCTGCTCACAGGTGGAGCGGCTGCTCCCCCTGCTCCCCGCCTGGCTACGCTACTGACAGTACACTGTGAATCCAAAGTATCTCTTACTGAACGGGACTTGCTCTGGATTTACTTTGGTGTAACCAAGCAGAATTTGGCACAGTAGTTTTGTTGCCAGAACAAATTAACTTTTCCGATTTCCTCTAACTTTTCCACACAATGATCCCTTTATAACAAGAACAAATAGACTGATTGTAAAATCCAGGTAGTTGATAAACAGAAGGTAGATTCAGAAGTTCAAGCACCTAGGTGAACTCAATGATGAATTTATAACCAGAACAGGAAGGCATGAACTAAATGGAGAGAAGTGAATGGAGTGATTTGTGATAGGAGAATGCCTATCAAATTGAAAAGATCTACAAGACTGTAATCAGGTCTGTGTTTTGATATGGCTCAAATGTTGGGCACTGAGGAAGCAATAGGAGCAGATCTTGAATACAGTGGAAATGAAAATGTTAAGGTGGATGACTGGAGTTACAAGGATGGGCCATGTTCAGAACACATGAAATGAAGATGGTACCACTTAGAAAAAAGTTGAAGCAGTCCAGCCTTAGATGGTTTGTTCATGTGAAAAGAAGATTGGAAGGATATATACGAAAGAGGGAGCTAAACTTATAAGTCCAGGGTAAGAGAAGGGTTGAAGACTCATAACTAGGTGTATGGTTTGTAGGTCATACAAAAGGTTCTGATTAGCTGCAGAGTTGCCAAGGAACTGCTTCAATACAGACTAGAATGGAGAAGAAGGGCTTGAAGAGATGACCCATATAAAGGGTCAAACGCTAGAAGAAAAAGAGTTGATAGAAGGAGAAACATTCCCTTCTGGATATCAGAGGCCAGATTCTCATCTAGTATAAATGGGTGTGGCTTGACTGAAGTCCAGAATGGAACAAAGAAGCTATTTAACAATATACAATATAATATTTGATGGACTAACACATTTGTGAAATCATCAATAATCACGTAGTGTAGCACATGAACCACTTTCCCTAATGAAAGATCTAACAAACTTTCACTGTGGTAGTTTGAACATCTTGAGAAAGCGTTTAAAATTCTATTTTGGTTAAAATGCTCTATAAATATTTTTGGTTTCTGCCTACATGGCCATTGGCTCTTGAGTACAATTATTTTCCAGTGTAAGTTACAGCAATATCCATCACAGACTACAAAAATAAATGAAAACAGCAGATTTATAATCATAGAAAGCTTATATCACCTATTGTTTTAAAACCCATGAATGGCTGCCATATGACCGAAAACAAGTCAAATGTCCCTCCTGGAAAATATAAAATACATTCCACCTGATCACAAAGTTCTCCATACCAGCATGAAATCCATGGCAATCATTTCCTTCCCATAACATTGTTGTGGTTATTACAGCTAGAGCAATCATTATTAAAATCAACTTCCATCCAAAAACTGGCCTTTCAAGAACAGTTGAAAAAGAGCCAATTTTGACTCTGAGAAAGTGCTTGTGAAATCTTTTGTCCGCAATTTTGTAACTCCTCTGCATATCTGCATAGCATATGCACTATATTAAAGTTATGGGTAAAGGTTTTTATGATATATTGTATTTCGAATATATATTTAACAACTTATGTTGAAGCAATTTAACAAATGTAAGCCTCAGTGTGTCTGTTGGTAGGTCTCATTTCTCTCACCGGCTGAGACATTGCACGGAGTGCAAACAAGGACAGCGGTGGCTAACCTCCCATAGGCATCAGCAGGAGTTTCATGTGTGCAGTGAGAGGTGAACACTGCAGTAATTCATGAGGAGCAGGTGATGCACTGTGATCATTTGTGCCATCGTATTAAACGTGTCAGAAATAATATATCTGAACCCTCTGCATGGGGGTCACACTTAAAAAGGTCTATATCCAAGAGATATTTTTCTGTCTTTAACATGGGAAATACCCTTTGACTGAGGGATATCTTTCAAAACAATTAAAATGTAACCACCATAGTACAGCTCTCATTTTCTAGATGGTGCACACTGTTGTACTGTGATTGTCAGTGTGAAACCATTTGCAATCTCTCGTTTCAGCTGACAAACATTCAAATCCGTGTGCAACATGCAAGGCATTCCAAGGTCGCATAGCACTTCCCATCAGATTGGGTCTTGAACCCTCCATCTTGATGTCTGGACACATTCCAGTTCAAGTAATTTACATTCTTCCTCTTGTAATTAGATATAACATTCATAGTCGCTCCCTATTCTGAAATGTTGTTGTGTGGTCTAATCCATCAATCTGTTTGTCGGTCTGTCTATGGTATATCAAAAGCACATATCAACATGGTATCTAAACAGCTCCTCATTTCAGTGGTGGGGAAAGTGGTTGCAATTCATTTCCTATTTGATAGGAGAGTGTAAGTTGTGCTTCACTGATATGTGCCCCGCTTTTATAATCATTTTCTGTGACTATTCTAGTGAACAAGTCTCCTGGCAGATATATTTATAGAAACAGTGAAATTTAAGCAAATACTACAGAATATTGACAGAAAATGAATGTTGAACTCGTAAACAGAGGCATGTCCATGGGAAACCTAATCCAGTCAAGGAGCAGAAATAAACAATGTGATGCATGTGAACAGTCGAAACTCATCAACACAGCTCGAATTTCAGATCTTCATTACACTTAACAAATTGCTAGCAAACAATCTTCTGACCAAGAATTAACTAAAGAAATAATTTGACAAATATTTTAAAATAACAAACTGCTTCAGACAATTTGCAAATAGGACAAAAGGTGATGTTCATTCAATACTTTGTTTATTCAACCGTCGAATTAAGTCTACAGAAGATTTTTTTCCCTGGTCTTAGTTTAGCTTTAGGAACGGAGAAATTCATACCAAAAAGTCGAATGTTGATGGCTTTAATGTTTCAGAACTCAACCAGCCTCCTGGGTTCTATTCCTATCTTTGCTACTGATTTCCTGCAAAACCTTGGGCTAATAAGTTAATTACCTCTTCTAACTTAAGTTTCCATATCTGAAAAAAGGATCTAACAATCCTTCCCTACCTCACGTAGGTGAGGGAAGGTTTCATTTATTGGCATGGGTGAAGAACCTGGAGCACCTGAGGTGAAATATGCTTTACAGGTTGTTATTACCTTCTCCAGATGACCTCCAGAAAGCTGTGGTTGGGAAAATATGCATCCTTTCCCCTGACCCCAGTGTCACCTCTTCCCTTCTATCCCACCCTGGTAACTCCCTGCTCCCCTCCTTGCATAGATTTTGGACGATTTCCAATGTCAAGATTTTCAAGAGGCCTTCACAGACTCCAGGGAAAGGTGAGGAGGCTACTTTTGTGGAGGAGGCTGAGTCTCCACTCTGTGCAAGAGGAAGAGGTCTGCACCGGGATCTGGGGGCATGATTTCCCCTTTGTATACAATTTCCAAGAGCAAATGGAAAGAAGATTCAATCCTGCAAATCGCTGAGTGCCTCCAAGTCCCAAAGAAATCAAAGGGAGGAAAGGACACTTGCAAAAATCAAACCTATAGTCATCTCTCAGCTGCACAAAGAGATCTCAATAAAGAACAAAAAGCTGGTAAATCAGAAAACATTGCACAAAAACCAGAGCTCTTCAGTGAAAGAGGATTGGAATTCAGGATACTGGTATTGGTGGAAAACCCTCCCAGTCCATTGGTTTATAATCAAACTGCCTTGGATAAAATCAGAAGGGATCCAAACCTTCAGTCAGATCTTGAACTGAATCCGGATTGAACATTTCCCCAGTTCCACATACCTCTGTCACTTTCTGGTAGAAATTGATCCACGGTGGATTTCTGAATCTGAACTTTTGCAGGGGAAGGTTTCAAATCTGAATCCCCAACTGGATTAGGAACTATCTCTAGAACCGGTTGAACCAAAAATTCAAATTTAAACAGCCCCAAACCTTTGGGGATGTTTGAAATCCAGTCTACACTAGCTTTATATTAGCTCAGTTTTCCTCCACGCCAGAAAATCCTTGGCTGCACATTTAGGATAGGTTTAGTGGCATGAAGGGACCTAAGCAGAGCCAAGGATCTGGCTTTTAATTTTGTGGTTTCAATCCTATTTCAGGAACTGCTAATCCTCCATATTAATTTAAAAATAAAGTCTCCTGCCTCATTCAATCCCATTTTTAAATAGTGGTTCCAAATCCTCAGTCCCCCTTCCAGCTGGAAACCCAGTGATTCCAGCTACCTGGGGATTCCCCTGGTATCTCTGGGCGTGGAATACAGTTGGTACAGCTGACTCTGCAACCCCCTCCCTCTCAACCCCACGTGTAAGGGTGATGTTGGGGTAAGACTGGAGTGCTGCTGTGGTCCCCAACTGCCAGTGGAATGTGGGACAGGCCTCAGGCTGCACTAACTTAAGCTGTGAGTTGAACTGGCTCCAAACATCTCTAGGGACTGCAGAAACAGAAAGGTGGCTTAAAGCCCACTTTTCTGCACCCTGAGATGAGATGAGCGCTGGCAAGGCTGAGGATGTGGTCCCCATATCTTGACTCTTTTTTTTTTAAAGGACTTGACCTTTTTCGGTTGCCCAATTTTCTTTCCTTTCATTTCCACAGTCAGCATTTATGTCGCATTGTTGTTACATTTTTTCTTACCAGTTGATTGGCTTTCCAGTCATGGACATATTAATGATCCCTTGTTTGTTTATAACATTCCTGACAAGGCTTTTCTGTGTCAGATTTTACCATGAACTATAAACCTTTTCTTTTTCTTGTTTGGTATTCCACCCCCCCCAAAAAAATGTTTTAATCCCTTCTGAGAACAGTACATTCTGCTAGAATCCCTTTAACTAGTGTAACAAATTATGCTTTGGACATAGTCTGACCCATACTCAACATCGTGTTTGTGGCAATTAGATAGTTCTTTTGGCTTTGACATGATAAATGACCAGTTTGTATTAAACAGATAGGGCTGTTAGTTGTGACTTACTTCCCCTGGCAAAGGCCGGGATTTGTTGTCTTTCCTCTTACCATTCCTTTCCTTATCAACTGAAAAATTATAATGATATGCAGGTATATTTTCTGCTATTCCAAAGGGCTCAGTTCTTGGCCCTCGTCTGTCTATTTGACTCTATTGAGCAACATAAGAGTTCACCATGGCCTTGAATATAATTGCTGTTCAAAAGAACACATCGATTTATTGTTCCGTTGAGGGTTTACTGTCAAATTACATTTTCAGATATTCCAGACATTAAGATTAAGCAGTGGATGTGGTCTCAGCAATCGGCCTCTGGTTGCTTTAAAAACGGAGTTAATTGCTAATGCAGAAATTTAAATTAGTTACTTTGCTGATGCTGAAATCTCTGGTGCAACATAGTGGCTCTGCCAGGGACGTTGCAGCACAGACAATGTAATCAAAGCAGCCTGTCTAGTCAGAGGAGCATCTCTATTAATGGGCTGAATTAATACTGGGCAAAGGGGGCATTTCCCTCAAACTCTGGGATGAATGAGTCCCAGAATTAATGTGGGGTATTATATACAGGGTCTTGTGTAGTGTGGTAGCCTTGTTGGTCCCAGGATATGAGAGAGACATTGTGGGTGACATAATATAAAAGATATTACCTCACCCCTCTTGTCTTTCTGAGAAATGGTCTTGTCCAGCTACTCACTTACCTTTCTATTACTATTGACTGAAGGCACTGAATCTGTTTGTTTCTCATATGCTACAGTGGTCACACTTAATGTCTGGCTAGTTTCACCTTAGATAAATAGACGAGACTGCCTACCAGTATCTGCAGCCGTTCCCATATTTGCTATAAGGAGCACTACAAATACTGTAGTAGCAGTATTTAGGGCAAAGGCAACTGGCAAGCCTTTAAAGATGACCACAATAACATTTTGTCTACAGATGGATAATCCATTGAAAGCTATCTGGGGATTCATCCCAATGAAGAACCATAGCAACATATAATCACAACAGATGAATTATCTGAGTAAATATTCATCATAGCCTGAAAGGAATTTTGGCAAGCTCCCAGGAATCAATAACAGAAGATGTTCACCTTAGCCCTGAACACAGTGTTACCATTACTCTTGTCTCCATGGGTGAAATCCTGGCCCCATTAAATCAACAGGAGATTTGCTGTTGACTTCAATTGGGCAAGAATTTCATCCAAAGAGTCTAAAGGGTGTATTCTTATTTTGATGCAAGAATGGTTCCCTGGGAATATCAAAATGTCTATGCGCTTGAAAGTTTGTTTTTCAAATTGCAGAAGACAATGCTATGATACAGCCGATAAGTATGATCAAGAGCGGGCTAGTATGGAAGAAGTGAACATGTACTTAGCCCTAACTTCACTTCTGCCCAGGGCTTCAGCTTGAGCTGCCCACCAAGTTACTATACAAAATCTGTCAGGTGCGTACGATTTATCACTAACTACTGACATGTAGCAACTAATCATTCTTAAAGACTTAAGAATGTATCCATAAGACTGTCCTCCTGCTGAGATTGATACCTATGTTATTTTTCACATGGCTTGTAGTTATCTTCTTATATCAGCAAACTATATTTTATCTGTATAGGATACAATATGTGGCAAGGACTATAAAAGAATGAATGATCTCTAATGGTGTTGTGGGCCATTATGGTGTTTTGGGCCAGCCCAAAATAAAACAGTCAGAGGTTTCCTGAACCAGTGCCAGCTCTTGTTCTTGTTATGTCCCCACTTGTTCCCTACTGACCAGGCCCAGTTTGGGCATATTGTTAGTTTATTGACTGGGGAAGCCTTGGCTTGGGCATCTCCCCTCTTGGAACAGTCCAGCCCATTCCTAGGCCAGTTGGAGGAGTCTATTCGAGCAATGTCTGTGATCTTTGCTGACCCTCACTGCGCCTGAACTGTCAAGACCACACGTCAGGCGCTATGACGGGGTGTCAACCTCTGGCCAGATATGCAGCCAAATTCTGCCTTCTATCTGTGGACACTGAATGGAACAAGGCAGCACAGTGTCACCGTATCCAGATAGAATGAAGACACTAAAGAGGAGTTGGCGCAGGCTGAACCTCCATCCAGTCTGGATGACCTAATTGATTTGTTCATTCGAATTGACATCCCCCTGACTGAGCCGTGCCATGAGCCTGGCTCAGCACCCCAAAACCTGCCAACACCCTGGACTGTTCACTTCAGGACCTGGAACCCAGGCAATATGACCAGGTCAGCTGGCATCTACGAGAAGCAGAAAACCAGATGCTAAGCATCAGTGCTGTGCTTACATTGTCGGGGACCTGGACACTTCACAGCATTATGTCTGGCAAAGGCTGGGCTGGTCTTTGGGTAAGGAAGCCATCAGGCCACAGCCTCGATAAAGGAACCTGCGCTCGACCAGTCTCCAGAAGCACAGACTGCATTTGATCATATTAATATCATCCACCATATTGATCCACTCAGACCCAGCCAGACCATTTACAGTGGGGGGAAATACTTCAAACTTTGTGCTGCGAGCAATCCTCTCCCATTTGGCTGACTCCAATGGACATCTTTACCCTTTTGCCTTACATTTGTGCAAACGTATCCCACTGAAACACTGAAGTGACATCTTAGACAGAGTTATTGGCCATTAGAGTGACTTTCAAGGAGTGACAGCATCTCTTGGAAGGCGCTAAATTCTTGGTCCAAGTCCTTACTAATCACAAGAATCTGGAACTCCTGAAGATAGCCCAGAATTTGAATCAGTGGCAGGCCCACTGGTCTTTACACACTTCAATTTTGTGAATGCATTATCCCAAAAGGACAAGTATTGTGAGCCTGGCATGGAAACCCTGTGCATGATACTGAAACCTTTGAATTTTATTGCTGGTACCACAGTCCATAACCAATACCTCCATCTGGTCTCTGCTGCCCAATGATCCACTCATCATTCAAATGCATTGGGCCCTAGCAGATACCAAAGTTCAGTTCAACCTGGTGTTCACATTCCATGATGGAATCCTCTACTGCAAGGGGAGCATCTACATGCCTGAGGGCACAACCAGGCTCCAAATCCTATGACTATTTGCCATGATCCTCCTCTGGTAGGTCACTTTTCACGATTCAAGACCTAAGACCTGGTGTCTAGGCACTTCTGGTGGCCAGCCCTGTGTGCTTCCATACCATCTTATGTGAGATCCTACAATCGCTATTCCTGGACAAAGACCCCCCCCTGACCCATATGATACCACTGGGTCTCCTCCAGCCCTTGCCTACCCCATCTCAGCCATGGACTTTATCATGGAACTGCCGTCCTCCCAAGGACACACCATGATTCTAGTCATAGTGGACCTTCTTACTAAAATGGTGCATTTATACCATGTTGAGGCCTCCCCATTGCCCAAGAGACAAGCCTGCCCTTTTGAAGAAAACATCTTTTGCTTCCAGGGGTTACCAACGAGCATAGTGTCTGACTAGGGATCCCAGTTCATTTCCTGTTTCTGGTGGTAATTTCCTGTGCCCTTTGGGAATCAACACCTGTTCCTTGACCACTTACCACCCAAACACCAACAGTCAGACAAAACAAGTCAATCAGGTCCTGGAGCAGGACCTATGCGACTTTCTTAATTACCAGCAAGATGATTGGCTGTTGCTTACCTCCCACAGAATTTGCCTACAATAATGCCACATACATCTCCATCCAACAGTCCTCTTTTTTGCTAATTATGGATTCCATCTTTGCTTTCACCCCAAGTTCCCCACCAAGTTTCCAATGACCACCGTTGCTGACCTCATCACTCGCATCCATCAGCTACACCAAGAGTTTAAACTCTGGTTAGAAGAAGCTAAGGCAGCATACAAATGATATGCTGATGAGCACTGTCGGCCAGCCCCTAGATTCTCAGTAGGGGATAAGGTCTGGCTGGTCACCCAGAACTTTAGATGTACTCACTCATCTGCAAAGCTGGGCCACCAGTACATGGGGGCCTTTCAGATTACAGAATGGATTAATATAGTAACCTTCAGGCTACAGTTACCTGAATCTCTTAACATCCATCCCATATTTCAGATCTCCCAGTTAAAGCCACATACCAAAAATACCTTCCCACATTGCACCTCTCCCCTACCCCTATCAATAACCATTCAGGGTCAGGAAGAATATGTGGTTTGGCAAATTCTGGACTCTCACTGACTACAGGGAAGGCTCCAATACTTAACTGACTGAAAGGGATATGGCCCTTATGAATGCTCGTGGGAACCCACAGAACATGTCCATAACTTAGATCTTCTGCTCACTTTTCACTGCATCTACCCAAAGAAACCAGGCCTCAAGGCCTTGGGGGTGGAGGGGTGGGGATGGGGGGTGAGAGGATACTGTCAGGGATTAGGGCTGCCGCAGAGTCAGTCTCCTGGCAATCCAACAAGCATAGCTGGCTTGCACTACGTTGCCTGGTTGATTGCATCATCTGATTGGTCAGGAAGGGCACCTGGCTGGCTTTAAGCACAGCAGCAGCTGCAGCTTCCTGGCTGCTCAATGTGTATCATGCCATTCCAGTCCCTGCTCCTAACCTGCATCAGCTCTGGTTCCGCCTCAGTTCCTGCCTCTCCAGAGCCTATGACCCACAACTCTGATTGTCCTCCAGCTCTGGCATTTGGCTTCTGTCCGGCCGGCCCTGACCCTATCAGCATCTCTAGGTACCTAAATAACCTTATAAAACTGGCACTTAATGCCAAGTATATTCACGTAATGTGTTCAATCTGAATGAATGTATCTTTTCACATTTTTCTCTTGCCAACCTGCTTCTGCAAAACCAGCTGCCTTGCTTAGACACTTTAGATGAAATCCTGGCCCCCTGAAGTCAATGCAAGTTTTGATATTGATTTCAATGGGGAACAGAATATCACCCTTTGTGCAGACTTGGAAAATACTTGTCCCTAAATCTAACTTCTCATTTGGGAAAGCAGCACTGAGACCTCTTAGGACCTCATGTTACATGCCAAGGTGCTAATTTAAACATCCCTAAGGAAATATATCTTTCCTATTTGAGAAAAAATTGGACTCTGTGAATCCCCAAAATGACAACACCTTCTCCATAATACCTAACGTGGGGCCAAATTGACCTGTGATACTAGTTATAAAAGAAACACTGCCCCACAAGCAATACTTCCTGGAATCATGTGATTCACAACATCAGTCAACCATTACAATGCCAGATTGCAGATTTTTCTGAGGACTCTGCTGTGATTAGCACAACACTGTGCAGACACATTGTCTGATAAATGAAAAATTTCAACATCACTCAAAGTAATCTACACACAAAATGAGCTCATCAAAGTTGTAAACAGACATCTATTGCAAATAAAAATCCACATTCACATCATTAATCTCATTAATTTTAAGGAGATTGTTTTACATGAAGAATCTGTATTCATCAGGGCTGCTGCTTTTATCAAAACAGCTGCTTGTGACATGCATGTATTTATTTAAATGTGGTAAGCCAAATACCTATCTAACTATAAAAGTTTTGATTTGGCTGATGACATAGTTCTGACACTTCCATTGTTTCATTTTCTCTGGATCTGACAGTACAGGCTCATCGAAAACCCCAAACCAACAATCTGGAAAACAAAGACATTTATGGTATTATTACTTGGCAGTCCTGGAAATCCCTAAATAGAATTGATACAAGTGAGAACATTTTGTTTGCAAATGTCTTGGATTTACATGCAGACTAAATCTGTGGTGGAGTAGATTTTTTCCAATGACTCTCACTAGAAGCATGACTCTAGAGTATTGGGATTTTAATGAAATCAGTATGTACCACAGGTAAGATTGCAGAAAAGATGGAAAACTTAAACTTTGTTTAAAAAAGATGATGGCCCATGTTGATTGGGGACCCTTCTTTAGACGTGGGATTTTTAAATGCTGCTATTCATTTTTATTTTCTAAGTCGCTGGAATAGCTTCTCAGACTCTGTTGTATACCAAGATTTTAGTTTCTTTGACATGTTTCATCTTTTCTATTTTTACTTTTTGTGTGTTTCACTAGCCTTTATATTATATCTATACACACACATTATACACATATGTTCTCAGACACCCCTATCATTTTGGGTGCTAAATAATCACATTACACATATTTTAAATTTGCCAGTAACCTGATCAGGCCAGAAATGTTGCATGTATTAAAGAACTAGCCGACTAAAATAAAATCTGACTAAGGCACAGTTTTGATGCAGGAATTACTGGGTGAAATTCTGTGGCTGGGGTTATGCTGGTGGTCAGATTATTCAGTGGTTCTCAACCTGTGGCCCGCAGGCCACTTGTGGCCCAATCAGCACAGAGCTGCAGACCATGTGACATCCTCAGGGCCATAGAGGTAGTATTTGATGCAGCCCACATAACACATTGTGGGCCACATATGCGGCCCACAATGGTAAATAGGTTGAGAACCAATTAGATGATCATATGATCCCTTTTGGCCTTAATTTATCACTATATGAAGTGCTAAGTAAAAACAGGAAAGATCCAAATAGTTATTTATGAAGCAACTAAACAACAGTGTTTAACTTTTTCAAGACATTTACAATGGAGAACATATAGAATATACAGATCTAAAGCAAGACAAGGAGACAAATTAATTAGTGGCTAGTGTAAGCCACATAGGCATATTCACTTGTGCCTGTGTTGACTTTGGTCCAACATCCCCAATTCAAGGAGATTATGCTCTAATTTATACAAATATCACAGTGAGTAAATATATCAGTATGCCGATAGCAAAAAGAAGAGAGAAGGAGAAGCTTTGGAAGAGCACTTGTTGAGTTTGGGGGGGAGGTTGTTTTTTGGGGTGGAGGTTGGTTAAGCAAGTGCCCTTTTAATGGCTATCATTTGAGATGTCATAACACATTAACATACGATGGCAGAATTTACCAAGACATTGCACATCTAAGAGGCCCTTTGCGTACATGTATCAATGTCTTCTATCAATAATCAGAATGGCAGGTGAATTGTAGTCAATAAATAAAGAGGATGACGAAGGAACAAAGTTCCAATATACAATAAGAAAGAATCAGTAACATAGCTTTGGATTAATGACGGCATGTGCCACAACACTTTTGAAAAGGAAAAGGGTTTGTCCTGTTTTCCTTAGTTACATTTTCCTCTCCTCCAGTGGTTGTGAAGTGCAGCATGCTTGTTGGCTGCTGCCTACTCCCCCTGTCATGCCTGCATTTTCTCAGGCTGAAGTAACTACAAGTTTTATTTTTCATAGACAAGTTAATTCATCACATACATTTTTGCTACATTTAAAAAGTTCCTTTTGTATTTTCACAAATGATCTATTTTCCTCATTTGTGTTTTGCAACTTTCACCTAAGTGATCCACCATAGGTAGCTTCTTGAAATAATACCCAGATGTCACAGGCAGGCTGGTCCTTTAGGCAAGCTAAGGTCAGCCTGGCTTCTGACCTAGCAGTTACCCCTGATCTAGAGATGTAGTGGCAATTAGTGATACCAACTAGATGTAATGGAATGAGAGTGACTGACTCCAGCTGCAGAGGATTACTTAAACACAGCTGAGTGGAGAAGGCCCAGGAGAGAGAGGAGGTATGGAGTTCCCACTCTCTGTGGGAAGGGGTTCGGGCAGGTAGACTGAGGAAAGCCAAAGTGATAGAATTGTTTCCTGGGGGGAAGGCCCTGGAAAGGGGGCAAGATCCAGGGAGACACCATAGAGGAGAGATGACTCTCCTAAGAAGACAAACCCCCAGAGTAGGCTCCTGTGGTTGAGTAGCTCTGAGGTAGGGTTGCTACATAGCGCAGAAGACTTCAGTTGCCTAGGAGGGCAGAAGAATTATTCAGATGTTTGGATTTTCATTTGGACCTTTTGGTTACTCTGGAGGGGATTTTAACTTTATGTGTCTTGACTGGAGGGCTGAGGCACGGAAGAGCCAGTGAGAGGCAGATGGTCAGTAGGCAGTGCTGGAAACGAGGACCCCGTACAGCATTGCACCCTGACACAAAGGTGTGCTATTCATGGTGAGTACACAGCCTTATACAAAATGCTAAGTAAGAGGTTAGTTGCAAGTCATATCAAGCACTTCAGCTGTACTGAGTCTTTCCTTCTTACTATTACTTTCCTGGACATGGATTCTTTAGGTTGGGGCTCCTGCCCACTTTTAGGCCAAGGAGAATAATTCTCTGCCAAAGCAGCGCTACAATTTAAAAACCTTTTCAGTCTGAATTATGGATTCAGTACTGCAAAATGCTCTTTTCCATTCTGTGTTTACCTCAAGCCTCTAATATTAGAGCGGGGGGAACTACAAATAAGTAATACAAAAAATGTGAAATAATGGAATGAGGCAGAGCAATTAAGTCCCCTGTTTCTTAGTCATAGACCGAACCTATCATTAGTTTGGTGGTTAACTAGATAACATCACTTTCCCCCCCTCATTCCTTTAGATCAGTGTTTCCCAAACTTGGGATGGCGCTTGTTCAGGGAAAGCCCCTGGCGCGCCCGGCCGGTGTGTTTACCTGCCGTGTCCGCAGGTTTGGCCGATCGCGGCTCCCACTGGCTGCGGCTCACTGTGCCTGGCCAATGGGGGCTGCAGGACGCAGCACGGGCCAAGGGATGTGCTGTCCACCGTGTCCCGCAGCCCCCATTGGCCAGGAACAGCGAACCGCGGCCAGTGGGAGCCACGATCAGCTGAACCTGTGGACGGAGCAGGTAAACACACCGTCCGGGAGCGCCAGGGGCTTTCCCTGGACAAGTGGCGTCCCAAGTTTGGGAAACACTGCTTTAGAGTAAATGTATTGTGTCATTGTTCAGTAAATGAAGAAACAATTGAAATAAGTAACCCAAACATTTCAATTGTATATTCTGCACTTTACCTGCCTAAATCTCCTCTATGGGGGAACTCTGTCCTCAGAACAATAATTCCACATAATAATCTCTCTATTATGTGAGGGCTGCAATTTAGTTACAATTGAGATTCATGTAGCTGACCTGAATTCTTGACAATACAAAGGTTTCTTATATCAACGTACTTAGAAAGACAAGGTCGATAACATTTTTTGGACCTGATCCAAAGCCCATTGGAAGGTCTGTTGACTTCAGTGGACTTCAAATCAGGGCCCATTAAAGCAATTACAAAAAAAAAAAAAAAAAGGTTGAATTTCAGGTTCCAGCAAGTGGTAATGTCTGAAACTGAGAAGGTTCAGGGTGACAGTCTGGTTCAGATGAGCATCTCAAAGTTCAGACCAACCAACTTCTAGCTCAGCTGGAAATCCCACAAGGATGGGTTCTCTTATGAAATTTCTACCATTTCCTCTATCTAGTTGGGCTGGAAACAGAACAAGAATAGCATCTCTTTTGGTATTTTTGGCCCCTCTGTTTCTGATGCTGACAAGAACCTGTCATATAATCCTATTCAGACTCTATTTTAAAGCTATGTTGTTTGTCCTATTATCCCCTTCCAAAACCTCACTCCTGTCATAGTTCGAAACCAGTAACTGGCCAGATGCACAGTAAGTAAATTATTCTCCTCCCAGCAAGTGGGGGGACTAGGGAAAGGGCTGTGACTCTCCCCGATATGCTGCTGGGGTTATGCAGCTATGTACCAGCTCTCGCTCAGGGCCAATTGTAAAGTTATGATTTAGCCCTTAGGCTGTAAATTCTTTGCAGGAAGTGGGACATGCAACCTGTTTGTACAGCACCCACCACAGTAGGGTTCTGATCCTGAGGTCTTGAGCCTAACTGCAATATACCTGTATACTAAATGATAGTACAATTAGGGATGAGGTTAAAGCCAATTCGCTCTTGTCTAATAGTTGAGCAATCCAGGTATTTTAATCCCAGTCCCAGCACACTTTCAAATACAACACTTTGCTTGTCATCTAGTAAATATTTTAATGGTTTATACTGATACCTCAATAAATGCCAGTCCAAATGCGATCCCCATGAGTATGACCATATGGTGTTTGAAGAAATCAATTATCACAACGCCACATGGCTGAAAGAAAATAAAAGATTAATTATGAGTAATACAAGCTCATTAGGAGTACAGCCTCTAAAATCATTGGCTGCATGGGATAGCACTGGCCAAAAAGGTAATCCACCATGTGTGAGAGAAGCTGTTCTAATTTGCTCTGATTTGTTACAAAGACAAAGAGTACATCTGCAACCATCCTGTGCTCTGGGAGGAATATCTGCTCTTTGTCTTCCCAAATTTGAATCTAGTATCCAAATATACACGTAGGGTAAAGTTTCAGAATAAAAGACACTGTCTAGGGTCTGTGATACTGCTACATGCAAAATGAAGTAAAAATATAATTTACTCTTATTTTCTCTGCCTAATCCCGTTTTATTAGAGAGGGGCCAAAGCTGTGAAGTTCACGTCTGGCAGTGAGTCAATTTCCCATTACTCTGATATTTGCATTTGCTATTCCAGGTCAGGTTTATTACAGGCTCCTACTGTATGTTCCATTCTATGCATCTGAAGAAGTGGATTGTAGTCCACGAAAGCTTATGCTGAAATAAATGTGTTAGTCTCTAAGGTGCCACAAGTATTCCTTTTCTTTTTGGCTATGGAGCCACATTTAAACCCAAACTTTCTCAGATGTTCGAGGGGCTCAGGTTGGAAGTGGGATGGAGTGAGCAATTCAGATCTGAAGTTCTGAAGCCTCTCTGTATTTTTTTATAAATGTACATATGCCTGTTCTTATCATGACTACATTTGCTCAAGTCGGTGACTAACTGCTCTTGCAAACCTTGGTGAAGACCAAGTGAGGCCCATAGCCATCAAAACTACAGGGATCCTTCAACACCACCACTGTCCCCGGCCGACATGTGGATGGACTTTCACCCTATTTCCTCCCCAGTGATAAACATGTTTATCTTTCTCTCAAAAAGGCTTTAAATTTAGCTCTGACTCACTATTGCAGCAAGTCTCAAAATGGTGAGTTTGCTTCACAAGGATCCTGCCAATATCCACCCTTGCCCATAAAATGTGGTGGTTTGTACAGGGAATTTGTCTTGCACCCACAATGATTCATCTATATTTTCATGCTTGTATTCTGTGGGTTCCATTTAGGCCCTGACTAAACTTTGGCCAAAGGGGCACGTACCATTTCATATTTTTGAATGTTAGGACTTGACTCTGCCACCCTACACACCTGCTGAATATAACCTTATTCACAAGCAGCTTTCCTTCAGTGACACTACTCAAGGAATGAATTAGTACTCAGCATGAATAAGGGTGGCAGAATCTGGCAATGAACTTCAATATTTATAAAAATCTAGCCCCCAAATTTGATATTTATAGAAATTGGCTATATAGTGGATGTAGATAATGGCAAAACTAGACATGTCGTAATGCTAATTTTCTAAAAATGCAGACATTTTATGCCTGTTTTCACTATTTTTCTCTGGATTTGCAGAGTTCTAATTTCCATGTAATGAAATCTTGAAATAGATTAATTGAGTTCCTTGCTGCCCATCCTCCAGTTTTTGTCTGATCTCTCTTTGCTGCCTGTTATCACGCACCGTGTCTTACTGTTATAATTAAATGCTGAAAGCTTTTCCAAGGGGTACAGCTGGGGGAAATGGCCCCTCAAGTGTGCTGTCAGAAAACATGCAGCATTTCCTTCCAGCGGATTCTGTAACTGAGTGTGAACCTTTTTAAAAGAAATTAACAGTAAAAATGTCTTACATTGAAGGCTTTCATCCTGAAATATTCTTAAGTACTTTAAAAGCTATGGGTCAAATCCTGGGCAAACATGTCTGACAATGTAGCTATCTAATTGTGTGGAATCCTGAGCCTGAGGTGAGAGACGAGGTGAGTAATCCCCAGAGCAATATGGAGCTGTCGCGAAGACCTCCTGTAACTCAGAATCCTCACTGGTGACCACAAGCTGGCAACCCAGACAACGCTGCTTAGGGCACTGCTCTGTGGAAATGCAGGCATGGCAGGGGGAGTAGGCAACAGCCAACAAGCATGCTGCACTTCACAACTGCTGGAAGAGAGGAAAATTTAACTCAGGAAAACAGGGCAAACCCTTTTCCTTTTCATAAGTGTCAGGGTCTCTTTAATGACCATGCAAAGCAGACAGAACCTCGCCCTAAACCTCTTTTTGGAAAGTGCAATATGTAAAAATCGTACTTACCCGTTTATAAATGTATCTGTTAGAATTAAGGATGCAGAGATCTGTATTTTGGTCTTTCTGTGCACATTCACAGATCTTAAAATTACCATAAGCGTGATTAAAATTGCTCCCCCAGTCTTCATATCCCTTCACCAAACCACAGCACTGATTCTGTAAAAGAGGAGAAATGGAGGGGTGAAAGGGAAGAATGGTGACTGAAAACAAGTCACATAAATCTGTTTCACGCTTGCAAACCTTACCAAGACAATGCACATCTAAGAGGCCCTTTGCGTACAACTATCAATGTCTTCTATCAATAATCAGGATGGCAGGTGAATTGTAGTCAATAAATAAAGAGGATGAAGAAGGAACAGATTTCCAATATACAATGAGAAAGAATCAGTAACATGGCTTTGGATTAATGATGGCATGTGCTACAACATAGCATGTAACAATGTCGGATGTTTTCAGAATTATGTTTTTCCCCTGCATTTTATATTTATATGTTAGACATAGCCAAGTATTTCACATGTGAAAAAAGCCAACCTGGAAAAAGACAATACAGGCATATAAAAATGTGATAGCTAGAAAAATAACCACCTTAATGGATGGGTAGCCCATGAACCTAGCCATGGGCCAGAGAGGCTAGGGATTTGTTTTGGGTTTAAAAACCTAAACCAGGTGTGGTTTTGATTCAGGTTCTATTTTAGCCAAACCATCAAAGTGCAGGGGTGGAGGTAGGGTAACACAAAGTTCTGGCTTTAGCTCTTCTCTGTTTTAAAGGGCAGCTGGAACCACTCATCTTGTAGAGATGCAAAGGCCATGGGACATCATAAAACAATCATGACCTACTAAAAAACAGAGCCACTATGGCTCTACCTCTACTTTTTCCAGAAAGACGCCTCACCCCTCCTGAGGGCTGTCTATGATATCATAAGCAATGACCTGGGTCAGCAATAGGAGAGGGCAGCATAAGCTGTCTAAACACTGTTTCTGGCTGCCATTCCACTAGCATCTCTGGCAGTGTTCAGAAGAAGAGCCCTTAAGCTAATCCCCTAAAGTCATGTGCTCTTATGCACCAAGCAATGCACACCCAGGCATAATACGAATGAATGGTTCTGAGCACCAGCTGCTCTGTGGTGAGCGGCCTGTCCCTTGATGCAAATGGGAGTTGAGAATATTCTGTACTTCTCGGGAGGCATCTTTCAGAATCAGATCCATCTTGAATGTTCCACCTTTTGGTGTTAGGCGTGCATGGATATGAGCCGAGACATAAACCCAGAGAAAGAACCTCTCTTTTATCCCATTTTATTTCCCTCTCTTTTACAATAAAATATAGCATTACATGACTTTGTAGTAAGGGAGAAAATATTTCAAATAAGCAACACATGGTGAATGTTCCGTAAGATGTGGTCATTTTTCTTTATGACTTTCATAGTCCCTGACAGGCTCCCTTATCCCAGGAGTCAATTTGCCACTACTGACCAGTGGATGATTTTAAAATAGTAAAGGTTGGAGTAGCAACTTTCCTTCAAAAGCTCGTCAGCTTGGAACCAATGGCCATCAGCTCTCATTTAAAGCATCTTATCTCACTGGTGGTGCTGTCACTGGGCGGCATTTGTCATGGCAAAATAGTATTTGTCATTCATTGAGTGCTGAAAAGATTATACAGATTGCATATCTAGGTTGCTGCCATAGCTGGTTTGAATGGGGAATGCAGCCAGATAGAGAGAGAACTTCCCTTAGATAGGGAGGCTTTTAATGCTGGGCGCGGTCTCTCCCTTGGCGCAGGGGTCTGCCAGCTCTGAGTAATTGCCTCATTAGAGACCTGTAAAGTGAAAACCTCAGACTGGGGAAGGGAGGGAGGGTTAGGATTAGCAGAGCTTGTTATAATGTTATCGTTCTTTGTTTTGAATCCTCCTTAATAAAGTCTTTATACAACGTTTGCTTTCTCCGATAAACCCATTATGTCGTCATTCCAGTGTTGCTTGGATCCATCCTCGTTTATTTTAAATAAGATGTCAAATTTCAATTAACATTGGTAAAACGGTGTGTGATACATAGCTCTGTGATGGGGTATGCAAACCTCACAGTGGGACAGAGAGGTTAAAGGACTATATTGGGCCCAGGTAGTCCCGTCCCTCCAATCCTGCAGCACATGCTCCAACTGGAGACAGGGTTGAAAAGGGAGCAACCCAGCTCAGAAAGGGGAGGCTGAGGAAGAATGCAGACCTGCCTTGAAGGCTCCTCCCAAAAGGGGCTGATGAAGCCTCCTTGAAGGCACAGCCCAGCGGGGGCTGGCAGTTTTGGTTTCCTTTTTCTTTCCCCCTTATCTGGGATCAAAAGCTGAGGGAAGGAAACTATTTTAGGAAGAGACCCAGGGAAGGGCCCCTCCCAGAGGCCAAACGCTGGTGACCCTCCTATGCAACAGCACCAGAACCTCGGTATAAGTGGGAAGGCCACGAGGGCCCCCACCCCCTTCCTCCTCTTCCCGTGTGGCCCTGACCCTGCTCCTCCTCTTTCCCTCTGAGGCCCGACTCCCTGGCCAGGCCAGAAACTGGAGCCCGGCTGTGGTAAGAGCTGCCCAGGGAGCCCGGGCTGCTGTGGGAAGCCCCAGACCCTCCACCTGCCTCTGGTGAAGATCAGGGTGCCTGAGATCAGCCCCCAGCCTGTGTCCCTGCCCCTCGGGCACTCTGCCCAGGGAAGCTGAAAGGTTTGGGGCTCCCCACAGCAGCCCGGGCTCCTTGGGCAGCTCTTACCATGGCCTGGCTCTGCTTCCGGCCTGGCCAGGGGGCAGGGCCTCAGGGGAAAGAGGAGGAGCAGTGGGTGGGGCCTCTTGGCAAGGGGGCGCTAAGGCCCACCTCGGCCCCATCCCCCCCGGGAAGAAGCTGGTGCCGCCGGCAGGGGCTGTGCTTGGCAGCAGGGGAGATGATCACCTTATCAGCACCCCCCACCATGAAGCACAGCCCCTGCTGCCACCGCTCCGTGCCTGCCCAAGGCTTGCAGTTTGGGGGGGGAGGCAATGCGGCCCCCAAACTACACCCATGTTATAAATTGGGAGGCCATGGTCCCCTTGCCCCTCCCCCAGTTGCAGCATCCCTGCCCCTAGGGCCCTGGGTCAGAGCCCAGTGGAGGGGGTGGGCCCAGACTCTTCTACCACTGCCCCATGACCAAGTAAGTGCTAACCACTAGGCTCCTTGGCCCACCGAGGGCCCCTTTACAAGCTCCTTCTTTCATCAAGTATTTAGAAGAAGTAAAACATTTTAGCAAAAACAAAGTACTTTAAATTCCATCCTCCTGTATCATGTTTGTGTTGGAAAGTAAGTTTTTCTGAAGGTCGGAGAAAAATACTGAGAAGTTTCAGGCATCACTTAAATGAGAAACTGAACAATGATTGCCAGTTTAAACTAATGCAGATACTACAGATAAGTGCTTCACCTACAGAGAGTAACTAAAGCCTTTGAGCAGGTGAGGCACTTTTTATATTGGGAATTTCTTTAGTATTTTTAAGAAGAAAATAAAAATGTTATTTATATTTTATTCCCAGCAGTGGCCAAATTCTAAGGTCTTTTATTAGTTACTGAGTTCTTACGCAGGTAAATTCCAATCAAGATAGAGTTTAAGATAGAGAGTGGTGACAGAATTACAATCTAGCCTAGGGATGAATCCCCATTTGAGCAAAGGGGGTTCAAATTACCACTCGTGTCCCCATTGCTGTGAATCAAGAATCATAGATGTGAATCAGGTCTGTTTTCTCCAGAGCAGATAAGGTCCACTGGCACAGCAATCAACAAACCTGGCATTATATGAAGGTATTCAGAATGGTCAATAGAGACAGCTCCAAGATGAGTTTGGTTCTTTATCTGACTTTCCCTGACTTTGAGCAGTGTTTGAATCTAAGGATTTAGTCTTTCACTTTATTCAGAGTGACAAATTTTAGATCTGGATCCAAATCCAAGATATTATTAGACTGTAATCAAGTCACCCCTTAACCTTCTCTTTGTTAAACTAAATAGATTGAGCTCTTTGAGTCTGCCACTATAAGCCATGTTTTCTAAACCATGAATCATTCTTGTGACTCTTCTCTGAACCATCACCACTTTATCAACACCCTTCTTGAATTGTGGGCACAAGAACTGGGCACAGTATTCTAGCAGTAGTCACACCAGTTCCAAATACAGAGGTAAAATAACCTCTATCTTTCTACTTGAGATTCCCTAGTTTGTGCATCCCAGGATTACAATAACTCTTGTAAGTATCTATATGGGAAACAAATATTTACTAATGGGCTCCTCAATCTAGAAGAGAAAGGTATAATATAATCCAGTGTCTGGAAGCTGAAGCTAGACAAATTAAGACTGGAAATAAATATAAATTTTTGACCATGAAGGTAATTAACCATTGGAACAATTTACCAAGGGTCATGGTGGATTCTTCATCATTGACAATTTTAAGTCAAGATTGCTTTGGGAATTATTTTGGGGAAGTTCTATGGCCCATATTACACAGGAGACCAGATAATCACATTGGTCCCTTCTGGCTTTGGAATCTATGAATCAAAGACTGGATATGCTCAAATTCAGAGGCCTGGTTCAGGTATCTCTATAATGGTCTATATTTAGTTATAGGCTGCATACTCTGTACTTTCCATAGCAGTAAGAACAAAGCTTACAAAATCAATGGAATGAGTATACAGGCCCTGCAAAAGAGAGACAATACCTCTGGGCCTTCTAAACTCAATAGATAAAATCTGCGATCTTGTAAGCTCAATAGCGGTATAACAAGTGCAGAGTTTACATGGGCCTCAGGAAGGGGCTGGAGACGTTTCAAGGAACAGGTGAGTCTGCAAACCTTGTAAATTCTCTTGGGAGCATGTGAAGACCTTGAAAGCTTTTTATTCGTGGTTTTCTATGTTACTTACAAGAATTGCTGGGTGCTTAAAATTTTCTTGAGTCAGGGTGTTTGGATGAAGAAATTTACAATATCTGTAGGCAGATGGCAGAGTTTGTAATCTTTTAACCAAAGTTATTTGGTTTATACAGCTCAAATTTAGGTTCTTTGAACCAGGCAATTTAATTTATGGATCTTAGATACATAATATCCAGACTTTATAAACTCACATGGTCCTTAAGTGATTTACAAACTTTACATGGAACTTTGAAGTTCAAATAGTTGTAGTAAATGAGTCAACCATAAAACCTTCTAAAATATAGCTCAGTAGTTCTGAGAGAAAACAAATGAATAGAACAAAGTTGGAATTTCTACACAAGCAGATATGATATTCCTAAAAAAAAAAGAAGAGAGAGATAACTACCAACCCTCTCTTTTCTTCAAATGCTCATGTATCAAAAATGCTTTGTGCTCTGACAACACGCAGACATTTAGATAATACAATAAAGACAGTGGGATAAAGACAGATATCAAACTTCCTCAAAATGTTCCTCTAGAAAGAGACTTTCAGAAAGTTAAAGGATGACTCATATGTAGGCCCCTAGTCAGTGGCTCGGACCCTATGTGCAGGGGGGCACGCTGGGCATGGGGAACTGCATAGTGGTGGATCCAGTGAATATTCTAAACAAGAGACAAAGGGTGGGGCAGGACAAATGGGGTCATGTGTCTCCCCAGATTTGCTGCTTGGCTTGTACTGAGCATGCTCCCACGGACTTCATATGCTCAGTAGCATCTGCTGAAGCCTCTGCCCTCACTCTGCCTCTTCCCCCTCCCCACCCCACTGCCCACTATCGGCAGATATGGGTGGTCTCTGTGCTAAACCCCTACCCGCAATTCTTACACAAATGTCCCTGCGGGGAAATCACCACAGGGAAGAACTCCAAGCCACACACGGAGACTAGAATCCCCCTGTACACTTTTTCAGCTGCATTTAGGGCAGTTTATGCTTTTTCAGAAGGGTGATATTCAACTCTGTGGCAATCTAGTGGTAAAACAAGGATTAACTCTGAATCAGATGCAACAGACTAGATAGATAACAGCTGCCTTCAATTACCATTTTCTCAAACTTCTGAAACTTCTCTTGAAATACTTGAGAATCCTGAGTGGCGGCTTGCAACAGCTTTGCCTCCTCGAGGAGAGTCTTGTTAAGTGTTGTTTCTATCTGGAAATCCAAGTGATATTATATCATAATAGTTCATACTGTATGTAAAATATTGCAAAGAATTCAGCAAATGTGATTGAACCATACAGTACCTGAGACTTATACACTGCTCCCAAAATACCTGCTACGACCTGAAGGATCAGGATCAAAAGCAGTCCAATAAAAAACTAGCAACAAAACAAAGAAGGAAAAAGTTAATACTTTTGACCAGCAAAAGATCATGTCTTCCAGCCTGGTGGCAAATTATTATTTACATGAATGGAAATTTTGGTAGAGTAAATTTACATCCTGGTTAGAGCTGATCAAAGTATTCATCCTAACTCAGTTTGAGACAAAATTTGGCCTTTTTCTGTACACAAATGCCCTGGGCCAGTGTAAGGGGTGGGTGATATGGTGTTTCACTGTTCCAGGAGGAGCATCGGGAACTGCTATGTCTCAGGCAGGCATAATCTATCTGAAGGCTGCAAAGTTCACATGGGGACTGCATATTGTGCTCTGTCCATTAGCATGGTTCAGATTGCTGCCCGCCCCAGTACAAATGTTCTGGGCAGCTCCATGTGTGACATTTTATGCAAATGATGTAATGAACTAGTTTGCGTATTTGGACAAACCAATCCCATAATCTTCAATTTGTGGGGACTATAACTTGCACTCTAAGCAGTGTGGGGTAGGATGTAGAGCTGCATAGTACTTAGCAGCGGTGGTCAAGGATGCTGGGTAGATGGCTTGGTGCTGGGTAAGGCAAGCTGAGTGTGGGGGGCAGTCAGGTGTGACCTGGGGGCTGTCTGAGGTGACTGGGTGGAGGGTGATAGTGGTGGGAAGCTGGGAGAAGATTGGCAGGGGGAAGCTGAGTGGGAGTTGGTTGGGGAGAAAGCTGGGAGCTGGCTAGGGGCTTTCTGGACCCAGTACTGGGTCCCCCTCACCTTCTGTTCCCACGTGGTTGCCACTAACTTCTCCTTCCCCTCTGGGATCCAGAAGCGGGAGAAGGGCAAGGGGAGACAGAGTGCTCACAGTGGCCCTGGCAGACAGGACTAGCTTCAGGCCCATTCCCATAGCTGTCAGAACCAATGACATCTCAGTAGGGCTGCAAGGATGTGAGTGTCACACCAGATGCATGACACTTAGCAGCTATCCCCCTACACCAGCCCTGCTCCGTGTAAACTATCCTTTGGGATAACTTCTTCCTGGGGTTGAAGGAGTTAGCAGTTCCAAGAGGGAAGGGACTGCTATCATGGGAGGCCACTAAGCAGCCACAATATGGCCCAATGTTTTTGGAAACCCTCCTGACCCTGCTTATGGATGTTGCCTTTGTCAGACAGTGAGAGGCACCCACAATGCGCGGGGTGAAATGGGTCCAAACAGTTAATACAAATAATCATTTGATCAAACAGAACTGCCCCAGATTACAACCAGTCTCATTTGCAAGGAACATTTCCACCAGCCCTTACTTTAGTTTGAAAAGTTTAGGCAAAGGTTTTTCTTTCGGTGACCCTACCAAGATCAGCATGCACTGACTTTCCTTCATTGCACCACAGCAACCCAGGAAACCAAGGACCATAATGATGGAGCCCACTGCTATCATCAGGTCAACAGCTGCAAACAGGCTACTATCTATATTGAGATCCTGTAGAGAGAGAAACAAAAACTCAGCTTCAAGAAAACCCAGTCTAGAAGAAAGGTAATTCGTTAGATAACCTGATCTATCTCTCCCTCCCCACCCCCACCCCCACCCCCAAAAAGAGGGTGACTTTGTAGTTGAGGATAAAGAATTGTTATGTATGGATTAATCAATCAGGGTGACATTCTCTCCCGAGTAGAGGACACCCCTAAGGCTTATGCACCCATTTCCGCCCTATTTTGAGAATTTAAATAGGAATGAGCAGTCCATTGTCTTTGTGCTGGCCCTCTGCACAAAGGTCTTTTGTCTTAAATATGAATTGTTCTGTTTTCAACCAATAAATATTTGTTTTTACTTTATGTAGAAAAAAATTATTACCTTCAAAAGTTCTATGTTATTAATCTAGTGTTGGGGAAAAAACGTTCTTCATGAAAATCCCAGAAATGCACTCACTTACTCTATTGCACTTCCTGTGAGAGCACTATTCCGAATAGTATTGGATACACGAGAGGGCAAAGTCAGATACATTTTTCCAAGGCTTCTATTTGTTTTAAACTGGTTCCTCAGTATTACTCTAAGGGATGGTGTCTGTATTTTGATGTGTGTGATATTTAAGCAAACGATTCCTATAATACAATATAATTAAATATCAATTTATTCAGTTCCCATTGGGCATGAGCAGGGCCATAGGCCAACATTGGGAGAAACCTTCAAAGAATATTTTCCTCACTGTTACCAAGATTAGTAACAATGTCTGGAAGTTGTCACATTTATCTTCTGATGGAAATAGTGAAGATGCATATAGACTAGTATAATTTGAGGAATGCAGGGTGCTTTACTTTTCCAAGTTGAAATAAACCTCCTATTTACTGTTAGAGAGCTGTATTCATCTACAGCCAAATCCTGAAATGGTTACTCAGTAAATTAGTCAGACAAAATGCACATTGACTTTGAATGGTAACTTTGCCTGAGTGAAGACTGGAAATGGTGTGTAAGGACTTCAAGATTTGGTCTCCAACTCTTAATTCTGCAGGCAGCAACTGAAGCGGTTCAGCTATTTAGAAGTAGGGATCCAATTCAGGAAAGCACTTAGGTACACACTTAAATGCTGTCCTGAATAGAAATGCTTTTCTGAATCGTGGCCTTGCAGAGCACAGTTATATAAGGCCATTTGGGGAAGTGTGCTGTATAAAGTCAATAAGACATGTGTAGCAACTTGAGTCTCTGTAGAAGACTGGGAGATTTGAGAACTTGCCTTCTATCCTCTTATATAAAAGAAGCTCAAAGCTCTCCACTTCCCCACCACCAATGACTTTATATAAAATATGGCCATATTTCATTGTACCAGGGGACTCTATAACAAATATTCAGTGTGTTCTTTTATGTCCACACTCTGGCAAAGGTGGGAGTTCACGCTGAGACTGAGTGGCTGAAACACTGCCAGCCACCAGGTAGGATGCCAACATCTTTTTTTTTAAATTGTAAATGTGAAAATGTTGATCAAAGACATATTGTTCTTGATTGATGGGAAAAGTGCCCTGGCTCACGGTATGGCAACAGAGTGGCAATCAAATGTCTTGGCACTTTAATCAGCCCTATAAAATCAACCTAGAAGTCGGAAAAATTGTTTCCAACATGGATAGCCATTTTTTTTCACTTCTGGAATCAGTCAAGAATCATTTTGAGAACAAAATTACTCACAAAGTCTCAAACCCATTTATCTCCCCCTGGCCCAGATTCATGCACTGAGGGAAAGAGTTATATTTCTCAAGAGTTTAGAGCTGGATGTTTCACGCCCCCCCCCCTTCCCCATCAATATAGTAAATCTTAAAAGCTCAGAGCACCTACTATTCCACTAAGCCATTGAACCAGCCTCCCACTAAGGGAGATTCCTGAGCAGTGGCAGATGGAAGAGTCGTTGTTAGAGTGTGACTCCCATGGAACTCTGCTGTCAGGGACAGGTCTGTTGCATGGGACCCCAGACCCACGGAAGAAGCAAAGGGCCTCCACACAGAAGGCCTTGGCCTCTGGTAGATTCCTCAGGAACCTTAGACCATGGAGGGTGAACTTCCTGCTTATTTTGTAAGGAGGGAAGGTGGTAGGTGAAAATCCAGTGGACTGATCCAGAAAAACTCCATGAAGAGGACCTCAGGAAGTTTTCCTCTCCTTTTGTCTCCAGCAGGATTTCTGAAGGAAAGGACAATTTAAACCTTCATAAGGACTTCTTGATTTGACTACCTTAGGGCCTTGTACTGCAAATCCTTTCTCATGCAGTAAAAAGGGTTAAAGGATCAGGCCTCACATTTGTACAGGTCCACTGGAAACATAGGAAAAATATTTGCTTATATGTAAAGGCTAAAAGTTCTCAGACAATAGACATCTCACTTTTGAGGAAGGGTTAGAAAGCAGAAAATTCACTGGAAAATTCAAAAGGGTTCCTGATTGTCCCTACTTCTTTTTCTAAAAAAATTTGGACTGACTTTTGAGGGGACTATTTATTATGTGGGTACTGATCTTTCTCCCACATTGAAATCAATGGCTAATTCCCTTTGACTTCAATGGGAGCAAGATCAGGACTATGTCGCACAACAGAAATCTAAGCAGCTTTGCTACCAACACTGTAAACATATGTAGTAGTAGTACCATAAAGAAAAGGTCACTGCACACATACCTCTGCAATTGTACCATCCATTACATCTGACCACCTGACTGATCCCTCTGATTTAATGTTAGAGACCTTAATTTGGTTACTATATACACAACAGTCACCTCACTGAAAGGCTAGCAAGCTCAGGGAAATTACTGTGGCAAATGAATGTGTGTTTATTAGCTGACACAGCACTTTAGCATTTTAGGGTGAAAAAAAGTGTTCCTTGTAGGACAGAATACATTTACCTCCTGAGCAGATTTGCTTACACGCATCCAGATAGAGACCCCCAGAATAATGCAGCCACACATCTGCAGGGAAAAAACATCAGTAATAATAATATCTAGCTCTCATCTATAGCACTTTCCATCATTAGCACTCAAAGCGCTTTACAAAGGAGATCAGTATCATTATCCCCATTTTACAGATGGGGAAACTGAGGCAGGCAGAGGGGAAGTGATTTGGCCATGTTTTCCCAGCAGTTCAGTAGCAGATCTGAGTCTCTGCCCATTAGGTCACACTGCCTCCCTGTACACACACTCAATATCCCCAACTGCACCAGATGCCTGCAGAAATACTGAAATTATCTGTACGGCAAAAGCGAAAGAAAGATCAATGGCCTACAGCTCAGGATACAGCTTCACAGCTGGAAAACTTCATAAATGGCAGTTGAATTTCCCTCACTCACCCCAGTGGTGCAGTGTGCTGTGCACCAGCTGCCTGATGTTCCAATCCCAGAAGTGCCTACAGTTCAGTGATGATTTATGTACGTGGTTTGGGAGGCACTTTGTGATCCCGTGGGATGGGGGTGTATATAAATGTACAATGTTATAATAGTTAGAGAACACAGTGTATACCAGAGTTGTAAAAAGAGATCATATCTCATATCAGGCCCCCTGCCCCCAGCAGCCTTTTGTTCCCTGGCACTGGTTCTCTAATGAAACTGTACTACTAGGGACTCCCTCTGCCAACAGCCTTCCCAAGATGCATTGCCTTTTCCAGATAAGTACTGCAGGACCAGAGAAGGGATGGTGTGCATTCCCCCACCCTCCTTAGCCCACCCACTCTTTCCACTTTAGCCAATACTTGACCCAACCCAATGGGTTCCAACCCTGCAGGCAGCTCTCCATAGACTGGTAGGAAGTGAGAAATGGTTCTGGGTGCAGGACAGATACATTCCCGTGGGCCCACTATGGCCTAATATTAATGATCAAGTATCAAATATTGAAGTCCTCCCTCACTTTTTATTCAGGTAAACTTGCACTGATTTCATGGTTTTTTTAATTATGTCCCTGGGAGTCTGATTGATGACTGAGTAAAATCTGAGAAGATTTTCAGGATTTGGCCCTGAGTGACTGACACACACACACACACACACACACAATGTTTTTTATTAGCTGCAGTGGTGGACTACAACCAACCATGTGCAGATCCTGGTTTCCAAGAATAATATCAGCATTGTATATCAAGCAAGGGTGTACTGTACCATGCTAGTTGAAAGCATACATCCTGTGGCCTTTCAGATATCCTCCTCAGACCAGAGAAGACCTTAATGACTGGATGAAGGATTAGTAGGCAGGCAAAGGGCCTGACTCTCCTCTCACTAACTCTGATGAAACTCAGATTAGAACCACTGAAATAAAGATAGTTATACTAGTGTAAGAGGAGAACCACATCCAAAGAATGTACTGGCTTGAAAGAATGGAGGGGATGTGGTGAGAGAAGGAGAAAGAAGAATCATTTAAGGACAGACTGCCACACTTACACAAGTTCACTTCTACCTTGCTGTATCCCGTTAGTGGTCACTTTAAGGGCAGTAGAAGATGACCTTTAGATTTTGAGAGAGATGATGATATAGGAGTCTCAGTAAGATTGTGACCATTCCTGGACATTCTAAAGTAAAATTGTCATTTTTATAATTTTTAGACAATTTTCCTTAAAAAACAACCTTCACCCACTAAAAGGGCCAGTATAATACTCAATCTCAAATCCCATAATGACTTTAGCAGATTATTTAATGTGGAACATGGCCAATACTCAAACCTAAACATTACATTTTTTTCTGCTTCTAAGTAAAAGTCCTGTAAGTACATTAGTATTTAGTCTGTTTATAGGCGTTTATATCTGAACAAGAGGAAACAATAAAAAGAGAGGATATTATTTGCTACAGCTATCTCATGTTATCAAATTTTAACTAGAACTTCCATTGAAATCAGTGGGGACTTTGGCTTAAAAACTCATAGTATTACATGACCCCATGTTCAGGCCTTGGTCTATTTCACGGAGTAAAATATTTGGTTATGTACCAGACATTATGGGCTTTAGTCACGTTCACTTCAGTGGCACTTCTCATGTGAGAAAGTACATTCGGCCTAAACTCATGAACAAAATTTGACCCACAATATTATTAATGACTTAATTACTGCCACAGAAATATATCAGTAATAATAAAATGAATAATGGGCCAGAACTAGATTTTCCATTTAGTGGGAAACTGCCATTTCAAAATGTTTCCTTTCTGAAATAAAAGAACCAAAAATTGTTGCAGTTTCCTGCAAAATTATGAAATTCACCCCACCACACACAGAAATAGTTTCAGGTCAATCAAAATGTTTTGCTTTGATAAAGTCTACACATTTTGTTCCAATTTAGACTTTCTTCTATAAACCCAATTTACAAAAAGTAGTTTCAAAATGAAAAAGATTGAAGCATTACATTCTGAGAGGGTCAAAACACAATGTCTCAACCCTATCGGAATGCTCCATTCTGTTTTTTTCCCCAAATGAAATGTTGTCAAAATCAATACATTTTTGGATGGAAAAATGTGTCATCAGAAAATTTCCAACCAGTTCTATGGGTAATGGCAAATAACTGAGGGCTCTATGGTGGCTTTGCCACAAGCCCTGACCAAAGGCCACTCATGTAGCTGAACTGCCTCAGGAGCCGACCAGGACCAGACTATCTCTCACAGAGTCACAGTCTGGTGCCTGGTTCCCCACCCTCTTCCTTCAAAGTCAAGTGCAGTAATCTGTGTCAGCCCTACACTTGATGGAGATTACTTCAGATGTGCTGATTGTGATGTCTGACTAGAATACGAGGGCTCTACCCACTCCCTACCTACATGGGTAGGTGAGGGAGTAGCAGTCACATGGAGATTGCACTCCTCCCTGCACTGTTACATGCATTGTAGGCAGCCTGGGTAAAGAAGCAAGGAGGAGACTTACACACCCTTATTCCTTTGCATGGATGCATAGGCTGGAAATCAGAAGGTTTCTAACCCTCAGAGGAGTGAGGTTCTAGGACAGCCAATAGGAGTTGTGGGGGCAAACAACCTAAATAATTTTAAGATGAAGCTTGATAAGTTTATGAATAGGGTTGCCTGTGATAGCAGGGGATTGGACTCGATGACCAAGGAGATCCCTTCTAGTCCTATGTCCTTACAGGAGCCCTGAATAAAGCACTGCCTTGATTTTGTTGAAATTAAATATACTCAAAAGTATTCACGTGGCAGTGGCTGTTCTGAGGCTGATGCTACCTTAGCTTCCTATTATAAGCTCGATTTTTCAACCCCACACTGGCGGGCAGTGCTCCACCTACTTCAGGAGAGTGCCAGGATGAGTGTGCTTGAGGAACACTGGCTAAAAGCTGTAGTAATACCCATTATTCTCTCTCTGTTTCTGTTTTCACCAAAAGGGTTAGTAGCAATCGGATGTCTAACATAGTAAACGTCAGTGAAAATGAGGTAGGATCTGAGGCTGAAATAGGGAAAGCACAAGTTAAAAATTACTTGGACAAGTTAGATGTTTTCAAATTGGCAGGGCCTGATGAAATACATTCTAGAATACTCAAGGAGCTGACTGAGGAGAAATCTGAGACATTAGCGATTATCTTGGAAAACTCATGGAAGACGGGAGAGATTCCAGAGGACTGGAAAAGGGCAAATATAGTGCTAATCTATAAAAAAGGGGAATAAGGACAACCTGAGGAATTACAGACCAGTCATCTTAACTTCATTACCCAGAAAGATAATGGAGCAAATAATCAAGCAATCACTTTGCAAACACCTAAAAGATAATAAGATGATAAGTAACAGTCAACATGGATTTGTCAAGAACAAATCATGTCAAACCAACTTAATAGCTGTCTCCCTGACAGGGTAACAAACCTTGCATATGGAGGGAAGCAGTAGATGTGATATATCTTGACTTTAGTAAGGCTTTTGATACTGTCTAGCATGATTTTCTCATAAACAAACTAGGAAATATAGCCTAGATGGAGCTACTCTAAGGTGCGGTATAACTGGTTGGAAAAGCGTTCCCAGAGTAATCAGTGGTTCAAAGTAAAGCTGGAAGGGCATATTCAATGGGGTCCATAGGCGCCGACTTCGTGGGTGCTCCGGGGCTGGAGCACCCACGGGGAAAAATTGGTGGGTGCTCCACACCCACCGGCAACTCCCCGCCCGCCCCAGACCCGCAGCAAACTCACCGGAGCACCGGGAGACGTTGCGGGGCCCCGCCCCTGACGCTGGGCAACGTTGCGTCGGCGTCGGGGGCGGGGCCCCACAACGTCACCCGGCGTCGGGGGCGGGGCCTGGCATTGGGGGCGGGGCCCCGTAATGTCACCCGGCATCGGGGCGGGGCCTGGCGTCGGGGGGCGGGGCCCCGCAACGTCACCCGGCGTCGGGGGCAGTGCCCGGCGTCGGGGGCGGGGCCCCGCCCCCGACGCCGGGCGTCAGCACCCACCGGCGTAAGAGGAAGTTGGCGGCTGTGATGGGGTCCCGCAGGGACGGGTCTTGGGTCTGGTTCTGTTCAATATCTTCATAAATGATGTAGATAATGGCATGGAGAGTACACTTATAAAGTTAGCAGACAATACCAAGCTGGGAGAGGTTGCAAGTGCTTTGGAGGATACAATTAAAATTCAAAATGATCTGGACAAACTGTAGAAATGGTCTGAAGTAAATAGGATGAAATTCAATGAGGACAAATGCAAAGAATGCCACTTAGGAAAGAACAATCAACTGCATACAGTAACTCCTTGCTTAACATTGTAGTTATGTTCCTGAAAAATGCTACTTTAAGCAAAACGATGTTAAGTGAATCCAATTTCCCCATAAGAATTAATGTAAATAGGTAAACAGATTTGACAAATTGTAAATAGGTAAATTAATGTAAATAGGTAAACAAATTAATGTAAACAGATTAGACAAATACCTGTCAGGGATGGTCTAGTTATTACATAGTCCTGCCTTCAGTGCAGTGGACTGGACTACATGACTGTTGAGGTCACATCTATGATTAGTGCCCCTTTAAGTACTGTTGTGCAAAAAGTTCAGCTTAAACTTTAAACACACTCAAAATCAGCCTGGGCTAGGTCTGAGTTCAGAAACCAGCACTGGCTCATTAGAAGTTTATTTATTGTGTCCCCAAGGCATCAAAGGCTTTTGCAAACTCTATCTGGCTAGCCACAAACTTTCAGAAGCTACTGTTTGTGGTTCTTTTTCAGTTTTGTCTTCTGTTCACTGGGAAAGATCCCCTTAGACAAGTCCCGCGGTGCAGCTACTAATTCCTCTTCTGGTTTCAGTGTCCCCACTGTCAACCTGTTACATCTCTTGCCTAAGGGTTGACACGATTCAGCCATGAGAAGACTGGTTTTATTTGAACTCAAACCTTTCAAAAACTTCCAGGTCTGCAAACAAGTAAAGACACAAGTATGGAGATCTGTTTCAAACCAAACTCAGAAGGCTTCGCGCGGCTCTTCTTTTACATCAGGCCTGGATTCTACTCTCTCACATACTCCATCCACTTCCGTATAATTGCCCCTAATAAACACCATTGCAACTTGTCAGCTTGCCAAAGCCAAAGTAAGAGACTCAGTGCAAGACAGAGCCAAAATACGACACACACAAAAATTATTCCTGCAAAAGATTTGAAAATGCTTCTATAAAATGATTCTAAACCCCCAATGTAAATAATTTACAGCAGTAAAAGCGAGATAGTTCATGTGTAACATAGGCAACTTTTGGACTATAATGAGTGATGTCCCTCAAAATGAGGGCACTTGTGATATCTTGTCACAAGAACTAGATCTCTAATTTTGAATGTACAAAAATGCAGGCATTTACTTAGCATTGAAAATGAAAGAAAAACAGAGACTAAGCTAATGTTGCTGATAAACTGAAGTTAAATGGATTCTCTCTCCCCTCTGCTCTACCTATTTTCAATCATACCCTAGTTTTTTATTTATATCTAATTTCCTTTATAACTGCTGCTGCCCACTGGCTGGTTCCCATGCCACTATTAGTAACTTAAAAATCAACTTACCCAGAACAAAAAGTTGAAGATGAACATGGAATATTTCATGCAGCTGCTCACCCCTGCCATTTTCAAAAGCTAGTGGAACCAAAGTTTCAGAGAAAGCTTTTACAGGAGCTCTTCCTCTCCCTTTTTTTTAACTCCTCGAAAAGCTCTGAGGCTGTGTTCTGTGCTCTGATACCAAAAGTCTTGGAGGAAAGCAGTTACAATTATTTAATTAATACATATGCCCTGGGTAAATATTAACCAAGCACCCAAAAGCACCACCAAGTGTTATCTCTGAATATGTGCATAGGCATGTTCTCTTGCTCTGTCTACAGGATTGGAAATATTTATGTTTGCATTCTTATTTTCCATACCCCAAAAGTAAACAGATACTATAGGATAAGGCATAATATCAAAAGTGGAGGAGAGGAAATGAAAATGTAAAATGTTTATAGGGTCAGTTTTAAGAGAATCCAACATTAAATGCTAAACGCTTGCACTTCTAATGCTTTTAACAATTACATGATTTGCTCTGCTTCATCACTTTATTTACACATTGCCAGAATTCACAGACCTCCCCTCAGTCCTGCTCCAAACATCCAGCCTATAGTAATGGGATGGATGCTGGCTTTCTCTGCACAGGAGTGGGAGAGAGGAATCTGCCACCATTACTTCAGTCTCAATGCCCTCTCCAGACTGCTCCCGGCTCTCCCTCCATGAGAGCATCCCATGAAGCTGGGATCTGTAGTGCAGAGTGTACAGCCCCTGTGCAGATTCCCAGATTTTTTTCTGCCCCAGCACAGCAGTCACATGGTTCCACTCTGAGACTCCCTACACCCTGAGAGCAGGGGCCAGGATTTTGTCCCAGAGTAAATGACAATGACAATTGTGATGACTTTACTTTGGTTTCTTTGGTTGCCCTCAAAAAGATATTATTAAATGAATATAGATATCAGATTGTTTGGCCTTCTCTATCGCTATGTTTTCTAGAGGAAACCCAACAAAACAATCCCAGGGGGATGAAAGTCATGCAGGGGTTACGTTGGGTTCTCCATGGAAAGAAAGCTTTAATTTGCAGATGGGCCCATAGAACTTTTGCTGGTAGAGGCTGGGGATGGGCTACATTGAATTAGTTTGAGCCCCAGCCAGCTTGACCAACCCCCCTCTTTAGTCAGCGGTGTTTACTGTTATCCTCCAGATCTCCATTCTGAGTGCATGGAAAGGTGGTTTGGGGAGTGTTCTATATTTGCATATGTAATCCCTGCCCCCTCGGAGTGGCACTCTGTCCCCCTCTAGTGGTGGCTAAGCCAGCTAGAGATTGCTACAGTCTTGGCTAAGAGATATGTGTCTTTTGGCTCATGCATTTAGCTCAAGAGGTCCAAGATTTGATGCCCACTGCCAACACCACACCCTTGTATGGGACAGCATTACATATATATGTAAATGGTTAATAGGCAAGGTGTCTGAAGATGGCACACATGGATACGTAACCTTGTCCTGGGTTTTGTTGAACCAATAAAATGTGTTGGGCACTGAACATGGGTTCTTCTTGTTGCTCTTTACAAAGGGGCTGTGCTCTAGGTTACACAGATTAAATATATTCCATAATTTTTATTAAACTACATTTAAGAAGACCCACCTGCTCTGAATTCTGATGACTGGTGTTTAACCTAATAGATATTCAAATTTCAGAGGTATGGCATATTTTTTGGCAGTAACAATTTTTCTGATTCTATGGGCTTGGCTTTCTGACTAATTTATTTCACAATGTCCAAACTGAATCGGAGAATGTTCCTATAAATAATTGTGATTATGAAATGCATATTTCTCAGAAACTTGGAGAAACAACAGAGTAGTATGTTTTAGATCTAAAGACCCAGATAAATAAACAAGTAAATAAATTTATATGTCTTCATGGAAAAATTACATAGCCACAAATAAATCATGAGAATAGTTCAAGTGCCATGTAAAATTATATGACAGAGTCTATAAAGGGCAGTGAAAGAATTACAGCTGACATCTGCTTTGAAGAGATAAGTCTAAAGTTAAAGCATGGAATTGCATTAGAGCAGGTTTATTATCAGAGTAGCTCTGAAGAAAAGTGTCATATTGTACCAGAGATTACACAGTCACGAACTGTCTTGTATAGCAGATACCCATTAACATTGATAAGTTTTAAAATAGTTTTATCTGAAATGTTTGAACCAGACATTCAAAAAGAAAATAAATCACTGGGGGAAAATGTGATAAACTGAGAAGCATTTTGATATAGAAACCAAGGATAAACATGTACATAATGGCCCCTCTCTAGGAGGTTAGTATGCAAACATTTAGCATGTTATAAAGGGAGTCTATAGGGCCAAACCCTAGCTCCCCACCACCACCTTGTTTCCACCACTCCAGAGCACAAAGCTGGTGTACTGGCTACCTAACTCCAGAGATCCCCAGCTACTGGAATGGCCCCTTTAGGGCTGTTGAAGTTGGGAAGAACTTAGAGCTAAAGCTGGGCAAATTTTTTTGGACAAATAGTTTATTCATTGGCATAAGGACTTGAATCCAGATCTCCCATTCCCAAAAGAGTACTCTAACCACCAGACTATGGAGTCTTCCTTCCTTTCTTTTTTTTTTTTACGAAGTGGAACAGCATCAACAGGAGCACTTGAGAAAGACCTCGCCTAGAATAGCCAATATCACAGTGGTTAGAACATGCTTCTGAGAAGGAAGAGACCCAGGTTCATAATCCCTGCCCTAGAGCAGAGACTTAAGTCTGAATCTCCCATATCCCAGGTGAGTTCCTCAGACACTGGGCTATTAGATACCATGGCACCATTTCCTCCTCCAGCGATTCTGTGAATCTAGCCCTTTGCTTTTACTTAAAGATTAAAATTCTCCAGAAGTGAAATGAAATCTATTTGTTTCAGGTTGAACACAACATTTTGTATGACCCCAAACAATATTTTTGAACTGCCAGCAAACAAAAAAAAGAATCTGTTATTCACCCCGTTCTATGAAGATCAGGCCAGAGGCTGCTCCAAGATGTGTCAGAAATAGAACCAGTTTCCCCCTCTGTTATGTTTTCAGTTGTGCAGGGCACAAGACCAGTATAGTTGCAGATCTGGCGCTATTGTGTATACAGTTGCAGTGAGGTTAGAAGATAAAAAGTTTAAGATCTAGATTTTAGTCAGGTCTCAGCCTATATTTTCAGCCTCGCAGGTACAACTGGAGGCTTCAGTTGCTGAAGTAATTCATCAGAACTCTGGGATTTTACTTCTCTTGCCAGAAAAGAACCACTTACCAGTCATTACAAGTAAGTCCTAGGAGGATTCCAGTTCTCCCTAAAACTGGTAGCATCTCTTTTGTTGACTATTTACCCAGAAGTAAAAACCACCAGGACTTTCTTCTTCTTTTTCTGGTCTCTCTGAAAAAACAAAAGTGAACTTTCATATGACTTGATTGCTATACCTCATTTGAGACTGATAAAAGGGGAACTGGGCAAAGTTAAACACATTCCGAATGTGGATTATATTCTAATTATAACATAATCTTCATGTATTACATGAATTTGTCATAACAGTGATGTTTCATATCTATGTGCCAAGGTACCTAAAGTAAAAATGTGCAGTGTATGATTAAAAGTATGTGAGTGCCTTCCATTATTGAGAAGTTTTTAGTGAGTGTTGTCTGCAGAAGATGGTAACTCTATTGTATATTAATCTTTCTTCTTTGCAGTTGCAGATTTGGAATATCCTTGATCATTGTACATTTATTTGCAGTTGCATTTAGATCTGTAATAACCTGATTCGCAGGTGCAACCAGAATTGCCGGTAGCAGTTCTAAATGGGTGCAACTATCGGCACAAGTAATTCTGCCTGCAATTTTGTGCCCATATTTAATGGTGCATGCCAAAATGCTTCCACAATCCCAGAGACTCTTATTCAGCATTTAGGCCCTTATATATGTGTACAAAAATAAGTGCTTTGCCACAAATCACTTGGAATCCTTCTCCTGTTAAAGGAGTTGAAAATACAAATTGCAAATAAGGAAAAACCTAACAGGTTAGCACATGAAGTTATCAGTTACTCATTTGGGTGCAGTGAATGGGTGAGGCTAGCATGCTAATGTAGGGCAAAAGCTAAATACAAGTAAAGGTGAAATTCTGATATCATTCTGACTATTGCAGCTGAGTCTCTCGACTGAACGATAAACCTGAGATTGTGATGATCAGGCCTGATTAAAGATCCCAGGGCACTGTTTTGCAACAGAAGGTGTGAGTCATCCCCTCTCATCTATTTCTGCTTTGGTTAATTAAGTTGTCTTTACCCTGTTCTGGGGTTTCAGTTGGATACAATCTTCTTCATTTCCTGTCCCTAATATTGTGTAATGTTACTGAACACAACTAAAGAGCTGCCATACACGTTCCAAGGGTGTGCTGCACATCAGTATGGGTGAAGTGATTCCTATATATAGTCAGTGCTGGATGCACTTTGAGGACAGATAAGATAAAAGAGAGATTAAAATGGGTTTCAAATTCAGAGCTGAATTGCAAACTCCCCAAAGTGTGTGGGAATTTGGATCCACAATTTTGGTTATAAAGATGGAGTAATTTGCAACATTTAGATCTGCATTCAGAATTCAATCACCTACAATATTTCATAGATGTTGGATCTGGGATTTTGGATTGGGTCCATCTATAACAAATGTAAGATATTATTAGTAGTAATAATAATACTTAAACTGGAAATCAGTCACTGCCATTTTAGCCAAGAACCAGTTAAGGTGCTATTTAAATGCAGGCTCGCTGGACTACAGTTTTAAGTCAATGACAAGGTGAAAAGGATGAAATACAGTATGAACTTTTTGCCCAACATGGTTAAAACTGCATAATAAAATAGGCTTGGTATTGCAGAGATATTCCTGTCTATTTGACTACTGAATGTACATGTTCAAAATCTGAGAACTGTATTGGGATTTCCTGTCTGCTGTGACTCACTCATTCCTTTGAAAGCACAGCTATGCAAAAGATGCATGCATGCAAGACAATGTGCGTCACTAGACTATCTGGCTGCAGATATGTGGAGGGGAGGAACAAGGTGGTTGTTTCTGCTCACCCCAATGTAGCATGATTGAGGGAGGTGAGAAGCCACTAGAAAAATAGCTAGAAGAATAGTTCTCTGTAACTTGAGACACCACAGTCCCTTTATAGTCTTTATTGACTGGAAAATTACATTGTGTTAGAACACATATGGTGTTGCCAAATCTCACAAGTTTATCCTCAACTACTAGAACTGAGTGATTATGTGAGAATCTCAGCTTTCATTTTAAAATAAACTGTTTCTACCCCCTCAAGATTGCAGAGGGAAGCTAGAAAACATGACATAAATGCTCCCTAAAGGCTCAAAAACCAGGAGGCAAATAAAAAGAACCAAAAATATATTGGCATTTTTAAAAATCTTGTGATTTTTCTGATCTGACTCATGAGTTTTGAGGGCTTAGTGTTGGCAATACTGCTAATATGGTGTTAAACTCTTTGTGTAGATAAGGACTGCCATGTGTAATATAGTGTTAGCTGGTTGTAAACTCTAGAGTCCACCCTAAGACTGACTAGCTGATGTAATGTTAAGCACAAAAGCCCTGTCTAAACTGAAGGCCAGATTATCCTTTACATGATTCTGGCAATGTAAAGGGTCTTCAGAGTGTAAATCTCATTAAGTCCCACTTTAGGCTCCTTTACACTGCAAAAATGATTTAAAGGGGCTATAGCGTAAATGAGAATCTGGCCCTGAGTATTTCACACTATGTTAGTTAATTAGCACTGCGTAGTTATCTGGTGTAGAGAAGCCCATAAGGAGATGTTCCACCTCAGTTTGTGGGTCTGAGGCTCCACAAATAAGGAGCAGCAGAACTCCCCCTAAACATTCATACTCTCTGCACATGCATAATGAATTATTTTGGTTATCAGTGTCTGGCTTGGACAAGAGTTAATGAAAGGAAGATGGAGTCATACTGGTGAGACTTGAAAAGAGTGCAGTTAAAGGAGAAAGTGGACATTACTCATATCTTAGTATGCTATTGTACTTTGATAGCCACTCTTTCTTTTATTTGATCTTCCTAACGGTTGGGAGCTAAAGAGAAGGGACTTGATAAGAAAGAAAGAGAGACAATCTGGCAGCTTTCCCACTTGGTCTCACTCCAAACTTTGATTAACAGTATGTGGAGTCATGTATCTAATTCTTTAATCGCTTATACACCAATGCTAGGATCCTGGGTTTATAAGAACATAAGAACGACCATACTGGGTCAGACCAATGGTCCATCTAGACCAGTATCCTGTCTCTGGCAGTGGCCAGTACCATAGCTTCAGGGGGATTGAACAGAATAAGGCAATTTTGAACCAATCCATCCCTGTCTTCCCCTCCCAGCTTCTGGAAGTCAGAGGTTTACGGTCGTCTCAACCATGGGGTTGCATCCCTGACCATCTTGGCTAATAGATATTGATGGACCTATTCTCTGTAAATTTAGCTAGGTCTTTTTTGAACCCAGTTATATTTTTTGGCTATCACAACATCCCATGGCCTTGAGTTCCATGGGTCAGTTGTGCATTGTGTGCAAGAGTGTTTCCTCTGGTTTGTATTAAACCTGCTGCCTATTAATTTCATCAGGTGACCCCTGTTTTTGTATTGTGGGAAAGGGTAAAGAACACTTCTTTATTTATTTTTTCCACACCATTCATAATTTGATAAACCTTTATCATATCGCCCCTTAGTCATCTCTTTTCTAAGATGAACAGCTGTAATCTTTTTAGTCTCTCCTCATATGGAAGCTGTTGTATACCTTTGATCAGCTTTTTTGCCCTTCTCTGAACCTTTTCCAGTTCTACTATATCTTTTTTGAGATGGGGTGACCAGAACTGGACACGGTATTCAAGATGTGAGTGCACTGTGGATTTAGATAGTGGCATTATGATATTTTCTCTCTGTCTTTCAAGAGAAATTGGAATTGCTTATTTATGAGCATAACTTTGACCTAGTTGGTATTACTGAAACCTGGTGGGAAGATTTGCATGATTGGAATGATAAAGTAATGGTTATAATCTATTTAGGAAGGACCGAATAGGCAAAACAAAAGTGGCACTACGTTACATTTTAAAGTCACTGACAACTCAGAAGAAAATGATCTTTAATGCTTTTGGAACAATGTAGTAACAGATAAAGCCCAAAATGGGGTACTAGTTGTTGTCTGCTACAGACCACCAAATCTCACTGTGAAACAGGATACCAGCTCCGTAAGCACCTATCTATAATGTGTAGAGGGAAAAGCTGCATTATTATCAGGGACTTCAATCTGAGTGACATATGCTAGGGGCCTCAACAGCCTCAGAATTTCTAAATAGCATAGATAAGAACACATTGCATCCAACATGGGAGAATTCTATATCAGACCTCACCTTTACAAATAAAGAGGAACTGATCACAGCACTAAAAATTAGTGGTTGCTTTGTTGAAAGTGATCATGACTTGATCATATGTGTTGTGTGCAAGCAGAATAAAATCTAAACCTATAATATTCATACTTGGAAGTTTAAAAGGGCCAGTTTCACAAATTTGGAAACAGCTATGAGCCAAGTCAGTTGGGAGAAAGAATTTAAATAGAAAAAGTGTGAATGAAAATTGGAAACTATTTACGAATATTTTCTCAGATTCCCCAAAACCACAATCACATAATCAAGAAAGAAGGCTATACTGGTTAAAAACCAACCTCACTTAGAAGGGAAGTAAAATCAGCTATAAAAATAAAAAATAATATAACCAATAGAAAAAGGGGTAGCTATATAAATGAATGACTATCAGCTAAGAGCTAGCAATTGTAGACAATTGATAAAGGACACAAATGAAGACAAGGAGCTATCTATAGCTAGCAGAGTTAATAAGAGGTGTTTTAAAGTATATTATGAACAGGAATCCTAACAATAGTATTGGTCCATTACTAGATGGAAATGGGAATGGTAGAATTTTCAATAAGGCAGAAATGTTCAATAAATATTTCTAGTCTGGATTTGGGAAAAAGCCTGGTCAATTCATATCAGATGATGCTGATGAAATACTTTCCATTCAAACAGTAACTCAAGAGGATGTTGAATGCAGCTACTGAAGTTGGACATTTTTGAATCAGCAGGTCCAGATAACTTGCATCCAAGAATTTTTAAAGAATTTATGGAGGAGCTCCCTGGATGATTAATGTTGATTTTCAATAACTCTTAGATCACTGGGAAAATTCCAGAAGACTGGAAGAAAGTTCATGTTGTGCCAATATTTAAAAAGAATAAAAGGGATGACCTGGGTAATTTTAAATTTGTCAGCCTGACACTGGCCCCAGGCAAAATATTGGAATGGCTGATATGGGACTTTTGTAATAAAATTTTTAATGAGAGTACTATAATGCCAATCAGTATCGGTTTATGGAAAATAGATCTATCTTTTTTATGAGGTTATAAATTTGGATGATAACAGTAATAGTGTTGATGCAATATTTTTCGACTCTGTAAGGATTTGACTTGGTACTGCACAACATTCTAAGAAACTAGAACAATAGAAAATTAACATAGCACACATTAAATAGATTAAAAACTGGCTAACTGATAGGTATGAAAATGTAATTATAAATGAGAAGTCCTCATTGAGCAGGTATGTTGCTAATGGGATCCCACAGGTATTAGTTCTTAGCCCTATGCTACTTCACTTTTTTTATCAAATGACCTGGAAAAAAACATTAAATCATTACTGATAAAGTTTGCAGATGACACAAAGATTTGGGTGTGGTAAATAATGAAGACAGATCACTGATACAGAGCAATCTGGATCAATTCATATGCTGGGCACAATCAAACACTGTGTATTTCAATGTGGCTGAAGGTAAAGTCATACATCCAGGAACACAAAATGTAGGGCGTACTTACAAGGTGGGGGACTCTATCCAGGGAAGTAATGACACTGAAAAAGACTTGAGGGTCATGGTGAATAATCATGCGAGTTCCTAATGCAACACTGTAGCCAAAAGGGCTAATGCCATCCTTGGACGTATAAACAGGGTAATGTAGAGCTGGATTAGAGAAGTTATATTACTTCTGTATTTGGCACTGAGGTAACCACTTCTGGAATACTATGTCCAGTTCTGGTCTCCATAAATATAGAAGGATGTTGGAAAATTGGAGAGGGTTCAGAGAAAAGCCATGAGAATTAGTAAAGGATTGGAAAACATTCCTTATACCAAAAGATTCAAGGAGCTCCATCTATTCATCTTAACAAAGAGAATGTTAAGGAGTGACTTGATCACAGACTGTAAGTAACTACACAGGGAACAGAAATTTGATAGTAGAAGGCTCTTCAGCAGCCAAAGGTATAACAAAACCCAATGGATGGATGTTGAAGCTAGACAAATTCAGACTAGAAATAAGGTGCACATTTTTAACAGTAATGGTAATTAACCATCTGAATAACTTGCCCGTGCTCAGTTCCTTGTGCCTGTTCTTTGACAGGGGATCTGAGTAGAAGTCAATTTACTCAAAATTCAGGCCCTGCTGCACCATTCTGTGGGTGGCAAGACCTTAGAGCCCAGTGTTCCCTGTACAAAAATCCAGAAGTCTGCTCTGAACTCAGCTCCCAAATCCAGGCATTCTGAGGTGTCCGGCTGACACCACTGCTGCTCTCCCACCCTTGCCTTGGTGAGGTCTAACAGCTCTGTGTCCTTGCTCTCTATCTCCTGTTGCCTAATCAACAACTCTTCTGCCGGGAAACAAACGTTACACAGCGTGTCCATCTATGATCCACTCCTACTTCTCACCCCCACCCCCAAGGAAACTTCTCCTTTTTCAACAGACTGGTGATTTTTTTTTCCAAGTCCACCCAGTTCTTTTAGCTGAAAACTCTCATGAAAAATATTATTTTGAAACACCCGCTGATATTTTGCTCCAATAAAAAGACTTGATCTCCTTCCTTTACAGGATCAGGGATGGCTACAGTTGGAGATAGGACATTGGCGGAAGAGGGACAGGGCTCTGAGGTGGCACTGAGCATTCTCTTTCTCTCAGGTTCTTGGCTGGATGGTTCTTGTTCACATGCTCAGGATCTAACAGATGGCCATATGTGGGGTTGGGAATAATTTTCCCCCAGGTCAGTTTGGGGTTTTTCATTTTCCTCTGCAGCATGTGGATAAGGGTCACTTCCAAGAAATATCTGAGTATATCCCACTTAATCATTTCCGTGCCACTGCGGGGCCTGGGGTATTGGTGTACCTCACTCCTTTTTGTTCTCTGCCTATGAAATGTAATTTTCTAGTCTCCAGTGGGCTGTAATACTTTGGTCTGATTTCGGTTGTTGGGTTTAGCGTGTAGGTGCTGGTGGCCTGTGATATACAGGAAGACAGACAAGATGACCTGTTGGTCCCTTCTGGCCTTAGGCTCTATGACTCTAAGCCCCAAGTATAGGCTGCACATTTCCATTTTAACCCTCCAGCAAGGCTTTTCATTTACTATTAGCTTCCTTGGCTGTTTTACATCCTTTTTACCTATTTACCTATTTCATGAACAAAGCTGTTCTTTTATATAAGGCTCAGTTGGGGACTTTGTGGTTCCCAGGATTCATTTAGGCTAAACGACCTTGGATTTAAAACATTTCATTGGTTTCAGAGGAGCTACTGATGGAGAAAGTTGCTACTCAGTGTGAGTAAGGGTATCCACATCTGGCCCTTAATTATGCAAACCATTTACTAGAACTAACTTCAAAATATCACTGCTGTCAAAATATTCTTCTTAAGGGACAGATTCTGCCACTCTTACTCATATCGAGTATTATCATTTATTTGTATTAGCACCTAGGGACCCCAAACATAGGCCAAGACCCATTGTGCTGTACAAACACAACAAAAAGACAGTCCTTGCCCCACAGAGCCTGCAGAGTATCTTACTCTGTGAGTAGTCCTATTAGAATCATTGGGGCTACTTGCAGAATAAGCTACTATTTGTTGTAAGGGTGACATAATCTGGTGTTAAATCATAGCCCTGGGCTCCACTGGTGGTGGTGGGGGGGGGGGGTCGATCTACGATACGCAACTTCAGCTACGTGAATAACGTAGCTGAAGTCGGCGTATCGTAATCGACTTACCTGGCTGTGAGTCGATCGCTGCCGCTCCCCCGTCGACTCCGCTTCCGCCTTTCACCGAGGTGGATTTCCGGAGTCGATGAGGAGCACGTTCGGGGATCGATTAAGCGCCTCTAAATGAGACGCAATAAATTGATCCCCGATAGATCGATTGCTCCCCGCCGATCCAGTGGGTAGTGAAGACAAGCCAGTGCTCTGGAAAGAGAAGGAGACTAGTGAATTCAGAAAGGGAGAACCAATCCGCCAGAGAAACGTGTTCTTTTCTCCTTGAAAATCCCACTGCCCTCCAGTTCTGGGCGGTGGACCAGTGACAAGTGAATTATTAATCTCGTGATCCAGCAATAGGATCTTTATATCCTTAGAAATCTAGGCAGCTCCTTTTTCCAGTGGAATAAGACACGGTTCTACCCTGGTACACCACAAGATAGCAGAACTTGAAACTATAAGGTTATTAGGTATCAATTATTTTAAATAGCTTTTAAGGTTTCATTATGGTCTTTATTCTTATAATATACCTTATGAAACATGTCCTATCCAATTTGGACAGGTGGGGGAAAGGGTCACTGTTTAAGATATTTCTTTTTATGTTTACAATTAATAAAATATGACCCCACAACATCTTCTTTGATAAAACATATTTTCCCAGAAAATGCAGGTTTGATTATTTCTTTTGTCTAAATGCAACATCCAATGTAGATGATAGATCGTATCAGTTTTCATTTAGGTATACCTGTGTTTGGCAAAATAAATAAATAAAGCGTTTGTAAGTGGGGGAATGGTCATGCTTTCATGAGGAATTTTGTTGGCTTCTCTACTGCCTGGTGAAAGGATCTGAGTCCTCACCCTAGCTCTCTTTTATCCAGATGCCTGCCTGACCTCAAGGGCCCCTCTTTCTCTCTCCTGTGTGGCAGAGTCCTTGTAACCCCAATACGGGTGGGCCAGTCTTGTCATGGGTCACTCAGGACAGGGGCCATATGTCTCCACTCCAAAGTACTCTCTCTTCACCAGCCACTTTCCTGACCCAGTGATCACTACATAGAGTGTAAAACGCATATGATTATTAGACAACAGCTGTAAACAAATAAGGGAAAAACTGAGAAGGCTAAAGGATCAAGGAACCCTGCACTACGGCCATGGAGAACACCGTAAACAACAGACTCTGGAACTCAAGAAAATCCACAATCTATTCCTTACACATCCCAGGCCTCCTTCCAGGACCTGGATGTGCTGTGGTGATTTTGTGGTTAAAACACCTGCTCTGGTGGTGGCTACACACCCTCAGGTTCTCAGTGGCGGTGACCCATCTCCCCAGTATTGGCCCACCCGTCAAGTTCATACCACCCCACCTCTGAGTCCAGCCTTCAACGCTTTTTTGTCTGGCGACATCTCCCTCTGTTGGGTCCTCTCTGTCCCAGATCCCCACCTCATTCTCCCACTCACTGCACTTGGCTCCAGTTTACTTGCCACATCGTGGACATTTCACTATCCCAATTCTGGTCCCACAGCTCTCCACTGTAGCTGACAGTTCTGGCTCACTGTTAGCTCGGCCGGTCTGTGCTGCTGCGGCTCCCCAGTCCTGGGCTGCTGCTCTGACTCTGGAGTGCTGCACTTTTCCCCAGTTCAGCTCTGTGCTCCTGTCAGTCCCAGGATCCAGAGGGCCAACCAAAAAAACACTACATTTTGGTAAGTGGCCAACCACCCCCTTATATATTAAACATCCTAGGTCCCATCTGGCGTAAAAAACCCAGCCATCTATCGGTTAAATGTGAGAGGACTTTTTACACTGCTGCCCTAGAACAAGGATGTCCATTGTACATAAGACCATACTTCAAGTGCCCCTTCATGGGACATATGCTGCACTTCCCAAGACACCAAGTTTAGTGATACCATGTGAGTTCTCTACCAGATGTGTGCAGTCCTTTCATAGGATTCACATCACATCCCTATCTGTTCTCTAAACTTAACGTTCCTGCTGACATTAAACTTTGCTGACTTCCCAAGTTCAGTGGACACTATAACCTTTTTATGCATCAAGGAATAGTAGACCCTTTTTTTCCAGTGCAACCCTCTTGCACACAATAATTTCATTTCTACCTTCCGGGCTTTTTCTTTTAAGAGCTTCAATAGGAAAATTCCACCTTTTGCAACCCATAAACATTTGCTGACAAACATGCTTTTTATTTCCTCAGTCATATTTGTCTCTCAAGCACTAGTCATTTTTGTCCTCCACATATATGAAAAGATTCTTTGCTTTCCCGGTGTTTTTCATTCAGCCAACAAGACAGGAAGAGCGTTCAACACTTTATACTAATTACTGAATCAGCAAAATTGGTGGCTTTCCCAAGGGCACTAATCCAGATCTATAAGGGCATGTCTACACTACAAACTTAAGTCGGCTTAAATTGACATCCAGCCACCACAGTAATTAAGTCGCGTGGGCGTATCCGCACCATGTTCATTGTGTCGGTGGAGGGCATCCTCACTAGCAGTGCTTGCATCAATGCAGAGAGCAGTGCACCATGGGTAGCTATTCTACAGTGCAAGTAGCCGCAGAGGGTTTTGGGAATGGCTTGCAATGCCTCATGGGACCAAAACATTGTCACAGGGAGGAATGGAAACATGGCTTTGACCTCCCATGATGCAGTGTCCTCCCTCCCTCCCTCCCCTGATATCAAAGGCAAACAACCCATGCTTTTTGGTGCCTTTTTTCAAAAGCCTAGCTTATCTGCATTCCTGCCATAGCCCGAGAAGCATGGACCCTGCTCAGTTGTGCACTAATATTGTGTGCATCAGTCCTCAGAGCTTGTTTCCTCTAGAAGAAAGACTCTATAAAGAGCCTGAGCCTGTGAGATGCTGAACAGCTCATGCTTGCTGCTAAGCCCCCTCAGCCTCACTAACTTAAATGGGAGTCGAGGGTGCTCAACAGCTTTCAGGAGGATCTCAGCACCAGGCAGGATTGGCCCCAATATTTTGACTTCCACTATAAAAATAGCATCACTGTTTCAGCCTACCAGAAATATTCTGGGATCATTCCCACCTGAACAGACAAACCTATGTGTAGGACCAGGGGACTAAGTAGCACAGTGGTAGATGCCTTAGACGGACAGATAAGGGGCAGAAAAACCCTGGTGGTTCTCTTCATTCCACCTGCAAGAGTTTCCAATAGATTGTTTCATTGAGATGGTAGAAGGAGATTGCCCGTCTAGAAGAAACAGGGGGTTCAGAATCCACAGATCTGCCTGGAGACCAAGTCATCTATTCAGAGACTCAGGGCTTCTTCCACTGCTCTGGGGAACCCTAGTCCAATCTGGATTGAGCAGTGCAATTCCATTCGAGATCAACTAACAGGGACTCCCTGACTGCCACCATCCATGAAACTTTTGCTAAAGTGGGCAGTTCACCTCTCTGCTGAAAAGTTAACACAACGTCAGGCTATATTCACTTTTAGAAACCTTCTCTAAAGAAAGGATATGGGACAACATGTGTAGTGCACCTGTCCCTCCAGCTGTCTACACTATTCTCCCTCTTCCCCCCGAGCTCCTGCAAATATCCAGAGTTCCAGAGGAGTTCCTGTTGGCCCTAGGAAGGGAGAAGGAATGGTCCCATGAGGTAGTACTCTGCCCTTTACTGTGGGCAGTGGGGATGAGCCAGGCCAAAATAAGGATACATTAATATTTTTGTCACCAGAGCTTCTATTACAAATCTGTCCCCATGCTAAAGCATTTGTCCACACCAAAGCCAACATTTCACGAATCATCTAAACTGCTTCTGGTGCGCGCAGTGAATACATACGGGAAGGAGGAACTGTAAAGCACATAGATGATCAACTTATAGCTTAAATCTAAAAAGAAATAATTCTTTTTGACAGAGAATATTTCAAAAAGAAGGCAATAATGCTGAAAGGAACAACAAGAATGAAATCATCATGGGAATAAATGAAACCTGAATGTTTCCATTTCATGCCTCTTTTGAGCATAATTGCTTTGATTTTCAGCAGTTAGGATAACAAAGGATGCTTTTCCCATTGAGACTGTAAGCTCCACATCAGCATGCAGTTGACCTTTGTGCCCACTCTATGCTAAATCATTGGTTGCCATCCCATCAAAGTGAATGAATTTTTTTGGCACTACCTCCTCACGACAAACAAAGAGCAATGTTTATCCTGAAACTGTGTCACATAGTGTGGAACATCCACCCAAGCATGCCATTCCAGCTTCCCAAAACTGTGCCAAGATCATCTATATCTGTGGTCAGGGTTTCCATATATATATATTATATCCAGAGATAAACCTGAACAAAAGCTATGGATCCAAACGCCCTCCATCTATATTGAAAATCAGATACAAAGATGTGACCTTTATGGCTGGTCCCTGTCTCTATAATGAGGCAAACTAAAATCCCAGATCTGACCACCACTCACATTATTGGGGAAGTTCAGCTCTCTACTAAGCTCTGAACTTTGCTGTTTAGATCCATCCCTACTATCATCAATGTACAGGACCCAAATAAAGTTTATGATACATAGTGTATTATTATTTAATATTTATATTATGATGACACACATATGTTCCAGTCAAGATGGGGGGGGGGGGGCATTGTACTAGATACTTTGTGTATAGCAAGAGTAGTAAGAGGAAATCTGTGCTCCAGAGAGCCTACTGATAGGAATAAACTGATGTGTTATATATATTATTCACTAAGAACATTAGAGTCCCTTGACTTTCCCAAGTTGTAGGTCCAATGCTTGCTTTCCTACCTTTTGTATTCCATGCTAAATATTTGCCCATCTCACTAAGTCTGGGAATGCCAATCATAGACAATAAAGAGCCAAATTCTCATTGAGTGTAAATGTGCACAGCTTCATTGACTTCAGTATAGCTATGATGATTTACACTACAAGAGCATCTGGCCCAAAGACTAAATATTGCAGTATAAAAACACCATGATCCATAAGCCAATCCTAAAATGACTCAAGGGGAAAAACATCGGCTATGCATATATGTAGGATGTTTACTCTAAAACCTCCCTAGAGAATCTATGTGGACTATTTCCTCACAAAGCATGTCAACAAAGGCAACAAATGAGGATTATCAAGGTCACAAGCCTTCACTCAAACCCCAATCGGTACTACATTTGTACAAGAAACAAAAGCCGTGTTACTGATAATTGGTCCAATTTTTCATAAGTAACATTTCACATCCATTTGCAAAATGTCAAATACACATCAGAGATAAGTGTCTTTTTGGAAATAAAGATGTATCTAAATAGCATCCTCCATCGCAACAAGACCCATGCCTTGGAAAAGTACCACTTAATATAGGCATTTGTGTGCCCATGCACATTTCCCCAGACATGCCTCCAACTGAAAACCCAACAGCTACATGAAGACAACCTTCCACTAATTGCGGTTGCAACAATGTTATTTGGATTACTGGCGCATAAATCTAGTGGAGCTCTTTCACCATCAAACTAGCCATTCGTGTGCAAATATGAAGTGATGCACCTCTCAAATTATGACAACATAGCACATAGCTTAACAATGTGCTTATGAGTCTTCTGATGCTGTGGAGATGTGAGATCATTGGACCAGTTACTTGACCACACTAAATCTCTTTTGTGCCATTCTAGCCTAGTTGAGAAAATGTAAACTTTGTTTAAGTAGCCAGCTGAAGATCTCCTTTGCACAGGGAAATCCTCCAGTTATATAGATTTGGCATAGCCACCTCTACATCACCTTCATCATAGTTTTTGGCACAGGAGGTATGTCAGAGCATGGACAAGGGAAATGGAAATGGACCATGGCTGGAATGCTGCTAGGCTCCAGCAATCCCCCAACTGTGGAGTTGTGCAATGAAGCATAAATTAGAGCAGCCTTGACATTGCTCTACATTGAATGTCCAGCCCCAAGGTCACTGGGGACATACAACCAACTTTGTCCCCTCAGGACCTGCACTGAGCAAAGCTTGTCTATAATCGAGACTCTCACCCATTATATCTTAAAGCTACACGTGTATGGAAGTTTTAAAAAAGTCACATGTGCCTAATTACAAAATTCCTGAATAACATATTCATACTTCCATGCCATCAATGCGTAGCTGCCTCCCACAAACACCTCATGGCCTCAGGGCACTCTGCAAGCAGCCCTTGCCTTTGTTTCCCCAGTCAAGGGGCTTCTTCAATCATTCATAAATCCTTTTGTCCAGTCACAGCTCTTCTCAGGTTCTGGTGTATTAAATTAACAAAACGTTCAAAATCAAGGTCTCAAGTCCATTCATTTGCCTCCTCCTTGGGTCACTCCCAGGCCTTTCAGGTTCTATCCTGGAGCTCCCAGAAGGCTCTGTACTCCCACACTCCTCTCCCTGAGAACTGTCTCTCGCTGTAGGGCCAGCAGCCTGACTTCTTCCTGCTGTTCCTTATAGGGGGATCAGATGATCCATGCCTAGATGTGCCTCTTTAGGAACTAGGGTTGGCTGGCCCATAAGCACCTAGCCCTTAAGGGGCAAGCCAGTTGCACACTCCCTGATGTTCCTTCCTTATTGGGTATCATTCCTTCATCCTCCACTACAACCAAGTCTTCAGGTAGTAGTATTCATCCTTGCGCCCTCATGCTATGGAGAATACAGGCACACACAAATTTGGCACACCTTCCACAAATCCATTTCACCTGTGGGTCATCGTTAGAATGGCCAAAGCTTTCAAAAGTTGTTCTGATTTCCTTGTGGCCCTCAGTGTACACTAATCCAGCAGCACATCCCAGAGTCCCCTAGGCTCTCATACTGTCCCCAACAATCAAAACATATTTCATACTGTAAATAGCATGCCCCACACAAGTCTCCACATGCCCATCACCTTCTGTTACGTACTCTTATACATCAGCCCAAACAGAAATATATAGTATCCTGTGCTGAAAATGCTCAAATCAGACTTAGTAATAGAACAATTAATTAAAACAGGTATGTGTTAAGGCTTGGCCTCATGCACATATCTCTCAGTGTGTGGACAATGCATTCTGAAAGTTCAAAAATGGAAGTCCTAGTCTGAAACTATGTTCAGTCTTCCCCACACCTTGCTCTGTTAATAAATAATTTGCTCAGATAACAATTCATTGCTCTGTATGATTCTTGTTTTGATGGAGAGTTCCCTTACATTCACATTACATATTATCTACAAACACACCTTAAGAGCTGATAAGAATGTGTGGGTATGGTGACTGTGTGCCCTTCGGTAGTTGGTACGTTATTGATAAGGAAAAATCTGGTGTATATTTGATGAAGGAAAAAGGAGGAGAAAAAGAACACCCTGGCAGATACATGCTACAGAAATGTTCATGGAGGAATATTGTAAGTCAGCCAAAGGTGCAACTTACATAACATTATGTTATAGATGATACAGCCTTATTTAGGGCTAGTCAAAATGTTTCCCTCTAAACTGTTTTTCAACAGAAAATTGGGTTTTAAATTAAACAAAAAAAGTTGTAAAGTTTGTTTTCCATGGAAAATTTTGATTTTTCTTTTAAAAAATGAATACACAAAAATGTAAATGTTTTCAGTTTGAAGCAAAATATTTCAGTTTGGAAATGCCATCATAGTGCCTCATGGGAGTTGTAGTATTCATAGAATCATAGAATATCAGGGTTGGAAGGGACCTTAGAAGGTCATCTAGTCCAACCCCCTGCTCAAAGCAGGACCAATCCCCAATTTTTGCCCCATTCCTAAATGGCCCCCTCAAGGATTGAACTCACAACCCTGGGTTTAGCAGGCCAATGCTCAAACCACTGAGCTATCCCTCCCCCCCCCCCCCAAAAAAACAGTTCAAATATTGTTTTCTCACATCCCCATTCTCTTCTATGGGCTGTGTTTCCCAGCCATACTTCATCGCCAACGGTGCACTACAGCCATAGGTATCCCATGATGCAATGCCTTCAGCCACTAAGAGAGGAGACCCTGCTGCATCATGGGAAATTTATTCTGACCAAGCAGTCTGACTTTTAGAGGAAAATGGGAGCAAGAGTTCCCCAAATTACCCTATGTATAACTCCCATGAGAGATTGTGGCAGCATTTCTGAACGGAAATATTTCAAGTTTTGGCCAAACTATTGTGGGTTTTGATTTTTTTGTTGAAAAGAGAAGAGTTTTTGCTGAAAAACTTTTTTTTAATTTTTGTCAAAATTTTCTAAAGAAAAAAACGGCTATTTTCCAAACAGCTCTAATATTAATTAATTTATTTATATTACAGGAGCACTTAGAGGCCACAGCTGAGATCAGAGACCCATTGTGCTTGGGGCTATACAAACACACAGTAAGAGACAGTCCTTGCCCCCAAAAAGCCTACAGTCTAAACAGACAAGACAGATAAAAAGTGAGAGGTGGGGAAACGGTCATAAAGAGGCACAAACAGTCTTGCAGCACCTGTGGCTATCTAATGTTCAGAATCATGCGTGAAATCCTGGCCCTAAAAAGGTCAGAATTAATACCCCTGCCTCCTCCCACCAGAACAAGGCGGAAGCAGGGAAGGAATAGTGGTGCAGAGGAGTTTCTCGGAGGCCTATTGCTGCCTTTGGCTGCTTCTGGAGTGGTGCATCTTATATATTACCCCAGCTCAGGGTTGTGCCTAAAGAGACAATCCAGCCCACGGAAATAGCAGCTAACAATTGGTGTGGAGAAATTTTGTGCTCTTGAGCAAGGAAACAAACCTCACTAGTTGAGAATGTCTGAAAAGTATTAGTGGGGAAAATCGTTTTCCATTCAAAATAAACAACCTCTTTGTAAGACATCCTCTGTATTTTGAGATACTAGACAAGGATTATTCATCTTTTATTGTCTCCACTTTTATGACAAAAATAGTTCTGCCAAAATAAAAATGTTGATTAGATATGCACAACAACACATAAAAATAATCCTTAGCCACGCTAGAAAAAATGTCCGTTTTGTGCTTAACTACATTTTTGTGGTGAGACTAAAATCTCAAGGAATTTTATGGAGAACCTTTGCACTGCAAAATCATACACAAGTATGCAGCACTCAGTGAAAGTCATAATCATTTAAAAAATGTAAAAGGCAAGCTAATTGGAGAGGCCTAAGAGAAAGGGATTAATTTCTCCCACCCCCACCCCCAGAAAAAAAAAGGGAAATAAGGACAAGTGGCAGGTAAGAGAAAGTAGGAGTCCAGAAAACATGAGTTACTACTCACTGTGTGATGCAGCAGAAACAAACATGTACAAAAGGGGGAGGACGGGGACACTAGCAGCAATCCCCATCAAAGCAAAATAGAATTGTATGGGATAAAACACAGCAGTTCAAGAAGCGACCAAGGTGTCCACTCTTTTGTTTTCACGTTTCTAATGCAATATTTATAAAGAGACAGGCGACTCAAAGGGCCAAACGGAGATGAAGAAAGCCCTTTTCTTTCTTTTCTTTTTCTTTCTGAACCCCCCCCCCCCCACACACACACACATGCTATAAAAACTCCACAGCCCACCTGTGCCACAATAACTGGTTTTCTGCATATAAAAGCCAGCACCAGCGTGAAGGGGTACAAAGCAGGGCAATTGCTTGGGGCCCCATGCCACAGGCCCCCCCCGCAAAGCTACATTGCTCAGGCTTCAGCTTCAGCCCCGGGTGGTGGGGCTCGGGGCCCTGGGCTTCAGCCCCATGAGGTGGGGGTTCGGCTTTCTGCCTTGGGCCTCAGCGAGTATAACACTGGCCCTGCTTGGACCCCCTGAAACCTGTTCATGGCCCCCAAGGGGGCCCTGGACTCCTGATTGAGAACCACTGGCTTAAGCCAAAGAATGGGAACAAAAAATGGTAGCCTGCCTGTTACTGTTTCTTCAAGTGCCAACAATGAGTGCCTCGCCCATATATACAGTTTGTAGCTGAGCCATTCACAAGAACTGAAAAAGTTCTCTCTTAGCTGATAAGAAAATTAAAATGACCAGAATGCCAGTGCAAAGTATGGTACAATGCAGAACAGCTGACAGTTTGCTAGATGGATGCAAAAGATGTAGCATTTTGCATAGTCAAAGTCTTTCCAAATATTTACACCAGAGCCAGCAGTGACGGGTGCAGGGGTGCTCTGAGCCAGGGACAAACACCAAAGGACCTTCTGGCTGACTCAAACAGAAGCCCTCAGGAACACCGGGGGAGTGTATGCTGGAACAGGCACTTCAACACATTTTGACTGCCTTTGGAGGGTGGCAGTGGGCACTCCCCCAGTGCTAACCCTGTTGACTATGGCATCACCCCAGCTCTTTGGGGAGATGTCTGTCACTAGAGTCCAGTCAGCTTTCAGTCTGAGAGTGCCAGGGCACAGACTGCAGTTACCCTTTTCTCAGGTGCAAAAAGGGAAGGTGCCTTATGTCCCTTTTTTAATTCCACTGGACACCCACACAAGCCTAGCAATTAACTAATGTACTTGTCTTCTTCTACAGTAGCCAGGGAAGACCTGCCTTATCTAAAATCAGTGAATAGTAAGGAGATACTTTCAGTATGTGGCCAATCAGAGCTACCAGAAGGCCAGCCCTGTCAGAAGGATAGCCCTACCAGAGTGAGGCAGTTTTGAGAGGGGTGTGGGGTGTACATGCCACCAGCTTCTTCACGGAGAAGAAGAACAAAATGTAGCCCTAGTGGGAGGGAGCCCCCTAATCCAATCACAGGGGAGTATGTGTTGCTGCATTAGGATTCCACCTCCTTGTTTGTCTGCCATCTTGGGTGTCTCAGAGGAGGTAACCTTCCTCAGTGTACCTCCCTGTAGGGTGGTTGAGAGGTTACAATTGCTCTTCTTGACAATGCATATTGAGAGCCTCCTATAGGGGGAGGGGATACATAAATACAAAGAAGAAAACATCGGAGAGTGAAAATTACCATGGAAGACAGTGGTGTCTTGCTTTCATCACCACTCCTTTATCTTTATGTGTTCAGTTAGATTGCAAACTGTAGGCTATTTATAGTGCATTTTAGAGCAGGGCTGGCCAACCTGTGGCTCCAGAGCTGCATGTGGCTCTTCGGAAGTTAATATGCGGCTCCTTGTATAGGTGATGACTCTGGGGCTGGAGCTAAAGGTGCCAACTTTCCACTGCTCAACCCCAGGCCCTGACCCCACTCCACCCCTTACCCCGAGGCCCCCGCCCCTTCCTGCCCCCTCCCCTGAGCCTGCTGCACCCTTTGCTCCTCCCCCCTCCTTCCCAGAGCCTCCTGTACACTGCAAAACAGCTGATCGCGGCAGGCAGGAGGCACGGGGAGGGAGCGGGAGGTGCTGTTCGGCAGGGCTGCCGGCAGGCAGGAGGTGCTGGAGGTGGCGGGGCAGGGGGGCAGCTGCTGATGTATTACTGTGGCTCTTGGCAATGTACATTGGTAAATTCCGGCTCCTTCTCAGGCTCAGGTTTGCCACCCCTGATTTTAGAATATAATTTAAATATATATCAATTACTATTGGACACATGTTGGATTTTCAGTTACATCCCAGGGGGTGACTATAACCAAACCTTTTGCCTTTGGGTGGGAGCCCAGACACCAGCGAGAGGCAAAAAAACGGGTGTACAATAGAATAGTTCATCTGTTAAATTGACCCGCAATACTGCAATGATGCAACAGATGGCAGAAGAAAACACTGAAATAATATTACAAAACAGAACAGGTGTTCAGCTGTTACTGAAATGCACTGGGCTGAAAGGAAGAAGCAGCTAATTCTGATCTATATGTAATTTCATCTTTTCATCTAGTTGTTTCAAACTGTTTTCATTGTGTGTCTGGGATACCAATATTTCTGGAGTTTACGTTGAACTCAGCCCTAGAACATTAAACTTTATCTACTACCAGGCAGGCTGTGAATGTGTCCTTTCACCTTCTTATTTTACAGTTTTTTTCATAGTCATGGGGTATTGTTAGTTTTGGATGTAACACTTTTGTTAACCTTTTAATATTCACCGTCCCAAGGGACATTCATCTTCTACATTTTCAGAAACGTGAGTGAAATCCCAAATTTAGGACTTCTGTGCAGATTATTCCATAGTCCTCCAAATCTTTTTTTCATGAAAAGAGTTTCTCTTCCTTTTTGTTTTCACAATAGTTAGTTTGCATGCTGGGGACACTGCCTGGGTGCATGGTGGAGTTTGCCAAAAGAAAGGATGAAACAGCACCACGAAAGGTGTGAACCCATTTGTTTTAGTGGTATGTTAACTAAAGTTATCAAAGTCAACAATGCTTTGTTTTCCTTAAAATGTGGGTGAAATCACATGTGGAACTGGAAAGAGGAATTTCTGTGTGGGGACTAAGCATGCGAGGATGAACTGAGCCACCTGATCTGATCCTTGAACCTCAGAACTGAATTGTGCTGGAATAGGAGTGCGTATAAATTCTCTCTCTCAGAGGGGTATCTAGGTATATCTCCTAACACTATCTGTAGCCTCCTGAGCAAAACTGTAATAGAAATAAACAAACTGCTGAATTTCTGCTCTTCCACTTCCCATAGTGACCCCAGATACTCTCTTCTCCTTCTCATGCTCTATTCAGAAACTTCAGAACTGAGCTAGCGGATCCTTAACCCCAATGTTGGCTCCTTCTTTCCTCCTGGATGATCCTTCTCTGCACCTCTCCTTCCCCAGGTATAGTCTAGACAATGAAAGAATGGCAAAACTTTGATTGTTTTAAGAAGTTTTTAATTTCTCCCCCTGTGCTGCTCCTACCTGTCCATCCACCTGGAGTGCAGTGCTGAGCCTGCTCATTGCAACACATATGTACCACATCCTCTCACCAACTGAGAAGACAGCACTGCATGTGGCACAGAGGGATCTTCGTGATGAGCTGTGTCAGGACAGTCAGATTAATATCCACTGGGCAGCACAGCAAGAAGGACTAAAAATATTGGGCCTGATTCTCATTTACATGATTTTCTGTCAGGTATAAAGGGGACTGAGTGTAAATGAGAATAAGGTCCATTTTTTTAAAAAAATCATAATTTCTCTCATGCCTCATGCAGGAATAGGCAACAAATGAGTATACAAAATTTTCACAGCGGCTGACCCTCTACATGCGTGTGTGTCTTCCCATTCATGGATAGGTGGCCATAAAAGGGAACAGTGAAATGCAATGGCGAAATGCCAGAAAACAGCCTCACAGATGCCACTACTTTCCTGAACTTACAAATCTGGAAAAGAAAAGCTTGACCACTTTTTTTACCATCCTTCTCTGTCCCTGCCCCTCCCTAGATTTGGCTTGCGAACATGCTGTACAAATTGAAGTTGTTTGTGTTTTTAAATAAGAACAGCCATGTTAATTTCATCTGCATTCAAAACAAAGCAAAACAAAAACATCTGACAAGTGGAAAGAGAAGAAGGAAATCAATAGGAAAATAAATAGTGGTTTTAAGCTTCTAAAGAGGGTATTAAAATAATGCAGATTAAAGAACAATAAAAAGCTCTGAAACACCTTGATGATGTCTTTTTAGGTGCACATGTATGGTTTTGATTCATTCACACATGTTCTAGCCAGCTATCCAACCACATTGCAAAAAGGGTATGTGTGATTTCCCCCCTCCCACCCAACCCCCAGAAACGTTTACCGTAAAACAAGCTGAACAAGTTTGGTCTCTTTGTAATGAACACTGTTAATAATTTCAGGAATACAAATACTTGCTGCTTTTCTTTTTCTCTTATACCAAAACAAGCTGTAAGACATTCCATGTATTACCTACCATCAGCACTTCTAATGCACCCTTCGTTGTCCTATCTAGGCACCGGTTACAAGGATTAGTAGGAAGACAGAATCACACGTATCTGTCCAAATCATCACCCTTTCCTTGTTTATTGGCTTCTGTTACTCAGGAAAATGTTGATGGGACATTACTGCCACTCCTTTACTGAAGTAAAATCTGCGTAAGGGCATGGGTCTTGCAGCATGTTCTGAACCTAGCAAAATGTGGGCTCACCCTGACCTCCAGTGGCAGTGAATGACACAGCCTATGACTTTCTACCAAGAATGCTCTGGCCCTACTTGTGAGAGTTTCACCCTGCCAGTTAAACTGCCCTGTCTCTAGCAGCTGCTCTGGCAGGTCAAGGTGGGAGAGGTACTCTGGATAAGTTTCCTTGAAAACTTTAGAGAGGCTGAACTGGATCTGCAGTAAAACAGTAAGCTATTGCAGGCTGCAGAGCACCAGTACACTGTGCTTTTTGGAGTCTGTTCCATGTAGTAGGCTAGCCGCCGTATGCTGGGCCAGCAGCAGTTCCTGTGCTATCTTAGCATTTAGTCTCAGGTAGAAAAATACTGCAAGAGTCCATTGTGAAGGGAATGAAAGAAAAAAGCACAGTCACTTTCCTCTTGCCCTGAAACCCTGAAATCAACAACCAACTCTGCTTGCCAGGCAAAGGATTTCAGCAACTCTTCTTATTTGGGTGTCCAGAAGCAATGATGAAACCCTGAGACTGAGCACTGCCTTGACTTCTGGGGAGCAGGGCAGGATTATGGCACAGGCACTATAGGCCCGTGTCTAGGGGCCTCAGCTCCTCGAGTTATGTGGTCACATCAAGTATCAGAGGGGTAGCCGTGTTAATCTGGATCTGTAGAAGCGACAAAGAGTCCTGTGGCACCTTATAGACTAACAGATGTATCGGAGCATAAGCTTTCATGGGTGGGTATTCACCCACAAAAGCTTATGCTCCAATACGTCTGTTAGTCTACAAGGTGCCACAGGACTCTTTGTAGTGGTCACATCAGAATCACAGAATTTAATTTTTAAATCCCAGTCATTTCCCAGCCCTTATGGTTGCAAAGAAAATCTTCAGAATGTGACCAAATGTAACCAATGCGGAGATGTCTTCCTGAGTCTACAGACAGCATGAAACAAGGGCTCAGAGAGAGGTGAACTTCCCCATACATCCCAATGAGGTGTTAACTCCAGGACCTGTGTTGTAGTGAGCACCTCTCCACTCACACCACCACACCAGCAGAGAACTGTGTGTATGGCAGGAGAAGAGTGCAGCACGCCCAGCTGAACCATCCAAGTAGATACTGACTACTGGGGTAAGTACTGTGGAGACTCCCCAGCTACCACTCCTGCCCATAGGTGCCTACTCTGTGGGTGCTCTGGGGCTGGAGTACCCATAGGGAGCCAAGTTTCCCTCCCCCCCCACCTCACCTCCTCCTCCTTCGCCTCCTCCCCTGAGTGCGCCGCATCTCCGCTCCATCGCCTACCTCCCCACTTCCCCTAATTCCATCCACTCAGGATCTCGCTGTATTTTTCAAAAATAAAATTGACAAAATCTGATGTAACCTCCCTTCCTCCCTCATCGACCACTCCTCCCTTCTCCCTAGGTTCTCACTCTGTTGCTGTTCCTTCCCCATGCAATACAAATATACTTTAGACTCTCTCATCATGAAATGTCCCATTCTTAACCCAACTGTCTCTCCAACTACTGTCCCATCTCCCTTCTCCTGTTCACCTCCAAACTTACTGAGAGGGCCATCTACAATCACTGCCTTCAGTTCTTTTCCTCCAGTTCTATCTCCAGTCTGTTTTATGCCCTCTATCCTCCACTGAAACTGCTCTCTTTGACCTTTCAATAGCTTTTGATGCCCTCACTCACTCACTGTTTCTTGAAATCCTGTCCTCCACTGGCTTTTGAGGTGCCCTCTGTCATGCTGTCTGGAGTGGCTCATGACTCTGAGTGCCTAGCTCATGGCAGACTCTCAAAAAGCAGGGCAGAAACCCCAAACTGGTGCTATGTTCTACAATTAGATTTCACCAACCCAGTAACAAGTGTGAACTCCCAAAGCACTGTAGCAATCTTATCATGGAGTCACAGACAGTCCCCTTGGGTATTGCAGTCTATCTTGCCACCCAGGCAAGATGGACTATGTGATAGATGGTCACTTTACAACAAAATCACTACAATATTCAGGTTACTCCCAGTCCCAAAGGACCAGTCACTTACCCCAGGTCAATTGTACTCAGATCTCAAATCAAAGACAATGCCCGTAGACAATCCTGTAATAAACTAACTAAAGATTTTTTAACTAAGAAAAGAAATGAGAGTTATTTACAAGGTTAAAACAGGAAACACACAAACACAAGAGTTACAGTCTTAGATATAAAAAGGTAATATAAGAGTCTATAATAAATAGCTCTATATGTCCTTTAGGGCTATCCCATGCCAAGCAGCATGGCCATCTCTTGCCTATGTTTAGGAAACTTTGCCCCTCAGACTCCAGACACCATAAAAATCCCAGTTTCTCCTTGTCAAGGATTTTTATCCCCTTCAACCCAGAATCCAAGCTGGTGGGATGAGTTCATGCACAGGCCGGCCCTTCCTGGAGGGAGGGAGGAATGCAGGCAACAAGGTCTCTGTCCTTTGATGGCTACACAATGCCTCATTTGACTTCAATGAGCCATCTTGCGTGCAGGATGAGCACTTTACCTTAATTAATGCTTCCTTTCCTCTTTGGTGTGTTACACAATTACAAAGGTTTACAATGTAAACACTCAGTGTAACTTTATCCCCTGGGATACAGATATAAGTAGGATTAATGCATGCAGCATCCTACAAGCATTCCATAAAGTCTAAACACTAAACACATTCTTATAATCCGAATATCTATTTTAATTACGCGAACCCACAGGTAAGTCAGACTGGCTTTCAGCTATGCATTTGTCAGTGTTCACCATTTAACCCCGCCTTATCTATTAACTCCAATCTTGCACTGGCAATTGGCAAGCTGGGACTTCTGCTTGTCTGTTAAGTTAGGTTCGCTTTATTCTTGCCTTGTCCTCCCAACTTACCATCCACCCTGTTTGTCCATTTCATCCATCTATTATGTCCCTACTGACATGTAGATTGTGATCTCTCTGGGCATGTTACGTTCATCGTATGCAAACAGAGAAGTTAGAGAAAAACATAGAATACTCCTTCTGAAAGGTTGCAACTTTAATTTCTTAAAATCCAGAACCCTAACACACAGGACCAAAATACACAGAGAAAGCAGGCTGCTTCCTAAGGCAAAGAGGCACAATTTACCCCACCTTACTTTAGGCTGGGTCTCTGCAGACTGACTGCAAAAGACCCAGATTGCATGCTTCCCTACAGAGCCTCCTTGGCTGCAAGTAGCACCAGGAAACTCCTCACCCTTACAGGGATAGCTTGTCATTTTAACAAGTTTCCACTACATCCCAGGGCAGGAATTGTCTTCTTTGTTATTTGCCTGTACAATGCACAGTGCCTAGCACATTGGGATGCTGATCTTTGATTGAGATGCTTAGGGGCTACTACTAATCATAATCATTATCATCATCTGATTTTCAGAGGTGCTGAGCACTAACTATTATTGGTTTCAATGGGGGCTGCGGGCGCTCAGCACTCATGCAAATCACATCATTTTTACTAAATGCCTCAATAAATCTTGGGTATCTATCTTTAGGCATCAATCATACATAGCTACAGCTAAATGAGGTTGAGTTTCAGGGAGCATCCTGAATCAGAGTTGCTGTCCTCCAAATACTGGACAGATTAGCTTGCGATTTTTTCTCTCTTTTCCAGTGTTCTCTACCTTAGGTTCAGGTATCTACTTTCTCCTCCCGTTTTCTTCTGTAGAACACTGAGTGCCTTTCTGTTGTCTCCAAACAACAGCAGTGTCTATGGTCATGGTATAATTCATTGGGCACCCAAGGAAGCAGTTGGCAGATGCCATGGATCCAAATGGCTTGTCATCTGGTGGAGCCCAGCTCACCTGGTCCAATTATAAGGTATGAAAAGGGATCAAATCATGCCCCTTTTGTGTATGAACTTTGCCACTACCATGGCTCACTAATCATGCTCATGTTCCATCTTTGAGCTAATGGTCTGGTCAGAGATCCGAGCACCGGACTGATTGGGTTTTCTGAGAGAGGGTATTCCTCCCAGATGCCAAGTTATTAATATTACCGCATGCCTACTTAGGTCTTAGGAAACAGAGTTGGCCTGGTATGCCTTGGTATCGGTTGCAGTACTAGATTGCATAGGGCTTTGAGACAGCTAATGGTTATTAATGGCCACTCTCATTGTTATATATTTGCAGAATATGGGGAGGCCTGTTATAGTCACGGGCTACAATGACCTCCCATTTTTAACAGCTGCTAACTGAGCTATTTTGCTCCATGAAATTACGATCTTTTCAGCCATTGTTCATACATGAGTTTGTATCTGTCACTGGTGTGTATTCTTGGCAGGAGTCCCATTTTAACAAGAGGGGAGTATGGAAGACCTTTTTAACTTTATTAACTCCAAACCACTGAAGTGGAATGGTGTTACGTTTTGATTCGTGTTCTTTTGATGTTTTTAAGAATCCCGATCAAACACCACTGACTGAAGCTCAGTCATTCATAACATTTCATAGATTATTAAAATTTCTGTTTATTCCTGCTCTGAGGGAGATGTAGATTAAACTATTTTAGATGTTATTAGCCATTATTCCTACAGGACCAATAAAAATCAGGCAGGACTAAATTCAAGGCCTGTTTTGAGGTTAATTTGCCAGTGAACAGTCTGGAATAACTGATTTAGCAAAACAAAAAAGAAGTTGTTTGTGTTTAATTTCTTGACTGATGCACATCATGGTCCAATGGATAGGGCACAGGATGAGGAGTCAAGAGACCTGGATTCTCTTTTGATTTTGTCATAAGGTGACCTTGAGCAAGTCGCTTCACCTCTAAGCTTCCCTGTCTGTTAAATGGAGTTAATGATACTTACTTTCCATTACAAAACACATTAAGATCTATGGAATACTAAGTTATGACTAGCATAACTTGGGTGCTGGGCAAAGAGTCCTCCAATTCTACTCAATGTGCCAGATGCTTCACCACATTCACTGAGTTCAATCAAAGGTTGGGACGTCAAAAGTATGTGACCGCCACCATTGCACAGATGCTGATGGAGGGACAAGTGGCATAACAATAAATTCATTCTTTCTTTTCCACTTCTTTGTGTCTATTTGTTCGTTTGCTCATTATCCAATATTCTATTAGTATTAGTATTTATTTGTGTTACCAGTATTACCCACAGTTTGCTAGATGCTGCGTAGACACAGGCTGCGATCTAGCAAGTTCTTAAACATGTGCTTAACTGATTTACTTTATCCAAACACTAGCAAATACTTATATAGCCTCATCAGATATTTTTCCTTATATTCTTTCCTTCTTTCTCTCTCTATTTATACAGGGTTTTCAGGGTTGTTGTTTTTTAAATGCTGCCATGCATAAGCCTGAAAGTTTCGACGATTTTTCCACAATAAACCTCACATCATTTTCCTGATCAGCATGCTACTTTGCTGCTTAAGCAGATTTAAATAATAGCATTTTTATAGAGAGAAAAATAGTAACAACAGAGGGAAACATTCATATAATCTGAGATCAAAAATAACTTTATTGGGATTTCTATAATATTCCTGTAGAATCACTTTCTACATTCTCTGTCAATGCTGACATTCTTTCTAGAAACTTTATAGAAGCTTTGTATAGCAGATGGATGAGTATATAAGTAACCAGTTTCAAAGAACTTGCTTTTCTATCCAGGAGCCACATAAATACATTGTGCTTAGCCTTTTTACAGGATTATTTTAGCACAAACACATTGTGTTAGGTGTGGTAATTAAATTAATAAATCTTTAAAACCATTCACAGCTTTCTGATTTATTTGAGTGTATTGTGCAACATCCTGTACTCCCATTGTGCTTTTTTGAAACATATTGCTATTCTGACAAGTTAATTATTTTCTCTGCCATCTCATTCTTACTTCCTAATGAGGCTGAAGCTTGTGTGTAGTTAAACTATTTTCATAATGTACTTTCTGTTGTATTTTGAGGTTCTTTTTTGCAACTACTTATTTTTAGTAATGAATTAGCATTGCAGTCCAGAAACTCTGTTGTTTTTTGGATGTTTATCCAAAGTTTTTCTGAACATATCTGCATCTCTTGACTCTGGAAATCAGTTGGAAACCTTGCAAGATCAAACTTTCTTGAAGAGATTACCTCTCATACCTCTTGGTTACAGTGAGGCCAGTAAAAATACCACAAGAATAGTCTATTGTACACTTTTGCTCCTGGCTGAAAATGGAAATGATGGGGAATGTGAAAATTATACAATTAATCAAACTTTTCCAGCCCTCAGAAAAAGATTTGGTTCAGTTCAGTTTCTGGGTGAGAGTTCAGGTCTGTTCTTATTGAATTCAAACCAGTTTAAAAAGCACAAGTATGTATCTCCATTGCACCTCGCTTCTCTCTGAGTCTGATCCAAAGTCCATTGAAGTTCACTGAAAGGCTCCAATTAACTTCAATGCGCTTTAGATCTAGCCCAGAGTCTTTGAGTCTCAGAGTGTGGCTATAGTATATGGGGATTTCCACCCTCCTCCAATTCTGGTTATTCAGTGGCAGTTTTCTCAATAACTCTACTGAAAAGTAAACAAAACGCTGTACAGTAGCTCCATTTTAAGAGGAAACTGACCCCTGTGCCGAGGGTCTGAACAAGATCCATGCATCAATTAAGTCAAATAGGGCTAAAGTGGAGCTTAAGTGATAGACAAGCATTGTGCAAGCTTACTGCACATGGGTGAATTTCACCATCAATTATTTGTCCCCAAAACCAAAACCATCAAAGTGATTCCCTAAAAAGACTATTCTTCTCTGAGCATGATTTCAGGTTACACTTTGGCCCAGTAACGCAGCCAGGTCCGGAGCGCAGGGAGAGCGGCGCTATAAAAAGGTGCCTCCCCCTGTACTCACCCGGCGGCGCTCTGGGTCTTTGGCGGCACTTCAGCAGCTCACTCCAGGTCTTTGGTGGTACCCGCCGCCAAAATGCCGCCGAAGACCCGGAGCGCCACCAGGTGAGTGCAAGAAGCAGCACTTAAAAAGAAGCGGCGCCTTTTTTTACTGCTGCTAAAAAAAGGCGCCGCTTCCGCCGCTTCTGCTCAAAGGGGAGCGGCCACTCCCCCTTCTTCCCCCCTGGCTACGCTACTGCTTTGGCCCTGCTCTGGCCGAATCACAAGCAGAGTGGAGTCCCTCCTGGGGGTTTCTCCTAGAGATCTGGAGCCTTACTTCTTAAATCCCAGTATTTGCAAAGGCTAGTAACAGTTTTAAATTATTTATCCAACAACATTCTTTAACAAAATTGGAAAATGTCAAGACAAATCCACATAAAAACAAACCACAACGGATGTAGAAAATATACTTATTAAAATGCAAATACTACTTTTTGATGATTGAGTTTTGTATTGAGCAGGACTGCTGTATATGCAATTCCGTTTTCATGATTTGTGGTTATGCTCCATCATAAGAAAAGTGGAGAATTCTTCCTCCTGCTTCTCCATGTTTTCATTGTACTGGTAAGTCAATTGTTGAAGAAACTTCTACAATTAAATCTTTGCCAAAAAAAAGCACTGCAACCACGATCCCAAATAATTTTTCATACATTTCCCAATAGGGGGAACTAGAACCATGATATTACATAAATTATATTACATTATGTATTTGTGTTCTGTAATGAAATTTGAGAGATAATAGATGAGAAATCAGCAAAATTAAAAAAATAATAGTCTCATATATGGATAGTTGTTTAAGAGACCCTCTTTTTTATTTCTCTCTTTTTTCTTTTCTTTCTTTTTTTATTAACCTCACTCAACCTGAACAGGGATTTGTAAGTTATAGGTTCTATGAGTGTTTTATATAATGACATGCAAAATACAAATAGTTTTCCTCTCTGATCTTAATGTCATTTCTGTGTACTGTGATGCACTATTTTGGAACTGTCTATGTGATTGTCAGTCTCCCTGCTTTGTTCTGAATATCAATGTTAAATGCATTGTCCTACCCTGGGATTTTGACAATTCCATACTGAAAAACATATGCACATTCTAACAAGAAATGAAACAAAGAGAATTTAACCCATAAAATCCTCTCACTTTTCCAACAGATCAATAAAACAGAAGATTTTATGGATTCTTCTGATGCAATTAAGACGACTCGTATTGAAGTCATTGGCTAGCAGAAGGCAAGTATTCCACTGGAATTAGTCCCAGTTCCATTTCAATTAAGGTCATTTTGTGGAAGCTGCCGTAAATTATTCATGGTTAGATAAGGGATCAGTTATGGAAGGACAATAGGGAGATTTTGCCTTAAAAATTAGAGATATATTTCTTCACATTTTTAAGGACCAGGTTTATTTGCTAAATGGTGTATTAAACTGTGCTTAGCAGATCTTTCTCTATCCTCAGTTAACCTATATATAGTATATTGATATGTCACTTTCCTCATTTCAAGCATGGAACAATACTCAGAAGGTTACCATTTAAGCCAAAAAGACCAATGAGAGCATTTCACACTGAAATATGTGAGTTCCACTCACTCCCACCCAATTCCAGACCAACTCAAGGCCAGTCCTAATCTTTAACACCTATTTGGGTTAGGGCTTAGCTATTTTAGAGTCCACTTCTCCATCCATCACCCATTGAGACAGCCATGTTCATTAGGAATGCAGTGCCAGCACCATCTCTTGTACAAACCGTCCTTCATTTTAAAAATGACACTTCTTGCCTCACTGAAAAGAAAACTAAGAATCACTCCATGAAGTAAGAGGAAATGAATCTTGAAGTGGTGGAGAGTAGGACCCTTTTCGCACAAAAACTAAGTATGATTCTTACTTATGTAGTTGGTGCCTACATAGCAGCACACTGGGTGCATCAGAAATGCAGATGGATTAGATAGATAGTACAGAGCTAATTTTTCCTTGATTTCTTTGTTCTGAAGATCAGTATGTTCTCTGTGTTCATTTGTATTAACTTGTCACAAATCCTTCTTCTAATAGCTCACGTACTCCCTGGCCACAGTGAACCATGTTTATTTTTTTCCTTTTTAAAAAGTGAATGTAATGCTTGTTGAGGGTGCCAGATTTATAGCACAAGCTAGCAAAGCCATCATTTTTATAGAAGGTATAGCCTGGGGGGGGGGGGGCGGGAACAGCAGTGCAAATATCCTCACACTGTATTTCAAAACTTACCCAAAGGGGCCACCTCTAAGACGAACAAGGGGGCTTGGTCTCTATGCGCCTTTTCTTTTTCTGTCTCTTTGCAGAAAGTTCTGTTTTACCTTACATGGGCTCTTCCCGTGAATAGGGGGTGAACACTTCATAAGTTCCTATTCATGGAATTCTCTTCCTTCTTCAGTCAGGTGGAGGGTATGATTTGTCCCAATGAGAAGTATCAGTGAGGGGTTGATTTTCCCAACCCAATGGATCAGTCTCAGGTTTTCAGGGGTGGCATGACAGTCTGCAGAAAGGTCGACTCCACACTAGCTAACTCTTCCTCTTAGGCTCCTTAGCTACTGCAGGCACTGTGTTGCGAGGGCACATCCCCGGACCACTCCTTGAACCCTTCTCCATGATGGGGTTCCACATCATGGAGGAGGAAAGTGACAAAGGGTTTGTCCACATGGTGCAGTGATGCTCACCAGTGGGGTTTGAATTCTAATGCACACCAACGTGGTGCACCCTGACTAGTTTGTGTAGACTCCGCTGGTGTGCACTAAAATGTCCATAGTGTGCGTTAACATAATACTATTTCAAACAGTTAAGAGCACTAAGGACATTTTAGTGCACACCAGCAGAGTCTACTTGGGCCAGTTAGTGCGCAGCACATTGGTGTGCATTAAACTTCGCACCCCACTGGTTGCATTCCTGCACCCTGTAGACAAACTCTACGTTAATGCGGAGAGTGTCAGTATTCATTTATCTGCTGAACACTCCACAACTTTGTTGGCAGAGCAGAGCAGAGCAGTGAGGAGTGGACATCCTTCCAGGCCCGACCCCACACTCTCTGGCCCACAACGCCGCCACATAGCTCCTCCCCAACAGAAGGAAAGGCATCAGGCAAAGGGGCCCGAAGGACAGAGCTGGTACTCTCGTCTCTACAACTGCTCTGCATCACCCAGTGAATTCGGCCCTTAAACTGAAAACAACAATGCTAAGTAGTGTCCAGAGTAAAGAAGCTTTTGGGATATGAACAAAACACATGGCAAGTAGAAACTGGACAACCAGCAACATATTTCTCTGGAGACTTTAGGTCAATGGTAAATTACCAAATTTCGTATTTAGATTTCACAGAAGTCTGAATATTAAATGTGCCCAAAAGAGAAGCTTTACAAAAATGAAATGGAATACCATGGTGTAGTGGGGCGGCAGCCCCACTCCCGAAGAAGAGGAGTGAGAACAGCTGGGGAGAAGCTGAGTGAGTAGCTGACCACAGGTGTGACCAGCTCAATCAGGGCCCAGCTGGCCCTGATAAAAGGGCTGTGAGCCAGGAGCTCAAGAGGAGTCTCTCTCCAGCTTTGGAGGGAGAAGGACCTGGCTGCCTGGGAGCTCAGGGAACAGAGCAGGGCTGGGGAAAGGCGAGAGGAGCTGGGGAGCTCCAGCCTGGCAACTCCCCAGGCTGCAGGCCTTGGTGAAGGCCTACGGAGGTACTGGGGCTGCAGAGGGGAGCCCAGGAATAGGCAGAGGCAGCTGGTCCTAATCCCTTGCCAATGATGAGTGGCCATTACAGACTGCAGTCTGTCCCAGTGAGCGGGGGCTAGATGATGATTGGCAGTAGCCACTGAGGCAAGGTGGCTTTAGAGAGTTGGGGATTCCCCTTGGAGGGGAGAACCAGAGAGAGTGGGGGTACTGCTGGGGCAGAACCCTGAGGTAAAGGGCACCAGGGTCCAGGAGGGACATGGAGGCCGGAAGGCAGGTGAGACACCGGCCACCAGAAGGCGCTCTGAGTGCTGGAGCGCTAATTCCCAAGACAACCAGCAGGAGGCGCTGTGCCAGTGAGTCCTCACTATGCTATACATATGAATTCAAACTGGAACAGATGCAGAGATGGACTACTAGGATGATCTGAGGAATGGAAAACCTACCTTATGAAAGGAGACTTGCAGGTTTAAACTAGTGTAAATAGTGACCTCTCTGTCACTGGAAATCTGTGGCCTGCAATGAGCAGGAGGTCAGGATGATCACTGTGGTCTCTTCTGACTTTAAAGTCTATAAATCTCGGTGGTAGGAAGGAATTCTAAATGGCTGTCCCTATGAACGTCCAGTTTGATTCCATTATCTATAGCAAAAACACTCAACTGGCCACTGTTTAAATACAGCTAGTGACGTTCTATTTCAGCAAAAGGGCAGAAGTGGTTTATTTTAGGGTTCATTAATATAACACCATAATATAGTGCCAGTCAAATCAACCTCTTCTGACTGCGTATCAAGTGTGTGCAGACTGCTCTGGTTTCAGGCTTATAGTTTTGGGATTTTCCAGCGCTCTTTGCTGCTTGATCAAGAACACATGAGACTATAGAAGTGTCAAAGGATATCATTGGCAACATCCCAGTAGCAAGTCTTTCCTCCTTTCTTGCACGGTCCATTTAATTGAACACTCATATCAGTGGCAGATTCATTGCAAAACACATTTTTTTTTTATCTTTATGCCCTTTTTAAAAGAGAGTTGTAAAGTTAAATGTTTAAAAGATTTTGGCTAAAAAAATGTTATGTAAAAATGGATAACATTTACTTTCTCTAGGCTTGAGTTGGAGTAAGTTTTTCACATTGTGGATACACTTGAATATCATGCTTTTATGAACATTTCTATTGTTTACAAGCTGTTACCAGATGTCTGATTTACAGCCCATTTCTAGAAAATGAGATTCAAAATGCCTGCTATCCACATGAATCCACTCCGTGGAGATACCTACCCCTGGAGTGTGTGCTGCTTTAGTACTGGAAAGAACTAGTGAGTTAATTCTCCCACCTTTTCCTTTTGCACTATGATGAGGACAGGTTGATCACTTTGAAACACCAGAGTTCTGCTGCTCACTCACTGATCTTCAGAATATTGGCACTGTTTTAGGAGGACCTGATATATGAAGACCTCTGGGCCAAATCCTGAGTCCCAATGCTTTACGAAAGCAAAACTCCCATTGACGTCAATGGGAGTTGTGCCTGACTACAAAATGAAGCCCTTGGCCCCAAATGCTATCTTTGAAGGGGGCTTTGTGTACAGAACACAGCTGGATCTCATGAAAAGGGTCTCCAAACCTCAGTTATATTTCCTCATCTGAAATCACAAAGGGAGCCAAGATGAGAATAATATCTCTGGTCCAGGAAGGTGAATTTAAACGTACTTTACAAATTCTGAAAACATTGGCAGAGATGTCACTGGTCTCAAAAGAAAAACTATAGTAAAAGGGCACGGGGATTCTTACAGTCAAAGTAAGGAAATTCACAACAGGTTCATCAAAGCAATATAGCATGACAGAAGTTAGCAATGGAAAAGACCTACACTATTAGGTCTTCAATTCATCCCTCTGACAGCACAGCATTATTCCTTACAGCCCACAGGCTATATACGGCCAACCTGAGCATTTCATAAGGCCCATGGCCTGCTTCAAAAATCTCCGACTTTTTCTTGTTTGCTATAATATTGATGCATGTTTTATGCACTGCTTTCTTTATTTGTTTTGAAATAGACAATACTGTACATAGGTTGTTTCTATCAAAATCTAACAAGCTGAACTCAAAATATAAATCAATATAAGTGACTTTATATCTTATGAAAATAAGTAGAATCTGTTTAGCCACACAAGCTTAGATTTATATGGCCTTCCTGTGAAATAAGGTTGGGCACCACTGTCCTATAGTATATTTTTTAGTCTTTTGTCTCATCTTATTTTAAAAATCTTAAGTCACAGAGCTTCTACTCTTTCCTTGGAAGACTGTCCCACAGCCTAATGAATCCCATTGTCAGGAAACTTTTCCTACTACTCAACCCATTTTTTCCCCTTTTTTAAGCCCATTGATTTTAGTTTTACCCCCATGTGTTATGCTAAATACAACGGCTAGGCAAGTGATCAGCTGAGACTTTTGCGTACCACATGATAGCTTGTGCGTGTTGGGCTTGATACAGCTCCTGTTGCAGTCAATGGGAGTTTTTCCTATTGACTAATGGGATTGAATTGGGCCCTTTACAGTTACTTCGTCCTCTACCCATCTCCTCTCCCCTTCCCCTCGCCGCCCGCTGGTTGTCCCATCCACCTACTGCATCTTGTCATAACCTGGACAGGGAGCTCTTTGGGGCAGGGATTACCTTTTTGCACCATGTCTGTAGAGCGCCTAGCACGTTCCTCTCCATCCCTGACAGTTACATCTTTCAAATATTTGCAACTGTGAACCTGTCCATGCTAGTCATCTTATAGCCTAGCTACACATATGTAGCTCTTTTAATATTTCCTCACAAATTGATTCCTCCAGTTGTGGAATTTGTTACTCTACTCTGAATTCCCTCCAGGTTGTCCTATGATGTAATGTAGTACCCCAAACTGAACAAATATTCCAGGGGTATTCCCATTAGAACCTGATAGGGAATTGTTACCTCATCACTCTGTGATGTAATGCTCCTTTGTGTATGTAGCCCAAAATTTCATTGGCTTTTATTATTGCCATACCGCATTGCAAATGCATGTCTAGTTTCTTGTGCTCTAATGGTATGTCTACACCACAACGAGACACCCGCAGCTGGCCCATGCCAGCTGACTTGGGCTCGGCCTGTGGGGCTGTTTCATCGCTGTGTAGACTTCCAGGCTCAGGCTCCCCAGCCCGGGCTCTAGGACCCTGTAAGGTGGGAGGGTCCCAGAGCTTGGGCTCCAGCCCACGCTTGGAAGTCTACATAGCAATGAAATGGCCCCGCAGCCCAAGCCCCAGGAGCCCAAGTCGGCTGGCATGGGCCAACTGTGGGTGTCTAGTTGCTGTAGACATAGCCTAAGGCCTGGTCTACACAGGGTGGGGGGGAATCAATCTAAGTTACGCAACTTCAGCTACATGAATAACGTAGCTGAAGTTGATGTACTTAGATCTACTTACTGTGGTGTTTTCACTGCGGCAAGTTGATGGCTGATGCTCTCCCATCGACTCCACCTGCGCCTCTCACCCTGGTGGAGTACCAGAGTCGACGGGAGAGTGCTCGTCAGTCAATTTATTGCGTCTAGACTAGACACGATAAACCGACCCCCGCTGGATCGATCACTGCCCATCCATCCAGCGGGTAATGTAGACAAGCCCTAAGGTTCTTATCATGGTTCATGTTCAGTATATCTGCTCCTCAGGTTCCTCTCTCCCATTGAGTATGTCATGGTTTTGGGTTATTTATACACACCCACTCCCATACATTAAATATATTAACTCTTTTTTTATAAATTGAACCTTTTTTGTTATTTTCTGTGCATTTCTAATTTTTCAGTCCCTTTTGTTGTTTCTTTTAGTCTTTAAATATGTAAATGTTCCTATTCCAGCCAATTTCAATTAACCCTATGTAAAGTTTCATGCGTTCCTCTATCAAATCCAGGTAGATTACATTTATTTTCCTAGTTGATGTTCACAATAGATCTCAATTAAGTATCATTTGCAAATTTACTCCATCCAGAGACCACCAGCATACACCACAAACTCCACTTCACAATCTTAACTCTGCCCTGAAAGGATGCCAGCCTTCCAGCATCCCTCCCACTCAAGCTCCCCCCCACCACAAACATATTAGACTTCCCCAGACTTCTCCCCATTCTGGAAAATCAGATTCATTCATGAGGCTTTTCTCCAGTCTGTAGTTTTGTAAACTATTGGGGGCCTAAAAAAAACCCCAAAAGCACAAGATTCAGAATGTGAACTTTTTTTTTAAGGCCAACTTTTAACTGATTAGAACTTCTTGAAACTCCTTAGAAAATTCAGGCTTTACTCTGAGATAATGTGCCCAGAATTTGGAACAGAGACACTGTTTTTCATACTGAAAGCAAAAGATCAAATTTCCACTTTAAGTGCAAAATAGGCTTCAAGCTTAACTATAATGTTTCAAAGGCTCTGCCAGAATACTATTTACTCACTCTCCCAGAGCATTAATGAAGATGTTAAATAAAATCAAACCTTACATCAGTCCTCACTAGACACTTACCCCAACACAATACATCACTATATACTTGCTATTTATAGTCTTTTAGCTAGTTTTAAATATGTGAGTGTTCCTATCCCAGATAATCTGAATTAATTTCATGTAACATTTCATGAGATCCTCTATGTTACATTTATTTTTATTTTAAGATATTAGGTGCAGGTGTCATGCTGTCTGGTATGGCTAACAACTGAGAGTGCCAAGCTCAGGTCACACTGTCAGAAAACAGGGCAGACACCCCACACTGGTGTTATATTCTATAATTAGATTTCACCAAGCCAGTAACGAATGTGGGCTCTTGGATTACTATATTAGTTTTACCATGGAGTCATAGACAGTCCCCTTAGGCTCTGCAGCCCCTCTTTACCACCCAGACAAACTGGACTTTGTGATGAAAGGCATACATGCTGGAACTAGGGGTGCTGCCGCATCCCCTGACTTGAAGTGGTATCCATCATATACAGGGTTTTCAGTTTGGTTCAATGGCTCTCAGCACCCTACTGTACAAATTGTTCCATCACACCTGATGGAAGGTTACTAAAACCAAAAAATCACCTCATATTAGGTTTCTCCAAACCCCAAAGGGCCAGTCACTTACCCCAGGTCAGTAGATACTCTGGATCTCACATCAAGGACAATGCTGGAAGCCAATTTCTCTAGTAAACTAATGAAAGGTTTATTAGCTAAGAAAAAGAAATCAGAATTGTTGAGAGGTTAAAGCAGGCAAAAATCATTAACAGGTGAGTCAAAGTTTGTAAGTCAAAAATGATAGAGATGTAGTGATCTCCTAGATTTCCATAAGTCTTTCGGGGTTACCCAAAATAACTTTGAGGATCTCTGGCCACTTGTTCAGAATCCCATCCCCCGTCAGAATCCGTCAGTCCAGAGACACAGCATCGCTCCCGGGGTTCATTCACACCATAGGTCTGTAGATTTCCCATTGTTGAACACAATGACCCATGCTATGAAGTTGGCATGCTTCTTCATTTACAGTTCTAAGGCTTCAATCCTGTTTGATGGGAAATGTAATTACAGAGACATACATAATGCATTTAGTTACAGCCATCCAGACAACCTTTCATTAGTTTTCTTGAACAATGTGATAGCCAGAAACAATTCTTCATTAGTTTTCATGCAGTTTTACTCATTAAGTAAATGTTCATCTGAATACTAACACCCCTTTTGATCTAGGGCTAACTAAATATTGGGATACACATCATGTAAATTTACAAGTTACAGATAAATGAAGACAATATCATCAATATTTTCTTTTGATCTATACTAACAAGTGACTTGGCTTGAACACATGATGGCCTTTTAACATTTCTTTGATATTCACCACAAGTAAATTGTCCTGTGGCTTTAGTTGGCTGCCAGCGTCACAGCAGGGTTGGCATTTTATTTTATATTTATACACCACACAATACAATGAACCTCCTATTTTGATTTAAACCTCTGGATGCTTAAAGTTAAGTACGTGCCTAAGTACTTTTTTTGGATCAGGGCCATAGTCATTTATACCTGTGGAAAGTGAGTGCAAAAGATGGTGTTAAAGACTACCATTCTGATCTGGAGCATTTTATATTCAATTTGCAGAGGTTTAAATCACTGTACAGGATCCAGGGCAGTAAAGAACCAGGATCAATGTGTGTGATGTAAAGGAGCTGAAAATGTTAACCATCACGGTAAATTATTGTATTCCTAATAGGGCATGTCTGGGAGACTAAAGAATAAAGAACAGGGAGAAGAGAAACATGCCAGAAGTCATGACTTAACTTAAAAATATACTATTTTTGAAACCACTGGGAAATTTCATTCCCCCTCCACCCACCCTCACGCCCGCCAGAGAAGCACCCAGGAAACACTATTTTCTGTTTATTTTCCTTGAAAGTTGATTTGTTCTGTTTTCTAGTTCTCTGTTCTCACTAGGTAGGGTATAGGAGAAATTAATTTGTTTGAGTCTAAAAAAGATGTGAAGCATCGCTTTTAACTGTTATGTTTCCTAACAGATATTCTGACCTCTATGCTGCCTGAGGCTAGTCCTAGAAAGAACAGGAAGGAAAAATGCGTGAAAGAATCTGGCACAAAGCTCAGACTCTTAAGACTACAGCCTCATGAAAATCGGAAGCACTTACAAGAAAAAGTTGGCCAGAGCCATCACCAAAGGTTCATGACATTGCCACCTGCATGATGAGAATAATGGTTCCAGAACACCCGTTTCATACACCAGAGACCTAGCACTCTATACAAATCTCAGGTGTTCATATTCAGTAAACCAAAATTAATAAGCAAACTACATTTACTAACAAAATAAAATCCTGTGAGCAAATAGTAGTTTTAGCCCTTTAATTAGCTTATGACTAACCCAACACCAGCATTAAGACAACTCTTCTCCTCTCTAGTTCTCACTAACTGTGAGAGCAATGGGCAGAATGGTTGGGTGTGTGTATATAGATATATGTATGACTATAGGGATGGGATAGACTTCTTTCTTCTCCCAGGTGTTTGAATTTAGGGCCTAATCTTCAGGCCCAGATTAACCAATGTACACTCTGTGCACTTGCACAGAACTCCTGATCTCAGTCAGGCAGGGCCAGCCCTAGACTAAATGGTGTCCCAGATGAGGAGCATCTTCGGCACCTCCCCAGCCTTCATTTGTTAAACTTTTGAATACCTTATTTTTTATTGCAATGGTAGCCCATTTCATGACTTTGATGCATAATTTGCATGCATGATTTATACCTGTCATATAAGACAATACATTTGCAACTAGGATCCATAAATCTGTATTGATTCATGCCATATATAAGCAAATAAAGAAATTAATTTCCTCTAAGCTTATAGAAACTTTTTAATTTTAAGAATAACTGAAATGTGCTAACATCAAGAAATTGAAATGTGCACCAACATTGGGTGGCCCGGTATTAAATAGTGTTACAGTAGGTGACAGCCTTAGAATGTTAACCCTGGTCCTTTAGTTCAAAGGGTGCTTTTCTCACCTTTGCCCTCACAAACTAAAGCACAATATCAAGAGATCCAAAGACTGGCCAATGGCATTTTCAAGTGATAAAATAGCAAGCGATGTCAGTCTCTCATCGGCCATCATTGATCAAAGATATGTTTTAATGAGTCTGAGCTTTGAAAAGCTGTGTTCACCACTCGCAATTGTGACCGGTAGTGTGAGCAGAATGCTCAAAGCTATCCACACATTAGGAAAAGTGTCCTTCATCTCTGCATCATGAATGAATTGGAGAACTTGGAGTGGAGAGTGCTTCTGGTGTGGCAAAATGTAACGGATGTTGTCCAATTTGACATAGAGGTTCTCATCATTGACATCTGAACATTCTGCATGTGTCAGCATCCAGTGAAGGTCTTTACAATTGTTCAAGAGTGTTTTCCTGTCTGCCAGCAGCTTACTAAGGTCATACAACCCGCCCCCCCCCCCCGGTCTTTTCATGCTGCTTCATTTGTCCAAATCTTTCTTCTATGGACACTCGAGCAGTGTCAATGAGCAAGCAAAAAAACTCCCTCTTGAATTTTTCTTCCAAGCTTCCCATCACCTCATCTCTGCCCTTGTAACCAAACTGTCTCTTCTTCCAATGAACACGAGTTTCCTTAAAGATCGGCTCAACTCCTAAGGTTTCCGCCATTTCTTTGGCAGCAGTGATGGCATCTTCAAATCTGTTGTCTCCGTAGGCCACAATGAAATCCAGGTAGCTTCTAATCAAAGAAATAGCGGTTGCACTGTCCATCGACTGAGTTTGTAATTCCTTGCTTACAATGTTTACATGGAACAGGCTATCGTGCCAAACTCCAGTTGAGACCAGAAATCTCAAGTTAGTGATCTGGTTTGCCAGGCTTTACGCCTTGTATCAGATTCCACCCTCGGCTTTACTCGACTGTGCCAATTCCATCAAGGCATCGTAAACCTCAGTCACTTGGTACATCACTGGCCTCACACTGTCAATGCAGTTCTCCCAGTTAGTGTCACTTAGCAGCTTCACCGTCAGATTTCTAACATTATTCATGAGGATCTTCCACCAGTGGCGTAGCCAGGTTTAGCGCACAGGGGGGAGCAGCGCTATAAAAAGGCGCCTCCCCGCTCCCTCTGTACTCACCTGGGCGGCGCTTTAAAGGGCCCGGGGCTCCAGCCGCTGCAGAGCCCCCGGGCCTTTTAAAACCCCGCCCGAGCCCGGCTCCGGCAGCAGGGCTGGGGGGGGGCACTTTAAAAGGCCCGCAGCTCCCCACAGCTGCAGGAGCCGCGGGCCTTTTAAAGCGCCCCCGAGCCCGGCTCCCGCAGCAGGGCTCGGGCGGTGCCTTAGCGCCACTTCTCCTCACAGGGGGAGCGGCCGTTCCCCCCCCGGCTACACTACTGTCTTCCACCTGATAGTGGATGCTGAAAACAGGACATATATCCTTTGCAGTACTCCGAAGAGAGATACTGAAGATGACACTGCATCTGCACTTCCATTTGGAAGTTGAGTGAATGGCAACCACAAGGCATGAAGAAACCTCTTGGATTCAGAGCAAGGATCCTTGCCTGGATACCACTGTTTCTTCCCTTCATGTTCGCGCCATTGTCATAGCTTTGGCTGCAGCAGTCCTGAAGCTTTATTTTATTCTCATTCAAAATTTTCATAAACAGTTCTGTTAGGCCTTTTCAAGGAGAGTCATCCACAGACCAGAAACAGATAAAGTGTTTCTTTACTTGGATACAGCCATCCTTGTTTTCAACAAATCTTACTGTAAATGACATCTTTTCACTGACTCATGTCAGGAGTGCAGTCCATTATTATGGGTTAGTACTTTACTTTGCCAAGCTGCCTCAATATCTTATAAAGCACCTTCCTTGACATAAGGACAATCCATTTTTTAAATTGTTTTGCTCTAGTAATGGTCCATAGCTTCTGTATGAACTACTCGACTTAGGTGCTCACGCATGACATTGTCGTATTTCCCAAGCTCTACCAAACCAAGGAAATTATCATTATGTTCCATTATGGATACAACACGTATCCAATGAGCGCTGGAAAGTCAAATTATTCTTTGCAAGGAAGAGGGTAATTGAGATCAGATGTTCAAGCATGTTCCTCCAGTGCTCAGTTTCCACATTAATAATGCACTGGTTTTCTGTGTCTATGCATTTATTCAGCTTGAGCCTGGACTTGACCTCCATCCATTTGGAGTAGGCCGCAAAATGGCCAGGTGACTTTTCATGTTGCTTCAGAGCATCAGCTAAGTTATACCAGTAATTGTACCTGAAAAGCGCAAGCAACTATTTGGCATTCTTTTCAAATATTTTGCAACAAAACCAGAACACTTTGTCAGTTGATTTCAAGTAAACTAGCCAACGCCGATTCAGTTTCTTGCCATTCTCGAGCCCTCATTTGCAGTGTGACTTTGAGAGGTGTCACTTATGCTCATTTACTGGAAACGTCATATCCTCAATTTTGTGTGGGCTGTTCAAAATTGTACAATCAATATTGGCAGAGTTTAGGATAGCTGGCCATAAAGCAGGATCTGATGTATTGATTTGTAGTGTGCAATTTTTCTCAGTACTGTTTCTGTCATCATGTGAGGCTGATTCTTCTTTATCGTTTCTCTCCTTTTCATGTAAACCAGATTTTTCTTTGTCATTACTCTTCTTTTCATGTGAGCCACATTCCTCTTTATCATCACGCTCCTTTACGCCATCGGAAAAACTAGACAATTCTCCATCACTTTCCTCACATTTCAATTCCTTATCTTCAGGTAAATCTTCTAATTCCTTATGTGACGGGTTGGTATCACAGAAACCCCCTTGGGGCTGCCACCTGATGTGCCAAGACTACTTCTGCCCTTCCTTTCCTGCCTTTTCCAGCTTGGGACTCCAGAATCCTGTCTGGTCTGAGCCAGACCCACTAGCCTGCTGCAAACCCAGACCCAGGTCTGAACCACATCCCCTAACAGCTGTAGGCTTGCCTGGAAGCAGCTTAGGAAGTGTTCTTGCCTTTAACACCCAGGTGCCCAACTCCCAATGGGGTTCAAACCCTGAATAAATCCATTTTACCCTGTATAAACCTTATATGGGGTGAACTCATAAATTGTTCGCCCTCTATTTCACAGATAGAGAGGTATGCACAACTGTTTGCCCCCCCCTCCAGGTACTAACACGTACTCCAGGTTACTTATTAAAATTACTTTTTACTTATTAAGTACAGAAAGTAGGATTTAAGTAGTTCCAAATAGTAACAGACAGAACAAAATGAATTACCAAGTAAAATAAAATAAAACACACACGTCTATGTCTAATCAAACTGAATACAGATAAAAACCTCACCAGTTCCAGTAAACTTCCTTTTACAGGCTATGGTCCTCCTAGCCTGGGTCCAGAAATCACTCACACCCCCTATAGTTATTGTCCTTTGTTCCAGTTTCCTTCAGGTATTTCCTTGGGGGCGAGCGTGGAGAGGCTCTCTCTTTAGCCAGCTGCAGACAAAATGGAGGGGTTTCCCAGGAGTTTAAATAGACTTTCTCCCCTGGGGGGACACCCCTGCCTCTCCCTGTGTAGCATCCAGTTACAAAATGGAGTTTTGGGGTCACATGGACAAGTCACATGTCCATGCACAAATCAGTTCCTTACCAGCCAAGCCACATTCCTAGAAAAGCTCAGATGTGGATTGGCGTCTCCAAGTTCTATTGTCTGTTAAGTGTTTCTTGATTGGGCACTTAACCTGCACATTCCTTTCTCCAGACATTGATCAAATGCTCTTACTAAGGCTATGTATAAAACCAGCAAATATACAACCAGTATTCATAACTTCAGCTACAAAAATGATACATGCATACAACCAGGAGGAATAGATTTAGTAGATCATAACTTTTACAAAGATATGTTACATGTCACATGTAGCATAAAACATATTCCAGTTATATCATATATACATTTATAAGCATCTCCCCATAAAGCCTTATGGGGTACACCATCACACCTTAGTAATAGGACTTCCATCATTTACGTTTCGCTTCTCAATTTCTTCTGCTCTGGGACAATTGCTACTGTCTAAAGCCCAGCCTATGTTGTTCTGTTTCAGATATTTTCCCATCAAATTTGCCCCTTGCTGCAAATTAGATTGCAATTGAGCTTTTCGCTTCCTATACTGAACTCCTGAAGGCGTCTTCAGGGGCATCTTTTATTTTCTCTGGGGGGAAACAGACAGTGTTAGGGAGAGCAAAAATCTATGTTCCACCATCTTAGAAAGTCATCAAACATTACGTGTTAAGCATGGCAAAAGAAGTACCAGTATTTCTTTTATATAGAAGCATAGATAGGAGTTCGATAGATATTTCTGGCATCTCATTAAATATGTCCTTTATTAGTTGCTACTTACACTTTTCAAGTCTTAAAACACAATAAAAGTCTTTCACAATAACACAATAAAACAAGGTTCACAATATCACAGCTGGGCTCTCACTTCATTTCAGTTTGTCCTTGTATCTCACTGACTGACTGGCGACACCGGGCCCCTTATATACCTGCAAGGGCATGGCTGACAACATACAGGGGCTTTGAGGAAAATGTAGTTCTCAGAAAGTCTTGAAGGTTCCATGAGATTCTACAAAGGTCCAGAACATTCTAGGAGGTTAGTGAAAAATGAATCCACATATGGAATACCTGAAACATATAAGTTCAAACATTCTATTTTCCCTTTTGTCGCTAACAACAAAAACAGCACCCCGATCTCAGCGCCCTCCCAAGTCTGGCATCCCAAGCAGTTGCCTGGGTCACCTGCCCCTAAATCCAGCCCTGCAGCCAGGTTTGGGCTTAGGGTTGCTACCTGCCAGTTTTTAACTGTCCTAGCCAATTTTCCTCCTGCATTGCTGGTTTTTTTCCTGTGTTGTCACTGAAAAAAAAATCAAAGATTAACACAAGGAAGTGCCTGGTATCAATTAAAAATGATCCAACTACATGGCTAAAAAGAAGAGAACCCCCTAGATCCATTTTCTCCTTTTCCTTTACAGTTTAGACTGCTCTGGTGGTGCTACACATCTTGGGCTATTCTCAAATTGTGTGAATTAAAAGATCTGAAAATGTCCACTGTACTTGATATGCCCACCCCAGAGTTCACCTCAGTGCTTTGCAATGTACCCATTAGCTACCCACAGGGGAGCAATTATGCCTGAAGGCCCCAACTCACCTTCTTATTTATCCCGTTAGGTCACTGTTGATTAAAGCACATCCTCTTTTGAGGAGCAAAGTGTGCTGCTACCACAGAAATTCCAGCTTCTTCCATCTCAAGAAGCATATTTGGTTAGGGTCCAGAGTTCAAACCAAGATTTCCTGCCTAACAATGCAGAGCACTACTACCAGACCATCCTTTTAGAGAATTCTTAACAAGATAAAAAGCCATGTGTCAGGAGAAAAGGAAACGGGTGCCAAGGAATGGGTAAAAATGAGGAATTAGAAGAGAGCATAAGATTGAAAAAAACCACACACTAAAAACTAGCCTAAAGGAGAGCAAGTCTATACAATTATTGTTGTCGCATTTCTACTGTGATGGTACCTGCAGTCAGGGATCAGGGCCTTATTGTGGAAAGCTACAGATATAGATATATAATAAAAAATAATTAAAAGACAGTCCTTCATCAGCTTACAAATAAACATATACATTCATGCAGTTTCAAATGCACACTCCCAGAAGGAAAGAGATAAACCGCTCAGTCAACCTTATACAATTCCATAACTCTGGCAAGATTATTACAATCCAGTGATGTGTTCTCAAAAAATGCACAGGTCTGGGTTAGTTCCTAATTAAGTTTAGGTGGTTGCCAAAAAAGTAATAGTGATTTTTTGTTGTTTTTAACATATAAAGTTATGTTTTGAAAACTGATGCAGAACACCATGACAGTTAACTAGACATGACAATAGCTGCCAGCTAAAGGGATCATAATTGGTCTCCCAAGGCTAAAGCGGCAACACGTGTTTCACTCTCACTGGGGTTCTTTCACATTCTATCTCCTCTTTTGGGAAAAAGACTGAGCAAGCCTTGTGGAGTAAATGATCTTACACTGAACTAACTTTGGGTGACAGCCAGAAAGTAATAGTTTTCCAAGTATTATGGGTAATGCCATGCTAATTAACTGTACAGTTTGCCTGGTAATGGTTAATAGCTGGTGAGATATTGTTTTCTTGTCTGTCAGATGTTATCCGTTTAAGGAGGAAAATATTTTTAAGGTGATTTCATTTATGGGTTCAACATATTCTAAGTGAACAATCTGATTTCCCCACAAATGGTATTGTATTGAATAAAACAATTGATAAAGCTTCATAAATCCTTTTCCAACTTCAGTTTAATTGCAGTTTCGGATTCTTTTGTTTCTACTAAACCAGGTAAATAAATAGTTTACTGGCAAGTTTGAACCATGACCCACGGCACAATCTCCAATGCACTGGCACAGATGGAATTCTTGCAGATCACAAATCTGCAAAAAGCATGTCTGTGTATTCCAACAAAATGTCATCACTGCTGAAAGAATCCATATTTATACTGTGCATGGTGTGTTACAACACTGATTGGAAGGGGCAGAATTTAAAGCAACAGACCTAAAAAATAGTGTTCTCCCTTTGAATTTCTTTCTTTCCGAGCAACAGAATCACAACCCACTTAAACTAATGTTTTGTACGATAAAATTAAAGATCTTTCTTTCCCTTTCCCTCTTTGCAGGCTAGAGAATCCCACCCTAGATCCTGATTCTGTTATTTATGGTAATAAAATGATCTTCCATTGACCTCCTTAAATGAATAATCCCACCATAATCCTCAATTAAAAGTTAAAGTGAATTCTGAAATAGATGTTTCACTTTCCAATGTGCAGCCCTAGCTGATCTCTAATAAGCTAAGTGATTTATGGAAAATAAAACTAGAGATCTCCTTTTGCCTAATCTTTTCTCAACTGTTGTCTTAACAAAACTGGTTAGGAACACAGTAGACCAGCAACAGGGCTATACAATCACTGCAGGGATCGGTTCATGAAGGTATGCACAAACCGTACCCTGCAATATAGTTACTAGTGTTCAGAAATGAGGTAGAGCAGTAGCGTAGCCGGGGGGGAGCAGGGAGAGCGGCCGCTCCCCCACTGAGCAGAAGCGGCGCCTTTTTTTTGCTCCCGACGCCTTTTGCTCCTACGCTGCAGCCAGAGGGGAACTTTTTTGTTGTTGCTCCCAGTGCCTTTTTTTGCTCCGACGCTTTTTGCTCCTGGTGCCTTTTTTTTAGCTCCACTCCCCCTGTGCTCTAAACCTGGCTACGCCACTGAGGTAGAGGACTCACATGGAAGTTCGAGTCTGATTAACTCAAACCCCCAAGGGGCCCTATCTGCTACCTCATAAGAACATAAGAATGGCCATACTGGGTCACACCAAAGGTCCATCTAGCCCATTATCCTGTCTTCCGACAGTGGCCAATGTCAGGTGCCCCAGAGGGAATGAACAGAACAGGTAATCACTGAGTGATCCACTCCCTATTGTCCATTCCCAGCTTCTGGCAAACAGAGACTAGGGACACCATCCCTGCCCATCCTGGCTAATAGCCATTGATGGACCTATCCTTTATGAACCCATCTAGTTCTTTTATGAACCCTAATATAGTCTTGGACTTCACAATATTGTCTGGCAAAGAGTTCCACAAGTTGACTGTGAGTTGTGTGAAAAACCACTTCTCATTGTTCGTTTTAAACCTGCTTCCTATTAATTTCATTTGGTGACCCCTAGTTCGTGTGTTATGGGAAGGCGTAAATAACACTTCTTTATTTACTTTTGCCACACCAGTCATGATTTTATAGACCTCTATCATATTCCCCTTAGTCATCTCTTTTCCAAGCTGTAAAGTCCCAATCTTATCAATCTCTCCTCAGATGGCAGCCGTTCCATACCCCTAATCATGTTTGTTGCCCTTTTCTGAACCTTTTCCAAGTCCAATATATCTTTTTTGAGATGGGGTGACATATCTGCACACACTATTCAAGATGTGGGCGTACTATGGATTTATATAGAGGCAATATGATATTTTCTGTCTTATCTATCCCTTTCCTAATGATCCCCATTCTGTTAGCCTTTTTGACTGCCGTCGCACATTGAGTGGATGTTTTCAGAGAATTATTCACAATGACTCTCCACTAGAGTCTCATTCTATGCACCCAGAAAACCTGGAAGTCCTAAGCTATGCCCCACAAAGACATCTATGGTAATATGAAGTGGTCCTGGGGCTTACTCAGGGAGTTTTTCCAGGGGAATGAGGAAAGCCAGTTGTGGCAGGGTATGAATGCAGCTGTGTAAATTGCCTTAGATCATATCTGCCAAATACACACAACCATGAGCTGAGGTTCAGGTATGTGTTTGACTCTCAAACTCACATGGGTTTCAGGTACATGTGAGCATTTTTCCTAGCCCTGTTGTGCAGGCAAGACAGGAAGGTGACTCACAGTGTTTGCCTTTTTACACAACATCTGTGAACAGCTCCTTCTTGTGCATACATATGTCAACAAGTGTGCAAAGAGGCACTTTAATTTGATGTTTCACTGTCATTATGGAGGTCACACTGGGACACAATTTCAGCAAAGAGATGGCATTTACTGTATTCTGTGAACCTGCCACCTACGTTCAGGTTCATTTTTCAATTCTGCTCCAGTAAGAGTCCAACAGGCTTGCAAATCTGCATACTACTACTATACTTTAACTCACAGCTAGGAGTGTAACCAGACAAAACACTCTGCATCACATCATGCCATTCATTTTAAGCAGAACTCCCTACTGAAATCAGCATGGAGTTCTGCTTAAACATTGATGTCAGGATACGGTCCCCAGTATGTGCATCAAGTGTGATGCCTGCACAGAATTTCCCCACTTGCTGTTGGGCCATCTCTCTCTCTCTCTCCTGAGTTTATGCCAAAGGGGATGGGCTATTTCTTGTGGACTGGCTTATAAAGATGAAAAACAAATATTTTCCATGGAAACTTGGAGAGCTCTTGGCCGTCCTGAATCACAGTAAATCTAGAATTCTCCACCCTTTTGTTTTGTGTGGGAGACCCCACTAGAACTAACTAAAACAAGCGCTGGCACCCCCAGCTACTTTTGGCTAATTTGGTCAACAGGGTGTGGGTAGCCCCTAAAGCTTCAAACCATTTTTTGAAATGAAAGCACCCCTAAACACTATCGTCAAATTGCTGTTTAAATGCAAGGTACTATGGAGTATCAGAAACCCGATCCAAAGATCTCCAGAGATTTCAGTCCCTAAGGGAGAGAGAAGGGAAAGATTTTGCTTACTGATGCCCCAAAAGAAGCTTTAAAAGCTGGAACTGCAATAGATAAAGAGGGAGTGATGAACCACTGGACTGTCTGCACTACTGGAAAGAGAGATTCTGGGGCAAAGGCAGAAGAGGTGTGGCTAAGCCCTGAGGACATCTCTGAAGTGCTTGCAGTATTTTCAGGAAGATTTGGTACAGCCGAAATATTTTGGATTTGGGGAGAGATCAGGACCTCCAGACCGTAACTGTTTCAACAAAAGAAAGGGTTTGCTACTGAACCTTCTGGATCTTAATATCTATTCTGATCCTCACCAAACTTTTCCATGCCCTCACCTTACCTTCTCACCAACCTCTCCCTTTCTACGGCTTTCTTGCTGCCGCAGAATCAGGTCACTTATTCTGAAGACATTTACCCTTCCTGCTCTCATTCTGCCTTGCCATTTTACTCCAGCTGTGTCACAGAGGTGTTGACTCTGATCATTGTTACCTTTGCAGCATGTAGATACTGAAACTACAATTTAAAAAAAAATATTTTGTTGATTTTTCCCAAAGATCAATATAGAAACTCATATAGAAGATCGAGGACCAGATTCCCTGGTATGATCCTGCTCCCTTGTGCCACTGATTTTTTATTCTATAAATGCTGTAGGCACGTGTGTTACAATCTGGGAGGGGGGGAGAGTTCAGGTGGAATGGATTAAAGAGGCAGTAGATTTGATAAGAACGAAAGTGGCAAGATGAAAGAAGAAAATGACTGTAGGATCTGTCCCTAAATCTGCTCTAATGTAGTTGTGTCATATCAATGATGTAACAAACATTGACTGAAAACACAACCACAGATTAACAAACAAATCTTTAGTTTATTTTTATTTTCATCTTGCAGCCACATGTTATTATCCTGGCTTTGTTTGTTTTGTTAAGAAAGAACCCTGTGTGGGGGCCAAGCAAAGGGCAAGACTGTTCAGGTGGTAATTTTAATTATGATATAACAACAAAACTGTTCAGGCATCTGAATTTATGGTTTTCTGCCATTAGGACAGTGGGAAAGAAGGAACATGTAGTCATACATATTCAGAAGGAACAATTACTAGAGAAATAGCTTGTTTAAAAAAGGCACAAAGCTAGACATTGAAAAGGGATTTTTCTATACTTTGCTAAATCTTTGCTAAATGTGGTTAATACAGATACATTTGAAATGATCTAATATACAATTTCCATTTGTTAATTTACAGTTTTTGGCTTTGTTTAGAATCCTGATGAATTTATACAGTATCAGGCTTCCTTTTTTGGCTGCAATTGGTCCTCTCCTGGTGTCAGGGTTGTTGTATGTACAGTATAGGTGTAGTGTGGATGTCTGTGTGTATTTATATGAAGTGGTCAAGATTTTAAAACCTAGGTGTATGACCCTGCACAAATTCCTGCACACAAACAGATATTCAACTGACCATGTGCACCTAAATGGCCCAAGGCAGCATGTGAGATGCTTAACTTACCATTATAAGTGCAACTACCAATTAGTGCACTGAAGATGTTTACAATAGGAGCTGGATTGTCCATCCCACCTGAGATTCAGTTGGATGCAATGGAGAGGGTGATTGCAGCTCCATAATCCCATGGCAACTGGCCCCAGCCTGAGGAGCAGCACTGGCATAAGGACCCTCAGTGACCTGACCACTGTGGAGGATCAGACGTAGGTCTGCTTGCCCAAAACCCTCCCCACCACAGCCCACTCCTAGTATGCCCTCAATTAATCAAGGACGGAGAGGTGGATGGTCCAAGAGCTAGTTTTACTGCCTCTGCCATCTTTCTGCCAGCAGAGAGCTCCCCTACACAAGGGAAACCCTCTGCTGACTATCTGTCAACAGTCTAAGTCTACTTGGTGCAGCTTGAGCAGTGCAAAATGGACTTAGCAGACTGAAAAATCCAGCCCAAGGTATCTGTGTGCATCCCTTAGGCATGCCCAATTGTTTGTGTACAAGTGCGTATGCCTATGCCTGCAAATTTGGCCCCCTACCTGTATCTCAGTGTTTTCATGCTTGAAAGTCTGCATTCACAGGACACATATTGGTGTGATCAGTGGAATTTTTTCTGTGGGTGTTTCTTCTTTAAGATCTTTTTCTTGGATAGTAGCAACAACTTTATTAAGTTTTCTGATGCGACTGCTATTACCTCTCTCCTAACATTTATCATGATTCTATAGTTACAGGCTTTGTCAATGGCTTCAGTTATACATTTTTGTTTTTCAGAGATTTAAAACTCAGCCAGAAAAATTCACTCAAGTCTGAAAACTGGCTTCTATAGTTGTAGTTTAGGAGAATATTCTGTTTTTACTAACTGTCACGAAAATCCATTTGGATGCGATAAAATAATAGAATAAAAAATGGAGGCTTGCCAGTGTGAGATGCTTGTTTGTGCTCATATGTGGTCCAGTTCTTCAAAAATGGCTCTTATTTAAACACAAAACTTAGTCAATATACAATGTGGGCCAAATATTGCAGTCTTTACTCAGACAAAATTCTTGTTAACTTCAGTAGGAGCTTTGCCTGAGTTAGGGCTGCAGGGTTAGTTTGAAAACAAAGATGAAAAATGCCAGATTACAAGTTATTGGAAGATTCAGAGCCAGATTTTCAGCAGAAGTTAATCAGCATAGCTCCTCTGACTTCCAAAGAGCTAGAGTGATTTACATGAGCAGAGGATCTGCCCTGTGTAATAATATAAAGTTAAAGTACTGTATGGTCATAAATCCACTTTTGCTGAAGTATCTTCATTACAGAGATTTACAATGTAGACTCTAAAATGTAATAGCACTATATTCTTTGTACTAGAGCAGGTATCATTCTTAAAAATAACAGCATTGATCAAGATTTAAGTTGAAACCAGATTTGACTGGTATTTACGTGGACCACATTACTAGCCATTTTAAGTACAGGAATATTGCAAGTTGTCAAAGGGGCAGATTCTCACCTGGTGTGAACTGGTGTAGTGCCACTGAATTCAGTGGATTTATGACATTTACAGCTGAGGGTCTAGCCCAAGTAGTGTAGCATAGCATGGGAAGTGCTGATTTTTTTTAAATATTGCCCCTCAGCAGAAGTCAAGCAGAGCACTGGATTGGGACCCAGCAGATCTAGGCTGTGCTCCTAGCTCTGCCATTTGCCTGTTGGGTGACTTTTGGGCAAGTTACTTCACCACCCTGTTCCTCAGTTACCCCGTCTGTAAAATGATAAATGATAAGGGAATAAATGAAACTGACCTCCTTTGTAAAAGCACTTTGAGATCACCTGATGAAAAAAAACCCTACAAGATTGGGACCTGAATTCCAGTGTTCTCACTTGTGGACTAGCAGTCCTTATCTCAGAGATAAGGACTGCAAGTAGGAGCAGGAATATTCCCCCCGCCCCACACCTATTTATATAGCACAGTGAGCATACAAGATATTCTCCAACAGAAGTATAAAATCAAAGTAAATAAGCTGCTTACCCCCCTGCAACAAGACACTGGGGGTAAGGGAGAACCTTAGACCCTCTTACTTCCCTATGCAGGCCCATACAGCGAGTGACAATCCTGCCTTAAATAATTTATAGAAGCAAAGTGCTGTGGCTGAGCAATCAGGTGTGGTGTGAGTTTGGTATAAGACAGAAAACTGAGGGGCATAGGCTCATCTGGTGTAAACTGCCATAGCTTTATTGACTTCAGTAAACATCTGCCTCTCATGTCCAGCACCTGAAAAGTATGGCTATTTTACTATGAGCGCCTACGTTCAGTTAATTAAAGTTACAAGTTTCCTTCCATTGATGGATTCAAACACGCAAAACACAAATACATCTAAAACGTTTGTTTTGGACTAAGTAATTAGTGGGCATTTTGAGTTACAGGACAACCTGCATAATTCCAATGAAGTCAATGGGATTCTACAGGGTACTAGTCAGGGCTCTATTTGCCTATGTTTTTATTATGCACATGATTTTTTAAAAATAGTTCCTTCTCTTGTATTTACTGGCAAGGTAGCAGTTAGCCCCTTTGACTTAGGGTACATCTACATAGTACGCTACTTACGGCACACTCCTGGCACTCTGCTCCCTAGCATGGGTATAAATAGCAGTGTGGATGGTGAGGCACATGCCTGAACCCTGTGGGTATGTACCTTACATGGCTCTCTACGTGCCCAAGCAGGGCCTCCCGCTACCTCCCTGATGCTGGTGTCATACCTCAGTGCAGTGAAAGACTTTGGCAGAAGGGAAAGGCTCTGGCACCCCTGCTACCAGAGATTTTCCCTGCCAGAGCCTTAATCCTGCTTTTGAGCTCCCGCCGGGGAGCAGGGTCCCAGGCTTGCCCCGCTCTGGTGCTCCAGCCAGGGAGCAGGGTTGAGGGCTTGCCCCGCTCTGTGCGTGACAAGGCTCCGTGCGGCTCCCAGAAGCAGCTACATGTCCCCCCTCTGGCTTTTACATGTAGGGGCGGCCAGGGGGCTACACATGATGTCCCTGCCCCAAGGCCCGCCCCCCTCAGCTCCCATTGGCTGGGAACGGAGGCCAATAGGAGCTGCAGGGACAGCGCCTGTGGACGGGGCAGCATGCAGAGCCACCTGGCCACGCCTCCACATAGGAGTCGGAGTGGGGACATGCCACTGCTTCCAGGAGCGACTTGAGGTAAACGCCGCCTGGACCCTTCACCCCTGACACCCTCCCATGACCTAGGCCCCTGCCCCAGCCCTAGCCCTGATCCCCCTCCAGTCCTCTGAACCCTCCTGGCCCCCAAACCCCTCATACCCATCCCCACTCCAGAGCCTGCACCCCGAGCCAGAACCCTCACCCCCCACACCTCACCCCCCCGCCCCAGCTTGGAGACCCCTCCCGCACCCCGACCTCCTCATTTCTGGCCCCACCCCAAAGCCCACACACCCAGCCGGAGCCCAAACCCCCTCCCAAACCCCAATTTCTTGAGCATTCATGGCCCGCCACACAATTTCCATCCCCAGAGGTGGCCCTCAGGCCAGAAAAATTTGGCCATCCCTGCCTTAGGGACTTCATTTTCAGCTGGTATAACTCAATGTAGCTACATTGGGGATTGTTCCTGCTTTGAGCAGGGGGTTGGACTAGATGATCTTCTAAGGTCCCTTCCAACCCTGGTATTCTATGATACATTCTGAAGCAGATATTCAGATACATTGTTTTCCCAACCCCCCCCCCCCTTTTTTTTTTTTAAGTGTAGGGATTTCCCCACTTACTTTCACTTTTTTTTTTTCTTTCCCCTTTTGGTCCCTCACATCCTGTTCATCCAATTGTTCTTCTGGCTGTATTTTAATGAATCCTTATTAAGGTTGCAGGAACATACCATCCCGATGTGTAGAAAGAAAAGTAAATATGGCAGGCGACCAGCTTGGCTTAACAGTGAAATCCTTGCTCGTCTTAAACACAAAAGAGCAGCTTACAAGAAGTGGAAGATTGGACAAATGACCAGGGAGGAGTATAAAAATATTGCTCAGGCACGCAGGAGTGAAATTAGGAAGGCCAAATCACACTTGGAGTTGCAGCTAGCCGAAGATGTTAGGAGTAACAAGGAGGTTTTCTTCAGGTATATTAGCAACAAGAAGAAAGTCAAGGAAAGTGTGGGCCCCTTGCTGAATGAGGGAGGGAACCTAGTGACAGAGGATGTGGAGAAAGCTAGTGTACTCAATGCTTTTTTTGCCTCTGTCTTCACAGACAAGGTCAGCTCCCAGGCGGCTGCACTCTGCAGCACGGTATGGGGAGGAGGTGACCAGCCCTCTGTGGAGAAAGAAGTAGTTCGGGACTATTTAGAAAAGCTGGACAAGCACAAGTCCATGGGGCCGGATGCACTGCATCCGAGGGTGCTAAAGGAGTTGGCCGATGTGATTGCAGAGCCATTGGCCATTATCTTTGACAAATCATGGCAATCGGGGGAGGTCCCGGATGACTGGAAAAAAGCTAATGTAGTGCCCATCTTTAAAAAAGGGAAGAAGGAAGATCCAGGGAACTACAGGCCAGTCAGTCTCACCTCAGTCCCTGGAAAAATCATGGAACAGGTCCTCAAGGAATCAATTCTGAACCACTTAAAGGAGAGGAAAGTGATCAGGAACAGTCAGCATGGCTTCACCAAGGGCAAGTCATGCCTGACTAACCTAATTGCCTTCTATGATGAGATAACTGGCTCTGTGGATGAGGGGAAAGCAGTGGATGTGCTATTTCTTGACTTTAGCAAAGATTTTGATACAGTCTCCCACAGTGTTCTTGCCAGCAAGTTAAAGAAGTATGGGCTGGATGAATGGACTGTAAAGTGGATAGAAAACTGGCTAGATGGTCGGGCTCAACGGGTAGTGATCAATGGCTCCATGTCTAGTTGGCAGCCGGTATCAAGTGGAGTGCCCCAAGGGTCGGTGCTGGGGCCGGTTTTGTTCAATATCTTCATTAACTATCTGGAGGATGGTGTGGACTGTACCCTTAGCAAGTTTGCAGATGACACTAAACTGGGAGGAGTGGTTGATATGCTGAGAGTAGGGATAGGATACAGAGGGACCTAGACAAATTAGAGGATTGGGCCAAAATAAATATGATGAGGGTCAACAAGGACAAGTGCAGAGTCCTGCACTTAGGACGGAAGAATCCCATGCACTGCTACAGACTAGGGACCGAATGGCTGGGCAGCAGTTCTGCAGAAAAGGACCTAGGGGTTACAGTGGACGAAAAGCTGAATATGAGTCAACAGTGTGCCCTTGTTGCCAAGAAGGCTAATGGCATTTTGGGTTGTATAAGTAGGGGCATTTCCAGCAGATCGAGGGACGTGATCATTCCCCTCTATTCGGCATTGGTGAGGCCTCATTTGGAGTACTGTGTCCAGTTTTGGGCCCCACACTACAAGAAGGATGTGGATAAATTGGAAAGAGTCCAACGGAGGGCAACAAAAATGATTAGGGGGCTGGAGCACATGACTTGTGAGGAGAGGCTGAGGGAACTGGGATTGTTTAGCCTGCAGAAGAGAAGAATGAGGAGGGAATTGATAGCTGCTTTCAACTACCTGAAAGGGGGTTCCAAAGAGGATGGATCTAGACTGTTCTCAGTGGTAGAAGATGACAGAACAAGGAGTAATGGTCTCAAGTTGCAGAGGGGGAGATTTAGCTTGGATATTAGGAAAAACTTTTTCACTAGTAGGGTGGTGAAGCAGTGGAATGGGTTACCTAGGGAGGTGGTGGAACCTCTTTCCTTAGAGGTTTTTAAGGTCAGGCTTGACAAAGCCCTGGATGGGATGATTTAGTTGGGGTTGGTCCTGCTTTGAGCAGGGGGTTGGACTAGATGACCTCCTGAGGTCCCTTCCAACCCTGAGATTCTATGATTCTTTAAGGCAGGTTTGTCTCCCAGTTTATTATACATCTGTCTCCTTCTCTTGTTTGTAGAATGATAGATAAAAGGTAATAACAAGGCAGAACATTAAGAAATGATAACTGTAGGGGACTCAATGCTCAGGAACCTGTAATGATTATTTATATAATAAGATTCCAGGATTGTCACTCTATGTGTCGCTCTGAAGCCTTGAATGTCTGTTGAGTCAGTGTAAAGCGAAGGAAATAGCTACAAGCATAGCTGAGAGCTCTTTTTGTTTAGAATTTCACCAGGTTCAATCAAGAGTTTTCGACTATTGTGATATCAGACGTAACAAACCGTCATCACCATTAGTCTCCAGCTAATTTTCATTTAATGAATTCATTGGTTGTATAAGGAAGACTGAGCAGATGGTGAATTACTTGGCTCAAGAGGCTTTCAGCTACTAGTAAGATATAATGCCTGTGATAATTTGAGGAATCTCTTTTGTTGTTTCTTACCAACATAGCCTGAGACCTTACTAACAAGGTTATAGCCTGCTATACTTTTAATCCCTAACCTGGCTAGGATCCCTTGACAAGGGGACAGGGCTAAACTAACTCAGGGAGAACGGGAGTTTAAAAAGCCATCTCAAAGCAACCAGACCAGCTAGCAAACAGGATTTTTGAGGTATTGAGAGGGTCAGATACACCTAACAAACTACTGTAAATTTAGGATAATGAAAAAAACCCCTGCAAGAATAAAATGAATGCATGCCGAAGTCCAGCAGCAGAGTAGGGTCTATCTAGCTTATTGTACTGAATGCAGCATGTATGATCACCTGCCTCTTAAGCAGGGTGGCATATATGCACATATGGAGCAAGCAGCTCAGGGCCCTCAGAGGGACAGTATGGTCTTGAGGCTAAACTGGAGGATCTAAGAGAGAAATAGAGGTACACAGGCAAGACTTTCAGGGACACAGTAGAGCGTTCCCACCCCCAGGCTGACAGCCTCTGTGCTGTTAATGGAGATGAAGTCTTGGGGAAGGAGAACATCAAGCTGGAGCATTAGGAAACAATCCCATAGTTGGGAGCCTCTTTCCAGATGATGTCATGGGATCCTCTCACATTGACAACACCCCTTCTGGGGAGGGAACACCACTTACTAAGAAGAGCCAGGTAAAAGTAATGGGGAATTTGATCATTAGAAATCTAGATAGTGGAGTTTGTGATGACCAGGAGAACAGCACGGTGAATTGCTTGCCTGATGTGAAGGTTGCAGATCTCATGAGACAACTAGACGGACTTATGTGCAATACTGGAGAGAAGCCAGTGGTCATGGTACATGGAAGTAAAGGGAAAGGTAGGAGAGAAGCCTGGAAGCCAGATATAGGCTGCTAGGTAAGAGATTAAAATCCAGGACTTCCATAGTAGCATTTTCTGAAATGCTTCTAGTTCTACATGCAGGGCCAGAAAGATTGGCAGAACAACAGGGTCTCAATGCATGGATCAGATGATGTTGTAGGGAGGAGAGTTTTAGGTTTATTAGGAACTGGGGAACCTTTTGGGAAAGGAGGCACCTATGCAGGAAGGATGGGCTCCACCTAAACCAAAATGGAGTCAGACTCCTACCATATAAAATTAAAAAGGTTGTAGAGGATTTTTTAAATTAAGGGCTGGGGGAAAGTGGACAGGTGCAGAGGACCACACGGTTCAGGTAGATACACCCCTTAGGGATCAATGTATTAGAGGGGGAACGCTATATCTTCATAAAGAGGATAGGAAAGAAGTTGGTAAAATACAGGTAGGAACTACTGAGGAACAGTTAAACAGTTCTATTTAAATATAACACATGAAAGAAAGCAACTGAATACTGACAAAAATGTACAAGTGCTTATATACATATGCTAGACTACTAAGAAAGGTGAACTAGAGTGCCTGGGATATTGATATAATGGGCAACATGGAAACCTGGACAGGAAGGGCAGGGATGATGTCCCTTGCCTCTGTTTCCCAAAAACAGGGAATGGGAGACAGGGAATGGATCACTTGATGATTACCTGTTCTATTCCTTCCCTCTGGGGCTAGATGGACCTCTGGTCTGACCCAGTATGGTTGTTCTTATGTTCTTGGACATGGTAATACCAGGGTTCTAAATATATAGAAATGACAGAGTAGGTTACATTGATGGGGGAGTGGCACTATGTTTGAAAGAAAGCATAGAATCGAGTTTAGTAAATATCTTAAATGACTCAAACTGTACCATCGAATCTCTATGGATAGAAATTCCATGCTTGAATATTTAGAAAATAGTATCAACCACCTGATCAGGATGGTGACAGTGATTGTTCAATGTTCAGGGAGATTTAGGAGACTACAAAGGCAGTAAATGCAACAATAATGGGGGATTTCAACTATCCTCTTATTTATTGGGTAAATGTCACCTCAGGAAGGGATGTAGAGATAAAATTTCTAGACACACAGGTAGCTGGACCATGAAATCTCAGCTCTTAGAAGGGGGTACTAGACAGAGGCTCTGTGTCCCGATGACTGCCTTGAGTCCACAAGGCAGGGACAGTGGCTAGACTCTATTCAGACTCTGGATGCTTACAATACATGAGGATTCAGCAAATCGATCTTCTCACAGAAGTCTGGTGAGTGTCCGACAGGGGGTGCTCAAGTAGATCTGTTACAGCTTTCACCGGTACTTCACCTGTTTGAATTCAGCCCACATCAGTAGTAGCTAAAAGATTCTCACAGCAGTTTAGTGGCCAATGTGAAAATGATTTTGGTGGTCTGGGTAGTCATTTCCCAATGACTAAGCAGTTTCCATAAACTCTTGATGTCAGTTTTCACAGTGATCAAGGTGTGAATAGGTCTAAAGACCTAACTATCCTCTCAGCCTGGGAGAGGATCCCTCCTAGTAAGAGTTGAAGCATACTGAGCTGCATTGGCAAGACAGTGTGGGGAACCTAACACTGTTTGTGGCTGTTGGGTTGATAGAGAACTTTATTCTCTAATTCCGTCAAGCTGGTACCTTCCATGGAAAATGAATTCAGAGAATTAAGAAACAAAAAATAGGATTTCTGCTTGGAAAACTGAAATGCAGCTTTTCTCATTATTTATATCTCTGCACAGTGAATGCAAAGTAGGTGTAAAACACTATGAGCCTGATTCTTATTTACCCTAAGGCCACTGTACACCACTCTGGTCATGTAAAGGGACTTTAAAGCAGATTAAATATAATTTTATCCCATTTTACGGGCTCATTAAATGGGCAGAGTGGTGTAATGAGGACTTAGTGAAAATAAGAATCAGGCTCTACCATTCTGATTTGTTAGCATTTTATACACACTTTGCTCTTACTTTGCAAAGGGGTAAATGAAGTGCAAGGCAGTGGGGAATGAGGAATAAAATTCTATATAGGGTGAGGGATTATGCAGAGGCTAAATTTCATTCATATTTTCTGACATTTGGTGAAATTTTATTTAGGAAACTATGGAGAAGGGAAATTATTAGTGGAGGTTCTTATGATGCACTTTGAGCCTAATGTTGGAGTAACGAATAAGCCACCCATGTAGTTTCCATTTTCAACTGCTAGTTTTCTGTGATGTGTGAAATAAACTACAGCTGATGGTGAAAGGTACAGGCTGTGATGGCTACTTTCCAGTGAATGTATTTTCCTGGACACTTGGTGGTCTAAATCGTGACAATCTGCAAGTAAGAAGAAACAGTTGTGCAGTATAACTGAGGTTACATTTGAAGGAATGTACATAATGGATTCATTACCAAGATGGCAACAACAACTCAATCTAGCATTTATTTTTTCCACTCTCCTGCTACAACAGTGAGATAGGCAGATAAGGGATCAGTCCTGCAACTATTGTGAACTCAATAAAGCTCCCAATGCCACAGCTATTGCAAGATCAGGTCTTTGAGTGGGAAACATAATGAAATGACCGACACCTTCCATGGACTGGCATCCATGAGCTTTATTAATGGATTTGTTTCCTTTTATGAAACAGAGAAAATACTAATTTTAAAAAGTGAAATTTGGCTCAAGCAATTATCCCCAGGGCCACTACTGTTCACCGTTTAGATATAGGCCTGATTCTCTTCTCCATTATGTCATTTTATGCCATATGGAGTTACCCCAGAATAAAATCGGTGTGATAGAATGGAGAACAAGGACCATAATCCTTAATGCCCATGTCAAATAAGACTTTTCTAGAAACCCCGGAGGGCCTTTTAAAGGGGACTTGCAATCAGACAGGACTAGATTCTGAATGCAGGTGTTATTGAAGCAATGTAGGCACGTAGGAAGATATGCCTAGCCGCTGAGATCTCTGAACATGAGAAAAGAGCTATATAACAAGCCTAGTTGAAGACTTTATCCTTAAAGATGCTGAGCACTCACATTTCACAGTGCACCTGATGGGAGCTTCAGGTGCTGAGCACCTCTCAGAGATGAATAATTTTGAACTGGCCATCTACCTCGTAGTGATAAATGGTTCATGAATCACTATGTTTAGCAAACTTTTAAAATATGGGCCAAATTCTGTTCTAATCTACCTGCCCTCTCCACTCCACTGACTGCCCTGGGATTGAATGGAGTGTCAATCAGGGCATAATTGGGGTTAGTGTATGCAGTGGGTGAATTCCAAGCCCTTTTGTGGAATGACACATATTGTGTTATGAATGAATAAGGAACACAATAAGCCTTTACACAATGTGATGGGTATTTGCATTGCATATGGCTATCTTGCACCCTTTTGGCATTCTTGTAAAAACAGAATGGACCAAAGTCAGCCCCAGTGTAAAGGAACTGACTTTAGTGTCTTTATTAGCATGAGAAAAACAAGCAGAATTTGGGTCAGTATGTGCAAATTTCAGAACTATATTAGTATTACTTATACAGAACAAATCTGAGTTCTTCTACCAACAATTAAAAGCATCTGCTGAAGTCAGTGGGAGAATAAGATGAACAGTATTTGGCCCTGAGTCAATTTAAAATTATAATATATATAGATATGCAAATAAAGTTAGTTACACCAACTGAGCAAGATGCATTTGAACAAAGATGTGTCTAAGTTTAATTCCTAATTAAACTTCCATTCCAATTTCCTGCCCATCCCAATTTACCACACCTCTACCTTCTTGCCATTCAAATTCCCTTAAAAACCCTACATCATTAAGAAGTTATTTGTATAAAGAAAAGAAAGGAGGGAAAAAACCACAAGTTCTCCTCAGCCCTGTCTTTACGCCTTGCCTGTGTTTTTATTTTAAATTGTAAGCCTTTGGGGATAGTGCTTATTTTTATGCACTGCACAGTACTGATCACATTGGTCATGGTTGTTATGTAATGTCACTCTGTCAGGATGTAGTCAAACCCAGTGCTCAGTTTATTTTGATAGCTAGGTTTCTAAGGGATTGAACCAGTGAGCCATCTCCTAATATGAATTTAACATTGAGTGATTAATATGATTCTTTTAAAATTCTTCCTGCTCACGTCTATTCACAGTGGTTTTTGTCTCCAAGCACAGGAAACAAACCAGAGTGTTTAGATGTGCTTTGCATGCAGCAAATATTGCTCTGTGTTATGATTTGCAAAACAGAATTGTGAAAGACTTTCCTCTCCTGCTCACTCTCTGCCTCCAACATTTTGCCTCTATACGTTTTTATTATAGTTTTAATTTAAATACAAACTGATCTAATGAGAGCTGACTGACACTGCACCCCATATTCTTCAGTGCTATTATGATGATATTATGGCATAATCATGATGCATTTTATACTAGACAGGTCATGTGAGGTGACAATGAAAAAGTTATGATTTGCTGAATATGATTATCCTATTTGTATGCATGTGTCATTTTTTGTATCTAAAGTTAGGAATACTGACTATGTATTTGTATTTAAATTGTGCTTACTCTGGGTGACACCCACAACTAGCCTTTCTGGTACAAAAATGAAGCCAGAAAGTGCTGATGGCCCATCAGCAACGACAATGGACCTTGGAAGAACGTAACCTTCCTGTGAATGTTGCAAATGGTCTGTAAGTAATGGCTGCTATGACTCAGCAAGGTATGCAAGGGCATGAAACCAGGCCACATGACTCTGGACTCCATTTTAGGATATCAGTGTTAATGTTAATACCGCTGGTATAGCTATGTGATGGAGAATTTTAAATATATATTTTCCTCATTCCACTTTAGGGACCTGCACTATGTTAATAAGCAGAGAGAGGACAAGAAAAGATTTTAGAACATGTATTACATGCTTTGTTCCCTTCAAGTGTTTGTGCATGACCGTTTATTAGATAAGAGAAGCTTAGATAACACATACAATGTTAGCTTACAAAATTATTCAATAGCTACAGAAAAACAGACGTTCTCCCACTCTACCTCACTGTCTGGAGTGTTCTGCCTCATGGCAGAAACTATCTTCTAGTTCAGAAGGACTTGATGAGACAGATTAATTTCGGTCATTCATAGGTGCTGGAACTAAGGGTGCTGCAGCACTCCCTGGCTTGATGTGGTTTCAATCATATACAGGGTTTATGGTTTGGTTCAATGTCTCTCAGCATCTCCACTATACAAATTGTTCCAGCACCCTGTTTCAAGGCCCATAAACACTCCCTGAACAAGTCAGAAGTGATTGCTGAAGAACAAGGAGCAAGTAACCAGCTTGCTTATTCTTCTTAGTCTCTGCAGGACCAGGAAACCAGAAAGCAAGGCTGTGAGTTGAACAGCTAATTAAATTCTTCATTTATTTTCCCATTAAACTAACAATATTACCTCAGCATACATTCTATACTATGAGAGCCTGATATTACTGTACCTACAATGTGAGATATGCCTGTACAAAGGCTACTGGCTAAAGCCCTATGTATAAAGCCCTAGTTCATCAGAGCACTTAAGGAGATACTTAAGTCCTATTGACTTAAATGGGATTTAAACACATGATTAAGGTCCTAATATAGCAAAGTACTTAAGTATGTACTTAATTTTAACCATCTGTCAAAATTATCTCTATTTATCACAGTACTTAAGCATGTCCTTCAGTGCTGTGTTGAATTGAGGCTTATGTGCTTTGTTGAACATGGACAGGATTATTCATGTGCTTAAAGTTCAGTGTGTGCTTAAGTGCTTTGGTGAATTGGGGCTCAAGTGGTTAGTTCTGGGTAAATAAAAGGTTAGATTCAGTTGTTTCAGCTGAAGAGGCTGTTGAGAGTTGAAGATAAATGGTTTAGCACATGTGGTTAGGGTTGAATTTGCTGCAGGGAAGGATGTGTATTTTCTAGGCTCTATTTCTGCAGAAAGAAAACTTGATACATTGTTTAGGATTGCTGAGGATATTATTAGCAATTGAAGAGTGCCTACAAGTAGAATTATGGTAGACGACCACCAGGGACTATGGTTTTTATTCCCTGGTTTTCCCATTATAACGTTGATAGTAAGGAATAAGAGAAACATAAATTAACACTAAAAACCTATGGAAATCATGAGAACTGAGCAAATAATTCAGAATATTATTTATTGGATGAGTTTTGCCTCTTTCTGTTCACAGACTGTCTAGATAAATCAGTTTTTGCTAATGTTTTCATTAGTTGGCCATTTTGCTTCAAGTTTCATTCAGTCTGTGGTCTGCTACTTGAAATTCAAAAAAACTGAAATTCTGTTCTGTTGCTTAGCTGCGATTGGATATGTTAGTCCCATGGTATTTTTGTTCCCTGATTTCATGAGTAACTCACCAGGTTTCTAGTACAAATACTTACAGAGAAAGAGCTATAAAACTTGCTATCCTTCACTGATTTTAAAATGTACTTTGTGAACATTAACCTAGGTTAAACTCACTTGCATAAATGTTTGCAGAAAGCAAACACAGCTAGTCAACTGGCTTAAAGTTGCAAATGAAATATTTACAGAATTTTTTTTACAGTTATTGCTAGTTCCAGAACAAAATATTTCTTGATATAGTTAATAAGTTGGAAGATGTTATCTAAAAAGATAGTAAAAAATAAACATCTGATGAGAAGGGATAAAAATCTGAAGACTAAATTCCAGCTCTTAAATACTTACATTTGGTAGGTGTTAAATTACAGCTGTGAAACACAGACAGTCAAACCATAAAGAAACTCTAGTTATGGTGTTATAGAATTCTGAAAATATTAGATATATCATGCACCCATTAAAAAGTTTTGGAGATAATTGGAACTCAGCAACTGCTAATCAGAAATCTTATGAAAAGAAAGATTTGATTTTCAGGGCACATTTAAGGGATTCAGCAAGTTCACAGGAACTGGAAGAGAAAGTTGATGGCAGAAGAACACAAGGCAGAAAAAGATGATGATCTTGGATGGACCATGTGGTATTCTGGGTGGATCAAAATAACTATTTATCCACCAAAAGATTAGCAGAGGATTGTCTAGAATGGGCTATCATGTGTTGGAGATGCCACATATGAAGGAGTAAAAAATATGTAGACATCCATAGTTGAATTATCCTAGCATTTGAATTATGTTATAAAATAGGTCCTGATAAGCTGCCTCCTAACAGTTATGATCTACAGACTAAGCCTATGTAATTTACTATGTCTCACCAAATTAGTGGTGTTAATTTTTTTGTTTATTTAATAGTTCCTAATGTTAAACAATGCCAGAGAAGACTACTTGTGCCAAGACACTCTCAGTCCAGAGTGGCCCAAGAACCTGGCACAAAGGTGGCTTAAAGACAGTGGCTTTGCACAGTCACCTTTCCTCAGAAGCCCTTAGTATTCATCTGCCATACTCAAGAATCTGGTCATTTGTGTTTATGCCCACACAGACACTGAGTAAGCATAGGTTCCTATTTTGAAAAAATTGGTCATATAAAATATGCTTATGGGACATTTTCAAATGGGTCTCATTCTGACCTTCATTTGTCCATGAGAAGTTTATGGTGTCATGTCTAACTGCTCCATTGTACTCTGTATACAATGTATGCATATGTATATTCAGGAAGTTTAAAAACAGAGCCACACTATGAAATCCTCAATCAGGTTTTGCCAGAACAAAGATTGCCTGAAAACAGAAGGAAAAATCAAGTAAGGATCTCAAGGCTTGGTACATAAGAACTGTATGTGCAAAACTTCAGGCACAAATTTGGAGGCCAGAGTGAAATTCTTTTAAACCACAAAGTAGTTTAATTTAGGAAAGGTTAGGTACCACAACTGCAACCCACCCAAAATACTTTTTATTTATCATTACTAGCTACTCATTATTATAGTATGGTTCATGTGAAATAAAGGAAGACATAGTCCCTGGCCCAAGGAGTTTACAGTAGGTCAGATTCGGTGACCATTACTTGCATTACTAGTACTCATGCATTAGGCTGGCAGAATCTGTCCCACTATAAATAATCTCAGGTTACTTCGGTTTTGTTAAAGAGGATATTTTTGAATGAAAAATAAGGATTAAATTATCCATGATCATTTTGTCAAACACATAGTAAATAATCTCCACCCCTAACCTGAATTTCAAAATGGAAGGATGGGAAATAGGGACTGTCAGAAACTGAGGTAGGGTGACCAGATGTCCCGATTTTATAGGAACAGTCCCGATTTTTGGGTCTTTCTTCTATAGGCTCCTATTACCCCCCACCCCGTCCCGATTTTTCACACTTGCTGTCTGGTCACCCTAAACTGAGGGCAAACTCAGGCAATGGAAGATGAATAAAGCAATGCAAGAAAAAGCAAGAGAATTTCCAGTGATCAATCAATATAATCTAATTAGAGCCATAATGTTATATCCAGTTTTCCTACCTAAGAACCATTAGCCATAACAACATATAAAGATCAGTGAGGTGGTGGGAAAGCAAAGATCAACAGAAAGTTCCATATTGTGTTCCTGTAGCACTGATTTTACTGGGATGCTCAAAAATGAATGGCTATCACGTATTTTTGCCACAGTTATGTCCCTGAGGATAATTTTATTTAAGGTCTATGCTAAATGACTTGACAGTAAAATTGTTTGGAAATTATAGTCCATGTTAAATAAAAACAACTACTAGAGTACTTTTGGACAGCACCTGATTACCACAGCCATTTTTTGAGTTGTCTGCCTAATGTATAATTCCTATAGTACCTGATGCCAGTGAACCTATTATTCTGAAGTTAAATCTTTATTGTGTCTGTTTTTCATTTTAAAAAGGGAGGAAACTAATTTTCTGGAACTGGTTTCTTGGAGGAAAAAAAGAGAGTTCATTACATTGCTAAAAGTGAAGTGTCTAGATCATTTTATGTATTGTATCTCCACATTGTCCTGCCCAATATCACCACACTTATCTGACCTTGTCACTTGGCAATGAACATGCTTTATTTGATGGCAATGAGAAAGGATATACTAGTAAAGTGGTACATAGCTATTAAGCCTCCAATACACATGAATCTGCTGATACTTAATTCACATATAACTGATTCTTTTTAAATCTTTCTAGTTGCTGTAATAATTTTTTATTAAGTTCCTATTGAATATCAAACTTTTGGGGGGGATTTAACAGACACCGTACTGGGAAGGTACTATTAAACAGGACTTGATTCTGATGTATAGTAATGCTCCTTTATACTACTCTGCCAATCTAAACGGGCCTTAAAGTCAGTGTAAATGTCTGAGAATGAAGGACTTCAATGTTCAGTGACTATGGCCCTGATCCAGCAAACTCTTACACATGATTGATTTTTATACAGGTGACTAATGCATAAAGTTAAAAATATTTTTTTTAATTATCACTATACAAAACTGAGAGGTTACTTACCTATGCAGTAGCTGGAATTCTTCAAGATGTTTTGTCCCTCTGGGGGCTCCACTTTATCTGAGTGATCCCATACACCTTTGATTGGAGACTTTTTGTCAGCAGTGTCAGTAGGCGCCTGCACATCACCCCACCTCGTGCTCTGGACTGAGGATATATGAGGAGAGGGTAGACCCATTGCCACTTCAGTTCCATCTCAACCATGACGTTGAAAGACAAGGACTCTGAAACAGAGAGGAAAGAAAGGCAGGCAGTTGAGTACCAAGAGGGACAAAACATCTCAAAGAACTCCAATTACAGTACAGAAAAGTAACCTCTCCAAGTTACCATGCATATGGGTGGCTCCACTTTAGGTGACTCTGGAGTAGTATGGAGGAGGGTGCTGAGGAGGAGAGAGGTTCAGAACAGTTTGAAGAAGAGCCTTGCCAAAGGCTGTGTCAGGTTTGGAAGCATGAAAAATAGCACAGTGCCTGGAAAAGGGGTGCATGGATGATCAGGTTGCAGCTTTGCAAATGTCTGCAATTGGTATGTTCTTAAGTAAGATTATAGAGGTGGACTGAGCCCTGGTGGATGGGCCACCACCCTAGGTGGAGGGTGCACCTCAGAAGCTTCACAACATGCTAAAATGTCTCCTGAAACCCATTTAGATAATCTTGGGATGGAAAGAGGAGCTCCCTTCCTTCTCTCTGCAATAGAGACAGAGTGTAGGGGAGGTTCTGAAGTGTTTAATCCTGTCAAGATAAAGGCAAGGATTCTTCATACACCTAGACAGATGGTGACCCTGAATAGTAGTACACGCAAAGAGTAGCTCTTGTGGCCAAGAAGGTCCAGCCATTTAAGTTCTTTATCATGAGGAGTAGATATCAGTGTTGTCGGTTTCTTTCATTAACTGTGTTGACCACCAGGAAGTTAGGGGTCAGATGATAAAGGTATTCTAAACACTTTGTCAGCCTTATTGCACATAGGTGAGATGGTAATTTATGTCTGCTATATGGTAAAAGCAGGTGTCAAGAGGCATCATTAATAGGCAAAGCTATCTTGCCTTGAGACATAGCATGCATGATATCAACCAAGGAGCACTGTGGTTCCTGTATCTCCTTTAGGGGAATTTGTAAAGACCTGACCATCCTTACCATCAATTCTTGGAAAACCTTGAAATAATCCATGTAGGATGACAGAGGGGGCGTAACTTCCTCATCTGGGAAGGGAGAGGATTTATTGGAAGGAGGTTCCGCCTCCTCAGGTCTTAGGCCTTGATCCTCCAAAAGATCTTCCCGGAGAAGAGGCTCCTTCCATAATGGTGGCTGCTCCTCTTGATGGGTCCTCTTTCATGAGGGCCCAAGGGTTCTAGAAATCCTAGTGTGGTGGAGTGTACAGAAAAGAAGATGGATCCCAAGGGAATCCTGCCAGCGTTGTTGGGTTATGTGTTAACTAGTTCCTGGGGTCTCATCTTCAGGATACACTACTGGGGAGGGAAACTCTAATGAGAAGGTGGTTGAATCTTGGATGGAGATATCTGATTCCAAGCATGTATCATCTCCTGATTTGAAGGCTAGGGTGTCAGTACCAGTAGCTGAGTTGCTACCAGCAGTTAAATGAACACCGACATCCACATCAGAACAGGCAACCAGGTTTTTGTGGGAGGGTGCAGCGGCAATGGTTGGTAAGTTGGTGCAGGTGGGTATGTTGGTACCAGCAGGAACACGTTCTTTATATCTCAATACAGGGGATTCAGGCGCTTTCACTCAGAGAGCCTCATGAGAGCGTAATGTGGTCTGTTCTGGTGATCCAGAGCAGAACTCAAGTTGAGGTGAATCACGCAGTATCAGGAGACAGTACGGATGTGTGGTCTTGTTGTTACAATTGGGCCTACAGATTTACCCAAATTATGAGCTCAACTGTAAAAAGTATGTAAAAGTTCATAAGACTTTGCAACTTATAACAACAAATGTTGATGGATAAAGAACAAAAAGAACAGCAAGAATAGACAGAGGCTAGTGGAGCAAGCTTCACTGTCATGGCTGCCACACACTCCCTCCCCCACACCATTTCCTGGGACCCTGGGCCTTAATCATCCTGATCCTGGTTAGAGTGGGCTAGAGAGAAGGATTCAGATGGCATGGCCACCCCCACCAGCTCCAGCTGAATCCCAGACGCCACCTGGGATGATAGTTATTACCATCTTTGATACCATCTAAAAGACTGTCAAACAGCAGTGGGGTTTTCCTTCTAAAAATTGTCTACCGCTAAAGAGAAAAGGAACAAGGGATGTGATTAAAATAACAGCCTTATTTAATGCTTTACATTTCAAATGCTTTAACTGTTTTTCCTTCTTTTCTGCATCTTTAATAAAAGGGTAAAAAGATATGTAATGATATCTTTGCCATAAATGCTAAGCAAGCTGAGCTCTCTGTATACCAAACTTTAACACTGTTTAATATTCAACAGTCACTGAGCTACGTTAATACCTTTAGCCCATTTGTTTATGCTCCTTATATCTGTGGCCCTCTGAGGGTGCCAGAGTTGGGACCGGTGGTGATTTCTTTGAGAAGTTCCTATGCCTGGAGGTCTGAGAAGGTGCCAACGATGGTCCCAAACAGGGTTACTTGGAAGTCTTTTTTGGTGATACTGGGCCCTTGGTATAGGAGGAGCCTCAGCAGTGGATCTATTCAATAGATCCTGCCTCTTCCAAAACTATAAATACTTCCCATCTCCAGCTAAACAGGTCATCATGAAAATTCATAGTGAACATTTTATTACGACTCCTTTTGGGTCTTAATCGAAATTCTACCCAGGCATATATTCCTGGTAGTTTCTCAGAATTATCTACCTTGGTGAAATCCTGGCCCCTTTGAAGTAAAATGACAAAACTACCACTGACTTCAATGGGGCCAGGATTTCACTGCTAGATTTTACTCCATGGATTATATTTTCAAAGCATACATTTCAACAGTATTCTATGTCCTGGGAGCCCCATGCCAGCACTACCAGCACAACATGCAGCCGGTCATTTTTGCACTGGCTCGAATAATCATGTTACCTCCCTTCCTTTGTGGCTTTTTCTTTTTCTCCACATATGTATTTATGTTGTAAACTTCTGGCAGAGGAATATAAACAAAATTCCTATCTGTAAAGCACAGACAACATTGCTGATGCAATACAAACACATTAAGAAAAAACACTAATATTATGCCTGCCCTGTGTTCTTTACATTACCTCTCTATAAAATACTGGACTGATTTAAAGTTTTCCTTGCTGGTTTTTAAAGCCCTCAGTCTAGTGTGGGCCATCATTATATTTGATACTTCCTGGTTATCTCTGCTCTGATACTCGTGGTCTGTCTAGAGATCCCACCATTGTTTCTCAGCTGTCAGTGTGACCATGCTTTCGCTGTGGAGAGCACTAGCATATGAAACCTGTTTTCCCATCTCTGTCAATTTTTTGTCCTGGCCCTGTTATTTGGTTTAATCTAGATTAATTTTAAAAGGAGCTAACTTGTGCTTTTATTGTATTTGAATTAATATAAGATGCTATGCAGTAAAATCAAACGGCTGGGATACTGAAAGGAGCAAGTTTAAAAAAATACTATTTTAATATTATAACTACAAATAATTATCCAGCTGTTAAAAATATGCTACTGTATTTAAGTCTATAATTTCTATGAATGGGCAGCTCAGATCTTTTCCTAACTAATGTTTGTGTGTAGTTTTACTGCAGGATTTCTGATTACAGAACACCAGAGAAATATAAACCATACTTGTTTTCACCGAGTGACTGTCCTATACCATACCTCCTTAACCAAACAGCATGAAACACTCCCACCATGTTCTAATGAACACTATAGCTTGAATATCACCGCATACACATATAGTAAATATCTTCCTCTGTATAGTCAGAAACATATCTGCTGATTTTATTGACAAAAATAAGTTTTTACGGCATCTTACTGCTGTTAGATGCAATAGAACCAATACTGCTAAGTGCTTGTGAGCTGGATTCTATTCATTCTTGTGCATGATGGATAGAATTGTTTACTAAGCTTTACTCAGCTAATCTTTGCAAACCCATTGAAGAAAATATAGAGTTGCACAGGCATACTAAAGCCCTAACTTGCACTGCAGTTTCTTTATAACTGTGATAAAATGTAAGGAAAGAACTCCATTTCACTGTTCATTCTCAGAGAGAGTTTTGCTGGGCTGGCACTCAGGACACATTTTTCTCCCGCTTTTAAATTGCGCTTTTTATTCTGGAATTGCTGAGACATAGCCAATGTGAAACCTCATTTTGCCATTTTTAGTCATTTTTCAGATTAGCTATACTCTAAATGTTCTTGAAAAGGGTAAACTCTTCCCAACTCCATTGTTTATAAAGCACAAGCACTCACACTGTGCGTGCTGCAGCCTCTTTTACACCTGACCTACTATTGTTTCCTGCCCTACCGTCACAGCTCAAAGAGAAGAACAGAAGATAAGCACCGATACAGTAGAGTGGCTACAGGCTATTAAAAGCTACATTAAATAAATGACCTATTGTTAGCTATCAGTTGAATCGATGCCAACCAGCTAAATTAATCACTTTGAAAACCTAAACAAAAAGGGGTTTAATTTGACATGACTGTTTGACTTTCCACTTTTTTGTACTTTGCCTGGTATGTTATGCCTGATTTACATACCATACCGGCCAAAGTACAAGCACTACACATCTGTTTTTTTGCCAGCCCCTCGCTAATGTATCAAACTTATATTATTTACTATTAGAAATGTGAAGCATGGTTCCATAAATCTACAAAAAAAGCCCCCTGATAACTGACGAATAAAATCTCTCCATTCTCTTAAAACATTTGACTGTTTTTCTTTACTCTTTATGCAGTAAAAGAGCCCAGAGGGATATTGAACAAAGATAACTAAATTATTTCAGGTCATTTAGCAGTTTGTGTGTTCTCTACAATCTCCTGGAAAAAGTGAAGGGGCGGGGAAGTAGGGTTATGGCAATAAAATATATAGTTAAGCCAAATTCACTATAAAAATAAGATGTTAATGCAGAAGTAAATCATTAGTCTAGCAAGCAAAGTTGGTAGGCGGGCGGCTGTCTGACCATTTAAAATTTTGCATTTCTCCACTTCAGCTGGTTTCCCCTTTTTACATGCTACTTATAACAAACACTCGAGGCCAAATTTTCCTCTCAGTCACAGAATGCAACCACGTTGGTATCAGTGACTGACCTGGTGTAACTGAAAGTAGGATTTGGCCCTTTACTTTTATACCACATCTTTCATGCAAGGATCTCAAAGAACTAGAGACTGATTCAAACCAAATACCCAGATCCAAACACTCCCAAATTTTGAGAAGGTTCAGATCAGGCTTGGCAGCCCAGCCCTGTCCCAGATATACATCAGGCACATCTTCCAAGAACCAAGAGGTGCAGATTTTTGTAAGTATATTTTCCCAGTCTGATTATTTACATAGAAGGGGAACAAAAAAAAGAAGATTCAAAAATACTGCAAATTGTCTTGGGTTTGCTTCAAAATCAGTCTGATTTACAATAGTCATATAATTGTGGTTTTAGAGTCTAAGTAAGAACCCAAACAGTTCTGAATATTTTCATTTAGTTTTCTACTCTATGAAAACCCAGATGCATCATTAGTTTTTCCTGAGGAAAAAAAGGTTCTCAGGAACTTAACTCAGTTAAAACTTCAGTTCTAGCAAAATTAAAATAAAATATTACTAATATACCTGTTATTTAACCAGTTTACTACTTTACTACTATTCTAATTACTACTAAACAATAGAATATCTTTTGTTTTTTAAACTGATACCTCATTCTGTTTATATCAAGAGACACATTTCTTGCACTATTTGAGAGAAACTAAAATTGTTCATAAATAAGGCAATGGGGAATAATTAAAAGTTGATAAAAACTTAGGAATGGTTATGTTCTTGAAAAGGGTTATGTTCATGTAGAAAGGTATAGAAAGACAAAGTGACTTACATTATAGCCGTTTCCTCACAGAAGATTCCCCTATCCTCTCAAAGTCAGAGGAAAGATGCCATAGTGGAAGACAGAATTTACTCTTGAACAGCATGGATGTAACACAGATGTTCTGAAACTCCTGTTCCAGATTGACTCTATGGGCTGAAAAGCAGAGATAGCTGCTCCCCACAGGGGAATTAGATTTGTGTCAGTGAAGTTTAGTAAGACTTTGTTGGTGAGCAGGCATTTACCTAAAACCACAATTTTCTGTTACCATTAATAGTAGGGCTGTTGATTAATCGCAGTTTTAATCACAATGTTAAAAAAATATCTTGTGACGCCAGCTACAACAGTGCCATGAGAACCCCCGTTCTCACTTTCAGGTGACATTGTGAACAAGAAGCAGGCAGCATTATCTCCTGCAAATGTAAACAAACTTGTTTGTTTGAGTGACTGGCTGAACAAGAAATAGGACTGAGTGGACTTGTAGGTGCTAAAGTTTTACATTGTTTTATTTTTGAATGCAGTTATTTTTTGTACATCATTCTACATTTCTAAGTTCAATTTTCATGATAAAGAGATTGCACTACAGTACTTGTATTAGGTGAATTGAAAAATATGATTTTTTGTTTTTTACTGTGCAAATATTTGTAATAAAAAATATAAAGTGAGCACTGTACACTTTGTATTCTGTATTATAATTGAAATCAATATATTTGAAAATGTAGAAACTATCCAAAAATATTTAAATAAATGGTATTCTATTGTTGTTTAACAGTGCGATTAATTGCAATTAGATTTTTTTAATCGGTTGACACCCTAATTAATTGTGTCAAGTATCAGAGGGGTAGCCGTGTTAGTCTGGATCTGTAGAAGCGACAAAGAGTCCTGTGGCACCTTATAGACTAACAGACGTATTGGAGCATAAGCTTTCATGGGTGAATACCCACTTCTTCGGATTCTTCAGATAATTAATTGTATTGACTACAAAAACAGAAAGGAAGGATGATTATAGGGCAGCAGGTTCTCAAACTGTGGGTTGGGACCCTAAAGTGGGTCACGACCCTGTTTTAATGGGGTCGCCGGGGCTGGCTTAGATTTGCTGGAGCCAGGGGCTGACGCCGAAGCCCGAGCCACACCATCTGGGGCTGAAGCCTTCAGATTTCGGCCCTGGGGCTCAGATTACAGGCCCCCTGCCTGGGGCTGACACCCTCAGACTTCAGCTTTGGCCCCCCAACCTGGGGCAGTGAGACTCCGGCTTTGGCTTTAGACCCCCCACCCGGAGCGACAGGGCCTGGGCAGGCTCAGGCTTTGGTGCCCCTTCCTGGGGTTGTGTAGCTATTTTTGTTTTCAGAAAGGGGTCACGGTGCAATGAAGTTTGAGACCCCTGTTATAGGGTCTGGAATGGTTGGGGAGAAGCAAGTCCTGAACTGATTCACTGCCTTTAATTTTCCTTTCTGACATTCCAGAATGTTTAGGGGAAAGGGACAAAAAAATGAAATTCTACGGTTAAGAAGTTGAAATTCTCCCATCTTACCACAGAGTGTCACACTCACCCCACACAGCACTGTGCTGCAATGCACTTCTACAGGGTAGGAAAAGAACATTTCTAAAGGAATCAGCCTCTAAGGGCTTGTCTACATGGAGACTTAGTGTGCAGCAAGCCACAGTGTAAATCTACAGTGCACTAGCCTGACGCACAGTAACTGGCCACATTGACCCTACTACTGCATACTAAAAGTTCCCTAGCGTGACTTTCTTTTCAGTGCACTTAGTGCCCACATATATATGGCAAAAACAAGTCAGGGATTTGGATATACTGATTTTAGATTATAATAGGTAATTAGGTTGCAGAAAACCTAAAGTAATACATATTAAAATCGATTTACTAGTTTTGGCTTACAAGGATTGTCCCATAATTGCCCCAGATGCAAAGAGTGTGATTGTGACAAGCCTGTGCATGTGCTGCACAATGAGGGAGGGAGAGTTCTTTGCATACTCCCACACAGTGCTCTAAATTCCTATGTACACAAGCAGTGCTTACCCAAGGGAACAGTCCCTTCCCATTGACAACTCAGGGGTAGAGATAATTATATTTAATCTATTATGCAGAATTCCCTATGGCACATCTAGAGCCATATAAAGTCCTTATGTGGAAGCACACTTTAGATAAGTGGTCCCTAAACTTTTGAAGCTCACACCCCCCCTCACCCCTGTTCGCACCCCGCCTGGAACCAGGGCTAGGAGCAGGGATGCGGCCTGGGGAGGGGGGGACACAGATGGGGTAAGGGGGCCACAGCTGGGGGTGGGGGTGGGGCCAGGAGCTGTGGCCCAGGGCCAAGGCTGGGGGCGGGGCAGAGCTACAGCTGGGCTGCAGTAGGGGCCAGCGGCCAGGTGCGGCTCCAATCCCAGCCCCATCCCTGCCCCCAGCCTCAGCCCTCGACAGGGAACGGAGCCATGGCTAGGGGCCGAGGCTGGGAGCAGAGATGGGGCCGGGAGTGGAACTGCAGCCGGGCCATGGTGGGGGCTGGCAGCCGAACCACTGGCCAGGTTTGGAGCCATGCCAAGGCTGGGGACTGGGCCAGTCACAGGGCCGGGAGCCGGGGCCATGGTTGAGGGTAGTGCAGGAACAGAGCTGTAGGCACGGTAGTGCTAGGTGGGGCTCCCTCCCCCATAGGGGCTGGCCCAGGCCTGCTGCACCCTCCCCCCCCCCCCCCAATTGTTCCTCTATACCCCCGCCCCGCGAGGCATGCGCCACAGTTTGGGGACCTCTGCTTTAGAGCTATGAAATACTGCTGATTTCGTGTATTTCTCTACCCCAGTGAACATCTGTCTACATCACAAAAACCAGCACTTTCTGGAGTATTTCAGCAAAATTGATAATCTTTGCTCAATAGCAGTCCAGAAAGCAAACAGCAGGGCTGTTGCATGTTAGGAGTGAGATGCATTGACAGAGATATGTTGGAACGAGAGCATAACGGCGCCCCACACTTCATCTCATTACTGCTCTGATGGCATGAGCAAAAAGTCCAAATTTAAGACAGACAAATATTTAAGGATGAAAAATCTCATGAATCTCTGGGGGTGGGGGATGCTAATTTACGTTGTGTGTGGAGTTAGGAGACCTTTTATAAAACCTCTTGTTTGGCCTTCGCTGATTCTGAGGTATTTTTGTTGGGCACAAAACTCTATAAACCAGCCACTACTAACAGTTTCCTTGTGTGAAGGGCTCGGTTTCAGACTGCAGCACAGCTCATAGCGCAAGTCCAAAATAAATAGTCCCAATAAAAGAAAATTGAAAAATAGCTCCCCTATAATCACATAATTAGTGGTACAACTTGTTAACCACTTCTGTGAAAGCAATTTAAAAATGTTCACCATTCACATTGTCTAACACATCATTGAGCCAACTGCTTGAAAACTAAGTATTGGTTAAATTAGATCTGATCTGTACTCTAGTTACTGACACTGGGGGAAATCCTGCCTTCTCTCTGCAGACATAGGAGCCTCCAGAGGTGCCATAGGAAATATACATCCTCAGCATGCTGGCTCACTTTGCCATAAGAACATTTGGATGATGGGGCAGTGGTGTGGCATAGATTCAAGCCCCTCTGGGCACAAAGTCGACCAACCAGCCCACCCATGAACTGATCTGCACTCATAAAGGGGAGGAAACTACCCTGCTGGGAGGAAGTAAGGGCCATTGAGATGGGTCTAGGAGAGGAAAGTGTCCTTTCATAACTCCTAAACACAGCTCATTTACTCAAGATGCATGCAGGATTCAAGATTTACCCCATAATTAGCTGATCAGACAAGTGGAATTCTGTAAGAGGGTGTAAAGCAGTGGAAAGAGACTGCATACTGTGCTGCCATAATTTGCATTTGGTCAGGATGAAATTCACAGCAGCAAGCTAGATGTCCAGGACACAGTCTGTTCCAAGCTCTACCATAGAAGAATCACTGTGTGACCCTGAGCAAGTCACAGATGAGTCTCTCTGTGCCACAGTTTCCCCATCTGTACAATGGGGATAGTAATACATGCCTACCTGACGAAGGCATTGCGTTCATTAATGTAGGCAAGGGGCTCAAATACAATTGCCATAGTATAGAAATATTTATAAATAAATACAAAATTATAAAACTGGAGCCTGTTTGCAAACCAAAGTCATTAAGGACATCTGTTTAGATAGCTAATCTCCCCATAACAAAAACACAAAACAAAAACAAACAAAAAACCACTGTCATTGGAGCTACAAGTCTAATTAAATGAAATCTATCAAAAGGAGGACTTCCACTCACCCTACAATTGCCAGCCTTAACTGTGGAAAGATGAGTCTTCTGGTGTGCTGATTGCCACATGCATAATCTTTTCTCCCACGAATCATAGAAATATAACCAGAAGGGACCATTCATCCCCCTGTAATGAGATACCAACATCCCACTTTGTCATAACTTAGAAACATAATGAAAAATAGATTAAAAAATGCAGAATATCTAAAGCATTTAGTGAAAAAAATGTTAAAGTTTAGTAGAATCAATAATGTATACAGGACAACTTGTGCTACTGTAGAATTATTCAGTTCACAAAGGCCTTCATACTGGAAAGGATCTTTAGGTTTACTGGGATCTGGGGCTCTATCTTGAATTATTAGGCACCTATTTTCACCTAATTTCAGCACTGGTCTGCACTCCAGCTGCACAATCTGAAGTATTTATATCAACATAAAAAAGGACCGGCATCAAAACAGTTAGCCTTTGTAGGAAGAGAGCTTTCCATTGTTTCCCCTGTGTCACTGTTACTGTAAGATTGTGTTTCCAAGTGTGTGGGACATCCCCTGTGGGGCGGGGAGGCGTGAAGGACGGACCTCTCAATACAAACTTTTTTTTTTTTTTTAAATAATGAAAGCTAAGAAAGTCTCTAGATGTTATGGCTCTGAAGAAAGCCTTCAGAGCATGAAATGGGTACAAGGGCTTGTCTACACTACAGAGCCGGTGCTGGTATTGTGATGCCTGCGAGTCCCCCAGCAGTGTAAACCAACAGGAGTTATTTTGCTGGCATAGCTTTACCACCTACCTGAACATTAAGTCAGCCAACAGAAACACTCTGCTGTTGCCATAGTTGTGTCTACACTGGAGCTTTTGCTGGCATACCTATGTTTGCTAGAGGGGTTGATTTTTTACACTCCTAGCCAAAATAGCTGGCAAAACTTTGTACTGTAGACTAAGCCCAACTGAGGGAGAGATGTCTGAGTTTGCAAAAAGCCGGAAACTATAGCTCTGAGGTGAGAGCTCAACTACTTCACTGCTCAAAACATGTAAGAAAGGAGCAGTAAGATTTATACCAGCATTTCCTGAAGCGGAGGACGAGGGGAGTGTGATGAACTAGCTGGAGGAAGGTGGAGATGATATATAAATTTTATATTTATACAACACATACCAGAGCTGAAAGGTGGAAAAAGGGGGTGGTATTTATTGGTTTCATTTTCCTGATGGGGACTCAGATTTCAAAAGTTCGGGAAATGCTATAGTAGGAAGATGTAATGAATCAGTGGCCACAGAGACTTCAGTCACTAGCTACTCCCGACAAAACAGTTGCCTGGTAGTAAAGCAGATATGGTACCCATGTCCATCAGATCTATAAACCCAGTCCTTTGCCAATTGGAGTAAAAGAAGAATCTTTATTAGTAATACTAGTATTGGAGCTCAAATAATATGTTGTACTTATGTAGTGCCTTCTATCCAAGTAATGCAACATGAACTAATTAACCTTAAATAGCTGGATCTAAACCAAGGGGCTCACTCCTGCAAGAGATAAGAATGATCACAAGCATCACCACTTTCAGAACTAACTCCAGAACTCATTTCTTTTGACCTAGCTTTCCCTCTTATGCTCTTTTCGCAGACACACAACACCACACACACGCACACTAAATAAATTAAGCTACTTCTCCTACATTCTGGGAAGAAAGAAAGAGAAAGATATATTGTTATTGCTATTTCTGGGAAGCTACTTGGGAAGCTCTCAGATATTTCAGTGATAGGGGCCATATAAGTTCCTAGATAGATTGTACAAGTAACTGTGCAAAATAATTGTATTCAGAGAAGTGGCTACTGGGATTGAGGTCTACATGAAACAGCATTCTGGCTCACACAACCCTTATGATAAGTTTGGAGACAGTCAAACCAATTTCCAAGCAAATGGCAAGCCAAACATATTAAATACATCTCACTGAGGCCAGTTGTTCAGTCTCCATTAGTTCAAGTGTTCTTCCATCTTAAAATGGCTTTAGTCTACCTTGGAACCCAAATCAAATTGAACAATATAATTTGGCTTCAGTGATTAACATGAAAATAAATACAGCATCTAAAAGAGCTAATGGAAATACATGATGTAGGGTAAGTATTACCACATGTTGTTTGTGGAGGAAGGTAACAGGAATGGAATGGATAACGCATACACCCTCCCCAGAAATACATCATTCAACAAAATAGTTTTGAAGCAATAGGAGTCACAAGGGAGGTCAGAGTTTAGACTAAAATTCTTCCTCTAGAGGAGTTACTTTTAAAACTCTCTGCCTATTAATTAAGACTAGCTCTACTTCTACAACTGCCTACTACTAAGGATAATCACTGTATAGGACCTGATTGCCAGCTGATGGCTCTCCCTATAGATTTTCCAATACAAACATTATTATTAGAGTCACTAAAAGTGCTGCTGATCACAGATCTGAAGCAGAATCAAAGGCAAAACCAATGAATGGGCTCATTGGTCACATTTCCAGGTGACGTGTTTCTCCCACACTATTGCTCCCTCCCTGGCCTGCACATACCTGTGCTTGTAATTGACTTTCCTGCCAGTATAGTTGTTTTTAACTTGTAGCTTTTTAGAAAAGTGAAATCGGAACCTATTAAATGCTCCTATTTTACCATTTGTAAGTGAAACTAAAAGTCAAATAAATCCTTCTATGAGAGCTGCTTAGCGGAGAAGAGAAGAAATCCCAGGGTGTAGGGGAGTTCAATAGGTTTCCCCTGTATTTGCTGCTACATGTAAACTCCAGTTATCACATTCAAGTAATCTGAATTTTTAAACTGTACCCCAAATTGAAATATGTACAGAAATAAATGTCATTTATCCAAAACTGTGATTATCACAAGGTTTCAGATGACTTTGTGGCATTCAAATATTTGGGGTTTACCTGTATATACCAGTTAAAATATTTTAAGTAGTGAAAAGATGGACATTATGCTGTTTTTCTCTCTCTCTCTCTCTTTATAAGACAAATCTCATTGGCATAAATTAGATGATCTGGTGACTTCATACCCTTACTTCTTTGGAGTTGTAAACACATATATGACAACAATAAAAGCCATCTAGAGCCTGGTTTGGGATGGCAAGGTTAAAATTTTTCAAAAATTAGAGGACATGCTTCACAAAAGCTAATTTTGCAAGTGGGAACATGCATGCACAAGCTCCTATTAACTAATTTGTCTATGGAAACTAGGAGAATGTGTGGAACAATCTGCATGCATTTATCTACCTACTGCTGAGCTTCCAATTGGTGGAAATTTGGCCCTTAATGTTCAATCATGCTACAATGGAGGATTCAAAACATACAGGAAAAGAGAAAGCAGCAAGATTTGCTCTTCCACTAGAAATCTGTCCTCTGAGAAAATAAAAGCACAAAACATAGCCAAAAGCATGAAGCATGAGGTTCTATGATTTAATACTTGAGGCCTCCCATCCATTTACCAGCTAATAGACACAAGTGTCTATGGAAAAAGAGAGCACAAGTCTACTACAAAAATGATAGGACCATCGCACCTTGGAAAATGATCAGTAAAGATTTACACTTATATTTTTGTTCACTATTTTATCTGATTTGGCAACGTACCCACATTTTCTTTGAATTATCAGTGAATTTAGCAAAGGCTTTCCAAGGTGCTTACTACAACACAATTTCAAAACTTTTTTAAAATGTGAATTTTGTTAAAATCAAGAACCTTTCCTGTGAAGTATTGGTTTCTACAAATCAGCATTTTCCAGTAAAATACGTAATTCAAAAAATTCCACATCAGCTCTATTCACAGCACCTTGAGGGATTCATTGTCATTACTTTCAAATTGATAGTGGATAAATGTTCCGCTTTGTTTGAGTATAACTTTTAATGTAGTGATAAAAAGTCATAGGATGTTGAAATGTGAAAAAAAGGTTTTAGTTATTTAAAATGAGGTTGAAAATAAGCTGTAGAATTCTAGTATTTCCTGATATCTAGTTATTATAGGAATATAATTATATATGATTATAGTAATATCACACATGTATCATATCAATACATAGATAGATATCAGTCTTCAGAGTTTAATTTTAGGGACATTTTAAATGCATCTGACCTCTGGCTTTTGACAATCCTTTAAATTTATGAAAGTTCACCAAGAGAATTAAAAAGGCATATAAGGAAATGAAACATGTTCAGTTTGAGGTTTGCGGAGAACACATCAAGTATTTTATATTTTACAAATATTGTAAAATCCCATCTGGTGTTTGAGAAGTATTTTACTATCTCCTGCTGGGTGAGGCAGACATTGGTTTGCATGTCTGCATGTTCCCAAAATATTAGAAAAAAAATCTGATGGATGTGGACCAAGCATAGCAAAATACAATACCACAGTTCCATTATTCTGTGTTCAGGAATGAAGACAAACGTCCCCAGCTTCAGAAAAGTTTTACTTAATGGGATTTTTTGTGTGGAAAATGTGAGGAGTAATATTTCTCCAAGTAATACAGTGTTCAACATCTTAGAATCATAGAATCTCAGGGTTGGAAGGGACCTCAGGAGGTCATCTAGTCCAACCCCCTGCTCAAAGCAGGACCAACCCCAACTAGATCATCCCAGCCAGGGCTTTGTCAAGCCTGACCTTAAAAACCTCTAAGGAAGGAGATTCCACCACCTCCCTAGGTAACCCATTCCAGGGCTTCACCACCCTACTAGTGAAAACGTTTTTCCTAATATCCAACCTAAACCTCCCCCTCTGCAACTTGAGACCATTACTCCTTGTTCTGTCATCTTCTACCACTGAGAACAGTCTAGATCCAGCCTCTTTGGAACCCCCATTTAGGTAGTTGAAAGCAGCTATCAAATCCCCCCTCACTCTTCTCTTCTGCAGGCTAAACAATCCCAGTTCCCTCAGCCTCTCCTCATAAGTCATGTGCTCCAGCCTGCTAACCATTTTTGTTGCCCTCCATTGGACTCTTTCCAATTTATCCACATCCTTCTTGTAGTGTGGGGCCCAAAACTGGACACAGTACTCCAAATGAGGCCTCACCAGTGCCGAATAGAGGGGAATGATCACGTCCCTCGATCTGCTGGAAATGCCCCTACTTATACAGCCCAAAATGCCGTTAGCCTTCTTGGCAACAAGGGCACACTGTTGACTCATATTCAGCTTTTCGTCCACTGTAACCCCTAGGTCCTTTTCTGCAGAACTGCTGCCCAGCCATTCGGTCCCTAGTCTGTAGTAGTGCATGGGATTCTTCTGTCCTAAGTGCGGGACTCTGCACTTGTCCTTGTTGAACCTCATCAGATTTCTTTTGGCCCAATCCTCTAATTTGTCTAGGTCCCTCTGTATCCTGTCCCTACCCTCCAGCGTATCAACCACTCCTCCCAGTTTAGTGTCATCTGCAAACTTGCTAAGGGTGCAGTCCACACCATCCTCCAGGTCGTTGATGAAGATATTGAACAAAACCGGCCCCAGCACCGACCCTTGGGGCACTCCACTTGATACCGGCTGCCAACTAGACATGGAGCCATTGATCACTACCCGTTGAGCACGACCATCCAGCCAGTTTTCTATCCACCTTACCGTCCATTCATCCAGCCCATACTTCTTTAACTTGCTGGCAAGAACACTGTGGGAGACTGTATCAAAATCTTTGCTAAAGTCAAGAAATAGCACATCCACTGCTTTCCCCTCATCCACAGAGCCAGTTATCTCATCATAGAAGGCAATTAGGTTAGTCAGGCATGACTTGCCCTTGGTGAATCCATGCTGACTGTTCCTGATCACTTTCCCCTCCTTTAAGTGGTTCAGAATTGATTCCTTGAGGACCTGTTCCATGATTTTTCCAGGGACTGAGGTGAGACTGACTGGCCTGTAGTTCCCCGGATCTTCCTTCTTCCCTTTTTTAAAGATGGGCACTACATTAGCTTTTTTCCAGTCATCCGGGACCTCCCCTGATTGCCATGATTTGTCAAAGATAATGGCCAATGGCTCTGCAATCACATCGGCCAACTCCTTTAGCACCCTCGGATGCAGTGCATCCGGCCCCATGGACTTGTGCTTGTCCAGCTTTTCTAAATAGTCCCGAACTACTTCTTTCTCCACAGAGGGCTGGTCACCTCCTCCCCATACCGTGCTGCGGAGTGCAGCCGCCTGGGAGCTGACCTTGTCTGTGAAGACAGAGGCAAAAAAAGCATTGAGTACACTAGCTTTCTCCACATCCTCTGTCACTAGGTTCCCTCCCTCATTCAGCAAGGGGCCCACACTTTCCTTGACCTTCTTCTTGTTGCTCACATACCTGAAGAAACCCTTCTTGTTACTCCTAACATCTTCGGCTAGCTGCAACTCCAAGTGTGATTTGGCCTTCCTAATTTCACTTCTGCATGCCTGAACAATATTTTCATACTCCTCCCTGGTCATTTGTCCAATCTTCTACTTCTTGTAAGCTGCTTTTTTGTGTTTAAGATGAGCAAGGATTTCACTGTTAAGCCAAGCTGGTCGCCTGCCATATTTACTTTTCTTTCTACACATCGGGATGGTTTGTTCCTGCAACCTCAAAAAGGATTCTTTAAAATACAGCCAGCTTTCCTCGACTCCTTTCCCCCTCATGTTATTCTCCCAGGGAACCTTGCCCATCAGTTCCCTGAGGGAGTCAAAGTCTGCTTTTCTGAAGTCCAGGCTCTGTATTCTACTGCTCTCCTTTCTTCCTTGTGTCAGGATCCTGAACTCGACCATCTCATGGTCACTGCCTCCCAGGTTCCCATCCACTATTGCTTCCTCTACTATTTCCTCCCTGTTTGTGAGCAGCAGGTCAAGAAGAGCTTTTCCCCTAGTTGGTTCCTCCAGCAATTGCACCAGGAAATTGTCCCCTACACTTTCCAAAAACTTCCTGGATTGTCTGTGGACCGCTGTATTGCTCTCCCAGCAGATATTGGGGTGATTAAAGTCACCCATGAGAACCAGGGCCTGTGATCTAGTAACTTCTGTTAGTTGCTGGAAGAAAGCCTTGTCCACCTCATCCCCCTGGTCTGTAGCAGACTCCCACCACGACATTACCCTTGTTGTTCACACTTCTAAATTTAATCCAGAGACTCTCAGGTTTTTCTGCAGTTTCATACTGGAGCTCTGAGCAGTCATACTGCTCTCTTACGTACAACGCAACTCCCCCACCTTTTCTGCCCTGCCTATCCTTCCTGAACAGTTTATATCCATCCATGACAGTACTCCAATCATGTGAGTTATCCCACCAAGTCTCTGTTATTCCAATTACATCATAATTCCTTGACTGTGCCAGGACTTCCAGTTCTCCCTGCTTGTTCCCCAGGCTTCTTGCATTTGTGTATAGGCATTTAAGATAACTCACCAATTGTCCTGCTGTCCCAGTATGGGGCAGGAGCCCTCCCCTCTTGCACTCACCTACTTGTGCTTCCTCCCGGTATCCCACTTCCCCACTTACCTCGGGGCTTTGGTCTCCTTCCCCCAGTGAACCTAGTTTAAAGCCCTCCTCACTAGGTTAGCCAGCCTGCTTCCAAAGATGCTCTTCCCTCTCTTCGTCAGGTGGAGCCCATCTCTGCCTAGCATTCCTTCTTCTTGGAACACCATCCCATGGTCAAAGAATCCGAACCCTTCTCTCCGACACCATCTGCGTAGCCATTCGTTGACTTCCACGATTCGACGGTCTCTACCCCGGCCTTTTCCTGCCACAGGGAGAATGGACAAGAACACCACTTGCGCCTCAAACGCCTTTATCCTTCTTCCCAGAGCCACGTAGTCTGCAGTAATGCGCTCAAGGTCATTCTTGGCAGTATCATTGGTGCCCACGTGGAGAAGCAGGAAGGGGTAGCGATCTGAGGGACTGATGAGTCTCGGCAGTCTCTCCATCACATCATGAATCCTAGCCCCTGGCAAGCAGCACACCTCTTGGTTTTCCCGGTCAGGGTGGCAGATAGATGACTCAGTCCCCCTGAGGAGAGAGTCCCCGACCACCACCACCCTCCTCCTCCTCTTGGGAGTGGTGGTCGTGGAACCCCCATCCCTAGGACTGTGCATCTCATGCCTTCCAGTCAGTGGAGTCTCCTTCTACTCTGTTCCCTCAGATATATCATTCACTCCACTCTCTGCACTAGTACCTGTGGAGAGAACATGAAAACGGTTGCTCATCTGAATATGCGTTTCTGGTACATGGACTTGTCTCATACTCTTTCCTCTTCTGGAGGTCACATGCTGCCAATTATCCTCACTGGCCTTCTGTCCCCACTGCGTAGCCTGCTCTGAATCCTCAGAACACTGTGCCCGCTGAAGCCTATCCTGACGTCTATCCAGGAACTCCTCATTTTCTTTTATGGAACGCAGGGTTGATACTCATTTCTCCAGACCTTGAATCTTCTCCTCCAATATGGAGATCAGCTTGCACTTTGTACAGACAAAGTCGCTTCTATCCTGTGGAAGAAAGACAAACATGGCACATCCTGTGCAGGTCATGACAGCGGATCGCTCAGCATCCATAGTCCCTTCCTTCGAAGAGTTTCCTCACTTGTGGCAGAAGCTACTCAGGGAACCTGCAAGGGGGATGCCGCAGTAGGCTCTCTCCAGGCGAACTCCCAGGCTAACTCCACCTGTTTGCTTCTCTGCTATTCGCTGCTCAGCTGGTTCGCAGCTGACTGACTGTCTTTTTAGAAGAGCCCCAAGGGTCCTGTATTTGCGTCTGCTTTACCTGGAGCAATTCCTCTCAAACTCCCCCATTTGCAGCTCCTGTTCGCAAAGCTCCCTGGTCGCTTGCTCACTGCTTTATAAAGCCCTGGCGTGCCTGATTGATTAGCCCCGCCCCCTGGTGTAGAAGCTCACAGCTTCCAACTGCCAGCCACAGCACACGGTCCTGCAAACAAACAAACAAACAAATGAACAAACAGACAGACACAAGTACCCCCAAACACACACTACAGACAGCCACTTACCCCGAGGGTCCTGTATTTGCTCCTGCTTTACCTGGAGCAATTCCTCTCAAACTCCCCTGTTTGCAGCTCCTGTTCGCAAAGCTTCCTGGTCACTTGCTCACTGCTTTTGAACAAGATAAATGGTTATGAGCAATAAATAATTTCTGATTCAGTTATACATTTTGTTTTCTAGAGAATTCATTCAGAAAATGTAAAATAAAAGATATTCCATTTTGATATATACACTTTTCTTCTTTGTGCAGCTCACATTGCCTATTAATCACATGCAAGTCACTACCTCCCAATATTCTTCTAGACTTTGGATCCTGCTTTATGTGCATTTTATCCAATTTCATCTGAAATAAATAAGAAACCCACTTCTGATCTCATTTACACTGGGTATACACTGGTTAACTCCCTTCAGAGTTTATTACACTAACAGAAGTAAGTGGAGACTCAGGCCTGAGTGTGGGATGGTTACATTTGATAGATATCTGAATTAGCTGCTGTGTATCACTGTTTAATAAAGAGAGCCAGCTCTTCAAACTTACGTGACAGTGATACTGCAGCTATTATACAAAAAGATATTTGAATAACTTAAGAAATTATTTGATAACATTCAACATTTTCAAGCCAAAAAAGTCTAGTGTTTTGGCTCAGAATAGTTTTTTTTTTTTTAAATTACTGTCCTCATTTTTTATAAAATTTAGAAGGTCAAAATCAAAACTAAATGTTCCAAAGTTACTGAAACAAAATATATTGATTAACCCCATTTTTTTTCCAGATTGTTGGTTCACAAAATTGAGATTTTCACTTTTCATCCTGATTTGGAATGGGGAAAATTTCTGAAATCTCAAATTTTTTTCTGGGATGGAAAAACGGTTTCCTGCCCGGCTGTAGCTACGAATTCAATTTAAACAAATTGTCTCTCTGGAAGGGAGTCTTGTCTACATTAAAAAACAGACAGTGTCCTTGTAACAAACTAATTCCTTGAGAACTGAGTAGTATTTGATTTATCTGGATATTTTAAAATATTCAGTATGTTTGGACTAGTCATCTTATTTCTTTTACCAAACATCTCTGCTTTAAGGCAGCAATTCATTTCTGAATACTTTATGAAAGATTCATCAAATTATATGCAATTGATGTTAGTCTACTTCTGTCAGTCAAAAAAAAAGTATTCCATGTGGAAAAATAAAGACTCATGGTCAGTTCTGCAGCTAATATTAATTGGCATAAATATAGTAGGTGAAATTCAGAGCTCACCGAGTGGGGAGCTTTCCCACTGCGTTCAGAGGAGCTAGGACTTTACCCATTGACTTCAATGAAGCTACACTTATTTATACCAGCCAAGAATCTGGCTCAAGCAATGTTTATGTGAGCAAAATAAAACACAGTTCATACATAAAGATTTAATTCAGTTTACAGAAGTGTTATGATCATTAGACTTGCCATCTGAAGATGTTCAGTGGAGAGCCAAAGTCTACATATTTATGTTATAGGTGGACCAGAGTGTCTGTTGGGATTCATTTTCAAGATGGATGCAAAGAATTATGAGCACTGCAATACACTTTTAAATCATGACTTTTGTATGATTGTATGCTCAAAAGCACATAATGCAGTAAAATCACAAATGAATTGTGTATTGTCATCTTTCAATCACAAAGATTAAAATATGCCTTTCAGTGCTCCTCTTTTTCTCTGCATTGTTCGCCAGATTTACAAAAGGTGAACACTGATATCCACACACATTTGACGAGCCTAACTTTTACACCAGCAAGTACACCATCAAATTAGGTGTTTCTTAAAACACATACAACACAGAAGATGGGTATTTATATGATGATGGGCTTACTGTTGATGTCAGTGGGAGTCTGTTGGCTTCAATGGACTTTATACATTTCTATTTACATAAAAAATTATGAGCCATTTCTGTATGCAGTTGCAGAAAATAAACTTGCAACAGGACAAAGACAAGTGTGTCTGGATCTTTGACCTCATTTTATGAAAATCTGGTCCCATATTTAGGATACAATAAGGAGGCTGTAAAGTGGTTTGTTTGATTAATTTAGCTGTTATTATAGCTGTTGAAATAATATGAATTAATTGTTTTATTCCCCACTTCTGTGATATACTAATAAAGTTCCTGTTGTTTTCGTGTGATCTGCAGATTGTGCTTTTGCCTTAAATATTTTTAAGACAAGTGTTACTGTCAGGATAAAGATAAGCCAAAATAAATTCTGCTTGTGAAACTTACACTTTGGTTAAGTAAAGTATATGCATCACCTACCCATTTGACTGCATCCATTTACAGACAAAATCTGCCTTCATATAAATTTATGTGCAAAAACAAGGGACAAAGCTTAAGAGCTGGATAACTTTTAGTAGAGATCTTTTAATGAGGGTCTTATCATTTGAGTTCATCATTTCCACATGTGGCATTCCTTTGAACTTAATGGGAGATTTAAGTGCAGTTTGACAGAAGAATCAGTCCTGAAGTGTTCCCTAGTGAGAAAGAGGCTTAGCAAGATACAAGCAGATGGTGTCCTGAGGGAATACCTGGAATAGGACGTACCTTGTGTGGCAGTTATATTCAAAAGACAGCTCCATAAAATTGTGAAAGAAAAGATGGGTGTGGTAATATCTTTTACTGGACCAACTTCTGTCCTGTCACAGAGCTCTTCTTCAAGTCTAGAAAAAAAGAATCAGTGTCACAGCTAAATACAGGGTGGGACAGATTGTTAAAATAAGGGGTTGATATATATTGCAGGAAACCACTTAAAATGAAGTGGGCAATTAACACCTCTGTAGCAATAGGAAAAAGGAGGGTTATCACAGGGCCAGCCCACAACATTTTGGCACCTGAGGCTGGGAGCTCAAATGACACCCCCATGCCCCGTTGCTTGGGCCAAAACTTTGAAAGGTCTCAATTCTGCCTTCTTCCTGTTCTACTCCTCTCATGGTACTGCTCTGCTACCTACCCCAATAAAGGAGAACTAACAACTTTAAATGCCTTGTTCAAAAATTTTAAGTAACACTTAACTTTCAAATGCCTGAACAGCAAATGTAACTTTTCTTGTCTGCATACCAAACACTGGCATTTTTAACTGTTTGAATAATCAAAGTGGTGCTTTCCATGTCTTCTTGGTTGCAAATATTTGAACTGCTTCCTGAAGGTCCACAGTCTGGGCTAGCTCATGCTCTATTGAGATGGTTGCAAGGCCGACCAGCCTCTCCTGTGTCACTGTGGAGCATAGATGTGTTTTTATTAACTTCAGCTTGGAGAAGCTGCGTTCTCCACTGGCAACTGTTAAGGGAAGTGTTAGAAGTATACTCAAAGCAACAAAAGCATTTGGAAAGAGGGTGGTCATCTTATTTGTGCACATATATTCCAGAACAGCCTTTGGAGTTGATCCTGCTGAAATGTATCTTGAAAGGGCTTTCAGTTCACTCGCATCAATATCGCGCATATCATCATGTGTCAACACTGTCTCTAGTGCCCTGCATTGCTGGTGTAGGTCTTCTTCAGGTATAGTGAGGAGTTTTGGAGTATCATACAACATCCCAAATATACGGCTGTGTTCCTTGAGCTGCATGAAACGTTCAACTGACTGTATTGCACAATCTAGCACCTGGTTAAAGAATTCAATTTTGAATTGTTGTTTGGGGTCTCTTATGGGATTAATCAAAATGTCTTCTTCGGTGACTCTATATATCTTGAATGGGTGGGGAAATAGTTTCAGTGTGAAGTTCCTCTGCCAACTTCTGTGCAGTCTTCAGAACATTTTGAAATCCCTCATCTGATCAGTAAGACTGTAGGTATGATTTTGCTTTGTCCAGTTGTTCCATTGCTCCAGATATATCAAGGTCAACACCTTGGAGTCTCTTGCTTCCAACATTTATTTCAAACAATATGTCATGCCACAACACTAAGCCACACAGAAATTTGAAGTTAAGTATGTTTCTGGTGATTCCATTTCCCTCTACCACTGTTCTCTCACGAACAGTTCCTGTCATAGCATTATCCTCCATAATGGCAACTATGGCATCATCTATCTTCCCAATTTGGTGTTTGATAGGCTTTATCACCTCCACTCAACTTTCCCATCGTGTGGCACTCAGTGGTTTCAGTGTCAGAGAGGATGTTCCCAGATGGTGCTTCAAAATTTGCCATCGATGACTTGATGCAGAGAAAAATACATTGATGCTTTGAATTACATTAAAAAATTCATCAGCCTCACTAGAAGCTGATGCTGCATCACTGACCACCAAGTTCAATGAATGAGAACTGCATGGGACAAAAAAAGCTTGAGGGTTTAACTCTCAGATCTGTGTCTGAACTCCTCTGTTCTTTCCTCTCATGTTGGCACCATTATCATAGCTCTGACCTCTCATATCAGCTATCGCAATTCCCATATCTTCCAGCTTTTTAAGAAGCACATTTGTCATACCAGCTCCTGTAGTATTATCAATGTCAATGCATTCTAGAAAATGTTCTGACAGTCACCATTGCAGGGACATTTTCACTAGGTGGTGTTGTTACAAAACGCACCATTAAAGTCATTTGTTCCGTATCGCTGATGTGCAGTCCAGAATAACAGAGTAATATCTTGCTGACTTCAGATCTGCCAGAACCTTTTGGTTGACTTGTATTGCCAGTAACTGTATGATCTCATTTTGAATTGTTTTTCCAAGGTAGTGGTGTGTGTACATTTTTTGGGTGGTGACTCTTTTTAAATGCTCCTGGAGTACAGCATCAAACTCAGCCATCAGCTCCACAATTTTAAGGATGTTTTCATTGTTTGGCACATACAGCTGATCTGAAGTGCCACACAGTGCTAGGTTTTGGGTAGCAACCATTCTCACAATGGCAATGAGCCTTTTCAGAACATTTTGCATCAGAGTCTCTTTACTGGCAATCTTCTCTTGTTGATGATCATCTATGGTGGCCTTTAACCTTAGTTTCATCTCAAGCTTTTTCTACCTATGGAATGCTCTCTGGTGATTTGCTGCCTTCTCATGGCATGCCAGATTTTTCCAGTCCTTTGTTCCTGTAGAACCCAATGTGGCTGGAACATTAGACCGGAAGAGTTTGCAACAAAAACAATATGCAGCATTCTGGGTTTTTGAGTACATAAGGCATGGCCTCTCCACTTTGTCACCATTGGGGATTTCACACCAGTAATGTGTTGGATGGAAACTTCTATTTTCATTGTCTTTGAGGAACATGAAGTTTTCAGTTGCTCTGGCCCAGGCAGTACAAGTCCGTCCCTCAGGCTACTGCTCAAGTGGGTCCACAGTCCAACTCAGCAGCAGCTGTTTCTTGCACCTCCACCACACTCTTCTCTGATCTACACTTTTCTTCAGGAATGTACATGGTTACATCCATTTGAGATGGAGATATAGATGTGGCAGTAGCTGCCAGGTCACCTGCACTCTAACTGGAAGATCAGGCATCTCCTCACCACTCACATCCTCACTGGGGCTGGAAAGCTCACCATGAACATTTGTGTCTATGTATCTCAAGAGAGCTCCTTCCTGCTTAGATAGAAAAGCTTCCTTTGCTTTCTTTCTTTTTCTGAATGCTGCCCCAGAGGGGTGTTTTCTTCTTTCACTCATGACTGCTGTTCTGTGCCAGCTATAGTGGCTCTCAACACTCAATTGAAGGGGACAAATAAGCAGGCTGGTAGCAGGGCCTGAATGAGGGAAGATGTCAGCGTCTTAAGCACTGTTTCCTCTAAGCTGTGCGCGTGTGCATGCGCACACAGATCCTAAACCCCGTGCACACGGCGAAACACTGTGCGCACAAAAATTTGCACAGAAGAAATTTTTTGTGCACACAGCCTGTCAAAAATTAGAGGGAACATTGGTCTTAAGGGCCTAACGGGCTCCTACTACTTCGGTTGACTGCCTGTTCTCCTCAAGTATGCTCAGGGAAGCAGCAGGAAACAGGAAGCTCCCTGAAAAGCTGGTGTTAATCAGTCCAGGCTCCTGGGGGTTCTAGAGAGGTACATAAGAGGCTCCTCCTCCTCTCTCTCCCTGCAGTTGCTGCTTTCTGTTATTCCCTCTCACCTTTTCTCCTGCCTGCCTGGTATGTCTCTTGTGCCCTCCTTCCTCCAGAATAGCACTCCACCATCTCTCTGCATCTAGAGCAGAGAGAATACATATGCACCAGCAGCAGGCACAATTTTCTACACTCTGGGTCTTAGTGGCACCCTCCCTCCCCACCCGACAGAGTCTGGTACCTGAGGTGGCTGCCTCAGTTTGCCTCATGGTAATGCCAGCCCTGGGTTACCAATTGTTATGAGCCTTAAAACCAGTACCTCTGCTGAGTCTGATTTTTTAAATAAATAAATCTAACAAAATGATGAATTTAATTTCCCACGTTTGTCTTTTGAAGGTGTTGTGCAGGGTTTTTTTGAGGATGAGAACTAAGCGGTCAAATATGGAGTGATCAGCTTGGGAAAAATGTTCGCCCATGGGTGATAGGGTGTTATCTTTTATCATACCACCTACTATAAAGAATTCAAAAGAGACCCCACACCACAAATTCACACAGGAATTTAAGGATATCATCAAATTCTTCCCCAAACAAGTCCAAGAGAAACTAACTGCATTCCCCATGAACCCACCCCAGGGACCTTCTACATGCTTCCCAAGATACACAAACAAGAGAACCCAGGCAGACCCAAGCCATGGAACTCTTACTGAAGTAATATCAGGACTCATCAAAACCATCCTCAAACCACTGCACAAAGTTACAATTTATTTCAGGACACAACTAACTTCCTCCAGAAACTCCACAACATTAACAACCTCCATCAGAACACCATTTCTGCCACTACAGATGTCATCTCCCTGTACACCAACATGCCTTGCCTCACCATTCATAACAACATAATTGCCTGCCTCAAATATCTAAACAATGACAATGCCTCAGATATCCATCCCAAACATATCAAACTCATCCATTTAATCCTCACACACAACTTTACATTTAACAGCCATAGGTATTAGGATGGCTCCCCCATATGCTGACCTCTTCAGGGGTCACCTCAAGGGAAAGCTTCTGGAAAAATTCACCATGAAACCAACAATATACATTGATGATATTTTCATTCTCTAGACAGGTGACCTAAATTCCCTCAGATTTCAACCACAACTTCAATCATCATCACCCTTCCATCAAACTCTCTCTAGAACATTCCCACACCAGCATCAACCATGGACACTCCAATCAGCTTCAGCAATGAAACTCTATAGACACCTATATACAAGAAACCCCAGGACCAGCACATTTACCTCCACAAATCTAGTAACCACCCCATATACCCCAAGAAACTGGTTATCCATAGCCAGGCACTCAAATACCATAGAATATGCTCTGAGGAGAAAGTCTGGGACACACACCTAAACACACTTAAAAACATCTTCACCAAACAAGGACACTCCACTAGGGAAGTAGTTTGCATCATGGAATGGACCAAGAACCTGCTTCAGTATGAAAAAGAAAAAAAACAAAACACACACCAACTGACTGCACCTACCACCTGCTGGCACTTATATGGGGTATGAAACAATTACAACCCATACTAGATGGGGACTATGTCCTGAAACAAATCTTTCCTAACCCCCTTTTCTGGCCTTCAAATAACCTCCCAATCTCACAAAGTTCATCATCAGAAGCAGACCAGACCAGAGCCCGCAATTCAAAGCAGCTCCAGACCTGCAAAATCTGTAGCCATATCTCCACCTCTACAATAAGTACCCCCCCACAAAAGACCTTTCAAGATCGATCTGTCACACATGCCTATCGGAACATGTGGTGTACCTCATACAGTGCATCAAGAGACCTCATTGAAAGGAAGTTGTAGATCGAAAGTAAAGTTATTTTGGTAATTTCATCCTTATCTCTAATTGAGACTACATGGCCTGAATCGGCTCCAACTGAAGTCAATGGGAGCTTGCTATTTACTTTAATGGGTCCCAGATTATGCCCATATTTTATGAAGTGCATAAAATAACTGCCCCATTTGGCATAGTTGTTTTTTTTTTCCAGGAAGGATCATTTTTTAATTACACTGTCCAAGTCCAAATACTATTACTTTCAGGTAGCACTTTTGTCAATCATCCTACTCGTGCTGCATGTCTTGGCACTATACCAATCTGTTATAAACTCTGACCCCCGTCTGCACTGTCCCAATCTTTCTTTCTTATCTGAGTGAGAACTATGAGCCTCAATAAATCTTGAATTATCTCCTCGTTAATGGCCCCAAATGCTAGCTACCATTTCGGTGTTTCACAACTTACATATGGAAAGAATGATAGAGTCACTTTACCAATAAGTAACTTTATCCACACTGCTAGAGTGTAAGAACATTTTCTTTGTCTTCTTATTGAAATAATTTGAGCAAGAGGTCTGAGATATTGGTTGCCTGTCTTTGGTCTCGGCTAAAATGTAAACTGTACCCTTACAAGCTCCAAAACCAATCCTTCAGTCTTTTCTTCAAAAGATCTCTTAGAAGTTACTTAAGAAAGCCAGAGAAGCTGGTCCACCTGCTGGATTCCAGATTGACAAACTGGAATACCTTCATCAGAATACTCACTGGTTCAGGAGCCAAATTAGCAATCAACATTACCCAAAACAGCCACAGTAATATGAATTCATTGTTTCATTTACTATCTAATTATTCTCAGAGCAAAATGACTGACCAAGTGTTATTATTTTATCAACTACAATTGGTTAATAACATAAAGTATCCTGATTGGTTAATAACTTAGAATGGCTAATTAAATCACACCATGTTTTAAAATCACATGCTGCAAAGAGCCACAGGAGACACATTAAAGAACCACTTGTAGCTCTCAAGCCTCAGTCTGAGTATCACTGATCTACACAATGAGTTTAAGGGCACAAGTCACAAGACTTCAGATGCAGTATCTTTACTGCATCAGTATCCTACTGATAACATTTCCTTTCAATTAATTAGCCTTTTACAGTTGATATAGTTACTTCCACCTTTTCATGTTTCTCTGACTGTATAAATATCTGCTCACTGACTGTTCCATTCCATGCATCCGAGGAAGCAGACTGTAATCCATGAAAGCTTATGCTGAAATAAATTTGTTAGTCTCTAAGGTGCCACAAGTATTTCTCTTATTATTTTCTTTTTGCTGACACAGACTAACATGGCTACTACACTGAAACCTATCTTTACACAGACACTCTCCCACAATATTTACTATGACAAACCTGTTTCCAAAAATATTAGCATTTGTATAAAACAAAGCAACACTGAAAAGAAAAATTACAAATTTTAACTTTCAGAAAATACACATAGATTTTAATAAATATATGACTCCCACAAAATTTTCTCAGGAATTATATACAAGATTAAAAAGGAAAACATACTGTAAATAACATTAAGGTGATAGGATTGAATGGGCTAATACTCAGCTTTGGAAATCCTCTGCATATTTTTATACTCACTTTTTAAAATTCAGACACTGAGATTAGCAGAATAATCTGCTCCGCAGCAGATTGTAGCTGTGCAAAGAAATAAAACATGTACAGATGTAGAACCCAGAATCCTCTGTTCCTTATTCAGGTTCTAATCCAGCAAACCATCCATATTCAGCAAAGCATTTAAGCACATGCTTAAATGCTTTGCCAGATTGGGGCTTCAATCCTTAGTCAATCAAAGCTCCCATGGATTTCAAATGTTGAATGAATAAGGTCAGAGTAAGAACTAGAAGATCAAGCATTATAGTAGTGGTGTTAAGTCTTTTGGTCGCACACTGTAAAAATTGCCTCATTCTACAGTGAGTTCCACCCAGGCAGATCCTGCGCTCTCATGGAAATCCATCTGAACTCAATTCAAGTGAGTGGAGTTTTAGCAGCAGAGAAACTGGCTCCCTGTTTCTAGCCCTGCCGGGTCATGAGATATTATACCTTAAATTTGAATATTATCCATCCTGCCCCTCAAAGCTGTGTAAAGAGCTGAGGGAGAAGAAAATTCCAAATTTGAGCACGGGAGACAAACATTTATCTGGTGAGCTGTTTTGCTCTGCTTGTTTGCACTTTTGATTTGACGCTGCTCAGAAGTTGAGAGAGTTAAAAGCCATCCAGGTGGCAATGCCTTTACAGCAGTAGTCCCCAAACTGCATGGCATAGAGGAACATTCCCAGGGAGAAGGGGACAGCGCACGGTGGGACCTGGGCCAGTCCCCATGGGCGGTGGGGGGGCAGGGAGCACCACCCAGCCCTGCTCCACCTTCAGCTCAAGTCCTCTGCTGAGGAAACTTTGCCGTGTTCCCCTCCATTACTGCACAGCCTGAGTACAGGTGAGTTGAGCAGAGGTACATGATAATTCACTTTATAACAGAGATTGTGTCTTTTGCTTTTTACACAACATGTGTAATATGAAGGAACCCCCTGGACACAATAGGGGCCAAATAACAATGTTTCTAAACATGTATTACATGAAACCACTAGCTACATATAAACACGGCTGCTCTGGAAGGGTTCTAGTGGCTTTTGAAATGCAGAAGACAGTGTGGGCCATTAGTCTCTTACTAAAGCTTTTCCTCCCTTGAAAACTGTGCAGTGAAAATGACTATTTCTGGTCATTTGATTGCACTGTTTCTTAAGAAAATCCCTCTGCAGATTGAGCTTTAACAAGGCCAGATTTGATGTTAAATTACATCCCATAAACAACATCACTTATGTCTGATTTGTAGTAACATGTACAGCCAAAAGAAAAATTGCTACCTTGTGCTGTGAGCTACCATAGTGCAAATTGCTTGCTTGAATGTCTGGATAAGCCTTTCCATTAATCCATTTGTGGCACGATGATGAGTGTTATGGACCAGGATGCAGATGGTCTAGTCTAGCAGTCAGAGCAGGAGTCAGGTCTAGTGGGTGGAGCAGGCATCCATTTTAAGGAACAAAGCCAAGGGTCAGAACCAGAGTCAACTGCCAGCTACCAGAGCCAGGGTCAAGCTACAGCCAGGAATTGAAGCTGAGATTCAGAGCCGAGGTCAGATACCAAATGATAGCACCAAGGGTCAAACCAGAGTCAGAAGTTGGAGGCAGGGGTCAGAGCCAGGACCGGTAACTGAGGATCAGAGGCAAGGCATAAGGGCAGGGGCTGGAGGAGAGGCAAGGATTAGGCCTGGAGGGGGAGCATGGTGGGAACAGGAGCAAAGGCAGAGGTGAGGCAGGAGCAGAACAGGAATCAGGAACAGTGTTGTAGGCAGGCAGCAGGCACAAGCATGATCCAATACAGGCACAACAGGAAATCACCTTGTTGCTCAGACAAACTTCCTGTGCCTCCTTCTGGCTTAAATAGCATAGCTGCACTAATCAGTGGAGCCATGTGAACCTCCAATCAGGGCTCCTGTGGGTTGTGGCTTGGCTGAGGCTATAGTCCTAGTAGCTTGTCAGCCCCCTAGGTTTCGGTAGATGTTGGATGGTGGCCAGGATACAACAACTCTCTGGGGACTCCCAGGCCTGGGTTCAAGACCGTGGATATCACAGTGAGGAGCTGCTGTGATATATTTGATACAATTTCTATTCACTGAAACTCTTCAGCTGTGAATTGAGTTTCAGTGTCATCTAGAATCTGTTCAGGAACAGAGAGTCACACTTCATTCCCAGTTCCCCCTTCTCAGGAGGGTAGGGAGGGGATGAGGGTGAGGTAAAAAAGCCATATCAACCTTTAGCCTGGTACAGTTTACTTCCCCTTTCATGCCTACTTAGCTGTGCTGGAAAAGGTCTATGAGGGCCTAGGGATGGAGTCACGTCTCCACTCACTCCCTGCCTCTGTCCAACCATTCCCCTTTCACCTGCATGGGCAGGAGAGTAGTGGCCTCTGGTAACCGTGACCTGCAATGTGGGAACAAGTATAGTGCTTTACATACACACACACACCCTTTTCTTCATTCTGTAGGCATATAAGGCATTGCCAGCTGATCCCTGAGTGCTGATGGGGACATATCACTCTTTATTCTTTCTTTTGAAGTGAGCTGTGCATGGTTTCCTCAAGCATCTGGTGCCAGACATTAGCAGGTGCAGTAGACTAGGCCTTTGGCTGTTTCCCCTGAGGCCCTGCAGCTAGCTAGCCCACAGCCTCACACTTTAGTCTGTCCTATGTTTTTCTCCATGCAAAGGTTTGCTGGGTGTGGAGAAGGAAGAAAAGGATCCATGCACCCACCGTTTTACCCTTGGACATCAACAGTATCTCAGGGTATAAACAGGACTAAATGCTGAATTAGACTGAATTCTTATTTGTATGCAGAAGTTGAAACTAACTACCACATTGGGGTCTTGAAGGAAATTTTTCCAAGAGCATTTTCCCCAGAGATCTTGGAGGTAGCCAGAATGGGGGACTCACTTTTCTTTTGAGATTTAAGCAAGAATCATAGAATCATAGAACTGGAAGGGACCTCGAGAGGTCATCTAGTCCTGTTCCCTGCCCTCATGGCAGGACTAAGTATTATCTCTAGACCATTCCTGACAGGTGTTTGTCTAACCTGCTCTTAAAAATCTCCAATGATGGAGATTCCACAGCCTCCGTAGGCAATTTATTCCAGTGCTTAACCACCCTGACAATTAGGAAGTTTTTCCTAATGTCCAATCTAAACCTCACTTGCTGCAATTTAAGACCATTGCTTCTTGTCCCATCCTCAGAGGTTAAGAAAAACACTTTTTCTTCCTCCTCCTTATAACAATCTTTTACATACTTGAAAACTTTTGTCATGTCCCTCCTCAGTCTTCTCTTTTCCAGATTAAGCAAACCCATTTTTTTCAATCTTCTCTCATAGTTCATGTTTTCTAGACCTTTAATCATTTTTGTCACTCTTCTCTGGACTCTCCCCAATTTGTTCACATCCTTCCTGAAATGTAGCACCCAGAACTGGACACAATACCCCAGTTGAGGCCTAATCAGCGTGGAGTAGAGCAGAAGAATTACTTCTCGTGTCTTACTTACAACACTGCTGCTAATACATCCCAGAAGGATGTTCACTTTTTTTGCAACAGCAAGTTGACTCATATTCAGCTTGTGGTCCACTATGACCCCCAGATCCCTTTCCGCAGTACTCCTTCCTAGGCAGTCATTTCCCATTTTATATGTGTGCAACTGATTGTTCCTTCCTAAATGGAGTATTTTGCATTTGTCCTTATTGGATTTCATCCTATTTACTTCAGACCATTTCTCCAGTTTGTCCTGATCATTTTGAATTTTAATCTTCTCCTCATGCATCATGCATTAGGATCAAGTGATGGTATCACTTTCCTTAAATTGCAGAGGGTGATGGAAATAGGGGGGAAATTGGTCCTGCCTAGCATAGGCACCGACTTCGTGGGTGCTCCGGGGCTGGAGCATCCACGGGGAAAAATTGGTGGGTGCTCTGCACCCACTGGCAGCTCCCCGCCATCCCCGGGACCCGCGGCCAGCTCCCCGCCAACCCCGGGGCCCGCCGCCATCTTACCTTAGCACCGGGAGACGTTGCGGGGCCCCGCCCCCAACGCTGGGCGACGTTGCGTCGGCGTCGGGGGCGGGGCTCCACAACGTCACCCGGCGTTGGGGGCAGGGCCCGGCGTTGGGGGCGGGGCCCCGCCCCCGACGCTGGGCGTGAGCTCCCACCGGCGCCAGAGAAAGTCGGCACCTGTGCTGCCTAGCATCTTCCTTCTGTGTATGATTGTTCTGCTGCAACAACACTCATGTAAGATGGTACTACATCATCATCTCCACTATTTCAAGAGAAAATCAATACATAGCAAGAATATTTTAAAAGTAAGATTAAACCTATTTTCAACACCCACACTACATTTTGTCCCATGATATGAGCATTAAAAGCAAGCTGCAGCCCTGTCTTCTCAATCCTAATATTGTTTGGAGTGAGTCCCTGCTAATTCACTTGACAATGGGACTCAAAGCAACACTAGCAGCCAGCAGAGGGAGCCCATGCTTTTAGCTTTACCTCCTTTTCTTCCTTATTCAAATCAGTAAGATGAAGATGGAAAAGGCAAGGTAAAAAATTAATGCTAAAAATAATCCCATCAGCTTCTGTATTTACGTATGCAAGTAAAAATTTCCAACTTATATTTAACACTTTATATCTCTCTCAGGAGCTTTTGGCAATACAATAAGCAAAATGCATACCCACCACTGATAATCAGTGAAAGTGATTTGGGAATTAGTCTAACTTCTCTGATGGAGGCCACCTTTTAGATACAACCAGAACCCTTTAAATTAACCTGTTGCCTCATATTTCTTTTTGTCTGTAACCACTGAAGAAGTCAAAATAATGCCTCGAGATGATACATATAACTTTAGGTTCTAGTCCTACACTTACACATGCTTGACTTTGCTCACGTGAACAGTCCCAGGGAAGTTTAGTTGGATAATATTGTCACGGTGTCACTGGGGCAATGCTCTGGAACTACTCCATATGAAGCCAGTCAGGACTCAGGGGGAGCCTCCTCTCTGTGAGCATACGGTCTCCAGGGCAAGAAGCTTACACAGCTTCGACCTTCCTGAGTCTGACCTTGGAGCATTCAGCATCCCCTTTCACACCGTGCACTTCCCGCAGTGAGTCCACCCGGGCAGGGCTCCTGGGGAAGTCAGAGGGCCCTGCACCCCAACTCCGCAGTCAGATGTGACTCTCAGCCAGTCGGTAAAACAGAAGGTTTATTAGTCGACAGGAACACAGTGTAGAACAGAACTTGATAGCACAGAAATCAGTGACTTTCAGCCAAATCCATCTTATGGGGAGGGGAGCCCAGAGTCAGGGCTCTGGTCCTCCCCCTGCACCCCAAGCCAGCCGAGACTGACTCGCTTCCAGCTGCCTGGCCCCTGCCATACCCATTGCTCCTTCTCCGGTCTTTGTCTCACTTCCCGAGCCAAGAGTCACCTGGTCCTATCCCCCTCCTGGGTCTCAGGTTATGAAGGGGTGGCCATAGCATCCGTACTTATGCCCACCACCTAGACATTGGTGTAATACACAAGGAAACTAAGGCACACACAGGATTCATGCAAAACAGTAAGACTCACATACAACATAACAAGGGAAAATCCCCACTTTGTCACAAATATAAAGAGAAATTTATAGATTGCACCATTCATTGGAAAAGCCAGAGGTGATCAATTTCAGAAATATTGAAATAATTTGTATCTTTCTAATATCTATTGCAAATGATTTTAATGGTTCTGAAATAATTAAAGCCAGACCAATTCATTGGACAAAAATAGTAAAATGTACTAAGTGCTTGATATTTAAAAAAGTGTTATAGATACGGTATTTACAGAATTTTCTCTGGATGTTTACAGTTCCAAACTTGCTAGTTACTAGTCCTGCCAGATACCAGAAACAAATATTCATTAATAGTCTAATATATCAAATGTAATGAAACCACTGCAAAAGTCCCTACTCCTTGAGTAACAAATCCTCTGCTATAAATTGTCAGACAGTAATATTAGAGCTGGAAGAATTTGGGGGGAAAAATCAGGTTGAGTAGCTCTTTAAGAGAAAAATCACCCCAAACTTCTGGAATGTAGTGAAAACTGAACACGCTTGACTCTGCCTACCAGATGCATACTCAAGAAATAACCATTGAGAATTCCTGCTTCACTAGGAGGCCTTTCTGAAGAAACACTCTGGAAAAAAGTGAACCTCTGCTCTCTGCAACATACTGCTGGGCAGCTGTAAAGCTGAAGTAAAACTTAATAATTAAAGATTAGATTAGGTACATCTTCCTCCTATTTATGAAGCATCCCAATCACCATGATAATACAGTATTATGGCCAAAGTTTTCAAACGTGGTTATTTATTTTGGGTAAAAACAACGAGGAGTCCTTGTGGCATCTTAGAGACTAACAAATGTATTTGGTCATAAGCTTTTGTGGGCTAAAACCCACTTCATCAGATGCACGGAGTGGAAAATTCAGTAGCAGGTATATATACACAGTACATGAAAAGATGAGAGTTGCCTTGCCAAGTGGGGGGGGGGTGGTCAGTGCTAACAAGACAATTCAATTAAAGTGGAAGTAGGCTATTCTCAACAGTAGAATACCAAGGGAGGAAAAAGCACTTTCATAGTGGTAATGAGGGTGGCTCATTTCAAACAGTTGACAAGAAGGTGTGAGTAGCAGTAGAGGAAAATTAGGTTTTGTAATGACCCATCCACTCCCAGTCTTTATTCAGGCCTAATTTGATGGTGTCCAGTTTGCAAATTAATTCCAGTTCTGCAGTTTCTCATTGGAGTCTGTTTTTGAAGCTTTTTTGTTGAAGAATTGCCACTTTTAAGTCTGTTATTGAGTGACCAGGGAGACTGAAGTGTTCTCCTACTAGTTTTTGAATGTTATGATTCCTGATGTCAGATTTGTGTCCATTTATTCTTTTGTGTAGAGACTGTCCGGTTTGGCCAATGTACATGGCAGAGGGGCATTGCTGGCACATGATGGCATATATCACATTAGTAGATGTGCAAGTGAATGAGCCCCTGATGGTGTGGCTGATGTGGTTAGGTCCTATTTTGGGTGCACATCTTGCAATATCTTAACATGTCTCAAATTGGGATCTCAAAAACTAGGGTGTTCAGGATCAATGGCCATTTTGAAAATTTGGCAGCAAATGAGTGCAAATATCTAGTTTTGAGGCTTTCTGGGTAAAATTAACTTTAATACAGAGGAAACTTTGCTTTAATATATTGAATTAAATTCAGCCCTGGGTGGGATTCTCATTAAGTGAAAGGGTCAGTATAGTTCACCACCTTAACATCCAGTATAAATGTCTATACTAAGACAACATTACCCAGAGAGGAGCAGGTTACACTGAGTCACAAAAGTGAGTTGAAGTGGAGCTCAATGAGGAGACAAAACATTAAGTCCCTTGAACATCTGAATTCCATATTGCAAGCCACATGTTCAGAGACAACAGCCAAAAAAAATACTCTTCTATAGCTAAAATCAATCTTAGCTATGCTGAATTACCTATCCAAATGAGAGACACTTTTATGATTAATATTCCAATATTCGAATGATCTGAGAAACCCAAAACTTCTAACCTCTTTCCGCAATAACATGAACTATGAAAATATATACTATTATTATTTATTATAGTACCTTAAATACACATAGCACTTTACTATACAGATAGAGATGGATTCCTTGCAAAGAAGAGTTTACAATCTATAGTAAGCTGAAAATAAACAGGAAGAGCCTGCTTCACTCAGGGGCAAGTTCTCTGCTTAGCACCCCACTCAAATATCTGAAACTACCATGACTTTAGCTATTTTCCTAATAAATAAAAACATCATTTTCTTCTTTTGCCACCTTTCTCTTTTCACCATATTCTAACATCCAGCTGTTATTACCCTAAATCACATAAATATTTCATAGAAAAATTCAGCCTAACCAAGTGCTTATTCCAATATCACTGCTTCTTTTTCTGATAGATTCCAAGTGGCACTAAACCAGTGATGATTTCCTGGTGACCAGCTTTTTCATCTAGCTCAAGAGCTCATATAAACTCATCTTTAAGCAAGATGATCCACATGCAGACCTAATATGTAAACACAGAAATAAACCTATGGTTTTCAGATTTGTCCTTGTTTGCCAAACTTTCTGCACCTCTGCTATACACTGTAGCTTTCAAAGAGTAGCTGTAGTCAAACAGTAGTGCAAAGTACTGTATTATACTTGATATCCAATAGTATTTTATGTGGTGAGCTAATTCATGTAGCTACAGTAGATACATATTACTTATTAAAGAAATGTAGCCAAATTCTCAGAGGACCAAATTCTTAAGTGGTATAAATTAGTGTAGCTCTACTGGCTTCCATGGAACTATTCTGACGTACACCAGTTGAGAATCAGGCCTGATCTGTTAAATGTAAATATATATTAACCTACTCTGGATTTACAGCTGTTTAACTAAGATTAGAATCTGGCCTATAAACTATAAATCTTCATATCTCTTTTGTTTTGTTTTTAAAAACAGGTTCTATGGTAGCTACATTTTTGGAAATACAGTACTTTAGTGCTAATAATTGGTCTTCTCTCAAGCAAGCAACATTATGAGTTATAAAAATATTATTATATGTCTAAAGCACTCTACTGTGGTTTATAATTACAAAACTTTTAAATGAATTGCTGGCATTTGAGGCAGATACTCCCTAGAATAGTTCTGCCAGCTTTCCAACACTGGAGAGGAATGAGATATGTGATGCCACTGAAATGTTTCATGGAGTTAGCGTAACCTAATTAATCTTAGGCACTATTTTAAGAGCCTGCTTCATATATCAGATCTAAAGGTGTGTGCTGTTTTATATCTTTCAAAAGCATTTCTTACAAATGTTGATTCTTAAATATCAGTTTATTTCATATCAGTATCAAGCTCAAAGGGTGCAGTAATTGTGCATGGTGGAGCATGTACAATATCAGATGGCAGTTTTAAAGCCATGGGGTGAAATCCAAGCCCCAGTGAAGTCAATTGGAAAATTCTCACTGACTTCAATAGGGCCAGGATTTCACCAAGGGTGTACGTGATTCTGTTAATTACAAATTCAGTTATCTTACATAACAAGGGTGCACTGTGAAGAGAAGGTGCCAGAGGCCCGATCGACCAAGAAATCCAGAGTGATGGTACCCTGCAGCCCTCTGGTTGGCCAAGGACCCTATTTAACCCAAAGGTTTGCAGGAGGAAGGTGTCTGGGAAATCACAACAGACTTTGGCCTGTTGCAATGTCAGACTTTACTTGATCTCCGATTCCAGGCTGACTCTGACCTTGACTCTTACAGAACCTGGCTCTTGCAATTCCTCCAACTCCTGCCCAGCAACTACTGTCCCTGGTGGGCAACCTCAGCCCAGCTGTGACCGCTAGGCCAGACCACCTGTGCCCCAGTTCCATACAGCAAGTCCTGAAATGGCCCAAGTGCTACACTTCTGTACAGACCTCGAAAATTCAGACCCTTCTCAGGTCCATTTTTCAATCACCTCTAAGCAGAATTTGAACCAAGTAATAAATGAGTTCAAGAAAACTATCAAACCAAAGATTTGGGGGTCATGGTGGATAATCGTCTGCACATGAGCTCCCAATCAATGCCATGGCCAAAAGAGATAATGAAAGCCTACATTACACAGAAGGTCACTCTAGATGATCATGATGATTCTTTCTGGCCTTGGAATCTATGAACCCAGGAAGTTTATGTATATTTCAAAACTGGCAAAATTAGCTCACCCAGGCCTAATTTTGTCACCGTCATTCTGTGTTGACAAAATACAATGAAAAGCACAACATAAATACCTAGACAAAGACATTCAGATAGTGTGATAGGAAAGCATTTTGATCTACCTCATTGTCCTTTGTACACCTTTGCACACTGCTTACCTATCCACGTTCTTGCCCCTGGTCCTTTGTGCATTAGAGCACATGATGATGGGTGTATAGATCTAAGATGGATCAGAGAACAGCAAGAGCTAAAGATAGACAAGACTAATTAAAACACATAGTTCATCTCTATGCTAGTCCAAGGCATATTGTACATTTACTAGAGCTTTGTCTAGTCTAGTTTTAAATATCCTAAATGATGTCACTTTCACCGCAATTTACTACAGTAAAAGCTGTGTTATCTGGCACTTTATCAACTGGAAAGCTCTATTAACCAGCATATCTGATATCTCCCAATACAAATCTTCAATATAGTAATTGGGACTACTAGGAGGTTATGCAATTGCACATTCTGCACTCTACTTTTATGCAAAAGAGGCAGAAGACAAGTAAGCAAGCTGATATCAGGGATTTATTCAAAAAAGCAGCTTCCAGAGTGTGTCATAGGGTCATTACAGATTCAGCACAATCTCCTACACCTTCTACATCTACAACTGATGTTAATAATGATGATCCTGAGACACTGCAAGATCCTGAAGTGCCTTCAGAATGATCCAACATGCCGGATAACATGCCGGATAATAAAGCTTTTACTGTATTAGGGAGTTCTTCCTGAATAGCTTGTTTCTACATCTTCATGCTTAAATAGACTGTATTCACTCTAATACAGGGTCTCTATTAGAAACAGACCAACTGTTGTGGAGATTTGCTTCTCCACATACATTCTCTCACAGGACCTACCTTCTCTCACAAATAAATAATATGCAGTAAAACCGTATTTTATATATTTTGAATTTTCCTGGATCTCCCTCCCTTCCTCCTCCCCCCCATTACTAACTATTAGAACAGGAATGTGTAAATGTGACAGTGTCCCCATAAAACTTTATGGGGAGATGCTTATAACTATATATGTGTAACTGGAATACGTTTTATGCTACATGTGCCATGTAACATATCTCTGTGAAAGTTATGACCTACTGAATTTATTCCTCCTGTTTGTAGGCATGTATCATTGTTGTGGTTGAAGTTATGAACATTGGTTTTATATTTGCTGGTTTTATGCATAGCTTTGGTAAGAACATGGGACCAGGTCCAGAGGAAGGAATGTGCAAGTTGAGTACAAGTACTTAACAGACAAAAGAAGGTGCAGACCCCAATCCACATCGGGGCCCCAGTCAAGGATGCAACTGGTTAGACTGGTTAGGGCCCATGGACAGGTGACTTGCCCATGTGATCCCAAAACTCCAGGGCAACTGGATCCTACGCAGGGAGAGGAAGAAAGGCTATAAAAGCCTTTGCAAGACCCTTCCATTTTGTCTTCAGCTGGCTAAAGGGAGAGGCTCTCCACCCCCCAAGGACATTCCTGAGGGGAACTGAACAAAGGACAAAGACACTAGGGGGTGTGAGCGTCTGCTGAACCCAGGCTAATTCCACAGCCTGTAAAAAGGAAAATATCCGAATCTGGTGAGGCTTTTATCTGTGTTAACTTTGAATAGACATAGACGTGCGTGTTTTATTTTATTTTACTAAGTAACTTGCTTTGTTCTGTCTGTCACTAATTGAACTCACTTAAATCCTATTTTCTGTACTTATTAAAATCACTTTTTACTTATTAAGTTTCCTTGAGTACGAGTTGGTGCCGAGGGGAAAGCGAACAGTTGTGCATATCTTTCTATCTTTGAAATAGAAGGCGAACTATTTATGAGTTTACCCTGTATAAGCTTTATACAGGGTAAAACGGATTTATTAAGGGTTTGGACCTCCTTGGAGTTGAGCAGCTGGGTGTCAAAGGCAAGAGCGCTTCCAGGGGCCTTACAGTGGTGAGTGGACTTGGTTCGGACCTGGGTCTGTGTTTGCAGCAGATCAGTGGAATCTGACTCAAAACAGACAGGATTCGGGAGTCCCAAGCTGGAAAAGGCCTGGAAGCAGGGGCAGAAGTAGCCTTGGCACACCAGGTGGCAGCACCAAGCAGGTCTCTGTGGCCCCAACCCATCACAGTAAACCTGACTTTTTTCACCAAATCTGTCATCCACTTCTACTATGTACTTTTTACATTGGAGTCAACATCAGTGTAAGGACATAATTTTCTGCAGGAGAAATGAGAACGGAAAACCCAATAGTTTTTTGGTGTTGATTTAAAACAAGGACACTTTTCCTTCATTTGGTCTTGCTTACATATATAAACCACTTGATGGCTGCGGATCATTCCAAGTAAATGCAGGAAAACTCACTTGTCACATGCTCCAGCTGTGTCCTGTCACACGGATTATAAGAGAACGGTCAGGGAAGACAGCAGCTAAGTGATGATGTGACCCCCATGTTACTCTCAAGCATGTTCCTTGTAGCCCTGCAGGTGCATTGCCCTCAGCACCCATTCAGATTATTTCAGTCAATCACCCAGACCAGATTATTTCAGAGAAATACTCCCTTCATGAGGTCTGCTTTATTAACTCTTTTTACTGAGTACAAACTATTTTCAGTCTCTCTAATTCACATCCATCCTGGGCCCATATAAGAATCCAGCTAGATTTCCTTTTCCCTACATTGAGGAGTCCCCAGACCTCCTCCTAGCATTGGGTTATACTTCAGAGAGTCACTTTCTCTCTCCTTAAGGAAGGATCCCCCCTCCCCAGCTCTCCTTGTGGAGTTGAGATGTATTTTCCATCATTAATGCTCTCTTTAAGACAGGAGTCCCAAGTCCTCCTCCTGGAGCTGGTTATAATTCAGGCCAGCTGCAGAGCCTCAGCCAGCTTGTCCTCCAACTAGGTCTTCCCCCCTCACTTCCATCAGCCTTTAGCTTGGAAGGCTCAGCAAACAAACCCCCTGTTACGAGGGAGGAGGCAGTATTTATGCTGGTCTATTTCCCAAACCCAATTGGCTGAGAGAGAAGGGAGTCCTGCCCTGCCCACTCTGCCAGGCTCCTAGTCCCAAGCCCTTAAAGATATAGTAACAGTCCCCCCCACACACAGACACACACCAAACCCTACATATTCCCTGGGATGGCTTCCTCTTTTCCAATATCTCCTATTTCCTATGTCCTTGCATACACCAGACCTCCCAGAATCTTAAAGGGCCATGCCAGGTGCATGGGCTGATCCCTAGACCCCACTACCCTTAAAGGGACAGAATACCCTATCACAGATGGTGAACCAGGACTAAAGGAATTAATATAAAAAAACAACATATGAGAAAAGTGGATAGCTATTTAAACAGCACACAGTTTCAATGGGAGTTAGGTGCCTAAATAACTTTGAAGATTTGGATCTGGATCACATAATGTTTCTGTACTTACATTTATGTATATGTGTGTAACCTTTCTGCCAGGTGTTGATGGCAGCAAAACAGCCAGGCTCAATTTTCTAAGGGTTTCCTTAAAAATATAAATAACACCAGCCCAAAACCCCAACCAGAAACCTGAAATCCTGGGCACCCCTGCTGGGCAATTCTTCCCCACTCAAAAGCACTGAGTCCAGGGGTTACAACAAAGAAAACTTTACTAGGGGGAAGAGGGGAGGAAGACAACAGCATGAATTTGGGAAGCTAGCAATTAACAAAATGTATGATGTCAGACTCTCTTCCCATATGGTGTCCCAACAGTAGTCCCAACCTCAGTCCTCCTTTGGCTGTTGTGAGTGGCTGATGTGTTCTGGCCACTTCCCTTCTCCCCAGTTTCCCACTCACGGATAGCTGTCCTGGGCTTGAAAGGTCCAAGGATTCTAGCAGGTTGGTGCCACCTGCGCTGTTTTGGGGACTCTCCTACCTAACCCAGCTAGAGTGGTTTCAGCTTTAATTGCTGGGTAAGCAGGCCTGTCCCAGAATGCCTTGGCTAGGCTGCCACTCTCTCCATGGCTTCAGCTCAAGCTCCTTTGATCTGCTACCACTCTACGCTGTCATCCTCAAGGTGCCACCACCACTGTGCCACCTGTAATCGTAGAGAAGCTGCAGCTGCTACAGCCCCTGCTCTGTGCCATCCATCACCTTGAAGCTTCTGCTTCTCTGTACTGTCTGCCATCTCTCTGTACTGCCCCCTGTTCAGCAATCGCAGCTCGCTCGCACTCTCTCTCTCTCTCTCGCTCTCGCTCTCTCTCTCACACACACACTGTCTGCAATAAACAGAAGAGTTTTTCCCCATCTCTTTCCCTTTTCTAGCTTGATCCAAGCTCACTTACCCAACTGATAGCATTCTTAGTCAGGGGGACCCCAAGCACATTCAAGGTTGATGCCTTGTCCTTGTATCCCTCAACAAGGTCAATTGCAATTTATGGACCCCAAACTCAACATTTAATTGTACTTTAACCCAAATGCCCCAAACCATCATGTAACTAAAATGCAAATATGTCCTGGCCCATTCGGTTAACGCTCCTTGCTCTCCAACAGATGCCAGCAGAGAGCTCCCTCGTCAGCAGAACTCCACCCAACTGCTGCTCCTCTCTCATTTCACCTACAGGAGACAGCACTGAGCTCTCTTCTCTCTCAGATTTCAGGCAACAGGGTTTACGTGTAATATGGACACAATGTTACTTACCTAGTCATATAAGTGTGTTGTGTAGCTAAATAAATTGATGTTTGTACAGTGGTTTGAGATCCTGGGATGAAAGATGCTATATACAGCTAGTGAGTGGAGAGAGAGAGATTTGTGTTATACATATTTGACTTTCTCGGGTATAGACAAAACTCCTAAATCAAGATAAAAATAAAAGGCAAATACTGTTGCTGAGGCCATCTCAGAGAGCACTGGCAAGGTAGAGGTGTTCTGCAGGGATCAGAGGGAAAGAAATCTTCCTGCTCGGGTCACAGGACAGTAACAGTATTGCTTTGCAGCCACTAGGCAGCCCCAGGGCTGATGCAAGGAAGTTTCGCGCCCTAGGTGAAACTTCCTTGCACCAGCCCTGCGCCCCCAACAGCTAACGCCGCCCGCCCCTCCAGCCAGCCCTCCTGCCCGTGGGAGCTCAGCACCCCCGCCCCTGGGCCACGGGAGCTGAGCGTGGAGCCGGGAGGCAGGGGGGCGGCTCGCCGTGGCTACCTCCCGGCTCTGGGAGGCAGGGGGGCAGCTCGCTACGGCTGCCTCCCAGCTCTGGGAGGCAGGGGGGCGGCTCGCAGCGGCTGCCTCCTGGCTCTGGGAGGCAGGGGGGCGGCTCACTGCGGCTGCCTCCCAGCTCCACACTCAGCGGCTGAACGTGGAGCCGGGAGGCAAGGGGGCGGCTCACTGTGGCTGCCTCCCAGCTCTGGGAGGCAGGGGGGTGGCTCGTCCCGGCTGCCTCCTGGCTCCACGCTCAGCAGCTGAGCATGGAGCTGGGAGGCAGGAGGCAGCCACCCGCTGCCCCCCGAAATCCTGGTGCCCTAGGGTCGCCTAGTGATAGCGCCAGCCGTGGGCAGCCCAAGTATTAATGGAACTGCACAGTCTCATTGAATCCTGTCTCTAATTAAACCATGTGATGACTTGGAAGAATCATGCAGAGCTCAGCTCCATGGTGCGCAAAGGATGCAGGCCCCCTGCAGTTTAACCACACAGTTTTGTTGCATTCAGAGTGCTCAACATGTCTGGGTGAGGAGGGAAGAAGTAAGGTTTTCTCTTAAAATAGTTAAACTGCACACTAGGGTCACCAATTCTGGTTGGACGAATTCCTGGAGGTTTCATCACATGACATATTCTTTAATTAAAGATTAATCTTTAATTCCTGGAGAATCCAGGATAATCCTGGAGGGCGGGCAACCCTACTGCACACCAAGTATCTGAAATTCCACATCCTCCTTTGCTATTATATTTTTTAGTTTGTCACTGAAATGAAAATTCTTGAATATTTAAGCAGTGGTTGCTGTACTCTGTTGACACTTCTGTTTTAAACCCTATTCTGACTGTGGCAACTGTTGTGAGATGGTGGTGTTAGAATTTTATACGGCTGAAACTTATATTCTCATCCTGGGAGCTGATTTTAACCACAATTTTTAAAATCTTTTCAATCATTCTAAACTGCAGAAGAGAAATCTATCTGGCTTCAAGATTAAGCTAGATACGTTTATGGAGGGGATGGTTTGATGGGATAACATGATCTTAGTCAAAGGTCAATTAATTGCCATCAGTGGTAAATAGGACCAATGGTCAATGATGGGATGTTAGAAGTTACTGCAGAGAACTTTTTCCTGAGTGTCTGGCTGGTGAGTCTTGCCCACATGCTTGGGGTTCAGCTGATCGCCATATTTGGGGTCGGGAAGGAATTTTCCTCCAGGGTAGATTGGCAGAGGCCCTGGAGGTTTTTTGCCTTCCTCTGCAGCAAGGGGCACGGGTCACTTACCAGAGGATTCTCTGCATCTTGAAGTCTTTAAACCATGATTTGAGGACTTCAATAGCTGAGACATAGGTAAGAGGATTATTCCAGGAGTGGGTGGGTGAGATTCTGTGGCCTGCATTGTGCAGGAGGTCAGACTAGATAATCATAATGGCCCCTTCTGACCTTAAAGTCTATGAGTCTATGAGTCTATAAATAATATTAGAAGTTTGGTCATCTCCAATGTTCTTTTATACTCCTGTATTTTAAAAAGCAGCTTCTGTGTAAACCTGTAATTTTGCAGGCTGTTAATCCATGATATGTCTGAAATATCCAGGGTTAATAAATTATTTAAATTAATACATTAAGAATTGTTATATTTTTGTGTGTGTACTGATAACGTTTATAATATAGCATTTAATACTGTAAATACACAAAATTCCATCAACATGATATACTGTACCAATAAACCATAAATACGGGTACATACATCATGTTATGTATAATTTTTAAATGAGCTGAAAGTCTTTTGTACTTGCAGATCACATTAAAGACTCCGCAATATATTAAAATACCTCACAGATAGTGCTGATTAAACAATTATCAGCTGTGTTTATCATCTGTGAAACAAGGATGTATTTCGGCTCCACTGGAGTCCATAGGAATTTTGCCATTGATATCAATGGGGCCAGGATTGTAGTGACGTAGAATATGCTTAGATATTAGAAACATATTTGCTCTGAAGGAGCACATCTGGCCCCATTGGACCACAATCCTGAAGGACCACAATCCTGGCCCCATTGATATCAATGGCAAAGTTCCTATGGACTCCAGTGGAGACAGAAATACACCCTTGTTTCACAGAAGAATTCCCGAAGAAATTGTAATCTCCTCTGAGGAACTGTAAGCGTACCACTTATATCCTTTTGGACTAATCACAGCAACACATGCATAGGGCCCTACCAAATTCACGGTCCATTTTGGTCAATTTCATGGTCATGGGATTTTTTAAATCATAAATTTCATTATTTCACCTACTTAAATCTGAAATTTCACAATGTTGTAATTGTAGGGGTCCTGACCCAAAAAGGAGCCGAGGTGTGTGTGTATTTCAAGGTTATTGTAGTGGGGGTTGTGGTACTACTATCCTTATTTCTATGCTGCTGCTGCTGGCAGCGACGCTGCCTTCAGAGCTGGGCAGCTGGAGAGCAGCAGCTACCAGCTGGGTGTCCAGCTCTGAAGGCAGAGCTGCTGACTGCAGAGCTGGGCCCTTAGTCAGCACCTGCCACTTTCTAGCTGCTCAGCTCTGAAGGCAGCAGTGCGGACATAAGGGTGGCATGGTATGATATTGCCACCCTTACTTCTGCACTGCTTCTGGCGGGGTACTGCCTTCAGAGCTGGGTGCCTAGCCAATAGCCGCTGCTCTCTAGCTGCCCAGCTCTAAAGGCAGGGCAGAAGTAACTTTGCGACTCCCTGCAACTCTCTTTTGAGTCAGGACCCTCAATTTAAGAAACGCTAGTCTCCCCCATGAAATCTGTATAGTATAGGGGAAAAGCACACAAAAGACCAGATTTCATAGTCTGTGACGCGTTTTTCATGGCCATGAATTTGGTAGGGCCCTACTCATGCATTATCTCAACTGACAAATTTTGTTTTTCCTTTCTTCCTTATGGGGAAACAAGGGACTTTACATATAATAAATACTAAAACAAAATAATTGTAATGGTCGAACTTAAATTCAGTCATACAGAGTGCCCCTGTCCCACCACATCCTGCTTTAAATGAGTTTTTTAAAACAATCTTCTCTTAAAAGTTAATGTTTATATTAGGTATAATTAAATAAAGGTATGTTTTATTTTTTAATATTTCAAAGTCATGTATTAGCTGAACAAAAGTATTCGTGCAAAATAAAATATATCTAAATTAAATATATAGTTAAACCTTTCTCTACCCCTCCTAATTAATTAAACTATGTTTATCTGAAGGAAGTAGATATCCAATGTAATACTGATTATATCCTCAACATGAAATGAGCAGGGTAAACAATGGACTCTACCTTTTAGAACAAATTATATATGTCTATAATAGCCCACCAAGTTGTGTAAATATGATTTCACTGTACTTATGAAAAAATATTTACTTATTAACTAAAGTTATCCTGGCATCTTTTGGCAAGGTATATTAACATTCTAGAGGCATGCAATGCACGTTTTTGAAGTGGCCATTTTGACATAGATGAAAGTAAAGTATTCAGATATCTGTCATTTAACAAGCCCACAAGCATGAACTCATTCAATGGTATTCAGTGAGGGATTACTCTGAAATCACATAATTCAGAAACAAAGGTATTGATTCTGCACAGGGGTAAGCAGTACTCAAAGCGGTCAAATAGGGAAACTGCTCTCTGAGGCAGGTGCCAAGGTGTCTCAGTGGTTGCACAGAGTAAACACTGTATCCTGCACAGTTTTTCTCCCCATCCATTCATGCCTTACATGTCCCTTGTACTTCCAGACATTGTTATCATGAGCACATGAAAGGGTGTTTGCAGAGGAGAGTCTCTCAGTGCTCTGGTGGACATGGATTTACACGACAGGAAAGTAGAAGCTATTTTTATTTATTTTAAATAAAGCATTTCGGCTCCAGCGTAAGGCCACCTCTGCAGCTCATATTATATCAAATGATGGTGCAGAGGTGGGAAACAAGTATTACAAACTAGATATATCCATTTATATACTATCTTCCTGGACTTCTCATTAGGCCATTATTTTGGGCTATCCTCTGGATTTATCAGGGTCATAACCCTTTCATGCATGCTCTCCAATACCCAGGTAGTCTGATCTACCAGTTAGTCAAACACAGCACAATCCTACTCCCATTGTAGTGAATGCAAGTTTTGCTACTGACTTCAGTGAGACTGGAGTGGGGCTTGGATTAGTAAACTGGTAACCAGACACAAATCTGGGGCTCGTGACTGGTGCAAAATGCATTTTGATGCATGAGGGATGAACTTCATCATCTGTCTTACAAGGTTGCCTGTACGCCTCCCACAGCCAAAATCCATCTTTTGTTCCATCTAAGGTGCAGAAAAAGGCTGGGGATTGCTACCCTGGGCAAGGTTCTCCTTGTTCATCACAGGAATCCCTGACTATCAATCAAAATTTATGATTGGCCCCATAAAACTGAAAATGTAATTTTGAATTGCTTTATGTCAATCGATACAGCCCAATGTACCATAAAGACAAATTTACTACCTAAACTCATGTCTAATTGAGTTTGAGAAATAAAAGTCTCACCTCTACAGGTCTATTAAGATGAACAGAAATTTAGGAACAGATTCACAGCTAGTATAAATTGGCACCACCTCACTGAAGTCAATGGAACTACACCAATTTACACCAGCTGCAAATCCAACCCTTAGATTTCCAAAGGCACAAAAGGGAGTTACACACCCAGTTCTCATAGAAAGACAATAGAAGTTTGCCCCTAATATCCCTTTCAGCTTTTTAAATGTATTTTTAAAGGATGATCACTTTTTATATTGCTCTAACCCTAAATACATAAAATAAATACTGTATACCTGTGAGATCAGTACAAAATCACTATGCATATCTTGTTTTTCAAAATGTGAAAGCAGCAAATGTTACAGGAATTTTCTACTCTTGCAAAGAATGAGCTTTGGTGTTGCATTTTACTGGAGTAAAGGTGATGCTGGTTTACAGGCTGATGCAACAAGCTTTCCTGTCCTTTGACAACTGGAAAATGGACACCCCCTCAAAGCCTGTAGCCGCTCAAAATAATCAGATACTAAAGTGCCCTAGACAACTGCCTGTTTTGTCTGTAAGTATAGTGTTACTTCAGCTGGTCTGATCAGGTCAGACATGCCACTAAACTGTCCCCCAGAATGAGGAATGTCTTTCATTTCAAGCCCAATATGTGCCACATTTCTACCCAGCCCAGACACTATCTCATTTTTATGTTTGAAAATTACTTCTCTCTGCAGTGCTAACTCATGAAGCAGAGGCATAATGGTATCCATCAATAATAATACATACAGGCTGCTTGTCTCCTAAGGACACAACTTGTCCCCAGTTTTGTAGGATTGTCTGACTTCTGACCAGAAGCTGGTCCCATGTGCTGCCAGAAGCTGGAGCCATGTGGTGGCATTTGACTTGAAATCATTTCAGAGGCCAGTCAAACTGTCCTCAACTGTGCTTTTTACTGCAAGGCCAACTACATGTGAAATTAAACTTCCCAAGAAGCCTCCCTTGTGTGATCTCATGTAAATACTGGATAAGACCTAAGGGTAAAAACTTCAAAGGAGCCAAAAAGGCGTAGTCACTTTGGGAACATGGTCTCCCAATACTACCCCTCCTTTACTCTCAGTCAGTGCCTTGCAGCTGAGGCTAGGGGAGCTCCCTGCACAGGCGGCACTGCCTGGTTTGCAAGTAGGGTGACCAGATGTCCCGATTTTATAGGGACCCTCCCGATTTGGGGGTCTTTTTCTTCTATTACTCCCCCATCCCTATTTTTCACACTTGCTGTCTGGTCACCCTATTTGCAAGCAGCTCCCTGCCCTGCTCCTTTTTCTCGCCTTTGGGCTGAGCCCGCAGGGGCTGCCCCGCACCCCTTGCCCGCCGCTGCCGCCTCTCCCCAGGGCTGGCCCTGCTCTGTGCACCGCCCGCCGCTCTCCACAGGCAGCACGCGCGGCAGGTAGAGGCCAAGAACGCCCCCGTCCCGGGCTCCCCCCTCCCGCTCCTGGAACTCCCAGAGGCGCTGGCAGGACCCAGGAGCGCGGCCGCGGGCAAAGCTTGGGCGGCGTCAGCGGGCGCGCGGGGCAGGCTGCGGCTCTTTAAAACAGCGTGTAAACTGAGATGCTGCTCCAGAGCGCAGCGCGCCGGCGGCAGCTCGGGCTCCCGCTCCAGCAGCTCGCGCTCCAGGCCAGGCTCTGGCTGCAAGAGCAGCAGCAGCAGCTCCCCGCGCCAGGGCAGGCAGCTTCCTTGCAGCATCGGCGGCTGCGGCAGCTTCTTTCCCAGGCTCCGGCTGAGCCGGGGGGGAGCGTGAAAACAGCGCCCTACAGGACAGCGGGGCAGAGCCCAGCGGCTACCAGCGCCACCGCCCGCTGGCACCATGGACACCTCCCGCCGGGCCAGCGCGCTGCTCCTGCTCTGCTTGCTCGGGCTGCCTGGGGCTAGCAGCGGAGGCTTGGCGAGCCCCGCCGGGAGGCGGCAGAGGGGCTGCCCGGCCCTGTGCCAGTGTGAGCAGGACGGGATGCTCCTCAGGGCGGACTGCTCCGACCGGGGGCTCACAGCGGTGCCCACCAACCTCAGCCTCTTCACCTCCTACCTGTAAGTGGCCCTTCCCCCCTATGGGCCCGCGGGGGCTGGGGGAGGGTGGGGACCGGCAGCTGGTGCTAGGCCCCTGGCTGCAGGGGCGGGGAGCGAGGCACCACCAGGGAGTTGCCTGCGAGGTGGGCGCTCAGCCTCGCGGGGGTCGAGGGTGCACCTGGGAGGCTCCGCTCCAGCTGCTCCGTAAGGAGAGCGCTGTGATGTGAAAGCCCAGATGTGCCTGCTCTCTCTGCGCTAACCCGGGATGCCAGCCGAGCCGCCAGCCTCCATAGGAAATCCCCCCGATCACTATCTTGCTCAAGGGCTGAATAGTTTGAATCCATTTCCACAGCCACCACTTCAGTAAGTTCCTAATCGCCCTTTAATCAAGAAATTGGTTATAAAGCGTTTAGAGACGTCGGTCTGTCCTAGCGTTACCCAAACCAGACGGGCTGATTTACTTACAGGATTGCTATATGATGTGCCATTTATTGGGTAATTAAAAGTGAGGCAACAGCAAAACCTGGATCAGAGCTACACGTACGTTATCTTTACCTTTGCCTTCCCGGGACAAGGCTTTGAACTGCTGCTGATTTAATCTGTAACTGATCTGTCTAGGGTTTTGAAAGGTAATAAAATAAAGCAGCGAGAGCGGGGAAGATGCAGCGCTAACATTCAAATACAGCGCTGCTGCTTTCTGTCATTCAGAACAAGTAAATCCGTCACCCAAAACATGCGGAGGAAACAGTAGTTTAAGCGTGTTCCTGATCAAACTAGCCCCGTGCTGAAACAGGTGGTTGGAAGTACAAGAGCTGTTCATATGTCAGATAATTGTTACTTTATGTCAGACCCTCTAGCCCTGGTCTTTCTTATGACAGAGATACTCGCGTGATTTGAACATTTCAACTGAGTCGCTATTTAATTGCTAGCAGTTACATCAAAGACTGTACAATTTCTGTTGTATGTGTTGGGCTTGAGGATAGGAGTTGGTACAAGGAAAAATTCTGAACGAAAAAGTGAAATTTTTTTTGTCACTGATTTGCTTGTCTTCATGTTTGTATTTTGAAAGGATTAGTACGAGGCACTAATTTTACTGACTATACATTGTCTTAATTTCTGATTATGTACTTTTGCAGACGAGTCCAAGTTCTCTGCATCTAGGTACAGTATATCTGATGCTGAATGTGTTTATCCATGCCTTTGTTGACATACTTGTTGCAGCACTTTCGGTAAAGATGCTTTGATGGGATTACCAATCCACATTTCAAATGCGAAAAAAAAACCCATTCTGAATTAATTTTCCCCTTCACCTATGGGCGTGAAACTTGGTAACACAAACAAGGTAGAGATGCTGTGTGAATAATAAACATATATTGATTGAGAGGGAGCTAAATTGAGTGAAAATAGCTTTGATAAAAGAAACAAAATTGTTTATTTGAAAAGAGGAATATGCATATTAAATGTATGTTGTTCAGAGCTCTGGCTATACTTTAAATGTGGTGATATATTCTCAAGTAATGGTAAACAGAGTTTGTTCAATAATGGTTTCCTACATTTAACTTGACAGGAATACACAAGTTTTTAAAATTGCTCTGATATTGAAAAATGTGAAGATTACTATTTTCTACCATCTGAGGCTTGCTAGCTTACTAGAATGTTGCTCACTACATCAGTTAAATTGCCTCATATTAAGATTATTTATTAAGATCATTACTTATTATATTTCATTTGAGTTTATTATACTACTTAGAGTAAATTTAGACTTTTCAGAGTGAATTGCCATATTTTAAGAAATAAGGATAGTTGTTAATGAATGACAGTTTATACTCTATAATAAAACCGAACTTTTCATATACACAATCAAATATTGAATAAGGGTATAGTCTTGAAGCCAAATGGGAATTTTGCCATTGACTTCAAAAGGAGCAGGCTGGGGCTCGAAGTATAAGAGAGAAACAGCTTTTGATGCTTACTGTGTGCTTTGAAGAGTCATAATTGGAGTAACTATTCTGAATGTAGTAAAGACCAAAATAAAATACTTAGCTTGATGGGATAAATGCTAAAACTGGAAAGTGTCCCATTTCTTGAGGGCCTATTTCTTAACTAATTTGTGAAAAAGGAAAGCATAGCTGAGCATGATGATGTTAATGCTGGTACTGTGGACTGCTGCTGTTTAAAAAATATATCCTACTGATCTGTTTCTTGGAGAATGGTGCTATCCCTTATACAGTTCTGGCCCTCTCAAATTCCTCATGTCTTGCAGGAAGGGTCTCTTAGGTTTTTTTTCATGAATTCACTGTTATTTAATGGAATATGTCCTGAAGGGTAGAAAATACAGTGCAGGAAAAGAGGAATTTTAAAGGACCAAGACAATCTATATGCATTATTCCAGTTGTCCTGTAGAAAGTCATTAATGAGACTGTTTAAAAAGTGTGACACTATTCCTTATCTTTTTGTTCAGGACTATCATCATTTGATTGATAAGACATTGCCTAATTATGCAGTGAAGTACCTCCTGCCCTGTGTAAACAAAGAACTGTCATGTCTCATTTTCTTTAGGTGGATAAGCAATGACAAATTTTAAAACATGCATATTTGCTACAAAAGTGTTTTTCATTTGGTAGTTGCCAGCCAGATTTTATGTTTCATAGTTCTTTTGCTGAAAAACAGAGATATTTACTCTCACTAATTACAATAATTCTTCTCCCAGAACAGGCTGAGTGCTTGAGTCCAAACCCTTACACTAATTCCCCTCCTATGAAACCTGTGTTATTATTAGACCCTTTCCTGTACATATTTGACCTGGTAATAGACATAATCAGGAGTACTAGCTACTGTAAGTTTTAATTTTGTCATATTTCCACCCTCTCGTATCTTGTCTGAATAGTTTGCCTGATTGGAGAAAAGAGATAGTGACTTCCTGATGAGAATCAGAAATTGGAAAATGGAAATTAAAAATGGACAGAGAGGCTGTTCGGGTATCTGAGCTTTGTATTTTGAGATACAGGAGATGAGTTAGTTGTAGTGACTGAAATCAGTGCACACTGTGCTATGGTGCTATTGCAGTATAGCTAATGAAGTCTACGGAAGGACCCAGCTACCGAATTCAGCATTTCCCACGTGCATAGCAATTCTGCCCTCCCTTATAAAAATAATCTTTTTGTTGTTGTTCAGAGTTGTGTATTTGCTATCACATGCTATTTGATTTTTTTAAGTTAAGCCCACATAATCTGCTAAATGCATGTACACAATTCCTATTGACATTAATGTGAATTCCATGTGTTGATAGAGGGCAGCATAGGGACTTCAGTTGCAAGTTAAGAATGTTACTTTATTATCAGTGTACTACAGCGAACACTAAGAGCCAGGATCTGTAAGTCCTTCACACGTGGAACTCCCATTAAGCCTCATACCAATACTGTGAGCTAGTGGAAGTAGTATCCCGAATTTTTATAATGAAAAGGAAAACCGAGGCAGCAAGTGGTTTGCCCAATGTCACAGTGAAAGTTTGTGAAAGAGCCACGAACTGAAGCCAGAACTCCCGATTCCCAGTTCTATGTTTTAATCATGCAACCACCCATCATCTCCAAAATAACTGATAATCTAAAAAATAAAATCTGGCCAACTTCAAAGTGTAATCATTGTTTTATTAACACGCTAACCGAAGAGCTGCTTTTTAAACTTATGTGATACAACTTTAAATTATAACTATAAGAAGTTACATGTTCTTGGTAATCTATCTCCACAGTGGGGAAAGGTAAAATTATTACAAATGGCAATTCTACCCAAGCAGCACAAATCCTGCATTTCTTGCACACCTAATCTGTCAATTCAGTGGAGAGGTATGAGTGCAAGAGAAATGCAGGCACAGGCCTTTTACTGTTTTCATTATCTTGTATTTTAGATATAGATAGTATGATAATTTGTTTGTTTTGTTCCTTTATGATTTGCTTCATAAATTTATTTGTTTTATTTGCATCAAATTAAGATTTAACTTTGAGTAAATTATACATTTGTCTAGGCATATGTCAGTTAGAAGTTTGATTTGCATAGTGTTTCACAGAAGTGCCGTCTGATGTTAAGGCAAACTATTTTGAAATTAAGAAGATAAAATTTATTTGTGCTGGTAAAATATATGAAAAACAGATCACAATCTTTTTAATGATTACAACATATTCTCATTTAAATAAATTCTGATCTCCTTCTTTCATTTTCCACAGCAATGTGGTCAGTATGTGCTATTAAGCACATGGAAAATTTTCAAGGACTGAATTAGAATATTTGGAAGTTAAAGATTTCAGTATTTTTAAAAAGTAGTAGAATTGTGTTCCCAGAAACAAACTGAACTGCAGAGACATTTACAAGAAAAGGGCTACGGTAATATTTATTACAAGAATACACAAACCCTGAAGCCCTCTCCTCCCACTATGATCTTTGAATAAGCTTACACGTTTTTCTGTTTGTCTTTTCCCCACCCTATGATACAAACTTAGTCCTGTGGTGCTTCATGGTCTGAGATAAACTGAAATCACTTCCAGGATATCAAGGAGATCAAATAGCAGAGTAGCGTCTTAGGCAAGAGCAAGCCTTTATAAGTCTTCTTGCAACCTACAGATCAATTGACAATGTGCAGGTGTGGCATGGTTAGTAAAATACCCGCCTTATCTTTAGGAAATACTTGTTTACAGATTTCAAACATTCTAAACAATTCTTGCTGTCCTCTAGCTGAAATAAAATAAATGGCTACTGTATGATTTAAACTGATAATTGGAAAGTTGACCCAGAAAGGTGGCTAATATAATTTCACTGTTTCAATAGACTGAGGACCAGATTCTGGAGTTATTCTGCATTTACAGCAGTGAAATCAGGATTAGAATCTAGCCCTAAATACCTACTCTGAAAAGAAAATTGTTCAAATTCTTTTCCCTTATGTAAATTTAGCTCTTGACATTTATATGTGCATATATAAATTAGAAGTGTATACAAACTGGAATTTTTCATGGTGTATTTTAAATCACAAATGTTTTATGTCATAATAGGAATTTTTTAGTATTAAAATATAAACAGGTAGATCATAATTGCATTCTTCATGTTTACGAAAGGATGAGTATGAAAATCAATAAAATACAAATGAAAGCTTCTTTTAAAAAGTGACTGACTCACTCTTACTGGCTGGGAAGACAGTACTAAAGAATGAGTCTTTACACTGCTTTCTAAAGAGCCTTGTGCTATTCAGAAAAAAAAAGGCACTCACACACAACCTCCCTTCTTTGTAGCATAAGGAAATTATACATAAGTTGACAGGAAAAAGGAAACTCTCTTTAAGCTGCTAGAATATAAGGAGCTGGCAGGGTGAAGGCACCTTCAGTTTGGTTTGGTATCTGAAGTGCAGAGGACAATTGGCCTGGCAGAGGGAGCCCGACTCCAGCTGAGAACGCGTGCACTGGTCTGACCTTCCTAGTCAGCATGCCAGCTAAGATTAGACTTTCTTCAAGTGTTCCCTTGTTAACCCAGTCTTTTCTCTAATGTCATTTGTCTTTCAAATGCTTAAAACCGCTACCCAATTTTGCAGCCAAAATGCTTTCTTTTTTACTTGTCTATTCGCCAAAAAGAATTCTTCATTCACATGCACTGCTTTCTGAATTCTTTACAGATCATTTACATACAATTTAAGATGGTTTGTTTCCTTCCAGTGGGTCAGATTCTTCTCAGTTACATTATTGCAAATATGGAGTTGCTCCTTTGGCTCTGACTAATGTAACTGAGAGCAGAATTTGGTGAATTGTTTTTGGCATATCAAATTGATTAATCATAGTCTTCAGCTATAGAAGAAATACTCTAGCTCCTTCAAAATGAAGGGACATCTTCAAAACGTTCTTATCCCCTCTTAGAGGATTAACATCTCACTGCACAAAGCCTTACATTAAATGTTCTGTACAGTTCACATACAAGGCAGGAGTAACTTCTGTGCAATTCCACTAGGCAGGTGGTAGGAGGGTTTAGAACAGAAATAAATGCACCCTTTGTCAAAGGGGCCTAACATTTATTGATTGATTTATTTATTTATGAATTGGGATGATAACCACAGACGAAAGATACCTATCCTAGTCTCTGTTTTTCCTTGAAAATTATTTTTAAACTTAAAGACAAAATCAACAGCAACTTCCGCATATGTGACTAGCTAATTAGATCTCCCAGCAGAAGGAAAAAAACAAGGAAAAATACCCCATCTTCCTTAAATACCACCCTCAAGCGACATCTCCCTTCCCGAAAGCCCAGTAAAAAGAAGGGCAACAAACCTGGACTATTTTGGACCAGAGAGTAGGGAATGAGTTCCAAAGCCATGAGGCTCTCATGGAGAATGCCCTGCCACAATCCCCTTTCCTTTTATATTAAGAAAGCTTCAGCTTGAGCACATCCACTGATTGCAGCAGTGACCGTCTGGCACAGAGAGAGGGGCAATCTCTCATGCAGTCAGGTCCCAAGCCAGCTAGAGCTTTGTAGGTCAAAACTAACTCCTGGAACTCTACCCAGAGATGAACAGGCAACCAATATAGATCATAGAGTATTGGTATAATATGCACGTAGTTAGATACCTATTCAAGAAGTGACTTGGCACCTTCTGCATCAGCTTCCAAATGAATTTAAGAAGACGCCCCAGATATAGTATGTTATGGTAATCTAATTGTTTGCCTGGGAGGACCACTCTTAGGTCTGCTGTAAGCTGTTAACCCAGAGATCCTTTCTTGGCCTGCATGACCCCTCTGAAATCCCCCCTGGCTGATTGTCAGAGAGGAACACTGGCACTAGACTAGAGGAGAAAGCAGTAAGGGGACACTGAGCATTTTTAGCACCTCTCTGAATGTCACCCCTAGGGCCTGGCTTCCACTAACATCCATTATAAAGCCACCTCAAAAGGGAACTTCTGCAAGCAAGTGGGCCATGAAACTTCTGATGGTTCTGCATTACGGCGGAATCAGGGTCTAAACTTTGGCCCCTACTATTTAATCCCTTAACGAGTATTGGAGCAGTCTGAGGGACCACCCGTCTCTGCTCTCTTTGTGCTATTCAGGCACTGCAAAGAAGTTTTAAACCACCCGCAAGTAGCCAGTGGATTTAAAATCAGCATAGCTAGCTCTTACACCTCCCTCCCTGCAGCTCCTGGCACAGGGAGCATTTCGGGAGTGGGAGGGGCATGGAAATAGGCCAGAAGTACCACCCAGCAGGACCTGAGTGGCAGCACCTCACAACCTGCTGATTGGGCAATACCAGTATTTAAACCAGGAAGCCATGAAGGGGAAATGTCTAAGCAATAACCCGGCCTGCCTTCCTCTGCTTCAGATCCTACTTGTGAGAGATCGTAGACTCTGGCTTCTGACCCTGGTTTATCCTTGACTTTGCTATTCAGTTGCTGTCTGTAACATGGTGCACAACCCCCATCTCCTGGTAACCTGATTGACACCTGACTCTCAGTTCACCCTCTGACCTGCCTTAGACTCGGCCTGACTCCCAACTCCTGCTCTGACCGCTAGGTCTGACCACCCTCGTCCTGGTTGTGACACCACACCCCTTGTGCATTATGGAGGCACCTATTGCACTGGCCCTGAAACAGTTGCAGCAGAAGGAGGATTTGGGAGCAGACCAATGGAGGGGTGCAGATCCAGTGGCTGGGAATGCCTTTGTAGCAGGTACTGAGGGATGTGGCCTCAGTTCCAGTATTAAGACCAAGGAATTTGTGAATTCCGACCCCTGGAGAGTTCCCCACATACAGCCCAATTACTCTGAATTTCACATAGAATAAGCATATGTGGTTACACAAAGGTCAACAGAGAAATCAAAAGTGTGTTATGGGGAGAGAAAAGATATGTGGCTTGGAAGCAGGACTACATGGTGCTACACTGGAGTAAACTGGCTTGCAGTGGGGCAGCTTATTTTTTAGGGTAAGCAGTGGTGCAAATCATAGTTTATATTAGTGCTGTGTGTCTACAGTGGGTGGTGTTGGCATGCAGTTATGTTGGTGTAGCCTCAACAGTAACATCAGTACAGCTCCTTGGTGACTAGTAGGCCCCAGTGTAGACAAGGCCTGCATTTTGTGGAAGAGGGAAGAGTGGGCATTTGCAGTATTGCTGTTGGTTGTTTATAAATGAGGCAGGAAGGACTAAGTGAAAATTTCCCTTTTCATTTTCACCAATACACAGGGCTCAAATTGTGTCATTTTAGGCCCAGCCCTGAATAGAGGCTAATGCAAAACCACATCACCCCAAGAGTAGTATGTGAAGGGATTGTGAGCACCTCAGGGTGCCTGGCCTTACCTCATCCCTGCCCTTTTTGAGGTAATGTGCATCCCTGAATGCAAGGATTTCTTTTGTCTCTGGCCCGTGCACAGGATATACTTACACCCTCCATCCTGTGCACAAGCCAGAGAAAAACTGGACCCTAACTGAATAAATTCTTGAAGAAACATAAAACATTTCTGGTAAAGAAGAACAGGGACAGGCATAGTCATTTTTAGAACAAGATTAAAACTTGTTTTAATTCAAAAATTGAGTAAAGAATCTTTAATTGGCTAGAGAACGCTAATATGAGGACTACGTGTGTGTTAAAATTTTGTAACTGGAAAGATTTAATGGATTATATGGATGAAATATTTAAAGTAAATCTTTAGAGGGAGTAGAGAAAAAAAGACATCATATCTTAGAAATGTAAAGCTGAAAGGGACCTCGAGAAGTCATCAAGTCCAGCCCTCTGTATTGTGGCAGGACAAAATAAACCTAGGTGATCCCTGATAGGTCTTTGTCAAGCCTGTTCTTAAAAACCTTCAGTGATGGGGATACCACAACCTCCTTTGGAAGCCAGTTCCAGTGCTTAACTACCCTTACAGTTACAAAGTTTTACCTAATATCTAACCTAAATCTCCCTTGCTGCAGATTAAACCCATTACTTTTTGTCCTACCTTCAGTGGACATGGAGAACAATTGATCACCATCCTCTTTATAACAGCCCTTAACATATCTGAAGACATATCAGGTCCCCCCTCAATCTTCTTTTCTCAAGACTAAACATGCCCAGAGTTTTTAACCTTTCCTTATAAGTCATGTTTTCTAAACCTTTTATAATTTTTTGCTCTCCTCTGGACTGTATCCAGTTTGCTCACATCTTTCCTAAAATGTGGTGCCCAGAATTGGATACAGAACTCCATCTGAGGCCTCACCAGTGCTGAGTAGAATGGGACAATTACCCCCACCCCATGTCTTACATGCAACACTCCTGTCACTACACCCCAGAATGAGGTTAGCCTTTTGACAAATCTATGCTGACTCTTCCTTATAACCCTGTTATCCACTGGATGCTTACATATGGATTATGTTCCATATCTTTCCAGGTATCAAAGTTAAGATGACTGGTCTATAATTCCGCACGTCTTATTTGTTCCCCTTTTTAAAGATGCCATGTTTGCCCTTCTCCTGTCTTCTGGGACCTCACCCATCCTCCAAGAATTCTCAAGGATAATTGCTAACGATTCTAAGATTGCTTCAGCTTGTTCCTTAAGTACCCGAGGATGAATTTCATCAGGCCCTGCCAACTTGAATACATCTAACTTGTCTAAATATTCTTTAACTTGTACTTTCCCTATTTTGGTTTGCATTCCTTCCCCCTTCTTGTTAATATTTATTGTGCTGAGTATCTGGTTGGCATTAACCTTTTTAGTAAAAACTGAAGCAAAATAGGCATTAAACACCTCAGCTTTCTTGATGTAATCAGTTATTATCTTTTGTCCCTGGCTAAGTAGAGGACCTACACTTTCCTTCATCTTTCATTTGCTCCTAATGCATTTAAAGAACCTCTTCTTATTGCCTTTTATGTTCCTCGCTAGGTGTAACTGATTTTGCACTTTATTCTGTCTGATTTTGTTCCTACATGCTTGTGCTATTCTTTTGTGTTCCATGCTTCCATTTTTTGTAGGATTCTTTTTTGATTTTCAGGTTATTAAAGAGCTCCCAGTGGATCCATATTTGCTTCTTATTATTATTCGTGTCTTTCCTAGAGCCAGATTTCTGTGCGTAATTCCATGGAATTCAATGGAGTTACACCAGATCAGACTTTTTTCCTCTGTTCTATGCTTATACTGAAGGAACTAACTTTGTTGTGCAAAATTGGTATTGCTAAAAAATAAAGACAAAAAAGATCACAACAATAAGTACAGTCTATGTAGAGCCCTGGAATATTGAATGACAGAAAAGCTTTAAAACACAATATAAAAAATGAAGTTTGTAATTTTTGCTACTTTATAGAGTAAAATGTGCCATTAAAGAAGGAGTAAGTTATTTATCTGTTATTCCTGTGCAGAGTGTATGTTTTTCTGAGGCAATCCAAAAGTCAGATTCATTCTTGAGAAGATCTTAAACATACAGCCAAGTATCAGTCTTCTGTCTTCAAGCTATTTGTGTCAGGATGCAGTCTTCTGCCATAAAACAGTTGTGCTGTATCAACACAAATGTTTGTGACCATCTATGCAGATAATCAGGTAACTGTAGGCAGATGGGACTTTGTTTTGTATTTGATGGTAACTTTTTCTTGGTGGTGTTAATGAAAAATTCAGCAGGTTTTTATGGATGACACTTAAATGCCATTGTGATAGGTGCACTATACATAGCATCATAAACTGATGTATTGAGCCCAATAGAATTATCAGAGTCACGTTTCTTCACACATTAGTGGCTCAGTTCTCTTGCCTTCCATGGCAGTCTATAGACAATCTGTGTCAAATCATGTAAACTTGGAGTTAGATGTAGTCTGTTTTCTTCATTTATTGTTGATCAATAATATAGCATCTTACGGACATGTTGTTCTATGTTCCTGCATGTCTTGCCATTCAGTACTGCTACAAGAGCATCAGATTTCACAAGGATTTTGTAATATTGAGATTCACTGGATGGTAAAATGCACAATGTCATATCTCTATATGAGAAACAAAACAGATAGTAAAACACTTCATGCTCTCAACATGCTGTTAGTTTAATCTGTTCTGATAAAACTGATTAAGAGCCAATTTAGCTTCCAGTGAAATGAAGAACAAAACTCCATTGACTTTATTCATGGAGGGTCAGACTCCTGATACATCAAAATTAGTTTTATTGCAAAGCTTGTTGTTGGGCCATTGTGTGCCTATTCTAGGGGAAATGATTCATTCTTTACCCAAACAACACCATCTGCTGAGTACACAAACAGATTTGGTGAATGAGTAATTGCTTAAGTACATGATGACAGTAATTATAAATAATATTCATTAGCAGTTTTGATTATCTCAGAATACACAGCTCCCGCATTAAAAGTGTTCAGAGGTTTTAAAACCCGGCATTAAGGTGTGTATGTACAAAACATGATAAATTAATATAGATTAAACGAATTAAAGTAAACATTCTGTGTATTGTCATGTGACAATAGGATTTTGATAAATGAAGTATCTGTTATATGTGGAAAACACAAGAGAATAATAACAAGGGCTCATAGAGGAAAACCCTCTTTCCCAGCAAAGCATCATGTCTCCATTCCTTCATCTTACAAGAGCACTCTTTAATCAGTTACATGGAATATATCTCTTAGCTATAACAGAGTGAAACCAAGTTAAAATTATGTATAAAAATTATGCCTCATCCATCTACCCCTCCTTTAAGGGTAGCATAATGTGGAATTGTGTGGGATTCCAGTAGCTGCATTTGTGAAATTAACATTTGTTTCCAGGCCAAACTGCTGACCTTTGTGCCCCTTTATGTCAGCAAGACCATCACAGGGAATGATAACAATAGATGCCTACATGCCTTCAACCAATGCTGTTTAGTATGAATCCTTAGAACAGAATGGTCTGCAAAGTAACTCATATACTTGTATATTGTCTAACTCAGTGAGCAGCTGCCAAACTAAGCTGCCAAACTAAGTCCTTCAAACAGTATGAAGGCCAAACTCCTGAATCCATCCACTCACGTGCAATTAGAACAGACATGTTGCTACTGTCCACTGGCTAGAAATTACCTGGAGTGCACCCCAGGAATACATGGCTCAAGATCATGTAAACTGACCTGAAAGAAACAGCTCAAGGCAGTGCCAGGTGTGGAGGATGACGTGGAACAAAGGGTCCAGGAAATTCTCCTTTATGCTCCATGGCATTGTTATTGATGAAAATGAAATGTGAGGTGGAGTTTCTCAAGAGAGTTACAGAGAGAGACTTTGGAGTTTCACACTGCTAAAATGGTTTTGCGGTGCTGATCAGACCATGATATTCTTGAATAAATGTTTTAACTGTGTAATATAATAAACATGTGCTTTTTCTCTTTTAGTTAAAAAAAAAACCCTGAAATTTACAATATTTTATACCATAGCCATTCATGTACTAAGGAAGGCACCAATTAATTTTTTTATTATATTCCAAGATTGATCTTAGCATGGAGATGCAAACATTGGAGGAAAAAATACATTTACTAAGTACTTTTTCCAATCTTGCCTTGGTGTTCAACATCAAATGCATCAGATTAGTTAATGCAACAACACAAAATAAAATCAGGATTTTTATTTCTGATACTAACAAACTATATAGGTAGCAGTCTGCACCTGTTTCAGACTGCACTAAATCTAGTAATGGTGCATAACTTTGTTCTTGCAAGATCTGAAAACCGTAGCATCTAATTATCAAACCAGGTAAATGGAATATGGATCTGATAGTACTGAATTCCGTTGTCCAAAACTGTAAGGACCAGGGATGCACCAAGCTGCAGTGACATAATATTTTAGTTTGAAACGGAAAAATAACAGAATTAAATTCAGGATAGACCAAAAAAGCATCAGTGAGAGCACAGCATAATGTCTGAAAAGCCTGAGTGACATGGACCTGCAATTTTCACAAGAATGATGATGAAACAAAACTCACCCACTCTATGCACAGATTTTGAGATGACCATCTGTGAGGTCTTAGATGAAACTGCTTGATATTCTGAAATTGGTATGAGATTGTGAAATATCCAAAGAATACTTTGGAGGAAAGGAAATTGGTATGAAAAAACCATATGTGCAACTAAGTTAAAAGATACACAATTAAAAACAACAATTCCCTAAGGAACATGGGGCCAGATCTGTGCAGTGCCTAACATGCAAGCTCGGGCATCAGGAGGTAGGGTGACCAGATGTCCTGATTTTATAGGGACAGTCCCGATTTTTTGGGTGGTTTTTCTTATACAGGCTCCTATTACTCCCCATCCCCTGTCCCAGTTTTTCACATTTATTGTCTGGTCACCCTATCAAGAGGGCAAAGGTGGCTTTTAGCCATTTGAAACTCCCAGATTCTGGGCTGCCTCACAAGCCATATATATAATTCTATCTATCTATCTATCTATCTATCTATCTATCGAGAGAGAGAGATGGATTGCAATGCCTGAACCTCTACTTCCTGAGCAAAAAGACCTAGCTCTTTCACCCAAGGCTGTAGCAGGCTCATCAACCTCTATGTGGCCTAGCCGCCACCAGATGGAGACAGAGTGTCACACCATGTCACATCAGAGTGTCACATACATGAGTAGTACAAAAATTCAGGGGCAGAGTAAAATGAATTTAATATGACAATATTTATTTTCATATTCAGTAAAAACCTCAGTTGTTGAATATACCTGAAGCTGCTGCAGAATTTCTACTCTGTTGCAGCACCAAAGCGGCCTTGTCCATAGATGGCATGATGTATCTAATAAACACAATGTAACATGGCAGGGCTTCTCCCCAGCCCGCAGATCCCTTCTGTCATGCCCACAAATTCTTTTAGGCACTTTTATTTCTCAGAAGAGGTAAAACAAACAAACAACAGTTCTTCAGCTCACCCTTAACTATAATCCCCAGGGGATTTTACACCTTCACTTCTCAGGCTCTCACGGACTCCCCTTTGAGGGGGCTCCGGGTCTCTCCTTCTCTAGGCCCAGGTACTGTCTTTTAAAGCTCATTATGGACAGCTGATGTGGCACAAGTACACTGGCCCTGCTCCTTCTTAAAGGGCAGCTTCAAAGTAGGATTTAAACAAAGGGACCATCAACTTGAACTAGATGAAGCTTCCAGATGCATGGTGAGATCTCCTCCACATGACTGCTTAAGACATAAAAGACTCTTGAAATCTCAACAGCTGAGGTTTTTCAATGTAAGAACAGACCAGAGCCAATTATCTCAACTGCCGTGATGGTCATATATATTATTTATATTGTAGTTATAATTATTAAAATTATGAAATAGAAAAGCGCAAAAGTCCTGAAGGATTTTTTTTAGTGTCTGAATTTTTTAATATGACTTTATAAAAGTAAATTTTATAAGTAAGTTTATGGATCTATTTTTTTCTTCAGAAGCTGTTCGACCCACATTTTTTAAAATCTATTTAGATGTCTGCATTCAAAGGGAGTTAGACGTCTAGGTGCTTTTGAAAATCCCACTAGGCACCTATATGCATCTTTGGGCACCTAAATACCTTTACAAATTTGGCCTGTCATACTTATTCTGTCCAAGCAGTTAAAGTACAAGTAAAAAAGTTATGTTGGGAAACTGAAAAGTTTTCTAGGCATGGCAAGTTATCATTCCAGACTTTAAAAGGAGTTTAAGTAAACCTTTACAAGCATTGACAAGACAAGGTGCTAAATTTATTTGGATATGTGTCTTTCAGAAGACTTTTCAAGACCTCAAATCTGAATTAGAAGACTCTTCCACTATCTCATATTATGCTCTAATTCCCTATTCCAAAATCATTATGTAGTCTGGTTAGCTTAGGTACCATTTTAAGAGATGAAATGAAGAATGGAGATCAGAAGATAATTTCCTATGTAAGTCACAATCTGTGAGATACAGAAAATATAATTGCAAGATGGGGAAAAGATTCTGAAGTTGCCTGACCCTGTGAACAATTTTCTTTTTCTTTTTTTAAGCACACCAAATAAAATTGTGATTGACAGTCACGTTTGAAATCAGAAAACCTACATAACTGCAAAGATTGAAAGACAGGGGTTAAGACTGCAAGTATCTAGTCCCCAGATGGTGCAAAGACCTGGTAATATCCGGTGATACCAGCTGACTGACTACATTTCTTAACATCTACTTCAAAATACTGACTGGTTCTACACTAGTGTTCCTAATTCAACACTATTCCAAAAACTCCTAGAACTTGGTATATTCAACGAAGACTGCAGTGGAGATTGGGCTGTCCAGTCTACTGCAATTCACTATCTGAGCTCTGGTCAACTGTGATCAATCTTTTAAAAGGTCCAGAGGGATATAAAAAAGTAGTGATTTTTTTTTTGAAGAAATCAAAATTAAGTTGTCAGGTGCAATCTGCTGTGCCTGGGAACATAGGCGTTGCTACACTAGATCAGACCAGTGGTTCGTTTAATCCAATATACCATTCCAATATTTGCCAGTACCAAATGCTTCAGGGGACGTTTATTCCTAAACTTGGATATTTAATTGTAGGCTTATGCACTAAAGCAGAAATCTGTATCATGCTATATTTAAGGCAACTGTGGAAATTGTTATTACTCATATATGTCCCAACCTTTTTTAAAATCCTCCTAAGGTATTGACCTCAATTAATATTTTGTGACATTGAGCTCCACAGCTTAGTTATGCATAGTGTAAATGTTCTGGTTTTAGATTGCTGATTTTAATTTCAAGGGGTGTCCCCTTGTTCCAGTATTCTGAGAGTGGGTAAACATGCCTGACTGAGATTCTCTGTACCATTGTTTTATATACCTCTGGCACACCTCCTCCTATTCATCGTGTCTCTAAATTTAACAGTCCTGACCTTTTTAGTCTCTTCTTACATGGTAGTCTTTCCATTCCATTTTTGTAGCCCTTCTATGGTCCCTTTTTATTTCTAGTGTATCTTTCTATAGATGAGTTGCCCAGAGAAGCTAAGAATTCCAGAATCTGTGAGACAAACTATATCAGGTTAATACACAATAGCCATTTGGAACCAATGATGTTAAAACAGCCATGTAACTGGAAACTAAATTTCCTGAAACAACATTACAGGGCCAGATTCTGTTCTCCTTTACAGAGGCATGAATTCAGAGCAATAGATTTACTACCAGCGTAACTGAGAGCAGAATGTAATAGATACAGGTAGTCCTGAAAATGGTTGTACTCCTGTTGCTACTCTTAAATTACCAGACCCTCTAAGTGTCATCAGATCTAAAGAGCGTGGCAGTTATTAGCGATCCTCCCAAAGGTCTCAATGAATGGTTCTAAATTTTATTGAACCAATTACCTGTAATATATATGAGATGGGTTTCATGTATACAGTGAAAATGAGAAATATCTTACCTGCTTTGTTTACAATAATAATTTTATTATAATAAGATCATTGTTCAAGAGACTATATAGATTTTAAATATGCTCACCTGTTTTAGGTGAAATGTTCATCTTTAACATTTTGTTGAAAGAACAATATATTTTGGAACTATACATGCATACTTTACCATTAAGATGATAGCCGCATTAGTCTTCTGTAAATAAGTGCATGGGTAAGATGTTGATTGCTCTTTGAGAAGGAAAAGAGACAGATAGCAAACACCTTGGAGTGTAACTTCATATGGAAACTAGTTCTGCAAAATAAGTTTGATAAGTTTAACAGTAAGTTTCTTTGTTGATTGTAGAATCTGTCTCCTCACTGCTGTAAATATATCTGTTTTGTCTTGCTAGGAATGGAGATGCAACATATAAACTCTTGGTTTGTCAAGACTTGTGTACAATACTTCCTATAACTTTGCAGCAATAATAGTTATCTGAAAGGATTCTGCAAAGAATGAAAGTATATATAATTATTGATTAGCAGCTACAAAAATAGTATGTGCCATGCTGACACTGTGTCATATTTTAGTCCCAAACCTGCTGCCTGTGTGCATTCATTTATAGATGCTGATGACAGTGACAAAAAATATGGGTTTTTTTTTACTGTTTTCCTTCTGTTACCTTCACGGAGACGATACAGGGAAACTTGAATGAGAGGCAGATTCCATTCTATCAATGGAATTGTTTATCGAAGTACAATTGCACATCCTTCAAGTCAATAGAGTTGCATGGGCATCACTGAGGGCTTAAGCTTAACACAGTGGCGCGGCACAGGTGTTACTGATAGCCTAATTTGATCTGCAGAAACTGTATAATGATGCATGTGACTGAAGGAGCAGCAGAATGAGGGTGGCTGGCTCATACTGGGCTCTGGTTTTCGGGGTGGTGGTTGTGGATTATATGTGGAGGATAAGACATGAAATATTGTGACCTGTTAACCTAGTGAGAAACTTGTATACCATCCAAGGGAGAGACAAGTCTGATCTGTATATTTATTTTCTGACTTGTAAAAATGTGCCCATCACAATTGTCTCTGAAGCACATACATTTTAAAAAAACAACTCTTGGTTACTCAACATTAAATAAAATCCCAAAAATTGGAGACAGTTTTTGCACTAACCCTGTCCTATCTGTACAGGTTCTTGTATGGTCCCCATCAACATAGTATCTGATTTTGTGTACTCAGACAAAAACCTGAGAAACCAAATGGCATTTAAACCCTGTCCTGAAAGTAAACAGATATGGAACCTGCAGACCAAAGGGGGGAAAGAATTTAGAAGCAAAGGCTTTCCATTGAAAGTGGCATGATAGAATCCACCATATGTTTTGGCTCAAGCGCTTCCACTGATTTCAACTGCCATGACACAACACAGGGAGAGTGATAGTGTTTCATGTAGCTAGGACAGGTAGCTAAATTCTGTGAGCAGGAGCTATTTGGGTTACCTTGGCTAGCAGAGCTTCTAATTCCACTGAACTGGAACTACCTGGCTCTCAGAACGTTTAGATTCAGTCAAGTGTTTATGTGGAGCTTTGGGATATGTCTACACTGCAATTAAACACCTGCGACTGGCCCGTGTCAGCTGACTTGGGCTTGCAATGCATAAAATTGCGGTGTAGAGGTCACGCTTACTCGTGGGTCCCACAACTTGTGCTCTAGGCCAAGCCCGAATATCAACACTGCAGTTTAACAGCCTTGCAGCCCAAGCCCCATGAGCCCAAGTCTGTTGACAGGGGACAGCCGCAGGTGTTTGATTTCAGCATAGACATAACCTTGGAGACCCTTAAGCCTAGGAGGTGGGGTTTTCAAAAGTACTCTACTTTGGCTTAACTTTACTCCCAAAGAAATCAATGGGAGTTTTACCATTGTCTTCAATAGAAGCTGACCATTTTTAAAAATCTCACCATAGGTGCTTACAATAGGTGCTTACATGTAAATTTCATAGCTTATGACAGTGGAGTTTAGAAATTCTACCAACTCTTGGGGGTTTCAAGTTTTCATAACAAGTAAATGCAAGATTTCCGCCCACAGCTATACAAATAATCCCACTCACTAGTTCTTCTTAGACTTGTGAATCAAAGAAACATTGACTTTATACATCAAGCCATTTTTGAACTATGACTAAAAAGCATTTTCCAAAAAAAGGGAAAACACCTCTCCCGCCCCTTAATGCACCACATGTAAAAAACACTTTGTCCATTTAATGCCAAACTTCCACAAAATTTAATTTATCCTCTGCCTATCCACAAGAGCATTTTTAAGAGAGCCCCATCAAATTTGTGCTTATAATGGAAGAGGTCATACAGCTAGTTATGGAATTACTAACATAGCTGCATATATACCATCCTAAATAAAAGGACAACAGATTTTCATCTCCAAGACTTGAATTAAATTTACTTTATGAATGTCTTAATACAGTAATGTATTCTTTATACATTTGCCTTCTTCATAGGTATATTTTCATTTATTTTTGATATTGCAATACCAAAATGATGTTAGAATAAAAGTTATGGCAAGTAACTACAGCAGCCAATTTAAAGCGTATTTGCTGTTTTAACTTTATTCCATGTATAAAAAAGACTTAATCTACAGAGACAACATCCCTGTAAAATTGTTTGTGTCTTTTTTCTTTTTTTTTTTTAATCAAGCCAAATTCTGATCTTTGACATGCATCCCCAGCTCACAGTGAAGTCATGGGGGAACCATGCAAATGTATTAAAAGGCAGAGTTTGGTCCTAAGATTTCTTGTAGGAGATAACCAAAAAAAAAAAAAGGGAAACGGGCCAAAATATACTTTAGTAGCTTTATAATAATAAAACATTTAAACTTCACTAAAAATAACAGTTATGCATAAACAGGACTTAAATTCAGCCAGAGCTGTCCGGAGCAGAGTTCTGGTGAATATTTTCAAACCTGCAGGGCAGAAGTCATGAGCCCCGGCACCCCTTCCCCCACTCCCACCGCTACTGCGGGGCAGAAGCCCTGAGTCCCAGGGCTCCAGAAAATACTTTGAGAATTTAACGCTGTGCATAAATGTTTGATGTGATTTTTAAGTTTAAGCATTTCTCCATCATTTTATTAGTGAATGAATTTATGCTAATAATAGGCTTAAGGCATTGAGGGGGGTAGGGTGACCAGGTGTCCCGATTTTATAGTGACAGTCCCGATTTTTGGATCTTTTTCTTATATAGGTTCCTATTACCCCCCACCCCCTGTCCCGATTTTTCACACTTGCTGTCTGGTCACCCTAGAGGGGGGAAATTCATGGTGGTGTTAGAAGTATAAATAGAACCCTTTCCTGTGAACCATTTTGTTGTGCTTCTATCTGCTATACAAGCCAATGATGGATTTCACTGTTCATGAGACAGAGTGCTGTGCATAATGTCAATGCTTATTAAAATCTACTCTCATCACAAAGATCTGTGTTTTATCATTCTCTTAAATATCAAGTCTACTGCACCTGGTCTCCTAAATAACTGAACCCCACTATAAGTACCATTATTTTCATAATTTCTTTTTATAATATATAATGATTAGGTTTTACTTATAAAGTATTATAAGGTAAGTGGAGTGGTTACCAGTATATCTTATAACTTCATAGTTCATATACTCTTTTTAAGATGAATAGAGTTATTTATGTTTTTGGACTGTTACTTGAAATGACTTTATTTGTTTTACAGTTTAGAAAACTCTGCAGGTAGCCTTAGAAGGCCATTCAATTCATTAACATTAAATCAACAACCAGAGCTTCTTTTTGCCTTTCTGTGGCAGGATTAATGGATTTTGGCATGATTTGTGCATCTAGCAGTAAAAGCTCTTGCTGGGCAAGCTAGCAAGCTTGACTAATTCCCAGCAGTGTTAACTTCATAAACTTATTTTAAGCTTTTAACTTTGACTGAAGATTAAAGGTAATGACTTCATGCTGTTACCTTTGAATATATGGCGCTCTAATACGGTCATGCTTAATAAGTATATATAAAAATAGCAAATATACATGGATAGTATACATGTAACTATGAATATGTAATTAATATTATACAACATAAAGTAAATTCCTACATCATTCTGGATTATTATTTTTACATTCATGCAAAATATGATTCCACACAATAATGAGCAGCTTTGTAGTTTAAGTAATACTTTATATTGAAATACCTGCAAATGTTTAAGTATTTGGAATATTAAATCATATAGTAAAGACACATGCAAAGTATTTCAGAGTATCTTATGATTTAATGGAAAATGTGGACTATTGATATGATTTTAATAAAACTGGGTTGCTCAGGAAGGCTATTTTTCACCTGTAAAGCATTTCACTTAGTATTGGGGTTTTTCACCTTTTCAGACAGCCTTTGAATCACTATTCAGAAAAGCCTGCAGAAAGGAGAAAAGGGAGGAAAAAATATTTTCAGCCTGTCTGACAAGACTACATAAAGAGCTCGTGATCAAAGGGTCTTAAGTACACGTTACTGGTGTGACAAACAACATTTTTGTCCCTTTATTAGATTTATTTTTTTTCTAAAAACTGCAGTGGCCAGTGTATAGTTTGTGAAAGAAAGCTGGCAGGGTTGTATTCTTTGATTCCTAATTAACACCTTCAGTCTCAAAAGAGAACTAACAGAAATACCATAAAATGTTGCAGCTGCATTGTTATTCCGCTTGGTTGGTTTGTTAAAAGTCGGCTGGGCATTGGCAGCTGCAATAAAGGAAAAGCTCAATGGATGTTTTGTATTGTGCCCACTGAAGTGAAAGAAGGCAACCATTTTATTTTCAAATGGGCAGCTGCATAGTGATGTTTAAATTGAGCTAAATGTAAGATTTACTGTTAATTTATAGTAATTGATTATAAATAAAGTAGTAGGACGGCCTAGCTTTAATCTGTTATAGCCATAGGTCACAAATTTTAGTGGAAATGAATTATGAGGGACAAGGAACTAATTTTGCAGCACTTTGGTAATAGAAAATGTTGATTATAGAACTTAATGACAAGGAGCAGTTTTCAGCATTAAAATCAAAAGAGTACCTTGGAAGCAGCTAAGCAAGTCATTCTTTAGAAAACAATGTTTATGCTTTGAGAAGTGGAGGTATATGTTCCCTCCTTTCATTACTCTAACCTCTCCCCTCCCCCACATTATTGAAAACCAAAATTGTAATGCTGAGATCAGGCTGAATAAAATTCTGCATGCATTTTTTTTTTTTCAGAGCATGGACTTGTATTTTGCCTTGGATAGTGGAATAAAGGAGGCATTTAACTCTGGTCAGATAAATCTCACTCACATTCAAAAAATGCAATTAGGAAAATATGTAAATCTAGATGTTTCATCAAATGCTAGCTAAGGGGTTACCAGTTCTTTTCTTGCACAATGACTGAACTAAAGAACTTTAGTGTCTGTGTAAGAACCATTGTCCCAGCCCCAGTGCCTGTTGGAAACAGAGTCCAGACTGGCCGTGGGAAATACCTACATATTTGACACAGGCCCTATTTCTGAGAGAAAAGGGGGTGGAATAGAAAGTATGGAGATTTTACTGTTGCATTCTAATCAGCCATGATCTGCCTAATTTGCTTTGATCAGGAAGATAAACTAATTTTCCTATAGGCTGGATAAAAGTAATTAGCTGTCCAATGCTTTCATGTTTTTGAAAAGGGTAAAGAAATGGAGAGCAGGAATTGTAATGGTGGGAGCAAAGTACATGTTTTTGGCTCATCTGAGTGCATTGTTAGTTGAAAATAGGATGGTGACATAGAAGAGAGGCCCTGACTAAAGATAGTTCCATGTGTTGGACTGCTATTGTAAAGCATGATCTATAATACTATGCAAATAAAAGAAATTTTCTGAAGAGTAATTTATCATCTGTTTTAGTGTATTCAGGTTCTGTTCTTGTTTATGGAGATAGCATACTTTAGCTTTACATAACATAACATGAAAAGGTATTTTTTATGTTTCATTTTCCTAATGGTAGTTCAGTGTTGTTCATCATAGTTTCTTTTGGATAATTAGTTTCTTAATTGGAATCTGCCAATAAGTCATACATACATAGGTTGTAAGTGTACATGGCCATCATTGTTGGACACTACTAACTTGTTGCTCTATAGTATAAAAACTGTATAATGAACTATCTGAGTAGACATCTGACTTTAAACACTCTGTCTAATGTTTGCACTATAGGATGAAGCTTCAAGTATGACCTTTGGGAGCAGTTATTTCTTTTCTCCTTGACCCCTATTTAGCTATGAGTTTAGAGGGTTTGGGTGAGAGGTTTTAAAGTACAAGATTTTATTTCACTATAAACTCATTAAATTGTAGATATATGATAAACTGCTAGGACACAATCCTGCAACCCATAAGCATGAAAATAATTCCCACATAAATCTCATAACTAGCATGAGTAAAGGATGCACGATCAGGCCCTAATTTTTTTAAAAGTCTTTCATTTAAAACATTAATGTATTTGCAATTATTTATTTGCCATCTTAAACAGTTTAAAATTAAATAGTTTTTACATTTTGCCTTTAACAGATATTTGGTCATGTCATTTTTTATGTTTGGTCACGTGTCTATTACTCTGTCAATGATATGTTGAGCATTTGCTCTGTCACTGATTGTACAGCTGTTATCGAAGGCAAGCCATCTCTGAACTGTACTTTTAGTGGAAATTCCTGTATTGGTTGGTATAGTTTTTAACCATCATTTCCTTAAACATGATTTATGAAGGCCCATAGTAGAGAGGGTATTTCAAAGGTAAGGTACTGTCCTCTAGTGGATGATGCACTAGATTGGGACTCAGGAGACCTTGGTTCTAATCTCAGCCATGCCATTGATTTGCTGAGTGACTTCACTTCCCTTTGTGTGTCTACTTAGCTAGTAAGCTCTTTGGAAAAGGGTCTGTTTTGTACAGTAATTAGTACTGTTAATACAGTACAGTAATCCAGTACAGATATCAGTGGGGACTTTTAGGTATTAACGTGAAACTACTACTACTACTAATATGCAATCAGGACTTGAAATTGAATGGTAAATGTTTAACAAGGGTAACTTCCCTGCTCCACAAACCTTTATTCTCCTATACTTAGTAAATGAATGTATACATTTGAATCAGGAATTGGTGTCCACTTTAAACTATGCTTTAGATAGTACCTTTCATCCAGAAGAATCCCAAAGCACTTTAAAAACTGATTTACTAATAATAAATAAAATGAATGAAATCTCATAGAGACACTACACCAACAGTTCCTCCAATAGTACTTTACTGCCCCAGGGAAGATTATCTGTCACCATTTCCTACCTGAGGTTCTTTTGGAATTCACCTGGAATTCAGAGGGGATGTAACTTTTGTTCAAAGTTCTCATGACCTTTATGAAAAGAATAGGGATGTTAAGCCTGCGTCCTGCAGAACATTTCAATTTGGCTAATTAAACAATAAGAATAACATTTATTTAAATATTTTTGGATGTTTTCTACATTTTCAGATATATTGATTTCTGTTACAACACAGAACACAAAGTGTACAGTGTGCAGTTTATATTTATTTTTATTACAATCGCTCAGACAAATACATTTGTTCACATTTGCAGGAGATAATGCTGCCTGCTTCTTGTTTACAATGTCACCCGAAAGTGAGAACAGGCATTCCTGTGGCACTGTTGTAGCAGTGTCACAAGATATTTACATGCCAAATGCCCTAAAGATTCATATGTCCCTTCCTGCTTCAACCACAATTCCAGAGGACATGCGTCCATGCTGATGACCAGGGGCGGCTCTATGATTTGTGCCGCCCCAAGCATGGCAGTCAGGCAGCCGTCGGCGGCGTTTCTGCGGGAGATTGCCGATCCCGCGGATTCGGCAGCATTCCTGTGGGTGCTCCGCTGGTCCCGTGCTGTCGGCGGACCCGCCGCCGAATCCGCGGGACCAGCGGAGCTCCCGCAGAAACGCCGCTGAAGGCTGCCTGGCTGCTGCTCTCACGGCGACTGTCACGCCGCCCCCCGTGGCTTGCCGCCCCAGGCACGCGCTTTCTGCGCTGGTGCCTGGAGCCGGCCCTACTGATGACAGGTTCTGCTCAATAACAGTCCAAAGCAGTGTGGACCGACGCATGTTCATTTTCATCATCTGAGATAGATGCCACCAGCAAAAGGTTGATTTTCTTTTTTTGGTGGGTCGGGTTCTGTAGTTTCCGCATTGGAGTGTTGCTCTTTTAAGACTTCTGAAAGCATGTTCCACACCTCGTCCCTCTCAGATTTTGGAAGGCACTTTAGATTCTTTAACCTTGGGTCGAGTGCCATAGCTATCTTTAGAAATCTCACATTGGTACCTTCTTTGAGTTTTGTCAAATCTCAGTGTTCTTAAAATAAACATGTGCTGGTCATCATCCGAGACTGCTATAGCATGAAATATATGGCAGAATGCGGGTAAAACAGAGGAGGAGACATACAATTCTCCCCCAAAATGTTCAGTCACTAATTTAATTAACGCTTTTTTTTTTTAATGAGCGTTGGATGGAAGCATGCCCTCTGGAATGATGGCCAAAGCATGAAGGGGCATACGAATGTTTAGCATATCTGGCACATTAATGCCAGCTACAAAAGTGCCAGGTGAAAGCCTGTTCTCACTTTCAGCTTACATTGTAAATAATAAGCAGGCAGCATTATGCCCCGTAAATGTAAACAAACTTGTTTGTCTTCGCGATTGGCTGAACAAGAAGTAGGACTGAGTGGACTTGAAGGTTCTAAAGTTTTAAATTGTTTTGATTTTGAGTGCAGTTATGTAGCAAACAAAATCTAATTTTTGTAATTGCATTTTCACAATAGATTGCACTACAGGACTTGTATGAGGTGAATTGAAAAATACTATTTCTTTTGTTTACTAATATTTGCACTCTAAAAATGATAATCAAAAATAATAATAAAGTGAGCACTGTATACTTTGTAGAATACTTTGTATTCTATGTTGTAATTGAAATAAATATATTTGAAAATGTAGAAAAACATCCAAAAATATCTAATACATTTCACTTGGTATTCTATTCCTTAACAGTGCGATTAAAACTGTGATAATTTTTTTTTAATCACGATTAATTTTTTGAGTTAATTGCATGAGTTAACTGCGATTAATTGACAGCCCTAATATATACACACACATTATGTCAGTTGCCAAAACTACATTAGCTTCGATATGAGATTATGGTCACAGGTGGTGAAAGCTGACTGAAAAGCTATAAAGGAAAGGTGAAGTCTCCACTAGGATGCCACAGAGATCTGTGTTAAACTTGGGTTTACTTATCATTTGCATTAATCATAAATAAGCGTAACCTAATGGGTAGCACACTGGACTGGGACTCAGGAGACCTGGATTGTGGTCCCAGCTCTGCCACGCTCTGCCTGGTGTCCTTGGGCAAGTCACTTTGCCTCTGTTTCGCCATCTATATAATGATACTTACCTCCTTTTCAAAAGTGTTTTGAGATCTATGGACAAAAAGCACTATATAAGGGCAAAATATTATGATTATGATTATTATTAAAGAAAGAAGAGTTGATTTGAGCATAATTACTTTGTGCCAGATCAAAAGCTCCAGCTATGGGAAGAGAGGAAAGTTCCACAAGTTTCCCCTCAGAGTTTCCCCTCGAATTGCTCCATTGTGGGAGTGCAGGATTGTCCCCTGATATTCCCTGAGGAAGATATAGCTGCTCTATGCTGCAGCTTTGAGCTAAATTAACTTTTCACCCTATTTGCCATAGAACTGAAAGATAGGACAAGGATCTGGCCTTGGCCTGGCTCTCCACAACTGTGGATACTCAAATCCAAGAGGGAAGGGAAAGAGCTTCACTTGTCTCTCTCCTTCAGCGTGGTATGGACCCCTTTTAAACCAGCTTTCTATACCCAGGATTTTTCTTCTAGAAAACAGAGAAATTACAGGATTTGTAACTATCCCAACAACAAAACACTCACCCTAATTATGAGAATTCCTATTTACTCTTAGCCTCCTTCCATTCAGCCCCAAGTTTTAACCAAGCAGCTCTCAAGTTTCTCAGGAAAACTGGTTCAGCTGTTGCTGTCACCTACCAACAAAGAAAAATCCCAAAATGTTAAAAGTCCATGGATATATAAAAGGAAGGATAAACACTCTCATGTCAATCCACAAGTCCATGTCCTGTAATGGCTGTGCAATAATGCAGCCTTAGTAATAGTACTTTGTACTTCTACAGTGCTATTCCGTTGTGGATTTCAGAGTGTTTGACACACATCTGAGTAATTAAGTCTCACAACACCTCTGAGAAATAAATATTACTAGACCAGTGTCATTGATTTGATGGGTAAAGAAAGACACCATGGCAGCTAGTGCTCCGGTCCGAAGCCCAAGCTCTAGTCCAAGCCCAAACATTTACACAGTTATTTTTGTCACCATACCGTGAATCCCATGATCCCAAGTCTGTAGGTCCACACTTTGACACACTCGGCTGCAGGTTTCTGCTTGCTGAGTAGGTGAACCGTGTGTGTGTGCGCGCGCGCGCGCGCGCGCCTGAGTTGGCAATAGAATCTAAGAATCAGGACTTCCGCTAACCATTCACTCAGGTTTCTGACAACAAAATGGGATTAATGACAGTCGCATGTTAGAAAATAATCTGCAGCAAAGGAAACTCATATTTTTCTAGTGTACAGAGGGGAAATTTTTCAAAAAGTGTCTAAATGATTTAGATGCATATGTCCCATTAATTTTAAAAACTTTTGAAAGTGTTGCCCTTACTGCCTATTCCATGTCGCTAAGATAGCTTACATCAAATAAACCTTAATACATACCACAAATAGAATGAACTGACATGTTGACATGAAGAGACCTTCCCACTGAAAGGAAGATAACTTCTCTCACCCAAGGAAAGGCCTGAATAAATAACTAGGCTTTGCAATGTGCTCTAAATGCCATTACTCAGACTAGGGTGATGAGGGGGCGGAAGGAAGAAGTTTCTTCCTCCATTGGCCTCTGTTTAAACCATCTGCCTCCTTCCCCACCCCCAGCCAGGGCCGGCTCCAGGCACCAGCCGACCAAGCACATGCTTGGAGCGGCACCTCCTAAGGGGTGGCCAATCTTGGGGCGGCGCTTGGGTTTGTTTGTTTTTTTAACTTTGGCGGGGCGGCGCTCGGGGGGGTTTCGGGGGGCGGTGCTGGGGCAGGGGTTTTGGCAGGGCGGTGCTAGGTTTTTTTTGCTTGGAGCGGCAAAAAAGTTAAAGCAGGCCCTGCCCCCAGCGTCACTAATATAGGGCCCAGTCTAACAAATGTGCCATGTAATGCCATTGGCAATGCAATCAGCTGCAGCACCCCAGAGGATCAGTTGTCAAATAAAAGTATGAGGAGGAGGGAGGTCTCTGAATGAATCTAGATCCAAATCATAGAGAGTTTTCTAGTATGAAACCAACACTTTTTAAAGCATAATAAGGCCTTGCAGTAACAGCAGAGAGCAAATTGGGTACATGTTGACAATAACATAGAGGCAAAAAGAGGTCATAATCGCATCTGCTGTCTGGCTGTGATCCTCTACCATTGAAGTCAATAGGAGGGTTGTTTTTTCCTGTTAATATGAGTGGGGAGCAGGAAAGGATTGTGGACTAGAATTTACATGATTCCAGGTGTAAATATAAATTCACTACAAGACTTGTCTCTTTTTGGCTGTATTATGGGGAAGGAGAGGTTCTGTTCAGCACGAAAGAAGGATGTTCTGAAAATCTCACCAGTCTGCTTCCTGCAGTGTTTTTATGTCAGTCTTCATGAACTGACCAGCGTGGAGAAAATAGTCTACTAGGGGAGACTCAATGAACAATAAGACCTGAAGCTATTTGGATTTTGGTTTGGATTTTTTTTTTTTTTTTTTTTTTTTTTGCAGGTAGTGCAGTTGCTCTTAATATGCAAAATACTTTAGTACTGTTCTCCACGGAAAGCCACTGTAAATTTGTATAAAGTTTTCTCTATCAGATTTTCTTCTTCCTCCTTTTTTCATCCTCTTTTTTCTCCTTTTCTCATATGAATAAATGTTTCTAATACAATATTTATAATTAATAATAATAACTTAATAAAATGTTAGGTTCCCAGTGGAATAGCTCAGATGTCTGACTTCAGAGCTACTTTTTTTCATATGATTGCCTTCTGTCTGGAAATCCAGTGTCCTCTGTGGGCAAGGGGAGTGGACTTGCGCACCCTCCCCCTTGCAGTGAAGGCAGAGTGCTGTGACCGAGGCTGTCTGTAGATGAGAACGGGTTCATGGAGTAGGGGAGGAATGAAGTTCCCCAGAATAAACTGAAGGACTATCTTTTGGACTATTGTACCAAAATATTGTCCAGCCAATCAGATATGGTGAAGGAGAATCCAAGCCTGAATACCTGAAAGGGAGAAGGGAGAGAACACAAACATTAAAGGGATGTAAGAACTACCCTAATAGATGCAAATATGTGTATGTGGCAGGGGAAGGAGGGGTTGCTTGTCTATTTGTTTGGATTGGGGGAATTTAAGAAAAATATATTTCTCTGATGTGTAAAAATTGGAAAATAAAAAAATGATGCAACCTGTTATAAAATATTAAGCCTGGTAAATGTCTAAACTGTACTATGGACTTTTGCCTTTTAATAAGAAGCCAAGAAGAGAAAATGTGGATGAATGATGATTATTGCAAAGGTTTTTTAATTACATTCAATATAAAACTAACAGAAAAGTCCACTGGCATCTGATTAAGGGAAATGTAAGACAGTGTATTATGTAAAGCAATCAAGTTGTACTTTAATCAGCATCATTGTTGAATTAAAAGAAACGTACCTTTCTCTTTTATAATAACATAATTGTAAAGTTGTCAATCTAGGGTTCCTATTTGAACTGATTACACTTGATAAAAATAACAAGCCATGACAAATAGAGGAGCTAGGTTTCAGTGATTCACTAAAGAATGTCTCTACCAAGCCTTTGTGGCAAAATGTCTTGTTTGCAGGACAAATGCTGAGTTGAAATAACAACCCATGAATACTACTGGTGAAATGGCTATGTACACAAGGTGAATGCTAAAGCTTTCCCTTCTGAATGGACCTTTTAATCCAGGCATTATCTAAGCTCTGAAAAAATCTTCAGTGGCCTTACGTACAGATTAATGGGAAAAGCTGAGACTCAGAGTTGGGCTATTTGCAGAAACAGTTTTAAAGATTTACTGATGGTTGACAAATGCCATTTAAGCTTTCAGAGCCATCAATATGCTATTGAAAAGGGTTTAAAGGGAAATCCTCCCACTATAGAAGAAGACGACTTTGAAGGATCTCCATGGTAGCCTCTGTTGTTGTTGTTGTGTTGGGTTTTTTTACCCCCTTCAAATCTTTCACTGGCTCTCTTCAGCACATAGGACCCTGAAACGCGTGGCTATGGAAAAGGGGAGGGTAAGGCCCTTTTAAAAGACATTTTGTATATAACTGAATGTGCCAATCTGCTTTTGTTCAGCCTTGAGAACTGAATAGAACTGTTTCCAGAAAAAGCCTTTTTGCTCATGGTCAGCCTTTCAATAGCCTTTCTGCTAATAGATTTTTAATATGGGAGCTGGAAATGGCAAAATAAAAGTTTGCTGAAGATTTTATTGAATTTGAAAAATTGACTAGAAAATATTCCCTAAGTGGTTTGCTTGTACTGCAGGCATCCATCTTCTTTTACTTTGGCTTCTGTGAGAAGGTTGCTTATCTGATATGTTGTGTGAAAAAGAAAAATACCTGAAAATTGATTTTTTATTAAAAATAATTCTCTGTCTCCTTCTTTCCACACCCCATTTTAAAACACTTTTTATGCCCTAGCTCTTTCTGTGATTTATTGAATTTCAGCATCAAACCCCAGAACCTTCTTTCAAAAATGGCTGTGTTATCAGATTAAATTAGAAAACGTTTCAGACAAAGATTTGCTGGACTAAATATCACTTTATCTTTTGGTTAAAGAAGTTTAACTTGGGCAACTTTGAGGTCAGCAGCGTTCGTCTTAGTGCACACATTTGTGCTACCTGCCGTTCCGCAGGATAGGCAAGCCTTTTATTAGTTACCAGTGTGGCACAAATCATGCCATAATTTAGCCTTCAGTTTCAAATAGTTGATGTTTTCAGCTCCACCTGACTTCCATTCCCCAGTCGACCAAAATGAAACTGAATTCCTTCTTTAACTCAGTGATTTAAAACAACAACAAGGGCTGCCATTATGTGTCAAAAAATGGCTCCACAAAGTTCTACAAGGCTACATTAAGTAGGTCACACAATCTTATTTGCAGATGCACACAAGTATGAGGACACAAATTCTCAGATTATTAACTGCTGTTTTAGCATGAGGAAATATAGACCAGCAGATAGAGCATGGCATGGAGAGTTGAGACTCCTGAGGTGAAATCTTGGCCCTAATGCAGTCAATGAGAGTTTTACCATTGACTTCAAAGGAGCCAGGATTTCACCCTCCATTCTATTCGTAGCTCTGACAGTGATTGTGTGACAAGTAGCAAGTTTCTGTGCCTTATTTTCCTCATCAAAGGAATGGGGCTATTCATATTGACCTGCATTTTTAAAGCACTTTGAACAGCTAAAGTGAAAAAGAGGAGCCTTGGAAATTTCACTTTACTATTTGTTCAAGAAAATGGAACAGACAGGTGCAGTAGGGAAGAGACGCTTATGCATAGAGGTGATGTAGTAAATGTATAAAGAAAATTTGGCAGTGACCGCTTTAATTTGCAAAATATGTTTGTTTGTCTTAAATACCAAACTCTTGGTGTTTGTAATATTACAGTACATTATCTCCAGCAAGACACAACACTGATGTTTGAGACCTGAAACGAAGACATAATGGTGGATTTGACTGAACAGCTGCATTTAATTACCTGTCTGGAAAAATTTTCCTTTTGATCATTTTAAGAACCACACAAAAAGTGGTGTTAGCCAAATAGGGCCCGTTTCCCCCTGGAGCTTACCCAATTCCACCAAGGAGGCACGGAGAACAAGAAGACGGGTACCACACCTTTATTTTCGTTCAGCTGAGCGGGTGTTTCTTCCCGACTAATGCCAGAGAAGAGCACACACTACATGGGTGACATGAGCTCCTTTTATAATCAGTAACAAACAACTTTAGTATACGTCATTATACTAACCTATAGATAACAGGTCACACAGAATACATGATTTTGGGGAGGGGGATACAGGACACATCTGTTGCGGATACATTTATCATTTAGAAGGGAATATGGGGTACATACCTTGACCTTTGGTATTACATATTTTTGAGGATACATGAGAAAACAGCTGCATATACTTCTATGCCAAGCGGACTAATTAGTAAATAGCTAACATGATTTAATGTGAGACTAGATACATGTCCTGTCCTTGATTCCTAGGTCTCGCTCGTTATTCCAGTTCCTAGGCCCCTCTTTGAGCTAAAGCCAGAGAAAGAGCAGAAAGATACAGGCCTGGGCCTATTACTTTTTAGGCCTTTTCTATCAAGTTTCCCCCCTTAAAAACATTTTAAGAGCTTATGAACCTATTTTCCCAATTATATGCATAAGTGAACATACAGACCAGAAATACAAAGGATGGTTTCATTGTTTCTGTCTTTTAAACAGTCCTTTTAGTCCTTCCAATTCTTGGTACTCCCAAGTAGAGTCTTCGCCTGTGTCACTCCGGGCTTCCGGAGCCGGAGAGGACAGAGGGCTGATGTCCTCTTCAGTTAGGCTGTCCTTTGAATCCGGGCTCAGGAACCGCTTTACTCGGGAATGATGTGTCCATTTGTCGCTTCCAAGGACCTTAACAGCGGCCTGGCTGATAAGCGATACAGTATGCGGACCGTCCCACCTCGGCGTGAGTGGATCACGTTTCCATTTTTTTAACAAGGACCTGATCACCGATCTGGAAGGAATGCACCGGTTGTTCCAAAGGAAGAGTCTGGAAAGGTGCTGCGTATCGATGTAACTGTAACAAAACAGATTGCAGCGCAGATACCTGTTTCCATAAAGAGTCATTCCCTACTTCCCAGTTTATGTCCTCTCGGTATCCCGGGATGAGTACTCGGGGAGGAAACCCAAAGACCAGTTCGAAGGGTGAAAGTTTTAAACCCTTACGTGGGGCCCTCCGAATGCGAGTAAGGGCAAGTGGTAAGGCATCAGGCCACTTTAACCCAGATTCTATGCACAGTTTTGTAAGAGTGTCTTTAAGAGTCCTATTCATTCTTTCCACTTGGCCCGAGCTTTGTGGTCTCCAGGGCATGTGTAACTTCCTCTGCCGTATAGTGGGGAGCCGGGGTTTTGGCTTCTGTATTTTGGACCCAAAGGAGCCATATGGCCCCTTCTCGTGCGGCTTCTTTCGCGGCTTGATCAGCGAATCAATTATACTTTCGCTGGTCAGTATCAGGGGCCCTCCCATGTGCACGCACATGTATTACCGCAACCCGGAGGGGAAGCATCAGGGCCTCAAGTAGTGTCTTAATAAGAGCCCCATGGGCTATTCTTTGGCCTGAGGCTGTAATAAAACCCCTTTCCTTCCATAGAGTTCCGTGGGCATGCACCACCATGTATGCATAACGACTGTCAGTATATACATTAATAGTCTTTCCAATTCCCCGTTGGAGCGCCTCAATAAGAGCCACCAATTCCGCCGCCTGGGCAGATAGGTTGGGGCTAAGCTTAAACTTGTACACTTCTTCCTCTTTAACTATAACGGCTGCTCCTGTAAATCGCTTCCCATCTTCTACATAACTAGATCCATCTACATACATTTCAACATCAGGGTTGGGCCAGGGTAAATCTGAAAGATCAGGGCGAGGTTTAGTCTCTTGTTGTAAAACTTCAATACAATCATGGGTGGGACTAGCCCCATAAGGGACTTGGGGATCTGGCAGTAAAGTAGCTGGATTAAGGGAACTAACTGTTTTAAAAGTTAGGTTAGGGGCCAGCAAAAGTCCCACCTCATATCTAGTATGCCTACTGGGGTTTAAATGCTTTTCCCCGGCTCCTGTTCCCAATACCTGGGGTATTCCATGGGGTACCACAACTTCAGTGTCCCCACCCAAGGTTAGTTTCTCAGCCTCCTGTACAAGAAGAGCAGTTGCAGTTACGGCTCGTAAACAGGCTGGCCAGCCCTTGGCAACTGGGTCCAACACCTTGGAGTAATAACCCACAGGTTGCCAGGCTGGTCCCGACCTTTGGCACAGAACCCCGGATGCCACCCCTTTTCTTTCATGAACGTATAGAGTGAACGGCTTTCGGGGATCCGGAAGAGCCAGTGCAGGAGGCTGAACCAAGGCTTCTTTAAGCTCTTGAAATGCTTTTTCTTTTTCTTTAGTCCATTCCCAGTTAAGCAGACCCTCTTTAGTGAGGGACTCATATAATGGTTTAGCCTTCCCTCCATAGTCGGGGATCCAAAGCCGGCAAAAACCGGTCAGTCCCAAGAAAGCCCTTAGCTCTCTGGGATTTCGGGGTTGAGGGCTTTCAAGTATTGCCTGAATCCTATCCTTACCTAGGCTACGACGTCCCTGACAAAGATGATATCCAAGAAAAGTAACCTGTTGTTTAACCAATTGGGCTTTTTCCCTAGAGACCTTGTATCCCTGAGCTCCAAGAAAGTTAAGGAGCTCTATTGTATGCTCCTTACAAGTAGTCTCTGTTTCAGTACTTAGGAGTAAATCGTCACAGTATTGAACTATGTTACATGAGAGATGTGCAGCTAGGAACGGGGCCAGGTCTCTTTTTAGCTGGCTGCCAAAGATCTCGGGTGCACAAGTCAGTCCCTGGGGGACAACAGTCCAGAGATACTGAGCCTTATAGTGGGTATCTGGATCTTCCCATTCAAAGGCAAACAGTTTCTGAGACTCTTGATCAAGGGGTATGGAAAAGAAAGCATCTTTTAAATCTATCACAGAGAACCACCCGTGACTCTTGGGGACTTGGCTCAAAATAGTATGGGGGTTTGGGACAACTGGATAGGGAGCTTCTATCAACTTATTAACCTGCCTCAGGTCCTGGACTAATCGATATTGCCCATTAGGCTTAGGCACTCCCATTATTGGAGTATTATATGGGGAAGTGCCTTCCCTTAACCACCCGCATTGCAAAAACTTTTGAATTAAAGGTTTAAGTCCGATCCGAGTGGTTAACTTAAGGGGGTATTGTCGAATTCGGACTGGACGGCTTCCCTCCTTAAGGGAAATGTGTACTGGCAAAGCATTTCGAGCCCGAGCAAAACCTCCCTCCTCAGCCCAGACCTCAGGGTTAACCCCTGACAGTTGATTCTTCTCGCTTTCCTGCCGTGCTGGGGGAGGATTTTTAACATTTAAAAGGGCCATTTGATAATTAGAAATTTGTTGTTTAGGGAGCCTAACCTCCAGGGTCCCATTATTGTTGAACGAGATTTCCGCTTGCAGTTTAGTAAGCAGGTCTCGTCCTAGCAGCGCAATGGGACAGGAGGGGCTACAAACGAATTGGTGGGATATATGACAGTCTCCTACTTTTACTAGGAGAGGAAGAGATTTTTCCAATTTTACACTTTGTCCTTCTATCCCTTGAACTACAGCCCACCCTTGAGCCCTCCCCCGGGGAGCCTCTGCAAGGGGAAGCAAGCTGAGGGCGGCTCCTGTATCAATCAGGGCTTCAATTGGGCGGCCCCCTACCTCAATTATAACCGTGGGATCCAGACCAGCGGGTTGTGCCGCTAGGAGAGGCCGCTGGGTCCCTCGGCCTCCCTATACAGCCGACTCTCCGTGCGCTTCGTTATAGAAAACGGGCACAGGTGGAGTCCTATTCCTGCTTCCCTCCCTCCTGTTATGTCGCTGGGGGCACTCATTCTTCCAGTGCCCCTCTTCCTTACAAATAGCACACTGATTTCGTCCCAAACGGGAACCTCTTCCCTTCTCCTGCAATCCTGTTTGTCCCTTCGTGTTGCCCCCCCCTTTCCCACTTTCCCCCTTCAGGGCCATCAGTCATTGCTTAAAATATTTGTTTTTATACAAATACCCTTGTTGATTACAGGCAAAAGAGAGGAATTACCCCCATTGTTCCTGTGTTTGTTTCATAGGCAGACCAGGTTGCAGTAACTTTTACCTTTATCAGCTAGGTAAGTTGCATTAACACAGATGCTTTTTGGCTTGCTTCTGGATCCAAAGCTATCCTCAGCTTAAAGATTGTTACTTAAAAGGGACACAATTAACCTTTACCAGAATTTTGACTGCCTTTTACTTTTAACTTCTGCTTCTTTTTCTTTTAGCGTTTTTACAAAGTTCAACTGCTAAATTCCCTCCAGCAACCACAGAGTTAACTTCTCACTCTCTTTCCTTAAATCACTTGCTTATTTCCCAAACTGACACTCAATCAACTCAGATTTTACCATTTCAATTATTGTTCTAGGGATTTAAATTTCCCATGCCTGTAACTTACAATGCCCTCAAAGTTTCCAACCTGTTTTTCCAATATCTCTGTCTGTTGTCTGCCTGGGCCCGATCCTGCTTTTCTCGCTATCTTGTTCCACTATCACTTCAGCCAGGAGAGTGAGCTTCTCAATCAGCCCCCACTCTTCCTGGTCTCTTCTCTTAAACATTCTCACTCACAAGGGCCGCCTGAGTCCTCCCTGTGAGGCTTGCTAACCAGGCAGCCAGACTACTGTGTCATCCCTTGTTACAACGTTATGCACAGCTCCTACAATTTTCAACTTCAATGTTCCCCCAGCGGGCCACTCCACCCCAAATGTTGGCCACTCTACAGTGCAGAATTTTATCAAATCATCCTTACATAATGGCATTCCATAATCAGCTTGACGTCTAAACGCCTTCCAATTATTTAACATACATTCTAAGGGCGTCCCAGCATAAATGCTTTGTCCGGACCCCATTATGCTTGTGTGTAGTTAAACCTGGTCACGGGTTCGACCGACCCCCCTTGCGATTAAGATATCCTGGTCACGGGGTTTCCCCTCGCAGGAGTCTCAGGGCGGCTGGAGTCGGTTTAAGTCCTAGACCTGGTTATCATAATTTTGGCCTCCAATACAACATCAATATAAAGAAAAACAATACTCCCCCCAAAAACAACAACAAGCCCTGGGGCTGCTCTATGTCCCAGTAATTATCCAGTACAGCCCACGGGCTCGTGAAATTAGTGGTATTATTCATTAACTGCCTGGCTTGCTTAACATAACCTTTAAGCAACCACAATACCTTCCCACACCGGGGTTACCTATGAGGTCCAATCACACTGCGGGGGCGTTATATCCTTTAAACCCAAAAGGTAAAACGCACTTACCACCCGGAGTGGCCGCGTCCGGCTGTTGGACCTTCCCCTTCTTCTGGCACCGTCTCGCCTCCGTGTCGTTAGGAATTCTCTTTAGAGAGGACGCAGCCGCCCCGGCCGATTGTGACGACCCAAGGCCCGAGCAAACCAATAGCTCGAGGTGGCCACTCCTCAGAATCGCCCTCGGCCGCCGGTCAGCGTCCTCTACAGGGAGAGAAGTCCCGGCGGAGTCGCCAATTGTTAGCCAAATAGGGCCCGTTTCCCCCTGGAGCTTACCCAATTCCACCAAGGAGGCACGGAGAACAAGAAGACGGGTACCACACCTTTATTTTCGTTCAGCTGAGCGGGTGTTTCTTCCCGACTAATGCCAGAGAAGAGCACACACTACATGGGTGACATGAGCTCCTTTTATAATCAGTAACAAACAACTTTAGTATACGTCATTATACTAACCTATAGATAACAGGTCACACAGAATACATGATTTTGGGGAGGGGGATACAGGACACATCTGTTGCGGATACATTTATCATTTAGAAGGGAATATGGGGTACATACCTTGACCTTTGGTATTACATATTTTTGAGGATACATGAGAAAACAGCTGCATATACTTCTATGCCAAGCGGACTAATTAGTAAATAGCTAACATGATTTAATGTGAGACTAGATACATGTCCTGTCCTTGATTCCTAGGTCTCGCTCGTTATTCCAGTTCCTAGGCCCCTCTTTGAGCTAAAGCCAGAGAAAGAGCAGAAAGATACAGGCCTGGGCCTATTACTTTTTAGGCCTTTTCTATCAGTGGTGGCTTGCCAGCCACAGGAATGAGGTTGATAAAAAGTGGGTTAAATAAAGTTTGTGCATCAGAGAAGACAAACACAGACTATTGACATAGGGGGTATGTCTACACAGCAAAGAAAAAACCAGCAGCTGCCTGGTGCCAGCTCACTCGGGCTTGCGGGGCTGTTTCACTGCTCTGCAGACTTTCGGGCTTGGGCTGGAACCCAAGCTCAGGGACCCTCCCACCCAGCAGGGTCCTAGAACCCATGCTTCACCCTGAGTCCAGAAGTCTACTCAGCCATGAAACGGCCCTGCAGCCTGCAACCCTGCAGCACAAGCCAGCTGCTGGTTTTTCTTTGCTGTGTAGACATACCCCTTGGAGTCAGATTCTGCCACTCTCACTCACACTGAATAGTAGCTTACTCCACAAGGCTGTTGATCTCAGTAGGAATACTTAAGGCGTATTTTGTTGCACTCAAAAGTTTTATCATTTCAACTATACCTGTATAGCTTATTCCCCTCCTCGTATGGCAATAAACTATGTCCATACTGGAATAACTGCATCCATACTAGTATCTGGTATCACTGTATTGGTTAAAAAAAAATTCACCTCCCTAACTGATATAGTTATACTGGTACAAAAACTGTGCAGAAAAGGCCTAAAATGTTTTCAGTGTAAGATTAAGAATCTGGTTCTGATGTATATTAAAATCTCTGATTCATCTGACCTGTATATAAAGTGCTCGAATAGGCTCTTGGCCAGCATGAGACTAGAAGATCTTTACAGCCTACCATATTTTAGCAGAACAAGCATCCACTGACGTCAGTGGAAATTGTTCAGGCAGCGTGATGGCAAGACTAGGCCTCCATAAGTCTGAAGGCAAGTTTCAAATGTTCAGTTGACTACAAAATAAAGAGAAGAATGTGCAAAGAATTAGTCCAGCAAAGCCACTATGCAAAGATGGCCAACTGAATAACCCTGAATATAAGGATAATGTTTGCAATATAAAGCATTCTACCCCCTGCTGAAACTCACAGGACACTATACACTACAATAAAAACATAGTAAGAAACTGCTCTTAAAAATTAAACAAAACCCATCATGAAGTTTCAATATAAGAGAAAAAGGAAAGTATGGTGAAGGGAAGGATATAAATGAGACTAGCCAAGATCATATTGAAAGCGCCTTCGACATAGAAAAATAGGAATTATGTATGTAAGGCAGGGGCGGGCAAACTTTTTGGCCTGAGGGCCACATCAGGTTTCCAAAATTGTATTGAGGGCTGGTTAGGGGAGGCTATGCCTCCCCAAACAGCCAGGCATGATCTCGCCCCCGCCCCCTATCTGACCCCCCCTGCTTCTCGCCCCCTGACGGTCCCCCTGGGACTCCTGCCCCATCCATCCATCCCTGACTGCCCATGGATCCTTCCAACTCCCCCCTCCTTCCTGACTGCCCCCAGGATCCCTGCCCCCATTCAACCCCCCTGTTCTCCACCCTTTGACCGCCCTGACCCCTATCCAACCCCCCTCCCCGCTCCCTGCCCCCTTACCACACTGCCTGGAGCACCAGTGGCTGGCGGTGCTACAGCCATGCCGCCCAGAGCACCAGGACAGGCAGTTGTGCCACCTGGCTGGAGCCAGCCACTCCACTGCGCAGCACAGAGCACTGGGTCAGGCCGCGGCTCTGCAGCTGCGCTGCTCGGCAAGAGCTCGCCGCCCGGCAAGAGCTCGCTGCCCAGAGCATTGCGCTGGCGGTGCAGTGAGCTGAGGCTGCGGGGGAGGGAGAACAGTCTAGCCTCCCGGGCCAGGAGCTCAGGGGCCGGGCAGGAGGGTCCCGCGGACCAAATGTGGCCCACAGGGCCATAGTTTGCCCACCTCTGACGTAAGGGGTGTAGTCTTGATCCTATTGAAGTCAATGAGAGTTTTGCCATTGCCTTTAAAAGGACCAGGATTTCACCCAACTTAGAATTCCTGATCTAAAGCGGGGAAAGGTTCTAGATATGCTTTCAGGTTCGAAACCTGATAGTGTCACTTTTATGAGTTTGTCTATAGTGAATGCCATCCAAAGTATTTCCCTTTTTAGCATTCCGCAATGTGCTACATTAGCAACATGAAAGTGAGATAGGTAGAATAAGGTGAACAGTTTTAATTTAATTTTGAATTTAAGACCAGTTGGACAAATTCCACTCTCAGTTACACCCATACAAAGAAGTCATTGGGGACGTATGGGTGTAACTGAAGCCAAAATCTGGCTCATACTATGCAGTTGTGTTGTGCATAATTAGCAGTTGGTATTTGGCCCTGTAACTGAAGACCGAGTTAATTTGGCCAATAATGTGCCATTTAGGAAACACGCCATTTACAGCTTTTAGATCTTTGTTTTGATCCTTCCAGGATTTGCAGACAAATCTTGGATTCTCCTCTGGGTAGCTCATAGTGTTTGTATTCTGTGAGATATTCTGTCCTTACTGGATTCTCTCCTCATCTAAAGCAGCAGAAGCTAGGAGTAGCTTCAATTAATTTGGTGTACTCAACCTGCTGTAAACTTGATGTGAGACAAGAGTTGGGCCCACAAATTCTAAAGTGGACAAGGTGTTGGTTCTTTCACAAGAATTTTTTCCCCTAAATCTTTGCCAGGAGCTTTTGTGAAATGGATGTTAACAAAAGCAAACAAAACACAAAGAGTTTTAAACTTTCTGAAACCTGAGAAAATGTGAGGGGAAGGAATTTTAGCTTACTCAGATAGGAGTAGGGAGGGAATATTATCTCTGTGTTTTGGCACTGGTGCAACTGCTTCAGGAAGAGTGTGGCCAGTTCTGGTGCTCACAATTCAAGAAGATAGTGACAACTTGGAGAGGATTCAGAGAAGAGCTATGAGAATGGTTAAAGGACTGGAAAACATGTCTTACAGTGAGAGACTCAGTTTATTTAGCTTAATAAAGAGAAGGTTAAGAGGTGACTTGGTCACAGTTTATAAGTACATACATGATGAACAAATATTTGATAATGGGCTCTTCAGTCTAGCAAACAAAGGTATAAGACAATACAATTGCTGGAAGCTTAAGCTGAACAAATTCAGACTGGAAATAATGCATACTTTTTTTAATAGTGTGGGTAATTAACCTTCAAACAATTTACAGAGAGCTGTGGCTGGATTCTCCATCACTGGCAATTTGTAAATCAAGATTTGATGTTTCTCTAAAACCTATGCTTCAGTTCAAACAGGAATTCTTTTGTGAAAATTCTATATCCTGTATCATGCAGGAGGTCAGACTAGATCATCACAGTGATCTTTCTGGCTTTAGAATCTATACATTTTTACTCTGTCGCATCACTTATGAATGTCTACTATTTCTCCAGTCCTTTGTCAAAAACACAGTATACAAGACCTGATATTTCTAATATCATAAACAACCACAAAATACAAACAAACAAAAAAATTCAAGCCTTCTGTAAACATCATAATAAAGGGTACTTGTTTTCCCGCTTGGTAATAGTGACCATAGCATAATTAAATTTAACATTCCCGGGGCAGGGAAAACACCACAACAGACCAACACTGTAGCATTTAATTTCAGAAAGGGGAACTACACAAAAATGAGGAGGTTAGTTAAACAGAAATTAAAAGGTACAGCACCAAAAGTAAAATCCCTGCAAGCCGCATGGAAACTTTTTAAAGACACCATAATAGAGGCTCAACTTAAATGTATACAACAAATTAAAAAAATATAGTAAGAGAACCAAAAAAGAGCCACCCTGGCTAAACAACAAAGTAAAAGAAGCCATGAGAGGCAAAAAGGCATCCTTTAAAACGTGGAGGTTAAATTCCAATGAGGAAAATAGAAAGGAGCATAAACTCTGGCAAATGAAGTGTAAAAATATAATTAGGAAGGCCAACAAAGAATTTGAAGAACAGCTAGCCAAAGACTCAAAAACGAATAGCAAACATTTTTTTACATTCATCAAAAGCAGGAAGCCTGCTAAACAACCAGTGGGGCCACTTAAGGATGATAAGGCCATTGCAGAGAAACTAAATGAATTCTTAGCATCAGTCTTCACGGTTGAGGATGTGAGGAAGATTCCTAAACCTGAGCCATTCTTTTTAGGTGACAAATCAGAGGAACTGTCCCAGATTGAGGTATCATTAGAGGAGGTTTTGGAACAAATTGATAAACCAAACAGTAATAAGTCACTAAGACCAGGGCCGGCGCTACCATTAGGCGACCTAAGCGGTCGCCTAGGGCGCCAGGATTTGGGGGGGCGGTACCTCAGGTCCCTCGGCGGCCACCGGCAGGAGAGGCTGCTGCCGAAATTTCGCCGAGGTCCCTGGCGGCCGAAGAAGCTGCCTAGGGTGGCAAAAAAGCTGGCGCCGCCCCTGACTAAGACCAGATGGTATTCATCCAAGAGTTCTGAAGGAACTCAAAAGTGAAATTGCAGAACTACTAACTGTACCAAATGACTGGATGATAGCTAATGTGATGCCAATTTTTAAAAAGGACTCCCAAAGTGACCCCAGCAATTACAGGCCAGTAAGCCTGACTTCAGTACTGGGCAAACTGGTTGAAACAAAATTGTCAGACACATAGATGAACATAATTTGTTGGGGAAGAGTCAACATGGTTTTTGTAAAGGGAAATCATGCCTCTTCTAGAATTCTTTGAGGGGGTCAACAAGCATGAGGACAAGGGGGATCCAGTGGATAAAGTATACTTAGATTTTCAGAAAGCCTTTGACAAGGTCCCTCACCAAAGGCTCTCAAGCAAAGTAAGCAGTCATGGGATAAGAGGGAAGGTTCTCTCATGGACTGGTAACTGGTTAAAAGATAGGAAACAAAGGGTAGGAATAAATAGTCAGTTTTCAGACTGGAGAGAGGTAAATAGTGGTGTCCCCCAGAGGTCTGTACTAGGCCCAGTCCTATTCACCATATTCATAAATGATCTGGAAAAAGGGGTAAACAGTGAGGTGGCAAAATTAGCAGATGATACAAAACTGCTCAAGACAGATGATACAAAACTACCCAGGCAGACTGCAAAGAGCTACAAAAGGATCTCACAAAACTGGGTGACTGGGCAACAAAATGGCAGATGAAATGGCAGATAAATGCAAAGTAATGCACATTGGAAAACATAATCTCAACTATACATATAAAATGATGGGGTCTAAATTAGCTGTTACCACTCAAGAAAGAGATCTTGGAGTCACTGTGGATAGTTCTCTGAAAACATCCACTCGATATGCAGCAGCAGTCAAAAAAGCAAACAGAATGCTGGGAATCATTAAGAAAGGGATAGATAATAAGACAGAAAATATCCTATTGCCTCTATATAAATCCATGGTACGCCCATATCTTGAATATTGCTTGCAGATGTGGTCGCCCCATCTCAAAAAGATATATTGGACTTGGGAAAGGTTCAGAAAAGGGCAACAAAAATGCTATGAGTATGGAACAGCTTCCGTATGAGGAGAGATTAGTAAGATTGAGACTTTTCAGCTTGGAAAAGAGACGGCTAAGGGGGAATATGTTAGAGGTCTATAAAATCATGACTCGTGTGGAGAAAGTAAATATGGAAGTGTTATTTACTCCTTCACATAACACAAGAACCAGGAGCCACCAAATGAAATTAATAGGCAACCGGTTTAAAACAAATAAAAGGAAGTATTTTTTCACACAATGCACAACCTGTGAAACTCCTTGCCAGAGGATGGTGTGAAGGTCAAGACTATAACAGGGTTCAAAAAGAACTAGATAAATTCATCGAGGATATGTCCATCAATGGCTATTAGCCAGGATGGGCAGGGATGGTGTCCCTAACCCAGGGCTGGCGCTATCACTAGGCGACCCTAGGCGGTTGCCTAGGGTGCCAGAATTTGGGGGGTGGCATTTCGGCGCCCTCAGCGGCGGGTGGCTGCCTCCTGCCTCCTGGCTCCACGCTCAGCGGCTGAGCAGGGGGCGGCTCGCCGTGGCTGCCTCCTGCCTCCCGGCTCCACGCTCAGCCACTGAGCATGGAGCCGGGAGCTGGGGAGGCACCGTGGGTGGGCAGGGGGCTGAGCTGCCACGAGCGGGCGGGTGGGGAGCTGCCACGGCCCGCGGGGGGGGGGGGGACTGAGCTGCCACGGGTGGGATGGGGAGCCGCCTGCCGCGGGCGGGGGAGCTGGCTGGGGGGGGGCAGCATTAGTTGGGGAAGGGGCGCAGGACTGGTGCAAGGAAGTTTCGCCTAGGGCACGAAACTTCCTTGCACCGGCCCTGCCCTAACCTCTGTTTGCCAGCAGTTAGGAATGGGCGACAGGGGACTTGATGATTACCTGTTCTGTTCATTCCCTCTGGGGCACCTGGCATTGGCCACTGTCGGAAGACAGGATACTGGGCTAGAAGGACTTTTGGTCTGATCCAGTTTAGCTGTTCTTATGTTCTTAGAGGTCACTTTATACATTTGAACAGGAGAAATAGGGACTCTGTGCTACTTGAGAAGTATATTTTAATTAGAAAGGCAGAAACACAAATTATATAAATATTATTTTAAAAAATAATACTAAATACTACTTGGGGAACAAATCTCATTCTTTTCTCACTTTATCAGCTCTGCCTGCTACTGTGTGTTACAATATTCCACTGTTTGTTTAAGCCTTGTAATATATTAGCCAAGTACAATAAATGATTGACACCCCAGGGTATTTTTGTAACATACCCTGATAATTATTGCTTACCACTTTGAGTTATCAACTTCAAGTGAACAGCCATGTAGTAGATCTGAAAGGAAATGGATGATTTTATGACAGTAAGCATCATGCATTCGATACTTAGAAAAAGCAGAGTGCTAGAATCTTGGCACCTAAAATAAAATGTCAGGTACTTGTCAGATTAATTCAGAAGTCTGTGTGTTTTATCTGATCTTTGATCTTTACTTTCTTTTTTACTCTTAATTATTTGTTCTGCTCTGCTCCCTCTGCTGGAGTCTTGGCTAAACTGAATGGCAAAATTGTTTCCTGAAAAGATTAATCATGCATGAAGTGTTTGCTTTACAAATGTTCCACAGTCCAGATTTAAGTAAGTCTTTGATACCCATTTATATGAGAAAAATGCCTACAATGTATAAGAATATGTGCTGTTTAAAATGACTATATTGCAAAGCTTCTGCAATAAGAGTTTGCTCTTGGATGCACCTGAGCGACTCTGTTGACAGGTGTAATGAAAAGCAGAATTTGGATCAAAGTGTTTTATAATATCTCTGTTTTTAGAGCGGTAGCCGTGTTAGTCTGTATCAGCAAAAACAACGAGGAGTCCTTGTGGCACCTTAGAGACTAACAAATGTATTTGGGCATAAGCTTTTGTGGGCTAAAACCCACGTCATCAGATGCATGGAGTGAAAAATACAGTAAGCAATATATATATATTACAGTACATGAAAAGATGGGAGTTGCCTTACCAAGTGGGGGGGTCAGTGCTAACGAGGCCAATTCAATAGGCCACTTCCACCTTGATTGAATTGGCCTCGTTAGCACTGACCCCTCACTTGGTAAGGCAACTCCCATCTTTTCATGTGCTGTAATATATATATACTCCTTACTGTATTTGTCACTCCATGCATCTGCTGAAGTGGGTTTTGGCCCACGAAAGCTTATGCCCAAATAAATTTGTTAGTCTCTAAGGCACCACAATGACTCCTCATTGTTATCTGTTTTTGTTTGTGTTTAAATTCAGTCCTGATTTGATAGGAATGGTTTATCTGGATCAGTTATTCACATGATGGGTTCAACTGTGCCTAGCCCTATGTGAGGGCACAAAGCGAGGGAAAGGGTGTAAAGACCATTTCTCATCTAGCTTCCCCTCTCCCCAGGAATCTCCACAATGGGCCAGATCCTCCTCATTGGCTTCAGTGGAGCTACAATGATTTACACCACCTGAGGATGTGGCCCATGGTCTACTCCAGGCAAGTGATGTTGTTGGAACTAGCATCCCTGGAGGGAACAGGGACCGGTAGGGGGGAAATACATGCTGCTTCCCAAGGATGGTGTTAAACAGCAGCTACTAAAGTTAGACATTTATAAATCAGCAAATCACCTAGTAAGTGGGGAACAAGCAAACACTGTTCATTTTAATGTGGCTAAATATAAGTGTATACATCTAGGAACAAAGATTGTGGGCAGTACTGACAGAATGGGAAGCAGTGATTATGAAAAATATTTAGGGGTCATGGCAGATAATCAGCTAAACATGAGCTCCCAGTGTGCAACAGTGTGGCCAGAAGTGCTAGTGTGATCCTTAGATGCATAAACAGGCTGATCTCGAGTAGGAGAGAGGAGTTATTTTACCTCTGTATTTGGCACTGGTGCAACTGCTGTTGGAATACTGTATCCAGTTCTGGTGTCCACAGTTCAAGATGGATGTTGATTAATTGGAGAGAGTCCAGAGAAAAGCCATGATAATGATTAAAGGATTGGAAAACGAGGAGTGACTTGATCTCAGTTTATAAGTACCTACCTGGGAAAGCAATATAGTGATAATAGGCTCTTCAATCTAGCAGAGAAAAATGTAAAATGATCCAAAAGTTGGAAGTTGAAGCTAGGAAAATTCAGCCTAGAAATAAGGCATCATTTTTTAACAGTAAGGGTATTAACCATTGGAACAATTTACCAAGAGTTGTGATCAGTGGCAATTTTTAAATTAACTTTCGGTGTTTTTCTAAAAGAGATGCTCTAGGAATTATTTTGGGGACGTTCTTTGGCCTGTGTTATACAGGAAGTCAGAATGTATGATCACAGTAGTCCCCTTCTGGCCTTGGAATCTACAAATCTATGAAAGGCTGAGATCCCCCTTCACCAGTTAGTCAGGAGCGCACACACATCCCTCATTACGAGATCTGTCCTAATGCAACAACCGAGTCTCATTTACCTTTTTAGCATACATTTTAATGCAAACTCTTTGTGCAAACTCTACATTTTAAATACTTAAATAACAGCCTTCTGTAAAAAAAATCAACTTCTTATGCTACATAGCCTTCCTGCTGTTGATTAAAAAAACTTACATAATGGGCTCAGTTATCAATCTTTGGTTATAATAAATGTTGTTACTGCAAGTGTGGCTGAATTTTTAAATATTTAGCTTTTTGTTTAGGTGGTTTCTGTTACCAGTGTATAGAAAGGCAGAAGTAGTCATGCTATTTCCATTTGTTAGTTATTTTAAAAATCTCTGTAGACAATGTATTCAAGATGTGTACTGCATCTCTATCTTAAATGTTTCTCCCAGCAAAACTGCTAAATTCTAGAACAACATTTTCCCAAATACTAAGGGTGAATCCTTTGGTGGAAAAACACATTTTTACCATAGATTGTCAGTGGAACCCCAGTAAAAATTGCAGATGTAGTGTGAAGTCAGCTCTAAGAATAAATACTATAATTTAATTGTCAGGAAGTTCTTACAGCACTTATTTATATGATCAGACTTGCTTCTATGCTTCTGTGGGGTTATGTACTTAAATATTTGGCAATGCAATATCACTGCTTATTTGCATATTCATTTTGGAAGACATTGTAAAGAGATAATTAAAATAAAAGTTATGCTAGCTTTATGTCGATAGTCTATAAGGCTATCACCATCTGTGATGGGAGGTTGTATTCTAAATGCCTGTTGGTAATAGTATTATAGAGCAGACAATGTGCTCCTGTGGATTCAGTGACAGAAGACTTGTCTCTTGTTCTTACCCTGCCTTTAACCTGCCAAATGATATTGGGCAAATCATGTTGCCACTGTGCCTTAGTTTCACCTTCTGCAAAATGATGATAATTATACTTACCCTGTCTTTTAAAGCACTTTGAGGTCAATGGATGAAAAGTGCTGTGTAAGAGCTAAGTATTATTGCCATAGTGTTGGCAAACCAAATATTAATACTTTGGACAACAATAATGTTTAATCTTACTTTTAATATCTGTGATGATGGATTTGCATTAAAGACCGGCATATTTTGAGAAGTTAAAGTACTCCATCATAGTATTAAGTAGCTGTTAAAGTAGTCTGCCCATAGTAAAAGCACAGCAATACTGTGTTCAAAAGATGGGAATATCTTGGAAACATCATTGCCATGTAAAAGGCAATATCCAGTTTAATTAAGAGTGGATTGCTTGGGTAGCTATTCCTAGTCACTGAGAATGGGTTGTATCTTGTTTGTATTCCGTCTCTTATTGTCAGTGTTTTGACCTGAGGCTGTTTTATCTTTTCAAAGACTTCCATAAAAATAATCATTAGTACATTATCTTAGGCTAATGAAAGCCCAAGGAAAAAATTAACAGCAAAAAGAGTATTTCCTCTTGACTATTTTATATAAATTATGCTTCATCTTAACTTGTTAAAAGTTTGTCAGAATATAAATGTAAAAAATCGGTAAGTTTCTCTGTAATACTGATTTTCACTAGACTAGTCTGGTGATGGATAAAAAGAGTTTGTAATGTTCTGTATTTAAAAATATAGTCTAGTGGCAGATGAACAGTTTTCCAAAAGTCGTTGGGAGCCATGAATATATCCCAGGATAGATTTTTGCCCTTGTTTAATAGACGTAAATGCATTTTAGAAAATCAATCTTCGGAGATGAATTGTCTCCAGTAATATCAGCTAATAATAGACTAGTAGCTTGGCCTCCAACTAAAGACTTCTCTAGCATATCTTGAAAGCTAGTTAAACTCTCAGACTCCAGCAAAACAAGTTAAATTATCGTGTACGACTTGTTTTAAATATGGTAATTGGTAACTTGAGATTCTTCATTATGCCTAAAGGGGGACAATAAATAAAGAAATCTGGAAAAAATATATTTTATTTTTATCCATGCTCCTGGACCATACCTGTTCTTAAAATGTTTGCAGGTTTGGCACCATTTGGTGAACACTCAAGATCTGCTGGAATCTTTAAGCAGACAAGTTGACCATTTCTATGGTGCAGTTTGAAATAGCTATCGTTTTTCAAAAACAACCTTCCACAAAAATGTCTCCTGCTTGCCACAAAGGGAATTCCTCTCCCTGCAGCCCTAATTACTAGCCAGAAATGCAGAATGAATAATATTCAGTCGGGGCGCTGGAACAATTTGGATAGTGGGGGTGCTGAGAGCCATTGAACCAAACTGTAAACCCTGTATATAATGAAAACGGCTTCAAGCCAGGAGATGCTGCAGCACTCCCCACACCCCTAGTTCCAGCAACTATGTATTCAATGCTGGTGTGGTGACCGGCCTAACATATGACAACTCTAGGCCTTTCACTGCTAGAAATGGGAACTTTATAGCAATGGAATATGGGGGTTCTCAACTTCCTAGTGAGATACATGGCACTTGCTTCTTTGAAAGTGGCAATAAATTGGAGACATTTTTATATCTAGAAAAATGATGGTTAGAGATGTTTTAAATGTATAGTAGATTTTCCTCACCTTCTGAACCATTCAGTTGAACTCAAGGAATGTCTCTGTGTTTCTACAGTGCCTAGCACAACGGGACTCTGTTTTTGACTGGGCCCTCTAGACTCTACTGTAATTACAAATACCTAATAATAATGGCTAAGACACTTGGATTTAGAAGGACACAAGAAATAGTCCTTGAATAACTTTGCTGTAAAGTATGTGGCCTATGTACAATAATGTGATGGTGTGGTAGACTAGAAACCTTCTTATCCACATTCATTTTGAGTGACTTTCATAACTCACTCATAGCTTCACTACTTGTGAGTACTGTGCCCATCCCAAACTTATGCTAATGAAACCTTTTTACCACATCATACATTGTATAGTCTATATTATGTGTGCGTGGATGCACACTCACACACAGAAGGCATGCCTACACTTCGAGCTGGAAGGTGTAATTTCCAGGTTGAGTAGATGTACTCATACTAGTTCTCATCAAGCTAGCATGCTAAAAAAGACTGTCACTGTGGCAGCAGGCGTGGGGCAGCTAGTCCCTCCCATCACTTGCATTGCTGTAGCTACGCTCTAGTTTGCTAGCTCAATGAGAGCTAGCACAAGTATATTTCCTTGAGCTAGGGATCATACCCCCAGGTCAAAAGTATAGATATACCTTGAGCATTAGAAGGAAGGACTTGGATTTTCCTTTCTCTCAAACACTTGGATGGCTATATGGAGAATGCAAAAAAGGTTTTAAAAGTGAAGGAAAATGAATACATTTGGAAAAAAGTGACAGTGAAGAAGTTTGCCATTGAATGCGATCACAGACTTGTGACTAAACTTTTAAGAGGTTTATTTGTGCAGGTGAATTACAAAATGCATGCAAAATAATCCTGACTGAGCATGCAGTTACCCAGTTTGATAGTGTTCAGTGACAGGAATTGCATGTGAAAATTTGGTGCTCATTTTGAATGTTGACAGTCTTCACAAATTTAGCCCTCGATGTTATAAATCAGCAAAGAGTAAAATATATTCATACCTTAGGTGCACCTGCTGGGAAAAAAACCCTTGAATTTAGATAGATTAGAATGAGATGTGACTACCATTCCTGGTGATCCTCAGCAGTCTATTTTGAGCTGAGCTAAGGTGCAAAACGAGTTCATATCTGAGCACATGTGCCTCTCAGCTACCAGGTTGCGTATGTAAATCAGGTAGTTATAGGCTCAAATACCCAAACTTGCACCACAATTTTGGTTTCTAATGCTATCCTTTTGAAAATTTAGCCCTTGATATTCAGAAGGATTTCCTACAGAAAATATTACTCAATGCCTATAGGGACTCCTAGCAATTCAGATGTGTTTGGAAGTAATTTAATTACTACACTGGTGGCAGACTGGCACAGGGTATAATTAAAAAAGATATCACTGCAACGAGTACTGTTGGCTCTGCAATTATTCATGCAAATCTTTGTATTTTCTGCAAAAACATTGTTTGTTCCCTGACATGTCACTATTCCTAGTCAACTCCTGGATAACTGGTTTGAGAATTCAGACTGATGGGCTGTTTGTTTCTCACTCTCTCTCAAATTACCTCTTGCCATTTGCAGTACTCTAGCCTAATTTAGTGGTGCATTAATTTAAAAATGTTTGTCTGATGTTATTCACTTTATACTGCCTTCAGCATTTATTCTCATGGCAGAATTCCCTCTAATGTCAGAGGGAGTTGCACATGTATTTTAATGGTAATTCATGGCATTATGTTTCCCTGTTGTAAAAATATGTTAAAAGGATTGTGGGATTCTAATAGTTGTAAGTTTAACTATGTTTTATATGTTTTCTTTATCATTGTGGCAAGCAAGAGCCTATCAAATTTGAACATAAATGCTTGTGGCTTTACTTATTTTGTTTCAAGTGTATGAATTTGAAAATGTATAGATTTGGGGCCAGATCCATAGCTTTGTTGAAGTCAATTGAGGATTTGGTCCTTTAATTTGAAGTTCTGTGTCATCATGACATTGAAAATACTATTTTACAAGCATCTGCCATTCTCTCTTCTCTTCAAGCAAGAGCCAGATCCTGCCCTGGTGCTGACAAGCTAGCATAGAGATCGGGAGGGACCCAGAAAATGCACACTTTGAAAAAAGAACCCTGCTGGTGTAGGCCAGAGTTCCATAAGACAATCCAAAGCACTCTTTTACTACTTTTCTCAATAGGAGCAATGCATAGGACCACTGTCCACTAGCTAGCTCTTAGTGCTGATAACTGCATTCATGCTCCTTATCTAAACTGATAGACATGCTCCTTGTCCTGAAATCTATGCCCTCTGAGAACATGATCCAAAGCCTGGCAGGTTAACTGGGAGCCTTCTTTATTGGTCCCTTTGGGCACTATCGAGAATTTGTGTTTGGCTGCCCAAATGCTATGAGTTTATTGCATTTCTGGTATGACCTTCCGTGGCTGCCTACGTTAACTCGACAGGCCCAGTTGTGAAACTGACACTCACATAAGTAGTCCCTTCGACTTCATTGGGACTTCTCTCATGCATAAGTGCTCACCAGTAAGAGTAAGGGTTGTGCAGTCTTGCTGAATCACTACACGCAATGGCAGGAATTAGCCCAAATGGCAGACAGGCTAATTGGACTTTATAGGGGACATTTTTAGTGTGTAGAGGCTCTGGCGCATGCACAAAATGTGCTCACCTCAGCCTCCATGTATGAAGGTCCTTGTCCAGCTAGCTGAAGGAAAAGGGTTGTTGCCCCTTTAAGGATCACCCCTTACAACAGGAGGATGAGGGGGAAGTGTAAAGGGATGGACAGGAAGGGCAGGAAGCAGCTGGGCCCAAATTAGGGGAGGGTCACTGCCCTTTCTGCTGACTAGAAGAGTGAGGGAGAATTTATACCCCATGCAGCCCCAGAGAAGCCCTCTTTTACCAGGATCAGGCTGGCAACACCCTCTGACCCATGAATTTGCAAAAGGACCAGGTTCCCTCATGACCAACTGTGGGCATTATGGTAGTTGCCCTTTTTCTTGAGGGCTGGGAAGGAATTTTTCCCTAATGGCTGGGTTGGGCTGGGTGGATTTTTTCACAGTAGGTCTGGGACCCAGTGGGGTGGGCAGGGGGGTTAGGTTATAATGTCTCAACTTAGTATGTAAAACTTGTGGTGAATGTCCAGTGTGGGTACTTGGTATGGAAGGGATATGGTTATCTAATAAAATGAATTAGAAAAAGGTTTGAAAAAAAGCATCCTGTAAGGGAGTTGAATAAGGGGAGATTGGGCTGTACAGCCCCTAATTTGGGCTGTACATCGGGGAGTTAACCCTCTCTCTTCTTCTTTTTTTTTTTTTAGCCTTTTTAAAGGAGCTAAGAAAGGGGGTCTTGGGGCTCCTACATCTGGAGCAGTGGGGAACGGAGCCCCCTTTCACCTCATACAAGGGCAAGACAGTAGGGATTGCAGGACTGGGATGGCAGGGACCAGGCTGGAGATTATGTGGAAATGATGATGACCTGCATGGTACAATTTGTTACCAGATGCTCCCAGATATTTTAAGTGAATAAAGTTATGGCCTAATTAAACCATATCTATTGCCTCCTGTCTGACTTTCAGCGTGGCTGGACAAGTGATATAAGTGGCCCAAAGGAGTAACCAGCTTCTAGATACAACTGCCTGTGCAAATGCGTAATTGCATATGCCAGTAGAGGCCTAGACTTAGATGTGCACCAGGGCTTCCATTCTATTGAAAAATTGGTCACGTAAGGCTTTATTGGGCAAGTATGTAAGTAATGTGCTTCCATGAGGTATGCATTTCTGTTGTTCTGTTAACTATGGGTAAACATATTTTATTGATAATATTTTGTGGTCCTATTGCAGACAAATATCTTTTTGTTTTGTGTTACGTTGTAAAAACAAAGAAGCCAAGAAAAGGCAGAAGAGGCAATGCGGGGTGTATACAGAGAGAGGGAGAGAAAATGTTTATTTAACTAGTAGTTTTAAAGAAATTTCTAAAAGTTTGTGTATATTGGGAGTGACTTGTACTGTTCTGGTGCACGTCCACAGCAGGAGCAAGGATTGAAAGCTGTTTGCCCATATTCTGACCCTTTCTAAGACGTTGCAAACAAGCTAGTGTGTAGGGTGCTTGTGACAGGTATTACCAGCTGTGCCCTAGGTGTTACGATAGGTGAGGTCCTCGGGGTTGTACGTGTATCATCCCTGCTGTGCAGATTAATCCTACTATTAAGCGGAATCAGTTAGTCAAGAGAGCTAGGCTTGATCTGTGTTGGCCAGAGCTCACATTAAAGCTGTTTTTGCAGTATACACAATATACATGCCTGTTTCAGGATGCATTACTCCTGTTTTCAGGTGTCATTAGCATTTGGCCTTTAAAATATAAAATATGAGCAGTATATTTTATTTACAAAATCCCATTAAGACCAATGTAGAAAATGCAGGCACCAACTGATTTTGCTTAACATAATGCTTTGTACTTTATTATTAGTTAACCTATAATTCACTTGACTGATGGGATTTCAGCATCTATATTTTTGTTCCTTTGCCAAAATAAATCTTTTATTCCTTTGCCAAAATGAAAGAGTAGTCCCCTACCAATGGCATAAAAGAATTAGGTGATGAAATATTACAGTAAAAATGTGAATTAATAACTACACTGCCTCCTGATTAATCACTTTGATTTTAAAGTGAATGCATAGGGGCCTACTTCTGAGTGATTTCATAATGGTTGTGAAATATTAACACAGTTCCCTGTTATTTTAGATTCTGTACTCCAACTGTATTTTTCAATTGTACATTTTCAGGGAAACATCAATACAGAAGAAGATCAAATATACTGAATTTAAAAGTTTGATCGCTGAAAAAATGTATTCTATAATGTGAAACAGGGTGTGATTAATAGGAATTTTAAATGTCCACATACATAAATTCAGATCATTTGCTTATCTCAGGATCTCCCAGATGATGGAAAAGTAAAGTCAGTCATTGAAAAATCATATAAAGTAACTAGATACTATTAGGGGCACTTTTAAATAACTTATTAAAAATGGAAGGTTAATAGGTAGCATAAATACTTGCATATAATATACAGGTCTGAAATATGTTTTGATTTTAACCATATCATCATATCTTGTCTACAGTATTTTATTATGCAATCTATTTTATTACATTTACTCTTGTGGTAAGTCAACTCTGATGATACTGTAGAAGTATGGGAAAGACTGGTAGAAACTATACAAATAAAAACAGAATAAAATTTAATTACACGGAACTTAGCCTAAAACAGAAATTGATTGAGTTCTGACCAGAGCTTAGAAGGCTAGTGGTTTCCTGTGCCAGGAACTACTGTGGAACCCCACCAGGAAGTGTGCTACATAGCAGGATCACATTACACCCTTGTTTTATGGTTCATTTCACTTATTTAATGCAATTTGAGAACCTATAAAAGGAGCATGTTAAAAAAAGGAATGTATTTTTATTCCATTTCTTTTAATCAAAATATTTATTTTTACAAGATACCTAAAGTAACTTAGGACAAAATCAATAGCACTGTACATCAGGTTATACTACAAAAGCAGTATATTCCACATTCATGAAATGTCAATAAAAATGCAAATTTCTTATTTTTGTACAGCTTGGTTTTTCTACTTTTAGTAACCCAAGAATATGCTACAGTCTTAAAACAACAAATGTATTTCTTTTCCTTTTATTACTCCAAATAAATGGTAATATGGTATAGTGGTTTATTAAAATAACTTCAACTAAAAAGATTGTTTAGCACACCAGCTTATTTATAGAGCACGATAAAACACTCCTGAATCTTTGGAAAGTGGATGTGCTGCAGCATATATTTTGTTTGACAAAGCTATCTTCTTAAGAAAGAAAAATGTTTAAAATTCTAACTAGATAATGATTCATCTGTCATGGCAGAGGAACTAATTTTTGTTAATGTACTACTTAAAAATGTGTGGAATGAGCAGCTGGATACCACACTTGTGGCATGCCATACTAAGGCTCTGTCTGTTTTCCCCTACAGTGATCTCAGTATGAACAACATCACTAAGCTGCCCTCGAACCCCCTGCACAATCTCCGCTTCCTGGAAGAGCTGTAAGTATCATTGTATCCTTGATGGGCATAGTCAGCACCAGACACATTCCTGTGTTTGTCTCTCATACGTACTGTGGGAACCAGATAAAACAGTGCAGGAAAGCTGTCAGCTCTGACACTCTTGGCACATGCGGAAACACTTAGTTGAAAAAACCAATTGCTTGTGATTCTGGAAATGAACTTATAAAAGAGTTACCATGAGGTTACAACTTCTCGAAGCAGAGACAGAGCCAAACAAATTAAAAATTTTAAACAAGGGCTGTGTAAAAGAACTGGATAGCTTTTTGGAAATAGTTAAGCAGCAGGATATTAAAAGTTTGAATACTGGCTCATGTTTATTAAAATAGCAAGTAAAGCTATAATCAAAACCTGCTGCCTGGTTCTGCCTATGTCAAGGACAATTGAGTCCACATTTCATAGCATCAAGGCTTCTTGTCCTAATCACTTTTAATTACTGTTTCCTTACTCTTAAATTTAGCATCCCTCAAGGCTGACTGTAAAACACCAAATCCTACAAAGATCTTAGAGCTATGCCATCCAGTACTTTCTGTAAAAGAAAAAACAATGTACAATGCAAAAACTAGCTAATCAAACACAGCTTCAAAAGAGGAATGGGATTGGAAGTGATGATGACTAACCATAAGTGAAAGGCACTCTGTGTGCAGGAGACCTGGCTATGGCAGTGTCCTTAGTTATTATGACCTAGGCTTAAAAGTCATCTTCAAGCTCTCACTCCATAGTATGATGGAGAATCAATAGCTAATGCACCATATACCCTTTGGGAAGAGGCTTACACTTACAGTTACGGGAATTCTCTAAAAAGTTGATTATAGGAACTATTTAGGCATCGGCCCCTGATGAAACATAGAATCATAGAAATGTAGGAGTTGAGGGACCTGGATAGGCCATCTAGTCCAATCCCCTGCACTGAGGCAAGACTAAGAATTATGTCTTAAAAACCTCCAATGATGGAGATTCCACAACTTGTCTAGGTAATTTGTTCCAGTGCTTAACTATCCTGACATCTTCCTTTATTAGCCCCTAAAGCCAGGGCCCCATCTTTTTCACTGATTTTAACTGCTAGTACACCACAAAATCCACATGGGAAGTTATGATGGTATCTCCACATGAAAAATTCATTTTAAAGGTAAAGGAAATGTACAGTAGTAACCCTGTTTTCAGACTCCATTAAGCTAGAATATTACTTCAGAACTATTAGTGTCCTCACTAATGGCCAGTTATATGCTGCCACCTCATCCTTCAGGCTGGCATTTCAAACAGCAAAACAATGTGCGCATTAATGGTCAATGGAATTGCCCTCTGAAAGCACAGAAGAGCAGCTGACGCCTCGTAAATCACTTTGAAAACTATTCCATTTACAAACAGTTTTCTTTTTTCCCTCCTCTATCTTTCTTGTTTTATTATTAGAAATATTTGCATGGAAACAAAGTATATCTTTTGAGCTTCATCTGCTCCTTCTACTTATTGCCCGTTTTAAGTAATAATCAACTGTGATACTATAATGTGGCCAGTACATATGTGACACCTATAATGTGGCCTCTACAAATTATTATTTCATCAAATACAGACAAGGTGGGTTGTGCCACCAAAGCTCTGTTTCTAGATTTTGTGTCTTAGTTGCTGTTTGTCCAACTTCCTCTAAACTGTCATAACCTTCCTAACCATTCCCAGTCCCAAACTCTTTCCTTTTTTCCAGACACCTCAGAAATAAATGTTTTCGTTTTCCCTGTAAATACAGAAGCTGATTCTCTCGATGTAGCAGGTTAGGGTGTTCACTGCTTGTGTAGACGAGACTCATGCTAGCTCAAGTCGATGAGAACTAGTGTGAGTACCAATAGTAGTGAAGCCACAGAAGCAGACGCAGCGGCGGCACAGCTTAGCCATGCCAAGCACAAACCCACCTGAACTATCTGGGTATGTACTCGGCACAGCTAAGCTGTACCATTGCTGCTTGTGCTACTGCAGCTATGTTACCATTTATATTTGCAATCACTCTTATCAAGTTACCACAAGTATGTGTATGCAAACTAGGAATCACACCTTAAACTTGCAGCGTAGACGTAGCTTGAGACCCACTTTCTGATCTCAGTGGGGTTGCACAGGATGTAAACTGAGACAAAATTTGTTCCAGAATGTCTATTAGTATCAATACATTACCTTAAAATGTAAAAAAGATGTGAACGTTATATCTGTTGCTAGGCCAAAAAATGAAATTTTAGGTGCATCACCACCTAGGCAGGTGTCTTAAAGGGATAAGATGGACAATTGTATGTAAATACAGACATTGTGAGCAAAACTTCAAAATACTGCCTGAAATTGTTTTACTTACTGAATGACTGTCTCTATAAAGGTTAAGGAAGAAAGCCTGTAGTGATGCCGGAACTAGTTAGAACACTGTTGAATGAGACATATCTAGTTTCCTTTCATATACGGAAAAAAATTGTTCTACCTAAACAAAGTAGGCTGCAGACAGGCAAAGGTCCAAGTGATTTTTAGTACTCTGCTATTATTCAACAACTTAAGGCAGGTGCTTTTAGCAAAACAATTGGGGGGTGGGATGTTCTATTACATTTTTTTTTTTTTTTTTTTACAAAATGATTTCAGAGTAAGATAGTTTCAAATAACATCCATTTGCAAAATTACATGACAAAGGCACCTTAAATTAAATTCTAACCTGCATGCAGGTGCCAAACGATTTATTGAAGCCTGTATTACTTTAAAAAAAAAAAACTTGAAGAGGCTTACCATCATCTCTGAGGTTTTTCAGGCTGCCCACTTTGTCTTCATGATAGTCAAAATGTACAATGAAAAGCATAAGATTTCAGGCACAAATGCCTTTAAAATATATATTATTATTTCTATATAATGAAATACAAAATTACACAAATGCAATACAGAATCAGGACCTTGATTCTCATTAACTTTTAAGGCCCCTTCACACTGCCAGAGTGGTGCAAAGGGACCTTTGTGTAAATGAAAATTACACCCTAAATTATCGGGACATGACCAATCACCACTTCTTCATCTTGTTTATTGTTCCCCTTTCCTCTCTTCTCTCATTCTGTTTGTTTTGTCTTTTGGGGGAGAGATTTTCAAAGGTATAAATGGGAGTTAGATCCCCAATTCCCATTGACTTTGAGTGGGAGTTGGGCACCTAACTAACCCTTAGACCTTTGAAAATCTGGATTAGAAACTCTTTGGAGCAGGGACAGACATGCTTAATTTTTCATAAATTCATAGATTCCAGGACCAGAAGGGACTACTGTGATCATCTAGTCTGACCTCCTGCATAGCACAGGCCATATCCCCAAGATAATTCTGAGAGTGAATCTTTTAAAAAAATATCCAGTCTTGACTTTAAATTTGTCAGTGATGGAGAACCCACCACAACCCTTAGTAAATTGTTCCAATGGTTAATTACTCTCACCATTAAAAATGTACACCTTATTTCTAGTCTGAATTTGTATACCTTCAACTTTCAGCCATTGGATTGTGTTATAACTTTCTCTGCTAGATTGAAAAGCTCATTATTAAATATTTGTTCTCTATGTAGGTACTTATAGACTGCAATCAAGTGACCCCTTAACCTTCTCTTTGTTAAACTAAATAGATTGAGCTCCTTGAATCTATCATTATGAGGCAAGTTTCCTAACACTTTAATCATTCTTGTGGCTCTCCAGAGAACTCTCTCCAATTTATCAACATCCTTCTTGGAAGAAGAGGAGGGAAAAAAACCCAAAAAACATGCAGATCCAGGTCTCCAACTATACCAGTGGTTCTCAACTGTGGTCCACCGTTTCCTCAGGAAAAGCCCCTGGCACGCCGGGCCAGTTTGTTGACCTGCTGCGTCCATAGGTTCGGCCGGTCGCGGCTCCCACTGGCCGCAGTTCACCGCTCCAGGCCAATGGGGGCTGTGGGACAGAGCGCAAGCCGAGGGATATGCTGTCTACCGCATCCCGCAGTCCCCATTGGCCTGGAACGGCAAACTGCGGACAGTGTGAGCCACGACCGGCCGAACCTGCGGACGCGGCAGGTCAACAAACTGGCCCGGCATGCCAGGGGCTTTCCCTGAAGAAGAGGTGGACCACAGTTGAGAACCACTGAGCTATACTGAAAGAAGGACTTTATTATTAGAGGTCTGGGACTACCCGGCCAATAACAGTGCAGGTAACCCCGGTTTATTTTTCATTTACTTCAGTGAGCTTTGGACAAGACTCTAAATGCCAAAGACCTTTCTCACAATATGAATCTGTAAACACTTAAGGCATACATGTAAAAAACCTGCCAAGCAAAAAGAGAAAAAATCATCAAATATAGTCTCAGGTCTCTAATCATATAATTCTGGTTCTGATCTCCCATATGTGTCAGTTTTACAGCTTCTACAGCACTGATTTCAATGGACTTACTCCTGCATAAGTAATTTCTATCAGCTTATATGTTTCTCGGTAGATTTAATTGCAAATAACTTATTGTCTCATATACAGTTGTAACCCTGCATGTATACTCACATGCTCTACTCCTTGTAGTCTGGGAATTTGATTTCGCTTTTAATAATCCTACATAGAAAGATGTGAACAGTTTAGAATATACTGTTGTGTTTAATTTGTAATGTTTATTGATGAGACATATCTGCCACCAGGCAGGCAAACAGCCAATGACACATCGTAAATTCCATAAGACAGACTTTGTTGATAACACAGGGCAATGTCTCCACAACCTTGTTTTGATACAGACAAAGAGGCACTAAAAGTCCTTGCCCAGGAGATCACAACAGTCATTTTGAAATTAACCATACTTCAATAAAAATAATAGAGAAGTATTGACTCAAATAATAATGTGGACTATTTGGCAGAAATTGAGAGAGGTTTTTTTTGTAGTTTTTATGCATACACTGAATCTGACTCACTAGAAATGAATGCGCTTGTCATTATTCATAATGAACTATAAGATAAAGATTCACATCAAACAATCAAAGTATAATTATGAAAGTTACAAAAGCAAATATTAACTCCTATTCAAATAATTTATCAAGCTGGCCTAATGATTCTAAAACTAACCTACTATTGTTGTAATTTTCCACTGTGTCATGGACGTTTCACGAGCTTGATGCCACTTTAAACTGGGACATGGTAAAGTTAGCTGATGTAAGATGGATACGCAGTTACATGGTGGATACACAGTTACATGCCGCCATCCGTATCGTCTCCGGCACCCTGCATCTGACTCCACTCCCATGGCTTCCAGTTCTGAGCAATATTGCTCCTCATACCAGATGAGAGGTTGCCACTGGCAAGTTACTGGAGAAAGTACGCTCCAACCCAAGCCTGCCACTGTACAATGACCTTTTTAAACCACCAGCTGCACGTTTGCCATCACATCGCCCATTATGGTCTCATCCGCCACGCGAGGATGTTAGGGCAGAAACACTCTGGTGAGAGGAATGGATATCTGCTATAATCTCCAACCAGTCCCTCGTCGCCGACCCCACAATCTGCCTGCCTGGTTTTGAACTGCCCTGTCGCCAATGGTCCCTGTTGAACAGGTTCCAGACCGGGCAAGGTCTCTGCACAGCAAACCAATATCGCTGGGGCCTTCATGACACTCTTTGTGCAGCTGTGGCACAACACAGACGATGACGCACGTTGTCGAGGAATGCCTGCTGACTAGGTTCAGCGGTGGCCTAGAAGAACTGCATCATGCCACTGAAGATGCACACACTAAATGAATACTGTGTCACTATGACACCACCAAAATTTAACAATAAAAAAGAAATTCTTCCATATAGACATGCCAGATTGGCACCCTCCCGAACTGCCCCTTCGGTTATTCTATTGACAATGACAAGGTGGGGAACAAAAGAGAAACAAAGGAGCAAGTGCCTGACAAAATTAGAATGGCTCATACTGTTCCAGGAGTAGTCTACACTGACAAGCCACTGTTGTTGGAATGTTAATTAAAATAGCATTCCACGGAATTAACTCTGGTACTGCTGTGCACCTGTAGCATAACTAAAGACAAGAGAACAAGAATGTAAGCAAGAGAAAATAATGAGAGATGCAAGTAATAATTTGGGTGTTTTAGGGTAACATCTAGGAAATCCAGGGTTTTTTAAAACTTTTTAATGCTTCAGCAATATTCTCCCTGTCCGTATGCAAAAGTGTAATTTCAAACATTAGCTTGTAAACTGTTTCTAGAACTAGGGTGGCCAACTTTTGTAATATTTAAAAACCAGACACTCCAGCAGGAGTGCCAGAAACCCCCCACGTGCCCCACTCCTTTCCCACCTCTCCCCCAAGCCCTCCCCCTGTTCACTCCACACACACACACACACACACACCGCATCATTTGCTGCTTTTCCCCTTTCCCCCCACTGCCCTCTGCCCCGGTCAGGAAGGACTCATCTGAGGATGCAGGTAGGAGGCGGCCCTGGCTGAGTAGGGCCTGGCGCGGGTCAGACTTTGGGTATCCGGTCAGTACTACTATCTAGAACATGTGATTTCTTTAACAGCTTCAGTTACCCAGAAATTGTCACAAAGAAGTGGATTGCAATAGCAACTAACAGATAGAGGCTGTAATTAGTCACAAGGAAAGCTTTTTAGATGTTGCAACCAACAGAGATAATGATCTCACACACTGTACTTTAAGAGGTGAGGAACATTGTCTGGCTTTTAGGAAAAGGGGTGTGGCCCCTTTAAGACCCAGAGAGAAACACTGACCCATCGCTGTACCCACCCACCCCCAGGTGACCGGAAGAGAAGGGAGACTATTTAGGTCCATGCAGGTGCAGGAAAAGCCCTTTTTTACCTGGACCAGATAGAACAGCACCCACCCTGCCCCCCATGGACATAGTTAAATATCAAGTTATGACATGCTCTGCAGTGAGCATTATGCTAATTGCTCCTTTCTCGGGGGGCTAGGAAGCAATTTTTTCCCTCACCACCGGATTGGCCAACAAGGTGGGAGGTTGCCTTCCCCACAGCAGGTTGGGGCTTAGCACGAATATGAAAGAGGGGTTAGGCTATGAGGTTGCACCTCATTATGTGAGCATGGGATGGGTATCCAGTGCAGGTACTCTGTAGGGAAGGGATACAGAGATCAGATGAAATGGACTGGTAAAGATTTAAAGGAAATATTCTTTAAAGAAGCAGAAACAGCAGGGGTTCAGGGCTCCTATGACTAGTATAGCCCCTCCTTTATAGCCCCTCCCCCTTTAACCCTCATTTGAGGGGAAGGAGTGTGAGGTTACAGCAGGGGGCTGGCTGGGGACCAAATGGGTAAAGAGTGAGGGCTGACAGCAGGTGGAATCAATCTGTTCCACTTTGTATTTAGTTGTCACACTCTCTGAGTACATTTCACAGACCCGAAGAAGAGTTCTGTGTAAGCTCGAGAGCTTGTCTCTCTCACCAACAAAGATTGGTTCAATAATATCTAATAAAAGATATTCTCTCACCCACCTTGTCTCTCTGATATCCTGGGGTCCAATATGGCAACAACAACATTGCATAAATGAGAAAAATGTTAATTGAGGTATACAGCTATAGATCCTGAGGCACTCTGAATTTAATTAACTCAAGTCTTGCACATTTCAGACCCAGTACTGCAGTGTGTTCACAAACTTAACTTCCTTCTATGTCAGTGGGAGTTTAGATAGTACGTGGACTGCAGAATTGTTGTCTGACTAGGATGCACAGTGGCAGGTGAATATTTTTTTTATACTTAAATAGTGCAATTTTCCACTTTCTTGTAGTTGTAAAACAATTATCTATTAATTCAGCCAAAATAATGTTTACATCTCACACATTCACAAGCCTGGAAATTTGGAAAAAGGCATCACCAAAAGAGTCATTTTTCACAAGTTTTTTTGAACTTCAGAACTCAAGTGCATACACACCATTCCTGCTGGAGGCAGTGCCAGTGGTAACATCTCTAATATGCCCTCACTGTGGCTTCATTTTGCCACTCATCAGTGTGCAATAGCAACTACATAGCACCAGAATCGTGGCCGTACACAGCAGTAGTGCAGCCAGGTCCAGAGCGCAGGGGGAGCAGCGCTATAAAAAGGCGCCTCCCCCTGTACTCACCCGGCGGCACTCCAGGTCTTCGGCAGCACTTTGGCGGCGGGTCCTCACTCACTCCGGGTCTTCGGTGGTACCCGCCGCCGAAATGCTGCGGAAGACCCGGAGCGCCGCCAAGTGAGTGCAAGAAGCGGCGCTTAAAAAGAAGCAGCGCCTTTTTTTAGCGCTGGTAAAAAAAAAAGGCGCTGCTTCCTTTTTAAGCCGCCACTTCTGCTCACAGGGGGCGCGGCCGCTCCCCCTGCTCCCCCCGGCTATGCTACTGCTACACAGTCTCCATGTTTAGCACATAGCATGGAAATGACAAAAACAATTGCCACACTTTTCTGTCCAATTATCTTCATAACTGTACACCACATTTCAATGTACTTATGTTACTGTTGACATTATACATTATTCCGTTACTGGTGATACTGCCACCAGGGATGAAAACAATATGTGCTCAGAAATCTGAAGTACACTTTATAGGGCTAGCCCAACAAATTAGAACCCAAACTCTGGATTTGGATCAATCTGACCTAGCATGTATTGTTCCAGTTACATGTAAGTGTTAAACTTAGAATAAGAAATTCCAGCAAGTCTGAGATTAATGGCTGGCCTCGGGGCTTAGAGAGAATACTGTTCAAATATAAAAGTAAACTTGAATCTCTTGTTTCCTAGGTCTGTGGGATCTTATGTAGGAGATGAGTTTAGAGCCTGGGGTAGAAAGAATTATGATGTTTACTTGAGAGTACTCAAGTACTCCTCACAGTTGGTCTTGCTGTCTGCTTTGGAGGAAGCTACATGGCTTCTGTTCTAGCAGAGTGCCATATTTAGAGCCATCTGAAAAGAGCAGGGCTCTATAGTGTTAAAAGCAAAACCGAATTTATCCTCAGTACTGGCCTTGGTCAGTTTAGCAAAACCTGGGACCATTATCTTCAGTGGTCTTATCAATGTAGGTGCAGAGAAATTCCCTCCCCTCTGTAGAAGGAGGGAGTAATAGTACATTTTGAGCCACTTCCTTAACTGGCAAACATCAATGATCAAGGCCAGATCAAGATCAAAGATGGTGTAGTGTTCTGATCACATTTTCCTCCCATCCCTACTGTCAATGGACCTTCTCCAATTACACCAGCTTTGAATTTGGCACATGTATTTTAAAAGCCATTTTGGGGCCATAAGCCACAGTGAAACATGCTGTATTTGAATTTTCAACTAAAATGTAAGTGGAGTAAAGAACACAGTAACTGTAAATATGTGTACAACACAACTAACTCTTGCCCCTTTTTTGCAAAGAAGGAGCATGTTTTAAACATTTTGTTCCAGGAGCTCAGTGTAAATCAGCTTCTTGATGACATAGAATTTCAGGCCATGTTACTGTCCTTTCTTATGTTATCTGCCACTTCATAATAATTAGGTGATTAATTCATAATGAGACAAAATGAAATAAAAAGAGAAATGATGATAACCATTATCAACAGTTCATAACTTTTTGTCTAGAAAGATAAGTCCTCAAAAACATCTTGAAGAAAAGCAAATTTAGAGCAAATATCAGCCATATGGTTTGAATCTCACACATTAAATATTGTTACTGAGATTGGCCTAGGAATAATCATTAAATAGATATTAAATTACAGGCAGCTGTCTCAATCTAATTGTCTGTCGGATCAATATCAGACCGGTTATCCATATTGACAGAGCTATCTTTCTTACTTTGATTTGAGAAGCAAGAAAAGGTTTTGCATCATCATAGTTAAAAAGAGAAATATAATGCCTTTGGTGATTAATTACCCTAAGGTTGGCAGGAAACAAGACAGAAGCAGAAAAAACAAGATCAGCAAATTCTGCCTGAAGCATGAACTTTTTTTTTTACATCTAGAATCAGTCATTTTTAGAAAAAAAATGTTTGCTGTAATACCTAATATTTACACTTTTTTCCCCCTAGACCCACTGTAACATCTGTTTTGTATTACAAGAGAATATAAATGTTTCAGGGTTGGTATCAATAGGAGAGATAATTAATTGATTGATTTAAATGAAGAAGATAAAATCCTGGCCCTATTGAAGTCAATTGGAGTTTTTTTCACTGAATTCAGTGGGGCCAGAATTTCACCCTGAATCTTTATTAAGTATAATAAACAATTTTGATAGATGGACAGGGGGATCAGAAGCTTGTAAATAATGTTAAAATAATAAAATTGAATTACCTAGACACTCTCCATTACCTCCAGTCCCAAACACTAGAGACACAGACAAATATGCAGATTATCAATGATTTAGTAAAGTTTTGTAGATTTTATATTTGTGTACAGCAAGGAGTTACCATTAATTAGAATAACTGTTAATGTTTTAGGCCCAATTCATCAAGATACTTAGGCATGCCAATACCTGATATCCACGAGACAGCTCCCATGCTTAAAGTTAGGTTCATGTTTTAAATACCTTGCCGAATCAGGGACCTTAATACTTTTTTTGCTTACAGACCAAAAATCTTTTTGCCATAGCCTACTATTTCCTCTCCGTTACCAATCTGGGAGATTGTATTAGTTACAGTATGTAATTTAGCATCGAAGGAGTCAAACCACCCTTCTCAAGAGAAAATGGATAGCTTTCAAAACTGATTCAGCTGAGACTAACTCTGGTAACCTGTTCATCTTCATTTTTTTAAATAAAAATATGGCCTATTCCATGATAGCACTAGCCTTGGCACATGTTCTTCCCTAGTCTCTTATCCCCTGGATGATGTCAGTAAATCAGTTAGCAGATGGAATTTAAAATTCAGGGACGGAAAGAGCTAAAGGCGGTGCTAGTAGTTCAAGGAACACAATTTATAGCCATCCCCTAGTATATTTGGACAGCCAAAGAAGGATTGCAAGTTGCAAACATGCTTGCATACCGCAGTATGTTGCAATATGGTATATGCAAATACAATCTGGAGTGAATAAATACAGTACAAAGCAAGCTATTGTAAATCTTTCATGAAAATAGCTGTAGCCTGGTCTGTACAAAGGAACATGCACTGGCATTTTTCTGAACAGACACATCCAGTCTGACTGTTGCTCTTGTATTTTAACAGCCAAATAATAACACAACAGGCTTATAATGACCTCCACTTCCACTGAGGCATATTGAAAGTCCAGAATTACTTCCGTGCATTTCAGTGGACTTTCTCTCCTTTAATAGTGACACTTCTTACAATGCTTGATCCTGCAGTGTGATGAGCACCTCCAACAAAATGTGATGTGCCCTTAACTCCTAGTGATTTCAGCAACTTCAGAACCTCTTAGTTCATTCCAATACAAGAAGATTCCACTGTGCTAATCCTATCAAAATGCACAGTTATCATCTATCAGATTAGTGTCGGGTAAATGGTCCTCTACAAAGCCTTCCCCTCTACTTCTGCTCCAAAGGCTTGGTCCTGTATGGCGCTGAGCTCATCCAAGAGGCGATGAGCATCCTCAACTTCCATTGTCTCTAAAGGGAGTTGAGGATGCTCAGCACTTCTCAGAAGGTCTCAACATTTTGCAGGACTGGGCCTTACCTGAGAAGAGAACAACCCCCATGAAGGGATGGCTTGCTGTCTTTTGACCTCACTTCTACTACTACCAGCAGGAAGTTATGAGGAGCTGCGGTGGTCCTGCTGCAGTGCTTGGGATGGAGAGTGAAGAAGAGCTGTTTTTACTAGAAGCTGCAATCTGCTAGGAGTGGACATAAGGTTGCTCAGAATGCTGCAAGATTTTGTGCTGGAAGACCAAAATTCTTCAACTATAAAAGGGCCACACCTTGTGCCAAAATATTGGAAATAGCAGCGTAATTACACTGAATTTTGTTTGCTCTTAATAAAGTTGCAGCATCAATCAGCTGTTGTGACAGACAGGAAGAAAACTGCAGAAGTTTCTGTTTGTTTACTCAAGTTTCCAAAAGTGTTTTACCAATTAAACAAAAGGAAAAGACCCACTTTTCAGAACCTGGAACGTTCTCACTCCAGCGTCAGTAACCACCATCTCCCATCACTGTGTCTCTGCAGAAAGAGTAAAGTGTACAAAAGGATAAATGTACAAGGAATAGTCCAAGCAGACACCAAACAAATCTTTGTATGTAGCTCTGACAATAGACCTTAAACCTCACCTGCCGTTATCTCACCTATTCCACTGTAACTCCTTTCCTGAGCAGAGATTGCTAGTTGTGCAGAACTGTATTGAAACAGTACAGAATTGCAGGAATGTACATTTCTATCAGGTTAGTGTTTTCTACAGAATTTTTACTTTTTTAAAAAAAAATCAGCATTTTAGAGTGTATATATACACTGCAATCTGAGGTGTGACTGCAGCTTGGAGAGACATACCTGCACTAGCATGACTAAAAATAGCAGTGCACAGTCAACACACAAGTTCCAGCAATACGACTAGGTCACCAGTGTGCTTGTACAACGTGCAACGAAGCCCCTGCCACCACATCTACACTGCTATATTTTGCCATGCTATTGTGGACATTTCTACCTGGGATTGCAGTGTAGACATATACTGAGTATACAAGCTCAACCCATGCTTCTACAAAAATTTAAGCACGTGCAGAAGGTTACTTATGTGAATAGCCCCATTGAAATGTATGAGACTACTCACGTGAGTAAAATTATGCCACAGAGGTGTAAGTTATTGTAATACTGGTTCTTTATTTGTAAGATTCTGAAATGGGATTCTAAACCAATAGCCTCCAAAAATAAATAAATGCAGTAACTCATTTCCTTTTAATTGCCTTTTTATTACTGAGAAGTCCTATATTTCAGTCTTATTTTTGTTTAGTGTAATATTTCTGAAACAACAAATCATGGAACTGTGGGAATTTAAAAAAAATTCAACTTTTCTGAAATTTAAATTTAAAACATACAAACAACGGAGGCCAAATGTTTGGTTATGGAAGAACTATACACAAACTCATTCATTCCCTCTTTCAGAAATCATTAACTAAATGCACCACCATGGAGGCAGACAATCCATCCATCCTCAGCTCTGTAGGGGAGGGAGGTATTTACCCATCCAGTTTCAGATCATTAATCAAAGTCCATCCAAAGTCCAACTGAAGTCAAGCTTCCCTTGAATGACTTAGTGTAATGGGAAACAAACCCCCAGAAACAATGCACTCACTGGCTTCAGTGCTGAATCATACAAAAAAATCTAACTACACATGGAAATTCATTGTGGACTGTCTAAGAAAACATATCATAAGTGCAAATGCAGTCAGTGTGTTATTTAAAATTGCAAAGTATGCATGCATCTTTCAAAATTCATACAACCTTACAAATTAAACATAGACAACATGAACGACATCTGAGAGAAGAATAAACCCAATATCCTACAGATTAGCCACATGTGATATCAACAAAAGAATTGATTTCCCTTTGGTGCCCAGATTGGGATAGGGTGGAAATAGCAGGTAGAAAAACACATGACAGCATTAAAAAAACTGTCAAGAATAGAGCAACCAAATTTGCAGCATGCCCTACAGAACTGACCATATAACCTTCACCCAAGAGTGTTAAAAGAATTGGCCAAGGATCTCGCTGAACCAGTATTGTTGATTTTAAACAAATCTTGGAACACTGGGAAAGTACCAGAGGACTGGAAAAAAGCTAATGTTTTGCCAGTATTTAAAAAGGATAAATGGGATGACCTGGGAAACTGTAGGTCAGTTAGCCTGACATCAATCCCTGGCAAAATCATGGAAAGGTTGGTATAGACACAATCAGTAAAAAATTAGAAGATGGTAATATAATTAATTCCAATCAACATCTTTTTATGAAAAATAAGTACTATCCAACAACCTTGATATAGTATTTCTGCTGTGATCACAGGTTTGCTTGATAAAAGTAACAGTGTTTACATAATATACTTAACACTTATGTTGATCCCAGGTGATTAAAAATTAGCACTATACATAATCAGTGCATCCCATATCAAATGGATTAAAACTGATTAACTGATAGATCTCAAAAAGTAATTCTAAATGGGGAATCCTCATGCAATGGGGGATCTTTCTAGTGGGATCCTGGAGGGATCTGTTCTTGGCCCAATGGTTTTCTACATCTGTAACAATAATCTGGAAGAAAATATAAAATAATTGCTGGTAAAGTTTGCAGAGGACACAAAAATTAGTGGAATGGTAAATAATTATGGGAACAATTATGCAAACTGACCTGGATTGCTTGGAAAGGTGTACTCATTTGAACAAATGTATTTTAACACCGCCAAATGCAGTGATACACATTTAGGAACAAAGAATGTAGACCACAATTATAAGAGGAAGAACTGTACCTCCTCTGGAAAGCAGTGACTTTGAAAAATATTTAGGGGTCATGGTAAATAGCTCAGGGGTATGAGCATTGGCCTGCTAAACCCAGGGTTGTGAGTTCAATTCTTGAGGGAGCCATTTAGGGATCTGGGGCAAAAATTGGGGATTGGTCCTGCTTTGAGCAGGGGGTTGGACTAGATGACCTCCTAAGGTCCCTTCCAGCCCTGATATTCTATGATTCTAAATAACCAGTTGAATATGAGCTCCCCGTCTGATGTTGTAGCGAGTAGGATGAATGTGATCCTTGGCTGCAGAAGCAGGGGTGGAATAGGGAAGTGGTATTATCTCTGTATACAGCATCAGTGAGACCATTAATATAATCCTGAGTCCACTTCTGGTGTCCACACTTCAGGAAGGAAGTTGACAAACTGGAAATGGTTCAGAAGAGAGCTACAAAAATTATTTGAGGGTTGGAAAACCTGCTGTACAGTGACAGCCTAAAGAAGCCCAATCTATTTAATTTATTAAGAGAAGGTTAAGAGGTGACTTGATCAGGGTCTACAAGTACCTTTATGAGGAAGATATTTCTGATAGTGGGGGCTCTTTAATCTAGAACAGGAGTGGGCAACCTGTGCCCCATGTGCTGCACACGGCTTGTCAGGGTAATCCACTGGCGAGCCACGAGACAGTTTGTTTACATTGACCGTCCACAGGCACGGCCGCCCGCAGCTCCCAGTGGCTGCGGACAGGGCTGGTGCAAGGAAGTTTCACACCCTCCCCTCCCCCCCCCCCCCCCCCGCCCAGCTAACAGCGCCCCCACTCCCCTGCAGCAGCCAGCTCCCCCGCCCGCAGCAGGTGGCGCCTCATCCCTCCCGCAGCAAAGCAGCTCCCCACCCCTCCGCCCGCGGCAGCTCAGCCCCCCCCCCCCCGCACGGCAGCCAGCCCCCCCCCACCCCTCCGCCCGCGGCAGCTCAGCCCCCCCCACCCCCCCGCACGGCAGCCAGCTCCCCCCCACCCCTCCGCCCGCGGCAGCTCAGCCCCCACCCCCCCCCCGCACGGCAGCCAGCTCCCCCCCACCCCTCCGCCCGCGGCAGCTCAGCCCCCCCCCCCCCCCGCACGGCAGCCAGCTCCCCCCCACCCCTCCGCCCGCGGCAGCTCAGCCCCCACCCCCCCCCCGCACGGCAGCCAGCTCCCCCCCACCCCTCCGCCCGCGGCAGCTCAGCCCCCCCCACCCCCCCGCACGGCAGCCAGCTCCCCCCCACCCCTCCGCCCGCGGCAGCTCAGCCCCCCCCCACCCCCCGCACGGCAGCCAGCTCCCCATCCCCCATGATACGAAAAGGTCTAATGAGGGTCTGAAACTGGAAAAGTAAGTACTACCTACTGAAACGCAACTGTAAAGGTGCATAGTGTTCCAATGAAATAGGCATGGTCCATCTTTCACAAACAGTCCCCTTCCTCCTCTGAACAGCTGGAATCCTTATTCAGGAGCTGTTAAACAGGTGTGGTTTTCCAGGTAAAGCTTTACTACAGGGAATGTTCCACTTCACGCAGAAAGTATGGACCTCAGCAGAACCTGTTTGGATGGGAGTCTTTGGTAGGGAGTTTTATTGCAACATTGGTCAAGTCCTTGTTACAGTCTTCTCTTTTACCTAGTCTGTTGAGAGGAAGGGTGGTCTAGTGGGTTAGGGCTCTAGCTTGAGGCTTTGAAGGGCTGTGTTCAAATGCCTGCACCCCCACAAACTTAGTGTGTGATATTGGATAAGATACTTAGCTTATCATAAGGCTCAGTTGTCCATCTGTACTTTTTACCTCTCAGGGATGTTGTGGGGATAAATACTTCAAAAATTATGAGATACTCAGATACCATATTGCAGGGGGCCATATATGAACGATAAATCCATTAGTTCACATCATATATGGGATATCTTTCTTCTACACACTTCTGAAGAATGTATCTCCGTTTGGAAAAATAGCAGACCTCACAAATGCATTTGTGATGTTTATTTATTTAAGTTTGTAAGACATCACGCCCCCCCACCCCCACCCCAAAGGAGGGAAAGTGCTATAGAAATGGAAAGTATTGTAAGAAATTTTAGCAATTACATTGAGGGCCACATTTTTATAAATGTGTGCCTGGGGAAAAGCTGCATGTCCCATTACTTCATGTGCAGTCATGGTAAATGAGCCATGGTCATTAATGTGTGCATGTACTGTGATTGTGTGCACAATTGCATTAAAATGAACACACAAATGATGTATGCACAGTTCTAAAAATATGAGCCAGAATGTTCCATAATACCACTGGTAGTCAGTCTATTTATATTTTAGTATTAGACATTGTTTACTCTTTAAAAAGAACAGTATGAACAATTAGATGTGCATTGTAAACCATAAACTTGATTTATAGTGAAAGTGCATTTGTCTCTGCAGCCCAGCTGCCAGTAAATTGACTACACAGTTACAGGATTTTTTTTAACAGTATATTAATGATGACAAAACAAGGCTCCTAAACAACTGCCTTTGGCATCAGTGGTTCAAACATACTCATGTTGCTTTTTAACAACCAAATTAATTCCACATGAAGAGAAATGTATTTACCCTTTTGTTTTGTTTTGTTTTTAAACCCTGCAGACGTCTTGCAGGAAATGGCTTGACATACATTCCCAGGGGAGCATTTGCCGGCCTTTTCAGTCTTAAAGTGCTGTAAGTAAACTGTGTGTTGTTTGATATATTTCTGATTTCCTAAATGCTCCAGGGAACTAATTAACGTGTAAAGATTTGATCAAGTAAATTACATATTTTGATCAGTTCATTGTGGGCGATTCAGATGGAATGAAGATACATATTAACATTTGTAATATCTTTGCTTTATCATATGGAAAATGTCCTAAACACAAATGGTTCTAAAACAGCTTGCTCATCAACTAAATGTCACTGTACAATATCAAAGACAAAAATTATTCCAGTTAATAATAAGTCTTTAACTGTCCACAAAAGTTCTGAATTCAAGTCTAAAAGTTTCAGAGGCGTTGGTTGGATAAAACCGGGGATAATTTTTCTTTTAACTTTTTGAGGGGCAAGCTGGATAGATTAATTACTGTAAACAAGGCATAATTTAAATACAGCTCTCTGTTCATATCTAAATCTTGTATCCTCATGGATGTAATCAGTTCAGGATAAGATCAGGTCTATAAAAAAAACAGTTAAAGAATATTCTCTCCCTTTTTTGTATTTATTTTTTATTAAAAACTTGTGCATTTGAGAAGTATAATACTGCACATAATAAAAGTTGTAAAAATAGGATTATGGGCCAAATCCCATTGTATTTACTTAACTTCAAGGGACATTTTGCCTGGGTAAGGATGTCAAAATTTGCCCCTTTTTGAATAAAATGCCAACCACCTATTCTGTATCACCCAAATCCAGAGATCCCATTCACTTCAAGACTATGCCCAGCCACTGCAAGACGTGTAAGTGGGGAAAAGGTAACAAGGACTCTCTCGCCCCTGTCCACTCAGGAGTTGGCATAATAGCAGTCTTTGGCTCAGGGAGCTCTGGGGCTACCAAGGGATCGTGCTACTGTCAGAAATACCTCCTCTAATGGGGGCCAAGAAGGAGAAGGGCCAAAGCTGCACTACCCCTTCTGCAGTGACCAGCTCAGCTTCTGGCTGGACATAGAAGAGAGCTGGTCACACTCCCTTCTGTACTTTCCTTTACTGGTTGGCTGGGCCTTAACAGCACAATAGAGTCCCCCAATTTTACTCAGGCAAAGCCCTGGGAGTTTACCCAGGCATGGACCTCTGGCTTTGGCACTTCTTGGGTTTCTCTGGAAGTCATCTGTTCCTGCCCTGGCCCCAAATGTTTCATCAAATTCAAAAGAAATGAAAAGTGCATTTCAGGCCCTGAAAAGAAGGCAGAACAAGAGCGTGACAGATATAGAACGGATTGTTTTTCAGGTCATTGCCTTTTTTTGTGCAACAAGGAGCAACTTCCTCTGTAGACTTGAAAAAACTAATCTCACGAGGCCAAATTCTGTAATCTTTACTCAGGCACAATTCTACATGCGTCAAGTTTTAAAGTCTTTACTGAGAAAAATTCCAATTAGCTGTAATAGCCATTTTCTTGAGTAAGAATCTCAGGAGGTGGTCCATTGCCTTTGAAATTTTTCCTGAGTAAGAAACGGGAAGGGACTTGAGTTTTTGGGGGGAGCTAGGTTTATAAGCACCTGAAAAGAGTTAGGAGCACAAGTCCCATTGAAAGTCAGTGGGACTTTGTACTCTGAACTGCCTCAGATGCTTTTGAAAATCCAGCCCTTAGCTAGCATGCTACTATTAATACAGTTAGTTCATGCTGCAGGTATTTGCTCACCTTGAGAAGAGAAATCCACTAATGAAAGAATGCAAAATGTGAGTTTTTAAGGCGGTTTAGTAATTTTTAGATATCTTTGTAAATTACATCTTAATTTGATAAAGTCAAAATCTGCTCACCATAATACCCATACAGTCCCATTCCTGGAGTTTCATGGATGTAAGAGAGCAAAATGTGTCCTAAAGTCTGTAAAGTAAAAACATTTCCTTTTCTTACATTGTTTCCGGATTTTAATGCAGAATGCTGCAGAACAATCAGTTAAAGCAGGTTCCCACTGAAGCACTCCAAAACTTGCGCAGTCTTCAGTCTCTGTAAGTATACTTGATATACTGCACTATATTATGTTGTTAATTTAACTAATTTATAAGATAATGTTGTTATCAAATAGTATATTTGGTCAACTTTTTCTTCCCAACTCCCTTTGAATTCATTTTCAACTACAATACCATATTCTTCAATTAAACATCTGAAGTGACTTGATGTGACAATTGCTTTACAGTACTTTAAGCTGGTTCAAAGTGTGAGCAAAGATTCACTGCACTGTGATACTTACTGTTCAGTCAAGTATAATTGGAAATAGAAATTGCTTTCTTGAACACTGCTGATCTTTCTCATAATTAAGGTTTCCTGAAGAACATCTTTAATATTTTTTTTTTAAATCTCTAAATGACATTTTAATTAATTTTTGTTTTACAAAACTGAAAACACTATTAATTCATCTTTAATTCCCTTTTGTGTAATATTCTTGAATCACACGAGGCAAACAGATCCCCACACTTATATGACTTGGCTGTACCATATTAGCCTTGTCTGTGAGCCTCCATTTTATCAGAACTAATGCCCAGGTCCAAAGACCAAAAGTTACCATTAGCTGGCAGTTTAGTGGCTTGTGTGAAGTGATTTGAGTCGTCTTACGGTAGTTCCCAATAGACAAATAAGAAAGGATAGTCTCGGGGGTAACACAGGAGTGGGGATCAGTAGATAAAGATTCTATTTCCAGATTAGCCACAAACATCCATTGTGACCTGGGCAAGAAACTGGAATCTAAAGTTTCAAAAGCATTGACTAATTCTGAGTGCTGAACTTAAGACGTCAAGATAGCCGGAGCTGGGAACTCAAAATATTAGGTGCCTTACATCTGGGGACATGTGAAAATTCAGACTGCAATTTCTCGGTGCTTCAGTTTTTCCCATCTGCAAAATTGATGTAAATCCCATCCCCTTCACCAGGGTTTTGGAGGCATAATTAATCTTTATACATTTTTGAGGTCCTCATGTGGAAGGCACTAGAAGAATTCAAATATTTAGTATCACAAAAACCATTACCACAATTTGCACTAATCAGTAACCTCATTGGGAGTCTGCAGAGAGGATGAGGACTCAGAGGACATATAGACTATGCTATAGACTGGCTTAGGTCAGAGTTGAGACATATTGATGGAGGTATTGTGGAAAAACTTCAACTCTCTCAGGTTATGCTATAGGCCTGTTCTGTGTATAAAGAGAAGCCTCCAGTGTAGTTAACTCAATATCTTTTGCATATACTAAATTCAGACAAAAATTTTAAAAAAATGAACTTTTTTTGTCATGATTTCAAACATAAAATGACATCTCTGACTTTCAATTATATATACCAAATGCTGGGCAATATTATTGCCCATGCATTCTTATGTCTGTCTTGGACAACATTTGGCTTCTGTATTTTCAAAAAGTTCATTACAGACGCTAGTGTAAAGCAATCTTAAGAACTGGCTATCTAATAATTGTTACTTCCTTCAGTGACCTTTTTCTTTATTGACCAGAGGCAGCGTAAAATATCCCAAGCATACGCTTTTAAACTTATTCTTCTTTCCTTCGATCTTTGTAAAAGTCATGAGAAAACTTTGGTCTAATGACTACATTTGATTTTTCCACCTTCTAAACATAAAAAATATCTTGCTAAATCTCATTATTCTATAGGTATTCTGGGCTAAAACGTGATAAGGCAGGCAAACAAGGGTTTTTTTGTTGCTTTGAGAGAGACTGGAATTTTCAGCACAGTTTCTACATAAAATGACAGTATCTCTCATTCTTTGTCGAGAATATCTTTCCCTGAGGTGGGGAAGAAGAAGCTGAAGAAGAAAACCATAGGGTTATGTGGTCTGTGTAAAAAGACTGGTATCTGGTGACAGAATTAAAATAAAAAAAGAATGATAGAGGCCAGTAGGAACTTTAAACAGCTGTGTAGCAGACAGAAGATGGAGTGATAAGGGCTTGTACAGAAAAGCTACTATCAGCTGAAAGAAGATCATTAGCAAAAGTGAACTCTTTGAGGAAAAGAAAACCATGATTCTTTTGTTTGTTCCAACTGGGTTGTGCCTGTCAGATAAAGGTGTGCAGAGATTCAGTTTCTTGTTTCATACAGTGTAGTAATTTTCTGCTCAGAAAGTGACTCTTGCTTTGGTTTCTGATTTACAATAGGAATTACTTTCTGAAACCCTTGGAATTACAGAAGTTCTATCAAAAGAGTAATTAAAAGGTTAAAAGCTCTTGGAAACCTTTTACCAAAGCAAAGTTTTCTTTAGGATAGCCAGGTTTAGTATTTATTTATGTTTAACTTTATAGTCTGGCATGATTTGTGTGAGCCTCATTAACCCAGTTCTTAGGCCAAGGTAGTTGTGAACTGCTGAATGTTGGTACCAACTCTCTCATCCCTTTTTTTTTTTAACCCTAAAAATATTATCGTGTTTAGGGGTGGGTAGCCAAGCTAATTCTATTGCTGCCTTAAAGAATGCGTAGCTGATCATGTGACAATGCTAAATTCATTTTATTAATACAAAAAGCTACAACTTTTCCCTGCTCACTCATAGCACCAGTTTAATAGCAATTATTTTATTTATGCATAAAAATATAGATTATAGGACAGGCTTTTCCTCCATCCTCTGGTGTATAGATATGTTTTAATCCCCAAAATTGAATGAATGTATTGGAGAATCAAGCAACTATGTCTTCCACACTTTCATCCGACTTCTGATGGTACTGGCGTTTGTTGCTGTTTAAACTCTGAATTGCCTCGGTTGCCTTCTGCAGATCTTCTTTCCTGCTGGTGGTGGCACTTTATTTTTCAGTTACCATAGACTTTTATTTAGTGAGGTGATTAAAAATGTACAGTGCACGTTACTTGCATACTGTATGAATTCATTCTTTAACTGATTATGACTTACTTTGCTGGAAAAAGTACTACTCCATGAGGCAGAAGGCTGTCCCTGCAGAGCAGCTTGCAGGATCAGGGCCTAAATTGTGAATATCCCAAACCAGTACTAAGGTTTTCCTGATGTTTCAATTCAGCTCTGAGGCATAGCTTTGCTCTCTTATTTGGCCTCATTCTTATTGGAAGCAGCCTTAGTTCTTTTGAAATTTGAGTTACAAATATTCACATACTTTGCTAAGGTTCACCTTTCCCAAATGCTATGCTATAAACATCTTTTGCAGGCATCACAAGATATTTACAAAATACAAAATCCTAAAAAATAAGATTTTGACATAGCGATGCACAAAAGAGTTTGTACATCCTGAAAAAGTAGGATATGCTTTATTTCACCTTAAACAACAAAAATCCGGGGAGAAAAATGTAAGACTGTTAACCTGTCATTTGAAGCAAATGGAGAATGCACACCTTATTTCTTTAATTAAAGCTAAAAATGAAACAATTCTTAAAACTCAGGATATTAAAATCCTCTTCAATTTTACAAGGGACTCTAGCTCCCTTGTCAGCTATGAGGATGTACTAGTTCAACAGTTCTTAAAGGCATCGACTACCTAGGTTTGAGCCAAATGATTACGTGAAACTCAGTGTTCCTGTATCACATGAGGGTTTGAAGGAACTAATCAGAACGCTTTCATTTTGAAAGTGCCCAAGTCATAATGGATTCATATCTGAGTTCTACAGAAACATGCCTTATAGCATACTGTAATTTTCTTCTGAAGTATGAAGTGAAGGGAAATAATGTGAAATACTAATCCCAACAATAAGATTGCCATTCATTTCTGAATGAATGGCACCCAAGAAAGGAAAATCTGTTTTCAAGTATCATGGCGAAATGTAACTAACATTATCACTGAGTTGCCAGGACTAAGATATTTGTCATAGTGTTTGCCAGTGTCACTTGAGTGCTGTCTACTTTACCTTATTCACCCTGAAGTTTCTTTAGAACAGAGCATCAGCTGGTGCTCTTAGTTGTTTGTATACTGCTCAGAACTCTGGCATCCCCATTCTTGCCATCTGCCTTGATGTCAAGAAGGTATTCATCAGGGTTGAATGAGCATATATGTTCTAATGCCCCAGAGGTTTTTAGATGTGGAAAATTTTAATAGAAAAAAATTGTTTCTGCAAATGTTAATGCAAGAAATAATGTACAAGTTTACCATACAACTAAAGAATTTGCAGACCTCCTTATATGAATGTTATTAATTAAAAAGAAAGAAAATTTTACATTCATAATGAAGAAACTTTTTGCCATTCTTAAATTTTGATTATTTTAGCATTATATACAAAGCTCTGAAACTTTGATGAAACTTTACACTCTGTTTATTCTCATGTTTATACACCATTGTCAATGAGTAACTTTACGGTTGCTCAGCCAACATGGAAATAGCCAAAAATCAATGACATACTAGGCAGTGCTTTCTTGCCCATAGCTCACTGTTCATAAAGGACATTAACAAGAAAAGAAACGCATTCCCAGTAATATGGATCATTTTCTCCTGCTCCCCTAAAATTCAACAGGAGTTTTTCTATTGTCTTTCAGTGGGAGCAGGATCAAGATAAAAAGATAGTTCCTATACTAAACAGAACAAACTTCTCTCCTGAATTTATTGTTGTAAGTCATCCTGACTTTCCAGGAGGCAAGATATGAAAATAGTACCAGTAAGGTTTCAATAAGATTTTTTTTTAAGTTGCCCAAAGCATTTCTTAAATAGTTTTTATTTGTCTTTTATCAATTTGGTATATACAGGGTACATGATTATCAGGTTTGATGTCACATAAAGGTTTAAGTGGAAATTATCTGGGATTTTCTCTATAATTCATTTGTGGCTAGAGTTGGATGGGAAATGGAATTTTCATCCCCCAAGAAATTCTGACATTTCAGGATTAGTTGCCATTCTGAATTGGAACAAAAAAATGAAATATTTTAAAGAAGGAAAAAATCCAGAGAGGTTTGAATTGGCATTTTGAAATGGAAAAAAATGAAATTTTGTTTAGAAATGTCAAATGTAGTCAAAAATCAACATTTTCTTGTGACAATGTTTATTTAGATGAAGCCACATTTTCCTACAAGAAAAATTTTCATGCAAAAACTCTACCCATGTTGTTGCCACTCAGGAGGGATCCCAATCTAATGATGATTAAAACTTTATTCCTCATCATATACCATGACACATTGTCAGTGTATAATAATAAGGGGGGGAGGGATAGCTCAGTGGTTTGAGCATTGGCCTGCTAAACCCAGGGTTGTGAGTTCAATCCTTGAGGGGGCCATTTAGGGATCTGGGGCAAAAAAGAAATCTGTCAGGGGACAGTACTTGGTCCTGCTAGTGAAGGCAGGGGACTGGACTCAATGACCTTTCAAGTTCCTTCCAGTTCTAGGAGATTGGCATATCTCCATTTAAAAAAAAATAATAAAAAAATCAGTGACACCTGTAAAGTAACCATCCTTCCTAGGAAACATGCAGTCTTAAAAGTTGTCTACATTCCCAATTGAGCCTGATCCTGGGGTGCAGCTGAATTGCACAGAGTGCAAGTGAAGGTTATCTGTGTATGTGCAAAGCTGCCTTAAAGATCACTTTTGCATTCCCCTCATTCTGCCACATGTCTGTGCTGGGTTGGTCCCCCTGTGCAATGTTAGAGCAGCCTAAGGATCACTCTGTCTCACCCTGGGCTGCAGACAGTCACAAGAGGTTGGAATCAAATAGGGATCCGCTTAGCACAGGGATATCGCAACCAGCCCTCCTTTCTTTGATACACTAGCGGAAGGGAGGGAGACTGATGTGAGCACCCTTAGGCTGGCTACATACCACAGGAAGATCACCGCTACTCTGGGGGATGCTCCCTGGGCAGTTTCAGCCAACTGTCGGACCAGATTAGGCTAGCAATGCGGTGCAGTCTGCATTGCATTGAATCAGAGATCCAGGTGCATTGAATGTAGTTCTGCTTCACCTTAGTGGGAAAACCACCTCCATTAAGCAACTGATTTTGTTGGTCCCTTTAGTGGGTACATGGAGGGTGGTGTTTGTGGCATAGCCAGTGAGAAAAATCACAGACAGGGTTTTTGTTCCACAATAATGACAGTTTTATGTTTAAGAGAAAGATCCTCTGACCTTGGTCCAATAGCTGTACCCCTGAGAACAGCCTGTAATATTTCTATGCCATACAGTACACATTTTCTGGTCAGCCATGAGCCTTCCAATTTCCCAATTTATGTTCTTCCAACACTTATTAATCATTTTCATATTGTCGCTGTAGCAATTCTTTGGACACTCAGCCAAAGAAGAGAAACCTATCACAGCTCCTAGACACAAATCTCTGACGTGGTCCAGATGTGCTCTCGTACATTGTATGAGCCGCACACTAGGCCTAAAGCCCAGATCATTTCCGTCCAAGTGAGTCTCCACAATGACTGGCAGATCACAGCCTCTTACGTCCCAGAGTGGGCAAACCCAGATGCTAACACAGGCCCCCTGTCTCCACCCAAATCAGTCTGTAGTCAGCAATCCCCATGTCATGGTTTTCCCCTTGTTCTCCCACAAACTTCTGCAACCTCGTGATCCCAGAATCACCCACAGTCCACACATTGGCAATCCTGGCATCGCAAATATTTCTTTTCCCTCAGTGGTCAAGATATGTGTACTGTCAATTCCAAACCTCCATGCTGTGTGTCTTTGGAAATACCACACTAATCTTTCCTGAGATCCAGAAGTAGCCACTTACTTCCCCCCATGGGCTAGTAAAATACAGATTTTATCAACCAGTCTAAGGCTTGCCTACTACCCGTCCTCATTTCTGGACTTCTCCACAGCCACAACCCCTCTCCTTGTGCCCCCATCTCTCTCTCACACTCACACACACACACCTTTGTCTCCAGCTCCTCGCCACCAAATATAACAAACATTTCGGTTAAACCAGCTACCGACTATTCTGCACACACAGAAGCCTCCCCATAAACAGGGGCGGCTCTAACAATGTTGCCGCCCCAAGCAGTCGCTGCCGAATTGCCGCCACGGCGGGTGAGAATGGGGCGGCAGTCTGAGTCCTGCGGCAGCAATTCGGCGGCGGGAAGAGTGGACCTGCCGCCGAATTGCCGCCGCGGGACTCGGACTGCCGCCCCATTCTCGGTGCCGCCCCAAGCACCAGCTTGGAAAGCTGGTGCCTGGAGCCGGCCCTGCCCATAAACTAAAACCACGTTCTATTATAACAGGCACAACTTGTAGCAAGAAACCTGAGTTATTAAATCTTTATTGCACAGGTGTACAAAGCTCAGACTAGAAATGTCAGGGGTGGGACGTTCAACAGGGGCAATGGCTTTGGCCTATCCCCTCAAATTTCCCACGCAAGTATAAAGTGACTGCAGAGAAACCCCTTCGGGTGCACGGTGATCTGTCCAGACCCTACATCTATGCAAGCGAAGACGTGAACGTGTCCTTAGGTACCATTCTCAATGAGTTAATCAGTGGGGCCTGCGGACCCCCAGGGGTCTGCAAACCCCAGTTTGAGAAACACTGCTCTAGCCATTTATCTGTATTGGCACATGTGCATTGTAAAAACTGTACATTTTCTTAAATACTATTCTCAATTTAGGTCCTCCAAATATTTATGGGTTCCATGCATTATCTTGGGTAAAAGCTGACAGCATTAGACCATTTTGACCCACATCACATCAATAGTATGATCTCTAGCTCTGTTCAAAAACAAAACAAAATAAAAACCACCCAGAAACTTTTTGAAAAATGGCTACTTTTGGGGGGGGCTTGTATCTCCTCAACCCCCAGCTCAAATGACCACAAATTTGGGTCATTACCCCTCAATTGCACTCTTCTGAGGCATACCAAATTTAAAAGGAATCCAACTAAGCATGTTTATTTTAGAGGACTTAGAAAGGTGAACCTTTAAACAGAAGTTGTGACACAACCTTAACTATAGTGATGGGCCAGGACCACTATAATCTTGTCCCATATCCTTGGGCATAGTTTGGGGGGACCAGGGAGGCGTTGCCTCCCCCCCAACAGCAATCCTTGGGCCATTACGGAATTCCTCCCCGACCCCCAAGGATGGCCCCATCGGCCTGACTGGAGCTTCCCCCCAAAAATATAGCAACTATGCCTAAGCCCAGATCCTGTATAAACTGACTATAGTCCAGAATACCAGTAGTAGTTATGGAAGGAATTAGTGTTTTATTCTTAAATATGAGTCTCAGCCTTTTTACTTTATCCACTTTTAGAATTCTGCATGAATAGTATCTTTACATGAGCTGCAAAACATATGGTCAGAGCATACACGGTACAAACAACTACATTGGACTACATTCTGCATAATTTAAGCATTCACTTTGGACATTTTAAGTGAGCTCATGACAAATATCATGCTGGATGTCATTTTATAGGCTGCCTATCAGAGGAGATCAAATATTTTTGTATCCTTAAATTTCTTTGGAAAATAATAGAACTTTTAAACTGCCCACATGTTAACTATATATTTTAAATGATAAGTAAGGTCATGTTTATGAGTTAATGGGTTTAGTTTTGAAAGTGCCAAAACTTTGACCAACACGAATAAAAAAATTGGCTGAAAACTATGATTTTGCTCAATGTTTTATACATCAGTATAGATTATTTATAATATGCCAGGAAACACAACCACTAATGAAATGTTTTATTATCTGCAAGTAGGAAAATGGTACTTAGGAATTTTAAAAAAAAAAGGTTAGATAATAAGGAAACATTTGTTGGTCATATATTTTAAGAGCACTTGTAAGTCTTGCAAATACATTACATACTCTATAGCAGGGGTCTCCAAACTACGGCCCGAGGGCCGGATCCGGCCCGCGACTTCAATTTGTCCGGCCCCCCCAACCAATTGCTGTCACTGCCTCGGCAGCACTTTGGCGGCAGCTCAAACGCTGCTGCCGCCTCGGCGCTATTTTGGCAGCAGAGCCCCGTCAAAATCGGGCCCCGCACTCCCTAAAGCCGGCCTGCAAAGCCCCTTCAAAAATCTGATGTGGCCCTCGTCTCCTAAAGTTTGGAGACCCCCTGCTCTATAGTATAAGCCATAGTAGCTTCTTGCTTTGCCATAAAGTTATATTGAAACAATAATTCACCTAGATTTGAATCACAATTAAATAAGACTGCATACACACACATACAGGGGACAATACCATTTAAATTTGGGAATTTACACTTTCAACTAACTCCATTTCTAAATTTTCTGTAAAATAGGTGGAGGATGAAATCCTGATCATATTGCCATTAACTTCAGGGTGGCCAGGATTTCATCCATAGTTTCTGTATCGAAAACAACTGACTATACCAAACAACTTCTGTATCTAAAACAACTTGCCCGATCTTGCAACCCTTGTGCATGTAGCCCCTTTGGAGTCAACAGGGGCGTGAATAAGGGCTATAGACTGAGACCCCACATGAGACAAGATGTTAATTGTAATACAGTAACACATTTACATTGAATAAAGCCTCCATTCTTTAATCAGTGTAACTGTCAAACTAGTGCAACTATAACTCCTTAGTTTACATACAGACATCACACAGACAAGAAATTTACTTCTACCCAAACACAAAGAAACGCCATCTATTCACTCAAATTATACCTTATTTGAAAACACAGGCAAAGTATGTTGTTGCCTGGGGAGTGGGGGAGGTACAGCATGGGTATTTCTAAACATTTCCAGCCTCACCCATTGCTGACAGACTCTTGAGTTATTTTGGAAGCTCTGTCTCTGCTGCTTGCCATGTCAGTTATTATAGTGAAAATTTAATTGTACAAGGGCTTTGACACTGAACTTTATAAATTTGTTCCAACTGACCTTGTCTCAGTTATTTGCCAGTCTGGCACGGAGCCTTAGAATTCATTATTGTTTCTCATGCAGAAGTAGTGTGGACTAGGAGACAGAATGAACCCGACATTTTACATGACTGTAAATGAGGAAGCAGCTTTAAATAAAGAGATTAGTATGCCTGCCACAAAGAGTATTCATTCCCCCTCTCTCAAATGGACCCAGTTCAGGTTGCGAAGGATTACCTCCTTACGCTCAGGGTGCATCTGTTTGTTCGGTAATGTTTTCAAACATGCTTTTGAAAATTCACTACTGCTTCTTTTTAAAAACATCCTGTAAACTAGCAACCTGAACAAAAGTGCTAATTAATTACTTCTGTAGCGCAAACAAGTGTGCAAAGTCACTAAAGCAGATTAGAAGTAAGTAGAAGCATAGAAGAGTTATGATAAGCATATAGATCATATATATGTTCCCTGACATTTCAGAAAATTGATGTGTTCTTTCAGTTGTGCTCTACCAGGAACACAAAATAAAAATAATGTTAAACCATTGATTATATAGAGCCGGATTCTTATCTCAGACCTGTTTACGCCCTTGAAACTGCATTGATTATTTCTGATTTACACCAGCGTGAGATCACAATGAGGCCCGTAGAATCTAGAGAAAAACAAAGAGTCTATTGTGCAGTTGTTCTCACTGTGTTGGTTCTGCAGCAACCAAACTGCTTTAGCTTTTCCTACAGATGAAACCAGCTCTTTGGTAATGCTGGTGCAAAATAAAAGGAAGTCGTCTCTGCCCTGCAAATGACACGTTAACTTCAGCCCTCATTAGAAACACAGGAACAACCAATATTTCACACAATGTAATAGATGCAATTAGTCAGAAATAAATTTTCTTTCCAGGGTTCTAAGATGGTGCTGAAAACTATGGAGAGCCAAAGGCTTCTTTCAGTTACACAGAAGCAATCCCATGACCCAGAGACAAAAAAAATAATGAAAGAGTCTCTGAATGAATTTCTTACCTAGTTTTTAATCCCTTAAGGTGACTGAAAGCTCAGAAGGGGAAATAAACTCATGGCTCAGCCCATGGCGGAGTGCCCTGCACCATTCAAAAGTGACCCCTTCAGTCCATAAAAGGGTCACACTGATGGCTCCAAAGTGAGTCTGGTTTAGATATTGACGAGAAGAATGTTGACCATTGTGTGGGGCCTCATGGATCAAAACGTAAAGTAGAAGAAAATGTGGGTTTCTCCAGACCACCAATGAGGTGCTTGATGACCCTTTCCCCAACTCTTCTCTTTGGAGCACACTGTACTTGACAATATTCTTTTAGGTCTGTTGTGTCAATTCATTACATTTTTCTCAGAGTAAATATTCTAAAATTTCTGGTTTTTTAGACGCCTGGATGCCAACCACATCAACTATGTGCCATCCAACTGCTTCAGTGGCTTGGTCTCTCTTAGACACTTGTGGCTGGATGACAACTCTTTGACAGAAATTCCTGTGCAAGCTTTTAGGAGTTTATCAGCACTTCAGGCAATGACACTGGCATTGAACAAAATACATCACATACCAGACTATGCTTTTGGAAACCTCTCCAGCTTGGTAGTTCTGTAAGTTTTATTGATTTTTTTAAACGATTTTTGCAAGACCTTGGCCTCTTTGTAATAAATTATTTCAAGATGCAATGTCTAAATTAAGCTTTGTAAGAGATACTTTAAAACTAGACTGCCCAAAAATGTGAAATGATCTGGAAACCTTGAGGTTGGTTAATATGGGCTACTGTTTTATGTTATAATTTTAGCATTAAATTGATATTTTGGGCTATAAACCTATAGTTTGCCCTTTATTCTTGCACTGTGTTTAAAGCTATAACTTTTACAACCTTATTAAATGACCTTTCTACTCCACATAATGTAAAGATTTGACTTGCAGATATGTTTATTTATAATGATGCGGAGAATTAATGGCAAAAAAATTCTCTTCAGAATGTCAGTGAAGAGATACGTTGAAAAAAATTGACTTTTGTATCTTAGATATTATTTATAAAATCATAGTACTGGAAGGCTATTTAAATGTGTACACATTTTTACTTAAGACTATTGGGCAATATTGACAACATGAGGCTAGGGTGGGAAAAGAAAATTAACTAAAATCTCATAAAGGACTAGAAGAATGGAATGCTAACAAGTATGAACTAAGAAAGTTCCCTTCATAGACAGTGTGTGTAGATATCTACATAACAGTTCACCTACCAGTATTACTAAACAAAACAGATGCAAAATTCACAGAAAATCCTGGAAGGAATTCCAGTTTCTGAGGAATCATCTTCAGATCTTCTGGGACTATCCCAAATTGAAAAAACGTCTGCTGTATTATTAGAAAAATTATGCAGGAATTATTTCAGGATATACTGAAACGGTCATTATTAAAGACATTCATGGTTTTTAGGCAGCATGAAACCATTGCATGTAAGATGTTCAATATATTTTAACATACTCTAACATGCTGATCTGATAGCCAAGATGCAAGCCTTTAGGACGCTATGATTGGATTATTTCAGTGCACTTTATTATAGGCTACCATTGTGACGGGTTTTTCCCCCTCCCCCACCCTGGGTGCAACCTGGAACTGGGGTCTCACTGAGCCCTCTGTCTCACCAGCCTGGGCTCCCTCTCACCCCGTGTTGCTGTGACAAGCTACAGTCCTCTCCAGGACTTGTACTCACACTGACACACCCAGCTGCAGTTACATGAAGGTTTCTCCTCAGCCACTCATAAAATGACAATGGAACAGCTCGAGTGAACTCCGCCACCCTCCAGCTCCACAGCCTAGCACCCCAAAGCTGTATCATCTTACCCTGGTCAAAAGGCTGACCAGTATAAATTTGTTACCCAGTCCGTCCCTCCTTCGATGTGGAGAATACAATGCCCCAGCCCCTGTTCCTGAGCGGATTCCCAACACACTTCAAGGAAACCACACTGTTTTAGGTAAAAATATAAAACAGATTTATTAAATACAGAAAGGTAGATTTTAAGTGATTATAAGGACATACAGATCAAAGCAGATTACCTAAGAAATTAAACAAAAACGCAATCTAAGTGTTAGACACTAGTTAGGATTTGAATCAAGCAATGTCTCACCCTGTTAGATAGTACAAACAGTTCACCAAGCTTCCATAAAAAGACAGGATTCCTTCTTTCCCGCCTGGGAACAGCACTTCCCCCAGTTCAGTCTGTTTCCAGGTGTTCTGTTGTGTGGGGAGTGAAGTCTCTGGGTGATGTCATTTCCCCCTTTTATAGCTTATTCCATAAGGCAGGAACCCCTTTGTTCCAAGCCAAGTTCCCAGCCCAGTTTGTGGAAAAATACAGATACCAAAATGGAGTTCAGTATCATGTGATCTAGTCACGAGCCCTTGCATGCGCCAATGAGTCATGGCAGCCATTATCCATAGGCTGACTGAAGCATCCCCAGGTGAGGAGAAGCCTTTTCCATGTCCCATTGTCTTTTTTGATGGGCCATTCAACTTGAATAGGCCATTCACAATGTGCTGGCTAGATTGTATGTAAAGTTTTGTGGGTGTTACCCAGGTGCAAGCACATTTGAAATACAGATACAGTCAATATTCATAACTCCAAATACAAAAATGATACATTCATACAAATAGGATAATCATATTCAGTAAACCATAATTTTTCATTGACACCTCACATGATACATTTTGTACAAGATGCATGATTATTATGTCATAATCATACCACTATGATAAATATGGGGTGCAGAGTTTCACAACCATAAAAGCTGATCTGTCACCTCTAGCAAGTGCAGAACGTGAGCAATACAATTGTACAAGGTACAAGCCATACAGGGTAAGCGGAAGGAATTCCATCTACTGCCTTGTGGACAGTCTTTGCTCTCTGCCTGTGTGGATACAGATTGAGTTTCAGTACAAGATTTTAACCTTTTTAGATTTTAAGCTTTAAAAGAATGAGTGTGTGTCCATTTGGCTGAGCTTCCAGATCCCTCAATTATTTTTCATCATGTTGTCAACCACTTGTTAAGGTAGAGATCCTCTCATGCCCCAGCTTTCCTCCCAGTCTCATTTCCCCACCTTCCCTGCTGAAACTTCAGTAACATTAGGACAATTAAGAAGACAAGATGAAAATAAGCTTCACTTGATGCTATAGGTGCTGCTGCTTGGCTAGGTCCCCTCATTTTGCATCTGCTGTTTATCTCCTTTTTCTGGGTGTAAGACTTTAGAGTTATTCGTATTTAATCACCCCTAACTATCTGTAGCACCCATTGTTCCAGTCTCTCCAAATCACTTAATGTGGTTCTGTCCACATGTTTTGCTACCCTCTCTCCTGTTCTGCAAATCTTAAGTCAGTGCTAAAACTCACATTGGCTTCAATGGGAGCAGGATTGGACCTGTGGTCATTAAAGATGCAAAACTAATTTGAGTTTTGGGGCAAATTCTTCATACTGCTATAGCCTAAAAGGTCAATATAGTATTTGGGATCAAAATGATTGAGATTTCTTCCCGGGGCGGGGGGGGGGCATTTTTTGGTACAGCATTAGAATCTCTATCTTTTAGAGTCAGTTCATAAATAGCTGAATACAGTTTTTGTAGGTTCTGAAAAATTTATCGCGCGCTTCTGATAACTAAAATACTTCCGTGTAAAGCAAAGACATGGATGAGACTAGTGTCTGACTCTCGCATTCACAGACCTTCTCTTCTTTTATGTGCAACTCCCACAGTTTCTCTCATACCATGAGGGAGGAGTGAGGAAGGTAAAATAGGAGAAATAAGTCAGCTGGAAAAGCATTCTCTTAAAAAAAAATGCATTGAAATTATGTCAAGTTAACATCCATGTTAATAAGCTACATAGAGCAATTTCTCTATTAAGATCTAAAAATTTAGAAATAGGTATAAGCAGCAAAATTCTAAGCCAAATTTTGAATGTCCTAAACTTTCAGATCTGCGGGTTTGTTTCAAGCCAATCACTACCAAAAAAGTCAAACTGAAAATCCTATAAATTACAAAACATACCATTGGAAATTAATTGTTAATTTCTAGTTTAACAGGGAGGAAGTCAAGTTATAGCACCAGTGAGGTCCATTATATCTACTAACTCACACTGAAATTCTGATTTTTGGTCATGTGAATTTATCTGTTTCTTACTACACTTCCTCAGGCCTCATTAGGGTAATCAGATGTCCCGATTTTATAGGGACAGTCCCGATTTTCTTATATAGGCACCTATTACCCCCCACCTCCTGTCCCGATTTTCTACACTTGCTGTCTGGTCGTCCTAGGCCTCATGTACATTTTGTCACTTCCCTGCTTCCCATCCTGCCCACTTCCCATACTCAACAAAAAAAACCCACACAACACTTTTTAAGACCTTGTAACTAATTTAAATACATATTTTTAAATCACCAGTGACTCTATTTTTAAAGTTTCAGAATACTTAATAGGAAATCCCCATGTGTCTAAAATTAGAACATCAGGATAGGCACTTTTAAAACAAATATGAAAAAAGAAAACAAATACATTAAATGAAAGAATCACAATCTCTGCAGTTTTAAAACAAAACCTTTCTGTGGAACCAAATCAAAGTCTGGGTGGGTGGATGGGAGGTGGGGGGTAGAGGTGGGGGAAATGCCCTCCTATACATGCTCTTGCAAAAAACATGACTTGCATATAATCAGTGCATGCTTGAAAATAAGTTTCTTTTGATTTAACCATCAACATGTTTTCCTTAACTCCACTGTGTGCAATGTGCTTTCCTGACTGTGCTCTTAATGTTCTCCTGCAGACATCTCCATAACAATAGAATCTACTCCCTGGGAAAGAAATGCTTTGATGGGCTCCACAGCCTAGAGACTTTGTGAGTTGACCTCTTATTTGTTTCCTTTTTTGTTTTCAGTGTTTTCATTAATATTCTGAAAGAATAAAAATACCAAACATGCTTTTTTGGCTTGCTTAATTGCTAAAAGCCAAACATGCTTTTTGGCTTACTTAATTGCTACAGGCTCTGGATGATTGTTTACAATGACTGCAATACAGAGTGATTGTGTACAATGATCCTATTTCTCAACTATAAAACTACACTGCTTTTTCTGTAGGCAGCATATATTAATACATTATTTAATGCCATTTTAAAACTGTACCAGGCACAAAATGACAAATGGCTATTCAGGGATAGTTATTCTTGCTTCGATAGTGCTATTTGTTTGTTTGTTTATCTTTAGTCAGCAAAGCTAATTGACATAGAGGTTAAGGAAAAATTCATTGTAACCAAATAGCTTTTAAATTTGCAGAATGCATCTTGCCACATAGTGTGGTTGCAGAAGCAGTCAGATACTTTGACCTCTTGAACAAAGAAAAAGCTCCAGGTAGCATCAATTACAAATGTGTTCTTTTTAAAAAATTGCTCCAATTGTTAAGCTTTAAAGGATTTGCTTGAAAAATTTCTGTGGCAGAGGGATAAAGTCACCTTAGCCCCTACAATAGTTCAGTCAAGTGCAGGAGGTGAACACAATAAAAGTGAGGCTTCCCTGAATAGCATAAGAAAAAAGAATTCTGGGAAAAGAAGACTAAACAGGAAAACAACTCCAAAGTTTAAAGGAAAGTAATTTGCTCCAGACATGCACAAATAAAGATATCACCACCTCTTTTAGTATTGGAGCCCTGACCCACTAATGCCTGAGGGACAATAATCCTTGCATATTTTTTCCCCTCCCTCTCCTATACCACAACCAAGTGAATCCTCTCCACAGATCATAACCAACCCAACCAGAGCACTTTAAGAGGCCCAATGGCCAGAAGGGACCAATAGATCATCTAATCTGACCTGGTGTATATCACAAGCCACCACTACCACACAGCACCAGCACACTAAAGCCAACAACTGAAATTGGACAAAAGCATTCCAGCCCACAGGAGACTAGACTTTTATGTGCCACAGGCAGAACATCATACAAACATCATCAGAACCTAGTGGTCGGTTTGGTTTCTAATCCACAAAACCATGCAGTGCTCACTTTCCGGTTGCACTAGGATCCGGGATTTTAATTTTGATCACGTAAACTAACCCTCTCTACTAAAACTTGAGTCTTCTATTGTCAAGCTGCAATGTTACAGCTTTGACTTTTACCCACTGTGCATAGAGAGAAAGTCCCTTAATAAAAAACCAGAACAAAAGAGGTAAAATGTGATTGTTCTTTAATGAGACATACACAACAGTAGGCAACTGAACTGAAATGGGGAGGGAGGGGGGACAGTGATTTTAGTTATCCTCCCAGCCTTGGCTAGCTGGTGTGAAAGGGAAGAAGATATAGATAACCCTGACCCTGGAAAGGAGGGAGGAGGACTTGGAGAATACGATACCTGCCACAGTCATGTTTATTATTGAACTGGTTGGCACCACCATCAGCGTGAGTGCTGTTTTGGAATCTAGCGGCAAGATAGCCAATCACCTGGGCTGCATTGGGTGTCACGGGGTTATCTTTCTCTTCCCATTCTAGGCAGGTCCAGGTCAGCTAGAGGGCCAAACCAAATTACAAATGCTCATTATCTGTGTAATCAAAGCACAGGGCCTGAAGGGATTTACAAACAGGAAGAAAAGCCCTGTTCACTACTGACAGCAGTTTCCTGCCTCTGTTAGTAAGGTTGATGATATTTTGTTGAAGTCCAATGTGAATCATTGTTTCTATTTAATTTAGTCAAATTATCTCTTACTTAAATTGTTAAAAATATATTCTCTACAAAGCAGAAGCTTCTACTGTACTCCATGGAGCTGCATACTTTGACAAAACAGACCTTTCTTCATTTTAGTTTCAACTGCACACTTAGGCCAAATTCTTCTCTCAGATGATGTGCATGGGTTTCCCAGGCCAGGAATAAGCACGTGGCTAGTGAACGTGCTGGAATGAGGAAATGTCTCACTAACTAGCAGTTCTTAAAATGGAATACCAGGTTGCTAACCTAAATAAAATATTATTTTTACAATTTGTGTGTGGTGAGGAGTTGTTGTTCTTTCTCCTTTACTCCGTATTGATATTGATATTGACAATATTGATATTGTCAACCTTACTGCAATCTTAAAACCCCAGAATAGGTGAAATCCTCGCCCCATTGAAATCAATAGAAGTTTTGCTATTGACTTCATTGGGGCTGGGATTTTGCCCAATAACTATTTTTCCATTGATATTTCTCCTTTGCTATTCCTGAATATTTATCTTTCTTTTTCTCACATACTGTGCCAAGAAACAGATCAGAAAAGAAAATTAAAGCATGATAAACATGGGAGTTGGAAAAGAGGCAAACTGAACCTCAATAATGTGATATATGAACCATGTAAGATTCAATTCACTGTACAAAGTACAGGCATTTATTTAAAATATCAGTTTTAAGATAAAAAATTCCCAAAATATTTCTATGTAAAAGTTGCAAAATTGTCCATAGGTAAGGATAGATTTTCCTTTCATACTTACAAATGAATGGTGGGGAGGGGAAATCACAAAATAGTAGGTGGCTTATTAGCATTTGTAAATGTCCATATTTTCTCATTTCCAAATTGGTAATCACTTAATTAAAAATAGCACTGTGATCAAAAATAAAAATGATGATCTGCATTGGATGGCATTTATTAGAAAACATCACATTGAAGATTCCCTAGCCTATGGACCTATCTCTTTATTTAATGCATGAAAGATGATACTTCCTTACAAATCCCAACAAATTCTATGTTATCTCTTAAACGGTGTATAACCTAAATTATGTGATCTATTTTTATGCAGAGATTTAAATTACAACAGTCTGGATGAGTTCCCCACTGCTATCAGGACACTCACAAACTTAAAAGAACTGTAAGTACTGAACTCTACCTTATAGAGAGGATGCTTTGGACAATGTTTTTATTTATTTGGGAAAAGCTGATGATTTCTATCAGTGCTCTTTAAAACTTTCTATATCCTTGAAAAGTTAGCAAACATACCAACATATATAAAAGGAAATTTTCAGCATTTCATTTAGAACATTTAACTTTGATAACTTTTACTTGTTACAGATGCTCTTTTGTACTGAAAAGAATTTTTGAGAGAGTATTCTTTTCTGGAACTTTATCCTTGAAATGCAGTATATCATAATAATAAAAGGACACCAGCAATTTTGTTTCAGCTTCAAATGTGAGACTTATTTGAAAAGGCACAATGCCTGGAGTAGGAAAAAGAAGCAGGAATTCCTGTTCACTCATAGGCATTTTGGGGAAATAAGGGGGTCATTTTTAACCTAATTTAAGCAGGGTTTTTTTTCAGTGTAAACATTCATGTGCAGTATTGTAAACTGGAAAACTTCTGGAAGCATAGACATGGTTTGTAAAACAGACTAAAATCAAAGGTGAAACTGACCAGCCTAGATTAATTGTGCAAGCTAGTTGAATTGCAAAATAAGCAAACAGCTAGAAAGTTACCAGTCAATTAGATTTCTTAAATTCCTTCTGTTTGAATAATCTATGGTGCTAAAGATAGCACCAGCAGGCATTTTTTAAAACATAGATGATCACAGATCCACTAGGCCATTAAGGGTATGTCTACACTGCAATTAAAAACCCTCAGCTTGCCTGTGCCAGCTGACTGAGGCTCAGGGCATGGGCTAAGGGACTGTTTAACTGCGGTGTAGAGATTCCGGCTCAGGCTGGAGCCTCTTTTCTAGGACCCTCTCACCTCGCAGGGTCCTCGAGCCCAGACTCCAGCCTGAGCCCTAACATGTACACCACAATTAAACAGCCACTGTGCCCAAGCCCCTTAGCCCAAGTCAGCTGGCACAGGCCAGCCACAGGTGTCTAACTGCAATGTAGACATACCCTTAGAGCAGTGGTTCCCAAACTCGGTCCACAGTCAATGGGAGCTGCGGGAAGCAGAGCAGGCCGGCCCGCTGCTTCCTGAAGCTCCCATTGGCCGGGAACGGCAAACCGCGGCCAGTGGGAGCCACAAGCGGCCGTACCTGCGGAGGCGGCAGGTAAACAAACCGGCCCGGCGTGCCAGGCGCTTACCTCTGAGACCACCTGTCATGAGCGACTACTTACAGAGGCCTCTGAATACCGCCGCTATCTGGTGTGCAAACCTTTAAAGAGAGACCACCTCTGATAAGAGACCGCTTTTGCTAACTCCCATGAGTGGTTGCTCTTGGCAGGTTTTACTGTATATGTGTTGTGTAGCATCTTTTTGCTTCAGATTTTTGGCCTCTTTAGCATCAGATCTCCTAATATCTGATAGTGTGGCTTCAGCCAATGTGTTTTAGTCCCCTAAATTCAGTCTCTGCCTGTTTGGAGCATGAAATTGTACAGCACCAAGGCTCTGATTCACTTTAAGCATGTGTTTGAATGCTTTGTTGGATTGGGACCCAAGAGCTCAGCAATGTATAGGATAGGGCATCTCCAAGGGGTTACTGAGTACCCTCAACTCCCATTGATTTAAATGGGAGCTGAGGGTACTCAGTACCTCAGAGAAGGTGTTCAGCACCTAGCAGATTCAAACGTTGAGGCCTCAATCCTGCAAACACTTAGACACTTACTTAACTTTAAGCACATGAGTAGCCCCATTGACATCAAAGGGACCACTCACAGGAGAAAAGTTAAGCATGTACATAAGTGTTTGCAGGACTGGGGCTTCAAAAGTTGCCTTGTAGTTCTCCCTGTGAGTTAAGGTAATGACACAAGTATACCTATATATTGATGAGGGACTAGTATTTTCCCTGGGAGATAGTAATACCATTTCCTCAGCTACTTTTGCGATGCAGGGAGCAAAGGATTGATCTGGGGAATCCTGCTTGGTAGAGTCTAGGCCACTCAGCCAATCTGTATATTGGTTTTGAATTAAATAGTCTTTTATTGGTCTTTTGTTGTTGTTGTTGTTGCTTAGAGCTCAACTGTGTATAGGCGCATATTTTTGATTGCATGTGGTATATAGAAAGGAGTATAAATATAGAGCTTTGATTTTCTAGCCCAATTACACAGGCAAGACAATTAGTTCAGTGAAACAGATAATCTGGTATTGGTACAAGTAATGATTGAGGGTTCTTGCATCTGTGAATAATTCAAGGCTCTTTAAATGTTTTAATTGAATCTGAGAAGCCTTTTTCATAGTTCATGATTGAACTAACAAAAGTTTCTCACACAAATCATCATTGTTCATTTTGAAACCTTAGTTTCTTTTGTTTTTAACAATGGCAGAATTACTCGTATGAGTTCAATGTAGTAATTAATTATGAGACAAAGAATTTGTCTCCTTCCTAGAAGGCAGTAAGTACATTGTACAGCTTGTTCTTCTAATACCTAAAATACTTCAAAAAAGAAAGGAGCGTGGGAGGTTCGATGCATGGTATGTCATGACACAATCTGTAAATTCATATACACTATACATTCACATACATCTAAATCATCCAGAAACAGGGATGGTATGGGACAAATATAGGGGGAGAGATAGCTCAATGGTTTGAGCATTGGCCTGCTAAACCCAGGGTTGTGAGTTCAATCCTTGAGGGGGCCATTTAGGGATCTGGGGCAAAAATTGGGGATTGGTCCTACTTTGAGCTGGGGGTTGGACTAGATGACCTCCTAAGGTCCCTTCCAACCCTGATATTCTATGATTTTATGAAGTATTGGAAAAAATGCTTTCCATTTTCAGTCTTAATCCAACTAATTGTGATGTCCACATTGACTAGAAAGCTGAAGACACCATGGAGGTTTTGATGAATTGTAATAGTTCTATGTTACTGTGGAAAACAGCCCAAAAATAATAAGTATTTTTAATGTATCAGAGGTCTTACATTCACACTTTTTGTTATTGTATAAAATATTGGTTTTTTTCCAGGGGATTTCATAGTAATAACATCAAATCAATACCTGAGCATGCATTTGTGGGCAATCCGTCACTTATAACAATGTAAGTGGCAGCAGTTTACTTTGGTATTTTTTATATCAAATGTGGAATTAAATACAATATTTCTGGGTGGTTTTCTAACTCTTCTATCATTCTTATTTTACATGTACAATGTATAGGAGCATAATGTGAGTGGACTAGGTCTCCTACCTTTCAGGTCATTCAATTCTCTTAGTACTCACACATTACTTGGAGAGAGAGATCATAACTTTCCATAGTTCTTGACCTTTTACTCAGGCTGCTATTTCTTATAACAGAAACTGGGATCAGGTCTCCTGTTCCAGTCCAGGTGGCTGGCCAATTAAGAGGGTGGGGCAGCACCTGGGCACTATAAGAGGCCTGGTTAGAAAGAGACCCTGTGTGTCAGTCAGGGGAAAGGAAGGAGATGAGAACTGCCAGAGACAGAAGATGGTTCCTGGGAGAAAGCTGAAGGTAGGACAGCAGCAAGAAGGATTTGTTGGCTAGCATCCCCGAAGGGCTGGAGGACTGAAGGCAGGAGGGGCAGAAGAGGAGGATGTCTGCTGGCTCTAAGCTGGAGCCAAGGGCCAGAGAACGCTGAAGGAAAGGGGAGCAGCAGAGGGGCTTACCCGCTGATGTCTCATCACTGGAGCACTGAACCCGAAGGAAATGTGAGAGAGCCCAGGAGAGTGAGGGGTACTCCCCTGGCCAGGATATTCACAGCAGAGAGGCCATGGGAATTCTTGATGGGATGAGCAGGGCTGCTGCCCTGAAAGAGGGGCTGGGATGGCTGTTCCTGGCAGACGGATGGAAGGGCACAGATAAGGTGCTTAGCTGTGATGGAAGATACGGGTATGGTGAGAACAAGAACTATGTGCACTGGGGTTGATATGGACTATGGGGACTTTGGTTAGGGATTATTTGCACTACATTTTGTTAATAAACTGTGACGGACTAGAGACCAAGCTTCTGTGAAGTTACTGGAGACCCAAGATAAATAAATAAGAACAGATTTTATTAGCAATTGTAGAAAGAGTGAGAAGAAATTGTGAAATAAAAAGTAAAATAGCTACTCACCTTGATGGATACTAAGGAAAGCTCTATCAGGACCAGAAGAATACTGATACAGCATTGCAGAAAGAGTCCTCTCAGTCTGACAGCTCAGAGTGTCACAAAGCCCTGTAGTCTGTCTTTTAAGTCCCAGATCTCTGTACTTGTTTACAAAAACACTTCCTCATTTATAGAAAGTCTCGCCCTGTGCTTGCCCATACATCATTTCCAAAACCAAGCCAGAAAAAAAACCTATCTGCATTTTCCCCAAACCTCATTTAAGTCATTGTTACTAGAAACACTTCCTTCTTCCACATTGTTAAGAGATGCCTTTTGTTCGTAAGTTATTGGACGGAGCTTTTGAGATCACTTGTACATTTTTTTAAAATGAAATATATCTGGAATAGCTGAAGGTCATATTAGCTGTGTCCAGATGTATAAGCTATTAGCCATCCATCACAGATCAAACACAAGAAGAGGGTGAATGTTATTCTTTCAGTTCATAATTTCTGAAATTGAAAGATATGGAAACCTATTCATTGCCATACCAAAGCAGACCAGCTATTGGTCTATCACATCTCCACTTGCAAAGTCAGGCTCCCTTAGCGTCAGGAGTCCAATGGCACAGATCACAAAAGAAAGTAAAACTATCATCTGTATATTTGTAAAGCCTCTAATATCATAGAATCATAGAAATGTAGGGCTGGAAGGGACCTTGAAGTCATCAACTGCAGTCCCTTCCCGTGAGGCAGGACCACAGAGCATGCCTGACAAGTGTTTGTACAGCCTGTTCTGAAAAACCTCCAATGAAAGGGATTCGACAGCCTTCCTTGGAAGCCTTTTCCAGAGCTTACCTACCCTTATAGTTACCAATTCTCCAATTTATTAAATGTGTGGATGACACCAAGCTGGGGGCGGGAGTGCAAGCACCTCTGGGACAGGATCAGAAATCAAAAAGACCTTGATAAACTAGAGAATTGGTCTGAAATCAATAAGATGAAATTCAGTAAAGGCAAGTGCAAAGTAGTACAGTTAGGAAGGAAAATTCAAGTACACAACTACAAAATGGAGACTATAGTGGGGAACTGTCTAGGAGATAGTACTGCTGAAGAGGATCTGGAGGTTATAGTGGATCACAAATTGAATATGAGCCCCAGTGTGATGCAGCCACAAAAAAGGCTGCTATCATTCTGGGGTGTAGTAACGGGAGTTTTGTACGTAAGATACTGGGTCATTGTTCTGCTCTAGTTGGTACTGGTGAGGCCTCAGCTGGAGTACTGTATCCAGCATCTTAAGAAAGATGCATACAAATTGGAGAGAGTTCAGATGGGAGTAACAAACATGATAAAAAGTTTTGAAACCCTGACCTATGAGGACAGGTTAAAAAAACTGGGCATGTTCAGTCTTGAGAAAAGAAGAGTGAGGGGGAACCTGACAACAGTCTTCAAATTTGTTAAGGGTTGTTTTGCAGAGGACGATAATCAATTGTTCTCCATGTCCACTGAAAGTAGGACAAGAAGTAATGGGCTTCATATGGCCATTTAGGTTAGATTTAGGTTAGATATTAGGAAAAACTTTCTAACTGTAAGGATAGTTAAGTCCTGTAACAGGTTACCGAGGGAGATTGCTGAGTCCCTGTTAGGGGTGCTGGAACAATTTGTACAGTGGGGTGCTGAGAGTCATTGAACCAAACTGTAAATTTTGTATATTATGAAAACCACGTCAAGCCGGGGGGTGCAGCAGCACCCCTTTTTCCAGCACCTGTGGACTTTGTCATTGCATGTTTTTAAGAACAGGTTAGACAAACACCTGTCAGGGATGGTCTAGATCAGGGGTGGGCAAACTGCGGCCCAGGGGCTGCATCTGGCCGCCCAGACATTTTAATCCGACCCTTGAGTTCCCGCCGGGGAGTGGGGTCGGGGGTTTGCCCCGCTCTGCACAACTCCTGGAAGCAGCGGAATGTCCCCGCTCCGACTCCTACACGTAGTGGCAGCCAGGGGGCTCCGCACACTGCTCCCACCCCAAGCGACGGGGCTGTGCGCATTTCCTGGCCACGCCTCCGTGTAGGAGCCGAAAGGGGGACATGCTGCTGGTTCTGGGAGCTGCTTGAGGTAAGCAACGCCTGGAGCCTGCACCCCTGCATCCCTGCCCCAGCCCTGATCCCCCTCTTGCCCTCCAAACCCCTCGGTCCCAGCCCAAAGCACCCTCCTGCACCCCCAACCCCTCATCCCCAGCCCCACCCCAGAGCCCGCACCCCCAGCCGAATCACTTACCCCCTCCCACATCCCAACCCCCAATTTTGTGAGCATTGATGGCCCACCATATAATTTCCATACCCAGATGTGGCCCGCGGGCCAAACAGTTTGCCCACCCCTGGTCTAGATATACTTGATCCTACCTCAGCAGGGGAGAAGGACTAGATGGCATCTTCCAGCATTTCTATGATTCTATGAAATTCCCTTTTCTAGAAATCTATCAATGGTCCATAACTTAATAATGCTCATCTTGGACCTCATGCCAGTGTAAATTTGTGAGGCAAATGCTACATTTGGGATAAAGAAGGACACGGTTTTGTGGCAGATTAGTTTTAAAACCAAGAAAATGGTGGCTGCTAGAAGGTATTTCAAACATAGTTTTGATGAAAACGGATTAGCGGGCAAAATGAAAATGAGATGTTCAAAGCTGAAGGAAATATACGATTTATCAGATGGATCTCACCACCACATATGTAGTGTGCTTTGCCTATGTATCATTATTCAGAGTATTATCTTGCATATTAAAATGCCTGTTTCTCTTTTTGCAGTCATTTCTATGACAACCCTATCCAGCTTGTGGGACAGTCAGCTTTTCAACACTTGCCAGAACTCAGAACCCTGTATGTTTTTACTTCTTTAAAACCTCTTTGTCTTTGAATAACCATTGCACTTCTAAGATTGTCCTGCATTTTCCTTTCAATAATGATACTGTGTTTTTAACTCTAGGACTTTAAATGGTGCTTCACAAATAACTGAGTTTCCTGATCTGACTGGAACTACAAGTCTGGAAAGTTTGTAAGTGTTAGACAAATACGCCAACTCAACCCAGTAATATTTTTTAGATCTTGACTTGTTTTAAGGATCTATCCTTATACTAAGCATTTATTTTGTAAGCTTTAAATAAAAGAAAATAATCTTTGTATTGTTTACTTTTACAGGACACTTACAGGAGCACAGGTCACCTCTCTTCCCAAAGTAGCTTGTGATCAGCTACCTAATCTTCAAGTGCTGTACGTTTCAGTAAGGGTGATAACACCATGTTAATGCAGGAGTCTAAGGACTGAATTAAGTGATTTGTGATATTGGAACAATCCACTTATGATTAACTAGCAGTTGTATGGTACCACTGGTAGCATTGTGCTAGCTAATCTACAGACATGTAAAAAGATGACAGTCTCTTCCCCAGAGAACCCACTATCTACATGTCAATCAGGATTTCCCTTACATGAAGGAAGGAGACAAACACTTTTTATATCATACATTTTTAGGAAAGCATAAAACAACTCATGATACTCCTTAAAAACATCAAAAGAGGGGACACCCAGGTCAGATTTGAGACTTGATTTGCATTTATTATCTCTTATATGGTAGTTTCCTTTAGAATGGTCCAATCTTGGATTCATTACTCAAGCAGATATCCCACTGAAGTGAAAGGGAGATATACATGAGTAAGGACTAAAGATATGCGTCTTTAGTATGTACATCTCTTTAGTTTAGTTCTCTACCAGGCATATATATTTGACTGAAATTTGAAGCAGTCTGTTCCTGGGCTATGTGGGGGCATAATTTTTATACTAATAAACCAATATGTTATTTTATCATGCAAGTATACCACAGCTTAATCTCTAACTAAAGTAATCAATCTGTCTACTTCTTTGTGAATCGTCCAACAGCACTTTAAGTATTACATCACTATGAATGTATTTGATATTAGTTCTTTTGGCCAACAGTGAAATAGCACTAATTATAACACATTATTTGAGCACCAATGTGGATGTCATGAACATTTCCAGAAAAATTACGTTCAGTTAATGGACTATAAAATTCATTTCCAGAACATTAAGGCCCAAATACAGAGCTTGCACTGATGACAATGGGAATTTTGCACATAGATTGCGGTCAATGTATGGCTTATACTAACCTATAAATAAGCTTGGAAGGATTCAATTTTTATCAATAAGTGTCAGGAAAAATCAATTTCACCATGCAACTGAAAAAAAATATTTCCATTGATAATCAAAATTTACAGATAGACAAAGTTAGAAAAATGCTGCTTGCGAACTTATTAGAGGCTGTCATTAAATAATTATTGTCTGAGATTCCCATAATTTCCTGCAACTATGAAAATTTAAATAGATAAAAATAAAAAATACTTAAAACCCAAAATTTCATGCAACTGTGATATTTAAATTGATAAACATTGAAAAAATGCTTTAAAATTTCTGTCTGAAAATTGTATGGCTTTTATAGTTAGAAGTATTACCTTAAATTACTATAACTGAAAGGTGTTGGAGGAGGTGAGGGAGACTCTCTTTTCCTTTGTTTATTTTGCATTCAACAGCAGTTTGTGTGTAGTCAGTTTCATTGTTTTTGCTGTATCATCAGTTAGGCCCTGATCCTGCAAAGACATGTGCACGTCTTTAACTTACCACACTGAAAGGATTGGTCTCAATAGGACTAATCACAGTGCAGAAAATTAAACATACACCTAAGCCTGTGCAGGATCATGACCTTAATCAGTTTCTCCCTTGCTGAAAAGACCCTTATACAAATCAGCAAAGGGACAGAAAAACCCTTATAAATATTTTTAAAGACTTTTAAGAAACAATTTTGTGGTGCTCCATCCAAAACTGGAATTTTTCAATTATTTTTAAAAATTCAAGTTGACAAGTATCCTTTTAAGAGGAGAAAACTGAAGTTAATATATGGTAGCATAGGCATAATGTTTACATCTATAAGCATGGAATATTTTTCCATACCCACATTTGTTCTTCACGTTAGTTTAGAAGCCTTCAACCCACCTGAATCATCCTCTGGCATATGTGACTAGCCTAATAAAGGATCTGTCAACAGGACATGTTCAGGCTGCCCTCCCTGCAAGAACAGAATGCATACATTTATGGTAGCCTCTGCACAAAGTAAAAGAGTAAGATACTAAACCAAAAGTATGCTGTCATGTATTTAACTTGTTTTTACAAAGCAAGCATAGAATGAATAGTTGAAATGCCATCTTCAAAACAAGTGCAAACAGAATTAAAATGTCTTTTAAGAAAGCAAAACAGATTTGAAATTGCATAGAGATGAGCCAATTTTTAAAAATTAGACTCAGACATGAAAATGTATTACTCCATTAATTGTTAGGGTTAGAAAACAGAGACGAAGGACATGTTTTGTATCTACGTATAGGTCCAGTCCCATTCTCTTTACACAGGCGAAACTGCTACTGAGGTTGATGTGTGTTTCCCCTGAGCAAAGGAGTACAGGATGGGGCTCTATTACTCTGTTTCTTTCTTCTTTTTACAATTTCTGCAAATTACCCTGGCTTGTTTTTGATTAGTTATATTATACTATAAATCAGTCCAGATGTTTCAGTTATTCTGTAATTTGTTGAGTTTTGGCTCAAGTTTTTTCAGCTTTTTTTTCCTTTGTAGTGATTGATTTCAAAGTTAGTTCTTTTTTTTTTTTAAACCACTTCCCTCAGCTAAAGATATAGCAGCTCTAAGGGTCATAGGCAAGATTATTTAATTTAAAATGTAGTCTGGAAAGCTGATTAAATTTCAGTATGATTATAACTAGAAAGTTTAGAGTCTTCTCTGTCAAAATCTAAATAGTCTCATTTGGTAGATTATTTTAAGTAATTAAAATAAGTATAACAGTTAAATTTTGGTGAACATTTAAGTCTGTGATCTAAATCTAGTAACACAGATAAATGTACTTCCAATATCTCTACTCTGAAAGACTCAGAAGTCTACATTTGGGACAGGGAATCCTCAAATATAGCAAACGGAGGAAAAAATGCTAATTTTTTATCACAGTACTATAGAGCTTTACCTCTTTAATACACTCTCTATTTCAGGGATCTGTCTTACAATCTGCTAGAAGATTTACCCTGTTTTACTGCTTGCAAAAAACTCCAGAAAATGTAAGTATGCGAACAACCATAAAGTGCCTATAAAGGTAAATCTAAATACACAAAGTAACTTGGAGGTCATTAATTCGGTTACTGCTGACACATTTGGTGATGTCTGACGTAGTCTCAACATGTGTGTCTTCTGATTTAAAATCTGGATCCATAACACACATAAACACTGTCTAAAATTCTCCAAATGTTATGCTCTTTGAAGCCAATGAGAGTCTTATTTCCATTGTAGTGACTTACATCATAATGAAATCTATGAAATCAAGGCCGACACATTTCAGCAGCTGGTTGCCCTGCGTTCTCTGTGAGTACAGCCCTAATAGCTATTTACCTTGGTTCTCAGAAACATGGGAGCTTGCAACTTCACAGTACCTCCCCATAACATTTGTTTCCATTGTTCCACTTTGATCATTCAGCTCACTAAGTTATATTTGCCAAAGCAAAATAAACATTTTGAAGTTGAGCATTTCCAGCAATGAATTCACGGCTGCAAATGTATAGCTGTAGTAGCTGCTACTCTTAAACATTTCTGAAGATGTGGGAAAGTACTGAGTCAGCCCTAGTACCTTTTTGCATGTATACACAATAGTCAACAGTAGAAAGCTATGTGGTTTTTTTCCTATGGAAGACCGTATTAAAAAATGGATCCCAATCCTGCAAAGTCTCACTCACATAATTAGTCCTTCCTCACATGGGCAATCCCACTGAAGTCAGTAGGGGTGATGTTCTGAGCACAGATCACTCATGTAAATGTTTGCTGGACCAAGCCCATAGATGGTTTATAATATAGATTGCAAGGAGCCAATTTTGAAACTGGTGTCATTTTCAAAATTAATTGACTCTAGCACATTTAAAACAGGATGAAAGACATTTCACTATAAGATATACATGATCCCAATAAATATAGCAGCCTATTGAAAGTATTTGGATGTAACAAATATCTTTTTGATATTTAGGCATCCTAATCAAGCGCCCGAAATCTTCCAAATACATTCAGCGGGTATGTAATTATCTACTCACTTTTCTTGTAGGGATTTAGCTTGGAACAAAATTGCAGTTATTCACCCCAACGCATTCTCCTCTTTACCATCCCTGATCAAACTGTGAGTATTTACTTATTTAAGTCATTTTTTTCATACTTTTGGTTGCAAAGGCATGCACTATTTATAATTTGGGGGCCTGGTCAACAGAAATTCTGGTTTTACAGACTGTGACTCTATGCCTAATCCTTCTGGGCTATTGAACACTCTCTCTAGATTTTTGCTTTTTCACATCTCCCTCATTCACATAAATCTTACAGGAAATAACTTCCACTCATGACTGTATATGAAAACTATCTAACCCTAATGATGCTGGGTGTTTGGAGCATATCGGCATGCCCCACTTTTCTTTTGTTTCAGTGTGCTAGTGGCTTTATCCCTTGTAGGGGAGGTCAGCAGTGTTTTCAGTTATTTTTAGAATATTTGCAGCATCAGGAATAAGGAATTTGAATCACAGTTAAACAGGGCACTGTCTTATTAATTGTTCTAACTTTGTTTCAGCAATATAAATGTGATGCAAAACTATGCTTTATTAGTAACTGCCACCACTAATAGCTTAGTGGTCTAAACATCAGATGCCGAGTTTTGCAGTCCTCGCTCACAATTAGTTCCAAGTCTTCATTAACTTTCACCTGCCTCCCACTGCACCTGGAATACCTCTTTAAGGATACTCCCTAGGGCAATGGGTCGCTGGGGAAGTGCTGATATCATGGCCACATTGGAGCCAAGATGCCCAGAAGCCAAGATAATGAGGGGCACTGGGGACAAAGTGCTTGCACCTCCATAAGGCTGACTCACGTGGTTTTTCCAGGATCCACTGCTTTTACAGGCAATTCCCTCCCTTTTCTGTGGTTGGGCAAAGCTTCCTTTCCCAATGGAATGACTGGGAGGCAAGTCTCTGGAAGGAAAATCCCACATCTCTCTCTTTCGCCGGCAACTAAGGGTTTCCCATGCAGGAGAGAGTGAGCGAGGCCTGAGAAATGGATCAGGGATCCCACTGAGTAATTTTAGCCAGTACATGCCAAACGATCAGAAAGGCTTACAGAAAAATGTCTTTAACACAGTCAGATGGAGGTCCAATAGTAGCAGAAGATTTGGAGCGAAATCCTGACCCTACTGAAGTCAATGAAAGTTTTGCCTTCACTTGACTAAGACCAGGATTTCACCCCTGGTATTTAATTATGATGCTGCTGGCATCTCCCATATTACTAAATATGAACCTAGTACTTCCATATGAGCCATTCATTTCCACTAAAATTCCAGTAAGCTGCCACCTGGACAGTAACAATGCTGTGTACCCTTGAAAGCGGCGGTGGCAGCAGCAGTTACATGAGCCTCTGACCCACCACTCTCCTTCCTGCCTGTTGACCGAATAAAAAAACAGCGACATTTGTGGGGGAATGAATGAGAATGGTGGAGAAATGGGAAGAAAAAGGAAGATCTGTTACACAGTACCATAAAGGGCAGTCACAGCCTCTTCTCTGACTCCAGTTCAGCTCTACCCTCCCTACTTTCTTACCCAGGCCACTCACCCTCATTCACTCACACCCCCATTTCTTCACTCACCCACAGTCAACTCTGCCAATCCCAATCATCCCCCTTCAGTTCAGACCCCCTCTCTTCAGGGCCCTGCAGTTTCTTCCTCTAACCCCGCCCCCTCATCCCAGCAGCCCCCTTCCACTATCCTCTCACCTAACTCCACTCAGCTGAGAATCCCACCCCCCCCCATTCACATGCTGTCCTCCCCAACTTTCCCACAACTCAGACCTCCAGCAGGTCTCATCCCCCTTTCTCTCCCCCGGGTGTACCACTCTCTCAGAACCCCCCACTGTAGCTCTAAACCCGTCTCCCACCGACGTGACTTGCCTCAGACTCAACAGACATACACACCCCAGCTCCACAGAGACCACTCTCCATCTCACTTGTCTCAGAACCTAACCCATCCCACTCAGTGCCGCTCAAAACCCATCCCTATCTATTGCTAGATCTGGAGATGCAGAGGCAGCAGGGACAAACTGTGGCTGGTATAGGTGCTGAAAGCCACAGAACTTGCCTCTGTGGGGATAACCTGAATTAGCTGTTGAAATCCCTACACTGATGGGCTCCTTTCTGCAGCCTGAAGCCTTGCTGACAGCCATCTCCCCAGGCCAGCAGGTGTACTACAACCACTGAGTCCTCCAGCCACACCAAGAGCTCCCCCGTGGCACCAGCCGGTACTGCACCTTGCAGTAGCACTATTGCATGGCTGTACTACACCGTGTCTATACCATCGCTGCCAGACAGCTTCTTTCATGTGACAATGGTAAATCATCACAGGTCCACTTTCTAACACAGAACAAGGTACTTTATTAGAACAAAGAAAATAGTGTTCTTGCTAAAGCTCATACTCACTCTCTGCTTCATGGGGAGCTTCTGCCTAGAATCTCCTATGGCTTGGCTTAGCATGGTTTTAAAGAAAAATCACGTGTTTTCATAATCCCTAGTAACCAGCCGCTCTTTCTCAAAGGGGTTAAAAAAAGTTCCCCTTAGTTCTAGTTGGGAACTAGCTCGCACTTGGCAATGTACAGTTCCAGAGAACAGTCAATTCATTTTTAATTGATTACCTATTCTCTAAAACTGGTGCCATGAGTGCACAGAGTCAGGTCTTGGTAATAATTAACCCACAGCGGGTACTACTGAGCAAAATTCTACCATGGTCTAGCCACATATTCTGCTAGGAAAATGGGTGTATATTTGTGAAGAATGCTGCAGATCTTCTCTGCTGCCTGGGGGCGCTATTTAGTTTAATAATCTTTGGTGAGGTTAAATTAATTTATTTTAAAAAACATTTCTAGTGTTGGAAAAAACCCACGTAAGCTGATTTTTATTTGCTATTATGCAGGGATCTGTCATCCAACCTTTTGTCCTCTTTTCCTGTGACTGGGCTACATGGTTTAACTCATTTAAAATTAACAGGAAATCATGACCTACAAAGTTTGATATCATCTGAAAATTTTCCAGAACTCAAGTGAGTATGTCATTAAGACTAATAAGCCACATTTGTGTTCATGTGCAATATAAGGTGTGTCACTGTGTAATGTACATTGCTTCATACTGGAAGGCTTTGATCTGCAGTATTAAAACTAAAACAAATATGATAAAAATATGATAGACTACTTTTATTATACTCACTTTTAACTGAAGAAACTACAATAGGCTTTGAAATATTAACCCCAGTAGCTGCTTAGTATGATCCACATCTGCTTCCTGGCGATACATTTCAAAAGCTGTTAAAATTATATTGCTAGCGGTTTAATGCTTGTCTTCCACTGACTGAAGTTACATAACTCCCATTAAATTTAATGGGAACTAAGTAGATACTAAGGAGAAAATATGCTCTTTAATGTACCAAAATACTTGACAATACTCATTTAAAGCAGCTATAAACAGTTTTCTCTCAGATAATTTGGTTAAATCTTAAAGTTCAAGTAAGTAGTTTGTTGTTATTATTCAGCCCCTTAATTCTGATCGAATGTTTTCAACTGGACATTGTGTGGTATAGGAAGGAAGTGTTTTTTAGTGATTATTCACAGCTCTGGATGACCTTGGGTAAGTCACATACAACATGATCCTGTACATTTGAAGTTAATGGGAGTTTTGCCACTGACTTCATTTTGGTTAGGATTGGGCCCTAACTCACTCTGTGCCACAGTTTACCCATCTATAATAATTATTATACACTCAGGGATGTTGTAAGCCGATGGCCCAATCCTGCAAAAACTTACACACATGCTTAACTTTACTACCATGGGTACTCATATTTGGGACTATTCAATGAACTTAATAAACTTAACTTAATAAATATAAGCATGTGTGTAAGTATTGGCAGGACTGAGGTCTAATTGCTTAATGTTCAAGTTTTTTGACATCCTCAGATAAAAGGTGCTAAGTATAAATTATTATTATTATTTGATACACCTATAAATATTTGCAATACAGAGTCCCATTTCTTCTTTTATGAAATGATTGAATAGCATGTGTGTTGTTAGGCCATCACTAAATTCATCCTTCAAAATATTCATCCTACAGGGGACTATATCCTGGAAAGCTGGGACTCTGGAAAGGATTTAGGGGTCATAGTGGATGAGCAGATCAAGATGGGCTCCCAACATGATGCTGTAGAAAAAATGGCTAATGTGATCCTTAGATATATAAACAAGAGAATAGGAATAGAGGTGATTTTACCTTTGTATATGGCATTGGTGAGACTGATACTGGAATACTGTGTACAATTCTGGCGTCCTTATTTTTAAAATTGTTTAAAAATTGAAGAGGGAGCAGAAGAGAAACACAAAAATGATCCAAGGGCTGGAGAAAATGCCTTACAGGGGGGAGACTTAAAGAACTCAATCTCCATCTCATCAAAAAGAAAATGGAGATGTGACTTGATTACAATATGTAAGTGAAGAAAATATGAGGTACTAAAAGGCTTTTTAATCTAAGGGAGAAAGGCATAACAAGAAGCAACGGCTGGAGGCTGAAACCAGAGAGATTCAAATTTCAAATAAGGCTCAATTTGATCAATGAGGCCTGTTTAACTATTGAAATAAACTACCAAGGGAAATGATGGATACCCCATCTCCCGAAGTCTTCAAATCAAGACTGGATGTCTTTCTGGAAGAGATGCCTTAGTAAAAGACAAGTTCTTGGGCTCAATGCAGGGGTAACTGGGTGAAATTCTATGCCGTGGTCAGACTAGATGATCTAATGGTCCCTTCTGACTGTAAAATCTGTGAAGGTCTAAAAAGATGCTGGGTGTTCTCAACACCCACTAGAGGGGGTCTGCACCTTGCAGGACTATTCTCAACTCAACAGAAGTGCTCAGCATCTTTCAGGGGAAGGCCCACAGTCTGGCTCCTGTGGATGCTGTAGATGCACGTCTCTCCTTGTGTTTATTCTCTCTCTGTCTTTCTCCATGTAGGGACAGGTAAGACCTCTAAAATGATCGGACCAACTTCTGAAAAATATTTTAAATATAACAAAAGCATTCATTCAAAATTACCCTGTGATTATTATGAAAATGCAGCATATGCCATGACATGCCGGCATAAGAAAGATGACATGGAATGTTTGTAGTGTAGCTGATTGCTGGACTCATTGAATTAAATACAATTATGATTTCATTTTAAATATGGTTTTGTGTATTAGAAACAATGCACTCCTCCTACATGAAAATCAAGTACTTTGCTGAAAATACAACTACATTATCTATGAAAATTAAATACATTCACAAGGAAGTGCCAAGTAATCCCTTACATTTTTTGCAAAAACAGTTCCAAAAGGGTCTATTCTTCCTTCAATGAACATATCTAACGCTGATTGACATTAAAAGGAGTTAGGTGCATGCAGCCAGTAAAGAACACAGGTGAAATCCTGGCCCCATTCAAATCCATTGGAGTTTTGCCATTGACTTCAGTGAGGCCAGAATTTCACCAGGGAGCTTTAAAGTGACTCTTCAAAGCACTGAACATGAACAGAGAACTAGCACAAAATTTCCTGAATGGTGGCGTTATACATCATTTGCAAAGCTAAGGACCAAATCCACGGAAAGAGCTCACAGCTCAGCTAAATGGACCATTTGCTTATGAATACAGAGAAACATCTTGGGGCTGAGAGGTGGAATCCTTAGCTCCGCTTCCAGGAATGGCACAACAATTATCACCTAGCCAGGTTCACTATAGCATGGAGAAAGAACAAACGTTGCCTGTTTCTCCTTCCCTCTGTCACTGTGGGGTTTGGTTCAGTGGTTTGGCATTACTCACAACTAACTCACTGGCTATCCCCCCCCGGACTACTCACAATTTACCATTCCCATTCACTGACCATGACCATCTCCCACCTTATAGAGTGAAAAGCTCGAATTCTCCCTCCAAGGGCTCTCTGCTCCTTAAACCATTCACACAGAGGAAAGGAGGCTTACCATGGGCATGGACCCGGTAAGCAGAAGAGGCCTAAAATTCTACCTAAAATTGTGCATTTTTAAAAATCAAATATTTTATTTTGACAGTTAAAATCTAATCTTCACCCAGCTTTTTATCTGTTTAAAGTTAAACTGCCAGCAGCAGCTAAACCCCAAAGATGTAAATGAGATTTATGTTCTCCATTAAGAAGCAGTCAGTCATTCTGCCTTTAAAGTAAAAGGAAGTGGGTCCAGGTGTTTGTTGTGAAGCATAAAGTTGAATCTCTGGTGTGGTGTGATGTGTGTCAGTTCCAGTTTTTATGTTAGTTTTGCATTTTTGAGTTATCTTTGAATTTTTTTAGACAGTTTTTTGGAAGAAGGTTCATTAGAAGGTGATGAGAAAGAGGTTCTTTTGTGACCCAGAGAAGCTGATGTCTATCAGATCAGGAGAAATTGATCCTGGCTGTGTCAAAGACTATTTTCGGATCTACTAAATGACCGTCTGGCCATATATTTTTTAAATTGCTTAATGGACAAGATTTTCCAGACTAACATTTATTGGAAGAGGAAGATCTTCATTTTTATGAGATTAGTTACTCTAAACCCTTGTAACTCTGGAACATAGGTTTGTCAAAGGGATTCTGGGAGGATCTACAAAGGGGATGAGAAACAGAAGCCATGCCCTTTAAAGAGTGGTAATTGAGGGGCTTGGGTACCTGGCCACATTATCTAGAAGCCCTGGAACATTGCAGTGCTTGAGGCCTACGCGTCTTCCCCCATGACTGGCCATCAGAGGGGCAGGAATCCAGCAACATCTGAAGACTTGTCACCACCAAGCATATAAAGGAAGTGTCCTAGTCAGCTAATGAGTCCATTACCATTAATCAGCGGAGCTGAGAAACCCACCTGCTGATCCTTTCCGTAGCAGGCTCAGCCTCTTCCAAAGCTGCGCGAAGCCACAAGAATCCCAACAGCCATCTTGCAAAAGGATGGACTCTTTATTTTACGTATCTATTTTTTGTCAGCAGAGGGACACTCCTGGGCTGACTCAATAGTCTTCCATCTTTTTATTTAACCGCACTAGATGACTGATGGCTAGTGAGTGAAAGAGTGTGTGGGCGTGCATGCACCCAGGCATGAGCCCCCGCAGAAGTATCTGTGGTTAAACCCCACAGCGTTTAGTTGAGGACAGCACCTAAGGAAGTCATTTCTCAAACATTTAATGACAGCCTTAATTGGATAATCTCACTCTTTTAAAAGATCACATACTTGGAAATTTCATGGGGTTGGGATTTTATGTTTAAGTCATAGGAAATCATTATCTACGCATAAAGTTATCAATTAAAACTTTATTATCCTGAACTTTATTGGAGTATTTTAAAATATCTTATGCAAATGTTTATGTTGGGGACAGGCTTAAGGATTGCTATTGCTTCCACCTCACCATGGAGATCTGAACAAGTAGCTCATTAGTTGGCATTTAAATTGTAATTTAAATGTTAGCTTTAGCTTGAGGTTTGGTTTGGTTCCCCCCTTTTTGCCAAACCTTTGGCTAGAGTGCAAGTTTAGCTCTGATTGACATAAGGCCTTATGAGTCGGGTGATCGCTTTGTAAATGGCCACCTCCCCAGATTGCTATTTAGAGTTTGTATAGGAATTGCTTGCTCTATTGAGTTGTTTTGATAAGAAGATTTACCTGATAATTTGATATGAACCCATTTTATTTCCATTTATGTTATGTTTAATTAGAGTGATTTTTAGTGATGCATTTTTTATTGTTTTTAGTTATTAATTGTTAGGTGTTAATTAACAGTTACAACTGGAAAACTGTTGGATCAAATATTTATTTATCAGAGGTAACAGTGTAATTAGCAGAGATAATCCATCTATTTGTGGGCCATACAGTATAAGCACCTACTGTTTTTCTTAACTCCTTTCAGAATTTGCCCTATAATATCCAAACAAAATAGAATTCAAAATGTACAAGAGACCTGGAATTTGTATAACAGTAAAAAGAATGAAAACCCATTGACTAAAACCTGGTTAAGTGTCAGGAATACCAGTGCACTGAAAGGTGTTATGGATGGCAGTGCCCCTTGGTAGTGTGAAGATGTGCGCATGATAATTAAGGTAGCAAAACCGTTTCCATTGTAACAACCTATTTTCACATGTTCTTAACTTTCCAAATCATTAACCATTCAGTTTAGAATTCTCCATTCCTGGTCTCTGCCCAGAGGTGAACCCCCTTCAGCTGTTTTACAGTGGAGATGGGAGAAGTTTGAATCTGGATCCAAAATTAAGTCTCTTAACTTCCCCCAAATTTGTGGGGGCTGTGCACTGACATACGGGTTTTGCCTGTTATGCAGGTAGGATTCAGTTAGGATGTTTGGATCTCTCTCTAAAAGAAAAAACTAAGAAACTTATACATGGAGAAAACTCAGTGAGTTAAAACAGTTAAAATCACTAATATGGTTCTGACAGCAACATTCACTCAACTGCATTGCACGTCTATTTCTGCTTTAATAAATCTACAGCTTAATATATTACTAAATATGTTGTAAAATCTCCATAACAAAATATATAGGATGTGTGCAATGTGTCTGAATTAAAATTGGTCTTGGATCCATTTGCATTGTCTAATTTTTTGTAACTTTAACTATGCATCCCAAACTCTGTATTAACAAGGTTTTTTTAAAAAAATGTGTGGCTATTTTCACTTTCAGTTACAGTTATTTAATTGAGTTCATTTTTCTCCATATTAACATTAGTGATGAGGTATAATACATTAAGTAAAGTACTGTAACACGTGTAACTGCTATTTTGTTTGTTAATGTGCAGGGTCATAGAAATGCCTTATGCTTACCAGTGCTGTGCATTTGGAACTTGTGAAAGCCACTACAAAATCTCCAGCCAGTGGAACAAAGATGAGAACAGCAGTGCTGATGATTTTCCTAAGAAAGATTCTGGAATGTTACACATTCAAGGTAAGTAGCTTAATGTCACTCTTTGGCTTTGGAACCTACTTTAGGGCCCAGGTCACCTCCCTTAAATCAATGGAAATTTTGCCATTGAATTTTATAGTAGTGAGATGTAACTCTCAAAGTCTAAACAAGAGTTTATTTCTAATATCCTTTTAAAGGGACATTGTCAAGATGGAGCCTCACACTGGAGACAAAAATCATCCTCTTAATTCAGAGGGGGTGACATGATGCTGTTCTGTCATCTGACACAATAGATAACCTGCATTTGCAAAGCAAGATGGTTCAGAGCTGGACTGTCACAAGTTGCTGCTGGCCTTAACAGTAGCAACATGTGTTCTGGGCTAGCAAGCACCACTCACAGCAGTGGTACATCCTTGGGAGTGGGATAGGGTTGCCATTGCCAACTTTCTAATCGCACAAACCCAAATGCCCTTTCCCCGCCTCCTGCCCCACCCCACCTCTGCCCTGCCCCTTCTCTGAGGCCCCGCCCCCAATCACTCCATCCCCCTCCCTCTGTTGCTTGCTCTCCCCCACTCTCACTCACTCCCTCATTTTCACTGAGCTGGGGCAAGGGTCTGGGGTGTGGAAGGAGCTGAGGGCTCTGGCTGGGGATGCTGGCTCCTGGGTGGGGCCAGAAATGAGGGGTTCAGGGTGCAGGAGGGGGCTCTGGGCAGGGGGTTGGGATGTGGAGGAGGTCTAAGCCCCAGGGATTAGGGCCAGCAGGAACTGAAACTGACAAGAATGGAGCCAGAAGCTGGCACAATGTGGACACATGTTGGGGTGATCAACAAATAACCCTGAATATTGTTTGTTGTGTTGAATTGGCACAATTCTGGAGCTGATATTTAACACTCTTCCAGGCAATCCTCATAGTGCACATTAGGTAATTAAGGGGATGCCTTTTTAACTAATTATTTTCAAAGAAGTGGTGATTTGATCTATCCACCCCAAGTAATACAAAACCAAGTGGGCCTATGTCTGATATTGCTGGAAATTTGCAGGCAAAGAGAGAGCAAAACCAGGCCTTACAGTAACTTATCACAGCCATTTCCCTATATTCACACTAAGGAACTTGGTCTCAGTCTAAAGTCTCAGGGATTTTCTCCCACAGATGAACGTGACTTTGAGGATTTTCTGCTTGACTTTGAAGAAGATTTGAAAGCCCATCATTCGGTGCAATGCTCACCCTCTCCAGGTATGGAACTGCCAGGCAAATAGCAGACCTCACATAGTTCCCCTTGATGTATGAAGCAAAGAACTGCTAAGCAGTCCCTAGAATTAACTTCAGGTCCATTTCAATGAAATTGCACCATATTTTGCAGTAATTTTGGTGGGACAGAATTGTATTAGCCCACAATATAAGATTGAAGCCCATGAAACTGTTTGTTAACTACAATAACAGTGTATCTCTACTATACACTGGCTCCTGTGACTGCTAAACCAAGAGTTTCTCTCTGTATCCTCAGATGGGTCTTATCCCTCCCTTTGGTATAACAGATCTGTGATCTCGTCATTGGTTTCTGTGTCCATCAAGAAAAAGATGATGATAGATCAGATTCTGTGCTTAGGCACTTTAGTGTAAATCTGGAATAATTCCATTGAAGCCAGTTGAATTACTCCAGTTTTACACTACTGTAATAGTGCAGTTTGGTCTAATGTCTGGATCAGAGGCAAATATCACTTATATTGCCCTGAATAGACATTCTCTACCAAATGATTCCTTAATATTAGCATTGCCTCTCCAGAACAGTGTTTCCCAACCTGAGGTGTTGTAGATGGGAGAAGTGGAGACAGAAAAAAATTGTATAAGCCACTTCCATTAAATGCTTCCTTTACCACAAGGAAAGCAGCAGGTATCTTCTGGAAAGTCTCTCCCTGCTCCAGTGTCAGCCCCCAGTGTATCTGGCCATGGACACAGCTTACCTGTACATGGGAGGCCTCATGTAGCACCCCAGGCTTATCTTCTCTCAGAGCCTAGCTGCTACTCAGAACACCCAGCTCACGGAGAGCACATGCAGCCTAGACCCACAGCTCCTACCCCAGATATCAGGAAGCCTCCTCTTTGCATGAGGAAATGGGGGTGGAGAATAAAAGCAACAACAAAAAAACCTGAATAGGAAAAAAATACATCAAGAAAACAGAGACGGGAGAGAGAGAGAAAGAGTGGACATTAAAAAGGGATGGAGTGGTACCTGTTCTGGGTCATGATGGACAGAGGAGACAAGAAATGCCCATCCTCCAGTCTTTTTGGGAAGCACCAACAAAAGAAGGTTGGAAGCCTCTGCATAGCAGTGGGTGCTGGAGAAGTGAAAATTCCTTCTCCCTGTGGTGAGAAGAGACATGAAAATTAGGCAGGGTTTCAAATGTTTCAAATGAATCCTTCACTCTCACGTATTTCCTCTTCCCATTTCTCTTTCTTGTCCTTGCAGGCCCCTTCAAACCATGTGACCATCTGTTTGGTAGTTGGCTAATCAGAATTGGAGTGTGGACCATAGTGGGTTTGGCATTTATTTGCAATGCACTGTTAACTGCAACAGTCTTCAGATCTCCATTGTATATTTCCTCTATAAAACTTTTAATTGGACTGATAGCCATTGTAAACATGCTAATGGGTCTGTCCAGTGGTGTATTGGCCAGCATGGATGCATTAACCTTTGGCAACTTTGCTCAATATGGTGCTTGGTGGGAAAGCGGAGTTGGTTGCCAAGTCACTGGCCTTCTGTCCATTTTTGCTTCAGAGACTTCCATTTTCCTCCTTACCCTGGCAGCACTCGAACGTGGGTTCTCCGTAAAGTATGCTACGAAGTTTGAAACAAAATCATCTCTTGCTAGTGTGAAAATAGCCATTTTCTTTTGCTTTATGTTGGCATTGATAATTGCGGTGGTACCACTTCTCAGTGAGAGCCAATATGGGGTGTCTCCACTCTGTTTGCCTTTGCCATTTGGGGAACCCAGTTCTATGGGCTTCATGGTAGCATTGGTCTTATTAAACTCTCTTTGCTTTCTGGTGATGACTGTTGCCTATACAAAACTGTACTGTAGTTTGGAGAAGGGAGAACTAGACAATATTTGGGACTGTTCTATGATCAAGCACATAGCATTGTTACTTTTTACTAATTGCATTCTATATTGCCCTGTGGCCTTCTTATCTTTTTCCTCCTTACTAAACCTCACTTTTATTAGCCCAGAAGTGATTAAATCAATACTTCTAGTGATTGTCCCACTGCCCGCATGTCTAAACCCACTTCTTTATCTCCTTTTCAATCCACATTTTAAGGAAGATCTGGGAAGTCTCAGAAAGCAAACTTTGTTATGGAGCAGATCAAAACATACAAGTCTGATCTCTGTTAATTCAGACGATGTAGAGAAACAGTCCTGTGACTCAACACAAGCCCTGGTAACCTTTGCAGGTGCCAGCATATCGCATGACGTGCCTACCAGCAACTCACTAATGCCATCATCTTATCAAACGACAGAAAGCTGCAATCTTTCATCAGTAGCATTTGTTCCATGTCGCTAGTTTCAGGGGCAGAAACAAAAGTATGTATGTTTACATTTTTCAGTCCCAAATGTAAGAGTGTGTGTGTGTACACGTGCTGAAGAGTGGAGTCAAAGGTGCTCTTGATTACTATTGCACGCATCTAAACAAACCAGTTAATAACAAAGAAAACAAGCAGCAGGCTGAAATCCCAACACATGAATCCTGTCAGCCTGCTTAAGAAATCTCAAAACCAATCTTGTTTGGGATGAAGAGGAAGCCTGAGAGCTGCTAGTATGTATACAGTTGGTTTGGTTGTTCTCTTAGAGAGATGCCAGTCAGAAAAGGCATCTGACAGTCAAGAGCAAAAATAGTATATTGAAGAGGTGAATTTTCTTGGAGGCATTGCCATTGTTTTAATTAATTGAGCTTGTTGAGGTACAGAATTTAAAATGTTAGGAACAGATTGCTCCCCAGATGGGGTTGGTCAAGTTCCCTCAATGCTTTTTTAATGCTATGATTGTTTTTTAAAAGTGCCTGTCTGTGGCTTTGATTTAGCAAGGTATTTAAGCATGTGCCTGTCTTAAAGCACATGAGCAATCCCATTGAAGTCAAACAAAGTTTATGAAAAATAGATCTTAATATCATTGTTGATGAGTTTGCAAGTTTGGTTGATAAAGATAATAGTGTTGATGTAATATACTTACTCTTGTAAGGCATTTGACTTGGTACTACACAACATTTTGATTATGAAACTAGAACCGTAAAAAATATCTCTGGCCAAACGGGCTAATGCAATCCTTGGATGTATAAATAAGGGAGTATCAAGGTGGAGTAGAGAGGTTATCTTACCTCTGTATTTGGTACTGATGTGACCAATACTGGAATACTGTGTCCAGTTCAAAAAGGGTGTTGAAAATTTACCATTGTGGTGGATTCTCCATCAATGGAAATCGTTAAATCAAGATTAGATGATTTGCTACAAGAAATGGTTGAGTTCAATTACAATTATTGGACTTGAAGCAGGAATTAATTCAGAAGATATTGTGGCCTGTGCTACATAGGAGGTCAGACTAGATGATCACAATGGTCCCTTCTGGTCTTAAATTCTGTGAATCTATGAATCCCTTGCTGAATCAAGGCCTACGAAGTTGTGTATCTCAGAACCATCACAAATAGAGAGGAAAGCCCCCTGATACTTTGCCCTCTCTACTTTAAAGAGTCCCAGGCAATAGGCTCCCATTGTTTCCTTCTGAGACTAGCACTTACCTTGACTAAACTATATTTGGGAGTTCTTTCAGTCTCATTTTCTCATAGATGTCACCTTTCCTTTCATGAGCAGATCAAATAGGACATGGCTATGCATGGATCCAGATTTTGTTTTATTTTTGTTAATGTTCCCTGAGCAACGATGTTTAATGGTCCAATACCTGCTTCTTAGTTTAAAGGCCACTCCGCTCCCAGGTGGATAAAACTGCATTTGGACAACATTACCTAGCTTAGATGAGCCCAAATAATTAAAATTATCAATTACAGATGGTCTCTGATTTTCATGTGGTACATATGTAACTTCCTGGCACCTAAAGGTTGGATTTTCATGATGAAAATCTGTTGCGAGCTGTGGACACACCTAGAAATGCCAGTGTGAATAGAGAAAAAATATTGTTCAGTTTTGAAGTTACAGATGGCATCAGTTGACTTTGGCTGACATGTGCATCCTGGAAAAAAAATGAACAAATGCAGAAATTATGTCTGCTAAAGCTGGCTGCATGGTTATCTTAATCCTCTATCTCTTGTGGCTTTTGAAGCAGCACAGTATACAGCTGGAGAATGATTCCTGAAATCACTTTGGATTAAACAGAGTATCAGTCAACCACTGCACAATACTTATTATCATGTTTATTTAGCTTTATTTTAACTGGGGTCCATCTGTGCTGCACTGTTTAATGTCAGTGAAATTTCTCCTCAGCTTGCTATATTTAAAAAGTTTGTCAAATGATTTGAGAAGCAAAATAATGTTATAATTCTAAAGACTAGTTAAAGAAAGCTACTTTTATCAGAACTTTCATAGCTTGCAGAAAGTCCAAAACAAAAGGCTACTCTGGGTCTTTTATTTTTATAAGCGATTTTTGAAATATTTTGATCGGATATTTTAACTTGAAATTGTTAAAATGCATTTGTTTTATTAAAATTGTAAATATAGAACTGTATTTATTGCTACAATAAAATACAACCACACTAAAGGGCATGAGAATAAGCCATGTACAGTTTCATACTGATATTTGCTATATTTTCTATTGTCTGCTCATATATTTTACTAAATTCACCATCTGTATATATTATATGTAAATGTGTAGCAATTGTAAATAGATTATGTACTTTCTTTTCTATCGGTTGTTCCAAATATATGTGATTTGTAATAAAATTTGTGACTAAACAGAGAAAGGCATTGCATCAGGGTCTGCACTAAGATCTCTGAGGTATGTCCACACGGCAATAAAACTCCCGCAGCTGGCCTGTGTCAACTGTCTCAGGCTTGTGGGGCTCGGGCTGTAGGGCTATAAAACTGCAGTGTAGACGTACCCTGAGGTTCTAACCAGAGCTTAAATTATAGGTGATTTCTATCCTGTTAGGGGTCCAGGAGAGCACCGCAAATCTAGAATAGTATTTTATTTCAACACAGACCGAGCCTCTTGACCTAATATTCTCCCTTATCTATCAGTCTGAAGCCTGAAACCTTTTACCCTATCTTATATCTACATTCTCTTCTCTATTCTGCATGGGACAGCTCAAAGCTATTCTGTACTACACATACACACACAGAGCCCCTATTTCAATAACACAACATAGGTGTGAGCAGCCCAGGTTACATTGCAGGTTAAAGCCCGGACGACTGAATAAGAAGGAGACAGTGGCAGGGAATCAGAACCCAGTATAGAGAGCAAGTCTGAATTCACTGTCAGGCTGATGGAAGAGGAGGACCCCCGAAGACGTGCCAGCACTGGGACACACACTAGTGATTAGGAACAGTGTTGGGTGACTATTAATTTATTAAGTATTATTATTATTGGCACATAATTTAGCTGCCCAAAACTTCCGTTTCAGTCAATGTAAATAAGTACATTTATTCCTGAAGCTCTAACTAGGAACCGCTGCTCAAATAGTTATGTGTGCTTAGCTTGTCAGGTGTATTGATATTGGGCTGAATAAAAGTAGAATACAGGCAGCAAGAAGAGACATACAAGGAGAAGGACAGAAGAGCGAAAGAGGACAGACAAGAAGGAATAGAAGAAGGCAACATACCAGAAGAGACATAAGACTGAGTAAGAGAATTAGGGAGCTTGAGAATATTCTGTCAGGCACTTGGCCTGTATGCAAGGCAGCTACAAAGATTAGATTTTAGAATTGCTGGTGCTAGGCATAAAGACAGAAAAATTAAAAGCAACCCCAGTATTGATAGTGTCAGTGAGTTCAGCCAGGAATGCTAACAAAGAAATGAAGCTTGAGGAGGGATCTGAAGGCAGAGAGTCAGGTTGTGTGGGGGATAGAATCAGGAAGGAGGGGGGCACAAGAAAAAGGTAGAATTGTTTGTGAGAGACGAAAACACGGGGCATGACAAAGTGGATTGAGGTGGCAGAGCTCGGCATGAACCAAGGAGGAAGGGGCTTCGAGGGACAAGACGTAGGTGGAAGCAGTGTTGTGCAGAGTATGAAGATGAGGCTAGGGTGACCAGACAGCAAGTGTGAAAAATCGGGACGAGGGTGCGGGGTAATAGGCACCCATATAAGACAAAGCCCCGAATATCAGGACTGTCCCTATAAAATCGGGACATTTGGTCACCCTAAGTGAGGCTGAGGAGTTTGAATTTGATGTAGGAGATTGGAAGGCAACGTAGTGATTTAGGGAGGGGATGAAAATGGTCAGCTCAGCAAGTAAGGAAGAAAGTTTTAGCTACCTCACGTTGAGGGGATCGATGTGAGAATCATGGAAGCTAAAAAAGGGGGAGGTTGCAGTAGTTGAGGCTGGATGTACTAATGCTTGGGTCACAACTTAGCTGTCGGGATGGAAAAGAAGGAAAGGATTTTGGAGATATTACAGAGGGGAAACAGGAGAGGATTGGATGAAAGCCTGGGAGTGGAGAAAAAGAAAAAAGGAGCCCAAAATGACACCAATGTTTTGTGCCAGGTTAACTGGGAGGATGAGGGTGGTATTATTTCTGCTTTTGTTGCGCCACCACTTAGGGGTCGCAGTCAGGGATCAGAGCCTCATTGTGTTAGGTGCTGTGCACACATGTAACAAAAAGATGGCCTGTGCCCTGAAGAGTTGACAAGCCAAGTATGCTGGAATTACCAGCGATAGCAAAGGAAAGGTATTATAGGGAGGAATTGCAGTTTATCACATGATTATTAATCATTTATACAGTGGTAGCCCCTACAGGCCTCCCCCAATTCAAGCCCCAATGTGATAGACGTATTAAGTTTGAGTTGGTGGGTGGACCCCCAGGCAGAGTTGAGAGAAAGTTGCAGATGTGTGATTGAACAAGGAGAGCAGGGTAGTCGGCACAGAGATGGAAAGGAAAGCCATCAGAGAGGATGTAGTCAGCCATGGGAAAGGAGGAGAGGGACAAGGACTGAGCCTAAAGGACAATAAGAGAGGAAAAAATGTGGAGGAGAAGCCCCAAGAAAGAAATTGCATGAAAAGTTCAGTGGGCTTCAATACTGAAACCCAAACACAGGACTCACAAGTCAGTCATAGCTCTTACCTAGGCGGAGTCTGGCATATCAAGATGTGTTGCAGCTCACTCTGAGCTGGAGCTCTGGTTACGGTTTTGTTCCTACTGCCCAACTAGTACCTTTCCATACTGAATTCTGCAACCAAGTATCCTGCATGTATTATCCTGTGAAACAGCCCTTATCCACATATAAGTGCTAAATATTATAACCATCCACAATCCCTCTTTTCTTTTTGGACATTCAGCTTTACAATATTTGACATGTCAGAGAGTAGTTCGGTGATATTCTCTGTGTGTTATCTGGAGTATTGGGACAACAATATCTTACAAAGGCTGTATAGCATGTACATATAATCATCAGTTTAAGTTTTTATATTGAGGTGTAGGTGTTGCCGGAAATATATTGATAGTTGACAGTTATAAGAAATGATGTAGTCTTCAGATCAGGAAAGTGGAAAGGACACATGAAAAGTCAGAACAAAAAAACAAACGAAAACAGGCCTATAGCAAACAAGTTCCTATTTCCAGACTCAGTCAGGTTGAACGATGGCCCAGATCCTTAGCTGATGTAAATGGGCATAGCTCCATTAAATTAAATAAAGGTGCACTCATTTACTCCAGCTGAGGGGCTGAGCCAACATCTCTCCTAACAGCAACAACCACCTTGAGTTCTTTCTGCGATATACGTATATCGTCTTCTACAGAAAGGTTCAAGAAACAAATCCTCCATTCTCAAAGTACATCTCAAAAAATAAATAACAAATTCAGCTTTAGTTCTATAATATCTAAACTAAGCTCAGGAATTTGATCCAAATCTGTAATAGTAATGATTGATGCAGTCTCAAGCTGCATTAGATTAGCTCTCCTTTTAAAGGAGAAGGCCAATTTATCCATGCTAAAAAAATAAATAAAATTGAAGCATTCATGTACCCAACAGATGGAAACATACATGGGAGAAAACATAGCATCAACATCAAGAACATCTTGTTCACATAACGAGAATAACAGTCTTCTGGTTCAGTGGCTCCAGAGATTGAGGAAACATGAGCACTTCTCCCCATAAAACAATTTGTTGTGGCACTGTCAAAATAATCTAAGGATCCAATCTCGGTCACAGGAAAAAACAAACATTAAGAGTATTCCTCTTGAGAGCTGGCCTGAAGCCAGAATTTCTAAAAATCTCAGTCACAGACTAAGAATCCACTTAACAACCCCATATAATCATTTCACAGGTGGCAACACTTTCCACTTGTCAAGCAAAAAATATGCCTTTACTAACAAGGGATAAAATGTCCATCTGTGAATATTAAGACGTCCACTAAGTAATTTGGATACATGTTCTGAGGAGCTTCTCCAACCAGTTTAGGAATTCTCAAGACTCTTAGCTAATTGGTATTTGAAGGCAGTTTCAAACTTCTCAGTTTTCCTCTGGAGTCAGAATTTATCTGTAATCATTGTTTTGACAGCTGCCTATACAGTTTTTAATTGGGTCCCTTGCATATCAGCAGCCTTCTCAAGACTGGCTATAGATTTCCTCCCAACAATCTGCAGAGTTTCCTTTTAATTAAATGACCTTTTTCTCTAGAAGAGAACCTCTCCCATCTACCTAACAGAGTTACACAAAGTGGCTGGGGAGGTTTCACTAATAAAGCAGAAGTTTCACTTACTTAAGCTGTAGCCTTGGTTAGTAATGCAGTGTTCTCAGCTTTGATATGGGCTGCCTCCTTCCTTCCACCATCTTTGTTAAAGAAATGCAGAAAGTCTCATATGGGTGAGCAATCCTAGGGTAAGAAACAATCAGCTCAATGCAGAGGTCTGCAACCAAAGGGGGCTTTCACCACTCTTCTCCTGGCACTTAGCCATCAGTCTGTAGGCAAAGGGGCAGAGGCCAGCCAAGAGCTCATGCCCTGTGCTGGAATGGTGAGAACACAGCAGAGGGTATGTCTACACTGCAGCCAGGAGGTGTGGTTTTGAGTTTGGATGGCTATACACACGTTAGCTTTGATCCAAATAGTAGACTAAATATATCAGGAATGGTGGCACAGGCTAGCTACCTGAGTACAATCCCATCTATGACCCTAGGTATGTACTCAGATAGCTACCCTGTGCTGCTGCAAGTGCCATGCACCTACACTGCTTTTCTTAGGACACTAGCTCAATCAAACCTAGTGCCTATAGCTACCTAAGCTGGAAATTATCCCTCCAGCTGCAGAGTAGATGTACCCCTAAACCACAGCAACTCAACCCAAACAAAGGGTGGATGTATACTTACTAAGTTATCTTACACTGCAAGATCATCATCAGCTGACTTCAAAATGTTGATATATTTGCCTGTACCCAGCCCAGAGTCCCTGCTGATGGCCTCAAGGTCCTACCACACCTTGCCCCAGAAAAGAGCAATAGAGGTGAATCCTCCAAGCTGCCTAGAGAGGCTACAGGGAAGCAGCCAATCAGTGACAAGCAGGTTCATATAAAAAGAGGCTGCTGGGCAGCATAATTCAGTTGTTGGCTGGAGCTGGAGGAGTAAGGGTGGTGCTCCTGGCTGGCTGTAGGGTTGGACAGATTAGTACTGGTTGGAGTCAGGCTGTAAGGAAGGTACTGAGGAACTGGCCCAGGGAAGCACAGTACCAAGTAGTTAAAGAGCAGCAGCAAGGGGCTGCTACTTATAGGGCTCCTGGGTTGGGACCTGAAGTGTGTGTGGGGGGGGGGGGGGACGGGTACTCAGGCCTGCCCACTATCAGTACAGTCAGAGCGACTAAAACCCTGAGCAAGGGAGTAGCCTGGAGATGGGCTGACAACCTGGAAGATGGTCAGTAATTGTTGAGCGTTGTTACCCCCGAAAGGGGACTGACCTATAAATAGTGTCCCAGCTGGGGTACCAGGCGAAGAGCCTCTGGGGAGGAAACCCTGAGGGCACTGCTGCATATCAGAGCAGAGAACAATACTTGAGTGAGCCCAGGAGGGGCTAAGAGATGCTTTGAAAGCTAGCCCAGGAAGGGCAATAACCAGGACACTATGATAGGCCCTGATGGAGAACCTGAGCCTAAGGACACTCTGGAGGTGAAAGCACTGCTAACAAAGTACTGTGATAGGCCCTATTGGACCATTTACTCCAGATGGGTGGGGTCTGTTTTGTGTTTGTTTCACATACGGACTGTGTGTAAGTTGGCCGGAAGGCTGAGTCACTGAAAAACCTACCTGAGAAGGTTAACTGCATGTAGCAATGCAGAGGGAGTGCAGGTGCAGAGACACACCCAGCTGGCAGGGGTGCCCATGTGAGGTGAGTGGGCCCTGACAAGGAACTGTCCCATGCCTTAAATCTACAAAGGATTATACCTGTGGAAGGAACGATTTACTCATGGGGGGAGGTCACTAGGACCCTGCATCGAAGTAAGTGTATTAATGGGCACATAACCCTTTGTAGGTTTGGGCCTCCAAACCCCAACATTTTGGGACTGATTGGATTTCAGGAGACTCCAGGTACTAATCAGAACTACCTCTCCAGGCCCCAGACTCTTTATACTGACAGATTTCTCTCAATTAAATATTCTACAAAGAAACTGCCCACTGCAAACAACAAGGGGAGCAACAGAGTTGTGGGGACAGCTGATCCGCTGTGACATCTTGTGTCTGAGTTTTAATAAACCCAATATGTAATGTCACCATGGGGAAAGATATGTGTGCAGAGTCAAAAAGGAAGGTAAGCCAAATCATTTCCCAAATGAAGGAAGATCTGCTGAAGATTATGTGCTTTACATCATATTTCAGCTACAGCTGGCTGGGAAACTGAAGTTTAACATTTCAGTGAAAAATGGTGTTAAAAAGAAAAAAAAAAGTCTGTAAAATTTTTCATATGTTTTCCTCCCATTTTGCAACCTGTTTTAATTTCAATTTAAGTCTGTCTCTAAACTGTTGAAGGTGGAGTGGGTCAGGGTGCCCCAAGTGTGCAAATGATTATTATTTCTATTATAGCACCCACGAGCCCTAGTCATGGACCAAGGCCCCATTGAGCTTGGTGCTGGACAAACACAGAACAAAAAGATGGTCTCTGCCCCTGAAGAAATTACACTCTAACAACAACAGATGAATACAGACAGGCTGATGGAGGAGTATAAGGAAACATTAATAATATTTATACTGTGATAGTACCTGGAGTCCTGAGACAGGTCACTCTCCCATTCTGCTGGGCACTATATAGACAGTGACAGTCTCTGCCCCAAAATACAGATAAAGCCAACAGTTCAAATCAGGGTGATTTTTAAAAATCCCTGACTCATACTGTCATACTTTTTTTTTCTTCAAACTGTGCAGGAACATTCCCTATAGCAGCAGTGTCCAATACATTTGCCACTAGCCACATGTGGCTAATAGGCTATTGAACTGTGGCTAATGCATATGGCTTTTTTATAATGTGGCTAATAAGAAAAAATTCAAAACCACAAGTGTGACTAGCAATGTCGCTAGCATCGAATTTCTATTGGACACCACTGCCCTATAGCCTTGAGAATAAATCTAGCAAGTTTGAGGCCAACCCTATTTTCCAGCTTAAAGCTATAAGGAGGCAAAAATAGGGCTGTGTTAATGGAGGTCAGTTACAACTTTAATATGGAGATGCCGCCGCCACTGCTTTATACATACGTTCATAGATTCAAAGGCCAGACAGGAACATTTTGATCATCTAGTCCAGGCCTGCACAACTCGTAAAGCAGTGAGGGCCATATTACGCCGAAGAAAATAGCTGAGGGCCGAAACTCTTTTCCCGCCCGCCAAAGTTGTTGAGCAAAAAAAAACCACCCTCTCCTGCTCGCCGAAGTAGTTGAGCGGAAAAAAAACATTTTTTATTTTTTTTTTTGCTCTACCCACCCACGGGCCGCACAGTGAGCCACAGCGGGCCGCATGCGGCCCGTATGTTGTGCAGCCCTGATCTACTCTGACCTCCTGTATAACACAAGCCATAGAACTTCCCCAAAATAGTTTACACACTGTAATAACTTTCTTGTTGGCCAAAACTTGGTTTAAAGCATGCTGTTACCCCTTCTGACCTCAGCAGTTAGCCAATATTCAGGTCTTGCGCAGTGGCGTAGCCAGGTTTAGAGCACAGAGGGAGCGGAGCTAAAAAAAGGCGCAGGGAGCAAAAAGCGTTGGGAGCAAAAAAAGGCGCCGGGAGCAAAAAAAAATGCTCCGCTCTGGCTCCAGCATAGGAGCAAAAGGCATCGGGAGCAAAAAAAGGCGCCGGGAGCAAAAAAAAATGCTCCACTCTGGATGCAGCGTAGGAGCAAAAGAGCACAAAAAAGGCGCCACTTCTGCTCAGTGGGGGAGCAGCCACTCCCCCTGCTCCCCCCCGGCTACACTACTGGTCTTGCGGGTTCTTTCCATTAGGATGAGAAATTGAGAACAGAGTCAGGCATTTCTTTGTTCTGGTCCTGCTAATGTACAAAGTCCTATTCCTGAACACAAAAGGAATCAAACAAGAGACAGTTTCTTTGCTCACAGATTCACGCCTCTTTTCAGCCAGCACTCTGCCCAAAAGCTCTCTCCCCTCCCCACTCAGGGTCACATTTCAAGTGCTTCTCTGGCTGCCTCTGTTGCTTCCTTGCTGTCTTCTGTGTGTGATTCTGTGATGTTTTTGCCACTTCTCTCTCACATACATAGCTCCATCCAACAATACCCAATCCTTTCCATTTGAACACAGACCCAAATGAAATCCCTCTGCCCACGTCACTCAAATTCCTGACTAGACTTGGGCAGTGGCTTCTACTGTTTCAGCTATCTATTTCATAAAGGGGCTTAATTGTTTTTTTACATTTATTCTGAATGAAGAGCAGTTATGTCCACCAGCATCAACAGGGTTTCACCAAACTCCAGCATAATAGTATAAATGATACCATTGATGATGGCTTACCTATTAGCAGGGCCCTACCAAATTCATGGCCACGAAAAATGAATTACAGACCATGAAATCTGGTCTTTTGTGTACTTTTACCCTATACTTCAGAGCTGGGCAGCTGGAGCGCCGCAGCTGCTGGCCAGGTGCCCAGCTCTGAAGGCAGCGTCACCACCAGCAGCAATGCAGAAGTAAGGGTGGCAATATTGCTGCCACCATAGCATGCCACCCTTACCTCTGCACTGCTCATCTAATGCTGTAATTTATGAATATGTTAAACAGCACTTGTCCCAGTAGAGGTCCTTGGGGAATGCATTATTTACCCTCTCTTCATTGTGAAAACTCACTATTCCTATCCTTTGTTTCCTATCTTTTAATCAGTTATTGATCCATGAGAAGATCTTCCCTCTTATCCCATAACTGCTTACTTTGCTTTTGGTATGGGACCTTAGCAACAGCTTTCTGAAAGTCCAAGTACACTATATCCACTGGCTCACTCTTGTGCACATGTTTGTTGACCACCTCAAAGAATTCGAATAGATTGGCGAGGCATGATTTCCCTTTACAAAAGCCATGTTGACTCTTCCCCAACATATTATGTTCAATTATGTATATGATAATCTTGTTCTTTACTATAGTTTCAACCAATTTGCCTAGTGCTGAAGTTAGGTTTACTGTATTGTAATTGCCGCGATTACCCCTGGCGCCTTTTTCAAAAATCGATGTTACATCAGTTATCCTCCAGTCATCTGGTACAGAGGCTGATTTAAGCAATAGCTTACATGCCAAAGTTAGTCATTCTGCAATTTCATATTTGAATACCATCTGGTCCTGGTGACTCATTACTATTTAATTTATCAGGTTGTTCCTAATCTCATTTATTGGCACTTCAATCTGGGACAGTTCCTCAGAGTTGTCACCTAAAAAGAATGGCTCATGTGGGAATCAAAGACTAATGCAAAGAATTCATTTAGCTTCTCTGCTATGGCCTTGCCTTCCTTGAGTGCTCCTTTAGCACCTTGATCATCCAGTGGTCCCACTGATTGGCAGGCTTCCTGGTTTTGATGGACTTAAAAAAAATTGCTGTTTAGTTTTTGTCTTTTGCTAGTTGCTCTTCAAATTCTTCTTTGGCCTGCTTAATTCTATTTTTACACTTGACTTGCCAGAGTTGATGCTCTTTTCTGTTTTCCTCAGTAGGATTTGACTTCCAATTTTTAAAGGATGTCACTTTTCCAGGACACTGTTGTGCTAGTTGCTGTACAAACACAGGACAAAAAGACAGTCCCTGCCCCCAGAGAGCTTACAATAGAAGTATAAAAGAAGAGACAACAGATCCTAATTAAAAGACAAGAAGAAGAATACATAGAATTCATACGGAGTGAAATTCACTCCACTGCAAAGGACATGTGCAAGGCCCTATATCCCACATCATATAAGGGATAAAGTGGTACAGAGGGCTTATCCCCCAAACGAATCTCTGATATTTCTAGAAATAAACGAACTATAAAGTTAAAAAAGCTGTTAATTTGTGGTAGAATGAAGTATATCTTGTCAAACCCAGAACCTCATAAAATACACTAGAGAGGATTTTTTTTTTAAAGGTAAATAAGTAACAACAGATACATTGTCCACAAACTAACATTTTTACACCAAGAAGCTTTCATAAAGAGAGCAGAGTCATAAAAGTGCTTTGACGTACGGAAGATCAAATATCATTGTTTTCTATTAACATAACTTTCTTTCCCAATGGAATACTGAGAGTGCCTGATAATGCAGCTTTATTAGGATAATTAGAAAAAGATTGTTCAGCTCTAGTTCACCCTGTGAGCTCCCTGGCAAACTTCTGCTTTCATGTCATTCAGGTTTTCCCTCCTGAATACCTTTGTCATAAGGAAGAAATTTAAAAGTTTCACGTTTATGCCTCAAGAGTTTAGCCCAGCCCATGGTGATCCTAGCCAGCGACCAGTGGAATCTGGAAGACGGACCCTTTCTAAAAATTAAACCATCACAACTTAAATAATTAATAAAGAACTTTTTACATTAAATGAGACTTTTACAAAAGAAGTTTACTGCCTTATATTATAAGTGAAAGGGAAGGTGGGGCTTTTGTTTTTTTGTTTGGTTGGTTTTTAGGGGGGTTGGGGAAGGTGTTATTAAGGGAAAATTTGCCCATGTGGGACGTTTGGGGTGTAATATGACCAGAAACAGAATTTGCATGACAGATGACAGACATAAGAGGGCACTTGTGAGGGAGTATTACCAGACATCCAACTAGAAACGTGGAATTCTTACCTTCTCTTGATATTGCAATGGTCGTGCTTTTGAAATCCATAGAGGTAATTCTAAGGTCATGGCCAATTAGGCGGGCTGGAAGAAGTCATTATTTGACCAGTCATGAGCCGCCTCCTGGCCCTCTATACTTTAATGCTATTATGAACCTTTTTTGGCTTTCCTTTTTGGGCCCCAACACAGCAAACCATCCCTCTTCAACAAATCACTTAAGCACATGCTTATGGTCCATTCAAGTAAATAGGACTTAAGCCTGTGCTGAAAGTTAAGCACCTGCTCAAGTGCTCTGTTGAACCTGGTCTTTGGTGAGGATCTGCTGTTTCCATCAGTTTCTTTTAGCCACATGATAAAATAGATAGTTCACTAGGTAAATACCTTCTCCCTCACTCCACAAAGCTGCTTGTGCATTTCCTCTTTGATCAATACAGTTCTGAAATGGCTGAAGTTTAATTTCATATCTGACATTGTTTGGGAGTCTCTGGAGCAAAAGTGGTGACAGTTGCTTTGAATAGGAGGTAAGAGTGCCTGGTCTCAGGAAGGCTAAAATACAATAACAACACTTAGACCTCGAAGCATTTTACTACGGTGAGTACATATTCTCGTTCCTATGTTTCCGATGGGTTAACACAGAGAGGCTAATATCACTTGTACAAGGTCACATAGGAAGTCAGCAGGAGCAGTGGGAATCTAGGTTTGCTGACCCCAAATCCCATGCTCAATCCGCTAACCAAATACATGTTCACAAATTCTGATCTCGTTTACATTGTTGTAAGCCAAGAAACTTTACTGCATATTCACTGAATTCAGTGGAATTACTTTGGATTTACACCCGGGTAATTTAGATCAGAATCAGCCCCCCACCCCCTCTCTCTGCACACTCCACCCCTCTTTCCAAGTGGTCAGAATAGACCAAACTGAAATAAATGTTTTTCACTACTCTAGTTCACAAAGTAAAGCCTGTGGAAGATTTAATCTGATTGGATGAAAAAAATAGAAAGATGTACAAATACAATAATCTAACCTAAACTTTGATCTCAGTTGATCTGATAAGCCTTGGCACAAGGCCTTCAAAAACTACTGAACATAGTGCTCTTAGAGGAGTCTCCTGAATAAAGGATGTAAACATGCATTTTATGTGTCTGTTTGAATTTTATAGTCATTGCCTCACTCATGTGATAACTGCAAACAAATACGTTGGCTGTTTGCATTTTGGATTAATTCCAGTGGTCATTTTCCCGCTCCGGTAAGGTAATTACAAATCCAAAGTTGTGGTATTTATAATGCAATTCTCCCATTTCCTCCATCACCACCACCACCAAGAGAGTCTGACAGCTTTTTGATCAGACCGGGTCTTTCTAGTATTACTGCCAAGGCAGCTCTACTGATAGGGCTGGTGTGAGCATGCTGCATGAGCACTGTGTCTTGTACCTCCCCCCTGTTGCAATGCCTGATACCCTTTGCCTTCCACCAAATGGAGAAAACAGTCAGACCCTAGAACAGCATTTCTGCTGGCCAGTGCAAAATGGGAAATGGACGCCCTTTGCGGAACTCAGTAAACACTTGCATACCCATAGTCAGTGTTTGGCTTTGCACCGCTTCCAAAGTTTGTCACAAAAGTCTCTGGCATTTCAGCAGAAGATCTGACATCATTTTGCTGGAGCTGAACGCCATCTGCATGGTTGAAATATGCTTTAATGAATGTGAATAGGCCTTTCTATCCAGCAGAAAGACAAATGGCTGGAAGAAATAACTATACCTCTCCTTTAGAGAGCATTTATTTCAGTAGGGTCTATGTTGGAGTTCATAGACTCTACTGCCTCCTTTGTGAGCTAGGCAAGCCTTCACAAGCATCCTGCCATCCAGTAGCCTGCTTGGGAGTGTCCTGAAGGAACAATATAATTCAAGGAAAGAACTTCAGCTACCATTAGACACCCCTACTGTAGGGATCTCAATAACCCAATCTTAAAACTTTTGGTTTGTTTTCCCCATTTATCTAAATCAATCACTTAAAAGCCTCATTGAAGTGGCCTTTAACCAAAGGTGGAGAAAAGTTATACCCAGAACCTTACCGATAATTAAGGAGTAAAAGGGGGGGCACCTTCAGTACGGGAGATGATCGTTAATGCAATTTTTGTTATGTGTTGACATCACAGCATGGTGGATTGATGGGAACTGGCGTACAAGAACTCCATGCAAGACCCTCCATGGCAGGCTACCAAGTGGGGAGAAAAAACACAGTGGGGAAACCACACTAGCTGGCCAACCCCGGTGCCCTGCTACACTAAAGCAGTTTTGAAAAGCTGTTCCAAACCTAATGTATGCGGCCTAAGGCCCTAAGCCATATAATGGGTGCTTAGCCCTAGCTTTTCCCTGTTCTGGGAGCTCTTTTGACCTAGAATGTGCTGGCAATATCTCTTTATGGGTTGAGTAGCTCTTTCTGTCTACAGCCTCCACCTCCTGGGTCCAGCTATGTGGTCTAGCCCACTGACCCTACCCCAGCTAGGCCCAAGTGACTATGGTGTTATTCCTACAGTAGCACAAATTGTTAATGCTGTGCCTTTAAAAGCATAGAAGCATAAAAAGCTGTCTAGCAGGGGAATTTAGCAGCTGCTGAAGACTTCTCATCTCCTTTTCCCAGCTGCCCTGACAGGAGCCACCAAGACAAAGAGCCTTTGTCCTACAGCGCTGCCCCTACAGACATGTGAACAATATGGGTGTTGGTGGTGGCGCTTTGCCTGTGATGTTCCTGCTGTAGCCAAGTCACTCAGGATGGTGACGGCTGCACTAACATTTTTGTCTTTTTAACTAGATGAGGAAGTTCGCTGAGATTGAGCAGGGTGGCAGAGGAGCCTCAGTAGTGGGAGTGATGAGAGCTCACAGGAAGGGTAGATATGCTGCAGGAGGCTTCTGGTGGCTGGAGATGAGGAAGGGATTGAAGAAAGTATGCCCCCCTACATAATTAACTCACTTCCTCTAAAATACCAGCCCTGCCCAAGCTCCTGGTCTATTACAGGGGAAGAAACTGGCTATTCCCTTGGGATTCTCTCTTAGAAGTCCCACAAGTGTCCAAGAAGTCCCCCAGCTTTCTCACTAGCTAAATTATGTCAACTGGCCTGCAAGAGGGCTAGAGAAAGAATATGAGGGAATGACAAACACATTACATGTGTCAGAGGATACTGCCTAAAAGTCAACAGGGAACTCCATACCAAAGCGTAGAGATTTCCCTCCTCATAGCTAGAACCCTGCAAATCTGCGGATATCCACGGACTATGTTTGTGGATCAGATATGGATATAAATTTTGTATCTGTGCAGGGCTCTACTCCTAGAGGCAGTGGCCTTTACATAGTTTATCCTTTACAGGACAGGGGAGCAGGTGTGGCATGATGCAAAATTCACTAAACTGTCTGATCTTTCTACTTTTTTTAAAAAATGTAGCAATTTGCTCAGCTCACACACCTTGAAGCTGAGCAATTCACCCAAGAATTTTGTCACCTGCTGCACTAGGCACCCATCCTTAATGTCTTTACCATAAAATCACATTTAGCTGGTACTAAGCCAACTCTTTGCCAGGGCCACAATGAAGTTACTTCTTCCAGGCCTCCAGGTGCAGCACTGACAACTTCATGATTAGGTTTTATGCTCCCTTTAACTGAAAGCAAACAGTCTCACAGATAATTCATTGCCAGCAACTTAACAAGGCTCATTTTCAGTTACAAGGCGCATACCACTTTATTACCAGGTACTCAGGTAAGACAGTTAAAATGACTTACCGCAGCAACAAATGTAATGAAAAAGTAGCAGTTAAAGTCTACAACCCTGTTAGGGCCAAATTTTGATCTTGGAATCATTACTTTAGATAAGTTACCTTATAGATAGATAAAGGCCAGCTGGCTTATCTAGTCACTGGGGACAACAGAAATCCTCTGGCACAGAAAATCTGAGGAATTAGAATTTTTCTGCAATGTTTGTTGTCTAGAATGTAAGTATTATTTAAAGGAAGAGACGTATCTAGTTCTCCTCATTACAGAAATAACACAGCCAATGCACTGTTGTGCCACGCAGACAAACTACCAAGACAAGTGTGCTTACATTCAGTTCCATTGAATCCTGACTTGGAAACCTAACTGACCCTTCCGCACCTAAAAGTGACATGAGGATTTCTGTAAATCAGTGGCAATTCATTTATATAGCTCTGTGAGTCAGCCATTGCATCCAGCAAAGCTGATCAGACTTTACCATCTTGTCAGGTCTCCAGTACTCAGAACTAAATAACAAAAAGGCCTTTTTGTCCACTTCATTCTTTTCCAGGCCAGCCAATCTGCTCCCTTCAACCAGGACAGCCCCTTGGCTCAACTCTTGTGACCTTTCCAACCCACTTCCTCTGACCAAATTGATCTCCTAGTCCAGTTTTGCTGAGGCCAGTCATCTGATTGGCTTCTCTGTTCCCCAAGAATCCTGCCTTTTCCCCCTGCAAATTCCTTCAGTCCTAGCTCTGGCAACCTCCCAGTTCCTAGCCCTCGTCACCCCCAACTCCTGCCACACCACAGAGCAGGGGAAGTTGTCCTATCTAAAATAGTTGCTAGGCAAGGCATGACTTTCCAGCACCAACACAGAGAAATCCATTATGAAGGCTTCAATAGCAACAATTTCACTGCTGTATCATACCAGGAACATTCATTTCACGCAGTTACCTAGTGTGGCTGGGCAAGCTAGTCATGTTCGGATGCCCAATAATAAGGCCACAGGGGTTAATGCCCTCAAGTAGTTAAATACAGACTACTGGTGTTTAGAAAACAAAAACAGGAATTTGCTACTTAAATATCAGCCTGGCTAATCTTAGACAGGAGGGAGTATACTTTAGTCAGCTAACAAATGTTATTTCTTACCAATATAGACAACAAAGTATAAGCCAGCGATTAGGGAGGCTTGTCAATAGGGATGCCAGAAAACAGGAAGTCCATTTCATGAAAAAGTCAAGGTTTTAACAATTGTTTTTGTTCTACATCAGAACGAAGCTGAGACCTTTTGAAATTTTTTCAGAAAAACAGAGAGAAACCACCCTCCCCAAAATAGCCAACAGCCCAGAGGCTGGGGTTCAAATTCCTGCTCTGCCTGATCGTCTCCTCCTACTCCATTATATAGTTCATCATAGGCCATACTTTTAGCTTAGGAAGCTTTTTATTGGCATTTACTACAAGCCTGTATGTTTGAAGCATCTCCTGTGTCTGCACTGTGGCACTGTGCGCTGGTTGTTGTTGTTGTTTTGGGGGGTGCGGGGAGTTGTGGTTTTTTTTGGTTGGAGACTCTAGTCAAAACATTGTAAAGATTCTGGGAGCTGATTGAAATGCCAAAGAGCAGGAGTTTTGTCCTGGCAGCAGATCATGCCATATGCAAATATCAGTAGATGATGATGATGACATGGATGTATGGGAATATGTAGATAAGAACCGCTAGGTCACTGAGATAAGGAAATCCCTTGGGATAGGGAGGCTACCACTAGTCTAGGGTCCCCATCTGAAATCTTGTTTTCTTCATCCATTTGTTGAGCCATTTGAAGTCCAGGATGGCTCTCACATAGACACCCACACCCCTCCTGTATGCTTATGGATGATGAAGAATATGAAGTTTAGCCCTTTCTTATGAGAGAATCATTCTATTCCTTCTCTATCCCAGAGGTGTGAGCTCTCATTGAGCACCAGCTTGTGGTTAATAAGGTTGCTCGAGGTGGGTGACTGGATGAAGATGGAATGGAAGGGGAACCCTAAGTTCAAGGGAGTAACTGAAATTCACTACTTGGGTAAAAGTGATTGTGAAATGATACATGTCATGATTCTAAGGAACGGAAGGAGTGAGGGTAGAAGAATAAGGACAATGGAAGAAATTCTTTAAAAAACTCAGAGAACTGCTAAGTAAAGGCCCATAGAAAGAAAATGGAAGGGAAAAAGGAGTTCAGGGGAGCCAGCAGTTTCTTCAACAGACAATTGTAAAGGCACAGCAGCAAACTATCCTGATGCAAAGGAAAGATAGGAAGAAGCAAGAAACCAATATGGCTCTATCAGAAACTCTTTAGTGGCCTGAAAATCAAAAGGGAATCCTACCAAACATGATCAAATTGAAAAAAGATGAGTACAAAAGAATATGCAAGGGACAAATATGTAGGGACAAAATCAGAAAGGCTAAGTGTGCTGGTGGATTAGGTCCAGAGGCCCCCTGCTGGAGGCTTCGTGGCCCGGTCTCACCCCACCCCAGAAAAGAGCAGAGGAGAAGTCCTCCAGGCAGCCTAGAGGGGCTGCTGGAGCAGCCAACCAGAGGCCAGGAGGGCTATATAAAAAGAAGCAGCAGTGAGAGAGCAGTAAGTTGCTGCCTGAAGCTGGAAGAGAGAGGACTGGGTTCCTGGCTGGCTGGAAGAGTGGCAGGACCACGGACAGCTCAGTGTGGGCAGGGCTGAGCCCAGGGAGGGCTGCCAAAGATCAGGGGAGTTAAGAAGGAGCTCCAGGCTGGTTGAGGGTACCGAGCAAGAACTGAGCCCAGAACTTAGCCAGATCAAGTGAGGGTCCTGTGATGGGCCCTGTTGGTCTGGTTAAAAATTGAGCCCCGGGGGCATGGAGAGGTGGGGGGATATTGAAAAGGACACACCAATGGAGGGTACTGCAATGGGCCCTGTTGGACTGTTATAGCAGTGTTTCCAGGGAGGAAGCCTTGGTGGAAGGCAAAGACTGTATACCCTGAGAGGGGTTTGTTTGTTCTGTTTCACGTACAAACAGTGTGTGTGACTCAGCCCTCTGGCTGAATCACTGAAGATCCCCTGAAGAAGCTATCGGATGGGGGGGCTCACAAGAGGTGGGTGCTACCCCATTACCGCAAACTGAGAAATTGCAGGTACATGCACTTGACTGGGGGGGGCACTCACAAGAGGTGGGTGCTCACCCTGTTACACTAAGGCACAAAATGAATTATACCTAACAAGGGACATAGAAGGTAATAAAAAGAAGGTCTATAAATATATTGGGAGCAAGAGAATGACAAAGGCACATGTAGGTCCACTGCTTAGCAGGGAAGAAGAGGTAATAACAGACAATACTACGATGGCTGAGGTATTTAATGCCTATCTTGCTTCAGTCTTCATTAAAAACTTTAATTGTGACCAGATGCTCAACACAATTAGTATTAACCACAAGGGGAAATAAATACCTTAGAGAAGAACATGATAAAGAATATTTAAATAAGTTAGATATATTCAAGTTGGCAAGGTCTGACAAAATTCACCGTGATGTATGTAAGGAATTAGCTGAAGCACGCTCAAAGCCTTTAGCAATAATCTTTGAGAACTCATGGAAGACAGGTGATGTCCCAGAGGACTAGAGAAGAGTAAGATTAGTACCTGTCTTTAAAAGGGGGAACAAAGAGGACTCAGGGAATCACAGCTCAGTCAGCCTAATTTCAATTCCTGGGAAGATACCGGAACAAATTATCAAACAACAAATCTGTAAGCAACCAGAGGATAATAGATTGATAAAGAATAGCCAACATAAATTTGCCAAGTACAAATCATGCCAAACCAACCTTACTTGATAGGGTTACAACCTAGTGGATATGGGGGAAGCTGTAGACATATCTTGATTTTAGCAAGGCTATTGACACCGTCCCACATGACATTCTCATAAGAAGACTAGGGCAATATGGTCGCTATGAAATTATTATAAAGTGGATGCATAACTGGTTGAAAAACTCAGAGTAATTATCAATAGCTTGTTGTCAAACTGGGAGGATATATCTAGTGGGGTCCCCCCCAGGGCTTCTCCTGAGTCTGGTACTATTCAATATTTTCATTAAAGATTTGGATAATGGAGTGGAGAGTACAGTCAAAACATTTGCAGATTACATTGAGCTGGGAGAGGTTGCAAGCACTTTGCAGGTCAGGATTAGAATTCAAAAAGACCTTGATAAACTGGAGAATTGATCTGTATTCAACAAGATGAAATTCAATAAAGATGAGTGCAAAGTACTGCACTTAGGAAAAATCAAATGCACAACTACAAAATGGGGAATAACTGGCTAGGCGGTGATACTGCTGAAAAGGAGCTGGGGGGAGGGATTTAGTGGACCACAAATTGAATATGAGCCAACAATGTGACTCGGCTGCAAAAAAGGCTAATACTATTCTGGGATATATTAACAGGAGTGTCACATGTAAGCTAGAGAAGATAATTGTTACTCTACTTGCTACTGGCAATGCCTTAGCTGGAATAGCATGTCCAGTTTTGGGTGCCATGCTTTAGGAAAGATATGGACAAATTGCAGAGAGTCCAGAGAAGAGCAACAAAAATGATAAAGGGTTTAGAACATCTCACCTTAAAAAACCTGGGCATCTTTAGTTTTTAGAAAAGAAGACTGGGGCAGGGGGGACTAACAACAGTTCGTATATGTCGAGGGCTGTTACAAAGAGGATGGTGAGTAATTGTTCTCCATCTTCACTGAAGGTAGGACAAGAAGTAATGGGTTTAATCTGCAGCAAGGGGGTTAGTTATGAGGCAAACTATCCTTATAGCTTGAAAGGTTAAGTACTGGAATAGGTTGTGGGGAGGTTGTGGCATCTTCATCATTGGCAATCAAGAAGAGCGTAGCTAAACACCTAGTCTAGGTATGCTTGGTCCTGCCTCAGCTAGATGACTTTCAAGGTCCCTTCCAGCCATGGGCAGAGGGTATAATAGGTCAGGGGAGGCTCAGTGTGGGGAGGCTCCTGCCGCAGCCACCAGATCCCTGGTTGCAGAGTTTAGGGGGCAAGTTTTTGCTTTATTATGCTCCGTTCAGGTCCTGGGGTGGCTGAGGAGGCGGTATGTGCTATTCAGCTGCCTGGGTTCATCAGTAACCTCCCTGGACTTGCGAGAGCTTACTGAGGAACCCAGGAGGCTGAGTAGCAAATACCGTCTCCTCAGCCACCCCAAAACCTGCATGGGACATATCAAAAGCATCTTTCCCCAGGGAAGTTTTGGGTCTGGTCAGAGGAGGCACAGTGCGGCTGGCCCGGAGCTCCTCCAGGCAGGTGGGGTGGGGGGTCTCAGGGCTTCAGCTGGACTGGGGCTCCTCCAGGCCCAGGTTGGGGGCTCAGGGGTTTGTCTGGGGGGGGGGCGCGCAGGTCTCTGGCCAAAGGGGGGTTGTGCTCGGGACTCCTCTGGGAAAGCGGGGGCAGGGGGTCTCGGGGCTCCGGCTGCAGGGAGCGGTGCGGGAGGAAGGGGCAGAGCCGGGGAGTAGCCTCCCTTAAGGGGGGGAGGGAGGGCTCCACCCGCCGCCCCTTCTTCCAGCCCTACATTTCTATGATTCTACTTCTTTCACCCACTTGTCCATGGTCAATAGAGACCAGTATTCTGAGAAGTGGGCTAGTCTGTGTTCTGCATGCAAATCAGGCTGGAGCTCCAGCCCATCATTGTCATAGTGAGCTCTTAGAGGTTGCTGTCACTTCTAGTTTTGCTGCCTGGTCCACATGTCCAGGGTTTCCCCTGACATACTGCTCTGCTTTCCTTTGGTACTTCTGTGTTAAGGATGGACCAAAAAAAAAAATGTTTCTGGCTGTGGGTGCTTGCTCCTCTCTGCGCCCGCCTCCCTGTGCAAGCAGTGGGTATGGCCTTGGGGCGGAGCAGCAGGAGGGTGGGCCTCGGGGCAGCGCAGGCAAGGCCTCTGGGGGAAGAGGCCGAGCAGGGGCGGAGACTTGGGGAAGAGCTGGGGATAGGGTCACAATCTGGGTGATGGGGGCCCACAAAAGATTAATCCGGCCCTGTGGGTGGTGACACCCCCCTCCCCATTTTTTTCAGTGAATGTTTGAGCTCCAGAGTATCCATAGAGTAGGTGCCTATGTTTATGACTGTTGTTGACCTAGTAGTCCCTTCTTGAGTCACTGTTTGGAGACAGGAAGGATTGCTTTGGCTTGGGTGCACTACTATCTGCTACTATCTTATTACATTCTCCAAACAGGAGAGAGCCTCTGAATATTGATCAGCACAGGGTTTGGAGGGGGCAACCAAGCTATGCCCCAAGGACATAGGTAGATGCACTGCCTGGCTGCTGAGCTGCATGCCAGTGCACTGGCCGAGAATCTCATCATGTCCGCTGGGGCATCTGTAACGAAGTCTGTTACTAGGGTTATTTTCTAAAGGATAGATTGGAGGCCTGGCTGGTCCTTGTCATCTTGGGCCTTATGGTCATCCAACCATAACAGTGTGACTCACGGAAAGGAGCTAGTAGCTAGGGCCACAGAGTGACGGAGGAAGCTTCAACATCTTTGAGGGTGGTTTCCACCTTTCTATCTGCTATCTCTTTAAGAAAGCTCTTGAGGATAAGATTATCATGCCCTTTGCTAATGACACCCCACCACCTTTGGAATGTCTGTGATGGCATTTTTGGCCCCTTCTATTTTAGCTGTGTGCTTATACACTTTCCTTTGTTAGGATATTCCCATTCCTCCCCAATCACTTCCTCAAAGGATGGATGGGAGTTGGCTAAGACCCTGATCTGGATGGAGCTGCAGATGCCAGTTTCCTCCACAATATCAAATGTGGCAGGAGGGGGGCAGGGAATTTTTGTTGCTTTTTGTCTTTGTTCTGCTCTGAGTCTGAATCAGAAAGCTCACCATCCTCAGAGGATATGGAGTCTGAGTCCAAGGAGAAATCTCTTTTTTTTCCTTCCCCTTTTGTATTTCCTGTGCTTTTGTGGCTCTTTTTGCCTGGTTTGCAGGGTTCATGCATGGCTGTGGCCAAGGTGGGGGAAAGTCACTTGCAGCCATTTTTATTAACAGCCTTTTCCCCTTTTAGATGTGGCTTCTGCGCTCCAGGCGTTGGCAGGGCAAGGGTCGTGAGGCTGTGAACAGGCAGGGCATAATTTGCCTCCTGTATAGGGGTGACCAGACAGCAAATGTGAAAAATCAGGAGAGGTGGTGGGAGAGTAATAAGAGCTTATATAGAAAAAGACCCAAAAATTGGGCCTGTCCCTATAAAATCGGGACATCTGGTCACCCTACTCCTGTAAATGCTGCCATGCTTACAGAATACTGCTTTGATTTAGCCCAGTGCTTGCAGGACAGCTCTGCCGTTGCTTGGGGAAGAGGGCAGGCAGAGGAGTCCCAGGCAAGAGGTACTGCAGGAGCAGATATGGGTGGCTAATGCCAGCATGCTGCCAATTACCCAATCCAGAGCGGGAAGAGAAGGAAAGAATATATTTACTTGGCTACTACCCAAAATACAAATGAAAATAAATCTGGCAAAGGAAAGGAACTAAATACGGCAACACTTACTGCTGCCATGAGAGCAAAACTTGAGGCTGGAAGCAGACAAGGGCATGTATCCAGCACGGGCTATGCTGCAATACTAAACCACCTCCAGAGCTGCAGAAAGGCAAGAACAACCTGTCTGTCACAGAACCATGGGAGATGCTGGGCTGCAGAAAAGGTAGCCCTTTTTGTGCAGACCTGAGATCATCGGGGCGTGGGAAGCAAGAGAAAAGGCATGGGGCAATCAAGTTTCCCTTTGTCCCTTTCCTGTAAGCCTACATCAGGGCAAAACGCTTAGTGACACTTAGTCTCCTAAGGCTCACCGTGGGGGCTGCTAACTGGTGGCTACCATCACTTTCCTGGGCCATGGTCTCATTGAGGACCCAAAGTCAATAGCAGTCCTCAACCTAACACAGGCCTTAAAAAGCCTAACACTCATGTTTGGTCCTGTTAAAGGGAAGTGGGGTGAGCAGGGCCATGTGGATTCAGGAGACCCCTCCTCCCATCCTCAAAAAAAAAAAAAAAAAAGCTTATATGAAAAGGACAGGGGGTGGGCAGTATGAGACTCAGAAAGGGATGGGGATGAAATTGAAGGAGAGGAAGCAGCCATAAGTCTCTTAAGGCCTCCTATGGGACCATAGGAGGACCTGATAAGCATCACTGACGCTCACTAGTGCAGTGGTTTTCAAACTGTGGGTCACGACCCAGTACTGGGTCACGGCGGCTCTGGTCAGCAGCACCGGCTGGGCTGTTAAAAGTCCTGTCAGCGGTGCTGCCCAGCTAAGGCAGGCTAGTCCCTACCTCTTCCGACACTGCGCTGCGTCTCAGAAGCGGCCAGCAGCAGGTCTGGCTCCTAGGTGGGGCATGCTACAGGGCTCTATGCACTGTCCCCATCCCAAGCACCGGCTCCGCACTCCCATTGGCCAGTTGCTGGCCAATGTGAGTTGGGGTGGGGGGGGCGGTGCCTGCAGGCTTAAAGCCACTTGCCTGCCTGCGCCTAGAAGCCAGACCTGCTGCTGGCCGCTTCCAGGGCACAGCGCAGCCCGCAGCGTCAGGACAGGCAGGACGCCTGCCTTAGCACCCCCGCTGCACCGCTGACTGGGAGCTGCCTGAGGTAAACCTGCACCCCAACCCAGCACTGAATCCCCCCCAAACCTGGAGCCCCTTCCTGCACCCCAAACCCCTCATCCCCAGCCCAGACCCCCTCCTGCACCCCAATCCCCTGCCCCAGCCCACAGCCCCCCACACACACCCTGACTCCCTCATTCCTGGCCCCACCCCGCAGCCCTCACCCTAACCCTCTGCCCCAGCCCTGAGCCCTTCCTACACCCCAAACTCCTTCTCCCCAGCTCTATTGGGTCGCAGGCATCAACAATTTTCTTCCATTGGGTCGCCAGAAAAAAAAGTTTGAAAACTACTGCACTAGTGCAACCAGAGGGGCTCATTGTTAAAACCACTCACCTCAGTTACTGTAATGCTCTGCTTTCTTCTCTATCCAAGTCAGCATCATCCCCCTTACACTCCTTCACTTCCTACTTCCCCAGATTGAATACAAACTCCTCCCACTTTCAAAAACAGATTGCACTTTTGTGTGTTTTATGCTTCTCCCCAAATGTCAGTTTCATCTCCTCTCTCAGCTTCCCAACATTGCTTATACTGTTCCTTATCCCTGAGATAGTCTCCTTCTAGTTGACACCCCTTGCCGCCTTGACACCAGCAAGTGCTGCACTTGTTCTTTATCTCATCCTAGATAGTTTAACCTTTGAGATAGGGAACATGTCTCACTGTGTTTTGGAAAATGCTGCATAAATTGTGTGCTTTACAAAAGTTTGGGCCCATCCACTGTAAGAGGGAAACCTGGCCTGCTTCAGGAAGGGGAGTGAAGAGGCTGCCCCCTGTGGCTTCTAGGTTCCTGAGACTGTTCCAGCATAGCATGCTGGCTCATCTCCCTACAGTTTAGGGAACAGATTCAAAAAGGTGTGATATTATCTAATGGAACAGAGGCTGTGTCAGGAACAGCTGTGTAAATATTGGCTGAAGCTCTATTTAGGAGGTAGCCTTGGACTCTTCTTCCCCTCCAAAGGCCATAGAGCACTCTACCTCAAAAGAGTTAGATAGTCTGATCTAAAGAACCCTCCACTCCCCCTGTTTCTTTGATGTGTTACAAGCTTTACCTTCCTCACGTGGTGAAGGAAGAGCCTAGCTCTAGCAGAACCTGGCTGGGAGCCTTCAGTACAACACAGGGAAGGTTACCTACTATAAGGAGACAATTAGGCATTATGTTACCCCCACAAGTGGAATGTTTTCTCTCTCTTCCCTTGTCAATGAAAATATTGGTAAGCCAGACTGAAGCAAAAGGAGCCTGCCTTTTGGAGAGGAAGGCGACTGAGATGAAGGTCCTCTTCAGCGATTGGTGCATCTGTTTTTGATAGAAGAGTAGCTCTCCCAGTGGTGGTAGACTGAACAGTATTCTTCATAGGAAATGCTGTTTTATAACTTTTTCAGCATAGGTGTAATGGAATCACTTATTTCAGTACAACCCGCATCAGCTTTCAGTCACTTTTACACATGGCCCATGCAGCTGGCAGGCAAGGGCAGACATCTTAAGGAATGCCTGCTCCTGTTAAAAGTAAAATTAAGTTTCTCTAATTCATTTGAACATTCCCTGTAGTTATTAGATCTCACTCAGTTGAGGTAGTACTGTAAGTATTTTAAGAGCCTAATTAGCTCCCATTTACACTAGAAATAAAACATTAGCTAGAATCCTGTTTAATAGTTCTTGCTCCAGAAGTCACAGTAGAGACCAGGCTTACCCATATTGTAAAGGGGTTGTTAACACAATAATATCTCTAAACCCTCTGTAATACTGAAATCACAGCAAACACTGCACTTCACTAACAGTGTTAGTACTTCTCCAGTACAAGCTATTTTAACACAGCTTGAACTATAGTACAGGCACAACAAGACATACTGCAGGATGACCAGATGTCCCAATTTTATAGGGACAGTCCCGATTATTGGGTCTTTTTCTTATATAGGCTATTATCCCCCACCCAGTCCCGATTTTTCACACTTGCTGTCTGTTCACCCTAGCATACTGTGTTGTAAGCAGCAGGGCACACACTAGACCTATTCAATTTAAATTGCTTCTATAAATAAAATGTGTATTTTGAGTAGTTTGGTTTTCTCTCGTGATCCAGCCACATAAATCCATGATTTGAAATACGTAATTGTTTTAGAACCGTCTCCCATGGTAGAATCAGGATCTTAGGAAGAGGGAGATGTTGCGAAGAGGATGTCCTTTTATGAAGTTAACCAACTGTTTCATATTTCCCTTACAAACATGAAATAGTGCATCAAAGAGGAAACTGAAGTACTAAAATCAGCTAGTACTAGATCTTAAATAAAAAGTACCATTTAAATAATTGTATTTAGTACACTAATGTATATAGTAGGATAAGATATTAGAATTTCAATTTCTAATGAAAACACTGAAGCCTTCAAGGATGAGAGAAATTCTCCAATGCTACCCAATGCATTTTTCTTTTGTGCTGCTCTAAAAGATATCCATCTTCCTCGTCATTGTTTCTCTAAGTAATTCTCATTAAAATTAAAGTTACAACTGAGTTCAGCCAACTAGAATTGGGCCAAGATGCAATTTAGCACTATAAATTAAAGCAATATGGATTACAGATGACCAGAAGGGAGACAGTCAGTCAACTTTAAGCTGCATATCTCCAACTATATGAAGAAATCTTTAAGGCAGAGTACATCATTTCCTGAGAAAGATTTAAAACTTAAAAGTTTCTTTGGAATCAGAGTGAGCCAAATGGCTTTCTGCTATACAGGCACAGAACAGTGAGATCAAAAAGGTAACAAAATACTGACAATAAGTTTCTGTCGTGCCTAAGAACATGAACACTCAGAGTCCAAAATCTGTAACTTTCATAGTAATGAATTTTAATAAGATTAGAGAGTAGCTGCATTGGGCGGAATCGTGTATTGATACAATGTTTATGTCCCCCACAGATTTGTTTCCCTGCAGAACAATGACTTCTGAGTGGGGAATAAAGGGAAGCCCCAAGAGCAATCATATGCCCCTCCCCAGCAGCACAGGCAGGTTGGATCAGGCACCCGGAGCAGCAAACAGAGATGTAAATCACCACCAGCGGTGTGTGAAGGGGTGTGCAGTCATGCGTGAGAGAGACACACACACACACACACACACACACACACACACACTCTGTCCCTCTCGCTATTGTGACACACTCGGCCTGGAGGGGCCAAGCTTCAGGGTGTGTCTGAGAAGGTAGGCATGGTGCAGGCTGTCCCCTCAGGCAGAGTAAAACCGAGCAGCCTGCCTGCTTTGTGAACTCCCCCAGGAGTATAAAACAGGTGTAAAACTGTTAAGGCTCCTTTACATGGCCAGAGCGGTGTGAAGGACAGTATGGCCTTATAAATGCTTATGGTGATTAGAACTGGTCTAAATTTTTGGACTGAAAAATGTATCAAAATGTGCTCCATGAACTGTTTGCTACTGACCTTTCTAGAGATGGTCAATAGCTAATATAAATTGAGAGTTTGATTCCCTGACCCTCACTTGCTGTTCAGTTGCCTATGATTAACACTGAGAATATGGCTGCATATATTTGCTGACTAATAACTAGAAATAAAGGGTCATGGCTAGCTACATTACTATTAGGCAAGCGGGTTTGGGGATTTCCTCCAATGCTCCCCATTCTCCTCCATCCATTGTATTGTAGTTTAAATAAAATTACCTAAATAATTGAAACCAGCATGATTATAGTGTGTTATTTAGACAAAATATGCAGAATTTTAAAATACCATGCACAGAATTTATTTTTTCCCCCCCATTAGTAGTGTTTCCCTGAAACAGGGCATACATAAAAATGCCATGGATGCTATCATTCATTAATGAAGTTTTAAATGCATTTTGGAAAAATATTGATGTAGCACATGCTAAAAACTTGCATACTGAGGCTTTTTATATTTTGAACACAACAAAACACAGATTGTATTTTAATTTCCTACTGTATGGTCTACATCAGATTCATTCAAAACTAAATAGTTTTGAGCACTTCTGACTTTGTCTAACTAAAATAGAGATTGGATTTATTGTTATTTTATTTTTTTCTGATGCTGCCTTACCAAAACAATAAATGTAATAACCAGTCTTTTTGAATGGGCAATTATTTGAAGTTTTACTTGTTTCTACAAATCAGGTGTATAAGTATGTGGAAGAACAGAATCTTTCCATTGCCCTGGTTTAGGACCGTATTTTTTCTACTTAAGGCAAGATTACCTTGGCGCTTCCAAGAATCACAAACCTCACGAAAAAATAATTGTTAGACTGATGTCATGAAACACCTCCCCTCATTTCCACATTTGAGGATAACCTACCTTCCCATTTGTGATCAAATCATCTCTGTGGCACCTGTACAAATTACTTATATGGAAAGGTAATAGTACAGGAGGGGCCAATCTTACTGACACTGTGAACCACATAAAATAATCTTCAGACGTTTGTCCGTGTCTTGTGACTGTCATCCTGCCCACGGGGTGGCACCTGCCAGGGCATGGGGCTTCTCGCGAGGCTAAAGCCATTAGACCCACCACCCTGCAGGGCAGAAGCCTCTAGTCCCACCACCCCTGCCGCAGGGCAGAAGCCCGGAGCTCTCCCCCTCCCCGTCCAGTCTGGGAGGGGGAGAATGGGGAGGTGCGTGCAGGGCTCCACAAGCCGCACTTTAACTGTGAAAGAGCTACATGTGGCTCATGAGCCACAGTTTGGACACACCTATAATAGTATTTAGCTGTGTAATTTGATTTGGCACATGGATACAAGGGAGGTAGCTAGTACCACGTGACCTATCAGTTCCAGCAAATGCTTGTCAGTTCACTGGAGTGGCAGAAATATCCCATGTTGTAGTGTATGTCAGGAGGACCTTTCTCCATGTCCTATATCATTAAAGGGTAGAATTATGGAATTTAAAAATGCCAGCTTCTATGACGCAGTATCTTGTACTTTCCAGGGCTGGAATAAGTGGGGGAGGGTTAGCTCAGTGGTTTGAGCATTGGCCTGCTAAACCCAGGGTTGTGAGTTCAATCCTTGAGGGGGCCATTTAGGGATCTGGGATAAAAATCTGTCGTACTTGGTCCTGCTAGTGAAGGCAGGGGACTGGACTCGATGACCTTTCACGGTCCTTCCAGTGCTACGAGATAGGCATATCTCCATATATATTAAGTGCTGTCAGTGGTGACTGTCAAAACATGATAAAGTGTTTGTATCTGTGGCAGGAGGAGGAAAGATCTTTTGCGGATATGAAAAATATTTCCCAGTCACAATAACTGTGACTATCTCAATCCCATTTTCATGTGATTAATAGAGAACAAATAATAAAGACAACAGCTTTCTTAAAAGTTAACTTATATTCAAAATATCTTTGTATAAACAACTAATACTACAGAGTAGTATCTTAATACAAAACAGTTCAATATTAACTGTTCTTTAAACTGTTAAACTTTATTATAAATTAAAATTTCTTTACAAAAAAATTGCACATAATAATTGACCACTCTTTTTTCTGATGCACTGGCATTTGCAATAGTTTCTTTAATCTTCAAGTTTAATAGTCTCTGCCATGAGTCCAGAATGCAGAAAGGGCAGTAAACAGCCCTCTTAGAGCCTTCAAGTGCAAGAAGCATACTTGTGGCCCTGGCAGTTACGCTTTCCTTAAGAGCGGCTGCTTTTGTTTTAAATCCTGTAATGAAAAAAATCTCAAAAAGGTTTAAAAAAGGAAAAAAACAAAGTGGACTGCTTGCTTTTTACTGTAAACACAGTCCAGTACTTAACCCCAAACACAGATCTCTCAGGCATCAGCGAGAGTGTCAAGTGAATCAGGAACAGCACAAGATAAAGAAAAAGGAAAATAAAAGGAAAACATTAAAAAAATAATGTCTGTCATTTTGATTAACTATACTTACGTACATGATGTTATGAGATTCTGGCAGGGCCCAGAAGCAGGCCAAACAGGGAGTTCAATTATCCAGAGAGAGAGAGGAGGGTCATGTTAATTGTTTCCAGGTTCAAGGAAAGCAGATTGGAGACTTGATATACTCAGCAATGCTCATCTGCCTGACACAGAGCTTAGGCATGGATCAGCCTGAAGAATCATTCAAATGATTTGGCATTTAATAGGACTTAGGACTGACTGCACCCAGCGTTCAGTGATTCTTGCTTTCTGTTCTGTAAGTGTTTAAATTTAAAAGCTCATCTAGGCTGACTCCAACCTCTTGGCACTTGGAAACTAGTTTTCTCAGGTTATCAGTTTTACCTCCTCCTGATGCTTCAAACAAGAGTTGCTGTAAGAGATGGGGAAGCAGATATAAGATTTAGCCAGAGCTTGAGCATCACCACATCTATGGATATGGGATATGCAGAAAATTTATATGAAACCTCAAAGTGAAACATAAGGAGAAAACATTACATCTTTCCACAGTGTTGCACATAGAGGTAACTTCTGAAAGGCTCTCTGATATAAATGATGGACCTGTAAAATAAAAACAAATACCATGATAGTGCTACTCAATGTATTCAGAAAATACAAAAACATTTAAAGCACACAGAACTGTCTCAATAATATTTCTGCGTACAAAAAAATAATCTCATAAGAAAATGTAGGTTGCAAACTCAAGCAGTCAGAAGTTAGGAAATGCCAGATTTAAACCTGCCTGTGCTTTAATTCTGATCCTTAAGTGCACATTAGTATGATTAATTACATACTATTTTCTCCATAAAACCCCTGCCTCTGTCATTGCACAGGAGGCATGATGCTCAGGGAATGAAGCAGATGTTCAATATCTTTTTTTCCTCATCATTCAATGTGTGGTCCCATGTCTTGCTTACTACATACCATCCAAATCCAGCACTGCATACAGAATTAACTGCCTCATGGGCTTTTGTGTATGGCATTCATCATTGTATTATCTGTCTCTCAAACATTAATGCATTCACTTTCACAACTCCCCTGTGACACAGAATATTATTATTCCCATTTTATAGTTAGGAAATGGAGGAACAGGGAGATTAAGGCAAAGTTTATGAAAGTCCCCACCAATTTGGGGTGTTTGAGTGACTGAGCCTCAAACTGAAACAACTAGTCCATTTCTTGAGATTATGTTGCACTTTTAGAGCAGGCTATGTTTAAATCACTGTACAGACATTAATCCACAGAACACCTCTGGGAGGCAGATGGATAAGCGTTATTCACATTTCACGGGTAGGGATTCTTTGTCTGTCTAAGTGCCATGTCAGAGGGAATCAGTGGCAGAACCAGAATCAGAATTCAGGACTGCTGTAATGAGATGCTGGGGAGGGCGCATGAGCAGTGCTACTGGACTATTAAAAAGTATTTTTGGCCAACCATATAGCGAGCCTACAAAAGTTGATGGCATTTCTCAGTAGGTTTGGATGTAACGTGATAACTTTTTGATCAGATGTGGCATTTACTTCCAAATTTCAGGGAATATTGAAAATCAAAAAACGGGGAAGTGCGGGGAGACCAAACCTCCTGGCCTTTGGTTAGCGACCCAGAAAATTCAACCAGGTCTACATAGGTATGTCTACACTGCAATTAGATACCTGTAGCAGGCTCAGGCAAAGGGGCTATTTTATTGCAGTGTAGACATTTGGGCTCGCTCTGGAACCTCCCATCTTCCAGGGTCCTAGAGCCCAGGCTTCATTGCAAACCTGAATGTCTACACTGCAATTAAACAGCCCCTTAGCCCAAGCCCCAGTCAGCTGGCACTGGCCAGCTGTGGGTTTTTAATTATAGTGTCGATATACCCTGTCTACAGACCAAAGAACTAGTTGATGGCATAACAATACACACCCATCTCAGGTCTGGCCATCCTCCCAAGAGTAGAATATGTTGACACTCTGAATGACTCTCCCAGCCAGAAAGAAATGAAACTGGGGGGCACACAGAAACCTGGCAGGAGACTGGAGGCGGGGGCAGAGTTCCTGAAATGTCAAGGAGGTGGTCTAGGGAGGGTGTTGCAGGGAGTCCCTAATGTCTGCAATGAGCTTGGCCTACAGAAGATATGAAGTATGTGACCCTCTAGTTAGTGTTCTCCTCAAAACAAAGTGTGCTGTGTGAAATAAAGTCAGCCAATGACTAACCTGACCGGCTTCACTACCTAATCTGAACTGAATTTCAAGAGGCCAGCAGACACCTCCCTGACACCAGAACTATACCTCTGCCAATTTGATGTCCCACTGCAAATTATGGAGGTAATAGAGCTCTTCAAAAAGGATCGAATTTTCATTTTATTTATAATGAAAATTTTTTAAGCAACATACGAATTGGTGTCACTGCTATAACACAGTTTTTCTTTCAAACATTGTTAGAAGTATTGTTACTCCCACAGTTCTTACTATATATTATCTTGAGCACAAATGAAAAACATACCCAGCACATTGTGATGCAAGCACAAGTACTGCTGAAATACTTAATTTCAAAAAATGAGCTGCCAAAAATATTCCTTGTATTTTAAGTATCTGTTTCTGGTTTATGCCCAGAACATTTCAACTACCCCAAAATCTTAATTGTATAAAATGGCCTATGCTCTGTGTGCAGCCAGGTACACGGATAGTTTCACAGAATTTTCTTTGTTAAAACCGTCAGTTGCAAAGTTGACTTACCTCTCTCTGTCCCTTTAGAAAGCACTCGGCAGCAATGGCTCTGAGAAAAAGAAATACACAAAAATAATTTACCCATGCATAGAATTAAATGCCATTGTTGGCAGAATATTGATTGTGGGATGGGATTACAAACGCCCTGAAAGTAACAGACTAACTTCCAATGACGATAATCTATAGTGAAAAGGAAGAGGAAAAAAAAAAAAAAAAGTAGCCATTTTTTAAAACAACCTTACATGAGCAAGACATTTCAGTGGTTCCCCATTATGAACAAACACTGAAGAAAATGATCAGTTGAGCATCACTGGATAATGGAGATTATTGCTATTGTGATATATAAAAGGGAGGGTAGAGAGGAGGAGGAGACAGAAGTCAATAATTTAATAATTATAATACATTTTCTATATTTATCCAAACAATTGCCTATATATTTTTTCGACATGAAAACTAAATGACTCATTTTACATTTAAACTGTCAGTACCTCTGCTTGTATCAACCAACTGCTGAAAGTCTAAAAATAATGGAAAAAAAGCCTTCCAGTATAAATCCAATTTGAAGGACATTTCAGATTTACCTTTGTGATGCAAACCTTATAAACAAAAGTAATATCTATGAAAACAGGTTTATGATTGTTGCATTACATTTTCCAGATGGCCAGGCATGTTGGGATATTATATGTAAACATCTTGGCTTGCAGTTTCAGTATCTGAACATTGTTCTCTTCCCAAAGTTGTTGAAGCAGCCTGTAAAGGACATTCAAGAGAAATAAGTACAGCTCTTATCATAAGGAATACAAAAATATATTAAAGATACAACTATGTTGATCTAAGGTATGCTGCACATAAGTGCAGCATAGTGACACCACCAATTTTTAGATCAGCTGAAAAAAGTTATTGGAGGCAAACATTTAGGGAATCACAACAAAATGTGTGGTCAGGGATACATAAAGCATCCTCTTGGTACACGATGAGGTCAGAGGTCAAAATTTTCGTCTCCAGCATGTGTGAGGTGGGTATACATCTCCAAGAAGAGTGGTATGCTAAAGAGCTCCAAATGGCAGATACAGCTTTATATGTTCACGTGTCTAGGAGCTAACAGCATGAAATCAGATCTCTCTACATCCAATCTATAAATACAGACACTCCTAGCAGAGGATACAAGGTCTACATAGGTAGCAAACATTTCTAGTAAGTGCATCCCAGCAGTACCATTATAAACAGGTTTTGGTGAGGAATTTATTTCGTGGCTAAAAAAAAAAAAAAATCCAGCCATTTAATCTTGTGTGTCAGTTAAAAAATATTAAAAGATTTCAGGCCACTGATCCATAACAAGGAAAAGGGAGAGCTCTGGGATTTCTCAGTCTATGAAATAAGAAGCTGACCATTTGAGCTATAGATGTACATGACAAATAATAATGCCTTCTTTAGAGCTATGCCCAGCCTGAGTAAATATGCATTTTGAAACATTTCATAAATATGAATCATTCCCATCTGTTGCATCAACTGAAAATTCTTATAAACAGGAAAGAAGAAATTAATGACCTAATTAAGAATTTGTCTTTATTTAAAAAAAAAAAAAAAAAAAGGAACAAATTTTAAGTTAAGGTTCAAACTAACCCTGTCACACACTAACATATCTACATATTCTTTGTCCTCTGTTGAAGCAACATTTTGAATAGACAGTGGTTGTATGTCTAAAAAAAAAACCTAACTCTTCCCTAGTGTTTCTCTACTCACCCCAAATCAAGAGAGTCTGGAGCTCCTAGCCTTCTGACCACACACCCCAGATAGCACTATGAAAGTTACCAATAATTCTTGCAAGTCACTTTTTAGCCCTTCTGTAGATGGAACAGAATTCTGTCAGGCATTGGGAAACAACTGGTAAGATGCCAAAATGCCAGGGTGTTCTTCGGCAGGATGCAGCAAAGGAGTACTTGCAGTTTATTAATTTGTCCCCTTTTCAAACTCCTACATTCACTGGTCACCACAACAATACTTTTCTTTATTCTCTATCGTCTATTATATTAAAAGATGTTCATACCAAGGATTTTTTTTTAAGAGGAGTTTTACTTGTATTCTGGCCGATACATGGATATACTGAACCTGAACCTCTGCTTTTGCTAGACTCTTATACAAAGAACTTTATCCAAGTTTTGGGTGTGTGGTTTTTTTTTTTTTAATACATTAAATTCCCAACTGCAACAGTGCGAACTAATCTTAAGAGATATAGAACTGGTTAGCAATATAAACCCTTAAGTTTATTTTCCTACCTCAGTGCAAGTCCAGGATTGGTAGGCATAGAAGAGCAAAACCGTTCCAAGGTTTTGGAATGCTGAGACTTTGGAACACAGCTCAAATAAAAGAAAATTACCTGTAAAATTCAAAGATAAAAGTGAATCCAATTTAAAAGGGTATGAATTCTATCTAGTTGCTTGTAATTATGATGAGAAATGTAATTATTGGAACATGAATCTTAAGCATGAACCTTAATCTTAACAGTAACTGTTTATTTGGGAAAAACAATTACTATATTTTGCCTAGAAATTTAAAAATTAAACTGAACAAAATCTCAAGTCCATTACAGTAAAGCTTCCCCCAGCCTCCAGAAAGAAATTTGGTCCTCAGATTAGCAAAGTCACAATTACTATTGTAAAAAAAAATTAATAAAACTCAAATAGCTGATGCTAAAGATGAGGATGCTTTCAGCTTCAAACTTCATGGGTAAAATTTTCAAAAGCAGCTACTAGTTACTCTGGCACTTTTGAAAATTTTACCATACGCGTATAACACTATACGCTTTCCCAATTAAAAAGACACACACACACACACACACCCATCCAGCAGGATTTCCATTCAAATTTAGCATCTTCTGTCATAACTGTATAAATACAAGTTTTGAACAATTTGCTCAATGTCCTTCACAGCAATGGCACAGGGTGCTCTACAACTAAACAATAAGGCCATATACTTAGCTGGTGTAATTAGTCATAGTTCTGTTGAAGTCAGTGAACTATATCAATGTACACTAGCCAAGTAAACATATGAAATCTCTTACTGCACGGCGAAGGAGATGGCATGGAATCGTTTAATTAGTAGATAGTAAGTAATACATTAGTATATAGTGTTATTCAGCCAAAAATTCCTTATGCTTTCACTTCATAGATACGTGTGTCCTAATGCAGTACACCATGAAATTACTTGTTCTGTCCTGAAACCGTTCTGAAGGAAGCATTTCAGATAGTTATTTAGGTAGAATTGCCCTCTGAGTGCTCCTGGTTCTTCTATCTTGCTGATCATTCTTTAAGAATATTTCAGGGACTCTTACTCTCTCCTTTCTTGTTGCTATCCCTTGAGATTCTGTGCTGGCTCCTCTTTTACACGTGGACCTTATCCACTCCCATTAATTTTAACTACCACCTCTATGTAGATAATTCCCAAAACTACTTCGTCACACTCTTCCCTCTTCACATTCATTTATCTCCAACCATCTCTCAGACATCCCATCTTGGATGTCTTGTTGCCACTCCACACACCCTCCAAAATGGTCTCTATACCTTCTAATTTTGCTGAACCGCCCCCTTAAAAAAAAATAAAGTCACAACTCCAGTACCCTTCCCATCTCCCATATTACAGCCACCCTCTTTGTAGACTTTTTCAACTGCACACTCTGAAGTCTCTCCTTCGTCTCATGACCAAAACAGAAACAAAAAACACCGTTTTCCTCTCTGCAAACACACACATCCACCCCAATCAAATCCTGCCTTAACTACTATAACTTTCTCTTTAGTCTTATCCTCTTCTCATCTCCCCAATTTATTTTTAAAATGTCATTGCTGATGTAATATTGCTGTCCTGCTGGTGTAGAGCAACTTCCTCCTTGAGGCTCTTCACTTTTTGTGTTTCACTGCATTTTATTCCAGCTCAACCTCACCGTTCAGAACACATATAATCTTGTTACCAACAATATTTCTGTTCTAATTTCTTCCTTCTCCTACCACTCTTCCAAACAACTTTTTCCATTTATCTTTATGCCCTCTATGCTAAGAACAGCCTCCCTTGTTCACTGCTTATTCACTCGCCTCCCTAAATTCACATTTTTTAAGAAACTGAGAAATGCGAAGAGAAAATATAAGCTTGGGGTGCTCTAATGCAATAAGTTAGTTAAGAACATTTGCTAAAAGGTCATTAGCAATACACATTTTTACATACAATTGATTACTGAAAATTCTTACCCTATTATGAAACTCATAATTGGTCCAGTAATCAGCAGTGCTAAAAGGAATAGGGTATCGGGTGGGTACTGTAACTAGACATCTGTTCACTAGATCAGTAAAAAGCTTGAATTCTTGAACGTTATTGTTGGATCCAACAACTTTGCTATTGAGAAAAACAAGATAACTGCAAAAAAAACAAAAGAAAAGAAAACCACATTGACACTTCCAAAGGCCTTAGTTTTACAACTGTGAAATCAGGTAGCTTTCCCTCCCTTCAGTTAAACTTACTCCATCCAAATGTTCTGTACTGTTTCCTGTTGCATCACTGCTCCTAGAGCTGCTTCATAAGCATCCAATGCTTCACCAACACTTGCATGAAGAGACTGGCATAAACTGTTTGTTTTAAAAGTTAAAAAACAACATTATGCCTTAGTGGGTTTGCTCTTATCTTGTACATTAAATAAAGGAGAGAAGGACAATGGAGAGTTTAACATTCCACAAAGGAAGAAGTGAAATAATTAATGCTGCTAAAATAAGCCCAATTTCAATGTCATCAGTCAAAATTTATAAAATGACTAATCTTACAGCAGTTAACGATAGTTATAAATAATAGTAATAGTTTGTAAACTAAATAGTTATTTATAATGCATTTAAATAAAGATTAGAAGTTTCTCTTACCTGTACATTTCTACTCTTGAAAAGTACCTTTCTTTCTGCCAATCCTTACCTAAGAGTATTCTCTGACTGCTGCAGACTGGAGACAGGTGACCAGAGCTTCCCTCTGGAAAGCTCCAGAACAATGAACTTCGAAAAGGTGTAATTAAATGTACACTTGAGAATATCAGACTGTGATTGCTAGTTAAACACTAAAGGTTCAGAAACAACACTGGAGGGAAAATGGTAAACAGCAAATATATTGACACCCTCCCCCAAGAGGAAGAAATAAAATAATGACAATGATCAATAAACATTTAATATTGTTTTTCTGCTCCCGGAAGGGGAGGATTAGACTGATGGACAGAACTTTTCCAAGAACAGATATTAACAGATGAGACATTTCTGCCAGACACTCACCCACCAATCTATGCTTAGGGGTTTAGGTAGGAGTTTGCAAAGGAGAAGTCTTTGCCTAGGTAGATAAGGAAAAAAATGCATCCAGAAACTGGGGGGGGGGGGGGGGGAGGGGGACGGAAGAGTATAGAAATGAAATATAGCTAGATAGCTAAATGAGCCCTCTGCCACAGCATGGAGAGTTATGTCAAAGGCAGCACAGTGGATAACCAAATGCCCTGTGTATAGTACTTGGAGAAGGTGTGAACAAAGGACCAAGTCACTAGTCACAAAAGTCACATGCTCTTTCCAAGTAAATGTTGTTGCTCCTTGATCCTTTCAGGTTTTGGTATTTCCACTTTGTGTGATTGTATAATACAGCAATGCACCTGGCAAGATGAACTTTGAAATCATTTGTCCTTTGCACCTGAAAAGGAAAGAGGCACCTGCTGACTTCCTGAGTCCATCCATCCTTTTGAAGATTTGTCTTCATAGCTCAGCAGGGAATAGGTAAAGATACTGTACTGCTCAACTTTACCAAGAAGGCTGATAAAGCGCAATGATTCTCCTTGCTGAAATTATTCTCAGAAACATCAATCGTGGATAGGAAATAAGATACAGACTTATATGAATGGATGGTCTGTGACTACATGATGTACAAGGCTTCTAAAATGGGTGTTTCCTAATCTTGGCAGGCATGGATTGTTTTTATGATTCAAGAAGCTAAAAATGTTTATGTGGAACGCAAGACTGAGCTCACTGTCCAGACAGCAAAATTATCCATAGGTGCTTGATGAATCTTCAGTATACTTGTTCCCAATGCCAAAAGGGATGTGTTGTCCTGAATAAAATTCAGGATATACTGAATCCTGGTGCATATTAGTTGTATCCTGACACACTGTTCTTTTTTGAGTTTTATTTATTATTTGTATCGTGGAGGCCTCATTGTACTAGGTACTGAGAGAGATGCAAATTTCCTTCTCCAAACAGTTTACCATCTAATCTGAAAGAATGCAACTAATGCAGCTAGGTAAAACAGCAGATGTACATTTTGAGAGGAGGATTTTAATTTTTGCTGGCTTCAAAGAAACCTTCCACCAGATAAGTAAGCATTCATTTGGAGAGTTATTCCTGACTCAGCCTCTCTATTCAAAAAGCCATGCAGTCAATCATGTAGATGGCATAAAACCAAACCATGAAGTAGGCTTCTTATATGACAGCACAAGAGAATATTCCATTGACACTGCCTATACTAAAAGAAGGGTCCTCTTTGGCTGTCTGGATGTTACCATGACAACTAGTATCTTCTCCTGGCAAATCTTGAATATCCTTGCTTTCAGAGGGAACAGTAGAAAAAACAAAGTAGATCATAAGTGCATGACTGGGATCTGTCACCTTTACACATCGCCTTCTTCTTGAGGCATGACCATGGCATTTTCCTTCGTTGAGAAGAGGTCCGTCTCTGGGAAGTCCCAACTTTTAGAACATGCATGTCCTTACTGTAGGAAGACTGGGCCAACGAGGGTAGGGAAGAAGAATGCTGAAGAACTAAGCAAAGGCAAAACAGAAATGGGGAAAACCTAGAATGAGAAGTGGAGATAGCTGAAAGAGAGAAATGAAGAAAAGTTTTAAAAAAATAAAAAAAATTTAAAAAAAAAGCACCACTGGCAATTTTGGTAGAGATAAGCCACAGCTACTGTCTTGGCTCAGCAAGGACAGAACCTCTGGAACTTTTCCCAAGCGTGAGCCTTTGATGACATCCTCATTTATAGCTCCATAAATCCATCTCTGTTCTGCAGCAGCCAGGGAAGCATCTAGGACTGGTGGATTAGTAATTCACAAAGAAGCCAATGTAATACACACGTAAGTACATAAAATGTACTCTTAAACAAATTAGAAAATCCACTGTTTACTCAGACCCAGTGTTCATTTCTCACAGAGGCTATAAAAATTCTCACCAGTAGATTTGCCACAAAAATGGGACTTGCGGGTTTAAAATATCATCTGTAAGATGTCCTTTATACAAAGGTGATGTAAATTCAATCGGCATTGGAAAATTCAAGAGATACCTAAAACAAAAATATGCACATACTTGAACATGAACTGCTTCTCTATATATAGAAATAATCCTGGCCAGACAAATATTTACTGATATACTTTAGAAATACAATTAACATCTCACATTCAAAATAGATAGAGTGTACCTAGCATCGGCTATCTAAAAATATTACTTAGGCTTATCAAATCTAAACAGCTATTTTAAAAATGTCATTTTTTTTTTTATTCTGCACCAAGAGAGATACTAGACTATATAAAAACTGCGAACACTGAGCTTCTTTACATCTGTTCTTGATGCAGACATAGGTTTCCCTTTTCACATTATATGTACATCAACCCTTTACAACTGAAAATTATCTACCTTTGATCAGCTTGTGGAAAAAATAAAAATTGCATTACCACCATTAAGCTGACAGTATATAAAAAAGTGAAATTCAACTTTATTTGATTTGAATAGAGCTACTCTCGTGCTTGAACTTACGCGCATAACTGGATTGGGGCTTCATGCAGGTACCTAAATATAGATTTAGGAGTGTAATTTTAGGCACACAGCTTTAAAAAATTTGGCCTAAATATTCAACATATTTCTATTCCTCATCCCAAAAATGAAGGAAATGAAACCACCAGCAGATGTTAAAATAAACTAAGACCAACTTAACTGTAAACTGCCTTGCACTGCTCAGATTAAAATCAGCGGAAATGACATGGTCAAATGAGAGTGCAAACCTTAGGACAGTGCACAATCTAATGCATTGTAAAATGTAGACACAACATAAGTTAAAAATTGAGTTTTACCAACTCTAGATTGCCTTGCTTTTGTGGGAAAGAGTTCTGCTGATTGATTTTATTAAAACTGCAAAACTGATACTTCACCATTTATTGTATTATGACACCATAATTATACCAGTATGAACTAAATAATGCCTTCTCCACTCCTACCGTAACAGATCCATGGGACTGTGTTCCTGACACACATTCTCAAAGAAGGCTGCGACAAATTCTTGCAACAATGGAGGAATACTGTCTGCCCTTTTCTGTTTTGAAAGTAAATTAGACATTACGTAAGACTTCTCTCAACCTACAGCACACAAGTTAAAAAATACATTAAACTATTTCTTAAAGGAGTACTTTCCCTTGAATCTTTCAAGGAGCAATATAATTAAAATTATATCAAAGGGTGGGTAGCAGGAAGAGAGGAGATAACGCACTAATGTGTTTACATTGTGACATCCTCTACTTTTCTTGCACAAGGATGTGGTCTAGACACAGGACTGGGAGTCAGTTACTCAAGTTCTGAACCTGATTCTCACATCAATTCTTCCTATTGCCTTGCGCAAGTTACTCAATTTCCCTAACTATAAAATGAAGATGATACATCACAGGTATTTTGCAAGTGTTAGTTACATTCTGTTAAGTGCTTTGAAGATTGAAATTACACATTGCAAGGTACAAATATACTCATTGTACAGAATACATAAGCCACAAAACCAATGAGGGTGTTTTTTACCTGGGAGATGAGGAATTTGCACATATGATAAAAAACCTGTGCATTCTGAGGATTTTTCTCAAATGCTGTAAGCCACACAGCATAGGCTTTGTCATTCTGTTCCATCCGCAAGTATAAAGTAACCAGCGCTTCCAGCAACTGATAGTTGACAGGGCATAACTCCAGCAATGAGCTACACAGTTCTATAGCAGCCTCCCACCTTAAAACAAAACAGTTAAAAGTTTAATAAAAAGAAAGTGCTGAACTGAACATCCTTATACAGGTGTTCTGTCTGGTAACCTGTTCTCACCTTTCCAGTAGCTGCTGCAAAGCAATCATGTTTCTGTAAAGTGGAAGGCAGATAGCTATTCTTTCATCAGCGGCAAGATTTTCATCAGTACATGTTTGTACTGCATCTAAAAAGAGACAAAAAAAGTTTAAAATCCAAGCCTGTAAATAGAAGCTTAAACACAGATTTAAATAAGTTAAGTTTTACACAAATCTAAACAACACATATTTAAGTTGATTTTTACCTATGAATTAGGGAAAGGAAACCTGTGATCTTCGGAAAAGTTGTTTTCAGATAGTTAACATGTAATTCAAGAATGAAGACTTTCTTACCTAATAATTTTCTGGTAATGTCTCACCTGTGGAATTCAGATGGGCTGCCATGTTCTTAGCGGAAGTTCCAGGATTAAGTTCCTTCCTTCACTTCAGGATACCAGAAATTCAGCAGCAGCACAAGCAAGTGGTTCAATTTCTCCCAACCACTTAGTTTTTATGCAACAGGGACTTCATTTCAACTTTTAGCTTTCCTCCCCACTCTCCTGAGCTGAGGAATGACTAGCGCATAGAGGCTCGAATCCCTTGGTGCAGCACCTCTCTAGTGGACTCCCTCTACTCCCACCAAAACTGCCGAGAAAACCTTCAAGCACCAAGTCAAGTCCAAGACATGCTACAGATAGCCTGGGTAGCCTACAGGTAGCCTGTTGCAAGCCACCAACCCTGGATCTATTAAATCTATTGGATTGAAGCTGGTGCTTCACTTCCCACTGCTCTGCCTGAAGCAATGAATTCACCATGGAAGGCTTAACTAGGAGCATTTTTTTTCTTACAGCAAGTATAGAGCAAGTATTTCTTACAGGTTGCTAGCAGTAAGTCTTGCCAACTCCAGAGGATGTGTCCCCCAAAAAGACAAAAGCTAGGGTGTCTCCTTCATATGTCAATAATTTGTACCACTAACAAGCAAGCGGTTTGATCAGAGTTTAAGCGTTTTCCTTCCCATCCTGAGTTCCACAGGTGAGAGGCATTGCCCATTTGAAGGAGGAGAGCAGCAGTGCAGCAGCAAAATTATGTACTAAATAACTTACTTTTCTACAAAAAACTTACCTTCAAACACAGCTAACAACATATCAGGATTGGTCTTCACATCTTGAACTGTTTGCCATGGTATTAAAAATGGCTCTTTGTTCATTATCCTCGAAGGGTTGGCATTAGCAGGATCATAAAACTTGACAGGGAGAACACTGAATTCAATTAGATGTATATAAGCTAGCCAAGCCAAGCAGCGGTCACTTATGGTGAGACGTTCTGCTATTATCTTTTCATTAGCTGATTTTAAAGCATTCTGTAAAGGAAAAGACAAACAGGATTAGATTTTTTGACTGATATGCTCTACATAGGAGAGCAGTATATTTTGAGATCTGAAAATGAGAGAAACAATGAGGAAACGTGAAGTTTCTATGTTCTCAAAGGCTCTCGTGATGACAGAAAGGCACCCCAAAGACAGACCTGGAGCCAATACCTAGGCTCCTTACTCATGCAAGCAGCCCAAGTACACATAAGGCAAACATGTGATATGGCCCTTGAATACCATAATACTATGAGCTCAGAGGATGACAATGACTTGTTTTACTCAGAGAAGTGACCATACAAATATGGACTTCATACTCAGCACCTCTTCTCCCCACACGTATTCTATCTTATCTATTTACCTGAAGACAGATTTGCACAGACGTCACTGAGGGCAGTAGTGCTCCTTCAGGCTCTGCTATGAGTGCTATAGGCAAGACTGAAAATAGTCCAATATGACTGGCACATCAAAATTTAAAGTTTGTGATGACTGGCAGTTAGACAAAAATCTGTGTGTGTGAATGCAGTACACATGCTCTGGAATCAATGACGCACAACAAATAGAGCTGTACAATATCACATTTAGAATAATTTTTAGGGCAGACCAGCCCTAAGACATAAAAGACCTACCTAAACTGGTAGGTTAGGAAAAAGCATTATAAAACGAATTTTAAAAACCCACGTGACTAAGAAAATCCCCTTGCTGGTAGGCATGAAACACTGAAGTATGCAGCTATTATAGCTCCCTTTTGCTAGGAGCAGACATCAAAGTTTTGTTTCCCACTTCCAACTGCTAGCAGGTCATACCTAGTAATGATCAGGACTAGTTTTTCAGGACATCTTTCTACATTTCACAGGTAAGTAGCAAAGCCCTGTCATTGCTGCGATTTTTACAGCCATGGAAAAGGACCACTAACTCCTTTATTGCTTGTGAAAAGTGAAAAGAAAACAAAATCACACACAGGCATAATGTTTTCCAAGGATGACGTAAAGCAGGCCTGCACAACTCGTAAAGCGGCGAGGGCCATATTACTCCAAAGAAAACAGCTGAGGGCCGAAACCCCCCCACCCCCCGCAACGCCGCCCGCCCCGTGGAAACAACCCCTCCTTCCCCAGCGCTGGGGTGTGGAAGCCTGCTGGCCTCTTACCTTCTGCCGCTGCCCCTGGCTCACCCTCACTCCCCAGCCTGCCACTGGCCTCTTCACCAGCCGGCCGCTGGTTTGCCCCACCCCACCGCTTGCCTACTCACCACCCCCACGGGCCGCACAGTGAGCCCATGCAGGCCGCATGTTGTGCAGGCCTGATGTAAAGGACAAGGAACGAAGGACAAAAATAATTCTGCCACCCCAAGAAGTTAAAGATGTACCCAAAATGTTACAATGGTTCAAATATTAAACACAGTATTTAAAATAATTGATATGAAATCACCAACATTAGATTGACTTGAAAGGGCGTTAGACTATTACATTAGGATAATGAATAAAGATACCTCACAAGTTGTAACAATCAATGTTGCTGCTTTGCAATACATGTTCCAAGTTGTAAGATAAAAATTCAATAAACTTTTTTAAAGACAGCCTTTTAACAACAATTCATGCAATCAAGAGGGAATTCTCCTCAATAACCTTCTGAAAGTTTTAAAAATTTATCCAAATCTGCCTTATTAACACATGCACAAAAGCATCCCTCCAATTCTATCAACTTTCTGCTTATAAATGGGATAACTTGTCTGGAACTGGAGCTACTAGAATTCTAGGCACCACAAAGAAGTAAAGGAAAAAGGCAATTGGGAACTTAAATGAAAAAACAAAAACAAAAAAAAACAAAAAATCATAATTAGTGTTTATGCATCCAGTATAATAGGGGTTAAAATGTGTGTAACTTGATAGTCACCTGAAGTAGAGCAAGAGCATTTTGATGTCTTCCTGTAAACATGCTTAAGTGAACTCTGTACAGCAGTGTCTCCAGCAGCTGAAAGGACAGGAGATTGGAGTTTTCTTCACCCTCTGTACTTTCCATTAGGAACTGCAGCATTCTCCCACATACATAGTCCTTTCCATCAAAAGAGTTTTCCAGGTTCAAAAACTAGATAGAAATATTTCACACAAATAATTATTAGAGGGAAAACTTCAGTACAGTTACTTAGGCCAAAAGCTATAAATCACTTTTTTATTCACATGAACAACTACTAGCAAACCGTTAGGATTCAAATGTGATGCTCTTTATTTACTGTGTTTTTAGATATTACCTCAATGAAACAACACTCCATTCAAATGTTATTAAAAATCAATATTCACAAAAGGCAAAGAAATTTCAGGTTAAATTGAGATTTAACTTAAAACAAACAAAACCCCCCACACCTTTGTATCTAGGGAATGCAACACCTTGCTTCAGATAAATTTGATCATCAAATCAAGTGCAACAGGAATTGGACCCTGCTAAGGACAGCACTTTAAACTTAACAGTGAATTTCCTTGCTTTTTATCATTATATTAGGTATTTTTAAAAGCTACGGCATTAGCTTGGTCAGCACGAGGTGGGGGGGGGGGTAAGGGGAGCAAGAAGATGCCCTCTCCCTGTTGCACACTAAAATGAACTGCTTACCTATAGTATTCATATATTTTTGCACTATATTATATATACGTGCTTGAAGTACATTGTGTTATTTTGTTCCTTACCGTCCACCAGATTTGGTAAGTAGGCGCATACTCTACTGCTGTCTCACACATCTCCTGCACTTCCTCCTTGGTTCCTCTTTTTGAGAACAGCTTGAGGTAATGACACCAGATTTCAGGGTTCTCTTTGTTGTTTTCTAGTGCTCGAGCCAGAACATTTAAAGCAGAATCCAAGCACTCAGAGGATGAACTGTGAAGGAAAAAATTGGGCTAATGTATTACATCTCAATGTTTTCTTAAAGTGAAGAGAGGACTTAGTAACTTTTAGAGCTCATTTGAAATGGAACATGGAAGTCAATCATTTCAGAGGGAGGCATGTCAAATGAACAGAAATTAGAATTTTTTAAAGAAGTGTTTTAAATGCTTCTTGCCATTGTAAAATGGAGGGCTTCAGAAAGATCACACTTTTTTCATATTTATATGAACTGCATACTATTGTCACATACACTACAAAAGGACAGGAGTATCAGCTCCTTGCAAGACGGTACCAGTTAACAGGATGTGGATAACTTGAACAGGGGTTATCCATGACCTGAGGTCTCCCACCCTCTGACCCAGAGAGCTAAAGAAAAAAAGTAGAAACATTTCAAAAGTTAAATAAAGCAAGAAGTTGGATTTCACTCTTTGGCAGGATTTTATCTGTTATATGCAGCACATGTAGGATGTTACTCTTTACTGCAGACTAGAATGCATGTCATGTTATTTCACTCTTGCCTAGTTTTAAGCTGCAACTTTCCACCCCTTTTGGGGGTAAACAACTACTCACCACATTTAAGGAACACAAGTATAGTTCTTGGCAGAACTGCCAATCAAGTAATGGACTGCATATGTGATTCGCAGTTTATAAACTGCAAGTAACTTCCATAAAACTAGAGAGCTTCTCAGGCGAGCCTTATTTATTCTATTTGAAGGAAGGTTGTTTGTTTATTTAGGAATTATTTTACACAGAGTTAAATAACTGTGTTTATGCATGAGATTCAAAATAAGATTAAAACACCTTGTGTGTGCTTTTGGTCATGCATACAAACCTCTGAAATTACTTATATGCAAACAGACTTTCTACTGTGTATCTCAAATCAAACACATTGCAAATCAGCTAATGGACTTATATTCACAGAATGAGCCTGTTCACCTTTGAACAGTCAAGTCATCAGGAGAGTTGTTTCAGAGAAGCAAGTTCCATCCTGCCCACTGGTACTCCTTCCCCTGCAGCCCTCAGAACAACTTGTGTCCATGTTTTTAAGGAATGCAGTGTACATTTAGAGTGCTCTACAATGTAACTAAACAATTTCTGATTAAAAGTCCATGTATATGATAGTTTGGTACAGCTTTCTGGCCATAGCAAGGTATTAGTGCATACTTGGTAGTATAGAGCTGTGGTCCCCAAACTAAGTACCGCGGTTCCCTTATAGATATTTAAGAACTTGGGGAGGTTCCCCACAACCAGATACCTCTCCTTTAAAAAAACAAAAAAAACAAAAAACAAAACAAAACCACCACCAACTCAGGACACCAGATTCAAGAGGGACACTAGAATTTGGACAGTTTACTCAATTTCATAAAGTTTGTTTAATTATCTAACCGGATCTGGGTTTTTAGAACTATAATTTGAACATAGGATTTTTTTGCATGTCAGGACACAGCCTAAGATTTTAGTGAGAAGAATGGGCCTGTTTCAAACTGCAAAGGGTGCTGTGCAATGTTTGCTGTCAGACACCAGTCATAAGTAGGTTTCCAAATTTAAATGGATTTCTATGTTTAGTTTTCACAGAAATCATTCCTGAAAACCCAGAATCACAGAAATAACTGGAAGCGAATGGAAGCTGCACTCCCAGGGATTTTATTTAAAAGCTTGACTATAAATCTTGCAATGTCCTAATTGCTATTTCTGCCACTTCCTTTACTCATGCTGAAACCCCACTATTTTTTCTAGTCATAGCTGCAGTCCTGTCAGTGCACAGCCCCCACACATACAACCCAGTTAAGACCTTCATCCGCTATGAAGATATCCAAGACTTTAGTATTTCCTCGCTGGTTGCTCAGATGGGATTCCTTTGCTTCCAGATTGGGATTCTTCCTGCTCAATGCTTCCCCCAGCAGAGAGTCTCTGTGCTAAAGGCCCCGTGCAGGAGCAGAGGGCACAGAGAAGCTCCCAGTCCTGGAAACAGGAGCAACTTTAGACACAGACCAGTGGTTCTCAAACCTTTTTCATTTGCAGACCCTACACATTTTCAAATCAAGGTGCAGACCTCTTTGGAAATCTTAGACATAGTCTGCAGACCCCTAGTGGTCCATGGATCACAGATTGAAAACCACTGGTGTACACCAATAGAGAAGACGAAGGTGATTTTTTAAGTCTCGTTTAATAGTCAGTTAATTGGGGGGGGGGGGGGAGAAGAGAAGAAGAGAGCAGGGGGAAGGAGAGGGAATACTGATTAAAAATTTTCTCCAAATACACATGGCTCCCCCGTGAATCTCTCAGTTTGGCAAGCACTGATACAGAGGTTGTGAATCACTGTACTTCCTCACGTAAATCAGCTTCATACCCACTGTTCATATTGTAATTACAGTCAATACAGAAGCTTGTTAAAATACTCCATTTTAGCATTAACAAGTTAACGAAATTCAAAATTATGATTCGAATAGTAGTAACTCCACTGCTGGGATGTGCCTGGTGAGTTTTTATTGAACTCAGTAAGTGGTTAGGTTTCGCCAAAGTACACATAACACAAACCCACACAATGCGGTAGGTGGGGCTGAACTGCAGTTGTTGTGGTTTTCTAAATGATAAAATTTTGAAGATTAAGTTTCTTGATTTGTATAAAATTAACTTTTTTTGCACTGAATTTAAAGTTTATTTTTCAAGGAAATATGCAAAAACCCAGACGTTCATGCACTAGAACATGTACGTTATTTGAAATATACATTCATACATGTGCAGGCTTGCACATATCTGGACAATTATACTACTTTGGTTAAGTTACATATTGCACATGAAGCTATTTTCACTTCATTACAAGCGATTACTGGCTCCCAATTGACAAGGCATAAGTTCATCATTGAAGATTACACACATACCAAATTTGAAATTGTAGAGCTCAAAAAAAATCAAGATTTTTCTTTAAGCGCGGAGGAAGAGGTATATTCATGTGCTGATTCTAAGGAATGAAGTGCTAAATTTTGTCCATGAGTTCCAAAATAATTTGCATTTAGATAGAAAATTTCATCCTGAAGGATGTATATTTCTGAAAAGGGAAGCTTATTAAATATTTATAGTACAGTAGTACCCAGAAGCCTGAGTCAGGATGAGGGTCTCTTTTGCTATGGCTTACACAAACACACATGAAGAGACAATCCCATTCCAGAACAGTTTATGATTTAAGAAACTTAGACTGAAACAGCCTACTCAACCGTAAATGATCAAACTGCTACTGGGATGCTTTGACCATAAAATAAAAATATTTTGATTCTCTAATTCTTATCAGTTAAGGAAAATGAAAAAAATATATAGTTACTACGAATTCCAAAGGCAAGAAAATTACAACATGGAAAACACCCTGGAGTTAGATTACCATTTTCCCACATACTCCACAGGGATTAAAAACTGCAAAACACCTGGCAGTTCTTACTCTGGTCTAGTGGGTCATCTTAAGGCACCTTCACTACATGTTGTCTTAGAATGCCATCCCAAGCATTCTAAAGGCAGATTTAAAATCAGTGTTTCTCTCTATCATACTTACCTTGATGTAAAAATTCACAGAACTGGACACATTTATTCCACTGTAATCTTATAAACTGCGCATTTTTTTAAAGCAATTACTCCTTTACTAATTCTCATTTCAACTACTTCCACTCTGAAATAAAACCGGTCTGGATTTAAAATGTAAATATAATTTATTACTCATGCACTGGACTGTGTACAGCAAGAGATCTAATCTGAAGTTTTTTCTAACTGCTTTTAAGCAATAAGGTATTTGTGGCTTTGTCAAAGAAACAAAGGGTCCTTTGACACCAGGAAGGAAACCTGATTACAGTAGCACAGGTGAAAAGCATCAAACAAAAAATGTAAAAGGGCCACAGATTTGTTTGCATATAGATAAGAACCTACCCTTCATTTTGACTCAAATACTTGTATGCAAGTTTAATCCAAAGCTGTACATCACAGGGGTTTTCGAGTACACTCGCCTCCAGATTAGAAATGTCATCAGTCTCATTTGTGAAATATCTGACATCATCTGGAGTCACAACAGCATCCAAAGCTCGAACATTTGTTTTGTGTTCTACAGGATGGGCTGCAAGAATAAAGTGTCTCTGTTCAGCATGCAGATTGCCTTTCACAGTGGAACTTGAACTAACTAATCGTATATTTAAGAAGAGGGGAAACACCATCAAAACAGACTTCCCAAGTGATTGTCAGGATACCTTTCAAATACAATAGCCACCCACCACATTTAGAGAAAGGTAAAGGTATTCTCTCCTTAAAGCAGGAAAGAAGCAATAAGTATGGCACAGAAAACTGGCTTCAGTTCAAATGTGAAAACGAAAAGGAAGTGGTAGAGGGCTGCTTTTGCAGGATCATACTGGTTAGGGATAATTTATAGGGCAGCACTGACAGTGAGGCAAAGCTCATAGGAGAAAGTTTATCACAAACAAGTCTGATTCTCTGAAGATCCTTCTTGCAGGATTCACTCTGTGGGAGTTTGTGCCATCTGCACAAATCATGTGGGAAATCTCTCTAATGACTAAGATTTTTGATGTCCTAAGGCACGGGTAAACTAGTTCTAGAGCTATGTCCTGCTAAGCATGTTCCAATCTTAGATGCACCAGAACATTCTAGCAAATTCCTTGCAAGAGAAGGGAATAAGAGCTCCCACTAAACCTTTTAATTATTTATATTTTAAATGGATATACATAGATTTAATCATCCTAGAATAAAGAACAGGCAAATGGAGAAGGCAATCAAGAAACTTATGCGTGGAGTATATAAATGGCTCATATACTGAAGCAAATTCATGCTTTATCTGAATAAGTGCTTGCAACTCCCCCCTCCCCATATTAGTTATTTCTAATGCACACCGCAATTTTGCCTTACCATATTTAATAGGTCCCAGAGATTGTTCCTCCTCACTGCTGCTACTACTATCTAAAACAGGTTTTCTCCAGTACTTAGGTCTCCATTTCCTTTTGTCTTTCCAAGTTGTAAATGGAGGTGCTGTAACCAACCAGAACAGTAGAAATTGTTTGCTTTTGCAGCCACAAACCAATTTATTTTTGTTAAAAGTCAGTCATTTTAGGTGAAATTGTCAGAAGCATTTAAGTGACTTAGAAGTATAGATTCCATTGACTTTCAATGAGACTTAGGTTCCTGAGTGCACAAGTCACTTTTGAAATTTATACCCTAGAACAAAAGAAGCTTCAAGACAGAAGACCATAACCATATATTTCAGCGCAATAAACTTAAATAGGAGTAAGCAGATCTTCTCTTTACAATACTATCATAAGAATTTGTCACGCTCATACGCAATGTTAACACTATGATCATAGAATCTCAGGGTTGGAAGGCACCTTAGGAGGTCATCTGGTCCAACCCCCTGCTCAAAGCAGGACCAATCCCCAATTTTTGCCCCAGATCCCTAAGTGGCCCCCTCAAGGATTGAACTCACAACCCTGGGTTTAGCAGGCCAATGCTCAAACCACTGAGCTATCCCTCCCCCTTTTTTTTTTTTTTACAGGTTCATAATACAACAGACTGTTTTATTAAAAATATCAAACAAGTTACTTACTGTGACCTTTACTCTCATTGATATTGCTAACAAGAAGAACGGCCATCTGATCCACTGACATTCGATCTCTGTTTACACCAAAAAGTTTTTCGACATATTTTTCTAAAATGAGACCAAGATTATAACTTAACTAGATGCAGCTATAAATGTATGAAATATTAAAACAAAGAGATAATCTTAGCAGAAAGCATAATGAAAATATAAATATCACCACCATTATTTCAGTGCTGATCATTTCAAGTTAATATGCTTATCATCAAGTGTGGCTGGATATAGAAGTCAGAAATCGGAAAAGATATATTAGGCCATTTTATCCACCCTGAGATTATTCCTACAGTACATTTTCTAGTGCTCTGGTCTAGTCTACTTGTAAATATCCTAAAAAGGGGGGTTTCAATAGGTGCTTTCTAAGCCACTGCTACAGATTACATCTCACAAACAGAAATTTCTTTCTGATTTTTCCAGTCTGACTTTCTTGTGTTACTTTCATCCCATTACTCCTCAAAGATGCAAAAGAGGCATCTGGGGGAGGGGAAAGGACCAGAGAACTTCACCACTTTCCCCAGGTCTTTAGACCCTGATTTAAGCTCTTCCCCTTGCATTTGGTTTAAGAGAACTGGAAAAATGAAACTGAACAGTACACATTCACTATCCAAAAGGACAATCCAACGTGGTGGTACTAAAAAACAGATACTTTTTTAGAATCTCTAATGAACCCTAGACCATCCCTCAAATTTGCATAATTTCACAAGACAGTCTGCAAAACCATATCTGGATTTTAAAAAATGGCCTCTGGCTCAATCGTTTCTTAGTCTATGTGATCTATATCATTCTGCTTTTTAAAATCAACAGTTTATCTCAGGCTTTTTGGCATGGCAAAACAGAAGCATCAGAGTGTATTACAGGAATTAACAAGAAATCATGCTTCATTTTTCAATGTAAAAGACGTGTATACCAATACTCCATTATTAAGTTTAAAAACATTAATATTTAGAATATTTTAAACGGGTTAAAGTTGGATGGATAAGTGGCAGTTACATAATCATCAGTCTTATCTCTAGAGAACTGGGCTTAAATAGGACTTATCTCTAGAGAAGAGTTTGTCTCATCCTAGATCCCAGGATAATATGAACACTTTGGCACAAAATAATCATAATTAAATCTAGCCCTGAGAATAGATTAGAATATGATTGTGTGTCTGGACTGTGGAGGAAGCTTTCCTGGTGCCTACTCACATTATACCTACTTCCATTATAAGCATAACATCCCATTAAGTTACGTATATAAGCAATAAAAAGGGAAGGTAAGGAAGGTTTCCGCTCCCCACCCATGAGATCTTGTCTTTTTCATTTCTTGTTTGAGTGAAATGCCCAGTGAAATTAGCGAGAGTTTTCTCCTGAATAAAGAAGTTTTTCCTGAATGCAGGAGTTACTGTCTACTACTGAGAAATTTACTATTTGGAGCGGGAGGGATAGCTCAGTAGTTTGAGGATTGGCCTGCTAAACCCAGCTTTGTAAGTTCAATCCTTGAGGGAGCCATTTAGGGATCTGGGGCAAAAATCTGTCAGGGGACAGTACTTGGTCCTGCTAGTGAAGACAGGGGACTGGACTCGATGACCTTTCAAGGTCCTTCCAGTTCTATGCGATAGATATAGATATGCCTATCTATTTATACACACACACACAGGACTGACTGACTCAAAAATGGCTTTCCACTTTGTAAAATGTTTCTGTATGGAAATGACCACTAGAAAGACTGTAATGATTGTTTAATTCTAGAACTTCTAATGAAAATAAAAGCTACCCTTTGGAAAAAAAAAAATTCCCAGTTTTGCATTCAGTAGGAAACAAACTTAAAAACCTGTTGCAATGCCGATTTCCTCATCAGTGCTTTTCTCTGAACAGCCAATCAAAGCTAAATTGTAAGAAAGAATGTCCTGAAACAGTTGCTTTCGGTTAAGAGTGCAGTCTTTCATGTGCTGCCTAAAAAAAGAGAAAAAAAAGTTAGACTAAAAAAAGGATTCTCAAACAACAGAATATCACCGAAGTAAAGATTTAACATCAGGGCCATGATCAGCAAGTGTTACTTAAACCCCACTAAAGCAGAGAAACCAATGAAAAATTAAAATGAAAAGATGTCTATGAAGCACAATGTGTAAGGTGCCCTGAAATTTCTACTAATGACCAAATATGCTTTTAGGCTTTGCCTAAACACAAACTTGCAATAAAATAACTAACATGGTTTTAATTAACTCCTTTTGTTATTTCAGTACAAGTCTATGTGTGGACCACACTTCAAAATACACACTTGCACTGAAGTAACAAAAGGTGCCAATTAAAACGGTCATTTCAGTGCATGTTTGAGTAGACCAGTTTAGGTATCCTAGGTATAGTCTCACTACACTGTACAAGGAATAGATGTGCACTACTTCCAGTAAAGAAGATCATAAAATAGCTAGGTTTGTTCATATGACGTTCCTCCAAAAGATAACGGGAGTTGGGCGTCTCATCCACTGGTGTACTGGTAGGAGAATTCCTCTCAGAAATAATCTAGTTGCTCTTGGTTACATATTATATACCCAGAGTCAGTGAATCAATACACTACTTCCTTTTTTTCTTATTATTTTTTTTAAAGTTAGATAATCTCATCATTTGAGATGTTCCAATGGTTCAAGAGGCATGTAACAGGAAACACCATTTAGTGATGTGGCTTCAAAGTAAACAGATTTTAATGCAGTTCTTCCACAGCAGTTTTGAACTGATCTCTTGCATTACAATAGGATCTTTTATTAAATAATTCCATAATACACCATGCTATAGATGTTACTAATTTATTTATAGTGTGCTTAATAGTATGTTTCCTCATCCACTGTTACATCGGGTAATAAAAGACCCTGCTGTAATTAGGATACAAGATCTCATCTGGATACAAAAGAACCTAAAGGACACCCCGCAGGATCTGACATAATGGTGAACAAAATCCTCAAAAACTCAAGCGATCTTTCTTTTTCCAAGTTTAGACATAAGAGCTCTCCCTCCTGGACTGAAATTGACACACTGATTTTCTTTCTGCCAAGGGAACTTACGTAGGCAAGTAGTTAATGAGACAAGATTTAGAATGGAAGGCTATAGTACATCATGCAGACAGACCTTGTTAAGAATCAGACATGTCTATTTTCATCTCTTGGCAGCAGTAACCTCTGCAACAAAGATTTGGTACAAATGCATAAGGTTGAAAGGGACTCACCACTGACAATCATCATCATTACATGTGCCTGTTAAATCAAAACGGCAGAAACACTGTTTTGGCTCAATCATATTGCTGTAGGATACTGAACTGAGGTAAAGCTTTTCCTTTGTTCGAAAATAGGGGCTAAACCTAAAGAAAGAAAGAAAAAATGATGTGAATCCCTGGTAGACAAACAGAAACGCGGTTTTAAATATAAATACATTAAAAGGAATTGTATTTAGCTTCCAGAAGTACCTTGCATTTCTGAAAGGCTGACTGGAATAGAAATACAGCTGACCTACTAAAGGCAACACAGCACAGTTCTCTCAGTCCACATAGATTTCTACTCCAATATCCTGCTCTCCCTTCATTCACCGAACCTCATTACATGCACATGGGAAATTAATACACACACTGTAGGGAGAGTTACATATCAGAGTTAAGATCTAATGCAAACCTGGGAGACCTGTGCTCTTGCACTTACTTAATTGGCATCAAGCAGAGCTGTAAAGCAGATTGCTGGGGATTAAATAACCTCAGAAGCCATAGTACTAAAAGCTCAATATCATAGAGCCTCCAGAACAGGTGCATAGAAACTCAGTATGAGCGGAGTCTTATTAGCCAGATGCTTTTTGGTGGTTTTTCCTTTAATATAAAATTTGATGCTAAACTATTACAGCATTTTAAGTTTGTCAATTTCTAGCATTGTAAGGGAATCACCATAATTTGTACTATATTAAAAGCAAAGCTGTTCCTGTATGAACGTTATCCTTCAGCTTCTGCCTTCCCATTGTATTACAATTCTGTAATACAAAAATCTACAGCACATTGTAAATTTAGGGGCAGTGCAACAGAAGAGCTAATATAAAATACAAGGAGTGCTGCACTGTTGGTGTTAATTTTTGCATTTAATTCAATGTAATCCTCCATTTTTAAAATCTGCTTAAATCTAGCACAGAAGTCAATTTATGGAACCAAAGTGCCATAGACTTTAGGGTCCATCTTGCTGCACCAAAATGGGCCCTATAGGTAATGAATGAAGAAATAATTAAGTCTCTAGATATAAGTTTCCTGTTTCTTTGAAGCAGAAAAATAATGTTAAGATGACTTTTGGTTTAAGAAAGTTAAACTTTTAAGCATAACACGTAAAACCTATCATACCACACAAACCTTTCAAATGTCAAATCGCCCAAAGAATGGAATCCCAAGCTAAGGTTACAAAAGCTGTTCTTAAGCCAAACTTACCTTTGGTGTTATACAACTTGTAAGAAGAAACAGAGACAGCACTGAAAGCAATTAAAATATTCCATACACAAAGAAGCCACACGCACAGTTAGTATAAATCTTCATACCTGTAGGATTTAAAAACTAGAAGGGGACTATGATATGGCCCAAATGGAAATGGTCTCACTTCAGTTTGTTTACTTTGTGCCGTAACAATATCCATATCCACCAAAATTTCCTAGGAAACAAATATACATTTAAAGAATTATAATACAGCAAAAACCTAGTCTTCATTAAAAAAAAAAGCAAACATACTCTAATTACAAGTTAAATATTAAAAAAGGAGTTGAGGCACAAGTTTACCTGACCACACAAAAACTCTTCCTTAGAACTCATAACGACAGTACTTTTTATAAGCAGCTCTTTCAAGCTGTCAGCTTTAGCATAAAGTTTTTTCAGTTCATCAATATTCAACCCAAGAAAAAGTTCAGGTTCCTCCACTGCTTTTTTAGAAAGTTTGTTTATTTCTTGTTTGGGGGTGTCCATGTGCTTAAGATTAGGTTTAGTAAAAGAATTGGATTCTCTGAAAGATCTCCTTCGTTCTCTGTTTGAGTTAGACAAAATTTCATCATCAAAATAGTTTTCTTCACTGTCTAGGGTCAGTTTGTCTTGTGTAAGGTCATGAAGTGATGGCTGAGGTAATACAAATTCAGATTCCTCTTCTGCATTTGGAGTAATATTTGGTTGTTCCCTGGTTTGAAGTGCACGGGCCTCTTTAAGTTTCTGAATCTTTAGAGCATACTCATACTCCAGTTGCTGTAGTCGTTTCTTTTCCAATGCAATCAGTTCTGCTGAATGTTTTTTTGGACTTGATGCAGGGGAATGATCCAATTTCAACATTTTGCTTGGCTACAAAGAAAAAAAAATCCCTTAATATCTCTTTGCATTTACTGAAATATTGACAAGAGGGTAATGAAACAGGGTAAAACATTTGACTCAGCTTAGAAGTACATATTTTAAACTCTTGCCTGAAAATTTAAACAAAACAGCAGGAAAACCACAACATAATTTGCCACAATTCCACTGGAATGTTTGCTGGTTTTTCTATTAAATTAGTCTACACCACTCTATAAATCTTTAAACACACAAATTTGGGTTACCAAAGTTTAAATGTAAAATGCAAAGCAAATACATATAAAAAAGGGAAAACAAAAAAAATATATAACTTAAAAACTGTCTCAGAGCCTTGTTTTTCTTCCAAATTGCCTTCTTCAGCTTGTTTTTCAGATTAGTAATATCAGATCCTCACTTACTTGTCTCAGCTGGACAGCTTGGGCAAAATCTTTGAAGGAGCTGAATAGTGATGTTACCAACATGCAGGAATCCTTCCCCACATAGTTCAGGCCAGAGTCTGACTACAGCACTATTCGTTTTCTCCAGCAAAGAGATGGAAGTAAAACCCTAACACTTCTAATGTAAAAATCCAACAGAAAAGACTTTTGGAACAAACTTTCAGAGAGCTTCTATATTACAACATAGGAGATGTTGTATATGAAAAAAAAACTTGATTTTTCTTCACAGTTCAACTTTTAAAATACTTTTTCCACTTGAACTTCTTCTATTTGAAGATTCTGGACTGAAGTTAGCTAAACAAAGTTATGATTGCTTTTTGACTAAAGAATGGTGCAAGTTTATGTGACTGACTTACTCCAAGGTGATCTTGTTCCAGTTTCCGTTTTCCAATTTCTTTACTTGCCACTGCTTTTGCTCGAGCAAGCTCTTCTCCATATTTTAACGCAAGAGCTTTCTTCACTGTAACTCGTTGTTGAACTTTGTGAATCTGAAAAGAAAAAAAATATTTTAGCACTTCAATAAAACATGCATTTTCTACCAATAAAAAGCTTGACTTGACAAAATTTAGACACAAAGTGAATTAATATGTTGCACAGTACAAATAAAAGCTTCCAAGAACTGAATTTACACAACTCCAAAAATATGAAAAGTTCACATAGTGATAAAAATTGTTCAATTTATTTTCTTTTTCCTGACAGAAGTTCAAACCTACTTGTTCCTGAAGCTTCTTCAAAAACACCCTATTAACATCCAGAATCTTTTCAGTTGCTTGCAGTTGCTCAGCAAGTTTAGCAATCTTATTTTCAGCAATTCGAACAGATTCTCTCTTCTTTGCTTCTTGCTGCAGGAGATGTTTCAAAACAGATTCATCCTTCATTAACAGAAGTCTAAAAATTAAAAAGTTGGTTTAATAAACACATTTTTCCAAAGACCAAGATGGCACAGATTTACAGACTACCACTTTGAACCCCAAACTTCTTAATCTGTAGCAACAGCCAACCAACCACTTTCATAGCACTTTTCATTAAATTAACTCAAACTATTCTGCACACATTAAGTATAGAACATCCCATGAGACAGGCAAGCATGTGCATTACAGCTGGGTAATCTAGGACAGATATACCGAATGGGCGATTTAGTCAGTCAATAACATCACTTTAAATATGGTAGTCGGATGAGGAAATAGCAAAACTTAAAAATATTTTGTTGGTAGTTTTCGATATTTAAGGGCGCCAAAAAATCTGCTCCAATTTCCACAGCCTAGCCCTCTTTTCAGGCAGGTTTATACTTTAGTGGAGGGCAAGAAAATGCAGAATTAGGACTCGGGCAACAGAGGTTACCTAAAGACAAGACGCTGCTGCTTCAAAAAGAGCAGCACTTAGACCTCGCAGAAAGGGCAGGGGAAGAGAAAAATAGTACTTGTACTACAACTTGACGCTAAATCCAGAGCAATTCAGTTGAGGGCCTAGAACTGAAGTTTCAAACCACAAAGATGGGAGAGCAGGAAAGAGGGCTCTGGAGTACTGTGATGGTGGCATTACAACATCACACTCATTTTGTAAAGCATTATGTAAGTAACAACATAAGGTGCAAAGCAGTGGATAATCCAGCCCTATTGTATTGAAGTTACATATTCACCTTTCATCCCCCCTAAACAAGCTTAGTGTGGTTTACATCATACTGAAGAACTTACTTGTGCTTCTTAAGTTTTGCTTCTGCTTCTGTAACTTGTTTTGTAACTATTGCTATTCTACCAAACCCATCGACTTCACCATCAGAGTTTGCAGGAGATGAATTGTTCTTCAATGGATCAGATTTAATTAAGCGCTGCTTCTCTCGACTAAAACAGACACATTAAAAAACAAAACACATGGAATATCCAGCAATTGCAACTAGCTACACATTATGTCTTCTGACTGCATATACTCCCAGAACACAAATAAGTAGCAGCACTTTACGGAAAGTAATATGGCTATATTTCAAATAAGAGGTAGATTTTTGTAGTTGTAACTGTTTCCAAGCAGTTCATATACTAAATCATCTTACTAAAAATAAATTGGCTTTTTTAGATTCTTTTTACAATCAAAGGAAGCACTTCAGATTAATTCCACTGATCTTTAATTCAACATCTTTTTGTCAAAATTAAAAGGACTGGTTACTGGTATGGCTTAAAAGCAAAATATAGGTTCTTCAAAGCTGTGCTGTTACACTGAAACTCCAACGCACCTGGCAATCTCTTCTTTTAAGAGTCGATATTCAATCTTCTTATCTTCTGGTAAGGCCTCTGGGGTTCTCATAGGATCATTTTCTTTTTCTGATTTTGGAGGTGCTTTGGGTTTTGAGGCCTGTTATAAAAAGAGAGCTGAATCAAAATATGCCATGATTACACCTCCCCACACACCAAATTAAATGCAAATGTTTGAAGAAGCCATATTATATTTAAGGGGCAATTACATTTTTCTTTAAAGCTTTAAGATGCAGTCATTAACAGATTACACAGTGAGTTCTGGGTTTGGGTTTTATTTTTCAATTAAGCATTTTAGTACACCTTCAAGTTTTAACCTGAGGTTATTTTTAACTAAAACAAAAGGGAGTTTACATCATTTTTGCAACACGATGAACAATTACTAGCCCAAGCAAAGTATCATAGAAACGCACTCAATATTCTTCTGTTTCTGACATATATCTGTATCTCTAGATCCTTGCTGGAAGGTTTGCTGTGAATTTTGAGGTTAAAAAGTGCTAAAATTAAGCTTTATAAATAGATATAGCATGTATTACCTCTGCAGTTCTTCTTGCTTCTTTGATCATGGATTCTAGTCCTCCAAATACACTATTAGTCGAGTTAGATGGCTCTCCATCAGATTCACTATCATCTGAATCATTGAGTGTCACCACTACCGACTTATGCTTGGGAAGCTGCAGAGACAAAGTATTTATTTTTATACCTACCGTCAAAAGAAGCAAAACCAGATGCATTATAGCATAGGCTTTATGTGAACACTTTTAACCCTGCTCCAATTATATTCTGGATCAGTTCTAGTATTTTATGTACATATATATATGGGGCTCCCATTACCAGAACTTCCAAGTGCCTCAGTATTTAAAGGATTTATTCTCACAACAGTTATGTGAAGTGGGAAAGTATCTTAATTACAATAGAGAATGGAGACAAAGAAAACAGCAAGCCACAAAGGAAGTCTGTGCTAGCACTATGCAGTGATCTTTCTAGTCCCAGGCCCACATACTCAGACTAGGTACTCAAGACTGAGTGGATCAAATAATTATAGATTTTTGCATGTACAGTTATAGGCCACTTCACCATCCACTCTCCAGCTGATTCTCTCCCTTCCTCCTAACACAGGCATGATTACATTTCAGTCAAGACTAGACAGCTACAGAGTAATGTTTACCCTCTACCTCGGGGCAGTGTCCCTTCAATATGTTACAAATCCCAAATAAGAAGCCTGTATTACTACACTTTCCTACATATACCACTTCTGCAACAACACGAATTTAAGCAGCTGAGCAAAAGACGTTCATTTTGTCACTTGCACTCTACTATTCTTCTCAATGCAAGTGGAAACATGCATAGGGAGGAGTGTGATCTTATGTAGTATTCCCGGGCTGTAAAAAGGTGGAACAAATAAGCAGTTTGTCTTCTCCCTTCACCACCACTCCCAGCAGTAATGGTAGGATCATGTACACATTGTTCCAGAACATGGTGCAGCATTGCCAACCACAAGCATTCAAAAACCATGAGTCAGGAGCACACACAAAAATCATGATTTAGATTATTATTTTTAAATCAAATGTTTAGTTCCTTGTAATAGTCTTCTGTGTTTTGAGCCTTCAGTGTACACATGGTACACATTTTCAAACTTTTCTCTGCAACCATGAGGGCTAGAAGTCTGCTTTTTAAAAAGCAAACAAACAGTCTCATGATTTCAGGAACTCAAAGAATAATTCAAAAAAACCCTGAATACCACAAGACAAACAATTTAAAAAAAACAAAAAACCCACACAAGTTGGCCCTAACAGAGTGATGAGAATTGACAGTTATTGTGGGTAGAAGGGAGAGAAGAAGCTATGCAAGTGTTCTGCTGTAGGTACCTACAGCCGTGTCTACACTACAGAGCATCTATCCCATATACACTACATCTACACTATTGGGAGATGCCATGCAGGCATAGCCTCCTATTGTAACCATAGCGTACTCCAACAGAAGGAGTTTTTCTGTTGATGAAGGACCACCACCTCCCTGAATGACATTAGCTATTCTTCGCCAGCATAGCTCCAGTTACACTGGGGGTTTTGTCAACATAGTTACATCGCTAGGGTATGTATTTTTTTCCACACTCTGACCGACATAGCTATGCCAGTGTAAGTTTTAAGAGGAGATGAGGCCTTAGTCTGGCCACACCTCCTTTAATACACACAGGAAAATATTCCTGTTCTAAACATTAAGCTACCACATCCACAATAAGTAATGGCTTTTAACAAGCCTGAAAACTGAGTCATCACTATGTCGATTCAAAACTCAAAACACTTGATTAGAATGGCTATGCAAAATGAAAAGTTGTTAAAAATGAGCAAGGCTGAATCATATACAAACATATCATCCATCATTTTTTAATTAACGTAAAAAATAACTAAGCTAATAATCATTAACTAGAGTATACAGAAAAACTTATCAGGGCTTGTTCAACCCTTTAAAAACTGCCCATCATCACAGCTGATAAAAGCTATCTTGCAATTAAAAAGGCTAAATACTGGCATTCATCGCCGATTAACTAGTACAATTTTTCTTTGTGTTTCCGTAACATAACAGTTGAATTAAATCGGACCCAGGAGACATTCAAGACAATAGGACAAAGAACTCTTTCAAAATCCTCGAATAGTTGACAAAGTGATTCAGACGAGATTTAAATAAAAAATTACCAAAAGAACACAGTTTACAGAACACATGCAACTGCCAACTGATTATCACAAGTATAATGTGCCACAAAGACCAGGGGCCCTTTGTATCTCAAATTACTCTTGTATTGTTTGAAATTAGGTTAGAAGTAGGCAGCGGACACCGAGGGTTAAGGAGATGGAAAGAACATTTGCCAGAAGAGGGGGGAAAATATGACCTTGTCCCCTCTAAAGTTATCTGAAAAAATGGGATATCATAAGATTTTTTTTGAAGTAAATCCAGCTAACAAAGAGAGTGATGCACATGAAAGGTTATAATCAGAAGACTAAGAAGCTCCCATAAATTCTGACCAAAATGACATCAGTGTAGTCAGCCCTCTTCTGTTTTTCGACTGTTCTGTCCTCCCTTCGCCTTACAAAATATGGAGGCAGTGAAACACTTGAAAGGTGCTTCAGAGAGATCATGGACACCACAAATTAGATACTGACTTGATCTGAACCCATGTCTCAGAGCCATTAAAATAGGATTTAAAAACCACCATATATTTAGCATGGACTCTGATGATCAAATATCAGATAAATCAACTGTCAGAATAGAACTACCTCGACCATTTAGTGCTAATCATCTTATGCCTCATTAATTCTCCTCCATTTTAAAAATGCTGGTTTCAATGGTTTGTTTTTTAAATTTTCTCCAAGCATCTTCTGCCTGTAAAATCTCCCCTCATCTTCAACTTTGTGTAAGATAATACCGTCCAGTTATTTGGTTTGGTATTTAAACAGTCTGTCTCACAGACTCAGTGAACTATGACCATGTCTCAAATGCTCATACAGTGCTTTGAATCTATAAGATGCTGAATGCTAAAAGCGGGAGAGGGTAATAATCTTCAGTGTCTGAAATTCCTAGTGAAAGGTAACCTAAGGCAATTTAAACAATGTTTAAGTGACAGCTATACCATTTTGCACTAGACTGCTAAAAATATATGAAATTACATTTGCTGCTTGCTTCATGCATCTTATCTTCTCAGGAGTCTCTTCTCCCCACCCCAACCTAAATGGGAAAAACTTTAGCTCATTTTAAAAGGTTATTTAAGAAGGGCCACTGCATCTTCTCCCAGCTCAGAAAAGCCATAAATTCTTAGATGTACCAGAGAATTAAATATTTCATTGCAAGGAAGAGAAAGAGAATGGTCCAACATGCACAGGGGTTCCTAATCACTGCTCTAACACAACATTATTTTCAAGGGAAATAACATGCCTTTATGCATAAGGAGATCCTTTACTTCTAACTTACCATATGAGTTAAGATTAGTTCATAAGATGGTCTTATTAAAAGAAAACTGAAGTTATTTCCTTACCGTGATTACTGCTCTTGGAGGTCGCGGTACTCTAACAAACTTTGTGTTCTGTACCCGAGGCTGGGATACAGTATTAATACTGACTGCTGATAGATTGCTTCTTGGCACAGGCTGGGAATTATTTGGAACGGGAGGTGAAGGTGGACCGCTATTACTTGATGTTTCCTACATAAGAAAATAAAAAGTCCAATCAGGGAGGCAGGGGGGAAACAGTATACTATATCAAAAGTGTTTCATAGCTGTATACGAAAAACAATTGAAAAATATAAACGTTGGTGCCTATGCCTCTCGCTAAACTTTTATAACAGAGACTCTATATCACCAGAACATATTTCAATTTTCTGATCAAAGATATAGAACTACCACCACTTGTGTAGTTATATAGTGACACCAAAAAGTGTACTAGGCAAGGATAGTCCTGCTCTTGTTTACAGGTGATCTGCAAAGGAAATGTGTTTGTGGCCTCTTTTATGAAGTCATATAGGCAGTTTAATTTAATTTTCATTACAAAACACAGGGAGGGGTGGGGATAAGTTCTGTTTGTTATCTCAGAAATACTAGAAATGTCAAGTCCTGTCCATCTCATATTTGCTGGAGGACTGAAGTGAAGCAAGAGCTCTCTCAGCCTTCAAATGACAGGATAGGTAATGTTTGAATCTTTAACAAAAAGAACTTCCTTCCAATAGTTTGTTAAATAGGTATTAAGCAAATAAACAGTTTAACAGTGAATAAAATCCCTTTCAACTGTTCAAATTTTAGTCCCTTGAAATGTTATAATCCCACCAGTCCCCCAGCAAAAACAGGTTGGACAAGACCTGTAATTTGTAATGTAATCCAAGCAGATTTTGTTTAAAACTCATTCAGGATTGTTTCATACAGTCATAAAGCAGCAAAAAAAACAAAAAAGTGTCCTATATTTTCCACCCTTTGCAGGTCACCTTTAAAGTTAGCTCAAGATTGCCATCTAGAGGCTATATTCACAAACTACTGTACTAACCTCTGATTTGAAAGCTCGTTTGTTAGCTAGAGACTTGAGTAGCTCTTCTCGTAGCAGCATTTCTTCTTCTTCTTCTTCATCTGCAAATGGAGGTTTGGGTGGCTGTTCGGGTTCCTCAGGTGGAAGAGGTGGGAGAGGTGGAGGAGGCTCAAGAGAAATACAAGTAACGTCCTCCACATAAAGTTGGCTCAACGGCTGTATGGTCTGAAATGCATTACAAAAACAGAATTTGAAAACCAAATAGAATTAACTAAACCTTTCATTGCTAAATTATCCAAAGTCACAAAGGACATGAACTAAACTGATTAGGTCCTGGTGTGATATTACAATTCAAATAGCAGTGATTTAGACAGTGACATCAAAGGCTGGAGTTAAATTGCTCCTATTTACAAAAAAGAAGGTAGGGAACGACAACAATAAGTGCTAAAACAGTGGCCTTTTAAGGGTTTGTCCCTTCAGCTCTATTACAATGCCCTTTAAAGCTAGGAATTCAAATTTTTCAGTCCCAAGAAGGAGCACCAATAAGGCACAAAGAAGGATATGAAAGCTCCAAGTGTTCAGTGGGAAGGAGGAAACCAAGAATAGCAGGCTGCTGGCAAATTCCTGGGTGAGAAGGCAACCAGAGTCTAATTGAGACTGGTACTGGGTGGATACAACACAGCCAAAATAGTCCCTGGATGGGGAGTACTGAGGCTAGAGAGGACAGACATTTTGTATATAGGGCCGGGGGACCAGAGCCCAAGAAGGAAGTGGGGTTGTCCTACCCTTCAGCTACACACCTGGAAGTAGTGATACAAGAGGAGATGGAACTGATTAGAACTCCAGCAGCAAAGAAGGTGGAAAGACAGCTGAGCCCAGAAAAGATTGAAAGAATTGTCTGGTTTTGTTGATCTCTGGAAAGGGAGGTCTTCTGTACCGCCACCCCAACACCAGAGTGGGAACAATTGATCAGCAAAAAGATACAGCGGCACAATGGCACCGCAAAAGGGTCTGGGAAGAACTACTGGATGCAGACTTGTTAGAAGTTATTAGGAAATTCTCACATATTTTACTGCAACATAAAATGTGAGGTCCAAGACAGTGTTTCTTTAAGGCACAGAACTAAAATATATATTAAAACTGAAAAATTTAAGACTAATAAATTAATTGAAATTATTTACTGTTACCTGAGGTGGCAGAGGCAAGGAAACTGGTGGTGCTGGAGGAGGAAAATATTCCACCGGACACTCAAAAAAAGGAGGCTGCACTGGAGAAGAAGCTGCAATGAAGAGAGATACCATTCTTATTTCTTGAATTTAAATGTAAGTTAGAGTTGTGTTTGGTAACTAGCAACAGTAAGTCATGTTATGCTTTAATTAACCAACTAAAAATATAGGCAAGTTACTGAATCGCATTTCAAATCACGACCATAAAGCAAAGTGAGAAAACAGGCAAGATGCTAATTTACATCTCAACTTTGGTAGGTGAGACCAGATCAAGAGGATTATATACCAGAACACAAGACACACAGAACTACTCAATGCCCTGTTCCTACCTTTTCTTTTTTTAAATTAACTTTATAATTTGTATACAAATATTCAAAGTCATCACTAAGTGAAACCCATCTTTGCTATCCAGTTTGATTTAACTCTCAAATGCATGCTTTCTGAAACTACATGCCCCAGCACAGAGATTCCAACTGATCTGGCAACCAGCAGTAAGGAGATGCAACATGCACAAAGGCCTCAGCACCAGACAGGGAAGAAATGCAAGGAGTATTGAATACTGGGACATGTAGATCCAGAGCCTCAGGGGCCCACCCTTCCATATGAAGGAGTCACATAGTTTGCATGCCTGGAAACAGTATGTTGTGTGGTCCTTCTGAAAAACAGGCAGCAGAAAGATTGAGAGAGGCAGCTAGTGAGAAAGTCTGGGAACAGAGGCCAGAGGGTAAGGAAGTTGGCTGAGGAGGAAAGAAAATAAAAATAAAAATGGAAAGTAAGAGAATAAAATCAGAAGATGAAGAGCAATGAAATGAAAGGAATAAACACAGCTAAGAAAAAATTAAGGTTATTGAAATATTGGTAACGTTTCTAAGTTTTACTGAATTTTCTGATGGAAAAGGAGAGCTGAAATAGTTTCATTTAAGTTTGTGAGAAAACTACAGGACAGGCTTCTAGAAAGTAGCCAACAGAGTCTTTTTCACATCATGCTTTGGGGACCCCCATTTCGACATGATTCCATGTGAATTTATAAACAAGTTTGATGTTTCTAATCATATTTGGTTAAGTGTAAGCCTGAAGATCTTTAGAGGATCCCTAGGGAATATAAAGTTATATAAAAAAGAATCAGATTTAAAACAGGACAGAATTAGTTCCTCTTAGATGGCATAGTTCTCAAACCCACAGGGCATTATTACGAAGGCTACAATTTGGTCACGGAATCCGTGACTTCCAAAGACCTCCATGACTTCAGCCAGCGCCAGCTGGGAGCTGTGGGGTACACTGGCCGCCGCAGGTGGCAGGAGCCCCCCCACAGCTTCCAGCCCCCATGAATGGCACGCGGACCCCCCCAACACCTCCTGACAGTCCCGTGCAGTGGGGAGGAAATCCTGGGCGTGGTGGGGGGAACCCCTGCAGCTCTGAGCCACTAGCAAAGGGGGACCCTGGAGCTCCGAGCCCCCATGGGTGGTGGAGGCCCCTGGCGCTCCCAGCTCACCAGCAGATGCCCAGGCTCCCCATTTTGTTATGGATATTTTTAGTAAAAGTCAGCGACAGGTCATGGGTTTCCATGAATTTTTCATTGTTGCCCGTGACCAGTCTGTGGCTTTTACTAAAAATATCTGTGACAAAAAAATCTTAGCCCTAATTATTACCCATTCAACTTCAGTCCTCAAAACAAAACACAGCCCTTCTGAGACAACGGAGATTGTCCATTTCATAATTCTTATATCAGTGAAGTAATATTCCAACCATTTTTCATCATTATACTTTTCAACCATATCAGAAATTGAAAGTTAATCTTACCTGGTGAGTTAGTTTCACTGTCCGTATCCATGGCAACTTCATCATAGTTGTCATATTGATAAATCCCTCCTCCACTATCAGTAGATTGCTTATCTAAAGACCGTCTCAAGTCTGTATCTGTAGACTAAGCATGCAAAATAAGTGCTTTAATTTAGCGTGTCTTACAGCATTTGCATTTTTTAAAAGTTGTTTGAACACTGCCACTACCTGTCCCCTCACTCATTTTTCAATCAAGTTCTATCCAGCAGAGACAGAAGGAGGCAAGAAGAGAGTCGACCGTGGCTTAAGAAGTCAAACTACAGTTTTCTTCTCCATGTAGAGAAGAAATTGAGGAGATCAGCTGCACGTTTCGAATGCTGTTTTCTCTAAATATAACAGCAGTTTCTACAAGTTTATCAAGGAAGAGATTACACAAGCAAACAGATCCAATTATCAAACCCAAAATAAACTTATAACAGACAATCAAGCTCCTGACAATTAGCCAGCGTTAAAAGTTTGGGCACTCTTGAATAAAGCGTTCTGAAAGAAATGGTGTTATAATTAACTTCTATTTCAGAACTCTACTGCTCCTGCCAATACATCTTGGTAATTACTAAAGTTCCTGCTGAAAAGCAAATCTCTTTTTCAAAAGAGCCAAGTAATAACTGAATAGGAAAACTAAAAACAGTTATTATGGAAGAGCACTCAGCAACTTCACTGTAAAGGTTGAACAAAGCTTTCAACCATCACAGACCTCTTAAAAAAAAAATCCACGTGCATACTGAATTTGTCTTGAAAATTGCTAAGCCTTAAGAGTCAGGGTTAGTTGTGTAAATTCTGGGTCATTCGGCCAAAGGGTTCCAGAGACAGAACTCCGACAGGCACATGAGGGAAATAGTGATTTGCATATGCACCATGAGACTGATACACCTGATGTCTCATGCGACCAACTATGCAGAGGAACTCATCTTACATCAATCACTTGCTCGCTTACAAGAACAGACTATCTTGAACCTGAGCACACTCCCCCTTTTCCTCCCCACAAAAATTATGAGTTAAAGTGCTGCTTTTGGTAGACGTCTGAGACAAATTTCAGACTACTTTCTGCTTGCGCCCAGAAGCTTGTTTTTGGAAGCTCTGCTTCAAGTGTCACCAGCATTAAGGAGGAACAGCAGTGACTTCATAGGTCTGGTCAAATAGAGCTCTGTGTTTAAAAGCCCACTTTTAAAAATAATCTAAAATCCACGTACATAAAGGAGGTTGTCGTGAACATGGTATACCACAACATGGGGTACTTTGTGGTGCCAAATTGGAATCATTTGCTCATGGGGTTCCTCAGATACAGCCCTACGGGTGGCATGAAGGAGCCAGGAGGAAAACAAAGCTAGTAGCGGAGTGACAATTAGATGTATTTAGGAAGTCCATCCATGGCCCCCCAACACAGGTGCCCCTCAATCATGCCCCCCTCTTTACCTACATTTCCTCAAACAAGGGAAATTCAGTGCCAAAACCTTTAACAACTAAAGTTGGCTAGCACTGCCTTGTGCCTCACAGAACATGGAGGGAAGGGCTAAACTTGAATTTCTGAAAACAAGGACATGCAGAGTTAAGGTAATTTCCCATCCCCAGCCCTCCACAATCTTACCTCTGCCCCCATGAATAATACTCCAAGCTGTCCCAGTTAAAGATCATACAACTGTACCCTTCCTGAGCACCTGGAGGACAGCAGGGGAGAAGTGAACAAGGATAGCATATGGGGGAACTCCCAAGCCTTATCTTGACTAGGATAAAAGCTGAGGTTAGGATGGGCTTAGCCAAACACTAGCTATCTAAGCCTGACCTACTATTCTTGACCACTTTGCCTATTCCAGGCAAGCCCCTAAAGACTTGAAACCTGTTGATGTTGATACCTGTTCATCCTTGTCTTAAGTTGATGTCCAACAGGAAATCCTTTGTTTACTCCAAAATGAGCCACGTAGTGTAGCCTGTTGGCACACCTCAGTGCTAGAACTCCCAGAGCAACAGTGCAGGACAGAAGGCAGAGAGGATGCATGATGTGTGAATGCCCATGCAGATATGGAGTGCTGGTGAGCACTAAGAATATGCAAGTGTTAGAATGGGGTGAAATGTGCTACTATCCCTCTATATTCTTGACATACTTAGCGGACTGTCAGTCTCTGGAATCGACAATGGTAGTAATTCTAGTGGCCCTCAAACTTCAGAGTTCTTTCTAGAACTCTTTCAAACATGGTTACATTATAAAACCAGGAATGGCCATTGTGACTATCTAATGGGACCTTCTGTATAACAAGCCCAAAACACAGGGATCCCAGATTCCTCTAGCTGCAGCTGCATCCCTCCTGATAAGAGAGAAAACTGGCAGCTTGCTGCAACTATTACTTGGGGCAGTGCAGCTACACCTAAATGAGAGGAATGAGGCTAAAGAATTGGTTTGGGGACACGGCCGCACAAATTTTGTTAGTGACAGGGTCAAGTTTGATTTGGTGCCAGTTCCAGGATGACAGAATTAAGGTTGGGTGCAAAATATTTCCTGATTTTAAAATTTAAGTTTAAATTTTACTCCACATTCTGGAAAAGCAGAACTAAGCAACCCCAACTCTAAATTAATGACACTTTTTGCTAGTGAATAGACTGTGTTTCTTGATAGGCAATATATACTGTTGGTTCACTTCTGCAGTATAACATGATTCGTCTTAAAATGAGCACTTTTGGGGGGTGCTACCCCACTGAATTTAATTTCCAGAATAACCACTGCAAAACCTAGTAAATAGCAGTATTCTGGCTTTTCAGTCCCTAGAACAGGACTGACTAATTGGTTTATACTTATTTACAGAGTGTTTAACATCTTTCATGCATTTTATGCTCACAACACTCTTGAGAACAACAACAATTACCAATCACTAATTTTCAGGTAATAAATCTCTGTAGAGAGAGTGAGACATGACCAAAACAGTCAGAAGAAAAGGAAAAACGGTCAGATCTGGGATTAAAACACAAACTTCCAGCTCCAAATTCTATGTTGTAACCACTAAGCTATTCTGTTTCTCGGGGAGTTTGAAAAAGAAAGTATGCATCAATCAAGGATCTCAAAGATAACATCTGAATACAAATCATTACCTTGCTTCTTGATCTCCTCTTCCCCCCAACAAGCTTCATGAACCGGTTGTACTGCTCTTCTTGATTTGAAAGGTCTCGAATTTTTCGGATTTCCTCTTCTCTTTTTCTTCTCTCCTCCTCCTCCTCCTGTTTCCTCTGCTCCTCTTCTTTTTGACGTCTTTCTTGTTCCTTTTGCTGCTGCATTTTTTTCCATGCCTTTGTTTGCTGTTTCCTCAAAGCTTGCTTAGCTTTAAATAAAAAAAAATATACAGGTAATCGCACCTAATTTCTTTAAAAACCTCCACACACATACAACACAAGTCCTCAAAGGTTATATTTTGCAGAAACCCTGAAAGTTTTGAGAATGAAAGGTATTAGTGAGTGCAATAAGGTGGTGAAGATTTGGTATTAGTATCAGCCTTACATAGCAGATTACATTTTAGATTTCAGATGGACGACAACTGCTAACCATTTTAATAATGTTAAGCATATTACCTGCAGTGCTGGTTTTTTTGGTTGAATGTGGTTTTGTACTGGCTTTGACTTTTTGCTGAACAGTTTTAGTCTTTGTTAGTTTTTCCTTGCTTTCCTTCATCACCTGCTGTTCTTTCTGCTGCCATTTTTTACTGGCAGACTGAAGTGCAAGAAGTCTAAGCTGCAATTCAGACATCTCTTCCTCCTCATCCAGTAGCTTCTTTGAGGATGGGCAGGAGAAAAAGAGGGGAGAGCATAACTGAAAAGTCATTAAATTTGTCGTTAGTTAAGTTCACAAGTGTAATTTTTCACACAAAAAGCTTGAGAGTGCAAATAGATTTCTATAAGGAGGAAATATTAAAATCCCACTCCAGATTTCATCATGGTCTCTGAGGATTAATGCTACCTATTCCTAAAGTGTGGCTTGACTTTACAACATGGAAAAAAAAGAACCAGAAGATCATGCCACAAAATATAAGATGATTTCAGCCACAACACACTTACCTTTTCAGATGTAGCATCTGAAGCGCTAAGCTTTCGTACTAATGTTTGTTCTTTATCTTCTACTCCTTTAAAACAAAATAGTACATGTTTATAAACATGACAAAGCTTCAGTTCACTTAATAGAACTACACTAAAACAATGAGCAGAACTGAACCCAAGATATTTTATTAATATTATTGAGGTGTTAATACATTAGAATAGTATATTAAAAATAAAATTGCTGTAGATGCATACTCTGAAAGTGTGCTATTATAACTAGCATGACTGATCTTGCTTTGAGAAGCAACACCCTGACAGTACAGACTGGATCTGATCTTTTAGTAGTTTTCCATCTAAGGTATTTTTCCCCATGTTTTTCTTTCTGCTTCTATGGAACAGTCTTCCCCCTGTTTATCCCATAAAGAGGATGAAAGTGGCATTTGCCAAAAGACAGGCTATGTCTACCTACGCTACGCAACTTCAGCTACGTGAATAATGTAGCTGGAGTTGACATACCTTAGGTCCAGTTACCACGGGGGGTCGACGGGAGAAAATCTCCCATCAACTTACCTTCCTCTTCTCGTCAGAGGTAGAGTACAGGGGTCAACTGGAGAGCGAGCTGCAGTCGATTTGGCGGGTCTTTACTAGACCCGCTAAATCGACCACTGGTGGATCGATCGCAGAGCATCGATCCCTGCCATAGTATAGACCTGCCCACAGGCTACCTTTTCTGAAGCAAGAGCACCCTATAGGCCTTATAAAGTACAGCACTGAGCACTTTCAGCTCCCTCTGGAATTTAAGAAACTCAGCACATCAGTAGCTGCTCAGGACCTTTCAGGATTAAGTTGAAAACTCAAAGCTGGAGAACACTGGTGCACCTCCTCCATCCCCAATGAAACCAGTTCTAGGGTTATCACTGGCCTGGTATGTAGTAAAACTCACCAGCTGAACTCTACCCTGCAGATATGCTTGACTGCCCACCAGTCACATTGCCATCAAATGGGAGGGGGAAAACAACAGCGGATGAATCATTCTCCAAGATGCTTTCTCTCCATATAAAAAACCCTCTTAGAGTGTGTCCCTGCCCACATGCCAAACTGGGAAAAGAGAAACTGACAACCCACTTTTCTCCCTGCTCCCAAAGTCCTAGCAGAAGACTCTTCCTAAATATCAAGAAAAGTAGATACAAGGCAAATGCAATCTCAAAATATAAAATAGAAATTTTAAAAGATACAAATGGTATATAGCTCACCCTGGATATCTCCCTGCTTGCCGTGCGCTTTAAAAAACAAAACAAAAAAACAACAAACACGCATATGAGAATGAGGGGAAATGGGATGATGCCAGCAATGCTTTACCTTCAATTTTATTTTTAAATATTTCAAAAGATTGTTACACAAGTCAGACCAACAGACCATAAAAGTGTTAAATAAAAGCACATAGAAGACATTGTAAAAGCATCTGAAACCACTTTAAAGATTTAAAAAATTAACTGAACAGACTTCTTTTGTCGTGGGAGCACAAAAGGATTGCAGTACTGGTTCTTGGATTAAAACTTTGCATACCAAGTTTCACTTAGCGTAAAGAAAGCTAACAGCATAGCTGAGTTATAAACTTTTACATTAAAATGCTAATAAGCCCTGAAGCATAAAGACAACAGTAGACACCACTAAAATATAGTTTATGCAGATTGAGAACATTATTGGATTTATTAATAGCGCTCCATCCTTTTCACTTCCAAATTATAACCTAGTTAGCCACAGAATACGTACAAGTATTTTTCCTAATATCACATGCCTCAACATTGAACTTTAGAGCTTCTCTCCATGCCCCTTCAATCCATGGATTTAAGGTGGGAAAAGGTGCAATTAGTGCTAATTGTGGTGATAGGAGTTTCTACAACATGGAGCACATGCTCCCTAAGACTAGGTCTAAATTACCGCGGTAAGTCGACCTATGCTACGCAACTCCAGCTACGTGAACAATGTAACTGGAGTTGACGTACCTTAGGTCGAATTACCGCGCGGTCTACACTGTGGGCAGTCGACGGGAGAAAATCTCCCATTGACTTCCCTTATTCTTCTCATTGGGGGTAGAGTACAGGAGTCGACTGGAGAGCGATCTGTAGTCGATTTGAGGAGTCTTTACTAGACCCACTAAATCGATCGCCAGTAGATCGATCTCCGAGCCTCGATCCCGGCTGTAGTGTAGACCTGCTTTTCCCCAGAGATGGGCCAAGACTAACCCATATCACACAGCCAACAGTCAGATAGTAACAATATCTGGTGAACCGAATAGGGCTACAAACAGCACCCTGGGGTATTCCACAGAGAGGAAGATATAGAACCTCTACTTGAGTAAAAGGAGGACAGTTAAAAATAGCATTAAAACTTTGTTTTAGAATTAAGGCCTGATCTACACAAGAAAATTAGGTCGGTATAACTACATTACTCGAAGTGTGGAAAATCCACAACGCAGTTAAATGGATCCAACCCCCTCCTGCAGACAGAGAATTCTCTAGTCAACCTAATTACTACCTCTTGGTGATATACATTACCTACACTGACAGAAGCCCTCCCATCGGCATAGGTATTGTCTACACTGAAGGCTGCAGCTGTACCCCGGTAATGTTTTAAATGTAGACAAGCCCTAAAATAGCTCTTCAGCTATAATGCACCCATTAGGGCCTCAGAATAGCATTTGATATAAATACCCTGCAATACAGGATGTTTTCTTATAATCCCCTATGTACTGTACACAGTCCTGAATAGTATACACTCATTTATCTTAGAAATACCTACCTCACTTGATATCAATTTACAGATGTTGAAATCACTTGGGATGCTCTTGCTATCAGATCCTGGGATAAAACTAAGATTAGTGACAGGGCTCTTAGCTGAATGCTCTGCTTTTACTATGCGTTCCCTTGAGTGTCCATCAGAATCTAAGTTCTGATAAGTCTCAGGGCTTGGTGCAAAGCCCATTTATTCTGTTTTGTTTCTGGTTAATTACTATGCATTGCGATTGTTAATTTGGGTTGTATATTATCGTTTGATCTTTTAAGGCATACTGAAGATACTCGTGGTACTGGTCATGCAAGTATAATTTGACAGTGGCTTATGTAACTTGTCTGCTTTTAATATTTTTTATGTAATGGGTTTAGCTCCTACCAGGTTAGGTACTATATATGAATTAAAAATAAATTTGCTGTAATCCTTGGATGCACTTCATTTTACCACTAGCATACGGTCCAATAGCAAAAAAAAAAAAAAAGGCTGAGAGGGGATACGATTGCTCTCCATAAATACACCAGAGGGGTAAACACGAGGGAGGAAGAAAAGCTATTTAAGCTCAAAGACAAGTTGGCACAAGAACAAATGGGTATAAACTGGCCATGAATAAATTTAGGCTGGAAGTTAGAACACTTCTAACCATCAGAGGAGTGAGGTTCTGGAACAACCTTCCAATAAGAATAGTGGGGACAAACAACCTACTTAGTTTTAAGCTGGAGCCTGATAAGTTTATGAACGAATGATATATGGAGTTGTCTGTGACCAGAGGACTGGACTCAAAGCAGGAGATCCCTTCCAGTCCTATGTCCTGCAATACAGAGTTAATTCTTCTTTTGTTTAAAGTTCTTATTTTTATGGATTTGGGGTGGGGTTGTTTTTAAATAGCTCTTTTTTATTCCCCAGACTCACAGGTGTGTCAGTTTTACCCCTTTCTCTACATATTTACTCGTCCTATATTATTATTGGTTCTTGCTCTATCATGAAGATATGACTGCTCCTCTAAGCCTGATATTAAAGCCACATCCACACCTTTATCATTTTACCTTATTATAATAACCTTTCGGGTCTCCCTACTTTTCACCTTCTCCTGTCCAGTTTATCTAAAGTACCACAGGTAAAACCATTTTCCTTAACCACTATTCTCTCATTCCCTTCCTTTACTGGCTTCCTATCACCTGTTGTATCATGCTCAAGCTAATTATCTTGACTCAATGCCTTTGTCTTACATTTCTCATGCTCTGATGCTTTGTATCTTCTCAGATTCATGCTTTCTTCTGTGCTGTGTCTACAGTTTAGAACATCCTCCCACTTCTGTTCATCATGCTTCTACCCGGCCCTCTTTCAAACCCACTTCTTACACAAATCTTCCCTACCTCTTTCCCCTAATAATTTCTCCACTTCTTTTCCTTACCTGAACTTCTACTGTGTGTTTTGTCTTATATTACAACTTAAGTTCTTCTGGGCAGGAACAAGTAACATTTATTACACTACAAGAAACACTTAAGAGATAAAAAAACCTCTCACCCTAGAGTATACGATTGTCACTAAATTTCAATCCTCCCCTTTCAGCTTTAACAGAGACACTTTTGCCATTGCACATTCTAGTCTCACAAGAAGGAAGCCAGTAAGGAAAGGAGAAGGGAAATATAAGAGATGATTAAACGAAAACCCAAAATTCCAGTTACGAGCATGATGCCTCAGACAGTCAATTTAGTTTTTTTTTTAAATCAAGAAAACGAACTACATTTTTACCTACTCTTTTACACTGTTAACAGCAATGCTCCCTGTGAAATTTAAGGCTGCCAACTTAAGCTCTGGTTCTCAAGTTGTTTTTTTTAAATAAAGACAGCACATGTTATAACAGTAATCAATTTTGGGCTTATCAACATTAAATTACCATTTTGAAGTTAAAAAGACCAGCACTAAATAGCATAATATAATCACTCAGAGCCCTTTAAATAGGATGCCACAGTCAGGAGCCACCAAGTATGATATCCATGTTTGGCCTTCAGGTGATGTTACCATAGTAATACAACTATTTTTTTTTAAAGTGTTTCTTTAGGTTATTAAAACTGAAATGGTTTGGATTTTAATAATTTATTTTAATGTGTCGTATGTTTCCTTTTTATAGTTAGTTAATGTGGATAGGAGAAGGCTGATTAGACAACTAGTGATTCATCAATTTCACTTTCTGATTCTCATGCACTAATATAGCGTTGAAAACCTAAATATAACAGAAGGGAAATATTCTAATGTTGTTCTTCTGCCCTACTCTCTATACAAACCAGTTATTTACATTCACGTTAGAAAATGTGAAAATATTTATCATAATTTATTTTATATTTTGGATCAATCTTTAATTAAATGTTGAAGATTTTATGCTTCAGGACAAGTTCCAAATTTAAAAAAAGTTATTTGATGTAAAACCACTTTCTTTTAACAATATCAAGTTTCAAAGAGGCACAACTTTCCCAAATATCTAGTAGAATCACAAAGATTCTTGCTGTAATAGGTTAAAGCAGACAGGAATGTTCGATAGTTACCTTGACTGGATTCTGTGAATTCAGATTTTTGTGACAGCTGTTTTGTTCCATCTTTAGTTTTTTTCAATCTGTTCCTCTCAGCTGGTGTAGACAGTTTTTGCCTGAGAGGTTTCAGTTCAAATGCCTGAAAGGCTATAACCTGATTTTTCTCCTCAGGAGACACTTCTTTTATAGCTTCTTTTGTAATACTGACATTTTCTACAGCTATTTGGTCCTCAGCGTTTGCTGTTTTAGCATCATCTTGGTGCACAGTTTCTTCTCTGCTATTCAGAGCCAGTTTTTCATCTTTATTAATATATTCAAGTTCAAGCTGAATCTGCTTGTATTTCAGAAGAAGATCCTCAAAGCTTTCTTCCACACAGTTTTCATTTTTAGATGAGTAGTTCTGTTTTCTAGAGGGGGATCTTCCAAAAGTTTTGGCTGAATTATTTGTTAAGAAAACTAAATGTAATCCATTTCTGCCCTTAATATTGTAGATATTAAGATACAATCAATGAAGATTAAGCAACAATATATAACAAATTAAAATGTGTTCTCCCATAGGAGTAATTTTGTATTATAACTTCATATTGAGCTCTCCTCCCCATTTTCAAAAACAGAACTTAATTTGTCAAACACATAACAATATGCATATTTTATACATTAGTCTTAAGAAACGGAATATAAAGTTAACATACTGATAACACTTACCCACTGTCAAGTAGCATCTTCCTGCTCAATTTCATTAATTCACATTTCTTTTATAGGATACTTTACAACTGTCCTCGAATGTAGAAAAATCCCACCTTTTTTGTTTCATTTTTTTAAGACTTCTGTTTACTCTTACAGCTCAAGGAATTGCTCAGCAAGTCTTCTTTCTCACCACCCACAACCTCCGACTCACTGGAACTGCAATGGTGGAGGCAGAGAGGGAGGAGCTCACCTGGTGGTTAGACTTGCTCAAAGCAAATTAATGAGCGTCAGACTTCTCTGACAGAAGTATGACTCAGCCACTGACTCCCTCTATGTGGTCTTGAATAAGTTACTTAACTTCATTCTGACACAATTTAACCATCCATAAAATGCTGAGACCAAGCCACAGCACAGTTAAAATTTGTAGCAACCATGTCCCAACATCTGAGCTAAAGCCACGGATAATTACCGACAACAACTAAGAAAAGTATTCCACAAGGAACCAAGGACTCCAGGACCTATCATCAGAACAGTCAGGAATGTACTAGTTCGTTTTGGAGCCACTGCTCAGGACCAAACCTTTTGGTTTATAAGGCGTTGTGCATGCAATCCCAATGGACACTTTTCTATAGGGTTGTGGCTTGGCAACAGGGGCCTGACCCACAGCCCAGAGCAGATAATGGAAAGACTCCTGCTGACTTTCATGGATCAGGCTTTAATTGTGCACATACACAATTCCACAAGGAGAGTCCAGAATTTTATCTTATTAAAGACTGTATTTCCTGCTATAGTGACACATGGAAGATTGTTATTAATCATTACTGTAAAATTAAGATCATATATACTAGAAGTGCCTATTATGATTTGAAGAAGCCCTGTAAATATATTTATTAAGAAATCAAAGTACTTGCCTCTTTTGAATGTGAAAAGTTCTTTGAAATCTGATACAGAGAACCAGATTATATTAGTATTGCTACTAATCCTAATGAACTAAACAACCTTCTAATACATTGTTCGATCAACGTGTACTACATGCTATTGGTGCATTTACAGAGTGCTGAAGGCACTCAAGATATTTCTTGTGCTTTATTGTTTACATGAAACCAGGACCCAAAGATTACTTCTATTTGGACAGGTTATAGCCAAACTAAGTGCCTATCATAGTTTCTTATCCAAATAAAGATGAGGTTAGTTTAAATTTACAAGAACTATTTGGCACAGTTCAGTGTGAACCAAAATCTAACAGCAGAAGACCCTTTGGCACTTTGAGTTTACTAAAACATCTACATTAGAACTTCTTTTAACCTAGTCTAAACTTTAGAATGCTTACATAGCTATTTAATAACTCTTCTGTTGGACTCTGCTTTAATTAGACTAAACACCTTCATTCTCCAAAAGTTATATTTATAAAGCAAAAAAATTGTTTTAACCTGATGAGTCAGCCTTGCTCCTTGTGCAACAGGTGAACATTATAATTTAAAATACTTTTCTACTAGGGCTGATGTGTACTAACAACAGAGCTAAAATTAAAGCACAATGAAATTTCTGTAATCTGTGAATTTAAACATGCTGTGTAGTCAGACACAAAACCATAATTTGCTGCACAGCATTTCAAAGCGAAGCCACCCTAATGACCACGAGGGCATGAGTGACCTGGACATATCAGTATGTTCATGTCAGAGAGGTATGAATATCTTTGAAAAACATCCTCCAAAAACTGCTTAGGTTATTCTAGCAAAACATTTACTATTGCGATAACATGTCAAGCCTCAGCATAATTATCAACCAGGATAAACAGTGTACAAAACAAAACCAAAAAACTAAGATAATATATACAAAAGTGCCTATTATGATTTGAAGAAGCCCTGTAAATATATATTAATAAGAAATCAATGGATAATCCCAAACTACCATAAATGGGATATTTGCACATTGATAATTTTACTTTACTTTTGCAATGTTTAAGTAAAAATGCCCATTACACAGGTAATTGGGGGGGCATTAGCAGACAATCCTAAAGTTTGGGGGTTTTTTTAAAGGATCTTTATGGATTTCTCTTTTTTTTTTTTTAAGTCTGTTTAATTTAAGCTATTTAGAACTATTCTGTATCTATTTCTCTTCTCTTGTGTGGGATGGCCTAAAGGTGAGGAACACTAGGAGAATTAGAGAAGGGTGTTGGGTTTTGTTTGTTTTGGGTTTTTTTTTTAAAAAAAGAATAGGTAAAAAATGGTAGGGGAAATGTCCTAATGTGTCTCAAGAGTGGAAGTGGTAAGGAATTATTAAAAATACAATTTAAAGCGTTTACACAAATATCACCTAGGACTAGGTTAAGGACGGGCAACACGGATACGAATACATAGAGATGAAAAAAATAATAAACAGGCTACAGCTGTTATCCTTCAAAACATTCTGCAAAACCTTCATTCTGAGCAGAAGAGCCAGGCAGGTTAAAGAAACCTTCAACTCAGCAACTAAAGACTGATGAAAAACAAAAAAACAATTTAGAACTTATCTCCCCAAATAAATCCACATTTTTGGGTTCCACATTGCAGACTCAAATCCATTTAATCTACATATTTGAAATTTCAGCAAAAAAACTGTACAAAATATAAGAACGATCTTATATTATTGTTTTGCGTGACAAGTACTGCAATGATTGTTCTAGATGAGCCTTGCAAAACTTATTAGCTCCAGCATAAAATTTACTTCTTTATGATGAAGAAACTAATAATACTTTATTTTTTAAAAGAAACAACAATTGAGACAAAAATTATGTCTAAAAACTGGGTAGGACCAATGGTCCATCTAGCCCAATATCCTGTCTTCTGACAGTGGCCAGAACCAGATGCTTCAGAGGGAATGAACAGAACAGGGCAATTTCGACTGATACACTCCATCGTCCAGTCCCAGCTTCTAGCAGTTGGAGATTTAGGGAAACCGAGAGCATGGGATTCGGACTCTAACCACCTTGTCTAATACCCACTGACGGGCCTATCCTCCATGAATTTATCTAATTGATTTTTAACCCAGTTATACTTTTGGCCTTCACATCATCACATGGCACCCAGTTCCACAGGTTGACAGTGTTAAGTACTTTATTTTGTTTTAGACCAGCTGCCTATTAATTTCATTGGGTGACCAAGTTCATATGTTATGTGAAGGGGCAAATAACACTTCTCTATACCATTCATGGTTTTTTAGAGGTCTATCATATCGCCCCCATTAAGCAGTCTCTTTTCTAAGATGAACAGTCCCAGTCTTTTTAATCTCTCGTTTGGTAGTTGTTCCACACTCCTAATCATTTTTGTTGCCCTTCTCTGCATCAGTTCCAATTTAACATATCTTTGTTGAGATGGGGTGACAGAACTGCACACAGTCTTCAAGGTGTAGCATGGATTTATAAAGTGGCATTATATTTTCTGTCTTATTTTCTATCCTTTCCCTAGCTGTTCCTAATATTGTTAGCTTTAACTACTGCTGCACATAGTTCTCTGGAAACATCCACTCAATCTACAGTGACTCCATCTCTTTCTTGAGTGGTAACAGCTAATTTAGACCCCATCATTTTGTATGTGCAGTTGGGATTATTTTCTCCAGTGTGCTTAATTTGCATTTATGAACACTGAATCTTATCTGCCATTTTGTTGCCCAGTCCCCCAATTTAGTAAGATCCCTCTGTAGCTCTGCGTTGGACTTAAACATCTTGAGTAATTTTGTACCATATGAAAATTTTGCTACCCCACTGTTTACCGCCTTTTCCAGATCATTTATGAATATGTTCAAAAGCACTGATCCCAGGACAAATCTTCGGGGTACCCCGCTGTTCACCTTTCTTCATGGTGAAACCTGGCCATTTATTCCTTCCCTTTGTTTCTTTTCTTTTAACCAATTACTAATCCATGAGAGGACCTTTCCTCTTATCCCATGAAAGTCCAAATACACTATATCCATATGCTTGCTGACATCCTCCAAGAATTCCAATAGATTTGGGGAGGCATGATTACTCTTTACAAAAGCCATGTTGATTCTTCCCCCAACATATTGTGTTTTATCTACGGGCCCGACAAGTCTGTTCTTTACTATGCTTTAACCAAATTTGCCTGGTACTAAAGTTAGGCTTACCAGCCAGTAATTATCAAGATCACCTCTGAAGCCTTTTTTAAATCAGCATTACATTACCTATTCTCCAGTCATGTGTGTGTGATTTACGTGATAGTTTACATACCAGTTAGTACTTGTGCAATTTCAAATTTGAGTTTCTTCAGCACTCTTGGGTAAATACCATTTGAGCTTTGGTGACTTCTTATTCTTTATCAGTTTGTTCCAAAACTTCCTCTACTGATGCCTCAATCTGAGACAATTCCTCAGATTTCTCATCTAAAAAGAATGGCTCAGGTGTGGGGATCTTCCCCACATTTTCTACAGTCAAGCCTGATGCAAAGACTTCATTCAGCTTCTCTGCAATGGCCTTGTCTTCGAGTGCTCCTTTAGCACCAGATTGGCCAGCAGTCCCAGTAATGGTTTGGCAAGCTTCCTGCTTGAGGTACTTACAAAAATATTTTGCTGTTAGTTTTTGTGTTATTAGCTAGTTGCTCTTATAATTCTTTCTTGGGGCCTAACCTTATTATTCCTTTGCATTTGACTTGACAGAGTTGATGCTCCTTTCTAGTTTCCTCACTAGGATCTGACTCCCATCTTTTAAAGGGTCCCTTTTTTTACTCTAGTCACCTCTTTTACTCTGCTTTTTAGCTATAGGGGCTTTTTTTTTTTTTTTTTGATTCTCTTACATTTAGTTTGAGTCTCTATTACAGTGTTTTTAAAATAGTCTCCATGCAGTCTACACGCATTTCACCCTTGAGACTATACATTTCAAATTTCCATTTATCTAGCCTCCTCATTTTTGTGTAGATCCCCTTTAGAAGTTAAATACTACTGTGGTGGGTTTCTTTGGCATTTTTACCCTTAAAAGGATGTTAAATGTAATTACATTATGATCATGATTACTGAGTGGTTTGTATTCACCTCTTAAACCAGATTCCTGGGCTCCCCTTAGGACTAAACCAAGAATTGGTTAAAGATGTAAGGCATTAATAAAGAATACTGTGACTGAACATCAGTTACAAAGTTTACCCACTGAACGAAAAGTTAAAGCCCAAGAAAAAAGGGAGGAGTACTGAAGACAAAATTTAAGTACTTATCTGTAACAGGAAATTAGACTCCCGCATATATGCCCTTCTAAAGGTTAGCTGTAACTCTGATGGGGATTTCTTCCACACCCAACAATTAATCTTCATACTCTACAAAAGAGTTCAGAATCCAGACTTCTGACATCACTGAGGCTCCTGCGACATTACAAAATATTTCCTGGTGCTGTTCAAAAAGGAGGGGTTGCTGAAGCCACATATGCACAAAGTCCTGGTTCCACAGGTGGGGGATACAACTTCTCCCTGTCAGAGATGGCACATATCAAAAACTTCTCAAAGGGCTACTTGCCACTGGAAATTCCAAAGAGGGCTCCAGAGCCCATATCTACCCTGAAGCTGAGAGAAAACCTCCCAGACCATGTAGACATAGGTGAGAGGATTATTGCAGGAGTGGGTGGGTGAGATTCTGTGGCCTGCATTGTGCAGGAGGTCAGACTAGATGATCATAATGGTCCCTTCTGACCTTAAAGTCTATGAGTCTATGAGATAGACTCCCACTAGCATACTAAAAATAGCTTGTGGACATTGTGGCACGGGAAGAGGCTCAGGCCTGGGTCTGAGCTCAGGTGGCTGGCCCAAGCCTTTTCCAGGGCTGCAACATCCACGCAGCTATTTTTTGCATGCTAATAAGAGCCCCACTAACACATCTGTCCACTTGCAGTGTAGACAATCACATAATGCTCTTAGCACGGAAGCGAAGGCTGCTGCTGAAGGCCTTCATCCAGAAGTCCTCACTCCACTAATACCAACAGTAGTACAGGTAGCTGCACTATTTTAGAGTGTTATAATATCAACTGCAGCAGGTGACAAAGGTTGGGGTAAGCACGGAAAATGATTAAGCATTTCATTTTGAAATCCTATTTCTACTTTAGAGTCTATAAATGATATTTCAAAATCTCAGCTCATTAAGCAGCACTGACATTAGCTCCTCCTGTGTAATGTTTGCCAATAAATTATGTCTAAAACCCAGTAAAGCAGGGTTAGGGTCTTCTCAATTGTTGTTTCTTTTAAAAAATAAAGTATTATTAGTTTCTTCATCATAAAGAAGTAAATTTTATGCTGGAGCTAATAAGTTTTGCAAGGCTCATCTAGAACAATCATTGCAGTACTTGTCACGCAAAACAATAATTATAGGAAAAGTCATCATTTTCTAGTATTTAGAGCAACACTGAGAACAAAGAGACGTAGGCCATGGCTACATTACCACTTATGTCAGTGAAATGTATATCGCTATGGGGTGTGGGGAAAAAAACACTCCCCTAAGAGACGTAAGTTTCGCTGGCATAAGCGGTAGTGTGCACAACACTCGGACGACGAGAGAAACATCTCCTGCCGACACAGCTACCGCTGTTCATTGGAGGTAGTTTAAGTATGCCGTCGGCACAGAGTGGCTACACATGAGATCTTACAGCGGCGCAGCTGCATCAGTATAGCTGTGCCGCTGTAAGATCGCTAGTGCAAACATAGCCTAAGGTTCTATTTCTAGCTTTACCAGAGACTCACTACATGACCTTGGGCACAAGTCACATTTTTCTCTATTTTCCCATCTTAAGAGAGACATTATTGGATGAAAAGCACTACACAAATACTGATAAGATTCAAGGAATGTTCTGATGGTAAAGTATGAAGTTAAACAGTTAACTAAGGCATGCTGTTATAACACCTACTCCCCTCACTCCAAATGTAATCTTATGTTAAGGCTAACAATCTTAAAATATTAACTGGACTTGAAATACAGGGATTTCTCTTTCTGATCTTTTAAACAGGTCTCAAGCCCCCAAGTCTTGGCTTCACTAAGAAAAATATCCATTGCTGATAACCAGTGTGAGTAACTGATACAGCTGAGTGAGCGATGTACATAACTTTATTTAAAGTGTAGACAATGACAAACTGCTTTCAACACTATTGGCAGGGAGAACAGATTTTAACTAGTTTCTGAAAGCATACTTATTGCAATTTATCACTATCTACACTTGAGCTACATTGCACACCAGTTCAGTGCACCCATTCCTGACCCTCCACCAATGCGTGGTTTTCCCACTGTAGATCAGGACAAAGACCTACCCAACTTAAAAAGTGAGTGTAGCTTCCTCAATGGTTTTGCTATTTCACCTGCCATAAGAAGAACCATTAAGGCATTGTCCATACTGTCTGACCAACCAACCGTTCTAGAGCAAACAGAGTCCTGCTTCAAATGACCATATCAGAGAACCCTGGGCTCGATATATGTGCTATGCATACATCTCCCAGTGAAAGTAGAATTAAAGCAAAGCACAGCAACAACCAAAATCAGAAGAAGTCACAAGTCTGAACTACAGTTGACAATGCTGAAAGCAGACTGGGAGATGTACTGAATGCATCACTGCCCAAGAGGCGAAATTAGCAACTTTAGAATTTTACTGCTCAGATAATTAGTTTAAGTATTTAGGTTAAGGCTCCCTTCCCTGGGGCTGGCCTGCTTCGCAGGTCTCGTGTCAGGCTGGGGAGGACAAGGCTGCCTGGAACCTAGCCCACTGAGCTTTGCATTAGCCTTCACTCCTAACAGAGCCCATCCGGATCAGTGCCCCAGCTTCACACCAACCCCTCTTCATGCACCCTGGGGAATGCGACCCTGAGACGCAGCCCCTAGACATGAACTGGAGCGTGCTCAGGGTGTGCTGTTCGAGGCGCTTATGAGAGGCCTTGCAGATAGGGCCTGAGGGATGATCCATTCCCCTTCCCCACCGCCGGGTCCCAGCCACCCAGCGCTGTCGGGAAACAAGGGACTCAGCCAGGCCCGTCCCGAGCAGTGGGAAGAGGCCCTTTCTCCCCTTGTTGTCCCGCACAAGGATACACTTCCGAGGGGAGGGCTCCCTCCAGCCCTGGCTGCAGCTGAATCCGGGTCCTCCCCCGCCCCCCGGCGGCCTTCCGGGGGGGTTGCTTGCCCGATCTCCCCCACCCCGGCTCCTGCCCCAGCGGCCCCCGCCGCGGTAAGGCCTGCCTCGGAAGCGGAACCGATCCAGCGCGTTGTGGCTGCGCTCCCAGAACGAGAGCCTGGGGCCGGAGTCGGAGTGAGAGCCCGGAGGCATCCGCGACGAAGGCAGCGGCGGCGGGTGAGAGCGGAACGACTCCTTGGGCCGGTAGCCGCCGTGGCCGTGCAGGTGGCCGAGCTCCGGGGGCGGCTGGTGCCGCGAGCGGGGGAAGCGGCGCGAGGAGGAGGAGAGGGAGGCGCCGCCGCGGAGGCCGGGAGGCGGCCTGCGCTTCGAGTAGGGCCTGGTGCTGATGAGGCCGCTGGCGGGCTCGGAGCCGTTATTGTCATCGTCGCTGATCTCGCCGTCCTCCAGCTCCCCCTCCTCCTTCGGGGACAGGCCGCTAGGCTCCAGCGGCGCCGCCTCGGCAGGGGCTGTGGCCGCCGCCATGGGCCCGGTCCTGGCGCTCAGGAGAAGCTGGGAGCCGCACAAGCGCTTTCGATTCCGGAGTAGCCCAGCCCCAAAACTTCCCCACCACGTCTGTCTTCGGGATCCCCCCCTTCCCCCGCCAGCTCTGTTCTCGCGAGAACTAATAACTCCCCTCGCTCACCCTCCTCTGGAGGGGAGGGAAGCCATGGTAGATTGCGTCATAGAGAGGAGTCGCGCGCTGTATCATGGGAGTTGTCGTTCTGACTAGCAGACGGGGAGCGTCCGTTATAGTGGAGAGGAAAGAGCCGGGAGCGAGTCGAGCCCGGCCGGCAATGGGGCGGGGGTGGATAACGGTCGCCAAGGGCGGCGGCGGCGTCTCCCGCCATGTTGGTGAAGGAGCTGGATGGAGCAGCTGGGACGCCGCCATCTTGATAAAGGGAAAGAGCGAGTCTCCCCAGCCCATCCCGTGAGCCGCCCGCTCGAGGAGATGCCGACCAGCTGCGCGGCGGCGGGGTGCGCCGCCGTCTACAACAAGAGCGTCAACGTCAGCTTCCACCGGTACCGCCGGGGTGGGGGGAGGGTTGGCGTTGGCTCTGGCTCTCCGCGCCCTGTGGCCGGGGAAGCCGGGTTTGTGTTCGCGCCTCTGGATTTCGAACCAGCGGTCCTTCCGCCGCGCTTAGAGCTGCGCTTCCCCCCCCGGGCTGAAAGGCTGTGTGCTTCGGTTGATGAACTCCCCATGCAGGTCGCCCGTGTAGACACGGTTCAGCCCCTTCCGGGCCGTCGGGCTGGTGCTGGTGTCGTTTAGCCCGCGCTTTGGAGAGCTCGCGGAGTTCCGAGCCCGTCCGATGATCCCTTCAAAGAAGCGAATTCCGTGTAACTACTGTTACTGTTTTAGTTGCATAGCCTCGAACCGAGATCTCAAAAGCTTGATCGGGCTTTTTTTTCCTGCTGCTTTTTTTGCGCTGAAATTCAGATCTGCCCCATAACAAAAATGAAAGTTGAGCATTTGAGAAGGGAAGAAATTATTAGTCCTGTCTAAAGCTGCCATTTGTTTCTTTTGACACATTCTAAACTCTAATGTTCAGTTAACAGCTGGGAAAAAGAACCAACAACCTCACCTCTTCAGATAAGGGGTTAAGTCTCAGTATGCACCAAGACGCCCAAGCAGCCCTTTAGCCATACTAGGGAAGGTCAGATATTATTCCTGCTATTTTTGTGCTAAAACACAAATTTAAACATTTGACAATTAAACCTTTTAGACTTTATGTATGCATTGGAGCAATAAAAAGGGGTGCAAACCCCATTTTAAAAACTCCTTTTATCAGTTGTATTTAAATCTTAGTTCGTTCACTTGGGTTTTTTGGACTTAGTATTTGGAAGCTAACTTCTATGCACAGACCTGTCAAGTCACACTAAAACTTCAGGGAAACATTGTCATTTTGTATTCCTTGTAAAAATGAATTGCAATGGGTTTTTTTAAAATTAAGTTTGTGCTTTGTTCACTTTATTATTTTATATTTATATTACAAAAGCACTCAGAATCCTCCAAGTTGATTTGGTTTCTGTTTTTCCCCAAAGTTTTTTTTGTTTGTTTTGTTTTCTCCCTTTATTATTGTTCATCTGCAGTCATAGTAAAAAAAAAAAAAAAAGACTTGATGGATTTCAAGGCCGAAAGAGACTGATGGTGAGATAACGAGCCATTCCTGAACTGGAGCCCTATTAAGCCATATGCAGTGGTGAGGCATTCCTGTGCTCAGCTCAGCTGTTCCACAAGCCAGGAGCTGGTCTGGTGACTCTCAGGGCATATGCTAGCCTCGCAATTCCTACAGCTTGGTCAGCCCAACCTGACTTTATGGCTTGGAACACCACTACCTGATAGTGGTGACAGACTTTACAGACTCCAGGCTGCTCCAGCCCTGCCCTTGTTCCACCTTATCTCCCAGCCCTATTCTTTGCTTGTCCCAACCGCTCTCTTGACTCTGGCTCTGGTTCCTGGCCCAACTGTCACTGCACCAACTTACTTCCACTGCACCAACTGGGCTGCACCCTCTACCTCTCGTTTTCTGACTTCTTGTATAACACAGGCCATAGAACTTCTCCAAAATAATTATTGTATAAATAATACTAGTAATATCTTATCTAATTATTTCTATTGTCTTTTCTCTTAGATTTCCCTTGGATCCCAAGAGAAGGAAGGAATGGATACGTCTTGTAAAACGCAATAATTTTGTGCCAGGCAAACACACTTTTCTTTGCTCAAAGCATTTTGAATCCTCCTGTTTTGACCTAACTGGACAAACTAGACGACTTAGAATGGATGCTGTTCCTACAATTTTTGATTTCCCTGCTCATCTAAAACTCAGGGTACGTTATTGGAATGTATGCCACTCTCTGAAGTCTTCTGCACTTTTTCAAAAAAAACCACACACACACACACGTGACTATCCCATAAAAATTTTACATAAATTTAAAGAAAATAAACTCAAACAAAAGGTTACTTCAACAGTTTGTCCTTATTTTACAGTCATAACACTGTAGGATGTCATCCACACCCATCAGATATTTTTAAATGGAAAAATGTGATTATAAAATCACCAGTGTTGATAGGGAAACAGGAGTATGAATAGTATCTGAAATTACTTTTTTAATCTTCTTTTTTTTTTAATGGAGATTGTGCCCCTTTATGAACACACACAACTATAAATGCATTGCTGCCCAAAACTCATCCCAGAGATGCTCTCAATTTAGTCATTTAACATTACTGTGTGATACAACATATTCCCAAATTACTAGAATAAAAATATTTAAACGTTTGAAGAAATGTAATTCCAGAGAAGTTTCTTCCATTGGCAATTCAGCATTTTCGCTGGTATGCCCCAGTCCTTTTCTTTCTTCCTTCCTTCGGCATCACTTGCTTTATTATTGTTACCAGGCGAGCAGTTTTGTAACTCTCACTTGAAACTTATACTAACACAGACCATGGTGGATTGATTTAAATCATCTATACTAATCATGATTTAAATCAGCAAGCAGGAAACCTTGATTTAAATAATCAATTTTAATCTGTTTTGTATTTGTGCTGTCTAGTTATTTTTCTAAAGGAAGGTTGATTCTCATTGGTTGGGGACCATTAGAACGTTGATTTTTCAACTAAATATAGCCTTCATATTAAATTTGGTGGTGCTTTTTTTGCTAACTAGGTGGATACACTATACATATAGGCATTGTTTGAGATAGTTTAACTTACATTTATTTGGATTCTGAAGTTTTACTTTTTTATTGTGTTGCATTTCTTATTTACTAGATGATGAATATTTCTACTTGTGATTTGTCAAGTTGTATTTGGATAGAAATTCACATCTAATTAAAAGTGCAAAAACAGCATTATAAGGGCTTCTTTATTATTAAATAAAACTACCTTAAAAGTGCTGGATACATAAGATGACAAAGCTTATCAAGAAGTTTATGAAAATATTTTGCATTTAATTTTGATTTGTTAATCATCGGAAGTGTAATATGTAGATTGTTCCTGGTCACTATGTCCTTCAAGATTTTAGAACTAGCAGATTTTTCTCTCCCAGTCAGAGGCACTGCCTTATTTTTCTCAGTGGGTGCTCCATTTCTGCACCTGCTCTTCCCCTTTCCCTGAGGCCCTGCCCTTGCACTGCCTCTTCCTGCCCCCGACACCCTCCATCCGTGCCGAACAGCAGCTCCACCAGCAGGTGCTGAGCACCCCCTATTATTTTTCTGTGGGTGTTTGAGCCCTGGAGCGCCTATGGAATCAGTGCCTATGCTCCTAGTATTTATTTATAGATTGGAAAACGAGCTTTCCTGCTTTTTTCAACTCCCAGTCAGTGTCTCAACTTTGAGTGCACAAGACATTGAACTGAACTAGTTGAATAAACTGAATTGAAGAAAATATTCTCTCTGCACCTGCAAAAGAGGCTACTTCTGTAAGAAGTTGTTTTAATACTTCAACAGCCAGTGGTTCCAGGTGCTTAGCCAGTGGCTTCCACCATTTCAGTGGTGTGACTTTCTTTAAAACTTGAGCAGCATACATGGATTGCTTAATATAATTTTGTTTAAATTATTTTAATAGATTAAAGTACATGTAGGCTTTAAAATAGTTTGTCAATTTCAAATACGTGTTCAATAAACAAACCCTGTGTTTTATTTAAAACATTAATTTGTTTTATCCACCTTGGCACTGACATTCTACAACTATTTGTTCTTGCCCAGTGGTGTTTGAAACCATGAACAACTCCTGTTTCTTTGTGGTTTAAAGATGGCACTAGATGCTGTGGTCACGGCTGAGGGAATGTAGAAGTAGAGATTGAAATGACAATAAATGGTTGGGATTACAGTTGATGCTGCATTCAGTATCTGAGCTGTTTGCACTAATGAAAACAGATGAAGAGATGGTCTGTTCAAATTACTTATTGCTGTGTTGTTCAGCAAAAGCAGTTTATTCATCAGTAATTGGGCTTTAGAATGAGCCGCTACTCTGAAAAGTAATTAACACTAGCATCAGTTTTGAAAACAAAATGTGATCTCATGCCTTTGATGGCAGAAAGGTGATGAAGTACAGGAGCAATTGAAAAGTTTTTTTCATTGTATTATACAGTATTTTATTTTGGTGGTATTTTTTTCCCCTCAGAGAAATTGATTGAGAAATTCATACATAAAAAGGGGAAATTAACAGATGAAGAACGTCTCTAATCTCTGTTTCATAGTAGCTATTATAGCTCAATTTAGTGACTTAAATTTGAAGCTGCAGGGTAAGAGAGCTTTTCTGAGCTAGCTGCATTTGGCTGTGTGCCTTTGAAAGAGAACTGTGGTTGCTGCTGACGCATATAAAAGTAAAGGATGTTTTTCTGTTTTGCAAGATCCCTTTTGTTTTTCACACTGAAGAAATTCTCAATGACGTGCAAATGGAATGGTTTAAACTACAAGAAAGTACAGGTCTTAAAGTACTGAAGCCAGGATGTTGCCTACATATTCAAATTCATGCAGACAACACCATTTCAGCAGCACACATTTGTGGAAATATTTTTCTTATTAAGGGATGACAACAAATCTGCATACATCCACAGCCAACAGCTACTATGTAGAAAAGTCTCTCTAAACTGACCCCCAAATCTGCTTTATTTTACTAATGAGCAAAAATCACAAAATTCGTCTTTTAAAAAAAAATCAGTGTTGATTAATAAAATTAACATATAATAGGAGGAATTCTAACGGAGGCCTGTCTACACTTTTAAAAATCTGTAAACTGTGAAAAGTATTGCTTCTCTCATAGTCCTGGTGATATTTTTTTCTATCAAGGTTTAGGCATTCCCGATTCAGCAATTATTACAGCTGATCTTCAGGTTCATGAGCAAAATGCCTTGGCATGGATGAATTTGGACAGTTAGCTCAAAATTCATAAGAATACTGTGTGTTTTTAAATGTACCTAGTTACTGCAGACTAGTATGGTTCTGTTCTGAAAAATGAATTTGTAAGAAATGGCACCTGTTTGTCAATTACTGTGAATGAAAATGGGGAACATTGTGCAGTTACAAAGGTTCACTATCTTGTTACCGTTTCCTGCTTCCTCCCTCCCACTTTGTTCCTATTGTTCATTTTCTGCATCTTGTCTGTCATTAGACTAAGCTCTTTTAAACAAAGATCATGTCACTTCTGCGATATTACAGTGCTAAAATATTATGGCTCAGTTTTGATTGAGGCACCAAAGCAGTGTAAATTCCATACAAAATAACTATTAAAAGATTAAACTTAAACTATTAAAGTTAAAGGGTGAGATGCTGAGAAATTAATTTCAGAATTAAGGTTCCTATGCAACTTGTGCATATGCATTATAATATCTTTAATGAAGTGATAACATTCTTTTTTTTTTCCCCCCCCCACAGGACCTCTTCCTCATTCAGTGCACAGGATAACTGTTTTGTAAATGAGGCAGCTGTTCATTCTTCTTTTGCATTGTGTGGCCCCCATGCTTTGTTTACACCTTTCATATGGTATTGAAATAGGAATTTTAAATTTAATCTCCTATTTCATACCTCACTTATAGTGTTCTTGTGCCTCACAAATGGTATTTCACAACACCAGGTGATGTAGGAAAGCATTGTTATCCCTGTTTTACAGGTGAAGAGCTAAAGCAAAGAGATTAAGAGTCAAAACTTTAAAAAATATCCACTAATGTTAAATGCTTCAGTGACTGAATGCCCTACTTGAGACACCTGGGCGGCAGTTTTTCAGAGATGTTCGGCATCTCCAATTTTTATGACTTCAGTTGGAATATGTTTTCTGAAGAGTCAGACCCTAAGTGCTGTCCACACAGAGACTTAGTGCATGGCAAGCTGTGGTATAAAAATACAGCATGCTAATCTATCCACTAAGCTATGGACACAGCAGTGGGTCAAAACACACTACGGAATTTTTAGTGCATGGTAGTGGGGTCCACACAATCATTCAGTGCATGGCAGATTAATGCACTGTAGATTTACATCCCAGCATGCTGCATACTAAGTCTCCATATGAACAAGCCCTTAGTGTCTCAGGTTGTGTACCCAGAAATGAGCACACAACTTGCGGCATACTTCGAAATTTTTGGCTTGTCTGTCATTTCTATGCCTCAAAATATAAAACTGCCATCAGGTTTGTATACTTGCATCTCAAAACATTATAACTCGTTTACTCTTTACATGAAAACCAGCAACCTAGAATTAATTCTTACTGAAACATAACATTTCAGTTGTGAGGACTGGGCCTATGGTTTGTATTACAAGTATAAAAACTGATGTGTGGTATTTGGTGTTGTAGCATCACCTAAATGGAAAGTAGTCTGGCTCATTTTGTTCTCTTGTTTGTTTATAAATCCTAGTCATAGCTGCTTGACATCAGCAGATAAAACTTAAAATCTAGCCAAATGAGGCTTAATTTATTTTTCAGAAATCAAAACTTTACTGTATAATTTATTTATGCATTACTAGTTACTCTTGCTTACTGCTTTTTCACAGCCTAAATTTATGTAAAGATTTAATTGAAAACAGTTGTTTATTCATACCGAAAAAAGGTACAATAAACTATTTTGGAACTGAGAAAATCGTATAACTTTTATATTTTTTTCTTAATTTTTCCATTCTATCTATTTCCAAAAGAACTATTCTTCCTGTTCTCATCTTGCACTTTGTGGATCTATGTAAATGATCAGGATCTGTCTTTCCCTAACATCATGCTTTATTAGATTAGAGGGAGTAGGATACCTTCTAACATTTATGGGGGGTTTATTACAAATGCAATAATACATATTTACACAATGTACAGGTTCCTTCTATTTGAATTTCTAGAAATGTAGTAATTACAGGTTAGATTAATTTGAAGTTTGGCATTTTATAAACTTGCATAATGCCATGATAAATTTAGGTTTTATTTCCTTTCCTGTCATTTTATTTACAGAAACCTATGTCAAGAAATCTTCTGAAGAAGAAAGATGCTTATACCCCAGAAGGGGTATCTAACTTCAAAACAAACAATAGAGAAGTACTACTTGAACACAGTTATGCTTTCAGAAGCCCCATGGAAGCCAAGAAAAGGATAATTAAGTTAGAAAAGGAGATAGCAAGCTTGAGACGAAGAATGAAGAACTGCATTCAAAAAGAACGTAGAGCCACACAAAGATGGATAGAAATGACTTGCCTCATCAAAAACTTGAAAACAAATAATATTTTGCCAGGAGTTACATTGGACCACATTTTACCAAATGCCTTAAGAAACCTTCCCTTGGAAGATTTCAAAAATATTTTACAGGAACAGCAAGACCATCTATAACAGCTTTGCCAATTTTAAAACTAGACTTCAAAATTTAAATTTATATTGAATATAATGCCAAAAAGATTATCCAGCCTAATTAATGTTTTTCTAAGAGATTCTTGTGGTGGTGAGGGACAACATTGGTTCTTATAGCTTCTTAATTGCAAATACCCATCTATTACTAATGAAAACTTCACCACAAGTCTTTTAATTGTGATAGTAAGTTTTCAATCAGTTAATAAGAGTGCCTTATGCAAGAACTAGTTCTGTGAATTAACCATCTTTTCATTTTTAAATAATTGAGGATTGTGTTTTGGTTGATGTTGATTGGTTGGTCTATTTTTGTAGAACATCTCAGTAATTGAAATGGACCAGTTTTTGATGGAGAAGACACTCTATTCAGGTGAGTTTTACTTTCAGAATAATAATCACCACTTTGTATTACTAACAATCAAACATAACATTTTTTACTAGTGAACACTGGCCCACAGTCCCTCATACCCCTGAGATTCACAGTTAAGTACCTCCAGCACCATCACTCGACCCCATAGAGGCCTGTGTGTGTGTCCAGGGTCCATAGTAAGTCATGGGGTAGAGGCTGGACATGCTGGGGAGAAGTGGCCTGGTAAGCCCAGAAAGGAGCAGCATTTACTTTGTTCTGGTTCATTGGAGGTTCCCGAAGAAGATGAGACCTTTCCACTGAGTTCTGTCTTGTCCCAGGAGCTGCCATTGCAGCTGCCCAGGGCAATGCCGGAGACCACAGCCATTGTGGCGTTACAGGACCTTAGCTTGGATATCCTGTGGATACATGTGGTCTGCCATTTTGGCAGCAGGACAGAGTAAAGAGCAATTTCCATGAGGGGTTGTTACAGCAATTTGCTATATTTGCACATATACACAGATACAAAAAGATTAAATTGTATGGAAACACAAGCTAACAACACAAACTGTAAGAGAGGCTACTTGTGAACTGACAGCAAATGCCAAAGTGATGTTGAAAATATGGAAATTGCATTTTGACAAAGTGCTGAAGCAAGCATTTTAGACATGCTAGATGAACAGGGTGTCTTGAAAGGCAGAATGGATGTCAGCACTGAACCATCATCCACAGAAGAATCCAAAAGAGCAGTGAAAAAGTTGAAAAATGGGAAAGCTTCAACAATAGACAATGTAACAGCTGGGACAAGTGCTATCAAAGCATTAGGAAAATATACAAGAATGTATGGGAGCAAGAGGAGCTATTGGATAACTGGGTAAAGGCAATAGTATGTACCAATCCTGAAGAAAGGTGATTCTGTCAATCTGAATAATTATAGAGGTTATTCTCCGTATCATGGAAAATGAACGTAATTATCAACAGATAAAACTGGTTTTCGAGGAAGTGAGACTTCAGAGCAGGCTGAATTTGCATTGATCAGATATTTATGCTCCAACAGTTTATTTGGGCATGGGAGAATGGAAGGATGAGAAGGGGGGGATTAAAGATAGTTGCTGTTTTCATCAATTTTGCGAAGGCATTTCAGTTACTTTCAATAATGCTTTCCTCCAAAACATTAAAGTCATATGGAGTTTCGATAAGTTAATCGCAATTATAAAAGTTATGTACAAGGACTCCTGTAGTGTGTCCTAAGAGTTGGCAAAAAGTAGCTGATGTTGGTCTGGTTATTAATCTGGATAAAACTAAGTCCCGGACCACAACCTCCAGCTTCCACTAGCTCCGTATTAACCTTTCCAGGTGGGACAACAAGCAGGTGGCAACTGTCAAATATTTGGGCAGTGTCCTAGACTTTGCTGGAAGATGCTTGAAATATATGGACGTTTGTATATCAGCAGCTGCTGCCATGTTCTGGGCCCTTCAGCGGCCTCTGTGGGAAGGTTATGACATCAGGCTTACGAGGAAGCTATGGATCTATAGAGCCACAGTTAAAACAACTCTCATACAGAAATGAATTGTGGGTGCTGAGGAAGCCTTAAGAACACCAGATTATGAGAATTGAAAAATGTCAGTCTTTGTCAGCTGCTCTATATCAAGTGGCAGGACAAGACCCAAAGTGAGGATATTTGAAGCCAAACCCAGCAGTCACCTCCAGCAGCACTGGTTTGGTTTCAGTGGCTTTCTTGATGTCGAGGTATTATTAGAATGGAAGAGTAATGAATTTCAAAGTGTGTACACCAAGGAATTCCACTACATGGCCGATAAGCACATGTTGTGCCATCAAAGTTTTTGATACACAAGATTGCCAGTGGTGGATATCAACTGAATATATAACCAGACCTCCTTAAGCAGCTTGCGCAGAGCTCAATCCAGTGGTGCTTGATTTGCAAGGAGGCCATGTCCCTTTGAGATTTGTCATGAAAACTAAATGTATAGTTTGTTATATTGGGATATTCACCATTTTCTCCTAAAGTGATTTTTTTTATCATTCATAAGTAATCTTTAGATGAGTACATGCAAATAAGTAATAAAGCTTCAAAATAAATATTTCCTTTAAAATATACTTTAATAATGAATTATTGTAGTTTTTTTTTCTTTTATATTTAGGTACTGTCCATCTTGGAGATATTTCATACAAATATATACTACAGGCATTTTGCTGTACCTTTATTAAGGTAAGTGCTTTTTAAGTAAAGGATATAAAAAGTACAGTAGTACTTCAGAAGTGGCTAAGCAGTATACCCTACCTGTACTCTTCAGCTTTTTTCAAATTTTAAGCTAGTTCAATATATAAATAAATGTATATCTTGCCTTTTATGAAGGAGGAGCATGTTAGCTGGGGGTGGGTGGGAGGTGTTTGTTCCCCCCCCCTTTCCTTTTTTCACCAGTTAGAAGATGGCAGTTGTCACATGAAGAAAAGGGAACTTAGTTGTTCTCTTCAAAATATCCTATGCTAATGGTGCTTACCCTTTTTTTCTTTTTTGGCATATAAGTGCGTGTATTGCTCAGAAGAAAAGTTTTGTTTTTAATTCTACTTAGTGGGTATCTCTCATTCTTTCCTTTGAACACCAAGTCACAAAATAGTTTATTTTAAAAAGCCTACCTCAATCTACTTTTTGAGGTAGATTAATATTCTAAAAATAGTGGTACAAACTTATTCAAATCACAACTTCAAATGCTGATTATGTAAATCATGGCAAATTTAGTATTTTACAGATCTTAATAAGGACTCTCTTTATAAGTGGTGTGAACAGTGGAATAACATCTCAATCCTGATAATGTTTGGGTGTCAAGTTCCAATAAAGACAAGACTTGTTTGTCAAATTGGATAATTTAATAGTAGCAGATCTTCCACACTTCAGAAAAGAAGACAAATGTAAAGATAACTAATGTATATAGCAGATTATCATTAGCTACATCTTAACTTGTAATACAAGGGCCTCAGTCATGGGCCACGATCATGTTGTGCTAGGTGTTTGTATAAACACACACACAGACTGTTCACACCCCAATGAGTCTAAATCTAACTAAGACAAGAGGCCAAAGGCGGATACAGACAGATAAAGGAGCTCAAGGAAACCAGTGACTTAATATTGGTGGGCATGATAGGCTGTGGTCTTGGAATGCCAGCTGCTTAACTAAAGCTTTTTGCATTATTCCCTGGAGGTCAATCTCTGCATGAGCTTTTGAAGAAGGGACTTGATGACTAACGTTTATAGGGGACTGACATTTGGTGGGAAAAGTACCTTTTAATTTGGTTTTTCTGGGGGCAGCGTTTTCTGGAGAGTTGCAGCTGGCTTTAGTTGTATCTCTTTAAAGTCCAAGTTCCCCAAGATTACTGTATTTTTTATGTTCTAAATCTAAACATAGGCTTACCTAAAGTTTCTTTCATGTCTAGATTTGTTTTGAGATACAACCATTTTATGTGCTGTGTTCTCATATTGCTTCTAACACATCCTTTTATCCAGTCTAAATATGTGTAGATAGTAACTTCCAGTGGGAGACAGAGCACAAGTACTGTGGTGACTCCCTCTAAATACCTAGAATAAAATGTACGAGACTTTTGAAAATGGAAAAACCTATCCAGGGTAAACCAGGACTTCTTTGACTCCTGACAGCTTCAGCGTGCAGCAGTTTGTGGTGGCAAGTCTGCCTTACTGAGCTGAAAAGTGACCATCACCTCATCATGCTGGGGATTCATACAAAGTGGGAACTTGTGATCCAAGTTGGGCCCAGAATTCATGGGACTTGAATAGTACTTCAGAATTAAATGCAATATATTGCAGGCTTTCCCATCCTATTAATCTGATATTGATTACCAGTTTGTTCCCATCTCTGTTCATTCTCTCCTTTATCACTTTATTTTCCATAAATGGGAAGTAGGTTGAGGTTCTCAAGAAGTCCCCAGGCAACACTTTTTTTTCTCCATTTTCTATTATTTTAATAGGGTTTCTTCCCCTGTAGTTCAGACTTGTTATGCAGTTACTGAAATCAAATTGACTATTACATCCTGTTAATGTTTGATAACTTTCTCTGAAGTCTGCTGTTAGATGTTGCTTTACTGGTATCTATAGGAGCATAATTTGGAGGATTCGGGATTGTGCTGTGTGAAACGTTTGCACACAAATTCAAAACTTATGCAACACCTTATTGGATATCAGTTTTCTTACAAAACTGAAACTCTAGGTTTGTCAAAGGTTTCAGTGAAGCGTGTGTGTGTTTTAAGTAAAAGTTGTAGATGACTGAGTTAATTCAAAAGTTATGCTTGGAAGTGTGAACCTATTTATAATGCAATGGTTTGCACAAACCCGCACAAAGGGAAACCCCTGAGATTTGGAGGGCTTTAGATTCAGCTCTCTGGGAAAAGTAGCCCTACCTTTAAAGTTTATTCTCTTCCCTTTGGCAGGATGGTCTTTAACTTCTGCCATAAATAAGCCCTGAAACTAAATATTACTCCAAGAAAAACATAAAAATAGGAAGCAGAGCTAGTTCACCTGATCTTTCTAGAGTTGTGACCCAGTGTCACTTGATTTTATTGGATTTGAGCTTTGTACTGAATTACTATTTGAGTGTTAATTGTTTTGTGATGATTGCAGAATATATGCTTTGGACACAATACAATACACTTTTGTTCATATTTCCTTTTTAATATTTAGCGCTTTACCTTTTATTATAGGTCTCTACCTTCTCCTTTTCCAGTCACTTCTACCAAAGAAGGTTTTGGTCTTCACCTCAATTTATTGATGGGTTCTGGAGCCGGTTATGTCATAACAAAAGCAATACTCATTAGTCTGTTTTCCAAAAATGTCATGTAGACTTATAAACCAAATGCTTATTTTGTATTAATTTTTGAACAGAGTATAGGTTTTTGCATAATTGCTTATTTGCATAATTAATAAACACCATGCTGTGTAACAGGTAACCTTAAGTTATGCATGATCATTTTGATGAAGTGCTTACGTTTTTCATAACTATTGTGCTAGTTTCAAATAAAAACGTTACTTTTCAACTGGTGTATGAAATTTTCTTCTGAGAAATGTAGTTACTGCTTGTCTTACACATCCTCATGTTTGCTATATGAATATTTATATGTGCTAAACTGAATTACAATCAATCTCCCACTGGAATTTTATATATCAGCTGAAGGAAAAATTGTACATCTATGCAACTGGCTACCCTTGAAGTATTTTAATTTTATTTTTAATGAACAAGGGGAACAAACATTCAAAAATAAACAAATTATAAAATTGAAACCATGCTGAACTCATGAATTATATTAAAATCTTTACGTGTGAAAAATGCCAGATTGATAGTCTTGGAGAACTAAATCCTGTGCACTGAACAGATACAAGAGGGAGAGAGAGATTTTATTTATCACTTTACAAATGTGCTTCAATGCTGATCTGGAGGGACCAGTTCTAGGGCTAAGGAAGTAGTTAAAACTGCAGAACCACAGCTTATTAATATATTTTTGGCATTTATAAATGAATGTTGATAAGATAGTTGATCAAATCTTGACCCATATATGACATCACTTAGGTGCTTGATGTCTGGGGGTATTGGACTTCAGGTCATCAAATGAAGTCGTCTCTCCACAAGTGATTAAGAGAAGGCCACCAACTCCTTGACATAGCTCTGTATAGAGGGGCTTGGGATTTTTCCTTTCCTGAATTTTTATGTGCTGGAGTTGGAGACCATAATTCCAGGTATCAGTGTCTAATCATTCCTGGTCCTCTGTGCTGCTGCCATGAAGCTCACACTGTCAGCTTTGTGTGCCCTGCATTGGGGGATACTGTATCTTTCACCACGGCTGGCGCACACTGTGGTTCTTGAGCATCAGCCATGGTGCAAGGAATCAGCACTCCTGCTGCATGAATCTGTACTCCTAATAAGTGTGTGCGCCTGCCTGGGCTAAACATTCAAGCACAGCCATTGACTGTGCTTCCCACAGCACTTTCAGTGTTCTAGGGCTCCCTATTACTGAGAGACAATTAAAGTTGTTTATGTAGGTGCAGGCTGCTATTTGGAGTTTGATAAGATGAAGGATTCCTCCAGTGCCAAGTACATGCATCTGCTAGGGAGGTGCACCAAGAGATGACTCCATAGGGAAAACTCCCTCTGATTTTCACAGAAGCATTACAACACAACTGATCTCAGTTAAACCTAACCCAGGAATCAAGTCAGTGACTGAGAGGTACTGATGCCAGGAACATGGGCTTACTTTTGCATCATATTTTGGGCCAGCAGAAGGCTTGGAAGACCTTTCTTCCTTAAAAATTACCCCAGCTACAACTCCCATGCTCCCTATAAGAGTTTGGAGGGGGCAGTAGCAGCTAGAGCAGGGGAGGCAAACTTTTTGCCCCGAGGGCCACATCTGGATATGGTGGCCCATGAGTGCTCACAAAATTGGTGTTGAGGTGCAGGAAGGGGGTAAGGGCACTGGCTGGGGGTACAGACTTGGGTGGGGCCAGAAATTAGGAGTTCAGAGTGTGGGAGGGGGCTCCAGGTTGGGGTAGGGGGCTGGGATGCAGGGGGGGTAAGATCTCTGGCTGAGGGTGCAGGCTCAGATGGGGCTGGGGATGAGGGGTGAAAGAAGGTGCTCTGGGATGGGACTGAGAGACTGGGAGGGGGGTTGGGGCACAGGAGGAGGTCAGGGGTGCAGGCTCCAGGTGGCGCTTACCTCAAGCAGCTCCCAGAAGCAGCATGTCCCCACACCGGCTCCTATGCAGCGGCGCGGCTAGGCAGCTCTGCGTGCTGCCCCATCCACAGGCACTGCCCCTGCAGCTCCCATTGGCCGCAGTTCCCGGCTGTGGGGGCAGTGCTTGGGGCGAGGCAGTGTGCAGAGCCCCTTGGCTACCCCTACATGTAGGAGCTGGTGGAGGGACATGCTGCTGCTCCTGGAAGCAATGTGGAGCAGGGCAAGCCCCAGCAGGAGCTCGAGGGCCGGATAATAATGTCTGAGGGGCTGGACGCGGCCCGTGGGTTGTACTTTGCTGACCCCTGAACTAGAGGGAAGGAAATTGGCTGGCTGAATTTAGAGCCCTTCACCCAGAATCTTTAACAGTGATGCTGGAATTTATTTGTAGGCAAGATCTGTCAGCTGATGGCTGGCAGTCCACATTGTGCACTAACAAATCTTCATGGCAAAAGGTCATGTAGAGCTATAGGAGGACCTCTACCCTGGTTGATGATCTTTCCTCACAGATTGTTAGTAGCTTAATAAACTAATCCATGGAGGCATGGGCCTTCCCTGGCATGAGGTACAGGTGTCCTTTAATGCAAGTTTGACTAATGAGGGCAGCTGCCTTAAAGGTGCATGCATGCCCATAGGTGCTCTTGCTGCTTGCATCCAAGTTTCAAGGAAGTTTTAGAACCTGTCTTATATTAATTAAGAGTTTGTGGAGCAGGTACTGGCTTCTTTGCAGAAGGTAAAAGAAAGGCCACTCTGCATTCTCTTGAGCCTGTTTCTCACGTGAAGGAGGGACCTATAGACTTGAAGTCTCCGCTTGAAAACAGACTTTCTTGTCAGTGATCATCTTCAAAGAAGGTCCGAAACCCCCTGACAGAATATGTCTTAGCAGCACCAGAAGGCAAAGTATCCTAAGGTTCCTTTCAGCAAGCACCATAAGCACCAGTTACTTTGACACAATTTTGGTATGAGTGCTGTGTGTGGGACTCCACCCTGTTTGTTATCTCAATTTCCCCAGTCTTGCTTTGCTGCATAACACAATGAGTCACAGCAGCATGGGTCTACTCCATGTGACTGAAAGAATGTGAATAAAATTATTTTAGCATAGCAGAGAAACAGAAAAGAATGGACTGTTCAGTCTGGTCAGGATTTTTAGGCTGTTGACAGCAGAGGCAATGCAAAGAAGCCCACTTCTCAGGACTTCAACCCATCCTGCTTTCAGGCTATTTACTTTACCTGGATTTCCCACAAGTTCTCCTGAGCCTGTTTTGACTTTTCAGAAGTCTCAAGTAGAGGTAAGGAATCATCCTGTGTCTTGGACTTCTAAATACACATATCCATCCCCTCCTTCATGCATGCCTTGACTTCCTTGCTGTCTAGAATCTGGTGAAGCTACAGTAGAAGTCTTGCAGACATTGCTCCCACACCTAAGGTAAGACCTGCCAGCTGCTACAGTGAAAAAGGTTTCCAGGGTTACCACTGCCCCAGGTTGGACTGCAGTTGACTATTACTAATTAGATCTGACTAAGCCTTTTTTATATATAAACAATCATCCTCGTGAATTTTTAAATTTCTTAACAATACAAAAAATATCATTTAAGAAACAAAACTAATTTATAATTGTTGACCAAAGAGAACTTGACATTTTCATATGTGTTGTAGATATGCAAAATACACTTAATGGTATAGAATGTAATTAACCTAAGCAACAAATTAAAGTGATTGTTCTGATAGAATTTTATGCTAAAGAAATTTAAATCCTACAAATCCAGTGCAGATGCACTGCATAAAGCTGTGAATGTGCTGCTCTGTTGTAATGTTGGTCTTGCCTGCATACTAAGGGTATGTCCAAAGTGCAGTCAGAGATGTGACTACAGCACATGTAATTATAGTTGGGCTAGCTTTAATCTAGCTATGCCAGGTACCAATAATAGTGAAGCCACAGCAGCATCAGTTAGCTGCCCGAATATGTACCAAGGCTCCCTGGCGAACTTTGCTGCTTTGGGCCCTGAGCCAGCTAGATTAAAGCTAGCTCAGGTATGTCTACCTGTACTGTAATCACACCCCCAATTGCACTGTAGACATACCCTTGTCTAGGGCAAGCCACGATTATGCAGGTAAGCTACACGTTGCACAGATTTATTCAAGACATATGCACTGAATTTTGTGACAATGTTAATTGATTATGAAACATTTAATAGTCTTACATTTACTTCATCTTAGCCTCAGAAGTTCACACTTCAAATGAATACAGAAGGTGCAGGGGAGGGCAACTTCACACATGCTGATTATTATTCTGTGGGGAAAGATTCCTGACTTGCAAGATTGTAGGAGCAGGAGGCAAACACATCCAGCACAGTTTGAGCTCTGCATGGCAGGTACCTTTGCTGCAAGCCTCCCCAAGACTCAAAGTACTGCGGTGACTGCTGCCAGTTCTCCTAGGGCTCCTTCGACCTGTAGAGAGGAGCAGTTTAGCCACTGCCTACTTCTTTTGGCCTCAGCCTGAATGGTAAAACTCAATTGAGAATTGAGATAATTGCCTCACCTATGAGCAACAGTGCCTGGGGATGGTCATTGTTCTGTTTCCACTACTTTTAAGCTCCAAGCATTTTATTGCTGCCTGTGCTTTTAAAGGGCAATAGCAGGTAAAAGCCTGGAGGAAGACCTAGAACAAATGAAGAATAAAATACTAGGGAGAAAGCAAAATGGCAGGCAAAGGAACTCCAGAGCAGACGGTAGCATTTATAGATTTATGGAAGCACAAGTGCTGGTTATTAGTGGAGTTCCTCAAGGATCGACCCTGATACAGATCTTATTTAATATTTATATTGATGACTTTAGCACACTTCTACTTTTTGTGCCAATGATACAAAGTTGGAAGGCAGTGTCAATACAGAAGAACTAGCTGTCCTTTAAGACTGGAGTAACACAATAGTACAAAGTGTAAGGGTCTAATAATTATGTAGGGTCTAATAAGAATTTCTGCTACAAGCTGGGGGCTCATCAGTGGGAAGTTACAGAAGAGGAGAGGGACCTGCGTGTGTAGGTCGATCAGAGGATAATTGAACCACCAATGTGATGTGGCTGTGAAAAAGGCAAATGTGATCCTAGGATTATTAAATGAGGCATTTCCAGTAGAGATGGAGAAATATCAATGCCATTGTACAAGGCACAAGTAAGACCTCATTTGGAATGCTGTCTACAATTCTGGTCACTCATGTTCAAGAAAGATGAATTCAAACTACAATAGGTGTAGAGAAGAGCTACTAGAATGATAAGGGGAATGGAGGGTCTATCTTATGAGGGAAGATTGGAAGAGCTTTGGCTTGTTTAGCCTCGAACAATGAAGGCTGAAAGGTGATATGATTGTTCTCCAGAAATACATTGGGGGTAAACACCAAGGAGGGTGAAGAGCTGTTTAAGCTAACATACAATGTTGGCACAAGAACAAATGTGTGTAAACTGGCTATGAACAAATTCAGCCTGAAAATTAGAAGAAGTCTTCTAACCATCAGAAGAGAGAGGTTCTGGAACAGCCTCCCACTAGGCGTTGTAGGGGTAAGCAATTTAATTAGTTTTGGGAGAGAGCAGGACAAATTTATGAGTGGGATTGTATGACATGGTTGCCTGTAACAGTGGAGGTCAGGGTGCGTCAGCCTTGGGAGTCCCTTCTGGTTCCCAAGATCTCAGCCTTCAGGGCTTCAGCCAGTCAGCTGCAGTGGTCAGGAAGGGATTCTCCCCCTTCCCCCATGCATTCTTCTTTTTCTTTTCTTGTCTCCTTCTGAAGCACTAGGGATGGCCACAGCTGGAGATGGGACACTGGATGTGGTGGGACAGTACTCTGAGGTGGAACTGAGCATTCTGTCTCACATGCTTGTCTGGCTGGTTCTTGCTTCTGTGCTCAGAGTCTAACTGGTTGCCATATGTGGGGTCAGGAAGCAGTTTCCCCCCAGATCAAATTGTCAGTGACCTTGGGGGAGGGTTCACCTTCCTCTGCAGCATGGCAAGCAGGTCACTTGCCAGGATTATCTGAATATATCTCACTTAATCAATCCCCTGCCACTACGGGGACCTTGTGCACTGGTGCATTTCGGTATCTCCTATTCTGTCTGACATATAATAGTCTCATCACCTGTGGGCTATAATACCTTGGTCTATTTTCAGTTGTTGGGTTTAGTGTGTGGGTGGTGGTGGTGGCCTGTGAAATACATGGGTCAGACTAGATGATGTGGTGGTTCCTCTGGCCTTAATCTGTGATTCTCTGACAAACAGATTTATACTGCAACTTGACAAAAAGGCAAATTGTGGGGTTACTTTACAGGATTGGACATTGAGGCCCAGACAATATTGCTACTTGAAGAGCCAGAATAAAAACTTCTCCAGAAATACCGAGTATGTAAAGATTTATATTTGTAATCTAAATTACAAAATAAAATTGGGCAAATCATATGCCTTACCAGTGTGGAGAGTTTGTTTTATATCAAGTTTTGACTGTTAGTAAATCACATGTCCTAGAAACTCACAGATATTTGAACTTCGTGTATATCATTGATTAAGACAAATAAAAATATAGAAACAGTAAGAAAAACTAAATTTGGGAAGATAGGAGCAAGTAGCTAATAGCAAATAGCAAAGCTAATGTGCGGAATAAAAATAAGCCTAATTAAAATGAATACACTCTGCAGGAGATTCTGTATTCTCAACTCTTTACTATGAATCTCACCCACAGACAGATATTTTTCAGGACTTTATTTAGACAATGAAGAATAAGCCTAAATTCTCCCTCCATTCAATGAGAGGGAAGGTGGCAATTCCCCCAAGTTTATACAGTATTGTTGAGTGATATTTGGGTCAGGTCCCAAAGCTAGGCCTTGCTGAGTGGTATTTGGGTCCGGTCCCAAGGATAGGCCTGGTCTTTGTCTTCCCCTGTTATGGGGGTATGTTAAACCATCTGCTACTGAAAGGGACAGGATGCTCACAGATAAGGGGCAGGATGTTCTTGTTCTAAGAATGGGGTCCCCATGCTCCCCTTCATGAGAATGTTTTCCAGAACGCGCCTGTTGAGTTATCATTTCCTTGTGAGTGTTCTTTTTCATATAGGGGACCACCCCTATCTGTTTTAAGTGTATAAATACTCAGCTTCTGTCATAATAAAGCTGCCATACACCCTTACAGCTACCTAAGGCTGAGGGGGGGTGGGGTATGAGCCCTTTGATCAAAGAACCTCTTGTACGCGTAATTTCTTTCGGTGGTCTCTGACAGCTTGAGAGTTCCACTCCAACTCTGCCCTACCTGGGCAGTGAGGGGGTAAGTAGGACAAGCTTATTTTTACCTAACAGTATGATTCAATTATTCATTAGAAACACTATGTACACTTGACAAAATAGAGACACACCCTATCACATAGAGTCCCGGTTGAAGAATGCCTCAAACCTATTCCCTTAAAGCTAGAGTTAAAAAGGATGTAATCAAGGAGCTTACTTCTGCAGTGTCAGCTGTGTGTGTTTCCCCACTGTTGTAAGTCTTCCACTAGCTTATAGGCTGCAGGGGTGCTTTTTGACTCTCAGGTCTTCTCCTTCTGGGGGAAACAAAAGTGGAACACAAACAAGTAGTTCTTGGACTCCATAATTCAGCACCTCTGTTGAGGCAGTCTAGGAAAGAATTTGAGAAGCAACTTGACAAAAATGCAAAAACTAACAGGTTTTGATTAGTGTATCAGAAGCAGAAAGCTTGCCTAACACACAGTGGGGCCACTAGAAAACAAAGGTGTTAAAAGACCACTCAAGGAAAGACAAAGCCATTGCAGAGAAGCTATTTTTTGCATCAGTCTTCACTGTGGAGGATGTAGGGGAGATATCTACATCAGAACGATTCTTTTTGGTGACAGTTCTGAAATACTGTCCCAAATTGATGTGTCAATAGAAGAGGTTTTAGAACAAATTGATAAACTAAACAATAATAAGTTATCAGGACCAGATGATATTCACCCCCAGAGTTCTTAAGGAACTCAAATATGAAATTGCAGAACTGCATATTGTCACTGAAATCAGCCTCTGTAGCAGATGACTGGAACGTAGCTAATGTAATACCAATTTTTAAAAAGGGCTCCAGAGGAGATCTTGGTCATTACAGGCTGGTAAGCCTAACTTCAAAAACGGGGAAATTGGTGGAAACTATACTAAAGAACAGAATTATCAAGCACATAAATAAACAAGATTTGTTGAGGAAGAGTCAACATGGCTTTTGCAAAGGGAAGTCATGCCTCACCAATCTATTAGAATTCTTTGAGGGAATCAACAAGTACATGGACAATGGTGATCTAGTTGATATATTGTACTTGGATATTCAGAAAGCCTTTGGCAAGGCCCTCATCAAAGGCTCTTAAGGAAACCAAGTAGCCATGAGATGAGAGGCAGGTCTTTCATGGATCAATAACTGGTTGAAAGATGGGAAACAAAGGATAGGAATAAATGATCAGTTTTCACAATGGAGTTCTGGGACTTGTGCTGTTCAACATATTCATTAACAAACTGGAAAAGTGGATGAACAGTGAGGCGGCAAAGTTTGAAGCAGATGCAAAATTACTCAAGATAGTTAAATGCAAAGCAGACTGCAAGGAGTTACAGCGGGGTCTCACAAAACGGGATGAGTGGGCAACAAAATGGCAAATGAAATTCAGCGTTGTTAGGTGCAAAGTAATGCACATTGGAAAAAATCCCAACTGTATATATACAGTGCTGGATTCTAAATTAACTATTTCCATCCAAGAACGAAATCTTGGAGTCACTGTGGATAATTCTCTGAAAACTTCTGCTCAATGCACAGCAGAGGTCAAAAAGGCTAACAGTATGCTAGGAACTATTAGGAAAGGGGTAGAAATAAGACAGAAAATACCATGTCACTATATAAATCTGTGTTGTGCCTGTACTTTGAACACTCTGCCAAGTTCTGGTCATCACATCTCAAAAATTGGCCAGTCTATACTGTGATACAGCATGGCCAGAAGGCAGCAGGAGAGTGATCTAAGATGAGGAGAAGCCTTATTCTCTGTAGATTAATTAAAAGCACCTGAAACCAATTAGAGCACCTGAAGCCAGTCACCTGATAAAATCCCCCTGCTTCAATCAGCCAGAGGAGGAGCTGGAGCAGAGTGAGGAGGAGTTGGAGCAGAGTGGTTTGGTGGTGGAGCAGAGAGCAGTTTGGAGGAGCTGAATCAGAGTGGTTTGGTAGAGCAGTTTGGAGGAGTGAAGCAGAGTGGATTGGTGGTGGAACAAAGAGCAGTTCGGAGGAAAGCAGAGGAGAGTTTTGAGAAGTGCTGTGGTGGGCTAAGAAGACCAAGATCCTAGGTAAAGGGACACCTGGCTTGTGCAGAGGGAAGGCAGGAAGCCCCACAAGCTGAAGGTCAGGAGAGGGAAGTAGCCCAGGGGAAAGAATCACTGGTACAAGTGGTTCACCTGCTATCATAGGGCCCCTGGGCTGAGACCTGGAGTAGAGGGCGGGCCCGGGTCCCTCCCTCTCCACTCCCCTTCCCTGGGATACTAGTAGGATAGCTGTTACCCCAGTTCAGGGGCAAGAAATGGCACCCTGAAACCCCCCCCCGACAAGAAGAGAAAGTGCGGGACCCATCATAGTAGTGCCGGCAATTTGCCACAATACACAAAAGAACAAATGGACACAGATCTGCCATCAGGAATCATAACATTCAAAAACCAGTAGGAGAACACTTCAGTCTCTCTGGTCACTCAATAACAGACCTAAAAGTGGCAATTCTTCAACAAAAATCTTCAAAAACAGACTCCAATGAGAAACTGCAGAACTGGAATTAATTTGCAAACTGGACACCATTAAATTAGGCTTGAATAAAGACTGGGAGTGGCTAGGTCATTACACAAACTGAAAACTGTTTCCCCATGCTAGTTTTCCCCTACTGTTATTCACACCTTCTTGTCAACTGTTTGAAATGGGCCATTCTGATTATCACTACAAAAGTTTTTCTTCTCCTGCTGATAATAGCCCACCTAAATTGATTAGTCTTTTAGAGTTGGTATGGCAACCCCCATCTTTTCATGTTCTCTGTGTATATATATATATATATATCTTCCTACTGTATCTTCCACTCCATGCGTCTGATGAAGTGGGTTTTAGCCCATGAAAGCTTATGCCCAAATAAATTTGTTAGTCTCTAAGGTGCCACAAGTACTGCTCATTTTTAAAAAAAAAAGATGTTCAAGGGTACGGAATGGCTTCCATACGACGAGAGACTAAAAAGAGTCAAGCTGTTCAGCTTAGAAGAGAGACAACTTAGGAGGGATATGATAGAGGTCTATGAAATCATGAATGATATGGAAAAAGTTAATGGAGAAGCATTATTTACCCTTTCCCACAATACAAAAACCAGGGGTCATTCAATGAAATTAATAAGCAGCGGGTTTAATACAAACAAAAGGACATACTTTTTCACACAATGCACAACTACCCTGTAGAACTCAAGGCCATTGGATGTTGTGATTGCAAAAAGTATAGCTGGGTTCAAAAAAGAACTGGATAAGTTCATGGAGGATAGGTCCACGAATGTCTATTAACTAGGTGGCCAGGGATGCAACCCCATGCTTGGGGCAATCTTAAACTTCTGACTACCAGAAGCCAAGAGTGGAGGACAGGCGTGGGTCACTCCTCAATTGCTCTGCTCTGTAAACGCCCCCTGAAGCTCTAGTATGGGTCACTGTCAGAGACAGGATATTGGACAAGATGGACCATTGTTTGACCCAGTATGGCAGCTCTTATGTTCTCCCTCACAGAGTTACACCGTATCTTCAGCCTCCCCAGGATACAGCTCCTGTTTATCCCATCCCCTGACTCAATAGTTCATTTCCAGTGTGGTGGGGGATGGAGGAGCGGTCAGCCCACAGGAGCGGGGATGGAGGAACTGTCAGCTCGAGGTGGGATCCAGGGTCCGGGTTCATTGTATATCTGAAGATTCATTATTATGAACGGCTTTGTAGCAAGGGTGTATAGTAATAAGAACATGTATTCACATAAGTTAGTGATGTATATAACTTAATGGTTCTGACGCATTTAAAGGTTTTTGTTTAAATCTAAATAAAAATCAGCAATCATTGGCCCTCTGCATAGCCATTATCAGTAGCCATCATGGTATAAGCAGATCATGTACAATAAACACTCATCATTAGAACTAGACAGTTTGTGCTGGTGTCAGCTTCATTCAGAAAGCTATCCTGGAATTCAGAAAACTATTTCTAGACTATTTCACATGCATCTTACTCCTAGAAGAACATCCAGTTGAGGAAATGAGAAGTTTGTGCTCAGAGAATGAAAGGGAAGGCACCTCCCAAAAGCATCCAACACCAAGCTGCATAGCCACTTTGAGCAGGAAACACAAATTTGTTTCTTTACATACTAGCATGTACTAATTTCATTCCAGCAAAGGAACTGAAAACAAATATTACTTCACCTTTCATCCACTGATGATATATCACTTTACAAACATTAAATACAAATTTCACAGCACTGTGAGGTTTGGAATAATTATACTCAGATATAATTATACTATGCACATATGTAGGTAAATCACAGAGGCTGTGTTTTGCCCAAGGCCACAGTGAGTCAGTGATCGAGTTAGGGAGACTGATTCAGGGAAGTACTTTAAGCATGTGAGTAGTCCACAGGCGCCAACTTTCCAGTGTGCTGGGGGGTACTGGACCTCTGGCTCTGCCCCAGGCCCTGCCCCCACTCTACCCCTTCCCCCAAGGCTCCAGCCTAGCCTTACCACTTCCTGCCCCTGCACCACCTCTTCCTTAGCTCTCGTCCCCTAACGCCCCTACTCTACTTGCACTACATTGATGACATCTTTATCATCTGGACCCATGGAAAAGAAGCCCTTGAGGAATTCCACCATGATTTCAACAATTTCCATCCCACCATCAGCCACAGCCTGGACCAATCCACACAAGCGGTCCATTTCCTAGACACTTCTTGTTGTTGGCGTCCATTAGTCTCGAGAGACAATGGATATGCGCCTATGGGGAACGTTTAGTTGATGGTTGTGCAGCGTCTATTGTGGCTATAGAGCCCCACACGAGAGTGGCAGTCTCGATTCCATTTGCTGCATTTGAAGGCGGTGTCAACTGTGGGTTGGAGCCGCTGCTTCCTTTTTCATTGAACCTGCTTTTCCTCGGCAAGCTGCCGCAGCTTGTCTTCACCAGTTTTCAATCCAGTGGTCAGAGCGTGTCTCCATCTGCATCTGTCCTGGGCGAGCTCTTCCCAGCTGTTGATGTCGATTTGAACAGTCTTCAGGTCCCTCTTACAGACATCCTTGAAGCGAAGGTGGGGCCGTCCTGTAGCTCTGTTTCCAGAGGCAAGTTCAGCATACAACAGGTCTTTGGGGATCCGTCCATCTTCCATACGACTTAGATGGCCAAGCCATCTGAGGCGGCGTTGACGGAGGAGAGTGAACATGCTGGAGATCTTGACACGTTCCAGCACCTCGTTGTTCATCATTCGATCACTCCAAGTGATTCCCAAGTATGAGACGGAGGCAGCGCATGTGGAAGGCGTTCAGTCTCTTTTCTTGCGAAGCGTAGAGAGTCCAAGTTTCGCTGGCGTAGAGAAGAGTGTTTAGCACACATGCGCAGTACACAGCGACCTTTGTGTTGATGGTCAGCATGTTGTTGTTCCATACTCTCTGTGACAAACTGGCCAAAATTGTGAAGGCCTTGCCGATTCTACGGTTGATCTCAGGGTCCAGTGAGAGGTTGTCCATGATGGTAGATCCGAGATAGGTGAACTGACTGACCACCGCTAGCACATAGTCATTGATGGCAATGCTTGGATGTTCTGCATCCTGGGCCATAACTTTGGTCTTCTGAAGACAGATTGTCAACCCGAACTCTTTGCAAGCTCTGGAAAAACGGTCAATCAGACGCTGGAGATCGATTTCTGTGTGGGTGGCCAGGGCAGCGTCGTCTGCAAACAGCATGTCTCTGATTTTTGCCTTCCGTACCTTGCTTTTGGCCTGTAGTCGAGAAAGATTGAAAAGTCTCCCGTCAGACCGGGTGTGGAGATAGACTCCCTCTGTCGAATTTCCAAAGGCACGTTTCAGCAATGCTGCGAAGAAGATGCCGAAGAGTGTGGGAGCGAGAACGCAGCCTTGTTTTACTCCACTGTGGATGTCGAAGGCATCGGAGGACAAGCCATCATACAGTACTGTGCCTTTCATGTTGTCGTGAAAAGACTGGATCACGCTCAGCAACTTCGGTGGGCAGCCAATCTTTGCCAGGATTTTGAACAGCCCATCTCTGTTCACAAGGTCGAAAGCTTTGGTCAGGTCTATGAAGGCAAGGAGTAGCAGCTTATGCTGTTCTCTGCATTTCTCTTGCAGCTGCCTTAAGGAGAAAACCATGTCCGTTGTAGATCTCCCTGCTCGGAACCCGCACTGTGACTCTGGGTAAACTCTGTCAGCAAGCTTCTGCAGTCTGTTCAGGATCACGCGTGCGAAGACTTTACCCACAACACTCAGGAGCGATATGCCTCTGTAGTTGTTGCAGTTGCTTCTATCACCCTTGTTCTTGTAGAGGGTCACGATGTTGGAGTCTCTCATATCCTGAGGTACTGCACCTTCATCCCAGCACTGACAGAGGAGGTGTTCTAGGAGGACATTGATGCCACACTTGATAACTTCTGGTGGGATGCCATCCTTTCCTAGAGCCTTTCCTGTGGACAAGTTCTCAATGACTTTCTTCAATTCTTCCATGGTGGGCTTCTCGTCCAGCTCAATTTCAGCGGGAAAACCATCCACGGTATTAAGGGCAGCTTCGGTGACGGTGTTTTGCCTGGAGTACACTTCAGAGTAGTGCTCCACCCATCTATCCATCTGCTTGCCCTTGTCCTGGATGTTTTCGCCTGTTGCAGACTTTAGTGACACTCTCCACTTCTTTGTGGGTCCCATGGCCTTCTTGATGCCATCATACATTCCCCTGATGTTTCCAGTGTCAGCAGATAGTTGAATGCTCCGGCAGAGCTGAAGCCAGTAATCATTTGCACACTGTCGAGCTAGTCTCTGTACTTTGCTCCTGGCAAATCGATACTCTTGTAGAGTCCTCTGACTAGGGGAACGCTTGTACTCCAGGTGAACAGCGCGGCGTTCTTCAATGGCTGCAGTGAGTATGGCGGAATTAGCCTCAAACCAGTCATTGTTCATGTTTTGTTTCTTTCCAAAAACTTTCATGGCTGTGCTGTGTACTGCATCTCTGATGTGGCCCCATCTCTCTTTGCCGCAGCCACCGGGAGGTATACAGTTCAGCACCTCGGAGAGCTCATGGGTGAATTTCTCTGCCTTGACTGGGTGTGCGGTCTTGCTCACATCGATGCGGGGTTTGCCCTCTGGTCTAGAGCGGTGGATCTTCTTTGGCTGTAGCCTCATCTTGCTACACACCAGCGAGGGATCACTGTTGCAGTCAGCACTGTGGAAGGTGCGAGTAAGCAGGACGCACTTCAAGGCAGACCGCCTGATGATAATCAGGCTGAGTTGGTGCCAGTGCATGGAGCGAGGGTGTCTCCAGGACACTTTGTGTTGAGGCTTTGTCTGGAAGAATGAGTTGGTAATGCTGAGGTCATGGTACGAGCACTGTTCCAGAAGTCGTTGTCCATTCTCATTCATTTCTCCAACGCCAAACTTTCCAAGACAGGATGGCCAAAAGCTGTGGTCAGCGCCCACTCTGGCGTTGAAGTCACCCAGTAATATCAAGTACTCTTCTTTAGGGATACTCCTGATGATCGTGTCTAACTGGTCATAGAACTCGTCCTTGGTATCCCTGGTGGCGCCGAGTGTTGGTGCATACACGCTGATCAGGTTGACGGGTCCAGTAGATGTGTGGAGTCGGAGTGATAACAGTCTTTCAGTTCCTTGTTGACCAGGTTCCACCATCCCCAGTAAAGAATTTCGCACGGCAAATCCAACGCCACACTCTCTGATTTCTTCGGCACTCTTCCCTTGCCAGAAGAACGTATAGTTCTTTTCCCTGAGAGTCCCAGCGTCTGGCAACCGTGTCTCCTGCAAAGCGACTATGTTGATTTGGAGTCATGCTAGCTCATCGTTGATGACTGCAGTCTTCCGAACATCGCTAATTGCCTGAAGATCTTGTGATAGGCCAGTTGTCATGGTCCGTACGTTCCAGCATCCTAACTTGAGGGCTGGTTTCTTAAATGTTTTTGTTGTTGCCTGGTGCATGGTTCGCAGTCCACTTGTCAGGTACTCACGTACACTAAGCCCCACACACCCAGTGAAGCAGGTGAACTGTGGCGGGACAGCACCTTATTGGCTAGGGGCTGCCCAGCTTGAGGCGGGCAATAGTTGTCCAGTGAGACGCGGTGATCCCTCCCACCGTCGGAAGCAACCTCTGGCGCTGGCTCTACGCCACTCGAGCAGGAGGCTTATAACCAGTAAACTGTTGCTACCCATGTTGTGTCGACGCTGTGAGGCGAAGCTGGAGTGTCCTCTCCAGGGCGCAAGCCAGGGCAGGGTGATATGGAAGAACAGCTGTTGCCCATGCAGCAGAACCCCCCTCTCCACGCAACTGATGGATCAAAGGGAAAGACAATGTCGATACAACTTGGCACCAGTGGCGTCGCAGGAGTTGCCGGAATGACGTTGAGGACAATGTCAGACCGCCATCGGGACTCCAACACCGGATTTGGTTTCAGTGTTGACTCCCTTAGCCTTTCCCATGAGTGGGTATTGCCACAAGGCAGTGGAGGTTTTAAATCAGTTTTCTCCTTCTCCTGGACACTACTGTGCTAATAAGTGATGGTCACATAAACACTACCCTATACCGGAAACCTACTGACCGCTATACTTACCTACATGCCTCCAGCTTCCATCCAGGACACACCACACGATCCATTGTCTACAACCAAGCTCTAAGATACAACCGCATTTGCTCCAATCCCTCAGACAGAGACAAACACCTATAAGATCTCTATCAAGCATTCTTAAAACTACAATACCCACCTGCTGAAGTGAAAAAACAGATTGACAGAGCCAGAAGAGTACCCAGAAGTCACCTACTACAGGACAGCCCCAACAAAGAAAACAACAGAACGCCACTAGCCGTCACCTTCAGCCTCCAATTAAAACCTCTCCAATGCATCATCAAAGATCTATAACCTATCCTGAAAGAGGATCCCTCACTCTCACAGATCTTGGGAGACAGACCAGTCCTCACTTACAGACAGCCCCGCAACCTGAAGCAAATACTCACCAGCAACCACACACTACACAACAAAAACACTAAGCCAGGAACCTATCCTTGCAACAAAGCCCGATGCCAACTCTGTCCACATATCTATTCAAGTGACACCATCATAGGACCTAATCACATCAGCCATGCCATCAGGGGTTCTTTCACCTGCACATCTACCAATGTGATGTATGCCATCATGTGCCAGCAATGCCCCTCTGCCATGTACATTAGCCAAACCGGACAGTCTCTATGCAAAAGAATAAATGGACACAAATCTGACATCAGGGATCATAACATTCAAAAACCAGTAGGAGAACACTTCAACTTCTCTGGTCACTCGATAAAGATTTAAAGGTGGCAATTTTGCAACAGAAAAACTTCAAAAACAGACTCCAACGAGAAGCCGCTGAACTGGAATTAAGTTGCAAATTAAATACCATCAACTTAGGTTTGACCAGAGACTGGGAATAGCTGGGTCATTACACAAATTGAATCTATTTCCCCATGTTAAGTATCCTCACACCTTCTTGTCAGCTGTCTGATATGGGCCATCTTGAGTATCACTACAAAAGTTTTTTTTCTCCTGCTGATAATAGCTCATCTTAATTAATTAGCATCTTAGAGTTGGTATGGCAACTTCCACCTTTTCACATTTTCTCTGCATGTATATATATATCTTCCTACTATATGTTCCAGTCTATGCATCCGATGAAGTGGGCTGTAGCCCACAAAAGCTTATGCTTAAATAAATTTGTTAGTCTCTAAGGTGCCACAAGTACTCCTGTTCTTATTACAGAACAGTGTACCCTTTGCCACTTGGCATTGCGAGGTTCTTAGAGTCTCAGTGGGAGACCCAGGATCACTTCCCTCTGCTGTCAGGCAGGGAGTGAGGATTTGAACAAGTGTCATCTAACTCTCAGAAGTGCGCTCTAGCCACTTAGTTATGATGCATAGAGTGAAAAATACAGTAAGCAGAATATATATTATAGCACATGAAAAGATGGGAGTTGCCTTACCAAGTTGGGGGTCAGTGCTAACGAGCCAGTTCAATTAAGGTGGAAGTGGCCTATTCTCAACAGTTGACAAGAAGGGGTGAATACCAAAGGAGGGAAAATTACTTTTGTAGTGCTAACGGGGCCAATGTAATCAAGGTGGCCCATTTCCAATAACTGACAAGAAGGTGTGAGTATCAGCAGAGGAAAAATTACTTTTTGTAGTGACCCATCCACTCCCAGTCTTTATTCAGGCCTAATTTGATGGTGTCCAGTTTGCAAATTAATTCCAGTTCTGCAGTTTCTCATTGGAGTCTGTTTTTGAAGTTTTTTTATTGAAGAATTGCCATTTTTAGGTCTGTTATTGAGTGACCAGAGAGATTGAAGTGTTCTCCTACTGGTGTTTGAATGTTACAATTCTCGATGTCTGATGTAAAGGCTTTTTCAGTCTCTCCTGTTGAAGCTTTACCACCTTGTCTAAATACTTGAAGAGTCACTGGGCCAGAGCAAGAGCAACTGTGCAAGTATGCCTCTATTACGCCTGGGGGAGTTCTGCACTTTAAAATTCTGTGCCAACAAATTAAAAATTCTGTGCACAATATTTTAAAATTCTGCAAATTTTATTTGTCAAAATAACACAATATAATCATGCCAGTTTTAATTATTTTGGTAATTTATTTCAAAACACCTGTCAGCAAGTATGTCTGTACCAATTCAGGATTTTTTTTTTTTACAAATAGCTTCCTTACTGAGCATATTATTACAGAACTTTGAGTAATAATTCATTTAAACTATAATACAGAACTGTATTTCCCGCATCCCTCAGAAGCAGTGCAAAGGCTTAGGGGAGTCAGGAGTAATGGAGGAGCTGAGGGAGAGGGAAATAATTGTTGGGAAGGAGCCTGGGAGTCAACCTGGAGGGTTGTTGGGTGTGGGTGGGAGAAGTATGGACTGGGGGTCTTTGGGGGGTGGGGAGATTGTTAGGGAGCCTCCCCAGTATAGACCTTGGCTGACCCCTAACCTCTCCCATTTAGTCAGACACATCTGCCCCTGTCCCCATGTGTCTCTGTACTCCTCCTCATCGCCCCACCTCCCCCATCCCCATGTGGTTCTGCACCCACCACTCAGCCACCCCATGTCTCTCTGGGGCCCTGAATCCCCACTCAGCCACCTCTCCTCTTCCCCATCCCCAAGTGTCCCTGTACCCCCACTCCCATTCAGCCCCATGCTCAATGCTGTCACCCCACTAACTCCTGTGCCCCTGCCCCAGTCTGTGCCCCCCCACTAGCCCTTCTGAACCCCAGTCTATGTGACCTCCAGCAGCCCCATGTGCCCCGTTCTGTCCCTCCTGCCCCATATCCCATGCCTCCTCACCTGGTCCCACAGACAGGGCACTGTATGGAATGCAGATACTGCCCCCTCCCCCTCCGTGGCTGGCCACTCCAGCCCTGAACTGGCTGCTCTCTCTTCTGGTGTCATAGCAGCCCCTGGTGGGTGAAAGGTGTAATTACAGCACCTTTCTGGCAGAATATATTTTCTGTGGGGAAAAAATCTGTGGGGGGACATGAATTCTGCATGTGCGCAGTGGTACAGAATTCCCCCAGGACTACTCTATAGCCTGGTGGCTAGGGTGTCTATGTGGATGACCTAGGTACCCATCCCTATGATCTAATGCTTCTTTAATTATTTATACATGATTAAACAGATTCACCAGGATAGAATGAGGGAGCTCTCTTACACGAGACTATCCCACAGCTCAGTGGTTCAAACACCACTCTTAAGATGTAGGAGAACCCTGTTCAAATCCATTTTCCCCTCCAGCAGAGAAGGAAATTGAACCCAGTTCTCCCACATCCCAGGCAACTGCACTAAGCACTGGGCTAAAAGTTATTTGGTGGGTGATGGATGGCAGCTCCCGCTCCTCTGACTATTATGTGTGGACTTAGGCAGACACCCAACTCATTCTCACAAGAAACTACTTAGGCACCTATGATGTTTTGGGCTCCACCCAGACATAAGGGGTTCCATCACTCCCTGTCCTGTAACTTTGGGGGCCTATGTACTGTGCAGCTGTAGTCCAATTCCCAGACACCAGTAGCCTACACACAAGCATATGGTCTTATCCTGGCTCTCACCAGCCTAGTTACACTTTGCAGGGTGACACCTACAGCCCTTCCAGTCCCAGATCTCCTCAAATACATCTTCCCTGAGTTCTTAATTACCAGCCACTTGAACTGTTCCACTCTGGTTCATCACTCCTGAAGGTGTGAAACCACCCCCTCACTTTGGCACACCTACTCCACACAGTTTGCACACCAGAGACTGCTTAGGATGAAAGTGAACAAAAAGTTTATTTAATAGAAAAACCACCGATTCAAAGATGAAAGAGTACGAGGAAAGCAAATATATACAAGTTACACAGAAAACAAAGAGACAACCTCCGGCTTTACACTTTCCTATTTTTCTAGTAAGAGTTACCTATTGCCTTAAAACAGTTTCCCAGTGTATCCCCTAGCTATAGGAGGGATCCAGCATTCTCAGACAGTCTCCTGGCTTAAGACTATCTTCACAGTTCTAGATGCTCTCAGTTAAAACCCCTTCCCTTTTAAAAGGATTTGCAGTTATTTTTTTCTTCTGCCACTGTAGGTATTCAAAGTGAGGAAAATTCCTTCTTTTCTTAGTTTTTGAAGCCGGGGGTGGGTTTCTTTTCAGTTTCAAGCTGTTCTCATTTGCTTTGATGGTTCCTCATTGTTTTTTCCTGGGCTACACAATGACTAAGTACTTGAAGCCCATATCTCATAATGACTACTAAATTCAGTGCATTACAAGCTTTCTTACTTGATATACTCTTACAGTAAAATACCATAATATTGCAAACAATTGGTTTAACTGGGGATTCTAAATCTTCTGTTCTCTCCTTGGGATGTCTGGACCCTGCTTGTCACAGCACCTAAGCCACCTGACCAGTGTTGTAGCCAGGTTTAGCGCACAGGGGGGAGCGGCGCTATAAAAAGGCACCTCCCCGCTCCCCCTGTACTCACCGCGGCGGCGCTTTAAAGGGCCCAGACTCCAGCCGCTGCGGAGCCCCCAGGCCTTTTAAATCCCCGCCCAAGCCCGGCTCCGGCAGTGGGGCTGGGGGGGGGCACTTTAAAAGGCCCGTAGCTCCCCGCAGCGGCAGGAGCCGCCGGCCTTTTAAAGCGCCAGCCCCGCTGCCGAACCCGGGCTGGGCGGGGGGGGGGCGCTTTAAAAGGCCGGTGGCTCCTGCCGCTGCGGGGCCTTTTAAAGCGCCCACCCCCCCAGCCCGAGTCCAGCAGCGGGGCTGGGTGGGGGGGGCACTTTAAAAGGCCCTGCAGCAGCAGGAGCCGCCAGCCTTTTAATTAAAGCGCCCCCCCCCCCCCCAGCCCGGGTCTGGCAGCGGGGCTGAGGGGGGGTGCTTTAAAGGGCCCGTGGCTCCCCGCAGGAGCAGCGGGCCTTTTAAAGTGCCCCCGAGCTCGGCTCACACAGCGGGGCTGGCGCAGCGCCTTAGTGCCGCTTCTCCTCACAGCGGGAGCAGCCGCTCCCCCTGGCTACGCTACTGTACCTGACTCCATGAGAGGGTGTGACGGAGTAGAGAGCGAGATGGATCTGACCTGAGGGAAAGGCTGCATTGGAAATGCGAGACTTTACCTGAGGCTGTAACATGAGCCAGGACGGGGGTTGGGAGGTGACACCTTTGGCTGGGAGAATGGTAACAGGCTAGAGGAGGGGCCCCGGGGGAGGGGAGAGAGACTGCTGGAGGGTTTGGCTTTTGGGTTTCAGTTTTGAAGCTGGCCAGAGAAGAGGCGAGAGAGGCAGAGAGGGTCTGGCCTCCCGGCCCTTTTGGAGCTGTGGGGCGAAATGCAGGGAGCCCCAGGCTGGGGTCTAAGCTCCCTGCCCCCGGAAGGACCCGACTGAGGGGTCCTGGATGTACTGGCAAGCTCTGGTTGGACTGTGTTCCCGGCATCTCTAATAAACCTTCTGTTCTACTGGCTGGCTGAGACTCCCAGTGAATCCGGGGAAGAGGGGTGCAGGGCCGGACTCCCCTATACTCCGTGACAGAGGGTTACTGGTTGTGACTCGTAAGCAGAGATAGGTGCTTCCCTACAGTCTGTATTTAGTTACCTAGCTCTGTGAGAGGTGCAAGATTTAAGACGCATCCCTTTTGTTGTCATCTCCCATTGGCTAGCTTAGGCAGTACCTATCTAGTGGGCTGGCTTTTGTGGCTCACATTCTAAAGTGCTTTTTTCCCCCATTCACTGTATAGGGAGTGCTGGCACCGAATGCAGACTTTGTGGATTTTAGTGTTGTTCCAGAGATTTTTAGCTGCCTAAAAGTAGGCATTGCAACACCTAAGTCCCTTTGTGGATCTGGGCCAAAGTCTACAACAACCTCTTCCTTGCTAACTATCAAGGCCTTTATTCCATCTTCATCCTACTTGACTTCTCTGCTGCTTTTTTCATTGTTGATCACACCCTCTTTCTTGATATACTTTCTTCTGTGGTTTCTGTGGTCCAGTCCTTTCTCTAATTCCATTTTCCTTGACTTGAACTTTGGAACACTCCACTAGCCCCTTCTCCTTTAGTGCATTAAATGTAGACTTTTTAGTGCCTTCAGAACCCTGTATGACTCTTCCCCTCTGTCCCCAGTGATGCCAGCCTTAACTACCCATTTTTCAGTTTCCCCCTGCCTTCTTTCACACTGCCCTTATGCATGGAAGGACTTCCATGAACTTAGCCATAAGAGCCTAGATTATTTATGTCCCTCCTGAAGACCTGTCTGTTATAATGCCTATAGAAGTTTGCTATCTATCATTGTCACAGTTGAAGAATAACTTGGGCATAATTCATATCACATATATATGTATACACACATGTATTTGGTAGGAACACTGTATTTGTTGTTTCACTTACCCAAGCTACTGTTTATTTTCATGTGTGTGACTATGAGCTTCTGGAGATACAGATCATGCTTCCCCCACCCGCCCTGTTTGGAAAGTACTTAGTACAGTGTGGGTATTTGGAAAATAATAGCCTCTGTACCAACATATTCTGAATCAGAGTCATTTGTCTCACATCATACCTGTTTATATGTATTTAGTTGTCTTGTGTGCCAAATTCATTAGAAGTATTTCATTTATCATTCCCTCCAATATGATTATCCATAAGTTCTATACCCCTATAACTGGACACCTTTCCCTCTATTTGCTTTAGTATCCTCACTTAAAAACACCATTATCTTGAAAATATCACGTTACTGTCTATTTTGTTAAGAAAGAAGCAATGCTTAAAATTACTATATGTGATAGATTTTTTAAAGCTATTTTTCTTCACTTTGTTAATTTTATGCATTTAACACTACTTTGTTCAGAATCAGTTTTTCCATTACTGAAAAGGACATCAGGAAAACCCTAATAGGAACTTAAAATATTTTTTTAATTTTAAAAAAGTTCCTATTTAAAGGGCGCTCTATTAGACACATGGATTTTTAAAGCCCATTGTTTAAAAACAAATCCAGTTGATAACTTTCTATTAAATAATAAAACCAACCATCTATATTGCTTTTATGGCAGGTTACAAGAAACATAAAAGCAATGTAAAAGACCACTCCTGATTATAAAGTTTTGCTCTGGAAGACAAGCTAATACAAATATATTTTAAGTAAAAATGAATAAAATGTACACAGAACTACCAAACACCCTTAAATAATTAAGAACATTCCAAGTTTTCTAATCTTTACTATCAAACTAATTCCAAGGTAAGTCTATCAGCAAGCCTAGAGTTGTGTTTATATAGAACCAGCTCCACCCCTAATTGACATAAGCTCACCTGTTAAGGTTTCCAGTTCCCCCTGCTCTTCCTGTTATTCCTTGATTAAACAAATATAGTTCCTGTTATTTAAAAACACCCACAAACAGGTAAAAATTGACTAATTTATGAGAGTGTTCCCTCTTGATATTACAGCTCTGAGGAAAGAACCTGAAAAGTGATACAAACAATGTCTTTTCAGAAACAGAGATATAATGGATATGAATTTACTTTGAGAAGTGGTGAAGAAAAGGAGATACAAAATACTATATTAGAGGGTACAAGAAAGGAGGAGAAGGGGAAAACACGCAGAAAACAAAATCTATTTTCAAGAGCTTTCTGGGACAGGAGACATTTTATGCTCTGATATTACAAACCTACACTAGAAAATGCCAAATCCTGAAATATTTCTAAAATTGTCTGAAAAAATCCCAGAATGTAGAGGAGTGTATTGTGATTAATATACTGTATATAGTAGTATGCTAGTATCTCCAAACATCATACTTCCTTTACCCATTCCTTTTTCTTCTTATAGTACTGCAGTGTAGGAACTTCTAGACTCAAAACCAATTTTGTTTTATAGTGCTGTAGCTGAAGATAAATCCGGGTCTAAACTTTTGCTTTCAGTTGCATACACCTTCTTTTAAAAGATAACTTTTAGCTGAAACTTTTCATGATGTTGCTTAGACCACAGGGTAATTTATTTAGGAAAGTTGAAAGAAAAGGCTTTCAGGCCTGTTAGTTTTTTTCCAAACCATTGTTTGGAAAAACAATAAAATTGTTTAGTTGCTTTTTTGGCACTGGATGGCTCATGGTTTATTTAAAAATATATAGATTATAAATTTTGCAAGCATGAATGAGTAATGTGTGCTGCTTAGATTTATAGACATTTAGTTATTAGGTGTTGAACACTATGTACTAAGCATGGAAGGCACTTTACTTTTTTAATTGATTTAAGCACATATTGAAGAACAATATTCTTAAAACCAGACAGTGTGAACATTTTAATATATTTTATTTAAATCTTTGCCCATAACAAAGGTAGTGTAAATGTGTATTGAATAAGAACAATAATTATGGAGTGAGAAAGTCTAAAAAGAACATAGTACAAAACAGTATAGAAGAAGTAAAGGTTTATCTCTTATTTTGGTCAGGAAGGAACTACAGGGATGAGTTCCATTTGTTCTCAACTGTTTAGTGCTGTTTGCTTGCTATGTCTGATGTTGTACTGTCCTATAATCCTGAATTATAATATATAATCCTGTTTCTCCAAGCATACCACCATATTCAGGATCAGGAACTCATGTATAATTTTTGCAGGTGCCAATAAAAACACAAGCCAAGATTAAAAAAAAACCAGGACACTAAAGTTAGCATTTGGGTTGACTTCATTAGAAGCTGCTAGGTGCTTAGCACTTTTGAAAATCTGGCTATTTATTTAGATGTCTAAAAGACCCTAGCTTTAGGTTCCTATTTTTTTAAAATCTTGATCACATTGCTTCATGTGTATTATACAAGTTACCTCTAAATCCTGGACCCAACAGGCATATATTTTGGCTTATCATAGCTGAAGTCGCTTGGGGCAAAGCAAACCAGGCTTTGACAGATTGTGGACCAAAGCCCCACAAACTGAAAGAAAGAGAAGGTGAATATATGTGCAATCATCATTACAGAATTAGTGATTCCAACCTTCTTTATAACCAGGTAAAATTACAACTTAAAACCTTTCTGGATGGCTGATCCAGTCTTTATAGTCTTTTGTTCAGGATGAGCATAGCTCAACAAACACCTGTTTGCCCCAACAGTAACTCTCCTTAACTTTTCAGTGTGCTACTCTTATAACAGTTTACCACTAACTTTAATATTTTACAAACAAAAATAATATTGCAGATAGATAAGTTCTTATTGGAATGAATAAATTATGGAGTTGATTGCCACTAACTAGGCAATGGTTTATTAGGCTACTGATCTGAATAAGCTTGATCTTGCCTTATTTTAAGAGTTAGGTAATTTAGATTCTGTTAAGTATTTGTATACGTGCACTCTAGCATTGTTACTTCAGTGTAGTCCTTAAACAATTGCCTTGTTTGTAAGGTTAAACTGATAAAAAACAACAATCATGTTAGCTGTTTGTTGATTATTTCAAACAGTTTTCAAATAAGACCATGTTTACACAAGGGATGGGGGGGGGAGGAAGGGAAACATCAACACTACAACCAGTTCAGCTACACCAGTATTAGCATTGGCTGGAGTTGTAGTGCAGAGAACATACCAATGGCTGTTGGCTTTCATAACCACAAAATAGGGTTGTAAATAGGCTGAAAGTCACCAGAGTCTTGTCTGAAACCCTTGACCTGATGGTGGCATCATTGGTAATTTTTTCACTAAAATTACCAGAGCTGTATGCTGTAAATACTTATACAGGTGCTGAACTTGAAGCACAAGAGTAGTCCTATATACTTTAATTAAATTAAGCATATATGTAAATATTTGCAGGATCAGACCCTTAGTGTAAACAAAGCAGCGAGACCTGCAAGAAGCCATTGAATTATTCCTCCATCTCCACAACAACAAAAGAACCTCTGTGCTCTTGTAACTATTGCCAGAAGATCCCCAGTTTTAGCTGGGAAAATTACTTTTATGGTGTTAACGAGGCCAATACAATCAAGGTGGCCCATTTCCAGCAGTTGACAAGAAGGTGTGAGTATCAGCTGAGGAAAAATTACTTTTTGTAGTGACCCATCCACTCCCAGTCTTTATTCAGGCCTAATTTGATGGTGTCCAGTTTGCAAATTAATTCCAGTTCTGCAGTTTCTCATTGGAGTCTGTTTTTGATGTTTTTTTTGTTGAAGAATTGCCACTTTTAAGTCTGTTATTAAGTGTTCAGGGAGATTGAAGTGTTCTCCTACTGGTTTTTGAATGTTACAATTCTTGATGTCTCATTTGTGTCCATTTATTCTTTTTGCATAGAGACTGTCCAGTTTGGCCAATGTACATGGCCGTTGCGAACTCTGTCCGTTTATGTATTCAAGGGACACCATCATAGGACCTAACCACATCAGCCATGCCATCAGGGGCTTGTTCACTTGCACATCTACCAATGTGATATGTGCCAACAATGCCCCTCTGCCATGTAAACTACAAAAAGTAATTTTCCCACTGCTGATACTCACACTTTCTTGTCAACTGTTGGAAATGGGCTACCTGGACTGCATTGGCCTCATTAGCACTACAAAAGTAATTTTCCCTCCCTTGGTATTCACCCCTTCTTGTCAACTGTTGAGAATAGGCCACTTCCACCTTAATTGAATTGGCTCATTAGCACTGACCCCCACACTTGGTAAGGCAACTCCCATCTTTTCATGTGCTATAATATATATTCTACTTACTGTTTTTTTCACTCCATGCATCTGATGAAGTAGGTTTTAGCCCACCAAAGCTTATGCCCAAAGAAATTTGTTAGTCTCTAAGGTGCCACAAGGACTCCTCGTTGTTTTTGTTTGCTTATAATTACTCAGCTGTATAAGTATTTGTGGGATATAGGCCTTTTATTATATGGGCTGTGTATATAACAATGCAGAATCTGTGAATGATACTTCAGAATTGTGTAGAATGATCCCCAAAATCTTGTACATTTGATTGCTATCTGCCCCAAAGGGGAAGGAGAATATACAGAAGGTTGTGGAATTTCATACCTTTCTTTGCTTTGTGGATGTATAAAGTTTCTGATACTTGGAGTCAGATGCACTCATAGCCAGGTCCCCACCCATGCATGTGTGGTCACAGAGCACCTCTCTTAATAACTCTTATTGGCTTCTACACTGATCATCTGGCACCCTCTAAACAATTCTGGCATGTACTCAGGAAAGTTGCCAGACTGGGTTGGTCTGCACTCATCTAAAGCTAATTGTAAGGCGGTGTTAAAGTCTTCCTCTGACGCTGAAGGATTTTGCTGTGTTTCAACAAGTTTAAAAGCTCACTCAGGACATTTGGAGATATCACTACTACCCCCATGATTTCATGCTCCAATCCTTATGTTGATGCCATCATCCTGTCATTGTTATACTGTGAATTGGTAAGTGAGATTGTTACCTATTAATTTTTCATTGTTCCATAATATAAATCATGTATGGAATTCTAGAGATCCTTGGCTTCAAATTGTACAGTCAGTACTGACCAGCCCCTGAACTGACTGAGTGGGAGTGCATGAAGCAGGTGCTGTCACGGACTTGGTGCTTAGTGAGTGGAGCAGGGGTTGGGCATAGAATCAATATTCACTGCAAAGGATGGGGGACACAGCCCAGGTCTGAGGGTGGAGGAAGATCTCATTGAGGAGACAGTAGGGAGGACAGACTCATCGCAAGGAGAGGGGTGCATAGTCCTGGTTCTCACGGAAGTATTGGGAAAGGTAAATACTCAATGTCCAGTGTGGGGGTGGGAGAGACAGCCCCAGGTATCACTCTCATAGAGGGGATGTGGGGACCCAGCCCCAGTTGTCACTGAGGGGATGGGAGAGTATATAGTCAGTGCAAGAGAGGGGAGCACAGCCTTAGCTCTCACTGAAGGGACTGATGGAGGCACAGACTCGATGCTTAGTGGAAGAGAGTGGGGAGGTCACGATTCCGAGCTGGAGTGGGGTGAAACAGCCCCAGGTCTCAGTTCTAGTCTCAAGGAGGGGATGGGGCCAGAGCCCAAGCTGTAACTGATAGGAGGGGGCCACTGGTTTGGGTGGGGGTTGGGGGTGAAGAAGCCCCAGCTCACTAAGGAGTTTGTGGGGGGGGGGACAGTTTCAGTGGGCTGGGTAGTCCCCACTATTACTTAGAGGTTGGGGGGGGGATCAGATCCTGCTAGCACAAGGCTGGGGAGCGCAGGCTGGGGGGGGGCAGTCCCTGCTGTCAGGAGGGCAAGGGCTCTGTGTGGGAGGTTAGTCCTGTTCTCACAGAGATTATGGGGGGCTAGGCTCATGGGGGGGGCAGTTGCCGCTGTCACTGGTGGGTGTGGAGGGCCTGGGCTCGGTGGGGGTGTCAGTCCCCACTGCCACAAGGGCAGGCAGGAATGGGGTTGGTTGGGGGGGTTCAGTTCCAGTCATGGAGAGCATGGGCTCAATGTGCGGGGGTGGGTTACTCCCCACTGTCGCAGGGGCATAGGCTCGGCGGGCAGGTCAATCCCCACTGTCACGCAGGGGGCGCGGGCTCTGAGGGGGGATTAGCCTCTGCTGTCACCGGTGTGGGGAGACCGTGCTTGGCGGGACTCTGGGAGGGGGGGGGGTCAGACCCCGCTGTCCCAGGCGTGGGGGGCACGAAGGGCCAGTCCCCGCTGTCCCGGGCTCGGTGGGGGGAGGGGGCTCAGACCCCGCTGTCACGGCGCTGCGCCTGTGGGGGAGGGTGTTTCCCCGAGCGGAGGCAGATGGGCAGGAAGCACGGACGCTCCAGTCTACGGAGCATGCGCGGCTGGGAGGCGGCCGGAGCCCTGAGGCCGCGCGGGGCCGGGGTCGCTCTGGCGGTGCCGGTGGCCGAGCATGAGGCTCGCCCAGCGGCCGGGGCAGGACAGCGAGCCCGCCGTGCGTGGCAGAGGGTGAGTGGTCGACCCGGGCCTAGAGGCGCCGCCGCAACCGGGCCGCCACCTTGTGGGGGAAGGGCCCGCAGACCCGACCTCTCGCGTGGGGGGAAGGGCCCGCAGACCCACCCCCCTTGAACCGCCATCGTGCGCTTCCGACACGCTCCCATCCTTCCCATGGGGGGGGTCACAAGCTTGTCTGCTCTTTGTGACTCTCCGTCTTCTCTTTCGGGTGGCGACATGGACTTGGCGTAGGGTGACCAGATGTCCCGATTTTAGGGTCTTTTTCTTATATAGGCTCCTATTACCCCCCACCCCGTCCCGATTTTTCTCGCTTGCTGTCTGGTCACCCTAACTTGGCGCCCCTTGCGTGGGCGGGCTGGGAGAGGCTCCCTCTTGCTGGGTTAGTTTCCAGATGCTCCCCTGCTAGGGGGCGGGGCGGTGGGAGTGTAGTTGTCTTTAACTCAGCAGGGATCCCAGGAATGGTCCCCAGTGCTACGGCCCGAGCCACAGCCCCTGCATTGAACTTTGTTTTTAACAAAAAACATGGTTCTTTAATTGAAAGTGTGTGTCTGATACTTTGTGCTCTTTCCCTCCCGTAGGTAATTGACCTCTGAATTCCCATGTCATACCAGCAGGAAGATTACAAAGAATCTATCAAAATGATGACAAATATTGTCATTTTGAGCCTGCTTATTTGTATTTCGTTATCTTTCTGGATTGTGTCCATGACCGCAAGTACATACTATGGTAAGTCCGTGGCCAGCCACTTGGCTGAGCAAAGTTTAGCCCTACGCTCAACTTGAATCCCCATCGTCTCTGTCTCTGTTAGTAAATGATAACTTTTGAACGCTGCCTCCAGTCAACTCCAAACTTTTAGAGAATGTTCTAGTCATCAATGGAACCCTATGGATTTTGATGAAAAACCAATGGAGGACACACGGAGGCTCCTAGCACGTGGTTAAAGACCCATCAGCTTCAGTGAGATCTGTAATGGTCTATAGATCAAAGAACCAGTTGATGGTAGCCATTAATACCTTCCAATATAATACCCCTCATCTAAGCTCTGCCCATTGATTCAATAGAGTTTAAAATGTGATTGCCCTGAATGACTTATCTCCTAGACAGAAAAAATGAAATAATTGTGTAGGGGGAACATAGGGGGAAGGGCTCAGAGTCAGGTGGCAGATGGGGGGCACAGAGACAAGTGGCACAGGGAGAAAATGTGGGACCGTAGTAAGAGAAAAGGGGGCACACAGAGCCGCTGGCATGAAGGAGGGGTTTCTGCATGGAATTCCTAAAATGGAGGGAGATGGGAGGGTGGCCCTGGGAGCTTGGGGCGGGGGAATTGAGGAATACAAGGAGTGTGTGCAATGAGCTCAGCCTCCAGAAGCAAGATGTGCCAATCCTCTGATAACATATATCTTCATCATATTTTGTTAATTTGCAGTTAAGATTTCTTCAATCAATATTATTACTTGTAGACAAAATACATGTCAGGATCTATTTTAGTAGGAGAGTATTCACAAGAATGTTCTGTTATCCTTTTAGTGATTATGTCTGGTGACTGTATACCTTCCATCTACTACCCTTACTCTGAATCACAACATGCAGATTCTTTCAACATCTGCATCGCTAACTATATACTTAATCACAAAGACTTTTCAGCGCTGTTGAAAGAATTAATAAGTATTTATTTTGGTTTTGAGTTAAGGTGGCTGCAATGTGTAAAGTGAACTGCCGTATATTGTCCTTAACCACATGTATGAACTCTGTGAGTAATAGTATATTTAGTAAATTTAACTGAAGAATTTTTACATGGGAATATTCTTATTTTCTCAAAAGAAATATAAGAAGCCTTGTAAAATTAAAACCAGTTAGCGTGCACAGTACCCATACAAATTTGTATAGAAAATTTTGTGTTGGATGGTGCTGGAAAGTACTAGGCTTTTTCCTACACATCTGAGGTATGCCAAAATGGAACTCCTCTCCTATGTATCCTATAGGAGGTCCATAGCAACAAGGCTGGTCCTGTCATCTCCCAAAGCACTTGCTTTGCACTCTGGTCCAGAGGGGAAGAAGGGGTATTTCTGTCTTGTGAATCTTTCTGCATACCATAAGACATGCATCATTTGTTGGGATTCCGTCTGAGACCTTTTCCAATTGGTTTATCCATAAGCTCCTTCGTTTTCAGTTTAAACCGAATTTTACCGAAAAAAATCCCAAGTTTTACAAAAAGTATTATTCAGTTTTTTCTGATTTTTCACCCTACTTTTGTATCATTCATATAAAAATAACTTGTTTTATTAGGAAAATACAATACATTGCATGAGATATATGTATTATGATAATACGTTAGTCTGTGTGTATATGCAAAGCTGCCTGTTGAAGAAAGGCTATGTATTAGTCTAGAACAGGGGTTCCCTTACTTGGTTCGCAGCTTGTTCAGGGTAGGCCCCTGGCGGGCCAGGCCGGTTTGTTTACCTGAGCATCCGCAGGTACGGCCGCCTGCAGCTATCAGTGGCCACGGTTCGCCGTTCCCGGCCAATGGGAGCTGCGGGAAGCGGTGGCCTGGCCCGCGAAACAAGTTTGGTCTAGAACACTGGTTCTCAAACTTTTTTTTTCATGGACCACTTGAAAATTTCTGAGGGTCTCGGTGGACCACTTAATGATCTTTCCAAATGTTGTTACCGTTAGCTAACTATTGTAAAGCGCTTTGGATAAAAACGCTATATTAAAAAAAAAAACCTTAATTGTTTTTTTCTACAAATAAGAGCGCACACTCATATTTTAATATCAGTAGTCTTACCTTTCTAATGCAATGGATGTTCCCTCTCTCCCCTGCTGTGGCAGCCCCAGACTTCAGGCTGGGAAGGAGGGGGGTTTCTCTCTCGCCACAGAGCTGAGGCTGGGAAGGAGGGCTCTCTCTCCCCGGCAGCCACAGTCCTGGAGCTGGGGAAAGTCGCCACTTTCTCTTGCTGCTGCAGCCATGCATGTCCCAAATTCCCCCCGCCCCTTCTTCTCACCCCACTGCTCCCTCCCACCTACCCCCTGTCCTCCCCAAGGCCACCACCTCACCTTACATGTGCATCTTCTCCAGGGTCCAGGCACCTAATTAGTGGAGCTGCGCCTGTGTAGCTCCACTAATTGGGTGGCCCTTCATTTTGTTGTGTGCGGCCACCCAGGTGCGCCCCTTAGAGGGAACTATCCATGGACCACCTGAATGGAGCTCGCGGTACACAGTTTTCGAAACTCTGGTCTAGAAGATACAAACAGTAGGCAGGCACACAAGTTCTGAAGTGCATGTGCATCTGAACATACTGATGAATCTCACACCCACCATGTACACATTTAAAGCTGTTAGCAGATAACAGTTTAAAGATCTCCCACTAAAATGGGAAGAAAACGAAAATCTGTATCAGTAAATGTCAGAGCACAAAGTATTCGAAAGTTTATATTAACTTCATCCTTTTCTTTTTATTTTATTTTATTTTTTTTTAAGTGTATGTGCTGCAAATGGCGTGGCCCAGTTATTAAATGTAAATGTTTATAGGCGAATAGTTCTAAGTCCGTGGTTCTCAAACTTTTACACTGGTGACCCCTTTCACATAGCAAGCCCCTGAGTGCGACAATTTTATAAATTAAAAATACTTTAAAATATATTTAACACTATTATAAATGCTGGAGGCAAAGCGGCGTGTGGGGTGGAGGCTAACAGCTCACGACCCCCCCATGTATGAACCTCACGACCCCCTGAGCGGTCCGGACCCCCATTTTGAGAACCCCTGTTCTAAGTCTACAACAGTAAACGGTTTATTCAAATACAAAGTTTTATTTTGGGTTTAGGGATGTATTGTTTTGTTCAACTCATTATGCTTTGAGTTGTTTTAGTTCTGCAGCAAACCACATTGATTTCCATTCAGCAAAGCATTAATCTACTGAATACTTTCCCCCGCCCCCATCCTGCCGTCCACCAAAATAAACCCCAATATTTACCCAGAAAAATTAATAGTTTTTTTCCACCAATTTTCACCTGTTTTTATTGTTGTAGTAATACAGGGCATTTAAGCTAATTTTTCAAAATATTCAAATCATTGCCCATGGCCGACTCATTTATTGGATTCCCAGGCAAAATTAAATACAATAAAAGCCAAAAATGAAAGGCCCTACTTATCCAGACCAATTTGTCTAGTTGTGGGAGAACACCTCATTCAGTTCTCTGGAATCCAAAAACCTCATTTAACTCCAAATTTCATCATTCAGGTTTTGTTACTTGGCATACAGCAAACCTATGCAGAGTTGATCAGACTCAAGTGTTGGAGGTGGGTATAGGGCAGGGATCTCAAACTCAAATTACCACAAGGGCCACATGAAAACTAGTAAATTGGCCTGAGGGCCGTCTGACTGAAACCTTTTTATACAATGATACAAAAGTATAGTCAAAAATGAAAAAAATGAAGAGTAATATAGTATTCTATTAAAAGTCAACGTATTAACTTTTTAAAAACTATAATGCAAAGAGGGCTTTTAATAAAATATACACACTCAGTAATGTTTGGAGCTTGGCTGCCAATGGAGTTGGCACCTGTGGCGGGCCACAGGAAATAATGCGGCCCGTGGGCCGCGTGTTTGAGACCCCATGTATAGGGCGTACCAGGCATCCAAAGTTACACAAAAAACCTCTTCATTTATATACATTTACACGTTACATTGTATTTACTATACATTGCATCACACATTTTTGGATTGGCTTGGTTATTTTGCAAGAACCCATCCCTCTGCAGCCTGCTCTGACCATGCATTGTGCACTCTCAACCTCCTCTTTTTACAGGCCTAACTTATCTTGTCTATTGTTAGTAAATGGTTCAGTGGGTGTTCTCCCTCTTATTGTAGCTGGCCCAGACATTGTCTTTTTAGCCTACTGACCTGTTTACTTCAGCCTAATGATCTGTTTACTTCCCTAATTCTGTCCTCCAAGAGATGAGGCCTCCCTCCATGTGTTAATTACTCATGTCATACCAGGCTTCAGATACATCACTGCAGAATGTGCCTGCTCTGTAATACCCCTGAACCCTTGGGGATCAGGAACCCCTGCATCTGCAGAGCTTTGAGTTTTGCTGGCCAAGCACTGCTTTTTCTCATGTTAAGAGCTGATGTCAAAGGTCATGATTAAGGATACAGTTTTGTCACAGATTCAGTGACCTTAACGGACCTCTGTGATTTCTTCGGCTTCAGCCCCCGTGGCCTGAGCAGTGGCCCTGGAGCAGTGGCTTGGGTGGGACTAACAAAATCAGGGACAAATCGCGGACTTCTGTGAATTTTTGTTTATTGCTTGTGACCTGCCAGTGACTTTTACATCATTGTTGATTAAAAACAAACACGAAAACCCCCCCATGTACTATTCAACCTGAAGTATAAATAAATCTGTCCCCCCACATAAGCCACAATGCCTTATGAAAAGACTCCTGTCAGCTGAAATATTTGCAATAAGGAGAATGCATTTCTTAACACTGAGGAAAAGAAGAGCTGGTCATGGGAACTTTCAAGTGTGATTTTGCTATAACCTGTAACACGATTTTGTGTGAACTGAGAACTTCTATATTCTCCACTATATTAAAAAAAAGTTAATAAATGTAAGACAGTTCAGATGGCATAAAAACAAACATTAGAGATACTGATTGTTCTGTTGTAGGTACTGCTTCTCTAACAGTACAGCATACAGAACACATAATGAAAGTTCTCAAAAAATATATATGAAAAAATATCATAATGTACCCTTTGAGATAGGAACAGGAATTGCCAGACAGGATCTAGTCCAGTATCTTCTTGTTGATAGTAGCCAGTACCAGATGTTCCAGAGGAAATTGAAAATTATAAGATAATCTCCCTCACCAGGAAGTTTCTTTCTATCACTTGTCTGTTAGTAGTTGTTTATGTTCTGAAGCATGAGGGTTTACATTCCTTATCTTTTATCCTTTTGCAACTGTGGATGTACTCATTATTTGTATAAATAGGAATAATAAATGTCTAATCCTTTTAAAAAATGCTACCATGAATATATTGTTTGTTTTTAATTTGTAAATCACTTTTTTGTCAGCCCCTGGCCATTGCTTACTCCAAGGATGTTGAGATAATATTTGTCCATTTTTTTCATCGCCTGCAAAATAAAAAAAAAATTAAAAAAGAACAAGTCTACTGCTATCCTTAGACACGAAGAAGGCCTTTGATAAAGTAGTGTGATTTATTTGAAAAACATGATCGAAGACGGGTTTTGGAAGCAGTATGAGGACTTGAATAAATGTATTATGACTCTCCAGCAGCTAGGATAAAAGTTGATATAGTACACTTCAAAGTATTTCAACTACAAAGAGGAGCCAAACAAATGTTCTTCTGTCCCATTGTTTGCCCTATTTATGGAGCTCTGGCACAACAATATGTTAGAATTCTAGCATAACATATTCCAATTAAAATGGGACATAAAATAGTGCTGTATGCCAGCAATATGATAATGGTTACTAATCTGTACAATCTATTATTTACATTCTAAAAGAAATTAATGAATTCAGTTATCTATCAATATATATAATTATACTAAATCTGAAATATTAAATACAGGGCTATAGTAATCTGTAATTAAACAGCTGCAAGATACATTTGAGTTTGTGATCTAAACAAATATGGTTCTTAGTAGCCAGTACTTTTCCTAGCCAGCTATATGAAATTAATTTTCCTCCCATTATTTTAAAACTGAAAAATGAGTTGTTGGATTTGGAAAAAACTATATTTATTTTGGCTTGGCTTTAGGTTGCCAAAAATTAATATCCTATCTCAGGCCCTAACAGTATGGGTATCAAAAAGAACTCAAAGAAATGTAAACAATAATTATTAAATTGTATCGGGCAATAAGTTCCCAAGAGTAAAGAAGAAGATTCATATAGACCTAGTCTAGAAGGAGGATTGGCAGTACCAGATTCACCAAAATATTATTTGGTGGCTCAGTTAAAATCACTGTTAGCCTGGTATCATTGTGCCAGTAAACACTGGGTAGAAATTGAACAACAGAATTTTAAAGATAAATGTAGAATGTTGATTTTTTTTTAATAACCTACAAGATTTAGATCAACACACGGAGAACAATCCATGTGTCATAATGACACTTTGGATCTGGAATTGTATACAGATAAAACGTAGTCCCTTTCCCTCCCCATTTACACCCATCAGATACAATCCAGAATTTCCACTGGGATTATCTAATCCAGTATATAATATACGGGATGGAAAAGGGTAATCATCAGACAGCTACTCTATAATGAAACAATAATGGAATTTAATACTATCAGCATGGGGAATATTAATATCAGTTTAGTCTTATTTGCAACTAAAGCACAAATCCCATGTAGAAAGCCCAAATTTCGGGAGACCAGTAATGAGAATAAAAACGTCAATTATGGGAAAGGCCAATTTGAAGGGCCTGATCTTTGCTTTATATAATGAATTGTTACTGAGATATCTTGAAAATAAGGAAAATATATACAAAAGGGAGTCTTAAGTGCTGGAAAGGGTATGGAGGGTGCATGTCTGGTGCGGGGGTCCCAAAATACAGCGGGTTCATGGTATAAATCGGCGTTGTGTTCTTGAAAAGGGCCATGGACAGCGTGGATTTGATTTAAATCACTAGTCAGGAAGGCTTGATTTAATCATGGATTTCTACATAAAAGTACATTCTTGTTGGTTGTTATAACCTTAATACTTATTCTTCACAACTGAGAGATAGATGTAGGTTTCATTTTTAGAAGGTACACACTATACATTTTTAAAGTGATTTATTCTGAAAGCTTTTCAGATTAGTTTTACAGCTATATCAGAAAATGAATGATTGTTTGGTTATTTCATTTACTAAAGGTAATTGAAGCAGATATTTATAAAGTCATTGGGAGGTGAACTATCTCAAATTCAACCGATTAATCATTTAATATTTAGAGGATTTTCTTGCCAGGCTGTATTAGGAGGAGAACATCACCAGACAGACATTTAAATTGTTTTATTTAACTAAAACAACAACGTTATGTGTTCTGGATTTTTTTCTTCAACAGCAAACATAATATTTTAACAAATCAAGCATAAGAATTATTGAATTTTGTTAAACATTCATTTTTTTAAAAAATCAGGTTTGTTTTTGTTAAAATTGTTAATTAAAATAGTTAAATGAAATATTTTAAAAAAAAATCCCTAAAATTAAATCGACTATGTCAGCCAGATCAACCTGAGAAACTTAAAATATTGGCTTCTGCAGCTAACTCAGTCATCTTCACCTTAATTTTCCTTTTTGTTCATAATCTGGAAAAGAAAACTAGGTATCCTGCTTTTTCAGGTCCCAAATGATTTCTCAATTTGGAATGAATTAGTCCAAAGGAAGAAAATATTCTTTCTGCACTGGCAGAAGAAGCTACTGCTGTTAAAAGTGAGATTATCACTTTAACAGTCTCTGAATCCAAGTGCTTAAGTGACTTCCACCAGTTCACTGGTGTGACTTGTTTTAAAACATCATCAGCTAACATGTATTTCTTGAATGGTTCACCCTTAGCTCTGAAGTTTATTATAGTTGGCATTATGGAGAAATGATTGCTGGATGTCCATGTCATAGCCAACTCCTCTTCTTCAGCAGTTATGGTTCGACCCTGGTACCAAGTATTGAGAATATTTGCAAGACAATGAGCTGGAGATAGTGCTTGTCCCATTCGTTTTTTTAATGCTTGTAATTTAACTCTCTCATTGGATATTTCTCTTTTTAAGATCTCACTCTGTTTCTTCAAAATTTCAACAGCGTCAGCAATAAAACAGCTATTTCCCTGCATTTTGTTCAAGGCTAAAGAAATAGGCTTCAGGGTACTCAGTATGTGTTAAACATTTCTCTTAAGCCCAATGTTGAGAACTTGGGCTGTGACAGTGCCATCAATTTTTTCAGGATTTTGTTCACTAACTGCCATCAGATTAGGCCAGTTCTTGATACAGTGCTCAAAACAGTCCATTACTGAGTTCCATCGCATGTCCTGTGGGAGAGTTAGCTTGGTTCCTCCCACTTTTTTCAGAGCAGCTGCTGCAAAGTGGTTTTTATGGAAGTATTTTGCATATTTTGTATTTTGATTTCAACAACATTAGCCTTTCTTTTTGGAACAGTGAAGTCTTTGGCTAGGAGGTGCATCAAATGAGCACTGCAACCGTATGTTATTAGCTTAGGATTCTCTTCACTCTCTTCTAAATAATTTCTTCTGATATTGGATACATTTGAAGCATTGTCTGTGACCAACCTGCATATTAGACATTTGAATTTTTTTTTCACAGTTTGTTATAGTTTTTACTGCTACTTCTTGTAAGTATTCTGCTGTGTGCGCATTTCCTGATGTATCAATTGTTTCTGTAAGGGCAACATTCCCTTCTGTTGCCACACAAGCACATACAACAGGATCATTGTGGACATTGCTCCACCCATCAAGACTCAGGTTAACAATTTTACCTTCTAGACCTTTTGCACACTGTTCAGTTTCTCTTACGTACACTTTATCCAGCTATTTGCCTGCGACATCTGCTCTGTTGAATGGACTGTATCCTGGTTTTAATGACTGAACCATGTTAATGAAGTGTGGGTTCTCAATCATACAGAAAGGAGAGTTTGTTGCATAAACAAACCAGGCAATTTTATCATCAATTACCTCTTTTTGTAATCTGCTGGTTCTTATCACAAACGTATCTATGGTTGTTTCTGGATGATGGAGATTTTTTTTTTCTTTTTGCTATAGATGATATACTGTGGCTATGTGACATACATGATGTGACTGAAACACTATCATTGGCAGATAACTCTGAAACTAGAGAAAATGATGGTGGTCTTGAAGGTGGTGTGACAGACCTAGACAAGTGGGGTACAAAAGTCTGATAGAAGGCAAATATACTGGCCATTGGATGAATAGTTTTCTGTTCCCTGAGTGACCAGAGCAGGGGCTGCACTAGAACAAGCAGGAACTTTCTGGAACCAATTTAAGGCAGGCAGGCTAATTAGGACACCTGGAGCCAATTAAGAAGAACCTGCTAGAATCAATTAAGACAGGCAGGCTAATCAGGGCACCTGGGTTTAAAAAGGAGCTCCCTTCAGTTTGTGGTGTTGCGTGCGAGGAGCTGGGAGCAAGAGGCACACAAGGAGTTGAGAGTAAGAAGAGTTGAAGGACTGAGGAGTACAAGTATCAGCAGACCATCAGGAGGAAGGTCCTGCAGTAAGCATAAAGAAGGTGTTGGGCGGAGGCCGTGGGGAAGTAGCCCAGGGAGTTGTAGCTGTCACACAGCTGTTACAGGAAACCCTATAAACAACTGCAATCCACAGGGCCCTGGGCTGGAACCCGGAGTAGAGGGCGGGCCCGGGTTCCCCCCAAACCTCCCAACTCCTGATCAGACGCAGGAGGAATTTGACTGTGGGTTCTACCAGAGGGGAAGATCTCTGAGGCGACCAAAATCCGCCAATAAGCGCAGGACTCACCAAGGTAGAGGAGGAACTTTGTCACAGTGGATAGTCTTCAGAATCCTGTATATTGAGGATGGATTCTTCTAAAAAAAAGTCAATGCAGTTATTTAATTATTATTACCATACTGCTCATTTAGTGTTACTCATTGCATTCACTGACACTCAGTACTACTTTAAAGGTGAAATTGTAAAAGGAAGATCTGCCTATTTCAGCTATTTATTTTTTTATCACTACTGCATCTAAAGTGATAGTACCATAGAGTAACAACTATATTTTTTTGCTCAAACATGAGAATTCAAGAATAGTCCAGAAGGAAGACAGACAGTCCTTAAGAAAGAAGTATGAAATAAAAATGTTTACCAATCTGAAGATCCTGCATGTTCAGACATGTTCCTTTCATCATCTTCAACGCAGCTTCCTCCTGAGAAGGAACACTTCTCATGATGTTGTTTCATTCGGGCAACCAGGCCTTGCATTTCTTTCTTTGTTGCACTGTTTGCATTTTGCACGCATGCCTGTTTTACCCACAGATAGAGGAACTTCATTAAAATATTTCCAAACTGGGTGTCTCTTACAACCTGCTGCCATTATAGGTTTTCCCTTCTAGTAAGAGAATGGTACAGTAGAACTGAAATCAGTGGAGGTTACACTCAGAAAGATCTCAAGACTTCTGGAATATGCTGCTCAAACAGTATGCTGCTCACTCGTGTTTCTATTGCCTGTCTGTCCCTTCTCACATTTATCTCCAGTCTTCTTCTCTTTGTCCAGTTCTATTCCGCCCCAACAATCTTCTATTCATTGAATTTTTTGAAACTTTGCACTTTTAGAGAGAGGTAAGGGTTTAACTCTGTGTACACAAATTTTGCAGAGGGACAATAGGGTTGAGGTCTGTTATTTCTGACCTCTATACATTATTTATTTAAAAACATTTTTGTTGTTAACAAGCAGGTTATCTCTGGAGACACAAATCCACAGTTTGAGAACTGCAAAACTAAGCATCTCTGATGGTATCTTCTAGACTGAGCACTGAGTCCCATTGGGTAGATAGAAAGGTTAACCTAAATAATCTATACAGAAGCCCCTGGATCCCCATAAGATTGGGTCCCTAATCCATTAACTATTGGAACTCATTTACAAAACTTTTCTTAAACATTACATGACTATATTGTCTCATACTATAGAATTAGAATTTATAATCCCTATTCCATGATGAGACATTATAGCTCAAAGATATATCTTAATTAAAACTATCTTTAGATTGATTTTTTTCCTCAAAAAGCATTTTATCAAAAAAATTCGATTTAAATTAAAAAAAAATCATTGATTTTTATCCACCCTGGCCACGGATACCGAAACAATGTATACCAGGCACCCGCTGTAGGAGGGGGACACTTGGGTCCGCCCCGAGTGGGCGGGCAATGATGGGGAGCGGAGGGGTAGGAGCGAGCTTGCCACCTCTCCGCCCCTCCCCGCTCCAGCCGGACTTGCGGGGGAGGGGTGTGTAATAGATGCTCTGGCCAGGGGCTACCGGAAAAATGGGAGGCCTCGTAAAATTGTGCGCACCCACTCTGCCTGGCTCTTAAGGCTTGCCCTGCTCCGCCCGCCCGGCTCTACTGCCAGGGAGCAGGATCGGGACGTGGGGGCTTTCTCCGCTCTGCCCAGCGCTCCAGCTAGGGAGGAGGGTCAGGGGCTTGGAAGCCCCAATGGCCCAACCCTGCACCCTGGCAGGAGGGCTGGCCGAGCGGAGCAGGGCAAGCCCCTGACACCGCTCCATGGCTGAAGTGCCAGAGCTGGACGAGCCCTGTGCCCCAACCCCGCTCCTCAGCTGACGTACCAGGTGGTGGTATGGGGCAAGCGCTGGGGCGGGAGCAGAGCTGGGGCTGGGGGCCTGGATGTTAAAGTGGGTGAGCCATGGCCCACCCATGGCTATGCATATCCATCCCTCGTCAATAGGGAACGTGTTCTGATTCACGTCGGTCCCGATCGACGTATCTGTCACTTGCAATGTATAGTACAGTACTGCAAATGACGGATACCCGGATAGGGACCGATAGGCGAAACAGCGGATAAGGGGGAGACTTGTACCGGGGACCCCCCTGTAATGGTATTTTGGAGGAAAATGCTAGAATGTTCAAGATTAGGCCAACCACAAAACCAACAATGATTCTATATATGTAATAGGGGGAGGGATAGCTCAGTGGTTTGAGCATTGGCCTGCTAAACCCAGGGTTGTGAGTTCAATCCTTGAGGGGGCCATTTAGGGATCTGGGGCAAAAATTGGGGATTGGTCCTGCTTTGAGCAGGGGGTTGGACTAGATATTCTATGATTCTATGAATAGTCCAAAGAAGGTTATTGATTTGGGGAAAAATTCATTGCTTACACAATTAGTATTTCCAGCCAGATGTATGATAGCTCATATTTGGAGAAGAACAGATCCTCAACATTACTGGCATAGACAAATAAAAGTATGATTAATCATTGCAGTGGAAGCAATGATAGCTTTATATTAGGATCAAGTAGATTTTATAATGTATTGGTTACTACAGGATTTGAACAAAATAAATACATAGATAATAAGAGGTTGATCGAATACAAAGGGATGTTTTGAAGATAAATATAGACTGTGAATGAAAGTTCATATATGTTGAGTGGAAAAAGTTAAAATTGTCCATTTATTCCTGCTGCATGTTTTATATCTAAACAATTTCTGATCCATGACCGTTATAGCACTTCCCACTCCATGAATATTTAATTCCCTTAATAGTCTTTTTGTATATGACTATGTCAAAGGCTCTTGGAAGGTCCAACTATATTTTAACTGTGTGTTCTATCTACTCTTGTGTTGACACATACAAAGAACTTTAGGAGTTTCGAGAGACATACATTTCCTTTACATAAACCATGTTGATTTATCTCTGTCACATCATGTTCATCTAGATCAGCGGTGTCCAATACATTCGCCACTAGCCACATGTGGCTAATAGGCTATTGAATTGTGGCTAATGCATGTGGCTTTTTTATAATGTGGCTAATAAGAAAAATTCAAAACCATAAGTTGCATTACCTCAGGATTAAATAAGGACTTGGAATTGCTCGGCCATTACGTTAATTGAATCTATTTCCCTTAAGTTAATGATCCTCATTCACACCTGTGTGACCATCTTGTTTATCACTTCAAAGGTTTTTCTTCCCCTGCTGTTATGGTTCCTCTCAACTAATTAGCCTCTTAAGGTTGGTCTATGCACCTCCACCTTATCATGTTTCTCTGACTGTATAAATATCTGTCTACTGTATGTTTCATTCCATGCATCCGATGAAGTGGGTACTAACCCACGAAAGCTTATGCTGAAATAAATTTGTTAGTCTCTAAGGTGCTGCAAGTTTTTCTTTCTTAAAACCGTAAGTGTGGCTAGCAGTGTGGCTAGCATCGAATTTCTATTGGACACCACTGATCTAGATATTTATAATTCTAATTTTAATTATTTTAACCAGTCTTCAGGATACTTTATTAAATTGCCAAGATTATTTGCCAAAGCAGTTCTTAGTTAAAGGTGAAATGTTTTTCAAAATCATTTGTATTTATTGCATAATGTACTATAAAATATATTGTTAAAACTTCTTCATATAGTTCTAGAGAAGCGATCAGAATACAAGGTACTGGAAAGATTTCTGTGTATTAGTTTATTTATTCAAATGTAGTCCTGCCATCTCTACATAAAAGCAATAAAAATAATATTTTGAAAATTAAGTTTTATAGGCTTTATATTATTTTATGTCTTTACTTGAAGTTGGAAAGAAAAAGATCCATAATGTCATTAGTGTCTTTATGTATTTGCTGTAAAATCATAATTACATCATCCATTCTACCAAAATTAAAATCAGGCTTCAGTTAGTTTTGCATTTTGGATTTTAATTTTCACTGTCTGTAATTCCCTCATAGAAATTTAAAAATTATGTCATTTCCCTGCAGTCTGGTTCTTTTTCTGATTGGTAAAGTTTTTATTACTAAACTAAATACTTTCTCTTTATGTGAATTAATTTATGTGAATGCTAAACAAATAGAAAAGGAGCTCTATGATGGTCCATTTCAATGTGGTGTTCTAAAAGAGAGTTAAAGTATTTCTTCTGAATTGTAAAAGGGGTGAGGAAAATAAAGCAGGTATGATTTGTACATTCAGAATGTAAATGCATATTAGTAAAGATTTACTATTCTGACATGTAGACCATTTTCTATCCTTCAGAAGGCCAGTCTGTAACATTTTATTTAATACTTATTTTAACTCCTCAGGTACTTTACGGCCTATTTCTCCATGGCGTTGGCTTTTTTCAGTTGTGGTTCCACTAATGATTGCTTCACGAGGCTTTAAGAAAAAGAGCCTGGATCACAGTGGAGCTTTAGGAGGTATGTATTTTCTGGGACTATTAAGTGAACTATTTATATAGATATAGACATACATACATACATATAACTAATGTGCCTTTATTAATTTTTGCTTTTCTGTGCACTTTTAAGGGCTTCCTACTCTCAATCCAATAATAATGTAAACATACAAGTGTAAGCATATAGTATCTGTCATGGCTTCATGTTGGTTTAATGTTGTGTGTCATTTATACTTGTTTAAGCTAGCAATTTATGCTACTGTAATTACAACTCACTGTTAATATTGCCAGTAATACTTATTTAAATATATACAATTATTTTAAGATTCAGTACAATATATATATATTAATCTGTTTTTAGCTACAAACTCCACTACAATAGTGAGACATGAGATAACATACACCATCTTACTCTGCAGTATCTGGAGTCTTTGTGGAGAAATTGATGGTTGCAGTCTCTTTCCATCCATGCATAGTCAGAAGAGTGAAAGGAGTATGGGGAAGGAGGCTGCTGGAAAGCAATTCCCTCAATCTGAGAGTGGAGGGAGCTATCTGCTTGATTCTTCAGTTTATGTGGTACAGACTCAGACTGTTCTCTGTGGTTCCCTTGGCTGAAGGATGGGCAGTGTTCCTTTCTTGCCTCCCAAAAATAAAAAGGAAATTAATGATCTGTTCAAGCCTGCTTTTCTTGACTAGATGGAGAAACACCAAGGTACAGTAGAGCAGCATTACCAAACTCTGATGCAAGCCTTTTAGCTGTGGTGCTAGTCCATTTCATGAGGCACGGGGCAGAATTGAGGATCTGTGTCAGGGAGAAGGATAAAAGAGCACGACCCCAAATCTTCCCTTCTTTTATCGCACGCTGCAAATATGGTACTTCATCTGCAGATAAAATGGCAGGCAACACCTTGAAAGCCACCAACTTTACTTTTCTTTTCCCTTTGTAACCCCTACCGTAACCAGCTGGAGGAGCAGCTCATTTGTATAGAGAATCAGGCCAAGCTTCTCTACTGCAGTGACATTGAGCTAGCTCAGCCTCAGGTGGCACCAGTTGTCTTCTTTTACTAGCAGAATGTGGCTTCTGATGAGCAGTTGAGTAAATAGGAGGAATCCGAAGTGCACAGTGAGTAGGAGAAAAGTCAAAAACTAACATGTGAAAAAGCAATAAAGGGAAGGATGGCAAAAAGGAAATAGTAAAGAAAAAGCAAGAGAGAAAATGAACAGAAAAAAGGCGAGAGATTAGCAACTGTCAGGACATGATATGAATGGATGGTGGGGATGCCCAACCTGTCAAATGATCCAAAGAGGTGGCTTTATTTAAAAAAAAAGAAAAAAAAAAAAAGAATCCAAGTCATGAAAAGATGTGTTTAAGGTCAGCATTTAAATAGCGGTGGTTGGAAACATAACAATAGCTCTCTGTCTCCTTTCTGCCTAGAAACAATAAAATACTCCAGACAGGGTATATCCAGGGATTTTCACTTAGATGTCATTTGGCCTCATCTTATTGTTTCATTTTCTTTGTATCTTGCATAGATGATGTTACTGTTTCCTGGCAATATCTGATGGCTGTTTCAGAAACCATATACTGTCCAGATACTTAGTGGAAGATTCAGGAATGTTTAAAGGAAACAATCAAAGCAAAAAAGGCCAAAAAAATTTCAGTCAAAATGGTTGGCTCTTTTTAAATTGTGTAGACAGTTTTCAGGTACTACAGTAATGATTTAGCTAATTGCACAGTCATTTCATTGTAGGTTTATCATGAAGGAGTAATTGATAATTTTTGAGACTCCAAAATAATTTCCTGTTGATTGTTTTGAAAGGATGATTGCGTGAACTAAACTTGCTCGATTTTTTTCCCTCCCTCCTCCCTTTTCAGGATTAGTGGTTGGGTTTATCCTAACAGTTGCAAATTACAGCTTCTTCACTGCCTTGCTCATGTTTTTTGTTACTTCTTCAAAACTTACTAAGTGGAAAGAAGATGTGAAGAAGCGTATAGATTCAGAATTCAAACAAGGTAAACACTAAGAATTATACTGTCAGACAAACTGTAGAGAATAGAATACTGTATCTTACCTGGTACTTTTGAAAGTTAGAGATATTATGTAGTAGTACACAGAATAGAGAACACTGTAAAGCATTCTTATCCTCTTTATCCCCATCCTGGATTAGAAGCAGTGTGCTTGTTAGTAGATCATTTAATAGTAATAAATTAAAAGTAGTGATTGTAACTCGAGATTTTCATGTTGTTTTTTGAGTTGTGTGTGGGGATTTATTTATTTTTTGCGCTTTTTAATTTGCTTTTGCTACTGTATGATGTGGCTGAATGTCAAGTTTCTCTGCTACAGATGAAAATATTCAAATATTTTTGTTTGTTTGTTTGTTTTACTCGAGGTGGGCAGAGGAATTGGGTGCAAGTATTCTGTAACGGTGGTGTCCCTACAGAGCTGGCTCTGCTATATATGATAGAAAATGGACCAGGTGAAATTCCAATAGACTTTTCCAAGCAGTACACTGCATCATGGATGTGTTTATCCCTTTTGGGAGCTTTGGCCTGCTCTGCTGGAGATACGTGGGCTTCAGAGATTGGCAGTGTCTGGAGTAAAAGTGAGCCAAGGTTAATAACAACGTGGGAAAAGGTACCAGTAGGTAAGGCCTTACTGATTTACACATTCTTGTCTTAATACTGTGTCATTTCTGACTGGGACCCTTAACATAATCATATCTATAAAAAGAATAAATCAAATTCTGCTAGCATTGTGAAGTTTTGTGTCGTAAAAATAAGTACTTTGACATAGTATTTACCACTTTCTGTTTGTCATGGGCTGTAAATAAAAAATAGCTTAGAGAGAGAGAGAGAGAAATTCAAAAATAACATTTGGTTTGATTCAAACTAATTTTTTTCTACGAAAACAGAAAAAAAAAATCATTTTGGGTTGAACAAAACATTTTGTTTGACCCAAAACAATTTTTGTCATTTTCAGGTGTTTTTAACCCTTTTTATTTTTAAAAAATATCTAAATTATGAAACCAAAGAGTCAAAATAAAATGCGTTGAAATGTTTTGTTTTTTTAAATGGTGTGAAATAAACTGTTCATCCAAAACTATTCACCAAATTTGACCTGATTTTGTGACTAGTTTGTGACCTGTAAAATGCGTTTTTTGACAGATTTACTACTATGAAAAAAATTCACTTAGCTGCAGTTAGATAGCATCCTGTGAGTTAAAACCCTTACAGAATTCTGAGACTGCTTGTTTTTACTACCATTAGTGTGTTCATATTGCAGTAGGTGTAATTTAAAGAATAGTAACCATCTGACTTGCTTTAAAAAAGGGGAAGTGAAAAGCTTTTAAAAATCAAGCTAGATAAGATTTCTAATCAGTAGCAGAATGTGTGTTTTAAATGTAAAGATTATAAAAATGCACTTTTAAACCAGTCAATTCCTTTCCTGCTTTGCTGTCTTACCATTCCTTGTCTCCTTTAATTGATGACATTGTTAACTCTTAAAGCAGTTCAAGTATTGAGTTTTCTTGAAGCAAAGAAATCTAGATCCCTAAATTTGAGAGTTGGTTATTGTAAGTTGATTTCTAAACTGTGTGAGGACAGTAGTTTGCCTCATATTTTTTTTCACCATAAATGCTTACTGGGTTCCTTTTGAGTAAGTTGTTAAACCTGTTGCTTTTTTAGATAATTCTTTTAAATATCTTTTGGGCAAAACATATCTTGGTGAACTACTTCTAAAAGTTTGAATGGTAGATACTCTGGCTGAATAGAATTACGTGTACAGGTTGGGAGGATATCTTTATCTTCCTCCCGCTCTACCCCTAAAATTAAAGTGTCTCCATAATACTGAAACTTTGTTTTTTTCTTTCCCGTTTTGCTTAATATTAATTTAACTTATTGTTTGTGAAAGTTTCTGGATTAATAGCCATGGAGACTGAAGTTATCTGATTACTGAACTGGTAGTTCATAGGCAGCAACTTTGCAGGGCAAGCTTCCCAGCAGAGTGCCAGTCAGGAAGGATCAGCCCTTGCCTTGTGTATACTAGCCTTTTTTCTCTAAAATTTCCCACCACTGCTAACCCTGGTTACAGCTCCATCAGCGGTAACAACAGTGAGAGCATCAGTGTAGACAATGTGTTGGCCACTACTGGAAATTTTAGAGAGAGGCTAGTGTAACAGAGCCTCTGGGAGTGAGAGGGTAGTTCTGTCTTCACTGTCAAGTAAACCATTAAAGCCAATTAATACATCTTCTGAAACGGTTTATAACTCAACCTTGTTTTTCTTTGACTTAGGTACTAATGGAGGTGTTACATTAGTGGGCCTAATTTCAAGTCTCATTGGTGGCATGCTAGTAGGTGTGGCTTACTTCATTACTCAGCTTGTTTTTGTGAGTGATCTGGATATATCTGCTCCACAATGGCCACTTGTTGTGTTTGGTGCAATGGCTGGTTTACTGGGGTCAATTATTGATTCATATTTAGGAGCTACAATGCAATACACTGGTAAGAAATTTTCTGCTTATTTTTCTGATTAACTTAAAAGCTCTCTTTTAACTCCAGAGAGGCTGGGGACGTGGTTTTGAAAATGGGGAAAGAATGGAGGGATTACAACAGTGGTCAAAGGGAGGTGAATAGAATGGTGGAGATCAGAAAGTAGCAAAGGCAATTTATCTTCTATCTTCATCCGTATCCTCTGCCATCTTCGTTCTTCTCCCCACTTTTTGATTTTAGCATTTCAAAATTTTTGGAGGCTGCTGATCGGGAGGTAACAATACTGTCAGCTATTTGCTTTCCAAACAGGCTTTTTTAAAAAAAAAAGAAGTTGTTTTTGGTGTGTGTGCAGACATCTCTTTACAATAAAACAGACGTTCAAGGTGAATATTCTTATCTTTTAACATGCTGGGCATTAGGAGATCTTCAGAAGCTACAAGAGAAACACTGGCATATCTTGTACTGGTCTGCTTTGAGGTGCTTCCTCCTCCCCTCGTTCCCCACACAAACACCTCATGTGTCAGTTTTCTAGACATGTACATTTCTCCTGGAACACAAAATAGTGGAGTGGCAGGGAGAGCACTGTGATAGCTAATGAAAAACAGTGTTAAAACTCTGCTAATACAAAGGTAGAGTAGAGAGCAGCCAGTTTGGTGGAGGGAAAGCCATGCAGCTAGCTAGTAAATACTGTTGTTTTGGAAGTGGAGACGTTAATGAGTTCTATTTCAGCATTTAAGACAATGGTGCCCAAACTTTTCCTGTTGTGTCCGCCCCTTACCAGTAATGGAACCTGTCGGTGTCTCCCCTTTCATTACTGCACACTTGGCTCAGCAGAGGAGCTTGGGCAGAAGGCAGAACTGGGGTTGGGGGAAGAGCTGGAGCTAGAAGCGGAGCTGGCCTGGGGGCAGAGAGGGAATGAGGGAAGAGCTGGGCTGGGGCCAGGGCCAGAGCCGGAGCTGCGGCCGGAGCGGGGCTGGAGCTGGGCAGTGCTCTCTCTCCACCCCTCCCCACTTGTGGGGCCGGCCTGGGTCCCACTGCATGCCTCCCCAAACATTCCTCCACTGATCTAAGAGGAGTAGACTTGCCATCAGATAGAGTAACCATTTTCTTTACATCGTTTATCATTGAAAACTAATTCTTTTTGACAGACATACTTTGTTTCTAACCATTTGTTTGTTCAGCAGCATCATTCATATCAGAACTCTTTAGTTTTTTGTTCTTGATTACCACAATATTTAGCTTCTTATTATAGAACTGCATATGTAGATTTAATAGAAATAGTAACTACATTTTTTTAAAAAAGCTTACAGTAATTAAAAGTATAGAATCTAGATTCCCTTCTTTGAGGCTTAGTGTTAATTTAGAATAATAGTTTAACATTATTGGCTAGTTAGTTGTCCTTTTTATATATGTTTGACTCCACAGCCATATACTAAGCACTTGTAGACAGTCATGTACATTTAAGGTCTTGGTAGTGGGTTTCCCTCAACTATGATAGTACTGTCAATTTATCTTTTATTTACTTCTTTCCCCAGGTTTTGACAAGCGTATTGGCATGGTTGTCAACTACCAAACAAAAGACTCAAAGCACATATCTGGAAAACCTATACTGGACAACAATGCAGTGAACCTCTTTTCTTCTGTAGTCATTGCTTTGTTACTTCCTGGTGTGGCATGGGGTTTCTGGCCAAGAGGGTGAAACTTTTTAAGTCTTTTAATGCATAGTTCAAATACACTTAATATGAATCAAAGGTTTTTCCCCAAAGCACTATTTGTACCTTGTTTGAGGAAGTCCTCTGCATCCTTTTCAGAGCCAGAAGGATTCACCATCTTAACTTCCTTAGGCTGCAAGTTTTATGGGCAACCACCATCTTTCTGGGGAAAGAGAACCAGATGAGGCTCTGTTAATAACCTGTCAGTGCTACTCCTTATTTGGACACAGGTTGCTACTTTGTAACATGAAGCACTTCATTTTCCCTTCTGAAGCTGAATGCTCGGCCTCCAAATCATTTCCAGCCCCTGGCAGAAGAAAGAGTGAGAGAATACAACCAGAAATCTAACCTGGATCTGCCATACAACTAGCATTAACACTGTTCACCAAGTCACAAACAAAGTACTATATGTTTTCTGTAATGTAGATCATAGTAGTATTGATGAAATCACTGAATTCTGGTTTAGTATTCATTTCCCATTGTCTGCTACAATATTATAGGTTTTATAGAGGTGCATTGAAGTCTTTAAAAAAATTGTACTTTAATAAGCATTGTTGCCTATTCGATGTTGTATTACTTTTTTGTCATGCTTTTGACGATGGGTAAGAAAAAGTAATGCTATAACATAATGTCTCAGGCATATGACTAAATTTAAAATCAAAACTAACCTTTTTCCAATAAGCAAAACAGTTTTCTGTCCTTGTTTTCTGAAAGTCTTCCTTGCTTTTTATTAAGTAGGAATATAAAGCTTATATAAGCAGCATCATAAGGTACTTCTTCTCAGATTAAGTTATTGATATTAAAAGTAAAGATTAAATTTTTTAATTCAAAATCAACTGGTTCGAAAAGATGTAACTTGTTCTGTAACTGTGGAATTACTCTTTAATAATTTGAGTTTAATAGTAGCACGTTCACCAAGTTGTGGCCTTCATGTTCTTTCTCAGTAACACTACTTTTTTGTTTTACAAATTGCTGCTCACTGGAGATGTTAAGGTGTTGGGGCCTTTATTGTTGATAAACTATTACAGGGTTTTCACTTTTGTCATTAAATGACAGGCTAAAAAATTTTTCAATTAACAATTTAGTATTTATTATATAGAATCGGATCCTGTAACTGGGTTGCATGCATTGATACTTTTGGCCATATAGAGATCATCCACCTGGATCCATTTGCAGGATATGACCCATAATGTGTGCACCAAAAAAAGTTTATTCCAATCTGAGAGCAATTACCAGTTCCAGTGATATTCCCAGTTTTAAGTATAGGAGACTTGGCAGAATCTTTCAAAAACAGAATAAACTAAGTGTGACCACTGCATCCTAATGTTCTTGTTGAAAAGCACTGTAACATGAAAGGCATAGATGCACTTATTGATTAATTATATTTAACTGTAAATAAATCAATTTCTTTGATTTAGTTAGGATTTTGTGCTAACACATTTTTGATTTTGTTAATGCCACTAGACATTAGAGGAAGGCTCTTAAGAAAGGAAAAAAAAGTAGATGATGGTGAGTTCAGTAAGAAAGTGAAAACATACAAATACTTTGCGGGGATTTAGCTTTTAATTTAAATATTTTTATTGTCAGGTATATTATGTTGCAGGAATCAAAGGTATCTTTTCAGGGATTAAAGAGGCTTTTAGCCAAATTTCCATTGTAATCTAATGTGGATCCCAAGACTAAAACACCACACAACACTGAACATATATCCATAACGTTTAAAAAAAAACAAACTTTGCATAGCAGTATGAAATGCCTTCATTGCTGTTAAATTAAATTTTAAACAAGCAATTTTGCACCTAGCAGGTAATGGGGGGATTTTCAAAAGTGCAGAGTATTGGCTTACCTCTGTCGGTGGGAGCAGAGTTGGGCCAACACTGAGTGCTTTTGAATTTCCCACCATTAAATCTCTAATGTACAGAATCGTATTTAAAGAATGATTCTCGCCTCTTCTGTAACATTAGTTTTATAAAATAGTATCAGCTCTGGACAGGATACCATTACACAGGACAAGATACTGTTAAATTGAACAGAACATAGTAGTGCAGATTATGTTGCCTTTGATTTTTTTATTTTACGCAATAGCTATGCAGAAAGTATAGCCCTTATGGGAGGAGGAGGAGAAATATAGGGAAATTGTATGTGATTTAGTGCCTGTAAACCAGTGCATGTCACTAAGTGTAATTATTGGGACCTGAAAGAAGCCGATGGAATGTTAACACTTGAGATCATTTGAAGGTGTCTGGATAGGCACAGAGAAAATAGATGAAATTTAAAGGGCAGGTGATAAAAGGAAAGGAGGCAAAATAAGCAGCATAAGATATTAATAGAAATGAATTGAGGGCACACAGTGTTTTTCCATAGTAAGCAATTACATTACGTTTTGTTTAAATATTTGAATATTTGTTTTGCCTCAATGCCTGTATGTGGATTAGTATTTGAAATTAATCTATGCCTGTAAATTAAAATTTGACATTTACCTGGCACTAATTTATTTTTTTCTTACTGAAACAGCATGAAAATTCACAAATCACCTGTACAATATTTTGATCAGATTTCCTTAAATTGAAAAATTCCAGTTGGAAGTCAATTGAGCCTTATCTGTATAGTTTTATAGATTGTGTATGTTCAAGAAAATGACTATTTTTCAATATAAATATGAAGTTTTCTTAATAAACACATAATGCAATTGGTTTTTGTGTGTTAAATCTTGTCTCTGGCTGAAAAAACTGTCACTTGGTCTGGCATCTCAATCTGAAGCATTTTTAAGGATACAACAACGCAATCATTTATTTACAGAATACAGCTTTATAATTGTACTAATTTACTAAGTGTCATAAATGTGCATTGTTTGTGCCTGATAGATCCACCGTAAAGTGTGCAAGCACTTCAGTGGTAAACCACAGTTCACTGACACATGTTTAGCTAAAACCACTAAATAAGGGATGTCAAACAGTCTGGGGAGATGGCCCAATTACATGTTAAAATGTGGCCAAGGGCTTTGATTTTAAATTATTACTCTGAGTCCAGATAATCCATTGAACAGCGATAAAAAGATAGAATATGGTTTCAATGATGCACGGCCCTTTCTGGATCACTACTACTTCTGCCTTTTGTTTGGCAATTTCTGCATGTAGTTAACTGGTGTATATGAACAGTTGTTAACTGTGGATGCAAATTGCACACGTACATTATTTTCAAATCTGATTCCTAAAAATCCATTATTGGCTTCATAGTTAACACGGGGAGATGAATGGGAGAGTTCCCACCTATCTGCTGTTTAGGACAGGACTATACTAATTCATGTTCAGATGGTTGTCTTTGCAACAAAGGGTCGAAACTTTTTTAAAAATTGAAAGCTTGCATTCTATTGAATCTGGATGCCAGATTAACACATCAAGTGGACTGATGCCCTTTCTAAAATGAAACAAGTTTAGGACTGGATGGCTCAGGATTGGTAAGAGGGCTTGTCTACATAGGTATGTTGTATCCAATTACCTTTAGTTTGCCTTAAAGTGCCTTGCATCTATAAATAACCTTTTAAAAAGTGAATTTGGCATCTTGCCTTGCTGTAATGAATCCTTGCAAGAGGATTGTTTGCTTGCCTGCAATACCGAGGGACTGCTGTGGCACTTGGCCCAGGAACTGACAGCAGGGTGACTGTCTCTCCTGTGCTATCAAATGTATTGCAGGCAAGCAAACAATAGCACAGGAGAGACAGTCACCCTGCTGTCAGTTCCTGGGCCAAGTGCCACAGCCGTCCCTCGGAGAGCTTAGAGCAGGGGTCGGCAACCTTTCAGAAGTGTTGTGCCGAGTCTTCATTTATTCACTCTAATTTAAGGTTTCACTTGCCGGTAAAACATTTTAACGTTTTTAGAAGGTCTCTCCCTATGTCTTAAACAATAGTTTAGTTATATATTAATGTAAGGTAAATCAGGTTTTTAAAATGTTTAAGAAGCTTCACTTAAAATTAAATTAAAATGGAAAGCCCCCCCCCCCCCCCCCCCCCCCCCGCCCCAGATCAGTGACCAGTGGCCAGGACCCAGGTAGTGTGAGTGCCACTGAAAATTGGCTCGCATGCCGCCCTTGGCACCCGTGCCATAGGTTGCCTACCCCTGGCTTAGCGCTATTACAGGGAAAGTCTAGTTTAGTCCTGCAGCCTGGGATGAAGTGTGCTATGTGGGGATGGCACATCAACAGTCCAATCAGCTTACAGGCTCTGTGAGGAGCTGGAGCATGCTCAGTGCAGACAGAATCTTCAGAGAATGTAGTAGCCAAACTCTTAACAAGCCTCTACTGACCTTGTGCAAACTGCAATTTTTCAGAGGCACATAACTTGACCAAATTGGGGTTAATTTTCACAGGGACAGTTCAAAGCACATCCCTGTCAGCAGGGCAGTCTCCCTGCTAAGTTACAAATCCCCACTTTAAAGAATGAAGGTGCTAGACCTTCCTAACAAAGCCGTTGAAAGAAAATATTTTTTAACCCCGGCAAAAACGACATTTTCCTCCAACCTCATTCTTAGAAACTGAAATATTTCAGCTGATACTTTCAAAAATGTTCAGCCTCTGGCAGACGCCCAACATAGAACATTTCAGCCTGAGTGGTTAAAGTTTGGCAAAGTCATATGCAGCTAAAATTAGGGTCTTATAATGGAAAGTATCAGGCAACCACAACTATAGGTGGCACTAGCAACTCCATCTATAATTTATCAAAAACTGCACATGAACAATTAGTTCAACATGCTATCTATACTCATACTTTTACTGAATAATCCCAGTCTCGTTACTGTGATCACGGTCTCTATCCCTATTCTTTGTTGTCCCTTGGTTCAGTGATTTCCCTACACCCCCCCTGAATTTTCCCAACACCCCCCGCCCCCGTTTTGTGAACTAGTTACATGCAGTGTTGCCAATTTAGTGATTGTTTGGGAATTTGAATTTAAATTGAAACATTAATACACACTTTAAAAGCATATAATGTATATGATAAAATATGTGTATCTGAAAATGTATAATAGATTTGAAAAGTGTGAACACAGACTAGCTAACACAGACTAGCTTCCTTATACAGCTTTTGTTTTTTGTGACTGTCAGTGCATTCATTTCAGTGATGTTGGCTAACCTAATAATTTCAAATGATGATTTGTAAGCAAAGTCTAAAAGAGCTCTCCCTGACAGCTAGTGATGAGCTGGGAACTGGGGGGAAAGGCTTCAGGACCAGATTGTATTTACATTCAAACCTAATCTACCTAGGTATCCAGCAAACAGAGCTGTGTTGCTCAAGTGATAGATTTTGGCTGGGTTTGGGTTACAAATCACTTGCATGCGGGGGGGGGGGGGCGGTAATGAAATGTTGTTGTTTTTTATTGTACGAGTAAAGGGCAGTAGAACTGTCCTTAGCCTGTGCTGATTGAGGGCATCAAGAGAGAGGGTGGGGACAGGTGTTTTGCTTTATGGTCTGCCTGAGTCACAAGTACTATTTAACCTGCGCCTCTCCACTGTTTAAAGATCGAGCTGATTAGGCTTCATAGAGAGTCTTTTGGTTTGTTAAGTGACCACTAGAGCGGAAATCTCTGATAATCAGGTCTAAGTGCTTAGACCTGCTGTGGGACAGTGTTTCTATGGAAGAGATGCCCCAGTCTGCACTAGCACCGAGGTTCCCCCCACCTCGAAGATCTGAAATCACTGAGAGTCTGGTGGAGCCGCGAGAGACCGACTCACAGAGGTCACAGTGGCAGGTGGCAGCAGAAGGTGACAGTGTAGGGCTATTGGGGCACAGCAATAGAGTGAACAGTGGCATGACAAACAACAGCGGCCAGGAGCATTGGACTTAGGGTGACCAGATGTCCCGATTTTATAGGGACAGTCCCGATTTTTGGGTCTTTTTCTTATATAGGCTCCTATTACTCCCCACCCCCTGTCCCGATTTTTCACACTTGCTTTCTGGTCACCCTAATTGGACTATGTTTTAGTGACCTTTCTCCAGAAGCTATATTTGTGACTGGGAAAGTTATATAAATATATGTTTCCTAGTAGGCCAAGATTTTAAAAATGCATTATTTGCCAAGATCATTATCTCACATCATCGCTATCTCAAGAGGTCATTATCTTGGGGAGTTTCTGTACTAAACTTTTTTTATTATTTTTTATGTAAGAATGGCTATATTGGGTCAGATCAATGGTCCATCTATCCCAGTATCCTGTCTTCTGACAGTGACTGTTCCAGGTGCTTCAGAGGGAATGAACAGAACAGGGAATCATTGATTGATCCATCCCCTGTCGTCCACTCCCAGTTTCTGGTCAACAGAGGCTAGGGACATTCAGATCATGATGTTGCATCCCTGTCCATCCTGGCTAATAGCTATTGATGGACCAATCCTCCATGAACTTATCTAGTTCTTTTTTGAACCCTGTTATAATTTTGGCCTTCACAACATCTGTGGCAAAAAGTTCCACGGGTGACTGCGTTGTGTGAAGAAATACTTCCTTTAAAACTTTGTTTTGAACTTACTGCCTATTAATTTCATTGGCTGACCCCTGGTTCTTTTGTTAAGTGAAGGGATAAATAACACTTCCTTATTCATTTTCTCCTCACCAATCAAGATTTTATAAGACTCTATCATATCCACTCTTAGTCGTCTCTTTTCGAAGCTGAAAAGGCCCAATCTTCTCTCCTCATATGGAATCTGCTCCATACCCCTAATCATTTTTGTTACCCTTCTCTGTACCTTTTTCAATTCCAATATATCTTTTTTGAGATGGTGTGACTAGAACTACACACAGTATTTAAGATGTGGGCATGTCATGGATTTATATAGTAAAAGTGGAGGAGCTTTGTTTGCCACACTGATCAGCTAAGCCAATACTGACAACCTATATGAAAAGGCTGCAAAACACCATGCTTCTGGACTGCATCAACATGCAGAAAGCTTTATAAGCCAGTCACTGTCAAAGCCAATTTTAGAAGAACTTAATGAGGCTATTAAGAATGCTGGAGACACAACTCAGTTTATGTGAACCAACATGGCTATTGCATCATACTTTCTATTTAAGCAAGAGATACTACACACTAGAGGCCTATGTAAAGTGCATTGTCACTTGTTAATCTTGAAGTTGGACACTGGTTCCGACCAAGACTGGCAAATGCTCACTATCTTTCTGCAAAAAACTCAGCTGACTCTCTTGAAACGTGGTGCAACAGTGAAAGACTCAGGAGTTGAAAAAGTGAAGAATTCTCTCACTATATTCAAAATATGTGCATACATGGCCAACAAATGCACCAATGCAAATAGGCATCAAGTATTAAGTCATTATGTATGTTATCTTGATGTCCGTGGTAGGCAAGTAGATGCATTTTAGATGTTCAGTTATAGAAGACACATCAGCTGTATCTGTGACATCTTAGAAGAGTTAAATGCTTGTAAATTGAACCCCAAACAGATGGCTGCTTGTGCATTTGATGGAGCTACAAACTTCTCTGGAAGACATAGTGGAGTGCAAGCTTTGCTCAGAGAAAAGTGTAACCCTAATCTCTCCTATACACACTGTAGAGACCATCTACTCCTAGCACTTGTACAAGCTGCAGAATCTTCAAAAGACATTAAAAAGCCACAAATTTAATAGCTTTTTTATACTCTTTTTTTTTTTTTTTTTCAACAAGAGTCCAAAAGGACTGAACATTTTGGAAACAAATAGAAGATACGCTGGGATTGAAGTTCAAATGAGTCCAACCTGGGAAAACCTGCAGGCTTTCTCGTGAGTGATTTTTGGCAGTTGTCTTAAAATTACTGCAACTGTTATCACTGGCTTTAGAAAGTATCCACCAAGATAGGACAGATCTAAGTAGTGAGGCTGGTGGACTACTTTTGTTACTAAGTTCAGAGAAGACTATGGCAAGTCTCTCTCTTGTAAGTCTACTGTTGAAACCACTTGGGTCATTAAACAATGTAATCTAGGCATCTACTACAACAGTAGTAGATCTTTGTCCAGAAATAGAAGCTATCCTTGGATCAATCAGAGATATCCATTGAAAATGTACGGGAAGAAGCAAAGACTTCCGTCCAGAAGTTGACTAATGAAGGTACTTATATTGACTCCATAAATGAAGACGACAAGAAGTGTTTGTTAAGCCACCTGAAAAAGTACAAAGACTTGATTCTCACAAATCTACAATAGAGATTTCTGGATTCTATTCAACCTCCATGTAGCTTTTACAGATGCCTGTCTTATAAAACACCTACAGTTGAGTGGAGTGAGGCACTACCAGCAATGGGGCTGCTATGTGATCAGGGCAGAATACAGAATTTTGAACACAGAGTGGAATATCATACGATGAACGAATGAAGATTTAACTTCAACTTCTTTATCATCACTAGTGGTTCGACCCAATCTTTGTGCTATGTTTCCTCCCATGAAAGTAGGAATTCATCTCTTGCTAATCCCAGTCACAACAGCTACAGTTGAACATAATTTTTCCTCGTTGAATAGAATTTTGTGTTCTGAAAGAAGTCACCTTCTGCCTGATCATGGGCATATCATGAAGGACTGGAAGTAACGGACACACAAGAAGACACCAAGGAGTGCAAAATTACAACAAGAAACCAAGACTGATGTACATGTAGTGCTTCATAGTAGGCTTGAATAGCCAACTTTAATTTTTGTGATGGTTTTAAAACATGAATTAAATCTAATAAAATGGTCGTGAAACATTTTTCAGTTTTCACTATAGTGCCATACAGCCCACTTTTGCCCTCACGGTCTCAGCCCTCATCGGCCCTGACACCCCCCCTGAATATTTCAATTCCTGGGGAAGACACTGCCTTGGTTGCTTTATGTGTAAAATTATGATCTACTCCTGCAATTGACTCCCTTTGAAGTCAGTGGGAAAGCCAGTTGTAGGTGCCTTAGATTGCAACATAAACTCTGCATGGCAGTAACAACATGCTATCTATCAAAACTGCAAGGTGCCAAGTTTGGGGCACCATAAAGTAACGATGTTTTCATTTGCAACCTTCACATTCTATTAACAGGTTTCTGCATTCATTGGTTTGTTTTTTCAAGTTGGTCATTTAAAAGGCCTTCAACATTTATTTGGTATATATGCACTGTTTTTTCCCTTCTGTGAAATATCTGATGGCTTTGTAGCCTGCAGGTGTTAGAGCTATGTTAATTTTTAGTAGCTTGTCTTCTAGCTTCAACTCCACCAGGAATTTTTTCAAAAGCTTTTTGTCATGTTTCTAATAATGTTGGATTATCTATTGGCAGGACTCCCACTCTTGCTTGTGTAGAGGAATACTTCCTAGTTTTGAAACAATTATTAGCCACTGCTAACGTGCTACTTTCTTGTGATGAAAGATGTTTGCAACATTCAGTAAAATCTATTTAAAATAACAATCTGACAATCCTGTTTTAGTTGTTGGCATATAGCACTGAGGGGACTACTTTCTCTCTTTACTAGAAGAAAATGTTCCCAACTAACACAAGCATTAAAAAAAAAAGGAAAGGAGAATAACAATGCTGCTCTCTAAGGGCTACTCTACACTTACCAGCTCTGTCGGATGCGTCGGATCGATCTTCTGGGTTCGATTTATCGTGTCTTGTCTAGATGCGATAAATCGAACCAGGAAGTGCTCCCCCGTCGACGCTGGTAATCCTGCTCCACGAACGGAGCAGGCAGAGTCGACGAGGGAGCCTGTGCGCCGTGGTGTGGACCAGGGGTGAGTACTTTGAAGTTCGAAATAAGATACTTCGACTTCAGCTACGTTATTTACGTAGCTGAAGTCGCGTATCTTACTTTGAACTTCGGGGCTAGTGTAGACCAGCCCTTATAGTGAACAACCATGATTTAGGGTACGTCTATACTTACCTCCGGGTTTGGCGGTAAGCAATCGATCTTCTGGGATCGATTTATTGCGTCTTCTCCAGACGCGATAAATCGATCCCAGAGCTGCTCCCCGTCGACACCAGAACTCCTGCTCGCCGAGAGGAGTACACGGAGTCGACGGGGGAGCCTGCCTGCGCCACGTGGACCCGAGGTAAGTGTGTTTCAGTTCGAACTAAGATACTTCAGCTACGCTATTCACGTAGCTGAAGTCGCGTATCTTAATTCGAACTGTGGGGTTAGTGTGGACCAGCCCTTAGAAAATTAATCTCTCAGCTGCATCATATTCCTCATTTCAAATGTGTCTCGTACCAAAGAAATCTTGTGACCTTGGTCAGGTCAATCAAATTCTTTGGCCTTGATTAGGGCCTAACTGCCTCAGATCTCAGTCTGTTAGATGAGGACAATACTACTACGTTACCTTATTGGGGATTTAGGAGGATAAATTAATATATTCAACTTGAATAATTCAAGGCACTCTAGTACTATGTGATGGGCACTATCACAGATACTGGGCGAACTGAACTCCTGTCCCCCCACCTTCTTGGGGGAGTTCATTCCACAGTCAAAAGCCACTCCTGAAGAAAGTTCTGTGTCCTGCATAGAAGAATTTTCCTTATTGTTGAGAATTCCATTGTGCCAGAGCAGCAGAGTTGTCAACCACGGTCTTTGTCCCAGAGCTTTAGCTGATCTTTTAAGATGTCCTGGGCCCAGGCCATCGAGTACTTTGGGAAAAAAAGCTTGAAACCTTGAACTCAATTCAGAATTCTATGGGAAGCTAGTGTAGATAGTGGAGGACAGGTTTGACATGTTTGCAGTAGCCTGTGTTGGAAATAGGTCACGGTCAGGTGCTTGGGAAGTTGCTTTTCAAGATCCATTGTGTTGCTTTCCTGGTTGTTTTTCTAATAGTCCCCTTTTAAGCTATACCAATACCTTTAAACAGGAAAATCTAATAAATCGACATAAACATGCATACAGTAGCCAGATAGATTCAGCTTGGTGACTTCAAAGGGCTTTGGATTCCATGGCAATATGGATACCAGTGGAGGAGGATGAAATTAACAAGTTACTTCTGCAGGACTTATCTGGTACAGCTTTACTTGGTGGAGCTTCTGGGCTTGGTCAACTAGCACTGACTGGTGAGACAGAATAGTTATGCAAAACTTGGATGACCAGCAGTGGCTGCAGAAATTCAGGTTGAGGAAGGCTGCTTTCCTAGCGATCTGTGTAGAGGTCCTCCTGGAGCTGCAGCAGCATAATACCAACATGAGAGTTTCCTTCAGTCTGAAGAAGCGTGTAGCCATTGTCATTTGGAAACTTGCCAGCCCGATTCCTACAGGTCAATAGCTAACCGGTTTGGTGGTGCTAGATCAACTGCTGGGGTTCCTTACATGGATGTTTGTGATGCTATTAAGGGGGTGCTGTTGTACTGAATCATAGAGCTTGGCAATGCATAGGAAGTTATTGAAAGCTTTGCATAAGTGGGATTCTCATAGGAGCAACAGTCCCCCTACTGGCATGTGGAGGACCAGACTGAAGCTGCATAACTTGAATACAAAGGAGGTCAGGAGTTGGGGCAGGTATGGAGGTGGACAGGGGCAGAAGGGGAGAGACAGAAGCTGGGAGAACAAGAGAAGAACTCTCTGTAGCCACTACAGTACACTCCTTCCAGAATCTGGAGTTGAACCGTGGACACCTGAATCCCTACATTTCTCTCCTGTCAGAAAATAGCTGGAAGCCCACAGGCAAAGTGTGTCTTAGTCTCCTCTGGTGCCTGTTCTGCATAGAAAATAACAGCCTATTACTGCTCTAGTTACTCCATTAGGTCAAGTGATAGAAGTCTGCGGTATGAATCTAAAGGTCTGAACCCTGCTCATGACCTAATATGGTTCCATGTGGTGGAATTTTTTTTGCACTTTTTTTTTTTTTAAATGCAGAAATTACATTAAAAATAACATTAAGGCTGCAAAGTCAAGCACTCAAAAGTTAGGAAATGCCAGAATGCATGTTGCCCTTATAACCTTAATTTGGGTCCCTTGTGTGTGTTCATTATGATAGCCTGTAATTACATGATCAAAAGTGGGTTTTTTTTGGTAGGACTCCTGCCTCATTCAGTACACAAGACAGACAGTGCTCAGGAAATGTTTCAGGGTTGAGAAGTGAATGAAGCAGAGGTTTGCAGAAAGAGAAAGGATGATCTCATTGTTAAAGAGGTTAAAATCTATCCCAGAAAATTGGATTCTATCTCTGCCTCTTGCCACAGAGGTCCTATGTGATGCTGGACAAGTCATTTAAACCTAGCTGTCCACAGCTGGCCACCAATTGTGTATCCCTCATTTTCTGCGTGCATAACATGAGCGTATGGAGCCAGATTTGCAGTAGTGATGAATGCTTACAACTGCAACTGAAGTCAACTGGACTTGTGCTTTGAACACGTAATGTGTAAGTAGGAAATGCAAAAATTAAGGTTCTACCTGTAATGTTAACCAAGCCACGTTGCACATTTAGCTATGTTTACAAACAGAACCACTAATTAAAAAGCCACTGCTGTTACTGGACTGTTACATGCAAAAATAAATTATTTTGTGTTACACAATTGTTGCATATGGTTTTACATTTAATTTCTATGTTGTTTTCAGTCTTGGAAAGATTACCCTAGCTGATCTGCTACGAAGCTATGCATCTGTTTTGTGCAGCTTCTAAGTATTGTATTGCACTATTTATACACACCAATGACATAATCGTAACATCCTGCTAGAAAATGTTTACTGTGCAGCCATGAAAGTGAATTTTTAATAACTTCTGCCTTTATTCATTTTTCAATACATTTCAAACTTCCCAAACTGCTCTCTTTGAGGACTAGCCATTTATGAACTTTAAAGTTTTGCTGTTTCTGAGATATTTATGTGCTAAATATCTTGCTTATTTGAAAAGTGGGAGTGGGGAGAGGGAGAATATTTTTCTCCACACTGTTAACAGAAAAACGGCTGTAATTGGTTCAAACATTCCAAAATTACCTTTGGCTGAGAAGCAAATCTTGAAAACTTTGGCCCAAATGGAGAACATTTGAAAAAGCGTGCAGTGGAAATGGAGTTATAATTAGAAACTTACCATGGCATCTAAAATTATATTCCCTAGCAGAAATTTGAGTGTTTCACAACATTTCTTCAACATCAATCATGAAAACATTCCTAGCTATAGATGCTTACAGCTCACATTTGCATTTGAGATAAAGATAAGAAAGACAGTGATAACACAGGAAATAATGATTACTGCATAATCTCAAAACACTGCTACAAGGCATTTTCAAATCCCAATGTAACACAGAGATGGGGAGTACAAAGCACACACTGAGCAAGAAGCAGCTTTGGGTTCAGGTGGCCTTGCCCCACCACACTTGCGAAGCTGGCCAATCTTGAAGGAGCCTTATAAAAGGAGATGCTTGCTCAGTTCAGAAGGCCTAAGGAGGTGGACAGCCCTCTCTTATTCAGCTCCCAGAAAAGAGCACAGCAGAACCTTTCTTCAGTTGCTTGTGAGCGTAGAGCAGTAGGATAAAAAAGCTGGTATTTCCTTTCCTTTGTTGCCTTGAGAACTGGGACCAGGGATTGACCATGTGGCAGACCCCCTACTGAGAATTTGCGCTCCTTGAGGAGAAGGTGGGCCAATGTAGGAAGTAGCCCAGGGAAGAAACAAGAGGTCTGACAAGCCAGACCTTGATCACTTTCTACAAGGGCTCCTGGCCTGGGAACCCAGGGTAGAGAGAGGGACTGGGTTCTCCTGCAGCCTCATGTGAAGACCTCATAAACAAGGGGCCAGAAGGACTATTGGGCCTGGATCAGGGCTGTTGATCAAGTGTGAGATCCTGCAGCTATTGGTGGAAAGCCCTGGTTTACCCGCAAAGGGGTGAGACAAAAGGTAACTTGGCTGGAGGGCTAAATCACAAGGCAAAAGGGGACCACCAGTGGACCTGGTTGGCTGGACTACAGAGAAAAAAGCCACTGCATTACTGCACCTACCTACCGGGTAGCTCTCTAGCTGGGGAGATACTTTGTGGCAAACACATATAGTATATGTAGGCTTGGCAGAATTCCACATTAATTTGTTTATGATTTTGATGGATATGAGTTTATTTTTATCACTTAGTTTTTCTATTTTTATCAATTAACATTTTCACAGTTGTGCAAAATTATGGGGTTTAAACATTTTTGAAATTGTTATTGATTTAAATTTTCACAGTTACAGGAAATTATGGAGGGGGGGCAGACAATTATTTAATAATAATAGTAGATGTTGATATTCAAAAAGTTAAAGCTATAATTAAAAAGAGAAAGTGGGTGAGGTATTATCTTTTATTGGACCAACTGTTTTTGGTGAGAGAGACAAGCTTTCGAGCCACACAGAGCTCCTCCTTAGGTCTGGGAAAGGAACTCCCCAGCATCACAGCACAATGCAAGGTGGATTGTTTAGTCTAAGTAGTTAGCACAGGGATCGGCTGCCGCTTCCTGCAGCCCCCATTTGCCTGGAACGGCGAACCACGGCCAGTGGAAGCTGCGATCGGCCGAACCTGCGTATGCTACAGGTAAACAAACTGTCCCGGCCCACCAACAAAGTGCCAAAGATGGGCTGAGTGCCAAAGATTGCCGATCCCTGAGTTAGCACATATTGCAAGTGAGCACTCAAGGTAGAGTAGCTTGTTAACACCACTACATTCATAGGACAAAAAGAGGTGGTTAGTAGGTTACAGAGTGTTGTCATAAACCATAAATCCAGTGTCTCTGTTCAGTCCAGGATTTTTGGTGTCTAGCAGAGTAATGCATTTAAGTTCCCAGGCTCATCTTTTGAAAGTGTTGTGCAGGTTTCCTTTGAGGATGAGGACAGATAGGTCTGATATTGTGATTGCTTTATGAAAAGTGTTCACCCACAGGTGAGAGGGTGTTTTTGTCTTTTATCATTTTCCTGTGTGAGCGCATTCAAGAGCATAGTCATTGTCTGCTTTCTCCCACAGAATTGTTACTGGGGCATTTAGTGCACTGGATCAGGTATACCTTATGTGATAATCATGTGTAGGATCAATAGATCCTGAAAGGTGCACTGTGGGGATGTAGATCAGTATAGAAGTGGAGATATGCCTGAATGTTTTGCATCTGTTGTCTGGTGCTGCTTTGAGTTGGCATGTACTGGTCTGTCGGGAACTTGTTTCTGATGATAAGGAGAGGCTGTGGGGTTTTTGAAGGGCAGAAGTGGGGCTTCAGGAAAGATTTCCATTAGGATGGGGTCCCCATTGAGTGTGGATGGTAGTTTGATGATACTCTGTCTGAGCTCCAGGGTGGGGTGCTAGGTGACAATTAGGGGTACGTGGTCAGAGGAGGTTTTATTTCTGTATTGACCAGGTACTCTTGGGACTTTTAGGTGGTCTATTCCACAATATGATCTATAGCTCTGGTGGAGTGTCCTTGTTTGGTGAAGTCAATTTTAATTGTGTTAAGGTATATATTCTGGACTTTCTCCCGAGAGCATATTCTGTGGTCTTCAAACACCCCCTCCCCCAACCTCTCCAGTTTAATATTCTACACAACTGACTTTCTGAAGCACTTGGATTTGGCCTGTGGGGCTTTCCTGGCAATGGCAAGCAAGGCCCACCTGATTTCACTTATAAGCTCACATTCAGAGTGACATGACTTAATGGCTGTATGTTACAACAGGACGAATTTTATTATAAGCAGCAAAATCTAAACATTATCTTTAATACTCTACAAATCTCCTCTGGTTCCACTTCTATTAGCTCCTAGAAACCTGTCATTTCCACACAGACATACCCATCTATTCCAGGATAGACCTCACCTCATTCCTATGCGAAAGAGTCAAGATTATCTTTCCCTTTACAGAGAATAATCATCTGATGTCTTTTGGTGATAATTCATCTTAACATCCAAAGGGGCATTTGTTTACTCTGAATTTGCCATTTGCTAGACGTAGCTGCTTCATTTGCTCTCAATTATTTATTCAAAATTACATTGATGTGACAATTTTAACTAGCTTAAGGCTTTCAGGTCCAGGAAGATTTGCAGATCCTTACTACGATGGCTGGCAAGTCTATGTGACCTGGTGGTAAAAACATAGTCAGTCACAGGTGTACCTTATGGTGCCCAAAGTTTCTCCGACGTGTGAAGCTGAACCTCTAATATTAATGATGGGAATCATTTCTGTAACAATTCCTCATTGCAGACAAGGCCTACTGGCTTTAACTCTGTGTCAATTTTATTTAATTATCCATCTTTCAGACAATTTACACAGACGACATTTTATTGAATGACCTGTTACAGTATTTCATTACTAAAACCATACCCTTTATAAAAATACCATTCCCAGTGCTGTGCTGCAGTTTGTGAGAAGTATCCTCAACAAGCTTTGACTCCATTAATAAACTTAAAAATCCCTAAGTCTTCAATAAGGACTAAAGTGTCCAAGAATGTGGAATACTAAATGCTTTGGTTCTGTTTTGCCTCCATGGTGGGGCGGTAGAAAAGAACAGAATTTGGTTTGATAGTGCTGCTTTTGTGTTGAAAGTATCTTTTTTATTTTAAACATGGAATTAGTTGACATGCAACAATAGTACAGGAATATATTGAACAGTATCATTGTCGTAGATAACTCACATCTTCTAAAGAGATCAGAGTGACTGGAGGCAAATGAAGCAGCCACTAAGTGCTCAGCAATATGAGAAGTTGTTTTATTGATAAAGAAAATGTTGCCTAACACAGCAGGATTATCTTTTCCTCTTGAAAAAGGATGATCCCATTCCAAATGAATAACTAATAGAGAGACATGTCTATCCAACCACCATTTTTTTCAAAGCAGAGGCTTTTCTTAACACTCCCTCCCAACCCATTCTGCAGCAAAGTGACATCAGAGTTTATATTTATTGACCTTCAAAAAATACAAATCCGCTACAGGTTGCTGTATTTTGTTGCTGGTAGCACTTTGCATCCCCTGCACTGCCAAGAGGTGCTAAAGTTTTTCTATCTATCTTCAAAAACTGAGGTTTTTTTCCCCCAAGCTGGAGAGTTTGTGTATATCACACCAGTTTTATAAGCTGTTCTGTGCCTGCAGTTCTGTGGTGAACCTATCGATTTCTGCCAGATATACACTTGCTTTTAAAAAATATTCCATTATTTGTACAAGGCCAGCTGTTTACAGAGTAAATATGACAGTTTGTCCTGAGGAGCTTGCCATTAATTCTGGTAGCAAAGAAACCTACTTGAATGTGATCCCATGCAGCATTATCTGGCTGAGTCTAGGGACACAACAGATCTATTTTAATTCCAGCTTCCTTCTGGCTTCACATCAAATGGAAAATACCATGAGACTAGAGCATCCTTTCTCAGAACAGTTTAGAGAGACTTCAGTTTCTGGTCCTGCAGGCATCAGGAAGTGCAGAGTGAAAATTAAATAATGGGCGGGAGGGAGGGGAAGTTATACAAACTTTCCTGCATCTTGAAAGTTTTCATTGAAGTTTAGGTGAAGGTCTTTGCTTCCTTGCTTTAGCTGAGGGAGCTTGACCATCCACAGTGGTTTGGTTTATTTCTTTGATCAGGGGAATTTTTAAACAGTAGGGGCCAGATTCCTTTTTACTCTCTGGCCACTCTGCACCATGTTCTGGCTGTAAATGACCATAGAGAATTCTCCTCCTAGAGAGGAGCTGTCCACCTCAGTAAACCTGGTAGAAGTGGCCCCTAGACCAGATGACCCTCCCAGTATAAAGGGCATGCTGGAGGAGGGAGCAGGCCAGGGACATGGCAGAGCAGAGCTTTGCTATGCTGATTCTCACTGATGTGGGCTGCTCAAACTGATGCTAGCACCCCGACAGGACTGATGCCATGAATAGTTTTGCAATAGCTCCTTCATTCTCCTATTCTGTGTGGACCATGGACATGGGAGAGTTGCACACTATAAAGCGGTGTGTTATGTAATATCATGTAGAGATGGTATATGCAAATTGTTGTAATTAAAAATCCCACAGCACTTTGTGAAAAGCCAGGGTATTAGCTCCAGTTCCTGAACAAATTCCAGTTGGATAATTACCTAAAAATTGTTCCCATAGTTGGAACTTGTGGCAGTGTTGTTCATTTTCTGTCCTAAACTTTTCTGTAATTAGTTAACTGCGTAGAATATTAAACTGGTACTAGCATCTACTATACCTTAATGGTGTCTGAATTTCACTAGTGGGCAAATTAATTAATATACATGATAGTTGTAAAGAAGTGTAAATCGAATACAGTAGACAGCTTTAGGCACTTTAGTGAAATTGGCTATATAAATATTGTACTAACCCCCTACCCATGCTGACACAGCTGCTGGTAGATGTCCTAAGGTAATGAGCCTGCACCTCTTTCTTTTCAGGGTGTGCACAGCCCCCCTCTCCCCCCTGGCCACGACTTTGCTTAAGTGGAGCCAGAAACTCCTGACACAAAAGACTCAAGTGCACACAGAGGCATTCTGAGACCATTGATATAAAAGAAATATTAAGCAAGGACAGGCCGGCTCTAACTTTTTTGCCGTCCCCAGCAAAAAATCCCCCAAAACCGAGCGCTGCCCCGCCGAAACAAAAAAAACCCCAAACCCTGAGCGCCGCCCCACCTAAATAACCCCCCCGAGCGCCGCCCCGCTGAAACAAACCCAACCCCCCCCCCCCCACCCCCGAGCGCCGCCCTGCTGCTCCAAGATTGGCCACCCCTTAGAAGGTGCCGCCCCAAGCACGTGCTTGGTCGGCTGGTGCCTGGAGCCGGCCCTGAGAAAGGGGATGGTACAGACCAACGGGTTGAAAGGGGATAGGGGACTGAAGGAAATTCACAGAAACCATGGAACAGCGTTTTTTAAAAAACTAAGCACCCTCCCTTCCCCCAGCTCTGGAGGTGCCCCAAACCTTTTACCCCCTTCACCTCCAAGGGTCTAATCCCACCGGTGGTACACATAGAGCTGAGATGCACTAGGCTGGTGAGGTAGCTGCTTGCTGGCTGCTCAGTCTGGATCTCTGCCTGGCGGGATATGTTGCTCCTTGGCTACTTGGCCTTCACCTTTCCTGAGGACACATGCAAGTCTGAGTCCAGTGTTCACCACCAGCCCCCATCTAGCGGTGCCCATCACACAGCTTTCCCCTGGACTCTCACACATCTGCACACAGAGCAACAGGAGTCCTCCTTCCTTCCACCGAGGCTCCCACCCCTGCCAAGAGGGTGTTCCCTCACTGCTCCAGCTCTCCTGGAATCCTCTGGCTTCTTGCCGCTCTAGGCCATTGATCCTCCAAACTTGGTTGCTCACATTTAGGTGCATCTGCTGGGTTGTTATTATAATGTCAGTCATTCTGTTTTCAATCCCAGTCTTCACAATGATGAAAAACTATTCTAAGGGCTTGGCTACACTTGCAAGTTAAAGCACATTAAAGCAGCCCCAGGCACCCTAACTCCTGACCCGTCCACACTGGCAACGCACTTAGGCCTTGGCTACACTCACGAGTTACAGCGCAATAAAACTGCCTGCAGCGCTGTAACTCACTAACTGGCTACACTCGCAAGGCACGTGCAGCGCTGCATCTCCTCAGGTACAGCGCTGCATGTACTCCACCTCCCCGAGAGGAATAACGTTTGTTGCGCTGCTGCTGGTGCGCTGCAGCTACAGTGTGGTCACCCAATGCGCTGTTATTGGCCTCCAGAAGTATTCGGAAGTATCCCACAATGCCTGTTCTAGCCACTCTGGTCATCAATTAGCACTCTACTGCCCTGGCCTCAGGTGACTAACCACCACTCCGACCCTTTAAATTCCCTTGGAATTTTAAATATCCCCTTCCTGTTTGCTCAGCCAGGCGTGGAGTGCTCTCAGCGCATCTTTCCAGGTAACCATGCCTCCACGTGCGAGACGAGCCCCAGTATGGAGCAATGGCGAGCTGCTGGACCTCATCGCTGTTTGGGGGGAGGAAGCTGTCCAGTCCCAGCTGCGATCCAGCCGGAGGAATTTTGATACTTTCGGCAGGATATCAAGGGCCATGATTGAAAGGGGCCATGACCGGGACGCAATGCAGTGCAGGATAAAAGTAAAGGAGCTGCGGAGTGCGTACCGCAAAGCCCGCGAGGCAAATAACCGCTCTGGTGCTCCCCCCAAAACCTGGCGATTCTACAACGAGCTGGATGCAATACTTGGGGGTGACCCCACTACTGTTTCAAGCACCACCGTGGACACGGGAGAGCGGGATGAGGAGGAGGAGGAAGAGGGAGAGGAGGAGGAGGAGGAGGGGGTTGAAGAAAACAGAAGCGAGGGTGCTGTGGCTGGGGGAGACACCCCTGACTCCCTGGGTGCATGCAGCCAGGAGCTCTTCTCGAGCCAGGAGGAAGGGAGCCAGTCGCAGCAGCCGGTACGCGCTGGGAGAGAAAGAGAAGAACAGGTTCACGGTAAGCAGCTTTTATTTTCGGGAAGGAGTTTTTTCGGTGTGGGGTCCTTGGGCGAGGAGGGTTTGGGCTGCATGCATGCCTAGATGCGGAAGAGCGCATTGATGTGGTCTATCACATCGGAGAAATCGGCCACTGTAATCTCTTCGAAAGTCTCAGCCAGGACGTGGGCAATGCGCTTGCACAGGTTCATTGGGAGAGCCGCCGTGGTCCTTGTCCCATTCAGGGTAACGTGTCCGCGCCACTGTGCCGCGAGGGGCGGGGGGACCATTGCTGCACACAGGCAAGCTGCATATGGGCCAGGGCGGAAGCCGCATTGCAGTAGAAGACCCTCCCTTGCTTCCCCGGACACCCTCAGCAGCGAGATATCTTCCAGGACGAACTCCTGTGGAAAATGTGGGGATAGTGTTCAGTGTAGGTTCCCCCTGCAGCTGTTGGCTCTCCCCAAGGCACAGAAACCCGTCTGACAGTACATCCGTGAAACAATCAGTCCCCCTTTACCCTGTGCTTACTCACAATTTTGGGGCTCCCGTGGGTTCTGTGCGCTCTGTTTGGGACGGGAAAATTGTGCTGTTTTGGAGACTGTGTGCCCTCCTTAAGTGTGGGGGAATCATTGCTCTGTCTGGCATAAAACAATTATGCCTCTGTTAAATGTTGCATTTTGCCTTCCAGATGCAACCTTGAGATCTCCACCATCCTTCTTATTACCGGCTGAGAGACTCCAAAGGCTCAGGAAGAGGCCCAGAAGAACGAAAGAAGACATGCTGCAGGAAGTTATGAAACAGTCTCTTAAAGAGAATCAAAAGGCTCGGGAGTGGAGGGAGAGTGAAAGCAGGCTCCGCCAGGAAAACGCAGCGCAGGGGCAGCAAAGCATGCAGCTCCGGCACGAAAGCACAAAGGAACTGATTAGCATCATGGCGCGCCAAGCGGACTCTATCCAGGCGCTCGTCGCCATGCAGGCGGAGCAGTACCGCCCCCGCCCCGCCCCCCCCTGCAGCCAGTGTCCCAAAACACTTGTGCCCCCATGTCACCACCTGCCCACTTCACCCAACATCCAGGTTCTTATCGCTCACACCAGATGCCCCCAACACCTGTAGCTTCACCAGACAGCCCTGGAAACTATGACCCTTACCCACTGCACTCAACTCCCATCCCGAATTATAGACATCTTGAAGTCCAGCACTCACTGCACAGCATTCCAGACAGGAAGCCCGAGTATGAAAGCAGGACATACCATACCCTGTGATTGAACCCTTCCCCACACCACCCACCACCCCCTTGCCCTTTCTGTCTCACAAGCAGTTGTTTCTTTTTAATACATGTGTTTTCTCTGTAATAAACGGATTCTTTAGATGTGCAAACAGTCTTTATTATTGCATAAGGAAAAAAGATACCTTAGCCCAGAAAGAAACAGGCAACACAAGTGAGCTGAGCAAACACAAATCAGCTTAGCAAAGACAGATAACTGATAACATTGGAACCACTTCACTTCAGGGTCGTGCAGGGCAGCACACATTACTGGTGGTTGTCAGCCTCAAATTTCTCCCTCAAGGCATCCCTAATCCTTGCAGCCCCACGCTGGGCCCCTGTAATAGCCCTGCTCTCTGGCTGTGCAAATTCAGCCTCCAGGTGTTGAACCTCTGAGGTCCACGCCTGAGTGAACATTTCACCCTTCCCTTCACAAATATTATGGAGGGTACAGCACGCGGATATAACCGCGGGGATGCTGTGTTCGGCCAAGTCCAGCTTCCCATATAGAGATCGCCAGCGGCCCTTCAAACGGCCAAAAGCACACTCCACAGTCATTCGGCACCGGCTCAGCCTGTAGTTGAACCGTTCCTTGCTGGTGTCAAGGCTCCCTGTGTAGGGTTTCATGAGCCACGGCATTAAAGGGTACGCGGGGTCTCCAAGGATCACAGTGGGCATTTCAATTTCCCCTACCGTGATCTTCCGGTCTGGGAAAAAAGTCCCGGACTGCATCTTCCGGAACAGGGCAGTGTTCCGAAAGATGCGTGCGTCATGCACCTTTCCGGGCCAGCCTGCGTTGATGTCAATGAAACGCCCACGGTGATCCACAAGCGCCTGGAGAACCATGGAGAAATACCCGTTCCGATTAATGTACTCAGATGCTAGGTGGGGTCGTGCCAGAATAGGAATATGCGTCCCATCTATCGCCCCTCCGCAGTTAGGGAAACCCATTTGTTCAAAGCCAGCCACAATGTCCTGCATGTTACCCGGAGTCACGGTTCTTCTGAGCAGGATGCGATTAATGGCCTTGCAAACTTGCATCAGCACGATTCCAACGGTCGACTTTCCCAATCCAAACTGGTTCGCTACTGATCGATAGCAGTCCGGAGTTGCGAGCTTCCAGATTGCAATAGCCACCCGCTTCTCCACCGTCAGGGCAGCTCTCAATCTCGTGTCCTTGCGCCGCAGGGCGGGGGCTAGCTCCTCACACAGTCCCATGAAAGTAGCTTTTCTCATCCGAAAGTTCTGCACCCACTGCTCGTCATCCCAGACTTGCATGACAATGTGATCCCACCACTCTGTGCTGGTTTCCCGAGCCCAAAAGCGGCGTTCCACGGTGCATAGCATGTCCGTGAATGCCACAAGCAAGTTAGTGTCGTACACGTTTTGCGTGACAATTTCATCGTCATCGTCAGACTCCTCGCTGTCACTTTGGATCTTAAGGAAGAGCTCGACTGCCAAATGTGACGTGCTGGCGAGACTCGTCAGCATTTTGCTCACCAGGTCAGGATCCATTTTCCCGCTGACCGAAACGGAGCACAGATCGCGCTACAAAGAAACCGTTGAAAGATGGCGCAAATTGTGGCCGGAAACACAGGGATTGCTGGGATGCAAAGCGATGCATCACGGGGCGTTGGGACAGGACCCAGAATGCACCATACCCCACGCCCCCTTCCCACAACCCACGGCGCCAGAATTGGAAGAGGTGTTCTGTGGGATACCTGCCCATAATGCACCTCTCCCAAAACCACTGCAAGTGCCGCAAATGTAGCCACGTTAGTGCTCGTTACTGCGCTGGCGGCTGCCAGTGTGGACAGGCTGCAGCGCTTTCCCTACTCAGCTGTACGAACACGGGTTTAACTAACAGCGCTGTACATCTGCAAGTGTAGCCAAGGCCTTAGAGCGCCTGGACTCTGCAGCTGGAGTGCTCCTGGTATTCCACCTCCACGAGAAGCATAGCGCTTGTTGCGCCTTGGCTGAAACACCCCAGCATCAGTGTGAACGAGGTGTTGCATTACTGCGCTTTGATCGGCCTCCAGAAACGTTCCATAATCCCCTTAAGTCAAATGGCCACTCTTTTCATTGTTTTGGAATCAGCTGTAGTAATGCGGATGTCCCTTTCAAAGCTCCGTTTCTGACAGCCGGCATGCTTATCTGCTCCCGGACAAAGCAAGCCATTAGTGTGGAATGTTGCTTGCTGTAAGTGTGTGAGAGAGAGGCGGGGGGAGGAGGGTCTGAACTTACAAGACAGCATGCTGACACACTCTCGGCACCCCAAACACCCACACGCTCTCCCCCCACCTACACACAACACACTCCCTGTCAAACTCCACCCCACTCCCCCGCATTTGAAAAGCACATTGCAGCCACTTGAATGCTGGGATAGCTACCACAATGCACTGCTCTTTGTGGCGTTGCAAGAGCTGCTAATATAGCCACGCCAGTGCGCTTCCAGCTGAGAGTGTAAACCAGGGGTAGGCAACCTATGGCATGGGTGATTTTCAGTGGCACTCATACTGCCCAGGTCCTGGCCACCAGTCCAGGGGTCTCTGCATTTTAATTTAATTTTAAATGAAGCTTTTAAAAAAAAATTTAAACCTTATTTACTTTACATACAACAATAGTTTAGTTATATATTATAGACTTGTGGAAAGAGACTTTCTAAAAACGTTAAAATGTATTACTGGCACGCAGAACCTTACATTAGAGTGAATAAATGAAGACTCGGCACACCACTTCTGAAAGGTTGCCGACCCCTGGTGTAAACACTCGGCAGCGTTTTCTCTGCTGTGGTCTCCGAAGGCTGGTTTAACTCCCAGCGCTCTACATCTGCAAGTGTAGCCATGCCCTAAGTATTATCTGAAGTATAAACTGTTTCCTGAAAAGTTGCACAAAAAGATTTCTTTCAGCATTCTGCAAAAACCACAAACAGTGGGGTTTGCAGAACTTTTTGCATAGTTACCATTCCAGATGTGCTGAATCAGAGTTCCTGGACCTTGAGCTGTCCCTGTGAGCCACTTCTCTGAGGCCCTGCACTATTGCGGATTAAATGATGGGATTAATATTGCTTGCTGGAAACACAGGAAGCTTGAAAACTGCCTGTGTGTGGTGACAAATGTTCTAAGATCTCTGGGAACTCAGAGGAGACTTGTTGAAAGTCAATGAAATTAAAGTATACTTGTACCTCACAGTAATGCACACAGTCAAAGGAAAAGCAGCTCATCTAGGGGTTGAGCCAGTTTCAGCAATTGCCTTTTAAATTAGCTGTTGACACTGATGGGGCCCAACCCCATCTGCCTTTATCAGACTGTCTGAAAAAAGGAAGCCAAGAAATTGTTCAAATTGTATTAGAGAATCCACCCCCCGCCCCCACTCCCCAGTTCAGTGGAGAGACCCAGGAATCACTCAGTGCCTTGAGGCTCTGATTTTCTAGAGTATTCAAAATTGGGCAAATTGAAATGGGATCATTCTCGGCATCTCTTCCCCTAAAACCAGTCACACTGTTTTAGCCAAACATGGAGCCTGTCAGATATGAACATAAGCATAGGTTTCAGACTATTGTTTCTACTTTATAAATGTTATCTGCATGTTTGAGAGCCAGACCTTAAAAGCATGAAAACTTAAAAGGCTATTGTATTGGGATGTGCCAGATGATATGGGCTGTAGAATATTCACAGAACTTTGTATCAACATGTGTAACACTGACCACCTTGATGTCATTGGCAGGATTCAAGCCTGGGACCTCGAGCTAAATACTGAATGAGCTAAAAGACCCCTCTTGCTTAGCCAGAGCTGTGGCAGGCTCATCAAGCTCTTGCTGGCCTACCTGCCATCACTGGAGAGGGACCAAATGCCACAACCAAGCAGGGATTACATTTGTATGTGTGTGTTCCTGTGGAATCTGCAATCGCTTAGGGGTAATTCATGCAAAATCCCAGTGTCCGTTATGCAGCTCCCCAGTCTCTGAAGCATCACTCCTGGGGAAAGGGCAGTGACTGGCTTTACCTGTTTCAGGAGACGAGGAAGAAGAGAGGCTTTGGAGTATAGAGACTGAGTTTAAATGGATTTGAGGACCCTCACTTTGATCCAACAAACTGACCACGGGGGCAAACCCTACTAGGAGGGTTTGAAGGACTGGAACCTGCCTGGGTCTCCATAGGAAAGATGAGGGACCTCTTGTAAGTTAAGTGTGTGTTTGGACCTTTTATTGATTTATATGTTCTCTGTAATGCCGTTGTCTTAAAATAAATGTACTTTGGTTTGTGAAGGCAGTTTGGTGACAGGAAAACCACTGTAACTTTCCCTGCAGAATGAGAATGAAGTTACAGGGGCTGAGCTAGGTCAGACCTGCTAGGAAATCACACGGAATGGCCGGAGGGCTGCAAATCTAACCTCCCTTTCAGAGTGAGAGGGATGCAGGTCCCTGCACAGAAGTGACATTTTGAGATGTAACAGGGCATTTCCTGAGCAGACCAGAGAGGGTCCATCACCTCACCACTGGGCAGAGCATCATAATGGCCCTGATGCTGGAAGGCACTGGCTCAGTGCCCATAACTCCCTTGGCTCTCACATATGGAATTACTCAGCTACCATTCTGTGCTTTCCTGGATCTTTTAGAGCTCGTTTGTTAAACATACTATTGGTGTTATACCAACTTTTCTAGGAACATAATAACTGCATAAGATCAGACTAGTGATCCATCTCGTACAGTATCCAGTCTTGGAGTTAGGCAGTATCAGATGCTTCAGAAGAAGGTGCAAGAAACCGTACACTGGGAAATAGAGCCCATCTTTTTAAAAGGTATTTAGGCATTGCAACACCTAGCAGACTTAGGAGCCTAAGTCTCATTTTCAAAAGGGATTTAGGCACTTAGGAGCCAAAATCCCATTGACAGTAAAAGTGTCTAAACTTCTTGAAAAATGAGATGCAGGCCTAAATGCCTAAATACCTTTAAAAATATGGCCCTTAGGGAGTAATCTGTTCATATGGGAAGTTTACTAACAACACCAATAGGTTAGTGGCTGAACTAGTCCCTGAAACATGGGGGTTTATATGGTTTCTTTAATCCTTTCTAATGTAACTTTGGATGTTCCTATGGCTTGTATCCGATGAAGTGGGTATTCACCCACGAAAGCTTATGCTCCAATACCTCTGTTAATCTATAAGGTGCCACAGGACCCTTTGTCGTTCCTATGATCCATATACATGTCCAATACATTGGGAATTCTACTAACCTCTGTTCCCTCACACTCTGCGCAAGGAATTCCACAATTGTGCATTGTGTTAAAAAAAATCCTTTAAAATCCAGTTTAAATTCAATGTCATTGAATTGCCCCCCTTGTTTTATTATGAGAAAGTATAAAGAGGATCAAATGACTTACCTTCTCTGTCACTCCTCATTGTGCATCTCTCCACTATGTTCCCTCTTTTGTGTTTCCGCTATAAAGTGAAACCACCCCAGACTTTTCAATCTCTCAATTTAGAAGTTTTCCATTTTTCTAGTTTGTTACTCAGTAGTGAACTTGCCTATATGTCCTATAATTTTGTTTGAGATGGGCTGAAAGAACTGAATCAAATATTCTAGGAGAGAATACCATTTGACTTATGTCCTTGAAATATTTTAATTGCATTCTATGCATGTGCTAACATTGTGTTTGCCCTTTTTTTTTTTTTCCCCTGGAAGGCTGCTGCACTTTGAGTAGATATTTCCACTGAGCTGTCCACAATGATGCCCAGGTCTTTCCTAAGCAGTTACAGTTAATTTACACCTTATGTCTGAGTGGTGTAGGATAAATATAAAGTTTGAATTAGAGTTATCTTAAGAAAGTATATGGGTTGTAAAGAAAGCCCCTAACTAGCAACTAGAAGGAAGGCCTTGAAACTAATACGTTATAATGCCAGAAGGAATGAAGTAGGGAGGATGTCTGGTTCAAAGAGTAGATAATAAGATAAGGGGAAGTTTCTAAAAATAAGGCCTCTGACCAATAAGGGTGACAGCAAATGGTTTTAAGTAAAACAAAGAGAATCCGTCTTAAAATGAGCCAACATGGCCCTTCCCAACCCATGTGCCAGTGTTAAAAACTATGTGAACTCAAATGCAATCGAAAAAAAACTGTTGGGCAGCAAGGAGAGGTGGGAAGGCCTGGAGAAGAAAGGAGACTGTAAATCTTATGTGGATTATGACTGGAAATAAAGGGTGAACTGTCTCCAATTGATTTTTAGCTAACGTGGCAATAACATCATTTCCTTGTTAAAGGGTAGAAAAAGTAAACTCTTAAAGTTTATTGCTTTGGTTCATTGCTAATACCTGACTGGCCACATTGGAGCCAATCAATATAGGTTTAAGTACCCCTGCCCTGTGTTTAGCCCATTTGTGAGTATCTTGATCAAATGCTTATAACTGTTTTGTATCAGAGGGGTAGCCATGTTAGTCTGGATCTGTAGAAGCGACAAAGAGTCCTGTGGCACCTTATAGACTAACAGACGTATTGGAGCATAAGTGGGTGAAAGCTTATGCTCCAATACGTCTGTTAGTCTATAAGGTGCCATAGGACTCTTTGTTGCTATAACTGTTTTGTTACTGTTTGGCTGTAGTAAATTGCTTATTAGTTAGACATGTTTACAGCAATTGTATAAATACACCATTCGGCCTTTGGATTGAATAAGGGCATTTATGATTAAATTAGTGTTTGGTGGTTTCCCAAATTAATATTAATTTCAATTATTAATGCCAACAAGTGGATTTATCAATCAAGTGGCAATCTCTTATTTCCAAAGAAATATACAGTAGGGATTTATTTGGCCCTAAATTTGCTTCTGAACTGACAATTTTAAAGTAAAATATAAACGTTTACATGAGTTTCGTTCTTGATCCCGGAACTGTGTGTGTCTTGAAGTCCTGTTACCTCCTGGTCTTTAAAATATTTCTAATTCCTCCCCTCCCCACTCCATTACAGCCCCAAGAAACACTGACTGTCCCACCCTGCTCCCTTTTAAAACCTCCACAGTCCTTTCACCATCTGAGGACTGCACAGAAGTCCCCTGCGTAAGGGTGAACAGCAGCTGGACCTTAAGCTATCTCCCTTGGAATAACTAAGCAATCCACCCCTTTGACAAGCACAGGGTTGGTGAGAAACCCATACCATAGCTAGCAGTACCAGCTACAGGTAGTATGGGACAACAAAGCATAAAAGCAACAGTGCCAGGTACAAAGAGAACTAGTCATGTGGTGCGTAAGTGTGTGCATTTGAGAGTTGAAACTCAGCAGTGTAGTTTGGCAGCATTTACACCATCATTCAACTGCATCATCCTACAAGACAAGCTGCATCCAAACACAAGTAGAATCAGATGTGATAAAAACTCCACAGAAACCTGGCAACCATCTCTTCATTGAATCATCCCTGCAATAAGCGTCCTGTCTACTGCATGACAAGCATGCCCCAGTTTTAGCAATAAAAACAGCATGTGGAGTCTGAGCCATTACCTCACCCACTACGGCAACTGGCAGTACTTGAATCTCTGCGCCCATTTGAAGAAAGCTGTGTGGCACTGGTTCTCCTTTGTCATCCTACCCTCCAGGTACATCTTTGCCATCACTTTTAAAAGCAGCAGCAGCATCACTTCACTTCAGTCCTCTGTCATGGTCACTCAAAGGACAAAAGCAAAACTAGCGTTAGCAGTACTAAATGGGACCTGAACTTAGTCTACCAACTCACTACACACAGGTCACTGAGTAGTCATCAGATAATAACTTCTTACCACTACAGCCCTGATCTTAAAGCCAGAAACATAAGACAAAAAGGAGATACTAGAGCTTTTCTGCAACCAAACCCTGCCTCAGTTATCAATTCCAGGTTTCATATACCAAACCGTGTCTTGTCTTTACATGATTGTCTTTCCACTGTCATGTGCCCCTGCTACCTTGTAAAGTAAAGGATATTTTGGTAGTGGCTGCATCTGTAAACGTAGCAAGGAACAGCAATGGACTTCAGAGTGTATGTGAGTGGTAAGTGACTGCTGTTCTGAGACTGCTATTATTGCTAATTAGCAGTATTTCCTGCAATGTGCCAGATGCTTTCCAATCGTTAAATGAGTGGTGGGAAATCACAGTCAAAGAACAGGCAGACAAGAACACAGAGGTTAAGGGAAGGGGAATGACAACTGGTAATTTATATACAAATCAGCTCTATTCACTCTAAGCAGTGCAGCAGAAGGGTTTGGTTTTTTTGTTTTGACAAAGAGAGAGACTAAATGTTTGTCCACATGGGGAAAATTTATGATCATAATTAAACGGTAGTAGTTACATGGGTATAGTTCCCTACATGGACACTTATTCCAGAAGAAAGGTGCCTTTTCCAGTTTAGCATATACTGCTTCCTAAGAGACAAGCGAAATCAGAAAAGGCACTTGTATTCCAGAATGAGAGTGCCCATACTGGGAATGACAAAGGGTCCTGTGGCACCTTATAGACTAACAGAGGTATTGGAGCATAAGCGCTTGCATCCGAAGAAGTGGGTATTCACCCACGAAAGCTTATGCTCCAATACCTCTGTTAGTCTATAAGGTGCCACAGGACCCTTTGTCGCTTCTACAAATCCAGACTAACACGGCTACCCCTTTGATACTGGGAATGATACCAGTATAACTATGCCAAGGACATTGCCCTGTGTAGACAAGCATTTAAATAGACAGGGTAGGGGCCTTGTGGATGAGCATATCTGAGCAAACCAGTAAATGTATTTCTGCCCACAGGCTGCAGAGAAAGTCTTGACTTTTCTGCAAGTGTAACCCAGTGGTCGGTGTATTGGGCCTCTACTTCTGTGCTCAGAGAACATGGATCTGTGATGGGCTCCTTGAGAGCCCAACTCTTTAGCTCAAGCTGTAGGGATTCATGCTTTTAGCTCTGGAGGCTCCCAATTCAGTCACTGGTTGACCAGGATAGAGGCTGCCATACAAGTGCTAACTAGAGCGGTGTCATAAATATAAAGGGAAAGGGTTAAGGAACTGATACAATACTATAAAATTGTCTTACCTGTAAAGGGTTAAGACTCAGGTAACCTGGCTGGCATCTGACCAATAAGGGGACAAGATACTTTCAAATCTTGGGAGGGGGGAAGGTTTTGTGTGTGGCTTTTTGTCTGAGTCAGTGTGATCTTTGGGGACTAAAAGAACCTGCAGAAAATCAGTCTCCTCCAACCCAACCTCATCAAACCTTCACTATTTTACGTAAGTGAGTCAGGCATTGTGAATAGGTTTTGTTTGTTTTTGCTTGTGGAGCTTTCCTTGTGTTAGAGAGAGGGGTTATTCCTGTTTTTTTCTGTAACTTAAGGGTTTTGTCCAGAGGGGGAATCCCTCTGAGTTTGGAAATTGAGTACCCTGTAAAATAATTACCATTCTGATTTTACAGAGATGATTTTTACCTTCTTTGTTTTAATAAAATCCTTATTTTAAGAAGCTGACTGGTTTCTATGGTTCTAAGACCCCGGGGGTGTGTTTTTTGGATCACTGTGTAACCAATTGGTTAGGAGATTATTCTCAAGCTCCCCAGGAAAGGGGGTGTTTGGGTTTGAGAGGGTATTTTTGGGGGAAGGAGAACTTCAAATGGTTCCTTTCCCAGGTTCCTGTTTAAATCACTTGATGGTGGCAGCGAGAGAAGCATTTCTCAGGGTGCAGGGAATTTTGTACCTTGGGGGTTTTAACCTAAGCTGGTAGAAATAAGCTTAGGGGATCTTTCATGCGGGTCCCCACGTCTGTACCCTAGAGTTCAGAGTGCGGAGGGAACCCTGACAAGCGGGTTGACAAAAATGGTTTTTCCCTGTTGAACATTTAGAAGGAAATGGAAAATTGTTTTAATTACCCATAGAAAATGTTAATAATTTTTCAACAAAAGCTCAGGAAAAACGGAAAAGTTTCAGCTCAGAGATGTAGCTGCGGTGCCTTATGGGCCTTATAGTTACTATAGACTTTGGCTACTGCTGATAGGGTCCCTAGGCTTGGCGCCGGAGTAGTAGGTAGGCCTAAGTTCCCCTCCTGGTCCTAGAGAAGTGGCACAGAATGGGAATTGGCACAGAGGACTGCATGGGATGGTGTATGGATAGTTGGTCTTGAGACACTTAATATCCTGGCAAGGGGAAACCATAATGACCTAGCTGGAGGCCTAAGCCATGAAGAGAGGGCACCCGAGTCACAAAAGGGAAGCAGTGCAACTCCTGGAGTGTGAGAGGGGCCACAACACAAACTAGAAAGTGGAAGGGGAGTCAGACTGGGCAGAGCTATTCCCCAGATGCAGCCACCAAGAGACACCCCAGCAGTGAGTAGATCTCCCCGTTACAATATCCTGGAGCTCTAGATCCTTTTATGAGTATCTGCAATACTAGTGCATTCTCCCTCTGAGGGGAGGGGCAGAAGGGGTGTGTGTGAGAAGATTTATAATCTCCATAAAATTTGTGATAGTGAAGAGCGTAGACTCTACCCTGGTGAAATGAAAGGGAACTCTCATTTCTCTCAAAGGTAATGCATCAGCCACTAGAAATGGAGGCCCCAATTTGCAACAGAAATGCTCCCCTAGGTGAGGAAATACTGTCTTGCTAGTAGGCAGATTGACTTAACCCAGCTCTCATGCTTGGTGGGGATCCAAGTTGCTGAATTAGTAATAAGTGTGGTGAGCCTGAGATAAGGGTAATTTTTATGTATTTCATCTTGCTCTACCTATTGTTTTTATGGACTGAAAATAAACCACCAGAAATACATTCAAAGTCCTGAACTTTTTTCACTCAGTGACTTTTGCCAACAGATAGAAAGCCATCCAGTTAATGGCTGTACCTGATAATACAGAAAAACACTTCTGGTGTGATTAAAGATGAGCCTATTAATAAAAACTTTACTCTTAATGGTGCAGTCAAACTAGTTTTAAACTTGCTCAGCCAGTTATTTAAAATATGCATGCTAGTTACAGGATAGAGTGTGCTTCTTTCTAAATTAATACTTACATATGTGAAGAACACCTTTGTTTTAAAGATTCATTAGGTGGCCCTATTTCTTGGCTAAGACACTTGAAGCCAAAATGGACATGGGAAGTAGTTAATCAATAAAAATAAAATTACCAGAGGGTATAACTCTGCCACCCCTACTCACCTTGAGTAATATCTTGCACCATAAGCCCTGGCACTGACAGCAATGACATTTTTCTCCAACAAAATTCTTCTTCCAGATTTCATGCCTTTGGTTGACATGAGTTGAACTACTTGTATAGTAAGGTACTACACTCAAGGTGAATACGGGTGACAAAACTGGGCCAGGGTGGCTATAGATTTCCAAAGCTGCTTGTGTGATAGCCACCATCAGAGATTGGCTGGGGGGGATCTCTAGAGTGAAAAGCATTAGTCTCTGCATTTGGTACGAGAGACCCAGGATTTCAAGCTGAGATATAACAGACCCATCTCCTCTCGTGAGCAGACACAGGGAGGATGGGTAGCACACACTGACCAGTGGAAGCTCATCCTGAGCATCTAAGATCCACAGCAGTTTGAATCCCTGACATATTTTCACACGGGCTAGCCATAATTTTCCGTCAAACAGTTTTGACAGAAAATTGGGGGTTTGACTAAAAGTCTTCATGAAAAGTATCTGCTTTTCATGGAAAACTTTGATTAATTTATTGAACAAATGAACACCCCAAAACCAAATTATTTCAGTTTTGGGAGGGAGGGATAGCTCAGTGGTTTGAGCATTGGCCTGCTAAAACCAGGGTTGTGAGTTCAATCCTTGAGGGGGCCATTTAGGGATCTGGGGCAAAAATTGGGGATTGGTCCCGCTTTGAGCAGGGGGTTGGACTAGATCACTTCCTAAGGTCCCTTCCAACCCTGATATTCTATGATTCAGCCAAAACATATATTTCACTGTGGATATTTTACTGTAATGCTGTGACATAGCAGGGGTACAGTTCAGACTAGTGGGGGGCTGTGTCACCCAGACTTTGCAACCTTGGGTGCCTTATAATGCCTGGGCTGCTCACAAACAATCTTCTAGCATGCAAGCCACACCCTGAGTGTCTGTGTGTAACTGCAGCCTGCCAGCCACACCCTGACTCTCACCAGTCTTGGTTATACTGAAGTGTGACCCCCAATACATCCCCAGTCCCAAATCTCCCCCTAGAAATTCATGTCCTTACTGCCTAGGCCTTTCCTGGACAGGATCAATATATTAAGTCTATTATTCCTTAAAGGGAAAAACATGCCAAGTTATTACCTTAAATAATTACCCAGACACTTCTTTAAACACACTGGATTAGATCAAACAGTAAAATGAGTTTATTAACTACAGAGTTTTTAAATGAGTATAAATAATGAGACATAAGTCAGAAATGGTTACAAGAACAGTAATGATAAAACGCTTACTAGTATCTACTAAAGAAACTAACTTAGTTGCAAAGCAAACTTTTTCACTACATATTTCTAGCAAGGTTACTGACCAAATTCTTCAGGTCAGAACCCATCCCCCAAAGTCCAGGGCTAGTTCCTTTTGTCCTTGGGTACAAAGAATGTAATGGGCGGGGAGAGAGTGGGGCACCTTGGGCGTGTTTGTCCCTCCTTTTTATAGTTTGTTCTCCTTCTGAAAAATACTTGCAGCTGAGACCCAGGAGATAAAGTCTATGTGGAAGGATGTTCCTTACGGGTTTCTTCCACCTGTTTGAACTTCCTTTGTTTTCCTTTCCTGCTTGATGACTCTCTATACTGCTTAAATGCAAAATAAGGCAAGCACACATCCTCCACTAGGTGAAAAGTTAAAACCGCCTTTGACCTCAGCGAAACATGCAGAACAAAAACACTTACTGTCAGTTTCATCAGTGGGGCAACATTTTCCCACCTCTCTGCTTGTGCAATGTTTATTGGAAGTTACAAAACGTGTGCCTGTTTTCAGGGAACATAATGGAATCAGAAGGAGCAAATATATTTACGAAGTATTCTGTGCTACTTTATAGCTTGTAAGGCTGAACTTGAAAAAACCAAGTTCCTACAGATCTTCTCTACTAGAGTTGCAGCTTGTCAGTTCCAGCTGGCAAACACGGTTGTTTGATAAAAATGTATTTACAGATATGACTGTTTTCTAATAAGCACAATAATGTGTCTTTCAGTCATTAGGGTCTCCATAGAAACAACCACTAAGAATCCCTAATCACTGCTGCCATGCACAATGGTTAAAAATTACAGTTAAAGGGAGAGCTACTGTCAATAACTATTGATAGTTATCTTTAGAGCGCAAAGAAAAAGTCTAATGTGCAATTGTCTAACATATACTCGTTTTTCCATAACTACTAAGGAGCAATTTCAAATGACAACTACAACATATTGTTTGAGGGTACTTCCCGTATCATGAAAAGTTAGTTCCTCCCTCTTCAGCTGGTGATAGCAGTGTAAATCATGTAGCCAAGCAAGTGGCTGGACTTAATCCAGGAATTATTGAGACATTCACCAACTAGCAAAGAGTATAATTATACTGGCATCATGTATTCCTCGTAATCTGAGCCCAGTCAAGAGACATAAGAGCTCACCATTATTAGTAAAGGAGGTCTTGTAAGACTCTCTGCAGTTGCACCAGCACAAGATTCACCCCTAGGGCTGAACAGGTTGCTTCTCCCACTGCCACCCTTCCCCAGGGGATCCACTGTGGGAGGCAACCCTGAGTTCTGGCCAAGGCTCCATGGGAGTCACAGTAGTGGAGATTGCCCAGGATATGTACTTTAATCAGCACATGCTGAGTTCCTAGCAACTAGGAACTCAGCATGTATTAACAAATACCTCTCATTTAACTCCAGGTTTTGCATCACCAACTATTGCTATACTTTCCCCATGTACTCTATACGTTCTGCCAACAGCCTGGCGTGTCTCATTTATCATCTCGTTTCTTAAACATATGCCAATTACGAGGCCGAAGAATTGTAATTCTGCCCAGGTGTAGGATTAATGGAAAAAATATGCGGGGGTGGAAGTACGTGATTAAAGACTGCATTGTAATACATATGCGCAAGGAAGCTGAACTTTCACTTGTGTGATGTGGTAATTTAAAGATGGTTCTTTTAATGTAGTTTTTTTATATGTAATCCAATATCTCTGTTACAGCAGTACCCACTCAAAGACCCCCAATAAGAAATGCAACCCCACTGTTGTAAGTGTTGTACAAACACATAGTAATAATACCTACCTCTTTTCAGCAGTAGAACTCAGAGCATTTTACAAAGGTGGGAAGCATTACTATCCTGATTTTAGAGACAGGGAAACTGAGGCACAAGAATGTGGCTTGACTTTCCCAAGATCACCCAGTAGGTCAGTGGCCAAGGCAGGATTTGAACCTAGAAGTCCCAGTCCAGTTGTCTAGCCACTGGGCAATCATGGTTCCTGCCCCGAGGAGCTTATCTGAGGAAACACTTTGTTTGCCCTTGGTGACAAGAGCTCACTCTCCTCTTGTTACCTGTTTTCTTTATCATCTTGTTACTTACTACTGACTTGTAGGGTAATTATTTTAAGAAACCCAAGTACATTTTATAACTCAAACGGGTGTTTTCGAGTGTAAAATCAGAGAAAAATGATTCCTCATACTTGCCTACAAGCTGCACATTAACTGAACTGAATTTGCTAACAGTATGGTATTACCATTCTCATAGGCCAAGCAGAGACATGACCAGAGCCAGTGCAACCACTAGGCGACCTAGGTGGTCGCCTAGGGCACCAGGATTTGGGGGGCAGCATTTCGGCGGCAACGCTTCGCGGCGGCAGGATTGTCGGCCGTCCGGGTCCTCGGCGGCAGCTTCTCCCAGAGGCGCCGCCTGGGGCAGCAAAAAAGCTGGCACCGCTCCTGGACATGTCTATAAAACTGATGAAGCGTCAGGTGAGAGGGAAGAGGCTAGTTGCATCAGCCATGCTTTTGGCACTTTTCAATGAAATTCCCACAAGACAATCCTCAAAATGAATTATAAGTTTCAGACTAAGCAGTGCTCCAGAAAAGAGAAGCTCAAAGACTTCTGTAACAAGACCTTATGGAGGGCCAGATCCAAGCTATGCTGACACATTTAAGTTTTGATTGTACTAAATAGAATGAGGTCAATTACATAGATCAAACAGATTGTTTTTTCTTTGAGAGATGTTTTGTAATGATGCCATTGGTTTTCAGGGTAATTAACAGAAAATATAAAATCTAACTAACAGTGTTTATCAGTATCTAGAATAGGGTTGCCAACTTTCTAATCACACAAAACTGAACACCCTAGCCCCTCCCCTTCCCTGAGATCCCGCCCCCTCTCACTACATTCCCCCTCCCTTGGTGGCTCGCACTCCCCCCCACCACTCACTTTCACTGGGTTGGGGCAGGGGATTGGAGTGTGGGAGGGGGTAAGGGCTCTAACTGGGGGTGCGGGCTCTGGGGTGGGGCCAGAAATGAGGGGTTCAGGGTGAGGGAGGGGGCTCGGAACTGGGGCAGGGAGTTGGGGTATGGGAGAGGGTAAAGGCTCTGGCTGGGGGTGCGGGCTTTGGGGTGGGGCTGCATACCTCCAACATCCAGGATGGAACTGATAACTTTAGATGCAAACCCAGTCATCTATCACTTTAGTTAGGGGCCTGCATATTCTGTGTAGGCCATTCCTCTAGAAGGGGACTTAAACATACATTAACTGATCCTGTCCAGTAGAGGGCAGCAATGGTAGACATAAACACCATAGCCAATCTCTTACATGCTTTGACTACTGTAGTCGCCTGAATTTCAACTACTGCACTGAAGTTCTAAATGGTGGTGGCCCCTTTGACCTCTGTGGGCCAGATTCTGAGGTTCTTACTCACAATGGGTAGCACGTCATTCCACATACTTTCCCACTGACTTCACTGGGACTACTTGTGGAGTAAAGTACTATTTAGCACGAGTAAAGGTTCAGAATTTGACCCTGGATAATTTGGAATAAAGGGTGGGATTTGCAAAGGCACTCGGTATTGGCCTAATTTTGGTCCCCTTGAAGTCAATGGGAGTTTTGTCGTGTAACAATTTACATTTCTCTCATTAGGTACTAGAATTTGCTTCGATTTTCATGCTACACCTAAAAGGACCATCTCTGTCCTGCTCCTTAGAACTACCTCTGCTTTGGTCCAACCTTGTTGATTCTGATTTCTAGCCAGGTCATGGGTTACAGCTGTTTGGAAAAAGTACTCAAGAAGTGGAAGAGCAGCTATCAAAAAATATCCTGCCTAGAGTAGAAAGATTCCTGCCAACTGTATGTGGAAATCTGCCAACATATTTGTTTTCACAAATTATTTGCACCAATAAGTCTCTTAGTTAATAACTGTCCAGATGGATCTCTCATTAAGTGTTTGTTTGTTGTTTAAACAAACAGTGAGCTAAATTCTGCCTTGACATGCACCCTGTGTATCACCGCTGTAGTCAGTAAATATAACAAACTGTATGTATTGTCCAGAGGTCACTTCACTTACCATTGATATGCAGCCACAACTAGGGTGGAACACAATAACAACCTAATGCAACACTTTCTAGATGGAGAAAGACTCCTCCAAATCGAAGAAGTTTAGACAGGAAGAATGTACTTAGCCAAGCTGGAATTTAGCCAGACTACTGATGTTTATCACGGTTACTCATGTGAAAAGTGCTTGGAATCTTTAATGAGTACAGAGGTCAAGGCATCAGTTTTATGTCTTATCTTACAGAAGTGACATGTCACACATAGGCACCGACTCCATGGGTGCTCTGGGGCTGGAGAACCCATGGGGAAAAATTGGTGGGTGACAGCTCCCCGCCCCCAGCCCCGGTCCCGGTCCAGCTCACCAGTCCGCGTCCTGACTCGAGGCGCCACCGCCAATCCGCTTTTCCTCCCTCCCAGGCTTGCCGCGCACCAGCTGTTCGGCACGCGGCAAGCCTGGGAGGGAGAGGGGGGGAAAACGTGGAACGGCAGCATGGAGGGGGAGGGGCAGAAGAAGGGGGAAGAGGCGGGGCCGCCTCTGCCTCTTCCCCCTCCCCCTAGGCGCCGCCGCTCCACTTCCCCCCCGCGCTCCCTTCCAGGCTTGCCACGTGCCGAACAGCTGGCATGCGGGAAGCCTGGGAGGGAGGAAAAGCGGATTGGCAGCGGCGCCTCGAGTCGGGACACAGAGATGAGCTGGGGCCGGGGCTGGGGGCGGGGCGGGCAGGGAGCTGCCGGTGGGTGCTCTGCTGCTTCAAAATGACTCATCTCTGTAATTTTAACCTATCTCATTACAGTGATTGCCTATGCTTCCCCTTTATAAAAGGGTCACCAACAACTTCAAGCTTAGTCTATGTCAGGTACAACACCTGGCCTGACTGTTCCTACAAAAGTTTGTGCTTTTATAACCAGAGTTTTCTGTTAAAAAAATAATCTTTTTCTCTTCTGTTGTGCTATGAGAAAAACGTACCCTGTACACAGAAACTACCTGACTACGCAGGGGAAGAATGGAACTGACTATTCAGAAAGTGCTGGCCCTATGCACAAAGTAAACAAACTGAAAAAACAGAGACAATATTTTTTCTCTACTGCCCTCTAGTTCAAGTAATGGTAGGCATTCCTTCTAAAAACAGTAGGTAAAGTATTTTTAAACAGCAATGTGATTTTCTTTTATTGATGCTGTCCCTTTGAGAGGAAGGTGTAATTGTTCTTAATGGGCCATATTCTATTCTTAGTCACATCCATGCAGCTCCACTGAAAATGGGTTACTAAGAGCAGAATTTTGCTCAAAATATGACTCAAGAAAGAGAAAAAAAAAGGCTAACTGGTTCACAAGATTGGTTGATTCCATTTTAGTGGCTCTTTCAAGCTTCCAGCAGAAGATAAAGCACTTTTTAAAAAGAGTAGATGATAATCTTAGTGTCCAACCTTCTCTCTCTCAACATAATATTTTAGAGCCCAAGACTGTACGTGAGCTATTAGTGTGCACATAATGGTTGCTGTCATTTGTCCATACACTCATTGCAGCACCAGTATCTGCTGCAACTCATTGCTTTGTAGAGCACTTTAGGAACCATGGATTGGAAAAGAAAACACATAAAACTGAATTCAATTCTGTTCCAAAACATTGAGAATACCTAGACAATGTCTCTACCCACATTGCTTAAGAACTATGATTGAAAATGGATTTCTAATCTGTCCGTTTCCTAGTTTTTAAAACTGCTTTAGGATAGGTCAATTATTGGTTGGGCACAGTGTCTTTTAGTAAGCAGATGTAACTATCCATGTAGCATGTTAATAATGTGGAACACCTTACCAATGGTCTATAAAAATCGGTGTATAGGTATAGTTACATATAATATGACTTTGGGGTGGCTACATAGCAAATTGAGTTATGCAGATCCCAACCAAGTACCTTCTTACATAAGGCAATAATTATCTAATTTAAGAGTCAACTTTTAAATACTTTATTTAATGTAATAAATAAGACAGGCCAGAGTGTTGTCTTGAGTAACACCACTGTGGGGCACAACTGATAATAATTATTAATAATAATACGGTAAGAATTGGAGATCATACAACACGTGACAGATGTGTAGTCATGTTCCTTAGTGCACTATTGGAAAGAGCTCAAATACCACGGTGCTAAGCATGACAGAAGTACTTATATAGAATAGATTTTTGGGTGGGGGGCTATAGAAGGGCAAAGTGCTTTTACAAGCACTGGCCAAGAGAACTTTTCTAAGAGTTTGAGCACATTCTCAAAGTGAAAAACTGAGACGGTTGTCAAGGGAACAGTTTAGGGAGGCTGGGAGTGTTGTAGGAGAAGGGAAAGGCCTTGGTAGCTGAGAAGAAAGTGGTGCCCTGCCCAGCCTGCCCAGGGCCGTCCCTAACTATTCTGGGGCCCTACTCAGCCCCCCCGCGGGGGGGGAGGGAGGCCTCCACGGGGGTGGGGCAGGGCTGGCTTGGGGACCAGGGGGGAACCGCCCCCCAGCACTCACTGGCGGCGCGGCTGGGGCTGAGCCGCTGCACTTCCCTAGGGTGACCAGACAGCAAATGTGAAAAATCAGGACAGGGGATGGGGGGTAATAGGAGCCTATATAAGAAAAAGACCCAAAAATCGGGACTGTCCCTATAAAATCGGGACATCTGGTCACCCTATCAGAGTCTTAAGCTGTAAAACTTGAAATGCAGCCTTGTGTGTGTCACTGCATGTGAGGAGAGATGATACAGAATGGCAAAGGATTCAGAACTGTTTATCCAAAAGGGTATAATAAGCCTACAAGAAGTCTGCTCTTCAGCTTGGAGATAAACAAAGAGTTTTCAAATTGTTTTTCCTTCTATAAGGAAAAGCATTTTAAAAAATTCTTTACCTGCCAATATTGTTTCATCACTAAAAGCAGTTTCCATCTTCAATTTGTAGATTGCGAACAATTTCTCCCATAAAATGTATTACAAAACCTGAAGAATAAGTCTCAAAGGGTTCCTTGTGTCTCTCTTTTGCATGAGTGGTACAAACTGTTCAGAAAAGTCCCTTGGAGGTTACTGTCCTGTCTGAACAATTGGTTCTTTTCTGTTCTGGAGCGTATGCAATGCTCATTCCTGTGGTATCTGAGCACCTTTTCTTCTTTGGGGAACAGACTGTATCTTTTAAATTAGTCCATATTTGTTACAAAGAAAATTTCATGCTTCGCTAAATTATAACTTCTTTAAACAATCCAAAGTATTGATCTCTTAATAAAGTGCCTACAACTTTTTTGAGAAATAGACTTGGATCATTAAAGTAAAACAATGGTATTACCTGTGACTACCGGAAGGTGGAGAAGTGTTTCTTTACTGTCCCCTCTCCTAAACTTGACATTCACCTTGATCAGTACAGATAGATATACTATTTCTGGGGGAATTCTGCGCCAAAACATTAAAAATTCAGCACACAAGATTTTAAAATTCTGCAAATTTTATTTGTCAAAATAACACTATATAATCACACCAGTATCAATTAGCTTGAAATGTAACCATGAAAAATGCTGTCAGAGAAATGGAAGATGCTGGGGTATTCCAGAGATCCCATGCAAATTTATGTATAAAAATAATTATTTCCAAGGCATAGATTCTCTGCATGGTACTGATAAGCATGTATGTGATGATCATCATTGAACCTGAAACAGGTGCAAAATATTTCCCAGAAAGTAAAGGAAACACTCCCTCCTCCCCCCACCCCCCCTCTCTCTCTCTCTCACACACACACACACACGTTTTCAAAGATGAAACTGTCAGCATCTCCAAAATGGCAGCCACTCTTATATTTTATAGGCACATAATCATGCCAGATGTAACAGTTTCATGTGGTAATCACATGTGATGAAAGAAGATGATGCTGTTATTGCTTTGTTCAATCAAAACACACCCTTGGGTCAGCTCCTATCATATAATGCAATATTTAACCTTGCAAAAATCTGCATGTCCCAGCCTATAAGACCCTTTACTCTGTGTGGTGGCGCGCGCCTGTAATCCCAGCTGCTGGGAGGCTGCGGTTGGCAGATCGCTCAGGAGTTCTAAGCTGCTGTGCGCTATGTCAATCGGGTGTCCGGTGCTACTGACAGCTTGGCCAGCGGGTAGTTGGAGGACTGGCTAGAACAACGCATCTGATGTGTTGTGATCGGTGCTCTCTCGGTGAGGGCTGATGGACGGATCAGTGACAGTGACTCTGATGAGTGCCACTCTATCTTCAGCTTCATAAGAAGAAATGTACCTCTTACCATCAAGATTTTTGTGAAACTATAAACGAGTTAGAAGATCACACATATTCCACAGATCATCAACAGCAGAAGCGCTATCTTTCTGAGTTGCCGGGGGGGTGCTAGGCTCCGCTCTGCCTCAGGCCCTGCTCCCACTCCATCCCTTCCCCCAACTCCCACTCCCACCCTGCCTCTTCCTGCCCTGTTCTGCCCCCCCCTCCTCTGAACGCACCCCACCCTCACTTCTCCCCCTTGCTCCCCAGCACCTCCTGCACACTGCTGAACACCTGATCCACAGTGGACGGGAAGTACTAGGAGGGACGAGGAGCAGGGGGGCTGCCAGCACCACTAATTGGGGGGCTGCCAGCACCCACTTTTTTTTGTGTGGGTGTTCCAGCCCCAGAGCACCCCCAGAGTCAGAGCCTATGATCAACAGTGCAAGGGCATTCTGGAGCCTCTACAAACACATTGCCCTACATCCCCTAAAAGTTACTATACAAGTAATGCTATGATAGATATAGCCACTTGGATAAGGTAGGGAAAAGGTGACCTGAAAAGTTTGGAGAGACCATGTGAAGAAATTAAGAAATACAGGATTACTGAAAGAGTTTCACAACCATGATGAGAAGTCCTGTTTAAGATGAAGCTAAGACTTCAAACACTTTGATAAGGAGCTCAAAGAATGCATGCCAAAAAAAAAAAAATGTTGCAAACCTTCAGAATTGAACAATTTGCAGCCTTCAGAAATGGCACCAATGTAGTCAATACCAACTGTCAGTGCCAAAGTAGAGTCCTAAAAAAAGACCAGTGAAAAGAAATGTCAGTGGATTCAATGATGCTTGCAATGTACTATCTGGAGAATAACCATCTCAATCAATTTTAACAGGCATATTATGGAGTAGGAAACTGATTTTAAAAAGCCGTTTTCATGTATGATGAAGTCAGTAACACAGAGAACATTTCCATTTTCATATCTATTGTACTCCTGGGAGAATTCTGTGCCACTGAGCATGTGCAGAATTTATGTCCCCTGCAGATTTCTGACAGGGAAGCAAAGGGAAGCCACAAGAGCGGTCATGCAACCCTCCCCAACAGTATATTTCAGGTGCCCAGGGCAACTGGCAGAGAGGTAAATCACTGTGGGGCTGAGGGCGGGTCTGGGGAAGACCTGGCTCCCTACCCTGTGCCAGGCTCAGATGCTAGTCCTGACTGGGCTAGGGAGGATGGGACTTCCTCTTCCCCTGCACGGCATCCAGGGTTGGGTCAGAGGCACCCTCAGATTTCTCCCCCAGCTGCAGGAAACTATGCAAACTACCACTCCCCTTGCTTCCTGCTCCCATCGCTCCTCAGCTGCAGGAGGAGGGATCCCTGTACAGGGAGCTGCTCCCCACCCACCCAATCCCCATGCATTCAGATCCCCTCGTATCCAGACCCTCCCGCCGATCCTCACCCCCCCCCCCCGATGAGCCCCACTCCCCCTGCAGCTGAACCACCCTGACGAGCCACCTGCACCCGGATCACCACCCCACTGAGCCCCACTCTGCCAGCATCTGGACACCCCCCTTGAACCCTCCCACACCCAGACCCCCCTGCTGAGCTCTATCCCCCCCATCCAGAATGCCCCCGCTGAGCCCCAACCATCTTCACCTGGACCCCCTGCAGAGTCCCATTACTGTTGCACCCAGAACCACCCAACACGCCCCTGTGCATCCAGATTCCCCCCCGCACCCAGATCCCCCACTGAGCCACCTGCAACCAGATTACCCCACACAGAATTTTGCAGAATTTTAAAATATTATGTGCATAATGTTTTAATTTTTTTGGCACATCATTTTTTTTTGGCACAGAATGCCCTCGGGAGTAGATATTAAAGACTCTGGTGCTTGTGCCCAGTTGTCTACGTTTACTGTGCAAGATGTTTATGGTTCCAGAACTTATGCTGCAAAAATGGTACTTGTGACTCCCCTTTGATCCTGTCTGTCAAGATTATGTTACTGCAACATGCTGTCTCAATGGCAGTTAGTTACAAGGAGCGCAGTATTCTGATAATACTGCACGCTGCAAAAGAAAATAAAGTGATTCTGAAAGCCCAAGATGAGAGAAAGGATTAGACCCTATAATTACGAAGATCATCCTGTAGTAGGCTTATTTGGAAAATACTCAGGTTAGATTGTCTTGTCTGGTTGGTTTTCTTTTGTTTTTGTTTTGAAAACTATGAATACAAAAAGTTGTGTATGACCCAGCTTTGCGCGGGGGTGGGGGGGGGTGTAAAGTTAAAAAATAATAAAATAGTTGTTGAATATTGCTTTAATGAGTAGTTTTGTACCATAACTACATTTGTCCACTTTTAATAAAATTAGTTAAATGATCTTCTGTTCCAAGCTCAGTGTTTTCTTTCTTTATCAATACAATCCCTATATTTTTGGATAGGTTTTAGTGGGCGGGCAGGGTCCCAAAGCCTGGCCAGACCCAGAGTTGTCTCTGCCCATGTAAAGTGATCAAGTGCTCAAGAATTCAAAAATAAAGAGAAAAGCAATATTAGTTATTTCTAAAGATATTTGTTAATCATTCAACATCCAAACTCGAAGCACAGCAAATTAAACAGACCATTAGTGAAAGATGCATTCTGGTTTTGGAATAAGCTGGCAACAAAATGAGCCAAAAACTTGCCAGATGAGATCAGCGATACTAATAAAATGACTGGAACTTCGAAAATGGCTTTTTGATGAAGTGATTGATCATTCTACACTTCACTTTATTTATCACAGATAGACAGACAGAGTTTGGCATGCCATAGTTACCCATACAAGAATACTGCAGAACAGAAATATTTTTATAGCTCTTTCAGACAGAAAATTGCTCTCAACAAGACCATTCTTCTGGTTTCATTTAACATTGATATCTAAGGGTTTGGACAGTACTGTGGTATATTAGATTTCCCACACAAGATAAGTAATCATTACTGATTCCATGAAACAGCAAGAAAGGGCAAAAGGAAATGGTAAAACACTGTTGTCTTTTGTAGCTGCATGTATCTTTCAACAGTGACGCAGGGCAAAGTTTCTTACAAGAATATACAGTTCAGTGAAATAATCCACACAACTATGATATAAACAGTTTTAAATGTAGGTCAACTCAGAATGTATGACCCTCTCACAGACATTATATTACTTGTCTCTTTCCTTTAACTAATAACTCTTCTCCTCAGCACTTGTGCAAGGGGAGTTTTACCCCTTTCACACTGGGAGACAATCTATGTCCCTATCCCTGTTTATAAATATTGTTGCTCCTTGGCCCGAATGATTTAGCCAATAATCAGGGCCTTGCTAGGTTGTTCCTGTTAGGAAGAGACATTGATAATATGAGTCAGGTATGCCTTTGGTGAAATCATGTTTATTTACAAAGTCTGTTCCTCTAAACACAGTAGGAACAAACAACAGCAGGTAATTTTCTTGCTGACAATTTCCAAGCCTGCCTTTCCAGACAGTCCTGTTCCCCAAGGAGCTCAGTCTCTGCTCCCTCTCAGGGCCACAGGTATGTCTACTTCTCTGGCTTTCTGCTTCCTTTCCCTCACATTTTTCTGGCTTTCTGGTTGCTTTGGGTGGGATCCACAAAGGGACTTAGGTGATGCAAACAGAAGAACCACTTGGGGTCTCACGCCAGGTGTGTGTGTGTGTGTGTGTGAAGTCAAAATAATTTATTGAATGTTTCACGAAATTTTACCCAATAGCATCAGCTATGTGAGCAAACTAAAACAGCAATTATGAAGTCTATGAAGAAGCAACAAAACAAGCAACTAATAATTTCCTGGGACTGAGCTAACCCTGTCCCACCCTGCATTATTAGGAGATGATGGGGACCAGTAGTGTGCTGGGGTCATCTTGCTGGTTGTAACCAAGGCTTGTGGAAGCCAAAGTGGGGTTTGTGAAGCTGTAGATAGGCTGCTGGGGTGAGAGTTGCTGAACCAGGCCAGTCTAAGCGCACAGACACTCAGGGTCGGACCTGCATGCTTCCTGCTGACTGGGAGCATCGCAGGATGGGACCTACAGTAGCAAGGCACCCAGGGTTGCAGGGTATGTGGTGACACACAACCCCTCACTGGTCCAGATTGCATCCCCAAACCCTTCTCAGACTGTCACGGTAGGCCTAGAGTGTCCCATCCCACCCCATTCAGCTGCACATCTCTAGGTATTACAATAAATGCATCTGAGAGCTTCAAGCTGGCTACACACTTAGGACCCAATCTTGTAATGTGCTTGCACAAACAGAGCCATGCCAAGGGGGGCTCTGTGTGGGCACAGGGGAGCTGTCCACAAAAAGCTCATTGCAACACCAGGAGGCCTTATTAGAAGAAAAAGACCCTCTACAGAAAACACCTTTACATCAATAAAAGCCACAAATAAAATTATTTGACAACACACTGCAACCTATCCTAATACATTGGAGAAATGTCTGGGGCCTAAGTTTAACAGCTAACTGCCTGGAACAAAACATGTCTGGAACAAAACATCAGTGGAAACAGATACACATGTAAGTTTTATGTATGCTTCAGAACTTGCCTAACAATGACATTATGACAAAACTGTGGACATTGGCAGTGGGTGAACACACCCTTGGGGGAAGCTATCCCCCAGATTCTCCCCCACTGCCTGAGGCCCTGCCTCTTCTGTCCCCCCTCTCCCGCCAGAGCCCAGAGCACCCCCCCCCCACACGGCTGCCAGCTCCCCCGTGTGCCCCCAACCCCAGCGTGCCGGGTGGGCAGTGCAGCCGGAGCGCCACCAGCCCCAGAGCAGCGGGCGGGCGGTGCAGCCGGCAGCATAGTCCCAGTGCCGGGAGGACGGGCGGCACGGTGTAGCCCAGCCCGGGAGGTCTTGTGCACACTGCGGCCCCCAGCCTGCCTGCCCCAGCCCCTCAGCCACAGAAGGGAACAGCAACAGGATTTTCTTTGTCCAAATCAACCTACCATAAAGGACTCACATACAACTTATTGTAGGATCAGGGGCTCAGCGTCTAAGGAATTCATACAAATATAATAAACATGGCCCTGATTCCACAAGCACCTATGCACTTAAATTTAATGGGATTGCTCAGGTACTGTACGTAAAATTATACACATGCTTAAGTATTTGCAAGATCAGGCCCTATGAATGGGGAGGGTTTCAAAAAGCTGGCGCCGCTCCTGCAGGTAGGTAGCCATGACATTCCCTCCTGTCTGGGCATACTGTACAATCTAATATAAATGAGTATTCATAATTCCTTACATAGTGTTAATACATACATTTCACAATGAGTTTAATCACCACGTTGTCACTAGGTTTCAGAAAAGACCTCTGTATACAATTTTGTAATATGGCAATATTGTATGCAATCAGTTGATTTAGCTGCTTATCATTTGAGGTTCAGCCTCCTGTCTTCATAGACCTGTAAACCTTTGAAATGGATCCTTCTGAAAAATAAAACCCAGACCAAGTGTCTCTCTCCTGCTGGGGCATAGACTCCTCGACCTTGCTGTCTCTTCCCCCACTTGTCAGTGAGAGGTTTGCCTCCACCCTTTGCTGGTCTGATGGGGCTACGTGCTGCTTAGACGTAAAGGTAAGCAGGGTAGGCGCTTCCACTAGTCGACCCTAGGCGGTCGCCTAGGGCGGCAGGATTTGGGGGGCGGCATTTCGGCAGCGACTCATTTCCCAGCAGCGATTTGGCGGCAAGAAAAGCAGCCGCCGAAACGCTGCCGAGAACGCAGCTTCAGAGGAGCTGCCGCTGAAGCGCCACCGATTACAGCGAAGAAGCACTGCCGCCTAGGGTGGCAAAAACCCTGGCGCCGCTACTGAAGGTGAGGAAACACCTGCTTTGCACACACTTTAGCCACAAGAGTCCAGCATGGATTCCTAGTCCCCAGTGCCCATCTCGGCCCTACACCACCCAAGAGTATTAATGATCAGAGAGTTATTAGTTGGGCAATGACACCGTACGACAGGACACCTTTCAGCACCAGGCTGTTACAGTGCTGTGTAGGGACCCGGCCTGGCCAGGCCAGCTGAGGCTCCCTGCTGGCTACCAGGCCGTGCCTTGCCCTGGGGCTGTCCCTGCGCTGCCACCCTGACCCCTCCGGACAACCCTTCCCAGCCTGATCTCTCTGCTACAGGGGAAGGCGCCACCCCGCCCGTGCCCAGCAGGGGGCCCGCGGAGCCCCGGGGCTGCTGCCTGCTTCTAACGACACAAGCCTGGGTGGCTCCCAGGCCGGCGCTGACTCTCGCCCCCGGGTCAGACTCCTCCCCTCCCCCTCCGGAATCTCATCTAGCCCCGCCCCTGGGGAAGCTCGCTAGGCCCCGCCCCCACTCCTCCCCCTCCTTGGGCTCTGGGCGTGGCTTCGGCACCCGCAGCGTCTGCCCCTCCCGTTGGCTGCCAACATGTCGCGTGACCGAGCGGAGCGTGACGTAGGAGGAAGAAGACGCCATTAGAGGGAGCGGGGCCAGCGGCCGTAAGAAGTGTCCTGGTTCCCCAGGTTCCGTCCCGGGCTCTCTTCGCGGCGGCTCCCTTCGGTCCCCGCATCTCCGGGCTCTCCTCGCGGCGGCTCCTCGCCGGGGTCCGTGTCCGGCTGCGCCCTGCGGTCGCTGCGTCGCTGATGTGAGGCCGCGGCCCGGCGAGCGGGCGGGTTCGCTGCGGATGGCGGGTTCCGGCGCGGGGGGAGGCGGCCGGAGCTTCTCCTTCAAGGTGGTGCTGCTCGGGGAGGGCTGCGTGGGGAAAACCTCCCTGGTGCTGCGCTACTGCGAGAACAAGTTCAACGACAAGCACATCACCACCCTGCAGGTGCGCGCGGGCCGGGGGGGAGGGGAGGGGACGGGACAGGTGTGCTGTGCTGGGGGCGGGGTGTTTGTGTCTCTCTCTAGATATATGGGGAACAGTCTGGCTGTTGCGCTGTTCCCAGCATACTTAAAAAAAAAAAATACGACGCCCATTTGGTGTCAGTCCACATCTGTATCTCTGGTCTCTTCTCCAGGCTGAGTCCTGTTCAGATGGCTCTGTCACTTTCTGCTACTGTCGTTGCTGCTGTGGTGAGGTCCAGCCTGGTACCATGACCCTTTCCTCGGGTGAAGAATGACATACGTGTATTAATTCCCTTCTCTCTCTTCCTGCCTACTTGATTGTTGGTTTTAAATGGCCAGGCTTGTTCCTTGTTGGTTACTTCCTGTTTTGAGGGGGTTCTGTATTTCCGTTTACACCCCCAAATGGCCGGGGGTTGGGTTTAAATACTTCATCTTTAGGCTCTGATTTCCATGACCTTCCGTTCAGGCTCTCAGCTTTCTCCATGTGAGCCTTTGCAGTCCTGGTATGGGGAAACATGATCTGAGTGGCCTGATGACTAAGTGTTATATGCAAATGCCAGCTTTAATTGCTGTGGCTAATGTTCTAAGTGGTGAAAATTAACTAGTTAAGTATTAAGGAAGGCCAGTATCTTCAAAGAAATTGTGAGTGCCTTCAGACTTCATCTCTAGGTTTTTGGAAAACTCAACATAAACATCAAGAATCTTTTTGAGTATGACTTCTAGTAAATATTACTGCTGAAATAGGCCAAATTAGAAAGTTTGGAGAATTTAGCCAAAACTGGCTTAATCCTCATATTGCAGAAATGCTAACATCCTAATTATTGAAAGAGCCACTCCATGTAATTGTTCATGACAGCTACGATGTTTGAGAATAAATCTGTCTAAATTATTGGCCTCAGATTTGCAGCACCAAAATCCTGTAGTTCACTATAAATCTGTTATTTGACAAGCTTGTACATGCACTTCAATACATATGTATCATGTATAAACTCTCAGGACCAGTTATTCTCAGACTCTTTGGGTGTGTCTACACAGCAACTAGACAGCTGTGGCTGGCCCATGCCAGCCAGCTTGGGCTGCAGGGCAGTTTAATTGTTGTTGCAGACATTTAGGCTCTGGCTGGAGCCTGACCTCTGGTACCTGCCCACCTCACAGGGTCTTAGAGCCTGTGCTGAAGCCTGAGCCTGAAAGTCTACACAGCAATGAAACAGCCCTGCAAGCCTGAGTTGGTTGCACAAGCTAGCTGCAGGTGTCTAGTTGCTGTGTAGACATACCTTAAGAGTCTGGAACTGCTTTTTAATTGTCTTGTGTGGCCCACTGCTCTGTGAACCACAGTTCCGAATATACTACTATGGGGTGAGAACAAACTATTTAGGGATGACAACCTAGAGTGGAGCTGCAATCAAGCTGTGCATTATCTGTTTCAAGAAAAACTTAAATTTCTTTCTCAGCTGGGTCTGAAGAAAATTTACACTTTTTAAAAAAATATTTTTGTAGTATCCTATAAGTAGTGGAGACCAGAATGGTACCTAAAGGATTTATTAAGTATTTCGTTTTTCCTTCCTTATCATAAGGGTTTGAAATATTTTAAAGACATTCATAACCATTAATATTTTAATGTAGAGTCTGATCTTTTATTTATTTATTTTTCCTGGAGGACTTCCTGAGGGTCTGAGGTGTGAGCTTGCTCACCTTAATTGAAGGTGCATGGCTTGGGTTTGATTCTTTAATGAACCCTTCTTCCCAAGTTTTTCACCTCTAGAGAGGTGTTAATGTAGAGTTTTAAACTGTGACTAAATACTCCTGTACTTGCTGACTGCAGATGTCTGCAATGGATGCAGTTGTAGTAGAACAATGTTAGCACCACTTCAAATGTAATAAGGACAAAGTATATGACACTGCTTTAGAATTAGCCCAATCCAGACTGTGTCCTGGAAAATCTGCACCCCCAAGCAATGTAGTTATACCCGTGGTATGGACAGTGCTAAGTCAATGGGAGGACTTCTCCTGTCCGACATAGCTACCACCACTTGGGGAAGTGGATTACCTATGCTAATGGGAGAAGCTCTCTCATCAGCATTGGTAGGGTCTTCTCCGAGCGCTACAGCTGCCCCATTGTAGAACTGCAAGTGTAAACAAGCCCTGTGCCTCTAGTGGATAACTAAGTTCTGATATCAATGTAAAACCAAAGGCTGTGACATTAGACTATTAATAGTCTAGTCATCTGGTGTATCTCCGTTTCAGCCAAGCATGTTGGTGTAACTTGTAGTTGGAAATTGAAATTCAGGCACTTCTTGAGGTTAAAAAGTGAATTGAATCAATACTCACTATTGGGGAAACAGAGTGAGGAAAGCTATAAAGGATATTGGGGAAACAGAGTGAGGGAAGCTACAGGTCCACCAGAATTAAATTTTAAAAATAAAACCAAAAGAATGAATTTGTCCTATGGATTTATTGCTTTTAAGGAGGTTTTTTTTAACCTGTAAACAAGCTTTCAAAGTGGGGACTTGTGTTTGGGGGGGGGATGCACTTCCTTCTCACATGAAAAGGGATGGGTGCTCTATCCTTAGTCCTTGGATATACAAAAATGAAATGCTGTTGTGGGGCTGTAAATCACTAGACTTAGCTGACTCACTTGTAGTTTTTTGATATCCTCTCTTAAACAGATGCTGTGTGCCACTTAGGACTAAATTTAAGAATTGTCTCCTTACCCCCCCCCCCCCCACCCCCTTTGTGGGTTCCAGGACTAGCTGCTCCAAGAAGTAGTCATTAATGGTGTCTAGAAATTTTATCTCTGCATCCTGTGCTGAGGTGTCATGTCCAGAAATATACCATTATCTTCAGTCAATCCTACTACATATCCTGTCTTTCAAGAGGTTCTTCTCTCTTCCCAACATATTTACCCTTAAGTTCTAAAAACATTAAGCTGCAGGGTCAGTTGGTGTTGAAACTTAACTGTATGAACAGTTCACATTTCAAAACTACTTCTCTTACTGTAGTTACTTTCCTGTATCCTATTTTAAAGTGTATTTTACTACCATATATGGTCAACATGTGGATTAAACTAAGGGGTCGCAAACTTCTTGGCTTCTGTAGACTAAATTTTTGTTGCATATATCAGGGGCTCCTTATGTCCCTCCACTATACCCCACTAATTCCCTGTATGCCACCCTTGCATCCTCTAGTTCAGGGATGCTCTGCAACGCCCTCCATTCTCCCCCTGCCAGGGATTCTGTGCCTCCATTCTCTCTCCTCCCATTCCAGCATTTTCTGTTCTCCCACATGGCAGGGGCTCTGGTCCCCTTTCCCATGCCTCCCTCCCCAGACTAGGGTCCCCCAACTTCCCTTGTACTCCTGTCCCTGTACTGCATGCCTTCATGTCCCCAGTCCTGCTTTCCCCATTATTATAGGAATGACTGAGTAGGTTGCACTGGTGGGGGAGAGAGCATAGAATCAATATAGTAAATTTCTATGAATCAAATGGTCTCTTAGAATTTTGAGGGATACAAATTCCATGCTTGAATAAGCATGTAGTAGAAGGAATAATCTACTGACCCAGATGGTGATTGTGAAAGTCTCTGGGACTAGAGAAGCTACAAAAACAGAAAACCCAGTAATTTGGGGATTTTAGTCACAACACACATAGTTGGTCACATGGCACCCGAGGACAGGATGCAGAGAGGATTTCTTGACACCATTAATGACTGCTTGTTGGAGCAGCTGGGCTTGAAACCCACAAGGGGGGAGACAGTTCTTGATTTAGTCCTGAGTGGCACATGGAATCTGGTTGAAGAGGTGATTATAGCTGAATCACTCAGTAATAGTGACCATAATGTAACTTCAACTTAACGTACTGGGGGGAGGGGAGAATATCTAAGAAGCCCATCACAGTAGAATTTAACTTAAGAAAGGGGAACTACACAAAAATGAGGAGGCTAGTTAAATGGCAATTAAAAGGAACAGTCACAAGATGGAAATGCCTGCATGGAAATACTTAAAGAAAACCCATAATAGAGACTCAAACTATATGTATACACCAAAATTTTTAAAAATAGTAAGGGGACCAAAAAACACCATTGTGGCTAAACAGCAGAGTAGAAGATGCAATTAAAGACACAGGCATCCTTTAAAAATTGAAAGCCTCTTTCTACTGAAGAAAATAAAAAGGAACCTAGACTCTGGCAAGTAAAGTGTAAAAAATATAATTGGGCAGGCAAAAAAAGAATTTAAAGAGCAACTAGGAAAAGGTAGATTGGCAGGCTTCCAGCTTCTGATGTAATTAATTCACTGGACAATCAAGGTGTACTCAAAGTCAAGGTTGTTGTGGAGAAGATAAATGAATTCTTTGCATCCCTCTTCACTGCAGAGGGTGTGAGGGAGATTCTCACACATGAGCCATTATTTTTAGGTGACAAATCTGAGGAACTGTATTCCAAAATCTCTTCTATTAACAAATTGATAAATTTAAAAAATAGTAAGTCCCCAGGACCATATGGCATTCACCCAAGAGTTCTGAAGGAACTCAAATATGATATTGCAGAAATACTTACTATGGTATGTAACATATTGCTTAAATTAGCCTGTACCAGATGGGTTTCATATTAGTTAACTTCAGTACCAGGCAAATTTGGTTGCAACTATAGTTTTAAAAAAATCATCAGACATATATAGATGAGCGCAACATGTTGAGGCAGGGTCAATCTGGCTTCCATAAAGGAAAATCGTTCCTCACCAATCTATTTGAATTCTTTGAGGAGGGTCAACAAACATGCGGATAAGTGATTCCAGTGGATATGGTGTACTTAGATTCTCAAAGCCTTTGACAATGTCCCTCACCAAAGGCTTTAAAGCATAGTAAGGAATCATGGGATAAGAGGGAAGGTTCCCTCGTGGATCAGTAATCGATTAAAAGATAGGAAACCAAGAATAGGAATAAATGGTCAGTTTTTCTCAGTGGAGAGAGGTAAAAAAGGGTCCCCCAAGGATCTGTACTAGGACCAGTGCTGTTGAACATATTCATAAATTATCCGGAAAAGGGGGTAAATAGCGAGGTGGCAAAATTGCGGATGATACAAAATTGCTCAAGATAAGTCCGAAGCAGACTGAAGAGTTACAAAGGGATCTCACAAAACTGGGTGAGCAACAAAGTGGCTGATGAAATTCAGTGTTAAATGAAAATTAATGCACATTGGAAAACAGTACCAACTATAGATACAAACTGATGGTCTAAATCAGCTGTTACACCTCAAGAAATCTTGGCATCCTTGTGGATAGTTCTCTGAAAACATTCACTTAGTGTGTGGTAGCAGTCAAAACAGTTAACGATCCTAAGAACCATTAGGAAAGAGGTAGAGAAGACAGAAAATATCATGTCAGTACATAAATCCATGGTATGCCCACACTTTGAATACTGTGCAGTTCTTTTTGACCCATCTAAATAAACATACATCTTTTAGGATTGGAAAAGATAGAGAAGGGGAACACAAATGATTAGGCATATAGAACAGCTTCCATATGAGAGAGTTAAAGACTGGGATTGCTCATCTTAGAAAAGAGAGAGTGAATAAGAAAGTGTTTACTGCTTAATATTACACATGAGTCAAGGGGCACCTAATGAAATTAATTAAGCAGCTGGCTTAAAACATAAGGAAGTACTTCATCCAACCCTGTCAACCTGTGGAACTCATTGTGAAGGCCAAAAGTATAACTGGGCTCAAAAAAGAGCTAGATAAATTCATGGAGGATAAGCACATCAATGGCTATTAGCCAAGATGGTCAGAGAGGCAACCCCATGGTCTGGGTGTCCCTAAACCTCTGACTGCTAGAAGCTGGGAGTGGCAACAGACTATAAATCACTCAGTAAATTGCCCTGTTCTGTTCACTCCCTCAGAAGCATCTGGCACTGGCCACTGACAGGATACTGGGTTAGGTGGACCATTGGTCTGATCATTCTTATTTGTCTGGCAGATAAGGCTATACAGTATCTATACTGCAGAGCCTCTGCCAAAATAGGAACAACACCTCCCCAATATTATCTGTGCCAACAGAAGCATTCATGTTGGCATTGCTTCATCTGCATCAGATGTTTTATTGGCATAGTTATGTTGGTCTGGGCTTTTTCAGACCTCTGACATAGGTATGTGGGTATAAAATTTAAGTGTAGATGAGTCCTTAGGTATTCAGTGTGTCAACATGTTAAATGTTGTTGGAAGGATAAGCAAGATGAAAAACGGGTATTAATGGGTGCTGTCAAACAGGTGGGGTTTTTTGTGTTTTTTGTGCGTTTGTTGGTTTTTTTTTTGTTTGGGTTTTTTTTTTTAAAGACAATTGGAGAAGTGCTTGAAGCTGTGACTGCATGAAATAGATGGCAGGGCTTGATGTGTCCCATTTTTCCTCACTCTTGGTTTTCTGATTTATTTTTTTTCTGCCGCCCCCCCCCCCCCAGAGTTCTGGCCACTGATGCCTAGAACATTCTCTGAAACCTTGTGAATGGTGCATCAAATCAGTTACCACATTAGACAGATGTGCACTCAGCTTGAGTGTAAGGCCTCGTAAGCTCATCCAGTTATGACTTGACAGTGAAACTGGCAGTGACTTTAAATTTAAGAATGCATTCTCATTTATCCTGAAACATGATCAAGCAATGAAATGGTGTGGTTTAAATTGTGCTTAGGCAGATTTTTAGTGTAAAAAATTGTACTTTAGTCTAATTTAATATAGTAAGGACTCAGTTCTGCATTATGGCTCCAATTCAGCAAGATACCTAAGCATATGAGTAGTAGTACCCTTTGACGTTGACAATTTGTTGAATCAGGGTCCATAGGATGAGCCATGTGAAGGAGAGGAGATGGGTCAGAAAGCACTATTGCTTTCTTTAAAAGTTGCCCTTTGCCATGGGATAAGAGGGGAGAAGCACAGTACAATGTGGGTCATGCTAAACTCTTGAAAAGTTGGCGTCATTCTAGCATGCAGGAGGGTGGTGAGGCATTAGCCCTGTCCAGAAATGCCCTCAGTGGGGCCAGCTAGCCCTGTTTGCAGAACTGGCTCCCTCCCTAGCATTGGAAGAGGAGTTGTGCCCACTCTTTATGGGTGGAGACAGGCTTCTTTAACCCTTATAAATTCATCAGTATGAACTAATCGCTAAATGTAGCATATAGCAATATTCTTGCTGTAGTTAATCCTCAGACCTGTTTGGATCTGTTGCATTGCATGTATCCAACTCCTCCCATCTCAGAGTCCCATAGTCCTTCAGTGGTACTTTGCAGTGAGTAAATGTGTATAATGTAGTCTCTCTGTACTAGCAGAACTTAGCAAGAATTTTTTTTTAACAGTGGAAGGACATTTGTTTTCATTGGAAACTACAGGGAGAACTCTAGTAGGCAAAATGTCCATTCTAGGTGAAACTTCCCCAGGACTCTGGTGTTAGGATGCTGCTAGTACGTGGGTATATACTAATTATTAATTCATGTCAGCCATATTTGATTTCGAGTTGGATCTTAAACAGTTTAATAATGGATGTCTATTGCTAAAGTGATAAGCACTGAAATGGTGGAAGTTGCTAATCTGCCTTCTGGAGCTGAAGTGATAAACAATTGTCTGAAATAGTGGTGTGTGTGGTTTTTTTTTTTTTTTTTTGTCTTTAGGAATTATTTCTCAAATCTAAATTACAGTAACTACAAAAAGGCATGGCACACAGAGTCCAGATAAAGAGGGGCTAATGCAGCTTTAAGTAAACTTTGCACCCTCCTGATCCTGGGTTGCTCTGGGGGCTGGAGAAGCCCTGATGTAATTTAAGTAGGCTTGGGGGCTTATCTAAGTTATGACAGCCTCCCTAGATTGCCATATAGGTTGCAGCACTATCTGGAGTTTCCAGTGTTGCACACGGTGACCCTGCACTCAGCATGCGCCTGGCATTCCCCCTACATCAGGGCTTGAGGGCATCCTCAGGGAATCCTCTCCTAACTGGATCTGGGGCTTTTAGAGCCTTTTTTGTGCTGTTTAGGCTCTTATCCAGCATAAAGGGGCTGGAGCAGGGATGAGGCTTTTGCTTTGTAAGGAAATATTTAACACCTCAATGTGCCCATAGATGGAAGACCATTTCTTAACAATTGTAGGAGATTAATGAGTTAAGCATAACTGAATTTAGTGTAAATTATAGGTTGAAGCATTCACTGGAGATCAAAGGCTTGTAATGCTAGAAAGGACTGAAAAGAGTCATAAGATATCACAAGATTCAATATCAATAGTAGTTGCAGTTTATTTCAGAGATGCTTGAGATTATTTGGAGATAAGTTCTGCTGGTCTCATGTTTTGGAAACTACATCCAAAAAATTGCCATAGAAATTTTTTTTTAAAATTGAAGGGCATGACTAGAAATTAAAACTCATGACCTTTTCAGATTTAAATTAGTCTCAGTTCACTGATGTTTTATATTCGGTAAAGCTACAAAAGGACTGAAATGAATAAGGATCTATGATCTTCTAAGTTGCATTGCATAATTCTCAGAACTGCAGCTCTTAATGTTGAATGAAACAGAAGTGAAGAGACTTTTTGCAATTGGAAACCTAACTGATTAAAGTTGAGCTTTTTTCGTTAAGAATCCAAGACTAAAATGCACTGATGTATACATTCTAAGAACAAACCCTTACACTGAATATACTAGCATATTTATAGTCACAAATGCTAGAAATTCTAAGTGGCTAGGGGACATTGCTTGAAAAATTTACTTAAAACACTGTTAACCCAATAATGAAGCTTACCAACTGGGGGAGTTACCTCTGCTGCCTAACTCCTTAACCTACATGTGCAGCTTAAAGGGGTAAAACAGTTGTGCTTTGCATTGTAATTCTAGCATATTGTCTAATACATCATAAAAATATAACTTGAAGCCTGCTTTGGCTTAGCTTCAGGCTGAGGGAAAATCTTCTAATCACTTGTTGTTTGGCAGCTAAGACTTTACATTTGATCATCAAAGAAAATATGCCTGTCCCAATTTTTGGGCTACAGTCTCAAGTAAATTACATGAAACATTTGCTACTGTGACAATCAACACTTCTGCTTGTCATTTTTTTGGGGGACTGTTTCAGGTTTTAACTTTAGCCTAGCTTTTGTCCCTAGCTTTAATACAAACTTAAAATGTCATATCTGCCAGTCTCAGAGAGAATTAGAACCAAGACTAATAAATTACTTCAAATTCAAAACAATTAAATCTGAAGAGTGTCCATCTGATTTGAAATCTAAATGTTGTGGGTACCTTTACCTCATAGTATCTAAAGTGATCTGGTAGATTCACAATATGTGTAGTGTCCAGATTATTATTTTACTTGGCTGCAATCTGGAGTTGTAGTATTTTAACCTTGTGAATTGGTTGCTGTAGTCTTAATCTGGATTCTGTAGGTTTTCTATGAAAGAAGCTGCCACTGATGGGAGTTTTTCCTGTTTTCTTGCCCACAAACGTCTTATTTCAAACAGAAGGGCCAGTCTATTTCATGTGGGGAAAGTTGCAACACCGTATTTATCTTTTGCCAAGCCTCAAAAAGATCCCCTCAAAGATTTCAGTCACTATGGTAGCTAAGGCCACTGTGCCACCAAAAGAGCTCATGCCTTGAGCTCTTAATTCTTTAAATTGGGCTACATCAGTCCTGGGTTCAGTTGCCCTGGTATGCCCCAAATTGGGGGTGGGGGGGAGTATTAATTAAAAAATCACTTAGGATTCAGACCAAGGAGAACAGACTACTCTGAAGGCAGGAATGTTCTCATGGAGGATCAGAAATGAACATGGATGCCAAAGAATAATAGCTAGCTAATAGTCACACCAATTAGGGTTGATTAGTGTATTTTTTATTTATTGTACAAATCTTATGTCTTAACCCATAAATAATGGACAAATTTAACTACTTGTTCTCATTAAACAACTAGATCTTATAATTAAAATCTTACATAATTGGCTTGGGATGCCAGATAATTTGTAACATATAATAAAGGGAAAAATTTCCTGAATTTATTCCTACCTGTCTTCACTCCAGACTGAATAAATGGCAATTACTACTTAGCTGCTGCCCAAATAGTTGTACAATATCTCAATATTGCCTATTTCTTCTAGACTTGCCTGGAGATACTCAGAGAGGCAAGCTGAAAGTGTAGTTTATTGAAGCTAGGCTAATCCCCAGCCTTGGTCAATATTGTATGTTTTGGTCTGTATCACCTCCACACATATCCTGATGGTTACCTTGGTGTTAATGGTGGTCTGAACAGATTTTTGTTTCAGGATTTGTTTTTTAAAACCATAAGAGTACAAAAATAATCCAAATAACTCTCTGGATTAGTCATAAGTTTAAAAATTAACCATAATGACTCTTGTCTCAATTATTTCATACATATTTTAATTTCTGTTCTAGGCATCTTTTCTAACGAAGAAACTAAATATTGGAGGAAAAAGAGTAAACCTTGCAATATGGGTATGTTTATCTGCCTCCAGTTTCTGTTCACTCTGATTTTATAAACTTCAACTTTTCACTTTTAAAATGGAATTCAAGTCTTGTTCTTAAAATATTTAAGCACAAAATAAATGATTACACATTTGAGATTCTGGTTGAATTCTTGCCAAGAATTAAGTTTTACTTATTTCTAGTGTCACTCTTGTTCAATAATTGGATTTCCTTGAATGTTGTCAGATTTGCCATAATGAACACTACTAACACATGTGTTTATCACATGCAGGATACAGCTGGTCAAGAAAGATTCCATGCACTGGGTCCAATTTACTACAGAGATTCTAATGGAGCTATTTTAGTATATGACATAACGGATGAAGACTCTTTTCAGAAGGTACTGTGACAGATTCATCCATCTCCCCACAAGTAAACAGGTTCAAAGCTTCTGTACAGTATGAGTGTGCAACTTGGAAGTTTCCATTTCATCAGTAACTAAATGTACTTTCTAATTTAGATAATTGCCTTATAAACGTAGTTTATAATTGACTGTACTGCAGTTTTTGTATAACAGAACAATTTAGATCTTTCAAATTGATCAATCTAATACAATAGAAAATACTTTCTTTAAACTGTTCAGTTTTGGCAAAGTTGGAACTTTTTTTTTCCCCTCCCCTTCCTTCCTCTTTGCTTCTGTCAAACAGTAATGCTGTTATGGCAGTGTCATTAGTGTTTAACTGCTTATATTCTGAAGTAATTGGGTCAAATCTACTCTAAGTGCTGTGCTTGTAAATGTATAGTAATGTGGTAGTGATGGAATAATAACATTAAGTACTATACATGCCTATTGCATATATCTCAATTTGAAACCTAGCATGATACAACATGCCTTGCTTGTGGAATGCATTACTTCTGGAAATATTGTTTTGATACTACTTTACCACAATTTCCAAGTTACTACACTAAAGAAAATGTTTCCAAGAACAATGCCCCTTGATTCTAATACCTTGTAACAGTAAGTAGAGGCAAGGTTTTGTAGCTCGTGTATCTATATAGAGCTGCTGATATTCCAGAGTTTAGTCCATAAATCTAAATGATCTATTTATTAGAATATTACTTGGTAAGATTCTGAAGGATTTTCATTTTAATCAAGCTTTTTCTCCATGAATTGAGAAGCACTTTCTCGAAAGAGAAATGTGTGGTGTGGCTATTTATTTTATTAGCATACAAAAAACCCCAAACTTTTTTTTTCTTTTTTACATCATGGGATCTAATTTTTGACTCTCTTGCAGTTAACTTCCTCCTTCATTCATTAACCATAATGAAATAGAAATTCACAAGCTTATACACTCATCATGTAGTCCCAGTGTGGACAAAGTATTTTCTATTGGCCCATCTCCAGCCATTCCTGAAAAGTTATATTCTTGTCTGGTTCTGTTCCTCCCAAGACAATTATCCATTATGTCTAAATTGGATTGTAAAACACTCAGAGCAGGCCCCAGTTCTTGGAACATCGTGCACACTAACCTGTCACTGACCCATTTATGTAGCCGTCAATACAGAATTTATATTTGACCTAACAGGCAGCCCCCATGGGCATTTACATCACATGTGATACATAACTTGCTCTTTGGGACTGGGATAACAGATGCTCGATTGCCTTTAGTACAACTCAGTTAGAGGTGCATAACTTCTCTGGATTCCAGATTGCCCCCTCTGTCTTCGTCCTTTTAATTCTATAAAGACATATTTGCATAGGTATCTGTCTAGTCTTAAAGCTGTATGGTTGGATCCATGACCTTAAAGTGATACATGCTTCTTAAAATGAGAATACATCTAACGCTGATATTTGTATGCAGGTAAAAAACTGGGTCAAGGAATTGAGAAAAATGTTGGGAAACGAAATCTGTTTATGTATAGTTGGTAAGGCTGTTTTATTTTTTTTAATGCAGTCTGTTTTGAGTGGAAGAGTAATTTATTGTAAATGTGCAATTATTTAAACATTACCATGTTTACTTGCTTTTGTGATAATGGAACATAATCTTGCAGTACAGATGAGCCTCCTACCAAATGTGAACTCAACAGATACTATATATTAATGATACCTAAACTCTTAAGTATATGCAAGATTTGGAGTGGAAAGAGAAATTAACTTTAGCTCCCTCAGTATGTATTAAGGCCAAGGTCCATAAATGGACTTGGGTGTCATAACACTGAGCATTGGTGCATAACATTTTAGGTACCTAGAAAATCATAGGAACAACACTGAGATTCATAAGCCTGAGTTAGGTGCCTAGACTCCCTAATCAATGAATGAGGAGATGGATGCCTTAGAAAGCAATCCACAAAAGCTAGCTCGCTAGGTGAGGAGCCACTTAAGCTAGCCAATGGGAGACCCCGAAAAGAGTAGGTTGTTCTAAGCATTGCTATCTCCAAGAGAGGGGCGGCCTAAATTTGGGCCATTGGGAGGTACTTATCTCTGCTTAATCTGTAATCCACCTGACTCCAAGAGACAGGTTCAGGATTAGGTACCTCAGGTGTTACTTGTGGAAGTGAGTTAGGTGCCTGTCTTACCCCACATAAAATGTCTGGAAGTGGTGGGCTGGCCACTTTATAACTTTTAGCCTGGTGGTTAGAGCACTTGCCTAGGGTGTGGGAGACCCAGGTTAAATTCCCTCCCTCTGCCAGAGGGGGGAGGATTTGAACAGGGGTCTCTCCCACTTCTGAGTGCTCTAACCACTGAGCTGAGATTTTCAGATGTGGGGCTTCCCCATCTCTCCTGTTGGAGCATTCCACTGTGAATAAATGGAAAATAGTTGGCCCAAGAGAATGGGAATGAATCTAGTCTGGTGGTTAGGATGCTTATCTGAGAGGTGGGAGACCCAGGGTTTAGTTCCCCCTGCTCCAGTTACTTTCGTTATTTATCCAGTGGAACAGCTTCAACAGACTCCATCTTTGTCTCCCAGTGACTGAGCTGTGGGACACTCATGTGAGTGTACTCTCCTGTGAGGTGGGAGACCCCTTCCCTCTTTTCTTATTGTCACTAAGCAGCGAGGGGAATTGAAGCTGGGTCTCTCACCTCTGAGGTGAGTGCTCTAATCACTGGGCTAAAAGTCATAAGGTGGACACCTCTTCCTCTGGTGGTCACACTTTTTGAATGGACTCCGATCCAGCAGGCAGCTTCTGAGCATGTCTCCTGGATCAGGCCCTGCATATGAAAGAGGCAGGTGAATGCTCTTCCCCAGTTCATGGACACTCTGGAGCTCAGGCGGGAGCTAGGTGTCTGGACACCTAGAGGAAGGCCGCAGTGTGCATGACCAAAGGCAGGAAAATAGGCACTAGGAAAACTTTGTTTGTTTTACCCTGAAAACTTAGGTACTTAGAGTTATTTGGTGCCTACAGGGTTTGGCAGGAGTTTTGTAGTTCACAGTGGAGCCTAAAATTGGGACTTAGGGGTGCCAATGTATCCTTGTGGATCCCGTCCTATATCTGTGTGAAAGGGGGAAAATCTTTATATAATGCTAACCCTTAACATGTAAAACATTTTAAGGAAAATCAGCTTGATGTTAGATTGTTTGAAGGTGGTCTTTGGAAAGTGATAGGAAGAAAGATCCATAGTCTCTAGACTTTTTCTTCAGATCTTTGCAGTGTGTGTAGAACAAACTAAAGACTGGTGTCTCACTCTGACAGGTAACAAAATAGACTTGGAAAAAGAGAGGCATGTTTCAGTTCAAGAAGCAGAAACGTAAGTTTGTTTTTTCTTTTCTTTGTTAAATAAACTGACTGTGACTTTAAATTAGTTAAATCAATTCTGCTATAATTAGTGCCTTTATCACAAGACTAAAGAAGCAGTAGTGCTTTTAGTGAACATTGTAGCTAATTACCACAGCTTTTGTATTATCTGCCAGAATTACTGCTATAGCTAACATTCCATCCATGTTCCACTCCACACATGTATTCAAGGATTTACAGAGCTTCAGAATTATACAAAACACTTAAATTACAGTATATTCTGTAGTAAACATAGCTTCTGAAGTGGTTTTTTAAAATAGTAGATTCTCCCTGTACTGCTTTCAGTGATGCTTCTGATTCTACACTAGTTATAGAATGGTAGGACTGGAAGGGACCTTAAGAGGTCATCTAGTCCAGTCCCCTGCACACATGGCAGGACTACATATTATCTAGACCATCCCTGACCAGGTGTTTGTATAATCTGCTCTTAAAAAAATCTCCAGTGATGAAGATTGCACAACTTCCCTAGGCAGTTTATTCTAGTGCTTCACCACCATCCTGACGGGAAGCTTTTCTAATGTCCAGCCTAAACCACCCTTGCTGCAATTTAAGCCCACTGCTTCTTGACCTATCCTCAGAGGGTAAGGAGGACAATTTTTCTCCCTCCTTGTAACAACCTTTTTATGTACTTGAAAAGAACATAAGAATGGCCATACTAGGTCAGACCAAAGATCCATCTAGCCCAGTATCCTGTCTTCCAACAGTGGCCGATGCCAGGTGCCCCAGGGGAAATGATCAGGACAGGTAATCATCAAGTGATCCATCCCCTGTTATCTATTTTCTAAAAGGTGGGTTTGGGGTTTTTTGCACGCAATATACAAGAGTGGCATCAAATTTAAATAGCAAAGTTTAATGTGGTAAATATACAAATCAAAGTATGGAGGATATTTGTCTTACAAAGAATATTGTATACTTCAAAGTATGAAGGCGTGAAAGGATTTTTGATTTCTTAAACATTCCATGTGGTCTCATAAGTAAAAGCTTTTTCTGTATTTGCACCTACATACAGGTATGCAGAATCAGTGGGAGCAAAACACTATCATACTTCAGCCAAACAAAACAAAGGAATTGAGGAACTCTTCCTTGACCTCTGTAAAAGTAGGTTTTGCATTTGCTGTGGTGAGCTTACACTGGTACAAGTTGATGGAAAAAGCCCTCATCAGAATAGTCCTTTTAGATAATGGGTTGGAAGATGGGTTTCATAGATACTAAATTAAACTACAATAGAGTAGGTAAAACGTCAGTCTTATGAATGATCAGTTAAGTGAACTAATCTTTTGATGCCAAACTTTCTATTGCTGAATGTCTTCAGTCCTTGAGCCAATGTTCAAGCTGCTGCAGGTTTCAAAAGACTGGCACCAAATCTTAAAGATTAAAAAATCAGGCACACAACAAGTGTATGCAGTGCATATTATTGAATGATTATATTACCATGTGCACTGTACCTGTTGTAATTTTGAGACATTCAATTGTCTGAACTCAATCCTCAATTAGTTGTTAAAATAGGGGTTCTAGTGTACAAAGTAAAAATGAAAAGTAAGTTTAAGGCTTGTGCAGGCTATTTGGAATATAGTGTTTGACATTACAGTAAACTATTTTAAACATTCTTATACATCTGCACTCTGTCCAAGGTCTCTCCTTCACCCTATCTGAGCACTGGTTGTGTTTATGTACTTTTTCCTGTTTTCAACCACTTTCCTCTTCCATTTTTCCTATGACTATTTATTTCTCTTCCTTCCAATCCTCCATCCCTTCCAATCCTCCATCCCCTCCAATCCTCCATCCCCCAGAAACTTGGCTTCAGAACTCTGATTTGAAGTTCTCTATTCACTGGCTGTCCAGAGTCAACTTGGAGTTTATTGCACAGCTCTAAAACCACATTCCAAATAGTCTGGATTGGAATATAGCTGCCTTACTTCCTGCATCTATGAATTCTTTATGAACACCTGTGTCTTAAACCTTCAAAGGAGCCAAATTAGGAAGGAAACCTATCTAGAATCATTCAGCTGTCTGCTGTTGCTTTCCTTTATTTGTAGAATTTTCAACAGTAACTTTTTGTTCCTATGTACAGGCTCTAGTGCAGTAGTTAATATGGGTGAGAGAGGTCATTTATTTAGGCCTAAATAGTCTTGTAACTCAACTACTGAGCACCCAAATGCTCTTATTGAAGTCCAATTAAACCTGCAGAACACCCAGCATTTCTGGGACCTATATATGGTTTAGGACTTTAAATGTAGCAACCTGTTTTAAAATGTTCATCTGTGGTATCAGCTGGATCACTTAAAAAAATCACTTGAATGTTGAAAAATTTCAGTTTGCTTTCATCTTGTATTACTAAACGTAATCAGGTTGATAGCTCTCTGTGCATTGAGATTAAGTAGCTTGTTGAATTCAAAGCTTTGAAATATTTGGAAATTGTAATGGAATGTCATCCTGATTTGAGTTCTTATTTTCCAGGAATGATAGAAACTGCTCAAGTGGATGAAAGAGCAAGAGGCAATGGTTCCAGCCAGTCAGGAACTGCAAGGCGGGGTGTACAGATTATTGATGATGAGCCACAAGTGCAGAGCAGTGGAGGGTGCTGTTCTTCTGGATAACTGTATAAAACTGGATTATTGCCCCCTCAACATGAAGACTGCCATATTTCAAGTCATGCATTCTTTACCAATGGAGTAATAGAATTAACAGTATTGAAAAATAATCACTTATAACACTGCAGAGACCTCAAGTGCTAAACTAGTGGAGTCTGAGACCAGAGAATTGGCATTTTCTACAGTGGTTAACAAAGCAATTACCAATGGCCTTTTTACATATTTTTCTTTAATGAGGAATAATATGCATGTAGAAAAGACCTACTTAAAGGCTTCATTTATATTCTTTTAAATCAGATCATTATTTAATAACTTATATACATTATTGGAATGATATACATTTTTGCAGCTGTTTGTATTTTGTGGTAGATTCAACTATATCACTTCTAAACTGCAAACTATTTTTTTTTTTTTTTTTTAATTAGCAGATACCTGAACTACTATTTTTGCAGGGCTTACACAAGCCCATAACTGTCAACTACTTTGATATACTATATATTCATTCTGTATGCCAAGCTGGTAAATACATTGTAAATTACATATTAAATATTTTATCTGCTTTTACAAGTGCAGGTGTAGAAATACATACATCAGCCTTGTCCGTGATTGTCAAGTGAATAACAATTGGTGAAAAGATGCAAGTTTTTCATTTGTACTTTGTCAGATTGCTCATTTCTTCACCTGCTCTTCCTGCAGACTCCTAACAAGTTTTTTGGTGTATTCAGTTACACAGTGCTCTTCAAAAGTCTCTTCCTGGCAAGCAGCAATATGCTACAGAGCACCTGTGACAGGGAGGGAGTGCTTCCTTAAACTGCAGTTAACCCAGAGGGACTTGAGTCCCAGATGAACAGTGGAGCACATTGCCATCTCAAGTCTGCAATTGCTTCATCCTCTCCCTAGTGTCCAAGGAAGCTTAATCTTAAATAAATTAGCCCTTTGTTTACTGGCTACCAGATGGACAATGTTTGTGAAAAGTTATATTGGTACCCTTGCCTCCCAAGACAGCATTTTTTAAACTTTAATGAGCACTAGTTCATACTACAAAGCTTGAGTGAACAAGTAAATGAAATTTAACTTTCCTGAATTACTTTTGATTTTGAGTGGTTTATTGACTATAAATGTAAGATGTAAAAACTTACAAGATGCAGTGTAACTATAGGAACACTAGAAAGGACTTGAATTATATTCCTGCTTTGCTGCTTTTGTAAAGCTTGGTGAAGACTACTTTAAGGTTTTGGGCAGAGATATATTTGGAAATATTAAAAGTGTTTAAAAAAAATTACCTGCAGAAGGAACACATGGTGGCAATTAAAACTTAAACTGTTGTGCTCTGATTCTTTTTACACACAACTTGTCATGTTTGGAAACAGTAAAAGTGGTGTCTGACAAAATAGAATATTCTTTGGCTTTCCTTTTTCTCAAGGGCAGAATGAGTGAGTATCACTTAAGAATTGCAAATGTACTGAAAAGTGTGGGAAATATCTATTATACAGTATAGGTGATGGCAAATCCATTTATACTACAATAAGAATAAACTGAATATCCTCAGTTTATTCCTTTTTCCCTTGCCCCAAAATGATAGAATTTAGTTTAAGTACTTCATCGTAAAAAGTAGGAATTTACATTTCCACAATCCAATCTTAGCCACCGTGGGCTTAAACCTGACAGACACATCCAATTAGGTAACTTTTCAAACATTGTGTTAATGGCTTATACATCTTAACTAGCAAGAAAACATAGCATGCTATTGCCTGGCCTCTGTAAATGACTGTGTGGAAAATATTAATGAAAAGTCTGATCACAAGACTTGAATATTCTGTTAAAAGACCATGTAAACTAGTTGCACCACAAAACCATATTACTATGTTGAAATAAGTGTACATAATTCTATATCAGTAGCTCAAAATACTAAAGGAGTTACCTTTTGATACCAGTGCATGTGTCTCTGTCACTGTTCTTTCCTCACATTAGTTGGGAATAAATTTAACAGGGTTAATGTATGGATCATTTAAAAATACTTTTAAACTCCCTATTTGCTCTCCTTCTGCATCTTGTTTCATTTCCATAAATAAACTTATACAGGAAAACATAACTGTGTAACATAACATTAGCTCAGTGCTGACTGCAGCATCCTTTCCTTAAGAAGAAAGGAGATACTGTCATGTTTCAGATGTGAGTGCTGTTCCACAAATGAATCAATTGACTTAAATCGTACACTCATTTGGAAGACACATATGAAACTCCTCTTCCATGTCTGTCTGTAAAAGCTCTCCAAGTCTTCGAATTGTCTCACATTACTATCACATTCCAGTGTAGAGGCACCACCTCAAGCCAAATCTTTGAACCAGGAACTTGAATTACTTTTGGTACAGATTCCTTTCATGTTGTCTCCAACTACCATTCCTAACCCTTCTGGAAATGTGTAACATACAACTTTAAATACATAACTCAAACTAGAATGAACAAAGACTCCTCACTTCAGTAATTGCTTCTGCACAATTAAAGCTTGGAGCTATGGTGACTAGCATTATTGCAATTTTAATACCAATAGAAGTTACCTTTCTAATAGAGGCTCAATGAAACTGTGCAAGGCCAAATTCAAAATCTAACCAGTAAATAGAAATACTTCTGTATGAAATGCAAAGTGGAATGTTTTACCTTCCATGTCAGGGACAATTTGAATTTAGCAGGGTGCAGAAAAGCATTCTGTATTTATGTGGATAAAGCTTGGAAGGGATTTTAAACCCTCTAACTTTGGTGTGTAAGCCAATATCTAGTTAACAAGGCATAAATTGAAAACTTACCTGTACATTATCTCAAACTGCCTATAGTTAAATAACTGCAACTGGTCTTTGTCAAAGGGAAGGATATACTAGACTAGATGGACTACTAGTCTGACTGACAATTCCTGTTGTCTCTCCAGAAACCCTTTATGTATATGAATGTCTGAAGCAGTTGATCTCTGTGAGGTAGTAGTGTTATGTCTTGCTGTGCTCCTGGTAGTTTGATGAGAGCTAGCATGTGTCTAAACAATAGTGTAGCTGTGGTAGCACAGGCACTAATGCCATAGCTTCACTCGGCAGAGTACAAACCCACCTGGAGCCAATGGGTCTGTACTCAGCATAGCTAAGCTGTGTAGCTGCTGCAGCTACACTACTGGATTGGGAGCCCTCCAAAAGCCAGCTGCCAGAGGGGGATGGTGACCTTGCAACTTTTAGAGTGAGGATTAGAGTATTTCCCTGGGATGTGAGAGACTCAGGTTCAATTCCCTCCTCTCTGCCAGAGAGGGAGAAGATTTAAAAAGGGATCTCCTACTTCTCAGGAAAGTGCTCTAACTAGTGAGCTGTGGGATATTCTCATATGGGGCTCCCTCAGTTTCTCCTGTTGACTCTGTTCCACTGTGGATTAATAATGAAAGTCATTGGAGGAGGGGAACTGGATCCTGAGTCTCCAATCTCCCAGCTGGGGGCCCTAACCACTGGATTGCAGAATCATACTCTTGCTTAATGACCAGGAACGTTCCATTGGCCAGAGAGCAAGAGAAACAAGCTTAGGTGCCTAAGATGCCTGATGCCAGGCAGTGGGTTCCTATCAGCCCTAGCAGTGCCTTCCCAAAAGTGGGGGGACTAGGGGCCAGGGCCCCCACCCATTCTGTGGCCCTGCCCTTTCCACCCAAGCCCCCATCCCTGGTCAAGCTGGAGAAGGCCAGGAGCCACGGACCCTCCACTTGCCTGGGGTGGGGGGGCCTGAGAGCAGCCCCCTGCCCTGTGGGCCCACCTGCACAGAGCAGATGGAGGATTCACAGCTTCTCACCTCTGCCCGTGCAGCTCTTACCCCAACCCAGCTCTAGATGGGGGACGGGGCCTTGGAGCCACAGTCCAACCATGGTAAGAGCCTTGCGGCCCGGCAGCTGTGTGGAGACGTGGACCCTCCACATGCCCTGGGGAGCGGGCCCAGGGGTGGGTATGCAGGCCGGAGGCTGCTCTAGGCAGGTGGAGGATCTGCAGCATGGTACCCCCTTCTGCCCAGGCTCCCAGGCTGGGCTTCAGTTGCCGGCTGGCCAGGGCCTTGGGGGGATGCAGAGAGGTGGAGGCAGGTGTGCCTGTCCCCTGTGGCAAAAAGTGGATGAGCCAGGCCTGTTCACTTTTAAAATGTGGGAGGTCCCTGGCCCTCCCTATTCTGGTGCCAGTGGTTCCTGTTCATCGATTGCTAAGCAGAAATAGGTGTCTCTGCAGCCCAGACTTAGGCCTCTGTCTCCAAGAGACGGGTAGGACTTAGCACACACATCTCATCAGCATATCCCATCAGCTAGCGTAGGCGTGGTGCTGCCTAGCGTACTGGCTTTTGTGGATTGCATTGTAAGGTGTCTGTCTCTTCCCATGAGTCCACAGTGCTGGGACGCTGAGCACAGCAATGCCTACATTTCTTTGCGGACCCCACCCTAGGAGAAGACACTTAAAGACTGACTGGAGGTCAGCTACTTCCTGGATTGGAGCTGAACACAGTACAGTTGTTTTGAGAACATCATCCTCCCTCTTCATACAAGTGTCACAGACTTCAGTTGTTGCTGTTTAGGAACAGTATCTTTCTGCTTTGGTTGTCTGAACTGGAGCAAATATGAAGGTATGAAAAGTTCTATAACAGTCACATGTGGTGACATTTTTAGTAAGGCATGCAACAACTCACTTGCGTGCCTTAAGTGGGCCAAAATGGTATCCTCCATGCAGTGTGACCTTGCACATAGCACAAGGTCTACAAAATGGCATCCTCCATGGGGTCTGTCAAGGCTGATTCCCCACTCTGGCACATTGAGTGCAGAAGGTGGGGGCCCGCAAGGATTCTAAAAATTAATACTGGCCACTCCAGGCTGGTATTAAACTCCCAAGGTTACGGTTTTTCTCTGACCTTGGATGGGTAGATGCTGCCACCACCCAAGTGCAAAAAAACCCAAACCCATTAGACCCAGGAAGGCATACTTGGGAATTCCTTCCTGTGGGGTACCCTCAAGCTCTTTCACCTCCCCTCTCCCTGTGTGCGGGAAGAGCTGAGAAAGAAAACAAAGGAAATCAGCTGTTGCCACCAGCTATTTAAACAACATGTGCGCAAACTTTTTAGGACACCAAAATTCCAATCCTGTTCTTAAAAAAGGTAAATTTTATTAAAAACAAAAAGAAAGAAAATATATCTGGATCTTAGGTTTTTGCTAGATTTAAAAATCCCACTTACAAAAATTAAACATCAAGAATAACCTTCTTGAGGTCCAGCTTAAAGGTTACAAGCAAAACAAAAGCATTTGAGTTAGCATAGAAGAGTCCACTAGCCATAAGAAATAAACCTAATTGCATCTTTCTAAACATTCTGGATCTACTTACACATCGGGGGGTGAGGGTGGGGGTCAAATAAGTAGTTCTAGGTATGATCTGATGATTTAACTTTCTCATAGCATAACTGCTGCCCTGTTCCCCTCTCCCCCAGAGAACAACAACCACCGACCAAGGGAAAGTTTTTTCCCAATTTTAAAAAGTTCTAGCCCTCCCGTTGGCTCTTTTGGTTAGGTGCCCACTCCCTTCCTTTACCTGTGAACTTTTTTAACCCTTTACAAGTAAAGCAAGCAGCGAACAGCCACCAGCAGGGATTTCATAGCTAACTGGCCTTTTATGGATTTCCATAAAAGGGAGCTCCCCCCCCCCCCCCCCCCCGCTTCATTTATCACAGGGTCGAGTCAGAATTGTCCCACAGGCCGCCAGTTTGACTGCACACAGCTGATTGAGCATGCAGGGCATGCAATGTGTTCCTTGCATATATAAACAGCAGGCCACTGGTCTATGGTGATGTCTAGATATGTCTTGGTGAGTGACTGTCAGCACTTGTGAGTCATCAACATGCATACCCAGGCTCAGTTTGTGATAGGCTGGCCTTTGCAGGCCTACAGCATGGCTGATTTACACATGAGTGCCAGGCCCTATGAAATCAAGCATTTCCAGACTCAAAGTGACTTCTATCAGTGAAGCACATTTTCCCCTCTCTCCTCCAAGCAGTCAGATGGTTACCAAAGCAGGATGGGACATATAGTTCTCCTACCTCAGCATGTAGCCCTAGCCATTTAATCAAAGAGGACCGTTTGCCACATTTGCAAGGCCAACATGCCAAAAGTGATTCCCCACCCTCGAAAGCCTTTCTTCGCCTTTGGGGAATACTTGGATGAGGAAAAGTTCCAGTCCAGAATTAGGGTATGTCTACACTACGAGACTAGTTCGATTTTTGTGAAACCGAACTTGTGAACCCGATATTTCCCGGTCGATTGTTCGAATCCACACCAGGGATCTTTATTCGAATTTCCGAGTCCACAGTACGGGGGCAAGCGTCGACATTGCAAGCGGTGCACTGTGGGTAGCTATCCCACAGTTCCCGCAGTCCCCCCTGCCCACTGGAATTCTGGGTGTAGCCCCCAGTGCCTTGTGGGAACGAAATTGTGTCAAGGGTCGGTATACGTAAATTTCATCACTCGACCCACACTTCCGCCTTCCCTACGTGAAAGCGCCGGCGGGTAATGAATTCACGCCCTTTTCCTGTGGCTGATAGTTCGGATGCCACAGGACAGTGAGCATGGAGCCCTCCGCGATTATCGCTGATGTTCTGTCCGTAGCCAACACCTCGCGCCTTATAGCGCACCTTTTCCAGACTCAGATGCAGAGAAATCGGGAGAGGAGACAACGGAAGCTCCGGGAGTACTTGAACTCTGAGAGGGGCATGGATCTCTTGCAAAGCGCTGGACCCCGGCCCCTAGACATCATGGTGGCAATGGGTCATGTTGATCCTGTGGAACGGCGATTCTGGGTAAGGGAAACAAGCACTGACTGGTGGGACCGCATAGTGTTGCAGGTCTGGGATGAGTCCCAGTGGCTGCGAAACTTTCGGATGCGTAAGGGCACTTTCATGGAACTTTGTGAGTTGCTGTCCCCTGCCCTGAAGCGCCAGGACACCCGGATGCGAGCAGCCCTGACTATCCAGAAGCGAGTGGCCATAGCCCTGTGGAAGCTTGCAACCCCTGACAGCTACCGGTCAGTAGCGAACCACTTTGGAGTGGGCAAGTCTACCGTGGGGGTTGCTGTGATGCAGGTAGCCCATGCAATCGTTGACCTGCTGCTCCACAAAGTAGTGACCCTTGGAGACGTGCAGGCGATCATAGATGGCTTCGCTGCGATGGGATTCCCAAACTGCGGTGGGGCCATAGATGGGACACACATCCCTATCCTGGGACCGGAGCACCAGGGCAGCCAGTACATTAACCGAAAGGGCTATTTTTCTATGGTACTGCAAGCATTAGTGGACCACAAAGGACGTTTTACGAACATCAATGTTGGGTGGCCAGGAAAGGTTCATGATGCTCGAGTTTTCAAAAACTCTGGTCTGTTTAGACGGCTGCAACAGGGGGTTTATTTCCCGGACCACAAAATCACTGTTGGGGATGTGGAGATGCCAACAGTGATCCTAGGGGACCCTGCCTACCCGCTAATGCCATGGCTCATGAAGCCATACACGGGAGCCCTGGACACTGAAAAGGAGCTCTTCAATTACCGCCTGAGCAAGTGCAGAATGGTGGTGGAGTGTGCCTTTGGCCGTCTCAAAGCCAGATGGCGAAGCTTACTGACTCGCTCCGATCTCAGCCCTAAAAATATCCCCATTGTGATTGCAGCGTGCTGTGTGCTCCACAATCTCTGTGAGATCAAGGGGGAGACGTTTATGCAGGGCTGGGAGGTTGAGGCAAATCGCCTGGCAGCAGATTACGCTCAGCCAGACACCAGGGCGATTCGAAGATCACAGCGGGAGGCGCTGCGCATCCGGGAAGCTTTGAAAGCTCGCTTCCAGACAGAGCAGGGTAACCAGTGACTGTTAAACTTCCGTAAACAGATACTGAACCTTCCCCTGTTTCTTTACACAGGTCCCGTTGCCCATCCTCTCCCATTACCAACCCCCTTCCCCCTCCTTGGATCAACGCTGTAAAGTCACAATAAAGGAAACATTTTTTTATTTGAATCATTTCCTGTACTGGTTAGTGGGTTATGGTTTTCACCGTGGAGGCATACGGCGGTTGGGGAGCGGGTGGGGTGTGGGAAAGTACCCTTCAAAGGGGAATGACATGATCCTGGCCACAGAGCAGTCCTAAGTGCTGGACTGCTTGGTTAAAGGGACCATTAACCTCTCCTAATCGCATGTGTGTGTGGTGGGGTCTCTGTGACTTTTCCGTTGTGAATATCGGCTACGGATCCCCCGGTGCATTGATCTATCCAGCAGGCTACTGTCAGCCGCTACAGATCAGCGGCCACCCTCCCCAAACAGACAGCGAACCACCCAACCCCCAACCCCACGTATAGAACCTAGAAACCTACACACAGAAGGAAAGGTGTGCTTACTGCATGCAATTTTTACTGTGCTTGTCACTTCATCTGTTACCCTGTCTGCACCCTCGTTTGTGCTCCCGTCCTCTGCACTTACAAACCCTGTTAACCAATACCCAGAGATACAAACGGTCCCATTTAAAACACTCAGGGAAACATCAGTGAACCAAAAAACCAGTTTTATTTAACAGAACATTAACTTAACATGGAACCTGGAAAGGGAGGTGTTCAGGGGTGCGGCTGGAGGGAGGGGAGGGAAAAATCTACGGTTTTGGGAATGACAGCCTTCTGCTACTGGAGCGGTCTGCAGGGGTGGAGTGAGTATTTCCACGCACCCTGCCTCCCCTTGTCCTAGTGACTTTTGGAGAGGAAACCACTGGCCTTGGTGGCGGGAGAGGGCGGCTGGAAAGAACATATAGAGGTGCTCTTTCCTCCTGTCTCCTGTCCTGGAGAACATCCACTAGGCGCCGGAGCGTGTCTGTTTGCTCCCTCATTAGTCCCAGCATTGTTTGGGTCGCCTGCTGATCCTCCTGCCGCCACCTGTCCTCGCGCGCTTCAGCCCTCTGCTCCCGTTCCCTGGCTGCTCGCTCGTACCGTGCGACGTCCTCTCTCCGCTGTGCTGCCTCCCTCTGTGACAACAGCATTAATTCAGAGAACATGTCGTCCCGGGTTCTCTTTTTTCGCCGCCTTATCTGGACTAGGCCATGGGAGGGAGAAGCACGGGTAGGGCGGGAGACACTCACAGCTGCGGGATAAAGGAAAGGGAGTGAATTCCTCAGAAAGATACTTTTTCAAGAACAATGACCATACTCTTTCTCCGTGAATAGGACCAAACACAGTGCCTATCACATGTAAACGTACTACAAGGTCAAATAGTATGCCTTAAGGCTGAGTGAGTGTCTGGGGTCCCGGTATACGGATCCCAGAAGCCTTGCCGTACAGAGAAAATCACCTCTCTGAAGACCATGGTAAGGTGATGAGTTAGGACTGCTGAGAGATTGCTTCACAGCAGTGCTCTACTCCCATGTCTCACTCAGTGTTCCTGGCGGCGGGCAGTAACTGCTGCTGGCCAAACCGACAATCTACAGCGGCTTTCCTAACACCCCCCCCCCCCAGTCCGTGTGGCCGCTCCCGGGAACCAAAAATGCCCGCGAACCGCTCAGCATGAACGGCTCGCCTACCCTTCCCCCCCCTCCGCGTGGCCGCTCCAGGGAACCAAAAATGCCCGCGAACCGCTCAGCATGAACGGCTCGCCTACCCTTTCCCCCCCTTCCGCGTGGCCGCTCCTGGTAACCTAAAGTCCCCGCAAACCGCTCGTCAGGAACGGGTCGCCTACCTTCCCCCCCCCTCCGCGTGGCCACTCCAGGGAACCAAAAATGCCCGCGAACCGCTCAGCATGAACGGATCGCCCACCCTTCCCTCCCCTCCGCTTGGACGCTCCCGAGAACCAAAAATGCCCGCGAACCGCTGAGCATAAACAGCTCGCCTACCCTTTCCCCGGCTTAGCGTGGCCGGTCCCCGGGACTGTCCCTACCCTCGCACCGATAAGTAGTAATGGTTTTGCTCCCGACTCCGTACCACCACTCGTTAACGTAAACAGCCGGGTGTCTTGCTTTAAGGGGAAAAGGAAGCATTCACTATATTAATTATACCACTCATTCAAACCAGGACCCCATGACTGATATCACTCTGATGAGGATTACCGAGACAGAGAAATACTGCATGCTGCGTCAATGCAAGCAAACCCCGGGGCCGTATGCTGCCATGCTATGCAAGGCAATGATACCAGAGTACCTGCAGCTTGCATGGCGCGGGAAAGTATCCTACCATGGAGGAGACAATAAGGCCGCTCTCCCAGTGAACGTGCTAAACAAGCTGTCACTGTACCTGCAGGAGAGCTTCGCGGAGATCTCTGCTGGTGATTACACCTCTATCCCCATACATATTGACAGACTTTTCGAATAGTTGCACGGGAAAGCGACTCCAAGGTGAAGCGCATAAGGCCAATGAAGCCACAGTTACAGAGCGCTAACACACCATACCTATTGTATTGGAAATAAATGTCTAACACACTGACCTGATGATCCTTCTCCTGATTCCTGGTCAGGAATGCTGGCTTGGGAGTGTTCGTAGGGCAGCGCAGTCAGGGTGAGGAATAGTTCCTGGCTGTCGGGGAAATCACCAGTGAGACCGCTTTCTAGTGCCTCGTCCTCCTGCCCTCCTTCCTCTTCTTCGCCGTCCGCGAAAACCTCCTCCGACGTGGCCGTAGAATGGACCCCGTCGTCGGAGTCCACGGACACTGGTGGGGTAGTTGTTGCCGCACCACCGAGCATGGCATGCAGTGCCTCGTAAAATCGGCAAGTCTGGGGCGCTGAGCCGGAGCGTCCGTTGGACTCCTTGGTCTTTTGGTACGCCTGCCGCAGCTCCTTGATTTTCACGCGGCACTGCGTGGCATCCCGGCTGTATCCTCTCTCCGTCATAGCCTGGGAAATCTTTTCGTAAATTTTGGCATTCCGTCTTTTTGAACGGAGCTCGGCTAGGATTGATTCGTCGCCCCACACAGCGATGAGATCCAAAACCTCACGATCACTCCATGCTGGAGCTCTCTTTCTATTCAGCGATGGCATCGAAAGCACTGCTGTAGAGCTCTGCATCGTTGCCAGTGCTGCTGAGCTCGCCACGATGTCCAAAGAGGAAATGGGATTCAAAATGGCCACACAGGAAAAGGGATTCAAATTTTCCCGGGGATTTCTGTGAGTGGCAGGTCAGAGCATCCGAGTACAGATTACTGCCCTGAGCGTCCACCGAGTGGTGCACTGTGGGATAGCTCCCGGAGCTATTAGCGTCGAATTCCGTCCACAGTACCTAGCTTTCGACATGCCCATTTCGAATTTGGCGCTACTCCCCTCGTCGGAGTGGAGTACAGAAATCGATTCAAACAGCCCTTAATGTCAAAATAAACCGCTTCCTAATGTGGACGGGTGAGGGATTAAATCGAGTTAACGCTGCTAAATTCGACATAAAGTCCTAGTGTAGACCTGGCCTTAGACTTTCTGGTGAACAGTACTGGGAGGACACCTGCCTAATAGTAGAAGGTGAGGAGGAGAATGTTTTAAGGGCAATTAGTAGTTGAATAGTCTTAGCATTGCTAACACAGGAATTGCTCACAGAACTAGCTTCAGCTATGTGATATAATGCATTAATTTTTGGAAAGCACTGTAAACAATGCCAGCAAAAGGAATGATTTCATGTTAATAGAACTAAGATCACAACAGAACCTTAGAATGCACCTGCATTATACTTACACTGTCATAATTCCAGCTGAACACAGTACATGTATGCACTTTTAAAATTACATGTTGGCCCAAAGTACTTCTTGACACAGATTTAAAAGTTTACATAGTATTTATATATGTAATCCTTCTGCCAGGTGGTGTCAGCAGCAGCAAGGACTGTGTTCAATATCTAGGGTTCCTCTTAACAATACAAAACAGAACCGGCTTGAGCCCGCCCCCACTAATCTGGGAACATTAAACATCCCGGGGTGTCTCTAAGGGGCAATACTTCTCCACACGCAAGCACTGAGTCTGTTTATAGCAAAAGAGAACGTTTATTAAAAGGGAAAGGAAACCCAGCATTAATTTGGGAAAACACCACAACCACTTTCAAAAGCATGTAACCATAAGCACACACCCACCCCATGGTGCGTTGGGCAGTGTCCTTTGCTTCAGTTTCCCACTTTGCATTGTGAAAGTGAGATGAACAAATATCCCTTTACCACCCCACTCCCCTTTCCATGTGCTGCACCCCACTCACAGCTGCTTGCTGTGGCTGTTATCTCTGCCACTGCCACCTCTGCTGCTCAGCTCTGACTCTGTCATCACTAGGGCCCTACCAAATTCACGGCCAGGAAAAACCGTGAAATTTGGTCTCCTCCTGTGAAATCTGGTCTTTTGTGTGCTTTTACCCTATACTATGCAGATTTCACGGGGGAGACCAGCGTTTCTCAAATTGGGGGTTCTGACCCCAAAAAGAGTTGCAGGGGTTCACAAGGGTACTTCTGCGCATGCTGCCTTCAGAGATGGGCGGCTGGAGAGTGGCGGCTGTTGCCGGGCACCCAGCTGTGAAGGCAGCGCTCTGCCAGAAGCAGCGCAGAAGTAAGGGTGGCCTTCAGAGCTGGGCAGCCAGAGAGTGGCGGCTGCTGAACGAGAGCCCAGCTCTGCAGGCAGCAGATCTGCCTTCAGACCTGGGCCCCCAGCCAGCAGCCACTGCTCTCCAGCTGCCCAGCCCTGAAGGCAGCGCCACTGTCAACAGCATCACAGAAGTAAGGGTAACAGTACCACAACCCCACCCCTACAATAACCTTGCAAAAAAACCCCCACACCCCCCGCACATACACACAACTCCTTTTTGGGTCAAGATCCCTACAGTTACAACACCATGAAATTTCAATTTTAAGTATCTGAAATCATGAAATTTATGATTTTTTATATTTTATGACAGCGAAATTGACCAAAATGGATGGTGACTTTGGTAGGACCCTGGTCATCACTGCTGCTGCTTGCTGATCACTGTGCTTCTGCAATGTCGTGTTAGGTTCTACCACTTAGATCATCTCAGTGATTTCACTGGGTAGCTGGAAACCACACTGCTAGTGCAGTCTCTGCAGTGTCTTTCACTGCTCCCACACCAACTCCAAGGCTTAGCCCCTAGATCTAATCCTCAGTAAGTTTAGCTCCAGTGATCACAGAACAGAAACAAGGATTGTCCCTTGAGTCTGATCATCTCTGTGTTTAAACACTGAGGAGAGCATCTAGGACTCTTTAAGCAAAGTCTACACCACTACATAGAAACACCCACCTCTACCCCCTCTTTTTTTTATTAGAATTGGGCATTGCTATCCCTGGGTGATCCCCCTCCCCTCAATCAGGGCAGGCTAAGTACAGTTCTGCAGCTCTTTATTCATACAATAAGGATAGCAACATTTCATCACCCCTGCATTCAATATTAAAGTGAATTGTAACCCAAAATCTGCCAAAATCAATCACTTTGGCAAAGGAGCTCAGTCTGTTACATACCCAGGCAGAGTAGGTGTGTCCATGCAAATATGGTCTGTCTGAAGTCTTTCCCACCCGGTTCATTACTAGATGTCATGGGAAAGCTCGTTCAGAACTCGCTTATATATACTACCAATTCAAAAAAAAATTTAAAGCATTTTTATATTAGTTTCTCTATAAACCATGTGGCATACATAGAATCATACTAGAACTGCATGAAGGTTTTATTGGTGCGCATTTGGGATGACCTACATGCCCCCAGTCATTGTTTTATGTGTGAGGAAATCAAATATCACAAACCAATGTCAATAAAACTTTTATGCTGCACCATGTAATTTATTATCTAGCACAAGCTATCTAGAATGTATTAAAATAAAAGTTTTTTTGAACTTTTTAAAATGCCATCTACTAGGCTATAAGATCTGTTTAGGAGAGGTTTAATAAAAAAGTGAGAGGCTGATCGTGAGTCAAGAAGATAGATGAAATCCCTATCCACAAAATTATTTTAGATTTATAATCCATAGAGATGAGCCTAAACCAAACTCTGAATGTCTAGGAACATTGGGGATGTTTTTTTGAAATCTAAATTTGTATTTTGCAAAGGTCTGAAACCCTAGATCCAAACTTGGGGGCATTTGAAATTCAAATCTGAGTTTTGTGGCTTGGGTCCAAGTCTGGTGGTAATTAACTTTTAAAGTTAAACTAGAGTAGCTTGCTCCAGTATTTAGTGAGACAATTAAGCAGTTATAAGTCTCTTGTGGCTTGCCATTTTTTCTCAGTGATGACAGCAGACTGTGAGTAGTTGCTTGCTTCCTATAGTATTTAAAAACATCTATTAATTCTTTTATTCCATCACATTGTTCCTGTCACTCTACTGCTTGACTCATAGTCAGCCAGTCCTCCACCTTCAATCCTCTCTCAAACAGATGTAATCATTTCTACCCTTATCCTCTCCCAGGTTTCAAGTCAGGTGAGGAAAAGGAGTTTTGTAATACATTAAAAGGTCATGGAAAATAAACAAGCTGTTAGCAATGGAATGGAATTTCCAGAAGAGATGGGATGGTGCAGTGAAAAGTAACAGGGTTAGCAAGAAAAGTGTAAGAGAGAGGTAAGGGAGGGGTGTTTGGGACCAGAAGTAGAATAGTTGTCACTGGCAGCTATAAAGAGGACTAAACAGCAGTGAGATGACAGTAAGTGAGAATGGAAGAAAGGGAGAGGGGGAGGTCATGAGAGCAGAAGGCAGAAGTGGGATGGAAAGAGAAAGGCAAGTAAGGGGTCTGACACTGGGCTATTGAAGCTAGGAAAGCCAGCTCTGCAGCCTCCAGAGCTATTGGGACCTGGTGGAGTTGCTAGGTTATCATCTAATGATGGTAATTAGATTATTCGGGTAGACTCCTGTAAACTGGTCTCCTAGGTTACTCGTCCTCAGTGAGTTACCTGTTGTTTTAATAAAGATAGAGGCAACCATTAACTGTGTGAACAGAATTCCAGAGACAATACCAACACATTTAAAAATTGATTAGCCTAGACCAGGGGTCTCAAACACGTGGCGGCCCGCCATAGGCGCCAACTCCACTGGCAGCCAAGCTCCAAACATTACTGAGTGTTTATATTTTATTAAAACCCCTCTTTGCATTACAGTTTTTCAAAAGTTAATACATTGACTTTTAATAGAATACTATATTACTCTTCATTTTTTTCATTTTTGACTTTACTTTTGTATCATTGTATGAAAAGGTTTCAGTGATGTGCTCCTCGGGCCAATTTACTAGTTCTCATGTGGCCCTCGTGGTGATTTGAGTTTGAGATCCCTGGCCTAGACAGTGAGATGAATGATACTTTCATTGGTGAAATGGATATAGTTCACTTATTTTGTGGGGCTCGCTCTATCGTTCCTGTTGAAACTGTTCCAGTGTGGATATATAATGAATGCATGATTGGAGCAGGTGGCTGGACCTGGGGTTGTTATACCAATAAAATAAAAACCAGCAGGATCTTATTAAAGGGGATAAGACAAAATGTCACATTTATTGTGAATACAAAAAGAATCATAGTAAGCAATCAGTTATAGCTATAACACTTCATTCAGTTTCACATTCATTCACACACACACACAGGTTCTGCATAGATGTCATAGTTACCAGCCTAGAAGTTGCTCATGCCAAGTTACTGGCCAGGTAACTTGGGCATGCGGGTGGAGCAGAGTCCTTGTCAGATGCATCTGATGCTCCTGGAGGGTGGTAGCAGAACCAGACTCAAAGTCCTCAGTCTTTAGAGTCCATTCTTATAGGAATTAATTCCTATGTTAGTCTATGGGAACTGTTTCATCCTGCTGTTGCTGACTCAATCAACAGATGACACATTCCTGATGTTTGTTTTTCTCATCCTTCCAGGTGGTGGGGTGGATCCCAGTTTACCCTCCGGGGCAGGGGGGGTGGGGGGAGAGAGGGGAGGAAGGCGGTGGGTTGTCTGGTGGTTTCCATTTGATGCCTTTTTCAACCGATGGTCACTGAATTCCTAGGCTGGCACCTCCCTGATCATTCATTCATTATCTACACCAAGCACCAATCCAATACATCCTGTATCTTAATCACATTTTACAGACTCCACCACTTTCGGGGTGTGTACTAATTTATTTGAGACTCCCAGCCATTTAATCACAGAGGGTGGGAGTCTTTCTATGCTGTTTCTAGGTACAAAGCATACATGAGGAACAAAGTCAAATAACTTGTTTGCAAGTTTCTCATAGCAATACAGTATCTTGCAAGTTTAACAAGGGATCCAAGAGATCTTTTACTTGGTAATGCTATGAGGTTTAAATTGTGGGGGACAAATTATGGGGAGTGACTTTCACTTGGGGAATCACTTTTAGTACCTTCTTTAATATCCCTACAGGGTGTTCCACCTCCCAGGGGGGTGCCGTAACCACTGGACTACAGAATCATTCGCACTCTGTTCCTCTGGCCATTTAAGCATTTATCCACAATGGAACCATCATTGGGCCAGAGAATGAGAATTACTTTGTAGTCCAGTGGTTAGAGCAGTGAGAAAGACCCCCCAGATCTAGTCTTCTTGCTCTAATCACTCTTTCGTTAGTTATCCATAATGAAACAGCTAAGATGGAAGGAGCCCTCCACCTCAGAATATCCCATAGCTCAGTGGTTAGAGCATGCTCCTGAGAAGTGGGAAAGCCCTATTCAAATCTTTTCTCCCTTTCTGGTAGAGAGGGAGGAATTGAACCTGGGTCTCACGCATCCCAGGTGAGTAGCCAAACCATTTGGCTCAAAGTTAGAAGGTTGGCACTACTGCCTTCCCTGGTGAAATTTTGAACGGGACCCAGTTCAATATGTGGCTTCTGAGCACGCTTCCTGGATCTGGCCCCACATGTGACTTAGGCATCTGAATGCCTGTCCTCCCCTGGCTTGTGAATCGCTCTGGGGTGTAGGCTGGAGACAGGTGTCTGGAGGGGGCAGCAGTGCAAATGCCCAGAGGCAGAAACATAAGTGCTGAGGGAACTTTTGCCCTGAAAACGTAGGCACTGAGTGAGTTTAGGCACCAACTGGGTTTGGCTGGAATTTTGTGCGCTGCAGTGGAGCCAAAACTGGGACCTAGGTGCCTTTGTGGATCTTAGTGTTTTTCCTTACAAAGCGTAGGATGACTTCCCTTATTTGTCAGAATGAGAACTCCTGAAAAGCTAATTTATTATGATTTCTTTGTATTACTGTAGCGTCAAGGAGCCCCAGTGATAGACCAGGAGCCCATTGTGCTGCACAAACACAGAGCACACGGATGGTCCCTGTCCCAAAGAGCTCCCAAACCCTGCTTTCTTTTACATTTTCTGAGTGATGTATCTTCCCACCATTTCCCCATAAGTGACTACACTCATTGTCAGGAAGGATTTTCCTCTAATTCAGCCTAATTTCCCCCTTTGATAGGGTTAGATTATGCTTTTAAGACATAGTGTTGTGTTGTGAATGCACACTAGAGGGAGGCTCTGCCACTCATTCAATGGATACAGCATGTACTCCTCACCTGCCTGCACCAGGCAGCTCTGCTGGCTACTGGGAAATGTGGTGCTCCTAGGGTGACCAGACAGCAAGTGTGAAAAATCAGGACAGGCGGTGGGGGGTAATAGGTGCCTATATAAGACAGCCCCAAATATCGGGACTGTCCTTATAAAATCAGGACATGTGGTCACCCTTGGTCAGAGGTGGGCAAACTACAGCCCACAGGCCACATCCGGCCTGCGCGACCCTCCTGCCCAGCTCCTGAGCTCCTGGCCCGGGACACGAACCCCCAGCGCCTTCCCTACTGTTCCCTCTCCCCCGCAGCCTCAGCTCACTGCGCCGCCGGCGCAATGCTCTGGGTGGCTGGGCACGAGCTCTTGCCAGGCAGCGCAGCATCAGAGCCGTGGCCTGACCCAGTGCTCTGTGCTGCGCGGTGGCGTGGCTGGCTCCAGCCGGGCAGCACGGCTTCCTGTCCTGGTGCTCTGGGCGGTGCGGTAAGGGGGCAGGGAGCAGGGGGGGTTGGATAGAGGGCAGGGGAGTTCAGGGTGGTGGTCAAGGGGCTGGGGTGTGGATAGGGGTTGGGGTGGTCAGAGGGCGGGGTCCCGGTGGGGCAGTCAGGAAGGAGAGGGGGGGTTGGATGGGGTGGCAGGGGGTAGTCAAGGGCAGGGGTTCCGGGGGTGGGGGTGGCAGGGAGAAGGGGTGGTTGGATGGGGCAGCGGTCCCAGGGGGGGCAGTCAGGAATGAGATGAGGGGTTGGATGGGGCACTGGGGGGCAGTCAGGGGCGGGGGGGCCCGGGGGCGGTCAGGGGAAAGGGAGGGGTGGTGAAAGAAGGGGTCCCAGGGAGGCTGTCAGGGGACAGGGAATGGGTTGGATGGGGCAGGGGTCCCGGGGGCCCGTCAGTGGGCGAGAAGCAAGGGGAGTCGGCTGGGGGGCGGAGCCGGGCCACGCCTGGTTGTTTGGGGAGGCACAGCCTCCCCTAACTGGCCCTCCATACAATTTCGGAAACCCGGTGTGGCCCTCAGGCCAAAAAGTTTGCCCGCCCCTGCCCTAGGTGTTCCCCTCCTCACTCCCTTTGCATGGAGTCTAGTGCTTTGCCTGCACTCCCTAAACACACTGTGGCTGGCCCCAAAACAGGGATGATGAAGGGGTAGGGCAATAAAGAACCTCTCCTCCCCACTTTGTGCATTCATGAAGGGCCAGCCTCAATCTGGACCTTGGTTTCAGCCTGTATCTTCCACCTCTATTATTATGCTAAGTAGTCCCTTCTACCCTTGGGCTCACTACACTTAATATCCTTACATTTCCTTGACCCCAGTTGTTTGGATTATATACCTGGGTATAGGCTAGAAACAGCACTAGCTGATGATCTCCTCTACCAATAAATGAATATTTTAGATTTTTCAGCAGTTTTGGGGAGGGTTGATCACAATATTTTAGACTTGAGCAGGAGTGGGTCCACTTTTATTTTGTGGAGAGAACCCAAATAGCAATTACTTCTTTGCCTTGCCCTGATTGCTCTTTCATGCGGGTGCCTATAATGTCACCCCTCTTTTACAATGAATATATGAGCCCATTGGGCAGATTAGTAGAGAGACATGAGCTGCAATGAATACAGTATCCTAACTGACATCCAGCTCTATAGCTCCATCACATCTGACCTGGCCAGAGCAGTGGACCAGAGCTTGGTTGAAAATCCAGGCCTGGATTTTTCCATCAGACTATAGACCCTCTGCCAATACAAACTGGCCATAAAGCTAGTGCATCTGGAAATTGCACCAGTGTAGGAGAATCGCTGGGTAGTGTACAGATGACATACGGCTCCATACCACTTCCATTCACAGCTGCCAGCGTAAGGAGCATGGCCAAGGGAAAGGTGGTGTGGCTAGAGTCCCTCTGCTTATACTATTACTGGTTATTGTAATGGCCCCTTTCAGTTGCTAGCAGCCAGGTGTAAGTCTAAGCAGCCTTGAGGCTGCTTTAACTTATGTGAGGGCAAGAACTGGGCCCTAGCCACCCCTATAATTGAGGGGCTGCAAGGTGGCATTAAGCTGTCTCCTCTCCTCCACCTCCTTGTGTCCCTTGTGTCTGATAATCAGACCCTCCATGATTACTACTAAAGATCACCGTTGATCGATGAAATTAGTTTGGTGGTCTCCACTGCGTCCTTAGGGAATGTCTATCCACGTTACTAAACTGCCATATTACCTGTCTTAGAAAAGACTGAGGACTAGACTAGTCAGGGTCTGCAGGTCAAGAATGAACTGATTAACAGCAAAGACGTGTGGCAAAACTTGTACAACACTTACTCCTACTTACCTGACTAGAGCCAGTTAAAATATAGTGTTCCATGTTCCCTGTATCATTATTTGTATTGTGGTAGCACCTAGAGGCCAGGGCCTTGTCGTCTGGGCACTGTACAAACACATAATGAAAAGATGATCCCTGCCCCAAAGAGTTTACAGTCTAAATTTAAGATGAGCAACAACAGACAGAGGGGAGATATGGGAGAACACAAACAGAGAGACAATTATAAACAGCAATCACAAAACACCAGCTGCCTGAACATTGTCAAGTGGTTTGTAGTCATTGTTGGCAAAGTGGAGGAGAGTCTGCATTTCCCATGCCAATATTTTGGACTAAAAGGAGATTATTTATGAACCGTTACCACGGTGACCAATTACTCAGTTCTTTAAGGCTATTAGATTGTGACCTGTCATGTCGGACAGAAAATACTTTCCCCTGTGCAACCCAGAAAATTAAACAAAGCCTAAATGGGCTATTTCTCTTAGCCCTGGTCTACACTACGAGTTTAGGTCGAATTTATTAGCGTTATTTCGATTGATCCGTGCACCCGTCCTCACGACGAAGCCCTTACCATCGACTTCTAGGGCTCTTAAAATCGATCTCGCCACTCCACCCCCAACGAGAGAATTAGCGCTTAAAGCGATATTGCCGAATCGATGTAGGCTAGTGAGGACGCAATTCGACAGTATCGGCCTCCTACATCTATCCCACGGTGCATCAGCTGACCGCTCTAGACAGCGGTCTGAGCTCGAATGCTCCTCCCAGGTAGACAGGAAAAGCCCCGCGAACTTTTGAATTTCATTTCCTGTTTGGCCAGCGTGGTGAGCTGCAGGTGAGTGCAGATCTCATCAGCAGAGGTGACCATGATGGAGTCCCAGAATCGAAGACGAGCTCCAGCATGGACCGAGCGTGAGGTACTCGATCTGATCGCTGTTTGGGGAGACGAAACCGTGCTAGCAGAGCTAGGGTCCAAAAGAAGAAACGCCAAGACATACGCCAAAGTCTCCAAGGGCATGCAGGACAGAGGCTACAACAGGGACGCGCAACAGTGCCGCGTGAAAATTAAGGAGCTCAGGCAAGCCTACCAAAAAACCAGAGATGCAAACAACCGCTCTGGGTCAGAGCCCCAGACATGCCGCTTCTATGATGAGCTGCATGCCATTCTAGGAGGTGCAGCCAGCACAGACCCTCCCATGTGGTTTGACTCCGTATGTGGATCATCAGAACCCACAGAGGAGCCTGATGATGATAATGATGCTGAAAATAGCACACAGACCCAGCAAGGAAGCGGAGAAGCCCTTTTCCCCGACAGCCAGGAACTCTTTCTCACCCTGGAGCAAGTACAGTTCGAACCCTCCCAAGGCGTGCTCGATGCAGGAGAAGGGACCTCTGGTGAGTGTACCTCTGTTTAATTAATACATGTTTTATAAGCAAGCGTGTTTAATGATTAATTCGTGGCCAGTACAGCCACAGCTACTCGAAAAGTCTGTTAACATGTTCGGGGATGGAGCAGAAATCCTCCGGGGACATCTCCTGAAAGATCTCCTGGATGTGCTCCCAAAGCCTGTGCATGAGGTTTCTGGGGAGGGCAGCCTTATCCTGTGCTCCGTGGTAACACACTCTACCACGCCAGGCAAGCAGCACGTAGTCTGGAATCAGTGCTTTGCAAAGCATGGCGGCGTACGGTCCCGGTTTTTGCTGGCATTCAAGCAACATCCTTTCTTTATCTGTGTGTGTTATCCTCAGAAGAGTGATATCATTCATGGGAACCTGGTTGAAATAGGGGAATTTTAGTACGGGGGCATTCAGAGGGGCTCCGTCCCTGCTGGGCTGTTTGCCTGTGGCTGAACGGAAATCTTCCCCGCTGGGACCCACGCGGTGGGGGGAGGGGGCACAGCGAACATCTTGCCTGGGTGTGTGTGTGTGTGTGGGGGGGGGGGGCGATTAGGTTCTCCCTGCATGTTAACCCGAAAACCGCCGCCCCACCTAACTTTTCAATTGCTAAGCTATTTGTTTTAAATTGCCAGCCCACGGGATGTTTGTTATGGGAAATGAGGGGGTTGATGTTTGAAAACATTCCCGCCTGTTGTGAAGCTTAAAGAAGCCTATAGAGTGTCTTACCATGGCTGTCTGCAAGCCGAATTCTGTTGCCCGCCGGACCTGCTTGTGTGATCTCTCACAGCAAACCGGCAGACCCTCAATATAAGAGGCCCAGTGCAACCTTGGACAAAATGCACATGTGATATGTAATGTTTTGTTCAAACAAAATGTGTCTTTTACATTTGTCTCCCGTTTGCTTCCTCCCACAGCTACAAATGTTTCAACGCCACCCCTTTCATCACCATCCCAGAGGCTAGCGAAGATAAGAAGTAAAAAGAAAAGGAGTCGAGACGATATGTTCTCAGAACTCATGGAATCCTCCCACTCTGAGGCTGCCCAGCAGAATGCGTGGAGGCAGACACTGTCTGAGTCCAGGAAGGCAGAATTTGATCGCGCGGACAAGTGGCGTGCTGAGGACAATGACTGGCGGGCTGAAGAGAGACAGCGGCGGGATGAAGAGAGTAGGTGGCGTCAGCGTGCAGAGAGAAGGCAGGATGCAATTCTCAGGCTACTGGAGGATCAAACGGAAATCCTCCGGCTTATGGCTGAGGACAGGCGTAGGGTTCAGGAAAGGCAGCCTGAGCCCAGACCGCCGCTACAGCCCCTGTGTAACCAACAGCCCTCCTTCCCGAGTCCCATAACCTCATCCCCGAGACGCCCAAGAACGCGTTTGGGTGGCCTCCGTGCTCCCAGCCACTCAAGCCAAGAGAACAGTCCAAGCAAGAAAGGGCTGGCATTCAATAAGTTTTAAAGTGCTGTGTGTCCTTGTCCTTCCCTCATCCCCTCCTCCACCACCCATCCTGGTGCTTCCCTTCCTCCACCACCTATCCCGGGAGACTGTGTCAGTTACCACCATAGTCCCCCCTCTGTGTTTTACAAATTAATAAAGAATGCATGATTTTTAAACAAGAATCACTTTATTTCCTCTGCAAGCGGTGATTGAGGGGGGGAGGGCAGGGCGGTTTGGGTAAAGGGAAGTAGAGCGAATGAAGGGGCGGGGCTTTTCATTACTGGGGAAAAACAGAACTTTCACACAGCATCCTGGCCATTCATGAAACTTGTTTTCAAAGCTTCCCTGATGCGCAACGCACCCTGCTGTACTCTTGTAATAGCCCTGGTGTCTGGCTGCGCATAACCAGCGGCCAGGCGATTTGCCTCAACCTCCCACCCTGCCATAAACGTCTCCCCCTTACTCTCACAGATATTGTGGAGCGCACAGCAAGCAGTAATAACAATAGGAACATTGGTTTCGCTGAGATCTAACCTAGTTAATAAACTTCGCCATCTTGCTTTTAAACGGCCAAATGCACACTCCACCACCATTCTGCACTTGCTCAGCCTATAGTTGAAAAGGTCCTGACTACTGTCCAGGCTACCTGTGTATGGCTTCATGAGCCATGGCATTAAGGGGTAGGCTGGGTCCCCAAGGATAACTATGGGCATCTCAACATCCCCAACGGTTATTTTCTGGTCTGGGAAGAAAGTCCCTTGCTGCAGCAGCTGAAACAGACCAGAGTTCCTGAAGATGCGAGCGTCATGTACCTTTCCCAGCCATCCCACGTTGATGTTGGTGAAACGCCCCTTGTGATCCACCAGTGCTTGCAGCACTATTGAAAAGTAACCCTTTCGGTTTATGTACTCGCTGGCTTGGTGGTCCGGTGCCAAGATAGGGATATGGGTTCCGTCTATCGCCCCTCCACAGTTCGGGAAGCCCATTGCTGCAAAGCCATCCAGTATGAGCTGCACATTTCCCAGACTCACAACCCTTGGTACAAGCAGCTTGGTGATCGCCCTGGCTACTTGCATGACAACAGCCCCCACTGTAGATTTTCCCACTCCGAATTGATTCGCGACTGACCGGTAGCTGTCTGGCGTTGCAAGCTTCCACAGGGCTATCGCCAGTCGCTTCTCTACTGTGAGGGCTGCTCTCATCTTGGTGTTCTGGCGCTTCAGGGCAGGGGAAAGCAACTCACAAAGTTCCATGAAAGTGCCCTTACGCATGCGAAAGTTTCGCAGCCACTGGGATTCATCCCAGACCTGCAGCACTATGTGGTCCCACCACTCTGTGCTTGTTTCCCGGGCCCAGAATCGGCGTTCCACTGTATCAACGAGCCCCATTACCACCATGATGTCCACCTTGCGGGGGGGCCTTTTCTGAGAGAGGTCTGTCTCCATGTCCTCATCACTCTCCTCAGGCTGATACTGTCTCGTCCTCGCCTCCTGTTGCTCTAGCAGCTCCCGGTTCTCGGTCTCCATATACTCCTGGACAATGCGCGTGGTGTTCATAACGGCCATAACAGTTGCGGTGATCTGATCGTGCTCCATGCTTCCCCCGGTACACTGTTTGCAGGACAGCAGAGTGGGAGCAGAAGCGGCTGGTGGATAACAATGGTGGCAGCAATATGGCGCCCGCACGAAAAAAGGCGCGAAAGGATTTTTCGCTCCCCCCTCAGGTGCTTTCACGGAGAGAGGGGGGAGCAAGGGTTAGGCTCATTTCCTTCTAGCTGCAGATAGTACAATATGCCGTGAGCAGGGGTTAGGCGCCTTTCCTTCCAGCTGCAGATGGTACAATAAGCTCTACTGACCCCCTCAAGGATTGAACTCGCAACCCCGGGTTTAGCGGGTCAACGCTCATACCGCTGAGCTATCCCTCTGCCCGTGTTCCAGGCAGTGCTGAATCTCCCTTAAAGAAAACGTAAAAAAGCGCCCCCGGCCAGCCACACCAAAGGCTGCCGGCCAGGAGCACTGTAATGTCAAGCATATTGTACGATCTGCAGCTAGAAGGCAAGGAGCTTCTCCTGTATGGTCCCGCGACCACAACCATTTATGGCATAGTGCACGATCTGCAGCTAGAAGGCAAGGAGCTTATGCTGTGCAGTCCCGCGACTACCAGCCTCAGGCGGAATGGCCCCCTCAAGGATTGAACTCGCAACCCCGGGTTTAGCGGGCCAACGCTCAGAACACTGAGCTATCCCTCTGCCCGTATTATACCGTGACTGAATCTCCACTAGACCTAATGTGAAGGCGTACGCTGGAGATGTACGGTAATTGTGAGCTGAGCAGCCTTCTGTAGCCTTCTGTAGCAAACATGGAAAGCACGCAGACAAGGCGCGAAAAAGATTGCTTTCAAGGAGGGAGGGAGGGACGTTTGATGGCCTGATGACATGTACCCAGAACCACCAGCGACATTTTTTTCTGCCCCATCAGGCTTTGGGATCGCAACCCAGAATTCCAATGGGCGGCGGAGACTGCGGGAACTGTGGGATAGCTACCCGCAATGCAATGCTTCGAAGGTCGATGCTAATCTCGCAACTGTGGACACAGACAATCGACCTCATGGTCTTAACGCTCTTTAGTGGGGACACACACAATCGATTCCATTAATTCGGGTTTTAATATATCGACTTCTATAATTTCGACCTAGTTCTGTAGTGTAGACGTACCCTTAGTAAAATAAGAGAAATGGAGGCAGAAGGAGTGTAATGTTGTTGATCCTATTTAATCCTACTAGGGTATCTCAGTGGCTGTCACAATGAATCTTTTTCATCAAGGGAATGTTGCTTATCAAGCACTATCAAGTTGACAGAATACTGTGCTCCAAACCAAAAAAAAAGTTACCACAGTAGCAGGAGTAAATGAAAAAGACGCAATACTTCAAACCATACATCAGCTAAAGTGGCAATGTCAGGTCTGGTAGAAGGATTCCATTTGGAAATTGGAAAGCATGGGAGACTAGAAATGATACCCTCATAAATAGTACATATCGTACTTCACTAAACCTTCACTTTCCCAATATATCACTGCTGCTGGAATTTTGAAAACCTTTTAGATCAAATGTTTTATTCAACAACATTTTTAACTGGAGTCAATTCTGTGAAAAACTCCAAGGAATACTAATCTATCAATCAAACAGAAAGGGAAACAAGATTAAAGATAATCTTTAGTATGACTGCTATTCATTCAATGCCAAATACAAGAGGTGAAAAAAATATTCAGAAACCACACTCTTAATACAAGGTAGTGTGGATCAATAGAAGGGACACCATTAGTGTACTGAAGATCGATAAAAGAAAATAGAGCTGGAGTGACTAAAACACCCGACCTATGATTGAGTAGCATTGTTGTACAATATAAAGGGTAGCAAGCCACAAGTGATGAACAGTCTGAAATACAGACAGTCCTGGAATTATTAGAGCAGAGAAAATTTAGAACTTGGATATAAAAAGATTGGCTAAAAGAGTGACAGATGATCACTGGTGAGACTGCAACTTTTTTTAATGCACATGCGACAAATATGGGGCCAGACTCTGGGTCCCTCAGAGCTGCACTCAACACAGGCTGGGGCCGAAGGTGGCTCTAAGGGGTCAAATCAGCCCTGGCAGAACTCAGAGCAGCAGAAGGATTGTTCTAAATTATGCCAGTTAGTTGAAACAGTCCCTTCAATACTATACCACAGGCTGGGCATCACCAGAGTGCAGCTCTACCTCCCTCACCTGTCCATGTTGCTCACAAAAGCCCCCGATACCTCATGGGGTGTGAAAAGAAGAAGGAGGTAGAGAGCCACATATGCCTATTTTACACCACCCTGCCCTGTCTCTATCCCTTGTGTACCACTGGAGTGGCACAAAGGGCCTGGAGGAAACAAGGCCCAGGCCTGCATTTTTAACTCCAGTGATTTCTGTTCAAATCCTGATTAAGTCACAAGTCACTAATGGACATTTGTGAACACTGGGCCATTGAAAGAATCTGCACAAGAAAACCTAGGAATTGGATAGGACAGCTGATGTGAGAATAGGAGTGTGCTAGCAGGGCAGTGTGGTGGAAGCTTGGGCTATTTCTGGCACTGGCTGGTCCTTTCATTCTCTCTTGTTAATGAGTGCCACAGTAAAAAACATGAAGACAGTTGTTTGGTCTGTCGGCGCGTTAAAAGGGTCTTTTGCAAATTTGTTTTTCCAACTTCTTCCCACACACTGTCACTATCCCATTTATGTTTCTATATTTCAGCAAATGTGTTATTTTGAATGACATTCTGGAATCATAGTTATGGGTTGAATATCTCACCTAGCAAGAGGCAGCAAACATTCAACACAGCTAATCATATTTTGTGGGAGAGCCTTGTCCCAGAAGACAATGTGTTATGACATTACAGCAGCCACAGTACACTGCTGGACCATGAGACCAGCCCCTATTGGTTAAGGAAGTGGATGGATTATCCAGGCTTGAAGAAGTTTTAAAGTATATTTAGATTGTAACAGTTCTAGAGCATGGGCCATCTTTTCATTATGTATGTACAGTACCTAGCACAACGGGTCTCTGAACCTTGACTGGACCTCTAGCCACTACCACAATACAAATTATTATTATTAATTATAGGCTGGGTGGCTCAGGGTAGCAGCCTGGCTAGAAAAAACATAGAGAACTCAGAGGTGAGTCTGAAGGTGAGCTGGAGGAAAGGGGTCACTGATGGAAGCGGCAGCAGTTGTGTAACATGGCCAAGTTATAAGCTGTGCTTTCTGAATGGTAAGCAAGGAGTACAACAGTGACTATCCCCACCCTACAGTAATTGTCCTGTACGTTTTCTGCTTTTTCCAGGAAATGTTGCTAATTGCAGTAGTGCTGTAGTGCATGTGCACTGGGGATGGGCTTATTTTTGTCTTCTGCTTTTGAATGCTCAGATTTGGCAATATTGCCATTTGCCAGTCTGCGAGCAACACATCAGCCTCTGTTTCGTCACCACTCACAGGATCACCTCCCATCCCTCTAGTCTCTCTGGAGGCTGATGCAACCATGCAATGTTCCCCAGTTGGCAAATTCAGAGCATTTCACTTTAGTACTCACTCTGCTTTGGCTGTTTGGTATTAAAAACCACTTCCCTGTCCCACTCAAAGCAAATAGAGGCATTATAAATCTATGTGAATAAGCCATTCCAGACATAAAATTCTGTTATGAACTAACGAAGTTCTCTCATCAGCCAGTGCCAGACCATGTAATTCTCTGAGGCCCTTTTAAACTCTGAGTTCTATTATTAATTTATATTCTAAACCAAAAAACACGTATTTTTGGGCAACTTAGGTTACATAAGCGATATTTGAAACAACAAATATCAACACACTTAAAACAAAAGAAAATGTCACTATCTTGTGTATTACCTTTGTGCCTCGCACATCCCAATAGGTTCCAATTACAACCACTATGCAAACAATACTATAATGCTGGGGGTTCTTGTTATTCCCTCCCTTAAGCTTGGTTTTATGTGTTGTTCTTTGCCCTGTCTCTGTTGCCCCTGTCTATGGCAGCAGAGAGCAGAGGGCTTAGCCTGGGGGTTTACACCACTAGGCCCTAGTATGCTGTGCCTGCCCTGCTCAGGACTCTGCAATGTGTATGTGCTTTCTCAGGGGTCGCAAGGATTTTCATCTCCCAGCTCTTGCAGCAGGGGAAGGACAAATCAACTAGAGTGAAGGAATCTCCCTAGTCCCAGAGGCTAGTGTCTCTTATGGTCTCCACCCCTAATGGCTAGGCAAAGGTGGAAGAATTCTTCTTCATTCCTCTCCTCTCCTTGTAAAGGTTAGATCAGCACCAAAGCCTGGCAGGCATGTTATTTCTCTGCTGATGCTTGCATACCTTGCTCGTTCCCTGCTGGCCTGATTCATGCTGGAGTTACGGTCTGGGGAGGGATCCAGGGACATAGGAAGAAATCAACACTTCTTGCTGTTCAGGCTGGCTTCTTTTTCCTGAGCCCCTTATTGCATTTGAGCCCAGGGCAACAATCCCACCTGTCTCCCAACTAGGGTGACCAGATGTCCCCATTTTATAGGGACAGTCCCAATTTTGGGGTCTTTTTCTTATATATGCTCCTATTACCCCCCGCCCCCGTCCCGATTTTTCACACTTGCTGTCTGGTCACCCTACTCCCAACCCCCCTGTCAATGGGGCAGCAGTGGGGCAGAGGGCATGGTGGGTCTGGGAGTAGAGAGCACTCAACTTCTCTCAGGATCAAGCTCTATGTGATTGATTGGTTGTCAATTTATTGGCTGTTCAGGACACAATCCTGAACATTTTTGTGCAGGGGAATAATCCTATTGACTACAGTGGTGTCACTCCCATAAGTATATAATTAAATACATGTTCTAATTAGGTGAGTATCTATATTTAGAGTAAACAGGTGAATAAATTAATTAAGAAAATCGTGGAAATACATAAACATCTTTAAAAAAAAAGATATTCACACACACCAAACACACAGAAAAATAGAAAGGTGGAGTGAGAAGCCCACAACATTTTATATCAGGATTAGAGACAAATTCATACTTTACTCCAGGAGCAGTCAATAGGCGGACCATGGGCCAAATCCGGACCACCAGACACTTTTGAACAGACCCCCCAAATCTTCTTATTTACTTATTGTCGTTGTTGTTATTATTTTCTCTAGCGTCTGGACCTTGACTCTACCTTGACCAAGAAATTTGGACCTTGACAAAAATAATCGACTACCCCTGCCTTACTCCTATGAACTGAAGTCATATTATCTTACTTTTCTTGCATTCAGGCTAATAGGGCTACTTGCATTAGTAATGTAAACAGGATTTATCCCTTAATATTCCAATTACTTGCCAGCTACTCCAGGTAGCCCTAGCCTACTGCTCCCTGTTGTAGCTGCATACTGGAAGCTTAATGTTTACTTGTAAATAGCTTTCCTTTTTGTGGGCTTTCCTCTGTGTTGTTACTGCTCAGGGAATGCAAGGAGATGAGGACTTCATGTGTGTTATTAAATAACGTGTAATAGAATATGGCTCTAACTATCAGTTCTTTTATTGATAGAGTGCGATTCTCTGTAAAGCCACTCCACATAACTACTTAAAGCTCACTTAAATGCTGCAGCAGTATGCTTGCATAAATAGAGCCTACTCTACAGTCCTCACTCAGGCAGAGCTAACAGCTTTCACAGGAGTTTGCCTGAGTAAGGTATATGTACGTTGTTGTCCTTTGTGACAGAAGATGACACTGATGATAGTATTATGTCTTGTGAGTATGAGTGTGACTAAAAAGGCCAATGCACGAGTGGCAGTCCTTTCTGCACTGAATGCATATGTAGCTTGATATTGAGGAAGAGATTAGTCTGTGTCTGCTGAATCTGCTGCTGTTTATGACAGCCTCTGTGCCTCAAGATCCATATGGTGATCAATCTCAAAATGAGCAACTCTATCATTGGGGCCAGATTTAGGGGCTGGCGACCCAGCCTGGGGGGTGCCGGGCTTGGGTGCTATTTTTATTGTTAGCGACAAAAGGGAAAATAAAATGTTTGAAGCAAAATGTTTCAGGTATTCCGTATGTGTATTCATTTTTCACGAACTTCCTAGAATGTTCTGGATCTTTGTAGAATCTCGTGGAACCTTCCAGACTTTCTGAGAACTACATTTTCCTCAAGCTTCCTAGAAAGTTGTCAGCCATGGCCTCATGGGTTTATTTGGGGCTGGGCATTGCAAGTCTGACAGTGAGATATAAGGACAAAGTGAAGTGAAGTGAGAGTTCAGCTGCTATATTGTGAACCGTGTTTTATCGTGTAATTGTGAAAGTGTACTTGTCTTTTAAGACTTGAAGACATGTAAGTAGTGACTAATAAAGGGCATATTTAATGAGACACCAGAGATATCTATCAAACCCCTATCTACGCAACAATATAAATGAAGTACTGTTACTTCTTTTGCCATGCTTAACACATAATGTTTGATGACTTTCTAAGATTGCGGAACATAGACTTTTGTTCTCCCTAATACCCTATTTCCCCCCATGAGAAAATAAAAGATGCCCCTGAGGAAACCTTCAGGAGCTCAGTGTAGGAAGCGAAAAGCTCAATTGTAATCTAGTTTGCACAAAGGGGAAAACTTGATGGGGGAAATATCTGAAACAGAACAACAAAGACCAGGCTTTAGGCAGTAGAGATTGTCCCAGTGCAGAAGAAATTGAGGAGTGAAGTGTAAATGACAGAAGTCTTATTACTAAGGAATCAGCAGATTTACCTAAAGATAAGGAATGCAAATGTGAGGAAAGTGATAGAGAATTGTCAAGTTTTCCTGATGGCATAAAAGAGAGTGATGATAAAGAAGAATGTGGCTCACATGGAAAGGAGAGCAATGACAAATAAAAATCTGGTTTACATGAAAAGGAGATAAATGATAAAGAAGAATCAGCCTTGCATGATGACAGAAACAGCAGTGAGAAAAACTGCACACCACAAATCGATACATCAGATCCTGCTTTATGGCCGATAATCCTAAAGTCAGCTGATATTGATCGTACAATTTTGAACGGGCCAGGCAAAATTGAGGATGTGACATTTCCAGTAAATGAGCAGAAGTGACACTTCTCAAAGTCACACTGTGAAAAAGGGCTCAAGAATGGTGAGAAACTGAATCGTCGTTGGCTTGTTTACTCAAAATCAACTGACAAAGTGTTCTGTTTTTGTTGCAAAATATTTGACAAGAATGACAAATCATTGCTTGCACTTTCCGGGTACAATTACTAGCCTAATTACTGATGCTCTGAAGCAACATGAAAAGTCACCCGGCCATTTTATGGCATACTTCAAATGGATGGAGACCAAATCCAGGTTCAAGCTGAATAAATGCCTAGATGCAGAAAACCAGTGCATTATTAATGTAGAAACCCAGCACTGGAGGAATGTGCTCAAGAGTCTGATCTTAATTACCCTCTTCCTTGCAAAGAGTAATTTGGCTTTCCAGTGTTCGTCGGATAAGTTGTTCACTGAACATAATGGTAATTTCCTGAATTTGGTAGAGCTCCTTGGGAAATACGATGATGTCATGCGTGAACACCTACTTTGAGTAGTTCAGAAAGCAGCTATTACAATTACTGCAGCAAAACAATTCAAAACGAATTGATTAACCTTATGGCAAGGAAGGTGCTTGATAACATACTGATGAAGTAGTAATAGACAACACTCCCGACATTTGTCACAGTGAAAAGATGTCATTTACAGTAAGATTTGTTGATGATTAGGATAGCTGTATCCAAGTAAAGAAACACTTTATCTATTTCCAGTTTGTGGATGACTCTGTTGGAAAAGGCCTAACAGAACTATTTATGAACGTTTTGAATGAGAATAAAATAAAGCTTCAGGACTGCCACGGCCAAGGCTATGACAACAGCGTGAACATAAAGGGAAGAAACAGTGGCGTCCAGGCAAGGATCCTTGCGCTGAATCCAGGAGCTTTCTTCATGCCTTGTGGCTGCCATTTCCTCAACCTGGTTGTGTCAGATGTAGCATCATCTTCTTTAGATTCAGTATCTCTCTTCGGAGTACTGCAAAGGACATACATCTTGTTTTCAGCATCAATTATTAGGTGGAAAATCTGCACGGACAATGTTACAAATCTGACCGTGAAGCTGCTAAGCTGGAAGAGCCACATTGACAGCGTGAGGCCAGTGAGGTAACAAGTTACTGAGGTTTACGATGTCCTGAGGGAACCGGCTGTGACATTCCCATCTGGTGTTATCTGGACCGGTGATCTGCTAGGTCACTCAAATCATTGACTCTGGGAGCCAGCCTTACCCTGCTCTGCTGTGAGAACCCCCACTCCCGGGCTGTTCACACACAGCCTCTGGCATGTAAGCTGCTCCCAGCTACTTGCAACCGAATGACACTAGCCAATATCTCCAGTCCCAGATACCTAGGAACCTCCATCTTGAAGTGTCCAGTTATGCCCGCTGGACACTGCAAGCTTATATGAGTTTGTCAGTTTAACAAAGAAATTGATATGTACCATGCTTGTTATCCCAAGGGGAGTCTCTGACATGCTTCAAACCAAACGCAGTGCTTCAGGTAGAATAAACAAACACATTTATTAACTATCAAAGATAGATTTTAAGTGATTATAAGTAAAAGCACAACAAGTCGGATTTGGTCAAAAAAAATAAAAGCAAAATGCATTCTAAGTTGATCTTAACATTTTCAGTGCCCTTACAAACTTAGATGCTTCTAACCACAGGCTGGCTGGTTGCCCTTCAGTAAGGGTCTCCCCTTTGATCAGCGCTTCAGTCACTTGGTGGTGGCCGTGTCTGTAGATGTAGGTGGAAGAGAGAGGAAGAGCGTGGCAAATGTCTCTCCCTTTTATCATGTTCTTTCTTCCTGTTTGGCTTTGCCCCTCCCACCCTTCAGAGTCAGGTGAACATTACCTCATCGCAGTCCCAAACTGACCAAAGGAAGGGGGGTGACTCACTTGAGAGTCCAACAGATCCTTCGTTGTTTCCTAGGTCAGTGTCCTTTGTTCCTGTGAGGCTGGGCTGGGTTTGTCCCAAACATGCCCTGATGAGGTGTGAACTTCCCCTCTGCTCTTGGAGAGTTTTTTCCTGGGCTTGCTTTAAGCCATGAGGACACATTCTCAACCTCATAACTATATACGTAAAATTACAACCTATACGATTACTATAACAACTATTACTATAACATAACTATTACAACAATGCTCAGTGCATCATCAGCCTTCCAAAGACACCCGACATGACAAACTTTGCATTAGATACCAAACAATCATATTATAAGGATGAACATGGGGGTGCTGGGTGTTCCCCCGAGGTACAGAGTGTCACACTAGCGCAGTCAAGTAAAGCCGAGGCCGGAATCTGATATGAGGCTAAAAGCCTGGCAAACCAGATCACTGACTTCAGATTTTTGGTCTTAATTGTGGTTTGGCATAATATCGTGTTCCAAGTAAATGTTGTAAGCAAGGCATTACAAACTCAGTCGATGGACATCGTGACTGCTACTACTTTGATGAGAAGTTGCCTTGATTTCATTGTGGCCTACAGAGATAATGGAATTGAAGATGCCATCACTGCTGCCAAAGAAATGGTGGAAAACTTAGGAGTTGAGCCAGTCTTCAAGGAAACTCGTATTCATCAGAAGAAGAGACAGTTTGTTTACAAGTGTAGAGATGAAGTGATGGGAAGCTTGGAAGAAAAATTCAATAGGGAGTTTTTTAGCTCATTCATTGACACTGCTCGAGTGACCATAGAAGAAAGGTTTGGACAAATGAAGCACCATGAATTATATGACCTTAGTAAGCTGCCAGCAGACAGGAAAACACTTCTGAACAATTGTACGGACCTTCACCAGATGCTGATACATGGGGAATCACTGGAGGAACTGACATCAGTGATAAAGGCCTCTATGGCGAATTGGACAACATCCGTCACATTTTGCAACACCGGAAGTACTCTCCAATCCTAGTTCTCCAGTTCATTCATGATGCAGGCCTGAACGGCACTTTTCCTAAAGTGTGGATAGCTTTGAGGATTCTGCTCACATTGCCGGTCACAGTCACAAGTGGTGAGTGCAGCCTTTCGAAACTCAGGCTCATTAAAACCTATCTTGGACTGACAACGACTGATGAGGGACTGACATCACTTGCTATTTTACTGCTTGAAAATGCCCTTGGCCAGTCTTTGGATCTCTCCGACACCATGCTTTAGTTCATGAGAGGGAAAAGATGAGAAAAGTGACCTTTTGAACTAAAGGAGCAGGGTTAACATTCTAAGGCTGTCACCTATGTAGCACTATTTAATACTTGTCCACCCGGTGTTGGTGCACAGTTCAATTTTATGATGTTAGTACATTTCAGTTATTCTTAAAATTAAAAAGTTTCTATAAGCTTAGAGGAAACAATTTTTTATTTGTTCATATATGGTATGAATAAATATAGATTTATAGATCATAGCGTGCAAATTTATCATCTTATATGACAGGGATAAATCGTGCATGTAAATCATGCATCAAAGTTATGAAATGGGCTACAAAGGCAATAAAAAATAAGGTATTCAAAAGTTTAACAACTGGAGGGGGGGGCGCCAAAGACGCTCCTTGCCGGGGGCACCATTTGGTCTAGGGCTGGCCCTGCCTATCATTGATTGCTGTTTGCCAGCTTGACTTATCTGTTGCTGATAACTCTCAGCTGTTGACATCAATATTGCACTCCTTTAAGTTATGCTTCAGTATATCCTTGGGGTGTTTCTTCTGGTCGCCTCGTGCAGTTACCCACTTTCGGTTCATCACACAGTAACTGCTTTGGCATTCTGGTGTCATCCGTCCTCAACACATGATCAGCCCAGTGCAACTGTGATGCGAAGAGTATGATTTCAATCCCTATGGAATGGTTGCATTCCAGAACCTCGTTATTGGTAACTGTATCCTGCTATTTGATGTGGAATATGGCATGCAGATGTTGTACATGGAACTTATCTAAAAGCTTGATGTGATGCTCATAGCAGGTCCAGGTCTTGCATCCATAGAACAAGTGGGACAGTGTAACCGCTTTATAAACTTTTAATTTTGTTTGAAGTTTAATACCTTGTCACTGCTAGACTCTGCCTGATAGTCTGTCAAAATGATGAACTGGCTTTTTTGATGTGACTTATCAGCTCTTTGTCTATAGTAGCATCATTCGACAATGTGCTGCCAAGATAGAAGTCTGTAATAGCTTTCAGCTGTGTATTGCTGATGGTGACTTTTGGTTTTGTGTAGGGTTCCCTGATTCAGGTTGAAACATGACTTCTATCTCTTTCAGCTTGATTGTCAGCCCATACTGTTTTGCACACACTGCAGATCTGTCCATAATCAAATGTATATTTTCTAGAGTATGTGTCTCCATAGCACAGTCATCGGCATACAACAGCTCATGGTCATTTGCCTCAAAGACCAACATGGAAAATTGCAGCCTGTTCAGGTTGAATAATTTTTCAGGGGTGGGAAAAGTATCCTGACATGGACATTCAGGACTCTTGTAGAGTCATTGAGTATTGCTGCATAGAAGAGATTGAACAATATTGGACCAGTTACACAGCCCTGCTTAATACCATTAGTGATAGGAAATGGGTCAGACAGAACACCTACACACTTGTCCAAGCATTCCGTCATGAAATAGCCTCAAAATGTTGGTGAATTTTTCTGGACAACCAAACTTAATAGTTGCCAAAGTCCAATTCTACTGATGGTGTCAAATGCTTTAGCGAGGTCAGTGAAGACAGTGTAAAGGTCCTGTTGCTGTGCTCTGCATTTCTCCTGCAACTGATGAGCTACAAATATCATGTATGCCATCCTTCATGTTGGCCTGAAACAGCACTGCGTCTACGATAGCACATGATTAGTGATGTTGTGCAGCAGACCATCAAAAGTACTCTTGTCAGAATCTTTCCAGTGATGGAGAGTAACCACTATAGCTCCCACAGTAAGACCTTTCACCTTTCTTCTTGGATATGGTGACAATGGTGTTACCTTTGAAGTTTTGTGGTACATCTTTAGAGAAAGAGTCCATGCAGTTGCCTCAGCAAGGTCTCACCTCCATACTTTAATATTTCTGCAAGAATGCCATCAGATCTGGGGACCCTGTAGTTCTTCATGGCACGTAACTTCTGTCAAGGGAAGGGACTGCATCCACTTTGTCTTTACACATTGGCTGATCCACTATTCTTATTAGTGCCTCATCTACGATGTTGGATGGTGTGTTCAGAAGATCACGGAAATGCTGCTGCCACCTCTGAAGGATTTCTTCTTTATCAGTGATCAATGTTAGGCAGTCTTCACACTTCAAAGGCACTGTAATGATGGGGGTAGGACCATATATGTCTTTCAAAGCAGCATAGAAGTCTCCAGTCTCATGACAGTCGGCATACCTCAGGATTTCATCTGCCGAGGCAATCCACCATTGATCCTGTATGTCTCTAAGCTTAAATTGGATGTCATGACACAGATTCCTGTATGTTGTTACTGTGCCTACAGAGACATGAGTTGCAAGAATTTTGCAGTGCATCTCATGTTTTTTAGTGAGTAGCTATTGGATTTCTGGGTCACTCTTGTTGAACCAATCTTGGTAATGTTGTTTTACTATATACAAGGTGGCGAGAGCAACTTGATCACAATAAGTCGCCAATTCACTATGAACATAAGCACTAGAGGTCAAACTAGCATGGCCAGACAGAACTGCTGTGATATTATAGAAGAGTTGTGCTCATGTAGCTTCATCTTGTAATCACTCTACATCTGATTGGTTTAGATGATGACTTGCAATGCATTGGCCATATTACCAATAACAGTTTGGAGTGGATAATGCAATAATCCAACAGTCTGCCACATGTCTGGCTGCAGTGATTCGTATGTCCTGTTGATCTTGCTGCCTGAGGATGTAGTCAATAAGATGTCATTATTTGGATCTCAGGTGCATCCATGACGTTTTTTTTGTCTGGAAGGTGGAAAAAAGGTATTCATGATCACTAGTTGCCACTTCTCATATTAACTGAGTTGCAGTGTCCCATTGCTCTTCTTTTCCCCAATCCCATGCTGTTTTATGGCATGCTGCCAGGTTATCACATTACTTCCAACCCTTGCATTAAAGTCCCCCCCAGGATGATCAGTTTATCTGACGCTGGTATAGACAGGATGAGTTTCTCTAAGGGCTGGTCTACACTAACCCCATAATTCGAACTAAGATACGCAACTTCAGCTACGTGAATAACGTAGCTGAAGTCGAACTATCTTAGTTCGAATGAAAAAGCACTTACCCGGGGTCCACACGCAGTGCGCAGGCTCCCCCGTCGACTCCGCCTACTCCGTTCGTCGAGCTGGATTACCAGCGTCGACGGCGGAGCACTTCCTGGTTCGATTTATCGCGTCTAGACAAAACGCGATAAATCGAACCCAGAACATCAATCCCACACCTCCGACAGGACGCGTAAGTATAGACGTACCCTAAGTCTATACTATAGAATGTCTCTTTCTCATCATCGGTATTTGTCATGGTGGCAGCATAAGTGCTGCTGATGGTAGTATTCTACTTGTGTTTCAAGGGCAACCACAGAGACATAAACAATCAGTTACGCCTATATGTAGACTTCAAAGGACACACCGAGGGAGCAATCAGAAGGTAAGAGGAGAACCAGGAGAGGACAGTCACAGAAGCTTAGGGAGGACAAGATTTCAATCAGAGTATAGTCAACAGAGTCAATGTGACAGATCAAGGAGGATAAGGATGGAGTACTGGTTCTGAGCTTTGGCTAGGAAGAGGTCATTAGAGACTTTAGCAAGATTGGTTTCAATGGAGTACAAGTGGTGAAAACTAGACCGGAGAGAGTCTAGGATGGATCTGGAGGAGAGGAAGTGCTGATACTAACTGTAAACATGGCATCTAAGGAGTTTAGGGATGAAAGGGGAGGTGAGAGATGGAATGGTAGTAGGAAAGGTAAGTGGGACCAAGAGTGTGTGTTTTGTTTTGTTTTGAAGAGACTAAAGTGCTTGTGTTGTGAGAGGAAAGAGCCAGTGTGAAAGATTAAGGAGAAGAGTAAGGAAGGCATAAAAATGGATGCAAGGGAGATGAGGATCTATATTGGAATGCAGTCACTGGGGCAAGTGGAGGGGCAATAGGAGGAGAGCAGACAAGAAACTTTTAACCCTCAAAATGTGTTTATTGGCATTTATATTTTGCAGTGATGCACCATTAAATGTTTATAATTTTCAATGGGATCCCTAAAATATTCTACTATAGTTCTATTAAATTCCAATAAAGCCACCATCATAGTTCTCATGTCCAACTTGATTGTATCTACAGCATTTTAGGTTATGCACCTACATGTCAACACAAGGTTGCCTGTTCTGTCTCTAATTTAGTTTTCTCTTCCCATTTCTGTGCATGGCTAGGCATAGAGTCTCTCAAACACATGCAGCTGAGAGGGACACAAATGTGCTTTCCGCACACACCTGCACTTTTCAATAAGAGATGACATGCAGTAAATAGTAGCCTGGAGCCTTAGTCAATATTTAGGCCATCTTTAATTTGCTCAAGCTATTTCATGATAACATTTGGGAGTGTGAAAAATTGACATTTCTTCTTTCAAGACTTTCAAAAAGATATTTACCTGTGGCTGTCAGAGGATTAAATTTATGGATTGAAAAGTTGAAAGTTGTTATATTTAAGTAGTAATAAGCATTAACATCTATAATATGTTCAAGCAATAGCTCATGGAGAGTATGCCCTTCAAATGAATGATGATTCAAAACCCACTGAAGTCAATGGAAAGTCTTATACTTTCCAATACTTACCAACATCTAACAAGACAGCACACCTGTGAATACTAATTATATTTGCTAATATGCTGAGACTGTAATCAAGGTTTAGCATTACTCTGTGGAGGAAATTAATGTGTTTTCTTATCGGTTGGAGGCTGAAGGAAATTCATTTTGAAGATGCTGAGTTTGTCACTGTCAGTGGAAACATGCTGAGTGGGCTATAGGATATGGTTTAGTTGTGTCCCATAAATTGGCATTTCCTTGCTTTTTTAAGGTTTATGTTGATGAGGGATGTCACGCTTCGCCATTCTTAATTCCTTTCAACAAGTAATTTTTGTTTATGGAATTTTACATAGTTTACAAGACGTGTCATTTTTATTAGAAAAATGGAAAAACTCAAAATTTCTTTGAAGCAATGATTAGTGAAGTGAGGATTCCAATTGCATGCTTTGAGCGAAGCACCTCAGCACTGGCTTTGCTGAACAGAAAGGCTTTATAAAATATATTTTTGGCTGAAATTCTGAAAGGCTGATGTGCTGAGACAGATATTTATCACCTATTAAATCTGTGAAAGATGATAGAAAGTTGCCACTAAAATGCCAATGCTTCAGATAGGGCCTTTCACAGGGAGTTGTTTTAAAGAGGCAAGACAGCCTCAAATGGAGTTTACATGAACACTGTCAAAAAAAGGAATGATAAAAATGAAGGACAATTTGGTGACAAAACAAAAGAATAGAAAAAGAAAAAGAGTGCTTATTCAAACAGAAATCCCCCCACAACTCAACACCTGGAAACACCTCAGGAACAAAGTCTGGACAAGGGAGGTGGTTCCAGGATGAAGGGATTTCTACCCTGTGTATGGAAGATTGGTGGACTGTTTGTACCATCAGGGTGAGACACTGCTTGATTCAAATCCTGTCTAGTGTATAGAACTTATATTGTGATTTTGTTGTATTTCTTAGGCAGCCAACTGATCTGTACGCTATTACTTATAATCACTTAAAATCTATCTTTCTGTAGTTAATAAACCTGTTTTATATTTTTTTACCAGTGTGTTGCACAGGCGCCAACTTCCGGTGGCGCCGGTGGGGGCTGATGCCAGGCCCCGCCCCTGACGCCGGGCGACGTGCTGGGGCCCCACCCCTGACGCCGGGCCCTGCCCCTGATGCCGGGCGACGTTGCGGGGTCCCGCCCCCGACACAACGTCGCCTGGTGTTGGGGGCGGGGCCCCGGAACGTCTCCTGGTGGTGAAGTGAGCTGGGCGCGGGCCCCGGGGCTGGCGGGGAGCTGGGCGCGGGCCCCGGGGCTGGCGGGGAGCTGCCGGTGGGTGCTGAGCACCCACCAATTTTTCCCTGTGGGTGCTCCAGCCCCGGAGCACCCACGGAGTCGGCGCCTATGGGTGTTGTTTGAAGTGCAAAGGGAAATCTGCTCAAGAACAGGGACTTGTGCATTTTCCTTTCCACGTTGAGGGAGGGGTGGACTGGATAATAACTTACACTGGCCAGGCTTTTGACCAGGGCAAGATGGTACAGATCTGGGGTCCTAGGCTGGAGACCTAGGGGGAGTTGGCTGGAGGCTCTGTATTGTTGGTTAATGGGTAGCTAGTGAAAGCACTCATGTAACATAGCTGCGTGTGTCTCTGTCTGTGAATGTTTGTGTGAGTGCAGGATCTGGAGGGGTCTGCAGTTTGTCACAGCATCACAATGTGAGAGGGAGCCCAGGTTGGTAGTACAGAGGGCTCAGCAGTACCCCACTTCCAGGTTGCACCCCGGGGAAGTACGTCACAGTAATTAAAAAGCATCTGATGCCTCATGAAAGACTTGGAAGGTACTTTACTAATGGATCTTAATAGTTCTGGTTGCTGTAGGAACTAAAACATTGAATTTTCTCACTTCACTATTTGCAGGACCTAACTTGATTTCACCCTTTTTGCAGCTTATCTGCTGTTTTCACTAGCCCAAGAGAACCAGATCAGACTGATTTTCAGATCTACAGCTTTACAAATGTATAGCTGTTTTAATCTTTTTTTCCACTTAGTTTTTTGCTCTCTACTTGAATTTGTTTCAGTTCCATTACCCTGTTTTCTTGTCCTTTCCTGTCTCTCTACTTATTCATAGTCCTCCCAATTTTATTTTGTTTCTCTCTCTTTGGTGGGAATAAAATAGAATGTAATGCCTAATAACAGATGTATCCAGGACTTTAATGATCTTCTGCTGTTAGTTCTTTGTATTTTTCCTGCTGTGTTTAGTTGATTCTGATTAAAGTAACACATCCTCACAGCTGCTGACAGGAAAAGCCTCTTATAAAGAGTTTGATTCTGGCAGAGACAGTCACAGGCATATACAGATGATACAACCAATGTTAGGCCAAGGCTACACTACAACCTGCGGTTGACACAAGTTATGTTGGTGGATAGCTGCTGAAGCTTGTATATCGCTTGGGCACATGCATGTTTGGCTGCTTGCCTCAGCACTGCGAGTATCCCCTAGAAGTGATTGTGTCAATATAAAGTGAGGTGGGTAGGTGGGTTGGTATCCCAGTATGCCACGTGCCACCATCTGGCACAGTGACTATTGGGAAATTTTTGTAATGTGTTGTGGGATAGAAATGACTACCCTGGGGAATCTTTGGGAACTAGGAAGTCAATTTCCCAAAATGCAATTTTCTCCATCCCATAAAGGTATCCATATCCCATAATTAAAAAAATATATCCCACAAACCTGAGTAGCACTTTTCAGTGTCTGCTATCTCTGACAGAAGCACGGAGCCTATAGAGCTCTGAACTATCCTCATGAATGTTGCAAATAGAGGACACACAATTCTCCTGTATTTGCAAACCTGCAGAAAGCACTGCACTGAGTATCATGGAGTTCACTCATTGGTGGTGGTGGTGCCTCCTGCTGGCTGTCCTGGGGATTAGCTCCAGCCAGGCATTGTGCCCTCCCCTGGCAGCATCTCTCTTATTGTCCCCTCGTCCTGAAGACCCCTCTCACTCCAAAAACTGCAGCCTCCTCTTCATGATTTGGCTCTCCAGATGGGTCACCATTAGGGTTGCCAACTTTCTAATTGCAGAAAACCAATGCCTTTGCCCCACCCCCTGCCATGCCCCTTCTCCAGGGCCCTGCCCCCCCACACACCATCCTCCCTTCGTCGCTCGCTCTCCCCCACCCTTGCTCATTTGCTCATTTTTACCAGGCTGGGGCAGGGGGTTGGAGTGCGGGAAGAGGTGAGGGCTCCGGGGTGGAGCTGGGGATAAGGGGTTTGGAGTGCAGGAGGGGGCGCAGGGCTGGAGCAGGGGGTTGGGGTGTGGGAGGAGGTGAGGGGTATGGGCTCCGGGTGGTGCTGACCTCAAGTGGCTCCCAGGAAGTGGCGTGATGTCCCTCCAGCTCTTAGGCAGAGGGGCAGCCAGGGGCCTCCGCACACCGCCCCCATGGTTCCCGGCCAATGAGAGCTGTGGAGCCGGCGCTCAGGGTGGTGCCTGTGGGCGGGGGCAACACACAGAGCCCCCCTGGCCGCCCCTCCACCTAGGAGCTAGAGGGACATGCTGGCTGCTTCCCAGGAGCCGCATGGAGCCGAGCACGGAGCCTGCCTGTCCCGCTACGGCCAACTGGACTTTTAATGGCCCAGTCAGCTGTGCTGACCAGAGCAGCCGGGGTTCCTTTTTGACCGGGTGTTCCAGTCGAAAACCGGACACCTGGCAACCCTACCATATATGATTCCCCCTCTCAGGGTATCAAAATCCTTCTTAACAAATGGGCTCAGGCAATCTTCCTGCTCACTGCCTCGCCGGTGCCACTCCATCAGCGGCTTGTAGGGGGACCCGGGCCTCCCATTTACTCTGGGTCCTGACTCAGGGGCCCTCTCATCGGCAGCTAAAGTTTGACTTACCCCATACCTTGCTGCTTTTCCCTGGAGCCTTGCCTGCCTCTTTGGCTCTCCCCCTTCTCTGGGCTTGCCAAGCCACACTCCCTCCTCCCAAGGTGTAACTGCACGCAATTTGCTTCTAGCCCCAGACACACCTCCCTTCCCTCAGGGAGTGACTGAAGACTCCTTCCCTCCAGCCCCTTCTGTTGCCAGCTTCCTGGCCTTATAGGCCCCTCTAGCCGAGCCTGCTTTCAGTCAATTCTCTGATCCCTGGCTCCTCCTCTACCTGGCTATCTTAACCCTTCCAGTCCAGTGTGGGGTGGACACCCCATTACAGGGGGACATTGTCATGTTCCTGTACCTGACATGGACTGGTCATAGAGCTTGCTTATACACACCATATGTGTTCATCGTAAGATCCTTTAATGCTCTGCCAGTTATGGCTAAGGTTAGCTTTAAATAAACATATTTTACACACAGTGCTAGCTAGTGGCTGAACTGTATAATGTAGCTTAGAATTCCATTACAGAGATGGCTATTTCTTCAAGAACAGTTTGCTGAGGGACATAGTGAAAAACAATTAAGGGTTGCTGGTGGCATTCACAGAGAAGTTGTAGATAGTGGAGTGCTGCTTCTGGGCCCAAGAAATGAGCACTGACTGGTGGGATTGCATGGTGATGCAGGTTTGGGACGACAAGCAGTGGCTGCAGAAATGGAGGTTACTCACCTGTAACTGGAGGTTCTTTAAGATGTGTTATGCCTATGTGTATTCCACATGTGGGTACACATATACATCATATGTGCCTGAAATTACACATTTCTAGCAAGTAGTGTCTGTTGGTCCGAACCTGTGCAGTTGCTTTCCTTGTGCTCCAAACCAAGAGTATAAGGGGTGCTTTGGACTGATGCCTCTCCAGTTCTCTTCTAAGTGTAAATCAAGATCTGAAACAGAAGAAAAGGAGAGCAAGTATTGGAATACAGACATATACCACACATCTCAAAGTACCTCCAATTATAGGTGAGTAACCTCCATTTCTTCTTCAAGTCCTGATCCCTATGTGTATTCTACACATGGAGGAGTGGTAAGCAGTAGTCAAACAGGAGTGGGGGTCAAGGATGCGGTTGGTATAGATGTCTGTAATACCGCTGTCCCTGCAGCCATACCTGCAGAAGAGGTCTGGATAATGTATAATGTTTTGTGAAAATAACGATGGTGTTCTAGGTAGCCCTACTTATATCTAGTATTGGTATCTCTCAAAATATGCTGTTTAAGTTGCTTGTGTTCTAGTGGAATGGGCTCTTACCCCTTCTGGATGAGGCATATGCACCAACTGATAACAAAGAATGATGCAGATGGAGATCCTCTAGAGAATCTCTGGGCAAATGACGAGTATCAGAGGGCTAGCCGTGTTAGTCTGGATCTGTAGAAGCGACAGAGTCCTGTGGCACCTTATAGACTAACAGATGTATTGGAGCATAAGCTTTCATGGATGAATACCCACTTCGTCGGATGCAGCATCCAATGAAGTGGGTATTCACCCATGAAAGCTTATGCTCCAATACGTCTGTTAGTCTATAAGGTGCCACAGGACTCTTTGTCGCTTGAGCAGATAATGCTTATCCCTCTGATTACTCCACTAAAGTGATCAATAGTTTGGAGTATTCCTAATTGGTTTTGTTCTCCGCAGATTGAATGCCAAAGCCCAGATGTTGAGAGTGATGTCTACTCTCCTCATCAGAAGCATGAGGTTTTGGAAAGATTACCACTAAATGAATAGATTGATTCATGGGTTAACTGTGGAATATAGCATTGCAGAAGTGGCAGTGAGCGTCCAATGGCAGCAGCACAGAAAAGCAGTGACAGCAAGCGACTAGTGGCAGCACAGAAAAGCAGCAGCAGTAGCAGCAAACAGCCAATTGCTGAGGTGCGCAGTGACCACAGAGACATTGCTCAACGACCCTTCTGGGGTGGGAGGTGAACCCCTGCAAATATACCTCTGAACTGGGGCTAACCAAGGACAGCCAACTGTGAGTGGGGTGCAACAGAGGAATTGGGGAGTGATGTTAAAGGGACATTAGTTTGTCAGACTTTCCCATCAAAAGGTGGGAAACTCAGGAAAAGGGCACTGCCCAACACATTGTGCGGTCAGATGTTTGCTTATGGTTGTGTGCTTTTGAATATTGTTGTGGTGTTTTCCCAAACTAATGCTTGATTCCCTTTCCCTTTTATTAAAATTTCTCATTTGTTATACACAGACTCTGTGCTTGCAAGAGGGGAAGTATTGCCTCTTGGAGGTGCACAGGAGTGGTGGTACGTTTTCCCAGATTACTGGGTGGCGCTAAAGCCTGTTCTGTTTTGTATTGTTAAGAGGAACCCCTAGATATTGAACCCAGCCCTTTTTGCTGCCAACTCCACCTGGCAGATGGGTTACATGGTATTACTTCTGCTTGGTCTGATGCCCACTTCCTTCAGTTGCTCATGCCACAGCCCCTCTTGGTCTCTAGAATTTGCAGTACTTTCTCTTTATGGCTTGTCCCTCCAGCCAAGTCAATATATGGTCGTCCCCTTCTGGGGTAACAAAATCTCAACAGACCTGATGTCCGGGTGCCATTCCAGGCAGTCTTCTCTTTCAAGACTCTGCCAATTCCCAGTGGCTGGTCGAGGAACCTACACCCTCCAGCTACTTTGGATTCCATCCCAGAGTCTGTACATTCAGCAGTCAAAATCTGCACCTCTCACCCTTGCTCACATTTCCCTGGCCTTCTTCCTTCTCTGCCATTTTCTGGCTTTCTTCTCCATTACTCAATAAACCCCTTCCCTCAGCATCAGGATCCCAGGCCTTCTGTTCTCCTCTTGAGTTTCCTCCTTCTCTCCTCACTAGGCCCAGAGTATGATTGCAGTCTTCCACATTACAGCCCGTTCTGCTCTCCCTTCCTGCCTTATACACGTCTGTTTACTCCTGCCCAAATGAGCTCCATCTTAAATTAGTGCTTGTCAGTCGAGCCTAAGCCATGTCTACACTACAGAGCTAAGTTGACTTAAGTTATGTTGATGATCATAAGCCACTTTAATTACATCGGTTGTGCACGTCCACACAACACTCCTTGTGTTGGTGGAGCATGTCCACAGTTGTTGCTCTTGCATTGACAGAGAGAGCATTGCATCATGGGTTGCTATTCCATTGTGCAACTCATCGCCCTCTGCCTCTGGGAGCTCTGGGAACAGATCATGGTGCATCATGATGGAGTGCTCACCATTCCGTGATGGAGTTCTTTCCATCCCATCATTCCATAGGTTTCCAGCTATATTTCACACCATTTTTCAACAGCCGTTGTTAACTGTGTGCCTGCCATCTCTGCCTGAAAACATGGATCCCAAAGTGTTCACCAGTCTGGTGATGAGCGTTCTGAACGCAACGTGGCTGGTCCTGCAGTATTTCATGAGCTGTGAATCAGAAAGTGAATTGGTGGTGCCTGCCCTCCTGTGTGCCATGGAAATAAATAATTCAAGATTGCTGCTGGCATTCAAGGAGTAGCTGCATGGAGTACACCATCGGTACTGGGCTCAGAAAATAATGAGTGGTGGGATTGCATTGTGATGCATGTATGGGATGACGAACAGTGACTGAAGAACTTTTAGATGCACAAATCCACCTTCCTGGAACTGTGTTCAGAGCTCGCACCAGCACGGTGGTGCAAGGACACCAAAATGAGAGCGGCCCTCACTGTGGAAAAGCAAGTGGCAATCGCTGTGTGGAAGCTGGCAACTCTAGACTGCTACCAGTCAGTCGCAAATCAGTTTCGAGTTGGAAAATCCACCCTGGGGGCTGCGATGATGGAAGTGCGCAGAGCCATTAATTGCCTCCTGCTACAAAGGACTTCGACTCTCAGGAAATACTTGATGGCTTTGAGGCAATGGGATTCCCTAACTGCGGTGGGGCAATAGATGGAATGCATATCCCAATGTTGGCCCCAGACCATCTTGCGATGGAGTACCTCAACCAAAAGGGCTACTTCTCTGTGGTGTTGCAGGTGCTGGTGGATCACTGGGGCTGTTTCACTGACATCAATGTGGGAGGGTCAGGGAAGGCGCATTTTTTGGAACACTGGACTGATAGCAAGCTGCGTACTGCGACTTTCTTTTCACACCAAAAGATTCAAATGGGGGATGTGGAAATGACCATAGTGATCCTGGGAGACCCTGCCTACCCCTTGCTCCCATGGCTCATGAAGCCTTACACTGAGAACTTAGACAGCAGCAAGGAGTGCTTCAGCAGGTGCTGAATGACTGATGAATGTGACTTTGGCTGATTAGAAGGTCGCTGGCACTGCCCATTTGGCAGGTTAGACCTCAATGTGGAAAATATTCCAAGGGTCATTGCAGCCTGCTGTACTAACTCTGCATAACATTTGTGAAGCAAAGGGGGAAAAGGAGCACTGAGGTAGATCAACTGAGGGACGCTTTGAAGGAGCATTTTGACAATGATTCCCAGTAATGTGAGGCATTCAGCCAGGCAATATTTACTTGCCACCTTAAATGACCCCTGTAGTACTTGCTTCCTGAGTGTTAATTGTACTGAGCAAATATTCCTGCCTATAGCCACTGTGTTTGAATGTTAGCACCAACTAATGTGCGTATGACACAAATAAAGACTCATTTTATTTCAAAGACTAAAATGTAATAACAGAATAAAACACAACATTTTTGTCAAACAGGGGACATGGAAATGAGGAACAGTCTCTCAGTTACGACTCTCACAGCTGACTGCAACTCCAGCTTTCATTGTGAAACCAGTTTCTAGGGGTAGAGTGCACGGGGTACTGCGAGGGACAAGGAACATGCGAGGAATGTGGTGCAGGAGTTTGCGGAGGGCATGAATGTATTGCCTGCAGGGTGAGTCATGCATGGATGTGCTCAGACTGCACCGAAATGAGGGACCTGAGCATCTCTGTCTGGTCCTCCAGCAGCTTTATCATCCACTCCTGCCCCTGTGTCCTTTCCAGGCTATCCGGCCTGAGTCTTTCTTTTATAGTCTTCCTTCACTCTCGTTTCACTATGTGCTCCATCTGTTTACTGCAGCACTTTGTGAAACGTATCCTCCTTACTCCTCCTGGTTTTCCACCTTACCTGAAGAAGAAGCTCTCCCAGTGTGGAGGAGTTGATCCTCAAGGGCACATCTGCATAAACCAAAGAAACAATGAACAGAGACAGTATTGTAAGTTCGCTCACAGTGATAATCACAAACGTTACACACACCTCTTTCTGACTATCCCTCTGCTAGCATACAGCGCAGCGAGAGCCCAAAATATGGTGAGTTTGGCTGGGAGGGGGTGACTTCTGAAGAGGGAATGGGCAAGAAGGGACAAAGGGTCTGGGTGCTTTGCGAAGAGGGTCACTACATGCACCTAGGGAGAGTGTTCGGAATATTGGCACCCTTTTTCACAGGCTGGGGTAATCGAACCCGATATCTCCCTCCTGAGGGTAACCCAGGATGCAAGGGTGCATCTCCTGCATGTGTGTGGCTTCAGACTGGGTTCATATGCTGCTTTGGCCCCTGCAGAAATAATTGCCACTTGGTGCAGCAAAGTTTCCTACAGCGGGGGGAGAAACAAGGCAGCTCTGCCAATGAACCTTTAGCAAAGGATTGCAGAATACCTACAAGAAACTTTCCTAGAGATCACTACGGGGGATTCCTGGGACATTCTGGTGTACATTAACAAACTCTTCCACTGGGTCCCCACTGCGTAGCTGCATAGGCTCATCTGTTAATTTCTGTCCCTTATCTCTCCTCTACCATATAACAAAGTACATGACAGCTCAATCTCCTCTCACTGTGCAGTTCAAAGCAAAATGTGTGCTTACCAGAGCTCGCTTCCCCTGCTTCAGGCATGCCAGAGCTGGAGTGCTGGGACTTGCTAGTCTCCTCCAGAGTCAAAAAGAGGTCCTGACTTGCTGCATCACCAGATGACCGTCGAGTGTTCCACATCCGCCTCCAACTTCACTTCCTCATCTACCACTTCATCCTCAGAGCTGACTGTGCTGGCTGCTGCCTCCAGTCCCCTCAAAGTATCCATGGGGCTCTTGGTGGTTGAGGTGGGGTCGCCACCAGGTTGGCGTTCAGCTCCATGAAGAAGCGGCATGTCTTCGGTGCCGCACCAGAGTGCCAGTTGGCCACCCTTGCCATCGAAGTTGCGCCAGCCTCAGCTCCTTGATATTAGCACAGCACTGCTGTGTGTCCCTTTCATGCCCCTTCTCCTGCATCCCACTAGCAAACAGCCCAAAGCTCCTATGGTTAGAGCAAAGCTGTGACTGCACAGCCTCCTTTCCCTAGAGAACCAGCAGATCCAACAGCTCCAGTGTACTCCAGGTGGAGCGCATCTACTGCAGAAAGTCGACATGGTCAGTTGGGAAGATGTACTCTAACAAAGCTGGTTCGTTTTGGCTAGAAGATGGTAGGTGAGATTCATACATGGGTCCAGGGTGTCTAGCATAGAGATTGCATGGATCCCAATAATGCCAGTATGAAGGGTTGACTGGTTGGGTGGACCTTATGACATTGGGTACCGTCAGTTCCCAAGGATAGGCATATCTGGGTGATGGATGAATCCCAGACCTTTGAGAGTTTTTGTCCGGGCCAGCATCCCTGTGCAGAGGTGATGTTTTGTCTGAAGCCTCTGACTTGGTCGATGAGAAGGTACATTCCAGTTCAACCAGCAGAACCATTGGTACTGATGGACAAATACTCTGGCTGGATGGGTGGGGGAGCATTCCTATCTCTTCACATTGGCTTCTTCCTCCAGTGCTGTAATGTCCCTAAATAGGGTCATACCTGACAGGAGAGGAAACTGTGGATAAGGTAGGGTAAAGATATCCTCTGGGGAGCTGTAGGTTTCAGTCCATCCTAGAGTGCAGGGTTTTCTAGTGGTCAGGACAGATGGATCCAGCGCATCCCAAGTTGTGGTAGATAGTGGTTCCTTGTGAGGCGTGGGGCAGTGCTAAAGCAGAGTCTCATTTGGAACTCCTATATGGTGTTGGTAGGTGCTGATCCTTAGGCTTATGTATTAGAACGGAAGTTGATACTGACAGATCTTTATTCCTTTGTGCGATACCTTCATGTTCAGAAGATTTGAGTGGACCTAAATCCTTAGGACCTGCATGCAAGAACTCAATTGACTTGGATGGAGTCAGGGAGAGATCTTTTACTCTAGGTGCAGATTTGGAAGGATACCTGTCCTTGTGTTTGTGAGAGTGCCCCTTATTCTTGTGAGAAGTCCTAAGTAACAGTTGTTTAGACTTAGCTGCTTTGGCCTTGGCTCCTGAGCTTGTGCTTGGAGGGGCACTGCCCACTGACTGAGGCGGTTGTCTGGAGGGCGCCTCTCTAGCCCAGGTCCAACTAAGCTCTTATGGCCTTCTCCATGAGATGCTTCTTTAGTTGGAGCCATCATCCCTCATGGGTTCAGGGAAGGAAGGACTGACAAATGCTGTACCTGAGATGTGATCCTCCTCAAGGCAATAAAGGCAACACTGGTGCTCATTACTCCTGGAGAAAGAATGAAAGCAGGAAATTCAGTTCTTAAGCCCTGGCTCTGGGAACGGTCTTTGCAGAGAAAGGATGGTGGGGGTGGGGGAAACTAAATTACACTAACTAGACTAAACCTCATTTATAAAAAAAATTAATGATTTAGACTAGATCGGTCCTGAAGAAGACACACAGAGGAGGTCACTTCAGACACTCAGGCCATACAACACTAGAAAGGAACTGGAGCAGCATCACTCCGCAGGGCCCCGCTATGCTGGAGGGGGTAAAACCCTGGTATGTGAGGCAGGGACACGTGCATGCGGGGCTCGTGGTGGTGTGTAGGGGAAGGGCGATGCCCTTGCATGTGGGACTGGGTAGGGGAGCGCTTCGCCCACGGGTGCATCTGCAGCGGAAGCGGCACCACCGGACGCGTCCCCACCCGCAGGCGGCCCAGCGGTGCAGGGAGAGCGCGAGGTCGGGGCAACCTCTCGCTCCAGAACCCAACCCCGCCCCCGCTTCGCCATATTCATGTTTCTCCGCCGCCACGAGGCGAGTTGTCTGGGGCGCATGTGCCGGCCGCCACGAGGCGAGCGGTCCGGGCGCATGCGCCGGCCGCTTGACCCTGGGGCTCGCGAGAGGCGGGGGCCCGAGGTTGTTGTGAAGCTGTTGGAAGCACGTGAAGCGCGCAACGTCATCATAAACACTCGTAGGGAAAATGGCGGCTCCTGCGAGCGGAAAGGTAACGGGGGAGGGGGATGCCTGCTGCTGCCGCCGCCCGCCGGGCGGAGCGGCCCGTGCTGACGGGAGCGCCCGGCCAGGCCGCGCCGCGTGTCTGTTTGTCTGTCCTAGGCTGGGGGTGGGGAGCGAGGCCCCCCAGCCCCTCGTACTGCTGGGCTGTATTGCTCCTTCGCCCTGGCGGGGCGGGGGGGCAGGGGAGATCCCTTTTGCGGCTGGGGGTGTGTCCCGCTCCCCGGGCCGCGGCGCCCAGTGGGTGGGATGGTCCCTGTAGGGCGCGGGGAGGCCGGGCACCCTGCGCTGGGTCTCGGGGGACTCCTTAGTGGGGGGAGGGAGGTGCTGGGTGACAGACCGCGACCGCCTTCGCCCCTCCCGAGGAGCTGGTGACATCGGGTGTCTGGCCCCGACTGAAGCGGTGTCTGTCTTGCCCGGGCCCGCCAGCCCGTCGTGCTGCAGCCCCAGCGTTTCCCCGGTGCTGGGGGCGGCGAGTTGTTGCTCGGCCCTTCGTCTGGCGGGGGCAGCTCAGCTGCACTCGCTCTGCGGTGTGTGTGGAGAATGCCAGGCTGCTGCTCAGTTTGTGGCTGTTTAAAATCGTAGCGCTTTTGTGAAGCAGTGTTGTCCCATTGTCCTGGGCCATGGTGTCCTGGTGTTTAGCAGCCACCCTCTTTGCCAGGGTTGGTTCCGTTTCAGTGGCGTGCGTGTGTCTGCCTTTTGATACTTTGGGATGTAGTGTGGTCTGTAAATAGAAGATATTTACATAAATCTAATAATTGGTTTAACGTAAATAGCTCTGTGTTCTTTGATTCATGGTTGAGCCCTGCATGGGACTATTTTTAATCCCATCCTATACCGCAGTTCCAATTTCCAACTACTCCTGCATTGTGTCTTGCTTTTTTATCCCACTCCCACCTGCAAAAACCTTAGATCCCGCAAATCCCGCAAGAGAGACCAATACCCCCATGCTACTAAAAAACAACAAAAAAATGGTCAGTTAATATATTATATACATAATTAGAAGTCAGACACAATTTTTATGTGATGAACTGACGACAGATTTAGTGTTTTCCAGCAAATTACCATAGTCTGGGTTTTTGGTTTTTTTGCCCACCCAGTCACACCCACAACAAAGTACGTTTTACCTGCTCTTGCTATTATGGCAGTGGGGCCTGCGGGACCCACTGGATCCAAGTTCCATTGCAGGGCTCTAATTCATGGGTAGTCTTTGAGTGTAGTACCATGATTTAACAAAGAGAAATTCTGGAATTTAACTCTAATGTGAATCTTGGTTTGCAGTTGTTTGATGGGATAAAAAAATTGGATCCAAGTTGTCCTTCAATACGTTTTTTTATTGTCCAATAAGAAATTCTGCTTATCACAATTCTTTGTGTTCAGAATGAATTGCTTTTTAAAAAACAAGTTACATTTGTATTTTCCACCCTTGAGACCCAGCTGCTGGGGTGTGTACCTGAAAATCCTGGGTGTGTTGGCTCAGTGGTGCACCTCACCAAAGTCTGAAAATAAAGAATGGTGATGTACTTGAGTCTCCTTGTAAATGTCAGAGCATGGCAGTTTCAATGGTATTGCTCTTAATGCAAGAGAACACATATAATTAGCCAAGTGTACCTTTCTCAGAGTAGTGCATCTAACTGCGTGGAGTTAGGCCTTGGCTACACTCACGAGTTACAGCGCAATAAAACTGCCTGCAGCGCTGTAACTCACTAACTGTCTACACTCGCAAGGCACGTGCAGCGCTGCATCTCCTCAGGTACAGCGCTGCATGTAGTCCACCTCCCCGAGAGGAATAACGTTTGTTGCGCTGCTGCTGGTGCACTGCGGCTACAGTGTGGCCACCCAATGCGCTGTTATTGGTCTCCAGAAGTATTCGGAAGTATCCCACAATGCCTATTCTAGCCACTCTGGTCATCAATTAGCACTCTACTGCCCTGGCCTCAGGTGACCAACCGCCACTCCGACCCTTTAAATTCCCTTGGAATTTTAAATATCCCCTTCCTGTTTGCTCAGCCAGGCGTGGAGTGCTCTCAGCGCATCTTTCCAGGTAACCATGCCTCCATGTGCCAGACGAGCCCCAGTATGGAGCAATGGCGAGTTGCTGGACCTCATCGCTGTTTGGGGGGAGGAAGCTGTCCAGTCCCAGCTGCGATCCAGCCGGAGGAATTTTGATACTTTCGGCCAGATATCAAGGGCCATGATTGAAAGGGGCCATGACCGGGACGCAGTGCAGTGCAGGATAAAAGTAAAGGAGCTGCGGAGTGCGTACCGCAAAGCCCGCGAGGCAAACAGCCGCTCGGGTGCTCCCCCCAAAACCTGCCGATTTTACAAAGAGCTGGATGCAATACTTGGGGGTGACCCCACTACTGTTCCGAGCACCACCGTGGACACGGGAGAGCGGGAGGAGGAGGAGGGAGAGGAGGAGGAGGGGGTTGAAGAAAACAGAAGCGAGGGTGCTGTGGCTGGGGGAGACACCCCTGACTCCCTGGGTGCATGCAGCCAGGAGCTCTTCTCGAGCCAGGAGGAAGGGAGCCAGTCGCAGCGGCCGGTACGCGCTGGGAGAGAAAGAGAAGAACAGGTTCGCGGTAAGCAGCTTTTATTTTCGGGAAGGAGTTTTTTCGGTGTGGGGTCCTTGGACGAGGAGGGTTTGGGCTGCATGCATGCCTAGATGCGGAAGAGCGCATTGATGTGGTCTATCACATCGGAGAAATCAGCCACTGTAATCTCTTCGAAAGTCTCAGCCAGAATGTGGGCAATGCGCTTGCGCAGGTTTATTGGGAGAGCCGCCGTGGTCCTTGTCCCATTCAGGGTAACGTGTCCGCGCCACTGTGCCGCGAGGGGCGGGGGGGCCATTGCTGCACACAGGCAAGCTGCATATGGGCCAGGGCGGAAGCCGCATTGCAGTAGAAGACCCTCCCTTGCTTCCCCGGACACCCTCAGCAGCGAGATATCTTCCAGGACGAACTCCTGTGGAAAATGTGGGGATAGTGTTCAGTGTAGGTTCCCCCTGCAGCTGTTGGCTCTCCCCAAGGCACAGAAACCCGTCGGACAGTACATCCGTGAAACAATCAGTCCCCCTTTACCCTGTGCTTACTCACCATTTTGGGGCTCCCGTGGGTTCTGTGCGCTTTGTTTGGGATGGGAAAATTGTGCTGTTTTGGAGACTGTGTGTGCCCTCCTTAAGTGTGGGGGAATCATTGCTCTGTCTGGCATAAAACAATTATGCCTCTGTTAAATGTTGCATTTTGCCTTCAAGATGCAACCTTGAGATCTCCGCCATCCTTCTTATCACCGGCTGAGAGACTCCAAAGGCTCAGGAAGAGGCCCAGAAGAACGAAAGAAGACATGCTGCAGGAAGTTATGAAACAGTCTCTTAAAGAGAATTGAAAAGGCTCGGGAGTGGAGGGAGAGTGAAAGCAGGCTCCGCCAGGAAAACGCAGCGCAGCGGCAGCAAAGCATGCAGCTCCGGCACGAAAGCACAAAGGAACTGATTAGCATCTTGGCGCGCCAAGCGGACTCTATCCAGGCGCTCGTCGCCATGCAGGCGGAGCAGTACCGCCCCCGCTCCCCCCCCCCCCCCCCCCGGCAGCCAGTGTCCCAAAACACTTGTGCCCCCATGTCACCACCTGTCCACTTCACCCAACATCCAGGTTCTTATCGCCCACACCAGATGCCCCCAACACCTGTAGCTTCACCAGACAGCCCTGGAAACTATGACCCTTACCCATTGCACTCAACTCCCATCCCGAATTATAGACATTCTGAAGTGCAGCACTCACTGCACAGCACTCCAGACAGGAAGCCCGAGTATGAAAGCAGGACATACCATACCTTGTGATTGAACCCTTCCCCACACCACCCCCTTGCCCTTTCTGTCTCACAAGCAGTTGTTTCTTTTTAATACATGTATTTTCTCTGTAATAAACGGATTCTTTAGATGTGCAAACAGTCTTTATTATTGCATAAGGAAAAAAGATACCTTAGCCTAGGAAAGAAACAGGCAACGGAAGTGAGCTGAGCAAACACAAATCAGCTTAGCAAAGACAGATAACTGATAACATTGGAACCACTTCACTTCAGGGTCGTGCAGGGCAGCACACTTTACTGGTGGTTTTCAGCCTCAAATTACTCCCTCAAGGCATCCCTGATCCTTGCAGCCCCACGCTGGGCCCCTGTAATAGCCCTGCTCTCTGGCTGTGCAAATTCAGCCTCCAGGTGTTGAACCTCTGAGGTCCACACCTGAGTGAACATTTCACCCTTCCCTTCACATATATTATGGATGGTACAGCACGCGGATATAACCGCGGGGATGCTGTGTTCGGCCAAGTCCAGCTTCCCATATAGAGATCGCCAGCGGCCCTTCAAACGGCCAAAAGCACACTCCACAGTCATTCTGCGCCGGCTCAGCCTGTAGTTGAACCGTTCCTTGCTGGTGTCAAGGCTCCCTGTGTAGGGTTTCATGAGCCACGGCATTAAAGGGTACGCGGGGTCTCCAAGGATCACAGTGGGCGTTTCAATTTCCGCTACCGTGATCTTCCGGTCTGGGAAAAAAGTCCCGGACTGCATCTTCCGGAACAGGGCAGTGTTCCGAAAGATGCGTGCGTCATGCGTCTTTCCGGGCCAGCCTGCGTTGATGTCAATGAAACGCCCACGGTGATCCACAAGCGCCTGGAGAACCATGGAGAAATACCCCTTCCGATTAATGTACTCAGATGCTAGGTGGGGTGGTGCCAGAATAGGAATATGCATCCCATCTATCGCCCCTCCACAGTTAGGGAAACCCATTTGTTCAAAGCCAGCCACAATGTCCTGCACGTTACCCAGAGTCACGGTTCTTCTGAGCAGGATGCGATTAATGGCCTTGCAAACTTGCATCAGCACGATTCCAACGGTCGACTTTCCCACTCCAAACTGGTTCGCTACTGATCGATAGCAGTCCGGAGTTGCGAGCTTCCAGATTGCAATAGCCACCCGCTTCTCCACCATCAGGGCAGCTCTCAATCTCGTGTCCTTGCACCACAGGGCGGGGGCGAGCTCCTCACACAGTCCCATGAAAGTAGCTTTTCTCATCCGAAAGTTCTGCACCTACTGCTCATCATCCCAGACTTGCATGACAATGTGATCCCACCACTCTGTGCTGGTTTCCCGAGCCCCAAAGCGGCGTTCCACGGTGCATAGCATGTCCGTGAATGCCACAAGCAAGTTCGTGTCGTATGCGTTTTGCGTGACAATTTCATCATCATCGTCGGACTCCTCGTTGTCACTGTGGATCTTAAGGAAGAGCTCGACTGCCAAACGTGACGTGCTGGCGAGACTCGTCAGTATTTTGCTCACCAGGTCGGGATCCATTTTCTCGCTGACCGAAACGGAGCATAGATCGCGCTACAAAGAAACCGTTGAAAGATGGTGCAAATTGTGGCCGGAAACACAGGGATTGCTGAGATGCGAAGCGATGCATCACGGGGTGTTGGGACGGGACCCAGAATGCACCATACCCCACGCCCCCTTCCCACAACCCACGGCGCCAGAATTGGAAGAGGTGTTCTGTGGGATACCTGCCCATAATGCATCTCTCCCAAAACCGCTTCAAGTGCCGCAAATGTAGCCACGTTAGTGCTCGTTACTGCGCTGGCAGCTGCCAGTGTGGACAGGCTGCAGCGCTTTCCCTACTCAGCTCTACGAAGACGGGTTTAACTCACAGCGCTGTACATCTGCAAGTGTAGCCAAGGCCTTAGAGGAAGAATTTAGCAAAGAGAGCTAAGTAATAGATTGCTGTCCTGATGTTAGATAGAGACTACAAAGAAACTAATGCGGGAGACCATTTTTCATTGTTAGTTGCAAGTTGGATGAGATGAACTGTCAGTTCACCCAGAATTGTTAAACTATCAATTTAAAAATATGTTGCGAACAAATTTCTTTAATGCTAGACACTTTAGATTTCAATTTAAAAAAAAGTCTGTTTACTTGTTACTGAGTTTTGTTTATTTTTTAGCATTTTTCATGAGTTGAACAACAAAAATCAAACAAGTCAGTTTTTGTTTTTAATCAATATAACTTTCAGATTCCTAATGCGCCAATGTTTGTTTCAAAGTCTGCTGGGAATATTTGTTTTGAAGGAACTATATTCCTTGAAAAATGTCTTGGGTTGTTTTTACAAAAATTAAATTTTGGGTGAAATTTTAAATTGTGTCCAATTCAGGCCAGGAATTTATTGGATGATAAACATTAGTTAACGCTTCATTACTAGGTGTCTGTGCCTGTTCCCTTGAAATCCCCATCACTCTTCTTTCCTTGATCAGGGACTTGATATCTTATTCAGAAAACTTCAGCAATGAGAAGTTGAAATGGAAATTGGAACAGCGTTAGTGTAGGCTTCTGTAATGATGAGAAAAGTAGACGCTGGTGTTATACAACACATTAGTGTTTCTTTTTCATATCCTGAAGCCGTAATGACAGACTAAAACCTACTTGTGGATCTCATAGGTAATTTTTATCTTAAAAGGACAGTCTTTAGGCTTGACTGCTATTTTTTTTTTTTTACTAGCTTCTTTCATTTATTTTGAATACTGAAGGAAACTTTGTTTCGCAAGGCTAGATAAAATGCATACATTCTTTGCATAACTCATTTTTCACATTCTAGTTCATAAATGTCATAGACACAAGCTAAAACATGTGGAGTGTTGTTCTTTCCAAGTAAATGCAAACTCCAAGTTGACATGTGGGCTTGGAGAAAACTCTCTCTCCCCGCCAAGGACTTATCTACATTGTGGTAAAGGTCCATAGATGTAAGTCATGGTTTATGCTAGTTCAAAGCATCTCCCTCAAGGTTTGCACCAGAGCAGTTGCATCAGTGTAACCATGTGTGACAGGGATCTCAGGGGGCCAGGCTGAGATTGTTCAATTAGAGCAAACTGCAAAGAATGAGGCAGATACTCCCCAAAACTGGTGGTGGTTATAATACTTAGATTCACCTAGCCAGCAACAAAACAGCTTCTACAATCATAGACGCCAACTTTCTCTCTACCCAGGGGGGTGCTTGACCCCCTCCACCCCAGGCCCACCCCCACTCGACCCCTTCCCCCAAGGCCCCACCCCTGCCCCTCCTCTGAGTGTACCCCTCTTCTCCCTCCCCCAGCGCATCCTGCATGCCACGGAGACACTGGGAGGGAGCAGGAGGAGTTGATCAGTGGGGCCGCTGGCAGGCGGGAGGCGCTGGGGCGAGAGGGGAGCTTGGTTGCCGGTGGGTGCTAAGCACCTGCACATTTTTTTCCGTGTGTGCTTCAGCCCTGGAGCACCCATGGAGTCAGCACCTACATCTACAATACCTTATTGGTTACTCAGAAGCCAGAAATACAGTTCCCTTAAAGTAGCCCAGTCTTGAGCTCCCACCCCGACAGCCAAGTCAAATATGGTGAAGATTACTGAAAATCTTGTTCATCATATGAAAAGTTCTACCAATCCCAAAGGATCAGACACATTACCCACCAGGTTAATGAATATCTCAAATCTTACCCCAGTACATGCTTACAGTCAATTCTTATTAACTAAACTAAAATTCCGTTAATTCTCCTCCTTAGCTTCCTGAGTTACCCTAGATCAGTGGTTCTCAATCCTTGCCCTGCATGTGGCCCAGTTAGCACACAGCTGCGGCCCAGCTATGACATGTGAGTGTGCCCGGGGGTAGAGGTTTGGGCTGCCCCGCCACCTAGTGTTTTAGGGTCAGGCTCTGGCCGGCCCTGCGAGGTCGGGGGTCCAGGGCTACTGTCTGGCCCCGGAGGGTTGGGGGCCCGAGGTCCAGGGCAGCTGGCTGGCCCCATGAGCTCCGTGGGCCTGAACAGCTGCGTGGCGGGGGACTGGGGCGGGCAGCCAGCCTGCCCCATGTGGCGTGGGTCCCAGGGTCCGGGGCAGCCGTCCTGTCCCACGAGCTCCAGGGTTGGGGACAGCTGCATGGCAGGGTCCCGGGGCAGGCAGCTGGCTGGCCCCATGGGGTCCCAGGTTCCGGGGCAGCTGGCCAGGTCCGCGGCAGCTGGCCAGCTCCGCGGGGTTCCAGGTCCTGGGGCAGCTGTCCGGCCCTGCAAGCTCTGGAGTCTGGGGTAGTCGCCTGTCCCCATAATCTCCGAGGGCCTGGGCAGCCGCGCAGCAGGAGTCCAGGGTCCACCCAGCCGCTGTGGCCCAGGTTACACATTGTAGGCCGCATATGCGGCCCATAATATGTAATAAATTGAGAACCACTGCCCTAGATCCTAATTCTTTCACTTCTTTACTTGAACTTTTATCTCTGTCCCATTGCAGTCCCTTCTTGAGGGCCTCAGTCACTCACTTTTTCCTAACTGGGTATTCAACTTTCGCAACATGTCCAAGTCAGGTTTACTTTCTGGGTCCTATTTGTAATGGTCCTGCCTTTTGATCTTACATTGCTCTTGATCACCGTGCAAAATGTTTCTTGATACTCATTGAAGTTTTGCTGCCAATTGAGGAAAACACATGGTCCTTGTTTTTCTGCTCTCCTCCCCCTTTCTACTTGGATGTGTGTTGTTACCAGTCGTAAGGGCAACATATTGGCTGTACTTAGGGTGACTAGACAGCAAGTGTGAAAAATCGGGATGGGGTGGGGGGTAATAGGAGCCTATATAAGAAAAAGACCCAAAAAGCGGGACTATCCCTATAAAATCAGGACATCTGGTCACCCTAGCTGTACTCATTCTTTTGTAGCTCTGTTTTCTGCTTCATATGTTCCTGAGATGTTACATGACAGCTAGGATTTTGCCATAGTTTGTTCCTGCACCCTTTGGTAGGGTTCTTTGCTGTTGCCACACCTCCCATAAGACCCTTAAACAACCTTATTTGTCTCTTTTTACAATGATTATTCTGTTCTCTATATGGCCAATTTGTAGTATTCATTTGTTTTCATTGAATTATGGTTCATGATTCAGATTCTTTTTCAAATAGTGACCGTCTACATTAAAACACTTTTGAGTTTCAGTTGTCTACTCTTCATTACAGTCATGATGGTTTCTTTGTTTGCAAATAACTACAGCTAGTGTTTTTGGGGAATGAGAAACTTCTTCACTGATGCTTTTGATTATATGCCTCAGCATGGGTACCCTTTACCTCTTTCTGCTGCTTACCAGAGGCCAGTTTGTTTTCTTTGTCTTTGGGAATGGTCTCCAAGGCTGTGTCTACACTACTGGGTAATTCAACACTGCTGCGATAGATGCACTGGTGTCAATTTAGCGGTTCTGGTGAAGATAAGCTAAGTCAATGGGAGAGTGCCTCCCGTCAACATAGCGCAGTGTAGACACTACCGTAAGTCAACCTAAGTTACATCTGTGACGGGTTGGGGTCACAGAGACCTGCTTGGTGCTGCCACCTGGTGTGCCAAGGCTGCTTCTGCCCCTGCTTCCAGGCCTTTTCCAGCTTGGGACTCCCGAATCCTGTCTGTTTTGAGCCAGATTCCACTGATCTGCTGCAAACACAGACCCAGGTCCGAACCAAGTCCACTCACAACTGTAAGGCTCCTGGAAGCGCTCTTGCCTTTGACACCTCGGTGTCCAACTCCCAAGGAGGTTCAAACCCTTAATAAATCCGTTTTACCCTGTATAAGGCTTATACAGGGCAAACTCATAAATAGTTCGCCTTCTATTTCAAAGATAGAAAGATATGCACAGCTGTTTGCCCCCCCTCCCCCCCCCCCGGGGTACCAACTCGTACACCAGGAAACTTAATGAGTAAAAAGTGATTTTAATAAGTACAGAAAGTAGGATTTAGGTGATTCCAAGTGGTGACAGACCGAACAAATTGAATTACTAAGTAAAATAAAATAAAACACGCAGGTCTATGTCTAATCAAACTTCACACAGATATCAAAACCTCACCGGCTCCAGCTTTCTTTCTTTCACAGGCTGTAAAGCTTCTAGCCTGGGTCCAGCAGTCACTCACCCCCCCCTATTGTCTCTGTCCTTTGTTCAGTCTCTCTCAGATATGTCCTTGTGGGGGTGCAGAGCTTCTTTCTTTAGCCAGCTGAAGACAAAATGGAAGGGTCTTCCAAGGGCTTTTATAGCCTTTTCCCCACTCCCTGTGTAGGATCCAGTTGCCATGGAGTTTTGGGATCACATGGGCAAGTCACATGTCCATGCACCCCTCGGTAACCAGTCCGACCAGTTGCATTCTTGACCAGGCCCTGATGTGGATTGGGGTCTGCAACTTCTTTTGTCTGTTAAGTGCTCGTACTTAACAGGCACATTCTTTCCTCCAAACATGATCCCATGCACTTACAAAGGCTATGTACAAAGCCAGCAAATATAAAACCAATCTTCATAACTCCAACTACAACAATGATACATGCATACAAACAGGAGGAATAAATTCAGTAGGTCATAACTTTCACAGAGATATGTTACATGGCACATGTAGCATAAAACATATTCTAGTTACATATATACATTTATAAGCCTCTCCCCATAAAGCTTTATGGGGTACACCGTCACAACATCGACTTCAGTTATGTAACTTATGTAACTGAACTAGTGTATCTTAGGTCGATTTACAGTATTAGTGTAGACCAGCCCCAAGGGTTTTTCCTTCTAAAAGAAAGCAAGGTTTGTTAGAAAAGAAAAGAAAAAGTTGTGGTATAAAATCGTATTTTAAAGTCTGAAAAGCACCCTCACTAGATAGGATACTTTATAATTAGTCTGTTTATGGACAAATACAGTTTTTACATTCTTGGAGTTTGTGTATTTTCAGTATCTTGGCTGTTAGATCTTTCCCTCTGTGTTACCATCTCACACTCATTGGTATGCTTGTCAGATATGCTTCTTTACATGGTGTGAACATTCTGTTACTCTGTATAGATGGAATATTCTGTGTTACTGTGCATAGCCCTCTAATTAAATATATCGGTCATTAAGACCAATATACTTTTTCCATTATGTGAGTTTATTCAATGTTTGATTTCAGCCATCTCTAGTCATTTGATATATGCTGCTTTAAAGGAATCTCTGTAACCTTTGTGGAATCAGACTCCTTTCTGTATATCCTCTAAATTTAAGGCATTGCTTAGCAGATGGATTGATATAGGGCTTCTCTACACTTAAAATGCTGCAACAGCACAACTGCGCCACTGTAGCACTGCACTGAAGATGCTACCTACACCAATTGGAGGACTTGGCATAGGTACTTTATCTCCCAGAAAGGCAGTAGCTATGTCAATAGGAGAAGCCTTCCCATTGATATAGTGCTGTCTAACCTGAGAGTTAGGTTGGTATAACTGTGTCCCTCAGGGGTGTAGATTTTCCACACCCCTGAGTGACGTAGTTATACGGACATAAGTTGCTAGTGTAGACCAAGCCTCAGTGTGCTGTGAGCAGAGACCTGTGTCTGCCTGGGGTTCTTCTGAATGTTAGGCCTTGTCTAAATTAGAATGTTTTACCATTGTAGCTATGTCTGTTAAGAGTGTGATTTCTCCCCTCCCCTCCCCTTCCACATTTCTAACTGACATAGCAAAAGCTATGCAGGCAAAACGTCTTTTTGCTGGTATAGTATATTACATTCAGGGAACTGGTTTAAGCTATAGCATATATCTGCACTGGTAAACCCTTTTAAGTATAGACAAGGCTTCAGTTATGGTTTCATTGCGCTGACGAGATAAAGTATAACTCTCCTTTACTCATAATTTGAAAGTTTCTATATATTCTTAATTGCATTTTATATCAATTATAGAACTTCTCTTGCATAAATGCTCACAGTAAAATTTGCTTATTACTACCTGAGGCTCTTCTCCTGTCTGTGCTTAAGAGACTTGTATTTTAGTTTAATTGTTACTTAATTATTCCAATAGCTCAAGACACTTTCAATGCACCTATGGAGGGACTTGAAAAATTTGCTTATTACTGTCAAGTAAGAAACCTTTCCTGTGTGTGTGGTTCCCATAGTTTCCAACTCTGGTAAGCTTGTCAGAATTGGATGGATTTTTACTTAAAGCCCCAACTCCTGGAATGAAATGAGAATTCCATTTAAAAAAAAAAAAGCTGATTTTTCTAGTCCTCATCGTTGCCGTGAAAGCGCTCGAAGATGTGAGCCCTAAATGCTCCAAAAGCAGAAGGCACATAAAGACTCAAATTATTTATTTTTTTTAAAAGCTTCTGAATTCTAAGCCATCTCATGATCTTTTAGGGACCTGATTGATGTTTTTTGAATGCTTATGGTTGGCAATACCAGAATCCCAAACCCTCAATTTCTGCAGATTTTAAGATTTAATTTAAAAATACTATTTGAAATATAAACTTCCAAATATGAACTGTTGCACTGCTTTTATCTTGAGTCTTCAGCCTCAGTTCTTCCTGAGCCCACAGCTCCTAGGAAAAACCTTGCTATAGTGAGATTTTGATGACTGGTAGCACTGCTTCATCATTTACTAGGGTTACTGTACCATGGAATACCTAGTTAGGAGTGATTCAGTGAGACCTTTATATCCATTATAGTTGATAAAACTGGAGTACCTTGTCTCTACTCCTTTCCAGACTTGTATTATCCATGAGTGACTTCTTCTTGAGTTAGGTTTTTTGTTTTATTTTAGTCAGATATGGGCATTCTTTAGCTGGGTTTGGTTTGGATCCCAAAAGCTGTCAACAGATTTGTGTGATAGACCCATGGTTAAAGTCACAACTATTCCAGCTGGTTGAAATATAAAATAAGTAACTGTTTAGTTAGTACTTAAACATTTCCATGGCCTGGTCTACACTACACAATTAGGTCGATGTAAGGCAGTTTACGTTGACCTAATTATGTCACTGTCGTCACTACAGCCTTGTCCTGCCAAGGTAAGTGCTGTACTACATCGACATAATAACTCCACCTCCATAAGAGGCATAGAGATTATGTAAGTGTAGTTAGCGCGATGCAGTGTCTGGGCACTACATTACTTATTTCAGCTGTTAGCTTTCTCCAGTGGAGCCATGAAATTGACAAGAAAGCTGGGCAGCTAGAGCCCAGCTCCCTCTGCTCCCCTTCAGAGCTGGGGCGAGAATGGACCCTGTTCCTGGCAACTTTCTCTCCCCCTGCTTCCAGCTGGGAACATTGGCTGTCTTTGTCATTTTCACAGCTCCATGCTGGACCTGTGAAACTGACAAGGCTTCCTAGCTCATGGTAGGGAGCAGGTGGGAGCTGAGGTGGACGAGAAGACTGGGCAGCTGGACTCTGCTTCCAAGGGGCGGGAAGCCCTGGGCGGCTTCCTCACCGCTCCCGGCAGGGAACGGGGAGGTGAGAAGCCCCGGGAGACCCGCCGGGTAGCCTGTGGGGCAGCCAGGCTCCTGGTAGGGAGCTGCCAGCAGAGCTGAGAGATGGGGTGCTCAGCTCCCCACACTGCCTCTCTTAGGTTGGTGGAAGCGCTCCTGGTGAGGACACGTACCACTGACCCAAGGAGGGTAGTGTGGACATGCACCACCACAGTAATTACTGTGGTGGCTATAAGTTGACCTAATGTAGGTCAATTTGAGTTTTTAGTGTACACATACTCTAAGTATTTTCAGTATATAGATACATTTTCAGGGCATAGACAGTTACCATTCACAGTGTTTTGCTAAGCTAATTTATGATGTGCATGCATGTTATTCGAAACTGTAAACTTCAGAATCTTTAAAAGCTTGCACTTTTATCATGATCCATATAACTACCTTTCTGTCTCCTCCTTTCTCATAATTAAAAAATAAATAAAGAAATAAAATGAAATTGCCATACTGGTGTGTTTTTTGTGATAAGCCTCATGGTTCAGACATAAAAGGAAGGAAAGCTGGTGCTTACATGGTGGCTTCTTTTCTTAACAAACTCATATTCACAATTTGACCCATCTAAGGAATTGAAGGAAAAGAGCACCAGATATGAAAAAAACATTAACAGTTAGTGGATCGTTTCCATTCTTGGAATATTAATGAAGGAAACATTTTCCTCTCTGGCCTGTAGTGCTTGAAACTAGTTATGTAACTTAGCCTTACTAAAAATCAATTGTCCTACTTCTGTTTCAGTACAATGTAGCATAACTTTTAAAGTTACTAATCATCATATGCTGATATATAGTCAAAGAATACATTCATATTTTTCTTAGGCCTTTTCAAAGGTCTTAACTTGCTGTTCAGAAAGTGACCTGTGTGTTCCAGCATCTTAGTTGGATAGCAGCTGTATTGCATTAATGTATGTGACTTTCACACCAGCATATTAACGTTCTGATAATTTGCAATAGTTAAGCTAACTGCTGATATCTTTCTTTTTATTTTTTCTTGGAAACAGTGAAATGGTCTAAAATTAGATAATCTGGTAAAGATTCTGACCCAATGCAATGAACAATTTATACTTCTAACTACTGAAGGAAAAATCTCAGAGGACTAGGAAAGTGTTTGTGAAGGTGAGGAGGCCACACTTGTGTATGGCAACAGCCTATCTACACGCACCACATTTTATACTTTTGCTATATAAGGGAGTTCAGATTTGGCTAAGACTTAGGGCTACTCAGAAGTTTTTGGGGGCCCAGGACAAAATGGAGAAGAAAGAGTTTGAAGAATGCTGTTGAAACCTTTAAAACCGATTTATTATTATTAAAGACAAATCACGTCGTGTTTATCTTCCTTGCTTTTTTATGACACATAATATTGTAATTTATACTCTTTGCAAGATTGTCCTCTGACAGCATCACTAAGGCTGATATGTGATCTCGGCCCATGATTAAGGATACAATTTAGTCACGGAGGTCATGGATTCCGTGACTTTAAGGAAACTGTGACTTCTTTGGCTTCAGCCCCCGTGGCAGAGGCAGGGGCCAGTATTTGGGCTGTCAGTCCCTCCGCTCCTGCGGGGTTTGGGATTCAGCGCTTTCCCCTGTCTGCCTGTTATTGTTAGTAAAAGTCATGGACAGGTCTTGGGCATCTATGAAATTTTGTTTATTGCCCATGACCTGTCCCTGATTTTTACTAAAAATAACCATGACAAAATCTTAACCTTACCCAGGGTAGATTGGGAGCAGGTTTTTTTTTTGTTTTTTTTTATTATCAGGGCTAACTTGCTAAACAAGCAATTCCTTCTGGAAACTGAAATAGATATCAAGATCAAAGTCCTTAGAACGATACTGGTCTGCAGGAAAACATTCTGCAGTTCTTGTTCGTAAATCTCGTATAACAGCTTAATTGAAGTAATTTTTCCAAAAACTGTGTGTGTCAGTTTGTTTAAAAGGTGAATTTCTTCAACAAAATCCTCTATCAAATCTCTTGGGTAGCAGTTTAATTGTTCGTGAGCTTTTGTGATGCTGGTATTAGCATTTTGTTGTCAGGTTCCAAATAAATGAAACCATACTTTTGATTTTGTTTAGTTGTTTCAGATTTTCTTCTGATTTCCCTGATAAGAATGTCTATAGTAGCATAAAGTCAACCTTGAACTTGGTTTCTTGGTTTTCTTGGTAATATGTGGTGATCCTGTCTTTGTTGTAGAATGTCTTCATCTTTCTGCCCCTGTTCTTCTGGCCCAGGCCAGCTGCTACAAGTTTGCACTCTTCAAGAATCAGAGGCCAAGATTCTTGAAGGTGCTCCAGTGATTCCAAATGCACTTGCAGGTGATTTTCATCAGCCTTGATTCTTCACCAAGTGCAAGCTCAGAGTCTTGAAGTAAACGTCTTACATTGTCGATGGTTTGCAGGGTTTTAAGCCAGTAAAATGAATTTGAAATATTTTAACCAGACAGACAAATGGTTTACTTTATTGTATAAGTCCGCAGACAAATTGACTTCTTTGGTTTTACCAAAACTTGTAGAATTTCTCTCGATCGCTTTGATAGTGGTTTCACTGCTTCAGTTCTTGAATTCCATTAAGGGCTTGTCTATACTACCCACCAGATCACTGGTGGGCAGCGATCGATCCAACGGGGGTCGATGTATTGAGTCTAGTCTAGACGTGATAAATCAACCCCTGAGCGCTCTCCCATTGACTCCTGTACTCCACCAGAGTCGACGGGAGAGCGTCAGCAGTCGACTCACCGCAGTGAAGACACCGCGGGGAGTAGATCTAAGTATGTTGAAGTTGCGCAACTCAGATCGATCTCCCCTCACCCCCCAGTGTAGACTAGGCCTTAGTCTGCAACAAAATGTTTGAAGCTTTCCATAGAACTTTTTTAATCAGGCAGGGCTGGAATTGAACAAGTTGCAGAGTTTGAATGTTTCCAAACTCTTTATGTCCACATTTGGGTCTGCTGCATGCACTCCTCAAAGACTCAGACTGTGCACTATGTGGTGAGTAGATTGCCTGAAGATTCTTCTGTAAAATTAGTTTGTGCTCCTTCAGAAATTCCAGCCACGTCTGACCCATTGTCCTGTCCTTGACCTCTACAATTTTGAAGGTCGATACCACTCTTTTCAAGTATTCTGCATATTGGCTCTGCAGTGTCCTTCCCCTCCTCTCCCCCCACCCCCCCTTGGAGTTCTCAGACATCAAAAAGCACTGTTTAATTTCCCATACATTATCTTGAGTTTGAGCGTATCACAAAACAAAGCATAATTTTGCTCTTATGGGAAGCATCCGGTTTTCTGTCAACAGTCATATCATAGAAGAATGCCTTCTGTACATTTTGGATAAGTGTTTAGGACTTGGTTTTAACTCTCTTCTATGAACTCCATTCTGATACCTCAACAACTGTAAAGTACAAAAGAAAAGGCTGTTCCCATGATCTCCTGTTTTGCTGTTAGATCTGCAAAATGAAACCAGCTAAAACCAATGTGACATCTAAGATGCATTTCAAAATTTCGTGGTGTTTTATGGTTTCTTCCTCAACTTGTTTTTTCCAGTGTGGTTCTTCAAACTTTTTCCAGTCAAAGTAGAGTGAAAAATGGACAGAAGTGTGCTCATGGCTTTCAACCTGATCATAGTTACTTTTGAGTCCATCATCAGACATGCCAAGCACTGATACTTTTGTTGCTGTTGTTTACTGCATCCATCAAAAAGACAACAAGGAAAGCAGAACAGTTGTTGAGCATGGTGACTCCACACAAGCCAATTTCTGGACACTTTTTTTTTTTTTTTTTCCAGCAAGGTCTTCAAAGATGTCTACTGGAAAAGTATGGCCACAGGAATCTCATGGAAAAGAGGCTGAATTCTTAGGAACCCTATTCAGTACAATCAAATCTTTGTCTGCACTTGTTAGCTGTCTTCTTGTAGTTGGATCACTTCTAGCCAGCTCTTCGGTAGTTTCACTCTTCAGTTCTTCATCCAAAATTAATTCAGGACTGATATCTTTGTTCTCAGTATTCCAAAGAAGAATTTCTTGCCTGTGAGATCCTCCTTCTGAATCTACTGGATAGCGATAGGCATCTTTTGTTATCATCTTCACCTTCAGCCAAGCTTCTGTAAGCTTCTCTTCCTTTCTGCTTCACTTTCAAGTAGTATATCCGTTTGCTTTCATTTAGTTTCTCCCGACAGATATCACCGCCTTCCAGACATTTCTTTACTATTCGAGAGTCATGCTCAAAAAGAAAACAGTTCTGTTACTTCATCTTCCTTTTCAGCTCAGCTTTTATTCAGTACAGAACTGAAATGAAAACAGAATAAAAAAGTTTTTTCTAAAGGTAAAATGGACTGCAGGGGAAGTGTGTACCATGCTAGTCCTAAAAGAAGTAGGACATAAAATCCTATTAACCTGAGAGGAAAAATCTGTCCATTATCAAAAAGTATATATATAAAATGGAGTATTACAACTTTTTTGTAGTAGTTCGATTATATTTAATACGATGTGTGTGGAGTACTCCCGATCCCGTGATCTAGAAGAAGCTGCAGTACAAATTAATAATGAGACTTTTGATGATCTATTGACTTTAGAGCTCTACTTTTAAAAGATGGGGCAAAGTAGATGAAAGGTATGTCTACGCTGCAGTGTTAAACCCAGGATTATCAGGACTTGCGTCCACGTACTCTGCAGTTGTAATGCCAGGGCTTGAGCATCCATCCACACTCTAGATTTAGCATTTTTGGACCCAGGCCCCAGAGCCTGGCTCTAGCATCTATGCTGCAATACGCAGAAGGATTCCAAATACTCCAGTGGACTTAGCCCAAGCCCAAAGAACTCTTCAGAGTGGTGAGGAACCTGGGGCAGGGAAATGCATATAGGTGTGTTGATTATTTTGTATAGATGTGTATATTTCTCATGCTATCTAAGTAAAGAGTGGTGGTGTTTGAATTAGTGCAGGATTCTAAATCTGGCTTTCATGATCAGGTGCCCCTGAATCTAGAAAGCCGGAAAGCTAGGTTTGGCAAGCCAGTTAATTGATTGCCTATTATTTGACCACTGTCAAACCCCGAAAAGTCGTTAGATGTAGCTGTTAAGCACTCATAAGGAGTCAAACATGTCACTAACAAAATTTCCAGAGAATTACATACATGCATGTGCGCGTCCAGGCAAGTATAGTCACAAAATCATTCACAAGCAGCTCAGTAGTGTTAATAAAATCCATTCCATGCTCTTCTTATTACATTCTGTTGCATACCAGAAGCAACTACTACAGTACAGTCATCATCAGGAGGGTGCTCTCTGCTCATTGGAAAGGAAACTGCAGCCCTCGGTTCATTGGGAAGGCTTTGTACACTGCAGCCCGGGTTGTCTGAAGTTGGTTAATTTCAGCTGAGCCACCCTTTCTTGCCAGCCTGGGTTTGAGTAGACAGGTTTGTGAAATGGAGACCCCAGAGGAAAGAGGACATTCACCTGACCTGAGCTCAGTGCTGCAGGGAGCTAAGAAAGTAGGTTTACAAACAGAAATTTGTTAGCCAGACCCCTTCTCCCCCACTTTCAGGATTTGATTTCTGCAAACAGCTGGGCAGCTAACCCCAGGCCAAGCCAGGGGGAAGAGTGAAGGGGAGCTGAAATCAAGCTAGTTCTGCCTTTTGATCCTGTAGTAAGGGCTTCATCCCTGGTGCCCCCTTCCCACTGGAGCACATGGCCCTGTCTCATCCCAACACACCTTCCATCTGTGCAGCTCTCTTCCCTAGCTAACCTGCCTCCCCCACCCTGCCCACTTCATTAGCCGTCTTTTTCCTGCATCAGAGGCTGTGCTACCTACTATGGAGCAGCAAGAAACAACACATTTGGGTAAAATAAGCCTTGGCTAATGTGGTGCTCTCTCTAAAGTGTGCCTGACTTTAGCAAAGTATTTAATTAGCCTCCACAGACTTCTTTTCCTCGCCTGCAGATTATAGTGATCTCAGCCCAAGAAGCCCTGGAATGTGATTCCTTCTGAGGACACGCTCAATTGAGATGTAATAACATTGACTTGGTGTGCAAAAGAATGTAGTAAGAGGAGCATGGAATGGATTTTATTAACACTACTGAGTTGCTTGTGAACGATTTTTTTGATTATACATATTGGAGAGTTCTTTCTCTGAATGTCACTGTAATTGGCAGTGAAAGTCATTAGATTTGTCACTGATCACTTTGACGCTTATTTTCTTGCTAGGGAAACCAAAAGGTCCCTAAATTTAGCCCAGGGCTACACTAGGGGAGGGGGGTCGATCTACGATACGCAGCTTCAGCTACATGAATAACGTAGCTGAAGTCGGCGTATCGTAATCGGCTTACCTGACCATGAGGACGGCGGCGAGTCGATCGCTGCCGCTCCCACGTCGACTCCGCTTCCGCCGCTCGATGACGTGGATTTCTGGAGCCGACGGGGAGCGCGATCGGGGATCGATTAATCGCGTCTTAATGAGACACGAAAAATCGATCCCCGATAGATCGATTGCTACCCGCCGATCCGGCGGGTAGTGAAGACAAGCCCTTAGTGACAAAGTAGCTAAGTTGGCAACAACTTTTCAAAAGCAAATAAGTTTGTAAAAGGGTATTGGTATTTTAGCACAGATACAAAAGGCCGAGCTAGTTAGTAGAGAGGGTTATTACATTTTATTTCTAGAAGTGTACATTTCTCCATTTTGAACAATGCATGCTGTTTTATATTTGAGGAACAAATATGTCCACAAAATGAATCACATAATGTTGTATTTTTCACTTCTCAAAACCTTAGTGTTGAGTGTTTGGGTTTTTTTTCACTGGGATCCACCTTCTCCCCTCCCCCCGCACCTGCCCCAAACAAAATGAGTGGGTTTGTTCAGGTTCACAACAACCCTGGTTTTCATTTCCTTTGGTAGACTTTTGATTAAAGTTATTTATATCAAGCAGCCAAGGAGATCATGCTGAATCTTGGCGGAGGAGAACACTGTGTTTAGATTTTTGCAAATTAATTTTTATATAAGGGAAATATAATCTTTCAGCAGAAACAGAGTTTACACAAATCTTTAATTTTTGATGCGCTTAAAAATACATCATATAGATACATTCAAAGATCACCATTCAGATTAATTTTAATGATCTAAAATTCTTCACAAGTAACTTTGTACTACAGTATTTCATTGATCCTATACATTAATCTTTCAATATACTGAAGTTGAAATCAAGTATTTTGTGGAACAACCATTTCTTTGTCCAGAATAAGGCTGTGGCAACTCACTTTTTGTGTCCGTGCAGCAGGATTAATTTTGAATTGCAGGGCAAGTCAAAATTATAGATCACATTGTATAGTACCATGTTGGTGCTACAAACGAGATTTTTAGGACATGACAGTAATACTGAGAGTAAAGTTCCCCCTGTATTCTCTGTCTAGGTACTTATGTTGTCTAAATGTTGCTCTGCCATTAAAACAAGATGTTGATCCTTTTTTTTTTTTTTTTTTTTTTTTTTTAAAAGGTTGTGTATGAACAAGAAGGGGTTTTCATTCATTCATCTTGTGCAAAAAATGACGACCAGGACAGTTTAATATCAGGAATACTACATGTCATAGAAAAGGTAATCATTTGATACAGTTGTTAGATTTTTTTTTCTTACATTTACCTTCAATGCATCTAACATACCTTCGCAAGTTTAAAATATTAAAAGAAAATCCTGAGTATTTGTATTTGTTAATGAACACACATTATTTTAGGTATAGCTGCCAAACATCATGATGTATGGAGTAAACACTCATAATTCTTTGCATAAATAGGGAGATCTGTATTTTCTTAATTATAATCTTACTGAGTTTGTTTGATGCATAAGTATAACTTGTATTGTAGGAAGCTGAAGTACTAGTAGACTGGAGACCATTGGATGATACTTTGGACTCTTCCAATATCCTCTGTGCTGGAAAGGTATGCTTATTAATTACTTGCATTCACCTTTTCATCTTTCTCTGCAGGTTTTGTATGTATTGTTCATCTGTTAAATTTAGCTAGATGATCTTAAAACTAGAAGTTTACTTATTTAGGGTGTTGGTTATTTTTGTTGCTGTAGTGCCTAGGAGCCCTAGTCCTGGACCCCATTATGCTAAGCACTGTACAAACAGAACAAAAAGGCAGTTATGTTTTGCCGTCTGAGTGGGTGGGTGCTAGGATCCAATGAAGCCTGGTCTTCAGAGTATGAAAGAGGGGAGTGCTACCTCTGTGGCTCTGCCTAGATGAGGGTTTAAAGATGTTGTGTTAGGATGTTAGCTCACACACCCTAACTAAAATGGTTTAAGTCTAGGAGAGAAAATATCTTGATTAAAGCCTCTAGGCTTTAACTGTACTAGTTTGGTATGTACTAAAACAAAGCTATTATAATACAAATGAATAAAATTTGCCTTGTTTTGATTAGAATTTTAGAAGGTCTTAAATTGAGGTAGGTAACATGACCGAACATCAGACATTTAAATCCTAGTCAAAAAAAGACTAGGCCTAAGACAGGTAATTGTTTCCTAGTTGTCTCTTGATGTTGCAGAAATCTCTCTGCATGGGCTGGTCAGGGATCTGTGCAATATTCGTATGTATGTAGATGTTAACCTTTTTTCCTAAGTGCTCTAACAGTAAGCTTATATCTACCTCAACTATAGTGGTTCTACCTCCCCACAATGATAAAACCAATTTTGGCCCTTGTCTACTAAGTCTGTTAAAATAAAAGCCCCATAAAAGATTAGAATGTTAAAGATCCTTTAGTGTTGTTGCTTAAAACACATGACCCACAAGTCTAGAAAGACAGGAAATTCTGTGTTGATAGTTACAAAAAGCACAAACATATGAAAGTGTGAGTGCACAATTAAAGTCACCCAAATAACTTTAACTTTTCTTCACAGCAATGTCAGTCTCCAACTTCTCTCTTTCATTCCCTTTATGCACTGTGGTTGAAAACTGAACTCACTTAACTCTGTGGTGTAAATATAGCCTAAGTTGACGCAAGCTATGCCGACGATCATAAACCGCTATAATTACATCGCTTATGCGTGTTCACACAACGCTCCTCGTGTCCGAGTGCATGCACAGTTGAGTCTCTAGCATAGAGAGAGAGAGAGAGCAGTGCACTATGGGTAGCTATCCCACTGTGCAACTCGCCACATTCTGCTGCTAGAAGTTGTGGGAATGGATTGCAGTGCATCATGGGCACGGGCTTCCTGTCCCATGGTGCATTTTTTGTGTCTCATCGTTTCATGGGCTACCAACTACGTTTTGTGGCGTTTTTCAACAGCCTCTGTAAACTGTGCACCTGCCATCTCTGCCTAAAAGCATGGATCCTGCACTGCCCTCTGGTCTTGTGATAAGTGTTATGAACATAACATGGCTGATCATACAATATTTCAAGAGCTACAAATCTGAACAGGAATCTGTGGTGCATGCCCTGCTGTGTGCCATGGACCGAAACAATTCTAGATTACTTTTGGTATTCACAGAGCAGCTGCACATGGTGAACCATTGCAATTGGGCTTGGAAGCAAGCACCGAGTGGTGGTGGTACCAGGGTTTTCAGAACCCAAAACAGTGATAACGTAACTGTTTCACTCCATGCGGTGTCAGGAATAAACCAATGGGAACACAGCAATTCTGTCTGATGAAAGATTAATACAAGTAAGCATTCTCTAATCTAAAATTACAATTTATTAGATTTAAGTACACACAGACATGAGCAATAGGTTTAGAACATCCCAAATAATTACCTAATCTGAGATGGTATTGAGTCATTTACAACAGATCCGCAATGGCCGGTTGCTTCCCTGCTGGGGAGTTTGGTGTCAGGAAAAAATTTCTCAGGATAGCTTCAGAGACCTGCTCCAAAGTACACTCTATTATCTAGTCTTGTTATAACTAAAGTTTACAGAACACAGCTTGTAGTGACCCCTACTGGGTCATCACCTCTCCTAACTTCAGTAAAGTACTTATCAACAAGCATTCCTAACAATCTTAGTCATAATAAGCTTCTATATCAAAGGTGCCAAATTCAAGATTTTTTATCCACTTATTTTCTTTCAGTCTCAATTTGTTGACCCTCTTTCTCCCCTTGTCCCATTCTGATTAGCAGAAACTGCAAGCCTACAGCTTGTTGAGATTAACCCTTAACTATGTGGAGGTCTATTTCATTAATTTATGGTGGCTGAATACACACAATATGGTTGCAATTAGCTTGATCAAATTCTGGGGTACACATCCCTCAGATCTGGGGCAGTAGTGGGATTACATCATTATACAGGTATGGTATGACGAGCAGTGGCTGCAGAACTTTTGGATGTGTGAAGCCACCTTCCTGGAACTGTGTGCAGAGCTTGCCCCTGTCCTGCATTGCAAGGACACCAAAATGAGAGCTGCCCTCTCAGTGGAAAAGCGCATGGCAATCACCATATGGAAGCTGGCAACTCCAGACTGTTACTGGTCAGTCACAAATCAGTTTGAAGTCGTGAAGTCCACAGTGGGGGTTGTGTTCACGCAATTTTGCAGAGCCATTAATCACATCCTGGTACAAAGGACTGTGACTCTGGGAAATGTACGTGAAATAGTGAATGGCTTTGCGGCAATGGGATTCCGTAACTGCGGCGTGGCAATAGACAACTCTCACATCCCAATTTTGGCCCCGGACCATCTTGTGACAGAGTACGTACAATTTCGGAAACCCGATGTGGCCCTCAGGCCAAAAAGTTTGCCCGCCCCTGGTCTAGGTGTTTTTTTAAGGGGATCACTGCAGGTGACTAGGGACAATATTGTAAGTTCTGCCACCATTTTCCACAGATGGGGGTCATTGAAGCCAATATCTCACTCCTGAGAGTAAGAAAGTATGCAAGCAAGGGTGCATCTCTTGCATGAGTGCAGCGTCAGACTTGGTTCCTATGCTGCTTGCCTGTGTGCCGCTTTGATTCCTGCAAAAATGATTGCCAGTTGCCGCAGAAAAGTTTCCTACAGCGGGGGGAAGGAACAAAGCAGCTCTGCCAAGGGAACTTTCAGCAGAGGATTGGCGAGTACCTCCAGGAAAGTTTCCTAGAGATCTCCCTGGAATCTCTTGTGCATTAACACACTGTTCCTCAGAGCCCCCACTGCATAGCTACAAAGGGGAATGGAAAGCAGACGTAAACACAACTAATCTTGTACGTTTCTATCCCTTAAGAAACTTCTAGCATATAATGAAGCAAAGGGCAGCTCTACCTCATGTAACCAAGCAGCATCAAATCAAAATGAACACTTATGCATCATCCTCTCCTGCATCATGCACACCACAGAATGCTAAGACTGGCCTGAGGTCCTGGCTTCCCATGGTCCCAAACAACCTTGTCACTTGTCCCCTCTAATTCTCCAACTCCACTTCCTCGTCCAACACTTTGTCCTTGGGGTTGAGGCCACTGGCCACTGTCTCCAGTTCCTCTGAAGCATCCACGGGGCTTGTGGAGGTGGGGTCACCGTCGAGGATGTCATCCAGCTCTTTATAGAAGCGGCAGATCTTCGGTGTAGCACTAGAGCAATGGTTTGATTCCCTTGTCTTCTGGTATGCCTTCTGGTACAACCCGTCCTCAGCTCATTGATCTTTGCACAGCATTGATTTGTGTTCCATTTGTAGCCCTTCTCCAACATGCCATGAGAAATCTTCCTGTATGTTTTGAAGTTCCTACGGCTGGAGTGGAGCTATGATTGTACAGCTTCCTCTCCCCACAGAGCCTGTAGAACCAACAACTCTGATGTACTCCACGCAGGAGATGGTTTAGTGCATGAAGCTGCCATGGTGAGCTGGAAAGATGCCATGTGAGCCGTTCAGTCTGAGCAAACAGGAAGTGGAATTTCAAAATTTCCTGGTCCTTTTAAGGGTGAGGGGCAGATGCCTGTGTACCTGGCAGCAGAGTTTGAACTGCTGACTAGAGCAGTCAGGATGGGCACCAACTAGAGGCCATTTATGGCGACATAACCAAGTGCAATGTGTGCATTGACACTGCATTGATCTAACTTTGCTGCAAAAATCTCTGTGCTGCTTGTCAAGCCGGTTTTATTTTGTTGGCGTAGCAGGAGAGTTAAATCAGCGGGAGGAGCATTGTAGTGTGTACATCTCACTATTTTGTTGACAAAAGCTGACTTTTGTTGACAAAATTGTGTAGTGTAGACAACGCCTTATACACGCTTAACAGGGAAAGCTTCCTAGAGGAGGCCTAAGCCACCAATTTTCTACAGAATTTAAAAAAAAATCAATTTTAAAATTAAAAAAATGGTTGCTATCCCCTTGGTTGTGAAGATAACATACTAAATGTATACTAGACTACTTCAGTATTTCCTTTGCTTCTAACAACTTTCCTAAGAAACAACAGACAGTAGTCGTCCCCTCCCTCCCTCCCCCCCCCCCCCCCCCCCCGGTCCTACTTCTGCTTTATGGACAGCAGTGGAACTAGCAAAAATGCCAGTCTCACTCTGTTACTACTTAAGAAAGTTATAAGCAGCAGCAGAGACAAGTAGTGGAGCTATTCATGGAAAAAAACCATATCTCAATCCTTGCACAGTCAGAGGGTTGAATAGAGAGCAAAGCAGTAGAGGCGGGGTTCCCCTTTGGAGTAACCAGGAGAGTTTGGATTAGGTATAGAGCAGTGGTTCTCAACTCGTTTCAGTCCACGGGCCACCAGGCCAATCAAAACATTTTTGTGGACCACCTCCTTTTTATTATGTATGTATGTATGTATATTTTATTTTTGTTGAGACATGATTAAAAAGAGAAGACACATTTTGGGTTGAAATTTATTTATTTTCTACTAGATGTTTGGATTCTCTTCTCACTGACAAGCTTTTCAATGTTTGGAGTGGTACTTGATAATGCACAACGAATATCGCTTTCCACTGCGAGCCGATTCCTCTGTATGGACTTAACGTGCAACAAACACGAAAATCCAGTCTCTCACATATAAGTTGATGCAAATGGCAAAAGAAATCTGACTGCGTGTGCTGACAGATTTGGGTAACTGTCGGTCATGCTGGCCCAATATTTCTTTGTGGTAGACTGCTGGTACACGTCTTGGGTCACAAAATCATTTTTCAGATCCAAAAATTCCTCCTGCAGATTCTCTGGAACACTATTAACATCTGTTGTGAATGGATTCCTTTTGAAAGATAATCCATCCTTTGTCCTGTCCACGTCCGGAAAGTATTGTTGGAATTAGTCTTGTAGCTTCTTGGAGAATTTGCTTCCGACTGGCTTCCTTTTTCCCGAGCATGGCATCCACATATGGAAATTGAACCAAATTATTGCCTTCAACTCTTACGATCCAGAGCTCCAATTTGTCAAGAAAAGCCTGGATGATGCTTTGGTGAGAGAACAGATTTGCACCTTTCCCTTGCAGCTGAAGATTCAGTTTGTTCAAGATTCCAAAAATATCAACAAGATACGCAAATTCTAAATTTGACTCCATCAGCACATTTCATAATTCCTCTTTCCCTTGAGCCTGGAGAAACAAATCCAACTCCTTTCTCAATTGGAAAACTCTGAGTACGTTCCCTGCTGACAGCCACCATACAGAAGTGTAGAACAGCAACACATCAAAGTCAGAACCCATGTCCTGGCAAAATCCTTTGAACAGCCTGGTGTTCAGAGCTGATGATTTGATGTAATTCACCACTTTCACCAACCCTTTGAAACGGCGTTGAGTTGATCAGGCAATGTTTTTTTGATGCCAAAGCTTCCCTATGAATTAAGCAATGAACTCTGGTTATCATTGGAGAGTGCTGTTTCACTGTTTGGAAGCCTGATTTTGAACCCAGCATGGCAGGTGCACCATCTGTGGTGGCACCCACAAGATTTGCCCAATCCAGACTCTGCACTTCAAAGAAATTAACAATTTCCATCACATCCTGAGTCTTCGTGGTGGTATCAAGAGTCTTACAGCCAGACAACTAGAGAGTGGAGAAGAAAGTGAGAGTGCTCCTCTTTTTGAAACCATTGCACTCTCCCCTTCTAAGCAATTGAAAATTCCAATTTGCAGTTGGAAATTTGTTGTGGATTCTCACCACAGTGTTGCTCCTGGGCCTCAGGAGATGTAGGAGAGGGCTCTTTCATACTGGCCTCTGCCAAAGAATGTAAAACCACTTCATACCTACCGTGTAGAGTATATTGTTGTTTGGACTTTTTGTAAGGATTTACATTTGAAAAAGCTAAAACAATGGAACAATGACTGTGTTTTTTTATTTTAATAGCGTTAAAGAGGTCTAAAGTGGACATCTTAAAGTGTGGTTCGATCCTCAAAATGTGACATTAAAAAAAGGGCATTGTGGGATTCCATATTCTGTGTTTTACAGATTTCCATATCAAACTTGCTCAGATTAAGCAAACAAACTTGTAAGTTGCTGGCCCAGCAAACTAACCAGGGACTTTTTGACAGTCAGCATGAGTTCTTCTCATTTTGTACATCACCAGTGGGTTTGTGCATATTGTTGTTGCTGGCGTAATCTGCAGACAGTGATATGGCATAGGATACCAGGCGGCCTAATTTAGCTTGAAGAGCCTTTTTTATTGGTGGTGATAAACAAGGTGAGTAGAACTCAACCTGTCTCAGAGCCTCTGGTAAATTTGTGGGGCCCACAGCTAAAAAAATGTCTATTTACTTGCAGAATGATCAGATTTGATATGGAGATCATGGAGAATAATGAATCTGGTTCCCCCCCAGGGCCCTTGTTACAAAGTCACTTCACAGGATCGAGCCACACTTTACATTTGGAGAAAACTGTGTGTGTGTGTGTGTGTGTGTACTTTTGAAAGTGGACTTCTGAAACAGAATCACAGAGCATTCAGGGGTGCTGGAACCATTTTTATAATGGGGATGCTGAGAGCCATTGAATCAGACTGCAGACCCTGTATATGATGGAAATCACTTCAAGCTGGGGGTGTTGCAGCACCCCCAGCATCCTAGTTCGAGCACCTATGAAAACATTTATAATTGGCTTCATACATAGCTGTCTCCAGTGCAAAGTGTAATGCTTTGCCATCTTAAGAACTTTTACTCTTTCTGTGTTGCTGCCTTAATGCTGTGATCTGGCTTTAGAACAAAGGCCAATTCTGTTTCTCACCATTGTATAATCGACGCATGGAATCTTTGCGGGGAGTTGGGAATGATTGCTTTCAAAATACTATTTATTTAACCTGGAATTGTTAAAATGCATCCTTTCCTGTTGTCTGTGGTCGTAAAGAAGGGTAGAAGTGGCTCAAGCATTGTACAATTTAGAGTAATTAATGATACATCTGTCATTACTGGGATGAGATCAATTTGTCAATTATGAATAGGTAAGGTTGTTTTAAAATTTCTACTTGTTCTTAGTGCATCTCTAGTTGGGCAGATTTAAGATTATTTGAGTGATCTTCACTATCTTTTTCTATAAATTTCAAATATTTGGATTTCTTTTGAATTTAAACTTAACATGGAATTTCTTGTTTTTTTCCCTAATATTTGTTTGATAACTATGTTCTTCTGAGGATTTTAACACTCAGGTCTGTGTACTTTCAGCATTGACTCCAATATACCAAAGGTGTTTGTGTTTTTTAAATCTTGAAATTAGCTACTGATAAAATTCAGTTTTAGTTTTTGTGACTTTTTTATTTTATTTTATTTTTTTAATTTTGTTTAGGATTCCAGTTCAGTTGTAGAGTGGACACAAACCCCTAAAGAAAAATCTCCACGAGGGTCAGACCACCAGAATAATTATGAAGCAGAATGGGACATGGTCAACACAGTCTCGTATAAAAAGAAGCCACGTTCTAATGGAGGTACATGCAAAAATAAATTCTGAAATTTTAAATATTTCCCTTGATATTAACTTAGTTTTGAAAGATCCATTAGTTATAAAAAATACTCTAGAATGTATTCCCTCAGGAACTGAAATGCTGAGGTGACTTGTGGCTTGAATTACTTCCATTTTCCCAGATGAATTGATCTCTGCACCCACAAAGTTGTCTGCCTCTTCAATCTGATTTTCTTGCTAACTCACTGTAGGGGGAATTGTGTGGTTGAAGCTTATGTCTAACCAGCATTTTAAGAGTTCATCCTACAGTGTCATAAAGCATTGCTATACCTGTCTTAATATGCATACGACCGTCACATATCTCTTAAGCAAGTGAAACTTGAACAAATGTATGCAATAGTTAGGAAAGAGAATGAGAAGATTAATGCTGTATTAAGCAGATGCTACTTCACTACTGGAACACCAGAGGGAGATTGAGTATACTACTGTGCAGTGAGAGCTTGCACATCAGAAAAAAAGGACAAATATCTGGAGAATTGTACTCTTTCACACCTAATACTCAAGTTTTGGTAAAATAAGAAAATAAATACAGGAAAATTGAAAGAATTAAAGAATTTGGAACCATCCAGTTTTCATAGCTAAAATGTACACAGTTCTTATGTCTTCCATTATTGTTTTGCTTGTAATTGTGATCTTCTTAGTTACATTTGTCCTCCCTCTGTAACCCCCTCCATCTTTTTATATTCATGGTCTTGCCCTATATTAAACCCCAGTCCCGCAACTGAAGACTGTAATGAGGCCTACAAACCCCATACTGAGCGTAGACAGAAGGGGGAGGAGAGCCTCTCCTTTTTATAGGCAAACAGCTTGACCACACCCTCATGCAGCTGCCAGAGCTGCCAATCATGGAGGCAGGCTCCAATAGCTTCATCCAGTAGAGGAAACAAAGCCTGCTATAAAGGGGAGAGCACAGAGAAGGAAAGGGAGGCAGAACAGCCTGAGACAGCAAATGGGTAACACCCTTGCACCAGGCTGCCTCTGTGAAACATACTTCTAGATTTAATTAGAGCTGAGGGGCCAAGAACTAAGGAGGGCCAGTCGGGGGCAGCAGAGACCCCACAAAAGACCACACCAGGAGCTGGTGACAAGGGACCCTTATGTTCATGTGGCACCCCATCAATGATGTGGTTCTTAGAGTGCATGTCCATATGTATTCCACTCCAGGTGCACATGAACCGTCTGTGGTGGATATTGGAGATATTTAGTTAGCGGTGACTGTTCAGTCTACTCATGCACCTTGTGAATACCCCTGTACCCCAAACCAAGGGTATAAAGGACAATGCAGGACTAACCACCACTGCAATTCCTTCTCACTGCCCACGACTGCGATGGAGTGCTCAGTGTCCTGCACTCCTGTAGAGTTAGCTCTTATTATTTTATTGCTGCACATAGTGATTATTTAATGTTAGACTAGTGATTTGCCTGTTGATTATCATCACTTTATAGCTGTTTATACTTTTTTGATAGGTTTCAGTTAGCTTTGAGGAAGCTTTCATTCACACCCTTTCCCTCCCGCCCATTTAGGTTTTTTTTCGTCTTTTTGGGTGATAATGCCTCAGCCTAAATCACCTAGCTTCAAATATTGCTCTTCTTGAAAGGTAGCATTTCCTCTTAGTCATGAATGCACTCAGTGTTGTCTTTCGTTTATGGGAATCACTCATCCCCTCAAAAAGCAGTGTGTATAAGTCCTTTTCAAAAAGGGTATCGAAACTGGGGACAAGACTGAAAATGTATGACTACTCCTTGGGACCAGCCAGGGACCCAGACCCATCAACAGCCCCCACCCCGAGTTTGTTGGTCAGCAAATTCAAAGCGTGCCTCTCAAGATAGGTCTCCCTCTACTAAACAATTCTGTAGGGAAATGTTGGGGAAAGGGCTGAAGGATATCCACCTCCCTCAATCTAGAGGCAGATCTCTCCGTAAATCCTCTAAGCAGAGGTCTAAATTGCCTCCCAAGACTCCACAGCCTGGAATGGATAGTGGTTGATCTCTTGTGGAATGTGATGTACCACTTGTCTGGTTCCTATATCCAGGGCATCAGTGCCTATTAGGGTGCTGTAACGTCAGCACAAATTTTCATTATTGGCATAGGGTAGGCTGGTACTGAGCACCTTAATCACAGCAGCCCCCAAAGGGATTATATTATTTTTGAGGTTCCCAGCTCATTTGACATCGGTACTGATTAAATACAGGGTATCAAGGGAGGATGTAGTACTGAGGAGCCCGACTCTGTTACTATCAGGAAGGATGCATATCTCTTTGATTTGGGAGGTTAATACTTCAATTGTATTAACTTCTTCTCCTGTACTTACCCCAAAGCTGGCTCTACCTTCTACCACCCCTGCCTGTGCAGCTTCTCCCTTTGAGTTGGATATATTTTATTCACTCCTAGCATAGTGGAGAAGATTTTCCCACATATGTTCACAAAACTTGCTCTCTAGACTTGCTCGCAGAGAAGTTTTAGTACGTGAAGAACAGGCCTCTACAAAAGACCTACTGTTTGAAGGGTCAGAGTTGTTTGGCGAGAAAACAATATGTTACACTTGCTCAAAAACTCTAAAGCAAGCCTGAAATCATTAGACATATACATACCTCTTGTGTATCAAAAAATGTATCACCTGCAGCAGAGGCAGTGGCTGCTCTCATAAATAGGCTCGCAAAGTATTAACCTAAGAAGCAGCCTCCTTGCAACAGAGAGCATCATCCCTGTAATCGCTCAACCTCATGCCCTGCTCAGTCCTATTCCAGGTTTCTATTCCTAATATTTCCCCATACCCACGAAGAAGGAAAGTTAGAGACGTGTTCTGGACCTCAGAATGCTCAATACCTTCATTCAGCAAATAAGGTTCAGGATGATTGCCTTAATATCTGTGTTACCATTGCTAAATATGAAAGATAAGTTAGCAGCTCTCAACCTGCAGGATGCTTATTTTCATGTTGCCATATATCCTGCACACAGAAAATTTCTGTAGTTTGTGGTAGGCCACAAACTCTTACCAAGGGAACTCTTACCAAAAAGGTCAGGCCTCCACTCAAACCATTCTCCATCTGTTTGGATCTCTGTCTGCGAGTAAGCACTTGCGCTGTTTCATTCCAATACAATGAATAGAATTTATCGGAGCTGTACTGGACTCCAAAACAGCAAGGGCCTGTCTACCTCAAGAACAGGTTGGAGACTGTGGCCAGACTTACCTCAGTACTTTTTAGACAGTGCCTCAGACGTTGGCAAGGACTTTTCTCAGCTTACTAGGCCATATGACCTCTTGCACTTTCATAATGTTGCATGCTAGATGACACCTACGCTGCCTGCAAGGTTGGATGAAGTTTGTTCATATGTTTGTACCTGCCAGTAGTGGTCCCTTGAGGTTCTTGCCTCCCTTCACTGGTGGAAGAACCCAGACTGTACATGGGAGTTCCCTTCTCCCCACCTTTTCCAACAAAAGGTGATAGTTACAAATGCATCTCTATTGGGTTAGGAAACCCACCCAGAACATGAAATATTCTGGAGCTAAGAGCAGTCCAAAATGCCTGTATTCAGATTATGACATACAATACAACTATCATATTTTATATACACACACAGGGAGGGACACGTCATCTCCCCTGTGTAGAGAGCAGAGCAGCTGCGGAATTGGTTCATACAGCATTGCATTACATTCACAGCAGTTCACTTACCGGATCTGCAGAACCCATTGACAGACAAGCTGAGCAGACACTTTTCAGCAGATCATGAATAGGAGATACACAACCCTCTGTAATTCAGTCAGTCTTCCAGAAGTGGGGTCACACCTCAGTGAACTTATTTGTGACATACAAGAACAAGAAATGCCCAACTTTCTGTTCCAGAGGTAATCATAACCTATAGTGGATTTATTCCTCATTCTGTGGTCCTGTGTTCTGATGTATACATATTCACTAATTCCGTTACTTGCAAGAGTGCTCAGGAAGGCCAGACAAGATGCAGTCACGCTTTCCCTCGTAACTTCTGCATTGGTAGCCAAGATAGTTTTGGTTTCTGGAGCTCATGTTTCTCCAGCAGGCCTCTCAACATTTCTTTTTGCTAGCACGAGATCTCTTATCTTATGATGGGAGTCGAACCTGTCTTCCCAACCTATCCACACTTCAGCTCTGTGAATTTTGGATGTGTGTCGGAAGTAGAAAGAGCATGTTCTACTAGCATTCAAACTATTCTGATCAATAGCAGAAAATATCTCCACTAGAAAAAAACTATGATGCAAAGTGGAGAAGTTTCATCACCTGGTGTGAGCATTGTAGACTACCTCTTCAGTTGCAAATTCCCACTATCTTAGACTGTCTGCTGTCATCAACAACCTTAGGTCTATCACTCAGCTCTCTGACTACATCTTGGTGCCATAAGGGCATATTACCCACTTACACGGGTTTTTGGTGTTTTTCTACCTATCTGTGATCGGATGTGTTAAAGGCTTAGTGAGGATATTCCCACCTATAAGGGAATGGAATCTTCTATATGGGATCTAAATGTAATTTGACAGATCTCCTGAGACCTCCATTCGAACCTGTGGTTTCATGCTCTCTCTTGCACTTGTCTGTGAAGACTTCCTTCCTTTTAGCTATCACATCAGTAAAGAGAGTGGGAGAAATAGGGGGCCTTATGACTGATACCCCTGCCCCCACAGTTTTTTTTAATTTGGTAAGGTATCCCTTAGACATGTCCGAAGTTCATGCCAAAGTTAATGAGTTTCCTTTAAATCATGTCATTCATTTACCCATATTTTTTAGAAAGCCCTGTTTGCAAACATGCTGAAGGGGGATTACAGACCCTGGATATTTGAAGGGTCCTCATCTTTTACCTTAAGAGGACAAAACCCTTTAGATCTTCACCAAGACTTTGTTTCCTCTGCTGAAAGGATGAGAGGCCATCATATTTCTATGCAGAAGCTATTAAGGTGGGTTTCAGGGCGTCATGAATTGACTAAACCCCTAGGACATAGGTGGCATCAGCTGCTACTTTGGAAAAAAAAACCCATAATTGATATTTGTAAAGCTTTCACCTGCGGTTCCATACACGCCTTAGTAACCACTATACTGTAACAGAAAGGTCTAGAGCAGGCATTGCTTTTGGTAGAGTATTCCTTCAGTCTCTTTTTAGATAAGACACTGATCATCTAACACCTTAATTTAGATCTCTGCTTGGGGGGTCACCTAGAATGGAATGCACATATGGAGAAGCATCTGAAGAAGAAACGTTACTTACTTGTGCAGTAACTGGAGTTCTTTGAGATGTTTTCATATGTATATTCCATGACCCACCCTCCTTCCCCTCTGCTTTGGAGTTGTCCTATATTTTCAGGCTCCAAGATGGCAAAGAAACTGGAGTGGCAGTTAGTTCTGTACTGCCCTTTATACCCTGGGTATGAGGCACAGTACTCAGCGTGCATGTGCAAAACAAATGGACACTGCTAGCTAAAATCTCCTATCTCAAGCACATAGGGTGCATGCATACCATAAGTTGTACAGGCATAGTCCTAGTTCATGAATTCTGGTTGATATTGTGAAGGTGTATTATGAAACCCTGCTGTATCATGAGTACCTGCCTCTGTATGGGGATCAGCTATTGCTGACAGGTCTTGTAGCAGGTACACACTAGACAGGGACAATGGGAAATACTCAAGGTTAACAATGGTATTTAGACCTCACAAAGGTTATGCTGAAAAGCAGTTGCATCCTTAGAAATCTGATTTTAGCATAACCCTTCTGAAGTGAGCGGGGGAAGGTAAGAGCAGTGCAAAGTTACCAGGAGCAGAAGAGAGGCAGCCCAGGGGACCAGGAGGAGTTGAAATCAGGGAATGCACAAGAGCAATGAGCCTGACAGGAAAACAAAATGTGGGGTATGAGAGAGCAGGGCCACAAGCTGGGAAAGGTGCTCCATGAGGGAGAGATGACTCACCATGTAACAGTTTGCATGAGGCAGGGGACACCTGGACCTAGATGGTTCCCCAAGTAGGACCCACTAGTTCACCTTCCCTTGTGAAGGACTCCCATGTTTAAGATGTATGATTTGTACTCTCCTGTGCTCTGTATGATTAAGTAAAAGTATGAATGTGTTATGTGCTTCACAACTGCCTGTGTGCCCCTGAGAGATTGAACCTGTAAAGCAAAAGCTTCACACATCTGTGGTGGAATTATGGGACAGGGTGTGTTTAAGTAATTTGAGTATCTTGAGGGTCAGTGCTGATCCTGGGGGCCTAGGGCAGGTGGGCTGAGGAGCTCCATTTCTGAGAAGCGGTAGCTAGCAGGCTGAGAGTCAGTGCCCAGAAAATGTGCCAGAGAGGTCAAGGGAGGAACCAATGCTTTAACCAGCTGAGGCTTCAAGAGCTTGAAACACCATGGTAATCCAGTGCAGGAGAGGCTTGGATTCCCCTTACAATAGTTCTAGTGGGTGGCCAGGAGGAGGTACTTTGCTAGGATCTGTGACACGTACCTAGAGTGGAATACACATATGGACACCACATCTCAAAGAACTCCAGTCACTTTACAAGTGAATAACTTTTCTTTCTGACCGGGGTAAGGGGTCTAATCACATGTATATGATTGCAGGCTCAGGGCTTTAGATATTGATCCCTTTGAGGCAAGGATTCTGCCTACCCATGTGTTTGTACAGTGCCTAGCACAACAGAGCTCCAATCTGATTGGTGCCCGTTAGGTGGATCCTGGGACATGGCACTTGTAGCTGGGATTTCATACAGCCAGTGAATTTACAGATGGTAGACAAACTGTGTGGAAATAAACAGGAAAATGAAGTCTGACAGCTGTATTAACCGTTTAGAAGCCTCTGGGATGTGGACAGGTATCGTGAGAACTGAAGAATGCTACAGTGTACACTCCATTCCCAGAGCTAGTGTTACATTTCTGAAAAGTTGGCAGTATTGATAACGGATATATGCAGTGGTGGATTTAGAGTTAGTGGGGCTCTGTGCACAGCTTCATTTTTTTACGTGCCCCTCCCCCCCTCGGGACCCTGCCAAAAAAAAGAACATTCTCTTATCTCCCCTGCCCCTCCCGTTTTTCATTCTTTTTTTTTCTTCATCCTCCTATACTATAAGTAATGTGAAGTAAATGAAAATAAAGTGAGGTACCTTGATTGGGGCAGGGGGTTGGGGGGCAGGAGGGGTGTGGGCTCTGGGAGGGAGTTTGGGTGCTGGGTGTGGGTTCTGGGCTGGGGCAGAGGGGTTAGGGTGTGGGGGGATGAGGAGTCGGGCTCTGGGGGGAAGTTTGGGTGTGGGGTGCAGGCTCTGGGCTGAGGCAGGGGTGCAGGAGGGGGCCAGAGGGGCGGCGTTTACCTCGGGTGGCACAGCTCCCAAAGCGACCAGCACACACACCACTCTGGCAGTGGCTCCTAGGCAGGGGAGGGCCAGGGGGTCTCCGCGTGCCACCCCTGCAGCTCCCAGGGTTGCAGGGACATGCCGGCCGCTTCTGGGAGCAGCATGGGCTCGGCGGAGAGGGAGGGAGGCAGAGCGGGCAGGGAGCTGCCTTAGCCCTGCTGCTGGCACATCTCTGTGCGCCCCTTGCGGGGAGGGAGGGCAGCGGGTCTCGGGCAGCATGCAGAGCCCCTTCTCCCTGCCAAGGGTGCGCAGAGATGTGCCAGCAGCCTGCGGCTTCTGGGAGTGGCGTGGGGCCACTGGCCACGGCATGCAAGCAGCCTGCCTGCCTCAGCCCTGCTGTGCCGCCAGCCGGGACTTGGGGGCAGGTTGTCAGATGAGATTTGTCCTGCATTTTGGGCCCCCCCCCCCCCCCCTCGTTGGAGGCCCCATGCCACTGCACAGTTTGTTTCATGGTAAATCCGCTCCTGGGTATACAGTATGTAGATGCCAATAGGGGAAACCAAACTGTAATTTGTCACAATTTTGTCTTTAAAGATGCTACAACTCATGCAAATGGAGAAAGCAAGTGGTCATTCCAGTTCAGTTTGACAGATCTGAAGTCAATCAAACAAAACAAAGAAGGCATGGGATGGTCTTATTTGGTATTCTGTCTAAAGGATGATGTCATCCTCCCAGCTCTTCACTTCCATCATGGTGATAGCAAATTATTGATTATGTCCCTTGAAAAATATGTGGTGTTATGTGAGTAAGTATCAAACCGTTCTTAATTATGTTAATATATAATATAAATATAAATAATGGCAATAATTGTAAATTCTAGTACTAAATTTGCCAGTATGAAAGTAGGTTCTGAAAATTTAACACTGACAAGTTAATAAAATCCCTTCCCTTTAATCTTATTTCTCCCTACTTTAATAATTTATCTCATTTCTAACTATTGATTTAATAGTTCACGTTTTCATTTCAAATGTTTTGATATATTTAAACAAGCTTCATCAATCTATTGAAAATCAAACAATTTGCAAAAAGCTATAATGTTTCATGGTATTAGCACCCTCTAGTGGGTACAGAATGGAAATAAGGAGACTTGTGTTCTGTTGCTCACTTCACTCTTGTCAGACTTTGTGACTATGAGTTTATCCTCTCTTCCAGTTTCCTCCTCTAAAAATGGGGGTGATAATAGTCAACGCAGTATAGATTGAGCGTAACAGCATTGAAGAACAAGGATGGAGAGACAGTAATCGACAGAGCAGGGATGGAGGAGGTCTGCAAGGACTTCTATACAGAACTGTTCAAATCAAGAATCAACATCCCCCTCCCAACCCTCAAAGAGTCAGAAGAACGCGTCCCCCCAATAATCGTCAGCGAAGTCCGAAGCGCACTACACCAGATGAAGAAGGGAAAAGCTCCAGGCAAAGATGGAATAACGTCAGAAATGATTTATGCAGGAGGCGAAAAACTTTGGAAGGCCCTCGCTTTAAGATTCAGTCGATATCTTGAAGAAGGAAAAATACCATCAAGCTGGAAGGAGTCGAATACCATCTTGCTGCACAAGAAGGGTGATCGAGAAAATCTTAAGAACTACCGCCCTATATGCCTGCTCTCTCACATCTACAAGCTCTTCACAAAGGTGATAACGAATCGACTTTCGCAGAGTCTGGATGAACAACAGCCGATAGAGCAGGCAGGGTTTTGAAGAAATTTCAGTACAATCGACCATATATTTACCCTTAGCCAGCTCCTAGAAAGAGCGAGGGAATACAAACTCCCGCTGTGCATTGCTTTTGTCGACTATGAAAAGGCCTTCGATAGCGTTGAGTTTAACGCAATATTAAAGGCGCTCGCAGAGCAGGGCATTAACACGCAGTACATTAGTTTGTTGAAGGAAGCGAATACTGGATGTACAACAGACATTACTCTCCTTGAAACTCCCCTCCGCATCCCAATCGAGAAAGGCGTAAAGCAAGGAGATACAATTTCACCGAAACTATTCACCGCCTGCCTCGAAATGGTTATGAAGAAGATCAATTGGAGGAGTGGTGTCAACATAAACGGAGAGAGATTCTCATCTCAGATTTGCAGACAACATTGTACTAATTGCCGAAAGCACCAACTAACTGCAGAGCATGCTACGAAGACTCAACAAGAAAAGTAGTCAGGTCGGCCTGAAAATGAACCGCTGCAAAACGAAATATATGCGATCAGACGTCTTACGAAAAGCCCGAATAACGGTAACAGGAGAAGACATCGAAGAAGTGGAACAGTACATATATTTGGGTCAAGAAGTTAATATGCGCCAAGACCTGAACAGAGAACTCTCGCCAAGGATTCGGGCAGGATGGTGTGCGTTTAATTCCATCAAGGACGTCCTCAAAGGAAAAATTGACAAGACCACACGTAAAAATATTTTCAATTCAGCAGTGCTGCCAGCCATGCTGTATGGCAGTGAAATGTGGGCACTGACGAAGAGAGAAGAGCAACTGCTGTTGGTAGCTGAAAGGGCAATGGAACGAGCTATGTTGGGAATCTCCCTTCTGGATCATATACCAAATAAAATCATCAGAGAATGCAGCGGTGTGAAAGATATTGTCGTGGAAAGCAGACATAACAAGATGCGATGGGCGGGCCACACAGCACGGCTCATGGATAACAGGTGGACCGCAATCATTGCTGAGTGGTACCCGCGAGAACAGAAAAGACCCCCCGGTCGGCCTCCAAGAAGATAGGAAGATGACATCATTAAATGTTTTGGACGAACGTGGAGAAGAAAGGCAAGAGTGTGAGAAGGATGGCAGACGTGTTGTGATCGGCGCAGTCTTAATGACAGCTGAAGTCGGATCCATCCAGGTGATCCAGGTGAATAGTCAACCTATGTAAATCACTTTGGATCGTCAGCTTTCTTCTCCAGGCCTGAAAATCTCTGTGGAGCTCAAAAGCTTGTCCTTCCACCAACATAACATCTTTTTTGTACCAACTTATCTCACCCACTTTGTGTCTCTCATATATAAGCAAAATAATTATTATTGATGATGATAATTTCTATTGTAGGTGTTATTGTCAGGATAAATGAGGCTAGAAGTTAAACTTTTTTTTTTAAAGTACCACCCTGTCATCCAAATCTATATATAAATGTTTCCTCTAAAGTAGTCTTCAGTTTCTGAAGTTTCTGATAAAGTTGCTCCAGTTATGGAGCATTATCTGCTCCTGCTGACCCAGAAATGAAGGACTAAATACAAATCTTGAACTCTGATACCCTCCTGATAGGATATTATATAACTATTAGACTAGCTTTATGTACAATATCAGAGGGGCTGGTTTTCTCACTGGGGTTCTGCCTTGCAGGAACTTTTTGTGTTGGCCTCTGGCTAGTAGAATTTGTTTTCTGATCAGGTGCATAGCTTATGTTTCATAATACCTCCCACTGTATTGAACTCCAGAAGTTGTTGTTTGGTGTCTTTTAATTATTATTTGTATTGTGGTAGCCCATAGGAGCTCCGGTCATGGATCAGGACCCCATTGTTCTAGGCACTGTACAACATAAAGACTGTGTCCCCAAAGAGCTTAGAATCTAAATTTGACACACCAGCTGTCTAACCATTGTCAAGTTTTTCGTAGGCATCATGGCAAAGAATGGATTAGAAGCGTGATAATGAGATTTTTATGGGGAGCTCTTCCTCCAATGCAAGAAGGGCAGTATGGGAGAAAACATGAAGGTATTTGGAAAATAAAGCAAGAAGGGTGATGAAGGGTGGCAACAAAGGCAGAACAGAGGGGCGAGTCAGCATCCCATTAGTATATGAGATATGATGGCTAGGGTGGGTATAGGTTGTGAAGGATCTTGAAAATGAGGACAAGTAGTTGGTTCTTGTGATGAAAGACAGTAGATGGGATCAAAGCTGTGAGCCAGGAAAATGATCTTTACAGCAGTATTTTGATCTTTCTCCACTTCATTATCTCTGCCCCGTTTATGTTCTTCTACCCTTGCCCTCCATGGGTACAGAGATTTGGTGGTAGAAATCTTCCATTCCAGTCTGTGGAGAGGCTAGCTGGGCATGAGCGGTGGGTGAACCTCCCATTTTGGGGAGGCTAGCCCCCTGGCCTGAGCCCCTGCCTCTACCCCGCCCGCCAGAGCCCCAGAGAAGCAAGGAAATGCAGTTTTAGTTGAGACTTCCATTTGACCCAACAATTTTTCTCAGTACAAATCTAATTTTGTTTTACATTAAGCCATAACATGCCACCTTGTCGAAAAAGGAAATAGTGATTATGAAATTTTGTAATAAATATTTTGACCAGTTCACTGTGTGACAAGCTTCACAGCGTTAATGTAGTTACTGTAGATTGTCACCATTTCTAATTGAAAAATATCCTTTCGATATGCAACTCCCCTCTAATTTGAAAAGCTGTCTAATGCTTTGTATTTTCTTACAGATCATAAAATCATAGAATCTCAGAGTTGGAAGGGACCTTAGGAGGTCATCTAGTCCAACCCCCTGCTCAAAGCAGGACCAATCCCCAATTTTTGCCCCAGATCCCTAAATGGCCCCCTCAAGGATTGAACTCACAACCCTGGGTTTAGCAGGCCAATGCTCAAACCACTGAGCTATCCCTCCCCCGCTAGATCTATCTAGTGTTTAAAATATGTTTTGAGGATTAGAGCGAGTGCTTCATGTTCACGTACTTTAAGTGACTCGGAAGCATGTTAGCTATATTTGTGAGTTAATTCTCTTTTTTAAAACAATATTCCATGTTTTCTAGAAATAACATTAAGGTAGCAACACATTTAATTTATTTTTCTTGTTACATTAGAAAAGTAATTTATGGCAAATAGCAAGATAAATTGTGAATCTGTAAATACAGTAATTGTAATATTCGCTTTAGTTCGTTAGCACAAAAGTTTTGGCTTTTATTTTTTTGTACCGGAGTATAAATCTGATGCATTTGGAGAATAAGCCAAGAATAATTTATCCTTATCTCCACCTCTCCCATTTGGCCCATATTTTACTCTGTACTACTTTCTTTCCAGCATGATCTGTTGTTGCATTACTGTAGCCCAAAGATGAATGTATGGTCTCTTATTGTCTTGACAACTCTCCTTTGAGGTGGCACTCTTTTGACAGTAAAGTCGATACCTTCTCACAACATGCATTCAGTACTAGTCTTAAGACGTTAATTGTACTCTAAACCAAAACACACATCCTTCTTTGTTTGCCTATAAACACAATAATAGCAGTATCACAAAAAGAAATAAGGCAGGATTTTTAGACCTTGTTTAAAAGGCTTGCTGGTATAGATACACTGGCAAACCCTCCTAGTGTAGACATAGTGTGTAAGTCCTTTTGCTGGGATATGTTATAATCTGTTCCCCAAGTGAAGTAAGCTATATCGGCAAAAGGATATTTTTGCTGGTATAACTGCATATACATTAGGGCTTTTGCCTGCATAATTATGTCAGCAAAAAATCATACCCCTAAGCAACTTAACTATAGTAGCAAAACGTTTAAGTGTAAACCAGGCCCAAATATATAACTGCTGTTTAAAGTATACTTCTACCAAAGACTGGATTGTTAGTTTGTGATCCAGTCCTTAGTAAAGAGCTGCTCCTGGAGCAGCCCGGGAGAGAGATGGTGACTTAGGAACTCGCTTTCCCTCCAGATTTCCCTAGAGCATTGGGATGAATTTACACTTTATGATGCACTGGTGTATCTATGCTGCCAGGGCTGTTGGAGGGGTGCCGTGATGACTCCCTTCCTTCTTGCCCACTTGTCTGGGAGGGGAAACCTAGCAGTTCTGCAAAGCCTAATTCCCTTTGCACACAGGAAACAGTGGTACAGGGTAGTACAAGGGAATAATAGGGTGTCCCCACATCCACCCCTGCCTCTCCTCCCTTGTGCTGGTATGCAGCACAGGCTGCAACCTGGCCTCAGAGTAGCATGTGATTAGGAGCATGTGAACTACCATATTGTATCAGACTAATGGTCTTCTTAGTATGGTATCCTCTTTCTATTAGTGGCCACTAGCACTGGTCAGAAACACTCTGAAACATTTTTTCATTGGAATTTGACTATTAGTTGAGATCTAAACATTTCACAGACAGTTTAATTTTGACAAAGTTCTGAGAGAACCCAGGCAGGATTCCATTGGAAACCTGCCTGGTTTCCTGCCAGCTTTCTCCCCCTGGTTTCAAGTGTCCCTAGCTCTGGTGCAATCCATCAAGAGGGTCTGGGTCATTGAGAGTTCTGAAATTTTTGGTTTTCATTGCAAATTGGAATGAAACCAAATTTTGAAATCCTCTGCTAAACATAATCGGCTTTTTCTATCCAGTTCTAGTATCCAGTACCAAATGCTTCAGAAGGAGGAGTAGAATTCCCCCCCCCAAAATAATTACTTAATACAGTTTAGGGAGAAGTCTTTTCTACTTGTTTATTCTGATTTATCTTCAGTGTGCCCATTCTTTAACATTTTTAGCAACTTGTCTTGGTCAGGACTTATACATCCTATGATAATAGAACTTTTATTTTTGATGTGATCTAAATTAGCTGTTACCTCTCAAGAAAGAGATTAGGAGTCATTGTGGATTGTTCTCTGAAAACATCTGCTCAATGTGCAGCAGCAGCCAAAAAAGTTAATGATGTTAGGAACCATTAGGGAAAGGATAGATAGACAGAAAATATCATAATGCCATTATATAAATCCATGGTACACCCACACCTTGAATACTGCATGCAGTTCTGGTCACTCCATCTCAAAAAAGATGTATTAGAAATGGGAAAGGTACAGAGAAGGGCAACAAAAATTATCAGGAGCATTGAACAGCTTCCATATGTAGAGAGATTAAAAAGACTGGGGCTTTTCAGTTTGGTAAAGAGATGACTAAGGGTAGGTGTACACTTACCAGTCGCGTCGGAGGCAACGGATCGATGTTCTGGGTTCGATTTATCGCGTCTTGTCTAGACGCGATAAATCGAACCAGGAAGTGCTCCCCCGTCGACACTGGTAATCCTGCTCCACGAACGGAGCAGGCAGAGTCGACGGGGGAGCCTGCGCACCGCGGTGTGGACCAGGGGTGAGTACTTTTAAGTTCGAAATAAGATACTTCGACTTCAGCTACGTTATTCACATAGCTGAAGTCGCGTATCTTACTTTGAATTTCGGGGCTAGTGTAGACCAGCCCTAAGAGGGGATATGATAGAGGTCTAAAATCATGACTGGTGTGGAGAAAATGAATAAGGAAGTATTATTTACTCCTTCACATAACACAAGAACAAGGGGTTACTCAATGAAATTATTGGCAGCAGGTGTAAAACAAACAAAAGGAAGTACTTCTTCACACAATGCACAGTCAACCCTGGAACTCATTGCCAGGTGATGATGTGAAGGCCAAAACTATAGCGGGGTTCAAAAAATAATTAAATACGTTTATGGAGGCTTGGTCCATCAATGGCTATTAGTCAAGATGGTCAGGGATGCAACCCCATGTTTTGGTTGTCTCTAGCCTCTGACTGCAGGAAGCTGGGAGTGAATGACAGGGGATGGATCACTCAATAAATTGCCTTGTTCTGTTCATTCCCTCTGAAGCACCTGGCATTTCCTCCTGTCAGAAGACAGGAGACTGAGCTAGATGCACCATTGGCCTGACCTAGCATGGCCGTTCTTACATTATTACATTTTTATTGTTGCATCATTATAGATGTTTCCTTGTCCTGCCCATCATTTGCTCTTCAGCTTATTACTGTGCATAGTACGTTGATATAAAAACACTAAAAGTGCTTTCTAAAGTTTTTTTGACTAGTAATGATTTTTATTTTATTATGGTGAGAAATAGGGTGCCTTGAGTGCTTGAGAGTTATGCATGGTTATGGTAGCTAACAAAAATTGAGGTTGTTTGTAGATCTGCATGGAGATAGGACCACACTGTCTACAAGTGTTATTGACTTACCTGCTTTTAAAAATCTTAATTTTCATACATGTGTATTTTTGAAATTCCTCAATCCTCTTCTCCCCCCCCCCCCAACTTGGAATAATGTTTTCTCATTCTGTACCCCACATCTTCCCTCTCTTCTAAACCCACTTATTTCCATCGTTTCTCCAACAAATATTTGAACTTCTGTGACTGCTTAATATGATCAACATAAATAAAAATAAGAGATCATATGTTCCTTGTGAAAACAACCAACTTCAAACCTTATTATGTGTAAATCTCCTTCCCTACTCTTGCTAGTATCTCTCCTTGCTTTATTTTCTGACATACATAACCTCGGTTACAATATTTTCTGGGAAAAGGCACTCTCTATTCTCTCTGTGATATGTCATAGACACCTGTGATATATAGCCAAATGTTAAGTAATCAGTTATTTAATGTTTTGCTTTCTTGCTGTTTCCATTATTCATACATATTGTGCCCTTGATACCCATATAGGGATAGCATAACTGCTTTTTAAAACAATATAATAATAGGACAGGCTGGCATTTTCCCCCTCCTCCTGAACTTTGATAACCTTTTTGCTTTCCATCTAATAATATTCTGTTATGAAAGTATTCAGTCACTGCTAAAGTCAGTATGTCTGAAGTGGCTGAGATGGAACAAATATATTTATTGGATTTGTCACTTTGAACATTCTGTGCTATTTAGTTTGGCTTTGTATCTCAGATTTTATTGAATACAATCCTGTTCTGATGTCACATTGTCAAAGCTGGAATTTTGTGAATAAATGCTTTTGTGAATGTGTGTAGCTCCACTTTTTTTTTTTTACCAAATATCTGTCCAGAGAGAGAATGTTTAATTAAAATGGAAATTTCTTACAAGGTTTTTCATCCTCCTGGCTTGGCAAAGCATAATACATGACTCAACCTTTGCCCTCTCTGCTGCTTTTAGCAAAACCCAGTTGAGGTTTATGAACTGTCATTGCCAGAGACCTATGACTGTGGTCTGGCAGACTTGAAATGAGATCTCTTGTTGAATTTCATATCCTCCTGCATTAACATTGTATCCTGTCATGTTGAAACTGAAAAGAGATAACAGTTATTAAAGTTCTTATCTTAGGCTTTAATAGCAAAGTATGTGTTCTATGTAGCAATGAAATAAAAAGTAATTTTTGTTTCAAAGATCAGAAATAGTGAATTTAACCAATTGATTTCCTGAATAGTGAGCCTCAGGTGAAGGGCAGAGGAGGGTGGGGTTTGTCATAATTTTTTAGATGCTTCACTGAAATACCAGATTGTTCAAATACATTGAATTCAGCCATCTGATCAGGTTTCAGAGTGGATTTAGCATTTGGATTCCAAACTAGAATACCTTTTGCAGGGCTGTAATATGACCGTTCTGTTTCAGAATATAGTGACTATGCTATTTACAAGCTGCATTAATTGTATATGCTTATTTGGCTGAAAGTAGATATCATTGTAATATTGTTGATTGAAGAACTCACAAAATAAAATCAGGAAGACTTGCATTATTGTGGGGAAATGAAATTTATTACTAGATTATTTATGCATTTATATGCTAGATTTCTTATAACATTTAAAACTTTTTGTTGGGTACCTTAGCATGAAATCCACCAAGTGCTAAGAACAACTCCTGGAATGTATAAGGAATATACAGGGTCTTTTATGTTCCTTTGCTGTTATACTTTATTTTATTCAAGGATGTTTCATCATAAACTTCTAGGGAGACACAATCAAGCATCCATACATTGCCTCATTCATCAACTGATGTTTTTGTTACAAAATTCACAAAGAATCATAAAGTGCAGAAAATGTCAAAGGAGAATTGTGGCACTTAAGTCATAAGGCACTATGTACCATTATCTTAGAGAATGCTAGCCTGTTAATTATCAATGTATTTTGTTAATCAGACTCTGGCAATTAAATAGATTGAGAACTATGTATAAAAATTAAAAAAAATGCATATTGTAAATATTTTAGTAAGTGTATTGTGTAAAGGGGCTTAGAATGATTTTATGTTCGGCATCAGCTTTTCTCTCAAAAAGCACCAATTGTAACTTACAAAACTAAAACTTTAAAAACATTTGTAGAAAAACTAGCATCTTGTGATACAAACTGTATTTTATTACAGATCTCCACAGGATAAAAGAATTCTTCTTGTCAATTGTCAGAACAAGAGTCTTTCACAGTCTTTTGAAAATCTCCTTGATGAACCAACGTATGGTCTAATACAGGTATGTACTATGTATAAAACTTACCTACTTCTCAGTATTCCTTTCTGATTTTAAAACGAAGTCATCTAAAACACCTCTGACCTTCCACTGCCAAAAAAACCTTCCCAAACATTTAAGCAAGCTTTCTGTAGAAAGTGAAGAACTTACGTTCTATTTGTATACTATAACTATGTTCAGAAAATTTCATCATTTTTCATATGATCAGCCATTCCTTAAGGTCCAAGTGCTGCTCTTCCATGTTGTACAGATTTTATTTCAATAGGCAAAACCTTGTTTACTTCAGCTGTGCCTACAGCCTTATGCATACAGATATAAGTATTTTAGATTATTTAAATATACCCCATAACTGTTTTTCATTGGGGTGGGGGGGATAGAAAGAAACACAAGGCAAGTCTTGCCCAAATGTGTTAGCTAATTACTCAAGGAAAGAATATTTCCACCAATAATGTTCTTTCACCTAATATATGTGCAGTTCAGTGCACAATATTACACAAATTGAAACTATTCTGTTTTATAACTGCCAATTACTGGGTGAAATCCTGGCCCCACTGAAGGCTGTGGCAAAATTCCCATTGACTTCTTTGGGGCCAGGATCTCACTCTATTGATTTGATTTACAAAAAAAGTAATATTGACTAAATTGTATTAGTTTTCAGATTTAGTGATCAAAGATAGTTTTTCTGTAAGATTTCTAGCAGGATGCTTCTTGCTTCAAGATGTATTTTCTCTGTGAAGGTAGAGCAACTAGACAGAAGAAAGACATTTTGGGCCATTCACCATTGGAAAGTAAGCACTGGACATGACTTATTATTCTAATATAAGTAGGCTAGATTTAGCTAGCACATCACTGGCCAATCTCTCAATTTAAATCATTAGTGTTACACTAATACGTGTTGTGATTTCTCATTTTTAGACTGTTTTTTAGCACATTTGAATTATGCTGTGCAAAATTGCTATTACAAAACCTTTAACTTTCAGAATAATTTTTGAGAAATTACCCTGGGTTATAATTTATACTTTTGTTAGAGTAGTTGTGTGAAATGTGAGGCTGTTAACTTGTTTTCCTCTCCTACTATTACATAGAAATTGAAGAAGGATCCGTATACAGCAACTATGGGAGGATTTTCCAAAGTGACAAACTATATTTTTGATAGTTTGCGAGGAAGTGACCCTTCAACTCAGCAGCGACCACCATCTGAAATGGCAGACTTTCTCAGTGATGCTATTCCAGGGCTAAAGATAAATCAACAGGAAGAACCAGGATTTGAAGTTATTACACGAGTGAGTGTATAGATAGCATATTAGAGACATAAAGCACCTTTCTTACATACTGAATATCTTCACCACTACGGTCACTGATTTTAAAATTGTTGAAGCATGTTGTATTTTCTCTTGAGGCTTTGGTTTATGTCTTGTCTATAAAGTAGAAGTCTGCTCAGGCCTAACTTTTAAGCTGAATCCAAACCCATCGAACTTAATCTGAGCCCGAAAGGGTCAGCAAATTTTACAACCCAACCGGCCCTTGACCCTTCTCCTTGAACCTGAGTCAGCACTGCCACCTCCTACCCAGGAGGTCGGCTCTCCTCTTGCCCGTGGGGTTGGCTTGGCAGCAGCTGCGTGCTCTGCTACTGTTGAACCCTGGCCCCTGCTAGGCAATGTGTGTGCTGCAGAGTGAAAGGAACAAAGTCGCAAGGTGGCAGTGGCCAGCGAGAGCAGGGCACGCAATCACTGCCATGCCAACCCCCACAGACTATGAGGAGGAGGCCCCGAGAGGGTCCAGTTGTTTTTCCACCTGATCAAGACCAGACTCTTGTAGTTGCGTCCCTCGAGTTGCAGGGCACTACTGTAAACCATGACATAGCATAAGATCAACACTAATAGCTTGAGAATGTACATCAAAATTCTTCCTTTCATGCATTCAGAGAAAAATAGTGTCGTTGCTTAACGTTGGCGTCCAATTTATCTCCCATTGACACCAGTGGATGCTCAGGTTGCTCATCTTACAAGACCATCCTCATAGAAACTGAACTGGTTCAGTTCATGCTTGGCTTATTTCCTGTGTTTGGCTTTAGATCTATATTATGTACTTATATCTTCAATCTCTCTTAATATATATGTGCAATTAACTTTATTTTTGCATGGTTAATTTAAACAGTTTAGCATATCCATTTTTACTTAAACACGTCTAATTGTATTAAAACAAAATACTAAATAGAATGCTCAGTTGTAGTTGTATTGTAAAGACTTGGGGATAGCAAGTAATTCCATGCACTCGTAATTTGACCATGAATCACTTATTGTGAACTCTGTGGATATCTTTTACAGTTACATAAATAAAACACAATTATTTTATTAAGTGATTCATGGTAGTGAGATTATTTAAGCAGCCCAATGCTTTGAGGTGATATTAAATATATCAGAAGCAGTGTTTATAAAACTTTTTTAAAACTCAAATAATTCAGGTTTTCACAATAGCTGAAAATGAAAATTGTCAGCAAGTTCAACTACGTAATCTGTAGATTCCTTGGATTTACTACCCAGCAGTTGTTCAGTTAACCATGGACGTTACAGAAAATATATGATTTATTTGAGATAACGTTGACCTGTGTGCTTTGATGTGCTAAACTTGTGTGGCTTCTAAGCAGTTAAAACCAACTTGAGCTGAAGTAGGCTTTGTTGCTGCCATGAACAAAATATTTTGGGCAGCAGGGCTAAAATAGAAACTATGTCTGAAGCCTGAGCCCTACTTAGTGCTGACATATTTGGATTGAGGACTGAGGGGAAAGTAATTTCCTGGCCATGGACCTTTGCTGCACTTTCAAAACTGCCCTCTCTCCGGAGTTGAGAGGAGAATGGCCAGTTTATGTACACAGTAACTGATCTGCTATTCTCACCCCCAAATCCCTACCATGCTATGTGATGTGCAAGAAACCCCCGTGGAACTGTGTCATGCTCCTTGAATCTGTCTGTTCCCCCTTCCCGTTTAACTCCCTAAACACTTTGCATCTGCTGTGGACACAGCCCCAAGTGCATATGGAGGAGAGAGCTGGATTTAATACTATCATGTGGGTTTTTTAAAAAGAAAATGAATGGATCAATGCAATGGCATTCATGTAACATAGGGTTTTTTAATATTTTAGATTGATCTAGGTAAACGACCTGACGTTATCAGAAGAGAGCCATTGTCTGCTGAAGAATGGACTAAGAACATGGATTCAGAAGGAAGAATCTTAGATGCTGACTCCATAAAGCAAATGATATTCAAAGGGGTAATTTATGTTCGTTAATGAAGCTGCTGCTAGGAACCGAGTCAACCAACCCCTTACGGTCAGATTTTAGTTTGCTTTCCACTTCTCTGCAAACTCTGCCATTGAGCTGATTTTATCAGGTTTGCAATTTCCAGAAGGTTTTGAACTTGTCAGTGTTGTTTGACAGATTAAACAGAGTCTGTTGAGGTGTTCAAACAATGTTAAGGCAAGTCTGCAGCAACACAAAGAAATGCTGCTGTCCCAAGACACAAAGGGCATTTATTGGCTGGTAAGAAAATTTGGAAGTAAAAAGGTGGAGATAAGTGACTGGGTCTTGGCCAATACAGTAGAAGAGGCAAAACTACTTAGGGAGGGAAAGTGTTCTAACTATGGCCATCTCTATGCTACAGACTTTGGTTGACACAAGTTACATTGGTGTAAAGCCTTTGTGATTAATGTATCACTTGTGAGTTCGTACTTGGCTACTTGCATTGATCTTTGACTACTTACCAGGAGTGCTTGTGTTGATGCAAAGTGTGGTACACCATAGGTAGGTATTATAGTATACCACACACCACCCTATGATGCAGTGCCTTTTGCAGAATTTTTGCAGTCGCTCAGCAGGTGCAGAATGACAGTTGAATGTGCTTTCAGTAGACTGAAGGGATGCTGGTGGTGTTTACTCACTAGATTAGATTTCAGTGAGAAAAATATCCCAATGGTTATTTATCTGCCTGTTGTGTCCTGCCTAATTTCTGTGAGGCAAAGGGGTAAAAGTTGCTGCAGAAGTGGAGGGCAAAGGTGGAGAGACTGTCTGCTGACTTTGAACAGCCAGACGAAAGATCATTAGAAGAGCTCAGCTTGAAGCTATGTGGCTGATAGGAGAACTTGAAAGAGCACTTTAATGTCAGCCACAGTAGTGTGTTCAGCTGGACTATGCTGTACTTGGCCCTGATTTTTTGAGGGTTCCTAGGAATTGCATAGCACTTGGTGTACATTTATGAATCACATCTTTAAATGAACCAATGAACTTTGTGCTGTCTACTTTACATTTGTAATTATTACACTACTTTTTCACTGAACCTATTAGTTCTGTGGTCCTGTTCTATTACAAGTGATGTGCTTTGAGCATCGCTAGGCATGTTATTAATAGGACTCTACCGAATTCATGCCCACTTGGGCAATTTCATGGCCACAGGGTCTTAAAATTGGTCAATTGACCAATTTCAAATGTTTACATCTGAAATTTCATTGTGTTGTAACTGGGGGTCCTGATCCAAAAGGGGATTGTGGGGAGGTCCCAAAGCTGTTGTAGGGGGGTTGCAGGATTGCCATACTCACTTCTGTGCTGCAAAGTTTCCTGCAGCTGGAGAAGGCTCCCGGAGGTGGAGGCTGGTTCGATTTCCCCAATCCTGCTGGGAATGCCCCAACCGGGGGATCCTAGCTGCTAGTCCATGCCAGTGGTGGATTAATTCATGGGCCATGGAGCCCTGGATAATTTGAAAAATGGGTGCCCCATCCCTGGCAGGAGCCAAGGGGTGGAAGCCTGGGGTGGGGGCAGCAGCCCTGAGCCTGGCAGGAGCTGCAGGGGCTGGAGGCTGCAGTGGGTGGCAGCCTCCAGCCCAGGTCCCTGAGCCTGGGCAGGAGCCACAGAGGTTGGAAGGCCTGAGTTCCGCTGGAGCCGCAGGGGGTGTAGCCTCAAGTCCAGGTCCCCTAGTCCGGGAAGGAGCTGAGGTGGGGGGAAGCAGCCCCAAACTGGGGAGGCGTCATGGGGGGGGGCATCCCTGAGCCTGACAGAAGCTGTGGGGGGGTGGCAGCCCCCAGCCCAGAGCCCGGGCAGGAGCCATGGTGTGGGGGATGGGGAAGGAGCGGAAGCCCTGGAGCTTGAGCGCCCAAAGCCCAGGCAGGGGGAGTGTGTGTGGGAGGGGTGGGGAGGACGGGGACAGAAGCAGCAGCCCCAGAGCTCGGGAGTCCGGAGCCTGGGCAGGAGCCATTGGGAAGGCAGCCTCGAGCCCCGGCAAGTCTGCGCGGTCTGCGGAGGTGGGTCTGATCTCCCTCTGATAACAGCCGTGCAGGGAAAGGACAAGTGCTGTCCCTCCCCAGCCCAACTATTTCAGGGAGATCAGATTTCCCGGGGAAGAGCTTATTTCACAGTCTGTGACATGTTTTTCACGGCCGTGAAATTGGTAGGGCCCTAGTTATTAATTTGTGTCCAAAAAATAAAAATGTATTACAAAGCAAAAATAGTACAATTCAAAAGAATCGTGAAAACTTATAAACTAAAATCAGCGGTTCTCAAACTGTGGGTCAGGACCCCAAAGTGGGTCGCAACCCCATTTTAATGGGGTCGCCAGGGATGGCTTAGACCTGCTAGGGTCTGGGGCTGAAGCTCGAGTCCCACCTCCTGGGGCCGAAGCCCAAGGACTTCAGTTCTGGGCAGCGGGGCTCAGGTTACAGGCCTCCTGCCTGGGGCTGAAACCCTTGGGCTGCTGCCTTAATTCCCGTTATCCAGGAAAGTGGGGCTTTCACGGGCTAAGGCTTGAGTCCCCCCTCCTGGGGTCATGTATTAATTTTTGTTGTCAGAAGTGGGTCACGGTGCAATGAAGTGTGAGAATCCCTGAACTAAATTAATGGAACAGAACTTTAAAATTAGAATGGTAGAAAACATTCCTGCTTATTACAGTCCATTTCTGCCAAACCTGGACCAACCATAGCTCGGGCAGATCAGTGTATGTGAGGTTGTGGTTTTCCTTAGTGTTCCCTGGTGTGGAGTGATAGGGGTGCAGTCCCTGATGCCACCTGCAGTGTGTGTCATAGGAGGTACTAAAATGGAGTTAACCATTGACGGTGGGGGAGGTCTGTAACTGTTGGATCTGTAGGCTACCAAGAGTCTGCAGCATTCGTGTTTTGCTGCCTGAGAAGCTCCATTATGCCCCCTCATTCTTGGGGGTAACAAAGGCACAGTGAACACAGCTGCTTCTGGTGTCCCAAAGCTGCTTGGGTCTGTATGCTGCTGATGTTTACAGCAATTGTGCCTGCTGAAGTCATTGTGGAGTGGCATGGGAATGTCCTATCGTGAAGGAAGAACTAAGGTTGCCATCCCTAGAAACCTTCAAAAGAGGATTGCAGAGTTACCTCTGTGAAAGTTTCATCAAGATCTCTCAAGAGGATGCTAGGGACATCTCAATGTACATAAACAAACTGCTCCACATGGCTCCCCTTTCCCCACCTAACCTTACAGTGGCATAAAAAACAGGTAAGAGCTCTACCTCTGTTGTATCTCTTCTGATATGAGAAAAACCATGGAAAGTAGATAACTAGAGTGCTAACTTGGGATTGGGATGAGTGCCATCTTCACATTTAAACACTGTAAAGGAGAATGCATGTGCACACCTGAGATTCCTTTCCCTTCATTGAGCTCACCCATGCCCGGCTGGTAGAACTGGTTAGATTGTGGTGGAGTCTCGAAAAGATCCTAGCTCGCAGTGTAGCCGGACCCTCCTGCTACATCTCCCTCTTCTGCCTCTTCCTTGCTGTTCACGGCAGAGGTCTTGGGCTCCTTGGAGGTATCCACAGTGGTGTGTGAGGTGCTTCGTGGGGTCTCCGTCAAGTATGATGTACAGCTCATTGTTAAAAGTGGCACGTCTATGGATCAGCACCAGATCAACTGTTGGCTTTCCTGGCCTTGTGGTATGCCTGTCACAGTTGCTTCACTTTCATGTGGCACAGCTGCTGATCCCTGTCATACCCCTTCACCTGCATCCCCTGTGCAGATATTTTGTATGTTTCTATGACTGGCCTGTAGCTGTGCCTGAACAGCCTCTCTTCCCCACAGGCCCAGGAGATCCAATAGTTCCTGTCCACTCCAGGCAGGAGCAAGTGTAGAGCATGTAGCCAGCAGGTCAGCTGGGCAGTCGCATACAACGAGGGAGAGCTCCTAGGAGTGCAACAGGAAAAAAGCATTTCAAAAATACATAGCGTTTTAAAAGGGATGCCTTCCATGACCCAGGGGCAGTGGAGTTCACAAATGTGACTAGAGCGGTCACTGTTGGGTATTGTGGGGACAGCTGCTGAAGGATTATTAATGTCAGTATGGGTCACACAGTGACAGTGCTTGCACTGTGTTGACCACAATATGTCAACCATGGCTCAACGTCACTCTAAGAAGTGTGGTTACTGCCTTGCTGTAATGGGGCACTTACATTGACAGGAGATAAATTTGAGTGCAAACACGTGTGCAAATAGGTTGATGCAAAGCTACTTATGTCAGCCTAACTCTACAGTGTAAACCAGGCCTAAGAAGGTGCCTCCTAAGAAACTATTAATGCTTTAATGAAAGTGCTATTTACTTTAGGATGCGAGTCCCCTTTTTTCTGAATTTGTAGTCTTTCCCTCCTATCCTGCCTTTGTTTCTTGCTCTCTGTGGTTTGTTCTGGTAGCGAGATTGTTGTGGGCTGTGCTGAAGCTGACCCAGAAGATTTTCATTGATTTTAGCCTTGTTTTGTGGAGTGCTGTATTATGTGAATTCAGCTTCAGTAGTGAAAATGGAGTAGTAAATACAAACTAAAAGTGAAGTTATGCAGAAGTTATGCCCGCTCAGCCGGCTCCCTGCCCTGCTTCAGCCAGGGCAGGCTGAGCTACCAGCTCCCCCCCTCCTGCGGGGGAGGGCGGCTGGCCGCTGCCCACTCAGCCGGCTCCCTGTCTCGCCGCATTGTGCTGCCCCCAAGAATTTGGCGCCCTAAGCACCAGCTTGTTTTGCTGGTGCCTGGAGCAGCCCCTGGCTGCCTGTTGTCACAGTGCAGCCCGTGTGTGTGTTGCTTGCCCTCTCAGCATTACCCTGCAAACCCTAAACGTAGAAGGCCAGCATGTTTTAATGCCCTAAGCATCTGACAGCCTGAGAAGTGAATCCTTCAGGCCCCTTCTGACCCCAGGTCCCAACTTGCTTCCCATCTATTGGGTCTGATTACCTTTGACTTGGTGGCATAGCCAAGTGATGCAACCAATATTTGCTGCACTATTGCGCCTGTTTTAACCTAGTAGAAGAGGGGAATATAGTGAGGAGTAAAGAAATACTGTTACTATAGTGGCTAATATTTGATTATTGAACAGTGGCATGGACAGAGTTGAAGAAGTATGTTTGTTTGTTCTCACAGGCACAGTGCAGATGCTTTCCCATAGGAGATGCAAGGGCTTGTCCTATTTGAGAGAAATGTGGTAGGAAGTACCAGATTTACTATGAAAGGTTGTTGAGAAATAAACATTCTTAAGTACACAGCCATAATATGAGTTGTGTGGTGGGATCATCTGCATGTTATATTCTCTTATTTATAAATATGACACAATAATAATATGACACATATTAAAAATTGTGTACCAGACCTTGGAGTATTGGATAATTGGGTCTAGCGAAGAGCAGGTTTTGGGGATACAAAATAAAGTTTGGACTTGTTAGTTACAGTACAGTGTTTCAATATTTAAGTCTAGAATTTATCTTTTAATGCTTCTTCAAAGGTTCAAGGATGTTGTTTCTGGGGAGGGAGAGACGTGTAGGGTGAAATGTGACTTAATCTTCTAGTGATATTTTTTTTCACTGTTGCCAGGTTGTGCCTGATGCTTCTGTAGTTTTCACCAGCATCTGTCGTCATTTGATTTTATTCGTCATTTGGCAAACAAATTGCATTGGTTCTTTAAATGTGTTTCTAATTAAAGGCTAATCAGATTCTCTCTGTCGAGTCTGTGACTGTCTGCACTACAAGCTTAGGGGTGTGATTTTTCCCCTGCTGGTGTAGATCCTCATCAGTAGGGCCCTACCAAATTCATGGTCCATTTTGGTCGATTTCACAGTAATATTTTTAAAATACTCAATTTCAAGGTTTCATCTTGAAGAATTTCATCTGTAATTTCATCATGTTGTAACTGTGGGAGTCCTGATCCAAAAGAGGTTTGTGGGCGGGTCGCAAAGCTGTTGTAGTAGGGTTATTGGATTGCTACCCTCATTTCTGTGCTGCCTTCAGAGCTGGGCTGGGCTCTGAAGGCAGCAGCCACAGAATTTCCTGCAGACGGGGGAGGTTCCGGAGGTGGGTCTGATCTCCCTCCTGAGAGCAGCCATGCAGGGAAAGAGGAAGTCCCATCCCTCTCCAGCCTGGCCGAGACTAGCTAGTGTCTACTTACTGTGGCGTTGTTTCATCACTAGAGCTAGAATCTTACATTCTTTGATTCTTATGTATTGCATATGTATATTTTCCCTTAGGGACTCTGCCATGCTTTGAGAAAAGAAGTATGGAAATTCCTTTTGGGTTATTTTCCTTGGCACAGTACTAGAGAGGAAAGAACTAATTTGCAAAAGAGAAAAACGTGAGTACAGACATACTTTTATACTACAAAGTAGGTTTAAATAGTTTCAGGATTTTTTCAAGCATATGCTTATTGTAGTGATGTTGAAGTCTTCCTAAGTCTGCAGAAAGCTAACTGTTTAATGTTGTTGAATGCAGTTATCCACGGCTTACTCCTGTTTGCACCGTTTTTTTATTCTTTGAGAGATTGTGACATTCAAATAATGAAAAGTGAAATCATTTAGCAAGGTGCATTTAGTTTAAAAATGACCTTTCTTTTTCTTTAGAGATGAATATTTCAGGATGAAACTTCAGTGGAAATCAGTCAGCGATGAGCAAGAAAAACGAAATTCAAGATTAAGGGACTATAAGAGTCTTATAGGTAATTTTCCTTTTACAGATTTAGTGTGCAACATATGGATATGGATTAGATTAATGGCAAGATTTAAAAAAAAAAAGAGAAGTGATGCTCTTGAGATTTAGAATACCGGAGCCATTGCTCAGCATATTTTATGGCCAGAGACTTTGCTGCAGAATCAAGCTTCAAAATCTCAGCTTTCACTTAACTTTCTTAAAAAGTTTCTTGCAGTGGATGGGCATGGGCATGTCTTCAGTTAATTAGACATCCCCAGTGAAGAAGGGCACTGGCTTGCTCAAAAGGAGTACCATTCAGTCTTCAGTGGCTCTGAAATTCTAAAAGCAATATTGAGTGCAGTTTGTCGTTTTTATCTCATTTTAAGATAAAAACGAGAGCCAACATAATCCAGAAACTAGCAGGTATGACATGGTGTGCATCAGTGTTGCGAACATCTGCAATAGAACTTCTATATTCAGCAGCTGACTATTTGTGCACTGGTATGGAGCAGATGCAGCCACACGTATTGTGGATATCCAGCTAAATACAGTGATGCGGTGCATCATGGGAACCCTTAAGTCGACTCCAACACCATGGCTACGTGTCCTGTCTACCATTGCTCCGCCGCCAATACGCCGAACTGTTGCAACATTCGGCGAAGCTCATCGAACCTGTGAAAACAGATGTCTTCCTGTTCGCCAAGACCTTGACAACACCCCACCCGCAACATCTTAAGTCCCACAAGCCTTTCTGGGAACATTCGTTTAGCCTCATGCTAACAGGCTATGATCAGAAGGAGGCTTGAAAAGCAGATTGGGCTAAACAAGACTTAAAAAATAAGCACCTTGTGCCAGATCCCACGCAGAAGATTCCTGGATTTGACCTTCCACAGTCATCTTGGTCACCTCTGGACTGAATTCGACCCAACGATGCTAGATGCGGACATCTAATGCACAAATGGAAAATCAAGGTGTGCGAGTGTGGTTCCCCATGACAGACCTTCGAACATATCGCTACCTACTGCCCAATTTATAAATATGAAGGAGGCATTACTTCAATAAATTCTGCTACTCCTGATGTAGCCATTTGGCTCGATCAACTTCAGGCGAAATTGTAGTTGCTGCTCTACACCAGCCATACGAAAGAAGTGCAGTTTGTCATCAAATTCAGGCAATGCGAACTCTGTTCATTGAAACAACACAAAAAAATGTACAGTCTATCTAGGAACAAGCAGGCAGTTTCAGATCAGTAATGATTACAGAAACAAGACAAACTAAAATGTCGTAATACTTGCTATAATGAACCAACCAATTATAAGTGTAACAAAATCGCTTTGATTAAGCTTGTTTGCATATTAGCTTTTTCCCATTTTAGTTTTCAAATTAGGCTGCATATCGTATGCATTTGAGTGGCATTTCACAGTTAACGATCTAAAGTAGTCTTCATTGTTGCTTTGAATTCAGTAAAAATGTTTAATATTTAATCATGAGGTTTCTGTAAAAAGTGTGTAACAATTAAAAAAAAATTGAAAATCTGCTTGTAAGTAAATAATCTTATTCCAGACAGGAAGAATTTTTTTTAAGTAGTTTCTCTTAAAAGCGCCTTTAAAGCATTTTATAATGAAATTCAGTGAATATAGTTGGTTTATTCAACACTTCAAAGCTCTGCAATAGTGTTTTGGGAAATCAGTAACTAAACGAGCATTGTGCATTTGTTAGATATAGGCTCAGTAAAAATTGTTTTGAAAATGTTTTGTATGTGGGTTATTTCTCAGAAAAAGATGTAAACAGAACAGACAGAACAAACAAGTTTTATGAAGGCCAAGATAATCCAGGATTGATCTTGCTTCACGACATTTTGATGACCTATTGTATGTATGACTTTGATTTAGGTAAGTGGGACTTGTCTGAATATTTTTGTATAAAAAGTTAATGGTTAGTGAGCAAGGATCACATTTCAGAGTATTACTGCATTTCAAAAATCTTTTAGTGTATAATTATATACTTTTATGAAGGTTAATAAAGGTAAATTAAATAGAAATTTGGGTGTACATTTTCTAAAGATTTGGAGAATCAAGGGTGTATATATATTTACAGTTTCTGTCCATGTTTGCAGAACGTAAACTTTTAATAATCAAATGCAGGTATTTTTTTAAGTCATACAGAAGAAATGGAATTTTCAAACTATTTGGTTATGCTGATTTGGAACATACCTACTCGTCTGTTGTACCATTGAATAATTGTACAAACAATTGGTGTTCAGTAACAAATTTGAAGCTTGGCATCTTGGAAGATAAGGAAGGAAAATCATTTAATTTAGAGTTCATAATTGTGTAAATCACAAGTTAACAATCTAAGATTAAGTTTAATTATTTCTTTTTTTAAGGGTATGTTCAGGGAATGAGTGACTTGCTTTCTCCTGTCTTGTATGTCATGGAAAATGAAGTGGATGCCTTTTGGTGCTTTGTATCATACATGGATCAAATGGTAAAAACAAGATTGTTTATTTCATAGTATTCGTGCAGCTTTCACTATCTGAATTTAGATGTAAAACTTTGTCACTTTATCTCCTATGTCTTCATGACTAGCCTGGAAAGTTTTGCACTATTTCCTCTGTTGTCTTTAGTGAAAAGAAGTGTTTAATATTTGCAAAGCAGAAAGAAACAGTTTAATATTGGTGTATGTATGACTGAAGAATAGCTCAGAGGCACATTTTGTCCAAAAGATGGACTATTCCCATGTAAAGTAGGTGGCACTTGTTTATCTTATTAAAGATAGGTGGATCAAATGCCCATCATTGCCAGTCAATCACTAGAGGTTTACAACAGCTGTGGACTGATAAAAGTACACCACCACCACAACCCTTCAGCTTCCAAGTCCTGTTACACCACCAGTGAGAAGCTGGCCATATTGTGTTACCCAAAAGTGCTCATATTTATCAATGTGTATATATATATATATACTTTAGTGACAGACAAAAATTGGGAAGATAGGGGTTTTTTCCGAGTCTCCTGTTTTTTCCATTATATTTCCTCTGTTTGTTTATATGTATAATAAAAATGTTTGGTCCTTGACACAGCCTATGATAACTTTTGAAGTTCTGTGAACACAAAGCTTCCAGAAAGTTTACCAGCTACAGGGAAATTCTTCTAGTGTAAGAGGAGGTCTTGGGTGAGACAGAGCCAGCATAGCCTTCTCGAAGGACCCCGGTTTCCACTCTGAGTGCAGCTGTGATCTCTGTATGCCAGAATATAGCCTTTTTGGGAGGGCCTGCAGCCCTGAAGCTATTCTGAGTTGTGCTGGTGGCCAAAATAGCCCCTGGCTGTGGCACCAAGATAAAGCTACCATTATTCTTTTTGGAGTAGTGTCCCAATGGGTGCTCCAGTATAGGTGTGTTTGCGTTCCTGTGCTGCTGACCAGAGAACTTTGGTAGCAGTGTCCTTTCGGCCCACACATGGTCTGCCCCCGCTTTGTGTTCTGCTACAAGGCTAGCCAGCATTGTGCAGGCGAACCCTCCTCAGTTCCTTCTCAGCCACCTCTGGCTAGAGATGGCGTTTTTAGCTGGCTGTTTATCGGATTGCCCTCCCTTTTGTATGGAAGCACTAAAGCTGTGGAACTGGTGCATCTCCCACGGTGTTACCATATCAGCAGCCTACCTGCCGGGAGTGCACAACACAACAGCAGACAGTCTCGGCCGCAAGTTCCCACACAACCGTGAATGAGAGAGAGACTTGGTGATACTCCCAGGGCCAGCCTTTCACCAGGGCAATCAGGGCGCCGGCCCAGGGCAACATTCTGAAGGAGGCACAGTTTGATAACCCCTCACCTCCCCATGACCTGCCCTGTGGACTGAGAGCCAGATGGGCTTAGGGAGACAAGCAGGCAGGCAGCCAACTAGGGGAGAGAAACGCAGCACTGCAGAGGGCAGATCCAAGCTGCAGTTTGACTAGGCTCTCAGCCAGGTAACTCTGCAGGCAGGGGCAGGGATGGGTTTCTAGGGCTCCCAACTCTCCTGGGACAGAGGGCCCCCTTAGAAGCCATGCCTGGAGTGGGGCTGGGCTGGAAGAGGCTCCCAATCTGATCTCTGGGATAAGGGGCTGAAGTTGGGGGAGGGAGGAAGGGAGTGGTGTGTGTGTCAGCACCTTGCCTCTGTGTCCGGGCTGGAGGGTTGGAGCAGCCTCCCTGCTATCTAGGTTATGGTGGGGGTAGACATGCACTATCGTCCTCTAAGAGCCCCACACTTGTCCAGGAAAGGGCTTGCTCTTTCTCCCAGCACTTCCCGCAGGTAGGGGAGTGCACACTTATGCTGCAGAACACCACGCTAACCGGGACGTTGCAGCCTGCTCCCATCCCTCCCCTGCAGAGAGGTGACACATGGGAGGGGGCATGCAGGGTCACATTCTCTTCCCCCCCACCCCAGTTTTCTACTGGGCTTTGCCTGCCAAGCCAAGGCTTGGTAGAATGCAATTTTTATTTTATTACTTTACATAATATCAGTTGTTTCTTTTTAAGCTTTTTTCTATGTTAATTTTTAATTTCCACAGTTGTGGGAAATTATGGGGGAAGGTGAAATACTTTTTTTAAGTCAGTAGAAGTTGAGATTCAAAGAGTACAAGCTTTAAAGCTGTTAAAACACAAACAGAGAGACAAGGTGCATGAGGTAATATCTTTGGGCCAACTCTAGTTGGTAATAGAGACGTTTTTGAGCTCCACAGACCTGGAGAAGAGCTCTGTGGGGTTTGAAAGCTTGTCTCTTTCACCAACCAAAGTTAGGCCAATTAAAGGTATGACCTCACCTACCTTGTGGCTCTCATATCCTGGTACCAACATGCTTATGGGTTTGTGTGTGTATGGTTAAATCAACAGCTAATTTCTGCTGGATTGGGCACAACAGTGATGGAGCTGAGGGTCTGGTCCATAAAGAATGAGTGTTGTTACATATATGATGTACTGCCTGTATGATACACTGCAAAAATGAATTTTGTACATGCCCAGCTCTTGTAGGGGTAATATATTTTTTTACAATGTTTATCATTTTTATTCATTTAAACAAGTGCTCATTTCCAAGAACAACTTTGTATATGGGATGTTGTGAAACACAAATACAATGGTTTAGAATAAAATACCCTCAGTTGTCCTCTGATAACATTTTAATAATTTTCTCTAGTCGGTCTATTCCTGCCTACAACTCTCTAGCTCCAATTTGGAGGCAGATGAATTTATTCACTCCAAATCTTGTATCCAAGTTGCAGTGTAAGTATGACTGTGGAAGATTAAGTACAAATATTCCTGAGCCAGAGAGAGACAATTTGTTGTTTATTGCTTTAAGCTTCCAATTGAAGGCAAAAATTTACCAGACCTTGGGTCCGTCCTTTTAAACGCTTAGTATGTGAAACAGTTAGAGGATCAGACCTTCTGTCACCAGGACAATGAATTTAACTTGCATGTAAACTAATCGTAGTTTTGTGGTTTATAACAGTATTTGATCTAGTGAACTATTTACCAGTATCAATACTTGACAGAGTGCTAATATTTATTTCCCATCAAGCACGAGAACTTTGAGGAACAAATGCAGGGTATGAAGACACAGCTAATTCAACTGAGTACTTTGCTTCGCTTGCTAGACAGTGGATTTTGCAGTTACTTAGGTATGTGTAATAACTCAAACAACTTTTAGAGAGAGATATGCATAGACATTCTAAAGTGCCCTTAAACACTTTTTCAACATGAATCTGTTGCATTATTAATGCAGGACTGCCGCATTCTAATAGTTTGGCTTTAGTACAATGCCTTTGAAAGAAAAGAAACTTACTATTGTATTTCTCTGAGCCCTAGAGTGCAGGGTCCTTAATGTATCGCTATGTATGCTGTTGTCCTAAGTGAAAAATAAATATTCAAATTAAAAACATTTAATAGGTTTTTTTAAATTGGTTTTCATGGATAGCAAAATATAACAGCTATGTCATGCCACTGATACTTAAGCAGAACTTCCGACTGACTTTATTGGAGACTTAGTTTTACAAATTGATGGCAGGATAACAGCCCTATAAGATGCATATTTTCTTTCTGTTTGATATTTATAAGAAATGTGACGTTCTTTCCCTAGAATCTCAAGACTCAGGATACCTTTATTTTTGCTTCCGATGGCTTCTGATCCGATTTAAAAGAGAATTTAGCTTTCAAGATATTCTTCGATTATGGGAGGTAAGAACATAGATATTTAATCTAAACTTAATTCCATTTGTCTTTGGAAGGTGGCTGAATGTGGTGCCCTTATTCAGATAAGGAGCAATGATTATGGAAGATTGAAAGCAAAATCAAGGGCAGAGTAGTAAAACAATGGGATAAATCTGACATGATGGGGACAAACTAGTACAGCTTTTGTAGATAAATTGTACCTCTCTAACCTATAAGACTTTTAAAGTTACACTGTCATAGTGGAGTGATATGATGGATATAATTTACTTGGCTTTTCAAAAAGTGTTTGACAAGATCCATCAGAAAAGACTCTTAAAGAAAATAAATAACCACAGAATAAGAGGTAATGCTCTGTCAGGGTTGAAAAACTTGTTAGGTCATAGGAAACAGCCAAAATAAATGACTGCTTCTCAGAAGTGTGAAAAGACTATTGGGGCATTCCCAGGATTGGTACTGGGGTTAAAGGTATTCCATATTTTTATAAATGACGTGTCTCGAAGTGAATAGTGAGACAAGGAAAGTTGTTTTCAACACAAAACTAAGTTAATCCAAGTGGAGGGGGTTGTAAAAGGCTGTTGGGGGATCTAATTAGTCTGGGTAATTGGGCTGCATAATGCCAGAAATATGTAGATTAATATAAGACAGTGCTTACTGGAAAAATGGAAATACTGATGGACTCTGAGCTAGTGGAATACTATTGTGGGCTGAGGTGGTCTAGGGATTATCCTGATGATGCCAATTAAATAAATTAAAATTTTAAATATTTTTTTTAAAGTGAGAAATAATACAAAATTAAATACAACACCACATTAAATGTTAGCATGATTTTACCCCAAATATATATTCAACTTCAGAAAGGGTATAGTAGATATAGAAAAGGTCCAAACAGGATGAATGAAATGGATCAATGAATGGCTCAATGCAGATGGGTGGGCAATAGAAAGATATTTCATAAAACTGAATTAATTGGCCTGGAAAAAAAATTGAGACAGCCGGATTGAGGTATATACAATGATTATTATAATGAAAACTGATTTGACACTTTTATTCACTTTATCCCATAAATGAAAAAGGGGTCATTCAAAGAAAGGGAAGGGCAGTAAATTTAAAACTGCAAAGATGAAATAATTTTTAGCCATTGTAAAGTCAGCCTATGGAATTTTCTGCCTTAAGAGGTTATTGAGGCAAATCAGAATTTCAAATGATTAGATAATTTTATAAATAACATTTACTAATGAACCACAATTCACAAATACAAAAGAATTTAGCCTATTATTCCATGGCATAAGGTGATCATAAAAGAGGAGTTTGGAAGGAGTTTTTTCGACCCTCTTTCCTTTTCCCTTCCCAACGTTGTAACATTGTACGTTGGCTATTTTGTTTTTTTGAGGTTCCTCACCCCACCGTTTTTGAAGCATCTGCTGAGGCAGGTTACCAGACAGTGGACCAACAGCCTGTTCTGATATAGCAGTTTTACATTGTTTGTGTCTCTCTCATATTTGGGGGAGTTTTTTATATCGTCAATAACATCTTCACTAAGTTGTGTGCTATGAGCACAGTACACCAGTGCTATCGTTTTCTTCAATGTGTTGTGCTATGCACAAAGAAGCTGTAAGATCAGACCCTCAAAATTTAATTGGGAGAAGTCTAGTTCAGGATAATGCCATTTTGAGCACTGTTGATTCCAAATGAACTATATAAACGTACATATATTTCTAACAAGTCTGTAGAGGAATCTGAAAGTCAGTATTACTAATTATTGGTTTGACATTTTATGTCAGTTTTGTATAACATCTCTTCATATCTAAATATTAAGTGTGTGTGTGTGTATATATATATATATATATATATAATTTATTTTTCTGAAGTGATTGTTTTTTGCTATTCTAAACCCTTTCAACTAATGAATAAAGACATCTAAGATATTGGTGGAGTCCTTCTAAAATAATGTGTTGGGTCCTTCCAGTGCATCTTAAAAAATGTGGTACAAACATCATTTTTCAGTTTCGTTGCCAGGAGAAGCGGAGCTAAAAATCACATGCTTAGTTTGCTTTTTTAAATGTTTAAAAACCCATTTAACAGCTAATCAAGTTGTGGCATTTATGCCAACATTTCCTCCATCTGAAGATAAATGACTTTCTCTTAGAAAGTTAGAGCCCTATTCACCACTACATCACTCCAGTTTTATACCCAGGCTATTCTACTGATACAAAAATAGAGTGCTGTCAAATGTATAATGTAAACAGGAAAAATACTCAATTTCTTAAGTCACACTTCTTTCAGATACAGTAAAAGTAGGGGTTACTTGTCTACAGTAAATGTAATATTTTCAGACAGAAGTGTGATTTAGCAGAGTTGGACCATTCCACTGTTATGTCACAGGTATTTGCAATATGTACTAAACACATGTAAGGGCTTTATTCACCACTATGTTAAACACATTTTGCGCTGGTGCAACTCGAATGACAGTGGTGAACTTGTACTTTTGTGTTAGTACAGTGAAACCCCGCTATAATGCAATAATTGGAGTTCAAAAAATTGCATTGCAATAAATGTGGGGTCGCGTTATAGTGGGGTTACGAAAATTTACAGTTTCAAGCACGTCTCTTCTCTTCTCTTGCCAAAGCGGAGAAGTTTCAAGCTGGTCTCTTCTCTTCTGGCCAAAGCAGAGAAGTTTGACCAGCTTCAAACTGACCAGCTTGAAACTGACCAGCTTGAGTTTCAAGCGGGTCTCTTCTCTTCTCGCCAAAAGGGGAAGCGGGGGCAGGGGGGAAGAGGCAAGGGGGAAAGGAACAGGGGAGATGGAGCCAGGGTCGGCTCCAGGCGAGGAAGCACGCTCTAGATGCTTTTTTTTTTTTTTGCTTGGGGAGCCACCTTATGATCGCGTTATAGCTGAATTCGTATTATCGTGGGGCGCGTTATAGGGGGGTTTCACTGTACTTAGTTACACATGTTCATACCTAGTGAGGTAGCAGTGGACATAAGTAACCCCTAAGATGACTGTATCTGAAAAGTCAGAAGGCAGGGGGAAGCCGTGTTCTCAATTTTTTGAGATTGTGCATTTTGATAGCACTTCTATATGCTCAATTTAATTTTTGTTAGTTGGTTTCACTTCCTTTTACATCTGCTAATATGTGCGGAGATAAAGGAAGAAGGGGACACACATCAGGGCCCCAATGGTGCCCTGTGTGATCGCTACTTCCCACCACCCAACACAGATGTAATGAGGGTGAGGAGTATCCGTGTGATTTTTACAGTATTAATATAACAAAAAATAAAAAAACTACTGATTATTCCTCAAAAAAGGCTTTTAATGACTTCTGGCTATAAAGGCAACACAGACAAAATAAGAAAAGGAAAACTAATGACCAACACTGAATATAAATGGCAGATTATATTGCAGACAAGCACAATTACATGTAAAATTATTATTCATTGACTTCTAACTTATTATTTTTAACCCTATAGTTACTATTCTTAACACTATTGTCTCGATACAGACTTAAGGTCTATTCAGCCCAGGCAACCAGACTTCTTTACTCCATAACCTTACCCTGCATTTGTCCAAGAATACGTTACCCTTCAGTCGGCCTCTTTCCGCCCAGGCCAGACAGACAGACACCGTTGTTCTTTTTATCTTGTCTGTTGGCCGGGTTGTAAAGCAGACCAACCAATTAGGGTGTATAAACTTTGTGGTTTATCTCCAATTAGCCAATTATTTAGGAGTGTGGTTTGGGGGATTCGTGTGGTTTGCATGGTTAATTTAATTTGATTGACTATGCGCAGGTGTCTCGATTAGGAGTCAGCACACGAAACTGGTATCTGGTTGCAGTGCATCCTGACCACATATGTTTTCTTAAGTTTCAATATAGCCTAACCACAAGTTTCAATATGATTCTGCAGCGTTTGCCTTTTGAAGCTTCCAGAAGTTTGAGGCCTAACATTGACAATACGTTGTTCACTCTGTATCTTGACAATACAATTGTTCAAATTAATCACAATATGGAACATTACTGTCATGCACTCCCTTGGAGGAGCTCATGTGTACACCCTTCTCCTTGCTTTGTGAAAGACTTATCAGAAACAACAACAGAAGGTCTGGAATGGAAGCAGCAGCTGGCAGCTGTGTACATGGATAGGATAGGGATAAGCCCCAGCACATTCATTTGCTGTCTCAGCCTTATTCTGTTCCCAATAAAATTGATGGATGTCAACAATACTTCCATGGTAGTTGGATCAGGCCCTATAAGATTTCATCATGGAGCAGAAAAACTGTTATAAAAACTTCTTCTTTAAAAGATATTTTTAAAACTCAGTATATCTGGTTTAAAGGGGTTTCTATTAGAAAATCACACTTTTTTTAAGAAATGTAAACTTAAAAAAATATTCAAGTTGACAGATCTTTAACCAAAGCTGTATTTTGATAGGATTCCACTATCTTTACTGTAGGCTGGTGTCCATCATTTGTGTTTGATGTACAATTTTAAATTCCTGGAGGTGACATTTTAAACATGCTGCTAGATCTCTGTTAATAGTAACTATACCTGTTATGTTGATTATATTATATATAATGATTAAGATCCTGCCTGAATCGCAGGATGATCTTCAAATAATTTTGGCTGAATTGCGGACAAGACGTAGAAAATCACGGAAAAGTAATAATGGACTTTTATTAATAGCAGAAATTTGGAAAAGCCACAGTAGATGTATTTGTTTAAGAAAAATTTGCTGGAACGATATAACCACTCAACTATTACGTTATGCCTTCAAATTGTTTTTGACAGCCAGATAATTTGATGCATCTACAGGGCCATAACCAGGGCAGGGCATGTGGGGCAGCCATCCCGGGGTACAAAGCTGGGGACGGCGGCGACACAGGGGCGGGGGATAGAAAAATGATGAAAAAAACAGTAGTGGCTAGAGCCCTGCAACGGGCATGATATTGCCACCCTTGCTTCTGCGCTGCTGCTGTTGGCAGCACTGCCTTCAGAGCTGGGTGCCTGGCCTGTGGCCGCCACTCTCCAGCTGCCCAGCTCTGAAGCTAGTGCAGCCACTGCCAGCAGCAGCACAGAAGTACGGGTGGCTATACCATGCCCGCTGCAGGGCTCTCTAACCCCTACCGGTTTTTTAGTCATTTTTCCATGCCGTTTTCCGACCACTACCACATCCGGCTATTCACCCTGGGCAGCTGTCCAGCTTGCCCAACCCTGGTTAGGGCCCGACCCAAAACTCTCCAAGATTTAATGTACTAGTGGGGAAAAAAGTGTGTTGCAAACCTCAAAATGTACATAAAATTATGGACTGTGCGAAGTAAGCTAATTTAAAGCAAAATTACGGTGAAAGGCTAATACGCTGGAATCAACAATTTCTGCAATATTGTGAATAAATTAGGACCTTTTAATAATGATATATCTACCATGGGAATTTGAGTATACTGTGGGTGGGCGGGCAACAATTTTATTGCTAGCAACATCCTTGCAAGGCAGTCAATGTGTGTTTATTTTATAGTGTGAGAACAGAATTAAAAGAAAATTAGCACAGAGGTGGACTCTGCATGCAATTCACTTTGATACAGTTTGTAATATTTATCAACCCTTTTACACTGTTTCTTTTTAAAGAATGAATTTAGGTTAATTAGAAAAAGGAGTATCAGATATTTGAAATAGATTCTTAATCTGTGTCATGGTTTAGTAAAATGAAACTTTCAATGTTAATTGCATTGTAATTAAACATTTTTAATTGAATTTGGTTTGGATATCACTCAGATTTATGCAGTTCTAGTGAAGGGCTGTGTGCATTGCAATGACAATTGTGCAAGAATGAAATAGACTATTCTTTTATTTTCAATAGCAGTGACCCTGAATCTTAAATAGAGTCGAAACTATAATTGTGCTAGCTAGGATAGAAATTACTTCTAATATCAACCCCTTGACATCAAAGAGACAAACAGAGCACCAGAGGGTTTCAAGAAGGAATTGCTTATGCCTTTTCCCTGCTACCAGTCTTTTCTTCCCACCAAAATATAGTATTGTTTAACTGGCCTAGTAAATGTCTGCCTTCTGTGCAGTATTTGCTTTAGGGAATTTATTGATTTCTGGATGCAACAGCATAAAACTAATGATGCATTATAACATTTCCTCTGTTCTTGTATAGAGCTGAATATCCTTCATAAAGCTTGCCACAGGAAATAAGTGAGATCTATATGGTAGTAAAATTAAATGCAACAGGTGTTTACAGCAATTTGAAAGGTCTGCTGTAACTCTGAATTGCCTATGAGTTTAAGGCTAGCAGTCTCTCCTTACTTTATATATGCTACAAGATCAACTTATAACTATGGAGTAAACCCATTTTTTCATGCTTCTGTAATAACTAAATACAGTAGGTTGAGTGAAAGAGTTCTTACTTGACATAGTCAAGTAAAGTAATACAGTGCAAAAATATTTTAAAATGAAAACATGTAATAGAATAGTGTGAAAGGTCATTCAACACCAAAGTACTACTTCTTTCCATTCTTACTGTGAAATTGTAATAATTAAGCAACTTCTTCAGAGTAAGGTGGAAGAGAGCTTACACATCTTGTTAAAACTTTTGGAATGGGGTAGAGCTAACAAGCTGTCTTTTCAAATTGACTCATTCATGTAGATATGTATAGTGACATTATTTTGTAGAAAAGTTTGTTAGGGTACATCTGAGTACATAATTTCAGCATTTACCCAGGGCTTTGGAGCGGAGCCCAGAGCACTGGAGCTCCAAGTTTTTGCCTGGAGCTGGAGCGGAGCCAGAGCACAACTCCAAAGCCTTGCATTTACCAGTATAATATTGGAATGTTCTCATATTGCATATGCATACAAAATGGAAATATTGTAAAAAGTTATTACCCTGTATACACCATCCTTTATAACTAATGTTTGATAAAAGTTACATGTTATCCGTTTAAGATGTGTAGAAAATTCTGGTAAAATGTGAAAGTAGTTCGATTTATGTTTTGAGAGTAGTATATTTTACCTTAGAAATGCTGGGTGCAGGACATTAGTTCATGAATCAAGAGCTTTGTATCCTGTAGAAAGAAAGAATAAATGGTCAATTTTCAGAATGGAGAGAGGTAAATAGCGGTGTACCCCGGGGATCTGTACTGGGACAGTGCTGTTCAACATATTCAGTGTGAATGGTGGGGCTTAGCCTATACAATTGGCTCGCTGCTCTGAGAATTTTAAATGTTTTCTAGTTCTGCTTGATGGTCTCTTAATCATTAGTTGATTTAAGAGGAAGGATGGTCTTGCGGTTAAAGCACTCACTCTGGAGATCCGATTTAGATTCCTGGCTCTACCACAGACTTGCTGCGTGACATCAAGCAAGTCACTTAGGTTACAGCATTTGGGAGCTGTAATTCCCAGTTCAGGTAGACATATGCAGGAGCAGACTTTCCATGAAACAAACCGTGCAAGGGCACGGGGCCCCCAAAATGCAAGACAAATCTCATCTGACAACCTGCCCCTGAGTCGCAGCAGAGCGCAGGCAGGCTGCCTCCGGGCCATGGCCAGTGGCCCAACGCCGCTCCCGGAAGGGGCCGGCTACTGGAATTCTCTGCGCGCCCCTGATTGGGGCCCTGCATGGAGACCCGCTGCCCCTCTCCTCCCAAGGGTTGCACAGAGATGTGCCAGCAGAAGGACTTAGGTGGCTTCTTGCCCGCTCTGCCACCCTCCCTCCGTGCCGCTCCCGGAAGAAGCCAGCATATCCCTGCAGCCCCTGGGTGCGGGTGTCTCAGTGCATTGGCCCTACCCCGAGTGCCGACTCCGCAGCTCCCATTGGCTGGGAACTGTGGCCAATGGGAGCTGCAAGGGCGGTGCCTGTGGGGAGCAGCATGTGGAGACCCCCTGTCTTCTTCCCCCCTCCCCCGCCTAGGAGCCACTGCCAGAGGGGGGAGGGTATCTATCACTCTGGGAGCCATGACGCCCGAGTTAAGCGTCACCCCCCTCCTGCATCCCAACTCCTTGCCCCAGCCCAGAGCCTGCACCCAAACTTCCTCCCAGAGGCTCCCACCTCCCACCCCCTGCCCCAGCCCAGAGCCTGCACTCAGCACCCAAACTCCCTCCCAGAGCCCAACCCCCGCACGGCCTCCTACCCCCCAACCCTCTGCCCCAATCAAGTATTTTCATTTACTTCCCATTACTTATAATGTAGGAGGAGGATGAAGGAAAAAAGAATGAAAAACGGGTGGGAGATAAGAGAGAATGTTCTTTTTCTTGGCTGGGTTCCCTGGGGAGGGGGGCTGAAAATGAAGCTGCACACAGGGCCCCACTAACTCTAAATCCACCACTGAACATACAGCCACAATGTGACATTGGTCTGAGCTGGGGTTGCGAGGCAGTGCTTTAATATAAATAATGAATTATATGTAATTGTATAGCCTCCAGCTTTAGATTTTTAGGTCATAATCTTTGTATGGTTAGTGTAGTTTTCAGTTTTTTTGCTTCCTTTTTTAAAAAAAGTTGTGTTTCTAGAACATGAAGAGCTCAGTCTAGACACCCAGAATCCAAGTGGTCTTTGGATAGCATAGGCTGGTGGGTTGATTTTGGACCTCTGAATCAAGAACTCATGTATTTGTAATCTTGGATCTACCGCTGAATCACTGTGACCTGGGCCAAGTCATTTAATTATTCTGCCTCAATTTTTCCTAAAAGTAAAAATTCAATAAGGCCACTCTTTCATTCATACAGGTTAAGAATATTGCTTACTGACTGTATTCTCGATTGCCATCATACCTGTATGTATATGGGGGAAAATACCTGGCACAAAAGATGTTTGATTAACCATTTCCTTACTATTCCCTGAAGGATATTCAGTTAAAAGTTTTCTAGTTAGAAAATATCCTTTTTTTATTGAATATTCATTTAAGAATATAAGATGGCTGATATAATGGAAAATATTGAATGCTGGATTGCTACAGAAACTACCCAAGAAATTGGCTTAAGCTAAAAAATCTGATCATAATTGTTCACATACAGTTGTATACTCTGTTCTATAAAACCATCTCTGCATTTTCCCCCATGCTGCATCTGTGCCTGGATTGTCCTTCCTGATCTTACTTGCCATTCAGTTTCCTTTTCCTCAAAGCATCCCTCTTTCTTTGGTTTTGCTGTGATGACCTGCTCTCATGCCTCCTTTATAAAGTGAAATATTCTTTTAGTGTGTGTGTGTGGCGGGGGCGGGGTGGTAAACTTGTGCGGGCCTTGTGGAAAGCAGTAACTTCAGAACCTTATTTTATGTAAACCTTCCTCTCTCCCTCTCCCTCCCCCCTTCACTGTGTCATATCTAAACAAAGCCTGATTCCCTGAACTCTTACTCTTGTTTGTAATCTTTGCTAAGGGAGTATGTCCCATTAACTTCTATGGTTTGAATAAGGACTACTTTTGCAAGTAGATTTTGCAGATTTGGATCTTTCATTTTTGATTTCCCCCTTCCCTCAAACAATTATTATAATCTACTCTTTTACTCGCCAATCCTAATGTTAAAATGGAGCCATCATAATTATAAGTGTACTGTCCTCAAAGAGCTAAATCTTGGTCCCATTGAACTCAGTGAGGGGGTTTTCTATTGATTTCTTTGATCAGTATTTGACCCAAAGCAGCAAGCCATTAGTTTGCATATGTGCTGTTTGACTACAGGCTTGTTGTTATTGAGTGGTAGGGTGAGGATGGAGGGGCAGTTTGGCTTAAAGAACCTTTTGTAAAGATTTGAAAGCACGGTAAGCGTTTCTGCCAATTTGCTGGATTCTCCCGGCTTTATACCAAGACCTGTCAAGCCATGTAAAACAGAATTCATAAATGTTTTGTACACAATTACCTGTCCTCTTGTTTAAGAGATTTTTTTCTTGAACTAGGACAGAACCAGCAGGCATCAGTAAGACCATAAAAGCACATTGGGCTTGGTAGTATCCATCGTAGACATCCTAAGCGGACCTATGGTCTTGATGAACTGTGCATGTAACTACTTAGACTTATTTATCACTAACTGTTTTCAGCCAGTGATAGGAATATTTAATTGGTTTTAAAAAGGAGCTTGTTTTTTAATTAAACCATTAGGCTTAGAAGGCATACTGAAGCTATGTTATTATTAAATGTGAAAAGTTGTTATACTTCAGTGTCTTTCTTGCTCTTCAGAAGAACGGCATAAATTCTCATTTCCAATTTAAAAAGCAGTTTTAACATTTTAACAGGTAATGTGGACAGAGTTGCCTTGCCAGAATTTTCATCTTCTCATCTGTTGCGCTATCCTGGAATCTGAAAAGCAGCAAATAATGGACAAGCATTATGGTTTTAATGAAATACTAAAGGTATCTGCTGAGGTTCTTAATTTTAAGTGTAAATTAACCCTTTGAATGGATTATTTTCTGGTTCTACATTGAAAAAGGATATAGATGTACAGTGTGTCTCCTGAGTGATTATAGTTACTTCATTCTAGAGCTCTTTAAGGGGCAAGGCAACCCAACAAATGTAATTATGGATCAGTAATTTTTCACCTATATTAAGAGGTTAAACCTCTAGTGTTGGGTTAATAAGTGTCAATACTATTTTCACTCTAGTAGATAGAATATTAGCACTTACTCTTTTAAAACCAGCTAGGAAGTTGCATAAATATAAATCATTGTTACTTTATCTTTTATAAACTTATTTATTACCACCTCTTCAGCTCTGGGAATTAGGGTTGCGTGATGTGATATGCTATTGTATATTACATTAGAGTAGGGAACACTGATATGGACTCATTTTAAGAATTCTATAAAATGCTGATCAATATCTCACAGCAATTGAGCACATTCAGCTCCTATTTATCAATGCATGTGCAGTGTTTTGAGCATTTTTCAGGTTTGACCTCTTAATTGCCAATGTGACACTTACAGTAGAGGAGAATATTATTATTTTAATGCAACAGCATATTTTTTCTAGTCTACTATTTGTCATGCTTATTTTTTGTGAATATATTTTTAGCATATCAATGAACTGTCTATGAAAATTGATGTGGAAGATATACTCTGTAAAGCGGAAGCAATTTCTACCCAGATGATGAATTGCAAGGTAAAGTTATTTTAAAGTATATCTGAGTATTCGAGACAGTAAAAAAATATATAGTTGTCCATATTCATATACAGCTTTTGAAATAGTTCAGTTTTTGCAAGTGATGGAAATATGCTGTCAGCCTTTGGTTAGATATTTACAAAAACCTCACACACCTGTCTAGGCAAAAGTTGTACGTTTGGTATCAAAAGTGTATTACTGTGTGGAGAAAAAAAGCTGGAGTTTTGCTCTTGGATAGGTTTTTACTTTGTTCGGGTTAGATTAGCTGGTATACAGGTGAGTTGACTTTCGATGTGTGGGGAGGGATGAGAGGGGAGTCTGAGTTACCCTGCTGCCTACTGGACTAAAAGCACATAGACTTAGTTTTGTTGTGTGCTGAAAAGTTGGGTATTGATTGGTGGAAAATGGTTTGGTTTGATTTGATTTATACTTTGGGTTCAGAGCAAAGATGAATATCCATGTTAATCAGATAATAATTACATGAATATAATTTAGACTGTGGCATAAAGGTTTCCCTTTAAAGATCTTTTCAGGGAGCAAAGATAGCAGCTGGTAATTTTCTTGAAAATAATCAATCCTTCTGCAAAATTAATATTTAAACACATTTTCACTACAGATTAGACTTTATTCTTATAAATTCTTTCACGAAGTTATTAAGAGTAATATGCTTGCTAATGTGTTTCAATTAACTCTTCAATTTAATTTGTTTAATAGAATAAAAAAATAGAACGATAAATGTTTCCTCCTCATAGGAATTGCCTCAAGCAGTTTGTGAGATCCTGGGGATGGAGAACAGTGCTGTAACAACACCAGATTCGGACACTGGAGAAGATGAAGGTGTTACTGTGATGAGTCATTCTGCATCAACATATCAAAATATCTCCATGCCTGTAAGTGCTGCCAACGGAACAAGAGAGAACGCACAACAGATGGCTGTGACACATAGTGCCAATAGATTGACACCTACATAATTACACTTGGTTAAATTCTTGAAGAGACACTTTACTGCAGCTCTTTTTTCAAGCACTTGAGAGGTGGATGTTTAAAATTTGGTGTTTGATTAAGCTTTAAGGTTTTGGAAAGAAATTCTGTACTGTAATTCTCTTGCATTAAAGCTTTACAACATGACCTGACCTAATTATTTTTGTAGTTACTTCTACCGAAATAGCCTTTTGTTTTCAATAACATTCCTTACTATTTTTGTAGCAAAGTGCATTTCTTTTTTTGGTGATGAACTGGAAATGGCTAATAGTTACAAGGTGGGTGATTTGGAAATGATGAATCTGCTGAGTTTTGACTTCTATTATGCTGAGCTTTGGTGATTCTTTGGTTTGATCAGATTCAAAATGGGCAAACTGAAGCTCCTGTACATCATTTCCATGCTGAAAAGATGCTGATTTCTAGAAGAGGAACATTTTGTAAATGAACAGAGGTTTTTCCTTCTCAAATGTTTACAAAAATATTATTTGCTGTTTGAATGTAGATTTGAAATGGATGTTTTGACTTATGAAGTTTAATGTCCAGATACTGAATTTTGTGTAACCCAGGAATGGATAAACAATATATTTTTTACATTTAACATCTCTTCACTTACATATCTATATATATCTATCTATATATATATCTATATAGATATATCTATCTATATAGATCAGATATAGATATATATAAACAATTATTTGTGAATACTAAAAGGATAGGCATATTTTCAATATTAGAATAAACTTGACTGTTCATTAGTCAGTTTGACCGAATTAATACACAACAATTTCAACCTGGGCTCTTTTTGAAAACTATTTTCTAAATAATAACTATTTCTTGTGGGTATCATCAGTCCTACACCTGGTGTAATTTTACAATTAATTTCTTGCAAAGTTTATCTTTACCAATAATGTTTATTAAATTTGCTAGTAGTATATTAACTGATCAGTAGACTCCTACTTAAACTGTTTCTATGTCCAACTCTTTGGGGCATTTAAAAGCAGGTACAAAACTATTGGAAAATAGTAATCACAATTATCTTAATAAAACATTCTTTTGTATATGAAAAAGGCAGTGTGAGTTTATACCATGCCATGCTGTATGATCTTCTTAAGTCTTGTGGTATTTAACATAACTGATTCAATATATTCATTGTTGTTTTGCAACTATTGTACATATTATAAAATAAACCTCAAAACCAATTTAGTGTTTTTAATTAAATCATATTTAGAGAAAAAACTTAATTGTCTGGTTGTTGATGTGAGAAAACAAGTAGAAGATGGGACATAGCTAATGGCAGTTTCCAAGTCACTTAAATTTTGTTTTGAGTGGGTAATGAAGAGCAATGGAAAACTCTGATTTCTCCAGAGTAGAACATATTGTTCATCTCAAGGCCATTGTTGATAGTGAGTAGGCAGAGGAGGTATTTCCCCCCTCTTACTTTTGGAGCAACTTACTATTATAAATGATGCTGGTACTGTCCAAAGCAAATACTTAAATTGACACACAAAGGCTTCAGTAAATAAAGCAAATCATTGAAATGACTTGAGACCTGCTTAAACTTCTCACACCTGTTGTGAGCAAACATGGCAAAGGGTTAGTTGATATTAAAAACAAAATCTGTACTGATTCATCAGTGTGTTATCTCTCATCAGTTAATAACTAAAAAACTCATTCAGCAAAAGTCAAGGATTCAGAACTCAGCATCTCCACAGTCTTTAATTTCCTGTTTAACAGGAAATTGCTTGGAAGCATCATACCACCTTTTGTTCCCTTTTGAGCATTGGCCTTTTGGGTAATTCTTTTTACATAACAGAAAATCTAATGCTTTATTTGTTCTAGTATATTACATGAGTTAAAAGTATCAATTTAACGGAGTTCTGCTTTAGTGTGTTCTAGAGCAATATACCTTGTTTCACTGAGAACCTTGCACAATATATTTCTAGAATATTTGCATGAATAACCCCTGTGAAAGTAGTGTTATATAGGTAATATGGCTAAACCACACACAAGCTGTGACGTTTTAGTAGGAAGACTGTCATGGCAAGCTTTGCTCAGTTCTTTGCCATTATCTCATGTATTCTGTATTATGAGACAGCCTCCCCCCCCCCCCCCAAAAGAAATCCCCAAAGTGTAATCTGCAGAGTTATTGTGACTTTTTTTCCATGAAAAAGCACAATGGAACAGGTTCCCATCCCTCCCAAATGCACAAAGATTTTTTTTTAAAGGCATATTGTGTGGTTCATCTTGCATGTGTATGTATTTCTCAAACCTAAAGAGGCACACGTTTTCCAAATTATAATGGTTGCCTTTCTGTTCATTAACATGTAAGAATACAGTTCCTCAGTCTGATAATTCAGTAGGCCTACCAATCTTCACCCTACCCTTAGATATTAGTATCTTTTACCAACTTACTTGCTTTTGTAATACCTATCCTTATTACAGAATTTAAACCAAAACAATCTGTGTTAAAACATGTTCCATTGATGCTGAGCTGGCTGGAAGAAATGCAGAGATGTTCAGAATTGTATACAATTGTGAATTCAGCATATCCTGGCTTCTATTGTCAACACTTTGATATAATGAATTGTTGAAAAACCTCCTTTGCAAATATGTATTTGGGATACAAATCTGGATCTTCGACGTTAAATGGTAGAAAAGGAAGGATCTCGTTTGTTTCATGAGCTAGGATTAAGCTTATTCTTTCTCATGCTAAGATCTTCATATGGGCTCATGCTATGGCAGTTATTTTTTTTAATTCAGTCCTGCTGGCTCAGAATCTTATATTTGAAGTGTCTGTGTGTGGTTCCAGTATTTTGTTAATTAAATCAAGCCATATTGAAACTGCAACAACAATATCTTCAGCCTGTAATTTGTCAAGCCCTTCGAATTGCGAAAAGCCACCTTCAAATTGCTTTTGTAAATTGAGTCTCTCTACAGCGTTCGGTCCTTTTTGTGTAAAACAAATACTATCTTTAGATCAAAGACTGTCCTGAGATCCATGGATATTTCAACACATTTGTGGAAAATACAGAAAGGCAATCTTTGAGAGTTCCATTAAATGCCATTGGAAAGCTGGGGTATCAGTCCTCCTTTTTCAGCCGCTGCGGACGAAGCTGGTGGTTGCAGAAGAAATGTTGAACTTCTGCAATGTGGTTTAGAACTGGTAGGTGTTACTATTCAAATCTTGTTGAGAAAGGAGTATGGTGAACATACGAATATTAGAAGTTTAGGAAGAATATATTCAGGTTGAATTGTTTCAATCATTTCTTTAAATTGCTTATTTTTATTACGCAGAAGATGTTAACATTTAAAAGAAGGTAGCAACTTTCTTCAATTAAACTCTGCCTTTCAGTTGCTGTAATGACCTAATCATTGACTGATAGATCTTTGCCACTTTTGGGGTGTTGAAGATTAAAAGGGTCTGCTCTTGAATTAAGCTGGTGCTAAAGAGCTGCTGGAAGGCTTGGAATGGGTTGGATATGTTTTGATGACAATGAGGGCTCCATTGCAAGATCACTCATTAGTTGACTCTTCTTCTCTAGACAGTTCAGTTCAGTGATGCAGCTGCAGAGGAAAACACATCAAGGGGCAAAACCTACCACTGATTTTTAAGGATGCATTACTCTAATCCAGGGGTCTCAAACTCAAATGACCACGAGGGCCAGATGAGGACTAGTGCATTGGCCCGAGGGCCGTATCACTGACACCTCCCATCGCTGCCTCCGGCCCCACCCCCACTCCACCCCTTCCATGAGGCCCTGTCTCTTCTCTGCCTCCTCCCCTGAGCCCATGGCTCCCTGCTCCCCCCTCCCTCCTGGAAAGCGCTGCCAACAGCTGTTTGACGGCGGGAAGTGCCTGGAGGTGGGGGGGGGGGTTGTGGGGAGCTTGGCGGCTGCAGGAAATAATGCAGGGTAGGGGGCAATCGTTTGCTGACAAGGCATTGAATTTTATCTTTTACCAATGAAAAAATATAAATTCTCCCATTTGTCTTGGAAAACACTTTTCTTCCATGAGTGTTCTTTTTTTCTGGTGAAGTCATTTCCAAGCGGTTTTAATAAAATATATACACTCGGTAATGCACCTCATGCAAGGGACAAAACACGGACTTAGTTAGATTTACTTCTGTTAAAGCCCCCGCACCCACCCCCCCACTGGGCTGTGCCCCCACTCCACCTCTGCTTCGCCTCTTCCCTGTTGCCATTCAAAACCCTTCCCCAAAGTCCCCACCCCTCCGCCCCCTCTGAACCCCTTCCCCAAATCCCCACCTCTTCTCCCCCTCCTCCCCTGTGCATGTGGCTTCCTGCTCTTCCCCACCGCTCCCGGAAACCGCTAAGGTGCCAAACAACTGTTTGACGATGGGAACTGCCTGGAGGTAGGTAGAGGAGCGGGGAGCAGTGCGCAGGGGAGGAAGAGGGGAGCTTAGTGGCCACAGAAAATAACTTGGGCCGGGGGGGAGGGAGAGTTTGGCAGCCACAGGAAGTAACTCGGGGGGAGAGATACAGGGAGCTTGGCGGGCAGCAGGGAAGACTTCGTGGGCTGCATGTTTGAGACCCCTACTCTAATCTGAGACCACAAATAGCCTTAATCATTTGGTGGTGGTATGATCTTGGATTTATTTTAAGTGTAAACTTGACTCTGAATTTTTGGGTTTTGTAATGGTTGGTTTGGGGATAATTACAACATCCCTGTATTTTTTTTGTAACTGTTAAAGTACTAATACTCTCAGCCTTAACCCATTTTTTACGTCAGTTATAAAAATATATATAGTTATGCTCATCTTACTGTCCACAATAGGTGATTTGCCCTTATAGGCCTGCTCATGCAAAAAATTACACTAGTTTTGAAGATGCCTTCTCTTGGGCTTTTTGTTTTGGGCAAGAGGAGAGCTATAGGGAAAAGGAGAAACATCAGCGGTTCCTTGAAAGTTTAAACCTACTCCAGTGTTTGATTTATAGTAGACTTTGATGCTGACAGAAAGAGAGGATGAATTAGTGGGAGGAAGAGCGTTACTTATCTGTACATATCTGAAATTTTAAATCTAGTTCAATTCAACTGAAATAAATGTGAAGATGGTTTGTATCAGACATGGTTTTTAAACAATTGTGTTTTGACCATTATGGGGGCTAGCGAATGCATCTCAAACACTCTTCAATGGTAGAGAATATGTATTGGTTTGGCATAAATTATACCTCTGAACAGTATAGGTACTACATTTGTGCTATAAGAGTTGTGGTTGCTTTAAGGACTATAATTTCAAATTCCCTGATTTCTGTTGTGTTTAGCAACTTTTTTGCATTGAACTGTAAGTTAATTAGAGTGAAGTTGAGCATTGAAAGAATGTTAATAAATCCCATCTTGTTGTTGTTTTTGTCCACTTGGAGAATTTTTTTTTAATTTTCATATGGTATTTTTCCAAAGGACAAATTAATGACTTATTGTTGCGTTGTTGATTATTCTGCTCTAATTGTATTTGTATAGTGATTGCTCTTTACGTTCTTAGGACTTGTCTATGTGGTGCTTTAGTCCGCACCAGAGGGGTGTAAATTAGTGTGTCATGCACCCAACTAGTATGGACCCTGCTGGTGAGCATTAGAAGTTCTCTAGTACACATTAATTTCCCATTTCATTACATGCATCCCAGCTTGGAAGTACATTTTATTCTAAGCGCTATGGCATTCACTGCTAGAGACTTTAACAGGAGCTTTGAGACAGCCAGATTTTAAAATGCTGTAGTTTCGCTGGCTGCTCATGGCTGTTCAAGTGTGATGCAAGTGAATCCCTGTCTAATTAGAGATTGACATTGCCCATCAGAGAAATATCACTTACAAAAAAGAAAGTTTGTCTCCCCCCACCCACCACCTGCTCCTTTTCAGCCTGCTTTGTACATTCCACTTTTTAAAAAGGAGAGTGATGATGTGGTTTGTTACAGACTCATATTGCAGACGTTCTCAACCTTTTTCTTTGACCTCTTCCATTTCCTCCCCACTGCTCTCCCCCCCACCCCCCGCAATATGCTATAAAAACTCCACGGCCCACCTGTGCCACAACTACTGTTTTTCTGCGTATCTAGTAGATTAAAAGCCAGGGTCGGTGTTAGGTGGTAGTAAGCAGGACAATTGCTCAGGGCCCCACGCCACAGTTAAGTTGCTCTGGCTTCAGCCTCGGGTGGCAGGGCTCAGGCTCCAGCTTTCTGCCCTGGGCCACAGTGAGTCTAATGCCGGCTCTGCTCTCTGGTTTATTTTGAGGGACCCCCTGAAACCTGCTTGCGGTCCCCCAGCGGGCCCTGGACCTCTTATTGAGAACCGCTGTCATATTCTATCTGATGGTTTGTTTGCCTGGGGATAGTGACTGGAATAGCTATCGCAGAATAAACTATACCTGCCCCTGGACATTTCCACTGCATGCTTCTGAAGAAGTGGGTATTCTCACCCACGAAAGCTTATGCTCCAATAGGTCTGTTAGTCTACAAGGTGCCACGGGACTCTTTGTCGCTTCTACAGATCCAGACTAACACAGCTACCCCTCTGATACTATTCTGCAATAGCTATTCCAGAATAGCTCCCCTCATGGACACAATTCCAGAACAAAAGTGATTTTATATTGGAATACTTACTCTGCTTAGAAGGGCATTCATTATTTCTGAATAAAATGAGTTTTATTCAGAATAGCATCCACAGCGGGAGCTATCCTTGAATAGTTATAGCTGAATGACTTATTCCACAATAGTTATTCTAGTCAATTTCCCCATGTAGACAAGTAGAGCCCTGCGTGGATACAAAAATGTGGATCTGCAAACAATCCGCATACGCCAGGATCAACCCGCGATCCGCTAGCCGTCTTTTATCTATATCCATATCCGCACCTGCAAGCCGTCTCACAAGGGCTAGTGACAAGGGTGGGGGTGTCTTGCAGGGAAGAGGCAGCGCGAGAGGATAGGGACTGGGCAGGGCTTTGGAGCGGAGGCCGGAGCTGGAGCGTGGAGCAGTGGGTTTATGCCCAGAGCTGGAGCGGAGCTGTCATAAATATAAAGGGAAGGGGTTAAGAGGCTCTGATACAGTACTATAAAATCCTCTTACCTGTAAGGGGTTAAGAAACTCCAGTAACCTGGCTGGCACCTGACCGGGCTGGCAGCTGACCAAGAACCAATAAGCGGACACGATACTTTCAAATCTGAGGGGTGGGGGGGGAAAGGCTTTTGTCTGTCTGTGGAAGCTCTCTACCAAAGACAGATCAAGGAAACAAGCCATCCAACTCCTATAGAGTTAGTGAGTAATTTAGATAAAAATGCGTCAGGCTTTCTGTTGTTTTTAGCTTGTGAAATTCCCTGTGCTGGAGGGAATGGGTATTCCTGGTTTTGTTGCATTTTTCTATAACTTGAAGGTTTTGCCCAGGGGGGGTCCCTCTGAGTTGGGAAATTAAGTAACCTGTAAAATACATACCATACTGATTTTACAGAGATGATTTTACCTTTCTTGCTTTAATAAAATCCTTTTAAGAACCTGACTATTTTCCATTGTTCTAAGACCCAGGGATTGGGGTTTTTGATCACTTTGTAACCAATTGGTTAGGAGATTATTTTCAAGCCTCCCCAGGAAAGGGGATGTGTGGGCTTGAGGGGATATTTTGGGGGGAAGGGGAACTTCAAGTGGTCCTTTTCCCTGGTTCTTGTTTAAATCACTTGATGGTGGCAGCAATACCTTTTCTCAGGGTACAGGGGAGATCTGTACCTTGGGGAGTTTTAACTTAAGCTGGTAGAAATAAGCTTAGGGAGTCTTTCACGACTGTACCTAGAGTTCAGAGTGGGGAGGGAACCCTGACAGGAGCAATTCAAAAATTTGATTGCTCCAAATCCCTGGGACTGGGAGTAAGGGGTAGCGTGGGGGCAAGGTCTTGAGAAGAAGGGGGCGGTACAGGGAGGAGGGCTGGGGGGAAGGGCTGTCGCATTGCATGCTGCTCCCGGGGGCTCGCAAGCGACAGCACATGGCAGCAGCACTGCATGTTGCATAAAAGTGGGGCGGATGGGTGAGGCACCGGGGCCCTGCCTGCTCCAATCCCTGTGGCCAGCCCCAGGACTGGGAGCGTGGTCAGTGCTGCTGGGCTGGGCCGGATACACTGGCACTGCCTGAGGGGGCCCAGGCTGCTGGACAGGAAGCGGTGCGGCGAGCGGGTGCTGGACATCTCCAACTCCGGCCTGCCGCCCAGTCCCAGCTGCTGGCCACTGTCTCTGAGCACACTGTGCCCCTTGGGCTGCCTGAGCTGGACCAGGCACCGCCGGTGAGTAGAGCCCTGCGTGGTTGTATCTGCATCCAATCCGTTAGCCACAAAAATGGTCAGATATCCATGGATTTGCAGGGCTCTATAGACCAGCCCTAACCGTGAATTTCCCCAGATGTGGTCCTCTGTGGTTCGTGGAGAGCTGGATGGTCACATGGCTCTGGGTGCTAATACACATTCAAATAGCTAGAATACATTAAATGCTTTCGTAACATTGTCTCGTGTAAAAAAAAAAAAATTGCTGTATTTGCCACATTGGTGTTATGTGGTCATGGATGGGAGGGAAGTTTCTCTATGCAGTTAAAAATAGGATGATACTGGGCTATATAACCGTGGGGGGAGATGATCCACAAGATCATCTTTATTTTAAAATGGGCAATACTGCTTGGCCCTTAAAAAACAAATTTTTAAGACGAGACTGAAGCTCTGTCCAGTGCACCTGGATAAATTATTGCTGTGATTGCACATGCAAATTGAGTGATAGCATGCACAGATATCCAGCAGAGTATTTAAATAGACATTTACATGTGCAACCATTGCACTTGAGTGTGCAAACATTTGTTCCTTCAATGAAGACATCAGGAACTTTTACTCAGGGGCTGAAGAAAGAAAAGGAATTATGATTCAGAATATGTTTTGTATTATTGAACTCAGGGCTGGTCCACACTAACCCCCCGGTTCGAACTAAGATACGCAACTTCAGCTACGTGAATAACGTAGCTGAAGTCGAAGTATCTTAGTTCAAACTAAAAGGTACTTACCGCCGGTCCACACGCGGCAGGCAGGCTCCCCCGTCGACTCCGCGTACTCCTCTCGCGGAGCAGGAGCGAGCATTTCTGGGATCGATTTATCACGTCTAGACATGAGACGATAGATCCCAGAAGATCGATTGCTTCCCGCCGAACCAGGAAGTAAGTATAGATGTACCCTTAGTAATAATGTGATTAGTGCCCTAAGATGTGCTGTATCATGAAGGCACTGGCCCCGACTCCAGACTTAAGTTTGAGTTCCATTTTGCAATTAAAGCAGGGATTCAACCTCTTTGGTATGAAAAATACATTGTATGCTCCCAAAAATGATACTACTTAATCTGTGGAATAGACTGAATTTTCTGAGAATTTACAAGGAATTTTGTTATAGTCTGAGTTTTATTTAAAATTGGGTCTTTTAAGAAATTTAGTACTTATGTCTGTTTTCTTTTTCATCCGCGATCTTCACAATGGAATAAAACAGACTTTCCAAACTGTCCATATAGTTAACATTAATTGACCACCTCTGCATAGACTACATGTGAAGAAACCAATTTATAGTTAAAGTTATTAACAAATGTATCAAATTGCTATGATGGTTTAGGCTAAACAGGCTTGGGTCAACAGCTAAGCTAACTCTTAGGCTGTGTTTTCATTAGTTAAGACACCTTTCTTTCCTAACCTGAGGTAAAATCCCAGCAAAGACAAAGCAGTTCATAGTTTTCACACATGTTAGCAAGTTGAGTTAGACTAGTTTTTCCCTCAACTTTCCTCCACTACTAACTTCTGTAAAAACTATAAACTGACATCTTCACGGGATTTTAACTTGAGTTAAGAATGCATCTTTTTTCTCAAGGTAAAGCTGAAAGGAGGTCCACTGAGACATCAATAGTAACTCCATCACCTTTCTACTACAGGTAATTTGCATGCAAGAGTTCTGTTGGTGTAATGACTCAGTGGTTTGAGGGAGATGTCAAACATTCTCACTGATTGATTACTTGGCCCAATTGTCACTGTTTTGTTTTTTATAGATTCCATGTCTGCATGCATCAGTGCTTAAAGGATTCCACATGGCATTGGTGCCTTGGCTCCACTGCACACTGCAGCAGTACTGCTAGGGAAACTGAGGCAGAAGTGCAGGCGCAACCCCTAACGACGAGGCTCTCCTTGCTCCCACTTCACACATCTCCAGTCTTAGTAATGCACTCCTCTAAGCCAGTATGTCAATTTCAGATTAAGAGTCAAACTTACCAGTATGCTTCATGTGCTTTGTGGTGACCTGGCAATGCAAAGCAGTTGTAAATGCATTTGGACGGGCTGGCTGTGCTCTGGGTACATTGCTGTGGTGTATCAGTGAAATGTGCCCTTGAATGTTAAAATAAAATAAAGATTTAAGGTTGATACTACATGTCTTCAAATCAGTAGAAATATCACATGGTAGCATTCTTTGAGTTTCCATGGAAATTCCAGGAAAAAAACACAAGTTAAAATGGAATTAAGGTTGAGAGTATGTATCAATACATTAAGGATAAAAATAAATTACAGAGATGTTGCAATTATCTCAAAACCAACCATTATAAATTCAGGAAATTCAGAGTTAAGGGAAATCCAAATGTTTTAGGAAAACCTTAAGTGTAAGAGGTATACAGTTAAGGCACCCAAACGATTTTGTTGTGCCCTATAATGATGCTAAAATCGGGAAAAATCTCTCTCAAAATCTGGGACCACAAACACTAAAATGCCCGTTAATCATAATGATATGGTTATTTCATGGTGTTTGTTTCTTACACTCCATTTTAACTGCATCTTAATGTAGTTTTTGATCTGTGAATTTGTATTGTATTTACTCAGATGTTCTATTTTTTTGCCTGTAGTTCTATGAACTGAAGGTAAGTAGTTCTGTTGTACTTTGAATGACTTCTGTAGCATAAACACTGGTACTCCTAGTCAAATATTTACACTGGAATAAAGTAGTGAGATATGAAATAAACTTTTATTCCAGTAAATGTTTGTCCCTCAGGGTAGCCTTAATATGGCAGAGTCCAACTGTTAAAATGGAACACACCAAAAAACCATTAGTCTTTATGAGATGAATTGCAAGGGTAGGATTGTTAAAACAGTTGCGTAACCTGATTAATTGATCATCCCTGAACATGCTATAGTTTGTACTATCATAGTGCATCTTCATTCACTTTGTTTTCATCAGTCACGCTAAAGAGAATTAAAAGAATGAAAAACAGAGAATACCTTTACTACACACTTGTTACCAAACTCAGCTGTGATAGATGAGCAATGCTACTGTGTCTGGGTAACAGGGTCATGTTAGTTTTGTGTGATGTCCTAGCTGGAAAACTAGAATCTAACAGCAGAGATGGCCCTGCTCTGTCGCTCCAATAAAAGAAAAATCTTCACAGCAGTGCTTGTTGTAGTCACTGGAGCATTTCGGATAGTGACAGGCAATCTTGCTCACATAAGTCAGGCAACCCCAGGAAATTTGTCAAGATGCCTCAGCTATATCAGTGTGGTATATCAGGGCCTGGAGAAGATGACACACATTTCTTTCCCTGAACAATAATGAATAAACATGAAGGAATATATTTTATGTAATCCAGATGCAAAGCCATGGAATCAGTAGACTGTATGTGTGTACACACACACCCAACGAGGAGTCCGGTGGCACCTGAAAGACTAGCAGAATGATTTGGGCATAAGTTTTCATGGGTTAAAAAAAACTTCTTCAGATGCACTTTAAGGTGCCACCGGACTCGTCATTGTTTTTATGGATACAGACTAACATGGCTACCCCTCTGATACCTCTCTCTCTCTCACACACACACACACATATATGTGTATATGTATGTATGTATGTATATACACACACACACACATATATTCTTGCCCTGAATGAGAAAATAGGCATAAAACAATAGCAAAAACTAACTTAATGTGGGTTACCAGCAACAATAAAGTTTCTACTTCGAGTGCTTGTCCATTCCAATCAGGTGTAGGTGTGTGTGTGTGTGTGTGTGTGTGTGTGCGCGCGCGGCAGATGGAAGATTTTTCCCCTAGCAGTAGCCGTCGGGTCGGTCCGGGAGCCCCATGGAGTGGCACCATCATGGTGCTCAATATAGGACCCTACCAACCTGCCACCCCCTCAGTTCCTTCTTACCACCAGTGACGGTTAGCTGGAACTTCCCCTTGCTCTTGTTGACAAGCACATTTGCCAGGCTGTATATAGTTCTCATTAGTTCTGTATGCATGCATCCAATGAAGTGGGCTCTAACCCACGAAAGCTTATACTGAAATAAATTTGTTAGTCTCTAAGGTGCTACAAGTTTTTCTTTCTTATTTTCGTTTTGCTGACACAGACTAACACGGCTACTACACTGAAACCTATCATTAGTTCTGTAGTTCGTGTTAAGTAGTTGTTAGGTACTTTACTTAGTTCTTACATTTCCTTTGGAGGGATTTCCCCTCCAGCGCTATCCTGGTGCTAAGGCATGCCGTGATCTCCTGGCTTCAAAGCCTGGGAGGTCTGCGGCAAGTGTCTGCCCAGAAGCAATCTTCACACTTTTTGTGTTTGAAGTGTTTGGGGGAGAGCCATCAAAAGGATCACTGTAGGATCTGCAGGGGGTTTTGCTCCAGGATACTGAAAGATAGAGATCAGCATCTGAAGATCCTACTAATGGAAGCAGCAGTCCAGCCCCAGTCCGACCCCAGCTCCGAGTACCTCCTCCTCAGTGCCCCTCCTCAGTGCTCCAGCACGGGGATCGGTGCTGAGTGAAAACAAGGACTCTCGGCATCATCATGGCTCCACTCGTGGCTCACACGTTGCAGGCAGGCACCGGTGTCAATCACTGGTACTGCAGAAGAAGAGGAGGCCGGAGAGGGGCTGTTCCCTGCCCCAGCTCGATCCAAGGAGCCAGCCCTTGTGAGACCTGAGCCGGGCCACCTTACTTCGGCCTCACTGCCAGAGAAGGTCGCGTCAACTCCTGCCCCAGTGGAAGAGCGGTCGAGTCCGGACCCTTCTCTCTCGCTAAGGCCGAGCTGGCAACTTCACCTCCCGTCGACCCTGGAGGTGTTTGAGGCATCACGGGACCTGCTCCAGCTCACGGCACCGTTCTCCCCACGTAGATGGGAGAGGTCACCGGCACCGGTCGCTCCCCCGGCACCATCAAAGGGAAAGCCCGTAATGATGGCCTGGCGGTCTCCCTCCCCAATGCACTGCTCCCCGGCACCAGAACAGGGTCAGCAGCCTCGTAGGTCCCCGAACCCTTGGCGTGGACCCTCAGCACCTCAAAGTACTGCTCCTCTGTGGTCCTCCTTTTCAGAGACGTCTGAGTCAGACTCTAATTGATTTCGTAGGAGCAGAAGTAGACGGTCCAGGTCATCACGAGACCGGCACCCTTACTCGGCACCATGGTCCGTGCAGTGGCAGGCCCCGGCAGAGTGGCCCTTTTGGACTCCCTGGGCCTTTGCCAAGGACGGAGCAAAGGGTCGCATTCCAGGGTGGCATTGGCGGCTTCGGCCATTTTCATACTGCCTTCGGCACCGACAGTATTGGGGGTAGCTCCATCGCTCCCTCTCGCCACCATCCCACTCCCTGCGGCACCGGCATCGGCTACTCCAGCCCCAGCGGTATCAGAGCCAACGTCCTTGGCACTGACAGCTCCGGCCTTGGCACCGGCAGCCTTAGCACAGACATATACAGCTCCAGCACCGAGGGCCACGGCACCATTCGTGTCGGCTCCAGCCCAGGATCCCCAAGCGCCATGGGACCCCTTGGGTGTGGAGGGAAGAGAGCAACCACCCCTTGTGGAGTCTTTCCTCCTCCTCTCCAGACAAAGTGCTGGCGGGCACTTCGGTAGCCCCATCCTGGAGGACAACAGGGTCCTACAGCAATTGCTGAGGAGGGTTGCCCAGGGCCTGGGCATTCAGGCGGAGGTGGTAGTGGAGGACACAGATCCAATGGTGGATATCCTCGCTCCCTCCGGCCTGGCACGTATTGCCCTATCCCTCATAAATACCATTGCTGACACCACAAAAACATTGTGGCAGACCTCGGTTTCATTGCTCCCTACAGCAAAGTGCAATGAAAGACGCTATTTTGTGCTGTCCAGGGGCTACGGGCACTTGTATACCCATCCTCCACCAGATTCCTTGGTCATGGATGCTGCTAACCAAAGCGAGCGCCAGGGCTACCAAGGCCCCTCCCCAAAGAATCGGCAGGCGAAACGACTCGACCTTTTTGATAGAAAGGTCTACTCCACTGGCAACTTGCAGCTCCGCATTTCTAATCAGCAGGCCATTGTCAGCAGGTACTGTTACAAAACATGCAGGGTAATGGTAAAGTTTGCAGAACTGCTGCTGTATGACTCCAGTGCTGAATTCTCGGCCCTCGTGGAGGAGGGCAAGCTCATTTCCCAAACTTTGTTGCAGGCCACTCTGGACGGGGCTGATGTGCTCACTCGGGTGATATCTACCGGGATTGCCATGAGAAGGGGCTCCTGGCTCCCGGTATCAGATCTGCCATACGAGGTCCAGCAGACCATTCAGATCTCCCCTTTGAGAGTGGGGACCCTGTTTTCCAATAAGATGGATAAAAGGCTATATAGCCTAAAAGAGTCAAGAGCCACCCTTACATTGCTGAGCCTCCACACTCCCACCACACAGCGGAGACATTTTAGGCTTCAACCTCCTCCGCGGTACCAACCACAGAACTGTCAGGAATGCTCACAGGGGAGAAACAGCCCCCTTCCCCCCCTCTTCAGGGACCCTTCCCATGAGCAACTCCTCATACAGGAGGTGCACTCGCTCCTATTGCTAGGAGCAGTAGAAAAGGTTCCTCCGGACCAGAAGGGTAAGGGCTTCTATTCCTGGTATTTCCGAACACCGAAAGCCAAAGGCAGGCTCAGGCCCATCCTAGGCCTGCAAGAGCTCAACAAGTTCCTGAGGAATGTGAAGTTCTGCATGGTCTTTTTGGCCTCCATCATCCCTTCCTTGGATCCAGGGAACTGGTATGCCTTCGACTTGAAGGACGTGTACTTTCATATAGCAATTACACTATCCCACAGAAGGTACCTCAGGTTTGTGGTGAACAACAAACACTACCAATTCACAGTCCTCCTGTTTGGCCTGTCAGCGGTGCCTTGTCTGTTTACCAAGTGCACTGCAGTCGTGGCCGCATTTCTATGCAGATGCCAGGTACAGGTGTTCCCATACCTCGATGACTGGCTAATCAAGGGCTGCTCCAGGGATCAAATGGAGGCACAAGTCGACTTCATAAGAATGACGTTCAAACTGGGTGTTATCCTGAACGTGGGGAAATCGACTCTGTACCCTGTTCAACGGATAGATTCATAGGGGTGGTGCTGGACTCGACACACGTGAGGGCATACCTCCTGGAAGTGAGGTTTCAAGCCCTGGGCGACATTATTTGAAGTCTCAGGCAGTTTCCCCACCACAGCAAGGAATTTCCTGAATCTTCTAGGACACATGGCCTCAATACGCCAGGCTCAGACTCCAGCCTGTCCAATCGTGGTTAGCCTCGGTGTATTGGCCAGCTCGGAACAGTTTGGACAGGGTCATGACTCTGCCTTGTCCGGTCCTCGACTCCCTCCAGTGGTGGCTCAACCCACAGTTAGTGTGTGCAGGGGTCCCCTTCACCGGTCCTCAGCCATCCTTCTCGCTAGTGACAGATGCATCAGACTTGGGCTGGGGAACACATCTGGGAGACCTCAGGACACAAGGCCTCTGGTCTCAGGCAGAACTCACTCTCCACATCAATGTCAGAGAGCTGAGAGTGGTGCGCCTGGTATGCCAGACTATCCGAGCCCACTTGATAGGGAGATGTGTATCAGTCATGACAGACAACACCACAGTGATGTTCCATATCAACAAACAGGGGTGCACACTCCTCTCCCCTGTGTCAGGAAGCCCTCACGCTGTGGGACTTTTGTGTAGCTCATTCCATGTACCTGCAAGCATCGTACCTCCTGGGAGTACAGAACAAGTTGGTTCAGCAGGTTCTTTCATAGCCACGAGTGGTCTCTATGCCCCAACATCGTGAACTCCATTTTCCAAAGCTGGGGCTTTCCCCAGATGGACCTATTTGCCACGCGACGCATCAGGAAGTGCCAACACTATTGTTCCTTCCTGAACCATAGCCTGGGCTCCATCGTGGACACATTTCTCCTCCCATGGGGAGGCTGTCTTCTCTACACGTTCCCGCCCATCCATAGGCGCCGTCTCCGTGGGTGCTCCGGGGCTGGAGCACCCACGGGGAAAAATTGGTGGGTGCTCAGCACCCACCGGCAGCTCCCCGCCAGCCCCGGGGCCTGCGCTCAGCTCAGCTCAACTCACCTCACCACCAGGAGACGTTGCGGGGCCCCGCCCCCGACGCTGGGCGACGTTGCGTCGGGGGCGGGGCCCCGCAACATTGCCCGGCGTCGGGGGCGGGGCCCAGCATCGGGGGCGGGGCGTTGGGGGCGGGGGCTCGCAACATGGCCCGGCGTCGGGGGCGGGGCCCAGCGTCAGCCCCCACCGGCGCCACCGGAAGTTGGCGCCTGTGCGCCCATCCCTCTCGTTTGTAAGGATAAGGCCTTTGTCTGCAGCCATATTCACCTGGATCGATCGGACTTCAGCTGTTGTTAAGACTGCGCTGATCACAACACATCTACCATTCTTCTCGCACTCTTGCTTTTCTTCTCCACATTTGTCCGAAACGTTTAACGATGTCATCTTCCCATCTTCTTGGAGGCCAACCGGGGGGTCTTTTCTGTTCTCGCGGGTACCACTCAGCAATGATTGCGATCCACCTGTTATCCATGAGCCATGCTGTGTGGCCCGCCCATCGCATCTTGTTATGTCTGCTTTCCACGACAATATCTTTCACACCGCTGCGTTCTCTGATGATTTCATTTGGTATACGATCCAGAAGGGAGATTCCCAACATAGCTCGTTCCATTGCCCTTTCAGCTACCAACAGCCGTTGCTCTTCTCTCTTCGTCAGTGCCCACGTTTCACTGCCATACAGCATGGCTGGCAGCACTGCTGAATTGAAAATATTTTTACGTGTGGTCTTGTCAATTTTTTCTTTGAGGACGTCCTTGATGGAATTAAACGCACACCATCCTGCCCGAATCCTTCGCGAGAGTTCTCCGTTCAGGTCTTGGCACATATTAACTTCTTGGCCCAAATATATGTACTGTTCCACTTCTTCGATGTCGTCTCCTGTTACCGTTATTCGGGCTTTTCGTAAGACGTCTGATCGCATATATTTCGTTTTGCAGCGGTTCATTTTCAGGCCGACCTGACTACTTTTCTTGTTGAGTCTTCATAGCATGCTCTGCAGTTGGTTGGTGCTTTCGGCAATTAGTACAATGTCGTCTGCAAATCTGAGATGAGATAATCTCTCTCCGTTTATGTTGACACCACTCCTCCAATTGATCTTGTTCAAACCATTTCGAGGCAGGCGGTGAATAGTTTCGGTGAAATTGTATCTCCTTGCTTTACGCCTTTCTCGATTGGGATGCGGAGGGGAGTTTCAAGGAGAGTAATGTCTGTTGTACATCCAGTATTCGCTTCCTTCAACAAACTAATGTATTGCGTGTTAATGCTCTGCTCTGCGAGCGCCTTTAATATTGCGTTAAACTCAACGCTATCGAAGGCCTTTTCATAGTTGACAAAAGCAATGCACAGCGGGAGTTTGTTTTCCCTCGCTCTTTCTAGGAGCTGGCTAAGGGTAAATATATGGTCGATTGTACTGAAATTTCTTCAAAACCCTGCCTGCTCTCTCGGCTGTTGTTCATCCAGACTCTGCGAAAGTCGATTCGTTATCACCTTTGTGAAGAGCTTGTAGATGTGAGAGAGCAGGCATATAGGGCGGTAGTTCTTAAGATTTTCTCGATCACCCTTCTTGTGCAGCAAGATGGTATTCGACTCCTTCCAGCTTGATGGTATTTTTCCTTTTTCAAGATATCGACTGAATCTTAAAGTGAGGGCCTTCCAAAGTTTTTCGCCTCCTGCATAAATCATTTCTGATGTTATTCCATCTTTGCCTGGAACTTTTCCCTTCTTCATCTGGTGTAGTGCGCTTCGGACTTCGCTGACGATTATTGGGGGGACGCGTTCCTCTGACTCTTCGAGGTTTGGGAGGGGGACGTTGATTCTTGATTTGAACAGTTCTGTATAGAAGTCCTTGCAGACCTCCTCCATCCCTGCTCTGTCGATTACTGTCTCTCCATCCTTGTTCTTCAATGCTGTTACGCTCAATCTATACTGCGTCATTTCCCGCTTGCATGTCTTGAGGCTCTTGCGTGATTCAGCTGTTTTAAGGAGCTTTTCTTTCCGGAAGTTCTCGAAGTCATCCTTCAGTTTTCGCCGTATAAGCTTGCACAGAATGGAGTATTCGAGGTTGTTATCCGAGCTCTTTTTCATGTTTCTCCGCTTCTCCAACAAGCTTTTCGTTTCAATCGAGATTCTTCCCTTCGCCTTCTTCAGCTTTTTAATTTCAGCTGCTTTTATGCAACATCTCAACTTGTCAGCAAAGATACTATAGTCCTCATCACACTTTTCCATCTGGCTCCAGTCAAACCCAGAAATCGCTTTTTTCAGCTTTGCTTCATCGAATGTCTTCGGCTGCTGTTTCCTGTTTGCCATCTGTAACGCCTTCTTTTCCACCGCTTCGTCGAAAGCAGCCATATTATAAGGCCTAAAGCCTTCGTCTGCAGCCAGATTAAAAGAGCAGTCAAGCAGCTGATATTAGCTGAGAAGCAGGAAGTCACATCCTCACATTCCATCTACATTACATTAAAACAATGTAATATCAGGCTGTAAAGAAGGAGACTTTGTCCTAATTGCACCCACTATCACCAGATAAAGAAACAGATCTTAATATGGTCAAAGAAAACTTAGTTTGATAGCATCCTGTCTGTCAATAAATCACTTATCAATAGTTGTGGTTGTGAAATCCTCATTTCTTTATTGTTTTATCATTATGGTCCCCACTTCCATATTGTTTATCTATATTGTCTCTGTCTGGTTCTTTAATTGTTTGTCTGTTACATAATTCATTTTGGTAGGTGTAAATTAATTAAGGTGGTGGGATAGGATTGGTTAGAGAATTTTGTAACACTATGTTAGGATTGGGTAGTAAAATTTTAGTATAATGATTGGTTGAGGTACAGCTAAAAAGGACTCAAATTTCATTATATAAACTGAGGTCCAAAAGGAAGTTCTTTGGGAACCAACTCCAGGACACAGCCCCAAAGGTCAGAGCTGCCAGACCTCAACACTGACCTGATCCTGACTGGCCATCAAGAAAAGTTAATCTGTTTTATTGGGAGTGGTGAGCACTGTATGTGTAGCATGTGCGTTCTGTTTTTGGTGGTCGTTAATAGAGGTTATGTACTATATTACTGAGTAAGGCTCTTTCACTAGTAAAAGACTCTGTAAACCTGCAAAAGATTAAGCCCTGAGTCCACAGGAAAAGGGTGTTTGCCCGGAGCCCATGGAGGAGTAAAGTTAGGTGCTTTTCACCTGGAGCCCTAGGAATTGGGAAAGGGTGGGGGTGCGTAAATTAAGAGGTTATGCCTTGAGCCCTAGGAACTGGGTAAAGGTGGGTGCCCTTAAGTGTGTGAGTAACCGAGAATGTTGTGCTGGTACCACGTTCACAAGGTGCTTCTCAAAATACAGGGGGAAGAGGCTTCAGTCATATTGATAGCTCCAGCCTAGCCCCGCCAACACTGGTACAGATCACGTCCGTGGAAACCTCAATCACCCTGCTGCTCCTCCTGGATTTAATAACTCAGGATCATGGCCGTCTCCAGCACCCGAACCGTGAGTCATTGCACCTCATGGCACTTCTGCTTGGACCCAGTTAAACAAGTCCTCTTTGGCAGTAGGAAACTCTCCACCAGTGCTTCCTGCCTTGCCAAGTGGAAGAGATTCTCATTCTGGTCAGCGCAGCATCACTTGTCCCTGATGCTCACCTCTATACCACTCATACTGGACTACCTTCTCCATCTCAAGCACCAGGGTCTGTCCATGTTGTCAATAAGGGTTCACGTGGCCACCATCTCTGCCTTCCATCCAGGCTCAAAAGTCCAGTCAGTGTTTGCCAAACCAATGGTCAGCTGTTTCCTGAACAGTCTCGACAGACTATATCCGCATGTCCGGTAACCAACCCTGACCTGGGACCTCAATCTGTTCCTTTCCAAATCGATGGGTCTTCCCTTTGAACCGCTGGCGTCATGTTCCCTACTCTGCCTGTCATACAAGGTGGAGTTTCTGGTAGCGATAACCTCAGCCAGGAGGGTGTCTGAGCTCAAGACCCTGACATCAGAGCCCCCTTACCCTGTGTTCTATAAGGACAAGGTTCAGCTCAGGCCACATCCAGCTTGTCAAAGTTCCCTCCCCACTCTGAACTCCAGGGTACAGACGTGGGGACCCACGTGAAAGACTCCCTACGCTTATTTCTACCAGCTTAGGTTAAAAATCCCCAAAGTACAAAATCTCCTCTGCACCCTGGTAAGAACTTCTCGCTGCCACCATCAAGTGATTTAAACAAGAACCAGGGAAAAGGACCACTTGAAGTTCCCCTTCCCCCCCAAAATACCCCCTCAAGCCCGTACACCCCCTTTCCTGGGGAGTTTGAGAATAATCTCTTAACCAATTGGTTACACAGTGATCCAAAATCCACCCCCCGGGGTGTGGGTGTGTGTCTTAGAACAATGGAAAACAGTCAGATTCTTTAAAGAAGGATTTTATTAAAACAAGAAAGGTAAAAATCATCTCTGTAAAATCAGGATGGTATATCTTTTACAGGGTAGTCAATTTCCTAACTTAGAGGGATCCCCCGCTGTGCAAAACCTTCAAGTTACAGAAAAATGCAAAAAACCCAGGAATACACATTCCCTCCAGCACAGCGAATTTCCCAAGCTAAAACAATAGAAAAACCTAAACGCATAATTACCTAAAATCACTTACTAACTCCATAGAAGATGGATGGGTGCTGGCTTGATCTATCTCTTACGGAGAGCTCACACAGACAAATCTTTTTCCCCCACTCCCAAGATTTGAAAGTATCTTGTCCCCTTATTGGTCAGATGCCAGCCTGGTCAGGTGTCAGCCAGGTACTGGAGTTTTAACCCTTTACGGGTAAGAGGATTTTATAGTACTACATTAGAGCCTCTCACCCCTTCCCTTTATATTTATGACACAGCTTTTCTCCCGAAGGTTGTCTCCCAGTTTCACATCTATCAGGACATCTTCCTCTGAGTGTTCTATCCTAAGCCGCACTCGAGCGGCAGAGAGCAGAGACTTCATTCATTGGATGTCCGCAAAGCGCTAGCCTTTTACATAGAAAAAACAAAACTGTTTAGGAAGTCCATTCAACTGTTTGTGGCCATGGCAGACAGACTGAAGGGTCTTCCAGTCTCCTCCCAATGAATTTCCTTGTGGATCACGTCCTGCATCCATGAATGCTATAACCTGGCAGAGGTGCCTGCCCCTCCACTCACAGCGCACGCCACTAGGGCACAAGTTTCTTCATCAGTGTTCCTGGCGCAAGTCCTGACCCAGGAAATATGTAGAGCGGCGACATGGTCCTCCATACATAATTTCAGTGCACATTATGCAATTACCCAGCAGGCCAGAGACAATGCGGCCTTTGGTAGATCAGTGCTCCAGTCTGGACAGCTCCGCCACCTACTCCTGAACTTAGGTTTGGGAGTCACCTGACTGGAATTGACATGAACAAGCACTCGAAGAAAAAACGGTTACTCACCTTCTCGTAACTGTTCTTCGAGAGGTGTTGTTCATGTCCCTTCCAATACCCACCCACCTACCCTCTGTCGAAGTAACCAGCAAGAAGGAACTGAGGTGGTGGCAGGTCAGTAGGCCGTATATTGAGCGCCGTGATGGCACCACTCCAGGGGGCACCCGGACCCCGACCTGACAGATACTGCTAGGGGAAAAATCTTCTGACTGCCATGCACGTGTACACAAACCTGATTGGAATGGACACGATCAACACATCTCGAAGAACAACAGTTACGAGAAGGTGAGTTACCATTTTTGTTGTTGTTTTACATCAGCAACTGCAGACCTAACTGAGATTGAACTAGACCATCTACATATACATAGCAAACAGTCCCTGCGCTCATGAGTTAATCTAAATAGATAAGCAAAGGGTGGGAGAAAGGAAGTATTACTCTACTTTACAGATGGGAAACTGAGGCACGGAGATTAAATGACTTGTCCATGCTCACACAAGAAGTCTATGGCTAAGAGCTGGGAATTGAAACTATGACAATTGAATTCGCAGTCCTGATCCTCAACCACAAGACCATTCTTCCTCTCCGGGGAGAAGTGGCTTGATTAACAAAGGCCAGGCCTATACTAGAAACTTTTGCCAGCATAGCAATGTTGGTTAGAAATGTTGCATATATAAATCCCCTACAGTGGCATAAGTCCTAACCACAATTATACCAGCTAAAAGTGAGTTTTGCTGGAACAGCAATACCATTTTTTTTCTGGTATAAGCTGCATCTATGGTAGAGAGGATTGTCACCATAGCTGTGCCCATAAAACTTTTCTAGTGTAGACCTGGACTAATATGCCAGGACCATAGTAACTGATGTCTACTTGCAGTTTCTCACTTTCAGTTTGTATGTATTTTATAGTCATATCATTTTAGGCTTTGATCTTGTTAATGTCCTTCTCGGACAGGTTGGGCCTAGTCAGTCGCTGGATGGGAGACTTCTGCAGAAAGCTGTGTTGGTGGTTCAGTATAGGGCACTCTTTTTCATTTGACATGGTAGTAACCAATGCCCCAGCATGGTGTTAGAGAACACTGTAAAGCTGGAAACTGTATGTTTGAATGAGACTTAAAACAGAGATTTTGACACTTATCATTAAAAATCCCACTGCATATGTAGCTCAGTTTTTTTACATTATATAAAATAACTTCTTTATTCAAAGTGTTTTTATGGCTAAGCTTCAGAAAAGGGAAGAAGGAAAGAAGAGAGCAAGAATAAGAAGAGAAAGCAAGAGAAGATTGTCATGTGAAATGGGATATTTGATTTGGTCTAAAATTGTTAATTTTGTTGATTAAAAACAAATCCTGAAACAATTCCAATAGTAGTCCTCCAAAACGTAGACATTCAACCATGTAATTAAGTTCTACTTACTTAAATTATCCAAGTTTTATTTGCCTAAGGTATGATAATCCTCAATTCCAGTACTTATGTTGCCTTGGGCTGCTTAAAAGCTTTAATGTTTCACCCCTTCAGATGGACGAGTATAACCGAGGAATGAAGTCATGCTATGTATATGCACAAAAAAAACCTCTGGGGTGTTTATAGAAGTTACCTTCATAGAAAAAGATTGATGTATAGATTTGTAAGGTTAGATGGGATCATCATGATTATCTAGTCTGACCTCCTGCATAACACAGGCCACACACTTGCACCCAGTCAGTAATTACTGTGTCAAACTCAATAATTTGTGTTTGAGTTAGAGCATATATTTCAGAAAGATATTCAATCTTGATTTAAAGGTTTTGAATCCACAGCAATCCTTGGTAAGTTGTTCCAATGATTAATTATCATTGTAGTAACAAATGTCTTATTTCTAGTCTGACTTTGTCTAGTTTCAACTTCCAGTCCACTGAATCTTATGCTTTTGTCTGATAAATTAATGAGCCTTCTACAATCAGATATAGTCTCTCAATGTAGGTACTTATTAGAATCATAGGACTGGAAGGGACCTCGAGAGGTCATCAAGGCCAGTCCCCTGCACTCATGGCAGGACTAAGTATTATCTAGACCATCCCTGACAGGTGTTTGTCTAACCTGCTCTTAAAAATCTCCAATGATGGTGTGACATTCTATACCTTGGGAGAGCATGCTGTAACCCCCATAGTCCTCATTTTCATATAATCATGATCTTGCATATAAAGCACGCCTTGTAAGGTATCGGGGGGAAGGTTATGATCTTCTGAAAGTCATTTCTCTATCCATATATGTATATCATTAATGCAGATGAAGTTATGAGAATTATATTGTATGGCTGTCACTAAAACATGCTGTAAGTTGGGGGAATCAGCCAGATATTAGGTCCTCAGAGCAGGGGCGGCTCCAGGCACCAGCGCAGCAAGATAGCAAGGTACCTGCTGGTAGCTGTTAGGGCGGCAGTCAGGCAGCCTCCAGCGGCATTTCTGCGGGAGCTCCACCGGGCCCGCGGCTTTGGTGGCAATTCGGCAGCAGTCCCATGGCTTCAGCAGCGGGAACGCTGACAGCTCGGAACCAGCAGAGCACCCGCAGAAACACCGCCGAATCCGCGGGACTGCCGGACCTCCTGCAGAAACGCCACTGAAGGCTGCCTGTCTGCCTTGCTTGGGGCGGCACAAAACATGGAGCCGCCTCTGCCCCAGAGACAACAGCAAGGAAAGTAACCAATGCCTGGGCGGGGTGTAAAACAGCCCATCAACAGCCATTGTCCAGCAAGGGAGCTACAATGCAATGACTCACCTGCATGAGGCCCCACCAGGGGAATTGCTCAACCTCGCTGGGAGAGACTCAGCAACGCCCCACAGACATGCCTGGACTTGTGCTGTAAAAGCACATGGACTGAGGGTATAAAACAAACAGTGTGGACACATATGGGGCCCTTCTCCTGCCCCCACCTATGCTGCAAGCAACCAAGACACAGAGAGGAAGACAAGACTCCAACACAGGAGATTGGTCCAGGTTTAAGGAACAAACCTGTATATTAAGGACTACACTATCCAGTGGGATGAGAAAAACTGCTTAATCTAGTTGCTGCCCAGTCTAACAGAGTTGAGAGTTTAGACTGCGTGCTTCTATTTTATTTTATTTTGGTAACCACTCTGACTCCTTATGCTTTAACTTATCACTTAAAATCTTTCCTTATAGTTAAAGTGTTTGTTTATTCTACCTGAAGCAGTGCGTTTGGTTTGATGTGTGTCAGTCACCTTTTGGGATAAAAAGCCTGGTACATATCAATTTTTTGTTAAATTGACAAACTTTTATAAGCTTGCAGCGTCCAGCGGCATTACTGGACACTACAAGACAGAGGTTCCTAGGATTGCATCTGGGACTGGAGATATTGGCTAGTGTAATTCATTTGCAAGTAGCTGGGAGCAGCTTACATGCCAGAGGCTGTGCATGAACAGCCCAGGAGTGGGGGCTCTCACAGCAGAGCAGGGTAAGACTGGCTCCCAGAGTCGAGGATTGGAGTGGCCTAGCAGATCACCGATCCGGATAATACCAGAGGGGAACATCACAGATGGAGATTCCACTACCTCCCTAGGCAATTTATTCCAGTGCTTAACCACCCTGACGGGAAGTTTTTCCTAATGTCCAACCTAAACCTCCCTTGCTGCAATTTAAGCCCATTGTCCTATTCTCAGAGGTTAAGAATATTTTTTTCTCCCTCATTAACCTTTTATGTACTTGAAAACTGTTATCATGTCCCCTCTGTATTCTCTTTTCCAGACTAAACAAACCCAATTTTTTCAATCTTCCCTCATAGGGGGAGGGATAGCTCAGTGGTTTGAGCATTGGCCTGTTAAACCCAGGGTTGTGAGTTCAATCCTTGAGGGGGGCCGTTTGGGGATCTGGGGCAAAAAAAATTAGGGATTTGTCCTGCTTTGAGCAGGGGGTTCGACTAGATGACATCCTAAGGTCCCTTCCAACCTTGATATTCTATGTCTTCTAGACCTTTAATCATTTTTGTTGCTCTTCTCTGGACTTTCTCCACATCTTTCCTCAAATGTGGTGCCCAGAACTGGACACAATACTCCAGTTGAGGCCTAATCAGCGTGGAGTAGAGTGGAAGAATTACTTCTCGTGTCTTGCTTACAACTCTCCTGTAATACATCCCAGAATGATGTTCACTTTTTTTGCAACGGTGTTCACTGTTGACTCATATTTAGTGTGGTCCACTATGACCCCCAGATCCCTTTTCACAGTACTCCTTCCTAGGTAATCATATTGAATGTGATCATCTCTTAAATTCTCTTTAACAAAATTAATTAAAATGAGCTCCTTAAATCTATCAGGCATTTTTTTTTTACAGTCCTGGAATAATCTGTATGGCTCTTCTCTGAACCGTCTTCAATTTTTCACATAAAAAGAAAAATTAAGTGAATTTCCATGAAGAAAAATTTCTGCATCTTGAGTTTTTTCTAAAAAATAAAAATCCACATCTAAATCCCTGGCATCGAAATTTTCCATGGAGAAAATCCTCTATAGAAACTCTTTTGCACAGAAATTCATTGTATAAGGATTTTTCTGTATGTCACCTACTTTAAACAGTTTTCTGTTTGAGGGGTTTGATTGTGTAGGTCAGTGTTTACTCCCTTTGGGACCAGCCTCAGACGGTTTAATAATTCCAACATAGTTTTACAGAATTCAGTTCTACTGGCTTTGTAAGTTCCTTAAATGGGAGCTATTTAACTTATGGAATTTATGCACGTTCTTGGATGTGCCTGTGCAGTTTGTAAGCTCACTTAATGTAGTTAGTGGTCTGTAGACTTTAGGAGAGTCATGGGGATAACAGCAATAAACATAAGTTCTGAATAATCATCCCACAAACTTTGAAAATATCAAGCCTTGCTTGTGCTCCTATTTAGCAATGTCTGTGGACCTTGAAAGCTCTGTGCTAAATGTGGTCTTTGTAGTGAGTAAGGTTAGGCCTAGAGTGTGGATTGGGCTGTAGCCATGGACTTTCTAGGGTCTGTAGGGAACACCTGAGGACCTGGAATGTTCAATAACAGATCTTTAGTCCCTGGAAGCTTGATACGTGTTAATTTATTGTAGGGAATGATTATGTACTGGCTGAAGGATGAATTAGGATGAAATCTTTAAATCAAGATGGGATGGCTCTCTGAAAGATTTGATAGGTCTTTCCCATCTCTAACAACTGTGATTTTATGCAAACAGGAAGTAAGTTGAGTACCATTCCTCTACAACTCTAGTTCAAACGCCACTGCTGGCATTAACTGAGGGAAACCTGGGAGATCATAAGTTGTGGCAGCAGGCCACAACTCAGGCTGTTGTGCTGTTTTTTAAGTCTCCTGTCCCTCCATGTCAGTGAGTGAAGGAGGAACTACCTACCTGACTTGGGGCTGTGTTGTGCTGTCTTCTGTTCATTTTGTCTCAGGAGCATAATGTTAACTAACATTTAGGTCAATAATGGTTTAGGTGTATAGCCTAGTGCTAGGGACAAAACAGTGTTTTACAGAAGCAATGGGGGAGGGAGGAGGTGGCAGGACAGAAGTATTAGGTTGCTGGACCCCCCCCCCCCAGATGTAAGGCGGGCTGGGGTGCTGGGCCCCCCAGGTGTCAGGCAGCCCTGGAGGTGGCTGGGGGGCAGGACCCTACAGGTGTAAGGCAGCCAGGTGCGGGGGGGGGCTGGGCCCCACACGTGTCAGGCAGCCCGGCAGGGGGCTGGGTCACTGGCTCCTTCCACAGCGTCCCCTGGGCGTCGGCACAGATGTGAGCAGCTGCGGGACGTTCCCACCCCACAAGCGGCCCCCTTAGCTCCCGGGCTGGGGGTTTCTGGCACCAGTCACGCCGGCTCGGGCCTGGCTGGGGCCCCTTTGCCCGCAGGTGAAGCCGCCCGCCAGGATCGGTGTAAAAACCTAACCCAGCCGCTCTCTCCCTCCCGTGCGGGGCTCCCGCCGCCCGCTCCCCCGGGCTGGGACAGCGCAGCCCGCGTGTGAACGAACCCGCTCCCGCCCAAGGGAACCTGCGCCGGCATCCGCCCGCCGCCACCAGCCACACACGAGCCTCCCTATCAGCCTCCCATCAGCTGCCGGCCAGGCGCATAAAAGCCGCCGCTGCCGCCGGGGGAGAGCTCACAGCGCGCTGCCTGCCGCCGGTTCCCCCTGCCGTGGAGGAAGAAAACTACACACGGGTCCCCATGCAGCCCGCAATGATGATGTTCTCCAGTAAATACTGGGCCAGGAGAGGGCTCTCCCTCGACTCAGCCGTGCCCGGGGAGCGCCCAGGACTCAGCAACCTGACAGTAAGTATCCCGGGCTCTCGCTCAGCAGCTGCCAAGAGCATTCGTGTGCGAACACGATTGACTCTGATTCACATACATTGTGCGCCCAAACTCTATCAATTACTGTTTGGAGTATGTACCTATTCCCACGCGGTGCTCACCGAGGGTAAACCTCTAATCCAATGATGTTGCAGAGAGATCCAGGGGGCAAACCAATAACATCGCATCGCTCCTGGGATGTGTTTTGTGCTCAGCTGGTGGGTTTGCTTGTGCTCCGTATTTTAGAGTTTTCTTGATTTTTTGCTTTTTAAATCCAAAAAGTAGCATCAAAGGTTCTGCTCGTTTTTAGTTACTGCGAACTCTCGAAAGGAAAATTGTTATAATCTTTGTTTCAGTATTTATGAATAGTAATTCAAAAGACGTGGTGATGGCAGCAAAAACAATAAAGAAAGCAAGCATATAAGGAAAATAACATAAGCACAAATATAGAGAGGGAAAGCCGATAATATTATTCTTAGATTCTTCTAAATAAGTCATTTTTTATTCAGATAGCTAATGCTACAAATAGTTTACAGATCTCGGGGGCACCCTGCAAGCTTCATATTGGTCTTGCTTTTTAATAATTCAAAATATTAAATGACATTCAGTTTATTTGTAACTAGGTTTGACCAATTCCGTCTAGTCCTAATCACCACTAGTACTTTTGTATAGTGTCTTCAGATAAAATATAGCAAAAAGCCTATTAAATTCCACAGGCAATATCAGAGAGAATCACCTATTTAGTACTCCTAAAATCAATATTAAATGGGTTTGGCCTCCATTCAGCTAGTTAGTCAGTGCGTGCCTAATGTTAACTGTGTGAGTAATCCCAGCTATGTCAATTGGACTAACCTGCACTCTCAGAGTTAGACATGTGCTTAGGTGTTTGGTTGAATCAGAGTCAATAAGAGGAAAATACCTAAGTAATTTTCTAGACCATGATCTTGCAATTGATGCTCCTTGGGCAGCACAGTCTATCTTCACAGAGTCAGTTGCAGGTTTGGAGCCAATTATTTTGAGGTTATTTACAAACCAGATACATTTACACTGAATTGGTGAATCCAGTATTTTAATACAATGTGAATACATGGCTTTGAAATATTAGAGTTTTGATTCCTCAACTGGCAGAGATACATATAGAAAAATATGTAGCTAAAAATGTCTCCTCAGGTAAAAATACTATCGAAAGATGTAAACTAATTTTTGTAATATGATCTGAAGACCCAGCAGATACTTTGGTATTTTCAAAGCGTTACAGCAACTGCTTCATGATTGTATTTCAACTTTTTATGCAAACAAATGTTATCTGTATATTTTTGTATTTACAATGCTAACATAATTCATACATATTAATAATCTACTTTGACACTTACTTAATGAATAGTAAAACAAAGAGAGAGAGAGAGATGTATATTTACAATTGTAAAATGTATCGCCTGTGGAAAATATGGGGCCAGACCCTCGATTGGTGTAAATCAGCATAGCTTTATTGGATTCACTGGAGTTGTGCCATTTTACACCAGCTGTGGATTTGACCCATTGTCTTTATAGTAAAGATGAAATATTCCTATTTGTCCTACTATCATATATGAATATTTAAGTGTTTACTCATCTCTACCTGTTTTATTGGCAGTATTGATATCACTAGGAAATCTTAGAATAAGGATCATTGGACCAAATTGGGTGAATCTGTTTTACTGCCGATATAAGATGTTTTAGTGTTTCTCTCTTCACTAGGATTCTGCTTTAACTCTATGATTTCTTGAATATTTGCACTTGCTCCTGATAATATGTCATCATCATTAGGAAAGAACATCTACAAGTCATTATTTAATCACATACAGTGGTCATAGGGCCGGCTCCAGGCACCAACGCAGCAAGCGCGTGCCTGGGGCGGCAAGCTGCAGGGGGGCAGCCGGCCGGTAGCTGCGTGGGTGGCAGTCAGGCAGCCTTCGGCGGCGTTTCTGTGGGAGGTCCGCCGGTCCTGTGGCTTCGGTGGCAATTTGGTGGCGGGAACGCCGACAGCGCAGGACCGGCGGAGCACCTGCAGGAACACCACCGAATCTGCGGGACCGGCGGACCTCCTGCAGAAATTTGTGTCATATTTCTGTATTGATCTCTTCCGTCTCTGACATTTGCCTGTTACCTTTTCTGATTTTAAATATGCTACTTATCTTTTTTATAGTCTGGATCACTTTCATTCAGGTGTTTTCTGACAAAAGCTATCTGTGTGAAAGGAATGTTTGATATTTTTCAGAACTGCACATTGGAAACTATTGTATTTTGTATCTACTCTCTTGTAGCCAAACAGAGCCAATTCTGGTAAAAATGATGAGAAGAAAGGGAATAAAGGAAACGGCAAAGGTGAATCAGTTTCTGAAAGCGGAAAGACAGCTGTCGTGTTTTCCTTGAAAAATGAAGTTGGTGGATTGGTGAGAGCTCTCAGACTCTTCCAGGTAAATATTACAAATCATTATCATTATTGGAAAGGTTAGGGACATTTGGGTCAATTGTCAGCTGAAGTAAACTGGTGTAGCTCCGTTGAAGTCAAAGAAGCATGTGAAATAACACTTTCCATTTGATTACTTTTTGACTTTGGGCACATACGTAGTCCCCATTAAGTGAATGGACTGCTCATGTGCTTAAAGTCCTAGCTGTTAAAGGCCCTGATCCAGCAAAGCACTGAAGCTTGAGCTTAACTTTTAAGCACACGAGTCATCTCATTGACTCTAATAACAAGGAGTCTGGTGGCACCTTAAAGACTAACACTATCTTTTAGTCTTTAAGGTGCCACCGGATTCCTTGTTGTTTTTGTGGATACAGACTAACAGGGCTACCCCCTGAAAACTGACTCTAATGTTAGTGTTGACTCCAGTAGGACTATTCATGTGCTTAAAGTTAAACATGTGCTTAAATGTGTTGTTGCATCAGGATCTTAGGCAGTAGAATGGGAATTATGAAGCCTTAATACACATTAAGGCCCTGATACAGTTGATTGCATATGGGCAGAGTGCTAGCACAGCAGGCCATCCAGATGCTATCAGTGACAGGAGTGAGGCTGTAGTGTGCCAGTAGGCATAGTGCCACGGGAAATGCCACTAATGCAGCTAGGTATGCGTTCAATACCAGAATACATGAACTGAAATATCTTATTGAGCTTACAAGTAGTAATCAGGGTGGAAACTTCTTTTATTGAGAACGTAAGTATTAGATGCAAACGTATTAACCAAGGGTAAAACATACCCCTATGCAGGAGGTCAGAGGAAAAACTGCGTACCGTTTAAGCCTCTGAAGGTGCATAGGCACTGGCAGAAACTTGTGCTTGGCCCATTGCCCTGGGGTGAATTTTACCCAGAATGACAATACATACAGTGTAGGGGCCAAGTGTAGATAGTAGCATAGATCTCTTCAGATTTGGCATCCTTTAATGGGTGGGGAGGAAGGTAGTCAAAAGTAATGGATTGGTTGACAGGTTTGTGCCTCATGAATGCTAAAGTAGAAACCATTATGAATGCTTTGCAGTCTCTTCTTGATGCCCATTCGCAGATCAGTAGTTGTGGTGGGAGAGTTCTACCAAGGGAAGGCATCATTAATGATTAAGCCATTTTGACACCCATATTCAATGAGGGTTGTAGATTTTGCCAGGGTCATTATTCTAGACAATCAGTTGGTCTGGACTTTCATTTTGTTACTCTTAATCCAGGTCGTTCATAATTAGTACGAGAAAGACAGATGAGAAATGAAATATAATTATCACAAAATAAATGTTCTCTTAGCTTGTCAAGAGAGATATTGAATAAATGCAGATTCTTGTACCAATTGTGTTCTTAGTTGGAAAAACTAAAATATACTGAAATTAACACTGAAAATTCACTGAATATTTTATATCTACCTTTGATATCAATGTAACGTTGTATTATCATTTAAAAAACTACTAACATAATATCTTTTGTAAAAGATGGTCTTGGTAAATCACATTTAAATCCCCTGTGAATATTATAGTTATCATAGTCCTCTAATGAAAAAGAACAATTTTTACCTTAAGCTAGCAGCATTTTTTTTCTTTAACACACGACAAATCACTGGCTATGCATTTAGCAGAAATTCATGCTACCAATTTTGTTGTTTGTTTAAGGATAGAGTCCAATGTTTCATCTTTCCACAGGAGAAACATGTGAGTATGGTTCACATTGAATCAAGAAAATCCAAGAGGAGGAATTCAGAGGTAGAAATTTTTGTGGACTGTGACTGCAGTAAGAAAGAATTTAATGAACTAATTCAGTTGCTAAAGTTTCAGACTAACATCGTAACTCTTAATCCACCAGAAAACATCTGGACGGATGAAGACGGTAAAGCTGCTTTATTTAGAAATTAGTAAACATTTCATTTAGGAACCACATGAGTCTTACCCTCTAATATTTTCAATTCCCACTCTATCTTCCACAGAACTTGATTGTGTCCCTTGGTTCCCCAGGAAGATTGCTGAATTAGACAAATGCTCACAGAGAGTTCTAATGTATGGCTCTGAGCTGGATGCAGATCACCCAGTAAGTGTGAAATAAAGTCATTATCTTATTTGGATTTTAAATCCTAGTTGCAGGGCAATTTGTTATCCACAACAGAATTTTAAAATAATGTTGTAGATAATTATTCATATTGTTTAACCAGTCGAGTTATAAGCACCATGGCAAAGATTTTCAGAATTGATTAGCGATTTTTGGGGGCCTCCATTTTTTGGCACCTAAAAGGGGCCTGATTTTCAGCAGGTGAGTGACCAGCACTTTACGAAAATCAGGTCCCTTTAGAGGGTGTCATTGAATGAATTCATTCAGTTTCTCAAGTTGGGAGACTCAAAAACCAAGGCACTCCAAAATCACGTTTGATCCCCATTTATACACTCCATTCGTATTTTTAAAATAGATGGAGGATAGAAGCTTTGATATTCTAAGCAGTTTGGGTTATTGAAAACCTAGGTTCTGTCACAAATCAAAGAATATGGACATTAAATAAAAATTCATATCAATGTGGGTGTAGGAGAACAAAGCATTTGAAAGAATGCTCACCCTCAAACTAAGAGATGGTTACAAGGTACAATAGCACGGTACATGGATAGGTTTTCTTACTGTGCTTTCTGAAATCAGTGCCAGTGTAGAAGTCCCTATTTCATACCTTGTGTAATGCCTAAATATTCCAAATCTAAAGCTAAGGAATAGGAGCCCTTAGTAATTATTTGTTTTCAACATATGCCTAACCTAACCTTAAGAATGAACTATAATGAGAGTCTGCTAGAAGAAACTCATCTGTTTATATCATCTGCATTGTCTTTGCTCTAATAGATGGGCAATCATCAAAGTGAATGGAAACAATCAAAAACTTTCCACAACTGTTTTGGTTGGCTGGCTTCTATTTTGGTTTTCAGAATGGGGAGAGGGTTCTCAAACTGGGGGTTGGAACCCCTCAGGGGGTCGCAAGGTTATTACATGGGGGGGTTGCGAGCTGTCAGCCTCCACCCCAAGCTTGCTTTGCATCCAGCATTTATAATGGTGTTAAATATATTTAAAAGTGTTTTTAATTTATAAGGGGGGTTGCACTCAGAGGCTTGCTATGTGAAAGGGGTCACCAGTACAAAAGTTTGAGAACCACTGGGCTATATAGAGCATTTGAACTTAGTAAGGGGGTGGGGTAGGGGATAAACATTCTGTGAGATATATCACTCATATATATTTGAAGCATTTACAGATTGGAAAAATTACTGTTTCACATGTTACTCCCTGTAGTTCGGAGTCACGTTATAGACTTCTTGTGGATTCTCCCCTGTATTGAGGCCGCTTTGCTTTGTGCTTCTGGTGCAAAGTGTCCCTATACTGTAGGGAGGATCACCTCCGTGTTGGGGATCTTATAAGGGTATAGAGCCCATCAATTGCTGTGTTAGCCCTCCCTATTACCTATGTTGGGGAAGAGGCTGAGGAATGGCCAGGCTTCCCTGTGCCTTTCTGACCACTGGCTTCTGTATCAGTCCCTAGGAACCCTTGACACCTGGTTTAATTTACGTTTGTGTAGCTCACAATAGCTGAAGGCTGCTGTATTCGATCATTCCCCAAGGGGGAGCGCACCCCAAAATCCTGAGTCATTCTGTGCGCTTCTTTATCGTGGACAAGGGTAAGAGTCTGCATCTTCGGCAACTCTCAAATCTGCAGATTACCTTCAGCCCCTAACAGTAACTTGGCTTCAAATAGAAGCATTTCCGCCTCACGTGGCCCATCATAATCATCAACTTAATATTGTTTTATATTTTGAGCTGGTGTCTACACTGAATATAAAGGCAGGTTTCTGCAGATCACCTTAGTTTTATAGACCATGAAAAAGACATTTTCATGACATGAAAGCAGAGTATGTGTTACACTTTAGAGAACTCGGTTAGGCATAATTTACAACACATTTGTGATCCTACACAGAATGCTAGGATTTAGAAATGAAAAAAAACCTACTGTTGGACACCAATAGACTATTTCTGGTCCCTCCTTTGACCCCTCTGTGGAGTACAGAGGGACCATACAGGAGTCATAACAGGCCATGAAGAACTACCTCGATGCAGGGGCAGCACAAGGCCACCATGGGTATGTCTACGCTGCAGTGTAAGCCCAGGGTTTGAACTCCGGCTCAAGTCTAATCCCACTTCTGTCTGCACACAAGTCGTGCTAACCCAGCACTTGGACCTAGGGTCCCAGGACCACATGGGAGGGGAGGGTTTGAGCCTGAGTCAAATCAGGACCCAGGGTTCAAGCCTATTACTTTGCAGTGTAGATGCTGGACTTCCCCCACTGGACTCATGCACGGGAGTCCACCAAAAGTATCCCACAATCCCGTGGACTGACTTTCTTTGTCCTCTGGATAGTTAGGTTCACTGGACAGTCAAGGTTTCCCACATTGCACCATGAACAAAGGGGTAGAACTGGCCACATTTTGGGAAAGCACGGGGAAGTCTTGACTATGGGTAGTGGGACTTGGACCTGCATAATAGAGTGTAGATACTGGAGCCCCAGATTGGGACCCAACATTCAACAATTCCTATACTGGGGTTACAAATAAGTGTAGGCACTCAGGCACAAGAGGGGGCAAGTAGGGGGCATGGGTATCCCCAATAATCGTTGGGGGCACAGAACTCCTCCAGCCTTGGGGCCATGGTGGCAGGGAGAGCGAGCTCCTTCTGGGCCCAGGGCTGCAGGGAGAAGAGCGAGCTCCTGCCGGATCGGGAGGGAGTGAGGGAGAGAAGAGCAACTTTTTGCTGGAGCTGGAGCCAGGGCGGGGGGAAGGGCGGCAGGTATGGAAGAGGGAGCTTCTGCCAGAGCTGGCGGGGAGGGGGAAACAGAACGTGCCCCCCCCCGAAAGGGGTCAAAGTTAAATTTCTGCACTTGCCTCTGAAACCCTGGATGTGCTAACTCAAATTCTATTAACTCTAGACTTACACTGTCATGTAGACAAGGGGTGGGGAACGTGTTTTCTATCAAGGGCCATTGACCCACAGAAAAAACAGTCACCGGCCACACACAGCCCCATGGTGGGGAGGGGGTGTGGAGGCTCAGGGCTAGGGCCAGAAGTGGGTTCAGGGTTCAGGAGGGGGCTCTGGCCTGGGGCAGGGGGTTGGGGTGCGGGAGGAGTGAGGGCTCCAGCTGTGGATGTGGGTGTGATGGGTTGGACCGCTCGGGATGTTACCTGGTGGGCTGGGACGCCCTGAGGCAGACTATTGTGCCAGCCTGGCCCCCCTTTTACCTGGTCTTGCTGGGCTAGGCTCTCCAGCCTTTTCCAGCCATGCACACAGGCAGGGCCATAGGCAGCTGCACAGAGCGACAGAGATCAGCTCTGAGAAGGCTCAGCTTAAGGGGCTTGCCACAGCATCCAGATGTCCACCCCCCCCCCTTAAATTCGCCTCTTCCCTCAATGTTTAGGAGTGTAAGCACAACTCCTCCCCCCCACCCCCAGTTAGAAATCACATGAACTGGGTTATATTGTAAACCAGAAATAAATGTATTAACGACAACAGGTGTATTTTCAGTAGTTAAGGAGGTAGCAGGCAGACCAAGGCAGATTACTACGAAAATAAAACAGAGCACGCAAAATAAGCTTAATACACTAAAGAAACTGGTTACATGTAAGTTCTCACCCTAAATGTGGTTCTAATAATTTTCTTCACAGGCCAGATGCCCTTCCAGCCTGGGTCCAGTTCTTACCCTCAGTTCAGTGTTAGTTGTTTCCAGCAGTCATCTTGGGTTGGGTAACAGGGGAGAACTGAAGACCTGGATTACCTCACTCCCCTGCCCTTAAATAGGATTTGCATAAGGTGGGAGTCCTTTGTTTCCTACCCCCACGCCCCACCCCAGCTTCTTGTGGAAAAGTACATAATTCAGGATGGGTTCCAGTATCAGGTGACTTAGTCACAAGCCTCTCTAGGGCCCCTGTAGCCATTCTTCACAGACTGACCCCCACGTTCACAGGAAGACTAAGCTCTTTTACAGTCCATTGGCTCCTGCTGATGGGCCATCGGCACTGTTGGACTTTTTCATTGTTGTACCTGAAGTGTTAGCAGGGGGCGTCACCCAAAGTAACATAGCTGAAATATCGATACATAGTCAATATTCCTAATTTCAGCTACGGAAGTGATACACACATACAAATAGGATAGTCGCATTCAGTAAACCATAAGCTTTCCAATGATATCTCACATGAGCCATCTTGCATGAAGTATATCGTAGTCATGTCATATTCATATCATCAGCATATTTTCATAAAGAATATGCAATGACATGTCCCAGCGGGCTCTGGGGTGAGGCTGGGGATGAGGGGGTTGGGGTGCAGGAGGGTGCTCCGGGCTGGGGCCAAGGGGTTTGGAATGTGGGAGAGGGCTCAGGATTGGGGCAGGGGATTGGCGTGCATGTTGGGGTGTGGGATGCAGGCTCCGGGAGGAGGTTCAGAGCTGGGACAGGGGCTTGAGGCGGGAGGGGGTGAGGCCTCTGGGAGGGAGTTGAGGTGTGGGAGGGGGTTACAACCTGCGTCAGGCGGTTCAGGGTGTGGGCTCCAGAGGGGTGGCGCTTACCTTAGGCGGTTCCCAATCAGCAGCGCAGCGAGGCTAAGGCAGGCTCCCTGCCTGCCCTGGCTCAGCGCTGTTCCCTAGGCAGAGGTGTGGCCAGGCGGCTCTGCACGCTGCCCATGCCCACAGGTGCCACCCCTGCAGCTCCCATTGGCCCCGGTTCCCTGATCGTACCTGTGCCTAGAGGCCGCAGGGACATTCCAGCTGCTTGTGGGAGCTGTGCAGAGCCAACCAGACTTTTAATGGCTGGCAACCCTAGCTTCCCCCTCCAAAGGGGTAAGCCAGTGCTCGCGGCTCAAGCGGGGAGGGAAGGGAGGGTGCCAAGCCTTGAGGCTTCTGGCCCGCGGTGCAGAGACTTGCCGCAGGCCAGATGAAATTATGCAGCGGGCCGGATCCAGCTCGCGGGCCGTAGGTTCCCCACCCCAGTATAGAAATATCCTCTGAGCTCTAGGACCAGTCCTGTTAACTGGTTAACAGGAACAGTATATTGCTACACATGACACACTCTTGAGTCACAACAAACCAGTTATACTGCCATCTGTCCCTTTCTACCTGGGCCTACAAAACCTCTCTTAAAAGAGGAAAAAGGTATCCCTCTAACCATTGATCCAAAGTCTGCAACTTATTAACTCAGCACTTGCTTCATAAAGATTTTAAACAGTCAAGGTAACTCCAGTAAGGATCAACAACTTTCTGCCTGTAAGAAACCTTTTCCATATAATTCACCGTTGTCACCCTGAGCAATTCTTCCTCATTAGAGATTCACTTAAAACAACGTACAGCAGCCAACAGAAGTATAGGGGGAGAAAAGTGGAATAACTATGTTTTTGGAAACTGCGACCTGTGAAGAAATAGGGTTCATGAAGTAGCTTTCTCTTTGTAGATGTGCGCTAGATGAGTCATGCCAGTGGAACAAAGGCGAAATGTGTCCTCCAAACATCTGAATGATGTTGCAAGGTCTCTGCTGCCTTGGACTGTGCTTGAGAGGAGGAGGCTTGAATGCTTTCACAATCCCTTTTGTTTTCTCTCCTACATCCCCCAGAAGAAGTATGCATGCACTTTATAGTGGCTGCTTTCTGCCACTCTGAGTGCACTAGTTGCGGCTGAGAGCCCCATGATAGTTACCAGTCCAAAGTTTTCTGGAAGCTTAGGCAAGCAAACAATATGCATTTTAATATGTAATTATATGCATCTAGGAACAAAGAATACAGGCCATACTTGCAGTGGGGGGGACTCTATCCTGAGAAGCGGTGACTCTGAAAAAGGTTTGGGGATCATGATAGGTAATCAGCTGAACGTGAGCTCCCAGTGTGACACTGTGGCCAAAAGAGCTAATGTGATCCTGGGATGCATAGGCGCCAACTCCGTGGGTGCTCCGGGGCTGGAGCACCCACGGGGAAAAATTGGTGGGTGCTCAGCACCCACTGGCAGCTCCCCGCCAACCCCGGGGCCCGTGCCCAGCTCCCCGCCAGCACCGGGGCCTGCGCCCAGCTCACCTCAGCACTGGGAGATGTTGCGGGGCCCCACCCCCGACGCCGGGCGTCAGCACCCAGCAGCGCCGACGGAAGTCGGCGTCACTGCTGGGATGCATAAACGGGAATCTTGAGTAGGAGTAGAGAGGTTATTTTACCTCTGTATTTGGAACTGATGCAACTACTGCTGGAATACTGTGTCCAGTTTTGGTGTCCACAATTCAAGGAGGACGTTGATAAATTGGAGAGGGTTCAGAGAGGCGCCATGAGATTGATCTAAAGGATTAAAAAGCATTCCTTTTAGTGATGGACTCAAAGAGCTTAATCCATTTAGCTTAACAAAGAGGAGGTCAGGGGTGACCTGAGTACAGTCAATAACTACCTACATGGGAACAAATGTTCAATAATGGGCTCATCAGTCTAGCAGAGAAAGTTATAACATGATCCAACGACTGGAAGTTGAAGCTAGACAAATTCAGACTAGAAATAACGTGTACATTTTTTTGAGAGAGGATAATTAACCATTGGAACAGTTTACCAAGGGTCATGTGGGATTCTCCATCACTGACCATTTTTAAATCAAGATTGGAGGTTTTTCTAAAAGCTCTGCTATAGAAATTGTTTTGGGAAGTTCTCTAGCCTGTGCTATATAGGAGGTCAGACTAGATAGTCCCTCTGACTATGAAATCTGTGAATCAAAGCTGAATGGACCAACAGCCATTTTTCTATCATTTTTGTGTTTTTGTTCATGCAGAGTGACGGAGGAGAGTCATTTTTTTCTGGTTACACTACTGCCCAGTTGAGCGGGGCGAGTGCAAATATACTTTCTGGGCTGCTGTGCCTGTTTGAAATTAAATTTAAACCCACTCCAACCTTGCCTTTGAAGTTGACACTTACTACTTATCCTGAAAACGGAAGTGTGTCTGAGTGTTTTGTGTACAAAGAAGAGACGTTGCATGTGGCTTAGAATAATGGAAAGCAGTATAGCCCACAGGTGTTTACAGGGCCGGCGCTTCCACTAGGCGACCCTAGGCGGTTGCCTAGGGCGGCAGGATTTGGGGGGAGGGGGGATATCGGCGGCGACTCCCCGGCGGCGATTCGGTGGCAAGAAAAGCGGCCGCCAAAACGCCACCGAGAACGCCGAGCTGCCGCCGAAGCGCCACTACTGGAGGTGAGCTGCTGCGGGAGCTGGGGCGGGGGAGGGAACTGCTGCGGGCAGAGGGGCTGGCTGCTGCGGGGGGGAGGGGTTAGCTGCTTCAGGGGGGTGGGGAGCTGCGGCGGGCGGAGGGTTGGCTGCCGCGGGCAGGGGAGGCTGGCTGCCGCGGACGGGGAGGGGTTAGCTGCTGCTGGTGGGAGGCTGGCTCCCATGGTGGGTGGGGAGCTGCGGCGGGTGGGCGGGGGGCTGGCTGCCGCAGACGGGGAGGGGTTAGCTGCTGCGGGCGGGAGGCTGGCTCCCATGGGGGGTGGGGAGCTGCCGCGGGCGGGGGGCTGGCTGCCGTGGGTGTGGGGGGGAGCTGGCTGCTGCAGGCGGGGGGGTTAGCTGTCGTGGGGGGGAGGGGGCAGCGTTAGCTGGGCAGGGGGCGGGGCGCAGGGCCGGTGCAAGGAAGTTTTGCCTAGGGCGCGAAACTTCCTTGCATCGGCCCTGGGTGTTTACGTTACACATACCTCCCTCTTCAGCTGATCCGCAAAGAAAATAAGTCAGTTACAGTCACACTTACAGGGCTTTAGCTCAAGCTGTAGCAGTTCATGCTTTAGCTCTGGAGGTTTTTGGTTCAATCCCCAGCGTGATAGCCAAGATGGTGGCCATCTCAGTAGCATCTTCAAAACAAGCTCTTCATGAATTCTGAGGCACTTCAGTTTTCAAGCCATGAAAGAAGTGTGATGCATGGGCCTAGAACCCAGATTCTTGCCTGCTTGGGAGACTCCTGTCAGGTCAAGGAGGTGTGACACTAGTTTATTTCCCCCCACATTAAATTAGATGCTGTTAATCAGAAAGCAATATAATTCAACACTAAGTAAACACTTTAATGATTTATTTTAAAATTCTTACAGCTGATTTTCTTTCTCTTTGTTATAAATTAATCTCGTCTTCTTTTCTTAAGGGATTTAAGGACAATGTATATCGACAGAGAAGAAAGTATTTTGTGGATGTTGCCATGAGTTATAAATAGTAAGTACTGGTATATTTCTTTTCTGTGCTGCTAAGTTAGAAAAAATTCCACTCCACTTAATTCTGTTAGCATGAAGTTTTGGAGAAGACAAGTGAGCCATTGAACTTTGACCTGTTTAGTATATGTTACAAATGACAAATCAAAAGCTTAAAATCATATAATTTTCATATAATTATAAGCAAGTGAGGCATTTTGAGGCTAAGTGCTACATTTTCACCATTATGTTCCTGGCTAGTTTAATGTAAGGAGCTATTTTACAAATGTTTGCATATCCTATAATGAAATAAGTCCATGTGCCGTGAACACAGACACCTCCTATAGTTGGTCTAGAACCCTGGTTTTTTAACTCCAAAACACAGGCCTCTAGCACTTGAGCCAAAGAAGAATTCCCCCACTACAAATGGAATCCCTTTTCTCCCTCTGGAACAGCCACTAGGGGGCAGCATCATACAAAGTGTTTGCATTATTAGAGCGGATTGGGAATTTTCAGACGAAGTGTTTTTTTCATCAGAAAATGCTAAATTGTCCAAAATGAAATGTTTCATGGAACTTCTATGAACTTCTGCCACAGGCAGACGTAGGCTGCATGGCAGGAAGTTTGGAAGCCCTGAGGCCCCCAGGAGGAGGTTCCAGCAGGGACTCCCAGAGCTGCCAGGAGCCTGGAAGCCCTGTTGTCCTTGACTCCGAAGCAGTCATCATGGTGGGTTGCCTCAGAGCTGCAGACTCTGGAAGCCTTCAGCGTTCCGAGGCAGGCAGGCTTAAGATGGGGCTCTCAGGCTTCCACATTCCCAGCCATGAAGCCAGGAGCTTGGCAACTCTGGAAGATGTGGCGGCTTAACTGGAGTTGGGGCTCTCAGGGTTTATAGCAGGGATGGGAAACATTCGGCCTGTGGCAAGTCTCCACGCCGTGGGCTGAATGCTCCGAGCCTCCGTGCCCCCCCACCATGGGGCTGGAGCTGCGACCGCCTGCTCCCGCTGCGGGGGGAAGCCCTGAGCCTCCGTGCTCTCCCCCCACGGGACTGTGTGTGCCCCCTGACTAATTTTTTTCTGTTGGTTAATGGCCCCTGATAGAAAAAATGTTCCCCACCCCTGGTTTATAGACTCCCCGCTCCATAGTGGGGAATTCATGTAAACCCAGGGGATGCCAACATACGGAGGCTCTCTGTGCGGCCCGCGGGAGGCTGGCTTAAAAATAAATAAATTTTTTTTTTTGCTCAACAACTTTCCTCGCATCCGGCTCTCGGCTTTTTTCTTTGGAGTAATGTGGCCCTCACCGCTTTACGAGTTGTGCAGGCCTGCCCTGGGCTGTTCCCTGAGGAGTTGGTGGCAATGCAAGGAGTCTTTGAGTCAGGACAGCTGGCTGCTCTGTTTATGTTTAGCAAAAATCAAATGAAAAGGCTTTGCTTTTTCTGAAATGAAATATTTTTTACAATTTCCTCTCCTCCAGGAACTTTGAAATTTCGAGTTTTCGTTCTGATTCAGAATGCAAACTTTTTTGAAATGCCGGAATGTCTTGTGGAAGGGAAATCACAAGTTTCAACCTGCTGTACGCACTATGTACTTGCCTAATTAGACAAACTTCATCCCTTTTACCTGGGATTCACAAGAGTTCAAACCCTACAACCGTCACAATTACAAAATAAATCACACTCATGTATGCAGAGCTGGGAGTAGAATGCTGATTCTAAACCTAGGGATGCTTAGTTCCCAAAACACTGCCTTGCACTTGAGCTAAAGGAGATCTCTGTTAGCTGGCAATAGGTAGCTGGTAGCAGGAGGTGCTGCAGAGATGGCACACGCAGTCCTTGGGCAAAGGGTGAGGGAAAGAGGAAGAAAAGCCTTACATTGCACCTTTAACCAATTAATGAGTGCCAGCCAGTCTGATATATGGGGAAAAATGAGGCCTCAAAAGCAGGTAGAGGAAAACGGAGGGATGTGTGTACTGGGGGTAGGGTGATAGTTATGTGCCAGCCCCACAGAAAGAGAGAGAGAGAGAGAGAGAAAGAGAATCAATTTATAAGGCCAGAATGTAGAGCAAAAGTGGGGAAATGGTCCATTACAAATTAATTTTAAAAGACAGGATGAGGTTTGAGGCAGCTGATTGGGAAAAGAACTAGAAAAGAATAGCAGTATGTGAGAATTATTGAAGAGGCAGCAGGAATCCCACTGGAGGTTAGTATTAAATCTCTGAGTTTCTTATCAGAACTGCAAAAGGGAAAAGCAAATAATATAATCCACAGAAGTAAGGAAAAACATTAAAATCTATGGTACAAAGAAGGGAAACAAGCCATTTAAAAACTTATATTAACAGGAACCTGAAAGCGACAGAGGAACATGCAAGCCTAAACATGCTGAGCATTGCCCATAGATTTCTGTGTCTGCAAAGGAACATGATAGACACTCCAGTGAGTGTGTATGTCACTACTTGGGATTAAAATAAACTGTTAGAAGTGTTACCCTGTTTGCACATACACAGCTGAGAGAACATTCCTGAGGTACAGGAGATAGAATCATAAAATGTTTGCGAGGAAAAAGGCCTAGATCGTTGATTCCGGCCATAGCTAGCACATAGATAGGGGCATTAGAAATATCTTAAATCCTGCATTGGCAAGATGATTTATTTAGTTCTCCGAGACAGGATGCTTCAGCTATTAGCCATGTGACAGTTCTACAGGTAATGCATTTGTTTGTTTGCAGTGTGGGAGACAGCCAAATTCAAAGCTAATATTGTAAGACATAAGAATGGTCCTACTGGGTCAGACCAAAGGTCCATCTAGCCCAGTATCCTGTCTTCCGACAGTGGCCAGTGCCAGGTGCCCCAGAGGGAATGAACAGAACAGGTAATTATCATATGATCCATCCCTTGTCACTCATTCCCAGCTTCTGGCAAACAGGCTAGGGACACTGTCCCTGTCCATCCTGGCTAATAGCCATTGATAGACCTATCCTCCATGAATTTATCTAGTTCTTTTTTTAACCCTGTTATGGTCGTGGCCTTCACAACATCCTCTGGCAAGGAGTTCCACAGGTTGACTGTGCATTGTGTGACGAAATAATTCCTTTTATTTGTTTTAAACCTGCTGCCTATTAATTTCATTTGGTGACCCCTAGTTCTTGTGTTATGAGAAGTAGTAAACAAAACTTCCTTATCTACTTTCTCTACGCCAGTCATGATTTTATAGGCCTCAATCATATCTCCTCTTAGCCATCTCTTTTCCAAGCTGAAAAGTCCCAGTCTTCTTAATCTCTCCTCATACGGAAGCAGTTCCATATCCCTAATCATTTTTGTTGCCCTTTTCTGAACCTTTTCCAATTCCAATATATCTTTTTAGAGATGGGGCGACCACATCTGCACACAGTATTCAAGACATGGGCGTACCATGGATTTATGTAGAGGCAATATGATATTTTCTGTCCTATTATCTATCTCTTTCTTAGTTATTCCCAGCATTCTGTTAGCTTTTTTGACTGCCACTGCACGTTGAGTGGATGTTTTCAGAGAACTATCCACAATGACTCCAAGATCTCTTTCTTGAGTGGTAACAGCCAATTTAGACCCCATCATTTTCTATGTATAGTTGTGGTTATGCTTTCCAATGTGCATTACTTTGCATTTATCAACATTACATTTAATCTCCCATTTTGTTGCCCAGTCAGCCAGTTTTGTGAGATCCTTTTGTAGCTCTTCGCAGTCTGCCTGGGTCTTTTGTAAGTGTGAAAGATATGTTCTATGGGGAAAGCATCTGTTCTCAGATAAATGACGTTTAATAAAACATGTGATATCCTTCTCTGGAAAAAAAAAACTATCTTGAGTAGTTTTGTATCATCTGAAAATTTTGCCACCTCACTGTTTACCCCTTTTTCCAGATCATTTATGAATATGTTGAATAGGACTGGTCCCAGAACTGACCCCTGGGGGACACCACTATTTACCTCTCTCCATTCTGAAAACTGACCATTTATAACTAGCCTTTGTTTCCTATCTTTTAACCAGTTACCAATCCATGAGAGCACCTTCCCTTTTATCCCATTGCATCTTACTTTGCATAAGAGCCTTTGGTGAGGGACCTTGTCAAAGGCTTTCTGAAAATCTAAGTATACTATATCCACTGGATCCCGTTGATCCACATGCTTGTTGACGCCCTCAAAGGAATTCTAGTAGATTGGTGAGGCATGACTTCCCTTTACTAAAACCATCTTCACTCTTCCTCAACAAAATATGTTTGTCTGACAATATTGTTCTTTATTATAGTTTCAACCAGTTTGCCTGGTACTGAAGTCAGGCCAACAGGCCTGTAATTGCCGGGATCACCTCAGGAGCCCTTTTAAAAATTGGCGTCACATTAGCTATCCTCCAGTCATCTGGTACAGAAGCTGATTTAAATGATAAGTTACAGACTACAGTTAGTAGTTCTGCAATTTCACATTTGGTATTCACCCAAGAACTCTTGGGTGACTACCTTCTGGTCCTGGTGACTTATTGCTGTTTAATTAATCAATTTGTTCCAAAACCTCCTCTAATGATTCCTTAATCTGGGACAGTTCCTCAGATCTGTCACCTAAAAAGAATGGCTCAGGTTTGGGAATCTCCCTCCCATCCTCAGCCGTGAAGACTGATGCAAAGAATTCATTTAGTTTCTCCGCAATGGCCGTATCATCCTTGAGTGCTCCTTTAGCATCTCGATCGTCCAGTGGCCCCACTGGTTGTTTAGCAGGCTTCCTGCTTCTGACATACTTAAAAAAAAAATTGCAATTACTTTTTGAGTCTTTGGCTAACTGTTCCTCAAATTCTTTTTTGGCTGTCCTAATTGTATTTTTACACTTCATTTGTCAGTGTTTATGCTCCTTTCTATTTTCCTCACTCGGATTTAACTTCCACTTTTTAAAGGATGCCTTTTTGCCTCTCACTGCTTCTTTTACTTTGTTGTTTAGCCACAGTAGCTCTTTTTTGGTTCTCTTACTATGTTTTTTAATGTGGGGTATACATTTAAGTTGAGCCTCTATTATGGTGACCTATTAGACCTATTTTACCCCTCTATAAAATACAGAAAATGATAGATCTGACTTAGCAAGTGCATGCAAACATCAATTACAGTAGTTTAGTACAAGGTTTTCACAGGTTAAAGTCAAGTAGTCAGGGCAAAGAATACTTTGAGCCTGCTCAAAGTTACTTCAGTGCAAATTACAGTGAAGTCAATGGAACAAGGCTGGCGCTTCCACTAGGCGACCCTAGGCAGTCGCCTAGGGCGCCAGGATTTTGGGGGCGGCATTTTGCTGCCCTCTGTGGCGGCGGCAACTCCCTGGCGGCAAGAAAAGCGGCCGCCAAAATGCCGCCGAGAACACAGCTTCACAGGAGCAGCCGCCGCCGCTACTGAGCGAAGGTGAACTGCTACCACGGGCGGGGGGCTGGCTGCTGCGGGGGGGTGGGGAGCAGCCGCGGGGGGGATGACTGCCGTGGGGGGGGGAGCCGCCACGGGTGGGGGGTTAGCCGCTGCGGGCTGGGGGTGTGGGGAGCTGCCACAGGTGGGGCAACTGCAGTGGGCGGGTTGGGAGCCGCCGTGGGCGAGGCAACTGCTGTGGGCGGGGGGCTGGCTGCCGCGGGGGGGTTAGTTGCTGCGGGCGGGGGGCTGGCAAACTGCCACGGGCGGGTGGGGAGCTGCCGTGGGCTGGGGTGGCGTTAGCTGGGCAGGGGGGAGGGGCGGGCGCAAGGTGGAAGTTTCGCCTAGGACGCAAAACTTCCTTGCACCGGCCCTGCAATGGAATTATACCAATATACAACTAGTGCACATGAGTTGGGCCCTTTTATAATCCTCCTGTAGTTGATGATAACCAGTGGAATCCTGGTTGTTGTTTTTTTTGTTTTTTTTTTACAAAAGTTCCCTAGGGCCAGATTCTGCTCCCATTGCTCACAAAGAAAGGTTCTCATACAAAAAGGCCCTGGCCTGCTTCTGTTGAAGTCAATGGGAGTTTACTATTAACCTCAGTCAGGATTTAGTCACAGTTTTATATGTATGCCTCATTCTGTTTTGTTCCAGATCAGTTAAAAATGTAGCATATTCCTTTTCACTTCTCTCTTGCTTCCTCATATTTTGGTGGCGTTTCCTCTCCCCATTCTCTGGTATTGGAAGCTAATGAAACCATTTTAGGCCTAATCTTAAGCAGTCCTTTCGGGGAATTTCCTAGGGTGCCAGATATTTGGCTCATGTTTTTTCTGTATCAGGTATGTTACTCTGCAAATATTTTGTTGCTATCTGGACAGTTGAGTAAGAGAGATATTTCACAACTTGTCCCCCACCAACATGAAAAACTCATCAATAAATAAAATGCCTTTGAGCTGTTAGGATCAAGTGACCATGGTTTGATTAATATTTAAATCACTAGCTAATATCTTCTGCAGTGATTCTCAAACTGCAATTCGTAGTATGCTTGGTGCTGGCTAGTTGCATGGTGCTGGCTCTCTCCCTTGTTTCCAGATGCTAAGTCATATTAAAAGAAGATAAAAATCCATTAGCTATTTTCTTAGTGTTATTTTTCCATGTAGTTATTGTAACAAAGTTGTTGGGGTTTTGGGTGGGTGGTGTGTGTGTGTGTGTGTGTGTGTGTGTGTGTGTGTGTGTGTGACACCAAATGCAGAGTAGGTGGTACATGCAATCCTGAATGGGGTATGGGTGGGTGACAAGACCGTCTCTTCATTATTAATTATGGGACAGTCTGATCTCCTATGTACATCAGCTGTTTTGAGAAGAGCCTCCACGCAAAGCGAAGGACCAAATAGTAAATTAAGGATGGTTTTTTTCAAAAGGGCCCTAGTGTAGTCAAGTGCCCAGCCCCGTTTTGACTTTCTACCCCTCATTAGTCTCCACACTGCTAATAGTCTTTCAGATGTACCTCTTAGGCTAGGTCTACACTAACCCCCCCTGTCGAACTAAGATACGCAACTTCAGCTACGTTAATAACGTAGCTGAAGTCGAAGTATCTTAGTTGGAACTTACCTGTGGTCCAGACGCAGCGCGCAGGCTCCCCCGTCGACTCCGCCTGCTCCGTTCGCAGAGCAGGATTACCGGCGTCGACGGGGGAGCACTTCCTGGTTCGATTTATCGCGTCTAGACAAGACGCGATAAATCGAACCCAGAACATCGATCCCGCGCCTCCGACGCGACGGGTAAGTATAGACGTACCCCTAGTTAAGTGCTAACTCTGTTTTTGCTCATTCTTGAGTCTCGTTGACTTCAAGTAAGTCAAGAGTGAATTAGCATTTCAGGATTTGGCCTGGTAATAGGAAAACTAAAGTTAGCCAAACTCTCCCTGTTGCTATCAATGTTTTCCTTTCTTGTCATATGCTGTTTTGTTCTCTGCTTTTCTTATTCTGGAGATTGCAGAGTACCCTTATTAGTCTTGCTAACACTACTCTGATTGATTTAGTGAATGTCTCTGGAGTTAATGGTATCTGTTCCTTCACATACAAATACAACACTTACATACTTTTAATTTTGTCTTGCCAAATCAAGCCTATATTTTGAATTCATTACCATCCCCAGGAGTTAGTAATTTTTCTGCGCTACCTACAAATACCTGCTGTGTTGTAATTTTCTTGTCACACAAGCTTCCAAGTCAAACTAATTTCAATCACCTTCTAATTTTATTTGTAATAGGCCTAAGTCCTAGCACATATTAATTTCATGTTCTTTTCAACTTTATGCATCCCTTTTTAGATTTTTCATTTTTCTTGTTTGTATCTACTTTGATTATTTAAGCAAAGAAAAAAAAATCAGTAGAAAAAAAACCCTTTAAAACAGCCTGTAAAAAGTTATGTTTTTCTATAAAGCTAATAACTATACAGTGGGGAGGAGGGAGGGAATTTGTATCTTGTGATTAGTTACAGAATACATTTTCTCTCTCCTGTTTACACTCTTGTTCACTGTTGCCTATTCACATTTTTTACGTAGATACGAACCTACCAAATGCTCTGGGTTGGTATGACCTTGCCATCTGGATGGGGTATGTCTGTATTGCAGCTGGGAGATGTAATTCCCATCTTGGGTAGACATACACATGCTATCTCTGCCCAAGCTAGTCTGTTTACAAATAGCAGTGTGACTCTGGTGGCACAGGCAGTGGCATAGGCCAGCCAACCTCATCCGAGATCCTATGTATTTATTTGGGTGGCTAGCGAGGAAAAAACCCTTAGCTTTTAACTTAGAGATGGATAAAATCTTGGTCACCCTTAGTCATCAGTTGGAGTAAAGCCTCCACTGTAACTAAGGGTAGTAAAAGTTCAGCAACACATAATTCAGGTTTGGGGCTACCCTGTTCATTGCACAGATTGCAGATTCATCATGCACCACCACTTTCCTTGTGCTGCAGTTTATGTGGTGCAAGGAGTCCTTCCTGATACCACAATATATTTATTATTAATATAGAACAAAAGCAACTTCAGGAAACATCCCAATAATATTTGTGTTTGTTTTAACAGAAGGCTTGATTTCAAGTTTTTATTATTTAGATAGGACCATTAATGCACAGTTTTCTATTGATGTAGAAATAAAAGATACATGGAAGTGACGTTCCTGCTCCGAAGAATTTACTGTCTAAAATCAGTCTAGCAACTGTGATGTGTTTAAGAATATTTCTCCTTCTTTTTAGTGGACAACCCATTCCCAGGGTGGAGTACACAGCCGAAGAAATTAAAACTTGGGGGACAGTATTCAGGGAACTCACTAAACTCTATCCCACTCATGCTTGTCGTGAATATTTAAAAAACTTCCCTTTGCTGACCAAGTACTGTGGATATAGAGAGGATAATGTACCGCAACTGGAAGATGTTTCTATTTTTCTTAAAGGTAAGGTTCATGTTTGATTTTTGAATAGCCATGATGTCATGGAAAAATTTTGTCTTCTCTCAGGACCTGATCCAAAGTTCACTGCATGGAAGAACCTCCATTGACGTCCGTGGATTTAAATCAGGCTATTAGTCAACACATAGTCTCTGGTTGCAGTGTTTTCCACAGCAGAGAAATTGTTGGAGTGAGTGATAGTTAGGGTGACCAGATCGCAAGAGTGAAATATCAGGACACATTGGCTGAGGGGAGTGTGTGGCGGGGGAGACAGGCACACGTGCACAACCCCAACCATGAGAGCCATGAGAGGGGGCACACAGCCCTAGGAAGCTGCAAGAGGGGTTGTACTGCCTGCCCTGGGTAGGCTCAGCATGTGCAGAGGCAGATGCCTCCTTTCCTTGGCTCTGCCATGAGCAAGGTGGACCGGTCTGCACACGCTGTGCTGGGGAGGAGGATGCAGCCTCTGACACTTACCTGCCGGCCGCTTCCTGGAAGGAGGTGAGCAGCAGGAAGGGCGGGGCCGGCCAGGGGCAATGGGGCATGCATGGCATGGCCAGAGGCACACTGGTTCACCTGACCCTGTGCTACCAGCATGCCCCTTCCTGTTGGGGGTGGGCCCATGCTGCGGGACACAGCTCCCCTGCTCAGTGCCCCCTGGATCCACTATGCCTTGCACCCCCTGAACCCACTATACCCAGAGCCCCCTCCCACAACAAATGCACAGTGTTGTGTACACCACCATCGCTGCCCAGCACCCCCCCACCCACAGCCCCACCACAGCTGCCCAGCACCCCACACACAACCCCCCCAACTCACTAGTTTCCCAATACACACAGATTTCCCCTCCCTCCCTTCTTCCCTCCCAGTGCCCTTCCCCACAGCCCCACCACCACAACTACACACTGCCCCACACAGACCCCCCACTGCCCAGTGCCCTGACACACACAGAACTCCCCCACTGCCCAGCACCCCCCAACAGGCCCCCACTGCCTGGAACCCCAAAACACAAACCTCCCCCACTGCCCAGCGCCCTCCACACACCTCCCAGACACTCACCATCACACCCTGCCCCCTTCCCTGGCCACACTCACCAGCTCTGCTGGGAGGTCTCTGGCTCCTAGGGTCAGAGCTGGGAGGGGAGTCTCCAGACTCTCCACGTGCTGCGCCCGCCACAAGCACGAGCTCGGAGGCTCCCATTGGCCGGGAAAAGCGCCAATGGGAGCTGCCGCGGAGCGGGGCTTGGGGGTAGCAGCAGCACGCAGAGAGCCCCCCCCCCAAGAGCCAGAGGGACCTGGGGGCGAGGTGGGGAGTCCCGACCGGCGGTGCTTACCTGGGGTGGCTCCCGGCCCGGGAAGCATCTGCAGGAGGTCTCCGCGGCTGCCGCGTGCTGCGCCTGCAGGGGCGGGGCAGCGGGACTTGCAGGCGCCGGCCTACGGGAGTGGGCAGATAGTCCCCCCCCCCCCCCCTCCCCGCCCTGCCCCTGCAGCACGTGGAGACCTCCTGGCCAGGGCTGCCTGCTGCCTCTGTGCCTGCCAGGCGGCTGTGGGTTGGGGGCGGGGGCTATCTGCCCGCTCCCGGCAGCCGGCGCCTGCAAGTCCCGCTGCCCCGCCCCTGCAGGTGCAGCACGCGGCAGCCGCGGAGACCTCCTGGCCAGCGCTGCCTGCTGCCTCTGTGCCTGCCAGCTGCCCTGCAGGCTCCTGCCAACGGGCGGGTGCCAGGAACTGCCCCGGCAATGCCGGAAGAAGCAGCGAGTGGTGGCTGCGGAGCTGCGGTCCTCTCCAGTCGGACGTCCCGATATCGGGACAAAGGGCGTCCCGACCGATGTAAGGTCGGGACGCGGGACAAGTCCCCTAAAATCGGGACTGTCCCGATAAAATCGGGACGTCTGGTCACCCTAGTGATAGTTGTTTTAATAGGAATGTAGGAAGTTCAGAGAGGTGGCTGGGTAGTACACCTAAATGAGTTTGCACGCTACACATCATATACAATTATATTGGAGGTAGAGGAAGGGCTTGTGGTGTGACACGGGTGGTGAGCATAGATAGCTGTGCTGTTGTAATGAACACACTGAAGGAACACTGCTTCTCCTGTTGCTCCTCCTAGTGGGGAGGAAGAATGAAATGTTGAGATAGTAGAATATAAAGCTGGCTTCAGGCATCTTCGTTCATTACATTGTCTGTATCTATGCCAAGGGTTGCAGATAGTGGGAATGCACTTGTCCAGATGTGTTTGAATATTCCCAAATGAACTTTGCAGGATTCTAGTACAATTTTGAAGTTCTGGTTTTGGAGTGGCAGACCCATTTTATATACTTATCTAGGTCCCTGTGCTGCAATGAGCTCCACGTAAACAGGGCTCCACACAGGTGCAGAGGTTCTCCTTCAGGGAATTTCCTTGAATGATCAAGGCCTAAATGATTATTTGCTTTTGAAAAAGCCCTTCTTCCCATCTCTGATGAAAACATGCCTTGTATGAAAGGAGAAGATGCAGATGTTGAGCCCTCTAGTGGCTTGCCCTCACGGTTCAGAGCAGTCTGTCAGTTCTAATTCTTTCATTGTCCATTCTCCTCAAAGATCTCTTGAGAACTTCAGGGGCTGGAACATGCTGCTGTCTCTTGCAGCAATCCTGGGAGCTCAAGTGTATAATATCCTACAAATCTTTATAAAACGAAAATCTTTTGTGCTATAAGTGCCATACAAAAAAAGGTAAGGAAGAGTGGTGTCCTAAATGTATATGGAAGAATTTTAACTTAAAATAAACTAACTGTTTGGTATGAAAGAATAACCTTATCCATTCCCTTCTTCCCTGCTACATGCTTACCTCTTGTTTATTCATTCAGCAACAATTGGCTCATTGCTTTTTGAGTTTGGTCATATCTTCCTAAGTCACTCCTATATTGTTCTCTTGGTCTGAGGGAATGGAGCTGAAGCATCATGATTCTCTTTTTCCTAACGAGAAGATAGAAACAGCAACAGAGTTACAGAAATACACTTTCAGACCAGTCAAAGCAGCCACATTTTTTGTGGAAACTGAACTTGGAATATTTTCCTGTAAACACCTTGAAAACAGCTGCTAATGAGTAGAGAGAGAACTTGGGAAAGAACTGGCCTGTTCAAAGTCACTGTGAGTTTGAAATAACTCCCCTATAGGTCTAATCTGACAAAGGAATGCATTATTAAATGTAAAAATGAGCATCTGATATATTCATGTCACCATATGTTTATTTAAATAATTTATAAGGTAGTACTTTAAATGTATGATTAATTTTTTTATATAGTTTAATTTCAGTAAAGGTGATTTACATTGTATTTCACAGAATTCAGCTTCTGTGTTGGAAAATATTCTATTATTCTTGTTTGGTGCCATACATAAAAACAGATACTTCATGATGTTATTACTCACTATAGACTTCTTTTCTAGTAAAAGTTCTTAAACAAGCCATGAATTACTTCAAGCTGTTTTAATTAAGAGTATTTTAGCAGTGCAAGGTGGGTGAAAATAGTATAGCATTTTTGGTCAAGGTTTTCAGTGCCTTGTTTCAGACAGAATAAATAACTACAAATCCTTGCTTGCTCTCAGGTGGTGATGTATCCAATTTGGTCTTTTCACTGTCTCCTCCACTTTAGAAAGGTCTGGCTTCATGGTGAGACCAGTTGCTGGATATCTATCTCCTCGAGATTTTTTAGCAGGATTAGCCTATAGAGTTTTTCACTGCACTCAATATGTACGGCATGGCTCTGACCCTCTCTACACGCCAGAACCGTAAGTATACCTTGTCCTATTCATTTGTTATTAAAATCAACTATAACTAAAACTTAATTTTCTAAATTTTCGTGTTGATTCAGCCCTTTCAACGATCCACCTCATTTCCCAGAGTCCAGTGGAGAACCTTTGCACAAAGTATGAAATCTTTTCTCTAGTGGAATCAATGGCAGAACTCTTATTGACATAAGTGGAGTGAGAATTTCACCCAAAGTTGTTTTTTTTTTTTACTTGGGCTTTGTGGTTGGTTTGAGGATTTGGCATATGTTGTTTGTAGGGCTGGTTGAATTTTTTCCCATCTCAACTGTTTTTGATGGAAAATTTGGGTTTTCAACTAAATACATTTTTTTCTCAAAGTGTCTGCAGAAAATTTCAGGTTTTTTTGGTCTACAAACCAAATGCATGAAAACCAAAACCAATTCTCCCCTCTCCCCAAGTGTTTGGCCAAAAACTGAAATCTTTTAACGTAGATATAACACCCTGATGCCTCATGGGAGTTGTAGTTTGGGTATCTCATGTTCCCGTTTTACTCTATGTGCTGGACTCCCCAACCTGACTTCATTTCTCATACACGTCAGGCATGGTATTCCATGATGCACTGCCTCCCAGAGAGGGGACTGTGGAGCAATATGGGAGATGTAATCTGATCAGAGAACCTGGGCCATAGAAGAGACTGGAGTGTGAAGCTCTCAAACTATGACTTCAATGAGGCACCACACCAGCATTTTCAAGTTGAAATGTTTGGGTTTTGGATGAAATATATGGGGGGTTGATTTTTCACTGAAAACTCTTTATATCCTTTAAAAAATTCCAACTAGCTCCTCTAGAATTTTTTTTTGTATTAAATGTTTCATGTTCTATGCAAGTAAATAATTGAATAGTAATTCCATCAAGGGACACTGCTGACTTCATAAACCATAAAGGCCATGTTTGAGCAGTTTACCAGTTATCAAATATCTAACGTGAAATGATAGCCTTTCTTTATTCAGTATGTACCATTTTGGTGTATTTTATTTTTGTATAATATATGGCAACAAAAACCAAAGCCAAAACTTATACAAATGAGTTAATATCTGTAGCCTTAATCCTTCAAAAACTTAAGCCCATGCATAACTTTGCTCACAAGAGCATATCCATTGAAGCCCTGGGAAAATATCTTAAAATATAAATCCAATAATCTAGCTGCATTTTTTTGTACTTTACAGTTTTTGTACGTTACAGTATATCTAAAAATAATGTAATGTACTATCATAGTGGGAATCACCAGTTGGCACTGTTACACATCATGCTAGAAGTTCTTTTTCTTACGGTGGGAGCTTTGTACAGTATTTGAAGAAATGCTGGATTGTTAGTTTTATAATGCGGTATCTTTTGGGGGAAGCTGTGGCTAGCGTCAAAGGAATTTGCTCTCTACCTAATCTCTCTAATGAGTCAGTTCTTGAGGCAGAGCTGATGCAAAGAAAAACTGAGCATTGGTGTTTTGGCTGAGACTCCTGAAAAAGGGGATTGATTGCATGCTGGTTGACCACCTCTGGGTATATAAGGCATACTCTGCTGCGCAGTTCAGACCATGGTGGTCATGAATAGCAGTGCGCACCAAAGTACTCTGCTGTAACTCCCCCATATACCTACTGTGGGTGTGAACTAAAAGGTACCTACTCTGCATTAATGTAATCCTGTGTGAAGAAGACTGTTAATGAGAACTAGGAACCTTTTAGTTTGCACCTTCAGCATGCACACCAGGAGAGTTACAGTGCAGCAGTTTGGTGCACACTGCTATTCACGCCCTCCCATAGTCCAAACTGCAGGGTAGTGTAGATGAATCCTTAGCATAAATAAACAAACTGCTCTAAGAAAATACTAGACTCTACTACACTGATCTTTCCAATGGGAAGACACCTGCCAAGCCTCAAAATCTGCTAACACTCAGCAGAGGAGTGTTGATATTTATGAAGTAAAAACAACCGGAGAATATTCTTATCCAATGCAAGGAGATTTATGAGTGTTATCCCAGTAAGTGCAAAGGCCCTGAGCCAGCAAATGCGTTAAGCATGTGTGTAACTTTGCTCACATGAGCTGTCCCTTTGGCTACTATATTTATGGTATCAATACTTAGTTTGATACAGGCTCTGAACTGTGCAGTAAATCTTAGGAATTAGGTCGTAATATGTAATAACTAGGGTGGCCAGATGGAAAGTCCGGTCGAAAAGGGGACCTGATGGTGTCCAGCTAGATCAACTGACTGGACACCCAAAGTCTGGTTACTGCCAGCAGGGGAGGCAGGGAAGCACCAGGTCTTCACTTGTGCCAGCTCTGTCTCAGACAGGGCAGCCCCCTACCTGCATCGGGCAACTGCAGCTCCCAGCCCTGGCTCCACAGACGAGTCCCTCCCGACCCATGCAAGGAAGAGGGGAAAAGCAGTGAGTGATGGAGGAAGGGGGGGAAAGAGGAGCGAACAGGGGGTGGGTCCTCTGGGGGAAGGACAGGACCGGGGCCTCAGGGAAAGAGGGGGGGGGCAGCGGGTGAGATCTGGGCGGGAAGAAGCAGGGCGGGGGCGGGTCCTCGGGGGGAAGAGGAGGTTTTGGCACTTCTGCTCGAGTGTTTGGTTTTTAAATATTACAAAGTTGGCAACCCTAATAATAATAGAAATTCTTATGATAAACTGCCCATTCCTGGTGTCCTAAGAGTCACTGTAGTAATGCTAGTGAAATTTAAATGATTACTTTTGTTTCTGAATTTAATGGGAAATCCTTATTGCTTTGATGGCTCCAAGCATTAGAACTATATAAATTATAAAGGTACAGTAATAGCATTTGAAACACTGATAAGAAGCTAATTATAAAAAGGAACTTTATTCTTTTTGTGCAAATCTCTTTGCTCTAAAATAATACAATTTCAGAAAAATGAATAGCAAAAAATGATAATGTTAACTTTGTCTGATTTTCATAAGATTTTGCATACAGCAGATACTCTGAAAAACTGAGGACAAAATTCGGGCTCCATTAAAGACAATGACAAAACTCATGTTGACTCCAATGGGGAGAGGATTTCACCCTTAATATTCACCCTTTTTCAGTACAGTAATTGCAGTGCCCTGCTCTCTCTTATTTGACGTATGGAAGCATATTGCGGTTTGTTGCAGGTATCTGAGGCCGTGAATGTTGTATTTGAATAAGATCACCCTGATGAAATGGCTGCCATTGATTTTAATGGGCTTTGGATCAGGCTTCCCACCCACACTGCAGAGCCAGGTGCAAATTAGGGAATTCACTTTGCTTGATTTTTATCATCACTATCTGCATTTTAAAACATTTTCTTTCCTGGTTTTATGATATTTCTACTACCTTCATAGAACTATATGGATTTACTCTGCTGGCCAATTTGCTCCTATAAAAATCTTTCACGGTGAAAATTGTATTACTGAAATCTTTTCCTCTCAATGTGTATGAATAAATTAAAGCCACTTAATTATTTTTCAAATAGCACAAAACAAAAGAATTGAGTCTGGTAGTTAAGAAAAGAGTTATATTGTTTAGACTATCTATAAAGGACCAGACTTGCAGGGAAATCCATGAGACTGTTATGACCATTCCAAACATCAGTAGATGATTCTGACTGCAGGGTACTTTTTTTTTTTTTAAAGGCAACTGCCTGTAACATCACATGTAAAAAAAATTTTTTTTCCCACAGAGAAATATATAAGCCAAAAGTGGGGTTGGGAGGAGGGGAACCTTCCTCCTCCTCTTGCTAATGTAGCAAATCGGATAGGGCTAGATTATGTCTACCCTTTTGTGGGTGTGCAAGGATGTAAAGGGTGCAAACAGCCTCTCATCAGACCTGTTGCCACGTGCATGGCTAGTCCATGTGCAGTGCTAGTCCTTGTATTCTCTTGTAGTATAGACAACAGTATTCGCTTGTCCAGCGCGGGCAGTTAGGGTTAGAAAGGGGTCAAGGTTCTGCACTGGCTGGCAAAGCTAGACTGGTATGTTGGGGACAGGGCTAGACTTGTGCTGCTTCCTGACATCAGTGACCCCTTGGCACAACAGTATCTCTATGGGCTTCTGCTCATCACAGGCCTTGGGTCTTTGGTGCAGCCCAGAGTCCTTCAGTATGGACCTTGGCATGGCCCTCAATGTATTAGGATCTCTATCAGCCTTCAGAACCCTCATTAATCAGTTCAACAGTGTCTCAATGCATCATTGAAATGGAGCAGCCCTTGGCTCATCAGACGAGGTCTCAGTAGGCCTTTGATACTTTAGTGACTTGAGGCATCAGAGCTTTTGTGTCTGTCAGGCCCTTGGTAACTCTGGTGGTGTCCATTGCCCAGTACCTTAGAGATGCCCTAGGTGAGTTGTCATTATTCTGAAGCCTTAGAACCTTGACAAATTAATGCCTCAGACCAACACATGAGGCCTCTGTGCATAGTTATCTCTGGGCAAAAAAGGCCTTAGTAGGTCCTTGATGTGACAGTAACTCAGAGTCTCACATTGCATTGGGATCCTAACACCACTATTGATGCCCTGGCCTGTGGCACATTAAGATCTTCTTCCATAATAGCCACAGCCTATCACCACCATGAAGTGGAGCTCTCAGCTCAGCTCTGTATGCTCCGAATGGCCCTCATGCATCTACAGAGTCTTGGCACTTCAGTGCCTATGTCGGGACACATCAGCACTTCAGAATAATCCCGACATCTCTATTAAGAGTTAGCATTTTAGGGCTTTAGAGAGCTCTGGGTGCTTAAGCTTCTCTTTTGCAGTTATTTCAACTGTTTTGGCTTGGCATTTTGATAGGGTGACCATATTTCCCTATGCTGAATACTGGACACCTAGTAAAATTACTCGTATTCAAGTGAGTTCAAGAGCAATCAATCATACAAACATTTAAACTAACATCAAGTTTATTGAGCTCCTCTTAAAAATAAATAGATTATTTTTATTTACCTTCGACAAAGGGTCCTGTGGCACCTTATAGACTAACAGAGGTATTGAAGCATAAGCTTTCGTGGGTGAATACCCACTTCTTCGGATGCAAGCAGTGGAAATGTCCAGGGGCTGGGCGGGAAACGCTGGGAGGTAGGCGGAGGAGCGGGGACGCAGTGCGCTCATGGGTGGAGGGGAGCTTGGCAGCCCTGGAGCACCCATGGAGTCGGCACCTATGGCCACAGCCCCTCTGCCAAGGATTGGTATATCACAGCTTCAGAATGAGCAGGCATTGCTTTTGGGCCCTGCTTCACTGGCACCTCTGAAAGATTGTGATGATTTGGAGCCTTCTTTAAGGCAATGAACTTTGGCACCTGGATGGAATTAGTTCAGCACTTACTTTGGGACATGATGCTTCAGCAGATGGTTGTATCACCTCTATTGGCTGCATCGGTGCATCCTTTGCAGGCAGGTTGCACTAGTTGAGGGGACAAAGGGTGCCAGGTGGCTTTCTAGGGAGCTTAGCACTGAAGTCCTTCTTTTCAATAAGAGGTACCGTGGGATATTGTCTTCCTTATGGAGCAGTCTCTCCTGGACATTGAGTTTCAGAGATTCCTGTTGGGTCTGTGCATTAGTGCCTCTGGCTGTTTTCATGGCCTCCCACTGGATCTGATAGTCTGTTCCTGACTCTAGAAATAGTAAGGGCCTCAATCTTGATGGTTGCTTCTGTATATTCCATTACCTCTTCCATCCCTCATTGCTCGCTTGTTCATGCTGCAGCTGTCATCTGGGAAATGAGGTGGTCAGACTTTGGTGCTTTAATCACACTGACCTGGGATATCGTAGGAAACAGAGGGAGATTAGGATTGCTAAAGCAGCGAATGTTCTGCCTTTGGGGAAACATGAGTAACTGTGCATCTCAGACGTGGAATTCTCTTCATGGTGTATCTCTGCTTTACCTCATATTTACATCAGGGTAATGACTCTTCCAATGTCTCCTACTGCTTTTGGCCAGCTCTATTATATGTGTTTTGTATTTGTAGAGCAGAAATGGTGGGCTGTCATTGTGGACTGTGTGCATCCATATTCCTGCATAGAGTTCAGCTGACCTGGTGGTAATCTAGAAATCAGATTAGTTCATGTTCAGCTCCCCAATTTGCCAATTTCTTCTGTAGGGATAGCTGTAGTGCTCAGAAGAAAGTAACATTTCAAGGTGGTACTCAATGCAAGGCTTTTCTAGAACATTGTTCAGTTGGCCAGGAGACATCACCAGTCTGGTTTTGCAAGCAGTGAATGCTCAGACCAGGCTATGAATGTTGGGTATTAAGGCTGCAACTATATTCATAATGCCCAGGGCATATTTCCATGTTGTCATAGGACAGTGTATACAAATAAAATAGATATAAGGAAAGTGAGATTGCCTAATTCTTTTGTATCCTATAACTAGCCAGTCATGTACATGCATAGCATTACATAACTAGAGACCTATGATTGTCTCACTAGGAGCAATAGTGAGTGGGGCAGTGTGAATACAGCTTGTCCAGCCAATACTGAGTTATGCTGTTGTGACTGAGGACATCTGGGATAACAGGCCACAAAATGCAACTGAATCAATGAACGCTTGGGGGTGGGGGAGAGGAGTGGAGAGAGTAACAAAAATGTTAACGTTATTTTGTGTGAAAACAGGAACTACTTTCTACCTGGGGACAGAAGCCACATATTTCTTAGTGACGAATAGTGCTTACGAATAGGAGCCTTTAAATTAAATAGAGTGTTGTTTTTTCTTTTTGTGATTTATCTGAAATGTCAGATTCTGTGTCATTTAGCACAAAACATACCTTATAAAAGACAAATGGGATGATTTTGGATAGAAAGCAAAAACCTGACATTCTCTCACTCCCTTTAAAACATTTGTTTACAGCTACAATAACAAAAGAAACCTCTTTAAAGAGACAAAAGGAAAGGAAATGTCAGATTAGATTTTAAATTGAACTTTACTACACCAGGTCCATTATTTTTTGGAAACAAATATACTGAACATTCTCATAACTGTGTAAGAGCTTTTTTAGATGCGGTACATACTCTCTTTATTTGTGGATATGTTATTGTGGTTTTGTGGTGACTCATATTGTACCTCCAGTTGTGGACTGTAACAGATCCATGGCTGAGCGAATACCAAGCCTTTTTGAAACTGCAGATTCTCTGCTTTGGCTAAGCTGTGTTGAGTGCAAAACTGAAGAAGGGTGCAAAAGTGACTTTAAGCCCCTAATCCTGGAGCCAACCCAGTGCCAGTACACTTCCCATCACAAACCAGAGCGGCCTGAAGCTATTTCAGCAGCTGAGGATCATCTAGGTGCAGGGACCTCCTGTGCTGCAGCTGAGACAGGAGGTGCTGTAGGAGCTGTGATGGCGGTTCTGTACCCCCTGAAGATTCCCTAGTTGTGGGGGATCCTCAAATGGCCAGTTAAGAGAGGTTTACGCCACTAGCGACACAAAGCAGGCTGGGAATCTGACCCATTATATTTTATGGTCTAAATTTCAATATGGGATCTCGGTGTGAGTGTGTGTTCATTCACTTGTGCCCAGCAAAAGGATACAAACAGAAAGAGGACAATTTCACAACCATATTTTTCAACCTCAAATAACAAAACACAGAGCTCGAGAGCTGAAGCCAAGAGAGTTGAGACTTTTTTTTATTTTTGTAGTGCTGGGTTCACTCCACTTGGGCAGAAATGGTGAAAATTGTATCAGTGGGTGGGCTTGATTTTCTTTTCTTTTGGGCAGTTAGGTCTTTGCTGCCCTCTTAGCCTAGTTACACAGTGCTCAGACCCTTACTGACAACTTGATAGCGATTGGTGAGGTTAAGGGGGAAGTGGGGATAATCGACACTTAGATTGTAAGCTCTTTGGGGCGGGGGATGTCTTTTCTCTGTTTGTACAGCGCCTAGCACAATGGGGACCTGGTCCATGACTGGGGCTCCGAGGTGCGATGGTAATATAATGAATAACTTAATCTATTTATTTTTAAAAGCAAATACATTCATCTACATAGAGCTGTATACATTTGAATGTGTTGGTACTGCACTAGAAATATTTAATTGTAATAATATTAATGGTACATATACATTTGAGGGGCAGTAACCGTGCATAGAATGGCTTGTATCAAACTGCTCTCAGTGATAATATATTAGCTAATGCTATTTCTATATGTGTAACATTCTCTTCTCCTTCTAATTCCTATCAGAGATACGTGCCATGAACTCCTGGGGCATGTGCCTCTACTTGCTGATCCCAAGTTTGCTCAGTTTTCACAAGAAATAGGACTGGCCTCACTGGGAGCATCTGATGAAGAAGTTCAGAAACTAGCTACTGTGAGTCAATCACTGCATCTTTTCCCTGACTTCTGTTTCTCTTTGGTTACTAAAGTGAAGAGTTGTCTAATGGCTTCTAAAATGTATTCTTCAGTTTTCAGATGACGACTGTGCTGTTACAATTACAAGGCCTTATATAGCTCCTATTGAAGTCACTGATATTTTCCCATTGTCTTTAATAGGAGCGGGAACAAGCATATGGTCACTGGATGCTTTGTAACACTCTAATATTTCTATGTTGTACTACCTAATGTCAAGGTTTAGTTAACATTGATGATTCCTGTTCCAGGTCTGGAAACAAAGCAACTAAGACATTTTTAGGGAAAATGTCTTCCTTTGTATGTGCGTGCAGCTAAGTTCTCCTAAATGGGAGCTGTGTGTGTATATATGGGAGCTGATGTGGCCCTTAGTGGTACCACTGTCTGTCTCCCTCTTTCTGATCTGTTTTGAAGGTGTGCAATATAATATAGTATATGATGGACTAATGAATTTAGAATGAATGTGTTTTTCTGATACTCCCCCTAGGGCACGTCTAATAACAAGATGATTTGATCCACTTTATAGCTTGGTTTTAATTTACTGTACCCTTCATTTTTTATCCTTATAAAACAAATACTATAAATAATTTTGTAAACCACTTTCTTCAGATAACTCAACAGACATGAATATTTTCAATATCTAAAAATTCCATATGCAGTTGAACCTGCAAGAGAACTTTAAATAGGCAGAAGGTAAATGCCCAAGTTAGAATTTAGCCAGGCAACTGGAAATAACACCCTCATTCCTGTGAGATATGTAATGGGATTTTAATGGCCACAAAAGATCAGGACCTTGGCTTTCATCCTCTTGTGAAAGATGACACGTGAGAGGTAAGAGTGCCTAGTGAATCACCAATACCATTTAGCAATCATTGCCTCTTTGGAAGCGGTCAGTCCTTCAACGTTTATGGAGAGAACAGATAGCACTAGTCTCAAGGAGGACTCTTGGTGTCCAGGCTTGGATGCAAGTTCTGGTCATTGACGTCTTCCTTTGTTTTGTAGCGTCACAGTAATAAGAAATGGGAAAGTGGTAGTATGATATAACACCAATATTGAGTCGACTGAAGTCACAACAAAGTTTTCTTGCCATCATTAAACTCCTCAGATTGTCACCAAGGGCTCAGTTATGGCAAGAGTAAAGAACGAACCTGCAGACAATGTGCTCCAGCTCCCACCAGTTGAGTGCATATCACCCAGTGCAGATCACCCCTGGATTATATGGTGTTGCCTTAATCGACTCCACACTAGAGTTGGCCAGTCTAGAGACTTGATCATCAAGTGGGGCTACATCACTGGTCCCGATATCTAAGACTGTGGCAGAGAGTCTCAAAATATGAGCTATGTCCTCTGAAAACAGCTGCTTGAGCATGAATGCTCTTTCAGTGACCTGCCAAAGTACCATGATCGAGTAGTCGTATCTGTACGGGTGTGGTGGGAAGCAGTATGAGGACACGACAACAAGAAGACCAATACCACACTCTTTCTGCAGCTCCTAAAATTTGCCTTGTGATCTCCCATACAGGGAAAAATCTTTCACACACACATTAATGATGTGTAGGATCAGGATGTGGGAGTTTACATGAGGGCAGGTGGAAAGAATAGGACCTTCTACCGCTCAGCAGTCAGCATGGGGAGGCAAAGAGAACAGCTTTCATTTTATCCATTAAATCACATCCAGGTTGCTATTAATTGACTTTTACAACAACATTTTGTCTCATTTCCATCCTCGGTTAAACATATGAAAACAAAGTGAGCTGCAGAATATCAGCCAAAGATCTAAGACAGAAAACACAATGAGATTTCAACTAGGCAGCTTCAAAGTAAATACTGAAACATATGAACTGACCTAGAGCATGCATACTAATGTGACTAGAGTAACATGCTGAAGCAAGTAACCCATTCTCATGACCTGCTTCAAAAGATAATGAGATTAATAGCTGAGACATCACTGAGAAGGAGAATGGCTTTAGGAAGAGAGGAAAAAAACTCAGGAATTTAGATCAGAAATGGGGAAGTTTATTACAGGTGATTTCCTAATACATGTTTTCATGAACTTAAAGTGAGGTTCTGCTCTGAAAAGCAACTGTGTAAAAATGGCACCTTCTTACTCAGCAGATTTACTCAGTGTGTGTATTACAGGCAAAAATAAGTTTATTGATTTTTTTTGTACTCCCATTCGTCCTGCAGCGCTAACACAGCTGAGAGAATGCGAGTGAGATTCTATTCCTTGTACATCAACAGAATTGTTCACTAAGTCCCAGTTAGTTACTCACCCGTGCATGCCCATAAAAGTCAGTGACACTGCACTGGTGTGATTGAGAGCATATTTTAAAGACTGATATTTTATAGGTGTCAGTGTGAAAATGGTTTCTCTTTTGAACCTTTATTAGTGGTGGTGCTGCATGAGAAGGCAAGAATTCAGCTTAACTCTAAGCTCTCAGGTGGTATTTGAAGTTCTGGCTGCTAGAAAAAGCCTCTTTATTTGTAAGCTGAGCATATTTATGTTATGAATCCTTGAGAGAAAATAAATATCGAAAGAGGCCCACAAGGTCATTTTTACAGTCATTTTTCAGAGTGGATTTTCTCTTTAAGAAATTCTGGGGAGGGAGGAAACCAATAAATTTTCCACAAAGAGAGAAGCAGTGTAGCAAGCAAGTGGCTAACACACAAAGCACCGTAAAAATACAAACCACTAAAACAGACTATTTTACTGCTTGGAGCACTATGGTCTGCTTCATGTTTCTAATTTGCTGACCTAATTTTACTTTTATTTACACACAGACACACACAATCTATTTTGGATGGAAAGTGTTAACTGTTAGTACTTTAAGCAGGCATATTGTGCATACAGATATTGCCTCCTCTTTGTCAACAAATCTGTCTAGTTAAGGGCATGCCATTAGAGACTAAGTGACACCATTAAACTCTTTCCTCTTGTCTCATACTTGAAGTTGCATTTAAACCTTGAAGTATCGAGAGGTGAAAATCTGTGTCACCTTTCCCTCTTCCTTTGTAATATTTATTTTAACATTTTGATGATAAAGCATAGTGGAAACCAAGCAATTTATCCTGTTTTTGCTGGTCTGTGTACAGAAAACTTCTGCAATGAATTGCTTCTGAAACTGGAGGAATTAAATATGATGAGGTTTCATAAATTAATGTCAAGCTTGTTGTTATAAATGTAAATGATTTACTCTCCACTGAACAATAAATGAGGCCAGTGATGTAGTCAGTCTTTTAAAAGCAGACTATTTGTCTATATATGTGTGTTATATACATGTATATACAAAATACTGCATGTATGCATATTAAAAATGACCATTCAGAAATCTCTTAGTAAGGATAAACTAAGTGGTCCATTGGGTTAGTCCATTTGCTTTTCCTCATTAAAGATCTACGTTATTTGAATTTGTTGGCTTCATCCCAGCTCTTTTGTCCAGATTGAAGAGCAGGCACCTAATTCAGGACAATTGCCCATTGTATCAGCTAAGGAGATAACCAGAACAAGAAAAACGGGGCTGTTGCAGATAAGTACTGGGTTGCCTTGTAACTGCTCTTTCGGTAGGCTTGCATAGTGTCTGCCTGAAGTATGTCTGACTATAGGCAGAGCTGGCACATTACCTCAATTTCGGAGGATCCTCATTCACTCTGAGTTGTAAGGGAGGGTTAAAAGCTGGGCAGCCATCTCTTTCATTATGAAACAATTAATGCAATGAACTAAAATTCTCATAGGCCTGTGGGACTGCTGCAGCCTTCAAAAAACTCCACTGATCAATGAAAGCGAGCTACTCTTAAAATTTATTGCCAGGGATGAGCACAGTAAAAATGTACAACACAATGAATAAGTGAAGTTGTTTCTTATAGAGATCCTGCTTCCACGAACACCTATAAATAGTGAAACTAGGAGTTGCAAGAAGAGTTTGAAGTAAATATGACTCAAAATCTACTCCACTGCCAAACAAAATTTGACAGGCTCAGATGAGAAACCCATAATGAGCCAACTTGATAAAGGCTAGAGAGCATGATTCTAGATACTTGGACAAAAGGAAAGGCCCAAGCACCTCCAATGATAAAAACTTATTAGGACAGTAGAGAGGAAACTGCCACACATGATGGGATACATTGCATCGGACATTGTGTCATACTACACAGCATGAGGCTGAAAATGCTAAGCATGATCCACAATGCCTGTCTGGTTAAGAAGTACAAGAACACACCTAGACTCATAGAATCATAGAATCTCAGGGTTGGAAGGGACCTCAGGAGGTCATCTAGTCCAACCCCCTGCTCAAACCAGGACCAACCCCAACTAAATCATCCCAGCCAGGGCTTTGTCAAGCCTGACCTTAAAAACCTCCAAGGAAGGAGATTCCACCACCTCCCTAGGTAACCCATTCCACTGCTTCACCACCCTACTAGTGAAAAGGTTTTTCCTAATATCCAACCTAAACCTCCCCCACTGCAGCTTGAGACCATTACTCCTTGTTCTGTCATCTTCTACCACTGAGAACAGTCTAGATCCATCCTCTTTGGAACCCCCTTTTAGGTAGTTGAAAGCAGCTATCAAATCCCCCCTCACTCTTCTCTTCTGCAGGCTAAACAATCCCAGTTCCCTCAGCCTCTTCTCATAAGTCATGTGCTCCAGCCCCCTAATCATTTTTGTTGCCATCTGCTGGATTCTTTCCAATTTTTCCACATCCTTCTTGTAGTGTGGGGCCCAAAACTGGACACAGTACTCCAGATGAGACCTCACCAGTGCCGAATAGAGGGGAATAATCACGTCCCTCGATCTGCGGGCAATGCCTCTATTTATACAACCCAAAATACCGTTAGCCTTCTTGGCAACAAGGGTGCACTGTTGACTCATATCCAGCTTCTTGTCCACTATAACCCCTACGTCCTTTTCTGCAGAACTGCTGCCTAGCCATTTGGTCCCTATTCTGTAGCAGTGCATGGGATTCTTCCGTCCTAAGTGCAGGACTCTGCACTTGTCCTTGTTGAACCTCATCAGATTTCTTTTGGCCCAATCCTCTAATTTGTCTAGGTCCCTCTGTATCCTATCTCTACCCTCCAGGGTATCTACCACTCCTCCCAGTTTAGTGTCATTTGCAAACTTGCTGAGGGTGCAGTCCACGCCATCCTCCAGATCATTAATGAAGATATTGAACAAAACCAACCCTTGGGACACTCCGCTTGATACCGGCTGCCAACTAGACATGGAGCCATTGATCACTACCCGTTGAGCCCAATGATTTAGCCAGCTTTCTATCCACCTTATAGTCCATTCATCCAGCCCATACTACTTTAACTTGCTGGCAAGAATACTGTGGGAGACCATATCAAAAGCTTTGCTAATGTCAAGGAATAACCTGTCCACTGCTTTCCCCTCATCCACAGAGCTAGTTATCTCATCATAGAAGGCAATTATGTTAGTCAGGCATGAGCTATTCTATTCTGGCCAGGCATAAATGCTTCCAACTGGATTTATTTGGAAATGTATCCAAATGTAAAATCTGCAATAGATACAAGAAATGGAATACAAAAGAACTCCTGAAACCACATGAGATTCCCAGTCACTCCAAGGGTTGCATAGATCTCTTTGAATTAAAAGAGAAAGATAACCTCTTATTAGTGGGTTACTACTCTTGTTTTCTAAAGTGAGCTGTTGCACAGCACATTGAGTAGCAATCTAATAGCACATTGCAATGTGCAGTTTTCTCATTTTTGGATTTCAGTTGAGTTAATAATATTTGCAGGTGGCTCATTTCAGCAAGTCTCAGCTAAATCAATTGCAGCACATCATGTAACGTCCTTCCTAAAGTATGCACAAGCAAATAAACTAGAAGAAAAGAACTAGACTAAATGAAAAAGACCTGGTGGATTCAAGGAATCAGTTTTGCATTATTAGAATATTGCTACACTCCTTACAATGCTTTATCAAGGTCGCTAGTTCAGAGAAGCATGGGCAGAGAAACAAATGCTTAGTGGCAATATCTAACAAGTTTTGAGAGTCAAAAGCAATTAATCCTGAGGCAGTTATTTAAGAAAATCATACCAAGGCACTAGAAAAAATACTATAGCAAGAACACCAAAGGTACTCTCATTGCAAGTGGTAGAGAATGTTACACTTCAAAGAAAATTTTGGGCAGCCCAGCCTGCTAAATTCCTCATTCTGGACAGGAGTAGGGTACAGTGATGGGCTTTGATTAGGAAGTATCATGCATTTAGAATTGGGGGGAAAAAGGAGAGTGAGAGATACAAAGGCTAAGACTGCAAACAAGAGAGTGAGCTACTGTAAACAAACCAATTCCAAAGTGGTTTGGGTTTTGATCACCAATGGTGTTGAGGGTTCAAGCCAGATTTTATTTTATTTGACTTGTACCAAGTTTAGAAGTGGGGTATCCCATAATCTCAAAAAGCCAAATCCTGCTCTCTCCTCTGGCTACAGAGGGCCCTCGGTGCAGTGGAACTGGCGTGGTTCTGCTGGAGAGGGAAGAAATGGCTTCTGGATGCTATGCAGGAGGCATGCCTGGTGGATCAATTGCTATGTGGCTCTGTCAGTCACTGATCCGTGTGGAATGGGTTCCTGTAGCTTCAGGGCAGTGGTAGGGGCTTCAGAGCAGCTCTTCTGCTGCTTTGTGGTGGAGATGGAGAAATTATTCAACATGTGGAGAAATCACCCATGCCAAGCCTTGCAACTGTGGTGGAGAATTGGGCCATTGCTGCTGCTGTTTTTATTATTTATAGGGTGCAGAGTAAATGTGTTTTGCAAAACACTTAAAAAGACAAGGTTCCTGCTTAGGTAGTTTATAAGCTAAGTAGGTCAGTCCTAGCAAGACATGCTTTGCATGTGGAAATAAAGCATTTATGCTTTCTAAAATATCATTCAAAGGTAAGAGAAGAAATAGAAGGTTATTTATTGTTTTGACGGTAAGCAGTAAAGATTTCTGTGAAGTGCTTAAGCTATTGTTCAGCCTGATAGCCTGATTGTTGAATGGGCCTCCAGTTTTCAGGCACAATTCTGCACCCGCAAATGATTACAGATTTTATAAATTGATCATGTGCATGATATCATTTATACGTTTAGCTCCTTAGGCACCAGGCCTGCAATCAAATTCACGTAGGTGTTGCAGGGATCCAACTGTAAGATGAAGGCATTGATTTGGCGTTGTAATCAGGTAGGTAGATGTATAAGAGGACTACTTGAAATTTAGTTGTGGGTCACAATTTGGGATGTCATTGTAGGTATAAAATTGCTCCTGCAAAAATTAGATGCTGTTTATGAAAATCAGGCCCTAAATAGCTAAAAATGCAGAAAAAACTTTAGAAGGCTGAAAATGTACAGGCTGCACAGAAACTTAGTAGTGTATTGTAACAGTAGTCTAGACAGTGTTTATAGTCCTGAAATAAAATTTGTCAAATAATAAAATAATGTATCAAATAATAAAAATTGTCTAGTGAATTATTGAACTGCAAGTACAAATTTACAATCACAAAAGTAATATATTTTGACATTACAAGATAATAAGAGAATGGTGTGGATTTGACAAAATATTTAAATGTTATGACTACTTATTTTCAGGAGAAACATTCTTATAATTAAGAAAGTACAGATTTTGCAATCACAATCCTTGCTGGCAGTTCAGTAACTAATACAGTGACTGTGTGCTCTGCCAGAGTGGTAATTCAAAAAGATACTCTAACAAAATAGCTCTGTGAGAATTTGTAGAATTTAGGTGTGCACATAAATAATGAACATCTACCGCTTCAGCATTGGTGTTAGCTGACGTAGATTGAAGTTCAGATTAGGTAGGAGGGGGCTAATGTATTTTGATAGAGTATTTTTGGTTTGGTTTTGTTCGCTTATTTTCTTTTTAGGTGTAAAGAGCAGGACTCATGCTAGCAAAGAAGCATGAACGGTGTCTTTTGTAAACTCCATAGAATTCTGTAGAAAGAAGGGCACACAGCAAGAGCCACCAGTGGGCAGCAATTGCACAAGTGTCTGTAGAAATTCCAGGCTCTAAACACAAATCACATAAGTTAGAGGCTGCCATAAAGAAAAAATTGTTTAACTGTTTTATTAATTGAAGGGTTCTAAATCTGTTGCTGTTTCTAAAATTATATATATTTATTGACTGCAAGGTTGAAATGAAGATCCCACCACGGCAGAGATTTAAAAAACTCAACTACGTTGAAGTTAGTGGGAACCACAAGATAATATCAGAGAGGAATTTGACCCTTACTGTTAAAAATTGCACTTGCGTCTGATCTCTTCCATGCCTCTGCCTTATTATTATTAGTAGTAGTAGTATTACAGTAGCACTTAAAGGCTCCAACTGAGATTGGGACCCCGTTGTGCTAGGCACTGTATAAACATAGACAGACCTTGTCTTGAACAGTCTAGATAGTAAAGTGTGAGAAGGGAGATGGGCACAGAGAAGGCCGAGGTCCCATAGCAAGTCAGTGGCAGAGCTAAGATTAGAACCCAGGTGCCCTGGATCCTAGCCCAGTGCTCTGAACACTAGACCAGGATGCCCCTTCTTGCACAGTTTTAGAAAGGGTGAGCCTCTGCTGGTCTACCCAGCTGATATGGTGATGTCTGTGATGAACAAACAACGTTGCAAAAATCTCCCTTTCAGCACCTCACCTATTCCAGTTAGGAAGCTGGGTGCACTGCATTGACTGTAGCTTCCTTCTCTATGGAGAATGTATTACGGTCATCTGGTGTTGAGCTAACAGAGGCACGGCTGGCCTGTATCTGAAGGAAAGGCTGTCTATTGGTTAATCTATGACTATCATCCAGTCAAAAAGCTCTCTTGTAATCCAGGAGCAAAGAGGTTGCTAGTAAGAATCTAAGGTATGAAACAATTGATAGACCCTCAGCTGAGGGAATGAGCATTGGGCTGGCTAGTTCTTCTTTACAACACTCCCTCCCCCCCCCCCCCGTCAACAAGAATCACTCCTGAATTTTTCAGCCTCTGCTAGATTTCATCTAGATTCTTATGTCTGTCAGATGCTGGGAGAGCAGAGAAATACTTCCTCTTGGGTCTGATGAGGAGTAGGATGTAGAGCAGAGTGTCAACATAACATTGATGATACTGTAACCCAGTATCACCTCAAACTTTTGTACTGTACAGCCTCTGTGTGCAACCCCCCTTTTACAATAAAAACACTTTTTAATATATTTAACACCATTATAAATGCTGGAGGCAAAGCAGGGTTTGGGGTGGAGGCTGACAGCTTGTGACCCCCCATGTAGTAACCTCATGACCCCCTGAGGGGTCCCGACCCCCAGTTTGAGAAACCCTGCTGTAACCCATTAACTCCCTTTGTCCTTCACATACACATTGAAAAAGAGAGAGAGTGAGCTCTGTGAAAATGTAATACATGTTCGCACTGCTACTTTTTTAAATTTTGCATTTAGTCACAGCATTGTGCATGTTCAAATCAGTACCGTGGACGTCTAAGTCACTGTCATAAATATGAAGGGAAGGGGGAGAGGGTCTGATGCAGTGCTATAAAATCCTCTTTCCAGTAAAGGGTTAAGAAATGCAGGTAGCCAGACTGACACCTGACCTGGCTGGGCTCTGACCAATAAGGGGACAAGATACTTTCAAACTTGGGAGGGGGGAAGGTTTTAGTGAGTGTCTTTGTCTGAGAGAGAGTGATCTTGGAAGACAGAAGGAACCTACAGAAAATCAAACCTTCCTTTTCTGAAGTAAGTTTAGATAGTATAGCGTATAGATTCCGTTTATTTGGCTTGGTGTATTCCCTGTGTTAGAAAGGGCAAAGGGGGGGGGGGAGGTATTCATGGTTATCTGTAACGTTAAGGTTTTGTCCAGAGGGGGAAATCTTTCTGAGTGTGGAAATATAGTGCCCTGTGAAATAGTTACCATCCTGATTTTACAGAGATGATTTTACCTTCTTTATGTTTAATAAAATCCTTCTTTTAAGAAGTTGACTGTTTTCTATAGTGTTAAAACCCAGGGGGTGGGTTTTTAGATCACTGTGTAACCAATTGGTTGGGAGATTGTTCTCAAGCTTCCCCAGGAAAGGGGGTGTACGGCTTGAGGGGGCATTTTGGGGGGGAGGGAAGTTCAAGTGATTCCTTTCCTGGATTCCTGTTAGACATTTGATGGTGGCAGTAAGAAGCATTTCTCGGGGTGCAGGGAATTTTGTACCTTGGGGGGGTTTACCCTAAGCTGGTAAAATAGGCTTAGGGGCTCTGAATGCGGGTCCCCACGTCTTTACCCTAGAGTTTAGAGTGGGGAGGGAACCCTGACATGGTGGCAGAGCGGTGGGATCTATTGAACCAGAGAGTTTTTTTGAACCAGACACAGGGAGTTTAGATTTTTTTTTCTCTTCTCTCTAGCTCTTTCCTGTAGCTGCTGGAAGCAGGGAGGGGGGAGGGGTTAAGCTGCTAGGAGCTAGAGTATCTACATATGAAAGCAGGTAGTTAACCCCTACAGGGAATACCCAAGCAAGGTTTTTTTTCTTTTCTAACACTATCGGGTTAAGACAGATTAAAAACAGAAAGGCTAAGATGACTGCCAGTGAAGCAGCTATTAAACTTGAGATAGCCCGGCTACAAGCTGATGAGGAGGAGAAGAAACATGCAAGACTGCTACAACTTAAACAGATGGAGATGGAAGAGAAGGAGAGAGAGAGGAAGCATGCTGAGGAGGAGAAGGAGAGAGAGAGGAAGCATGCTGAGGAGGAGAAGGAGAGAGAGAGGAAGCATGCTGAGGAGGAGAGGAAGCATGCTGAGGAGGAGAAGGAGAGAGAGAGGAAGCATGCTGAGGAGGAGAAGGAGAGAGAGAGGAAGCATGCTGAGGAGGAGAGGAAGCATGCTGAGGAGGAGAAGGAGAGAGAGAGGAAGCATGCTGAGGAGGAGAGGAAGTATGCTATGGAGGAGAAGGAGAGAGAGAGGAAGCATGCTGAGGAGGAGAGGAAGCATGCTGAGGAGGAGAAGGAGAGAGAGAGGAAGCATGCTGAGGAGGAGAGGAAGTATGCTATGGAGGAGAAGGAGAGAGAGAGGAAGCATGCTGAGGAGGAGAAAGACAGAGAGAGGAAGTATGCTGAGGAGGAGAAAGACAGAGAGAGGAAGCATGCCCTGGAGATGGAGAAGACCAGGGCGGAGCAGAATCTACCGGATAACACTAATAATCCTTCCCCAACAACCCACAAATGGGAGCGACTATGTCCACCGTATGATGAATCCCGGGATATTGCTGAATATTTTCTCACCTTTGAGAGACTATGCAATCTCCATCACATTCCTGATGATCACAAAATGACCCTATTGGTAGCAAAGTTGACTGGAAGTGCTCTGGACATATTCAATGACATGCCTATTGATGAGGCTTCTGACTATGAGAAATTCAAGGATTTGGTTTTAAAACAATTTCAAGTTACACCTGAAACTTACAGAGTAAAATTTCGAACCCTTATCCGAGGGCCCGGACTAAGTAATGTAGCTTATGTAAACCGGATAAAGGAGCTGTTAAAAAAATGGGTCAAGGGAAGGAATGTTACTAGCTTTGAAGGAGTGTGTGATTTGATGGCTCAGGAACAATTCCTGAATATGTCCAAGGATGATATAAGACAGTGTTTATGGGATAAGAAAATGGACTCAGCAGACAGCCTTGCTGCTTATGCTGATCAATACGAACAGTCCCAGATCAGCAGAGGGGCAAGGAAATTTGGTACACAAGGGGTGCAGGAAGCAGAGAGGAACAACCCTGGTCATAGTTTGGGGAGATACCAGAAAGGAAAACCCGAGACCACATCCCCTCACCAGGAGCAGCCCAAGGCCCCACAAGGGAAAAACCAGACCCCTTATTGCCCCACCACCCCATTCTCCAGCAACCCACCTCGCCCCACTGACCAGTCAGCTGGGCGATGTTTCAAATGTAACGAATTGGGGCATGTGAAGGCCAACTGCCCCAAGAACCCCAACAGAATACAGTTCATTGCACCGGGGTCACACCAAAGGTCCTCAGGCCCAGATGCCTCCCAGATACCCTTGGAACGAAGGGAAACGGTGAGTGTGGGCGGAAAAAGGGTTACAGCGTGGAGGGACACCGGAGCACAAGTGTCGGCTATCCACAAATCCTTAGTGGACCCCAGCTTAATCAACCCAGAGGCACAAGTGACAATTCAACCCTTCAAGTCCAACTCTTTTAATTTACCTACAGCCGTGTTGCCTGTCCAGTACAAGGGCTGGTCAGGAAATTGGACTTTTGCAGTCTATGATGATTATCCAATTCCCATGTTGCTGGGGGAAGACTTGACCAATTGTGTGAAGCTAGCCAAGAGGGTGGGAATGGTCACCCGCAGCCAGGCTAAGCAAGCTGTCACACCTAGCTCTGTTCCTGGGACTTCCACCGGAACCCCATCTGTACTACCAGAGACCCAGATAGAGGTGGTGGAACCGGACACCCTGCCAATGACTGCAACAGCCGTCGTGGATCCAATCACAGAAACCCGACCCAAGCCAGTCTCGGAACTGGAACAGACGAAACAACCAGCACCAGAACCATTGCCAGCACTGAGTCCAGCGCTTGCAACCCCAGCTACCGTACCAACACCCGAGGGCACCACCGAGCCTGCAATGGCAGCAGCAACCGATAACTCCATACAAGAGGCTCAGCCAGAGCCTGAATTACCACATTGTGCACCAGCGGAGAGTGGTTCACAGTCAACGGAAACAACCCCATCACCTACACCGCTTCCAGAGGGACCCAGCCCAGGTCTACAACCCAGTGAGGAACTGATGTCTCCAGCATCTAGGGAACAGTTCCAAGCCGAGCAGGAAGCAGATGAAAGCCTACAGAGAGCTTGGACAGTGGGACGGAGCACCCCACTGCCTCTCAGCTCTTCTAATCAATCCCGGTTTGTTATAGAAAAAGGCCTTTTATATAAGGAGACTCTTTCTGGTGGACACCAGGAAGATTGGCGTCCTCAGAGACAGTTAGTGGTTCCGACTAAGTACCGGCTAAAGCTCTTGAGCTTAGCCCATGATCATCCTAGTGGTCATGCTGGGGTGAACAGAACCAAAGACCGTTTGGGGAGGTCATTCCACTGGGAGGGAATGGGCAAGGATGTTTCTACCTATGTCCGGTCTTGTGAGGTGTGCCAAAGAGTGGGAAAACCCCAAGACCAGGTCAAAGCCCCTCTCCAGCCACTCCCCATAATTGAAGTTCCATTTCAGCGGGTAGCTGTGGATATTCTGGGTCCTTTTCCGAAAAAGACACCCAGAGGAAAGCAGTACATACTGACTTTCATGGATTTTGCCACCCGATGGCCAGAAGCAGTAGCTCTGAGCAACACCCGGGCTAAAAGTGTATGCCAGGCATTAACAGAGATTTTTGCCAGGGTAGGTTGGCCCGCCGACATCCTTACTGATTCGGGAACTAATTTCCTGGCAGGGAGCATGAAAAGCCTGTGGGAAGCTCATGGGGTGAACCACTTGGTTGCCACCCCTTACCACCATCAAACAAATGGTCTGGTGGAGAAGTTTAATGGAACTTTGGGAGCCATGATACGTAAATTCGTAACCCAGCACTCCAACGATTGGGACCTAGTGTTACAGCAGTTGCTCTTTGCCTACAGGGCTGTACCACATCCCAGTTTAGGGTTTTCACCATTTGAACTTGTGTATGGCCGCGAGGTTAAAGGGCCATTACAGCTGGTGAAACAGCAATGGGAGGGGTTTACGCCTTCTTCGGAAACTAACATTCTGGACTTTGTAAGCAACCTACAAAACACCCTCCGAGACTCTTTAGCTCTTGCTAGAGAAAACCTAAAAGGGGCTCAGGAAGAGCAAAAGGCCTGGTATGATAAACATGCCAGAGAGCGTTCCTTTAAAGTAGGGGACCAAGTCATGGTCTTGAAGGCGCTCCGGGCCCATAAAATGGAAGCGTCATGGGAAGGGCCATTTACGGTCCAAGAACGCCTGGGAGCTGTGAACTATCTCATAGCATTCCCCACCACAACTCTCAAGCCTAAAGTGTACCATGTTAATTCTCTAAAGCCTTTTTTCCCCCGAGAATTGAAGGTTTGTCAGTTTACTGCCCAGGGAGCAGAAGACGCTGAGTGGCCTGAAGGTGTCTACTACGAAGGGAAAAATGATGGTGCCGTGGAAGAGGTGAACCTCTCCATGACCCTCGGACGTATGCAGCGCCAGCAAATCCAGGAGCTGTGCACTAAATTCGCACCGATGTTCTCAGCCATCCCAGGACTGACCGAACGGGCATACCACTCCATTGACACAGGTAATGCCCACCCAATTAGAGCCCGACCTTACCGAGTGGCTCCTCACGCCAAAACTGCTATAGAACGGGAGGTTCAAGACATGCTACAGATGGGTATAATCCGTCCCTCTAGCAGTGCATGGGCCTCTCCCGTGGTTCTAGTCCCCAAACCAGATGGAGAAATACGCTTTTGCGTGGACTACCGTACACTAAATGCTGTGACTTGCCCAGACAACTATCCAATGCCTCGCACAGATGAACTATTGGAGAAACTGGGACGTGCCCAGTTCATCTCCACCTTAGACTTAACCAAGGGGTACTGGCAGGTGCCGCTAGATGAATCCGCCAAGGAAAAGTCAGCCTTCATCACCCATGTCGGGCTGTATGAATTTAATGTGCTCCCTTTCGGGCTGCGGAATGCACCTGCCACATTCCAGAAACTGGTAGATAGTCTCCTAGCGGGATTGGGAGAATCGGCAGTTACCTATCTTGACGATGTGGCCATATTTTCTGACTCATGGGCCGAACACCTGGAGCATCTCCAGAAGGTCTTCGAGCGCATACGAGAGGCAGGACTAACTGTTAAGGCTAAAAAGTGTCAAATAGGCCTCAACAGAGTGACTTACCTTGGACACCAGGTGGGTCAAGGAACTATTAACCCCCTACAGGCCAAGGTGGAGGCTATCCAAAAGTGGCCTGTCCCAAAGTCAAAGAAACAGGTCCAATCTTTCTTAGGCTTGGCCGGATATTACAGGCGATTTGTACCGCATTACAGCCAAATCGCCGCCCCTCTAACTGACCTAACCAGAAAGAACCAGCCAAATGCGGTTCAGTGGACTGATGAGTGTCGGAAGGCCTTTAATCAGCTTAAAGCAACACTCATGTCTGACCCTGTGCTAAGGGCCCCGGACTTTGATAAACCGTTCCTAGTAACCACAGATGCGTCCGAGCGTGGTGTGGGAGCCGTCTTAATGCAGGAAGGACCAGATCAAGAATTCCATCCTGTCGTGTTTCTCAGCAAGAAGCTGTCTGAGAGGGAAAGCCACTGGTCAATCAGTGAGAAGGAATGTTACGCCATTGTCTACGCTCTAGAAAAGCTACGCCCATACGTTTGGGGACGGCGTTTCCACCTGCAAACTGACCATGCTGCACTAAAGTGGCTTAATACCGCCAAGGGAAATAACAAAAAACTCCTTCGATGGAGTTTAGCTCTCCAAGATTTTGATTTTGAAATACAACACATTTCAGGAGCTTCTAACAAAGTGGCTGATGCACTCTCCCGTGAAAGTTTCCCCGAACCAACTGGTTAAAATCGTCCTTGCAATGTGGACAATATTGTTAGTCTTTATCCAGTTATTAGTATATTTGGAGATTCATGTGTCTTATTACTTTGTTTTCTTTTAAAGCTCCAGGAAGAAATCACAGCCAGTGTTTCACACTATCGGTGATTTGGGGGGCGTGTCATAAATATGAAGGGAAGGGGGAGAGGGTCTGATGCAGTGCTATAAAATCCTCTTTCCAGTAAAGGGTTAAGAAATGCAGGTAGCCAGACTGACACCTGACCTGGCTGGGCTCTGACCAATAAGGGGACAAGATACTTTCAAACTTGGGAGGGGGGAAGGTTTTAGTGAGTGTCTTTGTCTGAGAGAGAGTGATCTTGGAAGACAGAAGGAACCTACAGAAAATCAAACCTTCCTTTTCTGAAGTAAGTTTAGATAGTATAGCGTATAGATTCCGTTTATTTGGTTTGGTGTATTCCCTGTGTTAGAAAGGGCAAAGGGGGGGGGAGGTATTCATGGTTATCTGTAACGTTAAGGTTTTGTCCAGAGGGGGAAATCTTTCTGAGTGTGGAAATATAGTGCCCTGTGAAATAGTTACCATCCTGATTTTACAGAGATGATTTTACCTTCTTTATGTTTAATAAAATCCTTCTTTTAAGAAGTTGACTGTTTTCTATAGTGTTAAAACCCAGGGGGTGGGTTTTTAGATCACTGTGTAACCAATTGGTTGGGAGATTGTTCTCAAGCTTCCCCAGGAAAGGGGGTGTACGGCTTGAGGGGGCATTTTGGGGGGGAGGGAAGTTCAAGTGATTCCTTTCCTGGATTCCTGTTAGACATTTGATGGTGGCAGTAAGAAGCATTTCTCGGGGTGCAGGGAATTTTGTACCTTGGGGGGGTTTACCCTAAGCTGGTAAAATAGGCTTAGGGGCTCTGAATGCGGGTCCCCACGTCTTTACCCTAGAGTTTAGAGTGGGGAGGGAACCCTGACAGTCACTAAGACTTTATTTGTGTAACACATACTACATTTACCAGTACACTGAAAATTACTATCAGTTGAATCTACAGATGTCAAAGTAAGTGAGCAAAGTACATTTTGTGATGCAGCATACTTGCTTTTTATTGTGTTTGTATACTTACTTGCTAAATCTGCAAGATTCAGTTACGCACAACAGTCGTTAGCTGGAGTCATTAGTGCAAATAATTGAGGTCTTTCTGCAACAGTGTGAAGGTATAAGGCAAAGTGGGAGATTAGGGAGATAGCAGCTCAGACTCCCTTTACTGTTAACACTACAACATTTATTAACCATATCAACAACAGATCTGAGCCTACTTTTTCTATGCTTGTATATATACTATAAAAAGATTGCCTAAATGAAAGATGTGCCTCTCAATGTTCTACTCCAGCCAATCTCAGGAGGAAATCTGTGCCTCACCTGGGAAATAAAACCCTTTCATGCATACTGCTACCCGGGCCTGCTCTGCTCATCCATAGAGCAGTGTGCCAGGGATTTCTGTTCCAACTTTTTCTAAGGTATGGACTGAGTCACTAAAGGGTAAAGGAAAGGTCTGCAAACCACATTAGCCTCGTTAATGTCTGGAATCTTTCAGTAAGTAATTGCTCCCCAAAGGAATAATCATAGTTGTGTCCACTAAAATTAGCACAAATGTCATCTTTTTGTGGAAAGATTCTGAAAATCCATGTTTCTACACAGCTGTGTAAGTAGGAGTTTTATCTTATTGCTGACAGGTAAAAGTGCTCATTTTAGTATTCACAATTGTCCACACAACAAAATGTACCAAACTGATTCTCTCACCTGGTATGTTGCTGGACATCATCTTTGCATGTGTAGATAAAATAAAAAAGTTAGACAAAATATGGTTCATATCTGTAAGGAGCTGACTATGCCTGATACTTAATTACTTAGTACTACAGCTTTTGAACTGGTTCTAATGTCTCTCAAATGGCACCAAAGTGCAGGATGAAATGTGCTCTTCCAGATTTTTAGTTGAGATCTTTTTAGGTGATCTACCATACTTAGCAGGTAAGAATAGATTGATTGAATATTTATGGGCCCAATTCTGCCACCATATAAATGAATGGGCGTTTTGCCAGTGACTTCAATGGGTTTGGACCTCTGCGCCAAATTCTGTTTTCATTTCCATGTGTGCAGCCCCATAACAGTCAGTCTGATTCCATACATGTATGTGAGGATGGAATTTGACCCTGCATTATTAACTTTAATCCATTACTTACCAAAAAGCATTGTAGGCATGTGGGTTTCTACAGTGAATGAACTGGATATAGTGAAGTGGTGGTATAGTGCAAATCTTTCTCTTTTTCTAGCCAATGCATGATTTACCCTCCTTCACTTCTTTCTCTCTTCCATTGCTCTTATCCACCCACCAACTCTTTCCTTCCTTGCTGTTTGACTCTGCTGTTATTAGTCAGCTTCAGTTAGTACTAATTCAGCAGAGTCTGTGAGAGGAAAGCAAACTTCTATGAATATCTGGGACAAGAGAAATCCACTACTCCACTAATTAAATTGATGCAACCAGCAGGTCTTCGCACACTGCTCTGTAGGCATAACTGGCTGTAATGCATTGTTGTGGCATCCAGTAAGATTGTATTCACTAATAACTCTAGTTAAATCCATAATGATATAATCAGCCATTTTTATTTTCTCACTTTTTTATATTTTCCTACACTTAAACTTTCAACTTTGTGGATTTGCAGTTTATAAACAATTTGTTATACTTTTGCAGTTAATTTGGGCAAATTACAGGACAGATCTTATCTACCTGTCTGTGTCTGATGATTAGTGATGACTTCAGTGCGATTTTTCATATGGGTAGCTTACTATGTCTCTGTTACTAGATCCTAGGTACTGTATATTGTTCAGGCCGTTTTGGCAACACAGTGAATTATTGTGATCTTTGTAATGGCAAGCACTTTCTCAGTATAACTTTCTTCCACTTTGTGGAGTATATTCAGATCATCTATGATATGATTCCAAACTTCTGGCAGGAAACTCAATGGTGACTCACCCAGCTAATCTGTATTTATGACAGATTTTTCTTATATGCCCTTATTGGTGAAAAGCATGCTGAGAGATGCTCAATGTACACTTTTTTTGTTTTAAGGTCCGTGAAAAACATTTCTTGTTTGGGTATATTTTTTAGCAACATAATTAATAGACACTTAAAATTCCCCAAGTTACTATTCTCCCTTGGTCTGTTCTTCAGCTAGAAACTGATACCTTTGCACTGATGTCTTCCATTTTTTCTCCTCAAAGCAGGTTAGGCACATGCATCAAGAGCCACAGAAGGTCTCTGGGGTCCACATACGTTCACATAAAAATGGTAAAAAGAACATTGAGTTTCCAAGTTTAACTACAACAGTAAAACTCCTTGGAATCTGAGATTTAAAAAAAAAACAAGGATGTACTGTCTGGCTCTTGAATTAGCTCTTAGTAAATAGATACAGTAGATTAATATGATTTTTTTTAATGATTTTAAATTTAAATTAATTTTTAAAATGGCTAATTAGTGCAGGATTTATTATTATTCAATTAATTTAAATGTATTAGGAAATTAATAATCTTTTTTGTAAACTGAAGTTTTTAATTTAGTAAAGGAAAATTACCACCAAAAATATTAAATTTTCCCCTGAAATGGGACGCAAACCCCAGAGAGCTTTGGTAGAGTGAAAGGTACCCTTGTTTACTGTATTGGGGCTATCTTCTGCCTGGTTTTTGCCTCCACAGCTGCAGAGCCTGCAAAAATTCCATGATCCTCCCAGGTTCCACAGTCCATAGAGGCTGCTCACAATTCTGAGGAGGTGGTTTCTCCTCATTAGCAGATAAATTAGGCCTTTCTCTGCTGTCCAAGCCAGATGTTCATGAATCGCATTAACCCGCAGCTAATATGTCAGGGGATGCACTCAGCAGGCTCAGTAACTCTCCTGACACTGTTCTCTAGCGTGCAATTGCTGTGGGTGGTAATTGGTCTGGCAGTCAGGTGGGGCACAGTCTGCCCTAGCGAATGACATCGGGGGATCATCATGTGCATCCCCTGAAATAACAGCGGGGAGAGGCTTGGACTCTGGCTGTACATTAGCCAAGCATCATTTTTAAAGGGCCCCGCAGCCAGAAGTAATTTTGTTTTTGGGCTGATATAGGCCAGCAATTCAGAAAGCTCTCTGTTTACTAAGGGCTTGTCTTCACTACTGGGGTAGGTTGACCTAAGTTATGCTACTCCATAACATAGCTGGAGTCAACATAGCTTAGGCCGACTTACCCCAGTGTCTTCACTCCACTGTGTCGATGGGAGACGGTCTCTGGTCGACTTCCGTTACTCTTCTCGGAGAGTTGGAGTACCCGGGTTGACCGGAGAGTGCTCTGCCATTGTTTTAGTGGGTCTTCACTAGACCTGCTAAAATGAATCAATCCCTGATGCATTGATTGCAGCAGCGTCGATTTCCCTGTAGTGAAGACCAACCCTAAGTAAGGAGGTTCTGCCAGTTTCTTTTGGTAGCTGTGACCTTGCTTCTTGTGACTCTGTAGAATCTTCCTAATGGTGACACAGGCTGGGCTATGGAATAGCCTTCCAAGGGAACTAGGGGAAACTTTAATCTCAGTTCTCTCCCCTGCTGTTGCTCTTTTATGACACTCCTGCAGTGTAAAGAGGCCAATGTCTCCTTGGCAGTTAGGGTCGTCTTTGGTGGTCTAGGGCAGGTGGAGCAGCCCTTCAGTGCCTCCTCACAGCCCCCATCTTAGGGTGTATGCAGGAGGGTTAGAGGAGGTGGCCAGCGTGTGCTGTACTATTTTGGACAGTTGGGATGGCCTACAATTTAAAGTCATCTGTGCCCACCCTCAGACTGTGCCTGTGTAGCTGCGCTGACTGAAAGGTGCAGCTCAGGATTGGGGCCACAATCTCCTGGGCCGTTATGCTACATAAACCACTAGAGAATAGGGGAAGTCCCAGCAGGCAATGGACTGCAAGGAACCTCTCCGCTTTTCTAATCTTAGCATGCATATGTTCCAAATTCTGCTCTCACTTAGACTGGTGCAATCCCATTGACATCAGAGTCCACAGCTCTCTGCTGTATGTTTCAAGCTGTGCCATGCTACAGTATGAATCCGAACATTGAGAGGCACTCCTGAGGTCCCACTCTAGGGCTAGACTATACTCAATTATGAATGCTTTTGCTATGGAAGTTTTTGTTGTCCTGTCAAGTCATCACCATTCAAAACAGTGGCGGCTTACAGTCCTTGAAAAGAGGCATGGCGGAGCCCTAAAAACATTAACTGAATCTAGCTTCTGCGCTGCAAAGGATGATACTATATCAACTCTGGCATGCCAGGCAGCATGGGCTGTGGGAGGACAGAGATGACACATGTTTACCTAGCTTATTTGTTTTAGCTTGGCGTTCGGAGGATCCCATCTCTTGGAGTCCCAGAGAGGATGTCGAAAAGCCTGATTCTGCCTCTCTTGAGCGAACAGCGAGAGCTACGTCAGACAGCCAGAACTGAAGCAAGAGCTTGAAAAACAAATGAGCACATGTTCATTCCAGCTCCTGTAGAGAACCTTGGGTATGAATTCATGTGACACATTGTAAAGTAAATTGGAAAGAATGCTGCTCATTACTGCGCATCATTCATTCTTAATAATGCCATAACATTAATAAACCTCAAGCCCCAAGTCTTGGGAGCTGCTGTAGATAAGAGTCAAATGACAGGGAAGTGAAGCCAGGAAGAGCAAAGCCTTTGGGCTTAAGTGCGGCACTTTTAACAAATGCTCTAAGCAGCAGCTCATAGGAGACTTTCAGTGGTCTTATCTACTTGTCCTTACGTTGTGCTGCAGACCTGCCAGTTAATTAGGATGAAAAAATTTGAGCTTCTTTTCCTTACTATTCTGTGATATGCTAACTGCAGCTCAGGGTAACAGACTGGTGATGGTGTGGGCCCTTCCTAGTCTCCTGGGTGACATTGGAAACAATACTGACTGCTGGCCTGAACTGGATCATTTGAGGGCACTTCCTGTTTGCATGGTAGTAATCCTACCCTGTCTTAAATTAATGCCAAAGCCGTTTCTTTAGCCAGGGATATAGTAACCGTGGAATTAACCAGCAGCACCCTGTTGTATAGAAATACCTAATGGATAATTACAGAGGGTCTTAATTCTGCATCTTTGCTCAACCTGCAGCAGGGAGCTCCAAGCTGTTGCACAGCAGTGAAGAGAGAATGGTGGTGAGGTGGAGACACAAGAAGTAGTTCTCTGTGCTGAGCAGGACTGGTTTAAAATCATTTGGGGACCTTAGGCACACCAACATATGGGCCCTCCCATCGCTCCCATCCTATGGCCCTGTCCTCTCCTTCCAGAGAGGCCAGGGCAGCAGCATGGAGCTCCTTTTCTCCTCTCCCCCAAGAAGTGGCAGTAGGGCCCCTTCAGGATCAGCAGAGGGGTGGTAGCAGAGATTCACTCTCTTTCCCTCCCCCACTCTTCCCATGAGGCAAGGATGGCAGTAGGGTGATCCCCCGGTACCTACTCCAGCAGCTAGGGTGTATCTGCATGGCTGGGCTGGTTATGCCTGCTACAAACTCCTCTTCTGAGCCCTCCGGTGCGGGCCCCTGTGGAGCTGTAGGTCTTGGAGCTAACATCCCATTGAGCTGCATGGTTCAGCTCACACCTCTCAGAACTTATGTTTCTGGCTAGCTGTAGACTCAGGCAGATGCTGCAGTGGCAGCTTTGCTTGGTTTATTTTTCAAGCTTTTCTTCACTATTATTTGGGGCTAGAAACTTTGGAAAACAGAAAGCTGAGATTCTGATGTTGCGACGTGATCAGGAGCTGGGGGCCTAGGGAGGGGCTATAGTGCCGTAGAATCTATGCCTTAATCCAGCCCCGGTGCTGAGCAGAAGTAATTCTGAAGCCTTTTGCACACCTCCCTTTACTCTCAATAGAGCAAAGTAGGATAAGGTCAGTGTGTGGATGGAGAATGGATATGTCTGAGATGTGGATTTCAATGCAACCCTCAGTATGTAAATGAAATGCTTAGCTGTGTGCTCCTCTCTTTGGGTTTATTCTTACTTCTGGAGAGGAGTAAGTTAGCAGCGATGGTTTCATCAGTGCAGGACTGGATGCCACTGTGTTCCGCGTCCTGGTCATCACTTTTCAAATCTTGTCCTTTTAATTACAATACTCTGAACCTGCACTGTGCAAGATCAAGCCAAGACACGGAAGAATCTTGGATGCAAAGAGCTATCCTGGAAAAGTTTGGAGGACACAGTTGAAGACAGCAGTGAACTAATTTTAATGCAGAACCCAGGAAACTGCATAGTGATTCTAAATGTTTGACTGGAAAAGAAACATGGTATTTCTAGGATTCTGAAAAGCAAAAATGGTCAATGCACTGGACTGCAAGCATAGTTCAAAACCTAAGAAGTCTTATACTTACTTTGGTTATGATGACAGTTAGCCTTGGGAGGGATTGAAATACCTTCTATCTGGTTCTGTTTTATTCCTCCCCTCCATGCTGAGACAACCAGGAGCACCATGTCTAGGAAAGCATTATGGGGAGAAGAAGTTCACAGTGTCATTCTGGCAGCCAGTCAGTAAGGGGTGACAGCTAAATAACAGCCCTATCTTTGGGTCAGCGTAGACAGCAATGTTCATATTGTCACTGAATATGACCCCTGCAAACCTCAGAATCGGGGATTTGCATGAAGTGATACGCTGTATCAAAGTGTGGATATCTGAAAACAGAAGTACAACCATTGTAAGTTCTGTGTGCTGCATTATTTCTATCCCATAATGCACCAATAACAAGTGCCATACATGTTCAAGATTCTGTGTACAGACATTCTTCCAAACACTCACTGTCAGAAAAAGATATGAATGCAAAGCAGTAGGCTGATGAAGAAAAACGGAGTAGTGTTATACAGATATTCTTTGAAAGCCATGAAGGAAGCTTCAACTCCATGAGCCCAAATGCATTTCAAAGTAGTGAGCTACACAATATGCTTCAATGAAGACTAGCTTGAAAAATTAGAGTAAGCGTAGTTTTCTTATTTAGAAATGCTGTAGGCTATGAATAGGGTCACTCTTTTTTTTTTTTTTTTAGCAGAACTGAGCAAATAATCCATAATGAATAATTTATTCATTGAATTTTGCCTCTTGTTCTGTTTGTGAACTATTCATGAGCTCATCATGAAATTCTTTGATTTATTTGTTCAAAATTACGCATGAATTCCTCTATAAAGAGCTGCCAAGGAGACTTGACTGCTTGATATTCTAATTCCAACACTTGTGCTACATTGGTTACTTACTTAAGTCACATATTATATCTCTTTCCTACATAAGATGACCTATTGTATGTAACTAACTAACACAGTGTGAATTTCACAAATTTAGAATATTTCAATCAAATGTACAATTCAGAATTTACTTTTGGTGAATATTCAAGCCTTTGAGATAAACAGTGGATTTTTGCAAACATTCATGCCAGCAAAGCTTAGTGGGGCAGAAAGTCAACAGGAAAGGGTCACAAACATGCTTAAATTAAAATGTATTTGAAATTCCAGCAATATTTGTAGGCAAATTGTTCAGGTATTAAATTTTCTGTAACTTTCAGGCTTAAACCGCACTGAAGTGACTTTTGTAAGTTTCCCCATTGCATATAACTATTTACCAATTCTCTGAGCCATGCAGTCCTCAGGTCAGAGGTTTTAGAGCTAAAAAGTCAAAGCTTTCCTCCTCTTCCATGGAGAAGGCAAGAATTTTCCTTTGCATGTGTTGGGACATAGCCGATATTCTGAGTTAAGAGTTGTTCATTAAAATATCCTCTCAAGCAGTTGATCAAGTGGAAGAACCAACACATCAAAGAAGCTTCCTAGGCCCTCATCCTGCAAACAGTTATACACATCAATAATTTGTCTTAAATGCGACTAAGCATGTGTGTAAAGTTACTGACATGGGTCAGTGTGCGCAGGATTGGGCCCTAAAACATCATCTTAGAATAGGCATTTTTGGGGAGTGCTAAAATCAAATGTCATGCACAATGTGGAAGACTGTTTATTAAGTGCCAACATCAGTTTCTGAAGCTGTACCATGGGAAAACAACGTTAGATAGAATGGGATAAAGAGATGTTCACATAAGTCAGCAGCTGAAATAGTGATTGAAGGACATTACCCTCTGATCACACATCAGCTGGCTATGTCAAATGAATTGGTGACCTCAGCCCAGTCCCGGCTAAGGAAGATCCACCAACACATAGCTGGTATGCCACTGCGGGGGAAATATTGAAATGTTGTAAGAGGAGTTTTCAGAGGTATGAAGACCAGTTAGGTGCCCCACTCCCATGGAAAGTCAATGGGAATTGGGCATCCAACTGCCATTTTTGCCTTTGAAAAGCTTCCATTTTAATTTGAATGAAAAATCTTTTTCAACTGCTCTAATTGGCATGTTTGTTGGAGCCTAGGTGGCAAGGCAAAATATGGTGTATGGATAATGAACTACCCTTTGACCTCTGCAGAGAGAGGTACCTCTATAACAAGCTCTGAGGTAGACTGGCTGGAAGTTCTGCCAGATCTTGCTTCGCTGCTGTACCTGTCCTGTCAGTAAACAGCGGGTGCCATTCTCTGGGGCCTTACACCTTTCATGTGCACTACTGAAAATTCTCTTCCATATTCTTAAGCCAAATGTGCCAAAAATAAATAATCTAGCATTAAATCCACGCTGACCTGTAGATCTGCTATATATTGGAGCTGCAGGCGCAGCCTTGAACACCACCTCTGGCTCTTTGTTGTCTCATTTCTTTTAAACCCTTTAGCTTTTGACCCTTCGCTTCATCTTCTCACTTTGCTGATTTTGGTCAAAAGTAGGATTTCAAGCAAAGGCTTTTCAAGGACCAGCAGGGGAATGCAGAAGGATAAACTTTCTGCTTCTGTGAGTCATCCCGCTGCTCCTGTGGCTTGCTGTTTGCATTGATCATTCCCCCAGGAAACCACAATCACAGTGCTCTAATAGAATAAACTCCCTGCCTGCCTATCTTGCATTCCAGGGCTTGTTCCAGCTCTCAGTGATGGCAATGGCAGTGCTTTTGATTATTTCAATGAGAGCTAGATCAGGCCCCTAATAGAGAGCATCTATCCCTGTGATCGCTAAGAGCTGCTGTATAACTTTGTGTAACGTTAATATTTATCATTGCTATAGTAAACATATCCTGCAATGCTGTTGAATGAAGGCATTTGATCTTTACTCCTATTATATAGTATTCATCTATTTTTGGAAGGAAAGGATAAGAGACAACTAAAGAAAAGGGGAAAAGGGATAGTGAAAGGGTGCATTGTTTACAATGGAAGCTGATGAGATTTGTTTTATTTAGTGCATTTTTTTGAGTTGTAATATTTTAAATACTTGTTTACAGTTTTAATATATTTTCTTTTCCTTTCGTTGTAAATTATAACAGGTGACAGTGGAAGCAGAGAGCACCAGAATAGAGATTGGATGGTAGAAAGCAAACAGAAAGCGAGTGAGTGTTTTGAGGCAAGAATTAGAGGAGTGACATCACTGGACGTGGAGAAAGAACTAAGCCAGGCTATTCCAGGCAAAGAGGCTTGGCATGGGGGGAAGGCATGGAGATGGGAGTGTGAGAAGGATACACAGGGATAGTTAAGTAGAAGGGAGTGTGCAACAGCATAGGGCACAAGAGGGAGAGTCTCAAGAGCCAAGATTTAGGCTGACGTGGAACAGAGTAGCTTTTCAAAGGTGAGGCTGACCTTGATGTAGAGGGAGACAGGAAGCTAGTGGAAGAGCTTGAGGAAGAATTGACATGGTTGGAGCAGCGGGGCAGGAAGATGAATGTAGCTGCAGTGTTTTGGATAGACTGGAGAAATTGTAGGCCATCTCTTTGAAACCAGAGAATCAAAGCCTGCATGCTCACATTTCTGCCTGCAGTTACTATGCCTGCATGTGCAAATTGAATGATTTTGCACTGCAGGAGATTTTTTGTTCATTCAATAACTCAAACAGCATTTGCATTTATACCATTTGTGCAGTCATGGCAGTTAACCATGCAGCTGTAGACATGCAATTGTGCACATATATTATGCCTCTGGCTTTTAATATGTGGCCCTATATGACTAATGTTTAGCTTCTTTATCAATATGCTTCATTATGTGTAGACTTGGTAGAACAGTTGTTCAAAGCCTGGAAGATCACAGATTATAATAATACACTGGATCTTCAGTAGTGGTGATAATGATGTACTGCTGACTAATGATCTGAAGATGGCAGCATTGTGTGAGCTATTTCATTTTCTTACTTAACAAAGCAGAGACCTCTTAAAAGATATATATTGATATATTGTAGCAATTGCATATGGCAAATGTATCCCAACATCAGCTTTTCATTTAAAGGGTTTTTCTTAATATGTAACATTGCCATAAATTAGTAGTAGGCAGACACACATTATATTTTACCATCTGGTCACTTTAGATATGTTTGATTTAAATATGTTACACAGAGAATACAGGCTTTCCAAAGACTGCTCTTCTAACAAAAATCTGCCCTTTCAGCATGTGCATGCTCATCAAAGTTATTCCTTGTATAATAATGATAATACTTTTTGCAGTTGTATAGCACCTGCCATGCAGGGATCTCAAATAGCTTTACAAATAAATATGGGTTAATTACATCTCTAAACATCCCCGTCAGACAGGAAAATGTTGTTATCCCCATTTTACAAATGGGGAAACTAATAGTGAGATCAAGGGCTAGATTTTGCGTGAACATTTGCCTGCGCCCAATGTATGATTTCAAGCTACCTAATTTGTGTGAGCAATTCAAGTATTTATTTATATTATGGTAGCACCTGGAGACACCAGCAAAGGACACCGTGCTTGGTGCTGTGCAAATACATAGTGAGAGACAGTCAGTACCCCAAAGAGCTTACAGTCTGGTGTTTTCATGTTGCCTATGGGCATCTATATGTGAATCAACTGACTTAAAGGAAACCTGCACAGCTTTTTCAAAAGACGAGCCTGGGAACTTAAATTCATAACTCTGCTAAACACTAAAAATAAAGACACCAGATTTATGGCTTATTACAACACTCTGTAACCCACTAACCTCCCGCCCCGCTTTTTGTCCTCTGAGTACAGGGGTGTTAATGGGCCACTTCACCTTGAATCGTCTCTTAGGGCTGGTCTACACTGGGAGGGTGGGGGGGATCGATGTAAGGTACGCAACTTCAGCTACATGAATAACGTAGCTGAAGTCGACGTACCTCCCTCGACTTACCTCGTGGTGTGGACCCTGTAAAGTCGAAGTCTGGTGCTCCCCCATTGACTCCGCTTACTCCTCACGCCAAGCTGGATTACCGGAGTTGACGGGGAGCACTTCCAGGTTCGATTTATCACGTCTAGACGAGACGCAATAAATCGATCCCCAGAAGATGGATCACTACCCGCCGAATCGGGCAGGTAGTGTAGACTAGCCCTTAGAATATGTGCTAGATACATATGCTAAACTATCTTTTCAATCTTGTATTTAGCTGTGACACTCTGAGTACCTTTCCTAGATCAGAGGAAGAGCTCTGTGTAGCTGGAAAACTTCTCTCTCTTGCCAACAGAAGTTGGTCCAATAACAGATATTACCTCACCCACCTTGTCTAAACAATTGACTTGGCGTTCATCTACTAGTCACAGTGCATGTTAGCTGCTTGTGCTTAACTTTGAAAATCTGTCTGCAGCTGAGTTGCACAAAGACAAAGCTGGAAATAGAATCTAGATTTCTTGATTTACTCTCTTGTGCTGTCACAAGGCTTTCTTTTTGTGATTTTCAGTGACTGTTGGCTGTTACAGTGGTACCTGATAAATTCCCTCTGAAGTCAAGGGAAAGACTCTCATTGATTTTAGTGGGCTTTGATTCAGGCCATAGGTGCATGTTTTCATTCATATCTACCTTATATTTCTGCATAGTGCTGTAGTAAACAAATCAGTGGTCCCTCCTCAACTTTTATATGAGAAAAAGAAAATAAAAGATTTGATATTAATGAGTAGCTAGGTAAATATTGGTATGGGGGAAACAGTTTGAAAAAAACAACCACCATGTATTTCATTTGGAATTTGATATTTCAGGAGCCAAATTCCATATGAAACTCTATCATTTCTGAAATGTTTGGTTAACTTTTAAAAACTATTTTTCATTTCTGAGTTCTATCAGCTACCAGAAGTAGAAGAGCAGAACTGCTGTGAGAAACAGGCAGTACAAAAACTCTCTTGTGAATGATCCAGACTCAAGAGGTTCAGATAAGCTTCAAATAAGTATTAAATTCTGGATTGTTTTTCTCAAAAGAACCTTGAGCTCCAAGTACTGTTGAGCATCACCCATTACTGGATGTACTTAATTGAAACAACAGGCTAAATTCAGATCTTATACAAGAGGTGCAACTCCATTAGCTTCAATGAAGTTGTACCTCCTTTACACAAACGCGGAATTTGGTCTTAGTGTCCGATAAAGCAATAGTGCATAATTACAAATATGAATTAAGCGACAAAGCGTCCTGTGGCACCTTATAGACTAACAGAGGTATTGAAGCATAAGCTTTCGTGGGTCAATACCCACTTCTTCGGATGCAAGCAGTGGGAAAAAAAACTTTTTTTTTCCCACTGCTTGCATCCGAAGAAGTGGGTATTGACCCACGAAAGCTTATGCTCCAATACCTCTGTTAGTCTATAAGGTGCCACAGGACCCTTTGTCGCTTCTGCAGATCCAGACTAACACGGCTACCCCTCTGATAAATATGAATTAAGTATTTCCTTGGGTACTGGAAACCAGATTCCCAAAACCTTTATGTGTGGACATAGTTATTTACTACTCTGATTTGATGTTGATGCTTTATTTGGGGTGAGCAACAATATTTCCTTATTTTTAAATGCTGATATATGGTAAAGAAAAAGTTCTAATGTGTAATATCAAAAGCAAACAAACAACTTGTTAGGAGCAGAAATGATTTGTCTTTTCTTTTCCAGTTTAGAGATATTGAAATACCTGTGTTTCCCAAAGGTTTCTGTAATATTTAACATAGTTTTATGTAGTTAATGCAAATTAGATGTAGTTATTCTTATGCTAATATTTTTCAAAAATTCTCATCAGTAATATTGCTCAGACAGTACTAACTGCCCTTCTAGTTTTATGGATTGAGTATAGGCCTCAATGAACAATTGGAATGGATTGGTCCATTGAGCTTACTGGAGTGTCTATAATTGTCTAATTTAGGAAGCAAGTGACATTTTTCTTCATTTATGGCAAAGTTAGTAAAATCTTATGAGGGCTCCAATTCAGGAAAGTTTTTAAGCACATGTTCAGCTTTAATCCCTTCAGTCTCATTGAACTCTAAGGGTCTTAAGCATTTGCTTAAATTAAGAATATGCTTAAATGGTGTCCTGAGCTAGGACCTAAGGGTAAGATTTTCAGAGGTGTTTAGGTGCCTAAAGACGCAGAGGTGCCCATTGGGATTTTCAAAAGTGCCCAACCAGGTTAGGTGCCAAGCTCCCATTGAAATCAGTAGGATTTAGGCACTTAAATACCTTTTAAAAATCTAGACCTAAATGTCTTTAGGCATTTTTGAAAAGCCCACTCAGCGTCAATCTGTATCTTTAGGCACCTAGATACCTTTTAAAATCTGGCCTCGGTGACTATGGGAAACCAGAAAAAAAACACAGTCTTGCTGGGTTTTCCCTGTGTGTGCTATTTTTTTATACAGCTCTACTTTACTGCTAACATGACATTTAAAGTACGTAACAGTAAGTGACTTTGATCTGAACTTATTTAAAAAACATGAAAATCTGAGGAAATGGGGCTCTCAAGTGAAAATGGTACCGATTGGTGCTACTGAAGTGCTTGTCTACAGCTTCGCTATCTATATCCGTGTATGTATCTATTTTCACAGTGCTATTTTTTTACTATCGAATTTGGCCTTTGCAAGCAAGAGGGACAGCTACGTGCTTATGGGGCAGGACTCCTGTCTTCTATTGGCGAATTAAAGGTATGTGAGTGAATGTACCCTGCAGGCTGAAATAAGTTTTTTAGAATGATGAAAAATTATTAACGAAGTGTGAATATTTTTACTTAAAAAAAACTGTCTCAGGTATTTTAGATTGAAGGTTTACTCCCAAAATTCAGCAGGCATTTGGCACGTGAAACAAGTCGATAAGGACTGATGTGCTAAAGCCGACAGAAGTTGCAAAGTGCATTTCGTTGTTGTTGTTGCTTGTTTGCTTGCTTGCTTTTAAAGATTTGGTAGTCAATGAGACACATGAATTTACTGCTAGTGAAGACATATTAATCCCTTTCTATTTACTGTGTAGGAGGTTTCTTACATCACAGCTTCTGGGACCCTTAAGTAAAAAAACACATTTCTTTGAATATGTAAAAAAAAAATTGTTTGCATAATATGGCAATATAAGGATAAATGCTGCTTGCCTTATTTAAGTGAGTAATCCTGTGTACTGCAGTGGGATTACTTCTCTGAGTAAAGTGAATAGTGTTCAGACCACAATCTAGAAATACTAAGGCCGTGATTTAGGAATATATTTAAGTATGTGCTTATATCCCTCCTTGTTCAGAAAATCATGTAAGCACATGCTTAACTGACCTTCCTGAATGGGGCCCCAATCCTTCAAAAACAAAGGTATTTAAATTTACATATTGTGAGTAGTTCCATTGAAGTCAATTGGACTCTGCGTAAATTTAAGCATGTAGGTTCAAAAAAGTATTCACAGGATCACAGCCAGAGCTGGTCCAAATTGTCGAAATGAAAAAAACCAAACAGGATAAATTTGCAAAATATTTGCAGCATTTTTTACTGTGTTTTCAACCAGCCCTAGTCAGGCACAGCCATGCTTTTCTGTACTGGGGCCTAAAAATGCTGTTAGTGCTTTTATTAATAACTCAGTCGCTCTACTTTTTTTTGTCTATTCTGTGTATTTAAATGTCCTAGCTGGAACTAGTTAGACTCATTACATCCCTTATGTGAATAAGATGACGATGATAGAGCAGTAAAAAATATGCAAAAAGGGATAAGGAAAAAATATATTGATACTTTTATCATTGTTCTGAATACAATACAGGCTTTCAGTACAATGGCAATTTTACTCCTCACTATATCAGAATGGTAGTATTTTACACGGTTAAGGCTCAATCCATTAAAGTGCTGAACACTTCTGTCTCCCATCCCTTTGCTCAACACCTTCGAGAATTGAGTCCTAAAAGTCTACACAAGGTCCCATGGAAAAGCAGGCCCTTACTTTAAAATAACAGTTAAGTAATTTCATTGTTGTCACTTATCACACTGTTTACAAATATAAGCACATATGTGCAAACGTGAATAGTCAAGAACATCATAAGCCTTATGCTGTCCATAAATGAACAGATTATTCTTATCAAGTATACTGAAATGCATATTTCATCACAAAACAACAATCTTAACTCTGACGCCAAATAAGTATTATTTGTTCGGCAGTAATCTCAAAATATGAACTCTCAACCCTTTCCAGAGCAACACTAAAAATGATGTATGTGCATATAAATGACATCTATTGATCAGCTTCAAAGGTTAGTCTGCATGCCATAATAATTTTGCCATAAATCAAATACTTTTCCTATTATGCTACATATGCAACAATATTTATATACCTCCAGCAATAACAGAGGGGGACTAATTTGCAGCATGAGTCAAGTCACCAGGATTTGGCCTCTGTAAGGTGACTTAATGGCACTCATTCAGAAGTCTCATTCCACAGAACATGTAAACATGAATTATTGTACAATCAATCCACTGCCTATTGTGTGCCTTATTATGCAGTGTTATCACTTCCAGCTGATTGGCTCCATTCACTGCTCAACCCATCAGGCCCTCTTATTTCACCATGTATGTCAGTTTGGTTCCAGGGTTACATAGTTTTATGTTATGTCAGTGAACATTTTATTAACTTGATTTGTTAATGAACATTGTATATCAGAAAAAATTGGGAACTTCTCTTTGAATAATTAAACTGTAAAAGTATTACATAAAATAAGTGCAGGAGAACAGCTCAGCAATGATACCTCTTATTGGAAAAGGATAATTGGATAATATTTTCAAAAGTGGCTAAGGGCCAGAGTTGCAAATATATTTATAATTATAGAATCAGAGAAACGTAGTGCTGGAAGGAACTTCAAGAAGTCATCAAGTCCAACCTCTGTGCGGAAGCAGGATCAAGTAAATGTAGACCATTCCTGACAGGTGTTCTTAAAAACCTCTAATGATGGGAATTTCACAACATCCTTTGGAAGACTATTCCAGAGCGTAACTACCCTTATAAGGAATTTTTTTTCCTAATTTCTAAATTGCTGCAGATTAAGCTCATTACTTCTTGTCCTACCTCGAGTGGACATGAAGAACAATAGCTCACTGTACTCTTTATAACACTCCTTCACATATTTGAAGACTGTTATCAGTCTTCTTTTCTCAAGATTAAACATGCCCAGTTTTTTTAACCTTTCTGTATACATCAGGTTAGCTAAACCTTTTATCAATTTTTGTTGCTGTCCTCTGGACTCTGTCAGGTTTGTCCACATCTTTCCTTAAGTGTGATGCCCAGAATTGGACACAGTACTCCAGCTGAGGCCTCACTCGTGCCAAGTAGAGTGGGACAATTCCCTCCCATGTCATATATATGGACACTCCTGTTAATACACCCCAGAATGATATTAGCCTGTTTTGCAACTGCATCACTTTGTTGACTTGTATGTAATTTGTGATCCACTACAACTCCCAGATCATTTTTAGTAGTTCTACCAACTAGTCAGCTATTGCCCATTTTGTTGTTGTGCATTTGATTTTCCTTCTTAAATTAAGTACTTTGCACTTGTCTTTATTGAATTACATCTTGTTGATTTCAAACCAATTCTCCAGTTTGTCAATGTCATTTTGAGTTCTAATCCTGTCCTCCAAAGTGCTTTCAACCTCTCCCAGTTTGGTGACATCTGCAAATTTTATAAGCATACTCTCCATTCCATTATCCAAGTCACTAATGAAAATATTGAATAGTATTGGCTGCAGGACTGAACCCTGCAGGACCCTACTAGATATGCCCTTCCACTTTGACAGCAAACCATTGATATCTACTCTTGGAGTATGGTCTTTCAACCGGTTTTTAACCCACTTTATAATAATTTCATCGAGACCACATTTCCCTAGTTTGCTTATGAGAATGTCATGTGGGACTGTGTCAAAAGTCTTACTAAAATCAAGATATATCACATCTACTGCCTCCCCCCATCTTCTAGGCCAGTGCCCCTTTCAAAGAAGGAAATTAAATTTGTTGGGCATTATTCTTGACAAATTCACGCTCAGTATTCTTTATAACTCTATTATCTTCTAGGTGCCTACAAATTGATTTAGGTGTCTAAAGATACCTAGTGGGATTTTTAGAAGTGCCTAAGTGGGTTAGGTGCATACATCCCACTATCAATGGGAGTTAGGCACCTAACCTGCTTTGGTGCTTTTGATACTCCCAGTAGGTGCTTATCTGTATCTTTAGGCACCTAAATACCTTTGTAAATCTGGCCTATAGGCACATTTGAAAATAGGTCTTAGTAACCTATGTCACTTAAGTGTTTTTGAAAATTGTATCCACTACCTCATTCCCAGTTATATCACCAAATTGCTTCAGAGCTGACATCCCTCTCAGCTATGGCACACCTATATACAAATAAATCTAGATCTCAAGTATATTTCTGAATAGTAAATATACATATTTAATGGTCTTGTTTATAGATATTTAAAAAGCTGGAAAAGTGTCAGGCAACACAAACTGTGAACAGTGAATTTGCTGGGTAATATTCTGGCATATATTCAAGCTCAACCAAACCTCATTATCTCTCTTTTTCTGTCTTACATGGCTCTTCTCTAGAAAATTGGCCAATGGCTTCAGCAGTGAGAAACTAAAAATCAGAGGACTGTAGGTACAAAGCAACTTTTTTTCCACAAAGATTTTTTTCAATATTTAGAACTAGTCTGAATATCAGACACAACAAAATGCAGAAGAAAATGTGTGCTACATGGGAAAAAATGCTTTAAGCAGAAAATACAGAAAGCTCACACACGCAGACACACACAAAGGAGAAAGAGAGGATTAAAAGCTAAAACCAGTGTGGGAAAGGAACCAAAAGAGTGAGTAGTTATAAAATGTTCAGCCCTAATAAAGTCAGGTTAACTCTATCACACAATATACATTTGTAGTTCAGAAATCAGACTGAATACACAATTCAGTAAACACACTATTTCTATGAAGTAGTTATGATTCTAAAAAAGGCAGATCAAATGTGTTTAAAAATATGTTGTCCATTCATTTCATATGATATTCTTGAGCCCTTTCATTAAGGCTCTGAATCAAAGAACTCTGATGTCCGTGGAAGTCTTCCCATTGACTTCATTGGGCTGTACACCTGGTCTATTGTGCCACATGGCTGTATCTAATGGAGAAGCAGATTTATAGTCCTGTAGTATGTTACCTTTTTCAGTCAAAGATGCTCACAATAAAACATCTGATTATGATTACATAAAACTAGTATGTTCCTGATTATAACCTAAAAACTAAGATTTGACTACAACCCCTTTTTGTTGAGGGTGGAGATAATGGCTAAAACAACACCTGGATGCCCAGTACACATTTTACTACCTCTTACCACTAGAGCGTTTTTCTATTTGTCTAAACAATATATAAAATTCTATTGGTATCATAAAAAAGTTCTGGGAACATCAGCACACAATTTGGAAATGGCCCATTTGCAGATCAGCAGAGAAACATTTAGGAACATGTTTTTTCTGGACTCTCTCATGTTCTCCCGCAGAATAACAAGACAATAATACCAATATAGGAATGCGGATAATTTCTTCTCACCCAAGGGTCTGATTCTGGCCCACAGAGAGTACAGCATTTATAACCCATCTCAGGTTTTTCTTCTCGCTATCGGAAGGTTTTTTGGCTGTGTTTTTGTAAACCTTAATAAGTGTGTGTTAAATGATTACAACCCAGTCTTTACACTCAAATGAGCAAGCATACTACAAAACTCTCTTTTAATATGGCAATGATAGGTTGTCTCTCCCTCCCTTTGCTAGCAGGTCTGGAAATGCTGTGGAGGTATTATGCTTGTTCCCAGCAAAAAGGAGCATATCCTATCACTCTTGAGCAGCCCCATTGCCAAAGACTGCTACCTTTCATAGGTATCAGCAAGGATTGAACTTGGAACCTGTTGCTCCATAAAATACCAACTCTCCCAGCTTGAGCTAATGGAAAATCCCCATTGACTGTACTAGAGCAACAATTTATTTCCTGTGTGAATAAGCCTCTAGAGGTGGCTGCTACCACAAGCCCTTGAGATGGTGTGACATTCCATTCAACTGCGGTCTGTGGTACACATACACATTAGCAATTACATTCCATGAAGACAGATAAAGGAAGAGGATGAGGGTAGGGAAATATGTACTAGATACTTACACATCTTGGTTGACTGAAAACATATGGGCAAACAACATATGCAAAGCAAATGGTGGGTAGCCAATATAACTACACATGTTGTGGGTTTCATTACATAAATAGCTAATGTACATAAAGAAACCAGGATGTGACATTCTGATTACACCTCCAAATAAAATGGTCCGGCCCCACCAATTTAATAGTTTTTCTGCTTTGAGATTCCGCACTCCCTACCGAGCACATCCCTGAGCACTCCCTACAGAGCGTTCGCTGAGTGCATGAGCATACAGAACATTCCCTACAGAGCAAGCAGACTTTGACATTCACAGCGCTAGGGTCCACCTGAAAAATTAACCAGATGTCCCACAACCTTTCTGATGTTCTTGTTGTCCCACTTTGCTTTAAGACAGCACAGGGAGGGGCTCAGGAGGTCTGGCTATGGGCTCTCTGTCAAGCCCTGCCACTGCCAATTTCAGAATTTGCATACTCCATTGTTCACAGTGCATTTTTTGGGTACGTTGCTTCAGAATTAAAAAATGTAGGGCCAAATCCACAAAAGGACTTTAGTGGCTAACTGCCACTTTAGGTGCCTAACTCCAACATTTAGGAACTACTGAGATCCTCAAAATCCTAACTCAGCTGCTGCCTAACCCTACAAGCACCTAAAGTCCCTTGATGATTATATTGCCACTGTAAAATTACCCTAAGCACCCATGTTTGGTATGCACACAGCTGCCTCAGTCTTGACTTTGCCCAGGAGCTCAGTACTTTTGACACAGCTAAACCCCAAATTAGGTGTTGCCCCACCTATATTGCCTGTCACACCCAATGTAGTAGGTGTGCTCGGAGCATGCCTAACTCCACACAAAATGTCTGTGAAGAGAAGGAAAAGAAGAAAGCAGCCACCCTCATAACAGTTATCCCAGTGGTTAGAGCACTCAGCTCTATTTCAATTCCCCCATCTGCCTGGTAAGGAGAAGGGATTTGAACATGGGTTTTCTCTCTCTCAGGTAAGTGCCCCAACTACTGGACTAGAGAGTCATTCTCACTTGCTTTTTGGCCCAATGAATACAGAAATACAGAGCCGCTCAGCTTCACCCAGAAAGACTGTGAGAGACCCACACCAGAATCTCCCAGTGCTTAAGACACTCTCCTGCGAGTGAGCGACTCATCTACAAATCCCAGCTCCCCATCCCCTTAACCTGGGCCACCTGCATCCTGGGTGAGTGCCTTAACCATGGGGCTATAGGCTGCCACTGCCATTTTGTGTGTAGTTAGGCATGTCCCGCTGCAGAAAAATGGGTTAGGTGCCTGGTTCCAGGAGAGAGTTCAGGGATGTGAGACCCAGCTGGAAACAGGTGCCTCCCTCATGCCTGGATTTAGGCACCAAACTCCCTGAGAGGGGCAGGGCTTAGGATCCACCCCTCTCCTTGGCATCTGCATCTGCTATTGGCTAGCTTAGGCAGCTCCCCACCTAGTGGGCTGACTTTTGTGGATTCCATTCTTAGGCACCTCTCTCTCCTCATGGCTTGTATAAGAAGCCTAGGCACCTAACTAATGGATTGTGGATTCCATTGGCTGGCCAAGTACCTAAAAGTTAGGTGTCTAAAGTGCAGTGTCTAAAGTCCCTTTATGTATTTAGCCCTTAGACAATTGTGGCACCAAAAGAAAATATGACAAACCTGCTGGTACAATTGCTAATGCTACTTTAAAGGTAGAAGGTATCCAAAAGGATCTGCAAGGGAGGCATGGCTTGTCAGGTGCAGGAAGGGTTCAGACTATTCAAGGAATGTCAAGTGGTATTGGAATGCAGTTATCGTTTAAAATGGGTGGTGGCAAAGCCAGACCAGTTGGGTCACCATGGTCCTTTTTATCGGTTTATGTTGTATTTAAATGTATGGCTATCCATAAATATACATGCACATATTCTACCTGAATAATTGAATTAGCACGTGCTTAGTGTTGTGCTACTCTGAAGAGTCTGTTTAAAAAAATAAAGAGGAACCTTTGTACTCAGTAGACCTGTTCACTGTGTGTAATTTATCTGTCTAAGGTTTATATACAACACCTTTCAATGTAGATAGATGGATCAAGGACTTGCACTACTGAAAACAAATGCACTTGCCTTCAGTTCTGGTACCTCAATGCAGAACACCAAAAATAAATAAACTTGTCCTTAGTCCTCTAAGGTATAAGACAGATACAGGAGCTAGTAAAAGTATTGTAAATAAAAAGTGAAGGAGTGGAAGGTGAGCTGCCTCAAAGTTTTGCAATAGCTAGATCTCGGCATTGAAATCTGGAGTCATTGTTCCTAGTGGCTACGTGCCAATCATGTGAGGAGGAACACTGCCCTTATAGCTATTCTCCAAGTAATCACACTTGTTTTCCTTGTCTTTCTAATGTCTGTTTGGTACATAAATATGCCTGTTTCTTCTTGTTTCCATGCAATATTTATTTGGTGCATTATTGCTCAAGTGTACTTGGTAGAAAGGTAATGTATTTCATCAGTACACACTAAGTGAACATTATGTAATGGTCTTCAGATATATAGCTCCAGTCCTAAACTCATTGTAATGAAAATGGCATGCACATATGGCCTGAAAATGGATGGCACAGATTATCTGAATGATTTAGTCAGACTCTATTTACCTGCAGAGGTAATTATCAATTCTGCCATTTAAGAGAGATTTTTGGGATACAGATGAGTGTAGTTGTATAGGTTGTTTTTCTGGAATACATATTTTATTACTTTCTCCTCTTCCAGCTGAAGATTGTAGTTTCTATAGCTATGGGGTAGATACATATCTGAACTGCCCTTGATTGTTTAAAGAAATAACTTTGGGTGGAAAAAAAGACAGTAGCTAATAGATTGAATTATTCTGTTCATGATGAAAGATCCATTGTGTGTAAAACATGAGAAATTTGCTATTGACTGGGAGCGTACAATAACAGTGATATAAAAGCTTGGTGTATACAGAAAACACTGCCTAGGCATTCAGGGGTCTCAGAACACAGTTTAACAGATTGTGTGGTATATTTTGCAGCATGCTTTGTCTGACAAGGCCAGTGTGAGAACATTTGATCCAAAGACTACTTGCTTGCAAGAATGCCTTATCACCACTTTTCAGGAAGCTTACTTTGTCTCAGAAAGTTTTGAAGAAGCCAAAGAAAAGATGAGGTAAATTATTTCCCTTGACTCTTCAAAATGAAATCTTATTTTCCCTTCTCTGGATGTGGCAGAAATAGGTGTTAATTTTCTTTTTCTTTCAGGGACTTTGCAAAATCAATCAGTCGTCCCTTTTCAGTGTATTTCAACCCATACACGCAAAGCATTGAAATTCTGAAAGACACCAGAAGTATAGAAAACGTTGTCCAGGACCTTCGGAGTGATCTGAACACGGTGTGTGATGCTTTAAGCAAAATGAACAGATATTTGGGTATTTGATGTCTGTGGCACTGCAGCTTTGCTATCCACTGCTTCTTCTATGGCTATGCTAGCAACATCATGTGCTCCAGTTTTAGAGCCATCCATCTTCCCTCTGCAGCTTGGTCAGTGACTTGCATCATTGTGTAGCTCTAATTGTAACTTGCAGACGAAACAAGGCGATGCTAACTTGCAAACTCAACAAGAAATGTGGTGGCATATAACCAGCAATTCCATAAGAGAATGTAATGTACAAATACACTATTAAAAGCTTACCTGGCAATGATTTTGTTTACGTAGAGACTGTTCACTTAAAAGCAACATATAAGAAGTGGCTCGTGACTTCATTAGGATTCTAAACATACGGATTAGTTCTTTATAACCTCTTGTCCCTGTTAGACTCTGAAAAAACATTTGCTAAGTTTTCTTTTTCCCTTGTATGGATCCATATTTCTCTCTCTACTGGTGAGGACAACTTTTTCTTTTCTGCCTCTATAGTTGAGTGTCTCCTGTGACTGAACAATAGAACGTATATAATACTGAGAAGGGAGGGAAGGACATACATTGTTGTTAAAAGGGCTTTTGAGTTGTAAACTATAAGACACTTAATGGAAAAATATTTCAAAATTGCTGAATAATTGCAAACAGTTTACAACTTTTGACAATTCAAACAGGAGGATATTTTTACTTAACTCCCGCTGCTACTTGTGGATGCCACAGAAATACCCACTGACCTGTGACATCAATCCAAACATCCTTCCCTTGAGGAGTGGAAATAATAGTGAGGATCCTGATATCACTCCATGTAGCTAGGTGACAATGTAAAACCTTCTATGATTAGTATGTGCCTTCCGCATTCCCCTATTCAGACGTATTTTCAGAGGGATTTCATATTTCTATGATTCTGTGTTATCAAGTGGCACTCATTTTATGTTGAAATGACTAGCAACATTTAGAGCATCTGCAAAGCTATTTTAGACACATATTGAAACCACTCTCTCAGCTGAAATATCTATGCAGATGCTCTAAATGTTGCTAGCAATTTCAACATAAAATGAGTGCCACTTGATAACACAGAATCACAGAAATGTAGGGCTGGAAGGGACCTTGAAAGGTCATCAAGTCCAGCCCCCTGTACTGAGGCAGGACCAAATATACCTAGACCCAGGTGTTTCTCTAACCTGTTCTTAAAAACCTCAGTGACAGAGATTCCACAACCTCCAATTCTTAACTAGTCTTATAATGAGAGAGTTTTCCTAATAGCTGGCCTAAATCTCCCTTGCTGCAGGTTAAGCCAAGTACTTCTTCTCCTCCCTTCAGTGGAAATTGATCATTGTCCTATTTATAACAGCCCTTAACATATTTGAAGATTATCAGATTCCCACCTCAGTCTTCTTTTCTCAAGACGAAACATACCGATTTTTTTTTTACCTTTCCTCAGAAATCAGGTTTTCTAAACCCTTTATCATTGTTGTTGCTCTCCTTTCGATTTTCTGCAGTTTATCCCTATCCTTACAATACTGCACCAAAACTAGACACACTACTCTAGCTGAGGCCTCACCAGTGCTGAGTAAAGTGGGACAATTACCTCCTGTGTCTTACATACAATACTCCTGTTAATATACCACAGAATACTGGCCTTTTTGTAACTGCATCACACTGTTAGCTTTTATTCAATTTGTGGTTCACTATAACTCCAGATCCTTTTCAGGAGTTGTGACAATGGTGTCTGGAGGGGCTACAGTGAGAATGCTTATTCAGGGCAAACTGCACAGAATAGGGCAAACAATCCCCAAAACTGGTGGTTTGTTCCATAATTAGATTTCACCAAGACAGTAACCACACAGCTTCTGTAATCCCTTAGTGGTTACCAGGAAGCCAAAATACAGTCCCCTTTAAGCAATCTAGCCTTTGGCTCCCACCCAAACAGCCAAGTCTAATATAGTCAGGTTACTAACAACCTTATTCACCATATATAAAGTTATACCAATCCTGAGAGACCAGACACATTGTCCACCAGGTCAATGAATATTTCATATCTCACCCAAATATACGCTTAGAGCCAATCCTTATTAATTAAATCTAAGATTTATTAGTAAAAAGAAAACAGAAAGAGTTGCTATGATTAAAAGATCAATATACATACAGAGCTGAATAAAGTCCTTAGGTCAGTTTCATAGCAGAGATGGTGAGGCTGCTGATTTGTAAAAATCCTTCTGGAATCAATTTAAAAGGTTATAATCCAATACGCAGTCCATGTGCAGTGTTTGTTCAAATTCTTCCATGAGAATTGCTGAGTAGACCTGGAGACCTCAGTCTTGTGGACTTAGACTTTCCCTGTCAAAGACTAAGCAAATCTGAGATAGAAAGGATCAGGCACGAAACTTTCCGTATAGCTGAAGTTCAGTGGATAAGCCTCTTGACAGCAAATGATCACAGCAGGCCTTTCTTGGATGAAGACTAGGTAATGTACATTGTTGCTTTGAAGCTAATGTCTGTTTCCTAGGCATACATCAGTAACTACTTGTATTCATTAGCATAAGGTAATTAGCCATTCAAACAGTTTACAGGTAGTTTTACTATGTGGAGTTACAAATTTCAAAGCGAAATTAAGACAATATTATTATTACACCACAAGTCCCATCTAAATGATAATATCCCCTTTTGACCTCTGAATCAATAGAATACCTAATGAATCATTAAAGACTGGAACAGAATTTTAGCATCTATAAGCTGATTAGATCACATTGTTAAACTTCTAACAATATATAGGTAAAACCAGACAACTACAATTAGTATCTACTTTTGATCCTCTAACAATGCAGGGCTAAATATTAAGGATTCTTATCTATTTAACATGGCTTTGATAACTATGTACAAGGAATGCCCGTTTATTATTTCAATATTCTTCTATGCCCTTAAGGGTTGCTTTTAGGTCACTCAGCCTGCTGGTTGGCTGCTTAACCCTCTTTGGTCTCAGCATCACAGGAGTATTACTGCCTAGCCAGTTATTTCCTATTTTGTGTTTGTGCATTTGATTTTCCCTTCCTCAGTGTAGTAATTTGCACTTGTTTTTACTGAATTTTATCTTGATTATTATAGACCAATTCTCCAGTTTATCTAGATCATTTTGAATTCTAATCCTGTCCCCTAGAGTGTTTGCAACCCCTCCCAGCTTGGTGTCATCTGCACATTTTATAAGTATGCTCTCCATTCCATTATCCAAGTTGTCAGTGACAATATTGAATTGTACCAGAACCAGGACAGACCCCTTTGGGACCCCACTAAGTACATGTTCCCACTTTGATAACAAAGCATTGGTAACTATCCTTGAGTATGGTCTTTCAACCAGATACACACCCACCTTATAATAATTTCAGATGGACGATATTTCCCTAGTTTGCTCATGAGAATGAAATGTGAAACAATGTCCAAAGCCTTACTAAAATCAAGATATATCTTGTCTACTGCCCCCTGTGATCTACCGGGTCAGTAATCTTGTCAAAGAAGGAAATTAGGTTGGTTTGGCATTATTTGTTCTTGCCAAATCCATGTTGATTATTACTTATTACCCTGTTATTCTCGAAGTGCTCACAACTAACACAGATTGTTAAATATTTTTTTCTGGATTCTTTCCAGGTATTGAAGTTAGGCTGATTGGTCTAAAATTCTCTGGGTCCTCTTTGTTATCCTTTTTAAAGACAGGTGCCATGTTTGCCCTTCTCAAGTCCTCTGGGACCTCATTCATCCTCCATGAGTTCTCAAAGATAATCATTAATGGTTCTGAGATTGCTTCAGCTAGTTCCCATGTATCCTAGGGTGAAATTCTTCAGGCCCTGATGACTTGAATACATATAACTTATCTAAAATATTCTTTAATCTGATCTTTCCCTATTTTGGTTTGTGTCCCTTCCCCTTTGTTGTTAATATTAACTGTATTAAGCATCGGGACACAATTAACCTTTTTTAGTGAAGCCTGAAGCAGAATAGGCATTAAATACCACAGGCTTCCTGATGTCATTTGTTATTAACTCTGCTTCCCTTCTAACTAGTGGACCTACACTTTCCTTTGTATTTATCTTGCTCCTAATATCTTCCTAGAACCTCTTCTTATTATCTTTTATGTCCCTTAGTCTTTCTGATTTTGTCCCTACATGCTTGTGCTATCTTTGAATTCATCCTTAGCAATTTGTCCATATTTCCACTTTTTGTAGGATTCCCTTTGTTTTTCAGGTCATTAAAGATCTCCTGATGGAGCCATATTGGTCTCTTACTATTCTTCCTATCTGTCCTTCACATCAGGATAGATTGCTGCTGTTTGCTTTAAAGCTGTCTCTTGAAAAACTGACAGTTCTCCTGAACTTCTTGTTCCCATAGATTATCTTCCCATGGAGTCCTACCTATCTGTTCTCTGAGTTTGTTAAAATCTGTTTCTTGAAATCCATTATCCTTATTTTGCTGCTCTCACTCCTTCATTTCCTTAGAATTATGAAATCTATAATTTCATGATCACTCTTTCACAAATTGCCTTCAACCCTCAGATTCACAACCAATTCCTTCCTGTTGGTCAGAATCAAGTCTAAAATGGTTGCCCCACAGTTTCTTCCTCCACCTTCTGAAACAAGAACTTGTCCCCAACACATTCCAACAATTTACTGGAGATTTTGTGTTTTACCATATTACTTTTCTGACAGATGTCTGGGTAGTTAAAGTCCCTCATAACTACCAGGTCTTGGGTTTGGGATATTTCTGTTGTTTTGTTTTAGAACTGCCTTATCCACCTCTTTATCCTGATTTGGTGGTCTATAGTAGATCCATAATATGAGATCACCCCTGTTGCCTCCACCCGTTTTGTCTTCACTCAGAGACTTTCAACTGGTCTGCCTTTCACTTCCTTCTGGACCTCAGAACAAGTGTATATATTCTTGATATATAATACAACACCTCCTCCCTTTTTCCCCTGCCTGTGTTTCCTGAACAAGCTATACCCCTCTCTACCAATATTTCATCATGAGATTTATCCCAGCAAATCTGTGAAGCCAATTAAGGTATAATGTAGCTTGTATACTAAGACTTCCAGTTCTTCCCGTTTATTCCCCATATTCCTTGCATTTGTGTATAGACATCTAAGATGTTGAGCAAATTCGCCCACAGATTTCCCTCTTGCCTCTCCTATGATTCTACTGTAATTTTCCATTTCCTCTCCCACCAACATCTAGCACTCTAAGGTTACCTTTTAATACTTACCTGTTGGCTTTTGTCATCTGCCCCGTTTGAGCCTAGTTTAAAGGCCTCCTTGCTAGGTTGGTGATTCAGTGTGTGAACATACTCTTCCCCTTCTTGATCAGGCGGACCCCATCTCTTCCCAGCAGAACTCCTTTCTGGAACAGCATCCCCTGGTGAAGGACACCATCTGAGCAGCCAGGCATTTATCTATAGGGTGTGCGTGTCCTTGCCCCAGCCCTTACCGAACATCAATAACTCATCCTTAAGAAGAGGCAATCTGTAGGGATAATGATTATCATAGAGAAGGCTGCCATCTCCTTGAAGATATCTGTAAGATAACAAATAGACCTTCTCTCTCCTCCGGACTCTCCCTGCTTCATTCTACCAGGTGAGGAAAAATCCAGTGTTAGATTTAACTGCGACTACCATTCAGGGGCGGCTCTTACAATTCTGTCACCCCAAGCAGGGGTGGCGGCGCCCCACCCCCGACGCAGGCAGACGTAGCGGGGCCCCGCCACGTCTGCCTGTGTCGGGGGCGGGGCCCCGCCACGTCTGCCTGCGTTGGGGGCGGGGCCCCACCACGTCTGCCTGCGTCGGGGGCGGGGCCCCGCCCCCGATGCAGGCAGTCCCATTCCGGAGCGGCAAGGGGACAGCGGCGGACCTGCCGCCCCTTTGCTGCCGCGGCAGGCGAGACTGGGGCGGCAGTCCGAGTCCCGCGGCGGCAATTCGGCGGTGGGAAGAGCGGACCTGCCGCCGAATTGCCGCCGCGGGACTCGGACTGCCGCCCCCTTCTCACCTGCCGCCCCAAGCACCAGCTTGGCAAGCTGGTGCCTGGAGCCGGCCCTGCTACCATTGGTGCAAAGGAGAAGCTGTTGGCTTATCCCCAAGGAATCAGTATGCTGAAGGAGTTCTTTATTTACTCGTGTTTGTGCTGACTCCATTAACTGGCATTTATCACTGGAGAATTGCTCATGACCCTGCACAGAAGTTTTTCTGACTCTCCTCCTCCTCTTTCAAGTGGAGTCTGATACCTCTTTCAGTGCTTTGTAGAGAAAATGTACCTTACCTGGGCTTCTTTTGATGGGTCTGAAAATCACTAGAACAGGAGTCACAGATTCCACTTGGTTCATGAGTCAGGTAATCTAACAAAGGAATCGTCACTGCTCATTTAGGTAACATTAAGCCACTGCGAGAAACACATAAGCAACATTCACAAAGGTACTGAGATTTCCTTCTTGTTATAGAATCATGCAGAGAAGCACTTCATATTTATATTGTCTGGATTTATTCTAAACTGTTCTGAATAGCTTGAAAGAAGGCTTCTGCAGCAGTAAAACAATAGAAGCACATCTCTGTTTTGTTTTGTACAGTTAACAAGTAAATCTTATTATGGATTAGGGAGAAACTCTTGAAATCCAATAGCTATTTTAGGACTAATGATGGCAAAGAAACTGTCTATGATGAAGATATAATGTCAATGAAACAGAACATTGTCAAAGGATAATGGGCTCCCACTGCTAGATATATGCTTAATCCAATGATTTTATTTCTATTATACACCATGATTAAAAATAAATTAAATAGAATAGACTGAGGGGATAATGGTGATTTAGAGAGACAATTGCTCACTGTTCTCATATTGTAAAGCTCCATTCTGATAGGGTTAGAGAAAAATATTGTCTAGGGGCCTCAGCCAGTCAGAATCCAGGACTCAAGGAAGGACATGTTAGAAAGTGCACCACTGTGTTTTTAAGAATCAGATAGTTTCATCATAGCAGAAATTTCTCTTTGCAGTTTTTGTTAGCAAATTAAGATCAGCCATCCATCCATCTCCATGGATGACAAGCTCATTTGGCATAATGAGGGAATTATTGACAGTTGTCAAATTACACAAATGTTTCATTTAAAATAGGTCACATTTATTGAAGGTGTTTGTTAAGCTTTAGTGGTCTGGAATCTGGACTTCTGGCTTAGACTCATTTATTTGCTGTGTAATTCCAGACTGATGCTTTATGGGTCTGAGATATATGTACTTGCTTTGCTTGCACAGAGTAAATGGGCCTAATCTTAATGAACGTAAAGCATTTCAGCATTTCCCAGCATGAAGAATCTAACATGAAAAACAGCAATTTGAGACACTGCAGCAAATCCAAAGTTTCATTAGCAAACAAAGACATAGTTCACATTGTTTCATTTCCTCTATTCAGGAGGGAGGGGAGTGCAGCAGGCATTAACACGATATGTTGTGTTCCTAATTCATTTGGGGCCTGATCCAAAGCCCAGTGAAGATCAGGCCTTTCAAACAAAATGGGTCTAAGAAGTGGTTGAAAACTATTCAAGAACCATTTTTTCCCATCAAACCAAAATGTTTTGCAGAAAACTAATTGTTTCAATGAAATTTTTGTCAGGATGATTTCTCAGGTCCAGAATGGGGGTGCAGGGAGAGAGAGAGAGACCGGAATAGTCAATAGCCCCATAGTTAGAGCACTCATCAGGGATCTGGGAGACCAAGTCCCCACTCTGTATCAGGCAGAGCAGGGGGTTGTACCTAGGTCTCTCACATCCCTGATGAGTATGGAGCAGAGACTGGAACCTGGGTTTATCACAGGCTATTGTGCAGTTGTTACTCTTACCATGTTTTTCCAAAATAATTTCAAAAGGTCTCATCTTGGTTCTGCACTGGAACAAAAACAAATTTTGAAACCTCACATTTTTTTGTGAAACTGAATTGTTGCTTCCCTAATTTGTATTGCCTGTTATGAATCTTTTTGTCACCTCACCTACAGTGGGGGAGGAGGGGAAGAGTACAAAGATTCCAATTTGTCTGAGTCTTCATTGGGATCTGCAGTGGATTTGTAAAAAAGTTTCACATGGTCCAAGGGGACTGGCTGCCTTCTAGGACTGAAAATGAGGTGAGGCTTTCACCTCTAGGTTGCTAGTTCAAATTCAGTCCAGCTCAGTAGTTCCCGAAAGCTGTTACCTTCTGGTGGCAGTATGGCTTATATATGGTGAGTTTGTGGGTTTAATCCAGCTGCAGTGGTGCATAATCCCAATTAGACACTACTGTGGAGCTTTAAAAGTCTGGCTATACCTTTGTCTCTTCTTCTGGTCTCTGAATCACCCCAGGTAACTGGCTCTTTGCCACTCCACTTCTGATGGGAGGATCCCATGATTTGAGAGCACTATCATAGACCATTTGTTCTGACAGGAGCCTGTGTGTTCATGGAGGGGTGGGTGGATACCTTCTTGTTACTTCTCATGAGAGGCAGAAGACTGTCTGAATTCTCCAGACAGCCAGCAGTTCTCTTTTTATAATCAAGGTTAATTTAAAGATGGGGGGGGGGACATAAGCGTTAAAGGCATGGTTGATCACACTGAAGTCTATGCTTTATTTCATTACAAGCGATTAGCTAAGAGAATATAGCTTAAGTGCCTGACAAGAACTGAATCAACTCATATTCTCTTAAAAAGTCAGCTCCTCCCCCACCTCACTCACAGCTGTCTTTCCTGCAGTCTTCCTAGCCTGGGTAAGAGGCTATGGCCTTGTCTTCACAGCCTAAAAAGATGTGGGTATGTGTTTTCTTCTGGATAACTAATGTGCGTGAACTATCCTGAGGTAAAAACACAGTGAAGACAAGACGCTTTAGTTTTACTGTCAGATCAGCTAGGCAAGGTCAACCCTAGGTGAGGGTATAGTACCACCTCACCTAGTTACCTCACGGTCAAGCTAAGGTGTCATGTTTTCACCTCAGGATAGCTCACGCATGTAAAAAAAACCACAGCTTTTTTTAGCAATGGAGACAAGGGCTATATCTTTTAAAACATATAGCGGATTCCCTCTTAGCTCAGTGGGAATCCATTACAATATTGCCCAATAGTTTCTTTGTTACAATAGTATCTCCAGGGAGGTAAGCGCTGCCTGCCTCAACCTGTTTTTCTAGTGCTTACCAGCTTGGACCTGGACCATCCAGGGAAATTATCCTAGTTTTGTTTTATAATGGCTCTTATCCATAACCCTGAATGCTTCATTTCTGGAAGTAGTCCAGAGGCATATTCCCTCCTTCTCAATGAGGGATTGTTTGATAGCAACAGATTCTCCAAGGTAGCTTTAAAATACACAAGCCAGGGGACACAGAATTTTGGTAATGTTTCCAAACAATAATTAATAGGGTGTCTCTACTTGTCACAATCATGGTGAAGGGTCCATAGATAGAATAGGCATCCTTATTGGCAGCCTCCTGTAAATTAAACCTGCATGGAGACTAACCTACTTCCCCATCCCTAGATAAGGACCCTCCAGGTTGAAGTACACTGGGAAACTTGAACTGCCTCAGTCTGTAGCTGATGTGTGGATAAAATAAATAAATACAAATTCAGTGTTGTCAGGCCAGAGCCTTTCACAACCACTAAATTCACTTAACACAAAATACCCCCCACAAAATACAACACCCTCAAATAAAAAATTCACGTCTTGGCCAACTGCTGAGATTTAATGTTAAAACTGAAAATAGACGCTGATAGCTGCCTGGGATTTGGCCTGAAGTGGATGGTTCGGGTGAACTAAATGTGACATGGATAACACAGTCACATGCTTTCAAAATGCAACAGATTTTTTTGGTAACTCATACATTTCAAACTGCAAAAAAATCACCGGGGAGGAAAGTTGCTGTTGCTACCCACCATCTTCAGAGGAAAATGGTTGAGTTTGCATAGCAGCAAGAAGTGGATTTCAGTCCCTGTTAAGAGGGAAAATAGCCCAAAATGTAAACCAAACATCTGCCTCTGTGGCTGCTGCATACAGCACTAGCCAGATCAGGTGTGAATAAAATTCTGATAATTGAACAACAACAAACCACCCCAAAACCAAACAGCCTTGCCATCCACCGGAGGCAAAGTGGGTGTTTTGAGAGCAACATGGCTCAAATCAAATCACACTTTCATTTTCTATTAAAACAAGTCTATATAAAATAGAACTCAGATGGTATCTTTTTGATATAAAGGTTCTGAAGAGAAATACTAATTCTGGAAAGGTGGATGTTCTGAGCAGTTCTCTCCCTCAAGCCATTCTTGTTGCTGCCTAACTTTCTCCCCACTCTTGCTAATTTACATGGGACTAAAGAAGTGCTGAATCGGTGGCATTATTGCCCAGGGCATGCAAACTGGTGAGTACATCTAATATGCAACACCCTTCCCCCATTGTAGTGAATAGCTAACTTCGCAGACATTAATGAGGCCAATTATTGGTAAATGAGTGTAAGATTACGAACACAGTAGTTTTGCCGCCCCAGCAGAATTTGGTCTTGAGGATCAATTTGGATGAATTCCCTTTTGATAATTACACCTGATTGATCATTATATGTGGAACTAGGAAAGAGCAAGCTTCTAAAATCAGACATGCTTAGATGTAAAATCTCACCCTTGCAAGGACAGCACATGTTCTACTAGGCATTTTATTGCCAGAGCCAATCAATTAAATCGAATTAGCTCAAAATAGCAGGGTTAGGTTCTGTAGTTGCTGCTGAGTTGGACTCAACAGGCCAGATTTTTCAGCTGGGCATCAACCTGGCCTTTGTTTTAGGATGCACGTTTGTGCCTGCAAAAACAGGAGCTGATTCTGACAGGCTGGCTCACAATGTCCAAAATTCTGGGGGTTTTGCTTTTCCAGAAATAAATACATTAAAAAAACCCAACCCTTTTGTGATATAATCTTTATAACCAAACCAAGTGCAAACATCAGCACAAAAGGTTGAATCACACTGTACTTTTCAAAAGTCATGTCTCAAAGAGCCAGTTGATTTTTGCAAGAGTTGATCAGCGCAGTTAATACAGCTGAGGGAGGAAGCTTTTGGGCACATAATGTTCTCTTACTGCATGCACTATGTCCTGACTATATTGTATAACAAGGAGCAACATTAGAAAACCACTTCTGTCTCAGAATGGAACGCCCACTCTCATTCACTGAGGCTTCTGCAACCTCAAATAACTGCTACTTGGTTTCCTTCTGTGACTTGCGCTTCACAGCAGAGCTCTTTCTATAATCAAGTTTTTGTGTGGGTGGGTTAGGTGCATATGTATGTAAGGTAGGAGGCTTTTAACATGCAGCTTCATGACAAACCAGATGTTCCTACTTGAAACCCTTACTTCTTACCAAGAATTGCTTCTGCTTGAAAAAACACAGGTCTGCTTTCAGTGATATCCTTTTCTGTACCAGGTCTGGATGATAGGGCCTCTGTAAGGACAGGAACTTGCACCCATTTCTAGAGGTGCTGGAACAATTTTTATAGTGGGGATGCTGAGAGCCATTGAACCAAACTGTAAACCCTGTATATAATGGAAACCCCTTGAAGCCAGAGGGTGTGGCAGCCCTCTAGTCCCACTTCAGAGCAACTTTCTGGCCAAATAATCCACTAGAAACCAGGATTTTAGCAATTCTAAATCATCCTGTAAGAGTATATACCAATCCTCCTCCTCTGGTGCCAATACCATCATCTCTCCAGTTCTCTTGCGGGGCTCAGGAAGCAACAGATCCACGTTTAGGGTTCTCAGCTGGGCCAAGATACTATTTTTAATCCTTATTTTAAAGATGGAATGGATTAAGTAGCTTACTTAGGGAGACTAGTACTAGAAGCCATTAAGTCAACAGTTCCCACAGGGCTCTTCTAAGTATAAGGTAAAAGTGTGGTATTCTCAGATACTCCGGTATAGTGCCTTTTGACACATCCTGAATGTTTTAATGAGGCGTAGTCACTGTGTGTATAGTCATGGTATGTACCCACTGTAAAACTCAGGAGAATCAGAACAATGGAACAGGCACAGGGGATACCGTATGATACTGTGTGTTTTCCCTGGCGTAACCTCGCTTACAAAGGAGAGAAAGAGCTCTGTATTCACAAACATTATGTAAAAGCTGTTGCACTCTTAGTGCTCCATTTCATAGAGCAATAGCTCAGGTTTGTCTGAGTTTCAAATGAAAACCTGGTCAGAGAGAGTAAATTAAGTCTAGAATGTAAATGTCCCTGATGTGCAGAAAGAAAAGGGGAAGTGGTAAGTGAATATAGGAAATTGGAATATTATGTGTTGGGAGGGCAATTCTTCCATCCTTGTAGCTAATGGACTGAACTAAAAGTGAACAATTGTTTCATATGATGATTCACTAACAATCTAACTGACAAGGTTTCCATTTCTGAGTCCTGTTTCATATTCAGATCCTTGTTTTGTAGTGCAATAGTGCAATTATCTATCTATTACATTTCATAAACAGGGACGGCTGCGATGGATGAGAAGAATAAAAATAGCTATATAAATCCTTGCTGGTAAAGGCTGGAGGAAGGGAAAATGAGGAAAATTTTATCTTTCAAATGCTTTATTGTAGCACTTTGGTAAATTAAACTAGATTTCCAGATAGAGCAGAACAGAGAACTGACCCAGCCTTGAAAAGATAGACCCAAAGGGGAAAGTGTGGATGGGAGGTGGGTCTCAGTTTTTAGTCTCTATTTACAGTTTAATGCTATCTCTACCCAGTCTGTGAAAGGAAATCACAAAATGCTCCCTGGTTGAGTTCCTTCATCAAATGTTTCAGATGAGCTGAGAACGCAAACTCCAAGGGAAAGTGGATGCTTCTCCCAAAGGACTCTAGTAAACAGTGCTTAGGCTGCTTTGCAAGAATGAATGGTATCCTGATTCTGTATTACTACCGACTTTATTGAGCATAGATATCACCTGGATTATTAAGAATTTCAGTTTTTAATCGGAAAATGTTTGTGAGCCTGTTCCAATGGCTTACATATATTGTTAATGGAAATCAGTGTCATCATATTGCTTGCATGGGGGGAAAAATAGGAATTGATATTTATTATTTGCATTACCGTAGTGCCTATGAGGCCACATTGTACATGGTGCTGTACAAACACATAATAAAATGATAGCCCTTGCCCAGAAACCTTTACAGTTTAAATTAAGACACACCGGTGGCTATAAAAAACAATAGGAAGAGTAAGGGGAAGGAAGATGAGGGAAATGGCAATAAGAACATACACTAACAAGGCCAGCTATGTGCACAGCTAGAGCCTTTGGAGTGTTATATTAAATGATAAACAATATGAACACATACAAGATAAATAGGGGACATCCCTGCCAACCATCTACCTTCCAAGGTCCTCTCCCCTATGTTCCAATGAGACTGGCTGTTCATGGCAGACCTGAATTAGGCTCACCATAAAAAAATAAGCTTAAAGATGATGCTGAAGTTGCACTTAGCCTGACAGCAATTTAAATTGATGTCAATAACAAAGCCAACAGAGCTGCTGAGATCCAAGATCTTGTGCAAAATGAAACTTAGGGGATTGCAGAGGCCAAGATGATATGAATACTACACAGTTAGTGGCTTTAGAAACAGGAAAACTTAAGGTACGGACAGCAGCAAAATGGTTACACAGTGCTACAGTGGCCCTCTGATGCATGTACACAACTGCCGTTGACTTGAATGGGAGCCCCGCATGTACATCTCCGGGCAGAATTTAGTTTTAAGTGCTTCATTTCTATAAAGCACCATACAAAGGAAAGAGAAAGCTGCAAAGGACTTTTGCCTTCAAGATCAACAGCGTGGCTAAAAGAAGAGACGGAAAGATCCAAAGTAGCAGTTTAACAAAAAATGTCTGTTCTGACAGTTTGTCAGAAACCATACAATGGCAGCATCAGCATCTCTTCACACTGCACAGAGAAGATCACGTGTAGACCAAATGTAGCCAGTTCTTACAGTACCCCATTCAAAGGCTTTGATATAGAGGGTATGTGGAGCAGGGGGTGGGTCCTGGCCAGAGAACTTCTGGGCTTTGGGGATTCCTGGCTGTTAGCTGGCCCCGTGGGGGTCATAGCCAGCTGGTGTACATTACAGTGACCCCCTAAGGCTGCACTGAAATAGGCCTACAATCAAGGAGTCACAACTGCCTCCTTTGTGGTGTACTCACTTCTGCTGTGCCCAGTGGATACTGGGTTCAACAGACACTCTGGCCTGCCAGTCTTGAGTTTGAGGGAGAACAAAGGGAAAAAAAACAATTGATATTTTTTCCCATCAGTGACTATTCCCCACTTTGCCAGTGCAGGAGGACATTGCATTCACTTCCCTTTACAGCAGTTTAAATTCAAGAAGGCATACACTCCAGTTCCAGCCATTGGGGGCACTATAACGCCCCCCTATATAAGTAGTTGTTTTAGACAGCACTTATGTTGTTATTCCCTATGGCATCTTTATTTGCTGTTGCCTGGGGCACTACAGCACAGAGTGAATGATAATTTGTGTTTCTCTTTTAGAAGTTGGTTTTGTCTTTGCAACTGCAGGGAGGACTTTCGTTTCTTTTCTCTGTTTGAAAAATGTTTTGTGATAGACCCAGCAGTCAGCACATCTACTTTCACTCACTTGCCTCACGGCATAAAGTTCCCACATGCCATTCACCAACAGTGACATATCCCATGCCTGGGAATGGTAATGCTTGGAACCAAGCCTTGCTCAGATCTCCTAGACTGCTTTTCAACTAAGCTTTGATTCTTTTAGATGATTTCTCATTTTCTTGTTGTCTCCTTTGTTAAAATGACCTGTTTGCCTTACTTCAGCTCCCAGGTATGGTGAGGCTGTTGAGCTTTTTTTGATTAGTATGTATATGTGTTTAATTTTAAAAAAAAGGCTAGCTTATTTTCCCAGCAGATATTTCCATGGTCTCCTTGCTTTAATTCCAGCCCAAGGTTCTCTAAAGTTGCATGTGGGGTTCTCAAGCAGAAAGCAGAGTTGTTATTACATAACTAACCCATATTAGTTGGCTTGTGGACTACTGGATGCCTTAAAGTGTATAAGGCTTGTGGTGAGTTACTAACTAAATGTGTTTTCTTAGTTCCTTATACTATCTCTGGCTTTTGATGTTTCCCCTTTGATACACTGTGACCTTGCTGCAAATGCAATCCATTTTGCTCAGCGCTTACATGGACAGATGGACAATGGCTTCAGCAAGGGACCTTTATATCCAGTACATTAGATTCGTTCACTCATCATTCCTCGGAAGAATGATAACTGATAAGCTATAGCTAATGGCTTTAGACAAACGCTAACTGGACTTAAAAAAATACAAGTCTCTGTGTTACGACAGTCTTTTTATAGATATTTAAAATATCTTTGCCAGATGCAGCTTCCTTGTTTTTTATTTTATTTATTATAGTATTTCAATAGCTGATCACATCTCATAATTACAATTACTTGTCCTAGTGCAAGGAGAAGCTCAGTTCATTTGTCCAAAAATTGATTAACTGATTAACAGGGATAATCAGGATTACTTTACTTAGCAGAGGATGGATAACCATTAATAACACTGTAATTACAGCACAGATACTATGGTGATGGGGACCAGGTAAGTACTTAGATAGACAGACATTCTTTTTATATCCTCGTGAAAAAATACATCTACTCCATTAAGGGTGAAGTTATTGACCCAAGAAAATCACTGACAATAATGAGTAATACCAGCCCTCTTGATGCACACATATAACTCCTGCGGGTAAGAACCAAGGCTACAGCTCACTCTTTTAGCACAAAGACAATAAAATATTTGCCTAATGTGCTATGTTAGAACATTCTGCATGTCTCTTACTGAATTTGTGGTGCTTGTACCACAGGCTGATCACAGTCTTTCAGATGCACCGATACCATGTGCAAGTAATTCAGGGTATTCCTTTGCTAGACAGTTCCTAAAGTGACATTGTACATAATAGTAACAGAAAAAGCATTATCATGGCCTTTTAAAACAGATTTAGATGATGTTGCAGACCCTGTACCGTTTATGGGAGTAGGATGAATAATAGTAACTGGTTAATGTTTTCTTTTGTGATGCACCTTTTTCATTTAATATGTGTCTGAATGAGCTTCCAGACTCAGATTAAGATCTCACTTAATCTCCCTTAAATGGACTCAGAAACAAGCACACACACACACACACACACAGGTATATGTCTCTGAAAAAAAGCGTACTTTATTCTTTCATTTAGGCTTTGTGATGGTAGCTTGTTGCTGGGGATATTTGAACTTGAAGGCATTTTCTATGGCTACGCTGAGATGCACATTCTAGGCATCTTTTGGGATGAGTTAGGGCAAGATCACTGACTGTAGCAGTCGTGAGGGGAGGTGGTCTCAGGACTTGGAAACCACATCTGAGGGTTGAGTATGTGTGGTGGGGAGAAATGGGGATACCGTCTCAAAATTGTTTGAGGTGGTAAAAGAGATTGAGAAATAAAGCAAGGATTCCTAGTTATTCTAAACTACCTTGCAGCCTGATTGCCCTCAGTGGAGCCTCTCATTAATGAGAATGATCAGAAAAGACAAATTTTCTTTGTTGGAAGATAAACCCTCGAGTCAGACGCTGGTCCTTGCTCTGGCCCCTTTGCACTGCTCTGGGGAAGCTGTGAGTTCTCTATATGTAGGGGAACTCCCAGACAGCATAAAGCTGCTTGAACTAGTTCTACACTAGATACCACCAGCACCGTCAAACCTTGTGTATGGGGTAGGGTTGAGGGCATACCAGGGGTGTGGCTTTCGGAAGGGGACCAGTGTACTGGGAGCTTTTACAAGAATAAACAGTTTAGCAGAACTCTTGGGTTCCTATAACTTGCACTGGCAGCCTCGTGGCTCAAGGAATCACAAAGATAGCCAACAGTCACCTTTGTATTCCTCTCCCCCATAGCCTGCAACATACAGAGCTTGGGTGAACTCAAGGATCTGGCCCAGAATCTGTCTTCCGGCTCAAAAAGAGAAAGAGTGGTTGGTTAAACTTCTGGTGATTGTAGATACACTATTGACAAATTGTCATTGCTATTCGAAATAAATTGCTTTTGATGTTTCGTGTGTGTGTATACTGTGACGGGGCGAGGCCAGATGGCTATAGGAAAGTGGTGAGGAACCAGTAAGTTAGCCCCAGGCTAAACAAATCCCTGATACCTTGTTAAGCAAATGGCAGTTGCTCCAGGTTAATCAAGACACCTGGGGCCAATTAAGAACTTTCCAGAAGGCAGGGAGGTTGATTGAGACACCTGCAGCCAATCAGGGGCTGGCTTAAACTAGTCAAAAGCCTCCCAGTGAGTCAGTGAGGGGTGGATGTCAGGAGCTGTGGAAGGAGGTTGCGTGTGAGAAGCTGGGAGCAAGAGGCACTAGGAGCTGAGAGTAAGAGGGTGTAGTGCTGGAAGATCCTGTGGTGAGGATAAAGAAGGTGTTGGGAGGAGTCCATGGGGAAGTAGCCCAGGGAGTTGTAGCTGTCGTGCAGTTGTTCCAGGAGGCACTCTAAACAGCTGCAGTCCACAGGGCCCTGGGCTGGAACCCAGAGTAGAGGGTGGGCCTGGGTTCCCCCCAAACCTCTCAACTCCTGATCAGACACAGGAGGAGTTAACCTGGACTGTAGATTCTACTAGAGGGGAAGATCTCTGAGGCAAACAAAATCCGCTAATAAGCGCAGGACCCACCAAGGTAGAGGAGGAACTTTGTCACAATACATACATCCACATGTGTTCATCCTGTTCTTCTATTATGCATGTAGTTCACAGATTTCTCTCAATCCTTGTACTCTTGGGTGTATTTTACCTATAGTTCAAGGATAAATATAATAAACATCTATGATTCATTCTCATCACTGCATGCATAAGTAACAATAGTATAGGAGGGAACAAAGACTTCTACCAGGAATTGTGCTTGAAATGTTCCACTGTATCATCCTAGAGGGATCAAGATGATAGCCCCAACCATACATTTTATATCCAAACAAGATAAGGGTTAATTTGGTTCTAGGTGAATAGCTTTTAATTTTCCACCTTGAGGAATAAAACTACCAAAGTTCACTTGATATACTCAGGCCTTGGAGTCTGCAAGGAAATGGCTGTGCCAAACTTTGGTGGCAGGTGCATTAGGCTATTTAAGTATAAATTAGGTAAAGGGTTCCTAAAATGTTGATGTGCTGCCCAAAGAAAAATGAATCAAATTCAAACTACAGTTGGGTTGTTTTTACAGCCTGGGTCATTTGGGCATTTCTTGTGAACTATGTAGGCAATTTGTTGTCAAAATATCAGGTCCTTAGTTATTTGTAAATAAAATCTGTAGGTCTCACATGGTCCCCTGAGAAAAGCTGGCTGGCTGGCTGGCCAGACAGGGTCTTTACCTTTAATTATTTCAGTTGCTGACATAGGTCTCTCTTTTTCTCTTCTCTTCCCCCCATCTACCCCCTCATAAAGAAAAGTGACTATCCAGCACTCTTGCTGCCTTTGACACATTCAACAGCCCAGTAATGAAACAATGCAACCAGCAATGTCCTCTTTCCTTAAAGCCAGGAAATGCTAACTAAAGAATAACAAAATGGAGGCAAACAATAACTCACCCTACCTGCAAATCCCAGCCTTTATTGCTTCCAATGTGCCCAGCCTGGGGAGTAGAGAGCTTTTACAGCATGCCTGGGAAGGTCAAAGTTCAGGCTATTTTGGACAAAGTCAGGTAATACATTTCAAAGTTTAGAGCCCATCACAGAAAACTTGTCAGTAGCTCCTTCTCTTACGGTGTGTCTATACAACAGCTGAGAAGGTGAGTAGACAGACAAATGCTAGCTCGGCTTGAGCTAGCACACTAAAACCAGCAGTGTGGCCATGGCAGCGTGGGTGGTGGCTCTGACTAGCCACCCAAGCCCACCCAACCTGCTGGGTATGGATTTCAGCGGCTAGCCTGAGCCACGGCCTGTACTGCCACAGCCACACTGCTATGTTTAATGCACTGACTAGAACAGTGTCTGCCTACAGGCACTGGGAAGCACCAGTTGCTGTGTAGATGTACTCTGTAACAGGCACTGCCCTGGTCTGAGCACATGCCCGAGGGCAGCAGTGGCAGCGATAGCCTGGGGAAAGTGGGAGTCTCTCAGATAGGCAGGTCCCAAGCCCTTTAGATAATTATAGGTCAAAGCTAACACCTTGTCTCTGAGATCCCCACGGGCATGTGCTCACAGCAGGAAAACCCACATAACAAAAGACTGTTGCATTCTGCACCAGCTTCAGATTAATTCAAGGCAAAGCCCAATGTAGAGCATGTGCCAAGTAGGACAATCGAGAGGCGATAAAGATTAGGGACAGTAGTATTGCAAACTGCTGGCCAGATGTAGACAGAAAAAGTCATTTTGTCTGCTGCATAACAGGACATGTCCCTTCACCAATTAAATAAAGTAGTAACGGTTCTGAGAGGAATTCCTGTGAGACCGGCACAACTCAGTGCTGCTCTGACAGGAACCCTGCATGCACACAAATGGCAGCCTTATTACCGTGGAGCAGCTAAAGTTTTGTTTTACCTTGTAGCCAGTAGAATATATAACACTGGTTTGAGCAGCTGATAATGTTATAATGGGGACTGTGACAGATATGACAATGTCCTGGACAAACCTTATTGAATTAAGTTTAAGTATTTTAGGAGTTCATTGTATTAAACATGAAACTGGTAGGGTGGTGAAGCACTGGAATGGGTTACCTAGAGAAGTGGTGGAATCTCCTTCCTTAGAGGTTTTTAAGGTCAGGCTTGACAAAGCCCTGGCTGGGATGATTTAGTTGGGGTTGGTCCTGCTTTGAGCAGGGGGTTGGACTAGATGACCTCCTGAGGTCCCTTCCAACCCTGAGATTTTATGATTGTATGATTCTATGAAATGTTTATGTGGTATTGAAGGACTGTATGTATTTCCAAGGGGGGGAGGAGGGAACACACCCCTCCAGGAACTAAGAATAACGGGGGATGGTTCGGCAAATTCCGGTTGTAATAGCTCCAGAGAGCAATCACCACCTGGAGAGAGGCTGTTATGTACTGGGGTTCAAACTGGATTCTCCAGGGACCAACAGACAAAGAAAAGACTTTTAGTTAAATAGCCTGAGTTCAAACTAACTCAAAGTTGTCTTCCTGGTCTAGCAAACAGACAGGACCTCTGGCCCAAGGGGGGCCCCAGTCCTTAGGGAAGGATTGGAGGATCTCCGGCCCACTGAGGCCTCATAACACTTGGGGTGCTTGTTCTGAGCAGAATCTGTGATGAACTTGTGACCACAGGAATAACCCCTGTGTAATGCTGGAAGGACTGATCACCAGCCAGAGCCCATGTTAGAGTTAGGGGGTGATCTCTGGTAAGCGTATTAGCATGGCATAGGTCTTTATTATTTTTAATATGTTTTCTCTGCAACACTTTTTACCTTAAGAATAAAAGTGCTTGCTTAGAAGGTGTTGTGGGGTAAATTAAGGGTGGCAATTACACTATCTGAGAAGTGAAGCAGGCCTGCTTAGGCAGTCTGTCTTTTGGGGAATAACATTGTGTAGGTGGGGAACTGGTCAGCCTGGAAATGCCCTGGTCAGAAGACTGGGGCTCCTGGAGTCTAGAGTGGGTGCCCTTGGTGGGCCATAGAGGGGGAATACAGGTCCAGTTGCCTTGAACTATTACAGAGACCTGTGCTAGAATCAGTAATATCTTACCCTACCGGTAAAAGAAAACTTTTCAAACTGGGGCCACTCTATTAGTGCAGTACTGTAGCGGTTGGCTGAGTCCAGCCTGTGAACAGAGAGATGAGGCAGGTGAGGGTGTCTTACTGCTCTGATGAACAGCACGCGGAGCTATAAATCTGTGAAGGCAGCAGGGCCCATAGTGCTAGTATAACCAGATGGCTCAGTGAGCATGTTTAGTAGCCCTATGGCAGCAGCAGTCAGTGCTGGTATCACAATATTCCCATGATTATAGATGCAGGCATAAAGTGCAGCTCCGCTCTGAAAAATGACCATATAAAAATTGCACCTTTTTACTGAAAAAAAAATATTCCGTGTCATTTGCTTATTTTGTTGTTGTTGGCGTCCATTAGTCTCGAGAGACGATGGATATGCGCCCCTGGGGAATATTTAGTTGATGGTTGTAAAGTGTCTGTTGTGGCTGTAGAGCCCACACGAGAGTGGCAGTCTCGATTGCATTTGCTGCATTTGAAGGCGGTGTCAGCTGTGGGTTGGAGCCGCTGCTTCCTTTTTCGTTGAACCCGCTTTTCCTCGGCAAGCTGCCGCAGCTTGTCTTCACCAGTTTTCAATCCAGCAGTCAGAGTGTGTCTCCATCTGCATCTGTCCTGGGCGAGCTCTTCCCAGCTGTTGATGTTGATTTGAACATCTTCAGGTCCCTCTTACAGACATCGTTGAAGTGAAGGTGGGGCCGTCCTGTAGCTCTGTTTCCGGAGGCAAGTTTAGCATACACCAGGTCTTTGGGGATCCGTCCATCTTCTATGCGACTTAGATGGCCAAGCCATCTGAGGCGGCGTTGACGGAGGAGAGTGAACATGCTGGAGATCTTGGCACGTTCCAGCACCTCGTTGTTCGTTATTCGACCACTCCAAGTGATCCCGAGTATGCAACGGAGGCAGCACATGTGGAAGGCATTCACTCTCTTTTCTTACGAAGCGTAGGGGGTCCAAGTTTCACTGGCGTAGAGAAGAGTGTTTAGCACACATGCGCGGTACACAGGGACCTTTGTGTTGATGGTCAGCATGTTGTTGTTCCACACACTCTGTGACAAACTGGCCAAAATTGTGAAGGCCTTGCTGATTCTACGGTTGATCTCAGGGTCCAGTGAGAGGTTGTCCGTGATGGTAGATCCGAGGTAGGTGAACTGACTGACCACCTCTAGCACATAGTCATTGATGGCAATGCTTGGATGTTCCGCATCCTGGGTCATAACTTTGGTCTTCTGAAGACTGATTGTCAACCCGAACTCTTCGCAAGCTCTGGAAAAGTGGTCAATCAGACGCTGGAGATCGATTTGTGTGTGGGTGGCCAGGGCAGCGTCATCTGCAGACAGCATGTCTCTTATTGTTGCCTCCCGTACCTTGTTTTTGGCCTTTAGTCGAGCCAGATTGAAAAGTCTCCCGTCAGACCGGGTGTGGAGATAGACTCCCTCTGTGGAATTTCCAAAGGCATGTTTCAGCAACGCTGCGAAGAAGATGCCGAAGAGTGTGGGAGCGAGAACGCAGCCTTGTTTTACTCCACTGTGGATATCGAAGGCATCGGAGGACGAGCCATCATACAGTACTGTGCCTTTCATGTTGTCGTGAAAAGACTGGATCACGCTCAGCAGCTTCGGTGGGCAGCCAATCTTTGCCAGGATCTTGAACAGCCCATCTCTGTTCACAAGGTCGAAAGCTTTGGTCAGGTCTATGAAGGCAAGGAGTAGGGGCTTATGATGTTCTCTGCATTTCTCTTGCAGCTGCCTTAAGGAGAAAACCATATCGGTTGTGGATCTCCCTGCTTGCAACCCGCACTGTGACTCTGGGTAAACTGCTTCTGCAGTCTGTTCAGGATCATGCATGCAAAGACTTTACCCACAACACTCAGGAGTGATATGCCTCTGTAGTTGTTGCAGTCGCTTCTATCACCCTTGTTCTTGTAGAGGGTCACGATGTTGGCGTCTCTCATATCCTGAAGTACTGCACCTTCATCCCAGCACTGACAGAGGAGGTCATGGAGGTGTTCTAGGAGGACATTGATGCCACACTTGATAACTTCTGGTGGGATGCCATCCTTTCCTGGAGCCTTTCCTGTGGACAAGCTCTCAATGACTTTCTTCAGTTCTTCCATGGTGGGCTTCTCGTCCAGCTCAGTTTCAATGGGAAAACCATCCACGGTATTGAGAGCAGCTTCGGTGATGGTGTTTTGCCTGGAGTACACTTCAGAGTAGTGCTCCACCCATCTATCCATCTGCTTGCCCTTGTCCTGGATGTTTTCGCCTGTTGCAGACTTTAGTGACACTCTCCACTTCTTTGTGGGTCCCATGGCCTTCTTGATGCCATCATACATTCCCCTGATGTTTCCAGTGTCAGCAGATAGTTGAATGCTCCGGCAGAGCTGGAGCCAGTAATCATTTGCACACTGTCGAGCTAATCTCTGTACTTTGCTCCTGGCAAATCGATACTCTTGTAGAGTCCTCTGACTGGGGGAACGCTTGTACTCCAGGTGAACAGCGCGGCGTTCTTCAATGGCTGGAGTGAGTGTGGCGGAGTTGGCCTCAAACCTGTCATTGTTCATTTTTCGTTTCTTTCCAAAAACTTTCATGGCTGTGCTGTTTACTGCATCTCTGATGTGGTCCCATCTCTCTTTGGCGCAGCTACTGGGAGGCATGCAGTTCAGCACCTCGGAGAGCTCATGGGTAAATGTCTCTGCCTTGTCTGGGTGTGCGGTCTTGCTCACATCAATGCGGGGTTTGCCCTCTGGCCTAGAGCGATGAATCTTCTTTGGCTGTAGCTTCATCTTGCTGCACACCAGCGAATGATCACTGTCGCAGTCAGCACTGTGGAAGGTGCGAGTAAGCAGGACGCACTTCAAGGCAGACCGCCTGGTGATGATCAGGTCGAGTTGGTGCCAGTGAATGGAGCGAGGGTGTCTCCAGGACACTTTGTGTTGAGGCTTTGTCTGGAAGAATGAGTTGGTGATGCTGAGGTCATGGTACGAGCACAGTTCCAGAAGTCGTTGTCCATTCTCATTCATTTCTCCAATGCCAAACTTTCCAAGACAGGTTGGCCAAAAGTTGTGGTCAGCTCCCACTCTGGCATTGAAGTCACCCAGTAGTATCAAGTGCTCTTCTTTAGGGATACTCCTGATGATCGTGTCTAACTGGTCGTAGAACTCGTCCTTGGTATCCCTGTTGGCGCCGAGTGTTGGTGCATACACGCTGATCAGGTTGACGGGTCCAGTGGATGTGTGGAGTTGGAGTGATAACAGTCTTTCAGTTCCTTGTTGACCAGGTTCCATCATCCCCAGTAAAGAATTTCTTACGGCAAATCCAACACTACACTCTCTGATTTCTTCGGCACTCTTCCCTTGCCAGAAGAACGTATAGTTCTTTTCCCTGAGAGTCCCAGCATCTGGCAGCCGTGTCTCCTGCAAAGCGACTATGTCGATTTGGAGTCGTGCTAGCTCATCGTTGATGACTGCAGTCTTCTGAACATCGCTGATTGCCTGAAGGTCTTGTGATAGGCCAGTTGTCATGGTCCATACATTCCAGCATCCTAACTTGAGGGCTGGTTTCTTATGTTGGTTTTCTTTTGTTGTTGCCTGGTGCATGGTTCACAGTCCACTTATCGGGTACTCACGTACACTAAGCCCCACGCACCCAGTGAAGCAGGTGAACTGTGGTGGGACAACATATTATTGGCTGGGGGCTTCCCAGCTTGAGGCGGGCAATAGTTGTCCAGTGAGACGCGGTGATCCCTCCCACCGTCGGAAGCAACCCCTGGCGCCAGCTCTACGCCAATCGAGCAGGGGGCTTATAACCGGTAAACTGTTGCTTCCCGTGTTGTATCAACGCTGGGAAGCGAAGCTGGAGTGGCCTCTCCAGGGCGCAAGCCAGGGCAGGGTGATATGGAGGAACAGCTGTTGCCCATGCAGCAGAACCCCCCCTCTCCACGCAACTGATGGATCCAAGGGAAAGACAATGTCGATACAACTTGGCACCAGTGGTGTCGCAGGAGTTGCCGGAATGACGTTGAGGACAATGTCAGACCGCCATCGGGACTCCGACACCGGATTTGGTTTCAGGATTGACTGCCTTAGCCTTTCCCATGAGTGGGTATTGCCACAAGGCAGCGGAGGTTTTAAATCAGAGTTTTCCTTCTCCTAGGGGGGCTGCCTTCCAAGGCTAACGAGCCCCACCTGCCCGATGCTTATTGTACTGACTAAAATAATATGACATCACTCTTTGCTCCTATAGAGCCCTGTAACAGGGCCGGGACTCACCCCTGCGGCGCCTCCTGCTGGTTTCACTGGGAATTAGCTCATCCAGCCTCTGGAGCACCCTCTGCAGGCCGGTGATCTGCCTGATCACTCTCTGGCCCCCCCGTGTCCCTCCCAGGACCCAGTGCCCTGTTCTCTGGGGTGCTGCCCCCACTGGCAGTACCCCACAGCCTTACTCATAGGGTCTCCCCCTCCCAGGGGAACCCCCTACCCACTATCCCCACTTCACCTCAGTTTACAGCTATTGCCAGTCCCCATCTAGCCCCATGCACTGGGGCAGACTGCAGTGTAAGCCACTCATCATCGGCAAGGGGGGCTTGAACCTGCTGCCTCTGCCTACCCATGGGCTGCCCCTGCAACCCTAGTACCTGGGCTGGCCTTACAAGGCCTGCAGCCTGGGGTTTCCTTAGGCCAGAGCTCCCTGGCTCCCTTAGCCTTTCCCCCAGCCCTGCACCACTTCAGGTCCCTGCTTTGCTCCTGGCAGCCAGGCCCTTCTCTCTCTGGATGCAGAGAGAGACTCTCTAGGCTCCTGGCTCACAGCCTCTTATAGTGGCCAGCTGGGCTCTGTTTGGGGTGTGGCCCAGCTGCAACTACTTCCCCCAATCAGCTCAGCTCTCAGAGCTGCAGCGCTCTCCTAGGGCTGTTTCAAGCCCCTCAGGGCAGAAGCGTGGGTAGCCACCCTGCTACAAGTCCCAAAGTTATGGAGGAGGAGGCTGGATTGTAGTCTGGCTGGATGGACATCACAGACATATCTAAGACAGGTAAATCACTAGAACTGTTTGAATACCTTTTGGATCCTTATTGCTGGCAAATCCTGAGCTGGGGAAAAATAATAATAATTAAAAAAAAAAAAGGAGGCCTTTCTGGAGCTTTAGATTCCAGGTAGAGTTTGCAGCTGGGAAAAAGCTGCAAACTCAAAAGGACAGGCAGCTGGGAAAAAGAAACAACATCTCTTTACTTGTAAACTGAACAGGGTTGATCTGGAAGTCACCAAGAAACAATAAATATAGATTCTCACTGTGACTTTTTTTTTTGCAGGGTCAGTGTTCAGAGTAGAACTGTCCCTTAAATTAATGCAACCCCATAAAGAGGGGGAACAGGAATCTGAGCTTCATTTGGAAAAGTTCTGTATTTATTGAGAGAAATTTCAGATGCTTGCTCTATAATGGGAGGCGGGGTTCGGGTCATATACCTAGCTTTTGGATCAGATTCTGACTGCTGGATTTATGAGGTAAACATGACTGATTCAGACTGTGCAGCATTTAAGCTTATATTTTTTACAGCATTTAAGCTTATATTTTTTAAAAGAATAAGTTTTCAGCTTTCATGCTTCTGAAGAAAACTTTGGAAATATGAACGGAGTGTAATTGATGCAGTGGTGTCTGCCTGAGTCTGCAGACAGCCTGAAACAATGACTCAGAAATGTGAAATTCTTCAACCTCATTATTCTCACTGGAGTGTCTACTCTGAAGTCCACTGATGACACTTCAGTGCCACCATCAACTATTTCATCACTGATCATTTTATCAGAAGGAATGTGGAAGAGGTGGAAGTGAAGCCAGGGAGCATGGGAACAGGGAGTTGCTGCAAAGAAGAAAATACAGAGGAAAGAACAGAGGAGATACACAAAGAAAGGGAAGAGGGAGAAGCAAAGAAAGGATGGGGAAGGAAGAGTAATGGGGGACAGAAACAGTGGTGGTCCTAAAAGATGAGAATGTTCTCATTGAGGTTATGGCTACACTACAGAATTAGGTCGAAATTATAGAAGTCGATATTTTAAAACCCAATTTTATGGAATCGATTGTGTGTGTCCCCACTAAAGAGCATTAAGACCATGAGGTCGACGGACTGTGTCCACAGTATTGGGGCTAGCGTCGACTTTCGGAGCCTTGCATTGCGGGTAGCTATCCCACAGTTCCCGCAGTCTCCCCCGCCCATTGGAATTCTGGGTTGCGATCCCAAAGCCTGATGGGGCAGAAAACATTGTCGCTGGTGGTTCTGGGTACATGTCGTCAAGCCATCCCCTGTCCCTCCCTCCCTCCGTGAAAGCAATCTTTTTTGCGCCTTTTTTCTGGAGTTTCTGGGGTTTCCGGGTTTGCTACGGCAAGCATGGAGCCTGCTCAGCTTACAATTACTGTACATCTCCAGCATACGCCTGGACATTAGGTCTAGTGGGGATTCAGTCGCGCTATAATATGGGCAGAGGGATAGCTCAGCGGTCTGAGCATTGGCCCGCTAAACCCGGGGTTGCGAGTTCAATCCTTGAGGAAGCCATTCCGCCAGAGGCTGGTAGTCGCGGGACTACACAGCATAAGCTCCTTGCCTTCTAGCTGCAGATGGTGCAATATGCCATAAATGATCGTAGTCGTGGGACTACACAGCAGAAGGTCCTTGCCTGCTAGCTGCAGATTGTGCAATAGGCTTGAAATTCATCGTCCCCTGTGTGCTCCTGGATGGCCTATGGTGTGGCTGGCCAGGGGCGCTTGGACATTTTCATGTTTTGTTTAAGGGAGATTCAGTACTGCCTGGAACACAGGCAGAGGGATAGCTCAGCAGTCTGAGCGTTGGCCCGCTAAACCCGGGGTTGCGAGTTCAATCCTTGAGGGGGCCAGGAGCTGATGATGGATATCAAGCCTATTGAACCATCTGCAGCTAGAAGGGAAGGCGCCTAACCCTTGCTTCCCGGCATATTGCACCATCTACTGTTAGAAGGAAAGGAGCCTAACCCTTGCTCCCCCCTCCCTCCGAGAAAGCAGCGGAGGGGGGAGCCCAAAATCCTTTCACGCCTTTTTTCATGCGGGTGCCATATTGCTGACACCATTGTTATCCACCCGCCGCTTCTGCTCCCACTCTGCTGTCCTGCAGACACCATACCAGGGAAAGCATGGAGCCCGATCAGATCACCGCAACTGTTATCGCCGTTATGAACACCACACGCATTGTCCAGGAGTATATGGAGAACGAGAACCAGGAGCTGCTACAGCTACAGCAGGCGAGGAGGCGACAGCAGCGCCCTGAGGACAGTGATGAGGACATGGACACAGACCTCTCTCAAAAAAGGCCCCCCCGCAAGGTGGACATTATGGTGGTAATGGGGCTTGTTGATACAGTGGAATGCCGATTCTGGGCCCGGGAAACAAGCACAGACTGGTGGGACCACATAGTGCTGCAGGTCTGGGATGAATCCCAGTGGCTGCAAAACTTTCGCATGCGTAAGAGCACTTTCATGGAACTTTGTGAGTTGCTTTCCCCTGCCCTAAAGCACCAGAACACCAAGATGAGAGCAGCCCTCATAGTAGAGAAGTGACTGGCGATAGCCCTGTGGAAGCTTGCAACACCAGTCAGTCGCGAATCAATTCGGAGTGGGAAAATCTACAGTGGGGGCTGTTGTGATGCAAGTAGCCAAGGCGATCACCGAGCTGCTGGTACCAAGGGTTGTGAGTCTGGGAAATGTGCAGCTCATACTGGATGGCTTTGCAGCAATGGGGTTCCCGAACTGTGGTAGGGATATGGGTTCCGTTTATCGCCCCATCTTGGCACTGGACCACCAAGCCAGTGAGTACATAAACCAAAAGGGTTACTTTTCAATAGTGCTGCAAGCACTGGTGGATCATAAGGGACGTTTCACCAACATCAATGTGGGATGGCCGGGAAAGGTACATGATGCTCGCATCTTCAGGAGCTCTGGTCTGTTTCAGCTGCTGCAGCAAGGGACTTTCTTCCCAGACCAGAAAATAACCATTGGGGATGTTGAGATGCCTATAGTTATCCTTGGGGACCCAGCCTACCCCTTAATGCCATGGCTCATGAAGCCATATACAGGTAGCCTGGACAGTAGTCAGGACCTTTTCAACTATAGGCTGAGCAAGTGCGGAATGGTGGTGGAATGTGCATTTGGGTGTTTAAAAGCTCGCTGGCGCAGTTTATTGACTAGGTTAGATCTCAGCGAAACCAATATTCCCATTATTATTACTTCTTTCTGTGCGCTCCACAATATCTGTGAGAGTAAGGGGGAGACGTTTATGGCGGGGTGGGAGGTTGAGGCAAATCACCTGGCCACTGCTTATGCGCAGCCAGACACCAGGGCTATTACAAGAGTACAGCAGGGTGTGTTGCGCATCAGGGAAGCTTTGAAAACCAGTTTCATGAATGGCCAGGATGCTGTGTGAAAGTTCTGTTTTTCCCCATTAATGAAAAGCCCCGCCCCTTCATTCACTCTACTTCCCTTTAACCAAACCGCCCTGCCCTCCCCCCCCCTGGTCACCGCTTGCAGAGGCAATAAAGTCATTGTTGCTTTAAAATCATGCATTCTTTATTAATTCATAAAACAAAGAGGGAGAACTATGGGGGTAACTTCCACGGTCGCCGGGATGCGTGGTGGAGGAAGGGAAGCACCAGGATGGATGGTGGAGGAAGGGAAGCACCAGGATGGGTGGTGGAAGAGCGGATGAGGGAAGGACAAGGACACACAGCACTTTAAAACTTATTGAATGCCAGCCTTTTGTTGCTTGGACTGTTCTCTTGGCTTGAATGGTTGGGTGCACGGAGGCCGCCCAAACGTGTTCTTGGGCGTCTCGGGGATGAGGTTATGGGACTCGGGAAGGAGGGCTGTTGGTTACACAGGGGCTGTAGTGGTGGTCTGGGCTCAGGCGGCCTTTCCTGAACCGTACGCCTTTCCTCAGCCATAAGCTGGAGGATTTCCGTTTGATCCTCCAGTAGCCTCAGAATTGCATCCTGCCTTCTCTCTGCACGCTGACGCCACCTACTCTCTTCATCCCGCCGCTGTCTCTCTTCATCCCGCCAGTCATTGTCTTCAGCACGCCACCTGTCCGCACGATCAAATTCTGCCTTCCTGGACTCCGACAGTGTCTGCCTCCACGCATTCTGCTAGGCAGTTTCAGTGTGGGAGGATTGCATGAGCTCTGAGAACATATCGTCTCAATTCCTTTTTTTTTTTTTTTTTTTACTTCTAAGCTTCGCTAGCCTCTGGGACAGTGATGAAAGGGGTGGCGTTGAAACATTTGCAGCTGCGGGAGGAAACATACGGGAGAGAAGTAGTTTAAAAGACACATATTAGAGAACAATGCTCCAAACATTACATAGCACATGTGCATTTGGTCCAAGGTTGCACTTTGCCTGTTATATTGAGGGTCTGCTGGTTTGGTGTGAGAGATCACACAAGCAGGTCCGGCGGGCAACAGAATTCGGCTTGCAGGCAGCCATGGTAAGCCACAGTCTATAGGCTGTGGGAATGGTTTCAAACAGCAACCCCCTCATTTCCCATAACAAACAGCCTTTGGGCTGGCAATTTAAAAAGGGCTGGCAATTGAAAAGGGAGGGGCGGCGGTTTTCGGGTTAACGTGCAGCACGAACCTAATCTACACCCTCCCCCCCCCCAGACACACATCCAAGATGTTCGCTGTTCCCCCTCCCCCCACTGCGTGGGTCACAGCGGGGAAGATTTCCGTTCAGCCACAGGCAAACAGCCCAGCAGGGACAGACCCCTCTGAATACCCCCTTAATAAAATCCCCCTATTTCAAACAGGTGACCATGAATGATATCACTCTTGTGAGGATAACACAGACAGATAAAGAACGAATGTTGCTTGAATGCCAGCAAACACTGGGACCATACGCCGCCATGCTTTGCAAAGCAATGATTCCAGACTACGTGCTACTGGCCTGGCGTGGTAGAGTGTGTTACCACGGAGCACAGGATAAGGCTGCCCTCCCAAGAAACCTTTTTCACAGGCTTTGGGAGTACATCCAGGAGAGCTTTCCGGAGATGTCCCCGGAGGATTTCCGCTCCATCACTGAACATTTTAACAGACTTTTCCAGTAGCTGTAGCTGTACTGGTCACGGATTAATCATTAAACACGCTTGTTTATAAAACATGTATTACTTTCACAGAGGTACACTCACCAGAGTCCCTTCTCCTGCATCAAGCATGCCTTGGGTGGGTTCGTAGGGTACTGGCTCCAGGGTGACAAAAAGTTCCTGGCTCTCGGGGGAAAAGGGCTTCTCCGCTTCCTTGCTGTGGCTGTGCGCTATTTTGAGCATGATTATCACCATCTTCCTCTTCCCGAAAATGCTCCTCGGTGGTTTCTGATGATCCACATATGTAGTCATACCACATGGGTGGGTCAGTGCTGGCTGCACCCCCTAGAAAGGCATGCAGCTCATCATAGAAGCGGCATGTCTGGGGCTCTGACCCAGAGCGGCTGTGTGCATCTCTGTTTTTTTGGTAGGCTTGCCTGAGCTCCTTAATTTTAACGCGGCACTGTTGTGCGTCCCTGTTGTAGCCTCTGTCCTGCATTCCCTTGGAGACTTTGGCATATATATTGGCATTTCGCCTTTTGGACCGTAGTTCTGCTAGCACTGTTTCATCTCGCCATACAGCGATCAGATCGCGTACCTCACGCTCGGTCCATGCTGGAGCTCGTCTTCAGTTCTGGGACTCCATCATGGTCACCTCTGCTGAAGAGATCTGCACTCACCTGCAGCTCACCACGCTGGCCAAACAGGAAATGAAATTCAAAAGTTCGCGGGGCTTTTCCTGTGTACCTGGGCAGAGCATTCGAGCTCAGACTGCTGTCCAGAGCAGTCAAATGTTGCACTGTGGGATAGATCCAGGAGGCCAATACCGTCGAATTGCGTCCTCACTAAAGCCTAGATCGATTCGGCAATATCGCTTTAAGTGCTAATCCCCTCGTTGGGAGTGGGGTGGCGAGATCGATTTTAAGAGCCCTAGAAGTCGATGTTAAGGGCTTCGTCGTGTGGACGGGTGCATGGATCAATCGATATAATGATAATAAATTCGACCGAAACTCGTAGTGTAGACCAGGGCTGAGAGAAGTTGATTGGAACAATAATGTGCTGAACAAATAAAACAAACGGTTAGTTACTACATAACGAACATGTTCTACCCTTAATTTTTGTGTACGTTTTCCCACTGATGTCAATGGGAGAACAGCTGTGGATTGAAGGGGTGTATGATTCTAAATTTATATCCCATTTTACAGACCATAATTAAAACATGGAAATTGGCCATCTCCACTCAGTGAGTTTGATGTTCTTTTTTGGGATCCTTGAAAAGTTAAGGGGGTTCAGAGTGTATTGCACGTGGAAACATCTGGCATTATTTGGCTTTTTGTATTTACTTGTGGGTGAGTAGGGCATAGAGTTTAGAAACATTCCTGAGCACTATTTGAAATTTACAATAGAGTTATGGGTGGTAAGGGGTATTTCCAATAAAACTCTTACTACTGAGGGCATTCTGTGCCAAACAAATCTGCACACAATATTTTAAAATTCTGCAAATTTTATTTGTCAAATACATGTGGCAGCTCCAGCATGGCATTGGGGAGCACAGGCCACTGGCTGCACAGAGGTGGGAGATCACTGTGCAGCTCCCTCATCCCGGGACGTGGACTCAGCGGTGAGGCTGCACCCAACCCTAACACAGTGAAAGGACTGGGCCTGCCACAGAAACACACCAGGGCCCTGCCCCTCCATGCCAGGTGCACCAGGTGCAGGCAGGCAGGCTCAGCAAGGCAGGATCCAAGTGTGGAGGGGCTTAGTGTGGAGGGATCCAGGTCTGGATTGAGAGGGTTTTGTGTGTGTCAATCTGGGTGGGGGCAGCTCAGTGGGGGATCCGGGTGCAGGGGGGATCTGGATGCACAGGGGCTTGTTGTGGGGTTCTGGGTGAAATGGTAATGGGACTCTGCAGGGGGTCCAGGTAAAGGTGGTTGGGGGTCTGGGTGTGGTGGGGATGGAGCTCGGCAGGGGGATCTGGGTGTGGGGAGCTCAATGGGGAGTCCAGATGCTGGGGGAGTGGGTGTCAGTGGGGTGGGGATCCAGGTGCAGCTGGTTGGGTCTTGGTAGGGTAGGGATCTGGATGTGGATGGCTTGTTGGGGTGGTCCAGGTGCAGCGGGAATAGGGCTTGTTGGGGGTTCTGGGTGTGGGAGGAGTAAGGCTTGTCGGGAGGGTCTGGGTATGAGGAGGTCTGGATGCACGAGAGTTGGGCGGATGGGGGATCAGCTTCCTGTACAGTGATCCCTCCCCCTGCAGCTGAGGAGTGATGGGTGCAGGAAGTGTTTGTATGGGGGTGGGGAGTTTGCAGAGCTTCCTACAGCAGAGGGAGAAATTGGGGGGTGGGTCTGACACAGCCCTGGATGCCGTGCAGGGGAAGAGGAAGTCCTGTTCTTCCCAGCCCAGCTGGGACTAGCATCTGAGCCTGGCACAGGTTAGGATCCACCAGCTGGCTCTTCTCCAGTTCTGCCTCCTGCCCCACAGTGATTTACCTCTCTGCCAGCTGCCCTGGGCACCGAAAATATGCTGTTGGGGAGGGTCGCATGACCGCTCTTGTGGCTTCCCTTTGCTTCCCCGTCAGAAAGTCATTTTTCTGTGGGGAAGCAAAGAACTCTGCGGGGAACATAAATTCTGCACATGTGCAGTGGTGCAGAATTCCCCCCCAGGATTAAACTCTAAAACAAAGAAAATGATGAATGCAGTGTGGGCAGTACAGTCAAGGAGTAGGGAAAGTACCACACAATGGTGAAAGTCTACAGGAATGAATGTAGATTTAGATATCAATAAATGCCAATTTATTTGGTTAAATGGACTGGAAATCCAGGAGTTCAAGTCCTAGTGGTTTGCGAGGTCAGGGTGGGGAGGCAGAGAGATGAGTTGGTGGTTCAGCAGTTCAACTTGAGTTGAAGGAGATGCAGTAGTTACTAACCCCTTATGTAAGAATGCATAACTTCTTGTTTGTTCGCAATGGATATCCAACGTATTTTCCTCATATCTGAATGAATTAAAGATATTAAAAGTAATATTTCTATGGAATAGGCCCATTACACTGCAAAAGGAGATACAATATTTTATCTGGGGAATTGCAACTCTTTATTGGTACACATAGTACTGTACTTCACTATGATAATGCTGGTCACTTACACATAGACTTCTGGTGGAGTTTTATATGCAATGATAATGTTGAGCTAAGTTTGTAATATTAAAACCTATTCATCGAGGGATCCTCTATTGCAGCTGTATCTTTCCTTGTCAATGTCACGCTATTTTATCATAAGTCTCTGCACAGCAATTGCTTATCCGGGTTATTTTTTCCAGCTTGTGCTTTACTCTTCTCTGTTTTCCTGAAAACTTTGGAGAATAAATATGTTCAAAAGAATCTGAGACCCTTTGAGTATAAATGTCGACATTCATTATCTACTTTGCCCCTATAAAAATGTATTTCATTGGGGGTTAAAGTCTTGTTCTCTTTCCCCAGTTCACTTAATAAATTTTACAAGATTGGAATCCTGCTCTTAGCTTGATTTGCTGCTATCTTCAGCCACTTACTGCTCTGTCTCCTTCACAGCTGCTCCTTTCTCAGTCAGGTGCTTTTGCAGATGACCCCATTTGCTCTTCTCTCTCTGCTTCTTCCCTAATCTTTTTCCATTGGGTCTTCCAGATGCTGTATTCAGCTGCTCTTCTCCACACTGGCTTGATGGGATTCTCCCTTCTGGTTAACAGTTGCCATGAGACTCTCGCATTATCTCTGTGTCCAGGATGAAGTAAAGTTGTCTTTTAGTTTTGTAGGTATTGCTCTTTTAATGTCCTTATCCCTAGAGTTTCTGGTGTTAATAGTTCAGCTTTCAGTTTCCCTCATCTACTATTTCAACAAACCCAGGAGTAGGTAGGCTCTGATTCCAGTCACCTCCTCTTCACTTGGTGTAAGACAGTGGAAAATTCAAGGCAATGCTTCAAAATGAGGGTGGGTAAGGATGATTGGTTTTGTTTTTAACAAAACTGGCCAAAAATGTGACACCCCCCGCCTCCCAGTTCTGTAGTCCCCCCCCACACACACACATCTCCTCTTAAAGACCACTGTAGAGTAATGAAATATAGTCTATATTCTTAGGAAATGAAGCAGTTAAGAAGGGGATTTCACTGGAGTGTATATAATTCTGAAAGGACTACAGAGCATTTGAATGATAGCTTCTACATTGCTTTTTGAGATGGTGCTGAGCCCAAGGAAAAGGGCCATCAGTTTAAGTACAAGGTAAGAGTCTGAGGGAATTTTGGTGGAGACTTGAGTACCTTTGCAGAGTGTAGTTACATTACAGAATAAACAGAAAATTGTAGCTATAGACCAACCATCATAAATAATCATATGAGGAGATAGATAAGCATTTAAAAGGGAATTTTTTTTAGTGTGAGGTGTAACTGCAATTTGAGGAGGAGAAAAATTTAGATGGGTTTCCTTGCCATCCTCTGTCTTCTATTTAGCTACAGCTTGCTTGTGAAAGAAGCAATCAACAGTAGTTTATGATGCTAAGACATTTCTATGACTTGCACTCAATGAAAATCATTGATGTTTCTGCTTTAACTAGATTTAGCTACTTGTAGTTGAAAGCACTGCACTGCCTAAAATCCTATTTGATTAAATCTGGCAGTGAGTAAAATCACAGATTTCTTAAAAAATAATAATAAAAAACATCTATACCAGACTTGAAGGGGAACTATTAATTATGTCTGCAATTAGCAGTAAAGCTCTTAAAAAAACAGTAGTTCCCTTCTGATTCTGCATGTCACAGCTAGTCTTTGTACCTAATCACAAGGTGCTATTCATAATGCACCATGTGGACTGTCACCATTTAATGCATATTGTGGGGAACTGTGATTATATGTTGCTGCAAAATACTCTGATAGCAGAGCCATAAATATTTCATTCGGCTTGTCTCTGTACCATCCCCACTCCTCTTGCCACTTTCTATAACATAGCAAAACCCTTAAAACACAGTTTGGATTTCATTTTGGTAGAGCTAACCCTTATGCCCCTCTGATCCCCCTCCAAAAAAAAGTTACCTTGGGAACAGAGATAAATGATAGGCCTATGGACTCTGATTTTTTTTAAAATTTATGATGAAAATGTAACATGTTGGGAATGGTTTACCGTAACATATGCCAACAGAAGCATGCCAAAAATAACAATCTGAAGCAACACATGGTATGTAACGCTTGCATACTTCTCGGAGAGTTAAAGAGATCATTGAAACAACACATGTCAGATGCTATTACTGTCACATCGTTGAGGCCATCTGTTATAACCCAAGACCAAGACCTGCTGCTTTTACTGAAACTGCAGCTCCACAAAGGACAGTGGCAAATGAGACTAAATAGGTTTGATCTGAAGAATTTATCTGAAGGATTTTCATTGCTTATTTTTTCCCAAGGTTTCAAGAGGGATAAAACCAACAGCATATACTTGATAAGACGACATAACTGAAGCATATTATTTTTTTTTTTTTAGAAAATACAACTGGTACAAACTAAAGGCTAGATTGTCAAGTTGAAGTGTGCACAGTTAGGTGTCTGCCTGGCCAGATGCGCTCACACAGACACACAAACATGAGTTGTGCATGCATCTTGGGAATACATCCTAATAAGCCATGTGCAATTACTTGCATCTAATTTTGACAATCTGGCCCCAAATTGCTGATGTGTATAATATTATGTTAATGCAGTTGATCCCTTCCCCTACTCCTACCCCCCCATATATATGCTGGGTAAGATTTTCAACAACACCTAAGCGATTTGGATGCCCAGTTCCATGGGGATTAGGTGGACCTGAGGCTGTGGTGAGCACTTGGGCCCAAGTTATGGCAGCAAGAGAGTGCGAGAGAGCAGCAGCAAATCTTAGACCGTGGCTCGACAGTTGTGCTGGCTCTGGCTCGTGCTGCCGCACTAAAAATAACTGTGGCAATATCGTGGCTTGGGCTCCGAAACCCACCCTTGTGGCCTCAGAGCCCGAGAGCCAACTTGAGCTGCAGCATCTGCCCAGCTGTATTTAGCATGAGCCCTGTGAGCATGGGTCTATTGACCCGGGCTCGGCGGCTCGCTGCTGTGGGCTATGTACACATACCCTTAATGGCTTTTTTCTCCCTCAGCCTTAATTTTCCATCCCTGATAATCCAGAGCTGACCTAGTGAAGGCCAAGCTCCAGAGACAGCAGGCTCCTGTGGGCAGCAGTCTCCTGCCACACCCATTATAACAGTCTCCTCGAGGACTCTATAAATTCACAGGCTTATGGGGGAAGTACAACAAATGAGTGTTAGATTGCAGCGGCAGGTAATATTTTATTTTTATTAATGGGTAGGAGTAGGGTGGAGGGCAGTCGCTGGACATAGTGAATACACCTCTCTGTGTTCACTGTAATTTTGAGCTCTGTTCACATTCTTCTCTCTGTTGTCGCTTACAGGGATCTGCTGTCTGGTAGATGCTGCTTTGGATGACACCAACCCAGTCCCCCGCTAGGAGTAAATAAATATAATAGTGTGGGTCTAGTAACAGTTGTATAGTGTAAAACTGTCCAAGAGTCCTTTCTCTATTAATGTCTCTTGCGAAGCAGTAAACCCATCAGATTTTCACCACCCTCAGCTGTGTTTACTTGTTAAAATTTTTTATGGGAATGATTGAAGTGCATTATTATAGCCTTGTTTTGTTTAAATTCATTGTGTCCAAACTAATCCAAAAGAGCTGAGACTGACCAAGTGACATATTGGCCACTCTTGAGTCTGCCAGGTCCTCGGAGGAAGGACGCGAAGGAGAGCTGAGAGATGCTGGGGCTGTTTTGGGGGGCTGTTGGGATCAGGGAGAGAGGGGGGTATAGTGCCATAGAAATAGCAGGCACTAAAGCAGTGTGGCACTCGAGTCCCCTTTCAACATTCCTGCACTCTAGGTGAACAAATTTTCTGTGTGTTTGCACTTCGGATGTACTCTTTTGGTTTAATTTACTGCATGTGCCCATGTGGCTTTTGAAAATACGCTCTCTCTTGGGGGCATAGAAAAGAACTACTGATTTCTGAACAATCTGGCCAACATTCAGGTATTTCCTACATATTTCTTAGCAAGTGATTATAGAGAACTTTCATACTGAAACCCTAAAGCAGCCGAAACATTGCATGTTCCATGGATGAGATCAAAGGCCAAAACACCCTGTCTGTCGTTCATAAGAGTTCAAGTCTAGGGACTGTCAACAGGAGTGCCTTGTCTGATCTCTTCTGTAATGATGAGAAATAGAAAGAATGTTATTTGTCCAGTTGCCGTCAGATTTGTACCATTACAATATGGCAGAGTTACAAGCAGTAGATGTGAGAACGGTTGGTAGCATTTAATGCTGCTAGCCTTAAGTGATTCCCTCCTGGGAGAGGTTTGTGCTGTCCCAGCAGGAAAATATGCCATCACAATGTAAGAACTATCCAATTATGTGGATTTTCAGAAAATGCTGAAATACATTTTTTCCATTTAATCAGGTTTTATGTTGTTCTTTAGTTATAGATAGGCTTAGTTCTGCATTGCTTTTTTTGTGGTGCTTAATGATTCGGTAATTATTTTAAGATCTGGTAATGTCAATGAGGATCAAAAATCCAGTTTAAAGGATGACAGAGTTTGTTTTCCTTTCTGTGTTTAAGCAGTTGGGCCTTCTGATGGGGGATTAAGCTAAACCTTTCTGCAGGGCAAAAGCCAAACAGTGTTTCTCAGTGTAGGGGAAATGTACACTTCCTTAGATACATTTTAACTATTGTTTATCAAAGACTAATTCTTGAGGGAGTAGGTATGTGGGAGATGGAGTTGGAGGTATTTTTTTCCCCAGGGGAATTTGCTAAACATTTAATTGATTTCTTTTTGATTATTTCCTGATGGAAAAAGTCCTATAGAATTTCAGAGGGATAAAACCAATGGGAATTCTATCAAAATTATAGAAGTTTTAGGCTTCCTTAGGAGTAAAATTTAATAGGGAATGGTTTCCTTTCCACAGAATTTATAAGCCAATTGGTAGAATTTAGCAGAAATTATATCTCGGCTGCAGAATTCTACAGGATGGTTTAAAAACTCTACAGAAAGTCTCAGAGTGGTAGCCGTGTTAGTCTGTATCAGCAAAAAGAACGAAGAGTACTTGTGGCACGTTAGAGACTAACACATTTATTTGGGCATAAGCTTTCGTGGGCTAAAACCCATTATTCTTGATTAAATTCTCTAAGGATGTAGAAGAGATAGGGAGAGGATATTGTTTATCTGGGGTCACTATAATTCCTCCACTATGATAGATTCAATAGAGACAACTTCGGAACAGGTTCTTTAAAGTTTATTCTTCCAGTGTTGCCTGCAGTGCCTCCCAGGGCTCCTTGATAGATAATCATGATGGCCCCATCTGGCCTTAAAGACTATGAGATACATAGGGGAGGGTGTCTGCTGCTATACCTCTTCATGGGGCACTGTGTGTGCTCCCCTGTGACTGGTTAGCACTGCTGGCTGATGCAGTATAGAGTTTGCACTCACTTCCACTATCTGTCCTATTCTTTTTGGTGTGGCTAGTGATGCAGTCCTTGAATCCAGGAAAGTGCAAGGACTACAGCTGAACTCAGTCCCTGTATATATTATAGCTTGTCCCGGTATATATTATTTTGCCCATATTCAACCTATTTTAATACAGGACATGTAATTGCTTTTAGTGCTGTCGAAAGCCTTGTGTATCCCTAGAAAGATTGTAGTCTCTGGGGTTTTTTAGAGGTCCCTAGTTAAGATGGAGCCTGTTCGTTCAGTTTTAGTTGCTGCTGTCATTCTGGAGCTAGTCCAAATCTGGAGAATGGGTTTCAGGAAAAATATAGACATTTCAGGGTTGTTTCTGTTTCACAGGGTTTCAAATGGAACCCTTTTTCATACAAAAATGTTTCCATTGTATTTCTTAACCTACAGATTTACAGCAATAATTTTTGAATATTTTTATTTGCTGAAAAAATAATGTACAGTAAGAAAAAAAACCCAATTTTGAAGTAACTGACAAAGTTTGATATTTATTTTGAAAATTATTTTTATAAAAAGAAATTGGTATAAACTGAAAATTAATAAAAATGGAGAATTTCAATATAAAATATTTTTTAAGAAAAGACCAGTGGGTTGATAGGAAAAAACTTATGAAAATTTTTGACCAGCTCTACACCATTCCACAATGATGATGATGATGACGATAAGAACATCTGGACAGGTGTATTATCTATATGATTGGAGAGGTGAAATCCAGATATTCATTCAGACATTTTATCTTTCATACTATCCATCCAGGTTAGTGGATTATGATCTGTGCTTAACTTTCATCCAATGTTGAGAAAAAGTTACATTAATTTTTGTCTCCCAATGCATTCAGAAACTAAGAACAATTCTTTAGAGTTTTAGGTTGAAAAAAAAAATCTTTATTTAACTAGCAAATTGAAAGAACTAGCAGGAATCTCATCAGTGTGAGGCTATATGCAATTTTCACACATCCCTGGAGTATCTTCTATCTTAGTGTGACTGTATGCAGCAACGACTGTCACTGCAATGCGTTATCAATTAGCATATGCAATGTTCTAAAACAACATAATTGGATGGCCACTAGTGCATGAGTTATTACAACATATATGCACATAGGGTACAACATTACTCTGCCAATGCATTATCAATTAGCATATGCAAATTCAATTTATGTTTAAAAAAAACCAGCTTGCTTAGTTTATTACAATACAAGATACTTACACTAGAAGCAAATGTATGTACATAGAACTAAAAATACAGGATAACAGTGCAACACATTTGAAGTATATTTGTACTCCACATACTTTTTTGAGACAGAAAAAAAAATGTAAGCTAAATTTTTTTTTTCTGCTGAATTGTGTACATGTGCCTAGGTAACAATGTCCTAGAACAGCATAATGCCACTAGTTCATTAGGTATCACAGCATATATGCTTGCGGGGTATAAGGTTATCTCATGAATGTGGTGAGGGTCGAATTCTTATATTAGCAGAAAATGTAATCTCTCAAGAGCCCATTTAATAATTAGGCAGTTCTATTGTGGAGCATTTTTGTTCTTCTGGGAACAGTTTTCTACTCAGACAGTTAAGGTGTTTGCAGTCCTTCAGATTAGTCACTCAGCACTACTTCTATTCTCACTTTAGGGGCATCTGTTTGTGGAATAAACGATTTCTCAAAATCTGGTCTGCATAAAATACGAAACTAACAACATTTTCTTTGTCTGCTTGTTCACATTCTCCAGCCCATGGGATTCTTTTTGACTAGTCTTCAGTTAGATTCATATATTCCAAGGTCAGAAGGGATGATTGTGACCATCTAGACTGAACACCTGCATAACACAGGCCATAGAACTGCAGCCCCCAATTCCTTTTGCACTAGAGTGTATCTTTCAAAAATATCCACTTTGTTTTAAAAATTGCCAGTGATGGAGAATCCCACATAACCCTTAGTAAATTGTTCCAATAGTTAATTACCCTCACTGTTAAAAAATCTATGCCCTAAATATTCATTCCCCATGTAGTTTCATATAGACTGAAGTCTATTCACGGAGGAACAATTTCAGAGAAATTATAGATAAACCTACTATAATATCTGCCTTATTAAAGTTTTTACTTCTGCCTTGGTTGTAGGGACTTCTCCAGTAGTTCCTTGTCCCTGTCTTGTACATGTTTCATATATTTTTCAGGTCTATTCCTCCTAATAAATCAAGACTTTTATTTCTCTATAGTCCAAAGAGCATTTCTTCAGGTTAGTAGTTAGACCTGTGATTCCCAACTCTTAGACTACTCCTTGTAGGTGTGTGATGGGACGTCTACCCCAGACTGGCCAGTAAGGGGTTAGAGACCTTGGGAGGCTGCGCAAAAAGCAGCCAATAGGAGAGGGGCTGTGAGGAGCAGCCAATCAGGCCCATATAAAAAGAGCCTCAGGGCAGAGCAGGGTCAGTAGCTACCTGGAGCTTGAGGAGGGAGAACTGTGTCTGGAGCAGGCTGCAATCCTGAAGCACCTTGGACAGAGCAGTTCAGGCAAAAGCCTGGGAAGAAGAGAAGGAGCTCTGGACAGGCTGCTGAGATTGAGGAGTGTATTGTGGCTATAGGGAAGTAGCCCAGGGAAATGCAGCGATACTAGAGGCAAAGGAATGCAGTAAGTAAGGGAGCAGGCCCAGTCCCTCCACCCCCGCTTCCTTGGCTCTGAGGAAGTGGCAGGACAATTAACTGCAGTCACCACTGGGAAAGTGGATGCATTAGGAGCTAAACTCCCCCAGAAGGGGGAACACAGATAGTGACACGGCTGGGGGGCCGAGCCACAAAGAGGATGCTGCAGTTCCTGACACTGCGAGAGGGGTTGCAGGCAGACAGCAGAGGATGAGTGACAGGCTGCAGCCCATGGATGAAGGTATCGGCCTTGAGCTAATCTCCAGAGAAGAAAGCGCCAGTCCGGGGGTGACTGATGTGCCCCGTGACAAGATGCTCCAGATATTTCTCCCAAATCTGGCTAGCACTGCCACATCATCAAGGCATGCAGCACAGTTCCTATAGGGGTGTCTACACTGCAGTTGGGAGTGTGCTTCCCAGCCCAGGTAGACAGACCTGTGCTAGTTCTGCTCAAGCTAATGGGTTAAAAATAACAGTGTGACTATTGTGGCTTGGGCTAGCTACCTGAGCTCAGGCCAAGGGTCAGATGGGTTTATACTCAATGATTAGTCTGGTGCTGCTGCCCATTCCATAACATCCATGCTACTATTTTTAGTGCTGAAGCAGAACTAGTACATGTCTGTCTAGCCATGCTGGGAGGCATGCTCCCAATTGCACTGAAGACATACCCCACGTGACAGTTTACAAGCCCAAGAGAGTGTCTCTCTCCTTCTCAGGGCATACCCAATCACTGCGGGGTTCTGTTCTTGATCAGTTCCCAATTTTCTCTAATTTCTAAAGGACCTTGATTCTTGTTTTAATTTCTTTTGGAATACTCACCCTCATAAAACTTCATCTGTTCCTCAGCAGCTTTTTTGAGCTGTTGTATATGCAGAGGGATGAGCTTTGGACAGCTAGTAGCATAAGCATAGATCAACAAACAGAACAGAACTATGACATTTTTTCTAAGGGTTCAATGATATCCATTTGGACAGTCTTAAAGGTCATGTCCACCGCTGCCAATGAAGTCCTTAGAGCCTTCACATGCATTGAGGCTGTACAAATACCTGACCAATTGAGTATTGACATTATTCTGAACAGAGTTTTCTTACTATCTAAATACCCTAACCATACAATATTATTCCTAACATTGGCTTACTTTAACACTACCTAATTATAGAAATAGCTATTTTGTCTCCATATTATTTTGGGATTATAGCCTCAGTATATGTAAAGAATATAGTAATTTTTTCCTCTAGCACATAATTCGGATAATCAAGTTTGATTTGATCTTCTTCATCTTCATTTTTGTATTGTTCAAAATGTTCCAGATATGAATGTTTGAAACTCTCATCCCTTAATCATTCCACACAAAGATCACAGTCTCAAACCCAAAGTTACAGCCTCTGCTTGGTTTCACTGTGCCTCTGGTTCTGGGGCAGTCTTAGCTTCCAACTGGATGGATCACCTCCTCAAAAGGAAAGGCTTGTAGAAACCTCCTCCCTGTGGTTCTGGGCTACAGCTGCTCAAAATATTTGCTAAAAATGACCTTTTTTAGTAAGTGGAACATTTTCATGAATTGACTTTTGCTTTTCATAATTTTTTTGGTGACATTCTTAGTTGAAATTTTTTATTTAAAATGTTATCAAAACCATTATTGAAATGATTATTGGAATTTTTCATTTCTATTTCCCAGTGTACGTTTCTGATAGTTATACCTTTACATTTGGCATAGACTCAGCTGCAGTTCTGAATTGTCCATTTAGCAGTTGACTGCTGTTTGTGTCTTCCTCCTTTCCAGCTGGTATGTATTACTATGATATTTTCCATTTCTTTTATCACTGGCAAAATGATTCATCCTCATGTTGAGGATACATGTAAGACACTCACCTAAGATATACAATACCCTGGATTGCTGCTTCTAGAATTGTATGGAAGGACTTTAGAATAATAATTAATCAGTAAGTTTTGTTTATGCTCTGATATGTCCGTTTTTTTTATTAGACTGATCAGGTGTCTATTTCAGGAGTGGGTGAGATTCTGTGGCCTCAATGTGCAGGAGGTCAAACTAGATGATCACGCTGGTCCCTTCTGACCTTAAAGTCAGAGTGCTTCTACCCCTGAGTCTATGGGTGCATTAGTCTTTCAGAAATCATTATTGTGTCTTGAGGGTAGGTAAGAACATTTCCTGAAACCTTTAATCTAATTCAGTAGTGTGCCCATCTATGCCAGGGAATTTTTGGTCTTCTTGTAACTGCTTCTTTTGTCAACACATAACATGAGCCTGATCCAGATATTCTCCCTTATGTGAGTTGTCCTATTGGCATTGCTGACACCCTAGCATGTGCCAGGACTGTTTGCATCAAGAAAGTTTGTGGGATCTGTTCCACAGGGCACAACACACCAGGGGAATAAAGGTTAGGAAAAAGTCACATTACAGTTAAAGACAGTACCACATATTTACATCAGAATGTACAGATATTGTGTAAGAAAAAACCCTGAACCCGAAAAAAGGAGTAGGACAAGTTCGCAACTGTACTGAACATAAGTAAATAATAGAAGACAATTTAGTGCTGGACGCTCTTGGTTTCATTGTTTTCTCCCAAGTTGAACAAAACAATGTAATAAAAGACAAACAAGAAAGGACCAAAATAGGCATATGAATTACAGCAAATGCTCAATCACACCATTGCTAATAAAAATCCAGCACTTAAATAAGAGACTGGGGGGGAATATATGCTAGTTGCTTGGGATAGGACCAGTAAATATACAGATCCTTTGTGACAAATCTGGGTTCTCAGTTCATTATTTTCCATATTATAGCTGAAGATAAGGATATAAAGATAAATAAAACACAGAAGAGAAGCTATATATGCTCATGAGAACACTGTACAATCCAAACCAAATGTCACTCCAGGGAAGTTCAGAAATAATTTTTGCATCCTGGATGTATCTTTATATCAGGGGAATACAGTAGATATAATGTACAATGGTTGTCTCACATTTCCTCTCTCCTGGATTTAGTTTACTTTTTGGTAGAGTTCAGGCTTGATCTTCTCAGGTGTTGAGTTGGTGTGAGTATATGGCTACGTTGGGACTTTCAATGGAGCAGGAACATCATAATTAGATTGTTAATCACTGTGATACAGCATGGCCAGAAGGCAGCAGGAGAGTGATCTAGGATGAGGAGAAGCCTTATTCCCTGTAAATTAATTAAAAGCACCTGAAACCAATTAGAGCACCTGAAGCCAGTCACCTGATAAAATCCCCCTGCTTCAATCAGCCAGAGGAGGAGTTGGAGCAGAGTGAGGAGGAGTTGGAGCAGTTTGGAGGAGCTAAAGGAGAGTGATTTGGTGGTGGAGCAGAGAGCAGTTTGGAGGAGTGAAGCAGAGTGGATTGGTGGTGGAACAAAGAGCAGTTTGGAGGAAAGCGGAGGAGAGTTTTGAGAAGTGCTGCGGCGGGCTAAGACGACCAAGATCCTAGGTAAAGGGACACCTGGCTTGTGCAGAGGGAAGGCAGGAAGCCCCACAAGCTGAAGGTCAGGAGAGGGAAGTAGCCCAGGGGAAAGAATCACTGGTACAAGTGGTTCACCTGCTATCATAGGGCCCCTGGGCTGGGACCCGGAGTAGAGGGCGGGCCCGGGTCCCTCCCTCTCCACTCCCCTTCCCTGGGATACTATTAGGATAGCTGTTACCCCAGTTCAGGGGCAAGAAATGGCACCCTGAATCCCCCCCCCCCACAAGAAGAGAAGGTGCAGGACCCATCATAGTAGTGCCGGCAATTTGCCACATATATTGAAATGACAGTTTTAGCATACCATACAAAGGAGAGAAAACAGTAAAAGTTGATAATTTATTCTGAATTTTTTCCCTTGTCTAAAATACTTTGACTTTCCAAAAAGCAGGTGGACATTGCAATACATGGTTAAACAAAATCATACATTAATTAATATTGCAATGTACATATTCATACACACTGTTTCAAATGTATACTCTACATAGCTACTTATCTGCTTCCCATTTCCAGAATATTGGAGCATCTCACCAACTATATATCTATCCTTGCAACAGCCATGAGAGGTAGAGAAGTACATTTTACCAGTGGAGAACTGAGGCACTGACAGACACATGGTGGTAAAGCCAGGAACTAAACTCATCTCTTGAGTCCCAGGCCACTGCCTTAACTGCAAGACCATCCTACCATCTTTTTGTTATATAACAAAGGAAGTGGGTGGAATTTAGGCTGTGCATTGTGATGTTCATTTTTTTTGATGAGTAGGTGATTCAGTGATGATACAATTCACTTATGGAAATGATTCATTAATAATAATCATAGGAACATAGGAATAGTGGATCAGCCCCAAAGTCCATCTAGTCCAGTATCCTGTCTCCAACAGTGGCCAGCATCAGATGCTTCAGAGGAAGGTGCAAGAATCCCATGGTTAATAGATGTGGGATGATCTGTCCACACATTAGGGCTCATCCTGATCTCTAATAAACTAGAGATTGCTGTAAACTCTGAAGCATTATATTTAATCTCTTCTGGAATTGGTCTTGATATTAATTATAGCAACTCTGGATATTCCTGTTATCCACTTTAATGTCCACTCCCTCTTAATCTTACTAAATTCCTGGCCTCAGCAACTTCCCATGGCAATAAAATTCCACAGTGTCACTACACTTTGTGTGTAAAAGTATTTCCTTTAAATTTGCCACCTTTTAAATTCCATTGCATATTGCCTTATTTTTGTGTTAGGACACAGAAATGATTACGACCAAGAGGATTAATAAATCAAAAATGTGACACTGTAAGGGGGGTGCGACTCACCAACGCAGCGCCTCCTGCTGGTCATCCTGGGAATTAGCTCAGGGTTGCCAGTGCGCCCTCCTCAGGTGGTGTCTTGCCCATCGTCACTTCTGTCTCCAGAACCTGCATCACTCCGCAGACCATGTTGTCCTGGACACAGCCCTGTGGCTGTGCCGCACTCAGTTCTTTCCCCCCTTCTGGGGGACCGACAGTCCTCAGTCCAGCCACTTGCCTCAGTGGTAGACTGTAGTTCAGATTATAGCTGCTCGTCTCAGTGGCAAACTGCAGTCCATACAATGGCCACTCCCCTCAGTGGTAAGTGGGGGCAAAGGTGGGGGGGACCTGGGCCCGCCCGCTACTCCAGATCCCAACCCAGGAACCCTATACCCGGCAGCCACTTTCCCTAGCACCTCTCCTCTGCCCTTGTATCAGGGCCTCACTCTGGCAGCCATCAGCCTGGAGCTTCCTCATACTCTGCCAACCCTGCCTAGCACTGCTCTTTCCATGGTGCTCCAGCCCTCTAAGCAGCCAGTCCTCCTCCCTCAAACTGCAGGGAGTGACTGCCTCGCTCATCAGCCCCTTCTTATATGGACCAGCCTGGCCCTGATTGGCTCCTCCAATAAACCTTCCCCTAATTGGTTGGCACTACAAGCCTTTTCCTTATTGGCTGCCTCCCGCACAGCCTCCCCAGGGTTGCTTTAACTGTTTATATACCAGTGAGGGGAAGCCACCCCATCATACACCCTCCCCCTTAAGACCACACACCTGGGGGGAGGACAAGGGGAGGGGTTATCTTCCCAGCTTCCCTTGCAGTTGGGCCCACAGAGTATCCCTCTCCTGCCTCAGGCTCTCCACCAAGAGGAGCAGTCTGTCTCCCTCTTCCAGGGTCTGGGTCCCCAGCATAGCCTGTCCTGCTCCTATGTGGGTTCCCCTGTCTGTCTGGGTCTCCACCGTAGTTTGTCCTACTCCCACATAGGTTCCCCTGTTTCTCTGGGACCTTTCTGCCTGACTCATCTTACCCATCACCTCCCTACCTCCTTGTGCTGGGTGTGAGTGTCGGTCCTCACTGCCGCTTTGCTCTGAGCATTCTCCGTCTGAGCCTGGTGCTCAGGCATCCCCCACCTTCTCCTCTGGGGGCAATGCCTTTTTATATCATAGCATCTCAGGGTTGGAAGGGACCTCAGGAGGTCATCTAGTCCAGCCCCCTGCTCAAAGCAGGACCAAACCCAACTAAATCATCCCAGCCAGGGCTTTGTCAAGCCTGACCTTAAAAACCTCTAAGGAAGGAGATTCCACCACCTCCCTAGGTAACCCATTCCAGTTCTTCACCACCCTTCTAGTGAAAAAGTTTTTCCTAATATCTAACCTAAACCTCCCCCTCTGCAACTTGAGACCATTACTCCTTGTTCTGTCATCTTTACCACTGAGAACAGTCTAGATCCATCCTCTTTGGAACCCCCTTTCAGGTAGTTGAAAGCAGCTATCAAATCCCACCTTATTCTTCTCTTCTGCAGGCTAAACAATCCCAGTTCCCTCAGCCTCTCCTCATAAGTCATGTGCTCCAGCCCCCTAATCATTTTTGTTGCCCTCCGCTGGACTCTTTCCAATTTTTCCACATCCTTCTTGTAGTGTGGGGCCCCAAACTGGACACAGTACTCCAAATGAGGCTTCACCAGTGCCGAATAGAGGGGAATGATCACGTCCCTCAATCTGCTGGAAATGCCCCTACTTATACAACCCAAAATGCCATTAGCCTTCTTGGCAACAAGGGCACACTGTTGACTCATATTCAGCTTTTCATCCACCATAACCCCTAGGCCCTTTTCTGCAGAACTGCTGCCCAGCCTTCGGTCCCTATTCTGTAGCAGTGCATGGGATTCTTCTGTCCCAAGTGCAGGACTCTGCACTTGTCCTTGTTGACCCTCATCATATTTCTTTTGGCCCAATCCTCTAATTTGTCTAGGTCCCTCTGTATCCTATCCCTACCCTCCAGCGTATCAACCACTCCTCCCAGTTTAGTGTCATCTGCAAACTTGCTAAGGGTGCAGTCCACACCATCCTCCAGATCATTAATAAAGATATTGAACAAAACCGGCCCCAGCACCGACCTTTGGGGCACTCCACTTGATACCGGCTGCCAACTAGATATGGAACCATTGATCACTACCCGTTGAGCCCGACCATCTAGCCAGTTTTCTATCCACCTTACCGTCCATTCATCCAGCCCATACTTCTTTAACTTGCTGGCAAGAATACTGTGGGAGACTGTATCAAAATCTTTGCTAAAGTCAAGAAATAGCACATCCACTGCTTTCCCCTCATCCACAGACCCGGTTATCTCATCATAGAAGGCAATTAGGTTAGTCAGGAATGACTTGCCCTTGGTGAATCTATGCTGACTGTTCCTGATCACTTTCCCCTCCTTTAAGTGGTTCAGAATTGATTCCTTGAGGACCCGTTCCATGATTTTTCCAGGGACTGAGGTGAGACTGACTGGCCTGTAGTTCCCTGGATCTTCCTTCTTCCCTTTTTTAAAGATGGGCACTACATTAGCTTTTTTCCAGTCATCCAGGACCTCCCCCGATTGCATGATTTTTCAAAGATAATGGCCAATGGCTCTGCAATCTCATCAGCCAACTCCTTTAGCACCCTCGGATGCAGTGCATCCGGCCCCGTGGATTTGTGCTCGTCCAGCTTTTCTAAATAGTCCCCAACTACTTCTTTCTCCACAGAGGGCTGGTCACCTCCTCCCCATACCGTGCTGCGGAGTGCAGCTGTCTGGGAGCTGACCTTGTCTGTGAAGACAGAGGCAAAAAAAGTATTGAGTACACTAGCTTTCTCCACATCCTCTGTCACTAGGTTCCCTCCCTCATTCAGCAAGGGGCCCACACTTTCCTTGACTTTCTTCTTGTTGCTAACATACCTAAAGAAACCCTTCTTGTTACTCCTAACATCTCCGGCTAGCTGCAACTCCAAGTGTGATTTGGCCTTCCTAATTTCACTCCTGCATGCCTGAGTAATACTTTTATACTCCTCCCTGGTCATTTGTCCAATCTTCCACTTCTTGTAAGCTGCTTTTTTGTGTTTAAGACGAGCAAGGATTTCACTGTTAAGCCAAGCTGGTCGCCTGCCATATTTACTTTTCTTTCTACACATCGGGATGGTTTGTTCCTGCAACCTCAATAAGGATTCTTTAAAATACAGCCAGCTTTCCTCGACTCCTTTCCCCATCATGTTATTCTCCCAGGGGACCTTGCCCATCAATTCCCTGAGGGAGTCGAAGTCTGCTTTTCTGAAGTCCAGGGTCTCTGTTCTACTCCTCTCCTTTCTTCCTTGTGTCAGGATCCTGAACTCGACCATGTCATGGTCACTGCCTCCCAGGTTCCCATCCACTATTGCTTCCTCTACTATTTCTTCCCTGTTTGTGAGCAGCAGGTCTAGAAGAGTTTTTCCCCTAGTTGGTTCCTCCAGCACTTGCACCAGGAAATTGTCCCCTACACTTTCCAAAAACTTCCTGGATTGTCTGTGCACTGCTGTATTGCTCTCCCAGCAGATATCGGGGTGATTAAAGTCACCCATGAGAACCAGGGCCTGTGATCTAGTAACTTCTGTTAGTTGCTGGAAGAAAGCCTCGTCCACCTCATCCCCCTGGTCTGGTGGTCTGTAGCAGACTCCCACCACGACATTACCCTTGTTGCTCACACTTCTAAATTTAATCCAGAGACTCTCAGGTTTTTCTGCAGTTTCATACTGGAGCTCTGAGCAGTCATACTGCTCTCTTACATACAACACAACTCCCCCACCTTTTCTGCCCTGCCTATCCTTCCTGAACAGTTTATATCCATCCATGACAGTACTCCAATCATGTGAGTTATCCCACCAAGTCTCTGTTATTCCAATTATATCATAATTCCTTGATTGTGCCAGGACTTCCAGTTCTCCCTGCTTGTTCCCCAGGCTTCTTGCATTTGTGTATAGGCATTTAAGATAACTCACTGATCGTCCTGCTGTCCCAGTATGGGGCAGGAGCCCTCCCCTCTTGCACTCACCTACTTGTGCTTCCTCCCAGTATCCCACTTCCCCACTTACCTCGGGGCTTTGGTCTCCTTCCCCCGGTGAATCTAGTGTAAGCAGAGTCAGGATGAGCTCCACCCTGACATCTGGTGGTGAGTCGTGGCAAAGCACTCCAGGGGCTGATCCCATTTGCATAGGCACACCCACCCCGCCTGGTACGAACGATAGTGGCCCAAATGGGCACTTTGGGCTGCTGTAGGATCCCCAGTTTTCTGTATTGGGGCAGGAATTTCTGTTATTGGGGCAGGAAGAATAAACTGTTGTTATACTGCTTATGTAAATCATGGACAGTGGAACTGTACTTGGCCTTTTGTCAGGCTAAAGGGGAACTCACCATTAGCTAAGCAGCACTCGCCAGCCAAGGGACATGGGTTCCAAAGCCCAGTGAATTGAGAGAGGCTGGGGGACAGGTATTTGTATCTGGTGGTGTAGTCCCCTTGTGAGGGTCTGAGACACCAATTGCACCTTCAGCTCTCTCCACTGTGGAATATCAGAGCTAATGTTGAGTTCCTTGGGAGTCTGGTTTCAGGCTGCTGAGTTGAAATCACTCTGGGCTAACAGTGCAAATGAGCACTAGGGCTCCCCTAACTACAAGCTGAAATCACTAAAGAGCTAAAAGTCTTATGAGCTGAAATTGCTGAGCACTGTGTTAAGTAGTGGGGGAGCCTGAAGATAAATTGCTGAGTGGCTGGTGGAGCAGTTGGCAAGACAGCTGATGGTGTGGCGCTGCTGGCAAAGCAGAGCAGTTGGTGAGGGGAGTGGTGCTGCTGGCAGAGCGGAGCAGTTCGTGGGGGCAGTCGGAGCAGCTTGCAGGACGGCTGGTGGAGCGGTACTGTTGGCTGGCGGAGCAGTTTGTGTGGACAGCTGTAGCGGCTTGTGGGACAGCTGGTGGAGCAGAGCGGCCCGTGAGATGGCTGGTGGAGCAGAGCGAAGCCCCACGGAGGGGTGAGGCAATCATCTTCACGCCACGTAAGGTGCCCCTTACCTCTCCCCTCCCTATTGCTGCCCTTGTGGGTGGTGTGTAGCACCCTGCAGATGAACTTTTGAACTCTGGGACTGGACTTTTGGGTTCTTGGACTTTTGGGTTCCTGGACTCAAGAACCCAAGGGACAGGACATGGCCCAATTGGCTGGGGTGGGTTTTGCTCACAGTTTGGTTTATGGATCCTACTTGCGGTGTTTTCCCAATTTAAGGCTGGTGTTGTTTACCTGCTGCTATTAAAGATTTTCTGTTACACCAAGGCTCTGTGCTTGCGAGAGGGGAAGTATTGCCTCTTCGAGGCGCCCAGGAGTGTGTATAGGATTTTCCCAGGTTACTGAGTGGGGGCTCGAGCTGGTTTTGCATTGCGTTGTTGAGAAGGGAACCCCTATGTACTGAACCTGGCCCTTGCTGCTGTCAACTCGTCCTGGCAGAAGGGTTACACTAGTTTAAAGCCCTCCTCACTAGGTTAGCCAGCCTGCTTGCAAAGATGCTCTTCCCTCTCTTGGTTAGGTGGAGCCCGTCTCTGCCTAGCACTCCTTCTTCTTGGAACACCATCCCATGGTCAAAGAATCCAAACCCTTCTCTCCGACACCATCTGCATAGCCATTCGTTGACTTCCACGATTCGATGGTCTCTACTCCGGCCTTTTTCTGCCACAGGGAGGATAGACGAGAACACCACTTGCGCCTCAAACTCTGATGCCAAACTCCCTTCTCATGGCACTGGACACATGTCTGTTGTCTCCCTTTGGCCATGGCCCTCTCATGGTCCTTCTCCATTTGCCCGGCCCCTTCCCCTGGGCTAGCCTTACCTCTACAAACCAGAGGGCACTGCTTCCATACATGTCCCTGTTGCCCACAGGTCCAACATGCCCAGTGCCTCCCTGTTCCCTTCACAAGGTGTCTCTCTTGAGTTCTTTTGCTTTCCTATTGTGACGGTGTTCCCCATAAAACTTTATGGGGAGATGCTTATAAATGTATATATGTAACTAAAATATGTTTTATGCTACATGTGCCATGTAACATATCTCTGTGAAAGTTATGACCTACTGAATTTACTCCTCCTGTTTGTATGCATGTATCATTGTTGTAGTTGGAGTTATGAAGATTGGTTTTATATTTGCTGGTTTTGTACATAGCCTTTGTAAGTGCATGGGATCATCTTTGGAGCAAAGAATGCCTGTTAAATGCGAGCACTTGACAGACAAAAGACTTTGCAGACCCCAATCCACATTGGGGCCAGGTCTGGAATGCAACTGGTTAGACTGGTTAGGGCGCATGGGCAGGTGACTTGCCCATGTGATCCTAAAACTCCAGGGCAACTGGATCCTACACAGGGAGAGGAAGAGAGGCTATAAAAGCCCTTGCAAGACCCTTCCATTTTGTCTTCAGCTGGCTAAAGGGAGAGGCTCTCCACCCCCCCAAGGACATTCCTGAGGGGAACTGAACAAAGGACGAGGCACACTAGGGGGTGTGAGAGTCTGCTGAGCTCAACTGGACCCAGGCTGATTCCACAGCCTGTAAAAAGGAAAATATCCAAATCTGGTGAGGCTTTTATCTGTGTTAACTTTGAATAGACATAGATGTGCGCGTTTTATTTTATTTTACTAAGTAACTTGCTTTGTTCTGTCTGTCACTACTTGAGAATCACTTTAATCCTATTTTCTGTACTTATTAAAATCACTTTTTACTTATTAAGTTTCCTTGAGTACGAGTTAGTGCCTTGGGACAGCGATCAGGTGTGCATACCTTTCTATCTTTGCAATAGAAAGCGAACTATCTATGAGTTTACCCTGTATAAGCTTTATACAGGGTAAAACGGATTTATTAAGGGTTTGAGCCTCCTTGGAGTTGAGCAGCTGGGTGTCAAAGGCAAGAGCGCTTCCAGGGGCCTTACAGTGGTGAGTGGACTTGGTTCGGACCTGGGTCTGTGTTTGCAGCAGATCAGTGGAATCTGGCTCAAAACAGACAGGATTCGGGAGTCACAAGCTGGAAAAGGCCTGGAAGCAGGGGCAGAAGTAGCCTTGGCACACCAGGTGGCAGCACCAAGCAGGTCTCTGTGGCCCCAACCCGTCACACCTATTTTCCAGGTTGGGCCTCTGTTCCCATCCCGGTAGGGGCACTTCCTCTTAACATGTCCCAGCCGCCCACAGGTGAAACATTCTCTCAGCCTCCTGGTCCTGGTGCCTGGCTTCCCCTCACCCCCTGTGACTCTCATGGACTCCCATTCGCAGCAGCTTAAACAGGCACAGCTGCTGTTTTGCTAACCCAGCCCTATAGATCTGCAGGTGTTCCTGTACCTCCCACTCTCTCTGCTGGGTGGCGAGCACCTGCTGTAGCAGAGTCTGAAGCTGCCCTTGCGACCTGTTGCCCCCTTGCCATGGGGCACTGCCTCTGGAGTCCAGTTTAGGAAAGCCCCAGAACCCTCTGCAAAGAAGGCCTCAGTATACCCCAATTCCATTCTCCACCTTACATATCCCTTAGTCTCTCAAATAGGCAATAGTCCCCACAGTCTTCTATCTTGCCCTTGTATTGGGATGACAGTGTGCCAACATTCTCCACCACGTGTAATGGCGCATTCGACTCACCACTGTGGCACCTCCTCCTGGGAATTAGCTTTGGGTTACCACCCGAGGAGGGAGCACTGGCATCTTGCCCGTTGTCACTTCTGTCTCCACCTCCAGGACCCGTGTCGCTCCCCGGACCACATCATCCTCTTCTGGACACAGCCTTCCGGCTGTGCCCCACTCAGTTCTTTCCCCCCTTGCGGGGGACTGACAGTCCTCCGTCCAACCACTTGCCTCAGTGGCAGACTGCAGTCCAGGTTCTAGCCACTTGTCTCAGTGGCAAACTGCAGTCCATACAATGGCCACTCCCCTCAGTGGCAAGTGGTGGCAAAGGCAGGGGGACCTGGGCCTGCCAGCTACTCTGGGTCCCAACCCAGGAACCCTATAGCCAGCAGCCATGTGCTGCCCCTCCTCCAACTCTGCCATCTTCTTCCCTGGGCCACTTCTCCACAGCCCCAGCACCTCTCCTCTGCCCTTGTATCAGGGCCTCAGTCTGGTAGCCATCAGCCTGGATCTTCCTCATACTCTGCCGACCCTACCCAGCATTGCTCTGTATATAGTCCTCCTCCCTCAAACTCCAGGGAGTGACTGCCTCTGCTTTGCTCAGCAGCCCCTTCTTATACAGGCCAGCCTGGCCCAATTGCCTCCTCCAATAAACCTTCCCCTAATTAGCTAGCACTAAAAGCCTTTTCCTTATTGGCTGCCTTCTGTGCAGCCTCCCCATGGTTACTTGAACCCCTATTATACCAGTGAGGGGCAGCCATCCCATCACACACATTAATAAACTTAAAAAGTAGCCTATATATTAATTAGATTTTGATACAAACTAGAAGTGAGTCAATTTTCAAATTTCAAAAATCTGGAATTTGCTAGCCTGAGTGGAAACAAAGGTTAGACTCACAAAAATATTTTTAAGGGCAAATGTTAAATTACTATTCCTTAAAATTAGCTAACAGATACACAAAATACAGAATGCATTTTCTGAGTATATGTATGTGCTGTAAATTTGGGAAGCACATACACAAATCACAAAGGTTTAATCCCATTTAGTGCAAATCTCAATGCATCCTTAATTATGGAATTGCTATAGTGCCTGCAAAATTCAATGTTGTTTATTTCTTTGTCTAAGTAATTAGTGACCTGATCATAGTTCTTATGCTTTTTAGCAGTATAACTAATGATTTCTTCCCTTATTGATGCCTTAAATACACCCCAGACTGTGCCAAATGGGAATACACTTGTTTCATTTGATTCAAAAAGTTCAATAATAGCGTTTCCCAGCTTTTCACAGAATTGATTCTCACGTTGGGGAATTAAGTCTCTGTTTTCTACTTGTTACATAGTTTTTAAAGTTGCTAAGCATGTGAAAAATGAAGATTTCAGTGGAAGTGCCAGAATAAAAAACAACCATTTGATTAATCTTTACACTGCATTCAGTGGTTGGTTGGTTTTTAAGTACACATCTTTTATAGTCCCTGACCAAGGCTTTCAACTTATTTTTAGCTTTGGTGAGTGATGCTAGAATATTAGCATTGGAAGCCCAGCTCTTCTGTTTATCCACAAAAGGATGTACACCATGCGCAATGGTATTGCAACCCAGTTCAGAAATGGAACTTAAGCACATGATTAAGTCCTATTTGAATCTGTGCCTTGCTGAATAAGGCCTTGGCTACACTTGCAGATGTACAGCGCTGTGAGTTAAACCCGTCTTCGTACAGCTGAGTAGGGAAAGCACTGCAGCCTGTCCACACTGGCAGCTGCCAGCGCAGTAAGGTGGCTACATTTGAGGCATTTGCAGCTGTATTGGGAGCGGTGCATTATGGGCATTCAAGTGGCTGCAACGTGCTTTTCAAATGGGGGGAGTGAGGGGGACTTTGACAGGGAGCGTGTTGGGAGAGAGAGTGGGTTTTTGGAATCTCCACAGAGTGTCAGCTCATTATCTCCTAAGTTTACACACCTCCACATCCCCTGCCTCTCTCTCAATCACTGAAAGCAAACAGCAGGGGCTTTGTTTGTTTTTAAAGAGCAGATAAAAGAGAACCTGGGGAAATGGAGCTGAGGAGATACACCGTTGCATGTGCCTTGCAAGTGTAGCCAGTTAGTGAGTTACAGCGCTGCAGGCAGTTTTATTGCGCTGTAACTCGTAAGTGTAGCCAAGGCCTCAATGAGCTTCCCTTCTGTTCTTGAGTGACCCATCATTCAATGTGAGGATGTAGTTGGTTTGTGTCCATTAAATCTTTGGCTTCTGTTTTTGAAACTACCGATTGATGCCTGCTGTGACAATGTTAAATAGCTGCCTATACAAAGCTGCACTGATCCCACCATCTTGGGTAGGTAAACAGTGCTTCTGATGGTTGTGCTGGGCAAGAGTCTAACTCATTACCTAGAATAACAGGCTCTCTGGGATATTACCAATCTCCTGAACCATCCAGTTCTTTGCAAACTATTTACAAACATGAAAATCCAACCACGTTTTTGCCTTAAGCTCAAACAGAGCTTGGACCTTTGTTTTTAGGTTTGAGTTGGCTGAGCTAAGGCCCACAGCCCCAGCCTCAGCCTAGGCTACCCTAGCCTGTTGGTCCTTCTCACTGAGCCAGATTCTCCATTCTCCTGCATCTCCTTTAAACTGCACCCGAAACTCATGCCGATATAAGCTTAATCAGTACACCATTATTTAGTCCATATATATCTCTATAAAAACTATGTTAATAGAGCATTAAGATTGCTTGGTAAGACACTCAAAAGACAGAAAAGGACAAAGCTATGATTGCATATGCAACCTTACCTCTGTCCCTTTGTGTATGCATTACAACAGCTTTCAATTATGTGATCATATAATATATCTTAAACAACACAATATAATTTCAAAAAAAATTCTGTAACCTTAATACACATTAGTGGCAGCTTGAAATACTACCAAAATTATTTTCTACTGTCACTAATTTCACTGGGGTAATAGTGCAATTCATCGTAATAAATGTAAGATGAGATTTTGAAAAGCCCCGAGTGAGTTAGAAACACAACTCCTACTGAAATACACTTTCAATGTTTTTCAGTGGAGCTTCCAGTTTCTTTCAATGGAAACTGTTCTCCGAACACACTTAGGATTTTCAAAAGTGTGGTTTTCCTATCCATGGGTTTTTAAGTTCTCTTCTCTCTAAGGTACCTATATGGATAATGTTGACTGAAGTTTACAGGCGTGTTTTTGAAGAAATTGTGGTGCTTCTAGCAAATATGAAGTTCAGGTATGCTAATTAATATACCTGTTACTTAGGATACAACATCATTTAACTACTAGATGAAGCATAAATAGTTCTAACCCACACATAAGTGTTATTTTCCTAACTAAGTATGTCTACCCTGCAATTAAATAGCGAGGCTGGCCCATGTTAGCTGACTCAGGCTTACGGGCTAAAGGGCTGTTTAACAGAAATGCAGACATTCAGGCTTGGGCTAGAGCAGAGCTTTCCAAACTGTGTCGCGACACGTTAGTGTGTTGGCGGCAGTGTGTAGGTGTGTCGCGGGGCGGCAGGCATGCTCCGCTCCCGGGCGTGCTCCGCTCCCCGGCCGGGGCAGCGGGGTGGCGGGCGTGCTCCGCTCCCTGGCAGGGGGAGCGGGGCGGCAGGCGTTCCGCGCTCCCCTCCGGCAGGGGGAGCGGGGCGGTAGGCGTTCCGCGCTCCCCTCCGGCAGGGGGAGCGGGGCGGCGTTGTTGGGTGGGGGGGCGTTGCGGGGGGGTGGCACTTGGGGTGGGGTTTTTGGGGTTTTTTTTGCTTGGGGCAGCCGGCCCTGGCCACTGCGCATGCGCAGTATGTGTAATCCGGGTGGAATTGATTCCGCGTCACTTCCGGTGTGTCGCGAAATGGTGCATGTCTAAGAAGTGTGTCACCAACATGAAAAGTTTGGAAAGCTCTGGGCTAGAGCCTGGGCTCTGGGACCCCACAAGAGAGGCGGGTCCCAAAGCCCAGGCTTCCGCCCAAGCATTACACTGCAAGTAAACAGCCCCTCAGCCCGAGTCCTGTGAGCCCAAGTCGGCTGACACAGGCCAGCCATGGGGGTTTAATTGCAGTGTAGGCATACCCCCCCCAAACATTTGTAAATCTGAAGTTTAAATTGAGAAAAATATCAGTCACAAAAAAGTAAAAAAAATTACTTGTATTCTGTACTGTTTTAAATAGTCAGCTGTCCCAGCTGCCTGTAAGTGTACCATGAATACATGACCAACCTATGCTGAGAACAGGTGATTGTGTTTTTATATCACTCCTCTAACTCTACCACCTCTAAAAGGGGTACTGACTGACATCACAACCATATACAATGCTTCATGAATCTATAATGTCCTCTGGAAACACTCCTGTTAAGGGTGAAACTTAAAGGTAATGTCAGTCTTCAATTTTGTTATCCGTCAGGTGATTAAATGCCTAATTATCCAGCAGGGAGAGAATTATAAGGATTCGTTGCTGTGGAAGTTTGATTTTTTCCAATGCTTGGGATGAGATAATAAATACAGATTTATCTTGGACCATGTTAGAATTGGCAAATCATTAATTTCATTGATCTTGATAGTAGTGACATTTATCATGCTGAAATCCATTAGTATTAGCAAAAATGTTATATGTGATGCCATAGGAATTTCAATTATTCATGTCCTCTTGTTTTTATCCTCTGAGCATCATCTTTTCCGTTTAAGCTTTCTTATTTTCAGAGTAGAGGAGTATGAAGCCCTCTTCTTCCTTCCTCATAATGAACTAAAGTGCAGTTCATGTCAAACTTGCAGATATGCTAAGTACAGTGGGTAGAAAATGCTTGCTAGTCTTTTTTAGCTATTCAGGGAGAAACAAAGGACAGAGGTTGGGATCCATGAAGGGACTTGGGCATTACAATGCTGAGCACCACAGCACCTAACTTTTAGGTGCCCAGAAAAATCACAAGAACGACACTATGAGCCACAAAACTGAGTTAAATGCGTAGGCTCCTGTGATGGGGTGTCTATCCTACACTCACCCATAAGGGATGAATAGAGCCCTAGGGAGGCTGCACAGGAGGCAGCCAATTACAGAGGAGCTGTGAGGAGCAGCCAATCAGGGTTGGGCTGGCCCATATAAGAAGGGTTGCAGAGCAACTTTAGTAGCAGGCTATAGCTTGAGGGGAGAAGATCAGGCTCTGAGCAGAAGGAAGGAGTGTCAGCACCTGGGATAGAGCAGTGCTGCAAGCAGGGACTGGGAGAGCTAGAGAGAGCTCCTGGCTGGCTGCTAGGGCCTGCAAGCTGAGGCCCTGAGGTAAGGGCAGAAGTGGGTGCTAGAGCTGCATGGGAAGCAGCCCCAGGACAATGGACTGCAATTGCCACTGAGGGAATGGCTGGACTGTGATTGCAGGTCCCCTGGAAGGAGGGGGGACACAGAATGTGGCACAGCCAAAGGACAGTGTCACTGGAACAAAAGTGATGGCGGTGAGGCACCACCAGAGGAGAGTGTTCTAGTGAGCAGAGCTAATTCCCATGACAGCCATCAGGAGGCGCTGCAGTGGTGAGTTGCATCTTGTCACAGCTCCCTATACAGTGAATGGGGAGAAATAGGTGCCTTAAAGTGTGAGCCACAACAGCCACATGGGGAGATGCCTAAACTAGCCAATGGGAGTTGCCAATGAGAGGGCTCTGTCCTAAGAGCCACCTCTCTCTTAGAGATAGGTGCCCAAGTCTGGGTGGCAAGGAGGTGTCTATCTCTGCTTAGTATGACCTGCTGTAGTCTCCCCTTTAGCCAGTTCCTTATCCATCTTTCAATTTTCCTATTGATCCCCATCTTTTCCAATTTAACTAATAATTCCCCATGTGGAACCATATCAAATGCCTTACTGAAATCAAAGTAAATTAGATCCACTGCGTTTCCTTTATCTAAAAAATCTGCTACCTTCTCAAAGAAGGAGATCAAGTTGGTTTGGCATGATCTACCTTTTGTAAAGCCATGTTGTATTTTATCCCAGTTACCATTGATCTCAATGTCCTTAGCTACTTTCTCCTTCAAAATTTTTTCCAAGACCTTGCATATTACAGATGTCAAACTAACAGACCTGGAGTTAGCTGGATCACCATTTTTCCCTTTCTTAAAAATAGGAACTATGTTAGCAATTCTCCAGTCAAATGGTACAACCCCTGAATTTACAGATTCATTGAAAATTCTTGTTAATGGGCTTGCAATTTCATGTTCCAGTTCCTTTAATATTCTTGGATGAAGATTATCTGGACCCCCCCCCAATTTAGTCCCATTAAGCTGTTCGAGTTTGGCTTCTACCTCGGATGTGGTAATATCTACCTCCATATTCTCATTCCCATTTGTCATCCTACCATTATCCCTAAGCTACTCATTGCCTCAGTCTTTAATAAGGCTAACGTATTTGTTTAGATATTGGGCCAGGCCTAGATTATCCTTAAACTCCACTCCATCCTCAGTGTTTATCGGTCCCACTTCTTCTTTCTTTGTTTTCTTCCTATTTATATGGCTATAGAAGCTTTTATTATTGGTTTTCATTCCCTTTGCAAGGTTCAACTCTACATGGCTTTTAGTCTCTCTTATTTTATCCCTACATGTTCTGACCTCAATAAGGTATCTTACCTTGCTGATCCTTCCCATCTTCCATTCCTTGTATGCTTTCTGCTTTTTCTTAGTCACCACTCTGAGATGCTTGCTCATCCAGCTTGGTCTACAAATCCTGCCTATGAATTTTTTCCCCTTTCTTGGGATGCAGGCTTCTGATAGTTTCTGCAATTTTGACTTAAAGTAATTCCAGGCCTCCTCCACGTTTAGATCCAAAGTTCTTCAGTCCAATCCACTTCCATAATTTCCTTAATTTTTTAAAGTTAGCCCTTTTGAAATAAAAAACCCTAGTCGCAGATTTATTTTTGTTTATCTTTCCATTCAGTTTGAACTGAATTAGCTCATGATCGCTCGAACCAAGGTTGTCCCCTACAACCATTTCTTCTATCAGGTCCTCACTACTCACCAAAACCAAATCTAAAATGGCATCTCCTCTTGTTGGTTCAGCAACTACTTGGTGAAGGAATCCATCTGCTATCACATCTAAAAAAATCTGAGCCCTATTATTATTACTAGCACTTGTCCTCCAGTCTATATCTGGGAAGTTAAAGTCTCCAATGATCACACAATTCCCATTAGTATTTACTTCATTAAAACCATTAAAGAGGTCTCTATCCATATCCAAATCAGATCCCGGTGGTCTATAGCACACCCCAAGCACTATCCCAGGGGAGGCTCTAGTAGTTTTCTTCCCCAATGAGATTTTTGCCCAGACAGACTTTGTCTTATCCATTCCATCACTTCTTATTTCTTTACAGTCTACCTCATCATTGATGTACAATGCTACTCCACCACCTTTACCTTTATTTCTGTCTTTCCTAAACAGCACATACCCTTCAATACCTGTACTCCAGTCATGACTACTATTCCACCATGTTTCTGTTATCCCTATAATATCTGGTTTCACTTCCTGGACCAGTAGCTCTAGTTCCTCCATTTTGTTACCTAGGCTCCTCACATTAGTTTATGAACATCTTAATTTTTGCTGTTTGGCCTCACTCACATTCTTTACCTGATTAGGCACAGACATTCTACCGCCAGTATCACCTATAGACTGGTATCTACACTACCCTTCCTCCTTATGTCCATTCTCCTACTCATGGCTGTATCCTTTCTTACATCGTTTTCTTCTCTCTCAATGTTAAAATTCAGCATGGAGATTACCTGGACATCTCCCCCAAATACCTAGTTTAAAGTTATCTTAATCAGTTGTACCAGCCTCCATCCTAGAAGTCTATTTCCCTTCCTACTCAGGTGAAGTCCATCCCGAGAGAACAGTCCTCTGTCCATGAATGCCTCCCAGTGGCCATACATCCCAAAGCCCTCCTTATAGCACCACTGCCTGAGCTATCTATTGATTGTCATAATCTTGACACACCTTTGTTGCCCTTCTCTAGGGACAGGCAGAATCCCACTGAAGATTACCTGAGCCTCAATTTCTTTAAGTGTCTTCCCCAGCCTGGCATAGTTTCCCTTGACACGTTCCAGCGAGAATCTAGTGGTATCATTTGTTCCCACATGAAGGATAATCAGTGGATTCTTTCCCGCTCCCATTAGGATCCTTTTCAGCCTCAGGCCCACATACCGTATCTTAGCACCCGGCAGATAGCACACCCTTCTGTTCTCTGGATCAGCTCTGGTTACAGACCTGTCTATTCTTCTCCGTAAGGAGTCCCCAATCATGTAGACCTGCCTTTTCTTGGTGATGGTGTGATTCTCCAGTCTATCCCCTGTTCCCTCTGGCTGCAAGCCGTCTCGATTCCTGTTCTTCCTTGTAATCCTTTTAAACCCATCCTGTATCCTCCTGGGGCTCATATTTGGTGTTATCTCCATTGACTCTTCCCCTTTTCCTATAGGACTACCGCTCTTCTCGTCTTCCTTGCCCTCCCACCTTCAGTGACCACCTGCTGTACCCCTTCATTTTCCAACTCTGCAAACCTGTTCCTAAGCTCTCTTTCTCCTTCACTATCCTGTCTTTTCCTCTGCCTGGTTCTCTTAGTCAGATGCTTCCACTGTCCATTTTCTTCACCCAGCCTTCTCCCCTCGTAGTTCTTTGGTCCTGCTTCCATCTGCAAGTCTGAGCTTTTCCCTTCAGCCTCATCATGTCTTTGCCCCACCATCTGCTCGAACCTCCTTCTAAACTCAACCAGAGTTTCCACCTGCATCTCCAATCCTCAGATCTCTTCTTCCATCAGCTCTATCAGGTGGCACTTCATGCAGATGAAACTCTTTTCAGGTACCCCCTCCAAGATCATGTACATACCGCAGCTTCCACATGCAGTCATCTTCATTGTGTCCTCCACTGCTTGGGTCACTACCACTGCTGCCTCTGTTTCTGTCATAGCCTTCTCACCTAAGTCCTGTTAGTCTGGGAAACACAAACCAAACCAAAACACCACCACCTACAGCAAAACAAACCCCCAACGAGCACCACAATACTCACTTCACTAGCCTGTCTGTTCCTCTGCCTGGTTCTCCTAGTCTTCCTCCAAACTCCCCTTGCAAACTCCTCTGTTTACAACTCCTCTTTGCTGGCTCCTGTGCCACTGCAGCCATCTATGCCGCTGCCTGACTGGCTGGCTACCTTTATAGGACCCCTAATCAGAGAAGCCCCACCCCCTGATCAGGGCTCAGCTTCTCTCCCAGCACAAAGCCCCTACAAGCCTCTACACATATAAATACAAAACCAAATACAAATACCTTCTCCTCCAACAGAACTCCCACTCAAACTCCCCTGTTTACAGCTCTGTTTGCTGGCTCCTGTGCCGCTGCAGCTGTCTGTGAGTGGGCCAGATTAAAATATTTCCTCCTTGCTAGTTTAGCAAAAAGAGGGTTTAAAAAGTGGGTCACACTAAACACTTTTGCTGCTTTTTACATGGGAAAAATTTAATGTAAAAAAAAAAAGAAGAATATCCTCTAATCATCCTACTTTTGACCCTCTGACCTTCACACCTGTCCTTATTATTTTTTCTGTTTTCCCCTGTAATTATTTGAGTCCTGGGCACAGTGGATTCTCCCCATAGGCTGGGGGAGGGTCCTTTAGCTGTGGGCGGGCTTATCCAATAGGACCAATTTCTGAGGTAAAGTTAAAATAGTACCTATATCAATTGTTGCCTCATGGGCCTCCAGAAAAGGAGCCTAATGCAAAGTCTTCATTAAACCAGCTGTTGTATACTGCTCAATCATAGGCAATTATGAGACCAAAGAAGGGGTTAGTGAGAAACAGAATCAGGATTATTTTGCGGGTGTGTAGGAAGCTGTTTATCTATCAAATTTTGGATGAGTCACAATTTAAACAGCAAATACCGCTAATTACAACAGTATTTTTTCTGGCTGAAATGGTCAGAGCTTGCATTAAGATATGTAGACAGTTGGGATCTTGTTTTCATAATCTACTTTACTTTTTAATCAAGTTTTGAAATGTTGGGGAAATAACACCAATCTTCCTGAAACACTAGATCATTTCCTTGCACCCGGTATAACTTTCCCCCTGGTGTTGTTAAACATCACAGTGTGAACACCTACCATGCTGCCACTTGTTTCCCTCAGAGGAAAAAAAATAAAGTTTATATATTCCTAGGAGTCTAAATAGCAGATATTATCCAATTCACCAACAGGCTAATTGTGACATCCACTACAGCCATGAGGCAAAACATTCCAGATACAGTAATAGGAGAATTAAATTGAGATCTGCTCTCACTAGTGGTGCCACTGTATCTAATTAGAATTATGATTATGAGTGTTGGGGGGAATCAAGATAGTTTGTAGTGAAAAGAAAATAGCGAATAGAACTTGATTAAAAAAACTGGATTTATTTACCCCATGGGAAAAATTGGTTATCAGACTAAATATTTCAGGTTTCAGGTGTTGTTTTTTAATGACAAGTCAACATTTTCCACAAAGAGCAGATACTTCTCATGAAAAATTCCATCCTGTTGAAAGCCAACTTTCTGTCAGTAAACAGTTCTGACAGAAAATATTGACTAGCCCTAACAGAAGACAGGATATTTCTTCGGGGGGGCGGGGAGGGGGGGAAAGAAATCCAAAATCATTTTTATTGGGACAGATTCTAACCTTTTTCAGGATGATGGGAACCCTACCTCACAAATAGTCCCCTCCCAAGCGCTACTCAGTCTGAATAAGGGTATTGCCATCTGGTCCATCTTATTAGCAAAACAGATGAATTGGGCGTTGATTCAGGCCCTTTGTGTTTGTCCAAATGAGCTATTTTAAAAATTCCTTGAAATAAAGGTCTTTCCTGGGATGACTTCTATGAGCTCTCAGAAAGGATTCATGAGGACTCTTCAACTATCTCATGGCAATGCATTCGTGCTCTGCAATGTAATGAGATTGCTCGAGATATATTTTCATAGCCATGTTCACAAAAAACACTCAGCTCAAATAGGGTGAATCCCCTCTGTTGAAAAAGGCTGCAGTGTCCCCACCTGCTCTCACTGTGAAGTTAAGCCACACAGACAGATGTGCTGCCTGTAAGTTATCCCTTTTACAATCCTTCTGTGATCTCTAATGACATCATGACACTGGACAGTTCAATAATGACAAACTGGGGAATAATTCCTCTTGTAGACATCTGCTCTTCTGCGTCTTGCTGTTTTTGTTTTGTTTAGCTGTGAGCACTCTATTAGTTTGCATTGACTGGGCTATGGCTGTGACCATCTCTCATCTGAGCTGTGAGATTGTGATGGTAGCCCTTAGACTCAGTTAACTTAAATTTTTCACTTTCTCTTGAAGTCCCTTTGGGCTAGGAGAGAAGTCAAGGTTGAGTATCACTGCAGCATTTTGACAAGAATAGGGGTGTGAGATTGTAAGAGCATCTGCAAAATTGGCACTTTGTGTTGTTAAAAAACATACACTGTAGTGGAACAGAAGCATAGTCTATGACAATAATGTTAATGGCATACAACAGCCTCTAAATTACAGATTTGTGGGGAAATATTGATGTGAAAATGTAAACACAAAGAAATGAAAACCATAGTAAAAGCTCTCTTCATAAGAAATATAATGTACAATTAAATAGGAAGGCTAAACTGAAATAAAGTTAAAGTGGTGACACATTTCCTCATTCAAAATTAAGGCTGGTGCTGTCTTTAACCCTCAAAGTCTTCAGCAAAAAGCAAAACGGTATGAAGTGAAGATGACAAGTCAGACTTCACCCTGAATTTAGGACTTGGGGTGATTTGTCACTCAGAGCCTTGCTGTTCATTAATCAGAGAGGCTTCATTAGTTGTTTATTTAGAAAGTCATGTTAGCTGTTCAGCATCTCCATGGAATTTCTTAACTGAAATAGGAAACAACAGACCTTTACTCAGGAACCTGTGAATTGTACTCTGATATTATTTTGATTTCTATAGTCATTCGGTACAGAGCATCATCTATCCCAGGGGTCGGCAACCTTTCAGAAGTGGTGTGCCTAGTCTTCATTTATTCACTCTAATTTTAGGCTTTGCGTGCCAGTAAGACATTTTAACGCTCTGGGATGCTGGCCACCGGCTCCTGCCTGCTGGGGTCTCAGCCCGCTGCCAGCCTGGGTTCCTTCACCCAGGCCAGCAGTGGGCGCTGGGTGGGGCCGGCGGCGGGACCCCGCTGGCAAGGGGCAAACAGCCGGAACCTCAGAACTGCGGCAGGCAGAGCTGCTCAGCCCACCACCGCGTGCCATCAAAAAATCAGCTTGTGTGCCACCTTTGGCACGCATGCCGTAGGTTGCCGACCCCTGATCTATCCCCTGCAGCAGACGCTCCTTGAAACATTTTAAAAATATAGTTATAAAAATTGACCAAACCCTTTACCTCAACATGTTAATCAACATATATAATAACTCAACCACTAATATATGTAAGAATGCTGTGATATTCTTAGAATCATAGGTCTGGAAGGACCCTCAAGAGGTCAACTAGTCCATCACCCTATGCTGAGGCAGGATTAAATATACCTGGACCATCCAATGACAGAGGACTCAACAACCTCCCTAGGTAAACTGTTCCAGTGCTTAACTAGCCTTATAGTTAGCAAGTTTTTCCTATTATCCTTACTGTAAACTAAGCCAATTATTTCCTGTCCTATCCTTGGTGAACATGGAAAACAATTGATCATTGCCCTTTTTATAATAGTCTTTTACATATTTGAAGACTTTTTATCATGTCCTCCCTCAGCCTTCTTTTCTTTAGTCTAAACAAGTCCAATTCGTTCAACCTTTCCTCACAGATTTTTTTTCTAAACCTTTTATCATTTATTTGTTCTTCTCTGGACTCTCTCTCCAATTTGTTCACATGTCTTTTAAATTATAGTCCCCAAAATTGAACACAATACTCCAGCTGAGGCCTCACCAGTGCCAAGTACAGTGGGACCATCACCTCCTGTATCTTACATATGGACGCTTCTGTTAATGCACCCCAGAAAGGCATTTGCCCTTTTCACAACAGAATCACATTGTTGACTTTCATTCCATTTATGATCTGCACTATCATCTAACCAATTATTCCCCATTTTACATTTTACTTTGATTTTTCTCTCCTAAGTGTAGCATTTGCAATTGTCTTTGTTGAATTTCATGTAACTGATTTCAGACCAGTTCCCCAATGTATCAAGATCGTTTCAAATTCTAAACCTGTCTGTCACAGGGCGACTGGCCCCTTTAAATGAAGCTGGTCCAGAGCCCCTGTGCCAGTACAGGTGCTCCCCATTTGACCCAGTAAAAGGGCAGGGCACCAGCTGGGGCTATAAAGGCTGAGGGAAAAGCAGAGGGAGAGAGGTCCCTGAATGAAGGCTGAAAGCAGGAGGGTAGCAGAGGTCTTTACTGGCTGATCTCCCCAAGCTGCAGAGCAGTGGCTGAAGATAGGAGAGCAGCAGAGGGAGTTGCCAGCTAATTTCTGAGCTGGAGGCAGAGGTGGGAGAGGGCTGAAGACAGGGGAGCAGAAAGGGACTTATCTACTGGCCTGCATGAGGTGAGAGGTTAATAGAACAGGGGAGTGATGGATGCTCCTCTGGTGAGGATGAGCTCCCAGCAGAGAGACTCTGGGGGTTCCCACTTGGAAGAGCAGGTTTGAACTCCAGCTGGGGTGGCTGTCCTGGTAGAAGGACCAAAGGGGACTGAAGAAGAGCCTGAGTGTGATGAGAGATTCCAGAGTGTAATATGTGCTATGTCAATGAATTAGCTAGCATGGGATTTTAGTAACTATATGCACTGGAGATGATAAATGGACTGTGATTTGGGACTTCTCTTACGGATTATTTGCATGATGTTTGTAATGAACTGGCCCCAAGAAGGGGTATTAGTGAGACCAGAGAGCCTCTTGTGGAACCCTTTGAGGGCCCAAGAGGGGAATTGGGGCAGTGACCTGGGTAGTAGGACATCCGGATGTACTGGGGTGGGTGCTTGGGGATGAGGGAGAATTGTTCACCCTGTCCTTCAAAGCGCTTTCAACCGCACCAGCTTGATGTCCTCTGCAAATGTTATAAGTGTACTTTAGATGTTCTTTTCCAAGGTGTTCCTGAAAATACTGGCTAGTACCAGACCCAGGACCGACCCCTGTGGGACTCCACTTGATATGTCTGTCCAGTTTGACATTGATAACTACTCCTTGTGAACAATTATTCAAACAGTTATGCACCCACCTTATAATAATTTCATTTTGACTATATTTCCCTAGTCTGTTTCTTTATGGAAATGTCATGTGGAACTGTTTCAAAAGCCTTATTAAAGTGCAGATATATCATGTCTACTGCTTCCTCCTATCCACTCGGCTGGTTACCCTGTCAAAGAAGGAAATTCCAAAAGTCCTCCCAATCTCTCACAGATAGTAAACAGCAGCAGGCCCTGAAGGTTAATAAACTAAGAGTGTTTCAGGCTGAGGGGTGGCAGAGCAAGTTCCAAAGTTCAGGGAATGCCACAGTGGATGCTGGCATGCTCCTCCAGCAGTTGTTTTCTGGAATTGAGCCTGACTACCTAACAGACCATCTCCATCTGTATCTGACTGCTATGTTCCCGAGGAACATTGATACTGTTGACCAAAATGGGGAGCCTTATGAGCATGAGAGACACCTTGGCTCCTATAAAGGTTCTAAGACTGGGGAACTTGCTGCCAGATGAAAGTTACCGCTAACCTCAACTACTTTCAGAGCTAAAGAGAAAGCACATCTCTTCACCCTCTGGTAATAGTACCCTCAATCTTACGGATTCATTTTGAGAGAGTGTGAGAGCAAGCATTGTCACCATTTTTAACTCAGGGAGTTACTGAGATACTAAAATAATGAAGGCTTCATAAGTATCTAGATGGATGGATTTAAAAATAATCAAAGACTTTCCAGGTTATGCCAAAATACAAAATTTAAAATAGCCCATGTGTTTGTTTTTTAAATCAGCTGATTGAAGCTAGATGCTTCCTTATTGTACTTGTATAGCTATGATGAAGGAAACTAAAGATGATTTTAATATTAAGGAGGACTTTGGAGTTGCTTGTGTAACAGAACGTGCTAATGGCAATACTGTATGTGGATGAGCCTATGTTCCTTGGGCACCTGAAACTCCCACTGACTCCTAGACACAATGGATACGTGAGGGGACTTCTTCAGGAGAGTAAGGGAGCAGCCACTTTACTCTCCTTTGTGAGCTACCTGATTCTCTGGAGCCTCCACGGGGAAGAAGCAGCTGCTGCCAGGTTGCTACCCTGCTACTGTATTGGTGAGTGGAATGTGGGGGGAGTCTTGGGTTAGCCCCTTCTGCTAATGTGCTGGTCATCTCTGCTCCAACTCTGATGTGGGGAAAGTTATCTGCACCAACAAAATGAATGGCATAGACAATTTCTCCCTGGGAGCCAGGGGATAAGCAGGCACTGTCCAAGATTATAACCCAGACCATGGTGATGAGTACATTTCAGTGTCATAGACAGAGATTTCACAGATGTTAGTGTGAGTTTGGGGTGTGCAAGGAATGCAGGGCTGGGCCCATAGAGAGTAAATTAGACAGGTATGGAGAGTAAATATGCAAACAGATGTAAGAAAAACAAACAAGTCCAGCTTTGATAGCCAGTTGTTCCTTGATTATAAGGAGAGTTCCTTGTTCCACACAGCAGCTGATATCTTTTTCTCAGACTAATGTTTATCTCAGGGTATGTCTACACTTACCGGGGATTGACGCTGCGGTGATCGATGTACTGGGGGTCGAGAAGACCCGCTAAATCGACCGCAGATCACTCTCCTGTTGATTCTAGTACTCCACTGAAACGAGAAGCATAAGGTAAGTCAATGGGAGACTTTGACTACATTGACTCCTGCTACGTTATTCACGTAGCTACATTGACTCCTGCTACGTTATTCACGTAGCTACATTGACTCCTGCTACGTTATTCACGTAGCTGGAGTTGCGTAACTTAGGCCGACTCACCCCCGTAGTGTAGACCAGGTGTCAGTTGCTTCCCCTGGATTCCAATGGCTTTTATTCCCTTGCCCTCACAATGTTCTCTAATTTATCTTCCCCTCCTCCCCTACAAAGTTACAATTTGAGCCAAGTGGCTTTGTCCTGATCCTGGGATTTCTTAAATTCTTATCCTTTAGTAAATATAGATTTAGTGCTGCAAAAGCCAGTACATCGTGTACTCTGGCGATTTGTTGCAAAACTGTATTTAAAGAAGGAAAGTAATCTTATAAATACAAGGGAGTTTCCTCTGAAACAAACCTTTTCAGCTCTGCTCACAAAGATCTACATCACATTTAGCACAACTAATCCTTTTTATTTAACATCAGTAAAGTATATACAAACATTATTAGCCTTTGACTGTGCTAATTACAGTTTTAACCAGTCTTTGATTTCACTTTTTAAATACCTGATTGTTGATTTCCATCACTTGGGTGTGTTTTAAATCAAGGCTAGACAGGCTCTAACTTAACTGCAGTGAAAAGAATTATGCTCTCCTGTGTTTTAATTGGAGGGTAAGTGAAAGTTCCAGTCACTGGTAGGAAATTGATGTGAAATGCCAGCTGACATATTTGTAGCAGCATTTAATTATTTAATCAAGTTAATAACAGAATATTTAAGCCAGCACCAAAAAAATCGCTGGGCATAACCAATTCAATCTATAAATCAGACATTTTGCTCTTCTGTTTTCATTCTTCAGTTACGTTCTGAGAACTAATTGGCAACACTTGATGAGAATTTAAGATGTAGACAGACTATAACAGGTGGAGGAATTAGATCTTCAAAGTAAATTAATTTATACATGCTGTGTATGTCTCTCTGACACACACTATCACACACAGCCAAGCAAACATCAATAACAGTATAGGTAATTGTGATCATGGCCAAGTGTTATAAAGCACATTTGTCGTTTCGTGAAACCCAAAGGAATAGTGTCAGCTTTCATTCTTTCATTATAGTTGATTTTCTTTGACTTTATCCTTGTGGGATCTTTAGGGGGAGGTTTTGTCTTTGCTTTTTGACTGGTGAACAGAATATTTGTATCTTAGCCAAGCAGTCATCATGTCTTTTGAACATCATGAAAACGGCTATGTGGATCTTTGAATTGCATATAAACTGTGTCAGAATGAGTTATAGTGACTTTCCTGAGACACATTGAGATGATATGATTAAAAAAAATAGAAAAGGTTTAAGACTATCCTGTCAGTATCAAACGTCGGATGCCATGTAGCTTCTTTTCATAAAGCTCAAATTGTTACTTTAAAAAGAGATGAAAAATTCTCAACCTGGGGTAATTCGGTAGGTGTAAAGATTACACTCCCCTGTTTCTCTAAAACCTCCAGATGCATCTTTATACACATTGTGCATCCTTCTTCTGGGTCATTCTGGCACTAACTGGGACTGGGTGTTCTTACACAGACTGGAACTTTCAGATACTGGCCTGTAACAGGGGTTGGGAGAGTTCAGACAGCTGAGAAGAAGCCTTTTCCAAAAAGGGAAACATTAACTGAAGTTCTCTTTTGGACAGCTGCTGAAATTGGCATATGAAAGCCTGTGTTACATAGAAGGGGCCCTATAGAGTATTCTCCTTAATTAGTTGAGTGGAGAGTTGTAAGTAATGCATAAACAGCTTTTAATTTTCCATCTTTAAGAAAACTTTAGCAACAGAGAGATTAGTTCAGATACCTCGAGGGCGAATTCTGTAACGGCTTTGTGCCTGGAATTCAGTAGGAGGCCCAGTTGCAGAGCAGCTGTGCAGCATATACCTAGGCTAAAATAGTTAAATGCATATTTACTAAATAAGAGCTACATTCTCCCCTGTGCTGCACTTGGTAGATGGGGGCAGATAGGGGGAGTATTACTAGGACAGACGCTCTTCCTAATATTCAAGACAACTCCGAAGGCTGCAGAGTTAATGCATTCACCTGCACACTTGAGCCTTAAAGGGGTGTGAGCTGCTGGCTAGGGGATGTGTCCTGTTTTAGGCCTTGTCTGCACTACAAAATTAAGTTGATTTAAGTTACGTCAGCCTACAGCCACTACAGAAATTAAATCGCTGTTGCATGTCCACAGTAGCAGCCCTGGCATCGACGCCAAGAGCAGTGCACCATGGGTAGCTATCCCACTGTGCAACTCACCATCATCTGGCACGGGGTGTTTTGGGAAGGGTTTGCAATGCCTCATGAGCACAAAGGAGTCATGCAGGGATGGTTGGAAACAAGGGTTCAGCATCCCAGAATGCAGCTTTTTCCATCCCATCATTCCAGGGGCATCCTATTACATTTTGCACAGCTTTTCAAGAGCCCTGCTAACCTGTGAGTCCACAGTCTCCGTGACAAGCATGAATCCTGCACTGCTCTTCAATAGTGCACTGAGCGTTACGAACACAACCTGCCTGATCCCACAGTATTTCATGAGCTGCAAATATGATGATGATGCTTTGGTGGCTGCCTTACTGTGCGCCATGAAAAGAAACAAAGATTGCTGTTGGCATTCATAGAGCAACTGCACACAGTGGACTGCTGGTTCTGGTCCTGAGAAGCAAGCAATGATTGGTGGTGTCATAAATATGAAGGGAAGGGGGAGAGGGTCTGATGCAGTGCTATAAAATCCTCTTTCCAGTAAAGGGTTAAGAAATGCAGGTAGCCAGACTGACACCTGACCTGGCTGGGCTCTGACCAATAAGGGGACAAGATACTTTCAAACTTTGGGAGGGGGGAAGGTTTTAGTGAGTGTCTTTGTCTGAGAGAGAGTGATCTTGGAAGACAGAAGGAACCTACAGAAAATCAAACCTCCCTTTTCTGAAGTAAGTTTAGATAGCATAGCGTATAGATTTCTGTTTATTTTGCTTGGTGTATTCCCTGTGTTAGAAAGGGCAAGTGGGGGGGGAGGTATTCATGGTTTTCTGTAATGTTAAGGTTTTGTCCAGAGGGGGAAATCTCTCTGAGTTTGGAAATATAGTGCCCTGTGAAATAGTTACCATCCTGATTTTACAGAGATGATTTTACCTTCTTTATTTTTAATAAAATCCTTCTTTTAAGAAGTTGACTGTTTTCTATAGTGTTAAAACCCAGGGGGTGGGTTTTTAGATCACTGTGTAACCAATTGGTTGGGAGATTGTTCTCAAGCTTTCCCAGGAAAGGGGGTGTACGGCTTGAGGGGGCATTTTGGGGGGGAGGGAAGTTCAAGTGATTCCTTTCCTGGATTCCTGTTGGACATTTGATGGTGGCAGCAAGAAGCATTTCTCGGGGTGCAGGGAATTTTGTACCTTGGGGGGGGGGGTTTACCCTAAGCTGGTAAAAATAGGCTTAGGGGCTCTGAATGCGGGTCCCCACGTCTTTACCCTAGAGTTTAGAGTGGGGAGGGAACCCTGACAGGTGGGATTGCATTATTGTGCGGGTATGATGAACAGTGTCTGTGCAAAGCCATATTCCTGTGTGTGGAGCTTGCCCCAGCCCTCCGGCGCAGCTATACGAAAATGAGAGCTGCACTCATGCTGGAGAAGCAAGTGGTGATTGCTGTGTGGAAGCTGGCAACACCAGATTGTTACTGATCAGTAGCAAGGAGTCCGTTTGGAGTTGATAGATCCACCGTGGAGGATGCAAGTGTGCTGGGCCATTAATCGCATTCTACAAAGGACTGTGACTCTGGGCAATGTGCAGGAAATAGTGGATGGTTTTGCAGCAATGCTGTTCCAAAACTGTGGTGGGGTGATAAATGGCATGCATATCCCTATTTTGGCACCAGACCACCTTGCAACAGAGTACATCAACAGAAGGGGCTACTTTTTTACAGTGTTGCAAGTGCTGGTGGATCACTGGGGTTGTTTCACTGACATTAATGCAGGCTGGTCAGGGAAGGTGCATGATGCATGAATCTATAGGAACACAGGCCTGTACAGAAAGCTGCAAGCAGGAACTTTCTTTCCAGACCAGAGGATTACCACGGGGGGGGGGGGGGTGTTTGGTTGAAATGCCAGTAGTGATCCACGGAAACCTTGCCTATCCCTTACTCCCATGGCTCATGAAGCCATACACCAGCCACCTGGACCGCATCAAGGAGCACTACAGCAATAGACACAGCAGGTGCAGAATGATGGTCGAATGTGCCTTTGGCTGTTTGAAGGGTCGCTGTTGCCGTCTACTCACGAGATTAGACCTCAGTGAAGAAAATAGCCCTATGGTCATAGCTGCTTGCTGTGCACTTCATAATATCTGTGAAACAAAGTGGGAGAAGTTTCCACAGGGGTGGAGCGCAGAGGTGGATCAGTTGTCCACTGATTTTGAGCAGCCAGATATCAGGGTGACAAGAAGTGCTCAGTGGGGAGTTATTCAGCTCAGGGAGGCTTTGAAGGAGTATTTTAACAATGAGCCACAGTAATGTGTGTTGCTGTAGTGTGCCGTGCCTGGCATTGTTTTTGCACCATGCTATGAACTTTGTAATGAGTGCTGTGTGTGCACTAATATAACAATGCAAATGCACCTATTACTATCTTTGAATGTTGGCTGCAGCCACCATATGTTAGAGACCAATAAAGATTAATTAAGCTTCCAAAAATAGACTTGTATTCCACACCCATGCAAATCTACCTAATTTAAAGCTGAAATAAACTTCATACATACAGGGAAAAGTATTTTTAAAGGGGAAGGAACAGGGAATTCACAAGAACATACATGCAGCTGTGAGAGCCTTGTTGGTATATATGCAGCTGTAATTTTGCGTTCTCTCCCGCAGCGTGTTGTGGCTGGGGTACTGCTGCAGCCATGGAAGATATGTGGAATGTGGTGGTGGGGGAGTGTAGGGAGGTCCCAGAATGCAGTTCTCTATGGGCTGAAGGGGGAGGCAAGCACGGATGTGTTCATCCTGAAGTTCAATCAGAGACCGCATCATGTCTGTTTGCTCCCTGAGCGGCGCTATCATTTCTTGCTGCTTGTTTCTCCTATTCTCACTATCCCTGTGCATTTTGTCATTGATTGTCACCCTCCAAGCCCTCTGCTCACAAGCTGCCTTACGTCCATCTAACTCTGTCATATAGACAGATGTGTTACTGCAAATGACAGTCTCCAAAAAGCTGGTTGGCATGCATAAACCATGCCCTTTGTGCTCCTGATTAAAAGAGAAGCAAACAGCACCCAGAAATACATTGTGCCGGCCTACTGTGCTCTACCCTGCGACTGTAGGATGGCTTTTTGTGTAGGATGCATACCTGGCATTGTTTTGCTGCTACTTCCCTTACACTAAGATGAAAAACAGGATTTTCCTTGTAGTACACTTTCCCTATAGCAGCTCTACGGAGTAGGAAGGCTCAGGGCAGGACCAGGCACTGTGCTGCCAGGTGCACTTTGCTTCTATATTCAGCTGAAGCAGTATGTCTCCTGGCTGCTGCATGCTGCTGACTGCATCATACAAACTAGCCAGTTGTGGAGCCTGGAGCCATCATAACCAGGTTACTGTACTAGTCAGATGACCTTCCTCTTGCTCTCTTGAAACTGAAGGAGAGAACCTTCTTTTCTTCTGCAGGTGGTGGTAGAAGAAACCGCTGCACCCTTAGGCTACATCTACACTTCCATCCATCCCCGGGTACTTGTCCGTGTACTGCTGGCACATGTATCCTGCACCGAGTATCCACATGTGCTGGCCATGGGAATACAATGGGCACAGGCATATATCCGCATCCACATGTCCCCTTTTGGTACGCAAAGGCAGCACTTCCATTTCAGGGGTGGTATCCCAGACTCCTGTGCTTTGCAGGAAATGCTCTGGGAGCTGCCTCGCTGCGTGTTGCTGGTACTGTACACTACCTTCTGTTTAATACATTTCAGTTTCCCTTCAGACTAGTTTTATGCTGGATGAGCACACTCATCACAGTATGAATACGTATTATAATGGGTTATGGTAAAAAATCCCATTTCCACTATAACAATTAAGAGATTCTTTAAGGACCTCTGATTCAGTGTGGAACAGGAAACTTTGGGAGCTCAGTCACTGAGGAAGAGAAGTATATATTCCCATCAAAGAGATGATAAATGAGATAAAATGGGCATTTTGATTTTGAGGCTAAGACTTTTATAGATTTATTTAGAAGAGCAAGTTAAATAATACCTTGTACAAAAGCATAACACATCTAACAGAAGCAAGCTAAATTCTGAAAAATAATTTTATTTTTCAATGGTAAAGAAATGAGGGAAGACTCGTAGATCTTGGTGACAAGCGCATAGTGATAACTATAAAAGATCTTATTGGAATGGATATCTCCACATTCAAGTGACTGGCTTTAATCCAAGTCTTTATTTCTAAGTCTTAAAAATGATGTGTATCTAAACATCATCAAAAGGTTTGTTTTGTTTTGCTTTGTTTTTTAGTGGAAATTGCTGTAACTAAGCTCAGTTATTATTGGAATTTGGAAGGGAACATTTATCACTACAAAACAGGATTGCTTTTATTTACAGTTCTTTAAAAAAGTATCAGGAGTGGAAAATTTTAAACTTGTAACAAATCAGCAACATTATTAGCTCAGAAAATATGAAAGAGAAGCCCCTCTCAGACTCTCTGTCTTTCTGTCTTATAAATACACTTTGGAAATGTTATGTAGTGTACGGAAAGCCAGACACCATCTCAAAGTCTAACCATCTCAGTTCATTCAGTATTATTTGATTTTGGCACTGTGCTTCAGCATGTATCCTATATTAAATGAACAACGGAGACATGCAAAAACTTTCCTAAACTTTCCTAAACCCCATGTTGGTGTACAACATAGTAAACGAGCATGTATAAAACTGTAAGAAATATTTATGCACTTAATACATACTATACACATGCGTGGAATAACTAGAGACTTAATGCTGAAGCATTTTCCATCACACACAGATTATTTTGGGCTATCATGGCCTGCCTCTTTGAAAGCAAGATTATTTTCTTTTAATAAAAGTGAATGCTTTAAGATTTACATTTGCATGGGATAGCAGAAGGTTATTGTCTCTGACAAAAAAAAAGAAGTATGTTATATAATATACTGTCTTCAGAGTCCATATATTCATATCAACCTATAATTGTCATTCTTAGCAAGTGAAGAAAAAAAAATTAAACACAAAACTAGGTTCTTTGTACTGTTTACTGGACTTGCCCTGGTTCTTATTCTATCAACATAAGCTTCAAGATAGGAACTGTGTTGCACTTCAGAAAATAAAGGCTCTACAACCTTCCTTTTTGAATGGAAAATAAAGAAGGTTTTGAGAGATAAGTCTGGGGGCTATAATTATATAAATGAAACTGTTGAATAGTCCCTTTGAAGATGGTTTTTAACATGTATTTCAAAAAAGGAGCAATTCATATGATGCCAACCACCATTAATTGAAATTTCTGTGCCTTTGCTTTGATAAATTTGCTTCAGTTACTTGATCCTTTAACTTTCTGATTAAATGGTTTGTACTTGTTAGGAAGACGGCATAGAGTACGTGATCTATATGCGAAGTGTTTCCTGTAGTTTATCTTTGGTGATGAAAAGAAAGAAGGTATCCATTTGTTTTATGGCACAGATAACATGTGACCCTTTGAGGGGGTGGGTTTGGCGAAAGAGTGATTTGGGCATTCTATTCATATAGGGCTCAGCCCTACAAGGCTCTGAGCAGTCTGACCTAAAGTCAACAAAGTATTTAAGCTTATTAGTGAGTCTGTTGGCATCTCTGGTGTGTAAAGGTAACCATGTGCTTTGCAGGATCAGGAAAGCGTGCTGAGCACCTTGCAGGATTGAGCTCATGGACACACATAGAGTATTCAGATGGGGGTGTAGCCAGCAAACAGCCAGACAATATGTGTTGATGCACATTAAAACAATTACTCCTGACAGATTACATTTTGGGGATATTCTCCTATTTTAAAACACAGACACCAATTGACCAAAAATGTTTCTCATTTTTTTTGGTTTTGGGTGTGATCAGAGAGAAAAGGCAGATGGACAAGTACTCACTACTTTAAATGTTATATATGGAAGGTGGAAGTTTTCATATTCATCAGAAAAACAGATCCTTGTCTAGGAGATGTTTGCTGCTGTTAGTTTCTGCAAGAGAAGAAATACTGTAGGTTCCATATAACTTTCTAAAAATACTGTACTTGTGTGAAATCACACTCAGTGTCATTGCCAGTTTAATTAAACTTTCAGGAAGCAGCAATGCACTTCAAAATTCACAATTTGTGTGACAAAGAGGCTTTTAAATTTGAATGTTGGTTCTAAAAAAACCAACAGCCACAAATTCCATAAGTACTGTTAGTGGAGGGGTGCAAGGAACAGCCGTCCCCGAGGAAAGCATATGATGAAAGTACTTCTGCTCCCCCAGGAAATCTTTGTGCCTGCTGCTAATCTCATATGGGTTTGGGACTAGATTTCACATTTCTCAAAGTAAAAAGAAGGCGACTTAAAGGTGAATCAAGACACTTTTTGAGGAAATCCGCCACGAAATCAGAAATTATACTGAAGAGAAGCTTAGGGGCTTTATCACTGCAACATAGAATGATCATTAGGGACCTGTGAGTGAGTGAGTGGAGGATGAGACAGATAAGAATAATGGCCCTGATCCTGTGTATAAGTGGCATAAGGTCACCTTTCAATTTTCCTCATTCTTGGGCTTGGTTTTTAAAAGTATATTGCAATTGGAAAATGGTTGGAAAATGGTAAGTATTTTTCATCAAAATTTTTGACTGAAATTAAAAGTCTTTTTTTTTAATTAAAAAATAATGGAAATGCAGTGGTTTTTGGAAGAAAAACTGAATGTTTGATTTTGGTTTTCAACTATGGAACTTTTGTCAGTTTTCAGTACCGTTGAAAAACTGGAGCGCTTTTTTTTTTTTTTTAAAGACTAATTTTGTTTAAAGATTTTTTTTTTGGAATGACAAATCATGACGAGCTGTAATTCAAATTGTGGGTGCAGTGTCATGCTAATAAATTAGCTCAAGGTTCAAATGATAGCTCTTCCATGTCTATTTAGCCAATTTGCACTCACAGTTAGGTACATCGGCATTACCCACTGAATTAGAAGTTATGTTTTGAAGTCAGGCCAAATTTCATTGGGAACTATGTAGGAATCCTTGGTGGGATAAAATATATTAAATGCAGTTTGGCGGATAAGTCTGAGGCAAATTTATGGTAATTAAATTGGTGAAAAACTCATCAGGTTTTGTTTGACATTTAAAATTCAGACTAGTTTTGCTAGAAGATCTGCTAAGGTTCAAGACCTTTCCAATAAATATTGGGCTAGATTAGAGTGAACCTTGGTAATTTCAAGTGATCCTTGGTAGTTTTCTTCTTGTCAAAATTGTGCAAAATCTGTATTTTCACATCATTTCAATGAATGAAGCTAAGTGAAATTCATTCATTTGGATTGAGATTACCTGAAACCCACAGTGAAACTCAGAGGAGTTGTGGGGGTCCAAACCCACTTGCCTGAAACCAAATAAAATATTTGTATGTACCACCATTAAGCAAAATCAACCAGTCAAAAGCAATTAAAGTTTTCAAATTAGAGTTGGTGAGGTGTTTTGAGATAATCAAATGAAAGATGGTGTTATTAACACACAAAAATTAGGAGACCATGAGATAAGTTTAAAAAAAAAAGAGTTTGCAGTATTTTGGCTAGGTCTTTTCAAACTGTTGAATCCGTCTGATCGTGGCATTTGACTTGTACATGGACTAGAAATACTGTTTGAAGTGAAGTTCCAAAGACTTCATAAGCTGTGTAATAAAGCTTCAATTTTCCTAATATTAAAAACTTGGAGTTTAGTAGGTTCTTCCAAGGGATAGGCCTGTTCGCCCTGCCCCAAATAGCAGAGGCATATATATAAATAACATTAGTGTAGGAACTGATGCCAATTTATCTGGCAGTTTCCATCCCCTGTTGCAGATTTTTCAGGGTTCTCTATGAACGGGAAGAGGTGTAGTTATTTAGATTACCTAACAGGGTCTCTTCCATCCTGTTAAACTAATAAGGACTTTCTTTGTCATTCTAGCTGAGGGAAAATTTATAGTGCTATTTAAAATGAGTGTGGTTGATTATGCAACCCTTATTTAGGCCGTTGAGCACTTATTCACAGGAGTTGTCCAGTAATTTCAATTGCTTTGTGTGAGCCAGTTTTCCCAGTGTGAGTAAGGTATACTTTGAGTATATCAGTCCTTTCCCATTTCAATGAACAGGAGCTTTCAGGTACCTTTCTTCACTTATGCCTTCTCCCTTTATGTTACAAAAATTAATAGAACAAGAATAAAATAAAAAGGAGTCATCCCCTTATAGACTGGGCTGGTGTTGGGAATAAGATGTATTTATCTTTAAATGGGCTGGCCACACTATGGTCTGGTACTAGAGTGAGTATTTGGCAGTTCAGGCCGAGGTTTCTAAATGCTAGGCCCAGCTGAGCTGAATTTGGTGCAGCATTTGAGGGAGATGGGGAACAGGTGAGTCTAAGGACATGTCTACACTAGAGGGGGAAGGTATAAATTCCCAGCTTGAGAAGAAATACCTGTACTACCCAGGAGCGTCGCCAGCTTTTTTGCCGCCCTAGGCGGCGCCTCTGGGAGACACCCGGGCGGCCGAAGAACCTACCGCAGAAATGCCGCCGAGGACCCAGGCGGCTGAAGATCCCGCTGCCGAAATGCCGCCGAGGGACCTGAAATGCCGCCCCCCACCTAGGGGTAGCGCCGGCTGTGGTGCTACCTCTGACTGAGATAGTGTGCAAAAAATAGAGTGTAGCTGCAGTGATACAAGCCAATGGGTATGACCGGTTGCGTACTCAGGGCAGCTAGCCCCCCTCATTGTTCCCGCCACCATGGCTATCCTCGGCTTTAAGCACATTAGCTCAATCAGAGCTAACGCAGGTCTGTCTTTCACACATGATCAAGGGTTAAAGGCCAGTTAGGCACATTCACTGCTCCTAGGTGGTAATTGTATAGTTACTTGTCAGCCAGAGAGGGTCAGACTAAAGAAGGATCAGGTGATAACTCAGCAGATACCTGGGCCTTAGAAATAGGTTGAGAGAGTTCTGTCTGGGGGTGGGTGAGACGCCGGAATGAGGGAGCATGTTCGCTGGCTTGCTCCTGTGAAGACTTGAAGTGCCAGAAACTGTTGGAGGCCAGAGGCCTCGGGAAGACCTAGGTTGGGAGGACCATGCTGGAGACCAGAGCTAGGGAAAGGCAGGGGAACCCCAGGAAAGTGTCATGCACAGGGCCCAAAGGATAGGTTGATCCTTTGGGACTTTCAGCTGTTCCTGAACATGTTGTTATCTTGGAAGGTGTTTGGACTAGGTGCTTCTCAGCTGGAGGGCTGCATGGTGTGCAAAGACAGAGGGTCTACAGGGACACCAGACATGAAAACCCCTGCAATGTCATACCCTCACACTGGCAGTGAGTGAGCATCTTTACGCTCCCCACTTCCTCCCCTCCCCGGCTGCATATTCTTTCTCTCCTTACACCTGAAGGATGGGGAGTAGGTGGCTGTGTGCGCCAGCTCTGCCTTTGGAGAATCCCCTTACATCAGAGGAGTCCCTTGGTGCCAGACCTAAGCCCTGGCTCAGCAAGTTAGTTACGCACATGCCTAGATTTAAGCAAGTGAGTTGCTCCAATGATTTCATGTGATTTATGTTAAAGCACATGCATAGGTACCTTGCCGAATCAGCATTCAGGACCCACCCTCTACAATGCGCAGCGTCCCCTCCTTTCACTGACATCAATTGGGGGTTGAAGATGCTCAGTATATTGCAGTATTGAGCTCATAACTGTTCCACGGTTTAGTGTTCACATGACTTATTGAAAATGCAACTCAGACATCACCATGCATTTACCCCAGTGCTACATTGATGAAGGTGACATTATACACTTACAGGGTTAATAACTAATGTAAATTATACACTTATTACATGCCTGTTTGTCTCTGGAAAATAATTAGACCCTCTAATTAATTCATTAAGAGTCAAATCCAACTACCCAGCCTGAATAGCCGCTGTGGAGCTGCTCCATGGAGACTTTAAACCTATGGGTGAAGTAACTCTCTGCCGCCGTGCTCCCCTGGAAGATCCATAGTGCTTGAACCTCCCTCTGTGCACCCTCTGCAAGGCCATGCAGGGGTCACCTTCTGAGCTGGGCAACTGCTGTGCCTGCGCCTGCATCCACTGAAGTCAATAGCCAACGGCCAATTGATTTTAGTGGCACAGGATCAGATCTGTTCTGTAGGAGGTGTGCAGCCCCTCTGCATTCCCCGCCCTCTTCCTGCCCCCTTCCGCAGACAGGGAAACCACACTGATTCTGCTACCGCGGCTGCCACGGCATGACTGGATTTACTCCGATTGCACTGTTCAAGGGGGAGTAACATTTTTCAAAGGGGACCTGTAAATGAAATACAAAGGCAGGTTTGTGCCTCTTTATACAGCAAGGCCTAAAGGTTTTATTCACAGAATAAATTCTGTCTGCATTTTATGTTGGCAATATCAGGAATGTCTGGTCTGGTCTTCCCTGGTTTTGCTGGTGAACTTCTCAGGGAAGTTCATTGGGAACTCTCTCAGCTGTTAAATGAAGGTGTTGGATCTTTAAAAAGACTTCTTTTCTCCCAAGTATTTGGAAGGTGTTTGAGTTGGGTAGGTGTTATCAATGCCAACATCAACAAAAAGCAACAGATTTTAAACAGTGTATAAAAATCACTTTCTGTCTCAGTGAATCAGGTTTCACTTGCTTGCTATGGTAATATCATAAATAATATCATGACTACAGTAGCTCATAGAATTTTCCAGAAAAGACAAAACCTTGAAGCAGCAATAAATCTCGCTGAAAAAATAAAGTTACCCCCCCCACCCAAGACTTTTCAGTCCTTTGTATATTATAAAGAAGCAACAAAAAGGCACAAACTCAACTTTCCCCCCCTTTGCAGATTGCATAATTTTTTAGAATTAATGTAAACAGTTATTGCCCCTTTTCAACCTGAGTAGCTGGTCAAAGTTTGGAGCCCTGCAGATGTTCCAGCTGGAAGGAGAAAGGAATGGAGTCTGGTATTTACTTGGATGTAGTGTTGTTTATTTACAAGGAATGTACAAAGTCTCTCTTCTCTACATGCAGGAGGATCCAAGAATAAAAAGAACAGTTTCTTAGCTTGCATCCCCAAGCCTCTTTAGCCAACAGACTCAAAAGCTTGCTCTCTAGCTTTTTCCAGGGTCACACTGTGTTCACAGGCTGCTGCTTGGCTTTCTTGCTTTCTGCCTCGCCCTCTCTCTGTTCTTGTCTGTTCTCAGTTTCTGTGTTGCTCTCCCCACACAAACATCCTTACACAATCCTCAGCCAAAAGCTCATGGGTGTGTTTACACCCACCTTTTGTCTTAGGTCGGGGTTTATGTTTATAGTTATATTAACTGAAGGGTGAGTTCACACCTATCAATCTCACTGGGGTTTTAACTTACCTCATAACAAGGTTTTACCCAGCTCATAATACAGTATTTCCTCCCAAGGACTTTGACTTCAGTACCTACACATACAAAAATTGTATTTCTTTCAGTGGGATTATATGTTCATGGTCATAGTGATTTTTATACATTTAGATTGGAACATTTTGGCTTTTTCTTTAACAGCTGAAAAACAATATTAGTAAGCTTTATTTCTGGTTAAATTTGTCCACTGTTCCTTTTGTACTGGTAACTGTGATGCTACAGTTCATAGAATACCTGCTTGTGGCAGCTCTGAGAACTGAAGCATGGGGTGAAAGAAAATGATAAATTTCTCTTTAATTCCTTAATTTTGAATGGCATGGATAAGTTAATTAATTGACAATGAGATTTTAGGTTTATCCCATTATCAGTTATGGATAATAATATTGAAGACTTCACTACTTTTTTTAATCACACCAAGAACCTAAGAAGACTGTTTTTTGTTACAGATAATTTCACTAAAATATATTTATATTTGTTTTAATGTTTTTGGGTTGATGAGTCTGACCTGACTGCTAATACTAGTTGACACAAAGGGAGCTCTGTTTTCCTTAGCTCAATCTACAAAATATTGGTTGAAAAATAATGGGATAAAAATTAGAGATGAGCCTAAATCTCACACAAAATATTGCTCTGTATCCATATTTTCTCAGCATTTGAGGATGTTGAGATGCAGCATTCTGGTTAGAGTTCAGAAAGGAGTTAGCTACAAAATTTAGATTAAAATCCAGAAAATAACAAAAATTAAATTACTTATTATAATTATTCTCTCTCTTATGAGCCCCAGTCATGGACCAGGGACCCATTGTGCTAAGCACTGTATAGACACCTAACAAAAAGATAGTTCCTGACCCAAGGAACGTTCATTTGAAATATCAGGGTGAATATTTCCCAGATAGACAGGCCAGCTAAGAAGTCTATCCCAGTGTTTGTCTACACTTGAAAGTTACCTCAAAAGAAGGTAGGGTGTGAATTGAAAGTGCAACAGCTATTGCAGAACAGCTATTCCGGTTCATTTCCCTGTGTAGTCAAGCCCTTAGGTATTGTACTTGATTTTTTTCTGCAATTATTCAGCAGCAGGAAGATTGATTAAGGATTATGTTTCCTATCAAAAAACTTTATTAAGTATTTGGCCCAAATTACTTGATTGTATCATTTTAATGAGAATAGTGAAATTAATCAACACAACAATTATTAATTGTAACAAGACAGAAAGCTATGCAAGGCAAATAAACAATCGTAGGCTTAAGCCATGACACACAGTTCCTTTACCAGACAGTACAGATAATTATTCAGACACAGCATTTCAAAGCCATCTTGCAAATTTGTCAATGCACTGGCAACAGATACATCAAGAGTTTACAAAATCCTATCAATGCTTACGCCAGAAGATATGGGGCCAATGCTCTCTCTAGACAAATGTGTTTCAGTAAAACTGTTCAAAACTCAAATGATATGTTACAAATAATAAAAATAAAATAAGTTACTCCAAATAGTGCAGCCTTTGATGCTAATAGCTAAAGCTCTCTTGACCAATATAAATTGATGGGAAATTAATAATATCCAAGTGAAGATATTTTACACATTTTAAGGCACAAAAGACCCTAAAATGAACTGAATTCAAAGCCACATTTGTGCGACTAGCTATGCTTGCCAACTGCATTCATAAGTAAAGATTAAATTATATGAAGGTATGGACAGGGGATTTTGTTGATCTGCAGAATGCAGGAGGCTGCTATTTCTAAGCAGGCCAAGCATTTTGTTTTCTTGAATTAACTGCTGTATTGTTCCAGTTCTTTCAATAAATGCACTACAAGCAGCACCTGTGCGCTAATCTCAATCAATGTGTAATACTCAGTGCCTGAAATTGCTTTCCCTGAACTAAAATATATTAGCTCAGTTCCACTTATTTAATGGAGTGAAATTCAGAAAGGGAATCTTTAGGCTGAATATCAGGAAAAATTCCTGAAAGTGAGAGGCTTTAGGTTGTGTATTAGCCTCCTGAGGAAAGTGGGGGAAGCCCCATTGCTTGGGTTTTTTACACTTCGATTGGTGAAATCATAACTGCAGTATTGCCAACCCTAGGAATTCCAAAACAATGAGTCATGGCTCCCGCTCCCCCAAAATCAGATGTGGCTTAAAATTGTGAGATTTTTAAAAATGAAAGTTTGAGGTGGTTTTTTTTTTACCTTCTGGGGTTTGAGTCTTTAGGGTACAGTTGGGTTACAATTTTTAGGCTTTCTCCACAACCATGAAGGCTAGAAATTTGCTTTTTATTAAGATGTCCATGTAACCTTATAACTCTGGACACTGGGGTTCAAAGACAAAGCAAATACCACAAGATTCGTGACACAATCATGACAATTGGTAACACTGCAACCGCAGAGAACACTTCTGTCTTGTCATGTTGACTGAATGACCCAGTAGATCTTTTCTATGTGTAATTGCCACAGGCCATGTTCTCAGTGTAAATTGGTGAAATCCATGGAAATCAATAGAGCTACGCTGCTTTATACTAGCTGACGATTTTGATGATATAAATCTTTCATTATATTTCAATGCCAAAAGGGTGTCAGTGTTGTCACACTATCATCTTTGTGGGACTGTAGCGAGGGGCGTGGTCTCCCACCCTGACGGACAGGGAGAGAGCCACGACCGCCCCCTGGTGGGCAGAACCGGGATACCCGTGGCCACCCCACCGGAAGCAAAGGGGCGGGACAGGAACAGGAACTATAAAAGGCCGGCAGAGGAGCAGGATGTCTCTCCCCCGCTGCTGGAGCCCAGACCTGATGGAGGATGCTCCCGTGCCAGAGACCCGGAAGGACTGCCGGAGCTGCCAGAAACCGGGGACACCGAGGAGCTGTTGGGGCTGCCGCTTGCCATTTACCCGAGTGAGACCGATGACAACCCCAGAACCCAGGTACCCCCGGACTGGGAGTGTAGGAAGGAGCCCAGGGAAGCTGAATAGGGTTCGGCTGTGTGACTGATTGTAAGCCAGCCAGTGTGTTGCAGTCGTATTTCCCCGCTGACCCAGTGGCGGGCCACTCCCCCACTGTTAGGGCCCTGGGCTGGGACGCAGTGGAGCGGGAGGGCCTGCGTCCCCCTGCCCCCTGCACCCACCGTCAGGGGTGGCGGACTCCTCACTTTATGGTCAGGAGGCCTGGATTGGTCTGGCACCCACCTGAATTAGGGCACCAGATGGTTTGCTGACTCTCCCACTAGAGAGCTAATGTCCCCTAGACTGCATTATTGCTCTGCCTGGCTGCAGGACAGGGCCCTTTCCCTGAACTGATTGCTGCCCCACCCTGATTGAGGGCCCGGGAAAACAGACTCCCTACTGCTCTGCCTGACTGACTGTAGGTCAGAGCCCTTGCTGGATTACTGCCCTGCCCTGATTGAAGGCCTGAGCATATAGACTCGTTGAGGCTCTCCCAAATCCCTACCCAGAGCTATTAACTGTGTGTCGCCCTGTTCTGAGTGAGGGCTCCAGGCCTATAGACTTATTGCAGCTTGGCCTGACTGCAGCCCTGGGGCACTGTTAGCTGATTTGCCCCTGAACCGAAGCATGCCAGAAGTGTCGTAGTGAGGGGGCGTGGTTTCCCACCCTGATGGACGGGGAGAGAGCCACGACTGCCTTACAGGGATGATTCTATATTTGCTAAAAGAAAACAATAATTGGTGCCCTGATATTTGGTTGTCAGATATTATCTGTGGTAACAATCTCTAAAGCATTTATTATGTACAGACTTATTAAGAACACAGATAGTTTTCTCTCACTTGATGACATAATAAAATACTATAATTAGTACAAAATGCATTTGGAATAAAAAATTTATCCAAGCGGAGACATTCATTGTTACTGTGACTGACATAATTTTAGTGGAGAAAGATGAATTTATTTAGGTGATATTTGCATATCTTTGAAAATTGCTGCTGATCAATTTTGAGTAGCCAAAAGGAATGGGATTTCTTGATTTCTCCCCGTCCTCCACCCAACAGGGCCACTTACATTTCTCTGAAGTTTCCCATTCATCTATGTAATCTATTGAGTAAATTGCTGTTTGTTTCACCACGGATAGGTGCATTTCCCATTATGAATAATGAAAGAAAAAATGTATGAATTGACTGTGGTCTTTTGCTCCAGTGGTGTGCCATTGAAAGGAGACAATTCAACCTCGCTGCATGCTTTGAGGTGTTCAGGATCATAAGGATATGAAGTAAGGTCAGTTTTCTAAGCAGAAGGAGGTCACCCTAGCACAAGGCTAGTTCATCTGAACTGTGTTGATCATATTATAGCCAAGTGCTGTATCAGTGCAACACAATCTTCTAGAATAAATAGCAGGAAGAGGAAAATGTTCGCTGTGTTGAGAGCAATGGTAGAAAGAGCCCCAGAGAATCAGTGGAGAGGAAAATGATACATCAAACACATTAACTCTTCCCTGTGACTGCGTGTTAGAGTTCTCAATGATTTTTTTTTTGGACTGTTTCATTTAGTAGACACAACTTGCCTTAAAGCAGCAAATTACCATGGGCCAGATGTTTAAAGATATTTAGCTTCCTAACTCCTAAACAATCTCGTGCCTTACAACTCTTTATATTATTTGTATCACTGCAGTGCCTATGAGCCCCAGTCACAAACCAGGATCTCACTGTGCCAGGTGCTGTACAAACAGAACAAAAAGATGGTCCCTTCCCCAAGAAACTGACAGTCTAAGCTAGAAACCCCCCCCTCCCACACACACACTTTTATCAAATCAATGGAACTACTCACTGTAGTAAAGTTAAGCACAAAAAGGTTTGAAGGACTGGGGCATAAGAATCAAAATATGACCTGAAATAGCTTCTCTGTATATAATAATGGCACAGCTTTATACTCTAATGCAGAAGAAATATGAAATTAAAGCATTAGAGTTATCTTAAGTTTGGTTAAGAAAATATATGTATTGTAAAGAAAGGCTCTGACTAGCAAGTAGAAGCAAGGCCTTGAAAGTAATGTTATAAGGCCAGAAGGAATGAAGTAGGGAGGCTGTCTCAATCAAAAAATAATTAATGAGATAAGGGGAAGTTTCTAAAAAGAAGGCCTCTGACTGATAGTGGTGACTGCAGATGGTTTTAAGTAAGACAAAAAGAATCTGTCTAAATTCAAGGAGCCAACATGGATCTTCCCACCTCACATACCAGTTACCTTAAAAGGATGAGCGCCAGGCTTATACAGTTTTGGTGGTGCCCAGAGTAAGTCCAAGCAGAGCTTCAGGGGGACGCGGGGTCCAGGGTGGCCTGGAGGTTTAGCAGGGGCCCTGATGCCAGCAGCAGCAAGTGACCTGGCCCCAGCCCGCTCCAGCCCGCGGGCTCCCGGCGTCACTCGGGGGAGCGGGAGGAAGCTGGAAAGAGGCAGGGCGAGAGCTTGGGGGAAGGGGTAGAATGGGGGCAGGGAGGAGCAGGGGCAGGAAGAGGCGAGGGGGAGCAGGGACGGGAATAGACGAGGCGGTGGCTTGGGGGAAGGGGTGGAATGAGGGCGGGGCGGGGGTGGAGCAGGAGTGGGAAGAGGCTGGGCAGACTGGGGGCGGGTCAGTCGCTGCTGCCGGCGCCAGGCTCCCTGCTAACAGCCCAGGTTTCCCTGGACCCTGCATCCCCCTGAAGTGTGGGGCCCCCCAAAGTGTGAGGCCTGGGTTGGTTGCCCCGGTCTCTCCTATGGATGGGACGGCTATGAAAATATAAGCCCAAACATTGGTGGAGCCAGGCCCACGTTCCTGAATATTGGTGAAGCATGGGCACCCACGGACCCATATAACTCGCTGCTTATGCTTAAAAGTAAGGTGTATCTGAACCCAACTGCAACAAAGGCAGCAGGAAGGAGTGGAAGAGAGGAGGAGGAAAGACCTTGGGGGAGAAAGGAGGATGCAAAACTTATCTAGAATAAAACTGAAATTTAGGGTGAACTATCTCAAATGAGTTGTTAGCTAAAGTGGTAATTGGCTAGGGCATGGTTGTTTGACGGGTATAAGAAGCATTGTGAATCTGAGGGTTCTTTGTGAGACTGTGTACCTGATCATGTTGGAGCATGCCAGAATGAGCTGGTTTCCCCTAGGTCTGGACTATTTGTAAGTATGCTGATCACAGGCTCATGAATACTTTTGTTACTGTATTAGGTGTCGTGACTGCTTATTTTTAGGTTGTCAGGCATGTTTAGTGCATAGGCATAGTTTGACTTCTATATTGGGGGGGGAGGCATCTCCAGTCAAGCCAACAGGGCTGAAATTGGGGGTGCAAATACTGCCCCTGCAAGAGGCTTGCAGTTTGGGGGGTGCAACATCCCCTGTCCCCCCCCAAACTATGCCCATGGTTAAAAGCAATTGTACAAAATACCATTTGACCTTTGGTCTTACTAACGGAATGTATGGTTAAATTAGTGCCTGGTGGTCTTCCAAATTAATATTAATAATTTATAATAATAATTCCAACATCTAGTATCTTCCTCTCAGGGGTGGCACCAGCTTTTTTGCCGCCCTAGGCGGCAGCAGGCGAGGCTGTCGCCAAAGTGCTGCCAGACTCCTCAGAGCCTGGAGGTAGGAAGGAGACACAAGGTGGGGTTGGGCTGCTGTATTTGTACCCCGGCGGGGTCGGGCTTCTGCCATTCCAGACCATGGAGGGGGGTGGGGGGCAGAGGGGAGGGGAAGCAGCAGCTCCCTCGCCTGCCTGCGGGGTGCAAGCGGAAGGGCCGCGGGGGGAGAGGCGTGGGGGCTGTGCCAGGCGGGCGCGGGAGCTGAGGCCAGTGAGCGGTGCACGCCTGGGGCCAGGGGGCGCTTACCCAGCAGCAGGGACGTGTCGGGGCAGTCGGGCGAACCGGAGTCCTCGGCAGCAGCTTCTTCGGCCGCCGGGGACCTCAGCGGCATTTCGGTGGCAGCCTCTCCCGCCAGCGGCCCCCGAGGGACCTAAAATGCCGCCCCCCAAATCCTGGCGCCCTAGGCTACCACCTAGGGTCGCCTAATGGTAGTGTCGGCCCTGCTTCCTCTGTTATTTTGCAGTAGTGTCCAAAGGCCCCAATTAGGATCGGAGGCATGTTGTGACAAGAACTACAAGATACTGCTCCTGTCCCAAAGAGTTTACAGTCTAAAAGGCTAGAGTTGCAGCATATAAGCAAAGTGGTCAGGACACTAGTGGGGCCTGCATCTTGTTAGTTCCAGTAGTTTTTACAACTGTATTCAGTTATTCATTTACTAATAGGGAGGGTTAGATGGCATGAAGGGGGGCAGGAATATAGGCACTGAAGGGGAGAAGAGAAGAGGACAGAAAGTGGAAGAGAGGGAGGTAAGGATGGAGAGGGCGAGGGAAAGCGAGGCTGGTAGCAAAAGGAAAGTGATGGAAAGAAGGTTGGGGCAAACAACTAATCAGTAGAGACACAGTTGTGAAAAGCAAGCCGCTGTGCTGACATTGCTTTCTGGGGTCTGTGAAAATCAGAACATGCAGGTAGGGAACCACAGCTAAGCTTCTCCCCGTCCCACTGCTGCTGCTCCCAGCTATTGCTAGAGAAGTCCCTGCTGCTCATGGGTGTTTGTTTATTCCTGGAGTGTCCCACTCTTCTTTCTTCAACCCATGTGTGACCATCTTGGGACCTTCCAGGACTAGAAGAAAGAGCTCTGTGTCCCATTGGAAAGCTGGGCATCTCCCCTTCCCAAGGGTATAAATTCCCCATATCTAGTCATGATGACCTTACATTTGTCACAGAAAAATTAGGACAGACTATTACCTGGCCTGCATTTCAGTTCAGTGTAATTTTTTTTTCATGGAGGTGGAGGAAAGACTTGTACATTTGGAGGAAAGCACTTATGTAGCAGATTGGCTTTTTTGTTTTGTATATGTGGCTGTTTGAAGCTACTCAGGAGACTGTAATGTGGGAAGTAGGGAGATGGACTCAGATGCTCCTGATATGAACTGTGCAGTGAGAGAAGCAGGATTCCCATGGTGCAAAGATTCATTCAGTGTATGTCTTACCAGACTGTGTTCAATAAGGCAGGGCTTTGTCATAGAGAAATTAACCAGGCATGCCTGTCCAGTGCAGCCAACCTTCCTTCCAACTGTTGGATGATTGTTGTTAAAATACAGAAAATAGGATTATAGTGGTGTAAAGGTTTAGACTGAAGAAGTGAAAGCATCCACAGAGTTCATGCTGCTGCTTATGCATGAAGGGACAGGAAAGCCAGAGAAGAAGTGAGACAATGGCCCAGCTCCCCTCTGCTTCCTGCATTGCCAGAACAGTCAGCTTATCATGGCGGGAAATGCCCAAATACTCTCTTAGGGATTTTGTAGTGGCTGTGCTCCCTGGCAGCTTGCAGAGCCAATATTGTATGTATATGCAGATTGCTTGTTTAACACTCTTCTGCAGTACTCACAGTAACTACTTCAAGGCAGCATTACTCAGGAGCTTCTTGAAATTTAAGAGATCATTTACTTGTAGAAATCCAATGAACAGCTGACGGACTGTGGCAGTTTCTTGCATCTGTCAATCTGTTGTTCAGTTGTCAATGCACAGCATGTTGCGGAGACATTTTCAATAACGGGAAGTAAGCCTTGCTAATCTCTGTAAAACCCAGAAATAGTTCCTCAATCATTCCAATTTAATGGTTGATTCTTCTGCTAGGATAGCAGTGTCTACAAATTTAAGGTGGCAAAATAAGTCTGTATTCAACAAAATATTGACCGAGAAATAGAGGATTTCATTGCACAGTCTAGTGAATTATAAAGATATGCACGTACATGCAGTTTTTTTTTTTTTAATTTCAGCGTAAACATCGAATTGCAGTGCCATTTAAACACAACTTTGTCACAATATTTAGTGGGAAACACTTCGAGCAAAATGTTACCCTGCTAACCAAAAATGTGTCCAAGAGAAATACTCATTTATTCCTGCATGGCTGTAGGATCAAATTTAAGATAAGGGGAGAGAAACTGTGACATGGCTTTTTATTTTAGCATTTAAAAGGAAGCATATGTTTTAAGATCGGACAGTCATAGAGCACAAATTGATGATGAAATTTCTCTGGGATTTAATTAATCAACTCGTATGGTTAGAGAAATAAAAAGGAGACAACTTTATTTTTACTTTTACCATGAAAAATAGGGCAAGACTAAAATATGGCTGGAATATACAGGCTAAAATATACTGGACTACACAGGCAAAGATATGTGCAGAAACACATTTTCAAAGAGTATATTTGTGTTCTGTATGTGCTTTAGAATATGATTTTGTACCAAATCCTGAACTGGCCATCAGTGTGTTGGAGATCTCTTTGGGGATGAGTTGGCAGAACATGGGGGATAAGGAATTCTTTTCACGGGATATAGAAAGGCAGTAGAGCTGTTTCCTGGCAGTTACTGCTCCCTTTTTATTGGCTATGGTAGCCCTTACAGCCAGTATATTTTCTCTCTCTCTCTCTCCCCACAGGAGAGAGTGGCTGATGGCTCCACTTAGTTTTAGATCCTCACTAGCCCTACTCTTTCTGTGTGCCATCCTATGTATTGAAGTGCAGGAATACCTCTTCTTCTGGGTCTCCAAACCTACCTCCCCTTTTCTACAACAGCACTGCACCGTCTACTGGGTCTGGGTCTTCCATAGAATCATAGAAGTGTAAGACTGGAAAGGACCTCAATAGGTCATCTAGGCCAGTCCCCTGCACTCAAGGCAGGACTAAGTAATAACTAGACCATTCCTGACACATGTTTTTCTAACCTCTTCTTAAAACCTCCAATGACAGAGATTCCACAACCTCCCTAGGCAATTTGTTCCACTGCTTAACTACTCTGCTAGTTAGGAAGTTTTTCCTAATGTCCAACCTAAACCTTCCTTGCTGTAATTTAAGACCATTGTTTCTTGTCCTATTCTCAGAGATTAAGGAGAATAATTTTTCACTCTCCTTCTAGTAACAACCTTTTATGTACTTGAACTCTTATTTTGTCCCCTCTGTCTTCTTTTCTCCAAACTAAGCAAACCCACTTTTTTCAATCTTTCCAATTAAAGGTCATGTTTTCTAGACCTTTAATTGTTTTTGTTGCTCGCCTCTGGACTTTCTCCAATTTGTCCTCATCTTTCCTGAAATGTGGCACCCAGAACTGAACACAATACTCTAGTTGCAGCCTTATCAGTACAGAGTAGAATGGAATCAGATGGGTCAGATATCTTCCCCAGTCAGCTCCTTGAGTAGGATGTATTTCATCAAGCCCTTCCAACGTGAAGACATCCAACTTGTCCAAGTCATTTTTAACTTCTTCTTTCCCTATTTAAGCCTCAGATTTTACCTCATTTCACTCCTGTTCACCATGTTATATGTCTGATTGCTACTAACCTTTCTGATGAAAACTGAACCAAAAAGGAACTTAGCACTTCCACCATTTCCACATTTTTTTTATTATTTTTCCCATCAAGTAATGGGCCTACCCTGTCCTTGGTCTTCCTCTTGCTTCTAGTGTATTTGTTGAATATTTTCTTGTTATCCAATGTGTGGAGCCCTACCAAATTCACAGTCCATTTTGGTCAATTTCACAGTCATGGCATTTTAAAAATAATAAATGTCACGATTTCAGCTATTTAAATCTGAAATTTCACAGTGTTGTAATTGTAGGGTCCTGACCCAAAAAGGAGTTGTAGGGGGCGGTCACAAGGTTATTGTAGGAGGGGGTTGCAGTATTGCTATTCTTACTTCTCCGCTGCTGCAGGTGGCAGTGATGCCTTCAGACCTGGGCAGCTGGAGAGCAGCAGCTGCTGGTTGGGAGCCCAGCTCTGAAGGCAGCACAGAAAGAAGGATGGCAATACTGTGACCCCTCCCTCTAAAATAACCTTGCAACCCTCCTGTAACTCCCTTTTGGGTCAGGGCCCCCAATTTGAGAAATACTTGTCTTCCCCATGAAATCTGTATAAATATAGTGTAAAAGCATGCAAAAGATCAGATTTCACGGTCCGTGACGCATTTTTCATGGCTGTGAATTTAGTAGGGCCCTACCAATGGGTATCTAACTAGTTTAATCTTATTTTGTGCCTTAGCCTTTCTAATTTTGTCCCTACATGCTTGTCATTTGTTTATATTCATTCTTCATAATTTGACCTAGTTTCCACTTTTGTAGGACCCTTTTTTGAATTTCAGTTCACTGAAGATCTCCTAGTTAAGCAAGGGTGGTCTCTTGCCATAGTTCCTATCGTTCCTACACAGTGGGATAGTTTGTTCCTGTGCCCTTAATAATGTCTCTTGTTAAACTGCCAACTCTCTCAAACTGTTTCCCCCCTTAGGTTTGCTTTCCATGGGATTTTACCTATCAACTCCCTGAGTTTGCTAAAGCCTGCCTTCTTGAAATCCATTGTCTTTATTCTACTGTTTTCCCTCCTATCATTTCTTAGAATCATGAACTCTGTCATTTCATGATCACTTTCACCCAAGCTACCTTCCACTTTCAAATTCTCAACCAGTTCCTCCCTATTTGTCAGAATCAAAACTAGAACAGCGTCTCCCCTAGTTGCTTTCTCCACCTTCTGAAATTTTTTTTTCTCCAATGCATTTCAAGACATTTTGGTTAATTTGTGCCCTGCTGTATTTTCCCAGCCCATGTCTGGGTAATTGAAGTCTCTCATCCCACTAAGTCGTGTGCTTTGGATGATTTCAGTGGTAGTTTAAAAAAAGCCTCATTCACCTTTTCTTCCTGATTACGTGGTCTATAGTAGACCCCTACCTGACCTTTGTTGAAAGTCTCTGGGTAAGGATAAAATGGGTAAAAAACAAGTCTGTCTCCTATTTGCACCTCAACCTCAGTGCAAGTGTCTACATCCTTGATAGACAAGACAACACTTCCTCCTCCCCCACCCTGCCTGTCTTTCCTGAGCAAGCCATACCCTTCTATACGAATATTCCAGTTGTGTTATGTCTGTGATGTCAGCTATGTCATAGTTTGTGATTATTCACTAGTATGTCTAGTTCTTCCGGTTTATTCACCATACTTTTTGCATTAGTATACGCCTAAGATACTGATTTGATTTCTCCTTTGTCTTCCCTCTTGTCTCTCCTTTGTCCCTGCTATACTTGCCCATGCTCCCCACCCCCAGATTCTAACCCTTCTCCCAGGTCTCCATGTTTTTGACTTACCTGTGGGCTTTTGTCTCCTGTCCCCATTGAACCTAGTTTAAAACCCACCTCAATAGGTTAGAAGTCTTCCCCTTTCTTGATGGATGGACCCCATCTCCACTCAGCAGTCCTTCTTCCCAGAAAAGCATCCCATGGTCAAGGAAACCGAAGCCATCCTGTCAACACCATCTGCACAGCCAGGCATTTACCTCAAGGATGTATCTGTCTCTGCCTGGACCCCTACCCTTGACCGGAAGGATCGAAGAGAACACCACCTGTGCCCTCAACTCCTTCACCCTTACTCCCAATGCCCGGTAGTCACTTCTGATCTGCTCAAGGTCATACTTTGCAGTATCATTAGAGCCCACATGAATGAGTAGCATGGGATAGTAGTCAGAGGGTTGGATGATCCTTGACAATCCCTCTGTAACGTCTCAGATACAGGCTCTGGAATGCCATGTCAGGCTGACAGATGGGTGCCTCCATAGGAGCCGACTCCGTGGGTGCTCTGGGGCTGGAGCACCCACTGGGAAAAATTGGTGGATGCAGAGCACCCACCGAGCCCGGCAGCTCCCCGCCAGCCCCCCGCGCCCAGCTAACCTCTCCGCCTCAGCCTCTCTGCCTCCCAAGGCTCCACGCGACGCCAAGCCAAACCCACTTTTCCTGGCTCCAGCTGTTCGGCGGCGGCGCCTCCGGGGGACGGGTATGGGGAGGAGGTGGAGGTGGAGCCAGGCCTTCCACCTCCACTTCCTCTCCTTACCCCTCCCCCAAGGCGCTGCCCCAGGCGTGCGGTGCACTGCCGAACAGCTGGAGACAGGAAAAGCGGCTTCGGCTTGGTGTCGGGCTGAGCCTAGGGAGGTGGAGAGGCTGAGGTGGTGAGGTTAGCTGGGCGTGGGGGGGATGGTGGGGAGCTGCTGGGCCTGGGTGGGTGCTCTGCTGCTTCTCCCCCACCCTCCCAGGCTTGCAAGCTGTGGGGGGGGGGGAATGCAGCAGGCCCAGGGGAGGGGGTGGGGATTTGGGGGAGGGGGTGGAGTTGGGGTGGGGCCGGGGGCATGCGCACCCACCAGCGCTGACTAAAGTCGGCGCCTATTGTTGCCTCCGTCCCCCTCAGAAGGGAGTAACCAACCACGACTATCCTCCATTTTCCTCTTGAGAGTGGTGGTTACAATCCTCCCAGCACAGGGGGTACAGAGCTTCTCCCCGACACCTGTGAGGGCAATTCCTCATCCCTTGTTGCCAGGACAGCATAACAGTTCTTCATCATTATGGTTGGTGGGTTGGGAGCAGGGTGGGAGCACTACCTGGTGCCAGAAGTAACCAGGAGCCAGTGTCCTCTCTGTGACAGAGCCATATCTTACTCCACCAGTGGTGTGACAGCAGTCCTTGCTAGGTGGATAGCTTCCTCAGCCTTGTAAGTGCAGGAGACAGGAGCAGCAGTGGCACTGGTGATGTGGCCTTTCCTTACCATAGTGATTATATCATGTCTTCCTCCAACAAACTCCTTCTCAAACTCTCCTCTTAGCTAGCTCCCCTTGGTCATTAGCCATGGGGTAGAGGGTTTAGCCCAAAATAACCATTCTAATAAGAAGGAGATGTATAGGTATGCTACAACAAGCTCACTTGTTCATGGTCCTGGGCAGGGGCCCAATCCAGTGACCATTAAATTAATAGACTTCCATTGACTTCAGTGTGCTTTGGAATAGGATCAGGATCAAGGAGCTGCACAGGACCCTCTGAATAGGAACTGGGAAAAATTCCCATGGGTAGAAAAGCAACACCTCCCTGCTAGTGCACCAATGAGTGCTAGCTTCCTTAAATGGTCCGGGTGAATGTGAGGCCATATATGCTCTCCAATGCTGATGTGACGTTGCACTCCATATGTTTTATGGAAATATGCTAATGAGTGTGACTAATGTAACTGGAATATACTTTATGCAAAAGGTCTCTTGTAAGGTATCATTACAAAGCTTATAATCTACTGAGTGTGTTCATCCTATTTGTATGAATGTATCGTTCTTGTATCTGAAACTAGGACTATGAAGTATAACTCTGGGGTTCTATTGTAATTATGCAAAGTGTGGGCCATTAATGGTGGTTTAGAATCTGGATGGCTCCCATTGACTAGGACAATTGACTGTAAATGGCTCTGTTTACTTGCAAACCTTCCCTGGTGCATGCGGGCCAGCCCTGGGGTCTCTCTGGACATGTGACCATGTCACCTGGTAACAAAATCCATCCTAAATCTGGTACTTTTCCATTTAGAAGGAGGGGTGGGGATCCAGAGAGAGAGAAAAGATTCCCACCTTGTGCCAAAGCTATACAAGGGGCGGAACAGAACAAAGGGGCTGCCAGTCATGATAACACCCCTAGTTACCACCTGAGCTAAAACTAACAAGGACTGTACCAGGGGAAAGGATTGGGCCCAGACTAGGAAGGAGTCTAGTCTGTGAAAGAAGTTTACTGGAACATCTGAGGGTGAGATTTTACCTGTAAACAGTGTCTTAATGTATTAAGCTTAGACTTGCATGTTTTTGCTTTATTTTGCTTGGTGACTTACTTTGTTCTGTCTGTTATTACTTGAAACCATTTAAATCCTACTTTTTATTCTTAATAAAATCACTCTGGTTTATTATTGAACCCAGAGTAAGTGATTGATTACCTGGGGGAGCAAACAGCTGTGCATATCTCTCTATCAACGTGTTAGAGGGTGGACAATTTATGAGTTTACCCTGTATAAGCTTTATACAGAGTAAAACGGATTTACTTGGGGTTTGGATCCCATTGGGAACTGGGTGTCTGGGCGCTGGAGATAGGTGACCTGCTGAGCAGTTTTTGGGTAAAGTCTGCAGTTTTCGGGGTGTGGACCAGACCTGAGTCTGTGTTGCAGCAGGCTAGCATGTCTGGCTCAACAAGGCAGGGTTCTGGAGTCCCAAGCTGGCAGGGAAAATGGGCTCAGAGGTAATCTCAGCACATCAGGTGACAGTCCCAAGGGGGTCCCTGTGACTGAACCCGTCACAGCTGGGTTGCCAGGATAGCTGTCTATCAGCAGAGAGAAGTGCATGTTGCACTTTCTAATATGGCGGGGGGAGGTGTCTGGATGCCAGAACTCCTGGGAGGAATTCCCACTAAGCAAACTTTTTCTAGTTATGTTATTGAGAAGTTATGCCCTTATGCACTTCTAAAAGTGAGTTTCTGACAGGCAATATTTGCTCGTGTGGCAAATTGCCGGCACTACTATGATGGGTCCTGCACTTTCTCTTCTTGTGGGGGGGGGGTTTCAGGGTGCCATTTCTTGCCCCTGAACTGGGGTAACAGCTATCCTACTAGTATCCCAGGGAAGGGAAGTGGAGAGGGAGGGACCCGGGCCCGCCCTCTACTCCGGGTCCCAGCCCAGGGGCCCTATGATAGCAGGTGAACCACTTGTACCAGTGATTCTTTCCCCATGGCTACTTCCCTCTCCTGACCTTCAGCTTGTGGGGCTTCCTGCCTTCCCTCTGCACAAGCCAGGTGTCCCTTTACCTAGGATCTTGGTCTTCTTAGCCCGCCGCAGCACTTCTCAAAACTCTCCTCTGCTTTCCTCCAAACTGCTCTTTGTTCCACCACCAATCCACTCTGCTTCACTCCTCCAAACTGCTCTCTGCTCCACCACCAAACCACTCTGCTCCAACTCCTCCAAACTGCTCCAACTCCTCCTCTGGCTGATTGAAGCAGGGGGATTTTATCAGGTGACTGGCTTCAGGTGCTCTAATTGGTTTCAGGTGCTTTTAATTAATCTACAGGGAATAAGGCTTCTCCTCATCCTAGATCACTCTCCTGCTGCCTTCTGGCCATGCTGTATCACACTATGTAGGGAAAAAAAGGACATCAAATGTAGGGATGGGAAATAACAGGTGTGATACCCTCGTAATCCCCTTGAAAACGCTGCCACACTGAATGCTGTCACGTGTTTAAACTTTCCCAATCTGTGTGCAAATTCCCTGGTGGATTTATGCAAGTCCATGTACACTATCCTGACTTACACATTTTCAGCACAAAATGGCCTTTTTTTAAAATGAAAAGTTTTATAGAAAATTCTTGTTTTAGAAATTTTTCAACTTTTGAGGACAACCAAGCATAAGAAAATTTAAAAAAAATCATTTTTTCAGTGAAACAAAAAATATGTACTGGTTTCCAACTGGCTTGTCATGATTCTTTGTTTGCATAAAATTTCTGCAAGATGCATTATGTTTGAATTCACTGATCTTATTTAATATATTTTCCTGCCTATATCTTTTGGAAATATACATAAAATCATATTAAAGTGGATTTACTTTAAAAATAAATATGTAGACCAAAGTGAAAAGTTAGTCAATATACTTTGTGAATTATAAAAAAAGATGAAACTAGTGTGACCCATTGTAAAACACACTAACATATCTTTGAATAACTATATATTACTAATTCTTTTAGACTCAATTTAACTGATACTAGAACACGTGTCGTAACGACTGCTATACTTAAAGTTGCATAAAGCATTTCAACTCTACCTTCTTATTTTTGGTCACTTATAACTTTCCAAATCCTTCCCGTTTGGGGCTGAAATTTAGAAGGTTTGGTCTCTTCCCAATGGTGACTGTTCCTGGAAAGGTTGAGTGAAAATATTCCAGCTGTTTCAGAATGAGTACTTTCCGCATTAAAGTCTCCACTTTTTATTTATTTATTTATTTTTTTGAAACAGTGGTAACAGTGAAACAGCTGGTGGAAGAAAGTTGAAATTTGGCCGGGCAATAGCCCATTTTGGGAGCTCTGATGAAAGCTCAATCAAAGCAAAGCTAGTTATGAGTCACTGAAAATTGCAGTCTCTCCATGTTCATTTTTGCAATTTTCTCACTAAGTTAAAGAAATGTGTAGCGATGGAAGGCTGCACTGCACATACACACGTGGTTCACTTAGTGCAGTGAGAAATGTAGTGCAGGTGTACAGGGAATGTGGCTGGGCTATGCAGAAGGTCCTTGTCTCAGTAGTTATACAGTTTGCAGAAGTGTTTCAGGGTGTCTCAGCAAGGTGAAAGAGTTCCGAATTATGGAATATGATTGGGCTTCCATTACATGATCACATACTGTTTCTCTGGTAAGGACCTGAGACAGTCCTATAACTAAAGAGAAACATTCCTATGGGCTTCAGTGGATATTGGATCAGACCCAAAGTGAGCAAAGACTGAGTGAAATCCTGGAGCTACTGAAATCAATGGCAAACTCCCATTGAATATGATAGTCAGGATTTTACTCTAACTCTAGATAAACCCAAATGAATGAAAATCACAGATATCACACTCTATTTCACTGTATTTTCAATATGCCACATGGGAGAAAAGCTTCCATGCACATCAATGGATTCACTAATTACTGGCAAACTGCTAACAGAAAATAGAGTATAACATGTTGAATAATATATATTTTTTATTATTATTATTTATTATTATTAAGGGGGTAGGTCCCAATTTTGCTCTTATTCGAGTCATTTGCCATTTAGTGCATGTGACCTGATTTTCTGCTGCTTTGTGCCTTTTGCCAATCATTCTCTCTGGGGCAAATTGGGCACAAAGTGAAGGTCGAGCTATCATTCTGAAACGGTTGCGTTTTCCCTCCAGCTCACACAAGCGTAAATGGTGACACAGGGGGCCAGATTCTCAATTACACCAAGGCCATTTTACACCATTCTAATAGGATAAAGGGAACTTAAAGTGAGGGGAAATTTAATTTATGCCCACTTCACATTTCCAGAACAGTGTGATGTGGAGTTAGTGGAAAATAAAAAAATCAAGCCCTAGGTGTATGGAAGTGGCGATTCAGACCATAATTGGGAGTCAAAACGTGCTCATTGCCCAAATTAACCTTAGTATGAATTACACCCATGTAATAACTGGGGACTAGACTGCAAAATGTAAAGACGTGATTTTTATATTTGTGATATAAGAAGGCAAATTACAGTCACACTGAGAAAAACGCTACATTTTATTTGTTGTCATCTCCCTTGATGAGGCATATTTGGGGCAATATTTCACTGTATCTCCAGTACACACTTCCATAAGATTAATTAGCTAATGTTTGTAAAGCACTTTGAAACAGTGAAATGCCATATGAATGCCAACTCTTCTTCTTCTAATTTATTATAAGTGAGATGACAGTACTGTTTAGATGTTGACTAAAGCCTTGTGATTTTTATGGTCACAACTTTGTCAAAAAGATTTTATCTTCCTAGCAGCAATGTGCTACCAAATATGTTGAGCCTTAAATCAACAGCTGTTTCACCTCAAGCAAGTTATGGATTTTCCTTGATTTACAGCAGGCAGGGTTTTGTTTTTTTTATATCTCTTCAGAGAGGAATAGGGGGAGAAGCATGTGTTCATGCAAACAAACAGCATAAAGGCCAAGGGTTGTTTAAAAATATAAATATCAAAGTTAGGCTTTTCAATCATATTTAGGCAGCTAAAAGAGTGGCCTGATTTTTAAAATGTGGAGGATGCAGCTGCTCCCACTGATGTCAGTGGGAGCTGCTTGTTGAGCAGCAGTCAGCACCTTTGACTTTTGGATTTAGAAAGTTATGTTTAGTCACCTGTTTTTGAAAATCTTGGCCAGAAGTCCCCACTCCTGAAGCGAGAGCTGTGCCCTAAGGGAGGTTCATCTCACTTCAATGGGATCCTTATAGGTGGAGGGGACTGCCCATCTGGCTGTCATGGCAGGACTGGAGACCTAGTTATTGTTTCACATAGTGTGTGTGTGTTATACCTTTCCAAATGTCTGAAAGTTCATAGGAGTATTTTACAGGTAGAGTGCCCTGGTGCAAACAATGACAGTAGGTGCAGGACAACGGAGGCTCCGGTCCCCATGGTGAAATCTGTACACCCACACTCTGTGCTAGAACGGGTGAATCAAGCCCATTGTGACAAACCAGTGCTTGCTACAGAGTTCGGCCATGTGTTCCTTGACCAGTGTGCATAAGGATATTTTTCTGAAAACCATGCTAGACAGCCCAAACTGTACACTTTGCTCCCAGTAGTGTTGGATATAACTGATAGTTTCTAGCATGAATCTCAAACAAAAATATCCCTTGTCCCTACTTGTTAGACAACTTGTGTTAAACCAGTGGTTGGAGGTAGGAATGTGCAAGGTTATAGCTAGGAATGTTCTGATCCCAGTATGGACAGTGCCTTTATTAAATACAATCAGTTAACTTTATGACGTTCATTATTCAGTGTTTTTCACTGAAAAATTAAAGCCTGCAAAAACCCCATAATCTTTATAGTGATTGAAGATGAAACCTATTCTTATGCTGCACCAAACTCCACTGAACTTTGTGCCAGACACCTATACTAACGACGCTTCATTTAAACATATTTTACTCTTCTTTGACTCACTAATTACTGATACAACATTACTGATGGTAACATTTGTTATAGTAAGAACTAATGTAATTGCGTAGCTACAGAATTAAATACTTGTTTTTTTGCTGTAGGATTTTTCAGCATTTTGAAAGCCCATCCTTCAGGGTCTGATTCTTATTTACACTGAAGCAGCTTTAAATCCTACTATTCATTATTTCTGGCCAGTTTGCCTAGTGGACTGCTGGGAGTCCAGGTCTCCAAGGTTTGGGGCTGTAGGGCCAGGGTGTGACTGGAATCCCAGGGGAGCCAACTGAGTTCACTCAAATAGGGTGAATTGCAAAGAATGGGGCAGACAATCCCCAAAGTTGGTGGATATTCTAATACTTAGATTTACCAAGCCAGCACAAAACAACTTCTATAATACCTCACTGGTTACTCAGAAGTCAACAACACAGTTCCCTTAAAGCAGTGGTTCCCAAACTTTAACAACCTGTGTACCCCTTTCACTAAAATGTCAAGTCTCGCGAACCCCCTCCTAAAAATGAGTACTTCCAGGGATTTTCTCCTTTACCTGAGTATAAATTATAAAAGCGTTGATCTTGGAAATACACAATTTGTTTTTATGACATGCTTATTATACACTATTTATTATTATTTATCATTACAGTATTTTTATTACATTATGAAAACAGCACCACTCTTCCAAGATCTCACTTTCATAGCTGGTATTGCTTTGAATAAGCCTGTTATAAGACAAGGCTCCTATGTTTCATCAAGGAGTATCAGATGGGAAACAGCATGAAGGTATTTAAGAAGCCAGCTCAAATCGTTTCTCCTACACAAGCATTCAGGTCTGGAGCAGTCCAGGCAAACAATGCATGTTACAACAAAGCTTAAACTTATTCTTCATAATAATTTTAAAAACAATACTAGATGCCTATTTAATTTTAAAAACAGCAAAAAAATATCCACCTCCCTTTCCATTTCTTATAACGAGTCTTGAAGTTTAAATATCCTCAGTGTGATAGATATGCTTGCTTTGATCTGCTTATCTTTTGGAAGTTCAGGGGCTCTGGGCTGCTGTCTGGGGTCCCTAGGGACGGCTCTGTCCGCCATTAGGGAATTTTTCCCCGAGAACCCCCTGTAACATTTTGTGAACCCCCAGAGGTTCACGAACCCCAGTTTGGGAACCACTGCCTTAAAGTAACCCAGCCTCAGGCCTCCATCTAGGCACCCAAGTCAAATGTGATGAAGATTACTGAAAATCTTATTAATCACATAATAAAGTTCTACCAATCCTAAAGGATCGGACACATTACCTCCCAGATGAATGAATATTCCAGATATTACCCGAATACACGCTTATAGCCAATTCTTATTAACTAAACTAAAATGTATTAAAAAAAAGAAAAGAGAGAATTTGGTTAAAAGATCAGTATACATACAGACATGAATATAATTCTTGAGCTTCAGATTCATAGCAGAGATGGTGAGCTTTGTAGTTGCAAAGAGTTCTTTCAGAATTGGTCCATAGGTTATAGTCCAATGTTTATATTCAGGGCGGTCCAGTCAGCACTGGGATCTCAATCTTGAGGCTTAAGCTTCCCCTGCATTGAAGCATCAGGCAGATCTGAGATAAAAAGGATTGAGACCCAAGAGTCTTTTATACAGTTTTATAGCATCCACTGGACTATACAGTCCTGGGTAAAGAATAGGCTTTTGATGTAACCTTCTGTTTCCAAACATCACCGGTAATTAACTACATGGATCAACATAAACTGCTTAATGAATAAATTATCTTATCAGACATTAAAGAGACACACAGATAATGACATTATTGCACCCAAGATTCATCTAGATGTTAATATTGCCTTTTGATCTCTGAATCAACAGCTATAGTGACAGACAGGAACTGTCTGTTTACACGGCTAGCATCTATAAGTAAACACACCCAATTAGTATCACTTCTAAAAACATAGGTTTGCACGTCAAAGTTCTAGCCTATCTAGCATCGAATGGCCCTAATTACCATTTGCATACCTTTCTAACATGACTTTAAAGGTGGGCTTTAAAGTCTGGGTTATTTAGCCTGCAAGCTGCTTAACTCTTTCCAGCTATGTGTTTCACTTTGTATAAGATTTTTTGCAATTATATAACAGTGGTAGCAATAATGATTTGCATGATTATATTTTAAATTAGACAACGTCACACAGGGATGCTGGGCTTCAAGCATCTGTGACTTCAGGGCACCTTGCCATACTGACTACCTCAACATTGTGACCCAAGGGCTTCAAAGCTCCGTGCTGAAGAGCTGGAAGCTGTGGGAGCCCTGGCTCTATGCAGGGATCTGCTCCCTACCACAGAATTTAGAGCCTTTGAGCCTTGGATCCCAAACATGGAGTCTCCCAGCTTGGTCATGGCTCCCAGGGATTCTAGGCTTCCAGTTCCATGGGCTGCTTAGAAGCCCTAGGAGCCATGGCTGAGCTGGGAGCTTTGGAATTTGGGCTCCCATGGTCAATCTCATTTTTAAATTTTCAAAACAAAATGTTTAAATTATATCTAAACAAATTCTTTTGGTTTTTCCTTTTAGTGAGAAAATTCAAAACTTGTTTTTCGTTCAGAAAAGGAATGACATTTTCTTTCAGAATTTCCCACAGAATAGAAATTCTTACTTTTGACCAACTCTGCTAGATAGTCCTCTTCCCATATGTACTCAGTAATATCTGGTGACCACTGACTAAAATAAATGTTTGCTACTGTTTGCTCTCACCTAGAACTGATAGAAGTAATCTGGATTCCATTCTATTTTGTACATAATCAACAGAATTATTGTCTACGTTTTTAAGATTGCTGTGTCCTTATTGTTGGTGAGACGTATGCCAGGAAGAACCCAGCTTGGCTTTCAGATCTCAGGCTGAGTTTGCAGGATTGACTGTCAGAAAAAGATGGGTTTTCTTTGCAAATTGATCAGATTTTATCTGGAAATCAGCAAAAGAAACATGAACCCTCACGATACCAGTTCTAGAAAGTCACTTTTTTGAACAGAATTATACTTTAAAGAATGACGTAAATGTGTATGGTGACAGGTATATTTTTCAGAAGATATTTTACTTGTAATAATGTAAGTTATAGTGCAGGTTCCTTTACATTGTCAGATGACATGGAACCATTCAAATAGAGTAAAATAATGCACTGAGTTCACACTTTCAGCCCAGTCTTTTGTATCTCAACTATAAGGATAGAAATTATCATAATTTAGTTGAGAATCAGCTTTGAGCTTGAGACTGTACATTTGAGAAATCTCAGACCTTATTACTTTGTGCATAAAATATCTTATTCATAGTAGTAAGAATTGAGCCTTTTTCCCATCTTGGAGCTAAAATGTCTTGTGTTGGGTGGGGTGGAAGAGTAAGAAAAGCTCTGCGGGTATAGGGTAGTCTGAGCTACTCACCAGCCTCCCATTTGTACATCCGTAAGTGCTTTGTTTAAATTAGTTTCTCTTTTGTTTAGTGCTAACTGGTAAACATGGATTCTTTCCCCTAGCATTTGGTTAGCAAATACTATCAACCTAAACTGTAACATATAACTGCCAACCCAGTCCCTCAAATGTAAATTTACAAGTCTCTTTGCCACTAGGTCAGAAGGGACACATTGTCAAGTCTGCAGGTATAATGAACCTAAAGAGGCAGTTACTTTACATTCCCTGGCATCAGATCTTCATACGAAATAACTGCTTATAAGGGAAGTTGCTTCTGGTCTTGTGGCGAAGTAACTCCTGATACACAAAGTGACTGTTATACAAGAACAAAGTATTGGGAAGCAATAGTCACCCACCTCCACACCTTTATCACATCCCTTTTCCTGTGTGTCAGATTGTCAGTAGAACTAGTTGAAAATTTTCCATCAAAACTCGGCTGCCCCTGAATTAGAAAATGCCTTTGAGAGCATTGGTTGGAATTTTTCATTATAAAAAACAATAAAAATCATGAAAAATTACAAGCCACATACAATTTTTTTTCCATAGGGTACTTAACTTTTTTTGTCTCTCTAGTTATTAGCAAGAAGGTGAGCAATCTCTTCATAATTCAGAAAACTATGTAAAATAGCCATTGCCACAGTGTGTAGCACTGCTCCAAGAGATATGTATGATAGAGCTCAGCATTTCCCCATGTGTGACTGAGCCCTTTAGTATGGACATTTTGTCGTCTCGGACTTTGTACTTTAGCTCAGATGTTTTATTTTATTTTTTTAATTTTTGGAGACAAAGTACTGGTTTATGGTAAGGTACTGTTTTCTGGAGCTAAAACAGCTGGTTCTTCCATACCGATATTTTTTAACTAAAATAGCACAGCAAGATCTGTGTGGATAGTGAAGAAAGAAATAAATCATCTGGTGAGCCATTAGCATTCACTTTACATGGTGAAAAACAAATATAGCTGTCATTTTCTAACATTCCCTATAGATAAATTGAAAATGTGTATCATTCTTTAACACAGTAAAGAAACAGAGAGCTGCCTATTACTCTGATAGATATTACTTGTGTAATATGTATTATCAAGGGAAAAAATGATCTATCTAGCTCGATGGCTTGAAGTTTCAAGCGTAGCTTATCATATCTGTGGATCATAAAAGACTCATTTGAAAGAAAAAAACAATAGAAAATATTCAATTAAGAATGAACAAAATAAATGGCAATTGTTCCTATCTTCCTACACTACTCTGCTCTCACTATATTAGATACCAAAAGTAGTAGGTGAGTGTGGGTGTTACAAAATTCTTGATAATATTGGAATTGGCTTGAGTGTTGAGATTCTTGAAATAGTTTATATCAGTGTACCATATTTTGTAAAGGGTGGCAATATAGTTGCGTGGTTTTTTTTCCCCCTGGAAAATACCCCTGTAAAACAGGAGAAAATTTTTACCATATCTTTCTTCTGACTTGTAGCTGAGTCCCTGAAAGTAAAGCAAAGAACATGTCGTCATGATTTGCCAGTTTTCTCCCACAAATGCGAAACTTCTATTGATGTCTAATTTGCATGAGAACAGTATAATGCTCAGCATGGTGCTGTTCCTTTTCAGAAGACCTGCATTGGGAGTCAGTCACGCTGTAGACAGTTTTCTGCTTCACTCACTATACTCAGATCAAATAGTCATCCAGATTAATCCCTGGTCTAATTCCATTGATTTAATGAATTTTAGTTTGAAGTTAGTGAAAAGTAGGAGATTAACAACCATGGAGACTGAATTACGCACAGAATGGGTACAACATAGACAGCAACTATAGAAGCAATAAACAATCAAGTTTCAGACTGCCCTGCTAACATGCCTCATCCTTGACCTGCAAGGACCATCCGTAAAGGTACAAAGCTAGTTCAGCCTTGATAACCGTAGCCTCTCTGCTGTGACTGCCATCTAACCAACTGTCAGTTTATTGTCCTCCTGGAATTAGACTGAGCTCACCAAACTCCTTTCAAATGGGACACTACCAGCCATGAAATGGTAACAACTGTCAGTTTCTGCTAATCTGGGCAAGTTTTGAACCAACCAACTAGAGAGAGAAGACTTTTTATCGTGTTACCTATCCCCTGACATATTCACTCTTACTCAGCCCATACTTCCGACACTCTATGCTTTTTTACTTGTCAATTCCATCTGTATTGTACAATGTGCTTTGTTCTAATGTCCAAATACAGAGAAGGATCCTAGTTAATCATTACCTTCGACCAAGCTGATCATTGCCAAAGAATAACCAATGTTTGGCAGAAATTCTAAGATGCCAACAGCTAATTGAACATCAATTGATGAGAAACCTGCACATTAGGGTAAATGCTGTCTTTTGGAATTAGGCTGAATATCAAGTACTCCTGTCCAATTTGCCTTTGGATTGGTCATTGGTAGCATCAGCTTCCAGCAGTACATTGATTATTCTTTAGCTAGTACTATTAACAGAAAGTAAGAGGCTTAATTCTGTTGGAGAAAAGCCCTTGTCCTGTCAAATTATTTTCAGGGTCAACACATAGCATTTGGCTTAAGAGATAACTGACAGAGAATTTATTCTGAATAACTATAGAAGTTACATACATTTCAGCTAATAAGCTCTCCTCCCTAGCCGCTTTGGAAATGCAAGATATAAAGTGTGTTCTAATTTGTAATATTTTAATCTTGACAATTTAGAGTAAGAAACAAACAAATGTTTTTATACAATATACTTGACAAGCATCTATTACAGCATTCCCCGGAAGCAAATTTCCAGTGTTTTCTTACAGAATGTCTTATTAAAAAGTTAACAAAAACAGAGTGTATATTTGACAGATAAAATTACAAAATTAATGGAACAGGATAATCCATCCAGAGATATAGCAAAACATACTAAGAACCACATGCAAAGGAATGAGAAAAGAGGCACTTACATTATTGAAGGGGGAAATGAATGGTTCTAATGATCACAGTTGCCAACTTTCACGTGGTAAATAAGCACCCTGACTTTCACAATAAGCCAAAAAACAAGCTAATCCCATTTCAAAACAAGGCCAAAACAAGTGAATCCCTAAGAATCCCAACAATCTATGTGACTAGATCCCCCTGGTATGCAGTCTGGGATTGTGGTGGGCTCACTGTGCACCCTTGACTCACCCCCCCCCCCTTGCCCGTGCCTTCAGGGAGTCGATCCAAAAAAAAAACAAAAACCAAGCTGCAACAAGTCAAACAAGCTACAAGCCAAAAACTAGTCAACAAGCAACTCACAAGCCAATTAAGCCAAAAACTAGCTCAATTTCTACATTTTTTCCCCCCATGGGTTTAGCATGTTTGCTGATATGTTTTGGAATTTTCTTCTCCCTATTATTAAATTATAACAATTTCCAGAGGCCTCTATCAGGATTGGGGCCCGTTTGTGTTGCATGCTTTACAAAACACAAATGAAGATAGAGTTCCTACCCCCCAAAAATTCATTTTTATGTTCTACTTATAGTCAAAAGTACATTAGTTGGATTTGAATACTAAGTAAAATTATTGTTATGCTCACTAACATTATGCATGGAATTTTGTTACTATAGGAATTTCATTTCAATAAAGCAGTACAAAATCATATTTACATAGTTTATTTGCAATTGCAGTTTCTTGTGCATTTCTGTTATTACCACTTAACATTTGCTTTGCCCATGGAGAATTGATAGAATGTCACATAGAAGTAATCATTTCCTAGTTTGTGAAGTAAGACTTAATTGGTATTTTATTTTCACTTTAGACTGTATTAAAAGAGCTCTGTGGAGCTTGAAAGCTTGTCTTTCACCTACAGAAGTTGGTCCAATAAAAGATACTACCTCACCCACCTTGCCTACTTTCCACACAGTTTTTCTGCTATCATATTCTGAAATGAATTGAAACAGTCAATGCAATTCCATGTAGTAGGTATTTACAAAACATTTGAGAGGGAGAGAGAGAAAAAGAAAAAAAATAGTTTTATGTCCTGATTTTGCTGCAGTTGAAGTCATTGGCTGAACTCCAATTGACTTTGAATGTGATTTGGCCTTTGGTCTTCGATAGATACATGGATACACACCAATACAGAGCATGCAAATTTCCAACCAATCTTGTAAACAAGAGAAGAATATTTTTGTATAACCTGCAAATCTTATGCTATCCAAATACTGTAGATGCATGTTTTCTGTTGTCCAAATCTTACCAAAAGGGATATTTGGTTTTTATTTTATTGGTGATATTCTGTCTCTGAAAATAGCTTTTACATTATTTCCTTACTGAATTTTTATTGAATAAGAATATATTTTCCATAATCTTCGTGGGATAAAACACATTAGATTAGAATTATTAAATTTGTCTGCAGACTTGGTATGCACTAAAAGAAGATAATATAATAAACCACAACCTTTGTGGCTTGCATTAGTCATGGCATTGTTTGAGGCTATGACATTCCTATTGTGTGTCTCTATTTGGCATACAAATGTCTGACACCAACGATTCATGTTTTCATGCTCTAAAAGAGTCTTTTGGCTCACCTGGCTTCAAAACAGGTATGTCCCATTTTTCCATACCTCATTAAGATCTTAGTCAAGAAGAGTATGGCTGATTCAACCTTCCTGTCAAACCCCACCTTTAAAAGTGGTACTTTAGAAAGTAAAGTTTAATGCTTGGCTTGAGTACCCGAGCTCAGGTGGGAAAAAGACAGAATATTCTTGGTTTTCTCAGAAGCAAAATCCTTAGTTTTCTTGATGACGTCAGAATCCAGTTCATTTCTCTTAAATTCCACTTAGAAAATACTTACTGTATCTCAGATATTATGGTAATGTGTGCCTGCATAAGACTGGGGATAAATAAATCTTTTTCTTGTTTTCTTGGAGTTAAATATTCTGGTTATACAGTATAGGCTTTTTCTTAACCCAATCTAATGGTTCCTATTCCAGCAAAATTTTCATTGAAGTCGATAGGACTTTAGCCCACATAGGAACTTCAAAATCAGCCCTTTTAAGTAAATAGGGTTGTCTGACATATTCAGCTTTTCAACATCTAGGTCTCAGCCTTCCCCCAACAGGATGACTCCATCAGTTTTTTTGGGAGTTGCAGCAGTCTAATGTATTTTGTGTTTGTCCTATAATGACATACTGTATTGTTGGTAGCCATCAGAGTTTTCAATATTTGTTGAGTCAGGAATCTTGCTCTGTATACATCTTCTTTGTTATGATTCTTTCAAAGTGGCACTTCAGGCCAGAGACTCAAAATATTTAAAATTCCACTTTCTAAACCAATGTCTTGGTGTGCTGAAGGCCATCCCATTTTACATTAATCTCTTCCAGGATACCTTGGATAGAATGGTCTGGGGAGAACTGCTCTTCTGTGAAAGAGTGTGTGGCCTCTGCAGAGAGCTGGTTACGAGTCACGGTCTGGGGATTTTTACATCTTGATAAGGCATAAACAACAAGTAAACGAGATAAATACTGAGGCTGAGATTTTTCAAAGTCAAATAGGAGATTTAGCTAAAAAAAAACAACTGAAATGAGTGGAAGTTTTGTAGCTAAAACTCTCAGTTGGCTTTGAAAACCTCCAGCCTGACAGCCCATATTATGTATAAAAAAGGGCACAATTACAGATGATCTGAATAGAAGTTAAAAAAATCCTGGTTTTTTTTTACTTCCTTACTTATAAAATACTGAACTTCTAATGTATGAATTTAGTTTGCATATTAAATACAAAGATTTAGTCAATCACTTCCTACATTACCTATTTGAGTAGTTTTAATGCCCTTACCACTGTAGTATCTAACTTTCAACTTTTAAGCATGAAAAAATTAATAGCAAATTAAAGAGAGAAAAAACTTAGTCTTCTATGGTTCCAATCAATGTGACTATATATCACAAAAGAAAAGATTATATACACAAGTTAGAGAGTGTTTGCAAACACTACTGTTAACGTGTATACCTTATCAACATACATTGATTTTAAACACATCCTTTAGTTTAAATAGCTTTGATTTTTTGCCTGGAAGACAAAAGAGAACATTAATAGCCATTGCTTATGGAGTTTACAAACTTGTACATTAGTTCATCTACAATGATCCTTTGTTTGTTACACCTTAAATTAAGATATTCCAAAGAATACTAAAAATGCTACTCCTCTGAAGGGTAAGAGATATACTCGGGGTAAATAAATGTTTGCTATTAATTAAGTTCTGCTACTTGATGTCATTCTTTATAAAACAATGAAGTTCTTGCAAGGCTACCAAACAAACAATCTCTAGTGTGTCAATTTATTACCTGTCTAAAAATCATTATTTCCTTGTGGCAGCAGAGTCAAATTAAAGACATTATTTATAATCTAGGAAAAATTATCTTTGCAGTGGCACGTCACACAATCTTCAATTCCTAAATGAATCCAACAAAAATTCTTCATTGGGATGAGGCTTTGCACTTGATCTTTCAGCCTTAAATGTAATTTTTGAGAAGGTTAATTGTGAGACTGGCTTAAAACTGAGAGGCATGTTCTGCCTATGTATAATCGGTCTATTACTGCAATGCATTCAAGCAAACCTAAAAAAAAAAAAAAGTATGGTTGAGTGGTTGCATTTTACCTGTTTACAGATCATTAGAACCCTTTGACGAGTCATAGGTCAAACCTGAGATCTTACTGCAAATCTTGGAAGAACTACCCTATAAATGTCATATCATGACCTTCAACTTCAGTTTTAAGGGGAGTTCAAGTCTGACTGCTCATTCAGGATGGCATTATTATATATTGCTATTTATTGTTATTATACACAGTTGCTTATAACTTTGCCAAATTTTCACCATTCATCCTGAAATTGTTCATGCCTGGTATCTACCTGAAGCTGATTTTTATTTTTATGTTTATTTTTAAGTTTCAGCAAAAATGGTTCAGCCATTTCTCAGAACAAGATTAGGGAAAAATACATTATTTTGACTTTGTTTAATGTTTTACAAAGAATCTTCCGCACCTCCTAGTGTCAAGGAGGTGCCTTTTGCTGTTCCTGTGTGTGTGTGTGTGGGGGGGGACGGGGGACACTTCCAAATTTGGCCAAGTTACATGTCTTTGAAAAATCTCAGTTCACACATACTAAGTAGACACTTGTTAGAGTATGCCAGCTACATTTTTTGACATTTCTGTCTGCCCTGAGCCTGCTCCAGGCCAGGGCTGCAGGGTCCAAGCAGTCTCATGGCTAAGGCCACCTTGGGGAATTGGATTCTATTCCTGCATTTGAGACAAAGTACCTATGTGATGCTGGGCAAAACAATTAAACCATACTTTTTTTACAGATTAGAAATTGTTGGGGGAGAAGTTGGAACAAGGACAAGCTGGAGTGGATGGGGTAGAAAGGGTCAGGCTTCAGGGGAGCAGGAGCAGAAGGGTATTTCCCAAACAGCACACACTCCCTTCCAGAACCAGGAATGAATCCCAATATTGCTGAATCTCACCATTCCTCTGTTGAAGGATGTATCTCATCTCTGTTTGGTGCTGGTCAAATGGGATGGCACCCTTCTGCTGTTATCAGTTACACAGTTAGATCAACTAGCATAGGTCTGTACTGTTGATCTAAAGGTTCGAATGTTGCTGACAACCCATGTGGGTGGCAATATGATGCTATATGATGGGCTTTCTGTTATTTTCAGTTTGTTTTTTTAAGAACCTAGGACATTATGCACACAAAATACCCTATGAATAAAGAATATTACAGTTGCAAAGTCAAGAATTCAGGTTGGGAAATGCCAGAATTATGATTGCCTGTGCAAACTGAATTTGGCCCCCTTGTGCACATGCCTTATGATTAGCACTGAGCGGGAACTGGGATTTCTGTGGGAAAATTTAGCATTTCGGAAACAAATTTCATTCCAAATCAGAATGAAAAGTCAGCTGGGCAGTCCAGGGTGCTGGCCACCTGTAAAGACATGCAACCTGGATGGTTGGCCAACCCATTCACCTGCCTGCGTGTGAGCTGGGCAGCCAGCTATTTGGGGAGCCAACCATCCAAGAAGAGTGGGAGCTTGAGAAGCCTTCTAAGTGGGCAGTTGGGAAGTAGACAGGGTGGCAGGAAACCAGGCCTGCCAGTCTGCCTGCTTGATTTCTGCCAGATATTCTGATGGAATCAACATTTTCTTGTGGTGGAATATTTTGATTCTGTTGAATCAACATTTTCCCGCAGAAAACTGTTCTGTAGGAAAATTTTCAACCAGCTCTAATTGTGATAGTCTTTAATTACACGATCACATATTATTTTTTCCACAGGACCCGTGATTCATTCAGCACACAGGCTGGATCTGCTCTAAGGATGAATCAGGGTTGTGTAGTAAAAGGGGGTTGTTTTCTGAAGGACCCTTGGCTTATTTGTTGCAGACTTTGGAAGGTGTGGCTAATTATATTCTCTCTCAGTATGTACATGGTCCTAATCAGTGCTTGTGTCCTAAAATAAGAAGTGCCTAAACTCCGGAGGGTTTGGTTTATTTGTTTTCTGTATACTACAATGGAGGAGGTGGTAAGAGCTCTGGTTTTGTTTTCTAAACCACTAGGGCCTACTGGAGGAGGTCTGTCTGTTAACAGAACGAATGCAGGGGCTGCTTACAACCCGTCTGGAGGATCTATCCCTTCCTTTCATAAAAAAGAAGTTGGATCAGCTGGACAAAGGATACAACTAGCTTCTCTTGGTGCATCAGCATCGGATTATTCTTGGAAAACCAAAGCTGCTCGTGCTCCATTACCAGGCCCTACTTACAATCCAGCTGCAAAAACCATGAATATCCTGACCCACCCACCTCCAATTCAAGCACTACATGGAAGAACAGACTCAGTGGCCAAATATAGTGGACATCGATAGAAGCTCCGTCTCACGGTGCACTTTTCATGCAAGTTACATTGTCATCCTACACTGGGATCTGAAATGCATATTTTCCTTAATTTCTCTTAAGACGATGCAACAGAAGAAAGACTGGAGATTTTGTATTTTATTTCTTCTGCAAGTAATAAACTACATTTTACATAGCAATATTCAAAACACTGGCTAAAAGATAGGATTTTATGAAATAGTGTATAAAGCATCTTGCCAAAATTGAGTATTTGAACTAACAGACAGTGTAAATTTTATTAGAAAACTTTCTGTAGACACAACTGGTGCCCCGTATACTCTTAAAATTGCTTGTCTTTAATTTGTCCTATACGAGTAATCCTGCACTGGTGATTTGTGGAGTAACAACCGGCTTCTGAACGGATGCTGCTTCCTTGTGCAAGTTCCTTTCTATGAAGTTGAAGAAAGCACAAATATTTTTCTGAGAAGAAAGATATGCTGTGTTGCTAGCTAAACAAAGGTCCCAGAATTGAGCTAGATGTGTTTGGTGTTTTCCTGAGGGATAGTCTCTGCACAATTGTGTACATTGGTGAGCACTTACTCCTACAAATAGTTCATGGAACCCACAATCCAGGTCAACTCCTCCTGCATCTGATCAGGAGTTGGGAGGTTTGTGGGGGAACCTGGGCCCGCCCTCTACTCTGGGTTCCAGCCCAGGGCCCTGTGGACTGCAGTTGTTTAGAGTGCCTCCTGGAACAGCTGCGCGACAGCTACAATTCCCTGGGTTACTTCTGCATGGCCTCCTCCCAACACCTTCTTTATCCTCACCACAGGATCTTCCAGCGGTACGTCCTCTTACTCTCAGCTCCTAGTGCCTCTTGTTCCCAGCTCCTCTCATGCGCTACAAACTTACTTCTGCTTTTATTTCCTCCCTTTTGGCCGCTGGCACCCGGTAGGGCCTCATTGTTACACTGGCCCCAGGGTTTGTGACGATGTGGTGATATGTCTTGGTTGTTCGACCCAGTTTTGTCGTGAACACATCTTGGTTCTAGAAGATCTGACACCTCATTCTTCTGGTCTGGTGTTAAATCGGGAGACACTCTCACCTGTTTGGAAGGCTCTGAATGGGGGGACTGAAGTGCATACTTGGGGGAGTGGCAGTGGTAAGTTCTGAGCAGGAGAAGAGGGGAGTTGGGAGGAAGATGGGGCAATGGGGGAGTTGGCAGAGGACAAGGGGAGCAGTGGGTGGTTTCCCCACAAAGCCCATCCTGTCCACACCTCCCCCCTACTTTTACCTGGTGAGTGTGGTGGGGAGGGCTCTGTCTGCCCAGCAATGCTTCTCAGCTCCTGACATTGCTAGCCTCTGGCTCCACTCCAGATGCTCTGCAACTCCAGCCCCCATGTTCTGAGGCCTGGTCCCAGCTGCATTATCCTGGGCTACCTCCACATTGATCCACTATCAAGTGCCCTATGCTCAGGACCAGCACTGGCACCTGTTGGGTTTGAGGACACCCTGCAGCTGGGAAGGGAAAGGGGCTGGTTGGCCTAGGACTGGCTCCCTTCACTGGACACTAGTGCTTAGGGTGACCAGATGTCCCGATTTTATAGGGACAGTCCCGATTTTTGTGTCTTTTTCTTATATAGGCTCCTATTACCCCCCACCCCGTCCCGATTTTTCACATTTGCTGTCTGGTCACCCTACTAACACTAGGGCCCCACACACAGAGGCTGAGAAGTGGGTAGAATTAGCAAAGGCATCTGAATGCTGTTCCGGCTCCCTAAAAATTCCAGAATGGCCTTCCAGCATGACTCGAGTGCTGGTCCTAATCATCATAGTATCTGAATATCTCACATTTATTAATGGATTTTATTCCCCCAATGCCCCTGTTAGAAAGAAAGTGCCATCCCCTTTTACAGGTGCGGAACAGAGGTACAGGGCACATTGAGTAGTTTTCTCAATATCAGACAGGGAAGTCTGTGGCTGAACAGGGAATTGTAGCCCAGGCAGGTGTCCTCTCCACTAGACCATCCTTTCTACCTTGGTTTGTGTGCTGTGCCCCAGTTCTTCCAGTTCCAAAAATAGGTGCCGACTCCATGGGTGCTCAGGGGCTCAAGCACCCATGGAGAAAAAACAGGGGTTGCTCAGCACCCAAGGGGCTGGCCAGGGCTGCTGCTCTGGTGGCCCTGGGGCTAGCTGCCAATCAACTGTTCAGCAGCTGGTCCCAAGCTCCCAGCAGCTTTTCAGTAGCTGCCCTGTGGATTAGCTGTTGATCGGGGCTTGTCCCTTGCACTCACTCCTCTCTGCCCCCTCCTCCCCTCACTGCGCTTAAGGCATGAGGGGGCAGAAAGGAACCAGCGGTGGGGGGGAGGTGCTCAGGGAAGGGGGCTTTGGGGGAGGGGTGGGGCCCCAGGGAAGGTGGCAGAGACAGTGTGGGGCACCCACCGGCAAAACGAAAAGTCAGCGCCTATTAAACTGTAAGAATCATAAAATCTGCACTTTCCCCTATCTTGTGTTCCACCTCTCCCCATCTGTGTGCATTTTTCTTGAGTACAGGATCGAACTTTAACAACAAAACCAAAGAGCTACCATTTAAAACGGGCTCTCTTTCCCAGCAATAAGTGCTGATGCAGTTTAAGACGTTTTCAAAGACGATATTTCACCCTTTTTAAAAGATTGCATACAAAGAGAGAGAACACAAAGGAGTTAGTTAAAAAACCAAGTAACTTCATTTTAAGTTTTAATTATTTTCCCTCTTGCTTTTATTTTGTGTGCTTAATAAATATTAAGAAAAATAATTTTGTTTGGTTTACAAGATACAAAATTGCGATCCTGGCAACTGAACTCCAAAACTAAACTGCTGGCATTAGCAAGAGTAATAAAAATCGTTACTTAAAATTTATAAACATCTGAAAAATTCTCTGATTTTCACAACAAAGGGATCTGAACAAAGTTTTACATTACTGTGGGGAACTGAAGACAAGTATCAGAGAGAAGTATATTCAGTTCTTTAAGGTTTTATGCTAACCACAATATTAGAGGTGTATTTCAGAGCAAAGCATTTCAGTGATTCTCCAAGTAAGTCTAGATTTGAAGCGCTTATATGATACATATGTCCTTTGACACTTTAAATTTTTGATTTTTTTAGAAATGTTTGCTAAATTACCATCAGTTGAATTCAAAGATGATCTCAACATAATTTTTACAAGTAAATTTCTTCCAGTACTTAATCTGAAATATTTTCTGTAACTAGGATTAGACCAAGTTTATAATACCTAACTGCACTTCTCATGGTAGGTTGGTGCAGAAGTGATGGCATTAAGATATGGCAGTATTTTTCTTATGGTAAGATTCACACAAGTAGGAGTTTGCCACTTTTGTTTTCCACAACAAGTTTGATGATTAGCCTGTAAATCGGCACTGATTTTTGTGGAGATCCTATTACTTCCAATCTCACAAAAATCATTCCATTTTATTTCATAGCTAATATATAGCAAATATTTTTGCGTACCTTGTTTTTTTCCCCTTGTAAAACACAGACATTTCTGAACTCCAGAGAGCCTGCTATATGTTTTTTGAAAATGTCACAGATCTAAGATAGCATGAGAGACTTGCATGCTTTATTACTGGTTGACCCACAAGGTGGCACTAAAGAGAAAAGTGACAATTTTCCTAATAAAATGTGAAAACCAAAGCCAGCATGCCATATGCTGAATCAATATTATGTTAATTAGAAACATGCTTCCTTCATTGTCAATTAAATTTTATTTTGTGAAAGTCCTTAAAGCTACATAATTGTAAAAATGGTTTATTTTCCCCAACCCCCAACTCAAAAGTTGTTTTAAAGAAAATGAGAAAGACCTAGGTAATTTACTAATTATAATTCCAGAATCTCAGATATGATAATTGTGACCAAACTGTAGTTAATTTATTTTCTGCTCTAAGAAATAAGGGAATTCAAATGAGTAAAAAACAAAAAGGCTTAAATTTTCTTTAAAAATAGTCATTTTTGATACACTAAATGTGTGTTGGTAAGAGATACCACACCAAAAATTATTTATCCCCCGATACCTAAATATTATTTATATAAGAATATTTGGATTGGTCATTTATTTCACTTCGAGTATGTAAGATCATTTTCATCATTTTACTCTTTTAAAAGAATATAATCCATTTATAAATTGTACAGATATTTAAACAAGAATGTTGTAGACTTAAGGAATTCAATTCTGGACCCTTAGCAGTCAATGGGAATTTTGCCAATGGAGTCAAAGAGTCTTGACATTAACTTCACAGGAACAGGATTTCACCCAGGGTCTCTGAAAAGGACCCTCCTATTCAGCTCAGAGCTAGAAATAGGAGGGCAGATTAACAGTTTCCCAGCAGGAAATAAAGCATTTGCTTCCCGCCTTGACTGGTCCTGAGATCTCAGACCTTAAAGTTGTAACATTATTAAATTAAGAAAGTCTATTTTAGGTAACTTCTGGAGGCTTCTAAAGTTGCCTGGTTATAATTTTTTGCGCCCTGTGAGACATGCATTGATGGACACATAGTACTACCAAGGATGCCAGTCATTACAGGCAGAGGGATGCTAAAATGATACCAATACATTTAAAAAAACCAAAACTTTAAAATGATTTTGAAATAGTGATTCTATAAGATTAGTGATATTTATAGATTATCTGATGATGTGGTGTGGGACCTACCATAATGTATTAGCTGTACATTTTATCATTTGATTTTTTAATCAAGCATCACTGGCAGACTTAGGACCCTCTGTTTGCAAAATCCCCAGTGAAGTCAATAGGATCCCATGTGTAGAAAGCTCTCAAGACAGGGCCCTACATCTGTTAGTGATGGTCAGTTACATAGTTATACATTTTATAAATTGATACTATATTAATGCTAATGATGTGCTAATAAAATTTATCACTGAAAACATAAAACAATTTTTGTTTTACCAATTACTAGTATTTTCACCTTCAAATACAAATCTTGCACCCGTGTTAGCTGCCATGTTGTGGCATCCATTGCACCAGCGCAGCAACAGCTGCTCAGAAAAGAGAGTGGGAAAGGCTTAAATCCATTCATCATGCAGGTTATTCAGCTAATTCATTCAACTCATTTAACCCAATCAATTTACCAGAGTCCTGTGGAGATGGGGAAGTGGTGTCACGGAAAGGCAGAGGATGATGTTAGCAGTCCTTAGTCACAACTCTGCACACAGGTGGCCTTATGGTGTTGGTTGTTCTCCACAGATCAGAACGGATATGGAGGCCACATCCTCCTGAGGTGACAGAGCAGGCCTTTTTAGGTGCAGTGATACTCTCCCCAATTGGGGTGGGGGGGAAGAAGAGGGACTGAAAAGTAACCCTGATCACCGCCTGTCCTTTCTTACCTGTCAGACTATTGCTCCTGGCTAGGCATCCAACTAAGCAGTTGAAATAAAACAAAGATTCACAGACTGACATTTGGGTCATAGAATGTCAGAACTCTTCTTGACCATGACCAAAGTCCGGAATCAAGAATAGCCCTTATTGGCAAAACACTGATGAGGTGAGGTATAACATAGATGTTGCTGCCCTCAGTGAAACCAGACTTGTTGATGAGTCCCACCTTAAGGAGGTGGGAGCAGGCCACTCCTACTACTGGATTGACAAGACCAAGGACGAGCCAAGACAGTCAGGGGTACGGTTCTTCATATAGTCTGACACTGCCTGCAAGCTTGACTTGCTCACCAAGGGAGTCAATGACCAAGTTACTGTGCTCTGCATACACTTGTCCAGAGTCCAGCTTGCAACCATCATCAGTGCCTATGGGGTGACAATGACTCATACAGATTAAGTCAAGGAGGTATTTTATGAAGATCTCATCAAGGTCATCAGGGGTGCCACACCAGGACAAACTCATTGTCCTTGGAGACTTTAATGCTCGTGTGGGAGCCAACGGTGACGTGGAGCAGGTTGCTAGGCTATCATGGCATTGGAAGGTCACACTCTACTGGCCAACTATTTATCTACAAGTGTGCCGAGATCAATCTCACTATTACCCTCACAGTCATCCAAAAGGCCATCAAATATAAGACAACATGGATGCAACCCAGGTCAAAACAATTGCACATGCTGGACTATGTAATTGTGAAATCTAAAGACATTAAAAATGTGCGCATGACCCATTCTTCGAGAGATTGCAAATGCTGGTCAGACCATCAACTTGTGAAAAGCATCAGGTTGCTATACTTCTCACAAAAGTGTCCCAGAAGATGCCTCAAACCACCCAAGACGATCAATGTGACTGCCATGAAAGACCCCAGTATTCTATGTTAAATGACTTTCCTCTTCTGGTTTGAATTATTCACTTTATAAGAAAGCAAACACATATATAATCCCCTCTTTCCCAGGGTCCTGAATAAGGGTCTGATCATGCAGGTTCCAACTCAGCCAAAGCACTATAGGCACAGGCTCAGGTCCACCCCATTCAGCATGTATCTACATTTAAGCATATGGTTACATATTGTCCTGAACAGGGATAAACTTAAGCATGTGCTTAAGTACTTTACTGAACTGAAGCCACAATCCTTACACAGGGAACGCTTGAAGTCAATGGATTTGCCTGAGTAAGAGCTGCAAGAGAATTGGGTGCTTAACTGTTGTTTATTGATTATTTTAAAGATCATCTGTCTCTAAATCCATTCTAAGGCTGTAATGAAGTGTTTCCCTTTATTTTAAACTTTCTGGTAACTATTCCTTTTAAAAACAAAAGAGGATTAAAGCTATTTTGTATGAATGGGACATTTTGATAAATTACACATCCACAACTCTTGTACATCAATATTATTATAGTAAAACAAATGTAGGTAAGCATGGGAAGCTGAAGCCCAAATTGTATAAAAAGGCATTATTACAATAACTGTAGGAGTCCATAAATTTTTACTACCAGATGTGGTGGGAAAACAGATGTAACAGACACAGAAGGGATGCTCAGATGGGCCATGAAAATGATTAAAGAGAAGGAGATGCTTCCATATAGGAAGCGATTTAAAAGATCGGGACTCTTTAAATTTAGGGAGATGAATAAGAGGGATGATGATGGAAGCGTACAAAACAGTGAATGGTATAGAGAAGGTAAATCAGAAGCTCCTATTTTCCCTCTTTAATAGCAAAAGAAATACGATAGTCAATAAAACTGAAAATCAGCAAATTAAAACTGATAAAAAGAAATACTTGTTTTTAAAAAACAACACACAATTAACTTATGGAACGCATTGTTATAAGATAGCAGGGAGCCTAAGAGTTTAATACATTTGAAAAAGGATTAGAAATGTGTATATATATGATGAGATTATTCACAGTTACAAAAATGGGATTTAAAAAAATATATATATTTTATAAGGGATATAAACCTGTAGGGGCTCCTTGCACCTTCCTGTGAAACACCTCATACTGGGCTCTGTCTGAGACAGAATGCTGCACTAGCTGGACCACCAGTCTAATCTGGTACGGCAATTTCTGTGTTCCAAAAACAGAATGAAATATCCACAAATTTTCTCTCTCTGTCCTCCAAGACTAATTTGCTAATTTCTAATTAATTACAATTAACTAGGTTTAAGTGTAATTATTCACTGAGAGAATAAAACAGCATTATGTTATAACTATGCTTTGCACATTACAACTAACATTATTATTGAACTTGTGTAAACAATAAGTAAAAACAAATGGCTCACACTTTAAAAAGAATCTTAGATGCTTTCTTTAAAATAAGCTTTATGGTAAGCAAGCCAAATATGCTTTAAATAAAACTCACCACTAGATAATAAACATATTTGTTTAATCTTCTTAGATAGCTAATTAAATGGAAAAAATAAATAAAAATATATGAATGATAGAATAATCAATTTTGGGAGGCTGAATAAACATGTATAGATGTGAAACACAACATATGGAGGAAATAACTTATTTTCACAATCTGATTTGGATAACAACAACAACATGCTTAGAGAGCCGAGCGTCCATGACCACAGTGCTTGGCTTTATTTCAAGCAACTAAGAGCTCTTTAGGGTTATTACTGATCTGGTTCAGCCAGATTAATCGTGGATGACCATGTGACCATCACCAGTCCATGACCAGACAGTCAGAGAGTGGATAATTGAAGTATTATTTGATTTACATTATACTGTAGATGCGTGTTTCATCCAAAAACTTCAGACCAGGAGATTTGGCTTTTAACAAGAGCAAAATGCAAGGCATTTTAGCTTAATAGGACTGAAATAAGCAAAGGAACTAAGGTCAACTGTACAATGTGATGATACTTCGGATGCCTCAATTTCAATGTCCTATCTGATCATAAGACATCAGCAGAGGGTCAGTGACTAGATCTGTGTGTCTATGCAGTAACATAGGCAATATTGGCTTCTCAGACACACCCCAATGTGAGTACTACTCCGACAGCATTTTAAATAGAGTTCCTTGCAACTCCAGAAGAAACTGAAAGAAAGGGAAGACACAAATAAAAGAAAATAAGGGGAAAGGAGAGAGGGAACAGAGCAGTACCTACTAATCCTGTCTGTCCCAGGATGACTACAAACTAGTCACTGTGTAGGTCTGTATTTATCTAAAATGTAACACACAGTGCTCTTTCCGCTTTGGTTTGTTTCTTTGTAAGTGGCAGAGTAAAGCTAAGCCAAGATGTGCATAGTCATCTAGTCATCCCTATTTCACAACAACAAATAAAATATTGCTTAGGGCCAAATCTCACTCACCTTAGTCAAGTAGGTGGTCTCCCTGAAGTAAATGGGATTACTTCTATAAGTCACATGCGCAGGATTTGGTCATTACTGTGACTTTGGGTGCGTGGGGTTAACATTTAAAGTGGACACTGAGAGACAATTTCTGTTATAATCTAGCATTGTGGCTGCTTGGATTTTTAGAGGGAATGCTTTCCCCCAATATTTGTTCTTAGCAGTAATTCCTGAAAATAAAGCAGAAGGTATATTTATCAGCATCACATATTAAATCTGGAATGTCACTGAAAATGTCTTGTGAAAAAATGACTGCATAGTGGCAGTACCTCTGCCCCAATCTACTCCCTTTGCACCACTCTGGCAGCTCCAATGGAACAGAAACCTCCCCTGCTGGGGATAGCCCTCCTGTGGGAGAGTCCTCAGCAGCTGTAAAGCTGGCAAAAAAGGCTCTTAATGCCTCCCTCTCCACAGCTCCCTGTGCAGGAAATGAACAGACAGCTATCCCCAGATACTGTATAGTCCCTAGGGTACCCATACCTGCATGTTGGTGTCGGTGTATTCTCAGTGCATGAACAACTATAGGTATAACAAATACATTTACCAAAAATAAATTTGCAATTAAAATACATTATAAATCAAATTTACATACTATTCATGACAGAAATGTTAGCAGACTCTCTATGAGATAAGAGCTTTATTGTACCTCTTAGACACAAGGGACCAGGAGTTGCCAGTAGCACAGACTCTTGGTCGCACTTCCCCTCGGACACCTATCTCTTACGAATGTACAATATGTGCTTGCCTCTGTGACTGGCTGGTTCAGCTAGTGGAGGGACTGGTGGACCTCTGCCTCCTCCCTGGTCACTTTGGGCTGGCTAGCCCTGTAGTCCTTCCTTATAGGAGTTCAAGGATGCAGTTCTCCCCAGTCACTGCACAGGAAGCAACTGGGGGAGGGTCCTTGAGCCCTGCCACTCCTGCAGATTTGCTCAGATAAAATCTATTTGTAAATCTTTTATGTACGTAAGTGAATGAAGCATTGATCGCTCAGGCCTCAAAGTAGAAAAAGTTCTACATGTCTTCTGAAAGTTACAATGTACTTATCCTTTGTTTGGGTAAGTTCAGTTCCATGAATAAACGGTACCCAACTGCAAGATATACAGTAAGGTTGCTTATTTACAGAGCCTTACTGCTAAGACTATAAAGTAACAGTTTGAATACAGAGTGTTGATTTTGAGTCACTGGAACCTCAATATAAAAATACTCCAGCTTTATTGGGGTCCTAGTCACGGGATACAATATAACCTAGTGAATTGGTAACTGCATTATCTGAAGCTTATCCATGTTTCTTCTCATACTTGTTGTCTAGGGAGAACCATCTCTACACTTATTTGGTTATGGTGTGCAATGTGTTATTTTGTTTTGTACAAGTAACTGAAATCTCATCCTATAGCTCAGAAAATGTGATTGCATACAAGATGTTGAAGGCCTAAGGGAAGTTTTGAACAACTGAGCGTCATTATTAGGATTTTGCTGCAGAAGTGAGACATGATCTGATATCTTTTCCAGCAATGTCACAGAGACATCTGACAAGCTGACTGTGAATTTCAGAGGCATTATCTATAAAACGCATTCACACACTTACCACTGTGGATATGAGAACATTCAAAGACTTTGCCAAATATTTGTATAGAGAGCTTTCTGTAGGCTATGTATCTATGTAGACTCATATGTTATTCTACATCAAGGTGCTGTAATATACACATTGGCCACAGATCTGCCAATTTCAGATGGTAGTAACTTATGAGTTTGGCTAAAAATACCTCTGTCTGATCCACAGTTATGAACATGGAAAATGGCTAACCTGGTAATGTATGGTTTTAGAATGATGGAATAATTCAGGCACCTCAGTTCCTTATCACAGAAGCTGCTAGCAGACCTTTTTAACATATGTCATTCAACATATTAGATCTGTGAGGATCTGAGGGAAGACTGATGAACCTTAGAGTCAGGGCCGGCTCTAGGATTTTTGCCGCCCCAAGCAAAAAAAATATTGGCCATCCCCTCCCCGTTTTTTTCTTGCCTCCCCCACCCCCGGCCCCGCCTCAACTCCGCCCCTTCCTAACCCCTTCCCCAAATCCCCAGCCTCACCTCCTCCCCCGCACGTGCTGCATTTCCCCCACCCCATTGCTTCCTGTGGCCCCCCCTGCAACCCCCCATCCTAGCTCACCTCCGCTCCACCTGCTCCCATGAACATGCCGCCGCTCCACTTCTCCCCACTCCCTCGCCTAAGAGCGGTTCCTGTTCCTCTACCCTCGTTACTTCCTGCGCCCCCCCTCGCCCTAGCTCACTGCCGCTCCGCCTGCTCCCCTGAAGGCACCGCCGCTTCGCTTCTCCCCACTCCCTCGCCTAAGAGGGAGTGGGGAGAAGCGAAGCGGCGGTGCCTTCAGGGGAGCAGGCGGAGCGGCAGTGAGCTAGGGCGAGGGGGGGCGCAGGAAGTAACGAGGGTAGAGGAACAGGAACCGCTCCCCACCCCAGCTCACCTCCGCTCTGCCGCCACCACTCAGCTTCTCCCCCTCCCTTCCTGGCGGCATGGCCGATGCCAGAATGCTGCCCCTGGAAGTGTGCTGCCCCAAGCACCTGCTTGTTTTGCTGGTGCCTAGAGCCGGCCCTGCTTAGAGTGTTGCATGAGTTACTGGACCAACATCAGAAGTGAATCTAAAGGAGTCTAAGCTCTTTCTATTCAAACCTTCTTCATGTACTCTGCCTGTTATTTACACTAATATAGCCTTTCTTAGAAGGAATTAGACCCACAGTTACTTACTGGCATGTCCTTAACCCTTTACACATCATCTTTTTTATTGACCCACGCTGTTTTAGGGGGCCTGAGATTTTCAAACCTGAGTTATGTGACTGAATCCCATAGTTGATATTGAAAATCTCAGACATGAAGACACAAATTACATGCTAAAATAACTAGAATATCTTATGCTGCCATAGACTCCCCTCTAAATTTGGCATAATTGAATTGATTGCCAAACACAGTCCAGCTGTCTCAGACATGCTGCTTTTATGAGAAGCCTGCACAAAAATGTTCACCAATAAAATTTTAGCTCCTTCCCTGCTCTCAGTTGCATAAATAGTATATTATTAAAAAAAAAACTTTGCAACTGATAAAATACAGCAAAAATATTCCGTTCTATTTCAGACTAACTATACCCTTAAAACAAGATTTTGCTTGAGTGTCTCCCTGAGCTGCTGACGGGAACAAACATGTAAACTTAGAAAACATGGCAGGAAAAAATAGTACAGAAGACGGTGTTTCTCTCTGATGTCTGTTATTGACAGCCCACATACAAAACACTTAAAAGCACTCAGACACTTATTTTGTGTCCATTTTTAAAGGGTTTAATGAAACATATATAAACTGACATTTTTAAACCTACACTGGGATATAAAACCCAAAGCTGTCAGTTCTTTTTTTCAAATCAGTGGGCAACAGTTTTCCACTATATGCCTCAAACTTATAATGTCAACATATAATGAAACCTATTTACAGCCACTAAAAGGATTGTTGTTTTTCTGCCTAACAGGTGGCTGGATAATAGTGCAATTAATATGGAGGAACTGTAGTTAGTACTGAGATTTTACTCAGGACAGATCTACTAGAACATATAACCACAATTCATAGGTGACTTTTCTACATATTTCACTCTATATTCTATTTTGTACTATTGCAGTATGTAACACTGCATTGTAAAATAAAAACCTAGAGCTTTGATCATTCTAGACAGAGCCTTTTTTTTCTTCTAAATTCTGACTGGCTTGAATGATAGCAGGTAATTATTTATATTCCATATAACAGCAGTTCTAAAGCAGGTAGTAGATTAGCACAAACTCAAACCAGCCACGCTTTCAGAAGACAAAGTGGACGGTATATTCCATTCCACAGATCTCTGTATAAAAGATTTGCCCTACTTGTATATTTTTAAAAGTGTAAGTAATTTTTAAAAAGTTACTTTTTGCATCTGTTATTGCAGGATAGAAAATACGGCCCTGATCCCACGAAGACTTATACACATTCTTAACTTTACATAGTGAGTAGTGCCACTTAATTTATGGAATTCTTTACAGGACTGGGGCCTAAAAGGCTTTGATTATGAAATACTGAGACAGCTGCCTGAACAATGCAGAGTGAAGAAGAGAAAAGGGGTGTTTGGAATACAAATCTAGAGCTGGAGCTGACTTTTGGAGATGGGTCCTATGTTGACAAAGTTCTGAACCAACCTGCCCGATCCAAATAACACATACTTTTGGGAGTGGGGAGGAGCAGAGGCAGCATGTTCAAAATCTGCACCTGAATTTTGCAGGGAGGGGCCCATCCCTAGAAATATTTTAGCCCCTGAGTTTGGAAAGCATCCTTATTCAGGATAGCATGTAAGCAAGCACATGCTTAAATCCAACTGAAGTAAAAATGGGATTTAAGAACATGTTTAAATTTCAGCAAGTGCTTAGCTGCTGTCTTGTACAAGTATGGATGTAAGCACTTGTTTAAGTACTTTCCTTGAATTGAGGATTTAGGCCCTCTAAGGTATTTATATTAAATTAGGAACTTGAATACCACCTTTGAGGATCAGGGCCTTCCGACTCCAGTCTTTTGTTCACTAGGGGTTCCATCCAATGCTTATACATGTGAATAATTTTACTCAGAAGCATAATCCTATTGGTTTAAATAAAAATACTTACCTGAGTAAAATTACTCACCTGCTTAAGTGTTTGTATCAGCCCCTAGGTTAGCATGATACAACTACTGCTCTTCAAAGCTGCACTCAGCAACTCTTTATGAAGTAGATCTAAATTATATACATGGTGCGTGTTCCATACTTATGCGGGGAATATATTCCCGCACATATAATCCCAGCAAATCCTGCGGCTGGGAGGATTTGTAACCTGACAAACGCCACGTCTCATCATCACAGGATCTGCCTGTGCCAGAGGGTGTTTATCAGCCGGGAGGCTTCCCTCTCCTTCCAGCTGCATATATATACATATTGAAACTAGTTAAACACAGGCTGAGTCACGGGAGGGGAGCGGGGCCGGGGATGGTAGAAAGGCTCCCGCCACTGAAGCGATTCTCCGGCGCTTCTTGCAGGCAGCTCAGCGACCAACCCTGGAGCGGTGGGTGGCTTGTACGCCAGCCCGGAGGAAGCCCGCTAACCCGGGCTCCCCCGCGCCGCCCGCACCCCTCCCCTCTTACTTTTCTCCCCCTCAGTCACTGGTAACAGCTGTCAGTGGGGTGAGGGTGCATTGATCTCCCCGCCCCCCCATGCAACCCAAGCGCGAAAGCGCTGTACCTGCAGCAAAGGCGACTTTGCAGAGCGAGCCCCGCACTTGAGACTCGCGGCCGCGCCAGACGCGGGCGGGAGCAGAGCCGCTGTCCGGTCCCAAAGCCCCCAGGCGCTTCCAGCGGCTGCCGAAGCGGACAAGGCGGAGCTGAACCACCAGGGGAGCCTCGGCCGCCGGCAGGTGCCCGGGAGCCAGCGCCGAGCGAGGCAGGCAGTGCCCCCGCCCCCACCCTGTGTGGCAGCTCGGGTGCGGGGCGCACGCATGGCGCCGGGCAGCCAGCCCAGCAGCGGCGGGAGGAGGAGGACGGGCGGCTGCGGGCACTGAGCGGGAGGGGAGTTTCTCGCGAGCGGCGGCGGAGGGAGGGAGAGAGGGAGAGGGAGCGGGAGCCTCCCCCGCCTCTCCCCCTCCCCGCGCGCAGAGTCGCACTCGGCAGCATGTGCTGAAGTGCCCAGCAGCGCCCCGAAGAGGAGCCCAAGTTGTGCTCTGCTGCGCCCAGCAGCACGGAGCCTGCCCGCCCCGCTCCCCGGGCGGCCCCGCGGCAGGGGCTCCCCCCCTCCTGGGGACGGAGAGGAGCCTTCCCCCGGCCGGGGCTGCTCCCAGAGGTGTGATGTGGCTCTTCGGAAAGTGACAGCCGGAGGAGGAGCAGCAGCAGCCCCGGCTCCCCGCTGCCTCCCATGCCTGCGTGGCCCCACGGCGGGGCGGCGGCCCCGCGGGAGGAGCCGGGAGAGGCGCTGCTGTGATGGCCCTGGACGAGAAGCGGGAGAAGAGCGCGTCCTTCACCCCCATGATGATCGAGGAGGACGCCGCCCTGCGGAACGGCAGCAGGGGGCTCTCGGGCCAGTGGGCGGACGCGGTGGGGGTGAGACCCCGCACCACGGAGCGGCACATCACGGTGCACAAGCGCCTGGTGCTGGGCTTCGCCATCTCCATCCTGGCGCTGCTGGTGGTGACCATGATCGCGGTGCTGCTCAGCGTGCGCTTCGAGGAGTGCAGCACAGCGGCCGCCGCAGACAGCCCGGCCCGGGCGAGCGGCAACGGGAGCCTCCCGGGGGCTGCCCGGCTCAACCACGACGCCGGGGAGCCTCCCGGCCGCCAGGAGGAGGCGCCGGGCGAGGAGGAGGAGGAGTGGCAGCGGCGGCGGCAGCCGCCGCCCTGGACCCAGTTGCGCCTACCCCGGCACCTGAGACCCCTGCACTACAACCTGATGCTCAGCGCCTTCATGGAGAACTTCACCTTCTGCGGGGAGGTGAACGTGCAGATCGAGTGCCTGAACGCCAGCCGCTACATCGTGCTCCACGCCCACCGCGTGCACATCGAGGCCGTCCAGGTAGCCGAGGACAAGCTCTCCGGCGCCGTGCGCGTCTCCAGCTTCTTCCTCTACCCGCCGAACCAAGTCTTCGTGGTGGTCCTCAACCGCAGCCTGGAGGCGCAGAGAAGTTACAACCTCAAGATCATCTACAGCGCCCTGATCGAGAACGAGCTGCTGGGCTTCTTCCGCAGCTCCTATGTGCTCCACGGGGAGAGAAGGTACGGCTGCTCCCCCATAAACCTCACCCACCCCATCACCGGCATGTGCTTCCATAGAGGGGAGAGGGCCAAGGGCTGCCCTAGCTGAACGCCGCAGGTGATAGATACCCCGTTATCCTCAGTCTCATAATCTGCAGCCGCCCACAGGGGACACCCCCTGACCCATGATGGGCAGCTACCGGTGTCACTCTCCCCTTAGCCTCAGTCTCCTATTTCTAACCATGGATTTAACATAACTAGAAAAACAGTCTCTAGGGACCACACCCTTAATAAAGCACCGCTAGTGGGGCAAGGAGTTTGCCGGGAACTCCTCTTTGAAAGCGGCGGGAGTGTTACCTTAAATGTTCAAGGTGGTGCCAAATTACAGTTAACTTCTGCAAGCGCTGCCGTGGGAGTGAAATGCATCAGTCAACTCCCCATCGCCCGTTGTCCTCGAGAAGCCTGTCAGTGGCCGGGACAGGATCCCTGAGGTTAGACGTAACCAAAACGTGACAGCAAAATCGTTACTAACTTTCCACTTAAAGAAGAGGGAGTTAGGCTGGGCGCTAGGACCTGGTACGATACAGCTCTGAGTCGCGTTCTCAAGTGTATGCAGTTCTTTTCATGCTGTAGATGTTGCCACTGACGTTTCTACCCTTTAGATGCTTTGATTAGGAGATGCAGTTGAGAGAGCAAGTCTGCTCTGACGTGACCATTATCTAGAGCACTGAGCAGGGATTCATTTTAATCCTATACCTGACTTTCATGCTAGGGTCCCCTTGCCCTGTAGCTTGCTGATTGCCAGTAAGGAGAAGTGAGTGAATAATTAGCATATCAGAGAGCTTTGCGCGCTTCTGTTAGGCAGTAAGGCTGGTTATATTTCCAGAGAGCCAGTCCTGCACCGTACTCGGGCTAAATTCCCATGAGCCACTGGCAGTTGTGGCTGAGTAAAGACTGCAAGCTCAGGCATTTTTGTATTACAGCTGTTCTGGTCTTCCCCCCTCTTTTGAGGAATGGTCCCTCTACATATAATTTGTTCAGCAAGTCCTAGGGTCTGGTGATGAGAGATGCTGAGTATTTGCAGTTCCTGTGGAAGTAGGAGTTACCATTGTTTCACCTTATCTCCCCCAGTAATGTCCAGGGGAGTTACAGGTACTCATAATCCATGCTCTAATTTTAAAATAAAGGAATAATTAGGAAAATCAGCAAAGAGATAACAGAGAAAACGCAAAAACAAGAAAAGAGAGACTTTTTTTGAGATTTTTCTAAATCAAGGTATCACTGAGATGCTTCCAAGGAAAGTTTCACTGATTCAGCCAGCCTACTCTATCACAGTATATTCTGGGAGAGCATGTAAGTTTTATCATTCAGACAGGTTCCCAAAGCAGTTATATCCTAATAAAATGCAGGCTACTTACTCAATAGTGCTTACTTGACAAGAGTGAACTACTTACTGGGTATATTTTCATGTTAGTTTAATCATGTTTTAAGGTGAATGAAACATTCAGTCTGTATGCTCACAGCTAAACACTCTAGTAGGTATAGCATAGATGATTAAAATGCATCTTTATATAGTTATTTCTTTATTATGAAAACAACAACTGTTCATCACTTCCAACATATAAGAAGTGTCTTTGAGCAGCTAGGGATTGGACAAGTTGAAAGAATAATCTTTCAATTGCATCATAAAGTAAAACATAATAGAAAGCTCACCTGTAGAAAATAAGTCTGTTTAATAAATACTTTCTGTACCAAACTAAAATATGTTTATATAACAGAGCCTCCTTACCTATTTTTTAAAAATAGCATTTTGTGCATTACAATAGGACTTATAAGTTTGTACTGTTGTTACCTACGTGATTGCATTTTATTCAGAAAGCTTGAAGCAATCTTTTAGGGCCTCATTTGGCTGTCACTTTAGTCCATTCACTTCAGCTGAGTTACTGCATATTAGGTTCTAGTCTCTGCTTAAAAGTTTACATAGCTAAGTCTGTAAGGGGTGTGAAAAATCTACACCCCCTGAGTGATGTAGCTATGTTGACCTAACCCCCAGTGTACGCAACTAGGTCCACAGAAGAATGCTTCCATCAGCCTAGCTACCGTCACTCAGGTAGGTGTTGTTTCTACAGCAATGGAAAAAACACATCTATCAGCATCGGCTGTGTCTACACTGAGGGGTTATGCCGGCATAGCTATGGCACTGTAGCTATGTAGTATAATCCCTGTAATGTAGACATGTAGAGCCCTGCAAATCTGTGGATATCCGATTTATATCTACGGACCATGTTTGTGGATCGCAGATCAGATGCAAATATACAAATTTTGTAGCCACACATGGCTCTATAGACATAGCCACCAATGTTATTGAGAGTGGAATCAGTCCTTTATTCGCTGTTTTCACATGATAATAGATGTTTTATTATTATTATTTAATTACTGTAGTGCTTAGTAGGCCCGGACATCAATTAGGACCTTATCGTGCTCTGTGCTGCAAAAACAGAACAAAAAGAGAGTTCCTACCCCAAAGAACTTACAATCAAAGTAATAAAGAAAGCGGGCCTGACTTCCTGATAGTTATGTTACCAGGGCTCCCAGAATTAACTTATTTTTAAGCTGTCATAGAAAATCCTAGTTACAGATTCTCTCTCTTTAAACATAATCATTTCTTTGATATTGCCTGCTGAGCAAAGAGTTTACATGAGGGATAGTAGGCCAAAAAAGTAAGGAAGACAGAAAAAGGACCTCCCCAATTCAATTATGTCAACATCCCCCTTATTAAAACATGCTTTTGTTGGTGATGATTGTAAACTGACTGGTGTTAGAATCCCAGGGAGGATTAGCGTTACAGCTGTGTGATTTGTCATCAAACCAAAGTAAAATGGCACTTTTGCAGAGCTCAGTTGTAGAAAAGGATGCTGCTTTTTACCTGATTAAGGACTGTGGCTGAAGTAATCAGCATTCTTCTAGTTTGTTCAGAATCTTTGATTCTGTAACAAATGAAATGTTGTAAAGGAATTCACTTTACTACATAAATAAATGAAAAAGACACAGTTCACATAATTATCTCGCTTCTGAACATTTTAGCGTTGTTGAAAATAATTAAAGGAAACTTAAATATACAATATAATATTTCAAAAGAGTAATTGTAGCACAGTTATAATACTTTTGGACCAAGTATGATCAAGTATTTACAGTCAAATGATTGTTAGAAGCAAGAGAGTTTGACACACAGTTATATAATATATAGTACTCTACTCTCCTACCATGATTATTCAGATCATGAATCATCTCTACTGTAAATACACTTCATTGACTTCATTGGCTTTATACTACTTTACACAAGCTGAGAATCTGGCCCAATATAATTGGGTCAATGAAATTATGCTTATTTATAGCAGTTTAGGACCCTGCTCATTTTATGTTTGGTTTAATAGAATATGTATTTTAAAAGTGTAACCAAAACTTGTTATAGTTTCAGGTGTTTAATAGAAGTACTGCTTTTCTTTTTGAAATGTCACAAGCTTAATGACTCACTGTAATATATATATATAAAAAATACACACTAAACAATGGGATGTCTTTGTTCAAAATGTGTTCCTGCAAAGTAGTAATTTGCATTTTGATTAATCTGCTTTTCAAATGAAATATGTATAGCTGTTTCACAAGTGTGAAAGTTAGACCAATTTCTACTATAGCATATGATAACATTGCTTCTCTTAAGTTATGTGGAATCTTGATGTTCCAGTAGACCTTTGCCTTAACTTTTTGACATCCTTATATTTGATTGAAAAGTATAGCAACATCACTGGAGTAGTGGTTGCTGTAAAAGGACTGTAGACATAATTTTTCACTCATGTTGTACATGAGAGGGGAATAGCTCTGGTTAACTGTGCGACTTCACAAGCGCAACAAGGCTTTCATAGATGGTTTTACTGTTTCTCCTCCCTCCCTTAGATAGAGGAGGAAATCAGTACACTTAATTTTTGACTCCACGGATGAAAGCCATAAATCTGTCGGAAATGTTGGCAGTACTATGAAAATGTTAACTTTCTCACTGAAGTTATTGTACCTTTAATAAAATGCTAAAATGAAAATGAAATGATACAAAATATTTTTCGTATCATGCACTGTAATTTATTGGCAGTATCCAACAAACATTAATGCATAGTTTCTGCAGAATGTTCTAATAACTGAGGTGATTATTTAACTCCTGCATAAATGAAATGAAATCAATTCCTTACCACTTTCAGACAAAACAAACACATTGATTCCTCTTTCTTATAGCAACCAAGATGTCAAAATAGACGAGTTGTTGAGGAAACGCACGTCTTTCTTTAATAGATGAGATGGAATTAAAATACCTGCAAATTACTGTCATGGGGATGGTGAATAGACAAGCTGTGAGGCTTTCATTCCTGGAAGTATAACTTTTGATTGTGATATTTCTGGGAATTATAAGATAAAAATGACAGTGCCCAAGGAAGATATGTAGAGAGAGAGGTGGCAAAACACCCGAGCTATTCTATGATCTCTGTACGCTAGAGAAATTCTGCATGTTTATCTCATTTCTTTGTTCTTTAGGAGAAAATGTATACATTGTTTTATATACAAAGTCAGTTTAATCTTCAGGGATCTGAGAAATTTCAACTGGGTTTTTTTTTTTTAGTATAACATAGGAGTCCAGATACCATGGTGATGGGCACCTTTTAAGTGCATGTATAAATATCATTGTTTATTATTATTGGTAAAGTTTGGCATATTTACAATATTGTATTGAATATAAAGAAATATACAGTCATGCACATCTTGCTATTTAAAAAAAACACAATATAGAATTTATCAGTAGTTTATATTAGACTAAGAGATTATTTTCCATTCCCTAAAAGATCTCATTGATACTCTCTTAATATTCTTTAGATGCTAGTCTGTTGAAACAGTGTTTCCTCATTTAGACATTGTCAGAATGAGTGTAGAATTCCCTGAGCATGCATTTACCTGTGGGTCTGAGCTCATTAAAATTGTTAATTAGAGAAGAAAGTTCATTAGTCCTAGCTTTACTAACAACAAGCTCAAATCCTGCCTTCCATGTTAACTCAAAGTTCCTGTTGAATATCTTGGGTACTGTAGGTGTTCAAAGAATTCAGAATTAGGCCCATTTTAAGCAAGTGGACTAAATGAGGCAAAGTAAATTTCTTTATTGGTGATGTAAATCCAGAGTAATGTAATTGAAGTCAATAGAGTTTATCTGGGTTATTATTGGTGTAACTGAGAGCAACACTTGACCCTATATTTGGCTACCTTATGCATAAATCTGGATTTACTAACCCCTCATGCATTAATAATGAGACAAGAAAGCCATAATACAGTGAACTCCTTCCAAATATTCAGTAATTTTTAACCAAATAAGACATTGATTTTTGGATGAAAGACTGATAAGAAAAGTCTGACTGACATAAGAGGCGCCAACCTTTTACAAGATTAGCTGTTATGAAAATCAGTCATAATCTCACTGTGAAACATCATATTTTACATGACTGCATATTTGTTTATTTGAAAAGTAACATACAGTATTAGGCTTAATTCTATTATGGTAAGAAAAAAGTGTCATAAAACTGCCAGTAACTTAATTCTGTGATGCTCTTATAAATGCGCTAAACCAAAAAGTCAAAAAGCTCAGTCAGTAAATACACACTTTAAGTTTTAGTAAGGTACTTATCTTACTTTTGCTCCATCAGAATTACAGAAAATCATGTTGCAGAATAGTACTCTATTTTAAGTTGAAAAGATTACAAGGGCTTTCCACTGTTTTTGTTGGATCAAATAGATATCTACCCACAAAAACCCCTTATCTTATAGTTAAGGTTTCTCAAGGGCATTTCCCATCAACACATTCATTAAAAATCCGCAAAATGACTAGTTAAGAAAACGTTAGCATTCAAACCAGCCACATATGTCCTGTCTTTACAGTCACATAGCCAGTCAATATTCATATTACTATTTGACATGCCATGACACCATACTGCCATCCCACTCATAATCCATACATGTGAAATATAAAGCATACCCTGAAAATGTAAACGTAGGTTCTGTTCCTTCAAAGAGACCAACATTGATTATTTTTTCCCTGAATGTAGGTGTAAGGGTCTGCGCACAAGTGTTCCTTTGCAGGATCAGGATCTAAGTCTATACAGTATCAAAGAAAAGACACTTGTATGTGTGGCATTATTAAAATGTATAGGTCTCTTTTTCTGTACAACATATTTCAAATGCCTTTTTTTCTTTAAGATATCTGTCGCCTCTTAAAGTGATTGTTTTTCTTTCATGAAATTTATTGGGAAAAGACTGAAAAGCATCCTTACTTGTAGAGGTTGAATTGCTTGCTTAGGTATGTAACCTTGCAAAGCCCACATAAACAGAATGCATCTGATTGGACTTCTGTAGTTACAACGCTAATAGATTGTTGTGCGATTCGAAGAGCTACATGCAATTAATACACAAATAATCAGCAGTGGAAAATAATGATCCTCTGGGGTACGCTAAGTGAACATATATTATTATGTCCAAAGAAAGGGAGAATTTTCTTATCAGTATTTGAAACCACAGTGAGATCCCTGAAGGTCATTAAATCCTAGATTTAACTGAAGACTGTGCTTATTTGTTTTACGTTGCAGACCAATATTGGTTACCTTTTTCATATATTGCTGAACAAAACTGTAGTGGCAGAATACAAAGTATAAATAGAAGAGAGAGTATTTTATTGAATATCAGTGTGATGTCTGTAAAGTTGTTTCTAGCAAATATGTGGCTCATTATATTACATGGATTGCATTATAGTACATGTGAAGAGAATTTATGCCAAGAACAACTACATCAAAGCAGAATTATTAGGATGAGAAGTTTGTAGTACATGGATTGTACTTTGCTGCTGCTAAGAGTTTAGTTGTGTTTATTTTGGTAAACTACCGTATTTTAGCAATATCATGTAGTATGTCCATGACTCAAGCACTGAACATAGTCAATCAGTAATGTCTTCTTTTTCTTTTTGTTTGTGTTCCAGATTCCTTGGTGTTACACAGTTTTCTCCTACTCATGCCAGAAAAGCCTTTCCTTGCTTTGATGAGCCCATCTACAAGGCCACTTTCAAAATCAGCATCAAGCATCAAGCAACCTATTTATCTTTGTCCAATATGCCAGTGGAAACTTCTGTTTTTGAAGAAGATGGATGGGTTACTGATCACTTTTCGCAGACCCCTCTCATGTCCACGTATTACCTGGCCTGGGCAGTATGCAACTTTACATACCGGGAGACTACCACTAAGAATGGGGTTGTAGTAAGTATATTTAATGCTACACCTTTGGGTTCTACTTTGTTTTTAGAAAATTCTAGCTTTTTGTAAGGAAACATGATGCCAGCAGTGCTTAGAATACTTGCTTGTTTAACACTTATCAGGTTTCTTGATTATTTCAGAATAATGAGCCTTTGCTCTGTTTTTAGCTTTTCATGATGTTTTGGCATGTCTGATACATTTCAGACTATGCTACTTCACCAGGACAAGTTTCCTGAGAAGACTTTAAGCCTGTAAGTACATTACTGTATTTAGGCTTGATTTTTTTCCTGAAGTTTTCTTTTTGAACTTTTCTCTGGCCTTTTCAATTTAACAATCAGAGTTATGTACAGAGAGTGTGCAGTAATACCAATGTCGTTTCAATGACCATCCTTCAGTACTGATACATACTTTGGTGTGCTGTCTGCAGGCACAAAGTTGTGGAAATGCACTTTCCTGCTTAAGTCACGCTTCTAGCAAGAGATCTTTCCCGCACTCCTCACTTGGAGTCTCAGGTTGAAGGAAACAGTTTTGAGAGTTGTGATTTCTGATTATGACATGGTTGCTTGAGCTGCTGCCTTTTAAAAAAAATCCTTTGTCAGTTTTGTTTACAAATATCAAGTACAGCAGAACTGTATCACAAGCCAAAATATACATGAGAAATTCTGTCAGCTAAATAGATTTCAAAATACTGTCAATTTAGATTTTCTGTTGGATTTGCAGAAAAATTGCTCACTCTTGCCAAACTAATCTGCATAACAAAAAGAGATTCAGCGTTTAAAAGCAGAGGGCTAGATTGGGGCCCAGGTAGGGGTGAGCACCACTCACAGTCTATGGGGACCAGGTTGGGAGGCCTGAGAAGTGTGAGCCTCCTGGCCTGAGGGGGAGTACTGCCACCCCAAGGATGGGGTGGCAGGGGGACATGGGCCCGCCCAACTCCACCGCGTCCCAGCCCAGGGCCCTAACGGTGCTGAAGTGATCCGATCCTGTATCAGGCCAGCTCTCGACCAGACTGTTGCCTGGTTTCCCTGAGTTGCTTCGTATTCCTCCCCCTTGGGTGTACCTTTGTCCAGGGGTTGTCCTCAAACTCCCTGGAATACACTGCCAAGGATAGTAGCGGCAGTTCCTCAGCGTCAGAAGTGGCAGGGCTCTCTGGAAGCTCAGGCTGGTCTCTGGGGCAGCAATGGTTCTCCTTGGCGTCCCACTCCAGCAGCAGGGAAGAAGCATCTGTCTCCTTTGGCAGCTCCCTCCTCAATCAGCCTTTTATACTTACCCTTCCTGTTCCGCCCCTCTGCTTCCGGTGTGTGGGGTGTGGCCCTCCTGGCTCCACCCACCAGGCGACTTGCAGCATTCCCTCCGCGTCTGGGTCTGAAGGAGGCCATGCCTCCTCGTTAGAGCACCCCTGTTAGCAGTCTCAGCAGAGAGGACAAGGACTGAACAGCCAGGTATGCTGAGATGCTCTCTAAGCCCGGAGGGTGGTTCCACCTGTTCAATGTTTTTTCTCTTGCACTTGTCATTTATACTGCACCCATCTCTGTGGTATCTTAGTGCGTGAGAAGTGAGCAGACCTGAGGGACTGAGTTACACTGAATAATTCATTAAATACATTTAGATTCTTTTTCAGCTCAAGTAATATATGGGAGCTTGAGCACCTTCAGTTTATTTTTATTCACACTTATTGAACAAATCTTTCTGCATTTTTACGGTGTGGAATGATTGCAGATATTTCAGTTTTGAGCTGAATTATTTCTGTGTGATTGCTAAAATAAGCTGTGTTATTGTTTCTATACCCCCAATTTAAAGAGTCCACAGGCACTTCCAGGGTGCATTTAACATTTGTTTTTTCCAAACACTGGCACGTGCAAATTTAAAAGTTTCTCTTCATAACAATTTTGCCAGTAAAATAGAGTCACTGAAATGTTAATAGAAACTGTGCACAAAAGCATGACCAAAGCAAATTCACTTACAAACAGGAATGGATAGGCAAGGAAATTCATCTAGCGCTAGTGTTGAAGCACTTTCCCAATTTGAGGAATCTTGCTTTAACTGGCGCAACTTATGTGGTGTTTTTTCTGTGGATAAATAACTTCACTCCTCAAGTACTGTCAGTCCAGCACTTTACTGAACTCAATTTCAATTCACAAAACATCTGAAAAAATATTGTCTTTTTTCATTTGACAGCATTCAAATAAAGAAGATGCCTTTTCTGTTCTTATGGATCAGTCTTGCTGTACTGAACACTTTGTGGTTAGGATCAAGGGCAATTAAAACCCCCTAAGGAATAAAAGTTACATTAACAGCTGGCTTCATACTAAAAAAGGGATTAAGCATTAGTAGTTGAACCTCCCTCTGAAAGAATGACATTCCAATATCCAAATGCCTTTCAAGCCAGGTCAATGCACATGGCCTGATAATGGATTCTCTCACAGGTTTTAATTTAATCTTAAATAGAAATTAACTTTGAGTAGCTAAAGTAGCCCATTCCTAAACAATAAAATGAAAATTGTTACTAATTATGAAATGTCACTTATTACATGCACACACTCGCACATTTAGTCATCGTTGTACATTACAAAGACTAATATGCATTTGAAAACAAGGAATCAAGGGAAGCCAGGCTTTCAGGAGCACAGTCCAGTCCATGTGAGCAATTAGCATAAAAGTTCAGTCCACATGAGGCCTGACCAGAGTCCCTTCCAGAGCATGTTCGTCAGAAACAAAGTCATCTCTTTGGGTGTTGTAAGGCTGTATGATATAGTGATTGCATGCTTTGAGTTGCAAGGAAAAATACAGAAATTGAGGAGTTGCTTTTAAACCACAGTGAAGCCCTTTCTCTTCTTCTTCTGCCTAAGTGTATAATCCAGAAAAATCCACTAGAACAACCTTTAAACATTACATTCTCCACATACCTTGTTACTGTCTGAATTTTGTTAGATAATCACACACTTCCTGCTGGAAATTAGAAGAAATTTTTGAGCCATCAGAGCCGTGAGGATCTGGTATAGCCTTCCAATTGGCATTGTGGAAGCAAACAACTTCATTACTTTTAAGAGAGTGCTGGACAAATTTGTGAGTAGGAATGTGTATTGGGGATTGCTTGTGAAGGTAAGGGCAGGGCTGAGCAATGTCTAATGGAATTTTTAGGAACATGCTTCAGGGTTTTAGCTGGTCAGGAAGGGATCAGAAATGGCTAATGCTCTAAAGTGGCACTGACCATTCTTTTTCTCAGGTGTTTGGCTGGCTGGATCTTGCTCACATGCTCAGGGTTTAACTGATGGCCCAGATGTGGAGTTGGGAAGGAATGTTCCCTCAAGTCAGATTTGCAGTGACCATTTTTGCCTTCCTCTGCAGCATGGGATGTGGGTCACTTGCCAGGATTATCTCACTTAATGAGTTCCCTGCCACCGCAGGGGCCTTGGACACTGGTGCACCTCAGTCTCTCCTATTCTCTGCCAGTAACGCAATAATTTAATCTCCTGAGGGCTAATTTCAGTGTTGAGTTTAGTGTGTGGGTGCTGGATGATGTTGGTGGCTTGTGATATACCAGGGCTAGATGATCTAGTGGTCCCTTCTGGCCTTAAACTCTCTGACTGTATAACTATAATTCTCACAATATCAAATATACACTACTTACCATTTTTAAGGGGGAAATCCTGAGGTCTATTCAGGGCCATATTGCACCGTCCCTGACATTCCCATAAGTCCCTCCCTTCTTTGTTATTGTCTTGCCCCATCCCGTCAGTTCCTCGCACCTTCTTTTTCTTCTCTCTCATCCCTGTCATATTCTTTCTCTGTTCTGGCCACCTTCCCACTGCCTTTCACTCTCTCCTGTGCCCTCTTCTCCCCAGGCCTCTCTTTCTCTTTGTTCTTCCTCCTCAGTCATATAGACATAGCAACACACTCCCTCCTGCATACCACTCCCCAGCCACACTGCACTGACTCCCTTTCTCACTTCTCTCTGCCAGCTTCCTGCCCTTCACTCCAAGTGGAGGGGATGGGTAATTGTTTACAGACTGGGAAGTATCAGCTGGGGATATGGGTTCTTTTACAGCCGGGAAGGGAAGGTACCGGGAAGTTTTTCTTCCACACTGTTTGCTCATGGAGGGTGGGGAGGGTGGAGTCAGGGGCGCTGGAACAGGTCGGGCCAGGGGGCCATGGCTTCATCATTTTTAAAAGTGACCAGCAGATCATTTACTGGCTATAACGGTGAGCGACAGGGGGAGAGGGATGGAGAGGAGCGAGCAGAAGGTGTAGCGTTGGGAGAAGTGGTGTGGGAGCAGAGCCTCCGAGGGAAGCAGGGGCGGGGCCTCGGGGAGACAGGGCAGCACAGGGGTGTGTCCTCAGGAGGAAGGGGCAGTGCAAGGGGTTGGGGCCATGGTTCGGGGGCTGGTGGACCTTCCCTTTTTAAGGAGTTTCTGTCGCCCCTGGGTGAAGTACAGTCTAGTGGCTTACAAGTGCTTGAGTGACTGCTGCTCACAGGGGGACTGGGTATGGAGAGGAGCAGAGTGAGGAAAGAATGCAACTGGAATAGGGGAGGAGGCACTAGATAAATAGGAGCAGCACTGGGGCAGACAGGGAGAGAGAAGAGCAGTAGGAAGTAGGTGGGGATCTGACTAGTCAGTGAGGGTAGAGAGAACAGCTGTGGGAGGGAATTCAGCCAGGAGCAAGGAGTATGGCTCTTTTTGTGGTTGCCCCCACTCCCTTTCCACAACTATTCTGTTGTGGATCCTGACCAACAGGTTGGCTGAGGGGATAAGATGAGGTGTGAGTAGAGGTGATGAATTGTGGGGGCATGCATGGTCAAGTGTCCCTCCCAATATGGGGAGGCACCAGTTGTCTATGGGAATGAGCATGGCTTTGGGCAGACAGGCTGCTGGATTGCTATTTGGCTTCAGTGTAAAGTATTTCACTGTCCTCTTAGTGACGCCAGCTATGGCGCATCAGCAAAGAGCAATTTCACGTGACAGAAAACGGCTATCTAGGTAAGAAAATTTGAGATGAGGCATGCTGAAAAAAATGCTGCTCTGCTCTTGGGTTGTGCTACCTCACTGTATTACTGCCACTAGCTATAAAATAAACGATTGGTTAGTCACAGACATTATTTCAATAATACTGTATTATTCATAAACAACAAATAATGCCATCTTAATAAGGCGTCCTGCTTTCCCACGGGTTACTTTGTTAGTCATTAGCTGTTAGGAAAAAAACAGTACTCTAAACAGAACCCGATATCTATGGCATCATAAAATTCAATGTTTAACTTTCCAATGCATAAAACAGGAATTCCTTTAGATTTAAAAAAATGTTAATATTTTTATATAATAGCAATAACGACCTCAGGGTCAGGCATTTCCTATCAATTAATGACTTGCCTGGGTTAAAAGCCCGAGGCTTTGCCTTAGGCCCTCCTCTCCAGCTGGCAGTTATTAACTCCCAGAAAATGCCCTCTCCACCAGATATTATTGCTTTGATAATGATAAATAAATAATACAGCAAATGATTTTTCATGGGTGAGAAAATCAGTTACAGTTACAGCAGAGAGATCCAGTGGGCTGTCAACAGTAGAGCTGGGCCTGAACTCAAACCCCAGATTTACCCCTTTCTCAAACGTTGTTCAGTTCTTGACCTGAACTTTACCCCTGAACTTTAGGCCCATATTTAAACAAAAAATAACCTTTTATTAGCTCATCACTAACCACTGGGAGACCACACATGTATCAGATAAACATCTACCAAATTCAGGGCCATGAAAAACATGTCACGTGCTGTGAAATAAGGTCTCCCCCTGTAAAATCTGGTCTTTTGTGTACTTTTACCTTATATTATACAGATTTAGGGTGACCAGATGTCCGATTTTATAGGGACAGTCCTGATTTTGGGGCCTTTTTCTTATATAGGCTGCTATTACCCCCGTCCCGATTTTTCACACTTGCTGTCTGGTCATCCTTTACAGATTTCACAGAGGAGACCAGTGTTTCTCAAATTGGGGCTCCTGACCCCAAATGGAGTTACAGGGGAGTGTCAAGGTTATTTTAAGGGGGTTGCGGTATTGCCACCCTTACTTCTGCACTGCCTTCAGAGCTGGGTGGTTGGAGAGCGGCGGCTGCTGACTGAGGGCCCAGCTCCGCAAGCAGCAGCGCAGAAGTAAGGGTGGCAATACTATCCCATGCCATCCTTACTTCTGCGCTGCTGCTGGCAGTGGCTCTGCCTTCAGACCTGGGCTCCCGGCCAGCAGCCGCTGCTCTCCAGCTGCCCAGTTCTGAAGGTAGTTCAGCCGCCAGCAGCAGCGCAGAAGTAAGGGTAGCAGTACCACAACCCCTCCTACAATAACTTTGCGATCCCCTCCCCCCACAACTCCTTTTTGAGTCATGACCACTACAATTACAACACTCTGAAATTTCAGATTTAAATAGCTGAAATCATGAAATTTACAATTTTTTAAATCCCATGATTGAGAAATTGATCAAAATGGACCATGAATTTGGTAGGGCCCTACATATAAGCAAGGTATCTATGTAAGGTACCAGATTGATTTCTGAAAATTGGTAGCAATGCAGATTTTTAAATCCTAATCTTCCCATGTACCAGAGCACTAGTAGACCTGTGGTAGTATATTTGTTTATTCATTGATCTTCAAAAAATGTTTTTTTTTTCTCAAAAGGCTTTAATTAAAAAACAAAAATTTTATGACTGTGGTTAATAAACTTTTGTAAGCATGGTATATGTAATATTGAAATAAAAATACACACACACACAGGTCCTTGTGTCTTTTTACTGATTAATACTGAGTGATTATAAAACAACAATAAAAAGGGCTTGCTGCTGCATACAGTTTCTGCCAGGTGTAGTACTTGCTTCCGTAAGTAGTTCTGTTAACTTAAATGGGATAGAGCCCTAAAACATTAATAACACAAGGAATTGTAATCCTAGAAACTTTACCACATCCAGTTTTGTCCACTGTTTTATTTCATGCAGGTATATTTAAAAAAGACTGTTAGTACATTAATTTTTAAATAAGAAACGGGCTAAAAAAATTCCTAAGCCATGAACAAAAAGAAACCTCTGATCAGCACCCATACTAAACTGAATATGCAAAGGCACCCTTTAAAAAACATAAATTGCAAACTTGTAATCTATTGTTATTGATTTCTGGTTAAATTTGCAAGTTGAATGCACCAGGAAAGTACTGTACATGTATAGTGCTTACTCTTTTAAAAAATCGCCTGGGTCAGCAATTGTGGCACATGCAGTATTTAAATGTGAAATTTATTTTATTAACATAAATTCTCTGCTGCTTTCTGAAATAAATGTCATTGAATAGAAAGACTCACGAAAAGGAAACTGTGAAATTCCACTTTTTATTTTTGGCAGCCAAGACCAGCTGCTCTATGGGATACGAAAGGTATGTTGCATTAAATCCTGTAGCAATGCAAATAGTAGCAAGAAAAGTTTGTGACAAACACAGATCAGCTTCCCAATTCAGGATAGGCTTTACCTTTACAACTGGCCCTTAATAAGGGGTGGCATGTGGCACACCACCACTAGGAGCAGACCAGAGAATGGATTGAAACTCATCCACAATTCTTTCCCTGTTTCCCCTTCCTCTGTGGAGAGTGGAGTAAATTATTTCACCTCACTTAATGGGCCAGTTTACTCCCCTCTGTGTACCTGGCCATCTACTCTGGCTGGTGAGTAGTGGGGGCGGAGCCAGAACACCTTCCATTTCCCACCTTCTCCCTGTCCATTTACTCACAAAGTGTAGAAGAGAGTCCCTGTTTTCTCCACCTCTGGAGTCACAATCTGAGCATGAGAGCAAGTTGTGGGGGCCTTATTCCCTGTTGTTCCATTGTGAAACTGGGTAAAGGCTGTGACTGCAGATGGGCAAAATTTTTCAACTGAACCAGTATTTGGTGAAAAATGCAGATTCAGTCACACTGAAATATTTCATGAATTCACATCAATTTCATTGAATGGTTTTGTTCAGAATTTTTTTTAGAAAATAATGAAATGCTTTGTTTCAACATTTCCAAAATGTTGAAAACTGTTTCAAATTTTTTATTTGAAATGACTTTTTGTTTGGAAATTTCCTCTTATTAAAAAAAATTAAGACATTAAAAAAAGCTCAACATCAAAATGAAATGTTTCATTTCAGGTCCAATACAATGTTTGTTGAACCCAAAAGGATTTTTTGTCTACTTTTCAGTTTGCTGAAAATTTGGAAAAATTTGGTTTTTGGTTCAAACCAGAATTATTTTATTTTCTTGATTTTTTTTTTTCAGGACTGACAGCAAACTGAAAAAAATCTATTATTTGCCCAGGCCCAGCTGTGAGAATATTGCTCTCAGTAAAACGCAAGCATTTTGGCTGTGGGTGTATCATACTATGCCTTTGCTATACTGTGTCCCTTTATGCTTCCTTAGCTCTTTTATATTCTACTGAAGTACCAAATTATTTGACATCACTCACTTATTATCTAAGGTAGGCATCATAGAATCATAGAATCTCAGGGTTGGAAGGGACCTCAGGAGGTCATCTAGTCCAACCCCCTGCTCAAAGCAGGACCAACCCCAACTAGATCATCCCAGCCAGGGCTTTGTCAAGCCTGACCTTAAAAACCTCTAAGGAAGGAGATTCCACCACCTCCCTAGGTAACCCATTCCAGTGCTTCACCACCCTACTAGTGAAAAAGTTTTTCCTAATATCCAACCTAAACCTCCCCCTCTGCAACTTGAGACCATTGCTCCTTGTTCTGTCATCTTCTACCACTGAGAACAGTCTAGATCCATCCTCTTTGGAACCCCCTTTTAGGTAGCTGAAAGCAGCTATCAAATCCCCCCTCACTCTTCTCTTCTGCAGGCTAACCAATCCCAGTTCCCTCAGCCTCTCCTCATAAGTCATGTGCTCCAGCCCCCTAATCATTTTTGTTGCCTTCCGTTGGACTCTTTCCAATTTATCCACATCCTTCTTGTAGTGTGGGGCCCAAAACTGGACACAGTACTCCAAATGAGGCCTCACCAGTGCCTAATAGAGGGGAATGATCACGTCCCTCGATCTGCTGGAAATGCCCCTACTTATACAGCCCAAAATGCCGTTAGCCTTCTTGGCAACAAGGGCACACTGTTGACTGAATGAAGTTGCTGTAGAATGAAGTTGCTGTAGGTGCACAGGATAACATTGGTCTGACAGACAGATGTTCATGCTGGTGCAGGAATGTGCTCACCTTCATGTTGTCCTGTGGTGAGATCTTTCCTAAAGATTACGTTTTGCTTCACTTTTGCTTTTATAGAAAGAGTTTGCTCACACAGAAACCTTTAGACTAATGTATCTAGCTAAAAGCCTGATCCATTTCTGACTGTTGTCAATAGCAAAACTCAGATTGCTATAGTGGGAGCAGGATCGAGACTTTAGATCAGGCATCGGCAACCTTAGGCACGCGGCTCGCCAGGGTAAGCTCCCTGACGGGCCGTGCCGGTTTGTTTACTTGCCACGTCCGCAGGTTCGGCCGATCGCGGCTCCCACTGGCCGCGGTTTGCCGTCCTAGGCCCATGGGGGCCACGGGAAGCGGCGTGGGCCAAGGGATGTGGTGGCTGCTGCTTCCCACAGCCCCCATTGCCCTGGGACGGCAAACCGCGGCCAGTGGGAGCCGCGATCGGCTGCACCTGCGGACGCGGCAAGTAAACAAACCACGCTGGCCCGCCAGGGGGCTTATCCTGGCGAGCCGTGTGCCAAAGGTTGCCGATGCCTGATCTAAAGTCTCGATCCTGCTCCCACTATAGCAATCTGAGTTTTGCTATTGACAACAGTCAGAAATGGATCAGGCTTTTAGCTAGATACATTAGTCTAAAGGTTTCTGTGTGAGCAAACTCTTTCTATAAAAGCAAAAGTGAAGCAAAATGTAATCTTTAGGAAAGATCTCACCCCAGGACAACATGAAGGTGAGCACATTCCTGCACCAGCATGAACATCTGTCTGTGAGACCAATGTTATCCTGTGCACCTACAGCAACTTCATTCTATACAGTGAAAATGGAATTGCTTAGGCAGGTGTCTTAGGTGACATCTATTTGAGTGACAGATACAGTATTTGTGAGGCAGGAGAGTGATGCGTGCTTTTATTTATTTATAAAGCAGTCTCTCCTCCAAGATTTCAGTAAGTTTTAAATCGTACTTTTAATACAGGAATTGAGTGTATTTGTTCTTTTAGCAGGGCGTCAATGATCCCTGGAGTTAGGGATGCATAATTGTTTACATTCTAACTCCTTCTTTTCAGTCACTCAGGTTTCTGAAACAATCACTGTTCAGTCTATACTCTAGGCTTGACTTCTGCCCAACATGTTTTTTTTTAAAGCTGTCTAGTTATTTTTGAGTACAAGTAGGATGAATATGTACATTTTCCTCTGAAGCTGGGCTTGGAAAGATTCTGCATTCAGTGTAGATATGCCTGTTTACACCGGCTGAGCTTGTCCGTTTTTATTATGTATTTTATTTTATTGTTATGAATGCGACAATATAGCTTTTGTAAACTCTGTGGGTAAAATTCATCCACCTGGGAGGGCATCACACTGTAGCTACCTGTTTGCAGATCTTTATGTGCAGTCAGGCTGGCACAACATTTAATGATTTCTTTCCTATCGCAGCTGTACATTTCCAAAGTGCAGGGACAGCTGGTGGAGTGGTTTGCAGATTCTCCCAGCCAGTGTTCATTCAATAACCTAGCCCTATATCTGAGGCTATACTTAAGCATGTTTTATTTACACAGTGTAAACACTATGCAGCTGTGAGGAGAGAATGAGGGGAAAGGTGGCTCTAAGGTCTGTTTCAATCTCTGGTGTAACAACAACTGAAGCAGTCAGATGATCTGACAGAGTGCCATGCACTCTGCCCATCCCCTCCCATCCATGGCATACCCCCTACACACAGGGTGGGAATAGGTGGCTACGCTGAGTTTTGTTCCACACAAGGAAACTGGCTACGTTGGCTTTGTTCCACCCAAGGAAAGGATTCCCCTGTGTCAGGGGAAATCCTGAGCTGCTACTTTTAGAGTACCTTTCTGGCTCCTTTGTGTTGTTGAGAAAGCAGCCAGAGCTGAGAACTGAGCCCATTGTGTTCTTACTTGGAGCAGCATTATCTGACGCAGATTATGTTTCTGCGGAAAGACAAGGGGCTTAAAGTGTAACAAAAAAAAGTTATCCCACCATGGGTTATCCTGAAAAATATTTGTCAACAAGTTATATATTGTAACTAATGTCAGATATTATTTAGTTCCTGGGTTGGAGACTTCATCAAATCATGTAGAGATTAGTTTAGATGAGGAGTAACCTTTAACACATTTATAAATCCTAGCCTCATTTATAAATCCTAGCCTCATGCCACAGAAAGTAGTAAATCCCATATTTTTAATAAATGAGCAGGTAGGGTAATTGATATATTCTGATCACTCCAAATACCACTGAAACCTGCCACAAGGTTTTAACACAGGAGTTGTTTCACAGCATTCAGCAATGCTGTTTAGCAGTTTAGAACAGGATGTTAAGAATAATGCCATATTCATTTGAAACTGCTCAGGGTATCTAGAAGGCAGAATGTAATTAGCTAGATTGACATTTGGCTGGGACACCTCTATAATCCTTTTCTTTTACAAAAAATGCTGGGTAGTTTTAATGGCCATAACTGGTTGAAACCTCAGTTTGAGTTCTTATCCCAAAGTCGGAAGAACCTGAATTAATACATGATGGGCATTAGCTCAAAGGACAGAGTTCCACCTGCCCCACTTTCAGCACCATCTATATGCTCCTAGGAGGTCTCCCATCCGTTTATTCATATACCGACTCAACTATGTAGAGCTAACTGGATCACAGAACGTGGCTGAACAGCAGCAGATTATGTCTTACTACATTTGTACTGAGGAGTGTTTCTACGCACTTTACATTTTATAGTGCTTTGGAGTGAATTGATAGTTTCCCTTTAATTACCAAGAACAAATAGGAGCCAATTTTATGCCTGTCAGAAAGTTGTCAGAATTTTTTTTGTCTAACCCAAGTAATTGATATACAATTATACAATATCTAAATCAGATACTCAAATTAGTAATATTCATGCAAACTAAAGTGCATAGGTTCATTTACAGTAGCATATATAAAATATGTATACTACTAAATGTGTATAATTTCTAATCAGCTCCACCTCACAGAAGGTGTAAAGGGCAACATTTCCCATTGAATGTATAAAATAACGTACCCTCCTGAAATGCAGTTTCACTAAATGGTTTTCAGACTATGGAAACTGAATAAGCAATGCCCAAAACTAGGTTTACCCCTTTTGACCAACCTATGTGTGTTTCCCCCCCCTCCCATGCATCCCCATTTGAAATGTGATAGACATGCAGTTCTGGAGGTAGAAAATGGAATAATCTCAAAGAATATCAGATAAGTGTTTCAGCCCCCAGTAGACTTTATTTAAATCACTTTTCAGATGATCCATTAATATACTTTTGCCCTTTATTAGAAACACTCCTATGAGCACATGCCCAGGTTGTGTATGATGAAGGCAAGGTTGCATTTATACAAAGGTATGTGTTTGCAAATCCCTGACTTGAATGAGCATTTTGTGTGTGCAACCCTGGTTCATGCAAAAGTGTGCACATATTGTTGCACATAGATTTTTTTTTAAAACATTCCTGCTATACCGGTTATTACTGAGAAATGGGGTCTTTGTTATCTGTCTATATCTATTATATTTTTGGAAGACATAGCAGGTGCTCTTTTGGAACCTCATCCAGAAATATTTTCTTTTCTCTAACAGAGATTTAGTTAGAATTCCCGAAGTAGCTGTGTTTTTTAGTATGCTTTATCATGATCTGCTCTTTAATCCATGATCTGTGGAGCAGTATTTCTGTCTCATGTTGAAAAAAGCCAGGGTGTGGACTGTTTTGCTTAGAACTGGCTAGTATTTATTCTCAGGATAAGGCAGTTGGGCTCAATTGGAATTTTTGGCTGTTGTATTTAGTTAATGGGAGCAGAAGATCTAAAATTATATTGCAATCTATGCACTGGAAAACAAATTGGTAAGAAATATTTTTTAGGTCCTATTGTAAAAAATATTGTGAGATAGAGTAAACACTACTACATTTTTATTTGAAAACAGGAAAAGCCATCTGTGAGAGCGTAGTAAGGGTGTATTAAAATGAACATGCCAGGGCAGCAGAACAATTGCTCGTTGGGGAGTACATCATGCACTGGTGTAGAAAAGCAAGTCTGAAATGCACCCAGAGGTCTTGCACATCAACTGACCCATCCATAGAGAAGCAATCATTCAACACTGTGCATGAACACACCAGGGCACGTGGTCTAGACAATCTTCACAGCCTCTGAGGGTATGTAGTCCTGTATCAGTGATGTTGTGTCATGATCTAGCCCAACAAAGTGCATGAGGGAGGAGGAAGAGGATGGGCGGGGGGCGACGGACTTTTTAATGAAGAGTAGTGGCCCAGGATTAAGAAGCTGCTGAAAAATCTCAAAACTGTGATTTTGAAGCTCTTCAATAGGTAGGACTTTCCTTTGACAGCTAGTAAAAGAAGTTGGTGAGGGCCCACTCTCAGAATTACTGGGAAACAACTTTGTGAAACTCCCACTAGTATACACATGAAAGCTGCTTGAGCAGCAGAAAAAAAACAAACAGAAAGCAAAAATATGTATGGAAATGAAGATTTGTAATTTGCATGGTTACAATAGGGCATATTATAACATTCGTCTTTACTACAAAATACTCTGATGACTCGCACAGGGATGGAGAATGATTATGCTACTGCAAAGTATTGTAAGGAAAAAAGGATTAGTGAATCATAATGCAGCTGGTTATATGGAGATGCTAATTGTCATAGTTTTGATATTTATGTGTTGATGGGTAAAAAGAAATATACAGAGCACTGTATTGTAGATACATATGTGCTGTAATGGTACTGGATATGGGTGAATGTTAAATTATTCAACCTATCCCCATGTTGAGGTTGTATGATTGATGCTACTTTTTGGCACATATATGCTGAAATCCAGGAAGCAGCCGCACTGGGACTTCACTACAAGAACGATCTGCTGTAAAATGTGTTTCTTTTCAGATACAGTGGGTCATATACTAGCAATGGGCAAATTTACTGAAGTCTCGATGATTGGCTCTGGTAAACAATTCTAAGTTCAAGTGCTTATCTCTACTTTTTGAGCGCCCTTGCCACAACTTTGACCCCTCCTTGCTGGTGATTCTTAGACTGATCCTTGGCTCTTTTCCTTTATAGTGCTGTGGCTGCCTCCCAATATCTGGTCTCTTGAACTGCTTCATGCTGACAGAGAGCTTTGTGTTGATTACAACTCAAGCCCAATTAGGGGATTGTGATATCTCTCTCTCTCTCTCTCTCTCTTTATTCTGTCTCTCAAAGGTAACTCATCCGCCTGTTTAACAAGAAACCACCATCAACCATATTCATTAACTCTCTCCAAACACACCAATTGTGGACACATTACTTATTACTTATTTGTTACCCATGATTCTGCCAGCATGGCAGAAAAATTTGGGACAAGTAGGGGAGTGGCAGTTGAATCTTCTGTTTCGTAATGGGGACTTTTTCAAATAACTTGGCAGGAATCACCAGCTTTTGCTTGAGCTGGCTTGGCCAGTCAGTAGGTGATATTTAGGAGAGGCTCGAGGCCAGCCATCGCTACCATGGTAATATTGAAAATGAATCTCAGACCATTTCAGTATGTTAGGCACAAGACAGTGAATTAAGACTATAAAGGCAGCTGTGAACAGACTTTGTTAGTTAAGGGACATAGAATCCAAATCACTGCTGTGTAAGCAGGTTCAAATCTATTAACTTCAGTGTTTTTGAGCCACCTTCTGCCATTGACAAATGTGACGAACATTATCAATCCTATATATACATGTTTTAGTCAGTATAATCTAAATATTATTTAGGGCTCATTCTTGCTATCTTTACTGAAGCAGAATTCCCACTGAGTGTAAAATTGCATGATAAAAATATTAAGCAATTAAGAAAAAATTTATTACGGGTATTATTTGAATGTTTAATTACTTTAAAACTATTTTAGGAGTAGGGTAGGTGGGGAAGGATAGAAATGATGGTTTCTTTAAAACCTCCAACCAATTATAAAAATATGTAATACATATTTTGAGGTTTCTGGCCTAAATTTCTAAAGTGCATAAAATGTTTGTGATTTTGAGTGCCTCACATTTTTGTGCCCAAATTTAGACTCCTTTAAAGGGTTCTCATTTTCAGAAATGCCCTCTGAAAGTTAGACCTCTTGAAGATGTACCAATTGGGTCACCCAAAACCACTAGTTGCTTTTGAAAATGTAGGCCTCTGATTTTATTTTTATTGTTGTAAAGATCTTGAGATGCTTGGGCCAGTCTGGCTAGGCCTGAGCCGAGACTTGTGTATCATTTCATTACACATAGATTGCTGGCAGAATATAACACAGCACAAAAGTGAATGCACTAAAAACTAAGTAAAGAGAAGTGGGCAGTTTTTTTTTCTTAAATGTCCTACCTCATTCCTGGCTTGCTGCAGAGATGCCACAAATTCTATACTGTACAAATATTTTTACCACAAAACACTTTTTTTTTGGTGTGGAAAATTCTTTCTATTGTCACACTGGACACCAATTTCATTTCATTACCACATCCCTGGCTTCATTCACAGCGAAGTCCCATATCTCCTTAACACAAAGTAAATAGGAACCAAAAAAAAGAGAGAAACACATAATTGTTGCTTAAAATTCCATGTAGGCTAGAAATGGAAAACTACTGAAGAATTTAACCAATCTATATTTCTGGCTAGTGCCAGAAAAATATGTATCACTTATCCAACCTGTATGGGAACCCCAAAATGAAAAAGTTGGATGTTCAGTACCTTAACTTATCACCTGAAAGAGACTGACTGGGATTTTGTACCATTTTCTGCTCATCAGCATTCAGCAACATTGCACGAGAGAGGAAAAAATACAGAAACATAAGGAAGAGGGATAAAAGGAGAGTGAGAGCTGAAAAAAGATAAATGACTGTGCTGTCAGTGCAGTATAATGAAAATGAAATCAGTTGTAGGCACTGCCCAATTGCCCAGTGTGGTTAGCCCCCTGACAGTGTTTTCAATAAAAATATATTTCTTATTTCCTTTCTTTACTAATGTAAAGATAAATGACTTTGTTGTAAGTGTACTGCAGTGGAAATACCAGCTCTGATCCCACAAATTCTTAAGAAGCGACAAAGAGTCCTGTGGCACCTTATAGACTAATAAACGTATTGGAGCATAAGCTTTCGTGGGTGAATACCCACTTCGCGGATGCAAATTCTTAAGTGTGTCTTGTGATGGACCCAGGCCAGTTGGGTACAGCAGAGTAGTAGAAGGCAGATATACTGGCCACTGGTTTAGCAGTTTTCTGTTCCCTGACTGACCAGAGCAGGGGCTGCTCCAGGCTAGGGTCGACACGTGACTTCAATTAGCCTGCAAAGAGTCAGTTGAAGCTATTAGGCTAATGAGAACACCTGACTCCAATTAACCTGCAAAGAGTCAGGTGAGGCCATTAATCTAATGTGAAACACCTGACTCTAATTAAGGCCCTTCTGATATTATAAAAGGGCTCACTCCAGTCAGGCCGAGGGAAGCCGGGGAGCCAGAGGAGAGGAAGTGCGGCTGAAGGGCTGGGTAATGAAGACACCCTCAAGCACTGTTCCCTCTAAGCTGTGCGCGTGCACAGATCCTAAACTCTGCGCACATGGCGAAACACCACGCGCACAAAAATTTGCACAGAAGTTCAGTTTGACAGAAGAAATTTTTTGCGCACACGGCCTGTCAAAAATTTGCACAGAAGAATTTTTTTGCGCGCGTAGCCCATCAAAAATTAGAGGGAACATTGCCCTCAAGCCATTGGTAAGGGAGCCTTCAGGTAAGGGTGAAGAAGAGAGAAGCGGGAGAGCTGTGGGGAAGTGGCCCACGGAAATGTAGCAACTCTGGCAGTGAAAGGTCGACTACCAACAGCTGCTGCCATTAGGGTCCCTGGGCTGGAACCCGGAATAGACGGTGGGCCTGGGTTCTCCCCAACCTGTCACTACAGAAACACCTCCTGGGAGGGGAAGATAGGCCCTTGTCAGGACAGGATGCTAAACTATTATAGAATAAGCCCATAGGGACAACAGAGACTGTGGGAATTCTCACCAGCCTCCCAGCTGGCTTTTGATGAAAAGGGCTCAGTAGACTGTAACCCTGGCCCTAGAGAGAGAAGGGCTACGTGGAGAGTCGCAGTGATCCTCTGAGGCTAGCATAAACCACCTGGAAGCGCGGGATCCACGGGGACAAGGTCAGAGTTCTGCCACAACTGGTGTTAGAGGTGGGATCGCAATTGTTCACAGCGTGGCGGAACAAAGAGGTTTTAAAAAAAAGTGCACTGGGGTTTTAGGTTTTGGGTTTTTGTTTGTACCACAATGAAGGAGGTGGTGACAACGCTGGTGCAAGCCACGGTGGCCCAGCAGGAGGCAACCCATGCTCAGGCGATGGCACAACAGGAGTCCATGAGGCTACAGCAGGAAACCAACCAATTATTGATGAGTCAGGCGACCCAAGATCGAGCCCTCCTGTGCGAGGTAGTGGACCAGCTGAAGATCCTCGCCACCCAGGCCAGGGGGTCTGATGGGATGTGAACCCTGATGGGCACCGGTTGTCTGCCAAAGATGACGGCAGAGGATGACGTAGAGGCATATCTCCTCTCATTTGAAAGGACTGCTCAGCATGAGGCATGGCCCGAGGAGCAGTGGGCCAGCATTCTTGGCCCTTTTTTGTGCAGAGAGGCCAAGAAGGCCTACTTTGATCTGCCCACCGAGAACGCCGCAGACTGTTCCCGGCTGAGGGCAGAGATCCTAGCACGATCAGGGGTGACGACAGCGGTATGGGCCCAGAGGTTCCAGGAGTGGAAATACAGGGAGAACAAACCTTTGAGGTCCCAACTATTCGACCTCATACACCTCGGTCGGAAGTGGTTACAGCCCGAGGCATTCAGCCCGGAGGAGATTTTGGAGACTTTGGTCATGGACCATTACATGCGGGGACTGCCGCCAGATCTCTGCAAATGGGTATGCCAGAATGATCTGTCCACCTATGTGGAAATGATCACATTGGTGGAAAGACGGATGACAGCCAGGGAATTGACCCAACTACTCAAGGAAGGCCCTTCACGAAGCAAACACTCGACCCCGACGCTGGAGGGTTGGGCGGCCAAACCCCCAGGAAGTCCTAGGAGGAAGAAGAGGGGGGCTGAAAACCAGCCGGGAACCCAGAAGGAAGGGAAAGGCCTGAGTGGGGGGGACCCTGGGACTAAACCCCCTAACCCACGTGATAGGGGAGGGACTAGAAGCTAATATAGGTGTTACGGGTGTGGGGAGATGGGGCACCTAGCTGCCCAGTGCCCCAGTGTCGTAGAGCCCATGCAGTGTAACCTGGGGAAGGGGGCAGACCCATGCAGCCTACTCAGTCTTGTAGGGGTCACAGTCACCCCACATAAATATACAAGGCAGGTAAAGTTGAATGGGGTAGAAACCATGGCACTTGTAGACTCGGGGAGTGCTATCACCCTAATTTCGTGTAAATTAGTGAAGCGCAGCCAGTTAATTCAGGCTAAGCGTTTGGGGGTAACCTGTGTCCATGGAACTGTTAGTTACTACCCCATCATACCAGTGAAAATTGAAATTCAGGAAAATGTCACCAGTGTGAAAGCAGGGGTAGTCCCAAACCTCCCATACCCCGTGCTCATAGGTAGAGATTTCCCCGGGTTTGGAAACTTGCTCCCACCAGAGGGATTGGAGGGAGGGGAGCTCCCTGAACTTTGGGAGGCTTCCACGGCACAATGTCACCTCCCATTTTTTGTAGAAATGTCTCAGGAACTATTCCCTGTCCTGGGGAAAGGCAGGAAGACCAAGAGGGAAAAAAGGGCAGCCAAGGCCTTGGGTACCCGAATCCTGATAAAAGGACAGAGGGCTGCCTGTGTAGGCAGATGTACATGGGCAACTGAAGGGGAGGGCCCCGAGACAAAGGAGGGGTCAGAGACCGGTTCCAACCCCAACCTCACGGAGTCGGCTGAGAGGGCAGAGAGAGATCCCTCAGAGTTCGGTCTGATAAGCCCCAGGAAAGAGACTTTTGGACGGGACCAGGTGGAAGATTCAAGGTATCAGAACGCCAGGCAGGAGGTGGCTGTGATAGATGGGGTACCTATAGAGGGAAAGGCCTGGGGGCCAGGGCCTTATTTTGTGATCAAGAGGAATCTCGTATACCGGGTCGTGCAAATGCAGGAGCAAGAGGTACACTAGCTCCTAGTACCCCGGAAACACCAGAAGGCAATATTAAGCCTCGCTCACAGCCACCTTTTTGGAGGGCACCTGGGAGTGGAGAAAACCCAGGCGCAAATCTTACGCAGGTTCTTCTGGCAGGGGGTACATGAAGACATCCGGCGGTACTATACCTCCTGCCCCGAATGTCAACTGCACAGCCCTTGTCCACATCTAAGAGCTCCTTTGGTACCCCTGCCAATCATCGAAGTTCCGTTTGAGCGGCTCGCCATGGATCTTATGGGGCCACTAGAGAAAATGACCTGAGGCCACCAGTATGTGCTTGTCATCCTAGACTATGCAACCAGGTACGCAGAAACGCAGCCTCCAAGTGCATTGCCAAAGAATTAGTGGCAATCTTCGCCTGGGTAGGGCTACCAAAAGAAATCCTCACAGACCAGAGAACACCCATTCATGTCCAAGTTGATGAAGGACCTGTGTTCCCTGCTCCATGTCCAGATCCTGCAGACCTCAGTTTACCATCCGCAAACTGATGGTCTGGTGGAAAGATTTAACTGGACCCTCAAGGCCATGATAAGAAAGGTGGTAAGCAAGGATGGGAAAGAGAGTGACAACCTACTACCGTACCTCATGTTCACCATCCGTGAGGTCCCCCAAGCTTCCACCGGATTCTCCCCCTTTGAGCTGTCGTATGGATGCAACCCCCGAGGCATCCTTGACATAGCCAAGGAAATTTGAGAGGAGGAACCCAATGAAGGGAAAAACGTAAAAGAGCATGTGCTATGAATGAGGGACCGGATAGCCTGTCACTCCCATAGTGAGGGAGCACCTAGAGAAGGCTCAAGAGGCCCAGAGAACCTACTACAACCATCAAGCCAAGGTTCGTCAGTTTCAACCCAGTGACCGAGTAATGGTATTGGTACCCACAGCCGAAAGTAAGCTGTTGGTCCAGTGGCAAAGGCCCTACGAAATAGTCGAACCCGTAGGGGAAGTAAATTACAAGGTGCGACAACCGGGACGTCAAAAACTAGAGCTGATATACCACATCAACTTTCTGAAACCCTGGCATGCCCAAGGGGCGTGCACAGTGGTTCAAGAAGACCTGCACCCAGAGAACAAAAACCCTGAACAGGTGAGGGTGTCTCCTGATCTAACAACAGCCCAGAAGAAAAAAGTAACTGAGGTGATCGCCCAATATCAAGATGTATTCTCGACAAAGCCGGGTCGCACAACCAGGACATACCACCACATTGTCACGAACCCTGGGGCCAGAGTAACTATGAGGCCCTACCGGGTGCCAGCAGCCAAAAGGGAGGAAATAAAAGCAGAACTCAGGAAAATGCTGGAGATGGAGATCATCGAAGAATCCCACAGTCAGTGGTCCAGCCCAATACTGTTGGTGCCCAAACCTGATGGCACGACGAGGTCCTGCAATGACTTCCGTCAACTAAACGAGATATCCCAGTTTGATGCCTACCCTATAGACGAACTAGTGGACCGTCTGGGGAATGCCCGGTACTTGACAACCCTGGACTGACAAGGGTAGTGGCAGATTCCCCTAGTTGAAGATGCAAAGGAAAAGACGGCGTTCTGTACACTAGAGGGTCCCTTCCAATATACGAGAGGGTCCTCTCTTTTGGACTACATAGGGCCCCAGCTATCTTTCAGAGCCTCATGGACAAGTTATTATGCCCCCATGCCAGTTATGCTGCGGCCTACTTGGATGACATGGTGATTCATACCCCAGACTGGGAAACCCACTTGAAGAAAGTGGGGGCGGTCCTTGATACCTTCAGGCGAGCTGGCCTTACGGCGAACCCTGTTAAGTGCGCCATGGGGTTCACGGAGGCCAAATATCTTGGCTACGTGGTAGGAAAAGGTCTGGTAAAACCCCAACTGAGTAAGTTAGAGGCCATCCAAAACTGGCCACAGCCAAGTTGTAATCAGCAAGTCTGAGCATTCCTAGGGGTGGTGGGGTATTACCGGCATTTCATCCCCCATTTTGCAACAAGGGCAAGTCCCCTAACGGACCTAGGGAAGGCCCTTGGTCCTGATCCAGTCAGATGGTCCGACGCAGCAGAGAGAGCATTCGCGGACCTATGAACCGCCCTCTGCAGTAACCCCTTATTGATAGCCCTGGATTTCAGTAAGGAATTCTTCCTACAGACAGATCCGTCTGAAGTGGGGTTAGGAGCCGTCCTGTCGCAGATGATTGGGGAAGAAGAACACCCAATTCTTTACCTCAGTAGGAAACTCCTTCCGAGGGAACAAAAATACGCAGTGGTAGAGAGAGAGTGCCTAGCCATAAAATGGGCCATGGAAACATTCCGTTACTGCCTGCTGGGGCGCAGATTTGTCCTTGTGATCGACCATGCTCCTCTTCAGTGGATGCAACGGAACAAGGAAAAGGACACAAGAGTAACCAGGTGGTTCTTGTCCCTCCAACCTTTCCAGTTCCGCGTACAGCACAGAGCAGGGAGTCACCATGGCAACGCCAATGGCTTATCACGTGTACACTGTCTGGCGTCCCAAGCTGCCCAACCCCTTGGTCTTGAGCAGGGAGGAGGGATATGTGATAGACCCAGGCCAGTTGGGTACAGCAGAGTAGTAGAAGGCAGATATACTGGCCCCTGGATTAGCAGTTTTCTGTTCCCTGACTGACCAGAGCAGGGGCTGCTCCAGGCTAGGGTCGACATATGACTCCAGTTAGCCTGCAAAGAGTCAGTTGAAGCTATTAGGCTAATGAGAACACCCGACTCCAATTAACCACAGGGACAAGGTCGAAGCTCTGCTGCAGTCTGTCACTTTACTCATGTGAAGAGCCCCATTGACTTTGATGACTTTGTCTACAAAGGAAAAAATGACTTTTAGACAATGTGCTAATTAATATTTTTTACTTACGTAGAAAGTAGTTGTGCCTTTAGTGTGGACCAATGCAGTCATATTTAAACAAGTTATCTGCTCACAGCTACCCTGGAAAAAGGAGTCAGGCAAACATGTCTTAAGACAGGCCTGCACAAACAGCTGAGGGCCGAAACCCCCCGGCCCCGCGGAAACACCCCCCCCCCCAGCGCCGCCCACCCCATGGAAACAACCCCTCCTTCCCCAGCGCTGAGGTGTGGAAGCCTGTAGAGGGAGAAAGAAACAGCGTGCATAGGGTGACCAGATCACAGCAGTAAAATAGGACCCGTCCCCTCCCCGCTCAGTCCCACCATCACATCCCTCTTCACCCCCCACAGGGGCGTGGAAGGCAGGCACCTCCAGACAGCTGCAAACCTTGGAGAGGGGATGGGAACCAGACCAAGGACAATCAAACTTGTTAAGTGGGCTGACTAGAGAAGAGCAGACATACTGACGGCCTCGGAGGTTAGAAGCAAGCACCTTCCTTTGGGAATACCCTCTTTGCAGCATTGGGACAACCCCCAGCCCAGAGACAAGCAGCAAAAAGGACCAATGGACGCAGTCCCAGATTTTGAATCTGGGAGATTTGCCCCCCTCCAGCCACCGACTTGCCGCTCGCCTCCTCACCCCTTGGTATGAATACTTGGTATAAAATGTGATACTGCTGGTATCACAGCAGTAAAATAGGACCCCCCCCCCAGTATAAAGCCTTGCTGCCACTGCCCACCCGCTTGGCTCATCATCCCCCCACCCTCCCAGCTTGCCTCCTCAGCACCCCCTGCCACCAGCTCACTTGCCTGCCCGCTGCTGGCCTCTTACCTTCTGCCGCTGCCCCCGCCCCCTGCTGCTGGCTCACCCTCACTCCCCAGCCTGCCACTGGCCTCTTCACCAGCTCGCCCACCCGCCAACTGGCCAGCCGGCCGTTGGCTTGCCCCACCCCGCTGCTTGCCTACTCACCCCCCCGCGGGCCACACAGTGAGCCCACCTACTCACCCCGCCGTGGGCCGCACAGTGGGCCTACGCGGGCCGCATGTGGCCCCCGGGCCGCATGTTGTGCAGGCCCGTCTTAAGACGTAATTTTAAAAGTGATACAGTTTCTGATTTTCTAACAAGGGGTCAACTAGGGGTAGCCTTGACCTACTGACGTGTTTTGAAATTGAACTCTTTGTCCTCACTAAGGGTAAAATTGTGTTTTAGTATCATGTTAGTTACAATGTTTTAGCTAATACATTTTCTAAGATGATGTATTTTCATAAAATAGGAAGGCCTTAATGGGACTATCCATATGAATAAAGTTACATATGAGCTTAAGCGTTTACAGGATCATGAGCAAAATTTGTAACAGGCAATGCACAATGATTTAAAATCATAGGAAAGGAAATGTGTCTTGAAAATATATCTATCACCAATAACAGTATAGATTACCAAAGCAGAAATAATAAAAATCTAATTTATATTTCACTGAAATTTTCAGGTTTTTTTATAGTCAGGTTCTAATCAGTTTCACATTCAGTTTCTCTTAGCACAGTGCTGCAATGTTTGGGTGTCAAATACAACAGGGAAATGTGTATTTGTTTAAAAATCTATTTGTACTAGAACAAAAAACAACAACAAAGAAACAACGACAACAGTAAAAACATACTATTTCTATTGGACTTAGACTTTGTAAAAGTTTGTTTTTAAAAACGTAAATGTTGGATCAGTTTGACCTGACAGTGTCCCTCTAAGGAATTTAGCCTTGAACAACAATAAACTGTTTACAAACCAGTATTTTCTTTCATGCTATCTTCTTAAAGCTGCTGACTTGGTGCAATCACAGCAGCTATTTGCAATTAAAAATATCCCTGATCACCTAGTTAAACCGTAGCTATGGATAGTATTTTATAATTGCTATGGTGTTGGGCTATTAGCTATTCACAGTAGCTCAGATACAAATAGAAAAGGCCATCTAGTCACGCATGGCAGCCAACAAGATACACACTTTGGATATATTTCTTTTTTCTTCATCTTGGCTTACTTATATGTGTAAAAATTATTTCTCCTGGCACCTGTGAGTGTACAGGGGGCTTCTGTATCAGAACACCTGTACTTTACAGGACCAGTTTCAAATGTAGAAAAGTACTGGGGGTGTTGTCTATTTTTAATACACTCCAGCCCTTCTGTAGTTTTAATTTTCTGTTTGTTCCCTCCATTCTGTGTGTTTGAGCTGTGGGTGAAGAAGTGAACGATGGGTAACATAACTCATTTGCTATGATCATTGGTTTTAAGATGCTTTGAATTAGATATTCAGAAATGGCATCACTTTTAAAATTTCATCTTGGATATATTTGAATATGTCTTTTCAAAGTAGGTTAATAGTCTTCATAAATGAGGTTCTGTTTGAAGCTCTTTGGCTCACTATGAACTATGGAAGGCACTATACAAATCTGAAACAGAATTCTTTCATTTTCTGGGTCACCCATCTTATTGCACCTTGAGTGTCAGTCATCTACAGCTGTGGGAGAGCAAAACCAACTATCTTTAAGAAAAATCATTTCAAAAGCAATAACATGAATTTTTAAAAAGAAACCATGTTGTATTCTTTCTTGTTGGCTTTTTCATCTGTGGTTTTGTAATATTCACTGGGGTTTTCTACCCACTACTACAGGAAAAAAATGTGTCTTGAAGTCAGAATCTCAAAATGTTGCCTCCTTTAGTGATACAGAAATCATGTGACACAACTCAGGCAATTGCTTTGACCGTCTTCTGTTTGTGTTAGTGTCTGTAGTGCTTGTTTAGGTTAGTGGTCTAATTACTCGATCCATTGGTCTGATTCCTGAGCCCCCAGTGACATAGGATTTAGTGTTTGTGTCATAAAATACCTGCTCTAGTCAGTGTATGAGAACATTTCAACTTTTACAAGCTCAGAAGGCCTGCTACTAAGCTCGGTACACCATTTGTATTTGATATCTTCCTAGAGCCTTCAGAAAACCTACTACTTTAGGCTAGTAGTCTGACAAACTCAGTCTCAATTTCAACCATAACAACAAAGCAGACATAAGCATTATATATATAAAAAAGAGCTTTCCGGAGTCACTCCTCTGGGTCCTGCTCGTACATGCTTTGCAGAATCTTCAGGTAGATCATAGAAATTGAGTTATAGGGGCAAACAGTTGCCTTTGCAGCTACTTTATTCAGCATCTCTGGTATGCAGTCTATCAAAAGAAAATGATGAGAAGAATCAACAGTCTAGTGAAAGTCCTGGCTGCCAGTCTGAGATATAATCCTCATAGAACTGAGTTTTACCCACAATAGTGTGGGGTGTAAATTGAACCCCTGCATGCCATCACACACATTTCTGTCCCTGGGAAAGAGAAATCATTTTCAGGGGCTTTGCTGCTAATGACACTGCTTGGAGGTATGTTGTGAGTCAGTGCATTCTCCACTGCGCTGGCCATGCCCCCCCTTTCCCGGCCAATGCTGCCCACTTTTCAGACTACATTGGCCATATGCAGATGCCTGCTATAGAAAGATCTGTGATGTCCTGTGTGTCCCTCATCTCCTTTTGGGTGCACTTTCTGCACTGAGGACCTCCACTCTGGTAAAACAGCATTAGTTGGTTCAGTGCATTTACCTTAAAATGATGCTGACTTTCTTTGCTGTAATTCATATTTTTTTCCTTTTCCTACAATGTAGTATTGCAATGAACTAAACATAACACACCAATCCAGCATAGCGCTTAAGAAGGTACATAACTTTCATAATGTGTGTAGCTCCATGGGGATGGGTATGCTGGAGCAGGGCCGATAAGGATATTGAAGAGCATTACAATGTGTTATCTTTCCCTTTTTAATGGTAACCATCATAATGAGAGGCTGATTGTCAGAGTTAACTGAGTACCTACCACTCCAGTTGAAGCCAGTGGGAACTGCCAGGGATCAACAATGAAAATTAGTGAACTATAATTTCTAGGCAGTCTAGAAATGATTGTACTGTGCAAAAACCTCCTTTCTGCAGGCTGCAGTATTAGTTTCTTAATATTCACTGCACACAACGGTGAAATGCTATGTGCTAGAACAAGAAAACAGACCAAATATGCATTTGTTAGTCCCTGTTCCTCCCCCGCACCACACACACACCCACACCCACCCACCTGTACCTACCTACCTTGTGGGATGTTTGCAGTATGCCAATGACCTTTGCAACACCGTTTGGTCACTACAGATGGTTTCACAGGCCAACGGGCATAAGCCCAGCACCAGAGATGTTCCAGAGAAGGTTCACCCAAGTGCTGGGAGACTGCCTGGATTGACAATAACTGCAGGTGCTGTCATTATTGTAGGTGAAGGGAACAATGATACAGAAGCTGGACAAGTTTATGACAAAAAACTACAAGCTTTCCTGCAGCAGTGCATGGAGAAGAACATAAAACTGAACCTAAAAAAATGCAAATCAGACAGCAGAACGGCTGAAATCAGAGCCCAACAAAATCAAGGCAGTCAGAGATAAGCCAGCACCAGTGGATGTGAAAGGACTACAGCACTTCATGGGAATGATACATGTTCTGTCTAAATTCTGTCCACACTTGGCTACAGTAGTGGAACCCATACATGTGCTCATAAGGCAGGATGTTGAGTTGGACTGGACAGGTCTGCAATAGTAAGCATTTGACACACTGAAACTAAAAATAATGGATACCACTGTTCCCTCTAAGGTGTGTGCATGTGCGCGCGCACAGAGATTCTAAATCCCGCGCACACGGGGAAACACCATGTGCACATTTGTCTCGTGTTCTGACTGACTGCGCATCCGTCGGGACGCCCAGGCTTTGATCACTCTAAAAGCGCTCAGGATGGGGGAGGGATGGCGGTGGCGAGGGCTCTGTGCCCCACTTGGGGCGGGGGCGCTCGAGGGCTCTGTACCCCGCATGGGGTGGGGGTGGGGCAGTGGCGCGCAAGGGCTCCATGCCCCACTTGGGGCGCGGGGGGGGGGAGGCGGTGTACGAGGGCTCCGTGCCCCGCTTGGGGCGGGGGCGTGCGAGGGCTCCTGGACCTGGACTCTAACAATGTTTTAATATAGGCACGTCTCTAGCCATTTTCTGGTATAATTTTATTTGTATTGCCTGATGGTATTATTGTACATGGAACATAAAACTAACAGAAAATCCAGATTAGGAAATATGCCCTGCTTGGGCGGGGGGGGCGGCATGCGAGGGCTCCGTGCCCCGCTTGGGATGGGGAGGGGGGTGGCCTGGCGGCGCGCGAGGGCTCCGTTCCCCGCTTGGGGCGGGGAGGGGGGGTGGCCTGGCGGCGTGCGAGGGCTCCGTGCCCCACGTGGGTTCGGGGGGCGGCAGTGCGCGAGGGCTCCTGGACTCTAACAATGTTTTAATATAGGCACGTCTCTAGCCATTTTCTGCTATAATTTTATTTTTATTGCCTGATGGTATTATTGTGCATGGAACATGAGACTAACAGAAAATCCAGATTAGGAAATATGCCCGCATCCATTCATTGTCTTGTGCTATCTCAGTCATAAACAGAGTGTAAGGGCAGCAATTGAATAGCTGTTTATATTGAATGGGCAAATGAAAAAGATTGCAGGGAAAAACAGTAAAGTTAGTTTAGCAGTCTTTGACATTTCGACCAATAAGGACATTAAAATGCATTTGTAATTACATATCTTATTCTTGGTTGTTCATTTATTGATATTTTTTAGGAAAATTTTAAATTTAAAACACAACTTTTGTTTTTCTTTTTTTACTTATGATGTCTATCTGAAAACCCATATAAATTGACACAAATTGCAAATTAAAACTTTTTAAATGTATAAGCATTTTACTTGCTTGGGTGCATTTGCCTCATAGTGCACAAATTTGACCTCCGCTTCAAAAATTTGCACAGAAGAAATTTTTTGCGCACATGGCCTGTCAAAAATTAGAGGGAACATTGATGAATACCCCTTTCCCGAAGTACTATCAGCCAGGGAAGCCACTGACATGCCAGTGTGATACATTGGAGGAAAGATTGGGAGCAGTTGTTTTGCAGGAGCAGACAGTCGTTTATGCCAGCAGAGTGCTGACAGAGACTGAACAGGAGTATGCCCAAATAGAAAAATTGCTTCTGGCTGTGGTATTGGAGTAGAGCAATTCCAAGAATGTCTTAATGCCAACTGGCAAGGGGAGGCACAGAGAGGTTACAGAATTTCATGAGTCTCATGAGTACATTCTAATTCATCAAAAAATGTCAAGTGAGGTCTCAAATGAAAGCCAGTGTCATACTGGTCATCAATATAATTGTGAAATGTATGCATATGTACTATGCAAGGAGTTATGTATCTATACCAGAACATTATATTCTTAAGCATGTAAGATAAAATCAAAGGGTTACATGCCTTTGACTGTTTCCTCCAGACAGGAGGTAAGAAACATATCTCTCTGTCAGGATGCACATTAAGCATTGCAAGCTAACATAGTAGTTTCCCATTTACATACAAAAATCAAATGTTAACAAAGAGATGTGAAGTCAACAGGAAAGAAGCACACAGGAATAAATAAGCTGTTGGGGTTTATATTACCTAGGAGTAAAGACAATGAACTTCAGGAGTATTTTTGGCACAGGAGACACCCGGGTATTCTGCACCTAGGAAGTAGACAGTGCGTTTGCATTTGTAAAAGTGAGGTCTCACCCAACCTTGGTTGAAAATGCCACAGAGGGGTTTGGGTGACATAAACCTCTGTAGACAGGAAGTTAACCTGTTAGTTAAGCATAGTCTCTAAAAAGCATGTTATGGTTTGGTTTTACATGTAATCATTTATTTCCAATATTTTTACTCACAATCTCCTGAATCTCTAGTCTTTAAACGTATTCATGTTTTCACAATAAATAGATCTCAGTGCTGTGGTGTTAAGCAAAGCGCTGGTGGTGAGTTGAAACTTACAAGTTGTTGTGCACTTTCCTTTGGGAATAAGAGGCTTGATAATTCTGTGAGTGTCGAGTGTATAAGGGGCTGGATGCTGCAGAGAGCGCTCTGAGGACTTAAGGATTGGTGTGTGCCTATTGCTACCTAAACAGAGAGAGCAAGGCCTGCGGAGGCCTGGACAACAGTGCTGGTGTTGCCAGAGGCTAGTGGTTTCAAGGAGCCTATTCACATCAGTCAGACACAAAGCTGCTTCACACTAAGGGCAGATAGTGGTGAGGTGCCTCAGCACCTTGGGAAGCATCACAGGTGCACTTGTGGGCACCCAGTAATAGTGCAATCAGATGACAAACTGCTAGAGACAATCATGGTAAAGCCCCTTCTGAGCACAGGAGGCACATCAACACGCAGTGCAATCTCTTTGGAGCATTATCAGGTAGAGATCGGATATGGTCCAGGACAATTACTGGTTTGAGCTGACATTCTGAGCAGGACATATATACTTAGCATGAGTGAGTTGGGGGAAGGGGATCAGGATATTGAATCCATTAACATTAAGTACAGGCAGTCAAGAGAGTGATACTAGCAGAGTGTCCAGAACACAAAAGCCAAGTACTGGTAGGAGCAGAATCATATTTTCAAATAAAAGATGAGCTGAGTGTGCAGGATGAATATTTTGAGGACAGAGAGTTGTTGTCCTGCCTTGTTATATAAGGATGTTGTCATGTAAAAAATACATGCCTCACATCTGGGCATTGACAGCTGGCCTAGACGGGCTCAAGAGTGTCGTTACTGGCTGGGAATGAATGAATACACCAATGTCAGGGGGATGGGGACAGATGGTATAACCCAGTGGTGAGAGCCTGGGGCAGGCCAGTGATAGAGGAACCCAGGCCTTCCCTGCTCCACCAGGTTTTAACCCAGGGCTTCGTGACTGGCCAGTTGGATATACGGCCTGGGGGAGGACACCACCGAGTCTGCTCCCTGGGCCACTTCCTACTGTGGCCTCTGCCTCTCCAAAGCCATCACACAGTCTACTTCCAGACTCCCCAGGTGTGCTGTGGCACACAGTGATCTGGAGGCTCTACTCCGTTCCTGGTCTCCATGTGGGCCTCTGGCAGCAGCAGGGCCAGGGCCAGGTGGTGTGGGGCTCCTGTGGCCTCTCTGCAGGAGCTAACAGTCTAGGGCTTCTCCCTTACTCCATCCACATTGACTGAGGAGGGCGGCTCCATTGTGAGCATGCTCAGCCAGTGCAGCTGGGTGGGGCCTATGGGTCCAGAGCTGCTCCTTAACACTTGATTCCCCAGTTTTGGACCTAAACATTCCATCACAACAACTCCACTCCTCGATAGAGGAGGCATGTGTGATAACCGCCAGCAGAAAGAGAGACTCTTACCACACGAACTATTCGCTTGAACATGGGAAAAGGTTGGCGTGATCTTATTTACCATAAATGAAAAGCAGTACTTGATCACAGTGGACTACTCATTTTTCTGGGAGGTCAGTGTCATGTCTGAGGCAAGAAGCAAGTCAGTGATTGGCAAACCTTGTGAGATATGGCATTCTGGACACCATATTCACTGACAACAGACCCCTATATGCCTTGAGACAATTGAAGGAAGTTTGATCACCACAGCTCCCCTTTAGCATAACCACAGAGTAATGGTAAGATGGAATCAGTTGTGAAAACAAGTAAGAGATTGTTATACAAAACTATTTCTTCTGGTTCCGGTCCTGTGTTAGCATGTTTGGCACATAGAAATACCCCATCATAGGGGTGCCAAAACAGTCCAGTGCAGGCACTGATCGGATGAAGGACCAAAAACCCTGCTATTAATAAGGGTAGACTTGTTGCAGCCGGAAGAATGGAGACATGGTTGAGGTGAGATGGTTAGCAATCGTAGAAAGCAGGCACTGGAGTATGACGGGTCAGCGAAGCCCTTGGAGACAGGTGCTCCTTTGAGGATCCAGTCATTAGACAGACACCAGAGGAGTGGACTAAAGGAATCATGAGGACTGAAGTGGTATCTGAGTCATACAAGGTGACTATCCAAGAGGAACAAGTGATCCAAAGGAACAGGAGACACTTATGAGTCAGCAGACACAACAGTTGACAGGGAGACAGAGAGGTCACTCCTAGTGTGGTCACCTGTTGAGGAGACCAAAGTATCTCAAAGACTATGTAAGCAGCTGAATCTCTGGTAAAGACATGACTCCATCTTAGTTATGTACTACCAACCTTTGGCCGAAGAGTCACAGGGTGGAGGTTTGTGTGTCAATGATTTGTTTAGAATGTTTATATTAATATTTTATGTGAAAATGTTTGTAAATGGGGAAGATGTATCATGATCAGTGGAACTGGAGTCAGAGGGTCCATGTTCCCCGGAGGGACTGTTACTGATGGGACAACAGGAAAACAAGAAATGTGGGGAGTTATTCTGGAAGCAACTCAACCAAATGGACAGAGCAGTTCACATGGTTCCATAAAGTTCCACTTAGTTCAACTTCACTCTTTGCACACCCGTCAGATGAATGCCGCAGATCCCTGTTTGGCATAATCCTTAAGGAAAGTGATGATGGGGTTGATTGGTTCTTAAAACTACTATGCCTTAAATTGTGATTTTTTATTTAAAAAGCAGACAGCACAGTGACTTTCAAAGGAACCCAGCAGCAGTGTGTGTCTCAGGGGATTTCTTATTTGCTCCCTCTTGGCTTTTCTCGCCTCTCCTTAGGACCTATCTAGCAGGAGACTGTGGTTTTGAAGGTCCTGATTGGAAAACAGTGTTAGGCCCTCTAGAGGAAGGCCTGGGAGAACTGGGAAGTTACAGCAGCAGAATGGCAAGTCCTGGGACAGTAATATGCACAAATGGATTTTTTGAGCTTCTGGCATCTACCTTTGCTTCACAGCTTGATCTGATGGTGCTCAACTGATTATTGATTTTGACTTTCTCTGATTAGCTGCCTCCAGCTGCCACCTTCTTTTATAACCTTCACCATGTCCTTATGATATAAATGGCAATTTGACTCAGGGTTGCATTTTCAAAAGGGAGGCCTCCTGTTTCCTCCTGTTTGCTGTGCCAAATCATCAGAACATAGCCCAGTTTTCCACCTAGTCCAATATCCCGTCTCCATCAACAGCCAGTACTAGATGCGTCAGAGAAAGGGGCAACAAAACATGTAGTGGACAGTTATGGAATGGAATAACTGGCCCATAGGGAAAGTTTCCTCATTTAGAGGTTGGCTTGTGCCCTGAACCTATATGGCTTTTTGTTGGTGTTAATCCTTATTAATCTAAGGGCTGGTCCACACTAGGGGTGGGGGGTCGAACTAAGATATGCAACTTCAGCTACGTGAATAACATAGCTGAAGTCGAAGTATCTTAGTTCGAACTAAAAAGCACTTACCGCGGGTCCAGACGCAGCAGGCAGGCTCCCCCGTCGACTCCGCTTACTCCTCGCGCGGAGCAGGAGTACCGGTGTTGACGGCGAGCACTTCTGGGATCGATTTATCGCGTCTAGACGAGACGCGATAAATCGATCCCAGAAGATTGATTGCTACCCGCTGAATCAGGCGGGTAGTATAGACGTACCCTAAGAGACTGTTCTTGTTTCTTGTGTATAAATGGTCAGTATTTGTCTCTCCACCGACCTTATTTGTGAGTATCTAAGGGTGCTAATCTTCAGCTTGCATCCATAATTCATTCTGTTGGCCCCAAAATGGTGTGAGCATAGGTGCTGGAACTAGGGCTGCTACCGCATCCCCTGGCTTGAAGTGGTGTCCATCCTATAGAGGGTTTACAATTTGGATCAATGGCTCTCAGCATCCCCACTATAAAAATTGTTCCAGCATCCCTGGATGTGAGGGCAAATTGCGCTTGTCCTTTTAAAAGTTTGTTTCATAATATGCAGTTTGGGCATGTCTGATGCAAGACAATGTTATCTTAGGCTATAAGAAAGTGCTAAAAAGAAAGACTAATAAAGCTGTTACACTGACAGTGCAAACAGCAAAGAATGTTAGCGTGATGCTAAGTAAGGGAATAGCTTTTTTCATCAGTTTAGAAAAGGGAAGGACTGCTTAGACAACTTCAGTCTGCTCCAGTCTCAATGAAAGAATACTTCTGTGAAGTCTACAGTGTGTTGCACTGGGGATTGAAGCAATTGCTGTGGCAAATTGATGCAAAACTTGCTTCTGTCTACTTGGCTATTTCACCATTCAGTGTCTACCCCTCAGCACACTTTCAGTGTAGCTGGTGGTATGAAGTGCTGCCACAACACAGAGTTTGCAAATGCCAAGATTAGGAATCAGTCTCTTATTTTCACTTTCCCATTATTTGTTGGACCCTTGTTGTGTCTTGTCTTAATTAACTTTTGGGGCAGGGGTTGTTTCAATTAGCTCAATATGCTCTTTAGTACAATGGGCCCTAATCTTCTCTCTTGCCTCTAGATACTGACGCAGTGTGTGTACACAAACAATAATAAGGATGACGCTGACTGGGCAGTCAGTATGAATAGACAAATTAACTCTCAGTGCATGGATTACTTTCTTTCTCTTGTGAAAAATCTGTTGGTGATACATGTCAGATTTGTTTTCTGCCAGCTGGCTGGCTAGCTGTCCAAATGTGAACCACAAGACCTTATGTTCATCTGTGTTTGTGCTTCAGCTGATCAAAATGTGTTAGTGATTCAGGATCCAGTCCTCCCTTTAAGTATGCAGAAGATATCACTGAATAACTAAGGTTTTTTCTGATAGGAAATGTATCTCAAGTAGGGAGATTTTAAGATGGGGGATGTAATTTTAAATGGCAAAATGTGCACAAAGTAATTTCCGCAATCATAAACAGCTGAAAATTTCATATATTGGAAGGGATTTGATTAATAACCCTGCAGTTAAACAGGAAGCATATAGTATTTTCATTTTAAATTAAACAATTCACATTTTGTTATATTAATATGTGGTGCGTAGATTAAATTCAACATGTCTCAGAGGCTTGCTTTTCATCTTTGTCAAAGTTTGTACGTATATGTCAGGGTGCTTGGATTTTTCTGTTTCTTCCCTCTTGAGCAGCAGAAAGCCTCTGTTTGCCAGTTTAAATTCCTTGTGTATGTATAATCTGCCACCTCTCATCTGCATCTCTGTTAGCTGCTGGTTAGTCAGTTAATCACTTTGATCCTTGGTTGAGGCCTTGATCTTTTTCAAAAGGGAGTCCTGAGATATGAATAGCGCTCTAATTGATTCAGGCCTTCTATTTTCTCTTCTTATTTATAACGTTAGAGTCTTAATTTGGCTTTGTGATGGTTTCTATCTTCTCTCTTCTCTTCTCTTCTCTTCTCTTCTCTTCTCTTCTCTTCATATTTTTACGCTCTGGCAGCTGGCTCCTGAAGTGGGATGGGGAGATTATTGAGAGGTCAACCCTTTACCAGTTCACCTTCTTTGACTGAAGTGCTCAGTATGGTCATGATTTTATAGTTCGTTAGACATGCGTAAGCTTCTGGGTCTGAGCATATACCATTTTTGGTGTTTTCATTCTTTTCTATAGTTTTGGAGAATTTTTGATCATTCTAAATATAGATTTTTAAATATTTGTCCAGAGTTGCAGACTGTTAATTTAGCAGAGGTTATTTTCCCCCTTCTGATGGATTTTTATAGAAGCCTATGTGGAAAGTTTGATTTCTTGTTTCCCAATTTCATGGTTTATGGATTTCACTTTTCCAGGCCAATCTGTGTGTTTTTTACTCTGACATGTTTTTAGCCTCAAGGAACTTGCCCCCTTTGGTCCATTAATATTGTTGCTATACTCATAGATGTAATACTGCTTTGTTTCTGCTATGGATTTTATACCACTGACAGAGCACAAAATTTCCCAGGCACATTTTTTTCTCCCCTAAGGGCTGGATCCAGCTTTTTTCAAACATATCATGGATGTGATCAAACATAGTGCCAAGCATCTCCTATAAAGTGCTGAGCTCTCTCAACTCCCATTGAACTCAGTGGGATTTTTAAGTGCACTCAGCACCTTACAGTATCAGGCCCCATTGTGACTACATCTTGTAAATAGTTTTCTACCAAGTTCTTATTTAACTTACAAAATACTTTCTCATGATTCTTTCCCAGATCTACCCAATGATAAGCTTCACATGAGGAAAATAGTTTTATTTACAGATGCTCCACACTTCTTTGCTTTCCTTAGGTTTATGGTTTGTGTCATATAATCTCTTTATTTGCCACAGATTTTCTATCCAGGTCAAAATCTTCCCCTTCAAACACTAGATGAATGTGAAAGGGATCTCCACCAACCTTTCTTCTACTTATGACCTGTGAAAGTGAAACGGTAGATATTGATCAATATTGGCATGTCTGTGCAATCATCCTTGGACTGTACTGTACAATCTTCCCCCTCATCCCCTTATTTTTTGTTGCTCTCAGAGCAAGCATCTTATTTTAATTACCTCTCTCAGCTTTTTGTCAGGGTCACACTAGAAGTGCTCAGCTGTTTCTGGTGCTTCCTTTCTGCCTTCTCTGTTTTTGTCCTGATTCTGGCTTTGTCTGAACCAGTGCGTGAGTCCTAAAAAAGAAAAAAGTACTGGACTGCACTTCTGGTACTGTCATTCATAAGTGATAGTAGTAAAAGTACAAGAATGAGCCCTATTCTGCTCTTCCACACACACACAACTCCAGCAAAAAAATATCTAGCCCCTGTGTTTGCAATCAGCCACCAGTGAAATTCCTCCACCCACAGACTTCAGCTCCTGACCAACCTTGCATGTTGCCTGTGTTTTGGGCAGTGGCTTCTATTGCTTCAGCTGTCTTACTCCAAAAGGAACTTAACTGCTTCTGACACTTATCCTGAGTGAAGAGCAGCTGTTATGCCTACCAGCTTTAATGAGGTTTCACCCAACGTCTAGAAGAACAGTGTTTTCTTGCTATATATTTTCTTGTTCTGACATTGCTATGAACATGTTACTGGTGATTATACCAGGTCATTGGAAACTTACAGGTTCCAGGTAGCAGTTTTTAAACTTTAATTCTAATCAAATATTGCTAGCCGTAAGTCTTAGAAATGTTCAGGTGCACTGTTGTGTGTGACTGCTAAGAATTCTGCTGAAAGCAGTCTTCTCCATACAGTGATGAGCAGTCCCCTTGATATTCATATAGCACATTTCATTATCCATGCAATCTCTTTGGGGGATTGCCCCAGATGAATAATGAACATGAGATTGAAACAGTGTGGTTATTTCTGTTTTCTTCCTGTTAGTGGATTTGGATCATGGTTTCACTACAGCTATTTCTTTCTTTCTTTCTTTCTTTCAAAGGCACACTCTAATTGTGGATTTTATCACACTTGCACACATAGAACTTGTAGAATTATCTCGCACACAAATGCAGAAATAGATGTTGATCTGTAAAGTTTTCCCATGTAGGTTAGGGTGACCAGACAGCAAGTATGAAAAATCAGGACAGCGTGTGGGGGGTAATAGGTGCCCATATAAGAAAAAGCCCCAAATATTGGGACTGTCCGTATAAAACCGGACATCTGGTCACCCTATGTAGGTTTGAAGGTTGTCTATTTAAATGAAGAATACAACATCAAAGTGTTATTTCTTTAAGATATACTGACCAGATTTAAAAACTCATTTGAGATTTAAAGCTATGTTTACAAAAGTGACTTGGGAGGCAGTGGGCAGAGAATTGTGCATATAGATCTTCATTTAGTATATAAAACCTGTAAACATAAACATAGATTAATTTATGTAACTGTAATAAAAACAGTAAATGAGACTATTAAAAATCCATCCTATACTTAAAAATATAAATTCAGCCAAATTAAGGCAAAATAGATCTCAAACTAGCATGTAAGTCAGTGCTATTGAATATTGAGACTCTCCCCTATAAATGTCTTTTCAGCTGAAAATGTGACTAACCATAAAAATATTATAAAGAAAGCTCACTGTATTTGAAATATATATGAGAATATTTTCCCCCTTTAAAAAAATCCTCTACTTCACTGTGAGACTAAGGCCCAGATTCACTAAAGCATTTAAATTCAAGCTTAATTTTAAACATGTGCTTGTAGTTAAACATGTGCATAAGTGCTTTGTTCAACTGGAGTCCTAAAGTATCCAAAATAAAACCTCAGTCCTGCAACTGATTGCTGAACCCATGCACGGTGAGTTACAGGATTGGGGTCTAACACTAATACACAGCTTTTAGAGGGGGATCACAAAAACTATACTCTCTGTTTGTTCTACTGGCTCTGTTATAGGAACTAATTAGCAAACATTAATCCCATAGCAATTTTGGTGACATCAATTGATGCTGGTGTACAAAAAAGATTTTTTGGTATGATCAAGCACCAAAAGTTGTTTTTAAAAAGCCTGGCAAGGCTACTGTTAAATTTGTTCAAAACATAGGAGGAAAAAGGACACTTTATCCTGAACTGGATTTCTAAAGGACCCATGTTGATGTCCAGGCATGTAATCCATATTTGCTAGACAGGCAGGTGGATAATCAAAAGATTTCATGTTTTGTCACCAAGCCATTGTTTCAGTGTCCATCCTCTCTCTTGCTCCAGTCATTTTTGACTTTCAAAGTAAATGCTAATGTAGTAAGTAACACAATGGCCCAACAAAATGTAAATGAGTGAGAGGGAAATTAAAAAACCCAACAAAATGAGTGTGTGTTGCTGGGGTGATGAAGAAAATCTTCGAGGGAAGATGTTATCACTGTTGTAGATTGATCTTTTAGCGAGAGAAGGGAATCCGCTGACCTCACTTCTATAAACCTGCCTGATAGACGAGGTCTCTTGTACTGCTGTGGCACATTAGTAATGAATTATAGAGCAGTGATGATCATTACAAAATTACTGGATAAACTGTGTGTCCCGAAAGCTGGGTAATAGGGAAGACGGCAGTCCTCTTCACATGAGGCTGGTTGCCAATCTCAGATCCATTCCAAAGTTCCAGTTCTCATGTTCAAAGCTGTCAATAAGCGAGGCCAAGGCCCAGCTACTTAGAAAACTGAACCTTCCTCCACACCGCCTCCAACAACACTGCAGTCAGTTGATGGTACAGAAGATGTGGGTCACCAGAGCTGGAGATACTTCTGGTGAAGGGTTCCTTGCCATGGGACTCGCTAATGCAGGGAATCAGGTTGAATCACATCTTGCCTCATATGAGGCCTGGTTTAAAGCCCATTGAAATCAATGGTATTAGGTCATTAGAGCCCAATGAGATATCTGTGTACACAAGTCTTTCTTTAGTAAAAGCAGCAGTGAGCTTTATTTCCCTAGAGCAGTGTTTCTTAACTGGCGGGCTGTGATGCCTAGGAGGTCACAAAAGGTAACAGGGAAGTTACAAGGTGTTGAGAATGTTATAATTCTAAAGTAAGGAGAATAAAAAGGTCTGGAATAACTTTGGGGTGTCCAAACCTTCGAAGTTTGTGAGGTCAAATGTAGTAGTTGTAGTCATAGTTATATTATATAGGCTTATCATTGTTACCATTGGTACATTTTTAACTATTACTTTTATAGTAAGTATGAGGGGATTACAACATTTTTTGACTGCAAATAAAGGGTTGCCAACCTGAGAAAGCTGAGAAACATTGTCTTACAGAAACTTTGCTGTAAGAGCAGATGTGCTCTGTGGGATGAATCTACAAAGAAGGTGGAGCAGAGAATGCTATCTAGAATAGAACCATAGTCAATTTTAAGTTTGCCTATTTAGTTCCCAAATACCATGTGGACAAGGCTCTGTACATATATAGGTTAGATAGATGAGGTAGCTCTTGGGAGAGAGCAGGAGGAAGTATAACTAAGGAGTTGCTCAGCATGAGAATAAGATTCCTGACAAGTGAAGCTGCTGAAGCCTGTAAGAGTAGAGCATATGAACCAGTGCCTATCTGCCTCTCGCTGCAGCAACCCGGATGCTGAGTGGTGCTGAGCTCCCTGAATTCCCATTGAAATCAGTGGGAACTGAGGGTGCTCAGCATCTTATGGGTTGGAACCAATATGGCTCATCCAAAAGTAGCCTAATCCAAGCCTATGGTCTCTAGGTACGTCTATACTGCAAAAGATCCTCTGGTGCTAGAGAGTCTCAGAGGCCGGATCAACTGACTCAGGCTTGTGGGGCTCGTACTACAGGGCTAAAAATAGCAGCGTAGACTTTCCTGCTTGGACTGGAGCCTGGGCTCTGAGAGCCTCCACCTCACTGGGTCTCAGAATCCAGGCTCCAGCCCAAGTGGGAACATCTATTTTTAGATCTGTAGCACAAGCCTTGTGAGCCTGAGTCAGTTGACCTGGGATCTGAGACTTGCTGCCATGTTTTTTTTATTTGCAGTGTAGATGTATCCTCTACTGTCCTCCCCCTGGTGAAGAGCTTGAGCAAGAATATGCTGAAGCTTGTCCTACTATCTGCTCTCTGTCTCTCTCAGGTGAATTCATAGTAGGGGAGGACGTTGGGCAGCAGGACATTTGCAATTTCTACCTCCTATACTAGTGAGAGAGAAACTGGCCCAGTGTGCCTTATGTATAATTATTAATTCATACTTTTTTTGAAACCATAAGTTTGAAATAATCATGCGACAAGGACACATCTTTAAATTAAGTGCTAACTTCCTTTTTGATTAATAATTTTTACCTGCTGTAGACAGGAAAATTTTCCCGTAGTTCATAAGCTGGCTTCGGTTAGATGTGATTTGCTCTAAATTGCTTACACATTTCTTAGCATACATCACAACTGTCCCTTGTTATGGGAGACAGCTCTCATTTTACAATCACATTTATCTATCCAACAGACCTAGCTTTATGTATTTTTTTAAAATGACTGTGAATTATTTACATAAAAATGCTGAAATATTAAAATAGGCTACAGAAAATGTTATAGTATGTCAACCTTTATTTGACAAGGCACACATTTTTTATTACAGCAAGTACTCTTGATTAACTGTACAGAGTAACCATTGACTATTTTCAGTAATTAAATGAAATTTACCATGTAAATTGAAGGAATATTTTAGGTGGAGCTGGTAGTGTTCTTCCAGTTAAGGTTGCCTGACTCTTCACATTAAAAGACCCTGTTTTCAGTGGTTTATAACTTTGCCAAACTTCAACCATCCAAGCTAAATTTTCCATGTTGAGTATCTGCCTCAGGCTGATTTTTTGAAAAGTCTTAGCTAAAATAGTTCAGCCATTTCTTAGAATGAGGTCAGAGAAAAATACATTGATTTACCCATGTTAAAAAAAGAATCTTACAATGGTTCCACTGAGTAGTGCCTCCATGCTTTCAATTCCCAAGGTGGTAGCTGTAGTGTCAGGGGCTTTTTGGCATACTTGTGAAAACTTGGGCAAATTAAAAACCTCCCAAAAAATCTCAGTTCACACATGCTCAGTAGAGATTTGATATTTTGGCAGCTAAGTTCTCTGAAGATTCCATTTTCACTGGATATGCTTGTGATGTTCCCCTGGTGTTATCTGGACCGGTGATCTGCTAGGTCACTCCAATCTTCGACTCTGGGAGCCAGCCTTACCCTGCTCTGCTGTGAGAACCCCCACTCCCGGGCTGTTTACGGAAGGATGAATACGGAAGGATGAAAATGGGGGGGCAGGGCGTTCTCCCGAGGCACAAAGAGTCCCAATGCTCTTATCCCTCACAGCTCCTACTTGCTAACTGGACTGCTCAGGCACCATCCCCCCCAGAGTGACCGAGCATGCTCCAGCTCAGAGTTGCTGGGGAAGAGCAAGACTTTTTCTGTAAATGCTCCTCCTGGCCATTGCAGTCACTGTGGCAATAGGCACAAGAGCTGAGAACAAGGAACCTGTCTCTCTTGTGCTCTCAGTGCTCCCACTGCTGGGGCTGGGCAGTGCGGAGGAGAAGGTGGAAACATCTTGACTCGAATGCAGGGGGATGAGGAGCAGAGGTGGGGGGGAAGACGGTGGATAGGAGTTAAGAGGGAGGGAGAACAGGAACCGGGTGGTAGTGTTTAGAACAGTGGTCCCCAATGCGGTTCCCGCGGGCGCCATGGCACCCGCCGGGGCATTTATGGGCATCCGCGCCGGTGATCTCTGTCCCCGGCACGCTGGGGCAGCGCGGAGAGAAGCCGCAGCCCCGCGCCTGCCGGGGACAGAGAACACAGGCGCCCGCAGCCCCGGCAAGCCGCCCCTTGTCTCCCCATTCAGCAGCTCAGCGGGGAGACAAGGAGCAGCCAGCCAGGGCAAGCCGCCCCTTGTCTCTCCGCTCAGCAGCTCAGCGGGGAGACAAGGGGCAGCCCCGGCAAGCCGCCCCTTGTCTCCCCATTCAGCAGCTCAGCGGGGAGACAAGGAGCAGCCAGCCAGGGCAAGCCACCCCTTGTCTCCCCACTCAGCAGCTTAGCAGGGAGACAAGGGGCAGCCGCGGCGAGCCGCCCCTTGTCTCTCCGCTGAGCTGCTGAGCAGGGAGACAAGGGGCAGCCGCAGCGAGCCGCCCCTTGTGTTCTCACTGAGCTGCTGAGCGGAGAGACAAGGAGCAGCCAGCCAGGGCAAGCCGCCCCTTGTCTCCCCACTCAGCAGCTTAGCAGGGAGACAAGGGGCAGCCGCGGCGAGCCGCCCCTTGTCTCTCCGCTGAGCTGCTGAGCGGGGAGACAAGGGGCAGCCGCGGCGAGCCGCCCCTTGTCTCCCTGTTGAGCTGCTGAGCGGGGAGACAAGGGGCAGCCGCAGCGAGCCGCCCCTTGTCTCCCCACTCAGCAGCTTAGCAGGGAGACAAGGAGCAGCCACGGCAAGCCGCCCCTTGTCTCTCCGCTCAGCAGCTCAGCCAATGAGCGGGGAGTCAGCGAGCAGCTGCCTGCCGCCCCCCAAATCTTGGCGCCCTAGGCGACCGCCTAGGGTCGCCTAGTGGGTGCGCCGGCCCTGCCAGCTGCTCGTGCCGCTGGGGAGCGGCGGGCCTTTTAAAGCGCCGCCGGAGCCCCACTGCCGGAGCTCCGGCGGCGGCACTTTAAAGGTCCCGGGGCTCCGCAGCGGCTGGAGCCCCAGGCCCTTTAAAGCGTCCCAGGGTGAGTACGGGGGAGGCGGAGGGGGAGGCGCCTTTTTATAGCGCCGCTCCCCCTGTGCTCAAGACCTGGCTAAACTACTGCTGAGAACTCCGGGGCTGCAGGCGCCGGTGTTCTCTGTCCCCAGCAGGCAGGGGGCTGCGGCTTCCCTCTCCACTGCCCAGAACTACTCCCCCCCAAAAAAGGTAAATAAAAAAAGAGCACATTCACATGGTAAGGTGAAAGAATAATTGTCAAATAATTTAATTAATACCTTTTACATGTAAAATTACCTTTTGTATCTTATGGATTCATATATTATGTAATATTAAATATGATGGTTTTCTTATTATTTAATGTACAAATACAAAATAAGTATTGAAAAATTGTTGGCGCCCGCCACACTCTTCTGAAAACATGAATGTGCTTTTGGTCACAAAAAGGTTGGGGACCACTGGTTTAGAAGCAGAGGTGGGAGGGGAGGGTTCTGGAGTGGTATATAAGCAAAGAATGGGAGGAGGGTAGGGGATGGATAGGAGCAAAAGGGGAGAAGGTCAGGAGCCAGCAGGTGTGGGAGAAAGAGGACAAGAGCCAGCAGATGGGAGGATGGATGAGAGTAGTATGGCAGGAGTGGATGGTTAGCTGCTATAATAGGGGAAGGGCAGTGATTCATTAGCAAAGAGTGATGCTGATTTCAGGTTAATTTGAACAAGTGGAACTTTATTAAATCCTGTGCACTGCTCTGTCCATGTGGCTAGGTTACTTCCAGCAAAATTCCACCTATTTCCTGCCTTTTGGTGTCCTCTCAATAACAGTCCCTCCAGGGAACATGGGCCCTCAGGCTCTTGTTCCACTGACCCTGATACATCATCCCCCATTCGACAAACATTGTAATATTAAAATACATAATTGACACGCATACCCCGCCCTGTGTCCCTTCAGCCAGAGGTTACTAGCACATGGCTGAGTTGGGGTCTCGTCTTTACTACAGATTCAACTGCTTACAGAGTCTTTGAGATACTTTAATCTCCACAACAGGCGAATACACCAGGAGTGACTTATCTCTGTCTGTCACCTGTCTCCAAGTCTAGCAAATTGTTTCTCTGTGGAGTCTTCTCTCTCCCTGTGAGGTTGGCCTCCGGATGGTGCTCTGTATCTCTGTAGGCTCTCGATATTGTGTCTGCTGGCTCACAAGTGTCTCCGGTTCCTTTGGATCACTTGTTCCTTTTGTGGTAACAGAGTCTCTTTATTGTGATTATCACAGGATTGGCAGGTGTCGCACACTTCTGTCAAGGACTAGAGTGCTGTATTTATTCCCAGCCAGTAAGTACATTCTTGAGCCCATGTGAGACAGCTGTCAATGCCCAGGTGTGATGCGTGTATTTTTTGCATGACATCCTTATGTAATAAGGCATGGACAACAGCTCTCTGTCCTCAAAATATGATTCTATCCTGCACACTCACCTCATCTTTAACTTGAAAATATGGTTCTACTCCTACCAGTATTTGGCTTTTGTGTTCTGGCCACGCTGCTAGTATCACTGTCTTGATTGCCTATGGCTAGATATCCTTTTGCATAGCCTCTGATTTCCATCAGCTTTGTGGTTGAAACTAGTGGTTAGTACATGTTAATGGACTGAATATCCTGATTCCTTCCCCCCAACTTGCTGATGCTGAGTATATATGTTCTGCTCAGGGTGTTAGCTAACACCAATTGTCCTGGACAATATCTAATCTCTACCTGCAGGATGCAATCTCTTTGGAGAACTAAAAAGGGGCTTTGCCATGACTGTCTCTTAAGGATTTGTGATCTGATAGCACTATTACTGAGTGGTCATGGAATCATGCCACTTCAAATACCATAGCCAGAAACTTTTCCCATTTGGGTGTACCCCTTTTCAGTCTCTGACAGGGCTTTGCTGGCATAAGTGACCAGCTGCTGCTGCAAGAGCTACTCCCAGTCCTTTTTCCAGTGCAGCACTGGAGTGTCAGTGGCTCTCCTGATTGGTAGTACTTTAGGACAGGGGTATCTATTATCATTTATTTCAGGATGTCAAATGCTTGCTGTTGTGGACTTATGCAGTCCCATTTAACATCCTGCCTTGTGAGCTGATGTATGGGTTCCACTGCTGAAGCCAGATGTGGATAGAACTTACAACATTTATCATTCCGGTAAGAACATAAGAACGGCCATACTGGATCAGACCAGTGGTCCATCTAGCCCAGTTCCTGTCTTCCGAAACTGTTTTCTGGCCAGTGCCAGATGCTTCAGAAGGAGTGAATAGAACCGGGGAATTAATCAAGTGATCTATTCCCTGTCATCCGGTCACAGCTTCCTGTCAGTCATAGGTTTAGGGACACCCAGAGCGTGGGGTTGCATCTCTGACCATCTTGGCTAATGGCCATTGATGGTCTTATCCTCCATGAATTTATCAATTCTTTTTTAAGCCAATTATATTTTTGGCCTTCACAACATCCCCTGGCAACGAGGTCCACAGGTTGACCATGAGTTGTATACTTTCTTAAGTTTTGTTTTAAACCCGCTGCCTATTAATTTCATTGGGTGATTCCTAGTTCTTCTGTTATGTGAAGTGGTAAATAACACATCCCTATTCACTCTGTCCACATCATGCATGATTTTATAGACCTCTATCATATCCCCCCTGACTCTCTTTTAAGATGAGCAGTCCCAGTCTTTTAATATCTCCTCATAAGGAAGCTGTTTCATATCCCTAATTATTTTTATTGCCCTTCTCTGTACTTTTTCCAATTCCAATGTATCTTTTTTGAGATGGAGAGACCAGAACTGCATACAGTACTTGAAGTGTGGGCGTGCCATGGATTTATATAGTGGCATTATGATATTTTCTGTCTTATTATCTATCCATTTCCTAATGGTTACTAACATTCTACTAGCTTTTTTGACTGTTGCTGCACATTGAGCATATGTTTTCAGAGAACTATCCACAGTGCTTCCTTGATCTCTTTTTTGAGTAGTAACAGCTAATTTTGATCCCATCATTTTGTATGTATAGTTAAGATTATGTTTTCCAATATGCATTACTTTTCATTTATCAACACTGAATTTCATTTGCCATTTTGTTGTCTAGTTTGTGAGATCCATTTGTAACTCTTCCCAGTTGGCTTTTGGACTTAACTATTTTGAGTAATTTTGTATCATCTGCCAATTTTGCCACCTCACTATTTACCCCCTTTTCCAGATCATTCATGAATAGGTTAAAGAGAACTGGTCCCAGTACGGATTCTTGGGGGACTCTGCTGTTTACCTTTCTCCACTGTGAAAAATTTGTTCCTATCCTTTGTTTCCTAGCTTTTAACCATTTATTGACCCATGAGAAGACCTTTCCTCTTATCCAGTGACTCCTTATTTTGCTTAAGAGCCTTGGTGTAGGACCTTGTCAAAGGCTTTCTGAAAGTCCAAATAAACTACATCCACTGTACTGTATCACCCGTGTCCACATATTTGTTGACCCCTTCAACGTATTCTAATGGATTGGTGAGGCATGATTTCCCTTTATCGTAGCCTTTTTTACTCTTCCCCGATATCATGTTCATCTATGTGTCCAATAATTCTGTTCTTTACTAAAATTTCAACCAATTTGCCTAGTACTGAAGTTAGGCTTACTGACCTCTAATTGCTAGATAGCCTTTAGAGCCAAACAAATTCAGTGTCACATTAGCTATCCTCCAGTCATCTGATACAGAGGCTGATTTATGTGATAGGTTACATACCACAGTTAGTAAGTAGTTCTGCAATTGCATATTTGAGTTCCTTCAGAACTCTTGGTCTTGGTGACTTATGATTGTTTAATTATCAATTTGTTCCAAATCCACCTCTATTGACATCTCAGTCTGGGACAGTTTCTCAGATTTGACACCTAAAAAGAATGGCTCAGATGTGGGAATTTCCCTCACATCCTCTGCAGTGAGGACCAATGCAAAGAATTAATTTTACTTCTCTGCAACAGAACTCTGCAACTTCTCTTTTTTTGGTCCTTGTCTTCCTTGAGAACTCCTTTAGCACCTCAATTGTCCAATAGCTCCACTGATTGTTAGGCTTCCTGCCTCTGATGTACTTAATTTTTTTTTGCTGTTAATTTTTGTGTCTTTGACTAGTTGTTCTTCAAATTCTTTTTTGGCCTGCTTAATTATACACTGGACCCTTGCTAGAACGCGCGTCTCTATAATGCGAATTCGGTTATAACGCGGTCGCGGCCATGGATCCCAAATTTAACCTTCACCTTAACCCCCAGCAACCTGGGGACAGGGGAGAGATGCCTTTCACCCGGCTGTGGCAGCTCCGGGGCGGAAGGAAAAGCGCCTTTCACCCGGCTGTGGCAGCTCCGGGGCGGAAGGAAAAGCACCTTTCATCCGGCAGCGGTAGCTCCAGGGCCAGGGGGACAGGCGAGTTTTGATGCTAATTTTGATGCTAATTTTGCTAGTTTTGATGCTAATTTCATTTTAACGCGGTCCTCGCTATAACGCGGTACTTGGCATGGATCCCAAATCCCGCGTTCTAGCGAGGGTCCGGCATATGTTTACACTTGACTTGCCAGAGTTTGTGCTCCTTTCTATTTTCCTCAATAGGATTTGACTTCCAATTTTTAAAGGAAGCCTTTTTTTCTCCAACCACCTTTTTTACTCTGTTGTTTAGCCATGATGGTGGTTTTTTTTGGTCCTCTGACTGTTTTTTTAAATTTGGAATATACATATAATTTGAGACTCTATTATGGTGTTTTAAAAAGTTTCCATACAACTTGTGGGCATTTCACTCTTGTGACTGTACCTTTTAATTTTCATTTAAGTAGCCTCTTCATTTTTGTGTAGTTCCCCTTTTTGAATCTAAATGCTGCTTTGGTGGGTTTATTTGGTGTTTTCCCCCTACAAGGATGCTAAATTTAATCACATTATGGTTGCTATTATCTAGTGATTCAGCTACATTCACCTCTTGGACCAGCTACTGTGCCCCACTTATCAGGAATTGCCCCTTCCTTTGTGGGTTCCAGGACTAGCTGATCCAAGAAGTAGTCATTTATGGTGTTTATAAATTTTATCTCTGCATCCCGCCCTGAGGTGACATATCCCCAGTCAATATGAGGATAGCTGAAATCCCCCAGTATTTTTGGGTTTTCTGTTTTTGTATCCTCTCTAATGTCCCTGAGTATTTCACAATCCCTGTCACCATTCTAGTCATGTGGTCAGTAATATATTCTTACTGCTGTACTTTTATTATTGAAGCATGGAATTTCTATCCGTAGAGATTCTATGGTACTGTTTGATTTAAGATTTTTGCTATATTTGAAGCCCATTCACATCTACTGGAGCTGACATGTCTCTGGCTGCCTTGATCTTGTTGGAATTTGCTCTCAGTCCCTTTGCTGTGAGTAAATGTCCAATGTATGTCACCTCAAGCTGAGTCGTATTCTTTTCTGGGTTGTTTTATATTCTTGTCCCTGTATTGTCTCTCCAGAGCAGCTCATTAAAAGGTGTTTCAGCATTGTAATTTTTTTTCATTGTCTCATTCAGCTTCTGTATCATTGCTTCCTTTGCCTACAATGAGGATATCATCTGCAATTATTTTTATCCCAGGCAGCCCTTTCAATACTTGGGTGAACCTTGTCTGGGACACCTCAGATGCTGGACCTATGCCCATCAGCATGCACAGCCGTCTGTAGTGACCAAATGTTGTTGCAAAGGTCGCCAGCATGCAGAACTCTTTATCCAGGCTTATGTGCCAAATCCCATTTCTCACATCACAGACTAAAGATTCTGACTTTGGAAGTTCTGGAATGATGTCATGTGTACACGTGGGCAGTGAATTGCAGCATCTTTTCAATGCCCAGTTCACTGGCATTGGGTCTGCATCAATCACTCACAGTTTACTGGGGACCGATGTGTCAGACAGAGGCACATTGCATCAGGTATCATTTAGTGAAGTTCCCAAATCTGGTTGAATCCTGTGAATCGATGAATCTCTGGGGCAGCCCTGCAGGTGGTGCCAGGTAGGGTCAGGCTGTGCACTAGCTTGTGTGTTGATGGACAGTTTGAGAGCACAGTGTTCTGGGGCATTTTTGTTCATCCTCATGACCTTGCCAAAGAGCGTGCAATGTTGCTTTTGAATATAATGAATGATTGAAGGAAGGCCAGATCTCTGCGAGATTGTGACATTTCGCACAAAGTCAAACCACTTTGTGCTCAGGATTTGTCACTGGAAGCACATCTGGAATGCCTCTAGCTGCTCCAAGTCTGCCTGTAAGAGGGTCCAGATTTGGGTCAATATTGATACATTCAAAGTAATACACCTTGGAAAACATTATCCCAACTATACATAAAAAAGGTGGGCTCTAAATTAGCTGTTACCACTCAAGAAAGAGATCTTGGAGTCATTGTGGATGGTTCTCTGAAAACATCCACTCAATGTGCAGCGGCACGCAAAAAAGCTAACAATGTTAGGAACAATTAGGAATGGGATAAATAATAAAACAGAAAATCTCATAATTCCACTATATAAATCAATAGTATGCCTACACCTTTAATACTATGTGCAGTTCTGGTCCCATCTCAAAAAAGATACATTTGAATTTGAAAAAGTACAGAGAAGGGCAATAAAAATGATTAGGGATATGAAACAGCTTCCATAGGAGGAGATATTAAAAAGACCAGAACTTTTTAGCTTAAAAAAGAGATGACTAAGAGGGGATATGATAGAGGTCTATAAAATGGTGAATGCTGTGGAGAGAGTGAATAGGGAAGTGTTATTTACCCCTTCACATAACACAAGAACTAGGAGTCACCAAATGAAATTCATAGGGATCAGGTTTAAAACAAACAAAAGGAAGTACTTTTTCACACAATGCACAGTCAACTTGTGGAACTCATTGCCATTGTGAAGGCCAAAACTATAAATGGCTTCAAAAAAGTATTAGATAAGTTCATGGAGGCTTGGTCCATCAATGGCTATTAGCCAAGATGCTCAGGGATGCAACCTCATTTTCTGGGTGTCCCTAGCCTCTGATTGCTAAAAGCAGGGAATTGGTGACAGGGGATGGATCATTCTATGATTGCCTATTCTGTTCATGCCCTCTGAAGTACCTGGCATTGGCCACTGTTGGAAGGCAGGGTATAGGGCTTCATGGACCATTGGTCTGACCCAGTATGGCAATTCTTATGTTCTTATGTTTCTGACCCATAGAGAAATACTGGTAATCACCCAGATTTGGAGGATGGGGATGAAATTCTTTGACTTCTTCACAAGGAAGAGGTGGTCTTGGTAGGTCAGTGTAGTTATGGTAGGTGAACACTTCCTGACCACCCTTGATTCTGATGTGTGGGGCAGCAAGGGACAATGAGGTCTATTAAGGAGTGGCTGCATCCCTTCAAGCAGAATATTACCGTTTCCAGGGACGACTAATAATAATGAGATCGGCTTATAGTTGTCACACTCAGTGAGAGATCCTTTGACTTTGTACAGGGACACTATGATGCTGTCTTTCCATTCTGCTGGTGCTTTGCCTGATGCCAGGGGCGGCTCTCACAATTTTATCGCCCCAAGCAGCTGCCGCGGCCCCGCCCCCGATGCAGGCAGACGTAGCGAGGCCCCGCTTGCATCGGGAGTGGGGCCCCGACGCAGGCAGTCCCAGTCCGCGGCGGCAAGGGAAGATCGGCGGACCTACTGGCCCATTGCCGTTGCGGCAGGCGAGAATGGGGCGGCAGTCTGAGTCCCGCAGCGGCAATTCGGCGACGGGAAGAGTGGACCTGCCGCCGAATTGCCGCTGCGGGACTCCGACTGCCGCCCCATTCTCGATGCCGCCCCAAGCATCAGGCAGGGCATCGGGCAGGGCCAAGCTGGTGCCTGGAGCCGGCCCTGCCTGATGCCCGTTCTTTTAAGAACAGGTGATTCAGGCCAGCCTCACTGGTTCCAGTGCATCTTTGAGTGGCTTGGATGGAATACCATCAGGTCCAGCAGCATGTCCACGAGTGAGAGGATCAAATCACATAGCTCTGGACAGTTGTCATCAGATATGTGGTTCAGCACGCTTACATAATGTGTTTTCCATCTGTCCAGGATCTCGTGCATCGATGAGCAGGGAGAGCTGTCTGGGTTCATGATTGGGATATTAGAAGGCTGCTTATGGTTATCAGCTAGGTGGCTCTGTAAGCAGGACATTGATTAGGCTTCATCAGCTAGGGACTTGATTTAGATTTCATGGTCACATTTTGCCATGGCCTAGACAATGCCTTTCAGCCATTTACATTCTTGGACATCTCCAAGAATGTAAATGGCAGTGTGCTTCTGCCTTTTTTGTTAATATATCAGAGGCCTCTTTAGAAAGTTAAGGTTTCTTGTGTGACAGTCAGTTTCAGATGGTTCCAGTGGTGGCATGTGATATACCATTATGTATACCGCTCCAGGTGATCTCCACGTTGTCCGAGAGGTACTGCGGTTACGTATGTGACTCTCTACGGCCTGTGTTTATTTTATGGCTTCAACAGCATCCTTGGATAGACATGGGACATTATACTGTTCGTGGATGTCTGGCTTGCAAGGAGTTGGAAAATGCAGTGAGAGTCTATGTTCTAAGTTTGCTGGTGTTTCTGTGCTGAGGAGATTCCGGTGAGTTTTCACAATGGAGAGATTTCTGACAAGGATGTGGGCAGTTTCCTTCATGGCATGTCCATTGTTCAAAATGCAGGCCCAGCGATAGTTGTGAAGCCACCCAAGCTAGGATCCCCTAACAGATAAGCCCACAGTGGCACACCAGAAGCTGGGTGGTGGCATCATTTGGGAATCTTTAACCAAAGGGACCTATCTCAGTTTTATACCCAGTCATGGCACTGAGATCCCTGAGCACTAGCAAAGTGTCATGTGGTGGAATTGACTGGATTTTTGCTGCTAGCTGGTGGTGGAATGCAAACTTTCCACTGGTGATGTGTCTTATATTGGTGCATAGACCACAATGACAGATAAATGTCCACAATGATGTTAGAGCCAAACATAGAGTAAGCGTGGAGAGATGGGGTTTCATATAGCTAAATCTGTGTTAGAGATTGTCTTATAGCAAGTGCACACCTTGAGTTTGGTGTGGACCGCCAAAGTGAGGGAAGGGTGCTTCTTCTGCAGTAACTTGATCATTCTGTGGCAGATGGGACTCTGTGATGTTGATGATTATGATCTTGTAACAAGTGAGTTTTTTGACGAGCTGTTTTGTACCTGGTGCTGGTCACTGCTGTCATGTTCCATATGGTGACACAACACGAGCCTTTAAGGTCTGGTTTGGATTTCCAGGGAGCTGGGCTCATTGGGCCTGCACCTTCCCAAAGCTGGGTTTTGGTTGCGCCTATCTTGTGCATGCAGAACATGCTCCTCCTTCTGGAGTTGGTAATAGTATGGGCTATAACCCTGGTGCTGTTGTCACAGTCTGTCATGGCTGGTTGAGTCTTTGTTTCACTCTGCCTCCTTGGGACCAGAGTTGTAGAGGGGTTTTGTTTTTGAGACACCGTCTCCCTTCCCTAGATGTCGTTGGTTCCTGTTGGTGTGGATGACCATTGTGAAGATCAAGTTCTTCTTTCTCCCTGTGCAGTCTATGTATTGATAGTTGGGGATCATCCACGTCACCACTTTTGGAAAACTTGGCTCTTGTCTCCTGGGTCTGTCATTGGCATCTGCTCATTACCTTGAGCAGGGGCCCTTATGAAGTACCACAGATCCAAGTCATGTGTGAGCAGGGACAACCAAACTGTGTAGAAAAGCAGCTTACATTGCTACTACTTGTTACTCATGTACAGATGCATAATTTGCTGATGGTTTCTTTATCACCACCAGGCTTCATTCACAGGCAGTTCTGGTCTCAACAGGTGTTACGATATCCCTGGCTCTGTAGACCTTAGACCTCCTTGTGGTCTAATTTCTTTCGTGGTAGGCATGCAGGATTTAATTTTTAAAAACAAAACAAAATAATTTTGTACTCAGAGCAGGGTTTAAATGGTGTGCAGTAAATAAGGCATGGGACAACACATGGAATGAGGAGGATAAAAAGAAATATTGAATAACTATCCATTCATGAGTTAGGCAGGGGTCATGCAGAAAACCTTAATTCTCTAATTTCTTAACTTTTGAGTGCTTGATTTTTGAGTACTACCTTAACATTCTTGTAATGTGTTTTTATGTAATTGTTTTTATAGCAAAAATATGTGCTTAGCACTTTGCATACACATCCTTAAACCAAAGAACCTATGATGTGAGGCCCTGATCCTGGAGTGAAAGCATACTCACAGGCATAAAGTTACTTGTAGAGGAGTTTGTTGTAGACAAAAATACAGATTAATGAGGGGCAAATTAGAAAGTAATGTCATTACAAAGTAGATAGAGCTCCTCCAGGTTCTTACTCTTATAAGTATCCCATACACACACTAGTAGTCCCACTACAGTCAATGAGACCACCATGAGGATTTGGTGAATTATGCTCTAAACTGTTTTTTAAAGCAGAAAACAGATTACACACAATTTACTTTTATTTCTATTTAGGTCCAACCCACAATTGCTTCTGTGCTTGATTCTATTTAAATTAATGTAGAGACTGGCTCTTAGTGTAACTATCAAACAGCTTACAAGAACATTCTTGTTCAATCTAACCTATGTAGTTAATAAAGTAATGGGATTTTCTGTATTGCAAAATGTAGTGGTAACAATTTTATTTATGATAAAGAAACAGATCTCATCTTTTTCCATACAGTAAATACTCATTAGTAGCAAAATATTAGTGGCCCTTTGCTATGTTGCTCCAAAGTGGCTGTTGCTGTTATGGGGAATGTTGACAATTCACAGTAGGGAAAGTAGTCCCAGGGGAAATGTTGCTCTTAAGCGATGGTTTCTCTTACAAGGTGTACTGCAAACAAGCGTCTACTGCAGGGGTGGGCAAACTTTTTGGCCTGAGGGCCGCAACTGGGTATGGAAATTGTATGACGGGCCATGAATGCTCATGAAATTGGGGGTTGGGGTGTGGGTGAGGGCTCCGGCTGGGGGTGCGGGCTCTGGTATGGGGCTGGGGATGAGGAGTTGAGGGTGCAGGAAGGTGCCCTGGGGCTGGGACCGAGGGGTTTGGAGGGCAGGAGGGAGATCAGGGCTGGGGCAGGGTGTTGGGGCCCGGGGGATGGCTCAGGGTGCAGGCTCCAGGCAGTGCTCACCTCAAGCAGCTCTCGGAAGCAGCAGCATGTCCCCCACCTCCGACTCCTATGCAGAGGCATGGCCAGGAAGCTCTGTGCATTGCCCTGTCTGCAGGCGCTGCCCCCACAGCTCTCATTGGCCATGGTTCCCAGCCAATAGGAGCTGCAGGGGCCGCACTTGGGGTCGGGGGCAGCATACGGAGCCCCCTGGCTGCCCCTACACGTAGGACCCGGAGAGAGGACATGCCCCTGCTTCCGGGAGCCGTGCGGAGCCACAGCACACGTGGAACAGGTCCAATCCCTGACCCTGCTCCCCAGCTGGGGTGGGGCAAATCCTGCTCCCCGGCAGTAGCTTGAGGGCCGGATTAAAATGTTTGAAGGGCCGGATGCGGCCCCCGGGCTATAGTTTCCCCACCCCTGGTCTACTGTGTTAGATATTTCTATGGACCCCATTGCCATGGTATCTGAGCACCTAACAATCTTTAATTTGTTTATCCTCACAACACTCCTGTGAGGTAGGGAAGTGCTGCAACCCCATTTTATGGATGGAGAACTGATGCACAAAGAGGCTAAGGTCCAGATCCTCAAAGATATTTAGGCTCCCAGTTTCAGTGGAAATTAGGAGCCTAAATACCTCTGAAGAACTGGGCATAAATGACTTGCCCAAGATCACTGTAATAAATCAGGGACTTGAATCCAGGTCTCTAACCACTGCACTGACTAATCTCCTTACCGAATGTTTTATCCCTTGTTATGGGTTTTTGTCTTACACTGTATCCTATGTTTGGCCATTGTTAAATTGAGAGTGATGTTTTCACAGACCTGGCTGGCTGACTCAATCAACTGTGCCAGTAAAACAGTTTTGTAGAATTGTTAATAAAGGTTTAATGACACAAAACACTGTTAATTAGAAAGCTAATTGTGATAAAATTCATTCCGTACAACATAGGGCTTCAAGTTTTGCATTGGGATCTTTGAGACTACATTTGCTGTATCCAGCAACTTAACTTCTTCCTGAACTTATCCTCTACTGGAGATATGTAGAGTGCTGTTTTAACTTTGGAAGGAAACAATATCTGGAAATAGTGACTTACAGAAGCTCAGATGATGTTCTCTATTTTTTCAGGTTGTGATTATGAATTCTGTTTCCTTATATGAATCATTAGGTTACATTGTTACCTATTTTACGTTACTTTACAAAATGACAACCACGTCTGGGTGATTATGCTCTGTGAGTTTGTAATAAGGCACAGAGACGAATTTAAAGCTACACCCACTCTAAGAACCTGCAGGGCTAGAACCTGGGACTAGGGGGCTTCTAGGCTGCTGCCGCCGCCGCATCACCACTGGAGGCTTAAGCAGGGCTCTTTTTGGAGGACCCAGTGAGGCTGGGCTTGGCACAAAGTACCGCCCTGCAGGACCTGAGTGGTGGCCTCTCAGAGTCCACTGATTGGCCAGTACAAGTACTTCAACCTTGAAGCCAGGAAGGGGAGTGGTTTGAATAACAACCTAGACTACCTGCTTGCCTGTCTTTGCTCCAGACCGGGCCCGTGATGGACCCTAAACTCTGACTTTCTACCCTGATCTGTCCTTGACTTTGCTCTTTGACTGCTGTCTGTAATCTGGTGCCTGACCCCGATCTCCTGGTAACTTGACCTTGCCTGCTTGCCTCCTGAGGCTTGACACACAGTTTGCCCTCTGGCCTTTCTCAGACACTTGGTCCTGCCTGCCTCCTGATACCTGAACTTTCCTCTGTCCTCTGGCAGGTCTTGGACTCTGACCTCTCAAGTACCTGACTTGGCCTGACTCTCTCAACTCCTCCTCTGACCACTAGACCTGACAGCCCTCATTCTGGTTGTGACACCAACATTGACTTTTTTTTAAAATCAGTAACTGAGTACCCAAAATAAAAATATGCTGAGGCAAAGCAGAGTTCATAGGTACAGCACATCTCTGCAAGGAAAAGCCCAGGTTCGATGTCTGCTTGTATTCCTTTTGGGTAATTTAACTGGTACAGGAAATATTAATGTAAAGTAATCAGGAACAAAGAGCAAAAACCCTGGCTCCTTCCCCCACTGAAGCCAGAGACAAAGATCCCATTGACTTCTTTGGGCCCAGAGTAGAGCTGCTAAAACCATTTTAAAATCTGACATTTTAAATTTAAATTATCAATTTCTGCCCTCCTTGGCTACCACCCTCTCCCTGAAAAAAAAAAAAAGGGAAAAAGAAAGAAACAGATCAATTTTTCACAATTATTTTTGCAGAATGTTGATATTTTCTGCAACCAGCTGTAGCATAGAGCAAATGAAAGGCTCATGTGTGCCTTATGGGCACTACTAGGAACAGTACAGGACGATAGTCAACTCCACACCAGCAGAAGCTGCAGAAGGGGTTGTGTACCTCAGGGAGAGGGAACACAGCTATTGCTATAGCCATAAAGGGATGGAACATGTACTTCTTCCCATTGTTGACCAGATCTGTTGGCCACTGAGGAAGGAGAGTCTTCACTAAAAAGGTAAATTGTGAGCCAGATACTTAACACAATTAATATTAACAGCAACGGGGAAGAAACACATTCCAAAATAGTGAGAGAACAGATTAAAGAATATTTAGATAAGTTAGATGTATTCAAGTCATCAGGGCCTTATAAAATTCATCCTAAGGTACTTAATGAACTGTCTGAAGCAATCTCTGAACTGTTGACAATTACCTTTGAGAACTCATGGAGGATGGGTGAGGTCTCAGAGAACTGGAGAAGGGAGGAACAAAGAGAACCCAGGGAATTATAGATCAGTTAGCCTAATTTTTGATACCTGGAAAGACACTGGAACAAATTTATTTAAACAATCGGTTTGTAAGCACCTAGAGGATAATTGAGTGATATGTAACAGCTAACATGATTTGTTAAGAACAAATCATGCTAAACCAACCTCATTTCCTTCTTTGGTAGGGTTACTGGCTTAGTGGCTGGGGGGAAGCTGTAGACATGATATATTTTGCTCTTAGTAAGGCTTTTGACACAGTCCCACATGACATTCTTAGAAGCAAACTAGGAAAATGTGGTCTTAATGAAATTACTATCAGGTTGGTGCAAAAGTGGTTGAAAGACTACTCAAAGAATAGCTATCAATGGTTCACTGTCAAACTAGGTGGATGTATCTAGTGGGATCCTGAAGGGTCTGTCCTGGGTCCAGTATTGTTCAATATTTTCATTAAGGACTTGGATAATGAAGTAGAGAGCATGCTTATAAAATTTGTGGATGACACCAAGCTGGAAGGGGTTACAAGCACTTTGGAAGACAGAATTAGAATTCAAAATGGCCATAACAAATTGGAGAATTGGGCTGAAATCAACCAGATGAAATTCAGTAAAGACAAATGCTATACTTCGGAAGAAAAGAATCTTAAGTACAACTGAAAAAGGGGAAGAACTGGATAGGCAGTGGTACTGCTGAAGAGGATCAGGGGATTATAGTGGATCACAAACTGAATATGAGTCAACAGTGTGATGCAGTTGCGAAAAAGGTGCATAAACAGGAGCGATGGGTGAATTAGCAGGAGCGAAGTAAGGGAGACATGGGAAGTAATTGTTCTAATCTCTTTAGCACTGGTGAGGCCTCATCTGGAGTACTGTGTCTACTTTTGGGTGCAGCACTTTAAGAAAGATGTGGACAAATTGGGAAGAGTCCACAAATTGGAAAGAGAGCAACAAAAACAACAAAAGGTTTATAAAACCTGACCTGTGAGGAAAGGTCAAGAAAACTGGACATGTTTAGTGTTGAGAAAATAAAGCAGAGGGGGGGACCTGATAAGTCTCTGATGGGTTATATAAATCTCACACTAAAACTGAAGGGGTTAAAGAGCAACTCTGGACCCAGATGACCCTGCCTAGCCACACCTGCAGAGCATGCTCCAGATGGAGGTGGAACTTGAAAGGGAAGCCAGACAATTCAGAAAGGGACTGACAAGGCAGGGAGAAGAGCCTGCCCTGGGAGCTCCTGAGAAGGGGTGCTGCAGAAGCCTCTCTTGGAAAAGAGGAGCCTACCTGCTGGGCCCAGACAGACTGAAGGTGCAGTTGGTACTTTTTTCTATTACCTTCTTGCTACAGACTGCAAAACTTGGACAATAGAGTGGGTGGTAGGAAGTGGCCAAAGTAGGGGCGCTCCTGAGTACTGGACCTTTGATAGCCTGACCTGAGCTCCCCTACCAACTCTGGTCCACACTAAGAAGGGACTGACCCCTAACCACTAGGCAACACTTCCAGCAACTGCCAGCATCACACTGTCTTCAAATATGTTAAGGGTTGTTATAAAGTAGACAGTGATCAATTGTTCTCCATGTCCAGCAAAGTAGTAAGAAGGACAAGAAGTAATGGGCTTAATCTGCAGCAAGGAAGATCTAGGTTAGATAGTAGGAAAATATTTCTAACTATAAGGATAGTTAAGCCCTGGAATAGGCTTGCAAGGGAGGTTTAGGAATCTGCATTCTTGGAGGTTTTTAGACAAAGGTTCACAAAGACTTGTCAGGGATGATCTAGGTCAGGAGTCTCAAACTCAAATTACCATGAGGGCCGCATGAGGACTAGTGCATTGGCCTGAGGGCCGCATCACTGCCCCGCCCCCTAGCTGCCCCCGCCCCTGCCCCCACTCCGCCCCTTCTCCGCCTCCTCCTCTGTGTGCGCGGCTTCCTGCTCCTCCCCCCTCCCTCCCAGAAACCGCAAAGCCGCCAGACAGCTGTTCTGGCGGCGGGAACTGCCTGGGGGTAAAAATAGAACCTTGGAGCTGCGTGGAGGGAACGGGGATCTTAGCGGCCACAGAACGTAACTGGGTGGGGGGTGAGGGGAGTTGGCGGCCACAGAACGTAACTGGGGGGGCGGAGGTGAGGGAAGTTGGCGGCCACAGAACGTAACTGGGTGGGGGGTGAGGGGAGTTGGCGGCCACAGAACGTAACTGGGGGGGCGGAGGTGAGGGAAGTTGGCGGCCACAGAACGTAACTGGGGTGGGGGTGGGGGTCAGGGGAGTTGGCGGCCATAGGACGTAACTGGGAGGGAGAGGTGGGGGGAGCCCGACGGCCCGCCTCTTCTCCCCCCCTCCTCCCCTGTGTGCGCGCTTCCCGCTCCTCCCTCCTCCCTCCCAGAAACCGCCAGACAGCTGTTCTGGCGGTGGAACTTCAGAACGTAACTCGGGGGGAGGGGGGCAGGGATCCCCCCCACCGAGTTATGTTCTGAAGTTCCACCGCCAGGACAGCTGTCTGGCGGCTTTGCGGTTTCTAGGAGGGAGGGGGAAGAGCGGGAAGCCACGCACACAGGGGAGATGGGGGGGGAGCTCCGCCTCTTCTCCTGTGTGAGCGCTTCCCGCTCCTCCCCCCTCCCTCCCAGAAACCGCGAAGCCACCAGACAGCTGTTCTGGCAGCGGGAACTGCCTGGGGGTAAAAAAAAAAGGGGGGGGGGGCGGAGAGCCCAGCGGGCTGCAGGGAAGAGCTCCGCAGGCCGCATGTTTGAGACCCCCTGATCTAGGTATATATGATCCTGCCTCACTGTGGGAGGGGGGGCTGACCTCCTTGAGGTCCCTTGCAGCCCTACATTTCTATGATTCTGTAGCAGCTCATCCTCCCCTTTGTCCGTTTTTGGGTTAGCTAGCACCACTAGCCTCACACAGCCGTTGCCTAGAGGAGACTTTCATCCCTTGTTTTGGGATGTTGAAGAAGTAGGCTCCTTGTCCCTTCTAACTCCCATGTGCAGCTCTGCAGCAGCTGGCCACAGTGTAGTCCTAAATTTGTTGAAGAAATTACTGTTCCACTTTGGTTATCCATGCAGGCAAACAGCTGAGATATTTTATACTGAACACATCAGTATCTGAATTGTAGAAGAAGTATGAACAGTTTTAACTTACTTATTGCATTCTGGAAATGGAAGCCTGGAGTAGTCATGGACGGGCTTCAGGGATGTTAATTGTTTGGGTACATGAACGGGCTTATAAATGGTTGTTTTTGCAGTCTTATTTTGCTCATTGATGGATAGCTATGTCGGTGCCAGAGAAAAGGAGGAAGAATGAATTATATTTTTTGTACCCACTCTATTAATACTTCCAGGGCTTGATGTAATATGCCTTTAACAAACCATGAACTTCTTTCCTACTGAGCCACTGCATCCTGCCTACATTCAAAGTAAGCAGGGAACCATTATACTAATCCACTGTACCATCGTATCTCTAGCAAACACATGTAAGTGATTGCTTTGAATATTTATTTTGATGCAAGGAGTGTTGAGTCTTTTATTTGGCAATGCATACAGCTAGGAGATTGACTTTCTCAACTTTGTTACCTCAGTTGTGCAAGTTCTATTCTTGCAGCAACCTCTTTTTTTCAGAAAGGTATAGCAATAACATTTGGCTTTGTGAGACTAGAACACCCCAACAACCTTAGAGTGGTTCACCTCTGCGATTAGGATGGTTTTAAAACATGAAAATGAACTGATTTTTTTTTTGGTTTGTTTTTAATCAGGTGCGATTGTATGCAAGACCTGATGCAATCAGAAGAGGATCTGGGGACTATGCTCTAAATATTACAAGGAGACTCATTGAATTTTATGAAGACTACTTTAAAGTGCCCTATTCCCTTCCAAAATTAGGTAAGACTTTTCCAAGATCATTGTTTGTCCAAGGGAACTCTATTCTAGAGATTAGAAAATAAGGTTGTTTTTACTGGTAGATTTCAATGTGAAGAATTTGGGGGTTAAGTTAGAAGGGACATTGAACAGGAAATTTTAAATTCTCCTAAAGAGAAGAAGCCAATTTTTCACCTCTTCCTCATTTTGCCTTTAGGTGCAGCTACTAAACAACAATTGAATCTATTAGGCATTGAGACTCTAGAGAATAGAAGCTTTGCTAATCAGTTCCTGCTTTCCTGATGCTCAGCATGTTGGGCCTCACTATCATTAGATAGCCCTCGGGTTATGTTTATTCAGTCATATGTACATCTTGATTGCTCAGCTGCAGAAGAGGAATAGAATTGAAAATAACAGTGGAAATGGGAAATTTACAACATTTAAAGAAAATATTTGTTGATTAGTGTAGTTTCTTAATGATGATTAATATATGCTTGACGATATTGTTGCTTATTGAAGAGAATTGTTGTGAGCTTATTTTGCTGTTCAAGTGACCCAATTGTAAAAGCTGTCAATTTTTTTCACATTTTCCTTCACTCCCTCCCCACCTCTCCTACTCCCTTGAATATTTCACACTATATTATTACACACTCCCTCAAGAGTACGTTTGATCAGGATCCAGAAAATTGTATTGCTCAGCAACAAGAAGAAAGCTTGTATTTGATCTGAAGTGTTAGAGTTTGAACCACAGGTGTTCGTTCCAGGAGCTCAGGGCCTATTTCATTAAAGCACAAGCCTGCTGGGTAGCTTTATTAGTCTTACAACTAATGGTGTAGTAGATAGATAAAGTAATTAGTATTGTTTGAAGTGGGTGTTGCATGCATTTTAAATAAGAATGATGTGACTTTTTTGTCCTTTTTAAATGATGGGTTGCAAGCAGTGCTCTGTTAGAGGCATGGATGCTTATAACCATGGAACTCTCCTCAGACTGCAGGTTACTGTTTGTATGTACTTTCATACCTGACTTTAGTATTGCCCACCCAAGGAATTGTGGCACTAAGGTCTGATATAAATATTTTTGTGGGACACTGCACAACCTCAGCTGGAGTAGTCAGAAACGTCTCCACATGACATAATGAATAAATCATGATTGCTTGACACTGGAAGTTCCAGACTCACCAGTGCCAAGTAGGTAAAAGAAAAAAATGGTTATCTTTCTTCCCTTTGAAAATTTATAATTAGCAAAGAGGCTCAGATTATTATTTTAGGTAGTTTAAAATGGTCATCTGGAAATAGTAGGTAGAGAATGTGTCTACTTCTGTGCATCTTTAACAATTAAAACATAAAGTCTTTCATCTCAGTATGTTTTGCTTGTTGTTGTTGCTACACAGTGGCATATTGTGTTAAAATACTTCAGAGAATTGAATACCTTCCAGGGTAGTCTATTTATGGGATTACACTATAAAAATACTATAGTGAATTTGTAGTTTTTCTACTATAAATTTTATTAAAATTACTAATTTAATTTAAAAATTTAATACTGTTAAGTTTGTAGTGTGTGAAGACTTTGTTATGATGTAGTAATACTATAGAAAATATAATAAGATTAGTTTATAGGATGAAAAATATAAACGTATGGTACATACCACCTAGAATGTACAGTTTGTTTAGTATAAGTATGCTGGGAAAAATGTCAAAAGTGCCTTTGTAAGTCACAAAGGTAAGTCTCATTGGTTTAGATTCCTAAAAGTCACTTTGGCATTTTGGAAATGTTGCCCGCTACGTGTCTTGGTATCTTTGTTTCCAGTTCAGCAAATTGGTTAAGCGGGTGCTTAACTTTAAACATGTGGGTAATGTCATTGATTTCAAGATGAAAAAGGCTGCTGCCTTCTGAAAATTTGAGGAAGGATGGGAATAAAAAGGTGTGAATGGGTGCTCAACAGGAACCCCTAGCATGTCTTCACTAGCAACGTTAAAGTGCTGCCGTGGCAGCGCTTTAACGTGGCTGTGTAGTCGTGGCACCAGCGCTGGGAGAGAGCTCTCCCAGCTCTACAAAAAAACCCACCCCCACAAGGGGAGTAGCTACCAGTGCTGTCTACACTGGCACTTTACAGCGCTGAAACTTGAAGTGCTCAGGGGTGTGTTTTTTCACGAGAAAGTTGCAGTGCTATAAAGTACCAGTTGTATACAAATGAGCAGAAGGACCAAAGTATAAGAGCTGTTATGCAGTGGGACTAGCTATGGGGAAAACCCCAGAGAATTTTTCAGAGATTCAACTGAGAGGAGATGCCAGAGAAAAGACTGCATTAGATGTGTTTGTGGAAGGAGTGAAAGGTAGGTGTATTAGGGAGAAATTGGTAGTAAGAGAAAACTGTTATGCTATCAGGAGTGAGGAAGAAGTTTATCTCCGAGACTAGTTTACTTCACTCAATAAAGTATTATTGCCTCCCCTACAAATGCTCATAGACTCCAGTTAGATCTGGTGGAAAAGTGTCAATTACTTTATGTGGGAGTTTTTATTTTTAAAGAAATTTACTGCAAAAAAAATTTTCAAATGAAAAACCAAAACACATTTTTTTAGATGTTTTCAGGGAGGGGAAAATCCGTTTTTTCAGAACATTTTCATTTTTTGCAAATTGAACATTTTTACTGACTAAAAATTTGGCAATCAAAAAAATGTTTGGTGAAAAGCTTAAATTTTTCGTTTCAGGTTTTTTTTCAGTGACACTTTTGGTAGAAATTTGCAGTTTTCCATGAAAATAATGATTTTGGCTGAAACCAATTTGTTGTTTAAAATAATATTTTGATTAACTTTAGCTATAGCTTAACTTGTTTTCAGTGTAATATGATACAAAATTACTTACTGGAAGACCAGTTATTGTAGTGTTGTCAAGTGTTTTGTATATTTCCTTTCATTCTCCTGTGCCATTGCTCTCTCTCTCTCTCTCTCTCTCTCTCTCTGTGTGTGTGTGTGTGTGTGTGTGTGTGTGTGTGTGTGTAGGTGTAGGTGTGTGTTCAACTTTTGTGTTGTTTTCGCATTTCATAGTCTCATCACTTTTATGGAAGTGATGATGTAAGTCACCTGGCCCACTGCTGTCCTGTGCTATGGTCTTCTGTATGCATTATTGCTGTCTTTTGTGTGTTGTGCTGTTAACAGCCTGTAGCCCTTGGTCAGGCACTGTCATTGTCTGCTTCTTTTCCCATTTTGACCATACGTATGATGTGTGTCTGGGGCCTGTGGACTCCTGTTGTGTGTTGGCATTTTTGAAAGGTCTGCATAGATTCCAAGGCCAGAAGGGAGCACTGTGGTAATCTTGTCTGACCTCTAGTATAACACAGGCCATAGAACTTCCCCAAAATTATACCTAGAGCAGATCTTTTTTTTAAAAAAATCCAAACTTGATTTAAAAATCACCAGTGATGGAGAATCCATCACGACCCTTGGTAAATTGTTCCAAAGATTAATTGCCCTTGCTGTTTAAAAATGTACACCCTATTTCCCATCTGAATCTGTCTAGCTTCAACTTCCAGCCATTTGATTGTGTTACATCTTTCTCTGTTAGATTGATGATTGGTTCAGCTTTTGTGCCACTTAGGCCCATTGTCATGGGCTTTGATTTGTGCATTCCAAACTGGCTCCAGTTATCTGAACTTACCTCAGAGTGGGCTAAGGTTCTTCATATGGACCAGTGTGGCTTGCCACTGTGGTTGTGTGATTTGTTTTTGACTGTGCTTTTAACTGCTGCCTGTACACAAGGACAATTGTTTGCAAACACTATTTGTGGAGTGTCTTTTGTGGACTGCTCTAGTTGTTCTGTGGCCTTTGGCACTACTAGCAGATAGATTGTAATGGCTTGATCTGCTACATCAGGTTGGACAAAAATCAATGATTAAAACAATACAAAAACCTAGATTTTTAAATTTAAATTATGGGTTTATTTTTTAAAACTAAACCTATTTAAAATTAAATTTGAAATTTGACAATCTATGTTAAGGCCTAAACTTATTATAATTTATTCAAATCATTTTAATTAAATACAAGAATAATATTAAGAAGTACATGTTTGTTGCAAAGCTATAAAGAAAGTCAAACCACTGAACTGCTGGAAGTAGCTGGCTAGGCCCCTGGAACCAGAGTTTGTTGCAGTGCTAAACCAGCTTTTGACAGCAGTAGCCACTTCTGCAGAGGAACAGAGAATATTTTTTTCATTTCACTTTATTCAACTAGTACTCTGTGGGGAATTTTGTGCCAAAAAATTAAATTCTGCATACAATATTTTAAAATTCTGCAAAATTTGGCGTATTTTATTTGTCAAAATAACATAATACAATCGTGCCAGTTTCAATTATCTTGGTGATTTATTTCAAAATACCTGTCAGCAAGTATGTCTGTAATAATACAGACAAAAATAAAAGATTCAGGAAATGTTTTTTTGACAAATAGATTCCTTACTAGGCATATTAATACAGGACTCTGAATAATAATTCATTTAAACTACAATACAGAAATGTATATCCTGCACCCATCAGAAGCAGTGCAAAGGCCTGGGGGAATCAGGGGTAATGGAGGAGCTGAGGGAGAGGGAAAGACCCTGGGAGTGAACCTGGAGGGCTGTTGGGTGTGGGTGGGAGAAGTATGGAGCAGTTATTTTTTGCGGGGGAAGGGATTGTTAGGGAGTTAGGGAGTCTCCCCCATGCAGACCGTGACTGACCTCTAGCCTCTCCCATTCAATCAGGCACATGTGTCCCTGCACCCCTTGTTCCTGTGTGTCCCTGCACCCCATCCTCCTCTGTCCCTGTGTGGTCCAGCAGCCCCCTGCCCCCCATCCCCATGTGGCCCTCAAGCCCCCACCCATTCAGCCCCTGGCTCAATTCTGCTAGCTTCTGAACTAGCCCTTCTGAACCTCAGTCTGTGTCCCTCCAACAGCCCCATGTACCCCACTCTATTCCCCCACATATCCTGTACCTTCTAACCTGGCTCTGCGGGCAGGGCCGCTGTGATGAATGAATCTGGTTGCTGGTGTTACTACTGGTCAGCTACTGATGTCTGTTCTGGCACCACAGTGTCCTCTGGTGGGTGAAAGGCAGGACTGCAACACTTCTCGGGCAAAAGGTATTTTCTGCTCAGAAAAAATATATTCTGTGCCAGACATGAATTCTGCGCATGTGCAGCAGTGCAGAATTCCCCCAGGAGTAAACTAATTCAGTTCAATGACTAGATCAGTCAAAATTTAAAAAAAACTTGAAAATTGAATACAAACTAGGTCTGAGAAGGTCAGCTGTACTAGTCTACTAGTTCTAAAATTTTGAAGGACATAGTAACCAGAAACAATCAATTCACCAACCTCCTTTGTTTAATAAATCACTTAGTTTTAAATGCCAAACATGTTTTGATAAACTTTTTAATAAGGAAAAAGTTTGTGTCCAGTACTTTTAAGATAGTCTTTTTTTTTAATTAAAAAAATTAAAAAAAGAATTAAAATGCACTTTTTGTTCATTTAATTGAATTATTTCCATTCAAATAGAGCTTGACTCAAATTGCAAGTAAAAATTTAATGATATAGTAAATAGAAAATGGTGCATGATGCATTTCTCAACATAAAAATATAAACATTAAGAATTTGGATAAATGTAAGAACATAACAGCCATACTGGGTCAGACCAAAGGTCCGTCTAGCCCAGTATCCTGTCTTCCGACAGTGGCCAATGTCAAGTGCTCCAGAGGGAATAAACAGAACAGGTAATCATCAAGTGATCTATCCCCTGTCGCCCATTCCCAGCTTCTGGCAAACAGAGGCTAGGGACACCATCCCTGTTCATCTTGGCTAATAGCCATTGATGGACCTATCTTCCATGAACTTAACTAGTTCTTTTTTTAACCCTGTTATAGTCTTGGCTTTCACAACATCCTCTGGCAAAGAGTTCCACAGGTTGATTATGCTTTGTGTTAAAATATACTTCCTTTTGTTTGTTTTAAAGCTGCTGCCTATTAAATTCTTTGGGTGATCCCTAGTTCTTGTGTTATGTGAGGGAGTTATTAACACTTCCTTATTTACTTTCGCTACACCAGTCATGATTTTATAAACCTCAATCATATCCCCCCTTAGTCATCTCTTTTCCAAGCTGAAAAGTCCCAGTTTTATTAATCTCTCCTCATATAGCCATTCCATACCCCTAATCATTTTTGGTGCCCTTTTCTGAACCTTTTCCAATTCCAATATATCGGTTTTGAGATGGGGCGACCACATCTGCATGCAGTATTCAAGATGTGGGCGTACCATGGATTTATATAGAGGCAATATGATATTTTTTGTCTTGTTATCTATCCTATTCTTAATGATTCCCAACATTCTGTTTGCTTTTTTGACTGCCGCTGCACATAGAGTGGATGTTTTCAGAGATCTATCCACAATGACTCCAAGATCTTTCTTGAGTGGTAACAGCCAATTTATACCCTATCATTTTATATGTATAATTGGGATTATGTTTTCCAATGTGCATTACTTTGCATTTGTCAATATTGAATTTCATCTGCCTTTTGTAGCTCTTTGCAGTCTGCCTGGGACTTAACTATGTTGAACAATTTTGTATCATCTACAGATTTTGCCACCTCACTCTTTACCCCTTTTTCCGGATCATTTTTGAATATATTGAAAAGGACTGGGCCCAGTACAGATCCCTGGGGAACACCACTATTCACCTCTCTCTGTTCTGAAAACTGACCATTTATTCCTACCCTTTGTTTCCTATCTTTTAACCAGTTACCAAGCCCTGAGAGGACCTTCCCTCTTATCCCATGACAGCTTACTTTGATTAAGAGCCTTTGGTGAGGGACATTGTCAAAGGCTTTCTGAAAATCTAAGTACACTATGTCCACTGGACCCCCTTGTACACATGCTTGTTGACCCCCTCAAATAATTTTAGTATATTGGTGAGGCATGATTTCCCTTTACAAATACCATGTTGACTCTTCCCCAACAAATTATGTTCATCTATATGTCTGTCAATTTTGTTCTTTACTATAGTTTCAGCCAGTTTGCCCAGTACTGAAGTCAGGTTTACCAGACTGTAGTTGCCGGGATCACCTCTGGAGCCCTTTTTAAAAATTGGCATCACATTAGCTATCCTACAGTCATTTGGTACAGAAGCTGATTTAAATCATCGATTACAAACTACAGTGAGTAGTTCTGCAGTTTCACATTTGAGTTCCTTCAGAACTTTTGAGTGAATACCATCTGGTCCTGGTGACTTATTACTGTTTAGTTTATCAATTTGTTCCAAAACCTCCTCTAATGATAACTCAGTCTGGGACAATTCCTCAGATTTGTCACCTAAAAAGAATGGCTCAGGTTTGGGAATCTCCCTCATATCCTCAGCCGTGAAGACCGATGCAAAGAATTAATTTAGTTTCTCCGCAATGGCCTTATCATCCTTGAGTGCTTCTTTACCATCTCGATTGTCCAGGGGCCCCACTGGTTATTTAGTAGGCTTCCTGCTTCTGATGTATTTAACATTTTTTTTGCTATTACTTTTTGAGTCTTTGGCTAGCTGTTCCTCAAATTCTTTTTTGGCCTTCCTAATTATATTTTTACACTTCATTTGCCAGAGTTTATGCTCCTTTCTATTTTCGTCACTAGGATTTAACTTCCACTTTTTAAAGGATTTTTTTTGCCTCTCACTGCTTTTCTTACTTTGTTGTTTAGCCATGGTGGCACTTTTTTGGTTCTCTTACTATGTTTTTTAATTTGGGGTATACATTTAAGTTGAGCCTCTATTATGGTGTCTTTAAAAAGTTTCCATGCAGCTTGCAGCTTTGGGCGCTGTACCTTTTAATTTCTGTTTCACTAACCTCCTCATTTTTGTGTAGTTGCCATTTCTGAAATTAAATGCTACAGTGTTGGTCTGATGTGGTGTTTTCCCCGCCACAGAGATGTTAAATTTAATTATATTATGGTCACTATGACCAAGGGGTCCAGCTATATTCACCTCTTGGACCAGATCCTGTGCTTCACTTAGGACTAAATCAAGAATTGCCTCTCCTCTTGTGGGTTCCAGGACTAGCTGCTTCAAGAAGCAGTCATTTAAGGTGTGAAGAAACTTTATCTCTGCATCCTGTCCTGAGATGACATGTACCCAGTCAATATGGGAATAGTTGAAATCCCCCATTACTATTGAGTTTTTTATTTTAATAGCCTCTCTAATCTCCCTGAGCATTTCATAGTCACGATCACCATCCTGGTCGGGTGGTTGGTAATATATCCCTACTGCTGTATTCTTATGATTAGAGCGTGGAATTTCTATCCATAGAAATTCTATGGTACGGTTTGGTTAATTTAATAGTTTTATTTCATTTGAGTCTGTTTTCTTTCCCATAGAGTGCCACTCCACCACCAGCACAACCTGTTCTGTCCTTCCGATATGTTTTGTGCCCTGGTGTTACTGTGTCCCCTTATCCTCATTCCACCAAGTTTCTGTGATGCCTGCTATATCAATATCCTCATTTAATTCGAGGCACTCTAGTTCACCCATATTATTATTTAGATTTCTAACATTTGTATATAAGCACTTAAAAAACTTGTCATTTTTTAACTGTCTGCCATTACATGATGTAATTGAATGGGACTTTTTTTCATTTGACTGTTTCTCATCAGACACTACCTGTATTTTATCATCTTCCATCCTTACTAGGGAATAGAGAATATCCATTAATAGATCCTCCCATAAGGGATGTCGCTGTCCGAACCACCTGTCGGCTCCGCACCTGTCCTCCTTCGCACCTGTCGGCTTTCCCCCAGCCCTTAAAATTAAAAAGGTTGTAGAGCAGTTTTTAAACTAAGTGCGAGCAATCTGGTTCCATTTTGGTTTAGGTGAAGCCCATCCTTCCTGTATAGGCTCCCCCTTTCCAAAAAGTTTCCCCGGTTCCTAATAAATCGAAACCCCACCTCCCTACACCATCATCTCATCTACCATCCTTGCACAACAAGGGGCATGCAGCAGTTAGTTCTGACTCAAGCAGCATTATGGTAGGGCTTGCTTTCATTGCAATGTTACCTGGAGGTCAGTACTGAGGAGAACTCTGGCTGCAACTTAAAGCTGCTCTCCCATTGCAATATCCTGCAATGTGGTGGCATACCTATCCCATTGATTTTGGGACACAGCTGCCCCTGCTAAAGAAGGGAAGAGTGTAAATTTCTTTGACCTTTCCTCTTGGGGCCACCACAGGGGTAAACCAGTCCTCTATTTGTTAAATGCTATAGTGCATTTGAACATTATAGTGTTAGAATAATCCCAAACAAAGTATTTTGTGCAAAACAGAAGTTTGGTTTTTATTGGGTTTTCTTCTCTGTGATAGTGTTACAAAGTCAACTTTTGAGGGGGTCAGTTTATTGCGTATTTTCTCTTGCCGATATTATCAGTGTTCATGTACTGTAGCTGTGCTATCTATTCTACTACTGAATCCAAAATCACTTTCTGATTAATTTTACATACCCAATAAAAAGAACTTGGTTCTGCCTTATACTGCACAGAGCACTAGGTATTAAGTATTCAGCAGTTGTGGACGCAAACTCAGAAAATATTTTTTTCCAAAGTATGCAGTGATATGCATTGCACTCTGGGAAGCATGATCGGACCATTAGCGTATGTTGTGTGAATATTTTCAGAGAACAGCATCAAGTTTTAATGCATTAGTGGAGAATTTAAGTTGAAAAAATGTGCATTTCTTTTTCTTACTCCCCTGCACTTTTAACAATGAAACAGCTTTATAAAAAATAAAAATCAGAGGAAAATATTTAGACTTTTGCAAACAATTGGCATACCTCAGCTCCATTCCATAATAAGATTGTTAATAGTGAAAATTTTGATGTGAGACATATTGATAACCATTGGTAGAAGGAATATCACTATCATATATGTAAGGACATAGTGATGATAGATGTGGAATGCATGATAGTGTAGTGTGGAATAAAGTTTTTATTGATGCTCCTTTTGGAAGGCTGTGTAAGTCACTGCTAATGTCATTTGCTGCAGACATAAGTGATTCACCGTTCATTAGATTCTCTGCAAACTTAATTGATTTACTCTTCATTTGACTCTGATATCTTGCCATCATGCTTGTAATAGCAATTCTCTGTTATCCTCATTCTCTGCTCCTTCCCCCCAGTCTCCCATACATCACCAATAGGCACCCTAAATCCACATTATCACCTGCTTCACCTCTGGTGATGTTTCCCCAAACTAGCCCTCCTATATCCCCACCCTCACCAACAAGTTTACTGTTCTTTTCCACCTGCCCTGTCTCTTTGTGTTCCACCCGCACCGTTCTCCATACTCTCAGTTTACCCCCATTCCCACAGTCCCCATTCAACTTTCTATTCTCTCCTTAATCCCTGTGCAGAGCCTCATGCAGACATGTATATTCCAGTCAAATATGGAACTTCACCTCTAAATAAAACATATTTATAGATGGTATGTGTGATTATATGGACTTGGAAGAGTGTATTATTGAAATGAAGTGTCATATGTGAGTGGGGAGAAGGAAACATAAGAAAGAAGATGTGGTAGCTGGTACTTAAAAAAAAAAAAAAAAAAAAAAGGCAGTGTGGTCTAGAAGAGTGAGCCCAGAGTTGGTAGTCAAGAAGGCCTGACTTCTGATCTTCGGCCTGCCACTGAATTGCTATATGGAATTGGGCAAGTTATTTCACATTTCCCCCCCATAGTTTTCCCCCATCTCTAAAATAGGGACAGTAATTTTTTTGTCTCCCTCCCAGGGTTTTTGGGAGGATTAATTATATATGCATAGGTTTTAAGGTTAGTAGAAGAGACCATTATGGTCATTTAGCGAGGGGGGATTTGATAGCTGCTTTCAACTACCTAAAAGGGGGTTCCAAAGAGGCTGGATCTAGACTGTTCTCAGTGGTAGAAGATGACAGAACAAGGAGTAATGGTCTCAAGTTGCAGAGGGGGAGGTTTAGGTTGGATATTAGGAAAAACTTTTTCACTAGTAGGGTGGTGAAGCACTGGAATGGGTTACCTAGGGAGGTGGTGGAATCTCCTTCCTTAGAGGTTTTTAAGGTCAGGCTTGACAAAGCCCTGGCTGGGATGATCTAGTTGGGGTTGGTCCTGCTTTGAGCAGGGGGTTGGACTAGATGACCTCCTGAGGTCCCTTCCAACCCTGTGATTCTATGATTTAGTCTAATGTTTCTCAACTGGTGTGTGTGTGTGTGTGTGTGAGAGAAAGATATGAGATGAGATGAAAGGCAAGCCAGGGGGCTTAGGAAGCACTGAACAGTTTATTACAATCTAAAGTAAAGAATCTTTCTGCCCCAGTTCCTGCATACCTTTGTCCTTCAAGGTCAAGTAGTCTCTGTCAACCTCTTGAAATATACACACAAATAAATCATGCAGGCCTCTCATTGTTCACATTGATACATTTACTATAAAAGTGAGTGAAAAATGTAAAGGGGTGGTAACATTTTTTTTGAATAAAGGGCCACCAACCTGAAAGGGCTGAGAAACACTGATGTAATCTGACTTTATGAATATCACAGCCCATAGACTATGACCAAGTGGTTCTTGCATCAAAGCCATAACTTCTGTTTGAGCTATAGCTTATCTTTTTTGAAAGACACCCAGTCTTGATGTAAAGAATTCAAGTGAAAGAGAATCCAGCACACCTGTAGGTAAGTTGTTTCAGTGGTTTTAATTTGGAGACTTTGAGAACTGTGTTTGAACTGTTTCTGTTGTTAAACCAGCCCCAGGGGAGTGGTGGTGTTAGCCACAAGAGTGTGTGTGGAGTTTGTAAGGGGCTCTAGGGAGGGGAAACAGAGGCAGGAGGTGGAAAAACCACCTCTGGTTGAAGAGGTGCTCAAAAGTAGAGTCCTGGGAAGGGCTATTTTAAAAATCTTGCTCCTGCAATACCTGCTCCTGCATTGTTTCTTCCATTTTTGTTCCACTCCTACCTGCAAAATCCTTAAATCCTGCAAATCCCACAAGAGAAAGAGATTCCCCCATTCTATTAAAAAACCAAAAAAAAGAGGTTTTTTTATATATACACACACACAAAATAAGTAAATCAGGCTGTCGATTAATCACAGTTAACTCATGAGATTAACACAAAATTTAATTGCGATTAAAAAATTAATTGCTGTTTTAATTGCTTTGTTAAAACAATACCAATTGAAATGTATTAAATATTTTTGAATGTTTTCTACATTTTCAAATATATTGATTTCAGTTACAACACAAACTGTACAATGCTCACTTCATATTTGATTAAAAATATTTAGAACTGTTAAAGACAAAAGAAATTGCCATACAGTGCTTGTATGAGGTGAATTGAAAAATGCAATCTCTTTATCATGAAAGTGCAACGTACAAATGTAGATTTTTTTGTTACATTGTTTTGTTTGAGTGCAGTTATGTAAAACTTTAGAGCCTACAAGTCTACTCAGTCCTACTTTTTGTTCAGCCAATCGCTAAGACAGACACGTTTGTTTACATTTGTAGGAGATAATGCCGCCCTCTTCTTGTTTACAATGTCACCTGAAAGTGAGAACAGGCATTCTCATGGCACTGTCGTAGCCAGCATTGCAAGGTATTTACGTGCCAGATATGCTAAAGATTTGTATGCCCCTTCATGCTTCAACCACCATTCCAGAGGACATGCTTCCATGCTGATGACAGGTTCTGCTCGATAACGATCCAAAGCAGTGAGGCCCGACGCATGTTCAATTTCATCATCTGAGTCAGATGCCGTCAGATGAAGGGTGATTTTCTTTTATGGTGGTTTGGGTTTTGTAGTTTCCGCATTGGAGTATTACTCTTTTAAAGACTTCTGAAAGAATGCTCCACACAGCATCCCTCTCAGATTTTGAAAGGCACTTCAGATTCTTAAACCTTGAGTTGAGTGCTGTAGCTATTTTTAGAAATCTCACATTGGTACTTTCTTTGCATTTTGTCACATCTGCAGTGAAAGTGTTCTTAAAATGAACAACGTGTGCTGGGTCATCATCCGAGACTGCTATAACATGAAATAAATGGCAGAATGCGGGTAAAACAGAGAAGGAGGCATACAATTCTCCCCCAAGGAGTTCAGTCACAAATTATTTGACGTATTATTTTTTTAACAAGTGTCATCAGCATGGAAGCATGTCCTATGGAATGGTAGCTGAAGCATGAAGGGGCATACGAATGTTTAGCATATCTGGCACGTAAATACCTTGCAATGGTGGCTGCAAAAGTGCCATGTGAATGCCAGTTCTCACTTTCAGCTGACATTGTAAATGAGAAGCAGGCAGCATATCTCCCGTAAATGTAAACAAATTTGTTTCTTAGTAATTGGCTGAACAAGAAGTAGGACTGAGTGGACGTGTCGGCTCTAAAGTTTTACATAACTGCACTCAAAAACACTCCGGCCGTGTGACCATCTGGTTTTCCCTACTTCCAGGAGACTCCTCCAACAAGAGTACAGCCACTCCTGGTAGTGGCTTGGCAGTCCACAGCCGGGCCGCTCCTTCAGCAGCTAGTGGGGGGGCACCAGGCCCACCCACTACTCCGGGCCCCGGGACCCTGCAAACAGAAGTTTCCTGCTGCCTCTTCCTTCCCACTCACTGTTTCTATTCCCTGAGCCACTTCCCCACAACTTCAGTTCCTTCTGCTCCTGTCTCTGGCTCCAGCTCCTTTGCCCTCTTACCTTGAGCCTGTAAGTCCCAGCAGCCCACCAGGAGCCCTGTAAGAAGCCAGTCTTCTCCCTAGGATTCCCTGCAGCAGACTAACTCACCCTGGTCTGCAGCTTCCTTTTATATGGGCCATCTGAGCCCTGATTGGCTGGTCCAGTCGCCGCCCTACTTGTCTGCAACCGCCGCCCTAGTTGGCTGTTTCCCCTGCAGCCACTCCTTTGCTGCTCAGCCTCCTGAGGCTGGTTTTAACCCTCTCAGGGCCAGTGTGGGGCAGGCGCCCTGTCACACATCCAAAAATATTTAAATAAATGGTATTCTATTATTATTTAACAGTGCGATTAATCACAATTATTTTTTTTAATTGCACAATTAATCGCGATTAGTTTTTTTAATCGCTTGACAGCCCATATCTATCTATCTATCTATCTATCTATCTATCTATCTATCTATCTATCTATATATCTATCTATTGAAATTCAGTTAAAATTTTGAATGACTAAAAGAATTAAAAAATACTTGCTTAAACCATGTAAAAATACTTTAACTCCTGTAAATAAGAGACATCAAATCTCTTTCTATCCCTCACTTAAATTTAAGTATTGAAAGTTTTGAAGTGTTTTCCCACAAAGTACTGCAATCTGTTGTTTTTTTGCACACCCAATACTGCCCACAACAAAGAACATTTTACATATTTTCTTCCTCGTCCCAGCATTTCCTCTGCTGTGCCTTCCCCTCCCTGGCCCAAGATCTTGGTACCTGTCAGCTCAAAAGGGCAGAATCTGTGAAGAGTTGTTCCAAGGTGTACAGCTGCACAGGTTGTGAGGGAAAACAACCTGATTCCTGTGAGCAAGATCCTATTGGACCCACGGGATTCCAGTCCTGCTACAGGGCGCTGTTCAAGAGGCAGCTGCTCTGTTAATAGCCACCATGAAGGGTGTGGAGAAAAAAAATCCAACCCCCAGCTACTGGGATACAGTGGCTCTCTGTTTCCAAACAATGCTTTAAAATATGAAATAAAATGAAGAGTTATTTGATGTGACCAATGACTGGGTAATTCAGTCCAAATATGATATTTAGAAGGAATCAGAAATCATTTTTCTTTTAGAGATTTTGTGCTTTATTGATATACAGTATTTTTAATTAATAAGCTTAGCCTTGTTCCAGTAATTATTGTAATGTTATTTAAAATGGGGATTTTAGCTGTTTAGAATTTTCTAAAAAGGAATCTGATTTCTCTCTGAAGGTCTTGGTATTGCACAAGACTGATTCTCTGAAACTCAAGCTGCGGAGCTGGTCAGAAAGAAAGAAAAGATACATATATAAATACAGCAGCTTTATTTGGAATAAAATAATGGGCATTGGTAGAAATAATCCTCTTTTGAGTGAAATGTTTTGTTTTCATTATGCAGTTTCGCTAGCCATTGCCACCCACCGCTCTTGGCTAATCATGGCGTGAATAGCAAACCAGACCTCGCCAACAAGGAAACTATCCTATCAAAGTTCAGATAGCAAGATAATCTGCAGTAGAAGCTCAGTGTCTGTCAGTCTGTATTAAAAGAAAAGTGACCAAATCCAAAGAGCATTCATATTGGCTTTTCAACTAAATCAGCTTATGAAGTCAGTAAGACTTTTAAATAGCTTAATAACAAAAATTTAGGGTGGGTGACATTTGTGCTTACGAGGGTAACAGGGTGGCAGATTGTACAGTGCTTCAAGGGGATGCCAGGGCTGTTTTGTAGAGTTATTTTGATGCCATGTGCTCGAACCCCACTTAGGGATGCAGAGGCATTTTCAGTAAGACGCTCTCAAGTTAAATCAGATGTGTCCAATTAGTGCCAAGCTAGGAGAGTAGAAGCGGTTGAGGCCATTGGCAGAGATAGGGAGGTCTAGGGAATCTCAAGGAACAGTCTAACTCAAGTCTTGTCTACACCAGAGGGATGTAAATTTGAATGCTTACTAGAGTGGCATGCACTAAGTGGTCCATGTGTTTGAAACAGGACTACTTTAACGTACATTAGGGAACTTTTAGTGCCTGACAGTAGGACCTATATGGGCCTATTAGTGTGTGACACACTAGTGCGCACTAGAATTTTCACCCCTCTGGTGTGGACTAAAGCACCATGTAGACAAGCCCTCTGGGAGAAAGCATAGGTTGAGATTTCTGGTTTTTGATCTTAGCAATAAAGGCAAACCCCAAGAAGGGAGGGTATGTTTGGGATTGATGTATAATCTAGTCAGAGAAATGTGGGAGCTTTTACCTGCTAACAGAGGTAAATCCAAAATACTTCTAAAGATAACCTAAGGTAGTTTTCATTATAGCTCTTTCACTCTGCTCCAGCAGACCTCTCATCCCTGATTAGAAGGGTTATCTTTTCTGAGGCTACCAGTGATTGTCTTTTTGTTAGCTTAATCAGGGCCCTTCTTGACCAGAAACTTTCAGTACTTCTGAATGTCAGATTCTGATTCCAGCTGTAAAATGGTATAATTGCAATTGTAGTTCCCCTGACCAAGTTCAACTTTAGAACCCAGGGTTCCTAAATGAGGCTATTGTAGAGCATGGCTGCCCTATAAGAACTGAGAGTTGGGAGATTTTTGGCAGGGACTTTCACTAATGGATAAAAGCTGCATGTTTTATCTTCATCTTAAAGAAAAGGTGCCAGTGGAAGCACATGTAGGAATATAACCTTAGGCCTTGATCCTGCAATTAATTCCATATGAGTGTGGAGCTCTCTGCAGGGTGAGGGCCTTAGATTGTCAGATGTTTAGGGGAGGGACTCATCATAATAATGGCTATTATTACCATCATATGAATACTAAATCATAGTAATAATCCTGTCACAGTTAGCATGTGAAGACTTGTGTTGTGTTGGGGGAAAAACACACATACGAAGGAATTGGAAGGGCAGGGAGAATTGTACCACCATGTTGTGGTATCAGGACTACACAGCATTCATGAAGAGTTGTGTGTATATAGATAACTCTACTGCAGAGCGACAGCTGCTGAGTCTGGAGGAAGACAAGGGCTCAATAGGGTGTGGTTGAACCAGGGAACTTTTCCCTTGAAAAATTATAACAGTAATATATGTGGTATGATGCAACAGTAACACAGTTGGTTTACATTAAGTAACTGAGGTATTGAGACTAAGGGCTAGTCTACACTTACCAGCTCTGTCGGACGCGTCGGATCGATCTTCTGGGTTCGATTTATCGCGTCTTGTCTAGACGTGATAAATCGAACCAGGAAGTGCTCCCCCGTCGACGCTGGTAATCCTGCTCCACAAACGGAGCAGGCAGAGTCGACGGGGGAGCCTGTGCACCGCGGTGTGGACCAGGGGTGAGTACTTTGAAGTTCGAAATAAGATACTTTGACTTCAGCTACGTTATTTACGTAGCTGAAGTCGCGTATCTTTCTTCGAATTTTGGGGCTAGTGTAGACCAGCCCTAAGAATGGACTTGTATGGGCCACAATTTGCCAGAATTAGATAGACACAGAAAGTAAGGATACATTATTTCTTTTTTTTTGTATTTTGATGTAGATCCCACCACTCAGCTAAAACACATCCCTCACACATATACCCTCTCTCTGATGTAAAAGTAAAACCGTTTATATTGACTTATGTACATAGGCTAAATCAGTATTTGCTCATGTGACCTTTTGCAGGAAATGCAAATTTTGAAATGCAGTCATGGATCTCTTTAGACAGAGTAAAACAGTGTAAATCCAGCTCTGCTGAACAGTTTGAGGACAACTCCACAGTTCGAACTTCAGATGGTTCACAAACACATGTTAAATTTCAACCAAACTTTAATCAAGGTTTATTTCAAGTGCACTTAAGTTATGAATCAAACACCTTGTATACCTCTAATTTTGTGTGCCTGACCATTTTATTTCATACGAAGAAATTTGCTTGTGAATGGATTGTAATAAGTGAGTTTGTTTTTCTTTCATACAATAGAAGTTTTTAAACTTTTCAGTGTTATTTTCATTTCGCACCCTCTGGTGGTAAAAGCTAACGGCCGCATTATATTATACTAACATTGTGAAAAAAGAACAAGACTGAGACAAATTCAGAAATGAGTCTAAGGAAGTTTAAAGGGAGTTATAAATTGATGTAATGGACACCTTCTTTCAGACCTGCCCAAACACGTTTGCTAACTCAGCATAGACTTCCTTAGACACATACTCATTTACCAGCATGTAACTTACATCACACTGTCTAATGATTTCTGAATTTGGCTGACTGAGACTGATTCTAAGTTGGGGTGACTCACATGCCAAATGTCCAGAAGAGAGTCGCAAGTGTAGGGTATAAGAATATTTAAGTTAAATTAGGCAACTACTCCTTCATCTTTTACATACCAAGAAGCCATGAGAAAATGCATTGCACCAACTTTGAATTAATTTCTGCTCATTTATCCACCTGTAAATAGGTATAAGTAGGCCTAAGGGAGTCTGATTTTCACCATCTTACACATGGACTCTAATTCTGACATTCAAAATTCAAAAAGGACACCAGGTTTTGTGGCTGTAGCACTGGATAAGTGTTCCTGTTAGACTTGGCATTTTCAATTTTAAAAGGACCTTGTTTCCTAGGGATACCTCATCATGATCTCCAGATGGCTTTGTGACAAAGTTTATTTTCCATGAGATGCAGGTTTGAAGCCAAAAAACATGTTTCTCTGAGAACCAGAAGCTCGACTTTAAAATAGGCATACCAGAAGTGAAGAGAAAGTACTTCATTTGCTTGGTCACCCAGTTTGATCTGCATTTGTTTTCTTTCATTTTGCAACATTTAACTTGCAACTATAGCACTTATCTAAAATATTGGCTCAGGTTCACACTGATATGACTCCAAAATCAGACTAATTTAGCAAATATGAAAAATTAACTCTTTTCTCTCATATTCTTTGTAGAGTTGTGATAGAAAGCAGAGAGTTTCATTTTCTAAAATGTACAATAATGTATTTTTGAAAATTAGTTAAACAGAAATGAATCCTTACCATTAATATACTGTATTTTACTTACATTCTGTTTGTTAGTATCTCTAAAAAAATTCTTAAAATGTAGAAGTATTGATAAGTTGATATTTTCTAAGATGTCTATATATCTAATTAGAAAAAAGGTATATACTAATGTTATAAATACAGTATAAAGTACTTAAGTTACATTATATGTGTATATGTATAACTAAAATATGCTTTCACATACATCTACTGTAAATAGTATGAAGACTACATTTACACATATCAAGCCTTTTGAGAAGGGAGTTCCTTTCCAGAGATTACAGTAGTGCCTTTAAAAAGATAACAGGATATTAAAGAGAGACTTAAATAGGCCAGGCCTCCTGTCCACACAAATGAAACGAGGAAAAATATTACTGGAGAGCTGAATAAACCTATTTATATCACCTAGCCTCTGTTGGCTTACTTATAAATCTTCCATCTATACTATTTAGTTTCTGTAAGCTCCTGAAATTCAAGAGAACATCTGTGCTCACCTTTCATTGCTTTTGCTAAGAATATTGTAACAGAAAAGATATCTTTACATATTGAATTACACTATGTATGCAACCTCTTGCCTGGAGCAGCTTCCTTCCTGCATTAAAGAAACTAATGATTTCCAATGCAAAGCTGAAAATATGAAGATGGCTGAACAAGTTTCATTAAAACAAGTGAATTGTCACTTTTGATGTGTCTCCTCTGTGTACAGGCAAGCCTCTGGAAATAGTACATAGACATTAACAGAATTACTTAATAAAAACGCTGTAAGGGTCCCTGGCAGATATTGTTAAACTTCCTTTTCCTGATCTCTTTTATGGTGTAGTATCTTACCTTTTCACTGCATAAAATGTATAGAAATACCATCTGCTTATGGAAATAAAACAAAACAATTCTATATTAAGGATCGATTCTATGAAGAAGCTGTTTTTCAGCAAGCTCTCTAACTCCTGGTCATCCCCTTCCTCATCCATAAACACTTTTAAAACAAACACATCAATTACTTTGTTAAGAAATATATGTTTGTCATAGTAATAACACACTCCAGTAGGTGAGTTAGATTAAACCAATTCCCAAATGATGGAAAGACTTGGCATTTCCAGCACAACACCTAACCCTGTCATGTGCTATTGCTTACTGAAATTAAGCTCTCAGAATATTTTGGACTGAATGTCTCTGCTTCAGAGATCTTGCTCACAGGAATCAGTTTTCCCGCGCAACCAGTGCAGCTGTACACCTTGGAACAACTCTTCACAGATTCCGCCCCTTTGAGCTGACAGGTACCAAGATCTTGGGTTAGGGAGGGGAAGGCACAGCAGAGGAAATGCTGGGACGAGGAAGAAAATATGTACAGAATAAAAGAATGAAAATTGTTTGAAAAACTAAAAGGATTCGGAACTACGGTCCTTTACCAAAATACCATTCATAAAAAAGTGTTTTAGAGACCATTGTCAGAAATTTCTGCAACTGCTGTCTGTCTGGCCAACTGAGGCAGAACTTCTGATGCCTTCCTTAGCCCAGGGCTACACTAGGGAAGGGGGGTCGATCTACGATACGCAGCTTCAGCTACGTGAATAACGTAGCTGAAGTCGGCGTATCGTAATCGGCTTACCTGACCATGAGGACGGCGGCGAGTCGATCGCTGCAGCTCCCCCGTCGACTCCGCTTGCGCCGCTCGATGACGTGGATTTCCGGAGCCGACAGGGAGCGCGATCGGGGCTCGATTAATCACGTCTTAACGAGACGTGAAAAATCGATCCCCGATAGATCGATTGCTACCCGCCGATCTGGCGGGTAGTGAAGACAAGCCCTTAGAGTGGCCTCTTCATGTCACAATCTGCACTTTTGACACTGCCCTCTTGCTCCCCCTAGGGTTGCCAACTTTCTAATTGCACAAAACCAAACACCTCTGCCCTGCGCCAGCCCAGGGAAGAATGAGTGACGAAGGAGGGGGGTGGAGTGAGTGGGGGCGGGGCCTCGGAGAAGGGGCAGAACAGGGGTGTTTGGTTTTGTGTGATTAGAAAGTTGGCAACCCTACTCTGCTCCCATGACAAACCTACCTCAATCCCTATCCCTGCTTAGCCCTTAGCCCCAATTCCCTCCTGACTATCAAAACCCTCACTTTACACACATAACAAACCTTCACTACCTTATTTCTAGCCTTCACCATTATTATAAAATAATTTCTTGGGCCCTGCACTTCTCTGTGCTTCTCTGCCCCTAGCTAATTAAATGTTTAAATTTGGGTCTGGTTTTGCCTTGCATTAATCCTGGAAGATTTAATTTCATAAATATGCATAGCTCTTAGTCAGGAAAAAGCAGATGCACTAGCAATCTTGTTTATACTGTATGTCATCCCTCCAAATATTTTTGTACTCTCTCTACTGTGGTGATCACAAATATTTGAATTGTACAAGCTAAGATTGATAACGGAATAGTATGATGTCACACCAAATGAAACTTTTTCCATAGATAAGTGTGTTGTCAGATGATACCAAAGATGTTCAGGAAATTCTTTAAATCAGAAGTAACAATGGACAGACAACTTTCTCTCACAATTCTTTTACATTTGGGTTCAGCTAGGTGAAAATCCAACCCCAAAGAATTCAGTTCCTTTTATCTTATTTACCAGCGTATTTCTAAAAACCGTATTCAGTCTAAATACTATGTCTCTGTGGCAATACTGATGTTTCAGGATGAGGGAAAATGAAATGGTCAAATTCAGTTAATTAAGTAAAGGGCAATTTACTGTTGCAAAGAAGCCAAAATGCAGGAATTAAAACAACATACACATGTACAGTATGCAAACTCACACAAATGCTATTAATAATAAATAATAATGCCTAGCCCTTATGTAGTGCTTTACATTGATGGCTCTCAAAGTGCTTTACAAAGCAGATTGGATTCATTGCCCCATTTTACAGGTGTGGAAACAATTATTTTGTGAATAGTCCTAGACTCTCAAAATTTGAAAGGCTATATCTAGGCACAGTCCTCCAGCACCAGTATAGCTGAGTTTACTCACCAATCCTTTATGAGGTTCCATGATCTTTTTTATAGCCCCACCTCCACTAACAGAGGGTGGTCCCTTTCCTACAGCTCCTCCTCCAGTCAGTCTCAATAAAGGGTAAAGCAGTTAGCACCTCTACTCTTAGGAATGTGTTATGCACAGCAGAGCCTGAGCCCTTCCTCTGTATGAATCTTTTACTGCAATTTTTACAGTGGGCCCCCCCAGCTCTCAGCCCTGGGCAGCCAACAGTGGAAAATCATGGAAAAGTAATTGACTTTATTACCACAAATAATAAGGTTCATTATTACTTACCGCAATTTTCCACAGCTTCTCCGCAACTCAGCTCCAGATTTTTGACAAATCATACCACAATTCAAGTAGAGTCTTAGCTAGTGGCTATTTCCAGACAAGTATGTATGACAGAAAGTTAAAGATAGCCCAGCATCAAAAACTCCCCTGATATCTTCTAAAGTAAAATGAAAGGTATAGAATTAATTCACTTTGAAATAAAGAAATACAGTACACTCTTTCCTGTGTTGAGTAATCTATAAGTGGAAGTCTACAGACACATACACTGTAAGGTTGTTTGGCTCCAGGAGGCTCTTTGGGTATATATAGTAAATGGAAGTCTCCTGCAGAGCAGGAATTGAGATAATAGAAATGCCTGTCTCCATGTCAAACCCTTCTGCATGACAACTGAATTATTTTAAATTTTGGAAAGTAATCTAGCTCAAGCCTAGATTTGTGTATCAATACTGAAACACTGGCACTGCATGCTTCCTTAATTTAATTTTAACACATATGCCATGACAGTGTTTTAGTTCTTAGACCTTGTTTCCCTGAGATTTGAGTTTCTAGTCTTTCTGCCAATATCTCCAGATCTCTTGCCCTGTAAGTAAGATTGCATTGTATGTTCGTATCCAGACATACTCCACCTAACAGCCTTTCTAGGTGTGGATCTGGAGTGCTCAAATAAAATAAAACACATCCTGTTTAGACTCCCACAAATCAGCTACAAGAGAGACTTACATTTTAAAGTGGATATATTTCACTTTGTGAATTAATAGCAAGAATTTAGCTCTTCTGTCTTGCTCATTTCTTTTTATCGTGGCTTGTCTGTTGTCCCTAAAGAAGTCTAGACTTGTTGATGATAAAGTCCATCTGACAACTATAGATAAACACTGTCCCCCATTCCCTGTCAATCTTCAATTTTCATCTATGTAGATATGATTTTATTCTTAAGAGGAGGATCCACATCTGTTTTTAGTGTGAAATTCAGCAATTTCATGGGACTTTAAATTTAGTAATAACAGGATGTTGTCATCCTTTGCTCCTATTGGACATTGTTTTTTATACCATCTAGCTTTCAAAGATGCCTTCTTAGGAATTATTACTTTAGGTAGGAGGAGAGTGAATGAAATTCAAGTGGCAGATCCTCCTTTCACTGTGTTGATAATAAAGGGATGTTGTCTTCTTAAAATGGTTGCTGAATTTTATCTCAGCCAATCCATTGCTCCTCTAGGCTTTTTCCTGAAACCTCATTGCTTACCAAGGGAAGGTAGACTGTATAAACTAGTTACTAACATTGTCATGGCTACAGGAACTTCTGTCCCTTTTCTGGTCTCTCTGTGTGCATTCCCTCAGGGTGATGGCTTCTTGCCCTTACCAAGAATCATGCAGTTTTTCCACTCTTAGACCAGGACTTGCCTAGAATATCCTGCGTATACCAGCTCCCCGTCACTCTGCAGGTCTGACTGGGTTTTGAGCACCTACGTTTCAGGAACTTGTGACCAGTGAGTTTCGTAAAAGAAAGTATTTCTTTTCTTATTTTGTAGTTCAAACAGAGCATTAGAGAGAGAGAGAGAGAGGGGACAGCAAACAGCCCATATACATGTCTCTTACCTATAGGGTGACCAGATGTCCCGATTGTATAGGGACATTCCCGATTTTGGGGCTTTTTCTTATATAGGCACCTATTATCCCCCACCCCCATCACGATTTTTTACACTTGCTATCTTGTCACCTTGCTTACCTAAAACCCTACCATTTGACTTTTTTGACTTTTGTTTATTTTTACCTACATCTTGAATATTTGGTTCTGCATGAAGGATATGCAGTTGGCTCCAGGTATTATAATAGTTTTAAATAATTCAGAGTGTTGCTATTCTGACATGTGCATTCCCACTGGTATGGCTGTGCAAAAACAATATGTTTGCAGAGCTCCATTTACAGGTTGATAACCTTCCTTTCCTTCATCTGCTTCTTAACGCCATGTTGATATTCATTGGGACCCTTCTTCCACTGGAATAACCCCATGAGCCCATTTCCTATCTCTAAGATTGTACTTGGGGCTCTGATCCATTTGCACTGGTCCCTGTATGGCATCTTCTCATTTTTATGAGTTGTGGTGATTAGCAAGATCTGGGGATTCCAGATGCTGCTGCACTAGAAGCTCAGCAAGTAAGGTTGGGAGAGCTGCCAGGGATTAGGATGAACTGCAGATTTGAGAATCCCTATGGGCTGCCCAAATTTGTCGGTGGACTACCAGCTGGTGGTCCTTGGTCCATAGTAGGCCTCGTCCTGATCCTCAGGATTTGCTGAATGAAAATGCTCAAAAAATAGATTAAAAAAAAGATAATTTCTAGATACATATATGATCATTCTATCTGCTTGAATCTTAAAAGGCAATGCATCACATTTTAAGCCTTGCATTTATCAGAATTCTGATTTAGAATGTTTCCAGTATGGAGTTTTTATGCACTTTGATCAGATTTTATTTGCTGCTTTTCTGATGGGTTCTTTTAAAACTTGATGCAATTAAAAAAAGTTAATGTATTATTATATTATTTTATTTGGTAACTGAAGCCAAAATGTTGTACTATTTTTTATGATTAATGTTAGTCTTTTTTTGTACTAACAGTATATTTATGCATATACTTATATGTTTTTTTGAAATACACCATAAATGAAAATGAAATTGTACTGTTAAGTGTAAATTTTACTTTCCTGAGGTATGTTTTTCCACCAGTGCTTGTGGATTTATGTTTACAATTCCTCTTACTTTCAGTAGAAACCAAGCAGGAACATGATGTACATTGAAATAGGGGTGTGTTCCTTATATTTATTTACACTCATTAGTGTTGATTAAAGTACCATATCTGCTAATAGCACATTTTATATATTGTCATCTGACTTAACTAGAGACATATTACCTTGACCTATAACTCCATCAAATAAACTAAGCAAGGTTGGGGCTGGTCAGTAGTTGTATGGGAGACTTCCAAGGAAAATTCAGTTGTTGCAGAAAGTGGTGTTTTTAGCTCAATGGACGGCACTCTTCCCTCTGAGCCAATACTGAACCAATTCCTTAGCGGCTGTTGAGTGAGATGTAAAACAAAGAAGTCCCTGACTATACATTCGGTCATTAACATTTCCATACCCCTTTTTTATGTAGGAATAAATACATAGTCCCCGATTTCCTAGTCAAATTCATTATTATTTGTATTACCATATCACCTAGGAGCCCCCCGTCATGGATCAGGATTATGCTAGGTGCTGTACATACACAGAATAAAAGACAGTTCCTGTCGCCAAAAGTGTACTATGTAGATGTAAGACAACAGATGAATAGAGATGAGGGAGTGCAAGGAAACAACAAGACTCTATTGTCTAAATTGACAAGAGAGAGACAGATCGGGGGAAGAGGTATAAGATAGTTATACTTTGCGTACATACAAATCTACAACTTCAAGAAACCCCAAATTTTAATTGGTTGGAAGTAATCAGGTAAGAAATCCTAAAAGTTCTGAAATACCATATAATTCTCCATCATTCTCCGTCAGCTCTACTTGAATTATATAGTCCATCCTAGCCTGAAGTTTGCATGCTTGTTTTTTTCTTTAATAGAACTATATTTTTGGATGTATATATTTTATTTTATATATTGTCTATTGAATGTGTAGTACAGATTTTGAAAGGTAAGTTCCAGGGTACAGTAAAAATGTCAGAGTAAATTATGTCCTATACATTCTTTCATATTATGACGTGTTGGAATAAAAGAATATTTTTGTGACCAAAAATGGTTGGATTTATCTGTTTGGTGTTATGAAATGTGGTGACTATGGGATGTTATAGGTTTTTGTAGGAATGGAGAGCTTGCAAATTTTTTTTTTAGCTATATTAACTGTGTTGTTTAATAATGTTACAGTGTAGTGTAGTGTTCCTTTATATTTAAAATTGATCAATTGAATAGGATATGGAATTTAATGATGATGATAATAATAATTATTATTATTTGTATCACTGTAGTGTGTAGAATCCCCAGTCATAGACAAGAACCCCTTTGCTGACAGAACAAAAAGACGGTCTAGTTTATAATTTAAAATATATCATTTATTTTTTCCTTTTTGTATAATTTTACAAATTTTAAATAGGACAGTTGTATACTTACTTAAATATTATTCAAGCCCCATTAACTGGCATGGTCCTAATGAACACAGAAAATAGCTACTTCTGCAATTAAGGGCCTGATTTATTGAAAAAAGTGCATGTGCAACTCTGTATACATTCAAATTTGTAATTTGCACATGCAGATTTCAATTTAGGCTCTAATTCAGCAAAGAATTTAAGCATATGACTGAATTTAAGCACACAAATAGTTCCACTGAATTCTGTAGGACTACTTGTACTAAAAGCTAGGCATGCATTTAACTGTTTTGCTGAACTAAGGATTTAGACACATAATTGGCATTTTGCATGTGCAAATAGCTGATTTGTATCTGCAATTGTGATAAATATATAAGCAACTTAGGTATGCAACAAATGTCAAAATCAAGGTGCTTATTGCAGAAGTTAAAATTCATGCATATAAAATGTACAGTTAAAATAATATATATAAGATGCACACTTGTAGGCAAGATGTTTCATTTGTGAAGAATTATGTGCTCTAACCTTTTTGGCTTTGATTGTGTGCAAGGTTTGCAGTTCATCAGAATGAAAAAAATAAGGTTAATGATTAAAAATGTCTACAATTATAACTGACAATTTAAACCAGTTGGATGTAATGAATTTGCATATAAATAATATGTTCAGTCGTTTTGATGAGATACAAACTGTGATTATACAGTAGCTCTGCTTCCAGAAGAACGTGAATTGCGAATTTCCAGAATAGTTTTGGAACTGAGAAGGGAAGCTCATAGAATTATGCATTCTTTAATGGGAAGGCCTCCACCGATCATCACTTTTATTAGGACTTGATGGAGACCTTTGGTACAGGAAATCTAGATGTTTAGATCTCCAAGAAATATTTCTCCTCCCCAAATTCTCAACTACATTTGTTGTGTGTACTGTTGTTTACATTACATCTGAACTAGAAAATATTTTAAAGTACTTTGGTAATGTATGAAAATGTGAAATGCAAATTGAGGTACACTATTCAGCTAAGACAAATTATAAAATAAACAAATAATTTAGACAGGGTTTGCTGATGAAACCTACCAATTCATTTCTGGATAGTCCCTGAGTTATACAGCTAAATCTCTCATCCAGTCTATTCTTATTTATATCTACTGTATGTGTGTACTTCTACCATGTTCATTACCATGGTGTCTGAGTGAGTGTCTTATAGATTTTAGTAAATGCACAACCGGAGCTATGAATTAAGACTCAAGTCTCCCATTATATCACATATCTACCTTAGGTGCTCATGTAGCCCATTTTAACATAGCATCTCAATGCTTCCCAGTCTTTAATGTATTTACCCTTACAGCACCCTGGTGTGGTAGAGGAGTTCTATTAACCCAGTTTCATAGATAGGGATCTGAGGCATAGAGAGACTCAGAGTTAATTTTTCAAAAGCCCCTGTATGTCCTAAGATGCATCCCATTTTGAAGTGACTTAGGGCTGGTCTACACTAACCCCATTATTCGAACTAAGATACGCAACTTCAGCTACGTGAATAACATAGCTGAAGTCGAACTATCTTAGTTTGAATGAAAAAGCACTTACCCGGGGTCCACACGCGGCACGCAGGCTCCCCCGTCGACTCTGCCTACTCCGTTCGTCGAGCTGGATTACCAGCGTCGACGGCGGAGCACTTCCTGGTTCGATTTATCGCGTCTAGACAAGACGCGATAAATCGAACCCAGAACATCGATCCCGCGCCTCCGACCGGCCGCATAAGTATAGACGTACCCTTAGATACAGGAGCCAATGTCCATGGAATTTAGGTACTTTTGAAAATTTTACCTTCATCAATTTCCCAAACTTCACGCAGCAGGTCTGCAACGGAGCAAGGAATTGACACTGGGTCTCCCAAGTCCAAGGCTAGTGCTCTAACCACAAGGTTAACCTTCCTTTCTTCTCTAGACATATCTGACTCCTTTCATGTTCAATGAATGCCATCGTGAATGAAACTTTAAAAAAAAGATTAAAAAAATATTCGCCTAAAAAAACAACCCTCCCCTGCATTTTCCCTATTGGTACAGGGAAGATTTTTTTAAAAGCGGTAGCTGGAATCACTTTTTTGAAAAGGGAGGGGAGTGGAACAAGCGTTGCCTCTTTTAAAACAAAATAAAGAAACAAACAACAGAAATAAATTATGTAGCTGTTTTTGCAGCTACCTTTCCTTCCCTGTGTAGTTGTTGCTTATCCCTAGAGCTAGTCTTTTTTTTTTTCTTGTGGGAAATTTTGACTTTTCCTTGAAAAACTGAAAGTTTTTAGTTTTTGCTTGAAAAGCTTTTGATGAAAACTCAACATTTTCTGTGGAAAGTAAATACTTTTTGCAAAAAAAATTGTTTAGTTGGAAACCCAATTTTCTGTGGAAAGACAGTTTTGATGGAACATTTTTTACCAACCCTACTCATTACTGGTTTGTCAACACGGGAATACAGGCCAGCACTGGAAGGAGTGTGCAGAAGTTGGCTGAACAGGGGCTCTGGCTGCTACTGCTACTTCCAATAGCAGCAATTTTCCTAAGATCATCTTCAGTGAGTGGAAGATACCCACTTACACTCCTCTCGCTATGTTCGAGGAACATGACCCAGTATGGCGCCCGGAGAAGTTGACCAAGGGAAGAGGCAGGAGGTTGCTATTTTTAGGGAGTTCAGAACCAGTCAGCAATGAAATACGCTGGTCCCAAAGGTTCTCTGCTTTCCAAATCCCTGCTTCGCTGCAAGGTCACATGTAGCTACTGACCTGCCCTCTTGAATCTTCTTCTAGCAGCCGTTTGAAGGGGACACACGCTGACCTCCCCAACCTCTTCCAGTTGCTTGGTGTTGGCAGTGAATCTCATTCTGAGAGGATTTTGGAAAGGCTCACTGTAGTGGTTCTCTTTGAGGAGAACCATTCCCTTCCCCAGTATTCTAGCAGCAGTGATAGTATGTGTCAGTAAGCTTCCAAAAAAGAGAGAACTCACTTGTGCTTGACTTTGGACTTGACCGCTAGGGCAAAAGAGGCTTTTTTGAAGGGTGCAGTAGAGAGAGAAATTTGTCTAATGCTGCTGGTTTGTGAGCTTCAGGGAGTAATAGAAGGAGCTGGAGAAAACGGCCAGAAATGAGTTCAAAAATAACCTGAAGGCATTGCAGGATATGTAGAAACTTTTATGATGCATATTGTTTAGGGTATGATTCAGCAGCCTTTGACATCAATGGAAAGACTACAGTGACTTTCAGTAGACATGAGATCGGCTGAGAAAGGAACACATGTTTCATGAAAGCTTTTGTGAAAAAATTGTTGCTCCCCCCCTCAATCAAACAGTTCTGAAATAAAACATTTCTCAACTAACTCTAATCAAGCCCTTAGGTGGAGCAGTAGTGCTAAGCTTAGAGTCAGAGTATCCTATAATATCCTGCACATACCTGATGGAATTAAGATAAACTTTTTGACTTAAGTTAAACCTTATTGATTTAGGGTTAGTACCTGTGGGGTTCATTGTATTAAAAACTTAATTGTGCATGTGGTGTTGTGGCACTGTATGTACCTTCTCTAGCAAGGAGGGGGGCTGCTAAACGACTTCCTCTAATATCAGCCTTTGAATCCCCCCTAGAGAGAGATGCATATACTAGTTCAAACTGAATTCTCCAGACAAAGAAAAGGCTTTAGGGTAAAGCTTTTGTTTTTACTGATCCAACAAATGGACAGGACCCCTAGTTCACAGAGAGCTCTGATCCTTAGCGGGGGTTGGAAGGACTTGGCCTATTGAAATCTCACAAGACGGTGTGATTTTTTTGAGCTGATGCTCTGGTGAACTTGTAACCACAAGGAAACCCCTAGGAAGGGTGATGCCTGGTAAGCTTATTAGCATGCATGCAGGTTCTTTTTAGTGTTTTTAATATGTTTCCTTTGTAATGCTTTTTACCTTAAGAATAAAGTGCTTGTTTAGAAAGAACGGTGCAGTAACTTACATTTGTAGCAATTGGTCTGTTATCAGTCTGTGAAGAGAAAGCAAGCAGGTCGTTTTATGCAGACTGTCACTGCTGGGAATAATACGGCGAAGGAAGGGAACTGTGCAGCCTGGGATTAGTCTGGTCAGACGGGAGAGAGAGACAGGTCTCCACCGAGAAAGGGAACAAGATAGGGGAGCTGGAAGCCAAGAGTGGGTGCCCTGCTGGACCACTGGGGAAATACAGGATCACTGAATGGTGACCCTTGGTACCAAAGAATGGTCTGCTCTTTGCTACCTTCTCCTATGACAAGAATGCTCTTTCCTCAGCTGTCTGCAGAAGAAGAGCATTCTTTTCATAGCAGAAGGTAACAAAGACCCTCTAGGTTGCTATAAGGGAGCAGGCTCAATCTTTGACTCCATATGATTAACTATCTCTTTCTGTGTGAGGAACAACAGAGTTTTGGAATGGTCCAACAGAAGTCTCTTAGGGTGAAGGAGCTATGCTGCTTTACACCAGCTGGCCCCAATTTCTGTGGATCCACTACCTGAGCTTCCAAAAGAGGTTTCCCAAATTAGCCAGTTGTTCAAGTAAAGTGTGACTGATGTGCTTTTATTTGTGAGATGGACTGCTACCAGAGCCATCGTCTTTGTAAAAATGAGAGAAGCGGAAGCCTTGCCCAATGAAGGGGACCAATATTGTACTTGTGAATATTGACAGAGACAGACTCTAGGAACATGGAGGGAATTGTTGGTATATGGAGAAAAGCCTCTTGAAAGTCCATTGAAGCCAGATCCTGGTGAAAGCTTACTGCTAGGATCAATGGCAGCTTGAAGCTTGAGGATGATGGAAACTGATTTAAACATTTCACTTCCGGGGTTGGGGCAGTTACATGTGGATTTCTGCAGGGACTACAAAATTCTAGTGAATCTCATTTCAGACTGGAATTTTATTTATTCATCTTTTAATTTATCAGGCCTCTATCATAGGCTTGTCCCTGCCAGACAAGGGCAGGTAGTGTTTTAACTGTGTCAGGGAGAGGCAGCTTTAATTTGCACTGGGGATTGGGGACTCTATAGGAGCCTACCAATAAAGGCTCCCTGGGGCATGCAACAAATGCATATTATTCTTTCCCACTTCAGCCACACCCTAACGAGCACTGACTACTTTTGTGGAAGAGCGGACTGGTTGCAGGTTACCCTGGTGAAGTAATGATGAGATAACTTTATACTACCACAGCCCATCCTCTGGATGATTTTTTATCCCCAGAGCCCTGGGCTATACGAGTGAAAGCCAGTTTAATACAGAGGTTAATCAAATCCATGCTGTTCTTTTGCTGTGGCTGTTGCCAGACTATCATCCCACTCGATAGCGAATCAGCATTTGCAGAACCAGCTCCTCCTGTCAGGGACTGTTGTTTCAAAAAATGCTGACTTAGTGTGTGCATCCTGACTTCTGTCACTTCACTCCTGATCACAAGGAATGTGTCCCACTGAGTGCGGTGTCTCACAATAGAAATGGAACACCTTTAGAAGGTATTGAATAGGGATTGGATGGCACTGGAAAATAAATTGGTAGAGTTTACAGCACTCACTAATATTTCATTTTTTCCAGTGCTTGCATAAGTATCCCAGTCTGCGTGTGCTGGGGATGAGGGGCAAGGTACTGCATACTAATTGTGGGAGATGTCAAGTGATGGCAACGTTTTTATTATCAGTTCCTCTTCCTAGTTCCAACCAGTGATTTATTTATTCAGATTGATGTATGGATTTGAATCTTGGTAGTCATAGTTGTGTTTTTTAAACTGTATTTTGAACGAATAATGCAAATCTGCTGTTTCACTGTCAGATACCAATGGCTTAAAATGATTTTAGTTAACACTCCCTGACATAACTATAATATTGGCATCAATCAAATGAGAGTGTCCAAAAAGTGAGCAAGCAAACAAAGAAACCAAAAACTCCTTATGTTGTTGAATGCCTTAGGGACATAGGACTGGAAGGAACCTCTTGTCTAGAGCTGGGCAAAATTTTTCAGACAAATAGTTTATTTGCCAAAAACCATGGTTGCGGGTCAACCAAAACTATTGGCAAATTTGGATCAAATTTTGTGCATCGTTTCAGTCAAGAAAATAAAATTGAAACATGGTTTTATTTTGACATTTTTAAACCAAATATTTTGTTTAAAAATTTGGTTGAATTTGTTTTAAAAACAAAAAAAAAGGGTAAAAAAAACCACACAGAAACTAAACAAAGCAGAAAAAAAATCATTTGGGGTCAAACAAAATGTTTCATTTGACACAAAATCACTTTTTTTTCCTTCAGTTTTTCATTTTGGCAAGGAAAAGCAAAATGTTTTCCTTTCAGGTCAACTCAAAACAAATTTTCCCCACATTTTTGGGTTCAGCCACGAAACTGGAAAGTCAGTTATTAGCTCTGCTCCATTCCTGTGTCATCAAGTCTAGTTTCCTGTTCTCTCATGCAACCTCGTCATATAATCCCATTCATAAATGTATTAGGGGTCAGTCATGGGTTTAATACTGTTCAATATTTTCATTAGCAACTTGGATGATGGAGTGAACAGTAGGGTTAAGGCTTGTCAACCCCGAGAAACTCAGGCAAATTAATCTGAATTAACAAAAGATGTGAATTTAAAGTGGATTACAACTGCCTTAGCACCCATGCATACTCTCATTCAAAATTAAAGTGGTCTTAATTCAGTTTTCTCAGTTTTCTTCCAAAGACACTTTAATTCTGACTGAGAGTGTCCACACAGGGGTTTAATGCAGTTTAACTAACCTATTTTTAATTCATATTTTTAGTTAATTTGGTTTAACCTTCGTGAGTGTCCCCGTGTGGGGACAAGCCATTATGAAATGTGTGGCTGATGCCAAACTCAGAGGAGTTGCAAGCACTTTGAAGAACAAAGTATTAGAATTCAGAATCTTAATAAATTGGAGAATTGTTCTGAAATCAATAAGATGAAATTCAATAAAAACAAATGCAAAATAGTGCACTTAGGAAGGAAAGATCAAATACACAAACACAAAATGGGGAATAACTGGCTAAGCAGCAATACCACAGAAAAGGATCTGCTAGTTGTAATGGATCACAAATAGAAAATGAGTCAACATTGTGCTGCTGTTGTGAAAACAGCTGATGTCATTTTGGGATGTATTAACGGGAGTGTTTTATGTAAGACACAAGTGACAATTTTCCTGCTCTCCTGAGCCCTGGTGAAGTCTCAGCTAGAGTACTGTTTCCAGTGTTGGGCACCACTTTTTAAGAAAGATATGAGCAAATTGGATAGAGTCCAGAGGAGTGCAATAAAAATGATAAAAGGTTTAGCAAACCTGACGTATGAGGAGAGGTTGACAGAATTGGGCATGCTAGACTCAAGAGGAGAAGGATAAGCAGGGACATGATAATAATCTACAAATATGGAAAAGGTTGTTCTTCTTTGAGTGCTTGCTCATATTGATTCCAATTAGGTATGTGTGTGCGCCGCTTGCAGAGTTCGCTGGAAGATTTTTCCCCTAGCAGCATCCATCGGGTCGGCTCTGGAGCCACCTGGAGTCGCATCCTCATGGTGCCGCATATGCAGCCCTGCCGACCTGCTGCCTCTCCAGTTCCTTCTTACTGTCAGTGACGGTTGTCACAGCATTTAGTCTCTTGTGTTCAACAAGCAATCCTTTGGCGTAGTTTTCTGCAAATAGTTAAAGATAATTAAAAAAAAAATTGTTGTAGTTAGTTAGTTAGACATTTGGACTTGAGATACTGGAGGGTGTTTCCCTTACCCATTTCCCCATCCCTTTCCCAGGCCCGGGGCATGCCTTGAACGCAGGGATTTAAGCCTTGTGGAATCTGCCAGAAGCCTATGCCCAAGGGCGAACCACACTTGGCTTGTCTAAAGTGTTTGGGGGAGTCCCATCAAGAGGACAAGTGCAAGATCTGTAGGAGCTTTCGCCCCAGCACGAAGAAAGAGAGGGACCACAGATGAAAGTTACTGCTAATGGAAGTAGCTCTCCGCCCTCAGTCTGAGTCGAGCCCCATGGAAACGGCACCGGGCTCCTCAGCATTGGTGCGCAGCATTCCGGCTTTGGTCTGGGTGGCGCCAATGAAGGACTTTGGGGTCAGAGACCCTCAGCACCGGCATTCTCCAGCTCCAAGCATGGCGTGGGATCAATCTCAGCACCGCTCACAGACTCCTGTCCCGAAGAAGAAGCACAGGAACACTGATAGAGGGAACTCCCCTTCTCACGGATGGGAACATTAACCACCCAAGGGAGGGAGACTGGTGCAAGACTGCACCTCCCCTCCAACTCAACAGCTAGTAATGTTGACTCCGGGCCCATGGAAGGGACCATTGAGTCCGGTGCCACTGGAAGAGACGCAGGTGGAGGATTTGGACCTCCCTTCCACACCGAGACTTATGAGGCAGCTCGGGCGGGATCTGATAGCACTGACAGGTCCACACTCCCCCGACCATGGTGTCACCACACCAGTCCTGAGGCCTCAAATGACTCAGAGGCCACCGGTGCAGTCCAGGGGCAAGCCGGCTATAACTCGGCAACGATCCACATCGCCCTGGCACCCATCCCTGGCACCGCCAACCCCAACCTCCAAATAACACAGGATCTGGATTGACCAGGCAGCCCCCAGGCCCAGGGAAGATCTTTTGAGGATGCGCTCGAGAGCATTATACCAACCTATCAACTGGATCCTTCTTCCCCGTTTTCGGAATGTCTATCCCATTTCTACCAAGCATGGTCCCAAATCACCTCAGACTGTTGGGTCCTCTGCATGGTAGAAATGGGATATTCTTTCCCATTTTCCTCGCCCCCCACCCTTTCACTCCCTTTCCCCGTCCCTCTTCAGGGACCCTTCTTATGAGCAACTTCTCGTCCAGGAGGTACAAACCCTCCTATCGGTGGAGGCTGTGAAGGAGGTTCCGCAGGAGCTATGGGGAAAGGGGTTTTACTCCCGGTATTTCCTAATACCGAAAGCAAAAAGGGGCCTCAGACCCATCCTGGACCTGCGCAATCTCAGCAGGTTTATGAAGAAACTAAAGTTTCAAATGGTCTCTTTGGCCACTATCACACTATCATCCCATCCCTGGATCCAGGAGATTGGTATGCTGCCCTCGACGTGAAGGATGCATACTTCCACATTTCCATAATCCCACCCCAAAGGCGCTTCTTAAGGTTTACAGTCAGGAGTTCCCACTACCAATTCACAGTACTACCGTCTGGCCTATTATCGGCACCTCGAGTGCTCACCAAATGTATGTCCATCATGGCCATCTGCTGAAAAGGCAGGTTCAGGTATTTCCTTACCTAGACAACTGGCTAGTCAAGGGCCAGTCCAGAACACAAGTGGATCAGCATGTCTCCCTCATAAGATCCACCTTCAATCCACCTAAACACTCAAAAAGTCAATACTCACCCCTACTCAGAGAATAGAGTTCATGGGGAAGTGCTAGACTCAACACAGGCCATAGAGTTCCTGCCTCAATCCCACTTCAAGGCCATTCATGATATTATACAGGACCTCAAACGATTCCCTATAACCACAGTAAGGAGTTGCTTAAAACTCCTAGGTCACGTGGCATCTTGCATGTATGTATTGCAACATACGAGGCTCAGACTCAGACTTCTCCAAGCTTGGCTAGCATCGGTGTATCGACCAAGCAGGCACAGTCTAGACATGTCTCTTCACTGATGGCTCGACCCGCACTTGGTGTGCACAGGGGTCATGTTTTCCAGACCCCGTCCATCCCTATGTCTGGCCACCAGCGCCTCGGCCATGGGGTTTGGGGCACAATTTGGGGAGCACAGAACTCAGGGCCTCTGGTCTCAGTAGGAACTGATGCTTCACATCAATGTAAGGGAGCTCAGGGCAGTCCGACTGGCATGTCAGGCCTTTCGGCCTCTCTTGGAGGGCAAGTTTATATCGGTCCTGACAGACAATACAACAGCGATGGTTTATACCAACAGACAGAGGAAAGCATGCTCCTCTCCCCTGTGTCAGGAAGCCTTCAGCTCTGGGAGTTCTGCATAGCACATTCCATACTTTTGGAAGCGTCCTATCTTCCAGGGTCACAGAATAAACTAGCAGACCATCTCAGCAGGTCTTTTCACAATCACAAGTGGTCTATCCGTGTGGATGTAATAAACAATATCTTCCAGAAATGGGGAGTTCCCTAGATCGATATGTTCGCCACAAGTGCCAACAGGAAGTGCCTACAATTCTGCTCCTTTCTGAACCATAGCCCGGATTCGTTGGCAGACGCGTTTCTGCTTCCATGGAAGGACTGTCTGTTCAATGTGTTCCCTCCTATACTGCTGATTCACAAGGTGCTCCTCAAATCCGGAGAGATGGAACCTCGGTGATCCTGGTGGCATTGGACTGGCCACATCAGCATTGGCACACCATGCTACTGGAGCTATCGGTGGATACTCCAATTACTCTACTGTTAATTCTAGACCTCATCACTCAACATCCCAATCTCGAGTCTATCCACCTTATGGCTTGGAAGCTGCATGGTTGAACCCGCTAGAGTTCACATGCTCAGATCCCGTTAGGGAGGTTCTTCTGGATAGCAGAAAACCTTCGACCAGAGCGACTTACCTAGCCAAGTGGAAAAGATTCGTGATTTGGTGCTCGCAGAGTCGTATCCCTCCAAGCAGTGCAGGGGACTGGACCAGATGACTTCTTGAGGTTCCTTCCAGTTCTTTGATTCTATGAAGCATCTGGTCCTGGCTAAGGCAGGATACTGGCCAAACTGTCCACTTGTCTGATATGCAATTGCAATTCTTATTTCTATGTGCAGGGTTGACCTAAGGTATTTGGGAGGGTTATTCAGATTACTCTGGGATACACCCCAAAAGTGACACACATTAAAAGTGTGTTTGTGTGTGAGATTTTCTTTCTCTAGGGTCCATCCCCAGCCTTTTGTTGGAGCCCAGTTGCTTGATCCTTTGAACCTTAGAGACATGATTGTATCAGTTTGTTGTCAAGGCTAGCTTCACAAGAAAAACAGCTAGAAACTCTTTTTAAAGAAAGCTGGGATTCTCCTTCATAAGCCTAAATGTTGACTCTTTTATCAAGAGGCTTATGCAAGCCCCCATGAGACCCTCCAGCCTAGTGCTGTGGATTGAAAGCCACTGTTTTTTTCATTGTAAGAGAAGACAAAAAGAAAGAGAGAGAAAAAAGGATATATATTTTTCTTTCTCTTCTAATGTTCCCAGTTTCATCCTCATTTTTCCCTAAAGGGTTTTTTAAAGCACTATCTTCATGGCCTTGCACTTGCTGGGAGAGTAGGACTTAAACAATCGTAAGTTCCCTATGGCTACTATCTGTCAATGCCTGCTTCGGCATCCCCTGGTTAAGACAGCATGGGATGGCTTTGATTCCATTTCTTCTCCCCTCTTTATCATCTATTGCTTCACTTCTGATCATGAGGTGTGTCGCCCTCCTGGTGCTGTGAGTGAGATTAAGTAAAGGCTCCCCACCAAATGCTGTAGAGTCTGAGATGGCTATAATTGGTATTATTTCCAATACAAAAAAAAACAACCAACCCCCCTCCCCCCCAAAAAACCAACAACAACCAGGTAGCAGCAGAGGATCAATGCAAACAAAGCAGGAAACATCAATCCATGGAGCACTAGCTCAACCTTGATAGATGTTACTGAAAACAAAAGGTTCAATCCTAGCCTGCAAATTGCTGACTAAGTTGTTGAAAGTCCTCAAGTTTGACTGAAGCCAGCCCCCCACAGGATCAGATAGACCTGTAGCTAGTAAGCTGAGCTGAAAAAAAAAATGCTGCTGATGTATATTTTAAAGCGGTGACCTGTCGATAAATGTACATTCAGCAGTAGTTACATTATAGAACAGTCCTATATAACTGGCCTTGTGGTACATAATACACTAAAAATAATGACAGGCTTAAAAACAAACCCTCAGGAAAGAATTAGCTGCCCTACCGAGAAGGGTATGTGTGTGCATGTGTGTATTTTGAAGTTGAATTGAGAGAATGTTTCTTCTTTCTTTATTAAAACATTTCCTGCAATGTTGGGAGCAGAGCATTAGGGGTGTGTGAGCCAATTCAGAAGTTCTGCCTTTCCCTGGTACAGTGCAAGGTGCAGATGTGCAGGGACTAGGAGGAGACTGAGGCTTCTTTCATTAGCTACATATTCATGAGTGTGAGCCAGTTGGGAGTGTGATTGTGAATTTCATCCTGCACTATGTGATTCCAGGGGTTTGGATTGGTTAAGACACCCTTTTTCCTGAAGCTGCCTTTGAGGACCAAAGGTTCAGGGTCGGGAGATTGCAGAATAGGGTTGGTAATGCTAGTACTGACAACAGTGTAACATCCTGTACCTACCATTATAATTGCTGTGACCTTTAAGTTTGGGCAGCTGCATTTCAGTAGTTCAGGCTGTGACCATTTATTCTATCAAAATTCTCACTTTGAAGTTCTATAAATAAATAAATAAATAAATTAAATGGACTCAGACTTTTAAGGCCAGAAGGGAGCATCGTGATCATCTAGTCTGACCTCCTGCACATCACAGGCTACAAAACCTCACCCACCCACTCCTGTAATAGACCCATAACCTTTCGCTAAGTTATTGAAGTCTCTCAAATCATGATTTAAAGACTTCAAGTTACAGAGAATCAACTATTTACACTAGTTTAAACTTTCCCCATGCTGCAAAGGAAGGTGAAAACCCCCCTGGGTCTCTGCCAATCTGACCCAGGGGAAAATTCCTTCCTGATCCCAAATATGGCAATCCGTTGGACCCTGAACATTTCTGCAAGACCCTACAGCCAGAGACACCTTGGAAAGAATTATCTGTAGTAACTCAGAGCCTTCCTCATCTAGTGTGTTGTGGATATTTGCTACTAGCAGTCGCAGATTGATCAGCTACACTTCACTGTAGACAGGTTCACCATACCATCTCCTTAATAAACGTATCAAGCTCAGTCTTGAAACCAGTTAGGTTTTTTGGCCCCATTGCTCCCCTTGGAAAGCTGTCCCAGAACTTCACTCCTCTGATAGCTGGAAACCTTCATCTAATTTCAAGCCTCAACTTGTTGACGGCCAGTTTATATCCATTTGTTCTTCTTCATGTGCTTGCTCATTTCCATTCCATTTTAGGTTTGTGTGCTCTCCACATGCACTGTTGCCGGAAGTTTTTCCCTCAGCAGTATCTGTAGGAGACCAGCTCTGGTGCCGTCTGGAATCGCGCCCGCATGCTGTGGCATAAGGAGCGCCGCCGGCTCCCCCCGTCCTCAGTTCCTTCTTGCCGCCGGTGAGGGTGTTGGAACATCTGCTGCTTCGGCTAGCATTGATTCCTTCTCTGTTCTTGTGAATTTTGAAATCCTGTAAAATAGTTATACATAGTTAGTAATTTTCTTAGTTACTCTTAGTAGTAGTTCTCAAACTCTCTGTTAGTCCTGAATGGGACTGATATGCCCTGGTCCCCAGTGATTGCTGCAAACGGCCTATGTCCATCAGCGATCCGCATACCAGCTGCCTAAGGTGCTTAGGCGAAGGGCATATAAGTGAAAAGTGCCGTATCTGTAAGTCCTTCAAACGAAGGAGCATGATATCTGTCTAAGAGTGCTCCTAATGGAATCGGCACTCACTCTGGCACCAGAGCAGCGGTCCAACTAAACACCGAGCGCCGTGGCCTCTGTGCACAGTGCTGCCCCAGCGCCGTCCACGAGCTGGCACCGGTCTCCCTCCATGGCTCCAGTCAAGAAGCCGAAAAAGACTGTGAGAGGAAGATCTCCTACCTCCTGCAAGGGAAAGGAGAGGACAGGGGCGAGCCAAGACCCGTGTTGGGCAGCTCGACATCTCCCTCAAGTTGAGCGGTGCAGCGCATCCCACGTCTTGCCTGCGACTCCAGATAGCGGTGCAGGCCCCGGCCAGCTTTAGGTGCTGTCGATGCCCAAAGCCCTTCAAGCAGCTCAGGAGATCCTGACGCTCCCGGTGCCGCCCTTACCGGTTTCTGCGGTACTCCAGTCTCAGGGAAAACCCGCGTTGGGACCTATGCATGTGCCCCCCCGCCTCAGGGGTACCATTCCCCATTGAGAGGGACGTCCCACCAGCGTTCGCCTGCCCGCAGCCACCACGCCTCAGGATGGGAGAGGCAAGCTCAGCGGAGTCCTCTTTGGTTTCTGCACCAGTGGCACTGATTGAGAGACTAGAGGCATACCTCACCGGTAGATTGGCGCAGACCCTCTGAGGCATGCGCCACCCGGCAAGAACTCCGGGACCAGCTCTGACCATCTTCAAGGGCCTGGGACTGATCCCAGGACTGATCGGGCAACTGGATCGTAGTAGCTCCCAGTCCCATTCGACTTCTCAGTACCGGTTGAGTAGCGTGAGGTGTGGATCACTGGGAATCCATCTTGTATTTTATCCCAGTTACCATTTACCTCTATGTCTTTAAGTACTTTCTCTTTCAAAATTTGTTGTAAGACCTTGCATTCAATTGAGGTCAAACTAACAGGCCTGTAGTTTCCTGGATCACTTTTTCCCCTTTCTTAAAAATAGGTATTATCTTAGCAATTCTCCAGTCATAGGGTATGACCCCTGAGTTTACAGATTCATTACAAATCTTTGCTATTGGGCTTGCAATTTCATGTGCCAGTTACTTTAATATTTTTTGGTGGAGATTATCCGGACCCCCCAATTTTGTCCCATTAAGATGTTTGAGTTTGACTTCCACCTCTGATGTGGTAATTTCTACTTCCATATCCTCATTTCCATTAGACACCCTGCCACTACCCCTAAGCTCCTCATTACCCTTATTAAAAACTGATGCAAAGTATTCGTTTAGGTGTTAGGCCATGCCTAGATTATCTTTAATGTCCACCCCATGCTCAGTACTTAGCGGTCTCACTTCTTTCCTTGTTTACTTTTTATTTATATGGCTATAAAACCTTTTATTATTGGTTTTAATTCCCTTCACAGGGTCCAACTCTGCTTTTGGCAGTTCTAACTTTATCCCTATACTTTTCAACCTCCGAGAGATAGCCTTCCTTGGTGATCCATTCCATTTTCCATTCCTTGTAGGCTTTCTGCTTTCTCTTAATAAGCAGTTTGAGTTGATTCCTCATCCAACTTGGTCTGCAACCCTTCCCTACAAAGTTTTCCCCTTGCTTGGGGTGCGGGTTTCTGATAGTTTCTGCAACTTTGACTTAAAGTAATTCCAAGCCTCTTCCACATTCAGAGCCTTGAGTTCTTCAGTCCAGTCCATTTCCTAATTAAATTTCTTACTTATTTTAAGTTAATTCTTTTGAAATTAAGGACCCTAGTTGCAGATCTATTTTTGCTTATCCTTCCATTTAGTTTGAACTGAATGAGCTCATGATCACTTGAACCAAGGTTGTTGCCTACAACCAGTTCTTCTATGAGGTCTTCACTGCTCACCAATACCAAATCTAAAATGACATAATCTCTTGTAAATTTGGACGGTATTTGGTGAAGAAATCCATCAGCTATCACATCCAGGAAAATCTGGGCCCTGCTATTATTAGTAGCACTTGTCCTCTAATCTATATCTGGGAAGTTTAAAATCTCCCATACTCTCACAATTCCCAGTAGTATTTATTTTGTTAAAAACATTAAAGAGGTCTCTTGCCCAGATCCTGGGGTCTGTAGCATACCCCAAGCTCTTCAGCTCAGGTCCACATACCTTATCTTAGCTGTTGGCAAACAGCAAAGCCTTCTGTTTTTTGGATCAGCTCTGGTGACAGGCCTGTCTGTTCTTCTTAGTACGGAGTCGCCAATCATGTAGACCTGGCTCTTCCTGGTGTTGGTGTGATTCTCCAGCCTTTCTCCTATTCTTCCTGGCTACATGTCCTCTTGTCTTTTGTTCTTTCTTGCAATCTTCTGAGAGTCATCCTCTAGCCTCCTGGGGCTTCACTTTAAATTCTGGGAATTTTCACTTTAAATGTTTTCATGGATGGTGTGTGGCCTATAGCAAAGTTTATTTTGCGCAACTTTGAGGTGATTCAGCTTAGCTGTTTTGAGAGATGGGACTCTAGTAAAATAAATTCCTAATGCTCTTTTTTCAAGATCTTATCTCAAAAATATTTTGACCTGGGGGAGGACACATGGTTTTAGTAAAGAGTTTAGTCACAGTGAGTTTGCTGAAGAAAAAAAAAAAGAGAGAAATCAGCTTTCCCCTTAGCCACCCTCATTAGCTGTGCTTTTATACACAATCCCCAGCCACCAGCAGTCAGAGCTCTTAACTCCTGGCATCTGTACTCTCTCCTGTGCCCAAAGGAATAGACACCAGTGACATCTTCAGTCCCTTTCCAGTCCCTTAAGACAACTGCCTCTGGCTTCAGTATTTGTGCATGCAGCAACAACAAGAGAAACTGTCAACACTAGACATGAAACTGTGAGTTCTTTGAGGTCAAGAACTGGTCTTATCTGTAATGTTAGGCACCTAGCACATTACAGGACTTTGTTTGATTATAAATAATAGTAATAATGTAGCATAATGCCAGAGACCAATTTCCATGTGTTTTGCTCCAGAGAATATTTGTGATTGTAGCGTTCCATCTCACAACTGCTGAGCGCAGCCTAGGTAAGAGGGAGGTGTCAACAGAAGCTGTGTTTATTATTATAGGAGTTGCATGATGCTGTTTCTGTTTTCTCATGGGATTAACCAACACTACATGAAATATGATTTAGGCAAATACTAGCATTTGTCTATGTGTTAGTTAAATTAGTCACTCTGAACAGAAACGGTATCATGTGACTTGAGTAACTAACACAGCAAGTCAATTTAAAATAGACTTTTTTGTGATTTTACACTAGTGGAAGCTTGAATGCTTGGATATTCATGGACAGTGAGTGTGAAAGGGTCATAAATATGGTCAAAGAGATACTCACTTTGGAGTCATGAATGAATGAATATTCTGAGCAGAGAGTATAGTGTGCACTACCTCAGGAAGGGAGTCAGCTCTGTTTATCAGATTAGGCAAAGATGAGGCCATTTACCAGTAGGAAAGGCTAGTGAAAGGCTAGCATCTTTTCCAATGCTTTTTCTGCCATAAGAGAACAGGCACAGTTTGGCCCTTAGGTTTTATTAGTGTTTGAAACTGAGTATACAGTTAATGCATGTCATTTTTAACACTTTTATTCCTTGACAGCTTCTTATAGATTAATACTAGCATTGCCACTTGTTGAAGACTAAAATGATAATTTGTATTTTTGTATTTATTTGCATATTCAAATATTACTTCTGTTTAGTACATTTTAATTATAAAAGGAAATGAGCAACTATCACGGTTCCCAGAAGTGTCATGCTAATATAAATAATGGGTGTAATTTGGGCCACTTTTCAAAACATAATGAGCATTAGCTTTTATTAAAGACTGCTTTATAGTGGTGACTAAGCAAAAGCTTGAACATCATTAATGACAATCACTTCAAGTCACCTCAGATTCTGTGCCTTTTACCTATTGATTTGCTGATTCAGAATTAGAATGAAATATTCTGGAAGGAGTGCCTGTGAAGTCAGCATATCTAGATAAGCCACCATCCTATCATCTCCAAAATACTCCCTTCCTGTGCCACAGAAAGAGCTGTACTGGAGTTAGATTCACCCCAGGAAAGGAAAGCACTGGTACTGCCAAGGGAACATAACTTTACATCTGGAAACTGTTGGCAAATGCTCATTGACATACTAAATCAGCGCATCTTCTGTGCACCCAAGCTAGTCTCTTCCGCCCTTACTGGCTCTACCTGCTTTCTTGTCTGTGCCAGCCAGCACTAAGTCTGCCAGCAGTGAGGTACTTGTGGGCTGCTTGTGATTCCATTCTAGGCAGACTATCCTTTGCAGGATCCAGCAGTCATGATTCTGTTGGGCCACTTTATGTCATGCTTTCATGATGTCTGGAGCTGTACAAAAGTAGACTGGGCCAAACAAGTCCCTGACATAAAGAGCTTGTGCCTAACAGCTCAGTTGGATACTAAAGCAATATGAAGCAATACAGGACACACAGACGTGTGGAGCAGGAATTCTTCATAGAAGAGATGGGGCTTCAGTTCATGTTTTGAAAAAGCTAAGGAAGGAACCTGAATGCAAAATGATTTGGGAGACTTGTTATTAATAGTTGTATTAATAAACTTTTACATTACATAGCACCATAGCTTGGTGGGGATTATAAAACAATGTGGTACATGACCAGGAGGCTGTACAGTCTAAATTAAACAATCCTAGAACATACAATGGCTGAAGTAGAAAAAGAAAAGTAGGACAAGGATTAAAACACTTAAATAATGGCCAAGTTTTTCAAAAATAGGATGTATGAAGAGCCTAGAAAGTGAGGAGGAGAAGCTTGAATTTTCTGTAGAAGAAATGAGGATGCCGTTGCCAAGATTCAGGAGTGGAGAGACATGCTTCCATAATATGGTCTCCACAATGCTGTACTGATTGGCGTTACATCATTGTTCCAGTCAGCCATCTCTTTGACTCTGCATTGTTTTTTGTTTTTGTTTTTTTGGAACCTTACACTTTGGGGAGCAGTATCTCTAGGATTTGCATCTCCTACCATGGTGAAAGGAACCTTGTGTGGCTAGGTAGTGGCCTTGGTAGCAAAATACTGGGAATCAGAATCACCAGAGTTTGAGGGAAAGTTCCTTGCACTTTTGCAATAATCACAAAATATGCTTTTTAAAATATTCTGTATATCTGCTTTGAAAAATGAATGAACTGGATATCAAGTGAAAATAACCCATTCAATTATCTGTGAGGCACCTTAATTAACATGGAATTATGATGGAACTTCTGGGAGAAAAGTACACTAATACCAAATGGATGGATATGTTTAAGAGGAGCTTAAAGAGGCAGGAAAATTGTGATTTGGGGATTGCTCATCCTTTGTATGATGCTTCTGAAGGTTTCCAGTAGCTATTTCAGTTGCTGGAGGCTTTGAAATGATAAGTCCTAACTGTGTTTCTTCTTTTACACTCTCCCAGAACAATCTTCCTTTCACTTAAATTCCTGAGTTGTCATTGCAGCACTGTATACTCATTTGTAAATGAAAGGATAATTCATTTATAGCCCATAGCCACTTCAGGAAACAATCCCCCCTGTTGATAAGTCCATGTTTCTTTTCTGCACGTGGGCTGACTGGCTAGTTGTACTGAAGCCCCTAGTGATTTGTACCTTAGAATAAGTGGAGTCCATTGCTACTCTAGCACCAGCAAGGTAACATCAAACTGGAAGTCCAGGATACAGGAGAACAACAGGAGGTGTGCTGAGTGGCAAATGCAGAGTACACTGCCATATTTATCTTCCTTGAAGAAGGATGTATTATAATTCTTTCAAACAGCTTTTGAAGCCTTGAAGAAGAATAAAATGAGGAGTGGGGGAAAGTTGTATTGGAGTAACCACAAAGAACGAGTTACAGTTGTGGCTTTTCATTCTGGGTAGCTAGAGGAGGTTCAGCACCTTTGAAGGTATTAAACAAACACAGCCCTGTTTGTTTTAAAGCCACTTGAAATGTGAACAGAAAAAAATGTCAATGTTGGACAAATAGAAAAGAACAAAATTGGTTGTAAAAATAAAATATTTTCAAGCATCTCAGTGAGAATCAAAACAAAGGCATGCAAAACTAAACAAAGCCAAACCATCTTCCTATAAAAATACTGCAAAGTGGCCTTTAACTATAACTGCAAGGAAATACAGGGGCGAGTATAAATTGTCATTGCTCCATTGAAATGTGTGCAATGTTAAGTTTGGATTGTTCTAGTTTTTTAATCAGAACACAGTGCAGTACCATGTCAAATGCCTTAAAAATGTCAAAATATATTACCTGAACACTAGTGTCTGGCTGTGCCAGAAAAAGGACAGGAGACACTGGATGTGGTTTAATTGGGCTGCAACTTTATTCCTAAATGTCAGGGACTATCTGGCAGATAAAAGTGTACAGTGCAGGTAGTTCCATAATCATTTACATATACCTGGGGGGAAGCTCCTGTCAGCCCTCTCCCTTTACCCATCCTGGTCCCCAGCCAATCTACTGCTGGACTTTATTACCCTTCCCCCTCAATGAGGGTTAAGAGGAGGCTATAAAGGAGGGACAGGGGATTGGCTCCCTGCTATACTAGTCATCGGAGCCCCCCGCCCCGAGCCCCTGCTGTTTCCACGTCTTTAAAGAATACCTCCTTTAAATCTTTTACCAATCCATTTTTTTGATCACCGTATTCCTTCCCTACAGAGTATCTGCACTGGACAGTGTCCCCACATTGACATTGTCTGAAGCTGCCACATCAAGTCACTCTCTGGGTAGCTAGCCCTTAAAGGGGCCACACACCTTTTCCTACAAGCCAGAAAATAGCTCCCGCTGCTTAGTGTGTGGTGAGGTCATTACCTTTAGCAACAAAACTTGTAACCTAATAAAAAATAAAGAGAGTAAGTTAGTTTGACAGGATCTGTTTTCCATAGACCCATATTGATTGACATTAATATATTACCCTCCTTTAATTCTTTATTAATTGAGTCCCATAACAACCTGTGATGGGGTGTACAAACCCCACACTTGGCAACAAGGGGTAAAGGGATTATTTTGGGCTCAGCCAGCCCTGTCCCACCACACCTACAGCAAATGCTCCATCTGCCGGAGGAATTAAAAGACAGGGAATGAGCTCATTTGGGTGGCAGAGATGGAGATGAGCAGACCTGCAGCCCACAGCTCCAGCAGCGCATACCAGAGGGAAGTCTAAAGGCTCTGACACAGTTGCCCAGAGAGGCCGTCACCAAGGGAAGGGAGGACCCACTGCAGAGACAGCCAGGGAGGGAAGAATCCTATGGATCTTGGACATTGGTAACCCCCTTTACTTATTGTGGTTTGGATTTCCCCACGAGGGGAAAGCCTTCGACTAAGCTGACCCCAGTGAGGGGGATGAAAGGAAGAGGCCTAGGGAGGACAGCCTTAAGTAGACTGAATGGCCAGCCTACTGGTAGCCTAAAGGGCCCTGGATTGGAGCCTGGTGGAGTGGGAAGTCCTGGGCTCCCCACCCCACAACATCCTTGGCAGTCAGGGTTTGCAACCATGACCACTAGGCCATGCTCCCCAACCAGACCCCTAGTGAGGACTGTTAGACAGCCATTCTATTATTTTTACCAGTATCAATGTTAAGATGCAGGCCTGTAATTACCTGGGTCATTCCATTTACCTTTTTTGAAATACTGGCACAATATTTGCTTTCTTTCAGTTTTCTGGGACCTCCTCAGTATTCCAAGACTTACTGAAAATCAGTGTTAATGGTCCAAGGACCTTATCAAGAGTTCTTTGAAAACTCTTGGCTGCAAGTTGTCTGGACCTTTACTAGCTATTGGAATAGAAAGTGTTTCACTATCATCATATGATATGAATATATCTGTTTTTTCTTCCAAAAAATATAGAACAGAAATATTTATTGAACATGATTGCAGAAAAGGTAGAAATGATTGGCAATTCTACGTCTAGTAATGGATCAATACCATTGTTAGCATTTCTTTTGTTTCTATTATACTTAAAATACTCCTTATTGTCCTTAACTCTGCTGACCATCATCTTCTGCTTGTGTCCTTTTGATTCCCTTACCAGTTTTCTATAATTCCAAACTTCTGATTAATATTAATTACTATCAACTTTCCCTTTCTTCGATGTGTTATATATTTTAATTTTTTATAGCTATTTTCACTTCCCCTCTAAGCCACATTGTTTTTATAATCAGTATGGCCTTCTTTCTCACTTATAGGATTGTGGCCCTTTGGGCATCTAGTAAAATGTTCTTAAACAATTCCCAATTACCATTCACATATTTCTATTTAAACTCTTTCTCCCAACTGATCTGGTTCATGGTTGTTTTGAGCTTTGTGAAATTGGCCCTTTGTGTGTGTTTATATGTATGACTCTAATATATATATTATGTAGTTTAAAAATAGAAGGTTAAGAGGTGACTTGATTGCAGTACCTGCATGGGGAACAAATATTTGATAATTGGCTCTTCAGTCTAATAGAGAAATGTATAACATGACCCAATGGCTGGAAGTTGAAGCTAGACAAATTCACACCAGAAATAAAGTGTACATTTTTAACAATGAAGGTAATTAACAACTGGAACAATTTGCCTAAGGGTTGTGGTGGATTCTGCATCACTGGCAATTTTAAAACCAAGATTAGCAGTTCTTCTAAAAGATAAATGCTAGTAATTACTTTGGGGAAGTTCTATGGCCTGTGCTATACAGGCGGTCAGACTAGATCATCACAATGGTCCCTTCTGGCCTTGGAATCTATGAATGTATAATTGGCACCAAGTACCTATAGTACTGGTTTGGACTTTGTTCTGTTTGCACATAACTAATGTGATCAAGTTACGATCACTCCTACCTAAGCTGCCACTAACTTTTACTTCTGTGATCAGTTTATTTTTATCTGTCAAGATGAGGTCTAATAAAGTATTTCCCCGTGTTGGAGGCAACACTTTTTGATTTAGGAAATTGTCATCTATTATAATTAAAAATTAGGATGTTTTAATATGGGCAGCATACGATCTCCAGCCTATGTCACTCAAACTGAAGTCCCCCATGATCATGCAGTATTTTTCCCTAGATATTTAGACATGTGCTTAAGTCACTGATCATCCTGTTCTCTCATGTGATTTGGTGGGCTGTAGCAAATACCAGCTCGTATGCCATCTTGTGCTTTTCCTGTTAGAACATTGATCCATAAGCATTCAAGATCATTTACTTTTGAATTGTGAGTTGGAAACAGGTAATGTCATTTCTGACATAATGCCACTCTCTTTCTCCTTTTGCCCACTCAAACCTTCCTAAATATGGTGTAACCATTGATTTTAACATTCCAGTCATGTCAATCATCCCACTAGGTTTCAGTAAAACCAACTTGATTGAATTTATACTCACAAATGAGCAATTCCAATTTCTTGTGTGTTACCCAGGCTCCAGGCATTGGTGTATAGGGAATTAAGTAATTTCTTGTCTTCTCTTCCTTTGTTTTTTTTTAATTAATTTTATTCTCAAAATCATGACTTTGTGCTAAATGAGTGCTCATTTCTTCTCTGTTCTCACCCTACCCTTTTTTGTTTACGCCCTTCTGACTAGTCTAGCCAGCTTGCTCCTTAGAAGATTGGTTCCCCTTCAGTTGTGATGGAGGCCATCCAAACTATACAGCCCCTGTCCCCATAGAAGGTTGACCAATGTTCCTCAAAACCAGAACCCTCGACCTTACACCACTTACCTAGCCACAGTTTCACTTCCAGAATCTTCTGCCTTTTGTTTTCCTTCACTTGTGGGACAGGAAGGATCTCCAAGAAGATCACAAGGACATGCTTCTCCTTCAGCATCTCCCTGAGATCTCTGAAGTCATCTATAACATGTGGAAGATACCACAACATGATGCCAATATGCACCGTCACCAGTGTCACGCAGTTGACTTCAGAAGCTTTATTCTTAGAGTGACATCTTAGCTCTGGAAAGACAGCATACTGTCCTGCTGAGCACTTGTTCCTTCCAGAACATTATTTTCATTTTTCTTAGTATAGGATCCTCAACAAGGTTTCTCTGTCTTCCTTGGATGGTTGGAGATCTCTGTGTAGACATGCTTGATTTGCTTACAGGTTGGGAATAGCAACCTCCACATGTGTGTCATGTACGCGCCTCCATTCCAGTGGCTGGATCTTCAAAGATATCTTCTTCAGTTTCCACACTGAGGACCTGGTATTGGTTGGATACTTCTAGCTGTGTGGAATTCCTCCTGTTCCTCCTCTCTCTGGTTATCAACGTATCCCCATCCTCATCTGCTTCCAGCTTAAATTTAAGCATGTGAGTAGTCCGATTGGGCCTGATTTCTTTTATACTAAGGTCTCCTTACACTGCTGTGGCAGAGTAAAGGGGCCATAAAGTGGATACAAATTATATTTGCGGTCTCAGTGGGACTGATCATATGCTTAAAGTTAAGTACATGTGTGTTTGCTGGATCAGGACTTTTAGGTATAATTGGAATAAGCCTCATGTGAGAAATGTTAGTGTGTGTCATCTGGTATGAAAATCTTTGGAGTGGTTTTGCAATGCACAGTGAATAATACATGCAGTTGTGGTGCATTCATGGTACCCAGATCGTATGTGTCCAAAAGATCAGATTAGAGTGGAGCACTATATGACACATTAAGCAGGACCACTGGAAGAATTTTTGGATTAAAGGATTATCCTATCCATATATCTTTATTCTCCCCTGTCCTGTTCTTCTTTGTCATCAAAAATATTATTAAAATGTTTTCCCTTCAATGCAAATAATAATAATAAAAGTAATAAAAAATTAGAAGTTTCTTGAATTTGGTATTTTGCTCGCCTTCGCCAACTGTTATTGTGTGACCAGGACTTCTGTGCAAAGGTGGATTTCAGGTGTAAAGAATTGCAATGTACCCCTGGGGTAAGCCTGCCCACCTTCTTTCTGAGGAATCTGCTTGACACAGTTGATAGCTGTTGTGATGCTTCCTGCAGAATAGGGGAAAAGGGGGGAGGTTTGACAATGGAAATTCACTCACCAGAAAAGGAGTTTGTTGGAGACGCTCCTCTTCTCTCATTCTGAATCCTTCCAGGTCCCTCACTCCATTTCTCCCTTTCTTTACCTCTTTCCTTTTCTCTCTTTCTCATCTTGCAATTCAAAAACTGGCAATCTCTTGAAGTGGTGTCAAGCAGAGTCAGCCTCTACCCTCAAGGCCTTTCCTAAAATGTTCTACCAGGCTTCCTGAGACATGGTGCTATAATGCTAGCTACTTCCAGCTGGATGCCAAAAGGAGAACTCTAACACTTTTTTTGTTACCAGTGAGTAAATTTCCCTTGCATGTTTGCTATGTCCTCTTTTAATAGCATCTTTGCCTGTGCTCTGGCTAGTTATCCTCTGCTGCTTCACACTGATGTCATTGTACAGAGAGGAGCTCATGCTATTGGCTGTGCTGAAGGTTGGCCCCAGTAGTGGCTTTAGAAGAGCATTAGCAGTAATCGGAACACTGTGGCCAGCATCTGGAGAAGTATATTACTGTCTCTAAATATATTTTATAAACAATTGCACCACAGAGAGGTTGGGAATGCATATAAGCCATAAGGAATTAGTCCATTCTGCAAACACCCTGCCCTGGCTCTTGCCTCTATGACTCCTCCATAAAGAATGGGCTGCCAGCTTTTAACTGTGAATGACCTGCCCATGCGTTCTTGCAGGGGAAGCCTGACCGAACGTGTTTTCCACTAAAATGTTGCGGATGCAGCAAAATCTTTCACTGAAATATTGCCAAAATTGAAATGAACAGAATTTGCTTTTTTAAATAAATAATTATGAGTTAAGATGGGCATGAAGGAAAATCTAATAAATGTAATTTTTAAAGAAAAAAAGACTTCCCAAAGTAAACATTGAAAAAAAAGGTGAACTCTGTTATTTTAATGTAAATTATTTATAGTGTGACAGAGCTTTGTCCTTGTCTCCATGGGTCCTGCGTTTCCTAGTGGATTTGTGCTAGCCTCAGAGGCTCACTGTGACCCTCCTTGTAGCCCTTCTCTCTTTAGAGGCAAGGGTCACATCCTACTGAGCCATTTTCATCATAAGCCAGCGAGGGAGGTGAGGAGAAGCTACCCTCCCTTGCACAGTCTCTGTAGTCTCCCAGTCTTGGTGATTAATTGGGGGGGAGGCAAAAGGGGAGGAGCCCGGGCCCACCCTCTACTCCGGGCTCCAGCCCAGGGACCCTAATAGTATCAGCTATGGTAGCTGACCTTTTAGAAATAGGACACATACAATTCCCTGGGCTACTTCCCCCACAGCAGCCCCCACTTCCCCCAACTCCACTTCACCCTTACCTCAGGGCTTCCTTCCTTGTGCCTGATATGGTGTCTCTCCAATAGCACAACCTCCTTCCACAGCTCCTGACATCCACACCTCACTGACTAACTGGGAGGCTTTTAACTAGTTCCAGCCAGCCCTTGATTGGCTTCAGGTGTCTCAATCAATCTAGCTGTCTCCACTGCTTTTTCTAGAAGGATCTTAATTGGCCCCACGTGTCTTGATTAACCTGGAGCCACTGCCATTTGGTTACCAAGGTATCAGGGATTTGCTTAGCCTGGGGCTAACATACTGGTTCCTCACCACTTTGCTATAGCCATCTGGCCTTGCCCTGTCACAATAGGTTATCAAATATGAATGAAGAGATTTGTGATCCTGATTTTATGATTCTTTAATACAATTATAAGGTTTAAATCTACCACAAAGAGAATAAAATGCTACTTGGAGAAACCATTTTGATATCTGTTTAATTAGAAGAGATTTTATATGTATTCAGAGCACACAGTGGGCTACTATTAGATAAGACATTTATCTTCATGAGTTTGGAATGCCATTATATAACATGGGATACAGCCATGAGTGCATTGCAGCAAGTAATACTTTATAGAGAGACAAGAAATGCCATATTTTAATTGAATGTATTGGACATTATGTGCTGTTTGTTTAAAAAAAAAGTTGGCTAGACTGGTTTTCCGCTTGTGCTGTTCCTGGATTTCTGCCTAATCACCTCTATTGCACTTCACTTAATTCGTGTAAATGGTGCTCTGTTGCTAATCCAGTTTCACTTCCCTCTGTCCTTGTCTCCTCTTTCAACATGTAAGCCATGCCTGCTCCGTGTGGCTCTATGTCCCTGTCTAGTTGTGGCGAGGCCAGCTATAGATTGATGAGCCTGACACAGCTTCGGCTGACACAGATGTTCCTTTTAGCTCAGGCAACAGAGGCTCATGCACTAAGATCAAGAGGTCCCAGGTTTGATCCCTGCTGCCGATGCCTCACCGAGGAATGTCAGTGTTACAAGTGTGAGCCGGGCGATCCCCTGACTGTCTCCCGCTGCCTAGGGTGTTGCCTATTTTGTCCTGAAAGGGGTTTACCGAACTACTCAGGGAGAGAGCAAAATGTCTTGGAAACAACAAGGAGGCCCCCTACACGGTGGGAACTTTTTCCACTCTGAGTAATGCCTATTACTGCTGCAGAGAGGTTCATCCTCTGGCTGACGAGATGCCGTCATTGCTTCGCCGCACTAAAGCAGCTTCAGGCCTGCAATGCCTCATCAAGGTATGTGGGATCCTCCACATTATGGAGCCCACTAGTGAGGAATAAACTGGACTTGTGAATCGAGGGAAATCCACCCTGGGGTTTATGTTACTTGTTGGCTGTATGGTGTTAGCGATGTACCCCCTCCAAATCCATCCTCCCCTTCCTTTTATATGCTTACTCTATATTTCCCCTTGCAAATAAAGTGTCCTTTGAATGTTGGTTCAGCCATTATAGAGGTGTCAGAAGAGTATATGTATGAGGTATCAAACTAGTCATGGGGTAAGTACTGGGTATGGGATAGTTGAACCACATAGGGAGGTACCGTAAGGTTCCTGATTTCCTTAAACAGTTAGATGGAGATACGACCAGTTAGTAGCTAAAAACTGAGAATGTTAAAACCCACTGCAGCCAAAGCAGAAAGATACTGAGTAAGGTCTCCTGTTGATGATTAGCTGCCCTGAGGGGGTACGACCTGATAACTCCCTTACAAACATTTTTACAATGTTCCACTTGTCTTCCATTGTTGCTCTGATTCTCCTGGCTCTTCCTGTGGTGCTCTGAGCTGCTCATGTAGCCTTGAAGTTCTCATTCCCACTCCTATGATATGTGCTTCGCTCTCCAAAACTGCTTTGGCTGGTACAGCTGCTCCCTCCAGTAATCCTGAAGCCACTTTCACTGTTCTCACAAAGTTACGCTGGCCTCCGATGCTCCTGTGTCATTCTCTGCTGCTCTACTGGCTTAAGGCTCATTGAATAGGTAGAAGGCAAAAAATATTTAAAGTGTTAAAATGTCTAGCTAATAACCAAGAAGTGATTGAAATAACATGTTATTTCAGCATGTTGTGCACTATCCTCTTGATACTTCAACACTTACACTTGAGCAGTGGAAATGATGGGATTTTTCAAGGGGATTTATCGTTCACCTTGTTATATAAATAGAGAATGTACAAATGCTTTAGTTTGAGTTGGGCTGAGGAGCCACAGGTGTGTTGTGACAAAATATCCCCAAACAAGTGAAAATAGATCCTGTATTTAAAATTAAGCCTAGACACTCTTCCTGCATTACCACCTTCTCCCTCTTTTTTACAAGATGCTGCTCCCCCGTGTTTATGCTGTTGGCAACATTTCCTCGGCTTCTAAGGCCTCACTTATCAGCTGGCTCAGCCAAATTTTTCATCTCCCTGTCTTACTCTTGTCTCTGATTGCCTGGCAGTGTTTCTCATTCACTTCAACCATGACTCTCAAGCTCACTGGCAACATTTTTCAGTTTCTCATGCCACATTTCTCAGTATCCTGTGACAGTATCTTTCAGTTCTGTCTGCAATGAATCTTAGTTTCTTCGGCTGTAACCCAGTCTCCCTCTGGCCTGTTTCTCTTAGCTCCTCTATCTTGTCCTCCTCTTGTCTTCCAGTCACCTCTCCCAGTTCTCCTGCTGTCACTGAATTTGGTGAAGCACAATGTACTGAAGCTGGAACCAAGACACAAGGCATAACTTTCATTTATACAGTGCGAGGTTTCCTGTGTATTGTCCAAAGTATGGTCTGATAAATATATTCACACTAGCAGAAGATTTTATTCAGAACAATAAGATTCATCTGGTCACATTCAGTTTACAGCTTTGGGGAGTTTTGCTAGATGTCTTATTTTAGAGTATTTCTATTTCAGTTCCAAACATACATTTCACATATTAGATAATACAAATATAGCTATGTGAATATGGTGAATTGTTCAGCCTCCGTTGACTTGGCACAGTGGTATCATAAGTAAATTGATACAGAGAATGCCTAAGAACCGTGCATAGAAAGAGCTATTAAGGTACAGAAATATCAGAAGTTGACAGGGAACCGTGGTCAATGAGAGCTGCGGGGGATGGCACCTGCAGGCGAGGGCAGCACAAGGAGCCCCCTGGCCACCCCGTGCGCCTAGTGGCTGCGGGGACCTACTGGCCGCTTCTGGGAGCTGCCTGAGGTAAGTGCCACCTGGACCCTGCAACCCGAACCCTCTCTGTACCCCAATCCCCTGCCCTAGCCCTGAGCCCCCTCCCACACCCAAACTACCTCCCGGAGCCCACACCCCAACCCCCTGCCCCAGCCCTGAGCTCCCTCCCGCACTCTGAACCCCTCAACCCCAGCCCGGAGCCCCTCCCGCACGCTGAACCCTGCATTTCTTGCCCGACCCCGGAGCCTGCACCCCCAGCCCAGAGCCCGTACCCCCTCCTGCACACAACCCTCTGCTCCAGCCCAGTGAAAGTGAGTGAGAGTGGGGGAGAGTGAGTGACGGAGGGAGGGGGGATGGAGTGAGTGGGGGCCGGGCCTTGGAGAAGGGGAGGGGCCGGGCCTCAAGGAAGGGGAGGGAGCGAGGTAAGGATGTTCGGTTTTGTGTGATTAGAAAGTTGGCAACCCTACCTCATGCTTTTGTATAATTGGGGATCTTATAGTCCCAAGTAAGGATTTAATCACTGAGCCTTGTATTATTAAATTGCAGACGGCATTTCTTTGCCATTGAAAGTTAAACTTACGTTCTGTTATGTCACAGAAAGTTATTTAGCATTCATTTTAAAGACAAAATCAATGAACAATTACTTGCTTAAAACATGTTTTAATAATATAATCTGTTTAAATTCCATAAATATCTCAATAAGAATCAACAGGACAGCACGGTTTTATTAATGTATCTGTTTTTTACTATTGCACTAGATTATCTTTAGTTCCATTAAAGAACTCCCATCAAGACATCAAACAAAGGTTAATTTAGGTGTTAGAGTAATCAAAGTAGGACTTTAAAAATATCCAATGAGAGAGATTCAATATTAAGTGAATTTGTTTCAAGATGGTGCCATCTATTTTTCATTGTCACCTAGAAGAGCCAAGAAGAGAGATGACAATGGAGGAATATTTCCACAGCCCACACAAACCCATTGACCTCAGGAGTCCAGTGTAAATGACTGCTTATAATGTTACTTTCTCCCCAGCTACGATATTTTGACATGGCAGAAATGGAGTTCTTTAGAATTGGTATGAGTAATGGGCATGAATCTTGCCACCTCCCCCACCTCACTCCTGCTCACCATCTGAACTTTACTGATAGTAATTGATAATATTTTATCCCAAAACTAACATAAAGGATGCAACTCTGGACATAGAGTATTTCCAGATGCAAATGTTCACATGTTCTTTATTGTTATAGTACACCTGGGTTTTATATCATATATCATAGATATATGGACTTATTTTACCTCATTGTTATAGTTCTTAAATAATATGAATTTCTGGTGTTTTCTATGCAAGCTTTGTTCCTTGGATTTGTTGTGGAAAGATAGAATTTGGCAGTGGTATGGACGTGATCATTTTCTGTATAGCAATATTCATACTGGAAGTGTTCAGTAATCAGTTACATGTTGTTTTGAGCTATAGAATCCTCATGCTCTATTAACTATGGTGTTAGGAAAATGGCTGTTGGCAATTTTCCATCATGTCAGTGCTTTTAGTATTTACTAAATGTAGTAGTTAGTATTTTAGTAAACTGCATTTTCTGAAGGCTACAAAATTCCCTTTTTCAAGTATTTTGGAATAAGAGTATATTTCTTCTTTTGATATGTATCTTACGTATCATAGCAGATGCACATTATGTACTGGTACTGTAACTTGGAATTGAAAAAGCCTAAGTTCAGTTCAGTCTCTGCCTCAGTGTTCATTCTGTCTGTGTGTCATTCTTTGATCTAATATACGCTGAAGAAGAATATTTAGAATATAAATAATAGAATTCAAAGGAGATAAACTTTTATATAAACCGTTATAATATCTTTCTTCACTAGAAATGTTGTGGAAGGTACTTTTTCTTACTCACTGTTACACAGCAATTCATAATATATGTTCAGATATTGTTTAAAATAAAAGACTGTTCATATTCCAATCAATACAACCAAGATGATACATAATTCAGCTTTAATGGGACATTGAATTCATTTTTCAATTCAACATTGAATGATTTGATGCTCTTTGAAATGTAAAGTTGTGATCTATGGACAGGGGTCATAAAAATCTAAAGTCATTTAATAATATGCATGTCAAATACTAAATCAATGGGTTGCTGCTTTATTTTCTTAAATTGTATACTGGCTTTCACTAAGTATCAAGGCTCAGTTGTCTCAAAAAATGGTATCATGGTTTCTTTTTCCAATTACTACTTATTTTTTACTTATTTTTCTTCTGATAGATTTTTTCCCCCTCCATCATTTTTTCCTCTTGGGAACTTTAACATTCACATTGCATTAAGCATCTGCTGTTTATATCAAAAGCTCCCTGAAAATCTCTGCCATTGTTTACGCCAGTTAATGTTAGGTAATACTTTGTAGTGCAATAAGAAGCAATACAAAAATCAACAATAAACTGCTGTGTGTCAGTGATTTTTCCTCAGGGTCTGCAATAAGCTATTTGATTTTGACTGAACTAATGGCATATAGACTCAGACCCTTATGCTAGTTCCATAGACTTACGTCCATATATCCTTTCAGTGCATAGCTTATGTATAGAAAGATGTTGTCTAGGGTAGGCACTCAGATAATATGGTGATGGGTAAGAATATGGATAGATAGAAAGGTTACTCCAAGAGCCACCAAATCATATGATTATCCTCTGGTGTGAGTTTGAATGCTTACAGTATTTCAAGTAAAGGCATCAGGAGCCTCTTAAAATAGCAGCCTACATTTTCAAAAGTGACTAATAATTTTGGGTACCACAGTTATTAGGTGCCCAATTTGAGACAGCTTAAAGGGGCCAGGTTTTTAGAAGGCAGGGATTCAGTAGTTTTGGAAAATCAGGCCTGTTTGAAGGGGTGTCTCAAGTTGGACACACAAACTCACCAGTCACTTCTGAAAATGCAGTCCAGTTTGTCCTATTCTTTTAAATTCATTTTTAAAACAAATTAGACGTGCTTTTCTGCTGCAGTGTTGAAGCAGGATGGATTGATTTTAAATCAAGGCGATTTAAATCACCAAGTGAAAAGCCTCGATTTAAATCATCGATTTTAATCAACTTTTCCATTTGTACTTGTTACCTTCTAAAGAAAGATGCATTCTCATAAAATCCCATTAAAACATGTTGATTTATAACTAAATAGAGCCTTTACACTACATTTGGTACATCTTCTTACTACTCAAGAGGGTACAACATTATAACTATATACATTTATTTAAGCAACCATATAGCTTAATATTTTCAGATTCTTATTAATTAATTGTACATTTTTAGTATGCTAGAAAATGGTAAATGATATATTGCTTATTTACTAGATAATTAACTTTTTCCTCATGATTTGTGTCAAGCTGCATTAAGATGGTAACTGGAATTAAATTAAACATAACAGCATATAACATTTATTTTTCTTAAATAAGTTCTTAATATAGTGTATGACCTATTTTGCCATATTTATAAAGCTTGTTCTCAAAAGTTAGATTCCCCCACCCCGATTGATTCTTTATATAGAAAAGCAGCCTTTAACTCAAAGTTTTTGATAATGGCTAATAGATTCGGCATATTTATTTTTTATTTAAATGTTTTGAGAGATTATAATAAGTTTAGGCTTTAACGTATTTTTATTAATTTTGATTTTATTTTCAACAAGTTTATTTTTAAAAAGAAAAATAGATTATAATGTACATAATCAAAAAACCCCATTTTAAATAAAAGCAATGTGATTTTTCTTTCTTTAATTGATTTTTATTCATCCTGTGTTAAAGTCAATTGGAGTCCTTCCATTGACATTAGAGGGCTTTCAGTTAGGCTCCGGTTGTTTAGAAGAAAGGGGGCAACTGATTTTATATATGTTAGACAAACATCTTGTGACAGGATCCCCCCAAGGTGGAGCCTGGGACTGTGGGACCTCTGTGCCCCCTGAACTCTCTCCAGCCTGGCTTGTCTCTCACAATGCCTTGCTAGTGACAAGTGACAAGCAGCAAGCCCCTCCAGGCGCTGTGATCACTCAGCACAACAGCATGTGGAGCCCCACCACACCCAGCTATCTTGCATGAATGCTCCTAGAGCCACTTATGAATCACACAGAGAAAGGCACCAGAGCCAAATCCCCCCAGCTTCCAGCACTGTACCTCAGGAATATACCATCGTGTACTGCTCAAGATGGGCAGTGCAGAGTTATTAATTGGTTCACCACTTCATCAGTGGAAAGTGGACATACACTAGCCTTTGCAAACCTGAGCGGATTACCAAACACTTCAGGCAAACCCACTGGTAAAGATAAACAGTTAAACACATTTATTGGCTACAAAAGATAGATTTTAAGTAATAGGCAAAAAGTCAGAGTTAGTTACCAACAGAAATAAAATATAAGTACGCAGTCCAAACTCTCAACCTTGCTGTTGCATTTGGGGAGCTAATATCTGGCTGATTCCCCAACTTACAGCATGTTTTAGTGACAACCATATAACACAATTCTCATAATTTCACATGCATTAATGATATGCATATATAGATAGAGAAATGACTTTCAGCAGATTATAACCTTCCCCCTGATACCTTACAAGGCATGCATTATATGTAATATCACAATTATATACAGATGAGGAATATGGGGGTTACAGGTTGCGCCCTCAAGATACAGAATGTCACACACCTGTCAAGGATGGTCTAGATAATACTTAGTCCTGCCTTGAGTGCAGGGGACTGGACTAGAAGACCTCTCAAGATCCCTCCCAGTCTATGATTCTATGATTTTATAAGATGAAAAGTGGAATTGCCTGCTCATAGAGTTTTGGTAGAAGTAAACAAACAAAAAATAGAGAGAAATACATTTTTACTAACTTCTTGGTATAGTCATCATAAGTATTGCTTGTAACTTGCAGTGGGCAGAACACTTTCAGCCAGAACTGTGACTTTTTCTAGTTGATGGTGTGCCTTAAAGTGTATGTGGCTCATTAAAAGGCATCCTGCTACAGAGAACTATCCTCCACCAATTAGCAGTACAGGGAATGGTTCAGATTAATGGGAGCTGAGTGGCAGAAATGTCTCAATAGAATAAATCCTTGCTGTAAACAATTTTTTTTACAGCAACCTTCATATAAGATGCTTTGAACAGAGAATTAATAAAGTTGTTGATTGCAATGTGCGCAGTTGGCAAAGGGCAAAGCTATACTTGGGGTTTCATATACCTTTCTCTTAATCGGTCATAACTATTGTGAGAGAAGTGCAATAGATGCTACCAGCAAGTCTCTGAAACTGTAATGCTAAAGAAGACTCCTCCAGAAAAAATAGTGAAAACAGAATATTACCAGAGGAATGTAGATTAACTCAAAACAGTTTTGGAGAGAGGAATTTTTCTAGCAAAAGTTATGAATTTCCAGGAAAGCATGTGGATAATAAATACATGTGCTATGTACCTGATGTTGTGGAAAAAAGACCAGTTTATGACTAAGACACGGGGTACACTGGTGAAGAATATCAGTGCTGTTACAAAAGTCAGTGAGAGCTAGGGTGATTTGCTAATACATGCTGGTCACAGAAGTTAAAGCTGTGTGAAAGCAGTTTTACCTTTTACACCCAACTGTTGCAAGATTTCAAAAAAGGTTGAGGAAAGAGTATGAATAACTGGTTTGGGGATTAAGGTTTTGCTTCCTGCTGGACACACAAGTAGCACTGTCCCAGAGCTGCCAAATTGACACCAGAGGCTTGAAGTAAATTTGCATCCCAGAGAAAGATAGCATAGCATCTTGGATAGATATAGATTTTGTTTTCTCTTACTCTTGTTTCACCCTTCCCAGACTGGTAGACCTACCAGTCAGTGTTTGTCTGTCTCAGGACACCAGCTGTCTTTTATCCCTTCAAAGGTCCTTTGTTTGAAAGGTCTCACCTGAGGTTTTGAGCAGGCCTCCTGAACCTAGTCAAACTGGTTTATGGGTTTCTCCAGATGGGGTAGAGGTCATCTTCAGTAGTGGATTTCTGGTATTGTCCATCGGAGTTCCAGGCAGTTGGAGTCTGTCCACAGCCATTGTTTTAAGTTCCTATATTAGCTACTTTTCAGTAAGCAATACAATAACCACCAAACCCAGAGAGAGAGAGATATAACACTAATAAAAATGTATACAAGTATCTCCAATGACTGTCTCATTGAATAAGAAATGTCTCGATGCGGGGAAAGGAGAAGCCGATGGGTTAGTTGAAGAATGCAGGAGACTGACAGAAGAATGGGAGAAAAGTCCCAGATGCAGGGCATTCCTGTTGAGGGGCAGGAATCTTGCTTTCCAGTTAAGCATACCTAGAGTCTGATCCTGCTCCCATTGACTTCAGTTGTATAGGCACGAGGACCTCAGTTGTGGGTCAGTTGTGCTTTCTCAGTTGTGGGTGTCAAGGGATTTGGCATAAATAAATGAGAAAAGTGAAAAAGCACCATTATTTGTTCAGATTAAATTGAAATCAGAGGAGTGTGAGTGTAAGTATCATAGGTAAGGATAAGAACGAAACTTTTAGGGTAGAGGATCTTTAAGACCAGCTTAAATGGTTTAATGTTAAATTGATAGTTTCTATTTTGTATCATGACTATAATCACTAATAATATCAGGCAATTATATACTAATGTTGAACTCACATAATTATGAAGACAATTAAATATTTGGAAATAAGATTCTGTGATGTTACATGCAATTTTTACTGTTAGAATGCTTTCCATCAGACTCTCAGAGAGATGAATGTCAATCAAACATCCAAATGCTTTCCTTGCGATTGAATAATTGTATTTTTACCATTCGACAGTGCAGTACATTATAGTGTCAAGATCTGGCACCTTTTCTCCTTTATTTCATTTCTGGTGACTTTATTTTGATTGTATACGTTTTACCTCTAAGTCATGAATTTAGTCTTTGTGAAGGTTAAGAGGTGGAAGCCCTCTATTATGTCAGTAGAACATAGGATTCACTGCACTCCTGTATCAGGAAATCTCAAGTAACAGTTTTATGTTGTATGAGGATATTATTCTCTGCCAGTAATAACAAGCACTTCTGTTTCTACAGCGATTTCCACATAATCAAACATTCACAAGTGTTTTACAAAGAATTTAATTAAATAGGTAGTGGAATAACTGGATGCACCATACACAGTAGCTATTATATATTCAGCAGCTCACATTTTGTGGTTAGTACAGAACAGTCTCTAGCAGTACAATGTGTGAAAGGCATTTCTATCAAAACATGGGCATCATCACCTTTTTTTGCTATTGTGTTAAATCAAGATAGAACTGTGTCTCACTCTGATCCTTAAAAAAATACAGAAGGAATCTTAATGGATGGCAGCTTCAGCAACACAATATACCTTCCCTAATTTCCTGTTGGTGTAATAAGAAGTAAAACCAGATTCTTTTGGTTCAGGAGCCACAGTGTTTCAGGTTCAAGTCCCAACAAAAGTTTAATGTACTGAATTCCCAGTTATGGGTATGGATTCCTTTCTTATGTCACAAGATCAAGCATATACTGGAAGTTTTAGTCAAAGATAATGGCAATCTGAATAGCAATAACAAAATCTTCAGAATCAAGATCTCCCATTGCAAAATATCACTTATCCATTGGCACTCAGATTTTTTTGACCGAATAGTCTAGTTATATAACAGCAATTGCAAACCACCAAGAGGAGGAAGACAATTAAAGATCTCCTTCATTTTGTGGAGGTGAATATGTTCAGGGCCTCATTCAGAGCTCATCAAAACCAATGGGAGACTTTCCATTGACTTTAGTGTGCATTGGATCCAATCCCTCTCAGTTAGAAAAAACGTGAATGTTTCCAAGCACTGAGGTGTACCCTATGATGTTAGATGTTTTACTACCATGTCTATGGGCTTTGAAAGACTTCTGAAATTACCCATATTAGGGCAGGAGGGAGGACACAGAGGCACCCAAGAGCATTAACATAGCAATATTTTCTGGAAACCAGCGTGGCCCCCAGGCACTCTACTGTTATGTTATCACTTTGTCAGTCCCATAAATCACTTACGCATATGCTTAACTTTTAACATGCGAGTAGTTTGAGGCTTTGCTGTTCTGTCATTAACAATGTACCTGCTGCTAGCAAAGCAGTTAGTTCTCCAATAGATTGGGAGGGTCTGGAAGTCAGTGTTAGTTTTGCTATTGACTTCAGTGAGGCCTGGATCTCACCACTCTCACTGGGATCTCACCCAGGAACTTTTTGTTCTTCTTCGAGTGATAGCTCATATATATTCCAATTAGGTGTGTGCGCGCAGTGTGCACGATCGTCGGAAGATTTTTACCCTAACAACCCTAGGTGGGCCAGCTGGTGCCCCCTGGAGTGGCGCCGCTGCGGTGCCTGCTATATACCCCAGCCAGCCCAGCGCCCTCTCAGTTCCTTCTTACCACCCGTGACAGTCGTTGGAACTGTGGAGCGCAGCTTAGCTGATCTCCACCTCCCTAGCGCAGTTAGCACTCGTTTATCTTGTTGATAGTTTTAAAGTACTTCTTAAGTAGTTGTTAATAGTTTACTGATAGTTCATTTGTTGTAGTTAGTGTAAATAGTAGTGGGAGATAGGGGTTTTTCTCCGGTCTCCCTCCCGGTACCGGGCCAATGCCTGGCTCTCCGGGATTCAAGCCGTGCTTGGCCTGTTTGAAGCCGATGCCCACGGGGGATCCCCACGACTCCTGTCTGAAGTGCCTCGGAGAGTCCCACCTTCCAGATAAGTGCCGTATCTGTAAGGCTTTCAAGCCTCGAACCAAGAAGGAGCAGGACTTTCGTTTGAAGCAGCTCCTCTTGGAAGCGTCTCATAGCCCAATGTCGGCCCCGCACCGCAACCCGGTACCGACTTCCGCAGCCGGTCTGGTGCCGGCGGCCCTGGAGCATCTGAGCTCCAGTAAAGAGCCTCGACACCGAACACCTCAGGCCGGGACTCCCCAGAGGCGCCAATCAATGTCTCCAAGACTGAGAAAATCGGGTCCGGGACCGGCTCCGACCCCGGCGCCGCTGCATCCGCAGCCAGTTCAAGACCGCGCCAAACCTCCTGGCCCGGCGCCAGCACCGATGACTCTGGTACCACAAGGACCATTGAGCTCAGTGCCTTTGGCCAAGATGCCTGCACCACCGACTCCGGCTCCACAGGGGCCGTCGAGTCCAGCGCCGCCGACAATGCCGGCACCAGCCCTGTCGACTCCGGTACCACAGAGACCGTTGAGCTCAGGGCAGCCTGTTAAGGCTCCGGTACCGACGACTCCGGTACCGCAAGGGCCGTTGAGCTCGGTAACCGCCAGCTCCCCGGTGCACGCCGAGGTAGAGCTTACACTGCCGTCCACTCCGGGCACCTTCTTGGCAGCGCGGGACTTGATTGCCATGACAGACCTGGCACCGACCCCATCTTCGGTACCACCGTTGAGAATCATCACGTCCCGTGGCAAACCGGCCATGCTACGTCCGGTGCCGCATGCGGCGATCGACCAACAGCCTAGATCTCCTCGACGCCGCTCGCAGTCCCGGCACCGATCACCTTCTCGGCGCTGGTCATACTTGCGGCATCGATCAAGGTCGACCTCCAGACACGGTCGACGGTACTACGATTCCCGGTACCGCTCCCGGTCCCGCGGCCGGTCGCAGCGTAGATCCCCGGACGATTGACCTCGCTACCGCTCACCGAGGCGTACGTGATCCAGGTCGGGTTCCCGGTACCGAGACAGCCATCGGTACCGATCCAGGTCCCGGTACCGATCCCTGGCGCCACGGCACAGCACGGCTCCGGCCCTCAAGGACCGGCCCTCAAGGACACTCTGCTCCGCCTTGGCCCTCCCGGTCGGCCTCTCGGTCCTCTAGGGCCGGTAGTGCCTACTATACGGACCAGGGCCATGTGGTCGAGGGCCAGAGCCACTGGCCAGACGAGGGACAGGATCCGTCTCAAGCCCCGACGCAGTGGCCTTTCTGGACTCCGATGGCGTACCATCAGTCCCAAGGGGCCCCCTCCAGAGCCTCCCAGTCGGCTCATTCAGAGTCCCGGGCACCGGAGGCGATGGTGTCACGCCCTCCTCCGGAGGCCCCAGGCCCTGCAGCCCAGACATCGGCCGAGATCCCAGACCCGGAGGCTTTGGGCGTGGAGGCTCCAGAACGTCCGCACCAGGACCTATCCCAGGACCCTCTAGTCCCGGGATTGTCATCCTCCTCCTCCCCGGACGAGGCAGTGGCAGGAGCATCATCTTCAGGCCCGCCTCCCTTCGATCTCCGGGACCACCAAGACCTACTGCGCAGATTGGCTCTCAACATGAATCTGCAGGTCGAGGAGGTGGTGGAGCTTGAGGACCCGGTGGTGGACATCCTAACAGCCGACGCCCCCACCAGGGTAGCCCTCCCGTGTGTACGGACTATATTTACCAATGCCACCTCAATCTGGCAATCTCCAGCTTCGGTGCCTCCCACTGCCAAGGGGGTGGAGAGAAAATATATGGCGCCCCCGAAAGACTTCGAGTACCTCTACACTCACCCCCCATCGTGCTCCCTGGTCGTTCAATCTGTGAACGAGAGGGAGAGGAATGGCCAACAGGCACCCGCCCCTAAGTCCAAGGACGCCAAGTGCCTGGACTTGTTTGGCAGAAAGATCTACTCGGGGGGGCCTT